>FR990021.1:2497661-12497661 GCA_905404135.1 Hesperia comma | reverse complement strand
CGGCATCCCTGGTCGACTCCTCAATACTCCGAACCTTCTGGAGTAGAGAACCGAAGTCGTGGAACTCCTCTCTTCGTAATCGCTTACGAATTCTCACATTTAATAGCCCGTAGACCATGTCACATTTCACTTTTTCAGTGAGGTCGCCACTCGGGAGTCGCGCTAATTGAGCGCGGGCCTTCGCCACGAATAACTCTGTTGACTCGTGTGCTTCTTGCGGCTTCGAGAACAGCTCGACGTAAATGCGATACGGAGGTCGACCGTCTCCAAAAGCGCTTCGCAAGTGCTGGATGGCTTCATCCCAGGTTGATACTGTCGACTTAACCCCCTGCCACCATATCGCGGCGTCACTCGTGAGCAACATCGACAGTCCACGTAGTGCATTCTCATCGCTTATGTTTGCACAGTCCTTGTAGGCATACACGGCGTCTATAAATCCGTCGAGGAATTCGTCCTTCGCCCCGCCGAAACGCGCGCTGCACGCTGCGAAGTTTCCAGGCGCGGGGGACGTAACCGACGTCGACGTGTCCGTGGCCGGCGCGGGCGACCGTGCTTCGAGAACTCTCGATAGAAGTCTCTCGAAGTTGTCGGCTTGAGCCTGATGAAGGGACGCCATCATGGAGGCTAGGTCACTCGCTGTGATGGCCGTCGGGGTCGGCTGGGCCGCGGACGTACTGCGTCCTGCTGGCTCCGGAGACCGCACTAACTCTTCATCCATGTCGTAAAATTCCGATTCACGACGACTCTTTCGCCTCGCGGCACGCGGCATTTTCACTAACACAGAACGAACGCTTGTCGTACTTGGGCCCCACGTTGGGCGCCAGTTTTTAACCGACGGGGTTCTGTGGGGCCTTCTCCTCAAAGTACAACAAGTTTTATAGTTCAAAGACTGTATTTAACACACACACAACTTTACAGACATTTACAATCAACTTTTTACATAGAAACTCTTAATAACTACGGGACGCGACGCGGACATCTCACTCACGAAATCGCGCGGGAACACGAGTGCGGCGTGTCGGCCGAGTGCGGGGAGCGGGGAGCGGGGGCGCGCGTGGCGTCGCTATTTGAATTCGCGAACCGTCGCGGCTTTCGCGGTTTCCGGCGTTCGTTACAAACTGCATTTTACTACGTTGCTTGTACGTACCTACTTACATAATTTATTTTTGCAGTAGGTAATGTTTTTAATGAACGAAAGTCATTTGGTCAAAAATAATGAAGAGAATATAAAAGTACCTAATGGTTTCCTAATATCAGTTAGGTAGCCAGACCAGATGACTACTAGATTTATGGGTTGCCACCATCGATGGTTGCCACATTTTAAAAGAGCACTCAGTTTTTTCTGTTTAATAAGTCCCTCAGGCCCTCACGCGTGGTAATTTCCGAATGTGACTTAACATTTAACACATAAGTTTTTATTTATTTATAAAATGACTTAAATAAAGTAAACGCTATTACCTAAGTAGGTAATTAACCAAAGATTCATTTTACATGGTACTGAAATCCGCAGCCAAATCGGTTGAACCGTTTTTGTGATCAGCGGGAACAACCTCAAACAGATAAAAATCTAAAAATCATTGTTTCTATTGCATCAATAAGGATTCAGTATGATAGTTATAATTATTTTTCTCATGTAGATAATAAGTATTTATTACTCAGTTAGGTAGGTATTAAGAAATAACAACACAGTATGTGTATATTTATTTATATTTACAACTTACATCCTTAATAGAATACCTACTTATATGACTTTTTCTATCTCAGGAGAGCCTCTAATTAATCTAAAGATTATAAGATAACATATAAATCTAATTAATCTTACACAACTACTGAAGACAATTCCACTTAATTTTATTGTAATATTTTAGTGGTGCATAAAAATTATGAACCATATTTTTTACAATGAACATAAACAGAATCAGATTCATGTTGTGATTATACAAAATGTCTAAGGTAATAAACAGTTGGGTCTTCCAGCAACAAACCACGTGATTAAGTAGTTATACAGGTATGATTCTTAATAGAGGTCTTTATAAGCTGGTGATAACCAACCCATGTATCAAAAAAGAACCCTCAGTTAGAACTTGTTCAATGCAGGCGAATATTCGCGATTAATATGATGCAAACCGAATTATGCCTAGTGCCGATTTGAAACCGTCTATAAATCTCATTTCAACATACTTATTAAGTAGAAATTTCCATTATTACGTAAGTAAGTCAAAAGGTCAATTAGAAATCCTGTCGCTATTCATATTTGTTTACCCTTTTGGTTTCTACTCTTTAATCTATTTCCAGTTCGAAAGCTTGACAAATTTCAGCACAGTATACTTAAAAATAAATTTTAATTAATATTTAAATAATAAGTACTAAATATGTGTATGCTAGCTTATGGCATCGAATAAATAATTCGTTATTAGGTACAACAAAAAGTGAGAATCACTCGTAAAGCATTTCGAGAACATGCATGTCCGTTCTAATATTTACCTAATTGCACTTCTGATTGAAGATATTTTAAAAGTACTTGCGATGCATGTATACAACCCTTATACATTATTCTTAATTTTATTATGAAATCTTCTACTCGATAGAAGTTAATAAAATAGCTACCATTTATACATTGCAAGACAATTACTTATTAGACAGAAAAACACAATGGTTATTTCTATTTCGAAGTTAATTGATCGCGCTAACTTCTTTGGCTATTTTTGTAATCCTAACTATAGTTTATTAATTATAATAGATATTAGGCCATTATTGCGGGATTATGACGACAAAACAAAAAAGATTTGAAATTAATAGGTAAGTAGAAAATTTACGTCGTTTTCGCGAGTTTTAAACAGGCGTTCTCACATGCCTTCGGCTGTCGAAAGGCAATCTGTTAGATACATTATTGAGTGGGATTCCATGGTTCAAAGATAATACCTTGGTCACTATATTCAAATCTTCATGAGCCCTTCCGTTAAGGCCATTTTGCGCAAGTAATTGTTTTAGTTCAGAGTCAGCATTGAAATTATTTTGCCTATTAAGTGGAACAAAGCGGTTTGTATAAATAGGTCCGAATGTGTTGAACCTTGGGAAATTGGAATTTAAACCGAAATTTCCAACACCGCTCTCCTGTCTAAAAACACGATTTCCATGGTTTTGACGGAATTGGTCGTCTGATAGTCTCAGTTGATTAAAATCAGGTCCTTGGTGAAAATTTGGCACTGGGCTTGGTTGCAAGAAATTACTAATACCCTGCGGCAAATGGTTCTCCTGTAACGGGAATTGTTGAGATTGTTGACTACGTAAATGTATCAGAAAGTCCACCGCTTCCCGGTTAGGTAATTGTTGTTGACTGGCTGCATTTGAGGTTTCTATTGATACACTCGGTTGTATAGTCACTTGGTTATTTTGAGGCCTAAACTCGCTGTTTTGATGAACGGCTGGTACTTGCTGATTTATCTTCGGAGGAGGTTGTGAAGGTAAATTATTCACGATTTGATTGGTCTGCAACTTGTGGGAATTTAATGCAGCTTGTTGTCGCTTTAATTGCTCGTGTTCAAATAAAAGTTGTTGTTGTCGTTGTAGTTCTTTCTGTTGGAATATATATTGTTGTTTTCGTAGCAATTCTTCCTGTTGCCTTTGCTGAAGCTGAAGTAAACGAAGCTGCTCTTCAAGAATTCTTTGTTTTTCTTCTAGTTGTTTTTGTAAGAAAAGTTGTTGATTAATATAATCTGTTGGATTGTTATTTTTCTCAATTGCAATATTTTGTGGTGGCAGAACACCAGAAGCGATATTCGTAGCTGGCTGGGCTTTTAATGGTTCTTGAATATTGGTCTGTTGATAAATTGGAACCACTTTCTTTGGCAAACCAAGAGCATCCTGATGGACAGTGAAAGCAGCAACCAAAGGTGCTTTATAGACTTGGACATCAGATTTTTTAACTTCTTCTATATTTTCACCATCATCATTGTGTGTCGGCTTCGGAGTTGTAGTTGTAGTAGTTGTAGTCGTAGTTGTAGTTGGTCTTGAAGTGGTTTTATCTTTGTTGCTTAAGGTATTTTGATAATTCGATTTTGATGAACTTTGTACACTACGTACTTGTTGGAAATTACTTCCTGATTCCTTTGCTTGAAAAATTTCTTTAAATGGGGTCTGAGTAGGAATAGTAGCTGTTACCTGATTTTCTACATTTCCAACGGTTGAACTTAGAATAGATATGTTACTATCAATCAGCGTGGGTGATACATTTGTATTGTTGTCAAACGCGGCTTGTCCATTAACAACAAAAGAATGGATTTTTATGGATTCATTTTCATTGTGGTCAGTAGTAGAATCCTCCGGAGTATTAAGAAGCTCTGTTGTATCTATTGTCGTTTCTCCATCCGTGGTCTCCGTTTCAGTAACATTTCCACCCTCTTCTAAATCGCTAAGTGCTTTAAGAAGAGCTTTTCTAATGTAAGGGTCTAATCGAACTGACGGCTTTGTTTCTATGCTGTTGAGCTTATCATCAGTAGTGGTAGTGTCTTGAGAAGCCCCAAATGAAAACAAGGCGATCAGAAGTAACGCCGGCAGCTGAAACAAGATAAAGAATTTATTTATTTATAAAGTATTATTTATTTGTTATTTATTTATGATAATAAGTTATTGAGTTAAAACAATAGTAGATATGTAGGTTTTTTTAAACTAATGATTATGTTGTTCAGTTCAGTGCTGTGTCAGCTAATACAGTTTTCAACTAATTGTATTGCAAATGTTCTGAGTGGGGAATAAGTACTATGTTAAATTATAGCGAACAAATCTCTGCTCTAAATTTCTCTCGTAAGTAATAGGTATGTACGTCCTCGGACCAATAAAGCACAATAAAAGACAGTACGATACAAAACAAATTACTCGTCAGTTTGATTGATGGTTGAACCAATCAAAACAGTGTCTTTAACCTGCTAACATTATACCTCACTTCCATGTTTTCATGATCTTAATGTTTTTAGCCTACTCGAGTTACGTCGTTACTGCATCTGGAACAATGACTGTTTTCTTGCGAGCCGGTTACACAATGTGAGTATAATCTCACCTCTGGGTGGCACAAATACTGATAGTATTACGATTTTTACCATTACCAAAATGACACGAAGCGCAGAGCAGAGTTTGTGTGAATCGCGTGCTACCGAACAGATTCAAATTCAAATTCAAATATTTATTTCTTCGAAGTAGGTTTTTACAAACACTTATCGAACGTCAAGTTACGCCATCGCTTCAACAAATCCCTACGGCGAGTGGTCTTGGAAGAAGAAGCGGCAAGAAACTCCCAAGGAGTCTTTTTTTTCTCTTTCTCCACTCACAGTTACAGTTGCACTTACTTCTAATTACGGCTAAAATACGAAACTCATGTCCAAGCTGATTTATCATTAAAATATTCATCAAGCTTGTAATAACCTTTCGTCATAAGAATGCTTTTGACATGAGTTTTAAGTTTACAGTACGGCATTTCTGTTAATTGTATCGGAACTTTATTATAAATTTTAATGCAGTTACCCATGAAAGAGCCACCAGTTTTGCTAAGTCTGAATTTTGGTACAATCAGTTTAGCCTTATTTCTAGTAATTATGAACATCACTTTTTTTAAGAAAACAGTCATGATATTTTTTTACATACATAATATTATCCAAAATATATTGTGATATCACAGTTAATATATTTATTTCTTTAAACAAATGCCTAAGCGAATCCCTTGGCCTGAGGCTGTAGATGGCACGTACTGCTCTTTTCTGTAATATAAATATTGATTCTATATCTGCAGCTGAGCCCCACAACAGCAGACCATAGGACATTATACTATGGAAGTAGCTAAAGTAGACTAATCTTGCTGTTTCCACGTCAGTCAAAAGCCTTACTTTTTTGACAGCGTAGGCAGCAGAACTAAGTCTCCCCGACAAGGCTTTGATATGAGGACTCCATTGCAAATGAGTATCAATAGTAAGGCCTAAAAATGTTGTTGAATCTACTGTTTCTAATACCTCCTTATTCAGCACAATGTGTGTAGGAACCTGTTTGACGTTTGGTAACGTAAATTTAAGACATTTGGTTTTCTTCGCGTTTAACAATAAATTATTGTGTGTGAACCAGTTTAGTACTTGTGAAACAGCATTATTTACATCGTCAAAGCATTGTTTTCTCCTATCTACTTTAAAAAGTAAAGAGGTGTCGTCAGCAAATAACACAGTTTCACACAGGTTCCTATGTGATAGATTATAATGTTAGGTATGGTTGAGAATCAGATGGAAAATGAAAAAGAGCCCTTCCAATAAACCTTAAATTTTCAGCCAGACTTCAGATCTGTCATGAAAATCCCGTAACAGTGTGCTGTGTGGGGAATGGGAATAAAACAATAATACACACAATAACAACGACGAAGCCATGTATTTGACTTCGGACGGCATAACAAATTTTAAAACTTTGTATTCCACTATACCATCAATAGAGTATTGTGAAATACGTTCAATACGAGATTAATCCCCACGACACCAACGGACTGCAATGAGCCGCTTATGTGTTGAAGTTATCTCAAACAATATCATAGCTACACGTAGGTACATTACATATTTATTCAGCCGCAATTGGAATAGCGTTCACAGCCGATCAATACGATACTTTAATTATTGAAGTTCATTAATCAAAATTCCATTGTCGGACAACACTCTGATGTAACACTAAATTGGAAGGTCGGTGAGATGCCCTTCACAGCCTCGCCACTACCATAATGCATAATTCTGCTTGAGAGGAATTTTTATTATACCTAAGTAATATAATTATCACAATAAATACTATGTAAGGTAACTCTCTTATACCTATTATCTTTTACTGAGAAAGATTAAAGATTACTGTAAATGTCTTGATGTCTACCTACATTATTCTGGTACTTACAAAACATAAACTAGATTATATCACATGAGGAACAATCAACAATAATATTATTATCTAAGTATCTGACAACTGGGATTACTGCAACAGATTGAACTACGTATCTATGTACGAAGTAACAATTGTGTTTTTTTATTTCATATACTCGTATGGCACTAGTTTTTATTAATATGTAAGTCCGAGATTTTTGATAAATTGTCAATTTTATTTACAAATACCAAGCTTAAATTACCGTGTATTTGTGTGGCCGAAAGAACATTCAATAAAAAAGTGATTAAACACTTCGTATTATCTATTACTTAAGTTGAATAATTACAAAATGTTTATTTCATGTCAAGAGAACGCTTTCTCCGAGAGTAGGCACAGAGAAGACGCCATCCACATAACAAATAACTAAATCAATAATGAGCTTGGGACTCGGATAAATGCACTCGGCGCGTGGGTGACATAACATTGAGAAACATTGGATTTTCCGAGTTTAATGCAGGAATATTGATGTACTTATTAAAAAGCATTAGCATTAGTATTCATTGGCATAAAGATCACAAAAACTGCATCTCTACATTATGACTCGACGTGATAACACAATATGTTAAAGTTTTTGATAGAATGATTTACGGTAGAATTTCTCTCATCTATTTTAAAATATAAATAATCAACCGGAACCTAATGACGTGCAGTGAACAATAAAGTGTAATTTTTGTATCATTAAGAGGGGTTAACCACCATTTGATTCATTCATGACTTGTAATAAAAGATAGCAGCGAAATCTCCTTCCCCATCCTTGACGTAATAAAAAACAATAAAAAAGTGGCAATTCAACATGTGTAATACCAGTTGGCATTTAAAAATCTCTATGGAAACTGTACCCAAAGCAATCGACCGAAGTAGGTACTGCGAGCCGGCGCGGCGTTGTCAGTGAAAACTACCGCTGGATGAAATCGTGAGCCCCTGACCTGCAAAGTGCATGGCCGATCGCCCTTACAGATACTCGTACCGAGTACTTACGAATGCACCTTTTAAATCTCTCCTCATGGGAAACTTGCATTCGGATACATCGGTTACGAAGCTTTAAACTGATTCGTATAAAGTTTGTTCTTTGACTTAACAGATTAAGGAATAAAAATTAAATTTTCGAACAGATTAGTAATAAAGATAGGTATTAATTGCAATGTCATAATGCTTCGGTATTATTTACGTAAGTTGAATTTATATAATCCGCTTAATGTTGTGGTTCGAGTACTAGTTCTCATCCATGAATTAGACTAATTACAATTAAATAGAGCTAGAGCAATAGAGATTTTGGAATCATTGAGTATATGAATACGGTAGTGGAATTAAATTGGTATGGAATTAGACTATGTAGCTCTTCAATCACTTTTTACTTGTAAGATAAATTATATTTCAAGAACTGTGGTTATAAATCATTGGTACTAAGGAATTACGTGTCTCATTTATTTTCTTATACAGTGGTGTTGATGTTAGTGAGTCCATTACAGCGTACATTAATTTGTAATGACGTTGATAATTTTAATGGGTTTGTTGAATAATTTACTGGTTAATTTAAAATTCTCGAGTAACATCGAGATAGCCCCCGCTATGTCGTGGCCATTATATCTGCGATAGCACGAACTTTAGGCGTAGGTGTCCGTTGTATGACATCAATGCTGCCATTTACGTGCTCACAATGGTACATAATTACATAAGGCGGGTTGTCAACAAAGCAGGAATTTCACTTTCAATAGCACACTGTGATTACTCTCGTTACATACCACGTAAGAAAGCATTCACGTATCAATTACCCACATTGAATATGTGAATCATTGAATATGAGGTTACAAGTACATCCATGAGTAAGGGTGTATGGACAACTCATTGTTATGACCTAATTAATGATGCTAATTATTCGGCACAAGAGCTTTGTGACTTTGCAGGTTTGCAATAGTTGTTTCTTCTCTTTCATTTTGTTTAGGCGGAAACGCATCGATAATGTCTTTGGTGTTAGTTGCCGGAGGCTAAGTGAACGTTTGCCACATAGCCTCAAGTGGCTCGTCAACTAATTTTTTGGCTGTATACCGAAGTAAACGAACGTAGCTTTGTGATAAGCAATAGAGTTGTGAGTAAAAAGATTTTATTTAGATAAACTGTTCGTTTTGTGACAACCACTTACTTACTTCAAAATTATTTTAATCTATCATTTTTATATAAACATCAGAACACTATAGTAGTCTGTATATAAATAATAATAAGAATACGGAAGTACCATAATATAAACATTTTGTTAGGTACCTACATAGGCACGCAAGACTTCCAGAAATACTTTCGGTAGGAGTAGTCGTAAAAAATGGATAATTGCGTACACGCACTGCATCGTGCGACATATCGTAATGTGATATCGTAGTAACCAATTACCCGGCGCCGGGTATTGTGCAAGATACCACGGCCGAAGTCGGCTGTATAATATAATTATAAGAGCAGCGACCGCCTCAAGCTTCGGCTGACACCGCGGCCGTCCCATTATACTCGAAATAAGGCTCGATTATACCAATGATTGGATCCTCGCTTGCACAACAGCACCAATTTGAAAATATTCTATAATTCACGCCGTAAAATGATAAATTGGCTCCACTTTATAAACATTTCACGGCAATTATAGGCTGTTAAGTATTTCAGCAGTTGACATTGCCGTTTAAGTTGAGACAATGAGTAGGTATTTGCCAAAACGCCTAAAATCCAAAAGGCATCTGGCGGTCACAAAATGAGGCGGTCTGGCTGTCTAAAATTACTACCAGTTATCACAACATTTACTAATGGAAGGTGTAGTAACCTTGCACTTGACATTATAAGAGATTCACTAACTCTGCTCTACATTAAGTAAGTATTTCAATATCTTTATTTACAAGTATTTTATTAAAGTGCACGTTAATTATGCAATGAATAATTTTAAAGGTCGTACAAAGGTGTGATTTTCATGCACTGTAACCTACAATAAAAAAGTCGTTCTCGCATTTATGTAATATTTACACTATAGATGCGAACAAGGTTACAGAAACAAAGCCCTATTCACACAAACATTTCGATACATTGACGTATTTTCTTCCTCACAATGGTAATGAGGGCCGTTTGCGGGGACATTACGTCGCATGCAGTGAAATGGGAAAACGGTTTCCACAATAGCGCCTACCGTAGTTTTGTGTTGTGGGCAATAAAATAAAGTACTCGTCTACGCCGTCTATAGTCGGGAGCGCGCCTTTCTACGGCAAAGTGCGGACATCGCCCCAGGCAATGCAGCGGATAACGAGACTATGTGGTTTATACGATTACCCAGCTATATAGGGCTATTAATCTTCTATTGTTCTACTGTCGCCTTTAACAAACCTTTAATAGACCATTAGGTAAGTATTTGTGTGTCATTACATAAGTCTTTTGCTGTATAACCCTAATACTGCGGGGATGTATCCGATTGCATCCGATCTGTTCCACATTGCATCATTCGTTACACATAATCGATTACACTAATCGAATTCTACTAATTTGAATCCATCTTGGTTTTGTTTCGAGGAGTGCGGGGCAGTGGTCCAACTCCAACTGCTCTGTCCAACTAGTTGGACCACGGGTCTTTACTAGGGGCAGTTGTCCAACTTTAAATATAGTTGGACCACAGCACCATTTGAGAGTTCCGTGGTCCAATTCATTTAAAAATAACTTGTCAACTTTAAAAACTGCATCTTTAAGTGTGTATGGCACATACTGTAAAGAGATTTAATGATAAAGTTACATGAGTAATTTGCGGATGGAACCTTTAAATGTTACTCCAAACCTTTCGTATAATTATTTACTAAGTATATTTATTTGGCAATACGGGAAGCACAAATGAGTCTATTAATGTTGCGCGCTTGGTTTTTGCTTTTCTAAGTGCTCATTCATACTGACTCGCGGGCGCTGTGGCGGGCGCGGTCACGAAATATCAAACATATGGAGTACTTAATATCCAAGTGTTCACACAGGAATCGCACGTGCGGTCTAAGTAGCGGGCAAGCTCACGACGACGCACGCGGCGCGCTCGCGGCAATATCTACTGGGGGCTTACTACGAAAAACGAACGCAAAATCACTATTGTGGTACGAAATTCAAAGTTCGAATGCCGAAGTAATGTATGTCAACGTTCGTTTTTCGTAGTAGGCCTCCTGAATTCTCGCGCAAACGCCTGACGGCCAATGTGAACACGAGCTCGCGACGTCCAACGCGCGCTCGCCCGCCACCGCGCCCGCGTGTTCAGTATGAACAAGCACTAAGTGACAAGAAGCAAGCAAGTGAAATGCTAAGATCACAGTTAGATTGGGATCCAAAAATATTACATTTATTAATGTTCATTCTGAACAGCATTCAACAATTTAGTCCGACAATTAAAATTGTAGGCTGTTATTTTCATTGGTCGCAATGTATTTGGAAAAAAGCAAAAAAATTAAGTTTCTCAAAAGTAAATCATAAATAGTAATAACTTTTAACAAAATAGAACCGACTTTAACACCGAAAAGTAAAATCGGTTCAATCAAACGCGAGATAATCGCGCACACATACATACATACATACATACATACAGGTCAAACTGAGAACCTCCTTTTTTGAAGTCGGTTAAAAATAAATATTAAATTTTGTTGTAAGACTTTATTTTTGTGGTATTTTGCTTCAGAGGTTCAATATACAGTGTATGCCATACACACATAAAGATGCAGTTTTTAGTGTTGACAAGTTATTTTTAAATGAATTGGACCACGGAACTCTCAAATGGTGCTGTGGTCCAACTATTTTTAAAGTTGGACAACTGCCCCTAGTAAAGACGGTTCATTCCCATTAGTTCTACTGAACAGTCCTACCGTAGGACTAAACCCGTGGTGCAACTAGTTGGACAGAGCAGTTGGACCACTGCCCCGCACTCGTTTCGAGAAACGTATTTCTTAGTACCCGCAATGTTTGGTAGGTACCTACCTACATAGTATCTCAATGCCCGCAATCGAAATAATTGTTAATTTAAATAAGGCATTATAGTTACCCACATGTTATTTTTAAGAGTCCGAGTGTATTAAAAAAGAGTCGTTACAATATTATTATTTTTACCGATTTAGTGTTACCGGTTTCATAGGACTTGAATGTCTTAATTTGTAAAGAACGACTCGTGTTTGACAAGTTATGTGCAGTCAGGTCTATGTGAGTTTATTGACATCGCGGTTTGACACACTTACTCTTTCGTGTATAAATATGAGGAGCTTTACAGAAAGTTATACGATAAGTGTGAATTTGGCAATTTCATTGAACATCTTATCACCTATTACGCCAGAGTTCGACTTTTAAGAATTAACGAGATACTTTAGAAGCTTTTTTATTAATTAAAAATTTCAGTGTGGGGTTTTTGAATTTATTTTTATACTTAGAATTATATATTTAGAAAGAAAAGATAACAAACAATTACATAAGGATGAGTTTAAGTGAATCACGGAAATAACGGGTTTGTTGACGAAATGCTTGACAGTATCTGAACGTTGATCTTACATGACTCTATGTAAGATTGCTAAAAAGATATTTTGTTGCGGATATGGTAATGTTTCAAGTTAACAAATACAACAATAGAACCGTAGGGTTATCACATTCGGAATTCAATACATATGTAGTTATTGCCTTTGCGTCTTTTTGTTAACACATTTTCAAACACTTGCGAAAGAACTGGCTGTAAGCAAATAATAATATATCATCGCTGATTTTTCCAAATTAAAGTATTGAAATGAGAGTCGTAATTACTTACAATTTAATTGTTAATATTTTAAAATTGATTATAATGAATTATCTACGATTTTAAATTAATTATTACTTTAGAACATATTTATTTTAAACTAAGAAGTACTTTTGACCGATTTTCATACAAACTTTTACTCTTATTTGACCCTTTTAGAGGTGAAACATCAAAAAATTCTTAGCGGATGCCTTCTAACTAAACCTAACCTAACTAAACGGGTGATTCCCACTAGTTCGATTGAGTAGTACAACCGTTGAACTAGTGGGAAAAATAATTCCA
Source organism: Hesperia comma (assembly GCA_905404135.1). NCBI lineage: Eukaryota > Metazoa > Arthropoda > Insecta > Lepidoptera > Hesperiidae > Hesperia > Hesperia comma. The sequence goes on along the minus strand of FR990021.1, from coordinate 12,484,688 downwards.
TATAAACTACCTTCCTGCCAAATTTTATCTTCATGCGTTAAGCGGTTTCCGCGATTTCGTGATACGTGAGTGACCTTTAGCTTTTATATACATAGATGAATGATTTTATGACACTCATATAAGTCACCTAATAAGTACCTTTTATCGCTACTCACGAACATAACGTGGAACAGAATGTTGTTGTGTATTGTTGTGTTTGTGATGTTACAATGTTGGCAGCCCTGGCTATATTGGTAGTTACATAGTGCGTGGATTTCTCTCTGTCTTGGTACCGCTGCGGCCCTATTGTAAATTTACATATAAATCATAATTAACACCATACACACGCTGATGGTTACGAAAATGTGAAATATTAGGAAATGGCAACGCAATCGACATAATTTATCGAGAAATTGCTAAAGGTGAATCAAACACGCGCTGTCTGTGTTCTGTCTGACAATATAGATTAGTTTTATCAACACATAATTACCTATACTTAAATGCTATTTAAATATTAGTATTTGATAACCTCATTTGCGTACTATTGACTTATTTTTAGAAGATTGTAAGAAATGTTTCATTTCTAAAGCTGTCATGAATATATGTAGGTAGGTATACTTAAGTGTACAAAATATCCGATAGAAAAAACAAACTAAGTCTAGTTTACGCATCATAATGCTCGATTCACACATATCAGTGAAGTCACCGTTCCGTCACAGTACCGGCAAATCTTTCCGGCAATTCTCGGCATTGTCAGTGCAGTGTCAGTGCTGATAATGCCGAGAATGTATGAAAGATTTGCCGGTACTGTGACGGAACGGTGACTTCACTGATATGTGTGAATCGAGCGTAAAACTGAAATTTGATCGCGACCAGACCGATTACGTTATTTAGATCAAAAAACCAATGTATCATTTGGTACCAGAATCAAATCACGTCTGTACAAGGCGGTAGGTATTAGCAAAAGGAGTGCATAGTACATAACACGAACGTATACAGAAACTTGTCCGCAGACGTGACTTCATCGTTATAAATCTAATGCATTACGAAGGATGCATAGGAAGACATGACTTACTTTCTACTGTTATTTATTTTAAGTTATTTCTATTAAGTAACTAAGCAATATCTCCTGGTAATGAAGATGCACACTTGAAGTCTCAATTGTTTTTTTGTTTAGGTGTATTCGTGAGCTTCTCCCAATTTTCAGGGTTCCGTCATCACTACCCTCAGAGTTAAATCATCTTACAGTTTCGCCATGTTTGCATTTCCATGTCCGTCTAGCCACGAATTAACACAACTTTTTTTTATACTACGAGTAACAAGCAGTAATTTCTTTTGTATTCATATTCATTGCGCCAATCTAGTTCTATTGTAAAATATGATAAATTATGGTATACATATAGGACTTATATGTTTGGTTCTATCCTTCTCGTTTAATGATATTTTATTCATTTTGTGTATTTACAATTAGGTCCATCTTAGTCCTCAGAATTAGTGCATTTAGAACGAGACTCATACTACTCTAATATCAACTAACAAGACTAACTTTCAATAGCAATTCCTATCCTCACATTCATTATTTAACTAACTTATGTTCTAACACCATCTATAACTGGAGAAGGCTTATTACCATAAAAGGTAGACATTACTCGAAAATCTTGGTAAGATTTATGTGTTATATTATATACTTGTAATAAATTAACATCTCGTTTTTATTTACTTTCACGATTTCCATTTTCTTTAGTCACATTTATGTAGCCTAGTTTCGAAGTCACAAACGTTAAGTTAGAAACTTATCCCAATTATAGATATCTAACAATGAAAAAATTGCCTCAAAAACATGCCAACCTCAAATTAATTCACAAACAATCGTTTTAATTAATTAATGGTGGAATAGATTTGAGTTTAATGTGCCGCAATGTATATTATTACCATACAATTACTTTTTCTAAGATTAACCATTAAATTTAGGATGCTGTGATTAAAACCAAATGGAAGCTACTTTCATCCATTAAACACATCACAAAGCAACATCGCGATGTTAGTTATGCGATGCGGTGTTATATAATAGAGTTTTAACTTCGAGTATGAATCGTATTTCTCAAAGAATAGTTTGGTTATTTTTAGTACTTAAACAGGTGGAAATCGGATGAAGTTTATTAAAATAAATTATTGTTTGTTGTGTCGGTAAGGGTCAAGTCAAAGGCCACTTTGACCGTTATGTTTGATCTACTGTAAGTGGTTCTTCGGTGATTTTAAATGTCATTGTACGAAAACTGTAGTATAAAAAGTCATGTCGTACGTCAGGCATACCTACACTTCGTGCACATTACGTGAAACAAAGGTTATTTTTATTTTAACCTTTAACCTAGTGAAGCTGAAAGTAATGACGCAGTGTGATTGAATCCGTACATTTCTCCGATTGATACCAATAGAAACCGCGTTCTTTGTTGTAATTTATGTTAATCTAGCTATTGCCCGTGGCTTTGCTCACGTGAAAGCACTTTAGACTGATTTTTTAATATTCCTTTGCTAAGTTTGCCCTCTTAAGGGTGGAATATAACCTGCCGAATATATTTAAACTTTCGAGTAATTTTCGATATATTTTCGTGATGAGTCAATCACCTTTCGCTTTTATGTTACGTAGGTATGTAATACTAACTGAATCAAATAACCTGTAATTAATGAAGAAGATATCTTTTTACTCTACAACAGTAGCAATTAAAATAATCTGTGAGAATTTTAAATGTTGAAACATTGCCCAAATCTATCCAGCAACTAATGCTCAGACACGGCTCAGTGCACTGATCTCTTGATTTGCGTCACCTCATTAAGCAGACCAACGAGCATTGTTTTACGTCCCAGAAAACGTGCAAGATTCTTAATGGTAATATGTTTTATATTGCTTATCCGTGCCTGTATATAAATGCGCATTGTCTTTTATAACCTAATTAACACAAACTGAATGAAATCTCTCGACATCGGTCAAACACAATGTAAGTGAACTTAAACGCATCTTTGATAATGCCGCAGTTGTCATGTTCGAAATATTATCTTCATTTATACATGGGTATAATATTGAATAAAATACAGTATTTTAATATTTAAAAATTTTAACAAGGTCAAAGCTGTACTTCAGTTAGATTTTCTTGCATTCGTAATTTAGTCACGTTATTCAGACTCTCATGGACCTTAGATTATACTTCGCATATTAATAATCGTAGTATCCTGCATAAAAATCTAGGAGACTATTTATGCCAAAATAGATCGATTTATAGATGCTCATAGCCCGGCGGCTTGCGTCGATCCTAAGCGATCGACAAAGTTAAGCAACTGCGGGCGCGGTCGGTAGTCGGATGGGTGACCGCTTGTGGCAAAAATTTCTTGAGCGCTTCCGTGCTTCGGAGGGCACGTAAAGCCGTCGGTCCCGGTTGTTATCGATTGATAGCAGTCGTTAAGCCATGTCGGAGGCCTTCGGGCGGCTTGAAAACTTTCGACACTGGGTTGGCCACTAACCCCTCCACCAATTCGCATTGAAGCAGCGTGGTGGAGTATGCTCTAAGCCTCCTCAGTAATGAGGAGAGACCCGTGCTCAGTAGTGGGCCATTAGTGGGTTGTAGCTTAGCTTAGCTTAGATAGATTTATCGCTGATTAAGACGTTAACGCACTGTTTTCAAAATTTTACTTTTGCAGCGACATTTTAAATTAATCATCCCGACCGACATCTGTTCTGATAACACAGCAATGTACAGCCGAAATTACTGAAAGGAAGAAGCTGAGATTTGTAATGCATTTTCCTTGGGGACTATATCGGTGCACTAGGAGAAGATTTTTGGAAATTACCCCCCTAACCGGATAAACTTTAACAAAAACTCTTCGAGGGCTGAGCCGTGGGGGAAAGCTAGATATGAATAAAATGGGACATGGAGTAGAACTATAAAACTGAAAACATAATTGTTTTAAAATTAACTATAAAATACGGTAGGTATTTTTTATGGAAGGTCGATAAAAACCTTTTACTCACTTCCTTATAAATTCTGCTATGTGTTCTTGTCACGCTATGCGATAAATGGACTTCCGAATGCTGCAATTTTGAAAGTTTTGTTACTTACATAATTAAATGTGGTACGATTATTCTTTTTATGTTAAGGTTTTACTTCTTAACTCGTAACTTGTTGAATTAACATATACATATAGGTCACACTCAAATCCAAAATACAAGTCAAAAGTAAATCGAAACTACAAGTATAAAAGTACATTCCTGCTATTGTTAGTTATTTTTACAAATTGGCAGCAATTTAAAAAATGCGTGAGGTGTATCGAAATGAATTCGACTAGAGAGAATTTTCGGTCCATGATTTATTGTGACTTTCGTTGCGGTACAAGCAGTAAATGACATAAATCTATATACACACACATTTGACAAACGACAATTGTAGAGTTCACCAGCAAAATGCCTTCAGAATCAGAACCATCATAACTTGTTATAAAGTAAATGCTGATAACTGCACGCTGTATTAAAAGGACCTAGGTATTTTTTTGCTTTTATTACTAGACCGACAACAATCATTAGGAAAGACGTTGTAAACTATTAACTTTAGAATGTATCACTTAGTCTATCGTGAGAACAACATGATGTTAAAAATTACAATATCTATCTTCTACCTATTTCTTGCTTTCACTGTCTCACGGCCAGCCTTCAACAATAAAGTGCATAAATGTTTTAATGAACCGGCTAGTGGATTTGTAGTTAAACGCATTTGTGTCGTTATTATTAGTTACAGTTGAGCCTATTGTCAGAAAAAAGGGGCTTTTTATATAGGAGGTTCATTTTGAATAAATTTAAAGTTAGTGACGATATGTCTCTGGGTACACGATATTATAATATGTTGTAGTAAAAAATCCCTTATTTTTTTTTACTTTGGGTACTTTAAGGTTTTTGTAAATTTTAAGTGTTCTACCAGGTTTAAGCAACGTTCAGTATCATTACGATTTGAATGACATGACTCTTCTTATGACCATCCACAATTTGGAAGACACTATACGACCTTTCCCAGTTTTTTATCATTAAATAATACAAGTGTTAAGCCGTCGTGTAGTTTAATCTCGTCGACAATTTAGTTTGATACATCTCATACCTCTGCTTAGGGTTGCCAGGTCGCCAAATCTAAAAGGTTTACAGATCAGCCAATTTGGGAGGACATGTGGGCAAAAAGTCAGACACCCTCTACAAAATCATTAATGTCTGCTTGGTAGCTAGCAACAGGGGGAGGAGCTGCAAAAATTAAGTCATGAGTCATCGATATTATTATAGTACAATATTGGTATCCGAGCGATTTGCGTACTACTGACTATGATTCAAATGTGAAAAGCATAACAAAAACCGGACAGTCCGAACACAATCAAAAAGCCTAACACTGTCCGGCTTTATCCGGACGCCTGGCAACACTGTTCTTATTTGCAGTAGAATAACTTAGTGGACCGATTACAATAAACTAAAGAAAATACTTTTACCAAACTTAATAAAGTAGAACAAATAATAAACTGATTCACAGTTATATACATATAATTTGAATAAAAAATTTAAACTAGTGAGGCAAAACAAGTGAAGAAATTATTGAATTAAATTAAGTCAACGCATAATCAAAATATTCCATTTAATTGGATCGGTAAAAGCTGGTGGAATGGTAACAAAGTAAATAGACATGCCTATTATTTTTAAACCAAGTTCTTATATCCATATCCATACCAATGTGTAAACTTTTGAACCTTATCGTACTCATCTTCATATCCGTGTTCATTAATCATTAAAATATTTATGACTTTAACCTACATATTATGTAACTATATTTCCATATATATAGGTACTTTAGGTACCTGCATTTAAGTGATTTCTCCTTTATAGCAAAAAACCTGATAATAAATTATACGATGATAATAAATGCAAATGTTGACGTAGTTCTATTAGGAAGTTATGTTATGAGACTTATGAGGTAAAGCCGTCTTAGGCACTGCGTTGTTTATCAAATGCAAGAAGTCAGACTGTTATTGTAGACTAAACATTGTTTCGAATTTCCGCTATACCGTGCAACATATCCTGTGGTATTACCATTGTTATGTAGATATGTACTTAACTTACTTTGTCATAATATATTAAACCGTTACTCTGGTAACTTATATTCATCACAGGGTTAAAGCCAAAGCTTCACTCAAAGTCTAGATCATAATAATTTTCATATTTATTAAATTTAAATGTAAATTCAGAAGATGTTACAAATATCAGAATGTTTACGACATTCATCTCACATTCGATAAAAGATTTAGGACGATTAAATTTTATATGTAACATTTGGATAGAAGTTAATGTTTATTTATAATTAAGTTCATCATACGCATAACTTACTCTTTAATTGAAACCTACATATCTTCTTGGTGACATTAGAAGCATTAATACGTTTAGTGCGCCGTGTACAAACTAGGAATGCCCGATCTGAATAGATCTTTTAGAAGATCGATTCACGGCAATACGATCTATCGATTTTTTGAATCGATTCAACAGGTTGCGATTTCGCCTGAATCGAATCGTATGCCAAGAAGATCGTATGAAAAAAATCGTATCATTAAAACTATAGGTAACAACCTAAACAACATGATCTTTGCCCGGGTCTTTGCCAACACCACCTTAGTGTTGGCGGAAAAACATTAAAAATCTACGAAAATGTTTGTTCTTTATCTACGACAATGTAAGATAACCTACCTACCCTCAATCAGATCTTGAGATTAGTTTCGAGTTACACCGATCAAACTAAGCGGTACGTATGAAATGAAATACGAAGGTATAGATTTTATTATATTTTATTTATTAGAAATATATGTTTATACGTTATATGTATACTACTACAGTGTTCACTTCGTGGAGTCTTTTATTAATTTATTCTTTGATATTACTTTGACAGGATACAAAGTGCATGATTTTGCGAGTAACACATTATTTAAAAATAATAACATGGTCCCGCCGTTCAAATCAAATGTTCGACGTGGAGAGTTGGAATCCATAATACAAATGAAATTTAATTGAACTTGTGATCCAGACTAAATTTTTCCTTTTTTGATTATATAAATTAAATAACGCTGGTTGAAATAAATTTTTGTGGCTTTTAGTTAATTTAAAAACAATACGATACGATTTATTTATTTATTTATTTATTTAGAACTTTATTGACCACAATAAACAAGTATTACGGTACAAAATGGCGAGCTTAATGCTAGGTGCATTCTCTACCAGCTAACCATTAGGCCAAACAGAGAAACACGACGAGCGGTTAGAATAAAATAGATTTAAGAAATGAAAAATATAGGTACTTATCAGCAAAGTAGGTATACACAAGAGTATGTAAAAAAATATAATATATATTAATATCAAAAGATATAACATATATAAAAATACATATATACTTATTAATAAATACGTATATAACTATAAATATATATAAAATAAATAAAATATATATATATATATAATATAACCTGTAATGAAAACGAATCTTCGGAAATCGAATGAGATCGATTCAAAGTCATACGATTCAGATCGTGAATCGATTCATAGCGTCCATTACGATCCAAAAAATCGATTCAAAACAAAAAATCGGGCATCCCTAGTACAAACAGTATTGAACTACATAATTAGTAAAAAAATGTAGGTATTATTGAAAAAAAATATTAAAACAACATCTACATACTTTTGATATATCTATTGTGAAATTTGACTTAATTTACACTTGGAGAATCCAGGATTTTTTTTCTAGGTAGGAATACCAAAGCTTTGCAATGTTTTTGTAATAAAAAGTGGTATTGAAGAGCACTAAAAAAGGAATAACATTAAATGTCTGCATGCATGTGATATGTCAAATTAACTAAATTAATATCGTCAAACTATCGATCGTAAATTAGCTATTTTAGAAACAAAGAGGATATGTTATAAAAAGTATCGTCGCATATTATTCACAGCTATAATCTTTCACAGAATATTATAGGCCTCCGGTCAGTGTCAGTTGTCGGACGTAATCGAAAGTTCAGTGCGTGACCGCTCGTTGCAAAAGCTTAAACATCCGCATCGGAAAACATCTCTAGTTCATTATAATTCAAATTCAAATTATTTATTTCTTCGAAGTAGGTTTTTACAAACACTTTCCGAACGTCAAGCTACGCCATCGCTTCAACAAATCCCTACGGTGAGTGGTCTTGGAAGAAGAAGCGGCAAGAAACTCCCAAGGAGTCATTTTTTTCTCTTCCTCCACTCACAGTTACAGTTGCACTTACTACTAATTACGGCTAAAATACTAAACTCATGTTCAAGCTGTTTTGTCATTAAAATATTCATCAAGTTTGTAATAACCTTTCGTCATGAGAATGCTCTTGACATGAGTTTTAAATTTACAGTATGGCATTTCTGTCCATTGTGACGGAATTTTATTATAGATTTTAATACAGCTACCCATGAATGAGCCACCAGTTTTGCTAAGTCTGAATTTTGGTACAACCAGTTTAGCCTTATTCCTAGTATTGATATTGTGAACATCGCTCTTTTTAAGGAAACTGTCATAGTATTTCTTTACATACATAATATTATCTAAAATATACTGTGATACTACAGTTAATATATTACTTTCTTTAAACAATTGTCTGAGTGAATAAAAATAAATAAAATTACACCATGAAAGTAGCTAAAATAAACTAATCTTGCTGTTTCTACATTAGTCAAGAGCCTTACTTTCTTAACAGCGTAGGCAGCAGAACTTAGTCTCCCCGACAAGGTTTCGATATGAGGACCCCATTGCAAATGAGAATCTATAGTACGCCCTTAGGGCGTGGACCCATGTCTACGGTGCGGCGCCGTTTGCCGTGCAACGGTACGGCACCGCCGCCGGTAGATGGCGCGGCGCCGTGCCGCGCCACGGCGTCGTGTACTGGCACGTGCACACTATTGCCGCTAAGTCTAAATCTAAATCGTCCGCCATTTTATGCAAAAAATTACCGCACTATGCAACTGACAACACAATAGTGTGCACGTGCCAGTACACGACGCCGTGGCGCGGCACGGCGCCGCGCCATCTGCCGGCGGCGGTGCCGTACCGTTGCACGGCAAACGGCGCCGCACCGTAGACATGGGTCCACGCCCTCAGGCCTAAAAATGTCGTTTTTTCTACTAGTTCTAATACTTCTCTATTCAGAACAATTTTAGTTGGAACATGTTTAACATTTGGTAATGTAAATTTAACACATTTAGTCTTTTTAGCATTTAGCATTAAATTATTATGCGTGAACCAGAGCAGTACTTGTGAAACAGCGCTATTCACATCGTCAAAACATTGTTTTCTTCTGTCTACTTTAAAAAGTAAGGAGGTGTCGTCAGCAAATAACACAGTTTCACACAAGTTCCTAGTGAAGTAAGGAAGATCATTGATATAAATTAGGAAAAGCAGAGGGCCTAATATCGATCCTTGGGGCACACTCATAGTCATTTGTGCTCCAGGGGACTCTACTCCATTAATAACTACCTTTTGTATGCGTTCCGATAAGTAAGATTTTATAAGGCTAACTGATTGTGTTGAGACACCATAATGACTAAGTTTATTTAATAATATATTATGATCGACGCAATCAAAGGCCTTTGAAAGATCACAGAATATTCCAATAGCGTCCTGCCTACGCTCCCAGGCATCGAAAACGTGTTTGAGAAGGGCGATGCCTGCATCAGTGGTACTCTTCCCTTTAGAAAAACCGAACTGACTAACATGGAACAATTTATTTGAGGAAAAATGAGACAGCAGTTAATTGTAAATAATTTTTTCAAAAATTTTACTAAAGGCTGGTAAGACAGATATAGGCCTAAAATTTGTGGGGTCGTTTCTATCTTGAACAAAGGTATTATTTTTCCATGTTTCATAAGATTGGGGAAGCTACCAACATCGACACATTTATTGAAAATAATGGTTAAATGGGGTGCAATTAAAGGGATAATCGACTTAAGTACTACCGTAGATAGGCCCCATAGATCACTTGACTTTTTAATATTTAGAGAGTTAAAACTTTGAATAATTGTATCGCAAGTGACGTGTTTAAAATTAAATGTATCGGTAAACTTATCAACACAGGACTCCATTATGCTAATGGCAAGTTGAGGACAAGTATTCAAGTGCGTTGTGATCACCTGTGGTATTTTTGAAAAGAAATTTTCAAAGGCGCCGGCAACTCCGCTATCGGAAGTGATATTCTCGTTATTGACCTTGAGAGCAAAATTATGGTTATTTACTTTTATTTTACCCGTTTCTTTATTAATAATATTCCACGTAGTTTTAATTTTGTTGTCAGAATTCTTTATTTTATTAGCAATGTAAAGTGATTTTGCTTTAGCGCAAACTAATTTAAAAATTTTGGAATAAATTCTGACATGATTAAAAAATTCCGGGTCTGTGGAACTAGATTTTGTTCATATAATTCAAACAGTCTAATTCTACTTTTATATATTCCAGTCGTTGCCCAGTCACTAAATTTAGTTTTCGGATTAACACATGTGAAATGTTTTTCTTTAAAATTTACATTCAATTCATACTTCAAAAAAAGTAGAATAAGCTTTATCAGGGGTGTCATTATAGCATATTTCTAATGCTGGTAATTTCCTTTCGATATTACTTTTGAAGTTATTAATTCTTCTTTTTGTGATTGGCCTACTGATTATATTCTGCTTGCTGCTTGTGCTGAAAAAGCACTCGCAAAGCCTTATTATAACATTTAGATTGGCTATAAAACGATTTTTCATATGTACCTAAAATACAGATTCTTAGAACTGTAACATAAGTAAGTAATACTCATGATAAGAACATATAGAAGTGTATTTTGTCTCATAATAATTTCCCTTTAACTTTGACTAACTAAATTGCGATATCTACCAGTTATGAACTAGGAAATAAAATCTTAAGCTTATCTTATAAAATTTTAAGCGATCAGATAGTTAATAAATCCTAATAATCTAACTGGAAATACAAGAATCATCCCCGTTAATAGCATAACATTATGACTCGGTTGATACCACGAAGCGAGTTACATAATTGTGCTTGGAATGTTCCAATGATGTGTGCTTAATATTCCTACGATAATCATTTCACTTTGGTTTAATTTGTGCGTTAGGATTACTAATTTATTCACAGGTATTTAAATCAGTTCCATGGAATTAAATATTTAGACGTGAAAGTGGTACAATTTATAGGCGGTATTCGAAAGGTCAATATATGAAATCCTTCTTCACGTCAACTATTATTATCATCCGTGACCCTTGGTGTATCTGTATCTAAGCACTAAGCACGTTACTGTCTAGTGTAGAACAAAGAGAGGATCCACTTTAAAAACCCGACGCAAATAAGAGGGGTGATATAAGTGTAAAGCGTGACTCGGCATGTTTGTGGTTTCGCAGCTAGTAAATGGATGAACCGATTTTGATTTCGAAGTTTTCAGTTATGTTCGTACCTATCTAAGAGTAAAGGAAATCTTTTCAGTTCTTTGAAATTTATCAAATAGGTACCTGGTTTTTTTGTTTAAGAGATAAGATCAACTTAAACCAGTCTAATCGATTCAAAATAAATTAAGTGACTGCAATGCTAAGTAGGTACCTACTACATTGATGTCATTGTAACATATTCAATTTCATAAATTTATTGAACAAAAAATCAATATAAATTCATTGAAGTGACAGAATACCATGTGGTGACCCCTGGTCTAATATTGCACCCAGAATTAACAAAATTTCGAATTCCTTGCCAGCTTAGGTACGTACGGCAGAGAGAGATCGTATAGGAGCTCAATGGAAGTATATTAATGAAGAAGGGCAATGATTACAGAAACAAAACACTACCGACATAAAAAATATCGTGGATAACTATTGCATAGTCTAATCTGTTAACATGGTATTTCTGTAAGAATCCCTGTAGGAGTAGATATGTACCCTTGAAATCTGAAAACAATATCTAACAGAAGAACATAATAGAAGGGCGAAACACAAACAGCGGAACTAGGTTTAACCTCAATATAAGAGGGATAAATCCCATTGTTTGATCATGTATGGCCGCAAAAATTCATGAGACAAAAAATGTATTGCAAAGATAACATTAGGTTGCAAACAAAACATATGAGGAGTATAATATCGGTACTATTTTTTTAAACTAAAAAGTTACTTACTATTAAACATAATATTTAGTCCATGAATTCCAAATTGAATTCTGAAACTATCCTAGAAAACTCTTTCATGCAATGTTATCGTAGATACGGTAGATATTATCTAAGATTTCAGTTAACAAAATTGTTAAATAACTCCAATAAGTTATTTAAAAGCGATTCAAATGAGCTCATGTTAATTTCGTCCGTTACCCGCAACAGTCGCAGCTTCTGATGAATGTCTAATAGACATCTTTTCCGACGGTTCACGTAAACGAGCTGGCGTCATCACACGCGAGTTACGTCACAAGGGGGAAAGTGCATCAAGTTACATATCAAAAACACTAAATCACACTTCTTTAAATTATCTACCACCGGTTTCTGTTTTTATACTATACTTAGTTATCTATATTGCACAGCGGTTATATTCAATAACTACTTATGTAGAATATCGTTGTCCAAGTTAAATAGCATGAGCGTTAAATTTTTTATAAATTAGCGTCCATTTGCTTTAAATAACTCACTGCAGTGAAAGCTCATAATTGTATGCGAACATAGTGATTTGCCGTCGTTATTTGAATCTGCTCGGAACTCGAGGAATGACTCGTATGTAAAGAACAACAGTTACAATAATCAACAGTTACATAATTTGGGATAACCTCATGTTGTTATTGTTTACTTACATTTAATATATTTAGATTAGTTTTGCATGTCTATCTCTATGTATATCATGACTTGGATGTTGATGTCTATTATTACAAATATTATTAACAATTAGGTCCTTAAAATATGTCAACATATAACCTGTGCACTTTTTTCCACTTACGTTCATGTAATATGTATATATTGTAAAACTCATTGAAATAATGTTTTTCGAATATTAATCACATATATTTTTTAACGTCGCACATTTTATTTTAAGTCTATTCCATTATTTTTAAAAATGTAAACTTGTATTTTTAGCGACACACTAATACACACTTTGACAAATTTTAACAACCAAAAAAAGTAACCCTGAAAATGTTCACTGGTACTCACCGGGCGCATGTTGTCGGCTTGCGGGTAACACTTTGACACTACGTGACTAAGCTTCGTGCGTGATATGCTGCGAACACACTAGCGCCTGCGCTGCGGAGCTAGCTCGTACTGCGCTCTGCGCCCGCGCCGTCCAGTCTCGGCCGGTGGTAGCCGACACAAGGATGTTGTGATATCGCACCACAGTTTGTTAACATCGTTACCATGCTATGATGGGAATATTAGTACCGCCTAAATTAAACATTGGCTTTGCGTTACTTTTTTTTCTTTTATTTGGAAAATTAGCATAGAGCAATGTATACAGCACACAAGGTTGTTGTAGAGCCACTGTGAATGAATAATGAATATGTATTAAGTATTATAAAGCAGTTATCAGTAGGTACCTACCACTTGCGGTAAACTTGCGGTTGCCACCGAAAACATTCTGAAGATGCCTGCGTACCTACCTGAATAAATTTGAAAATATGCCTGTCTGTATGTTTACAAATTCATATATCTACTGTTGAAAATATTATTAAGGCGAAAATTATCTTTATTTTACTTATTGCTTTATGAAAAATATTCCTTCACTGTATTCATTGGTAAGCATGTGATAATTTAAAACAATTAATTTTAAAATTATAGTTAAGAGGCTATATTTCACAACGACCCTCCCGCTAGAAGGTTAAATTTTTCATATTCGTATCGTTTCTTAATCATATTATAACAATGAGTTATTGTAGTCGACGGAATATGCGGTTTTATCACTTTAACTGACTATTTGCGTGTTAAACAGAACTCAACTTGATATTCGAATATCGAACAATGTTTAACACGCATTCCATTAAAACGATTAAGAACAATGTTGGAGTAATATCTGAGAACAAAAAGTGGGGCCCAAGTCTGCTAATTTACGATAATAATTATGGAACAATATGGAATAATTATGAAATTACTTTTGGTGTACAAAATGCCTCAAGCTGTTCGGATACGATGGAATTGAAGCATTTATAAATTCGCAGACTTGTGCCTTTGATGGTTCATGCCGTTTACGCAATCGCGTCGCCTAACGACAAGTGCGTTTTCCGCAAAATTACAATATGTTTAAAAGGTATGAGCAAAGAGGGAAAACGAATGAGAAATTATTGCTACCCGTAATGTCTGTGCTTAAACAATTTGTATTTTAGGGTTCCGTCTGGTTAAAAACGGCTTTTTTGCCATTTCAAACGGTTTCATGTAGGTACAGTTTTTTTGTATTTAAGGAAAACACCTCTTTTGCAAGAATAAATGACGAACCATTGAAATTCAACAAAAATTAATAAACCGTCGTGTTTCTCTGTTTGGCCTAATGGTTAGCTGGTAGAGAATGCACCTAGCATTAAGCTCGCCATTTTGTACCGTAATATGTGTTTATTGTGGTCAATAAAGTTTTAAATAAATAAATAAATAAAACCCCAATTTCAGAAATATATATTTTAAACATTATTCTTAGTCTATAAAACAAATACCAAATCCTAAATAAATATTGAAAAAATCCTTTCAAATATTATGGAAATACGTTCATAGAGGTATTACACCTATTATATTTATACTTACATAATAATTATGTAATGTAGAATCTTATTACGAGAAACCCAAATCGGACTTGGCCGGTTTTTACTAAAATAAGAGTAGTAAACAAGGCAGTACATGCCGCGTTGTACGCCGCCGTTAACCTGATTTACCGAACACGACGCTTTCATTAAGCTCATCACTTAGACGACGTATTGGTTCTCGTAATGCTGCTTTGTACATTGTTGGTTTAACGTGTAACATGCATAGAGAGGTGTACTTGGTCTAGTTTTGCTGGGAAAAATAACGAAAATAAATTCAGTATAATATAACGATGCGTATAGCAGTGATTGGTTTTATCATAGCTTTGAGGTTATAGCTGGGGAGCCGAAGAGGGGAATCTGGGATTTACTCGAGCGCGGCAGATTAAGGTACAGGGGATACCTTGTACCCAGTTAAGTACCTCCACCAAATATGAGCCCCATATATAAGTTCGATTTTTTTTTGCACATTATAATAATGGTAGTGGGTTTGCGTCGCATCTAAATCGTCAGATTATTGAATGAGAGCTTTTTTAGGTTCATTTAACACCCCCTTAGAAAATCTGACGTGCTCGATTAGAGTTTTTCTCTCTCATTTTCAACCCTTACGTACGGTCACCCCCATCAAACAAACGATCAGATTAACATAGTACATTATTAAAAATACGTAGAACATTGATGCTATCAATATCTGAAGCGCTCGAATATGTCCACGTGGACATTATTTTTTTACATATTTAAAAGTCTATAGCCGCTTCCTCTACCGATGAATAGGTGTACATTATATACCTAACATTTTTTTCTTCTTATCATCTAAGCTTTGGAACCCAATAGGTCACTATGACGCTCGAGTAAATCCACATTTAGCATCGTCGGCTCCCGTACCATTACTGTATCTTTTAAAATACAAAGATTTTTATTTGACAAAAATAAAGGCATATTATAATGAAATCAGAAAAGATATCATAATATAAAAATCCTCCATAAAATCGATTTTAAGATTCACTATTTTGCAGTTATAAAACAAATAAAATTGACAATTATTTCACGTTATTCTACTATGATACATGTAAACACATACATTACGTTACGGAGAGAAAATCGAATACCAGAACGAGACTCACAAAAATTCAATTTTTCAATAGCAAATACGTAGCGTCAGCGATAGCTTTATAACGCAGTATAAAAGACTTCAACGCGCTATAACATCATTGAATGGATTTTGGTATTTATATGTATGTTTCAGATTTATACATTTCGACACTTCTTTGCTGCTTTGGCCTATGTACGTGAAAATTGGCACATACAAGAATTATTTTATGACAAATTTTGTGTTTATCTTTTTATATAAAAATAACGCCAGCAGAATCACCTTACGGTAAATTCGCAACTTCGAAGACATCTTACATGTAACACCAACTACTCTAACAAATTAAAAGCTGTCATGTTTATGGAACAAATAATTACATTACTGTATCCTTATTATGTGGTCCGCGAGACGTCAACAAATTATATTGTATTGCCGGGATAACATTAAGTAACAACCTGCACCGAACATTCCTAATTCAAGTTACGTAAATTTTGTAATAACAAAGAAAAATTAAAGATTTTATGAATTACTCTCTACCGTCATCTCTCGGGTAGCTTGTTTAATCGTTTATTGAATATTTCCATAAAATAGCTATATTTCAATGAGGTTTATCCCGACCGAGCTCATAAAAATGCTCAGGGAAAATTGAAACATTAATATTTTTATTCAACAATTTGTATTGTTTTCAGAATAATTCATAACGGGCTGGTACTTTTCTTATTCATATGTATGTAAGAACTGTCCCATATCCAGACTCTGGTCTCCTTTCACAATGTTAGGGACACAGGCTATACCTAACAATGAGTTAAAGCCTGTGCCCATAACATTGTATGTAACCCAACCATGTCATTACGTGCAGATAGGTAGACTTTACACACATTACTGAGTGTCAAATTAGGGTACAGGTGTCTTTTCAATATTTTCCTTCATCGAAGCAAGTAATTAATTTCCAATTTGCACATAATTAAATTAGAAGTGTGTGCGGACTTTGCACTCATTTTTTCCGCCTGTGTGTGTCCAACGTTCAACATGTCTGTCACTGCTTTTAACGTGAAGGAATGCTAAGCATAAACATATTTTTATTTTGTTTCGCCATTTCTTCTCCTCAGTGATAACTTTATAAATAAGCTATTTTAAAATTGACCATCAAATTCCACCGATTATCAGTTTACTTAAAACTCTTTAAAAAACAAAAAAAAACTAACAATCATAGATTTATTACATTTATACTTATATTGTGATTATTTATACTTCATCAGAGGTCTGTAGTCTGTAGGTGCAATATAAATGGCTGTTTAGCATACGGCCAGCGCGTGTGGTAACATAATGATGGCTAACTGTGTGTGCCGCCCGAGTGCCGGTTTTTATTCATATGTAATGCGTACAGTCAGCAATAAAGTTAATCAAACTATAATAAATAAATTTCAATTTATGAATAATCATATTCTCATAATACAAATATATCAATCACATAACAAATCTCTATAAAAGTTACGTCACGTCCGTACGTGAGAAATGTTTGAGATAACCCATTACTAGGGGAATATTTTACAATAGGTAGGTACATCTCATGGCTACTAATGATTATACAAAAAACTGTTCACCTATTCATTTGATTGTCTTTGAGTTTATTCCCAATTATTACAGAGACGGCTCAATCGGTTTAAATCTAATATCTTTAAACGAGCAATTCTTGTATATTTATTTATTTATATATAATCACGATCTCGGAAACGGCTGCAAAGATTTTCATGAAAGTTACAGATTAGGGGGTTTTCGGCTCAAGGAATCGATTTATCAAGGTCCCAGGTTCGAGAAAAGCTCGGTTCCCGAGATAAAGAGATTTTAAAAACATCATACTGACGTCATCTATGAAACATTAGGATAACTTCTATGAGGTACTGTTTGTAACGTGTTGAACTGACGCCATCTATGAAACATTAGGATAACTTCTATGAGATACGGTTTGTTTGTTTCAGTAGTATGAAACTAGATGGCACTCGAATATATTTTTAATATTCATTCTTACGTTGAAGCGCTATTTTTGCGTTATACCTACCTATTTTCTGTTTGAATAAAATTAAAAATCAGTGCGATTATCTCGCTTGACCTCGCAGGACGCGTAGTGATAGTTTAACGTGCGTTTGTGATATTTACGAGAATATTTGTAAATAAATGTTAGTTTTGTTATTATCGATTTAATAATATATTTTAATAAAGTTTTAAATAAATAATGGTCAGATCAATGAAATTACTATTGTTCTAAATAGAATCAATAAAATTTTAAGTACGCCTAACAACTTGCTCATTAAACTAAAAGTATATTTATTTATGTTGTTTAATTATCATAAACATTCAATACATTTTATCGCAAATAAAAATTTCAGTCGGGGACTGCCTAAGCCTGCGAAAAGTACGAAGGAAAGTTCAATGAATTTATCTAATTAAGTATGTACCTATTTAAAATGCAATTAATTCGCTCACACAGTTAACTTCTATGAGGTACTGTTTGTAACGTGTTGAAATTTCAGTAGTATGAAACTAGATGGCGCTGTACAACTTTGTGAAACACGCTGTTGAGATCCTTTGGCCGTAACATAAGTAAAATGAATTTTGTGCTCAGTGAACAGTTTTATGATTTGACTCCTGAATAGATGGCGGAATTCCTCGTATTTCTTGCGATTCATACTAAATATAATTTTCAACCGAGCAAAGCTCGGTCAACCAGGTACTATTGTTGTAATATAGTACCTTTGTTTGAGGTTACCATGCTTTATTCAATTGGTTTACAAATAAATTTAATAATTCTGTCATCTACTTTCAAAACCCACTAAAACACTTTTAACAAAATGTAACCAAAGCAAAGAAAAAATAAATGTGTACTTCATATATTTCTAATTTATATAAAACTGACCATTTTAATGCCTTACTAGACGTTTACCTATACTTAAAACATTGAATATAATTCAAAACACAAGCTACAATGATGAAAAAATAACATGATTTTGTTTTAGTGGGTATTGGTGTCAACTTTTAGTTACGGCGGGTTTTGCAAAGTACCTATTGAATTATGAAGTACCTATGTACGAGTATGTCCATTTAAGAAATCCATCGTGACATTTTTACTAATACCTCAATCTCACACCCCCATGAATCAACTCCTAACTCTTTAATGCTATATGAGTCATAACGATACACAAACGATTACATATATTGTAAAAAAAATTATAATATTGTGTAAGCTACTTACATCGTTGTTATCTGCTACGACATGGTTCTTGTACTAAACTGTAGGTAGAACATTATTTCTGACAACAAGGCATTTACATATTAAAGCGTTTGCTTGATTTCATCGTCTACTTTTAGTACTGGCTGTACT
Source organism: Hesperia comma (assembly GCA_905404135.1). Lineage (NCBI taxonomy): Eukaryota > Metazoa > Arthropoda > Insecta > Lepidoptera > Hesperiidae > Hesperia > Hesperia comma. The sequence continues at coordinate 12,465,427 of FR990021.1, read as the reverse complement.
AAATCTTCGAAGATATTTAAATAAACGATAACTTTAAGTAGTGACTTTAACACCAGGAATTTCGTCATTCATTAAACTGAAGAATTTATGGTAAGTTCTCAAATACTACTCATGTCTTTACGGCATATCTCGGTTCAACCTGACCATGGGAGTCATTTCCATTAGTTAATCAATTTGGCTCAGAAGATTCATAACGGGAGTCTACTTATAAGTAATATTCATTTATCAACATTATAATGTCTAATAGATAACGCAGTAATTCGGTGTTATTCGTAATGCAAGTGTTACGTTATTTCTTTTTAAAATGGAAAATCAATCAAAACGAATTATTATTGTAATCGAGTTTTTCCTTAATTTTTATTTATGCAAAAATAAATTCATACTTGAGAACAATTCCACATAATGGTAATGTTTGCAGTAAAAAGTTAAATTAAAAACATAAGAAGTTTATCATAAAAATGACTGTTTTGCAAGAGATATTATGGACAAATATGAACATATTTTACCATCAAATTAAGAAAGCTATAGATATTTATAATATACTTTACTATTTTACTATTTATTAGATATATTTAATATTTATTATATGATATATAATATTTGTTGCCAAAAAGAGTTCATTTATCGATTTTGTAGAGCCATAATTAGATACAATCAGTCCTTTGAGATAACCTTCATAATTACTGAAAATATTACAGAGAAAGAAAAAAAATAACATACACATAGTGAGTAAAATAACTTTTTTAAACATAGGTGTTTAAAAATCCGGTGAGTTATTGTAGTGTGGAGGTCGTGAAGCGCCCCGACCGGTCAGCCGCACTAGCGACGGACTTTCTTTTCCGTACCCTGCCGTTGCGACTTGCGACCCGCCGCCGCGCCGCAAACAAGAATAAAGATGTTCTCAACTCGATTCCAAACAAATATTCCATGCGGATTATTGCTCAAATATTTGAGTGAAAGTTTTGAGCTAATAGAAGACATAATACGTAGGTCATGATAAAATGTTAGACCTATTCTGATAAATTGAATACAACGAAAATATTAGCAATTACAGAAAGATTGTTTGAACTATACACTTTTGAACTATATTAGTTAAAATAGTATAATTATGGAAGTTTAACAATGAGGTAATTTTGATAATTTAATATTTGACTTTCGTACATAATTGTCACATCCTTGATCCATGTAACATAACAGCATTGTCTAGGCGCAACTAGACAAACATTACGGCGGGGCATTGACCGCGCTCGCCGCGCGTTGACCCCGCCGGCCGCCGGCGACATCAGTCGGCCACACTACCTCAGCGCAGGCGCACGCTCCCTTTGTAACATTAATTCACTCGCAATACACCAGTACTATCAAGCGCCGTCTATTATTTATATCACCACATCGACTCAACATTTTGGTCCTTCGACGAGAAATAAATCAGCTGGCCGTGGATTGAAGCCTACACTGCTGCAATTTACGAGCGAGAAAACGACGTGTTCGGACTTTGACCCCGTGGGAATTTCTTTGTTCGAGACGCAAGCGCTGCAACAACATTGAAGAAGGAAGAAAACTGGATCTCAGACAAACAGGACAAGGGCTGACATTCGTGAGATCGTTCCAATTATTTTCCTTTCTTTTCCAATAATTCCAAAAAATATTTTCCTTTGTTCTTCCAAAATATTATTTATAGTGTGCTACTATTTGAGTTAATTAGTGTGCAATTCCTTTCACTTATTGCGCGCCACGTATTATAGCACGCCTTATCTCTGCCTGACACCTGCTAATAATTATTTTTTTGCGTTGGCCTTGACGCTCACCTTGACGGGTCATTGACCGCTACGCGCTCGCGCGCAGCTGCATAGATACTTTTTCTTTGTTAACGGTCATTGATTTCAAACTTCTTTCTACTTCAAACTTTTCCTGTTTCGTTTTTCTTATTTATTTTATAACATTCTTCCTTAACTATGGCCGAAAAGTTTATTAAGAAGCGTAGCTCAATGAAAGCGAAGCTTACAAATTTTAGTAACTATTTAGAGATTTTATCAAGCTGTAATGCTTTATCAAAATTACAACGCACAGAGCTAGAGTGCCGCTTTAGTAAATTCGATGCCTTATATGGGGATTTCGATGAATTACAGACCGAGATCGAGCTACTATCGGACGACGTGGACGAGGCTTACTCGGCGCGAGCCCAGTTTGAGGAGCAATACTACTTACTGGCTGCGCTGGCGCGGAACCTGCTAGCTGACGCCGCCGTCGGCGCGTCTGAGTTTGTAACGGGCTTCGAGGACTCTGCATCAGGTAGGCATAACAACAATTTTATTCGTTTACCGAAAATTGATTTGCCCCACTTTGACGGCGGTTACCAATCTTGGCTCGAATTTAGGGATACATATCTATCACTAATTCATAATAACGACAGTATAGATACAATAAATAAATTTCATTATTTAAGGGCTAGTCTAAAGGGCTCAGCGGCAGAGATAATTAAAAATATAATTTTCAAAAAGGATAATTATGATATAGCTTGGGGTTTGCTTTGTGATAGATTTAATAACAATCGTTTATTAATTAATTTTCATGTGCAGGCTTTATTCAATGTCGAACAAGTCCAACAAGAATCTAGTATTTTGCTACGTCGTCTAATTGACGTAACAAATAAAAATCTTAGGGCACTAAAAATGATGAATGAGCCCACTGATCATTGGGATACTCTCATTATACACATGATGGCATCTAAATTGGATCCCATCACTCTTCGAAGTTGGGAAGAATATCGCAACACACTTAGTGCATCCCCTACTTTTGCTCAATTTTGTACATTTGTCAGTAATAAAGCAGATCTTTTGGAAAATTTGGAAGAACAAAACAAACACAATAAACAAAAAAATAATTACAAATCAAAAAACTTTTTAATAACAAATAATTTAAACTATAATCAAACAAAAACAAAAAACAATTATCAATCAAACACAAATAAATTTACAATAAAATGTCCTCTATGTAGTAAGGCTCACCTTTTATATTCATGTGAATTATTCAAAAACCTATCTATAGAATCACGCATCAAAAAAGTACAAGAGCTTAACGTTTGTAAAAATTGTTTACGACCGGGACATGTTGATAAAAAATGTAAGTTATCTCATTGCAAGTATTGTAAATGTAAACATAACACTCTCATACACATAGATCAATCTCAACCTTTAACACCCAATGCCGTGTCCCTCAGAAAATGTCACACTTTCGGCAAATGCTTCATCAATTGTAAAACAGCCTACTACGCGGTCTATTGTTTTACTGTCCACAGCGTTGGTGCGAGTGGTGAGCTCCAATGGTGAGAAGCACGAAGCCCGTATGCTACTCGACAACGGTAGTACGGCAAACTTTATAACTGAGAGTCTATGCGACAAGCTGGGGTTGTCCAGGCGTAGTGCGAACTCCATGGTTACAGGTATAAACAACTCAATAAGCCATAGTACACAGTCTTGTTACCTCAAGTTTGAGTCGATTAACGGGAGCTATAGTAAACAAGTTAGTTGTCTAATTTTACCTGTAATTACTAAAAATCTACCACCTATATCTATAGATTCTAAAAATATACCTATTCCTTCTGGCGTCCAATTAGCTGATCCTACTTTCAATATTCCATCTGTTATAGATATTTTGGTAGGGGCAGAAATTTTCTGGGAAGTAGTAGGTAGCAACCATATAGATTTAGGTAAAAAACAACCTATTTTGTGTGAAAGCAAGCTTGGCTGGATAGTGTCTGGCTCTTTATCTGTTAGATCACGTCCTGCCCATTCACACTTTTGCAATTTTTCTACACAAGTTAATCCCGACTTAACGAAATTCTGGGAACTTGATACAGTCTCTTCAAAATACACACAAACGGCTGAAGAACGTGCATGTGAGGAGAGTTTCAAATCACACACCGTTCGCGACGAAGATGGTCGGTTTGTTGTAACTTTGCCTCTAAAGGCGAGTCCCGACAACTTAGGTGACTCGTATTCAATGGCAAGAAGTCGTTTCTTATCACTAGAGAAACGATTTCAAAGAGACGCAAACTTTAAAAAAATGTACATAGACTTCATGCGTGAATACGAGTCCTTAGGTCACATGACACAGGATACGGACACCTCCAATATAGGTAAAGGCAATTATTTTTTACCCCATCACGGTGTTCTACGCGAGTCTAGTTCAACAACGAAATTAAGAACTGTTTTCGATGGTTCTGCTAAATCTACCACAGGCGTGTCACTAAACGACATCATGATGGTAGGCCCTACCGTTCAAGACGATCTCCTGTCTATTTTATTACGTTTCCGTCAACATAGGTACGTAGTCTCAGGAGACATCGAAAAAATGTATAGAGCGATAAAGGTAACACCTGAACAACGTTCTTTACAACGCATAATTTTTCGCGGGGATCCAGCGGAGCCTCTAAAAACGTATACTCTAAACACGGTTACGTACGGCACCGCATCCGCGCCTTATTTAGCAACTAAATGTCTAGTTAGTTTGGCAGACTCAGCTCAAAGTATCGAAGCTCAAAACGCTATACGGCGAGACTTCTATGTCGACGATTTTCTTTCTGGTTCAAACTCAATCTCTAATGCGGTACAAATGACTAAAGAAGTAATTTCTGTTTTATCGTCTGCAAAATTTAATTTAAGAAAATTTCAATCAAATAATTTAGAAATTTTAAAACAAATTGTGCCTAACTATGAAACGGTAATAAATAATAATCAATTAAATCTTTGTAATTACAAAACTAATATGTCATCTAAAACGTTAGGAGTTCACTGGTTGTGTGACTCTGATACACTTTCATTTTCCATCAATATTGAACATTCAAGAACTATAACAAAACGTCATATTCTTTCAGTAATTAGCCAAATTTTTGACCCCTTAGGATTAGTTTCTCCATGCATCGTAGAAGCAAAATTAATTATGCAAAAATTATGGATTGAAAAGTGTGAATGGGATGATGAAGTCTCTACAGAAATACAACAGTTATGGTTAGCTTTCTCAAACAAATTGCCATATTTAAATAAATTAAAAATTCCACGTTGGATTTCATGTCAAGATTCCATTAGAAATGAAATTCATGTATTTACCGACGCGTCAGAAAAGGCTTACGGTGCATGTATTTATATACGTTCTACAGACAGTGAGGGATATATTACGGTACGGTTGCTTATCTCTAAGAGCCGTGTCGCCCCGACCAAAATAGTCAGCTTGCCAAATCTAGAACTAATGGGTGCTTTGGCAGGTTCAAGGCTGTGTACTAAGGTAAAAGAGTCTATTACTTTACCTATACAATCATGTCACTTTTGGTGCGATTCCACGATTGTACTTGGTTGGCTAAATACATCTGTTAGTCAGCTTAAGAAATTCGTCTCTAATCGTGTGAACGAGATACGGGACACTACATCAGGTAACACATGGAGATACGTACCGTCTAAAGACAACCCGGCGGATCTTGTTTCTCGAGGCCTGAAGGCTGATCAGATCAGCGATTCTAAATTATGGTGGTCTGGACCCGCATTTTTACTGTGTGATCAATCTCGTTGGCCTACATTACCCAACGCCACATTGAAACAAGATTCACCAGAAGCTTCAGTTTTAAATCTTTCAATAATTAAACCAAATGATTGTGCATCCAATTCCATTAATTCGAATGATTTTGCATCCGATTCTATTAATTCAAAAAATCAAAATGATTACTCCATCATCAAAAATTTAATTCACAAATGTTCAAATTTAAATTATTTACAAAGAATAGTGGCTTACATACTAAGATTTATTTACAATTTAAAAAACAAAAATAATAAGATTACAGGTTTTATTTCCTATACAGAGTTTCAAAACTCTCTAAATTTAATTCTAGTCAGAAAACCAAATGGGCTGCAGCATCGGGTGATCTACAGCAGGGCGCCCTCGTCCTAGTGAAGGACAAGGCTCTGCCACCTCTACTTTGGCTGCTGGGGCGCGTGGAGCGAGTCTACCCGGGCAGCGACGGCGTCGTGAGAGTCGCCGACATCAAGACTCGAAGAGGGACACTGCGACGGGCCTTCAACAACATCTGTCCTCTTCCTGTTGAAGTACTTCAACCCGGGCAGATTGATAGTGTCTTTAATATTAATAGTGTCTTTGAATACAATGTAAATACATAACTTTACAATTATAAAGCTAATGAAGAAATAAATAAAAAAATGTTAAGATCTCAAGTTACCGTAAAGGCGATCATGAATCATTAACATGTTAATGTGTTGTTCCGGCCATTCTCGTCATCAAATTCAAATACCTATTTTATAACTGCGATAAATTAATGGAGGAATTTAATTACACTTTTATAAGTAATCTCGCCATTCATCTTAAGCCAAACTTTGCGTAATGCGTTATACGTAAGTACGAAATGCATCCGCATGAACATGAGTAATACCAAAAGCACCGCCCGTCGGCAATAACGACGCAGAAATAAAGAAACCAGTATGAAATCTATTGAACACACTCTACATTCGCCTAGAAATAGTGATGATCACTATAGACAATTCTAAAATTTACCAAATGAAAAAAAGTAAACAATTTTCTTTTAAACTGTTTGACATAAACTTATCTTCTTCATTTAGTTTTGAATTATCATCCATTTGTAAACCTTGATGTAAAAAATAAGCTCATCTGGTTGTAGATAGGCTGTTATAAACAAATACTTTCTTCGTACATAGAAAAAAAATCACTTGTATTCATCATTCCTGGGAACTAAAATTCTGTAGAGTCATCGTCATGCAAACCAATTAAATAACAGGGAACTCCCGACACTTATCGGCGCGGAATCGGTTTAATCTGACAGCACATCAACTGATGAGCATATTGCCAAGCTCTGTATCGGCCGTCATAACTGCTAATCGGCATTCGCGTCCTTTGACAGTCCCTTTCGATACCTAGTTGTTTCACAGGTACGAGTATGACCTGAATTGGTTCCACGACAGCAGTTGCACGAATAGAAAGCAATTATCCTTTCGTCGTAGCCTGATAGGGACAACAGTAGGACGTTGTCTTTAGCGCCATTCGGTGCTTAAGTTGCGATTAGTATAGTAGGTACCTAAATCGGCAAACAGACGTGAAGCGAAGTCGACTTAATTCAAATCGATAAGTAAGAAGAGACCCTAATGAATAATTTTCATTGACAGTTTTTAATTGACAACACATTTGATAAGTACCTTATAAACAAAGACGCCTTGAATGTATACCGTACTCGTAGTCGTTGATTATTTTAATGAAAGGATTTATTTAAACTTTTTAACTAAGTATTGTAGAGTTTTCATTAATCTTAATTCTGGGTATGATAAAGCATGGAGTTTTAAAAGTTCTTTTGTAATACGCATAGCATCTAATGAAACTTTGTTACTTAATCCATTGGTAGGGTTCACAGAGGTCAGTTATGTGACGAACGAATTAGTACCATTTAACGAGGCGTGCCTACGAGTTCGTCAATGTCATTAATGTTAAAAGTACAATAAATCATTAAATATGTTATCAGTAATCAGTAAATCTCATTGTTGTTGGCCATATCTTAACTTTGTATACCTATTTGTGTAAGTGTTTTGGAGAGCTTATGAGAAAATTATGGGTTGTTCTGAAAGTAATTTCGTTTTTCCGGACAGAGTTAATTGTGATTCTTGAACCAAACTTCACTCTTAAGCCGCATAACATTTATATGTTTTGAGAGCCAATAAAGCAAGACTTGTGTGTGAAAAAGGGCAATTGAATCTGTGCAGTAGCTTTTTTTTTTCCTTTTAAGTATGGCGAGCAGTAAGCAGTGCCTTCGGCACTACGTACTTTTTAGTATGGAAACATTAAAAATTTTGTTTAAGTCAATTTTTATTTCGGATGAACTGGTGTGGATGCAATGCCACTTGCAACATATTCTCCAGAACTAGTGCTTTCGGATAATCATTTGTTCCATTCGCCGCAAAATTTTTTGGACGGTTAAATCTTTACTTGAAGTGAAGAGGTCAAAAATGACCTGTATCAGTTTTTTGTCAGAAAAGACCAGAAAGATGGCACCAGAAAGATGGCATTTTACCAGAAACATGGCAAATGATGCTGAACCAGAATGGCCAATGTAGAATTTACTGAAATATTTTTATTCATACGAAAGTTGGCTTTCATTTTCATATTAAAAAAACGAAATGACTTTCCGAACAACCTATTATAATAAGTACATATTTTCCAATCGAATTTAGACTTAAAATAAATTATTCACTGATACTATTCTCGGCCAAGACAAAATATTTTAAACTTATCTCGCATTTGTCGTCGTTCGCAATATTAATAGTTGTTAATTAGGGGGGTTTGTGTGAGTGACAACTTTATTTCATCAGTGAAGTACAACGTAGATAATTACTCCACACGAAGCTGCTAACTAATGAATAAATTGTTTATACCTCATCGTAAAATTTCATCATGATTAACTGCGGCCAACAATGACTGATAGGGACAGATTAAAAAAAGATGACACGCCTTGAGGCAAAAGTTTTTACCGTTTTATGGCATTTCGTCATGTTGAGGCTTTCTCCAAAAGTCATTTACATACATACTTACGTACGGTTTTGTTTGCTTAAAATTTTACCGTTTACTAATAGCACAGGCCAGAGGCAGTAGTGCGGCGAGGAGTCAAAGAGATTAGTTTAATAACTTACTTTGAAATTATTATTAGGTAGAGTATTCTATATCTCCATTGGTTAATGATTACGTGTAAGATTGTTGCCTGAGTTTGATTCCTTACAAGAATTAGTGGTTACATCACAAATCTGTCTAGGTATCCATGCTACCAGAGTTACCAGAGCAAAGGAAATTTAAACATTAGTATGATTTTGGGAACAATTATTTTTATTAAGTATGTTCACAAAAATGCGGGGGCATATTTTGTTCAAACTAAGATATCAGACATCAAACTCTGTAGTTAGGTATTTAAAAATGCTATTTGACAAGTGGATAATTTACGTGAACCAAGGTGCGAATATTTGTCAAATATTTTATTGCCTTTACGAGTAAGATATGGTGTGTATAGGGTTTTATGAAATATAAATATTATACATGTATGTATGTGATATATGCAACAGCGGTAATGATTCAAGTTTTTGACGGCGGCATCGACACAGTGACATCTTTTATCGACTCGTCCACATTACATCATTCGTGTTGTGTAATTCGATACTACTGGGTGTGTCGTAAATTGTTTTTTCGTTTATAATTTTTTTAAACATCCTTTGCTGAAGCTGACCATGCTTGGAGATACGATAAATATGCCGATTATGGATATTGTACACAGATTTATGCCTAAAAATCTATAAAAGTTTGCCATTTATGTTTGAATAAATGTCAATTCTATATTATTTATGTTGTACCTTGTGTTACAATAATTATCTATGACTGAAAATATTATAACGAAAAAGTCTACTTCAGTAAGTACTTACTCTTTGCTTGGAATCGCATGAACTGACTAGGGGTGCTTAGGTCCCCCGTCAAATACTTATAAGTATTAAACTACTGTTCTCAAAATAAGATGCAAATTAACAGATTGAACCAACCCTTGGGAATCTTAAGTAGAACTTTCATATAAACATAAACAGGCTTCCTCATGTCACTCATTAATTAATTGTTTGATATTAATTAGTGATTCATAATTATTAATAAAAAACGTCGAAAATTAAAAAAGTAAGGTGCAGTATTCGAATTCAGACTCCCTTTACGAGAGAGCGACCTTTAAACGACTAGGCTATTGTCGGTACTGACATGGCAGTGATGATAATTGATGATCAGATCAACTATATTTTAAAAGAATCTATTTTGAATAGGTCACTTAGTCGATAATATCATTACAATATTTATCAGATCGTAGCCCATAAAATAATCGAATCTCATGAGTTTATGGTAGTCCTAAATATAATCAAGTCAGAGTGACGTGAGATAACAGGCTGGGCGGTTCGGTGTGGGTTGCGCAATGGGCCACACGGCCACACAGTCTCGGGTCGCGGCCCCAGGGAGTAGGGTTACCATGTCCGAATTCCGTGAGTGAATGATGAGGAAATAAATTGAATTAACAGTAAAAAAACAACTCCAAAGTCCTCAATAATTAATTCTTCGTTATAAACAATAAATTTAGTCTACATTTAAACACTAAAAGGTACTGTTAATCACCGAGGAGGTAGACACCTTGTCTGGAGCAAATCCTGCGCGTCCGGTTATGCTCATAAAATTGTAGTGTTATCGGAAATATGCAAATTTGACAGTCCGCAAAGCAAAAGGAAGTTTGTAATTCAACTTTCAAGATTAGTCCCAAAGATAGGTAAGAATACAAAAAAATACAAGTAAAATAAAAGCTTGTAATAAAACATTGAGATGCAGCGACCGTTTCAAATTCATAAAACACAAGGAAATGGAGTGATGTTGCAAAGTTGCAGAGTGAGGACTTGCCCTGCATATTTTCTTCCTTTTAGCCTATCTGTAACTTTACTACGTACGCATGGCGTTTATTTCATGGATTTATTTTATTTTGTAAGTTTTCAATACAAATCTCCATTACAGTGAAATCCGATCAAAGAACAGACAGACATAAGGATGAAATCCTAAAAAATTCTGACAAATGGTTAACCAGCAGATCAGTGGATTCCGGAATGCATTGCACAATGACACCCCGGTTCAAGGACAACACTTTTACTGTTAAATGGATAATTTTACTGACATTTTTATAATTTTTTCCTGTTTTAATATAAGTCACACACTGTTTTCGTTCTCTGCGATATTTGAATTATCTTAATGGACACCTAAAGGGGCATAAAAGTATTTTGCAATGTCATTTTATTTTATATCCAATTTGACGTGTCAAATAAAAAGCTAATGAAGACGTGAATAACTTGATATCTTTTTATTATTATGTTAATGATGAATCAAGGACTGTAATGGAGATAAGAATTTTGTAATTTTTCTTTATCTTTTCGTCGTGTCTTGTAAGTTTCTTGTCTGTAATAGTTTGGGTAATTTTTGTGCCACTTATAGAACTCGAATTACATCGATGCTTAACATACCTAATGGAGGAGGGTATGAATGAAATATATAAAGAAGAGTTATCAAACGAATAATACTTATATTTTCTGGTCTACAATAATATTTATGACTCATTCATGTCAAAATAACACTTTAACTTAGGTAAGTTCAAGGGTATAGTAAACCCAACTTAAGACTGAAACGAAAGAGGCGCTGTCGGACGCATTTGACATTCATTTGACCAATCATTGCACACTAGTAACTGACAGATGAATGACCACAATATGAATGACTTTTCGTTAGTTCCAATTTTTGGCATTTCAGAGATAAGTTGGGCGCACTGTATACGGTACGGCTGTGGAGCCGTAGTGATAATGTAATTATCAAAGTACTGACATTCTTGTTTTGACTCTTATATCTACGTACCTACATGTCATGTTTGTGCGAATGAATGAATGTACGTTACATTAATCTGTAAGAATAATTATATTCTCTATCTTCTCAGATAAACACTATGCTACTAAAAATATTATGATAAATAAAATTTGTATAATTTATGAAATTCAATTCAACACAATTTCAACATTACGATCACCAAAATTATTATTTTGGTAATACTTATATTAGGTAAATACCTACCCAGCAGCATTTTCGCTACAAAAATCGGTTTAAAAGTGCTGAAGAAGTGGTACTAAGAGTATTTTATTAATTTGAACCAGTTCATAATCAATTTCATGCCCAATAAGGGAAAATAAAGTGAAAAACCAGATATTAAGTACCTAATGCAGAACAGATGTACAGATGCAGAATGTATAGTGGAGAACAAACAAATTTGGTATATTTTCTAAAGTAAACGTGTAGGAAGTTATTCGTACGTTGAACTCGAAACCATTTAAGCCGTGCATCACCATAAAAGTGGCCGAGCTCAAGATGAAATTAGAAGAATACGTAACATCCGGAAATACCTAAATTACCTCAAACACTCAACGTTAGGTACATTGCCTGTTATTGCATTTTTATTTGCCGTATTAGCCAACTATTTGGAATCCTTCACGCTAAATTTCTCAAGGTCTTTAGATAATAAAAAAATATCACTTACTTTGTAAGTTATCATAATTAAAATAATCAGTTATTAGTTCTACTTAGGTACTCCTTTGTGATTAATGTTGTCCTAACCTTAGATATTTATTTAACATAGTTTTTTTTTTTCAATAAATTTAGTGCAGCATTGAAACTTACTCTTCAACCAGGTAAACCAATTTTACCTCATACAGGTATTTACATTACTTTGTATAAATATAAGAACACTGTATGAAATTGTACCTTTTTATTTGATTTCATCACTTAGATAACATTAATCCCCTTTGTACATTGTATTGACTTTAATCTGTAGAAAAGTAGGGACCTAATAGGTCTAATAATAGAAGTATTGTTTCTTTGTAAAAGTCACGAAATATGGTGAAACGCTTGCAAGAGGGTACATTTATGACAGAACACATTCGTTTGCAAATTGCTTGCAAAATACTTATAGAAATGTTTCGTTGTATGCATGTGAAAACTGTACAGGATCGTGACATAAATTTTGCACAAGTTACTTTCCAGCGATACCTAGCGACATTGTGTGGATGCAGTCAACGTGGTAAACATTAGGTACCTACTTATTATGCACCTTACTTTTTATAATTATATGTGCTATTCGTAAATACATTTATAATATGTTTGTAGCTATTTATGATTATTCCGAAACAACTAATTGATTACTAATACTTCTATTTCCATTTATGCTGCATCGTTATAGATCCACTTCGTTTTACATTCACGTACACAAGTTGTGCTGTACTTTTTTAAACATTTCTAAGTTGTCATGTCGAAAGCAGAAGTTAGTTGCACAAAGTTCAAACGTCATTTTAAAGATGCCGAGACGCGTCAATTTCGATGCAAATTTTGGCATTAGTTACATTCATAACAGGTCCTTCTTCGGTTCATAACAGGTGTAGATAAATGCAAGCTACTTTGAATTTTATTAACATTGTGATTACGCTTTACGTACGTACTAGAAACATCAATTTATAACAACGGAATAATTTGATTTATACACATTTGATGCTTTTGTTTTTCTCTTATGTCAAAGCATTTATTTTTTTTTGGTAAAATTTACATTGTGGTGATACCTATATGATATAAACATTTTAAAAACACACGGAAAACATATTGAGTTCTCAACAGCGATTAAAAATAACGTTATTCCACAAAACCTACTTAGCTCGTTCGTCTGTGGCATACCCAAAGTCAGCCAAGTGTCTTAAAAAATAGTGCATATAACTCTTGGTCTACCTTCTTTCATCGTTCGTCTTTCTTACGTTTTCTAGAAAAACAGTTTGCCCAAACACTTAATAAATAACATAGCTCTCTAAGGGATATCATGCTTTAAACTTATGTCATCACAGAAACGAAACATTTTGGCGCCTTGCCCACGGAGCAACTATTGCAGCAACTGGCAACTGGCAACTAGCTGTTTACATTACATACATTTCAACTGGACTGCGCAAACACAGCAACTCGAGTTTCGAGTTCCGGCAATCGTTAACAGTTTTCAATTGCTGTAATCGTTGACTAGGTCAGTTCCTAATTGCCGCAACTAGCAACTGTTAAATATTATACCGGTTTATAAAGTTGCCGGTTTCCGCAACTGTCAATCGCAAATCAATCAATCAAGTTGCTCACAAATTGCTATAAAATTGCGGCAACCGTAAACGTTGTAGCAACTATCAACTTTTCACAGGAAACTTTAAAAAAGTTGATAGTTGCCTCAACTTGAGTTGCTCCGTGGGCAAAGCGCCTTTAAATGCAAACGGGTTTTCACATTATTCTATTTCTCGAGTGCCGTGACCATGATCCATGCAATTGCGTCGTAATATCGGTAAAATACAATATTCGAAATCGTGAGTTATCACCATCTCAACCCATCATGGGCCACTATTGAGCACGGGTCTCTTCACACAAGGAGAAGGATAAGACCATAGTCCACCACGCTGGCCGAGTGCGGACTGGCGGACTTCACACACCTTTGAGTTTTGTGAACTCTCCGGCATGCAAGTTTCCTCACGATGTTTTCCTTCACCGTTTGTAGCAAGTGACATTTAAATGGTTAAAGCGCACATAGCTCCGAAAAGTGCGTACCCTGGGATTGGAACCCGGACTCCCCGAATCGGAGGCCGAATTCTTAACCACTAGGCTAACACCACGTTAAGATCGTGAGTACCCGTTTGCATTTAAAAAGCTCTTTAGTGACTCGTAAACGTTTACAGGGGAGTGTGGGGCAGAGGAGCGGCGTAAAGCAGTCGCGCGAGGTTGTTCCTGGCGTAGCGGCCGCGCTGCGGCGCGCCGTGCCCCGGCCGCCCCCACACCGACGCCCACGTCGCGTGGTGGCGCCGCACGCTCTCCGCCGAGACGCGGCGACGCTCCTGCAATTAGTGTTGTATTAAGGCGCTCCCTCCTCACCGGGAGCATCCGCGTGTAATGTAACGTTAAACGTTATAGATTCGAGCACTACATCAATGAATTAGGAGAACCGAGCATCACAATGCGCTTGCGCACCTTGTAATGATAGATACAATGTATAGGTAAATACACTTCAAATCTATAATAAATGCAAATCTATACAACACGCGAATGCTCGTTAGTCAGGGAGATAGTATGTATTTGTAATGTAATGCTCAAAATCGAATCTATAATATTACATTACCCGCGAATGCTCCCGGTAAGGGAGCGCCTTTAGAAAAAAAAAACACTCGAGCTCGAGTTATAAAATTGTTTTGGGAATTTGCACAATAAACCTGTGTGTAATGTTTTCCTTCACCGAATCGACTGATAAAATAATTGAATTCTAATCGGCACATACCTAATTTAATTTAGGGTAAATCCGTTAGAGATGGCCGTAAGGGGGAAATGGCCAATCGAAATATTTCGTAGATTCATTCGCTAGATGGTGTTGCGTTGCGTCATCGTTAGTTCCCTTCGGGCAGTGTTCAGGAACGGCGCACGGCTGCCGCTCATTTGTGTGAAAAAAAAAATATAAAATGCGAGTAAATAAGCTTTGTTTTTTCATAGTAGTGCAAAAATTATTCAGTTGGTTCAATTAACGTCCTATAGCGTTAAATATTTGTGTTGATTGATTATTTTTTTTTGTGTTTAATGCACAATGCACTTTTTATTCTTTTTAATATTCATATGGCCATCTCACCCGTAGGAAAAGGAGAGATGGCCTTATCTATTCAGTTTAAGATGGCCATACTAATTATTATAATTTTTGAGTACAATCGCATTAATTTTATAATCAAATCATTATGTTGTCTGTGCCAACGTTCATAAGTCACACTACTTGCAACCCCTTGATCTGGCAGTATTTAAATATCTCAAATTCAATTTTTATGAACAGTGCAGACCGCTTACCGCAAAAACTGATTGAGGCTCGTAAGCGTAGCAGGTAAGCTTTAGACTTCTGATGAGCATTATAACAACAAGTCGAAGAAAATAAATAGAAAAAGGAATGAAAGAAAATAAGCCAAGAATTAAATAGGAAAAAACATAGCTAAGATCGTAGAGAAAAAAATTGATAAACCGGTTCTGTAAGTGGTTCTGATGAAGAGCAGCCAATATTATGTGACACATGTATGAATTCAAGGAAAATGAAGAAGATAACTGTGCTGGATGCGGCGAAAATTATTATAGAACCCGTCTTAATGAAGATTGGCTTCAGTATCTGATTTGTTTCCTGTGGGTGCATGAAAATTGTACAGAATTTGAGGACATGTGTTCAAAATGTGGACAGAAGAAGAAAAAGGACCTAAAACAAGCATTACTGACTGGAAAAGGCAATGGACAAGGTGAAACGAGCAGTGGTCATCTGTCCCGTACTGCTATGGCTATCATACCCGGATATACCGGTTTTTTTTAATACTTTTTATTGTTACTTTTGACTTTAAAATATTTTATTTCATGTTGTTTTTTTTTAAAGAAAGATAATGAAAGATTACAATGACAATGTAAGTTTGATTATAAAACTAATATTTTTCATTTTATCACCCTCCAAAAAAACTATGGCCATCTCTAACGAATTTACCCTATTATTATCTCATTTTATTCTAATGTAATGTACCTATTATAATGACAGGTGTAACATTAAATAAAAAATTGTATTTTACCTCTTTTTGTTCACATTTTACGCGCATCTGATGTTTCAAATGTCGTAAAATATCTGCATCGATATTAAGTTCGCGCCACCTTAAAACATAAAACTTTTCAAATACACTTTTTTATTTCAAACTACATGTAACTCTTAATGAGCCTGGCCATTAATGTTTAAAACATCCGATGCCTTGACTTAAGGTTAAATAAAAATCGCAGTAAAAGTAAGAATGTAGAGACAAATACATATATCATGTCAGCCTAGAAGAGGTAACAATAAATAACCCTGGACATAACTGACCCGTATTAATCTTCTCATTACCCAAACCTAATATTTTAACGGTGTGTAAGCGTATGCACATAATTTTAATGTTTTGAGGTAAAGAATTAATGATAATGGTTGTCGCCTACTCGACCATGACGGGTTCATGCAACGCAATGAATATAATTTATTGTCGTGACTGGCGTATAATGAAATTAATTTCGTTTTCATAATTTACAACTTATTGCATAGAATATCTAAAAGTTACACCATCTAAATTAATATAACTTGTTGGTATAAAAATATTTTTATTACATTACCTGAAATCACTTATTTCCCATAGAATCTAAAAGACATAGCTTCACACTTCGCTAAACAATGTCCATTTATATCTTTTGACGCAGATTCGATAATGTTCTCACGAACTCGCCTTATAATATTGAATACCATCAAATCAAACTATAGGTACCCACTACCATATCCAAACAACGAGTGAGGTAACATGCACACAAAGAAGACTTCAAATGATGGATTAACCGTAAATGTCCATATTCTAAAACTATTGTTGTATCTATTCGGGTATTTTAAAATACAGTATTGTATGTCCGTAGCATGCATTAAACAAATAAGTGTTTAAAAATATTTTTTAAAGTCATGTTTAAGAAAATAAGGCATTCATTGCTTATCATTTAAGTAACTATTTAAATTTCATCTGTGTTATATAGATGCATAATACAAATGAAGCTTATAAGCTATTACAATACAAAGACTGCTTACTGCTTTATACAGCTAAGTAGGGGCAGTGCTGTGACCCCAGTTTTGTGATTCCTACCCATTACAATACAATGAAATTTATTATATTATGTACAAGTCTCAAAAAGATTACCAAATAGTGGGCGTTGAAAGTTTCGAAGTAGTCGCTTGACAAAGGACAAAATTAAGTATATTGCGTGTATGTACATACTGGCACGACTGCTCCGGCGGCCGCGTGACGTCACTTGATGGTAAGGTTCGGGCCCCCACTCGGCGGTGCCTGGCCAGAAGTGGCACAAGCTCTATACCACCTGTCAATCTTAAAATTGTTTCCTCCGGCGTTAATTTCGTTTCTTTTATATCGTTGTACTCAACATTGTTGGCGTCTTCTTCTAGAACCAATCTCCGCACACGATCTCCGTTCGGTAACCTTTTAATAAAATTGCTCTTTTTAGGGCCACGTTTCGTTTTGTTGCCATTTTTTGTTGTATTCGTACGAATTTCTTCAATTTCATCAGCGTCATTTTGATTCCTGATTTTTTCTGATGAATAATTTGAATTAGTGGAGATTTGAGGTAGTTTCTCATTAGCTGATTTAATGTTCTCTTTGTCAAAGTAATCTTTACTTGAATCATCATCAATCTTTACTCTAGGTAAAGTAACCGAAGATCTCTTGTACCGCATATGTTCTCCTTTGATTTTTTTGAACATTTCATTATCGGTCCAACCCTGTAAAATATAGGGAAAGGGATATTAGACTGTTATAATATACCTACCTAAATGAACCAACTTTTGGCAAATTACAGACGAATACCATAGACTTAGAAAAGTTGAATCCTATATCCCGAGGATTTCTCCAAGTGGTTCCACCCGGGCCGGGTTTGCCCCAGGGCCCGTCCATAGTTAGCTGAAAATCAGAATGTAATTAATCGACTATCCCTTCCTTAACTGACACTTTACAAAAAATCTAATATGGTTTTGTTTACTTTAAAATAAATAATTGTGTGCTTGACACATATAGGTACATAGGTACCAATCAACCCAAGAATTACTAAATGTACAATTGTTAAGAATGCATACATAATTATTAGTGCGAAAGCTATAGGCTTTGACCAGTTACACAACAGTTCTAATTAATGGCTATTATAATATTACCATTTTTAGCTCGTACTCCAAGTCTCGTTTTATTTCATCTTTAATAGCTTTTTTTCTTTTCTTAACCATTTCATCTGTAACATAAAAACTTGAGAAAACTTAAATTTATATAATAACATTTTTGTATTTTATAATAAACATTAAAATTAGCAGCGCCACCATAATTTCATACGTTCGAAAAATAGAGTCGAGTGATCCCTCCTTCTGACGGAGTCGGGTAAAAAGTGTTTGTAACAGCCAAATTCATATAAAATTATTCTTAGCATGTTTTGAAAGAACGAATTCACGAAATAAAATAAAGTGGCTGGTAAGATTAGACATCAAAATATTTACATTTTTAATAAACGTTTTTATCATAACATACATTACATACATAGTCCGCGCATTGTAATACCTAGTTATAGGTTTTTTTCAATAAAGAGTAAATAATAATAATACCTAACAATAATACATATTGCATCCTAGTTTTAATCAAAATCTTTATTCATAACTTGTGTGATGCATGTGTAACTTCTGAACCTCTTGAACTATTGGGGTTTGGGGTTATACTTACGTATTGTATTGTATCTTATGTATCGTATCTTATATATTGTATCTTATATATTATTGTATCTTAACTTACAATAAAAAACAGTGCGCACATAACCCGGTAGGGCACGGCAACCGTTATATATAGTTATTTGTTATTCAAGACAGGTCAAGCTGGTCATAAGTCAAATCGATCACTCATAGTCACTCGGTTCCAGTAAATGCCAAGTTTAAAATCTAATCTAAACTTTAATGTTTCTTCAAAAAATTCCTCGTGTAACTGATATACCTACATATTATATAGGAATAACAGACGATATAAACGCTTATATGCACTCATAACTCGCGCACTAAAGTTGCCTTAATCTGAATATTTATTATGTATAATAACTGCATATCTACATATAATATTCAGTCAATTTAAAATTATGCAAATCTTGTTATGAACTGTTGCTCCATAAACACCCGAATAGATCTTCATAAATTAAAATTAAGAAGCATCTCGATCATGTCTGGGTTCTCACAAACAAAAACATGTCATAATCGGTTCATTCGTTTAGGAGCTACGATGCCAAGGACAAACTACACAAACACAAACTTCACACACATCATCAAACATCAAACACTCCTTTGTCATGTGTTGTTAAAAAGCGTAAAAGGCGTTCAAAAAGCGTAACCTAGAATCTCCTTGTACATCTGTTGTTGGCAAGGGGTCTTCTTGTATCGTATGTCGTTGTCGACGTAGCGGCGCAGTATCTCGGAGTAGCAGAGCTGCGGGTCCTCTCGCAGCCTCACCGGGGTGCGGCGCCGCGGGGACGACCAGTTCCGACGTGGCTCATGAGCCGCCACACCCTACGGCGAAACACATTTGCTTGGCTTTTAAATTGACACACTTAACCACGCGTAAGCAAGTTGGGGAGGAAAGGAAAAAACTGCCAGCTCGAATGAAGGTACATACATGCGGTTGTAGAGCTCATGTAAAAGATGCCTCGAAATCCATGGGGGATTCCTGGAATAGGAATTCAGGATCCATAAGCCATCTGCCCTCTTAATCAGGTTCTGAGTACGTCCATGCACTTTTCAATGATGTCGTTACTAGTAGACTATGTTTCGGTATGCGTGATGGAAATGGAACATTCGACTTACGGTTAACATAATTTCGATAGATTTATCATCGATGAATTGATCTACCGTGTTATATAATCGCCGGCACAGTGGAATAACTTCCTTTAACTTCAGACAGGTAGGCCAGTGTTTTATTACTGAATGGATTACGATTTACTCAAGGTCCCTTAAATTACGACGAGAGACCCCGTGACATACAAAGAACTGGAAATCGATTGACATGACAATGAGTGCTTACTTGTTGTGTACAGATCATCAGCAGGTAGTTAAGTAACTATTTAATTACTAGTTTAGAGAAATTCGCTATAACCAACAAATGAGGTGGGTACTGTGAAAGCATCAACGCATTGTCATGAAAAGCACGTATACACTAGTCATCCATCTGTTTACTGGAGAACACCAATGTCTTACGTAACACTTTCTAAGTGACACACGTAGAGACGGATCTCATGTTAATTTTAATAACTATGTGAATGTAGGATGTGTGTACAATCCGATAAAAGGTTGTTTCGTGAATATAGCGCACGGATCTGATGAAATAACTGAAAGGAGGAAAATTTATAAAACAGGTAACCGGCGATAAATAAGCACAGCTCATACTCACTCCGCAACTGTGGATAAGGTTATTAGCACACTTTTTAATCATTCCTTTACGTTACGACATCGACAGTATGGTCCCGCCTTAATAATGCGTAAGTGGCTTGACCCTTTACCTTATATAGATTTATTACCATTCACACATCGGCTATGTATAAAGCATCGGATGATTTTGCTTGTTTGCTGATATACCAATTATTACAGATGGAAAGTTTTAACGGACTCATTTGAATACTGTTATTTCACGCCCTATTCTTTTATAAACTTCCCCATTGGTATTATTTCATTCTTGTTAAAATGATAATTAGAGCATAACTTACGTAAGACTTGGTTACTATACAATTAAATGTTACTCATTGAATACTTTTTGCCATTCAGTAAGTGCCTTAATAGCTTTTTAATTGATCTTATTGTAAATAAAGGTTCGTACAAAATGTTACGCAATATGCACTAATCCCAAAACATCACAATATAAAACCTAACCCTGAATGTAGATTTGTAAATAGAAATGATGCAAATTCAAAACGATTTATTTTATTTATGCAAATATTACGGATACACTGTTTAAATGACTCCACCGACATAATTACATTGGGACAGTGTGGTAGGCTATTAACAGGTTAAATTAAAATGCTTTCTCCTATGGGTATGTGAAGGCATAGGTCTACATATTAAGCTCTTAAGTGTTGACTAGATATATAATAATGTTGACTTAAATTAATACGGTTGCCCATAGACCATAGTCTTTCACAGTTGCTATACGCTGCAAGTCACCCGATCGACGTAAGGCAACGTTGCGTTGTATGATATACATAACAATAGGAATGCCTAAGTACGTGTCGCAGCTATATCATCATCCATCTGTCTCTGTCAGTCTGTTAGTAAATTGGTCATCACACGCCTATCGCGTGTCTAGTAATACATAATAACTAATAGTCAGCGTGTTTGATAGAACACGAACTCCGTTGTAGAGCTTGTTGTAGAGACACTATAATATTTTGTACTGACACTTTAAAGTTTGGAGGTGGAGGCGGGGAGGACACATTGAGAGGTCATTCTAGAGTGGAGATGAGATGTACTATCCAGCCTTAAAATATAGCTACATCTATCCGGGACATAATGTTTATCTGTTCTGGTCTATCTATGAACTAGCCTCACTAGCACCCTACTTAGCTACCCTCTCGCTTGACAAAGCCGCTAAACAATTTTTGCGCAGGTACCCACTGGCTGTGGGCTTGTAGCCATGATGCCTTTGATGTTATCGATATTCATTGTCAAGTAGTGTCCATTACCATTTAGTGTCGCGATTGCTCATTTGGCTATTCAGTTACCTACATGAAAAAAATTGTATAAGCCCCTTTACTCTTTGAGTTAGTTATGACCTTTTGACATACCTACCTAGAAATGAATGAAATGAACAAGCTTACCCGTAGTTCGTCATCAGGGTAAATCTCGGTGGCGCGCAGGTCGGTGAAGCGCACGCCGCGCGCGTTGGGCGCGCCGCCGCCCGCGCGGCCCCACGGCTCGTACGACGCCAGCTCTTCGCGGAACTGGGGAATTTAATAAAGTACTTAGTAAGCCGAGCCAATAACTAAGCAAAGCTGTCTTAGAAACAAGAACTACATAGGTACTTATACACTGGGTAACTGGGTATATACCATGAAATAAGAAAAGGGTGACGGTACCCATGATTAATGTAAATATATGTAATAAAAAATTAAATAAACGTTGCAGTTCAAATGATTACAAGAACATTTGCATTAATTTAAATATAAAAAAAAAACTTTTTTTCGAGTTATTTAAAATAATCCCATAATAATAATTGTGTTCTATTTAGTGTACTTTAACTCTATGCAAGAAATAATATTTCCAATCAATATGCATACAATTTTAATTATAAATTTGAAGAGTAATGGCTCCAAACATTACTTTGCTGAGTATAACATCGTACGAGGACATGGTATCAAGTTTATCTTACATTAAAGAGTCAAGGTTTAAGTACACCGCCCAGAGTAACCCAAACCTTGCCTTTGGACGATGCCGCGACGGGCAGGTAAGTTTAACGAGAATTATTTTCGTAATAGGTAAGAACATCAAGTTTTGAAAACGGTCACGTTTTTTCTGGCTAGTTACTGTTGCTTTTTACTTGGATTCATGGCATAATTAAATAGGTACATAACTTTTTCAAACTAAAAATCTTTTATTTTTCCATTATTACAACATCACATATTTTTCCTTTTTCCTACATTACATTGCAATGCAATGACATTCTTGTTTTTCTCTAGCACATATTTAAAAACATTCTTATTCTAAATTAAAAATATATTTTCTTAAAAGAGATTTTGGAGAATACTTAGTTCAATTGCTAATTTCAATAGTTACAACCCTCAAATCGATGTAAATACTTTAATGTTTTTTTTTTTGGTTTCAATTGCAAAGTAAGGAGGCCTATACTATACCTATCTACTTCTATTAAAGTTACATATCGATCCATTAATAAACACAATTTGTATTCACTCGCCGAAAATTGAAGTTTCACCCACATCGCTTGGATTCGTGGCATACAAAGTAACAAGAGTTCTCCTTCAGGGCCGGCGTTGCACTGGTGATTCCCCTGGTGTTGCTCGTGTCGATGGGCGACGATGACCACTTACCATCAGGTGGCTCATCTGCTCTTACGTCAGCCCTTCAGGCTATAAAAAAAAATAATAAAATTCGTTTTACCGTAAACTCTACATCATTAAGCGCATGGAAAGCAAAAAACTCTATTAGAAATTGCTTGATTCATATCTTGAGGTATTTATTATAAAATGTGATATTCTATGTGCTGACTTATGAAAAAAGATTATGTAAAACGAGATCATAAGTTTAGAAATTAGAATTTAGGTTCTGTCGAGGTACATAATTATGTAGATGCCATAGAGTTGTTCTCCCAAGTCGCAACTACGTAGTAAGTGTTAACTTTCTCCAGTGCGATAAGCAAATACATAATTTACTGTTTATGTAATTTTCTATGTCACACCAATGGAATTTTACTACAATCATTCATGTGGGATAACTTTATGCCTGCGTCTCAAATAAATTAACATTGAGACGTTAACTTTAAATGCAGTCATCAATGTCCACGAGCCAATGTAGTAGTACCTAACACTTCTCCAACTCTAGTCATAAGTCAAGCATTAGGCCTACCTTAGAATATAAGATCGATAGTGAACCTATATCTTCTATACTTATAATAAATCTGTAGAGAGGCCAATTCTGTACATGAAATATATTTCCAAAATAACTATCAGGGGGTGATTAGGGATCGATGCTTATGCCAAAAATGCTGTCAGTAAAATTTTTGTCTGTCTGTCTGTCTGTATAACTTTTATAGAAACAAAAGCTACTCGACCGATTTTAACGAAACTTGGTACAATTATTTTTCATACTCCTGAGCTGGTTATTGTATACTTTTCATGACGCTACAATCAATAGGAGCAGGACAGTGAAGGGAAATGTTGGAAAAACGGGAGAAGTTACTCCACTTTTTAAGCTTCCGTCGCGTGTGCATGTGCTTAATGATTAAAGCTACACAGAAATCATGTATGACGGAAATGTTTTCCTGAAAATTATATAAAAAATACCACCCACCCACGACAGCATATGTCTATCTTTTATGGTTGATTCACAATAACACGTGTAACTCCCGATAGCTTAGCAGTTCGAAGCTTTCTGATTATATTTGTCTACACTTACCCTTACGTTTATAACACTTAAGTGGGTGAAATAAAGGGGTGAAGTTTAAAGGAATTTCACGCGGGCGTAGCCGCTGGCAAAAGCTAGCAATAAATAATCTGACTCACTTAACTGAATTTATTATACTAAAATTTGGCTAACTCTAAAAATAGTGTGGGCAGTTTTCTAGAACTTAAAGGTGTAAGTTTTTGTTTTAGCTGAGTAGGTATGTATGATCCTGTGGAGATTAACAATAAATTTGACATAAGCGAGTTTCAGTAAGCGACCAAAACGCTCAGAACGACACTTTTTCTAAAGAAAGTTGAAAGTTTTGGATGTTTTGGTCGCTTTTGCTTTGGTTTCCCTAGGATAGCGGTGCCCGATATACGAACGAAAGGAAATGGTACGGTTTCCTACAGAACGGGAATTGACTTTGTAACGTTAGGTACATTTATTTACAACAACGTCCTAGTGACGTCGTTCAATGTTCTTTTACGGCCTATCCTAGGAAACCAACGCTTTAGTGGAATGCACGGATATCTATACTACGTTCGCGTTCGATCTGTAAATCGTTATAATAACAAGGCACACAAATGCCAACTTTCCGCCTATGCGATTAAGGTAGGTTTATGATTGACGGTGGGATCTAAAAATGGCCTTATGAATTGAACTGTGAATAGGTAATAAGTTTGGTTTTGGTGGAGAGTAGCAATTAGGTACATATTGTGACGTCCCGCCACAACAGGGGTAATTCCGTTCGCTGGTAATGTGGTATCAATAATAAATAAATAATAATTATAACACTTAACACAACTTCATCAACCGTGCATGCGCGTTCCCGCCAACTGATATTCACCACAGATCTACACTACTCACAACGCCATCTATCGACACTGCATCCACATCATTCATTAAACGTCACACATGCCTACCTGTCGTTGCTGCTCAATCTTGTCTTGTAGCCGTTGCTGCTGCCGCTGGCGCGCCAGGCGCTCGCCCTCCGCCCTCGTGCGCTCCGCCGCGGCCCGCTCGCGCGCGCGCCGCCGCGCCGACCCCGACGTGGGGGCGCTTAGTCTCCTGCCCGCACCACCAGGGTAACAGGTCGTCATCATTACAGAGGTTAATTTAAGTTTGGAAGCTCGGAAATGACCACAAAAGATTTTAGATGTTATGGTAATCTGTTTTTAAATCCAAATGCACTAGGTGAAATTGTAATCTATAATTGTGGTTTCATTTTGTGTATCTTGGATTTGCACGTATAATAAAACTACAAAACTACGACATTAGGATACATATATGTGTAGATAACGCTACCTACACAGCGATAGCCTCGCAATAGCCTGTGCCGTGGGTACCATGAACAAAACACAAAGACTTATTTCAAGCTCGCAAGGATTCGAAGCATGGCGCCGCTTTTTTGTCTCAGCAGTTTCAACTAATTTCAAGATTTAGGTAAATTACGGGGACAAGGCATTTGATCTCATGAGTAAGCTGGTAGTACAAACAGAAAGCACAATTTCCATATTGTCAAATATACTTTCTACCTTACGGGTAAGTACTTACTATCCCTACCTCCACAGCTAGAGCATGGTATCACAACACTTAGAATCTATCTTGTCTGAGAGTCAAAACTGCTTAACTTGGCACTTGCTAGGTTTTTAAAACGATTGTAGAGTTGACAGGATTCAAGAACATCTTATTTCGTAATACCACGCATTTTCATTTTGGGTTTAACTGACATCAAAAAAGGAGGAAGTTCTCACTTGTTTCACTGAGTGTTCTGATTTTTATATCTACTTATATCTTTTCTTCGAAAGCTAGTTCATTTAATTCAGAGCGACATCTGCCGGGTATGTTTGAGTTATCCACATATCGATTTTCAAGTTGGTATTTTTTGTTAAAAGTTAAATTATTTTATCTTAAAACAATATCACATGCGATTACGTATGATAAAGTTTAAGTATCGATTGTATTAGTTTTATTTTTTATTTAAGTAAATACTTCATGTTGTACACCAGTCTGAGTCTGAGATAGTAGTCCCAGTTAAAACGATTATAAGTATATATTTGATGAGTTACAATTTCCCTTTACATACTTATAACATTCATACAGCTACATGATGAAAAAAAAACATTTTTTTGTAAATCTGGACAGTTATCTAGTAGCAAAATTTCTAAATAATAATATTACGAACTTCCAATAAAACCTGGGCACTTTATCTTTTTCCAAAACATTGAGAACAATACACAGTACATAAGTAGATAATAAATTCCATGAAGAATGATCTATTTTTTAGGTTTCACCATCACCTACCTCCGCAACCGCCGAGAGTGCAAAGCAAACATTTAGATATCACTATGTTCACACTTTCTCGTCAATTTAATATTGACTCCAAACATTACCCAAAAAAGAATTCTGAAATTAAATCTACGCTTGGTACACATGTGTACTGAAATAATCCATTTCAAAAGTCAGAACGTAACTGGGCGGATATTCGCCAACTACTGCGAACTTCTCATTGAAACAACCTGCCATAAATCTTATAAGCTGCGCGCTTCAGGAATTGTTTCCACTGCCAATAAAATTCTTGTTCGGAGTCTATTCAGGTATCGTACGTAATTATTTACAATATACAACTCGATAGAATTATACAATAACTTACATTGAATTCCAAAATCGTTCAGATCGAAAACAGTCGTTAAAATCCTTTCACCGTTTTTACTTCAAATTCAATTAGGTAAATACGTTAAATTTTCCACGGTTTTTATTTTCCCAAAAATACGTACTAGTCACTGATTGCGTTGTTAACGAATGTCTACCTCAATATTCAAAAAGCTTTTGGCGATTCACCGACTATATAACGATGACTGGAGAACTGAACCAAATTGCTTAGTCCATGTTGATAAATGTAAGAGTTTTACAATTAGGTCACCGAGGGCCATCGTTGTACAAAATACTTTGTATAGGTGAGTTATTTAAGTGATTGGATTTTATAGCCAATTAAATATTCCAACAATCTAAAACGTTAATGTGATGATTGAACAATGATACTAGTCTCTTGGAAACAATTGCATTAATATTCGCAATAAAAGAAAGCGTGTACACTCAGTGCAAAATTACCATAAGGCGATATCACTTTTTGATACGAATATTCATTCCTTTCCAAAGCTGGACGTAGATATGTAATAGCATGTAAGTTATACGTTTGAAACTTAAGGGTTTAATGTATGTGACTTACGTTATTGATCTAACCAATCTTGACTTTTTATACGTAAATCGTATATACTGAAATACAATGTAGTTTTTCTGCAATATTGCTCATGGAAATTGCATGTAAGTTATACGTTTGAAACTTAAGGGTTTAATGTAGGTATGTGACTTACGTTATTGAACTCACCAATCTTGACTTTTTATACTCGTACGTAAGTCGTTTACTGAAATACAAAGTAGTTTTTCTTAAAAACCTATTGCTCATGGAAATTGCTGATAGTCACGATTTGTTTTTCATGTATTATATTAATGACATATTATAGGACATACCTGAATTATCTACTTATATGGTAAGATTTCGATATAATAAATTGAGCAGCAATTGCAAGCGCTGCTTTTCAAGGGAAAAGCAGTTTTACATTACAGTTGATTGCAACATGTTATTGAATCTACTTACTTGTTCAGATTACACTAGATATTTGAAATCATGATTTTTCAACATGGTTTTACGAATATCAGCCTTATTTGTTTAAGTTAAAGAACTTGTCCAACTGTAGCTACTAGCAGAATTGGAGCGCCCTAGTTTTACAGTGTCTGAATTCCATGTCATTTTTCAGTGGCATTTCGATCGTCCTGTCGGTGCCGGGCGCGAGTCGATCGATAGCCGCAAGCACGAAAATTTGTATTGCATTTATACTATATGGATAAGGACATGAATGTATACATTGTGGCCGATAATCATTTTGTTTGGTCAATGAATACGTGGGCACTTAAGCATACCATAAGAGTTAAGACCCAATATTTAAAACATAAGAGTAGGTAGTTTATGCCTAGGTGTCTAAACATCAAATTGAGATTTATGAAGGCTTTGAAATAAAAATAGGTACCACCTACGCCAGAAATGTATGCCTTTGTAATAGCATAGAGTTGTGTTGTTTGCCGTGGTTGAAAGAGGTGATGGCGAGGGTATTGCTATGGAGTTTAGTTAAGGCGGTTATCTCATCCACTTTAGGTAGGTACATCTCTATCTATCCTACATAAATATGTAGGTACTATTTTTTTAAGTAGGTGCGAAGTCTTATTAAGTAACGGCGGAATTTTAATACTCTACTAAAACAGCGAGTAGAGCAATAAGCAGAAACTGGGGAATGTGATGAAACAAGGCGAGACGTGGCGAACAGAGAGAGCAACGAGAATTAACTTAAATGGCAAAGTATTTTATTTTAATATTGTATATGAGTGAGGTGCAAGTATACCTACCTAATGCTTTGTTAATCATCGAAGTTGCCAATAGGTTGCCATCCGAGATGGAAGCAATGAGCATTGCGAATCGTTTTGATAACAGCTGTGAAAGTGTGAATGCTGTTTCCTCGTCGTCCTACTACTATTTCCTGTTAGTAGGATCACGAAGGAGCCCTATTCCTCGTGACCCTACTGAATTTATTTGTTCTACGTAATATCACCAAAAACCGAAGCACTGACAATATTGCTGTTTCAGGATTTCGTTTGTAGGTACTCGTATCAAGTAGGTGAGTGTAATGCAGCCAACAATAAAACCTCTGTTTGTTAATGTCTTGACTTTAGAACGTTGTTGGTATCCCGCACAGGGACGAGCCTCGAATCTGTGTGTAGTCTTCTTTACTAAAGTGTAAACTAACTATTGTAAACCTATTTTATTTTTTTATATTGTTAACGTATAACATTATTCTAATTCTCGAATGTAATAATTTTTTTTATATTGTAAACGTATAACATTATTCTTAAATCATTACCTTTTAACCTGACTTTTTAATATATTGTAACTAAATTAAAATTATACCTAATGAAATTAACGTGACTAATTCAGTGTCTTATAACCGTAATATGTAATGAGGAATTTAATTTTGTATTTTATCTATGATTATGACCATGTACTTAGTGTAATTCATTTGCATCTGTAACTGAAGTAACACTTACCGTGATTTGTCAAAATTTCATATGTGTGCGCATGTCTTTTAGTGTTAACTTTGTTGATGCAATAAATAAATAAATAAATAAACAACGAGGAACATTATTTTTGCATTTGACATCAATCCGAAATTAAAAATAAACTAAGAGCCTTTTAAAATAAGGGCGCATTCATGTAGAACGTTGGTTACCGGCGCTGATCTGCCAGCGCTTATCGGCGCTTATCCGCGCAGGCAGACGGCGCAGGTAGTCTCTATACTTTGTGCCAAACCAGCGCCGATAAGCGCCGACAAGTTCCGACCTGCTCCTATAAGCGCGGGTAGGCCATTGATACCTACTATGTACTAAAGTACTAGAGAAGACACCGCAAATAAATCTTACATACTTAATTATGTTCCATGCATTGAGATACTATGTACTAAAGTGCCAGCTCGCATGCGCGTATTACGTCTGAGATCTGTCAGTGTCTTCCTAAAGACATCCCTACAAAACCCACATTGTTATATCCAAAATTCAGAGTCGGTTTTTAAATAAATAAATAAAAAAGACGAACGACATGTATTATTGCTGTTGTATCGTAAGTCATTAAACTAAATATCGATAGGTTTCAGTACCTACTGTTTCAGTCCGCGTAGTAGGTACGCACAACACTAGCAAAAGCGGCCATGTTTTTTTTCACTAAAATTTTGTCAGGCACGCTATTTTTGCTCTAGTGTCTAATCCATAATCCTAATAGATCAATGATTCAGAGAGACTGTCAGCCAGCTCCTGCTTAATTATGTAGAGGTTATCTCGACGGACCAGTACCGATAAGCGCTGGCAGATCAGCGCCGGTAACCAGCGTTCTACTTGAATGCGCCCTAAACCTTGAAAAGACGTAGAAGTTTTATACGCGTGCCCTACCCAGTAATCTTCTGCGTCCTTTTTGTCAATTAGATGTGTATCGTTACGCCTTAAGTATTAAATATGTATTTATTATGTCCTTGGGTGGCTGACACCACTTCCAAGGTATTTCATAAAAATGATCTTGCACTAATTCCTTTCGGGCCCATACCACCACCGGCTTACACCACCGGTAGTGTAATGGGAACTTTTTTATACCCATGGCACTACCAAGAAATAGTGATGTGCTGCCATTAAATGTAAATAGTTCTATAATAATAAAATATACTTAGGTATGTCAAAAACAATTTTATGTCAATACAAGTGAACTAAATAGGTAGTAAACAAAAAAGTAAACTAAAGTAACTTTTTTTCTTACGTTTCTTACTGCATTTGTACCTGCATGATAAAGTCGTCGTTTGCTATTTGTTTTTTGTTTCGTTTTCAGGAGTTTTTAAAGGTAGTAAAGAAATGTTGTGTAAAATGTTAAGTAAACGCGTTACTGTTACAGTGTTCTTATTTATTAGTTTGTTTATTAATTTAGAATGAAAACCTTCTACTGCGTTGGTGGTACGGTGACGTTCGCCGAAAACGCTAAAAACGTTAGCAGTATGCACTTTAAGCCAATAGTTTTCAACGTATTTAAGAAATTTTTTAATTCCACAATCATCATTTGACTCCTGTTTCATGTAATCAAAACCTTGCAGAATTTTATCTCCCGGAATAAGTGGCAAAAATAAAACAATATTCAGCAACTAATGTTTATAAAATAATTCATGATTTAGCATTTTACAAAGTAATAGTATTTACAAACAATACGAACTACGTATATGACTACATACATATAAATAAAATTCATTTTACTCCCATTGTATAACATTAAATGTACACGAAACATTAAAATCATTAAATCCATGTCTACTCGTGAAGATTGATGTAATGTCTATAGTGAAAGCATTCCTTAATGTTCACATACAACTGCGTATTGAAACTTTTACAATCAATTGAAACAGTTTCATTTAAGTCGGCGTTGAGGTCGTAATGAAATACGCAGTCTCTGCCATTACGTCAACCTCCGCGTATCATAATGATGACTAATATTGTGTTAAATACTTAACGAAAATTCCGAAACATTATTTTAAAAAATACTGCGCCCTTGGTGCACATCTCGTTACATATATACGATACTCTGACCATACAAATATTTAATAGCACTGTATTATATTTCATTCCTTTATTTACAATTACAATTAACTAATTATATAGAATTTATATACTTTTAAAGTTCTTAACGGCCATAATTTTTTCGCCTAAATATTATTGTGCAGCTTCGTACAAAACTAAACCATTTAATACTAAAAGAATATATATACACTTGTAGCATGTAACGTGTATACTAAAGAAATTGAGGTAATTGGTTTTGAAGATAACACACGGGTAACTTATCCAATGACTCGCAGTATTTACACAGCAATATGAGCAGCCGAAACAAGACCGAAATATTTGATATAATTTGATAGACCGACGGACGCAATTGTGTTGCAACACTTGCAACACTATACCTATATGGAAACATTGCACATTAAATAGAAGAACGAACAAAACGTGCGTATTACAACGCCCCTATATACAATCAAATAAAATATCCTATTCCGCCCAAAACTAACAGTTAATACGTAGACAGTTGAGCACATTATAGTACAGGTCGGTTAACTAAGGCTAGCATGTTTACAAAACTCACATTAATACATTTTTATTATATACCATGTTTTAAAAAACATTTTACATAATATAATCATCTCATGTAATTATTATAATATTTTCTGTCACGCTCAAGTTAACCGGGCGCAAGAGAGTAAGATCGATTCTTCATAATGTGTATGCATTGCAATATCTCTACAATATACAAGCGCATATGAGTATTGCCAGCTTTATTTAACCGAACTATACACGTATTATGTACAGCGGTATTTGGTAACGAGTAGTCACATAACGCTTAATCTACAGCAACGTCTCTTCGTTACGATCGTAGACAGTTCACGGTGTTAACATTCAACGAAACTTAACATAAATCAGGTCACACAAGTGAAAAGGAATACATAATGTTACAGAAATATACATAAGCTTCATACACAACATAAATAGACTAAGTATCGTTCATATGTGCGACAAGGACACGACAATACGCATCGCAATGACAAAATGTCGGCAACTGTTAACGGGTGCATAATAGGACTGCTGCATCTTTTAAATTATGCAGTATCGCAACGACAAAAATAAATGTATGTACTATAGTTAAATAACTATAGAAGCAACTTCGTCTGTAACTAGTCCTTGCTTTGTGGTTGCAAAGTCTCCCGTGTCCTTCACAATATATGCAATATATGCGTTTTCATACAAATTTGTACCCGCTCAAATAGTTGTCGTTACAGTCGTTGCAATGTCGTGCAATTGTAGTCTCATTATCGCACATGTATACTAACACTACGAAGTCGTATCAACATCTAATCTACTCACGACTACAACTCGAAGTACATAAATATCCGGGCAAATGATTTAACTCCACGCAAATTATCTACGATACCGTCCTTGCATGTATCGTTGCGCACGTCAAAATGTTCGCACACAAATCCTCCGTCACTGGCGAATGATCGCGAGCACACACACATCGAAGATAAAGACAATCATATCATCATCATCGTTTCGTCACAGCCACCTTTGCAAAAAGGTATCCAGAATTCTTGTAACAGTCGGTTGAGCCTTTAAGTCGGTTAAAGGTCGCACACGACACGCTAGAATGTCAACGAATCCGGAGTACTTAGAAGTGAATATGTGGGAGCGCCGCATATGGACCTAAAAGTATTCCAAAACTCGTGTTCCCAAGTCAGGTTATCGAAACCCGCCTATCAGAACCATGGATGCCTTTCTAAGGGGGCGCCGCACGTGTGATTCGCTACAATAATCGTTGACGCGTCGTTCCAACAGTTGACGACGACATTAAAGTCGCACGGTAGGTCGAAACAACGCGTGAGCTCTAAATTCAAATCTCCTTCCTTTGGTTCGTGGCCACTGACCTCTAATTATAATGCACTGGACTAGCTTATACGACATAACAATCTCTAAATGTCAGAACATGATTTTTGCAAATTGCCATTTTAACCTCTTATTTACTGCATCTCTAAACTAGTCCCGTGGACGTCCTTATTCGATTCCAACGCTGTGAGTGCCGCGAATTAAACTGTTTAAATGCATTTTTAAACATGAGACTTTATTTAAGCATAGGACCAGCCAAGTTTTTATTTTGTCAGTGGCAGGTACCTACTAGGCGAATAGCTCGCATCAGAAGATGGTCGCTACTAACAAATTCCACCTGTTTAGACCAGCTCACCACGGTTAGACGCCCACTCGGAACGTAAAGTGAAGCCAGTCCAGTGCACTTTTTACATGATCAGTGGTGACTACGACGCCATTTGACAATTGGCGTAATATAGCTCACTCTAATGCCTACAACAATGGTACACGACTCTGTTGACGGATCGGTGGTGACTACGAAGCCCGAGTCCATTCATACATTTTACATCAATCCATCGACAAAATTGGCGTAACGTTAAGCCAGTCTAGTGCATTTATGCATTTATATATAATATGTTGGTGCCACTTGATTCTGTTTAGCACGACGACTGTGAAGCCCTAGGTGGGCGAGTCCTTTCGTATATTCATATTTTTTTATATCAATCCATCGACAATTAGGCGTAACGTTGCGCCAGTGTAGCTTACAACGACGGATGACTGCTAACAGTTACATAGAGGGCGCTACTTGATTCTGTTGAGCACGAGGTCGGTGGTGACTACGTAGCCTTAGTAAGGCGAGTCCATTCGTACATTATATTTATTAACATCAATCCATCGAAAATTAGGCGTAACGTTGCGCCAGTGTAGCCACGAACACGACTTACAACGACGGATGACTGCTTAGAATTACATAGAGGGCGCTACTTGATTCTGTTGAGCACGAGGTCGGTTGTGACGACGAGGCCTTTCTGGTAGGGCGAGTCGGCGAGGTCGGCGGCGAGGCGGGCCGCCTCGAGCCCGTGCTTGCGCGCCAGGAACCGCGTCTGTTCGAGCCCGCGCGACTTGTGCACTAACTCGAAGGCTTTCTCGACATCGCCCGCCTCTTGGAACCGCCTCATTATCATCGGGTTCAGCTCTGGGTACTGGAACATATTTGTTTTGTTAGACTTTACAATGTATAACGCAAAGGCAGCATTATGGCTAAACCGCCCCGGTTTCCAACCGCGTAATTTTGTTACTCTAAGAAAGCAATATCAGCGGCCGCATTAGCGGTTTCTGATTGTGTATACGTTTCGCTCGGTTACCACTGCGGGAAAGAACCGTGGTGCGGCTTCAGCCTAAGGCGACTTTGAATAGTGGGAAAACAGGGAAGGCGGTGACAAAATGTAAATTTTATGTAAATACAATAATATTAAATGAGTCATTGTTAAAACTCGTAGACTCGTAGCGTAGTAGAAATATTATCTACTAAGTGACGTGTAAATAATTATGTTACATTTTTTGTTCCCCTATCATGGATGTTTCAATGTGTAAGTTTTTATTTATTATTGTGTATTATGATTTATTTAAGGTCTAAATCCGTGGTCGTTAAATTGGGCCAACTAAATCTTTTTAACGTACATATTTTCTATATTTTATATTCTGCTTAGCCCAAAGGTTGGCTGGTAGAGAATGCAATTAGCATTAAGCCCGCCTTTTGTACCGTTATGTAACGAATAGTGGTCAATAAAGTTTAAATAAATAAATATTTTAATATTCAATAACTTTGAACAACGACGTATTACTTATTACGTCCTCAACTGTTCACCTTCAATTTATAATATCTTGCGATTGGGAAATAGATGGATGAGACATCCATGACAACATTGAAATTGACTTTAAAATTCCAAAATATTATATTTTTATGTTGAATGCCGCCAGCGAGCTCTTTCTTAATGTTTGTAGTTTGTAGAGATAAATAGTGTTGGTGTTCATGGTGATAGCTTATCGGTTTGAACTTTAGACTCCCTATTGTGTGAATGTTAAAAGATGTGCGTATTCAAACAATCCGCGCTTGCATGCTATTCTGTCCTGTCCTGCTTACAATGTGAGAGGAGATTTGGTCACTTTTTGACAATTGATGTGAAAGATAATAACGAGGGGCCTTCGTACCCAAGGCTTAACAAATCTCCGATACTCAACGATTTTAGTCTTCACGAGCGACTACCGCCATACAAACCATTGAGGTTCGTACACACGTCGCGTCGCCGATATTCGTCCAATGTATGGCGGTAATTGCTTGAAGACTAAAATCGTTGAGTATCGAAGATTTGTGTAGCCTTGTGTACGAAGGGCCTAAGACTATTAGTAAACTTTGACTGTCCCATTATTCGCACGCTGTGATATTATAATTTGAGAATCGCCTCCTTTTTTGAAGTCGATTGTATGTTTTTGTATGTCTTGAGCTCATTATTTTTAAGTAGGAAAACCAGTTTTAATATATTTTTTTGTTTATATTCCTAAAACTGGCCTTGAAATCTCATGTGGCCATTTAAACTTGAGCAACATCTGACAAGTATTTTTTGAGTTATACCTAATACAGCTTATTTAATTAAATTTAATGATATTGATGATGTTTTCATTTAGTATTACACTTTTTTAGAGGCGACCATCTCAGTCCACAGGGGTAGCAACGCATCTGTGACCGAATTAGAACGAGACTCATACTAACAATAACTAACTGGACTATTACTAACATTAACTAGCAGGATTAATTATCACAGTAGTCCTCACACTTATTAACAAACTAACCAACTAATATTCTAACACCATTTACTAACTGGACTAACCATCCTAGTAGCTTTGAGTCTAGTTCTAAGTCGATCACAGTTGTTATGGGCGGCAGCGGGAGGGTGGTGCTACATGCTCGTATGCTATCTTAATTCCATTAAAAAAGTAACTTTTTTATTTCTCATTACTTACGTATAATGCTGGAAAGTGTATATTTTTGCTTTTAAGGCCGCTTTCAATTTATGAGTTTCGTGTCGGACTGCTGCACTTTGTATGGAAACAAACGCCCGTCCCTGCGCCATACGACAAACGCAACGAGAAACGTGCAGCAGCAGTCCGACACGAAACGCCCTTGAAAGCGCCTTTAGTACACACTTGTTACTCATTACATGATTGGCCCTTAGTGTACACATGTTTATTTATTTATTTATGTTACTAATTTCGTCATTGTTAATTACCTTCTCGCAAGCAAACAGCACGGGCGCGGTGGCGAGCCCGAGCCGGAGGTCGGTGGCGGTGGGCTTGCCCATGGCCTGCGCGGACGACACGAAGTCCAGCAGGTCGTCCACCAGCTGGAACGACAGGCCCAGGTTGCGCCCGTACTGGTACGCCAGCTCGCACGTGCCCTCGTCCGCGCCGCTCAGCAGCGCCGTCTGGAGGCAAGGTTGTATTCGATTATGATCTTTATGTCTTAGTTGTTACGGTTGAATTTCAATTCTATGCTAGGTGTCTGTTTGGAGTTGGTCAGGAGTCGGTGGAGAGTAGTAGCCTTTCTGCCTTTCAAGCATACAACGGTAATTATCAAGACATAAAGATCATAATTGAATTTCGTTTGAGTTTGTCAGTTCTCAAGTTGTTGTAATGTGCGCAGAGCTTTAGTGGCGTAGGGGGAATACACCGTATACATCCATTGAGATGGACGAGATGTTATCATGATTTCGGATTGTAATTGTATTGCGTCTTCGAGCATATGGAAGTGCCATTCTCCGCCAAAACCAAAATTATTACCTGTCCTCACAGTTCAATTTAGCTTATCATAATAATTTACTAAGGACATTTTTAGGTAACGCCGTCAATCTTAAATGTTCCTTAATTGCATTGACGGAACGCTGGCATTTGTGTGCCATGCAATTATAACGAGTTCCAGATCAAATTCAAACGGAGTATAAAGGACCTTATAGTCCCGCGTGCACCGCTAGAAATGGTAAAACGTTCTTGTTGAGGGCATTTTCGTGCCTTCAAGCTAATCACGATTACTATTTGGACACAAAGAAATTGCAAATTTCACCAAAATTGACCATATTTACACTACCCATCCCAGTCCCCCCTCGATACCACACTTACATTTTCTATGAAACGTTACTTACTTAGATACTTATTTTTAAAACAATATACGAAACCTTAGCCGTGTTTAGCCTGTTTTGTACAAGAAAGTGTATTTTATATTTTTATACCTTTATATTTTATACCTTTGAATCTCTTTTTTTACGAAGTGTTTCATGAATAAATTAAATTTAATGTCATACATAAATTATGAAAGGTAATTGCAGATTATTATTATACAAGTAGGTTATCTCTGCATAAGATAACAACGAATCTTTGTTTTTATGCGTACTTCGCAACCGTATGTCATCATAATGTTACGTGTCAGGAGTACTGGGTTCGAGAAAATGCCAAAATGTACCACAAAGACTTTATTGAACTCGTAGAAACACAATTACACACTGTACACAGTACACACCACAACACTATGCACGTAGGTACTCGTAAACACACTCGACGAACACTGTATCACTCGTAGAAATCACAACTTCTCACTGGTATCGCTCGTAGGTATCGCTGGTATCTTCCTGGTTCCGCTTCCGAAACTAGAATGTCCGCACTTGATCGATCGCCCCTTTTTATACCACTCACGCACCATTCACGCCAATCCAGAACTTTCTCGCTAATTCCGGACGGACCCGATTCGTATAAAATTCGAGAACGTTCCTTGCAACCGAGTTTCGCCCGTATGACTATTGCCGTAATGGTCGAAGCGTCGTGCGTACGGGCAAGCGCGCTATTGTTCTATTGTTGACTCGACATGTTTATGGCCCCTATTGTTTATTGTTTTGCGAGGTGATACGCCAGGGCTGTCACATTGCCCCCCTCTTAGTCATGCTCGTCCCGAGCATTATTCGATCCATGAAATGGTGCCAATCTGTCCACGTGCACGATCTTCGGCTTTCTTCTGTCCCCCTGTCTGATCCGGTAGGTGACGTCGTTAATCTTCGTGACAACTGTGTAAGGGCCTTCCCATCGTGCTTGTAGCTTCGGAGACTTCCCTTTCCTCCGCAGTGGATTGTGCAACCATACAGAATCTCCCTCCTTGAAACCATGTTTCCGAGCATCGCGATCGTACCGGGTTTTCATCTTTTCGCTGGTCTTCAAACATTGCTCCCTTACAAGATCATGTGTCTCGTCCAATTGTTCCCGTAAGTCCGCGATGTATTCAACGGTTGGTTTCGGGGCATCTGGCGGTGTTCCGGTAAGCAAATCCATCGGCAGACGCATTTCTCTTCCGAAGTTAACTTTAGCCGGTGTAAATCCCGTAGACTCGTGTATGGCAGACCGATATGACATCAGGAACAGAGGAATGTACCGATCCCAGTCTCGCTGATGTTCCTCGACGACCTTGGCCAAGTGATTTTCCAACGTTTGGTTGAATCTCTCCACCATGCCGTCAGATTGAGGA
The DNA here is from genome assembly GCA_905404135.1 of Hesperia comma. Lineage (NCBI taxonomy): Eukaryota > Metazoa > Arthropoda > Insecta > Lepidoptera > Hesperiidae > Hesperia > Hesperia comma. Next base: position 12,426,449 of record FR990021.1, on the reverse strand, counting down.
TGCGCCGGTGTGGTACGTGTCTTATTTATTCCCAAAAGTTCACACATCTCCTGGAATAACGTCGACTCGAAGTGCCTGCCTTGGTCGCTGTGTAACTCCAATGGTACACCAAAGCGGCATACTACCTCCTGGACAAGTTTCTTGGCCACGGTCTTCGCCTCTTGGTTCGGAGTTGCAAACGCTTCCGGCCATTTGCTGAAGTAGTCTTGAACCACGATGATGAATCTATTCCCGTCTTCCGTCTGAGGGAATGGCCCAGCAACGTCTATGGCGATTCTTTCCCAAGGGGCTCCGACGTTGTACAGCTGTAGTTTCCCCTTGGATCTAGTGCGGGGCCCTTTTACTGAAGCGCACACAGTACACTTTCTGCACCAATCTTCAACGTCCTCTCGACATCGCACCCAATAAAAGCGTTCTCGTATCTTCACTAGGGTCTTCTTGATGCCGAGGTGCCCGCCGGAAGTGCCATCGTGTACGAGCTTCAGCAAATCAGCCACTTTACTTCTAGGGATAACCATTTGCAGGGTTCGTTCCCTTCCATTGAGTGACTCCCAGATCCGGTAAAGCACGCCATTCTCTAGTGTAAGGCTGTCCCACTGAGCCCAGTATGCCTTAGTCGTTGTGCTTGAGGCTGACACATCACTCCATAGTGGCCTCTGTCCTTTGGCTTTCCACTCCATGATCGGGCTGAGGTCTTTGTCTTCCTTCTGTGCTTGGCTTACTTTCTCCCTTCCCCAAGACTCGTCGAAGTCCTGCATCCTTATCACCCTGACCTCCTCTTTACCCTCATGCTTGAAGCAACGTCGACCTTCTTCGGAGCATGGGCGTTGTGACAGGGCGTCGGCATTCTTCGGCTTGGGCGCCTTCGGGGTCTTCGTAGGAGGCTTGGCGGTCTTCGTTGCGGCCTGAGCAGCGGCGGCGGCTATTAGCTCCTGGGTGTCGACTTGGGTAGCTGTCGAGGTCTTCGTAGGAGTCTTCGCGGTCTTCTTAGCGGCGGCAGCGGCGGCGGCGGCTTCTAGCTCCTGCACTTGCGTAGCCCTCCACACCGATTTCGGTCGTTTTCGAGTCCGGCAGCTCAGCCTTATATGACCTCGTTCACCGCATCCGTAGCAGATAGGCCCGGTACGAGGTTGAATCGTCGCTACGACTTCGCGCACCTTATAACCTTTACAGTCACTTCGTACCGCTTCTACTTCAAGGGCATGCGCTAAAGCTGCTTCCAACGTGGCGTGATGACCCAAGCGCACCGTTGCTCTCACTTCGGGGTCCCGTATACCGCTGACAAACGCCTCTAATACTTTGTCTTCAACCGGTGTGGAACTCGACGCATAGGCTCGACGTACGAGGCGCTCGATCTCCGTAGCCCATTGCTGCAATCCTTCGCTTGACTTCTGTACTCGGTCCTTAAGTTGCGCGCGATATACGTGCTCGAGATGCTTTTCCCCGTATCGAGCTTCTAAGGCCTTAAATAGCGACTCCAAGGTGCGTCGTTCGGCGGGCAGGTTCTCAAGCACCAGCAGTGCCTCTCCTCGTAGAGCTAGGGTGAGTGCCGCCAACGAGTGCTCGTCCTCCCAGCCGTTCCCACTAGCTACTACTTCGAACTGGTGCCTAAACGCCGTCCATGAGGTCGTGCCGTCGAAAGTTGGGACCTTAAACTTCGGGGCCCCAGGGCATGAACTAGTTGCTGCCGTGCCCAAAACCTTTATTTTTTGCAGTTTATGGTCCAAATCCACGAGCCTAGTTTCGTGGGAGTTTAGTAACGCGTCATGGTTTTTGAGGGCTTGGTCGTGCTCGGATGTACGCGATTTTACCAGTTCCAGGTCTTCCTTTACGACGTTCAGTTCTCCCTGGAAACCATCCAGCTTTGCATCGATTGTCCCCAGTTTACTTTCCAGGCTCTCCATTGCTTCGCGCTGGCTCCGCTGCATGGCTTCCATCGCCTCGCGCTGGCTCCGCTGTATGGCTTCTAATAAAGAGGCCATATCGAATGCACTCGGTGTCGGTACTGATGCAGCTGATGTAGTCGAAGGTCCAGCGGTGGTCTCCGTTTCCGTGCGGTCACGCCCCGGCGACTCCATCCGCGCGGCATCCAGTGCCGTCTGCCGTCGCGTACGAATCCCTTCTTCACTTTGCGGTACTACAGGCATTCCGCTTCTGTCACCAATTGTTACGTGTCAGGAGTACTGGGTTCGAGAAAATGCCAAAATGTACCACAAAGACTTTATTGAACTCGTAGAAACACAATTACACACTGTACACAGTACACACCACAACACTATGCACGTAGGTACTCGTAAACACACTCGACGAACACTGTATCACTCGTAGAAATCACAACTTCTCACTGGTATCGCTCGTAGGTATCGCTGGTATCTTCCTGGTTCCGCTTCCGAAACTAGAATGTCCGCACTTGATCGATCGCCCCTTTTTATACCACTCACGCACCATTCACGCCAATCCAGAACTTTCTCGCTAATTCCGGACGGACCCGATTCGTATAAAATTCGAGAACGTTCCTTGCAACCGAGTTTCGCCCGTATGACTATTGCCGTAATGGTCGAAGCGTCGTGCGTACGGGCAAGCGCGCTATTGTTCTATTGTTGACTCGACATGTTTATGGCCCCTATTGTTTATTGTTTTGCGAGGTGATACGCCAGGGCTGTCACAATAATATATCAACGACCCTGTTTCTTCTTTAGAACTCGGGATATTCTAGTTGTTTGATACTTGGAGGGATAATATATATGCCTTCATATTCTCAGAACTACACTTATATCAAACTCACAGTCAAAACCAAAATAATTTATTCATGTGTTTTTGTCGTTTCCATTTTATGAAGATTTTATGTTATTGTTTTTGTATCTTTATTTTGGTTTCACTACCATAACAATAATACTTCTGTACCAAAAACCTAAACAAAAGCTACTGCAAACTTTGTTATATAGCCTAATTACGCCCACAAACCAATAACTTTTGGTAATTTCTACAAACTAATTAGTACTATTTAATTACCAACAATAAATAACTCATTATTAATGACCCCGTAATTATGTAATAAAATGTTACAAATTCTCAGAATATAATAACAGTACACTGAACCCATTGGTGATTCATAGATTTTATAACATCCAAAGCCACAAAAATATGGTATCATTATGATGAATGAAGTTTTATATTAACCTGTTTTGGAAATTTGCTATATATATTGTGATTCAAGTAAGTCAAAATATTTCAACATGTGGTGTGCCACGTGAGATTTTGACCGATTGATTTTTGTTCTAATTAACATAACGATTATGTCCTTTATCTATTTGAACGTTTTGTCCATGACCCGGCTAATTTGAATCGTGAATTATGTAACCTGTCTTTCGATATAATTTGCCCGTGGAAAGCATTCGTTCGCGAGCTCCGAAACGCGTCTCACATAGATACGTCACTGATGAAATAAAACTATTAACCTTTGCATACATTAATCTATTGCGAACTACCATTATTTATGACCTGCCACACCTGTTAAGGTATTCGGCCGCTGTACCGGACACGTTCTGACAATAGATGTTAATATAATAAAAATAAACCCTCAACAGAATGCGTATCCTGATAGTAGCTACCGCAAAAATATGCCACTGGATGTGGTCATGTTTGAAATATATTTCATATGATTTAATTCTTCTTGGAGTTCGTTTCTTTTGAATATTGGAGATATGATAACATATTAATTTGATGAATGGTAAGAAATACAAATAATAGTGCGTCAGTTCGTGGACATCGCCTAGATTATAGAAGATAGAGTTATGAGTCACATTGATATTTTTTTATTCGTAGCTTTATCTCTTTACAGTACTAGTGTTTAATTTAGTTTAAAAGTTATAACAAATCGATAACTATCTATTATGGTCTAAGATCCCATAACACTTTTGCTTCATGCATCGAGTATTTGATTAAAATCATTTTTTTATGTACAATTAGGCAACGAACAATATGTTTTTCCTGGTCTGCCTATCGAAAAATGGCCGCTAGTATGTTTAATTAACGAAAGAAAAATGACTTTCTGGGGCGAACTTACATGCATCTGTTATTTATATAAAATATACTCCAAGGTCAAGATATACACCTAGAGGTCCTGAAAAGTCGGATGTGCCATTAGGCACATGGCCGCAACCTGTTGGCAGCCAGGCATAAAGAGGTGCTATTCTGGTGAAAGTTTACACCCATCTGTTATTTGGATCATTTATAGCTCAAATTAAAGCTATTTTTTTCTGTACATGATAAACTATGTGCGCCTACGCAAAAATGGCCGCAACTTAGGTGTGCCAGCAGTTGAAGTCTGTTGTAAAGTCTGTTGAAGTCTGTGTCCCTTTCTGTGTGAGTCCGATTAGCACTTGGAAGACTTTTCCTCATGTACTTATGTATGTGCCTTTTATATAGACTAACCCGGAATTCATATAACATAATGATATACTTACCGCTTTAACTGAATTAGCGATGAGCGAGGCAGTCTTCCTGTACGTTTTGGTGAGATAGTGCGCGAACCGTTCGTTCTCTGTCTCCTTGCTGCCCAGCTGCATGAATTCACCCTGGACCAGATCTGTCACCACCTGAAATACACAACCGAAATGTGTTTAAAAAGAGCATGTGAAAATCAAATTAATAACACATTCACGTTCCACTATGAGATCATAGTATTATTACATTTACGTTTCGGATAGTATAGATGTGAGAAATCCCTTATCCCTTTTTGTTGTCCCGCGATATCCCCTGTCAAACAAATACATTAATTTCATGTAGCATATACTATAGCACCATTGGAATCGGAAAATATTTCAATTTTTTATAGCATTAACGATAAGACAGCATTTAGGTTTTTAATTTTTATATCCTGTAGAAGCACTTCACGTTGCTGCGTACATTAATACGTTTACTACTGATTTTACGTTTCATACTACAAATCTTACAAATCTTAACACAATAAAAAAGGCAGAAGCATCCAATTGATAACGAGATTTGCTTATATGGATTGTATAAATCCATGTTATTTGATTTTAGGTTCTTTCGCAACAATAAGGTATTCAGAATGGAAGCTCTATTAAAATAAATATACATTATGTATAGTGCAACCTTTTAAATATATAGTATTTATTAAGGTTAGCTGATAACAGCAAATTCATACATCTATTGTTAATCAATAAGTTTACCATAATTAAATAAATATCGCTACAACCCACTTCACCCCAATTCACTGTGTCGTGGTGGGTGCCATCATGCCATGGACAGGAAAACACACAAGACAAGGACACACCCAGACCAAAAACGGAAATTTGAACTCAACATTCAAAGGAGATGTTTCAAAATGTATGGAGCCCCGGCCACGTCTTTGTACACCATACTCAAAAATGGAGAAACACAATTAAAACAGTTTCAATCATCCAATTCCTTTAAATTGCTTTAGTTTGGTGGTATAACACAAAAATGTACACTTAAAATTGCAACACAAAAACTAAAATCCGTCACATAGAGATAGGAATAGTCCTTATAGATCAATGATCCGTCATGGCGGTAAGCTGTCATCACATGTCAGGTTGGTTGATTTGATTGAAGTTTGACATATGTATAGTAAACCCAACTCATAGAGATAGGAATATACTTAACCCAACTTAAGACTGAAACGAAAGAGGCGCTGTCGGACGCATTTGACATTCATTTGACCAATCATTGCACACTAGTAACTGACAGATGAATGACCACAACGTACTTATGAATGACTTTTCGTTAGTTCCAAATTTTGCCATTTCAGAGATAAGTTGGGCGCACTGTACCTACATTTCTGTCATGTTAAAGTGACAGTAGACCATTGATCTATATCCTATATTATTGATAATAACCCATCCTCGAATCCACCAACGTCTTTTCTTCCGAGATAACCTTTTTTTATTTTATATTCAATCATTTCTAAGACGACGTTTTACATCATGAAATTAGTTGCATGACATTTGTTTTATGCTGCCTCTACACATAGGCCAGCGCATTCGCCAACGCGCTGGCGGTGCGCTTGCCAACGTGCTTGTGAGTTAATCCACACATTGGAAGGTCGTTCAGTATGCTTTGGTTCGGGCCAATGTGCGGACGGATCAAAAAATGGATGTTGAGTTGGTAACAGCTGCAGCTGTATATTTATTCACAGCTTATAATTACTACGTAAAAGTGTACAAGAAAAGGGTGATACTTTCATATTTATAATATTAAAATAATAATAAAGTACGATGCTCTTACTTTGAAGTAAAATATCGTAAGGAAAACGGAATGTCCAATAACCTTATTTATTTAGCATTTTTAATACTTACAACATTTTTATTTTTATGGTACTTATTTTTTGGATTCCATAGGCAATTTTCACTCTGATAGAGCTCAATAAATTTAAAAGTTTCATCATTACTCATATTATACGCCATTTTGTTACGTTAGGTGTTAATACGCCGCAAGAAGAAAATATGCACTCTTGATCGCTGCTCCGGGCAAACTGATCGCGCGGCCAATGTGTGGATGGTGCGCCAAGCTTGCGACAAGTGTTCTTTGATGATACCGACACCGCGCGGCAAGCTCGCAAGCGCGCCGGCCAACGTTCAAATGCCTACCGCCAACGTTCCAACGCCCGTTCTACACATTGGGAGCCAACGCACTTGCCAACGTGTTGGCCTATGTGTAGAGGCAGCATTACAAAAAATATGCGCATAGCACGAAACTACTCCAGTGTCACAAAAGTAATGCATGCATTGTAAAACTGAACGTTTACACGTGAAATTACTGGTTAAATTAGTTTTATCAAACTAATTTGAAGCAACTAATTTCGTAATGTAACTCCGGCTTAACGCCATCAGTTGGAGCACGGGACCTTATAAGTCCCCGTGCTTCACCCAGGTGGAGAGCCTAGGTGAAGCACGGGTCCGGACTCATATATACCCCTTACCCCATATTATACGAAGAGAACCCCCGTAAATGCTTTCCTCGTTTCATGCTTCTTGAACAACTAGTTCAGGCACTGCGTTCATTGTCATTCAGTGACCGTATTTGTTATATAGTGTAGATACATAAATAACGTAACGACCTTATTAGCCATAATAAGTAGGATAATCAACCATGGTCATATTTTATGACTGTTTTAATTATGATTACAATTACATAACCTAAATTTAGGGACTAAAAATTACCCCTATCAAGACCGCCCTACTCGCATTTTCACAGAACATTATTTTGTTCATATTTTCAAACTCTTACAACTCCTTTCTTTCTAATCATCTGTTAAGCTTGTGAAATGTCCGAGAAAAAATAGTGATCTTGGCGAAGGGACTTTCGAGCCTCCAAATGTAATCTTAGTCTATAATTGCCTATTTGTTGGAAATAAGTTTACCTGACTGAGAACAAGTGTAACTTCGTCGCTGCGCAGGCGAGCTATCATCATCGACGCCACAGCGAGGATGAAGTCGCCAGCCATCGCTACCTGAAACACAAGGAAAAACACATTCATTAATTTAAAAAATAAAAACATGATGACATAATAATAATAATAACGCTTCACACTCATAGCCTAACTATATCTACTCGTAGGTGGTAGAGCCTAGAGTTCGCCCGGGGTAGTACCACCGCCCGCCAAGGTACTCAGTACCATATCTTCCGTCATAATAATTGTTTTTAAGAACAATTGTGTTCCGGATAGGAAGGTGTGGAGCCGGTTCACTTTTTTAGAGGCGACCATCTCAGTCCTCAGGGGTAGCAACGCATCTGTGACCGAATTGGAACAAGACTCACACTAATCATTACTAACTGGACAATTACTAATATTAACTAACAGGACTATAATAACTATCACTGACAGTCCCTGTCCTCACACTTATTAAAAAATTAACCAACTAACATTCTAACACCATCTACTAACTGGACTAACCACCCTAGTCCCTAAATTGGGTCTTGTTCTAAGTCGGTCACAATGAGGGTAACCGTTTTTGTGCTCACCAGTTGGCGCCACTGCAGAGGGCGGTCATGCTGTCAAAGCCCGCCCATACATAAACAGTGACAAATGAAATTCAGACCATTCAGACAAGCGAAAAGTGACAGACAGACCTCCCTTCTCACTAGCGCCTCTAGCGGAAAATTCACACGCGGTTACCCTCATTGCCATGGGCGGCAGCGGAAGGGTGGTGCTGCATGCTAGTTTGCTACCTTAATTCCATAAAAAAATAGGATTCTCTGTGTCGTGGGTGCCATGGACAACATACAAGACAAGCACACACACCCAGACCGAGAACGGAAATTACAACACATCGTTCAAATTTCCCCCTCGTTGGGAATCGAACCCTGGAACAGCAATTCGGCGTGTTAACCATTGCGCCCTCTTTTGATCCTCTTGTGAACTAACTTGTGACTAGCGTCTCTCTGTTGAGCGTGAGTTACTACGTTGGATTCCCATGCAGCTCACGTATTTCGGTATTGGTACTAAATAGCCACTTCAGGCTTTAAAAACCTCCAAGCCCTTATTTATTCTTTAACCTTATTTATAATAATACATGGTTAGGTATAGTTGGTTTCTATTAGATTGAGTTAATAGAAAATACACAAAGATTGACATTTAGGGTGAAAAACTTGTTAATTACTTTTATAACCTTCATAGGTACCGTACTTTTCCAAGGTCCGAATTGTCCCTAGCATTACAATGTATTGTATATTACAATTATTAAACCCACTCGTGCCTACAGCGGTGTGTCGATAGCACGGGTCACGATAATTTTGCGGTGAGGTGTAACAAAATTAAATTCCCACATTGCTATTATTACTGAATAGCGACTGGGCAATTTGGTGTGCGAGGTACATAGTCGTGATTATAAGTTTAGTTCAATGACGACCGAGCAAGGTTCGATCTAACATTCGTTTTAGCTGTTTACTACTAAGGCTGGTAAGCGCCTAAAGCTGTGCTATGTGGGACATCGCAACTTTTATGGTCGGCTCGTTCGACTTACTTCTACCCACCTCAATCAGAATATAAAATGCGGCGATTTACTACGACATACAGAGGTACTTACGTTTTGAGGTACGCTTACTCTAGATGTACCTAATTAAGTATTTTAATTTACAACGTATTGTAATTTCTCCTCTGGTTAGGAGAAAGTTATTATATTGTTACGTATTTAGTTATTCGTTGTTATAAAGACGAAACCGAAAATATACAAATTGGCAACAGTAGTAAGAATTAAATCTATAAGTTTAGTATTGCTTTCGTAGAAAGGAAAAGAAAAATCTCCAAGTAACAATTTTACTGAAGTCTCCGTAACAGAGCGAATTAGGTTTCGGTAATTCAACTGAAATGTGTTTTTTAATTAATATTTAAAAACTTTTTGTTAACTCTACATTTGCGTCAAATAAACCATCTGACTTATTTTAAAGCAGTGTGTTTGATCGATGTAGAGCCAACAGACGTAAGTAATAAACACATTCCTCGCAATGAACATCGGATCGATAATTGTTATGTGTATCGACGCTGGTTTCTTCGACGGCACCAAGAATGTGTAGAAAGTTGTGATGCGGCCGCATACTAATACAGAGGGCAGCATTTCGCCGGCCGCGACAATCGCGCCGCGTCGTCGCACGACACCGCTCGAGACGCGTGCTCTCTGCTAATCTAGGGTCATCGATAGAAATTAAATCCTAGAACTCGAATTTACTCGATGTACCATAGAAGTAACTACAGACCGAATGCAACTGAAGGTTAACAGTTTCTGATAGGTAACTAGACCAGTTAGTTTTTATTTTAGTAAATCACGGAAGCGGGATCTATGTATTTCCTCCTCACCTTGACTGTTCTACTACTGAAAATGTCAGATGTCTACCTATTTCGATAATGTAAAACCTTTTATTGACTATTAACATATTTATTTTGTTTTAATCGGTACACATGCAAATTGTGTAATGTTTGTCTACTAATTAATTATTAGCTACTAGGTTCGCGTGTAACTCTACAAAACTTTCTCGTAAGTATTAACAACCTTAGCACGAACGCAGGTCTCTCATTAACAAACACTGGACACTGGTTAGCCTACATCCATTGACCGGCTTGGCGCACCCACTCGCAAACGATACTCTACACCTCTACAGTGGCTGGCGGGAAGCGGTCGACTCAACCCGCATCGCTCACTCTAGACTAGACAAAGCCACGGATCTCTAAAGCTCTGTCATATCATATAAATACACGGAGACTATATCGACAGTACCACCAATCTGACCAGTGGGAATAACCCTATTTCTAAGTCTTCTTAGTACGCGTTATTCTGCTGTTAATCTAAAATATGAACGCAGCTGTGAGCTCACGCAGAACTATCTTTAAATTAGTGATAAAGCTAAATAGACGAAACCTGGCAAGTAATAGTTGGTTCGAAATAATCGACACATAAAATAGATAACAATTATTACTGTACAGCCAATCGATTCTTTTTACAATTTACAGTCCAATAAAATTTGTATAGGGGTCATTATAAACCCGATGTGAAAAACTGTATCGTCGGGGTACATCTGGGTATTATTACTTTAAAGCGTAAAAAAAATCTATAAATAAGTTTATTCTCCAGTATATAAATAATAGCACATACAACATAAGCATCCGGGTAGACGACAACAGTTTGCGAAACTGCTAAATTAAATATTTGCAAACAATTATAAACTTGAAGCTATTACATTCTTGGCAACTAAATAAGTATAGATAATTATATAATATCATTAAGCTAGAATACATAAGTACCTAATTATAACATTAGGTAATAATCTACACGTCAAATTAATCTATGCTTATACCGATTACAAAGCAGAAGAGGTTGTTTGAATCTCAGGAATAACAGATCTCAGGAACTACTGATTCGATTTGAGGAAATTCTTTTTCTGTTGAATGGACCATTTATTGAGGAAGGCTATAAGCTATACAACAACAAGCTACGACCAATTGGAGCGGGGCAAAAAGTTTCTCGTAGCGAAGCGAGCGCGTCTACTTAATAAATATTGCAGGACTGTGTTTGCCGGGTTACCTAGTATAATATTATAACGTACACAACGAAATAAGTTTACAACTTTTACATAATAATTATATATCTTGTTCAATGTCGCTTCGCTTGGGTTTTAACTATTCTAGAATACTATGATATCCTTGATCATTAAATTGCTCAGATACATATTTATATAGGTATCTAGAGTGTACAAACTACAAAGAGAACGAATTTGTGATAACGGTCTTAAGTTATATTTACAAATGTTGGGAACAAACTTCAATGCCGTTTGAAATAATACGTATTTTAATTATGAAATAGTTAAATATAATTAAAGAACAGCAAAACCACTACACTTATTTATCTTTACATTAAATTGACTTAGATTAAAGCAGGTAGTTTGATACATGAACATTGACAATTATCTGCAATCAGCGTGAATTTGTTAAATTATAGCCCATTTTTTCCCAGCTGTGTATTTTCAAAAACTAGTGGACCCGCCCTTACGTCGCTTCAGGATATTTATTCTTTACGTTGCCAAATATTAAGTACTTTTCCATTTTTTGCAACATTTTACATTTGATTCGCCGCTCCCATTGATCGTAGCGTGATGTTATACCCTTCCTCGATATAATGAACTATGCAACAAAAAACATTTTTTCAATTCAAACTAATACTTCCTAAGATAAGCCCGTTAAAACCAACAAACAAATGGACGAACTCAACTTTAATATTAGTTCAGCTTTAAAGAATTAATAAACTAGTATATATTGAGCACTACTCTACACACTCTACTCTACCCTATTATATATTTTGATTGCAGGTTTTTTATCTCCCAGACAACCTGTATTTAACTACACTCAAATACATTTATATGTATATAGATTTGTTACATAATTATGTATAGTTAGTTAGTTCCAGACTTTGGACTTCGATTTTTCAGGTTATGAAAGCCACATAAATACACGTAGATAAAAGCAAAACGATTCCCTTCCCTGTTGAAATTGGAATACATACCAATTCAATAATTGTGGAGTAATTATAATTACATTAAGTACAATGCTAATGATCGTTTTGCAAGAATAATATTTTATGTTTTAGGTATATAGTATATACGTTTCTGGAAGCGCTCATAGCCCGGCGGCTTAATTGCGTCGATCCTAAGCGATCGACAAAGTTAAGCAACAGCGGGCTTGGTCGGTAGTCGGATGGGTGACCGCTAGTGGCAAAAATTTCTTGAGCGCTTCCGTGCTTCGGAGGGCAAGTAAAGCCGTCGGGCCCGGTTATCGATTGATAACAGTCGTTAAGCCATGTCGGAGGCCTTCGGGCGGCTTGAAAACTTTCGACACTGGGTTGGCCACTAACCCCTCCACCAACCCGCATTGGAGCAGCGTGGTGGAGTATGCTCTAGAGTCTCTAGACCTCCTCAGTAATGAGGCGAGACCCGTGCTCAGTAGTGGGCCATTAGTGGGTTGTAGCTAGCTAGCTACGTTTCTGGCTCTTCAATTTTTTTCTAATGATAATTTATCAAACTTATAGTAGGTAGCTTTCTGTATTTTTACAATTCTTTTATTTACGTTTGCATAATTATTGTAATGTCGATATAAGATAACCACTCGGCGTTATTATGACGTTATGGGTGAAAAAGGGTGTACTGAATATTTACAGAATTTTTTAAAAGCATTAATAACATCTGAAGCCCGACTTTATTTCAATTGTCTTATGAGCCCGCGTTCTAAGTATATCCAGTATTTCCAGTTACAACACTGTTCTAAGTATTTCCAGTTACACATTTAAGGTAACGTTTCATGAAACACATGTTATTAAAGATGGCGGTGTTAGGCTATGCGGAAAGACAACGGGATCGCTCACGGGAGCGCTCGGTGGCGGCGCGTGTCTTGCTCGCTTGGTTGCGCAAATCAAGCACGCATTAGCACACTTTCTGGCGTCCACTACCCAGACTAAAAACGCATCCGTTACGCGCATGCGCACATGCCGCAGAACTATGAACTGGCCGTCTTCAACAGAGGAATGCAGAAGAACCGACCAGTTTGGATCAAGCCTTACGTCACTCTGTAACGCACTACACTCATGGTACCTACTTGCACCATATTAATTGCAAGCAATTATAGCAGTTATAGCCGAAGAACAGGCTCATAAAGTATTATGAACAAATTATAGTGAATTATAGTGGCCCTTAATTTTCAATTCATAATAACTGAAGATACCATCGTATTCTATGAAACAATTTTGATACGTAAAGTAACAATTATGTTTTTCTTCTTATAAAAATTGTGTAACTTCAAGGATGCATCTTTGATTTATCAAGACAGCTGACCCACTTTGAAACCGCTGTCAAAACTATATTTAAATATTTAACAAGTTTTAGTAATAGCGACTGGCAAAACAAACCTAATTCTAAAATGGCCGCTACCGCTATAAACACTTAGTGCAACTTGCAAATGATGGAATGATGAAAGGCCAACATATGGAACATTATACCTAAACAATTTTGTACACGGATGTACAATTTTGTACACAGATTTTTTTTTCGCAGTTTTTTCTCCTCCTTAAGCACTTTTCCAAAACGGTGGTAGAATTAAAAAAATTGACGTTCATAAGTGAATTTGTAAATTCCCAAATGAAATAAACAATTATACTTTGACTTTGTTGTACTCAGGAGCATCTAAATACATCTTTTGTACAAGCACATTTACAGATCGAAATGAACCTTAATAACCTTATTGTTTGATCAAGATCGATACCGCATGACGAGATCACGTCACGTAAATCCCGCTTTTACTATTTGACGGAACTCCGGTGGGCGACACATGATAAGAGTGAAAGGCTTTCACAAGAACGCGTCGAAAGTGCCCAACGCGAGCCACATGAATAATTTACCAGAAAAATCTCTACGATTTCACACCAACTTAATTCTAAATGCGTTTAAATTTCTATTCCACTATTCATTTACACCTATGCGTTGTAATAGTTCCCATCAATTAGAACTCCTTTATGAACTATTATGACGTAAGTTATACGGCGTCGAATTAATTTTTTTTAGTATCATTTTTTCGACGCATACATGAACACATTCCAAACCTCAATACATTATAAAATTCCAGAATGCATCGTAATATATCCAAGGTTAAATGTATTATCAAATTCTATAAATAATAGCAGATCGTTTGAGTAGAGCCACATCAGTGAACTTGAAATCCACTATTAGACGCCGCCAATGTTTCGGTTGCGAAAGAATTTTCACAAGTGTTCTCGACTAGAATGAGAAATTTGTATGTGTGCAGGTAGATCTCTTTCGCAAGGCAGCCTTGACAGTGGTGGTGGGCAGGTGGCCGTCGGAAGGTGAATGTGGTGGGATGTATGTCAACCGGCTGGCCTTGGCTCCCCTCTCATCCCCCTCCTACAATAACCAGCCACTTTTGCGTTAGACATCTAAATAAGAAATGTTGTGTAGATGCCGGTGGGTGCAATGTAGCACTACGGCGATATAAGTAGTAGGTGGGTTATGTACAATGTACATTGTAGACAGTAGGTACTTACCAAGTCAATAACTAATTTATGATTACGTTCGATAACACCGAAAGGACAGTAGATATTAATATAAGTAGTTGTAAATACTTTTTATATCCACTTAAACTAATTCTAAGAAATTAAATTATGTACTTGATTGATAATATAATTTATTACATGCAAACTACGCAATGAAAAACAACAATGCGATAAACGAATTTGGGATAATACAAAGTACCTTACGTAATTTATACATACATAAAAATAACCTTAACCACCTTATTTGAAGTAAGGAATTTTGCAAGTGCAGTGCAATGTACTAAGACTGCCCACATCTATTTGTCAATTTTAACTTAAATGGACTAGAGGAATTATAGAAGAACAAAACACCAAACCAGCATTTATATTTCATCTGCGATAAATCTTAGCTAGTATTTGAAAACAGCAAAATACCTTCTACAGATCCAGAGAGACATTCGAATTACATTGATCGAAGTAGTATTTCGTATCGAGTGAGTGGTCGGTGCGGTGTGTTGCGAAACATGCAGGTATGTTGTGGCGATTAGTGGCCGACGCCCAAGTAACAAAATGTGGTCTTGTAGTGGTTCCGGGGCCAAGTCTATAAATAAAATAAAATAAAAAAGCCTTTTTATTTCTTGTAAATAACAGTCTGCTCTTAATATGTATTTCACTTACTACTACTTAATTCTAATACACTATTTGAAAGAAATAATAATAACTTTATATTAATATAGCAACAAAAATTAATAACTGTATTTTATTATAACTTATTTTATGTTTTTTCATTTACAAGAACCCCTCTTCGGGTGAAGGCCTCCTCCAAAGAAGCCCAGACTTCTCTGTCTTGGGCTTTGTGTATCCAGTTCGAACCTGCCGTTTTAATAATATCTTCTTCCCATCTCGTGAGCGGTCTTCCCCTTTGGCGTTTCCCCAATGGGCCTCTCCATAGTGTCACTCTTTTTGTCCATCTCCAGTCTGTCAGTCTTGCTATATGACCTGCCCACTTCCATTTAAGTTTTTGTGTATGTATCAGCGCATCTGGAGCTTTAGTTATACTTCTTATTTTTGTATGTCGTATTTTTTGGATTTTTTTGATTTTCAGCATACTTCGTTCCAGGCCTCTTTGACATGTGATAATTTTCTTTTGTATTTTATTCGTGTGCTTCCAGGTCTGGCAGGCATATGTTAGACATGGTAAGAGGCAGCTGGATAGAACTTTAGTCTTAACTTTTACCGGCATATTACTTTTAAAAATTTCTCTTAGGCTCCAATATTTGTTCCAGGTGAGTTGTATTCGCCTCTCGATTTCTGAGTAGTTGCTGTCCTTATCAAAGCTGATTTGTTTACCTAAATAAATATAGTTATTTGAGTACTTTAAAACTTCGTTGTCAACAGCAATTGTCCTTTTTAAGCTATTTGTCATCAACATTGTTTTCGTGAGGTTCATCTCTAAGCCCACCTCTTTACTTGCTTTATTTAAGGAGTGCATCATGATTTGTAATTGTGAGCTTGATTCTGAGAAAAGCACTAAGTCGTCGGCAAATCGTAGATGGCTCAGATATTTTCCGTTTATATTAATGCCACTATTTTCCCAGTTTAGTTTCCTTATTATCGACTCTAGGATGGAGATAAACAGTTTTGGAGAGGCTGGGTCTCCTTGTCTCACTCCTCTTTCTATGGGAAAACTTGGACCTGCACTTTCTAATTTGACTCTACCTCTATTGTTTTTATATATGTTCTTTATTATTTGTATATATTCGTTTTCAACCCCCTGCTCTGAAAGCGCCTTCCATATACTGAAATGTGATACTGTGTCGAAAGCTTTTTTGTAATCAATAAAAGCAATATAGAGCGCTCTTTGTTTTTCTTGATATTTTTCGATTAGCAGTTCTAGAGTGTGAATATGATCTATAGTAGAATATTTCTTTCGGAACCCTGCTTGCTCTATAGGTTGCTCGGTTTCAAGTGTGGTGCTTATCCTTTTTTCTAAGAGAGAGGAAAATAACTTGTACACATTGGGTAATAAGCTTATAGGCCTATAATTACCAACGTCGCATGGATCTCCCTTTTTATAGATCAGTATTATATCTGACTCGGACCATTGTGTTGGTGTAATTGAAGATTCCAAGATACGGTTAAAAAGGCGAGTTAGTGGTTGAGCCAGTAATATTGCTGCCGATTTTATGGCTTCATTTGTGATCTTGTCAGAACCAGGGCTTTTATTTGTTTTTAATTTATTTATTGCTTGGACTATTTCTGTTGTAGTGAACGGTGTGCATTTTGTTGTTTTTCCATCCTGCCCGTGTTTTAAATTTTGCTCGTGACTCTCCTCGCAGTTTCCGTTTTCTTTGACGCTGTAAAGTGTTCTGTAGAATTTTGTTGCAACTTCTATAACCTCATGGCGGTTATTTAGGGTTTTTCCTTCGCTTTTTAAGCCGTCGATCCATATTTTTTTTGTTCGTAGCTCTTTAAAAGCTTTCTTTGAACTGCCTGTTTGGACTAAATGTTTTTCGATGGTGTCTGATCTGTATTTTGTATAGTCATAGTTTATACGCTTGCTTATTAGTTTATATAACGATGAAAGTTCGTTTTTCATGGGCCTTGTTTTATTTTTGGTATTTTGTAGTAACTTTCGTCTCTCTAAAAGTGCTAGAGTTCTATCTGATAATATTTTATGTCTTTTATTTGTGATATTACTAGACTTTCGAGCTTTCTTCAGGCTTTGAGTGATTGCTTTTATTATGTTATTATAATATATTTGGACTGATATATTTTCTTCTGGGTGTTGTAGTTTTTGTAGGCTTTCTGAGAGGTACTCATTGTATCGGGTTATTTCTTCCTCACTCTTTAGGATAGGGTATTGGTTGTTTTGTGAAAAACTAGTGCGGGTTCTTTTCGTTGACATAGTAATTGTTGCTCTGATAGGTCTATGATCTGAAGAAAAGTTGATATTAAGTACTTCGATATTTTGTACCGTTCTAGGTCTGTTTGTCATGATGAAATCTATTTCGTTTTTATATTCACCGTTAGGAGAACGCCATGTCCATCTTCGGTTAGGTTTTTTTGAAAAATATGTGTTTAAGATTGCTATTTTGTTCTCCAGTGCAAAATCTATGAGTCTTTGTCCTCTTGGGTTTCGTTTGCCGTAGCCGTATGGTTTGGTTATCAAATATTCATCGGCTCTTGGTTGTCCTATTTTGGCATTAAAGTCCCCCATAATTATATATGTGCCATGTGCAAGGTCTATGGCTTTATATAAGTCGGCATAAAAGTTTTCGATTTCATCTTCTTTTGCAGCCTCAGTTGGCGCGTAAGATTGTATAATTGACATCTTGTTATCCTGAAATTTTAAGTTTAACAGAGCGACTCTATCAGAGATTCCGACAAAGCTTTCTATGTTTCTCTTGTGTTCTAGTTTTATTAGAAAACCGACTCCGTGCAGTCCTTGTATGAGTCCTGTATAGCAAAGTATGCAGTTTTCATATTCTTCAATTTTTGTGCCCACGCGTCGCATTTCCGATATTCCGATTATGTCAAAATTAATGTTTTTAAGAGCTTCTAACAGTTCTAGTAGTCGCCCATACGACGACAATGTTCTAACATTGTATGTTAGTATGTAAAGTTTGTTATTTGATTTGGATGTAGGGTTTTGTGCTTCTATATTTGGATTTTTCTTTGGAGGGTTTTGGTCGTAATCTTCCACGGCGACCAACCGGTTTGGAAGATGTTTACTGTTGCTTGTCTGATTTTGTTCATTCGAATAGCTCGTGTGGGAGGAGAAATTTAATTGCTATGAATTATTGTCTCTATTTTCCGTATCCTGCATTTGAGCGGAATTACTCGTATTTTTATGCACTAGAAAGTTGAGCATGCTTGGTTTTGTGACGCTCTCTGAGAGGCTATTCGATCTTCGTGTGATGGAATGTGTTTTCATTATTTTATTCTTAGTCTTGGCTTGAGTGATGTCACTTTGAAGTGTAGAGTTGTTTGCAGGTGACGTTGGAAGTGGTCTTTTGTTATTTGATTTCAATATGACCAATTTATCATATATTATTCTTACTTTATTTCCCTTCTCTGTCTCTTGTTTCACTTGTTCTTGCAGTTCTCTTCGTTTCTCTAATACTTGTTTTGGGTAATCCTCCTTCAAGTAGTATTGAGTGTCATTAAGAACCCTTTTCTGTTTTAAAATATTGATCTTTAGACCGAGAGTTGAAAAAGTAACTTTTATAGGACGTGGTCTGTCTCCTATCTTCCCTATTCTTTTTATCTCTTGTATGTCTCTGACTTCTAAGTTAATATTAAAGTGCTTATTTATAAAGGTAGTTAAATTGTTTTGTAAGTTGTTGTAGGAATTTTCCCCTTCTTCAATTCCAAAAAAGACTAAGTTTCTCTCTCTCGCTTGTTTTTCCAAAAAATATAGTCTTTTTTCTTGGTTTTCTATTTTTCCTTTCAGTATTTCTTGATTTTTCTCCACATTGAAAAATCTTTCTTCCAGTAATTTGTTGATGTTTTCTGTAACCTGTTGCGCAACGTTTTCTCCACTTTTCTGGATTGCAATTTTTTGTTCGTCAATTTCTTTCTGTATGTTTTTAAGAGCGTTCAAAATTTCCTCCATAATTGAATAAGAAAGTATACTTGCTTTGTTTTGGTACTGGTGGTGCCCTCTTTGGTTTGGAATTTGTACTACTTCCTTATTTTGCAAACGATGCGCGCACGCCCCGGTTTTGCTAGCTGTTGTCTGTTTGTGTGCGATTTAGTTTTGCCGTTTTTCCACAGATGGCGCTGATCTTATAGTTTTATTGTTTGTTTTACTGACTGATAATTTCTTCAAATTCACAATAATCACAGTAGTTCTCTTCACTATGTTTTGTGGTTATATTAACATCAGAAATGCACTGGTTTTACTATTATGTATGCGTGTATATGATTGTAGGCACTATTTGCACAGTTTCTTATTTTTATATTAGTCTTGCTTCATAGTCTTTGAAATAGGAAAAAATCAAACACTGGTGATGACTAACTCTTCAAGTTTTGTTATTTGTAACAGTTGTTGCATCACATTGATCAAAGTCCCCAATATATGATATTTTTGCACTTGATCGAAAGTTCACAACTAGATCAATTTTAATTTTCCTTTGTTAGAAAAAATGTCATTCAAGCGTAGATTTGAATACTTAACTGTCACTTGTAACAAACAAAATTTTTCACTGTTTTTATCCACTTCTCTTTAATTAACTGATCTTTCCTAATTGTTACACAGCTTCTTTTGACTCAAACTTCACTTTGATTCACTTTTTTCCACGTTTCGAGCACTTTAACTATTTTTAACTTAGAAGATACTACGGAGCTAATGTTTACTCAAGCACAGCCAGTGTTGCCACATGCAGTGTTGCCAGGGGCCAAGTCTATAACAGGCTAGTAAACGTTTATAACCACGGAAAAGGGCCCATTTTATACGCGTACTTTTGCTATTAAAACACTCATAGTATATTTGGCGAGCACCACTTAGACCAATAATATACTCATATTTGGACTACGCAGAACTATCTGCTCCCGCGATGCCAGCTATAAGCATCTAATAGAACCAGGTAGGCGTGTAACATACTCCGCGCATCTATTACTAGCTACTTCAAACATGTCTGAATTGTTGTTATGTTGTTCGATTATGGAGGAAAATAAAATAATAAAAAATAAGTTCATCTATTTTATATTATAATATGTATTAACAAGTATTTCGCACGTAATATTATAAGTGCATACATGTTTGCACGGCGAACGCGTAAGTATTTTCGGTGAAGTATATAGTGTTTTACATCTCAATTTTTGTTCGCCTTTTGAACACAGCATATTTACTAAGTTGTGATTAAAAATAATATTAATCCTAACAGCATTGTCGCGCCATATTGTGACGCATTAGGGTTCCACATAAAAATGTGTTCTTATATGGACTTCACTAAGATATCTATAGACACTAACAGTTTTACAAGAAACCTTTATACAGAAATGAAGACTATAACAGCATTCGAGAGTCCACAATAATACCAAGTACACTTACTCCTAAAAGAAACCACTGTAGAACTTATTTACTTATAATTGGCACATAAAGTTGACTTATACACCTCTATAAGGTCTAGTAACAAATGCAAACGGTTCTAAGTGTATTTAGTTCTGTAATTACTATTACTGGCGTATGACACTAATAGCGGATTTATAATTACTTCTTGTAGCCGATTATAAGTGTTACATACTGGAGCAAGTTTTCTCAAGTGTATTTACACCTATGCAACACTTTTATAGTTAATCTTAGCCTTTACTGCGCCTATAATTTTGTTCTATACACGACTATAAGTCAACTTATAAGAATAGATGTACTATAAAACCAAAAGAACTCTGTGTAACCCGTTATAAGCTTGGTAGTAAATCCTGGAACCACTAAGAGAGACGTACTAGTGCTGTGAGCCTATATACAGGAGAACTTTGTTACTTGGGCGGTCCATCGTTTCATCATACCTAGATGTAGTGACACGCGCGCTGGAATTCTAGTCAAAAAATCTATGCCTATGTATAATGTCTACAATTATCACGATTGTGGGGAATTGCATGAATATTATAACCCAGTTTACGAATCATCTAGAGACAGCCTTGTACAGAGTAGTCAGCTTCGACGTGTTTAAAACTAGTAAAATTTATTATAATCTAAAGTGCACAATGTGAAAAGATGTAGGTTTTTTACGAAAACAGCTGACATACAAGCGACGATGGTTAGTGGTCACCGTCGCTCTAAGCGTGAACATTAGTAACGCCAAAGACAGAAGAAAGGACGGATAGGCTCTCATTCCCCAGCGAGATCGTGACGAGTCGTTGGGCACAAGATCGAAAGATAATAATAAAATTAATGTCTTAGCAATTTAAAATATAATCTTATACGAAGCCCTTCAATCAAGCAGAAGGACCGGCTAGCTTCTGTCGCCTCTTACGACATCCTGGTCTGCCGGGTGTGAATTGGGGTCACGAGATTCGACTGCGTTAAAAGATAAACGATTTCCGATTTCCTACAAATGCTCTGGACACAAAAGTTGATTATTTGTTGATAAACAGAACATAAGGAATTAAGCTCTCCAAATACCTATCATTTATGAAGTACAGAACAAAATATATATTGTAGTGTTATCTTTTAAAGGGTAAATGAAAAGAACACAAAAACTATGACATTATGCAATTCTATATTTTTGTAAGGAACTAGTTACGTACGGAAGTGCTAAGGTGCTGATTTAGAATTGTTACAGGGAACTTAAAATACTCAGATATAGAATGGTGCACAAAATCTGAAATTGGTTTTACACTTGACCGAATTATTTAGTTCCCTACGTAGATAAATAACAGAACAAGTCACCGTTGCCCAATGTCATTAGATTTTCTTATTTTAAGTTAATGCTCGACTATAACCCACCTGGTGGTAACTGTTAATGTAGTTTCTTGAGTGACTCAGGACACAAAATCAATTTCAATCTTGCAGATATACTAGATAGGTATACACATTCTAACTATGATATTTTTACCTTTTATTACTATGTGTTCGGCACGACTCGCCTAAGAATAATTCCTGATAAGCCGGTAAAACAACACTTTCAACGGAACACATAATTGTAAATGTCGATGAAAAATATTCCATAACGGTTATTAATATTAGTAGCTTATTAATAAAATTATTAGTTTTTCAATAGTAGGTAACAATTAGAACTAATTGTAAGGTTTAGTAAACTTCTACGAGTCGAACACGCGTTCGACCCAGATTGACTGTACCTACTGCGAAGTACTGTTATGAAAGACCAGTTTGAATCCACACTCTTTATTAACCACGCCAGCTGGGTCACTGGAGGAAAGTGTTGAACGAATTTTGCTTTCGACGAAATGCTATGTCATACGGAGCGGCCAGTAGAAAGTAATAGTTCAACGTCTTCCATTCATTAGCGAGCCGCGATTAAATATTTATTTTAATGGTCGCGGCGGCCGCGTCATACCACATTTCACTCAGGTAATGTTATCCAAGAATGTGTACATAATTAATTGTCAATCTAGAATTGTTATGATTAAATTCCACCTGATTACAAAATGTATAATTAATTATGATAGCAAAATTAAATTCCTATTTATTTGATGAACTAAACGATACAATTAAGTTACAACAAAAATATAATTACGTCTCTTTACATCCAACTCGCAAACTACAAAGTTATTCAAAATATTGGTAGGTTTGCCATACAAAAGACATCAACGGTAATGTCGCGCACCAAAAGGGGTTTTTTAAATCAATTTCTCGCCACACACATTACCTACGTATTGCGACAGCGCGTGGTCGCTAGCTACGCTGGATTGACACAAACCTTTAGTGCAATAAGCCCGCGCCGTAAAATTACAAGATTCACATAAATATTTCTGTAGAAACGTAATAATGCGCCCTCATAATTGGCGATGATTGCCGTCGCAAGAACTTGGGGGAAAAAGTTGAATAATTTTCCAGTTAATACTTACATACTTACACTGACAGCATCGCAAAATTTCCAATTGGCATTCCTCGTCAACGACTCTAGCAAATAGGACATTTATTAAAATACAAATTATTCCGCCCAACTACAAACTTTCTAAATATATGTATTATTTGGACACTACATATGTAATTAATGGCCGTAAGCGCGAGACAATTTTTAATATCTTTTTCTCGTTCTTCTTCCGAACTCCGAACTCTTTCTAAGTCAGTAAAATTCTCATAATACAGTTCAGTACATCTCTCACACCTAGAAGTACGTCTCATAATACAGTACATAACATAATATTTAATACACGTCAGTTCTTACAATACTCAAGTATTACCTTGATCTTTAAAAAGACTTAATTGCAACTTCTGCAACACTCTTTTTAGAATGTAGACCCAATAAAGGTGGTAAGGTCTTAGATGAAAAAAAAATTATTTTATTATAAACCAGTGCATGTCCATGCAAACAAATAATCACGCATGCAGGCTTTTAAATAAACCTTGAAATTAAATTGATTGAGTACATTAGGATCTTTTATTTTGAAGCTGTCAAATTGTATAATGTTTTGATTATTCTAACTCATAGAAACTTGCTCTATGGTTTTAAATATACGACTTACAATATTGTTAATGATTTTTTCATCACACCTATTCGAAAAAGACGACTTGGTTCGGACTTACGGGGTTCCAAAGTTGCTGTTTTCTATTCAGCGGGCCGGAGTGAATTTTCATACAACTTTTCCGTCCGGCTAGATCTTTTCCGTCCTATTTTGAATTTAGAACATTATAGTATTTTGCGCTAAAGAAGTCGAACTCAAATATTGTTTGAATAAAGAATGTCTGGTACGACGCGAGGGCCCCGCCAGCTGAATAATAAAAAAAGAAATTAAATTAAGATTTCGTTTTCAAATTAAAATTAAGTTTTCGTGCATTTTTACGTATTATTTTCTATTATTTTCTATTATATATATGTCGGAGATAGGATACTTGTTTGATGCTATTTTATCTGTGGTAGACGAGGTGGTCGATGGTGTTGATACTCTGTGGCGCGCGGGAGCATTGTCATTAATGGAGAAATATGAAAAGAAATTAATGTCGCGTGCGATCGGAATATTGTTCTTGTAAAAAGTCCTTATTAATTTTAATGCCGTGAATCTCTAATAATAATAAATAAAGTGTATCCGCGAGTGCGAGTGGTTCGATCAATAAATCAATATCGTAATATCGCAAAGCAAATCCAATCAATACCAAAGTAAACCCAAACCGAATATTCATAATGAGCCATACATGAGCATTGAATAAAGTAGCTGGTTGTGTGTTGTTGCGTGGCTCTGAACTCTTGTTTTATTTGACATCCTGACAAGTGCCCCCGTCATATATATATTATTTTCTCATAGTGGGTGATGAAAAGTAGAGTGTATCACTCGGGTGCAAGTATATTTTTGGCTCGGGCGACGTACTTTGAATCCCTCGCTACGTTCGGGATTCTACTAAAGAATCCCTCGCTACGCTCGGGATTCTACTCTAGAATCCCTCACTTCGCTCTGGATTCAAAAAACGCCCTCGCCGAAAAAATATTACTTTGCACCCTTGTCATACAATCTACTATTACTTTATGCGTTTTGGATGTGTAAAAAAGTAATAAAAGGTTTTTATTCTTTTTATAACCGAAAATGGGCAATGAATAAAAAAGGCAACACAATTATAATATGAGCTTATTATGACTGATAAATAATTGGTATACCTACTTAGATTATACTTTATATAGGTACACTATATTTTCAAGTAAAAGGCAATTTTGATGTAGATCAGTGATAATTGATTGCAGCGCAGCCCAGCCTACCGGATATTATTAATTATTACAGTTATGTACCGCTGCTATACATAGTCTACTATTTGTGATTCAAAAGTTACAAGACCAATAACCGTTACACGAACGTTTATATATAGATTGTATTTCGATAACAAATTGCTTCTTCGTATAAATTTTACCTAGCGAGCACGCAAAAGACACACGCTTTGAAGCATCGAACCGATTGTTTTTTGCACATTAATAATTCTGTAAGTACAAATGTCGCTATCAGAACGTTGAAAGTTTTCCTGACTGTCGTAAAATGTGCACAATACGATAATAAAACAAGATCAAGTAAAGTAGTAAATCCGCACAAACTGGACACATCACGGTGATGATAAATATTGTTATTCTCGATTCACATACGAGTACGTTGAGGAGAAAGCTGTCAGACAGGCGTCGTCCAGTCTCTGAATATTCTCTAACACCGACTAAAACTTATTAAGTGTACCTACTTGTTACACGTACATTTACTATCAGAGTATTTAGTTATAAATAACCACGCCTAATATTTTACTGGTATTTTGATAAGGCCACAATCGTATCATAATTATATGTGACCGTTACGTTGTTTTATCATTGATAGTTTTGATATCTTAAATTATAGTTTTACAAAGTACTTACTTAGTTAGTTAATTTCGGAACTTACATTTTGGTTATTGCTTGTATATTGTAAGATATTTCATATTATATTGATGTTTTGAGAATTACAACTGGCATTACATGTTCAATCTGATTCTGGAAACTACTTATGTATTCTGTGTAAGTTTTTCATATACATAGTAGTAGTGTTTAAAGAAGTAGTCAATTATCTATGCATCGGTAAATATTAAAGCATAGTTTTGAGTAATATTTCGGATTGCTTTAGCATCACATAACCTAACCTAACCTACCTACATTTCTTAGACGTCCGTTTACTATGTAAATGAAAAAGCGCCACTAACGTCATGTATCCCTTCAGTACATTTAAGGTATAATTACACATTCATGCCCTTGAGTTACATAAGTTTTATTTAGACTACGGCGCGGACATCCGTTACAAAATGCTTAATTCAAACGTACGCCATTTAAGGTTTGCAAATATGACTATAGGTTATGGAAATTTATTTTGCAACCTTAAGTTATCGCCTTTTTGCATTCAATTTCTAATTATGTATTCCAATTCGTACTACATAAGTGGGTAAGTAGGTACCTACATAGAAATCCAATGGATAGGTACGTTATAATGATCGATGGATAATACGAATCTGTATTCGTAGCATAAGTCATAACACGCTGTGGAAATGAAAATGAATCTATAAGTGCCTATCTACTGTAAGGAACTCCTTTTGGACAATCACTAATTATGTCAATAAGAAGGAGTAACAGGCCGTTTACTTATAAAAGGATATTAAAAATACAACTGTCAGATGAAGACATAAAGAGAACACGAATATTTTACTATGGGAAAAGATGTATGTTTGAATGATAAAATAAACAAGTTAAACAGTAAATAATTGTTTTCTGGGCTCCCCTTTTACTACATTCTAACAGAAAAATGTATAAATATTCGAGGCGCGTACGATCCTGATTAAAACCTGCCGTCTCGCGGCATGGCAGCCGGTTAACAATAAGTAACGAGACATATTCTGAACAATGGTACAGATACGACAGGAATCGGCAATCCGCCGCTGACGTTGCCGCGCATCCTTCGCGGACTGGCCCATTGTCGACCGTGAATACGATACATCGCCTTTGTAGATCGCGCATATACAAAACACACAAAAAGGAAAACGCAAGAGTCATTGACCGTGCATATTTAAGAAATATGACAACAGGAAATATGTTAACAAGTACGCTCTACGTCACTCGTAGCTCGCTCAATACGATTATTACAGTACCATTGCCTAGAAGAGGTATTCGCTTATCACAACCCCTTTTCTTTTCTTTTCTAATTACGCCTACTTGGATTGGTCTATTTATTAACTGTTTGATTCCAAAGGAAAACGGTCAGCTCAATTCACAAGGTAATTAAAGTGACCCCACCTATAAAATCCGATAAACTTGGATGTTGACTTAGTTCAATCGCTAATTACAAGTCAAATTCTGATCGCTTAAAACGAAAAATGGCAAAAACTTGATCAAATCCAACCAAGTAACGCGACACCGTATTACAAATACTCCTATCTTATGTACATAGAAACATATCCATAAACTACGTAAAATCAAACATCCACGCCCTGACACCAAGCATTAAACAGCGTACGCACAAAGTGTAAGTATATGGCGGGTCTTATTAAATACAGACGTACGTAAAAAATAAACATTTGTATGACATAACTCAAATACGGGTTATTGGATCTTTAACTGGTGTGAGCGAGCTAAGACAACATCCGCCAGTCACTACAATAGGTAACAGTGACATCACATGCCCAGTGAGCGCGACTGTACGTCCGCCGTCATCACCTATTGCTTAATGGATTACTGTATGCATGCTGTATAAGTATAGGATTCG
This sequence comes from Hesperia comma, assembly GCA_905404135.1. Classification (NCBI taxonomy): domain Eukaryota; kingdom Metazoa; phylum Arthropoda; class Insecta; order Lepidoptera; family Hesperiidae; genus Hesperia; species Hesperia comma. The sequence goes on along the minus strand of FR990021.1, from coordinate 12,399,000 downwards.
TATAAATATGGACGCATTGATCTTATACTTGTCTCGAGATGTTGATTTCATTAAGTATGACTCAACTATAAAATTTTGTAACGGAAGAAATTTATACTTCTACTGAAACGGCAGCGAGGAGCAGGTTAAGCAGGAAATCTAAACTAATATTATAAAGAGGTAATATTTTTTTGTTTGTTTGTTTGTTTGTATGTATTGAATAGGCTCAATAACTACTGGACCGATTTCAAAAATTCTTTCACCATTATGAATGTACATCTTTCCGAAGTAACATAGGCTATATTTTATTTTGAAAAAAATTAGGGATCCTTGCGAAAACTTCAATAACATAAACCACCGTCGATAAAAATCACTATTGAAATACTTTAAATCGCGTGCGCTGCAATGACTATTGATGATGGAGCAAAATAATGTACTACGATTTTGTAGACCACATTATTATCTACAGAAAAGTCCGCGGTAGGGTATATCTAAGTATTATAGTTGCGCCAATATAAAGACTTTTATAGTTTAACAAACTATTTAAATCGGCAACGAAAATAAGATGTCGATATTCATACCATGGTATTTATACTTATCTAAATAACTTACTTTTTATTTATCAGTAGTTCAATACCTTTACATTGCTGTTTAAATTATTTTAATCGGACATTCCATTCAAAAGATATAGCGAGTTTAAAAATTTGGGTAAATTTGCTTAAAAATAACTAAGTGCTTCGCCGCATCGCGTCGCGATGTTGATTGAGCGTAGTAGCTTATATTCCAGTATAACATGTAGGCTACTTTTTATCCCGAGATTCTTACGGGAGCGGGACCTATGCGGCTGTTTACTACGGGTCCCGAAGCGACGCGAGGGCGGTTCTCTAGTAGTAAGATAAAGAGATGCGGTGAATAGAACAGCGGAAGACTCCCTGTCTTCCAAATGTTAAGTACTGGTCAGTGTCCGACAAAATGTTAGGTACTGATTCACGATTAGATAATAAACATAAAAGAAGGGAACTTGATATTTTTATGTTGTTAATGTAATCACCAAAAATAGAAATATTTGAGAATACGGGACTATTTCGCGTTATAATTTACTAATTAACAACCCCATAATCCATTTAGTACTGGGCCATTGTGTAAGTTTTGCTTTCAATCTCAATTATGAAGCAGAGATGTAGGTAAATATTCAACATTTTACATACATTAATTAGTATTATCATGCTTGTAGCCGCCCCGTTGGTATTTCCCGAGGACGACTATACTCTTATCCAAATTAATGGATTAAAATGAGTTATTACAACTTATGTAAGACTTTATTATTGTAAGAAACTACCAATAAATGCTACAACTAAAGATAGATACTACAAACAACAAAGATATTAACAAAACAATGAGCTTTACAAGACAATAGTGAGAGCTGAGAGGTCAGATGTTCGGAGATGAATGAACGCCAATAACCATAAACTTATCCTATTTATACTATTGCCATAAGGGCACGCGCGCGCGGCTACCGCGCGGGAAAAGTTCCGCCAATAGCAAGGCCGCGCGTCGTTGGCGCGCTGTCGCCGGCCAATCGTAAGCGTCGCTAGGCACGCGTCCACTTGGCGCGCAGAACATCTGTTGCTCCGTAGCGTAGCGTCGTCCGATTCCCAGAAGCGCCGGCGGTTTTTGTGGGTGCGATTGTTAGTAATTCTATGAGACACAAGTGCTATTCATAACTCAGTACCCTTTTTGCTACCGAATAATAAATGTCATTCTGCGTAGGTTTCCGGTAGCACTGTTGCACATGTAGATGCGATTTATGGCGTTAGCCAACCTTTTTTCGGCTACCAAATAATTAATGTGTCTCTGTCCGTAACATTCTCCCCCCGGCGAGTTCTGAGCCTTCTTCCTGGATTGGGAGGACAGCTAATTTCCTTATAGGTCGTCGTAGCAGCCCGCCTTGTGTCCGCACTTCCGCATTTCTTACTATTCCGTCCGCACCCGGAAACGTCCGTGTCACGACGCCCCGTGGCCACACGTTGCGCGGGAGGTTCGCGTCCACTATTATAACTAATGAACCGGGTTTAACTGCCCCAGACGCATTTTGATCACGTGTTTCACCCCTTGGTACTAATGTAGGCAGGTACTCCTTTATTCAGCGCCGCCAGTACTCATCCGCTAGCCCTTGAGCCGCTCTCCACGTTTTTTTATCTGCTATAGAGTAAGGCACTGTGAGAGGTAGTCCGTCGTATTTCCCAAGTAAAAAATGATTGGGGGTTAGAGCCTCTTGATCTTCGATTGTAACTGCCACGTGCGTGAGTGGGCGTGAGTTAACTATGTACTCTGCTTCCGTTAACAGTGTGAGGAGGGTCTCTTCTCGCGGGTATTTTTCGTTGAGGGTGCTGCCGAGCGCGACCTTAACTGATCTGATGAGGCGTTCCCACGCCCCACCTTGATTCGGGGCTCCTGGAGCAATGAACTTCCATTGCACACGCTTATGCAGTGCGTACTCCCTTAGTGAGGATTCCCATGCGCTCGCTGCTTCGCGTAGCTCTACCGCTGCGCCACGAAAATTAGTTGCGTTGTCTGAGTATATTACTTGCGGCCACCCACGTCGTGCAGCCATTCGCCTCAATGCCATTATCGCTGAATCTGTGGTGAGCGAAGCTACTAACTCGATGTGGATCGCATGTGTTGTTAGACAAGTGAACAATGCGCCCCATCGTTTCTCGTGTCTTCGGCCGACCGTCACGAACATTGGGCCGAAATAGTCTATTCCTATGAATGTGAAAGGGCGTGTGTATGTTCCTAGCCTTTCAGGCGGTAAGTCCCCTAGTACAGGTTTCCGCGGTGCCGCTTTTCTTATACGACATAGCGCGCATTTCTTTTCTACTGCCTTTACTGTTGGCCTCAGTCGTGTTATCCAATACTTTTGCCTTAAGTTATTAACGACTGTTTCCCTGTTGGCATGGAGGGCTTCCTTATGCGCACGTGCGACGAGCAATCGAGTGAATGGATGTCGTCCATCAAGAATAATTGGTTGCTTTGTATTTTCAGGAACGTTCGCCGCGTTAATTCGGCCTCTAGCGCGCAGCATGCCTTCTACAAGTAACGGGTCTAGTTTTTTCAGCTTACTATCCGTACGCAATGCTTTCCCTTGTTGTAAGCGCAATATGTCGACGCCGAATGCTTGATCTTGACTACATTTAATCCAGAGGCGCTCTGCGGCCAACATGTGTTCCAATTCCATTTCGGAGGCACGCTTTCTAAGTTTATCTACGAATAAGAGGACGCGTGCCGTAGTACTAATAAGTTTCTCGAACGACGAAAATCGTTTAACGTCGGGCAGGCACGCGTAAGGCATCTCTTTAACAGTTGTGTAAAAAACTGTTTCCTCTTTTTCAATTGGCGTGGTCGTTCGCTCTTTGGACCAACTGTCTTTCGGTTCGTACTGCAACTTTGGTTCAGTAAACGGCGAATAAGTCGCTTGCTTTGTTCCGAAGTTCACACTCGTTGCCTCGTCGACTACATTGTTTGAATGGTGCGCTCGCGGGTTGTATAGATGTAACACCGTCTCGGTTTGATTACATGCGACGCGTGGGACGGTGCCTTGTACAGTCCAGCCTAATAGTGTTTTCGAGGCTACTGGCTCCCTCTTGCGGCCGATGCGTAATTCTCTCGATGCTATAAGATGCCAGTAGTCCGCTCCAATTAGAATTTGTGGCTGCGCCTTTTCTAATAGGGTGTAAGTTGGTAAGTCACGCAGGTGTGCGTAACTTAAACATTTACTCGCCACCGTTTGAGTGCAAAGCTTTAAGTTACTGACGGTACGGGCGTTCATGGAATAGCTCGTTTCATTTTCTTCGCCACGTATTCTGATTTTCACTAATCGGCTGTTCGGTTCACATCGTTTAGCTGTCACGCCCTTGATCGTTAATTCTTTCGATGTCCCGTTCGCTCCTATACGTCGTGCGAGCCCGTCGTCAATTAAACTTATTGTAGAACCTTCGTCTAACAAGGCATATGTCTTCTCGCTACCTTTTGGGCCAAACACGGTAACTGGGCACACTTTTAAAAGGACTTCGTTTTCGTTCGACGTCGACGCTGACAACACCGTGGCTTCGTTTTCGTTGCGATCTTCCTGTGTCGTCGGCTGGCCATTGTTCAACATGTATCGGTGTAACAATGGGTTATGACGAGCGACGCATCCATCTATGCCGCAGCTCTTGGCTTTACATACGTATCTGGGATGGCGTGAATTTAGGCAACGATAACAGATTCTTTCCGTTTTAGCCAACTCCCAGCGTTGGTCGACATCCATTTGTTTAATCTCGTTGCATTCCACGGTCTTGTGTAAGTCGCCGCAGCATATGCATGGTTTCATTGTATTCATTGTATTATGCCCACTTGCGGTGAAGACGGCGACTTCCCGTGTCCCTTTGTTTTCGCGGCGGGGTGCAGCGTTCCTCGGACCCCCGTGTTGTTTAGCCGCTGCTGTTTGCTCCTTAACCGATGCGCCCGAGTATGCGTGACGTAGCGCACGGTCGGCCTCGCGCATCATAAACGCCGACAGCTTAACGATTTCAGGTTCGTTATCGTAAGCGTTGTTTTCTGCGTAATCGCACCAGCGCGATCGTAGATGCGGGGTGAGCTTCTCTATAACTTCGCGTACCAACATCGGGTTCCGTAGATAACCTTTCTGGTCGATATTTTGAAGCACGCACACGATATTTTGTAATTTAATCGCGAACGTGTTCATTTCGCTGGCGCTGTTACCTACTCGCGGTAGGTGACGAATATCGTTCAGCGCACGGTCGGTGATTACTTCGGGTCGGCCGAAACACTGCTCTAGTGTCTTCATTATTTGTTGAGGGTCGGTCGCCGTAAACAATAGCGCTGAAACAGCCTCTCTTGCCTCCCCCCGTAGACAACTACGCAGCCGAGCTAAGTTTTCCACCGGTGTGAAGCCATGTACTTTCGTGGAGTCTCGCATGGCGGCTTTGAATGGTAGCCACTCTACGGCAGACCCGCTGAATGGCGGCAACTCTTGCGTCTGCCGTGGTGCTACTTTCGATCGCGCTATAATTTCCAACGCGTCCGCAAGTCGTTCCCACGCTTTGTCTTGGCGTATGGGCGAGCGTTGTCGGTGTGCATCGGGCGATCGGTTTCTGACTGGCGAAGTAGCATTTGGCGGAGTTGACGGTCGGTATCGCTGTGGCGATTTAAAGCGACGTTCGATTTCAACGCTCTGATGGTCTTCCGTCCATTGGGGCTCGTCCACGGTACCCCGGCGCTCGCAGCGTACGGGTATTCCCTCCCCCCGTATCATGTGAGGGGGATTACGGGTCGTTGACGGATGCGGCCTCACTGTCTCTGGACCACATTTCCTTAGCCAATGATGGATGTTACCTTCAGTCGTGGCGTCATCGCTCTCCTGTTCCGTCTCCTCATTTGCTTCATCATTTTGTAGCATAGCTACATCTGCGGCCAACTTTCGCCTAATCAATGATTCTTCCATCTCCGCTTCTAGCTTTTTTCTTTGAAGCGCAACAATTCTTTTCTCTGCCTCGTATTCAGCTTGCCTGATCTTTGCAGTGATACTGGCCGTCGATTTTATTGAACGTACCGACGGAGCGCGTGACGGCAGTCGTGGCACAGGTAGATCAGCGTGGGATACTGAAGAACCAGGACGGTCTGTAGTTACCTCCATGCGGGGTGAGCGTCGAGCATGCCGTGCATTTGAAAGAGATGCAGGCGGAGACGCAGGCGGCCATTCCGATGCTCTAGCTCCTACAGGTGCTTCATCGTGGTTTTTTGCCATACTTCGTGTCGTCGTAGGCATCTTCAGGTCTCGAAGTTTGTTCCCTTGTTTTGTTGTTCCCTTATTTTATTAATTCTTCAAATGTCTTGCGGTTTCTTTCTTAACGTCTTCATGCAGCAAATGCAGGTAGTCTTCTTAACGTATTGATGTGGATTGTAATCAGGACCAGCAAATGTAGCCTTCGTGTTTGATTCTTGATCTTCGTGATTACTATCCGGCTCGAAGGACCAGCAAATGTAGCCGCCCCGTTGGTATTTCCCGAGGACGACTATACTCTTATCCAAATTAATGGATTAAAATGAGTTATTACAACTTATGTAAGACTTTATTATTGTAAGAAACTACCAATAAATGCTACAACTAAAGATAGATACTACAAACAACAAAGATATTAACAAAACAATGAGCTTTACAAGACAATAGTGAGAGCTGAGAGGTCAGATGTTCGGAGATGAATGAACGCCAATAACCATAAACTTATCCTATTTATACTATTGCCATAAGGGCACGCGCGCGCGGCTACCGCGCGGGAAAAGTTCCGCCAATAGCAAGGCCGCGCGTCGTTGGCGCGCTGTCGCCGGCCAATCGTAAGCGTCGCTAGGCACGCGTCCACTTGGCGCGCAGAACATCTGTTGCTCCGTAGCGTAGCGTCGTCCGATTCCCAGAAGCGCCGGCGGTTTTTGTGGGTGCGATTGTTAGTAATTCTATGAGACACAAGTGCTATTCATAACTCAGTACCCTTTTTGCTACCGAATAATAAATGTCATTCTGCGTAGGTTTCCGGTAGCACTGTTGCACATGTAGATGCGATTTATGGCGTTAGCCAACCTTTTTTCGGCTACCAAATAATTAATGTGTCTCTGTCCGTAACAATGCTGTAATTATGAAACGTCGACTTTTACAGCGCAATGAGTTAAGGAAAATAAGGTCACAGTACTCACAGTCCATGATACACACATAAGTACAAGGACTTAAACTGAATATGTTTATTTAAAAAAATATTAACAACATATAAAAGTCATTTGTTTAGTATTCGCGATTGGCAGACGTCCCACGCGATTGTCAGGTAAAAGATATAAATTTGATTTATTTGCCAAAAGCGATTACACGCGCGACTGTACGTCCGCGATGACATATTGCTCAAGGCTGCACGTGAAAAGTCGTTGCTATTAGCCACTGTATAAATATTTCGGACAGAAGCCTCCTTAGTCACGATGTATTTTACGTAACCGGCTCTACATAATAGGTCACGTAGTAAGATTTCCTTTCCTTCTTCTCGCATTTAATACAGTCATTAAAAATACTTAATTTCGGATATTTGTTTATACCTATGTAAAACTATGTAATCCTTCCTCGCTTTTCTACGGAAAACATAATGCCTTAATATCTACCCACAGTACCCAAACTCAAAAAGCATAAAATAGAATCCCTTAAATTGACATTATATTTTTACTAGCAAACTCGCCCTCGTTTCGCTTCAGAAAACCTTATTCGGAAATTGTTAAGCGTGAATTTTTAAACTTACATGACGTTTTTTATTAATGAACCGATTTAATAAATAGAAGCTATTTGTTAAGAAGAAGAAGAACAAGAAGACTTCTTTGTCGCGTGCTCTAAAAAATTTCGTTCGCGACAGGACGATATTAAAATATATTCATTGGGCGTTTTGCAAGTATTTTCTACATTAACTAAAAATAGGTTGGTATGAAAATGATATATTTTTTAACTTGATTCTCAAGTTATAATCTAAAACCAATAAAATAGTCTGGGATTTTTATATTTGTATTATTTACTTACATCCTAAAATAAGATATTAAAGCAATTCAGACTGCCAAAAATATTTTTTGTAACTTTTTGCCAAACTTCACATTACTGCACAATGGCGAAATAACGGCAAACGCTCTACCGGCCTCAAGGTTTCAGATTCGCACATTAATAACAAAAAATATTTTTAGAACTGAACGTGCTAAAATTATGATCGCTTCACACCCAAATCGGTTAAGAAATTAGCGCGCCCAAACGCGCAAACATAATAATTATCTACTTACAAAAAATTCTAACGGACAGCGATAGATAGGTCAAAATTTTTAATATGAGTTTGGATAGGTAAATGCAAATGTAATAACTTTCCTTTCATTCCAAGACGGTTTGTAACAAAATTTGTAAACGTTGTTTCTATATTCATTTAAAAACTTGGCACGGAGGAAAATTAATGTGTATACTTACGGTCACTGCACGCTTACCGCGAGCCGCGATGTTATTAGTTAATGAGAAGGTAGATAATGTAAAATCGATATATAGATATAATATGCATACAAAGATTCTCAACACAGTGATCTCACTAAACTTTAAACATACATTAAAAGGAATGTCATTCATGAGGCGTTTAGTACTAAAGATCACATCGCCGGAAGATGTTATCGGTAGACATACAAAGCACTTTGTGCGTGAAGGACACCTCGCAACGCGTAATGCGTACAACTCAACTATTTAGACATTAAATATATTTATCAGCATATAATAATACCCTACTGACTTAATAGCTTAATACTAATGCTTCGTAGAACATCCCGGTAATGGATTCACGATTTATTCAAGTCGAGCCATTGTTACGCTTGTAAGCCGGAGTTAGAAATTTTAGATTTCCTCAATTTATTTTAATTTATTACGCTTAGGCCTGTAGATTTCCTTTACTACTATCCTTTAAAGAACCCTTCAACGATTGAAATCAAACAAAATTATTGGTCTCGGAATATTTACGTGTATAACTGATAGCTATGATAGAAACGGATACATAGATGGCGCGGTGGTCAAATTATTGTTAACAAATTCTTTATTTAAAGGAAAAACTAACTTCAATTTTGTACACGATATTTTACAGAATAAATAGGCATATTGGTAGCAAGTTCTACACGAAAATTGCCTTGACAAATGTAATAGGCGTAATGGCTTGGGCAAATATATTCGTTTAAAGTTTAAACGATGGATATTGTGCAACGGTCGTGTCTCGGACGTTATTGGTGCTCGAGGCTTTCGGCAAAACGTCCCATTTGGAAAACGTCCCATGGGACGTTTTGCCCAAGAACTTTTTTGACTTGGTCAATTGGTCCCAGAAATTCAAGATGAAACTATAGTATAGTCAGCAGAAAAACATGCTCCGTGTTACATATTTTTACTTTATATATTATTAAGGTTAACTTCTATTTGATTATAAAAATAAATTTAAGTACAGTAATAGAAATGATCTTTAAATTATTATACATTAACTAATACAAATTCCACATCTCAAGCTTTATGAAAAAGTATTTTTTTAAATCGTAATTACTGCAAAAACATTAAATATTCGTTAATAATACAAAAATTATTACATGGCATTAGTTCAAGTAAAAGGGCACGAGTTCAGAAGAGTAAGGATATTAAATATTATTCTGATCGATTGGCAATTCCTAACCGGATTCAACTGTCAAAGAGAACGCATGAAACATTAGAAATGAACAGAAAGATCGAACACACTGTGAGTCAGTTATTAAGCGGCCAAAATATAAGTATTGGCCACTGCTTAGAAAAATTAAGACTGTAAATAGTGATATAGTATGAGACTGATGTTAAAAACTAGGTTTAAGTATTTAATTTTTGTATATAGTAATAAAAGAACCTTGATATTTTGTATACCGTGTCCTCCACCCGAAGGGTTGTCTGGAAGAGATCGCTACTCTAGCGATAAGACCGCCCGTTGTGTATTGTCAATGTTATTTTCTCGCCTCTTCATCTTTGTTTATTTTTCTGTATTGGTGTGCACAATAAAGTATATTGTATTGTATTGTATTGATATTTGATATTTGATATTTTTTGTTAGACTTAGTTACTTAATAACTCACTCACAGTGTGTTCGATCTTTCTGTTAATATTTCTAATGTTTCAAGCCTCCTCTTTGAAAGTTGAATCCTGTTAGGAATTGCCAATGCATAAGAATAATACTTAATATTTTTTTGTAATCCTACCTAGAACAGAGCAATATTTGGTCTCGCTTTAATATATTTTTTAATAAGGCTATTCCACTGCTAGACTGCGTTTTTTGTTTTGTGGGGTTCTCCAAATGTCCACCAAATACCTGCTAGGTTCGAATTTTCAAGCCACGAACGTACGAATTAATCATTAAATTTTGTGATGTGAACACACTGTGGGTGAGTTTTTAAGCAGCCAAATAAGTATTGGACACTGCTTAAAAACTAAATAATATAATAAGAGACTGATTGTTAAAACTATGTTTAAGTATTTAATAAAAGAATCGTAGCTTGATATTTGTAGGAACCTATATGTGATTATTATGTGTGAACCTAAAATTCCTATCTGTGATTTTTACAATTGTTGTTTATAAATTTAATATGATTTATTAATTATTTATTACTAGGTATAAGAAACTTTAAAAATATGTTTTTGTTGATTTTGGATTCTAGAGTAGTGTTTAAATTAATTTAAAATAATAATAATAATAACTAAACTGCGATTTTAATGTGATTCTTAGTAATTAGTATTCCATTTTGTGATGTTTTAAAAAGAAATGTTGATTTATACTGTAAATGAAAAATATACTATACTACTATACCTAAATAAATATATGTTTATATTTAATTACTAATAAATATTTTTTATATTCATGAATATTCTGTTTTATTTCAAACTATTTATTGTATTGTTTTTCTGCAGACTGTACAAAATATTGCAGCGAACAATAGAATTCCTGCATATCTTATAAGTGGGACGTTTAGCCCAAAGAAAAATATTAAATTAAATCAACGGACAAAAACGTCCCATGGGACGTTTTCCAAATGGGACGTTTTGCCGAAAGCCTCGCTCATACTCTATTGACATGAAGCTGCGTGTTTGACGTGTACCTATAATAGATGTGCCTTAAACTAAATACTGAATGGGTAATTATAATGTAACAGGGTATGTAACTATCGTGGTAAATAACATTCAAACAAATTTTATATGTTTTACAACACGCAAACACACCGTGCTATATTTAGCAATGGCCTAGAACCAATCTACTAAAATATTTTTTTGTTATTTTCTCACGATAAAACATTACAACTGTATCATAATAATATCATAAAGATTTTAATTATTAAAAAAATCCATTTAATAAATGAAAAACTCGTTTAAAAGGGCAATGAGCTTAATGTAAAACACAAATGAAATTAAGACGAAATCAAAAATGACGTTATATTGTGGACCGAGAGGCACTTTCACCTAGGGTCATCAGCTTTCGGCCACGCGCAGGTAACTCAAGCCAGCACCACTCTCGAAAACTACGTATACATGGTTGTTTACGTACGTAGGTAGTATAAATATCGGATCATAGCCCCATCTCACTCTTTCGACTGAGCCAGAGAAAGGTGGCATCGTCTGCTCAGCGGTTAGATGGATAATAAACGCGTCGCGGCCCACTTCCCACAATCTGTATTATTCTTTTTTATATGTGGAGCAAAAACCTGTACGCGACTTGATGACCCAAATACACTTATTTCTTCTGATTCTCAACTTACTGCTCGTTCATGGTCAACGTGTTACTCAACTGATAACTTTTTGCGTCACTACACTTTTCCAATTTAATGTGTAATTTATTCAAACCTGTGAGAATCTTAACAAATCACACAACTAACTTGTTAGCATAATTCAAGTATATAGGGCACTTTTTAACAATACATGGATTAACTGCAAATAAAAGTGATTATGAAATTAGGTACCCCTCGTTAAAAAAAGCAAATATTCACACGCCAAATGAGTAAATAATGAGTGCATAAACGTGGTCAATATTGCTAAAGCCAGTTTTCCATGACATACAGTAATAACTCTGTATGAATCATAGATAGATAATTTAAAAAATGTGAAGCGATTTTTATTAATTTGCATAACTTTAATTAACTCCAAAAATGCAACTTAGCAACTAATATGAAAATAATGAGTCATAAACGTTGAGCATAAAATAATGTTAATTAAATAAAATAAAAATAATAACCAACATTAAACTAAAGCCAATTAGAAAAAAGAACAAAACAAATTGACAGATTGACAAACAGATCTGTCAACGTTTAACAACAGATGTCAATCTGTCAAGTGTATAGAATTTAAAAAGTTATCAACTATATTATACAGACTAAAATACGAATTATGATATAAACACCCACGTTAGGGCTCTCTGAAACGCGGTTGCGGGACACCATAATTATATATACTGGCGATATCTGAATGTGGGTTACTATTAGACTTACAAGCGGCAAGCAAATGGTTCGCACCTGACACAACGCGCCGTAAAGGCCCGCCATTGATAAAGAATTCCTCACGATGTCACGATTGCGCCGATCGAGTCTCAACGTTGACTTAATTTGAAATTAATGCTATCAACCCAAATATTAATTTGCCAATCAAGATTATCACGTCTTATTTTTAAAAATCAGGTCTATTTTTATTAGGCATTATAATATAAATTGAAATATTATACACGCACAAAACATAATGAATGTAACAGTAGGTATGTGCTCAACGATGAACATAAGTATGTGATGTTTTTGGATAGTAAATATTTTTATTTAACGCAAAAAAACGAATATCGAACTACTTTCTAAATCTTTGCAAAACTGTGTCAATCATTTCCCATAAATTGCACATTAACTAATCGAGAAAAGAATATAACATATTTTGAAAAATATAACATGAGAACGTAGGTACTTAACCTACGCCAATTATGATCATTTTGATCGATGTTATAAGTAGACCATGTATAATCATTCAATCGAATTTACAAGTACATACGTATTTATTCAACGTGGTTACCACCATACAACAATTAATTTAATTTTTGAAGTGAAACTTCTTTATCGGCGTTGGAAAAAAATTTTTCGTCACATTTCTCGGTTACGCTTTGACATGGCTTTGACGCGTTACGCTTTTGACGCGTTACGCGCCATCTTTATTTTAAATCATTGTCAAATTTGAACTTTGATGTAATAGTAGATTGTATCACAAGGGTGCAAAGTAATATTTTTTCGGCGAGGGCGTTTTTTGAATCCAGAGCGAAGTGAGGGATTCTAGAGTAGAATCCCGAGCGTAGCGAGGGATTCTTTAGTAGAATCCCGAACGTAGCGAGGGATTCAAAGTACGTCGCCCGAGCCAAAAATATACTTGCACCCGAGTGATACACTCTACTTTTCATCACCCACTATGAGAAAATAATATATATATATAATAGAAAATAATACGTAAAAATGCACGAAAACTTAATTTTAATTTGAAAACGATATCTTAATTTGATTTCTTTTTTATTATTCAGCTGGCGGGGCCCTCGCGTCGTACCAGACATTCTTTATTCAAACAATATTCGCGTTCGATTTCTTTAGCGCAAAATACTAAAATGTTCTAAATTCAAAATAGGACGGAAAAGATCTAGCCGGCAGGAAAAGTTGTATGAAAATTCATTCCGGCCCGCTGAATAAAAAAACAGCAACTTTGGAACCCCGTAAGTCCGAACCAAGTCGTCTTTTTCGAATAGGTGTGATGAAAAATTTATTTAAGATTATGTATGTATCCAATTATTACTTTGTTATTGACTTCTGGGACTATTTATAAATTTTAAATGTTACCTTTTTTAATGTTTCCTGTATTGCTTCTTTATTTATATTGATAAATTTCTGTAACTTTAAATACGATTTCATGACATTTGTTTACTTTGATGACATTATTTGTCAATGTAACTCTGACGTCTCTTTAGTTTTGCTTTTTATCGAAATTATTTATAACCAGCCAGGTTTGTTTTGACTTGTTTGTGGCACATTGACATGACATAATATGCACAGACTAGCTAAAGATTAATGTTTCGTTATACGGTATGCAACGACTAGTCTTTTTGGTAAAATATTTAATAAAGGTTTTTAACTGCAATATAACAGTAAATAAATTATAACTAAGTATTCAAAGATAGTTTAGGATGACTATTAGTGATTTTTCCGGTGGAGTAGGGATAGCATGTCGCTTAAGTGGAGCTACTCCCACCACCAGACCTTACCGTTCAAAAATACATGTGCAGTCTCCTCACCTCACAGATGAAAACAGAGTGGGAGAAATGTATAATTAGCGATTGATGCACTGAGTTGCGAACAATGACGATGATGAACAATACAATACAATTAAATTTATTTATAATTATAACAATATATTTATATTATGATATTATTATATATATTGTCGTAAAGAAGTTTCACTTCATACGTGTGTACACTAGTACACGCACACATTTTTTATGTACCTAATGATTACCTAAGCTCCCAAAAAAATTTTCAATCAAATACCTCCTTTACTTTAGCCACAGCTATTTTTTTAAATATTCAAAATTTCAACACGCTGTATCTATTTATTATTGTAATAGCAAAAGATTGTTGCCGCTCTTGTCAAAAGTGAGTGACTGACGTTTAGATAGGCTGTTCTATTTTTTCCTGTATTTTGTGCTATTTAGTTTGTTTGAAAAAAACATTTTTGTAAATAAGATGTTAGGCGTTTTTTACTAAATGTAATATGTTCCTTGCATGAAGCAGGGCTCATGGTTTCATTTATTGTTGTATGGTGGTATCCACCTTGCATATTTAGATACATAATATAAATAAGACTCCCTCTCAGTTGTCCCCTCATAGTTTAATTTTATGGACGTTGGGACTTGGGACCATCATTCAATAAGTCTCCTGAGACAAACGCGGCAAAAATATTGGTGAGTCATGACAACGATGTCACAAGATTTTATTACAATTGGAGTTCATACCAACCGCCTAGCAACCGTTTATTGATATATTTGCCATAAAAAATAGATAAAAATGCAAATTTCAGCGACTTAAGGTTTATTAGGACTCTGTCAAACTAAAATAATGTAAGAAATCGTATTCATGTCTCGTCCGGTTTTTCCCAGTAACTATAGAGACGATATCTTAAACATTCCGGGTTCTTACGAGTATAGTCCACGCGGCCTTGTACCGGACACCATTTGCATCAATGTAATATGTTGGTCATGTAACGTATTGCATTTGAACGATCCTTTGATCGATTTGCTGCAGTTATAACACGAGTGATGCAATGATGCAATGAAATAAAAATAAATAACACGGTATCGATGGATACGGTGATGACTGTTGTAGCGTGATGATGATGTTGTAATATTACCTTTTTGTGGTTCCAAAGCACGTTGACTGAGGGCTTCCCACGGCGGAAGTCACTCTGATCGATGACGTCATCGTGAATCAGTGATGCCGAGTGGATCATCTCGCTGATCATAGCCACCTGCCTCTGTGATGGTAGCAGCGCACTGAACAACAAAAAAAATATATTATGTTACTTAAAAGCTTTTGGCCCGTGCTTCAACTGCCCGGGAGTCGTGTAAATACAATGTATCGTTAAATTTGTATCACAAAAGAACGTAATGTATTATTATTTTTACTATGATACGGGTACACAGGATATGGATTTTGTATGCCGATATTTCTACCTAGTTGCATGGATCGATCACGGCTGAACTGCGGTGGCGCGGAGAATATTTACCACCTCGACGAAATTATGTACCACCTCGACAATAAATATTGATGATAAAGCGCCTACGTGATATTCAATATATTTGCTTTCTCAGTAGGATCAAGTTAAAGCCATTACTATATTATATTAACGCTGCTCAAGTTGTAAAAACTACATACTTACTTTATAGAAGCTACAATACTTTAGCTGGGTAGCAACCTGACAACTCCAATCTAATTGGATGTACACGTATAGTATTTACTAATTCACACACCTTCATTATTAACTCATTTACGCATCCTTAGTCAAATAAATTGAATACTTACAAAAACAATGTGATGTAAATTTATTCATCGAGAAATATTTTTATTGCCTTCGAAGAGACGGACCTTAATAAGAGGCTATACCGCCTATAGCCCATTGTTCCGAGGACCAAAAGATTTTCTATGGTTTTAATGTATCGAACGGTCATCTTAATGTAAGTGATGGCCTTGAAAATTGAGAATTTTATGTCAGTGCTACTAGAATGTATTATCACTTGTAGCAAAAAACGGAATATTTATAGTAACGATAAAAATAACTAAACAAATACCATGTGGCAAAATCGTTTCCCCCAGATTATGCAAAAAATTACCGGCCATCTTGGAAAAATATCGGTAAAAAGTGTAAAAATATACCCATTTTCTTCATGAATTTAACTTATACAACCACTAGAGAACCGCCCGCGCTTCGCTTCGGGACCCGTAGGTAACAGCCGCGTAGGTCCCGCTCCCGTAGGAATTTAGGCTAAAAAGTAGCCTACTACTCGCTCTCTTCACTCCACCCTGTCTGAGGTGTGTGGAGCCCTCGGGACAGTTAGTTCCCCTTTGGGGGTGTTTCGTCTCGCGGCCCGTTAAAACGGGCCGGTCCTTGGGTTGGGCCCTAAGGCCCTTGGTTGTCCATCTGTGGCTAACCAATAGGTCAAGTCCGGTGAGTGGTGGCCTATTTACAGGCCACAGAGTCTTAAACGGGATGGGGTTCATCTTCGCGCCGCCCAGGCGATCGAGGCCCTACCGGGTGAATCCCGCTGGTGGGAAGCCCAGCAGGAGCCGATCAGCGCCGGGCGACGACTTACGAAGCCCCAGTATCAGTCAGTGCTAGGCCCGTCCCGCGCAACCAGCAAGTCGCGCGGGAAGGCCCAGCGGTCCGGTGGACGGGTGTGGAGCGGTGCCAGGTCCTGCAGATGCGGGAACCGAACACACCCGAACATGTTGCGTGCCAATCTCTCGATGAAGTCGTCCAGGCTCTCGACTCGAAGGTCCCACTGGATGACGGCGTTCCTGACGTACCTCGGTGCACCAGTCAGCCGGCGGAGCGCAATCGCCTGAACCGCGCGCATCCTCTTGCGCTGCGGTTCGCTGGCGAGCGCGTACCACGCCGGTGCCGCGTACGTGAGGCGGGATCTGATGTAGGTCTTGTAGACCCCGAGCTTCAGTCCGAGAGGGAGGCTCGAGGAGAGCACTGGTTTCTGCCATCGCGCTTCTGGAATTCGCGACGGCTTCCGTAACCTGTTGCTTCATCGAGAGTCTTCCGTCAATTTTGCCCCCAGGTACTTGGCCTGTGGGGCCCATTGGATATCTTGTCCGTGAAGCTCCAGAGTAGGATCCCGCTTGTTGAGGTATCCTCCTATGTTCACGGCCTGCGTCTTCCCGACATTCACCGACAGTCTCCACGCGGCGAGCCATTCGGGGAGGGCATCAAGCGCACGCTGCATCTTGACGATGGCGTGGGTTCTATTCAGCGACGTGGTGATGTACGCCACGTCATCGGCATACAGGGCAAGCGACGCCCCCCCTGCCGCCGGGATGTCGTCGGTGTAGCAGGCGTAGCAGACCGGGGTCAGGCAACTCCCTTGCGGGACGACGGCTGCGATCGGACGCTCGGTGGATTCGGCGTCTTCAACCACTACTCTGAAGCCTCTATTTTCGAGGAAACTGGAGATCACCTTAACGGCACGCCGGGGCGCCGACGACTGCGAGATTGTAGAGCAAGCCGTCGTGCCAAACACGGTCGAACACCTTTTTCATGTCGAGGAATACTGCACACACGAGTTCTCTCTTATTCAGAGCCGCGGTAACGGTGTGCAACACACTCGACAGTGTAGCCGTGCTGTTCAGCGGCATCAAAAAGTAGCCTTCCACTTCTGTTGGCAGCTAGGCTATTCCACCCCGGATGCTTGCAGTTCCAGTCGCCCGCGCCCACCACCGGTGTCGGCGAGTCCAGCAACTTGCGGACATCAGCCAACAGGATAGTGCCAGCGGGCGGGCGGTACACTGAACACAGCCGGAGCGGGGAGTTCTCGAGGCAGAGCTAAAGTAGCCTATTACATTTGCCTATGACTTAAGTAAATTACATGTAGTATTTGATAGCGTAATTCAGAACTTGCAAATGAATTTTGTTAACGCCATCTATTGGCAACTCCGAAAATAAATATCTAGTAACTAACAAAACATCGATCTTCCCATGGGAATGGGATGTTTTTCCGCGGTAAAAAGTAGCCTACGTCACTCTCCACCCTCCTAACTATCCCCACACACATAAACCTTACCATATAATAGCTTTGTTGCGACGTGAAAGCGTCACAAACAAACAAACAAACAAACACACTTTCACATTTATAATATTAGTAAGGATGTATACAACTAAATATTTTTTCACATGTATACAACTAAATATTTTTTCAGATGTTTGAAAACTTATATCATAACTTTTCATATCAACAGCGATTACCCAATTACAATTACCTACTGATCATTTTAACGTTCACGCAATAATTTTGTATAAACAATGAAAGTTATAATCCATAAATTTAAATCGGACAAATAAAGTCTAAAAGAATAACGATATCTCTCAGCCCTTCGTACCCTTTAATTACAAATAACATAAATTCCTAATAAAATATAGACAAGCAAAAAGCATTTAACATTCAAATAATTGTTTAAAAATAGTTGAATTCAGTACTTCCGCTATCATTTAAATTTGATCGGAACCATAATATATACAATTAAAAAATTATGAATTGTACGTTATTGTTCAATGTAATCCTTGTCTAAATATTTGCAATGTATACAAGGTTATCTAAATCAAATAGGTAATGCTAATAATGCTGAACTCTTGTACCAGCGTGACGAAGTTAAAGGTAGTTTAAGTACTCTAATAAAGTACACATGCTAATACTAACACAAAATTATGAATTCCAGTCATGTTCAAAGTGCAAACACGTTATTTAAATAGTGATAATTAAAATTTCTAATCAATATTGCAAAACGAAACCGTCTATGTAGTATCATTATCTTAAGGCATGGACTGGAATAATTTACGAAAATCGCTGCGGTCCAAAGGTATTTCATCGGGGGTTTTTTAAAATAAAAATCTGTGAGAACACTGAACTTATTTACGTACCTACCTTAAGAGGAAAAACAACGCAAAATTGTCCTGTAATTTAACGTTGATTTTTCCCATTTATGAATAATTCCCGCCGCATCTACGCCGGTAGCACGCACTGCACTTATCACGTATTATTTAACATATTCCTTACATGCAGAGGGCAGAGCGCTGCGTATTATAAGGGATACGTGAACCTACTATTTAAGCGGTGATAAGTGGTTTTGCCATTTATTTATTGGATTCGCTTGCTCAGCGTGCTCTTTATCCTTCGGTCAAATGTTTAACTCACCTGCGCAGTTGAGCAACCGAAAACAAAACGCAAGGCAATTGACCTTTAATGTGAAACAGTTGACACAGAAAGCAAAGAGAAACGTGCAAAATTAATTCCATTACTCTCATGTGTAAAATAAAAAAAAACTTCTGACAGTTTAAATTCAAATCATATATATGTTATGGACCAGGTGATTAATGCGGGCATTATTAATAATGCGCGAGCATTATGAATAATGCCCAGCTCTATCGGGTAAAGTGATTAATTTCTATCTAAACTTCATTATTTATCACATGGCACGGTCATTATTATATTGCTACATGACAATTGGGCAATTTGATAATAAAGCCATTGACGCGGTGCGGGGAGGGAGCAACGATTAAATATACTATAAAAGTCGATTGAAACATTAGGACGGGATCCATAAATAATGACTGGGCAACTATTAATGTCAGTAGGGTGGCAAAGATAAATAAGTAAAAACAATGAATACTCATTTCCATTACTACTCAGTCAAATTCTTCAAGGTGTAGGTAGGTCGAATTGGTTACAGAACCGAATTAGCCTACCCCTACTCCACATAGTCTTGTATGCCCTACCCCTAGTGTTTTTTAGAACCCGGAGGCGCCGAGGCCACGGAGCAGACGTCACGGTTCGAAATTATGCCCTATATTCCGCGTTTTTACGATTCGGCCAAACGTTGATAAATGTGTGTATTACTCAGCCCAAAAGGTAATGGGCAATATGTATAATGCCCGGTCAATTTTGTTAGTTGAATAAAAATTATCAAGTTGCTCACTCATATTGGGCATTATTCATAATGACCGAGCATTATGTATAATGGGCAATTTATCACCTGGTCCATAACATATATATATAATATAACTTCGTAATACATAACACCTATTTTAATTTCTTTAATAAAATTGCGCATCCAAATAATTGTAACGAACCTTATGTAACATCAAATTTTTAGATCATAATCACGCAGTCAAAAAAACGAATATGACAAAAGTACCTTACCTATTTTCTCCATAGACGTGGTAGTTGACAGCCCTGGCCATGAGGATGGCTACCATCGGCCTGAGTGCTTTGCCTTGCCCATCGAAGTAGTATGTAGCTATAGTGTTCAACTCCGCTTGGTTTGTATTCCGCTCCAGTTCCTGCGAGCAAAATGTATCTACTAAAGTCGAATTGGAATCTAATTTGCTTTTACTTTTTTAAATACTCGATTTTATTCATTTAATACGATGTCACATTCAAATCGCACTAGAAAAAAATCACTACACTCCTTTAGTTTAGGACTCCTTTGTTAATATTAACATTACATAATAATAGCAGGTCGATTCATTTCAATTCACTTATTATACAAAATACAATACTGCATCGGTCCCATCATTTTTACATTGATCTCTAAGAAATACCATTCTATACAAAAAGCTAGCGATGTACCATAATTACACTTTGACCTAAGACCTGAGAGGCTTGACTTAAGAGGTCAATCTCGTACCTGCGAGTATCGCCACGAGAAATCTCTCAAGAACGAGGTTGTCGATGGGAAGATGGATACTTATTGCAAATGCATTACATTCTTAAATAAAATATGTAATATCCCTTATTAAATTAATCTAAGCACATCATAATTCAGTCCTACTGACTGAATAATTAAATAAATTTTATAAAAATGATCTATAACAAATATATTTATGTACTTCAATGAATAACGACAATACATCATTAACACTTTTACAAAATTTAATTTTAATAATGTCATGAAAGTTAATACCCAACAATTTGTCCTCGGTCAAGTCGTCATTACAAAATACTGCTCTTAACTACAGTCACACAGTCTGAGAGGAACTGACGCAAGTATCCCTGGACAATGTGAATCCTACGTTTGTAAATTGAATGCAGACATTGTAGTTATGTGGCAATTTTATTGTCGTCATGTTATGTGCTTGCTTGCACTCCTTGTACTCTTAAAATCAAATAGACTATTTGCTGTATACGGCAAAACCGGGCCTATACTGGAAATGTGCCTCTAGGTGGCCGAAATCCCCTTATAAAAGCGGTTAAACTTGATTTAGGATTTTATTCTAGAATCATTCACTTTTCGATTCCGGAACTAATTTAAATATGTGTTATATTTGTTAATAATATAAAGTTACGTAATAATCTCTCGAACGCCAATAAAGCGTCACACGTCACCCAACAATCTTGTTTCAACAGTACGCTGTGACGCCTGTGACAAACTATACAAGCGTAAAGCAATCGTAGCAACAGTAGGGCTCCAAATATCTAAGTGACCGGAAAGCTTTGTGGGCTATCGCCTCGCGACGCGTATATATGACCGTTCATATACATATACGCGTCATACATTTACATAATAAACATTTAATCTGCATTATGTGTGCACTAAGTGTACAAAATTATTAGATACCTACTGAATTATTTCAGAACTAGCTGTTGCTCGCAACTTTGTTCGTGCATAGCATAGGAGCTTTTAGTTTGGTTTTGGAGTTGTAAGTTCAACCGTTGCTGACAGACTAAATTAAAAAACAATGTTTTGGGTTCTCTTGCGTTAATAAAGGCCCCCATTATATTTTTTTGCATATTTTTATATATAAGGAAACAATTCGAATTAATCAGTAGTAGGGCATGATATCCGGATATCCGTATTATCCGGATATCCGCCCGAAAATACTATCCGGATAATAGAAGACCTATTATCCGGATAAAACGGATAAAACGGATAGTAATAATTTTATACTATTTTGACCATTTGGAGACATTTTGTTTGCTTAATTATTACGAAAATATAATATTTTATGTTTTATTTGGTTATTTGGAGATTGCCTCTGCAACTTCTACCACATTTTTTATGGTATATGACCCAAAAAATAGTTTAACTGAATTTTCAACTACCTTTTTATCTTAGCCTACGTCTCGGAAGCATTGCTTAGCTTACGTGCTCGACAGACAACGACAGTTCATAAGAACCTCCCAATGTTGAGGTGCGACGTAACTATAATTCCCAACAACTAAAGGCGGTCAGAGCATTCAATTGTTATATTTTAAAAGCAGAAACCATGATGAATGAGCACTTCTTGGTGGTAAACTGATACGTCTGTTTATATGGCTTTAAATCTCACACGATTCTGAAGATTCAGTATCGTCCCATTGAAACACTACCCGTAATATGGAGCTCTCGTTCAGATGGTTTTTCATCCCTACCAGCCGGATATTTGTAATAGAAATAGAGTGGCGGCCAGAGTCTTCAAGGAACAACAACCTGGAGGAAAGGTTGCTCAAGAATTCCGATAGGGGAATAAACAAATCGAGAGCTTCCTTAAAATGCCAAGTAAGCCTATGCTTATTCGCATTATCGCATTCTTATTATTGTAAGTCCGCGCTATCAAGATTTCAAGATATACAAATGGTCCGAGTTAACATTCAGACCGCGGTCCTCAGGCAGTGACATCGCCTGGCGGGAGATCTCCCCTTTTCCTCCAAACAGGCTTTTAGTACATTCATTGGAACACCCTCAAGACCACTGGCTTTTTCACGTCTAGACACTGTAAGGATTTGAGAACCTTTAACAGTCCCTGTCCAAGTCTTCACACTAACCGACTAACATTCTATCATCATTTCTAACTGGACTTACCAACCTAGTCCCTTAATTTAATCTTTGTTTGGTCACAATTATCATGGATGACAGCGTGAGGGTGGTGCTGTTTGCTCATTTGCTACCTTGATACCTTTAAAAATCTCTTTCTTAGTAAACCGAATCTTTCAGAGGTACCCTAATGAGGTATTAGTGGAGCTACATACGTTATTTCTAGCATCCACAGATGGATCTGTGGCAATAGACACGCGGTTGATCACAGAATTTCGAACCAAGATTTTTGGATGTGACGGGGAAATTAAAGGCTTTCTGCTTCGCACTTATATCGGACACTTTGCAAACTCATGCATCAACCCGGAAAAATATATGACACGAAGTCTCGCAGTTATGTTTAAAAACAGTTTTAAAATTTTTAAGCACTGCGGATTTGAGAGATTATGGAACAAAACGTTACAGTATTTTGGAAGTTATTAGACATAAACATCACTTTAATTCATTTTCAATTCAATACAATTTGCAGAAAGTTAAAGTCAAGGTCAAGTAATCAAAAAATAATTATGAGAGGTTCACATAAATAGACACACACAATATATAGACCATCGCGGGGATAGTCAGAATAGTGTCCTATGATCCCAAAACGTGGATATCTGAAGAAAACTCGATTTTCGGAAGATTAAGTGAGACAAATAACTTTCAATTTTCGATAATTTTGAATTTTCTTAAGAGGAAGTCAAAAATATGCAAAGTTTTATGATTCGTTCCACTATAGGTAACAGAAAAAGTAAAATTAATACATACTATGGTTCATTTTTTTAGAAAAACATTAACTATCCGTATTATCCGTTTTATCCGGATAATATCCGGATAGTAAAATGAACTATCCGTATTATCCGGATAGTAAATTCGGGCGGATAATTGCATGCCCTAATCAGTAGGTATATAATTAGTACAAACTCACATCAAAAGTAACGAGAATACAACGTACACTTATATGTTTTCATCACCCCTATTCGAAAAAGACGACTTGGTTCGGACATAATGGGTTCCAAAGTTGCTGTTTTCTATTCAGCGGGCCGGAATGAATTTTCATACAATTTTTCCTGCCGGCTAGATCTTTTCCGTCCTATTTTGAATTTAGAACATTTTAGTATTTTGCGTTAAAGAAATCGAACACAAATATTGTTTGAATAAAGAATGTCTGGTTCGACGCGAGGGCCCCGCCAGCTGAATAATAAAAAAAGAAATCATTAAGATCGCTCGAACTATTTCCCGCGTTTTCGTGCATTTTTACGTATTGTTAGAAATTTTGTTTTGTTTTGAAAAAATGAGTTCTTCCAACGATAGTGAAAGTATCCTCCTGATAGTATAAAAACTGAAGCGAGTAATGTGATGAATACTTTATTACCTGCGAAATCCCGGGAAAAATATTTGAAAGCCTATGATAATTTTTTGGAATGGAGAAATGCAAGAGGCGCCAAGAATTTTTCAGAAACTGTGTTTTTGGCGTACTTCCAGAACTTAGCTAAAACTAAAAAACCTTCCACCCTTTGGAGTATCTACTCAATGCTTAAATCAACAGTCAGTTCTAATAACGATATAAAACTGGACACATATTCGAAATTAATAGCATATCTGAAGAGGATTTCTGATGGATTTAAACCTAAAAATCCAAAGTGTTCACAGTCAAAAATGTGGAGACTTTTCTTAATGAAGCACCCGACGAAATCTTTCTTGCCGTAAAAGTAAGTAACTATGTATATGGTGGAGTGGACTATTATAGTAAAATATAGCCATAGTGTTTTAAATAGCTGAATAATAAAAAAAGAAATCAAATTAAGATTTCGTTTTCAAATTAAAATTAAGTTTTCGTGCATTTTTACGTATTATTTTCTATTATATATATATATATATTATTTTCTCATAGTGGGTGATGAAAAGTAGAGTGTATCACTCGGGTGCAAGTATATTTTTGGCTCGGGCGACGTACTTTGAATCCCTCGCTACGTTCGGGATTCTACTAAAGAATCCCTCGCTACGCTCGGGATTCTACTCTAGAATCCCTCACTTCGCTCTGGATTCAAAAAACGCCCTCGCCGAAAAAATATTACTTTGCACCCTTGTCATACAATCTACTATTTTAATTTTATTTAATCGGTAGGTAATGAAATAGCAGATTTATTTTTATCCAAATATAAAGTGTTGAGAAAACGCAATAAAGCAAAAGCTCTATGTGATTCTCCGATTTTATGGAAGATCAAAACTAATATTTATGAACCATTCAACTGGATATTAAGAAACAACTGATTATAATAATAAATACAATGTCATGTATCAACCAGAAATAGCAACTGCGACCGTCTTGCACTACCAGTATTCACAGATGAACAATAAGGATGCGCTTGGGCAATCCCCCTATAATTTAAGTGAGACATTACTTTCACATTTTTCCCACTCAAGGTAATAAACAGTAATGTCATCGACCTTTGGTCCGTTTAACCTTCAGTTCTGCTTCAGAATACACGATCTGCTCAAATAAATTTTAATTAAATTTTATGCTTGAATTTTCTCTTGAAAAGGCTCTTAAATATTTTAAAGATCCTGATTCGTGCATATTGACCAAATAAATTTTAAAAAGACGAGAATTTGTTTGGTCCTTGTGTAGGTAGTACCTAGGCGTTGTCGATTACTTAATCATTACAAAATTGCTTACTGCCTATGATATTCAGATTTAATCCAATAGCGGATGTTAAAAAATGCTAAGGGTATTTTCCTACATACAGTCCTTAAACTGTCTAGTAACATAATGCATACGGCACAAGCACGCTATATTCACTGGTCACTCTAACAAAAGCAAAAATATTAGCACATCGTGCCTTCAAAAGGTAATTCGCGGATTAACAATTCAAATTATTTAACTTGCAAGGCTATTGGAATGGCTACTGTCGTATGCAGACTGAGTTATTCATATCTATACAATTTCAAATTATATGACTACTAAAATTATTTAAGAGCGACTTTATTTCTTGATTAGTTTGTCCGATTTAGCTCTAACTAATCTGATCAAAGCAAACCAACAAATGGTTCGAAACCAAAAACAACAAAGAAAAATTGATTTTAGCATTTCAAATATAACTTTCGAAATTATTTTGATCGGTCGACAATTGAATTAAAATTGCTGGATTGAATTTTAGGTATGGCGTCTTTGGATCTACAGCTAATGGACGGTCGGTCGGCGGCTGCTTCAAGTTAATTAGTCAGAACATAATAAAAATATCAATATTAATAACATAGCATTACAATATCGATAATCGATAGTATACCTAATGTATAACCTTACACCGAAGTTTAATACCAAACAAATAAACAGTGGGTAAGGCATAAATAGGTTTTCTCTGCCGATATCTATTACTCTTCTCAAATACACCACAAATGACTAGTCACGCAATCGACTGGACCGTGAGTCCATGACACAGAACATCACTAGAACCTCGGCGATGTTATTAATGTAATAATGTTGCAATAGGACTCTTCTATTTATTATGAAAAATGCAAAACGATCCGATATTAGCTCGAAAGACGTGATTATTAGCTAAGTTTCTTAAAGTTAAGAATTTAAGATGTAACCGCGCACACTCACATGGGCAAAAACTTTTTTTTATATTATACGAATTATCACAACTTTGACAGCTGATAAAAGCCATTGCTTTTACGGTATGGAACGAAGTTTTGTGTATCACTAAGAGTGGATTGCGCCGTAGGTAGAGACGGTTATAGTTAGCGAAAAAAGTAACTATGACAGTAACTTTGACGATAACGAAGGAATGCAACATTTTTGTGTTGCACCAAGTTGCTTTTGGTTAATGTTAAAGTTAATAGAGTTGCCAGTGTAATATTCCATTTTTCGTTGTATCAATTTTACTATTCAGATGTCTTTAATTTGAGTTGTTACTGACCGTCAAAACCATTTTTCATTAAAATAAAATTAACAGTAGGTAACAATAACTTAACCGACCAAATAAAACGGTGTTAAATATGAGGTCATTTAAGCCGTGGTCTAAAGAGTGCAACGTATGAATTACATAACCATTGATTTGACGGCTGGTAAGACTTTTGTTATGGTTAAAGTAAAATAATGCAATCCACTTATCCACCCTAAATGTCTTCGACTTCATTTAAAATTATAGCAATCACAGCTAAATGTGCTCTCTAATATCGCGTCATTTTCTAACACACAGAGTAATTAAGAAACACCTCATGGTACGACTTAAAATGATGCCAAACGGTACTTATACTATTTTAATTTTTTTCTAAATATTGGTCACAGCAAAAAACATTTATCGTACCTATTATACTTTTAATACTAACAGAAAAATATATTTTACCTGTTTAGTACAAGTTACTACGATGCACTAAAACGTGTCAAGCGAAAGTCCACAAAGGTAAAGAACATTTCTAGAGATTTTCATAACATCAAAATTTAAGTAGGTCCTCGTAATTTCCAAGATTGTCTCAAGAAGTTAAGACCTTTTTTTATATTTTATTAGTTTTATTATAAACAAGTTATAATAACAGGTAACATAAACCGAATATTTTGCAATGCTATTGTCTCTATAGGCTCATAACATTAACATTAATTTAACAATATTTAACATACCGGTTACCATTATCTCTTATCTCCACACCACAAATATCAACTTATTTCAAACTACTCAAATTTCGTAAAATCTATAAACGTTAAGAATGTTTAAAATGCCATTAAAAAGACATTCAGCAAATTAATTAATACTGCTCAGCTACGTTTATTTACTTTGGCTATAGTCATTAAGTTGACGCCTTTGCCAAACATGTTCTGATTAAATATTTATTTATCATTTAGAAACTTTTGTTGTAGTTAGTTAAGTGTTCCTTTTATTATTCAGAACTTCGGGTAAAGACTATAAAGGACTCCCTTGTACGCAAGGCGTACAAAAGAAAAGCTCTAAAGTCAATATATCGAAATTCTTCAGCAATATGTAAATACCGGTTAGGACAGAATAGCAAACCAATGCCATATTACAAAACTATTTATTTAACACGCAATGTGCAGATTAGCGGTAACCGGTGTGATCGCATCGCAGTTCTTCGAAAATTAGATTAGAAGGTGAGGAGTACTGAGTAAAAATAAAAGGGGAAAACTAATATAGCACCAAGTTTATAATCCATGATAGAATGACCAATGACAATCCATGATACAATGATATTGGTTCTCTTCACTTTAAAATAAAAAGTTAATACTTTAAGTTTGGCCATTTTTATACACTTTTGTTATGCAAATTAAGTCTCATTCTAACTATAGGGCACGCCCTGATCATCGTCACTGCACGTTGAAAAAAATGACCGAAAACTCGGTAAGATGCAGCGTTCAGAATGAATCATTTCATTTCTAATATGGTATCCTGGGTTATTCTCAGAGTACTCCGTTCTTTTGTTCTCAAAAAATTTAAATCTCTATAACATTGATTCTCAAAATACTCCGAAAAAATTTAATTACTTAAGACTTTTCGAACAATCAATATTACCATTTCATTATTAAAAATAGTATTTTAAAGCATTATGTTTCAAAAAGCATGTCTATTTATTTTGTTTCTAAATAATAAACCCAAATAAGCACCATGATGACTAAGCAGTATGAACCCGTTTTGCACTACGGAAAAAAGCTTGCTCCATTCGCAGCAAGATAAGCAGGTAGTTAAAGAAAGTGTTTGTACTTGGCAATTTTCTTCACAGCGTTTAGCCCCGAAAGAAGGTCAATGCTCAAGTTTCGCGCGGTTTCACACGCCGCACTTTCCACCGGGACTTAACGCAACATCTATTCAATGCTGAGGTATTATCAATCAAATTAGAATTCATAAATGATTCCGTTATACATGTTACATATAGCTTATTACAAAACTATTATTCAAGACTAATAACTGCTGTAATTCTGTCAATCATAATGGAATGGTTTCAAAATGTAATGGAAAACATCTCGTTAGACCAATTTAGACCTTACTATAAGATGCTTATACGATTCATCAGATTAAAATTTGATAATTTCAAACCTCGATTCCTCTCACGCTATAAGTCAGACCTAAACATCGCCGGATTATTTAGATGTCACTTTTAATGTCTGTGCATGTTATATTAATTTTTAGGTGTTTCGAAATTTCAAAATTAATTAGGTATTCAATGCTGGTATTCATTGGTGGTGTCTGACAAAGATGAAGCCTTGTCATCAACCGATTAACCAGACGAAATACATTTCATACACAACATTTTGTTATATGCTTCAAGGTCGAAGAACGCAACCGGTATAACTCATTTCGATTGCAACATAATCTTCGTGAATCTCAAGCAATATAATGATAGATCCTGAGAAATATGTAAGTCAAGGACCCAATTTATAAACGTTTAGAGAAACAGACTGAAACTGAAAGCAAGAGTTTCAAAATTACGGTCACCGGCACGATGGTAAATAAGTAGGTAATATAAATTCACGGCGAGCGAATTGTTCTCGATTACATTTTTTATTCAACAATATGCCTATAGTATGTATAAGCTGGACCATTTATAATTTTTGTCGTCATTCACCTTAACTCCCAAACTGACAAGTTTCGAAATATAATGAAAGCAAATTCGAGTTCGTTCCGCCGGCCATTTAAGTTCACAAAAAACCGGCCAAGTGCGAGTCGGGCTCGCGCACGAAGGGTTCCGTACCATAATGTATAAAAACGCCAAAAAAATCTGGTCTGTTGTATGAAAGCCTCACTTAAATATTTAAATTGTTTTATTGTAAACTATCGCTGACGCGTTGAAAGTATGGGCGCCCACTTAAATATTTATTTTATTCAGTATTTTGGTATTTGTTGTTGTAGCGGCAACAGAAATACATCATCTGTGAAAATTTCAACTGTGTAACTATTACGGTTCATCAGATACAGCCTGGTGACAGACGGACGGACGGACGGACGGACGGACGGACGGACGGACGGACGGACGGACAACGAAGTCTCAGTAATAGGGTCCCGTTTTACCCTTTGGGTACGGAACCCTAAAAACTATAATGAAATGGACATTCGAATGACTAAACACCTATCTTTGCAAATAATACCAATATTACGGCGTACGTGAAAGTACGTGGCTAAAACTTTTTGCATTGACATCTAGGAAACAGCGGTTAGAAAATATGCAAGTTGTGGCGCGGCATTCACGTATGCGCCTAGTTCAGACGAGTTTCCCAAGCAAGAAAGTAGGCAAACGAGCTGACGCTTCTATGTATATGGCCATGGTAACAGTAACAGGACAGGGGAGGATCTGTTGTCAGGGTCCTTTCTACCTATTCGTCCACATATTGCAAATGTTTATTTTGAGGATACTATCTATATAAATGTTTATAGTAAATATTCAACTTTATATTTGACTTATGTAGGTACTTGAGTGACCATATTTTCAATATTTTACGACATAATTTCCGGATTTAGTAACAAGACAGAAGAGACAAAGGATTAGAAGTCTCGTAATCTGAAAATGGTTGTAATTTATAACCGGTTTATGATGACAACTACCAATTACATTGCGATGTACGTGAAAAATAAACTTACAAACGACCTATTCAACTGTAATGCCATATATATTATGTACAATAATATATAAACCTTCAGTTTAATTACTATTGTACATCATGTTCCTGCATCTCAAAGCTTGAGTCATAAACAGATGAATAGACTATGTAATTTAAACTCCGTTTTATTTGTGTAATTAATTAATAAAAAAACTTCTTAATGAATATTACATGTCTAAATTATGTAATTATGATCCATGTCCAATATGTCCATCTACTATCTAAATGAATAATTTTAAAGAATGAATCACGAGATGATTTTCTATTGTTCATTTAATCATTGTTGTTTAACACACCAATAAACGTATTAGGAATATTTCTTTGAATTTACTTTTCATGAAAACAAGTACCAAAATTATCGACATTTCCATAAGTAGGGAAACCACCAGGGAAACACCCGCTTGTCATTTTTATTTCTGTCTAACCGCAATTACTCGTCGCGACATTGAATCAGATTTTTGGTATGTGAAATTTACAATTTCCGTATTACTAAGGAGTTATTATGTCATACTACTGTGCACCATACTGTGTACCACAAACAATAATATTTATGATCCTAAATCAAATATCATAAGAATCGATGCTTTCCTCTAGGGATTGCCCTGAATTTCAAAATGTGGATTTTTATGTAACCCCTGTAGTTTCGATGCGATTTAATATCTGTAATATCTTAAATAATGTAATGAAACATACAAGGTAATACGAAGTTCTTTTAGATAATGTAGACACAGAAAGATTCCTTTTGATGAACTTCGAATAAAACTTGCTGCCATCTTTGCAGAACTGCTTGTTACTGTACCTTCTACTTCATCTTAAGCAAATTAAATGTGTGCGGATGCTGGAGATAGGCAACATTTTGCAGCTAATAAATTTATAGTTCCCTACATCATACAGTAAAACTAATAGAACGACTACTTGCCATTCACCACAGAAAGTTTACAATAGGTACTTATACATCATTTTCATACAACTTCAAATATAAAATCCATTTACAAAGCACGTTCAACGTGCTTGTTTGTACTTGTAATTTTACAAATTTTTACAAAATTTGTAAAATTTTACAAAATTTGTTCAAATTTTACAAATGTTTACAAAATTTGTAAAATTTGAACTTCTGTTTAAAACATAACTGTCAACAGAAAACTTTGATTGCTCAATAAATATTATATTAATATTAATCTAATCTTATATTTATAAATAATCAATACCAAATCGCTGATAGTGCGCGAATTGCACAACCTACGGCCCGCTCGCGTGCTAACGCGTCGTGACTTTGACATACTTTGTCGATCAATGGACACAGCGGTGACCTATCATAAGACCCCTTTATTATTCACATAAAAATTTAAAGATTGCGTGTACTTAGGGGATCCTTGACCGGAAAAATACACACACTCTTAAATTACCGGATACCTCTTCTAGCACTAGCTAGTACTAGTACTAACTAGTACTAATAATCTCGAGCAATGCTTCAAGTATGTAGAATAATTATTAAAACTAATACAAAATGTATCCTGTAGGTACAATAAATGTATAATGTATGGGTATGACGTATAGTACTTTGAAAGATTTAATGATTTTAACTTAATCTCTTTTCTCCTGATATCCAAATACATGGAACTAAATGAAACGATCAAATAAAATACATACAAATAGAACTCCAGCAGATAATAGTATCATAATGAATAGTGTATCAAATGTTAAAACCATCTAAACCAAACCATAAGTATGTTAAACATAAGAGGTAGTTACATACTTCAAAAATCAATAAATACTTTTTATGTTATCTTTTCAATTCGCATTAGAACTTATTATTTATTATTGACCTGTAACATTTCAGCATAATGCATAAGATTCGTGATTTGAACTGACAAGTACAAAGACGAGGCTACGATCTCGACACCCTATCATCAACGATTACGAGTATTACGACCTATTACGGTGAAGGGACATCGCAACATTTCACCTAAGTACTTATAAAAATAATGTAGAGCACAGCCGTGCATCGGCGCACAATATTCCAAGGCATGTCGTGTAGTATCAGGGAAATGAAGACGTAACAACATCGGCGTCGCCCCGAAACACGAGATTGACGCGATACGAACTGTCAGGTCGGTCACGCTTTGTCAGGTGCATACGAAATCATCAAAATCAAAGCACTAACCGATCGTATGTCCTCGTAGATGCCGGCGAGGTCGTCTTCTAGCAGGCGGTAGGGGTCGACGATTTGGGTTCCGTAGTCGGGCAGCGAGCCGGTGCTTGTGCTCTGGAGGCTGGAGGCGAGGCGCCGCGCCGCGCCCGCCGGGGACACGCTCGCGCCGCCCGACCCGCACGCGGGCCCGCAGGTTGTGACTCGCTGGAAACAAAACACAATCAATTTAATACATACTTCAACATCAACGATTATTAAATAAGTCGAAGTCAATTAAACACGCATTATTAGGGATAACTGAAAGACGCTTTAGCTCTCGCTGAAATTAATATTGTTTCAAATGTGAACACACGATAAGATAAAAAAAATCTATACATTTTCGTGCGTCATTATACTTTAGGTCTGGGCCGATTAAATCGTTATAAATTCTGAGGTTTTTATGAACCCTTAATTGACCACTTATTGTTCTCCTTTATTGATTGACTTATTGATTAATGCGGTGATAAGGTTCTTCGTGTAAGAGATCACACGGGTCTGCGATGACACTATAATAGGTTGTTAAATTTCATTTGAAATATATACCTATATTTGTTGGTTATATTCCCAAGAACGTACCAAGCAAATAGATCAAAAGCTCAAAATTAAAATTAAATTCACTTTTTCAGAGGCGACCATCTCAGTCCTCAGGGGTAGCAACGCATCTGTGACCGAATTGGAACAAGACTCACACTAATCATTACTAACTGGACAATACTAATATTAACTAACAAGACTAACTATCACTAACAGTCCCTGTCCTCACACTTATTAACAAACTAACCAACTAACATTCTAACACCATCTACTAATTGGACTAACCACCCTAGTCCCTAAATTGGGTCTTGTTCTAAGTCGGTCACAATTGCCATGGGCGGCAGCGGAAGGGTGGTGCTGCATGCTCGTTTGCTACCTTAATTCAATAAAAAAAAAAAATCGAATATTCTGTCACGTAGATAATTAATGACCCAACTTAGAAATTCTACCCGGAACCGTTGTTTCGACAAACCACTGAGCAAACTGGATTAATAGGTAGTAATTGCATACTATCAATAAATAATTATATACACCAAATTTATCGTATCAACTGGCAACACAGGGTTATTAATGCATCAAACACTGACATTTAAACGAAATTCAATATATGAATGCGCAAGCGAATCTACGTTCACCGACATCTAGGCTCTAGAGCAGCAAGAGCGAAATATTAATTAATTCTTATCATTTCATAATTATGACGATTCATACGGCGCGGCGCAGTGATTGCCAGTTCGAAGGATTCTGGGTTCGTTTCCTAGCGAGGCTTTGAATGACTAATAAATTTCCGTTCTCGTTCTGGGTATTTTTTGTTTTTGTAGCCACTTTACGTAAGGTCCATCTTGCTAGTAGGTAGGGAACCGAAATACTTCAAAACAGGCTGGGCTAAGTCAACGGTAACATATTGACTCATTACTGCAAGCGACACTATTTCGAAACATGAATGATATCATATCACCTGAGCTGAGAGTAACAAAGTCTGATTTGTAATTTGATGACTGTAACATTTGGTATGAGAATGTTTTGAGAGGTATCAATGATTCAGTAGTACTTGTTGGTAGAACTCAAGTGGGTAGGGTGCGGCTGCCCTTAGGAGCCGTGGCGGCAGTGACCGCGATCCGCGTTTCGAAATACCTTTATGCAACTACAAGCGAGTGCAGTATACACCTGATTGCTCTTGCCGGCAGTTGCAACATACACCAACAACCGACGCACGTATGCACATATTTGTACGTAGTTACGTCGTTCCTGCTATTAAAAACGTAACAATGTTCTGCAAAAACCAATCGACCTTCGGATGTCGTTAAATATTTTTGTGTCGAGCTGGCATATGACTAAGTTGACCATCTGATTCCGCTCAATTGCCCCACTCGTGGACAAATGCAGGTCACATGCATCAACGATGCGTTGCAAACTAAGATTGAGTAACAAACCTAAGTAGCCAACACCTTCTAGCTACCAATAAGTCTGTTTTCATCTTGGTGGCTGTGCGTCGCGCGCGGTTGCATTTGGTGTCGTAAATGACTTCCATGAATTTCATAATTGCCAAGGTAATAGATTATCCTTTTATGTAAGGAACCCTTAGGTCGCCTGGCCCATGGCTATTCACATAAACAGATAGAGGTTGATTGGTGACATAATTCTAAGAGAGTTCCCTTCCAGGATACCTATTCCCATTTCCTTTTATATTCCCTTTAGGATTTCAGCCGAGCACGAGCTGACAACGGCTACGTAATCGTATATAGGTGCCTATCATTCTGTTAAATACTATTCTATGAAGTAATTCAATGTTTGCACTGATAACAATTTAAGATATCGATTTTGAATTGGTGATTTAAGTGCAATGAAAATTGCACTGGCATACATAAAGCAGTACGTTACATAACCCGTAATGCATTTACATATAGACACCGGTCACGGCACTGGTTGTCACAACAATATTATGTGGAACGTTAACTTAACTTCATATTACAGGAACGTAAAAGAAATTTCGTAAAGATCATTTCGGCAGTATATTCTAAACACAATGACAAATATTGCACTTGCCTGATAAATTCTTCGTAAAATATGCAAGTTCATACAAACAATAAAAAAAATATTGACAAAACCAGTATTGTGACTGTGATACCAGCTGTGATCATCAGTCCAAGAGTTGTAACGGCATACATGCGCTTGGGCTCAAAGGGCGTTAAAGCACGGAATACGTAATATCGATATTTTAAAATTAATATTCAGCACTAAATTTAATCGTTTTAAATCTCTATCATAAGTACCCTCACTCCAAAAAAATTCTTTTGACCTGGGAAATTTGAAATTGATAAATGTATAATAGAAAACGGTTATTCGTCGGTTACCTATTTGTTATTTAATATGATTTTTTGTTGCTATTGCTTATAATACAAACACAATACGACTGTACATCATTAAAAAACGCTAAACGCTAACACACTCAATCATTCTGATATTAGTTAAGTGTATCTCTTTAATAATAATAATAATTATGTGTTATTTATTGTTAACACCTGCCACATATTCTCACCGTCACCCAGGGTTGACTGGGAGATAATGCCTATAGGCATTAAGTCCGCCCTTTGTAAACCTAGATTAGTAGGTATTACAATAAGATATAAAATAAATAAATAAGTTAGTTATAATGAGAGCACCCAAAACTAGTACGAAACATTGACATTTTTATATTTTATGTAAAATGTAAAATATAATGTATGTATTCCGTACATTTCCGTGGGCAGTATGTATGTAATTTAGAGAAATCAGAAGAAAATTCGTTTTGTGTGCTATGTTAAAAAGAAAAATTATAATCAGTGTCACAAAATAAAAACAATACCGACCTCTTTCTTAAACTTCTTCTTCAAAGTGTTGTGGGAAATTAGTCACGACTAAGTTAAGTGATTTTAACACAAAATATTTATAGGTAAATTGCATATTTTTAGGTAGGGTGTGGCGGTAGGCAGGTAGTCACGCTCCAGGCGAAGGCCAAATTTCCTGCCAACTAAGTATCACCTTTTAAAACATAAAGAAGCAACAAACGAATCGATTAAAAGTTTTAAAAAACATAAGCATGTTAATTGACTAATAAATTAACAATATAAAATAATGTATGAAGTGAGATTGAATATATTATATATTTTTTAAATTACGAAAGTTTGCGTTCGCCTTAAAACAATATCTGCAACAATAGTTTATTATAATAATTTTAATATTGTTGATATTATTATATTAAACTCAGATAGAGATTTATAAATCTAACCACATATAACAACTTTCTTTGATTCGAATTTGCTACTGTGAACCATTATACTTATCATTCATTTTTGTGATCTTATCGTGCTTCTAGAACCTAGATCGTAATAACAACTACAGTCAACTACTATCTAGTTTAGGAAAATTAACAATTTTCTTGGGGGAAAGAACTATTCGTTTCCTACGATCTAATACGGTTCCTTACACTTTTAGGAGTTTCAGAATAAATGTTAACTACTAGGGACATTGCAATCCTTTATAGACAAACCACGAGGTGAGCCCTAACAACAAATTAGGCAGCACATAAATATAAATTTAAAACAAGACTATCCATTTGGCAACATCCTTAATTTATCGTGACGTTTGAATGTGTAGAATAATAATTACTTCCATTCGATTTCACACGCGTCACTACGATGTTAGAAGGAGGTGCGATTTGAACCTTAACGCGATCTACTAGCGTGCCTGATAGACGTTCCTTTGTGAAAAACTTTCATATTATTATATAATTAAAATACACTGCATAATTATATCACACACGTACATCTAATAATTTTCATATCGGTTATTTGTTACATATAACTTACTGATATGGTACCGATCTACGTAACTACCTTGTGATAAAATAAAATCTCAGTCATTTAAAAATGAATATGTTTTTAAATCGTTGCATAAAAACAAAAAGAAAACTTTCAATCTACTTTTAAGGAAATTACATACAAAATACAACGCCAAATTAAGCATAGTTAGTTAAAGTTGATATGGAGAATTTCAGAAAACTAAAATGAGTAGGTAAATTGAATCAAATAAAATTATTGTAAAAATAATATCAAAATGTTAAATAGTCTCTACATTTAAGTTCGCTTCGCTACATTTAAACTCGCTAGAGTAAAAACTTGAACTATGATTAGATTGATTAGGTATACCTACAATTACGTTACCTAATTTAAACACAAAATATGGAACTCTGGTAATTCATAACCACGTTAGGCTACCTTATTGACATCCTTATTTCTCGAACTAGAGATGAACTAAGTAGTCATGTCATGATGTATGAAAATGCTTCAATGATGAACGCATGGAATTAGGGTCAATATTCTAGGCCACCAGTGGCCACCACCAAACAGTCACGACTAAAATATTCGCGGATTCGTCGAGTTGCGTATTATTAAAAAAAGTAAACGATATTGGTGATAGCTCGTTCGAAGTTGTGAAAATTTTCTCAACTCGTTTTCGGCTGCTTTAGAATTTACGTAAATAATATTATAAGATTGGTTATTGTTAAAATCGATATTACGTTAAAGCGTTTACGTTAACACTTTTAAATTTAAATTAATTGAGACAACAACAGGAAAGTTTAGTTTTTACTCCTGTTGTTTTTCACAAAGAAATACCAAAAACCAGTTCATTATGTATCATTATCCAAGAAGTTGCTCGTTAGTAATTGAGTATTACGAACGTATCCTAACAAGAATTACAGCAGGAATAATAATTGCGAGGAATCCACACTTTTTATCTACTCCTCGGATTATGATACCTTGTTTTGTTTTAAACGATAATGTAACTAGTCTTCTTAGGAAACGAATATAGGTTTTATGAATGCATGCATGCAAATTCATTTGTGACAATTTTTCCTCAGTCACATCAGTCCATTTCTCTTTAAGAACAGCTGTTTCTAACTATGAATTAATTTTTAAAATGATTAACACCATGCGCAAAAGAGGTAACAATGAGTAAGTGTCGTCGGGCAGAAAAACGTAATTTAAACAAGCGCTGTGGAACTAACTTATGTACTAACATGTTACTGCAATTAGAGAGGTTAATATGCTCGATTAAAACAAAAGCAGCTTTTTTAGCGCACTCACACCAACCAACTTTTTGTTGCAATATTCTTGTGTTGCAAGCTTGCAAGTGACATTGAAATATACAAATGAGACCGCACCTGTTTATGAACATTTATCTATACATCACATAATATCTGTCACGGGTCAGGGTCAAACCCGTTTCTCGTTCTAGCAACGGATTAGAGGGTCATATAATTTCTTTATAATAATTACGTCAATCTAAAAACCGTAATAGTCTGTGGCAACCGTCATTAGTATGGCCAGTAGTTAGTATATACACAGCAAAAACCCATGTGCGGTATTAATATTAAACAACAAATCCGTGAGCAATGTAAATGATGAACAACATTGCCGCACGTAAAATTGCATGCGGCATCAGCCCGCAGCCGCACATAACAATTAAAACACGATAGAAAGTGAGTGTTTCGAACACTCCTGCGCCTGCGCTTCAATCAACAGTTCTTTATAAAGAAGGGAACACCAATCGTCACGTCCGAACATTAGGCTACTAATTCTACGGGTTACCTACGTAATCCTTGTGTCTGTTGCATTTCATAATCGTGTCCAAATTCATCCAAAAATAATTTATAATCACAAACCCTATCAGTTATACAACGTGGTTACCACCATACAACAATAAATTTAATTTTATGTACCTAATAATTACCTAAGCCCCCAAACAATTTTTCAATCAAATATCTTTAAAAAAAATTGCTGTGGCTAAAGTAAAGGTACTTTAGCCACAGCAATTTTTTTTTCAATATTCAAAATTTCAACATGCTGTATCTATTATTATTGTAATAGCAGAAGATTGTTGCTGCTCTTGTCAAAGTTGAGTGACCGATGTTTAGATAGGCTGTTCTATTTTTTCATGTATTTTTGTACTATTTAGTTTGTTTGAAAAAAACATTTTTGTAAATAAGATGTTAGGGGTTTTTTACTAAATGTAATATGTTCCTTGCATGAAGCAGGGCTCGTGCGCTCGTGGTTTCATTTATTGTTGTATGGTGATATCCACCTTGTATATTATGTACCATACACATTGCTCTAATCAGGTAAATAGGTATCACAGTTGTAAATTTTGCTTAAATTAAACACTTTCCCCAACAATGTTTTTTCTTATTGCAGTCACATTAAAGTCATGGCTAGGCATGGTACATGACCATGCCTAGCCATGACGTATTTGTGGACGTGGATGACAACAAGTAATACTGATTTTATTAAATTTATCCAGCATTTATTTAAGAGATATAAAACAAACTTCAGTTATTCAGAGATTCAAAGTCAAATTATCGAGAAACCACGGTATTCCATTTTATAAGTAGGTATTGTACTGTGCTCGATTTTTCAGCCGTTTGCATTTATTTGGTGTAAGTACATACATCCTAGATAATATCATTGTATTGAACAACAATTTCGTTAAATGTCAAAATATTTTAAGAATAAAAGGTTGGATACGGTATGCGGTTGATACCTAGACATTCAGGAAAAAATAAAGACAATAAATATGTACTATCAGCAAAATTGATTCGTACACCTCTTCATCGACATTTCGTTTGAACTTTTGAGGATGTCAAATTCGTAGTCTTCTCGAACGTGTCTGTTGCACTTGACTTTTTTAATATTAAGCTCACTCCGTCAAACGTCGCTCAGAATTTCTGTCAAGTGTCAAAGAGCAATGAATTTAACTTGCAGACATTCTTTTTGCTTTTGTATAAAGTATATACTTGTATTTCCCCCGGGTTTGCCCGCGTTCAAGACAAGCAACAACAAAATACCATTAGCGTTAAAATTAGAAATAGAGAAATATCCTTTGTCTTTTCCAGAATCTCAAACTATCTCCATACAATGTTGTGTAATGTATTGTGTTTTTTGCAATTCATTACAAATTCAGCATTCAGCCGTTTTAGCAGATTCAGCAGTTTAAGTGTGAAAAGCCAATAGACTCACTTTTTAATAATATCTATTATTTATCAGAAATTGTTTTTGCAGATTAGAATATATTGACTTCATGATGGACAGACAATGTGTGTAATGTGTATATGTCGTGGCCATATCGTAGATTTGCTCACATCATGAAATGATCGACCATATCATGAAATGGTCGTATTTCATGATATGGTCAACTGTCTATTGGCCACATCATGATGTGGTTTGAGCAGATCAATGATAAGAAATCGTTTCTCGATATGGGCAACTAATCATGCACTTTCATGATGTGAGCAAATGTACGATGTGGCCACGACATATATATATTAAAGTATTCTATATGTCAAAGTATTCAAATCTCCATAAAATGTAGATGACATGAGGGTGACAGAGACACTCACGTCAGCCACGCGCCAAAAGATTCTTGTCTAATACGACAATAAGTTATGTATTGACAATGTCATGTAGAATAATAACAGGTTTGTTTCCAAGGCAACGAATGTTTAGACGAATTTCTACGAAGGCACTTCTCACACTACGCTATTTATGAGCTACGCGACTGCAACGCAATCCAAAATTCGCTGTTTCTGACACTTCTCACTGACAGGAGACGCATCGCAGTCGCGTCGCTTTCATACATTGACAAGATCCGAGTCGCTTGCAAATAGCGTTGTGTGAGAAGTGCCTTAATTGCAATTGATGTGCTGTAAGAAAATAAGCTGAAGGTGGTGTACGAATCAATTTGGCCGATAGTACATGCCACATGTGTCATTTTTAACAATGCTTAATCTATTAGCATTTTCAACATATAATATATTTTATGTACAGTAGTGACCTCGTTACAGTTTTATATTATATAGGGTGACTGGTAATACGTCGTATTCCCTGGAAGGGGTTGTAGATTGGGTCACAAGCAACCGATTTTGTCATGTCATGTCCTATCCAAAAATCAACGGTTATCGAACTATTTGAGATTTAATCAAATTTGAAATAAATCTCTATTGGATCACTTTATGTTACATTTAAAAAAAAACTACATTTCCAATTTTGATGTTTTTATTGATTTCCAATAGTTAACACTTGAGGCTTTCATAATAAGTAAGAAAACTTTGAAAAACTACGATATTGTTGGTATTAAAGTCTTGACTCTGTGATTTTTTGAAATTTCTTAAGTACATTTTTCATGTAAATCAGCTATTTACAAAAAAAAATGTAATACAATAAACGTGCAAATTACGTTAAAAACTTGTCTGTTTGTCTAGCTTTCTAAAAAGGTATAAAACATTCAGGTAGACACGTGCCTATCAGTCTCGTTCTAATTCGGTCACAGATGCGTTGCTACCCCTGAGGACTGAGATGGTCGCCTCTAAAAAGTGTAACACAATATCCACGTATTACTCGTTTGAGTAAGCTTGTTGGACACGCTCACCACGTTGCGGTGGAACTTCTGCCAGGTTAGGCAATGTATACAAGCAAACATAGCAATGGAACTGAGTTATTTACGAATCCGGGATCAGGTTTAAGTTGAATGTTTTATAAAAAATTCAACTTAAATACCTAACCTAAACTAATACTCGTATTTCAAGAATTGTGCGACGCCTTTGTTCTTTGCTGATTGTTTTTCATGTGATAGGCACGTGTCTACCTGAATGTTTTATACCTTTTTAGAAAGCTAGACAAACAGACAAGTTTTTAACGTAATTTGCACGTTTATTGTATTACTTTTTTTTTTAGTAAATAGCTGATTTACATGAAAAATGTACTTAAGAAATTTAAAAAAATCACAAAGTCAAGACTTTAATACCAACAATATCGTAGTTTTTCAAAGTTTTCTTACTTATTATGAAAGCCTCAAGTGTTAACTATTGGAAATCAATAAAAACATCAAAATTGGAAATTTAGTTTTTTTTTTTAATGTAACATAAAGTGATCCAATAGAGATTTATTTCAAATTTGATTAAATCTCAAATAGTTCGATAACCGTTGATTTTTGGATAGGACATGACATGACAAAATCGGTTGCTTGTGACCCAATCTACAACCCCTTCCAGGGAATACGACGTATTACCAGTCACCCTGTATATAACAATATATTCTGACCACGGGAAAGGCCCGCGCACAAAACCGATTTAAAAAATATACACACAGAAGACTTCAACGCGCTCCAACTACATTTTGAGCATTTCGGCGCAAAAACTTTTAAATTAATTTTCTATATCTATTGCAAATAATTATGGATGGAAAATGGAAACTAATGCAGGAAATATTTTTTTTAAAACTATACGATAGAAATTTCCGATATGTATAAAATAAGTATTTTTTTCAATTGTGTCAACATACATAAAAAATTATAAAGATCTTCAATTTGGGAAAATATGACAATAAGAGATAGGATTGTGAAAAAATCAATCGCATGTAATGCACGTATAGTTGCGATATTGATTGAGCACAAAATTCTTACATTTTTACAATATGTAGCTAACTAAATTTAATTAAAGAAGTATTTTTTCAGGCACTTCATAGTATTCATTGTGGTTCTCCGTATTGTATTATGTATATAAATAACAAGCCATAAACTATGGTAAGGAATTTATAAGAAAATGTCATCCGTTCATTGCCCTATCAGGAAATTACTGGATGCGTCCTTCGAACTCTTTGTAGGTACCATACGTATGGAATCAACGGGATATTTCTACAAAATTAACGATCCCCATTAATTTTAATGTACACAAGTAATTTTCTTCAACGTGTAGGTATATTAAAAAATAAAAATAAAATTTAATCTCACACCTTATAAAGGGCTCAATAAATAATTCTTACTTTTCGTTAGCAAAACTTTAAATAGATAATGGTATGATAATGCAACAATTTATTCCATAAACCAGTATTTTGAACACACCATGAATTCTGTTTGTGAGATTTTACAATTCAAAATATATTAAAAATATACCGACTACTAAAACCAAACATGACATTATAGCGTAACAATGTAAAGAATCGTAGTATTAACAAAAAAACGCCGCCATCAACAACTAATAAAAGGAGAACATTATTAAAGGAGTTAAATCTCGCTCAAATTGGAACCACACGACAAACACCTGTCTAGTTTTCGAATATAAAAAGGATTTTCAAAATGG
Source organism: Hesperia comma (assembly GCA_905404135.1). Taxonomy (NCBI): domain Eukaryota; kingdom Metazoa; phylum Arthropoda; class Insecta; order Lepidoptera; family Hesperiidae; genus Hesperia; species Hesperia comma. The sequence continues at coordinate 12,355,803 of FR990021.1, read as the reverse complement.
ATACAGACCCAGTAAAAACTAAACAGATAAATCTCAGATAAAAAATTCAGACAAATTGAGAACCTCCTTCGTTTTTTAAGTCGGTTGAAGTTACGTATTTTCGTTTTGTAATATGCACGTAAATAGACTTCTTTTCACAAGTAACATAAAAGTATTTTATTCGGTCTGGTTGTAATGCTAGCGTAGTGTAGTAAGATCTGTAAGACTAAGACATAGCCTTGCTCAGTGGCGGTAGAAATGCCATTCTCTATCGTCTAAACTTTAGACTCTAAAGGTAACGATCATAAGTATAATTACTAAAGTGTATACTAAAGTAACCGGTAAGTGGGTCGAAGACCGCGCCACTGCCCAGAGGTTAGGATTCAAGGACGTTCACCAACCGCTTTTTATAGTGGTACACGTTAGGAATTATTGATATTAGTTTCATAACTCTCATGCCTCACAAATATTTCGAATAGATAAGATGATTCAATCGGGAATCAGGATTTTAGATGATACGCAACAAAAACTTGAAATACGTTCAATGACATTATTTTGTAATTTAACTAATTTACGGTTAAATATTGCAAGATAATTAATGTAGAAATGTTCGTATTTGGATACGCTATCGCGATTTACCGTCTGTATCACAGTAATTGCACAATTTTCATATCAGCTCTTCCAGAGCTTTTATGTATTACTGTTTAATTTTACATATCCTTAGAAATTTTCAAACGTCATTAGATTTATTTTGGGTATGTTTAACCAATGTAAATGTAAACTGCAACTTTGTCGAGACGAGTGATGTTGCATTATGCTGTGCACCGTGTTGCATTGCAAAATGAGCGCCGTCACGCTCTCAAAATCAAAAAAAAATTGCTTATTGCCTATAATTCGTTTAATGAGAATGCTTACTTTTCTTTTGAGTCATCAGTCATCTCAATTATGGTGAAAGGTCAGGTACCTACTTAACATAAGTTCTATAATGTATAAGGATAATACACTTTAGAAATAACATTAAGAAATGAATACTGAAATTTGCAACACAAGAAAGTAAAATTAAACGTGTAGGCATTTCCGTATTATTTCCAAGAATTGATAGGGCTTCAATTAATGTCTTTAAAAGGGCTCCTCACAACAATGTGTCAGCCTATAAATAACTACAAGCGAACATCGGGGAAGTCCAGGATTAATTTAAACTTTTGCATTTCACATTCCATGCAATAAAAACAACATAACACGAAAAACAACTTCTTAACTGGCTTTATTTGTTTCGTGCGCAAGGTAATTCACAATAATGAGGAGACTTATGGATTCCTTATTACTTACAATTACTAGAATAATTAGCAGTAGTAGTTGTCTGACATGACAAGAATGTTCACAAATTTTTTTTAATTACACAGAAGGTTCATAAATAAGGAATTTCGTGGGAACGTACAAAGGGAGCCTTTGAAGAATTTATCGTGATACTTTTTCCATCGACAAACAATAAAAATTGTTTGCCAGCCTTATTGAAATTTCAGTTCTCGTTTCCACAGTAAAAACTGTACGCACAATAAAAACTGTAAAGTTTAAATGATCTTTGTACTTTTTCCTAAATCTATATCACTACATAGTATAAAACAAAAACGCTATTTTTGTCCGTCTGTTTGTCTGTTTGTCTGTATGCTTAAATCTTTAAAATTACGCAACGGATTTTGATGCGGTTTTTTGTAATAGGTAGAGTAATTCAAGAGGAAGGTTTTTATGTATAATACATGCATATATTCCCACGAGAACGGGATCCACGCGGGTGAAACCGCGGGCGGGCCGCTAGTTTAAGTATATTATAAAAGCGAAAGGTCATGGACTCACTCATTATAAAATCTCAGAAACCGCTCAGAAAAGGTATTGAGATGAAATTTGGCAGGGAGGTAGTTTGTAGTTAGAAGGTATCCGCTAAGAACGGATTTTCTGATATTCCACCCCTAAGGGGGTCTAATAGGGGTTCAAAGTTTGTATGAAAGTCCGCCAATTGTAAACCAGGTATTATGAAAATAGGGATTTAGAATTATGATAAGAAATAATGAAAAACCTGTATCAAAGTTTTTTAAAAATCAAACCCTAAATAGGTAAAATAGGGGTTGAAAGATCAATTACTTTAATTGTCTCTTTGTACACGCTAATCTCAGGATCGGTTCAAGGGATGTTAATAGGACTTTCACTGAGAGATAGAGGAGGTTTTGAAGCAACATAAAGGCATTTTTTTATCCTGGAATTCCTGCGGGATTGGGATTCACGCGGGAAAAACTTTGTGACACACTGAGTTACACGCGGGCGGAGCCGCGGGCACAGCTAGTTAATTGATATAAAATAAGCAAACATTTATTAATAGCTTTTTTATAATAAATAATCGGAATAGCGTGGCTCTTTTGAAACAGCTATCATGAAAATATGGCTCGAGGTAACAATTAGAGGGAAACTATATTGATAATACTAGCTCATGCAAACAGCACCTACAAGGTGTCACTAAGTCACTATGGAATAAAATAATAAAAAACCGTGTTTCAGTTCAATTAATGAAAATATTATAATTCCATATTACTTAATATTACCTAGAGAAAGTATTAGTGTTTGTTGGTGCAGCAATTAAGCCTGAATCGTAATTTTTGCAACCTTGACTGAATAAAAAAGGAGGAGGACGCTAAAACGGGTCATAGGTACCTCATAAAAGTAACATACGGATCATACTCAAAAAAGATAATAATAAAAAAAATATGAAAGCCTTTAAAATATTTTTTTACAAATATACTTCAAGGGCAAAATGGAATAACATGGGAAACACGGAGAAATCCAATACCTACAGCAACTACTACATGAACATCATGCATAGGTTGGAATACTCAATACTGGTTTGGAGTGCATGTCAAATTATGGCTACAAAGTCGTCATCACAGACGACCAATATTGGAACACACGATTATGTGAAGTTGCAATTAATTTTTCATCACACCTATTCGAAAAAGACGACTTGGTTCGGACTTACGGGGTTCCAAAGTTGCTGTTTTCTATTCAGCGGGCGAGAATGAATTTTCATACAACTTTTCCTGCCGGCTAGATCTTTTCCGTCCTATTTTGAATTTAGAACATTTTATTATTTTGCGCTAAAGAAATCGAACGCAAATATTGTTTGAATAAAGAATGTCTGGTACGACGCGAGGGCCCCGCCAGCTGAATAATAAAAAAAGAAATCAAATTAAGATTTCGTTTTCAAATTAAAATTAAGTTTTCGTGCATTTTTACGTATTATTTTCTACTATTTTCTATTATATATATATCTATATTATTTTCTCATAGTGGGTGATGAAAAGTAGAGTGTATCACTCGGGTGCAAGTATATTTTTGGCTCGGGCGACGTACTTTGAATCCCTCGCTACGTTCGGGATTCTACTCTAGAATCCCTCACTTCGCTCTGGATTCAAAAAACGCCCTCGCCGAAAAAATATTACTTTGCACCCTTGTCATACAATCTACTATTAAAGTAAGAGGGTTTGATGTTGTCAATATGCATATTGAATGAATAAAACGGATCAAAACACATAACATGAGTATTTTATTTTGCAATTTTTTACTTTTTCATAGTGAAGAATTTAAAATTTTCAGTTTGTATAAATTTTTGAAATTGTAAATCTGCTCTGTCATTGACTGTTTGGCGGAATGAAGTTCGCCGGGCCAGCTAGTGTCGTATAAATAATATAAAGGTCTTTATTCTACCCCTTTGTATTTGGACTGTTTGGACCTAGTACCTTGAAAATTTGAAATAAATATTTATAAATGCATTTGTGTGTATTTTTATTTTGACTATAGAAGCGGGTATAAGTCTGCGACTAGTTTGTCGATCAACTTGATGAAACATTAACTAGCGTTTATAGAGATATCATCGACGAAAAAAAATCATAAGACACACATTTCACAACAAAACACAAGACTCATTCATGGCCCTTATCAAATAACGACATCACGTGCGCAAACGACTGCAATTAATATTGCCCACAGCACTGATGAGTTCATTGTTTGCAAGTGCCAACCGAAACCTGCTTACCCAATGTACCAACCAGCCTAAACATTCAGCAGGTAGGGACAAGGACGACTACTAAAATTCATAGCGCTTCTGCTGTTGCCCACTAAATTATGAAAACCTTAATGCCCAAAACATCCATCCCGCATTACTAATGGAAATTAAAGGCAAGCAATATAAATATTAATTGGAATGGTGACGATTTTCATAACAATGACAGATTTTCATATCAATCTTCTATATAAATAAAAATAGATCGGCAAATAGTATGTAAGCGCATAACTTGTGTACAGCTGCGCCAAATTGGACATTTTTTGTGATTGGCATCGTGAAGACCAGATTTGTGCGAAAGAAAGGCATTGAAAATTCGATCACATGCATTGACGGAAAAAAGTGGGCAACAATGATCAAATATTGGACTATATCACTACTTTAGTAATTCATAATGGAAGAGTATAAGAAAAGTACCGTCACACAATGTCGGACTACAAGTCGATGATAAAGGGACCAGTGACTTTCAACAGAGGGAACAACGATCAAAGATGATTGTCTCACACTCAATGATGAATGAGCCCCCGCACCCCACGCAACTCTTTGTTGACATTTGAGAAAACTACGATATTTTACCACAGACTGTTCAACGGCCTCCAAATGAATTCCGCAACCAACACTCGTAGTAGTAAAGCTTCGACAGATTTAGGCAACTTTGTAAAAACTATAAAAAAATGTTAATGTTAGCCTAATGAATAATAAAATTAATGACTATTGCGAAAACGTCGAAATTTGATTAATTATATGTACATTTAGAAGGTACCTACGAGCTACGAGTAGCCTAGTAGACATGTGGCATCGAGAGTTCGCATATGAGATATTACAAAACAATAAAGATAGAAGCAAACAAAACATTTTACATCTCTGTATGCCCTTTAGTATTGTCATCACGTAATTTAGGATTGAAGAAAATGTTGTAAGTCGAAAATAACATATGCTACGTCGAATGTGTTGCCGCAAACTCTTATACAATGATGTCGACTGAACAAATAGTTATGTGTTCCGCATTTCTAGTAAGCTTCATTTACGCAGGACGTTACGTGTCACGCTACTTATTCGAACGATCTATTTAGCTCCTGAATTGACGAGCGCTCTGTCAGCTCTGTGGATGTATGGAAGATCTATGGACTGATTTGTTCAGTGCATTATCTCTCGCACATCTCGCGCTCGTGTTAAATAGCTGAAGGTACTTGTCTTTCATAGTAACACCAATTATTGTTAAGCAAATTACTTGGTTAATCGTTGTCTTTTACTAACAATGACGTAATTAAATCCTTTAAGGCCTTTCATATAAAACTAGGCCAATGTTTGATAAATAGAGTACAATATAATAAGAAAGGTTCATTTCGTAGCTAGACACGTTATCACACGTTACCTACTCAGTTTTGATGCTATTAAAAATTCAAAGAATCTCACAAAACTTTCACTAATAGCAAACCGGAGACTAGGAACATGACACATCGATAACTATAATGTACTTCTTTTTACTTGTTTCCGATAAGAAAAGATAAACATCTTACGAAAATTTATTTTGTTACGACTTTATTAGGTACAGTCAAAACATTATTATGATAATACAGGCAAGGCTTAATGCTTTTTTGCTGAATGAATTCCCTATCAAGCAAACAATAAGAAGACATATAAAGAAAGATGACTTCAAATATTGAAAGAACAGGATTCGTGATGTTCCTAGACGACGAGTTTGTAGATTTTTATTTAGTTTACTAGTTTCGAAGTATACGTGAAACCCGTTTTCCTTGGTCACGGCATCACGCGTGAATGGCTGGACCGATTTCACTAATTCTTTTTTTTTTGTATTTTTTATTATTAGGAGAAGGTTCTTACGGAAAAAAATCTTAAGAAAATCTCTCAGAAATATTGAAAAATATACATTTAATTTTGCATATTTAAAAAAACGCGCGTAACGAATGTCAATGTCATTCTCAGCCATAGACTATATTGAAAGAGCATTGTTTGTTCGGAAACGTGGTTACTTAATTAAATTCGTGCATCATTTGTTCGGAAACGTTAAATTCTAATTAATTTTTGAAAATAACTCGCCACGGAATAGTTATGTATAGATAAATATTATTAAATGTTCCGATTTTACTATGACGATGACGTTTCACGTTACTAAGGTAAAATATAGGTAGGCGCACCTAAGTGTGGTCTGAGTATATGAGTTTGATTTCTGTGGTAATCTGAGATAGTGATGTGCCAACTAGGAAAAAATATTACTCGATTTAACTCGAGTGAAATCCAATCATTTATTTAAGTATTTAAAATAATATTTACTATCGTTTAAACTATTTTTATAATCAGTAATCACAATATTTTCAAGAAAATAAGATAATTAGTATCACAAAGAATATTTTTTCCTTAGTTAAATTATATGCTTGAATTTTTTTTCGAACTCGAGTTAGAGAGAATTCAACTCGAGTAGATTCGAGTTGTAGGCTATATAATTATGTTATACCTGTGCGAAGCCAAAGCGGGCCGCTATGTTTTTATATACAACGTTCACAGTTTTCTGTAGTGTATTTAGTATCAGCATTGCACCCGTGCGAAGCCGGGGCGGGTCGCTAGTAAAAAATAAAATTGAGTATGTTTTCCTTATTACTTACGTATAATCAAAAAAGTAAGCATACGATACTAAGACAATCTGATTGTCGTCTCGCACTGGACCAAAAGGGCATTATCACCAGTCTCTCAGAAATATTTGAAACGTCTTTGAATTGGAATTACCTACTTCTCGAAATATTTGGAACGTCTTTGAATTGGAAATATTATAGGTATGTATGTATTCAATTTAAGACTTTACCCATAAAATTTATGACTAATGCAAATACGTTAAAACTTTAGGAGGAGTCATCTTTCCTCCGAGCCACGCCGGTATGCCGATATCATTGAGGAAATGAGGGCATGACAACAGCATTGCGAAGAGAATAAACTTGTAATTCAAATGCTTTTGTAGGAGCCAAATGAAATATTAATGCGAAAAATAATTGTTGCATAGAAAGTTTAATATCAGTTGTCGAGATTGTACATTTCATTGCATGCGCGCGCGCACGCTGCAGTGCGCGAGAAAGCACGACGCGACTCGCGTCCCCGCCGGCACGGACCGGCCGTCGCACCATACATTCATCATCATTCATAGCATTTCATTTACAATACATCATGACTAATTAAGCTAGATACCTACTTCGAAAATATTGCTTTACAATTACTCAATATCGTACCTACTTGGTCCTATGAAATAATTTGAACATTTTAACTTATTGACATACTTTCGAGGCGCTACTTTTTATTTAAATCAAAGTAAAAGTTATGGACACACTGGATATCGGCGAACGACCAACTGATCGAACCTGTGCTGCGAAGCGACCCACTGCCCGCCGGACAGCTTGCGAAGATTTCACTTTTAGGCTTCCCGCGACTTAGCGACCCAAACCAAATATAATCATTTACAACTCAATGTGACACAAATAAAATTTTAAGAATTGCACCATGTTTTTGTCTAATTGTATAGATCAGCTGACTTATAGGTTAGTGTCATGCTATTATGTAAAAAAGATTTCCGATTTTCAGCGAATTTTAATATTAACTGGGTAGTGTTTGTTCAGGATATTATTATTTTAGTTTGTAATATTGAAATAACGAAATATAAGGGATGTTGAGAATGTAATATTTTCTATATTAAATATTTTTCTATGAAATAATTATCTAACCTGACAAGTCTTTCCAAATATCCGCAATGGAGATGGTCCAGGAGGTTTCAGTTTCACAAATACAGTTTGCCTGCGAACTTTATGTCCGAATTGACACAATAACTTATCTTGAACACGAGCACAGAGCCTACTCGAACTTAAACACGCCATAGCTACAACTGCAACGAAACGCTTGAGAACATTAACTACATTTTGTACATAGCACACTAACATTCAGTTTTTTCCTCCCCACTTATTACAGCTGATTGTCAATCGCCCGCCATTTTCCGAAGTGTTACCAGTATAATAAACTTCTTTTAAAATATGGATTCCTCGGAATTTTAGATTCCAGATTTGACAATTTCAGTGTTGCAACGTTATGACAACTACTAAATAGTGACGTTGCCGAAATTATTCGATACGGAAATGGAATATTTCCGACTCGATTCCTCTCGTTTATAGTATTATCTAAACAACTAGTACTTCAACAGAAACTAAGTACCTATATCACGAAATTAAATATTTCTGAACGCATAATTTAGTTATGACGATTAATTGAGGATATGAGAGTTTTCTTTATTAATTGTGTGTGAAATTAATAAAAAAATGTGATCATGAGGGAACATGAGAAATAAAGCAAATTGGTGTATTATGGTTATATTTTATTTTATAAAACGTCACCGTCATCGCTATCGCTATCGCTGTCACTTTCTGTGACATTTATTATCAATGTGTCTGTGTGACGTCTATTAACATATCTAGCCTACTCATTTTTTCCTCTTCTTTGCCAACATGGGATACGCATTTAGACCATTCGGTAGCCGTAATTTTTTGAATGCCTTCCTCAAATAAACTTTTCACGTCTGTCAATTTGAAGGTTTTATTATTTTGAGCTACATGCCCCTTTACCTGCGCCCATATCAATTCGATAGGGTTCAGCTCGCAATGGTAAGGGGGCAGTCTTAAACCCGTGATCCCATGTTGTGCTGCCATTTCGTCTATAGCGTACTTATTAAAAGACTCGTTGTGTGGAATCAATTGTAAAAGTGTGCCGGTGTTTAATATTTTTCGTTTACTATATAATTTTGTATAAATAACCTTTCCGTATTGTTCTCTGATTTTTATTATATTTTATTAAAACACATTATAATAGACATATCGAGTAAAGAAAAATCGAATAATCAAAACATCGTTCGTAATCGTGTGAGTAATCACTATTATTGAAAAGCTGGCAACATAATTTTGAAAAGTGACATTAGCTTATGTCAATTTAGGAATCGAATTAAAATTCGGAGTTATAATGTATTCAGCCACTTCATTCCCTTATTGTATATTTTAATATATTATACATACCTATTTGTTCAAATTAATTCATTTACAAAAGTAAATAAATTATTGATTCAACTTGTATAATAAGTATATGAAGTTTCTTAAATTAAAAGGAGAATAATTATAGTTTCAAGTTTAACTTTATTTATCACTAACTTTTTTCAATGGGTAATAACAATTATTAAGCTATTGCTTGAAGCGCTCATAGCCCGGCGGCTTGCGTCGATCCTAAGCGATCGACAAAGTTAAGCAACAGCGGGCGCGGTCGGTACTCGGATGGGTGACCGCTAGTGGCAAAAATATCTTGAGCGCTTCCGTGCTTCGGAGGGCCATTAGTGGGTTGTAGCTTTAAGCTATTGCTACATCTGCGTATGTGTTAAATGTTAGTGTAAGGGAGGCAATAGACTAGACCTCCGATTTTTCTCCCCGATAGTCTGATCCGATGCGCGTCGGCTACATCTGCGTACTAATGCATTCAATCGCCCCATTGCCATTGTCGTAATTCCCGTTGTCCAGATCCCCCCAAAAAACAAAGTAAGCATACGTCGTGTCGTCTCCCTCTATCATTTGCGCTTGATGTTTAAATGCCATTAATAATGCCGTATACAAATTAACGCTTGAAATTGAAATGTTGAAATGTTGGCCACATCTACTAAGTGCTAATGTCTAATCGCTTGTGTAAGTACCTTCATTAACGCGTTAAAACGGCAGGTGTAACGTAAAGTTTGAGAGTAATTTATTTTTTTATAGCCTGAGTGGACGGGTCATCTGATGAAAAGTGATCACCGTGATTAAATTATGGTATCTAATCCACTACATACGAGTATATTATAGGCATCTCAAGCTAAACGTCGGCGTTTCAAGTTAGCTTGTTGTTGCTTACATCACAAATTAGATAATCTTATATGAAGAAATAGCTAAATAAATATATAAATATTCCGCATTCTTTATCTTTAGCAATATTCGGACGGGTTCCTCTTTTTTGGTATAACAACTTTTCGTCGAAAATCGCTTCGACTAATTTTAGTTGGAATAAAGTCATTTCACATAATTATTCATTTGATCGAATATTTGATTGCCATAATTTTATTTCTTATCATCATTTGTTTCGAATAATATCTTTATATCGAATGTTCAAACGCGCTAATTTTGATTAAAGTAATTAGGTTAGCGAGGAGCGAAGCGACGAGCGTGTTAGTTTAACAGGAACCATCGCACGAGCCGAGCGAGCGAAGCGAGCGTGCCGCGGCAGCGGCCGGCGAGTGCCAGAACCGAGTTTAGGGCGTTTATAACCTGAACATTTCATGAAATGAACATTGTATAAAATAATATTCGATCAAATCAATCAATATTACACAAAATGAATATTCGATCAAACGAAAATTATGTCAAACGATATTATACAAACTGATTATTATCTTAAACGTTGTTCGATTTATTAAAATTATATCAAAAGTTGTTATACGAAACAAGGGTAACCCTATTCGGACATCTCTACCTATTTTTTATCTGTATAGATTTCTGTCAAAGTCAATCAAAAATCAAACTGTCAAAGTAGGTAAAAACTAAAACTTAGGCTGCGTTCCGTAACTCGACCAAAACGCCCAAAACGACACTTTTTCAAACAAATTTGAACGTTTTGGGCGTTTTGGTCGAGTTACGGAACGCAGCCTTAAGGTTATGTTTGGGTAAGTATATTCCTATCTCTATGTGTTTGGGTGATTGGAGGTTATAATTAAGTATTGAACTCAAATTGACCTTATTTTGTTTCAAAGTCTTCTTTAATAACTGTGGCCCGTATTTTTTCGTACAATTCAACAAATTATTATCTAGCAACTGAGTCGTCAATAATGATACCCCGTATTGCTCAGTTTATGAATGCGCTAAGAGCTGTGGAATGGAATATATTTCAAATTTTTGGAGGTGGTCCACCTAAAGGTAGAAACATATCATATTATTATATTTGTTAGGTGTATTAATAAATACCAAATCATTATTTATTATTTTCGCTATAAGTTTGAAGATGCCTATGATTTAAGACCAAGCAGATGAAGTAAAGATATAAGTAGTATTATACAACTTTCCTTTTTACTTAGTGTATTTTTGGTCCATCCTAACAATTAAGAAATGTAATAATTTATGCAATCTACTTACTTTAAATAAGGCATGCTCTACAATTCTAAGAATACACAAAGAATAGCCCTGAAGAATATCTCAAATTTTTATAATCTTACTTCAAACTGTCACATCAAACTGATACACACCCTACAAAATAATGTATCTGTACCAAGTGTGAATAAGTTGATAAGTCAACTTGCATATATATTTTTTAACACTTAATCGGCATAAGGATTGTTAAATTCATAGGGGGAATAAGTCTAAATCGATTGGTCTGTTTTACCACACATAGCAAACGAGTGAATTTTTAAATAACTCACTTACTAAAGGGTACAATGTGACGTCTTGAAAAATATATACAAGTCAACTTATCAACTTATTCATGCCTGGTTCGGATATATCATCAAGCAAAAAATGGGAGGCCTCATTAGATTCTTTGCTGTAGTGATTATTAGAAACAAAACATATTTGCTAGCTAACATAGCCCAGATCTACAAAACTTGCATTATATTAAGTATCCTTTTCTTCTGTTATATTTCTGAACTAGAGAACCGCCCGCGCTTCGCTTCGGGACCCGTAGGTAACAGCCGCGTAGGTCCCGCTCTCGTAGGAATTTAGGCTAAAAAGTAGCCTACTACTCGCTCTCTTCACTCCACCCTGTCTGAGGTGTGTGGAGCCCTCGGGACAGTTAGTTCCCCTTTGGGGGTGTCTCTCGCGGCCCGTTAAAACGGGCCAGTTCTTGGGCTGGGCCCTAAGGCCCTAGGTTGTCCATCTGTGGTTAACCAATAGGTCAAGTCCGGATAGTGGTGGCCTTTTTACAGGCCACAGAGTCTTAAACGGGATGGGGTTCATCTTCGCGCCGCCCAGGCGATCGAGGCCCTACCGGGTGAATCCCGCTGGTGGGAAGCCCAGCAGGAGCCGATCAGCGCCGGGCGACGACTTACGAAGCCCCAGTATCAGTCAGTGCTAGCCCCGTCCCGCGCAACCAGCAAGTCGCGCGGGAAGGCCCAGCGGTCCGGTGGACGGGCGTGGAGCGGCGCCAGGTCCTGCAGATGCGGGAACCGCGACGCGTCGACACGCCCGAACATGTTGCGTGCCAATCTCTCGATGAAGTCGTCCCTCTGGTCCGCTGGCACTATCCTGTTGGCTGAGCAACTTGCGGACATCAGTCAACAGGATAGTGCCAGCGGGCGGGCGGTGCACTGAATACAGCCGGAGCGGGGAGTTCTCGAGGCAGAGCTAAAGTAGCCTATTACATTTGCCTAAGACTTAAGTAAATGTACATGTAGTATTTGATAGCGTAATTCAGAACTTGCAAATGAATTTTATTACCGCCATCTATTAACAACTCCGAAAATAAATATCTAGCAACTAACAAAACATCGATCTTCCCATGGGAATGGGATGTTTTTCCGCGGTAAAAAGTAGCCTACGTCACTCTCCACCCTCCTAACTATCCCCACACACATAAACCTTACCATATAATAGCTTTGTTGCGACGTGAAAGCGTCACAAACAAACAAACAAACAAACACACTTTCACATTTATAATATTAGTAAGGATAATTTGCAATATCTACTGTGATTTCTGTGAAACCTCATGATACTTATCAATTATCTTTTCAGAATTTGCATTAGCCTATATTCATGACAGGTCTCTGCCCTCACTACCAGTCAAGAAATTTTCAATTAAAGATGTCATTGGAGATGGTCTTCTGCTTGCCGTACCAAAATTTAGGCGTACTGTTGAAAAAAGGCTTAAAAGGAAATTTGGCCACAAAGATTATGTTTACCACATGATACTCCCAAAAAATAACATTAAAGTTTGTTATCAATGTGGACACCATCATGAAAGCGGAAGACTTTGTGGTGAGTAAATATAAGACATGGATAAATATTAGCACTAGTGTCAATAACACTAACATTTATTACAAACTTTTTAGGTAATTGCTACAAAAAAGTAGAAAAAGAGACTCAAGAAATTCAAGCCAAAATTAAAGAAGAATTGGGATATTGCAAACCAATTGAACATGATGTTATCGTTCTATATGAAGGGGAAAATTTACCAGAACAGGTATAAGTTTTTTATATATAAACAGCTTTTAATCAACTTTTAATAAATTTGTTTATTCATACTTATTGTAAATTCTACAATTTATTAAATTTATTTATATCATATTCAGGTTCAGGTTTTTTTCTAAACCATAGGTGACCATAAATTTTGCAGAACTACATTAGTCAGTAATAAATAAAATTTAATTTAAATCCTAAATATATTGACATCAATCCATAAATGGCCCACTACTGAGAATGGGTCTCTCATCTTTGAGGAGGCATAGAGTATACTCTTCCATGCTGTTCCAGAGCAGATTTGTGAATTATGCATGTCATTACGTTAAATTGCAACTTTTAAAATTTGATTATAACAGAAATACATAGTTCTTTCACTTGAATATTATTAACTGCTGTTCTTGGAATTTTTGATTCAAAATACAATGTATTTATTTACAACAAAGTTCATATTGAGTTACACAATTCCATAACTTAAATTTTCATTTATGTTTAATTATACTGTCTATATAATTAGATACAGGCACTAAACAAGTCACTGATGATTAAAATTTATCTTTATCACTATCTAAGAAACCAGCAGTCAGGCCATAGTGATAAATGGTCACTATCTACAAAATGGTTTAATTTATGAAATAGGAAGTTTTACCCTTTACAAATGTTTACTGTTCCAGCCTAAAGAATTTTGGCAAGGTAAAAGAATTATTGAGATGAAGAAAGAAAGGCCAAAGTGGTTCAGCAAGAATCTACTGCAGAAGACTACACAACAGCCATCTAACTCCACCGATGTGAAGCCTACTGACCTAGCATAGTTTTGGATGGAGTTAAACATTTACTAAAGTTTCATGTATTATAAGTAGTTGAAATAAATGTGTTTATAAATTAAAATTTTATTTTCTCATTTATACATGTCACAATATTTATTTACTGTAGCTTCTCTTAACCTCCCTACTTATCAGTCCTGGTGCTCATATGAAATTAAATAGATGCACATGAAAAAATAGGTATGAATATATAAACTATTTTGCCAACCCAGACTTTGTTGTTGCCTACAATAAAATTAAACTGTTATGATGGATGAATTTTCTTATGTTTTACATCGCACATTCTGTTTATCAAAGCCAAATTATAAACACAAATTAAAACAATTACTTATGTATCAGATCAGAGAAAAGGTTGACAATGGTTTTTTTTTTCACTGAGATGTTGAAGCCTGGATATAAAGCCTGCATAGGTCACAACTAAAAAATGATATTTTGATTATATCTTTCTGAATAGTAGAAATGACTACAATTATCGTGCCTCCTGTGGCAATACTTACAATATAGTTTTATTATAATAATATTTATTTGATTTAACCTTTGTTGCATTACAATTTGTCTATGCACCCCATTCAATTCTACCTAAAATTTAATTTTACAGTACATTATCGAAAGAGCTTGGGGAGTTATCAAAGTTATCTGATATAGAATCTTCTTCAATGTCACCTATAAAATGACTTTCAACATGAGATTGAAAATCTGCAAAGGTGACTTCTTTTGGGAATGTCTCGCCACACATAGGGCAAATCTTATCAAATGGAATGTAATCAGTATTCTTGTCAGTGTTTTCAGTAACATTTTTACTACCAGTAGTGGAATTCAATTCCTTAAATGTATTGTTGTAGTTACTGGAATCCAATGGTGTATTCCAATTTACGAGACTGTCACTTGTTTCTATTTCCTTATGTTCTAGTCTCGAGACCTTGTCATTATTTGCAGCACATGAAGGGCATTTGTAACCATCTGAAACAGTAACAATAGCAATTTTGATTATTTATTTAACATTAACTAGGGTGGTACAAACCACTTTTACTAATTAACACTGAATTATTGATAAGCATGTCATTTGGCAACAAATCATATTATTTTAACAACTGAGGCCTTTTTTTGTTAAAAGAAACTGAAACTGAAATATGAAGTCAAAACCTTTGACATTTGTTTTGACATCATATTTCAAACAATAAAATGCATACTTAAACACTGTCTTACATAGACAGTTAATTAAATATTAATATGCTGAATACATATACATACTGCTCAATACAGTTTCAATTTTAGAGATTACAAACTTCAAATCCTTTTCTTGTTGTGCTAACTCCTTTTTTAAGCATTGTAATTTTTCTGTTTGACAAAGTATTTCCTTGAGAGAATCAGTTGCAGGATCCTCTAAGTAGGCAAACCCAATAGAATCTATGTTCAAGATATCATCATCAATGTCTTGTAGTTGTGACATTTGTTCATACTGTTCCACTAATTGAGATTTTTCTTGTATGTAACTGTTTATTAGTTTCAATGAAATTTCTTCTAAACTGGATTCAGAATATTTTTCTTGGTAATTTGCGCTTGTTTTTGGGGTACTGTGTATATAGGTATTAGTGCGAACCAACGGTTTTGGCTCTTTTAATTTGTCCGGTCCTTTGACTGTGGCAAGTTTAGTCCACAAATTTTTATTTTCACAGGAGACCATAAATACATGATGCATGAGCTGCGACTTCTGTTTGTTAAGTTCCGCGATTTTTTGTTGAAGCGAAAACTTTTCATCATCTTGCAAAGGCATATAATGTGAACTATCTGCCTTTGCAGCATCAAGTTTTAAACGCATATTATCATTTTCAAGCGTATTTATTCTTCGTTGCAGTAGTAAACATCGGTCTCGCATAGCATGTAAAGCCAGTTCATGAACACTTATGTTGTTATATTCCCCTTTGATTGTTGTTTGATAAGTAGAATCGTTGTTAAAACTGACAATAGATGCAGAATCCATTTCAATAGGTCCTGTTCATGGTCCTGTTTAATGATACATTTGTAAATAATTACATAAGAATAAATATCAGAGTAAACCCCCGCAATATATTATTTATTTTTCCCTGCACTGAATATCATATCATTATTCTATTAAAAGTACAAATTATACAAAGACCAAAGCAAAGTTGCTGACTTGAATTGAAACTTGACTTGACCTTGACACCACTGACAATACTGACATTGACAGTAATGTAACAACAATGACAAACTCAATATACAGACGTCAAATAAATTGAACATAGGCAATTCCGTAACTAGTCCATAACACTCATAGGCTGCGTTCCGTAACTCGACCAAAACGCCCACAACGTTCAAAGGAGATGTTTCAAAATGTATGGAGCCTCGGCCACCACTTTGTACACCATACTCAAAAATGGAGAAACACAATTAAAACAGTTTTCAATCATCCAATTCCTTTAAATTGCTTTAGTTTTGTGGTATAACACAAAAATGTACACTTAAAATTGCAACACAAAAACAAAAGTCTGTCATGGCGGTAAGCTGTCATCACACGTCATGTTAGTTAATTTGATAGAAGTTTGACATATGTACCTACAATTCTGTCATTTAAAGTGACAGTAGACAGTTCGCGATCTATGATCAATGACAACTTGGCAAGACGCCATGTTGAAAATTGATAAAAATGAATTATAAATACAATATTTGAACCAGAAAAGTATGCATTTAAGCAATTTATCTTTATTTTTCCCAAATTCCATGAATTTTTCTCGATTTTTCGAGGTACTGTACATATTGTGGGCCGGATTTGAAACATCTCCTTTGTATGAAAAAGTGTCGTTTTGGGCGTTTTGGTCGAGTTACGGAACGCAGCCATAATGTCTCAAAAATGCGTTCCATTACTGATTATGGGCATTATTGTCGTGGCCACGGAACACAGAGACATACCAGTGGAAATGGTACAAGTGTTGATTAGTATGGGAACCGTCCTAGCCATCCTACACAAGTAAATCCATAATCGTATTGTTTACACAACTAAGAAACTTACATTTTCATTGGTAACTACATGTCAACTATGAATGGTCTGAGAAACCCACTGTTTATAGTTGACAATGCACCTTAAAATTTTGGTATTAGGTCTTATTTTTCCATGTCTTATTTAGTGACCATATACCGTTAACAATTAAGATCATAATGCTTTTCAAGTTTTTCTATCCACATCTAGATGGCAGTGTACTACGTGTAAAGTAATTATATACTTAATTTTATTGCTGATAAGGTTGAACTTGAAATTGCAAACTGTGGCAATACATGTCAACGTGTCAACGTGTCATTAAATAATTTCGTCTTTTGAACACTAGATGTCGTGACAAGAATCTATAATAAAGACCCTATGGGTATAAGTAGTAAGTTATATTTTTGGTTAGCAACATCATCCTGCATTGGTTTAGGCTTAGAGATGTGCGTGGTGCTTTTTCCGCGTTATCGAAAATTATCGATATTGATATCGAACCTTGTACACTACAAGGCGTAGACCCGAAATGTTACTTAAAACGTGCTCAAAATTTTTGAAAGCTTGTATCGCAGACATTGTAAGGCGAAGACGTGACCTATTTTTATCAACTATAGCTAACTAAACTAAGTCACGGAATAATAAGCTGCGCATGTTTTACCGTCAAAATAAGATATACTTTTGTATGTCGATAAATGAAATTTCAATATCACTCAACGTACCTTAGTTACAAAAACAATGCCGATGTGAATTGGAATGCATTTCAACCTTAACTTTATACAAATAAGCAAAATTTATTTTCGTGGAATAATATATTTCCTGGCTTCTAAGTGTTAAGTAAGAGTGGCCGCGGTCGGTAGTTAGTGGCTATAGTTAGTGGCGAAAACTTCTTAAGCGCTTTCGTGCTTAGGATAGCACGTAAAGCCATCGGTCCTGGTAGTTATTTTAAGCCATGTTGGCTTGGCCTTTAACCCCTCGACAACAATCCGCACTGGAGCAGCGTAGTGGAATATGCTCTAGGCCTCCTCAAGGGAGACCCGTGCTCAGTAGGGG
The DNA here is from genome assembly GCA_905404135.1 of Hesperia comma. Classification (NCBI taxonomy): domain Eukaryota; kingdom Metazoa; phylum Arthropoda; class Insecta; order Lepidoptera; family Hesperiidae; genus Hesperia; species Hesperia comma. The sequence goes on along the minus strand of FR990021.1, from coordinate 12,337,623 downwards.
TCCATTACTGGGTTGAAACCGTATTTCCTAGGCATGCTGTGCTACCAGTCGCGCAGATGCGCTTATATTCCTCGTCAGGATCCTAGATTACGTACCAATGATTGAAATAAAAAACATGTATAATAATAATTAAATATTACTTCTATATTCAGTATTCTATACATTAATTATATACAATAACTTAATTATTCAAATTCAAATTACATATTTAAATATTTCTTCGAAGTAGGTTTTTACAAACACTTTTAACAATATAAAATTCACTATAAAGTGTTTTCTAAATGAGTCAGTCATATTATATTATTTTTAAAACGTACTGCAAGTTAATTGTCTATACCTAATAAAATATGAAAATTATATTTACGTGTCCAAAAAACGTTACTGTTTCGCTTTCAATGTTGGTCGGAGTTGCCTGTCTTTTTGAAGAACCAGGACTTTCCATCGGATTTTGTATCTTAAATAAATATAAAAATTAAATAATATAAAATTCACTATAAAGTCTATTCTAAATAAGTCAGTCATATTATATTATTTTAAAACGTATCGCAAGCTAATTGTCTGCATCCCATAAAATATGTAAATGATAACCTGATCAAAAAACCTAACAATTTTTAATGTTGGGATAGCTGTAGTTCTAAGATATCTATTCCCCTTTTTAGAAATTATGAATTCTTCTTGTAAAAAATGTTCTGAGCATATGGTACTAGATTTGATTGGGAACCAATTGACCCGCCCAGTAGCATTAAGCCAGTCTTCTTTTCTCTATGCGTCTTTAGGAAATCTAAAAAGATGTGTACCTAAACCAAAATAAATATAATATTACAAATAATTTATTATTCATAAAAATAATTATATTGACCAAGTTGACTGTTACAGATTGCCAACTGGCATTAACTATTTATATGTATTAACTATAAATTTGAATTATTGTGTTAGGTTATTTGAAAAGATATTTTGTCTATAAATAGCCATTTTAACCCTCATCAGTCGGGTCTTGGTCGTATGATATTACATCGTAAATAAAATTACAAAATACCGATATCGATAAATTTGTACCCCCATCCCTACGATCCCTACGATCGAGTAGCAAAGAATGTTCGAGAAATATAGTAATAGCATTTAAAACATAAAACGAACCTTATTACTAAGTGACTAGAGTAGCTTTTCAATCATAAATTATTTATTTTCTTTTAATTTTGCTTTGAATTTGAATTATTACAAAATAAATTTACAACTATGCTTTGCAACTATGCTTATATGTGGTATGAAACACCGCCGTTAGATAATGTTGAAACAAGGTAATATGTTTATAGGTTTATAGGTTGGCAACATTATATTTAAATATTATATTGTTTTGTGTTCGATGAGATGACATGTTTTTTCTAGAACAATATGGTGGTAACATACATTGTGGAAAGTATAATAAAACTGCGTTACTAAAATATCAGCCTGTTTATTTAAAATTCCAACAGGTTATGGGCCCAGGCACATAATTCTGGAAGGTAATAGTAAATAAAGAAGAAAAAATACGTCAAAATAAATTACGATCGGCAAAATCGGACGGGACGGAAAAAATAAAATACTTGATATTTCAAGGAAAGGACGAGCAGGAAGAAAATAAACACAATGGAAGATAGCAAAACATCTGTTTCTCATGTAAGACTGGAGGGAGCATCAAATTGGAATGTGTGGAAGTTCCAATCCGTTATTCTGTTGCGAAGTCAAGACCTCCTGGATGTGGTTCAAGGGACGAGAGTAAAACCTGAAGACGGGACAGAAAAGACAAAGTGGGAGAAACTAGACGCGAAGGCTCAAACATGGCTTGTAACAAGAATGTCAGAAAATGTGATGACGCATATCTTAACATGTACTACCTCGGCTGATATCTGGAATAAGCTAGCTAGTGTTTACGAACAAAAATCTGAAACTAGCATACATATTCTTCAGCAACGCTTCTTCCAATTCAAGTTTGAGGAGGGGACAGATATGTCTACATTCTTGTCCAAGATAGAAGAATTAAACAACCAGTTGAAGCAAATGGGAGAAAAATTGTCGGAGAAACTCATTATAACAAAAGTACTGATGTCGCTTCCAGAGATATATAAACATTTTGTGAGTGCTTGGGAGTCAGCACCGGATGACAAGCAAACGTACAATAATCTGGTAGCTAGATTGCTAATTGAAGAAGAGCGACTGAAAAGTAAAGAGGATGTGTCTCCGCAAACATCGGCCTTCGTTGCAAAGAAAGGAGTAGAGAAAAACGGAAGGTGTTATAAGTGTGGTAAACTGGGACATTTTCAAAGTGACTGTGGAAGCAATCGTAACCAAACAAGCAACGGCGATGGATCTATAAAGAAGTGTTATTACTGCAAGAAAACAGGACATTTGAAAAACGAGTGTTGGTTCAGGAAAAATAAAGAGAAGAATAATAAAGTCAGTAACGCATTCGTGAGTGGAACTCATTTTCGAAAATCGCAATGGTTGGTGGATTCGGGTGCAAGCCAGCATATGTGCCGCGAACGCCATCTCTTTACGAACTATCGAACTCTTTCAGACAAATTTGTGATTATTGGAAATGGAAATAAAATTAGAGCGCATGGTTCTGGACAGGTGGCGCTGCAAGTCTATGATGGGCTAGAGTGGCTAGATACTACCATAGATAATGTTTTATATGTGCCAGAACTAAAGACAAACTTACTGTCAGTAAAATGCGTGACTGACAGAGGGTATATGATGATAACAAAAAACAACACGTGCAAGTTTTATAAACAAGAAAAATTGTGTGCAGTAGCTAATCGTAAGGATGATATGTATTACATGGATGTACGCTACAAGTGGGAAGATGAAAATATACTGGAAAAGAATAACAATCGTGAAAATGAAAATAAACGGTATATTAATGTTCAACAGACAGATTCCAGTGAAGAAGAACAGCATTCCGGCGATGAACAAATCGATGAACAAAACGATGAACAAAATGATGAACTTGATGATAATAGTTTAGATCAATCTACAGAAAATGACACAAGCGTGTACTTACCATGTTCCAGTGATGAACAAAGTGGTTTCAGCAATGAAGAAAATGAAGGTATGTTACCACGTCGTAGTACTCGGGTAAGGAAACAGATATCGTTTTACAGGTGTCATCAAGCTTCTACAGAGGAGGATGAGCCAAAAACCTATCAAGAAGCGATGCAAAGGCCAGATGCTGCAAAGTGGAAAGACGCCATAGAAAGAGAACTGGAAACGTTGAAAGAAAATAAAACCTGGGAATTCTGCGAGAAACCGGCGGATGTAAAAACTGTGAGTAGCAAATGGGTATTTAAAATTAAAAATGGTATTCAATACAAAGCTAGGTTAGTGGCCAGGGGCTTTGAGCAAAGTGACATATTGGACTCTTATGAAATTTATGCTCCAGTAGCAAATTTGTCTACTTTTAGGTTGTTTGTGTCAGTTGCCACAAAGTTGAACCTACCCATATATCAAATGGACGTCACAGGTGCCTTTCTGTATGGAAATATAGATGAAGTTGTGTACTTAAAATTACCAGAAGGTGCTTATGACGGCAATAGAAATGTAGTAAAGTTAAAAAAGTCATTGTATGGCTTGAAGAAGTCACCAAAATACTGGAACGATAAATTTAACTCGGCGATATTGTCACAAGGTTTTACACGATCTCAAAGCGATAATTGTTTGTATGTGAAAGTAAATGGTGAGGCCAGAACATATGTGTTACTGTATGTTGATGATTTATTGATCTTTAGTAATAATAATAGTGAAATATGTGACCTTAAGTCATTACTAAATAGTGAATTTAAAATGAAAGATTTAGGTTTAGTGTCAAACTTCCTGGGCATACGGGTAAGGCAGGATTTAGAAAATAGAGTTACTACTTTATGTCAAAAAGAATATCTGAATAATATTTTACAAAAATTTAATATGCAGGATTGTAAAGAAATGTCAACTCCAATGGATCTTAACTTCAATGTAAAAATTTTAGAAGAAAATATAAATAATAATGTGGTTGATAAGAACATTGAAAACCAATGCAGAAAGATTATAGGATGCTTGTCTTATGCAGCACAAGGCACAAGGCCTGATATATGTATAGCTGTGTCTATTTTAAGCAGATATCAAAATAAAGCTAACGCTTTGTTGTTATCAGCCCTTAAAAGAGTTTTGAGATATATTAAATGTACCATTAAGTATAGTCTGATATATAAGTGCAATAGTGATAAGTTAGTTGGATATTGTGATGCTAACTGGGGAGGAGATTTGAATGATAGGAAGTCCACATCGGGCTATTGTTTCATGTTTGCAAATTGTCTCATTTTATGGTCCTCCAAGAAACAAGCCAGTGTTAGTCTCTCTTCGACAGAGTCTGAGTATGTGGCAGTAAGCACAGCAGCGACTGATGCTTGTTGGCTTATAAACTTATTATGTGACTTTAACATTAAACAAGTTTGTCCTGTAGTGATGTGGTGTGATAGTCAAAGTGCTATAATGGCTGCCAATACTGAGAGTCTTAAGAGGCTAAAACACATAGATATAAGATTTCATTATATTAAGGAGTTAATTAAAAGGGGTAAAATAATTTTGAATTATATAAAAACTGAAGACCAGATAGCGGATATGTTTACTAAGGCATTATGTAGGAATTTGTTAATTAAGTTTACAAGAAGGTGTGGTGTATATGAATATTGAGTTTAATTATTTTAGTTTGCTTTGTTTTAAAATGTAAGTAGGTACAGGTATTACCTTGAGGGGGGGTGTTGAAACAAGGTAATATGTTTATAGGTTTATAGGTTGGCAACATTATATTTAAATATTATATTGTTTTGTGTTCGATGAGATGACATGTTTTTTCTAGAACAATATGGTGGTAACATACATTGTGGAAAGTATAATAAAACTGCGTTACTAAAATATCAGCCTGTTTATTTAAAATTCCAACAGATAATTTTTTTGATCTGCTATCATTCTTACACTCCAAAATAGCACAGTAAGGCATTATTACTATAATTTAAGCAAATGTCAATTTACGAAATGCACAACCGACGCAGCTCAGTGACAGATAAGCTATGATGGCAAGTACGCGGAGCTCCGCATACTGTTAGTCGCTGTGCCACGCCTACTTCACACTTCCCGTGTCTCTGTGTTCCGTGGTCGTGGCATTCGGTGTTCGTTTGAGCGGTAATGGATTGCGTCATTACTTTCGATTACAACGACCCGCCGGATCGGTGGGGCGTTAGGACTTGCATAATAATAATAAATCTTAATTTCAGACAATATACATCCATTTACAAAGTAATATGAATGTACAGAGGTCCATATCATAAATACCTTACAGACTAACATACATAACAAATATAAACTTAAAACTACGATTGCGATTGCGAAACTCGTTGGCGATGAGTTGTTCCGAACTCATAGCCATTTTACGTGCAGCGGCCGTCACCGCGCAGTTCGCGAATATAAAATAGGTATGTTCATTGACGTAGTGTGCACATCCGTCAGCGATCGCGTACGAATCGACACTCATTTTAGCGGTGCGCGACTTTGAATGATTCCATTCGAATTATTCGATTTAGTAAATCATTCGAATCAGTCGAATGATCTATACAAATTAGTAACTAATTTGTTTTTTTTTTGAGATTTTATGACCTGGTATTTACAACCTTTAGGTCAATAACTAATTTGACTTGAGTCGACACAGATCGCGTCGCGAGTCGAAACGCTGCTTATTAGATTAATTACTAACAGGGCTCCAAATAACGTTAAAAATGTGGTCTTCGTCCTTCGATTGAAACGTTAAAAATAAAGGTAATAAAGGTAACGTTAAGCATGGTATCGATACTTTTTACCGTTAAATCGAACGGTAAATGATAACGAAACCAATGTTTATGTAAGCTGGGGGGAGGGGTAAGAGCTTTTTTTTTGCTTACTTAATTTGCTTACTTTTGCTGACGAGAGGGACGGGGGGGTTAAAGATTGTTAAAAATCTGCTTACGTTATACAGTAATACTTGAACGGTCCCTTTCTTCAGGGCGAACAACGCATGCATTAAGTAGCGATAAAATTACCGATACTTTTAACGTTAAAGTAAAGAAAGATAAATTAAATTTTTAACTTTACCAATGTAACGTTAAATGTGTTTACCATTAAAATTTTAACACTATGAAAATAACGTTACTTAACGATACTTACGACGATATTTACGATATAAAAGTCCGCGACAGCATATTTACAAGTACATTTTACGTGGGAGCCACTATATCAAAAATAGTGAGGTTTAAATACAACTAGCTGTGCCCGCGACTTCGCCCGCGTGGAATTTAACAAAAAGTTATTACATTTGTAATATAACATTAGCCTAAGTTACTCCTTATTACATCAGCTGTCTGCCAGTGAAAGTCCCGTCAAAATCGGTCCAGTCGTTCCAGAGATTTGCCGGAACAAACAGACAGACAGACAAAAATCGTAAATAATGTTATTTTGATATATGTACACCGTGTACACATCCTATTATGCATTTAGTAAAAAGCGGTTATTTTAATATTACAAACAGACCCTCCAATTTTGTTTATTTAAATTGGGTGCTTTTTACGATGCACATTTTACAAAATTTATCACATTCTTATCAAAATTGATTCATTTGTCGCTTTCAGTATTTAACGTAAATAAACTGTACGAATACAAATTCCACGCGGGCGAAGCCGCGGGCAAACGCTAGTATCCCAATAAGGATAAGCAGTGAACGATCCATGGCTACATAATTATTATTCATTCCAAACTGAATGAAATGAAGTCAAATGCGCGACTCTCGTTGCGAGTCGAAAGCGAAACGCTGAGATTAGTTACTAATTTAGTAGTCGTCATTCGTATTATTCATTCGAACCTGACAACAGAACCGACTGAGTGAGCGTCGAATGAAATGAACTCGAACGCGCGACTCGCGTCGCAAGTCGAAACGCTGTTAGATTAGTAATTACTAATTAGTAGTTGTCATTCGAATATGAACATTAGTATATTACTAATATTCAATTCGAATGCGCACATTAGTAGTTGTAGATTATTCGAATACTGAGATCATTCGCAGTCGCGCACCTCTAACTCATTTTTAATGCCGCCTCTACACATAGGCCAGCGCATTCGCCAACGCGCTGGCGGTGCGCTTGCCAACGTGCTTGTGAGTTAATCCACACATTGGAAGGTCGTTCAGTATGCTTTGGTTCGGGCCAATGTGCGGACGGATCAAAAAATGGATGTTGAGTTGGTAACAGCTGCAGCTGTATATTTATTCACAGCTTATAATTACTACGTAAAAGTGTACAAGAAAAGGGTGATACTTTCATACTTATAATATTAAAATAACAATAAAGTACGATGCTCTTACTTTGAAGTAAAATATCGTAAGGAAAACGGAATGTCCAAGAACCTTATTTATTTAGCATTTTTAATACTTACAACATTTTTATTTTTATGGTACTTCTTTTTTGGATTCCATAGGCAATTTTCACTCTGATAGAGCTCAATAAATTTAAAAGTTTCATCATTACTCATATTATACGCCATTTTGTTACGTTAGGTGTTAATACGCCACAAGAAGAAAATATGCACTCTTGATCGCTGCTCCGGGCAAACTGATCGCGCGGCCAATGTGTGGATGGTGCGCCAAGCTTGCGACAAGTGTTCTTTGATGATACCGACACCGCGCGGCAAGCTCGCAAGCGCGCCGGCCAACGTTCAAATGCCTACCGCCAACGTTCCAACGCCCGTTCTACACATTGGGAGCCAACGCACTTGCCAACGTGTTGGCCTATGTGTAGAGGCAGCATAAATTATACGTAACATTCTTAACCTTCTGTACAACTTTCGTTTCGTGATGACGCGATGACGTCATCCATGACTTCATCACCGCTGGCAGAACGACCATATTTACCATGTGGAACGGTTTGTAATATGTTTTGAGCCATCGATCTATCCCAAATTAGTTATTAGTATTATTATCATAATACAGATCTGATGTTAAGCTTCATACAAAGTGCCCAAAAACAACGCACACATAGACACGGTTCACATACACCAAAAATCGGAACATATCGGACCACTCGGACCGCGGTTGTTATTTCCAGCAATATGACATTTATAATACACAAATAAGATATTTTTCTTAAGAAATGGATAAGAAATGGGGTTATTATAATTATTATCTTAGTGGTTGTTTTTACTCGACGTTAAATTGATCATTATATTTTTTTTTGACATCCAGTTGCTACAGATAGGTGCAATAAGTCCTTACTTGCTTGTAATTCAATGATTCATTACTAAACACAAGTCAATGTAGGACGTAGGAAGTTCTTTGTATGTTTAAAGTGTATATTTACCTTCGATTTTTAATAAATATGAAATGAAAGGATTGTTGGACAATTTTTAAAATTATTTATTTGAGTGTTAATTTACATAATAGAATTATTATTTTGTTTCAAGTACCTAATAGAGATACAAAAGCATTATAGAATCCAAATAAATTGAAATAGATGTTAAGTTAGTTAAATGAGTTAATATTCATTATACGCAAAATACAAATATGAATAATGGTTACTAAATTACATTAAATTTTAGTGATTGTAATCATACAGTTTTATTTTTATTTTCCCGTTTAATCCATATCAATAAATTAAATAACTAGATCCGATCCAAGACCATTGCGGAGTCGTTAACCCTAAGGCTTACGCACACATGCATAACCTAAATCGAGGTACAGTTTGTCAAGAAAGTCATGAAAAAAAAGGAGGGCGCCACTATAGTTTACATGGCATCACCATGACACTACTCTATGTCTTATGTAGTTGGATTAAATAGTGTTGATACTTGATTTTTTTTTATTCACAAAATAATATTATTGGACAGATGACCACTAGCACATAAGATTTTGATTATTCTTATTTGTTTCTTCATAAATGTTTTACATTTAAAAGTGCATGCTCTCATGTGCGTCACAAGTTATATTACCATGAAGTTACATTAATTATTGTCATTTTTTCATTAATTTAATGATAATAAATAATTCACCCTCTCATTACATTTTCATGACCTTTCCAAAACAGTGGTAGAAATAACCTACATTACAAAATATTCACATGCTTATTTTGGATTTCAATGAGAATTAAACCTAACAAAATAAAAAGATATGTTAAAAAGAAATATTCTCTTACGAAAAGCAGCTTTTAAATATACTTAAATGAATCAACAGAATAAATTAAAAAAAAAACAAAATTTATTAAGATTAAAGAATTTTTATTAATTAGTTTGTATCCGAATCAAAATCCAGGTATTCAACTCCTGAAAAATTTGTTTCTGAACAATGAGGTTGTTCTGTTTCAGCACCTTCAGAAACACTAGAACTGTCCTCACCCTCCGAGATAACCTCCGAGTAGTGAGATTGGTTCATTTCTTCATCTTCAGATTCACTTGAACTATCTTCGCCCAGCGGGATGACAAAATCGTCTATATCATTATAGAGAGTTCCTCCTCGAGCATAATATTCATTTTCAATCTTAATAACGTGGTCAACACAATTTTTCCAGTCCTGTACGGTTACTGATTGAAATGCTTCTTCTGCCAACTTTGCTATATCTTGATGACCGACATTTTTTTGGGCAATGCGTTTTTTTACTATTGCCCAAATCAATTCAATCGGGTTAAGATCGTAATGATAAGGAGGTAGTCTCATTACTGTATGACCATGCTCTCCTAAGAGTTCATCTACGTAATACGACGGTTCAGGTTTATGTTTTTTTACTAACATCAATAATGATGGTTTCCGTAATGTTGGATCAAATGGAATATTATTTTCTAATAACCACAATTTAATCTCTTCCACTCTTGTAGCACTTGTAGGAGCCTGCAATAAAGTAAATCAATTGAATTACAATTTTTTCAGTCATGAATACTTATAAAATGAAAATATAGAAAAATATAGTTTCTTAAGATACCTTATTTGTTACAATTGAATGATATGGTGCATTATCCATCACAATTATTGATGGTTCTTTAATATTGGGCAGTAACTTTTCGGTTACCCATTTAGTAAAATTGTGTGCATTCATCTCGGAATGGTAATCTTCCTGTTTATTTTTACCAGAAAATATTAAAAGTGCATTCGGCACAAAACCTTTCTCACTACCGGCATGCACAATTATCCATCTCTTTCCTTTTGATATCTCTTGTTTGACACCAGTTATATTGAGAGCCTGCCAACATTTTGTTACTTTATATGACTCGTGAATATAACTCTCATCCAGATATATTATGTTTTTCTGAAGTTCTTCTGGCAATGCTCTGTTTTCAAGAATTTGTCGGAGATAATATTCCCTCTTTGAAGCTATTGCTGGCTTCTCTATGAGAGCAAGTCTATTTGTTTGACATTTTTTATATTTGAAACCGATAGAAATAAGAATTTGTCTTAATAGTTCATGGCTGCCATCAAAATTAATATCTTCCTTTAAAACTGCCAACAGTTTTCTCAGTGTAGGTACTTCTTTTTTTACTGTATAAAAAAATTGTACCTTTTGGCGAATGGCACATAAATCGAAATCATCAATTACTTTTTTAGGTCTTCCTTTCCTATGTTTTCCAGGCGTTACAAATTTACTACCACTTTTCATGCCTTGGTCCACTATGCGCCGAACTGTACTTTCAGATACACCTAAAACCGAGAATATCTTAAATATAAACAGACACTATGAATATAACAAGCAACGAAAAATACAAAAGGATCAAAATTGTTTACGGTAGATAGTACTAATATTTATACCTATAGCTATGTATTTGCTACGTAAACACCATAACCTCAAAAAATATGTAAACAATGATGTTAATCGGTTAAAATAATATCGAAACGAATGATCTTTAGCAGGTTAATGATCGTTTACTGTGTTTAATATAAATCTGCTTATAAATACCTGTTACTTTTGCTGTTCTACCGTAAACATCATCCAAGTTGGAAAGGATCTTTCCGGCTTTAAATTCCGCCAAAAATTCCTGGTATACTTTAAATATTATACTTCGTGCACCACTCTTATAAACATTCCGACTCATTTTAGCTTTGAAAACGGCAATTCTCTACTAAAAAACTGAAATATACTCGCAAATCAACTACCAGCGCATAAAACGTGACAGTCAATGTACTCTCAGACACTCAGACAAACAAAGTCAGTGTTGCCAGTAAAAGCAAAAGCATTAGTTCCTCAAACATTCTTTTCATGACTTTCTTGACAGACTGTACATACATGAGCTTAACTTCTGTACTATCCTTATTTTTTGATAACTCTAACTAACTAGTCTAGTCTGTGACTGTCTGTGGTCTGTGTATCTCTATGGGTCTGTGTCTGTGACTAAATGAAATGAAGTGTGCAGTGAGTGGTGACTGGTCTGGTGCAGCAGTAATAAAATGTTTGTGTAGGATTTTCATGTACTGTTTTTTTACAATTGAAACTAATAATAATAGCAGTGATTTAATAAGATTTTCATTTTAAATTCTATTAACATAATTTTGTGATTCTTAAAATGTGTTTTGGTTGTTTATATAGGTTTAAGTTTAATTAAAGCTTTGTTGGTATTGAAAGTGAAGTGAATCACTGCAGTTCATCTCTAAACAATAAAGTAAAATCCGCGAGTATATCCTAGTAAGTATTACTATAAAATAAAATTCATTTAATTAATAGGTATATAAAGTAATTAAATTTAAATACACATCAGAGTGACAAGGACGTGCAAAAATTTCCGTTTAATGGAAAATAGGTCATTGGGCAAAAATCTTCACATAAAAAATTAATTACTAAAATTATTTTTAGTTGCTTCATATTTTTTCCTTGCCTATTAAGGAGAACGTAAAATATTGCAAGGCCAACTCACAGGCTTAGTAAGTTTAAGACATTTTGAGTAAATAAAAGTGAGACAAACTTTCAATTATATTTATTTAGAACTTAAAATTAAAAAAAATTCGGTATATTTTTTTTATTTTTGAGTTCAATAATTTCAAATACACACATATTTCAATAAATATCTATGAAATCATTTATCGAGTGAAGGACTGAATGATTTTCTTTGTTTATTTTTATAATTATAAAAGCAATAAACTACCGTAAGTTAACTTGAATTAACATTAGGTCTTATTTTTGTTAGTAATATACCATAATAATTTTGTGTACAGTATTAAAGAAATGAGAGTACACATTTTACAGAATAGCATTTAAAATACTGACTACAAAACAAAATAGAACTAAAAGCTTTTCCATCACCTTGATCTGAAGTGACTTGATCCTCATTGGAAATATAATATTATGCAGTGTAGCAAAATGAGCAGTGAAATTTTTGTGTTAAATCTACAACTCTATGACTCCTAACTAAAATACTCGATTTTGAATTGACTTGAATTGCTTGTTGTTTGTGTGTCTCAACACATCCTGTCAGATATCCTGAGCGTAAATTGTGTGCATAATTTTCATTTACAATATCTCCTAAGATGTTTGTTTAAATTATATGTTGTAAAGGATGTTTAAATTATATTTTGTAATGAGCATTCAATGCTTAATGTGACTTAAATATTTAAATCAATGAGGATTAATACTGTATCCATCTACATACCTTTTCAATTGTCACTATGTGCACAACCATTTATTTAGAAGTTAGAACGGACATATGTATTTTAAAAAAGTAAGCAGTGTTTTTACTGATATCTCCCAGGGGGTCTGAACTCTTTTGACATTCTTAAACATTATCACTACATATATATTTCAATCAATTTGCATAAAATCTTAGTAAATTATATACCTTCACCTTCTTCTTGAATTCATTCTCTTTATTGAAAATCTTTTCAGTAATCTGACAGACTGACAGACTATATTATATACTAGCGACTGGGCTGACATGATTCTGCAACATAATAATATTAAGTAGACACCTTCGCTTTGCAATCAAACAAACAAATTCTTCCACTTTATATTATTAGTAAAGATTATCTTTACCTAACATATATTTATAATACATTACCTAAGATAAGTATGTTACTATGGCTTTTTACTTTAATAGTTAACAAAAATTAGTATTACTATGATCAGTTGGGATAAAGCAAAAATTATCTTAATTATTTATATTATACATAACATACTGTCCAAAAATATTTTTAAATAAAAGTTCAAATTTACATCAAGGTTGAATAAGCAAGCTATCATAAGTTCGAAAATGGGAGATAAGTGTTATCTACTCTCGTATGAATTATGTTCTTGGAAAACTGTATGCTAACTGAAGCTTTATTGTCTCTTGATAAAAAACTGCTATCTTTATAACTTCCCATGAAAAAGCATCCTGTCAGTATACTTCTATGGATTTTTTTATGCCTATTTATTACTGTGTTATGTATGGATGTGTAGTCATTTGACAGGTTAACTTATAATATACATGTATAATATTGTACTTATCCATCACAGGATTAATATTAAATCAATTACACCATACAGTAAGCCACACAAATACATATAAGGGTCTATTCACACATATCAGTGCAGTCACCGTTCCGTCACAGTACCGGCACAGTGCAAAATATTCTTTCATACATTCTCTATGAACGCATCCCCACTTGTCAGTGTCAGTGACGACGCAGTGCTCTCAGTGTCAGTGCCGACAGCGGCAATCACGGACGCTATTGTTGACGACGATATTTTTTGTCGGATCACGGACGCCGACGCAAAATGGACGAGCGACTGATAGAATTGGTTCGTGAAAATAGGGTTTTCTATTATTTGTCTCATGTAAAATACATGGATTCAAAATACAAATCCAATTTTTGGAACAAAATAGGAGCACAATTAAAATTAGATGGTAAGTAACGTTCTCATAGATACTTTATTTATCAGCTTATTATTCTATGCATTTGTTTATTATATTATAAATACACTACAGAAAAACATACACTACAGAAAAACTGTGAACACGGACACGTTTTCACTGAAGCTCCGTGAACTGACTACTGATATGTGTGAATTGAATCACTGATGCAACACTGAAGCACTGATACTGAACTGATCGGACACTGTGACGGAACGGTGACTTCACTGATATGTGTGAATAGACCCTAATGCTATTTCATACAACTTTCAATTACATAGATTACATATAAACATAGACAACTGATATTCTCCCAAACCTTTCCCAATCATAATTTTTAGGGTTCCGTACCCAAAGGGTAAAACAAGACCCTATTACTGAGACTTCGCTGTCCGTCCATCTGTCCTTTTGTCTGTCACCAGGCTGTATCTCATGAACCGTAATAGTTACACAGTTGAAATTTTCACAGATGATGTATTTCTGTTGCCGCTACAACAACAAATACTAAAAAATAGAATAAAATAAATATTTAAGTGGGCGCCCATACTTTCGACGCCTCAGCAATAGTTTAGTTACCTTTCGGTCCAAGAGATGGCGTTGTGGGTAATATGTGGCAACAATAAAACAATTAAATATTTAAGTGAGGCTTTCACACAACAGACCAGATTTTTTTGGCGTTTTTATACATAATGGTACGGAACCCTTCGTGCGCGAGTCCGACTCGCACTTGGCCGGTTTTTTAATCATTTCAGACAATTTTATAAGATTATCTTTCTTATGTTTGTAAGAAAAATCATCCTCCAGCAAGTTTATTTATTAAAAAATATTTTCTATTACAATTAGAAAAAAAACATAGATCACCCAAAAAATAAAACATGTTGCGGCCACACATAGATTCTACAGTTAGTGCTACAGCATGGTTGCTATATAGATTTTTGGGAGAACAGCATCAGACTTTTTCATTATTATCTATTAAACTAGTGTTTCAATATCTATCAATGTTATTAAAAGTTACAGATGGTTATAATTTTACACAATAAGCAGGCACTTCGCCTTTATCTTATGTGTTTAACTCTGTATAAGTACCTCACTTAACCAGTTATCACTTTAACACAAATAAACACTGGATTGTTATTTCTTAATATCATCATGAGTAAGACTTCCTGTGCATTGATGTTTCTAGTTGGTAAGAAGCCTAACTAGGGCCTTGAAGAAGATGAGTAGAGTAGGAGGGTTGCACGCATCTTGGTAATACTAATACCTACATATAATTTTTCGTTTTAAAATGAAGGGGTTTCCGCCCGTTTTGCTAATTTCGGTTTAGCTTCCTGTTCCTATGATATCATTGCGTCGTGTGATGTGTCGGTTTCATCTCGAATGTCTTTGTAAATATTGTCGATAGCCCTGAAAGAACAGTACACAGTCACGAAAACAACGGTTAAAGAGGAAGCTATTGAATTTTATGGTTATTTGTTACGACTCCAATAAGATTAATTTGTTGCGTTGTCTTCAACCGAAATAGTACTTACACAACACAATAATTGCACATTTAGAGGCTTTGGGCAAAACGTCCCACTTGGAAATTTGGGCAGCGTAGCGCAAATGCGCAATAAAGCGTAGGTCATTTTTTAGTTTGTAAGTAACATACTTACACTAATTAAAACTGAAATATTTGCAAATTATGTTTCGATTGTTTCGAAATAGTATTCGATCGTGATGTAATGCAGTCATTGCATAAATGTAGGTAGGTACGTAAAAACAATTGTACATACCTACTCAGTGATACATTGACACAAGGTTCATTATTACAATATTTTTAAAATTGTACCTACTTTTAAATATTTCGCATGTGTTCCTACCGACCTATTTCGCAATTTGCCATCCGTGGTATTTTTAGATACAACGAGACTCATCCAGTTCATAGTTATAATAAGTTGAGCGAAGATTGCAGTGACATTCATTTGTTTATCTCGGTAACGAAATTCCTGGTCTGTTTATAAGATTATTCTTATCTTAATCTTTGTTCTTATTAGATGTTTCCATAATCGAATCTACTATCAGTCGATTTCCATCTATCCCTCCTTAGGGATGGGATGAAACTTTAAATGAAAAATGGAGGTTTGTCTCATATAAACTTAGCCTGGACGTCAACAATATTTTAATGCTCTCATTCTTTTTTAAAAGTAATTGTCAGTTCCTACTTCCTTCTTTATACGGCAAATGAGTAGATCAGTTACCTAATGGTAAGTGTTCCCCGTTGCTCATTATTGACATCAGTAACACCAAAGGCATAACATAACTAATGCTTTTTCGTCCAAGAAAGTACGTAAAGGAAAGAACGAAAACACTGGATGGTAACTAGCCAGCCTGTTTATATAGGTCTAGATTAAGCCCTAAATCCTGGTCTAGAGCACCTTCAGGATTAAACTGGATGGTACAGTACAGAGTCCAGTGAACTCTGAACTTCGTCTATTGTTCAACAGGGAACACGGCGAGCAATTGAAGTCGGCTTGGAATCAGAGATGGATAGAACCCCTAGTTTTATAGTAGCCTTTGTTTGGATTATGTACATTTCTTTTAAAATATATCATAATAATTTTGATTGCTATTATCCAGAGTGAATCATTGTAGGTAGTATCAAGGGTCAATAGTGAATTGTGTGGGGTAATTGTGGAATGTGCCGCTAGAAACATAATGTGTAAATAACATGTAATGTCCTTATTAAATCAGGCATATTATGACCGTTTGAGTACTATATACATGTATACCATGACCATCGTATGCCTACCAAGAAGCTTATCTGTACCAAGTAAGAGAGTAGGATAATATTACACATTGTAATTACAATTAAACGATGTAATTTATATGCTATAATGACGTCCGTAGTAAGAAGATAATAATACCTACGAATGTAAATATGTAATTGTTCCAGAAAATTAGACAAAAACAAAACAATTTGCGGTGTACGAGGAAATTTTGCAGCGCGCTTCAATGGTCATTGTGACGTAAAAACGTGAAAACAATAGATTTGTTATGGAGACTGGTACTGTGTAAACGGAAATTGCGATGTGGTGGTCGGTAGGCGCTCTGTTGGCGCTGGCCGCCGCGGCTCATGCACTGCTGGAAGGCCCAAATGTCTGCACGCGACAGGAACTGTGAGTATCTTTTACGACCTAGACGGGTAATTCTTCGTTGTTGTCAATTTTATGATACATTTGCAGAAGTGTTGGATTTCATAACTTTTGCCAACATGTCAGATTACTGTTCGAACTAATGACTAATTAAGTCTTATAAGTAATTAGTTATTGTTAGCTCAGCACTTCCGCGATGAATAGTCAGCAGGCTAAACGATATTAATACTAGTAAATCCGCGCTCGCTTCGCTTCGGGGAACCAGTCCATTCAAAAATCTCTATAAATTTTAACAAATTATGTTATTCCGATGTCTAAGCTATATTACTGCAAAGTTTCATGAAAATCCGTTCAGTAGTTTTTGCGTGAAAGAGTAACAAACCCACACACACACTCACTCACTCACACATACATCCTTACAAACTTTCGCATTTATAATATTAGTAGGAAGTAGGATTGTATCGTCTGCTTAGGTAGGTATTATAAAATGTAGGTAGTAGAAAATTTCTTTGATATTTAGTTTGTCCCGTTCCCATGTTTCACGATGTCATTTTCCATCACGATTAACACTGGGAATCCTTGTACGGATGAGCCGGTTTGGCGTCTTGTAACTTGCGGTATTTCGTCCTGACTCCTGACTCCTGACGCATTCTACCTCGCTCAACCTGTCGGACAGATTATTATTGTTGTAGCAAATAGTTCAACCCTACACACGATTGGAAAATTAAATTCCGTCAAGAATACTTTTACAAAACTTAAAAATGTTTCATTGCGGAAGTAGGTATGTAGTTCTGCCTGAATCGTCATTCAATGACACTAAAAGTCAGGCTAATAACCTAAACAGAACTAATTCACACTTTGGAGTTCGATACCTAATCAAATTAAGGAAGAGTGTGGTTTTTGTAACTATGGGGAAGTATTTTGCAGTCTAGCCACTAATTAGTTCATGTTGGTTCACATCATTGAACTTTATTGAACAGTGTTTTTCAAACTTTTGGATACGCGACCCTATTATTTCAGGAAACCTTTAACGACAATAACACAACGTATGTCAGTGATTATAAAAGCTCTGTAACTATATTGCTTCTTTTTACAAATTGGTTACTTTTTGCTAGTTGTTTTAAAATTGAACTTTTTTTCATTGTAGTGTAGGAGGAACTAACTTTTACCTTTCTCTTTTATCTACGACTTCACGAGAAGAATTTACGACCTTTCTGGTGTTCGCGACCCACATTTTAAGATAATGTTAATACTTTATGCAAATGTCCTTATTTGCGAATTTGCAATATAACATTTCCTAACACAGGGACTGGTTCCCCTGTACCGACGTTCAATTAATCCAATTTGTAGTTACGTCAAGAAGAGGTACTCGTTGTGACCGCTCGTAACGCACATTTATTTGCACTTGGATTGATATATGAATTACTTATTAATTTTAGCTAAACGATTGTTATAATATTAATAATGTACGATAACGCAATGTCAATATCGTGTGTTATTACTCATAAACTTAATTAGCGTGTAGCTACTACAGATTGTGACACTACATTTCTATTAACTGTTAGCATGAATGACACGAGTGAGTCACATACTCACATTCATTGTTTACGGACACTACAAGCACAAAACTCAGTTATCATCCGGGAAAGAACCGAAACAAAAGCATTGTTGGACTACAGGCCCATGTCGAAAATGGATGGGTCATATGAACCACCAGGTGATGTATATAGGACGATATAAGAGCAAAAAATAATAAGATTCAGCACTATGACGCCACTTGTAAGCTGTCCAACTGAGTGCTGGTGAGACTTCAAAAGTTTAACCCTCGATTTTTTCCCCTTGTCGCATGATTTTTGTAAATGTACAAAAATCATGCGACAAGGGGAAAAAATCGAGCACGAATCGATCGAATCGATTTTTGTAAATGTACAAAAATCATGCGACAAGGGGAAAAATCGAGGGTTAAACTTTTGAATTCTCACCAGCACTCAGTTGGACAGCTTACAAGTGGCGTCATAGTGCTGAATCTTATTATTTTTTGCTGAATCTTATATCGTCCTATATACATCACCTGGTGGTTCATATGACCGGATGACGCATCCATTTTCGACATGGGCCTGTAGTCTATGTATTTTTCTACGATTAACTAGCTGTTGCCCCGGCTTGTCTTCTACGGAAGTACTTTTACTGATTTTCAAACTACTTTCTCCTCTTTACCAAATGTCGTTAGGAGTTTTTTCCGAGAACGTTACTCACTTACTTTAAAATCAGCGAAATATGAAACCAACTCCCAAACCTTTATATACCCCCTTTGATTGGAAATGTGTATCGCATAATCCATTCTTAGTTGAAGCCTCCTAAGCGCAACCTGCCTATCAGATTAAATCAGATAAGTTTTAGTATCCTTTCGCTTTTATTCGTTACTTGTAAATTTGCCTTGTTTTGCTTCGGGATATTATCTGTAGGTATCATAATTATGGTGATTCTTTAAGTTTAAACTAACGTAACTTTTATTTTTGAAGTGATTAATAAAACAAACATAATAGTTTTTTTCCCGTATATCTATCTCCTATGTACAGCTGTTACATTACATTTGTATTTTAATGTTGATAATTATGTACATTCATACTGTTAAATTTTGCGTAATTTTCCTTAATAATATTAGTATAAATTAAAAAGGGAACTAAATATTATTTTATTGCAAATTGAACATAAAGTGGAACTTGATATTTCCTCTTGGTAAGGCCGAGGTTTATTTATCATAATGAAGAAATGACACGGCCATTGTGTTGTATTATACTTAATATATTGTTTATTGTTAGGTATTTGCCTCTGAATGCAGGGGTGACTGATTGGTCGTTGAAATGCACGCCGTTATTCACCCACCAGTAATGTTATTATAACCGCACTGCTAGCGATACCGCATTACGTAGGTACATACCTATTTTCTTGATATGTTGAATTTATGACGGTAACGAACATTGGTTTCGTGATTTGAATGATGATAAAGAAGTCTTTATTGTGTAGAGGCAACACGCATACTTTATTTAGAAACCCTTACTATTAAATTTTAATTGGATTGAACAGTAATTATATTATGCAAATTAGACAAATAAACCTCCACCTATCGAAATTGTAATTATGTCAAAGCTAATTATCATTTTCGCTGCTTAAAATGTATATGAATGTGCTCTTTAAATGCATACCTACATGAAATACATACCTACAAGATATTTAATTTAAACAACCAATTTCTTTATTTATTTCAGATATGTCACAACAATACGCGTGTCAGAACAAGAGGCGTATCAAGTGAAAGAATATGCCTGGTGTTTCAATATACCGTTTCGGTGTTCGAAATACAAAATAAACTTTAGACCGGTGTTCAAGACTCACACCCTGGTGAAACATAGGCCGGTGGAGGAGTGTTGTGCCGGTTATGCGCCAGACGCTAAGGGAGAGCAATGTGTGCCTGTGTGCGTGGAGAATTGCGTGCACGGCAAGTGTGTGGCGCCCAACAACTGTTTGTGTGCGCACGGATATGGCGGCCCCACGTGCGACATATGTAAGTGGATCTGATGTTTAACACCTAAATACGGTAATTCTGCGGTTGACACGATGATTACCCGCATCGAGACTCGGTTGCTTGATCTGCCAAGTGGGTTAAGTGGTGCGACGCGCATTGTTCGGTGGGATTTTTTACTTTTTTTGTATTTAGTCATGGATTATATTAGATTACACTCACTTACTACACTTATTTGGAATGATATCATGAATTTTAAAGCTAGTACGCGGCATATTAATTCAATCGAATCTATTTAGAGTAGCAAAAGAAAAGAGAAAGTTCAACTAGCAGTGATGGCCTACTGACCTGGCATATGGAAGTCGGTTTCGAATCCTGCCGGCCTAATATAAAATCCTCTAATTTTTGTTTAGTGATATAGTATATCACTTGCTACAATGAAGGTTATTATTGTGGAGAGAGTAGAAAAGGATTGACTTTAACAAGTAGTAAATTGTATACTTATGTATGTAAAGTGCCTGTGTATCCATACACGGTCTTCCGTATTCAGTGGATCAATGGAGGGATGTCTGTAGAGAACTTTACATACCTACCAGAAAACGTAAATTTGATTTCCTTACATAAACACATTCAGAATTCAGATATATCGGCGCTTACACGAATTAGAAGAGATAGTAACGAGACAATATCTGAATTACAGCAAAATATTGTTTTCTAAATGAACATTAAATTTATATTTTTATTTATAAAGAACAGGACAGAACTTTTTTTTTATCAGGAACATTTGTAAATTCTTCCTTAAAATTTTCTTATTAAAGGTTTAGACAAAATAAGAAAGAAATCTGATACTACTGTCACCTGGGGAAACGTCCTGATAATGATCTCTATCAATACCCTTTAGTTGTTTCCCTAAATACGAATGATCATTTATATGTATGTATTCAATCGAAGTTAAGCCTATAGTTATGGTAAAATATTAGTTTGTTACTCAAGCGCATAATTTTAAATTCAGCATAACATATTTATAATAATATGCTATTTCTGCATTTAAATTAGACTTAACAAAATGTCACGGTGTACATGCATTTAGATTATACACAAAACTTTGATCCTCAGATATGTGCCACAGACATACATACATATGTACACTTATCTGATTGCGGCTTCAGAATAATCTCACATTGTGATCCGTTACAAATTCAGTTACAAATCAACATGTGTGGGATATAAAAATATAACAATTAACCACATGCGGCACACGTGTGTATCGTAGCGTGTCCAGACGGCAAATGGGGTCGCACGTGCGAGCACGACTGCCGCTGTCTGAACGGCGGGACGTGCGAGCCGCTGACGGGCGAGTGCGCGTGCGCGGCGGGCTGGCGCGGCGACGCGTGCGAGAAATCGTGCGCTCCGCCGTCTTTTGGGGATAGCTGCTCTGAAACCTGCCAGTGCAAGAACAACGCGACTTGCCACCCCGCTACTGGAGCGTGTGACTGCCTGCCTGGGTTCACTGGGCCACTGTAAGTTGCACTTGAATACTAAACGATAATGCAGTCATATCCTTGCGCTAGGATTGTCTGTGTAGTAGGTTGCTTGGGAAACACAAAACAATGCTGAGTCGTATGACCCAAGAACATAATTATGTTTGTCCCGTCCGAGAATCGATTGGGTCACTACCAAACTAGACTACAGGATACTCTATCCAAAAAATGCCTTACGTCATTTTGAAAAAGAGCTGATACTCTTCAAATTTCTTGATCGATTTCTACTAAACATAGCTAAAAATAACTGCGATGAATATGACTTTCGATTTAAGAAAACTGCACTCGAATCGGTTCGTTCATTCAGGAGCTACGGTGCCACAAACACACAGTCACATATTCAGTCATAGACATGTCAAACTTAAAACACCCCTCCTTTTACCTTGAGGGTTAAAAAGACCCATGTTAACATTTCAGTTGCGAGGAGCCGTGTCCGGGCGGCATCCCGTGTCCGCAGGTGTGCCGCTGCCAGAACGGCGGCAAGTGCACGGCGCTCGCGCGCTGCGAGTGCGCCGCCGGCTGGACCGGCGAGGTTTGCGCTAATCGGTATGTGTTCTTTATTTAAAAATTTTTAAAAAAAGAAGGAAGTTCTCAATTCGACTGTATTGTTTATGGGCGTTATGTTTTTTTTGTATTCATAAGCTGGTGCTTGTCCTTTTGTG
Organism: Hesperia comma; assembly: GCA_905404135.1. NCBI lineage: Eukaryota > Metazoa > Arthropoda > Insecta > Lepidoptera > Hesperiidae > Hesperia > Hesperia comma. The sequence continues at coordinate 12,314,876 of FR990021.1, read as the reverse complement.
CCATATAAATTTTAGCAACATCGGACGTCGACGACGTAGAAGAGAGTATAAAGGGTCATATTGATAATAAAATTAGTCAAAAGTCCAGTGACTTTAGAACTCTTTCAAATAAAATTATTTCATGTCGCTATTATGGATGTGCCATTCTGCCTTTTCTCCATGCGCTACTCTTTTTTATTAAAAGTACAACGATGTTTCTAACAGGTGTCCAGCTGGGCATTGGGGAGAAAAATGCGAAAAAACCTGTGAATGCGCGAATGGCGCTGGATGTCATCACGTAACGGGACAGTGCCAGTGTGAAGCTGGCTTCACTGGAGATAAGGTAATTTAAACTAGGACACTATAGAAGCGTGGTGGAGTATACTCTAGGCTTCCTTAACTATGAAGAGAGATTCATGTTCAGTAATAGGTCATTAATAGGTATAAGCCATACTACATATTGCATTTTTTGTATCTAAATAAACGTCAATTTGATTCACTTCAATTACACAACTAATTTTATAATTCTACCTTTAATCCAATTCCGTTTAGTAGGTATACATAGAAATCTATATTCATAAAACTTAATACATACAATTTGTTCAGCACATACAAATTGTACAGTACTTCTATTTTGCTTATTTCAATTACATATTTATTAAGTGTACATAAGCAATTAAACAAAAAATGCACAAATTCACTCCAGTGTCTAGAAGAGTGTCCGTCCGGCCGGTGGGGCGCGGGGTGCACGGGCGTGTGCGCGTGCGAGCACGGCGGCGCGTGCAATACGCGCGACGGCTCCTGCGCGTGCCGGCCCGGCTGGGCGGGCGCGCGCTGCGAGCGCCGCGCCTGCCCCGACCAACTGTGGGGCGCGCGCTGCGACAAACAGTGCGAGTGTACGCCCGCCACTACTGATATGTGAGTATAGGGTTGTAATTAGTGGTTTTTATAGAGAGGTGTACGGTCCGATATAAAGTATTGTCTTAAAAATGTCTGCTTTTAAAGCCTTTCCGCCCCGGCCCTATACATAATTTAATAACGCGCGAGTCGCGTCATTGGCCTCCCTGGAGGTTTCTTCATGACGCGCTAGGTGCTTCATAGGCCAAGAATACGTTAAAGTTGTATTTGTAAAATTTTATAACCGTTATTACGTCAAAATTACGAATTTATAAATTCATCCTTACTCGATTAAGCTACATTACGCATTGACCGCGATAGTTAAAAATGCCGTGAGTGAATTTTACCTACAAGCTAAATTGAACCGTAACGCCCAAGTAATAAGCTACTTGTAAATGCTAGCGTGTAAATGGCGTGTGCAGGTGCGACCCGTGGACGGGCGCGTGCGAGTGCGCGGCGGGCTGGAGCGGCGAGACGTGCTCGAGCCAGTGCCCGCTGTACACGTACGGCAAGGGCTGCCGCTCGCCGTGCCGCTGCGAGAACAGCGGGTTTTGCTCGCCGGTGAACGGTAAGGGATTTTGAACTTTATATAGGTGTTGGTAAGGTTGAAAATGGTTGTTGAAACGTAGATTTGTTACTCTTCTGATAACCTGTGTGGAAGTATAAATTTGAGAACTAAACAATTGATTTTAATTTAGACTGAAATAACAAAATAATACATTGTAATTTTATTTAATATATAATTGAACATATAAACAAAAAATTGCGGTCGTTTATCTGACGTTACAATAGATTACGTTCTCTCTCTCCTTCTCAACGCATTACGGATGTTTGTGTAGGCAGTTTTCTACACCGCTCGCATATAACAAGCTCTTCCCTTGCCAATACAATATGTGTGTGTGTGAAGGTTCGTGCCTGTGCACGCCGGGGTACCGCGGGCTGCGCTGCGAGGAGCGCTGTCCGCAGCCGCTGTACGGCGACAACTGCGCGGACACGTGCGACTGCCACAACAACGCCACGTGCTCGCACGAGACCGGCGAGTGCTTCTGCAAGCCGGGGTGAGACCGCCGTTTACTGTGTAGTTCGTGTATTGAATTATAATTACTAACTTTTTACAAAAAAGTAATCGACTTTGAAGTCGGATCAACTCAATAACAACTCAACAGATGTCACATCCAGTACCGGTGAACTGATTGCGATAATTATTTTGACATTTGAAAGCTAATGACTGCCGTCTGGTCCCATTTTAATTTGAACGACATCTGACGGTCAGTTTTCCAGTTATTCTCAATAACGTGAATTTAATTTATACTAACTTTTGACTGGGTTTTCCGATTTTGATGATTCTTTTATGTTAGAAAGGTAGAGTTTCTTATGTGGTCTCTTATAAATTGGAGCGACATCTGGCGAGTGGTTTTTAAGTTATCTCGACTTTGAAGTCTTTTTTAAAGTTAGTTATGTAAGCCGATATTTCGTCCCAGTTTCACGGATCGTGGTGATGGCTGAACTGCGGTGGCGTAGACGGTAGAGTAGGTATACATCATATCCGCCTATCCGCCTTTCAGCATATCCGCCGCCGGCTAAATGTAGGATCAAAGACAGTACTGGCAATCAAGCATACAGCCGGAACTCAACAAATTGTCTAACTACCGACTCTAGCAACAATGTGTGATACAATACAGCATGACGTGATGGCTAGCTAGCCGAGCATCAAAGAATGATAATAATATCGATAAAGTTCCGCGCGATTTGACCCACGCAGATAGCATTTAAATTCGACTAGTATCGTACTAGTACCTACAATAAAAGAGTATTCTGTTTACAGAACGTTTTTTTTACCATGACACTATTTTGGTCCAGTTTGAACGTGTATTTTTATTAGTTTACCAATATTTATTATGTTGATAACGCCTTTGTAAGACGTAAATAATTTGGACACGTCTATACTGTGTGTATGACGTATGGGTCTAATATCAGTAAGGATGTAAAGTTTACTTTTTTCAGATTCGACGGTTTAAAATGCGATCGGCAGTGCGATGGCAAAACGTTTGGCTTGAAATGTCGTCAACCTTGTTCGTGCGAAAATGATGCACCGTGCAACCCAGTTACCGGTGAGCTAGTTTGTTAATTATTTTAATAGAATGTGCCTACAGCGCGAAAAAATGTACCTTGGCCGAATCTTAATGATTTATTTGTTTATAAAACTGCTGTAGAAGCAAATACATTGACTCTGTTTTCTTAATTAGCATATTATTATCTCGACTCAGTATTGCATAATGTTTTTGTTAGTCAATGCTATAAACATCAGCAATTGACATGACCTGACTCATCATATTGCCCATGTTTTTATAAAATACCGAATACATTATATAATGATACCGAATAGGTTAAATCTGTTATTTTTACTGTCGAAATAAAGGTAGATTTTCATTCATATGGAAGCTTCACTGCTACACAGCGGTTACGTAAACCGATCATAAAATCGATCTCGATGTTGTTTGACAGGAGTAACAATAGAAAAGTATGAGACACACGAACGTCATTTATCACACGCACACACACAAGAAAAGGACAACTCACGCCATTAACGTGAAAAACTCGGACTCAATTAAACTGTTACCATTAGTTAGAATGTTACCTCATACTTTTGTAATAGAAAGACTGATTTTAAGAAGAAAGAAGAAAGAAAGAAATTGTTAAAATAAAGTACAGAATAAACACACAATATTTAACAACCCCAAAAAGATTTTGACATTTCTTTTATTTGCTAACTTTCCCATATAAAGAGCGACATCTGGCGAGTACATAGAGTTAGTTATCAGTATCTATGAATGTCGACACATGTTTATACAAATAGGCGAGTGCGTATGCGGGCCGGGATACATGGGCGCGCGCTGCGAGCGGCGCTGTCCGGCGGGCGCGTACGGGCGCGGCTGCGCGCTGCCCTGCAACTGCTCGGAGCACGCGCTCGGCTGCCACCACGTCACCGGCGAGTGTCTGTGCGAGCCGTCCTGGAGCGGTATGTTGGTTACGGCTATGAAGTTATAGCAGCTAACAAATAGTAATGGGTTTGATATTTAAAAGTTGCTACGATAGGTCAATCCGGTTATTATATTTAGGGCCTGTTTCACCACTGGCAGATAAAATTACCCGCCAATTAAGAGTTGACGGAGCGGCAACGTCGCTTATTTTCGTTTCGTTACTGGTACGTAAACTATCGGTGCTTAAAAATAATTATGAAAACTTAACTAATCAAGTACCGTGTTTCTCGTTCAAAATAATTCAACTTAACATTTTTTTTATATATTTGCAACTATATTTTTACCATGCAAAAACTAAAATTGTAGGATTTGTACCTTTTGCTACATTTTTGAATACCGATTCATTTAGAGAAACTAAACGCAAGTAATAGCTGACAGATGACGTCAGATAACTTTCAGACAGTTTATCTTCAGATAGTTCTATCCGACATGGTAAACCAAAAGTTGTAATTTATCCGGCCGATAAGTTCCTGATAAGCTGTCATAGGCTTTATCAGGAAGTGGTGAAAGAGGACCTTAATGTTTTATGCTGTATTACGTATATTTTTGGTGTTCTTACAATAAAGTTAATAGTAAACGAATACCCATACATTTTTGCTAAGATTTTCTGTGTCACATACTCAAAAGATCATCATTTAACAAAGTACCAATTGTATCGCAGTTAATGTAGTTTACAAAGTACTTTCATTTACATCCAGTATAATAAAACGCTTTGGCACATAACATTTAAGCTATCCAACATTAAATCCTTAACATAGTATCATTTGTGTCATGCAGGTCTAGCTAAGAAATTATTCGGTAAGTATGTCCATATTTACTTGTGTATACTAGGCGTTCTCGATTAATTTCATCCATTACGTTTTACTACAGTGTAAAGGGGTCCCTAGGCGATCAAAATTGCTTGACAAGCACGTTAAATTAACGTTAAATTAACGTGCTTGTCAAGCAATTTTAACCGTCTAGAACGAAGCTTGATGTGCTTGACAAGCAAACTCGATGCTTGATGAAGCTTGATGAAAAATTATATTTTTGCAATGCTTGTCAAGCATGCTTGATCGTTTAGAACATGCTTGTCAAGCAACACATTCAGCGTACTACGGAACGTTATGGCGACACCACGCGACACGAACAGCGCCGGCGCCAGCGGTGATGATGGCGGCAGCGGCGCAATTATTGTTAGTGATCGTGATTTTACTTTGTTGTTGATATCATACAAAGATGCGACGATAGTGTGGGACATTAAGGCTCGGGACTATAAAGACAAAAATAAAAAGAATATGGCTCTCACGAATATGGTGGATATTTTAAAAAGATATAAGAGTAATATCAGCATTGAGAAATTGAAGAAAAGCATCTAGAGACATTCTACTATTTTGCAAATGTTTCTGTTTTAGCGCAAGTTCAACACTGGGTCACTCTGTCCGACAATGATGTCCGACAAAATGATGCGAATGCTTGACAAGAATGTTTTTTGATGTTGTGGCCTCGTCAAGCATGCTTGTCAAGCACGTAAATGCTTGTCAAGCAATTTTGACCGTCTAGGGACCTCTTAAGAGTGTTATCAAACCAATAGATCGATCGTTGATCGAGGGCATCGATCGATGGTCTATCGACTAGTCGACGTCGATCGATAGTTTTTGCTAGACCAATCGATCGATCGACGTCGACTAATCGATTCCACCATCGATCGATAGCGTCGATGGACGTTCGATCGATTGGTCTGGTAACAACCTGACACCAAGACAGGTTCAGAAAAATGGGAGACAATATAATACATGTCAGTGAATTAAGGGAGGTCAGTGTGACACGTTTACTCCCACACAAGAAATCCTTGAAGAAATGTTATCAAGGCAAAATGTTAAAATATTTCACAATACAATAAGGAGTTTTAAAGCTGTATAATCAAAAACGTTATTTCATAAAAAGTGGTTTTACAAATGTTATGTTATAACGTAGGACGTGACGCACCCTCCATAGTAAATCGCGATTGGTGTCACCACCAAGCACGGCAAAATGGTGTCATCTGAATTAGCGTTATGTCAGTCCAGTTTTTTAATATGTGTTTACTTTATAACAAATGTTGAATTTTTTATTTATAATAATTTTTCGGTGTTTATTGAACGTAAATAAACGTTAGAAAATATAAAAAAAATCATGCACATGTCCCATTACAAACCAATTTTTACCTATATAATACCTGTGTATAGGGCATTATTTAAGGCAGACCAATCGATCGATCGTCGATCGACAGCATCTTTCGATGGTGGAATAGATTAGTCGACATCGATCGATAGTTTTCGTAGAGTAGAAATTAACGATCGACGTCAATTAATCCAGTTCCCCATCGATCGATGCGTTCGATTGACGATCGATCGATGGGTCTGGTAACACCTAATAAAGCTAAGAGCATTACATGTGTGTAGGCGTCCGCTGCGAGTCGCAATGCGCGCCGGGCTCGTTCGGCTCGGGCTGCGGCTCGCGGTGCCCGTGCGCGAACAACTCGTCGTGCGACGCAGGCTCGGGCCGCTGCGTGTGCGCGGCCGGCTGGCGCGGCGCCGCCTGCGACGAGCGCTGCCCGCCCGGCACCTACGGGCTCGGCTGTGCGGAGCGCTGTCCTGTGTCCGTTAATGGTAAGTGGGGGTACAGATGGGGAATGGATTACAATTTTTATAGTACAGAAATGGATTAATGTACTTAATCATGATTATGGATTACGATTATAATTATATAGAAAAATGGACATGCCCACTATGCTAATTTTGGGCACATAAGGGTCTCCGGATATATTTATAATCATGACTAATTTTTCACACCTAATTGCCTACTACATCTCTATAATCAGAGATGGGCAAAAAAATTTCGTAAATGTAAAAATGGGTAAAAAAAAAATTTTCGTACTCACTAGCCCCTTGGTTTGGCATAGTAACCGTCACACGAATCAAGGTTATCAAATGTAACTGAGATAACTTCAAGAACGCTTTAACTACCTTTCATTGAAAGGTACTCGCAGAATCATTTTCGAGCCTTTACATTTAATTGAGTGTGTTAGCGTTTATGAGTGTGTTAGCGTTTAATTGTTAAGTAATCGCCAAATGTGTGACAAGAAGACAAATAAGTGTAACAAATACAGTTTTAGGCCACCAGTGTAAGGCGGTGTCCTACGTGAGCGACGAATACGACGCGACGCAACGTAACACGATACGACGTAACGCGATGCGATGCTACACGCGATAAGTGTCCTACACGACAAGTGACGTACGTGGAGAGTCCGACGTGATTTTGGTCATTATACTTCTCGAATCATGTAGAAGTACCATAATATTTTGCTCGAAAGTTCATATTTAAAGTACAAACTTTTATAGAAATATCGTAAGCACAGAAAGAAGATAAATATAATATTTTTACAAAGAAATCATTTCGTATTTCGTGGTGTCGCGTCTGATCGCCCTCAAAACAAGAACGCGTTACGCCGCGTTTCGTCGCAGACTGTCACATAGGACACAAGTAGGGATACCATTGATATGATCGCGTTCGTCGCGGTCGCAACGTCGCGTCGCGTCGTTTCGTCGCTCAATTAGGACACTGGACACCCCGTAACTGTTATTGCTTTTACTGCACCATATTTTAACCCTTAATAACTGAAACTCAACTTGCTGTGATTAAGGTTTTCAATTTACATTTTGAAGTTGTTGAAGAGTTTTGTTTCAAGACACATGTGACTAATCTGAGCCAATAACTATTCACTCGCTTATAAACACGGTACGCAAATGTTATGTAAACGGACACTTGCGGGCGTTGTTTCAATAGAACTTTCATAATATTATAGGTAATACGACTTGCAACCCGGTGACCGGCGAGTATACGTGCCCCAGCGGGTACACGGGAGTGACGTGCGAATATCCGTGCCCGCTGGGGACCTACGGCGAAAACTGTTCGCAGAAGTGCAACTGCAAGAATGGCGCTGACTGCCATCATGTCACGGGTAAGTTCACATATACGAGTAAGAATTATATTTATAGTATTCATAGAACGTTATGCATTGTGTTACTGCCCTTGTCTTCCAGCAAAAGGTTGTCTGGAAGAGATTGCTTTTAGCGAGTATGCCACCTTTTATATATCGTATTTCTATGTATGTGACATTTTTTTTTAATTTGTTTTTCTGGTGTACAATAAAAAGTTAATGTATTGTATTTGTACTACCCAGGCGAGTGCCAATGCCTGCCGGGCTGGCGCGGCGCGGCGTGCGGCACGGCGTGCGCGGCGGGCTGGTGGGGCGCGGGCTGCTCGCAGCCGTGCCGCTGCGCGCCCGGCGCCGCCTGCCGCCCCAACGACGGCTACTGCCGCTGCCCGCCCGGGTACACCGGCAGTTACTGTACCGTGTGTGAGTACTGGTTTATTCTTTATTCTACGAGTATACCAGTGGTTGTAAGGCTTTCCTGGTAAGGGGCCGCATCACGGATTTTTACGTGCCTGTGCCTTTAAGTGTCATGATTGTGCCTGTATAGGTAACATAGACGCCATCAGGACCGAATGAATGCCCAAGTGTAATACTGTTTTGTACGTCTGCCCATCCTTGCCCATAATTGAAACATAACGACCAAGGCATAAACATAAAATTGACTATTGACAATGTCTTTACACTTTCTCCCCTTTTTGTAACACCTATTTTTGATGCATGCAAAAAATCGTAAATAAATATACTGTGCCTGTCGATTTATTGATAATATCAAATACCAACTACTTTAACTTTTGAATCACCAAACGATTCGGTAGGTACATTTTATCTGCCTCGATCGGCCATTTTTATATACAATTCCATTAAAAATACAACCTATGAAGTCATAATAATGCTGAACTAAGTTAACATTAATTCAACATTATATTATATTGACAGAGACGATTCATTATGCAAATAAAAATTTACTCTATGAGCAAGTCATTAAAATCTTTATCCGTTCAGTCTGTCCGGAGGGCTACTACGGCGACCACTGCATGGAAGCGTGCAACTGTTCGTCGGTGGGCAACTGGGTGTGCCACCCGGTGAACGGCTGCGTGTGCCACCGCGGGTTCATCGGCGAGAACTGTGACGTCAGCGCCAGTGACGCACAGGTCGTGGACCAGGCGGCTGGTGAGCGATGTTCTTTATTTGAAATTTCTGGCTTCTTCTTTATTTAAAAATCCATGCGCACGTGGATTTTGTTTAAACTTCGCCCACATAACTTTTTATTTTTTATAGATTTAAATGAAAAAAAATGTTAAAGGTTGGAAATTCGGAGAAGCCGTTTCTGAAATTAGCGTTTACAGACATACAGACAAACAGACACAATAAGAGCATGTGTAATTGATGTTCTTCAATAACAAAGAAGTAAATCTATAGTTCTATCCTTATGTTATTTTAAAGCTGAAGAGTTTCTTTGAATGGGCTAATCTCAGAAACTGCTGGTTCGATTTAATTTCAGCAATTGACCAATAATCGCGCGTCTACAGCACACGTCATGACTAAAAAAGCAAAAATCTTACACAATTGACGTCCTAGCTTCCACCCGTACTAACCAACACTACCGTGTGCAGTGGGCCGGCCGAGCACGTCGCTGACGGTGGCGCTCTTGGTGCTGGTGCTGGCGTGCACGGCGGACGCGCTGCTCTTACTGCTGCACTACCTAACCTAACCTAATAGCTACCAAAACTGCGCAGCGACGGGCGTACTTATTGGCAGCAATTGACCAATAAGCGCGCACCTATAGCACACGTCACGACGGAAAAATCTTTCATATTTTACTTCCTAGCCTCCATCGATGCTAATGCCACCATTAATTGATTGACCAATAAACACGCTCCTATAGCGCACACGTTATGACGAAAAAAGCAAAAATCTTACACAATTGACGTCCTAGCTTCCACCCGTACTAACCAACACTACCGTGTCCAGTGGGCCGGCCGAGCACGTCGCTGACGGTGGCGCTCTTGGTGCTGGTGCTGGCGTGCACGGCGGACGCGCTGCTCTTACTGCTGCACTACCTAACCTAACCTAATAGCTACCAAAACTGCGCAGCGACGGGCGTACTTATTGGCAGCAATTGACCAATAAGCGCGCACCTATAGCACACGTCACGACGGAAAAATCTTACATATTTTACTTCCTAGCCTCCATCGATGCTAATGCCACCATTAATTGATTGACCAATAAACACGCTCCTACAGCGCACACGTCATGACGAAAAAAGCAAAAATCTTACACAATTCGCGTCGTAGCCTCCACCCGTGCTAACCAACACTACCGTGTGCAGTGGGCCGGCCGAGCACGTCGCTGACGGTGGCGCTGGTGGTGCTGGTGCTGGCGTGCTCGGCGGGCGCGCTGCTCGTGCTGATGTACTACCGCCGCCGCGTGCACTCGCTCAAGCGGGAGATCGCGCACGTGCACTACACCGCCGACCCCAACTCGCAGCCAGGTTACTCTAGTTTTAATTATTTATTTTAATGTCAATCGCTATAATGGTAAAGTAAAACATCGTGGCGAAACCTACGGCCTGAAAAGTTCGTTATAGTTTAAGATGTGTGAATTCAACCGATCGGCACTTAGCCAGCGTGGTGCAATGTGGCCTTCCACATTAACGATATGTTAACGGACCGACTTAAACGAAATCATTCAATTATGATTTATGTCTCGATAATCACGGTACCGTGCGCAGTGTCTTAACCTTCTCACTCTGAGACCGGTGTTCAGCAGTGAAACAGTTATTGGTTGCGATGACCGTACATACACCAACAGCAATTTCGTTATTACTTACAGAGCAACAACACTTCGACAACCCGGTGTACTCGTTCCAAGGGTCGGCGCGCGACGACTCGACGACGCTGCTCAACAACGCCACGCACATATTCAACAACCTCGGCACCGGCGGCAAGGTCAGCAACACCGCCATGGAGAAGCTAAGGATGACTGCCAGCGGCTCCAGCGATAGTGAGTATTGCCTTTTGTAGGTAACTTTTCATTATAAAGCAGATAACTCAAAAACTGCTCGCCAGATGGCGATCGAATTAATGTAGGAGGACTACATGACAAGCGCCGGTTTTTGAAAAGTAAAATAAAATAAAAATAAGTCGGTTAAAAAGTGTTTATTGGTGATATAATATTGTATTGAAACATCAGTCAATTTCAGTCAAATGTTGGTTAACTTGGATTTTCTCTTATTGTGTGTAGCAAAAGTTGGTAAATTAAAAATTGGTTTCGATAAGCACACGCATACTACTTACCGTTAACATTGACCTTTATTCAATATATTCCCGCGTATCTGTATTTCTTATCGCAATTTATATAATTATTCGCCCTTATTCATGATATAGGAATATGAGCTTGTTAAATAAGATAGCGATAAAATATCAAATTTTCATTAATATGATGAACTCTCATTTAAAATGTCCAGAAACTTTACAACTTTACTGGTTTGACATTTATATTATTATTATTATTCTAAATATTTGTGGTATTTTTTTCAGATTACAGTCCTCTATCATCGCTGAAGAATAAGGACGCAGACCTAACGAACCCTAACCTGTACCACTGCATAGAAGACGATAACAAACTAGATCATGTTTACGATGAAATCAAGCACAAGGAGGGCTATGGTGCGTACTGTTATATTTTACTGAAATAGATTATGATATGTAGACGATTGCATTCTTACTAGATTTGTTAAGTAAAGTATGTTAATTCTTGTGACCATGTCGCCCACATACCGCGCTTGTCAAATATTGCTTTAGTAGGTTCCATGTATCGAATATTGCTTTAGTAGGTTCAATGTTTATTTACAGATCTTGGCAGCTTGTAAATAATGTTTTAAAAATCTCTGTCAATTTATTATTACGTGTACTTTTTCAGAAAAAGAATATGACCACCTGAATTACACACCGCCGGCGAACACTTGGAAGCCGCACTACCAGCGCATGAACAACGGTCTGAGCCCCCCACGCGAGCCGTCGCCCACGCCGCCCATCCCGCCGCTACCAAAGATACTCGTCGCGCCCCGCACCCCGCCCTCCCCCCGCAGCGAGCGCGAGGGGGCGCCCACACCCCCCCTCCGAGAGGACCCCCCCTCCGATGACGTCACTAACTCCGACACGCCCTGATGACGTTAGGTAACTATAAGTATATTAAATATCGTATAAACTTTATGGTTGTAACAAAAAATCATTGATACTCCCATGGTTCATTAAGAAGTGTATTTTTTTATCCAATTAATTTATTTACGAAAAGGTAAAAAGCCGTTTATAAAAAGGAATTTATTAGATGTGTCTCAGGAAAATGAAATAACGATGAATTGGTGTAGTCCGAAGATTATTGCATGTAAGATGAAAAAGGAAGTTAAAGAAAAAAAAGTCAGCCATTTTAATGTCAGACTAGGGTATATGCATGTTATTCAAATTTAAGTGAATTATTTTTTTTACAGTAGTTATCGCTAACTTAAAGACACAATTAACGTTATTTTTGGTTTAAATACTGTGAAAACAAAAATATTAATTAATAAAAAGTGGTAAATTTACGAGGGAAATTTAAAATTGTTAAAAAGGAAGTGACGTCCTCGTTCATTAAAGACATGAACATTGACGTCATCTTTCTATGGAGTCTATGGAAGGTGCATTCCGCTTTGCACAAATAAAACGCCCAAAACTTTTATTTTTCGATACAAAAAGAGCGTTTATTGAGCGTTTTGGTTGTAAGTGGAACTCACCCTCCATAGACTACATAGAATGAAGATGACGTCAAAACCAGGCGCGGAAGACGGTGGCGTTTAAATTAGCATTATGTCATTGCAGTTTTAAATATTTAATTTAAAATAAGTGTTGACTTTTTCATCAAATGTATATATTTTTACGGTATTATATTGACATAAACGTTAGAAACAATAAAAAAAATCATGCATATTGCCTATTCTTTCAAATTAAAATTAAATTGAAATATTAAAATATTTGAAATGTTAAATGTTAAAAAAGAACATAATTATACGGAAGACAAACCATAAGGAAAGTGGGGTATGGGGGTGCTAACTTAAGTCAAAGAAACAACTTTTGATGAGGGCTTTTGTTTTGATTTTACCCAACATTATTCTTGTGTGTGCTCGATTTTGACATGAATTGATTCTACCTTAAGGATTTGATCAAACCCCCGTTTTCATAATTTCCTTGCGATAAATACGTGAAGTCTGTATGGTACATTGAAGTTTTCATAAGATTTGTTCCACGGATGGTAAATTATATTATTATCAGGCCTTGATAACAACGTAAAATATTTTTATTTTTTAAACCAATGTTAGTAATGTAAAACTATTGTCATAAAACTATTTTTGTATATCTTTTGATGGTGCTCAGTAGAGCATAGTGATGGTGAATTGAATTTCATCAAGTAAACCTTTTTCGTGATCTCTTTTTACATTTTAATCTTTTTTTCTTATGTCTTACACTGAACTTTTATATGCATTTTGTCACCGTGGTACATGGTGTGTATTTACACTATCATCTAATATTAACTATTCAATTAGGTTTATCCACTTGCGTAATTTATGAATGTAGATAGGTAAATTTGTTATTTATGGAGTTTATTCATCTGGCTGTTTGTTATAAAAATCATAATGACATATCAATTATGATATTTTTTTGTATTATTAAGGTACATTTAGATATTTACTAACTGACATATCAGCTAATATACTCATAGCTTTCCGTCATAATCATTTTTATGAGGTTCTTTTATTTGACAGTTGGCAATTATTGAAATAATCCTTTAGATTACCCAAAGCACCCAAATAAAAAGTCTACTTTGTTTTCCCACTTGCATTTAATGTTTTATAATCATCGCACTATACTCATAGTTTACACTAAGTCCAAATAATAAAGTATACAGTAACCTACTTCAAGATACTACGAATTAGCTGGTATTCTAGCCTAGATTAACAAACAATTATATCTTTCCTCTGTAATATACACGTATTTCTAAGGATAAAACTGTAAGGAAATCAAATCTGTACATTTTTTTTTACTTTTAATGAGTTCGTATTGTCGCAGAAATCAACTTTTTTGTCTGCCTCTGAACAGATTCATTACACTAGACATATTTGTAGGTTATATTACCTGTCTGCGGAAAACGGTGATGTTCTAATAGCATTTAAGCAACAAAATCTTTCAGTGTACTTGTTACAGTAAAAATGTTTAGTGTCCATGATGATAAAAGTTAAAAATCTTATATCTTTCAGAACATCCTATATTATACATCTTCTAAATAAAAAAACTAGGTGAACATGAAATTGATAGCCAATTATTATTTGGTGATATAGGGCACGGGGAACAAGTATCCCCGTGAGGCCACTGCGACCATTTCTGATCTATTGTGGCCATCTCTTAGCGTCACGTAGCCAATTAGGAAGGCATAGGAAGGTTTTTCTTGGGTTCACTTATTAACGAAGTGAAGCAAGAGCGGGTTAACTTTATTATAAATATAAAAAAGGTGAGATAATTCATTAGGATTTTTATTTAAAGTTTACTCACATACATGACCGTTCTTTATACTTCTATCTTACGTAATAATAAGTATCGAAGTATCAATATTTGTAATATATTATTTAAGAGAACATTGTGGATGCACTTGTTACATTCCACTTTTGTGTTGTTCCACAATAGCTCTTTATATTTTATAGTGGTTTATTTATACCTTGCCCTCTTTGTAAGTGTTGGATGGAGTGTGTACAAATTTTATTGATATTAAACAATACTATTGAATAAACAGGAGACACGAAACCGTTTTGTGTAAATCAAATTTCAACATTATTATTATTTTTCAAAATATATTTAATTTGTTATAATTTACAAGTATATAAGTAATTTATGTTTTACATTGTTTCTTAATTATTAATATTAATGCCTTTTGTGTTCTTAATCATCATTTATTGCACATTTTTATACTTGTTATTAAACTTCAAATTATATCACATTTTATTAATCTCAATTGTGATGAAATAAATATTGCTCAAATAGTGCCAAAATATTAAGAAAAGGAAATGTTTATCGGGCAGCTAATGGTAGCTAATTGAACAAAAATATTTACACACAAAATTATGGTGACACTAAATGAAATGGAATGCAAAATGTTAAGAGATTGATAGTGTCATATTGTGAAAATTCTGTGCAATAAGAGCAATAATCCCAATGTCAGTACTTGACTCAATATAATCTGACAATAAAATTGAAATTCTAAAGTTATTATGATGGAGGCAACAAATTAATATATTTTAATGTATTTTTCACAATGTGCTAATAATCCATATTATTATCATTATTAAGTGTATGTGAATTATATGTGTATTAAACTATTTTTATCATAATATAATATAACCATTGCCTTGAAATGTACATATGTGTGAAATTACAGGCATACTATTGGCACATTGTGGAAGTTATTAGTCTAGTTTTTGTGATATATATTATATGTTAACGCATAAGTACTAAGGATGAATAAATTTTCTCTAATTAAATTATGCTTTTGTTTCATTTGAAAAATGTTTTCGTGAATTGAGAGACGTATTCGCAATCTATTTACGCGACGCGCGCTGCAAATATTGATACAGTTGTGTCACACGTTAATTAAATAGACGTAAATGGTATCCTAAACTCAATGTTAACTAATGTATAAAACGACAATAACCAACCATGTCCAGTGTATAATTAGAGGCCAAGATCGTAACTTACTGTTCAATAATTAAATTTTTTTTTACGTCATATATTATTTATATCATGAAATTAGCATCACTTATTTTGTTATTGCTGGTTGTAAGGGTAAGTAAAATTTAGTTTTCTTTTGTCATTTTTAATCCACAAATTTTGTAATAGTGTAACTGGTTGTATAATATTGAGACATGAAAGATATCGCAGACTTAAGTAATGATTGCCATTTTTACATTGAAATGTTAAGAGAAGATACCATCCTTTTGGAACGATTAAAATTTTTAAATGGTATGGAACATGGTACAAGAATTCTTAAAAACATAAATTCAAATTGCACATTTGACTGTGATACAGGTTAATTTGAAGTAACGTTGAAGTGATTGTAGTTTATTCGTGTTAGTGTAGTGGTCTTCGTGTAGTTATATTCGTTCCTCCTTAAAACACGTCCCATCCTTATTCGATGTTTACTTCTCTTAATAAAATTGGATAATTACCTATTTATTTTTAATAACGCTATCACTATTTATATGTTATTTTATTAATGATTATGAAGTTATTATGTTGCGATCCAAAAGTGACTACGCGACATTTATAGTTACACTGTAATAATATATTCTAATTGAAATTCCAGTATTATATTCCGCCTATTTTTTATTTACAGACAAATGCATCATTCTTTGATTCTATCAAAGGAGCAATGTCGTCAGTAGAAAGTTCATTTGGAAAGCTTTTAAATGATGTTGTCAGTGATGTGAAGGCTGCTGTGCATTGTACCATATTAGCCATGGAACAAGTATTGGCAATGAATGGAGTAGGGCCTGAACCAACACCTAATAATGAATGTTATAAAGACGTCATTAATATCAATGTCGATATCGACACAATGAAGGATAATCGAAATTCATTCTCTGAAAAAAATATGGAACAACACATACACGCATCTATTGCTAAAGTTAATGAATCGTTAAGTCATATATTGGATAATACCGGTCACGAAAGGATAGAAAAAATAAAGAAGGACCTAAAACATGAAAGTAATCGTTTGACCGAAGTCAGTTTACTACTAAGGAAAGAATTGGAAAAAATATCACAACATGTGAAAAGCAGATTCCAAAATGTAGATCTTGATTCCGATAAAACATCTTTAGAGTCTGTTCGGAAAGACATGAAAATACTTTACGAGGTGGAAAAAAATGATAAAAATGCGTCTGAGGAAATAGGTCAAGTGCTTAATGAGGCCCTTAATGTGCTTCACATAAATCCGTCTAGTGAAATTAGCTCAGATGAAGCAAAGATTAACGTGATCATGAAGGAGCTTGAACAAGAATCAACTAATAATACAGTTTCAAATGATGAATGTTACCCAGAATACTCACAGCCGAAAGAAGACCTTTCTGCATTACAAAATAATTTAGGCCACCAATTGATGCCGGTGGATACTCATATGAATGTCGAAGATGTAGCCGCTAAGACTTTTAAGAATGTGAAAAATGTAGCTACAAACGCTTTTACAGATAATAACAAAGCTCTGAAAGAAGTTTCCGACTATATAACCGATAAAACCAGCAGTTTTGTAACTAGCACGTCGACCAGTGAGAAAACCTATAACAAAAACACGTATACCAAAAATGATGCAACAAGTTTAAAAACAAATCTAGATAGCTTGTCTTCACTAAATTTTGGTGGGTCAAATAACGAAGGCATGAAGGAAATAGAGGAAGCAATGGATATTATTAATGAGGCTGGTCAAACAAAGACATTGTTGGATAATTTCTTTGCAAAAGGACACGGTACTGACGCTTTTGAGAACCCCCATTTGTTAAATTTCGAGAAGTAAATTATTTTACATAAAGTTAATTAAGTTCTGTGAGGTTATTTTATGCAGTATTTAATTTTTTATGTTAACATCTTATTGTTAGTGTACATATACATAAGCTACCATTTTAACGTCGCCGCCTATAAACCAAAGGAATCGTCGATGCTTTGTCAAACGAGAAGAAAAAAGGAACACTGCGCTATTTTCTTGACACTAAAACCGAAACAAGTGAAAATCTTTTTTATACAACAAAGTGATAATATAGTAGAGAGGTCCAAGTGGGTAAAAGTCAACCATCATGTTCAACCAACCTGTGGGATTTTAGCTTCCCCTGCCTGTCGTAAGAGGCGACTAAAACGGGGCTTTCGGGGTTGCGGGCGGCTAGAGTGGGAGCTCGAACCGCCCAATGGCAACCCCGGGAAGAACTGCTCTGTGTGTGGCCGCACAGAGCCGTTGAGAATGTTGAGATGGGTCCGTACGGGACATAGCGCTTGGAGGGCACCGGTCGCGTTCCTTTGGAGATCCCGGAGTCCTCCACAAGCAAAATTTCTACCAACAGAGAAGATAAATTAGATGGAATCCATCTTGACTATTGCAGTTGTAAGCTTTACATTTTGATAGATTTCAAGATGTAGAAAA
Organism: Hesperia comma; assembly: GCA_905404135.1. Taxonomy (NCBI): domain Eukaryota; kingdom Metazoa; phylum Arthropoda; class Insecta; order Lepidoptera; family Hesperiidae; genus Hesperia; species Hesperia comma. Next base: position 12,296,792 of record FR990021.1, on the reverse strand, counting down.
ACACAGCCGTTCTATGCAATAACGATTTTATTAACAATATAAATAACTTACTTAAAAATTTATTCTACAATTGAGCTGCGCTACTCTACTGCGAGCAGTCCAATGTGCTTGTATTTATATTTATCTAGATACATTATTATTACTCTCTTTCACCTAATACTAATCTATGCACCAATGCAATAGGTATCTAGTTCGTACACCTTCGTACTAATACAAACACAATAACAAAGTAAATAATAATTGTCCTATATTATATTAGTATCATTTTTGAGCGTATTTAGTTGATGCAAAAATATGTAGAGTTACTTACCTACTTAAGTATATAGTGTGGGTACCAACTTCAATTAGTTTTTAAGGTTGTATTCTTTTATAGGTCGTAGAATAGGTACTTAATATTTATACCAAATACGCTTGCTTAGAAAAATCCAATGAAATATCTAATGAGCTTAGTTTATTGATTAGTCGTCGCGAAGATTTATCAATAATCTAAGATAATAAGATTTTCGAATAGGTACAGGTAGTTTTTATGTAGATGTCAATTGAGATAAGTATTGCATCAACTACATACAATCGCAGTGATAACCGTTCACATTAATACAAAAGCATTAATTTATCGTTTTTATTTACTTTTGTTATATTTTGTACACGTATATTTAAAAACTTTTATTAATATTTAAACATTTATATTTCTTCAATTCCTGACCTATTCAGTGGTTTAATAAAATTATTCAGACATTTAATCCGTATTTACAGCGAGTAACTTTACAGAAAAATGTTTTTACATCAGTTTAACAACTAAGTTATCATCAAAATATTTGATGAAATAAAATGTTACAATATACAAGTTAACGGTAGTATTAATTAATGAACTGATCAGGATCACCTCGTTTTAGTTATGATGTTTTTTATAATACTTACTGCGGAAATTCAATAATTAGTGAATTCCCTGGACACAAAATTGAGCAATCGTCACTTAAAAGTTAATCGTTATATTGTACTAATTATCGTAAGGAGCTCAAAGTTCATGGCGTAGGATTCTTATGGGTCCCCGAGACGATCAAGTGCGCTTGACAAGTCTACGTGATTGAAGCGAATATTGATCGTTTACGGCGTTGACTTGACGCATTCCTTCAAGCGATCTACGGCTTGACCAGAATTGACAGAAATTTTGATTGACGCCGCTTGATGCACCTACGCTTGATGCGACTTGACAGGACTTGACAAGCTTTTTTCATTAGCAGCCGAAACTTCGAAGATGGCGGACATGGCGGATGACGAAAACTACCGAGACGTGGCCTTGGCAACAAGCGCTGACATAATTACCGAGCGCGATTTTGTGCTATTGCTAATATCCCTTTACAGGGATTATCCTGTACTTTGGAAAATTAAAAGTAAGGAGTATGCTGACAAAAATAAACCTATAAAAAAATAAAAATACCCCATCGCCTCTTTCTTGTTTTTTTTCCTTAATAGATACCGCTAGAGTTATAGCAAGGAATGCCATATCTGCGTTAGAAACCATTTTTGTTTTTGCGACCACAACTTTCATGGGCACAGGGCTGCATGCGACTAAGGTACACGCACTTGACGGGACTTGATGGCACCTTCAATAGGTGTCAAGTCCCTCGTCAAGTGAAACCGTCCATCACGTGAGACTTGTCCAGTGCGCTTGATCGTCTAGGGGACCCATTATGGGTCCCCGAGACGATCAAGTGCGCTTGACAAGTCTACGTGCTTGAAGCGAATATTGATCGTTTACGGCGTTGACTTGACGCAATCCTTCAAGCGATCTACGGCTTGACCAGAATTGACAGAAATTTTGATTGACGCCGCTTGATGCACCTACGCTTGATGCGACTTGACAGGACTTGACAGACAAGCTTTTTTCATTAGCCGCCGAAACTTCGAAGATGGCGGACATGGCGGATGACGAAAACTACCGAGACGTGGCCTTGGCAACAAGCGCTGACATAATTACCGAGCGCGATTTTGTGCTATTGCTAATATCCCTTTACAGGGATTATCCTGTACTTTGGAAAATTAAAAGTAAGGAGTATGCTGACAAAAATAAACCTATAAAAAAATAAAAATACCCCATCGCCTCTTTCTTGTTTTTTTCCTTAATAGATACCGCTAGAGTTATAGCAAGGAATGCCATATCTGCGTTAGAAACCATTTTTGTTTTTGCGACCACAACTTTCATGGGCACAGGGCTGCATGCGACTAAGGCACACGCACTTGACAGGACTTGATGGCACCTTCAATAGGTGTCAAGTCCCTCGTCAAGTTAAACCGTCAATTACGTGAGACTTGTCCAGTGCGCTTGATCGTCTCGGGGACCCATTATAGAATTTAGGTTGATGATGAGCGATGATTTGAGTTGGTACTCTCAGTACAGAAGTATATTATGTAGTTTGAACTAGTTTGTACCCACCGTAAACACGCCTTTGACAATCAATTAGGGTCTGAAATTCGGGTATGCAAACTAACTTCAGAGTATATAAGTACATGTTCTATTCTACGATTATAAAGATAAATTTTAGAGAATTTTATAGAAGTACGAAGAAGAAATGAGTATCTAGACGAAGATCCTAGTTAAAGTTAAGAAGATAATTAATTTTATTACTAAGAAAGTACAATATTTTATTCGATGTCTACAACAGTAGGTAAAATGAACACAAAAATAAAATCGCAAAACAATATCTACTTACATCTTGCGAATTATTATTGTTAAGACGAATGTGATGAACTGCTGATTTTGGCATTCTTATACCATTACTTTCAGATAAAATGCATGTACTTAATAAAATACAGAAATCAATCGAGCATAATTGTTAATTTACAGATAAGATAATAAGTTTAGTATAGTATTATAGTTAGAGACAATTCAGCTAGAGACATGACTTTTTCTACATTAACTAGTTATCTAGGCAAGTCTACATAATAACAGTAGTTTTGAACACAGACAGGATTGTTTTGGTGGTGATTCGCTGTATAGCTTTTCATTAGGTAAGTACCTACTTATTTAATACAGCCATTGTGCGACTTATTGAAGTCAATACAAACTCCAGTTCTCAGACTAATAAACTATAGACGGCGTGCCGTGAACAAAAGCTTGAAGCCGGCTAAAAGTACGCCTCGCCTTGTAATACACACGGCGGCACTCATTGCCGGCTTCACGCTTTTGTTCACGGCGCGCAGTCTATACATAGTTTATTGGTCTGATCTGAGCTCCAGTTATAATTCGTACAATTGTGAAGCTTAAAACCATACTAATAATATAACGTAGATAGATACATACTTACTAACGCTTAGTAAGGACGTGAAATTTATGTTTTTACTCGTATGTATTTACATTTTACACAAGGATATTGATAATGAAGATATGCCTTACTCCTGATTTACTATATCAGAGTCAAGCAAGGAATTTAAGAATAAAAGAATACAGATAGGTATCTAAATGGACAGTAAGAGGTGAGCTTTTTTTAGGAAAAGAATGAGCAAACTTATGTTCCCGTAGGAATGCAGATTAGGTAGCAAGGAGATACAGGAGAAGTTTAAATGGAATTTAAGTTTCCTTTGAAGGTTTCGTGGAATAGAACACGTGACGACGGGACAGGGCGGATGAGCGATAGATGTTGGATTCGTGTTGCAACGACAGTTTAAATCATGGTTATTAAATAGGGTACCTATTGTAAATAACTTTTGAATTGCTACGAACATCAATTTATAGGTACCTTACTGCAAACGGGTATGAATTTTCCCCGATATTGAGTGTGCCCACTTTGCTGCGACAAACTTTATACAGGACTGCAATCCTTGATCTCGTCATTCAGGAGGCTAATCCTTTACGACAGAGACGACATCCCTTATATTATAAGTAAGTAATTGTTAGCTTATCAGCCTTTACATCAAACGTCTACATATCGGTTCACGACCAAAATACCATTTGAAAGGTCCGTCCGTCCACGACGAAATATTGGTATGAAGGCCTACCAAGAATACTTTATTATTACAACATAAATTCATTGTGCTTCTTGAATATCACGGGTCAAAAAGATCAATTGTTAATAGGTATTAATCAATGGGTAGGTACACCGCGGAGACAAAATTGTTTGCGCGCTGAAATTTCTCGTTGTTGTATGTATATAAAACTGAATGTTAAAGGAAAAGGGTTGGCAGTTGGCACATAACGGCATGTCTCAGTCACTAACAAATCTCGTATAACATACGGCAACACACGCACTCGTCAAACGTGACAAACATTTGCTCTAAATCCGGTGAAAACGCTATAAACTTACAAAATATTCTTAATTTCGTTATTACTGAATATACAATTCATTGCAGTCAATGGGAACTCCAATATTGGGTTCGTTTGTTTGTTGTATGGCAGTTTAGGTATTGGCATGTTATGAGGGTGGCGGACACCGCACGAGGGATGACGTGGCGATTTGATTGAACTGTTTGTCGATGGGCATGCGGTCGTCGTACAACGTGGGCGCCTGCAGGATGATGCCGGCCGTGCCCACCAGCACGGCGAGCGTGAATATCCATAGAAATAGCCTGTCGAGCACCATTGCGACATACTTCCAATCTTCTTTCACCTGTAACAATGATTTATCATCGTTAATTATGTGCAACTTTTTGATTGCCTGTAGGTATGTCCTTAATGATTAAAAAAATTACTACCTCTTTAAATTATTCAACAACCCTATTAACGACTCAATTCCGTAATAACATAACGTTCGTCAAGTGAGTAGGTGGTGGTAGGTAGGTCACAATATTCTATGGGCTTGTGTAGACCCCTCTTTCCCACTGCGCATAATGGGCACAGGTTCAGGGCTGCGTGGTCAATTGGGCCCCCCTAGTCCCAACTCCATTAACAAACTACAGATATACCTATCGGTCTAAAATCTAAATAGCTACTTTCTTTGTGTAAAGGAAAATCATTAGTGAATAAGCCTACCATAACATAGGCATGTTGCAAGGCAATGTCTGCCGGGTAATCAATAAGACATAGTACTCTCTCTATTTTCAAAACCAAAACCACCAACCTTAATTGAATCCTCGAGCATCCTGGTATGCTCAGCAATGAACCGCACACAGAAGCAGGTGCGGTGCACCTCGGGCGGGCAGGCGGAGTAGCTAAAGCCGGGCGGCGGGTCGGGCACGGGGCTGAGCGCCTCCTCCTCCGCCGTCAGCGCCGTTTCGCTCGACCCGTGAACCACGCAGCTGCCGCCGAAACCAAAACCACCAACCTTAGTAGAATCCTCGAGCATCCTAGTATGCTCCGCAATGAACCGCACGCAGAAGCAAGTGCGGTGCACCTCGGGCGGGCAGGCGGAGTGGCTGAAGCCGGGCGGCGGGTCGGGCACCGGGCTCAGCGCCTCCTCCTCCGCCGGCAGCGCGGCTTCGCTCGACCCGTGGACCACGCAGCTGCCGCCGAAACGGTTGCTGTCGCCTAGCCTGGAACGTTGAGAAAAGGAGATTCTTAATTAGACCGTACGTATGTTTTTGTGTTTGTGTTCGCAGATTACTTCGTCGTTTATGCGCGGATTTTGATATTTTTTTATATTCCAATTAATATTCCAATGGTAGTACCATGATAAGGACATCAGGATCTGGTGATAGCATCTCAGAGAAATCGAGAGGAACTTTCGAAAATAGTAAGGGCGAGCGAAAATTAATGTTTTCATTGGGTATTTTAAAGCACTTTAATTTAATGAAGATCACGTGTCGATTGATGATGGAGTCGAAACGTCTTGATTTGGGTAGGTATGCGCCCTGGTCTTGTGTTTGGTCAAAGATACGATGAGAACTTTTTCAAAATTTACATTACCGGTATTTATCTCCCGAACGGATTTGAATGACGTGGTGGAACTTCACATCATGGATGTACCTATTTAGGTACCTATCTATACAGCTATCAGGTTAAAGTGCAAATGTAGCAAAGTAGGTAAGTTTTAAATATGACCCGCCGACGTAAACGCGATGAGATACGATAGGTTCCTACATAATATACTATACATACTAATATACTACCACTTGTAACTATTGTCCCCTGGCTGTTGTAATTGTGTAGCTACATATTTATGTATATTGTAGGTACCCTTGCTAGACTCACGGGGATGCGTTCAACTGTCAAGCGATTCAAACCCTATTGTGCATTACCTAGTTATTTAATACCTACTATCAATTTGTTCATACCGACGCTAGTAGTGAAAACTTGTAAGTTTCCGTATAAGATTATCCATTGATATACGGATATTTCATGCGCTATTGCTATAATTATGGATGTATGGATTACTAAGTTAGCAAACAAGATTGTGTATCACTGTAGCCGTCCGTATATCGACCGTCCCTCAATTATGCCGTCACACCGTTAATTGGCAGAAGCGATTGATTACCCATACTGTTCCGCTCCGCAATATTGTGGGTACGGGTAGTTAGTCTACTTAGTTATCGTATTACCTTAGTTATTAGTATTACCTTAGTATTATCTTAGTACATAGTATCTCAATGGTATTACCTATTATGAAGCAGGTACATAATTGTCTTAATTAATGGGACGAAGCGACATGAGATGAACCAATATCTTATGTAGGTACTTACGTAAGATTGTAATCTGTCTAATTCCAAGATTCAAATATGATTTCAATTAATATTCAAACTAGAACTAGGTGTTGGATTAAGAAGATAACGATACAATTGAGTGTAGAAAAATGGACGCCGATCAAAAAAATAGGTAAATTGATTTGGGAAAGTTGCTGGACTTGGTTGTTTTAAAGATAAATATCTTTGAGTTTGAGGACATGGAAAACTCTAGTTGCGCAGGTTTTCTTATCACGTCTTGTGTACAAGCCAAAGGATTAGGTACTTAGATAATAATATGTATTAACTTCTAAGTTGAACATAAATAACATAATTATAGGATTGTGGAGCAATCGAACTTCTCACAACTGTTACAAGTACACTTACTTACCCGGACTGAACGTAGGTACGTAGAGTAGAGTGCGTCAAGTCTTCCTTGCTGGGAGTTTAAAATAATAGGTGTACCTATGTAGAAATCGAACTGCTTACAACTGTTTCAGATGTGTGTATAGGTAGGTAGGTACACTTACCCGGACTGCACGTACGTAGTGTGCGTCAAGTCCTCCTTGCTGGGCGTGCGGGTGAGCGGGCGCGGCGGCGCGGCGGGCGGCGGCCACGCGCCGGGCGCGCAGCAGTCGTCGTCCGCCGCCGCCAGCCGGTACGGGTACAGCGGCCGCGCCGCGCCGCCGCATCGCACCACCACGCCGCATGCGGTGTACCGCGACCTGACGATCAATAATTTTATTTTATTTTTATTTTATTTTATTTTTATTGGATAATCAACAAGACTTACAATTAACAATACAGTAATAAATTAGTCATTATAAAAATATTAGAACTAAAATGAAGTCTTAACTACAGATTATCACGGCATGCATCGTGGACAAACTTTCTATTCTTATATTTAAATTATAAAATATTAAAACATGTTTCTATTGTTAAGTATATTTAAAAAAATAAAGCTAATGTTAATTAATCTATGACAATTTACGTAATAATGATTTAAAGGAGGAAACAGAATTGTCGAAAATGTCTATTGTAACGGACGTGACGTAAGCTGATGCACTGCCAGCTAAATTGTGCCTAAAGGAGCTGCCTGCCAACGCATCACGTAGCCTTAGCCTTAGTTAGAGCCAAAGCCAAGCCAAAGCCACCGCCCGCCATATTGATGATTCCCTCCAGCCACAGCCAGGCAGCCGTCACAGCCAGACGGTGGAGCGGAAGGTGTCAATAAAGCCATAACCTTAGCCATTGACGATACTTTTTGCATGAACTGATGTTATTTGAAAAAGAAAGATGTGACGTTGACGAATTTGATTTGGTATTCGATTCGATGTATTGTCATTGAGCAGAAAATTATAAAATCCTAAAGTAAAAATAGTCGTATTATTTCCCTTCTTTTACATTCAGAAGTGGATAATAATGTTAAAAAACGTAATACCTACGTCCTAACAATGGAGAGAATAAAAAATAATGGCCAAAATTGAAAGCGATAAAAGTATCAGGGAAGGAGAGACTTGGACATGGATTTCTGATGCTTTGAATATGGATCAGCGCTTCCGGACATCAGGTGACCTTTGTATTGCTTGTACTTTAATGTTTTTTAAGACAGAATAAATTATTAACTGGAGAAATAATATCAGTAGGTAGGTACAAGGCTTCGAGACTAAAATTTAATCGAATGCAAGATTTAAAAGTTCGTTGAGGAGATTTTGATAGTTTGAAACTAAATATGAATCGGGTCGAACGGAGATGACATTTTGAGAATGCCGTTGGTGTTTTGGAAACAAACATTGATCAAGTTGGACAGTTATAGGATTTCTTTTTGGAAATATCTCATGGTAGGTCTGGAAAGGTCGATCGTGGAGAGATACTCGCGTTTGTATTTTGTTGTTACAGGTGATGTTCAATTCCAAGTGCGTATTGTCGCTGGTAGAGAAATGCTGGATAAAGAAATGCTAGATGGATCTCGTGGAACAGCTGAACAGAGTTAAATTTTATGCCAATGACGAACTGATATACTTACTACGATATGGAAAATAGTTTTCAAGATGCAATGCCATATTTACTTTACTTGAAAAGGAAGAACTGTCTAATCTGTCAGATAAAATTTGTGAAAGCCCTCATTAAGAATCTACAACCAGTCTGAATGAAGAGAAGAGCCTTGTCAAAATGCAAAGAGAAATCAGTGAATGCTTATCAGTTTTATAAAAATGATCATTACGTGGAGGTGTATATCTCAGCATAAAAGGTGATGTATGCCATTTTATGTCGCTGTCATCATGCTGTGCAAGTACAAGTTGTTGTTGATTTTGTTAAATTATTAACACTTTGTGTGCGTTCCAATTGCGGGACGCAATTGTTGCAGGATGGCCGATTGTAACGGACGTGACGTAAGCTGATGCACTGCCAGCTAAATTGTGCCTAAAGGAGCTGCCTGCCAACGCATCACGTAGCCTTAGCCTTAGTTAGAGCCAAAGCCAAGCCAAAGCCACCGCCCGCCATATTGATGATTCCCTCCAGCCACAGCCAGGCAGCCGTCACAGCCAGACGGTGGAGCGGAAGGTGTCAATAAAGCCATAACCTTAGCCATTGACGATACTTTTTGCATGAACTGATGTTATTTGAAAAAGAAAGATGTGACGTTGACGAATTTGATTTGGTATTCGATTCGATGTATTGTCATTGAGCAGAAAATTATAAAATCCTAAAGTAAAAATAGTCGTATTATTTCCCTTCTTTTACACTATGTTTGATTTTTTTGAAATTAAATTATATCGTCGTTGTATTCTATACAAAGTTGAGTGATGACCTAGATTGCTTTTTGTTGCACCAAGCGCAAACAGGGAATATTTTGATGCTCTTGGTTTTTTGGTGGTGCATAGAATTTAATTTTTTTGATGAGGTCGGGACAATCAATCACTCCATTCACTAACTTGTACAGAAATACCAAATCCACAAAATCTCGACGTTCTTTTAGACTAACTAATTTGAAGTATTTAATTCGATCATCGTATGATGTTAATAATAATGATAATCATGAGTTTGTATAACTTACTTTTTACAAAAAATAACCAACATCAAAGTAGAGATAACTCAGAAACCACTTGTAGTGTAGTACCTTAATATATAAGTTAGGTTAATACATATTACCTAAAGAGAGTAATAAAATAAAGACTTCGTACAAGCAAGACGTCTATAATTCGAACCTACACTCGCCAGATGTCGCTCAAATTAAGTCCAACTGGATTATGGCCAGTACTACAGATTCCCATTCCTACTTATTAGGTACCACATGGCAAGCACTATCTTTCGGACAAAAAAGGAACAAGAAAAGAATAATCGACTTCAACACCGACAAGCAGAGTAAAAACTACAAGTCAGATGTCGTTTGAGTTTATAGGGACCCCACCACGACCACGACAAGCACCAACTTTGGAATAAAATTAGAATCATCAAAATCTGTTAACCCAGTCGAAAGTTTTTAGGTAGCAAACATGAAAAATACAGTTTAATTGAGAACCTCGTCCTATTTTGAACTCTGTTAAACACTTATGGCCGCGTCGATACAGAATTCGTTTTAACTGCATCCCACACAATAGCCAACTTTCCGCCCCCGTTACTGTCGTCGGCGTGAATTCAAAATGTCCTAAAGTAAATTTTGCGTACAGGCAAACTTTAACTGAGAGCACAGGTACCTAATTTTGTTTTCGGCGGGGAGTGATAATTCCGTATTCCCAGCGTCTCAGGAATAACCATACCTAGATTGTGTTACTAGTATGTATGCACGTACGCGCTGTAGCGCTTTATGCGACGGACGATTGGCTATTGGCCCACTACTGAGCACGGGAGCACGGGAGCTCTCCTCATCATTGAGGAGGTCTAGAGCATAATCCACCACGATGCTCAAGAAGTCTAACTTCTAATATCTATGGATATCTAAATATAAAATATCTTGGACCGATTGCTGTAGTTTCTCTCCAAAACATTGAGACACTCAAGAACTTTTACCATTAGCGGTCACGCAACGGACAGACGATTAGGAGCCAACAATAATGAAATTATACAAACAAAACGAGCACCGCTCATGAAATATTTAGTCGGTTACTGTCGTTTAAAGTTCATTACTCTTGTCGTAACATTCTACGTGAAGCTATGACTTAAAAAAGAAAAATAACATTATCCGACGTTCATAACCACAGCATTAGTGAGCCTTATTAAATTATTACCAAGACCAGGGCGAGATCATATAATACGGGATTATTTTTACCCCGCTACGATGAAGGCAAAAATAGGATTATTATATCAGCCCCTGCTTCTTATCATAATTTGACAAATGAAAGCGTTTTGATCGTCCGCTGGGTAAAGGCACAAAATACGTAAACCACACGTAGGTAAACACAACGGCTTTATGGCTTCACACTAAATTGAATATGTATGACACGTCTAGACAAAGTAAATACATAAAAAGAAAATAAAGTTGCCATATTTAGACACCTAATAAAATATTCTATTTGGCTTGGGCTGATCATATTCATAGGTATCCTATTTTATCAAGTGACGCCACGTATGTGTGTGTGGATTATCAATCAATCAATATATTATGAACTTCTTACATTATTCCGTTATTGAGTGAAATTTCGCATGTATGATCCTTGGGGAGACAACGGTATTTATAAACGGGATTTTATAAACACCCCCCTCCCCCCAAACGGATAAAAAAGGGGATATACTGAAACAAAAATTACACGCGGGTGAAGCCGCGAGGGGACGACTAGTCTTTATTAACCTCTTTTACTCAAACTAAGTACATAACCTCTTTAAATCAAACTACAAGTTATCACTTGTCAAACATTATTAAAACGTAGTCGAGAACGAGCACAAATGTTTCGCTATTTAATATTAACATATTTTTTATATCTACCTACCACACAATGTCATAGGTAGATACCATCATTATGGAAAAGTTAATATGAAATTAGGTAGGTACGCCGTATATTTTCGTACCTTCAATATCTTATAATATGTAGATAATACGGATATTGGATGGATTCCAAATAGATAAATCCTGCAACTAAATGAATGCACACATATTCCTTTGCATAAATTAAATATTTCAACTGTAATTGCATCGTTTTTCCCACGAGCTTTGCGGTCGGCCATAAAATACAAATAAATTACGTTATTCAACGCGCGCTCTACGCAGGTTTCATTTAACAGTTCATGGATCATTATAAATATTTTATAGTATACTTTCACCATCAAAGCGTATTTCCAGCGAACCGTGTTTTTAGTAATTACGGGATAAAGTCGTGAAAGGCGTGATAGAGCGCGTCTGTATATTGGTTTTGGCAGAGTAAGCCGCCCGCCGATCAATTTACGTAACGATCTGAAACCGCACGAAGATGCGCCGCTCTGTTATACCACTCGTCTTCGTAATGGATGTCCATTTGCTAAGTGAATTACAATACGCCGATAGCCGATGCGATTACCGCGATATTGTTCCATTATGAAGAGCTAAATGTCGACAATCATATCCAATTTGGATGTTTCTATCTTCACAAGAGCCTTTCATTCATATGTGTGTGTGATAAATCATTCAGTACTTAATAATTATGAAGTCTGCGCATGCATACAAAAATTTACTACAATAATAGCTATTGTCTTATTACGTTAAGTCCTTTTATGTATTTGGCTTAAATCTTGCCGCATACTTCCTTATAGCGTCTATAAAAGGTAGATAATAAATAGAGAAAATTAGTACCTTATAATTATAACTAAGCTAAAGATACTTTCACGAGCTAGCAGTAAACATTGCCAGATGAATCCGAAAGATTATTTCCTTGAAAATCGTGCAACGCGAAGCTTATTAATATTAAAGTTGACGGGGTTCTGCGGTGACGATAAATAAACACGACTCCGCGGAAGACTGTCTTAAGACAAACTTATAATTAATTTACACTTCGAAATTACTGGGTGGTGTCTTGATCTACCTATATTATAGTCCTTGAAATAAAACTTTAAATTTTTGGTTGTGTTTCATCGTGTCTTTAATAAAATCATATGGCTCTTTGAGCAATCCTTAGGGTGCGGTTCCACTGAGGCGGAGCGGAGCGGAGCTGTGCGCGATTCACCAATCGCGTGGCTTGAAAACCACGCGAGGCTCAATGAGATGTGGATTTCAAGCCATGTGATTAGTGAATCGCGCAAAGCTCCGCTCCGCTCCGCCTCAGTGGAACTGCACCCTTAGAGGTGTAGGTAGAGGTACGTGCAGTACCTATAATGGAGAAAGACTGAGACATTCACGTCCACTTAGCCCCGGTGCCCCCGGTCCCGGTGCAGATTGGAGGAGTCGACAAATTGAAGCTCGAATGTTCTTATGCCACCAAAACCCTCACTATTTATAAGCTTAATTTTTATAAATGCTTTAATGTCGTGTTTGAATAGATTCAATAGGTAGATTGCCACAAAATGTGTCAAACGTATCCAATATGACGCAATGGAAACATTTATAAACTAGAACATTTGGGCCCCAGGTACTTTAACGATTGTTATGTAGGTACCTACCAAACATTACCTCAAGTAAATAAAAATAAAGCTAATAAAATATCAAATCTCTTACCTCGTAGTGTCAAACTTATACTGCGGTCGTTTCATGAAGAGCAACCGCGGCAGTATATGAATAAAAACTCTCTTGACCCACGGCGACATCCGGTGCGTTTGTGGCGAGCGGAAGTGAACGTTGAGTACCACTACAGTTACGCATATACTGAAACAACAAATATATCCTTTTTAATCTACACGTGCCAGCATCATTATCGCCATAACTCACATAACTGCCCCACAAATGGCTCGGAGCCTAAGACATAATACTTACACCATGCTGGCCACATTATGGGATAAGTCGGTAAATAAGATAATTTCATGGGGGTTTCATTGTAAATAATTACTCAATTTTGACGATTTGTTCATAGTTTCTTAGTATGTATGTAGTTAGCCGGAGTCTATAAGTTCAGTTAACTTCATTTGCATTACTTAGTTCACGAGTAAGATTTGATGTAGTTAGGTTCAAAACCAAGAAACAAAATACGTGTAAAATAAAATAAATAAAAGCTTTCCTCCTAATTTTTTTATTAGTTTTCTCTGCCGCATTAATCTCCAACTGAGCTCTCAACTCTTGCGTACTTTTTTCACAGAAATGGATAAAGCATTAGGTAGGTATAGTACGTGGGTTCGAAACATTAAAAGCCCGTAATTACCGCTGCCTAATGGTTTCCATTCCCAAGTTCTTAAGGTGTCGTGGATTGAAATAATAAAATATTTGATGCTAAATACAACTATTAAGTTTTAGATCTTCATTTTATATAAAAATTGACCTTATTATGGTGAAAGAACAATACGCTCCATCTGTGAATTCAGATCAGAAGAATAAGTTACAAACGAATTAAGTACCTATGTACCTATATAATTCTTCTAATGTTTGCATGTTCTATTTCCAGTTGTATCATAAATCGCACTAATTCGCAAACATACGTAATATCTCTAAATGTAAGCGATTAATCAAGATTTATCTAATCCCCATGCGATAGTTTGTGCGAGCGAAACTGGCGGTAGGAAACCTACAAGCGGAAGATTTGTTGTTTACTCACCAGCCAACTAATAATCCTTAGGCGCTTTGCCCACGGTGCAACTGTTGCAGCAACTGGCAATTTGCAATTAACTTGCAACTAGCTGTTTACATACATTTCAATTGGACTGCGCACACACTGCAACTCGAGTTTCGAGTTTCGGCAATCGTCAACAGTTTTCAGTTGCTGCAATCGATGACTATACTCGGAATTTTAATTAGATTCCAGATTTGACAATTTCAGTGTTGCAACGTTATGACAACTACTAAATAGTGACGTTGCCGAAATTATTCGATACGGAAATGGAATATTTCCGACTCGATTCCTCTCGTTTAGGTATAGTAGTATCTAAACAACTACTACTTTAACAGAAACTAAATATATCACGAAATTAAATATTTCTGAACGCATAATTTAGTTATGACGATTAATTGAGGATATGAGTTTTTTTTAATAATTGTGTGTGAAATTAATAAAAAAATGTAATCATGAGGGAACATGAGAAATAAAGCAAATTGGTGTATTATGGTTATAGGCGCATGGGTTGCCAATACAGAAATCTATCGGCTTTTTTATTATAAATTTTATTTTTAATATAAAAATAAAAAAAATACTTTTTATAGAATAAAGCAGTGGTTACTAATTATTAAATAATTATTTTGAATAAATGTATTTGTTTCAATAAAAAAAAACTCACTAAATGATTTTAATAATTGGCACACGAATATTACAATATTACAAGTAAGTAATGATTAATTTCACCTTTCTGTGGCAACTGGATGACTAAAAAATTATAATGTGCAATTTAACGTCGAATAAAAACAACCACTAAGATAACAATAATAATAACTCCATTTCTTATCCATTTTCAGGAAAACTATCTTATTTGTGTATTATAAATGTCATATTGCTGCCAATAACAACTGCGTTCCGAGTGGTCCGATATGTTCCGACATTTCATGTATGTGAACGGTGTCTATGTGTGCGTTGCTTTTGCGTACTTTGTATGAAGCTTAACATCTGTATTATCTAGTTTGTAGTTCATATAACCTAATAGCAGGTTATATGACGTGGTATCATTGTTTTACAAAATGACAGTAGCTAATGTCAAATGAGGAATCGAATTATAATTCAGAGTATAAAAGCATCTAGGTATTATGTGCCGGTGTTTAATATTTTTCGTTTACTATATAATTTTGAATAAATAACCTTTCCGTATTGTTCTCTCATTTTTATTATATTTTATTAAAACACATTATAATAGACATATCGAGTAAAGAAAAATCGAATAATCAAAACATCGTTCGTAATCGTGTGAGTAATCACTATTATTGAAAAGCTGGCAACATAATTTTGAAAAGTGACATTAGCTTATGTCAATTTAGGAATCGAATTAAAATTCGGAGTATAGGTTAGTTGCTAATTGCCGCAACTTGCAACTGTTCAATTATCTGGTTTTGGCAGTTGCCAGTTTCCGCAACTGTCAATCGCAACGCGTCGGACGATTTCACACCTTACTAGAGGTGGTCGATACAAATCGTATATCGATATTGAAACGTATATTACATCGATATCGTTATAACCGATATTGATGCGTGTCAAAACTATATATTTTTTGAAAACCGATATTGGTGTTCCTTTTTTTTCTGGATTCGTATCTTTTGAATGTCTCCAAATACTTATTGTATAAGTTCCTCTTCGTTGGCTTTTATACTTTTCCAAGTATTTCAGGTATGTGTGCAAGAAGGAGCCCTTCTTCAACTTTTGATAATGTTTTCGAAAACTCATGGGCATGTGAATTACCGCCAGCCTGAGCTCTCATATTTCGGAGCTTTTGTTTGATTAATGCGTACCTAATGGGTTTTGCTTTGACAACTCACCAGCAGGCGCTGTAGTTTATGTCCCTTTTCAATTACATTTTAACCAACCAGATTTTTTCTCATTTTTTGTCTGTTTTGCACTTGTCAATATATAGATATAGATACAAACATATAGACATTAATGAGCCCGCGACATCATTCGCTCAAAGGAGGTTTTCCCGCGTGAATTCCGATCCCGCGGGATGTCCAGAATAAAAAGTAGCCTATATGACGCTCCACAATCTCAACTACCTCCCAGTGATAATCCCATAAAAATAGTAGCTTTTCCCGCTTGAATTCCAATCCCGTGGGAATTCCGGGATAAAAATATATGCTGCTCCATAACCTCGTCTATCTCCCACTGATAGTCCCATAATATTCTAAGCCTGCGAATTCGCGCGTAGGAGTTTTTCCCGAGTGAATCCTGATCCCGTGGGATTTCTACGATAATAAGTAGCCTATAATATATATTGGTTCACAATCACCTCTATCTCCCAGTGAAAGTCACATAAAAATCCGTTTATCCGATCCGGAGATAAACGTGTACAAAGAGACAAACTTTTTATATAGCCTTTCAAACCCTATTTTACCCATTTAGGGGATGATTTTTAAAAAACTTTGATACAGGTTTTTCATTATTTTTTATCATAATTCTAAACACCAATTTTAATAATACCTGGTTTACAACTGACGGACTTTCATACAAACTTTGAACCCATATTACACCCCCTTAGGGGTGGAATATCAAAAAAACCATTCTTAGCGGATACATTCTAACTATAAACTACTTCCCTGCCAAATTTCATCTTAATACGTTCTGCAGTTTCTGATATTTCGTGATAGTGACAGTTTCTGATTTTCGCTTTTATATAATAGATTTAAATTTAAATAAATTCGATATTATCGACCAAAATCATCAATATTATCAACTATCGATAATATCATTACCCAGATATAATTATCGATATTACAACAACCTTGCATCCCTATGAACGCTGATCGTTGCTATAAATTGCTAGAAAATTGCGGCAACCGTAAACGTTGCTGCAACTATCAACTTTGACAGGAAACTTTTAAAAAGTTGCAAGTTGCTGCAACTCAAGTTGCACCGTGGGCAAAGCGCCTTAACCTATATCGTTAACTTTAGAAAGATAGATAGATAAACTCTTTATTGTTTGTACACCAAAATATATAGGTACAGTAAAAAAATAAAATCACATGAACCATCGGAGAATGCTATTTAGCATTAATACGTGCATTAGCCCTCATCGCGGCTCGAGTGGATAACTAATCTCATTAACACACTTCAATAAATTCTTTATATTATTATGTACCAGCTGTTACCCGCTTCGGTGGGCATTTTATGAATTTGATTTTAAATAAATTCTAGGTTATAAAATATCGATGTTAACATATTACGTAAAGAAAGATATTCGATTATGAACCAAAGAATTGATTTACCTGATAGAAACAAGAATCATGGCAAATATAAGATATTTTCCGAGGAGAGGCACAACCAGCGACGTCGGCGGAATAATTTCCACCACCAGGAGGAAGAACACGTGGAGACTGATCAGAATTGATATCGACAGCGTTACCTGCGAACAAACTGAGTTTAGCGTTTTCTAGTTCTGTAAGACTCGGCATATAATTGATTTTACCAACTCATGAACGCAAACAAATCGACGCAAAAAAGCACAAACGTAGGTAGGTAGGTAGTAACACTAGTAACCCATAAAATAGGTAGATAGTATGAAGATACCTAAGTATGGTTATCTATAATCCTGCAAAAAAAATGTCGTAGAGACAGGAGACTTGGACCATTCGCATTCGACGCAGAATCGTTCACTGATTTTAAATCTGCACGAAACAACATTCCAAAAAAATTAAGTTTAGGTTACAATTACGTTCCCACTGTTTTGCATCGTAGCATATACTTATTGTAAGTTAAAACGCACTAAAATGTTACACACAAGCACCTACGAGTACTTCAGTGTTATGAGTTTATGTTTCTCAAACTAATTTCTTTTATAGGTAGGTACATCGTCTACTCGCGTCCATATCGTACCTACTTAAATAAACTATTACAGCTCGTATAAAGCTGTCCTGTGGATTTATTTTCATTGCTATTCCTATTTAGTACCTACTTACCATCACATGATGTTGTATTCCAGTTCTTACTTATAAAACAAGGTACTTGTATCCATATTAATAATTATTATTAATGTGAAAGTGTGTTTGTTTGTTTGTTTGTGACTCTTTCACGTCGCAACATGGCTATTATATGATATGGTTTATGTGTGTGGGGCAGGTGTGGGGATAGTTAGGAGGGTGGAAAGTGACGTAGGCTATTTTTTACCGCGGAAAAACATCTCATTGCCATGGGAAGATCGATGTTTTGTTAGTTGCTAGATATTTAGTTGCGGATGTTGTTAATAGATGGCGTTAGTAAAATTCATTTGCAAGTTCTGAATCACGCTATCAAATACTACACGTAATTTACTTATGTCATAGGCGAATAATCTGATGTTCCAGTATATCATATAATAGGCTACTGTTTAGTCGAGATTCCTACGGGAGCGGGACCTACGCGACTGTTACCTACGGGTCCCGAAGCGAAGCGCGGGCGGTTCTCTAGTATTCAAATAATTCTGAATCATATTTTAGAGGGACTATAAAATGATATTTTAAGCTTGATGTCCGCGTATTTTCGAATTCGATAGTTTGTTGCATCACAGGTAACTTCTGAGTTTGTTTATTCTGTGCATGTGAGTTGCATATAAAACTATAAACCTATTCTGTTTTATTTACATTGTAAATATTGTAGGTTTCAGAATTATAGTAATTTTAAATTAAATTTCACATTCAACATTCGTGTGTTACAAATTGTAACTTACAATGTTTTTTGAGATTCATATTTTAATTTCACGCTTCGTCCTCTCATACTCAAGATTCAGTATTTAATCTAGCAATGACGAGTCCACTGGAAACTGGAAAAGAACATCATTATAAACACTGCCCCAAAACTCTCCTCGCCATTTTGGTTTGAGGTTTGAGCATTCTTTACTAAGATACTGAAGTCCTTTGACGAAAGCCTGTCTAAGGCCCTTCGCACACTACGCTATTTATTAGCTACGCGACTCCGACGCTACCCACAAATCGCTGTCACTGAACACTGTTCACTGACAGGATACGCATCAACGTCGTAGACGTGTTGCCTGCATACTTTGACAACATTACAATTTGTACTACAATTACCTACATTTAGCGACGTAATTGAATGCGTAATTGTAGCAAGCCCATACACCTGTGTCACTAATATAGTTTATTAAAATAATTAGCTATGGTGTAAGTAAGGTTATATTTTTGTATTGGTACCTACTTAACTAAATATAGAATGCTCTTTCAACTAAGTATATTAAAAATGGCAAATTGATAAGTTCACCTTGTGACCCTTCAAAATGTTAAACCTTCATAAGTTTCAAAATATAACATCTGTTATTTAACGTTGAAACTCAACTGCATAAACTTATGCGTATTTAATGCTTTTTGTGTGATTTTTTTTATTTAAGAATAAAGCTTAACTGATTTCATTTGGTATGGGAAGCATGAAGGAGAACCCAATAAAACTAACGTAATTTCTTTGGGCTCACTCGAAACTCGTATCGGTATAATGTAGCTTACACAGCGACTTTCGAACACTGTATTTTTTTCTTCATTCAGTAATTTTCTAGAGCGCGTTAGAGGTTTTTTACAGAGCTCCTTTATTTTTCAATATTGGCATTTTTAAATTGTACATGAGTAAAGATTTAAATTAAGAAAGAAAGAAAATCATTTATTTCTTACACAAGGCACTGTTGCAGTGGTTGCAGTACAGTAAATTAATACAGTAGAATAAAATTTAGAAAAATTCACTTAATTTTGTTGCTGGCATACCTTCTACATTGCATTTGGTTTACGTGAATTATGTTCTCAATATGTGACAAATCAAAAGGTGAATAATGGACAAAAAAAACCACTTTATGCTAAGGGGTGATTGCTAACCACGAATAATGGACGATGGTCATTTCTAATAATGAAACTAGCTTTACTAGCTTTCCAAACCCCATTAATAATAGAAGTAAAGGAATGTAATAGTCGGTAGGTATGTTCAAGCTTAATACACACACTTGGTTAACTAGAAATAGGTATAATTTGGCTACGAAAAGTATCCTACGTGCTAAAAGTAGCCTACGTGAAGTGCAACGACATTTCTTTTTTTCTGTTTTTAATGCAAAGTACTTACTCAAGTTATCATATAATTTACATTTAACGAAACTATAAATACTTATTTAAAAATAGTAACAGTTTACATACCTTTTCTCCACTGTCTGATGGCAAATAGAACGTGAGCACTGTGAGGAAAGAGATTCCCATGCAAGGGATGATGATATTGACGGTATAGAATAGCGTTTTCCTTCGCATCGTGATATTAAATGTGATATCCAAGTAAGGCTCGTCGCAACACGTGTAGAACTTTTCATTTCTGTAAACAAATATTCTAGAAGTAGAACACAGAATTATTAAATTACCTTTTACCCAGTAGGCAGTTTTAGAACTTTTGCTGCAAAACAAGACGTTTCTATGAAACTTGCCAGACTAAGTACAGTCAGCGTCAAATAATTAGAGACAATCAGGGTATTCAAATAAATAGACGCAACCAAAAAGTCGATAATATCGGTACAAGCAAAGTTTCCTTATTGTTGACAACAATATAGTCGCTCAAATGGCCGAGACGTTTAAAATGTCATATACATCGGGTCAGTCATAACACCATAAACATAGTTACAGTCATCTCGTCAATGGTATCCAAGCATTCAAAGCGTTCAAAAATATGGAACATTAGAAAAATAAACTACAATAAACTAAACCTAATATTATTGGCATGTCGTTCTATTATCTATCATTGTATGTCAATATCTATAATTAAAATCAATGTCAAGTTTAATACTAAGGCAAGTTTGAAATAATATCTATTGATGCATCCGATGTGATCATAGAGATATTACAATAGAGGGCAGAAGCCAGGCTTCAGAGCGTCTTTTGGATAAAAAGAGACGAAATCTTTAGTAATCACCTTTCTCTTTCTGGATCATCGGGATTGGAGAGAGATAGGTAATTACCGTTATCGTTGTTTCTCTTTCTAACCGGGGGCGATTGCAATGTATGGGTATGGCTCACCCACTCTATTGTAATATCTCTATGGATGTGATGGCTTTTGTATTAAATATATCAAAGCAAGCATTGAAGCACCACTTCATTTGACATACATGACTTGCACTTGACATTGAATTAATCAATTTACTTATCGGAAGAAATGATGCACAATGAACTTTATCGCATGTCATTTAAAGTCCATTTTTATTATGTGTTGCTATAATTTTGGCTACTTGGGTGCTACATATTTTTGAATACTTTGGTTGCTTCATACTTTTGAACACTTTGGCTGTTAGGCAACCAGTGGCGTTGTGGTTGTCACGGTATTAATGCCGACTTGGGTGTTATCAAGTATTCGGTGTTGTGAGTGCTCCGATATATTTGTACACGGTAGATGGTCTGAACAATTTGATCGCTTTGGTTGAGCCGTTCTTAATGGTCATAATGAATGTTTCCAAGTATTTGGTAATCATGACTGCTACGTACTATATGACGCTGACTGTACCTACGGAACCTATTCGCGATAGATATTTATGTGACATATAAATGTATGTTCTGCGGTCTTGCGGTTCGTGTTATCTTAATCTAAGTGCGAGGGTGTGAGTGTATAAGCTTAATAAAACATGAGAACATTTTTATTGCTTACAAACTAACTCACTGTGCTTAAGAGAGATTTTGCGCAGGACGCATAAGACCGTTGGTAATATCATTGTCTCGGTTGTATTTAAGTATTGTTAGTATATGAGTACGTACTCGGTCGGTGCGCATCGCGCAAGATCTACTTAAGCAGACGGATTATGTGGTGGGCGGCGGGCGGGAGTCGCGGTGGAGACGGGCGTCTTCGTGATGAGGGGTGCTATCGCCACTGTATCGCTACTCGTACGTGCGTATCAGAGGTAAACAATGAAATGATAAACTACAGAGTTATCTTATTTATGTATCATCATCATAATCATCATCTCAACCCATCGTGGCCCACTATTGAGCACGGGTCTCTTGTCAGAACGAGAAGGTTAAGGCCATAGTCCACCACGCTGGCCAAGTGCGGATTGGCGGACTTCACACACCTTGGAGCTTTGAACTCTCCGGCATGCAGGTTTCCTCACGATGTTTTCCTTCACCGTTTGTAGCAAGTGACAATTAAATGCTTAAAACGCACATAACCACGAAAAGTCAGAGGTGCGTGCCCTGGGATTCGAACCTGGACCCTCCGAATAGGAGGCGGAGTTCTTAACCACTAGGCTATCACCGCTACACCACCGCTATTTAGGTATGTATACCTACTTAAAATTATAAAGATTATTTTTTATCTGTATCTGGCTCTATATCTTAGGGTTGTTTGGAAGATATAGATTTTTGTACATTATGAATGTTTATTTTTACATTTTTCGTGTTGTGTTCTCCAGAGTTGTTCTCTTACACTAACAAAAATCGGCACTACGGAAATGAGATTGGGATCTGCAGATCACAGTAGAGTACCTATTAGAAGATCGAAAAATGTTCCATCGAATTTAATTTTCCCTAAAACTTTTCAACTTATTATTATTTCGTTTTTTTTTACTTTATCGAAGGCACGTCTGCCACTGTACTACTTTACCTATTTATTATCTATTCAATGTTATTTCTTAGTCCGACGTTTCATTTCCTCGAAAAAGTTTTTACCAAAGTTACACTTAGCCGAAATAACATTTGTTCGAACATTCATTATACCACTGTTTAAATTAACATATTTTAATATCACCAAATGTGTATTTTAATATCACAAAAAGTTTATGGACATTATTGCATACCAAATTTTTGTTGTAAGTTGCACTTACAAATTATTTTTTTAAATTTGTATTAGGTTCATATTTTTGATTGATTTCATAGTAGGTACTTTTAAAATAATGTGATATGTTGTACCTATCTATCAACAAAATAATACATCTAGGAAATGTCATCCGAAGCTTATCTGTTATTGGAAAATGAAACATGGCTCTTTTTATATTGCTAACACAATTTTTGCCGTTGAAATGAAAGAGGCACACATTGCTAAGCCCTCGAGATAAATCGACATACTTGGATAAAGTTTATCTCGATATCACGCTATGATATTAGGCAGAGGTTTTTTCGCGAAGTCATTCGTTTTAAGTAGTTTTTTATCATGGCTACAAAAAAATTTACCATGCTATAGGTATCTACTTATTCAGGTAATTCCAGCATTAAAAAGTTTAAACCGGACAACTAGGTACAAATTCATTCGCTTATGGGAAAAAGTACTAAAATAATGAAGGTAGGTACCAGTATTTGGTGTGTACATGTAGGTATATATAGTGAATGAAAGCAATTTTCGTAAGTGAGTCATAAAACGTCACATTTCCGATAGTCAGGTAGGTTATACAGTAGACCTGTACCCCTATTATGAGTTGTTGTAGTAAACGTCAAAACTGTTACTATTGCAGTTAACGTTTAGAATTTGTATGAGAATCCGTACAGCGCCTCTAGCGGTTACGATCGAATAGTCTAATACTGTAGTTACATTATGAGCTATTATGAGTTTTGGAAATGAAACTACAGCGGGTATCGTAAAGACGTGAGACGGTACAGTTTCCGTTACGTTATGTTGGCATCCATGAGTAATACCTCTCTCATTCTTTTATTATGATGTCAACAAGGATAGAACGAGACCCTGGCCAGCGAGCCAACATTTGAGAAATTAAAAAAACAAGTCTATGGATGCTCTATAACCCGACTAAATTAGGAAATGTGAAAGAAGAGTGGAATTAATGGCGGTTTGGCACCTTTTCAATTTAATTACATTAGCGTTCTGCGTCAGTCGCATTCAGTGTCAAACTGTGGTGTCAAAGTGTTGCTAACTTTGATGTTTTAAATATCTAGATGGGACATCGAATCCGCGAAAACGTGTCAAAAAATTGTGGCTAACTGTTAGCCAAAATTTTTATATTTTTAGCAACTAGAAGTGAACGCAAAATAAAAATCACATTTAACAATTAATTACACGCAAATTTAAATGACAGGATATTTAGTTTAACCATTCAAACGAGCAGTGGTTCCCCTTGCCAAGTGAACTCGACGTGAATTGCCCGCAGACTGAGCTCGCCAACGCTTATATAGACTTCATAGCTTCATACTGACAGGAAATACGTCACTCTTCTCCTAACAATATCATTACGCACACATAGACAATAGACGAACGGGTAAAACATCGTCTGCACGCACACATGCTTGATAATGTTGCCTTGTTTTTTTTTTGTTTTCATTGTAGGGCGACGCTCAATCTAGACATTTAAAACATCAAAGGTTGCTAAATATTTTGTTGATCTCGCAAGTTCAAAATTTCATTATTTTCATCTCTGCGTTCGGTTGCGTGAATCATTTGCCAAGCAAAATAGTGCCTAGCCATGATTTTGTTTAAATATACAGTAATATTTAATGACATTTAATTTCGATAGTGACTTTTCACCTTAGAAAATAGCGTGAGTGCCGTAACTACTACGGGTAACGTAATTTACTATAGCATCTGTCAAATTTGTGACTCGTAATACCAAATTGTAAGTAAAACATGACCGCAAGTACTGTATTTAATAGAGTTATGCGCATTTACTATTAAAGCAGCGTTTTCACGATAGCATCAATAGTAACGTTTTTTGCGTTTACTACAACAAACTCATAATAGGGGTACTGTTTCAAATGTATGTACCTTCGTTTGAAGATGGAAAGCAACAACATATAATGTTAAAATTCATTTTACTTTGAATCATCTATGTGTGTTGTAGTAGGAGGGTAGCATTTTCATGAAAATAATCAAATTATAAAAATCCATTCTCCCGAAGCTATCGCGAGCTGACATGAGTCCGAAAACTTCGTATCACACGCTGATGTTTTTAGAAATTGTAGATCTTTTGGAACTTTATTTTCGTTAACGTAGTTATTGTTTAGAGGGATGAATATCTTATGAAAATGTTATCCATAGTCCCAAGTATTTGGGTCAATGTGCTGTTCTATGTAGGTATCTGATACTGAAATGTATTACGATTTATACCTAATAAATATTAACGACTATTACGTTTATAAATTCTGTTGTACCTTTTTCTTCGAATGCGCAATACTGGTATTTATCCAAATAAAATAATAGTTCGTTTAATTTTCCCCGACACGTCGTTCACCTTACTTTAAGCGTCCACAGATCGGTATCGTACGCATCGGACGCATCGCAGTATCGCAGTTTGTATAGAAAGTACGATCCGTACGATGCGGATCAGTGGACGCACTTGTATGATTTTCTATACAAAGAATACTACGATCCGTTTAATGCGATGCGTCCGATGCGTACGATACCGACCTGTGGACGCTTAGCCTGTCCTTTCTTTTACAATAGTCAATGATCGTAATAATTAGCAGCAAACATTAAGTTTAATTTATAGAAACATCAATTTATAAAGGCAGAGTAATAATTTTAAGTAAATAATGAGTTTTGTTAAACAGCAAAAGATAGAGAAAAATGGAAATCCTTGGAGGAGGCCTGTACCTGAGAGGGGTCCATGCAAATTATGTAGAACATTTAAGTATTATTTTATGTAATTTCAACACTAACTATTTATTAGATTCTATTTTCGATTAATATTTTTAAATTTTGATATAAATTAATTTTGAATTTTTATTTTATAATTATTAGCAATGATTAAATAATTAAATAATTAAATAATAATTTTTCCAAATGAAATGTAGAGCAAAAAATGAAATGAATTATTATCTTTTAAATTTTGTTAATAGGAATAAATTTAAAAAAATTGCCCCGTAAATATAAATATAATCATTAAATGAATAATATAATTGAAATTAAATCTAATCGATGTAAATGTCTTGATGCAAATGTAGATTGATATATTGTGTGCATGGAATAAAAGGCTTTTTTATTTTATTTTTATTTTTATAATGAGTTTTGTTATTACTTTTTATCATTCAAATTATTAGTAGGTAGGTAGGTAGGTCTAAAAATTATGTTGAAGTATTGTAATTTAATATAGGTAATTATATAACGTTTTACGCCTGATGTAGGTATAACTTACAACAAAAATTTGCGGAAATAGTCTTATTGTCCTGCACCATCCGAGACAGGAAGCCACGCGGTTATTATAATAATAACACAGCCTCAGAGACCATACAACATATCACTGGAGCGTGTCGATCCATAGCACAATCAGATTACAAACATAGGCATGATCAGGTAGCAGCTATAGTACACCAATACTTAGCGTTTAATACCAGAGAAGTTACCATACTACAAGTATTCGCCACAAACCGTACTAGATTCCGATAAGTGTAAACTCTACTGGGACAGAACTATATTAACTGATAAAACAATTCACCACAATAGGCCTGATAACCTGATATTACTCTCCACGATAAAATCAACAAAATATCTACCTTATCGATGTAGCTGTACCTAATACGCATAATCTCACGAGCACTCATACAGAAAAAATGACAAAATACACAGACCTCTCTATAGAGTTAAAGTCACAATGGAAAGTTAACAGCGTAAGGACGGTACTAATTATAATATCTACAACAGGAGTGATCCCCTTGACATTACAGGACAGCCTAAATGTCTTAAATATACATCCCTTAACATATATTCTACTACAAAAGGCTACGATACTTAACACATGTAGGATTGTTAGAAAATTCTTATCCATAGATCAGTAACCTTTAAATTACCAAGCAAATTTCTACTATTGTCGTTTGGCCAAAAACCCGCGGCAATTTAGCTACTACCCCAGAAATGGGAGAAATATAAATTTTGTAAGAAAAGATAATAATAATAATAATAATAATATCTTTATTTGCACTAAATACACAACAATATTTACAGGTTCATAATATATACTTATTACCTAAAACATTTAAGTGTAGGTATTTAACCATTCCTGGCATGCAACAGTCAAAATATACTTAGGAGATACTTTTATTGGTACATGTTAATACAATTTAATATTATGCGAGATTTTGATTTTTCATTTAATTATGTTTTATGAAAATTAACTTAACTAAATTAACTTACTTTTATTACATTGGTCAGATGAGAAATAATTTAAACATGTCATAAATAATTTCATAAATCATTTCTGCGTTTGTTTCAGTTCTAGTAATTCTCTTACTGAATAAAATAAATGACTTAGTAACCATTCCTTTAATTTTATCTTAAGAAGTCTTTCTGGAAGGTCTCGTATATCCTGAGGTATAGCGTTAAATATTTTTATGCAGTTGAGTGCTGGGCCTCATAAACCATAATTTTCTAGTTTTAGTAGTAATAATTTATGTGATACAAAATCGAATGCCTTGCTCATATCAAAATATACTACAATTGGTGTGCGTCTGTTATCTATTCGAGTTAATACAGTGCTTATTAACTCAAAACATGCATTAGTAGTCGACTTTTTCTTTTGAAATCCGTATTGCAACTTTTTCAGAATCGAAAACTTATCTATATATTCCGTTAATCTGATGGACATTGCCTTTTCGAACACTTTCGATAAGACAGGTAAAAGAGTTACTGGGCGATAGTTGCAGATATCCTCTTTGTGCCCTTTTTTATACAGTGGCTTTACAATAGACAATTTAAGTGGTGTTGGAAACCATCCGTTTTCGAAAGATAAATTGATAAAATATTGCAGTATGGGAGCTACTTCATTCTTTACAGATTTCAATACTTTCGTGGACACTTCATCTATGCCCTCGGCCCGACTGTTATTTAAAATTGAGATAATGTTTTTAATACCGCTATTACTGAAAGGTCTTAAGAAAATGCTGTTTGGTTCTATATGACTATTTGTGTTTTTATCCTGAGTCTTACATTTTTCTGTTATATTTATATAATAGTTATTATAGTAAACCCAACTTAAGACTGAAACGAAAGAGGCGCTGTCGGACGCATTTGACATTCATTTGACCAATCATTGCACACTAGTAACTGACAGATGAATGACCACAACGTACTTATGAATGACTTTTCGTTAGTTCAAATTTTTGCCATTTCAGAGATAAGTTGGGCGCACTGTAAATGTGTTCGCAATGTCAATTGGGTTGTAAATAATCTTACCTTCTAGATAAATTTTTTTTATAGTTAATAAGGTACTATCATTACCATCGGTGTCGGTTTTAATAACTTTCCAACTCGCTTTACATTTGTTTTTATATTGTAATAGTAGATTGTATGACAAGGGTGCAAAGTAATATTTTTTCGGCGAGGGCGTTTTTTGAATCCAGAGCGAAGTGAGGGATTCTAGAGTAGAATCCCGAGCGTAGCGAGGGATTCTTTAGTAGAATCCCGAACGTAGCGAGGGATTCTTTAGTAGAATCCCGAACGTAGCGAGGGATTCAAAGTACGTCGCCCGAGCCAAAAATATACTTGCACCCGAGTGATACACTCTACTTTTCATCACCCACTATGAGAAAATAATATATAACAGAAAATAATAGAAAATAATACGTAAAAATGCACGAAAACTTAATTTTAATTTGAAAACGAAATCTTAATTTGATTTCTTTTTTTATTATTCAGCTGGCGGGGCCCTCGCGTCGTACCAGACATTCTTTATTAAAACAATATTTGCGTTCGATTTCTTTAGCGCAAAATACTAAAATGTTCTAAATTCAAAATAGGACGGAAAAGATCTAGCCGGCAGGAAAAGTTGTATGAAAATTCATTCCCGCCCGCTGAATAGAAAACAGCAACTTTGGAACCCCGTAAGTCCGAACCAAGTCGTCTTTTTCGAATAGGTGTGATGAAAAATAAATTTGTGGTTAATGATCTTTTTCGAAGCGTTAATACATTGCTTAAGTAGTTTGTTGTACGCAGTGTATTGTTGCTTGTTATCTTCATTTTTATCTTTATAATATTTAAATTGCAGCTTCCTTTTATTTCTACAACTTCATTTCAATCCTTTGGTTGCCCAACTGGCATTTTATTTTGCGTACAGGAAAACATAATTTATATAAAAGCAGGAAAAAGTCGTAGAAATGTTGAAATACCTCATCTATGTCATTTATTTTATAAACATCTGAGAACGTCAAACTAGCGAGGTACTTACGAAATTTTTCAATATTATCTCTGCAATAGTCCCGTTTGTATACTTAATGGACATTACTGATAGGCTTTTGATTGCTCACTGGGATATAAAGAGCTTGAGCGGTGTTGTGATCCGAAAGACCTAAGTGATGAAGATCACCGACTGCGTTTGAAATATTACCTATGATATGGTCAATACACGTGTTTTGTCTTGTAGGTTGGCATATGTATGAAGTCATGTTAAAAGTTTTTATTATATCAAGCAGTGAGTTGGTACAATTATCATTTTTAAGTGTATTAATATTTAGGTCGCCGGCGATTATAGTTTGTCGTTCTTTGTTGTTTGTTACCTTATTATATCTAGTTTATTAAAGAATATGTCAGTATTTGAATTTGGTATTCTGTATATCCATATGATGTGACGTACTTCTCTTGGTAAAGTTATGCCACAGCACTCAAATATATTGTCGACCGAATAATCTCTTATAAGTAGTCAATTTCTTTGTAAGGGATACCTTTTTTTATTAATATAGCTACCCCTCCTCGTTTTTTATTGTTTGTCCTACAGTAATATGCTGCTAATTCAAAGCCTGCTAACTTTATATTAAGAATATTGTCCGGATTCACGAACGTTTCTGTTAGGCAGATTATATCAGGATGTCTACCTGACTCCTTTAACTCTTCCATTGTCAGGTGTAATAAGTCCATTTTAAGAAGACCAGCTATATTTTGGTGCAAAATTGTAAAATAATTGTCATTTTTATTGACGAAATAAATTATTAAGGAGACTACACACCGTCTTGGGAAAGCGTCGCAAACTGGCGGGCGCTCTGGGACCGCCCTTGGATATTTTGCTCAATTTACTTTTATTTATCTCGCCTTCCCACGTTGCGGCTTACTAATAACGCGTTTTTGTATCAGAAATAACGAATGAAATAAACGCTAAGGAGATTGAATTCAATTTAATTTTGTGGATAGGGCTTTATGATGTTGGTTATGGTTGTGGTTAATTGTTCAGATTTATAATCCAAATCCAATTATAGCTAGTTCACTTCTATTGAATATTTGAAGGCACCTTAGCGAACGGCGCGGCAGTAGATGCAAAATTACGTTCATTAGTGTATTTATTTTCATTTTGTACCTATTTAATACATATGTACTTGAAATAAATAATTTGGGTTTAAATAAAATGTTTCTACTATACGAATAGACGAACATGATAAAACTATAATAGTTGTGCTGTTGCTATTGGTACGTCGGTCGCCCGAAAATGTTCCCTAACATAAATAATGCATCCCTTCCAACCACGTAGATAGGTACTTATTGGTTAACGTATTTAGATTTAGGTACTCGTAGGACCGACGGAGAATATTTTATTACCATTTATTTCGCTTTTAAACCGTGTTTCGGAAGAAAATAATTCTTGATCAACGTGTAATGGCTTCGTATTGAATCGAGGAGCGGATGAAGAAAAATAATGGAGTGTAGCCGAGTGTGAAACAAGGGGTGGGAAGTTGGTTCGAGCGGCAAGGTAAACTAGGGCGCAGCAATTATTTTTATATTTCTGAGTGCAACTGTATGGTACAATATTATAAGCTTTAACCCTTTTAGCACTCCAGGGACTGTCACACACAATTAAACAACTATCATTTTCCTGCAACAGTATAAAAATGTAAAGCTTGTGACAATCTAACAAATATTCAACTTGTTTGCACTCTGAATTAAACATTTGTACATCTGTACGTTGTAACATGTACAGAAATATGTGACTATGCGCGTACTGTGCAGTATGCTTGAGCAGTAGGTACACACTTACTGTGAACTGTTTCTGTGAAATGTAAGACATTTGGACTTTGCAATAGCATTTAGCCTTTTGTCACTATTTCACGCTTATAATCTCGCTAACAACTACTGTGCCACTTACTTGTTTATTACAAGAAATTGTTAGACAGCGACAAATATGTAATAATAATAA
This sequence comes from Hesperia comma, assembly GCA_905404135.1. Taxonomy (NCBI): domain Eukaryota; kingdom Metazoa; phylum Arthropoda; class Insecta; order Lepidoptera; family Hesperiidae; genus Hesperia; species Hesperia comma. Next base: position 12,265,472 of record FR990021.1, on the reverse strand, counting down.
GTAATGTACGTTCTAGTCAAAAATTTTACATGCATAAAAAATACGTCCGCCTTAATTCCCTGAGTCAGAGACGTGTGATAAATGTATTATAATACCAACATAAATAAATGATTTTGAATTTGGAGAGGGATGGACAGGAAACAACACCCACAATCCACACCAACAATCTTAGAACAAACATTTATCTGTCACATAAGCATAGCCGCGCCGGAAATTTAACCCAAAACACCTCGCGTTGCACGCAGGATCACTCACTGCGCTGCGGGGTTGTCGTACTCAAAAAATAATGATTGTACACGGCTATGACTTCAACCAATCAATGGACTGCCACTGAAAGCCGTTCTCTTACTTAATAAATGAGGAGGCTTAGAGCCTACTCCACTGCTCCAAAGCGGATTGGTGGAGGGGGTTAAGCACCAACCCATATGTCGGAAGTTTTTATGTTGCCCGAAGGCCTCCGACATGGCTTAACGGTTGTTCTCCGTAGCACGGAAACGCTCAAGTATTTTTTGTCACTAGCCCACCCATCCACCCACCGACACCGCCCGCTGTTGCTTAATGCGGTTGATCAATTATGATCGATACAAATCGCCGAATTGTGAGGTCTTCAATACTTGTAAAAATACATTATTCTTAAATACATTATTACTAGTTCCTGTGGTTGTTAACTAACCTGACGGCGGGGACCTCCAGGATGTCCCACTCCACAGACATGTAGAACTCGGAGAGGTCAACGCCCACCGACACCACATTGCTGCCCGCTTGCTCGTCCATGTGCCTGAGATCCACCTGCACACACCCTCTCATACCATTATAATGCTCATGTTTACCTAGTACTCAAGTCAAGTGTACTCTAATCAAAAGTTATGTATTTCTCATTAAAATATATCAAGTGTACCCGTCTTTATCGAGTACGCTCGTCTACTTGTTAAAGAATCACTTGAGTCTTTAGTAATACAATTTAAATTATGAAATTCGATGAGGTTCAGAGAACTTGAAATATAATAATATTGTTCGTGATGCTACTGAACCATTAAATTATATTCGAAAGATATTTTAAGTAAAAGTATATTCCTAATCTTAACTTAGAATGAAATTGCAACAAATTGATTATGCATTAGCATTATGTTGTACAACACCTAGACACACAAAATACAAACACACAATATGCATTTTAAACAAATCAGATATTAGTTTATCGTTTTATAGATCAGCATTTAGTCACGTTTGTTGTTTAGTTCTACACAAAAACCAATACAATTTTACCCAGAGCAATAAAGGTTGCTGTTAATTTTGAAGGGTTTAATATTAATAGTGTAACGCATTACTGTTTCCTAATGAAGAATAAAGTAAGATCTTTAATGCTCTGGTGTAAAATTGTATGAATTATATGTCTATTTATTGGGCAGATATGTCACAATAGTTTAGTTGGTTTGTTTATTCGATACATGCACCCTGTCACACGATGTGAACCTACGTAACATAAAGTGTGTGGTAGGATCGACTAATTCACCACATTAACCATCGTACTGGACTAAACGCTAACAAAGTTTTACATGTTGTCGGTACTCGAACGTATTAACTCCTTAAAATCGGCCGAATAAATCGATATTGATCAAACCAAACCACAAAGTGTGCCAAGTAGGATGTACCTGTATTGAAGAAATTATCAACAGCAGTTTTAAATCTCTTTTAGGACACGACGCTTTAAACACTTATCCATATAGACACGTAACAACGACATCTGATATCATGCGAAGTAATACCAACGCGCAAACACAGAACACGCCTAGTAAAGGTAATCAAAAGTTGGAGTTTGACGAGTCGTGGCGGAGTCTACTTCCAAGTACCGCCTCAGGAAGCCGTCTAGAGACGATCGAACGTTAGCGGACCATACTAAGACAAGAACGTGGCACGTGGACTCCACGAGAGCGAGCCGTCAAGTTGCGTTAAGGAGGTTGGAAGCGCCGGCTCCGCCGCGCGTGTGTGTATGGGCGCGCGCTCAGCTGTGCGCCTCATACCAACTACGCGCTTCTGGCTACATAACGCACATTAATTAATTTCCAAGCTAAATAATCCAATAGGCCGCGATATGTTGATATCAGGCGCAAGCTACGTAAGTGTAATGCATGCATGTGCGTTTCGCCAAATGAACTGAAAATCTCTTTCGCTTCATTCGACGAAACGAACGGTCTACTGGAAATATCTAAGTAGTATAGATTGTGTGCACTATGAACTCCATGTCTGTATTGTGTAGGTTTATTATTGTTTTGTTTCTGTATTTATGGACTCAATATTCATGCAATGGTCAGCGACACTGAATTCTTACAGCCACTAATAGTCGCTAATAGGGAAAGGTATAAAATATGCAGTATGATGACATATTATGCTCAGAAGTGTGTCGAGCCACAGGTGTGAATACTCTGACAAATCTCCACGTGCTGTGCTTAACCTGTTCGCGTGTAGGAACGTGTAAAGCTGTGTAAGAGCCGTGGCCATAGTTCGCGGCTGGCGGCCGCCGTGATCGGGAATGCAATTGGTCAGGGGTCAAGCCGGAGTCATGCGGTGAGTGGACGAACACGGACAGTTGGTAGCATGCAGCAAGCTAGTGTGGGGACGTCGTGTCGGCGTGTGTGTGTGGCGCGAGCGGAGCCAGCTAGGGAAGGTGTGTGAGCCCCGAGAGACGCCGCTCCGCGCAGCGAGAACTATAGCGCGCTACTACGTTACATGATCATCAGCTGGCATTCGCACCAGTCATTAGCCGAAGGCGGTATGAATGTTATGTGACGCGGAATGGCTCAATCGGAGTGGGAGGCTTCGGAAAGGAACGACTCGAGCGGTGTTGCATCCCATATCACCTGGCTGTTTGAATTTTATACCTTTCCGTGTAGAGCGAGGAAGGCCGATCGAACTAAGTGGAACCGACCGTGGAAAACTGGAGCATTCGTGGACACGCACGTCGACATACTGCTACTCCACATATTTAAAAACATCATCATTGCAATATTATATGTAAAACTTGCAACATGTCAGAGCTAATGTGCGCTCGCGCCGCGCGCCGGCGGGGAGCGGGCTGTCGGCTCGCGCCTAGCGACTTGCGACTCGCGGAAGCGCGCTCTACGCCGTCGCGCTGCGCCGCGCTGCGTCGCGTACAGTCAATATGTAAAAGTGAGTAACATACCACATGGACAAAATTAATAATAATTACACGACGAATTACGTTCGAGCCAACAAGCTACTGCATGGACATCGGCCTCGGCGGCGGGCCCTACGCTACGACCCGCGCGCGCGGCGCCAAGCAGCGTACAGCGGGGCGTCACCTTGAAGCCGTCATACGTCCAGCTGCCTAACTTAAGCACACAGGTTTGCACGTCGTAAGGAAAGAACTCGACGTCGATCGAGCAGGACGACTTATAGACGGCGGGCGGCTGCCACACCACCATGCCGTTGTAGTACACCGTGGCCTTGGTCATCAGCGTCACCTCGTAGTTCCCGTCAGCGCTGCGGACAAACAGAGCGGTCAGCGAGAGCCTTCGGGGAGCCTCGCGAAATTACCTTGAATCCGTCGTACGTCCAGCTACCGAACTTAAGAACGCACGTTTGCTCGTCGAACGGAAAATATTCCACGTCTATTTCGCAGGAAGACTTGTAAATGGCGGGAGGTTTCCATTCGACTAGCCCTTGGTGGTAGATGGTCGCCTTGGTCGCCAACGTTACCTCGAAGTTACCGTCGGCACTGCAATGTTAACGCATATTTACAAGCCGCACGCGGCCCGGTTATTGGCCTTTGATTGAACGATCTCGGCGGGCGCTCAATAATATGATTATCTCACGCTCAGCTCACCCAACGCGCTACAGGCCAATTGGTGAAATAAAACCAAAACTAAGTACCTATCCTGTATTTTGTACCTACTGAGGTGATAACATTCGTATGTTGTACCTACTTGTATTTATGTCAGTATGGTTTTGCGGCATGTCGTATACCTACGTAGCTAATTGTGTGTGTACAGCTGTAGTAGTACGTACTGCGTAGTAGGATATTTGTAAGTATTCTTTGCTTTATATTCGTCTCGATCATGTAATAAAAACAACAAAATTAATAAACTAAGTACAATACCTTTGTTTTTAGAAAATAATAAAATAATTGGACGAAATACTCGGAACGAAATGTTAAGTAGTACCTAAAGCAAACCATAGCTCAAAGGTATTAAATTATTTGTACAGGACGATAACTGCGGCTCAAGCAATTCCGTCACGTTTCACAAGAAACAAATAAAACGATTGGATTTTATTGCGAATCGAACTGAACTTAAATAAAAATTGGAAAAACATCCAATCGGGAGATAAAAATTAGGATGACTGTGTTCATCTTGCAGAAATTGACAGTAATAATGCTCAAGGTGGATGAGTGAAATGCGCACATTTATCACAAAGGGCGCAGGTCGCTACGGCGGGCAAGGCGGGCATCGGAAATGAGCGGCGGTTGTTGTCTAGCCCATTAATCACAGTCCGTCAGCAGCGCGTGAATACTGCGAATAATGAACGGCTTCTAAGACCGTTCTTGACAGCGGTCTTGCCTTAGCCTTAGATTATTATTAAAGAAAGAACATCTCCGGTTGTTTTGACGTGTCAAATTCTCACTGTGGATGGATGGAACAAAGGAATGTGTGGAAAAATTTTGCGTTATTATTTAACGCAATGCGGGGGACTATGCGTGATTAATATAATTTATTTACAACTCAAGGAAGGAAGAAGGGGCTCAAGAAGAGGATAGGGCATAAAATGTTTAAACCTTCATTAAAAACAATCAAAAGTCTGAAAGCGTAAGTCCGCAATAATAACAAATTAAATAGAATTGCGTAAAATGTCAAACTTGAACGAATTATAAATTAACACCCACGGCCATGTTGGCGTCGTAAGCCCGTAGAAAAATAAATAAACGTGAAACAAAATTTCAAATGCTTTTCCCCATTAAACAAAGTTGAAGTTAATGTTTTCACTGAAAATTAACATTTGCGGAGTTAATGTTTCGGTTTGGTTTTTAGTATAACAGTATAACTATATATTAGTGTAGGTAATTTTAATGAGTTATTACTTAAAGTAGAGCTTAAATTCTCTTACTAGGCATATCTTATTATATTTCTGTGATATGTATAACTAAGTTAATTGGGTACATACTTATTTAAGAATAACCTGGACGTAGATAGAAAAGCGTTTGTAAACATCACTGAGTTCTGTTAAAAAATACACTTATGGTATTCATCGAACTTTCCCAAATCGCCTCTACATCGGTTTGAACATGGGTTATTAATCGATTTACCCCGAACTTCAACCTCTCAAATATATAGTACAGTCCGTCATTCCATGTTGCTTCACAGATTACCTAAAATCCAATAAAAATAATTTAATTTTGATAGTTCCAAGGCTTTGGTTATAATAGATAGATTTTTCATAAATGAAAAAAAGAAAATCCTCCTTTCAAATGTAATTATTTTCGAATCTGACGGAGTTGCAAGTAAAATTAATAATATGTGTTACTTACCGAATGGAAAAATATAAAAAATATTGCAACGAACACTTTTAAATTCATGGTTAATATTAGAGTCTCTGTACACTAAACGTACATAGAGCATGCCTGACTGATACGCAAATGAGTTCAACTAACTGTTTACGCGGACAGAAACACCTTGAGCTACTTACGTAGAAGTAGTATGAACCTACTTACAGTAAATTTAAATCAGACTTATTACAGGACAATACAATATACCAACCTACTTCTGCATAATTATATAGAGTCTAACACGTAGGGTGTTTCTAACACCCCTTACACAGGTTATATCTGTTTGGCTCTTTATTTTAAATTTTAATTATATGACCTTTCTATGCCAATGTACTGGTATTGTAACTATTGGTAGAGAATATTACTGTATAATTTATGTATAATTACCTAAGACCTTTAATCAAAATACTTTTTAATCTTTTCATTTAGGTGTTCGTGTTCACAATTTTCTACATAAATAATTTGACAAATCTGGAATGGTATTATCAAAGCATATTTTGAATTTATGTTTATCCATAACACTAAGCATAACCAAGAAACTTATGCTGTTTCCCGTTAAATTGGTCTCAAATGTACAACATTTTATAGCCTGTAATATTGAGCAGCAAATTTGGTTTACAACGCCGTTAATACAATATTCAGAGCATAAAAATGAAACCTTCTCACCACTCACCAAAAAGCCCATTATGAATGAACGTATTCAAAGAACGACATCATTTCACTTAAAAAGATTCGCAGAGAGGTTTAAGTACTATTCCTGATTAAAAGCGTACACGCCATAGTATGCGACCGTGTAATGACATAAGCATTCAGTTTTTCAGCGGCATAAAACGCGTAACGCAACACACAACAAAGCTCGGCTCATTTACACCATATTTTTTTACATCTCACTTATATAACATACCTTCATACCTATTCCCTAAGAGTATATATAGGCAGGTAGTTTTACGTTAGAGAATACCCTAAGAACTTTCATAATCAACATAAGAGAGAATAAGCGTTCTGTAATGTATGTGAGTCGTATTTTTCAAAGAATCTATTATTCTCTATTCTGTTGTAAATGTTAACTAGCATATTTAGTGAAAAAAAATATCTATTTGGCCAATATTCCCATTTAGATACTGTAACATCGCGATTTTCAGGCAGATAAATTTCACAATTAGGTACTTGATTTTATTCACATATGGGAAAAAATTTTTTTTTGGTCTAAATTATTACAATCAATTCATTAATTGCAATAAATGGAAAAATCCGTTTCTTGGCATGAAAAGTATTATTCAGTCAGTATCTGCGATATAAAAATGCCAATTTTTGGATCATTGGATAAAATATTTTTCAGAAATATTGTAATCAAATGTAAGCAAATGTCTTGTACCAAGAGCGTCACGCCTCTGTCACATAAGATTTTCTTCATCCCAAAAGTGCCCAACACTCCAAAAGTTTTGACTTTGAAATAACTGTATATCGATCACAAAGCCTAACTGCATTATAGGTTCCCAAAAATATCCATTGTACAGATTGATCCCGAAACCTTTTACTACTAGTAACTACTAGTATATTATGTATTAGTTTTATATTTAAGCATAAAGTGATAAAAACAAATAAGTTTATTACTTAGTTCTATAAAACATTATCTATTAATTAGGTACTTTGGTAACAGGCAGGTATCAAATTCTTGCCAAACATATTAATGAACCTTTAATCAATAAACAAAAGTAGTATTTTGGGTTAGAAGCTAGGTTTTGTAAGTATATGTATTTAATATAATTTTATCAACCAAATATGATGCAATGGGTAACATCCACAAATACATACAAATACATCGCGCATTTTCGATTACACATCAAAGCACACATCGAAGCTTCAAAATGAATCAGGTGTAACATTTAATGAGAACATAATTATCTTGAGTTTTAAGTGATTATTTGTTTAGTGTTAATATTTAGTGTTTGTTATGATAGTGTAAATTTAGTTGAACATAAACACAAACAAGTTTAGTTTAGTAAGCACAGTAAATATTATCAAGGAATAATTTAAATGACATGTGCGGCTGCATTGCGAGGAACCCGCTAATGAATATTAGATTCCAATCCTTTGAGAAATATCGCATGACAACACAAGTAGGTACTGCTTTCAGATAATTTAGTAAACGTGTGAAAGGTAAGGAATGGGATAGTTAAGGAAATTAAATTATATTAGATCATAAAATATCAAGAGACAATAATTATAGGTATTACAATCTGACATAAGAGAGAGAGAGAGAGAGAGAGAGAGATTTTTGTGTTCCGGATAGGAAGATGTGAAGCTGGTTACACTTTTTCTCAGGGGTAGCAACGCATCTGTGGCTGAATTATAACGAGACTCATACTAACAATATCTAACTGGACTATTACTAACATTAACTACGAGTAACAGGACTAATTATCACTAACAGTCCCTGTCCCCACATTTATTAACAAACTAACCAACTAATATTCTAACACCATCTATTACCTGGACTAACCATCCTAGTCCCTTTGAGTCTAGTTCTAAGTCGGTCACAGTCGGCCGGCGGCCGCGGAAGGGCTGTGCTGCATGCTCGTTTGCTATCTTAATTCCATAAAAAAAAGACATAAGAGAGATGAAAGAAATAAGATGACTCTATCAAGAGGATGATAAAAGGCAGGCTTTATGGAAAGATTAATTACTCAAAAATCATATTAACGAAAAACCCTTACGCGAAGCCTTACAATTTACACTCAAGAAGGGAACGGTTTTCTGTAGATACTTAAAACACCATAGTCAACCATCTCCGTATCAATGGTGTCAGGGTTTCCATAATTGGCCATCCTAATACAAACAGCCTTTCATTTCTTTATTAAAATTATTAACCTAAGTATGATCTACATTACATTCGCGTTCAATATAGAATTCTTTTTAATTGCATCCCACACAAATGCCAGTTTTCCGCCCCTGTGATAAAGGTACATTGATGGTAGCCGACGATAAATTTAAAACATCCTAAGTACATTTTTTTTACAAGCTAATTTTACTCTGATTGACAGACGACGATATTTTTAAAATGCCGTAAGAAAATTTTGCTTACAAGCTAAATTGAACGGAGACCACTGGTAATAAAGCATACTTCCGGGTTCCTTGCAATGCGCTACAGTCAGCTTTATGAACGTGGTTAGACACTAAGGCAAAGGTCCTGGCTCACTTATTGTAGAGCACGATGTCGGGCCGCCAAATGTGGTCGGAGGGCACGTGCAGCATGTGCACGCCGCCGTACTCGCGCGGCTCCCAGCGCAGCTTGTAGTCGTACCACGACTGCTCCACCCACAGGTTCGTCGTCATTATCTGGTTCTTCAGGTTCTGGAGGAGACGATTTACATGTTATTTATGTTACCTTGGTTGTCCACGGCTTGTGGTGGTTCTTCAGGTTCTGAGGGATACAATCTGTATGTTAGGACCTACTACCTTGTCCACGGCTAGCGTAGAAGTGATTTGAGAGATATTCAAAAAAATCAACGTCAATCATCAATTTTTACCCTTTGGGATGGAATATGACAGACATCGTTTTTAGCGGACGTCTTCTACGTATAAAATATCTCCCTGCCTTCATCCTTATACCTCAAACGGTTTTCGATAGTTCGTGAAGTATGAGTGCGAGTGCCAACTCTTTTATACGAGTAGAACATAGTCCACCAAGGTAGCCAAGTGCGGATTGGACAACTTCGCACCCCTTTGAGAACATTAAGAAGTTTCAAGTACCTATGCCGGTTTCTACAGGATGTTTTCCTTCACAAAAATGTAACAAATTCTAATCTAACTTAAATTGTACTAAATTGCTGGGTACTTCCCCGGGTGAACTCTAGGCTCTTACTACCTAATAAATTGATGCTTTGTTCTTCATAAATTCGAATTCATCATGAACATCATTTAACTTCGCGCGTGGGTTAACGAGCGGAGACGCGACGTTGGCCGAATAACAACACTTTAGTACTTCAAATAATCGTAAGAATTTACATTTGATTGCCTAAAAGACAATTTACGGTTTAGCACTCCTGCACTGTAATAAACGAAACTTTGTAGACATTTCACGGTTCCTTCTTGTAGTAGGTTGTAGTTGGTGATGTAGCTAAATATAGCAGTATGCATGCAATTATGAAACAAAGATTATCGTTTTATATCCAAACTAGTTTTTTCTGGCAGCTTCGCCTGCTTGAGACAAAAAACGTGGGGATTTTTTATAAATTTAAACATATTAATTATATCTGATTAGCAAAGTTGAAAGATATTCTCTAAGATGGTAAACACATTTAACGGTAATAGATAAAATATTTAGAATAGTTTTCGTAACAAGTATTAATAGCGTTGCATGAGATATTTCCAAACAGTAACCCTAAACCTGTAACTTCCTAATTTTTTATTCAAATCTTTATATTCAATAAGGCGGAAAGTTATTAAAAGTTTATAAGTAAGCAGAGGGCTTCAAAGGAAATTCAAACCCAGCGGCTCAGAACCTTAGCAAATAACTTTGACAGCGATCCAGGGTTGTTGAAAATATTATGTTAAGTGCGCATACTATCCATTTGCCTATAGATAATCTTCAGCAAGGATGAATATATCTCTTACAGATAATTTGTTGGTGTGAAAATTCAAACAAAGGTTTTAAAACAGTGAATAACAAGCTGACATGTAGGTACAAGGTTACATAATTTAAAAAAGTAGATTAACTGATAATTTTGTATTTATATTTTCATTTGTATTTTGAATTTATTGAATGAGGAATCATTCAATGTACGTACTATCATGGGGACGTACATTATTGAGGATATTTTGATCTATAAACCTAACAATTTTTTGTACCCAGCCTTAATGCAATGATATTAAAAGCATGTTAATATCGAAATGGTTATGATTATAAGTATAACAGAGAGGGAAACAATTTGGACTATTTCTAGGTATGTACATAGTATACTTACAATGTTGTTAAAAGGGGTACCTATTAGGCAAAATTGCTTAACTAAGGTTCCGGTTTTACATTAATAGATTAAGTTACTGTAAGCTGAATAAGGGCATGACAATTGTAATAGTTACTGTACAAATAAACCGAAATCAAAAAGAGAAATTGAATAGAGAAAATCACATAGTTAGGTATACCTAATTTTCAACGAATTCTTCGCCGACTACAACATGGTGCATATTTTAGGGCAAATATTTTAATGTATAATGCTAATTCATTTAATTTGGAGTTTAAGTATATTCACGATTTTAAATTATAGTTATGGAAGTATTACAATAAAATGCATTTCAATGGCGGATCCTCCCCGCCTTTCAAGTGCCGCCGTCTATCACTGTACTGTATTTACAGTGAATAAAGCGAAGTTTCATAAAGTGTTTTATCTTGTCTTAATATTATGTCAATCGTAAGCGACTGAATGAGTTAAGTAACATAGGTACAGTCGGAAGTTAGATAGACGATCGCTTCTATCAAAATTTCATGAGCGTTTCTCAGGTGGGACGTTTATTGGTCACGATTTTTCGCAGATAGCAGCGTTAAGCCATGATAAGCCAGAACCATCTGTCAAGTCTGACCGGATAAGTCTTTGAGCAGCTTATGAACTTATTATATTCGAATTTTAAATATTAATTCAAAATCGTCAAAGTAGGTATTAATGTTTCTCCTGTAGCCCGGCAACAGAATACGAGCTACAGTATCTCCTGCCTCTCGGAAGAAGGGACTAAAAGGGGGCTTTTGGGGCTGCGGGCGGCGAGAGTCGAACCGCCCACCAGCAGCCCTAGGCAGAACGACGGTATTTGTGTATAGTGGCCACATACCGTCGTAAGCAAGATAGACCTGCACAAGGCCCTGGCAGAGCCCTACTAAAAGACATCGCACTTGGAGGACTCCGGTTGTGTTCCATTGGAGATCCCGGACTTCTCCAAGTAGCGCTGAGGAAGGCCACCGACGGGTTTTAATGCGGTAAGAATTCTACATAACCCCATGTCGCTCCCACGGCAAAGGGTACCTTTGTTTCCTCATCGATAACCAAAATAAATACTTATTCTATGCATATTTTTTTATTCTAATCTAGTTAGAACTTAAATACCGCAAGTCTCAGAGGAGAGAGCTTGAAGCTTTTCAGACCTGAGCAGTGGGCCTTTATTCAACCCTTAACTTGGAGTGTCAGTCATTCTATCAGTTAGACACTGATTATGTGACTAGAGATGAGATACTGAGACTGACGACTGACTCTCTAGTCAGTTAGTGTTGAACGAATTATTAAAATTAAGTAAATAAAAAAATTGTTTTGGAAGTATTCTCAAGTTACCCGGATTAATATGTATTATAATAACACAAACTTAATGCAATTTATATAACGTCATAATCTAGATTTATAAAAGTTATACAGGTATCATCGGCCTCGACAGTCCCAACGGATATTACATTTTTCTCATCTGACAAGTGAAACGCCTACCTTACGAAGGCGAAATAGGGGCAGATACTTTATCTTCATTTCCTCGTAGCAGATAACGACAAATTATGTTAGACACATGTATACGCATTTTTCACAGAAATGTTTCCAATTTAATTTTCATCGGAAATTGGATCTTTTCCGAGCTTACGAATCCTCCCGAGCTTAAAAATATTTTGTAAGCTAGACCCGTAGGTACCTATTGCAGAAACCATCGAGACCTACCTAACTAATATAAAATTTTATAAATATGTACTAACAATATCCATTTAAAACCTACAACACCTTACATTAAAACAGACATTTTAGAAACTTCACTTAGTTACTTAAGAACACTAAGTAACCTTGATAGACTATATAATCATAAATCATAATAGAATACATTGAGTTATTTAAGAAGGTACCTGAATAATTTAATAACATGTTAAATTATTATTCCGTTTGAATTCTCTTAAATATTTCGAAGAACTAAAGTTAATTACTGTTCTTGACAACCGTTGGTAAAATTCTGGATTCCGTAAAGTCAAGAGTGAATGGGTATTTTTAACCGACTTCAAAAAAGAAGGAGGTTCTCAATTCGACCGTATATATGCTTTTTTTTATGTACGTTCAGCGATTATTTCGTCGTTTATGGGCCGATTTTGATAATTCTTTTTTTGTTGTAAAGTAGATATGCGCAGTGGGGTCCCCTGATAAGGACACCAGGATCTGATGATGGCATCTTAGAGAAATCGAGGGGAACTTTCGAAAATTGTATGGACAACTAGTGTGTTTGTTCATGTTATCATAAGTACATTAAAGTGCTACCATTTCATGAAGATCTGGAGTCGATCTGATGAAGCCGAAAGACAGTCGAGGGAACTCCTCAACGGTTTACTGCAGTTATCTAGTGTTTGGGCTTGATTAATTTGTAGTGACGAGAAATTTACACTTACATGTTGAATTGAGCGCCATCTGGCGAGTATTTTTTGAGTTATCTTTTATCAAGATTGAAGTCGGTTATTTTTTTTTGTAAAAAGCAATTATCTAAATTAACGCTCTTTACTATCTACGGGTTGTCACGTAATATCAGATGAGATCGTACTCAAGCAATGGCAGTGCAGTTAACAACGTAAAAACGTTAAAAACAGTAGCTAGGTACCCGTCATTACACCCTGGACATTTACTGACTTATGTAGGTATGCAGTGAGTAACGTGCTGTTATAGTATTCGGCTTTTCACACAGATCCGATAACTTGAAATAATCAACATACAATATAATCAATAATCATTCACGTAAGATCAGTGTCAGGTCTTCCTCACGTACCTTTTTCAGACATTTATAAGATTGATAGATGCGATCTTCACCTAAGCTTTTAACGATTGTAGTAAAACTATTCGAACATTTTTGCCCCACAAACATGTGATACATTTCCGGAAATATCCGGTCGAGCGACGCGTATTCTCTTAGATTTAGATTTTAGTTTGAATCGCAATTGCTACGGATCTGCAGAAACAGTATGAATACATTGTTGCTTGTGAATATCAACTGATGCTGATTATACTCGTGGCTTACGGCAGGAAAGTTAGAGCTAGTTTTGTTGCAGCTTCAGAATAAAGTCGACGATTATCATAGATATATTGTCAGTGTATGCTAAATCTATGCTATTATGCATAGTTATAGTGCACGCTAACGTTAATAAACTATAGTTGAGGAATATGTCTCAGTGCTTTAGAAATCTAACAAAAATAAAGTGTTAAACTTGTCCAAGATTGATAACGGAGTTCCTTCGTTTGAAGTCAATTCTGAGCGTAGTATACTGTCCTGTTTATAATGCAATAATGCAACAGGGAATATGCATGATTTGAATTTAAGGTAGCAAACGAGCAGACAGCACCACCTTTTTTGACTGGGATGGTTAGTCCATTTAGTAGATGATGTTAGATTTTTAGTTGATTACTTTATTAATAAGTGAAAGGACAGGGACGGTTAGCGATTGTTAGTCCTGTTAGTTGTTGTTAGGGTGTTACCAGACGAATGACGACGTTGACGATGACGATGACGTCGATAGATAAGTTTCTACTAGACCAATAGATCCATCTCTCATTGATTGGTCTGTTAACACCCTTAGTAATAGTCAAGTTAGTTCGGTCACAGGTCACAGGTTTACTCATATTAAAATCACACGCATATTAAATTTTGCATTGTTATCAGTTTTTTGTACCACTGTGGTTTTCAAGTAAATCAGACTTTTTGAAATAGTTGAAAACCAGTCTAAAAGGTCCCGTTACATACATTCAAACATTTCAAACTACAGGTCAAACTATAAAAATGTTAAAAGGCATGCACTCTAGTGTACCGTGGACCTAATAAAATGCTGTCACGCACTTCTTGCGACTACACGTGTGTGAATGTGAGTAGGAACGTGATTTCCCCTCCATATCAGAAATAAATAAGGATAGAGCTACGACTAGTTATACTTGGGGAACAAATAAAGGCAATGAAGTTGTAATATGTGGCCTTTTGTTATCAAAATAAACATAGTAATGCCGTTACAGAACACGGGTCTCTCGCCTTAATCCTCCACCGTCCTTCATTGTGGGTTTAGTGAATGGGTTAGTAGTTAGTACTTAACTCAAGTGCGGGAAATATTTAAGCCGCCTACAGGCTTTCAACATAGTTTAACGACTACAATGTAATGATAACGGGCACCGGCAGCTTAAAAACAAACTTGTTATTATTCCCTTATTACGTAGCAGACGGAGTGAAGACGGATCCTTTATTCTGTAACTTATACAAATGTTTTATTTATTGTACTGGGCCGTAAAAAAGAAATCTGACTATCCTCCATTGAACTCACTTGGGATCTATCCACTTTTAAACAGAAGCTTTTATCTGTCAACGTTTCTTATTTAATGATTAAGTAAATATTTAATCCTTACGACAAGAACACGTGGTTAGTACTTATCACCAAAAGTTTTGTCCATTAGTCCCGCAGAGGGAACTGTAAGAATCGGAGAAGCAACTTTGCTCTTAACTTACAAACTCACAATTGAATTACAATGGCCGGACTTAATGCCAACCAGGCAGGTCTGAAGTGTTGTATAATTAAGGGTACATTTATCGCGAACTTTTAAAATTTCTGACACGTAACATATTCATGTAATGTCTGTTGTGCTTGTAACACTACCTCTGATTATTATAGTATCTACTTATTATGTTCGTATTTTAGCTATTACAATTTTCTACTGAACGTCGAAAACTATAATATATACGACCCCGTAGACCTGTAGCCTAGCTATCAGAGACCCTACCTGCGCAGTCAGGAGTCCCGCTTTCGATTCCTAGTCAGGGCAGTTATTAACGTTTTTTAGTGATGTGTTATTTGTGTTATCCATGCAGCACCACTTCTGATACTGTGCATGGCAGTTTTCATCGACACAGAATAAGATTGAACTTTGGACTAGTATGGTTGATGGGTAGTGCTGTTTACTTTCTTAGTTCCATAAAAATTCTTGCTTGTCAGGTATGAGAATTAAGGGCAGGGTTGGTTACTGTTAGTGATAGGCCCGCTAGTTTTCATTACAGGCCATACAAACATGGTACTTCAGAACAAATATGTTCGTTTACCTTTAACAGTGTGATTGGCGTGTAAAGTTGAACCTTTCTAACCGGAACATAATTTTGTAAGCGTGTAAATTTATGCAAAGCAAGAAGCACAAAAGCTGCAAAACGTATATGAATTGTTTGCGGGTCAAGTGAAGTCGTCTAGTTTCCATCTGATATCTCGATTGTTGAGTCAGTCGAGCTAGGAACTGCGAGACGACTTAATTTGAAATTAATTAGAACGATGACACAGTTTCTTCCAAAGCTCCCCATAAAGTTGACTCATCCCAAGTTTGGGTCATCAACCCTGCGGTAAAGTTACGTTCCTTCTTACGTTAAGTACGAGTAGTTACTTTAATGTCTCTTCATCGGGCTTTAGACGTTTTTTGTGTTACTACTTCCTCATACAATAGTATATTGTGAGAAGTATGTATGTGTCTATGTATACTAGCCAGGTATGTTAAGAGCGCATAAATGTGAAAATGTTTTTCCAAGTAATGACATATTTTATAAAGGACGACGCAAATTCCTCACATAGGCCATTAAAATGATGGGCTGTGATTAAATATAACAATTGTGGGAGAATTGTGGTTGTTTCTTGTAAATAACATTAAATTCCGCAAATTTTTTTGGTAACGAGTTTCATTTGAGTGACAGTAACTAAGCACCTACTATACATATCATGTAATCGCGTTTCCATAACAATATCGCGAGAACACGATTTAGATACAATGAAATTATCATGTTATTATTTCAATTTCATCTCAGACACAGAGTGGGAAAACATTGTATTGTATACGAAGCTGTACCTATTACCTGTAAGAGTAATGTACGCAGGTGACCTGAAACTTATACACTACATTAATACTATGGTTCGTTTTTGTTTGCCTTTATAATATGAATAAAATAATTGAAAATAAAATGTTTTGTTAAGTTATAATGAGACGGTCCAAAGACATAATCCTCTAACGTGACTGAGTGCGACACGCAAATCTTACAGGTTTTCTACATCAATATACTTGTTTTGTTATTTAAAATGTCTTAAAAAGTATCCTTATTGTGTAACTGCTTAGTGTCAGTCCGCTAAACAATAATATTTCTAAGGAGTGATTAGAATAAATGGCTTAAAACTCGGCTTTTGATATCGCGCCACAGCAGATTCGGGTTCTCACAACACCCAGCCCGAAATCCATTAAAGTTAGGTACTATTGTTCTACCTCTAATTCAGCAACGTAATATAATATAAAAGACGCCGACGATGCCCTGCTTATATTACGCATTGGACAACACAAAGTTTTCATTATTCATCGGAACAAAACAACATTATGCTACAAGAAGATTTGTTTCATTGTGAAATTAAAGAATCATAGGTATGTATGTGTTTTCTAATGCGTTTATATCAACTCTACTGGACACTAGGATATTGCGACACAGACTTCCATAACTTTGAATTAAAATTATAGATATACCTATTAAAATGAAAGCCCTTCGAACGAGCTCAGAGTTTGACCTTAATTACTCTATTAGTTTTGAAGTTAAGAAACACTGTTTTTACTTGTTGTCTCCCTGTCACTACAGCTTAGTAATTAATTAGTAATAAGTTAGTTCCAGCCCATGGATCGCTAGTCAGCTATTTACCACTTAATCTAAAACCACGCACGCATTGACGCTAGATTGATTATATTCAATAAACCACAGACGGAACGTGAATCCATAAACCAGTTACATAAACATTCATTGAGGTGTGACATTAAATTACTACTATAAAGTATTAATAACAATTACATTTAATAAAAATGACGTTATTTTAAAAAATAAACGTAGACAAATTGTACTTACTGATATAAACCCGTGAAAATCGTTTCATTGTAAAGTGCTACGACGTAGCTCTCGAGCGTAGCTAGTCGGTGGGAATTTGTTAGACTGATAATTATTAATAATTTTTTTATTCTTGAGGGAATTATACGCTTCTTATAACAATAATAGGGCTATAGTGTAAGTAATTGCCTACTTTATACATTGCTTTCGGTACTTTGGTGTTTTTCGTGTTTTATTTTTGTCGCTGTGTTGGAGTTTCTAAAAGAAATTTCGAAAATTCCTTCACATGGTACTACATGCACAGCTTAATGTAAAACTTTAACAACACGAGGTACATTCAAATTCATTTATTTATAACATGAGTAGGAGGTATCACAGTTAACCTTATATCTGCAATGTTTTGCAAAAATGCGAATTTATTTAGGATATTTAGGTAGCCAATTTTTTTCACTCATTAGCAGGCAATGAAATCAAAACATTTCATTAAGTTATATCCATAAAAATAAATAAAACCTATATTCCTAGTATTCCTACTGCCGCTAAAACTGCTGCAATTTAAACTTTCAAAATTACGGTCTGTCTGCAAGCCTTTGATGTTCACTCTTAAGGGAAAAGCAATTACATATTTAACCTTATTTTGTGAGTCGATTATTGTTAGAGTTTCATTCCAACTACACCATTTTAAAAGGTAAAACACAAAGGTTTAAGAGTTAAGCAAATATAAAATGGTTTACAAACGTAGTTGATTTCATGAAAATCATGGTTTCATGAAAAATTTATTGTTGTGATATAGTTACCAATCGAAATGTGTGGTGTTAAATGTGGTAGCCCACATTACCGTTCTATGTACAAATTACTTTTATCCGTTGGCATGCCATTAAAAAATCATAAAATAAACATACAGAAATAGGACAATAATTAAAAAAGCGAAGGTAGTCATGGCATACCAAATGAATAGAGGATCGGAAAAAATTTCAAACAGTAGGTATTTATAGTAATCATAGAAGTATCAATAATATCATTTCAACAAATATTTCTATTTACTGAAAACTATATTTTAATCACAGATAATTTAAAATGCCGCGTAAACAAAAAATATAAAAACGTAATATAACCTTAAAAATATAAAATACCTCATAATAATCCTATTTTACAAAAATATTATTCATATAATTTTTGTTATTAAGCGTGTATCCCCTATTAATCTGTTTGTATATTATCAGATTAAGCCGCCGTACAAAGTGGTATTAATTTTGTCAATATTTTATTCTTATATAAGTTTTTCCCGCGTGAATCCCAATCCCGCGAGAACTCCGGGATAAAAAGCCTATATTATGTTGCTCCACAACCTCTTCTATCTCCTAAAGTCCCATAAAAATCCGTTCAGAGGTTTCTTGGATTAGCTTTGCGAAATATACGACGAGGTACAGTTTTACAGTACAGGACCTGTTAAAATAATTTGGTAATAATTTGGAATCGGATTTTACCACTTTGCCGACAAACAAAAAAATTTTTATGAACCAGTCCCTACAAAGTTCCCAGGAAAAAAAACGTTAGGCACGACGCGCGCATTCAACGAAAACTTTTGTCGAAAGTCAAAAGGTATAAAAATGATGTTACAAAGTTTTCACCGCATTCCGTACATTTTTACCAACAACAATAACGGCTCATTCACACGAGGACGAATCGTCTTTTTTCACGAATCGTCTTTTTTCACGATTCGTTATTTTTTTGACGGCGGCAATGCTTTTTAAATACTCATGTTCACACGCTTGACGAATCGTGAAAAAAGACGAATACGGATACGTCTTTTAGAAATCACGAATCGTGAATGTTTTATGATTATGACGGATACATATGTGAACTTCAATGCGGATATTTTGACGAATCGTGAAAAAACACGATTCCGTATTCAATGTGAACGTCCATCCGTCAAGACGTATCGTGTTTTTTGACGAATCGTCAAAGACGTATGCCGTGGGAATGAGCCCTTAGGCTTTGTTGTGGGCATAAATAAACGCACTAAAATAAAAGCTGCTTTTTAAGCTAAGCTTTTTTAACTCTCCTGTTTCTAACTTTGTTATACCTACTTTGTTGAGTATCAAATTATCATTATCATGATATTGATAAGCCTGAAGTAATAAAAAATAATTAGTGACATTCCACTGAAACTGTAAAACGGTTAAAACATTATATAAATCGTTTAATATAAATTATATTGCATTCACGAATAAACTATTGAATAAAATGAATAAATACAAATATGTATTTTTAGCTGAAGTTACAGAATTTAAAGATACGATGCTCGACTTTGTATGGCTGAAGCGACAGTTTTCAGCTAGCTGTTTTTAGACAGCTCATTGAATTTAAAAGGAAAGGAGCACTTCGGACTGGGAAAAGTGGGACGCTGTCTGCCGCGGCCACCGCTGACAATGAGATGCTATATTATCTGTTTTAATAAAGTCAGAGAATCTTTCAACCTCTCATATAATACCAACTGAAGGCCACCTGTAGTTATTGGATTGAAAATAACGTTATGGTTTTAATTATATGTTGTAGAATAATTTCTTAATTGAGTATGGTCCTCTGTGCATAAGTACGTATAAAGATATAAAATTAAATATCCTAATTAACTGTCGTCCTCTAGTTGTTATTGTCCTATTTTCCTTTTCCCAAGGCATGGTCATCATTCTTTTTTCCGAATGCTTATCAGTCCTACGAAATATGTGGCCTGCCTATCGCCATTTCAGCTGACTGATTCTGGGAGATATATCAGTAACCGTTGAAATACCCAGTAGGTATAATGCTTAGGCTTTGAGTTGCGCTTGTTATGTTATTTTGGACGCTATTTTATTTTTTTATCTAAAGGGAGGGTTAAAGCAAAGTTAAATCCAAGTTTAGAGGTCACAACCCATGTACAACGGTTTTTATCGTGGAAACAAGGGTTTTATGATTCATCAGGCAAATGATTGGCCTCATATAATGAGAACACTTTTTGTTGCAAATATTTTTATAACTGCATTTTTGCTCGTGAAACCTAAAATAATAAACCTAATCACTTAAACACGTGTATATATTATGTATGTGAATATGTGCAAGTACATCGTTTAGTTCCTGTATGTTTTTTTGTTTTGTTGCGTACCTACCATCATTTCCATCCACCCAGGTTGACAGGTGTCAACGACACTGGGCTCTAAGTCTTACGAAGTTGACACGACCCCCATTGCCCTTGGTTTCTTCTATTTGAGGCAAATATGTTAGAAATATATAAATGCCAATCTCGTACAGCCTAATGTTATACAGCCTGGGTATTATCGAGATTTCGTAACGACACGAGGAAGGATACGATTGTTTGCCTGGTTTTATTACGTTGGGGACTTTCGAATATCGAAAGGCTAAAAATGGTATATTTCTTTATCACTCGTAGCACAGTTTAACATTAGGATGCTAGCCGAACAAGACTATGAAAGTGCTATGTAATATGTACCTAATGCCTTCGAAATGCTTTGGGAACGATAAGAATTATAATGATTTGGGATTTAGTTTTCGCTTTGATATTCGAAGGATACATTTTGTTTCTTTTAACACAATACTCGTACAAGATAACTCACAAGCAATGTAAAAAAAGGATGAATCATTAAAAATGATTAACGTATTAATTACCCAAGTTGATATTTGCAAAGTAGGTACTTAGCTATTTGAGTTTTAATTAAAATATAGCAAGCTAATATTTAAAAGGACGAAGTAATGTTGAGAAGACGTGTAAGTTTATAGCGGCTTATTCAAAAGTGTAAGAGGTATAAAATGTATATTCTGTTACTCTTAGAACCTGAACCACGGTGACTTTTAAAGTGAAGATTTACCGGTCATTTCTAAGATTCACCAACATGAGTTAGTAAATGTACGATATAACAGGGTTTTAGAAGTAAAGCAATGAATACTTAATAATGCAAATTTCAAAACAATAATAATACCATGTCACGGATATCGACGGAGCCTAAACTAACATTTACCATGTCTAGATGCATTCTAGATGTCAATCCTAAGATTTACGAAATGAAGAGGTAAGAAGCCTGAAAAAAATTTTCTTTCGTCCAACTCATGTTGGTGAATCTTAGGATTGACCGGTAAATCTTAGAATTCACCGTGGTTCGGGCTTTTACATACTCATATAATATAATCTAATTGTAATTACAATATAATACTCGAAATAAATGAGTTGCTATGTTTCCGGTACGTGTTCTTAAAGGCACAGTTTTACTGAAACGGTGCGAGGGCGGATTTCTTGTAAAATATAAAGATCTTTTCATGTCTATATACCTTTTACTTGTATTGGATACTAAAACATTTCGATGTTTGAAGAGAAGCCCGCAGAGCAATAAACACATATTGACATATATGTCATACCTTCTTACCTTCGTAACGATATTAGCTATTTTATGTCCTATAGCTATCACTTTTCGATATCATTTGAGATAAGACTTGTTATTCAAAATGAAGATAAAGCCGCGTGGTTTGCAAGACAGGGTAAAATGTTAAAAGTTATGTCGACGGGTGCAAAGTGAAAAAAGTTATCTGCAAAATAGCAACTTTTCAGGACAGCGCATAATAGGAAAAAGTGCTCCCATTTTGTTATTTTTAAACCAAATTTTTTGAAATTTTTATCACTTCTTCATTATTTAATAAGGTATCTACATGCATATTTTATTTCTTCTAATTATGTTTAACTAGTAAATCCGCCCTCGCTTCGCTTCGGGAAACCAGTCCCTCCAAAAATCTCTATAAATTTTAACATATTATGTTATTCCGATGTCTAAGCTATATTACTGCAAAGTTTCATGAAAATCCGTTCAGTAGTTTTTGCGTGAAAGAGCAACAAACACACACACACACACACACACACACATACATACATCCTTACAAACTTTCGCATTTATAATATTAGTAGGATTTACGAGATATTGCAGTTGTCTTCATCTACATTGTGCTTAAAAATATTACAATTGTGTCAACTACCACTTGGTCGTTTTAACGTGTGAATTCAAAAATCTAGATTAAATAAAGTATATTTTATAATATTACAGTAAATACAAAAAGTGCAGCATTTCTTAATATTAAAATTAGTTCATGACTGTGTTAAATCCTAAATACACCAAGTTTAGAGCATATATTGCGCAGATGTCTTTTTCTACGTCCGATCGTTTGTTCAAGGTACACGATTTAGAAGAAGGTTAAATGAAAAAAAAAATTATTTATTTACTTATTTATTTACCTATTACTACGAATTATTTATTTACTTATTTATTTACCTATTACTACGAATTATTTATTTACTTTAGTAAAAATATAATCTTACTATAACTTCTTTCTGCATACAAGTCTAGGGCATATTGGTAAGGTTGTTGCAGTTTCTTTGGTTGACAATTCAACAGTAAAGTTATCTACCTACAAGCACCTAACCAAGCCTAAAAAATGAAATTATCTACATAATACCTGTAAGAAAGTTAATGCTTGACAGTCGTCCGGGGTTAATATTTTAATCTAACCGCAAGCGTGCCGCATAGCAGTCCTGGGCATCAGCGTACAATTCGAAGAATCCATCTACCCCAGAACTTAAGAGAAACCTCCTCCTACGATTCTCTTGCGATGCGCTTCGTGTGCGGAGTTGTTAGAAAATGTTCATGCTCGTAGTGTTCTCGTCGTACTCGTACGTGTGACTTAAAAATATTACGATACGCTACGACGCCGTGTGCGAAGGGCCTCACGCTGCCTCTCGGTTGGCTATGAGGCAAATTCATTCGGTAGTTCATCCTATCCCCAAAAAGGGCGATCTTAGTGACCCGGCCAATTACAGGCCTATAGCGATAACTTTCCTGCATGCTAAGGTGATGGAGCGTATTATTAATGCCCAGCTCCTAGGATATCTGGAGGATCGCCAGCTGATAAGTGACCGGCAGTACGGGTTTCGTCACGGCCGTTCAGCTGGTGATCTTTTAGCATACCTTACTCACCGATGGGCTCAGGCCCTTGATAGCAACGGGGAAGCATTGGCGGTCAGCCTGGATATCGCTAAGGCCTTTGACCGGGTCTGGCACAGAGCTCTTCTCGCGAACCTTAAATCTTACGGTCTCTCTGAGAGGTTATGCAGCTGGGTAGCCAGCTTTCTGTCTGAGCTACACATAAAGGTCGTAGTCGACGGTTGTTGCTCGGATATGAAACCTATAAACGCTGGTGTTCCCCAAGGGTCTGTACTATCTCCTACTCTGTTCATTCTGCATATTAATGATATGCTGGAGCGTGCAAACTGCATTCATTGCTATGCAGATGACAGCACGGGAGATGCATGTTACACAAGCCCTGCAAACTCCTCTCAGTCTTATGTGGAGGATAGCAGAATAAAACTTGTGTCCGAAGTTGAGAACTCTCTGGAGCAAGTCTCGGAATGGGGACGACTCAATTTAGTTGAGTTCAACCCCACGAAGACACAAGTTTGCGCGTTTTCCGCTAAGAAAACCTCATTTGTCAAAGCGCCTCAATTCCAGGGTACCGCGCTCACCGTTAGTAAAAGTGTTGGGATTCTGGGTGTTGACATTTCGAGCGACGTGCAGTATCGGTGTCATCTGGAAGCTAAGGCCAAACTGGCCTCCAAAAAGCTTGGCGTCCTGAACCGGGCGAAGCAGTACTTCACTGCGAAGGACCTTCTGATGCTTTATAAAGCTCAGGTCAGGCCTCACATGGAGTACTGTTCTCACCTCTGGGCAGGGGCGCCACAATACCAGCTTAGTCCATTTGACGCAGTGCAAAAGCGCACAGTTCGAGTTGTCAATGACCCACGAGTCACCGACAGGTTAGAAAACCTAGGTTTTAGGAAAGACATGGGATGTCTCTGCGTGTTCTACCGACTTTACAACGGTGAGTGCTCCGAGGAATTGTTCGATTTGGTGCCAACTTCACCCTTCCATCATCGCACCACTCGCCAAAGATTGAAGTATCATCCACATCGCTTGGATTCGTGGCGAACGAGAACGGTCCGTTTTTCACGATCGTTTCTACCACGAACTTGCAAGCTGTGGAATGAGCTTCCCTCTGAGGTATTCCCGGAGCGCTTTGACATGGGGTTCTTCAAGAAAGGTGTAAAAAGAGCTCTCCTTCAGGGCCGGCGTTCCACTGATGACTCCCCTGGTGTTGCTCGTGTCCATAGGCGACGATGACCACTTACCATCAGGTGGCTCATCTGCTTTTACGTCAGCCCTTCAAGCTATAAAAAAATAGGTGATTTCGGACTTTCTGAACATGAAACAGTAGTGAAAAATATCATTAAGTAAATATTATTTAATTACAAGTCAATTATTATAGCTTACAATAAGAAGTCACATAGTTAGATACCCACTAACATACCAAAAATATACTAATTGACTTATGTAAACTGAGACATCTACATAAATAATCTCGACGTAGAAAAAGACATATGGCAGATGGCCGTTTATAAATGCATCTTTTCGTAATAAAAAATTCCCGTTGTAAAAACGGCCAGCGGTAGGTAACCGCATTGACGTCGTGCAATTTTACAAAATAGGCGTAGTTGTCTTCTTATACGTGACAAAAGTACGAAAAATAAGGAGATATTTCGATTTTTCTTTTTGGCATGTTGTGGAATATGATATTTTAAGTATATTACCGCAATAATCGCAAAATCGCAAAATTGCAGATAACTTTTTTCACATTGCACCCGTCGATGTATAATTCAGTTATATAGAAAAACATAATTTGCTTCAAGTTGTTCTTAAAGGTACCTATGTGAAGCGTGTCACTCAGGGATGAATAACTCATATATTTTTTTTAATAATTTTAAGTTAATGCTTGACTACAAACGCATCTGATGGTAAATGACGATGTAGTCTTAGATGGTAAAGCGCAATAACTTAGCAAAAAGCCTATTCTTAATTTGAGATCTAGTTACGGATACAGGAATAATATTATTCCGGTATCAAATACGGTAGTAAATATGAAATTATTTCGGATTATCTGTTAGTTTCGGATAGTTCCGGTTAGGGATTAGGTATTAGATATAGTTAGGACTAAAGACCGCGCGCGACTAGTATTGGGCGCTCGATTGGGCGAAACAAAAACCTGCCACAACAAGACTTATTAAAATTCCGTCAATATCCGAAAGAAACCGTTAGTCTTATAACGGTATCGGATACTGTTGTGATTGGATTTTCATTTCGAATATCTGATAGTTTCGGTTCGCTTACGGGAATCGATAACATCCCTGCTGTCAGTCCACACTTGGTCAGGATGGTGGACTGTGGTCAGTGAGATTGACTAAATTAATATTCATTGAACAAAAATAGTTTATTTTAGTTACTTTCAATTTTACCTGCATACATTGAGTCAATCTTTATATAACAAAAGAGGACAGTACATGCCATTTTCAGCTTCAGGTCGAGGGACTCGCTGAGAGATCTATTTAAAGAAATAAATTTATTAACTGTCGCATCACAATATATCTTAGATAACATTATGTAGGTACCTATGTTAAAAAGTACTCTAATAATTTTCTTAAGAAAAGTGATGTACATAATGTTATTACTAGGAGGAAGGCTAAACTGATTGTACCTTTCAGGCTAATTAAAACTGGTGGTTCGTTCATGGGTAGTTGTGTAAAGATTTATAATAAAGCTCCGTTATAATTGACGGAAATGCCATACTATAAGCTAAATCTCTTGTCAAGGACATTCTTATGACGAAGGGTTATTATAATCTGGATGAATGTTTCAAAGATAAAATAGCCTGGAAATGAGTTTGAAATAGAGCATAAGTAGTTATTACTACACTTACTTATGTTATCGTCGCTAGTTGATAAGGCGTAAATCAATTGGTTCTCTTAACAAATAAGAGATGGCGCTCGTAGTTTAGTTTTAGAAAGAATAACATGGCGTACCGGGCCTAACCTGTCAGTTGGCCTCGTGGTGGGACAGGCAGACGGCTTAGAGACATTACCTTGTGGACATCCGAGGAGAACAGACGTGCAGTCTTCACTAAGAGTTACTGCTGTGCAGGATTAAGCGTGAGCGTATCTTATTATACTTAATCATGTCTTTTGTTAATATGTACGAATCAATAATGTAATAGTGTGTGGCAGGAGGCTACTTACCTTCCTATGTGTTCATGGTATTGTGGTGTTGGTGTCATAGGCTTCCATATCGCTGGATGAACTATGACACCGACACACTAAACCTATGAGCAGTAACCATTGCTTGTAGAATGAATTGTATACATAAATAGTGCCTTGATTAAAGTGTTGTTATGTTGTTATAAACGTTGTTTTCTTATATCAGAAGTGGCCAAGATAACCTCGCCGACATGCCGCGTGGACGAAAGCGAAGGTCGAGGAGAGATACATCATCGAGCTCATCCTCGACGTCGTCCAGTTCTACGTCAAGCAGCAGTGCCAACGACCGTCGAAGGAGAAGGAAACGTCGACGTAAGGCATCACCAACAGTAAGTCAAAGTGCACTATTATCGTCTGTGATTCCCGAATTCGATCCGCTCGTGGATAGTGTGGATACGTGGATTAATGTTGTTGAGGCAAATGCTCGATCATTTGGTTGGTCAGACAGTATGATTAAATTTCAAGCATTGCAAAAATTACGTAATACCGCGAAAACTTGGCTTGATTCTATACAAAAGAACGAAACAAGGTGGACTGTGTGGAAGTGGAAACAATGGCGCAATATTTTATCAGACACTTTTCAAGTTAAGCGAAATATGTTTACATTGTTGAGACAGCTGATAGATGCTAAGCCCTTACCTAACCAGTCTTTGTATGAATTTTTTTTTCAACAAAAAAATAAAATAGATCAATTACAATTAAGATTTAGGGAACAGGATATAATATCAATTATTGTCGGATCAATCGGGGATACGAATATAAGCGTTGCAGCGGAAGCGGGTAATTTTAAATATTGTGAAGATTTATCGTCATTTTTACATGGAAGAATATATACTCCTACCCTAGAAAAAGATAATAAAAATTTACACTCTAAATATTTATCTAAAAATACGCATTCTATACAAAACAATATATCGCATAAAACTGACAGAAATATAGAGATTGCCTCAAATTCCAATCATTCTCAAAATAATAATATAATTTGCTTTCGTTGTGGTGAACCTGGGCACAGGAGAAACCAATGTAATATTAAAGATAATGTTAAGTGTTCTTTTTGTAATAAATTGGGACATTTGGAGTTAGCCTGTAAATCAAAATCTAAAGCAAAAACAGAGAAAGATGTAGAGGTCAAAATGATTACTGAGCCGAAATCGAAACAAAAATTCAATAAACAAATTACTTTAAATGGTTTTGAATGCACTGCGTTTTTTGATATGGGGAGTGATTGTTCCTTAATTAATGCAAATGCAGTAGATAAATATAATTTGAAAACTTTTCCTTTGAACAATCCGATTAGTCTAGTCGGCTTCACTAATGATATAGGAACAGAGGTAACTAATGCCGTAGCTACTACACTAAAAGTGGACTCGGTTGAGCTTGTTATAACTTTATACGTCATAAATGACTTATCAGGATGTGATGTACTGATAGGAAGGAATTTTACTGAGGACAACAGTATAATGTATATTCGTGTGGGGGACAACTTAACTTTTCAACCAGCCCCTGCTTTAAATATCAATAAAATCGAATCTTTAGATAAAATATCTGATAATCATGATGGTCTGTTAACTAGTATTTTTTCAAAATACCCTCAGTGCATTTCTGAAGATTTACAAAATTTAGGTAGGACTTCTTGCGTAGAACTAACGATAGAATTAACTACGAACAAACCAGTCTATCAACGCCCCTATAGGATGTCAGAATCTGAGAAGGTAATAACTCGTCAAATGGTAGACGAATTACTTAAGAGCGGGATTGTCAGACATAGTAATTCTGCTTATGCTAGCCCTGCATTATTAGTAGATAAATCGTCGGGTACTAAACGTTTATGCGTTGATTATCGTCAATTAAATAAAATAACAGTTAAGGAAAAATACCCAATGCCATTAATAGACGATCTCATTGATAGACTCAGAGGTTGTAAGTACTATACTGCCTTGGACCTTAAGAGTGGCTATCATCAAATCGCGATCAAAGATGAAGATGTGCACAAAACCGCATTCGTCACACCTGACGCGCACCTGGAGTATTTAAGGATGCCATTTGGTCTTTGCAACGGGCCGGCAGTGTTTCAGCGGTTGATGAATACGGTTTTGGGCAATTTACGTTTCGGGAGAGTTATTTGTTATATGGATGACTTACTCATAGCCACGGAAACTTTCGAAGAAAACGTTGCTTGTTTAGAAATGGTATTGGATATTCTTAGTAAAAATGGGCTAACAATTAATATCGAGAAGTGTTCTTTCTTTAATAATAAAATTACGTTTTTAGGGTATGAGATATCCGTTGAAGGTATATGCCCTAGTAGTCGTAAACTTGACGCTATCGTTAAATATCCGACCCCAAAAACGGTTCACGAGTTACGCCAATTTTTAGGCTTGATCAATTATTTTCGAAAATTTATTAAAAATTGTGCCATGCAATGTAAACCACTAACAACATTATTAAAGAAAGACACAGCTTGGATTTGGGGCCCCGAACAAAATGAGGCGGTAGCAAAAGTTAAAGAAGCATTGGTAGATAACGCGGTACTTAAAATATTTAATCCGAATTTACAAACGAATATGTATACTGATGCCAGCCGTGACGGATTAGGGTGCATACTAGTACAAATTACAGAGCAAGGGGAGAAACCGGTACATTTCTACAGTAGACAAACTACTAACGAGGAAAAACGATATCATTCATTTGAATTAGAATTATTAGCTATTGTTGTTGGGTTACAGAAATTTCGTCATTACCTGTTAGGTACAAAATTTAAAATTATTACCGATTGCAACGCAGTTAGACATGCATTAGATAAACGAGAAATTATTCCTCGAATTAGCAGATGGATTTTACAAACACAAGAATTCTCCTTTGAAACAGTTCACAGAGCCGGAACTCAGATGCAACACGTAGACGCATTGAGTCGTAATCCGGTTTTCGACAGTAAAAACATGGTTGTAACGGAGCACGTGTTCACGATAACCGAAGGTGATTGGTTATTATCAGTTCAATTACAAGATCCAAATATTAGCAATATCCGCGAAATATTATTGTCAGGGGAAGCCGAGACTAACAAACAAACATTTAGCGAATATGAATTATTAGGGAATAAAGTTTATCACAGGACTGCATATGGTAGACGCTGGCTTGTACCTAAATCATGCATTTGGCATATTATCCGGACGAATCATGATGATGTCGGTCATTTTTCAGTCGATAAAACGGTAGAGAGAATTCGCTCGAAATATTGGTTTCCGAGATTAAAGAAAACTGTCGCGAAATACATAAAAAATTGTCTAAATTGCATTTATTATAAAACTGCTCATGGTAAAAAACCAGGACAACTATACCCAATCCCGAAATATGCCCGACCATTCCACACATTACATATAGACCACCTTGGCCCGTTCGTTAAGACTACCAAACAAAATTGTTATCTGTTGGTAATAGTGGATGCATTTACTAAGTTCGTTTTTATTATCGCTGTTAAAAGTACAAAAAGCCAAATAGTAGTTAATGAGTTGAACAAGATATTTAAATTATTTGGCACCCCAAAGAGGGTAATTTGCGATGCCGGTACCGCTTTTACGTCTAAACTATTCACAGAATATTGCAGAGATAGAAATATTAGGGCTCATATAATTGCGACCGCCGTGCCTCGTTCTAACGGTCAAGTAGAACGTTATAATCAAACAATTTTAGAAGCATTACGTAGTATGGGTGCTGATACGGAAAATAATAAATGGGACCAACACATTACGAGCATACAGCAAGGTATTAATAGCACAATTAACAAAACAACGTCTGCAGTACCGAGCGAGGTTTTTTTTGGGTATCGAATTCGGATGGATAAAGACGGAATCACTGATGATGATAGTATGGAGCACATTATTGACGTCACGTCCCTTAGAAAGAAGGTAGACGAAAATATACAAAAAGATTCTGAAAGACAAAAGAAGGCTTTTGACAATAAAAGGAAGCAAGCTCCAAATTATAATGTTGGTGATTTGGTCGTCTTGAAAATACCAAGCCATTCCAATGATGGCCAAAGCACCAAACTGATGCCATTGTACAAAGGCCCGTTTCAAGTTACAAAGGCACTAGGTCACGACAGATACCAAGTACAGGATATGAGAGGGGCTGAACGGACATCTAAACGATACGATGGAACTGCATGTGTAGAAAACATGAAGCCCTGGATCCAAATTGAAAACCTTAATAACTGAATGACTGCCCGGATGTTATCATGGTAGAAAGAAAATAAAACAAAAGGTATTATAATACAATTTATTATTTATTTCACACTAAAGAAGTTATTGAAATTGTTCAAATCTATTTGAAGTTAGTTACTACAATATTGCTGTTCCTTCCGAACATTTTGGTGGTCTAATGCAGTCGCTTAAATGAGGTACCGTTCGTGTGTGTAAGGTAGTCAGTCCAATCTGCAACAGAAATCCGTAGTGAACACTGTTGTGGACGTCTTTAAACATGGCGATACACGATCAGCGTGATTCTGTATGAACATCACCTGATTTAAGCCATATTGTGGAAGAGCAAGTTAACCGGTGAAGGGATAACGAGCTCAGCTGACACGAGACACTTACATACATGTCGGTACCACTGGATCATTCACTATAAGTACAAAGAACAACACTAACTGTTCTCATTATATCTTTTCAGCTCCAGCATCAGACCATACACGATCGAGGACGAACGTGTGAGCAGGACGGCCGGATGTTATCGTCGCTAGTTGATAAGGCGTAAATCAATTGGTTCTCTTAACAAATAAGAGATGGCCCTCGTAGTTTAGTTTTAGAAAGAATAACATGGCGTACCGGGCCTAACCTGTCAGTTGGCCTCGTGGTGGGACAGGCAGACGGCTTAGAGACATTACCTTGTGGACATCCGAGGAGAACAGACGTGCAGTCTTCACTAAGAGTTACTGCTGTGCAGGATTAAGCGTGAGCGTATCTTATTATACTTAATCATGTCTTTTGTTAATATGTACGAATCAATAATGTAATAGTGTGTGGCAGGAGGCTACTTACCTTCCTATGTGTTCATGGTATTGTGGTGTTGGTGTCATAGGCTTCCATATCGCTGGATGAACTATGACACCGACACACTAAACCTATGAGCAGTAACCATTGCTTGTAGAATGAATTGTATACATAAATAGTGCCTTGATTAAAGTGTTGTTATGTTGTTATAAACGTTGTTTTCTTATACTTACTACACTTATTAGTGTCACCTGTAACAGTGAGTTCTTGCCGCTCCTTTTTCTAAGACCGAGTCTCACCGCTGTGGTCACTACCACCCATTTACACCCGCAATAGGTACGACCCGCAAATGTGTAAGTGTAAATAAAATAGAATAAAACCTGCATAATTAAGAGTTCATAATGTTCCCAAAGGTAGGTGATGTCTGTAACTGGGCACTTAGCCAAAATGGTGGACTACATCCTTAACTCGTCTATCCATGCATCCAACTCGTAAGGTGCATGCACGATTCAGCATCGGACGTATTATTAAATCTGGGGTCCCACAGCAAGCAAATTACTGTCAACTAATCCGACTGTCAACAACTCAGAACTCTGTATTTGATGTAGTTATGATCTGACTTTAAACACGGCCCATACCTTTTAAAGGACAAATACAGCCATAGTGTTATCTATACTATGCGTTATGTTGTAAATAAATCGGTATTTCCACTTAACCCCAAGAATACACACTAGATCGAAATGAGTCTTTCTTATGAACTACAATGGAACCTGCTTTACAGCGGCAAGAGCGACTCGTGAATAGCACGTGGGAAACCTATGTCCTTCGCTTAATGGGGTTCAAAACACGCCTGTGAAACTACAGCCCGGGTATGAATTACAAAAAGTGGGTCGCTCGCTCCAAGCGTTGATTCATGTCTATTTAAATTCCAAATGCGGAGCGCAAGTGCAAGCAAGTATGCGTTTGCATTGCACCCTCGATGTAGGTCAGGTTGGTGAAGCGACCGACGTGGCGAAGAAACGGGTTGAAACGCTCGATCGGTGTTTCGGGTTCGCGCGGGTTTCGAGTGCACTTACGACGTCGATGAGCTGGCTGAGTTTGAGCTTGATGCAGACGCGCAGGACGTCGGTGGTGTTGACGACGGGCCGCACGAGTTTGTTGTAGTTGGAGAGAAGGTCGTCGTAGAGCCGCTTGGCGTCGGGGTTGCCGGCGGCGACGGCCCGCACCAGGCAGCACGCCGCCAGCCACCACAGCAGCGCGCCCATCAGCTCTCGAGCGCCATCGTTGCGTAACGCGAGCGGCCGGGGCGCGGCGCGGCACGTACTGACGGCCTGCGCCCCCGCCCTGCCCCGCACCCCACACACCCCACACCCCTCGTGATCCCGTCAAAGAATCGTCGCCGACCTCTCGCGACTCTTTCGCGTTTACACTGTGTTACATTACCATTGGGTACCACAATTTAATACAGAACTGTCAACCTACCGTCATAAACTTGGAATTTGTTTCTGTATCGCAAACTTTTTATGAAAAATAATGTCTCGTTTTCTTTGGCGCTATGAACAAGTTTTGTCTCGGTTAGAAAAAATACTTCAATGTGAAGTTTTAAAAAAGTGTGACTGATTAAAGTGGGAAGACATTTAAAAGACCGTTCCTATTAAAGTTTTCAGAAAATTTCTAACTATTTTTTATTAAATTTCTAGCTAAGTAACTCTCCCTTAGTTCGTTTCAACAATACTTAATTTCAATAATAATCCTTAAGGTTACTTACAGTAGGTATCCATGTTTACTTGTTTGCATCAAACCTGAACGGCCATTAGAACTTAGAACTGCGTTACAATAAAAGGTTATCAAACTACGTATATACTTACTTATTCAGTAGGTACCTAATTCCGTCATAAACTGTATTACCTATAAGACGTTTGTTGCGATTGTGGAAATTTAAACTGAAACAATATAATAATAACTATTAGACATTTTCTATATTAAGAGGAATTTATGACCATCAGATATTTTGCTCCTAAGTCCTACCACTTACTGATGACCGAATGTGTCGCCTGATGCAGCCAAGCTGACCAACTCGTAGTTTTTTACTTTACCAAATGTATCGCCCGAATGCAGCCAACCAGACCAACTCGTACCTACTTTTTAACCGACTTCAAAAAAGAAGGAGGTTCTCAATTCGTACCGTATATATGCTTTTTTTATGTACGTTCAGCGATTTTTTCGTCGTTTATGGGCCGATTTTGATAATTCTTTTTTTGTTGTAAAATAGATATGCGCAGTGGGGTCCCCTGATAAGGACACCAGGATCTGATGATGGCATCTTAGAGAAATCGAGGGGAACTTTCGAAAATTGTATGGACAACTAGTGTGTTTGTTCATGTGATCATAAGTACATTAAAGCGCTACCATTTTATAAAGGTATGGAGTCGATCTGATGAAGCCGAAAGACAGTCGAGGGAACTCCTCAACGATTTACTGCAGTTATCTCGTGTTTGGGCTTGATTGATTTGTAGTGACGAGAACTTTACACTTACATGTTGAATTGAGTGCCATCTGGCGAGTAGTTTTTGAGTTATCTCTTTTTATCAAGGTTGAAGTCGGTTATTTTTTTTTTGTAAAAAGCAATTATCTATTTCACCTATTTAGGGCTAGTTAATCCAGTGTTGTCTTATGTTAGCCGATAACTGTCAGTACTTTGATGACGTTGATGCCTTCCTCTTACTGATGTCTACGCACCATACTGACTTCTTACCATCGAGAGACACGAAGACGTAGTAGAGACGCAAGTTTGCGTTGTTTTTCTAACTTAAACTCCATATCTATATAATACCCTTATGCGGGATTTTAAATCAAGCTTTTCATGTTTTCGGTCCGACCTGCGTGAAAATATGATTATCCTATATCAACAATGATGATAAATCGGGACAAAGAGCTTAGTAGAAAACACTCTTATCATAGAACACTTATCTAGATATACTGTAGTGTAGTGTGTCAACCAAGTTCAGAAAAGCATAGGGTGGCACACCGGCTATTGTATAGGTATATACAGGGTGTCCCGTAAGTTGTACGACAAACTGAAATGGAAGATAGCTTGGAGAGAGACCTATCAGATGTCAAAAAATCGTTTTAGTAAAAGTCTCACCGTTTTCGAGATTTTGACCTTTGTTTGATTTTTCAGAAATCGCGCTCTCTTACCCTACTTTTACGGTTTTAAAATCTCCATTTACCAAGCAAGTTTTTAAAATCATCTGCACTATTAGTTGACTCGCTATTTTTTTCACCAGCCATAGTCAAAGTTGAGTCAAAGAAAATCGAAAACATAAAAAGTCCTAAATAGACCCGAATTTCTAGGAATCACGTAATAATTTGAACTTAATCATAGCTTAGGATTGTAGACCAACTATCTGGGAGTACGTGCAAAAAAGATTATTAAAATATGTGCTCATTTGTGTAGTCAGCAAGTAAAAGTAGGGTAAGAGAGCGCGATTTCTGAAAAATCAAACAAAGGTCAAAATCTCGAAAACGGTGAGACTTTTACTAAAACGATTTTTTGACAACTGGTGGGTCTCTCTCCAAGCTATCTTCCATTTCAGTTTCTCGTACAACTTACGGGACACCCTGTATATTTGTTTATTTATATTAACCATTTCAAGCGATATTTCCTCCTTTCTCCGTACAGTGCCTTTCCTCAGTAAGTCTAAATATATCTATCATACTTACAACAATTACACTTAAAACTTCTCCTAAGCGCCAAGAATTCCAAGTTTCATGTTTATTCTGAATCACCCAAGAAAAACGTAGACTACCCGTACCCACTACTAAGGGCGCTTTTAGTGTCACGCGGATTTGCTCACGCACGCGGGATTGGCCCGCATGCGCGAAATTTCACGCTGCGGATCATACGCAGTTTAAGTTTCAGTCTTCTGCGGGTTGCGTAACGGGTTGCGTAGACGATTAGTACAATACGGTGCGTGCGCCCCGCCCCGTCCGACACTAAAATGGGCACTGAAGTTGTATAGGGACGCTCACGCATGCGGATGCCCCGCTCCGGGGTGACGCTCCGCACAGCGTCCCGCGTCCCGCGTGCGTTTATCACGCTTTATAGTGAATTCACGCTTTATATGAAATTGTTATTTGCGGGTGCTACGCATGCGGGCCAATCCCGCGTGCGTGAGCAAATCCGCGTGACACTAAAAGCGCCCTAAGTGTCTCTGAAAGGTATTAAGTTTGTATCATACTCGTACATACTGTATAGAAGATTTAAAATAAATTTTGTCACACTTTGATATAAGTAGGATTTCTAACTCGGCAAGTTTTATTTAATCCAAACTAATATTATAAATACGAAAGTCTGTCCATCAGTCTGTCTATCTGTGACGTTTTCACGACTAGGTAAACCACCGGCTCAATGTGGATGAAATTCGAAATGAAAATAGTTGAAGTCCCAGGTTCACACATAGGCTAAGATTTTTTTTTAACCAACCCCTGAAGGTATAGAATAACATTTTATATGAAAACTCTTTACCGCTTGACCGAATGTGTACATTTCCTCAAAAATATCCAAAATTAACATTCAAAAGCCAACCTTTTAAAAAATTCTGAAATAGGGCTGAAATAGGGAATGAAATGAAAAAATTTAATTCTCCGCGGGGAAACCGCGGGCGAATTACTAGGTTTTAAATTAGATTCCGAACTCAATATAAATTACTAACTCAAAAAAAAATAACCGACTTCAAAGTAGAGATAACTCAAAAACAACTCCATACGTCGCTCAAATTATTAAGGGAGTACACGACAAACACAACCTTTCGAACAAAAAAAAGAATCATCAAAATCAGAACATCCCGTCAAATTATGAGGTAATGTGCATGGATTAAATTCACATTGTCAAAAACGACCGTCAGATGTCAGTCATTACTTTTCGAATGTAGAAAGATTATTCGAAATCCGTTCACCCAATACGAAGTTCTGAGATAACACACATAAGAAAAAAATACATACCTACAGACGAATTGAGACCCTCCGCCTTTTTTGAAGTCGGTTAATAATGACACAACGAAGCTTAAGAAAAAACTTTTCCTTCGAAATTTCGACAGACAAATTAAATTTTACAATGTTGATATAGGTACTTTATCATAAAGTTAACGCCTAATCACACTTGGCGGAAAGCGCAGATGTTCTTTTCTTTGATATGATGTCCTTTTGCCAACTTCATTTATAACTTTCAATAGAAATTAATGTTTAAAAATTTTTAAACAAACATGAACAACTGTTTATCTAGACAGTTTTATTATAAATTTACTTATTTCAAGTACAAAAACACATATTAGTTGGTTATTATTGTCAAAATCTATTCTAATTAAATAATAACTACCTTCCTCTTACCCTTATCACAATGTGAAAGGGTTTCGATTTAACGATTCAAGTCCGCACCACAATAATGTAGATATAGAATACCCTCAAATGGTGCATGTTACCAGTCTACCCAAATTCAACAATACGTCAGGGAGTAAAATCGTTGTGGGTTTGGTTACGTTACTGAAAGGGAAATTGAAATAAGCCCCTGAGAACTCAGCACGCAGCAATTATCCTAACTAAAAAGCCATTTACAGTATATTGCTACTTCAAACTGACACTTATGGACGAACTTTTGATAGTTATTAACCAAGGTCCACATTTAGGTGGCGATAGATAGGGTTATCATAAACGGAGACTGAAAGCAGCTAAGGCGCTTTGCCCACGGAACAACTATTGCAGCAACTGGCAACTAGCTGTATACATAAATTTCAATTGGACTGCGTACGCACAGCAACTCGAGTTTCGAGTTCCGGCAATCGTCAACAGTTTTCATTTGCTGTAATCGTTGACTAGGTCAGTTCCTAATTGCCGCAACAAGTAACTGTTAAATATTATACCGGTTTTTAAAGCTGCTCCCTCCCTCTGCCTGTACCCGGAAATGCGTAGATTGAGCAACTCGCATGGAAGTTGCTCACAAATTGCTATAAAATTGCGGCAACCGTAAACGTTGTAGCAACTATCAACTTTTTACAGGAAACTTTTAAAAAGTTGATAGTTGCCTCAACTCAAGTTGCTCCGTGGGTAAAGCGCCTAACTGGTTCATTGGAAGGGGTTCTCATATCAAACTATTGTGTTATTAATTTTATATTATAAATTCGGTAATACAAGTTAATACCTATTTATTTCTCTATGAAGCCTGACTACTTCTCATGTTTAAGTCAGCCGCCAAACGACTTGTGTTTCCGCCGGCGCGGGGGCTTGAGAATATTTTTCTCTTCTTTTCCTCAAACAACCGTTAAGGATTTATTATATTTACGAATATAACGATTTAAACTTGGTTAGCGATCATATCTAAACTCGAGTTCTAAGTTTTTAAATTAGGTATATCTTAGCGACATTGTACGTAAAAACCAGTGTTACATTTATTTTACGTTTAATATTAACGATTACATACAACTTTGCACCTGGTTCAAGATGTAGGTAAATCCATCTAATGTTACCTTATAAAAATACATTTTAAGTCTACACAAGTAACACAAAACCAGACACAATTTATTTGTGAGTAAACTGATCAAAGAATAATGTATCATCAATCGCCATACAAAATATGATCATAATATGCAAACACTCGTTACGAAGGGATCATGTCGGTGAAGAAGCAGCAATCCATTGTGTGCTTAAGATTTATCCAGATCGTCACGATGGCCATCTGATCGTATTGCAGATCGTTGCTTGCGACGTGGGCCGACGGATCCTGGTTATAAATATAAAAATCGATAGCACACAACATTATCATGATCCACATTAGGTCTCGTGATTTATATTTTATTCTAGAACCTGTGTACGAGATATACCTACTTGGTAATCTGCTTTTGTGTCTCTTCGAGAAATTATTGTGTGTATACTTTTTATACGGAAATATATAACTTTGGAACGCGTTAAAATTTTTCTTTTCGTTCGTCATTCTTTTAAGTTTCAGTTATAGCTTTTACAGTTTTATCCACCAAGCTGGTTACAAGTGAATTTATACTATTTATTTATTTATTTAAACTTCTTATACCAAACACAGTGTGGTACAAAAGGCGGACTTAATGCTAGAAGCATTCTCTACCAGTCAACCTTTGGTCTAAGCAGACATCAACGATGGCGGACTATCATTTCTGTTAATTTCAATAACCTAAAAATATGAACGTACGAGTATAATATGACGTTCCCTATAATATTCAATTCATAAATAACAATAAAAGTCGTCTTTCAGAAAAGTCCATGTTGATATACTTTCGTTGTCATATTTTCTTATTCTGATAACTAGAACCTCATAAATGATACTTATTTCAGAAACATTATGTGGTAAAAGAGGTGACTTATGTAATGAGAAACTCGTTAACAGTAAATTTTATACGTTACCCAACCCTAGCATATTTTTGCTCTTTTCATTTGTGTACTTATTTTGGTAGGCAATAAGCCCTTTTTATTAACGTGATTTTGGCTCGTGGAATTATCTTATTAGGAAAATGAAAAATTCTTAACGAAATAAGTTATAAGAAAAATTTGGCTTCAGAAAGCGTAAACTGTCTTAAAAGCGGCAATGATTACCCGATTAATAGTCATTCAAAAGATTTTCACGACCACAAAAAGCATACAGAAAAAAGAAACAAATAATTTAAAGTTAGCTAATACGATACAAGACTATTTGAGTTACATAACCTCAGATTGTAAGCAACCACTAAATTCTTATCGATACTTCAAGTCAAATACGTGCCATAATGAAAGTAATGTACTGCAAACCTTTTCGATTCCTCACAAATGAGTTATACGCTATTAACGGCTTACTAAGTGTGAGAAAGATTTATATTTTACAACTAATATTAAAGAAATAATACATTAACTATAAATACAAAAACGAAAAGGAGAGTAAATTTTAGAACAGAAACAGATATTATAAAAACTGAATTTGCAAGACATCAATATACTAAGCAGTCAGCTTATATATACAAGAAGGTGAATAATATAATGCAAATATACTCACTGAATGCTCACGAACTTAAACATACCATAACTGACTGGCTTAGAAAACTAAACTATGAAGAAACAGAGGATTTATTTAACGTGATCACATAAACTACTATTTATTATATAACACACACACACACATACACACACACACACACATACACACACACCACACACACACACGCACACATACACACACCATACACACACACACACACACAGAGAGAGAGAGAGAGAGAGAGACATTTACCCTCAAACATAATACATACAAGTATTTTCTTTTGTAAAATTAGTGCATAGAAGAGATTATGTGTATTTACGGAAGAGCGGGACATCCTGGCACAAGTATACTATACTTAAAAGGATGTCCCAACAACAAATCTATGTAATCAAATCTCTTTTTATGAATAAAATTATTATTATTAAAAAAAATCACAGCTCTACGCTATGTAAGTAGAACAAATTTCCGGCGAGGTTTAAATAAAAAGATTCCCATTTTACTTATGAGAATTCCATTAAAGCTATACTAGGTATATAAGTTTGATCCGTCAGTTTCTATCTTTGTTTTTGTGAAAAGTAAAAAGGTTCGCCAACCGGCCCTTGC
Organism: Hesperia comma; assembly: GCA_905404135.1. NCBI lineage: Eukaryota > Metazoa > Arthropoda > Insecta > Lepidoptera > Hesperiidae > Hesperia > Hesperia comma. Next base: position 12,225,246 of record FR990021.1, on the reverse strand, counting down.
GATTCAACCTTTTCGTACACGAGAAACATTTCAGCTAAGTGCAATTTACTTGTCGCCAAAACACCTTTTGAGTTGAATCTAAGTGATCTTCTCGTGCTAATTAACTGACATTTTGGTTTTAGTACAAAGTAGGTACAATACAAATTCGGATCAAGAGCTAAAATCAAGAGGTAAAATAAACCTCATAAATTTTCTTTAATCTCTTGATTGTTTTTTAGATTAGGGTAATGAATCTTAAGATTACTTTGTTTGAAAAGTCCAAAGCTTTTAGCTTTGCCTGTGTGCAATATAGCCAATTCCGTAAGCTAAGCTATTAATTTTGATACGAGAAAATACAAGCTATTATTTCAATCGTAATAGATGTTTTAATAATAGAATAATTAGTAATTCTAACAACAAACCATCCTTTTTGTGATTTTCACAAATTAAGCGTACAATAATATTGTCGCTGTAACTTACACTTAGGTACAATTAGTTAATCTTGTTCAGGTTTCCGTAGCTGCTAAATGATTCAACGTACATTCAGTGCTTACGCCCTGTAACCGTCATGTCCATGTATGTAATAAATATGAGGTTAATTATTTCATCATACACAAGCCCTAAGGTTGATTGTTCTCTTGTACAAATGTGGAAAAGATGCAAGCTGGTTATATTAACTTTTTGTGTTTAACGTTTACGATGCTATTGAAAACTTAAGGTAGCCATTGACAATGCGTCCATTTGGAGTGCCTCTGAATGGAAGATTTCCATTTGGAAGTGCTTCCATACATTTTTTCTCTCAAGAACTTAAATCATAAATGAATCACAAATTCAGCGTTTTCTATGTATTTTGTTGGTTGTTATGGTTGTCAGACAAAATTGAAGTGGAAAGGTTTACTCTTATTCATTGCCTATACGAACCAGTATTTATAAAACATAATTTCATATTATGACTGTTCATTATCCATTATCTTGAACAAATCATAAACGAGCCATCAAAGACGACGCTCGTTTACTTAGCAAATTAATTGTTGCATTGCACTCTATTAAAAGATGCGATAAGAAATCTTTTAGTAACCCCTGTCGAGCTTCGGAGACGTAAAAGGATTTCTTTGCTCTAGATGAAGACAAATGGATAGTGAAGGAACGTAATAATCTTGAACACGAAGCTCTTAGCGGTGTTTACACAAATAGATAGGTCTGAATTCGTTCCCTCGATGTTATATTAAAAATTCAGTTGCTTAAAAATAACGACGGCTCTTGTTGAAACGAGGTTCCACCGCAGTGATTCGCTGCCAGTCTCGGCTTGTTAGGGGCTTCCCCGTTTATTATTCAGTAATATCGATATCAATAAGAATAAACCATAAGTATGCATAATTTTTACAAAGAATAGAAATTTTAATTATAAAAACAAAAAACCCGATTGCTTACAAAGAACTCAAAAGAAAAAAACAAGTGTCACAATATCAACATAAAATACTTCATGGTGCTGCAGGTAATAATATTTTTATTTCAGACTTTTTAGTGTTTTCACCGAAAAAATCTACTTTTTGGGATGGTTTTTGACAATTTGTGTTAAAACGACGTTATATGATATATATTTTTAAAAAGGTCTTTTCACGATCTTTCATTTGATACCCATATTGCTAAGATAACAAAAAACTCAAGATTATCCCCTCTTTTTCTTCCACTTTCGGGCGCCATTTTGAAAATTCATATAGCCTATGACACTTTCACAGTTCTGACGAATTCAACGATACCTCATATGTCGAAATCCGTTCAACCGTTTGGGCTGTGGGGCGGTCCAAATAAATGGACATACATACAAACATACATACATACCTACACTTGAAAAACATAACCCTCCTGACGCAGTCGGGTAAAAACAAAAGACCGACTTCAACATCGACAAATAATATGAACTTCATTAACATAATTAGTTTCACTTAAATACGCATTATTAACGATAAATTCAAAAGTACTCGTTCGATGATGCCCAGTAAAAAGTTATGAATAAGTACTTAAATAAATCATAATGTACAAAATAACCTTGTCTATCTATTTAGTACGGGCAGCTAGATGAAGAACACCTTTTGTATGAGGTTATTCTTTAAAGTTTACTAAGTGCATTCCTCACATACTCGGGGTCAACTTTATTAGCAGACCAACGTCAAAGATAAAAAGGCGTACGAGTATTCTACTAACCATAAGTATTCATGATATGATGTACTTGCATGATATTCTTACTGATAGTGCAGTTCTATGTAACGCTTTTGTGGGCAGGCGGCATGGATCTTCGTCTGATATGGATCTTACATTAGATGGTTGTTGCCCTCACTCATACCCTTGCTCACAAAATAGTATCTAATATAGTTTTACAGTCGTATCGTGGTCATAAAGTCGGTACAGCGACATCAGTTAAATTGTTGAGTATTAAATATCAGGAACGTTAAGAATAAAATAAAATTATTTTATTTTATCGACTGCAACTCACACTATGATGTGTCACTTTTGAATATGTACTCTTAAGCGAGGAGTCAGGAAGATTACCTGCCTCCCGTATAAACGACAGTTGGGTAACAATTTGAGAACTTTGTTTTATTACACACCGACAAACGACAGAGCCCCGTGCGCTATCCTCAATTACATAGCCCGAGTTAATGAACAAACTTTCTAGAAACTTAGAATTGCTTTCAAGCAGGTACATATGTCTGATTGCGTATGTTAAGAAAACGTAAGGCAGAAAATTAAAATGAAATAACATTATATTAAAACATGACATAAAAATAGCAGTTTTTACGTAGTAATACTGTGTCATTTTTGTACACTCATTGTACTTAGGTGTCGGATAAAAATGGTAGGCTTTATACAAGCTCAGTTGTAATTGGTAGCGTCGGCCGGGGCGGCGAGAAATGTACACTACATGCAACCGACATTTTGCCAGACGTATTTGAACTCTATGCAGCAACAGCCGCAGCAAGCTGCGCTGAATCGAATGGATATATTTAAATACAAATTCAAATGGACAAAACTGTAAAGCTCGCAATCCGCAAACGTTTTTCAGTGCCAAAGTTGCAATGCTGTAGCTTGATGGCTGCGAACTGTGCAACACAGTACGAATGCTTTCGTTACTTTTTATGTTATTGCTGGAATACAAGAAGACTAAGTTTTAGTGGTTACAGTCACCCAGAGCCAGTAATATGTATTTTGTTTTATGGAACACTATTAACTTACAACACAAAACATTATATTAAAGTCTTTTGTAATAAGTTAATTATTTTATGAATATATTATGCTACACAAAAATAGCTAAATCATAATGACGGTACTAAATGATTAATACTAAATTTAATGATAAACACCAAGGCATCACCGGAGCGTTGTTAATCAAGAAAGAAATTATGATGAAAGAGATGAAGGACGGAAGAGAAGAATTAATTATGTTCACGCGTACGTGTATTGTCACAGTGAACTTGCCGCCATTAAAATCTAACCAATGAGAGCGCAGCTGCGCGCGCAGGGCCAATCAGGAGCGAGCGCGCGATGTTATAATGAGATTTTACGATATCGATGTGGATATTATACCATCATGTGAAATTGCTTAAATTGAGTGTTTTGTTATCTGCGCTATAACAGTAGTAATTATAAGTCAAGTATTGGAAACATAAGTAGAATGTTATAACATTAGTGTAGATAAAAAAAGTTAAAAAACTAGCTAAAGCAATTAATAAGCTCTTCATTGTAATACAAAGCAGTAAATATCTTCCATCTAATACAAGTAACTTTAGTGCCTAATTACTGCACTTACGACCCGTTAGCAAATATTAAGTCAAGTTCGTTGTGTAACAACTAATAAGTTAAGGCACACATAGCGCTCATCGCCCGCTGGCTTGCGTCGATTCTAAGTGATCAACTTAGTTAAGCAACAGCGGGCGCAGTTGGTAGTTAGATAATGGTTGTGGCATAAATTCTTGAGCATTTCTGTGCTTCAGAGGACACGTAGAGCACTTAGAGACAGTTATTACTATTAGATACCAGTCGACATGCCGTTTCGGTGAGCAGTAATAGACTATGGGTTTGAAAGTTTGGCTCGTCCAATAATTTTCTCGCTTTTGTAAATTTCCATAATTATGTGCGCAATATAATATCTATTATTTTATAATCACTTGCTTCAGAAGAAAACTGCATAATTCTCTATAATCTTGTATGTGGACTATGGCGTGTACATACATAGATACACGTCTTCAAATTGTTAGATATATATGTATGTAGGTACGATCACATCACGATATTATTATGGTCATATCACAAGCTTGCTTCGGGCGGCATAAAAGAAATTTCCCACAGTTGGGTCGCCCATTAACCCTTCCACCAATCTGTACTTGAGCGGCATGGTCGAGTATGATATAGACTTGCTCACTCATGAAGAGATCCAAGGACTGCAGAGGACCATTAATGGTTTAAGGCCAAAAGCACACTGACGTAATTAATAATCTTGCAATCACTAGCAGCAGTAATAAAATCAATGGACTATTAAAACAGACTACGCGTAATCCAATTTTGAGAGCGGCACATTTAACTAACAACATTAGTGGACAGCATATTCAAAGCGAGTCATATTCAAAGCTTTGGTTAATTTAAATTTTGAATTACCCTACAACGCTTTTTGATGCTGTTTAGTTTGGTTACATTTGAGCCAATCGTCGTGGTCATGAATGGGCCGGCTCTTGTGTTGCTGCTACTTTCGTGAGTCGCCGCCATGTAGCTCTATTTTTGGCGGTGTGAGAGCAATCATTGATGGTGGAGTGCGTCACTGTTTTAATCAGGTCCGTCCATCGTGTTGGAGAGCGCCCGCGTGTTCTCTTGCCCTCAAATTTTCCTTGTACTACTAATCGTTCCATTGAGTCCTCGTTGCGTGTGATATGTCCAAAGAACTTGAGGATTTGTGATTGTACACTGGACGACAGTCTCTGTTGGATTTTAAGTTCTTTTAAGATGGAAATGTCGGTGCGGTGCGCGGTCCATGGGATTCTGAGCATGCGCCTCCAACACCATTATTTTATAAATATCTAGTAAACATTGTTACTTAAGTACTCGTATAATTATTGTGAGCCTCAACGTAAAGGTAAATTGATGACATAGTTGAATATTCTATTCGATAAGTCATAACATATTTTTTTTCTATTACAGCGCTACAAATACTTACATATATACGTATCTAATAGCATGTAAAACAGATTATTTATATTTGAAGCCCTTTTACTGCGGGCCCAAGTCTGCAATATTAAAATACTTCAGTTGCACCGTGTATACACGTTTTGTATGCCAAATGTGTGAAACTATGTCGACACAATGCATTTGAAACATCATTAAATTAACAGACTTAAGCCCCTGGCTCTTGATTAAAAACTCGAAGAACGTTGAAGGTTGTTGTTGTTTTAGCAAACTTTTGTTCTTTTCATTAAAGTGTATTCACTAAAAAGTATCCCTGCTTAAACTAGGGCAGCTCGGTCCATCTCTTTTTTTGGTAATTTCGGTGCTCTGGAGAAACACAGCGTTGCTTACAAACAAGTACTTTTTGTCTGATGAGCTATTTTGAAATGTTGTGTATCGTGGTACAATGTTTCCCAAAACTTAAATGATCTATGAAGATAAGATAAGCTAAGACCTTTCAGGAATATTCCAAATCGGGATTAACTCCAATCTTACATAATTGTGACTAGCGAACAGCGGTCTTTGTCGGCCTTAAATTCTTAATTAAGAATCAAAACTTTCCTTATAAATTGATGATTCCGTTTGCTTTAAAGGATTTAAAAACATTATGTTATAAGGAAATTCTAACATTTAAACGACAAGTTGGTTGTTGTAAATAAGTATTTTAACTAATATTGTAATTCCATAATATTTAGATTAGTAAAATAATTAAATGTTAAAAGTTTGTTAATTTCACTACAGTTATTTTTTTGTAATATAAACATAAATATTTTAGGTAAGGACTATGTGTATCTACTACCGAAAGTAGGTATCCTAAAAATCTAGGTAATGTAACTTCCAGAAACTTTACGGAGTGTAATGTATGTATCTAGGTCATTTTCCTAATTTATATGCAAAGTTCGGAAAGTATTCACACACACGTCCGCTCCATGGAAATTTTTGAGGCCACATTGAACCGTCCTTTTCCCGTACTAAAACAACGCTTATTGTATTGACAATTACATAAATGGTACGTCTTTTAATTATCTCGACAACACAAAGAGTACAAAAACAAGTTTACCGGGGTTTCAAGTTTCAAAGAACATGAAGTAAGTACCTACACACCTACTGCAATTCAAATCATTCGTAGAAGTCAAAACAACCCTACTTCAAATATGAACCTTGACCGAATGGCAGAATCATATTGTTTTAACATTAGATACACAAACATAACTAAATATACCCTACCCTACTTCTTGATCTGCAAAAAATAGATATGGCAAAACTTAATAAATATAATCTACATTTCAGTATATCTTGCATGAGGTACACAATACTATACAAAAATGTGTATTTTATCTCCATACACAAATTACAAATAGTTGTAGGCATAACAAAAATACTAATAACAATAACAGAAAGATAGCGTATAATCTGCGGGAGATCTGGAGTGTAAACTAAGTCTAGGCCTGTACCTATCTTGGCACACTGGCGGCTCTTTACAATATTAAACTACTTATAAAAACAATATTGGACATTGGACCGCTACGAAAGGCTACGGCTACGCTACAGCTTCATCCGCTGCATAGTTACATAGTTCCGAGTATGCCGATATTCTTTATTGTTATGCCTTTTGTGATGGCAACGCGGATGAAGCTGTAGCGTAGCCGTAGCCTTTCGTAGCGGTCCAGTGTCCAATATTGTTTTTAAAAGTAGTTTAATATTGTAAAGATCCGCCAGTGTGCTAAGATAGGTACAGGCCTAGACCTAATTTGGAAGATCGCGTTGGTAGCCAAAAACAAAACACTGCTGCTGTTTAATTTTCATTTTAAATGATCTAGTGGGTCTAATAGACAAACGACAATAACGACTAAAAAGTTTGCAACTCAGGAACTTAAAGGTTTTACGACGCAAGTGCTCTACGTACGTTTTTTTCTGGAATTTTTTGTTTGTGTCTTAATAATTTTACTCGTTTGGATAGCTTATAAAACAAGGAAGTTTTTCATGTAGTTTGTACGCTTGACGTATTCTAGATTTTTTAAAATAAATCTAGTTTTCTATCGACCACATTGGTAAAAAATTTATTTTTTTACAAGAATTCACTTGTTATTTTAAAATGTGTAACACTTGTGCCTGCATTAATATTAATAAATGATTGTTGATGTATTTAAAATGTACACAACTCAACTCAAACCACTACTTTTTTATTTATTCATTTATTTGTAGTCAAATTCGATTTTCTTTGACCAAAACCAGAAATAAGGAATATCTCGATAACCAGCTCACTTGGTATTATGGACATTATGGTTAATTTTGTTGGAAATTAGTTGTATTACCACATCCCAAGAGGAATAAGTCGAATTACAAATCACCCTGTATATTTTATGTTCCCGTTCGTATCGCTTCTATACAGTTTCATTTACATAAACCGGGTAAAGTAAAAGTAAAGTACACGTCACTAAAAAAAAAGAAAAACACATTTTAGTATTTATTGCCTCTTAAAACTTTAACAGTAACCTCGTTCTTTAACAGTAACCTACCTTGTTCTCGATCTGCGCTCGGGCCTTGAAAAAAAATGGCATTTGGCTACATCGTAGGAACTAGGTAGGTATAGGAAAATGTAATCGTACTTGAACTACACAAGGAAGAGAACAAATAGATTTTTGTGTCAGTGGCGTTAAATCTTAACACGTTTGCATATACATAAGTATAGGTATCGAAAATCATAATTAACTATATATTCGTATATTATAAGAGACAAAAAAATCACAGATAAATGTAATTTTGTTTGAAAAACATTCAATGGTCTGTTTTTACTCAACTTTTCTAGGACTCTGGTTAATACAAATATCAAAAAAATTCGGAAAATACTTTTGTTTATACTCATTACACACCTTTATAGTTTACACTTAACCTAAATAAATCGATAAAGGAAAAATTTTTGCAATTCAAAACAACATGAGAATTACCAATGGGTTACCATCGAATCTAATATTTATCAGAGTCCCTAAACCAAATTAGTACCTAACCGAACATTAAAATGTCTAGCAATAAATTTTAGATCAATAGAAGTGTGGAAGCTAGCCAGCCTAGATTAAGCATTAAAGACTTGAGCAAGTAAGGCACTCATGGATTTAACGATAGATTAAACGTAACCGATGGTCCGATATTAATTTATTATGGACGGATGGATGGATGAATCGAAGTATTTAAAGAATAAATGCAGTTAGATTTATTTTTATTACATCACTAGCAATTACATATACGCAACAACTGCGTTCATCTGGATAATAGAAAATGTTAATTATTACCTACTTTATATAAATAGTTATATTAAGGGGTATCCATAAATGTAATCAGGAAGTCTCCCCGGGTGTTTCTTGTCGCTTCATATTTCGGGATCATTGAGGTAGGGATTTTATGAAGCGATGGCATAATTTTAATTTTGAATGTGCTTGTAAGAACTTTGAATTTAATTTTAATTTCATTAATCTGCATTTCCTTCCATTTCAGGAACCTATTTTCTGACAGTCGCTTTTAATATAAAATTATGATCGATTGAAATATTACATTAGGCGGAAATAAGTGAAGTGATAAATGGTTCCTAGCGTCCGTAGTTCGTAAACTCAATATTTGAAAGTGAGTAGAATGTCGTTTTGATACGTCCAATAGTATACTTATTTTATATCTATCTCTATTTATTCAGTAAGTAAGAAGGTACCTACATAGAGTAAGCTACTTTTATTTTAACATAACGTTAAAATTTAAAGTATTGTGATAGGGATTTTTTTGGTGCATGAGTGTCGCTATTTTATTGAAGATATAAAACTTTTGATGAAAATATAAAATGTTGCGCAATATAGTAAGTTTAAGTTGAAAAATAACATTTCTCTGGGTCCAGATATAAACGAAATTAAATGTATTAAATATTCAATTTATTAAATACTGTGTAAATCAAAGGCCGGCAGGTGAAGTATATTTTAATCTTTTGATTTTAGATTTTTTTAGTCCGTACCTATAGATGAAATTTTAGATGCCTATGTACGAATAAATAGCCACCAAATAAACGAACGGACAAATCAACCAATATAACATCAAGAATACACAAAAATCATCACCGCGCACCGGTGCGTTGCACTTGCCAGTCAAGACGGACACTGAAAAAGAATTGATGTCTACGAGCTACTGCTACGACTGCGACAAAAGTTTGTAGCGCTACGTAGAGTCATTGGGTGTAACCCGTGTAACCGATCACATTACAACTATCGTTCAGCTAGGCTATTCTGTAAGGATATCTTTGACATCTCGATAGCTGAATCCGCGGTGAGATTTTGGTTTTGACGTACATCGCGTTCTGTTAAAATTAAAACCGACGACAGCGCCAATCAAGCTCGCAATCGAAGTGACAGAACTCACCTGAGTGAGCTTCGATATCGAATTTGTTTTCTTACAGAATAGCCTTTCAGGAGTCGGTTGTAGAGGTCGGCTGCTCTTGAAACAAACGCATCTACCACGTCATATCCAAGAATGAAACAGCTAATACTTCTTTTTTTTTTATTGAATTAAGGTAGCAAACGAGCATGCAGCACCACCCTTCCGCTGCCGCCCATGGCAATTGTGACCGACTTAGAACAAGACCCAATTTGGGGACTAGGGTGGTTAGTCCAATTAGTAGATGGTGTTAGAATGTTAGTTGGTTAGTTTATTAATAAGTGTGAGGACAGGGACTGTTAGTGATAGTTAGTCCTGTTAGTTAATATTAGTATTGTCCAGTTAGTAATGATTAGTGTGAGTCTTGTTCCAATTCGGTCACAGATGCGTTGCTACCCCTGAGGTCTGAGATGGTCGCCTCTAAAAAAGTGAACCGGCTCCACACCTTCCTATCCGGAACACAATTGCTCTTAAAAACAATTATTATGACGGTAGGAATGGTACTGAGTACCTTGGCGGGCGGTGGCATTGCCCCGGGCGAACTCTAGGCTCTACCACCTGTAAACTTCTGGCATTCCGAGGGATTATGTATGTGTACCAAGTACCACCTGGTTAATGAACTCGTGAAAATAGGTAAAAAATTGTCATTTAATTTTATGACTGTTTATTAATGACAAGTTGCATTTCGTATTTATAAAAAAGTTATAATGGAAATTTAATTATACATTGGGCGTTTTGAAGAGCTACTTTGCAAAATTGCGTTAGTGTTTACAGTGCACATAATATAAAGTTTTGTATGCGTCAGATCTTTTGGCTTTCAACCTTACCCCGTGTTTAGATTCTGTACTTACTTTGGCGCTTGGCCCTTCGTGCGTGAGTTAAAAATTTTGGTGATTTGATTTGTATAACAGTGAGATATACCTACCTTTATTTTTAAAATTTAATTACTTCTGCTTCTTGTCGCGCACAGGTAGTCGCGCGCTAAATTAAATGTTTCATCAATACACGCTTAACGCTTTTAAACTTAATGTATTCGATGTGTTAGTTTGTGAATTGTTATCAAAACGTGCACTTTAAGGCGCGTAAGGTGCATGGGAAGAAATTGAGTGCTAATTGTTTACGGCGTATTATATATTTTAGACGCTTATATTATGTCTAATTAACGCGTATATTTCATATGCGTAAATAAGTTATTCCTTCAAAAGCACATCCAAGCGACACCTTTTGTCACGGCAATAAACTATCGCAAAACACGACATCTATCGAAACTACGCTTTACTTTTTCGTAGTCCTCTTCAGTTCTTATGTTCCAGACTAGTGGATTTTGTCAAAGTGTATTAATACACATAGCTGCGTTCGTTACTTTGTTCCCGAGAGATTTTCCCGCGCAAATCCAAAGCCACGAGAATTTCGAGATAAAAAGGAGTCCATTACAAAAACATATAAGAATTTTAATAGTTTTTCTATTTGTCTTCGTGTAAATAATTGAAATAATGTAGGTATTTTGAAATCAAAAAGAAATACATACCTACTTTAGTTTTATTTATATCCAAATCTACAGATACAATACATAACTAATGTTGGTACACGTAGTAGGTGCAGTGAGATAGGCCTAGGTGTGCGTTTAGCCAACGGGTGTTACTGGAAGCAGATAATACGGGCAAACTATAATCATGTTACAAATTAAAATATCATTTGGTATATATTGCTCTCAATATACTTACTACGTAATCTATAATCATGGTAAAATTTTGTCATCTGGATATAAGTCTGTGACTAATCCCCCCCGCCGCGCTTGTCACACGATGTCACATTTCGCTGACCCACTTACTCTCCCTCGACGAGTGATGTAATTTATGGATGGCCCGTTACGTGACTGATTAACACACGTTCTATGCAACTTATCATCACGTATTCAAATTCAAATTCAAATTCAAATCTTTATTTCTTCGAAGTAGGTTTTTACAAACTCATTTCGAAAGTCAAGTTACGCCATCGCTTCAACAAATCCCTACGATGAGTGGTCTTGGGAGAAGAAGCGGCAAGAAACTCCCAAGGAGTCTCTTTTTTCTCTTTCACCACTCACAGTACAGGTATCACTTACTACTAATTATGGCTAAACACAAAAAAAAACTAATTCTAGTCTAAGTGGAACCGGTCGCGGCATTATCACACCCAGGCACCCTTATCATTAACATATTCATCTATAGTATAATATCCTTTACTAACAAGTTGTGATTTTACACGTCGCTTGAACGTTTCAATAGGTAAATCACGTATCTTTTTGGGTATCTTATTGTAAAATTTAACACCAAGCCCCATAAAAGATCGCTGCACCTTACGCAGGCGAAATGAAGACGTAACCAAATTGTGTCTCCTTCTCGTTAGATGATTATGCGTATCACTGTTGACTTTATATGTGCCTAAATTTTCTCTTACGTATAACAAGTTACTATAAATATACTGTGAGGCTACAGTTAATATGCCTATTTCTTTAAACTTTTCCCGCAGAGAAACGCGCGTTTTCAACCTATAAATAGCCCTAACCGCTCGTTTTTGCAGTACAAATATGGAGTCTATGTCAGCTGCTTTGCCCCACATTACAATGCCGTAAGACAAAAGACTATGAAAATAGGCAAAATAGACAAGTCTAGCAGTTTCCACGTCAGTAAACTGCCTTATCTTTCTAATTGCATATACCGCTCTACTTAGTTTAGCTGATAGTGCTGATATATGAGAGCCCCACTGAAGTTTAAAGTCCAAAGTGACACCCAGGAAAACTGTGGACTGTTCCAGTATTAAATTTTCATTATTTAATTTAAGAGTTTTCTCAATTTTTTGGACATTTGGAAGGATAAATTCTACACATTTTGTTTTTTTAGTATTTAAAAGTAAGTTATTTGTAGTAAACCAATGAGATAAGCGTGACAGAGCACTGTTTACGTCGTCAAATGCGTAAACATTTGTTTACGATTAAACGAACATGATATCGCATGCAATTATTTAAAAGAAATGGTCGCGCACCTATGTACATAATTCTAGGTACGTTATTTGATGTTGAGGTAGGAACAAAATTATTCTATACTTAATTTCTGCCTTCGTGATAAAAGTCATTGTCGAGCTACAAATGCTATCTGAAATGGATAAGTTATATTATTTGTTTAATAACGTCACACGGTGACGTCACCGAAGCCTGAAACGCGCTATCGAAGATTTCTACATCGCTGGCATATATACCACGCCTCGAGTACATTCACTTGGGGCCCGGCCGCCCCCCAGGCATGTCGTCTCGCCTGGCGGGAGATCTCCCTTTGCCACAGTGGTGACCCCCGACAAGAACACGTCGCTTCTGAGCACTGATAGCGGCTGCAGGTTCACCCCCACCTCACCTCACCGCTCACACCCGATGAACCAACAGCAGCGTGTCTTCTCGTCACTCAGCCCAGCTCGCCGGGTTCATCGCAGCGTATGGGTGTTCCGCTTCCTGTTCCCGTGCCAGCTGCCCTACACACGGCTCCACGGACGGCTTGAGTACACTTCACTCGCCCTCCGCATCTGTCGTCGCACCCTCCCATCCCGACTCACCGCGGATAGAGGGTATCCAGGGCACTTCGACTACGGCTTATCATCACCGAGAAGCACAGACTGCATCAATACATCGACCTCCGGTCTGAGCAGGGGGGTGATGTGGCGATATAGCACACACGTCACACGGTGACGTCACCGAAGCCTGAATCACGCTATCAAAGCATTCTACATCGCTGGCATATATACCACGCCTCGAGTACATTCACTCGGGGCCTCGGCCGCCCCCCAGGCATGTCATCTCGCCTGGCGGGAGATCTCCCTTTGCCAAACTGCCCTGCTCAGACCGGAGGTCGATACACACTCGCTGTCAAGTCTTCAATATTCCTGTCTTCGGTGCGTCGAGACGTAGGTGGTATACCCAGGAGATGCCCTCTATCTGCGGTGAGTCGAGATGGGAGGGCGGTACGACGAATGCGGAGGGCGAGTGATGTGCACTCCAGCCGTCCGTGCAGTCGTGATGGGCAGATCAACTGGCCGGGATCAGGAAGCGTCTTCCACGTGCGCTGCGTTGAACCCGACGAGCATGCGTGACTAGTGGCGAGCGGTGCTGCTGTAGTCCGTCAGGGGTGAGCGGTGAGGTGAAGTGGGAGGTGAGGCCTGAAGCGCTAACGGTGCTTGAAGGGACGTGTTCATGTCCGAAGGTCACCACTGTGGCAATGGGAGATCTCCCGCCAGGCGAGACGACATGCCTGGGGGGCGGCCGGGCCCCGAGTGAATGTACTCGAGGCGTTGTATATATGCCGGCGATCGACAATTCTTCGATAGCGCGATTCAGGCTTCGGTGACGTCACCGTGTGACGTTGTGCGATGTCGCCACAACATCCATACTAATATTATAAATGTGAAAGTGTGTTTGTTTGTTTGTGACTCTTTCACGTCGCAACATGGATATTAGGTATATGATATAATTTATGTGTGTAGAGATAGTTGGGAGGGTGGAGAGTGACGTAGGCTACTTTTTACCGCGGAAAAACATCTCATTCCCATGGGAAGATCGATGTTTTGTTAGTTGCTACTGTTACTAGATATTTAGTTCCGGATGCTGTTAATAGATGGCGTTAGTAAAATTCATTTGCAAGTTCTGAATCACGCTATCAAATACTACATGTATCGTTAATTTACTTAAGTCATAGGCTCATAGGTAAATGTTATAACTTATGTTCCAGTACAACATATAGGCTACTTTTGACGTGACAACGTCTTATAAATTGGTTTGCCGGGTGGCACTTCAAGAAACTGCGTTAGTAGCTCCGCTCACGTTATGCGCTTACAATGAGAGCGAGTGAGAGGCACGCGTCCCTTCCACTCGGGCATGGTTAGCCCGCCTAAGAGCGAGAGAGACAGACATAAAAAGTGAAAGGCACGCGTCCCTTCCTCCTTAACATTACTTATGGTAGCTACGGCGTACACACGTTGGCGTGTTTCAGAAAATGGTACAGCGCCATCTCTGGAGAAGTAGAGTAATCTCGTTTGTTACCTCACTTAGTTGTGACTAATGGTTAATGGTCTAACGGTTAGCAGCGCTAGATGGCGGATGGTGTTACAATGTTTTAAATATAATTCTTTGTATAAATAAATGTTTTAAATTGTTACTATTATTTCATCCTTCTTCCTACTATACGAATGATTATTCACATTAAAATTATTTTACCACTCAAAGTCGTTGTCACGTAAAACTTTCGCCCGTATACCGACTTTACAGGCAACCAATTTTTTTATCTTGAGAATCCTACGGGAGCGGGACCTACGCGGCTGTTACCTACGGGTCCCGAAGCGAAGCGCGGGCGGTTCTCTAGTTTTGTTAATAATTCAATGATTAAGTAATAATATTTCTATAATACGTAGGTAATATAGAAATATTAAATTGTTTGTCGTTCTCCCTTGCCTCTTCCCAGTCTTTTGTTGGTAAACATTGTGGTGTCTTCGATATCACACTTAGTCGGTTTCCGTCAGAGACGTGTAACAACCTACTGCCTCGCGGTCTCAGTACGAACTGCCGTCAGAACCGAGTTAGCACGTGGCACCCACTAGCGCCATGACACTGACATCTGACATGACATGCACGTCATGATTACCGGAAACATCACTGTAGACGTCACACCTCTTTCCTTTTATTAAATTCGTTAAAGTTAACTAAATTAATTTACCCTCAAAGTATTATCGTACTGTTTGAAATTAACAACATAAATTACACAATAAATTTTAACATGACCAAGTATTAAATTAATAAATGAACGTAAGTCGTCATTAGAAATTATGTTTAACAATTTTTCCTTTTCCTCCTTAATAACCTATTCCCCCTTTTTTATGTAACTCGCACTTTCTCGTGTGAGACTTTTAATTAGGTTACAACAAAGTTCTAATTTTATTTTATATTTAATTTGAACAACAAGTTTTTCAGATTACTTTAAATTTCTTTAATTGAACGCCAAGTTTTGTTTTAATTCTTTTTCTTCTTTTTTTTTAAATGGAGAAGAAGCCGGCAGAACAAACTCCATAACATTGCAACACTTGTTTAGAGCAAAATTACCGAATTTATTATTAACGCGAGTTTGTTTTAACTTTTTTAACGCAATACGTCATCGTACAATCGTCGTAAACTGGATGACTCGATCAGCTGTGGTGTCGGAATTTACCTGTAACAAGAAACACAACGAAAGTATCTCTTAACGGTCGACCCATTCTGACTTATAAAGTCAAGAACATTTAATGCAATAGAATATCCACTTAACTTTTATTTTATCTGATTACCATGTCAATATCGTCAATTCTTATTATTCACTCCTAACTACATTCATCATTCTAGAGCAAATTACAAGGTCACCAAAACATAAATGTGTTTTTTTTTTATTTTTTATTTTTTTGAGCCAAATTTAACCAAATTAGAATATAAGGGATTCATTATATTAATTGCCGGGGCCACGCATCGCGGTCATTCAAAGCAAATCACAAAATGACTCGATGAACTGTACACAGATTTTACAAAATTCAAGACTAAACTCCCGAGTAAGGCATCTAGTGTCCCGGCTTTCCAGCCGATCAGCAATCGCATTGCTCACTTCCAGTGCCTGGATCCTCTGATCCGGAAATTCAAAGGTGCGTGACCTGGGATTCGAACCCGGACCCTCCGAATAGGAGGCGGAGTTCTTAACCACTTTCTACCACAACTTAATTTTGAACATAGTCATTAACCTTATCCACATCGATCCTGACCGATGCGTGACTAACTGGCATTTTCTTAGTCTGTCTAGTAATTATTATTATTACCCATGACGAAAGTATTTTTAAAACTCAAATTGGTGTTTTAGAATTGTCAAAGGACTCACCGACCAAGTTATACGACACAGCTTTTAATTTAAAGTTGCTCAAAACAGAATAGCTTGTATTCAACATAAATTAACTGGTAATTATCTTGAAACTATCTTAGCTCTTTTCAAAACAAGTTTTAACTCATCGAACGATACTCAAGCATAGTCCAGTACTTTCCTCAAAATAGCATTAAACCCGCATATAGCTGTTATCACCATCTTATGCATTGTCCATCCCAATGCGACTGTACATTGGCACCCACCAATTACAGCACTCAACACATCTCTAGTGTTCTTACAAGGTCTGTGTATTTGCAAAGAAGCAATACCGTTCATGTACTATTTCATAAGTTCCGTTCGATAAGTTGACTGAAAATTTAAATTTCTCAGCAATGAAGAAATCTTTGAAATTGAATGAACATTACGTCTCGAAAACAAATTTTAATTCATTTCTCCTTTAAGCTATCAGAAAACATATGACGATACAGATCACCTGTTAAGTTGCGTCCGATCCGAGGCAGTAACCCCCGGCAGGGGTGCGAGTAACTATGGTTTGCCAAAGCTTCGTCATTGGTGGAGGAACAATTGCACTCCAGGACGCCCACGAGTGCCGTCGATTCGGTTCCAGATAACACGTGCGCTGCGTTTGTTCCCAGTCGCCACAGGAATGACCTGTGTATCTTCGCAACTTAACAGAACAGAAATCGCTGTACACTGCATCGCCATCTGTGAGATAACTTCAAAACTTAAAGCTTTCACAAGGTAAATTAAAGGCAATCGAAGTGTGCTGCACTTGTTAATAGAAAAGAGTTAGGCCTTTCTCACACAACGGCATTTGTAAGCGACTAAGATGTTGTCAAAGTAAAGTGGCGACGCGTCTACGATGCGTGTCCTGTCAGCGAACAATGTCAGATACAACGAATTTTGGATTGTGTTGCAGTCGCGTAGCTAATAAACAGCGCAGTGTGAGAGGGCCCTGTGGAACAATATTTACCCTTTAGATTCCAGCGAAGTGAACGTACTATGAAATCATGACATGAATTCATGTCGTTGGGGATTAATGAAATATCCAACTGTTACTTTAATTTATAGTCTCATTGAGGCATCACAAATTATGTTCTTCTTTCAGTAAAATCTTTCGTCAATGATCACTAATTACAAAACACAACAAAAGGTCATGTTTCCACAAGGAACGAAATAAAACTGACGTCATAAAGCTCCAACATATTAGATGTAACAAATTACGGTTATACCGAAAACGCCGTTTTACTTTTACCTCCTTTCATGTTGATACACATAGGTGATGTCATCATGGGTTCCAAACTGATACCAGACGAGGTCATGGTATGAGAATAGCTTTCTATGTATATGACTGTATAACATCCGACCATGGAACACAGTATAAAAGTGAGGTAAATACAGTTCTCGCTAGTCGTGCCAATAAAATTATTCTAAATTGATTGTAATTTTGTGACCCGATTATTCAAATACCTTTCGGTAAATTACTTAATTATTATTGCACGATGTGAATTTCAACAACTTATGCGCCACGAACGCCTATTACCTACCCATTTTTTTTTGAGTCATGTACTGGATAATGAGTTCAAGTTAAATAAGTCACGTACCGTTGGAAAACACGAATACTGGTTCCGAACCACTTTTCTTACTTATATGGAAAGAGACTGTACAATTTACAAATTGCTAATATGTATTATAATTATGTCAAATAACACTGTTTGTCGCAAAATAACTTTAGTGCGAATGCACGTATGTACGAATTTATTTTAAATGTCATTATATTATATCCACTTTCATTGAATAGCAACGCATCACAAAGCTGAGACTATGCTTATTACTATCTGCCTGTTATTGTACTGTATACAAGGCTCCACGACATAATTTAGAGACAAATTGATTTTGACGCTATTTAATTGAATATTCCATTTATTGTCATTACAACCTTCATAATTCAAATCATAATCAAATAAATATAAATATATAAATATAAATAAAGAGCTTGGTCATGCGTTTCGTATTTTAGCCATGAGTATTAATTTAGTAAGTTCAATCTGTAAATGTGACTAGGAAAAGAAGCTCCTTCGAAAAGTGTTTGTGAGCCTTCCTTCGAATAAATATCTTATTCATTTGAATAATATCTTTGTTGTTATTTCGTACCTATCCATCTAATTTAGGACTAAAGTTACGTAGGTACCAAATCGTTCAACACTCAAAATTTGACAAAAATAGTTAATTCTTTTTCCATTTACCATTTAAAATCATACATAAGCATTTGCACACATTATAGTACTTACCACATAAATAAACGTACTTGTATACTGAAATGAAGTCTTTCAATAATTAGTGCCTACCAAAGATAGATAACATGTATGCTTAGAATATTTTATTATAAAATATTTCCCATTACTATTGCAACATAATGTAATTGAATGTAATTGAATTGTAATAATGATCACAGCAAGTCAACTACTTTTACAACCAATAATAAGTAACTGAATTTAGTCATAATTATGATAACAAAACTTTCCGTTTAAAGGCTATTCGATGTTAACTCTTAACGGAAGTAATTAAGTAAATAATATACCATAAGCAAAACCATCCGAATACATACTACATCTGAATAGTAAATACAGTATTTTAGCCTTTGAACTCCAGTTCAAATAAGGGTTCTGGTATATAATATAAAGGTAAGTATTCAACATGGCGCTTCATTCGTAACTGTAAAGGGGTACCACACAATAATATGTATGTGCTGGTACCACAATGCTTGTTATAATTATATGATATATTTACAGTTTTTTATTACGTACATTTTAACAGCAGTCTCTAACCGGGTCGTTAGAGTTCGACCTACTGTTGTTAGTTAAACTTTGCTGATGGCACATTATTCACCCAATTGTGAGTCCCTGACTCGAATTGTGAGTCCCTGACTCGTTTATACCATTTGGTTTATAAGTCATTTGACTTATTTTCCAAGGCCCTTGGCAAATTTTACCCATTGGTAATATTGTAAGTCTTTGACTTATTTTCTATGCCCCCGGCCAATTATTTCCATACCCTTGGCAAATTTTGCCCCTTTGGAAATTTCCTTTGATAATTATCTTTGACTTATTTTCTATGCCCCATGGCAAATTATTTCCATACCCCTGGCAAATTTTGCCCCTTTGGAAATTTCCTTTGATAATTATCATTGATTTATTTTGTATGCCCTTGGCAACTTTTACTTACCCTTTGGTAATTCCTTAAGATGACACTGCACGGCACTGTAATACACAGTGAACGACACAAATATTCACCTTTGTCACCTATTCGGGCAAACAATAGCAAGTTGTGCGCAAACGTTTTAAAATTGTTAACGCACATGTATTTACGTTACCTTTGCGCGCGTACACATGCATGCAGTGTTCTCGCGTCGATGCGAAACAGGATTCAGAGCTCTTCTCAGTGGACATGTTCGTACACAAGTGTGCCACACTGTGTGTTTACAAAAGTTAGGCACAGCCTTACCAGTGGAGACAGGAGCTAACCGCGATACCAGCTTAGTACCCGCAACACTGGAGTTTTGCACGAAATGTTTGTTTGCAAATGTGCTACACACTATTTTGGTGGAATCGTACCATACATGCTCCAATTACACCGGTCCGTACATCGGTACTAACTTATATCTGGACTTGGTATTTAAGAAGTATTAACAATACAATACAATACAAATACTCTTCATTGTTCACCAGTTTTGACAAAAATAAGCTCGATATAATATCAAAAAACAATCGGCGGTCTTATTGCTATTTAATTGGCGGAAAACTGCTTTTGTTAAGAATCAGGGTTAATAAAATATGAGATTATTATAAATATAACTTAATATTCACGAATATCATAGTATAATTAATACCATCTAGGTATCTACGATTATTTGTAGTTTATAGGACTAAATATTGCGTTCATCTAAGCAACAATAATTTGCCTCCAAAGCTTAGGAAAGATATGTGATAACATAAGAAAAATAGTATGTAAATTTATACCGAAAACATAATTTTATATTTGTAGGGTAATTATGTTATTGTGATTCTAAGTTTTAATCAAGACTCAGGAGTTAACCAATTAGCAGACTTTTATTGCCAGAAAGACCTTGTAAGCACCGATTGTGTACACTTTTATTGTTTCTTAATTTTATTCTTGGCACAGCAGCACGTTAAATACAACAACATTTGTGAAGAATGAGAGAATATTTGATGGCATTTCCACTGCAAACTATGTACTTGCATTTTTCCAAATAGTTGAAGTAAAATAGTTAAAGGTGGCTACTTACATGGTTTAAATTTAGTTTTAAAGGTACCTTGTCGTTCGAGTGGGTTCGTCTACCCCCCCTTTTCCTTTTGATGTTTACGTGTTCCAATATATTACACCACGAATTGGGGCCCGTCGCCATGTGTGGTGTCTTCGATATCACACTTAGTCGGTTTCCGTCAGAGACGTGTAACAACCTACTGCCTCGCGGTCTCAGTACGAACTGCCGTCAGAACCGAGTTAGCACGTGGCACCCACTAGCGCCATGACACTGACATCTGACATGACATGCACGTCATGATTACCGGAAACATCACTGTAGACGTCACAAACATGAAAATAAAATGGGATACTTATAATGAACAGTTATAACTATTTTAAAGTTCTATTTTATAACTACTACGCCACATTATAAAATTATGCACAAGCAACATTGAACTCGTGGGTATTAAACTTTAATACTTACTGGACTTCTTAAGAGCGATCAACGATATTGTGGTGAAGCAACGTAATTAGGTAAGTCACGGGAATGGAGAGGAAGACCTTTGGAAAGGACAACCTCTGCTTTTGACTGCCAATGCGTCATATAACTTCAACTTTGTTTACGCGTAGAGACCGTACCTTCATGCGTTACTGAATAATAGCGTGTTAAAACCAATTTTATTTTATTTTTATTCGAAATGTACCCTAATAACGAGCTAAAAAAGGATAACCGAAGACATTGAGCTTGTAAAATAAATAAAAGAAGCTCGCTTTATATTACGAAAAACGTCGTATATTTTCTAAAGATCAAAACCGTCACAAACTTTTTACTTAAAGTGCGCTGGTGTGTGTAGGTTTTGTATACGTTTTAATAACGTAGTATTCTTTCCCTGACGTCGTGAGTAAATTGAATTGTACCACCGTAGCCGAGGATATTGCATACAGTTATTGCGGTGAGAAATTGAAACAAGTGTTGATGTGTCGTATTTTTGTTCTTTATGGTCTTCTGCATGACGTTCAATATGGTTGATTAGAAAATGTAGTAAACATTTTATCGACCAATTTTTATATACTACACCAATATAGTTTATACATCAGAATAACACTTAGACTACTTTTTATCCTGAGATTCCTACGGAAGCGTGACCAACGCGGCTGAAACTTATGGGTCCCGAATCGAAGCGAGGGCGGTGCACTGCTACAAAATATTTAATGTAGAGGACATAATTGACGTATCTATACTAATATTATAAAGAAGAAATATTTGATTGTTTGTTTGCATTGAATAGGCTCCGAAACTACTGAACCGATTTGAAAAAGTCTTTCACTGTTAGAAATGTACACTACCTACCCCCGGGTGACATACCTATATATATTACATTAAAAAAAAAATCGGGATTCTTAACAAAACTGCGATAATGTAGCCCAAAGTGTAAAAAACTGAAGAGTTTGTTTGTTTGAACGCGCTAATCTCAGGAAGTACTGGTCCAATTTGCTAAATTCTTTCAGTTTATTTATTAGAATTATATTGAAGTACCTACGCGAAGTAGTTCCGACGCGACGCGGGTGAAACCGCTGGCAGAAGCTAGTCCAAGGTAAAATTACACAATGGTCTGAGAGGCAGCATCTGCCCATTGTGCCCATGACAAAACGTCAGATGCTAAATATATTAGGTGTCACCCAGCTCAAGTCATTTCTAACACATCTGTTACATCATTATAAGTTACCTTTATCTGTTTGCCTTAAATTCGAGAATTTCATATCTAGCTCCTTTCGCATCTGTCACTTATTTCTGTTTTTGCTAAAATTTATTATTAGTACCTACACCCCGCCCTTAATCTGTATCTTTACCTTTTCCTCCTTACCCTAAGTTGTCTGGAAGAAATCGCTCTTTAGCGATAAGACCGCCTATTGTATTTCATTTTGTTATATTATGTCTCTTTTATGTTTCTCTATATGGTGTACAATAAAGAGTATTATTATTACATTCAAACGCTATATATACTGAGAACTAAAATGGCCCATTTTTGTAAAAATTGCTAGCATGAAAACTTTTAATCAAAATATAATGTTTTATGGTAAATATGTCGAAAATAATAATATGATAGCAGTTAGCACTAAGTCGCGCGCAAAAAGACTTTTTCCAAGCTGGCGAGTTTTGGACCCAAGGTTACATCGGCATTAACCATAAAATGATATTATTAATCCATGTTGTAAATCTAATTTTAAGTTACCATAGGTTTTTAATGAAACTTCCAAGATGACTTTTTTTTCAGATACCTACTTTCTCGATGAATACCAGTAATAATTGTTTTTCAATTAAAAAATAATAATAAATTTTGTACACAAAGTACGTACCTACCTATTGTTGTAAAAGTAGGTTGAATATTTTTTTTTCTGTTTATAATTAATATTATTGTAGGTATGTTGACTTCAACTGTGAGTACCTACCTACGGTTTCCACGCACTAGCTTATACTTCTTTTGTAAATCTTATAGACCACCCTCTGTAAGTAGGTACTAACATAGTTATACGGTTAAAATTAAAACGATACAACAACCAAGGAACAAACGAGTAAAACACTAATTTGTTACTGTTTGTTTAAAAAAAGAAAATGTTAGATCGTGGTAAATAAATCAACTGTAGAAGTTTAATAAGTATACAGACTTATACATCACTAGTTACAAGAGAGACTATTGTACTAAACTGTACCATATCCCCCACCACCAAAATGGGATCCCAGCACAATTTCTGTTGCGATGTTTAAGCTTCGATAAAATTAGTGGATTACCTTTCATGCTAATCTTTAATCTTTGGTTAACATTGATTATCAGAATAAATTATTACTACATAGTTTACCTTACCTTTACCTCAATATAATATTAATGAAGTGATTAGTTATGCGATTGAATATCACGCCAGTAAATTGGTAATTTGAGCATAATGGGTTCAAGTGAACCAATTGAGATGACTAATTTCTAATTAACATCCAATCACATGGTCAGTGTAAAGGGCTGTTTACATGATGTTTGTTGTATTTATAAATATATTTATTTATAAAATGGCAAGTAAAAATGCTCGAGTTATGTCTTCCGAACCATTTTATTCAATGATCATATTGACAATATCAAATCCTCCTCCTTTGCTTTTATTAATCATCTGTCTATTCTCGAAAGTAGCTTGCTCGCTGGCCAGTAATTTTTAGTGGAACACCTCTCTCCTCATCACATGGCTCCTCTCCTCTTCCCTCCGATTAAGCACCTCTCCTCACCCTCTCTTTAGCACATCTCCACTCCACAATTTGCTTCACCGGCTCACTAAACCACAAAGTTCAGCATACAGACAGAGTTACTTTCGTATTTATAATATGAATCCTCTCAAATGTGAGGTATCAAATATCAAACATGGCCGACAATGTGAGTTCGATATCGAACAGCTTCACAGGATGGGTTAGTTTTTTACTTAGTGTCGGAAAAACCAAAATTTCTCTGTTTCCAATTGGAATTGAGTTGAATTCCAATTGATTTTACCATTATTATATAATTATATACGTGAATAATAAACTTTATATGGCTTTCGAATTGTATTGCGATTGTTCTATGAGAAATAATATGGGTTACCTAAAACTTACTTTTATTTTCCGATTTGTATCAAAATAAAACAATTGTTTGGTTTAATGTTGTATTTTTATTATAGTATTACATGTTTTTAATAAAATAAAAGCCAAACGGCATGTGTTCCCATACAACTTTTTTACAGTGTGCCAGTTTATAAACATTCGACCGTTATCGCGCCATGTGGATGAAGAAATCTTTGTACTATTAGTAGATTATAATATTAAGGAATGTTTTGTTCGTCATGGTATACCGCGGCTTTAATTACATTAAAGCTATCGCTGTTTATCGTAGATTTGAATTTCTAATGACGATACCTCCGGAAAATAATTTTAACTTTATAATGTTAACTCAACCTTGTCGAATTTTGTTCAGACTTAATTAAATTCCTTTAGAAGTAATCCCGCGGTTCTAGGGTACTCTCGATATTAATGTACAATGGACAAAATTGATTCATACCCCACTTCGTCAACAGTTCGTTTGAACTTTTGAGGATGTCAAATTTGTTTTCATTTCAAGCGAGTCTGCTGCACATATGACTTTCTATTTTTCTTTTATTATTATGCTCATTCCGTCAAATCGTCAAACGTCGCTCTAAATTTTTGTCAAGTGCAATGATTTACTTTTTACAATCCATACTAATATTATAAATGCAAAAGTCTGTCTGTCTGTCTGTCTGTGACGTTTTCACGGCTAAACCATCGGTCCAATTTGGATGAAATTCGAAATGAAAATAGTTGAAGACTCAGTCACAGATAGGCTACTTTTTTTAAAAAAAAGCAACCCCTAAAGGCTTGAAAAAAGAGATGAAAGTTTGTATGAAAAATCTAAGCCGCTTGACCGATTTCGATGAATTTTCCCAGGAGGATAGCTTTGGAGACGTACCCCCTTCCCTACTTCCCCGGTTCGCGATATAAACGAATTCCACGCGGGCGAAGCCGCGGGCAAAAGCTAGTATCTGATAACTGCAAAATATATTTGACAGAAATCCTTATGTATTAACTATAAATAAGTTTTTCCCGCGGCTTATCAGCTAAGCAAAAAAAATACCGTTAAAATTATTCCATGGGAATTTATTTAGAGGAGTAAAATTATCCTTTGTTTTTTTCAGAATCTCAAACCTCCTCCATATAATTTCCAATAAATTCAGCATTCAGTCGTTTCAACAGATTCAGCAGTTTAAGTGTGAAAAGGCAATAGACGAACAAAGTTACTTTCACTTTATAATAATTTTATTTAACAGAAATCGTTTTTGCAGATTTGAATATCTTTACTTCATGATGGACAGACAATGTGTTTATGTTGATTTTTGTATTATATAATATGTCAAATATTCAGAAACACAAATCTCGAAATATAAATAATGTATTGTCAATGTCTTGTAGAGTATTAACAGGTTTGTTTCCAAGGCAACGAATATTTAAACGAATTTCGACTTAATTGCACTTGATGTGCTATAAGAAAATGAGCTGAAGGTGGGGTACGATTCAAATTGTTCGATAGTACATAACAATAGCCCTGTCGATACTGGCTCTATGCGGTTTGATTTCAGGTAGGATTTTATTTAAGGAATTAAGGTCATAAATGAGCATGCAGTATCACCCTTCCGCTGCCGCCGCCCAGGACAACTGTGAGTGTCACCGACATAGGGCTAGATTCAAATAGGGACAAGGATGGTTACTCCAGTTAAAAGATGATTATTTTATTTTATTATTTGGTGATATAGGGCACGGAAAACAAGTATTCCCGTGAGGCCACTGCGACCATTTTTGAACTATTGTGACCATCCCATTGAAATTAGATCTGGTCCCCTACTCCTACGGTCTGGGCGAACCGTAGTATGTTTTTGAGGTCCAAGTCGTTGAAGCAGTTAGAAGATGATATTAGAATGAGAACAATAAGTGTGAGGACTTAGACAGGGATTATTAAGTAATAGTTACTTGAATTTAGTATCTAACAGTCCATTTAGTAATTATTGTTAGTGTGAGCTCGTTCTTATTCGGTCACAGATTCATTGCTACCCCTAAGGACTGAGACTGTCGCCTGTTAAAGTGTAACCGGCTCCACACCTTTCTACCTATATACTGGAGTTTATGTAACAAATAGATAATAATCTACTGGTTTGAGTGACATCTCATTTTCGTATGCTATCCGCGAAGTATCTACATACATATCTACCAAATAACATTGTTGCTGTGAAGCATTTATGTACTCGTATACCTAACATAAATCATAATCATCGCAAAATCATATACAATCCATATCTCAATGAGAATTGACCATAAAGTCACAAAGACTGGACGCAGCTCCGTCCGATTGTCTATTATTGTGCATTTTAAGCCGTGGATGTTGACTTTAACGAGGCCCGTTATATCCCAAATTATTTATTGCATGCTAGGAAGTATCAAACCGGAATAACTCGGATTATCATTGTAGTGGCACCGACTCAATAAATTTCACCAAAAGTTACTTAATATTTTACTTCAATAAATAAAATAAACGTGTCTGCCCTTAAACTTTTCGCTCTCTTGTGACCGTCTGAAATAAACTTGTTCAACAACACTTCACACCGACTTAAATGGTTAATTAGGTTATGTTTAAAATTTAAAACTTTTGCTTTACACTTCGTACAATCGGCAATCTCGGCAATTTTTATTTTAATAAATCTGTACGTATAAAAGTATATACCTAAGTTTTTATTGAGATAAGATTCCTCGCTTCATTTTTATTATTATCTGCTTCGTTACATACATTATAGAATAAATAAATAACGCTACACACCCAAAGCCCCACACTAGGATTCCGTGTCGTGGGTGCCTTGGACAACACACAAGACAAGGACACATACCCAGACTGAGAACGGAAATTCAAACTCATCATTCAAATTGCCGCCTCGCTGGGAATCGAACCCAGGACCTCGGAACAGCCCGCTATCTGCCGTGTTAACCATTGCGCCATTCGGGTCGTCAAAATAAAAAGAGCATTTTCTTGTGGAAGTTTTTTTTTATTATTTGTATCCATGCAATAATAAAAAAAAGCCTTTTGTATCTACACGATTATAAACTAATAAGATAAATTATATAATCATTAAGTATAAATTATTGCAGTAATCTGTAACGATACAAATTATAAAGCGTTAAAAATTTCTCACAAACATTTAATTCATTAAGTATCTTCGCTTACCTCGTAGTTATAGTAAACCCAACTTAAGATTGAAACGAAAGAGGCGCTGTCGGACGCATTTGACATTCATTTGACCAATCATTGCACACTAGTA
Source organism: Hesperia comma (assembly GCA_905404135.1). Taxonomy (NCBI): domain Eukaryota; kingdom Metazoa; phylum Arthropoda; class Insecta; order Lepidoptera; family Hesperiidae; genus Hesperia; species Hesperia comma. Next base: position 12,197,569 of record FR990021.1, on the reverse strand, counting down.
ACTGACAGATGAATGACCACAACGTATTTTCATGACTTTTCGTAAGTTCCAAATTTTGCCATTTCAGAGATAAGTTGGGCGCACTGTAATTATAAATCCTTCAAACTGGCAGCTATTAGTCTCTCGAACTCACTACCTACCTCATTATAAAAGGAAAACTGTAAGCTTTTTGTTTTAAAATTTTACTAAAGTAACACTATCTTCCATTACCTACTTTTATTTTCCGTCTTTCTTCCAGTTTTTCATTATTCAAATCCTGACACTACCCTGTTACTGGTATATTTGTTACTTCATAATACTTCATTACACATAATTAGAGCCTGAATCCATTCATTTTTTGTTCTTTCCTTATCTTGTTTAATGGGTCGCCTGGAAGAGCTCGCTTTAAAGTGATAAAAGCATCCATTGTTTCATATTCTTTTCTTGTGCTTTTATGTGTCATTTATTCTGTCAAACTGTTACTATGCTTCTATTGTTGTTATTTCAAACGTGTCAAATGTGTACATCGCGCGTCGGGTATGGTAGTGTGAATAGAGTAGCTGAAATTAGTGTTTAGTGTGTAATGTTTTATTTAATGTAGGTACTTTAGAAGCATTATTATTGAAAAATATTAGCATTTTGCACTTCTCCTACCTACATATAAATTATAAGTGTGCCAAATTTCATTCTCCTCCGTCCGCGCAATTTTCGTAAAAAGAGTTCTAAAGTTTTTGCTTCACGCATTAATATATACTTAGATGTATTTAATTTTTATATTGTGAAAGAGTCAATTATGTTAAATAAAATAACGTAAATGCCTATAAAGTTATTTTTTTTTATTTTATTACGAAAATTAGTTTTCATGCTCATTTGAGGATTAAATGGTAATTTTTAACCTTTTATCACAAGATCTCCACCTTTTTCGTTAACAATGAAAACTTCTAAAGAAAACCTAACATTTTTGAAGAATTTACATCAAATCACTAAGGTGAATGTCGTCACACAGTGGAGTTTGGACCGAACCTGGACCCTTATAATGACAAAAACAAATTACCCACATCTTTGGATCTATTTCGGTGTTTCAAGAGGTATATAATGGTTTTAATGAAGTATTATTTTTCAATAACCAACCTTTCACTCTTTGTGTCCCTTATTTCGCTATAAAATATTGCACAACATTTCATGTTTACGATCCAATTGCATAAGTGATTTACAAGGTCCGTCAATCATCTGATCCGAGACTTTATTAGTGGTCGATGCGGTAAGGACTTACCTAAAAGCCAGCCATTCTAATCAAATTTAAGTAAGTATGGCACCAAAACGGTCCCGTGGGCACTCGGGCTATCAAGAAATCGTTTCGAAACGTTCATGCGAACAGAACATCCTTGTCCTGTGTAAAACCTCACTAGATTTCATACGAACAGCACGTCACTGAAAAGATTAAAATGAGAATCGTCTCGTTATGTGGATTATCCTTGGTGTTTATCACAATGAGTTACTTAGGCCGTTATAATATTGGAAACATCGAAATAGAAATACTAAGAAAAAGTACTACGCCCGTTCTCCGATTGAAGAGAGAAACCAAACACATAGAAGTAAATATTTCTAAAACGCAGGAAACGATGGAGAGGAACATTACCAATTCGAATGACGGCAACGACACGAAGTCTGAGAGGCGCGCTGTACTCATCGAGAGATTCAAGCAACTATGGCCTGTGGGGAAATGGCGGGAGAGCGGATTTTTCACCGACGATTACCTGCTTTTGATCAATGAACACTGGTTGCAGTTCCCGCCACCGGCTCCCTCGCTCCAGAAGATGTTGGGCAGCATTTACATCCTGTTCAGTGCTGTTGGCTGCTGGGGTAATGTTGTAGTGCTATTCATGTATTGCAGGTAAGTAATTAAGTTATTACCAATTAATACCTAAACCAGCCCTCGCTTCGCATCGGGAAATAAGACCCCCGTAGTTACCAAATTCAGAGATTATTAGGCCGGATATTTTAAACTGACATAACTGTCGTATTTGGATCGTAATAAAAAACGTTAATAATAAAGTAAAGTTTACGGCACTCAAATCGGTAGATCCGTTTCTGAGATGGTCGCGAACATCATCGCAGAGAAACAGATAAAAATTCTAAAAATCAATGTTTTGGGTTCCATTGCGGTAATAATAAATGCGGTTATATTTAAAACAGTCTTACGCGTACAAATATCTAAATATTACTATACCTATTACCTATAATATATAATAGGTATTACCTATAATATTTATATCTAAATAGTACTAAGTGAATTGGAAGACATATTTTATACAATCCCTCCCCCCCCCTTTTTAGCCCCTTAAGGGTCAAATTAGTGGAATATCCAAAAATCCGTTCTTAGCTCACCTACACACCTACCTATATCACGCCTAAACAAACATTGTGCAAATGTTTCTAGTTAATTAATTCTAGAACTTAGTGCTGTGCGTAGATTTGTCACTCATTAACTCTGTTTTCCTTTTCCTATATCAAGAAAGTTTCACTACAACTTTCATAATTTTAACCACACACTTGGTATTTTTTTTTTTTATTAAGGTAACAAACAAGGTGACAGCGCCACATTTCGGCTGTCACCCGTGACAAACGTGGCCGACCTAGAACAAGGCGCAATAAGAGTCTCGAACTAATTTAGTTACAGATGCGTTGGTGCCCTTGAAGACTAAGATGGTCACCTCTAAAAAACTAACCAGCAGATTAGCAAATAAGGGTAAAATTAGTAGAGTACAATATTTTAGTATCAATAGCCACCTATACGTATACCTACCATATATTATGCATTATCAATAATTATTTAATAACACTAGTAATAACAGTCGGTTTTGACATTGTCTACCAAGTTTATTTCCCGACCGACGCATATATTTATGTGACGCATAAATGTTCGTTCTTGGGCCCATGTTTAATGTGGTATTTGTATTGTCCGTGCCATCCACGACAATAGGAGTCTTATAGCGGGGCACGGGTATGATATTAATAGGAGAGTTCCAGGTGGTTATAAACATAAACATAAAGACGTTCCCTCACCAGATTCACCTCTATCATAACAACTCGGAATCGAGCAATACATTAGTAAAAGAGGAAAACCAGGCATTACAGTACGACACCTAAGAGTATAACCAGAATATGTTTTAATATAACGACACAAGGAAAACAAAACGTACTCCCAATTCCAGCGTTTGCCAATAATATACTCCGTTCCCCGTCGATCTGGAATTCATTATAATTACATGGCACACAAATGCGAGCTTTCCGCCTATGCAATTAAGGTACATTTCAGATTGATGGCGGGAACTAAAAATGCCCATAGTATTTTCTACTTACAAGCTAAATTGAACTGTGAGCACAGGTAATACGTTTACTTTTAGCAGAGAGAGGCAATTCCATATGCTCGGCGGCTCAAGTATAAGTGCGTATAACATTACAGTGTAACGTCCAACAGTTACAGAATCATTTAATTAGCACTTAACGCAGCAGGTAGCCCTGTTTATTTTTAACCGACTGAGGAAAAAAAGGCGAGGTTCTATATTCAACGCCTTTATTTTTTAAGTAGGTAGGTATGTCTAGCGATTTCTTCGTCTTGTATGGTCCTATTGCCACCGAGTCAGGATCTGGTGATGGTATCTCAGGGATTTCGAGGGAAACCTTCAAATTCATAATATTTTTCTAACTATTATTGCGTTATTTCTAAGTATTTTAAGTATTAACCTAATTGAAGTATGTAGCTTTATCATATTCATATTGTTTCGAAAGTTCGTTTATTATCGGAAAGTTTCTGTCAAGTCTCGATTACAATAACACCTTTCTACGGTCCAACTGAGGCGGTGAATCACCGAGTTCTGCCAAGTTCGAAGTAACTTTGTGTTTCAGTTCAAATGATGTGCCGAGTGACTTACAAATAAGGGGATTCATTTTGGCTACGTATCGGCTTACACGAAGGTTGACAATTTGTTTAATTTAGATGTTTCAGGCTAACCTTTGGTGCTTGTTTAGTAACAGTAATTAATTTAAAACACTGTTCGTGTCCGTTGCAACATAGTTTAAACGCATGAAGCGAGCGGCAGAAATTACTAAGCAGGTTTCTTTTTTACATAAGTAGCCAACTATCGAATTAATGGGCCACCTGATAGTCAGTGGTTACTGTCACATAAACCCCCTTATTGTTGACTGACTAACCGTCAATGCAAACATTTCTAAATCTAAAAAGCTACCAACAAGCAATAAACGTACCATGGGGATTAAACAGGGTAAAACAGTGCCGAATGACCTCCGATTTCGACGGAAGGGAACATTTCCTCATCCGTTGTACACACATGTACACAATGTGTGTAATATGTGAACGTAGCAGTGTTATACTGACATTTAGAAGTCCATGTTTTACGGTTAACTTATTGCTGACGTTTAATCAATTTAGAAAGTAAACTATTTAACATAAAGTTGTTCGTAGGGGCAGAAAGTACAAGTGTGAAAATTATAACTTAGAAAGACAATGACAATACTTACAAACAGTCAAGTTTACATTAAGCTGATAAATAATTGTGTAGGTACAATTGTGTAGGTGAAATTTGGTTTTGAGCTGGCGATTAAAAATTGCCGGAAATAATCAGAAGTACTTAAATAGATTTAAATTATTAGTTTGTTTATTGTAATTTTATTTTTTATTACACAAATTGAAGTAGTTATTAAAGGTATTATGCTTTTTAAGTCAGTTGGTTAGTTCTTTAGTAGGTTGAATGTAGGCACTGTTAGGAATAGTTATTCCTGTTAGTAAGAGTCTTGTTCTTATAAATTTAGTTATAGATGTGTGACCCTTAAGGAGTAACCTTTATTCAATGCTAATAAACTGTAACCGAATTAAAACATCAATAAAAAAAAGATATTTTTTTTACAATTTAATCATTATACATACTTCATAATTGCATAAATCAATATTAGTAGTCTTTGTTTCCACTTGCCATTAGTCTTAACTTGAGTCCCTGCGGAATATAAATTCCTCCGTCGACGGCACGGCGGCACGGCGGCGTGAATATTACCTCAGACACTTTCCTTATCCCCAGCAATATGTTGCGGAAAATAATACATACATATATAACTGCATATTTGGTTTGTTGACATTGTTACTACCAGTGTTACCGTGTTACAATTGCAGTAGTAACAAACGCAATCAATTATTACAACTAAGTATAAGAGAGGTACTAGTAAGACGGGTTATTTAGTATTTCTGTTCTTACAACTTACAACTGCGCAAGTCTAGTACTAACAAATGTAAGAAATACGGACATTGCTAAAAAAATAAAATATACAAAATAATACTATGAAAATGAAAAGTGTTATCTCGGCACTGCAACTAAGCATTGGCATGCTCTAATATGCAAAATAAATACGTATTGCTACAGTTAGGAGTAAAATAGAATGCGTTCTATAGATAAATACCTCACAGGTTCTCTATCATTTGCAAATTTCGTACAGTTAAAGAAATTTAATGTCTATCACATTTTAATACATAGTTTCAAAACAGACACGTGCCAAGAAATAAGAATAACCCATACGTCGATATATTTTTAAATTACTACTCCAACCAGAACCGTCTGGAATGTATCCAGAAGATAGTCATTAACACATATTGAACTAATTCGTTCACTCACTTCAATTTAATAATGTGAGCTCGTAAAGCTAAGAATTTATAGTGATAAATTATAAAATTACACTAATAAAATATCATATGTATTATTATAATAATATCTCTGGCAAATCGCACTAGCGTGTATAATAAGGTGCGAGTAAACCGTATCGCTCGCTTCCAACATTTTGTGTCGGAAAGCTGTGGGGACGGTTGTGCTCTACGCTGCGCTTCGCCCCTACAAATTATTACAATGACTCCGCAATTAATAAAAGCAACTCTCATAATAATTCCCATAATAATACGTGGCGTGGAAAACAAAAGTTTTACAGACAAGGACTGTGGAATGTTGAGTAGAACGAGTGTTGACAAGTTTAAACCGAAAGCGTTTGATGAATTAGAGCGTGGAATAAAGTGTCATAGTGATTTATTGTGGTGTTGTTTAGACAATTTGAAACAATGGAAAAAACGTAGAAGAGTTAACAGTACCGTGAAGGTGCGAGACAAGGCTGAGAAGATACGGAAGAGGAGGGTTTCTAAGCAGTTTAGTGGAGATATTTCAAACGATACAACTGTGGATATAAACATTTATAGGAGGTTTAAGGAGCAATGGCCAGTGCAGTTGTGGTACCGCTACATGTTTACGGACGACTACTTGTTGTCGATAAACCCACACTGGCTTCGGTTCCCGCCGCCTGCACCCAGCTTGCATTACACCCTGGGTGGACTGTACATCACCATGGCTATCGTCGGCGGTTCCGGAAACGTTGTCGTCATCGTTATGTATTTTAAGTAAGTGCTTGAATAGCTTTGAATACCTTGGATACTTTAGAAAAGCTTAAATGTCATTGACGAGGGTCTGTTATTGGTATGGGTGTTTGTTGTCATTGTGTGATGTTCTTGGCACCCATGATGCACAGAATTCTAACGTAGGATTTTCTATGCGCGTACGTTATTTATTTACTACCTAACCTCGCCCTCGCTAAGTTTTGGGAATCCAGTATCTTACAATTTTGTTAGAAACACTGCAAAGTTGTTAGACGTGATTTGTTGCACTGATAGGTATAACTTTTATTATGGTAACTGATTGAAAAAAAAAACAAATAAACTTTAATTAAGGCTTAACAATATAGTGAAACTGCACCTAAATGTCAATAAAAATAGTAACAATTTATATAAAATTATTTATTATTTACATACTCTTACATATCATAATAAAGGTAAGACCTCAAAGTAGGTACTACCTACTCGTAGGTAGGTACCTACTATGTTTCTTTTAAATTGTTCAGGAAAAATATAATTAACCCAAATAAATCATAAATGATTTTAAATAAGATGTTTGGTAGCAAATCCGAAAAAGGCTAGCAATTATATGGAAAAAGGCAATAAATTTTTCATCACAGACAAGCTACGCGTGCGGAATAATTGGCCATTATAAATTATAATAATTTATAACCGAATGTTTAAAAGTAATTATTTACCAATCAACGTTGATATATTATTTCGTTACATTAAATGAGCTGTAGGTGCCCAAAAGAAATAAATTATTTGAATTTATAACATTAACTGGCGAATACCTTACAGTTTTAACCACCTACACTTATCTGATTCCTAATCTGTAGGAAGGTACTTATAAAAAAAAATAACTGCCTTATGTCCGTACATAAAAACGTTTGTGACAAAAAAGTATGAAGAGTCTTCATAGAGCCAAAAAAATTATTATTAATTATTCGATTTTATATTTATTATTCGAATTATTTTCCCTGCCTGTATGTTTGTCCGGATATCACACCAAAACTACTGAATGAAATTTATGGAGTTATATTGCTGGAAGTCTATCTGAAAAAATGGTGAATGTTTTATCTTGATACACCGCTTATTTCCTGAGATATAAATAATACATATTTCCGGACAATGTCTGCCAGGTCGGCCAGTAACTAGTAAATAAATGAATAAACAATATCACACACATACCCGTGCAATAGAATTCCTTGTATCGCGTAGAATAGGGACAAAATAACACTGACCCCTATGAGTCGAGAATTCGAGAACAAATATGTCACATAAATATTCCGGGTCGGGTTGGTTATTTACGTTACGGTCGGGAATCGAATCCGGGACCTCCCATTTTGCACACAGCGCCAATACCAATTAGATCGCGAAGGAGGAAAAAAACCGGCCAAGTGCGAGTTGGACTCGCGCACGAAGGGTTCCGTACCATTATGTATAAAACGCCAAAAAAATCTGGCCTTTTGTATGAAAACCTCACTTAAATATTTAGTTATGTAGCCACATATTGGCCACAAGCGGCGCCATCTCTTGGACCGACAGGTAACTAAAAGTGTCGGAGGCGTCGTAGCCAGGAGATGGCGTTGCTTGTCGGTAATACATGTTGGCGACAAGCAACGCCATCTCTTCTAAAGTAACTAAACTAAAACTACAACAGGTAACTAAAAGCGTCGGAGGCGTCGTAGCCAGGAGATGGCGTTGCTTGTCGCTAATACATCGAAGCCATATTTCGACTTAAATATTTATTTGATTTTGTATTTGTTGTTGTAGCGGCAACAGAAATACATCATCTGTGAAAATTTCAACTGTGTAACTATTACGGTTCATGAGATACAGCCTGGTGACAGACGGACGGACGGACGGACGGACGGACGGACGGATGGACGGACGGACGGACGGACGGACAGCGAAGTCTCAGCAATAGGGACCCGTTTTACCCTTTGGGTACGGAACCCTAAAAATGTAGGTATTATTGTTTGCGTTTTTCTTTTTATCTATAACAGGGACCAAATAAACGGTTATCATTCTTAAACTAATGATTATTTTTTCCAATATATTTAAAAACATTGTAGTTTAGAAGAACTGATGTTAAAATGTATGACAATATTAAAGACGAGCAACTAAGCTTGACTACGACTTTGAATTACTAATTTCGAATAAGCAGTCGTAGAAGACGAATAAATCAGACTTAGAAGGGCATACCTAAATCAAATGTAGAGACCGCCGTTTATATCCACAATTATAGAACAAAACTAGCAGATTATGTAAGAGATAACTGAATAAAATAATTCAAAGGCTTATAAAAATTAAAAAGTAAACGAACACATACAATAGTATCGTTCACATAAACATGTTTATAAACCATGTAATTATTAGATACACAAACACGAAAAGCCTGTCTACAAAAAATAATCGTAAAAGTAGTAAATGGGAACTGAGTTCATCTTAGGTACTCGAATGACTCAAAGAATGAGAAAAATTCTATTGTTTATTTGACTTATATTACTCTTAATTTGTTTCACAAGCCCCGGCCTCTTTCTTAAAGATCTATGTAACAGCATATCAATCAGCAAGAGACCATGAAAATGATTTCTTTTATTACAAAAAAATTGCACAATATTTTTGTCCTCTGTATCTCCCTATCTTTCGACTAGTTTTTAGAACATAATCGCAACCCATATTTTTTCAATACTGGGCAAGGGTCATCCTCACAATAAGAAGGGTACCTACAGACCAGTCTACCATGCTGACCAAAGGGGTTGACGAACTTCAGACACCTTTGCCAACAATATTGACAACTCTCAATCAGGGGTGCAGATTTCCTTATGATATTTTACTTCAAGAAAACATAAGGTCAATAATTTCTAATAAGCACATAATTTTTGAAAATGAGTGGTGCGTGCGTAATTGAACCGTGCCCAAGTTCATTCCGCGTTACATTTCTCTCAGAACCTAATCCAAATAAACAATTGGACTTATTGTTTACTAGTGAAGAAATCAATCTATTTACTAATAGCATACATACCTACCTATTATGAATGAAAAAAGTGTTTTTTGTGTTTAAAAATAATCGCACTAAACCTTTCAATAAATCTATTAGATTTTTATTGTCAAAATCAATAGAATCGCATTCTACAAATCGGGTCAATGCAATCCAATGTACTAGGTTAGTCATTGTTCAATTTACTGGCTCTCCGGCTTTACCCGATCGATTTATTGCAATGAAACCCTTTTCAATGGGATAATCTTTATTGCCATTTCAAGATTGATACCATTGTCGTGAAGTCGTAGCTAAATTTTACTACTTTTAAAGTGAATCTACGAAAATCGTATCTACGAGAAATGTCTCTCTGATATTATTTCTATTTCACCGAAGATCCCCTAACGATGAATAACTTTAAAGATATGTTTGAACTTAGGTTGATAGTCTTAATTTGTAACATACATACGAAAATTTTAGATTTTTTAATCTAAAATTAGATTCTAGTTAAAATCTAGATTTAAGTAAAATCCTACTAATATTATAAATGCGAAAGTTTGTAAGGATGTATGAGAGTGAGTGTGTGTGTGTGGGTTTGTTACTGTTTCACGCAAAAAGTAATGAACGGGTTTTCATGAAACTTTGCAGTAATATAGCTTAGAAATCGGAATAACATAATTTGTTAAAATTTATAGAGATTTTTGAAGGGACTGATTCCCCGAAGCGAAGCGAGGGCGGATTTACTAGTTAAACTATAAACCCGTATCGAATAAACATTAATTGAAGGTTTGTGTTACTCCTTATAATATATGTATGCTGCCGAACTGAAATTGAAATTGAGTTAAAATTGGATTTTATTTTCGAAGCGGAAACAGCGAATAATAGTAGATTGTATGACAAGGGTGCAAAGTAATATTTTTTCGGCGAGGGCGTTTTTTGAATCCAGAGCGAAGTGAGGGATTCTAGAGTAGAATCCCGAGCGTAGCGAGGGATTCTTTAGTAGAATCCCGAACGTAGCGAGGGATTCAAAGTACGTCGCCCGAGCCAAAAATATACTTGCACCCGAGTGATACACTCTACTTTTCATCACCCACTATGAGAAAATAATATAAATATATAATAGAAAATAATACGTAAAAATGCACGAAAACTTAATTTTAATTTGAAAACGAAATCTTAATTTGATTTCTTTTTTTATTATTCAGCTGGCGGGGCCCTCGCGTCGTACCAGACATTCTTTATTCAAACAATATTTGCGTTCGATTTCTTTAGCGCAAAATACTAAAATGTTCTAAATTCAAAATAGGACGGAAAAGATCTAGCCGGCAGGAAAAGTTGTATGAAAATTCATTCCCGCCCGCTGAATAGAAAACAGCAACTTTGGAACCCCGTAAGTCCGAACCAAGTCGTCTTTTTCGAATAGGTGTGATGAAAATTATTTTGTCTACGGATATTTCTAGTGAAGACATTTTAATTTTTATCTTTTCTAGAAGCTCAGGGTTGTCAATATGGCTATGTTAAACAATTACTTATTCAATAAAAAGCTCAATCATGTTGACGACGCAAATTCAAATTTAAAGGTATTAACTGAACTCCAACTCTGTAGTTAATAAAATATTCTTAACAACGTTTTTAGTGTACCGTAGCCAATGGCAAAAAACGGAACCCTTATAGATTCGTCATATCTGTCTGTCTGTCTGTCTGTCCGTCCGTATGTGACAGCCACATTTTTCCGAAACTATAAGAACTATACTTTCAAAACTTGGTAAGTAGATGTATTATGTGAACCGCATTAAGATTTTTATACAAAAATAGAAAAAAAAACAATAATTTTTGGAAGTAACCATACTTAAAACTGTAACTCAACATTTTTTTTTTCATCAAACCCATACGTCTATGGATAGATCTTCAAAAATGATTATTGAGGTTTCTAATAATATTTTTTTCTAAACTGAATAGTTTGCGCGAGAGACTTCCAAAATGGTAAAATGTGTGTGTCCCCCCCCCCCTGTAACTTCTAAAATAAGAAAATGATAAAACTAAAAAAATATAATAAATATAAGAAGCCCTGCTTTACTATACTTGTTAGATTTTTCAATATCATTCGATGTACAAGGAAAAAAACAAAGGTCCTAAATGAAATCCTTGTGGTTCACCAGATGTCACCACTTCAAAATCTGAAATGAAACCTCTGATAGGGACAGCCTGTGACCTACTGCTGATAAAGATTTTATCCATCAAAATAAGCCCCGTGAATACCAACACTCCAGAGCTAAGGTTCTACAAATTGAGGCACCGACAATTATATTGATAAACACTAGACAATAGGGAATATGCATGATATTTTTTTATTGCTTCTAACGTTTATATAAGTCAATATAATACCGTAAAAATATATACACTTGATGAAAAAGTCAACACTTATTTTAAATTAAATATTTAAAACTGCAATGCTCATTTAAACGCCGCCATCACCCCGCGTCTAGCTTTGACGTCATCTTTCTATGTAGTCTATGGAGGGTATTTTCCACTTACAACCAAAAGGCTCAATAAACGCTCTTTTGTATCCAAAAATAAAAGTTTTGGGCGTTTTAATTGTGCTAAGTGGAACGCATCTTCCATAGACTCCATAGAAAGATGACGTCAATGTTCATGACTTTGATGAACGAAGACGTCACTTCCTTTTTAACAATTTTAAATTTCCCTCGTAAATTTACCACTTTTTATTAATAAATATTTTTGTTTACTCAGTGTATAAACCAAAAATAACGTTAAAGCTGTCTTTATGTTAGCGATAACTACTATAAAAAAATTAATTCACTTAAATTTGAATTACATGCATATTCCCTATTTGTACATGATCATATTTAAAATGAATATTTTAATGTCATCTTCATAATACATAATTATGTGCTCGTTAACGGATAACTACGATTTAATGGTCTTTATTTTCATGATATCTTATTCATGAAATATTAATAACATTTTTTTAATATCACTGATATCAAAGCGAAATAGGATTATCTTTTTATGAAAGTACTTTTTTAATTTAGTTCACTGAACTTTGTAACGAAGGACTCTACAAAAGTCACAGTCTTATGGTGCGTACAGACTATATAACAAAACATGTTATAAAACATAGTTAAATAACATGTTTTTTTAATGTGGACGATATGTGTCACAAAAACAAGTTTTATAAATGTTATTAGTTTGTGCAACAATTTTTTATGCTATATTTTAAGAAATGACACGCATTGAATTGTTAGATAGTTACAATGTTATTTTAATGTGTACGGTCTTGTAACATGTTTCATTGTTAGACAACAATGTTAGATAGTGTGGACGTGTTATAAAACAGAAGTTATATAACATGTTACATAATCTGCACGCACCCTTACAGTCGGATTCTTTGTCGTGAATACCATGGACAACACATAACATCATTGGACAACACACAAGACACGCGCCTCGACCAAAAACAGCAAGTGTAGCTGCCCCGTTGGTATTTTCCGAGGGCGACTATTCTTCTCCAAATTAATGGATTAAAATGAGTTGTAATGTATGTAAGAATTTATTATTATACAAGAAACTACCATTAAAATGCTACAAATAAGATACTACAAAACAACAAAGGCACTAACAATGAGCTTTACAAACAATAGTGAGAGGTCAGATGTTCGGAGAGAAACTCATCATTCAAATTTTAACTTCGCTGGTAATCAAATCCAAGAATCTTCAAACGGCGCGGTCCGACATGTTAATCGTTGTGCGATACAATATATTTTCCTCTATCTATTTGTAATGAAATGTCGCTGAACCAAAAATAACTTTTTAATGTGGTCACGCCGTGTTGCAAATTAATATCAGGTGGAAACTTTTGAACATGCATATATTTTTCAGTCTAATGTTACATTTCAATCCTGAACTTTTATCTTTCATTTTAGTTCATTTCAGTTTTTTAGTTTTACAGTTACCTACGTCTAATATAGAAGATAGTTGGCATATTTCATATTTATCTCAAATCATTGGTGTATTAACTCAACGTTTTTTGACGTGACAACGTTACGTTTTATAAATCGATATACGGTTGCACGCACGAAAAACATGACGTCTATGCGTCGTTACCGTCGTTACCTCGCTCCAGGTTGATTACTTTGGAGGTAGATATTTTGGTAATGTATCCAATTATTACTTTGTTATTGACTTCTGGGACTATTTATAAATTTTAAATGTTACCTTTTTTAATGTTTCCTGTATTCCTTCTTTATTTTTTTATTGATAAATTCCTGTAACTTTAAATACTATTTCATGACGTTTGTTTACTTTGATGACATTATTTGTCAATGTAACTCTGACGTTTTGCTTTTGCTTTTTATCGAAATTATTTATAACCAACCAGTTTTGTTTTGACTTGTTTGTGGCACATTGACATGACATAATATGCACAGACTAGCTAAAGATTAATGTTTCGTTATACGGTATGCAACGACTAGTCTTTTTGGTAAAATATTTAATAAAGGTTTTTAACTGCAATATAACAGTAAATAAATTAAAACTAAGTATTCAAAGATAGTTTAGGATGACTATTAGTGATTATGCTACCATTCCATCAGTATTTTCTTAGGACGTTGTCACGTTCAACTATCGTCAGTAAACCGACTTTACAGACAACCAATTTTATTATGGAATTAAGGCAGCAAACGAGCATGCAGCACCACCCTTCCGCTACCGCCCATGACAATTGCGACAGACTTATTTCTATGTATTTGATTTTCCTCGTCATCGCAACTCGTAATCTTCTTACAACTGACTCGAGTGGTTTAGAAGGTATGCAGTAGGTTCGGGCTAGGCTAGAATGGATGGGTAAACTTAGTACAACTTTTATAAATACACGAAGATCTCAGGTGTTTCTTCATCGAAGCAAACAAAATTAATACAATTTTAGAAAAGAGATTACAGGATGATTACAGGCTCTTCTGTTGCGACTTGAATCTCAGTATATTTTCACAACTTTTACCTAACATTTTCTTTTACCCTATGACATGTAGTCACAAGCAAGGCACCGGTTTTTTCACCAGAAATCCTAAAGGCCTGTATGCGATTGATGACTGCAAAGAAAAATTTAAAAAAGTCAGGATCCAGTATAAAATGGGACATTTCAAAAGTCGTCCTAACACTTTACACCTAAAAAGAAAGGATTGTTGCAATATTGTTTAATTCTCCTAACTTAACACAAAACTTATTTTCTCAGATTTAATGACTTGATACAAACAAAAATATAATGGGAAGAAAAACTAAATTTGTCATTTTGGAAGATGGCAAGAAAGTTTTATTTCCATCACGTTCTCGCGTGTGTCGTGACTACATACGACGCCCTTTGTGTTACAAATTTCTTTAAATGTTGAAGGAAGCGAAAATCTCTAGATCCAAGGACAAAGGAAGACTGTATAAAAGATATGTTAGTCTTCATTGGAACTTTACTTAGTCGAGAAAAAATTGTTGGACTAGGTATGTGAAGATTCATGAGCCTTTTTGTTGAAAAAATATGAGAAACTTCCAAGTACCTGATCTATTCAAATCTTGCTATGATGTGATTTCAATGATATTACTAATATATTATGTATCTACATAGTACCAATATCCTGATGTTGCGGCAACATCTGAAGTCATTCATATTAATTATCAGTATTCATATCAGTCATTACTCATTATATATTTTATGAGTCCTATTTGAGATCTTTTCATTGGTTTGAATGTCTTTTCTTAGTGATTTTACTTTTTTAATTTTAAAATTTATCCAAAGATAATCGCTGAAATTAAAATGGAAGTCTAGGTATCAGGAAATAGCTAAAATTGTAATAAAACTGTCAAAATAATATCCGCAATACCTATAATTAAAGTCATAAAAATTATGTCTTTGACGTAAGCATCTGTGCGTGTTTATTTTTTAAGTAATACCCAATCATATTTGTTTGTAATAACTATATTACACTAAAATATAACACGTCATGTACTAATTAGGAGAAGGGTAGTAAGCAAAGGAAACCAAAATCCTAATGTTAACGTTGTAATATAATAATTACCGTACTCTCTTGTTTCATCATAAATATCTGTCAGAAGTTCGAAATACAATCATACATAATTATATTTATTTCGCTTTCTATCTTTTATTTATATTTTATAATAGAAACAGAAGTCTATTTTTCTACTTTAATTTTTTTTTTATTTATTTATTTCAATCAGGTAACAAAGACCCATAAAATATATACCTTAAAGACTAACATACATACATCAAATATAAAACTTAAAACTAAAACTTAAAAACTAATTCACTTAGACGTGAAGTGAGACGCGCTTTCGGTGACTCCCGGTGGTCGTCGACGTCCACGGAACTTCCTGAAGACGACCCCCTTCGGCCACAGCTCCTCCTTCAGGAACATCTGCAGGTGCTCAGTTGGAACACGCACAACAAACGAGCTGAAGTAAACTGCGTTGCGCGAGTCCAACTTTTCAACCAGCAACCGGTACTTCGTCTTCTTCTGCAGATACTCCACTACATCAGATACTTTTGTGTTGTAGTGGAGACGGGAATTTTCCATTTTCCAATGTTAATAAAATTACTGTCAATCTTAATTTAAATTTGTATTTCTCTTTTAGAAGCCCTATTCAATGAGATATTCAATTTACAAAATAAGAATTGACACATGGCAAATTAAGCTCTCATCTAATAACTAACTTTTTACTAATAATAACCGACCTCAAAGTCGATATAACTCAAAAACCACTCGCCATATATCGCTAATTTATATGGGACCACAGGAATTGAAACCCTGCCGGTCCCTATCGCTACCTACACCAAATGGAATCGACATTGTTGTCAAAATAGGCAAGGAAATTAAATAGGAGCTCTTGAAGAATGGATTGCGAAACGAAAAATAATAATTTCATGTACCAATACCTACCAATACCTACTATTAAGTAAACTGTATACCTACCTGCCTAATGTTAACTTTGCACTAATAATACCTACTAAAGTGTAAAATTTTAGTTTAGGGGAGGCCTATGTCCAGCAGTGGACGCAAAAAGGCTAATGGATGGATGGATGGAATGTGTAAAATAGGTACTTGCTAGCTGACCAAGCCAATTAGAAAGAAGGATAAAATACAATTTCCCTTTTTCCAACTTGGGTACCACCATAGATTATACAACACCGCTTTTCACTGTGAACCCATTGATCTATAAGGACCTCTATGTGTGAACCTTTCGTATCATTCGTTCGAATATGTCAAATTTTTTTTTCAGTATTAGTTACACACCACGGACCTTGGTGTCCGTGCGTTTTTAACCGACTTCAAAAAAGAAGGAGGTTCTCAATTCGACCGTATATATGCTTTTTTTTATGTACGTTCAGCGATTATTTCGTCGTTTATGGGCCGATTTTGATAATTCTTTTTTTGTTGTAAAGTAGATATGCGCAGTGGGGTCCCCTGATAAGGAAACCAGGATCTGATGATGGCATCTCAGAGAAATCGAGGGGACTTTCGAAAATTGTATGGACAACTAGTGTGTTTGTTCATGTTATCATAAGTACATTAAAGCGCTACCATTTCATGAAGATCTGGAGTCGATCTGATGAAGCCGAAAGACAGTCGAGGGAACTCCTCAACGATTTACTGCAGTTATCTAGTGTTTGGGCTTCATTAATTTGTAGTGACGAGAACTTTACACTTATATGTTGAATTGAGCGCCATCTGGCGAGTAGTTTTTGAGTTATCTCTACTTATCAAAATTGAAGTCGGTTATTTTTTTTGTAAAAAGCAATTATTATGCATTTGGTTAGTTTGTTTGCTCTTTTTTATTTTTTTACTTTTTAACATAAATGCTCCAGATTTAAAATAATACTAATTTGCTAGTAATTAGTAGTGGTTTTTCAATTTAGGTTGGGGCCTTGCGTCTGCGTTGATCGTCCTAGACGCTGTTCTATTTCTTGTTCGATTATATGGTAGTCCCTATGGCTGATGGCTGTAGCCAGGTTGTAATCGTTGATCGTCGCAGTGCTGGCCGTTTTTGCGTCATTGATTAGCTCGCTGATGGCATCCTCGCTAACATCGGTGTAGTAAATGCACGAGACAGTGTGCCTGGTTATGGCAACTACTGCATGTGATATGCTATCGTGCAGTTTCCTTTTTTCGGATTTCGTCTGTATTATGACCACTTTTTCGTATGTTAGCCCCTGGGCTTCGTGTATGGTGAGGATACGTGATCCTTCACCGGATCCACGGCCTGCATTCACAAGTGATATTTTTTCCGCTTGGGTGTGGATTAAGAATAATAATGTGTTTGGGGCGGATTTCGGTATTTTAGCGCCCGTGTAGGTTGTCATGTCCAGGGAGTGAGTTTTCTGGCTGGAGTCAATATGTCAAGCTTATGATATTATTTTTGTAATTTATTGTAAACGATTTTGTTATGTAATTACAATTACAGATAATGTAAAGCGATATTTTTTTTCTCTGATGAAGAAAACAAAAATATTTGTATTGTACGTAGTACAAGATAATTAATTATGAAAATATCTTAATTACACGGATGTTTAGTTAAAAAATTAATTTGAAAAGTATTGACTGTTTTGCTATGAGTACTTATCTGATTAATTTCCTGTTGACGTCACGTTTGATTTGAAATCATCTTGTTGGCTTGGCCGAATTTTCTACTTCGAAGACTTCGCTCGAAGAGCACTTTCGTATTTTTGTAAAACTATAACAATATGTATAGATACAGAGAAATATGGTTTACACATAATATTAAGTACAGTGTATTAATTACTTACTCTACAATTTTTTTAACATTGCTTTTGTTACAACAACTAAATTTAAAGCGTTAAACAGTTACTCAATATTTGTCGTTAAAATGATCGCTTAGGAAACTATTACCAGAAATATAGTATCCCATGTCCTGGTTATACATACACATACATATACATAGGTCTCTCATATGCCAATGTGGACATGGGATCAAAATAAAACATAATCAGATCTAGAGATCTAATTATCAAACTTTAAAAACATAATCAGATCTCTAGAATAAATAAATAAGAATCGGTAGAACCGACAGACTTAACTATTTATAATTATCGTAATCACAATCAGCACCCATGAGTGTCATCGGCGCTCATACACATGTGCCACTCCAAAAACATCAGAGAGGCAAGGACGCTGAAGAAGGAAGATAGGGATTAGCTTTCCAACAATGAAACACACTAAAACATTTTCGGTTGGTTCTGGGAGGCTGATAGCTTGCCAGGCAGGCGATAAACTCTATTCGTTATTGGCAGGCGAATGAGTTTGGACAGTTAGGATTCAACAGGGCGGCACGAAGCTCAATGACCTATAACCTCCCTCCCGTTAGAGCGCACGACGCATCGTAATCGTAACCAACTTTGAAGGGGCAAAACCTCTTGTTGTCAATGGATCTAAAAGATGTAATTACGTTAATTCTAATGTAACCTAGTCGACAGAAGGGGCCATTACTTAGTGTCGCCGAACTTGAAGTTTACGAATTAAGACCATATCCGGGACAAAGTAATTGATTCCCAAATCTCAGTACTTCATCTGGAGTTATTATCGTAATAATTCATTAAATTGTTTATTTTCACTTTTAATAATCATTTGATGTGGTACTCAGTTAAAGCAGTGTTAAAATCCTGTCCTACTACTACCGACTCACGAAACGACACGAAAAACCTACTGAACGGATTTTTATGAAATTCGGAATGGAAATAGTTGAAGACCCACACACACACAGGCTTCTTTTCTTTGATCAGTCCCTGAGTGGCTGAAATCTATTCTATTCTATCTAGGATGAAAATGAAAAAAACCAATTTCGCGCTGGCGAAGCCGTGGGCGGATAGCTAGTCGTACAGGAATAATTGTGAAATTTCCTTCCACTTTTAATTTATTTTAGTCCAAGTGTGATAGGGATTGTCGTCCTTTGAAAATTTATCCTCCCCCGCTTTTTGCCTTTAGTATAATATCTCAATAAAGCAATAAATTTACATGTAAGCACGTAACTAATTTAATTAAAACACAAACTACCTACTCGTGTATTATCTCGCCGTGAACTGCCAAATTTGTTTACATAATGCATTGTTTACAATTTATGGCAGAAATCGCGTTAAAGGTGTCTAACATTCAATTAGAGTCCTACAACGATCTTTTGGCACATGACTGATGTGAGGGTGACAGAGACAACGCCTCACAGTTTACCTTCCCAATAAGGCGCTGTCTCTGTCACCCTCACATCAGTCATGTGCCAAAAGATCCTTGTAGGACCATAAATCCAGTTCAAACTATAACAATTTGATGTCTGGATGATTCACAAGTATCGTATCACAGATGACATATGTGATCGTATCGTTCAGAAATAGACATAGGTATCTATGCCTAATATCTATCTGTTTCGTACGAGGATCTTTCGGCGTGTGCATGACAGAGACAGCGCCTTATAGGTAAGGCAAACTGTAAGGCACTGTCTCTGTCACCCACGCGCCAAAAGATCCTTGTACGAATGTACACTCGGTTCGCGTTTGATATGGAATTCGTTTTAATGGCAACCCACACAAATGCCAACTTTCGGCCCATATGATTAAGGTGCACTGGAGATTGACGACGACATCGACATCTTAAAAGCAAAATTAAAATAGGCGACATACTAATAGTAAGGCCATCTGATGGCAAGTGGTCACCACCGCCTATTATGGACGACGTTAGTAACACCATAAGTAAGTCTCCACGCACGCTGCTCTTGCCAGCCAAGACATCCCTCTCATTACTGGACTTCGGACAGTTCAACCCAAAGGAGACCAGCAACTTTCTTAAGGACCTTGGGCCTGGAATATGAACATGCATGAGACATCGCTTTTTAGATCGAGGATTTTTTTACCACATTGTGCATATTCCGTTTTTGCGGAAAATGATGGGAATAATGAAATATATTCGTCTTACGCACCGCGCACACATACATAGTATCTACTTGTCGTTTAATATTTTAATGATATGATGTAACTAGATTTTTAAATATGAAATGTATGTATTAAAATATGCAAGATTCTTTGAGGGTATTGAACAAGCTGTTCGCTCCAGACCCAAATCTGATGTTCTCCTTTTTGATATTTTTTGTGCTGACATCAAAGCATTGAATAACCGATAAATTTTCATTTTGTTACTGCCTAAAAACAAAATAGAGAGTACCTACTGTGCGTTTGTACTTCAATTTCCGTTTTTAATAGAGGTAAGAAATTCGTATCCCTTTAGCATAAAATAATCGTATCTAAGCTTTAAAATCTGTACCTTCTTATGGTTCTTACTATTGTGTGGTTACAATTACAACGTACCAACTACGTAAGTAGTAAATATTACTTACTAAATTTGAAGAACCATAAAACGTTAAACAATACTTATCGTTAAATCCTCGTAGCGTAGATACCTACTTGAAGTTTTAATCTAATTAAAGTCTCCTTGCAACCTTACTTATCTACATCTACAAGTCCGTCCCATGCCCGTGGCTATTATAATACAGATTATGGAGATTAAACATAGGTATAATTGGACCCAAGATTATTATACACATACCATCGATCTATATATACCTGAGTCGACGACGACTGGGCTCACAGTTCGATTTAGCTTATACCAAAAATTTATTTACTTCATTTAAATTCTTGCCATCAATCTGCAATGCACCTTAATCACAAGGTCGGAAAGTTGGTATTTGTGTGGTGTGCAATAAAAACGAATTCCATATCGAATAAACATCTGGCTTCATTAATTACACCTTTTACACCTGCGCAGTGTATTTTCATATTGTTGGTATTTATTTTTATTGTAATTGCCGGCAAATGAGCAGACGAGCACCTGATTTTAAATAGTCAGCGTCGCACATGAAGATCAATTAACAACATCTGCATAATCTGCATCGATGCGTTCTCGGCCCAAAAAACGGAAGAAGAAAGAAAGAAAATATTATTCTGTGATATGTGCATTATTTATTTTATTATATTATATTATTTATTTTTATTTGAGGTCCACCAACACAGGATACACAATAATTTCTCAATATCTAGCCTAACCTATTATCTAAAATTCGTGTTCCCGCAATTACAGGTGAACACAGCGTGCATTATACAGACATTATTGTAAAAGTCTGTAAAAGTATACATATGTTAGTATGTGCTCGTATTTATTTATTACGTTCTATATTATGTATCCTGTCTTTGCTTAGATAATATACCTACCTAATTATACATTTTTCAAGATTGTGCACACTAAATCGAATTTCTTCCATTGCGTTTAGGTACATTCTGGAAGAGATTTCTTTAGAAAATAAACAGAAAATATGTATAATATAGTATAATATGACTTATTGTGCTATTTTTGTAGTTTATAGTAGTTATAGTACATGAAAATTATACAAAAATATTGACCTTGAGCCCTGAATTGAAATATGACAAGAGTTTTAGTTTAGCACCTGATTCCGGCTGACTTATCAATACAATGGTAGCTAGCCAACAAGGCTTCAGCCCTACTATTTAATTACACGATTAATACAAAGTCCAGCGACTACTGAAAAGATGAACTGAGCATCGTAACATCGTCCGTTGTTGTAGCAGTGTTGGGTAGGGAGGTAGGCTTGGTCTCGGAGATACTTAGATGTAGCCTTTCCCTCTCTTATTATTCATTATTAACACTCACTACCCTAGAACTTCGAAGCCAGCTGTAGATAGTAATATTGATAAAGTAAGATACCTATTCATGTTGATTGAGAAATATTCCAGCCTCTAGTACCTAATTATCATAACCGAAACATAAAAATGGATTCTACTTTCACAGACACGCCTGATGAGCGGTATTATAGAGACGATGATTTATCTATCCCTTTTTGTATCATAAATGCAACAGAAAATCTGTCTATCTGTCTGCCTGTTAGGATTTCACGCTTAAACCATTGATACTATAAGACGTATATCTACCTACTTAACAACAGCAGCTTGAAAATGAACAGCAAGTTAAATTTTTACGAGTTGATCTTGGGGAAGGATTAAGGGGCTACAACCGAAATTTTTGATTTGGTATTAAAATAGTTTCGAGTAGGTACGAGACCGTAGAAACGACGATATCGATTTATAGCTTTATAAACAAGTTTTTACCAACACTCTTAATTCAAGTGTTCAAAAAGTATCAATTCTATTCTGAAATAATGTTTTGTAATAAAAATTTCATTCAAATCAAATCTTAGTAATGTTTTGTAAATAGATTAATTTCTCACTTAAATGACGTTTCTCACGTAAGAGAATAATGTCTTAAACTTAAAAAAACCCTCAACTTTGTAAAATCCTATTCACTCTGTTTTACTTTTATTTTAATTTTTAGATGCCGCTCCCTACGAACCCCGGGAAATATCCTCGTAGCCAACCTCGCTCTGAGTGATCTACTGATGCTGGCGAAAACACCTGTGTTTATATTCAACTCTTTCAACCTTGGACCAGCCTTGGGAAAAACTGGTATGTGTCGGTTTACGTTTACCACTATCCGGTGATTAATCTACTTCTAGCAGTGCTTTATATTATAATGTCGGCTTTAATAATGATTTTAGAATTTCGTTATATTAAATCAGTAAAAATATTCGGTGCAGACGTCAATATATTTTATTAATGGGTGCAGAATGAATTGTGGTGTTCATATTAAAGTGGATGATAATTTAGAAGCAGATATAGACAAAACGTAATCAAAGATGAGATATTAGATTACCAATGAATCTGGATGCCCCGTAATACACCCGCGAGCGCCTTTCGAGAAATGGTTGGTAGAGTCTTCTTGGCGGAGACATTTCCGTGCCTCTTCATTGTCATATATTTGTAAAGGAGACCAGCAACTTTCTTAAGGTCCTTGGGCCTGGAATATGAACATGCATGAGACATCACTTTTTATATCGAGGATATTGTTACCACATTGTATATGTTACCGGAAATGTATGAAATCTAGGAATTGTATACATTTCCTAGGAAATGTAAACAATTCCTAAGCTCTTTAGGAAATGTGTAAAATATTGTTTTAAAAATTATTTAATTCATACATTTCCTAGGAAATGTACACATTTCCTAGGAATTGTATACAATTCCGATATCGTATTAGGAAATGTGTATATCGTTGCCACATCATAGATTTGTTAACTTCAAATGGTCGCATTTCATGAAATGGGCAACTCAGTTTGTCCAGACCGTTAAATCGTCTACGTTTGGTCATCCACGTTTGGCCAAATCGTAAAAACGCAGAATATAGGGCATAATTTCGAACCGTGACGTCTCCGGCGCTGCAGAAGGTGCAGCCCCTTCGCCCTTGCGTAACAAAGCACAGACACCCACGCTCGCCTGCGCAGCTTCGGCTTGCTGGTCGCCTTCGGCGACCAGCCTCAGCCGCTCCGGCTCGCCCGGGTGTCTGCGTTTTGTTACAGCGGGCGGGGGCTGCCCTCCCTCCGCGCCTCCGGGTTCTAAAAAAAACTCTAGGGGTAGGGCATACAAGACTACGTGGAGTAGGGGTAGGCTAATTCGGTTCTGTAACCAATTCGACCTACCTACACCTTGAAGAATTTGACTGAGTAGTAATGCAAATGAGTATTTATTGTTTTACACAATAATATTTTTGATTATGGCACTCGGTGAGACAATCTGGTAAAAATCATAACGTAAAATATAATATCTTCATATTATCTATCCCGCGTACCCATTAAAATCTTAAATGTTTTACATTTCCGATTGCTATTTAGGAAATGTATACATTTCCTAGGAAATGTGTCCAATATAATTTATTTCACACATTTCCGGGCGATTTTAGGAATTGTATACATTTCCTAGAAATTGTATACAATGACGGATTTAACACATTTCCGTTAACATATATATTCCGTTTTTGCGGAAAATGATGGGAATCTATACTAATATTATAAAGCTGAAGAGTTTGTTTGTTTGGTTGAACGCGCTAATCTCAGGAACTACTGGTTCGAACTGAATTTTTTTTTGTGTTGAATAGACCTTTTATCGAGGAAGGCTTTAGGCTATATAACATCACGCTGCAACAATTAGGAGCGAAGAAATAATGGAAAATGTGGAAAAAACGGGGAAAATTATTCATTCTCGAGGGCTTTCGTTGCATGCGTTGCGAAAACGATTCAAGATACCAAAAATATATGTATGAAAGAATTATTCCTCTTGAAATGATCTAAAAAAATGTCCACGACAGTATATGTCTATCTTTTAAGATTAACACACTAGAACCGTTTTTATGGTAATCAAATTTGGTCGAACCCACTGCCATACCAAACTTGCCGCGTTTCCAAGTTTAATCTGAATTAATCTTGCTGTGATCCTTTGCTACTTTGCTATTATTTTGTCGTAAGCTTTATTTCTAAGTTTAATTTAATTTAACCTGAATTAATTTTGGTGATAGTTTATTATCTTCCCGAAATTCCTACGGGAGCGGGACCTACGCGGTTGATACTTACGGGTCGCGAAGCGAAGCGAGGGCGGTTCGCTAGTAATGATATATAGTCGTCCGCACCGCGCACACATAGTATCTCATCATGTTTTAATGATAATATGATATAACTAGATTAAATTTAAATACTTAAATTTAAATACTAGCTTTCCCCCCACAGCTTCGGCCGCGTAGAATATACATATGTTTCAGCTTATCTCTATTTTTATCCAGAAACCGACTCAGTGACACGCACGAGTGACATGAGTGAGTGACCTGAGTGTTTCCCTTTATGTACTAAAAATTTGTAGAATCTGCCTATCCACATTTAGCCAGCTGCAGGTACTTCTCACGTTGTGAAGGTAGGCCTTTTATGGATGGATAATTATGATGGTGCTGTGGATATTATGCGGCTTATCTTTATATTATTTCTTTCTTATCTATAAAACAGGTCTTCAAACAAGTATAGAGCCTTGAGATAATTTTAAATCATGACAAAGTAACAATTATAAATTTAGTATGGTAATTTTATAATTATTTATATCCAAGGTTATTTTAAGATGTCGGTTCCAATCGGAATGCACTGAACAGCATCGGAAAGCGGAACTCTTGTATTAAATTGCAATGTTGCGGTAATGTTGCACAGATAACATATGACAAGCTATTTTGTCACGACTTACCACTAATTAAGCATATGAACAGATTGGCCTCTACACGATAGCCAACATGTTAGCCAATGTTGTGGCGAAGATGATTGCCAAGAGATTGTGACGGCGTCCACACGTTGGAAGGTCGATCAGTCTGCGTCGGTTCGGGCCAATGTGCGGACGATATTAATATTATCTTAAAATGAATATTGAGGTTCTAACGGCTGCTGCGGTTTAATTATTCTCAGCATACAATACAATAAAAATGTGTATAAAAATTATTATACACATTTATTTCATTATAATACACATTATTATACATCTATATTACTCATAGTTGCCATATTGTAGACATAATTTAGATATCGACGTGTTAATAAAGTGCGTGCGCTCAGCGTGGGCGCTCGTTTCTAACTGAAATCGTGGCCAACGTGTGGACGCTGCGCCGATAACTGTGCCACAATCACGCCACAACCCTTTGATCCGCGTTGAAAAACCGACACCTCACGGATCTTGCGCGAAGTTGTGGGCCAACGGCCCAATACCTACCAAAGTAATCACAAACACCCCTTCTACACGATGGCCATTACCTATTAGCCATAACCTTCGCCAACATGTTGGCTAACGTGTAGAGGCGACATTACAAGTTGTAGTATTTTATGACCAATAATATTATATTATACCTACCTACTTACTTCTTTGTTGCAGGTTGCATTATATATGGATTTTTGGGTGGATTAACAGGAACAACATCCATAGCTACTTTATCTGCTATAGCGTTGGATCGTTACTGGGCAGTTGTTCGACCTCTGGAGCCTCTCAGGGCGCTTACAGCAATCCGTGCTCGCATACTAGCTATTGGCTCCTGGCTGTACGCGTGTGGCTTTGCTCTGATCCCAGCATTGGACATCGGATACGGCCGCTACGTGCCAGAAGGCTATCTCACAAGCTGCAGCTTCGACTATCTTACTGACGAAATGTCAGCTCGATATTTTATCTTCGTATTCTTCTGTGCGGCTTGGGTTGCACCTTTTTGTACGATATCGTTTTGCTACTCTAAAATTCTTCGGATTGTTGTCTTCCAAAGAAATGCGGTAACGAAAAATGACAATGAAAAAATGTCTTCGAGACACGTTAAGGAGCAAGTGAAACGTAAAGCTGAAATAAAGCTAGCCGGTTTGGTCATAGTCGTGATTGCTTTATTTTTCGTGTCCTGGACTCCTTATGCGATAGTGGCACTGCTGGGAATATTTGGATATAAAGAGATGATAACTCCCGGCATATCGATGGTCCCGGCGCTATTTTGTAAAACTGCTGCTTGCATCAATCCATTTATTTATATCATTACGCACCCAAAGTTTCGGAAAGAGTTACAAAAACTGTTATTCACAGACAAGTCGAAAAGGATGAATAGCACAATCAGAACAAAAGCATTTACTGAGTCTAGCAAAGTTCATAGACCTAGCAAAGATCTAAGCGAAACTGATGTGGAAGTTATTGAAATGAAAGATATTCCATATCGAAGAAATGATTCCACTAAGAAAAATGACAATGTCGTGGGAACAATTTCTTCGAAAGTGTCGGGTCGCGAGGGCTCACAAAGAAGCATGAGCATGAAAAGTTTCGAAGAAAATGTAGTGAGTCCTCCATCTTGGTATGCTAAACCCACATTTATGAAAAAGAATAGTTTTACTCGACAATCGTCATTTATATAAGATAAAAAAAATAGTAAATATTTATTATGAAATAAATAAATATTATTTTCTTGGAATCTTGTTAAAAATAAACCCCTAAAAACTATGTACCCACCTACATAGTATATCCATAACGTATACCTACTTAATATGATAAGTTTAGTTATAAATGACCTATTTATTATGTAAAATAAATTATGCACGTTATCTGAAGTTTATTTTTATTTCAATCATTGAATTACCCTTCCTTCTTTAAACTTGGGAGGTAGGTTAAAGTAATAGGACTTTATAACCTTACTCTGCGACGAGAAACCAGCCTTAACTAAAAAGGTAAACAGTAGGATCATATATTCGTGTTCATAAAGCTCGACGAGTGCCTTGGGTTTTAGCGGGTAAAATTTCGACATACTCGTAGGTAACCCGAAACACCTCCGGTATATAGGTACCCCTCGGAATAAAAGATCATCTGAAGGTAGGTATGTAGAGTCAGAAGTCATGAGGCTATTAGCTAAAGCTTTTCAAGCTAGGACAGCAAACTAGTGTTAGTAAACTAACAATCTACTATTAGTAGTAGTAGTGGGTATAGTAGACTAGGTATGGATTCAACACGAAATCTAGAAAAAACTACCTACCTACCACTACCTACTTATTAATCCAGTGCAAAAAGGCGAAGCCAAAAGTCGTCAATACGAGAGCCACGTCAATTGAAAACGATAAGGTGCACAGTAAATAAAGTACCATGTCATGTCCCTTTGAAATTCCAAGTGATTACTTTGAACGAGAACGATTAAGAAATTTTGGTCTTGTTTAAAAATGGTATGTACGATTTTTTTGGGGGGGCTACATTTCTTAGAGAATAATAAGTACCATTGTAAGTACCATTTTATAATCTTGGTTAGATGCGCCAAATTTAAAAAAAAACTGGCCACAGTAGTGTTCATACTCTTTACACATTGATGAGACAAAGTAGACTGAAAGAAAAAATCTTGCAAAATTTTAAGGGAATTTTGGTGTTTGTTTGAGTTTTGTGGAAAAACTGCAGGTTTTCTGGGATTTTTAAGAATTGTGATGAATAGTAGGACTTCTTAAGTTGCCTATACAAAAAACAAATCTGAAATATTTGAAAAACTGTGGTCGTGGTAGCTCAAAATAACACAAAGTAACACAAAATAAACTCATTTTATTATTTAATATTTTAAAATTTATTTTTTTATGAAAACAAAAAGGACTGGTTTTTTTTCTTATTTTTCCTGAAGTAATCATGAGCAAGTCCACCCTCCAGTTCCCGCTTATCGTTAAATTTTGGGACACGTTGTATATAAAAGAAAGTCGTGTTAGTTACACCATTTATAACTCGAGAACGGCTGGACCAATCTTTTTGATGTTTGATTTTTTGGAATCCTCTTAGTCAGGAAGGTGATAGTAGGTATTAAAATATACAATTTATCTAAAAAAAACGTGATTATTAGATATTAAATCCACGACATTTTTGACGTACAATGACAGCGTCGGCATGGCAACCAATACTGTATACAAAATTGTCATGGCAACCAAGACTGTTTAGCAAAACTTTGTCTAATATGTCATGGCAACATTGTCAACTATGGTTTGTTTTGTTTGAAAATAACATTGAGATATTACACTAGAGTGGGTGAACCATACGGCTGCCCATACATTGCAATCGCCCCCGGTTAGAAAGAGAAACAACGATAACGGTAATTACCTATCTCTCTCCGATCCCGATGAGCCAGAAAGAGAAAGGTGATTACTAAAGATTTCGTCTCTTTTTATCCGAGGTACGCTCTGAAGCCTGGCTTCTGCCATCTAGTGTAATATCTCCATGGTTTTTATAGCTGGGCGTTAACCCATTCTCGGATTTGTAGGGCCGCCACATACAGTCGGAATTCCGAAACGGAATCCCGAAACGAAATTTCGATTTGGAATTCCGTAAATGCACCACACACATACGTGGTTTTTACGTTCGGAATGACAGACCAGTGTTTTTCAAACTTTTTCATGATGCGACCCCCCTGGCATAAGAAAATATTTCACGCCCCCCCCCCCCGGCCCTTCACTTTTTTATCACATACTAGCTTCTGCCAGTGGTTTCACCTGCGTCCCGTGGGAAGTATAAAGTGGAAAAGTAGCCTATAGTCTTTCTCGATAAATGAGCTATCTAACCCTGAAATATCTTTTTAAATTGAACTAGTAGTTCCTGAGATTAGCGCGTTCAAACTCTTCAGTTTTTTTACACTTTGGGCTAAATTATCGCAGTTTTATTAAGGATCCCGATTTTTTTTTTGAAAATATAATATAACCTCTGGAACTCCCTACCCCAATCTATTCGTCTCGCTGGCTCCCTAAACTCCTTCAAAAAGCTAGTTAAAGAACATTACCTACAGGTTCAATAATGTTAACCTTATCCGATCCTTTTATTGCTATCATAATAAGTTACCTTTTTCTGTTTGCCTTAAATTCGAGAATTTGATATCTAGCTCCTTTCACGTCTGTCAGTTATTTCTATTTTTGCTAAAATTTGCTATTAGTACACCCCGCCCTTAATTTGTATCTTTATCTTTTCCTCTTTACCCTAAGGTTGTCTGGAAGAAATCGCTCTTTAGCGATAAGACCGCCTATTGTATTTCATTTTGTATATTATGTCTCTTTTATGTTTCTCTATATGGTGTACAATAAAGAGTATTATTATTATTATAACCTTTGTCACCCGGGAATAGTGTAGCTTTCCAACAGTGAAAGAATTTTTTAAATCGGTTCAGTAATTTGGGAGCCTATTCAATGCAAACAAACAAACCTTTCCTCTTTATATTATTAGTATCGATCGATACAATATTTAATATTAGTATTTTAGGAAAACGATTTCATTCTAAGTGTAGCAAATACAGATCCACGATGGATGAATCCGATTATTCAAAAACGAGCACAACCTTCGCATTAACTCATGTTAAAATGTTATGTCTAGGATGATATTTTTTGTTCATTTGTTTGTATTCAAACATAGAAATGTTTATGAGTATATCCTTTTGTCAAAATTCTCTTTCAATAAATCAATCTTTTCAATCCTTATTGTTTTTTTAGTGAATTACTCTCGATTTCTCGCGACCCCCCTACAGAAGCTTCGCGACCCCCCAAGGGCTCGCGACCCACAGTTTGAAAAACACTGACATAGACAAACGGCGCATGTAGACCACAGATAAGTACATTTTTATTACAGTAGACCATAGATTTCGTATAACTATAGACTAGCTGACCCGGCAGACGTCGTTCTGCAACATATTCTTAAATATTCGCCCGCGCTGCTAATTACTGCTAACGACAATATCTCAAAAACTATCCATCTGACTGATATAGTGTAAAAGGCAACTTTGATCTGCATTAAATGCCTAAGCTAACTTTCATTTGGATAAGGATTAATACTGAACTACAGAAAATAGCTTTGAATATAACGTAATGTTTTTAATCAAATTTTTAACATAAAAGTGGTTATTATAAGTCAACCGTAAGAGATAGAGACATGCTATTGCGGCCTTTTTTGTAGCATTTTTATAGATCATGAATTCGCTAGTACATTACTGAACTATATTTGTGCTAGTTTATGGGGCGTTTGCGTGGAAAGCTCCCTGTTGGTGAAAATTCTTCCCACATATATCGCCGAGTTTCTACTAATTTACATAAAATTATAATAAATCATATACCTTCCCAAAATTATAAACCTTCCCAAAGAATTACTCTTTCTATTGTTGAAAACCGTATAAAAATCTGTTTCGTAGTTTTCGAGTTTATCGCGGTCAGACAGACAGACAGACAGAAAACAGGACTTCTTTTTATAATATGTATAGATAGATTAGCAACTGAGTCACTTAAACCACAAAATAAGGATAGTACAGAAGTTAAGCTCACGTATGTACCTCGATTTAGGTTACGCAAGTGTGCGTTAGCCTTAGGGTTAACGACTCCGCAATGGTCTTGGATTGGATCTTGTTATTTAAATTATTGGTATGGATTAAACGAGAAAACAAAAAGGTGTATGATTAGGATCATTAAAATTTTATGTAGTAGGTAACTATTAGTCTAAATTGTGTTATCATTGTAAACTAAGATTACGGGAGTCGCTTAGATGAAAAATTCAATAAAACAGGTAATACAGGTTATCTGTAGAAATATAATTTTTATATGAAATGATAATCACGTCATGTACTTACGTGCAATCGTTTTATTGCACGTACTTGTAGTGGAGGTACTTGGAGAGACAGATAGTACTAAAAATAGAATTGTTTACTTTTACGCATAGTGAATATTTGCAACTATCCCAGAGCGTTTCTGCGGCAGTTCCTATAATATGTGATAATGATATTTAAATTCGGTATTAAAACAATATAATTATATAATATAATAATATATAAAAATTATTAACACTCAGTAAATAATAATACTTTCATTTAATATATTTCATTTATTACAACTCAAAAGTAAATATACACTAAACGTACAAGGAACTTCCTACATCCTACGTTGACTTGTAATAAGTAACGAATCATTGAATGACAAGCAAGTAAGGACTTATTGTACCTCTCTATAGCAACAGAATGTCAAAAAAATTATAATGTGCATTTGTTAAATGTAATTTTTAGGGAGATTTCTAAATATTTGAGGCAATTTTAAGGAGTTTTGACATTGGTTTAGGCATAAATATTTTATAGAGTTGGTAACACTGGTCCTTGACTGTCATTCCGTACAGAAATTTCCGAATGTGTGTGGCGACTCGTACTAAATGTATGGAGCAGTTGCGTCCGAAATTCCGAACGGATTGTCTAGTCTATGATTCGGAATTCCGAATCAGAGACAATTCCGTCAGGAAAAACTACCGTTTGTGTGTGACAGCGCCATACATTTTGTATAGATTTCACTGCGTCAGGAATCCCGAATCGAAATTCCGTTTCGGGATTCCTTTTCGGAATTCCGCATGTATGTGGCCGCCCTTAGATAGATTAGATAGATTTATTCGGTTGGCAGCACTACAGAAACATCCTTGTCAAATTCATTTAATCAATAATGACACTTATAGCTCATAACCTAAAATGTACGATCACAAAATTTAAATTATTAAACATTAAATATGCAGGGATTAGATGGATATGTACCAAAACTTATAATATATTGTTCTTCGGATCTGATAAAATATCTCTTAATAGCTTCAAGAAAGTTAATGAGTTTAGGTAAGTGTACTAAAGGATATTCTTTTAGCAAACAAAAATTACATGTTATCACATCAGAATAACATTGAAACTTATAGGAAAAAAGACAAAACTATTGGACGACTGGACCTAGTTACGACTAATACCTTACTGAATAGATCAGATGTCGAGAAATACGCACAAGAAGAAGGTATCAAAACAGTGCAGTGGCCACTCTCCAATGTGAAAGATGGGGACTACGATTTGGGCCTAATAGTTGCTTTTGGACATCTTATCAAAGACGACGTATTAAACAAATTCCCATTGTAAGTATTTAAGATATAATT
The DNA here is from genome assembly GCA_905404135.1 of Hesperia comma. Taxonomy (NCBI): domain Eukaryota; kingdom Metazoa; phylum Arthropoda; class Insecta; order Lepidoptera; family Hesperiidae; genus Hesperia; species Hesperia comma. The sequence continues at coordinate 12,164,758 of FR990021.1, read as the reverse complement.
AAAATAATATTGGGTTCACAGGTTCACACAACATTTTTATACTTCTTAATTTCTTATCCTACAAGCAATGATTTAAATATCTAGATTGAGCGTCGCCCTACAATGAAAACAAAAAAAACAAGGCAACATTATCAAGCATGTGTGCGTGTAGGCGATGTTTTTCGCGTTCATTTATTGTCTATGTGTGCGTAATCTGTGCGTAATGATATAAAATTGGCTGCCAATTGTTGGCGGCAAATTTTTGACACGTTTTCGGGGATTCGATGTTCCATCTAGATATTTAATACATCTTTGCCTACAAGTACTTATTATGTTCATTTATTTGCGTATGCTTTACTTTCATAAACATTTAAATTTAATACTCAAGTAAATGGTGGCAAAGTAATTTATGAATTAGGAAACTTTGTGGAAATAGTTAATATAGTACCTGTGAAAAAATATTATGTCCTTTGTTATTAATTATCATTAGTGGCAGTTGCTAAGCCATCATCAAAGCCTTTGAGTGTCACAAGTTTGTGATCTTATGTTAGGTAGGAATTAACCCTTGCTCTGGGTCTGGCAGACTCAGTAGTGGAGGCCATTAATGGGTCAAAATTGTTTCTGCCAACCTAAATTTCTTGCAGGTCAGTTCTATTTTAGAGTATCCCAACTTGCAGGTGACTCACAGGTACCACATGGTTTAGTGATATTTATACCATTACTTGTACCATTGTCATTTTACATAACATACTACATTTAAACTGTTGGATTCCAACGACATGCATGCATGTCACGAATGCATAGTACGTTCACTTCGCTGGAATCCAAACAGATTTGATACTACATTTGATGAATTAGTTTTATTATTCAAATTGATAACAATGAACAATGATATAAATGCCCATTGTTATAAGTATATTGAAATATGTTGTTTGACTTTTGATTTCAGAGGTATGGTAAATGTTCACCCCAGTTTATTACCCCGATGGCGTGGTGCTGCGCCCATTATTCATACCCTGCTGCATGGAGACGAGATCACTGGTGTTACGTTAATGAAAATTAAAGCTAATATATTTGATGTAGGTATGTATTTATGTACTTACTTATAACTAGCTCATTGTAGAACAGCATGTTGATATTTAGGTAAGGTAGAACCAGAGTGGTCCAAGTGACAATTTTAACTTTTCGAGAAAACGAGGGAAACGCGTTTGTACTTATTGCAGCGAAACTAATAACTTTTAACTTGTAATTCTTTATTGAAATTACAGCTAACAAGTTAGATTAAAGTAATAAGATATGTATAATCACAATCATTTGTATTTAGTATAACAAATTGATGGTTTTTCACAAAAAAATGCACACAGACCACTCTGGCACAAACAAAAATTTAAAAATTCTTGCACATGGACCACTCTGGCACAAACAAAAATTAAAAACTCTAACAAATTTATCTATATGTCCGTAATTTAATTATGTTTGTGCACGCTAATCTCAGAAACGGCTGAACAGATTTTTATGGACCTTTCACTTGGAGATAGATGAGGTTGTGGAGAGTCATATTAGCTACTCTTTATCCCGGAATTCGGGATTCCCGCAGGAAAAACTATTATTCTCAAACGAAGTCGCGGTTTCAGATTTTTATGGGACTTTCGTTGGAGAATAGAGAAGGTTGTGGAGCAACACATAAGTAGGCTACTCTTTATTCGGAATACCCGCCACATCGGGATTCATGCGGGAAAAAATACTGTTATCGAATGAAGTTGCGGACTTTCACTGGGAGATGGAGGAGGTTGTGGAGCAACATGGAGGCTACTCTTTATTCCGGAATTTTGTGACATACTGAGTTTCACGCGGGCGAAACCTCGGGCACAGCGGCACAGCTAGTATATTAATATGATTCAGAACTAACTTTTTACAAAAAAAAATAACCGACTTCAAAGTCAAGATAACTCAAAAACCACCGGCCAGATGTCGCTCCAATGTACAAGGTACCATAATTATGACAAGCACTACTTTTACTTTACCTTCGAACAAAAAAGAATCTAGTGAAAATTCCATAACGAACCGTTCAGCCGTTTCTGAGATCAGCAAGCACAAACATACTACAAACAAATAGAAAAGTTAAAAAAAAACTTATTCACCGATCCTTTTTATTTTTTTTTATCTTTGTTGGTAAGTTTGTGACCCCATAACTTCGTGTTGGGTAAACCGATTTTGATGATTCTTTATATCCTTGAAATATGGTGCTTGTGGTATGGTCCCATATAAATTTGAGCGACATCTGACGAGTAGTTTCGAATTAACTTGAATAATGTGTAAGGATGTTTTGTACTGTGTACTTATGTTTTTTTCCTGATAACTTTTTACTGAGTGTTTAGATTTTTATGATTCTCTTTTTATTTGAAAGCTGGTACAGTGCAAGTGGTTCAATGCAAGTATCATTGTAGTCTCATATGAATTTGAGCGGCATCGGACCAGTACTTTTTGAGTTACTCTTAATAATGTGTATTTAATTTATGATCGTTACCTCATAATTTGTCACTAGATGCTTCGATTTTGATAATTCCATTTTTTATTCGAAAGCTAGTACCTACTTGACGTGTGGGCATATATAATTTTCAGCGACATCTGACGAGTAGTTTTTGAGTTATCTATACTTCTCGATTTTGAAGTCTGTTATTTTTTTGTAAAAAGTTATTGTATTATTTGAAAGCTGGTACTTGTCGGTGTTCCCGTGTAAATTTGAACAACAACTGACGATTGGTTTTTGAATTATCCTTAATGTGTATTTATGTTTGTTATCTAATAACTTTCTACTGGGTATTCCAATTTTGACGATTCTTTTTTTATTTGAAAGCTAAGTGTATGTAACTCAAAAACAACTTGTAAGATGTCACTGAAATTTATATGAGACCCCACGTCAAGGACCTACTTGTTTTTGAATAAAAAAAATAATTTAAAAAGTCGAAGCACCCAGTGTTAAGATTTGAGGTAACGACCATAAATTAATTACACATTATTAAGAGTAACTCAAAAACTACTGGTTTGATGTAAATCAAATTTAATTTAACGGAACCACACGACAAGCCCAGGCTTTCAATTAAAATAAGAATCGTCAAAATTGGAATACCCAGTACAAAGCTATGAGATTACGAACATAAATACACATTAAGGATAAATCAAAAACTACTCGTCAGTTGTTATTCAAATTTATACGGGACCACCGACAAGTACCAGCTTTCAAATAATACAATAACTTTTTACAAAAAATAACAGACTTCAAAATCGAGAAGTATAGATAACTCAAAAACTACTCGTCAGATGTCGCTGAAAATTATATATGACCACACGTCAAGTAGGTACTAGCTTTCGAATAAAAAAGGAAATATCAAAATCGAAGCATTTAGTGACAAGTTATGAGGTAACGATCATAAATTAAATACACATTATTAAGAGTAACTCAATAACTTTATGTAGAGGTTATCTCGACGGGCCAGCGCTGGCAGATCAGCGCCGGTAACCAGCTTTCTACTTGAATGCGCCCTTACATTGCACTTTGATCAAACAGTCTTTTCAAAAAATTAGAACCATAATCATCCAAGTACAGATTTGTCACTTGGACCAGTCTGGCACACTAAGATTTTCTAAATTCCATTAAGTCCAAAGTGAGAGGTTGCGTTTTTTCCTAGACAATGTTTCTGAATGACAATTGAATCAAAGTGGAATAAAAGAATATTGAATTTTGGAGATGTTTTTGCCAAAATCGGGTTTTTTTCAAAAATGTCACTTGGACCACTCTGGTTCTACCTTACACATTTCCCATCAATAAAAATGCATGTTTTTGTTATAACAATAGATATTGCATATGTGCAGTTCATAATTTTTCCTGTATGTATGAGACTGAAAGTCTCAGATGCTTGATTGAATCATATTATGCTGCTTAGATGATGTTGGCAGCACCACACCATATATAGCAGCCCTACTCCACTCCACACGAAGCGACGCGTCGCAATATACATAATTTATTTATGATAGGACCTTTTAATGATAAAAATTTTAAATTCTGTTTTCAGGTGAAATAATAGATCAAAAAGAGGTTCCAGTTCCCAAAGATGTGAAGTTGCCGGAACTGACAGACCACTTATCAGAACTTGGAGCAGATATGCTTGTTGATTGCTTGAGATTATTGCCAGACAGTTTAAAGAAAGCAAAACCACAGAGTTCTGAAGGAGTTACTTATGGTAATTTGATCCTATATTCTAAAAAAATACAGATATATTCATGTAGAGGTCACAAAACAAAATGAACTTGCATTGATGGCTATTACCAAATTTATTATTGTCATCCCAGCATCTCCTATCTCGAACAATATCACCAGCATCACATAGTAGCAATGTCACCAATATTGGAGTTCTTTATTTAGTTTACACCGTTTAAAATAGCTAATCTTTCTTATAAATGTAATCAAGTGGTAAAAGGATCTCATATAACTTTACGAAACGTAAAAATGCCTTTGCCTTTGTATTTATTGCCTTTTATTGTATTTATCACTGTGAGTAATGTTAACCAAATTTTTTGTTTTAGCAAGAAAAATTAGCAAGAGTATAAGTAAAGTAAACTGGTCAGAAATGAGCTCTATACAAATATATAATTTGTACCGTGCTATATATGGCCTTTATCCATTGACAACAATATTTAGAGATAAGCAGATGAAATTATTTGGTGCATTTCTGAGCAGCCATCAAGAAATTGCTGACAATCATATACCAATAGGTAGACTAGAATACTGTGATAAAACAAATGCTCTGAGAGTTGTGTGCAAAGATAAAAAATATATTTACTTTAAATCTGTAAGGATAATTGGCAAGAAAGAGATATCTGCTTTAGACTTTTATAATGGTTATATAAAAAACGTGCCCAAAGAGAAAAGGAATTATGTAGTTTGCTAAAATAAAGATTTCACTACTTAATTTAAATCTTAGTAGTTTTATTTTTTTATTGACATCCCCAAATTTTCTTAAAATTAAAACTATTCTTATAGTTTTCCTTAATCCTGTTAAAATCATTTAAGATTCTGGACCTAGTATAGATTTGTAGTTAAAATAGTATGCATAAAAAAAACAAAGATACTTATCATTAATTTTATTTAACTTTCCTCAACTAATTACTAAATTCACTCTTACATTCACAAAATAAATATCCATTCAAAGCCTGACTGTGAAGGAAAATTATGCATGTCTATAGAGCATACTTTATTCTATCTACAAGTATCAGCCTAATAACATCTATAGAATTTGTTGAACTTCTAGGTGCATAGTCACAGGAATAGTGGATACAATTATATAGCAATATTTTCCCTACGACTTTCTGTCAGCTAAAATCTATTTACCAAATATAAGACTAAATAAAGGTGTAATTAATTACTAAATAAAATATATTGATTGTAACAATAGATATACATAATTATGTATTCTATTTATTAGATATATATATATGTAATCCTACATATAATTTTATAGGCAATTGAGCCTAATGATGGAAGTAATATCACATTATAAACTCATCATCAATTTTATACACAGATTATTTACAATCTAATTTACAATGTGAAATAATATATTATATATTTATATATGTGATATTATATACATATTTATAGAATACATAAAATAGAGTAAAGCAAAGAAGTGGAAAGGTTCAATTATTTGATTAACATATAACTATTGTACTTAGATACAAATATTAAATAACTTTGAAATTGTCATGTCTTCATAATTACTATTCCTTCAGAGAATTTATGTAGCTTATAGGCAGCTGTTGTCTATCACACTCTTACCCTGGAAATATAACCAAAGTATGTTAAAAGCTGTTGACAATTATTTGTGATAGAACCTACATCAATAAAATACGCACAAACACCGACCTCTAAAACAATTAAAAGCGATCCTACAACTAGCTGTAAGATTTTTCGTATTTCGTTTATCTTACCTTCTGAACTTTTCTGATCTTAAAATAGAATCATATTAAATTGAAATATTTTTTTCGTAATCCCTGTGATTTTTTTCATTTGAATAATGTGGCTTTTATTACCTAATTTCAATGTAAATCAAATGTTTCATAGTAGCCCACAGTGACTACCCACAAAATTTGATACTTTTCCAATGTTGTATGTTAATATGCAGCTGAATAATAATATTATACTTATATGTAGCACGTATGTTGTAATGTGCATGCATATTAATGAGTATGGGTGAGTGTCCAATTTTAAAGTTATCACAGTTTTATGTGAATTATTTGGTAGTTAGGAAGTAGTTACTGATTGTAGTTATCAATTATGTACTTGACTAACTTGACTTAATTTAGTTATGTAATTATTGCAAGTACTAGACTAAATTGCATAATTCAGCCCGCACTAACAATATTACCATGTGTTTACACACAATTTCATAGACAAAAAAGTTCTGTGTAAAATGGAATTTTGTGTCAAAAATACATAAATAATTGAATCTGATAAGTAATTTTTTTTATTATGAATTCCTTTAATAATGTTTTGTTTAAATAATAGACAGATGAAAATGACAAATGTAATATAATTGACACACTTTATAGTTACAAACATAATGTAATTATAGCAATTTGTACAATGACAAGGCCATAGGCGTAACTAGACCTCTGCGGGCTGGGTTTATATACTTACATCCTTATTCTGTATCAATCGGGATAACATAATAGGTAATGTAATATCCCAATGAAATTACCTGTAAATAATGAACTCAAAATTATTGAACTCAAAAACTCCACCAAAAATGAATCATTTGGCAGATTTCAATGTTATTACATAAATACATTTCCCCTTGAAATTCGACTTATGTAATTACATTATGTACCTAATACATTTAGTTACTTCTGTATAATATTTATGCAATCTGCCAGCCAGAGTCTAGTAACGCCTATGAATATACACGGAAACAGAAGCCTGTTCAATTTCTTACCTCACACATTTTAGCAAATACAGCAATGTGATTTTCTAACTATGCGAATCCTGAAAAGAGTAAGGTTTCTGTACCCCGTTCGACGTGCATACCTTAGCTTCTGTTTTGTTATGATATAACAAATAAAACCAACAGACAGTGAAATTGTAAGTAATGAAGTTGAAAGCTGGTCACATGTATGAAATACATGATATGACTGAACAATGGAGATACATAAATTGTGTTCTTTGATATCTTTTGTATTTTAAAATATTGCCATTGCCAAACTTTGACTACGTCACAGTACATATGTACCTATATAACTTCTACAATCTAACTGACCAGACAAGCTACACCACATGTAGACTAGACTAGTTAAATGCGAGAGATATGTTTGTAGATTTATGGACAGTATCAATTGTCCTTAATGGAGTGCCGTTAGCTTTTAACCTCGGAATCCAGGGACTATGAATGAATTTTCATAAAAATTGTTGGACTGTATTTCAAAATGCACAAATAGAAAAGTTAAAAAAAAATAGTTCACCGATCTTTTTTTTATTTTTTTTTTCTTTGTTGGTAAGTTTGTGACCCCGTAACTTCGTGTTGGGTAAACCGATTTTGATGATTCTTTATTTTCTTGACAGTTGGTGCTACATACAAAAAAATTATTGAGGATAATTCGGAAACTACTGGTCAGATGCCGTTCTAGTTTATATGAGACTACAATGAAAGTACCAGCTTTCAAATAAAAAAGAATCATACAAATCTAAACACTCAGTAAAAAGTTATTAGGAAAAAACCATAAACACACGCAGCTAAACATCCTTACACATTATTCAAGTTAATTAAAAACTACTCGTCAGATGTCGCTCAAATTTATATGGGACCATACCAAGAGCACCAACTGTCAAGAAAATAAAGAATCATCAAAATCGGTTTACCCAACACGAAGTTATGGGGTCACAAACTTACCAACAAAGATAAAAAAAAATTAAAATAAAAGATCGGTGAACTGTTTTTTTTAACTTTTCTATTTGTGCATTTTGAAATACAGTCCAACAATTTTTATGAAAATTCATTCATAGTCCCTGGATTCCGAGGTTTTGCCATTTTTATGTCTAACGGCACTCCACTACCTCTTTTTTTACTAAAACCTAATTTCATTTTTTCAAACAACCACTATTAATCTTACATTTATATTGTTACTTAGCTGCACTAGAGATCTTTAAACGATTCTAGTTCACTTTGTCGATAAAACATGTTGGCTCATACAAATGTAACATTGATTCATTAGCACGAAAAATAAACAAAAGAAGCATTATCAAATATTGAATACTTACAAATTCAGCTTGCAATAAAAAAAGAAAACATGTACAAATAAAATAAAATAAATAACATTCAAAACAATGTACCAAGACTGACACGTAAGTGAATGAAGGATTGTGATAATAATGTGCAGTACTCTTAATAGTCCGCAAATACTAAGGTTTTTTAATTTTATCAGCCTCTTCCTTTCGTTTTTAAATTATTGTGAGAACTGCAAATCATTGTTAAAGTATATTAACAAGTGTAAATAAAATGAAGGTGATAATGATTTAGTATTGCTAGTTTCCCAATGTTTAATAGGGCAGGTTAAGAGAACATTTTGTGCCTTAATGGCTTTTCCGCTTAATTTTTTTTCTGATGATAGGTCACAACGTTAGTATGTGCTATACTAAATTTCAGCATTCTGCTCTTCTTATTTTCTAAGAAATGAAATAAATAAAAAATAATAATTTTCATGAATATTTCTGCTTTAATGGAACGAATAATTTCGTGCTTCATACTACCTGACCACAATAATTAGGCGCATGACAGATAGCAGTCACGCGGGCCCCCCACCCCGCTCTAGCCCCGCGCGTCCCCTAGTGAGGCGCAGTCGTGTACAATTGTACATTAAGGTCATTTTGACTAGGCTGATGTGAACTTCGTTTTCCAAGATGTTTGCGCAGGTACAGTAACTGACCATGTACAGGTGGTAGGGCCTAGAGCTCACCCGGGGAAGTACCACCGCCCGCCACGGTACTTTGTACCATTCCTACCGTGTAATAATTGTTTTAAGAACAATTGTGTTCCGGATAGGAAGGTGTGGTGCCGGTTACACTTTTTAGAGGCGACCATCTCAGTCCTCAGGGGTAGCAACGCATGTGTCACCGAATTAGAACGAGACTCATTGAGTCTAGTTCTGGGTCGGTCACAGTTGTTATGGGCGGCAGCGGAAGGTGGTGCTGCATGCTCGTTTGCTATCTTAATTCCATAAAAAAAATTGTACCTCCATTAAACATTCATCATGGTACTTTTGGTACTACTGCAGAATGTACTACGTATTCCCATCCCTAGTTCCAATGACGTCTTAACTGACATGCGCCTAATTATCGTGGTCGGCTAGTACATATAATACACTTAGCTAAGACACATAATGTCACTATGAGCCGCATGACATTCCATATAAAAAAATAAAAATAGACGTGTTGACATTTTTCAAAAATTTTTTTTTATTACTTATAAGATAGAGACACCTCCAATTTTTTTACTTATGATAGCAATTTTAATCAACTATAACATATATTTAATTCAAGCTTCTAGCATTGGTGCATCATAACAATAGAAACGCTCGACTCAATCGTCCTCGTCACTATTTTCATTAATTACAACACTTAAGCCATTTTTGAAAAGATTGCTTAGTTTCTCGGCTGATCTTGGTATTTTATTTAAAAACCTACCATGTGATAAATAATACACGATTGCAGCAATATGGGAGCAGCAACTGACTGTACGTAAACCGCAAGCACACTCACAGAAGAAACTCTTAATACCGTCAATTTCATTGCAATTTGGTATATATTCGACAAAACAGCGATAACGTATTTTGGACATGTGTCTGGACTGGACCTGCATTTTTAATACGTTAGATTGGTCTTTTACGAATTGCATGTTGATAGTTCCATCCTCCAGAATCATTTCACCTAAATACGAAATAGCTTGCCCCATTTGCTATACAAAACCATAACCTGTAAAAAAATAATTAGTTGTTGTTCTGTCAATTCCTGCCGTGCTGAGGCCGCCAATATAGCGGCCGCAGCGCTGGGACAGTGGAGCGAGAGTAGCACACTGTTCCGGCACCAAAGCGGTAGGCGTCGACACCGTTGTCCCTGTGGCTCGGGACCAGAATACGAGCTTCGGTATCCCCTGCCTGTCGTAAGAGGCGACTAAAAGGGGGCGTTCGGGGTTGCGGGCGGCTAGAGTGGGAGCTCGAACCGCCCAATGGCAACCCCGGGAAGAACTGCTCTGTGTGTGGCCGCACAGAGCCGTTTGAGATGGGTCCGTACGGGACATCGCGCTTGGGGGGCACCGGTCGCGTTCCTTTGGAGATCCCGGAGTCCTCCACAAGCGTTGAGGCAGGCCACCGGGGGGGTTTTAGTGGGTAAAAGTCCCACATAACCCTGTGTCGCTCCCACGGCACCGGGTACCTTTTGAAGGTTTCCCCCTCGATAAAAAAAAAGGCGTCGACACCGTGTGGTTTTAGTGGGTTCGAGTCCCACATACCTGTCCGGCTTCTGTCAATTCCGGAAAATCAATGATTTCTGTACTATTTATTTGTTGTAATGGCAATTTTTTTCGGAGCCATCCATGTTCTTGGACTTGTCTAATTAAAACATTCTCTTCGTCTCTTTTTTCATTCATTCTTTGTATAATCATTTCTGTCGTAGAGTCGTCTAGTGTATTCTTTTTGCCATAGCGATTCAAACAAAATGATGCAATGCGATAATAAGGTTTTTAAATAAAATACCAAGACCAGCCGAGAAACTAAGCAATCTATCCAAAAATGGCTTAAGTGTTGTAATTAATGAAAATGGTGACGAGGACGATTGAGTCGAGCGTTTCTTTAGTTATGATGCACCAATGCTAGAAGCTTGAATTAAATATATGTTATAGGTGATTAAAATTGCTATCATAAGTAAAAAAATTGGAGGTGTCTCTATCTTATAAGTAATTAAAAAAAATTGAAAAATGTCAACACATCTATTTTTATTTTTTTATATTGAATGTCATGCGGCTCATAGTGACATATTATTTATTTTATTTTAAACTTATTGTAATACCTACTAATCTAGGTTTACAAAGGGCGGACTTAATGCCTATAGGCATTCTCTCCCAGTCAACCCTGGGCGACGGTGAGAATATGTGGCAGGTGTTAACAATAAATAACAAATTAAATAAATACAACATATAAAACTATTACCTATTACAAACTATAAAAATAATAAAAAATATACCAAATATATATATATATATATATATATATTTATATATAGTATATAAAATTACATACATGTTGTACACAGAAAATTGTATAAACTTCTCAAAAAATTATGTGTCTTAGCTAAGTGTATTATATGTATGAAGCACGAAATTATTCGTTCCATTAAAGCAGAAATATTCATGAAAATTATTATTTTTTATTTATTTCATTTCTTAGAAAATAAGAAGAGCAGAATGCTGAAATAAAGTATAGCATATACTAACGTTGTGACCTATCATCAGAAAAAAAATTAAGCGGAAAAGCTATTAAGGCACAAGATGTTCCCTTAACCTGCCACGGCCTTTAAGTACAAAATGCAATGAAAAATTTAAACTATTGTTGAGTCAATTGCTTGTTTGGAAACCCCCAATGGCTAATACAACTGTTTTGTTCATATCAAGAACGATACCAATATATTAGCACTTTTTTGGTAATTTTAACCGATAAATTAAGTTCGACACTAATAATGGTATGGGGCTCCTGTCTGTGCACAATACGACCGTTTCAACTCGATGTCCTTCATGCAGGTCACAGTGAACATTTGGGCGCCGCCTGTACCCTAAAATGTTAGTGAAAAAACTAATTACTATCCCAATGATCGCTGATGAAGTTATTAATATTGGCGTCACGGACGATTTTTCACTGCAGGCCATTCTGTAATCTACGTCCTAACGCGTTAATAAATGCGGTGTTTATAAAGAAATTAGAATTGTCAAAATTGTCAATTATGTACTCTTATTTTCATGGCTTATCAAGGTAGTAAATAATCATCGTCGCCTCGATATGGCGCTGGTCACGAAAAGAAAGAAAGAAAAGTATAATCCGATTGATTCTTTCATGGCTTTGAAGTCTGTTTCTAATAAAAATGATTATAATTGTAGAAATTAATATTGCAAACTACTTTTACTACACACGCATTACATACGAAGTAAGTATACATTTTATTGTCGAAAAATCGTCCGTGAAAAAGATGTGGTGCAATCAACAATAACATTTACATCAGAAATAAAATTTAAAATGAAGTATTGATAATTTTTAATGACATATTGCAATAGGGTCATTAATTTAAAACTATTGCAGTCACATGAACACAAGGCACAATGAAAAGATAAATCAGGTGATATAAATATATTTACAACACACATGCAAACATAACCATATAAAAATAAACAAATCATACAAACAAAACAAAAAAAATGTTATGATTAATAGAAGCAAGCAACGGAACATAAAGGATCGATTTGAAATATTTCCAGTTTAGTAAATGCTTATATTCTTGGGAGCGAATCTGCAAAATGCAATAACGTAATTTATTATCAATAGCTATTGCCCAATTATTGATACATTTTCTCTAAAAAGGGGAAATATGCAATGAAAGGTTTTTTTTTACTTCAACATAATATATTTAATCAACATAATTATATTTTAATAATTAGTCTATATTATGCCTCTATATAATAATTTAACAATAAAAGAAGTGGTGCAACAGATAATAATATAGTGCGTTACTAAAATTATACAGTAGGGTAGGTAATTGGTACATAATAATTGTACATAATAATGCCTACTTTACCACATCTAGTTTTGTACTTAGCGCCTACAGATCTAACAACAATAACTGTTATCTCTTAAACAACACTTCAATTCGTTCATTTACTACGAAGCTAGCAGCCGATGGGTGATCACGCGCCCACGCATGGAAATTAACTTATTTGACAGAACGATACATCAGAAAGATAAAAGACCACCTATTGCTCCCTCGATATGAGCAATATCACAGGTTATTTATAACTTCATCGATAAAAACCGTTGTCAGTAGCATACACATATTATAATAAAAACACATGCATTTTAATCAAATAAAAATAATTCGGATGCAATCTTAGTTACGATTTCGTTGGTTACAAGCTTACAAGAACTATGTTAGAAGACAAGTCAAAGTCAAACATAGGTAGGTACTTTCAAATAATATATATTATATAAGTAAAGACCCTTTACAAAATGCAGCATGGCACAAGACAACACCCGCGGGTGTCCGAGTACTCCCAATGCAATAACACAGGAAAAAAACTCGTATAACGAATCATAGGTACGTATATAGAACGATATCTAAGTACTATTATAGCACCCTGTAACGTATACATACATATATATTGGAAAGTAACTGTTATTTACATAATATTAATAAGTTAATATATCTATTCTACGTTATTCAATTAGGCTCTAAGGGCTAAGGGTCTATAGATACTAGGACTAGTCGGAAGGAAGCGGTCAGACGTGGCTTACATGTGTTCCGGATGGCTGCGGATGCAGCCGATGAAGTCACTAGGCTTCAGCTCGCCTCGGCAGATGCGGAATACCGCCGTGAACAGTGGGAACCTGCGAATACGACAAAGAATACTTACTGTAGCGGCCGGTAAAATTTTTAACTGTAACTCAAACTTTATTGACTACAAAATAAATAACTTTGAACAAAACGAAGAGCACTTTTTGAGTTATCCCCAAGAAGGCGTATTTAAATTACTGACTACGTTAATGATATTCTCATTTGTTAAAAATTATGTTTTAACTACATGAATGATTGCCACGGCGATATCGACAGACGTAGGCAATGGAGTCAAATATCGGTAAAATAAAAAGTATAAAAGTCGTCATCGATACAGTTAAAAAACAGTATTATAAATTATATCAATCATGTTTACACATTTTATGTTTTCATATGCTTTGTGATGTTTAATCACTTAATTAATTAAAAAATAAAAATAAATAAATCTTCACCCATGCCTAAAATTTTGTACTTCAACGACGTAACTCAAAACAAATTCATGACCAGGCACGCTGGCAAATCACAGCTTAGCAGATTTTACACCTTTCTGAGCATTATGGAAAATTCTCAGACCCTATGTTTTTTTTACCGAAGCAAGTGATAATATGTAATTATGTTTTAATACACGACTACCTTTAAAAATAACATAAAACGTGCAACTTCCGTTCCAGAAGCCATACTCTCTTCTGGGAATAGTTCTGTAGGAAATGATATTCCAAAATAGGTACCTACATAAGTTAGTACTGGGAAGAGTATTATTATACTCTTAGTACCTACACTGCACACGCATGCCACATGCTATACCTATCCATTTTTACGCATCTCGATGATTTTGTGTGACGAGCCTCTCAAACGATAATGTTCTTGACCTTGTACCGTACTGTCATCTTGTCTACTTATTTTACAGCAATATAGCGTCAATTGTAAAGATCGATAAAGTCGAATATTGTTAATTTTAAAACGTGATAGTTAAAATGCAAACATGGCCTACCCAGCTCGCATGTTATGTAAATATTTTCAACAATCTAAATCTAAAATGTCGTACACGAAAATATTTTCGACGGATACTCGGCGGCGGTTCAGATAACATGTGATATCAGTGAATGTGTATAAATCAGAGTTGGGCAGTACTCGAATAAATTTTTATCTGAATTCGAATAAAATTTTATTCGCATTAAAATTATTCGCGAATAATTTATTCGTAACTAAATCGAATTCGAATAATTTATTCGTGACGTTATTCGTTATTCTAAATAATTTTACACCTTATTTAGGTAAGTTACATCACATTACCAAGTGTTTTGCGGTTCCTTTGTGTTATTACATTAAAAAAAGCAGTGGCGGATTAACGTATAAGCACTACAAGCACGTGCTTGGTGCCCCTGTTCTCCAGGGGCCTCCATTCTCTGCTGGCGTTTAATTTTATACCTACATTTTATCGAGATTCACCCTAATCTCCGAGGTCACAAGGCGCGGGCAGTCCGGAGTGACCCCTCATACTGTTAGTGAATATGATAATTACGTTTTGATATTAAATGTTTTTGGTTTGTCTAAGTTGTTTACTTCATTATAAAAAATTCCACGTAAACACCACTTTAGTATTTTTTATTTAGCTTCCAATATAGCGATACTCCCCTTCGCATACCTACACCCACGCAGGGCCCCGCCGCCGTATAGTTTAGGTTAGGTTTATATCGATATTTTTTCCACGCAACAAAATAAAAGTAGCATTAATAAAAAGGTTTAATAAGAAAAATGTAAATTAATAAGATTTATTCAGTTTCGCTTATTGTGGTACCAGCATTTATGACTACACTAAAACTTCATGTAGATAAGATATGAGCTAGTAAGAAAATTTACACATATGTTGTTATAGAATAAGAATATTTTATTCATCACAATCACAATGTCAGTGAGATTAAAATCGATAAACGCGGTCGATATGGGATCGTACATTACTAATAAGGAGCGCGTGGGTGACGTGCGGTATGCGGGGTGTCAATTTCCCCGCGTCTCACCTCATACCCCGAATGCAATGTCGACCTGTCGCGTACCTACTGTAGTTGTCTTTACTTTGCAAATGATAGCGCACGTACGCATACCACACGTACCTACTCTATTTAAGAAGTAGCTTTGATTGAAACTATACCTACTTATCGTTACCCCACACAAAGTTGTCAGGTAAGTTCTATAATTATGCTTTCACCATTGATTACTTACACGTATAAAGAAATTAGACAATCATTATGAAATTTTCACTGTAAAACGCTCGACCGGCCAGCTGCACACTTCCACATACGTACGTATAACAATAAGATCATTTCAAACAAAAGACATTATAATTTATGCCTACTAACATAAAACTTGATTTTTCGTGAGTATTGATTACCTACTGATGTTTTAAAGGAAAAATACTTAGATTTTTTAGTTACTTGCGCAAAATTAATTTATTTGCTACAGACTTTAATTCATTTAAAACCCGCGGGGTTAACTGCCGGACCTAATTATATTAGGTAGGCTAGTTAGGATTGGACCTGCTTTCAAAATAAAAAAAAATCCATTGTTCAAACCGAATCTTGGTACAGACAGAATGAAAGAAGTATAATAGAAAAAAATCACTTTATTGAAGTAAATCTTTCCTTTTTTAATATAAGAAAATAGTACCTAAATATTTTTATATTTTTATAAATAACGCTTCACACTCATAGCCCTACACTAGGATTCCCTGTGTCGTGGGTGCCATTTTTATATTGTTTTCTTATATTAAAAATAAATTCATCATCATGTCATTGCTGAACATAGGCCCCATAAAATAAATTATTTTCAGTAATTTTATAAAACACTTAATTATTGTAATAACCTACACAGCTTACGCATACGCAATAAAGGTTATATTTTTTTTTTAATTATAACTAATTTATTTCAGGTAGGTAGGCAAGCACAGTACGTATACACAAGGTGATATTTGTCATTGATGCTAATAATCAACATTAAAAATGAAACGCCATCATCTCAGTGGCGCACAAAAACGCAAACAGGCAGAACTGAAGAAGAAAAAAACAGATGCACTTCCAAAATTGACATCGTTTTTTTCAAGCAATCAGTCAGAATCTGGCAAAGATAATAATGTATGTCAAGAATCTCAATCTTTATCATCTGTTACAACACAAATTGATAAAAACAGTACTATAGGCCCCTCAGATGAACATTCTGATGACGAAAAAATAACTGGGGAAATTAAAACACCTGTTCCTGTTCCCGATAAATCTGAACCTGTTATTGTTGCGATTCCTGAAGTTTCAGAAATTGAACTCGTTAATTCTAATAAAAAGACAGATGCTGGGCTGTGGACGGAATTTTCTGAGGAAGATATTTGCTATTGGATTGATCACGGTCCAGAAAGTTGTCAGCACCATCAGGGCCCATTTCATGAATCACGCCGTACATATACAACAACAATTGCAACAACATATGCAACAAATGCATCGCCACAGAGCCGAGCCAATTTGCAGCTGATGGATTTAGTGATTGGCGAAACGTAATTGCAATTGAGCACCATGAAAACAGTTCAGCTCATAAGGACTTTATGCTAACTTATTTGAGTCGAAGACAAGGTCTAGGGATCACCAAAAATCTAGAGGCACAAGTAAAAGAAGAAAGAAAATATTGGCAAAATGTATTGCAACGAGTTATTGCAGTTATACAAACGCTTGCAGAACGTGGTTTGGCCTTTAGGGGACATGATGAGTATTTTGGATCTATACACAATGGGAATTTTTTGGGTTTACTTGAACTTGTGGCTCAATTTGATCCGTTTTTAGCAAGCCATATTGCAAGATATGGAAATAAAGGGAAAGGCAACCCATCATATCTATCGAAAACAGTATGCGACGAGCTTATCGATTTAATGAGTAATAAAGTTCACAAAGTGATTGTCGAAGAAATACAATCAGCTGGATACTTCAGCCTCTCAGTGGACTCTACGCCTGATCTATCACATACGGATCAACTAAGTATTATTTTGAGATACGTATCGCCGTCTGATGGTAAGCCCGTGGAACGATTTCTAACGTTTTTAAATTTAAAAAGTCATACCGGAGAAGAGATGGCAAATATGGTACTCAGTTATCTAGAGGGTTGCAAAATAGATATTACAAAGTGTAGAGGACAATCATATGATAATGCTGCTAATATGTCAGGACGATACAAAGGGATGCAGTAAAAGATTTTAGAGCATAATAAATATGCTGCATTTATACCATGCGCTGCACATACTCTAAACTTGATTGGTCGCAGTGCTGTTGATTGTTATACGATCGCAGTGAATTTTTTTTTCAACTGCGCAGTTGTTATACACTTTTTTTTCGGCTTCTATTCACCGGTGGGCAGTTTTAAAGAAATTAATAGGCAACGATAGTGTTCTAAAGTCTCTGACGGACACTCGTTGGGAAGCTCACGCTGTAGCTACGAGTGCAATATTACAATCCTATTTGAAAATTTTAGATGCTTTAGATGAAATTGCTGAGGACATAAACCAAAAAGGGGAGACTAGGCTAGAAGCACAAAATATTTCAAACAAAATGCAAGAGTTTGAGTTTATATTTATGCTCACTTTGTGGAATGATATTCTACAAGTTTTTCATCGCACCAGTAAAGGGCTCCAAGAAGAAGGATTAGATCTTAAAACGTGTGCCAATTTGTATCATTCTTTATCAGATCATCTCATTGAAATGAGGAATCATTTTGAAAAATTTGAAGGCGCAGCAAGAAAAATTTTTCCTAATGGGGAATATAAGGAAACTCGAAGACGAACTAGGAAAAAACAAGTAAATGAAGAAATGCAGAAGAAGTTGATTTGAATCCTAGAGAAAAATTCCGCATTGAGACTTTCAATGTAATAATTGACGTACTTCATGCTCAAATGCAAAGAAGAGGTGAGGTATACCACGAAGTTTCAAAAAAGTTTTCATTTCTTGCGGATCTAAATAAATCATGTTCAGAATATGAAAACGATATCCAATTACTGATTGAAGCTTACCCAGAAGACTTCAATGAAAACTTCCTCGGCGAATTTAATCATTTTCTTAAATATGTTCGAATAAAATATAAAGCTTCAGAAACAAAGGTCACCCATTCCTATCTATATGAAATGATTATTAAGGATAAAGGTAAAGTACGTTTTCCCAAACATAGAAGTGGCATTTAGAATCTTTCACAGCTTAATGATTACTAACTGCTCTGCTGAACGATCCTTCTCACAACTGAAAAGATTAAAAAACCCACAAAGAACAAAAATCAGTCAAGACAAGCTTAATTCTTTAGCATTAATGTGTATTGAGGCAGATATACTCCGTCAGATAAATTTCGACGATTTAATCTCGGAGTTTGCTCTGAATAAGGCAAGGAAAAAAATGTTTTAAGTTTTAAATTATACCAACTACATTTTCTATTTTGATGAACTTTCATTTTATACTTCCTTCCAGCAATAGAGGGCCTACACAGCCTCTGTGCTTAGGGCCTCGGAAACTCTTAATCCGCCACTGAAAAAAAGGGTTAAGGCGATATGGTATAATTACCATAATGTCTACTATCTACCAGTTTTCTGGAGTTTTTATTCCAGGCAGCAGGTAAAGATATTGTTTACAAGACGGGTTGTACAATACATAATTACATTATGAATTTGTAGTTAAGTGAGTGAGATAGCGTACTTTCCTTATCAGTTGTGGTTAGAAAACAACTTGCAAGCTGTGGAATGAGCTTCCTTCTGAGGTATTCCCAGAGCGCTTTGACATGGGGCTCTTCAAGAAGGGTGTAAAAAGGGTTCTCCTTCAGGGCCGGCGTTGCACTGGTGATTCCCCTGGTGTTGCTCGTGTCGATGGGCGACGATGACCACTCACCATCAGGTGGCTCGTCTGCTCTTACGTCTACCCTTTAGACTATATAAAAAATATGTGCATCCGTAGAACGCGTTTTTTCTTATGCCACCATGATCAAGTAGATTGTCTGACAACATGTTTGAAGAAAGAGTAATGATGAAAACAAATATTGTAAAGAAATAATCACAACTGTAAATTCTTGACAATTATACGAATAAATACATATTTGATTTGAAAAATATTATTCTTTTGTTTTATTTTTATCTTTATTCGAATAACGAATAAAAAAAAATATTCGTCATTCGAATAATTTTCCTTTGAATAAAGCAAATTATTTATTATAATATTATTATAATTTTAGAAAAAATTATTCATTCGTTATTCGTCATTCGAATAAATTTTGCCCAACTCTGGTATAAATAAATGTAATCCGTTAACCCCGAATTGCGAGTATGCGATGTTACGTCACGTAACAATTGTTACGGCTGCACAGAAATAGGTGGTCTTGGCTGGCATCCACGGTCAAGGAAAGGCCAATGGCAGCGATAATTGAATTAGTTCTTCTGATTAACGTCTAAATAATACATAGTGATGTATTACCAGCTGTGGTGACGTGTTTCTGTTATTCAGTATAATTTTGGCTCACAGTGTTTTTTGTTGACTCAACTATCGCCAGCACTGCAGAGTAATCGGAAGTAAACAATAATATTTGCAACCAATTTTAATTACCGGAACAAATTATGTCACACCAAGTTCCACTCAACCTGGGCAACTTTGGACACTGACATTTAGTGTTAAAATATTTCAATGGGTTCCCCAATGAACCAAGCATTCGGACTAAACATTTATGCCGTCCGTAAGATTCTCTGCGCAAAATGACCTAGTGAAAAATAAAACCAGTGCTACGATCAAAAACATCTCTGTTCAAACGCTACACTAACTTGTTCTCCATATTCTTGTTGACGAGCATGTGGTTGACCTCCTCGGCGGTGATGGGGCCCTGCAGCTTCTGTCCGTTGAGCATCTCGTCTTCCAACTCCTTGATCGAGCGGCCTGTCTTCACGAACGCCTCCGCCACTCTCCTGTTCCTGCCGCCTGCAACGTTTAATAGAGTGCTGCTTCACTGCTATTTTAATGTTATTTTGCTATATTTCAGATTTTTCTGTTAAAGGAGTATTCAGTCGCTTAACTAACCTTCCGGGTACCTAATACAATCACATTACAAAACACACGTCGATTAATTTTTAATTTTAAAGGATAGCTGCAATTTGCCAGGCAGGTGACAAACTTTACCAGCATACATTAATAAAATAAATAGTGTTCTGAAACTGGCCATTAAAGTTTAACGAATTTCAAATAAACAAAATTGACATGCATATTTTCATACAATATACGCGACATAAATTAAAGTTGAGAATGAACTAGAGGCCTGACAACTGACAAAGTTTAATTTCACGCCGTAGTCTGTTTGATATTCGCTGCATTTTAATAAACAATGGGTACTATTTTCATTCCTCAGCGAACAAACTACTTAGTTGTCAAGTATACTAACAGTTTTAAGGTCACCTAGTGAGTCCAAACTATTTAACACTGAATTGTGCGAAAGCAGGTTTACAGAAGGTCGACATTTTACTATGTTATATTTATATCTTGTCTCATGCAATATTCATTTATTAAATTTAAATGCCTAATACATGTAGCAAACGAACCCGCACTAAAACTAGAGTTAACACGTTGACTGCCATGACGGACAATGTTGTCCGACAGCAGACTTTCCCCCGGGGCCATACCAATATTTCGAGAAATGGCCCAAAAACGTCGAGGTGTTTTTTTGTATATTTTGTCAGGAAATAACTTAAAAATAACGGGCGACTTATGGAAACAGCTATGTTCCCATTATTTTCCGAGATATCAAATGGCAGACACCATTGTCCGTCGCGGCCTCCGAGAATGAAAAACCGTGTTTCCTTCCGCAGACGCCGCGCGGGTCCCACTGTCGGTCATCCTTACGATTTTGCGCTCGCGTAGACGAATGCCGTGATTTGTAAAAATTAGGATTCCGTATAAGTTTCACACGTAGGAATAAATTGACGATTTTGTAAATTTTGTATTGACTCAATCAGCTTTGGATTGGCCCACCTTAATTCAAATGTTTATTGTAAACATTTTTAAATTTGACACCTATCGCAGACCCTGAAAATAATTTTTGTTGAAGCTTATTTTTCGTTATTATATAGGATTACTGGTTAAATCGATCTAGACCCGGGAGGAGGTGACAGTATACATCATTTGTGACATATTTTGTCCTGAAACAACCAGTCTGTCTGTCTGTTTTTAAGTAATAGGTTTTGCTTGATGGTCTAGCTAGATGCGTTAAGATTTCTTGTCTCAAAATTATGCAATTTATTCAAATTTTGTAGGGTATTTAAAAGTAGATAAATGGGTTATATAATAATCATATTCAGATTCCCAAGTCACTGTGCAATATATAGGTAGGTACTTCACATTAAAGGCTTCATTGTTAGCAAAATAAGTTTACTGAAATAAAGTATGTAATTTATCCAAAAAAATATGCATGGTAGTTAGTAGGTAGAAGTGTTAAAAATTATCTACTTTTCTCCAATATCCAATTCTATAGCACACCATCAAAGTATGTAGAGAAATACTAAAAAATTAAAATCCATCGTGGAGATCAGCAATAATTTTTTGGTCTAGGAATGAATGGGGATCATAATTTAGAAGTTATTTTTATTATTTATATCATTTATGGTTGTTATCCATAAGAAATATCTTTAAAATACTTGATTATCTAGTTCTGTTTTTGTATTTTACCATAAACTTTCGTATAAAGGCAGCTTATTTATATTATTAACCTACTGAACCCATAATTTTATACTTAATACGTACTTGGTTGAAATTAATTATAATTCTAACGACTTTCTAGTATCTTATAAAGAGTAAAAATTAATGTATATTTACCTAAAACATCACTTAATTGATCACTTAATGTATGGACCTACAACGCTTTTATGAACCGCTTGTTTCAAAGCCCATAAGTTCTAAGTCTTTGCAGTTTTTTTCGGGCCAAGTTGCTAGGATGTTCCTTGGGGCCGCGCGGGTCTATTGCCTTAGTAAACAGACAAGAAAAGCCGTCCGTCGGCCGATTAGAGGCTTCCAAAGTGAGCGAGTGCACGCGGACAACGTTGTCCGACGCGGCCCCCTGGACCAGACATGTTGGCGGACAACATTGTCCGACGCGGCCCATTGGGCAAGACATCGATTTTTAGTCTGGCGTTCAACGTGTTAAGACTGCAAAGTATAAATATCTCTAAATAATCCTAGTTATTTCAAAAACTTTGGTCTTTTGACTTTTGACATCGTTTCAATTCTATTCTTTAATTTATGTATACATATGAGTTGTGATTTGGTGATGTTTATCCCTCCTCTCTAGTATACCTAATCCCTAATCTCTACATCCTCTAATTACATAGGTATATACTATATACAGACAAACACAAATGAATACTGCGTCTAAAGTTTTATCGAAAGTAGCAGTACAGTTTAAATTATCATTTTATCACACTAGTAAGTATTAGGCGCCACCTCTATCGTAACAAGTTATAAGTACGCAACAAGCTGTAGGTAAGCCATAATCCATTTTTTGTTACATTCTTCATAAGAAATAAAAATATAAAAGTCATTAGAATTACTTATTGTCCTAAAGCATATCAATGGTACCTTCTATATGAATAATTGATATTCACGATAATTCACGAGAACGGCGATATGCAATATAAATCAAGCGAAGAGTGCTAGCGCAAATTGATCTCTACTTAACTGTTTTGATTTCTTCCAATCGCAACCGAAGTTCTATCATTAGGTAGGTATATCTCCTTATCATTTACCCGATATGATGTACAATAGTAAGTTACCTACTGATATTTTGCATGAGCAACCGTATACCTATAATATGCTTATGCAGTTCAAAGTGCAATTGGAGTGAAGTAAATAATTAGTATTGCGCGCCCGCTCAGCGTTGACCCATAGCCTGCTAGTCACCGAGCATAAATAATCCAACGAAGTTACTTCCGCTATTCAATAAATAACAATATCCACAGTGTAACCTAACGTGCCTAATAGGTATCTATTCAAGTCAGGCGGATAATAAACACGAGCGAGAATGGAATCATAATGTAGATACACTATCATTCAAGTCCCCAAATATCTAACCAGAATTTTAAAGCTATATAAATTGGTACCGGAAGTAGGCTTCCTAGATGCTGTTCAAGATTTAATTAGACTAACTTAATAAATACGCATAGTGAATTTTTCCAAGACCTCTACGGTAGGAATCTAGGCACAATCTAGGAATGTGTTGAAGCGATGACGTATTTTGAATCTATAAAAGGTTTTTTCATTTCATTTCACCCATCGCAATGCAAGTGTATTTTTTATTTGGACGGTAACACCTGCTTCTAGTTAGTAGAGGCAATAAAAAATAAGGAAGAAGTATTTAAAAGGATTACAGGGGCTAGTGGAGAGGCACCGATGAAAATCTAAAAAAGCGAACTCTTAAATCTCCGACATGAAATGCAACATACCACCGTAATAGGGAATATGCATGATTTTTTTTTATTGTTTTTATAGCTCATTTATGTTAATATAATACCGTAAAAAAATATACGAGTCATGGGAAAGTCCAAATTTATTTTAAATTAATTAATGAAAATTGCAGTGACATAAAGCCGATTCAAACGCCGCCCTTTTGGCGCGTTCTATGGTGACGTCATCGTTCGTCGGGTTGGAGTTGTTTACTAACAAGTGGTTATGAGCGAGGTTGAGAAAGAGTATTTTATAGTATTAAATTTACGTTTTCTAGTTTAATTTCATAAACGGAAGTATGGATGGAAACCGAAGACCTTATTTTAAGTACTGTATTGTACCTATGTGCAAGAATACGAGATGGAACGCGCCGGACAAAGTATTTTTTCATGTTCCATGGGATGCTTATATAAGAAAAATTGGTGTAAAATTGTGAAAAGAGATATTATATCTACAAAAAGCACTGCATACTGTTGCGAAGATCATTTTAACGTAAGAAGAAAATAATTATTTCTACCAAATATTAATCTGGGATAAAAACAGATTTGATTATAAAGTATTCCCAAACACGGATTTATTTATTAACAACCATTTATTCCTAAAATGTGATATGAAGGATATAATATAATTTGTATGTAGAAGGTAAACGTCTAAATCTTTACAGGTTATGTTAAAGACTTTTATGAATTACTTAGAAAAACTGTACGAGAACCATGTACCTAAATTAAATATCTATCACTTCCTCACCTTGCAGCTTTGACTCCCCTGATTTCAGCTGATGTAAAATCATTATTTGAGGCGAAGTACGAACTCATCATGAAAGCATCTATGTACAGTAGTACACTGGAGCTTGGTGCTCAATAAAAGATGATGTGATGATGAACAATGGGTTTAATTTTGGACTTTGCAAATACAATTATCATCTAATTTAATTTAATACGTGAGAAAGCTTCACTGTGCGCTTCGTTAATAGAGTGTTCGAGTCCGAATGTACGTAAGTCGCGGGTAAAATATAATTTTCACCACACAAACTACCGACATTATTGCGAGCGCCTGCACAAGTTTTCAAAGCAATTTGACGTCAGTGAATGTAACTGTAGGCGCAAACAATCAATTAATGGAAGATTATCCGATTGCTCCTTTTGAGATCCACTTTCAGACATTGTTAGTCATTCAACACATCACTAACAAACAAAAATCACGCAAGAAGTATACGATAAACTCTGAAAGCAATCAAATTAACTGAAATATAAATGAAAACAGCTAGTTCTAGTATGTTTTTGACATGTCCAACGCGAAGGATGACGTCACGCCGATGTCTAACCAATGGCGTTGCGTTTCGACATTTTAAATTTGCCTCGTAAAATTTGCACTTTTTATAAATTTATTTTAGTGATTTTAAAAAGATTTAATAGAAAATAATGTGACAGATATCATTATTTTAGCGATAACGACTGTACAAAAAATATTTACTTAAATTTGAATGACATGCATATTCCCTATTGATTACTCTGTGTCCGTAAGAGGCAGATAAAGTGCATTGTTATAACACGCGGAGGTAATAATCCTGTTTCATTATCCCGGCAGTTGTTTACAGTTACCATCGTACTCTATAGCACCAAGTATCTATAATGTACTAGATACTGTCTGTGTGAAAGTAGTGATTACGTTATTAGTGATACACGCCATCGTAGACTTTAAATTAGCTTAAATCACCTTTAACAACAACTTAGTAGAGAATATGATAACATCCATACTATTATAAATGAGAAAGTCTGTCTGTCTGTCTGTCTGCCTGTGACAATTTCACGGCTCAACCACTGACTTAGATGAAATTCTGAACGAAAAGGTTGAAGATCCAGGGTCAATAAAAATATAAAAGTCATTAGAATTACTTATTGTTACTTTATAGGTTTTTTATAGGTTACTTTTTTCAAAAAATCAAGACCTAAAGGCTTGAATTAGAGGATGAAAGTTTGCATGAAAAATCTCAACCACTTGATTGATTTCGATGAATTTTCTCAGCATGATAGTTGATAGGCTACATAGGCTACATATTTTTTCAAAAACTATCTATCGTTTCGCGATATCGTTTGCTATCTTAATTCCATAAAAAAATTATATACTCGTATTCTTATATAATAACAAAGATATATGTATTAATAACGTTGTCACGGACTTTTTATTTAGAACCGTTGAAGACAAACAATCTCCCGCAACATTTATCTTCATCTAGCTCTAAAGCTTTAGAAACAAACGACTTGATATTATCGCTTGAGAGCTTTTACGAATTACTTGATACTTATTGCACCTACCTATTGTATTATGGTCATAGCACGCAATATAATAATAAATTGTAGTAATTTTTCTTATTCTGGTATGTGGTATAAGTATTCTGGTGGTATTTTACGGGGAGGTAATGTTAAATAGTCGCATAACACAACAAACCTTATTTTCCCAAAATACAAATTACTAAGTAGCAATAAGCATTTCATAATTTATAATATCTCATTTGCTATAGAGGATATAACACTTATCTGTGTGTATATTGTACACCGACGTACGTGGTTGGATATTAAACCGATAAAGGGATAACGTGTAATATGCTACTATGACATCCACCTACATTCGCAGTGAACCGACATACGATAAAGCTATTTACCTACCACCTACCTACTTTTATACAAGCTATAGCTATAGCTATACTTACTTATTATAAAAATGTAATCGAGTGCTGTCTTTACATGGAAGATTTATGAGAAATTCTGTTATTAGGCGCCTTATTAGCGCAACAAAAGCTAAAATAATAATTTTGGCGATGTATATTGTGGTAAATTTAATGACCTAGTAACTCTGTCTGTTTCAATTGCGACGGAGCGATTGAAGCCTTAACATTTTTTATAAGAGACTGTGTTTATCTATCAACACATAAATACCTACCTAATAGGAAACCAACAATTAAATTAGGATTATTATTAGCCTTTTATTAATTTTATTACCGATAAACGTCTATATATAGATGGCAAACTTACCGACTACACGAAAACTTTAACATTATTATGCGTCCTTAGAATAATAACGCGTTATTATTCTAAGTATGCGTCATAAAGTTCTCTTCACTCCCGGCCAGGAATCTACCCCGGGACTCGTTACTAATCAGTAAATTGTTTAACCATAATACAAAGAAATTCTCGATAAGTACAAATTTATAATAGTATTGAGTGAAATTGTGATATTTGTGATAAACAAATAGAGTGCGAAAACTAGAACAAGGTAACACGGCATTTGGCACGGCAACTTTGAAAATAAATGGGCAAACAAAAGTATATTTTCGGTACAAATAATATTCCCAATCAATAAACTCAATAACACCGTGTTTGATAGTTACATTTTCATAATGGTTTTCAGTATTTTCTCGCGGGCTCTGCAAGCTTTGACTATTCCGTGTATTTATTTGTAGTCGTTGTAGGGAAACAAGAAGTGTCGTAAGACAATAGAAAAGAGTTATCTATACTTTAAGATTTCAAAGAAAAAAGTCACAAAGCTAAACAACCGTAACATATGCATACTAGTCTTCCATAGCAACTCGCCTTCGGCGTATATTTCACATATTATTGCTTGCACTCTAATGGCTTCACCGCAACTTGCAGCGGAAGCCGTGGTGAATCAAGGTTCATAATATAAATACTATGAGATGATTAAATATATCTTGAAATAAGATAAACTTTGATTTTACTATGTAATATTAACAGTAACAGTAGTTTTGTTAACTAGTACTTAGTTTTGTTACACTAGTAATGGAGATTCAACTAGACAAAATTAGACGGTTCTATTTTTACGCTCAAATTAGCACCGTGCTAATGATTTCTATTAGCCAACATAACTACACCAAAAGCTATTACAATTTACTAGTAACATCCACAAACTAGTATAGAGGAAGAGCAACTTCAATTAGGTAATTTGAAAAGTAAAGATACACTCATGTTTACGAAATTAAACTTTAAATTACAATTTACACCTGCATTAAAAACGTAGTAAATTATACTAAAATTATTTATTACTAGAAACCCCGCCCTCGCTTCGCTTCGGGGAACCAGTCCCTTCAAAAATCTCTATAAATTTTAACAAATTATGTTATTCCGATGTCTAAGCTATATTACTGCAAAGTTTCATGAAAATCCATTCAGTAGTTTTTGCGGGAAAGAGCAACAAACCCACACACACACACTCACTCACATACATCCTTACAAACTTTCGCATTTATAATATTAGTAGGAAGTAGGATACGATTTTTTAACCAATAAACAAATAATTAATCATAAGCTATTCAACGAGTGCGTTATTACCGTTTTAATTAGTCCTTCACATCAACTAGAGCGAGCCGACAGAAACCGCACACCCTTGAGGAAATTATAGAGGCAAAACTAGTTTCTTTACCATGATCTATTTTCCTATTACGAAGCTAGTGATTATAATTAATTTCAAAAATTTCATCATAGTCTCTAAGTAAGGACAAGAGGTCTAGAATCCCACAATTTTTAAGGCTGGCGACAAATGACACGGCTCGGTAAGGGATTTTTATGTATCGAATACAAATATTACATAATGCCAATCAATTTTAATGTTGATCATCGTACGCGCATAAACAAGGCTGCGGTCTGTTTAAAGTATGCCGTATCGATTGTGTTAACAAACACTTACATACTTATAACCTCGCACTGAGATTACCTACCTGTCACGGGTGGCAAAGCTAACACACATAATACACATTATGTATGTCACATATACATGTATAACCAGACTCTCAATCAAACCCAGGACCCTTCGTTTCGGAGCCAGTGTCACTTCCCCTAACACCAATTCCATCGCAGATTTATTATAGTTTTAGTTTCTTAAGTATGTTGTTAACCGCTAGTGGCAAAATGTCGGCCTTCAGGCGGTATAAAAACTTCCGACAAATGTCGAAAGTTGGCTAGCTAATTGTTGGGGCACCAATCCACACTGGATCAACGTAGTTATAAGAAGAGACATGCTCAATAGTGGAATATCAATGGGTTGAAGTTGAAGCCAAATACATTGCTTTCTGAGTACTCACCGTAACACGTAGTAATAAGATCAGCGACGCCGCACGACTCGAAGAACGTACTGAGCTTGCTGCCGGGGTAGAATACGTCCACGAATTTGATCATCTCCATCAGTCCGAGGCGGATGACGGCCGCCTTCGTGTTGTCGCCGTAGCCCAGCCCGTCCACGAACCCAGCGCCTACGGCTACGATGTTCTGGACAATCATATTAAATACGTTATGAAATTACCCATATCCAAGGAAGGACGTTTGGGTTTAAAGACCTTGCCCATATCGCGTCAACTTAACTCCAAATCCAAACCCCAATTTTACATTTATGACTTATGAACACGATATACAGCTCTTAGTTAAATCAATATTTCCCTAAGACACATCTATCATAGTGTACAACATCAGAGTGGGTTTGAAGTAGCGTTGATGTAACGATCCCCAAAACAAAACTAATGAGAATCGCGTTAAAGATAAAATTAACAATTGTTAGGTTCAAGTCATACACGCTTAATCATACAAGTTCTACCTATTTATTTATACCAAGATAATAAGACGCTAATTCACGCTAGTAAGCAACTTCGCTTTTATGCTTATGAATAAAATTTAACACTCCGCTGCGCTAACGAGTTAAGCTGAAATAAGTTGTAGTGATTATTGGATTTTTTTTTTACAGATTTGCACATTTGGAATTTTTACGCAGTTTTCCTATAAACTTGCCGAACTATCGGAATAGTTTATCCTCAATAGTTTCATAGTTAAGAAAAAAACCAAAGTATTTATTTCTTAGATATTTTGTTCTGTAGGTACTATGTTTTATCGAATTTTTTTTAATCTACCATCAATGCTTTTTCCAGAACTCAATTAAGTTATTTACCGATAAAACTCATTTTTGGGTCACCTAAGATTCTGTCTACCTACCAACTTACCAATGAGTGAAGGAGAGAATAGTAGATTGTATAACAAGGGAGCAAAGTAATATTTTTACGGCGAGGGTGCTTTTTTGAATCCAGAGCGAAGTGAGGGATTCTTTAGTAGAATCCCGAATGTAGCGAGGGATTCAAAGTGCGTCGCCCGAGCCAAAAATATTTGCTCCCGAGTGATACACTCTACTTTTCATCCCCCCTATGAGGAAATAAAAGGCGCCTCAAATTCAGGAATTATACTTTCACAGTCACTTAAAGAAGTCATTTTTCAAAACAAAACCATGAATTTCTAACAATCCGAACTCAATTCAAAAAGTGCGCGGAAAAGATAATTGCGGCGCATTCCCGCCCGCTAAAAGTTTCTTATAGAAAACACCAACTTTGAGCTTACTTAAAGGCGAACCAAGTCGTCTTTTTCGAATAGGTGGGATGAAAAATATTTATTAATACTTAACAAGTATTAATTAATCATTTAATAACAAGGGCGCCTACCTAACTACAAGGCCTATTTAAACAAGCGCGTATAACAATTTCGTTATGTCGCCCACTACATTACTTACAAGTATTCGTGAAATGTTAGCAGCAGTTTATCGCTAATTACACACCGTTACAGATTAGATTGAGATTGAGGTGAAAAGGTTATATATTTGCGGCATTTTGTTTATCTTGAATTAAATGGCTATTAATATTATCGACATATTCAAATCTGTTAAATTCATAAGTGATTGTCCATTTTGAATACGTACATATGTATATTATTATAGAATTAAGTACTTGTTCGTTACTATTAGGGAACTGAGAGATTAACCTGTTCAATAAAGAGCCTATGACCTGGTTGCCTACGACTTTACTCACTTGAAGTTGAATCAAAATTTTTGAAACACTTAAAAAAGTGGTGCGCTGTCCTAACTGATCGATATAATATTGATAAGTATTAACTGACCTTCGTGCATTGTACAAGCGCAACTTTCAATTTATATTACCTACAAAAATGTGACGTAATTCAATGCGACAAAAAAGAATGGTCACTGTGGCAAGTAGTAGCTCTTAAATATTATATTGATTACTAGTTTTAGTGTATGTTTTCAGTTCTCGACATTTAACTTAAGTTAACATACAAACCAAACATAAAACTACTATCGCATGATGTTCATTTGACCTCGCGTTGTCTGTATCAGTGCAAAACGCAAAGTACAAAGTGCTTTTAAGATATTTAGTGGAGTGCCGTTAGACATAAAAATGGCAAAACCTCGGAATCCAGGGACTATGAATGAATTTTCATAAAAATTATTGGACTGTATTTCAAAATGCACAAATAGAAAAGTTATACCAGCTCAAAAATCTACAAGTGTAGATAACTCAAAAATCACTCGTCAGATGTCACTGAAATTTATATGAGACCACACGTCAAATACTAGCTTTTGAATAAAAAAATAATTATCAAAATCGAAGCACCCAGTGACAAGTTATGAGGTAACGACCATAAATTAAATACACATTATTAAGCGTAACTCAAAAACTACAAGTCTGATGTAAATGAAATTTTTATGAGACCACACGACAAGCCCCAGCTTTCAAATAAAAAAAGTATCATCAAAATCGGAATACCCAGTAGAGAGTAATGAGGTAACAAACATAAATACACATTATTAAGGATAATTCAAAAACTACTCGTCAGATGTTGTTCAAGTTTACATGGGACCACCGACAAGTACTAGCTTTCAAATAATAAAATAACTTTTTACAAAAAATAACCGAATCCAAAACCGAGAAGTATGGACAACTCAAAAACTACTCGTCAGATGCGCTGTAATTTATATGTGACCACACGTCAAGTACTAGCTTTCGAATAAAAAAAGAATTATCAAAGTCGAAGCATCCAGTGACAAGTTATGAGGTAACGACCATAAATTAAATACACATTATTAAGAGTAACTCAAAAACTACTCGTCTGATGCAACTGAAATTTTTACGGGACCTCATCTAAAGCCACACCTTTCGATAAATAAAGAATGATCAAAATCGGACCTCGAAATAGTAAAATATGAGGTAACATACATACAAAAAAATTATTGAGGATAATTCGGAAATACTGGTCAGATGCCGTTCTAGTTTATATGAGACTACAATGCAAGTACCAGCTTTCAAATAAAAAAGAATCATAATAATTGCTTTTTACAAAAAAAATAACCGACTTCAACCTTGTTAAGTAGATATAACTCAAAAACTACTCGCCAGATGGCGCTGAATTCAACATGTACGTGTAAAGTTATCGTCACTACAAATTAATTAAGCCTAAACACTAGATAACTACAGTAAATCGTTGAGGAGTTCCCTCGACTGTCTTTCGGCTTCATCAGATCGACTCCAGACCTTCTTGAAATGGTAGCGCTTTAATGTACTTATGATAACATGAACAAACACACTAGTCGTCCATACAATTTTCGAAAGTTGCCCTCGATTTCTCCGAGATTCCATCATCAGATCCTGGTGATCCTTTTAAAAGGGCCCCACTGCGCATATCTACTTTACAACAAAAAAAGAATTATCAAAATCGGCCCATAAACGACGAAAAAATCGCTGAACAAACATAAAAAAAGCATATATACGGTCGAATTGAGAACCTCCTTCTTTTTTGAAGTCGGTTAAAAATCTAAACACTCAGTAAAAAGTTATTAGGAAAAAACCATAAACACACACAGCTAAACATCCTTACACATTATTCAAGTTAATTCAAAACTTCTCGTCAGATGTCGCTCAAATTTATATGGTACCATACCAAGAGCACCAACTGTCAAGAAAATAAAGAATCATCAAGATCGGTTTACCCAACAAGAAGTTATGGGGTCACAAACTTATGAAAAAAGATAACAAAAAATAAAAAAAAGATCGGTGAACTATTTTTTTAACTTTTCTATTTGTGCATTTTGAAATACAGTCCAACAATTTTTATGAAAATTCATTCATAGTCCCTGGATTCCGAGGTTAAAAGCTTACGGCACTCCACTAATTGAGGTTCTTTTGTTGCTAAGTGTACTCGGTCTTGTGTTTAATTTTAAAACCATTTCTCTTTATGTTCTATTGTTTAACACAACATAGTGCATAGGTGCATCCATAAATTTTAGTCTTATTCAAATATAAAACATCAGTGAGTAATAAACGGTTAATCGATATGTTAATTGTATTGTTTCCCTCCTAATGGTATGTACGAAGAGTTGTGTTTATTTGAGTTGTTTTATACATTATACATGCGTACATTCAACGGTTTACCGTATGTTGTTTATTTATTAGCTAAGCTGGTGCGGGTGTTATACTCGGATCATCGGCAACGTAACCAACTTGTCTTGTCGCTTATTAACCATCCTTTATCATCTTAATAAATAATAAACAGGTTTTTAATTAACTGATAATAAATAACTAAAAAATTTGACTCCCATTTGGGATGAGAAGGTTCCGTAGTAACGTACGATATTTAGGGTGCGGTTCCACTGAGGCGAAGTGGAGCGGAGCTGTGCGCGATTCACCAATCACATGGCTTGAAATCAACACGAGGCACAATTAAATGTGGATTTCAAGCCATGTGATTGGTGAATCGCGCACAGCTCCGCTCCGCTCCGCCTCAATGGAACCGCACCCTTACCCATTTAATTTTTAACTCTATTTTGTTTCTATTGACTTCGCCTCGACTGACTCGAAAGTATTGGACCACTGCTGGGCTACTGTCTCTCCTCAAAACTGAGAAGACCTTTAAATGCACCCTACAACGATGTTTCAATTTTTTTTTTGTCATTATTTTACCCATAGTAAACACAGCTTTAGTACCTACATCGTCCTTACGGCTACATAAACAAAAAAAAATATACCATTTATTAACCTACTTACCTTAAGAGCACCACAGATCTCAACAGCATCCTCATCATCCACCACCGCGACCCGGAAGTACTCTGTCTGGATGATGTCGCGCATGATGGGCGCTAACATGACGTCGCGACAACCGATCGTCGTCTCGCAGAACTTCTCTTCCGCTACCTACACATAAATTGGACCGTGTTTAGCAGAAATGTTCCAATCCACAATTTCTAATACTTATGTCAGAAAATCAAGTTTGAAGTTCAAGATTGTATTGCTCCAAGTTTTTGTCAGAAAGTTATGTTTTTTTATTTTATTATTATTCGATATTCGGTTTATTTTTGGTCAAATATATAACATTTAAAAAAGGAGCTAAATTAAAAGGGTTGTTTTAGATTCATAACTCATTTTCGGCCAAACTGTGGGTTGGAACATTTCTGCTAAACACGGTCCAATTAACAGTATAGATCACAAATAACTCTAATAATATAATACAAATAAATAAATGATAAATAACGCTACACACTCATAGCCCCACACTAGGATTCCCTGAGTCGTGGGTGCCATGGACAACACACAAGACGATGACACACACCCAGACCGAGAACGGAAATTTAAACTCTTCATTCAAATTACCGCCTCGCTGGTAATCGAACCCAGGACCCTCGGAACAGCGATCCGGCGTATTAACCACTAGCTTATGCCCGCAGCTTCGCCCGCGTGGAATTCGTTTAAGCTTCACCCCCTATTTCACTCCTTTAGGGGATAAATTTTGAAAAATCCTTTCTTAGCGGTTGTCTACGTCATAATATCTACCTGCATGCCAAATTTCAGCCCGATCCGTTCAGTGGTTTGGGCTGTGCGTTGATAGATCACTATATAAGTCAGTCAGTCACCTTTGAGTTTTATATATATAGAAGAAGAAGATTAGATAGCTATCTTTACTGTGTACAAAAGTGGTCGAAACATTTAGATTACTTAGGTATAACTCTACAAAAAGTGCCTGAGCTAATTCTCTAAAGTTACTTCGTTACGCCCGCGTGGAATTCGTTTAAACTTCACCCCCCCCCCCCCTCATATTTAACCCCTCTAGGAGATGAATTTTGAAAAATCCTTTCTTAGCGAATGTCTACATCATGGTGGCTATCTGCAAGCCAATTTTCAGCCCGATCCGTCCAGTGGTTTGGGCTGTGCGTTCAGTTCAATCAGTCGAAAATCACAAACTTTCATCCCTTATTTTGTCCCCTTAGGGGTTGAATTGATCAAAATCCTTTCTTAGCGGATGTCTACGTCATAACATCTACCTGCATGCCAATTTTCAGCCCGATCCGTCCAGTGGTTTGGGCTGTGCGTTCAGTTCAATCAGTCGAAAATCACAAACTTTCATCCCATATTTTATCCCCTTAGGGGTTGAATTGATCAAAATCCTTTCTTAGCGGATGTCTACGTCATAACATCTACCTGCATGCCAAGTTTCAGCTCGATCCGTCCAGTGGTTTGGGCTGTACGTTCAGTTCAATCAGTCGAAAATCATAAACTTTTATCCCCTATTTTATCCCCTTGGGGGTAGAATTGATCAAAATCCTTTCTTAGCGGTTGTCTACGTCATAATATCTACCTGCATGCCAAATTTCAGCCCGATCCGTCCAGTGGTTTGGGCTGTACATTCAGTTCAATCAGTCGAAAATCATAAACTTTCATCCCCTATTTTATCCCCTTGGGGGTAGAATTGATCAAAATCCTTTCTTAGCGGTTGTCTACGTCATAATATCTACCTGCATGCCAAATTTCAGCCCGATCCGTCCCGTGGTTTGGGCTGTACATTCAGTTCAATCAGTCGAAAATCATAAACTTTCATCCCCTATTTTATCCCCTTGGGGGTAGAATTGATCAAAATCCTTTCTTAGCGGTTGTCTACGTCATAATATCTACCTGCATGCCAAATTTCAGCCCGATCCGTTCAGTGGTTTGGGCTGTGCGTTGATAGATCACTATATAAGTCAGTCAGTCAGTCACCTTTGAGTTTTATAGATATAATGTAGATTGCGCCATCCGGGTCGTCACTTTGACGACCCGGATGCCCGGATGGCGCAAGATCCGAGAAATAGTATCGGTATAATTTGCAAGCCAATTTCTAAGACATTTTTATAACTTCGGATATACATTTGTTTTTAGCGCTCGATGCTAACTCTTGCAGCGTAGTGTATCGTGATTCGTAGACCATGGTTAAAAGTACGATTCCGAAGACCGCAACTCTGTGCCGCAACCGCGACACACGATATTTCACATAGCAGTCTTCACAGTCTGGTGAATCTCACCTTTAGATGTATTATAAGTGTAAAATTTTAGAATTTGACTTATTTCTTGCAATGTACTATATCAAATTATACAATCATAAGAAATACGAAAAGACTAGATAATCTACGACAGCTGTAACAAAAGTTAAAGAGAAAAGCTTACATTGAAAAATATAGTAAGACGATATACAATTAAGGCCGAATAGTGGTCATCAGCAAAATACGTTAATGATAATGAAGTTGATTTTATAATTTTATTAGTCTCTGTATTAATACCTACAATACAAGTTAAACTGGTTTCAGATAGATTTATTAGATAGGTAGAAATATGACCAATGAAGTATTTTAAGTAAAATAGGTAAGTAAAATCTTATCGTATCATTTTATTGTGTGTAATTTTTAAAACTCGATTGTGCCAGATTCCCAGCTCTCCCGCTTTTTGTGGGACGTTTTTAGTATCCTTTAACTACAACCAACAATAAAACGCCTTAAGTGATAATTTCAGTTCTTCGTTCGTTCAAGAGATAAGAGACAGACAGACACCCAGACAGCAAAGACATATTAATAAGGTTTTGTTTGTCAACCTTTCAGTGCGGAAAACTGAAAACTACTGATTGTTATTTTCTTTCTTTTTTTAGGGAATACTCTCAACATAAAAATCCTTTGAAAAAAGTCTGCTACTGCAACGCTGATAGCTATTGTTTTGATCTGTTAGCTTACAACGTCGCTCACGTTTTGTTCACGATGTTTGTTAGGCGAGTACGTTCAACATTGTGTACAGTGTAAACAAAGCATATCGCACTTAAAATGACATTACCTCGGAAGCAATATTGGCACCCATGAGTACTGCACACGGAATCTTGAGGCATCTCGTGATGATATGCGAGATCAAGTCAATGCCGCCACCTTCGGCGATGTCGAAACCCTGCCAAATTCATTAGTTATATTCACAACTTACATAATTTACTAACTATACCAATTACGTACACGAAGTTACATAAGTATGAGCGGGTGTTTGCTTATTAAATAATTGCCGCGCAAATCAAAATCGGTGACGCTTGTTACGCGGTAACTGTAGTTTATGCATTGTATCGAGCAATGCTAACGCCGTTAGTTCTCCTTGCCCTTAACTCGTAACAATTAAATCACTACACGTTGTAAGTCACTTGCAAATCGTAATGCCTCCTCATGGTCATCCGTCACATGTCAAGTGACCGATTGAGTTAAATAACGTTGTGTAAGTAGGTACTAGGGAGTTGCATACTGGCACAATTTTACCACATTCAACAACAGATTTTCAGTGGAATCGTTAGACAGCCAACGTTAAGCCCTGTCGAATGACAAAGTATTTCCAACCCTATAAGATACTATCGAATTATCGAGGTAAAGAACGTTAGAACGTCCTAACATGGAAATACAACCATCCACTGATAATTGGATCATAATAAACGACCAGTAGGTAAGTAAATGGAATATTAATAGTATACTAATCAAAAGACTGATATAGTAGTAATGATGTCATCATTATTAGTTATTGTCTGTAGTTTGTATAAAGAATCTGACGACAAGTCCTGTCTTAATTATTAATTTATTTATGCATAAAATATATTCTTTGATGACGCCTTTTAGATAGACATGTATGAATATGACTCATTTCATTGTACGGTTACGTTACTCTGATGTTTTTATTGACTAAAGTTATAAATAATTATCTCGTTGTTTTCAATGCAAATAGACAAATTCAATATTATATCGCTACAAATACAAAGGATATAAAAATCATAGATAATATGTTATGTTCATACAACGCAAGTTGCACTTTCGGATTCGCTCTGATGAAAGTGTACTGTAACTTTTTATGAGACAGATAATTACGAGCAGTATGAGACAAGAAAAGATAGCTATAGCTACATGAAGAGTAGGCCAATCAGCAAAATTTTACTACCGCAGTTTACATACTAGAAGCATTAATCTGCTTATTTTTAACTTAATTTTATTATCATTTATGAATGGTTATTAAGTACCTTGATCAAGGAAAGCGCAGCTGCCGTCGGTTTGATTTTACCGAGGAGTGTGGAACAGATCGTCCGAACGAACTGATGTGGCACTACAAATATGAGAAGATCAGCGTCCTTTGCGGCTTCCACCAAGTCAGGCACGGCGACCTTCATAAAAAAATGAACTCATTAAAGTGACAGTCCAAGAACTGTGGGGGGAGGGAGAGGCGCTTGTATTTACGCCTAAATTTGCTAAATATGCGGAAAACATAAATTAACACTCGAGGTTACAATCTAGGAAACACCAATGAAAATAAAGTGAGATAAATGTTCTAGGAATTAATCTGTTGTGCGTTTTTAAACACTGTAAGCTGTTCCACTCAAGTTTTTAAAGCATAATAAATGTGAATGTGTATATAGAATATATAGCTACACTCGTGAAGTTACCGAGATCGCGCATTCACTCGCGAGTTTACTCCTCCAAATTATTTGAGTGCACTTAAATACTGCACATAATTGTAATCATCACACAGTTGTGGTAAACTTCTTGAAGAAAGTAGCATAATTATTATATGAATTTTTTTAGCTACTCAATCCACCTACGTACCATAATATGTATGTACTAATGTCATGAAACGTTTATACTGGGAAATATGATAGGAGCAATAAAAGAAAAAATATGCAATTTTTTTAATATTAGGAATTCAACAATACAGTGAGGTCTAACCCCACCTGAACATTTATTATTTTTGATATGGATTATTTCCTGATTTAAATGATGAATGACATAAAGTTTATCAAGTATGCAATATTGGATTATAGCCATTAACTAATTATAGTGATAATAAAATGATTCATTATGCACTATTGATGATACAAAAGTATAGTTTTTATTACTATCATTGTTCTTTGAAATTTGATCCTGGATTTGACCATTTTAATAGCAATAGTAATTACTATTTATCAACTATTTGATAAGATAAGGTATTGTTTTTGCTATCATTACAGCACAATATGACTGATAAACATAATTACACAAATAGACCAGTAACTTTCTTAAGGACCTTGGGCCTGGAATATGAACATGCATGAGACATCGCTTTTTAGATCGAGGATATTGTTAGCACATTGTGCATATTCCATTTTTGTGTAAAATGATGGGAACAATGAAATATTGTCATCATTTGCATGGCACACACGTAGTACCTACTTTAGTTGTTTAATATTTTAATGATATGATGTAACTAGATTTTTAAATATTAAATGGATGTATTAAAATATGCAAGATTATTTGAGGGTATTGAACAAGCTGTTCGCTCCAGGCCCAAATCTGATGTCTCTTTTAATGTTAGTTATGTCATAGATGGGTAGCAAAAAAATTAAATTTGCATACTAAACTTAAAATACCTCGTAATTTTATAATATCAAATAAATGAAATTTTTTTAAAGATAATATATAAATAGAATGAAAGAAATTGTTTGTCTAGAGCACTGAATAGTTATTGATGACAATTTTAAAGAAAAGTTAGTGAAATTTTAAACTGAAATCTTATTTATCCTAACTGCAAAATGTTAACAGAAGTGGATATGAACTTTGAAAAACTGTTGTGTTGGGATTTGATAAACTATGCTATAATATAAATATATCTTTTTAACAAATTAGGTCAATATTATCAAACATGACATCAAGGCTATTAATTTTTGGTTTTAATAGCAAGATATAATATTATGTTTCATTAACAGTCCATTTATTAAAATATACAATCACTGATACACGCAACAAAAGAAGATATGTGATGTGGTGACTGACAAAGCTTGAGTAATAAGATAAGACTAAAATAGATTCACACATGTCCGGTGTGTGTAAAGTGCCAACAGCAATAGCAAAAAATGTCTGCTTTGTGCAAATTGATGTCATTCACAAATCAATGATAGTAACTAGGAAATTGCCATGGCAACAGATTTATTATGGATAATATTATTACAATAGAATTGAATGTTAAATATTCAAGATATTTTTTGAAATTATTTTTATATTTCCTTATTACATTATATTGACCGAAGCCAAATATTTCTAAAGAGAACATGAGAATTTCTTTATTTATATGTCTATTTCCTATCTATAATGTTATAAAAAATTAGAAACAATACTCACCACATTAGGAGGCAGTTTATGACCAGGGAGGTATTTAACATTTTCATGGGTTTCATTAATGATTTCTGTTAATTTCTTTCCATCAATCATCTCTTCAAATACCCACATAGTGACCCTGTCCTCAAAGTTTGGAAGACGAGCAGCATTTTTTCCAACTATTTTTGCAATTGCTGAACCCCTTCATTAAAAATGAATAAAATAACCAATTAACCACATTAATTATGACTACAATATTTGAACGTAAATAGTTATGGAATAAATTGGTATTTATAGCAAGGTCAAATAATGGAATAATCTTAACTTCGCATGTTTTGTACCATCTAGAAGATTATGTCATAAAATGCTGTAAGGGTAAATAAATGTGATCTAATTACACCGAATATAAAGGCGGTTGAAGATAAAGCAAACTTACCAGTTTCCAGAGCCGACTATGCAAACTCTGTTTTTTAATTGATTCTCGGCCATTATTCCTATCAGACAGACCCAGACTTCTGACTGAAACCAAGTCACTGAAACCTATGTACACTGTAATTAAGCGACAAAATTTATAAAGTCGCTAACCCACTGAAACTGACTAGGCAGTAAACACTACCGATAGCAGCTACTTGCAGCGACACAATGACGATATTTGATATTTGACGATAATAAAATTGCCCTTTACGTTCCGTCAATCGAGTAGGTAGGTACCTATTTATGAATATTGAAAATAGCAACATGTCATTTAACTTTGACAAGATGACAAGTGATTATGACAAATTTATTGTCAAGTGTCACCTTTCTTATAAGAGCAGTGTTACCAACTCAAAAGAATGTTAAATTCCAAAGTTCTTCTTAGTTCTTCAGCCCTTTTTGTGCTCACCAGTTGGCGCCATTGGGGAGTGAGGTCCTGCCACAGACTTATAAAAATAAAAAATAAGCAGACCTAACATATGGGAGAAAAATGCATGCCAGTTACAACCATTCTGAGAGTGAACAAAATTTTTGACCAATAGGAGACCTTAGCCTTACGGCCAAATTTTGACGCAGAGGGCAGCACTAACACATACACCGCCATAGAGATAGGAATATACTTAGATAGAGACGCTCTAATCCTAAACGTCATATAAAATTAGCTGGCAAAAGTGTGGCAGGCCGGCCATTTTCTCTACCGCTCAAATACATGTCATCTCGTGTGAAACATTACAGTAGTGACGTGAAATATGTTTATTTATATATCGATAAAAATGTGGTCAAGTGCGAATCGCATGAATACCTTTTTGTAGTCATGATAAGTAAGAACGAATTAAAAGTTTGTCTATCATTAATATACAATGTGTCTGGTCACCGGTGTCGGAGACTTAAGGGTGATAAAATATGGTATTTTTTATCGACAAATCACTATCCAAATTTTCTCTTATCCCCTCCATGATAAAATGGCAGCCATTTTGTTTAGAGAGATTATTACACAGCAGAAGTTATTGTTTGGAACAATTTAATTTTTAATTCTTCCTAAAGACATTACTAAAAACCCAAATTGTTACATCTAAAATTCAGAGTCAGTTATTAAAGAAATTAAAAAAAAGACGAACGACATGTATTTTTGCTGTTGTAACGTAAGTCATTAAACTAAATATCGATACTGTTTCCGTACACGTAGTGCGCACAACACTAGTAGAAGCAGCCATGTTTTCTTTCACTAAAATTTTGACAGGCATTGTCAGGCTCGCTATTTTTGCTTTAGTGTCTAATCCATAGTCCTTATAGATCAATGTACACCGCCGCGTTTTGTAACTGGACGAAAACGCCCAAAATGTCACTTTTTCATAGAAATTTGAACGTTTTGGTCAAGTTACGGAACGCGGTTTATGATTTATTTTGTTTACCTACCTACTGTATGTGCTGATGGCGTCATCTACGCCGAGCTTTGCGTTATATTCCTTCCCCTATTCCTATACAAAATTCTTGTGGTCTACAAATGTTGTCTATGGTCCTCATACAAAAAGTGAACTTCTTGTAGCATATTGCTTTATTTCTCACACCATTAACGAACGATGTTTTGATTATTCGATTTCTCTTTTCTCAATATGTCTATTATGATGTGTGTTAATAACAATCCGGAAAGGATAATAATTTAAAATTATATAGTAAACAAAAATATTAAATACCGGTGCATGCATGGTTATAGGACATACATGCACTAAAAGCGCTTAACAATTAAAAATCTTGGGGAAAATTGATAATAATTATTTTTTTATGTGTAATTATTGATCCTGTAATATCTTCATACAGTACAGTCAATCGGGGTAACTTTGATTCTTAAGGGTAACTTTGACAGTCCGCTCCCAAAATATTTTTTTATTTTTTACGTGAAAAGCATTTTGGCGCATAAAATTTATTTATTACATTTTATGTACATAATGAACGTCGTTAACGTAATCTTAAATAAAAAGTGGTTTTCAAACAAACCTAATATAAAAAAACTTTCTTTCAAAAAAATGTGCGTAACTTTTAGATATCTCTCAAAACTTTAATGCTATCAAGGTGTGTTATAATATAATACAATCTTTTACATTCTACTTTCGATACACAAACAATTTTTATTAATTTTCAATTGCATCTTCGTTAAAATAACAAATAATACCGGTAAGTCAGATTTTGAACAAATTCTGGGTAACTTTGACGGTATCAATGTATGTACCTATCCCTTAAGCTAGGTTCACATTATTGTGTCGGGGTGTGGTGTGGCGCCGTCTGTTGTGTCGCAGAGTGTTCATACTAATGTGGTGTGTTGTGTTGCAATATGGCGCATTTTTAGATCATTCGTATTTGAAGAGTTGTGGATTGAACACGTATATAAAATGGAATCGTCTGACTCTGACAGCGATTTCGATGAAGATATTCAGTTTTGATGAATCTTCTAAAGAAAAAGAAAAGGAGATATTGGGTTCATCCTTTAAATAGAACCTTTAAATAGAGACTAGAGGTGCATTTCATTGTCTTGTTCAAGAATTAAAAAGTGATGATGAAAGATTCCAGCGATATTTCAGATTTATTAAAATACAGTTTGAGCAATTACACAATTACAATGCACACTTTGAATTTGTCGTACTAATTCAATAAGTTCATCTAACATTTTAAATAATAAACAAAAATATTCATTGCTTGAAGTTGCCTCGCTCGCAATAAGGCGTCGTAATGACATAATTGATTACGTTCACACTAGTGTGGCGCGACAGATCCCCCACCACCTCTCTGTCGCAATCGAGCGTCGAGCGATTTGACAGCGACACAACGCAACACAACACAACACAACACAACACAACCTACTAATGTGAATCTAGTCATAGTAAATGTACGTAAGCGATTGCCTTCTGGCGCGCCACGACACACCCCGACACAATAATGTGAACCTAGCGTTAGATGTATCCTGACTTTTGCGATTTACCAATTTTAGTGTTAGTCAAACATCCCAGGGGCCCCTGGGACTTCTTTATTTTCCCAGAAATAAAATGAAAAAATTGCAGCCATTTTGTTTTTTCAACCTCGAAGCTCGGGCGCCTGTACTGTTCTAATCATTGCTATCGATGTAGACGTCCTAGGAAGCCGAAATATGTCTCATTTCAAAGCTAACAATGTAGGTAATCAATTGATATACATTTGATTATACATTTTATTTTATCTTTTTCATAGAAGACCAAAAATCGATTTAAAAAAACAAAATTCAATATTTTTTCATTGAATTTTCTTAGTTTAGTGCCTTTTACATGAAAACTAACCCGTCAAACTACTTTTTTTGTTGTCTTATCATAA
Organism: Hesperia comma; assembly: GCA_905404135.1. NCBI lineage: Eukaryota > Metazoa > Arthropoda > Insecta > Lepidoptera > Hesperiidae > Hesperia > Hesperia comma. The sequence continues at coordinate 12,120,577 of FR990021.1, read as the reverse complement.
AACAGGCTATCGCCTTATCAAAGTTATAAGTAAGGTAGTTTAGAAGATTTTTTGATAAATTTCACCGGTGTCAAAGTTACCCATAGGGGGGGTGGTAACTTTGACACACAACAATTTTTTTTATGTATTTTGTCGATTTTAAAGACATTTTATAATGTGACAGTATGAAAACCAGCCTGAGAGCACTGATTAAGTTAACACTTTTATCTCATATGCGATACAGTAAGAGTTTTTTAAGAAAATACAGCGATGATGTATCAAAGTTACCCCGATTGACTGTATTTTAGCGATTTACTAAATTATACGAAACGATTACAATTCGATCAATATTTTTATCTACACTAATGTTATAACATTCTACATAATGTTTCCAATACTTGACTTATAATTACTACTGTTATAGCGCAGATAACAAAACACTCAATTTAAGCAATTTCACATGATGGTATAATATCCACATCAATATCGTAAAATCTCATTATAACATCAATAAAACGCGACCAATTAACCTGGCGAGCCTTATGTCAAAATCCTCATACAAGTTGTATAAAATTTTGATATTAGGCTGGCTTTTGAAAACAGTTGGGTTATACGTGAAAACTTCCTCGAAATTACTAAACTTACATACACAAAACTCTTTGGTAAGATCTTGTGCCAATTAAATAAAAAACGACCAGCGCGCGCTCGCTCCTGATTGGCCCTGCGCGCGCAGCTGCGCTCTCATTGGTTAGATTTTAATGGCGGCAAGTTCACTGTGACAATACACGTACGCGTGAATTTAATGTTTCGCAACATTGAGATATTATGTTTCGCAATGTGTTTTGTTTTTAAAATACAAATTAAAAGTTAAAAATGGATAGCGACGATGATATTTGTACGCCTCCGGATATTCTAGAATTGGCAACAAAAGTAACTCACAATCTTTTGCCAGAAAAGTCTAGAAAATTATATGAAAAATAAACTATTGTCAGCTTTTACTCTTGTTGTTTGATAAATTGCATTAGTGAAGATAAAGTAGTGTATGCAACTGCATATAACACGGGTATTAAAACACTCGTTACTATTATGAAACTCGCTGCGCTCGTTTCATAAACTCACACTCGTGTTTTAATACCCTTCATTATATGACAGTTGCATAAACTACTATTATCAAATCGAATCATTTCCGTCCAGGTTACATCACTATTTTTGTGATAATAAAAAACGGTAACACTGAAAATGTCATTTTACTGAATCGAATTAAAAGTCGGAGTATAAGTCAATGATCTATATTCTTATCTCTCTGATTGTACATAAAATAAACAGTGTTAACAGTAAAACCAACATAACCTTGAAATGAAGAGAGGCGCTGTCGGACGCATTGGACCAATCATTGCAATCAATTCGAGAGGTTCAACTGACAGAAGAATGACCACAATGTACTTAGGAATTACTTTTTAACATCGCGGCGTTAGTTCTAATTTTTGCCATTTCAGTGATAAGTTGGTGGCACTGTAGTGGTGCCTAGTGACATTCAGACAAGTGAGAAATGACTATGGACTTATTATACTAACCGAATCAGGATTCCGTATGTCTGCGGCCAGCCTTAATCCATAGTACTATAGATAGTAATGCTGCTTGATAGGTCACTATCAATAGACTATCGATAGTCTATCGACAGTGTGGCAATAGTGAGAATATCGATAGAACTATCGATAGTATTGAAAAAAATCAATACTATCGTTAGTATCGATAGTATTTAAGTTTGATAGTCGATAGTGTCGATACTATCGATACTATCGATAGTTTTGGACTATAGATAGTTACGTATTCTGTAATTGTATCGGTGGTATAATACTATTGATACTATCGATAATCCTATCGATATCCTAACTGATTTTCGAGGTCAACAATAGATAGTGTAACTATCGATAGTTCGCATCACTAACTATAGATCAATGGTCGAGAGTGTCGAGACCGAGCATTATTCCTATCTCTATGAGACCGAGACAGCCGAGACTGCAGAATAAAAAATTGCTATGTTACTCTGTGGAAAATACGTAAGCAGAATTTTCTCGAAAATCGTTTCGGCTTTGCCGTCATTTGGGTGTATGTCCTGTCTCTTTCGTACTGCGTAGTGCTATACGTTTCATTTTCAAACAACGTCATTCATTGGACATTCGAGTCGAGTCATTCGACAGAATTCGATTTCCTGAGTGCTGCTAGCTGGTTGTGTCGTTTTACGTGTTCGTGTTCATTTCGCAAATTCGGTGTTTCTAGAAAATTTGCTGGACATTGGGATATTTAATTTATTCGTAATTTTTATCAAGGTAATTGCAAATGCTTTTTTCTTTTCCTTTATTTGAAGGTATGGAGAAGCTTCGGTCGTGTTCGAAAAAAATTAATCATTCATCTGATCACCAAGCCACTCACCTAATAAACGCATAGTTTCTAACCAATTCACGTTGCTTAGCGCATTTAGTTTAGTTTATCCTTAACTTTTTCTAGAAATATTTCTTTGTTCATAATTATGACATAATGCAACAAATCTCTGACTCCTGCTAGTTCAAATTGAGGCATTGATATGCGATTTTACGGACGCAAGGAAACGTCCATTGTGAGAATTTCTCTCACTTGTAGGATAAAATTTTATTAGTTTTTTGTAATGGAGAGCTCAGTTACACGCTCAGTTACGCTTACACGCTCTGTAAAATGAACGTTAACCTTAAGCAAAGATGAAATTTTTGCCGATATTGCAGTTAGTTTATGGGTTCCTTTTAAAATGTGCTTAATGTCAGCTGTTCTTTAGACTGATAGGTGCCTAATCAATATCATAACCTAAAACTTCCAATTCAGTCCAATTGTGACTTGCTTTGTTATATGAATGGCCATTAATTTTGATAATGCCCTATTGATATGATAGCATGTATGTTGCAATGGTGTAAACCATGGACCGATGTGAAGTTAAAAAAGTATTTTACTATTGTTACAATTAACCTCATTAAATCTGCTGCAATTAAACCTGTGGATGTGCTGGTCATTAATCAATTATTGATTACCTACAATTGAGATTTTATCATACAATTACACTCTGTTTTACTTTTATCTCTATATATTATATAGTTAGTGCTAAAAACACTTCATATTAAATTCAATTCTAAAGTGCACTGTACTGTCAGATTGCAATGTAGGTAGCACAGCTGATGACTTCCAGATTTTAACTCTCAATTAATAAATAGAAAATATTGGGACTTTATTGAACACTTCAAAGCTATTTGTTTTTCATTTGCTAATTGTCAATACATATGATTCTTCTTAAAAATCTTGGCAAGATTCCATTGACAGCATGAGATACAATATGTAATAACTCATTCTCTGAATTTTATGAGGCTAATATTTAAGGCTATGAGACTGTTGTAATGTTATTATAATACCTGATGTCTAATTCTGTGGATTACTGGAAAGACCTCTGATCATGAGAAAGCCCATATCTTATAAACTCAATATAAAAGACCACAGGCCAATTTGAAATTGATATCAAGGAAATTAGACATTTCCGACGTAATGGGAGTTTCCTGTGACCATGACCACAATTATATGAATATATAGATGTAAATACTTATCTTCACCACAATGGTAGCAATTTTTACAAGCATTTCATCAAGACTACATTTATTTGTTAACTTTTGATATTCATTATTATCTCATTTTATTCCAGTTTGAGTTTTTATTTTGTCACCTATGCACATCATTATTTTGCTGACCCTTATTGAAAGGTATTTCAGCATGTAGGTAGTGTTTAAAATGGCGCAAGAAGCTCCTCAGCAAATGCTTTAAATTTTAGTACAAAGTGGTATGGCATCCAGCCACATTGAGTGGGACGGGGGTAGGTGGTGGAGTCCCTGACATCATTCAAAACTTGTTGGAGATGCAAGTCTTTCGTATCTTATTATAGTAGCAAATAAGCATGCAGCACCACACAAATTGGGTTTAGGATTGTTAGGTTACATGATTTTGAACATCAGTTGCTTAATTTGAAGTCCTAGCCTCAAGCATACTAAAATGTCTAAAACACATAAGCCACAAGGAACAAGGAAAACGGACAAGAGAATGTGATCCAGATTACAACAATGTACTCTGATATTCATCTATCTGGTAATTTTTTAATACAGGGGCAAAAATGGTGAAAGAAACAACATTCTATGACATCTTGGGAGTTAAACCCAATTGTACATCGGATGAGCTGAAGAAAGCCTACAGGAAGCTCGCTCTCAAATACCATCCAGACAAGAATCCCAATGAAGGTGAAAGATTCAAACAGATTTCCCAGGCCTATGAAGTTTTGTCTAATCCGGAAAAGCGACGTATTTATGACCAAGGTAAGTGAAAAAAACTTTAGTTGTTTGTACTTAGAGACTAATAAAACATGAATATGCGCTTAGTATCATTGATAGATGTTGTAAATATCCAGTTCACTGGTGGCCTTTTTTCATCACAATACATGTTTCAGTTATTTTTCAATTCATTTCACAAAACTTTTCCATAGTGTGGTATACACTAATAATAGTGTGGTAACACTAGGTTAATAGCTTTGTATAATTTTCCTTTGATTCCTTTTAAATGAACGAGTTAGTACAAACAAACCCACAGAAAACAAAAGTTATAAAAATCATTGTAATAGTTAATTAATAAAAACTATTTTTCATATACATTGATCAGTTTCATCATAATGTATAACGTAAACTATAACTTACTAATTATTATTTTCCTATCTAGGTGGAGAACAAGCCTTGAAAGAAGGTGGCGGTGGTGGCAGTGGTTTCTCGTCCCCAATGGATCTATTCGACATGTTCTTCGGGGGTGGGTTCAGCGGTGGCCGCCGCCGTGGCCGGGAACGTAAGGGCAAAGACGTCATCCACCAGCTGTCTGTTACTCTCGAAGAGTTGTATAGAGGCGCTGTGCGCAAACTCGCCTTGCAAAAGAGTGTTATTTGCGAGAAGTGTGAAGGACGAGGTGGCAAAAAGGTAAACTATTTAAGATGTAACTGTAAATTAACATTTACATAACATAACTATTATATTAATAAACTGATATCCAACTGTTGGTTCATGTCAGCACAGTGTATCATGCATGTTAATGTTAATATTTAGGTCTATTCAGTTTTGTAGATTACTTACATTTCAGATGTAAACAACTAACATAGAGTGAGTATGTCCTCTATGTTACTACAGTTTTCTGGCATTTTTCAAGTATTACCTAGCATTATTTATATGTATTACCATGAAATTTAAGAGAATTGTGAAGTTTCAATTTACAAATAGCATTATAACTTGCTTTGATCAATATATTCCAGGGAGCTGTCCAGACTTGCCCCACGTGCCGAGGTACTGGCATGCAGATTCAGGTGCAGCAACTGGGGCCTGGCGTGATCCAGCAGATCCAGATTGTGTGCACGGAGTGTCGGGGGCAGCGGGAAATCATTGACCCCAAAGACCGCTGCAAAGTTTGTCAGGTAACTATATTGATGCAATGTAGACTTTATTATTTTTGTACCAAATAAATGTGCATAAACTAAAGAAATGAGGTGTTATACAGCAATTTTATTTCTTCCTGGAAAACCATCAAAGTATTGAAATACACCACATATTAAATTATTTTAATTAAAAGGTAGTAGTGAATAGTTACTTCATTTTTACTATCTATGAGCTTACAGAAGTTTTTTGTCGTATTTTCTACTAAAATGAAGTATTGTTTACTCATATGCATAGATTTAGCATAATTAAAAAATGCACTACCCACCTATTCACTAGTGCACAATATTTCCCTAACACTAAAAGAACTGACTTTTGCGAAGTAAAACTTAATTAGTCTATTGAATATTCATCAATTATTATCCAGTCATGTTGATTAACTATTGTGTGTTAAGCAAGAATTATAAAATAAATTATGGTTTTTATACAATTGTTATTTTAGTATGGATTATTACATTTTATGATTTTCATTTACAGGGACGTAAAACTGTTCGCGATCGTAAGATCATTGAAGTGCATATAGATAAAGGTATGACGGACGGACAGAAGATTGTGTTCAGTGGTGAGGGTGACCAGGAGCCTGATTTGGAGCCGGGCGACCTCATCATTGTTTTGGATGAGAAGGAGCATGATGTAAGAAACATTTTCCATTGCTAATTTTCATTCTTAATTCTTCACACATTATAAAATATATTTTATGTGCATAACAAATGTAATAAAAAATTAAGAAAACATGTAGTGAAGTTAACACTGGAGAAAGGTGGTAAATGCATCCACTGTATTGCAATTAAAAAAAAATGAGTTTGTATAATCTAATGTCTGGATACTCGAAGTCCGGATAATTGGGATTCTACTGTATATATTTTTGAAATTTACTTATTAACTGAATTAATGATTGACTACTTTCCTATCTGATTATTCATTTAGTCATGCACACTTACTCATATGTACAGATATAGATGTGATTCACAGTAGCAGTAATGTGCTAAGAGTAATTGTCTTTAAGAGCAATTGTGTGTGATAGGAAGGTGTGGAGCCGGTTCACTTTTTTAGAGGCGACCATCTCAGTCCTCAGGGGTAGCAACGCATCTGTGACCGAATTGGAACAAGACTCACACTAATCATTACTAACTGGACAATACTAATACTAACAGGACTAACTGTCACTAACAGTCCCTGTCCTCACACTTATTAACAAACTAACCAACTAACATTCTAACACCATCTACTAATTGGACTAATCACCCTAGTCCCTAAATTGGGTCTTGTTCTAAGTCGGTCACAATTGCCATGGGCGGCAGCGGAAGGGTGGTGCTGCATGCTCGTTTGCTACCTTAATTCAATAAAAAAAAGAGTGGGTTTTGGAATTTTGAATCTGTTGACACAAGATAGTATAGTAATCTCCAATTTGACGAAATTCCCGTCTGAACATAATTATTTCAAGTATTTTGTAAGCTCCATCTGATCTATTCTAATGCACTATGTATGCATATAAATATTAATTAGCGTCTTCATTTATGTCTTATGTCATAACTACATCACTGTGTCAAGAACTATTAACAGCCAATAGATTACAAAAATATCATTAATTCAATTATATATTTTTTGAAAGTGGAAGTAAAGAATATTTTACTCACTTTATAGTAAACCCAACTTAAGATTGAAATGAAAGAGGCACTGTCGGACGCAGTTGACATTCATTTGACCAATCATTGCACACTAGTAACTGACAGATGAATGACCACAACGTACTTATGAATGACTTTTTAACATGGTGGCGTTAGTTCCAATTTTTGCCATATTCAGTGTCTTATTAACTATTGTGACTGACAATTATTGGCCCTATTTGTTTTGTAGTTAACTCTATTCTAAAAAAACGGACTATAGCTTGCATAACAGAAATTTTACATAAAAATAGGAGAATTGAATCAAACAATGTTTTGATCAATAAAATAACTATAGATAGTAATATAACACTACAAATATGTGAAAACTAAGGTTAGCATAACTTATCTATAAAATTATGATTTACTCTTTCTAGGTATTCAAACACAATGGAAATGATCTCATTTTAAGGATGAATATTGAACTGGTGGAATCCCTCTGTGGCTTCCAGAAAGTGATAAGAACCCTGGATGACAGGGATATTGTGATTACTGTGTTGCCGGGAGAGGTCACCAAACTTGGTGAAGTCAAATGTGTGCTGAATGAAGGTATGTGGCAATCAACAATACCAGTATTACCACTTGCTTATTACACACCCAAGGAGCATAAATTCTCTATATTTTTCCAATTTTATAAAGTGATCAGAATAATGTTTAAAATTATCTGTCTTCTGTCTGATATAAATATTTTTTTTCTATAAATAAAATCCTTTATTTTGTTTTTCAGGTATGCCCATGTACAAAAATCCATTTGAGAAAGGAAATCTCATTATCCAATTCATAGTTAATTTCCCAAATAGAATTCCCCCTGAAGTCATTCCTGCGCTGGAGAACTGCCTGCCTCCTCGTCCTCAGGTAAGAATTTTAAAGTAATGTAAAAACATTATTTACTTTTATAATCCTTTTCCTCTTTTTACAACAAAGTTCTTTATTGTCACACTGAATTTTTTACTTTAATTCTTAGTATTCATTATTTTGCATGTTCTAGCGTTTCCTGTCCTAACCATAAATAAAATAATGCTAATATGAGTGACATTAATTTACATGGAACATCTTACAAAACCAAACTTTATAATGTTAAAATCTGTGATTTCTGTTTACAACCTACATATTTAATTTTGAAAACCATGACTGTTGACACAAAACATCTTTGCACATGCCTGCCCTGAATAGTTATCAAATCCAACACTTGACGTTTGGCAGGCGGGTATCTTTAAACTGGAGCCTAGTGTTAATATGATGTACATTATTTCAGGTGGACATCCCGGAGTTGGCTGAAGAATGCCAGCTGGTGGACTTGGATCCGGACCAGGAGTCGCGCAGACGGCGCGCGCACCAGGGCAACGCTTACGAGGAGGATGAAGACCATCCCGGCATGAATAGAGTCCAGTGCGCCACTGGTTAGGCCAATGTTTCCCACGAACCAGTGTCTGGACCCGTGTGGCCAGGTCAGAACCAAACCCATCCACTACTGAAGCGCAATGGGCTTATAGATTGGTATAAACATACTGATCCAAGTGATTATTTTCAGTGCTATTGTGTATGTATACAGGAAATATCTAGGCTATTTTGTTATGATTATGGTAATGGTATGGTAGTAATAACTTTCAGGCAACTAAGGGCCATAGTAAAATACACACATAAAAATATAACAAACTAATACATACAGGTTAATAAACAAAAATACAATGATACTATACAATATATAAAAACTTACAAACTACTTAAAAATACTATACATAAACAATATAATTATAATACTATGCTAAACGATTGGACGGCGTCGTGTATCGCGCGGAGTCCGGTAGCCGGCCTCCGCGCTACGCGGATAGCGCTCCGCGCTATGTTATTCGTGTGCACATACTAATATGTTTATGAAAAACAATGTCACTTGGATCAGTAAGTGTCATTTGGATCAGTATGGTTCTGACGTCGCCATATAACGTACTTCAAACATTCAATTAATTTAACACTGAATGATTCGTGTGTGTCTGCATACATTATTACTGCTATATAATGTTTTGCTACACGTCATTGTTTTGTCGGGTTCGCGGATTACTGTTGCAGCATCTCGGATATTATATGAGCGAACCTGAATTAACGATGACGTAAGCCAGACATTATATATCAGTCATAAGTATTCAATTGTACGAATATTTATAGAATCTGATAATTACTATCAGTGATAAAAATTTATAAAATATAGTTACTGTTATCAATTGATAGCAGAATTACTTCATGTCTCAAATGTTTGAATGTCAAACTGTTTATGTCATAGATTTAGTGTTTTTGGTGACAGTTGTTTACCCTATGAATTGGATGGCTTCATTTCATTTCGTAACTGTAAAGATAAGATCTTTTGTTGTGTTAGTTTACATGTCTATGTAATGTATTCTATACACACTAGAACATGCTAGTAATATCACACATTTGGAATTATCACTGTGCTGTAAAGTATTTGGATGCTCTGCAAGAATTAAAGTAAATTAATAGCTGTAAATCATAGTAACTTGATATAGGTAGTTAGATAAGGGTCAATGCAGAGTTGACGGAGTAGCGATATGACGGCTGGCTGCACAATGATCATAATTACCCATAACCAGGCTTTTCTGAAGGATTTTACTCACGTGATTTCATGTTCCTATCTATGCCAATGTATGTTGTATTCGGAAAGAAATTACGTGCAAATGTAATTGATACAAAGTAAGTAGCTGCGTCGCAACTCCCGTCAATCTGCGCTGACTAAATGTAGTTACTAATTAAAATAGAATTAAATATTTTGCAATAGTAAGATTATAAAGAATCGAACATAATTCGGTAATTACGGCGGCAATGATTCTACTGCACTTAATCTATTCTATAATATAACAGTATTTATATGTTGAGTTGATCGCATATACTGACTATAGCACTAATAATCAAATCTTATTATCTCGATAACACAAACAAATATTGTGTAAATGTGACCACAGTGGTTCAAATTGTTCAGGAGATACACAATCACTAACAACGCACCAATGATTTTATATGTAAAGGTTTACACTTTTAATATTGTATTAACCAAAATTATTAAATTGCTTAAATAAAACTGTAATGGGGCAATTTGTATATATTTGTGGTTTATAATTACATGTATCACGGGTCTGCCCTGGCCTCATTCCCAAAAACGAATTTGTTTCTGCCCAAGAACAGTTATTATATCGAAATTCTACGGGAAGTAGGTAATTCATAATCGAGACAGCATTTTTGCAAGTGTTGCAAAAAATATATCTCTGTACTTTATAGAAAAATAAAATTTGTCCATTAAATCTGTATGAGGTAAACATGAAATTTATACAGTGCCTGAAATAAATGAGTAGCAATTAATGTTTCGGGTCAATGTTTTATTAGGCTTAGGTTTACCGAAGCGAAGCAATGTCGGGGCTTAACGAAAATAATCTCTTGTTGGTTAATTAAATGTTATTGAGTTAATGAGTGTACCTTAGTCCTCCAAAATCAATCTTGTGGATTCCATGTTTAAATTTTCATCAGGATGGTTGGAAATTCTATGTTCGTCATTGTCGCTCAATTTGAATATTTAACCTTAATTGGTTTATGTTCGTTTTAATTTACTTTAGTACCTTCGAGGCTAAAAGTGAGTTCAAGGTTTGAATCTTTTAATTATTATTGTCAGATAGCTTATAATAACTATTAAATTACTTAAATAAAAGGAACCCTCTTTTTCAGGCCTATTTAAATCTTTATAAAAATAATTCAGACAATTTTTTTATGTTATTAATTCGTGCGTCTGTTTTCTAATTATATTTTCGCGGACATGAATTTTTTTTTTATAATGTAACCGTATACCTACAATTTAATCTGATTAATTTAAGAGAATAAGTATTAATAAAATATTAATGCTTCTTACAATTACCTACTAGAATTAAAATAGGTCCGTTATCTCGTAACCTTTTAGTCTCTCATTTGCATTAATTTACTGCAGTAAATTATCACGACTTGTATTTTTCTAATATTCGAATTAGCGGAAAGGATTATTAAAAAAAATTAATACTCAAGATATAACATTTATCGAGTTGCTAACTTTAGATGTACTACATTGACAAAAGTGCACCACAGTCTTGACAAAGTTGTTTTGATTTTAATCATCGAAACTGATGTTTTTTGAATATTAATTTGACGTGCAACTTTTTTTTCACGATGATGATGAACTTTTATGTAACTTTCAAGTACATAATTGTAATAATGTAGTTGAACTTATTAGCCAGAACCCTCATACATTACTTTTCGTAGGATTTGAAGTATCTGCTTTAATTGGTTTGTATTGACTATTATACCCGAATAAAAATCTATTACTACACAATTTCTTTCAATAATACAAATCACCTTTCCTTACTTTGACATTTGGCATTCCGCCTAAACTATAACGCAAGTAAGAGTTATTTCTATCCCAAAAACTATCAGTCGCAGTAAGTACTCTCAGTTGGTTGCCAAGTTTATCTAATTGGCCAAAAAGTTATATGCATATGGAAGCATTTAGACATTGCAGGGTAGGTACCCTTATTAATCTATAAAGCAGATGAACTTGTTTGTTTGAAGGGCCGATTGAAAAATTCTGTGTTGAATAGTCCATAAACATCGCGCGATTGATTCCCGCTACGACAAATAGGAGCAGCATGGCTATTCTTTAAGAAACAAATTCGATATCGAATATAAAATGTTACAAGACGACGTCTTCCGGGTCAGCTAGAAGAAATTAGAAGAAAGAAAGAGAATTAGAGAAAAATATAAATAGATTGACTACTCTTTTGATTGATTGGGTTCTTTAGTCATGGTTAGGTTAGTTAGGACCATGACGTCATAGCAAAATTATTAGAATAGTTTCTTTGTGTTTGAAGGTGCTAATCTCAGGAACTACAAGTTCGAATTGAAAAGTTATTAGTGTTGAATATCCAAATTTATTGAGGAAGGCTAAATAACATCACGCTTCGGCCATAAGGAGCGGAGCAACAAGCCTCCCGAAGCGAAGCGAAGGCGTCTACTTATCTATACTAATAATGTAAAGTGGAAGAAATTGTTTGTTTGTTCGTTTGAACGCGCTAATCTCGGGAACTATTGGTCCGATTTGAAAAATTCTTTTTGTTTAGAATACTTAGTCCATTTCTTGAGGAAGGCTATATAACTTCACGCTACGATCAAAAGGAGCGGAGCAACAAGTCTCCGAGAGCGAAGCGAGGAAGTCTACTTAATTATATATGTTGCAGGACGGCGTCTGCCGGGTCCACTAGTTAAATACCGGTCGACGTCTGCGGGGTAAGCTAGCATTTTATAAATTATTATTTTTACTACTAGTGTACGTTTACTACGTCATATACGCCCTTGCTTGGCTTCGGGAAGCTTGTTGCTCCGCTCCTATTGGTGGTAGAATGATGTAATATAGCCTATAGTCTTCCTAAATAAAGGGGCTATTCAACACAAAAATATTTTGTTCAATTCGAACCAGTAGTTCCTGAGATAAGCACATTCAAACAAACAAACTCATCCGCTTTATAATTAATATTATAAACTGTAAAATAATTGGTAATACTGTTATGTCTTAATTCAAAACAAAAAAACCGGCCAAATGCGAGTCGGACTCGCGCACGAAGGGTTCCATACCATTTAGTATGTATAAAAACGCCGAAAAAAATCTGGTCTGTTGTATGAAAGCCTCACATAAATATTTGTTTTATTGTAGCCACATATTACCCACAACGCCATCTCTTGGACCGAAAGGTAACTAAACTATCGCTGAGGCGTCGAATGTATGGGCGTCCACTTAAATATTTATTTTATTCTGTTTTTTAGTATTTGTTGTTGTAGCAGCAACAGAAATACATCATCTGTGAAAATTTCAACAGTGTAACTATTACGGTTCATAAGATACAGCCTGGTGACGGACGGACGGACAGCGAAGTCTCAGTAATAGGGTCCCGTTCTACCCTTTGGGTACGGAACCCTAAAAACTACAAATAAAAATGATTTTGTGATTAAAATATCCAGATCTGAACTTCAAAACTTAAAATGGCACCTCAATTACAAATTAAAGAAACAAACCTTTGGAAACCTTGATCATTTATTGTTTAATAATTCTTATAATGTTTTAGCCTATAAAGGTATGCAAATCCTTTATTATTACCTATACCTACGTAACCACTATTCGGAGAAAAGTTGACAGTTTCCACTTGAGACAGGTTGGATTGTTTAGGAAAGTTGTTGAATATGTGATAAGATGGTATGTGGACGAGCTTTATAGCATTAGGATAATATGCAGATGAGACAGAAAGTATTTCAGTTGTCGGGTTAAATTTAAGATTGGTTATTTTAGTAGTCAAGTTTGATATTGTTTTGAGAGGGAAAGGTTCTGTTGTAGTAATGTTAGATGTTTCGTAAACATTAACAATTCCCTCTCCACTTCCTGTAACCAGTAGTTTTCCACAGTGGCTCGTAGAAATACATGATGCAGTCACACATCCATGATCATAAAACTTTTTAGACACCCTAAAAGTTTGCAGATCCCATATAGTTATCTGACCATCCACTCCATAACTATACAAATGTTCACTGTTATGATTGAATGACAAAGACTCTACATTTGAATTATGTTTCAGTGATCTTAATAGTTCTCTTGATTGAGCGTCTAACAAGTATACTTCATCAAAACCTTCCGTCGTAGCAATGTACTTTCCATTTGGAGACAACTTGAAAAGTTTTGCCTTTTTTACTGCTTTGGGTAACTGAACCATTTTGGGCTCAGCTTTTATTAAATTGTAGATACAATATTCATGAGAGAATTTTGATGATATGAAAGCTTCTGACCCATCTGGGGTGAACTGTGCTGTAGACACTTTGAACTTATTCAGTTTAAAGCTGTGTAACTTATTGTTCACATCACCTCCAATTGAAAATAATGAAACCACACCGGCTTGACCCGCTATCATAGCAGCACTTATTTTTGGATGAAATTCAACACATGTGATTATTGGTCCTTCATTACCTGTTTCAGAATTAATTTTTGGAAATACTTTAAGTTCCAAAACATCTTTTTTAAGATTGCCACTCTTGACTTTTTTCAAATGCCCCACAGTGCGTAACAATTGATCATCATCTTCTTCACTTTTAACCTTTTTTGTTACTTTAGCCCAGGAAGGTGTTCCCATTAAAGTTTCATATTTTTGTTTTAGTTTCTGCGAATATACCTCAACTTTTTTGCTTGCTGAGATATTGCTGCTCAATTCGGTATCATCCTCATCAATCCAGGCTGGTTTCAAATCTACATCAATTTCGTTATCGTTTTCTTTAGATAATGTATCAATTAAGTTTTTAGATCTATTGAACAACAGCGACGACAATCTGGAATGGAAAAAGGTACTTGTTTATTGTTTTTTCTTTTATTACTTCAATTGTAACAATTTATTACTCTAAAAACATACTTGGATTCTTGTTCTTCTAAAGCAGAAATTTTGCGTTTCATCTTGTTCTCTCGTTCACTTCACACAAGAATTAAATAAAATTGCTTTACGGAATATGAATTTAAACACATTTACAATATAACCTACAGAAGTATTTATTTTTTCATTTCTCGCATGTATAGGTAGGTACTAGGTAGGAACCATGGAGGATAGAACTAAGGAGGGTCATCTCATGTGTATATGAAAAGTGTCCAGTTGTATGCGCTAAATAACAGTTCCAAAATCCTCCACTGGTGGCGCTGGTGGATTCACAGGGTATGGTATGAATCATGGAGGATTATCCTCCATGCCTCCATGCTACTTTAGTCGATAATGACATTAAATTTTTTAACTCGGCATACTTCAATTCAATCAATTCATCTACGATTGCTACATTCATACCATACCCTGTGAATCCACCAGCGCCACCAGTGGAGGATTTTGGAACTGTTATTTAGCGCATACAACTGGACACTTTTTCAACTTTTCTCCCATATAAGATGACTCTCCTTAGTTCTATCCTCCATGGTAGGAACCATAAATTTCACGTTGACATTTAGATGGTAGAGTGTTGCAAGTTTATGATTTTTTAAATATTTAATACTAGAGAACCGCCCGCGCTTCGCTTCGGGACCCGTGGGTAACAGTCGCGTAGGTCCCGCTCCCGCAGGAATCTCGACTAAACAGTAGCCTATTATATGATATACTGGAACATCAGATTATTCACCTATGACATAAGTAAATTACATGTAGTATTTGATCGCGTGATTCAGAACTTGCAAATGAATTTTATTAACGCCATCTATTAACAACATCTGCAACTAAATATGTAGCAACTAACAAAACATCGATCTTCCCATGGGAATGAGATGTTTTTCCGCGGTAAAAAGTAGCCTACGTCACTCTCCACCCTCCTAACTATCCCCACACACAAACCATACCATATAATAGCCATGTTGCGACGTGAAAGAGTCACAAACAAACACACTTTCACATTTATAATATTAGTATGGATATAATAGCCATGTTGCGACGTGAAAGAGTCACAAACAAACAAACAAACACACTTTCACATTTATAATATTAGTATGGATAATCTCCCGATTTTCTGATCGATTAACATAATCGACTAGAGACTAAAGATACATTTTTTTATTTAAATTAAATATTGTTGAAATTTAAAGGGACAAATATAAAAATAATATAACTAGACAAATCTTAAGATCATAATGCTTTTCAAGTTTTTCTATCCACATCTAGATGGCAGTGTACTACGTGTAAAATAATTATATACTTAATTTTATTGCTGATAAGGTTGAACTTGAAATTGCAAACTGTGGCAATACATGTCAACGTGTCAACGTGTCATTAAATAATTTCGTCTTTTGAACACTAGATGTCGTGACAAGAATCTATAATAAAGACCTTAAGGGTATAAGTAGTAAGTTATATTTTTGGTTAGCAACATCATCCTGCATTGGTTTAGGCTTAGAGATGTGCGTGGTGCTTTTTCCGCGTTATCGAAAATTATCGATATTGATATCGAACCTTGTACACTACAAGGCGTAGACCCGAAATGTTACTTAAAACGTGCTCAAATTTTTGAAAGCTTGTATCGCAGACATTGTAAGGCGAAGACGTGACCTATTTTTATCAACTATAGCTAACTAAACTAAGTCACGGAATAATAAGCTGCGCATGTTTTACCGTCAAAATAAGATATACTTTTGTATG
The DNA here is from genome assembly GCA_905404135.1 of Hesperia comma. Classification (NCBI taxonomy): domain Eukaryota; kingdom Metazoa; phylum Arthropoda; class Insecta; order Lepidoptera; family Hesperiidae; genus Hesperia; species Hesperia comma. The sequence goes on along the minus strand of FR990021.1, from coordinate 12,104,182 downwards.
TCGATAAATGAAATTTCAATATCACTCAACGTACCTTAGTTACAAAAACAATGCCGATGTGAATTGGAATGCATTTCAACCTTAACTTTATACAAATAAGCAAAATTTATTTTCGTGGAATAATATATTTCCTGGCTTCTAAGTGTTAAGTAAGAGTGGCCGCGGTCGGTAGTTAGTGGCTATAGCTAGTGGCGAAAACTTCTTAAGCGCTTTCGTGCTTAGGAGAGCACGTAAAGCCATCGGTCCTGGTAGTTATTTTAAGCCATGTTGGCTTGGCCTTTAACCCCTCGACAACAATCCGCACTGGAGCAGCGTAGTGGAATATGCTCTAGGCCTCCTCAAGGGAGACCCGTGCTCAGTAGGGGTCCATTACTGGGTTGAAACCGTATTTCCTAGGCATGCTGTGCTACCAGTCGCGCAGATGCGCTTATATTCCTCGTCAGGATCCTAGATTACGTACCAATGATTGAAATAAAAAACATGTATAATAATAATTAAATATTACTTCTATATTCAGTATTCTATACATTAATAATATACAATAACTTAATTATTCAAATTCAAATTACATATTTAAATATTTCTTCGAAGTAGGTTTTTACAAACACTTTTAACACTAAAAAATTCACTATAAAGTGTTTTCTAAATGAGTCAGTCATATTATATTATTTTTAAAACGTACTGCAAGTTAATTGTCTATACCTAATAAAATATGAAAATTATATTTACGTGTCCAAAAAACGTTACTGTTTCGCTTTCAATGTTGGTCGGAGTTGCCTGTCTTTTTGAAGAACCAGGACTTTCCATCGGATTTTGTATCCTAAATAAATATAAAAATTAAATAATATAAAATTCACTATAAAATCTATTCTAAATAAGTCAGTCATATTATATTATTTTAAAACGTATCGCAAGCTAATTGTCTGCATCCCATAAAATATGTAAATGATAACCTGATCAAAAAACCTAACAATTTTTAATGTTGGGATAGCTGTAGTTCTAAGATATCTATTCCCCTTTTTAGAAATTATGAATTCTTCTTGTAAAAAATGTTCTGAGCATATGGTACAAGATTTGATTGGGAACCAATTGGCCCGCCCAGTAGCATTAAGCCAGTCTTCTTTTCTCTATGCGTCTTTAGGAAATCTAAAAAGATGTGTACCTAAACCAAAATAAATATAATATTACAAATAATTTATTATTCATAAAAATAATTATATTGACCAAGTTGACTGTTACAGATTGCCAACTGGCATTAACTATTTATATGTATTAACTATAAATTTGAATTATTGTGTTAGGTTATTTGAAAAGATATTTTGTCTATAAATAGCCATTTTAACCCTCATCAGTCGGGTCTTGGTCGTATGATATTACATTGTAAATAAAATTACAAAATACCTACCGATATCGATAAATTTGTACCCCCATCCCTACGATCCCTACGATCGAGTAGCAAAGAATGTTCGAGAAATATAGTAATAGCATTTAAAACATAAAACGAACCTTATTACTAAGTGACTAGAGTAGCTTTTCAATCATAAATTATTTATTTTCTTTTAATTTTGCTTTGAATTTGAATTATTACAAAATAAATTTACAACTATGCTTATATGTGGTATGAAACACCGCCGTTAGATAATGTTTTTGATCTGCTATCATTCTTACACTCCAAAATAGCACAGTAAGGCATTATTACTACAATTTAAGCAAATGTCAATTTACGAAATGCACAACCGACGCAGCTCAGTGACAGATAAGCTATGACGGCAAGTACGCGGAGCTCCGCATACTGTTAGTCGCTGTGCCACGCCTACTTCACACTTCCCGTGTCTCTGTGTTCCGTGATTAAAATGGCCCTACTACACATTTTAACTTTAAACTAGACCATAAATATTAAGGAAAAAATAAATGAACAAAAATATCACGAGTAATTTTACCGAAACTTAGGAAATATATTATGTCCTTTAATTATTAGGCAACATTAATTTGGTTTTTATCAAGGGTCTATGAAACCGCCAAATATAAAACATTTTTTATGTTTGGCGCACATCTATCAACTAATATAAAAACGCAAAAAACTCCATGTATAAAAAATTGTAATAACTACATTATATTGTCTTACAACGATCTTTTGGCGTGTGGGTGACAGAGACAGCGCCTTACAGGTAAGGCAAACTGTAAGGCACTGTCTCTGTCACTTGTACCACTGTAACATACTTATTACCATCATAAAGGCATCATCGGGGAGAGGAATGGAAATGGGACGAACTACCATTCGCTGCGCTTACGACATATCGGTGAGTCTCACCATGTCCATAATCAATGCAATTAGTTCGAAATATCGGTATAAATAATAAAAATCGTGAGTACCCGTAATAATTAAAATGATCGATTACGTTGATCTGCTTAAGTAACGAGTACATGTTCTCGTTCGGTTATTTTCTACAGTGGACGCCCGGGCACCGGCCGGGGGCGTCTTAATGTCTTAATTAATGATATATTCGCCAACCCTTAATCGAAAGGTACAAGCACAAAATATGGATAGTACAGAAGTTAAGCTCATGTACAGTCTGTCAAGAAAGTCATGAAAAGAATGTTTGAGGAACTAATGCTTTTGCTTTTACTGGCAACACTGACTTTGTTTCTCTGAGAGTACATTGACTGTCACGTTTTATGCGCTGGTAGTTGATTTGCGAGTATATTTCAGTTTTTTAGTAGAGAATTGCCGTTTTCAAAGCTAAAATGAGTCGGAATGTTTATAAGAGTGGTGCACGAAGTATAATATTTAAAGTATACCAGGAATTTTTGGCGGAATTTAAAGCCGGAAAGATCCTTTCCAACTTGGATGATGTTTACGGTAGAACAGCAAAAGTAACAGGTATTTATAAGCAGATTTATATTAAACACAGTAAACGATCATTAACCTGCTAAAGATCATTCGTTTCGATATTATTTTAACCGATTAACATCATTGTTTACATATTTTTTGAGGTTATGGTGTTTACGTAGCAAATACATAGCTATAGGTATAAATATTAGTACTATCTACCGTAAACAATTTTGATCCTTTTGTATTTTTCGTTGCTTGTTATATTCATAGTGTCTGTTTATATTTAAGATATTCTCGGTTTTAGGTGTATCTGAAAGTACAGTTCGGCGCATAGTGGACCAAGGCATGAAAAGTGGTAGTAAATTTGTAACGCCTGGAAAACATAGGAAAGGAAGACCTAAAAAAGTAATTGATGATTTCGATTTATGTGCCATTCGCCAAAAGGTACAATTTTTTTATACAGTAAAAAAAGAAGTACCTACACTGAGAAAACTGTTGGCAGTTTTAAAAGAAGATATTAATTTTGATGGCAGCCATGAATTATTAAGACAAATTCTTATTTCTATCGGTTTCAAATATAAAAAATGTCAAACAAATAGACTTGCTCTCATAGAGAAGCCAGCAATAGCTTCAAAGAGGGAATATTATCTCCGACAAATTCTTGAAAACAGAGCATTGCCAGAAGAACTTCAGAAAAACATAATATATCTGGATGAGAGTTATATTCACGAGTCATATAAAGTAACAAAATGTTGGCATGCTCTCAATATAACTGGTGTCAAACAAGAGATATCAAAAGGAAAGAGATGGATAATTGTGCATGCCGGTAGTGAGAAAGGTTTTGTGCCGAATGCACTTTTAATATTTTCTGGTAAAAATAAACAGGAAGATTACCATTCCGAGATGAATGCACACAATTTTACTAAATGGGTAACCGAAAAGTTACTGCCCAATATTAAAGAACCATCAATAATTGTGATGGATAATGCACCATATCATTCAATTGTAACAAATAAGGTATCTTAAGAAACTATATTTTTCTATATTTTCATTTTATAAGTATTCATGACTGAAAAAATTGTAATTCAATTGATTTACTTTATTGCAGGCTCCTACAAGTGCTACAAGAGTGGAAGAGATTAAATTGTGGTTATTAGAAAATAATATTCCATTTGATCCAACATTACGGAAACCATCATTATTGATGTTAGTAAAAAAACATAAACCTGAACCGTCGTATTACGTAGATGAACTCTTAGGAGAGCATGGTCATACAGTAATGAGACTACCTCCTTATCATTACGATCTTAACCCGATTGAATTGATTTGGGCAATAGTAAAAAAACGCATTGCCCAAAAAAATGTCGGTCATCAAGATATAGCAAAGTTGGCAGAAGAAGCATTTCAATCAGTAACCGTACAGGACTGGAAAAATTGTGTTGACCACGTTATTAAGATTGAAAATGAATATTATGCTCGAGGAGGAACTCTCTATAATGATATAGACGATTTTGTCATCTCGCTGGGCGAAGATAGTTCAAGTGAATCTGAAGATGAAGAAATGAACCAATCTCACTACTCGGAGGTTATCTCGGAGGGTGAGGACAGTTCTAGTGTTTCTGAAGGTGCTGAAACAGAACAACCTCATTGTTCAGAAACAAATTTTTCAGGAGTTGAATACCTGGATTTTGATTCGGATACAAACTAATTAATAAAAATTCTTTAATCTTAATAAATTTTGTTTTTTTTTTTTAATTTATTCTGTTGATTCATTTAAGTATATTTAAAAGCTGCTTTTCGTAAGAGAATATTTCTTTTTAACATATCTTTTTATTTTGTTAGGTTTAATTCTCATTGAAATCCAAAATAAGCATGTGAATATTTTGTAATGTAGGTTATTTCTACCACTGTTTTGGAAAGCTCATGAAAATGTAATGAGAGGGTGAATTATTTATTATCATTAAATTAATGAAAAAATGACAATAATTAATGTAACTTCATGGTAATATAACTTGTGACGCACATGAGAGCATGCACTTTTAAATGTAAAACATTTATGAAGAAACAAATAAGAATAATCAAAATCTTATGTGCTAGTGGTCATCTGTCCAATAATATTATTTTGTGAATAAAAAAAATCAAGTATCAACACTATTTAATCCAACTACATAAGACATAGAGTAGTGTCATGGTGATGCCATGTAAACTATAGTGGCGCCCTCCTTTTTTTTCATGACTTTCTTGACAAACTGTATGTACCTCGATTTTGGTTATGCATGTGTGCGTTAGCCTTAGGGTTAACGACTCCGCAAAGGTCGTGGATTGGATTTGTTATTTATGTTATTGGTATGGATTAAATGGGAAAATTAAAATAAAGGTATACGTTTAGAATCATTAAATGTAATGTAATTTTGTAAGCGTTAGTCATATTACCTAATTATACAATTAATTTACTATAATAATGCTATCATCGTAAATTAAGATTACGGGAGTCCTTAGATGAAAAATTTAATAAAGCAGGTAATTCAGGTTATCTGTAATAATATATTTTTTATCCGAAATGATAATCACAAGTACGTGCAATCATGTGATTGCACGTACTTGTGGAGAGGAGGTACTTGGAGACATAAGTACTTATAATAGAAATAAAATTGTTTCGTTTTGCGTATAGTGAATGTAAACTCAATATTTGCAACTAAACCCAGCGCGTTTCTGCGGCAGTTCCGGTAACATGTAATAATACCTATCATTATGATATTTATTTATGGGATCTCATATGATCCGTTTATTTCATATTATTTGTATTATATAATATTAAAATAAAAATCCTATTACATAAATTAACACTAAGAAAATAATTTTACATGTCCAATAATATAATCCTTCATTTTATGTATTTATTAAAAATCGAAGGTATATACACTCTAACGTACAAAGAACTTCCTACGTCCTACATTGACTTGTGTTTAGTAACGAATCATTGAATTACAAGCAAGTAAGGACTCATTGTACCCTTCTGTAGCAACAAGATGTCTAAAAAATTTTAATTTGCAATTTAACGTCGAATAAAAAAATCACTTCGATAATAATTTATAATAATTCCATTTCTTATCCATTTTTAGGAAAATTGTCTTATTTGTGTATTATAAATGTCATATTGCTGGAAATAACAACCGCGGTCCAAGTGGTCCGATATGTTCCGATTTTTGGTGTATGTGAACGGTGTCTATGTGTGAGTTGTTTTTGGGCACTTTGTATGAAGCTTATCATCTGTATTATCTAATTTGTGGCAGAAGCCAGGCTTCAGAGCGCATCGGGATCGGAGAGAGATAGGTAAATACCGTTAACGTTGTTTCTCTTTCTATCCGGGGGCGATTGCAATGTATGGGCAGCCGTATGGCTCGCCCACTCTACTTTTGAACTCTTTGTTCACAACACTCACAAAATCTACATAATCGTGCCATCTAGTGACAAAGTTCGACAGCCTCTTATCTTATTATACAACAACTTAACATTGATCGATAGTACTTTATTGTATACTTAATCCAACTTTATATGCAAAAAATTGTCAGAAATAAATTATGTTCAAGTGTTTGTGATTTATTTAAAATTTTAAAACCTTTTTAATTATTCAATTATTAATTCAATTCAATTATTAATTGAATAATTAATTAATTATTAATCTGCACAGTTAATAAAGAATTTATTAATCATTTTGGTATATGGCAACATTAACGCGTTATTTCCATAGACAATTATTGTTTGACCAAAAGAGCATACCTATAGTCCATAGAGATAGGAATACTATAGTCCTAAAAGCATCTTTTGGTGCGTGGTGGATGCGTGAGTGACAGAGACAGCGCCTTACAGAAAAGGTAAACTGTGAGGCGCTGTCTCTGTCACCCACACGTCACCCGCGCGCTAAAAATTCTTGTAAGACTGTACTACAAATGCGCACAGAAGAAGAGAAGAGATAATTTATCTCTTTCTAACCTTAGGGTCATTTGTTTCCTATTTGAAAATTTAACCTTAGTTGCCAGATCTCAGTGAATATAACCAATCAGAAGAGAGTAGAAAATGCAATCCTTGTATTTTATTGGACATTTTATGTATTTTAGGTAGTACATGCTGCTAAGTATAATCCAACGCATTTAGAAGTAGTTTCGAGTCTTAACAAAGAAATTACTTTAACTATCTATTTATGTCGGTCGGATATTACCGTTCATTGCTTTCATTCGTTGTTTGTTCATACTTGTAGTGGTTAACTCGTAAGCATCGTAGTAGTTATCTGTAACCAGTCTGTATTAGCAATAAAGTAAGCATCGTTTTAGAGTGGTAACTGTGACAAATTTTTAATTTTACCTCAGAAATAAAGAAAGATTTGTGCATTTAAATTTTCAACCAAGTGATGTAAGAAAATATCAAGAATCGTGTCAATCCAGTGTTTCGTGATAATATTAACTTAGCAAATTTTTATTCTGTGACCTTTTTACATTCTGAAGAATGAAGTGTCAATATGGATCCTTTTTAACCGTATGAATTAAAATCCAGTAGTTATTGTAAAGTAATCGTTACCATTTTATAACTACTGTCATAAATTAAACAATGGGGCCGAAAGGGGCACCACCATAAAGTTTTTTAGTGCCTGAGTCGTTCAGGCTGCCATAAAACCATTAGGAAGGTCCGATTGATGAGCTGCAAACATAAAAAGCGTTCAGTCGAGGATGGTGCAGCGGGAACGGCACAGAGAGAGGACGGCCAGCGATGAGCGGGGTGCAGAAGGCGATGCGAGGTGGAATCTGGGTCGGTCCTCGCGCGGATCGGCTTCGGTGGTCAGCTAGGGAGCAGGCGGCTCGGTGTGCGGATGATATGCGTGCGAGATGTCCGGCAAGCCCGCGACACTGGGCGCGTCGCGAGCGGGCGTGGCGGGCGCGCCGCGGGTGCTGGTATACGTGGCGGAGCCGCGCCAGCTAGAGTCCGCCGGCGCGGGCTCCGACCCGCTGCCCGCCGCCGCCCCGCCCTACGACTCGCTCTACCTCCACGAGAACCTGCCGCATCACCTCTCCCTCCCGCGCCCGGCGCTCCACAGGCACGACGAGCACCGAAATGCCCCTACTGTTTATTATAAACAGTTCAGTGATAACGATAACAAAGTGTGCTACGGAATTTCCGACAACGTCGGACAAAGGGCCGAATTCTATCCTGTTCCTCAGCAGTTTCTGAAGGATTCGTGTATCAAAGTGGAAGATGGCAAAGTCCTGGACGGGAGCACCAACTTGGGCGTCAAAAATGATTGTATCCTGGCCACAGAGTTGAATAGTATAGAGACATTTCACACTCGGGTCTCGATAGAAGCCGGAGATCTAAGCACATACCGAGTCCGATGTCCAGTGAGCTCCGAGAGTAACATGCCATCTATGGTGCCGGGAATACTCGGTTCGGATCAGAGTCAAGTGGATGGTGGTGCAGTGCAAAGTGGTGAAAGTGACAGCACGGCTTGCAGTGATAGGGAGCAGCCGGTGGGCAAAGGGTATATGAACTATCAGTTTCTAGAACAAAGTGTGCAACACCAGTCGATTGTAAATCAAAGTATAAATATTTTGAACCAACAAGTGGGTGTGAGTAGGTCAGTGGTGAGTGATGAGGGTTCTCCGCAGCTGGTGCGGACTGCCGACGGTGTGGTGCTCGCGGTTGTGCCTTCCCCAGTGCTCTCCCATTCCACTGAACCGTCTGAACTTAGGACAGCACAGAGTGAATTCCCACAAACTATTACTGTGCCGTTAGGTTGGAGGCGAATCGTCAATGGGACATCAGTGCTCTATGTCAGGTGAGACTTATAATTTATTATAATTTACAGCATAACTTTCTTCTCTACTGCAATGGGGTTGCTTTCATCTAATAAAGTGAAAAACAGTTATGATGAATTGACTCATTTCAATAAATATTGGGGATCTTGGTAATAATCCTCTAGCAAAGAAAGCAACCCTGTTTGACCAACAATCCCTGTTGGTAGTAATTTTTTAGCAAATTAAAGGTTCCACAATTTAATCCCAATTGGGGATTTATTATGGTATTATTATTATACTAGGGTTTTATTATGGTGTTTCATTTTTATGTCTGACAGCTTTAAACTTCAATTAAACTTTAAGGATCTTGTTCAGTATGATGTAAATTGTAAACTCAATAAAAGACTGCTTTACAAGTATGTACTGATCATGTAAAATTTTATGTAATTTGTGTATTTTATGTCAGCTCCAACTTGACTCTGATTAACTGATAGGTAAGCACTGAAACAAGAGCTTTATAATATGTTCCTCACAGTTGAATTATCAACATGTACAATTTGAAATAATCGAAATTCAACCCTAGGAGACCAAGAAATAAAGCTCATATTTCAATTCCTTTCTATGAGTATAATTGGAACTGAGTTGAGGTTCACTTGATGTAAATGTTGCAATACTTTATTAACCTGTAATCAAAAAATATTAGCACCACACATGCATACCTTAACAGTAGGTTTCCCTGTGTTGTGGGTTCCATGGTCAATGCATAAGGACAAGAACACACACACACACCCACAGTGAGCATAGAAACTTAAATCTAATAAGTATTCAATTTTCCTCTTTGTTTGTAATCCAAGTCGCGGACACCTGAATGGCTGTCCAGCGTGTTAACCATTGCACCGTCAATTAATAAAAACAAGATACATCTATGTGATCAAATTCAATGATATTTTTGATAATTAACATATTAAATTAAATTATCTTAATTACTTGAGTAAAAAATTAATAAATCATATTCTATAGTTATTTTTTCCTATACATGTATAAGTATATATTATATCCAGCTAGAATTTTATAATTAAGCATATAACGGGGTATGGAATTACCCGAATTACAAAATACATTTTTGTTAACCTAGAAATACCTATGATATTACCAAAACAAGAATACCTATTTTTCCAGTTTCTGATTTTGTCATTACTGAGTACAGCACAGTAGGCACAGGGTATTACAGGGCCGTTTTAGTTTGTGTGGCGTCCAAACAGTAAGGCTGGTGAAAGTTATTCCATTGTTACAAACAGATCTATGCATTCAACACAAACTAACCAGCTACAAAACAAGTACACAAAAGTGTGTTTTATATTTTCATTTATCAATTCATCATCATCATTCCTTTTTTATACTGGGCTACTTTTGGTGTTGTAGCACTTATTTTACATTAAATGCACCTATGTACATACTGTATTTTACATGAAGTAATAACAATTATGTTTTTTATTATTCCGTTACTGTGTTGACTTATATTATTCCATTATACAACATAACTAATATGTATTTGACTATTTTAGTAACTAGTGAGCCAGCCACATTAGAAAACTGTTGTGTGATTCAATAAACTGACATAATTTTTATTTACCAAACAATTGAAATAAAACAGGGTATTTGTTGAGTGAAGCTTACCATAATGTACATATTAGTAAAAACTACATAAAAACAGGTTAAGCCTTTTTGAGATGGATAGATTTGTAGCAAAAACGCACCCTCTCTATGCAAAAATGATAAAAGTTAAATGTAATTTTGTAGCAATGTGAATGCTCCCCTAATCATTGCTAAATGTTTTGCTTTAACATAATCTTTAAAATAGACAATGTTCAAAAATGTTAAGAAGGTCCTAGTGCCTAACAAAACGTAATAGTGTCATCAATATATTAATTATAACTGTTATGTAACTATTTAACAATACTTTGGTTTATCAGTTTCCCGACTTGTGTTTCGTAAGTTAAGACATCACAACAAACAAACATTTCTTTATGACATAATTAATATTGTATAGATAGGTAGGTATAATATGTTCTAATAACATGTCTTTTTATCATAATAATCCGAAATTGTTTTGTATTGCAAACAGATAATAAGTACTCATATTTGTATGTATGTCGATCTACTTGCTTAAAAAAGTATTAAAAATTGTTTGGGACACATAAATTCATGTAGGTCTACAGAACACTCGGGAATAAAATTATGTATAGTGGACTGTGTGATTTAATGTTTCAAAGGAGTAAATTTAATATAAAACCTTTGACAATAACAGGAAAATATTCACGAAATGCGAAAGAAGAATTCATACGTATGGAATTTAGAAATTCACGTGACATAGTCAAAGAAAACGCTTTTATCTAATAAGTCTTGAAGCCTTTTGATGTCAGTATAAGGTATTATATTACAATTCACATATGTAGCGAAATATAAAAGCATTATTATTACGTGGTTTTGCTCTTGGTTCGAACGTATTGAAAAGTAACAAGTCGCCATCTATAATGAAAATAACATATTTTCGTTTAATAGTAGATTGTATGACAAGGGTGCAAAGTAATATTTTTACGGCGAGGGCGTTTTTTGAATCCAGAGCGAAGTGAGGGATTCTAGAGTAGAATCCCGAGCGTAGCGAGGGATTCTTTAGTAGAATCCCGAACGTAGCGAGGGATTCAAAGTACGTCGCCCGAGCCAAAAATATACTTGCACCCGAGTGATACACTCTACTTTTCATCACCCACTATGAGAAAATAATATATATATATATAATAGAAAATAATACGTAAAAATGCACGAAAACTTAATTTTAATTTGAAAACGAAATCTTAATTTGATTTCTTTTTTTATTATTCAGCTGGCGGGGCCCTCGCGTCGTACCAGACATTCTTTATTCAAACAATATTTGCGTTCGATTTCTTTAGCGCAAAATACTAAAATGTTCTAAATTCAAAATAGGACGGAAAAGATCTAGCCGGCAGGAAAAGTTGTATGAAAATTCATTCCCGCCCGCTGAATAGAAAACAGCAACTTTGGAACCCCGTAAGTCCGAACCAAGTCGTCTTTTTCGAATAGGTGTGATGAAAAGATATTAATCGCCCTGTCTGCTCTAAGATAATCGTTTTATCTGTTGACAAAACTTAACGATTTTGGTGTAGTTACTTTGGAAATTGTTGGGCTCAGACAGTTGCGCAGACGCAGAAACTGTTCTAAAATAAGTTTATGATGAAGTTGTATAACGTCTGTTGTAATTAAATTAACATTGATGTATATAATTTGATGCTATTGGGTTTCATAGTTATGCATACCGTATCATGAAATTTACCTCTTGGAAACTCACGGTTTTGACAGACTGAAATGCTATTTTACATTTCCATTTACATTGTTTTATTTAAAGCTGCTCTTTTGTTTTGAGGTAGACACAAGATTTGAAGGAAAAAAGCATAATCGATTTATAATCGGTATTATGTACAATTTTACTTATTTAAACCGTCCACCTTTCGCAATTGCAATGCCAACAGTTTCATAGTAACGAAAGTAGCAACTATAGTCTATAGTCTATACGTCTTGAATTACTATAAAGGCCAAGACGCTTACAATTTTCTATTTTCGTGGGAACTTCGGAATAAAAACTAAAACCTTGTGTTTAGATACTGTTTTGCATAACTCTATTTTTAATTCATCCTTCAACAGATTTTAGATTTGTTTTTTAAAATTAATATAAATTATGCAAAATATGAGTTTTTGTTAAATATTAATCTTTAAAATTCTCTAAACCCTCTTACATCTTTTAGTACCTCTTAAAAACTGTAACGACAAAGAATTAAATGTAAAACTTATATAAAACAATAATTATGTAATACATTATTGCAAAATGAAGATTGATAATGTCCAATTAAAATATCAAACCGTCCATTCCTCTTTGGTTGCTTCGTTGACGAAACTTTCAGTCAATCAGGAGTTGTCCGTTAAAATATATGGATGGTTAAAAATAAAAATAATTGCGTATTTTGTGATTATAGTCCCGGTGTAACGAGGGAGATTGAAGATAGTTAATCGGTAATAAAGTACGGAGAAAACATGGAGCTGCGAATGAGCACCACAGATCGTGCGTTTACGTTAAATCAATCCGGCACAAGTGGACAAACCAGTTGGGCAGCTGTGCGGACGTCGTGCCGGCAATAGTGACGAGAGTCGTGTTCTCTCTTGAGCCTGAACGCACCATATTATCCCTGTTGGTTGCCATGTTCTAGCAAAGCGATCGCATCGTTTGGTGTCTGACGCTATGTCGTGATGTTTTTTCTTTGAAACGACTTTTGTCTCGACTGATCCCAATTTTCCAACAGTTTGTCGTCACATAGCAAAAAGTCGTGGCCGTATAGCGTGCCATATGTGAACAACTTCATTTAAATTTACGAGCCACGACAATTAAAACAGAACGACTGTTTTGTCGTCACGTAGTAGCAACTCACTTTACGTGTCAGGATAAAGGGGTCTCGGGAACTGAACTTCCGAGACTCACGCAATAAAATTCCGGAATGTCTGCGTTGCATTAAAGTACAATATTCCAATCACGTTTTACTTATCATTATCACAAACTTAATTAATGTCGTAAGTGTCACTGTATGTGTATTAAGTATATGTACCTAATCAATTTTCTTACGAACTTTCGATTCATATTTTATAACCTATTGTGAAATCGGCCCTCACTGTTCAATATTCTGCTTATGTGCATCGTAAATAAATTGTGTGAATATAATAACAGGAATAAAGTAATGAAATTCAAATCCGGAAGAATTAGAGAAAGAGGCGCAGGTAAAAGTCAATTCTATATTCGACCTTTTGTGAAAGCCACAAGATTGTGAATCACATGCACTTGTTACTTATTGCACAACAGACTTAAGCAATAAATTTCAATAAATTTAAATCAGCCATTTTGTAACGTATTTTTTGCTTCTGTTATTTTTATTTTTCGCGGATCTTTCTGGAGATGTTTTATGCATTCCTGTAGCTCGCCTTGGGGCTCTGTAGCAACTACATACTAAACAGGGGCTTCTCATTCCAGGCGTTCACCCTCTGAGATTTACCTTTATTCACCATGAATCTCATGTCACAAAATTCTGTTCTCGTAACATTTACATGAGGTCAAGTACTGTAACTGCTCTTAAGAGGGTTTTTCTTCAAACATTTTGAAGTTTTATCCTATGTATTTCAATCAATTATAAGTGTCTACTGGACCTACTGGTGATCATTTCGGCTTATCAGATCAGTGTTGTGATGTCATTATGACTCGGATAGCTAAGCTACGCAAGAATAATTTCGTTAGTAGGTCTCATGATCTTTTTTTAAACAATTCTTTTTGTGACACAAGTCGCTTTAATTTCTAGGCACCTTGTATAATTTTCCATGTTATCTGATTCATTAACTATAGGGTCTTTAAGATTCCTTACTTACATGACTAAAAATTATGACGTTAATTCAGGGATAAAACCATTAAGTTTATTAGTTATTTCAATATAATATCGTGTTGTAAAAACCTGTGACAAAAAATGCGATATAAGTTTAATGCCTATGAATAAAATAATTGGGATTCCGACTTGTAGGTCTTTGTCAATATTTTTCAATATTAATAACTATTATAAAAGTTTTATCCTTGTAAGTTTATGTGTCAGAAATAAATAATCTTTATTAATAAGGTCACTAGAAATAGGAATATCTATCTATACGATTAACGTCTGTCCTTTCATTTGTAAGTTGCTTACATTTGCATTCATATAAAGATTATTGTTATAAATCATGCGTGTATCCGTCTTGAATCTTTATTGATATAACAAACAATAGAGGGTAGTATGATCGTGTCAGTTACGTAACTAAAGTGAACGACATTATGGGATCGGGACGCGCTTGGGGAAATGCCATTGTGGTGGCTTGTGCTCATTACACGCCGCTTATCTGTCATTGGCAGCACAATGCTTAACAAAAACAATACTGTTACTTACACAGCTTAGCTGGTATTTAATGGCTTTTGTAATCTTACCGTAAATAACAATAGAGATTCTTCACAGAACTTAGCTCTGCAGTTAACTCTTGTATTATTCTGTTATTTACTATTTTATTTATAACTCCATTGCTGGTACTAACTTGTTGTGGCTTCTTCTGCATTGACCTGTAGAGTTAACATTGGTCGCTTTCGATTTAAGCATGCTCGTTATAACCTTTGTCTTATTAGTACATTGAGAATTTAACTGTGTTTGTCTTTTTACTTTTTAATTTGGTAGTCGATAACAGAAAACAACTACCCAAATATGTCTAGGATCGAGGATAGTACATAAGATATAAATGCACTGCTTTTTAGTTTTTAGATTAAGCCATTTTGTGAAGTTTCTTAAGTTATAAATTGCAGCGGTGCTGTGGTCAAATAAATTTTATTTTATCAGTCACTACATGTTGTACCATACGTATGTATCGAGTCATGAACTTTAATTGTTAACTAGGGCAATGGAGAAAGCATGATTTACAAAAAAATATAAAGAAAACAAAGCTACAGAGCAGACGTTGATTTGTCGACACCGTTAAGCAGAATTATTCCTTTTGTGCATTCATGTCCCTCACAGCTGACCGGTCATAAAATAACAAGACAGTTGTCTTTTCTTTTTGACTTGCATTGCTTAACTGATTTACGATTACGGACGTGTTCAAGCCAAAGGTGGGTTCGAGAAGTATTCTTTCGAAATGCTTAAAATTTTTGGGATTTCTTTGTGCCCTTTTGTGATGGCTTGCATAATACCGGGATCGCTGTATATCGGACGGCCATGCATGCGGTCATTGTTTCGATGGATTTTATGGGCGGCACCCGGCATCCTAATCCGATTTACAATTCGTTCCGACTTTCTTCACAATGGACCGTACTCTTTGATCCTATTTCATAATTGTCACCACCCGCCGTGTTAAAGTTTTGGGAGGCGTTTTCGATATTTTGCACTGTCGATGTTGTATTTCTTTAGTGTGTAAATTAAAGCTGCTTACTTGGTGGCAGGGCTAGTTCCCTACCACAGTCTTGCTTGAGTCAGCCGCCAAACGACTTGTCGTGTTAGCGTTGGTAGATAGTTACTACTTACTGTTATTTTGTTATTGTTGTGTTAGCGGTGACAACCTAGTGGTTAAGAATTCGGCCTTCTATGCGGAGGGTCCGGGTTCGAATCCCAGGGCACGCACCACTGACTTTTCGGAGTTATGTGCGTTTTAAGCATTTAAATGTCATTTGCTACAAACGGTGAAGGAAAACATCGTGAGGAAACCTGCATGCCGGAGAGTTCGCAAAACTCAAAGGTGTGTGAAGTCCGCCAATCCGCACTTGGCCAGCGTGGTGGACTATGGCCTTAACCTTCTCATTCTGAGAAGAGACCCGTGCTCAATAGTGGGCCATGATGGGTTGAGATGATGATGATGATACTGTTATTTTAATTTCCTCTTCCTTCTTTATTTATTAGTTAAGCTGTGACAGCTAAATGTGAAAAATGTTGGACTTTCGAGTTGGTCTTGGCTTCAAATTATACATTTTCTAATTTTCTAGCAATTTACACTTGGGCAGCGTGGTCGACTCTGATTATTTTCATCCATTGTTAGAGCACACCCAAACCTTATGGGTTACAATGATGAATGTGAATTATAGATTCGCATAATTTGTTACCTTTCACCATTTCTATTGTAGTAAGTACCTATTGTGTTTCACTGAAATATATTTAACGATTTAGACTAAATAGTGTAATCGTTAAATATATTTCAGTAAATCATTTAGTTGAAATCAACCCCACCTGATGAACATATTTTAATGAAGACATTTCGTACAATTTCTCTAGGACCTTTAGTACTTTAGGTACAACTACGAGTATGATAATTTAGCGGTGTAATAATAAATAATAAAAAAATATTATAAATTGTAATTGTACGCATTCGCAAAATTTAACATTAACAATATCACAGCGTTCGTTTACTTTGAAAGATAACTGCATGTAGGTACAGTCTGTTGTAATTCATCTAACACCCACTTCGAATAAAACTGAAGTTCAATGTACATTTGAATGTATTAAACTAAATTGACCACGTATTGGGAAGTAGACGAATGCCAGTTTCTATTTCTATATTATTAATATAAAAGAAAAAAATCTTGAAACCGCGCACCTCTGAAACGATTAGAGATTTGTCAACATTTTTATACACTCGATCGTTTTACTAAATGTTTTCAAGGTAAATTGCCAGTCACTGCACAATGTAAGCAAATTGACCAAGCTCGCTTTCATGGCCGATCATTTATTGAATTGTGAATGTTTTCCGGTATTAAAGTGAAGTATGCAAATCTTTACTGTGAACTGTATAATTATAAAGTTATTACTACTCATAAAAGTAGCAGATCTAGGTACCTAATTACCTAATTATGTCACGACAGAAACCATTCACATCTTAATGTCATAGAAACTGATGAATATTAATCTGCTTATTTATCTCAATCATCAAAATTACGAAATGAGTTTAATATTTCCCAAAGATGAAGAGGAGTACAAGACATAAAGGTCGTCGTCTGTGAATGTGTATGTACCTATGGCACGCACACAAGAGAAGGAAAAACTTCCGCTAATGACATGGGGTCCCATACGCCACATCGAATGCCAATACACTACATCGAAGTTCATGACATCGCACACGTTACATCCATAAATTCATTAGATCGAATTTTCATTACCGACAACGAAAGTCGTTATCGATAGATCATGAAATCTACTCAAACCAGATAGCGCTGAATACAACCCATCTAGGAGTTAAGTTCAGGTCATTACAAATAAATCAAGTCCAAAGACATGGTAAGATAACTGCTGTAAATCGTTGAGGAGTTCCCTCGACTCTCTTTTGGCTTCATCAGATCGACTCCAGACCTTCATTAAAGTGTAGTGCCATAATATAGGTACTTAATGAAAATTATGAAATAATTTTCGAAATTTCCCCTTGATTTTTCTGGGATACCATCATCAGATCCTGGTGTTCTTATTATGGAATTATAAAACCGGCTCATACACGACGAAAGAATCGGTAAATGAATACACATTAATAAGCATAATATCTATGTAATGTAATATGGTCGAATTGAGAACCACCTTCTTTTTTGTAGTCGGTTAAAATGTAAAAGTAGGTTTATTGTATCAATTTGAGTTTAAATATTTTAACTACAGTTTATTCTGGAAAACAAATTTTGAATTCGCACACAAAGTAGGTAGGTACATAATCATTATAGGTAAGGTAAAGACAGCGAAACTAGTCTGATTTTTTGATTATTTTAATGAGCCATTGCGAGCAATATTTGTCACCCACGATCTTTATGTAGGTTTGTACCTACACGAGTAATTTAACTGGCTATCTCGTGTCAGACGTCTAGCGGAGGAAGTCAACACGTCTGCGCAATAAAAATTTAATGGCGAGTAAAATGTAACAAATGACGTATTACAGTTTGTGTTACTGCAAATCTCAGTACATAATTATATTAAAATGACTGAACTGACTGTCACTTAATTTTATGAATATTATATGACATATTACTTATTTAAGTATGTCATTCCTAAAAAATCCAACAAGATTGTCTGTCATATAAAATACTATGTAACATCCAATTATGTGATTGTAACATTTTTTTATGGAATTAACATAGTAAACGAGCATGCAGTACCACCACCCTTTATTACATTCAAACACTAATTTAGGTATATAAAAGTAAAATAAATTACAATTATTGTAAGATTCTTATAACTTGTGATGAATTTATGATTGTAATCAGCATTATCCATCTTTTATCGTAATATAAGTAAGCTATGTTACCTCGTAACAGTAAATAAAAATTCAGGTATCCTACTTCCTACTAATTCCTACTTTCCTACTAATATTATAAATGCGAAAGTTTGTAAGGATGTATGTGAGTGAGTGTGTGTGTGTTTGTTGCTCTTTCACGCAAAAACTACTGAATGGATTTTCATGAAACTTTGCAGTAATATAGCTAAGACATCGGAATAACATAATTTGTTAAAATTTATAGACATTTTTGAAGGGACTGGTTACCCGAAGCGAAGCGAGGGTGGGTTTACTAGTGTTTCTATAACTTATTACCTTGAGTACTTATTACTTAGAGTACTATGTACCTATTATATCAAACGTATACCTACTTATAAATGTACGTTGACTTATTATGACTTATTCTTATTTTCTGAATTTAGTCGAAGTTTCTGCCGACACAAACTTTGTATGGAAGAATATTATTTTCTTTGTTATGATCCCTTTCCGTTTCAGACGTAGTATTGTGTCAGTGAGTAATATAACGAAGCAGAAACAGTTTGCATTCTCAGTTGATTTATATTTGACCTTACTCCTGTGTTCGCTCAATTACACGTTATTGTGCAGTGTTCAATCGTTAAAAACAAGAACGCCGGTGTCGAAAGACAAGATCACACGCGCATTGACCTCCGCCGTGGCTCCGACGCGGAAATAATACGGATTACGTAAGCACAGTCGAACATTTTTTATTGCTCCATTAAATGAGGCACACCGCCCACGCTGGGTGGAGAGCGTCCTAACAACAAATAAACGAATACAACTTTATGTTGTGGCCGTTTGACCGCTACCATTAATTGCCCAACATTAGCTGCCGTACTGCTAAGTAGGGTAAGGTCCATAGAAACTCAAAAATTACGAAATAATTAATTCGCTTGATCTAGTTATACCTAGTTATTTAGGATGCATTATCACATTGTGGAATAGGTTAGGTTGCATTATTATTATGCATTAAAATTGTTCAATAAGTACCTACATGTATTTGTCTGTGATGAATAAAAGATCGTAGATCATTAAATTATTTCAATGTCATCTGTGATCACACAATTGATTTATGCGCAACATGTTTCTGTCTCAAAATAGCTCAAGTTTAAAAAGGAATGATCGAGGTTATATAAGTTATATCACTTATTTTGAGATAGTAAAAACGGTATCACTGGAAATGTCAGTCTATTGCATCGAATTTTAAGTCAAACTGTGAACAGACTTGTAGTATTGTGCTCAATACTCATCTGTGTCGGATTGTACAACAAATGCCACTAAAATTTAGGGCTTTGTTAATTTTGTTAATGTCTGGCTAAGTTGTAAAGTGTGATGTCGATTAAGCGGTAATGGATTTTATTTCATCATCCGATAACAACACTTAACTCATCCAAGGGTCCACTATTAATCAATCACCTGAAACAGTGTAAACTCGTCGAAGCTGTCTATCAAGGTCAGCAAGGATGTCTGAACGGTAACAAAAACATTGTTCAATGTAACTGGGTACATGTGCTTGGGTAGAGGCGCCATTAATCATTGTAGCAGAGGTTGATAAATAAACACTCGAGTGTAATGTCAAGTCGTGAACGGGCAATGCGAGGTTTCTACCGGATGCGCCGCTCAGCGAGCTCACATGGGCTCCAGACGGGCGAGGCAAAACGAAACGTGTGTTCCAACTCGTTCCCACAGAAGCGATGCTAAGGGATCGGGCCCGAGGTTGCTATGCGAATCTAATAAAAAGTATTTGTTGCGTGAGCAAAAAAGGTCTCGCTCTTCAAGTGAAATAATTTTGCCCGTTGTTACGCTCGCTCGGCCCGTGGCAGGTGCGAATCGTGAACCACAACTTGACGGGACAACATTTATAAAATGTTGCTTTATTGATATCGGAAAATAAAACCAATGAACTAAAGCATTATTTAACAGAATTTTATCCCAGCAATAAAGTATTTTTAAACGCTCGTACTTATATGAAGTGTATATCAGCTTATTATGGCGACGTGACAAGTGGGATACTATTATTATAACTGTTTTGAAAATTATTTATGGTATTGCTATTTATAAGTGTTCTGTTTGTCTCGCTTTTCTTGTTAGACGAGCATAGCAATTGAGCAGTTTGCTCACATGGGATTATTTTTTATTTCAAGTTAATCTGCAATGACTAATGATCTGATGTTTAAATGATAACATCTTCCTTTACGTAATTGCATAGTAAATATAGTAATTTGAAATATATACAAACATTATTATCCAATTAATTGCCATGTTGGCATGTGTATTGCTATTAATAAAAATTAATAAGCATAAAATTTGCATGTTAAGCAAGAATTTTCATATCAGATTTTGGCTAATAACAACAAGAATAATTTTCGTGACTTTATGTTTGGTGTTTTTTTCTGTTATAAAATAGATTTACCCTTTTTAAGTTTTCAAGATTTTACTTCAACCTTACGTTGATGTTTTGTACGGAAATATTATTAAGTCCGCAAGACTAAAACCCCCTTGACAAACATATTCTTGTTAACATGTTGTGGAAAGTAAACATTCAACCCAAAGTCCCAGCCAATAAACGGATTTAGTGTAATCATTGGCGATAACAAAATTGGATACAATGTAAACAGAGTATCAACAATGGGATCAGTCAGTCCCCCATCAGTCTAACCACACTTTATTTACCACACTGCCGTCACTGCGTGTTACGACAACATGCAGACAACCTATTGACGTGTCGACATTTTTTATGGTTTCATTGTAGTTGAATTTTTATTAACTCGAAATGAAACGGGACTTTTATGTTAATCGTTTGCTTTTATGCCTTAAAGATGAGGTGTTTTTGCTATTGACAAGGCGCCTTTCTTAAATGTTGTAAAATATCTTGTATACATGTATTGTATGTATGTTCGGGTAAAATCTTGTAAGCTGAATGAGAACTTCATCCATTTACCATATAGGACATGAATTTTTGCATGTTACCTTTTGCGACCTATGAGCTTTAGGTTGTCTGTTTTTTTGGGTTTTATTAACATTATGCAGCGTTATGTTTCGAGCCGTTAACGCAACGTTAAAGCATTCAATGAAGAAGCTATAACGCGAAACAAATGGAACGACAAACACCATGTTCACCTTCGACATTCGTTGTGTGAAAGTGGTCTATCAGTACCACGCACGCACATAACGACCCAGGCGACGCGACGCAGTATCAACAGCGAAGTGATTGTTGATGCGCGTTCTGATTAAGAATTGAGTCACGGAAGGGTTTCCCTGGGTGAGTCACCATTCGCCACGCTCGCTGCTGGCACCGTGGCAACGCTCCTGCAGTTACTGCCCACTGGCCCTCGTGCTAGTTTATGTTCTAACTGTGCCTCGTAACGCAAGTTATTGCCTCTTAATTATTATTTATGAAGTTTGAGACCTTTCTAAATATTGTAAGTTCTCTTCTGTCTTTTAGTTAATTTTATGTAACTACATCCGCTCTTTTAGAACAAAAGATGATTCCGACGTCCATATTTCTTTATTTTATAACATCTACTAATGCCATTAGTTGGCCAATCTTTTAGCTTTACTCGATAATAAATAGGAATCGCAATATTTTCCCTTATCTCTGAGCAATAATATAATAAAATGTAAATCTACAATTACTACAAGTTGTGTGCACATCGTGGAATCTATCTATCATTCTATTTATACCTATGGATTCACCTCGAGTTATCCTTGTTCGTGTTTAATTACATTTACAAAGATGCTCATTAACTTGCATATTTATCTTGATGGATTCTTTTTAATATTCAATTTATTACTATATTATTTGTTGTAATAATTCTCAGTTCAACTTATTTATTTAAATAAGAATGCTAATTCATAAAATGTTATTTGAAAATGAAACTAAATTATGATTTGTATTTCATAAACACATGGCGGCCGTTCGTGTCTTCAATTTATTGTATGTAAAGTTTGCCAAAAAGGCGCTCAGTCAGCGTGAAGGACTATAGTCTTAACACTTTTAACTCTTCTCATTGTAAGAGATATCCCGAGCCTAATAGTGCCTAATATTTATCATTATTTATATTTTCATCACCTTTGCAAAATAAATGAAACTCAAACCATACATGAACACCTAGGTACATACAGGTGCACAAACATTTGATCGCCGAGTACAAAAATAGTTGCGTGATTTTCCGATACTATTTATATACTAGATACTGTAAAATTTTGAGTAAGTATGTATCCGAAAAATATTCCATTTACATTATAATTACCTTAGGGTTACATTTGGCACCATAGACGCTTTTATAATTATAAACGTAATTAAAATAGTATAATAATGAAATAATTAATCATAATAATGATAAGTTAATTAGACATTTGTCAATTCATTTAAATAAGTAGCAGTTTGGTCCGTCGTGTGCGTTGTTGCGTAGGATACCATATGTTATGTCATCGTGGTAAATGTGGCAAGCCCGTTTTTGGTCTAGGTACTGCGAACGCCCTACGGTACCCAAATTAAATGGTATGTTTCTGCGTAATAATTTTGATTTTAAATAGCCATTTAAAAAGGCCTATGTAGAGTTTGTCGACACGGGTAGCATTTTGCGCTAATACCTATTCAATTAAGATTAAAATTAGTTATGCGAAGGTATTATACCAAACATATTGGAAGATGAAGTAAAAATATTTCTTTAATTACTTCATAACTCGTATTATAAAAGAAAGTGTTTATCGAATAAAACTATTTATTCGCATGTCTTTTCGTTAAATAGTACTGTTAAATAGTAACTCTGTTAAATAGTACTCGGTTTGCGTGTCGCGTGTATAAAATAATGTAATTTAAGTAATGGCATTATACCTTCCCCTAACACTTCCTGTTTGATACGCTGAACTAGCCAATTTCGCTGTGTAGGTACCTGAATCGCACATACAATGCGTATGGTGTGAAATAGTAGATTGTATGACAAGGGTGCAAAATAATATTTTTTCGGCGAGGGCGTTTTTTGAATCCAGAGCGAAGTGAGGGATTCTAGAGTAGAATCCCGAGCGTAGCGAGGGATTCTTTAGTAGAATCCCGAACGTAGCGAGGGATTCAAAGTACGTCGCCCGAGCCAAAAATATACTTGCACCCGAGTGATACACTCTACTTTTCATCACCCACTATGAGAAAATAATATATATATTTAATAGAAAATAATAGAAAATAATACGTAAAAATGCACAAAAACTTAATTTTAATTTGAAAACGAAATCTTAATTTGATTTCTTTTTTTATTATTCAGCTGGCGGGGCCCTCGCGTCGTACCAGACATTCTTTATTCAAACAATATTTGCGTTCGATTTCTTTAGCGCAAAATACTAAAATGTTCTAAATTCAAAATAGGACGGAAAAGATCTAGCCGGCAGGAAAAGTTGTATGAAAATTCATTCCCGCCCGCTGAATAGAAAACAGCAACTTTGGAACCCCGTAAGTCCGAACCAAGTCGTCTTTTTCGAATAGGTGTGATGAAAACATATTCTTTATACGTAGGTAACCTTTGTCTGGTAGTAGGTAAAGAGTGAACAATTATACATACACGTCTATTAGTTTCCCGTCTTTGTTAAGTATAGTTTCCAAAGTTCAAGACACGTCAAAAGTACCTATGACAATACAAAAGTTGTCATATTACATCAACTAGTATCCTGGCCCCATGGGTTTCAAAGATATTACTTTTTGCTCATATCTGCTATTTACACAAAATCTATACGAATAACTAGAGAACCGCCCGCGCTTCGCTTCGGGACCCGTAGGTAACAGCCGCGTAGGTCCCGCTCCCGTAGGAATTTAGGCTAAAAAGTAGCCTACTACTTCACTCTTCACTCCACCCTGTCTGAGGTGTGTGGAGCCCTCGGGACAGTTAGTTCCCCTTTGGGGGTGTCTCTCGCGGCCCGTTAAAACGGGCTGGTTCTTGGGCTGGGCCCTAAGGCCCTTGGTTGTCCATCTGTGGTTAACCAATAGGTCAAGTCCGGTGAGTGGTGGCCTTTTTACAGGCCACAGAGTCTTAAACGGGATGGGGTTCATCTTCGCGCCGCCCAGGCGATCAAGGCCCTACCGGGTGAATCCCGCTGGTGGGAAACCCAGCAGGAGCCGATCAGCGCCGGGCGACGACTTACGAAGCCCCAGTATCAGTCAGTGCTAGGCCCGTCCCGCGCAACCAGCAAGTCGCGCGGAAAGGCCCAGCGGTCCAGTGGACGGGCGTGGAGCGGCGTCAGGTCCTACAGATGCGGGAACTCCAGTCGTCCAGGCTCTCGACTCGAAGGTCCCTCTGGTCCGCTGGCACTATCCTGTTGGCTGAGCAACTTGCGGACATCAGTCAACAGGATAGTGCCAGCGGGCGGGCGGTACACTGAATACAGCCGGAGCGAGGAGTTCTCGAGGCAGAGCTAAAGTAGCCTATTACATTTGCCTATGACTTATGTAAATTACATGTAGTATTTGATAGCGTAATTCAGAACTTTCAAATGAATTTTATTACCGCCATCTATTAACAACTCCGAAAATAAATATCTAGCAACTAACAAAACATCGATCTTCCCATGGGAATGGGATGTTTTTCCGCGGTAAAAAGTAGCCTACGTCACTCTCCTCCCTCCTAACTATCCCTACACACATAAACCTTACCATATAATAGCTTTGTTGCGACGTGAAAGCGTCACAAACAAACAAACAAACAAACAAACAAACAAACACACTTTCACATTTATAATATTAGTAAGGATATAAAGCTGAAGTTTACTGTGTGTTTGTTTGAACGCGCTAATCTGAGAAACTACTGGTTCGAATTGAAAAAATCTTTTTGTGGTTAACAGTCCATTTATTGGGAAAAGCTATAGGCTATATAATATCACGCTACGACCAATAGGAACGCAGCAACAAATTTCCCGAAGCAAAGCGAGGGAATCTACTAGTGTTGAATAAAACACAAAATAAACTGAATTTTTGTGTACATACGAAACGAATGCAAACAAGTCAATTTAACAACGAATTATGACATCCACATACACGTAGCCACACATCATCTTCATAGCAATCTTGTATGTTTTCTGGAACATGTTATAGGTACAATAAATTATATGCTCAATAAATGATATTTATTAAATTAACCAAACCGGTTGATATCGTTTATTACGATGGTATTGGATTTTAACAAACAAACAAACAAGGTATTTTATTGCCACTCAAAAAATACAAAAATAATCATACAAAAATAACAAATTATGCTTAAAATTAAGAGGCAAATGGAGATGGCTCAGCGTGACCTGACAAAGGATAGTTAATCCTATGCAGCGCTGTTTTTCAGCCATCCCCTTCTCCCTATGTTGGTTGGCGGGAGTATCAGTGGTCCCCTATTTTAGCCGCTTATAGCTACACATTAAGGATTAGGGTCTTAAAATTACATATAATATTTTACTAAACCTAATACTTAATTTGCCTAATACTTAAATACATAATATTCTATAAATATCGTGTGTCGTGTGTCGTGTGTCAATGTGTGTGTGTGTGTGTGTGTGTGTGTGTGTGTGTGTGTGTGTGTGTGCGTGTGTGTGTGTGTGTGTGTGTCTCTTTATGTATGTCCAAAATACTTCCTTAGGTCCAGAAATTTCCAGTGGGCGTAGTTTAGATTTTCTGCAGCAAATTGTTTATTCATTAAAGCTAATAGACTAGGGTAGAAGCCTTTAAAAATAATAAAAAGTGAAAAAAAATAGTAGTAGGATGAAACCCATTAGAAAAGGAGAGGAATATTATAAAAATGAAAGGAAAAATAATTTACGGGCGATCTGAGGTCGGGAAGGTTTAAGGGTAAAAAACGGTTTTTCTCGATTTCCGGCAAAACTAAAAGTCCTATCGAAAAAGGTCAAATGGCAAAGTTGTAGGTAATAGAAAGATCTAAAACTTTTGTATTTACACTTTTTTCACATAACCTCAAAATTTATGTGAAAAATTCAAAAAACCAAGTTTTTGGTTTTTTATTGTTATCTTTTACAAAAATTGTTTTTTTTTAACGAAATTTGGTGAAAACTTACCTTGTTATGTCCCAAATACGCTGTAATTTATTTGATTTAAAATATTTATTTTTTCACCTTATATTGAATTAATATCGAAAAAACACCCTAATTTTCAATCGAAAAATCACCCGTCAAAATATCAGCTTTTTTCAAAAAGTTGGTGTGTTTTCTGTTCGTTGAAATGTCTACTTTCCGATGGTGAAAAAAAATATATATGTTACTATAGTAAATCTTCTCAGAAAATGCAAAAAATCGAAATTTTTATGTCTGTTATCCAAGGTTTAGGTTTGTCTCTGATAATTAATTTTCGAATTGGAGCGTGCATGTCAAATAAATGTATAATAAAATCATTAAAAGTTTAACGTATTTGATTGCTTCGCTTCATTTCAAAACAAATCATGCTGAATCAATCTATTAAGCCATCGCCCTACAATACGGTTGTATTACTATTATTTACTAAGGAGTCAATGTGTCCCCCTTGTATTTCAACAAAAGCCTAAACACGGCCGAACAGCTTTAGAAAGTGATTGATTTAACATAATTCGTCGGCTGTCCAATTTTAGTGACCTCTTACAAAAGTAAACTCTTCAGCGCATACTTTGAGTGTATTCAATTTAATAGGGTATCAGGGGAGTTCATTTTAGATCGGGGACGTTTATATCTATGCGTCGGTTAAACGCGCGAGCTACAAATTGAGCTTTTATTTATTCATGTGAGGGGAACGAGGTTGATATGGGTCGGGGTCGCTCGATAAAGGACACAGTTAGCTCGGCGCCAAAGGATTTCCAGGGCCGTGTAAACTGTTCCTAAGGAATATCAATTTTTTACGATGACCGCGTATTTTACTATGTACTGCTGTCGTCGTACATTTTGTAAGTTATACGTTACTTAGACGTATTCGTATTCACCTTGCATGTCGCGTGTATGGGACTAGGTTTGATTCCCAATCGAGTTACCGTAAAATTTATTGACTGGTTATTTCAGAATTGTACGCAGACGATTGTGTATTGGGGCGGCCTAGACTATAGAATGGTCAATGTTCAAGGTTCCATGCCCAAGCCACTAAACTAGGGTGACCTGAGAGGACAGAAACTGGTAACTGCTTTTTGGTAGAGGTGGAGGATGGCTAGCCTACTCACACTCTCGCTAGAGCCAGCCCCCAAACGTCTTGTGTGGGACCAGCTGGGAGATTGAGAGCTAGTATTTTCTTTCTTTACTCATCCTGTTTTCCCAGTATAAATTGCATTGGTGATGTCTTCGGTATTACAATATGTTATGGGCGATATGGCCGACAGTAACCAATTATTATCAACTGGTTCGTCTTTACGTTTGTTAGTTAAGGGCGTAAAAAAATCAAAAGATCATTATTTTGTTATGGATGAGGCTATGAATTCATATGAATAATTCGCGACAGGCTATTAATGTAAATAAAAAGTCCGATCAGGTTTCCTAACAGAGACGTTAAAATGTGTCTCATGATGTCATGATAGCGCGATATTATATGAATTCCGAACATGAAAGTATCGAGCGAGCAGTCAACATCTTATGTATGGCAGTCCACATTGGCGCCGCGCCAGAATATTTCAGCCATTATACTATAGCCGCTGCAATCACAAAGGAAATGAGATCCATCAGTGAGCTAAAGCTAATATCTAATAAATGTCCCTAGGCTGTCGACTACGCTCGGGGTTATCGTACTTATGAGTATCCCCTCTTTATAGCAAAAATCACCTCACACCTACACATAAATCAAAAGCGAGCGTTTTTACGTCTAAATAATTTTGCTATTAGTTTGAAGAGTTGGTACGTGTAGTTTTTTATTGTTGTTTAAAATTTTGCTGTAATATAAATAGTTACAATGAAGTTGATGTTGTATCAAGGCCGCAAAAAGTGTGCTACGTGACTTAACATGTAAGTGGATCTTCGTTTCATGGTTTTTATTTTCTAAGAACAATCGCTTCTTAACGCTGTTATTGTGTTAGTCTTCATGCTGTTTGATGTTGAAATAAAACGGTTTATTTTTATGTTAGTAACTCATAATATTTAGAGAGTTCGAAATATTTTGTGTTAAAAATTTCCTAAGATAATGTGGCTACTGCCCAGACTTCACTTTTATATGTACATTAGGTATACTTAGTTTTAATACTCCATTCAGATACAGAATCAATTGCGGAATTATGCACCATGCCCTTCGTTTTGTAACTATTGAAGACCGGCTAGTAAGGTAACTTTTAAAAGAAGACTCCGGACTCACTTAATGGATTGACATCTTGGTAGTCATAAGTCGTAAGCTCGTCATCTCTTATATATATATCTATATATTAATAATTGTGTTTCTTTATATATATAATTATATGTATAGTTGTATATATGTACGTATAAATATATATTATATACCTATATATATTATTTGTATGTATTTATATAAGTAAATATATGTATATATATGTGTTTAGGTATGTTATGTGGACATGTTATATATATAATTTTTTTTTTCTTTTCTTCTAGTACCGCTCACTGTGTTTTTCTGTTTGGCCTAAAGGTTGGCTGGTAGAGAATGCAATTAGCATTAAGCCCGCCTTTTGTACCGTTATATTGTAAATAGTGGTCAATAAAGGTTAAATAAATAAATAAATAAATAAATATTCAATGATGATAATAATAATAATAATATCGAGGAGATACTAAAATATGTATAAAAACAACAATAATAATAATAATAATAATAATAATAATAATAATAATAATAATGCTACACACTCAAAGCCCCACACTAGGATTCCCTGTGTCGTGGGTGCCTTGGACAACACACAAGACAAGGACACACACCCAGACCGAGAACGGAAATTCAAATTCATCATTCAAATCGCCGCCTCGCTGGGAATCGAACCCAGGACCCTCGGAACAGCGATCCGGCGTGTTAACCATTGCGCCATTCGGGTCGTCATGATGATGATGTAATCGAATAACACAATTATTTTCGTTAAGTAAATATAACGACAAGGGTAAGTAATTCCTCAAATTTAAGCATATAATAACCCCCTCAGTGACTTGTAAATTACACATGTGACCGCAGTTAAAGAGTAAATGCTAAATGGTAAGGTAATGGGAAGAAAGGTTGATAATAAGGTGTGCAAGGTGCGAAAGGGTTCGCGTGCTCGGTTGTTATTATCGGCAGCTGTCTACCACGCTCCCCCAGTCCCAAACATTGCATGTACGCAGTTCGGTCGGGGCCGTAGTAACACCCCGGCGCGGATGTCAGGGTCGCTAGATAAACGATAGTCCAGCAATGCAAACATTAATTGTCGTTGTTGGCCCCATTATTAAACTCGTAGCTATTTCAATGTTACGCATAAAAGTCAGATTCAGAAAATTCATTTCATATAGGGATTTGTAATACTGCGTCTACTACTGTCTCGGAAAGGTGCTTGTTAAAGAGCAACAAATATGAAGGGTTGTGATAATAATAAACGTTAAATAGCAGTAATTCTTATGGATTTATTTGTAAGAGAAGATACGAGATTACATCTAGACATTAGTTTTTTTGAGTGAATACAATATGACAATATATTCAAACCTAGAACATTTTGGTTTACTTTTCTAACACTTCCCCTTAAATCAAAATGTTCCAAATACCTGACACACAAAAAACATTCAGGCACCTAGCATGACACACAGTAGTTAACAATACTACACATAGGTACCATATCAAACCATGAGTATAACAAAGTAAGTAACATATTACATCAACACTTTCTTAAATTCAGTTCTAGACCCTAGATGCATAAGGGCGGAAGTCCATTTTGCCAACTTTACAGGAGAGACTAAAATAAAATTGAAATTTAATCGGCAGATATTTTAATAACTACAAACAAAACGTTAATTATGTCATTGCCTATATTTAGCACAAGTGAGTACTTTCTTAACTTAATTATTAAAATTATGAAACAAAGTCTCTAAATTTGTTAAAAATGAATTTTTTTTTAAAAATTATGACATCCGATTTTATGACAAAAAAAAACGTATATTATTTGTTCAACAGTATTTTTATGTGCACATACGACTTAATGCCCCCAATTTTCGTAATTAAATGAGATTTGTTTTTCCAAATACAACGTTATGCCACAATAAAAAGTAAACGTTTTATTGAAACTGAATCAGACGTAATTGTAAATGCGACGTAATTTTGTTATATTATTTTCATCACAAAGTCGGATATCCCATAACAACAAAATTACTATTCTTTTAAAATCAATTATAATAATTAGAATAATAGTGACAGTAATTTAAATAAACGTTAAAAACATTAAAATATTAATATTTTAATTAGTCACTTGCTGGAAAGTCTGGGACATTTCCGTTATGAGGAAGATTTTTATAGTAGGCATGAAATTCCTGAGGAACCCATGTCAAAAGACTCATTAGATAATTGTATTTATGAAAAAAATCGTGTGGACAGAGGAGTGAACGCTGAACATCTTTTATCCCAGACGTTTTTTTAGGAAATGTTTAGATTCGCTAAAAAAAAATATTGAAGAAAAAAATGTATGGAGCAAAACTGAAATATGCTTTTGTCTCGAAATTTTCGAAACTGTTAGCAATGAAACCTTTTTTAAATTATTGTTTTACATTTTTTTGATAATTCCACAAAGAAATTTTTCGCATTCACTTGCAGCCTTGGCCGTAATAACTTCAATATTTTTATTCCAACTATTTGCGACTATATAATGACTCTTGTAGTTGCGCGCATGAACTAAGTAAATCTTTTGTATGCACTTGCAGCTTAAGAGTTTATGCGCAGTTTAACTTAAATATGTGGTAAAAAAACACGAAATCACTACTTTTTCGTCTATTAAGTAATTGTTCATATCAACACAGATATCACATGACAAAACAACTTAATCATTGAAAAAACTGCAGAATTCTTTACAGTAGGTAGGTTTACTTTTTTAATTAAATTTAATACATTTTTTTAAATTTTACATTAGTAATAGTACGAAAACAAGAATAATAAAAAAATATACATGTATATTGAACATACAAAATGGAAACTGGCACTTCTACAGACATCATATCAAGGAAGCCATTTGAAGATTTGGGAAACAAGCAGCAGAAAAGGCAATTGGATACATTATTCGACTTTCTGGAAGAGGAACTGGCTTTTGTTTTTGTCACAAAGCTTGGATCTAATGTCAAAAAAGTTCTTGCTCGCATCATTGATCACGTTATGAAGAAACTTGAAAGGTTGAAGATACATCTTATTATTTTTATTTAAGAATGAAAAGAAGGAGATTATTCAGGAAGATACTTGATCTTCCTACTTACTACTTCATTGGATCTATCAAAGTGGAAGTACATCCTACCTAAGTTGAAGCTTCCGTCTTACTACAAGTTGTTAGCAGCTAAGAAAAGGTTATCCAGGTGCCAGAGGTATTGTAATATCAGAAAATGGAGTGAAGGTGAAACTACAAGTACTTTTATATGTCACAACTCGAAGGATTTTGCAAGTCGTTGGAGATGATGAAAATATTTCCAGTGGTAACCTGAAGCTGACAAGCAAATGGGTATTCGATAAGTCTTCAGCACAGAGAAACTATAATTAAAGATGTGAAATGGCAGACTTCGACGATTCCTCTGTGTTCATGACGAGCCTCGTTCTTCTGAAGCTAGAGGCTGGAAATGTTGTTATTTGGAATCATCCAAAGCGATCTTCATCTTCAAAATTCAAAATTTTATTGCAGACCTATAAAATTTCAGTTTGTGAAGGAAACTACTGACTTTGTTAAGCAAGAAATACGAAATTTACCTATTTCAAGTTGCGGAAACTTGGAAGTTACTCATAAACTGAGTCACAGATACTCCATCTGCAGCTACAGATAAATAATCTCCCTCAAATGTTTTGAAGACCTATGCGATTGTCAACACTCCATACGTGGATTCGAGTGGAGTGCACGAAATGAAAACAAGAACCTGAAGAAGTTTCGAAAGAACATGGTGCAGTCTGTCAATATCGATGGATTCCATGGATACTACAGGGAGACCGCTGTGCTCTTTTTATATCACTCCCCCTGGTAAAACGTGCCTTTCATCGTACACAAAACACAAAATGCCCATCGAAATTTTGTCAGAAGAAGCAGCAGAAGCAAGAAATAAGGACTTCCGAAATATCAGAGAGCGGCACACGAGGAAAACAGGAAGATTGCAAAATAATGAAGACATTATGCACAATTTTTTGATATCTTCAGATCCCTATTATATCTCATCTGAAACCCAAATATACCAATGTGAATTCATCAAGTATTTTTCCAGAAGCTTTACAGTTATTAGTTACAGAATAAGTACTAGAAGTTGAAGAAGAAGTAGAAATGGAAATTGATGACGAAGCTCCACGAAATGTGATTATGTTGTTCTGTCGATTTTAACATAGTATTATTACTAAAAAATAAAATTTCAGTGCACGTTGAACTCATGTTTTCGTCAAGCCATCACCAATGATAATGCCCGATGTCGCTAACTTTTGGGCGCAAAATTTTAAATAGTTCACATACATAACGATTTATTTTCACATCGGCCCACCGTTACATTTACAAAGTTATTGAAATAAAAGGCATAAAATCGTATCTCTGTATCTGTTCTGATATTATTCAAAGGGATCTTAGATGCATTATGTCGGAAGTTTAATTAAGAAGAATATTTTATATAACTGTTTGGGCCATAAAGGCGTAACTCCTGTTACGTAGTTCTGGCGCGAATAAAAGTTTGGGGCATAAGGGCCAAATTTACAATCCATCAAATGAAACATGGAGCAATGTATACGCAGAGAGACGGAAGTGAAAAAAAAACCTTTTGCTTCCAATGATTTTTGAAAAGCTGTTAGAACCGACATTATGCACTAAATTATCTCAGGCCAGGAAAGGGATAGAAATACCATTGTTAGTTGTATAGAAAGAGGAAGAAGAGCTTTTCTTTGTGGAACAATAAAAACTTTTTGCCAGATCTACACATCCGCCCTTATGCATCTGGGGTCTAGAGTTGTAACATTAACTTTACAAACTTATCTCTTACTAATGGTTTTGTAAGCAGATCTGCAATCATTTTATCCGTAGATAGATATTCTACTTGAACATATTGTTTAGCTACAATGTCTTTCACAAAATGATGTCTTATATCAATATGCTTAGTGCGTGAATGAAACATTAAATTATCACATAATTTTTGCGCAGACATGTTGTCATTAAACAATTTTATATTGACACCATTCAACTCTAAACATTCTTTCAAGAAAGTACGAATAAACATAGCTTCCTTAGTTGCATCAGATAGTGCCATGTATTCAGCTTCTGTAGTTGAGAGAGCCACAGTTTTCTGTTTCCTACTCTCCCATGAAACAACAGACTTTCCTATCTTAAAAACAAAACCTGTATAAGACTTGCGATCTACTTGACATGATGCCCAATCTGCATCTACATAACCGGAAACATTTAATCCCGATTTTTCAAAGTACAACTTATAAGACATTGTTCCTTTTAAATACCTCAGCACCCGCTTGGCTGCTTTAAAGTGAACATCAGAATAATAATTATTGAATTGACTTAAACAACTCACTGCATGAGCAATGTCTGGTCTAGTGCATACAGCTATGTACATAAGACATCCAATCAATTGCCTATACTCACAATTCTCATTATTATTTTCAGCTCTTAAAAGTTTCAAGCCAGGCTCCATAGGTGTATTGACCGGTTTACAGTTTTCCATATTGAATCTTCTTAATACATCTTCTATGTAATGTGACTGATCAATAGAAATTTGATTATTATTTCTACAGATTCTCATTCCTAAGAAGTTATGGACTGAACCCAGATCTTTAATTTCAAATTCCTTATTAAGTTGATCTTTAATAATCCTTCCATCTTCAGCAGCAGACGTAAATAAGAGAATATCGTCAACGTATATAGTAATAATTGTAAGCTTCCCTTCTTGATATCTAAAATACACACATGGTTCCACAGACGAGTTCCTAAATTGCATTTTACTTGTCAAAACTCTGTGTATTTTATCATACCAACATTTAGCTGCTTGTTTTAGACCATAGATGGATTTGTTTAACTTTAATACCATGTTTTCCTTCCCCTTTATAACAAATCCTTCGGGTTGCTCCATCAGAACATGTTCAACTAGATCACCATTTAAAAAAGTAGTCTTCACATCTAGCTGATCAATATTAAGATTATACTCGAGAGCTATTGTGAAAAGCATTCTTATAGTCGAATGTCTGACAACTGGGGCAAAAGTTTTATTGTAATCAATCCCATACTTTTGTGTGTACCCCTTAGCAACCAATCGTGCCCTATATTTCAATATCTCTTTGTCAAGACCACGTTTTATTTTAAAAACCCATCTACATTTTATTGGTTTCTGACCTTTTTCCAACTTAGTTAAGGTCCAACAATTATTTTTAATGAACGATTCATACTCATCTTGCATTGCAGCACGCCAATGACTAGCATCTTCAGAACTAAGCGCCTCTTGTACCGTCATCGGTGTATCGCTTCCATCAGTTACGATGCTCAGCGCCAATGCCATATTTACGTCGAAAGAATCTTCATCTACAGCACTTCCGTAACTTTCCACGTACGTGTCATCAGACTCCAAGTCTGAAGACCCTGGAACATAAGTTACATCCGAACAGCGATCTGCATTGGATAATATTGTATCAGAATTGTCAGTGTCATTTAAATCGATAATCTCCTGTCTTCTCTCACTTCTTTTAGTTATGCCATCAGACAGATTATCATCAGTGGATCCATGGTCAGACTGATCCTTAAACGACTCTGACAATCTTTGTTCATTCAAATTGTTTGTCAGTAAATTAAAATTATCATCATGTGTCATAACAACATTATCATTTGAATAAAATTGGTTTTCAAAAAATGTGACGTCTCTAGCTTTAATACATTTTGTAGGACAATCTGCATCTAACAGGCGATATCCTTTGGTATCCTCACAGTATCCCACAAAAATATACTTCTTTGATTTCGAATCAAGTTTCCTTCTATTCGGCATCAAAACATAAGCTATACACCCAAAAATCTTAAAATGACTCACATTAACTCGTTTGCCGGACCACATTTCTTCTGGAGTTTTCCCCATCACAGCTTTTGTCGGTGACCTGTTCTTAATGTAGACAGCCGTCTGAACCGCCTCTGCCCAGAAGCGCTTGTCCAACCCAGCGTCTTGGAGCATGCACCGCGCCTTCTCGACAATGGTCCGGTTAGCCCTTTCGCTGACCCCATTCTGTGACGGTGAATATGGGACCGTAGTTTGATGAACAATCCCCTCCTCCTTCAGATATGTCTGGAATTTATTATTAATGTATTCAAGATCGTTATCACTTCTTAAAACTTTTATTTTCTTTGAAGTCTGTTTTTCTACCAAGGCTTTAAACATCCTGAATTTTTCGAATACTTCTCCTTTTGACTTAAGAAAATAAACAAGTTTTTCGTGAACAGTCATCAATAAATGTCAAAAAATATTTAGCTCCACCTAAAGAAGGTTGTGACATAGGTCCACATAAGTCGCTATGTATCAGCCCTAACAATTCAGTTGACCTGCTTTCCGATTTTTTTGGAAATGGTACCCTAGCTTGCTTCCCCTTAACACAAGCTTCACATGGCTGAAAATTAGTAACTTCATAATCAACGCCTGTTACCATACCTTTCTTCATGAGGTACATACTACGTGAGTTTAAATGAGCAAGTCGCCTATGCCAGATTTCCTGAGAAACCTTACAGTCTGCATGAGCAGACACCTTCGGCTCCACCTCCACCGTGCCTGCAGTGACACCTGTAACTGCATTCACCTGTGAAGTTGAACACTGTGGAATCACAGCATTATCTGACACACTATTACTAATAGATCCATCGGTATTCAACCGAAACACACGATCTACATGGCTAGCAGTTGCAACTATCTCATTACTCTTCAATATTTTACAGACATCAGAACTAAATAAAACAGTTAAACCCTTTCGTATCATCGAACTAACTGATGGTAAATTAACAGTAAGTTTTGGTACAAAGTATACATCGCTTATAGTTTTTATGCAATTATTTAATTTAATCTTAATGTTACCCTTACCAACAGCTGACAGCTTGTCTCCATTTGCCACATTTACCTGTATAGAGTCTATCGGCTCATAGTCATGAAACATTAACCTATTGTTACACATGTGGTTAGTTGCTCCTGAGTCGACGCACCATGTGTCGTCCTTCATTGACACAGACAATGCAGATAATATTGCCTCATCTTTATTCTGAGTTCTTCGCTCCTTTCTGTGAGAACCCTGTTCCTTGCTATAAGACCCTCGTTCCTTGCTTCGAGTAATATTTGGGCAATTCTTCATTACGTGACCTGGCTTTTTACATTTTAAACATTTTATAGCTTTCTTCACAGCCAGTGCAGTCACACCAGTATTATCGAGACGCCTTTGATCTTCCTGTAGCAATTTGGCCTTTACAGTTTCACTTGACAATCTAATATTGCTGTTTTCCAAAGTCATTATCAATGGATCATATTCTGTAGTTAAGCCGCTTAATATTATGACAGCCAGGAAGTCATCCTCTAACGGGGAACCTATATCAGCCAATTGTTGAGCAATTTCCGTAATTTTGGCTATATAGTTGTCCATACCCGCACATTCACATTGTTTTATTGCAAAAAGACTTCTCAACAGACTCAACCTTCGACACAGACCTCGGTCCTCATATGCTCTTTCCAAATTTTGCCATGCCATACGTGCACTAGAGGCGTTTCTGACATGTGGATAAGCGGACGAAGCCACCGCCAAACAAATTTTGGCTAAGGTTTTCAAGTCTTTCTTCTCGTCTTCAATCTTCTCGGATATCACACAATCCCACAAATCCTCGTGAACTAATATCATCTTCATCTGGAATTTCCAGTTATGGTAATTCGTAATTCCAGTGAGTTTTTCCATGACGATATTGTTATAAGAATTCGCCATTTTGACGTTTTGCTACACAAGCCGCAATCGTCGAAATCTTGCAACTATTTATTGTAAATATACTTTAAAATACTTGCCGACGCGTCCTGGGCCCATAACCTGAAGGGTTGTGATAATAATAAACGTTAAATAGCAGTAATTCTTATGGATTTATTTGTAAGAGAAGATACGAGATTACATCTAGACATTAGTTTTTTTGAGTGAATACAATATGACAATATATTCAAACCTAGAACATTTTGGTTTACTTTTCTAACAAAATAAGTAGAGGAAGAATATCCTTAGACAATACGTACATAAATTTTCAGTAATTGGTAGGAGTAGGAATATTGTTCAAAATCATTTTATATCGTATGATATAGCATAGATACCCCAGCGTATTACCATTAAAAGGTAG
Organism: Hesperia comma; assembly: GCA_905404135.1. Lineage (NCBI taxonomy): Eukaryota > Metazoa > Arthropoda > Insecta > Lepidoptera > Hesperiidae > Hesperia > Hesperia comma. The sequence goes on along the minus strand of FR990021.1, from coordinate 12,066,239 downwards.
TCAGGTAATTGAATCGTTTCTATTGAATGATTAATGATACGATATTTTATTAAGTGTCGAGTCGAGGGTACCACTTTATATGCTGCAAGAGGTGTTAATAATGTTCTCAAATGTGTATAATAATATACTGTCCCGAAAATAGGTTCGCAGCGTTAAGGAAATGGTCTTATGCCAACCAAGATCTGAGTCTTAACAGCGCGTAAGCTGAAACAACTGATGGTGAGAAAGACGATGACGTATATCCCTTATTATAGTACCAATTGAAATATCTATACCTAATGAGGAAGGTTAATTGCACAAAAAACTTGATCTGTCCTCTCAAACGTTCTGGGTGGTACTAGACCATATATTATGACATCCCTTGTTGATTCCTGTTAATTCTAAAGGTGTAACTATGGTGGAACGAGGAAAGCACTAAAGTGGACTAAAAAAAGCCGTCAATCCCGGTCCGCCGTGTCAGATGGGAACCCTACGCATTGTGGTCAAAGCCGCAGTGTCGGCGCGTATGCATAAAAAGCAAACAAAAATATTTTTTGTGGTCGCGGCTTACCTTTACCGGGTTTACCAGACCGTGAACAATCGTCGTGAATTATCATGTGGAGCGTTTATGAAAGAGGCTGTTTGTAAAGCGAATCGAGGTGTAATAATACTCCGTCCTGTCATCGTAAACGGATTGTGATGTTTGCAAATTGCTCTTAATGAATCCTTGGAGTGTGTATTGTAGATATTATCGCCCATAATAATTGGACCGCAGGATTGGGTATTTATTATAATACTAGCTGACCCGGCAGACGTTGTCCTGCAACATATAGGTATTATTTTTTTTCTCATTGCGTGGTGTTCAGACAATATACAGATAAACAAAATTTGTAAAAATATGTTTTTGTCTCCTCTTGTCCCATTGAAGAGACTTAATTTGTTTCATGTATTTCGTAATGTACAGAACAGAAATAAACCAGTAACATTTTGATTATAACATAATTATTAGATATGTATAGTGTTAGCAGTGTGAACCCTGCCAGTTAACTTTGTCATATCTACTAGACGGAAAACGGATCGAATTCCTAAGGGACTTGATCATAAGAGTTCACAGAATATGTCAAACTCTGATAAGTATAAAGTCGGACCCAAGATCAATATACATCGTAATTCGCGAGAACAGGTCTTTTTACTGCTATAAAAGGAGGAATGCTTTTGAGGTTGAACAATAGTCCTGGACCTGTGAGTAATTTAAATCCTACTAAAAATAATATCATAGTAAGTAATCAAATGCCTGTTACATAAAATGTCATGCGTTTTCAAACTTGTAGTCCTGAATTATGATTCAACCCATTGACAAGTGTCATAAGTGCTTATGCTCCCTACATAATGCAAGTTGCAAAATGGCTTAAGCATTGCATACCAAACTAACAATGGCGACCTGACAACTTAACATGCTCACCGATGCATGGGCTGGCTATTTGTACTTATGTCATAAAATTGGAATTAACATTAGAGAGTTATTTAAAAAATATTAGTATAAATTATCGTAAAGTTCTTTTAATCCAGAACGCGACGCGTATTAGAATTGTCTACTTTACTCAAAGTAAAATTACAAAATGATAATTTGATAGCATTAATAAGATTTATGACTTTACATGTGAATATACAAGGTGGATACCACCATACAACAATAAATGAAACCACGAGCCCTGCTTCAAGCAAGGAACATATTACATTTCGTAAAAAACGCCTAACATCTTATTAACAAAAATGTTTTTTTTCAAACAAACTAAATAGCACAAAATACAGGAAAAAATAGAACAGCCTATCTAAACGTCAGTCACTCACTTTTGACAAGAGCGGCAACAATCTTCTGCTATTTTTACAATAATAAATAGATACAGCGTGTTGAAATTTTGAATATTGAAAAAAAATTGCTGTGGCTAAAGTAAAGGAGGTAGGTATTTGATTGAAAATTTTTTTGGGGGTAGGTAATCATTAGGTACATAAAATTAAATTTATTGTTGTATGGTAGTAACCACGTTGTATATATAAATGATCGTACATACTTGTATCGACTATTCCTTGCTTACAATCCTTAGGACAGATATAAAAAATTAATTCAATTGTTACAACGCATATTTCACGTTTTATGGACCTGATAAATTCACTCGCAAAATTAAAATATTAAATTTATACTACTTAGTGCTTTTTTGTATTGATGGCATTTTGAATTGGATGTCAAAACAACCATTTTAATTAGTGTTATTTTATTTTCAGAACACTGAGTTTTTTTCCTACATTCCCGTCTAATACCTACTCGTATGTCGTATACCAATTTCGGTTTAATTGCTTCTTCGAACTAATCAACAATGTGAGTCATTTTAACTGAAGTCTCCTCAATTTTTAGAACATCGTGATTCTTCTTATCCTGTTCAAAGTATGTGATGCGCAAGCGCTGATGAATCACAAACGCTACTCTTATGTTTAAGAAATCTTTTTAAGGGACTTTTTATTTTTGTAGTTTTTGCTGTTGCAAACCAGTACTTACACTTCAAAATTGTCGATGGGTAGGGACGATGTTTATTTTGTAATGTTTGCACAATTCATCTTAAGTTATGTAGGGAAAGTTGACAGCAGAAATACATGTAAATGTGAACGATTGAATTAAATGTCATCGGCGGTGGATGGATCGCGCAGGCCGCAGTGAAAGCGGGCCGGAGTATCGCGTGAGCGACTTGCCCACGATCAACTTTACCATGTCATGTTTCAGCTTTAGATATTTATAAATAAGGGATACCTAGTATTAGACTGGAAACAATGACTAATTCAATGAGTCAGTGCCTTTATTATTTTTTAAACTATTTATTGTGATTCAGGCTTTCCGGTCGTGTCACTGATGATTGGGACAAATTATTTAGTGCATACGTTATTTTTTGTGAAGGTTCGTCGTAGATTAGGTTTTATTTATTATACATATAATTTAAAAAAAAAACCAACGATTTTGTAAAAAACATTATTCGCTAATCAACAAACTGATTTATTTTCCTGTTAATTTTATAAATTCTTGGAAAAGAGAAAGATACCCAATTACCCAGTGGAGTCTGGTAAATGTAACTCTATTTATCGATATCGTAACATAATCAATGGTTTCTACTAATCGCTAGTTTGTAACGTTAGATGGGGTAATAAACACCAATAACTGTAAAAGGCAACCAAACCAATAACTTCAACTCTCGTAAATACACAGATATAAATTGTTCAACTTTATGTATCAAAGTGACTAACGTAAAGTGAAAATGTTATATTGATTGACCGGGCAATGGTCAACAGATACGATTAGCTAGTCAGATGGGCAGTTCTACGGTTGATTGGAGGCTTTTGCGTTTGCATTTAGCGAATATACCCCTCAGTCGTCTATGCGAATCACTGCATCGCACCCCAGTCTCGGAATACTCCATTAATTAGAAATCGCTTACACAGTATCAACAGTTTGGACGCCTAACCTTTTTTTTTGTTATCGAGGGGGAAACCTTCAAAAGGTACCCAGTGCCGTGGGAGCGACACAGGGTTATGTGGGATTTTTACCCACTAAACCCCCCCGGTGGCCTACCTCAGCGCTTGTGGAGAACTCCGGGATCTCCAAAGGAACACAACCGGAGTCCTCCGAGCGCGGCGCCCTTGGGGCTCTGCCCGCGAGAGACTAAATGCCCCATCGCTTGCCATCTCCATACGACGGTATGCGGCCACACATACCGTCATCCTTCCCGGGGTTGGTGATGGACGGTTCGAGCTCCCACTCTAGCCGCCCCAAACCCCGAAAACCCCTTTTAGTCGCCTCTTACGACAGGCAGGGGATACCGAAGCTCGTATTCTGGTCCCGAGCCACAGGGACTTGGACGCCTAACCTATGCTTATAACTTATAAGTTAGTTACAAGGTAAAGAACCATCCATTTGCTTTGCATAGCCTATTTTTTACGTTTATAAAATAAGTATTATCTACTTACACTGGTTACAAGTAATTGGTAATTTTTATTTATTTCACTTTATAATTTTAGGGATTCTTCTTTTTTTTTTATGGAATTAAGATAGCAAACTAGCATGCAGCACCAACCTTCCGCTGCCACCCATAACAACTGTGACCGACCTAGAACTAAGGATGGTTAGTACAGTTAGTAGATGGTGTTAGAATATTAGTTGGTTAGTTTGTTAATAAGTGTGAGGACAGGGACTGTTAGTGATAATTAGTTAATGTTAGTTAATGTTAGTAAAAGTCCAGTTAGTTATTGTTAGTATGAGTCTCGTTCTAATTCGGTCACAGATGCGTTGCTACCCCTGAGGACTGAGATGGTCGCCTCCAAAAAAGTGTAACCGGCTCCACACCTTCCTATCCGGAACACAATTGTTCTTAAAACAATTATTACACGGTAGGAATGGTAATTACTAAGTACCGTGGCGGGCGGTGGTACTTCCCCGGGTGATCTCTAGGCCCTACCACCTCGAGTATGTACAATATTTTTATTTAAAAGCTTAGCTTTTCTAAAGCTTCTTATTATAAAATTTATTCCAATTTAGAAATTCTACTGAAACTATTGAAATTGAATCTATTTTCCTAATAGCAAAATAGGGGTAATACGGGTAAGTTAGGTTTAGGTCTTTTATTTGCGCCAACTCTGCACATCCAAACGGGAAAACAGACAGGTATTCTGAAATGATATTTTGTCGCATCAGAATATTTTTGAAGTGAATTTAAGTACTTACCAAAATAAATGAAGGCTCGCAATTTAATAACATAGGTACAATTAATTAAAATGCAGAGCTCTTTACGAGTGAATAGGTTAGTGCGTTAACTTATAGTTAGTGTGTTTTACCGTCCAAGATTACATTACCACACCAGGGTCTATTCTATACTCTATACCTATAGGTAGGGTTGCCAGATCGCCAAATCAAAAATCCGGACAGATCAGCCAATTTGGCCGGACATTTGGGTAAATAAGCCGGACACTCATTATTATTTTGAATTTTAATGTTTTATGACTCAAATGTAAAAAGCCGGACAGGCCGGACACCGTTTATTTTGGCTGGACCCGCACTCCATAAGCCAATCACTGTCCGGCTTTATCCGAACGTCTGGCAACACTACCTAGAGGCCATAGGCTAGCTGGTAAAGCGCATCTAAACTAATAACATTTATGTAATTTAAATTGAGCAGTTAAAGTTCTACAGATTGGATAGAGCATGATAAAATGTTAGGCAATCTTAATTTTGGAGGTCAATGTTAGAACGATTAAAACTTTAATTTAAATTAACGAAGTTAAATTGCTGATTGCTTTTGAACAAGATGTGGCTACTCACGATCATTACAATTTTGATGTGAACGGAACACTGAAAGTTGACTTAATTTATTGCAAGAATGCGCCGTCCTTAATAAATTATAGCTCGATCGCTATTTTAGACGCTGGTTATGATCCGGCTCTCGATAATTGACGAATGAGTTATAAACGGTAAATGGGAGTGACGAACTGTTGCGCGTTGTAAACTTTAACTGCTCGTACAAAATTAGAATGCAAAGACAAACGACTTTGCAGCCCAGGTTCTAATGATCCTGCTTACTGCGCAAGTGTCTTGTATTCGATTCCCGGTTGGCACAAACAATTATGTGACAGATGAATCATCTGTATTCTCGTCCATATCTACCATTGTCTCTTTGTGCCTTTCCTTGCCTCACGCGATACGGGATACGGCACATGGAATCGTAGTCTCCCACACTAGTTTGTGAATGTGTGAGAGTTAAATACAAATCGTGCAGTCTATTATTTATTATCAATAATACCTGTTCACATAATGTAGGGTCTTCACGATTGTTGAAATTTTTATCTCATCTTTACGTTATTATAACAAACTATCGTTGGTTCGTTCAGTTAGTTGTATAAACTAGACTCGCTAGTCTAAAAGTGCGATGATGTGTTTCTCATTAATATTAATTTGCCTGCTAATGTAACTTTCATGGAAATTGTATGACGTATATATTTTAAATGTTTTCGTGTGGGTATTTGAATTTGTTGTTATTTTATTTTCAGCCCCAGTGGTACGGCATTGAGCACTCTCCCGCAACTCCGAGACTACCTCCAAACGGCAGGGACCTGCAAATGTGGTTTGCCCTGCCCGTTGAGACCAGAGACCGCCTTTAGTTTCGATTCTAAGGTACCTTAATCTAAATACAGTACGTTCTATTAGTAATTTGGAATTTCAAAAGCTGGCCCTATTGAATCGCTCATGACCTTTTTGGTCCGGCTTTGGGTTGGGCCTTATTGATATTGATATTAAACATGATTTTGATTTCGCAAGTAACGAGGTAGATGGTACTTTGCGTGCGAAAAAGGATCTTGACAAGCAGACACACTAACTGAAAACGTAGTGATTCTTAGGGTTCTGTTTTTTTTTTCAAAGTACGTAAGTAACCCTAAAAAGTAAGATAGATGAATTATGATGAAAATAGGAACGCCACCATTATACGAACAACTTTACTTGTAGAGTTATTATACCTATCACGTTTAGGATTATACACATTTGAAGTATCTACTCCAATTTGAACCTACATACGCATTGTACATTTATTGTTGTATGAATCTAATTCGCGCGTTGCGTGGCGTGACTTTGACCTGGTACTGATTGACTAAATTATTTAGGTTGCTGTACAGTTAATTGATATGAATGGATGGATGAAGTAAAATCATTGCTATTAAAACGTTTATATTGCTACGTACCTAGAATATTACTTATTTTCTTTTCTAAGTTACACTAACTAATTTGCATCTAGGTATTTCGCTGTGAGAAGCAGTTTATGGGAACTAAGACAGCGTGGCTACTACAGTCCAGTAGTCGAGTTAACCATCCGTAACTTTTAAGCCGCAAACACGCACGTACAATTTAATTGTATTTATAGATTATGTATATTATAGAACTGTACGGACGTTGTCTCGGAAGAGACACCCCTTTCATTGTGATACGGCGCGGGTTCAATAGTAGGATGACAAAGGACGATCGTGATAAATGATGTTATCGCTAGACGTTAACGGTAATGTGGCGAGTCAAATGAAGACAACTCGAAATTGATTATTTGCGTGTCACGGCGCCGCGCCGGCAGCGGCGCGTGGTTTGAAAAAAAACCTACTGAAGTAGTTTTTCGATATCTTCACTATTACGTATATTCGGTCCTCGACATTCCCTCTTGTATGATATTAAAATAAACGATAAATTTATTAAATTTAAATAAATTGAAACACGTATTTTAATGTTATTAGGTGAAAGGAAGTAGGTTTGCAACAAACCGTTAATACAAGTTAATGCTATAATGTACTTTAAACAAATGGATCAGCCAATGTTATTTAAATTTAGTTAAGATTCGATAGCGTAAAATTGAGTTGCTCTTAATTTCTGAGTAAAATTAAAAAAATGTATATTATGGTTATTTTCAGAACATAATCCTTTTGTAGACGGAATATTTTATGTATTAACATTATCTGACTTTAAATTTAAATAAATTGCCGTGGTCATTAGTACACCGAGAAGATAGATTAAAAATGTTCTAGCATCGTTATCTTGTTGGGTTTATAAAGAGCTCATTTAAATTGCACGTAGTTAGCGAGCCACGTGTCGTCGATAACAAGACGAGCATTGTGGAGACGGCGACAGGCCCGCCGGTCGGCTAGTCCGCGACTCCGCGTATAGGGTTGCCAGGTCGCCAAACCTAAAACCGGACAGATCAGTTACTTTGGCCGCACATTAAGGTAGGAAAGCCGGACATCCCATAAAATTTATGTCGGCTTGGTAGCTGGCGACGCAGAGGACGGAGGGAGAGGGAGGAACAGTTTCGTTGTATAAACATAAACATCAACATTTTTAAATTCAACTATTAAAGTAGGTACAATATATTGGTTTCCGAACGACTGTGATTCAAATATGAAAAATCTAACAAAAGCCGAACAGGCCGGACACCGTTTATTTTGGCCGGTGCGGCCATGCAATCAAAAACCCTAACTATGTCCGGATTTATCCGGACGCCTGGCAACACTACGCGTAGTTATTCGGAGCACACAAGCATTGCCTAACAAACAACTAACAAGTGAGTCGTTATAGCTTGCCCTACATTGTATAAGGCCGCGAATGCACTCGGCTGTTGCTGTCAACTCGTGATTAAAAAATTGGAGGTTTTCAATTATTTTACTGTATTTTTTTGTGTCATAACTTCGTGGTCGTGAACTGATTTTGACAATTTTAATAATTGAAAATGGTGCTTGTCGTTTGATCTTGAACGCTCTGAAAAGTAGTTATTGATTTATCCTTAACAATGCGTATTTAACTTTCGATTTCGATCACCTTGATGACGTTCTTCATTTTTGATACTTGTCGATGTCGAACTCGGTTTTTTGTAAAACTTAATTGGGTTTGATTTGTGGATTCAAAACTTTTCGGTCAAAATAAGGGAAAGGATGTTATGGTAATGAAAGTTATTTAGGTTTATATCCATAGCTGTACTAAGTATTCTACAATAAAAATATTATTATTATAAAAACAAAAAACCCGACTGCTTAAAAAAAGAACTGAAAAGAAAAAACAACTTTCACAATATCCACATAAAAATCTTCATGGTGCCCGCATGCAGTGACAAACGTACTTGTGATATAGCTTTTTGCTCGTTGGTAACAGTATTGTTTGTCCCCGCCTGCAGCACCATGAAGATTTTTATGTGGATATTGTGAAACTTGTTTTTTTCTTTTCAGTTCTTTTTTTTAAGCAGTCGGGTTTTTTTGTTTTTATTATAATAATATTTTTATTTCAGACTAGTGTTTTCGCCGAAAAATTCTACTTTTTGGGATGGTTTTTGACAATTTGTGTTAAAACCTGTGCCTAAACGTTATATGATATATAATTTTTGAAAAGGCCGTTTCACGATCTTTTATTTGATACCCATATTGGTAAAATAAGAGAAAACCCAAGATTATCCCCTCTTTTTCTTCCACTTTCGGGCGCCATTTTGAAAATTCATATATATAGCCTGTGTCACTAACACAGTTCTGACGAATTTAACGATACCTCATATGTCGAAATCCGTTCAACCGTTTGGGCTGTGGGGCCCGACAAAGAAATGGATATACATACAAACATACATACATACACTCGAAAAACATAACCCTCCTTCTGACGTAGTCGAGTAAAAATTATACCGTGCGCGTTGCTACAAGACCTACAAGTACTTAACATCGTCGTTCATCAGACTCTACATACATTACTGCACACCAAATACATCCCTGTCTAGTACGACTGCGGCATTATGGTGGCGTTTCTTTATTCTCGTAGGCACTTACTTGTTTGTTTCGCTAATCTACAACAAGATTCATAACTACAGTAAAAAATCTGGTCAAGTGCGAGTCGGCCCCGCACACGCACAGTTCCGTACCACTAAATGATACAAACTCTAAAAATTTGGTCATAACAAGATCGATGATTTTATGTAAAGTGTTAAAAGAGTTCCCCCATAATGCTATTATGTAGACATAGAAACAAATACATACATAATTTCGACGTGTAAATTAAACAGATCCTAGAACCCCCGAGAATGCTTAAATTTTGTTTTTTTATATAAAAAATCATAACGGACTACTTTATTATACCTAAGGAAAAAATCGGGTACATGCAAAGCGTGAAGTTCGAAGAATTGGAATAAATTTATTGACATTTCTATTATTTGCCGTGATGGGGGCTATACGTATACAGCATAAGTGACAGACACTTGAATTTCCACAAAGTATGTCCCACTTTGTGGAAATTCAAGTGTTTGTCTCAAACTTTTATGAGATAAAACAACCTCCCTTTTTTGGGGTTACTTGTATGGTGATCCCCTTTAGGATATTTTTTTTTAATTAAAAATATATTTTTGTTATGACGGCCGCAGTGTTCAGGTGTCCTCCTGTTTTAAAAAGTTAGATAGAGCCCTGTGACAGTCAGACAGACATCAGGTATTTATTAGTAATAGGTTTCCGTTTTTTTCTTTGGGTAACAAAACTTCAATTCAATCTTCAATTTAAATTCGAAATTTAAATTCATAATTTAAATACTGTAGGTTTTGTGTTTTTTTTTCTATTTTTTTCTAATACCTACAAAATAGATTGAATAAAAAAGAGATTGAATGAAAAAGTGGTTTATTTTTGTGATGTCTAAAAAGTAATAAATCGATCTATAATGATGATGAAACATAAAAAATTAATAATACTAAGTACATGATTTAGGAGATCGTTAGTTGGAATTAATTAATACACAAGATAATCGTTTGTGTACCTACATGTTGTCTGGTTTTACATCGAATATTTTCCTGTGTACTCTTTGCTCTTGTAAAAACTTAGTGGTTTGTATAAAAACCGATTGCAAAACCAATACAACAATCCGATATTGCCGCTTAACGTTAGAAGTGGTTTCGTGCAGTCCAATAAAGATGATGCTTCAGAGTCACACAACGGACAAGTTAATTCTGTCAAAGCTTGCTGCGACCTCCTCGCTTTGCCTTTGTGTGCACTTGAAATGTACAAATTGCACCGCGGCCCGCAGGGGGAGGTCGGTGCACTCACCTCCTGTCCCCCCACACTACCGCTCTCATCGATTCCTCTTTGTTCCGAGCATTCGTCTTGAGATGCACTCGTCGAGATCTCGATTTCACATTCAGACGGGGCACTGAATCGATCCACTCGTATCTTTTCGTGTCGTCAGCGATGGATGAAATTCCGTTGACGTAACAAGTTCTTGAATATCTCGATGTGATTCCAATCGTAGATGGTATCGTCCCGATCCGTTCAAAATTACATGCCCAGTTCTTCTATTAAATTGGACGCTATAAATTTGCTACGTAACTAGGGATACATTGTATGAAAAATACATTGTTGAATGTAAAATTTGAATTATTCATTTTAAAATTGTTCCAGGAAGTTCATTTTGTTTTGAGGCTTAATGTTAAAATATAATTATAGTTATTAATTTTACATAATTATTATAAAGTTTTTAACAAAACTATTGAAAAGAGTATTAAAAATTATTAATTATATATGATTTCCATTCCAATGTGAAAATGAGAACTTTTATCCACATTATGAATTAACATGTAAGGTGTATGTATCTTTCTGAAAGTAGGTATGTAACAGGGACCAGGTAAAGCCCGTCCTTGTAATTAGTACCCCCTTGGAAAATCGTCTTTGAAATTCGTCGATCCCACTTCTGATTTAATACCATTGAGATCAAAGCAATTGGGTATTTAGTTCTTCAAAATATCGTCTATTTTGACGAAAATTTCACTTATTAGTCCTTCAAGTTTCAAGAATGGATCAAAATCTATTCATAACAAACGTATCTACTACAGTTTGTTATTATAGACTAACAAATCAAAAACTGAACTTCTCGAGTGCCCTTAAGATTTCTCTCCTATTTTATTACCACGGTTTTAATTCTGACGTAGTTTTGTGCCTCGTTGTTTCGCAGATTTTGTAAATATTTAATTCTAAACGAGCATTTTTTTTTTACATTCAATATACCTACTTTGACGGTGATGATAATGATGTGAGTGTGTTTCTCTATAGTGCACAGTGTAGACTCGATTTATATTTTGTTTAACGGTAAAATTAACGCATGACTGCGCCTCAAACAGTCGGCAGGTCACTAAAGACTCAATAATAGGCTTTCATCGCTTTTCAGTGTATTGAGTTTTCGTGTTTGTCATGCGAAAATTTTATTCTATTTTCCCGTTAAATTTTACATAATAAATGCAACTTCATTTTGGAATATTCCTACTGGTTAGACAAATAGAGATTTTTTCGCGTTAAAGGTTCTGCCTTCAAACTTGCAAATTGTAATGTAGAAATTGAATAAACGATACATAACTCTAGTCAAATACATAATTACAAATTATGTTTTTTTAATATGAATAGCTGACAACCACGCAAATGAGCCACCAGACGGTAAATGGTCATCAGCACATTAGGGTTTAAGGGTCCATTTATTTTGAGTTTAAGCCAACACCTACACGTCATGTAGGTTCACTATCACCTTGTTCAGTAATGGAGAGGTCCAGGCACCAGGTACCTCCTACTAGAGGTCAGGGGATCTGCAATTCCCAGTAAAATCCCAATGGTATCTGCTTATCCATTCTGGTAGAGTTGTTTGACTGTTTAGCTATCATCCTCTTTTTGACATCGGTCTCGAAATGGTTGTTTACTTATTACGGTTGTAAATTTAAATAATTTCAAGTAATGCTGATCTTTTTGTAACTAACAAGTCTATGGTGTTACTGGTGTCAGTGGATGACGGTGACCTTTTACCATCAGGTAGCTTGTCGGCTTACATAATTACTATATACTGTTTATGTAATATATTATTTTTATTTTGTTTATATTTTTAAGTATGTAAATTAAGAACATAGATTTAGAAAATCTTTGTGGAAAGTTTCCAAATAAAATTTCAATTAAATTAATTCCTAATACATAATATATTATTGTACTATGTATACGATATTTTGTTATAATATTATTTTTCAATCACTTGCAGGTCAAGTATACATTTCGCGCAACAAAGCAGGATAATAACAGGTTTCAATTAGTTTTTTGCGCATCTTTGCACATTCTAAAAGATCTTGACGTAAGAGAGATGTTGGATCTTTTTTGTGGCTATTTTTAAAGAACAGTCTATGTTAATTCAATTAAATAATATTTTTATCATTATACAATTACTAGAGAACCGCCCGCGCTTCGCTTCGGGACCCGTAGGTAACAGCCGCGTAGGTCCCGCTCCCGTAGGAATTTAGGCTAAAAAGTAGCCTACTACTCGCTCTCTTCACTCCACCCTCTCTGAGGTGTGTGGAGCCCTCGGGACAGTTAGTTCCCCTTTGGGGGTGTCTCTCGCGGCCCGTTAAAACGGGCCGGTTCTTGGGCTGGGCCCTAAGGCCCTTGGTTGTCCATCTGTGGTTAACCAATAGGTCAAGTCCGGTGTGTGGTGGCCTTTTTACAGGCCACAGAGTCTTAAACGGGATGGGGTTCATCTTCGCGCCGCCCGGCGCCCAGGCGATCGAGGCCCTACCAGGTGAATCCCGCTGGTCGGAAGCCCAGCAGGAGCCGATCAGCGCCGGGCGACGACTTACGAAGCCCCAGTATCAGTCAGTGCTAGGCCCGTCAACCGATGTGCGCAACCAGCAAGTCGCGCGGGAAGTCCCAGCGGTCCGGTGGACGGGTGTGGAGCGGCGCCAGGTCCTGCAGATGCGGGAACCGCGACGCGTCGACACGCCCGAACATGTTGCGTGTCAATCTCTCGATGAAGTCGTCCAGGCTCTCGACTCGAAGGTCCCTCTGGTCCGCTGGCACTATCCTGTTGGCTGAGCAACTTGCGGACATCAGTCAACAGGATAGTGCCAGCGGGCGGGCGGTACACTGAATACAGCCGGAGCGGGAAGTTCTCGAGGCAGAGCTAAAGTAGCCTATTATGCCTATGACTTAAGTAAATTACATGTAGTATTTGATAGCGTAATTCAGAACTTGCAAATGAATTTTATTACCGCCATCTATTAACAACTCCGAAAATGAATATCTAGCAACTAACAAAACATCGATCTTCCCATGGGAATGGAATGTTTTTCCGCGGTAAAAAGTAGCCTACGTCACTCTCCACCCTCCTAACTATCCCCACACACATAAACCTTACCATATAATAGCTTTGTTGCGACGTGAAAGCGTCACAAACAAACAAACAAACAAACAAACAAACAAACAAACAAACAAACACACTTTCACATTTATAATATTAGTAAGGATAGTAAGGATGTCCCGTACACTTGGTACCTATGTAGGTACCGTCTGGTACAAACAGTATTTATTATTCAGAAGCTTAACTATCGCTTGGGCCTCAGAAATTAATTGCACAATCTACAGTAGAACAAAAAAAAAGTTTGTTCGTAAAAAATATTGCGCATACAATAGAGTTGGGCTGAAATTGTGACGGTTAAATGATTGCAAGGGTTTATAAAATAATAAAACCTGTCTGTATTAGCAGCCGCCCTTGTAAGGATTTAAAACTTTCCGCAAACTCGTTGCTTCAACAATATTTGTATACATAATTGTTTCCAAGTTTTTAAGTATCGGAAGTGAATGGGGTCGTTGTGACTTAATTTATAAAAGTAGTTTGCTTGTTGATCGTTGCAAAAAGTTCATAATGTAGCCATGGGATTTCATTGTGTCGGGTTTCACAGCGTATAAAACAACGCAGCCCCGCTGTTTCCGCGTGACAACGCGGATCAAGTGACATTTACAATCGATCAAGGTCGTGATCGTAGCTTTGATGTTCCCCTCGGCTTTCGAACTGTCCTTATAAGTGGACTTGACTTTCACACTAAGGCTTAGGTGAAGACTGTTTTAAATATCCCATTAAAATTTGTATGGGTGATATATGGAAATCAGTCTTCGTTTTACATTTAAAATGTGTAAAATTTTATTACGCTTGTACTTATAATAGTATAGCTTATGCCCTTTTGGGTCAAAGTTCTCAGAATCACAGGAAAATTGATTTACTGTACACGCTGTGTTGAATAATTGAGTGTTATCACTTGTGTAATTTTGTGTCCAACACCAACTTATCAAACTTATGAAACCTTGCCGTTAAAATTGTACAAAAGTTTTATCTATTCTGGAAATTTATTGCTACTCATAAACCCTAAAGAGGTGTAAATGTTAAGTACAGTTCATGTGCTTTTGATAATTTTACAATGTCGCATGATGATGAGAGTTATTTAAAATATTTGAAATTCATTTTATTTAATTTATTATGATTAAAAAGGTGGAAAAATACTTTTTGAGTTTTTTTAAATACTATTTGAGATACCTAATCATATATTAGCACAAATCTGTTAATTATAAATTGATATGAAATTACAATTGGTGTTAACATGCGTCGGTTAAGAGGATAACTTAAATCGACCCAAGATAAGGAAACGTAACTGAGTTATAATCTGGGCCTGGCATTAGGAGTAGCCGAGTTGGCTGTAGGCAACCGGCAACTTTCACACAATGCGAGGTGAAAGTGGCGAGTGCGGCGCAGTACCGCAGCCGCGCCGCACATAACATTCCGATCAGTTAGGTGCCTTGTTTGGTATAATAACGTGCAAGATATTCTCCATGCACACAGTAAATCATGACCTCCGTTTTGCTTTTGACCTTTTCCGCGCTCGTGAACACTTTACCGGAATAGGTATTTGGAAGTTTTCTTTTTCAATTTTGTGGTGCTTGATCGGTTAATAATATTACGTTGATGGAATCAATAATATGTGATTGGAATTATTTACATAATAATATAATGTTATTATTATTTGATGTACATATTTTGAACTGTTACTCAGCATATCGTTTGTTATTGATACCTCCTCTATTGTGTGGTTATTATTTTTTAACTATTTTGATTTAAATAAATGACATAAAAGAAACCGAGTATTCAACCGATTGTTGCGGTCAGGGAAAATATTACCTAATATCGAAAATATCGAAATATCGAAAGCGTTCACGTCGTTTCTTTCTGCACAGCAGTTCACCATGACAATACTAAGCCTTAACTAGGAAAACGGATGTTAGTTGAGGAGTAGTAGGTTGGTGTTTTATGTAAGACCAAGATAATTCGGTAACATCTGTGATGTAATGCAAAGTTGGAGTGCAGGAACGCTAAACACTATCACATGGAGTTAACATAGCCACATACATAATGTGACCATTTTTTTCGGTTCAAAACGGACAACGTGCGTTTTCCAAGTTTGTAATCATAAAATTTATACGGGTGCTAATACAGGACCATATGCAATACCGTTTTGCATCCACCACTCCTCCTTGTCGCTAAAAATAAAAGCAAAAATTGTAGTTTTACGGGTAAAGTCGGGAATGATTAAGCGAAACACGTCGAAAAATGGTCTGGCCCACCAAATTTTCAATCTATCGTAAATTCGGGACATTTTTGGGGACACCAGACTTAACAACCGGAAAACGGGACTGTCCCGTTAAACACGGGACGTCTGGTCACGTAACGCATACACCACAATAAAATGTATTTACGTACGGTTGTTGCGACACGCTTCGCCAATCCGATGGTACGATAGGCGGGTCGGGTAGCAGCGCCGTCGCCGCCGCGCCGGCCGCTTTGTCTTCTATCTATGAGCTTTGTTTATTGACTATTGTAGCATCGAGATCGGCTTCTGATGTCGAATGGAGTCATATACAAAGACTTTGTTAGGTGTTGCCTTTGCCAGCGGGATCGGGGAGACGGGTTTATTGTTTCGCGATCGAAGCTTCGATTTGTGTTATTTATAGATCATAACTATTAACATACAGTGCGTTCTCAAGTACATTAATATATTTTCGTTATGGATACTTTTCTTTCTTCAAATATTTAGGTCATTTGAGTAAGTTTGAGATGCTCGTGATTTAAATAGGAATATTTTACTGTGGCTCCGATATCAACAAAGACTGCCATACAGTAGATTTACAGTTAAATCAAAATTACAACACGAACAATAACCTTTTAAATAACATACAATAGACAATAGAAAAATACGAATCCAGAGGTCATGTGACCATTCGGTATTGAGTTGAGTTGGTCGTCAAATACAAAAAGTAAATTTTTTCAGACACTAGCTTAATTTTCATTAAAAGTATTTGTAGGACTTATTTACGTCATTTCATACAGCTTATAATATAATGAAGGCCAGTTTAATTATTGAAGAATAGAAGTGATACCCGACTCTACATTGAAAGTATATATTCAGGGGGTCAGGTCATTTTTAACAGCTGGCATCAAAACTTAGAGTTTGATGATAGATAAATTGTCTTGACTTGAATTCCGTTCTAAGACGACTCGAGAGTATTCAATCCGGGGGTTTGGGAGCGAGTGTTTTCATTTCTCTCTCTTCTTTTTTTCCAGCAACGCTCTGTGCCACCTTTGATGTTGTTGATGTTCATTGGTGACGTTGATCAGTTACCATCAGTAGTCTTGTTTACTTGTTTGTTAGCTATTTGCGTAAAAAGTATAGGTATGTGATGAAAAATACAAATACATGTAAGTACATCGTCGTTTATAATATTCCAAAAATACTCAACATCCCAATTTCACCAAAAGCGGATAAGAATGATCTCGCAAAGGGTGCATTGTACCAACCGCGAATTGGACGAATAACACTACGGTTTTTTCCCGCGGCGGTAACCGCGTAACCGCGCAATTCGCATACATTGTCAGAAACCGCAAGTGCGGCCGCTTGTATGGCTTTCCTTGAGTTACAAAATTTACGCGGTAAGAAACCGCGGCGGTTTAGCCGTAGTGCGGCCTCGGCCTAACGCGCCTAGGATAATTTATAATTCACATAGGGTGCCCGTCCACTCGAGCGCAGTAGACCTGAGTGGAGTTTTTTCGGCTAATAGAATTGTACAAATTTACATTACTGCCTCGCTGGTTTTCCACCAAGCTCCTTTCTAATGCCCGAAAAAACTGCTCGCTAGGGTTCGCTCCACTCCAGTGGGCACAAATAATAAACAGGATTTTGAAGTAGATTTTTTTTTCAGAGTATAAAAAAATATTTCACGTCATAAAGCATGTGTAGGTAATAAATGGATGTGTCTATTTATACCGCATAACATCTCATCACATGTATGTAATAGCGGTAGATAGGTTTATCGTTATAGACTACGGGCCCATGTCGAAAATGGGGGGGTCATACGAACCACCAGGTGATGTATATAGGACGATATAAGAGCACAAAATAATAAGATTCAGCACTATGCCGTCACTTGTAAGCTGTCCAACTGAGTGCTGGTGAGAATTCAAAAGTGCAGGTAGAGGGAGTACATTTTGGTCATATGATTCTGTACGGCATTTTCACCATCGATAGATCCATGAAAAATAATAAGAAAGCGCGCAGTCCCGTAAAAAAATGGTGAGCCACAAAGTCGGTAAATTTTTTTGATTTTTTGAAAATTCCAGGGTAAATTTGGTCATTTGATCCTGTACGGCATCAGTTTCATACTGTTTCAATACAGCTTCTAATCCATTATTCCGCAACGCCGTACAAAAATCATGCGACACGAGGAAAAATTCTAGGGTTGCAACCCCCTCTATTTCCGTGGTCTGGGGGGTGATTTGAAACAACATAAAATTAATTTATTTTGAAAGTATTTTATGCACAGATAATATTTTTTTACATGCCGTACATTTTCGTTGGTCCAAAGGTTTGTAGGGAAAAAAAATTCAAGGAAAAATCCATAGAACGAAATGTATGAAAAATATAGTCTGCATTAAAATGTACGGCATCATTTTTTCCTAATTTATGTATCTTAATACTATTTAGAACAAGGGAAAAATGTAGGAAATTGCTATATTCTATTAATCTATGAATATTTAAACTTCTGCAATAATTTAACAAATTTCAGTTTTTGTATTTCTCTATAACTTTTTTTAGAACAGTTTCTTTTGAACGGCAATACTATGCAACAATTATATTTTACAATATCATGTTAAAAAAAAGTTGCCGTACAGTGTCAAATGACATTACAGCTTTATAAATCAAGTATACCATGAAATTAAGGTAATTATTAATATACATTCAAATGAACAATAACTTTTTGACGGCATTATTTTTAATAGTACTTTTGAGTGCTAGATAATGTTTTGGAACCGAAGCCGTACTTTTTCAAATCACCCCCCAGACCACGGAAATAGAGGGGGTTTCAACCCTCGATTTTTTCCCCTTGTCGCATGATTTTTGTACGGCGTTGCGGAATAATGGATTAGAAGCTGTATTGAAACAGCATGAAACTGATGCCGTACAGGATCAAATGACTAAATTTACCCTGGAATTTTCAAAAAATCAAACAAATTTACCGACTTTGTGGCTCACCATTTTTTTACGGGACTGCGCGCTTTCTTATTATATTTCATGGATCTATCGATGGTGAAAATGCCGTACAGAATCATATGACCAAAATGTACTCCCTCTACCTGCACTTTTGAATTCTTACCAGCACTCAGTTGGACAGCTTACAAGTGACGGCATAGTGCTGAATCTTATTATTTTGTGCTCTTATATCGTCCTATATACATCACCTGGTGGTTCGTATGACCCCCCCATTTTCGACATGGGCCCGTAGTCTATTATAGTTATCTAGTAAATTTCATTTTAAGTATGACAATATTTTGTCAGTTCAGTCATTAATTAATATTTAGTATTATTCTCAATTTGGAATTTTTTTTTCTGTTGATGATTAGCACCTACCATCGTTATCTCCACATCCACCCAGGGTTGACTGGTGGACAATGCCATTAGGCATTAAGTTGTACCCTATGTTTCTCTGTTTAGAGGTGACATAAATGTTAAATAAAATAAATAAATAATTCGATTGAAAAATGCGTTAGATATGCTTTCCAGTTTTTTTAAACAAAAATTATGTTAAAATTGCAAACCGATACGCCAAGATTTCAGAGCGAGATGACTCAGATAAGGTAACGTAACTCAAAACGTTCTGTCTTTATAACGGACCGTGACGATGACAAATGGCGACTGGGAAACGTAAGTATAGCGTTTTGTAATAGCTCATGTCGCCCACCTACATTACACCGCTTTTAAGTTGCTATCGTGTTTGTTGTGAACTTTACTACCTACTTTCACATTCTCCTGAGCCTCATTGTAAACAGTATTACAGAGTATCGGTTTCTTAAGTGAGAGATTTCGCTAATTTACTTTATATTAGTACACATGACAACGAAGTCGAGGTTTTAATTGATTCGATACGCAGCTTTTATTTAAAGACTTCATCTCTTTGTTTGTCGACCTTGAACGGCAACTGCAACAATACAAATGAAGGAGGAAAATGGGGTTCTCACATTTGCACAAAATAAGAATAATTCATTATCAACGACATAGCTTTTCATTTGAATAAGCGGTTGGACCACATTATTAACACGAACGATGTTTGAAATCGTCACTGGTGAGGAAGTTAAAATTATTGGTTTTGTAAATATTGTATCCGGCACTTAAGTGGAATAGCCTCCTAATGGTAAGTGATTACCATCAAATATGGAGAACTGACGTATATACCTACGTATACTTATGTATAAATACAGATGTTTTATAAATCATCATTGATGTTTTGGCGACCAGAACGGAACATGGACTTTGCTTTTACTGCATCTTTTAAGTTGCAAATAATTTTTTAAATCAAGGTGACATTCGTAATTTTTAGAGTTCCGTACTTAATTATTTTTCCCATCGTTTGGGTAAAGTGTGGAAGGAACATCTCAGCGAATGTTTTTGCAACACTTGCAAAAATAAAATACCCACACTGAATTGGATGTGTGTGTGACACTTATATGGGTTTTTCCCGTTGGCTCCCATTCCCGTTCTCACCCGTCCCACTAGACCCCGAAAACGATTAATTAGATTTATAGTTTGTTATTACTTTTACCTTCTTTTTTCAACGTGTACAGTCGATAGAAAAAGTGCTTAAAAGTATGATAATGATTTTTGTGTCACTCTCATTACTTAAGCAAATGTATGTTTATTTTTTTAAGTAAATTACCTTTATTGTTGTTAACTACTTATATTTTACTCCCGATCCTTTTAGTAAATAACGACGCACAAGTAGCCTCATTCTCTAGGATTCCGTCTCGTAGGTTCCATGGGCAATATAACACCCAGACCAAGAACCAGGCTAAACCCAGGATACTTAGAACGGCAATTCAAGTTATCCGTCCAGCGTTGTTCAATTTTTACTTTAAGACTTTTTCTTATAACTGTACTTTTAAGCAATGTTTACTTTTATTTGACGAAACGGAATCAACTTGTGTCTGAAACTGAGACATCTTTGAAACGGGTTTCTGAGTGGGGCAAACATAACCTAGTCCAGTTTAACCCGTCGAAGACACAAGTCTGCGCGTTCACCGCGAAAAAGACCCCATTTATCGCAGCGCCACAGTTCCAGAATGTTCCCCTTACCATCACCGAAAGCATTGGGATTCTGGGTGTCGATATCTCGAAAGAAGTCCAGTTTAGGAGCCACTTGGAGAGCAAAGCCAAACTAGCCTCGAAGAAACTTGGTGTGCTCAATAGAGCAAAGCAGTACTTCACTTCAGACCACAGGTTGTTGCTTTACAAAGCCCAAGTCCGACCTCATATGGAGTACTGCTCCCATCTTTGGGCCGGGGCACCGGCTACCCAAGTGGATCCTCTTAATCGTATTCAAAGACTTACAGTCGGGTTAGAATCGCCTGCCACGCACGTGTAAACTGTGGAATGAGCTACCATCGACGGTATTCCCACAGTGCTATGATATGGGGACCTTCAAGAAGCGGGTTCATCGCTTCCTTCTCGGCCGGCAGCGCACTGGTGATGCCCCTAGTGTTGCGAGTGTCTATGGGCGACGGTGACTGCTTACCATCAGGTGGCCCGTCTGCTCGTCTGCCTGCTTCATACATAAAAAAAAAAAGGTTATCTGTAAAATCGGAATTCGGGGTCTAGTGGGACGGGTGAGAATGGGAATGGGAGCCAACGGGAAAAACCCTTTTATATTCATGCCGTTGTTATACTCGTATTCACCTATCCCACAATCTTTAACCACAGGTAGAACTTTCACACATCCCTAGCATATTTAATATAAAAATTTCTAATCGATTAGCAGCCATTATCTTTAGTTGAAGAAGATATTATTAGGAAGATTGTGCGTATCACTTTTTACCTTTTTAGTTGTCCATTGTCATCAAGATGCATGGACAGGCGATTCATTCCCCTGAATGGATTTAGTGCTGAACACTTGGAACATTTGTCAGGAAAATAAATGTATGATCTAATTTTTATACATTACTAGCTGTTGCCCGCGGCTCCGCCCGCGTGGAACTCAGTGTGTCACAAAGTTATTCCTGCGTTAATCCCGACCCCACACATATTAAGACACACTCCACACATCTTAAGAACAGTTGATTTTTTACTACGTTTTAGTCATACCGTACAAAAATCCGGTAGGTAGATCTTGAGAAAATCGATAAAAAGACTTTAAGATATAGGTAAACGTCAGGGTTTTTTCATTCCAAACTATTATATTTTTAAACTACATTGGTAGTTTTTCATTCGGGTGCCAAAACATAAAGACCAGCTAAAGCGATGCTGACCCTCGAAAAAGCAACATAAAGTTGATCATGAGAAAAAAGCCGGTTCGATTCCCGATATATGTATAGATATCCCGATATATAGATATTAATGAGCCCGTGACTTCATTCGCTCATGGAAGCTTTTCCCGCGTAAATCTCGATCCCGCGGGAAGTCCGGAACAAAAAGTAGCTTATATAATGCTCCATAACCTCCTCTACCTCCCACTGAAAGTCCCATAAACATCTGAACCCACGACCTCATTCCCGGGTATGAGTTTTTACCGCGTGAATCCTAATCCCGCGGGAATTCAGGGATAAACATTAGGTACCCTATATGTTGCTTCAAAACTTCCTCAATCTCCTAGTAAAGGTCGCATAAAAATTTAAGCCCGCAACTACGCGCAGGAGATTATTCCGCGTAACTCCAGATCCCGCGGGATTTCCGGGAAGACAGACTTGTTAGTTTTATATTAATGTTTGTTTAGAAGCTATTTATACCCCATACGCGAAGAAGGTTTTCCCGCGTAAATTCCGATCCCGCGGGATTTCTGGGATAAAAAATATCCTATATGTTAATCTAAGTTGCCCTCTATGTGTGTGCCAAATTTCATGAAAATCGGTTCAGTAGTTTTTGCGTGAAGGAGTAACAAACAAACAAATACACAAACTTTCACATTTATAATATTAGTAGGATAGTAGGCCATTACGATAGGAAGTGTAACCCACGTTACCCACTTAGTGGTGAGCATGCTCGGGTGTGTTAGTTGTAAGGTTGTAACGCTCCAGTCCTCCAGTTGTCACGGTAAATTAACCACAAGCTGAGTCAGAATCCAGCTATAATGTACAACACTAGTACAGATATTAATTGGATATGCTAATATTATCCTAGATCTGCTTATCAATTAGATACTATAATTTACATCTGAATAACACGTTAATGTGGCTAGCACTTCGTTTGGTTTGAAGGTGTTGAATATTGGTATCAAGTATTGTACATAATTATAATGTGTACAATAATACTGACATTTCGTTACGCAATTAGGATTCTAATAAAGTACATGAATTTATTATCGGTGCGTGATAATCGACTTGAACGGAACTAAATAGCTAAATACGTTATTAAAACGTCGTTACATTGAATGAGTAATGGCATCTCGATGTAATTAAGTGGCCGCATTTCGGGCAAACGCCAACGCGGGTGTTTGGTGGGAACTGACAATCCGCCACCCACCGGTGGGCGTGGGGTGGTGCGGCGGTTCCGGAGCCGGGACAGGTTGTGCAGATACAGGCAAGTTTGGCAGCCGTAAATGTCCCCGTTAATTAGTGGCGAGCGCTCGACGATCCACGGACAAATTACGCGACATTCATCGCCGCACGCAAATAAAGCGCCACGACACCGCTCCGCCTCTGTGTACCGCTATCCTTAGGGATCAATGTATTAACGGCTCCCTGTTTGTTTTAATAGCTCTTTGGACTCTTAACGTGTACTGAGATATCGTTTAATTTCTGTAGTTCTAAGAAAATAACAATTTAATGAACCGCAATGCTTACTACGGGAATGAATGTAGGTGGAGAATTACAGTTGCAGAAGTGGCTTTAAACTATAAAGATCACCTGATATAAAATTGAGAAATCAGAGATACTCTTGGTGTGTTATTTTAATTGAATACGAAATCCTTGTTACCTGTGTAACATACCAATTTACGAGTGGCAATGACATCTCCTCGTATTTGATACACACTGAATACCTAGTGTACAAAATGTAGTAAGTACCTAGCGCGGTAGCGCTCTACGATTTGTGTTAATGAACTCTGTAATTAAGCCTCTGTGTGAAATTAACTTCAGCGAATTGGAATGTTATACATATTACCTGAATGAATTTAGATTAAAATATGAATTATGGAGTTAAAGTTTACATTGTTAATGATATATAACATTGTAATCTCTAGTATACACACGAAATAATGCTAGATAGGACAAGACTAGGGTATAGGTATGTGTTATACTTATTTTTTGTTTTATGAGTTATGAGTAGGTATTATTTGTTTTTGTGTTATGTTATGAGGTAAAACTGCATGTATTTCGTGTACCTACCTATAAATTTTACATAAATATACGTTTAGAGTATGAAATTGGATATTTGCCCTGATCTTTAATAACTACCTAATGTTCTAACGCCATCTAACTTTATGGACTAACCATCCTAGTCCCTAAATTGAACCTTGTTACAATTGTCATGGGCCGTAGCGAAAGGGTGATTGCTGCATGCTCGTTTGCTACCTTAATTACAAAAAAAATATTGTTTGAATTTTTGTTTGCTTGCTGTTTATTTTTTGTCTGGTGATGTGGTTTACATATAAATACGACGCACGATTGGAGTTTACTCCTTACGAACGATAATTATAATATATATCGAATAGAAAACAACTGTGAGGAGCAATGACTGCAGGAGGTGGTGATATGAGATGTGCTGAAGCGAGGGCAATTTTGGCATACTGGTGTTGCCAGATGTGGAGTGGAGAGGTGCTATTGAGAGGAGCGGTGCTTTTGAACAGAGTAGTGTTTTAGTGGACTTGAGAGGAGAGAAGAGGAGTCAGATCTTTCTTTTCAGGTTTTCTATTAAAATGTTACTGGCCAGCGACCTGGCCGGTACCTATTTGAAAATGGAACGACGACAGCAAAGGAAGATTTGTTGTTGTCAATACATTCATCATTCAATAAATTGTAACTGAAGTTGTAACACGAGTCGTATTATTTTGCCCTTTTATAATAATATATTTGAGATTCAAATTTGTTATAGAGATTGAGATTTAAGATTTAAGATTTGAGATTTGAGATTTGAAATTTAAGTTATATGTTTGTCTCTTTCTACATAACGCCTCAACTTTTGTTAACACTTGATTTTACTCCTCATAAAATCTCATACCGAGCCTTATAACTCAAATCGTTTCTTAAGGAGTAAACTCCAAAAATATACGTCAATTAAAACAATGTTACCAAGGCATTGGTTTCTCGACGCGGGGTTATAAATATGTCCATTGTCCATACATATTTTTTGCTAGTGAACAAGGTTGATTCTCGAAAGATATATAGCAATGGATAGATTTGTCTATAGGCGTATTAATATGGAATACCTTTCGATTAACATCAGGTTATGCATACACTAATAATATGCATGAATAATTCAGCAGCAGCAGAACGTAGACTATTAATTAGTGAGTAGCCATTAGTCAGCGACAGCGTGATTATGTCGATGTGTCTGTTGCACGACGACTCTGTCCGTTCGATTGAGCCTCAGATTGAAATTGAACTGACCAACCGTTTGCCTACTGGTTTCCTGAAACAAGATGTCGTTTTTATGAGAAAATAGTTCATTTTGTAACTCTTAACAGACAATTTAAAAAAGAACTAAAATTTAACTTTATTATTTATTTATGAACATCTTGAGTATTGCACTTGACTTGAGCAATTAACAACTTGAGCATAAAGAATATTTTATTGCTTCATAGATCTAAATCGATATAAACTTTTATTGATTTTTCCTTGTTTCGTTACTCTAGTTAAATGCCATGACATTTATATAGATAATCCTGTCATTACAAAATTTGTGCCATGGCTGCGACCAATCAATTGACGTAGACGCGGGTCATGGTCATGATTGAGTAGTCCAAGATCATACTTCAACACTGACTCTATGTGGTTTTGATGAATGTTCAGTAAGTCAAGTATCTCGAGGTATTGGCTCCAAAGACATGCACGAATACTATTATATTAGGTACCTACCTGAAGAAAAAGCAGGTTTATTGATAAAGTCTAGAATTGATATTACATAAAGTTATTTTAATAGGTACATAATAGTAGATTGTATAACAAGGGAGCAAAGTAATATTTTACGGCGAGGGCGCTTTTTTGAATCCAGAGCGAAGTGAGGGATTCTAGAGTAGAATCCCGAGCGTAGCGAGGGATTCTTTAGTGGAATCTTGAACGTAGCGAGGGATTCAAAGTATGTCGCCCGAGCCAAAAATATTTGCTCCCGAGTGATACACTCTAATACTTTTCATCCCCCCCTATGAGAAAATAAAAGGCGCCTCAAATTCAGGAATACTGTCACAGTCACTAAACTGACTAAACCGACTAACCCGACTAACCCGACTAACCCGACTAACCCGACTAACCCGACTACCCCGACTAACCCGACTAACCCGACTAACCCGACTAACCGACTAACCCGACTTACCCGACTTACCAGACTTACCCGACTTACCCGACTTACCCGACTTACCCGACTTACCCGACTAACCCGACTATTATTTAAATAACGGGCAGGAAAAGTTATATGAAAATTCATTCCCGCCCGCTATTATTCACTAAACTAACTAAACTGACTAAACCGACTAAACCGACTAAACCGACTAAACCGACTAAACCGACTAAACCGACTAACCCGACTAACCCGACTAACCCGACTAACCCGACTTACCCGACTTACCCGACTTACCCGACTTACCCGAATAACCCGACTTACCCGACTACGACTAACCCGACTTACCCGACTATTATTTAAATAACGGGCAGGAAAAGTTATATGAAAATTCATTCCCGCCCGCTATTTAAATAACGGGCAGGAAAAGTTGTATGAAAATTCATTCCCGCCCGCTAAATAGAAAACACCAACTTTCGATCCCCTTAAGACCGAACCAAGTCGTCTTTTTCGAATAAGTGGGATGAAAAATTATATAATACCATGTAAATCGCTTATTCACTCACTTATAACTTGCAAAATATGTCTGTTAAATAAACTAAAGGTAATTAGAATACAATATATATGCTACATAACAGCGCTTTGTGTTTTAGATTACAAAAAATTAATCTTCATAACCTATAAAACTGTATTAAGCCATAAAATAAAAAAAATCAAGTGAGCTATAATATCCAACATTATGTTTGTACAACGAGTCTACAATATCTACTGACATAGTTTAATTACCTCGTTTACGAGTTGTTCGAATTGTATTTCATTTATTGGGTACTTGATATTTTTATAGCGTAACATACAACTCATAATTTGGCGCTTAACCGCGAATGTGATTGCTCGTTAAGTGTTACAAGGCTGAGTGCGGAGGCCCTGTGGCCGGCGCGTGCGCACACCCGTCTCGTTTACATATTGTATTGTAATCAGCTGATGCACGTTACTACGCCCTGGTTATCATTACTTGGCGATTAATTACTTTTGTCTGTGGTTTTTTCTTTTTCCGTTTGTATAAGTCGATAAATGAGCTCTCATTTGGTAAGTGTTGATCGTCGCCCATTGGCATAAATATGTACATAGTTCTAGCGGAGTTGTATTCGACTGTATTTTTATGTGTGTTAGTTATATTAACTTTTTAATGTATAGTAAAAGGAGATGTTTCAAATCCGGCCCACAATATGTACAGTACCTCGAAAAATCGAGAAAAATCCATGGAATTCGGGAAAAATAAAAATAAATTACCTAAATGCATACTTTTCTGGTACAAAAATTGTATCTATCATTTAATTTTATCAAGTTTCAACATGGCGTCTTACCAATTTGTCATTGATCACAGATCACGAACTGTCTACTGTCACTTTAATATGACAGAAATGTACGTACATATGTCAAACTTCAATCAAATCAACCAACGTGACATGTGATGACAGCTTACCGCCATGACGGATTTTTGTTTTTGTGTTGCAATTTCAATTGTATATTTTTGTGTTGTACCAAAAAACTAAACCAATTTGAAGTGATTGGATAGTTAAAAACTGTTTGAATTGCGATTCTCCATATTTTAGTATGGTGTACAAAGTGGTGGCCGGGGCTCCATACATTTTGAAACAACTCCTTTGCGAAAGCAATGTACTTGTAGCGTAGAGTTAGTCATCAATTCGAAATCTCAAGAAGTATCTAAACTTTATGGCGATAGGAAAGTAGTCCTTATTCGAAGTACCTAAACATGTCAAAGAGTAGGTATTTGCTATAACAGTAAATAACATCTTTCCAAATAGTCGAATTGTCTCGGCACAATAACGTGCAATGTAAACATTTGTGTTGACTCAAACAGTTGGTGTATTAGTAATGTAGTGTGAACGCATCACTTACGATCCGTGGGCTGTGGTTTCCATGATTCTCCGCAATGTTATCTAGTGTAGCCACGTGTTTGCTGTTTTAGGACTAGCCGGAATTTTTTTTTCCTAAAGAAATTAATGCTTTATGACAATCACACCTGATTGTAAGTGCGATGAAGATGTTTTAAAATTCTTAATTTTTTTTTTGGAACGGATATTACGTATTCTTTTGTTTGTTTTAGTATTGTACCTACAATTTTCTCTTTATGTAAGTGTTTCGCCAACAGTTTTCGGTATGTGTCAATTAAAATATGTTTTAAATCAAGTTCCAATATTATGTATTCTTATCAAAAATGTTATTTTGAAACAGGGCTGCTGCTAGCTGCATGAAAGCCCGCGTGCTGTATCGTTTTCCACCCCTCCCTTCACCGTCGTCGCTTAAACTACCAGGCTAATATCTGTTTACTTTTATTGAATTGAATAATATTCCGTTTATTACACTACACAGTACACTAGCAGTAGTATTTATACTATTGCTAGTGTACTGTTAGTTATTAGGATTTAACTTCAATTATTTTGCTATTATTAATATTTTTTTTTTGTTTTCTATTACTACTAAATTTGTGATACCTATATTTTGTTAACTTAGTACTGTAAGCAAGTTCGCCACGTTCCGCACCTACGTGCGCACCGCACAACGCAGTAGGTCACATTGAAAAGCAGCGAGCCTCGCTGAATGTGACCTTTTTCACTTACCATCTGCACGGCACTGCGTGCTATGTTGTTTAGATTTAGGAAACATTATTGTTAATAACTAATAACCATCTGCATCAGTGCCTTGTGTAAGAAATAAATGTTTTTCTTTCTTTCTTTCTTTCTTTCCGCGCCGCCCCTCCGTGGTCTATTTGCCACCCCAACCAGAAGTGCCGCCCACGTGAGGTGCACGCCTTGCACGTCTGCTTACGGTGTATTGTGAGATTAAACATATTTATTGCTTTCGTAACCAATGCAGTTATTGCAATAAAAGTGACACCGACAACGGTTCCCACAGAGCGCATGTCCATCTAGCGCTTTTAATTGTTTTTAATTAATTAAAATAAACAATTAATTAATAATTGTTCGCTGTTCGACCCCGTCTGCTTACTTTATAAGCTAAATAATATTTCCCTACTTGTCAATAGCCAATAATGTAAAGCTGTTGGAGAAAATTGTTGCTGCAAATTGCGTGTGCAGCGACGCGCAGTAGGTGTCCGAACATAATAAATAGTGTTTGACTACAAACAGGATTACATTGCTCAATATTGCACCAGTAACACCATTGATTTACTACTCTGCTATCAATGCGCAATGCGTCTATGGGGTGTTACTGGCATTACGGTGACTTTGATACTTATTATTTCAATCAAAACGTCATTAGCGGAGTGTAGGTCTGTACGTTTTTCTTACTAATGAATAATGATATTAAGCAACGGTATTATTTTATAGTTCTTAGTGATTTGCAAAAAAAATATTGAATTTGTTACAGAGTTATAAAGTGGGATTGTACATGAAAGCGCTTTAATTACATGCAATTAAATAGAAATATTTTCCACTCAGAATATTTAGGGATCTCGCGGGACGCCACAGGGGCATACTGTCTATTTTGAGGTTTGTTGGTAGTAATTCAATCTTAAGTATAGGGTCGCCGATTTAATCTCTACCCAGAGCGCTCATTTAGTGACAGATAAATGTTGTGTTGGTGTCGTAGACATTTGTGACCATAGAGGATACGCACTGAGAGGCTATAAATCAGGGATGCCCATACTTTATGCTGTGAAGATCGACTTGAGAAAAAGTTAAGGGTTTAAGATCGACAGCTTTATTTTTATGTAATTTTTTAACCGACTTCAAAAAAGGAGGTTCTCAATTCGACCGTACGAGGGGCGGCTGATAAGTCCGCGGCCTGAAGTACTTAATGAAAGAAAAGTTCGGTTATATAATTTTTATTTTTCAATATAGTCACCCTCAAGTGAAATGCATTCTTCACATCTTGCATATAATGCTTTTAAACCGTTGAAAAAAAATCATTTGTCTGCCTCGTTAAAATGACTTTTTACGGCCGCCTTCATCTCACTATCGTCGGAAAATCTTCGGCCCCTGAACTCCTTTTTTAATTTTGAAAAAAGAGAAAAAAGTCGCTAGGTGTCAGATCTGGACTATAGGGTGGGTGGTCGATTTCTGAAAATCCTGTGTCTTTTAGGGCCTGGCGTGCAACCTGAGCGGTGTGAACTGGCGCATTGTCTTGCAAAAACAGCACCCCGCGCGCCAACTTTCCTCATCTCTTCTGCATTACAGCCTCCGGTGATTGAGCCAATAAATTAGCATAGTACTGACCATTCATTCTAGTTTCTTTAGGTAAATAGACAATCAAAAAAATTCCCTCGCTATCCTAAAAAACGGTCACCATGATCCGAGACGCCGACTTTTCCACTTTGAATTTCTTCGGCGCTCTTTCTCCTTTTTTATTCATTAATTCCACTCTTGTTTCGAATCTGGATCATACTGACGTATCTATGTTTAGACAACGGTTACTATTTGGTGACAAGTTGCACCCAAATTGTCCTTGGCCAATTTTAAAAACTTGTTACAAGTCGCAAGTCGCCGCTGCTTGTCGAGTGGTGTGAGCGTTCGCGGTACCCAACGCTCACAATTTTTTTTTATATGAAAATGTTGACGTTAATTTTCTCCTATTCTTTTTTTAATAACCTGTAACTTCTCTACTATTAGCTACAATTTAATTCTTCGATCGTCCAGTACCAATTTCTCTACTTTTCGAATATTTTCTGCAGTCCCTGCCATTACAGGTTGACCCGGTCGGGAGTCGTCTTCATAGGGCTCTCATCTCTGTTGAAATAAGCGAACCCACTTTTTGACCATCGCATATGAAAGTCCAGATTCTACACGAACCGATGACATTTCTTAAAAAAATCCTTTCGGCGTATTTCCTTTCTTTGTGAGTAACTTAATCACAGCGCGGCGCTCGAAATTACGCGACTTGTCAAGTTCAGTCGACATGGCGGTGTTTGTAGTTATATAGATAGATTAACTATTAATGATCACAACAAAAAAAATTATGGCTCTATATACTGCCAGAGAGTGCTGCTACTAGTGATATTAGTAATGCGGTGATTAGTAATCGCTAAGTACCTTAGGCCGCGAACTTATCAGCCGCCCCTCGTATATATGCGTTTTTTTATGTTTGTTCAGTGATTTTTTCGTCGTTTATGGGCCGATTTTGATAATTCTTTTTTTGTTGTAAAGTAGATATGCGCAGTGTGGTCTTTTGATAAGGAGCACCAGGAACTGATGATGGCATCTCGGAGAAATCGAGGGCAACTTTCGAAAATTGTAGGGACGACTAGTGTGATTGTTAATGTTTTCATAAGTACATGAAAGCGCTACAATTTCATGGAGGTCTGGAGTCGATCTAATGAAGCCGAAAGACAGTCGAGGGAACTCCTCAACGATTTACTACAGTTACCTATCTAGTGTTTGGGCTTGATTAATTTGTAGTGACGAGAACTTTACACCTACATGTTGAATTAAGCGCCATCTGACGAGTAGTTTTTGAGTTATCTCTGCTTATCGAGGTTGAAGTCGGGTAATTTTTTGTAAAAAACAATAATTATTTATTATCTATTAGTAATAATAACACGTATTTATATTTATATCATCATTCATTTTTATGTTGTAATGCTCATAAATAAAATAAACATGATGCTCATAATTTATAAATTTTCGAAAATAAAATCTTGTACTTGCTTAACCTCTAAGATCGACCGTCAAACTTCTCGCGATCGACCGGT
This sequence comes from Hesperia comma, assembly GCA_905404135.1. Lineage (NCBI taxonomy): Eukaryota > Metazoa > Arthropoda > Insecta > Lepidoptera > Hesperiidae > Hesperia > Hesperia comma. The sequence goes on along the minus strand of FR990021.1, from coordinate 12,034,130 downwards.
CGATCGCGATCGACCGTTTGGGCACCACTGCTATAAATGTTTGAGCGTTTATAATTCATTATAAACTCTGTATTCTAATTTCATGCTTAATCCGGTAACCCGTTTGATGGGATGGTATGAAGATTGTGTAGGGTCTGAGAAAGGGCATACAATTGTTCATCACGGTATGAAGATAGTATGAGTTAAAGGCCATACGATAGTTTTAATCGCGAAAATCAGCCCTTTGACCCTTAGGTCATAAGGGAGCGTAAGGGATTTTAAAAACTCATCATTATTATTCTTATTGGAATATCACCTGGATTGGTATCCTACATGACGTAAATCCCGTCAAATATCTTCAACTGTATTTTGTCTTCCTTCCTCCATGCGGGAAAAACTGCGTACAAAAACTAGTTAATTCTATTTCACAGAAACAGTGTACGATGAAATCGTGAAATGCAAATTTGAACTCGTGCGCTATTTTCCAATACGGTCCACAATAAGCGCTAAAACAATGTAGTAGACAATACTCGCAGGTAATGTCAAACGAACCAGTAAATCAAGCAGCGTGCTGTCGTTGCCAAATAACGTCCTGCATTGTTGCGTACTAGAGTCTAGTAACTAGACACCGACTGCAGTATTGCTGTTATCCTAGTGGGAGTTGAACTATTTATATGATTGTGTTAGCTGACAGATCTTGTTTTCTAAATTCATAAATATAGCTTGAAACTTCTATATTATTTATGACTTTATGAGCGATCAAAAATTGCGATAATGATTTTTAGACATTTCGTCTGATGTCTGTGCGTTCGTTACTGTTAATTGCTTTCCGTAGATCTATACGGGCCCAGCTTTTAGCGGTTTACATTAGTGTTACCTATAATGTCTTTGAACAGTTGCTTATAAGACGCGTCTAAGAAGGTAGGTACAATAATTTATATCGTTTTTTAGGCCCACAATTCATCGGTAATCTTTGGGAATGTTGGCTACTTACATAAAAACATTAAAATAATGTTTTTTTACAAATGTCGATACTGTAATATTCATAATACAAGTTTGGATTACAGAAGTACATATATATTTAAATCTTGTCTTGTCTGGAAATCTTGAATCTTGTCAAGAATATTTTTCTGGTTTTAAAACAAAAAATTCATTCCAAAAATATAATTAGTTAATTACGTTGTTAGACAAACAGATGTTGCTTATTCGCTTTGGGTTCGTTATTTTTTCATATAGCACAGATGTCTCGAAACGAATAGTGCTGTTGGTTACTATCTGCAATTTAATAATGACTATTTGTAGACATGTAGACCCGAGTGTTGGCCTTGGCCAGAGCGTGCCGTTCCGTGTGCAGCCACGCGTGGCTTCGTCCACGGATAACTATACCCGAGTCCTTGAGAATATGGAGTTACTACTCTACGCTAAATACAATCTTATTGCCTTAGCTCAGAGTTCTATTTGGTTTGAAGGCGAAATTTACTTACGACACTGGATCACAGGATCGGAAAACTGGCATTGGTGTGGGATGCAATTAAAACGAATTAAACATCGAACGCAAGCGTATTTTTATGTGTCCGCAAGTCCAGGCCTACTTCACGGTTACGAATTAATTATAAAACATTATAAATTATAATCGCTATAGGGTTCAAAATGATACATTAGTAGTTATTAGCCTTGCCATAAGAATCGAGCTATACTTAATAGGTATTATTAGTAATTTAATTTGTTTAAATTTTTTTACTTGAAATTAATCTTTCAAAGTAGGTAATTAAATTAATACTAGAGCTGTAATTAACCCATAAAATATCGCTGTAGTAGTTTTTTTAATTATACCTACTTGTAATTGCGCGTTCAGGATAACAGATCAAAGTGTATTTTTAACATGGGGCGGAAGTTGCGTGCGACTTAACATTTTGAAACGTTTACTAAACAAAATATTAAATAAGTACAAAAGTAATTGCTAGATTTTGAAACCATCGCCCCTACAAAACAAAGCCCTCCCATACGTATTTTCCTGAACTATTGACAGCTAAAAACTAACATACGCTAATTAACGTATTTGTAGTAAATTGTTATCCAGACTTTCAATTTAATAGAAAAGATAATAATATGTATCTTTGTATGTTTTATTTCATATTTCTAGTTGGTGTTCAGGAATTTGGTTAAGATTTTGTTAAGGTTTTTCTAAATTATATTTTTAACCCGGAAATCAGCGAGGTACCTCAATTAGATATTTTCCAGAAAAAAAAAAACAACAGTTTGTGAGGTATGAATGAGATACCTACAATGAGCAGGTGACATCAAAGAAAGTAGAGATCGCCTAGATACGTGCGTAACAATTTCCCTGAGTTATCTAATGAACATACTTACTATCGTATTTATTTGTATCGATAAAAACATTTATGATTAATACAATATACTTCCCAACAAACATTTAACAGGTCGCCACAACGTGCCAGCGATAACTTTTGGTTCTATAAGCTTGTCGCCGTTACGTCGCTATAACGTCGGTATCACCAAGAAAAGGCCCATTTTATACGACTCAGAGTCCTATAAAAGTCATATAGCAGTCGCGTAAGTTACTTCTTGGTCGCATAGTGGTCGTATAGAGGTCGGGTAGCGCACTTTTTGTCGAATTAAGGTGTTTATTACCGCTGCTTTACGACATTTGATCGTATACGAGTATCCAGCGCGCCTTCTATACCGCAAAATATTAGTTTGCAAAGTGACAAAATATGTAATTATAAATATTACTGTTGAAAGCGAGACTCGGCCATTTTACTTATTCATCTTTGTTTTTACTTCGAAACTCAAGTTCAAGGACGGTTGATCTTATGGGAAATTAATTTCATCGAGTCTTATGTGCTAGTTTTAACTATATAATAAACGCGCCAGTGTAATTAATTAAATAAATAATATTGTAAGGGGTTCGTTAACACCCTTAGAATGATAGTGAATAAAACTATGATATTTGATATTGATGAAATATATTAAATTGATACTTATTGATACTGATATTGATATTTATGCTATGATGGGGATGATATAGTGAGTGCGCGCGCGATGATGATTGATTGCGGACTAACCATGAAGAAGTGATCTAACTATACATTATGCTTTCGTTAAAGGAACTAATTGCGATGTTCTAAATAAACTGTTATGTTTGCTTTAAATCTATGCTAGTGTTATGTATGTTAATAAATCTGTGTCGTGATATTGCTGATATTCAATATTATAATTTGTGTCACGATGTGACTTGTACGTGCTTAGCCCGTACATGCTCCCGGGCGCGAAAGATGGGGTCAGTAATGATGAGATGCAACCATGATCTTAAGACTAAACAAGGTGATAGTACAAACTTAACCTAACATGCACCCGATAATGTTTGATGTTAGCACATGTAGGTATGATTTTACAAGGTGAAGGGCATTTATATTATTATGATCTAATTATGCTAACAAATATATGCTAATGATAATTGTCTGCTACAGTAAATACCGATCGAAATGCTGTAGGCGATGTACTTTGATTTTGATTGGACACTCCCGCACTTTCCACTTTATCACAATCACTTTCACTCACACTAAAAGACCTTTTACACTTTTTTATTTCACTTAATCTACACTGATCACTAAACACTGTCGGGTGCGATCTGGAAGCCGCAACTGGAGTCGCCGGCCGTCGCACCGCGACCTCTGCCCGCGCCGCTGTCGCCGCCGCCGCCGCCGCCGCTGCCGCCGCCGCCGCTGCCGACGCTGCTGACGCTCCTCCTTCTAGGTGTACTGCTGCTGATGAAGATGCTTGTTGCCTGATATAACGTAGATGTTTGCACACGAAGAAGATGATAATTATGCCCATTATCACCACGATGACGTATATCGCAGCGTAGTGATGGACATCGTGCCAGGAGACTTGATTGTGGAGAGGTTCCTCTTGCTTCATTAACTCAATCTTATTTTGAATAGTTTGTAGTTGTTTATATTGATATGTTTGTTCCGACGAGTTGAAATTAAGTTCAGGAAGACTGGGAATGGTGATGTTAACTATATGATTGATCGGTGGAATCACAGGTATGACTGCCGTCGAGCTGATGTTGAGTTTATTAGAAAAACTTTCGCTCTGGGAATACATAAAGAAGTCAGCTGATTTTATTATGCAACCTTCAATGATAGTGAAAAGACCTGCTCCGGTTATTTGCACGGCAGTAATATGATCCCCGCAAAGTAGTTTTAGCTGACACTGGTCGCAGCAATAAAAGAAATAATTATTAAGTTATGTAATGGAATCCATCTGTTTTGACATAGTTTGATATTTGTTTTACATTTTCTTGATTTTAATTCTGTTTCACACATGTTTTGATCGTCCTTGATATGATAAATAGGTTTGTTTATGTGGCATAGAATAGTTTCAAAGGTCTGTGGTACACATAGTTTTAAGTCATTTTCTGTCACAGTAATTAATATATCTTTGTGTAGGTTTACAGCAGCGTAATCCGACACTGGTACCACGGTAATGATGTTGCTTTCAGAACGGTGCGGTATTGGGATGAGTTTTAATATTTCGTAACGGTCTCTTCCAATTAATGGTATTTTAACCTCAAATATTAAATAATTTTGTAGCATTCTTGACTTTATTTCCAATAGATTATAAACAGCTGGTAAGTTCATATTTTCAATTGGTAATGATAAATCTTTAGGTATCTGTCCGGCTATGATATTCAACTCCTGCCTCAATTGATCGGGATTAATAAGGTGGAAATTTATCTTTCCGTTGTAAAGATTAGTCAAGGTGTCCATTAAAACATCTTGAGTATTTCTCAGACTAAACATAATGTTGTTTGCTATCATAGCGGATGCAAAAAAATCACTAAATAAAGAAATGTTTTGTAGATTGCTCTTAAATATGTTCATCGTGTTTTCAATGCTGGTTAACTTCTGGTTAATGAGTTTGTGATGTTTATCCATTGTGCTTTCTGTCCGTTTTAAAATATTCAATTCTGCTTCTACGATAGTCGTCTGATTCTTCCATAATAATGATAAATGATTTTGATTTTCTTTGATCAGGTTAATATCGTTTTCATATTTTTCAGCAAAGCGTTCATCTAAGACACCGAATAGGCTATTTGCTAGATATCCAACTCCGTTGATTAGGCCACGGCGCCTACGGGTGCGCGTGCGCGTGCCGACATGCTGATGCATTAGAATGTCATTGTTATGCTTAAACTCTGAGAACTCGTGCCGCAATTGTAATAGGATTCCTTCGCAATTTAATTGTTTTCTTATTTCTGAACATATGGTTTCTAAGTATTTGATATATTGTGAGACAGCGGTGTTTCCCTGTTGATATGGATACATGTCATAATAAACAATGAGTTTCCAGTTGTCTCTGATTAAATGCATGTTTGTAATGCTATCAAAATAAATGCTACTATTCTCTGGCAGCTGCTTGATGTTATAATATGTTGCATGCGAGGTTGATATTAAGGTCATAAAAAATAGTAGGACTGCCATACTCAATGATAAGAAACTATATTTCTTCTTAGAACGACGTCTCTCTCTCGGTGTATCTTGTTCATTAGATGATGATATGGGTACTGATTTTGATTCATTTTGATCCACTGATACATTCTGATCCATTTCGTTCTCAAGTAAAGGAGAAAGTTTGACTATGGGACGTTTAATCAAACCACTCTTGGTTTTAAGCGTGACAACCCTCACGAAGCCATCTGCTCCGGGGTGAAGTTCCACAACTCGACCTAACGCCCACTTGTCAGGCGGTAGGTTTGCATCCTGAATTATGACGACGTCGTTGATCTTGATATTGTGTCGTTGTTGCTTCCACTTACTTCTCGATGATAACTGGGGCAGATATTCAGAATGCCACCTTTTCCAAATATCGTTAAATATCTTTTGAGTAAGTTGCCATCTTGTTCTCAGATCTCTTTCAGTGTCATATAATGTTAATGATGAGCCACTTGATAGAAAATGTGAAGGAGTAAGAAAATCTAAGTCCTCAGGATCTTCTGTCATCGGACAGAGGGGTCTTGAGTTTAAACATGCTTCCAATTGGGCTAGAAGAGTGCTGTATTCTTCGTAGGTCAGGTGTTGTTCTCCGATTACTCTTTTTAAATGATATTTAAGGCTCTTTACGGCGGCCTCCCACAAACCGCCGGCTGAAGGCCATGATGGTGCGTTATGATGCCACGTGATCCCCATTTCTGTGATTTCCGTCATAAATTCTTGATTTGTAATATATTGTAACTCGGTTAGCTCTTGCTGTAAGACGTTGCTTGCACCTATGAAATTCGTTCCTTGATCACTGTAGATGTGACCTGGAACCCCCCTTCTAGCAGCCATCCTTCGTAGAGCCGCCAGAAATGTTGATGTTGATAAGCCCGTGTGATAGAAAGTTTTAGAAGGGTTTGCTCTGGATGAAGGTAAGTCTCCCATTATTTGATATTGCAGACGGGGATTGTGTTTCCTGCACGTTACACAACGACGTAAACGTTTTTTGATAGCTCTGATACCACCAGGAATCCAATACTTTTGCCTCATGAAGGCAGCTGTCAAGCGTGCTCCACCATGAAATGATATCTCGTGGCACTGGTCTATGATGAGATCCGCTAATCGAGTATTTGAAGGTATAATTATTGGGTGTTTCATTTCCGTGCTGATATTAGCGTGTCTCAATCTACCCCCGACGCGAAGTATTCCATCTTCTGATAATTTAGGAAATAAATTTAAAATACTGTTTTTCTTATCTATGCTTTTGCTTTCTTTTAACTTGCATATTTCATCTGTAAATTCTACTTGCTGTACTTGCTTTATAATTATTAATCTTGCTTTATTTTGATATGATATGATAAATAATATAATTTTTCTCCCTTTTGTAACTAATCGTAGCGCCCATGCTAACACTCTCACTGCTTTTGATAACGAACTATACCAATAGTTGCTTGATAACATCTTGATCGCTTGATACTTAATTCTATGATAATTAAAGATATAATTAATTGATAATTAAAGCTATGTTAACCTGCTTTCTTCTTCTTGTTTCTTGATCTGCTTGCTTGATATGCTAGGTTTATACGTTAGTAGCCATGGCGGCCCTTGCCACCACATAACGTGTTCTCTCAACTGAACAGCTGTTAGACCACGAGTGGCGCAGTCTGCTGGGTTCCCTTCTGCTTTTATATAACGCCATGTCCCTGACGGCATAATTTCTACTATCTGCTTCTCTTTTGTATCTGAATCTTCTCCGGCATCTGATTCTCTTTTCTGATTGATAGAATTGCGCAATAGCTTTATTTTTTGACTCAGCTAGTTTCTGCTCGTATCCTGAATTCAACGGCAACCGAACCTGATATAACCCATCATCTCGTCTAGTTGTAGTTTCTTGATAAAAATTGATACGTTTCTGATCTTCTGATGATAATTGTTCTGATAAATCTGTTATATCCTCAACTTCCCGAAACCTCTGAATGTCTTCCATGTTATTCAATATGACGTTGCATTGATATGATTTAACATTGCCACATAGAATCCATCCGAGTCGAGTTTGTTGTGCTGTCGGTAGGGTTGAGCCGTCTCTACATATTCCGTCCATTATGATATCTGAGTAAATGTCTGCACCTAATAGTATATCGACTGGGCGACTGATATAAAACTCAGGATCTGCTAATTTAATTTGATTTAAAAATGACCAATTCGGTTGTGGAAATGTATTATTTGGCAAATTGTTGATAAGATTTTTCATGATTAAAAGATTTGTTGTGAAACTGTAATCATTAGTTGTAGATTGACAAGTAACATTAATCATCCCATTACAGTTGCTTTCTTTTGCTCCGACACCTGATATGATACCTTTACACCTCAGTCGTGGCAACCCTAACAACTGAGCTGCATTCTCTGATATTAAGGAAATTTGCGATCCTTGATCTAATAACGCACGCATCGTAATATATTTACCATTCGCTGCTTGTATCTTAATAATTGCTGTTGCTAATAAAATTTCAGGTGAGTTATTTTGCAATGACACATGATTGTAGCCTTGAAGTTGTTGATGACCCAGTTGAGTTAGGTTGTGCTGACGCGACGTCCTAGTGCCCTCCGCCGATGGCCGCGTTTCTTGTGCAATTCGTCCGTCGTCAAATACTTCGTGTAAAATCGTATTATGATTTTTATGACATTTTCGGCACCGCTTATCTGATATGCAAGGCTTTCCATGATGATTGTACAAACAATTAGGACAAAGACTTAATTTTGATACTGTTTTAGATTTTTGGAAAGCGGGCATCGCTAAAAACTTCGGACAGCTAAATATGGCATGATTGTTTCCATGACAATGAACGCACTTGATGTTAACTTTTTTAGTGAAGTGAATTGCTGTGTACGAATTTTTATAAATATTTGATGGTTTGCTGACGGAGTTATTAATATTTGGATATCTGTATGATGTTGATGGATTCGATTGTAAATTTGATTTTGATAAAGTATTGTGTTCTTGCTTCTTACGGGACGTCTCCAATGTTGTAAATTTTGTTTCTAGATAATCCAGGAATTCCTTCAAAATTGGCAAATCGCGTGGTTGCTTTATCGACGACATGTAATCATTGTATGTGTCGGTGTCCAATTTTTGTGATAGAATATGGACAAGTAGCGGGTCCCATGAACTAATATCAACCCCTAGATTTTTGATAGCATTCAAACATTCTAATGTGGTGTCATGAACGCGTTTTATATGATTCAGTGATTGCTGTTGTACAATGGGGAGGTTTAATAGAACATTAACATGAGCGTTAAAAATAAGTTTCTTGTTATTAAATCTATTATTTAAAATTTCCCAGCACACAAGATAATTTTCTGTACTTATAAGAAGGTGTTGAATTAATCGCTCCGCCTCTCCCTTTACCTTGCTCTTAAGAAATTGCATTTTTTGCGCATTGGAGAGTGAAGGATTAGAGTGAATTGATTCCGTAAAAAGGTCTTTAAATGATGGCCACTGCTGATAGCTACCATGGAAAGTAGGGATTTCCATGGTAGGTGTCGTTTTTTCTTTGTGTGCAAATGAGAACATTTTCTTATTGAGGGCTTTTTTCATAATTTGATATGATGATTCTATTTCTGAAAATTGTGCTTCATACTCGAGATTAGAGCCTCCAATCTCGGCATCGATCTCCCAGTGCAACGCATCGATGGCTGCCCAGCGAGATTGTATGCTACATAATAAATCCTTAAACTCCCACTGCTCCTCTACCGAGTCAAGGTTTATGTTTGCTACCGTTCTTCTGAAAGCTTTGAAATTACTGGACTGCTTCCGCAGCATGTCCTCTGATTTACTGCTAGTGGCCCGTGATTGATACTGCTGCCCGGAGGGGGTGTCATGTGACCCACCGGGTTGCGGGTTGAATGTCGGCGCTTTCAATAAAACAGGTGTCCGCGGTTTGTCCTTACATTCATAATTTTGAATTGCCGATCTAATATTTTCATACCTGCCTTTTGCATTCTCATACACTTTACTGGTGAAATAAGTATGGGAATACACACCGAAATCATAAAGCTTAACGTGATTTTCATGAAGCTCTTGCCAATGCTGGTCAAGAGTATCCAGCCTTCGCTGAATGTAATCAGCTGTCTTCCTCTCACCGGTGTCCTTTTTAAAATTAGTATAAATCTGCTCAATTGCGGAGATGATCTGCTTTTGGGTGGCCACTAAATCTTCCATGATGATGATAAGATTGATAAGTAAGTAAGATGTAAAAAGGAAAGATCTTACTTGATGATTCTGTTGATACCGCTACCACACGCCCTGCTGGATGCACGGTAGACTTGCTCCTCTTTGCTCGGACTGATGATCTCCACGCTGTGTAGACGGCACCACGACGAACTCGACACGTGTAAGATGCAAATACGCGTAAGTCCCGCCTATACGGTGGCTCGAAGGACCATGTGAGGGGTTCGGACTGATGATCTCCACGCTGTGTAGACGGCACCACGACGAACTCGACACGTGTAAGATGCAAATACGCGTAAGTCCCGCCTATACGGTGGCTCGAAGGACCATGTAAGGGATTCGTTAACACCCTTAGAATGATAGTGAATAAAACTATGATATTTGATATTGATGAAATATATTAAATTGATACTTATTGATACTGATATTGATATTTATGCTATGATGGGGATGATATAGTGAGTGCGCGCGCGATGATGATTGATTGCGGACTAACCATGAAGAAGTGATCTAACTATACATTATGCTTTCGTTAAAGGAACTAATTGCGATGTTCTAAATAAACTGTTATGTTTGCTTTAAATCTATGCTAGTGTTATGTATGTTAATAAATCTGTGTCGTGATATTGCTGATATTCAATATTATAATTTGTGTCACGATGTGACTTGTACGTGCTTAGCCCGTACAAATATTTTACAGTCATTTTTGAAAAAACGTGTTTAAAATTACCTTTATACGATTCAAAGTGTTGGACAAGACCGTTATACAACTTCTATACGACGTTTCAATTTATGTCATTATTTGATTTGTAAACATTCCGCCATAGAAACAAAATTAGGGTTCAGTTTAGTAATTGTCAAGTGTGTAAAACCTTATTAATCACTATTGTTATTATTATTATTGTGTTGTTTGCTGGTTGAGCTGTCATTAAAAAAATACACGTGATACTGGATACAATAGATATCGATAAATTCTTAACAAAATTAGATTTATTAATTTGATACGTATTGCTCAAAATGACCATGGAAATCTACACATTTTGTAAGCGCTGATCGTTGTTTCGGTTGCAGATTTTATACTAGTGACGAAACCGAACCTGCACATTTTATACTAACTGAAGAAACTGTTATATATTATATTTTGATAAATTTTGATTTTTTCTGGTGTCCAAGTTGCACTTTTTGCCATAGCTATACTATAATTACCCAGAAGATGAATGTGAATTCTGTATTTAGAAATGATTTTTTTATAAAACTAAATATTTTTCTTGTAACTTGTACAGTAAGTATAGGTATAATATAGTACCTACTGGTGACGGCGTTTTAAAATAATAAAGTGCTGTTTACGGAACCATCTCCAGTTGGACTACAGTTAACTTGTCGCATACCTACTTATATTCCGTACTTATATTCAGTTCGTATAACGGTCGTAAAAAAGTGTTTGAATCGACTGAAAGTCGTATAGGAGTTTTCTATACCACTCTAATACGACGTCGTGTAAAGGTAGTTTTCGAACCTCTAATACGACTAAAGTCGGTATAGAAGTCGCATAGACGTTTCTACTGCTACAACACTGCTTACACGACTGAATGTCGTGTAATAGTCGTATAGGGCAGTCGAATAGGCGTTTCTACGACGTTTTTACACGACTACAAGTCGAATAACTATAGGGGGCACTAAGTCGTTTATCAGAATGAAACTACTTCTATACAACGCTTATACCACTATGAGTCGCGTAATTCCTTCTTATTCGACTAAAATGTTTGTTGGGTTAGTAATGGCTTGCTGTTATATTTTATTTACCTATTCAACAGAACATTCTAACAGAAATTTCCCTCAACAGACCGAGGAATGGAGAGCTTATTTAAAATCAATTAAGCTTGCTCAGTGTTATCATATTACCTATAAGGTACTATCGAAACAAATTACACATTACATATTATACCTACGGTGAATAAGAAGTATGCATTTATAGGCATATGTTTTTTTGTAATATTCCAATGATTTTAACGTAAAATATATCTCGTTTCCAGGTGGCCAGCAAGCCGTACCAGGCGGCGTCGGGCGTGGAGCTCACCAAGCTGTGCAATCACAAGCGGAAACTGTTGGCGGCGCTGCAGGCGCGCGCGCACTCGCCCCACACCCCGCCGCCGCAGATAGAACAGAAGAAGGGTAAGGATGAGAAGCCGTAGTAGTAGTGACGGTGTCGCCTTTACATGTTGTATAGTGGACGTGGCTCACGTGGCCATGAATGATTTTTAAATTTGTTGTCGATGGCTTTTTGACGAAATATTATTAACTAATCGATTTTAAAGACGGAGGAAATGCAAAATATTTTTTACGTGCGCTATCTCATAACTTTTTTCTTTAACTTCTTACTAGTAATTACTACTTGTTGATAATCCTTTTAATATTCGAAATCTGGTGTTTTATGTGGCTCCAATTAAATTAGAGCGACATCTGATGAGTAGTTTTGAGTTATCTCTAATGATACGTATTGATTTTTCTTCGACTACGTATGCTATTCTCCTTTTGCGACATGTTAAAGTCAGTTTTTTTCGTTAAAAAGTTATTTAGGTACTTTTATCTCATCACATCTTTATTTATTTGTACAACAAAGTAAATGTTTCGTTAATTAATTGCACTCTGATTTTTTATTTGCTTTGATTAAAAGAAAAGAAAAAATCGCCGAGTACTCCGCGATCGGTTACGAAACGAAAATGCCCAGGAGGAAATAAATTAATTTGGGTCGGTAGGAGAAAGATAAACTGATTCTGATAAATTAAATTTTATATTATTATTTTATATTTTATAACGTTAACATTTGTAAGTTTCAGCCCTAAATCTAGGGGACATTATCCAAATTGCGCTTAGTGAACACAATTAATCAAGAGGTTTTACGAGTTTACCCAGTCTTTAATTCCTTTGTATCCAGCTTTCCTAACCCCGTTTGATTCTCAATGTAACAGCATCACTTGCCAGCGGAAAATGGGGGAAATATGTTAATATCCGCCGTGACTACAAAGGCACGTAAATTATGTGCACTGAGCGAAACTCGTATTACGTACTTGAATTTAACTTGACATAAACGGATGCATATGATGCTTTTAGTTTTGCATATCGTAACAACTAATAGTACAACGGACTGCTCTATTAAATACGAATGATTCTGTTTACATGTGTAATGTGATATTGTTGACGGTTCAATGTGTAGGGGATGTGTTTTATGTTGCAAACGAGTGTCATTTAAAGTTTTAGATTTTATGTAAACGTAGCTTAATTGCTTATTAGCGTGTTTTGTTTAAAGAAAAGAGATAATTTGTAGAGTGAAGAAAAGAAAGATATTTCACAAGATGATTGTTGATTCAGACTGCGTACCTTGCTTATATATAAACTTAAAAGATAAATAAGCATACAGCCATAGAATCAGGTAAAATTAAAGGCAGCAATTAGTTGTGAGAAAACAAATTAATTAAAACCCAAATGTAATGCAATTAATTTTTCTTATGGAATATTAACTTACATAATAAAGACTTTTACGTTTTACAAGTTATACCTACATGAGGTATGACAATATAATATTTTATAATAATGTCTGAATATTTTTGTATCCTATTGTATTCAATAGGCACCCAACAAGACAACCCCCATATCACCTGTCAACGCGCTGATTGTGCCGTTCCGGAATAGGCACTGTGTCGGAATTTGAGAGCATGCCACCCCATTCGGCATTTGGTGCCGTCCTGCTTCCGACAATATTCCCAATTCCCATGGATATTACCACAATATCATCTTTCATCGCCATTAGCGTAACAGATAACTACTGTAGTTTATTTAAAACTTCCATTTAATTTGTTCTTGTGTCTGATTTTGTTTAGGTACCATACTTGGTTGCGTTGCGACCACGCTTGCAAACCAAACTTGGGGCTTAAGCCATTAATGAAATCTATATAATCGTTTTGGAGTGGTAATTATTTTTGAAGCCTTATTTGCGTTTGCGCATGCTAACTGCATGCGACATCGTTCTGGTATGGCAGTGTAAGTTAAATCTATCAATATATTTTTATGTAGCTTTTGTTTACTGGCTGACTGACGGACAACGCACAGCCGATACTACAGAACGCAAGAAACTGAATTTTGGCATACAAGATTCTTGAGGAGTTTTGGGGAGCACTATGAGTTCTTGAAAATTCCTCACCCAAAACTATAAAAAAGAGACAGAGTAAAAAAATCTACGCGGGCGAAGCTGTGGTTGAAATAGCGTTTCAATTAAAAAAAAAACAGTAGGTAGATACGTTATCTGCAGATAGGTATTATGTAGCTTAATCCATCAATTTAATTCACCAGTAAAGAATTCGTCTTACACAGCATCTTAATTTCTATAACGGCGTTAAAATTAGATTTTCATGCGCTCTCCTAATGTCGAGCATCTCGTAGAAACGTTTATGCGATGGGAGCATTATCATCCGATTAGCGGGCCCGGCCGGGGCCTTCCGGGCGCAATCTCGCTCGGCCCCCATTCATCCAATTACATGAGTGTGAATCCAATGGGATTACCCGGGAAATAGCTGCCCCGGTGAGCCGCGCCTGGTTTCAATCAGAGTGCATTTACGTTAACACGGGTGCACATACTTCAGCGCGGCTTGTGACTGTCGAGTTTTGATCGAGGTCTTTCATTATAAAGCCCAGTCGGCGGCTTTAGTCTGCTAAGATCTGTTCGAGATGCCATATTAGCGCCACAGATGCAGACTGATTCAGTTATGAACGATAGTTGCTTGTGTCCACAATCTTTGAAGGCATGTACGTAATGTTTGGTCGGTAATCTAGTTGATTCGTTTAGAAAAACATTTCATAGTAATAACAGGAAGAAGTAAATTAATCAATCCCTATTCACAACGTTTAGTCTGACGAAGTTGAAAAGAAAAGTTGCAGTTCCTTTTAATAGTCTTAACGACTGTGAGGTCTTTGAGAGCGCTTAGAATGCAGGTATAGTTAGTTAAATTTGCATATTTGACCACAAATATTTTTCTCCCATTAGTGTAGGATTTAGATTAAACAAGATAGAACAAGATCTTTAATAAGTGCTCGATGTAACCATCATCTGGCCTCGCAGGCAAAAGCAAACCTGAAACTGAAAGGTAGTGGTGTGAAGGACGGAGTTGTTTCTTTTAACAAAGAGGGTAGGGCGGTCTCTTTGTTGTTAAGTGGCAGTTCTGGGAGGGGGCGCGCGGGGTGCATTTAGTGCGGCATGAATAGCGGGCAACTGCACTTCGTCAGCCGTCCGTCCGGGAGTAACAACCTGGAACTGCACCCCACACCCCCCGCGATCGACGCACGGCTCTCGCCACCCGTGTTTCTACTCGCGATTTTACTATGTCATGTCACCCCCCTGCTATATCTTGTCGTGTGCGCCCAGCATAACATCTGCTCTATGTTTAACACCGAATACTCTCAAATTAGTCGATTTGCAACACTGAAGATTTATGAGAATATTATAAAGTACCTTACACATAAACAATGCTCCGATTTTCAACGAACGTAAATGTTTACCTACTGTTTATTCAGATCTCTCGGAAGGCAGTACTTCGGGTCTAAAGATTATGATCGCCACTTGACGCGAGATGGCCACTTGAGGATAAACAACTCTCGTTGATTGCTGTCAGCTGCTTCATAAATAGGTCACTCTTTATAAGGAGTAATATAGTGTGGATTATCTTGGAATGCAGAATTAAACGAGAATCTTTGTTTCATGTTTTGATCCCGTCGTTTTCAAGACATAAACTTTATTAAAGCATAGAGTCATCTCTTATTAGAAAAATGTTCCATAGCTAGTAGGTTATACGCAATAAGATTGTGCTCAACATCGTACGGGATGCGGCGGCGAATCGGAAAGCGTACATGGCAGACCACAGAATTGCGTAATTACCGTAAAGGAAATGGACCGTTTAGAACAAACAAAAACGCTGGCGACTCGATCAGTGGCGGGAACAAAGGGCGGGTGTAATTTGAAACAATCGGCGGTGGTGCAGAGCGGGCGGCGGGGTGGGCGCGCACCCCGCCGACTATTGATCTGACGAGCCGCGGCCGCCGCGCCACCCCACTGCGCCTGGCGCCTCGGAGACCACCCCACCCTCGCCGGCTCCACTTCGCATACAACTCGTATTTTAATTGCAAATCTGCCAGATAATGTGCAAATAGATAACGGTATTATACTCGGCTCGCTAACTAATTAGAAATTGCTATCGAATTACCGACTTGGCATACTTTTAAAGCTCTCTTAAGTTGTTATCGGCTTTGTTAATACGCGGCTACTGAATATCGAGTGAAGAGCGAGACGAGACAAGTTTGGGAAGAGATTTGTGACCTATTTTATCTACCATCCGCAATGTTGGTTTTGCGCCGACTGAATTACTTTTACTACTTTAGTACAATGAACGAGTTACACGTTTTATTCCGCATTTGAATTATAACATTTTATGAAGTTATTACGACTTTATATTAGGCAAATTATATTAATGAAATCTTTACTATTTTAAGTTTCTTTCGTTAATTTTTTATTTGCTTATTAATTAATTAAATAAATTAATAGAGTATACAGTTGGACAGAATTGCGATAATGATACAATAAATCTTCGTGCTCCAAGTGCCTTATCGGGTTATTATAACCCTCTAAATAGGGGTTTATGGGGCCCGATGATATGGGCCGGTCTGTGAATGGTAACTTTATTCATCAGCCGTCGAAATATTTTTGTCCAATGTTAATTGGAAACGATTACTGACTGATGAGGCTTAAGAACTTTTTTTTGAATGCAAAGTGATGTTCTGAATGGATGTAGGCGTTAATTCAAAACGCTTTGTCTGTAGAAAATTAAAATTTTCGGAACATAGGTACCTACGTACCTATATACATATGGGTACTGTTATACGTAGCAACTACTTTATAATAGACGTTTAATGGAAAAATCAGTTTTGATTGCAATAAATCAATTAATGTGTTAAACTGGTTGCGTGAAGCGAATTTTATAATGGTTGCCGTATTATCAAAAATTGTCAGTAAGGAAATACAAAAAAGAATTTCATATTCTGTCAATTATGTCATTAATTGTATATATTGTATGTATATCGATTTTTATATTCGTCCTGTGGAAATAAAACTCCGAGATGTCCCGTCACGGGACGGGACAACTGTAGCGGGACCATAGTGAATATCAGGCGCATTAGATGAGTAGGTATACGTTTACGATTTTAATCGTTCACCGCCTACTAACCCGTACACCTTTCAACCTGTTCGAAACAGCAATTTGGTGATGTATGCTCAGGCTTGGTGTAGAGTCAATATTCGAATACAGAGTTAGGAAGTAGCGCAGGAAACTGATCATAATGCTGGCATACGTTTTGTTTTAGAAAGCAATAAGTTGCCGCAAAGCAACAATCGACCAATTGCCATTATAAAATTAGATCTATTAGAAACATTAATGTAGCATAGACTTCCTGAAGCCATTGATTTATTGATGTCTGTGGGCACGGAGGGAGTTGTATAACGACTTTATAATTCCGTAATAGCGCAGCCCGCACTGCTACGCTCGTGTACTTTATAACACGTCTTGGCTGCGGTATTATGTTTCATAATGCCGTTTGTACCTACTTACTGGAAAACTGTCGTGCTGGTTTGCATGTTGTGTAGTAATTGTGCTAATCGTGAGTGTTACATGCGTCTCGTCGTTTTGAATTTTGCGGCGAGCATTTGGTTGGTAATAAGTGAGTTATTATCGTTTTTGATAGTTAGTTACTAAATTCTAATAATTATGATACTAATGTAATTAGAAGCCTGTTTTAAATTATAATCATCATTAATTAATGATGCAACCTTCTGTAATACTTAATTACTATCATAAAATGAAAGAAATCACTGTTCTTCGTTAGTCGTTTCGCAAAATTCTTAAACTGTAAGATTGTTTTTGTAGATTTGGAAATACCCTGTACGTTGTACCTACTATTATTTATACCTACTTGCAAAATATTATGAAAATCCTACTTGTGTGTGCATACAAAAATATAATATTGTGACAGCCCTGGCGTATCACCTCGCAAAACAATAAACAATAGGGGCCATAAACATGTCGAGTCAACAATAGAACAATAGCGCGCTTGCCCGTACGCACGACGCTTCGACCATTACGGCAATAGTCATACGGGCGAAACTCGGTTGCAAGGAACGTTCTCGAATTTTATACGAATCGGGTCCGTCCGGAATTAGCGAGAAAGTTCTGGATTGGCGTGAATGGTGCGTGAGTGGTATAAAAAGGGGCGATCGATCAAGTGCGGACATTCTAGTTTCGGAAGCGGAACCAGGAAGATACCAGCGATACCTACGAGCGATACCAGTGCGAAGTGAAGTGATTTCTACGTGCGATACAGTGTTCTACGAGTGTGTTGACTAGTACCTACGTGCAGAGTGTTTAAGTGTGTACTGTGTACGTCGTGTAATTTGTGTATCTACGAGTAAAATAAAAGTCTTTGTGGTACATTTTGGCATTTTCTCGAACCCCTTACTCCTGACACGTAACAATTGGTGACAGAAGCGGAATGCCTGTAGTACCGCAAAGTGAAGACGGGATTCGTACGCGACGGCAGACAGCATTGGATGCCGCGCGGATGGAGTCACCCGGGCGTGACCGCACGGAAACGGAGGCCACCACCGGACCTTCAACTACATCACCTGCATCAGCGCCGACACCGAGTGCATTTGATATGGCCGCCCTATTAGCAGCGATGGAAGCCATGCAGCGGAGCCAGCGCGAAGCCATGAAGAGCCTGGAAAGTAAACTGGGGACAATCGATGCAAAGCTGGATGGTTTCCAGGGAGAACTAAACGTCGTAAAGGAAGACCTGGAACTGGTAAAATCGCGTACATCCGAGCACGACCAAGCCCTCAAAAACCATGACGCGTTACTAAACTCCCACGAAACTAGGCTCGTGGATTTGGACCATAAGCTGCAGAAAATAAGGGTTATGGGCACGGCAGCAACGAGTTCATGCTCTGGGGCCCCGAAATTTAAGGTCCCAAGTTTCGACGGCACGACCTCGTGGACGGCGTTCAGGCACCAGTTCGAGGTAGTTGCAAATGGGAATGGCTGGGAAGACGAGCACTCGTTGGCGGCACTTACCTTAGCTCTTCGAGGGGAGGCACTGCTTGTCCTTGAGAACCTGCCCGCCGAGCGACGCACCTTGGAGTCGCTATTTAAGGCATTGGAAGCTCGATACGGGGAGAAGCACCTTGAGCATGTATATCGTGCGCAGCTCAAAGACCGGTCACAGAGGTCGAGCGAAGGACTGCAACAATGGGCTACGGAGATCGAGCGCCTCGTACGCCGAGCCTATGCGTCGAGTTCCACACCCGTCGAAGACAAAATATTAGAGGCCTTCGTCAGCGGCATACGGGATCCTGAAGTGAGAGCAACGGTGCGCTTGGGTCATCACGCAACCTTGGAAGCAGCTTTAGCGCACGCCCTTGAAGTAGAAGCGGTACGAAGTGACTATAAAGGTTATAAGGTGCGCGAAGTGGTGGCAGCGATTCAACCTCGTACTGGGCCTATCTGCTACGGATGCGGTGAACGAGGCCATATAAGGATTAACTGCCGGACTCGGAAGCAACCGAAATCGGTGTCGACTGCTACCCAAGTCGACACCCAGGAGCCGTTAAACTAAGAGGCGCCAGCGCCGCGGGGCGGGCACTGGCTGGACTTCGTCGAGCCCCTACTGTTTTGGTATCACAAGCTTGTGACGGGAACAGCCTCGTAACTACTGGAGAAATAAATGGCATACCCTGTCGCTTTACTATTGACACGGGAGCATCGAAATCCATCGTTCGACCGGAACTACTCAAGCGGACTATCATGTGGGAAAACGGACGACCATCATGCAATCTGCAGACAGCGACAGGCCAGCCAGTGACCGTCCTAGGAGTTACGGAAGCAAGACTGAAACTTGGAAGTGACATTTACACGCAGTCTGTTTTAGTAGCAAATATAACTGATGACTGCATTATCGGACTGGACTTTCTACGGACACATCACTGTGTAGTTGACATAGCCAGAGGAGTGTTAAGCTTCAAGGATCAAGAAGTCTTCTTGGACGGTTCATGTTCAGGAGCAGTGTACTGTTTGAGGACAGTGAAGCTGGCACCCAGATCGGAAACCTTGGTCAAGGTTAGGTTTCCCGAAAAGATACAGCTGGATCGATGTGTCGTAGTGGAAGACTATGGAGATCACCCCAGTTGGATCACGGCAAGGACACTGCTCATGACCAAACGTGACGCTAAGTTAAAGGTCATCAATCTTAGTAACACGCCGATACATCTCGCGAAGAATACGGTTATCGGCCGATGTGAAGCCGTGGACAGCTTGAGGAAGGTCCAAGAATACTCGGATAAACCTGGATCAACGGATCACATGACATCTTTGCTGGAGGCGACCAGGAGGAATTTGAGCTCCGAAGAATATAGTCAGGCAGCAAAGTTGTTAATGGACTACAAGGACATCTTTACCAGAGGAGATAGCGACCTTGGAAGAACAAACCTTGTCACTCACCCAATAGATACCGGCAATACTTCACCGATCAAGCAAAGACCGAGACGAGTACCATTGGCAAAGGAACACGAAGTTGCAGAAATGATCGAGGACATGGTGCGCAGCAAGGTGATCGAGCCGTCAACTAGCCCTTGGTGTTCACCTGTGGTACTCGTGAAGAAGAAGGATGGCAGTACTAGATTCTGTGTCGACTACAGGATGCTTAACACCGTTACCAAGAAGGACAGCTATCCTCTGCCTCGGATTGACGACACGTTGGATATGCTTGGTGGCATGAAGTGGTTTTCGACGGTCGACCTGAAGAGTGGTTACTGGCAAGTAGAAGTCCGGCCAGAAGACAAGGAGAAGACCGCCTTTACCACCGGAACCGGAAATGGCTTGTGGCAGTTTCGCGTAATGCCTTTTGGATTATGTAACGCTCCTGCCACTTTTGAGCGTCTCATGGAGCGAGTGTTGGTGGGACTTTTGGGGGACGCTTGTCTGGTGTACCTCGATGACGTCATAGTCATGGGACGAAACTTCGTGGAACACAAGCGAAATCTGGAGAAGGTATTCAGACGATTCCGTGAGTCCAACCTAAAGCTCAATCCGAAGAAATGTGACTTCTTCAAGAAGGAAGTATCATTCTTGGGACACATCATATCGGACGAAGGCGTTCAAACTGATCCAGATAAGATAAGAGCTGTTCAAGAATGGCCGACCCCAAAGAACAAGACCGATGTAAGAGCGTTCTTGGGACTATGCGCCTATTACCGTCGGTTTGTGAAGAACTTCTCCGAGATAGCCAAGCCGTTACATCGTCTCACGGAGGACAAGAGAATCTTCAGTTGGGATTCCGATTGCGAAGATGCGTTTGTTCGCTTAAAGGAACGTCTGTGCTCGGCTCCGATTCTTGGCTACCCCAGAAGAGAAGGGAGATTCACAGTAGACACGGACGCTAGCAATACTGGCATCGGAGGGGTGTTATCGCAAGAACAGGACGGCCAGCAGGTGGTCATTGCGTACTTTAGCAAGACCCTTTCGAAACCGGAAAGGAATTATTGTGTGACTCGGCGAGAATTACTGGCTGTGGTGAAGACCCTTCAGCACTTCAACAAGTATTTGCTGGGACGCGAGTTCACAATAAGGACGGACCACGCCGCTCTGAGATGGCTTCTGCAATTCAAGAACCCGGAAGGCCAGGTTGCAAGGTGGATCGAACAGCTTCAAGAGTTCAACTTCGTAATAGAGCATCGTAACGGAAGAGCTCATTCGAATGCCGACGCCCTATCACGACGCCCATGCTCCGAAGAATGTCGACATTGCATCAAGCATGAGGCTAAAGAAGAGGTCAGGGTGATAAGGATGCAGGACCTAGACGAGTCTTGGGGAACGGAGCAAGTAAGCCAAGCTCAGAAGGAAGACAAAGACCTCAGCCTGATCATGGAATGGAAAGCCAAAGGACAGAGGCCCCTGTGGAGTGATGTGTCAGCCTCGAGCGCAACGACTAAGGCATACTGGGCTCAGTGGGACAGCCTTATAATGGAGAATGGCGTGCTTTACCGGAGCTGGGAATCACTCAACGGAAAGGAAAAAACCCTGCAAATGGTTATTCCCAGGAGTAAAGTGGCTGATTTGCTGAAGCTCGTACATGATGGCACTTCTGGTGGGCATCTCGGCATCAAGAAGACCCTCGTAAAGATACGAGAACGCTTTTATTGGGTGCGGTGTCGAGAGGACGTTGAAGATTGGTGCAGGAAGTGTACCGTGTGCGCTTCAGTGAAAGGGCCCCGCACTAGAACCAAGGGAAAACTACAGCTGTACAACGTCGGAGCCCCTTGGGAGAGAATCGCCATAGACGTTGCTGGGCCATTCCCTCAGACGGAAGACGGGAATAGATTCATCATAGTGGTTCAAGACTACTTCAGTAAATGGCCGGAAGCGTTTGCAACTCCGAACCAAGAGGCGAAGACCGTGGCCAAGAAACTTGTCCAGGAGGTAGTATGCCGCTTTGGTGTACCATTGGAGTTACACAGCGACCAAGGCAGGAACTTCGAGTCGACGTTATTCCAGGAGATGTGTGAACTTTTGGGAATAAATAAGACACGTACCACACCGGCGCATCCTCAATCTGACGGCATGGTGGAGAGATTCAACCAAACGTTGGAAAATCACTTGGCCAAGGTCGTCGAGGAACATCAGCGAGACTGGGATCGGTACATTCCTCTGTTCCTGATGTCGTATCGGTCTGCCATACACGAGTCTACGGGATTTACACCGGCTAAAGTTAACTTCGGAAGAGAAATGCGTCTGCCATTGGATTTGCTTACCGGAACGCCGCCAGATGCCCCGAAACCAACAGTTGAATACATCGCGGACTTACGGAAACAATTGGACGAGACACATGATCTCGTAAGGGAGCAATGTTTGAAGACCAGCGAAAAGATGAAAACCCGGTACGATCGCGATGCTCGGAAACATGGTTTCAAGGAGGGAGATTCTGTATGGTTGCACAATCCACTGCGGAAGAAAGGGAAGTCTCCGAAGCTACAAGCACGATGGGAAGGCCCCTACACAGTTGTCACGAGGATTAATGACGTGACTTACCGAATCAGACAGGGGGACAGAAGAAAGCCGAAGATCGTGCACGTGGACAGATTGGCACCATTTCATGGATCGAATAATGCTCGGGACGAGCATGACTAAGAGGGGGGCAATGTGACAGCCCTGGCGTATCACCTCGCAAAACAATAAACAATAGGGGCCATAAACATGTCGAGTCAACAATAGAACAATAGCGCGCTTGCCCGTACGCACGACGCTTCGACCATTACGGCAATAGTCATACGGGCGAAACTCGGTTGCAAGGAACGTTCTCGAATTTTATACGAATCGGGTCCGTCCGGAATTAGCGAGAAAGTTCTGGATTGGCGTGAATGGTGCGTGAGTGGTATAAAAAGGGGCGATCGATCAAGTGCGGACATTCTAGTTTCGGAAGCGGAACCAGGAAGATACCAGCGATACCTACGAGCGATACCAGTGCGAAGTGAAGTGATTTCTACGTGCGATACAGTGTTCTACGAGTGTGTTGACTAGTACCTACGTGCAGAGTGTTTAAGTGTGTACTGTGTACGTCGTGTAATTTGTGTATCTACGAGTAAAATAAAAGTCTTTGTGGTACATTTTGGCATTTTCTCGAACCCCTTACTCCTGACACGTAACAATATGAATGATGATTTTTGAAGTAATTCAAAGGTTAATTGTTTTTATCATTATATTCTGTTTATCTATATTTAACATGCTTTTGTGAGTTGATGTTTAGTTCATTAGTATTCATTTATTCCACTAAACAAACACATTTCCAACTTCATTGGTGATCTTCAGAACGTACGGTTCATTGTCATGAAATGTGGTTTTATCATTGTTTTAAATTATGAGGACGTCTAGAGATCGACGCAAAGTCAGCCAGCGGCGGCCCTCGACCTTTCGCTAGCTGCACTAACTGTATGTGCTTCTATCTCAACGGTTTCTTCCCTTACTTGGCTTTATAAATTATATTTTTATTATTATTTTGTAAATAAAACTGGTTGTCAATATTCGAATGCAGTTGCAAAGACGAAAGAGTTGCAGTTTTCTTTTCAAGAATGATATCAAGACTAAAGTCATTATTTCTATAGCATTTTCATATTCATAAAAGTTATTAACTGAAATCGACATTTTAATCCACGCTGAAGTCATTTTGCATTCAGAATAATTGTTCTATAGAACTAATCATAACAATATTTGAACAGCTAGTTAAATGGCTCATTATTTATATAGTCTCTCACCTTAGTTCAACGGTAATCAACAATGGCGAACAAAATCCTTACTCGGAAACAGCTGATGTACCAACTATGGCACTATTATGGCATCTCATTTACTATCTCAATGATTTGCCAACTATGATACTCCTATGTTATGGCATCTTATGTACTGTCGAATGCGAATATAATTATCTATTTAATTATTATACTGTAGGTAACTAGCAGTGATAACTAATTAGAACATTAGACTTCCGCACAGGGGGAGGTAAACTGATTATCACCTAACACCTCGGAGAGTTCTTTGTAATATTCTCAAAGGTGTGTAAAATCTGCCATTTCGCTCGTGGCGGAGGAGACGAGAGCGCTTCGCCAATAACAGTGTCATCATTGTAATTTTTGTGATACAACACACCTGAAATTAAACAAAGCTGATGATCGCGACATCATCCCATTTTTCAATAAGCCTCTGCTCACTTTTTCTTTAGAATGTACCTACCTTGAAAATGAAAGGTTCATTCAGGCTATGTTATCTGTCCGTTTCTAAATGTAGCCCGCTATGAAGGCAAGATTATTTAGGAATGGAATCAATTCAAGACTAGTAGGTACAAACTTTTGTATTAGAGTGGTTAGTAACTGCGAACAAATGTATACAAAAAACGTTACAAAACAGAGTATTTTGTCTAAAATGTTAGTTTAACCGTGTTGGGGCATTCTTGGCGCTCGACAATGCTGACTGAACAGATAATAAAAGTTTTACAAAATAAAGTCGACAAAAGTATGTATAACCGTCGGGAGATCGCGATGCAAAGTCAAGCGTAGATTGACCCTTCACCTTTGATGTCGAGTATCATTTAGCTCGTGAAAGTATTTAAGTACAATACAATTTTAAAGGATAATTTACTCTGTGAATTCGTAATATTTGCTGACGTTTTGTGTTTTCTATTTGTTCTTCGTTGCTTTAGATGCTTGATAATTTGTCTGTATATAAATAACTAAATAGTGTTTCTTATTTACAGTAGCGGTTATGGAAGTGGGGAAGAAGAAGAAAGGGAAGAAGCGAACTGGGTATTTAGCGAATATGAGCGTTTCTCAGATAATGGTGCAAAGGGAAAGACCTCTCCATGAATTTAAGGTATTTTTTTTTTCTTACTTGTAGTTAAGAAAATATATTATACACTCACATACTACAGCTTGTTTACTCATTTATATTTTTATACACCTGAGTAGACCACATAGTAAAGATAAGACGTATGATAATATACAATAACAACGAGTAACAATAAGCGTGAGATAAAGACATTTTATTACCGGACTTTTTATTTGTTATTATCTGTTTGTTTGTTTTTTACATCTTGACGCAAATTTAAATAAAACTCATTTTGTCGGGTAAAATATTTATTTATGTGTGACTGACGTATGTATCCACAACCATGATAGAGAAGGACAATTGTTTATTTCATTCTTTTCTGTTCTGACATAAAGAAATATGACTATTTTCTTTTTAGATTTTCAAGACTGAAACACAA
This sequence comes from Hesperia comma, assembly GCA_905404135.1. Taxonomy (NCBI): domain Eukaryota; kingdom Metazoa; phylum Arthropoda; class Insecta; order Lepidoptera; family Hesperiidae; genus Hesperia; species Hesperia comma. Next base: position 12,008,522 of record FR990021.1, on the reverse strand, counting down.
AGTAGTTCTAGCTGTTATAGCAGTGTTAATAAAATACTATAAAGATACGCTGGCACAAAGTGTTTACCGCCGTGGTCATTAGGAAGAATATTTTAATTTACGGTTGTGAATGTTGTTGATATCTTTATCTGAGTATGATTGTTCAATGTCAAAATGCACATGACTTTTTAACCTAAATAAAAATGAATAAGATTCCTCATTACTTTTTCTACCTTTTTTCAGCCGCAGTCGAATGAACTAGAGGCAAAACGAACAGGCTCGCCTGGCACAGTGACGCAACGTCCTGTGAACATGCAGACGGGCCTCACTGCCTACTCTCCTCTACAGCAAAACATTCACGCTAGCGTCATAACACAAGAAACAGAAATCAAACAAGAAACACAAATTCAAAGAAGCTCTCATTACCTCACAGTCAATAGCGGATGGATAACTCACCATCAAGAACATTTAGAAGCTGTACAAAAGCAAAATCAATCAACACCAGGACAGATGCATCCTTCTCTAAATGTCGGTATGCCGGTGTTAGGCACTAACGGCCAAATTATCGGCGTGAATACAGGGTACAATAAACAGCCGAACAATTTCAAAAATGTTATTGGTATGAACCCTCAATCCGTAATAGAACAGGACCAAAAAGATGAAAAGAAAGAAATTCAATCTGCAGCTCAGACTTTGAAGACATTAAAAGGAGGAGACTCCCAAGTTTTTTGTGGTCTAAACCAGGCCTTAACTCCCGAGGTAATGCAGAAAATAAACGAACAGCAACAGATATTTATACAGCAAAATCAAAAGCAAATTGAAGTAATGAAAGGTTTCAAGACTCAAGTTACTGAAACTGTAAATACAAATAAAAATCAAGGTCAGAATCAGTATATGCAACAAGGGCAGTTGGTTATACAAAATGGGTCTGTAGTTAAAACGAATTCAGCAAAAACACCTCCGTGGCAAGTGAAGCGAACAGATTCTAACGCTCTAACTAGTCCTAGTCCTAAACCACAGAAAGACAACACGGAATACGAAGATTCCAGAACTGTTGTAGAGGAGACTTCGGCTATGTTTAGTTCTTATTCGAGCAACGATCCATCTATGAACCAATCGATGTGCTCCCGGGTTCCGCCTTTACCTCAACACTATAATATAATGGGTCAGCAATGGCCAGGCATTGAGTTGAACAAAAAGAAAAACAAGACCAAAAATTCTAAGAAAAAATCGGCAGCTACCATAGAAAATAAAGTCATATTATATGGTAACAATGGTGTTAAATTTATGCAGGATCCGAAGGGCAAAAGTTCTGATGAAGTTCTAAGTAATAATGTACCGTCGTTTATGGAAGATCCCAGCGGATATTTAGCACAACAGACTGCATTGTTGAATAACACTATTTCCCGTCAAGTAGGAATGAATGCATCCTACGACGGACATCAGTATGAAAATTCCGGCAGCTCCTATGGTTTACTGAATCAAAACGATAAGCAACTAAAAAATAACAAGAAGAGTTCTGAACCTATTGTCTATAGAAGTAATATAGTGCCAAATTCGTCACCGTCACCAAACAATACTCCGGACAGTAGTCTGGTACCAGAGAAAACCATGGATTCTACGTCACGATGTTGCAAAGGCTGCAAAGTGTCTTATAAGGGGCATTGTGCCGAGTTCTCAGATAGTCAGCAACGGACCAAGTATTTAAAACAGGGCGTATATGGTATGGAACTGGATAACAATCCGAGTACGTCGAGCCCGAAGTATAGTTTCGATGATAATCCGGTCACTTCATCGACGTTCACGGAGCGGAATCTCATTATGAATGAAAACTGTGGTCCCATACAAGCCGGCATCGTCAGTACTAGTAACGTATCGCCGACGGAAACGTTACAGTTGCCGGAACCGTCCCCCACTTTGTCGAATAGCTCTCGAAGTACTGACACTCCCCACAGTAGTGGTAGCAATAATTCCCAAATGCAAAGTAATTGTACATTCCCCATGCCGAGCCCAGCGTATTCCAATCCTGGTTCCTGCAGGGATAGCATAAACAGCAACCCGTCTACTCCTAGCAGTAGTCAAACTTACCCTTACAATTCACCAGGTCCCCCTCCCGGCCAAGCCATTTCTGGAACTCAGATGATGCATTTCATATCAAATCATAATGTTAACAAGAATCTAATGGAAGTAGACAACATATCAATGGTCGGTGTGAAACCTGGTTTACAAACTCCCCAAGAGATGTTTAGATTAGAATCGAAGAAACGGATGGAAAATACGATGCCGGGATATTGTCCACCGCCGCATTTAGGTGGTGGGCCAGCAATTTCCTTGATACAGGCTTGTTACGTACAAACCTATGTGACGACAATGGCAAGCGGATTTTCTGTGACGCGAGATACAGTAACATCCGTATTGGCGGGGAAAGCAAACACTGCGACTACATCCATTAATGCGTCTCAAGCCAATTTCGTTCGACCACCTCCGCCACCGAGTGTCAACTTAGCGACAACTTATGCCATACCAAACAATCAGCCCGATCCGTTTATAAATTCAGTCAACTTGCCAACCAGCTATCCACTACATATCGCCGGTACGACTGCCCAAAACATGATATCGAAGTCACCCTTGGAAATGGTGCAAAATGTGATAAGCAGCATGCCATTGAAACCGGAAACTAGCAACACCCAGTCCACGGTCCTATCACAAATGGGCAGACGAAGTTCTCCCGGACAAATAGTAATATCCTCAACTGGTCAAATACTCGTGTCAAATAATCAGATGCCACCACCGCCGCCCAAAAGTACTACGACCATGTCAACGTTGGGATCCAATGTTACCACGTCTGTAACTCAAGTGGTACCAGCGGTCGGAGGGGTCTCGCCGCTCGTAAATCAACCCACGGTCGTTGTGAACACTTTACCAGCTCCGTTTGTACTACAGCAACAGATGATGGCGGTAGACGGACAAGTTGTCCAACAGAACCAAGTCATACCCCAACTAGTAACAGGAGGTATAGTCCCCGGACAGAATGCGTCCGATGCGTCGAGACAGATCGAGGTGAAGAACGGTCAGAACATCGTGCAAGGTGTCGCAATGCTCTCACCGGAGAGCTTGAAGAAACGAAGTAAGAAAAAGAAGACCCAAGCGGCAAACATTACCAACGTCTTGCAAATTACGGCACCGCAACAAAATCCAAACAACATCATGGTGCATCATACCTCGCCGCAGCATAATTCTAGTCCCCAATTTTCTCCTCGAGGCTTCCAATTATCGCCTACAAATAATATATCACCGACCCCGATGTTGCAGGCTTTGACCATTATGCCTGGGAAGTCCGGAACACCCGCGCACATAGTGATGAATGGACAGGGGAATTCGAACAATTTTGGATCACAACAAATCATCGCAAATACGTCACCATCACAACAAATTAACTTATTGCAACCCGTTAATTTAATCAATAACGCGAACAATGTTATGTCGAATTTCCCCGCTTTCCAACAATTTATTGTACCTAACCTCAGTGGAATGGTCATGACGGCTGACGGTACGGCCATTATCCAAGACAACTCTACTGGCATGCCCATGCAATTGCAAATACAAACAGTAAATGGACAAAACGTTTTAACCCCCGTACAAAACCCAGGTGTTTTCACCGCGGGTGCAAATAGCGGCGTCGTCATCAGAGCCCAGAACCAACAGAGCAAAATAATTCAATCCCCGCACAGTCCCGGCGCACAATTTCTATCACCCAATAGTCAAGTAATGATGAACAGTCCCAACTTCAATGGTCAATTGAGCCCTCTCCTCGCAAACTTGAGTCCGACCAACGTTACTTTTAACACCAGCCCTCACCAAGTCCGATCTGGAAACGTGCAAGCACAGGAGTTTATCCAGACCAATCAGATGGGGCAAACGTTGATGGTTCCACTATCTCCAAAGCAAGTAACTATAGGCTCGGCGAATGGTAACCGGAACTCTACGTTTGTTCAGCAGAACACAACTATTGTACAGCAGCAGACTACTTTAGTATCAAATTCGCACAATCCCCTGCCTTCCATACCGACGAATATCCAAGGAGACTCGTCGAGACTAGACTCTGACGTGCACAAACAAATTGCGCGTAAGAATCGGAACTTCGTGCAGGTGGAAAACACCAGCGAAGAAACAAAGGACGACAGACACACACCATTCCGGAGATTGCAGAGCGAGAGCGAGGTGAAGATGGATTCGGATTATGGAAAGTTCTCGAACGAGTGTCAGGCGGGGTCTTTTGAATCTCACGTGCGGCATTCGGTGTCGACGCAGACGCTGGGGGCTCGGAAGTCCCCCGGGGGCGCGGGGGGCCCCAGTCCGCCTGACACGACGACGCACAGTCCGCTGGGCCCGCTGGAGGGCGGCTCTCCGCGCGTGTGTGCGGCGCGGTGCGGCTCGCACGGCACATACGCCGATACTACCACTGAATCGCCAGAGCCTGCGGACGCCAGCTCATCGGTGAGTTTTATTATTTTATTTATTTACATGGAAATTCCGGCTTTAGGTAACGTTTAGATACGACGTAATAATTATGGTCTTTAAATCTCAAACTAAAGTGTACGAGTTGATTCTTTTTAGGTATAATAGAGCGTTGGATAAGAAAAAGTCATCAACACACATACTATAACAATAGAGAATATAATCTTTTCGTCATGTTTTGACTTCGTGTGCAATGAAATACGAACAGAAACTCACAAGTTGTTCTGCTTTCTTCTAATGCCGAGGTAGTGCTCCATTATCAGACGAATTTTTGTATCAGTTTTGATACCATCACGAAGTTAAGCCACGTTTTATAACAGGTCTAAATCACGAAGTGTAGCTAGTTAGGTGATTAATTAGGAGTCGATTGTCATTCGTCTTTGCATTATGAAGCTACAATCTGATTTGCCACACTTCTTTGTGTACACGTATCTTAAGCGTAGGTGTAGCCATGACAGCGGTTAGGAACCGTGCCCTTTAACAGCCTACAACCAGAAGAGGTGATGGTATATACATGTATAAACCTGTTGTTTCCAGGCGATGGTGCAGTGCGTGTCGAGTAGCGAGCAGGACATAGCGGAGTCCCGCGAGCGCTGGCCCGCGCCCCAAGACACCGACACGCACAGTGAGTTCATACTGCTTTACTCTTATTATATTATAAATCTGGCGTGAAGCGTGATAGCCTAGTGGTTAAGAATTCGTCCTTCTGCTCGGGGGGTCTGGGTTCAAATTCCAGGGGGCCGAATGAGTGATGATTATGATTAAATAGCGTGTTGAAAGTGGGGCCGTAAAAATTTGGTTGTATTTTTGTAATTATATTTCACAACTTGCGTTGTGTGATTGTTCCATTATCTAAAGTTTTAGTCCTTGGCTTGAACGATTATTTGACATATTATAAGAACAACAATGCACTTTATACAAGCCGAGACCCTTGCATAAATTAGGTTTGTAGTGGTTGTTGACAGCCAATGGAATGTTTCGAATTATTATAACAAAATGTTTCGTATGACCTGTAATTTATTTGCACGTGATTGTACAAGATAGAATGCAGCATAAAATAGTATATTATAGGAAGTGTATGGAGAATAGAATTTAGTAGAATATGTAAGTCGTAATTTAACAAATATGACAATTAAAATAGACGACCAAAGAATAAACGAGCAATGGTGAATGAAAATAAAATAAAAAAATTAGTACCAAACTAATTTAACTCTTTTTATCTGCCACCCTCTTATTTAAATCAACCGTTATATGTATTGGTTGTATTGTATCACTCGATTTATTATTGCCCAAGAACAACATCAAATTGATCGGTTCAAATGTCCAAAAACTCTCAATTGATTAGTAGTGAAAAAATCTTGTACTAATGTGTTTTATATTGGACGTTTCAGATATGATATCAAACATGCAACTGATGCGATCGAATCGCATTCATAACGTCGAATCAACCGAAATCGCGTACACTCAAAGCATGGCGTCGTCTCAAGCGAACAGCCAACATAACGCGTTGCCGATGACATCTGGCTACTACGAACGCTCGCAGGGTTACAAGCGAAAGAATGATTTCGGCGATGGCTCCACCTATCGGACGGACAAGATAATGAGAACTAATTACAACATGGTTCATGGACAAAAAGACACGGACTTCGATCTAGCCGTCTCGTCCCAAGACAAACAACACGGACGACTTTATCCCCCCTCAGGAACTAGTACGGACGCTTCTATACAGAAAGTGTTCGAAAGGCATAGTAGTATGAGTTCCGGAGACGGTAAGTTGACACACCAGTTATAACACATGTAATGCTTCAAACCTTTTGCTGCCTAATAAATACTTTTCAATGTGGGGATGCTATTCATCAGCTTGTGTGTTTACAATTCTAATAATACTTTCAAGTCTTGCGAATCATTGATATTGTTTTTGACAAGATTATTACTGGCACATTATATTCTCTGTGGGAAACAATTAGAATCCCTCTTTATTAAATTTTAATTGGTTCAACAAACGAATTCGGCTTTAAAAGTGAATAGTTATAGCTAAATTAATGAAGAAAATTTTACCTAATTTATTGTTGAGAACACAGAATGTAAATCCTCTTCTTTCTACTAATTCTTCCAGAACCATTTCACGCTTCAGTCACAGCTAACAAAATTCAAAATTTTCCAAATGTTGTGTCTTGTATTGGTTTTGGATTAGTTTACGCCAGCGGTCACAAAATTGTTTGTATTTATGTAACATATTTGCTGCCAAATAAAGTGAAACTGACATGTATTGTGGTATATTTCAGCTTCCTCGTAATGCGATATTATTGCTCATTGGTTTTCTTTTGGTTGGGTTAATACAAGATACAGCTGTTAATAAAGGGTGTACTGGAAACTAATCAGAATATGACGTGCAGCGTTCACGCGAACTCACTCCGGCTTTCTGTCGCTTTCCATTGCACCACACTCGAAGTAACAAAATTGGCTATCGAATTGGGATCCCATTACTAACGCATCACTGTAAAGAGACCATCATATCATCCGACCATCGTTGTAAGTACGGCACATTCTCATTACTGTTACTTCATTCTTGGGTGTTGGAAAAAGTACGCCGTTCAAAATAATACGTTACACGGTGTGCGTGCACGTTTTGGCACGGTTAAACTAAGCTTACATGTATTTAGTTATCTTGTTTTATCATCAGGTCGTATTTTTTCCCAAACGCCCAACGCATAATTTTCAGTGTTAACAAAAATTATATGTCTCGGTTTATATTTCTTGCAGATATTTAATCATAATTAATAAAAATGTTTTAAATTCCTGATTATTTCGAATGCCCTATAAATGTTACGAAAGTACGCTTGGTGCTTTGTCAATGTCAATCTTGTACTTTACTATGTTGTAATAAATTTAAAGTTTGTGTAATCTAGTTTTTATGGACATTAATACATGGTAACTAAGTACGATTGTAAACGTCTGAATGTGTACAATGGTCTAAATGTGTATAATGTGTACAATGGTCACCAATATTTATAACCTCTGAACAACGTGACAACTTCGATGTAATTATTGTTCTTTATTTTAACTGTCCTTTACAATATTTGATCCAACTCACAGATTTGTTTACTATTTGTTGATTCCTATGATATTTGTAATTAAATATCAACCTGTGTATCGAGAACCTTCTGGTAAACGTACATGGAGGTCGCGAGTAAAGCAGCTTTGTGTAGTTATGCTTTAGGCCTCCTCAATAATAAGGAGTCGCGCTCAGTAGTGAGTAATTAATGGGTTGAGGACTTAAAAATTACCCACATTGGTCACCAAAACTTTTAACACGGACTGTTTAACAAGACAGCGTCACTAATCGGACGTACGGCACGCTAATTTAACCTAAGTTTTCAATAAGGATTAATTATGTTAATAAGTCAGCGTCACGATCATTGTCACTAATAATAATCGGACGTACGGCGCGCTAACCAAGTGCTCGATTGTTAGATACGAACCGAGAAGAGGACACGGCCACAGACGCACCCACGCGCGACACAACGACGCGGGAACACCGAACGTTCTCGGTGGGGGAGCTAGTGTGGGGCCCGGCGAAGGGGTTCGCGTCGTGGCCGGGCAAGCTGGCGGCGCGCGGCGCGGACGGCCGCTGGGCCGTGCGCTGGTTCGGCGTGCGCGAGACCGGCCGCGTGCCGCCCGCGAGGCTGCTCACGCTGACCGAGGGACTCGAGGCGCACCATGCCGCGCGCACCAAGCATAGGAAGTGAGTCGACGGTTACGGCTCTCGATCGACAGTGCCCACTAGATGGCGCTAGCGGCGCGTTGATAGGAAATCGTCGCGAAATAAGATCCCATTTCGTTGAAGGTCTCGTTGTGGTGTTGAGTTATCGTAAGGTTAAATATTTGTGAGCTTATTGATAGGTGGCATGGTTGTTAATTGAAAGAAAAACTTTTGTCTTTGTTAGTAAACTGATAAAATTGTGTTGGTGGGATCTTATTTACAAGGACAGTTTTTAGCTTCAATTTTGGTAGGTGAACCGCTATCTAGTTGGTATTGTTGATCGAAGTCGACAGCGCTTATCTTTATGATACACTGGACTGGATACTTTGTTACGTTGTACATTGTACGTTGTATACCATTAATGCTGTAATGTAAGACGCTTTATGCCCGCACCAACTCAGAAAGTGTGTTTACAGCGATGAGTATGCTGGAATGAATGTTTGGAAAATTTCAGACGCGTTCTACTAAGCGTTTGGCGTTCCATTTTTTAAGAATAAAAGTTTTTTTTGAGCGTTTACGAGAACGCGCTCTTATTGAAACATTTAATATTGTATAAAACTATTGGTATAAATCGCTTAAGACGCGTTAGACAAGGTGAGCTGTAAACTGACAAGCGTTCCTTGACCAACGTCACGATCTATGGTTTTATACTTTACATTATGGATTTTATTTGGATGTATATCCTAGCACTTCTGGTTAATACTTTTATTAAATTGTATCAAAAATCCAGTCCAGTGTATTATTGATCAGAGGTTTATTGTCTCCTAACACGTTACACCATAAAATCGATGACGCATCAATGGTTGTTTTTAGTTTTTGACAGTTTCTATTTTGAAATATTCATCATTTATATATTTTTGACATGTGTTCACACGTAAAGTTATGTATATTCATGGAAGTGTAGTTGCAATTCGAAAAAAAATTCATTCATATTTTTGTAGTGTCTCCTTTGTAAAATGTAAAATTAACCCAACCGAAAGATTAATCAAGTGAAATATCTAATAGCTGTTTCTTGTATAGTTTTAAATATCTAATAATCTTAAATATGTACCTTTTTGGAACATTATGTTTCGTTATGTTAACGTTTGTGTTCTATTTAGGAGCAGAAAAATGAACACGCTCCTAGAAAACGCTATACAGGAGGCGATGGCGGAACTCGATAAGAAGAGTGAGAGTGACGCGGCTGCTGACGGTCCGGACGACGTCGACGCGGCCGATGACATCGTCGAAACCCCTCGGAGAACCAAGAAAGTCGATAAACTCCGAAGCAAAGACAAACATCACAAGAAAAATACCTCTAAACTCGACGGAAATCGATTACGTAGCTCGCGATGACATATCACAACAATGTCAAATGGAACTCACGAAATTGACGTGCTAACGGTACTCCCAAGATTCCAATTAGTTGTTAAAAATAATCGTATCCTCTTCTATATTGATGACAAATGAGACTGGGTGCTGTAGGGGAAGTCATTCACAAATGTATTTACGATAGGTGTAGGTGTATCAGAGGATAACGTTGCATTAATCACAATGACGATCATAAATCTACTAAATAAATACTTTTAATCCTTCGCAATTAAGATATTGAATGTTTATGAGAAACGTCTACGTAGCGGGAAGTATCCCCCGAGACTAATTTATTGTGTTAAAGTTTACAGATTTACAATTAAAATAATATAGTATACGGGTTTGCTTCCAAATCCTAAACGATTATCTATCAGCCATACCTTTTCTGTATATTTCTTGAGATAATGTAACGACAATACGTGTTGAATAATTTTATGTAACAAAAAGATATTTAAATCGAAATTCCTTTTGTGTCACGTTCCTATGTCTTTTGGTGAAAAGTTGTTTCCATTTACGTGCTATAAAAAGTATATCCTGAAATTTCTCAACAGATTATCATTTTACAATGTTAGATAAATAATATAGATAGTATTTTAGACGTAGTAACTGTGATTGAATCACTGTTGTTTTATATTGATTTATTAGTTTAAACATTGTATGTATGTGGAGTAGATTTCTCTCGTTATCAAAATATATAAACAAAGGACGGTAGCACAAACTATTTGAATACTGAATGTTACAAACGTAAAACATTATATATGGGTAAAACAATAAATCTAACGGTAAATTTTAATTCAGTAATTTAAACATTTGACATAATGCGATCCGCATCTATGTAATTCATATAGTTTGTGTTAGTGTCATAATATAATAGGTAAAACTATTTCATCGATGTATTGTACAATTTAGTGAACTGTATATTAATAAGAAATTTGCTATATATCATGTACATTTTTACGTTTTGTAATATCATGGTTTCTAGTCAAAATATTGAGCATATTAAAACGTAGATTTTATGGACGAGGTAATTGACAATAACACTGGCACTGGCCCGGCCACCGGACGGTTATCGTTAGCGCTAGCGTCTGCTCGGCGAAGCTTAATATATAAAATGACGTCACGTTCCGTAATGGGAAAGGCGGCGCTAGTTAGATGTCGCTACTAGTTAGAGACGTCGTGGTTCTATTGTAGATACTTGGTACAATAAGGTACGATTCAGACCAACCGGCTCGCATCGGGCGGCATCGGAACGGAGCCGTACGCGTGCCGCGGCAGCCGAACGTGTGCCGCGGCAGCCGAACGCGTCCGCTACCGCCGCGCTTTTCGTTTGCGGGGACCCTAAAATGTTCTGGTTTCAAATCTTCAGGTTCAGTACAGTGTCAAGGAGATTATCTAATCGATTGTACATTCACGATTCCAAAACGTATGAAAAAACAAAGCGTAATGAAAATTAAAAAACGATATCACATACCCTAGTAGCGCCGCCTAGTAACATGCTTTGGCAGCTGTCTTAGCGCTCTAACGCACTAGCGTTTAGCCGCCTAGGCGGTTCGTTTCAGCGTCTAGCCGCCTGAAGCGGTTTATATGCGGTTGACCGCTACGGCGGTCAAACGCGATGAAACCGCGTAGAGCGGTTGGAACACTCGAAAAAGTGTTGGTTCCATTGTTTCCGTTTTAAATCTGTATAAACTGCTCCTTCGCAATTTTAAATAGCTTCTCTTTGTTGAATTTACAGTATGAATTTCTCTGTATCGAAGTTCATGGCTGCGCATGTCAAACGTACGAACGAACCGCAGATGCAGATTGAAGAACCGCCAGTGCGTATAAACAAGATGCCGGCCTGCCGCGAAGCGGGCCGCACCTCTCCATTCAACCGCCGCGGTCGAAAATTGATGGCGGTTAGGTGCGTACAATCACTGGCGGTTGCATAAATTAAAATGCAAAAGCGGCTATCCGGGCGGCTAGCCGCTCTCGCGGCAAACCGCTAGTCCGTTAGGGCGCTTACTCAAATCATAATTATGTTTCTCAATTCAAATGACCGTTGTCGTTTATTGCCGTACCTACGTAGAGTTTCGCCGAACAGACTTTAGAATACTAGAACACTAGGTATCTTATATTATTACTTTGAACTTCACATCACGGTTAATTGTTTGCGGTATTATGTAAGGTTTTTTGAGAACAATTAATTTAATGTATACTTGGTTGCTGCGTTGTTTTATCATATAGTTGAAAGGACAAATGACATTTACACAACTGTACAAAATACTTGCGGCCTATTATATTATTTTTCTGATTCTTATTCATCACATTATCTGTAGGGTAAGGCCAGAGAAGTCATCGAATCATCGAACAAAAGTGAATAATAAATTTGTGATAAATACGTTTTTAGATAAATTGAGAGAAGACTTTCGAGATTGGTGTTTATACCGTAAGCTGATATTATAGCTGCGACCTACGACAGCCGTCACTGCGTGCGAGTATCTAACTGTAGTCGAATCCATAGTTAGGCGAACTATTTTGACAAATGAAGTGTTGCCATGTAATTGAGAAAAAATTGTTAATCGTCGATGCTTCTATGTCGTCTTATAAGGTTATCTGTTGTATTAAAATTGTATAAAACCAAGCAATCATCAACCATGCAGTAAATTCGTCAGTTTAATAGATCTCAGTGCCGTAAGCAATATTTTTTTTATTTAAGTCATTCATTCATTCTTGTCATTAAAGCTCATTAAAAGTCAATGAAGTTGCATTGTTTTTATTTGCTGTAACAGTAAGAATCATATAAAACAATAGTAAGCAACTTTCAGATAATAATTGTAACCTTTGAGTTGATTTGAAAAGTGCATAACTTTTTTAATTTTGTATAAAAGTAGGTAATTCGTTATGTGGCAACATTCATGTTTAATCATTTGTCAAATTAGTTGGTCTAATTAAAGGTTCTAGTTTAATGTTGTCATCATTTTCTGTTCTAACGTTAAGATTCTCACTGTAAGTGTCACTTAATTGATAAGTTTATGATTTATGGTACAAGGGAGATTATTTTCTAAACATTTCTAAAATGCTTCTTATCACATTATTCAAATAATATATAGTAGGTAATAAAAAGTTTTCAAAAGATTTTAGGTAGATTGTTAACTATAGGGTCACGTCGGTCGCGTGTCGCGTCACACATAACGATTTGATAGGCAATTGTTGTTAGTAAATATTATCGATGTCTAAATTTACTTTGTGATCTTTGGATGTGTCCCATATATTATATATCACGGATTTATCATAGCTTACTGTTTTTATATTATCGTATTTTAACCTTAGAGATCCCACTTAATTTGTCCTATAGCTCCAGATATCAACATAATATTTAATGTTATATGGATATTGTTTATTAAATAAATAATCAGATAGCATTTCCTTGTGAGACGGTATTATGTACATAATCTAAATGTAGTTATGTATAGTATTTTATTTCAATGAAATTAATGTTTTATAGACTAATATACAATATAAGATTATTTATTTGTTTTGCTGTGTACATATTTTTTTCAATAAAATGTACCTGTTTTATTTAAATGTCATTTATTTATTAGACCCCTTTATCCTTTTTGTATAAATGTTACCATTAAAATGCATAATAAGTTAATGTGCACATTAACTAGGTAATCTACAGATACACTGGTACGATACGGTAAAGTGTACAAAAAGGTCTTATTTGCACTTTACCCAGTTAGTCTGCACAGTAACGGATGGTACATCGTTAAATTGCGGAAGACTGGCTACCTGAGTACAAATTTGTGTTGATGTCGTGGCCACATCGTAGATTTGCTCACATCATGAAATGATCGACCTGGCCGATCGATCGAGATTTGGTCGAATCGTAAAAACGCGGAAAATAGGGCATAACTTCGAACCGTGACGTCTCCGGCGCTGCGGAAGGTGCAGCTCCTTCGCCCTTGCGTAACAAAGCACAGACGCCCACGCTCGCCTGCGCAGCTTCGGCTTGCTGGTCGCCTTCGGCGACCAGCCTCAGCCGCTCCGGCTCGCCCGGGTGTCTGCGTTTTGTTACAGCGGGCGGGGGCTGCCCTCCCTCCGCGCCTCCGGGTTCTAAAAAACACTCTAGGGGTAGGGCATACAAGACTACGTGGAGTAGGGGTAGGCTAATTAAAGCCGCCTTAAAGTCATTTATAAAATAAGGGACTGCATTGACACTAAACTGCGCATTAATTTGTGTACTATACATACTCACACGCACATACGCACAAACACACAATTGAGTTAGATAGTCAATTTAATAATTATAAAAAATATATATATAATACCTATAATATACATTATTACTTACATAATTGGGTATCGCCGACCGGTTAGATTATTATTATTGCTTACTTATTGCTTTCCCTATCAGGGATATCCCTATCATCATATCATGCATCTCAGGGATCAAGCATTTTTATGCGGATTTCTTGAGATTGAGATGTGGCTTTGTAATAAATTTATGATTTTATAAATTTATATGGATCCTTTTTGGTGCATTTCATAATTTGAATCAGGAACTGTCAATCAAATTCGAGTAAAAGATGAAAATCAGCTGTCAATATTTTCCCTATAAAAACATACAACGCATTGAAGACATTATTAGTGCTACTGTTTCCCTACTACTGATTAAAACCAACGTTATTATGGAGCGGCGACGTCATTTAAGCAGGGAAGAAATGCTCAGAGCCGTGGGAATGATAGAAGCTGGTTCCCGGCAACGTACTGTGGCTTTAGCTCTGAATACAAGTCAGAGTGTTATCAGTCGACTTTGGACACGTTACCGAAGCACTGGTACCGTGGCTGAGCGCCATGGAGGACGGTATCGCTGCACCACACGGAGACAAGACCGATACATTCAAATCTTAACTCGAAGAGCTCCAACAATAACCGCCATGATGTTAGCCGTGAGGCTTCATCACTCTTCAGGGAACTTAATTAGCGACCAAACAGTCAGAAACCGCTTGCATGAAGTGAACCTTCATTCCCGAAGACCGCTACGGGTACCACCTATAGCAATGCACAATCGTAGGATTCGATATCAATGGGCTCTTGAACACAGAAATTGGGCAGAAGGACAATGGCGTTTCGTGTGCTTTTCTGATGAGTCTCGTTTTGGTATGAGACCGGATACAAGACGTATACAACACTGGAGAACCCCTGGACGCCAACAGCGATTAAAATCCTGCCAGGAAGTCCATCCTTATAGTGGTGGAACCATCATGGTATGGGCGGGTATTTGGATCGGCGGAAGAACTGAGTTGATTTGGATCAGAGGCAACCTCAACGCTCAAATTTATGCTGAGACGATTGTATCAGACGTCATCGTTCCTCTACAAGTGCAAATCGGTCCCTTATTTCAGTTAATGCATGATAATGCACGACCGCACACCGCAAGAGTTGTAAGACAGACTCTCGCCGCAGCTAACATCAATGTCCTGCCCTGGCCTGCTCAGTCGCCAGACTTGAACCCGATTGAGCATGCATGGGATATGCTACAGAGAAGAGCTCTGCCGAATATGGAGGGTATCCAGTGGCAAGAAGACCTTTTTTTGTTGTTGCAACGAACATGGGCGGCCATTCCACAGCGTGATTTGGATGAACTCATTTTAGTATGCCAAACCGATGTTCTTGTGTTGTTAGTGTTCGCGGTAGAAACACGGATTATTAATTGTTTAAGTTACCCAATAAAATTTTAAAGAAAACTGTTATTTCAGTCTTTTTTTCGAACTTTAATGTTAGTGGTTCAAATGTCAAAAATCCCTTTATTAGGAAAATGGCAAATTTCTTTATTAATGCAAAGGTGACTTGGTTTATCGTTACTGTGACAAACGAAAACACTTTATTTGATGAATCCTTAAAGAAAATTTTAATTAATATCAATCAGGAGAAAAGTTATTGCAAAAATATATGTTGATCCCTAGACACTTTTGATGTGTGTATATTTCGAAATTCACATGTTGATTTCTACATGCAGACCGCATTAGTAGCCCAGTGCTGATAACTTTTGAAACGAAAAAAAAATAGTAACAGGATGAAACCCATTGGAAAAGGAAGAAAAATGACAAAAATAAACGAAACAATTTACGGGCGATTTGAGGTCGGGAAGGGGTTGAGGGGGGCTTTAAAGGGTAAAAAACGGTTTATCGCAATTTCCAGAAAAACTAAGTCCTATTAAAAAAAAAATGACAAAGTTATAGGTAGGTAATAAAACAATCTATACTTTTGTATCAACACTTCTTTCACTTTTTGTTACTATTTTTTTTGTTACTATTTTGTTACTATTTTAAATTACAATAATAATATTCATTAGAATGTAATTTAAAATCAGTTTTTGGTGTAAAACACAGGGCGATATATCGAGTGAACCGATTGAATTGTTTGTAAGTTGTTTTACGCGTGTAACATTGTGGAAATTTGATGTTTCAGAAACCCAGTGATTTGTTTTGTAGTTAACTCTATTCTAAAAAAAACGGACTGTACAACACAAGACACAGAACATACCTACATGTATTTTTTTAATTTGCACCCGCGCAATAATTCATTTTTGAATGGTGTGAAGTTAGCGTCATTTGCCGTGTAAAAGAAGCCACGGAAAACTGTGGCATAAGTAAGTGCGGGTTTAGGTCACGCTGTGCTATAAAATACATTACTATGCGAATTTATTGTTGAATGTCTTTCGCCCCTAGTGTACGGAAAACTATGTTCTCCCATACTCCCATTGAAGCAGGTAAAGCCTAGATTTGTTATTATTCATTTGGTTTGTTTTGCGATAGAAGATAAACAAGTAAACAGACACAAAATGATACGACGCGGCGACCGACGCTTGCAATATGTTCGGATTAAAAAATAATATTGCAGTGTTGTTTGCCTTGCAGAAGTTTGTCAATTCTTTTTGTGCCTAGTAAGTCCTCGGAGGATGAAAGATACCCAAAAACCCTATCTATACTTAGGTACGGAGATAGTTATGTTTACGATACTTTTTAAAATGACGGTTTTGGTTTACCTATATTTAACTAAAAAGCATGTAGTAGGTACTCTTTTAGAGTACCTATCTACCCAAACATTCATACTTAGGTACCTTTGATGATATAATATGTAAGAGTGCCAAGATTAAGAATTGATCAGAATTGAAATAAAATGGTAAGGTAAGATAATGGTAAAGTAAGTAGTTCAAAATGGTGCCCGTAAATGTTAAAAGGAGAAATAGTTTTTTTAGGTACTTACTTACACATCAGTCACATCACACACTTATAAAAAAATAAGTCGACCAACCATAATTTTCACAACTACAAAGGCTTACCTATGTAAGCAATAGTTTCATCCCTCTCTCTCCCATAAAACGTACCTACAAAGTCTATCTCGTTTTATTTTTGTTGTTGCAACACTTACGCAAAAATAGGTAAAATTCTTAAGCTGGAAGAAGCTTAATTTTAGTATGAAGACCATTACACGACATTTAAAGACCACAAATTAATGTCGTCTAAGGTCTTGGTTATGGTATTTCTAAGGTGATTGTCAATATGTGCAGTATTTCTATGTACAGTCAGCGTCATATAGTACGTAGCAGTCATGATTACCAAATACTTGGAAACATTCATTATGACCATTAAGAACGGCTCAACCAAAGCGATCAAATTGTTCAGACCATCTACCGTGTACAAATATACCGGAGCACGCACAACACCGAATACTTAATAACACCCAAGTCGGCATTAATACCGTGACAACCACAACGCCACTGGTTGCCTAACAGCCAAAGTGTTCAAAAGTATGAAGCAACCAAAGTATTCAAAAATATGTAGCACCCAAGTAGCCAAAATTATAGCAACACATAATAAAAATGGACTTTAAATGACATGCGATAAAGTTCACTGTGCATCATTTCTTCCGATAAGTAAATTGATTAATTCAATGTCAAGTGCAAGTCATGTATGTCAAATGAAGTGGTGCTTCAATGCTTGCTTTGATATATTTAATACAAAAGCCATCACATCCATAGAGATATTACAATAGAGTGGGTCAGCCATACCCATACATTGCAATCGCCCCCGGTTAGAAAGAGAAACAGCGATAACGGTAATTACCTATCTCTCTCCAATCCCGATGATCCAGAAAGAGAAAGGTGATTACTGATGACTAAAGATTTCGTCTCTTTTTATCCAAAAGACGCTCTGAAGCCTGGCTTCTGTCCTCTATTGTAATATCTCTATGATCACATCGGATACAGTTATGCATCAATAGATATTATTTCAAACTTGCCTTAGTATTAAACTTGACATTGATTTGAATTATAGATATTGACATACAATGATAGATAATAGAACGACATGCCAATAACATTAGGTTTAGTTTATTGTAGTTTATTTTTCTAATGTTCCATATTTTTGAACGCTTTGAATGCTTGGATACCATTGACGAGATGACTGTAACTATGTTTATGGTGTTATGACTGACCCGATGTATATGACATTTTAAACGTCTCGGCCATTTGAGCGACTATATTGTTGTCAACAATAAGGAAACTTTGCTTGTACCGATATTATCGACTTTTTGGTTGCGTCTATTTATTTGAATACCCTGATTGTCTCTAACTATTTGACGCTGACTGTACTTGTAAATGGCAGGCGTTTTTCTCTCATAATTACCGACCGACCGTTGTAATGAAAACTGGGTCGCTTACAAATACTGTCGCAATCGTTGCAACCAAATGGTGAGAGCAGCCAAGCGCAGTTACTTCTGTGATAACCTGAGTAGTTCTTCGCCGGCCGATATGTGGAAATTTCTCAAATCTTTCGGTATAGGTAGTACGCTCGGCTTTGCCTGAAGATTTACCTTTCTCTCTCAATGATCTTAACGCTCACTTTGTTTCAACTATTTCTCTTAGTCATACACTCAAGTCCAACACTATTTCTGAAATTGATTCCCTGGCCTCTCTTCAATGTGCACCATTCCATCTATATAATGTCTCGGTAAATGACACTTGTAGAACCTTTTTATCGATAAAATCGAAAGCTGTGGGCTGTGACGACGTGAGTCGTAACATGCTTTCTCTGGTCCTTGACGAATTTCTCCCCGTTATCACCCACGTCATCAATACTTCGTTGTTGACAGGTGTCTATCCCAGTTCTTGGCGTAAGGCATATGTAATCCCTCTTCCAAAAATATCTAATCCTCGTCAACTTAACAACTTGAGGCCGATATCTATACTACCATTTCTATCTAAAGTTCTTGAAGCTATAGTTCACAAACAATTATCGGCCTATATAACGGACAATAATTACTTATCTCCCTTTCAATCTGGTTTCCGACCAGGTCACAGCACCACAACTGCTCTTCTTAAGGTTACGGATGATATTCGGGAGGGGATGGAGAGTAGACTGGTCACCATCCTTGTTCTCATTGATTTTACCAATGCGTTTAACATGGTGGACTATGATATTCTTCTAGCCATCCTTCGTAACCTTAATTTCTCCTCTGATACCCTTAGTTGGTTTTCATCCTATCTCTGTGGTCGCCAGCAAGCTGTACGGTTTAAACAAGAGATATCAGAATGGTACTCATTTTCTGCTGGTGTGCCCCAGGGAGGGATACTATCTCTACTTTTTGCCATATTTATTAACTCCCTTTCTTCCTGTCTTTGTTGCTCTCACCACTTTTATGCCGACGACCTCCAAATTTACTCTCAAACGGATGTTGGGTCAATCAATAAAGCAATTGATGACATCAATATGGATTTGGCCCGCATAGCTACATGGTCGAGTAAATTTGGTATACAAGTTAATCCAAATAAATGCCAAGCTATAGTCATAGGTAGTGATCGACAGCTGATTAAAATCGATTTAGACCTCATCGCACCGGTTAGGTATGAGGGTTCAGTTATCCCCTTTTCCCCTGTTGTTAAGAATCTGGGCATATTTCTGGATAATAAATTAAATTGGGGTTTTCATATTCGTGAGATTTGTCGATTAGCAACAATTAATCTCTGTGTCCTTATTAGGCTACAAAAATTTTTGCCGATCAAAACAAAGGTAAATCTGGTGCAATCTCTCATCTTCCCCATAATTGATTATTGCGACGTGTGCACTACCGATCTTAATGAAGATCAGCTGAATAAGCTGGATCGTTTAATTAACAATTGTATCCGCTTCATATTTTGTCTCCGTAAGTTCGACCATGTGTCTTCTTTTCGTTCTCAGCTTCAGTGGCTTCCTATTCGACAACGGAGACAAATCAGGATACTTTCTACTCTTTTCTCTATCTTAGGGCTCATTCCCACGGAATACGTCTTTGACGATTCGGCAAAAAACACGATACGTCTTGACGGATGGACGTTCACATTGAATACGGAATCGTGTTTTTTCACGATTCGTCAAAATATCCGCATTGAAGTTCACATTTATTTCGTGATTTAGCTGAAACACAATGGACGTGAATACTACAACGGATCTGTCATAATCATAAAACATTCACGATTCGTGATTTCTAAAAGACGTATCCGTCATAATCATAAAACATTCACGATTCGTGATTTCTAAAAGACGTATCCGTATTCGTCTTTTTTCACGATTCGTCAAGCGTGTGAACATGAGTATTTAAAAAGCATTGCCGCCGTCAAAAAAAATAACGAATCGTGAAAAAAGACGATTCGTCCTCGTGTGAATGAGCCCTTAGGGCTCATTCCCACGGCATACGTCTTTGACGATTCGTCAAAAAACACGATACGTCTTGACGGATGGACGTTCACATTGAATACGGAATCGTGTTTTTTCACGATTCGTCAAAATATCCGCATTGAAGTTCACATTTATTTCGTGATTTAGCTCATTTCAGATTGGTTCAGAAACATTCACGATTCGTGATTTCTAAAAGACGTATCCGTCATAATCATAAAACATGCACGATTCGTGATTTGTAAAAGACGTATCCGTATTCATCTTTTTTCACGATTCGTCAAGCGTGTGAACATGAGTATTTAAAAAGCATTGCCGCCGTCAAAAAAAATAACGAATCGTGAAAAAAGACGATTCGTGAAAAAAGACGATTCGTCCTCGTGTGAATGAGCCGTTATATGATGAACAATCCCCTACGTATCTAAAACATAAGTTCAGTTTTCTGCGGGACACTCATGAACGGCAACTACGTTCGACTGAGAGTTTACTTCTCTCTGTTCCACGTCACCATTCTGGTTTCCTTTCCTACTCTTTTGCCGTTCAAGCTGTTCGACTTTGGAATGATCTCCCTGTTGATCTCAGAAAGCCAGTCAGCAAACACAACTTTAAGAAAAGACTTCACGCGCAGTTTCATCAGACGGATAGTTAGGTCATACCCAGTTTTGCCCTATCGTCGATCATCTCTTTTATGTACGGTTTATTTATCTGTGTATGTAGGTATATTATATATGTTATGTTTATTTATTTTATTTATATATTCATAAGTATATTATATATTATATTATACAATGTGTTTTTTTTACACTTGATCAAACGAAGTGAGCGGATACTAGACAAAAAATTACCGACAAAAACATTTTTTTTATTTTTTTTTATACACTTTCTCGAAATTAAGAGCAATTTAATTTTTTTTTATTAAAAATCTTTCTTTTTGAATTTCTTTGTCTGGGAACGGTGTATTTTCGTCAAAGTAGTCTCTTTTGAAAGCTAAAAAGTGTACCTACCTAAGAAAATAAAGTGAATAACAATATCGAACATAAGCTTCGAGAAAAAAAATAAACTATTTGAAATAATAGAAATAAAACTTGATTTTTATTGATTTTTGACCTCTAACTTTAAAATGAGGTCGTTAACATAGTCGTTTTTGCACATTTTATTAAAGTTCATGATCTAAGGAACAAATTCTCTAAAGTAACTATTGCTCTATCTATTTTTGTTGTTATGATATTCACCGGCAAACTTTTTCAAAAATCAACCCCTAAATGCTTGAAATAGGGGATGAAAGTTTGTATGAAAAATCTAAACCGCCTGACCGATTTCGATGAATTTTCCCAGGAAGATAGTTGATGACGTATCTTCTTCCCCACTTCCCCGGTTCGCGATATAAACGAATTCCACGCGGGCGAAGCCGCGGGCAAAAGCTAGTATCCTATATAGCAATATCGTATATGCATAATATTAATAATTATTACTGTTCTTTTGATTTTTTTTGTTTCTTACATCCTTGCCGCCATTTCGTACTTCGTGTTCACACTGTCCGAAGGTTGGCTGGGAGAGAATGCTTCTAGCATTAAGTCCGCCTTTGTTACTGTACTTGTGTATGGTGCATAAAGCTTAAATAAATAAATAAATAAATTATGTTGGGTCTGTTTATTTTTTTATAAGTCTACACTTTTAAGGTTTTTGGTGGTGGTTTGTCGCAGTCGGGTTTTTTACAATTTTTAACAATTAATTGTTTATTTCAATATTTTTTTGGTTACTACCTAGGTATATAAATGAATAAACATTGTAAGTTTAAGTTAATTATCCCACTCAAACCACTAGGTCGAGGCCGCGAAATCCCCGCTCCTGAAGTTTAGAAATTCAACAAGGTAATTCAAATCTTCAGCGCAGCTCTGTATTATTTTAGTTCCCAGTTTAAATAAGTAATTATATTCTGAATACGTAATTCTTGCGTAATATCACAGGTTATAAGTATTCTTTAATTTTCTTAGTATCTTGTTTTATAGTTAAGTATAAATAGGTAGGTACGTATAATAGAGTTTTTGTTTCCTAGCCTAGCTACGGCTTTTGCATCGAGGTGACTTGTAGTCTACTCACCATCAGGGTAGGTAAGGATTTGATTCCGTTTCAGGACCCTTGGTTCGAAAATCGAGTCTCACGTTCAAAGAACTTACAACACTGTTAAAGAATTCATTAATTTTATTTCCAGTAATAGGTACTTTTGTGTAACAAGTATGAGTAAGAGTACCTACGTGTCTTAGACATATGCCTAAATTTTACGAGAAAAGTATCTCGTTAATCCTGTAAAGCGTATCCGCCCATTAAATTCAAAATGGCACGCGAAACGAATACGAACACCTACATTCAAGAACAACTCCGACGGGAGAAACCTGCTTAAATTCTTAATATTTTATCAAGGTAAAGCTATTTATTCGGGATGACCGTGGGAATTACTGAGAAAGAAATAGGTAGGTACGAAATCTGTAAACTTCCCGTGAGATTTTACTACGTTGCCTATTACCGAGTTCTTTCAAGACAAAATGAAAATTGGCAGATGATTCTCGTGTGACTTAGTACCCACTTACCGCAGAATGTTGAGCGGAATAAAATTTGGAATAGTAGATTGTATGACAAGGGTGCAAAGTAATATTTTTTTGGCGAGGGCGTTTTTTGAATCCAGAGCGAAGTGAGGGATTCTAGAGTAGAATCCCGAGCGTAGCGAGGGATTCTTTAGTAGAATCCCGAACGTAGCGAGGGATTCAAAGTACGTCGCCCGAGCCAAAAATATACTTGCACCCGAGTGATACACTCTACTTTTCATCACCCACTATGAGAAAATAATATATATATATGTCGGAGAAGTAAAATAAATAATGGACTTGTTTATGTTTACGTACTGGTAACGCCATCTGTTATCGATTCAGCCTATTCATTGAGTCAGTAGTTCTAGTCAAATTTGTCTTAGAGATGTCGCGTGTCACTGTGATGTTTGGCAGATATGTCAAAATGACAAGGTGGATTGGATGCAGTGGCATGAGATGACACACTAGACAATCGAGACTTGACTGCGCCGGGTGTGCGCACTGATTCCAATCTGTGTTTCGAGACGTAGAACATGGCGGACGCCAGATATCCACAATAGAAATATTAGAAATCCTTTAATCTCTGAAAGCAGCGGTGGGATCGGCACAGCATTTACCCAACGTGCTTACCCAACCTCCTGTGGCAACGGAAAGTGAATATTTTTGTGGTGATAATTATAATGAGGCGTAAACAGTGAGTTGCTATGATACTATGTAAGATGGAATCTGGCGTAGAATTTTGGTATAACTTAAGGATTGTGCAGAAAAATGGCAAGTACCTATCGGTATGGAAGATTTTCGCGAGTATTGGGTATGACATATTTTTAATTTCATTACATTTGGTAACAGACTTTAATTTTGCCCAAGGGCCAAGTACCATTTGAAGTATTGTGATATAAGAAGTGATGAATCTTAGTTAAGCTGGTCGGGTCTTGAAGAGACCGTGGAAGAGTCCGTCCGTAAGGTTTGTTGGTGTAATATTCCTGGTTTGGGCTAATTTCGGGATATTAACAAAGAGGCATATTAATCTTCCAATAATTTATTATTAGAATGACAACGTCACTTCTTACAACATACTTGCTCATCGAATGGCCGTTCTTGTAAGTGGCCATACCTCATACATCACACTGTTAATTAAATGAAAATGTTTTCGATTTAAAATTAAAAATCTACGTTTACAAAATTGTTAAAGATAATGGAGGTAGTTTACTATAAGGTCGTACCTAAAAAGAAAATAAAATAATTCGATGTGAGGTATTTGGTTATGCATTCAATGTTGATACATTTTTAAATTGATAACGAGATAATATGACGTATAGTGCAGTGACCTTTTCGACAAGTGTTTTATTTTGTCGCATGTTAAATTTTTAAAATTATTTCTTGAATACTTTTTATTTGTATGCAGTAACTGACACCACTGATACTGAAAGTAAAGGTCAGGTAGCGGTGAATAACGAAGGTATTCTTTTAATTGTCTTGGTGTTTGGTGATTTGGTACTCCGCTTATAGCTAAAAGGATTAATTAAAAAAGAAAGACACACACAAAGGGGGTTGCTTTATTTGTGCTCAACTTGGCGAAGTATTCCATTTGTCTAGTACCTACAACAATAATTGGCTTACGCTTTTAAAAAGTGAACGGTTTGGTTTTTCATTGGCGACGTCGATCGAATGAGGGTCGCCGTTTTTGTGCTCACCGGTTGGCGCCACCGTCGAGGTGAGGTCTTGCTGTCGAAGCCCGCCCATACATAAACAGTGACAAATGACATTCAGACAAGCGAAAAGTGAGCACCTCACTTTTCACTGGCGCCTCTAGCGGGGAATTCACACGTGGTTACCCTCATTGGTTACTCATTAGTTCACGTTGTTTTAAAAGTGAAACACAATACAATTTTCATAGGTTTTATTTATTATGTGACAGGGTGTTTTCGAGTGGTCTCACTATAATGACATCTTGCGGTTTGGTTGAACTTGCTTATAATTCTGGTAAAGAGTATTCAGTATGAGATAGATGTTATGTTCAGTAAAGAATAATCACTCTAATGTTGTTGCACATTTGCCAACTTATGTCAAGATAGGTCATCAAATTTTTAATGACTATTAATATTACAGCGATTTAATTTACAAACAAAGTTCTTGGCTTAAATTCTAATCTGAAATGTCACTACTGACAGGATGGATATAAATGAAGAAATATGCTGCAATTATTGAACTGGAACGTAATAATGAAGTAAAGCACATTTTATTGTTTTGTATAGTATTCTAAATGCCCGCGTGGTTCATTGTTAATTTTGAATATTGTCTAAGCGTTATCTAATGATTCAAAGCATTGTTATTGGAGTTATTACGGACGAATTGGTTGGGTTCTTGCCCGCTTTAGTCGCTATATTTTCGAAGTGAATGAGGTCGGCGTGGGCGTTTACGTCGGATTTGAGCTGCGTTTGGGAAGCGATTCTGGGTTTTAAGGAGCTGGAGACCGGGACCTTGTCTGGTACCTGTCTGGAACCAAGGGTGACATCGCCTTGTTTTGGTAACATGAAACAGGGTGAGGATTCATGGCGTGCAATATTAGATTTTCAAAACCGTAATATGGCTCAATTAGTCGAGATTATTAGTACGCCTAATATCCCTGCGCCTGTAATACGATTGCCCGAATTTATTACTTTTTATTCTTGAATTTGCATAATTCTAATGTGATATACACCAAATAAATTTTAAGTTTGATTGACGGTTACCACTTAGAGATAAGTATTTTTCATATTGTAATACCGGATGAGTTTTTAGTTGCAATTATTATGATTTGCCGTGAGATTTTAAGTCTAGGATTTAGTGTTCTTATAACCGAAAGTAGTTTCAGTATTTAGAAAATTAAAATAACTGAGACAGTGGACTTTATTCAATACTACTGATATTCCATCTGAATTCGAACCACAATTAATAGAACTCCTTGAGCAATATTATTGTCATGCCTTTGTGAAGGGAATTACCATAATTTATACCCGAGTTAATAATAGGTGAACTTAAGGATAGGTACGTCTTGTCGATCCACATGAGACTGTCCATCAGCGATTATTATCATCAGTTATTCCCCATTTGCTAGTCCTATTTTGTTAGTCAAGAAACGTAATAGTTCCGATAAGATATGTGTGGAATACCATGAACTTAATAGCAATACACAAACATGAGTCAATAATGCATTTAGGTTGAGAAAAGACACTGGAAAGATTTATGAACACTATTCGTTTGATGGAATGTCTGCGGGACAACACATAAACTGAATTAGAGTTTTAAAAGTTTGTTATAATAACACATGGTAGGATTGCAACTAAAATACTTCATTAAGTTATTACTCGAGTCTTCATTAGGTAAAGGACCCATTGTTGGAACATAAAAGAAATATTGTGTTACTAAACAAAAGTAGTGAATATGCAGTCAATTTAATAATGAGATAATCTGGTTACCATTATTTTGTTAATTATTGAGATTTTTGAATTGTTTAAGTCTGATTATTATTATCTTATTATTCAGATCGAAGTATTAAGATTAGAAAGTTACTATTTGTTTTCATGATTTTGAAACAATAAGTTACTAGGTATTTAACATTTAAGGTACCTATCTATGGTATTGTCAGATCGGTTTTTGCTCTCATGCTTTGCAGATGTAAGTTATTTTTGGACTAATTGATAATGACGCACTAAATGAAATTTGATACAAACTTCATGTAAAAAGTTGTAAGTAAAAATTTACGCGGTACCAAATTCACTTTTGATAAATGGCTTAAATTACTGATTTGCTTTTATGCACTGAATAATTAATGTCAGTTGACGGTATAGACAGCATTATATCTAGTTATATAGTGATTAACTAATAAAACTTCATAATTTTATTGAGAGATTTATTAAATTTCAGTGAACTTGTTTTGAGTAGTGATAACTTGTTTGAGAAAAATAACTTTTCTGAGAAATGTAAAATTTGTTTTGGATTAAACTTTGGCGATCAGTTAATTTATTTTGGGTACTAAGCAAAGTAATGATGTTTATGATTTGAAAAGTTATATGATGATGATGTTGAGTTAATGACCTTCAGCCATTTCAGTTCATGGGTAAACTGTGACAATTTGGTGTTGGATTTGGGTTTGGATTACAGCTTTAAAGCGGTGTAAGTGCTGGTTTGGTAGTGGCTCATTGTTTTGGAATACTGGTTGACAGGGTAAGAAACTAGACCGGGTCGGACGGAGACGAGATTTTTGAGAGTGGTTTTAGGTAGACCAGGATGGACGAGCAAGCTCTGGTGATAACTGGACATTGAAAGCTCCGCGCTTTGTGCTCCCAACGCTTGAGTATTGAAAGCTCCGCGCTTTGTACTTCTGACGCCTGGACACTGAAAGCTTTTTCGCTTTGTGTAGTGTGTTACTGAAAGCTTAACGCTTTGTAAACTTGTGAACTGAAAGCTTTAACGCTTTGTGTGGTGTTACTGAAAGCTTGACGCTTTGTAAACCTGTAAACTGAAAGCTTTTACGCTTTGTGTGGTGTTACTGAAAGCTTGACGCTTTGTAAACCTGTAAACTGAAAGCTTTTACGCTTTGTGTGGTGTTACTGAAAGCTTGACGCTTTGTAAACCTGTAAACTGAAAGCTTTTACGCTTTGTGTGGTGTTACTGAAAGCTTGACGCTTTGTAAACCTGTAAACTGAAAGCTTTTACGCTTTGTGTGGTGTTACTGAAAGCTTGACGCTTTGTAAACCTGTAAACTGAAAGCTTTTACGCTTTGTGTGGTGTTACTGAAAGCTTGACGCTTTGTAAACCTGTAAACTGAAAGCTTTAACGCTTTGTGTGGTGTTACTGAAAGCTTGACGCTTTGTAAACCTGTAAACTGAAAGCTTTAACGCTTTGTGTGGTGTTACTGAAAGCTTGACGCTTTGTAAACCTGTAAACTGAAAGCTTTAACGCTTTGTGTGGTGTTACTGAAAGCTTGACGCTTTGTAAACCTGTAAACTGAAAGCTTTAACGCTTTGTGTGGTGTTACTGAAAGCTTAACGCTTTGTAAACCTGTAAACTGAAAGCTTTAACGCTTTGTGTGATGTGTTACTGAAAGCTTAACGCTTTGTAAACGTGTAATTTAAAGCTCTATCGCTTTGTGTGTTGTATTGCTGAAAGCTTAGCGCTTTGTAGACGTGTAAATTGAAAGCTTAACGCTTTGTACACATGTAACTGAAAGCTATATCGCTTTGTCCAGTGTATTACTGACTGTTTGGCGTTTTATAAAGTTATAGTGCTCAACGCGAGAGCGCGTTGTTTGTCAGTATGGCCGTGTCGGAGAAGTAAAATAAATAATGGACTTGTTTATGTTTACGTACTGGTAACGCCATCTGTTATCGATTCAGCCTATTCATTGAGTCAGTAGTTCTAGTCAAATTTGTCTTAGAGATGTCGCGTGTCACTGTGATGTTTGGCAGATATGTCAAAATGACAAGGTGGATTGGATGCAGTGGCATGAG
Organism: Hesperia comma; assembly: GCA_905404135.1. Lineage (NCBI taxonomy): Eukaryota > Metazoa > Arthropoda > Insecta > Lepidoptera > Hesperiidae > Hesperia > Hesperia comma. Next base: position 11,980,135 of record FR990021.1, on the reverse strand, counting down.
ATGACACACTAGACAATCGAGACTTGACTGCGCCGGGTGTGCGCACTGATTCCAATCTGTGTTTCGAGACGTAGAACATGGCGGACGCCAGATATCCACAATAGAAATATTAGAAATCCTTTAATCTCTGAAATATATAATAGAAAATAATACGTAAAAATGCACGAAAACTTAATTTTAATTTGAAAACGAAATCTTAATTTGATTTCTTTTTTTATTATTCAGCTATTTAAAACACTATGGCTATATTTTACTATAATAGTCCAATCCACCATATACATAGTTACTTACTTTTACGGCAAGAAAGATTTCGTCGGGTGCCTCATTAAGAAAAGTCTCCACATTTTTGACTGTGAACACTTTGGATTTTTTAGGTTTAAATCCATCAGACATCCTCTTCAGATATGCTATTAATTTCGAATATGTGTCCAGTTTTATATCGTTATTAGAACTGACTGTTGATTTAAGCATTGAGTAGATACTCCAAAGGGTGGAAGGTTTTTTAGTTTTGGCTAAGTTCTGGAAGTACGCCAAAAACACAGTTTCTGAAAAATTCTTGGCGCCTCTTGCATTTCTCCATTCCAAAAAATTATCATAGGCTTTCAAATATTTTTCCCGGGATTTCGCAGGTAATAAACTATTCATCACATTACTCGCTTCAGTTTTTATACTATCAGGAGGATACTTTCACTATCGTTGGAAGAACTCATTTATTCAAAACAAAACAAAATTTCTAACAATACGTAAAAATGCACGAAAACGCGGGAAATAGTTCGAGCGATCTTAATTTGATTTCTTTTTTTATTATTCAGCTGGCGGGGCCCTCGCGTCGAACCAGACATTCTTTATTCAAACAATATTTGTGTAAGGTAGAACCAGAGTGGTCCAAGTGACATTTTTGAAAAAAACCCGATTTTGGCAAAAACATGTCCAAAATTCTATATTCTTTTATTCCACTTTGATTAAATTGTCATTCAGAAACATTGTCTAGGAAAAAACGCAACCTCTCACTTTGGACTTAATGGAATTTGGAAAATCTTAGTGTGCCAGACTGGTCCAAGTGACAAATCTGTACTTGGATGATTATGGTTCTAATTTTGTGAAAAGACTATTTGATCAAAGTGCAATGTAAGGGCGCATTCAAGTAGAAAACTGGTTACCGGCGCTGATCTGCCAGCGCTTATCGGTACTGGTCCGTCGAGATAACCTCTACATAAAGTTTTTGAGTTACTCTTAATAATGTGTATTTAATTTATGATCGTTACCTCATAACTTGTCACTAGATGCTTCGATTTTGATATTTCCTTTTTTTATTCGAAAGCTAGTACCTACTTGACGTGTGGTCATATATAATTTTCAGCGACATCTGACGAGTAGTTTTTGAGTTATCTATACTTCTCGATTTTGAAGTCGGTTATTTTTTGTAAAAAGTTATTGTATTATTTGAAAGCTGGTACTTGTCGGTGGTCCCGTATAAATTTGAATAGCAACTGACGAGTAGTTTTTGATTTATCCTTAATGTGTATTTATGTTTGTTATCTCATAGCTTTGTACTGGGTATTCCAATTTTGACGATTCTTATTTTAATTGAAAGCCTGGGCTTGTCGTGTGGTTCCGTTAAATTAAATTTGATTTACATCAAACCAGTAGGTAGTTTTTGAGTTATTCTTAATAATGTGTAATTAATTTATGGTCGTTACCTCATATCTTAACACTGGGTGCTTCGACTTTTTAAATTATTTTTTTATTCAAAATCAAGTAGGTCCTTGACGTGGGGTCTCATATAAATTTCAGTGACATCTTACAAGTTGTTTTTGAGTTACATACACTTAGCTTTCAAGTAAAAAAAGAATCGTCAAAATTGGAATACCCAGTAGAAAGTTATGAGATAACAAACATAAATACACATTAAGGATAATTCAAAAACCAATCGTCAGTTGTTGTTCAAATTTACACGGGACCACCGACAAGTACCAGCTTTCAAATAATACAATAACTTTTTACAAAAAAATAACCGACTTCAAAATCGAGAAGTATAGATAACTCAAAAACTACTCGTCAGATGTCGCTGAAAATTATATATGACCACACGTCAAGTAGGTACTAGCTTTCGAATAAAAAATGGAATTATCAAAATCGAAGCATCTAGTGACAAATTATGAGGTAACGATCATAAATTAAATATACATTATTAAGAGTAAGTCAAAAACTACTGGTCTGATGCCGCTCAAATTCATATGAGACTACAATGATACTTGCATTGAACCACTTGCACTGTACCAGCTTTCAAATAAAAAGAGAATCATAAAAATCTAAACACAGTAAAAAGTTATCCGGAAAAAAACATAAGTACACAGTACAAAACATCCTTACACATTATTCAAGTTAATTCGAAACTACTCGTCAGATGTCGCTCAAATTTATATGGGACCATACCACAAGCACCATCTTTCAAGGATATAAAGAATCATTAAAATCGGTTTACCCAACACGAAGTTATGGGGTCACAAACTTACCAACAAAGATAAAAAAAAATAAAAAAAGGATCGGTGAATAAGTTTTTTTTTAACTTTTCTATATGTTTGTAGTATGTTTGTGCTTGCTGATCTCAGAAACGGCTGAACGGTTCGTTATGGAATTTTCACTAGATTCTTTTTTGTTCGAAGGTAAAGTAAAAGTAGTGCTTGTCATAATTATGGTACCTTGTACATTGGAGCGACATCTGGCCGGTGGTTTTTGAGTTATCTTGACTTTGAAGTCGGTTATTTTTTTTGTAAAAAGTCAGTTCTGAATCATATTAATATACTAGCTGTGTCGCTGTGCCCGAGGTTTCGCCCGCGTGAAACTCAATATGTCACAAAATTCCGGGATAAAGAGTAGCCTCCATGTTGCTCCACAACCTCCTCCATCCCCAGTGAAAGTCCGCAACTTCATTCGATAACAGTATTTTTTCCCGCATGAATCCCGATGTGGCGGGTATTCCGAATAAAGAGTAGCCTACTTATGTGTTGCTCCACAACCTTCTCTATTCTCCAACGAAAGTCCCATAAAAATCTGAAACCGCGACTTCGTTTGAGAATAATAGTTTTTCCTGCGGGAATCCCGAATTCCGGGATAAAGAGTAGCTAATATGATTCTCCACAACCTCATCTATCTCCAAGTGAAAGTTCCATAAAAATCTGTTCAGCCGTTTCTGAGATTAGCGTGCACAAACATAAGTAGATTACGGAGATATAGATAAATTTGTTAGAGTTTTTAATCTTTGTTTGTGCCAGAGTGGTCCATGTGCAAGAATTTTTAAATTTTTTAAATTTTTGTTTGTGCCAGAGTGGTCCGTGTGCATTTTTTTGTGAAAAACCATCAATTTGTTATACTAAATACAAATGATTGTGATTAAACATATCTTATTACTTTAATCTAACTTGTTAGCTGTAATTTCAATAAAGAATTACAAGTTAAAAGTTATTAGTTTCGCTACAATAAGTACAAACGCGTTTCCCTCGTTTTCTCGAAAAGTTAAAATTGTCACTTGGACCACTCTGGTTCTACCTTACCTATTTGTGTTCGATTTCTTTAGCGCAAAATACTAAAATGTTCTAAATTCAAAATAGGACGGAAAAGATCTAGCCGGCAGGAAAAGTTGTATGAAAATTCATTCCGGCCCGCTGAATAGAAAACAGCAACTTTGGAACCCCTTATGTCCGAACCAAGTCGTCTTTTTCGAATAGGGGTGATGAAAAACATATATCTTACCTAACACAAAATGTCTGTTTTAGATAGGTAAGTAAGTACCTAATGTAAATTACAATTTTCTGCCTGGTCACTGTGTAGGTGTTAGATACCTTTGATGTTATGGATATGAAATCTATCATATACTTAATCTCATAAAAGCCTCTACATATTCACTGTTGGGCAAAGGCCTCCCCTAACTGGCGCCACTCTGCCAAGTCGTGAGCCCTTTGAATCCAGTGGATGCCCACTGTCGTCAAGCCACCTGGTAAGGACCGCCCTATGCTCCTGTTTCCAAGACAGACTTGAAGGCCACCTCCATGCAAGGATTGCCACTTGCCGTTTGATTTTCTGAGCTATGTATGGCTTGCCATGCTCATGTAGGTACGGATCTCATTTGTAACTACCTACCTACGTACATCTGTACCTCTGAACAAATCCACGCTCAGCCTGATTCTTCTATTGTTTTATTGTTATTGTTATCGTTTATAAATCCTCTATAAAAATGACTCATTGGGTACTTATCCTGTTATTCTTGAACCCTTCAGCTAAGCATCCCAATACTTACAAAAAATCACGATATGATGAAATTAGGACAGATACACAAACTCACTTTGGAATTTATAACATTAGTATGGATATCTGCAAACGACAATGGCAATGTGAGCTGTCAGTAAAGAGTGGTCCGTTGAGAAAAGCGCCAGTCAGCTAGGTAGACGTCATGTCGTGTTATCCGGCGCGGTGCGTCCGTAGGTAAGCGATGTCGAATAAATGGGACGCGCTCGCATCAAACGGATACGTAACGACTGCGTACCTACTTACTATAAAATATGGTGTCCCTCGACCGATGTACGGCCGCTCTTTACCAAGTTGAATGATGAGGCATATAAATTAAGCGTCTGCTGACATTTAGTTTAAGTTTGCTTGATTAGGCGAAGTCAAAATTAAGGTTATTATACGTTAATTAAGATTTTTAATTTTTAATGCTTCAGAATTATAGCCCAATTCTCATTCTCATATTTCCTGTGTCGTGGGTGCCATGGGCACACGCAAAGTAAGAATACACACCCAAACCAAGAACGGAAATCTAAACTCATCATTCAAACCTCCTCCCTGGAAATCGAACCCAGGACCCTTCAAACGACGATCCGGCATTTTAACCATTTCGCCACACAAATCGTCAATGACATCTACAATATGTATATCTACAACAGCTGTCTACAAGTGTGTTAGTTTACTTCTCTCATTACTAAAAATTTTCTTTTTAGAATCAGCTAAGAAATAAGTAAGAGCCTACCTGCAAGCATACCTACTCCATCGTCCAGCCCAGCTATTATCGATGAACCTCCATGGTTCAGTCCTCACGACGCTTATTACATACCATTGATTATATTTGTTACCTAAGATTAAGGTACGAGGTAGGTATTTATTTAAGAATTGTGGCTTGTTTAGTATTGTGGGCTGCTTCGAGCCGCATACACCTGTGGCAACCGCTGTGTGGCACTCTGGTCTGACTGAATAATGCGTTTTCTTTTTCTCCTCATTCATTACGCCTTGGCAAAGTGGTGTAGGTCGCCATCGGAGGTTTGTGGCACGCTTAACTATTCGTCTCCACTCGTTTCTGACAGCTGAGTCCTTTGCACATTGATGCATTGATGTTCATTCAAGATTTAGCTAGAGAAATAAGTACCTACTTATCTAATACCTATGTACCTAATTCAAACTAAAATTATTTGTTGGTTTGTTGTAGTGTCTGTCTGTATCATATCATTAGTTCTGTACTAATTAAGTCATGTTTATGGCCTATTTATTAATGGAAGGATAGTTTAGAATATTAATTGCATAGATAAATTATCATATTGACTATCGAACGACCCCAGAGAGTATACCTAATCATGGAGAAGTATAGGTAGATTAGATAGATATATTAGGTTAACACAAGTCTACTGGGTAGTCCGTTTATTAAGTATCTCAGTCTAACTTGTGTAGGTTCTGCAAAATGAAACTACTTAAGAATTGAAATGTTATCCAACTTTACGACGTTGGCGGAAAATATTTTATTATAGTGTAGATCCACTTGTAGGATCGACTATCCAGTTCGACATAAAATATAGCTGGCTTTTCTTTGTTGCCCGAATGTTAGCCTGTCTTAGCATCCTTTGTGATTTCGCAGTGGGGAGGCTGGAGGTTGGCTTGTATAATAAAAGAAAATGTTTGTAGATAACCGCAGCTACTTGTATAAATATTAAGTAGGTATACTTATAAGTAAGTAAGTATACAAGTAAGTCGCCGGGCATATGGAATTGCCGCTCTCCGCCAAAACCAAACTATCTGTGCTCACAGTAAAATTTTACAAAGGACACTTTTAGATGCCACCTTCAATCTTCAATGTATAGGCGGAGAGCTGGGATTTGTGGGTCATGCAATTATAAAGAACTAAGTAGTAAATCCGCCCTCGCTTCGCTTCGGGAAACCAGTTCCTTCAAAGATCTCTATAAATTTTAACAAATTATGTTATTCCGATGTCTAAGCTATAGTACTGCAAAGTTTCATGAAAATCCGTTCAGTAGTTTTTGCGTGAAAGAGCAACAAACACACACACACACATACATCCTTACAAACTTTCGCATTTATAATATTAGTAGGATAGGATATTAGTAGGATTCGACAAACGCAAACAGGGTATATGTGCAATATTTAAGAATACTAATACTTGAATTTTTTCAGGGTTTTTTCTATATGTATATCTATATATACACCTATATGTAGGTGTGGGTATAGGTAAGTACGTCGAATATAGGTACTTACCCACGAACATAAAGCAGCGTAATGTGATGTCTGATGTCTGATTTGTAGTGTAGCAGTGTAGCAGCAACGTTGGTGTCGCTGTCGATGGAGTCGAGATTTATAGCCCGCGCCCCGCCCCTCGGCGCCCCGAGACATGTTGCTTGAGATCATTTTCCTAAAAATCAGGCTTTCATTTTTCTTTTTGACGTCTCGTAATTTTTATAAGAGCTTCTGTATTTATTTATTTAAATGCTCAAAATGTAGTAATACTTTATGTAATAACAAAACTTTGTAAGTAAAAACTTTTAGGTAAGTATGTTGAGGTTTTCTTGTGACCAGGAAGTTACATTACCGTTACCGTGATTAACTACCATTACCGTGATTAACAATAAATACCACATTGTTAATCACGGTAATGTTAAAGATTTTTCTCTTTTGAATAAAAAAATTCAAATCATTGAGTTACTATGTTTAGTACATAATATCTCAATGATTCAAATACCTATTTAAGCATTAAATCGTGGGTAGGTACTAGGTAGGTAGGGAACACAGGGTAATGAGAGCCATCGGGCAATGGGAGCTATGGTGATTGAACGAAATGCAGCCACATTTAGGCGATCGTAAGCACACGACTACTTCCGTCAACTATCGGCAAACTACCCCTGACACGCTCGAACCATTAGTGCTATTCGTTAAGTCACAAGGGACAGTTATGTGTTTTTCGCCAAACGCTTACAAAAAATTCGCCAATTGCCAGCATCAAGGTAAGCATGAAAATAAATTATATTGTTATTTTATTGTATTTATGGTCATTATATCCCTGGATTCGTTTACTAACAAGTCCAATTAGCTGAATTGTGATTGAGAGTAGTATTAAATATTTATGTTATTACTTTTCAAAATGGCGGTGAGCGGCTAATGGTAGCCTAACTAGGCTCTCAGTAGTGCCATGCCAAAATGGCTTGTTTTTTGTTTTAGATGCCACGTACAAATATCGTTGAAGAACAAGCAGCACTAGAGAACAACAAGAAAACAACAATAACAACAAGAGAAGAGGAAAATAATTGAAACGGAGAATAAGACAAAGACAATTAAGAAATAAAGGAAATTGTGATAAAGAAAATTGTGTCAAGGGCAAAAGTAACAATGGTATATGAATTAGGAAGAAGAATATCAAAGATAAAGAGATTAAAAGTAAGAAAATTACAACCAAAAACACAAGGTAATTATAATGGCTCTCATTTCCTGTATGAGCGTTAAATGGGCTCCCATTAGCCGCATTTGTCGGGTAATAGGAGCGACTGACTTTTTTCGTAAATCTGTGATTGTACCTTAATACATATCTTTAGTTCATTATAACTGTGATAAAAGTATACTCCTATAATAAAGGTAAGAGTTTATGATAAAAAATTAAAATAATTTTGATTAATTTGGTTTTTATTAATACTTTTCCTTAGTAGGCTCCCATTACCCTGGTCTCCCTACTGCACCCACTTAAGTATCAATAAACTTTTTCTATTTTTACATGTTAGTGCCATCGATGGTTAGTGCAGATAAAAATACACTTAGTTAAAATGAATATTTTATAGGAATCTATTCTTTATTGCTATTTGGATACATAATAAAATAACTTACTTTAATCACTTTTATTATTTTTCTTTTCATCTTTATAAAAATATCACTTTATGCCCTGTTAAAAGGCAAAAGAGGTAACTTTTCGCAAATGTCATGCAAGTTACATCGGTAAGAGTTTAGTGACGAAAGCGGTATCTAGGTAAGAAAATTTTACGGTTGCCTTGGTCGTGATTCGTGATTCCTGCAACGTTATGAAAAGATCGTAAATGTTGCGAATTCGCTTGAAGGTACGAGCTAAAATTTTGCTGTTCAAGGACGTTTACGAAATGCAAAATTTTATGGTACCCTGCTTTTTGCTGAAGTATTACCGTTACATATTATTAAAATTTTCTTTAGCTACGTACTAAATCAGTCTTAATCGGTATTTTTAGCGTCATTATTATTTATATTTACTTACATTCAATGTAACAGATACTACCTACTATTATTATGACTGAAGTACTTTCTACGTTTAGGTACATAATTGCTAAAAATTTATTATTTGTACAATTTAATAGGTATACCTATCTACTTAACGTAACGTCACGTTACGTAGAGGATGCTTCACGCTTTCTGCGTTACGTAGGGAGATTTGTGCTCTGCGGTGGATTTTATTTATTGATGGGTTAAAACGAATGAATATGTACAATCGGCCCATTTGATTCGTACCCCACTTCGTGAACAGTTCCTTTGAACTTTTGAGGATGTCAAATTCGTTTTCATTTCAAGCGTGTCTGCTGCACATATGACTTTCTTATTATTATGCTCATTCCGTCAAATCGTCAAACGTCGCTCTAAATTTTTGTCAAGTGCAATGATTTACTTTTTACAATCCATACTAATATTATAATTGCGAAAGTCTGTCTGTCTGTCTGTGACGTTTTCACGGCTAACCCGCCGGTCCAATTTGGATGAAATTCGGAATGAAAATAGTTGAAGACCCAGAGACACACATAGGCTACTTTTTTTCATAAATCAGTCCCTAAAGGCTTGCAATAGGGGATGAAAATTTGTATGAAAAATCTGAACCGCTTGAATGATTTCGATGAATTTTCCCAGGAAGATAGCTTTATGACGTACCCCCTTCCCCACTTCCCCGGTTCGCGATATAAACGAATTCCACGCGGGCGAAGCCGCGGGCAAAAGCTACTATCTGATAACTGCAAAATATATTTGACAGAAATCCTTATGTCTTTTGTATTAACTATATACAAGTTTTTCCCGCGGCTTACCAGCTAAGCAAAAAAAATACCGTTAAAATTATTCCATGGGAATTTATTTAGAGGAGTAAAATTATTATCCTTTGTTTTTTCAGAATCTCAAACCTCCTCCATATAATTTCCAATAAATTCAGCATTCAGTCGTTTCAACAGATTCAGCAGTTTAAGTGTGAAAAGCCAATAGACGAACAAAGTTACTTTCACTTTTTAATAATTTTATTTATCAGAAATCGTTTTTGCAGATTTGAATATCTTTACTTCATGATGGACAGACAACGTGTTTAATGTTTATGTTGATTATTGTATTAAATAACATGTCAAAGTATTCAGAAACACAAATCTCGAAATATAAATAACTAGCTTTTGCCCGCGGCTTCGCCCGCGTGGAATTCGTTTATATCGCGAACCGGGGAAGTGGGGAAGGGGGTACGTTATCAAAGCTATCTTTCTGGGAAAATTCATCGAAATCGGTCAATAGGCTTAGATTTTTCATACAAACTTTCATCTCCTTTTCAAGCCTTTAGGGGTTGATTTTTTTTTTAAAAGTAGCCTATGTGTGACTCTGAGTCTTCAACTATTTTCATTCCGAATTTCATCCAAATTGGACCGGTGGTTTAGCCGTGAAAACGTCACAGACAGACAGACAGACAGACTTTCGCATTTATAATATTAGTATGGATTGTAAAAAGTAAATCATTGCACTTGACAAAAATTTAGAGCGACGTTTGACGATTTGACGGAATGAGCATAATAATAAGAAAGTCATATGTGCAGCAGACACGCTTGAAATGAAAACGAATTTGACATCCTCAAAAGTTCAAAGGAACTGTTCACGAAGTGGGGTACGAATCAAATGGGCCGATTGTTCATAGATTTAGCATAATAAGTTACAAATAAAAACCTGGATGAATGCATGATCCCAATATAAAATTCCTATGTAATTTTTTTATTGGGAAAAGTTTTATGGACTAAACTCACACTAAACTCAGGAACACAATATATGCACTACACAGAGTGAAAGGGAGATTAGTGCAGGAGGTTCATTCCGTTTAGTTGTTCCATTTTGTTCCTTAGAGAAAACTATTAAATTCCTAGTAGCTGAACCCGTTACTTCGTACGCGCAGGAGTTTATTCCGCGTAACTCCAGATCCCGCGGGATTTCCGGGAAGACAGACTTGTTAGTTTTATATTAATGTTTGTTTAGAAGCTATTTATACCCCATACGCGAAGAAGGTTTTCCCGCGTAAATTCCGATCCCGCGGGATTTCTGGGATAAAAAATACCCTATATGTTAATCTAAGTTGCCCTCTATGTGTGTGCCAAATTTCATGAATACGCGAAGAAGGGTTTCCCGCGTAAATTCCGATCCCGCGGGATTTCTGGGATAAAAAATATCCTATATGTTAATCTAAGTTGCCCTCTATGTGTGTGCCAAATTTCATGAATACGCGAAGAAGGTTTTCCCGCGTAAATTCCGATCCCGCGGGATTTCTGGGATAAAAAATATCCTTTAAGTTAATCTAAGTTGCCCTCTATGTGTGTGCCAAATTTCATGAAAATCGGTTCAGTAGTTTTTGCGTGAAGGAGTAACAAACAAACAAACAAATACACAAACTTTCACATTTATAATATTAGTAGGATGTATTGTCAATGTCATGTTAACAGCTTTGTTTCCAAGGCAACGAATATTTAAACGAATTTCGACTTAATTACACTTGATTTGTTATAAGAGAATGAGCTGAAGGTGGGGTACGAATCAAATTGGCCGATGTACCTACCAAAGTAAAACTACTAAAGTGTGCGTCTAGGGACGCCCGACAGAAATGTAATAAAAACTTAAGACTATAAGAATCTACGTTGAACTAGCTAATATTTTATTGTTTAACTTGAGGCTTAGGTTACTGAGGAGGAATCTGCCTACCGCTGCCGTAGGTATGCGTTAGAGAAAAGGAAGCTAGATAGATTGGGGCAGTAAAGAGTTACGTAACGAAGTGGTTCACTCTCTCACAAGAGAATCACTTCAATAGGCGAGTCTAATTTGTTTGTGGTTTAGCAACAAAAGTAATATTTGAATCTGCTTTCTCTCTAACTATTTTATTATTCGATTGTGTGCAGTCTCGTATTCCATATTAAACTGATTTCCAGGCGTACAAAGGTGAGCTTATATTGCAGTATAGCGGAACATTAAGCCCCGATATTCCAACCTGTTCCCCTATTGCTGCGTTTAGCAATTCAAGTGCATTGCCTGGAAACTTCATCGACTGCGTAGAAACGTTTCCCGATCTCAGGGAAAATCAGCCAGATTAAACCTTACGTTTAATACAAGTAGAACTTGATTCTTATTTTTAAGAATTGTCTTCATTAGGTACTAGTTACTAGTTACTGAGACTACTGTGTTCGAAAGAGATGGTACTTTTGATAAATTAGGGGTAAACAAATGTTTTGGTAGTCTTGAAAAAGCCCAAATATAGGTAAGTTGATTTAAGTGATGGTCCTACCAATAATTACATAAGTACTTTTTTTAAATGTTATGTGAATATTGATACTACTGGTACCTACTCGTAACATTTGAAGTTATGTCTTTGTATTCATACAAACTCTTTCTGTTTACTCAAATATGAATGAACATTTTAAATTTCTCTTTTCGGTCTGGGTGTGATCTTGTTTAGTGTTTTGGCCATGGCACCAACGACTACGACATGTGGAAATCAAGTGTAGAGCCTATGTTTATCCTTACGCCTCATTATGACATCCTAACTTATGAACATAATATTCATCAAGGAAATTGCAAATGAATACCTACCAATTTCTAAAAGATGATTAATCGTCTCATCTCAACCAATAGATGTCGTAATTACACAGTACACTTAAAATGTGAGGGATCAAGTTTACATTGTTATTCAAGTGCTAATTGGCAGACACCTTTACTAATTAATTAATTTCCGTAATTAATGGAAACTCTTACACAAGTGCTGGCAAGTGTAGAATTACACCGGTAAGTACACATACCCAAAAACTATGTGATACTGTTGTTAGGCGATAATTACAGCTCGTTACAATTTAAATTAAATTTACAAAGTCTCCAAAGTAATTAAAGGTTTAACATTTCAGACTAATTAGCTCGCTTTAATAGCATCAACAATTAAACTCAAGTGATCTGTATTACCTTCTCAATCTGAGAAGAGACCCGCGCTCAATAGTGGGCCATTATGGGTTGAGATGATGATGATGATGATCACCTGTTTATAAGAAGTACCTAGTCGATAAATTGTGAATAGCATAACTATATTTTGAAGTACCTATATGTAAAAAAACGCTACACTCTTAGACCCACAACAAACAAAGACTTAGACTGAGAACATAAATTTAAAATCATCGATATATGTAATTTTTCGCCTCGCTCGAATCGAATCCGGAACTCTTCGAACGGTACGACAGCAATATTATGACGACACAAGGCCCGTGATTTTAATGAAAATATGACTATAAACGTGGATTTTATAGCGCATTTAATAACGCTGAGGAGCGTAGGGGCATTCATTTACTAACGCGACGCTGAGGGCGAAGTTCAGCGGATCATGAAGGCTTAAACGACTTTTTATTCCTGTTAGCTATTTCCATGACGCGCGTGCACGCTGATTAGACAGACATGAGCGCTAGGCACAGTATGGTACCTTTTTTGGCGATATATAAACGGCTAAACGTTCTGAGTGACAGAAACCTATTAGTTGAGTTGAGGTTTGGTTTTTATAGGTTTTTTAATTGTACCTATTGAAAAGTATTCGATACGTTCGGTATCGATACTTTTGATACGATAGTGGAATCGATTTAAGTACCTATTGATACTTTTTAAACTTTACATATCCCTACTTGTTATTTATTTATTCAAAGTTAAAAAAGGACATGAAGAAAATTCGATTAACTATGATCAGAACTTCAGAACCAACATTTGGACTACCTACTCAATAAAATTAGACACCGATTTTTTTTGCTCCGGCCGACATCTAACAGGTAGTTTTTGAGTTATTTTTAATTATTTAATAAATTAAATACTTACGCCATAACCACAAATGGTTATGGCGTAAGTATTTAATTTATGGTCGTTAATACATAATTACTACTACTATGTTTATTTTAATATACAGTCAGATTTTGTTTTATCTCTATTTATCGATTTTGAAGTCGGTTTTTTTTGTTAAACGTAAGTTATTTATAAATATTTATTTGTGATATAAATATTTTTGTGTCGTGTCGTGTGGTCTCATTTAAATTTGAGCAATATCTGATATCTGTACCCCTATTATGAGTTGTTGTAGTAAACGTCAAAACTGTTACTATTGCAGTTAACGTTTAGAATTTGTATGAGAATCCGTACAGCGCCTCTAGCGGTTACGATCGAATAGTCTAATACTGTAGTTACATTATGAGCTATTATGAGTTTTGGAAATGAAACTACAGCGGGTATCGTAAAGACGTGAGACGGTACAGTTTCCGTTACGTTATGTTGGCATCCATGAGTAATACCTCTCTCATTCTTTTATTATGATGTCAACAAGGATAGAACGAGACCCTGGCCAGCGAGCCAACATTTGAGAAATTAAAAAAACAAGTCTATGGATGCTCTATAACCCGACTAAATTAGGAAATGTGAAAGAAGAGTGGAATTAATGGCGGTTTGGTACCTTTTCAATTTAATTACATTAGCGTTCTGCGTCAGTCGCATTCAGTGTCAAACTGTGGTGTCAAAGTGTTGCTAACTTTGATGTTTTAAATATCTAGATGGGACATCGAATCCGCGAAAACGTGTCAAAAAATTGTGGCTAACTGTTAGCCACAATTTTTATATTTTTAGCAACTAGAAGTGAACGCAAAATAAAAATCACATTTAACAATTAATTACACGCAAATTTAAATGACAGGATATTTAGTTTAACCATTCAAACGAGCAGTGGTTCCCCTTGCCAAGTGAACTCGACGTGAATTGCCCGCAGACTGAGCTCGCCAACGCTTATTATAGACTTCATAGCTTCATACTGACAGGAAATACGTCACTCTTCTCCTAACAATATCATTACGCACACATTACGCACACATAGACAATAGACGAACGGGTAAAACATCGTCTGCACGCACACATGCTTGATAATGTTGCCTTGTTTTTTTTTTGTTTTCATTGTAGGGCGACGCTCAATCTAGACATTTAAAACATCAAAGGTTGCTAAATATTTTGTTGATCTCGCAAGTTCAAAATTTCATTATTTTCATCTCTGCGTTCGGTTGCGTGAATCATTTGCCAAGCAAAATAGTGCCTAGCCATGATTTTGTTTAAATATACAGCAATATTTAATGACATTTAATTTCGATAGTGACTTTTCACCTTAGAAAATAGCGTGAGTGCCGTAACTACTACGGGTAACGTAATTTACTATAGCATCTGTCAAATTTGTGACTCGTAATACCAAATTGTAAGTAAAACATGACCGCAAGTACTGTATTTAATAGAGTTATGCGCATTTACTATTAAAGCAGCGTTTTCACGATAGCATCAATAGTAACGTTTTTTGCGTTTACTACAACAAACTCATAATAGGGGTACTGACGCGTTGACTACGTTGACGCTGTCAACTAACTATTAACAAATTGTTGATGTTAAAGTTTTTTTTATATAAGTTTGTCTTATTTAAAAAAAGCATTATTAGAATATGGATGGCAATTTTTCTATAGTATGTATATAAACATCTGAACTTTTCTAGTCCGGATTTGGTTTCAATAAAAAAAAAACTATCTACCAACATCTAACAGGGGGGCCCTAGGGCCATGACACCGGTAGCCTCCTCCGTAGTTCATCAGGGTGCCCCAAGAACAACGGAGGTTAGCTCGGACACGAGATGGAAGAAATCCTTTAGTAATTGCCCACTAATCACAAAATCCCCTAATATGTTAACAAGACCTTTGTAAAGAAATACAGCAAACGGAGACCGAAAATCTCTCTAAATCATGTTATTTTTGTAACATCCCGCGTCTCGTCGTGTGAAAAGTGTCATTATTGTAATGAATGTTCGTTAGATTTGGGTACGGTTTGGTCAGTCGGTATAATGATATGAAAATAGTGGGTGGAGCAAATAAAATATGTACAATTGGACGTTTCGAAAAATGAAGTTTTTAAAATGCTCTTAGGTATTTAGGTAGATATATCTATTTTTATGACGTCCATTCGATGTTGATAATGATATAGTCGGTGACTATTTAAATATTAAAAGTCGAGAGGCAGGCGAGAAGTCACTCACTTATCCCGAAATATCAAAATCTGTGTGACGTATAAAGATGAAACTTGGCAAGCAGTTCCTAGTTGATAGACCTCCGAGAACAGATTCAGAAATATTCCACCCCTTAAGGGGATAAACTAAGGGATGAAAGTTTATTTGAAAATCAGTTAACAGTACCTCCACGCGGGCCAAGCCGCCGGCAACAGCGAGTTCATAATATCGTACGATAAACAGTGTCAGACAGACAGAATTAGGTACAGGTCGATATTTCATTCCATCATTCGTCTTAATTAAAAGTAGGTGGAAAGATTAGAACGGTGTGTCAGCCGCAATGCGACTGCAAGCAAGAACCTTGGGAGCACAATCAGTAAATGCGAACGGGATTAGTGCGGAGTAGGTCACCGGGTGTGGATGCGGCTAGGCACAAAAACATTAGAGTATGCCGGGCTACATTCATACGTCATGTGGAAATTTTATTTCTTTTCATGTCAATAGATTGCAAACGTACACACGAGCCACCAGATGGCAAATAGCTCTTCGCGACGCTAAAGGCACCCTTAATTTGAAGCGGAAATACCTACATTTTCTGGCAGAGTCAGTAACAGATATTAACTATAGTCATATTAAATAGTTAAATTTCTTACAAAAGAGAGATAACATTTAGTTAATTGCATTTAATATAATTGCATTAAGTACTTACCTACAAGTACTTATAATTTCATTTAAGTTTACTGAAACGCCTGGTTGATAAAATCTTTTTTCATGATTAAGGAAAGAAGTTACCTCGAGAAATATGAAGTACATATATTTCTTTTCAGACCTCTACTTACCTACTGTATACAGCTCTAAGTGGTGGTCATTTATTAAATGATGAATGAGCTTCAACTAAAATTGCAGAAAGTTAGTTTCCGGGGTTTCCCGGCGGGCGGCGCGGCCGGATGAAAGGCGACAAAATAAAATAAAAGTGTGGCCAGTCACCGTCGAATCGGATTGCATCAGCGAACGCCGCCTGTTTTCGTTAACATTGGAATTTATCGGATTACGTTTCCAAATCCTGTGCAAATCCCGATACACGTACATCTATGCGCACGTATATGTATTCATGTGGTCTACCTCATTGAATTTAAATTAATAGAAAGGGGCTTTTAAATCAACTGTGTGCTCCGCAAATAATTTTCTTTTTGGTAGGTATACAGCGATTACAAGATTATAATTATATTATTCGTGATAATTATACGGACAGTATAACGGTTTAAGCTTTTAAGTTATAATGCCCTAAAACTTAAATTATGTATGTTATGACACATTTTCAATTCCTGCATCTCGAGAAAGTTAGTAGCAGGTAATTAGGTAGGTATGAACATGTAAGATAATATTTTAATTTAATCGTATAATAAATAAATAAAATAATAAAATAGGTTAGGTTAGGTTAGGTTAATGGACCCGTGGACCCTGTGGTGCAGGTACCTGAGATGCTTGTAGTATTTCCTCATTGTATAGTGATGTATATGTTACCGTTAAAATGCATAATAAGTTAATGTGCACATTAACTAGGTAATCTACAGATACACTGATACGATACGTTAAAGTGTAAAAAAAGGTCTTATTTGCACTTTAACCAGTTAGTCTGCACAGTAACGGATGGTACATCGTTAAATTGCGGAAGACTGGAGTACCAATTTGTGTTGATGTCGTGGCCACATTGTAGATTTGCTCACATCATGAAATGAACGATCTGGCTGATCGATCGAGATTTGGTCGAATCGTAAAAACGCAGAAAATAGGGCATAACTTCGAACCGTGACGTCTCCGGCGCTGCAGAAGGTGCAGCCCCTTCGCCCTTGCGTAACAAAGCACAGACACCCACGCTCGCCTGCGCAGCTTCGGCTTGCTGGTCGCCTTTGGAGACCAGCCTCAGCCGCTCCGGCTCGCCCGGGTGTTTGCGTTTTGTTACAGCGGGCGGGGGCTGCCCTCCCTCCGCGCCTCCGGGTTCTAAAAAACACTCTAGGGGTAGGGCATACAAGACTACGTGGAGTAGGGGTAGGCTAATTCGGTTCTGTAACCAATTCGACCTACCTACCTTGAAGAATTTGACTGAGTAGTAATGGAAATGAGTATTCATTGTTTTATATCCAAAATCAACTCAATTTTTATGTTTTCGTTCAATATATGTTACTCGTTTTTAACAATTGACGTTCAAACAAGAACCTATTTTATAGACTTTACCGTATGCATGGTCGTAAGTCTGCAGATTAGCAAGGAAGTCTGCAGATTAACTAGTTAATGTGTAAACACAATTATAGTTTTTCCACTTTAACTGACTCAGCCAGATAATCTGCAGAATACCTCGTTAATGTGCATTCTATCTGATTTACGCAAATTAACGGTAACATATACATAACTGATCATAGTTTGCGTCCGCGAAATGGTCTGCGAGGTTTTCATTGCTTTCAGAGATTAATACTCATAAAAAGTGTGGTACTGAATAAAGAAATAATAAAAAATATATTTTAAAGCTAGTACCTAAAAACAGTCTTAACATTAATAAATTACTAATCTCTTAACCCCCGTACTAAATTATAGGTCTTATCCCGCGGGAAAAAAGCCATTTCTCGGAATGAAAAGTACAGACTACTCCTACAGATTAATTCTGGTTAACCTAACTTATCTGAGTGCCAAATTTTATCCAAACTTGTTCTACCGTTTCAGTTTGATTGAGGTTATTCAATCCATCCATTCATCAATCAATTTGTTCTCAAAAAAGGAGTGTCCTCAATGAGGGTAACCGCGTGTGAATTCGCCGCTAGAGGCGCTAGTGGAAAGTGAGGTCTGTCTGTCACTTCTCACCAATGATAAAAGTTTAATCATTGCTTCTCGCTTGTTTGAATGTCACTTGTCACTGTTTATGTATGGGCGGCTTTGACAGCAGGACCTCACCTCGCCGGTGGCGCCAACTGGTGAGCACAAAAACGGCGACCCTCATTCAACTGTTTCAAGCATAGATTTATTATATAACAAGATTGGTGATTGTATCACTTGGACGAAACCAAAAATGAAATGAATTTTACTAACGCTATCTATTAACAACATCCGGAACTACATATCTAGCAACTAACAAAACATTGATCTTCCCATGGGAATGAGATGTTTTTCCGCAGTAAACAGTAGCCTACGTTACTCTCCAGCCTCCTAACTATCCCCACACACATAAACCATACCATATAATAGCCATGTTGCCACGTGAAAGAGTCACAAACAAACAAACAAACACACTTTCACATTTATAATATTAGTATGGAAGTATGGATTAAGATAAACCAAATGATTCGTAACAGGTTCGTAATTCGTGCGTAGATAAGATCGACAATATTGCATCTAAATCCAAATTAGCACCCAGCGATGCTTTGGCCAATGCCATGACATCGTGCTACGTTGGCCGTAATGGTAACCAGATGCTTAATTTGCACACAAGAGCTTCGTGAGACTGTACGGGCGGCTCCCGTTTCATTAAATTAATGTTCTACATTATACCCGAGACACCCTAATACCTTGCCACACTATGTTATCGGTAATGTTTTAATATCTAAATTCTTAACCCCTTAATAGACGACCATCCATATTTTAGTAATTTAATAGCAAACTATTAAGCGGGGTTTCGTGCTTTTCAGTATTAAAATAGGGCAAAGGCCGATAAAGGTAGGAAATAAGTATCTATTAATATGGTAGGTGAATATAGCTTTAGAAAAATGTAAGCGAGTATTATTTTAAACTTTATTTACTACATATTTATTTAATAATATTAGGTATGTATAAATATAAACATTGTCTTAGCCTTATTTTCTAATCTCGAGTACCTAAGCATCTTTTTAAAACCCATTAAAATATTTTTATTTAAAAGTTTGATAATAATTAATACAACTTTTTTGTTTGTTCTTACAATATTTATTTTAATCAAATTGTTCAAATCTTAATGAATGATGATAAGAGAAATTGAATTGCATAATAATTTATGAGTACGTAATTGCATAGAGCTCTCACATCTCCATATTCATGATCAATAATGTTTGATTGTTACGGAACGCCATCTTAATCTTGTGAGCGTTATCGAAACTCAATACATCACCATAAATCATGCTAAGCACCGTCTCGAAATTTGCTGGCGTCGTTTCATGCATGCCCCCAATTTGGGCACCGGAGTCTTGCGGACGGAAGTCCTTTGCATGCAATGCTATTAGTACATGTACATCTATTATATATTCTCTCAGTAGGGGACACTGAGGTGTTATTGTACAACGTTGGTTTGGTAATTTTCTGATCACTTTTTAACCTAGTAATTACAAGTGAAACAATGTAATTTTTGAAGAAAATGTGTTAAGACGTTAGGAGCGCCTTAAGTGATTGGCCACTTGAAATTTCAATGCTTTTTATCAAGAAAAATGAGTTAAAAGGTACGATGGTAGATAATTACGTGATTTTACGATTTTACGTGACACTTTTCATAGGTAGCATAACTACCATACATAAATATCTTATTACAAAGCATTGAAATTTCAATAATTTCCTAAAATTCCAGTAAGGATGGGTGGGGATTTATTTTCAGGATGTTAAGTATAAATAAAATTCGATGATCCATTAAACACGATAAAGTTTTATTGCTCATTTTACGAACTGAAAAACAGCAAAAATTCCTTTCTCACTGACAGAATGAGGACACAGGGAAGAGAGCAATTAATTGAGACCTTATTTATAAAGCCTGTAAATTTATGAAGCAACCTACATACCTCCGTCAGAAACATTATAAGTACAGTGTGAGTTTATTTATGCGCATAAAGAATACAATGTAAACTGATTTTATCACTATCTATTGAAGTTGTAGTTAGGTACTTCAATGTTGTAGTTGCGGTAGACATTATATGATTATAAAAAGCAGTAGTAAAATATTCTAAAAATTGCTTTATAAATGTTTTTTTGACACAAACACATTTATTCATTTTTCTGTGAGGTAAGAATGGACAGCTACTGGCAATTATAGCTGTTTTCATTTCAAAATTGACCGCATGGTTTATGATTCATTAACGTTAGAACTTAAAAAATATATATGTATAATTTAAATCAATGGGATTATTACTCCATTGAACTACTTAAAAATACAAAACAGTGTTACGAATAAATAGTGGAAAGTCGTAATAATACATTATGTGCACTCGAGCGGATAAGTTTCTAAACTAAAGCTCTCGATGCTTTAAATCGGTTAGCAATAATTTTGTTGAGGTGCATGCATGAGGTCGTAAATGTGCTATATTTTAAATGTAATGGGGCGGCCGTTTGCTGCGAATCGTAATAAATTACCTTACATTTATCTCGGTCGGCGCTGGTCAATTAATTGGCTCCATGGGTCACGATCGTTTTATACAACAAATAAGATACCTGCCAATTAATAAATGAAACACTTAATCTTTAAATAAATTGTTAAAAGTTTAAAATTGATTTTCATCTTTTCATCGTGTGAATTTGGATTCTCAATCAGAGGTGTCTTGGTTCAAATACCTACTGCAACAAATTAATTATCACTTGTTTTGATAAAACCTGCATACAAAGGAGATCATCATTCATATCGTTCATAACAGTTGGTGAAATCTGCCGGTTTATCTCTGGCCAGCATGGTAGACCATCGTAACTTATCGCTAGTATTTGTGAAGCTCAGGTATTTTAAGTGGGGCTTTCGGCCCGCTGGTTAAACGGCAAAATAAAATGTCAACAAACGTAATGTCTTCGCATGCAAAAGAATAACACTTACGTCGTATCCTTTTTCCTGGCAACACGTCGGACGTACAACACGAAATACAAAAACGAACGAATTATAAAAGCTGACGTCGTTACTATCCTGGACACAGGCAGGCTACAGCTGCTTACGTTATGTTACGTAGCCTTATCGTAAGTTGAGCCCGTTTATATAAATCTTGCTTAGGGATGTTGAAAAATCATTCCGCGCGTCATAAATTGTAGCACGAGGGGTGGGCACCAGTGAAAAATTGTACTCGCCATGTAATCGTTATGTCGAAGCAGAGGGTGCTAATGTTGCAAGTTAAATTTATCTCGTGCAACATTTATTATATCCGAAACTCCACCGGCTCCTGTCAGTGACTCAGCGTCACTGGTATACGGTATACCAATAAAATAAAAAGTTATCGGAAAATTCACTGCGGCGAAATTCTTAGGGGAACTTTTATATAAAATTTGGGAAATGAAGCGAAGAATATATGCCTGCGGAACTAAAATATGACTACAGTTTTGGCAAGGTTATTATTTACCGACACGGTGCACCACATATTTTACGCGTTGTTTGGGTCAAACATGAAGGGGATGAAGGATGTTCTCATAATATGATATTACTTACAGGATTATGAATTTGCATTAATACAGTCAATTACATTATTACCTACATGAAAAATTTACAACGAATGACAGAAATAGTCCGGAGCGATGCCTCTCGGGGGTTAGGGGTTAGGGGTGCCAGTGTAGCCTACCCTAGTGGATGTACCCTCGAGCGAATTATGTGCTTACAACCGTTGAATACTAAGTAGATGGATAAAAATTCAACCCTCAGGTAGCCGCTACAAAGCCGACAGATAACTTCGTCTTCCGACCGCGTGACAGGCAAGAAATCCTGAAGGAAATAAATCAATCCTGCTATGAAAGAGGAGCATCAAACACGGGTGTAAATGAAATACTTCGCAACAAACGTTTCGTAGTTTCGTCGTTCTACGGATATATGAAAGGATATATGAAAGTTATTGTTATGATAAAACTTATTGTTTTTATTTTATTACTTCTACAAAGAATCAAGCAATTAAATATTTATAATGAAATATAATTAAATGTGGTATTTTGTGTTGTGTTTAGACTTTTCACGTTAACAGCCACCAAAAAGTATGCGAGCCACTTGGTGGTAAGTTGTTGCCATTGAAAACCAGTAACGCATCAGTAAATAAGGGAAATGATGAAAGAAAGAAAACAGGCACTCAAGATCATAGTCGGTATGCTACAACTTGTTGGGCGGTTGACTCAAGCAAAAGGGTGGTAGAGTGGTGGTGGTAGGGTGGTATCGGGGGTTCATCCATACCACCAGCCTACTGTACCTACGGGATTTATTTGGATGGTACAGAGTCCAGCTACATCTGAAAAGTGGGACTGGGCAGCTCTCACACCCCAAAGGTATATATGGAGGTAAATAATGGGTAAAATAAATACAATAAAATATCATACAATATCTATTAATTATACACGATTCTTATTTTCGTAGGCCTACAGCCTACACCATATCTATTTGTGTAATATCTACCTGTTATTCTATATAAAGGAGAATGCGCAATTTTCATAGAAAATTACCCCAGCTCCGGCGCAAACGTAACCTATCTCAGAATTTTATACATTGGATGTGTACAAAAAATAAATGTATTTGATCTCCCTAATCAGTGGCTAACATAGAAAAAAATTGCTTTGATAATTCATTCAGGCACGATTTTATACTAAACTATCGTTACAAAAAAAAAACAAATCTCAAGTAAAAATGCAAAGTAATATCTAAAATAATCACTTTTATTTTAATTCTTTCATAACATATACATATATATTGTATAATTCTGAGACGCAGGGTCGGAGCGCAATAAAAGAGTATGTACGTGCATTCACGGGCGTCGTACACTGGAAGTTGCGCCCATGTCATTAGTATTTTATATTATCTTGGCTGGGTCCGAAACAACGTTCAAGAATTTGAACATCCTGCTGCTTACTTAGATACCGTTTTGATAGACTTAGAATTATAAGAGAATATAGACATTACTTTATGATACTGTGTTTATTAATATTACCCTCACCACCCACCCAAATGTATATATTACAGAAAGTAATAATATGTGCCATTTGTAGGCACACATTCTTGTCTAAATAAAATATGAATAATAATATACACATACAAAATATATAAATATAATAATATTTTCCATTTGTGTAGTTTACTAAAATTCGTGCCTGAAACAATAATGTTTAGCCACAGATTAGGGAGATCACAAGTATTTTTTTTAAGTACCCATTAAATATACAAAATTATGAGATAGTTACTTTTTGCGCCGGAGCTGGGGCAATTTTGCGCATTCTCCTTTTATGCCACCGGAAAGTGATGAAATAATATTATGTCCTCTATACAACGCATACAAGGGAAAAATAAATTAATAAAAATAAAGAAACTAAATAGTTTTAGAATTTGAGACCTCACAAAGTCGAAATTTCATGATTAACCAATTTCTGAAATTCCAAAGCGGATGCCACAACTTTTTAATTTCTTATGCAAGTTTTCTATTCACATACGACTGTAGAAGTCAAGAAGTAGTATGTTTTCACACAAGTAGCGTTGTATAAGTATTGTCGACGTGGCCTAGTTTTCTATTCGACGAAGCGAGGCTTGAAAGCACAAGCTGAGGTTTTGACAGTTGTCCTTTGTCAAAGATGAAAATATTTTATAGCATATTGCATTTATTATTACAAGACGTATGGGGCATGTTTATAATTTTAATTCAAATATAAAAAGTAGTTTACGTAGTCCGTACATAGGGATATTGTTTGAAATAAGAGAGGATATTATGGTCTTAAAAAATACCAAAGCACAAAAACAACCCTAAAAACAATATCATACGGTTGAATAAAGAGATTACTTGAAAATTGGTAACTATTTTGTGCCAAAAGATTCCGAAATTTGCTAGAAATATTCAAAATTCATATACCACAAAGACGTAAAAGTTGTTTCAATGAACATCAAAAAGCACAGAGTGTATTCCCTGCTTCCCGGTATAGCTACAGCTAATGTGTACATCATTGTTTTTAATTTCATTTCGTTTCTGTGAATTCTGCGCTTCCATATCTGATTTTATGTCCACGTTTTTCTACTGACACAATTTCTTTGTATGAGACCACTTTTGTGAAGTGACAAGCCTAGAAACGTGAGGCAGAATTTTTAACAAAACTATTGAAAAGAGGGATAGTTACGGTGCAGGTTTTTTAAAAGAAAGTAGAAAAACATAAAAATCTTACAAAGACTAACTACACAATAGCTTAGAAATTCACAATTTTTCTTCAAACAATCCATTCGTTTCGCAACGTTATTTATGGTTAAGTTAGTAAATTGCGCATGAAAACTAGTAGCCAAGACATTTTATTTGTGGTAAATCTGAAGTGTACCATTAAATGGCATTAGCCATGAAATTTGTTCCTTAAAGTTGAATTGAGGTAGAAATTCTTTTAAGAGTTGAGTAATAAGGCTGTGAGTATTCTCGATGCACTTGCGCCAAACTAATTGGCCGGCGTAACTTCAACTGAATAAAAATCCATTTGGTGCTTCGTTTCACTTGGAAAACTCCAGTGCTGTCCATTTTTCACTGTTTGTTTTGTGATTGAACGGGCTCTGGCGTCATTCAATGCATAAATCTAAAAGACTGTTTAAATACTTTAAAAGAAATGTTTTACCTAGAAAAGTTTTACTTAGTATTTTGTTGCAATTTATTTTAAATTTCTCTTGGTTATCTGAATGGGTGCTTCAATATAGATAGATATATAAACACAGCTTCCAAAGATTGAATTCTCTGCTAACCCAAAAGTAGCTAGCGTCGAAACTTAGTAGCTTAGTAGTAGGTATATATAGTTTCTATTAAATCGTAATCATTATTTTAAGCATTTTTGTTTTGTCGTGACTTTGAAAATTATATTTATTTGACACCTTGTTTTCAACCCAATCGATAAAATTAGCGGATATACCTTTTTTTTTTTTGTTATCGAGGGGGAAACCTTCAAAAGGTACCCGGTGTCGTGGGAGCGACACAGGGTTATGTGGGATTTTTACCCACTAAAACCCCCCCGGTGGCCTACCTCAGCGCTTGTGGAGAACTCCGGGATCTCCAAAGGAACACAACCGGAGTCCTCCGAGCGCGGCGCCCTTGGGGCTCTGCCCGCGAGAGACTAAATGCCCCATCGCTTGCCATCTCCATACGACGGTATGCGGCCACACATACCGTCATCCTTCCCGGGGTTGGTGATGGACGGTTCGAGCTCCCACTCTAGCCGCCCCCAACCCCGAAAACCCCTTTTAGTCGCCTCTTACGACAGGCAGGGGATACCGAAGCTCGTATTCTGGTCCCGAGCCACAGGGACACCGGTGGCGCTATGTGCGCCCACCGCGGCGCCATGCGCGGCGCCTCCGTCTCCGAGCCGGGTCTGCGCGTTCCCTGGCCCGTTCGGCTTCCTCCTTTTCGGTCATAACACGGTCGCAGAAAGCGACCATGCTGTCCCAGGCTTCGCCAGAACGGACCATCGCTGCGACGACGGCGTTCAGGGAGAGGTCCGGCCCCACTTTTTGCACCAGGATCCGCCGCTCGGTCTGCCACGCTGGACAGTGCTCGAGCGTGTGCTGCGCGGAATCCTGGGCATCACCACAATGGTGACACTGCGCTGTCGCTTCCCTGCCTATTCGGTTCAGGTACTCACCGAAGCAGCCATGTCCGGTGAGCACCTGGGTCAACCTGTAGGTAACGCGTCTCCTCCTCGTCAGCCATGCACCGAAGCTGGGCAGCACGGCACTGACAACACGTTGGCGTATGCCCCGCGGCTCCTGCAGTCGCTCGCGCCAGCGACGCAGGGCACTAATCACTCAATGGTAAGTGGGCACGTCTGATCGAGGATAAACGTATTGTCGGGGTAGAATTTGGGTTTACAAAGTGTTTAAGTATTCGTATGTATTTTACTGTCAAACTTTGTAAGCGAAATAATTATGTTTATTATATAAAAATATAGTTAATTTAATATAATTAAATTTGTAATGTCCTATGTTGTTGGTGTACAAAAAAGAATAAAATAAATAAATAAATAAATAATAAATAAATTTATAAAACCCTTATACATATCCAGGTAGATACAATATCTTAGGTTTTAATAGTTAAAGTACCTGGTTGACCGAGCTTTGCTCGGTTGAAAATTATATTTAGTATGAATCGCAAGAAATACGAGGAATTCCGCCATCTATTCAGGAGTCAAATCATACAACTGTTCACTGAACACAAAATTCATTTTACTTATGTTACGGCCAAAGGATCTCAACAGCGTGTTTCACAAAGTTGTACAGCGCCATCTAGTTTCATACTACTGAAATTTCAACACGTTACAAACAGTACCTCATAGAAGTTAACTGTGTGAGCGAATTAATTGCATTTTAAATAGGTACATACTTAATTAGATAAATTCATTGAACTTTCCTTCGTACTTTTCGCAGGCTTAGGCAGTCCCCGACTGAAATTTTTATTTGCGATAAAATGTATTGAATGTTTATGATAATTAAACAACATAAATAAATATACTTTTAGTTTAATGAGCAAGTTGTTAGGCGTACTTAAAATTTTATTGATTCTATTTACAACAATATTAATTTCATCGATCTGACCATTATTTATTTAAAACTTTATTAAAATATATTATTAAATCGATAATAACAAAACTAACATTTATTTACAAATATTCTCGTAAATATCACAAACGCACGTTAAACTATCACTACGCGTCCTGCGAGGTCAAGCGAGATAATCGCACTGATTTTTAATTTTATTCAAACAGAAAATAGGTAGGTATAACGCAAAAATAGCGCTTCAACGTAAGAATGAATATCAAAAATATATTCGAGCGCCATCTAGTTTCATACTACTGAAACAAACAAACCGTATCTCATAGAAGTTATCCTAATGTTTCATAGATGGCGTCAGTTCAACACGTTACAAACAGTACCTCATAGAAGTTATCCTAATGTTTCATAGATGACGTCAGTTTTAAAATCTCTTTATCTCGGGAACCGAGCTTTTCTCGAACCTGGGACCTTGATAAATCGATTCCTTGAGCCGAAAACCCCCTAATCTGTAACTTTCATGAAAATCTTTGCAGCCGTTTCCGAGATCGTGATTATATATAAATAAATAAATAAATATACAAGAATTGCTCGTTTAAAGATATTAGATAGATAAAAAACCACAGTACTGATATTGTATATTGTATATATTGGTAGGGTTATCAAACAAAATGTCAAAACAATTCGAAAAGATGTCATCACGGATGTAAAGCTGCAGAGCAAAGGAAGGCTTTACATGTTGTTTTCTCGTTATCGTACAGAACTCTCGAACAGGGTGAGGCTTTGTGATAGCAGCAACGGATGCGAATGCTAGCGTAATACATGGATGGTTTTAAAAGGAGGGTTGAAAGTAGTGAGGGTTATGAACCCAACCACTAAATAAAGCTACTCATTTATTAAGAATTCCTATCAGACATACTTTAGTTGGTATATTTGTCTCATGTCAGGATTACGCATGTGGTAGTTGACTTGATCGATAGTTGGTCATCAACGCACAGCTCTGTTCCCCTAGTCTTCTCACGTACGTGACTGTGAGGAATCTTTTGAATGCCCCTTGTATACGAAGTCCCTACTACTTGTGGTGCACACTATTTTGTTCACTTATAAGGTAATACATACATAGCAGTAGGTACTTACCTATTTCCGTGATGGCTTAAAAAGTGACATTTATTTTTATTCACTACTAGCAAACCCGGCGAACTCCGTTTCGCCACCAGATGGCTTCTTTTTTGTAACATTTCGTTTGGGGATTAAAGATTTTTTTTTGTTTTATATTTGAAAAGGAATAAAATTTTGGTTTGTAGTACATGCTATGAGAGATGGCGCTGTATGTGAAAAATAATTTTCCCTGTTTCCCTCCTTTTCTGTTGAAATTTTCCCTGAATTTTGTTCGCTACAAACCTCACGGAGCCCGAGACCTTTCTAACGAATGCAAAACCGTGGAAATCGGTTGGTGCGTACTGGAGTTATAGCGTCAGGAAGGAAAACCCGACTTATTTTTATATTATAGATGTTTGAAAAGTTCTGTGTCACGTACATAGTTATAATTAGGTTAATTTGTGGACTGCCGAAATGAAAACTATTGTCAAAATAATCAAAAAAATCACGTTCAAATTGTTAAACCGTTAAACCGTAAAATATTGTTATATATCGGAGATAAATTATTTAATACTAGCGAACCGCCCTCGCTTCGCTTCGGGACCCGTAAGGTATCAGCCGCGTTAATCCCGCTCCCGTAGCAATCTCGGGATAAACTCCCGATTCCGCGGTATTTTCGGGAAGACAGACTTGTTACTTTTATATTATTATGTATTTTTAGAAGCTGTACCCATACGCGTAGGAGTTTTATTCCGCGTAAATTCGAATCCCGCGGGTTTTCCGGGATAAAAATTATCCTATGTGTTATTCTGGGTTATAAACTATCCGTCTACGTATATATCTGGGTTATAAACTATACGTCTACATTTAATCTAAATCCATTCATCCGTTTTTGCGTAATTGATGACCAAATATACAAACTTTCACATTTATAATATTAGATATCTGAGATAAATTATTTAATGCTTGAAAAAATAGGATATTTTGAGAGATTTTTACTCGTCACGTACGTAACATTCCCTGTTCTTTCAGCAACCCGCCGCCCGGTCGCCGTTCGTGCTCAGACCTTCGGTATCATACCGGCTCCGTACTCGGTATGTATACTCGATGTGTGATAAAATTAATGCTGTAATTTGATATAAGTGCCAGAGAAAGAACATTAAGCACAGATGTGGCGGAGTGCCTAAACGCGACTGTAGGTTTGTGGTTACACGTAACTTTTTTTGCACGTGCAAATGAATCATGTAAAGTAATAAACGTAACCGTGGCCACAGACTCCTAACGTACAAATACCGAATACTCGTACTCGTATCATGACTTTAGTAATTCTACAAGCCTTCGGATGCGCTATTTATTTTGTTGTTTCAGATATAAGGACTTTATCCATCTAAATTTACTGTGATGTACCCTCCTGAACAACAAACGAGATTACGGCGCCCGGACTCTTTCTTTCAAAGGTTGCAGGACTTCAAACATTCCAGTTTCAGCACAGATATACTCTATGCTTGGTGGTAGAGCTGTAACCTGGCTGGCTAACCACTTCTCCCTTACTTGAGTCAGCGGCGCGGCGGCGCCAGCCACTTTTTTTTTGCTCTACATATTTCTATGGCCGAGAACGCATTGCTCTTACTAATGTCCATGATCTACAGTGGTTCACCATAACATCAGGTAGCGACGTCATCGTTTTGTTTATGGAAGAAAATATTTGTTTTTATCCTGAAGCCAAAAGTATTACTGCAAAACGTCCATTAAATTTGCGGAGACTAAATATTAAGGTCATTTCGATCTTGTTTTGCTACTTCAAATTCCTTCCTTATTGCAAAAATTTTGCTACAACAATTTAAAATAGTTGAAATTTTTACACTTTATGCGGCACTGCCGTTTGAACATTGTCCTCCTTTGAAGGTATCTATGTATTTCATGTTGCTTTAGTCCTCTCACGTCCGAGGCAGTCAAGGATAATATTCTGCAAGCTTGAGCTCGCGGTAGGTCGGCTTGGTTACTTGTTACTTACAAAATTCTCGGCTCGTGTACACTATCCAGGTCTTAAAATAAAACCTGTCAGGTAAATAAATTCAGAAATATTATACGTTTCTTGAAAAAGGATCTTGGAAAGGATCTTTCACTGTGGAAAGTAACAGTGAAATATACCTATTCTAATACAGATTAGTCTGTTCTCATTTTTTATCCGAATGGACGGCGGCAGGGGACGATGATTTTTAGGGTTCTGTACTCAGCGATTGATAAACATAACCCTATTAATATGCCTCCGTTTTTATCTGTCTGTCTGTCTGAGACAGGATTCTGCCTGTTGAACGGGTAATAGATAAATGGAATGGTGTTCCCATATAGGTAGGTAAGTATATTTAGATATTATTCACTGTGGTGTTAGAATGAATTCTGTTGACACCTAAATCTACTCACTACTTGCTTATTAAATACACCGAAACCAAAACATGAAAAAAATACATTGCCCGTTGCGCAGAGCATGCATGGTAAGCGATGAAGGGAAAACTTGTCCAATTCATAAATATGCAACAGCGTAGTACACGCAAGTGGGTGTCATGTATGTAAATAAAGTACATGTATGTAAATGCATTGCAGGGGACCGACTGCTGACGTCCAATTAATTAGAGCCGTCCGTCAATGACCGCGGACGAACAAATAGAAATAACATTATGAATAGTGCTGTCGTTGAAACTTTCTATTAGCTTGATTGGCAAACCGTGTAACCATTTGCCTGCGCTTCTGCCTATCGTTTCACTTTGACATCAGCGTCTCACTCATTTTTATCTGTGAATGAGAATTGTGAACGAGCTAACCATCGAGTATTTTGCCTGAAGGCAAATGTGCTTATAAATATGTTAGCGTTTTAAATGTGAAAAACGCATCCCTAGAAGTATTTTTTCCCTTAATATCACTGAAGAAATTTCCTCCAAACGGCTAGCCATGCGAGTGCAGACTCGCTCGCTATACCTACTTTGTTTAGATTATAAGCAGTCATGAAGCCATGTCAAAGGCCGTCGAACGGCATACTTATTTGATGAGCACATTATGTAGACAGATTTTCTTTTCTTTAGGTGTACTATTCATTCTTCCATCACTCCAATTTCGAATCAAAAGTACATATCATATTGTTACGTGTCAGGAGTACTGGGTTCGAGAAAATGCCAAAATGTACTACAAAGACTTTAAAGACTTTATTGTACTCGTAGATACACAAATTACACGATGTACACAGTTCACACCAAAACACTCTACACGTAGGTACTCGTAAACACACTCGTCGAACACTGTATCGCTCGTAGGTGTCGCTGGTATCTTCCTGGTTTCGCTTCCGAAACTAGAATGCCACCCGTCGACCAAGTGCCCCCTTTTATACCACTCACGCACCATTCATGCCAATCCAGAATGTTCCCACAATTTTTGGAATAACGGTCTAGTATATTCGTTACAATCGACTAAGACTATTGCCGTAAGGTCGAAGCGTCGTGCGTACTTTCGAGACGGCAGCGCGCGCTATTGTTCCTATTGTTTGCTCGACATGTTTATGGCCCCTATTGTTTATTGTTTCCGGTGTAGCGAAGTAGATGCGCCAGGGTTGTCACAATATAATATAATATATAATAATACTTATTGTAGGTACAACTCTACATTTGTACAAATAGTGTAGCTAAAGTAGCGCTTTGGTCGGTTGGTGTGTAGCTCTCTACACTCATGGGAGGCGCAATCTAGAACTGAGAGCCGTGTATATGGGTTCGCTCCAGCTTTTAGGTCACTATTCAAGTCAAAAAAATTGTACAGAACTATTTTTACGACTTTTAATCGTACGCTGGAAAAAGCGTTTCACAATTTTTGGGGCTTACTGTTTATGAGTTGAGGGGTTGTATTTATAAAATTCCTTTCATGACTACTTCAGTCCTTAACTACTTTGATAACTATTTGAAAAAACATTGGTAGGTACGTAATTAATTAATTATTACCTAATGGTAATCTTAATTGCAAGTACGTGTAATAAAAAAAAGAGTAAATGAATATACCTAAATATTAGTGTAGGTAAGACATTTCTATATCTAGTAATAACTCTATTAACACACGGTTATGAATGGATCTAATATGGGAACGCAACTTTTGTTGGTAGTAAATCGTATGGGGTTACGTTTGATAAGCTCGTCGGGAGCGCAGTTGATACGTCACGCTTGTTAGCGTGGGATTTACTGAAACCATCGATGTTCCAACGTTTTTCCGCGCAGAGTACTGCAAAATACGGCTTTATTCCGTGTTGGTTTAGTTTTCTAACGAACACTAGTTTACACGAGAAGGTAACAAATGTTGAATTTGAGAAAAACACCCAAAAGAAGCTAATTTAAACAATATTGCTAGTCTGTTATTTGCAACCAAATTTAATGTTTAGAAATTAGCTGTCTCCTTTGAGTTCGCTCTCGCGGTTTATTCTTTTAAAATGTCTCAAGGGGGTCGTTTGGAAAATTTAACGGCGTGTGTACCATTTTTAGATTGATATTACTCGGTACCTACAAAATTAGAAGCATAAATGTTTTACATAATTATGGCATTTAAATGTTAAATTACAAACTTCTAAACTCGTTTCAAACTTTGAATTTAGATACCTAAGTATCTACTTTTTGTCTTTAAATGATTTTTTCTGTATAGATACTGTATTCTGGAAGCCTTATTGATGGTCTACTCTTTAATCGTTGTAACGATTGCTATGCAAATTGCAACTTATGGGTTTTTTAATGTATAACAATTTTCATACTAAAATAAGCTGTACCTATGTGCTGTAATTCCACGTATTACTTTCATTCGTTCGAGGTGCTACATTTTAACTTATTGTTAATGTAACCTAAAAGAAAATAACACAAAAAATCTCGTAGAGTATCTAAAAGTTTAAATGCACGAGATACTTTTACTACAAACCTAACATTATTTGTCTGCGTAAGTTTATTCTTAGCAGATAGGTAAGACATTTATAGAGGAATATGGGCTGGCAATTTAAGGAAAGTGCCTCCCTCAATTTTATTAGAGGTCTTTGTGAACTTGAAGAGAATTGTATCGATATTGTCGAGCAAAAAGAACTAGTTCCCAACATTCCAATTTTCCACTCCAACGGATCGAAGGTCTTGTCATAAGAGCCCGTGGCGTAAATAAATACATAGACATTCGATGTCTTAAGGTCGTAAAGTAGGCTCCATCACAATAGCAATCCTAGCGTAACTTTGTGATTTAATAATTATGTGTAGTAGGTACCTACCAACTTCTCAAATAACAAATAAGTGCCAGACACTCATAGCCCCACTCTAGGAATTGGACGTGGACAATACGCAAATACAAGAGCTCACAGACCCAGACTATTTAAATTTCCGCCTCACTGGGATTAAAACTAGGAACTTTTGAATGGCAGTCCGGTATGGAAAACATTGGATCAAATACTGTTCTTATTGTTAACAAATTTTAGTATGACTAGGTACATAAAAAAGATAGGTACCTATTTAAAATCTTCCCTGTTATTGAAATTACTTTTTATATTGAAATATTAATGAACACATGGTATGACAATACCTGTTTTATGTATTTAATTGTCACTTTACCTTGTTAATATTTAAGAAGATATTTAAACGAAAGGGACGCTAAAGTTTATATACTTAGTTCAGTTTAAGTAGTAAGTTTGTTACACGAATGTTAACTTGGGAAGTTGTTTCGAGTCGCATCTGGCTTCACACTCAGAATGAGACCACGTTTTAACAGACACTGGGAACCTAAACCTGTACGTTTAACAGAATATACGAGTATAAGTACATCGATAGTACATTGAACCAATTATATGTACTAAAGCGAGTGAAGACTTTAGTACTATTTTACTATGATGTTTTCCTTCACCGTCAGCTAGTGTTATTTATAAAATTAAAATGCACACAACTCCGAAAAGTCAGAAGTGCGTTAATAATAATCCCATATATATCTGCAGTGACGGTTTACTTGTATATCATAGTAGGTATTGAATATAATACAAACCTACATGGCGAGACAAAACACAAATAAAATGAAGGACCGAGGCCCATCAATAAATAAATCGTACGTGCTGAGCTGAACATTAGTGTATAAATACGGATCTCTGATTTGACCCAACCGTATTCAGTGTCTGTGTAATCTTACTCGTACCTACCAAACCTTCTACATTATGTGACAAAGACAGCCTTCTAATTGTGCGCATTGGCTAAGGGTGCGTACAGACTATATAACAAAACATGTTATAAAACACAGTTATACTCGTATAACATGTTTTATAAATGTGGACGATATGTCTTACAAAAACACATTGTGTCTTGTTATATGTTTCATTTGAGGCGACACCGCGCACAGGTCACACAGTGACGTCATCGAAGCCTGAAACGCGCTATCGAAGAATTGTGCATCGCCGGCATATATACCACGCCTCGAGTACATTCACTCGGGGCCTCGGCCGCCCTCCAGGCATGTCGTCTCGCCTGGCGGGAGATCTCCCTATTGCCAAACATTGTTAGATAACAATGCTAGATAGTGTGGACGTGTTATAAAACAGAAGCTATATAACATGTTACATAATCTGTACGCACCCTAATACGATAGTTTAACCTGACACCGCAAGTACAGACCTACTGAAGCATTAGCTTTACTGAATATTATATTGCTTAGATGCGATCATTTAGGAGTAGCATTTCATGCACAATGCAACGATTTCTCCATCTAATTAGAAACAATAAAAAAATGTTAATTATTTAAAAATAAATTGCATTAAGTTTTCTGGCATCTTCATTTTATCGTACAAAATATTTAGAACCAATTCGTTCATTTGGTGAATAGAATTGGATCAAAATTACGTAGGTGGGTACTCGTAACTGTAGATACTTACTTAATGTCTAAATAAAGACAAAGTTATACCATGATACGTCTGGAAAGGCATTGACAAAATTACCTATAGATATTACTAATACTCGTATATTTCGCTAGATGGTATTAGATAATGGCGTTGTTGTAGCGTAGTTAACGTAATAAATTGAGGATCCCTCAGATCAATCGGTTTTAATTTTGGTTATTTTGACGACATTATTGTTGCACCACAATACCAAAAAAGCAAAAATCTCGTTTTGAAAGTTAGTTTGATAAAATTCAGGTAAAAAAGCTAGTCATTTCTATTGAATTTTTGGTTGTCGCTATATAGCTTACGTTCAGTGCCTAAGGGCTCAATCTAAGCGGGACCAAAGAATGGCTTATCGTGGTACGCCTACGATTACTGCGCTCTTACGATTCACCTAGACGTTTCAGCACACGTACAATAGAGCTGCAACGCTACAAAGGTCATGCCTCGCTGACTGAGTCTTTTGAGCTCCCTTCAGGCAGAGTGAATATGAGGTTTCGCTACGCTGACGTTGCTAAGCTTGTGTGAAGTGTTCACTCGAGCGCTTAATTTTAACTGTTTAGCATTTACGAATAAAAAACTATTTGTTTTCGCTTAATTGGGAGCTTATTTTTTAACATTTTTAGTTTGTTAAAGATGTCTTAGAAAAATAAAAATAATTGTAAAGAACGAGTTAAAAGAAGTACATTTCGCAATTTAATACCCGAGAAAAACTTAATAATATAAAATACAATAGTATTCATAAGTATGTAAATTGTTTAATTTATGCGTTTACTGAACGGGTTTTCACCAGGTTAGCGCCACTCGGTAATCCACCTTTGCGGGGATTATCGTAAAAAAGTCTGCAGCGAAAAATATTCAACCATCGACGGCGCAGCGGTTAATTACTCTTGAATATTTATTGGTCGTTTGAATAAATCGCTCGTGCCGGATAAGCCTTTAACTTGTATTATGTTCATTTTTGCTGCTCGGTATCCGATTTTGGGCTTTTAGCTATGCAATACCTGGTCACCAATTGCCTTTTTTCCAAGCGAAGTGTGAAAATCGAGTCCACTTTGTCGCTTATGATATATAGGTACGTAGGTACTTTTTTGTGGTTTGTTTGGTTATTTCATATTGCTTTATATACCTACCCTCAATAATAGCTTTTCTAAAGTGTCTTCCATGTAGAGATAGATTACTCGTACAGACAAATATTATAGCTATTAGCTTATTCACCTCAAATTTATTGCTTCAATTTAATTGTATACAACAGGCATGAAACTGGCATCATGTAAATGGGACCTTAGAGTAGTAAAGTATGAAAGAACATTGTTAGAAGAAAAGTCATTTAAGCATCAGTGACGTTTAGGCTCTTCTCACATTACGCTATTTATTAGCTACGCGACTGCGACGCAATCCAAAATTCGATTACTGACAATTTGATTTGTTTACTGACAGAAGACGTCTACGATGCGTCTCCTGTTCCTGTCACATTGTCAGATACAGCGAATTTTGGGTTGCGTTGCAGTCGCGTACCTCATAAATAGCGTTGTGTGTGAGAAGAGCCTTACGTGAAGACATGTAAAAGATCTGCTGCTATAATAACCTAATGTAAAGTAAAACATTAAGATAAATATCGCAGAGTACCTTGTTGACCAACGAACGGAGCAAAAACATTAGGACCTTATAAGGGTTGTAACACTCAGTACCACGAGCTTAATCTCGACGCTAATCACGTGTAGAGGGCCTTTACACCTGCTTGGTTAGGGTTGGGACCCTCCTTTTAAAAATCAAGCGTGAAATCTTTTAACGTGTTTGGATTCAAGTATTTGAAAGCTTGTCACTAGAGGATATACCGCTTTTTTAAGCTTGGTGTTGTCTTCTTTAATCCTTAGGCTTTTGTCCCACTGCCAGCAAGTAAGCGAGTTCTCGATATAGGTACATTCCGTGTAAACTCACGAGATGCATATATTAGGTCAGTCAACTACCAACTATTCTTCGTTACAAATCAGTATATATGTTTGTAAGAAAGGTAGTGTCCGCTAATTGTCGTGTAGTACCCAACCACTTAGCTGAAACTGACAACTTTAAATGGAATAATACGCACTATTTTGGATAGGCAGGTATCCAAGTTGCTTGGTGTAGGTTTGATTTAGGATATTTTAAATTCACAGATGCAAATAGTTTAGTTAACATGGAACGGGAAAGATGGTGATTTGCTACTGGGATATTACATACCTAATATATGTAGGTTGGTATATTAAGTTTCATCATGTAGACATAACGAATAGCCATGAGCGTGAGCAATTCTGTGAATTAATACTTTGACCAAACAGCTGAACAAAGTCTTTATTCGCTCTATTTCACATAAGATATTATGGGTCATTGAATAGTTTAAAATAGGGAAGAGTCCGTTTGTGATTCAAGGAATAAAATATTGCTTAAGTTCATATTATAGTTCAATAATTTCAGCTTTGACAAATCTATCTCATTGATTGTTTAATTAATCATAAATACTGTTCGAATATAACTTGATCCAAGAAACAAAATATATTTGTGACACATAAATACTTATTTGTTTGTCTGTTCTTTGGTTTTGGCTGATTTTGGTGTCTTATTTGTAAATTACTGCTTTAAAGGAAATCTTAATGCGGGGTTGAGTGTCAAGTTCTAGTAATCCGCGTTCGTTTAATTTTTTGAAATCTTGTGTAGGTAATCTAATTATGAATGATCTGAACAGTTGTAACTAATTAATAAATGATTGATGTAGCTTTACATGACCAATTTCGAAATGGTTGTGTAACTAATGGCCGAGCAGTTACGTAGTTACTGTGTAACTAATGAACGACCCATGACGTAGGGATTACGTACTCGTAACTTATACTTAAATGTCCAATTACGTATAATGAATGTAATTCGTAACCCGCTTTCGATTTCCTTCGCGAAACACATGCCTTCGTACGTACCGGAGACAATTTCTGTTGTATCTTTTATTTTATCCTACGACATGTTCATTGCCCCGGAAAATGTATCCCAGATAATTACTTATCATATTTACATGTACCTACCTAAATTTTATAACTGGTGTAGTTAAAGCTTAGTTGTAGAAGAGAAAAAAACCCCAAGTTTTATATAAAACATAGGTATGTGTTGCTAACCTGTTAGTAAATAACATTTACTCGAATTATTTATCTACGGTAACTATTTTCAGTACCCCTATTATGAGTTTGTTGTAGTAAACGCAAAAAACGTTACTATTGATGCTATTGTGAAAACGCTGCTTTAATAGTAAATGCGCATAACTCTATTAAATACAGTAGGGGAGAGCGGGGCTAAAAGTGCCGGGGGTAAGTTGTTCCGACGCGAATATCTCGAAAACAGAAAGAGATGGTTACATGATTGTTTTGCGTTGCGTAATGCCTAACAGTCGCGCACACGCGGCTGCCATTTTATTTGCGTCTGCGATGCGGACGTAGTGGCAATGCATGTTAGGGTCCTCTGACGCCACGTAAGTAAATATTTTCGTTGCGATACTTTTTGGTCGCAAGTTAGCATTTTTCGTATTTTTAATATGAGAGTTTTATTAAAACATTTGTTATTTATTCTAATTTGTTACGAAGTGTAATTTTGATACTTTAAGCACAGTGATTTTTCTATTTGAGACAAAATATTACACTCTCTTAAATGGGGTAAAATGTGCCGTTCATGCGGGGCTATTTGTGCCGCGGCACAACCAACCTCATTTGTTATTTACAGACGAAAATTATACACCATCTTTTGTCACTGATGCCAGAAAATCAACCCTCACAAGGTGTAAAAACTTGCCTGTCCCTTCAAACGGAGAAACTTTAAATATAAACTTCAAATAGACAAAGGACTTTCTTTATAAGTCAAATCATGTGGGCAGCAATGTTGGGATTCAGACTAATCCATCTTTACTACAGCATTTGCAGCAGCAGCCTGGGCAAAGTGACTGCAGCATTGACTGTACAATTAAACCATCAGGTAATAAAGAGCAAGAGACACTTCAGGGCTCTCAGGAGCCTGTCCCTTGCTGCAGTTTCCAGCTTCCTCAATCAGCTGATAACAACAAAGGAGATAAAAATACAGCAAATTTTACCAGAACTAATAAGACCACTGTCTAAATCTAAAGCAACTCCCAGATTCACTTCAAATAATAAAGGACATAAAAGAAAGACAACTATTCTTACAGACACTCTAGAGAAAATGCTTTGGCTGAAGATCAGGCTAATAAAATAAGCAGAAAGAAAATTGAAACTATGAAGAAGTTTAAGCGAAAAACGAAGGTAAAAAGGCAAAGGGAAAGGTAAACAAACAAAAAAGCGAATAAGCACCCCGCTAAGAGAAGAGTTTTGCAAGACGACAACAGTTCTGATGATAAACAAGAATCGCACTGTATCATTTTATGTTGTAATGCCTATTCTAACACTGCCCGTGGCGAAAAATGGATTAAATGCGAAGAATGTAAGAAATGGGCCCATTTGTAATGTATTGAAAATTACCTAAATGCTATTCTGATCAGTCATCTATGGAAAATCTAGTTTTGACATATTTTTTATTTCTTAATAAGACTCAATAATAAAAAACGAATTAACAATAAATTTATTTATATAAATTTGATGTGTTTTAAATTTTAAATTAATTTTCACTCATGTAAAATACCTCGCATCATCAACGGCACAACTAACCTCAGCGACGGCACAACTTGCCCCGAAGTGGGGTTGGTTGTTCCTTTCCGCCGCTGCATAAAAAAATCATTTTTTCTAAAAAACTATAAAAAATACGCGCAATGTGTAAGTAAATTCGGATAATAGACTAAATTTGACTTAGAATGAACCACTACTTGCAGACATAATACTTGTTTTACCGGAGTAATGTAAGGTTCCGTCAAAATCGGAACTTTTAGCCCCGCTCTCCCCTACTTGCGGTCATGTTTTACTTACAATTTGGTATTACGAGTCACAAATTTGACAGATGCTATAGTAAATTACGTTACCCGTAGTAGTTACGGCACTCACGCTATTTTCTAAGGTGAAAAGTCACTATCGAAATTAAATGTCATTAAATATTGCTGTATATTTAAACAAAATCATGGCTAGGCACTATTTTGCTTGGCAAATGATTCACGCAACCGAACGCAGAGATGAAAATAATGAAATTTTGAACTTGCGAGATCAACAAAATATTTAGCAACCTTTGATGTTTTAAATGTCTAGATTGAGCGTCGCCCTACAATGAAAACAAAAAAAAAACAAGGCAACATTATCAAGCATGTGTGCGTGCAGACGATGTTTTACCCGTTCGTCTATTGTCTATGTGTGCGTAATGTGTGCGTAATGATATTGTTAGGAGAAGAGTGACGTATTTCCTGTCAGTATGAAGCTATGAAGTCTATATAAGCGTTGGCGAGCTCAGTCTGCGGGCAATTCACGTCGAGTTCACTTGGCAAGGGGAACCACTGCTCGTTTGAATGGTTAAACTAAATATCCTGTCATTTAAATTTGCGTGTAATTAATTGTTAAATGTGATTTTTATTTTGCGTTCACTTCTAGTTGCTAAAAATATAAAAATTGTGGCTAACATTTAGCCACAATTTTTTGACACGTTTTCGCGGATTCGATGTCCCATCTAGATATTTAAAACATCAAAGTTAGCAACACTTTGACACCACAGTTTGACACTGAATGCGACTGACGCAGAACGCTAATGTAATTAAATTGAAAAGGTACCAAACCGCCATTAATTCCACTCTTCTTTCACATTTCCTAATTTAGTCGGGTTATAGAGCATCCATAGACTTGTTTTTTTAATTTCACAAATGTTGGCTCGCTGGCCAGGGTCTCGTTCTATCCTTGTTGACATCATAATAAAAGAATGAGAGAGGTATTACTCATGGATGCCAACATAACGTAACGGAAACTGTACCGTCTCACGTCTTTACGATACCCGCTGTAGTTTCATTTCCAAAACTCATAATAGCTCATAATGTAACTACAGTATTATCGTAACCGCTAGAGGCGCTGTACGGATTCTCATACAAATTCTAAACGTTAACTGCAATAGTAACAGTTTTGACGTTTACTACAACAACTCATAATAGGGGTAGATCAGAAAACCCTAGTAGGTACTTAAGTGCATGACAATAGACAAATGTTTAATCTCAAATAAGTACCTTTGTAACAGAAATGTACGTGTAATTAAGTTTATTATACATACCCGATTAATATTTATTTTAAGATACATGTATAATTATGTCGGAGACACTTGTCAGGATGGTGGTATAATGCTCCGATCATCAGGTTGTAAGGTGAAAAATAAAACACAGTGGGCGTTCAATACGTTTCTTAATGATTTAAATTAGGTTTCAGGTTACACAGTTTAACTTAATTTGATTAAAGCCTTTAGGTTAAGTTAAAACGTGGCACAATGGAAATACACTTAGAGAAACGTTATGCCGTCGGGCATAGGTACAACGCAGTATAGGATTTTATTACAAAGTCACTAGTTAACTTAATGCGACCGTTCAGCTCGACGTCTGCTCGAGAAGTCCCCGCTGTTCGTAAGTGACTGCAGAGCTGCCCTCTGTTGGGTTCCCCCTCTCCGATATCCCATCGAGTGACGTTTACAATTCGCACAGAGTTGCCATTTAAATTACAGTTTCCGGATTTACGTTTTATTCAAAGTTTAGTGATTTATTTAGTTTGATTTTAATCTAATTTTATTTCCGTCTCCGACATATAAGATACGTCGGTCTTTTTTAAATTGGATCTATTGTCAGACTTCTTTCTATTTTGATGACATAAAAATCAGAGTTTCTGACCGAGCGCAGTTACTGTATTATTATACGAATAACTTTAGCTGATCCGAGGAAAGTTCGACTGTTACAAGCTACGAGTGTGATCCCTTTCGCTTTACTTTTATGAACGCGCACAGCTAGTTGACGTGGCCTATGTAAATGTTATTGCAGCCTCTGAGAAAACATTGCCCCAGGAAACATTCGGCCTTCCAGTAAAGTATCCCATTCATCGAATGAAATGTCTCTGGATAAATAACGGTTGATCATAAAGTGTAGGTATGTGTGATCGCAAAGTTTAGATTAACTTTTAAATGTTTATACAAAGGATTTAGAAGATATTATACCATCAAGGGTAACTTTAAAATATACTTATTGTTTAAAAATAATTACCTAAAAAGTTACTAGCCTTATAGGGTAGTACGAAATAAGATTATATTTCATAAAAAGAATTTTACATTAACACTTTCTGAAAATCAACTAAGCAAAATATAATTTTGTAACCTTGTCAAAATTCTATCAACATATAAGACAAAAAACCATCCAAGTGCGAGTCGGACTCGCGCACGAAGGGTTCCGTACCATTATGTATAAAAACCCCAAAAAAATGTGGTCTGTTGTATTAAAGCCTCACTTAAATATTTAATTGTTTTATTGTAGCCACATATTACGCACAACGCCATCTCTTGGACCGAAACGTAACTAAACTATCGTCAAATGTATGGGCGCCTACTTAAATATTTATTTTATTCCGTTTTTTAGTATTTGTTCTTGTAGCGGCAACAGAAATACATCATCTGTGAAAATTTTAACTGTGTAGCTATTACGGTTCATGAGATACAGCCTGGTGACAGACGGACGGACGGACGGACGGACAGCGAAGTCTCAGTAATAGGGTCCCGTTTTACCCTTTGGGTACGGAACCCTAAAAATATATCGTCATTGACGTTTAACGATAGACTACTAAATATAAAATTTCGAATATGAATGAAACAAACCTTATTCAGCATCTTTGATGTTTTAAATATCTAGATTGAGCGTCACCCTACAATGAAAACAAAAAAAACAAGGCAACAATATCAAGCGTGTGTGCGTGCAGGCGATGTTTTACACCTTCGTCTATTGCCTATATGTGCGTAATGATATTTATAGTGGCTAACAGTTAGCCACAATTTTTTGACACGTTTGCGCGGATTCGATGTTCCATCTAGACATTTAAAACATCAAAGTTTAGCATTTGCAGGATGACGCAAAGATGCATGTGGAAAGAGACTTAATTTATATCGGTGCGTATATCACAATGTAGGAGGATTGGTCTGGCTGCACGGCGCAGATAGCTCGTGGCTCGGAGCCGCTCGCGCCAATACTAATTAATCAAGTTCGGCGAGCCTGGCGCGCTGCCCGCACAACTCAACTTTTAATTGATTTGACATTATTCCGTTTGTGACCGGCGACTGATCGCGACGCCTCTTCAATTATAACTCATCTTTCGAGGAAATGATCAAACGAAAATTAATTTACGAAAGTTAAATTTAGTAATTAAGATTAGATTCGGTCGCTGTAGAACCCCTTCTATTCATTCGATCTTAAATTTGTTTTGAATGTCATTTGTAGGTTTCATCTTTATTATAAGTATTTCCATTATCTTATAAGTATTTTTTGTAATCTGTATAATGATTAGTACTTATTTTTCTAAAATCGTCCTCCCTAACATGGAGAAAATTAAAAAAACGCTGTAAAAAACTTAAAGAATCAAAGCTATTTTATCATTAAATGTACCTACTATATAAAAATATTGGTGTAAAATTCATGATTCAGCGCTCTTTTTGTAGGATATTTTTGTAGTGTGTTTGTGTATGAGTTTAGTTATTATCGTTGACGTAACGTTACGTGAAGGATATTATCGTTTAAACTTGCTAATAAAAAGTTTACCAACTACGACAGCGCCCCCATTGAACTGAGC
This sequence comes from Hesperia comma, assembly GCA_905404135.1. Classification (NCBI taxonomy): domain Eukaryota; kingdom Metazoa; phylum Arthropoda; class Insecta; order Lepidoptera; family Hesperiidae; genus Hesperia; species Hesperia comma. The sequence goes on along the minus strand of FR990021.1, from coordinate 11,936,309 downwards.
CACGTAACTAAAACTGATAAGGGTAACTTATCTGAACTTTTAACCAATTATCCGGATATAGTACCTAACAAATATTTTTAAACTTTTTTTTTATACAATCAATAAAGTCTTTACATTGCACGAGACACTAGGAAGTAAAAAATAATAATACATAGGTAAATGGTTTTTAAATATAAAACACACAGTACTCTTTCGCGAATCTAGAGCGTGACTATCATACGAGTTCCTTTATATTATCCGTTGCCTACTGCTCCGTTCCCTTTTAAGACCGCTACCCTAATAAAGAATTATCGGGAATCCTTTAATTACACCTACCTTTTGTATTTATAACGCCATGAGATACCACATACCTAATCCCGATGCTATTTTAAAACCAGTAAGTTTTGGTGTATGCCGTAGATTGTAACGTAAAGTTTTCAGTTGTAACTGCTGTGAGAAAACTAAGCACGGATTGAACGTGACTCTGGATTCGACAATGTGTCGGATTTATATACCTAATTTATAATTTAGTGAAATTCTCTTTTGCTGAAAAACCTGATCTTTTTTTAATTTATACCTATAGATATACCTAGTAAGAAAACTAGCAAACTGGCCAATGAAATCTAAATTCTGATTTCGTAACCTTAGGTAAGTATAGTTCAGTTTTCGATCAAAAAAATTGATGATGGCTCTCTAGTAGCAACCCATAAAGTAAAGGACTCTATCAAGTGTGAGTGTCGTGGCCATTTAACTAGATGGTAAAACCCCAGTGGCATCCAATGAAAATGGCTTTCCGTGATTACCTCGTTTTTTTAGTTGGGTGCACCCAAATAATGTCGGCTTTGACTTCCTGAGGGATCGAAACCATTACACCCTAATAAATAATACATAGAAGATTTCAGAAGAGTACACAGACAAACTTAAAATGAAATTATGTTATATATAAAGAAGATTTAGTTCACTTCAAAGGCCGGCGAAATAGAAATAAAACGATGTTCGAATAACTCAATTTATGTTGGTGCGTATAACTGAATGTATGCGAATTGGCTCAGCCTGACCGGCGCAGATAACTTGGTGGCGGCTTGCGAGCTTCCAATAGTAATAAATCATCTTCGGGGTTGGAACGACTGGGGAATCAAATATAGGTAATTGATTTGACATAACTGCGCTTATTGAAGTCTCTCTACGAATTACGTCTTTTTCACAACCAGTAAAACATCAATAGAAGGACCTTAAGACAACACAAAATGATGTTTGTAATGAGGCTTTCCATCTCAAACTTAACAAGAATATATAAAGTAAGATAAACGTAACGTCTATTCGTAGCGAACCTCAAATATTTTTGTTTTAGTTTGTTACACAAAAAGATGGAGAGTGCTTAACACCGAGTGGTTTCGCGTTCGATGGCTCGTGGAATAAGTACTAAAAATATATAAAATACCGGCTGGCCTCGTTAGCGAAACTTTGCGATTCGCAATATTATACGTGCTCGTAGTTGATATTCTACGTCAAATCACACATTACGTGCCTTCTGGTAACTATATAAAAAAGGGAATTGTTCAAAACTTGGCTATTCGACACACTAATAATTACATTAGAAATCTGAGCCTGACATTCGTGATCTCGGCATCAAACACACGCTTTCGGTTCATTATACAATAGGGTGAACGTTATAATAGTATAAAGCACGGGTGGGTTTTGCCCATTTACGAGGCTCATATTAAGAGAAGTTTAATGACGCATAAATTATCCTCATTAGGATTATATAGACAATTTGTCTTTTGCAATTCCTCGAGGAATAATGTCAACTAATTAGTAACAAACTAAGCCTTAAGCTCGTGAATATTATTAAGGAATTAAGCACAGATGGCTACAATAGTGTAATATGTACATTCCGGTCCAAATTTTATTCCGTTTTTATTTTACCTTTTGTGGCTAGAGTTCATGACTGTGTAATTCACATGCCGGGCACAGCGCATTCTGTCAGTTCTTTAAAAGCTACCGACGACAAACGATGGTCTACGTGGAGTAAAAAAAGGAATATTCCGTATTCTGAAATTAAGCAGGATAATTTCAGCTACCATTTTCTTCTGTAGATGATCTATATCTGAATCATTACAATATTGTTTTTTCACTTGCTTTTTATCTCTTGTGTGATTAACCGCAAGAATGCTTTAGGGAGACGTCTTCTCCCCCTTACATTGTAATTTTTCTATATAGTGTAAAGTGTAAGTCAGTAAGTTGTACTACCTACACAAAATTAATATTTAGAATTCTCAGGGCTTCCTTATAACGCCAGTAAGCCAACGTCTCATTAATTCTCAATAGGTATTTTTCATTTTCTTTGATGTTTCAACCCTAATAAAGTACAAAAACTGAAACTTCTTTATAGACTAATCTAGATTGGTATTTTCTTGTAAGCGAAATAACTTGAAAGTTTAATTTAGTAGTCTTTTTATTTGCTTAAACGCCTTCAAACTTTTTATCCTCATGAAGTAAAAAAAATATTTCAAACTTTAAGTCAATCCAACCTAGACTACGCCGATCGATGCCTGCCACAAGGGAGCTGTGAAGCAAACTTCAGCGCTTGTTAACCTTGTACTTCCAATTTGTTTATGATTAATTGAAAAATACAACTCTACAAGGATTTCAAGTGGATACAGGTGTTAATATTTTTATATACTTATTAGAAATGTTGGATTTCTTGATTAAAAGACTGTTATTACTGAATTTAGACTGTATTTCGCAACACACATAGGTACAACCTTTAAAATGATTAAAATATTAAGAGCGATTTCTGTTCCGTGCCACTGTCGACGGTCAAGTGGTTATTTATTAAAAAAGAAAGAGGGTGGACGATGAAACCGCGCGGTGCGCGTAGTATTTGTTCGCATGAACAATCTCCGCCTCCTTGAAAGTAGTGTCTCCTTATCCCTTGCCTTCTACATCCATGCCTTATACTACATGCGTGACAATTTTGCATAAAATGATAACTAGAATGGAGTTGTAGTTGATTTTAATAAAGTTGCATCCAATGATTCGGTAGAAAATTCTGTTATTCTTCATCTATAAGAGGACAAATTTTATTTATTGCTCGCCTGACGATGCCCTTGCTTGTCCTTATATCGGCCACTCTGCAGGAACCATCTGATCCAGGATATGTGCGAACAATCCTTCCCATGGGCCATTTCATTGGAGGGCTGCTCTCATCTCGAATAAGTACCAATTGATTTTCCTTGATGTCTGCTTTTTGGTTTCTCCATTTAGTTTTCTGTTGTAATTCGCAAATGTACTCTCGACTCCATCTGTGCCATAGTTGTTGTCTAGCTTGTTCTATGCGGGCGTATCTGTGAAGACGATGCGGATTAACCTCTTGGAGATCAGGGGCAGGTAACGATGTGAGTGGTCGGCCAATAAGGAAGTGCCCTGGGGTTAATGGACAAAGGTCATTGGGGTCAGAGGACAAAGGAATTAGTGGTCTTGAGTTTAAAATAGCTTCAATTTGACAAAATAATGTTGTGAGCTCTTCGAAGGTAAAGTGAGCATTGCCTACAACTCTTTTTAAATGAAATTTAGCGGATTTCACAGCTGCTTCGTAAAGGCCCCCAAAATGTGGGGAATACACAGGCGAGAATTTAAATTCAATGCCCTCATTGGCTAATTCTGGCAAGGTTTTTGAACAATTCTTGACAAGTGCAGCAATTTCCCTGTTCGCCCCAACGAAATTGGTGCCATTGTCACAAAATATTTGTCGTGGCTTACCACGTCGAGACATAAAACGTCGCAAGGCCAATATAAATGATTCTGTGGTCAAGTCACTTACGACTTCCAAGTGAACTGCTTTTACCTTAAAACATATGAATACACACAGATAACATTTTACAAGCCTGGCGCCGCGTCCCTTTTTATTGATAACTAAAAAAGGCCCTGCATAGTCAACCCCGGTAATTTCAAAAGGAAACCCCGGAGATAATCTTTGTTGTGGTAAATTTCCCATTATTTGGGTTGCAACTGCTCCTTTCAGTCGCTTGCATGTAATACAATTTTTATACACTTTTTTGGCTAAACTTCTACCATTTATAGGCCAGTACTGCTCCCTGACGACTGAGAGAAGTAGCTGCGGTCCTGCGTGCATTAGTTTATTATGAAAATGTTTCATTATCAACTCCGTATAATAATGTTTACCATCCAACAAAATTGGATGTCGTTTGTCGAAGTCATAATCGGAATTATGTAACCTGCCACCAACGCGAATGATTCCCTCACTACCTACAAACGGAGTCAAGCAGTGCAATGAAGGTAAGTTTTTAAAATTATTTTTATACATTGCAAAACTTTCATGTTGTGCAATTTGAGCTAATTTCAGTTCTGAACGTTGTAATTCTTCTACAGTTAAAGATCCTGATTGTTTTACCTTATTTCTACAATTATTAAGAAATCTGTATATGTGCGCAAATATACGACGAAGTTTTAGAAAACTTGAATAACGCTTGAAGTCAATTATTGAAATGTGTGACGTATTAATATTACAAACTTTTACTTTTATTTCAGGTAAGCTTATATTTGTGTTTCTTACTTGCTGATCTGGCCATTGATTTTCTGCGTATTTAAGGTATGTAGGCCCTTCCCACCACAACGACAGGTTTAGAACCTCCTCGGGAAAAACACCACGTGACGCGAGATCTGCTGGGTTCAGCGATGAAGGTACGTACATCCATTTAGCATTTGCACACAATTCATTCACCTCAGAAACACGATGTGACACAAATGCACTCAACTTGTGTGGAGGAATTTTTAGCCAGCCGAGGACTACGTTTGAGTCGCACCAAAAAATTTTTTCATTTACTGAACACCGTAATGAATTTGTCACCTTTTTAGATAAGCGTCCGGCTAAGACTACCCCTAAAAGTTCGAGCCTTGGTACACTTTCGGTTCGCAGGGGGGCAACTTTTGATTTGGCACATAACAGGTGAACCCTTGTATGGCCCAGTGAGTCACTGGATCTAATATAAACGCAAGCGGCGTAAGCCTTTAGCGACGCATCTGAAAAGGTATGTAAATCAATTTTTATTGCATTACAACACATCGCATGACGTGGAATTGACAAATGCTGAATATGCTTTAAGTTTTGAATGAATCTTAGCCATAATTGAGCACTCTCCTCAGGTATCTGATCATCCCAGTCTATCTTAAGCAAGAACAATTGTTGTAGGATAATCTTACAAGTTATGACACACACGCTTATTAACCCTAAGGGATCAAATATTGTCGATGAAACTGATAAAACTATTCGCTTAGTAAAATTATTACAATTTTCATATTTATTTATTGACTTAGCCACTGAGACCAATATGCAATCTGTATTAGGATTCCATTCTATACCCAATGTATTAGTCATAGATGAAATTTTTAATGTTTCTTGTTTATTTGTGTTTTCATATTCGTGTTCGTTTGTAACATAATTTAATAAAGTGTCAGAATTACTTTTAACCTTACGTAAATTAAAATTTGCTGATTTTAATTGATTAGATATGTTTTTGTAAATATAAATTAACTCTAACTCATCTTTAGTTCCTGTGATTATGTCATCTATATAAAAGTCATGTAAAATAATTTCTTTAATTAAACTACTGTCACACTCTAAGCCTAATTGCACCACGCACCTAGTGCTTAGAAACGGCGCGGATGAGGTACCATAAGTTACAGTGTTAAGTTGCATATAAGTTATGGGATCACTCTCATTATTACGCCATAAAATTGTTTGAAGATGCCTCTGACTTGGTTCGATGAAAATTTGTCTATACATCTTCTCAATGTCACCCGTAAAAATGTATGTATGTTGTCTCATTCTAATCAAAATAGAAAATATATCATCTTGTATATGAGGCCCCACCATCATGATGTCATTGAGTGAGAGACCTGAAGACGTTTTACAGGAGCCATCGAAAACAACTCGACACTTAGTGCTTTCACTTTGTACCTTCAGCACAGGGTGATGTGGCAAGAACACCGCATTTTTGGGTCTTGGTACCCGCGAGGAGTGACCGAGAGCTTCATATTCATCTATAAATTCATGGTACTGTGATTTAATTTCAGGTTGTCTCTGAAACCGTCGTTCCAATGAGGCAAACCTTTTACGCGCTATGATATAAGAATCTCCTAAATGTTCAGGTTCCATTTTCAGAGGGAGCGTGACACAAAATGAACCGTCCGGTAGCCGCCGTGTGTGTTGTACAAAATGTTGCTCACACGCTTCTTCCTCTGGAGAGATGACAGGCTTCTTAGGGATCTCTTCAAGTTCCCAAAACTTATTTAACTGCATTCGAATCTCTTGACTGAAATTACAAATAAGCTTTGTTTGAGCATCATTTGTACAACACATAACCGGGCCGGATATAACCCAACCAAGCTTTGTGTTTTGTAATATAGGCAAATTATTACCTAACTTTATTTGTTCCTGACACAATATCTCCCAGAACACATCAGCTCCTAACAAAATATCTATTTTAGCAGGTATGTGATATGATTGATCTGCAAGTGTTATATTTTCGGGTAAATTAATACTAGAAATATCTACTTCTCCGCTGGGAAGAGAACATGTAATTTCGTCTAAAATAAATGCATTGATTGTTGTGTTATATTTATTTAAACGTGACTGCACCGTTATTTTACAACGCTGTAAAGCTTCAAATGATATGCTATTGATTCCGGTAATACATACAGAGTTTACTTGCTCCATTGGTATTGACAGCTTGTTTTTTAAATTTTTGCTAATAAATGACGACTGGCTGCCGCAATCTAGCAGACAGCGTGCTTGAATAATCTTGTTATTATAATCACAAGAAACATTAACAATAGCTGTTGACAAAAGTACGTGGTTTGCAATACAAGTTGACAGCGATATTGGAGTCGAAACCACTTGTTTATTTTCTGTTATCGGTTTGTCAAAATGTAATAACGAATTGTGTTTTTTGTTGCAAATTTTGCATGGTCCAGATTTACACACTGGTGCCATATGTCCGCTACGGAGACAGTTTATGCAATGTTTACGTTTGACAATGAAGTTAAACCTGTTCTCCGGTGACATTGATAAAAAACTTTTACAATAAAAAATGTAATGATCACCGCTACAAACCAAACACTTCTGAACAGCCCTGTTGGTATGTTCGTTGGCAGTAGCTACAAATGACTTTTGTTGTTTGTTTATTCGCTTGAAGTAATGCAACTGTTGCTGCGATTCCTGCTGCTTAGAACCATTCTCGGAGCTGCTAGACGCAGCAGCCTCGATGATGTCCGCCCTGTTACGTAAAAATGAATAAAACTGTTCTAACTTGGGCATGTGTGATAAAGAATTTTTATACTCCTCCCATTTGACATTAGTTGTAGCATCTAATTTTGCCGAAAATAAAAATATGATTATCGTATCCCAATTATCTGTTTTTTCCCCTAAATTATGCAACGCTCGTAAATGTTTTGCTATATGATCAGCTACGTAACGCAGCGAGTCCTCCGTGCCTATGCTGTTGACTTCAAACAACGACTTAAGGTGAGTGCACATTAGCTTACGCTTATCATTGTAGCGATCACATAACAACTTCCATGCGACTTCGTAATTGCGGCTTGATATTTCTAACGAAGCTATTACCGATGCTGCAGCACCAGAAAGTGAACTTTTTAAATACTGATATTTATTAATGCTTGTGATTGATTCATTGTTATGAATCATCGAAGTGTAGGTATCATAAAATTCTAACCATTTTGTTATGTCACCATCAAAATTAGGTATACTAATTTGAGGTAATTTAAAACTAGAATTGTGTACAGTAGTATTTGAACATGAACTTTGTGCATCGCAATTTACTATATTATAGCTTTCAATTATTTCTTGTGCCGCAGCGATAGTTCTATAAAACCTATTTTCCGTATTATCCCTTTCTTGTTGATTTTCTAAATTTTCTTGCTTAATTTCTATTAACGTTTGTATTGTGTCGTACTCTTCAAATATAAATTCTATCTTTTTTAATCTAGCTTTCATTTCATTATGTTGTATTTTACTAATAGAAGATAATTCTTGCAATTCGGTGACATATTTTTCAAATGTGGTAAGCCTTCCTTTAATAGACGATCTTTTAGCCTTAAGTTCTTTTAGTTCAAGTAAATTTTTATCATCTGCGCCAGTCAAAGCCATGAGTGCAATAAATTTAAATATGTAAGTGTATAAATACCTTTACGCGAGTAAACACCAAACCTTTACGCGGAGAACCAGCTGTGATCCGCGAAAACAATAGGCCAGCTGCGGCAGGTAGGTACTAGGTACTCGGCCGTACGGCTCGGCGACGGCGACGTTCCTCTCGATAGATAACGAGCTCACTTTTATGTCCCTGGAATTTATGCGTTAATAAAATTATTTCAAACAAATGTAATGACTTTTTTAATGGTTATTTAGATATTTGGATAGTTGTTGTATAATTATTAATACAGAAAGGGAAAGGTATATTTTAAACAATGACAAAAAACGGAAGATAAGTATAAGAATAAAACTTATTTTACGATTGTATTTTTAACGGAAATGGGACTAAAAACGATATAACATCATAATATTGTTTATTTAAGTTATGTATAACAATAAACGGTTAATGCACTTAATTGCAAAAGTAATAGGCGTTTGCCTCGATGAGAAAATGAAAAAAAAATAAAAAAAATAATGAAGTATGTATGTATTAAAAGTTGTAGTTTTAATTGGTAAAAAAATGAAATATATAGGTTAGGTACCCATGTGATAAGTATTGACCGGAGTAGCTATTAAACGACAAGTATGAAATATGTATGGGAAATAGGAAAGGATAAAGAAGGAACGAGCAAACCTCCCTTTTGGTCCCAATCCACTGTCACCCTGAATTGTCTTCAACGCCTTTGCCTTTTCTTCCACGTGTAATGTCACAAGATGTCCGCTCAAGGTATGCAGTCTCCACAATTGATATAGGTAGATGCAGGTTCGTAAATTGCGAATCCACGCAATTGTATATCACGGTCGCCAAAATTTATGTTGGATTTCTTGATTAAAAGACTGTTATTACTGAATTTAGACTGTATTTCGCAACACACATAGGTACAACCTTTAAAATGATTAAAATATTAAGAGCGATTTCTGTTCCGTGCCACTGTCGACGGTCAAGTGGTTATTTATTAAAAAAGAAAGAGGGTGGACGATGAAACCGCGCGGTGCGCGTAGTATTTGTTCGCATGAACAGAAATATAGATTTTAATGTGTATAGAAAAATAACTTTGCGAGTGTCGTATGGAATGCAATGACTATTGATCAAAGAACTATTTAAAAAAATACATACATATACGTTGCTCTTTAACGAAAACTAATATTTTACATAATTATAAAACTTTTAACTTCATTTTCGTTCATATAATAAATAAATAATTTCATTATGCTTAATGAAATATGATTGTTTTATTAAGTGTATGACCATCAGCAATAACAGGCCTCATCAATGCTTTGAATCACCAGGGAAACGGTGTAATCGATTGCAAATTGTTAACTAGTTCAACAGTAGTAGCTGGGAATAGCTTGTATAACCCCCAATAAGCATAACCAGGATTAATTTGGGCGGTACGAGTTCAACCGTAGAGGGCGTTATCCAAAAGCAACACTGAGTTGTTCAGCAAGTAATTTATGGGCAGGAAAAGATAACTCGAGAATTAAATCGTCAAATGCGTAGCGTTTACGGGGCTACGAAGCTACGAGTGCTACGACACTGTCTACAGCAACGCTACGCTAACACGTTTCTAAAGACCAAGTTTACGATAACAAAGCTGCTACGTAACGTGAGTTCATGCATCGCTCGCTAGCTGAATGTTTGAGCTCCCACCTCAATGCAATGCTACGCTGCTTGTGTCAACTGTTTACTTCGGCGGATAATTTAATCGTTGCTTAACACTGATGCTATTTAGATTTATAGTAAGTGATGAATGTATTAAAACAAAATTGGATATCTATTTTTTTACTTTTCGGGTTAGGTTTATGATAAAACAATAGCGCTATTCTCAGAACATAAAAACACACTAATAACTAACTAATGTGTGCCCGAGTACTGAAAGAACAACTGTCAAACCAAGCGCGATTGTCGACTGTACTGTACACTATATACCTTGAATAATATGTCACGTATTTATAGTGAAGTTGCGTAATACCGGATGGCACCCAAAGCCACACAGCATTCAAATGGCAGTGAAATCGTGTTATCACTTGAAATTTGTCGCTGCGTTCCGTTAAGTGAACTATTCGAGTGTTTATCAAATATTTTTTTTATTTTAATTGCAATTCGGAAAACAGGATGGGTATAACATGCTATTTATGAACAGCAAAAACATATTCGGATTATTTTTACTGACATCAAAGTACCTGAGTACAACTTAAGCCTTTCACCGTATTACGATGAATAGATGATAGTTTCTTTATCAAAAGTTCATTTGTAATTTTTAACTTTATTTCTGAGTTTTATTTCTTAGAACATTATTTAATTATAATTCACATGAATGAATAAAAGTGAAGTTAACTGTATACTACGAGTATTAGGCGCTTTTTTTGAAAGTGTTCTTTCTACTTTGTTCTTTCCCAGTAACTAATGTACATATTGGACATCATTTTTGTGGTCTCTTGTGCGTGTTGATATGGCGTATATTTAAGATAAATAATTTAAAACAAAGGACACAATAAAATGCTTTATTTATATTATTATAATCCAGTGTCCGGTGTTAAGGGAACAGAGTGGATTGCTGGACATAATATTTATGTACTTATCACAATAATAATTTATGCGCGCACCTCTAGTTAAACATTTATAACATGATGCAGTAGTTGGCATGGTGTACGAGTATGTCAATATTACTGCAGCCTCAGAGAAAACATTGCCCCAGGGAAAATTCCGTTTTACCAGGAAATAAACATAGATATTCTGCAATTATAATAAAGTACCGATAAAGGAACGTTCACGTGCAAAATAAATCATGGGAGTAATAACAACAAATTATTCGAGCGTTCGAAATACGAGTAGTTTAATTCGTACCTACATGTTACGTGGTCTGTATTTTCTGGGCCCATATATGTTTTATTTTTGTTCAGTTCTAATTCTACTCAGAACTACGTTGGGTACGAAAACTCAAACACTAAGTTGCTGTTTTGGTGTACAATTGGTAAAGTTTGCTTATTAAGTTTTACGAAAGTACGACGGTTGTACCCAATCCCACAGTACTTTTGTACTTAGATGATAGAACCTTTGGCTATTATTTACGATTCATTGTGTATTTTATTTTTATTCGCTGTTTGAGCACACAATTCCACCTTCATTGCATTGTTTACGTATTATTTGACATTTGGTTGAACATTGAACAATATCGCATAGCTAGCCTATTATAATTGTTTAGATCTTTTGAATCATTTAAGGAAAACAATTTACTGTTTCACTGTACTAACGCTATCAGTTGGAGCACGGGACCTTATAAGTCCCCGTGCTCCACCTAGGTTCTCCACCTGGGTGGAGCACGGGGTCCGGACCCGACTGTAATTTACTTTTTGGTGAAACAGAAACATGAATTACAAGTGAAAAACAATATTTAAAGGAGCACATTAAGAACTTAGTCGATCTCCCAGAAATGACTATGGATGCTCGTCTAACTTAAATGCGGATAAGGAAAAGCCGATGGTCGGAAGTTGCGAGCCTTGGAAATGTGAATGTCTCGTAACAACTGAAAAGGTGCTCGTGAGCCAAAACATTATTTAAAGTTTGATCGTTTATAGAAGTTTCACGTAGGATTGTTATAAATTTTTGATTTCTTCTTTTTATAACGCTTTGTTTCCATACTCGTCGAATATTACTTACTAGCCTAATATTCGTGCACGAGAAGAATCACAAATACATACACACCACAATGCATATAAGCAGACAAACTTACATATTTGTCTACTTAGGTACCTATGTCGTCTCTCTTTCATACATCTTCCAAACATCGACGCTGCGGAACTTTCAGTAACAGTTGTCATTATGTCTGATTGTTATAGTCAATAGCCGCGTCTGGACTCTGGACTGCCCGAGCACGGCAGGAATGAGGGTAACCGCGTGTGAATTTTCTGCTAGAGGCGCTAGTGAGAAGGGAGGTCTGTCTGTCACTTTTCGCTTGTCTGAATGGTCTGAATTTCGTTTGTCACTGTTTATGTATGGGCGGGCTTTGACAGCAAGACCTCACCTCGACGGTGGCGCCAGCTGGTGAGCACAAAAACGGCGACCCTCATTGGCTCGCGAGGCAGCCTCGCGATTCGATTCCTAGCGCACTTGTTCAGTTTTCTTAATCATTTTTCGTAACCAGTTACGAAAAAGGTTTTTTTTTTCACTGTTCTGTAACTGGTAATCAAATGAATCGTTTTCATAACTATATTAATTTTTATATTGCGAACGAGAATAATAATAGTACATTATTTATATACCTACCTAGTATGATAACCTACTACTACTATTCTTGTTTGATAACCAGTTACGAAACAGTGAAAAAAAAATCCTTTTTCGTAACTGGTTACGAAAACGGAACAAGTGTGTATATTTAGCACTAAGTCAAGGTGATCGCAAGGTAATGTAGCAGATTAGGATTAATTAACACGCTGTGATAACGTGACGTCTGGATATCATGTCCTTTTATTATTTACGGTGTTAATTTATTCACGTAACCTACATATTGCGAGCAGTTCCTATTCCTAGTCACGAAGTTATACGACAGCGTGGAGGGTTCGTTCAAACTTGCAAATGAAAAGTTAATGCACAACTTTGTGACAGGCGCGATCGCTCAGTGCTGTTCGAATGAATCTCGACTTTATTATACTTCCATACAACTTCAGTGACTGAGTTATGGTAAATCGTATAGCAAAACTATTCAATTGATTATTTTATTTTATAGCACAGCGTGACCTAAACCCGCACTTATGCCACGCTTTTCCGTGGCCTAAGTACCTCCTTTTTACATGGCAAATGACGCTAACTTCACACCATTCAAAAATGAATTATTGCCTATTGCGCGGGTACAAATTAAAAAAATATATGTACATGAGGGTACTTTATGACAATGAGTGTCGCAAACCTGCACCACAGATTATAAAATACTATGTATGCCTGCACTTTAGTCATGTTTATCATTCTGTACAACTATTTAAACGAATTCAATTTAAGTACATATGTTCTATGTGTTGTAGGTAGTGAAATTGTCGGTGAAAACTGTTACTTTATCATATTTTTATTGGGAAAATATGATTGAACAAAAACTAAACTTCCTACATAATAAAGTATAAAAATACATATTAGATGGTAAAGTACACTGTGTGGTAAAATCAGTAAAAATGTTTCTTATAGTTATCTTCTCTTCTCAAATAATTTGTTGGTACAGTAATTTAAACCAGTGCGTTATGCTTGTTAGGCAGAAATTCTGATAGTTTAGGGATTTGTTGTAGAAAACTTGAATAAAAACAGTAATAAATTCGTAATAATTCCTTTCCGGAGGCTGTTCGATGTTTCGAAATCTTTGTAATTCTCTTTCGCACAATAAAATTACAAAAACATTATCGTAACTTAGAAAGTGTAACTAGCAATATAACTATATGAAATTAAAGCATAAAATCATAACTATCATTTATTATAACTACAATTAAGCGGGTTTATGTCACTCGTGCTATAAAATAATATACGATACTCGTTCGTAAAGTTGCATTTTGCCAACTTCACGCCGTTCAAAAATGGGCAACTTTACGCACCGTATCGTAATACTATTAGCGTAAATAATAACTACGGGTACGTCCATATAGATCATTGATAAAAAAATTGCGACTTGAACTTTACTACCAATGTTTTAGTCTTTTCTAACTTTAATTTTATTATGGAGCCGGTTACACTTTTTTAGAGGCGACCATCTCAGTCCTCAGGGGTAGCAACACATCTGTGACCGAATTAGAACGAGACTCATTGAGTCTAGTTCTGGGTCGGTCACAGTTGTTATGGGCGGCAGCGGAAGGTGGTGCTGCATGCTCGTTTGCTATCTTAATTCCATAAAAAAAATTGTACCTATAAGCGAAATAATTTTTGGACGAGTCGAGAAGGACTGTTCCAAATTCATATTCCAAGTTCATATTTTAGTGTATTAATTAATTATTGATGTGTCATATTTAATCAATCATCAATAAACAGTAGGAATATATAAAACTCTTCTGTTACTAAGTGACCGACTGACAGAAAACGTACAGCCGAAACTACCTACTGTTTTCTGGGGGTACACTTTTGTATGGGAGCACTAAGAGAGGATTTTTGGAATTCCCCGTTTCCCCCTAAAGGGATAAAAAAGGGGATAAACTGAAACAAAAAACATACGCGCGCGTGCATTGGGGGCACAGCTAGTGAGAATATACATTTATATAATATATGAAAATATATTAGGTAGGTAGGATAAAACAATTTGTTACAATATTAAGTGACAGTATTGTTGACATATTCATTCATTGATAAACATTATTAAAGACTTTGAATTTAAAATTGCAAGGAAAACTTATGCCAAGTAAGCGCACATACGAACTACGTGCTAGTAAAATTTATGTTGAGAATGAACACACTCTTCGTACTCGTTAAAACTTCCTTAGCGTTTTGAAAGTGAATAATCTATTTCTTACTGGTTTTGAGTACGATCATAAATAAAGAAAACATTTGAATGAGAACTACGATACTTTTTAACCGACTTCAAAAAAGAAGGAGGTTCTCAATTCGACCGTATATATGCTTTTTTTTATGTATGTTCAACGATTATTTCTGGGCCGATTTTGATAATTCTTTTTTTGTTGTAAAGTAGATATGCGCAGTGGGGTCCCCTGATAAGGAAACCAGGATCTGATGATGGCATCTCAGAGAAATCGAGGGGAACTTTCGAAAATTGTATGGACAACTAGTGTGTTTGTTCATGTTATCATAAGTACATTAAAGCGCTACCATTTCATGAAGATCTGGAGTCGATCTGAAGAAGCCGAAAGACAGTCGAGGGAACTCCTCAACGATTTACTGCAGTTATCTAGTGTTTGGGCTTCATTAATTTGTAGTGACGAGAACTTTACACTTACATGTTGAATTGAGCGCCATCTGGCGAGTAGTTTTTGAGTTATCTCTACTTATCAAGATTGAAGTCGGTTATTTTTTTTTGTAAAAAGCAATTATCGTTAATGAGATATATTTTGTTTTACCTTTACTGCTTGTTTCCTTTTTTTGGTTAAGAATTTGTTTGTATTGTAAGTAAACAAGATTTGCCGATCTAGTTAAGTTGTAAAGGCAACCCGTTATTAATAATTCGAATTAAGAGACGGTTACTCCCTGTGCCGCAGAGGACTGACCGATCTGTGCGTGCGAGAGACTGATGTTTTCGAAGGGCTATCGATCATGAGATTTTAACCTCTTCTTAACTATATGTGGCTGACAGTGTTTACTCGTCGATAACGTAATATTTAATTCATTACAAACGTACATCTTTTTCATACTGTAAGGAACTCCTTTTGGACAATCACTAATTATGTCAACAAGAAGGAGTAACAGGCCGTTTACTTATAAAAGGATATTAAAAATACAACTGTCAGACGAAGACATAAAGAGAACACGAATATTTTACTATGGGAAAAGATGTATGTTTGAATGATAAAATAAACAAGTTAAACAGTAAATAATTGTTTTCTGGGCTCCCTTTTAATACCTAAATTAAATTGGCATAAGTTGTTTAATACGTTACGCAATAACTTAAAATGTACCTAGTTTATTTATTCACTTACCATCCTACAACTTAGATTCATCTTTAGACTACTTTACTATAATACCTATTATCAAGGTTCATAAAAAAGTAGTACCTACCTATCTCATGAATAGTGTAACAACGAGCCAACCTGATTCAACCGACCAAAGCTGTCATAAATAATTTGAGTTCTTCTACTTATTTCCAAATATAAATTTAATCACGTCGCTTTATAAAATTATTACTTGAATATTGTATTGTCGAAATGTGGTTAGAATATTCGATTTAAAGAGCGCTTATGAAGTTAATTTATTCCGCAGAATATAACGATGTAACCTCATTAGTTAGGGTTATATCGGTTACGTCTTTCGCAAGCGCTACCGGAATAAATCGCGTTAATTCAGGGAACGACGACAGTTACTGCCAATTTCTCCGTAGCGAATATGTCTGTTACAATTGTGCCTACGATACATATTACTTTATTATTATCGTTTGGTTTTAATTAACACTAAGCCCTATTCGGTCGCGTTTGCAAAATTTGTGGATATTTTTATTACTAGTAGTTATAGTACGTTACTATAGGGAGAAATAAGTAGGTACATACCTACGCGCTACGTCTATAGCTGTCATTAAGAAACGAGATCCGAGTCTGCGCGTCCATTCTAATTACTAATTAGTCTCTTGAAATAATGAACTAGTACCTACAGTGCCCGGTAACCGTCTCAATCACAGTAATTTAATATTTTAACTTTATACAATTAACTAAATAAAAAATATAGCATAATTTTACGTAGATAGGTAGTTAATAATTATGTGGTCAGAATTATCTCCTTCCTTACGCACTGAATGGTCTAAATCATGTGAATACGACTGAGATCCTAAAAACTTAATTTCAGAGAAGGTACATTTTCAATGTGTGAAATGGCCAATATGTCCCAGCTTCTTTGAATAGCTGCTGAGTTGTATTCTATTATAAATACCAAACTATGATTCCACCGCCATACGAACTAGACTTCAATAGTGTGATAAAAGTTGTAACATTTAAACTCGATCCTATATCTATGGATTGATATTATTGAGTTGGGTACCTAAGTACGGCTCGGGACTTGTGTAACGATGGTAGTTATCCGACGCGAATTAAAACTTTTAACATTCAGTGTTTCCACTTCCAATTTTTCTAGTTACTTTTCTATTAAACTTTGTTTTTCGTGAGCTACGGGTGCGGGACGGGGCGGTCTTGAGATTTATCTACGCGATACCGTTCTGTTTGGGCGAGGGAAAATTCAATTTGGTTTTTACCTGGGGGTGGGCCTGCGACGTACAATCCTTAAATCCTTTACTAAAATTTAATGCTCAAGGAAACAAACCTTCAGGCTTTCAACCTATTCAGGCCCGACCTCAGGCTAGTTTCTGGGTGAGATCGAAATATTGTGATTTGTGTTCTTTATTATTTCATCTACAGTTTTGTACGTTTATTAAGATAATATGAAGATGTTGTAGGAAGATAAGTCCGATTTACCTACTTAGTAACAGATTTATTAAATCTTTCAATTTGATCGAGTGCTACATCTCATCATAAAATCATAATATAGATTTATTGAATAAAATTATGTAAACTGTATGTAAAATATTAGTCCAATCAGAAAAGTAGTTCATGAATTCTAAAAATAATGTGAGCACGGCAGCAAAATTGTTATGGAAATAACTTCGGTCACGCGTGGCTTTACGGCAGTTACGTCACACGCTGTTACGCAACTTATGCATGAATGGATGCCAAATAATATTTTTTTATATACTTACCGCGCACCTTGGTTGGGAGCAGGTTTGTGATTTCTTCGTTGTGATTTGTGATAATGATGGTGATTAAGTTGATGACAATGACTAGGTATAACAAAATTAGAGCTTAAGATAGACAGGTTTTAAAAATCCAATCAACATTATTAACATCATCGCAGCAACTACATAGGTATTAGGTATAAATTATGTTCATAATGTGAAAAAATTCCTCGTGGTAACACCTCAAGAAGACTGAGAAATAAATTATTGAAATAAAGTTTCATATATTAGGTATACCCTGTCATAGGAAAAACATATCTACATTTTTATAGTCACGAAATAAGTAGTTGAAATAAAGGCTTTCACACACAACATCCACTACTTCGTATTGACATGAATATAATCGTATAGTGTTTGATTTATAGTTTTCTTCTATTCACAAACAAACATTGTCAATTCGCACAATGCTGCGAACATTAGGTACTTACCAATGATGTTTTAAATATCTAGATTGAGCGTCGCCCTACAATGAAAACAAAAAAAAACAAGGCAACATTATCAAGCATGTGTGCGTGTAGGCGGTGTTTTTCGCGTTCATTTATTGTCTATGTGTGCGTAGTGATATAAAAGTTGTGGCCAACTTTTTGACACGTTTTCGCGGATTCGATGTTCCATCTAGATATTTAATACATCTTTGGTACTTACCTAACTCCCAAGAAAGTTCCATCTTCACGTTCTATTTTACCTTCCACGTATAAATTGTAAATTAGTGTACTTTAATACATAGTATCTAAATGAAATTAGTTTAAATTATAATTACTTATTTTCTTGAAGATTCTAGTAGATACGTAAATATGTAACTTTTTCAATAAAAAGTTATTTACCTACTTTTTCAGTAGGTAAATAACTTTTTCAATAGTAAGTAAGTACATAGTTATATTCGAGATACTTAAACATTTCATGGAATGAAACAACTCCGACGCTACAATGGAAGACTGAAACATTTGACAAAAGCGATTTTGCTGTTTTCATTTACTTTCCATTATTCTTTTAACTCGTTTGTCATTCTTTTCTCTTGGCCCGACGCGCATAAGGAAGAATGATGGTTGTTTATATTTACGTAGCTAAGTGACTAGGGCAGGAACAAGTAACATTGAACGGGACGTCAGATTTTTCCGATTGCTGTTTGTCCTCGCTACAAAGTTTAACTGCATACCGTTTCAATAAGTAACATAGGTTGAGTGTAGAATATTACAGTAATGGAGTTTGAAAGTCATTTTAAATCTTTTGTGGCTTGTGCTATGGTTAAGGGGATTCAGAATTGAGGAAGTTGAACATAATGGCTTAGTAAGTTTAAGAAGCAATGTCAGAAAATGAAGATCTCAATGCAAGTGGAAAATTGTAGATAGCTACTTACCGTACCTAATATTCATAACTATTTTTTACAAAAATAGAAAGCTCAGTGTACGAAGCTGTGGACTATCAGGGTGCAGAACTGGAATTAATCACTTAGTCTGACAAGTCAGCGTTCCACTGAGATATCGTTAATTTAACACTTAAAACGTTTTTATTCCAGAGGATAATTGCAAGAGGGCGGCTGTAATGGCCCACGTTCGAGTTAAGCAAAGATTGATGACGTGCTGTGTTGAAACATTAAAATAGCTGACTGAACATTTGAATAAGAAAAACTGGCTTCCCAGCGGATTACCAGATGAAACGATCGTTTGTATTTTTTTGGACCGCGATTTAGGGGAATATATTGGGGTTCCGGGATGTTTTAATTACAAACTCTGAATAGGCAATTTAATGCGTATTCAGGGATTCAGTAGGCATTTATAATAATCTTCATGTTGGTATGCTTTCACGCCCTTGAATTATTAAAGTGAAATGAATTGCAGTGATAGAGTAATTTGAATTTTGCCGAGATCAGGGATGATCTTTTGTAAATTGTCTAATTTATTTAACAAATTTGTGTTATCCAACACTTAATCTATGAAATTATAATGTAACATCATGGGTAGATAATTACATAGGTAATTATTCGTTCAGTAAATTCTAATTAATTCCATACTAACCGATGTTTCTCTTTCTCATCATAATATGTTTTCGATACTATCAGATTACTGAATATTTTAAACCTAATTAGGTACTTACTTAAATTAGGTAAAATGTACTTAAGGATATACATGACCTCTGCAGGTAACCAAAAGGATCACTGAAATTAAGGTTCAACCCTACACCCACCTAAAGGTAAAGCATGTAAATTAATGTTTTTGTTCGTATACAATTTGGATGTTATTTGAGGTAGTGTTTTCTGGTCCCATTCCGGGAGGTTGTTTACAACGTTAAGATAATGTTAGAAAAACAACGATACATTTAGGGGAAGGGCTCGAGGCGCTAATCTGATGCTGAGTGAAAAGATTTACTGCTCACCCTCGAAATTAATCTCCACGATGTAGATTACCGTTCCATACTATGAATAGCTACAACGTTTCGTTTCAGAGACACGGACCACGGTTTTAAAGGTATATTTATTTAATCATTTTAATGTGCTGTAATCTCGAAGACATTATGTTTATGGAGTTTTCATCGTCAGTGATTTATCGGAGGATGGAAAGACCCCTGTACCACTGTTTTTATTGCTTCTTTCTCATGTACCTATTATTATCAAATAACAGAAAGTTCTTATCTAGATATTGATTGTGTGCACAAAATAAATGCAAAGTTCAATAGGCTGTTATATATAAGAGCAGCCACAACCTAGGTTATTCTACTACTTCTACTGCATGTATTCTATTTCTGATTTATTTTATTAGCCTTTATCTATTTTACAAACGTTTCACAAGTGAATTTTCTTCTAAAGCCTGAGAATAATTTAAAACAAACGCGAAGCAATGTCTATATTCCTTCCTAGGGAGCGTATTGTGCACAATATTTGCAATATTGGATGCAAGAGAACGTATGGCCTTGCAATGGAAAGAAAATACCGGCAACAGAGTGCACCATAAGAGTATATTGCTATCAGATGGCGGGATGATATTGGAATTCTTACATGTATGTGTTCTAACATTATATTGAAATATCTACCTACGTAGATATTAAGTAGGTATATGAAGAGGAAACCTTGTGATATTTTTTAATCTTTATACGTTATTGAGACCGGACCAATTCTACATTTACCTGGGTAAGCAACTAGGTTTTAGATACTTTTAGAAACGCATAGACTACTTCTACGCCTTTAAAAGTAAACAGGCGGGTACTTCTTAGGTACTTACATTTAAACGCATAGATAGGTAACTATTCACATGACTATCGAAGCATAACTATTCGCAGTTGATTTTTCATGTCAAACGCTTAATTACCGAAATTCACACCAAAACATCATTCTAATTTATACGCCTTACCCCGCGGAACAAATCCATTTCCCGCGACGAATAGTATTCTTGATAATGACCCATAATATAAATGCAAATATAGCAAGTTTCACCGACATTAATGGCACTGAGACAGTGCTAACCTGGAAGTACCTACCTATTTAGCAATGTGCTAACCGTGTGATACTTGCATACGAGGATGGATAAAAAAATATGATATGATATGATACCTATCTATTTATCATTAATTTACCCTGTCATAGCTTAAGTACTTAGATTAGAAGTTTATTTTAGATGATATTTTATTTCCATTCTCTCTATTAATTAGCATTGTTGAGAGACTATAGGTACCTTAATATAATAAAAGCTAAAGCTATACCGCAATAGAAATTTGAATGCCAAAAGTAATTAAAGTTATAAGGAAAGTTATCTTTTTATTCTCACTGAAGGCCATGAACTAAATAATTTCGCAATAATTTAAGTAGGCCCGCCCGCGAGAAATATTGTAATGTGGGTAGGTGCGGTACGATTTTAACATCGTTCTGCCATTATCTACTTCAGCAAAATTTCACATTCGCACTTCGAAAAATGTAAAACATTCGAGCCGACCATTTAATCATTATATAGGTACTATAACTTGTATAATTTAAAAAATATGTATAATTTTACCTCTCAGTTTAAAATTATGTTTCTTGCGTGAATCAGTTATTAACATTGCTTGGTATATAGGTGCTTATCGGGTAACTAATAAGTTGAATTTAGAAAGTTCCACGGGCATCAGACCTTTGATTTCGCCTTGGGTAGTATCACCGCCCAATATGGTATTTTGTACCAATTCCATCATGTAATAATCGTTTCAACTCTTCGGTTTAGGTCATAGGGAAAAATGCATAGGTTACAAGATGCTATTAACTTAGGAGTTGATATTAGGCACATTGAGCAGAAAAAGGAGTCGAATGAAATTGGACTACGTAGAGTTTTAGTTCCACTCAAATTTACTTACAATAACGTATGCAACAAAGCATTTTTATATTTGCAATATAAGAATGTACAAATTGCATAAAATTGCAGGAAGTCCAGGTTTATATCTAATATCGCCTAACGGTGTATAACAATCCATTTGAAACTTTAATGTTCTATGTGTTTGGTCTCAGGTGGAAGTTTTCTCCCCATAAACGCGAATAGAAGCAGTTTAAAAGCCAGACTTAGTTGGAATTCTGCGCGACCTTTGTAGCGTTAAAAATGATGATAATATTTACATTTATAATTACATTCCGTTACCTTTCTCTTTTTTGTTATATATCTACATATATGTCGGAGACGGAAATAAAATTAGATTAAAATCAAACTAAATAAATCATTAAACTTTGAATAAAACGTAAATCCGGAAACTGTAATTTAAATGGCAACTCTGTGCGAATTGTAAACGTCACTCGATGGGATATCGGAGAGGGGAACGCCCACTGTTTTATTTTTCACCTTACAACCTGATAATCTGAGCATTATACCACCATCCTGACAAGTGTCTCCGACATACCTATATATCTTTTTTGATATCTAGTGTGATGATGGCTATCACACTGGCTGCAGCAAGGACGATGAACTTCCCTATCGATGAGTTATTTCACACAAATAAACTTCAGCAACATCTTTTCGCGTAGTTTATTACAACCTATACACATTCTCTACACTTTGTACATTATTACATTTAATTACCAATTAATTTTACAAGTATACATTCGGGCAGAACTTCCCCTTACAACTGATACAAAAATAATGCCCTGCACTACCTTAGTCCGCCATATTTATATCCTACTCTCAACCCCACTTTACAATTAAATCGGAAGTCAATAACACTTATTTAATCTCAAACAATAAATGAATTTATTAATAAATCGTAGGAATAAATTATTATAAACAGAATTATTATACACACAATTATAATATTATTGTAATTAATAATTAATGTTGGGTTATATCGGGGTGCCGGATTTAGAACTTGTAACACTAAGTACAAATCAAAACTGATGTAGTCATTTAGGTAATACCTACAGAAGAAAACTGTACATTTGTAGTATCAAATTGGGATTTGTTTATTGGAAGTTTTATTTGTCATCGATATCTTTAAAAAAAGTGATAAAACAGAGACATAAAAATTTAATGAAACTCTTTCAAATATTTGACTCTACCTAACATAGGACTCTCGTAATTGGCACGCACGACCTTAACCACGAACTATTTTGCCTCAACTTACCAAATGGGGATAGATACAAGTAATTTGCAATGTTCTAAAACAAAAAAAATCTTTAAAAGGGACAACACCTTTGAAATGTCCGCGTTGGCAACTTACCCGACAAATTACAAAAAACTAGAGGATAGGGATCCTATTTTGTCGTTATTAGTCAGTTCCAGTAGTAAATTTTATAAAAGAATTACGGTTCACTACCATGAATCTCAGTATGAGCAAAACCGAATAATATCCCATTAAATACGCCAATCCTGAATAGTTGCTACACACAAAAAGTAAACGTTCGTATTATCGGGGTATTTACTGATTGATATGGGTCAGATAAATTTATCTTCTTCTTAGTTACTTATTGTGATAAAAAATTCGTTCGACTGAACACTAGCTTAACTGGCTGCAAGGTTCACTCAGGTTCGGGCCCTCTGGGATGCTAAATCTATCATGTTGCTGTAGTGCGGATTTGGGGGAATTAGTTACAACTATTTGAGTTGCTTGCTACTCTAGGGCGTCCAACATGCTTTACCTTGCTTGTGTTATCTTAGTAATGCTAACTTGGAACGTATGTTGTCGTTGCTGACAACGATTTTAGATTTTGGATCTTGTTGTCGCAGGTGTCCTGCATTAATTACCTATATTTTTTAACAATTTATTATTTATTTCATATAATTTTTAGTGTTTATATCGTGAATATTGTTCATTTTACAAAATAATGTCTAGGTAACTAGTGATTACTTACATAAGAGAGTTTATGACAAGATCTCAGGGAATGTTTGAATGAAATGTCACTAAACCCTCTTTAATACGATGGCTTAAAAATTGCTGCTTACTTTTTTCGATTGCTCATAATTAAAAGAAGCGATGGACAACCAACTTTCTAAAACAGTATTTATCGTAGGATACAGGGAGGCCATAACCGTTAATGGGCGCTCGACGAGTAAATGGATTTCATTCCCACGCATAATAAATTATTGATTGTGTTGTGATTACTCGTTGAAATTGAACAAGTGAACTTTAATAATTTATGACTGAAATACAAACCGTGTTTTTAAAGAGTTAATTGAATCGGTGCAAAATATGTCAGCGTCGTTTCGAGGCTAGCGAAATAGCTTGATGTTTTTGCTTGAATTATTACGCAGGCGGTTTATAAATCTGGCAGTTACTGATGGGCGGCATGAAACTGTAATTGGTGCGTTTTATTGAAACTCAAAAACGTAGATTGAATTATTTATTAGTAAATATAATATAAAAAAGTATTTTTATAGAATTAGTCTGATTCGTCATCGCTCACGACCCTAAGTTTTTTCCGTTTTGTTGGCACAACGATAGCTTCGTCTTCTTGATCACTGTCATCTGTGAAATAAAACATTTTTACTATTGATAAGTTGGAAAGAAAAACATTGTGACAAAATCGGGGTACAAAATATTTCTCGACAATGTTTTTAAAGATGTGTAAAGTGTGCCAATTCACATTTAATCTAGTACAGTGGTGTATGGGTTAAACGTGGCAGCAGGTCAGTTAAGTTAAGATGTTGCCAAGAAGTAGGTACAGGGGATAAACGTCTCATTTATGACTCAGGCATTAAAAACCCTTCAAAGCAAATAATGCTCAAATATAAATATTTTCGATACAAATTGACGAGCAGGTAAAATGAATCATAGTGATAACTCACTAACAAAAAAAATAATAATAGCAAAGAGTTGTGCTTCTAAACTTACCACTATGTCTCGGTAAATTAGACAAAATGTCTTCTGTATCAGGCAATTCAGTGTGCTGAAGAGTTTTCTTAGCGAACGAGAGAATATCCTCATCATCTACATTTTCCTCATCAACTTCATCGATTTTCTGCATCTTATCCCTGCTGTTTTCATCTGATGAATCTACACTGCGTCTTCTTTTACGATTGTTACTTTTTGGAATACTTTGAACTGTACTCTTATTAGTTTGACTATTGTTAGATGTGTTTTCAATGTTTTCTTCTCTCATTCTACGTAATCGATCGAACAAATCGTCGTCGTCACTCGACTCGGACTTATCTTTACTTTCTTCGACTGTTTTTGTCTCGTCATTATTTACCGGAGTTTCCAATATTAGTTCTTTATTGACAGCCTTCAATATGATTTCACGTCTTTTTCTGATTGTTTCGAAATGAAGAATACTTGGAATTCTCCAATAAGTTTCCTAAAATGTTTTATTTCAATACTAGTTTATATGGTTACAATATTTTAAAGTTCAAACAAGATAAATCGTTGCAATTTACTACACCATCAAAAATATATATACATATACGCATAAGTAATTTAAAAAATATATAACGCCAGTTAAGCATTTGTACACGAATCTTCTATTACTTAACATACATTACCTGTTCACTACTGGGCGGCGTCAATCCAATCCCTTTCAACACTTTCTTGAACAGCGGGCTATCCATAGCCGCGACAGAATCAATGGATATCGGGACCAAAGGAGTGCCCTCCGCCGTGGGATCGTGTCCATCGGCCTCTTGGTCTAATGCTACTTCTTCCAAACTCTCTGCCAACCATTTTAGACCTTCGGAGAAACCTGGAAGTATTGTGATAGATGTCACTGAAGCTTTGACTGTTGTTACTTCTAATGGTAATAGATGTACCTACTTATTTACTGTGGGACTATCTATCCCTTGCAACAGAATCCAAATTATGTGTGTGTTATATGAATCGTACAAGTTAAGGTTATTCGTTGATAGAACTATTAACCTTTAAGATAGAATTGAGTCACTTCGCAGGTAAAAAAACAATTCAATTCAAATTCACAACAGAAGCCTTAAAAGATTCATAAACTCTATAAAATATTTGTTTATTTGGTATTTTTCCAACGTTTAAATGGTTCAAGTCTAGGGGAAGTCACCTTTGAATCAACCCTGACTGCTAAACCTATATAAGTTATCAAATGACAACCCTGCCAAAATGTATAACTAATGCCAAACTTTATGGCATCTCTGATTTAGGCATAATTTTCAGCGTAGTAGAATATGTACTACGCTGAAATCGATCGACATATCGAGTATCGTCGATATGTTTTTCAGGGCAAAAGGATGTGAGCGGGAAATATCGTTTCCCCGCAAAATGCGTGTTTCAACCGGACTTTACACATACAGAGATACCATAAAGTTTTCCCAGATTGATATGAGGGAGATTATGATATACAATCAGGGATTCAGTAGAAATCACGAACATCGTCCATTAATTACAATACAAAATACCATTGAATCATTTTACAATGTTGTAA
This sequence comes from Hesperia comma, assembly GCA_905404135.1. Lineage (NCBI taxonomy): Eukaryota > Metazoa > Arthropoda > Insecta > Lepidoptera > Hesperiidae > Hesperia > Hesperia comma. Next base: position 11,909,863 of record FR990021.1, on the reverse strand, counting down.
TAATACAATAATACAATATTGACTGTATTGAGACAATTATATTTTTATCAAACTACTAGCAACTGCATACAATAAATTCCATAAGAAACTCACCGCCATCAACTGCCTTTACCAACAAGCTACATATCTGAGCCGCGCTCAGTTCATAGCTCGTTTTGTTAACGTGTGCCTTATTGCGACCCGGGTTACTACTTTTGTTGGCCTTCTTTATTGAGGGCTTCATTACGTCGTCTTCATCAGATTGCTCTGACGAAGAACTCGATGAGCTATCTCGATCTACAAAATTAAATTCCGAATATAGTCATGAATTGAAATCAATTTAATGTGAAGTATAATAAATAGTGGCTACAAACCATTAATGACCCACTACTGAGCATGGGTCTCTCCTCATTATTGAGGAGGCCTAGAGTATACTCCACCACGCTGCCCCAGTATTGAAAGTTTTCATGCCGCCCGAAAGCTTTCGACATGGCTTAACGACTGCTATCTATTGATAGTAACCGGGACCGACGGCTTTACGTGCCCTCCAAAGCACGGAAGCGCTCAAAAAATGTTGCAACTAGCGGTCCCCATCCAACTACCGACCGCACCCGAAGTTGCCGCTCAGCTATGAGCGCTTCTAAATAGTAGTAATTGGCTATAGACAAATTGCTATTTTATCAAAGGACTTTTGAATAATGGAACTGTGCTAATCAATGAAATAGATTGGGAAATTCGGTTTGGTTAGTTCATTAATTTATATTTGCCTACGTGACTGTTATTTGATTATTAAATTCTAAAGAGAACGATTGGATTGTATTAGATGGAACAATATTTAAAGATAATTAAGGTTTGTAATACAAACACATTTTTAATTGGATATAAAACATGGTAGAATAATTCAAATTCAAATGCTTATTACGCAAAATCCTTTCATTTTATTTTATAATCCTAATTGACCGCCAAAAATATCTTGAAGTCACCGTGAAATTAGGTACAAATAAAGTCAGCAATGAACGCTTTTAAAAGAAAATTTACAAAAAATAACAGAAAAACCTCATAGTGAAAGTTACTTTATATACTTTTGAAGTATTTTTTCAAGAATAATAAAATTCCTTATCGTGAAAAAATAATACATAAGAGTTATCAAAGTACTATACTTATAAGAGTTCTCCATAATACAATCAAAAGTGATGATTTATGCACCAGCTCATGTTTTAAATTAAAATAAGTATTACGCATACTTTCATTTGATGAAATTCGACTTAGCAATCGGTCGGTATAAAAAATCCTTTACTAGGAACTTTGCTATGAAATAAATACAGTTTTGGAATAGAAAACGGTGTTATTCCTGTTATTGCTAAGTTCCGAATGTCTTCACAAAGCCACTGTGTATTATGAACGTCATTAAACAGCTTTCCACGTAATGTCTGCACTTGTTATGAAGCTCTGCGTACCCTCCGTCCACAGAATACAGATTAAACTGACAACACTAAGGCTCTTTTGTTAAGTATCAAAAGTTGGAAGCGTTCAAAACTACCAACACTTTAAACTTTATTTCTTTAAGTTAACACACAAACAACTAGTTCATAATAATGATATTTGAGGATATAACAAATAAAAAGTAGCAAGAAAAACATTTTGTTAATGTACACTTTAAAACTGCATATTTTTAATAAAGATGTACTCGTATATTTTGATTTAAAGTGCTAAAATATTTAAACAACTTAAGATTCATCACAGTAAGCTGGAAGGATTCTTTTTTAGAACGGGTAACATATTTTGTTTCTTTCTAGATTATCTTGAACAAAATGGATTAGCTCATTCCACTGACGTCCTTAGAAAATCAAGAATCACAAACGCTTACTCGGCTAGAATGGAACTCGAGCTCACTTCTTACTTACCTTATAATAACAGTTTACCTTTTGTATTAGAAAATGTTTGGAGTATAATAGTAGGGGATATTATCAGATTTCATCGATAATAAACCATTTAATTACCAAACACCCAATTAATTAAATGGTTTATTATTCTAACATACTATAGATTTAGTTTAGATAGATATAATTGTGACCCGAAATAAATTCCAAACAATGATTAAAACTTTATAAGATGTATGCAAAAAAGGCGGCTTTATTACTAAGCAGTGGAATAATAATAATACCAAAGTAAAACAGAAAGTAGACGACAAAAAAGAAAAAAATACTAATAATGACTAATATATGTGTGGTTAGATAAATGAGACAAAATAGTTTGTACAATTAGGGATAAGTGAAATTAAAAATAAAACTGTTAAGCATAGGAAAAGTTATTCTTTGTCTATATTAATGAAATGTAGTAAATGGGAAACGGTAACTTACCATCGGACTGATCGTTACCATCCCGTTTCCCTGATTTCTTCTGTCGTTTCTTGCGGCACTGCTTAGGGTCCTGTACGATATTCAGGGCCACAAGTCTTTCTACGTAACTCTTCTTCGAACGCTTATGAGGCATGCCTGCCATTATGGCGCCCATTGGATCTGTGCAAAACAATTTTGTGTATATTTTATAAACATTGCTAAAAGCCTCTTTATATTTTAAACAAATTATTAAGTCTTATTTTTACTTAAGGCGCGTTCCACTTCTTTTCTAAGTCTTTTCTTGCAGAATGTTTTGCACGTTGCAAAGACCTAAGTTAATGTTAATATGAAACTGGTAATCACGATTTGTATTTTATACGTCGATATGACAGTTTAGTAGTAACATCAAAGTATCAGCGTTCAAAATTCATATGGGGAGTACTTGTACTCGTATAAACATGCACAGGCAGTAACAAATTAAGTTTAAAATCACGCGTACAGTGTCTTAACTCATAATGCTTAGATCTATAATTAAGCAGCCCAAGTCTTGCCTTGCGAGAGCATGGCACCTGTAGTTAAACTTAGTTGAATGTACGAGTAATTCCTGATTTCAATCAAGTGTAGCAGATTTGCTACGAAGTTTCGTAGCACTGCTACGAACTGTAGGTAATCATTTTACGCAAATACCGTGCACTGATATGTACCTACATTATATACCGTTATACAATCGAATTCGTGAAATTTGAGTGCTGTAGAACATGTAACTTTATATTAATTCTGGAAACACTATATAGCGGCTTGCATTCGATGCTACCGTAATCGAGAAAGTAATCAATGCATCGTCGGTTACGGGGAAAGCTGTAAGCCTGTTGGATAACTACCTATTGTTTAAGAATTATGTTATTTAAATTATGTTCACTAAAGAAGAATTATTGAACTAGCATATATTATAACATTTTATCAAATTTCCATTTATTACAGTAAATACGAATGGTATAATGAAAATGTACAAAATTACGTACTATTTTTTTATCCGAATAACTTAAGTAATACATCAACAAGATAATTTCATTATCATATAGGACAAAAACAAATTCGATTTCTTCAGTTCCGTTTGTGCCTAAAGAGACGAGTGAACCGTCAACAAATCGTGTAACAATGAATCATGCATACCTGTTGATCCTCCGTGCTGATCCCACAATTCTCGCAGCAATGCATCTTCTTCCTCTGTGAACTCCTTGGGGAATTTATCCCTCACCCTTTCCCTATTGCTCTTCTTCGTCGGCGCTCGGAATATCAGCCCGAGATCTTTCAATTTCTTGATGACCCCTCTCCGAGTGCGGGTTCGATCGATCAAGTTGTCGAGTATCCAGTCTATTACATCTGTACAGATCGGGAAACGCTCGCTTAGTAAAATAGTGCAAATAAATAAAGTGTTTGCAAATTCACACACAGGATTGTCTATTTTGTTTATATAACAGGCATACATGCGGTTACCTGTGAAAGATGAGTGTATAAGTGTTTATTATTATTTAATAAAAAATCTCAAGTGTCTACCTAATGTTCAAGAGATAAAGCCTTGTAACAGACGTACGATCGGACAATTGAGACTTAATAATAAGAAAAGTAATAGGTTCCCGTAGGCATCCTTAGGGCAGGAAGCCATAAAAATTCACAATGAAGATATGAAAACAACTAACTGCCTATGATATAATCTGCCCGAAATTATTCTTCATTCTACAGATAGAATTACTACTAATAATACCCTTTTGCAACATTCTATCTATCATAAACCTGTAAGTTATCAAGCGACTGGCAAACGTTGTTACTACCTACTAACTTATCCATAGAGTTATAAATAGATAGACCGTTATGAACGATCATAAATGAGCTACAGAATCGCCTAAATAACTAATGATCCGTTTATGAAAGTGCTCTCGGCTCCTTCGTGTTGTTAATTATAAGTGATCGACTGAGTTAAACCTCGTAAACACGGTCGGACGGTGGATGGTGACCGATAACAGGAAATTTCATGAGCGCTTCTGTACTCCGAAGATAAAGCCGAGTATATCAGGCCCGATTGTTACATTTAGTCAAGCAGTCGTTAAGCCTTAACGCGGACTTCGAGAGGGTTAAAAACTTTTGTCATAAGGATTGACTAAATCCAGCACCGTTCTACTGGACCGTAATAGGATTCGCTTTAGGGCTCCTTGTGATGAGAGACTAATACCTATTGTGGGCCGCGTTAAGATAAATTAATGGGTACCTTGTAAATAAATCTCTCTTAGGGTAAAGTTCAGTTTTATTGCGGGACTTTATCACGTAGCAGTATTACGTTTAGATTAAGAGTGATATTTATTTCCACAAGTGTTATCATGAATATACATACATATAATATAGGATTCATAAATGGCACATAATTATGCACTACGTATTTATTGAACATAATTAGCAGCAGTTTATATTGCGTATTTCGTACGAGTCCACTAATTACCTACTATGTAAATACCACACGGTAATATTATTTTGCATAAAGCCTTGATAAATAATTTGCAATTTTCGAGATCGGTGAAACATGTTAAGCTTTATTGTGAACATAACCAAGCCTGGAATGATCCTGTTAATTGATAATATCTATAGCGCGTCATCAAGTTATCGCGTTAGCTTATAGTCGACGCGGGACTGCTTCCTATACTTTATATAATTAAGGCTATATTAATACGTGAAGCAATTAATTTACTATACCTACCCCTTTTACGTACGTTAATTATACAGACCGATGAGTACGATATTTGATGTGAAAGTTTATATAATTAAAGATGCAATGAATAGTGAATGTGCCAATTAATATATATTATTATGTATTTTAGCTCCAGTGCATTTAAATGCATTAAATTATTAAATAAAGCAATAATTAATAATTATCGATAGATGGTACATAAATCATGGTGTAAAAATAACGTATTATTCATTAATTCGAAATATAATAGTTTTACTAATGAACGCAGTATAAAATAAAATACTTATATATTTTAGTATACCTATAGATAGAGATCTCAAAATAATAACTACATATGATTCAAAATAACTAAAACGTTAATCTGCCCTTACTTATCTGAAGTCATCGTTATTTATCTTAAGTTACCGTTAATCGTAGAATAACCGTCTTTATTACCCGCTTTAAGACATCGTAAAACCGAAGAGGGCTTGTAATAAAGTATCGTTAGGGACAAAAACCTGCAATAACTAGACACATTTCAACCCACCGTTAAATCCATTAAATATCTTATGTCTGACACAGAAGTGGTCTCACCGAAACTTATGTATAATAGCAAAAGTTTAAGATTTCGCAATGAAATTATTTGGATGTCGTCTCCCGTCAAGGACTATAATCTTTAACTTATGCTCTTTTTGAGACGTCTATATGAGATTCCACTTAAAACTTTTAGATTTGATTTTTAAATTCCCGAGTGGAAATACATTTTTCTTTTATTACGACAGGTATCTCATGAATAGCAATTTCACTACGGTCTGAGTTAGGTACACTCTGTCAAAGTTAGATGTTATTTATATTGCAAATAAAATATTTCTTCATATCTTTGAGTAGGTAGGAGTACTACTACGAGTACAATTGTGCTAATTTTAAACATTATATCGTTTCTCAAATCAGAACCATAAGGGGACGACTTCAATGCGAGGACGCTTTTCATATACAGCGGGGTCGCTATTATTATTGTCTATTCAAGGGCCGCTTTTACAGCCAGCCCATTCAGGCATTCTGCGACCGAATAGCTTTTATCACCAAAAGGATATTCTGAAGATTATCAAATATTCATATCCAACTATTTTTGGGACCGAAGTCTACTTGGTTACGCGTATTTACCGAAATTGGGGAAGCCATTAGGTTTTCTGCATTGGAAATCATGATTAAAGGAGTATGCCAATAACGGATTTTCGGCTAATGGCGAATAGATTATGACTTGCAAAATACTAGGAAAGTAAGCGCGAAGTGAAATTATAGCGATGAGGGCTAAATCAATATCGGGTATCCGAAATCGACTTTATAAGTAATTAAAACCGTCAATTCTGGCCAAATCCTCTAATACCCCGTGTACTGGCTACCCTTCGTTTACACTAAGTCGTTTGCCCAAATTCCACAAGGATTCGAACACGAGCTAACGACCACGTATAATTCCGCCATAAGACCAAAACGAGGACATGTGTACCTGCGAGACTCCAATAATTTACTCTAGAACATTAGTACAAGTCCGAACACATTCAGATTCATGTTATCGATCCAGTGTACCTCGTAATTCGGAACTTGTAATCGTAATTCGGATAATGTCTTTATGTCTGCATCGCTTCATACTACATGATATCACACGGTAATCGGAAATGTGTTGACAAATTCAGTAATGAGGGAGTGGGAATGGCGACTGCAATTTTCAGTAGAAACACGTCATTATCCACCGTGTAAAAGGCTTTAGGATCAAAGTAAATTAATACCATCCCCGCTTCATTGACAATGGCAAAAAAAGAGAGGAAATTGGTAACAGTAGACTGAACTCCATTCTGAGGAATTCCATTCACGAATGAATACAGGTATTTAGAAAGTTATAGCGTTTATACTTTATACCTGCAATGTCTGTAAATTCTACAAATCCATTAAAAAACTTAAACTGTAGCATATAATTTTCACCAATATTAATACTCGTTTTAAATAAGGTTGGCTTCAGGTTTCGCGAAGCTTAAAAGCTTTTTATGTTTAGTGAACGCTATGCACTTACACTTGAGCGCACTTTAAAGCGAATTTTGGTGAAGGAACATTACGGGCGAAACAATGTAGGTAAATTACTTTTCTGATGGCTTATTCGTAACTATCTTTAATGTGCCGCAGGAGATTAAACTAAGTGATTTTTTACATACTTATAGCATCCTAATACTTTCATAATTACTTTTCATCGTCAGTTCTGTAAGTAATTACATTACCTGTAAGTAATTACATTAATTCTGTACCGATCTTTTGAGTTCGCTTGACAGACAGTACGATACCACGAAGTGGACATTAGTGCACTAAAGGTGGCCATTGACGATGCGTCCATTTGGATGTCTTCCATTCGGAAGCAAATGGACGCATCGTCAATGGCCACCTTTAGTGCACTAATGTCCACTTCGTGGTATCGTACTGTCTGTCACGCGAACTCAAGTACCTCAAGAACTGAAGTACCTCCAAAGGAAATCTTTGAAATTTTGGAAGCCATTGTACGTACATTTGGAATGCTTCTAAATGTATGGAGACACTTCCAAATGGAATGCTTCCAAATGGAAGTATCGTCAATGGCTACCTTAAAAGTTACTAGAACTATCTCGAATTCTCGAAAACACGCAACAATATAAGTACTTCGTAGAGGAGTATACCTGTGTTGAATTCAGCACAAGTCGCGTCGGCCAATGTCGGTTAAATGAGAGAGCGGCGAGTCGAGAAGTGCGAGAAATACAATATTCATTGCAACAAAACGCTATCGAATTTGAGCCGGACTACGCTCTACAGACACCGCGCACCGCTTCGAAAATGTTAAACGTAGCTGGTAGCTTCTACGAAATATTAAACGCAGCTCCAATAGAATTATTGCCCAAAGAATTGCATTGGTATTCTTAATTTAAACTCAAATAAAAATGTTTTTTTTTTCTCTTTTCAAGTGGTTCTTTGTACACGACTACGGCAATAAGAAAATGAATGTTTTAATTTTAGCCGGTAAAAATTATAAAATGTACGTATTATGTGGACGACATATCGTTAGAAAGTCTTTGATCATCCAGTGGCGCGGCACTCTACATTCAATATAGGTCCCTATGGATAACATAAAGCCATAAAAAATTGTGCCATATTAGGTGTCAAATTAAAGGGTTTCAACGCGGTATTCACGCAACACGGTTTTAAGTTTTTTGTATTATTTTAAGCTTTACGTATGGGCGTCAGTATAAGGACATGTTCACACAAGTACAAGTTCATTTACAGCAGGCCTTAGTAACAGGAAAATCGAACGTTTTTATTGCAAATGAAGGTATGCGATGAAGTTTAAACTGCTGCGTAATTATTATAACAGGGATTAATTAGCTTACTGAGCTCTTTCAAGCGTGCGAGGGTGCGCGCTTTAGTGGAAGTGGGCGGATGCATATTAACCATAAAATTGTACTGCCGATCATATAATTATTTATATTAAATTACTCTTATTTTGAAACGATTACTCATCAAATTTAGGGGTAGTACGTAAGTATTACGGAGTAGTTATTTTGTGTATTTTAAAAATTATAATACCGGTAGCAAGATAATGTTGCTTTACACATCAAATTATACAACAACTCTGGAAATATTTCCTTGGTATAACCGAAATTTCCACTGGAATCCCTTTCTTAAAATGTAGGCAGCATTCCAGAAAAAAATGCAAAATTACAATGTAACAAACCAAAATTGTTTTACCAAGGTAAAAATGTAAGAGATATAAAGTACACAAGCAAGTATAAATCTCAGTAGATAGTTTGCATTTACGACCAACTCTATATCCACCAGAGGTCAGCTAGGATTAATTGAATCTGAAAATTCAGTGTACCTCAAACGAGTACAAAACAACAGGTAGAACAGCATTAAGACTAATGATAATTTCTATGGTACGGAACAAAGTACAATTAAATTGGTACCACGTGAAATGCGAGTACCGCACGTTGTTTAATTCAGTACTAGTATCATGGGAGATGTCGGTTAAATAAGAGAAAAGAGCTATAATATTCATTACAACGGAACATTTCGCTATATTAGAAACGTTTTCGGTACTTTTAATGATATTATTTTTGTAAGAACGTTTTCTCTTGAGACAGAGGAACATAAATACTCATGTATATGTTCTTCTGTCTTTTGTAAAACTAAGTTTTCGTAAAAAATTCCATAGTAAATAGATTGCTTAAACCATAAACCTTGCCTGAAATTTATATGAAGACCGTTAGAGCGGCTTCATTGAACCCACCTAAAAGTAAAAGAAATGCTTCTATGCTTGTATAATAGTGTAAAATATTAATATCCTATTGCCTTAATCGGATTGCCATGAACATTTTAAAATCCTAGTAAAATAGGTTTAACAACATAAATTACATTCCTAACTCGTTCACAGCACAAAAACAGCTAACTCTGAAATGTGCACTGCATTGGAACATCGTAAATTCTATGATTGATTTCGACATGCAGTCCACTGAATTTTGAACTTTAAGCGTTCCGACATACGCCACGATTAAGGTTTCGACGACACATAGAGTAGTGGTTAAAAAACGGACAAGAATATCGGCACTTTGTGAAACGAAATTACATCGTGGCTGTTGAATTTTGCTCAAGGAATGGCACTAGAATACAATATTCACTGCTACGAACGACATCGGAGCAAGCTGGACGTTTTGTGCGACCAATTCTGGACGCAAATCGAAGTATGAATCTGTTTAAAGTATGTCACGAGAAATTACCCTCATAGTACGGCCTGTGAATTTCAAAGAAGACATGCACCTTTACATGGGTCGTCCAGTACCGAACTATTAACGGTGCTGGGAAGCTAACTGCTTCAAGCAACCTCGTGCGCCGGAAGGGATTCGAGGTCAACGACTTACAAAGACGAATGACCAAGACACAATTTGATACTGTCATTATCGTTTCTAAGAATGACGTAGAGTTATGTAATGACGTAATAGTTCTTCTTCTTCTAGTTGTTTTGGAAATCTTTTACGTGGAATACCGACAATTGAATCTGGCACATTTGTTTACTTCGATAAAAGGTTTTCAATAATATACCTATTTGATCGAAGATTTGCGAAGCCCATCTTTTAAGAACTCTATGTATCTTGATTTAAGGAGTAAGAGTAGGTATAATCAAAGCTTGGCAATAGGACAATAAATTATTTGATTATGAATGAATGATTTTTGACTGCTTCTGAGCTGAGAGTGCTTATAACTAAGGTAAGTGCCTAAATTAAAGGATAATTGTCGATTGTTTTAATGTTAAAAAGCGGACAAATCGAAAACGTTTGCCTATACTAAGGATCGTTGTAGAATTGTCTCTGCAGCAATGCACTTAAGGTGTACGGAGACAATCCTATGGCGTTAACCGTTAATGGGTTGTGCTAGGTTGAGCGGAATAATTCTTATTGAGGAAAATAGAACCTGGGAGGTTTGTGGGAGGCGCTTATCTTGTTATGTCTTAATACTGATATAAATACAAAAAATAAAAATTTCGCATTCCTGGCACAAATAGGTATAATCATGTTGTAATTTAAACATTTACATATCGGAAACTTTTTTTCCAGAAACTTTGACAATTCCACTACAAAAATATGGACCATTTGTATATTCGGAAATGACGAATCTCACTATGTCGATACTTTATATCAATATTTTTATACCTATCAACGGGAAACAGCTATGTCAGGAACGCGGAGACCCGGAAATCACATTTCTGCGTTATTAAATTACGAACGAAATGTTTCCACTAGCGGCCACCGCGTAGGCCAGGAATTTCATAAATGGGTCAGCCATTCAAACGTTGACCGCGTATAACGGTGTTTAACTTAGTTTATCACTTGATTGCGATTTTGCTTATATCTCTGTTGCAATCGTTAATAAGTATTGTTGTTAAAAATAAAACACACACACTACAAATGTAATTCCTAAGTAGATTTACAAAGTAGGTATGATTAAGATGTGACAATTAAGAAAAATATAAAATGCCAGTAGTAAGAAGGCAGCAGACAGGGGTTGATGCATCCTCGTTTGCTATCCTAAATCCATAACAAAGGTGAATGAATAATAATAGGTAGACCTATCATATCAATTACATAACCTAGTAGTTTATATTATTCCTCGGCAGAAGCGTCTGTTAAATTTGGAATGCATGTTTCTGATTTTGCGCTCATAAAATAATAAGTGGTAGACGGCAGGCCATGCATAATTATACGATCATACCCGAAAATAACCGAGTTCCGATCTCGCCGCTCCATTGCGTCGTGAATAGTGAACTAAATTCGATAGGATATTTGTGGTGTAACCCTTCTTATTACATAAACTAGTAAACTCGCTTTGGCTTCCATTCGCAAAACTTATAGGTACCTTACGTTTCTAAATGTTTAGTAGGTCACCAGAATCAACTTGACGACATTTTTTCAATCAAATAATGATTAAATTAGTTTGATTAGACATTTTTTAGGATTATTAATATATAAATGAATAGTTTATGAGAATCGATTTAATGAATTTTAAACAACAATGTATCAGTGATATTAATTGGTTAATTCTGTTTCTGGGATATTGTGATGGAGGAAACAAACGCACGGACACGCAAACAAACTGACAAACAGAAATTCTTAAAATCATTTTTCTAAGATCTAAATTTAAAAATACCTTCAAAGACAGTAAAATTCAACTAATTGATATAAAGACATGAACCGTTATAGTTTACTATGTAACGTACCTAATACGTATAGATGTTATACAAACCTTGATCTGTGGCGGGGTTGGCCTGATTCTCCATATACAAGTTGCGAAGTTCCTCTTCTTGCTCCTCGGTCCAAACTCCTTTGGCCGGTTTATCCCTGGAGTTGGAACAACTTCACAATATATCACAATTTACCGCAGACAGCGTTATAGCCTATCAGTTAATATGGGAGTTCTTAGTGCCGTTATAGCTCCAATGCGTTGACAAAAGTTTAGCAGTTGAAATTATTACCGAGTGGGTCGAATGTGAATTTTATGTTTTCGAAACAAACCCAAAACTAGGATTCGGCGTTATAGGTCCCTTAATAGTATCCTAATGATATATTGCTTTCAGCGAGTTCGTGTTTAATTTGGAATAGGTATTTGCTTCTATAATATACCGCGTATTCAGTGAGTACTGAGTAATTTTATTAATGGCTCTCGGGAACTTTACTTTTGTGTATTATCATCGTGGTTGTTTATGTATACTGCGTAGGATTTTAGAACTTTTTACAGATAAAAAACATTATGATTTCCATATAAATTTACAAATTCAGTTCATATTAAATTAATAATTTTGGCCCGTACGAATTTAACAGCCATGAATAGGATTTAACTAATGTTTATACTATAGTAGAAACGCGCTAGGTATGCGTTCCTGACACATGTCAATTCGTCATGACTAGTGATGTACAATAAAGTGGCTTTGGGCAAAACGTCACACTCGGAAAACGTCCCATGGGACGTTTCGCCCCCGTCATTTTTTGGCTGGGTCGATTGGTCCCAGAAATCCAAAATGAAATTATATAGTCGGCAGAAAAATCTACATACGTGTGTGAGATATTTTCACTATAAATATTAAGGTTAGCTTCTATTTGATAATAAAAAGAAATTGAAATACAGTACTTAATATAAATTATTTTTAAATAATTATACAATGACTAATACAAATGCCATAATATCTGTTTTTAATTAGAATTTAGCTTTATGTAAAAATGATGATACAAGCCTTAAATCTTTACTTTTTATTTAATATTCGTTAATAATACAAAAATTATTACCTGGCACCATGACTTAAACTACCTGTGATTAAAGCGAATGCCATAATTAACACAGGCAATCTAAGGAAATGAACATAATATCTTTAAAATCCTTTTTTTAATATATAATTTGTGTATTCAAGTAGATTGGCAATACTTGAACACCTTTTAAATATGACGTAATAAATGATTTTGGTCATTTTTATGCTTACAAACACATTAATACATAGTACCACTTTAGCTTCAAATTAACATCCCTCGACACTAAAATGCCAATAACTTGTAAATTTCCTCTTAAAGTAGTCAGTGTTTTATGGTTTTAAAATCTCCATTTACCAAGCAACATTTTGAAATTATTTGCACTATTAGTTAACTGGATATTTTTTTCCACCAGCCACCGTCAAACTTGAATCAAAGAAACAATCGAAAACATAAAAAGTCCTAAATAGACACGAATTTCTAGGAATCACGTAATAATTTGAACTCAGTCATAGCTTGGGATTGTAGACCAACTATCTGAGAGTACGTGAAAAAAAAAAAATTAAAACATGTGGTCATTTGTGTAGCCAGCAAGTAAAAGTAGGGTAAGAGAGCTTGATTTCTGAAAAATCAAACAAAGGTCAAAATCTCGAAAACGGTGACACTTTTACTAAAACGATTTTTTGACATCTGGTAGGTCTCTCTCCAAGCTATCGACCATTTCAGTTTGTCGTACAATTTACGGGTCACCCTGTATACTATATTATACACACAATACATATAAGTCAAGTTTAGTACAGAGCATTGAGCATTAGGTAAGTTATCCAAGCAATCTTTGATCTTGAGGAAATATAATTATTCTATGTTGTGATTTTTTTTTAAATCAAATGTTGATATAATATGTATACGGTAAATAAAATAAATACTATAAATATATACATATATGTCTATATTAAGTAATAATAGATATTTTTTCTATTCAAGGATATTCTGTTTAATTTTATACTATGTATTTAGTTGTTTTCTTGCAGACTGTACAATATTTTGCAGCGAACAATAGAATTTCTGCATATACTTATAAGTGGTCCGTTTAGCCCAAAGAAAAAAATTAAATTAAATCAAAGAACAAAAACGTCCCGTGGGACGTTTTCCGAGTAGGACGTTTTGCCCAAAGCCTCATTATGTCACATCACTACAAAAACAAAAAGTTGATATGACATGGATATAACCTTGAACGAGCGCCGTTTGACGTGGTTTTCTTTTAAAAGGTATTGTTTTTATATTTTTGTTAGTAATACTTTTAGCCCAAGATTAATACAACTATTGTGAGTTGGCATAATTATTCGATTTAATGTTTGATTTTAATGTTATCACTCGTTAATAAGGCAATTAAAAGATATTAAAAAATTGACAATTAATTGTACGCCAGTTCAAAGTTACATCGCCCAGTCGAATGACAGACTTCAGGAACGCATACCTAGCGTGTTTCTACTATAATATACTTATTTATATCATTACATTACTGACTACAAAAACAACCGACCGCAACGAGTTGTCGACGGAGAAAACTAGAAACTCGTTTTGTTGACCAGCACACTGACAAGGCAATGAAAACGTTTGAGACTATAAGAGATTAGTCTAGAATACTGGGGTGCACCATGATCAAGAAACATTAGGTTCGGACTTGGATTCATAGATGCATAAAGCCTCTTACTTTCCTACTAGACAAATTATTCGCGAGACATCACATAGGCTGAACAACTTTTGTTAGACTATCTCTCTCTATAGTATGTCAACATACACAATAGGTACATACTCGCATTTTGATGCTTCAATACCATTTCAATATAATTCCGTTTTGATTGCTCGGCTTCATCGTCGACGAGAGATATTTCTGAAATTTCAGCTGAAAACCGAGATACGAGTGAAAATATAGGTGAATTTCGAATTGTTTGAACTGACAATCGAATTAGAAGCGCCATTCATACTCCCAATTTGATCCGCAAACTATCATTCCAAGTACGAGATGCGAAGTGATTCTATTCGACAATCTCGATGCAGGAGAAACTTTTGCCTTCGTACTCTGACTGTATGTAGGTCACATTTCAAAGGAATTTGTATGTTATTCATAGAACATAAAAAAAGTTATTTTAAGTTCTATTTTCCCGCTGTATATCGGACGAAGACTTTTATAATTGCACAGCTTTTCATTCTCACTGGATCAGTTAGTTCCAAGAAATTCTATTCCGAATTAAAAATAATTATTGAAATAGGCAGTCATATCTATACTAATATTATAAAGCTGAAGAGTTTGTTTGTTTGTTTGTTTGTTTGTTTGGTTGAACGCGCTAATCTCAGGAACTACTGGTTCGAATTGAATTTTTTTTTTGTGTTGAATAGACCTTTTATCGAGGAAGGCTATAGGCTATATAACATCACGCTGCAACAATTAGGAGCGAAGAAATAATGGAAAATGTGGAAAAAACGGGGAAAATTATTCATTCTCGAGGGCTTTCGTTGCATGCGTTGCGAAAACGATTCAAGATAACAAAAATATATGTATGAAAGAATTATTCCTCTTGAAATGATCTAAAAAAATGTCCACGACAGTATATGTCTATCTTTTAAGATTAACACACTAGAACCGTTTTTATGGTAATCAAATTTGGTCGAACCCACTGCCATACCAAACTTGCCGCGTTTCCAAGTTTAATCTGAATTAATCTTGCTGTGATCCTTTGCTACTTTGCTATTATTTTGTCGTAAGCTTTATTTGTAAGTTTAATTTAATTTAACCTCAATTAATTTTGGTGATAGTTTATTATCTTCCCGAAATTCCTACGGGAGCGGGACCTACGCGGTTGATACTTACGGGTCCCGAAGCGAAGCGAGGGCGGTTCGCTAGTTCATGATAAAAATTTATGTATCTGTAAATTCGCAAAATGTTTCTTTTTCAGCGTTTTTGTAATTTACACTAAACCAAAACCCAAATACTTTGATTCCTGGTCTGTCTGTTATTTCATCCTTACACCCTTGAATACACAGTAGACATTCACTAATAGCAACTAAACAATGTAGTGTAGTGAACGTGTCAACTTAAGTTCTCATTAGAGAGGGCTATCTGTGCCTTGCCTCGCAATCCGGCGCTATATTGAGCTAGCTCAGTTATTCATGCTCTTGCCTAGAGCCGACTACTGAACACGTGGTATTTATGCTCCCTATTGTCTTTTACACCCATAAAAACGGTTCAAAGCTTTAGCATCGAGCTAGCTGAGAGCAACCTATTGTAATTCATGAATAATCTTCGTTTTTGTTTAAATTTAATACGGAGGAAGAAATTTTAAAATTACTAAATTAAAAGTAATATAGTATTTATACTCGTACTATAGGTTTACCTAGTATATGGGACTGTTAGGTAACAGTTCCGTTACTTGAAAGACAATGACCTTACTTATGACTCATTATTCATGAGAATGGCCTGGCCTATTTGATTGCCTTTGCCTAAGGGTCTTCAAACACATCACAACCACAATTCTGCAAAATGGCTTCTTAATAAATTAACACGTAGCGGCGTAGCGCAAGCGGTAAATTATTTGGAGCAACCACACGAATTTTATACCCCTGTAGAAGAAATTGTAAAAGTATTTTAACGTGTTACAATATTACAGAGCCAGTTGAAGACTAATTGGAGACTTCTTAGGGTTTGGAAAGTTTATTGCACTTGAGGACTTCTCATAATATTCTGTCGCTTATTACTATAAAAAAGATAAAAATATACAACGGGCTGAGTGAGAAATGTTCCAAATAATAATGTTCTGCCTATAATTGAATTAGTTATCGTTTTCTATAAAATTGTAGTTACTGCTGTATAAAAGTGAGATAATTATTTTATATTTAGATTTTATCGACTCATCGACGTAATTAAATATTTACCTTCCATCGTTATAAAGATCGTAACCGAGTTCTATTTCAATCGCGTCCTTTGATGTTTTCCAGAAAAGGAGTTCTATGAATACTTTCGGGTTCTTTGACGCTATCTCGGTAAACTTCCTCAGAATAAAGATAGCGAACTTTTCCAATTCCTGAAAAAAAAGAACCTTTAGGCACATGACCGTAAAATCGAGATAAAGTAAAGCGATTATCGGGAAGCAAAAACATTTTATTTAAGAGTTTATTGCTAAAAATAAACGTAAAATAGGTATATGGGATCGTTTACGGAAATTTATTGTAAAATATATTTGGCTTGGTTGTGAACATTTTATTGCAAATTTATACCTCCTACACATTTCCTTTTATTGAGGCACATTACTTTACAACAATTGTTTAATTACCAGTGTTGTGTTTTGTAACCCCCTGATCGTAACCTCCGATCTATGAAGCTGTGTCATTGCTCCTCTCTTGGCGAAGACACTCACGATAAGAGCGTCATCAATAACGTCATATTGTCCACTAACCTCTAATGCACCTACAATCGCCCTACCTACGCAATTGCAACTTTTATTCTATAAAAGACATTGCCTGGGTAATAAGCTAACCAATCATTTTGTTTCGGATTCTAGACTTAGAACGTATCACAATTATCCTGAAGAACGCTCCAAACTTTGAATCAGTGGGTGGTGAGGCGGAGGTATTCTCAACTTTATTCCAAAAAATTACCAACGTTTTCCACGGATTAGGATTTAAAATTATTACTTTAAGCAATTTACAGGAGAAACGTACCTTCAAATGGGGCAAGGGGTTCGCCAGAACTTTCTGGAATATCATAAACAACGTAGCCTGGAACATCATGGAGGGTCGCTTGCAGTCCCAGGCGATGCGATGCAACATCTTCAGTATACAGTGGTTTGTGTGGCTGGAGTTCTTCTCGTAGCGCTCCAAGAGAAACACGCAAGCGCTTATTACACGCGGGTGACAAAACCTGTTGCATACAAATATACCCAACGTTCGTACATATATTGTACAGACACCCATGGACCTATAAAGGAGGACCTATGGACCTATGGTCCTTTATAGGTCCATGACAGACACCGTACTGAGACAAATATTGTACAGAACAGATTTGTTAGATAGATGTGAAGATTACATTTAATAAAGGCATTTTTTTTAATTATGTCAGATTTTAAGCTACAAATTACTAAATAAAAGTATCTAATATGTATACTTCAATACTTTTATTTCCCGTCAAAAACAAATTAACGTCTGGAAAGCATTATAGTTATCTATTCATGATTTTGCTTGAGTCTTATCGAGATGTTAGATAAAGAAAAACTATCCGAACCGCACATCGTTAAAATAATTGAGATAAAGGGACAATAGGATAGGAAAGAATTGGCGTTATTCGTGAAGTTCCCGAGTCTTTGGTAGCAGCGAATATCTACCATAATTGCTGCTTTAACAGGAAATTATTCTAATCTTTTAGTTTATTGTCAAATTAAGGATAAAGTCAAAATTAACGGAATTTTTATGACAAATTCAAAATATCATCCCAACTATTATTACTTCTCTAATTCTGAAACAAATGTGTTTATTCAATAGATCTTTCTATTAGATAATCCGTTAATCAGGCACCGTTTGTGCATGATATCATACACGACAAAATTATAGTTAATTTTGCGATTGAAAATCAGAATAGGTACGTAATCTCATTTCATCTTAAGTTGATTTATACAAGAATTTAAGGTACACAGCTATAAGTGAAAGCATCGAACTCATTACGTTTACAACATTAAATTATTCATATCCTTGAGGAAATTTCATCATTATAATATATGAACATCTAAATATTTAAAGGAAACGAGGAGCTAATGTATGATTTAATTTACGTTTCGTAAATTGGTCAGGATTTAAGGAACCGTTTAGCTGTAGACGGCATATAAAATTTCTTGGGTTTGTCTCTAGCCTCACCATCTAACTGCACCGGGACAACGTGGTGGAATGTGCTTTAAGTATTCAACCACGTGCTTAAAGCCGTTCAATTAAATTATACGAGTATACCTTAGAGAAACGTTCATTCGAATCAATCATACAAAATGCATGCAAATGTGTACTTTAATACCAACAACTGTACAATCTGTTCTGCCTTTAAACGAGAAATTTACAAAAATGAGGTCAGCAGCAAGGCGATTTAAAATAGATTGTGATCGTATATCGCGCTCCCTGCATTGCGAACTTAACGAGTTTTATTTTACGGGCGACTCGTAACGACTAATCGATATCGAGTTATAGTCTGTGGACGAAAAAAATGGTTCACCTCTAATCGAAGTTAGTCTGCGGAGAAAAAAAATGGTTTTACCCAGGTATTACCTTTGAACGAAGTCTAGAAAGTCGAAGTCTGTTTCTACTACCGCTGTTGTTCTTTCTTCTTCCTCTTCTTCATCTAAATTGAAAAGAGATAACAGATGTTAAATTAACATTTAGGACACATTTATTTATCACTCGTCACCTAGTAGATTGTGCACTAAAAGTCCCCGTATTGCGATCAATTAAGTTTACAAAAATAAAAAATACATTACTGATGTAACATATCTTGTTAATCTTCACTGATCATTAATTTATAAGCTAAAAGTAAATACAAAATGACCCAAACAAAGCTACAAGTTCAAATGCTTGTGACATAGCCGCCTGGTTTAGATACCTATTTATAAATACAGCTTCATCAAGTCAACTTTGTTTAATGACGTTATAACGACGGTGAATGTCCTAGGGGGCAAATGTAACTTGATCAGTGCCATCAGCCCCATAAAACGTCGATGCTAAGGCTACCAGGGTGAACGGAATTGTTTTTCTTATCGCCCCCTTGGCGGGGCAATGGGGGACAATAAAAAGATTGGATTATAGAGAAACACCATCGGAGATATAAATATCGATTTGCTAGTCTCCTACTGAGACTTTCCGTAAGAAATAAAGAAAATAAAGAAAGGATAAATTCAATCTGTTCATATAATACGAATGTAGATGATCGCTATCTGTAGGTACGTGGAAGACATATGAGAAAACCTATATGTAATTAAAGCCTTTATTAACGCAATAAAATCCTAAACAATAAAATTAATGTTAGAATTTCTATAATATTTTTGTCTCTGCTTATATACGCGCCAATCTAAAAGAAGGCTTAATTGATTTAGGGTTGATTTTTATTAATGTATTGCAGTATTTCCATTTAACATGTTCTATTTCAATCGGTTCATAAATAAAAAGTTAGGTCAGTTTAAATAATCACGTCTAACAATTTTCTAGAGAGGGTTGTAAGATGAAGGTTTGCTGAAGTAAATTCAAGGCGGGTTTACTAGTAACCACGGACGTGTTATTAAAACGAGACTGTATAGTATAAATATGAACCTCGTACAAGTCGTACATCTGACAAGGTTTGACGATTGCGGTTGTATAATTAAAGAACCACAATACCGTGTCATCAGTATGACTGAAATCCTTATAATAAATTACCTATTATCGTCATAAAAGTAAGAGATGTATAGTCTGATGATTTTCATTATTCGTTCTGCAACATTCCCACTACGACGATAGTAAATATACATACATACGAGTATATCGGGTACGCAAAATCCTTTTTTCTTAAGCGTAGGTATATTATATGAAAAACCCAAGAGATCTTCAACACCAAACTTAATATAAGTAGGAACATTTAGAAAAGTTAATATGGGAAAGTTAGTTTACCTTCTTCATCATATTCCGAACTGTCACGCGTTTCCGTTTCATTGGCAACATTTTCTGGAAAGAAAGGCTTGTGATATATTATTATTAGAACTGTAATATTGTAACGTACAATTTGGATTTTATTTTATAGACAGCATATGGGTTTTTAAACTAGGGGCGGCTTAACGTTTTAAGCTTAACGTTGAATTAGATATGTTGATATAGGACTTCGCACATTACAACGACTCCACGCCCACTCGACGCCAACTCCACTCCGTTCCCACTCCGACCGTTTTGTCAACGACCGACGACCGACAAACGAGTCGACCACGCGTGGACGCATGCGCTCCAGTCATTTATGTTTTAGCGATCCACTAGCGATCGACGAGTCGACCGCTAAACGTCGGCGCACGATCAACGCGTGGCCCACTCGTTGGAGTCGAAACGGCGTCGGTGAGCAGTGGGTGGAGAGTAGTCCACGTTTTTCAAGTGTACACTCGAAATTCAACCGTAACGTCCAAGATATAAGGATCTTTATTCAATGCTCACATTTGAGTTGCTCCGTAACCGCGTTGGCGTGGCGTTGTTGTAATGTGCGCAGTCGCATGTTAAAAAGCAATATTTCATTACTTAGCCACTGTACATCTTATATTTTTAATTAAAAGCTTATGACCCAGGGAAACAGAAATTTGCCTACAAATAGCTCGTTTATTGACGACTTCAAGTCTTTGTCACCTGATGATTAACCCTCGGCCTTTTGTAATTTGAAACTAGAGGCTGGGCCTGTAGGATTGTAGGTTGAATTTATTGATTATATACTTTCTCGGCCACGACGTACTTTACAGCAAAGACCCGTTTCACTTAGGCCAATATTAGGGCGTTATTTATACCTATCCTATATTCATAGTAGTTTGAGGGATGTTAATAATTTAAAAATAAAATTCTGTATTCATCCCAAAAAATAAAGAACATAATATGCTCGAATTCGGATTCCTTTTTCAGGCTTTTTCTGTCCATACACTTTTTCATACTGTCCCTTCTATGTTCTGTCAACATAATTATGTTGACAAATGTGAGAAAAACGTGATTTTGAATATCGCTACAAAGTCAAATAAAATCGAGGTTGTGACTCGACGTCAATACGTCCAACGGTGTGTATTTTTGGCACTCCCTGTGGACACAATTTTTACATGTGAAATTTTTTAAAAGTAAGAGTAGGGACCAAGTCCGTTCATTCTTAAAAATGCCTGTTAATGCCAATGGCTGGATCTATTACCAATCATCTGTAAATTGTATTATTGTTTTACTTTTCTACCACTTTCTACAATATCGATAGTGTTTGGGCGCCCTGATGAAGGATAATCTTCCAACCACTTCTTGCCTTGGTTAAAGCATCTTTTCCAACATTTTATGCCAGAAACTGAAAATTCAAACTCCCCATAAATTGTAGACCTCGTATAATATATTTCCGTCGACATTTTTATATTCCTAAGAAATTGTATGACAGCTCGGCACTTCAATTACGTAGATTCGGCGATCACTCAGACATGGCGATGCTTATAGTCCAATAACTAAAAGCGTAATGATGTTAATGGCTCGAAACTCGGTATTTATACCGAGAATATTTGCAATTCACGACATCCAGCGAGTAATTAGTGACACTTAAAGGTACTTAGACTCAAAACTTCAGCGGCCCCTCGTCAACGTCTACGTAAGCTAAATTGCTGTGTAAGCGAGTTTTACTGAAATATTCGTAAAAATATTAAAGTTATCTCTTACATTTCCGAAAATTCATATGGAAGCAAATGTTCCGCACCCCGTTGCAGGGGAATATAAAACACTTATCGTGATTTACTCACCGATCTCGACCCCCAAGTCAGTGTTGTATATAGTTTCCAACATGTCTAGCTCCTCGTCTGCCTCGATATCCGGAACGCCGAATATCCCTTCCTCGGGCCACACTTCCCTGTGCAATCATTTAATAGCGTCTCGACCCGTCTTTACAAGTGCATTAAATAAACTAAAGGCTTACTCCTCTCGCCAGGCTACGGTCGTTTTCAATATCTATCCATAATGTCACAGGGAAAATTATTAAATCGTAAGAATATTTACAATTTATTCATGGAAGTCTTTTATTAATTCATACATCGCTTCCGAAAGGTGTTGCATCATGCCTATACCTATAATACCTCGATAAGTTTGTGGATAAAGCTAAAGAAAAACTATAATGTTGCGAGCTAAATTACTTGAGCATTATGGATAGGTACATTATGACAGTCAATAGGCTAGTTCCTCCCAAGGCAAAGGTAAGGTAGGTGTCCCATCGCCGGCGCTGTCGGCTATTTTCTCGCCCACAAAACGTACAACAGGTACTTAAGTACACATTCTGTGTAAACAAAAGAGATGCTTGTACAGTTGATCGCTTTAATCGCTTGTTTTTTTTCACACAGAAAGGATGTCAATTGATTTTTATTTAAGAAAATAGCCAAAGTTTACTCACTTACTCGCCGATGATGGGACAACTGTCTACAATACTAATAGAATTGGTTGTCTATACTAGGCGCAGTGATTTCAATAGAAGTTCGTGAGATCAAAATACATCACTCAGTCGCTTGATTCTGCGATAATTGGCTCTATTTAATTAATTGTCTATCAAAATCGCCTACACACTGTACTTAATAGCTTTTCCTGGAAAAGCTATTTTGTTGAAGCCAAATATAATTTAATATCAAAGCTGTGTTATGTATGTGCTTTATGTTTGATAGCTTATTGAACAATATAGATCCGGTTACGGAAGATTTTCTTCACTATAGAGGCGTACCTATTACACTAAAACAATCTTGATGACTAATTGATTGGTAAAATGCCGAAAATCGGTTCGTAACAGTGTTGAGTATACTTAAACAGAAGGACATTAAAATATTCAGTAAAATAAATTATAAATTATAAAATAAAAATAAAAACTATTGTTTTTTATCCCAAAATCAGTCCGCCTGAATTATATGTAGAATCATTTTGTTCAAAGCACATCAAATGTCAAATATATAATAATTATGTATTTGTGAATGGATAGCTTTTATTGTACAGTAGAACCAAAATAATAATGCGCGTAGCATTCTTCGCAATTGTTCGGCATCGGTCGTTTTTCCGAAGCGTTGGGAGATGATATCTATATAGAGTGGAAAGTACATTTACTTCATGCATAATTTAATATATATTTTTTTTGTGGTAAAAGAGATAAATTAATATTGATTTATCAGTAACGAGATTTCACGCATGACCCACATAGGAAAGCGACGACGACGATTTAACGATGGAAAAAAGAAGGTTTAAATGAAAAGAAGATTTAGGTAAATAATCATTTCATCTGAATAACTATCGATTCTTGACTCATATTTCCTATACTCATCTTCGCATTTAAGGGCATGATCACGAACTTTTTTCCATTCTTCCGAACCTATATTGTTGATTTTTTCTAAAATAGCTTCTTTAACTGACGTAACGTTCATTGCAATATTTCTTTTGGCAACGTGTTGTTTTATTTGCGCCCAAATGTTTTCGATGGGGTTGAAATCTGGATGATATGGTGGCAATCGTACAATTTTATGCCCATGCTCCTCCATTATACGGTCAATGGCAAATTCTGTGTATTGTTCTTTGTGTCTTTTTATAATTTCGTACAATTCAGGTTTGAGTTTATTTGGGTCATGAGGAACATTGTGTTGTTGTAACCACGCAATCATTTGTGGTTTGGGTGTATTTGAGTTTGGTGGTTTTACAGACAGCTTATTATGATATGGGGCGTTATCAATTACCAACACACTATTACGAGGCAAGTTGGGAATCAACTGATTGCGTAGCCAAGTTTGATAACGTTCGGCGTTTATTTCTTTATGATAGTCACCTTCTGAGTCGACACATTTATGTAACATTAAAGCCCCTGAGACGAAGCCTTTTTCATTGCCTGCATGTACAATAATAATTCGCTCTCCTTTAGAAATGGGTTGTTTAATACCTTTTTTGCTGCTGTCTTGCCAAGTTTTACCTTTAGTATGCGATGTATGCACGTATGACTCGTCCATAAATACTATGTTTCTACCAGCATTTCTCAGCTGTTGTATTTCTCGGAGATATTTGATCCTTTTTAAACGTATATCTGGCTTTTCCATAAGTAACCGTCGGTTGGTATCAGTTTTCAGAAACCTAAACCCCATGTCTTTCAAGATGAGCCTTAAAGTCTCTACACAGCCTTTGAAATTAATAGCTTCGATTAACTTTTTTCTCAAATTATTTACAGTTGGGAGTTCTTTGAGCGTCAACTGAAAATTGTATATCATATTTCGAATTACACAATAGTCGAAATCATCAAGTCCCATCCGAAACCTACTTTTAGGTTTTCCTTTTTTCGGTGTGGAAAATTTCATTGATTGATTTTGCCTTTTTTCGTTCAATATATTAGTCAAAGTTCGGCGTGAAATTCCTGTAGATTTTGTCACACGCTCCTGAACTTTTTTAAAATAACCGTCATGGTCGTTTTTGAATACATTAGCTTCATTTAAGAAATAAAGGTACACATTAAATACCATTTGCCGTGCTTGTGAGTTAAGCGGCTTCCCACGTTTAAATTTATCCATTCTGGAAGAATTCGATCTGAAAGAAGATGAAATGGGCGGAGTTGTAACATTCTATCAAATTTATGTAAGCTTTTTATGTTTTATTTTTTATGTGTATTCTATTTGAATTTTATTAAAATGACGAGTTAAAAATATATTATATGTACCCTGTATGTATGTATGTTTAAACTTACCTCTGAAAACAAAACCAAGAAGGGTGTGTAATATCAGCTCTATATATTTCCACATAAAACTGACAACTGACTGACATTCAACTCACCGGCGGCGCCCGTCGACCGCCGCCGACCGTTCGAACTTGTTATCGATTGATATTGACTCCTATTTCTATCGCACAAGATGCTAAATGCAAGAGCATTGGTTAGGGCTCTTACGATTCAATAATTCGGTTGTTTCCGGAAACGCGACCACTGGCGAAGATTTGTACGCGCATTCTATCTTTGGTTCTACTGTAACCAACATTACCCACATAACGCCACGTAGGAATAAAACAAAATACGAAATGTGTCGAGTATTGTCGATAACATGTTACTTACCTCGCAGCTCTGAACGTGCCGATTGCATCTTCGTACTTATGCTCTCGCATCAGCTTTTGAATTTTTTTCATGCAGTCCCCTCTGAACGTGCAATAACATGAAACATTTTAATTAAGAAATACATAAAAGTTTACACACTATACACAACGCAAAGCATGAATAAAAATATAGACCTAGAAAACAAATCTTTGAAAGTATATGGATCGCTTGGATAATCCTAACGTTTATTTGGACACATGATATACACATGATATATGAATATTTGTTTACAGAATAAAATTTGATCTGAGCCAAACTACTCTGTAGGTACACGAAGTGAATAAGGAAGGGCCGAATGGGCTGTTTAATTACTCGTATTCGCCCGATCTTGGACTGGCTCGTCTAATATCTAAATGAAGCCTAAGGATTTTTGAGGGAACGGGACAAGTAAAAGGTCCTAGACGTTTTACTTCACGTTACCGAGACTCCACAAATATTTGGGGAAAATATCAATGTTTATACACCTAACAGAAGTGCTTTGATTATGTCTGCGTAGCGAGAAGTCGCTGTTTCAATTACTTAGATTATACTTGGATTATGCGACATTACGTAATACTTTTCTTATTTATGTCATCTATAGTGTTTAAAGTTTTGGAAGCCATTGACGATACGTCTGTTTGGAATGCTTCTAAATGAAAGATTTCCTTATGGAGGTACTTCCATGTGGAAATCTTCCATTTAGAAGCATTCCAAATGGACGTATCATCAATGGCTACCTTAAGAGGAGAGTGTGAAAGCGTGTATGTGTAGGATAAAAGTATAACACTATAATTACTTCTGTTGGTCTATAGGCACGTCGGAGGCAGCGTCGAAGGGAGGCGGGTACTCCTCGACACCGGAGGTCAGGACCGCGGCCAGCTGCGGCCGGACCATCTCCCAGGCCGGGGCCTCGGCCGGGACCGGCGACGGCTTCACGACTCGAGGCTTTTGTTCTGGCGTCAAACGTTACGTAGTGGTAAAATAACCGAATTCGAACTCAAAAATTACTCGTCAAATATCGCTTTTGAATAAAAAAGGGGTTATAAAAATCGGAACAGGGGTTTTAAGTCGAATTGAGTACCTTGCCTCCAAATTTTCGAAGTCGGTTATAAACTTTACGTAAATTATTGACGGTAATCTTAATCGAATCACCCGTCAATAGTATTTGTTCATAATTAATAAAATTATTATAGTCAAAATTTAAACCATGTATCGGAAGTCCTTATTGTGCCACGACCACGACCTAACGTATCCTTCAAAGCACGGAAACGCTCAAAGAAAATTTTCAAGCCACTTGTCCAACTTCCAACCGCGCCCGTATATACCTATGCTCAACACTTAGGATTAAGTAAAGCCCGGTTTCAAGCGCTAATCTTAAAAAAATGTAAATTGTAAGTGCATTATTTTGTATGATACGATTAGATAGGTAGGTACTAGGTACAGACCTACCTACTCACAATCGTATTGTATAGTACGCAGATGTTCCGATTTAACTGCATCGATGAACAATGTAAAAATAAACATTTCCCCACAAAGGTAAAAATATTCCGTTTTAAATCCGTATTAAAACGTTTCAAAGCTTGCAGTTGTTTTTTACATTTAAGTATTTAATAAACCCAGTAATCTCCATGTAACTTGAAACCAGACTTTATCGTTCACTTTAAAACAATTTCACGTAACAATGTTACTCAAATTACTATTATAAAAGCTTATTACAATTGGCATCGTTAGAGAATTAGGTCGCTTGTTGGTCGGTTCCATTCAATGAAATCCAGTGTGTGACGCGAATACTTTTAATGCTACTGCAGCGAGGAATTTAAAGCGAATTCACATAAAACCGATGTGGTTTTGTGGTTTTTAGTTTGTATTATACTGTAATATTACATACTGTTATTGTCTAAGTTACATTGTTTCCAAGTCACTTGTAGTTTTGCTATTACAAATAGGTAAAAACTTTTCTATCGATTTGTTTTTTGTCAAACGGTCATTAGTAGGCATACTTCAGTTAATGAAACTGTAATTGTAATCATTGTTTTACTAATAATTTTAAATTGGATATTTTGTAATTTTAAGCCGTAAACTTATTAAAAGATTATTCATGGCCATTAAGTTTCTGTTTTTTTTTTTTTTTTGCTTTTATTTTAACTCTAGTAAAATCGTCAAGCTTAAAGATTAAGGGGTTAAAAATAAACAAATAAGTATAATTCTAAACGTTACAAAGTCATTTCTAAATGTTTCAAAGATACCTACCGGTAGTTAAACTTCGCTACAATTAGATATAGCTATTATCTACTTAAACTTTACGATATGGTAATTTTGAATTAGTATTGTCGTGTCACGTAGATACTTAGAAGTTGAGGCTGCAAGTTGAGTCGTTATAACGAATTTACGGCAGGATGGAACGAATGTAAGACATTATGGTACGATTATAGGACAGTTTTCTAATTATATTTCCTTATTACAGCATACCACATCAGATTAGAATCTTATTTTGAAGTCTAGTCGAGTTTTGTTAATACCATTGTATTTTCGAGTTTTCGTTGTAATTAATTTTCATTTAATGAAATTGCGTACACGTCATAATCGATTAATTGGATTCGCTGACACAAATTTTAATTTATGTATCTGTTTGGTAAACTGTTTACCAGTGACCACGATCCATACAACTGGGTCAAAATATTGAGCGAAATATTTGTGAGTGTCGACAACATGAAACGAAAAAGGTAGGTATTACACACCGACCAAACATAAAAATTCGAAACTGATATTCCATTGAACCAAGAATGTTATTTTTACAATAAATATTATTCGGATTATTCCTCTAAACAGTGTCAGTATGAAGTATAATTGAAGAGCTAATTCGGAACTCTTACGACATAACTGAAACATTAATTCATTATTTCGGCCTCGTTGGACATCAAAAGCAAACACTCCCTTTGAAAAGCGTAGTTAAACGGCACTTTACGTTACTAGTCCTTTGGCGAGGGAGCCTTAGCCTTGGCTTATTAATTATACTAATGAGTAAGTTTTTACATCTAAATACGACTAACGAACATCCATCTAAAAACATTTCACGGTCAATTTCAGAAGGTAAGTAATTTTTAACTGACTTCAAAAATTACTTATTCCTCCTAAAATACTAGTACCTACATCACATCTGGTCCTTTATAAATTAGAGCGACATCTGACGGGTAGTTTTTGAGTTATTCTTTATAATGCATATTTTATTATTCGTACTTATCACATTGGAAGTCGGTTGTTTTTTGTAAAAAGTTAGTTATGTACTTATCAAACAGGAAAACTTTATGGGCCACCTGATGCAAAATTAAGTCATCAGTCATCGATTAAGTATTTATTATAGTAAAATATTGGTATCTGAGCGACTTGCGTAGTATAAATATGATTCAAATATAAAAAGCCTAACCAAATCCGGACAGGCCAGACACTTTTTGGCCAGACTATTTTGGCCGGACACGTGATCAAAAAGCCTAACACTGTCCGGATTTATTCAGACGCCTGGGAACACTAGGTATAGAAACCCTTGTGCCACACGGGCCGTCGATATAAAGTTACAAAATATGAAAGAACTTACTTTTGGATTTCGGTTTCTGTCGAACTTTCTTCTGCACGACGAGCCCCGTTTTTTTACAATAGTGTTCCAACATCTTCAGGAACAGATGAACCGTTTCGACGAGATCTACTAAGTAAGACCTACGAACAAAATGATTCGTAAAATGACGGAAAATTAAAAAGAAGTATGGGATGAAAGGTTTATCCAATAACACATCGACCCTGCATTATTTACAAAACCTTATTAATTTCAAAACAGAGTTGGATCAAACCTTGGCATTTTGTTCTCGTCATAGTTGAGAAAAGTCGTCAGAATGAACTCCCTGTATTCTAGGACGTAGAATATATTGCTTTCTAATACTTTAGCCGACTCCTTGACTCCCGGGTCGGTACTTTTGTCCATCATTAGTAACGTGTGGAGCAGTTCTTTGTATGCTCTCAACGCCAGGTGGAGTCTCCGAACCCACACTGAAAACTTTTTCTTTTCCACTTTGATCATGTCGTAATACTTTTCCATTTGTTGTTGCACGTAGTGAAACATTGGAACTGACATCGTTTCACTGCAACAAGGTTATATGTATGTGAATGGATCAACAGTTTTATTAACTTTGTTCCCATATTTTTTTATCAGTACCTAATTAGCTAGGTAGGTTGTTTTCCGTTTTAATGTAGTTTTATAGAAAACTATTTCATGGATCAACATGTTAAAACATTTTGAGAAAAATATTTTTTGTGAATTAAGATGGGCTTAGCATAATTTAATATTCAAAAAAATATATGAAAATTTAGGACATGCTACAATGTACTATTTATTCTGACTGACGTACCTGACCAAACCAACTTCAAATTTGTGTCCTCTGTTGAATTCCATAAAGAACTTTATTGCCCACAAATAGTATGACTCGTCGTTTTGCTGGGCTTTGGCCCTCACCAGCACATCTTTTACGTAATGCATTAACGGGTTATATGAACTATTCAAGAATTCTATACAAAACTCTTTGAGAAATAACCTAAAAAATAAACGTTAACTTAATCAATTTAAACCTAATATTAGAACATAAAATATAGAGCCTCTTTTCAATAAATCGCGGCCATCAGTTGATACAAAAAAGAGATACTTACCGCGATCTTAAGTACCTATTATGGTAGGAAGGTAGCTACTGAGAAATCGTCTAACATAATATTCAATCATAATTATTGACTACAACTCATACACAGGCCAATGTGCCAGCTTAATATGAAAGGAACAACGAAAGATATTTGTTGGTTCACCATGGTGTTTGAATGTTGATGCGCATAATTATGATGATGATGAAATGCCAAATGGAGGCACAGTTTAGACAAGCCAAAATGCACTCCCCAAAAACACACCTAACTTTTAAGCAAAATTTACTGAAGGAATTAAAAATAGTCACCGTCAATCTACAATGAACCTTAATCACAGGAGCGGAAAGATGACATTTCTGTGGGATGCAATTAAAACCAATTCGATATCGAACGCGAACGCAGTATAGACAGCAAACACACAAATAAATAATATACGACATTCGTTCTCTGATCACGACGTGTTTGCTGCGTTAATTAATCTGTCCAAGGCGCTCATAGGAAATCCTAGAGGTGGGAGAGGGGGGAGGGGGGGGGGTGTAGAAAATGAACGAACGCTTATTTATTAAAGACTGTCTAGTGACGTGCCATCGGAAGCATCGGCTATTGAAATTTCGCGCTAGCCATCTATCTCCCCACGCTGCTTAATTAACTTTGTCAATCACTGTGATCGACATAAACCTACGTTGTAGCCCTGAGGGACTAGGGTAACATACTATAATATTGTTAATATGTAAACCCAAAAATAATGACGTCCTATATGGCGCAGTGGACACATGCTACCGTTCAATGCTGCGTTCGATTTCCTGCGAGAGGAAATTTAATGGAGAATTAAAATTTATATTTTCGGTCTGGGTGTGTCGGGGTGTCTATGGCATCCACTATGATAGGAAATGCAGTTTGGTGCTATACCTATTGTCTGGAGCGTTATCTTTCACTCATTGTACATCACACATCACATCAACATACACATACTTGTACATCTTTGTACATCAACATCACATGTAAACTGATTGTAATGTATCGTTACTCAAAAAAACTACTCGCAAAAAATCATAAAAGTACTACTCTTGTTCATGGACAACATGAAGCATTAAACATCACGTTTGTAAAATAAATAAAAAAAAGATGAATATTTATATAAATAACTTCAGCATGGCATCTCATAGCGTTTAGTATACTATAAAAGGATATTCGCTAAGCGTGTCTGTTCTTCTATAATTATGGTTGCGCTAATCCTGTGAATGGTAGCCTACACACCTGATTGAGAACGCTGACCTCCTCTCTAAGGCACCGCTTTCCACAGGCCTTCTATTTTTAGGCTTCACCAGCTTTGATTTCTTACTCCCATTAAAGCATAGATTGGAGATCTTGTTTAATGGTTTGAAACTGATCAACTCATTATCAGATATAGATATCATGTTCTGAACAATATATGTGCCTCCGAAACGCGAGTGTCTAAAACATAATTGTCCAATTACAGCTATAAAATGATAAACCAATAGAATTCGAATAAATAATAAAATAACAATGAAAGATTGTAGCAATGATTTTAATGAATTTAATGGAACTTTAATTAAAATTAATGGCAGTTATATAGTCAATTCATATATGACTACAAATAAAATTAAATGTAAATTCCCTTATTATTTTGTACAACAGATTCAAAAACTAATATATTCAATGGTAACAAATGTATAAATATAATTTTGCTATAATCTTGTTTTAAAATTATAGTTATGAAAATGTAATGAAACCACTTATTACACAGAAGTGTATGAAAGTTAATTTAAATAAATAACAAATAACCATTTAACCACAATAAACCGTAACATTAGTACCACCTTGTAGCAGAATACTGTTTAATTTTGTTCAGCCTTTGTTTTGTCTCCGACATTCTTAGGGTAAGTAATTCTTGGTCATCCCTCAACTTTTCATCAACACTTCTCTGTAAAGCTGCATCCGCTAGGCTACTAGGATTCTGTTCTCTCAATAAATGAGATATTATTTCGAGTATGTGCATAAAATACTGCTTCTCATTTTCTGAAGACATGTACAGAATTATGTCCAATATCCCTGATTGATTAAGTGCCCATAGTACCTAAAATGATTTAATTATTTTTAAAAACTTTATTTTGATCTGTAAAATGTATTTTGAAGTCCGTTAGTTATATATTTAGGTAAAAACAAGCTTCACAATATAGTACGTAAGTATTTGTAATAGAAAGTATGCATTTAATTTTATGTGATATAAAATTACATAAGATTTATATAATTATGGTCTCCACCTATTATTGGTCCACTGCTGGACATGGATCTCTCTAAAAAAACTAATGAGATCTCTAGGTCTCCTCAGTTTTGTATGCTCTAGCATACTTCACCACAATGCTCCAGTCAACCAAGTGTCAGAAGTTCTTAAGTTCTTATACTACCCAAAGATTGCCAACATGTTTTAACAATTGCTATCCAAAAATTAAAATTGGAACTGACTGTTTCATGTCCTTTCAAGCGGTTTTTTATGGAATTAAGGTAGCAAGTGACCATGCAAAACCACCCTTCAAATGGGGCCTAGGATAATGCTGAAGAAATTTTGCCACTAATGGTCACTTATCAAACTCTTAACCGCAACTGATATTGCTTAACTCAGTTGATCCCCTAGTATCAACTCAAGTCACTGAGTGATTAAAAATTATTATATATAATTTGTATAAGCAATAAGTCTTACAGGATGAAATATTCTGACTGTGTTATAGTTGCAGTATCTATAAGAACAAGATTTTTTGTAAATAAATAATTATGTTCAACGCATTCTCGTTCAGCATTACATTGCCACTATATACTATATACTATGTATAGTATATACACAAAATTTGATTCAAAATTCAATGAAACCATTCAAAAATACTCAATAAATATATTATACTTAGACTTAATACATTACCTGGTCATGAACGCTTGCATCATTTTCTGGCCTCCGTTCCTTGTCTAAGTCAGCGGGAACATGCAATACATTCCTTAGAAGTATTAATATTCTTTCTATTATCAACCCAGTATCTTCGTCTCTTTCAGACCAATCCTACATGTAATGAAATTTATTTCTTAATCTTTTGTAACATTGACTGGTTGTCTATTAATTTAAGTATATTTTGGATACTCACAGTGATTATTATTGGATTCTTGGCTTAATGCTTTTGGTGCATAAGCCTATGGGTGAAGGTTACCACTTACCATCAAGTGACTTTCTGTTTGTTTGTTAGATATTTCAGTACATAAAAAAGTTCTAACACACAATAATGTTTAAAAAATTGCATAACCCCAACTTCATTCGGAAATATGGTCTGTAATTATTCATTTAAAAAAATATAAGTTATCAGGAGATAACAGATTATACTCACAATTTCAAGTATCTTTGCCAATTTCTTGGCAAAAACTTGCCATATTTCAATTTTAGTAAATGCTTCTTCTTTATATGACTGTAAATGTGATAATATTTGTAAATAATTGTGTCTCGCTGTCCTCTCTACTGGCACTTCTTCTCTATATAACAGCAAGGCTGGATTTGTTAGATTCACTACAAGTCTGCAACAAATTGATATAATTATATAAAATGGGTTTATAAAAAATTGTTAGAGTTGGCATACAAATCTTTTACTAAATTCCATGCTTACATGTGTTACCAGTGTTACATTACATACAAGAATACATAGCAAAATATTGTAAAGATTCATTGCTATATGAGCTTAGAAGGTGGACTATTTGATGGACTTAAATTTAAGTAATAGTAGTAATATTGATGTAAACAAACACAGAACAACCAAGTAAACATTTTTGTTTTGTTCTTGATCCAGATGTAGAAAGTCAAGCCTAGGATTAGTTACTGAGAACTTTGAATCAAAATAACAAAACCAAGAAAATTTTGTGTAGAATAAAAGAATACAAGGATATTTATTAATTTATTGTCATCTTACCGCAGTGTTACATCAAATAATTCCAGGTTCTCCCAATGATCTACCAACATAGGCAGCAGATCCGTTTGTAGAACTTTAGTTTGACCAAAGTGCCTACGAATTTCATGGTCTTCTCCATCACGTCGTAAGTACCGAATTAAGTCTTTTACTGTATTTAGTGTAAAGTCATCTATCATATACTTCCCTGTTTTTTTATTGAAAGTTCCCAGTGCATTGCAAGTTGCAGAAAGTTCAGCTGATAATAGCGAAGACATTTTTGCTAAATATCCCAAAATCCCAACTATTCCATTGAGTTACTAGTACTTTAGTACATAATATCTCAATGAACTATTCACATTGAGATAATATTATGACAATTCATGAAGTTCACACTTTAACTTTTTATGGTTATCTGGACGTAGTCTTAATATAAATTAATTGGAAAACATTAGCACTTATAATATTGATTCTTTTACAATTAAATTAAGTTGTTTTTAGGATTTATCATTTTAACTGGATCCCAAAACAAATTGCAAAACTATTTTGATCTTATATTATTGACAACTTGTTCTGATCTGACCAATGATTAAAGAAAAAACTATTTACTTCTTTTATCTATGGATCTGACGGACTTATAAAAGCCCGCGAATTTTTTGGAAGTTGGTTGAGTTTGACGTTGACCAAAGAGTACTGTTTTGACATATAGACACTACCCAATGATTAAAGAAAAAAAGAGGATATGCCCTTATTTACCTATATAATTTTACGTTATACAAATATCATGTAAATATGGTCCACAATACCAAATATATATTTGTCTCGTTCTTACACATTACAATTTGCGTTTGAAGAAAAAGTACAATATATGTCGCACGTTTCATTCAACTGGTAACATTTTTAGAAATATCTCCGAAGCCCCGCCTTGAAGCAAGGGACGCCATTTTGGGGTCGCTTAGGTTGACAGTTTTGACAATGACCATACAGATAAAGTGATGATCTGTCATCTGTAACGTAAACAAATATATTCAAAAAACAGTGAGACTTGTGACTAAAAAAACTTTCTGTTTTATTATTAATTAACATATTTATCAAAAACTAACATGGTGAAGTGTTGTATTAGAGGGAGAGACTTCAAGTTCTCTGAAAAAAGACAAAGCATTATCATTCTTCAGGTTAGTTGTAAATATCTTTTATTTTCGCGTAAATTTTTAAGTTTATTGAGTTTTTTGTAGTGGCAACAGCGAACACGAGAGTTCACATAAATTACTATTGGTCAAATCAGTGATTTTGTGTTACTTAGACATAAGATACAAATACTACGGAAAAAAACAAAACGGATCGGAAAAAACAAATCGGAACCTACGGTTGGTCACTAAAAATTAGAAAGGTAGTATGGATTTTATATCTTTGAACGTTAAATCGATGTCGATATTTTGTACTATAAAATAACATCCCTGTTTTGTGGGCGGAGTCGGCGCCATATTAGGGTAATACTTGGCTTCACGTCACGTGACCTTAGGGCATATCCTTTTACTTCTTTTATCTATGACACTACCAGAGACTTATAAAAAATAAAAAATAAGCAGACCTAATCCCCATTAGGCTTTATCGCTAAATGAGCTAGCGTGCTAATATCGCATTGTGGAAAGGCAGATATACAGTAACTAGAGCAGCGTTATGTATGAAAATACTAGTTAGTGCACTGAGTTAGCGCTCTGCAAATTGTATAATGTAAAGCCCCCATAACATATGGGAGAAAAACGCGTGCCAGTTATAACAAAACGAGACAGACTTTGTACATGTCATGGGAGAGAAAGGGCTGAAGCTATTGCTTACTTAGATATGTCTTTGTAGTGGTGAAAATTATGTTAGGTCTGGTTATTTTAAAATATTTTTGAAGTCTAATTTAGGGTCATTCCTACAACACCTATAAAAAATAGATAACCATTAATAACTTTCCAAATAAATTGCTTTTTAATTATCTTTTGGCTTAAAACCGTCAACTAGAATCGAATCTAACTGGAGCCCATTTAGTGTAGCCATTCTTATTATTTATTATTAATTTAAAAACAAAAAATAGTCCGAAAAGTCATTCATGTCTTATAATTTAAGCCCATACCTTGTAAAAAAATGTAAATATAAACTAAATTATCGTTAAGAATACGTATTACACAGTATACACATTAATTTAGGTAAACTACCATGCCCCCGTAATAAACATTAAGGTTAAACGAATAACATTTTACGAAGTACCTTATTTCAAAGTTTTGTCACTACAAAACCGTCATTAAGTTCACGATGACATCTTCAGCGCAGTTTGTACGTTCCTGAACATGTTGAGACACGTTTGTACCCCGCCGCCCGCGCGTCGGTTCATTCGTTGGCGAATTTCTTGCGAGTTGGACGTGTGGCGTGTTTTGTTATCATTAGTTTCCGATGCAAATTTCGTTCGCAGAGATTTGTCACAAAATTACGTCATTTTTATAAAGTGTGTTAAAACAAAACGGAAAGAGGTAAGTCAGATTCAATTTACTTATTTGACACATCATTAGGACCAAATATACTATGTGCATTTCAGCTTGGCTAGATTAATACCTACTGTGAGATAAATTTAAAATTAATACAATTTGTCATTACGTTCGTACTCATTACGCTCATATTTCATCAATTTTTCCTACGAATGTAATGACACGGTTATGAACGTAATGACATCAAATTCCGACGCCTTAAATATTGGTTTAATAACGTTACATATATAACGTAACGTATATAATATATAATAAGCTGTGCAGTTTATTAAATAGATTTAATTTGACTGCTATATTCCTTTGTGTAAAGCTTCCACAAGCAAATCCATGTTTAATTGGATTGAGCACATGCACGTGTCCCTATTGGATTCTTTCGGGAACACCACCCAAAATGGTTCTACTGTTCACATCTTCTTCATAGAACTTATGTATTGTCATCAAAAGCTTATTTTGAAGTAATTTTGCACTATAGTGGTCAGCTTTGCTTTTCTTGAATACTAGTTAATGTTTTCTCGTTATTTTCAGGACGCAATGCCAAAACCAAATAAAAAGAAAGAAGAAATTTTAGCACAGCAAAGACAAGCAAAAAAACGTCAATATCTACGGATAAAAAGCGACATTAACTTGTATGAAGCGCAAAAACAAAAAAATAGAGCTGACTATTTAAGGAGAAAAGAAAATAAAAAGATTTTGAGTATAAGTGAGTTAAGTGCAAGAGAACAACGATTAAAACGTAAAAAGTGGAGAGAGAATACAAGAAGATACAGACAGAAACTAGCAGAAGAGAAAAAGAAACAAGAAATGCAGAACGTGATCATTTTGAGCAGTAACAATACTGTCAATACTTTTACCAAAAATAAACAGGACCCACTAGGGCCTAGTACATCAAGTAGTCAGACTGTAACTTCACCTGAAAAATTGATCATAAAGAAAGTAAAATACAGAGAATGCAAGAAAAGACTGAAGTTGTTAGAGGTAATAAAAATATTAAAAAAGCAGAACAAAGCATTACGCCAATGCATAAAAAAGATGAAAGAACAAAGGTACACGAACAAATCTGAAACTGAGCCATTAAATCTGAGAGCAATGTTTAATTTTAAAAACAAGAAAAGCAAAGCTGACCACTATAGTGCAAAGTTACTTCAAAATAAGCTGTTGATGACGATACATAAGTTTTATGAAGAAGATGTGAACAGCAGAATCGGCGCTGGCAAAAAGGAGTTTATTACAAGAGGTAAAGAACGCAAACAAAGGCGTTATTTATGTGCTCCCTTAAAACAATTATATGAGAAATTTAAAGCTGAGAATAAAAACCTTAACGTCAGTTACTCGACATTTTGTAGAAATAGACCATTTTGGGTGGTGTTCCCGAAAGAATCCAATAGGGACACGTGCATGTGCTCAATACATTTAAACATGGATTTGCTTGTGGAAGCTTTACACAAAGCAAATATAGTACAAGAGAGAAATTCCATTGAAATGATGGCATCTCTTTGTTGTTCTATGTATAATAGCGATTGTTTGAGAAGAGTTTGCGGCAAATGTAAAGATAAAGTGCTTGATTTCAAAGAGTTCAGAAATGACAGAGAATTGGTATATTATTCATGGACGCGACAGAATAAACAATATGTTACCACAGACAAAAAGAAAAGGGAAATTAGTATTACCGCTAAATCTGCAACAAACGTAACACCAATCCAAGCAATTCAAAAGCTAGATGAGGATCTGCCTGCCTTTTTTCTACACTGTTATAATATTTTAAACCAATATAATGAGATTAAGAAGTTAAAGGAAAGGCTGAGATTTGACGAAACTATACTGCACATTGACTTCTCCGAAAATTATGCTATAAAATTTGCTAAAGAAGTTCAAGCTTTACATTTCGGTGGTAGTCGAAGCCAAATAGCTCTTCATACAGCTGTGGTTTACACCCATAATTTTCAGTCTGGCAGGATGGAACCTATTTCCGTATCCACTGTAAGTGATTGTGTTCGTCATGATGCGTCTGCTATCTGGGCCCATTTGACACCTTTAATTCAACTAGCACTAGAAAAGAACCCATTTACTACTACCTTATATTTTCTTTCCGATTCGCCCACATCTCAATATAGAAACAAGTTCATTTTTTACATGATTTCTCAGTTTCACAACGATTTTCCTCAATTGAATACAGTCATATGGAACTACTCTGAAAAAGGTCACGGAAAGGGTGCACCGGACGGTGTAGGAGCTGTTCTCAAACGGACGGCCGATGCTGCGGTAAAGTATGGAGAAGATGTTGCTAATTTAACTGATTTTGTTAAGATATTGGAATCAAGAGTGAAAAATATAATAATAATACCTATAACAGAAGAAAATATAATACAGAAGAGGCTAAATTACCGAAGAATGTAACACCATTTCGCGGAACCCTTTCTGTCCATCAAGTTCTTTGGAATAAAGATCAGGATTACATCACGTTCAGGGATCTAAGCTGCTTTTCTTGCGAGCCAGGCGAAATATGCCGACATGGTTTTCACAGTGGATTCATGAAAAATCCGGTCAAAATTACAGATAACCTGCCAGAATCCCAAGAATTCGTTGCTCCTCTTGTACGCTCAAAGAAAAACTTAAGTGCGAATATATCAAATATTGCTATTAAAGATGTTGCTGAAGACGCTGTACCAAAAAAACGACCCAAGATTACCGTGCTGCAGAATGTTTTATTAGTCAGAGCCAAAGACAATACTGATGATTTGAAATATCAGGCTATACCAATACCGTCGACGTCTAAGGGAACCGATGGTTCTGAGCGTAACAAAGAAAATCTATTTGACGTTGAAGATCTCGTTACACCAAATATCATATCGAAGAAGCCAAACTAATTATATAAGTAATTTGGTAAAGCAACCGATGCTGTTAACTTTTAAGTTACCAAAATATTGTTGATTATTATTAGTCTTTGGGTAAATTTTATTATTGTTTTTTATTGTTATCCAAATTTGGAAAAAGTTTGACTTTCATAATCACGTTACATGAGGCTGTCTTTTTTATTTTAATTGCTGGAATAAAAGTGTCTCTAGGTCATAATAATTAGGTAAGGTAGAACCAGAGTGGTCCAAGTGACAATTTTAACTTTTCGAGAAAACGAGGGAAACGCGTTTGTACTTATTGTAGCGAAACTAATAACTTTTAACTTGTAATTCTTTATTGAAATTACAGCTAACAAGTTAGATTAAAGTAATAAGATATGTTTAATCACAATCATTTGTATTTAGTATAACAAATTGATGGTTTTTCACAAAAAAATGCACACGGACCACTCTGGCACAAACAAAAATTTAAAAAATTTACAAATTCTTGCACATGGACCACTCTGGCACAAACAAAGATTAAAAACTCTAACAAATTTATCTATATGTCCGTAATCTACTTATGTTTGTGCACGCTAATCTCAGAAACGGCTGAACAGATTTTTATGGAACTTTCACTTGGAGATAGATGAGGTTGTGGAGAATCATATTAGCAACTCTTTATCCCGGAATTCGGGATTCCCGCAGGAAAAACTATTATTCTCAAACGAAGTCGCGGTTTCAGATTTTTATGGGACTTTCGTTGGAGAATAGAGAAGGTTGTGGAGCAACACTTAAGTAGGCTACTCTTTATTCGGAATACCCGCCACATCGGGATTCATGCGGGAAAAAATACTGTTATCGAATGAAGTTGCGGACTTTCACTGGCAACCCAGTATGACCACCGAGAATCACCCGGGAGATGGAGGAGGTTGTGGAGCAACATGGAGGCTACTCTTTATCCCGGAATTTTGTGACATACTGAGTTTCACGCGGGCGAAACCTCGGGCACAGCGGCACAGCTAGTATATTAATATGATTCAGAACTAACTTTTTACAAAAAAAATAACCGACTTCAAAGTCAAGATAACTCAAAAACCACTAGCCAGATGTCGTTCCAATGTACAAGGTACCATAATTATGACAAGCACTACTTTTACTTTACCTTCGAACAAAAAAGAATCTAGTGAAAATTCCATAACGAACCGTTCAGCCGTTTCTGAGATCAGCAAGCACAAACATACTACAAACAAATAGAAAAGTAAAAAAAAAGCTTATTCACCGATCCTTTTTTTATTTTTTTTTATCTTTGTTGGTAAGTTTGTGACCCCATAACTTCGTGTTGGGTAAACCGATTTTGATGATTCTTTATATCCTTGAAAGATGGTGCTTGTGGTATGGTCCCATATAAATTTGAGCGACATCTGACGAGTACTTTCGAATTAACTTAAATAATGTGTAAGGATGTTTTGTACTGTGTACTTATGTTTTTTTCCTGATAACTTTTTACTGAGTGTTTAGATTTTTATGATTCTCTTTTTATTTGAAAGCTGGTACAGTGCAAGTGGTTCAATGCAAGTATCATTGTAGTCTCATATGAATTTGAGCGGCATCGGACCAGTAGTTTTTGAGTTACTCTTAATAATGTGTATTTAATTTATGATCGTTACCTCATAATTTGTCACTAGATGCTTCGATTTTGATAATTCCATTTTTTATTCGAAAGCTAGTACCTACTTGACGTGTGGTCATATATAATTTTCAGCGACATCTGACGAGTAGTTTTTGAGTTATCTATACTTCTCGATTTTGAAGTCGGTTATTTTTTTGTAAAAAGTTATTGTATTATTTGAAAGCTGGTACTTGTCGGTGGTCCCGTGTAAATTTGAACAACAACTGACGATTGGTTTTTGAATTATCCTTAATGTGTATTTATGTTTGTTATCTCATAACTTTCTACTGGGTATTCCGATTTTGACGATTCTTTTTTTACTTGAAAGCTAAGTGTATGTAACTCAAAAACAACTTGTAAGACGTCACTGAAATTTATATGAGACTCCACGTCAAGGACCTACTTGCTTTTGAATAAAAAATAATTTAAAAAGTCGAAGCACCCAGTGTTAAGATATGAGGTAACGACCATAAATTAATTACACATTATTAAGAGTAACTCAAAAACTACTGGTTTGATGTAAATCTAATTTAATTTAATGGAACCACACGACAAGCCCAGGCTTTCAATTAAAATAAGAATCGTCAAAATTGGAGTACCCAGTACAAAGCTATGAGATAACAAACATAAATACACATTAAGGATAAATCAAAAACTACTCGTCAGTTGTTATTCAAATTTATACGGGACCACCGACAGGTACCAGCTTTCAAATAATACAATAACTTTTTACAAAAAATAACCGACTTCAAAATCGAGAAGTATAGATAACTCAAAAACTACTCGTCAGATGTCGCTGAAAATTATATATGACCACACGTCAAGTAGGTACTAGCTTTCGAATAAAAAAAGGAAATATCAAAATCGAAGCATCTAGTGACAAGTTATGAGGTAACGATCATAAATTAAATACACATTATTAAGAGTAACTCAAAAACTTTATGTAGAGGTTATCTCGACGGACCAGCGCTGGCAGATCAGCGCCGGTAACCAGCTTTCTACTTGAATGCGCCCTTACATTGCACTTTGATCAAATAGTCTTTTCACAAAATTAGAACCATAATCATCCAAGTACAGATTTGTCACTTGGACCAGTCTGGCACACTAAGATTTTCCAAATTCCATTAAGTCCAAAGTGAGAGGTTGCGTTTTTTCCTAGACAATGTTTCTGAATGACAATTTAATCAAAGTGGAATAAAAGAATATAGAATTTTGGACATGTTTTTGCCAAAATCGGGTTTTTTTCAAAAATGTCACTTGGACCACTCTGGTTCTACCTTACACAATTGTAAACACTGTATGTGTTAAATCGTTTTATCGTGTTTTTGACTTTGTTAATCATGCGTATATTTAGGAAATCAATGTCCAAGCAATCAGTGATCTCATTGTTCCTCGATGCTGCAAACAGTTGAGGTTATAATTAAATAGATATTAGAATTAGTATCTAACCAAAAATAATGCTGATCAGTTCCTATTTTATTGTTATTGTTTAATTCATTATTTGAGTTACCTACTTGAAGTCTTAATAAACAATTGATTTTTATCTTTTATTTTATTTGGTTTGGTGGTTTTGTTTGGTTTGTTTGGTGAATAAAGCCTTTACCTTATTTTAACCATTGCACGTCATTACACGTCAGTCAATGTCATTCATGGTAATGAAGATGTCATTCAGTTTCTTTAATAGTCATTACGTTCACAAGAAAAACTTGAAAATACGAGATATCTCAAAATCTATGAGGAGCAGGATAATGCAAATACTATCAAAATGTTGATAAAGTGTAGTTTATTATATGACTGCTAACACACAGCCATAATTAAAGAAAAATAATAGGTAGACAAAAAATACGTTAAGAACGGAAAGTAGTTAGGATCCACCCTTTATTGTCGTACAAGGATCTTGATGTATGTTCACACACACACACACACACACGCACACACACACACACACAC
This sequence comes from Hesperia comma, assembly GCA_905404135.1. NCBI lineage: Eukaryota > Metazoa > Arthropoda > Insecta > Lepidoptera > Hesperiidae > Hesperia > Hesperia comma. The sequence goes on along the minus strand of FR990021.1, from coordinate 11,866,581 downwards.
ACACACACACACACACTTCACAGTTATCGTAAAAATATTGCGACAAAATTATAAAAAATAATCTCTACTATACTTATTTTAATGTCTTATATATACTAGTGCAAAGTTTCATGAAAATTGGTTCGCTAGTTTTTACGTGAAAGAGTTATAAACACACACATATAACTTTACTAACTTTCGCATTTATTAAGTATATTAGTAAGATAGGAAATTGACGACCCGGATGGCGCAATATTTAACATGCCGGATCGCAGTTCCGAGGGTCCTGGGTTCGATTCCCAGCGAGGCGGAATTTTGAATGATGAGTTTGAATTTCCGCTCTCAGTCTGGGTGTGTGTACTTGTCTTGTGTATTGTCCATGGCACCCACGACACAGGGAATCCTAGTGTGGTGGGGCTATAAGTGTAAAGCGTTAAAAAAATACCCAGCAGGAAGTAGGATTATAGCAGAAAGTATGCTTTTACGTGTTCGCAGTTACTTTGTCGTTTATGAGCCGGTTTTGATAATTCTTTTTTTGTTGGAAAATAGATGTTTCAACAGTGGTATCATGATAAGGACGCCAGGATCTGATGATGTCATCCCAGAGAAATAGAGGGGAACTTTCGAAAATTGTAGGGGAACCTAGCATGTTTGTAAATGTTTTTACTAAGTGTTTTAAAGCACAACAATTTAATGGAAGTCTGGAGTCGATCTAATGATGGAACCGAAAGACAATCGAGAGAACTTCTTAAAGATTTCCAGCAGTTAGGTACCTTGTGTTTGGGCTTGAATTTGTATTGAAGAGAATTTTATACCTGTATGGGTTGAATTGAGCGCTACCTGGCGAGTAGTTTTGAGTTATCTTTGCTAGTCGAGATTGAAGTCAGTTAATTCTTTTTGTAAAATGTTAGATAATCGGTGTGTCATAAGGGTCTATATCTTTAGGCGTTGGATAGATTTCGATACCTACTACTGATATTCTTCTATATCTACTTATTCTATTCCATTTCTATCTATAGATATCTTTAGGTAGATACATATACAATAAAACTGTAACTGATCGCTGTCTGTACATGGTAAATATATTATATTTAAAAATTTAAAATGGGATACCATATTTCATCAAGAGAACCCAAAACAGTGTTTTTAATTTAGTCTGTCTGTATGTTTTGTTTGTACATGCTAATCTCAGAAACAGCTGAACGGATTTCTATGGGACTTTCACAATGACGTGGTTGTGGAGCAACATATAGGGGACATAATAATATAGAAAGCAACATGTTTTTTTATCCCAGAGTTCCCGCGCGATCGAAATTCACACTGGAAAAACTATGCACGAACGAAGTCGCGGGCTCAACTACCTACTTAGTTAAAAATAATTGTATAAAGAAAAAATTTCTAGTCGTACCTACATATTAACGGAGTAATAGCATTAAGCGCATCACACACGGTGAAGATAATGTAAAATATATATTATCTTAGAGCATATTTCCGATTATCGCTCGCCATACAAATCCTATGAGCCATCACACACGACGAAGATAATATATATTTTACCTTCAATATCTTAAGATACTGAGCGATACGCCAAATATGTAAATATATATTTCATATCTTAAGATGTTATATTAATATACCAAATATACACATCTTACAATAAATACATGGTGTTTTTGTGTGTTCGTATTTTGCTTTTTTATATTTTTTTATATCTTTCCTAATCAAATCATGAATCGAAATGAATGTTTCTCTTGACTGTCTAAAATACGCATGAAATTTCTTCGTTGACAGATGATCATAAAGGTTTAACCTTTCACCTTTCACCGCAGGTAATTCTCTTTCTTATGTGAGGCTCTATCCAAATGTTTCTCCTTTTGGAATGTGCTACTGCAATCTGCATGTCACATTCTATATTATCATCATCTTCTGAGGAGCTGTCTAACAAATCAAGAAGTAAGGCAGTATCATTCATAGTCAATCACCCTGTATATAGAACTCTAACAAGGAATATGTGTGACACCAACGCAAACTCGTAAGAAAATGAACAGATTTTTTATGTTATCGTATCTTAATCGTGTGTGATACCTTAAGATACTGTAATATTTTATATTAGAGCATCTTAACTTAAAATAATATTATAGTATCTTCACCGTGTGTGATGCGCTTTAAGCTTAGATGTTACTACAAATAACTGTAGACTGTAGCCTAACGTTGGTATTACCTAAGGTAACGTAATCCTAGCCATTGCTATCGTGCCAAAACGCATCCTGAAGGGAGACTGGCTACTGGCCAACGAAAATAAGCGCAATTGCTACTCTATCTCGGTAATAGCATCGACTTTACTCGTTGTAAATAAACTAAATATTAGAATTGAAACGTATTGCCGCCCTATTTATGACAAAGTACAAAAGGAAAATGCATAGAAATACATTATCTATATCTACTTACCCTGCCTATACCCTCATTATTATTCATGCTTAGTAAGCCGGCTGCATGGTTTTTTCGTTATAACAAAACAAGTACGTACTTATATGAATAGATATTTATGAATAGATGATGAATGTAGGTAGAATGAAGAATGTAGGTAGGTACCTACATTATGTACCTCGTTGCATAATATTTTCTGGAATTATTTCGTTCATTGCTTTCTCTATTTAAAAAAGAAACATGGCATTTCAACTGCCCGTTATAAATGCCCGCTATAAATATAAATGGGATTTACCTTCATGTAATAGTTTTAGGTAAGAAATGGTTATCGAAATAAAGAAACGATTTTCTCCTTGTAAATCCAAAAAGTAAGTTTCTCATTATGTATAAATCCTATTAATATTACTACGGCACGAGGATAACATAATAATAAGACATTCAAAGAATAACTTGATGAAAAGGAAAATCCATTTGCTCACCATTTTTCTTCCATATTAAAGTACTTTGGTGGAGTCACACAACTTTTGTGAGAAGTAAAAAGGGTTTTCCTGCCTTCTACCGTTAAGGAACGAAAAGATTTCAAGCTCTCCCGAGACCTCCGGTAACATAATGAAAGTTGAACTCACGGCGGATAATTTCCATAAGTCATCTGCTCTGAACGTATTTAGCAGTAGCAATTTGATTCGTTCGAACAGTAATATACGAAGAGACTTGTTTACACAGACATTGCGGTAGATTAATATGTCGTTTTTCCACATACCTACAGATACGCCTATCTAAGATATCTACTACATAAGTAAATTGGTAATATTATCTGGAGGAGATGGCTTAAAAATTTTCGCGGATTAAATCAAAGTATTTGTGTTAAAAGATTTGAAAATTACGTTTTTATTACAAACTAGCGGCTCTGCCCTGGCTTCACTCCGGGAAAGTTAGTGGTCCCTTAGAATTTTATTAATTAGGCCTAATTAAAAGTATTAAAAGATGTCTGTTAGACTGATTTATCAATGCACAGCCCAAACTACTGGACCGATCAGGCTGAAATTTGGCATACAGATAGCCACCATGATGTAGGCATCCGTTAAGAAATAATTTTTCAAAATACATCCCCTAAGGAGGCGAAACAGGGTGGTGAAGCTTAAGCTTATTATACGCATGCGAAGTCGCGGGCGGAAGCTAGTAGTAATAGGTATAAGACAGGAATGTCTAAACTCTAAGTGTTTTGTATTAGGGCCTGCCAAGGAAAGAGGCTGCGGCAAATAAATTCTTAAATGTCTCGCACATTTAAGTATAAGTATCACAGAACAAATGTTTGTTGTCCAGTGTAAGTTACTTTTCTTTATAATCGATATAGCTGTCTGCCACACAAGGATTCTTAGGAGAGAGACGTGACTGCAAAGTGTATTTAAGTGTATCTATATTTGTTACTGTCGATCCTGTCTCACTTCGCTAAGGAAAATAATACCTACAAGTGTAGCATCAAGCAGCGGAGAATAAAATGTAGTGCAATGTAGGTAAACGTTTATGTTTGAAATTCAATCTTATTGAAAATAAGCATAACAATGGTAGAAAATAACTCATATTCCTTCCCCAGCTTTAAACGTTTGTGAAATGTTATTACAACATTGAGATTCGAGTACTTACCTACCTAAAATGTTTCTATGAAAAAATTAAGTAGGTAGTAAAGTAAACCACGAAATCGCTTCAAAGCCTGATGAGAACCTTAGAGATATCTTAATAGGTAGGTACCTATACTTATATAGGTATATAATTTTTTTGTATATAATCCAAACCATTTTAATCACGATTACCTTTTGCCTAGTAGTAACTAGGGAATATACCTACCTATTAGTAATTATATTACTTACATTACATACAATACCTACATTGGTACATACTTATAATAAGTAAGTATAACATGTATTCTAATATTTTTTTGCAAATACCTACTCATATCTATGGCACTTATGCCGTACCATGTACATACCTACTTATTGCAAAATGCAAACTATAAACATCTAGGAGTATTTCGTAAATTTCTCAAACTGGTACATTCGTCTGCGACGGAGGCACTCGAAACTAAGTATCACTTTTAGATTTTCACGAATATGCTCAATGACCATCACGAAATTGCAAAGTTTCTTTAGCTACTTTTTAGGGCTTCATAGTCAACATGGGAAGCGTAGGTATAGTTGCACTATGTCGGCCCGTTTGCCCTAGCTTGGTTCCTTAATCGCTGTCTTCTGTGATTTCAAGTCTTCATTATTTCCTCAATAGGGGGATTGTTGGGTTATCGTAATACCTAAACATCATCGTGGGTGTTCGATTTTTTTTCTAAAGCTTCTTGTGAAGCATACCTAAAAGTTACTTACTTTGTTCGTCTTTTATAAATTAAATCCGTATGAATGAAGTCCGTTTTTTATGAATTAAGTGATGTGAGTACTTTTTTAGGGTTCCGTACCCAAAGGGTAAAACGGGACCCTATTACTGAGACTTCGCTGTCCGTCCGTCCGTCCGTCCGCCTGTAACCAGGCTGTATCTCATGAACCGTACCTAATAGTTACACAGTTGAAATTTTCATAGATGATGTATTTCTGTTGCCGCTACAACAACAAATACTAAAAAACAGAATAAATATTTAAGTGGGCGCCCATACAACAGACCACATTTTTTGGCGTTTTTATACATAATGGTACGGAACCCTTCGTGCGCGAGTCTGACTCGCACTTAGCCGATTTTATAATGTGTAATAAATTTCTCATAAATTATGTACGTGCTTTCATGTTTCACTGGTTCTTCATCACGTAGGTTTTGTGGTTTTGGCTCGTGACGTTCATTTTCTGCTGACGTCATAGAACCCACGTCATCCGTTCGTTAAGATAGATCGACTAAGACCTCATTTGTCAAAATCTGATGACAAGTGGTATGAAATTTGCACGTATATACATTATAATAAAGCGAAAAAAAACAACTACATATAAGTAATATAATAATTACTTAAGTATTACTTACCTACCTACCTGATTATTACCTACCTAATCATTTATTGCACATGAAAGTTGCTAACAAATGTTTGCTAAATTTGTTTTTCGATCAACGAAAATGTTGACTAAACTAGCCGTCCTTTCATTAATCACGCTCGCTGCTCCGTGCACAAGTGAACTGTAGATTGTGTGAATTGTGTAATTAAGCTTCCCTTATGCTTCGAGACCGCTGTAACATGCAACATTAGAGAGCAGTGGCTTTGTAAACATTTTGTGTCAGCACATACAAATCATTTTTGGTTCTATTTTATCGCTGTTGAAATACTAATACCTACATATAATATTTAGGTGCTGGAAGAAGTTGCACCTAAAACCGATTTGAATTAAAAAAGAATAAATTTTACCTCAAGTTTATTACAATACATTCAATGAGTGAAACCCACATTGAAATCGGTAAAGCCATTACTAAAATTAGATGGAACAAACGCACAAACGAATAGACTAATAATCCTTCCGGGATTTATGGCGTTAATAAATTAATATGCCGACTAGAATAGAATAGAATAGTATTTCGCGAATATTTTCCATGTACAGACGTCGATCACTGAAGGTTTTAATATGAATAGATAGGTAACTCGTATTATTGTATAAGTAGGCGACTAAACGTATTGAAATCAATATGAAACTTCGATAGGCTATAATAAATACGGTTGATTTAAGAAACATTTCCTATCAAATAATGTTAGCAACTCACGGCCATCGGGATAAACTTTCTCCTTACTCATGGGTAGCCATGCACGATGTTAAACGGTCCTCATTTTTCTATAGTTGGAGGAAAATTGCTGTCGTATTTCCGGCTCACATGTCCTTAAGCTGGAGACAACGAGATTATCCGCGGGGAAATAAAATGGAGACACGAGAATCATCAATCTTTGCCCTTGCCATCCTTAAACGAAACTAATAAAAATGGTATCTTATTATTGGAAAAGCCTTGTTGATTAATGTAGTGGTACCTACTCGTAACGTACATTCCAATTTATTTTATTCTTATTTTTCGGCAAAACTTCCTCATCCATTTGAAAAGAAAATTCGACCTTTCCAATTTATATTACCTTTTCTTAATTTAAAATGAAGTTACTAGTGCAGTTTTTATTAAATTGTGTGTGCAATTGGTTTGTCGCAAGAGAAACTGTCTGCCTTTGAAATTTGAACGCAACTCGGAAAGTTAGGTTTGTCCGACACCCGAATTAGAAATGAATTATAATTTTGCCGCTTTCAGATTTGTTTATTTTCAACAGTTGATCATTTCTGTTGATCGAACAAGTAGGCGTTTTTACCCTACTATATTTATAACTAAAAGTTAACACCATTAAACTATTAGTAATAATTTTTATTTATTCCCAGCTGATTCCCAGCCCAGATTGTTCTCTACACAGAAATACTCTACACTAGTTACTGTGACCGTGAAGTAAAATATCTTAACTTCATAATATAAGTTTAGTGTTTTGTCAACAAATTCGGTGTACCTATTGCGGCCATCAAACCCATAGGTAAATACAATACATGTAAGTCCATCCAATTCTCAGGAGTGGCAATACATCAACGTCTGTCATCGACCTTAAAAATACTAGATAGTTATTCATGGAACTGAAGCTCGTTTAAAATCAATCACTCACATGGCAAACCTCTATGGCTCTTATAGAAATATTAAGATAAAAGCAATTGTGAACCCTTTGAGAAATGCCCTCATATCGTAAAACAAATTTGTTCACGAGTAGAATTTAACTGGTTTCTAAAATTATAACAGAATCAAGATTCGTGAGTGTTTGAATACATTAAACGAATTACAATTTGTACAATAATGCGAGGTAAGTCGTCATATATGCATATACGTAATTACGTATAGTAACAAAACCAAATTAATAAAACAATAATTATTTTAAAACTTAATACATATTACATACTATTTGCTGTACCTATCATATAGTTTGTCTTAAGTTTGAATGTTGTTAAAGTGGAAATAGAGGAATAAAAGCAATTAAAAGGCATAAGTAGGTAAAAGTTGGCCGTCGGCCCACAGCAGTCGCGCGTCGCTCAAGCCCGGCAAGTTTGTCAATTATAACTAAGGTGACTACGTTTGCAGAGTTGATTGCAAAAATACCAACGTAAATACAGTCTGAGAATCTTAATTAAGACGTAAAACTCGTCTCAAGTAGTTGTTTAACAGGGCCCATATAATTTTGGCTCAAACAGTTTTTTGTTACATTAACAATTATTAACAATTTGACGATTTGACAATCCTACATAGCAGTCAACAGGCCACTAAAGTTGACTTTAAATTTTTATTAGGTATTAATTTATTGCAGTTTTAATAATTTTTAATAATTTAATTAAATTTAGATTTGGGTATCACACCTACTTAAGCTAATACTGCTTACATGCTAATACTACCTGCATAATGTTTTGAAATGAAGACGAATACTTATAGGTATTTAAGGTTTTATTTATGCAAGCCAAGCATGCACCGGCCATATAAGAAATAGGTAGGGGAGGCATTAAAAGTTCAACAGCGCTAAGCGAAGTTCCGTGCAAGTTGTACAATCGGATTAAAGTAAATAGCTGGCGAGGACGGGGATATCTGTTATAAGCTCGGTATAATACCGAGGGGCTGTGAGTGTGTTTCTAATCAAGGCTTCAAGACAGTTTCAGAAAGGCCGGGTGTGCGGGCACCCTGTTAATAGCGAAAGTACCCCTCTAAGGGGCGCCGCTAGGTCTTATCTTGCCTCTTCCGACACCGCCGACTTACATTTAATTGTCGAAGTTTTATTGTAGCCATCCTAATTACGATATTGGAAACGAAGATCAGATTATGTCTCTTTGAGTAACGTCGGCCTTTGTGGATTAATCTCAATGTAATCGAAGTGCTATCTCTGTGCCGTGTTTATGTAGTATCTTTGCACGATATAAATACGTACCTATAACGTAAAATTTATTTACTAGAAGAAATCATAATTTTTATACGAAAAACGATAAAAGTTCGACGATAATAGATTTAAGCTCTAAGGATGACAGGTCCTATAAAAGTTTATTAAATAAATTCGAGATGAATGAGATATTTTATTCAAAGGAACTTGTACAATGGTTGTAACACCGAAGAATAACTTTTTTATTCTTTTAATAATAACCCATCCATAATACGCTTTGACAAACATATTATTATGAATTATCTACGACCCGTGCCTAAAATATTTTTATACTCGGTTTCGGAACAGATAGTAGTAGTACAGTACAGATAGAACAGAGAGCACTATGCGCATGCAAGTAAGGTAACTCATGGTTGAGTAATTTTAATTTTTGTCATATAAATTTAAGTTAAGTTACTCTGATTTTTAGTCACCTTTCTCACCTGGTACCTGCGCAGGTGTCACCGGGCAAGCTCCACAAACATTCAGGCATTAAAAAGTAGTTACATGCTTTAGAAAATAAGTTGTATCTTACGGCTCTGGGATCTTGGACTATAATAAATATTGCAGTAAATTCTACACTGGCCATTCTGGTCCAACACTTGATCCCAGGCTTATAACATTTTTGGTTTTTACTGACAAAAACATACAGTTGATTTTTGACCACTTCACTTCAAGTAAAAATTTAACCGTCCAAAAAAATTTGCAGCGAATAGAACAAATGATAATCCGAAGGCACCCGTTCTGGGGAATATGTTGGAAGTGGCATTATATCCACATCAGTTCATCAGAAATAAAAATTAAACAGCACTTTTATCTTTTTCATAGTAAAAAGTACGTACCTAATGACAAAAACACTGCTTATTGCTCGCCATACTTAAAACGAAACCAACTAAAAACTATTGCATAGATTCAATTGAGCTTTTTCACACACAAGCCTTGCTATATTGGCTCTCAAAACATATAAAGGTTATGTAGCTGAAGAGTGAAGTTTGGTTCAAGAATCACAATTAGCTCTGTCCGAAAAAACTAAATTACTTTTCGAACATCCCATTAGTACCTACCTTTGTAAAGGTATTGTATTTAAATACACTGAAGTAAATAAAATTGAAATCCTGTAAAGTGATGTTCAGTGTTGCATGAAATAATATGAAACTATCACATCCTCCGGACCCCGATAAAAAGTATCCACTACTGGCTCTATTCCACACTGATAAAACCATACTACACAAGTCAGTTAAGTGCAAAAGCATAAAGTTTAAAAACGCACGCAGCGTTAAATCGGGTACGGAGGCATGCAACATGGAACAGCAGTTCCGAGAACAATTCAATTTACTTTTATGGGCCAACCTGATCCCCTGCGATCCCCCAGCGGATCAACTCGCTTACAAACCGGGCGGGAACTAATCATCGGCCGCGTCTTGCCTGATTCGTTACCCATATCTCAAGTAATCGTTCTCAATACTTTTGAACACGTCTTTTATAACGAATGCTTTTTCTTTAATCGTTATCATGAGTCCTATAGGATTTCCCCAAGGCGACATCTAAAAAATAAAGAGACTTTTTCAAATTCGTTTTTAGTTCCAACAAAGTATGAATAAGTAAAATCTATACGATAATAAAATGATTATATGTAGGTTATATGAAATCAATGATGAGAAGATTATTTAAGAACTTAGGTAAGTATAAGTGCTTCTAATTCAAGTATCAATGTTGGAAACTCTTGGAAATAGATCGTACTTGGAGTAGATATTATAGTAAACACATTGTACCCATTGAGTAGGTATACTCGTACTTATGAGTTCAACTAAGTTCAAACAAATCCATTGGGCATAGTGTGTATCATGCAGATCGAATAAAATCAATAGAGCTTTATTTTAATTTCACTTTAATGTTATGGTAATCCTTTAACGTTTAAAATTGTTGGAAATTTATCGCACTTTATTAAGCCATGATGATACAACAATATACTTAATTTAATTATTAGTATTAGCTCGGTTATTTTGTTCAAATTCACAATTCATCTGTGTCTACCATTACTTATTAATGATTACACAACTATTTAATCTATATATCATTACAAAATAGCTGCGCTATCTTTTTGATCGGTGATTAAAGATCAGACTGACTGTTGATTAAAGAATTGACGCTCACAATCGGATAAGATAGATTCCTGAAATAAGTATTAATTTCATTGAACAAATCGGAGTTTCAGGTAATTAATCGGACCTACCGAAGCGTAATAAGTTTACCCATATTTATCTTCTTTAGCTGAACAGTCGTCTTGTCAGTTTCTTGCTTTCGAGTAAATCACAGATGTAAACTAAGAAACCAAGGTAGTTTGAAAAATGGATCTCCAAGGAGGACCCTCGTTGCAATCTTTTTCTTGCTTGCTTTCTTCGTTTTAGCTAAACTACAATTTCCTTTATTTACTCTTTTCTTAAGAAATCTTCATAGTAAAAGCTACTTTTAGGAAATCGTATGACTTGAATAAAAAATACCATATCTATACTAATATTATAAAGCTGAAGAGTTTGTTTGTTTGTTTGTTTGGTTGAACGCGCTAATCTCAGGAACTACTGGTTCGAATTGTATTTTTTTTTGTGTTGAATAGACCTTTTATCGAGGAAGGCTATAGGCTATATAACATCACGCTGCAACAATTAGGAGCGAAGAAATAATGGAAAATGTGGAAAAAACGGGGACAATTATTCATTCTCGAGGGCTTTCGTTGCATGCGTTGCGAAAACGATTCAAGATACCAAAAATATATGTATGAAAGAATTATTCCTATTGAAATGATCTAAAAAAATGTCCACGACAGTATATGTCTATCTTTTAAGATTAACACACTAGAACCGTTTTTATGGTAATCAAATTTGGTCGAACCCACTGCCATACCAAACTTGCCGCGTTTCCAAGTTTAATCTGAATTAATCTTGCTGTGATTCTTTGCTACTTTGCTATTATTTTGTCGTAAGCTTTATTTCTAAGTTTAATTTAATTTAACCTGAATTAATTTTGGTGATAGTTTATTATCTTCCCGAAATTCCTACGGGAGCGGGACCTACGCGGTTGATACTTACGGGTCCCGAAGCGAAGCGAGGGCGGTTCGCTAGTTATTCATACAATTAAATGGGTACATGAGCATATATTAATATATTATTATTATGTTCACAATGTATTCTAAAAAAATCTCTTAAACGTGGGTTTTGATATTATACAAAAGTTGCTTAAACACAGGTTAAAATAATCACAATAGATAGATATTTTATGTGCCTAATCCATGTTTAGGTACGTACATAGTTTCGTTAGTGAGTTTTGTAATCACAATCACGAAAACTAGCATTATAATAGCCTCATAGCTTAACGACTGCTAACTAAAGATAAACGATTGTATAATTATGTCCTGTCTAGCACGGAAGCATATCATAATTATAACATATCGCACTTAATAATCATTAATTTATCTGTAAAAAGAACTGAATTACTGCTTATTTTGTCTCCAATTAATGACTTTAAAATATTCGAGGGCAAATTCCCTACATAATTATCCACAGCTTTTCGTAACGCCACACCAAAGAGAGATAGTTTAAAGTACCTACTTAGCGGTTGTCAATTACGATTCATTAGTGCGTCTGGACGAAGCCAACGAATTATTCAGTTGAAAGTTCGTTGTTAATGGCTATTCTGTGTTGAAATTTTGATTGCAGTCTGCGTTTCCTCGTACTTTTTGTTATTACGTTTCCCACATTGGATATTAAGAATTAACGAATCATCAATAAAATATAATTATATAAAACTCTTGATTTATTGATTGACTGACAGACAATTCACAGCTGAAACTACTGAAAGCATGCTGCTGGCATGTATTTATGTTCCTTGGGGAGTGCAGGGTAAAGGATTTTGGATACCTCTTATCCAAACGAATAAAAGGGGATAAACTGAAAAGAAAAAGGAAAAAAAATCATGAATTCATTCGGGTGAAACCTTAGGGGACAACTAGTATTATTTATTTCATTGTTTATTATTAGCCTGTCTAGTATCATCATGTAATAGTACAGTATACATGTTCAATAATAAAAAGCTGATAAACATTATTCGATTATCTTCGACAGATAAGATTAGGATGTACCTAAGTTCTAGCAGGAACGTGACGACCCCGTGAACCTATGTAAATTTTATTACTGAACATTATTTTCCCAGCCGATCTTATTGGTGCAAGCCAATTTTATGAGGCAAAATATTTTTTGTACACAATGTAGTCCCAATATTTCCTACATAATATATACTTACTCGTTATAAGGAAATATTGTTAAACATATAGGCCGTCACATACATATAGCAAACTTATTTTAAAAGTAGGAAAAGAAGTATCATCATATCATATTATCTCAGTATTAATTAGAACTTCAGTATATGTATACCTATGTATTTGTGAAAAACGGTTGTGTTTATTACTTTAGAATTTAGATGACCATTGCCATCATTGCGAAAACTCGCGGAAATGTCAACTTTCAGTGTACAGCATGGATTTATTATATTAGTAGCTAAATCTATGGGGTACACAGATTTTAAATACGGGTTATCATATTAAAAATAGACTAATGGCGATTTTAAATCTTATAATAAGTATTTGGGAAGCCTTGGTTAATAAGGGCAAAAATTTACTTGAACACATTAAGGTGCTATGATAAGTGCATAGTATCTCAATCGTGAAACATAAAAGTTGCGGCGATATCGCAAATGCGTCACACGGTGACGTCAGAAGTCTCAATCACGTTATCAGAGTTTTCTACATGCTCGCATATACATACATATACAGGTTCCGACTGTGAAGACTTGGAGCTCGGTCGCTCTCCATGTATGGCACATGTGGGTCAAAAGGTAACCAGGTAAGGTGACCAGAAAAGGTTTTGAAACAAAAAAACTTCACGAATGAAACAAAGGGAGCTATGATATAAAATGGTTTTTGCTTATTTCGTAGTACCTACCTACTTGTAAAGTATGAGATATTTTTAAAAATAGCTCAATAAACAAATGACACCAGCTAGTAGTGAGCTTGTCTGCCGAGAGCTAAGTTCCGAGTTCGGTTTCCGGTCGAGGTAAACATTTGACATAAATGTTTGTGCCCGCGTCATGTGTTTATGATTTGTGTCCACGCAACCCACAACAAAAGGAACCCTAGTGCGGGAACCAGGATGATTTATTTACTTATTACAATACTTTTACAATGTATGATATGATAAAGAATCTCTATCATAACTTGTATGTTACACGAAGCCCACGTTCATAAATTTATTAACGTTACTCGTAAAACTACAACTGAAATTAGATGTCAGAAAGGTCTGTTACAATTATTTAACTTAAAAGTTAATTAGAAATCGCTACTACAGCGATAAGACCGCCTGTTGTGTTTTAATAATTTGCACTGTTATTTATACAATTCTAGTGTGTACCTAGATACGTTAAATAAAGTAGGTATATTTATTGTATTGTAATTTCATTTCTCATTTTGTAATTTGTATGCACACGTTCTAACCATGGATGTAGAAAGTAAAGATGCGCCCGTAACATACATAAGGCGCACGACGAGTGGTCAACATTAGGTTGTGTGATTGAGTGATTGATCAAGTCAGTCTGTTGTAGACAGCAGCGAGTTACACATCTTCCTTACGCAAAATTGATTTCATTAATTACGTCCGCAAATGTAGAAAATATGGCTTCCTGTGCCTTCAAAAATATTCTAACAATTCAAGAAACACAAATAAAGTCCAAAGGAATCACATTTCATTATGTAAACTTTGAATTGTAAATTATTTTCACAACTTCTAAAATAATAACTTTAGTAAAATGGCGCGTCACATATGTACCTAAGAGTGACAGAGACAGCACGACTAAAACTTCCAAACGCGGAAGCGAGATATCACTATGTAATCTGTGCGTTTTCAAATATAGTAACAAAATTCCATTCAAACTTCACGCACAAACCGATTCAATTCAAAATTGGATTGTTCCAACTTGACGCACATTCGAACGTGCAAGGCCGGTCTATGTATGTATGTCTATGGTTCTAACCACGTTTTCCAATTTTTTTATAGATTTAAGGTAGCAAACGAGTATGCATCACCACCCTTCCTTCCCATTTAGTCCAGTAAACAGATTAGAATATTTGTTGGTTAGTATGTTAGTAAGCGTGAAGACAGGGACCCTTAGTGATAGTTAGTTCTATTAGTTAATGTTAGTAATAGCTCAGTTAGTACATATTTATTTATTTATTTATTCTTTATTGAACCTTACAAAAGTAAAGGAACAAAAGGCGGACTTAATGCTAAAAGCATTCTCTACCAGTCAACCTTAGGGCAGTGGGAGAACGAAGAGGCGGTAGCAATAAAGAGAAAATAGAAAAAAGAGAAGCGCTATACATAAATAACTAATGTGGATTTACTAAGTAGGTACATATAGATATAAACAAATAATATATATGAATGTATATAAATATATATTAATATAACATAAATATGAATATATATTATAAATAAATATATAATATAAATGACGAGTCTAAAGCTCGAGCTGGTTGTACTTTACCATGATTTCATACTATTTTACTCTGTGTAATGTGTAATTTCCTTCCAAGTAGGTACTCTTGTCAAACTATGAAATGTGGGCTTCTTTCGTCAGGACGTCAACTCAGGATATTAAATGAAACACAGGATTGAGCCTCACACCATCACATAACCAACTGCTTTATTCAATGATCTCTTGGCTCAATATGAATACTCGGTTTGGGTTTGTTTTCGTATTGACTGTATTTACTTTGCGATATTACGATATTGATTTATCGATCGATCCACTCGCATACGCGTCACACGTCACAACTTTCGAGATTCACGGCATTACAATTAAGAAGGAATCTTTACAATAACAAGATACCGACGCGATATCAATATTCCATTATTTCTCTTATGACAGCTCCACCGCGCGCCACAGTGTATCGATTCCGCGCATACCACAGACTAAACAGCATCAAACAGTTTACTATTTCCGACACGGCCATCGCTGACATATCACCCGTCCCTGGGTGATGCTCCATTCCGTTATCATCGCCATCACAATTGCTCGATCCGCAATTTTCAATTACTTCAAACCAAAACAAAACTCAAAATCTTTAACATCAAAAATGACTACTGCTGCTACTGCTGCGAGTGGATTTCAAAAACTTTGTTTGCATTTTTTAACCCTAACTACCGTTTTTACCACTGCTTCCTGAGTGTCTTCGCTATGGAGAAGAAGCAAGCGGAACAAACTCCATAACATAACACTTGTTTAGAACAAAATTACCAATTCATTATTTGCGCGATTTGTTTTAACTTTTACTCGGTACGTCGTCACCGTATAACTCTAATCGGTACGTCACCGCCATATAAAACCGTATTCGTTTCAGCATCTTCCCGTGATCCATCCTCAAGCACGCTCTACCAGCGGCAACACGTATTTGAAGATTACCTGTAACAACCAAATACACACGCGAGTATCTCTCCACGCTCGGCCCTTCCTGACCTACTATAAAGTCATTCTCAAAAATTCCGAATTTCGTCTTTATCTAACTTCATCAATGTCAACTTCCAAAAACACTAATCGCATTCCTAAAAATCTCGTCTCTGTCCGACTTGGTTCGTAGTTAGTTTCCAACCCTAATACCAATTATCAACATGTCCATCCCATGTGACTAACCAGTATTTCAAAACAATGAGATATCGTCAAACCAGTATTTACACCACTTTACAGCTTTAATCCAATCAGTATTACACAAATTGTCAGTTCATCCATGAACTCAAATGGCTGAAGGTCATTAACTCAACATCATCATCAGATAACTTTTCAAGTCTCAAACGTCATCACTTTGCTTGGTACACTCTGTTATTAACGCCTATGTCGAGCGTGGACGTCAAACCTGTGCCTATGTCGAGCACGTGTCTCCAACGCCTAAATCGAGCGTGGACATCAGAATCCTGTGCCTATGTCGAGCACATACCTTCAACGCCTAAATCGAGCGTATACACCACAAGCTGTGCCTATGTCGAGCACATCGCTTCAACGCCTAAATCGAGCGTATACACCACAAGCTGTGCCTATGTCGAGCACATCGCTTCAACGCCTAAATCGAGCGTATACACCACAAGCTGTGCCTATGTCGAGCACATCGCTTCAACGCCTAAATCGAGCGTATACACTACAAGCTGTGCCTATGTCGAGCACATTGCTTCAACACCTAAATCGAGCGTACACACTACAAGCTGTGCCTATGTCGAGCACATCGCTTCAACGCCTAAATCGAGCGTATACTACAAGCTGTGCCTATGTCGAGCACAACACCAAGCATCGTGTTGACCAACACTAGGCCAGATGGGCCTAAACTTCCTCATTACTGATTGTCACTTCAAATTTATCAACTTGACCTTCAGGCACTTTCATCGCAATGTCATGGTTATCAAAAACCACCATTAAACCGTACCAGGTTATGAACAATGATAATGTCAGACAAACATACTGGTTAAACAATATCTCCCTTATCAAATTAACTAGTGGACTTTCTCATGACTTAACCTCATAGCTTTTACTTTTCAGTAACTCAAAACATAACAGCTTGTACTCAAAATAAATTAACTGGTCACTTTATTTATATTCCCCAAAAACAAATTTACGTTCCTTACAAAATTTAGTTTTTATCAAGTTAATCAGTTTTTCTCAAAGCAATTGAATTTTTCTCAAAGAGTTGCCATTTCTCAAACAAGTTGACTTATCGAACGGTACTCAAGTACAATCATGTACTTCTCGCAAAATAACAACCCGTATACATAGCTCTCATGCAAAACCGTTCATTGGCACCCACCAACAACAGGACAGAACACTTCTCTCCAGTGCTCATATAAGGACTATGCATTTTTCAAAGTAACAAAACCGTTCCAATACAATTTCAAAAGTTCCGTTCGACAAGTTGAGTGAAATTTAATAAAACTGTAAAAAAAATGAAGAAGTCCTATTAGTTGACTACTATGTCACTATAATGCTGTTTATACTGTCAACTGACATCAATTATCCAGTGCATAAAAGTAAACCAGTCATTAAAGCCATTAATCAAAAATTCAAAAGTGAATACTTAATACGGAGTCAATTTCTACTGAAGACTTATTACATGAAGTTTCTCTCAAATCTATTTCAATGAGTCATTATCAAAGAGTCCAAATAACTGCCTAGCCCATATCATGACTACTGCAATCCATTTTTTTGCAAATTGTATTAACTAAGAAATTTATTCTGTGGCCGTCTCACTGTAACTTAAATCTGCAAAATATATCATGAAAAACTCATGAGATAATACCACAGGTAGTTAAATGTTACATACCTAGTAACTTATTACTTCAAAAACTACTTTGATGATAATCAAAACAAATAATAACTTTCTCATTTTCATACTTGGAACTGAATATTAAACTTCAAAACCCAATATTGGTAATTTTAGAATCATTCTGTCACAATTCTCATTCCATTATTCGCTAATTATAAGTGATAATTAATCATAACACTCAAACAACTCAAAAACTAATTGGGACCACTATCACCGTTCAACAAAATAATAGTAAACATATTATCTCATTATTAAATTAAGGGAAATTCACTACTTTGTTTAATAACACAAAAATTCTTTTATGTTCCATTAATGGGTCTTTTACCTTAAAAACCATTAGATAACTCTAGTAATAACTAATGAAGTGCTTTTAGTTGTAATTCTATCATGTGTTATTAACAAACTTTTAAAAACTTTAATTCAATTAATTTGTTGTCCCGGAGACTTTAATTGTGATATTCTTTCTTATTTAAAATAGCTCCCAACTATTATGTAACAACCAAACCTTATTAAAGGTCCCCCAATCTCCCAATAAAAACAATGCAGAGATACCTGACATCCAGTAGCGTAGTATATCAACACTCGAAGCATCATACATCCAAGTCAGACTCCAGCAGAACTTTTGCAGGGCAGCACTGCAGGCTCATGATGCAGACCCTTTGGCTCATGTAGTATGCAGACACTCAACAATGGAATTGCACAATATTCAAAGAATTTCAAAGAGTTTGTTGATACTTCCCCGTTCCACTTTGATACCTTCACAATAATATGACACAGACTTCTTGGGTTGTCATTTATTCTCTTAAAATACACGTTTACCAGCATGATTCGTTACTCATAATGGCTTTGAATGATTTCATATCATTTATCATCGAAATATTTCTCGTCAATGTTTCGTAAACTTAGGTTATGTTTCCATGAACCGGCAATTGTCATTCATGACTTATTAACATCTAGTTCTTCTGGATTCTTTATCTCACTTCTGATGACGAGTCAGAAGCTCGAGTTGGTTGTACTTTACCATGATTTCATACTATTTTACTCTGTGTAATGTGTAATTTCCTTCCAAGTAGGTACTCTTGTCAAACTATGAAATGTGGGCTTCTTTCGTCAGGACGTCAACTCAGGATATTAAATGAAACACAGGATTGAGCCTCACACCATCACATAACCAACTGCTTTATTCAATGATCTCTTGGCTCAATATGAATACTCGGTTTGGGTTTGTTTTCGTATTGACTGTATTTACTTTGCGATATTACGATATTGATTTATCGATCGATCCACTCGCATACGCGTCACACGTCACAACTTTCGAGATTCACGGCATTACAATTAAGAAGGAATCTTTACAATAACAAGATACCGACGCGATATCAATATTCCATTATTTCTCTTATGACAGCTCCACCGCGCGCCACAGTGTATCGATTCCGCGCATACCACAGACTAAACAGCATCAAACAGTTTACTATTTCCGACATAAATATAATAATACAAATAAGAAATTTATAAACATGATGACAACAGCTATAAATACTATTTTTTCGGGTTGACTAAGGAAAGATAGTGAGTTAACACTTTTCCTCTAAACGTGAATTTACTGGAAGGCTTTCTTAATTCAGGGGGTAGAGCGTTCCAAAGTCGGATAGCCTGAGCAGCAAACGAATAATGTAGGAAACCAGTACGGTGAGATGGGACAGAGAGATCTAGAGTCTCGGAAGAACGTAGCTGCCGGGCATGAGTGTCACATAAAAATTGAAATTTGCATTTCAAGTAATCGGGAGCGAATTTATCAAATAAAATTGAAAAAAGAGTAGAGAGTATCCTTACATGCCTACGCTGGCGAATTGGAAGCCATTTAAGTTGAGCGCGAAAAGAAGAGGCATGGTCATACTTTCGAAGACAAAAGATAAAACGGATACAGTTGTTTATGAGACGGTCCAGCTTGTCCAAGAGATCCTCATTTAGGTCAGGGTAACACACATCAGCATAATCGATGATTGGAAAGATGAGAGCTTGCACCAATGTTACCTTAATCTTAATGGGAAGAAAGTTTCTAAGGCGATTTAAAGTACTGAGTTTCGCAATAACCGACCTGCTGACGTTTTTAACTTGAGTATAATAATATGTATTTATAATATGTATCATAATTATGTATTTATTTATAAGTTCACCAACAGTTGTTACAAACTAAACTTATGTGTAAAATATAGGTACATATACATCCAGGTTTTTTAATTTTTATACAGTGAATGCACAACCACTTAAAGGTAGACATACATAACGTGCTACACTGGCAGAAGAAACAAGCGACACAATAATATTTATATGTAATAAATCTAGTATTAATCCTCTACTATAATACGAATGTAGTGTAATATATGAAATTTTTAAAATTTACAAAATAATTACTACAAATTTTCTAACCTAACCTAACTCTAAGAGTTTATTAATAGTATGAGTTTGTTGTAATTCGGTCACAGAGATTTATTTATAAATTAATTTAATCTAGTCAATCACTGAAGGGAGAGATCACTGTTTCAGCGCCAAAGGCGCTAATTTTACATTTATGTTAAAATTTTATTTAGATTCTTTAAATTTAATATTATTTTATGTACCACCCAATACTTTTTTACGCTAAAGTTCTGATACATTTATCATGAGTAGGTACGTAATTATACAATTACATAAATATAATACCTACAACTGTAAAGAATCATAGATTTACCGAAGCAATCATATATAATATATTATTAAGAAGAAAACTTTCGTTCATTCGTATAATTTATATAATTAAACTGGTAATGGCACCAAAGCCCTGATGTGAATTCTGAGTAATGTGTGGGATGCCCGGGTCTGCCATACGTCAATCACGTTCGCGCGCTCAACCACAGCCTAGCCTCGGCATCATGTAGGGCCGCTAGGTATTTAGGGGTACACGAGATAATTAAATGAAACTCGTGTTTCAAACGATAATAATGTATTATTTGTACTAAGAATACATAACGTGTGTTAGCTACGTAGGTAAAGTTTTAAATTAGAATTGTTGTACTTATAACGACTTGAACCTTATAATGGTCTCCCTACTTCTGAGCATGGAACTCTCCTCAATATCGAGAAGGCGTAGAACATAACATACTGCACCATGATGCTCCAGTTCGGATTTATGGAGAAGTTAGTAGCCAACCCAAGTATCAGAAGTTTTTATGCGGCCCGAAGGCTAGTACTTGACATGAAATGACAGTTATCTAACGACAACTGCCAGGACCGATGCCTTCCGTGCACTCCGACGTATGGAAATGCTCCGAAAATGTTTCTAAATGGCAATGGCGGTCGTCCATATATGTATACTTGAGTCGCCGAGCATATGGAATTGCCACACTCTGCCAAAACCAAACTTTTTATGTGTGCTCACAGTTCAATTTAGCTTGTTAGAAAAAAATACTAAGGACATTCAAAATAACACCGTCAATCTTAAATGTACCTTAATCGCGCTGGCGGAACTGGCATTTATGTGCCATGCAATATTATAATGAATTCCAGACCGAATTCGAACGGAGTATAGGTAGGCTTAGGATCGCCGCGGTCATTCATCCAATCATCGTCCGCGCCCGCTGTTGCTAAACTCGGTCCATCACTTTGGATCGGCACAAGCCGCCGCCGGGCTGTGAGCGCTCGTTTAATACTACGGATATAATGATAGTGCCACAGATACTTAATGCTTTTACATTTTATCAGATGGCAGAGAAATCCTCATATTCTAGGCATTTGTACATTCAACTATATGTTGCACTAGCTTTCTGTGCGTGGCTTTGTGTTGGCGTGGAATTCGTTTACATCGCTCCTTTTATCGAGTGGGGATACTTACCAAAAATCTTTTCTTTGTGCTCTCCAACGCACGCAATCTTTTAATATACAATGTACCTACATGTCAATTATCCAATGTTTTATCAACGGAACGGTAGCTTGGCATTCAGCGGTTGTACCTATTTATTGTATCACTAGTTTGGTGACAAGTGTAGTGTAGGTGGTTCCTATTTTTAGTGTTAGATAACACTAGTTGATATAAATTTGGGGACAATGGATGGCTTAAGAAATTCCCATCCACTTTGGGGATTAAGGTACGCGTTGGCAAACACCTCTTACCTAAATATTTTATAAATTCTACTTGATAGTTAAATGTCTACGAACTTTGGAAGCATAATGAATAAGTACTAAGTAAGAAAATTAAAATTTGATTTACTCGCTGTCTGTATTTACATAGATATTACAATTAAGGATAAAATTAAAATTAAGGTCTCAAAGCTAGGTTCATAATTTATATGAAATACTAGAGAACCGCCCGCGCTTCGCTTCGGGACCCGTAGGTAACAGCCGCGTAGGTCTCGCTCCCGTAGGAATTTAGGCTAAAAAGTAGCCTACTACTCGCTCTCTTCACTCCACCCTGTCTGAGGTGTGTGGAGCCCTCGGGACAGTTAGTTCCCCTTTGGGGGTGTCTCTCGCGGCCCGTTAAAACGGGCAGGTCCTTGGGTTGGGCCCAAAGGCCCTTGGTTGTCCATCTGTGGTTAACCAATAGGTCAAGTCCGGTGAGTGGTGGCCTTTTTACAGGCCACAGACTCTTAAACGGGATGGGGTTCATCTTCGCGCCGCCCAGGCGATCGAGGCCCTACCGGGTGAATCCCGCTGGTGGGAAGCCCAGCAGGAGCCGATCAGCGCCGGGCGACGACTTACAAAGCCCCAGTATCAGTCAGTGCTAGCCCCGTCCCGCGCAACCAGCAAGTCGCGCGGGAAGGCCCAGCGGTCCGGTAGACGGGTGTGGAGCGGCACCAGGTCCTGCAGATGCGGGAACCGCGACGCGTCGACACGCCCGAACATGTTGCGTGCCAATCTCTCGATGAAGTCGTCCAGGCTCTCGACTCGAAGGTCCCTCTGGATGACGGCGTTCCTGACGTACCTCGGCGCACCAGTCAGCCGGCGGAGCGCAATCGCCTGAACCGCGCGCATCCTCTTGCGCTGCGGTTCGCTGGCGAGCGCGTACCACGCCGGTGCCGCGTACGTGAGGCGGGATCTGATGTAGGTCTTGTAGACCCCGAGCTTCAGTCCGAGAGGGAGGCTCGAGGAGAGCACTGGTTTCTGCCATCGCGCTTCTGGAATTCGCGACGGCTTTCGTAACCTGTGGCTTCATCGAAAGTCTTCCGTCGATTTTGCCCCCAGGTATTTGACCTGTGGGGCCCATTGGATATCTTGTCCGTGAAGCTCCAGAGTAGGGTCCCGCCTGTTGAGGTATCCTCCTATGTTCACGGCCTGCGTCTTCCCGACATTCACCGACAGTCTCCACGCGGCGAGCCATTCGGGGAGGGCATCAAGCGCACGCTGCATCTTGACGATGGCGTGGGTTCTATTCAGCGACGTGGTGATGTACGCCACGTCATCGGCATACAGGGCAAGCGACGCCCCCCTGCCGCCAGGATGTCGTCGGTGTATCAGGCGTAGCAGACCGGGGACAGGCAACTCCCTTGCGGGACGCCGGCTGCGATCGGACGCTCGGTGGATTCGGCGTCTTCAACCACTACTCTGAAGCTTCTATTTTCGAGGAAACTGGAGATCACCTTAACGGCACTCCGGGGCGCCGACGACTGCGAGATCTTGTACAGAAAGCCGTCGTGCCAAACACGGTCGAACGCCTTTTCCATGTCGAGGAATACTGCACACACGCGTTCTCTCACAAACAGAGTAGCCGTGCTGTTCAGCGGCATCAAAAAGTAGCCTTCCACTTCTGTTGGCAGCTAGGCTATTCCACCCCGGATGCTTGCAGTTCCAGTCGTCCGCGCCCACCACCGGTGTCGGCGAGTCCAGCAACTTGCGGACATCAGCCAACAGGATAGTGCCAGCGGGCGGGCGGTACACTGAATACAGCCGGAGCGGGGAGTTCTCGAGGCAGAGCTAAAGTAGCCTATTACATTTGACTTAAGTAAATTACATGTAGTATTTGATAGCGTAATTCAGAACTTGCAAATGAATTTTATTAACGCCATGTATTGACAACTCCGAAAATAAATATCTAGCAACTAACAAAACATCGATCTTCCCATGGGAATGGGATGTTTTTCCGCGGTAAAAAGTAGCCTACGTCACTCTCCATCCTCCTAACTATCCCCACACACATAAACCTTACCATATAATAGCTTTGTTGCGACGTGAAAGCGTCACAAACAAACAAACAAACAAACAAACAAACAAACACACTTTCACATTTATAATATTAGTAAGGATTCAATTATCTTGCCCCGTTGTCCCTAAAGTAGAACGGCGACTGGATAAGAAGTCTACATAAGAATCTTCAGTGTGAATGCATCTTACGTTACGTTCGGTTATCAGATTTGCAAATGAACGCAATTATAGTTCTATATTATGCATGGACTGTTAATGGTGTTTGAATATCCGTTGAGAGCTTATCCACAATGTGTTCAGGATAATTGTCCATATAGCGTGTGGTTATCCAAGTAATCTGATCGGCGGATAATTATCTTAATGTGCAACCCCAGGGGATGTAGATCTATCCTCGGGAGGTACATGTCTTTTAATATGCGACGTCGAGAAAAGAAAATATAGTAGAGACCATTTCCCCTATTTGTTTGTCAACACAAATATTGGAAATCCATTAGTAACCACCACTGTAGCGCAAAAAAGTATACATTAAAAATAACAATCATTCCGCCCCTTTGCGATTTTCCTTGTGAGGGGAGTAATGTACAGAGAGTGTTAGTAGGTGTTTATTATCTTTAGATGTTAAATTTGTAAACACGTTGAATCTACATGTTATTTTCAAAGCCGGGTAAACGGGGAATCGCTTATTTATTGGATAAGTCATAATCGATTATATGTTGTAGAAAACGGTTATAGTTTGTCTGCATACTTATTATGTATGTAAGGTACAGGAGTTAATTGATTATACCTACTTATGCTGTGAAAAACGATCATAGTTCTGAGATTTATGCATAGGTATGCATATCATTACTATCCTTACTTAATATTATAAATGTGAAAGTGTGTTTGTTTGTTTGTGACTCTTTCACGTCGCAACATGGCTATTATATGGTATGGTTTATGTGTATGGGGATAGTTAGGAGGGTGGAGAGTGACGTAGGCTACTTTTTACCGCGGAAAAACATCTCATTCCTATGGGAAGATCGATGTTTTGTTAGTTGCTAGATATTTAGTTCCGGATGTTGTTAATAGATGCCGTTAGTAAAATTCATTTGCAAGTTCTGAATCACGCTATCAAATAGTAGATGTAATTTACTTAAATCATAGGCAAATGTTATATCTGATGTTGAGGAAGCTGCCCCTCGCCTATCAGAGGATAGGCGAGGGGCGAATATCGTTCGTGTAGCACGAGTAGAGACTCGTGCTACACGAACGATATTCCAGCGGAGGGGGGCGCCATGCTCCCCCTCTACGCGGACGACGCGGCGTACCTGACCACCTCGATTAAGTCAGGTCACGCCGCCGTTAAAATGCAAAGATGCTTCGACGCCCTCCCCAAGTGGCTACACGAGTGGAGGATGGCGATCAACGTAGGGAAGACGCAGGCCATCCAATTCGGAGGAACCACCATGCGCGACCCCACTCTAAAGCTCCTCAACCAAGACATTGCCTGGACAAGACAGGCCAAGAACCATGGGGTAACCCTGGACTGTTCCCTGACTATGAAGCCCCACGTGACCAACGTCGTAAATCACGCCAAGGCAGCAGCTGTAGCGCTACGTCCAGCGCTCTCCTCGAGTCTCCCGTTGAGGGTCAAACCACCATCTGGAAGACCTACATCCGCCCCAGACTCACGTACGCGGCCCCAGCCTGGTACGCGCTCCCGAGTGAACCACAACGCAGGCGTCTACGCGTGGTTCAATCGAAGACGCTGCGCCGGCTGGCAGGGGCGCCGTGGTGCATGAGGAACGCCATCATCCAGCGGGACCTCAGAGTTGAGAGCCTGGACGCCCACGTGGAGGACCTAGCGCAACGGATGTTTGCGCGCGCGGACGCGGCGCGGTTTCTGCACCTGCGGAACCTGGTGCCGCTCCACGCCCGCCCCCCGGACCGTTGGGCACTCCCGCGCGACCTAATGCGCGGGAGCAGCCCGACATGAACCACCTCGGACAAGACCGCAAGCCGCCGTCCGGTCGCAGATCGGCTCCTGCTGGGCTTCCCACCAGCGGGTCTCACCTGGTACGGCCTGATCGCCCGGGCGGCGTGAAAATCATCATGACTCCCCGGACTAGACACCCATACTCCACATCACCATCTGGACAATCTTCGAGGACCCATACAGGGTCCCAACCCAACGACCGGTCCGTTGTTACGGACCGCGGCAGATACCTTAGTCAGGGGGCCACCGGCCCCGAAACTGAATCCCCACGGCTATGTTAAGGTGGGTTCCCACGGCCCGTGTTATTACAGGCCAGGCCGGGTCGCGCCACGCCTGTGGATGCCTGTGCAGGCCTGTTGCGTCTCGTGCCGAGCCATTCCCACGGTGTGTGTCGACCTGTCGTTACCGCCAGTCCAATATGTGTGTGTGTGTGTGTCCACTCCATGTGTGCGTGTACGCGCACGCGCTATCCCAGGTGAAATGAACCGACGCAGACGCGCCCCTACAGGCCGCGACAGGCACCGCCGCGCCGCGCTGCGCCACGCCTATGAACTTACCGATTCCCGACGGATCGGACGGGCGACGACAGGCGACCACAGGCCTCATCGGATGCGACTGTTCCCACGGCCTGTAGGCCTGCCCAGGCGCGATCTGGCCTGCGAAAAGACAGGCCGTGGGAACCCGGCTTTAGCCGTGAGTAAAGACAGGACGGATTCTGATGTTGATGTTCCAGTATGTCATATTATAGGCTTATCTTTGGCCGAGATTCCTACGGGAGCGGGACCTACGCGGCTGTTACCTACGGGTCCCGAAGCGAAGCGCGGGCGGTTCTCTAGTTATGATATATGTGCAGCTAAGATTATTTTTTGAACTGAGAATTAATTAACAGCAGTAGTAGCTGTAGATTCAAGGAATAAACTAAATATTTATACTGCGAGGTTAAATATAAACTTGAACGGTCAATCAAATCTCTTTCAATCGGTTCCTATGTAAAATACAAATTATTAGGTACCTACTTTGAAAAACTAAAAATATACAATACAAAGCTAACTGAAGTAGGTATAAATGGAAAGCTATACCTATAGTCACTGTGCTGCTGATATGTGCAGTCGTTGAGGAGTTCCCTTGTCTGGAGTCAATTCTGAGCGTGTTATTGACCATGTCTATCATAACATTGCATTGTCATCAACCCTTGACCTCTCGGCAAATCCAGTTATTCAGACTCCTTAAGTTAAAATAAGGCTGAAAACTCCGTTACATCGTAAAAACAGGTCAAACTAATAAAAGAGTGTTAATATGTTTAAATAGTATACTAGGCCTTCATAACCCTGAAACATGCTATTAGATCATGAATGAATATGCAAATATAGCATGAGTGGACACAGGTCACGTGAGTCACGTCTGTCGCAATTAACGGACACTGTGCGCCGTGACGCGCCTACGGTTGGCTTGCCTGCTGCCTGCTGCCAATTTGTCTCGTACAGCTACACATTGTGTCGGCTTGCGATCCTCTACATGCCACTGGCCACTCACTGTAATAATTAATAGAACCACGGAGATGTATCACGTTTCGAGGCTTTGCTACATTCGGACCGGTAATATATTGATGTGGATAAACGTCGCATTGTTAAAAATAGGTTTTGATGTCTATTTTGAATTCTATGGGAAGCGTTTCAGGCTAAAGGTTTATAGAAACAGTAATTTTGAGTTTTAACGCAATCAACAAGTAAGTAATAGAGTTAAAAACATAGGTACTGAATAGTGCATCGGCAAAGTTCGCGAGAAATAAGTAGGTACCTATCTGCTAATCGTAGAAGCGCGACGATTTGATTTTCATTTTATTTAAGATTAGTCGTGATTATAAATGACTGTAGTCGCACCATGTGAATACGCACTGCTTACCTTTTTTGTTTGCGTCTATAATCTTGCTTTAAGTCAGAGTTTGGGGAAATCCATTTAGGGCTGCATTATAATTAACAACTGAAATTCATGAAATAGGTACTTTCGATTTAATAGGTTGTGTTGAAGTTACATGAATGGGCCGATCGTTTAAATATTGTGGCAGCATACGGTTCGAAGTAAAAATGTGAAATAAATTGGCAGCAATGAAATAGCTATGCGTTTCAGGCGCAGTCTGGCAAAAATGCGACCAACCCGTATGAAATTCAGTGCTCTTGTCATAACCGTAAATAAAACTGGTTTTCTATTGTTTTCGGGAAATTTAGAAGATTCGGAATAGAAGAGATCGGGATTTAGAAGGAAGGTATAAGGCAACGAGTCGGGTAAAAATGAATACGGTTAAGGTTAAATTGTTGATCATTATAGGTACTTACTCTATTTGTCGATCTGGAATTCGTTATAATTGCATAGCAGACAAATGCCAGCGTTCTGCCCATGCGGTTAAGGTACATTTAAGATTGACTGCGTTATCTAAAAATGCCCAAGGTAAACTTTGCTTACAAGTTGAATTGAACTGTGAGCACAGATAATAAGTTTGGATTTGGTGGGGAGTGGCAATTCCATATCCTCGGCGACTCAAGTATAGGATGCACCATCAGGTGACATTTTTTTACTTATTGTAGCAGGCGAAAGATTTATAATTTGTACATTCCTAATCGCTCTTTAGCGATTAGACCGCCTTTTATACTATGACTCAAAATTTTTACAATTGTAAATGTTATCTTTTAGTGTGTACAATAAAGAGTATTCTGTTCTATTCTATTCCTTTCAGTCTGAAATCACCCGAAAATGTTTAAATAATTGCCACTGTGGACGAAATAGTGTAATATGTTGCATAATTATTTTAATCTCTATACAAGTAATTGAGTTGCATGGCTATTGTCTCGGGGCTGAGTCACGTGTAGAACGTTCGGGAATAAAATCTAGTTAGCTACGGTGATTGCGCCCACAACGCCCTGGAATGAGATTATCCAGGGATCAGTTTCGAACTAAGATGAAGTGGAACGACAAGGATACATAGGTGTATATGTTGCACACATGTTTTCACACTTTACCATTATAGGTGACCTACACAATTATGGTGCATACGTTTAAGGTAATATTATATTACCTACTATCTATCTGCAATCGGCATACTGTCGTAAGTTAAAATAAATATCATTATACATTAAAAAGCTTTTTTTTGATAAAAATTTAACAAATATAATATTTTTCAAACGCAATATTTTAATATAAGAAGTAATTATGATGTTGATTTAACACTCTTAAAAACTAAAAGTTAGTTTATCTCCGAAGCATTAAAATGTTCCCCATGAGTTTAATACTGAAGTAACGCAAGATGAACAATTTAAAGTTCTACACAAAGAAGTATTTGTTGTGTTGGACATAAACAAGAAATAATTACGCCAAATAAACTCAAAGAGCAGGACGAAAACCGGAGGAGTTAATTTTATTAATGTAGGGTAGACTGGGTACGGTTAAAACACAGGACGGTTGAAACAAGTCGAATATCTCGCGAATGGTTGAGCCGACAGGTAAGGGTTCAAGGGGAAAAAGAAGCAGGTGACAAGTCCAAACCTAAATCAAAGTGTTACATTGGTCACCGGGTGCTGTATATTTTTATAAATAGGCCTATTGTATTTTAGCACCCGAAAGTAAGTATTTTCCTTTTGAGTTTCAAGTGTAAGGAACTCCTTTTGGACAATCACTAATTATGTCAACAAGAAGGAGTAACAGGCCGTTTACTTATAAAAGGATATTAAAAAATACAACTGATGAAAATTTTAAACACGAACAATGGGCCGTCCAGGGCCGTCATAAGAAATGTAAAAATAATGATGATAATCGGGAAGCTTATTTACGCCGTAAATTATTGAAGGCGGTCGAAACCCGTAAATTATATGAACCTAATGAGGTACCGTCTACATCAACACCGTCCAATAAGGTCGATCAGGTGGTAACCAACAATGACAGAATTCCATCACATATTGCACAGTCGTTGGCTGAAAGCTATGATAATGCTGCATCTCGACAAAATATATCATTACCGGGGTATACTTATTTTATGCCCGGACCATCATCGTGTTCTTCGACATTTCGATATGTGGGCCGTAGTGATCCATTGCCAGAGTTTGACCCACAAACATCAATAACCACTATGGAGCAATGGATAAGAAAAGTAGAAGGCATTTCTAATATGTATGGTTGGGATGAAAAGACTCTTAAATTTAATTGCACTTCTAAGATGAAGGGTTATGCTCGACTATGGTACGAGCAATTATATGTGAATCAAATTTAAGTTGGTCCGATTGGAGGGCAATGCTGTTAACAGCTTTTCCTTCCAGTCGTAGTAAATTAAATATGATGCGAGACTTGGTCAATGCATTAAGACGCTTTGATCAAGATTATATACAATTCTTTTATAATAAATTAGCTTTAGGTAACGCATGTGGATTACCCGAGTCACTGATTACGGAAGCTATCATAGGAACTCTTAACAATGATTTGATACAAGTTGGCGCTATTTCTGCTAGATGTCACGATCCTCCAACGCTCTTGAAATATTTATCATCATTTGCTCACCCGGTTCTAAATGAAGCTGTAGGTCATTAAGAAGACTTACTTAAACAAGTCATAAGACTTGGTGTTGTAGGTCATTAACAAGACTTACTTAAACAAGTCATAAGACTTGGTGTTGTAGGTCATTAAGAAGACTTACTTAAACAAGTCATAAGACTTGGTGTTGTAGGTCATTAAGAAGACTTACTTAAACAAGTCATAAGACTTGGTGTTGTAGGTCATTAAGAAGACTTACTTAAACAAGTCATTAAGAAGACTTGGTGTTGTAGGTCATTAAGAAGACTTACTTAAACAAGTCATAAGACTTGGTGTTGTAGATCATTAAGAAGACTTACTTAAACAAGTCATAAGACTTGGTGTTGTAGGTCATTAAGAAGACTTACTTAAACAAGTCATTAAGAAGACTTGGTTTTAATTTAATTTTGCTTTTCAGTAAATCACCTTCAGAGGTGAGTTTATTTTCAGCTAAATAAATGGAATATAATGATGAACTAAACTTTGCGGGTCGCGAAGTGTATCAGGAAGGCCGACTGTAAGGAACTCCTTTTGGACAATCACTAATTATGTCAACAAGAAGGAGTAACAGGCCGTTTACTTATAAAAGGATATTAAAAATACAAAGGCGGTCGAAACCCGTAAATTATATGAACCTAATGAGGTACCGTCTACATCAACACCGTCCAATAAGGTCGATCAGGTGGTAACCAACAATGACAGAATTCCATCACATATTGCACAGTCGTTGGCTGAAAGCCATGATAATGCTGCATCTCGACAAAATATATCATTACCGGGGTATACTTATTTTATGCCCGGACCATCATCGTGTTCTTCGACATTTCGATATGTGGGCCGTAGTGATTCATTGCCAGAGTTTGACCCACAAACATCAATAACCACTATGGAGCAATGGATAAGAAAAGTAGAAGGCATTTCTAATATGTATGGTTGGGATGAAAAGACTCTTAAATTTAATTGCACTTCTAAGATGAAGGGTTATGCTCGACTATGGTATGAGCAATTATATGTGAATCAAATTTAAGTTGGTCCGATTGGAGGGCAATGCTGTTAACAGCTTTTCCTTCCAATCGTAGTAAATTAAATATGATGCGAGACTTGGTCAATGCATTAAGACGCTTTGATCAAGATTATATACAATTCTTTTATAATAAATTAGCTTTAGGTAACGCATGTGGATTACCCGAGTCACTGATTGCGGAAGCTATCATAGGAACTCTTAACAATGATTTGATACAAGTTGGCGCTATTTCTGATAGATGTCACGATCCTCCAACGCTCTTGAAATATTTATCATCATTTGCTCACCCGGTTCTAAATGAAGCTGAACGTCAGAAAGAAGTCAGTTACACTTACAAACCTCAATGTTACATTTGTAAGGGTCTTGGCCATATTACATCTGAATGTATGACTAAAGTACAAAACAAATGTGATAAAAACAATTTAGTCTGTTCATTTTGTAGGAAACGGGGTCATTTTGAAAATGATTGTTTTACTAAAAATAAAAAAATGTAGTTATTGTAATAAAACTGGTCATACTAAAGACGAGTGTTTGAAGTTAAAATCTCGAAATTGAACAGGTGACAAGTAATGCATGATACACCAAATATTAGATAAATAAATCTATCTCTAAATAATATTATGTTACTATTAACATTTACCTATGATTGTCATAATGTGTACCTACGGTTTATTAAATTTTGGTAGGTCTTGGTAAACAAATGTAAGTCAGTCACTTGCTCAAAAAAAAAGTCTTTCCTAATATCGTTATAAATAGATTTGGTGGATTGAAAATCATGCCGATTTGACAGTGTCATGTTAAAAGCGTAATATCCTACCTGATAGGTAGTGCTTGAGGTATCGGTGCCGTCATCATTTTGATTTTATAACAATAATAATAATAATAATTCTTTATTTCAGGTTCAGGCCAATATTTGTTAGTAACATTTTGTACTTATATCTAGGGGTTAGTAAATACTGACAAAATAAGACTTATAAACTAACTAAACTGGGGACTGGAAATGGGGGTTTCCACGCCCAGGCACAGTCTGTACTGCACCACGTGCATGTAGACTTACCCAGTGCCTGAGAAATGGTGAGTCCCACCTGTCCACTAGTGTGCCCGGTATGGTGTTGGTGCTGTCGCGCAAGCGGTTTAGGAGGGAGGCGCATCGCTTCCGGATGATGGCATGAAAGCCATCAGTGTGAGCCTCTGAGAACATCCCGGAGGCGCTACAAAAGCGCGGCAACCCCATCAGCATTCTGAACCCATTATTATATTGTACACGCAGAGAGTTGTACGTCCTCTGCGTATAGCTGACCCACAGGCTGCTCGTGTAAAAAGAGTGGCAGTATGCTTTAAAAAGCGTCGCCTTTACCTCAGCGGTACAACTAGCAAACCTACGAGCCAGCATATTACAACGGACGGCCAACGCCCTGCGTTCCCGTTCAATATCAAAGACATCTTTCATGTCCTCGGAAACCCAGTGGCCCAGATATTTAAAATGCGAAACTCGCTTAAGAGGAGTACCATTAATTGAGACGGGAGGTGCGTTTAGAACTCGCTTATTACCCGTTCTGAAGATCATAAACTCACTCTTGCTTTCATTGTATCTAAGCCCATGGGACTTCGCATACCTTTCACAGATGCGCAATAATTTACGCAGAGCTCCAATCGACGGGCTTGGAAGCACCATATCGTCAGCATAACTTATGTTATTGATGCAAACGCCATCAATATGGCACCCTATACCAGTGCTACTAAGCTCTTCGATCAGACGGTTAACATATGGGTTGAAGAGCTTCGGAGAGGTAATCCCCCCTTGTCTCACTCCGCACTCCAACCCATACACGCCTGAGTGGGAGCCCGCCCACCTTACTGTGTTGGTTTGAGTTTTATACCATGTACGTAGAATTGTCGTCACATCGTTAGGTAGGGCGGTCTCCCTCTCCAGCTTTTCCCACAGCAAACACCAGATCAAATGCCTTGGACAAGTCCAGGTAGCGGGCATAGACCGGTGTACTTCTATCAGTGTAGTACCGAACAGTTTGCTTGAGAGAAAATATAGCACTTTCCGTGGATAGGTTTGGCCGAAAACCAAACTGTGCATCGTTTACTTTTAAATATTTTTCGAGGTATCCATCGAGCAAACTGTCCGGTACCTTGGCGATCACAGTAGCCAATGATATTGGTCTATAATTTGTCATATCTGAGGCATCCCCAGTTTTATTTTTGATAATTGGCACAACAATTGTCCTCAAAAGGTCATCGGGTAGATGTGAGTGACTCATGCAAAGGTTGAACAGAAGTGTCAAGACCCTAGGCAGGTGGACGCCAGCGTGCTGTAAATGCTCAATACTGAGGCTATCGTGCCCTGGGGATTTACCTCGAACCATTCTCTTAATTACACGGGCCACGGTGTGGGTCGAAAACCTTGTGGTGAGCTGTACAGGTTGCCCTATATACTGCTCATCTTCCAGTATAACACCCGTCGACCCTAGTGGCGAGTCAACCCTAAAATGCTTCTGGAACGCATCGGCTATATCTTTAGGCTCATACAGGCCGGTGGGCGCCGCCGACGTGTCTGTTCCATCCTATTATTCTCTTTCCATTTTTTTGTTAACAATTCTTTATAACAGTTTTTAGCACTCTCAGTAAGTATATCTATTACATGTTTGTACAGGTTATCTATTAACATCTTATGGCGGCTGTCTGTACACATCCTATCAGCACATATGTTAAATTCAGCTGGGAAGTGTATAAGCCGTAGTCTCGAATGGCAAAGAAATTCATATTCCTTTATTTGATTACTATCCCTCTCGCCCCATATAGAGCGCGTTAAATTATTGCTAAAATTATAAAAATAATTTCATTGTTTAATCGTCTATAATCTCGTAATAACTTAATAATATGATCGTTCTTGCTATTATTGATTTATTTACCGTAACAAAATGAGTATAAATTATATATGATCGGAGGCTGTTCGTGACATAAGTTATAAATATGTTATATTTGCTTTGGTTAATTACAAAAAAAACGTTTGCCTTTTCGTATTATCAGTGACATGGGTAAGACGTTAAATTTTAAAGATTTTAAAAATTATTGTCTTCGGAGACAGATACAGCTATTGCTGACTTAGTTGATTCGATGCAATATTAGCAATGACAGTGATTTTTAATATCTTAATCAATATTGTTATGTAACACAGAGGTACCTCTGAGCCTTGAGAGGCGTTATATGTAATGTCATCATGGTGACCGCAAATACTTATAAGTTGAAATTGTTTCATGATTCAAATTCAAAGCATGCTACTTGTATTAACTTTAATTATATAATTATAAGAACTAAAATATATTCACAATAAATATCGCAATAAAATATATGAAATTGATTAACATTAAGAAGTTAATTAAGCATTAATCATTAATCGACATTAAGAAGTCTGATTAATATATAACTATTCACGGATATTAAGAAGTCCGTATTATAACTTAATTATGGACATTAAGAAGTCCGACTTTTATTTTATTGACATTAAGAAGTCAGCATATTAATTTGTTTAACTTAAAGAAGTATGATTAATGATTAATAACCAATTATTGTCATAAGCTATTTAAATCGATCGAGCTCTGTATCCGTTATAAACCATTAAGAATTTTATATTGGTATTTGATCAAGTACTATAAGTTCAACATAATATCATGTAAGTCATTAAGAAAACTTACTAAAACAAGTCATTAAGAAGACTTGGTGTTGTATGTAGGTCATTAAGAAGACTTACTTAAACAAGTCATTAAGAAGACTTGGTGTTGTAGGTCATTAAGAAGACTTACTTAAACAAGTCATAAGACTTGGTGTTGTAGGTCATTAAGAAGACTTACTTAAACAAGTCATAAGACTTGGTGTTGTAGGTCATTAAGAAGACTTACTTAAACAAGTCATTAAGAAGACTTGGTGTTGTAGGTCATTAAGAAGACTTACTTAAACAAGTCATAAGACTTGGTGTTGTAGGTCATTAAGAAGACTTACTTAAACAAGTCATTAAGAAGACTTGGTTTTAATTTAATTTTGCTTTTCAGTAAATCACCTTCAGAGGTGAGTTTATTTTCAGCTAAATAAATGGAATATAATGATGAACTAAACTTTGCGGGTCGCGAAGTGTATCAGGAAGGCCGACTGTAAGGAACTCCTTTTGGACAATCACTAATTATGTCAACAAGAAGGAGTAACAGGCCGTTTACTTATAAAAGGATATTAAAAAATACAACTGTCAGACGAAGACATAAAGAGAACACGAATATTTTACTATGGGAAAAGATGTATGTTTGAATGATTAAATAAACAAGTTAAACAGTAAATAATTGTTTTCTGGGCTCCCTTTTACAAGCTATTATTATGTTAATCTATTCAAGTATAAATATTGAGTGTTCATTTATGATTTAGGTGAAGTTTTTAGAATACGGAATGATGACTAGTTTTAATAAGTTGTTATTACTACCATTACTATAAACTTTCTTTTACCAAAATTTGAGTTGGGGACGGTTGAAACAATATATGTGGGTACAGGTAAAAAAAATCATATAATTTTGTTTTGTTTTCTCGATGCCGAATTCGCATAGTAAAGACTTTCATAGGACAGATTGAGTTTATTGAGACAAATATGCATATGCGGAGGTAAAAGTTGGAGATAAAACTATGCACTATCAACAAATTATTCGTCAAAGCCTGGTTACGTACACTGTAGGACTATTAATACATTGAAGACCGATTAATATTGTCATACGATGCCATGATTATTATAATAAAATTATAACTAAATGCTAAATAAAGCATTTTGCTATATATTTTTTGTATATTTCGCGTGCGTTTCATCTGACCCTAGTCACTGTTTCAACCGCCCCTGGCATGGGGACGGTAGAAACACATCGGAATTTATTTTCAAATCTAAATATCTCAAAAAATAGCACCCACCAGAACTAAATAGTATAGCCCTATTGTAGGTAAAGATCCACTCTTCAATTTAATATGTCATCATCATCGTTCTTTTTATAAACAACAAAATTACGAACAATTAAAGCCAAATCGTTTCAACCGTACTCAGTCTACCCTACGTACTGTCTTGAGTTTCGTTCAAATTTATTTTAAAAGCAAGGAGGTTGTTAAACTTTTGAGCTTTTGTATTCGTAGTTTACAGTAAATAGGTACGTCAGCTATTGTGTGCTTGTTCAGTAATTGTATTACCTAGTTGGGTATTGTACGCTGTTCTTGAACCACAATAACTACTTATATAAAGTAGATTTTAGCTAAGTGACGCTATAAGGACTCTACGAATTCTTTTATATTTGAATTTCCAGAAGCCATTTATAATAAAAAGGAGACAAAACATAACCTTCACAAAATTTATGAAATCTTGTTAGCAGTTTCCATTGTGGATGTTTGACCTTTAACTTACGCGTAGACGTTATTGTCTGTAGAGAAGTCGTTTATTATGAGGGTTTAAACAAGATTTTCGGCTTAGAAGCATTCTTCCCGGTAATTGCTAGCTGAATCATGGCCAATTTCTCCTGTTAGTGATACACTGACGTAAACAAACAAAAATAAATACAAAGCAATGATGGTCTCTGATTAACAAGGTCCTTGAGAAGCCCCGTGATCATAGACCTTAAATAATCGAATAAGTTAAGCAACAGGGAATGTGGTCGGTAGATAGATGGATGACTGTTAGACGCAAAAAATTCTGAGCGTTTCCGCGTTTCGGAGGGCACGTTAAGGTGTTGGACCCGGTCGTTATCGACAGATACCTAACAGTCGTTAAGCCACTTTGAAGGCCTTTGGACGGTATAAAAACTTTCCACACAAGATTTTGCCTCTCTAACAAACCGCAGTGGAGCAACGTGGTAGAGTTTATTCCGTGCACAGTACCTAGTAAAACCTTTAAAGGGATCAAATTCAAATTCAAATTCAAATTCAAATTCAAATATTTATTTCTTCGAAGTAGGTTTTTACAAACACTTATCGAACGTCAAGTTACGCCATCGCTTCAACAAATCCCTACGGCGAGTGGACTTGGAAGAAGAAGCGGCAAGAAACTCCCAAGGAGTCTTTTTTTTCTCTTTCTCCACTCACAGTACAGTTGCACTTACTTCTAATTACGGCTAAAATACGAAACTCATGTCCAAGCTGATTTATCATTAAAATATTCATCAAGTTTGTAATAACCTTTCGTCATAAGAATGCTTTTGACATGAGTTTTAAGTTTACAGTACGGCATTTCTGTTAACTGTATCGGAACTTTATTATAAATATAGACCAGGTTATTCAATAAAGTCTAAACAAAACAAAATGACAATCGTTATTCGTTACCCTGAAATATATTTTAATTACTTCCTTAGGTTTATAATAATTTAAATTAGGGTTTTTCTCCTTTACATCGTGATTGTTTCAAGTGATTTAGGACTTTAATAAACATTGACTTGTGTAATGGAGAAGTTAGTAACCGTGACGGCTGCCCAGTGGGGACGGAATGAGATTTTAAATTCCATTTATCTACGGATATAATCCTAAATAAATGCTCCCCGGCGATTTGTAGGCATTTGATTGGAAACTTGGTGTTTCGAAACTGTTTTGGATTGAATCTCTTTTTTTGTAAATGCTCCACTTATTTTGTTTTACTCAACAAACAAGAAAAAGGGCTGTCTGATATTTTAAAGGAGTTGTACACAGCTATAATTATGTCAGTACTCGCTTCGATTAATGCTTTCAATTATTTACCGCTACATCAAGAAAACAAAATCGCCAAACAAACTACTGCAAAGAACATTTTTATTATAACTAAAGGTCTCCCATGGGATAACGACGCCTAACATCCAAAACCAAATCAGCATATGCCACAAGCTTATTAGGAAATAGATTGTACCTATAACATTTATAAAAATATCAAAAACCATAATAACTATTAGGGATTAAGTAAAAACGTCCAACAGTCCTCCGAGCTTTTAGAGTATTTTTATATTTCTGGGTGTTTTCGCGTGAGCGTTGTATGTTAATTATGTACCTGTTGGGTGAAAATTCGGAATAACGTGGAACAACAGTCGCAACGAGCGTAACACAGCGACCACGCGCCCGTGTCACATTTATGCACTCATTAATTTTGTACCGTGTATTTTGTTACATGCTGATTCGGGAACGACAAAAATGGGAAGTGCGTGGGAGGCAAAACAAAATATTATTTCTTTGTATTAGGATATTACTGCGCAAGGTCATCCAATTTACCTAAAAGCTTTATATTTATTCTTTAAAAATA
Organism: Hesperia comma; assembly: GCA_905404135.1. NCBI lineage: Eukaryota > Metazoa > Arthropoda > Insecta > Lepidoptera > Hesperiidae > Hesperia > Hesperia comma. Next base: position 11,827,807 of record FR990021.1, on the reverse strand, counting down.
ACCTTTGATAAGGACAACAGTATTCTATGGATGTATAGCAATCTGAATAATTCATAGGTCCAAAAATGACATGATAACACGCTGACGTACCTACAACGAGTTTCTAGATATCTCTTCTTCTTCTTAGTCGTGCACTCTTGACAGAGTGGTCGTGGTCATGTATTTGTCGATTCTCGCATCGCAGCTGTTTTTTTTTTCTAGATATGCTTTGTATTAAATCATTGATCACACACATATTATACTGTTTGGTATTGAAAATAAAGAAAAATGTATTTTTTATTATAATCGGAAGTACGCGCTACAAAGCAGCTGGTTGCTGAAAACAACGCAAAGGAAAATTAATAGAAAATGAACGAAAGAGCTCTTGCTTTTGATCTTTGACCCAGGTCAATTAAAAGCATAGCTTCATAGTATTCTACGTATAATTACTGATTTGTGAAGCTTCTCGATTTGCCAACCCATGACCTATATAAAGCTGTAACCCAGAATCCACGTCTTTGTATTCCTGCGATCGTAAAGCGCAGTTAGGTATCTCATAAAGCATTGATCGAAGGAAATCCGATTGAATATTTTAAAGCGAAATAAAAAAACACAATTATATGAACGGTATTATTAATTTACTAGCCTTTTTGTTTCAATTCATTTCCCCTTTTTCCCTTTAGGGAGGGAATTTCCAAAAATTCTCACTTAGTGCACCCCTACAGTTTCATGCGTCGAGTAGTTTCAGCTGTGCGTGCGTTGTCTGTTAGTTAGTCACGCAACAAGAGAGTTGAATATACAATACAATTACAACACGTAAAACAAGGAAAAATAATGTTTAAGTCAAATACTTGTACTAAACTTGGATTTCTACATATTCTACAAACACTTCGATTTTATCGCAAAGAAATGGTATTTTAAGAAAACAAAGTAAGTATACAAGTAAATCTCTTACTCGTTCAGGGATCTGGCTCCATAAATGTACGCATGTTGGAAAATCTTATTACGAGTCCTTTGTGAGGGCACAGGAAATTCAATATACTCGTATCTATCGTTCTTTGTCTGCGTTTGAACAATTTTATTTCGAAGGTCATGCTTAAACCTCCGGCAAAAGTTTTACTGTGAAGAACGGTTAGGGTAAAATGCTAGTTAATGCGAACCCTTTTTAATCGGGTCTAAAAAAGAAATGAGGTAAAATAGTTTTCTTAATAAAATGGGTTTATTAAAATATAAAGTTCTTTGCGAGTGAAAATATTTCTTGATTCCGCACCTAAATACAATTATAGTTAGCCTATTTTCAAATAACTAAATGCTCGAAGAAATGAAAGTATTATTTTGTGTAAGTATTGCGTTCTATGTTTTATAAATCTGAGGTAAAAATTATTTTTTTATATTTTTTATACTGATTCTAAATACCGTCTCTGCCTGTTCACCTGTAACTTCCTTTTTGATAAAAGTTCAATTACGTATCTAGCTCTATATACGTAATTAAAAAACGTAAACATCTAAACTGATTTGATGACTGACTCCACTGACTGATGCAGTCAGTGGAGATACTTAGCTACTTCCAACATCTACGTCTTTTAATAAAACGGATCAGATGAAAAAATATATATGAACCTCCTGGTGAATGGTAGTTTCGAGAAGTCACTTTCCCTATTTCTTTCAAACTGCACGTCATACTTATTCGTGAATTTCTGGACTAAAGTTTATTTACCTATTGAAATATTGGCAAACGAACCGCAGAGTTTATTAACTGTATTTTTCTCCACTACGACGACTCGAATGGCATAAAGGTTAACACGCCGGATCGCAGTTCCGAGTGTCTTGGGTTCGATTTCCAGCGAGGCGGAAATTTAATGAGTTTAAAGTTTCTCGGTCTGGGTATGTGTCCTGCCTTCTCTTGTGTGTTGTCCATGGTACCCACGACGCAGGGAATTTTTGTTTGTTTTTGGAGTTAAACTTCTATGTCAAGGTTCTATTCAAGGTTATGTACCGAGAACACCTATAATTTTTCACGTTTTCTTATTTTAAACAGTCACGGCTGAAGAATTTCAGGAATTGAATTCCATTATCAACTCTACCATACTTCGTAATCTAATCATTATCTAAGATTTTGAAAGTTACTGGTACCTTATTTAATTTCCCCAAATAATTAATAGGATTTCCTTTACAAGTCCAGAAGCCAACTTATATTGGACAATAAACAATAACGGCAAATGAAGACGCGCTTAATAACGGAAATTGCCTGAAAATGAGTTAGAAACCCTTTGTAATAGATACGTCCAAGGGAAATTAATTTATTGTTTAAAATTAATCTTCGAATACGTGTCAGTTAGACGGTGTTATTTATTTATTTTTTATTTAAAAAACTTTATTGCAACAACCTAAAGCTAGGTGTACAAGGGGCGGACTTAATGCCTATTGGCATTCTCTGCCAGTCAACCCATGGTGATGATGAGAGCAAGTCGGTAGGTGACAATAAATTGAAAAATAAGATTAAATATTAAACTATAATATTTCACACACAAATACTATTTTATACATATATAAATATCATACATATATACGCAATTATATATAACACTATAAATATATAATTATACATACATAACAGTGTAAAGAAGCTGTGTTTACAATGTCACAGAAAATTGTAAAAAATTCTCCCGAACCAATCTCTTAAATGCGACCTTAGAAGTAGCTTTTCTGATTTTCAGCGGTAGGGCGTTCCAGAGCAGTGTTGCCTGAACGGTAAAGGAATAAAGATAGAAACAGGTACTGAATGATGGAATATCCATTCTAAGATTCTCAGAAGACCGAAGTACTCTATCATGAGTTGTGCAGCGATAATTAAAACGGTTCTTGAGACAGGTCGGAGTCGCCACATCATTTAAGATAGAGTACAGAAGATGAAGTATTCTAGAACTACGCCTTTGACGAATGGGAAGCCATTTCAGCTGAAGTCGATACTGAGAGATATGATCGTATTTACGTAGGCCAAAAACAAAGCGAATACAGTTATTGAGAAGGCGGTCTAGTTTATTAAGAAGTTCTTCTGATAGATCCGGGTAACACACGTCTGCATAATCTATAATGGGCAGTATCAAAGTCTGGACAAGCATAAGCTTAGTCTTTAGAGGAAGAAAGTGCTTGAGATGACTGAGTGAACGTAATGAGGATACGACTTTACGGCTTACTTCAGTTACATGTGCCCGCCAACTTAAGTGTTGATGGTATTTATACTGAACGAGAACTCTGTTTTTACTGAGATTTTATGTTGACATGAGCAACTTCCCTGGGTTTGCGGTCTGACCCTTGAACGTAGCAACAAAAAGGCGTATAACATATCAAAGTGTTTTATTACGACTATGACGTGACATTAATGTTTTATTATTATTTTTTAAATGTATTAGGGCTGTCGTCATCGTAACCTGTTCTCTATCCGTTCGATAGCGCTAGATTCAAACTATTAGAATATTGATAAACTATTTAATTTTGATAGTTAGATATTTTCTCCGGGAAATGTTAACGTAATTAAGCCCGTACGTCATCAGGTTAAAATACGGATGGTTAAGTACGAGCTGGCAAATTTTAGCAATTTTTGACATTGTGGAGAAACTTGGTGCTAACATTCCTTCGCTACATGCCCTGAACCGAGTGATGATTAATGTCAAACACATATTATATGTTATATCGAAGATATGAAACGTGTTTCGAAAGTAGGTCACACGAGGGATAGACAAACCTTGAAGCCACTAGGTCTCGCTAAGTCTATTTATACTAACGTATATATTCAATTAGTAATACTTCAGAACATCTAACTTTGGTAATGGCGTAGGCGTATCACAATTACTTCGCCACAGATCGCCGTCTGATGTGAGAAAGGTCTTCCCTACATAAACATTAGCAGGAGTTAAATTAATTTGTTATGTGCCCTGTTTACTTACGAAATTACGTTAATGCAACCTATATATAGACTATTTCAACAGTATGAGAACATAATTATATTTCAGCGTAGTGATTTATTTATGTTATTTTGCCTTTAATTTTTACTAGTTGACCCTCGCGATATCACCAGCGTGGATTTTTTTCAGTTTATCCCTTTTTTACCATTTTGGAAAGGAATTGTCAAAATAATTCTCTTAGTGTTACCCTAAACTCCCTAAGGAACGTACCTACATGCCAAATTTTAGCTTCCTGCGTTCAGTAGCTTCGGCTGTACTTTGTCTGGCAGTCACTCAGTCACAAAATAACAGAAGAGTTTTATATAGGTATATAGATTTTCATTAAGCTAGTAACTAGTTGTCCTATAATATTCCAAATCTTTCGTGTAAAAATAAATAATATATTACTGATACCTACCTTAGGTAATTATATAATTTTTTTTTAGGTGATAGGGCCTAGAGCTCACCCGGGGAAGTACCACCGCCCGCCACGGTACTTAGTACCATTCCTATCGTGTAATAATTGTTTTAAGAACAATAATTGTGTTCCGGATAGCAAGGTGTGGAGCCGGTTACACTTTTTTAGAGGCGACCATCTCAGTCCTCAGGGGTAGCAACGCATCTGTGACCGAATTAGAACGAGACTCATTGAGTCTAGTTCTGGGTCGGTCACGGGCGGCAGCGGAAGGTGGTGCTGCATGCTCGTTTGCTATCTTAATTCTATAAAAAAAATTACAGAGATATGTTTAAATGTAATGAAGTAATGATTATATCTGGAGGCATATAAAATATCCCCTTTAAGAACAGTGTAACTGCTTTTTGAAATCAGTAGTTTAATTTGTCTAAATTTTAGATTTAATTAACACCTAAACTAAGTCGAAATATGTCAATGACTCACTCACCTGTCGAAATCCCTAGGGTATTTCCCGAAGTCCCAGAAATCTGTTTGGTATGCAGATAATTTTAACCCATCTGGCATTATTCAGGCTAAGCTAGGAGGAGGGTTTGAAAATACGACGAAATGTTTTGAGAAAAGGAAGGTAGTGTGGTCTTGGCTGAGGCGTTTTCGTGCCTCTTTAATCATGTTTAATTTTGCCCATGTCTTTCTAGTTATAATTACAGTAATACTTCTAATTACTTATATTTATTGCCCTTTTTTAACTTTGTAGAACTATTTTTGTATTGATAGATCGTCGCCTAGCTTAATAATATGCTTGCACCTATTAGACTTGACTTCAGCTTACTTGATTTTAGTTTACTGACTGAAACGAACATGATTAAACATAACTCATTTCTGTATTGCTGAGTTCTTCCATATCCAAATTCAAATAAGTATCTATCACTTAAAAGAACTTAGTTTACGAGATTGTACAAAAACAAATATCTAGTGGTAATAATACTTACGTATTTTCCCTACTAAATAGGATAAAACAAAAGCAATGACAAGTTTAGTTTTTGCGGTGTAATAGAATCAACACCGCGTGCTACTCGACACAATGGCAGCTATGAATACCTAACGAGGCATTAGCCCGCATATGCGAGAGCTTATTAACTACACAAATATTTATCCTCAGCGGCGGACTTCCGAAGCAACACTCTAGAGGCCGCCTTCCGCAACCTAATAGTGCTGTTAAAATGATCGCCTCCTAAACCTGAACACTTACAAATCCAATTAAGGGTAAGGGGCTTATACAGTTCGAGGGTAATTAAAATCATATTACCAAAACCGTAATAATCGGGCCGACTGTAATGATAATTATTTTAATTCAATATTCATAACGCTTTGTAAATAATGATAAATGTAAATCGTTAAGGTTATCGTGAACTGAATCATCTTGTTGTACAATATTGTTAATAAAGTGAATGTGCCTCGGGAGTTTTAATTAACGACGAGATACAGCAGCTTCTAATAATATTAAAATTTGTAGGGCGATAGTATTGTGATGTTAACTTTGTCTTATTGGGTTTTTACTTATTTCACTTTACTAAAGAGCAGTGTACTATTATTCATACTAGTGTTATCGTTATAACATAAATAATTGAAATCATACACTCTGTAGATAAGTATCAAAAAAGCAGATAGGTACTTGTTGCGATTTTATTAAGAGTTTTATAACGAAATAGTAGTTATGAGCTTTCAACAACAACAACATCAAGCACATCAATAAAAATATGTTTTTGTGATTTAAAAAATATTAATAAAGAGATACACAAAAAATACGTCAGTGTCGGAGAACCCTCGGTTGGAACGAAGTTATATTGTTGCACTTTAACTTTGTCACTTGAACATCTGAAATACCTCACCTAACAGTTAACTTAGTTCACAGGAGACACCTATAATTGGCTAAAATAATTGACTGGGTTAGGCAATAGCATAGATTCCCATTTCTGCCACGCAAAAATCTTATACTTCTAAATTTTTAGCTTTCATCCGTACTGTGCGATTAAAAATATGGATGTTATGGTTTAATTTGTGTGTGGAGATAATTAGGAGGATAGAGAGAGTAACATGAGCTTCTTCTTACTGCAATAAAATAATCGTTTCCGTGGGAAGATCCATTATGATCGGTACCATCCATAGATATCAATTACATCAACTATTATTAAGTGAGAGATAACGCACAGGCACAGCGAAAACTTCTAACGCATCAAGATGAAACTTGGCATGTAAGTTTTTGGGGGAATGTAAGGGAGCAAGCACTAATAGAGGATTCTAAATCTTGGGTCAATTACTTACATCTGATTACTTCAACTGGAAAGAGGAATTCGTCAAGGACAGTTAATTTCTCCTACACTAAGCAGGAATTACTCAACTAAACAAAATACCGAAAAACATAAACATAGAGAAACAGAAAATTACGAGTCTCAGTTTCAGCATCACAATCTTCCATAATGAGGCCAAATTGTAGAGTAAAAGACAGCGACCAAATATGTACTTAGTAAGTATTTTAAGAAAACAAAGTTAAATATAAGTAATTTATTTTTTCCTCCAATCCTTTTAATTGGCTTTCACCTCGGCATTCCATTTTCAGTTCATTAATCATTCTATTTACCTACTCCAAAGATGTTTAAGTAATTTTGTATTGTTATTAAATTACAAAATCGTAAATCTCGGAAACTTGTATCGAGCTTATTGATATTATAGAATAACAATTTTTACTCGCGATGGAACTGAAACAGTGTAATATGCGTTTGAGGTGAGAGGAATTCAGTGTGCACTTCAAGGTTGCCATTAATTACTCCGATTTTGATACAGTTCTTCTTTGATTTTTTGTTATATAAATTCTTTATCCTATTTCAATTACATTTGAACCGTCGTGAGCGTTTCAAAATTTTTAATTTGCTCTTTATATTTCTATTTTTTGGTATACTGTGCCTCTATTATGAGTTGTTGTAGTAAACGTCAAACTGTTACTATTGCAGATTAGATGTTAATCTACTTTGCAACTCTCAGTCAGTCAGTGACCGACCGTCGTAGAGTCTACTTACCCTGATGATGCCCTGTTTTGGGGCGAAACACGTGTTGGTGGTGGTATGTATGTTGGTGTATACATTCTTTGTTCGTTGCATGTTCCTATGTGGGAGGGAGGGAGGTGCTACTTGCATGAAAGTATGCACCATCATACATACGAGTTTGCTCGCGGATTGTTGCAAAGTAGATTAACATCTAATCTGTAATAATGGAGTTCCGCAAAGTAACGCCTGAATCAATTAACTATGTTACTATTGCAGTTAACGTTTAGAATTTGTATGGGAATCCGTACAGCGCCTCTAGCGGTTACGATACTGAACTACAATTCTCATACAAATTCTAAACGTCAACTGTAATAGTAACGTCCTTTACGTTTACTACAACAACTCATAATAGAGGCACTGATTTTAAAAATGCAGCAACGACGAAATTTTGTTTGTAGCCTACTATAGAAGGGCTTATATGATAGTAGAATTTACATAATTACTTAGATGAATTATTATTATCTGATGGCCGTCTGCGATAATTCACTTTCACTGCTGACAATCAAGCAAGTTATCTAGTATATCTACAAATTTCATCAGCAAAAAATAGGATACGTCGTCAGTAGAAGTATAACAAGGTATTTAAGCAGAAGTTACGCCACAGTCGAGTCCAACAGTCGCTGTAAATAACGCTCTATCTGCGAAACGCCGCACCGCGGGCTGCCAAATTGCTTGGCAGCCTCCTTCAGACTGCCTCTTTGAATAATATTATAACTAACCAAACAAAACAAATAAGTATACAAGCATATCTCTGAGTACTTTATATATTTTATTATAGAGAGATTGGGTAGCGTTTTGATTAAAAGCATTTAATTGAATTAGATTTGTTCTAGCAATTTTTGCTGCAGGAATGTCTACAACTGAGAAAAACTACGTTTAATTATTGCAGTAGCCGGAAAAAACCCACAAATGTAACTTACACGTTCTGATTGATCTATAATTTTGCGGAAACACATATATTTTGTTTTTAGGAACAATGATATAGGCACCGCAGCTGTTAATAGATTTTTCATCACACCTATTCGAAAAAGACGACTTGGTTCGGACTTACGGGGTTCCAAAGTTGCTGTTTTCTATTCAGCGGGCGGGAATGAATTTTCATACAACTTTTCCTGCCGGCTAGATCTTTTCCGTCCTATTTTGAATTTAGAACATTTTAGTATTTTGCGCTAAAGAAATCGAACGCAAATATTGTTTGAATAAAGAATGTCTGGTACGACGCGAGGGCGCCGCCAGCTGAATAATAAAAAAAGAAATCAAATTAAGATTTCGTTTTCAAATTAAAATTAAGTTTTCGTGCATTTTTACGTATTATTTTCTATTATTTTGTATTATATATATATATATATATATATTATTTTCTCATAGTGGGTGATGAAAAGTAGAGTGTATCACTCGGGTGCAAGTATATTTTTGGCTCGGGCGACGTACTTTGAATCTTTATATTACTAAATATTACTTTGCACCCTTGTCATACAATCTACTATTTTACATCAACAACTTCAGACCAATAAAGTTATGAGTCTGTGTCAACAACAATGTCAAAGGCTTAATTTTTCATAGGACTACTTGAATGAACATAAGAATAACCAAATTTTATTTAGGTGTGCTGTAAAACCCGGACCGTAAATGTATACGATAACAGCTTTTATTTTCAAAATGTGATATAATATTAAACAATTTACTCAATGTGTTCAATAGAAAATTAATCTCGACAGGAAACAGAAAGAAAGCTCTTCTCAAAATTACTCGCATTGTCATTACAGCCGATGCCGGGCGGGCATAAATTATTAAAATACGACAAGCTCTTTCATTAAGTGTATACCTAACTTATATCTACTTTGAATTATCTCTAATGGGTTCTCTTCTTTGCAGTAAATATTTACTGAATTATACTTTTTAAGTTCAAGTTTGTATAGGGCGACAAATCATAATTCCTTTTAATATAAATTAGAGCTTCAAAAACCATATATTATCGTTTAATAATTGACCCAATTAATACATTACGTTATCTGTTCGTCACTTACAACAATTGAAATATAGAAATGGAATTCATATCAATGTATTTCTATTAAATATTATATTAAATATATTAGTATTACTAAATATTGACCAAATAAATCACAGAACAAGGAAAGGTCCAGTCCAGATAATAATAGGTATCATGAAAATATTTTCCTCAATGAGGGTTTTTCCTAAGTACCTTTGCTAGTTACGCTTTAGTACATACGCGGTTAGAAAAATAAGACAGTTTACTGACATTGAAACTGCCAGGCTCGTTTACTTTGCGTACTTTCATAGTATTATGTCTTATGGCATTTTACTGTGGGGCAAAGCAGGCGATATTTATCAAATCTTCCTATTACAGAAAAGAGCCATTAGAGCTATTTATAAACTAAAGTCTCGGGAGTCGTGTCGTGATAAATTCAAAGAAATAGGTATTCTTACAGTAGCTTCACAGTACATATACAGTAATATAGTTTTTGTAAGAAATAATTTAAACTCATATAAGAAAAACAGCGACTATCATAATCGCTTAACAAGAAAGAAGGATAATTTGGCTACATGCTCATACCGGCTTCGTAAAGTACAGCGTTCTTTTATGGGGCTTGGTGTCCAGTTCTATAACAGAATCCCTAAGTCCATTCGTGTCCTTCCAGTAGAATTATTTAAGAAACATGTAAAAGCGCATCTTTTGAGCAAGAGCTACTATACAGTTGATGAATATTTAAATGACAAAGATGCATGAATTTGACCAGCTCTGCAACCAGTTCCGCTATGGTTAGAGTATACCTATGTATTAAGTTTAAGTTTACTTTCTGTTCTTTGTTTTTTATTTATAAGATGTGCTGAGGAGATTTTTTTTCGCCATTTTTTTTCTCCTCCATCATAAGAATAAAAAGCACTTTGCAAAATGGCGGTAGATTCAAAAAACGACCTTCACAAGCGTATCGGTGATACCCAAGTGAATAAAATATTTTGATTTTGATTTTTAGTTAGTACCTTTTCCTAAGTAACTGCGCTTTACCATTCAAGACTACATCGTCACGTACCATCATGTGCGATTGTAAAAAAATCTGTTCGTTATTCAAAATTAAGCTTGGTAATAGCAACCATAATATTGAGGGAATACTGTATTACTGAGAATGAAGACTGTACCTATTGGATAATAAGCAGAATGAATTAAGGATGTCTGACGAGTAATGGTTCCACGTAATAGAATAACCGTTGTTCTACTCGACACAATAGCAGCTATGAATACAGAACGAGACATTAGTGGCATATGTTCTGCGCGCTTATTAACTGCACAAATACGTGTATTTGTCTTCGACAGCGGTTTCGAGAACACCCCTTTGGACGCTTTTACTCACCCTAATAGGGCTGTTAAAGTAATGGCAACCGAAACCTAAGCACATATATTTACATTCGCTGATGTTTGGGGAATTTAATTAAATTATATAGGTATAACTATACCGTAGCCTAGGCAACTGTTATGCAATTGGGATGTTGATTAGTTTAGGGGTAATGGATAATGATTTATGTTAATACGTAACAGATGAGCCCTATTTAATTTTATTTATTTTATTCCTGGATATTCAGTACAAGTAGGTAATATCTTATACTAAGCTTATTTTCATTACCAATTTTTTATAAGAAATCTGCGTGGATTTTTGTTTTAGTTTTCCCCCTTTTTATCCCTTTAGGCTAGGAATTTAGCCTTTCAGTTAGAAATATCTACACATGTCAAGAATATACATGCCTTCAGCTTCTTGCGTTCTGCAGTTTCAGCTGTGCGGTCACTCGGTCAGTTACTCAGTAAAGGAAGTGGTCACCGTTGTCCAGGAATAGATGCAACACAAAAGGTATTGCCGATGAGTTGCTTGTCAGGGAGAAGTAAGTAGCAAAGAAAGAATAGTAAAAAAGTGGTTTGTTTCCAGCATACAAATATTACTTTACTAACATCATTGTATGTTACATTTATGGTTTCCAATACTTCGGTTCAACAGGGTTCCCTACAATTCAAAAGTAAATCCCGAAATCTGTCACGAAGTCCGATGACGTTGTTCTACATTATAGGTACAGTTCCAGTGTGGGTCAGCACTATCCTTAATAGCATTCGCATTCGGTCAAGTCGCGGTTCAGAAGACACAAAATCGCTAACGATTGATTGTAGAAACACGGTAAAGCATTTACCATTTTACATTCAACAGAGTAAGCGTGTAATGGTTAGTTTACAATGGTAGGAAAGGGTCTTGCCTGTGTTATTAGCTCCACTGATGGCAGAACCTTTTTACGGTACGATTACAGAAACACAAAAGGAATAATCGTACCGTAAAACGACCATAAGTTTCACCGTAAATCTACAGTTCCCTTGCAGTGCGGTGTCGCCAGAACAAACGCTGTCTATATATAGTCACACGGCCTTATTAAAAAGTGCGACTTAAAGTTACTCGGGGTTTGCATAATCTCCCAATTACTATTAATTACTATTAATTGCTATTAATCAATGTATCGTTTAAATTGATTCAGGTGTGAAAATCCCATTCGGTTCTCAATACGGGCATGCCTTTCATTTCAGTATTAGTAGAACCCCACCAAATAAATCACACACCAACAAAGGATCAGCTGTTGAAGTGAATAAAATATATTATTATGTAGGTTGCTCACGAGGGGATCCATTGTTAACGACAAATTATTGGTTTCTATTAATAGGTTTGATATATTATCCCTTTTCAAATCTTTTATACCCTATAATATGTTGGCATTTTTGTGTGACGGTAGCTACAATAGACCCCCACATCCCCACTGATGTTTGAGGATCTATTTTATTTCATACTGGTATTTGGAGAGGATTAGTATAATTAACAGTTCTGTTCCTATTCGCTCAGTCTGTCTTTACTATTCAATGTTACTTCTATCGAGATTTCACTCAAAAATATTCATTTCGTTTATTAAAATGTTATCAAGTTTCAGCACTGTAGGTACTCTATTTTCCAATTCAATATAAAGGCTTTGTTTATTCTATGAAACCTTTTGTTTAATTAACAGTCGTTATAAATTGGCACAAAAAGAATACTATTTAATTTGAAAGAGTCTGAAAGAAAAATATTCGTCAGTAGTTAAACGTTTGGTTGTTTCAATGTATGTAATATTAGAATATATATTATTCAGAGTAGACACGAGTGAGGCGTGTAATATATGAAACAGGGTTATGTTACAAATTACACAACATCATTAGAAACATCCGATGTGGGTGTAATGACGGGGAAGGGCCAGTTAGCTCATAAACAATTTAGCACGAGCGGCAACACACCGCTAAAATTACAAAAATCAACGTCTCATTAAGTGACAGCTGTGCGTCAATTAAACCTAAAATATAGTCCTTGGAGACACCCTCTCTCTGCAGCGCTCCTCCCCGGCCGCTCCTTCCTCCCACGATCTCATTAGTACAGCTCTGAATGTACAATTTATTCTGAAACAGACACCAATTGTTACTTTTATAAGTATCGCCACTTATTTAAGGTTACGTCGATTTATTTCAATTAAATTGTGATCCAAGCAGTTGGGGAAATTGGGAGCGGAATTAGGTAAGTATAATTATTTCACGTTTAGTCAATAGGCTTCTTGATCAGAGAGCTGTAACTGGTTATTTGATTGGTAACGTTTAGTTATTTGAGCGTTCCTCTAATTAAGCCCGCTGAACAGAATACTGAACTAAATGCCATGTATTTCAACATATTATAAGTTTGATATTGCATCATCATCATCATCATCCTCCTGCCCATTTTCCAACTCTATTTGGGGTCGGCGCAATATGTTTTTCTCTTCCATTCTTCCCTATTAGCCGTCACTTCCACGCTTACGCTTCTAAGTTTGATAATGCATCATTATATGAAAATTAATGTCGTGTCTCATGTTAATTATAAACTGTCACTTGATTGTCCTAATTTCAACAAGGAGGATTATTTAACTTAGTATTAGCAATTTTGATTTTTAAATCTACATATATAAATTCTTTGTTAGTAATTTTAACTATCTAATATAACTTCGTGAGGAAATAAAAAAAATCATTCTTCTTCATAAAATGTGGTTAATAGTAGAACTCAGAATAGAAGGGGAAAACGAAACAATAGATTTGACACATTTTTGTACTCATCAGAAGTAGAAGTCCTGTGCGACTAGTCGTAATCATAAAAAATGGGAGTTGAATAGTACCTCGTATTAAAACTAAAATTAGATTTAAATAAATATACCTCATGAGTTATCATCCATCCATCCATCCATTAACCTTTACATATCCACTGTTGGACGTACGCCTCCCTTAAATGGCGCCACTCTGACCGGTTCTGAGCCCTTTGAATCCAGCGGATGCCCGCTGTCTTCTTCAGGTCGTCAGTCCACCTGGTCGAGGTTTTTCCAAGACGTGGCTTCCATTCGAGGACCTTGACTCATGAGTTATACCGGCGTTAAATCAACTAACTTTTGCATCAAATATCTATTAATTCGCAATGAAGTACCGTGGTGGATCTCGGTTAAGACCCCTTAATTACAAGGAAATTATTATGAGCTGCAGTAGACTGTTTTGGGCTCAAGATTTAAAGCAAAGTGATAAATAATTTTGCAAGTCAGTATATTTTATATGGATTTTGTTTCATTTTCTATCGTTATAAGTCGAAGAAGTCGATGAAAGTGTAAACCCTAGTGCGATTGGACCACGGGAAATTAAAATTACCCGTGGACCCGGTAATGGGTCAATTCACCGGGACCACGAGTACACACCCCTTTGAACTTACTCATTAATTATTACCATATCGTTGCTTTATATGATACTAGTAAATCCGCCCTCGCTTCGCTTCGGGAAACCAGTCCCTTCAAAAATCTCTATAAAGGAGATGGTCCATTTTGGACCTGATCTTGTACACTAAACCATGAAAAACCAAAAAATACAGAAAGCTCATTAAAAGTATAATAAATTCACAAATCGCAATAAATGACTTGCTAAAATAAAATTAATTTCGAGTTATTCGGTAGGTACTACTTGCAACACTTGCAAGATGGCGTCCTTCACTCTGAGTTCGAGCCATTGTTCAAGCATAGAGAAGCATTGATCTATAAAGAACTATGGATTAGACACTAAAGCAAAAATAGCGTGCCTGACCACGTGACAGGAACTGCCTGTCAAAATTTTAGTGAAACAAGATGTCCGATTCTACTAGTGTTGTGCGCACTACGTGGACGGAAACTATCGATATTTAGTTTAATGACTTACGATATAACAGCAATAATACATGTCGTTCGTTTTCTCAGCGATATTAATATTAATTTTGATACGTACTGCGATGAACTTGTCATGCCATATCAACCAAATATTTTTTGTTAAAACCAGCTATCATGATGATCTGCTAAACAACAAACGAGGACACAACGACTGCTCCCCCTTTTTAGATGATATCAGCGATAGTATTTTAAACTCTGCCAGTTAATTAGGCACCACTCTCTTGCTTAACACAGCCGCCAAACTGTGTGTCTTGTTCCAGTTAGGAAATTTAGGTAGTTAAGGCCTTTATTTATTATATGTGTTACGGACAGAGACACATTAATTATTTGGTAGCCGAAAAAAGGTTGGCTAACGCCATAAATCGCATCTACATGTGCAACAGTGCTACCGGAAACCTACACAGAATGACATTTATTATTCGGTAGCAAAAAGGGTACTGAGTTATGAATAGCACTTGTGTCTCATAGAATTACTAACAATCGCACCCACAAAAACCGCCGGCGCTTCTGGGAATCGGACGACGCTACGCTACGGAGCAACAGATGTTCTGCGCGCCAAGTGGACGCGTGCCTAGCGACGCTTACGATTGGTCGGCGACAGCGCGCCAACGACGCGCGGCCTTGCTATTGGCGGAACCTTTCCCGCGCGGTAGCCGCGCGCGCGTGCCCTTATGGCAATAGTATAAATAGGATAAGTTTATGGTTATTGGGGTTCATTCATCTCCGAACATCTGACCTCTCAGCTCTCACTATTGTCTTGTAAAGCTCATTGTTTTGTTAATATCAATCTGTTGTTTGTAGTATCTTTAGTTGTAGCATTTATTGGTAGTTTCTTACAATAATAAAGTCTTACATAAGTTGTAATTACTCATTTTAATCCATTAATTTGGATAAGAGTATAGTCGCCCTCGGAAAATACCAACGGGGCGGCTACAATATGCATAATGTAAAATTATCAAAATAGAGTTCCATAACCGAAGTTTAACCATCGACAGCAAAATACTTATATCTCTATTTGGCTGTATTGTATATGTATAACTAGGTCCAAATACAGGCTTGAAGTTATGTTAAGTTTTATATCCAATATTAAAAATCAATCCTTTCACCACCAAAAACCAGTCCGCCGACTGCTAAACAATGCCACTTTTACTGATTCTGAATGTACCCGCTGAATCCAGAAAAATCGCGATAGATACTTACATAAGTAAATAAGTCATAATTATGTACCACTACGATGAATTTAATTTTAGAGTTTATTCAATAAAAGATAAGGGTGAAGATAGTACTGCTGTGTGATATGACTGACAATTTTCATCTGATCACCCATGATTGTGTTATAACCCTTAGTGCATTAATATTGTGAAAATGGGACCGAAATGTAAATAAAAAACATGTTGTGTCTATGTACAAAAATTTTAATTTATTTGTTTAAGGCTAACCCTATAATGTACAGCATAATAACAAAAATACAAATAAAATTATTACAGCATATTTATTAATTGGGCACAAAAAGCGATCGTATCGCTAACTAGCGAATTATTCAAGAGAAGCTTTGGGCAGATAAGATAACAGAGGAATAATTATAATTACTTTTTACAAAAAAAAGACTTCAACATTGACAAGCAGAGGTAACTCAAAGTCTACTCACCAGAAGGCTCAATTCAATCCATCTAGATGAAGTTCTCGTTGCTACAAATTAATCAACCCCAAACATATAGTAATTGCTGTAAATAGTAGAGAAGTTCCTTCGACTATCTTTTGGCTACATAGGATCGACTCCAGACCTTCATTAAATTGTCACCCCCATGAGTAATTAGTCACCCCTACAACTTTCGAAAGTTCCCTTCGATTTTCCTAAGATGCCATCATTGGATCCTGGTGTCCTTATCATTGTACCACCCTTGGAATATCCAAATGCAAATAAAAAAAGAATGATCAAAATCGCTATTATAAGCTTAACAACTGATACCTAGAATTATGTCACATAAAGATACCAAGATCACCTGAGCTATGACAAGGAGTGTTCTTTGACAATGGCATTAGTTTTTTTTACACGAACCGGTGAACAGTAATAAATTTGTATTGCACTGTATTGTGATGAAACTGAGATGATAGTTATTATCCAATCCACCATTAAATAAGGGGCCACTTGAAATTCCAAATCTTTGTGATAAAAAATATAATTATGATAATTATGCTACCTCTGAGAAGTTAACAGAATCATTCTGTCATATTAATTTAAATTCCTTACTAAAAACATTGAAATTTCAAGGGTTCAATAATTACTAAACGGTGCCGCGGTGGCCAACTTCCCCTCAGTTTAGGGTTCGTGTACTCTATTAACTTAGTTCAATTAAATAACATACAGACCTAATTTTAAACTTGTATGAGACTCTCTTGTTCTATAAAAAGTAAGAAAAGCTCACCAAAATAGAAGGAACAGCGCCGTCGTGTAACCTTACCACATTAAGCGTTCTGTTGAAAATTGCTTCAACAAAATGTAAAGAACACACAAACAAATTTTTAAGGCCCGGGTTTATGTTTTCTGGGACAATTATTTCTAGCCACTTCTTTCTTAATGATTTATTTGAAGGGAATCTATTGAATAAAAACAATTATTTCAACTTTCTTCAGCGTCATTTTAATTATCGATATATCGAATATCGATATTTTAACACTTTCCTACCCTAAGTGTCATTGAAATGTAAACAAACCGGCTACTCAAATATATAAAATAATGATGTAAAACCCAACAAAACATTAACAGGCCTACGTAACCCTCGCACAGATCTTAATGCAGCAAAAACATATATCAATATCATTCAGATATACAACGAAAACTGATACTTACCTGTGTAAAGTTAATTTTGGGTGTAATTTGTTTTTCCTTGCTCTGTATTGTAGTATACAACACTTCATTGTGTTTCTATGTGTTTTTCTTACTTTAAAGGACACCACAACACCTATCAATGCCTATTTTATTAATATATTGGGTTTTTACTATTTGTTTCACATAAGATGACATTTGTCAACTGTTACTATAAATGGCCGGCCTGCTATAACGTCAACCAGCTAATTTCATATGAGGTTAAGGATTAGGGCGTCTCTATCTAAGTAGGTATATTCCTATCTCTATGTAGAGAAGGCATATTGACAGATAACGTCATACGTCAAAAATTATGAATCCTCTGGTCTGCTGCCCGCCATTATGTAGAATAATTGCGTCACGTGGAGTTAATAAATAATTTTTGCACTGAAATAAAGATGAGTTCGTGGATTTGATTAGTCAAAAATGGTTTATTTTTCTTTTTTATTTTATTTTATCATTGGTACTTAAACCAGGCCCAGACTCCATACAATTTTGGACCGTCTCCTTTAACAAATTATGTTATTCCGATGTCTAAGCTATATTACTGCAAAGTTTCATGAAAATCCGTTCAGTAGTTTTTGCGTGAAAGAGCAACAAACACACACACACTCACTCACTCACTCACATACATCCTTACAAACTTTCGCATTTATAATATTAGTAGGATAGGATTTATTAAGTATCTACTAGGTTAAGTACTACCAAATACTTAGAACCACATTTTGATAAATGTTTCACTATATCGCAGTTTTATTTGCTTACCTATTACTGGTTTGTTGCTGCGAGAACAAAGTGAGTTATGTAAATTAAGCTGTGCTGTACAAACCAATAACAAACTCTAACTTCTAGTTTCACAAAGGATTCCCTGAAGCATATTCCCCAGTAATGTTACTCCCACGCAACAGAACAAATTCTATAGATAATTTTAAATGTAATAATGGATCTGGAAATAAATATATACGTTTTGTAGCTGTTCAGTCCGAGGATGGAAATATCCAAATATTGTAAATTACCTACCTACGGTTACTTAATTACCATCGCATTGAAAGTAAACGAAACCAAAAATCAGTAAATGATGCATCGTAAAGTTGATGGAGCTCACAAACAGTTTCTTCATAGCGTGACACCTACTTTCTTTCTTTCTTCTACCTTATTTCTTCGTTTTAGCCGAGTTACCCTTTGTGCATGTCCATAGGTGACGGTAATATAATCAGGTCGGCTGGCTGGTAGATTATATGATGATTTAAGGAAAATGTGGTAAAAGCGATCTCGAAATTCTAAACCATTTTAAGTTTCCCCAAAATCAAATGGAGAATATGCCAAATTCGCTGGAGCATTATCAGTGTCATGCTGAAAGATGACCGACGTTATCAGATATTTTAAAATATAAATTTTTCTCAGAATGGAATTTTAAACAACAAATCTGTTACCATAGCAAAGCGACTATCGGTTATTGGTTTTCGATCAGTTGTAATCTGATGTGAGCAGATACTCGTACATTTCCATATTCCTTTTAGTTCCATGTTAGGAAATCCGAATATTAACTACTTTAGCAATGCAACCAAATCTCGTAGAAAACATTGGACGATTAATTTTGCATCGCGAGTGATGGATAACGAGGCGCGCAAAAAAGTAATCACGTGTGTATCCCGTCGGTTTTACATTTTGATGGTAAGCTGACTTCCAAATAAAAATTATGTCGTTTAAATTGCTAACTTTTATAACCGACTTCAAAAAAGTATTATTATACAAGAAGCAAACTAAGCGTTAGTTGACAAAGTCGAAAGAATCTTTTAAAGTAAGTTTTACAAGCTGTTGTAGTCTGTTTGAAATTTTAATTCTAAAAAGTCTCTTAAGCCTTGGATGAGCCTTGGATATAAAAAGTATTGAATACTAATATTGAGTTTATTTTCGCTGAGTCTACGATAATACCTACTTACCTCTTCACTATCGATGCGAGCTAGTACCTAAGTAAAATAATAAGGTTTGCTCTAAGCACACCCAATTAGCCTCCGATTATGGTTCTACTTACTACGAGGTAAGCAAGAATAAGAATCACAATCTCCTTCGTTATTGAACCAAAAGTGCCAGAAGGCTCTTTTTAAAGGCTTCGGTCTAGGTAAAGGATAAAAACAAAGCTAGTGTTTTTTCATAAAGGTTGCCTACGGCGCGTAAAAATCAAGCGCTCGCTAACTACATGCAATGAATATGAAACTTTTTACTTTATATTTACATGGGATGATGAGTATTTTTTATATCCTATAATACGTTGACGTAAAGATACGAGCTCAGTTTTTGGATCAATAATGTTAAAAGAACATTATTATTTCGTAAAAAATGTTTTAAAAAATGTGTCGCTTTACTTGTTAACGTTATACCTCTGTTGCTGTACGTTGTGGCTTGTCCTACAGAGGAATGTAGGTTCAGTCCAGTCATTGTAGGAATGGTTTTTTGAAGTGAAACTTCTTTATCGGCGTTGGAAAATAATTTTCGTCACATTTTTCGGTTACGCTTTGACGTGTTACGCTTTGACGCGTTACGCGCTATGTCAAGATTATGTTGATTACTTTGGAGGTAGATATTTTGGTAATGTATCCAATTATTACTTTGTTATTGACTTCTGGGACTATTTATAAATTTTAAATGTTACCTTTTTTAATGTTTCCTGTATTCCTTCTTTATTTTTATTGATACATTTCTGTAACTTTAAATACGATTTCTTTTGATTGTTTACTTTGATGACATTATTTGTCAATGTAACTCTGACGTCTCTTTAGTTTGTTTTTTATCCAAATTATTTATAACCAGCCAGGTATGTTTTGACTTGTTTTTGGCACTATAACGGTACCTAATTTTGGGATCTTATTATTGGACTCAAGACGGCGACTATTGGACATTAAACAGCGTAATGTTTGTATTTAGTTTTTAAGTGTATTTTTATTTTTATTGTTATTATATTATTTATTTTGCCCCTCTTACGGTTGGTTCAGACGAAGTAGTACTTTTTTTATTTAGAAAAAGTATTTCGGAGCAAAATTACTAAAGTGGTAGTTTCATTGAAATAAACACGAACAAAACAAACACCATACAATTGTGTTTAAAATAACAAAACCAAGACAACCACAGACCTCTATCTATTCACAATCTTATTAGAAAAAACCTACATTTTCTTTTTACGATTCTAATAAGATTGTGATTTTTATCTATTATAAGTTTACAATCTTATTAGAATACAATCAAAACAAAATATTCGCTTGACATCGACATGACATAATGGCCGCGTTCCGTAACTCGACCAAAACGCCCAAAACGTTCAAATTTCTATGAAAAAGTGTCATTTTGGGCGTTTTGGTCGAGTTACGGAACGCAGCCAATATGCACAGACTAGCTAAAGATTAATGTTTCGTTATACGGTATGCAACGACTAGTCTTTTTGGTAAAATATTTAAGAAGTTTCACTTCATACGTGTGTTACACTAGTACACGCACACATTTTTTCTCAGTTGTTGATAACGCTACGTTTGTACTTATGTGAAACCTAGAAATTCTAGTACGTGGAACTGTTCTCTCTTACCCCTCCGTGAGTGTGAGCGTGAAATTTTGCTTACAGGCCTCTTCGGTTATACATATTATACATAGACAGAGCTGTCACCTATAATAATAATGTGTTGAAGTAGGTAATCCTCTGATTTAATTTAGCGGCTCCTATTATTTCATTATGCTTGTCACTTTAAACTGTTGTGCGCCAGTAGTTCAACGCATAAAAGTTGGTACGATACAGATCATACTAGTTCAATGGTTTAGTAAATCGCTTGTATTAGAAGCAAAGAGATTCGCAATTCCATTCTTCATTACATCATTACAATATTAACTAAGTTCCTTAGTTATATTAACACATGAATGAACCTGTAAGTAGGTATATCTAAATGAAACATGCTTCGTATATTATTTAGTCTGAGCTCACAAAACTAAGAGTATGTAATATAAAATGGTAAACACAGAACGTGCAAATAATAGCAATACTGATTAAATAGTAATGTTGAATTAAGTTCTGTACCTATATTGTATTATAAACATGGAGCGTTAAGAGGGAATTAATGTAGTGGTTGGACCGAGCGCAGTGTAATCCCCAGCTAAGATTCCTGTAAGCCGCACTTTCTAAGTAAGCCGAACATGTAAACTTTTAACTAGTTAGATTAAATGTTTTCGTCTGCTTTGTTATTCAAAAGTATCTAAATTATTATATTCTTAAGGTTGTGGTGCCATCAGGATTTTTCTTTCTCTTGGTTACAATAGCAGTGACAATTCTTTTTCACATAATATATGTATTGCACAAAGGAACAACCTATACAGTTTTTAGGCATCTTTTAGTAAGTATTACTTTCTAGATTCATAGAAATTAGTAGTAGTAGTAAACTACGAAGATACCCATCGTGTCGCTGTCGACACGCTGATTATATCTACTATAGTATCTTCTTGTTTTGGAAGTCCTGAAGTAACTTTAGAACTAAATCAGAAAATAAATCAATGTAAAAGTTTCGTGCAACTCTTTCTGTGATTACTCACAGTAAACATAGGTAGAGTCCTACAACGATCTTTTGGCTCGTGGATGACGCGTGGGTGACAGACACAGCTTCTTACAGGGAAGGAAAAATGTAAGGCGCTGTCTCTGTCACCCCCACGTCAGCCACGCGCCAAAAGATCGTTGTAGGACTGTATGTTAAGGCGATGGCGTAGTTTGACTTTCGAGAAATGTAAAACCAACTTCGGGTATTTCTCGAATAGGTCTCTAAGGCACAGGTTTCCTGAAGAGAAGCGAGGGCAGGCTAGAAGTACGTATTATGTCATAAGATTTTCACTGAACACAAATAATGTTTTATAAGTTATATCAGTCAGGAGACCTGCGTAGGCCGTAGACTAACCCGTTACAATTTATGACACATTATTTATAAAGAATTTTATAAATAATTTACTGAAGAATAAACAGATAAAAAAAATATTTACTTAAATCTCTATTTATTAAAGTTAGGTATATGTTTAAATTATATATTACAGTATTCAAACCCGCAAAAGAAGCACTCAGTCAGGTTCTTATCTTTCAAAAACTAAGTTTAGAAACACTAACTTTCTAAGTCTTCTATTTTCCACCTCTTCTTTGTATGTTTAGTTTTTCAGTACTTCGTTGAAAGTATAAATTGAATGCAGATTACATTTGATAAGTTACTTTTCCTTGCATGTTTTGTGTTTATTTTCAACCATTATTTTTCAAATTGCGTTATTTCTCTCTTTTTGTACCTCTCTCGAGGGGTTAGACGTCCATTGTTTTGCTTTCCTTTATTGTATTGTTTATTTCATTGTGGTGTAAAGCAGTCAAAGAGTTCGTAACACAATACACGCTAAGTAGTACTACGAAAGAGTTATTTAGTCATTGTAAAATACTAACTGGTGCCCGTCACTTTGTTTCTGTATCGTTGTTGTACTTTTACTGTCGAATTAAAAATTAGAACTCTCAAAATTTCAAGAATATTATAAACTCGATACGTTTATTATGTAGTATGTTCATACAACATATATTTAACATTATGGCCAGAATAATGTACAACCTTGTAAAATAAGAAGTGTCATCATATTAGGGCTGATTTTCCTACATCATGAATACCTATAAGTATTTTATTATTCAAGTAAAGAATGGTATATAAACTTTCGTCATTGCTTATAAAGAAATGTTTTATTTCGTGTTTGTTCTACCTTTTAAGGTCCAGTAAGTTTTTTTTAATTAGGAGATTTTCTCGAGACCCAAAGATATTTCGTTGAGTTCAATCCAATTATGGGTTTTCAGAATGAGCAACACAGTAAAAACACAGAAACAAATTGTAAAAACGTTAACTTTCATCATAAAATATTCCAGATTGTTTACGGAAAATAAATAATGAAAAGCTTAAAACTATTTCCTGCAGAGAGGATGTATCCAGATAACTCACTT
The DNA here is from genome assembly GCA_905404135.1 of Hesperia comma. Classification (NCBI taxonomy): domain Eukaryota; kingdom Metazoa; phylum Arthropoda; class Insecta; order Lepidoptera; family Hesperiidae; genus Hesperia; species Hesperia comma. The sequence continues at coordinate 11,804,238 of FR990021.1, read as the reverse complement.
CAGTTTGTGCAACATTTCTCTAGGAAGGTTTATTTAATAGTTTAGTAAATGTTAACCTGTTTGAAATTAGTTTTCAAGTTATGAAGCAAGAATTGAATGCAGCGCACAAATTGTGAACCTTAAGAGTTCATTATAAGTGCCGAGCAACTTCATCTGCATATAGTAGTCAGTTAGGTGCCTACTGGTAACTTTACGGGTTAACACACCCATTATGAATTTATTGTTTTCAAAACAAAGCGCTTGCATGAGATTCTTTCAACGAACTTGGATTCTATTTAGAACGTTCAACATTCAGGTTCCGGTAACACTTGAGCTTAAGTATAATAACTTACTATTCAACTTCCTGTTTTAGGATAATATCCTACATATCTTACAATGTGATTGGGTTTAAGGAGTGTAAGCTCTAATCAACCTTGTATGTGATGATCCAATATAATCATCCAAATCCAAAGAAGATTAGTCGAGGGTGGCCAACCTCAGTAGGTGCTGAGAGTTCTTACGCTACTTCAGGGCCTCCTAATTGACTGCTCAACGAAGCATCCGAAGTAAGAGAACGCTCGTGAAATGAGCAGGCATTCAACCGAATCCTTAATGCGGGCACGTTGCTTATCTAATCTGTGATCTCGGTCTATTGATGTATAGCCAAGCGTTTAAACGGTTGAATATGTTCTTCACATAGAAACCTTAATATACCTACTGCTCGTTTCAGCTATCTTCGCAGGATGAAAGGGTGGTGATAAAGATTGTGATGTCAGGCTAATGTATACGTAGCTTGTTGAGCTTCAACCCCTTAATGACCCGCTATGAGTCCGGGTTTCTCCTCATAAAATAAGGATTCCTAGAGTATACTTCAACACGTGGCTCCAGTGTGGATTGACATGTGATTGTACGGGTAACTGACCAATCCAAGTATAGGAAGTTTTTATGCCGCCAGAATACCTTCGACATAGCTATGTATAACAATCGTTATGTTATCTAACGACAACAACAGGGACCAACAGCTAGCGTGCCCTCTGAAGGATTTTTTGCCACTAGTGGTCGCCCACCCAAATATCGACCGCGAGCATAGTTGCTTGACTCTGTCAATCACTTAGACAGGTGTCCCACCGCGAGCGAGTCAGCGAGTGCATCCCGGCTATTTACACGGTTAAGACACGTACAGAAGATATGACTTTCAGTGTGGACAAAAGAGACGCATATTATGTCAGCGAGTACTCGCTGATTGTTCATACCGCCGGCGAATACTCGTTGACATATGTACCTCCTTTATTGACACGAAATGTCATATCTTCTGTCGCTGTTTTAGGCGAGTAATGCGAGAAAACAGCCGAGCTTTACGCAAGTCGCTAGGCTGTGAGTGCTTCACGCACTTTGCGCGCATCATGATTCATCAACTCAACCCATCGAGGCCCACTATGGAGCATGAGTCTCTTTTCAGAATAAGAAATATCTTAGAAATATCTCAGATTTCAGAATAAGAACGCCATAGTCTACCACTCTGGCCAAGTGCAGATTGGCAGACATGTACATAAAATTATGAACTTCAACGTGAAGCGTACAAAAATTCTACATTTAAATAAAATATTGTTTTCATTATACGAGTCTTCAATTTATGGTACATACACCAAAATCCTAATTAAAATAATGACATCACTTGAACCAGTGAAATTCTGTATTTTATTTTCATTCTTGTCGAAGAATTGTTCACAAATTTGGCCTAATTGGACTGTCCCTAATTAGGTTTATAATTTCCAGAATAACTTATTGAGCTGACATATTAAAGCTACTGCGTTATAAAATACAAAATATAAAATAGATTATTTAGTATTTCTATTAATTATTTCATAATTCCACGATGTACTGAAGTAATCCGTTTTTAAAATTCTTTAATATAAAATACAGAATATTTTATTACTATTTAACAATAATATTACCTCAACACAAAATTTGGCAAACGAAATAAATACGTGGAGTGATAAGAATTGGACAGGTCGAAACGTAAACAAGCACCACACACGCTACACGGACGTTACTGCGTTCTTAAATAGTAATAAAAGTAGAGAGACAAAGAAAACACGTAAAAGGTAAGAACCATATAATATAGACCATAGAAAAAATAAAATAGAATTAGGTAAGAAGTTGTGAATTATTGAGCTAACGTTGAGAAACAGGGACGCCTAGTAGGATTTTAATATTGAATCAGGGCATGTCGTGCTGTAGCTCATAGCTCCTCACTGTAGTACCTCAACAACATATAAATATGCAAGTATCTTGACTGCACGAGCTAGCTACTCCTGATTAAAACTACAAAAAGTCTAGATGAAGATGAGATTTTGTCAATTTCACTAAGGTACAATATGCAACATGTTTTATTTATCTTTGATTCACTAGCAAAATTAAGTATCATAGGTATAATAAATAGATATACAACACATGTATTTAATTGCATTAGTACTTTCTAAGTGTGCTGACCCTTATGTAATTATAAAGTATACAAAGTACAATACAGTTTTCCAGTGTTAAATTAATATCATCTAAACTTATAAAAGACAATTCAGGTTGTACAGTTGAGAAACGGAACGGTCTTAAATTGGGTAATTAAGTTATAAATATCGTAGTAGATTCACGGCAGTGTGGACCCTGACCCATTTCCACGTAGATACCTGCACTGAAACAAATTATTTTGGTTTATTTAGATAGGAAATTGTGGATGCCACTTCCAGTATTAATGAGGTGGTCTGTGTTCGCGACTGTACAATTGGGATACTAGGAAACTAAGAACTGGGGCAGGAAATTGCGGAGCTTCAATTGTATCTAAGTATGTTTTCTATGCTATGTTTCTTTACTTCTAGTAGCTAGTAGCTACCTAATATTAATTATATTGTCATATAAGTACCTACCTAGTTTGCTTCTTTTCGGGAAATTGTTTTGTCTACAATAGATGATGTAATGTGAATTTGTTTGATTATTTGTGTATCATTTGAAATATAATATAACCCCAAGTTTATTGCAATAAATTAATGAAAATCGCATTCATATCGGTAATGTTGTTTCTGAGATTAGAAGGTACCAAACAAGCAAAAATTAAAAATACTGATAAAGAAAAAAAGAAAGGTATTAGGTAGTGCCAATTTATATATTTAGTATCGTGGAAATTTCTGACTCAGGAAGGAATGACGCAGGAATGAATCTCGGCAAGTTGCTAGGAAACTTCTTCAACTAACTAGACAGAAAATTAATCTTATCTCAATTTTCTTGCGCTTTCCTTCTCGTTTCTATTTGATTGTCTAAGTTTTAATTACATGCAAACCAAAGGCTTTGAATCAAACTGGACCATTAAAATGTTATCATTAATGTAGGTAATTGTTTGTCAGTTAACTTTGCCTATCAATTAATAAGTCATTTAAATATCAAGCTTTAAATCAAAGACACAAAATATGCATGCATGCATGCAAGGATGAAGAACTATTAGCAGATGTGCCAAGGGGCATGCGGACATAATTTACAAGAATTGGGTGGTGCTGCATGCTCGTTTGCTATCTTAATTCCATTAAAAAAATGATTTAAAGACGGATCTTCATATCTAAAAAATGTGATTAAAATTCCAATATTGTACTTGACATTCGCATCATGTCTTCACCAATATCTAACAAACTTGAACAATAATGTGGACTATAATAAAATCTTTTCAATAGGTAAGCTTTGAGAGGGCAGACGTAATTTATGATACGTTTTATGACTTGTATTCTTATCCTCGGTTTTATAAGATTCGTTGATTATAGCTTATAAAAAAATTTAACGTTCTGTATCTCATTTTTATTTTATTACTCAACGTTTATATCGCAATATCACTAGAGTCAACGAAGATAATACAAAGGCGGCCGAAATCCTCCCAGAAATCTCGACTCTTCATTATTAAAATATCTTTCCTCACACACAATAACTTATGTTATTCTTTTAGATATTTTGTTTAGTTCATGAATGTATGCTAAAAGTAGAATTGTTAGTATCTATCACAAAAAAATAATTGAATTAACGCATAAATAAGTATGTGGATCAAACATGGAATTTGCACACATAATTTGTCATTTCTTGCTTGACAGTGGTGATTCCTTTGGTGATGATGTCCATGGGCCACGGTGATATTTTACCATCGGGTGATTCGATTGCTCCATGATTCCGTTGTGCTTACAGAGAACTGCTGCAATAAAGAGTTCTTCAACCTGATGAATTAGATGGTATCATCCTATATAACAAAGTTCATACATTTCTTCCCAGGGTATTTAATATTATTTCATACATCTGTCTGGACGTCTGGTACTCGTAGCTACATGAAATGTACCTAGGTATTATTTTATTATTGTGTCCGAACATTTAAAGTCATAAAAATATATCTTATTTGCGATTGATAAAGATAATATTGTTCTAATATATGTATCTTTATCAATCATAATAAAAATAACATAAACCGCTGTTATAATTTCGACTGAAATTATTTGACCACTGAGAGAATGCATTCTGGACGTTTTGCAGTTGGTCCTAAGTCATAACTAAAAATGGGCAATAAAAACCGTGTCTTGCCAGTTAAATTGTCTATTATGGGTAGGTACGCAAGACACCTTTTTGCGGTCAAATAAAAACCATGTACACTTACATTATATAGGTATCTGAAATGTGGTTGGTGAATTGAGCTAGGATTAATTTCCCAAAATAAGTAGAAAAGAAATCACAAAATCCCGCTTACTATCGACGTTTAATTGGTATTAGAGATCCTCCGTAACAATTATTTTACATCCCAATTAACGTTTTTTGTTCTAATCTCAAATAATTTAGTATGCTAAATAACGATTTTGCCTTTGTAACCGCTTTCATTGTTCTCTCAGTGCCGTAAGGTTAATTGGCTGAAAATATTTTTGGGGCATTAAATTCGTCTTTTGTTGCTTCACTTTCTGTGAAGTTTAATAAAGAATAAATAAATGGTAGGTAGGTATTTGTTAGCAACTTATCTAATTGTTTAAAAATATCTTTTAAGATATTAGTTTTGAATATGTTTTGATTTTATTATACTGTTTAGATTCTAGACCACCTATTTCGAAGGTACAGTTTTTACAATGAAACAAAATAATTAAATGTATTTATTCAGTAGGCCTAAATATTTCTCGTTAAGTACTAACTAGGTAGCTACTAGCCAATTCGACGCATCTTGTTTATTTGTTGAAATAAATAACGAGTAAAACATACTCGTAACGATTGTATTATGTTTGAATTTTAATGTTTTAATATTTACGACAATAAGCGAGGGTTAAGTACCTTAATTGTAAATTATTCATATATAGAAATACTAAAGAAGGATTAGGGACGATACGGGAAGAAAGAAAATTTTGATTGATTGATTTGATTGAATTTTTTCGCATATTTACCAAATACCTCAAAAAGAAATTCATGAAAATCGGTCGAGTCATCTCAGAGAAATGCGGAGTTTTTGTATTTTAAACGAATTCGGCACCAATTGTAGTTGACATAAATCCAATCGCTTGCTTCAGATGAATGAAGTCACTTATTCAAAGGGGTAAAGTCATACGTTTAATAAAGAAACGTCGATTTTATGATGGAATTAATTTTCAATAGCAAAGATTCTCATTTGTGGACGGCTGGCGTGCGGTGATAAAAGGCTTGCGACTGCCACTCGGCGCACCCTCTCCCTAACCTAATCATTGCACTTAAAGACTTCACTTCCACGTCACAAGCTCTTATTACGATTTGGAATAATAATTATTTGAAGAATTTAATGTTGGCATGGGGAATTATTAAATCAATTCTTACGAGTATTCAGATAAATTTGCACAAGACAGAAAATAATTATGAGATGATGAAAATAATTTATTATGGTTTATTTTCCGAAAAAATACACAATACTTTTAAATTGCCAACACATTACAAATTCAAAAGGCCCGCCTGACTTGCAATGCAGCGATGATTGCCGTTTTACCATAAACCTCCCTTCGTCACCCGCTGTACCTACTCATTTTCAACAATCAAAATTGTGATTATAATTTTATATATTCTCTTTCCGCTCATTTTTCTTGTATCATCAAATGCGTGAATAATATTCCATAGAAAAAAATATTTTTTCATTTTAATTCAGTGCAATAAAGTAAAAACATTGAAAAAGGGCTACGTGACGTGACGCGACTTGATTATGACTGTGAGAATGACACAATAGATAATTATGTATTATAGTTTCCCGCAACGTCTATACCTATAATCAAAGCCCGCAACATTCCGTTTGTGAATACCTATTTTGTACTTAACTCAAGATACGATGGTGCTTCACGGTGAATGGTATACCTAATGGTATTTTGAAATGACTAAATAACATTTTTCACCTAAATATTACTAACCTTACCCCAGTCACGGGTGTTTACCCGTGGTCCCGTTGGTTTGTCCCATTAACGGGACCACGGGTAATTTTAATTCCCCGTAGTCCCATTGCACTAGAGGTTACACTTTTATCGACTTTTTCAACTTCTGATATCGATATAATGTTTGAAGCTCCTTAGAATAAACAGGGGCTATATTCTATCCTCTTATCCTATTTACTATCTTATCCTAGCTGTATTCTCATGTTATATACTTAAATTATAGTGCTGTACCACTTCTTCTTCGTTAATATTATTGCTTTGCACTAGATATTAACCACTATCTATGGCACCAATAGGTTTTTCGACAAAGGTGCAGATATCAACTCCAGGCAATAAATTTTACTTAGACTGGCCCGACTATAAATTAGAACACACTCTTAAACGCGTTTTTCCGGGAAGATATTTGCTGTCTACTGGCTTACGTGAATACAAAGATCTACTGATGTTCGACGCTGTATTTCAGTGTAATAAAAACTGGCCAAGTCAAATCTGAAAAAGAGTATCTACTGTTTATGTATTTAACAGGTTTAAAGTACTAAAAGTTTGTGGCGACACCGCTCACACGTCACACGGTGACGTCACCGAAGCCTGAAACGCGCTATCGAAGATTTCTGCATCGCTGGCATATATACCACGCCTCGAGTACATTCACTCGGGGCCTCGGCCGCCCCCCAGGCATGTCATCTCGCCAGGCGGGAGATCTCCCTATTGCCAAAAGTTTTAACATGAACAATTTACTTATCACTACGTATCCCGTATCATTTTGTTATTGAGAAACATGTAAAGCCAATATAACAGAAAAATATAACATACCTGCTGTTAAGTAGGTACCTACGTACCTTCCTGATATAAATGTCTTCAGGGACATTACTTTCTTGAAATTAAGAACTACATACCTAACTGTCCCACTGCTGAGCACGAGTTTATTTTCTGTTCTGAGTGGCACAGTCCGCAATTACTACGATCCATGCGACTGGGTCGAAATATCTTCATACAAAACTCAACCCTATTGTTTATACGCTCATTAAAATAAAATGAAAACTATGTAGTCTTGTTGATCACGTACAGGATTTCGGAATCAATCGGAACACAGATTTTAATTTAATCTTGAAATATATTATAAATAAACATCACTGTGTGTGATTGTGAGTTATACAATCACAAATATATAATTATTGGTTTCTAAGCCGAATGATTGATGAAATTTTTCGTCAATTGTGCTTTGGCTTAGGAAATAACTTCATTGTAGAGCGCGACCTGCTTTTCATCGAACCTTCCAATTGAATTTTCATGAATATTCCGCTTTATTTAAGCTGAATAAATTAATCTGATTACATGGAAGAGATTACAGTATTTATTGGTTAAATTAAAAAATCGTATTACTTATCAAGATGAAAAGGCGAAACATGTAAAGCGGGGCATTCAAACTTAGCTTCTAACCATTAATGACACACTACTGAGCACGGATCTCTCCTCATCTTTGAATAGGCCTTAAGCTTACTTCACCACACTGCTGTAGAGTGGAGGAGGGATATATTAAGCTACCAAAGCAAATATTGGAAGTTTTCATGCCGCCCGTAGGCCTTCGAAATCGCTTAACGACTGTTATTATTACATATATCGATAGTAATTCGTCAATTAAAAACCAGATTTTTTTTCTCGATGACTTAGGATCGACGCAAGCTACCGGGCTATGAATGCTTCAAGTACTAATCAAATAATAGATAGATATTTATGTCATTATAAGCAATAGGTGGGCACCGATATTGTAAGATCAATTCGTAAATTTTACGCACCTTGATTATAATTTTAAGTATCATTTGCAGATTTTTATCACACATTTTTTTATAAAAAAAACTTATGTTTAGCCAAACAGGACAACAAAATACCGGGCCTGTATCAGCTGGTCCGTGTTCCCGTTTGTCGGTTACTGATGTAATAAAAAACGAAAATTGACTGTAAAATACTGTAATGTTTAGGCTTGCTGGTTTGGGTGGGTTGCTTTATGGACAGAAAAGTAACGGCAGTAAAAATTATGATATTCAGTTGCCCTGTCGCCCTCCGCTCCAATGACCGGAAAACTCCCGATAAGTCCACGCCTAAACGGGTTCAAATATTATCTTACTATATTTTGCACCGCCCACATTTACCCTAAATTTACAACAAAATCTTTTCAATACAAAGACAAAGAAAACACAAAAGAAAAACACATCACGTGTCATTTTATTCAAATTTTGTACAAGACGGCGACGAAAGCTCTGACATCTAAATCCTACATAATGGAAACACCTACGAGTCGCAATCCGAAAGACTAACATGCATTATTCTCGCAGGATTGGGGCGGTCGGTAATTTGACGGGCGAGAAAGACGTTAAAGGGTGTAAATCCTATTGCAAATGACAGGTCACGTGACCTCGCCACGAGAGGGAATCTGGCCGGTCACCCCGACCATATTTGGCAATCAATAACCCGCTCCTGATAGCTGGAAGATAAGTAAAACTACACGTAGCGGTCATTAACCCATTTACTGATCTCCGGTGCCGCCTGACGTGTTATTTAATAAAATGACGGCAGATATTTCATTTCATCGGTTCATTTACGATAAAATGTCACACGAAAGATGATATTAATGCGTTCTGATTTTAAAAAATTCACGTGTTCATCCATTTGTTCCCATATTTACGATACACGTTGACTGCATAATGAACATAAAAAATACATTGCACTCTCGTAAAGTGTGCTGAATGTGTACTTTACTGATCCTGTTTCAGCGAATTATAATATGTTTCGCTGAATACTTTTATTTGACATTTTGTAAATGATGCAACAAGTTTCTAGTTAAATTTTCAACCCATTGGAATTTTTTCTTTCATTTTTTGTTTCACCGAATCATGAATTTCCTGCGAAAATGTACAAATAATTATAACTGAATGTATGCCGCATCGGGGTTCTTGATTTTATGATTTTATAATATGAGTTGGTTAAAGTTATAGTGAACAGGTATTTTCCAAGCTATAAATACTTCACATCAGGTGGTACCAGTTCAGCACTAACTTATAAATTATAAGGACATGGCTGAGGGATGTTGACTTACGGGTCAAAACTGATGATATTATCAGTTGTCTATTTTAACTATCTTACCTAACTATATTAAAGCGATGTTGTTAGATGAAAACTGAATTCATCACTAAGTAACTTACGGGTTTTCAGATGTCTATTCTCTTGTTGATACTCTTTGACCGTTATACTTATAGCTTCATCATTATAATAATATTTTGAAACAGTCAAGCCGAGAGTAAAATAAAATAAAATTTAATTGACTTGTTTGTAGACAAAACCCTCACAGTAATTAAAAACCCAAACATTTTCCTGTTATCTGTCTCTCTCTAATATTCACAATTTACGTAGCATAAAAAATCCTCTTAAATTTCTTTAACGATCAAACAGCCCTAAAGCGTCACTAAGCTGTCGTAAAATAAACAGGAGTTTCACACCTTAATAGTCGTGCAGTCGTATTAAGGCAGAGCTTATTCCATTAATGTTATTGAAAAATAGTCGTTAGTGTAAGTGGAATTGCGTGGCAGGGTGTACGGTGGGTAGGGAGCGAAGTTTCGCAGGAACTCTTCGTATGAAGTTAATTGGATTTTTCCGTTTGCCACGCCGCATACGTGTGCGGTGAATGTTAAGTGGCTTAATAGTGTTTAGAGCGGCCCGACGCGCCAGCCGAGTCCTTATGTGACCTCGTTCCAGAGTTTATTTAATATATGCTTTTGGCACTTTCACCAAACCTTACTCAAACTCTCTATACAAGTTTAATAGCCCTTCCCTTCGCGCCACTCCCCTACCTAGTTATGATGTTAATGAATCTTCCCGACAAATCAGTACAATCAGGTACCTACAGCTACACGGCCCTCTAGACAAAATTAATATTTTAATAGCCGTTTCAAACCCATTTGATAGAAGTTAAATGGTTTAATTACCTTTATATACAAAAAAAGAAACTATTATCAATAGTTATATATAAATAAATATTTATAAATAAATAATAAGTAGATACTTTTCGAACATGTTAGCCTTATAAAATCTTACTTGTCGGAACGCATACAAAAGGTAGTTATTAATGGAGTAGAGTCCCCTGGAGCACAAATGACTATGGGTGTGCCCCAAGGATCAATATTAGGCCCTCTGCTTTTCCTAATTTATATCAATGATCTTCCTTACTTCACTAGGAACTTGTGTGAAACTGTGTTATTTGCTGATGACACCTCTTTACTTTTTAAAGTAGACAGAAGAAAACAATGTTTTGACGATGTGAATAGCGCTGTTTCACAAGTACTGCTCTGGTTCACGCATAATAATTTAATGCTAAATGCAAAAAAGACTAAATGTGTTAAAGGAGGATGCCCGGTATTGGCTCTAAAACGCACTCAAATGAAATTATGTTGAAAAAAAAAGATTAAAAAAATATAATATGTGCGTATAATATCTCAATATAGGAAGTTTGCCTAACATTGCAGTACAATAAAAAGTAATGGAAATGATTTAATAAATATTTATATTTTTACGTCAGTTTTGATTATTGTTAGTTGTTGCCATCATAAAAACATTCTGCCGGATAAAATATTATCGTAGACAAAATTCAGTAATAATAAAATGTTTGCTTGTCTTGTAATTTTTTAAATTATAATGGTCGACTGAAATTATACAATATGTAAAAACCATACATATATTTAATCCTACACATACAAATTGGACTTGTATCGATCAATTTTATTTTATTATTGATTTTTGTAGTAATGGTAACTTCGAAAGCTATGGACGTTTGTCAATTTGTCAGTCTTAGAATGTCAAACAGATTTTCCTGTTTTGACGTATACCTAATGATACAATAATAATTATATTTCTTGCAGGATTTATACCAAATAATACAAGCACTTGCATATAATAGTGAGCATGTAAGGCGTAACGGTGCTATAAAATAGAGTTCCCAACCAAGAATAACTCTTCTTAAATAGGGGAAAATTGTACGCATGTAAGTCGAACAGTAATACGCATAACTTCTACACCCAAACTTTGTTTCGTAATAATCTTTCACAAAACAATTCATACTATCATATACTAACAATGTAGCATATTATTCTATTGTGCATTTAGAGCCAATCTCTCTATGAGGGATGGGCATCCCCTTACAATACCAAATGTTAAACATGTTCCAACTAGAATTGTTCTGAATAGAGAAGTATTAGAACTAGTAGAAAAAACGACATTCTTAGGCCTTACCATAGATTCTCATCTGCAATGGGGTCCTCATATCGAAACCTTGTCGGGGAAACTAAGTTCTGCTGCCTACGCTGTTAAGAAAGTAAGGCTCTTGACTAATGTAGAAACAGCAAGATTAGTTTATTTTAGCTACTTTCATAGTGTAATGTCCTATGGTCTGCTGTTGTGGGGCTCAGCTGCAGATATAGAATCAATATTCATATTACAGAAAAGAGCAGTACGTGCCATTTACAGCCTCAGGCCAAGGGATTCACTCAGACAATTGTTAGAAAGTAATATATTAACTGTAGTATCACAGTATATTTTAGATAATATTATGTATGTAAAAAAATATCATGACCATTTTCCTAAAAAGAGTGATGTACACAATATAAATACTAGAAATAAGGCTAAACTGATTGTACCAAAATTCAGACTTGCAAAACTGGTGGCTCTTTCATGGGTAACTGCGTTAAAATTTATAATAAAGTTCCGATACAATTAACAGAAATGCCGTACTGTAAACTTAAAACTCATGTCAAAAGCATTCTTATGACGAAAGGTTATTACAAACTTGATGAATATTTTAATGATAAATCAGCTTGGACATGAGTTTCGTATTTTAGCCGTAATTAGTAGTAAGTGCAACTGTAACTGTGAGTGGAGAAAGAGAAAAAAAAGACTCCTTGGGAGTTTCTTGCCGCTTCTTCTTCCAAGACCACTCGCCGTAGGGATTTGTTGAAGCGATGGCGTAGTTGACGTTCGGAAAGTGTTTGTATAAACCTACTTCGAAGAAATAAATAATTTGAATTTGAATTTGAACATGTTTTTTAAGAAACAACTTGTATATAATGGTAGATATTATACAATGTGTCTGGTCACCAGTGTCGGAGACTTAAGGGGGATGAAATATAGTATTTTTTATCGACAAATCACTATCTAAATTTTCTCTTGGCCCCCTCCATAATAAAATGGCAGCCATTTTAGTTTTTCAACCTCGAAGCTCGGGCGCCTGTACTATTATTATCATTGCTATCGATGTAGACCTCTTAGGAGGCCGAAAGATGTCTCATTTGAAAGCTAACAATCTTGGTAATCAACTGATGATTCATTTTATTTAATATATTTTTCATCGAAGAACAAAAAAGGATTTAAAAAACAAAATTCAATATCAAAATTAAATAAACACTCAATATTTATACTTGAATAGATTAACATAATAATTGCTTGAAACTCAAAAGAAAAATACTTACTTTTGGGTGCTAAAATACAATAGGCTTATTTATAATAATTGCTTTTTACAAAAAAAAAATAACCGACTTCAACCTTGATAAGCAGAGACAACTCAAAAACTACTCGCCAGATGGCGCTCAATTCAACATGGAAGTGTAAAGTTCTCGTCACTTCAAATTAATTAAGCCCAAACACTAGATAACTGCAGTTAATTGATAAGGAGTTCCCTCAACTGTCTTTCGGCTTCATCAGATCGACTCCAGACCTTCATGAAATGGTAGCGCTTTAATGTACTTATGATAACATATACAAACACACTAGTCGTCCATACAATTTTCGAAAGTTCTCCTCGATTTCTCTGAGATGCCATCATCAGATCCTGGTGTCCTTATCAGAGGACCCCACTGCGCATATCTACTTTACAACAAAAAAAGAATTATCAAAATCGGCCCATAAACGACGAAAAAATTGCTGAACGCATATAAAAAAAAGCATATATATACGGTCGAATTGAGAACCTCCTTCTTTTTTGAAGTCGGTTAAAAATATACAGCACCCTGTGACCAATGTAACCACTTTGATTTAGGTTTGGACCTGTCACCTGCTTCTTTTCCCCCTTGAACCCTTAGGGGGAGAATGCTGTATTTTGTCTATTTAGCTTTTATAAAAAGTTTAATTTTGATATCTTGAATTCTACTAATGTTTTGAAAGTCCTCAAATATCATTGAAACTTAAAAGCTATAGGGGTCGAGATGTAAGACTGTACGCAAACATAAGATACAATTAATTGCTGAGTACACCTCAGTTGAATTAATTCGACTTACGCGTGTGGCGATTCAAATTACGAGTAATTTACATGCATCAACTGTGATTAGTGTACTAATACTATGACATGAGCAACTGATATCATTTATCCTTACTAATATTATAAATGTGAAAGTGTGTTTGTTTGTTTGTTTGTTTGTTTGTTTGTTTGTTTGTTTGTGACGCTTTCACGTCGCAACAAAGCTATTATATGGTAAGGTTTATGTGTGTGGGGATAGTTAGGAGGGTGGAGAGTGACGTAGGCTACTTTTTACCGCGGAAAAACATCCCATTCCCATGGGAAGATCGATGTTTTGTTAGTTGCTAGATATTTATTTTCGGAGTTCCTAATAGATGGCGTTAATAAAATTCATTTGCAAGTACTGAATTACGCTATCAAATACTACATGTAATTTACTTAAGTCATAGGCAAATGTAATAGGCTACTTTAGCTCTGCCTCGAGAACTCCCCGCTCCGGCTGTATTCAGTGTACCGCCCGCCCGCTGGCACTATCCTGTTGGCTGATGTCCGCAAGTTGCTGGACTCGCCGACACCGGTGGTGGGCGCGGGCGACTGGAACTGCAAGCATGCGGGGTGGAATAGCCTAGCTGCCAACAGAAGTGGAAGGCTACTTTTTGATGCCGCTGAACAGCACGGCTACACTGTCGAGGGTGTTTCACACCGTTACCGCGGCTCTGAATAAGAGAGAACGCGTGTGTGCAGTATTCCTCGACATGGAAAAGGCGTTCGACCGTGTTTGGCACGACGGCTTTCTCTACAAGATCTCGCTGTCGTCGGCGCCCCGGAGTGCTGTTAAGGTGATCTCCAGTTTCCTCGAAAAGAGAAGCTTCAGAGTAGTGGTTGAAGACGCCGAATCCACCGAGCGCCCGATGGCAGCCGGCGTCCCGCAAGGGAGTTGCCTGTCCCCGGTCTGCCTCGCCTGCTACACCGACGACATCCCGGCGGCAGGGGGGGCGTAGCTTGCCCTGTATGCCGATGACGTGGCGTACATCACCACGTCGCTGAATAGAACCCACGCCATCGTCAAGATGCAGCGTGCGCTTGATGCCCTCCCCGAATGGCTCGCCGCGTGGAGACTGTCGGTGAATGTCGGGAAGACGCAGGCCGTGAACATAGGAGGATACCTCAACAGGCGGGACCCTACTCTGGAGCTTCATGGACAAGATATCCAATGGGCCCCACAGGCCAAATACCTGGGGGCAAAATCGACGGAAGACTTTCGATGAAGCCACAGGTTACGAAAGCCGTCGTGAATTCTAGAAGCGCGATGGCAGAAACCAGTGCTCTCCTCGAGCCTCCCTCTCGGACTGAAGCTCGGGGTCTACAAGACCTACATCAGATCCCGCCTCACGTACGCGGCACCGGCGTGGTACGCGCTCGCCAGCGAACCGCAGTGCAAGAGGATGCGCGCGGTTCAGGCGATTGCGCTCCGCCGGCTGACTGGTGCGCCGAGGTACGTCAGGAACGCCGTCATCCAGAGGGACCTTCGAGTCGAGAGCCTGGACGACTTCATCGAGAGATTGGCACGCAACATGTTCGGGCGTGTCGACGCGTCGCGGTTCCCACATCTGCAGGACCTGGCGCCGCTCCACGCCCGTCCACCGGACCGCTGGGCCTTCCCACGCGACTTGCTGGTTGCGCGGGACGGGCCTAGCACTGACCGATACTGGGGCTTCGTCAGTCGTCGCCCGGCGCTGATCGGCTCCTGCTGGGCTTCCCACCAGCGGGATTCACCCGGTAGGGCCTCGATCGCCTGGGCGGCGCGAAGATGAACCCCATCCCGTTTAAGACTCTGTGGCCTGTAAAAAGGCCGCCACTCACCGGATTTGACCTATTGGTTAACCACAGATGGACAACCAAGGGCCTTAGGGCCCAACCCAAGGACAGGCCCGTTTTAACGGGCCGCGAGAGACACCCCCAAAGGGGAACTAACTGTCCCGAGGGCTCCACACACCTCAGATAGGATGGAGTGAAGAGAGCGAGTAGTAGGCTACTTTTTAGCCTAAATTCCTACGGGAGCGAGACCTACGCGGCTGTTACCTACGGGTCCCGAAGCGAAGCGCGGGCGGTTCTCTAGTTTATGTATATATCATAAATGTTATCTAATTGTGCTAATGTGTGACCCAACCTTGCTTTGCTTTAGAAGATGATGCTTGTACGTGTCGACGAATACTGTCCCTAAAATATAGAGTTAAATGTTTTAAAAAGATAAGATTCGAAAATAATTCATAACAATAATATTAAAACACATGACTAATACAATATTTTTATAAAAAAAAACATATTAAAAAGGATTGCCGTGTCCCTAAACCTGTCACTATAAACAACTGATTATGACTTCCTTTGACCTTTCCATCTTTAAGTACCCGTTTCTTTGTGTTAGACCGACACAGCATTAAATTTAAATACTACTCAGTACGCTTAATCACCTAATAATTTAATAAATATAGTTCCAAGATACGCCAGGGGCTGGTATTGCTGTCTCTGTTAGGAGGTGGGTGAAAATCAGCAGATCCCCATCAGTAATGCATATTTATTACCGCGGCATTATTAACATTATCGACAAAGTTCAGTCGGTAGTTAGATGGGTGACCGCTAGTGGCAAAAATTTCTTGAGTACTTATGAGCTTCGGAGGGCATGTAATCGATAGGTAGCTATCATTAAGCCATGTCGGAATCCGTTGGGCGGCATGGCATCTTCCGAAAATTGGGTTGGCCACTTTTAACCCCTTCACCAATCCGCGTTGGAGCAGCGTGTTGGAGTAAGCTCTAGGAATTTTCAATGGTGAAGAGAGACCCGTGCTCAGTAGTGGGTCAATAATGGGTTGAAGACGCCAAAGAAAAAAGGTGAAGAGGATTTCTCGTTAATGTTTGTGCGCGCGTTCACATATTCATCATTGTAAATCGAATATAAGGCCGAGAATGTAAACGCTGAATAAACGTTGGATGATACTGATAGATTGATAGGATTGAACCTGATAGCCTCATACCGAAGATAACTGACACCCAGTATCTACGGAGAAATTGTAATCTGGAACTCTCTGAATCTTCCCAAATATGGCAGCATTAACAATAGATGCGTTTCCATTTATCTCAGTTTCTCGAGACATTAATGTTCTCAATTAGGACTGTAGTTCCATTTGAAGTCGTTTACTTTAGGTAATATCAGCATTCATTACTAAATACCTCAAAGGAATCGTTAGAAGGAATTTAGAGATAACTTTGGATAAAAGCTTCAAACAGGATAAGGCAGATTTGTATGAAAATACTTATTACGTATAACAGTTCAGCCATTTGGGCAATGCATTAAAATTTAAAAAAGTGCGTTTCTAAAAAGGTCCTGAGGTGTATTAATTTTAAATATCATCATCATCTCATCTTTTCCTATTATAACAGGTATTATAATTAGGTATATTTTTTACGTTAATATTTACGAGTAAATATTTTTTTTATTGACACTAACTAGGTAGATACTAATTGTATGATATAAACTGACAAAAGACAGTTAAACTTCGGATTAATCTTCAAATTGTAACTAAATGTAACCAACTATTTATAAATGTCTCAAGGATATATTGTTTTGTTGAGTTGACAACCAAATATACAGGCTCATTTCCTGCACAAGATTGTCACTTGACTCTGCCCCTGTTTCCCACGTCCCCGTTATATTTTACCTACGGATTGCAGGTATGAGACAACTCTGTGCTGGAGTAGAACACCTTACTGAGTGATCGTTTTCACTTCTACCTGTGAATGAAATACTGGTGATGATGAATGTTTCGCTGCAATGAATAGAGTATATTACGCCCAATAGTCGAAATTCGACCGTAACTCATTACGTCAAAGAATCATTTCTCATTGACATCCATATTTTATTTTCTTTACACGTTCAGTTCGGGGTATACGGCCAGTGGCACACGGCCAAAACATTCATCGGGCGGTGTACCTCTATTCCTTCGGTAGTTACGAAAAATTTAATTTTGAGTTTTTATAATATCTACTAGCTGTTGCCCATGACTTAACCCGCGTGGAAGTAAATTTGACTGCTTTTCTTACGAACTTTCAACCCCTATTTGGCTCACTTTGGGGGAGAAATACGACAAAATCAGATCTTTGCAGATGTGAAAGTACTAACATACCTAATCTACATCCCTGCAAAAGTTCATATTCATACGTCAAGCGGTTTTTGAGATTTAGTGATAAGTGAGTGGCCTTTCGCTTTAGACTAAGAAATGTATGCCACCTTTGAGCAAGTGCTACAATTAATAATATTCTACCCATGAAACAGTCAAATTTCATAATTTTAGCATGTAAAATGAAATTATATGGGTATATTATATATTTAAAAATTTCTATTCTCTATTTCTTTATTTGTGTGACTGTCTACTCTGTCGCTGTTTTAATGACTATGAGTATTCTCTTTTTTTAGACTAGTTCTCCTATATATAGCTAGAATTGAAACTAAAATTGACGATGAATAAAAAGATTTACAATACAACGGCATTGGTGAAAACTGAGCGAAAAGATTCCATTACAAATCTACACACATATAGTTCTAACTACACCACATATAATATGTTAAATCGCATATCATAGTATAAAAATGATGATAACAAAGCAAAAAATTGTTGGCATTTTTCACAAAGTAATAGCTACGTCGTGAAACGTTTTATCGACAGATCGATCGCTGCACCTTTTTAATTGCTTGTAAATTAAAACTGTATATTTATTTTCCTTTGTATTCGGAATGGTTTTGCGGACGTAATAAATTGTTATTTTACTAAGCGAACCGAATATCAACTCGTCGTATTTCCTGTTTCAATTGCCCGAGCTATTAAAATATAAATTTAGTTCACATTGCAGCGGCCGTATCACCTGCAACGCATCACTTAACGTGGACTAAGTGAACCGAATATAAAAGTACCTTGTTTTCATGCAAATACGTACATTTTGTTTTATCTTTATTATATGGAAACTGCAAACGGAATTGCAGTTCACCAGGTGTCCATTTAATTTGCGTTAATACACCTGCGACGTCTAAAATTGTAGCATCATTATATCATGTAAATATAATAACGCGATATAGTGGCTCGTTATTGAAAACAATAATGAGTTCCTTTAAATCTCGTCGATAAAAACGGCATAGATGTTATCAATTATTTTGAAACTTCTATTTTATAAAGTAGCTAGCTAAACTTGTACACGCTTCGCTATGGCAACGGATACCTCACAGAATACTGAAACGATTATCATATCAAGGAAAGTAGCAATTTGTCTAAATTCAGAACAAAACACTAATCAATCCTAAAAGCTAAAAATATCTTTTGCCGCAGACACTTCGGAATAAAAAGTATCTAAAAATACTTTTTTATGAAATATCGTCGTCTATAAAAATTTCATATCAATCCATCAACTGACGTACGAATTTTGTGACCAGAAATATACTGAAGTTAAATTTCTATATTCCTATAAACCTTCGTCACTCTTCCGTACTTGAATTACAGTTAATCGCAGATGGCATGTAGGTACATTCCAAATGACACATTACCTACTATGGGTTGTGGTGATGAAATACGACAAATCCGATAAGTACATTAGGTACGTGTGAGTTATGTATGTTATGTCCACATCTGTGTTTAATGTATGGTCAAATATTTGTATTAGAAATCGACCTAAGTAAACCATCCCGTATAGCGTAGGGTAGTACGAAAGTACCAGATACGGGATATCTTAAAGTGAAATGCTACAATAATGACCTACAATTTAAGTACTAATCTTGTGATTATGGATGGTTGGATATTATTATTTTGTATCCCTTCAAATATCGGAAATCGGGATATACAAAATAGGTTTTGAATACGGGTGAATTTATTTTGATTTAGTGTTTTTGTTTGAATGTTAATTTTGACCGAAATGGATTTTAACCCTTTAAGACTACTACGGTGTTTAATTTTACACCCGGGTCGCTTAGTTTTATGCTTATAACTTTTTTCGTTTTTATCGCAGCGCTTTGAGATTTTGTGCATTCCCCTAAGTCACTGGTAGCCCTCGGACACGCGGGGAGTGAGGACTTGCGCACGCTCAACATTGGCGCTACGCCCCCAACCCGGTGTTTTTACACCCGTTGTAGTCATAGTGCGCTACTGACTTTCGACGTAAGTGAGATTGTATTTGTTTGTTATTTTCATAGTTTCTTATTTATTGTTGTATTAGGAATATATTAGTTATTTATATAATTATGTATTTTAGTTTTTAGAAAATGGACGTACTAAGGAACGAGGAAATCATAGCTGCATTGGCATCGAATCAAGAGTCGTCAGAAGAGAGAAGAGTCAAAAGAAGAATATTAGTATTATATGTTCAAAATTTTATATGTTAAGTAGAGGCTTATTTATATTGTTAATAGGACCTCTATTGCTAAAATTTGTTAAAAGAACTATAATTTTAGTTATTTGTTCGATTGAAAAATTAAGATACCTAATGTTTTGATTTGATCTCATTTTGATTTAAGAAATTGCATATTTTTTTAGGAATTCGAATAAAAAACATGCCAAATTAGAGGCCTATAATTATGCTCTCAACGAAAAATAAAAAGACTGATTAAAATAAGTAACGACTTTCATTTTTTACAATTTTTTTTTCACACTGCATCAAATTTATTGTGATTTTGTCGACCCTCAGTGTATTAATAATTTAAATTATTCTTTTTAATGCAATAAGCAATTCAAATAGGTTTTATAATAAATAATGGTCTAAACTAACGGGACAATACCATAGAATAATAATTAAACAAGTCTATTTATGTGCATTAATTTCTTAATTAAAAACCGGGTGTATTTACACCCGTTGTAGTCATAGTGGTATAAGAATTCATTGTAGCCTTTAAGGGTTAAGTTAAAATCATTTTAACTTCTTTGCTTTTTTTGTTTATTTGCTTTTTTCTTATTTAACTGATCATATTAATTCAAAATAAAATAACTACATAATGGTCATTAATCATATATCATCCGTAGAGTCTGGTATTTTCATTGGATTAATTTTACGCCTTCTGAGAGGAATTCGAGTTACCCAAGAATATCTGAATTCACCTTTCGTCTGGACATGCTTTGAAATAATACAGGCACAGTGTAAATATGTATATGAATCTTAACAAAAGGCCAACAAAGCGAATTTATTAAATCCCACTGGTCAATTAAGTCTTTCAGAAGGCTTATGACTATTACAGACGACCCAACGATTATGTCGAATGATTATGATTATAATGCAATTTTTGTTCTAAACGTATTTTTGTCACTCAAAGTTGAATACATATTTTTAATATAATGTTAGACGGAATATAGAAATAACAGATAATGCGCAACACTACGGTCACGCCGATATGACCCCATCACTAGCTAGAACATGACAGCTGGACTTGCCGTGTTTTTATCAATGCGTTTGTGTAAAAAGCTAAGTTTTATTTTAAATACAATATTTTGTATTTATTAATAAGTACTTAATTGAAAATTATGGTGTTTGAAACATTTTTAAAACATTAGTTTCATGTTTTTAATACTCATTAAAACTAGTTAATTATTATATGGGAGACAAAATTTGGTTCAAAAGTGATTTTTATATCTTTTATAAAAATATACTTTTATAATCATTCTGTACAGTCATTATAGATTTATTTTCTTACGCTATGTCGCAACTATTCTCGGTGTGTTTAACTATGACATGATTAATGACGTGCCTTCACACTCCGCAGGGAAAACGAGATATGCAGAGCGAGGGTTAAAGGAACAGGTTTTCATTGCCCTTCACGCCGACCCGTCATTCCGTCTTGTTTTTCACCTACGCATATTATTACGAGTAAATTACGTTTAATGTGAATTCGATGTTCCGTACATTTGTCAACCTATTCTAGTAATCTAGGGTAAATCTTAGAATAGATAAAGTTCGCTTTGTTGTTCAACATACCTAATGAAAATTTGAATGATAGCAAGTAGTTTTTTAAAAAAAGGCACGTACCTACGTAATAAATTATGAATTGAAATCGACCAGAAACTTTGAACCCTAGTTTTGAACGGGAACTATGTAAGTACTCAGTGGAAGTTGAAAATTAACAATATTGGCGGAATGAGCGTTGAAATAGAATCTACGGTTACGTGTTGATATTACATTTTCAAAGAATTTCAGACTTCAGCTATAGGTACAATGCACTGAAAATGATAAAAAAAATATTTTTAAAGCTTTTGTATACATAATAATATAATACATATAGGATGTCCCAAAAATCACGCAAGAAGTAATTTTGATAGAAAACAGGTTAATAATTAAAAATTGTAATTTTTTTATTGTTTTATATGTATAATATACAGCATAGGGTTATGTATGGAATAGCATATTGAGTAAATGGCCTCCACGACTTTGCTGGCACATACGTACTCTTTTGTTGAAATTTTCCATGGTTTTTTGCATAAATGTGGCTGAATTTCGTTGATACAGCGCTCAATTTCCTCCTTCAAGCCGTGATTGGTCGTGGGCTTGTTGACCTTAAACCTTAGACTTCAAAAAACCCCAAAGAAAAAATCCAACGACGTTAAATCGCATGATCTGGGCGGCCAATTCTGATCACCAAAACGGGAAATTACACGACCAGAATGCATGGCATGTGGTACCGTCTTGTTGAAACCACATGCCGTCCACATTCATATCTAGTGTAGCGCTCCATTTTTAATAACCCTGAACTGTCAGCTGTCACGCTGTATTTTTTTTTGGTTGGCAACACTTTACCGCACAAATGGCGCAAAATTCAAATCTTGCGTGATTTTTGGGACACGCGTTATAATTCGAACATTGTTTGAAATTAAAAAGCTTCGTTCTCAAAGTTGAAATTGCAATAACACTGTTCATACACATAGAAGGAAAAAAACGTCCACAACTGTGTTCAAACTCAGAAAGAACTGTCAGCAAAGGATTTTAGAGCAGTCTCAATTACCAAGCCAAAGAAAGTTATCTTTATTGCATGTGTAGTTTTATTTTCCCCTTTGTACAGAGCGCCATTTCATTTGAATAACAAGATGTCTTAAAGAGATTTTCCATGGTCGGTCGTTTGTTATTATCTTCTACTGAGCTTTGCGGTCGTATTTAAATAAGTTTTCTTACTTAATACAATATAATAGGTAGAAATGTAAATGTTTGTACATTTGGATGTTTATTGCTTTATCGTAAAAAAGGCTGTAAATACTTTGATGTAATTTAAGACGTATTAAGTGTATTAATTAGGTATTAGTTTAGGTAAGTGACGTATTATGTGACGAGCTATTTATTATTTCACGGAATGGATCTGTTCTCCAGAGAGACAAGAGGGACCTATGGAGTTTCTGTTAAAGGAATAGGAAATAATGATTAGATTGTTTGCACGCTCAGATTATAGAACCAAAAGGCAGATGTAACATTCGCAAAGAAAAGCAACGAATGACGTGAAGTCGCTTTTTCACTATGTGTGCATATCAACCTTAATGTCAACTAGCGGTGCACCGTATGGATACGTAATTCTTTGTGTGTGTGAGGTTGCCAAATGAAAAGTCATAATCTCCCGCAATTTTGAAACTTTGTTCGCCATATTTCCAACTTATAACATTATGCAAAATTAAATTGGCAAATTATTTATTACTAGTGAACGCCCTTGTTTCGCTTCGGTAAGCCCATAATCGATAAAATATGAGGTATGGTATTTTTTAATTGACGTGATTTTTTTATTTGTGAACTGTTTTAACCCAAGCTCATAAGAATACGCCAGTGAAAACTGCATCTAAATTTGTTAAGCCGTTCCTGAGATTAGGCGGAACAAAATGCACAAAACTTTAGAGACAGACAAAAATTTAAAGTTTTATTGTATGTAATAATAATAATAATTGATTGTAATAATATGACTAGTTATCAAAAAGTATATTATAACTAGTAAATCCGCCCTCGCTTCGCTTCGGGAAACCAGTCCCTTCAAAAATCTCTATAAATTTTAACAAATTATGTTATTCCGATGTCTAAGCTATATTACTGCAAAGTTTCATGAAAATCCGTTCAGTAGTTTTTGCGTGAAAGAGCAACAAACACACACACACACACACACATCCTTACAAACTTTCGCATTTATAATATTAGTAGGATATGTGTAAATGTCCTTTTAATATATTTAATTTAATATTTTAAATATTATGTTTAATTGTTTTAATTAACCTATGGATTTTTCTCCTTGGGTAGATATTTTTAATCAAAAAACATCAAAATATCAATAAACATATTTATTATAACAAAAATTAGGTTTTGATGCTTTTTTAATCAACCAACGTCCTTTTTTAGTGAGATAGGTACACGCCATCCTCACTAAAATGTAATAAGCAAATCACGCAAAATTTTGATGGCAGCCAATTAATATCTTGCCTGCGATTAATATGAATTCCGATTAATTCCGATTAATATGAACCCATCTTTCTTTTGTTACAGCATCTGTCGGTAATCTGCAAAAATTTAAATCATTTTAGCGAGTAGGCTAAACAGAAACTAAAATATTATTATAATATTCATCATACATTTTATCGAGGGCAAACGTGACATTTTCAATTAACTCGGTTTGTCTATGTTAAAATGCTAATTTTCAATAAAATTAGCATTTTAACAGCCAATGCTGTACCTATTTCTTGATTTTTAGGTTTAAATAAATAAAACTATTTACTTTAAAAATATTTTTTTTCGATATAAATTTTTTAAATCGACCAGTGTTCAAATAGCCCATGCATATTTCCCCAAATTTAGGGTAACGGATTTTCATATATAAAGCTGTTATACAAACGAATAATTGTCGAGGTTTTGTGTTCCGAGCGGACCGCAAAAATATTTTTATAAATAAATAATACAATAATGAACAGTTAACCTGTGAAAAGATATTCCATCTTCTTTACTATGGTTTTGCAAGCAACTTTTACAGAATTTAAAAATGCAAGACGGCATTACAAGCATTGATCTATAAAGGACTATGGATTAGACACTAAAGTCTGCCTGTCAAAATTTTAGTGAAACAAGATGGCCGATTCTACTAGTGTTGTGCGCACTACGTGGACGGAAACTATCGATATTTAGTTTAATGACTTACGATATAACAGCAATAATACATGTCGTTCGTCTTCTCAGCGATATTAATATTAATTTTGATACCTACTGCGATGAACTTGTCATGTCATATCAACCAAAAATTTTTTGTAAAAACCAGCTATCATGATGATCTGCTAAACAACAAACGAGGACACAACGACTGCTCCTCCTTTTTAGATGATCTCAGCGATAGTATTTTAAACTCTGCCAGTTAATTAGGTACCACTCTCTTGTTTAACACAGCTGCCAAACTATTTGTCTTGTTCCAGTTAGGAAAAGTTAAGGCCTTTATTTATTATATGCATAATGTAAAATTATCAAAATAGAGTTCCATAACCGAAGTTTAACCATCGACAGCAAAATACTTATATCTCTATTTGGCTGTATTGTATATAACTAGGTCCAAATACAGGCTTGAAGTTATGTTAAGTTTTATATCCAATATTAAAAATCAATTCTTTCACCACCAAAAACCAGTCCGCCTACTCCTAAACAATGCCACTTTTACTGATTCTCAAGCGGGTTTCTTCAGCGGGTAGCTGAATCCAGAAAAATCACGATAGATACTTACATAAATAAATAAGTCATAATAATGTACCACTACGATGAATTTAATTTTAGAGTTTATTCAATAAAAGATAAGGGTGAAGATAGTACTGCTGTGTGATATGACTGACAATTTTCATCTGATCACCCATGATTGTGTTATAACCCTTAGTGCATTAATATTGTGAAAATGGGACCGAAATGTAAATAAAAAACATGTGTCTATGTACACAAATTTTAATTTATTTGTTTAAGGCTAACCCTATAATGTACAGCATAATTACAAAAATACAAATAAAATTATTACAGCATATTTATTAATTGGGCACAAAAAGCGATCGTATCGCTAACTAGCGAATTCTTCAAGAGAAGCTTTGGGCAGATAAGATAACAGAGGAATAATTATAATTACTATTTACAAAAAAAAAGACTTCAACATCGACAAGCAGACATTAAATAAGGGGCCACTTGAAATTCCAAATCTTTGTGATAAAAAATATAATTATGATAATTATGCTACCTCTGAGAAGTTAACAGAATCACGCTGTCATATTAATTTAAATTCCTTACTAAAAACATTGAAATTTCAAGGGTTCAATAATTACTAAAGGGTGCCGCGGTGGCCAACTTCCCTCAGTTTAGGGTTCGTGTACTCTATTAACTTAGTTCAATTAAATAACATACAGACCTACTTTTAAACTTGTATGAGACTCTCTTGTTCTATAAAAAGTAAGAAAAGCTCACCAAAATAGAAGGAACAGCGCCGTCGTGTAACCTTACCACATTAAGCGTTCTGTTGAAACTTGCTTCAACAAAAAGTAAAGAACACACCAACAAATTTTTAAGGCCCGGGTTTATGTTTTCTGGGCCAATTATTTCTAGCCACTTCTTTCTTAATGATTTATTTGAAGGGAATCTATTGAATAAAAACAATTATTTCAACTTTCTTCAGCGTCATTTTAATTATCGATATATCGAATATCGATATTTTAACACTTTCCTACCCTAAGTGTAATTGAAATGTAAACAAACCGGCTACTCAAATATATAAAATAATGATGTAAAACCCAACAAAACATTAACAGTCCTACGTAACCCTCGCACAGATCTTCATGCAGCAAAAACATATATCAATATCATTCAGATATACAACGAAAACTGATACTTACCTGTGTAAAGTTAATTTTGGGTGTAATTTGTTTTTCCTTGCTCCGCATTGTAGTATACAACACTTCATTGTGTTTCAATGTGTTTTTCTTGCTTTAAAGGACACCACAACACCTATCAATGCCTATTTTATTAATATAATGGGTTTTTTACTATTTGTTTTGTACTATCTCTATGTTTGTTTCACATAAGATGACATTTGTCAACTGTTACTATAAATGGCCGGCCTGCTATAACGTCAACCAGCTAATTTCATATGAGGTTAAGGATTAGGGCGTCTCTATCTAAGTAGGTATATTCCTATCTCTATGATTACAAGTGATAAAATTATTAAAAAAAAATTGACAATTGCGATGTCTATGCTATTTGACGCTTTCTTTAGTACTGACACGAGATTGTATTCGCTTTTTATTTTGTATTTGCTTTAGTAAGTTTACGTCATATTTTGAACGACTACATCTGCCTTTTGGTTCTACGAGTATAATCTGAGTTTGCACGCTTGATTGCATTTTTCCATTATACAAGTTACAGCACACACAGACAGTATTCACTCGTTAGATAATTATATCATACACCTACGTACCTATAATAGATCTGAAAATAGGTAGATATACTTAGAATTATTATTCAATTGTTATATTTACAGAATATTAATTGATATTTAATTTATATACCTACATAATATTATATTGTAGGAAAACGTCTGTCGGATCAGTTAGTAATTAATAAAATAGGTAGGTTCCTTACGGGATTTGATTTCAACTCTTACCTACATCAACTTAGTTATTTGCCTATTGTTTTTCGTAAAATGAGCTTACAATCGAGATATACGTACCTAATCAGCACCATCGCTGAGACCCACAATTGTATTGCTGATTGCGTAACAAGTTGGAGACAACTTTGCCGGATTATAATAAACAGAGACACGGAAAATTATTCACTAACTTTACCCTAAGCACAAAATTTATGGTATGCTTACCACGAAATTTCTCCACAATGAACGACTCGCTTGGGTTTTAAGCTTTATAACTTTAGCTGTGGCAATATGAACCGGCTATAAAGAGTACCTAAATACATATATATTTATTTGTAACTGAATAAATCTGCGTGTTTATCTTTTACATGTCATTTTACTACGCAACAAATGGGAGGACCGCAGGATTTAACATTATATTTACATACACAGTTTCGAGTTAAACTTATTTTCAGAGCTCGAGTGAGGATAATTATTTTAATAAAATTATTCTCATGATAAAATAACATTTCATTAAAACAAGTCGTAACACGTAACCACGCTTTAAAAATTAAATTCATAGGAGAATCTTTTCATCATTCAGTTATATTCTTACCATAAGTAATATTATAAATGCAAAAGTAACTCTGTCTATCTATATGGTTAAGCTTTGACATCTAAACCACTGAACCGATTTAAATGGAATTTGGAACAGAGATAGACCCTAGGAGTGGCTACCTGCTATTGTTAAAAAGACGGTGAAAGGATGGAAATAGGGTATGAAAATTTGTATGGAAGTTCGTTAAATGTCAAAAATACAACCAGGAAACATTTTTAATGAGAACGGACATGGAATACTTTGATAGTGAAAATGTCCAATCCCTTAAAATTTTAACGGTACTTTTTCATTTTCCTATTCCCAAGCGCACGAAGCCGCGGGCAGCGACTAGTAGAAGATATTTAAAAATATACCCTAGCCTATATAGATGATCAGTGTCGTATTCGTACGCGATCGCTGACGGATGTGCACACTATATTATGAATATACGTCTCTATTTTACCTTACTACTCAGACCAATTAACTATTTATTTATTTTTTTTATTTATGTACACTTTATTGACCACAATATAAAATATTGAAGTACAAATGGCGAGCTTAATGCTAATGCATTCTCTACCAGCTAACCATTAGACCAAACAGAGAAAACACGATGAGCGGTATAAAATAAATATATGTACCTATATAAATAACCAAATAATAAATGCATAAAATAAGTATTATATATAATTGACATATACAAACTACATATTATAATATATACAATATAATATAATAAATATATACCATATAATATATATAAATAAGTATCTTACTTAAGATAAATATATGTACAAGAGAAATGATGACTGTGTTACGAGCAACTATATATACTTATCTTACTTACCTCACCCGCAAGAGGGATAAAAAAGGAGAAAACTTACTTCAGGATATCATCAACCTTTTGAAAGTGACTATCCCCGACGATCTTCCGACCTTCATTAACGATGTGCGGAAACTGAACAAGTTGCCGCCTATCACGTTCAACCATGTCAATGTCACCAGGCTGCTGAAAGACATAACAACCTTGAAGGCAAGTCTGGCCGAAGGGAAGCCGAACTGTTGAAGCAAGAGGCCTCCCAGAACACCATCGAAGATCTACGGGCTGAAGTAGCGACGCTACACAAGACTTCAACTGTATGTAGATCACCGAAGGCCAATAACAACTGCTCGCCAGCAAGTTTCGAGTCAGAGTAACTTTAGTCGTCACCAGCTGCGGTCCCCGTGCGTGTAACCAGTGACGTATGTGTCGCCTGTCCCCCATCTCCCCTGCCGAGGTGTTGCCTGGTGTCGTCACATGTACGCCTCAACGTGACGACGCCGCAGCTGTCGTCCGCCAACAACCCAAGAAGCGGACTACAAGGATCGAGAGGGATAGCGGGAATCTCCGCATCGAGCCCCCTCGTTATGCTGTGCCCGATGTTCACGAGGACGAAGACGGTTTCATAGAGGTGGAGCGGCAGAAGAGGGGAAACCTCCTTGTTGGAACCAATGTGGTGCAGCACCGACTGGACCCAACCATTTGCTGCGTCCCGCCGTCCCTATGACGCACAAAGGCGTGTGACGTCTCGGAGTACCTGGAGATAAAGACGAAGTTCTGGGTGTAGGACAAAAAGTTGGAAACGCCCAATGCAGTGAACTTCACTTCGTTTATACCTATTGTGCATATCGACTGAACATGTGTAGACATTCCTAAAGGAAAAGCTGTGGCCAAAAGGAGCCATGTTCCTCAAGTTCCGCGGAAGACGACCGAAGGTCACCAGACCAGCACTTCACGTCACCGCGAAAACGTGACTCGTTGTTCTAAGTTGATATTTTGTTATATATGTTAATCTGCAAGGTATTTTTATGATAGGTATGTACCTCTGTTTATTCATAATACTTTCTAAATGTTTGTATATTCTCTGAAATAAAGATTAATTATTTAATAGTAAATCCGCCCTCGCTTCGCTTCGGGGAACCTTAGTAGAAAATAACTCAGAAGGTAGATTTTTTCCGACTTACTTGACAGTTGTTGTTATAATAAATTATGAACAAATTATAAAAATATCTATATCAATTTTAACTTATTAAATTGTTAAACGCCTAACAGAGTCATTTTTCACTTATCTGTACTTATCGAAGATGAAGTCGGTTATTGTGTGTCAAAAGTTAACTGTTATAAAAGTAATAGAACAGCGTAGTAAATATTCAATACATAGGTATAGTATTTTGCAAGTGTCCTTATCAATTGATCTAATTTGAAATCCTACGCAAAATTCTAATTTTAGAGCTTATTTTCGGTCAAAGAAAACATTATGAGAATGTCTGCGTATCCTTGGTTTCTCTATCTTTCTCGATCTAAATCGGTTCAGGGCTTTTCGAGATGCTTACACAGGTAGATAGACAAGGATTCCAAAAAGATATGTTTAAGGTAACAAATCCTACTGATATTTCCTACATTTCCATAGAATATCATAAGTCGGTTCTTCATTAAGTACTTATACCCACATATTTTGCCCCTTTGGTTCTATTATCAGTAACTATACATTTATAACAACGAATATGTACAGCTTCAGATCAATATTGGTAGTACATTAAGTAATTTGTAGTAGGACGGTAAACTCTTGTATACTTACAAATACACGCGAAATAAATTTCCATAGTTCGGTTTATTTATTATTTTAATTTTGGAAGATATTCCTCGTCAATCTTTTAATACTAAAATATTATCTGTCCATAAAAACAAAAAATCGACGAATTTTCACATAAAACCGGTAAACCAGTAATTAATCAACGCCACGTACTTGGTACAACAATATTAAAATCTGTTGAACCCTTTATTTTACGCCTTTATTTTGAAGCCTACGTGTTTATTAATGAGTTTATGATGTAAGTGAAATTGAATGGACAATGGGGTACATAAGTGAAACAATACTACGAACTACGTAACACATACATCATACGGGACTATTTAATGAGAAACAATAAAAGATTGCCGGTACAATTTTGTAAAAATTTCTATAAAACAGTTTTTAATGAAAACTACTTTGTAGATCATATTGAATTTTTCCTATATAACTAACATAAACGTATTCATAATATCTTATGGTGTTAATACATGGTCCGAGAGCTGGCAATTTTAGGTAGGTATTTGAGACAAGCTGAAAATTTGTCACATAGCTCTCCAATTACACCCCGGCCAGTTACTTTTTTCCATCTTCTGAAATAAACCCCCTCTTAAATCGTCGCAATTTAGGAAGTTGAAACCAAGAATCCTTTTTACTTTTCTGCACATCTACGGCTGGAGCTCTCCAAAATGAGATCATAATCGTTTTTTGTGTGCAGCTATCGTCCCAGAATCACTGGGACAAAAATCGGCTTACACTATTAATATTTTAAAATAGTCTTTGAAAACCACTTGTATTAATACATTTTTTAAATATGTACCTAAATACAAACTGTATTTTTTACAAATGTAATTATATTTACTTTGTACGTTTGTATATTTGACATAATATTTTCCCAAAAACATCGCCTCAAAATAAATAAAAAAATAAACCTAAGAGACGGTATTTTTTTTATAGGAGCTACCTCACACATTCATTGCATCTTTTGATGATGAAAGAACTACTTGTATAACACTGCAGCCAAACATTACATAATCAGTATAGTCGTAAATTAGTTTAATCTGACCTCATTACTACGGCGTGTTAACTGTGTCCACTGCTCACTGTCCACTGAATACTGATGATATCAACAGTTGAATTACGACGTGGCAGCCGATATTGTTCCTGATACTCATTTGCATTTCAATTTAAAAATTTGACCATTTTAATAATACATAAACATGTTCTAAATACATAATTATATGTATTATTTAATCTTAACTTAACTTTAAAATGTTAAAAAATAACAACTTAAAAAAGAAGTCCATAAAAGAATAAATCCCTAAACTGTTTTAGGTTAACAAAGCCATGGTCCTCCGGCAAAGGATTAGGAATAGTATTTTGAGCGGAGCTAAAAAGAGCTCTCCTTCCGGGCCAGCGTTGCACAGGTGACTCCCCTGGTGTTGCGGTGTCCATAGGCGACGATGACCGCTTACCATCAGGATGGCTCGTCCGCTTTTTCGTCAGCCCTTCAGGCTATAAAAAAAATTAAAAATGCGGTCTAAACTAGCCGAAGTTTTACGGTTAATGGTGGTAATAATCACTACATATTGTCTGTATTTGTTACAATACTTCTATTTAATGACAACAACTATAAATGAGTGTTTTACGCGTTTTTATATTTCATTCAATATAATACATCTTTAAATCTTAAACTTTAAACTCATTGGCTTCAATCCTCTAATGGCGCTACTCAATAGTACGGATCTAATCTCATCATCGATGAAGCCTAGATAGATCCAGTGTGGATTGGTAGAGAGGGATTAAGGCAAATCCAAGTATCGGAAATTTTTATGCTGCCCGAAGAATTCCGACATGGTTTACGGCTTACTAATAACCAAGACCGAAAATTCTCCGAGGCATAGAAACGGTGAGAAAATTTTGACACGAGCAGCCACCCATTCTACTGCCCTTTCTTGCTGTAGCTTGACTCGGTCGTTTATTAGGATCGACGAAAGCATCTGGGCAATCTATCTATATGTAGATATAAAAGCGAAAGTTCATTCACTCATCAAAAACCGGCCAAGTGAGAGTTGGACTCGCGCACAAAGGGTTCCGTACCATTATGTATAAAACGCCAAATAAATCTGGCCTTTTGTATGAAAGCCTCACTTAAATATTTACATTTACATCAGTAGCCACATATTAGCCACAAGCAACGCCATCTCTTGGACCGACAGGTAACTAAAAGCATCGGACTACATATTAGCCACAAGCAACGCTATCTCTTGGACCGGCAGGTAACTAAATGCATCGGACTACATATTAGCTACAAGCAACGCCATCTCTTGGAGCGAAAGATAACTAATTTATCGCTGGAGCGTCGAAGCCATATTTCGACTTAAATATTTATTTTATTTAGTGTTTTAGTATTTGTTGTTGTAGCGGCAACAGAAATACATCATCTGTGAAAATTTCAACTGTGTGACTATTACGGTTCATGAGATACAGCCTGGTAACAGACGGACGGACGGACGGACGGACGGACGGACAGCGAAGTCTCAGCAATAGGGTCCCGTTTTACCCTTTGGGTACGGAACCCTAAAAATATCGAAGACGGCTTGACGTACCTATATCTAAAGATAAAATTTGACAAGGAGATCGTTTATAGTTTGTAAATACGTCATATTCTACCCCGTAGGGGGTACAATAGAGGGTCAAAGTTTGTTTGAAAATCAGTTAAAAAATTCCCAAACGGACCAGCCGGCCGGGAACTGCTAATAATAATAAAATATGGCGTCATTCTTATTATCTTCTAGGCTTTAGAGTGTTTATCCAATAACAAGAGTACCTCAAACTTTATTAATTAATTACCAACCCAAACAAATGTTTACAAACAATTAGTAAAGGCGTTATGCAGCACGCGTTTTATTAAAAATCAACATACATTAGTGTAAGCCACACATACGACATTATCTGACAATCCTCGCACGAAAGCCAACCAGCTGGTACGTCATTGGCTGCAATTGACTAGTTAATTGATTGACCAATAAATGCACACCTAATGACTTCGCACAATCAAAGCATACGCCTTCACCGAAAGATCTTACAGAATTTTTCTT
Organism: Hesperia comma; assembly: GCA_905404135.1. Classification (NCBI taxonomy): domain Eukaryota; kingdom Metazoa; phylum Arthropoda; class Insecta; order Lepidoptera; family Hesperiidae; genus Hesperia; species Hesperia comma. The sequence continues at coordinate 11,770,611 of FR990021.1, read as the reverse complement.
CTAGTCTTCATCCGTATATTACGATAAGGAACTACGTTTCAACATTGATTAATGTATCAAATTTTATGATAGAGTTTAAAAGACGCGGATGATTTAGGCAGAATTTAATTAAATCTGAGATTCTCAATCTTTAAAATTTAAAAAATGCGTGAGTGCCGTAGTACATTCGATTGGCTAGAACTTTTATTACAGTTAAATTGTTGCCCTTTAACTCTGATATTTGAATATTTGACATTCCTCATCTGCCAGCTGGCACTTTATTGGCTGCAATTAATAAAACTGATTGATCAATAAGTGCGCATCTATGGCTGAACTCAGCCAATAGCATACCGGGCGTCCCACGGCTATGCCACATGAATGGAAAGTACCTTAAATATTAAAGATAGGATATTTTACTGAAAGAAGACATCGTTTTATTTTTAATAATAAGTAGAACTGCATTCACAGATTTTTTAAAAATCGCCTTTCAGTTTCATGGTAATTGTGAGCTCATGAAGAAATGCATACAAGTACCTACTACACTTCATGTATCGCTTTATTATTATCATGTACTTATACCACGGAAATCTCGTATCTCAAGTGGGTAGGTCTTTGAAACGATAATGTTAATTGTTGGAAGCATACATGTAATTTTTCTATCACATTTGGCGGGTTCGATTCCCGGTTGAGGTAGGCGATTTTTAAAAAATCTGTGAATGCAGTTCTACTTATTATTAAAAATAAAACGATGTCTTCTTTCAGTAAAATATCCTATCTTTAATATTTAAGGTACTTTCCATTCATGTGGCATAGCCGTGGGACGCCCGGTATACCTACTCATACCCATTACCGTCACCCAAAAATCTTACACTTTTCATTTTCTAGCTTCCATCCGGACCGTGCGATAAGGAACATCGTTCTAATAATATGGGTAGGTAATTTAATACTATACTTATTTCCTTACTAAACCTAATAGAAATCAACGGTACGAAATAAATAATTTGTTGGCGGACAACGGTCGTAAATTAGGTTTATCTGAACAACGGCTCATTAACACAACGTGTTGTCTGGAATCGCGATGCAACTGCACGATAGCCGCTGCTGAATTATGATGCTGAGATTGTAGTGTTTTTGGAAAACTACATGATATATTCAAAATATACACTTTAACAAACGTTAAAACTTTTAAAACTAGTTTTAAGTCAAATGTTACACCTGCATCTATATATTATTGTTGTAATGTACTTTAGTATCTCAATGGTTGTAATGATGACATTGAGTAATGTATTAGCTGTAGGTACTGAAGCAAATTTTCTTACTTAAAACATGTCATCTATTTCATGACACATATCACAGGTATCATGGAAAATCAATGGCATCTCAGTCCTCAAGGGTAGCGACGCATCTGTGACCGCATTAAAATAGGACTCTTACTTACAATTATTAAATGAACTACGAGTGTAACCACGAGTGTAACTAACAACAACTAACAGGATTAACTATCACTAACAATCCCTGTTCAAGTTCTCACACTTATTAACAAACTAGCTAATATTCTTAACACCATCTAGTAACTAACCATCCTAGTTCCTATTTGAGTCTTGTTCTAGGTCGGTAGCTGTTATCATGAGCGTCAGCGGGAGGGTGGTGCTGCATGCTCGTTTGGTACCATATTTCCATTAAAAAATAGTATATTTAATATTTGTTTTGTACCTCTTCGTTGGATTTTATCCACTCGTTATCTTGGCGTTACTGAGTTTTCAGTATAGCCGAACGATAAAATCAATGTTATAAAAGCTCCATTTCAGCTGTTTAGCTGTAAAAACGGGCTCAAACAAAATTGGACATTTGATAACGTACAAGGTCAGGAAAATGAAATTAAAATCCATTAACCGAACTGAAATGACAGGTCTATTAATCGAGATGACTTCAGCTATAATTGAATATCGAAACTCGAGTTTTTTTCGATTTCCATTTATCTTTGCGACTATAATTCCATCAACTAAAAAAGAGGTGTCAATTTCTTGACGTTATAGCGTAAATTAATAAAAGTAAATTGTGTAAATTAAATGATAGGTAATAGTGAAAGTAAGCAGTGAGAGCCGAGTGATTCGAGAACACTTAGCTCCCGTGCCGGGCCGGCCTGGGTTAAAATCCCGCACCCATCTCAAATCAAAAAATATAATTTTTGAAATAATAACGTAAACAATTTTAATTATCACTTTCTCGTACTTCGGTGAAGGAGAACATTAACATTTGAAAACCTTATCAGTTCTACATAATGGTCTCAAAGGTGTGTAAAATCCACCAATCTGCATTTGTGTAGCCAGCGTGGTGGACTGTGGATAACCTCTCACATTGTAAGCCGAGAGCTATGCCCACCAGTGGGATAGTTTCGATTATAATGATGAAACAACATGTGCCTGCATTATAAACGTTCACTCTCATCATTTTCGACAACGTGCTAAAAGAGATACTTAAGTACAACTTAAAAAAAAGGTACTAACTACTTCAACCAGAATAGTCACTAACATGTTACTGATTTAAACTGAAGAATGCTGCAAATGTTTTAATTTTTTTTAATTAAATTATAAAATTTGTTTATTTACTTTAAAAATTGTAATAATACACGTTTTTTGAATATGAAATAGCATGGTGGACATATTTTAGATACGTATACGGTACAAGAACAAAGCCATGGTATCGAAACAACGGAATCTGATGCCATTGTCTCGTTGGACCCATGAAAAAGGGAAAACACTTAATATCCAATAGCCAATATATTCCCTAATATATAATTTAACACGTGTAGCACAACACTTGTTATAAGAAACGTGTGATCCAAAGTAATTTCGCTAATATTTCCTTTAGTCGATATAAATAAGGTTAGGTAACTAGTTCAGGGAATTGCCCACGAGAGTTGAAGCGCCCTAACCAAACTGGTAGCATTCGACACGAATACAGATCAGCTTCTCTCGCTTACATATTCAATGTACACTGTACTCTTTTCGGTTGTCTCATTAACATTAACAAAATATTAACTAAATTATCATATCTTTCGACAACATCGTTATTTGTTATTCTCTTAGCAAGCTTCTACGGACGTGTCGGTTGTGGCAGTCCTTTTTTCTATGTAACTGAAAAATCAACTGCTGGCAAAGCATAATTTATTTGATCTCAATACTTTTTATATATACAGTTAAGTATTAGATTATAAACTTCGCCTTACGTCGAGAAATATAACCCGCAATCCTCACAATTGTTTTTGATAAGAAAACTTTATTCTTCTGTGACTTTGAAACATATAAATGTAATACGTCGAAATCTTCACAGTTTCTGCGTCATGCAAACTTAAAGAGACGGATCATTACTCAATAATAGTAGATTGTATTACAAGGGTGCAAAGTAATATTTTTTCGGCGAGGGCGCTTTTTTGAATCCAGAGCGAAGTGAGGGATTCTAGAGTGGAATCCTGAACGTAGCGAGGGATTCAAAGTATGTCGCCCGAGCCAAAAATATTTGCTCCCGAGTGATACACTCTACTTTTCATCCCCCCCTATGAGAAAATAAAAGGCGCCTCAAATTCAGGAATAATACTGTCACAGTCACTAAACTAACTAAACTGACTAAACCGACTAAACCGACTAACCCGACTAACCCGACTAACCCGACTAACCCGACTAACCCGACCAACCCGACCAACCCGACCAACCCGACCAACCCGACCAACCCGACCAACCCGACCAACCCGACCAACCCGACCAACCCGACCAACCCGACCAACCCGACCAACCCGACCAACCCGACCAACCCGACCAACCCGACCAACCCGACCAACCCGACCAACCCGACCAACCCGACTAACCCGACTAACCCGACTAACCCGACTAACCCGACTAACCCGACTAACCCGACTAACCCGACTAACCCGACTAACCCGACTAACCCGACTAACCCGACTAACCCGACTATTATTTAAATAACGGGCAGGAAAAGTTATATGAAAACTAGAGAACCGCCCGCGCTTCGCTTCGGGACCCGTAGGTAACAGCCGCGTAGGTCCCGCTCCCGTAGGAATTTAGGCTAAAAAGTAGCCTACTACTCGCTCTCTTCACTCCACCCTGTCTGAGGTGTGTGGAGCCCTCGGGACAGTTAGTTCCCCTTTGGGGATGTCTCTCGCGGCCCGTTAAAACGGGCCAGTCCTTGGGTTGGGCCCTAAGGCCCTTGGTTGTCCATCTGTGGTTAACCAATAGGTCAAGTCCGGTGAGTGGTGACCTTTTTACAGGCCACAGAGTCTTAAACGGGATGGGGTTCATCTTCGCGCCGCCCAGGCGATCGAGCCCCTACCGGGTGAATCCCGCTGGTGGGAAGCCCAGCAGGAGCCGATCAGCGTCGGGCGACGACTTACGAAGCCCCAGTATCAGTCAGTGCTAGGCCCGTCCCGCGCAACCAGCAAGTCGCGCGGGAAGGCCCAGCGGTTCGGTGGACGGGTGTGGAGCGGCGCCAGGTCCTGCAGATGCGGGAACCGCGACGCGTCGACACGCCCGAACATGTTGCGTGCCAATCGCTCGATGAAGTCGTCCAGGCTCTCGACTCGAAGGTCCCTCTGGATGACGGCGTTCCTGACGTACCTCGGCGCACCAGTCAGCCGGCGGAGCGCAATCGCCTGAACTGCGCGCATCCTCTTGCGCTGCGGTTCGCTGGCGAGCGCGTACCACGCCGTTGCCGCGTACGTGAGGCGGGGTCTGATGTAGGTCTTGTAGACCCCGAGCTTCAGTTCGAGAGGGAGGCTCGAGGAAAGCACTGGTTTCTGCCATCGCACTTCTGGAATTCGCGACGGCTTTCGTAACCTGTGGCTTCATCGAGAGTCTTCCGTCGATTTTGCCCAAGTATTTGGGCTGTGGGGCCCATTGGATATCTTGTCCATGAAGCTCCAGAGTAGGGTCCCGCCTGTTGAGGTATCCTCCTATGTTCACAGCCGGCGTCTTCCCGACATTCACCGACAGTCTCCACGCGGCGAGCCATTCGGGGAGGGCATCAAGCGCACGCTGCATCTTGACAATGGCGTGGGTTCTATTCAGCGACGTGGTGATGTACGCTACGTCATCGGCATACAGGGCAAGCGACGCCCCCCCTGCCGCCGGGATGTCGTCGGTGTAGCAGGCGTAGCAGACCGGGGACAGGCAACTCCCTTGCGGGACGCCGGCTGCGATCGGACGCTCGGTGGATTCGGCGTCTTCAACCACTACTCTGAAGCTTCTATTTTCGAGGAAACTGGAGATCATCTTAACGGCACTCCGGGGCGCCGACGGCTGCGAGATCTTGGAGAGAAAGCCGTCGTGCCAAACACGGTCGAACGCCTTTTCCATGTCGAGGAATACTGCACACACGCGTTCTCTCTTATTCAGAGCCGCGGAAACGGTGTGCAACACACTCGACAGTGTAGCCGTGCTGTTCAGCGGCCTCAAAAAGTAGCCTTCCACTTCTGTTGGCAGCTAGGCTATTCCACCCCGGATGCTTGCAGTTCCAGTCGCCCGCGCCCACCACCGGTGTCGGCGAGTCCAGCAACTTGCGGACATCAGCCAACAGGATAGTGCCAGCGGGCGGGCGGTACACTGAACACAGCCGGAGCGGGGAGTTCTCGAGGCAGAGCTAAAGTAGCCTATTACATTTGCCTATGACTTAAGTAAATTACATGTAGTATTTGATAGCGTAATTCAGAACTTGCAAATGAATTTTGTTAACGCCATCTATTGGCAACTCGGAAAATAAATATCTAGTAACTAACAAAACATCGATCTTCCCATGGGAATGGGATGTTTTTCCGCGGTAAAAAGTAGCCTACGTCACTCTCCACCCTCCTAACTATCCCCACACACATAAACCTTACCATATAATAGCTTTGTTGCGACGTGAAAGCGTCACAAACAAACAAACAAACAAACAAACAAACACACTTTCACATTTATAATATTAGTAAGGATTCATTCCCGCCCGCTATTTAAATAACGGGCAGGAAAAGTTATATGAAAATTCATTCCCGCCCGCTAAATAGAAAACACAAACTTTGGATCCCCTTAAGACCGAACCAAGTCGTATTTTTCGAATAGGTGGGATGAAAAATATATTTTGGCCTCTATATCGATAAAAAAGCTGGTTGATCTGATAAGTTTAGGTATAAGGTTATAAGTTATTAACCTACCTATTTATGTACCTTTCAAAAGATAAATTCTAGACCCTAGATGCATAAGGGCGGAAGTCCATTTTGCCAACTTTACAGGAGAGACTAAAATAAAATTGAAATTTAATCGGCAGATATTTTAATAACTACAAACAAAACGTTAATTATGTCATTGCCTATATTTAGCACAAGTGAGTACTTTCATAACTTAATTATTAAAATTATGAAACAAAGTCTCTAAATTTGTTAAAAATGAATTTTTTTAAAAAAATGATGACATCCGATTTTATGACAAAAAAAAACGTATATTATTTGTTCAACAGTATTTTTATGTGCACATACGACTTAATGCCCCCAATTTTCGTAATTAAATGAGATTTGTTTTTCCAAATACAACGTTATGCCACAATAAAAAGTAAACGTTTTATTGAAACTGAATCAGACGTAATTGTAAATGCGACGTAATTTTGTTATATTATTTTCATCAAAAAGTCGGATATCCCATAACAACAAAATTACTATTCTTTTAAAATCAATTATAATAATTAGAATTTATAGTGACAGTAATTTAAATAAACGTTAAAAACATTAAAATATTAATATTTTAATTAGTCACTTGCTGGAAAGTCTGGTACATTTCCGTTATGAGGAAGATTTTTATAGTAGGCATGATATTCCTGAGGAACCCATGTAAAAAGACTCATTAGATAATTGTATTTATGAAAAAAATCGTGTGGACAGAGGAGTGAACGCTGAACATCTTTTATCCCAGACATTTTTTTAGGAAATGTTTAGATTCGCGAAAAAAAAATATTGAAGAAAAAAATGTATGGAGCAAAACTGAAATATGCTTTTGTCTCGAAATTTTCGAAACTGTTAGCAATGAAACCTTTTTTAAATTATTGTTTTACATTTTTTTGATAATTCCACAAAGAAATTTTTCGCATTCACTTGCAGCCTTGGCCGTAATAACTTCAATATTTTTATTCCAACTATTTGCGACTATATAATGACTCTTGTAGTTGCGCGCATATGAACTAAGTAAATCTTTTGTATGCACTTGCAGCTTAAGAGTTTATGCGCAGTTTAACTTAAATATGTGATAAAAAAACACGAAATCACTACTTTTTCGTCTATTAAGTAATTGTTCATATCAACACAGATATCACATGACAAAACAACTTAATCATTGAAAAAACTGCAGAATTCTTTACAGTAGGTAGGTTTACTTTTTCAATTAAATTTAATACATATTTTTAAATTTTACATTAGTAATAGTACGAAAACAAGAATAATAAAAAAATATACATGTATATTGAACATACAAAATGGAAACTGGCGCTTCTACAGACATCATATCAAGGAAGCCATTTGAAGATTTGGGAAACAAGCAGCAGAAAAGGCAATTGGATACATTATTCGACTTTCTGGAAGAGGAACTGGCTTTTGTTTTTGTCACAAAGCTTGGATCTAATGGCAAAAAAGTTCTTGCTCGCATCATTGATCACGTTATGAAGAAACTTGAAAGGTTGAAGATGTAGAATTATTTTTATTTAAGAATGAAAAGAAGGAGATTATTCAGGAAGATACTTGATCTTCCTACTTACTACTTCATTGGATCTATCAAAGTGGAAGTACATCCTACCTAAGTTGAAGCTTCCGTCTTACTACAAGTTGTTAGCAGCTAAGAAAAGGTTATCCAGGTGCCAGAGGTATTGTAATATCAGAAAATGGAGTGAAGGTGAAACTACAAGTACTTTTATATGTTGTAATGGATGTCTCACATGTATGTCTATTAAAACATGTTGTGTATGGAAACGTAAGTCAGTAATAAATCATACTTCGTCAGATTCGGTCGTTTTATTACTCATCCGAACCACTCATATTACATGGCGACCCTGCCATACACGGCGGTCTGCCTGGGTTCGGTCGCGTCGCGAGCCGTCTGCGCGTAATCACACAGTACAGACAATAAAATAATTTATAAGTGGTGAATGCGAACTCTATAAAGATGTGCAGATCTCAGGTGGAAAAAGAAGAGGTTTTTATTAACCAAAACGCAGCGGGAAGCCCAAATTCAGCTTCGGTCGACCACTACAAGGAGCATCTTACGAGCATAAACGTCGTGCTAATTGTCATCTGTACGCTACTGGGACTCGCAGGCCTCTACATCTTATACAGGCAGTACAAGAAGTGTCATACAAATTGGCTACAAAATGAATTATTAAGGGAAAATATTCGACGATCATTCATGCGGGCATCAGGACCAGGACCTCGGGTGTACTACGAGCGTCGTCCCGGACTGCGCCAGGAGCCGACCGGACCAGCGCCGGATTGCCATGGGATATAGCGTGAGATATAAATAACGTGAACTCAATGAAAGATCGCTATTGTTTTTTTTTTATTTTTTTATCCGCGTTAATTTTTAATGTGCTTTCTATGTAATATTAAGAAATAATAATGGACTATTTTACTTTTATATTATAAGTTGTTCTACATGATAAATAATTATAGCATGGTATTATTGCGAAATGTAAATGTAATTTGATAAATGGCTCAAGATTTAAAAGATATATATGAGAAGTTAAAACTTTTTAGAGATAATTTAGTAAAGTTAAGTTACGCGCGTAGAAATAAGCCGTATTTAGAGCAGAAATTACGAGAAGCGAAAGAATTTCGTATAGAATTCGATAAATGTGTAATTATTTTAAATGAACAGATTGAGAATAAATTGTTAAAACGGGAAACTATAAATGTAATAACATCATATTGCGATTCCATTAGGGATTTATTTGCACAAATAGAGAACTTTTGCTCTAAAGATTACAGTTTTCCGTCTGGGTCTGAGAGTACTGAGCAAGGAGAAGTCACCATGGAGTCTTTCGACTTCAAGACAGCCGTGTCGTTGCTGCCAGTGATGACGGGTGATGAATCCATCACTAAAAACTTGATGGATGCTATCGAGTTGTACAACTCTACGCTGAATGAACAAGGTAGGAGTATGCTTATTAAGTTTGTCCTAAAAACTCGTTTGAATCAGAGTGCTAAGTTACGATTATGCGATACTTACGATTCGTGTGAATTGCTCATCAGTGACATGCGTAAACATCTCCTTACTAAAAAATCTAGCACTTCGATACACAATGAGTTAATGAACATAAGACAGCGGAGCAGCCCTATAGATAGTTATGCAGATAAAATAGAGCAATTATTTGTTGACCTGACGATTTCTCAAGCCGACGGAGATAACGATGCTTATAAGATATTGCGTCCTATTAATGAAAAAATCGCCATCAGAAGTTTCACGGACGGCTTGCGGAATCGCCAGCTAGGCACAATTTTATCAGCACGTGACTACACGTCCTTGAAGGACACCATCAGAGCAGCGAAGGACGAGGAGGCGTCCTGCAGCAGAAGCTACGAAACAACAGAACCATCTATATATTATGGTAATCGTGTAGGCTCTAGTGTGCGTCAGAATTTTTCTCGTAGGTACATAGGTAGTCGTCCACGAGGGCGACCTGGCCAGCAGCGGCTGCAGCCGGTCCGTCCAGCAGGGGGCAACAATGTGGCGCCCCACGGAATGGTATCGCGTGGAGGACAATGGCAACCCCGACCAGCAAGATACTTCCATCACTACCCTGGTAAGTATAATAATGATAAGTCTTGTCGTGGTCGTGGCACTCGTGGCCAAAGGATACGTTATATGGATGCGACGAATGCTGTGACGTTCTCGTGTATTTAATATTTGAATTGGTATTTTCCCGTTAACCTCTTTCACAATTCCACCTGCCAGGAAAACACCTTCACACAACTCTTTCGGAAAAATCACACAGTCATCCCTTACATTCGAGCTTACATAAAAAATTGTTTCGCATCTTGGGGATACTCTCAAATAATTGTTATTACCTAACTTACCCATATATAATGGTAGACTAACTGAATTATTACAAGCATACAAAGTTACGTGATTATGTTCAAAATTGATATTGCAGTTGAATTTTCTTAAAAAATCTACTCCTAAAATTCCTGTCGTTTGAGTTGGCAACTGTTTCATTACATGGAATTTATTTTTAAATTCCATTCCATTTGCCGACAAAGTTAAATAAACAAAGCCCTCGGTTTGTAATTTCCCTCCTATGCCGTTAATGCGAATCGGCGTCTTAGTAATAGGAAGGTTTAGCTTGATAAGCGTCTCATATTTAATAGCGCTCACCGACGCTCCCGTATCAACTAACCACCTGTGTTTGTTGCTATCTAACTCTAACTCAATAGAATTACTATAATCGCAACTAAAAATGTTATTGGTCACGAAAAAATTCTAACGAAGTATCGGCGTGATGCGCGCTACCGACATTATCCGATTCCTGTGTCACAGCATTCGTCGCATCCATATAACGTATCCTTTGGCCACCGAGCCGGTGTATACGAAGCAGTACCGTTTACCCTATTCTCAAAGGGAGGAAATAGAAAATCAGGTGAAAAACATGCTTAGAGAAGGAATCATTGAACCAGCTTGTAGTGAGTGGTCAAGCCCAGTACTTCTTGTCCCCAAGAAGTCCAGTACTCAAGATAGGAGCTGGCGTCTCGTTATTGACTTTCGAAAATTAAATAATTGTATTGTTGACGACAAATTCCCATTGCCCAACATAACGGATATATTGGATTCCTTGTCCGGAGCAATGTATTTCTCTCATCTAGACTTAAATCAAGCTTTTTATCAACTGCAGCTCAGTCCATCTAGCAGAAAGTACACAGCTTTCACCACAAATTCTGGCCAGTACCAAATGTGTAGAATGCCTCTAGGGTTGAAGACTGGTTGTAGCTCCTTTTCGCGTGCTATCACTATATCTATGGCTGGTTTAAATTATGACAAAGCATTAATATATTTGGATGATTTAGTTTGTATAGGCCGTAATTTAGAAAGTCACAATAAAAATCTAATAGATATTTTATCTCGATTAAGGAAAGTAAATTTAAAGCTAAACCCCACCAAATGTATTTTTCTAAAAAAGGAACTGCTTTATCTTGGACACATAGTTTCTGCTGAGGGAGTTAGGCCTGATCCGAAAAAGATATCGGTTTTACAAAATTATCCCACTCCTCAGAATGTAAATGATGTAAAAAGGCTAGTGGCATTCGCGAATTACTACCGAAAATTTATTCCAAATTTTTCTGAAATTGTTATGCCTCTAAATAACCTATGCCGCAAAAATGTAATATTTAATTGGGACGATAAATGCAAAAAATCATTTTCGGCCCTTAAGAATGCTTTAACCACCCCACCTTTACTTCAATATCCAAATTTCGACCCAAACCATAAATTCATTTTGAAAACGGACGCTTCGGGATTTGCAATCGGATCGGTTTTATGCAATCAGGATAAACGGCCAGTAGCTTATGCTAGTCGCACATTAAATAAAGCCGAAAGAAACTATCCTACTATCGAAAAAGAGCTCTTGTCGATAGTATGGGCGGTAAAATACTTTCGACCTTATTTATATGGTCGCGAGTTCATTATAGAAACAGATCATAAGCCTCTTGTTTATTTATTCAGCATGGCTAATCCCTCTAGTCGATTGACAAAGTTCAGGTTACTGCTCGAGGAATATACGTTTGTGATTGAGTATGTAAGGGGAGCGGACAACGCAGCTGCAGATGCCTTGTCACGCATCCAAATATCGATTGAGGATTTGAAAGATATGAACGAACAGCTGATATCCGTACTTACTAGAGCGCAAGAGAAACATTTAAGTAAACATAATGAACAAGTGGATTGTGACAACCCTATGGTCGATAAGGCAACCACTAACGATTGGACTGATCACCCGAAAGTTGTGGGAACACTTAAACGACCAAAGGATTGTACTGAATTGCTTTTTGTGAACGAAGATGAGTGGAAGAAACTAGGATGCAGTGAAGACAAATTATTATATTTTATTTCTTCTCGGTCAAGTATTTATGTAAATCCATTTTTCCGATCATATTGCGCACGAGCTGCCTTTGTGAGGGAATTGGGTTACTTTTGTAATGAGCGTAATATTGATTGTCTCTGTGTTATCCAAGATAAAAATAATATTGAATTAATAAAGGAGTTAACTCGTACGATAAATGAGACACCAAATTGGTCCGGACCGCGGTTACTTATTTTAAATGGTGTACAAAGGATAACAAATTCAGAGTCTAAGCGCATTATACTAAATGACTATCACCTGCTGCCGACCAGCGGACACGCCGGCATACGGCGCATGGTGAATAATATAAGGAAAAGATTTTTTTGGCCAGGACTTGTTAAAGATGTTACTAATTATGTAGGACGTTGTGATAAGTGTTTACGGAATAAACACTTCAATAAATATATAAAGGAACCCATGAGTATCACTGATACGGGTCATTCCTCTTTTGATAGGGTTTATTTAGACTTAGTAGGGCCCTTAAGTAAGGATAACGATAATTATAATTATATTTTAACGCTTCAATGCGATTTAAGTAAATACGTAGAAGCATATCCGCTTAGAAATAGAGATACAGTTTCTGTGGCATCAGCATTCGTTAATAACTTTATACTACGGTACGGCATTCCACGACAAATTATATCCGACCGGGGAACAGAGTTCGTGTCAAATGTCATGAAAGAAGTTTGCCGCGTTCTCAACATACAACAGGTAAGTTCAACTGCTTATCATCACCAAACAATTGGAGCACTGGAAAATAGCCATAAAAATCTTATGTCATTTCTCCGAATACAAACAGGTAATGAACCCCAAAACTGGAGCACTTGGTTACCCTACTGGTGTTTCGGTTACAATACTACGGTACACACGGAAACAAAATACACTCCTTATGAGCTAGTATTTGGAAAACTTTGCCGTTTACCAACTAATTTAACTTTAAATATAGACCCGGTATATAATCATTACGATTACCCTAATCAGCTTAAATATATGATTCAAAAATCGCAATATGATGCTAGAGATAATTTAATTAAAAGTAAACAGATTCGTAAAATAAATTATGACAGCAAAATAAATTCTATCACATATAATGCCGGTGATCGGATACTACTAAAGAATGAGCAACGTGTGAACAAATTCGATCCGCTTTATGTCGGTCCTTATGTTGTTATTAATGAGTGCATGCCTAATGTTATGATAGATTATAAAGGTAAGCATGTATTAGTTCATAAGAATAGAACAAGACCTTATGTAAGAAGTTTATCTGATTAAGTGTCAATGTTTTATTGTCATTTTTTTTAGGAGCCCAATACAATTATTACTTGAATTTGAAATTATTTGTAACACTTTTAAGTAAAAATGGAATAAATATTGTATGAAAAAAAATATAAGTTTGCTCATGTAGTTTATATTTTTTTTATTTTTTTTTTCGGTGGGCGTGTAATGGATGTCTCACATGTATGTCTATTAAAACATGTTGTGTATGGAAACGTAAGTCAGTAATAAATCATACTTCGTCAGATTCGGTCGTTTTATTACTCATCCGAACCACTCATATTACAGTCACAACTCGAAGGATTTTGCAAGTCGTTGGAGATGATGAAAATATTTCCAGTGGTAACCTGAAGCTGACAAGCAAATGGGTATTCGATAAGTCTTCAGCACAGAGAAACTATAATTAAAGATGTGAAATGGCAGACTTCGACGATTCCTCTGTGTTCATGACGAGCCTCGTTCTTCTGAAGCTAGAGGCTGGAAATGTTGTTATTTGGAATCATCCAAAGCGATCTTCATCTTCAAAATTCAAAATTTTATTGCAGACCTATAAAATTTCAGTTTGTGAAGGAAACTACTGACTTTGTTAAGCAAGAAATACGAAATTTACCTATTTCAAGTTGCGGAAACTTGGAAGTTACTCATAAACTGAGTCACAGATACTCCATCTGCAGCTACAGATAAATAATCTCCCTCAAATGTTTTGAAGACCTATGCGATTGTCAACACTCCATACGTGGATTCCAGTGGAGTGCACGAAATGAAAACAAGAACCTGAAGAAGTTTCGAAAGAACATGGTGCAGTCTGTCAATATCGATGGATTCCATGGATACTACAGGGAGACCGCTGTGCTCTTTTTATATCACTCCCCCTGGTAAAACGTGCCTTTCATCGTACACAAAACACAAAATGCCCATCGAAATTTTGTCAGAAGAAGCAGCAGAAGCAAGAAATAAGGACTTCCGAAATATCAGAGAGCGGCACACGAGGAAAACAGGAAGATTGCAAAATAATGAAGACATTATGCACAATTTTTTGATATCTTCAGATCCCTATATATCTCATCTGAAACCCAAATATACCAATGTGAATTCATCAAGTATTTTTCCAGAAGCTTTACAGTTATTAGTTACAGAATAAGTACTAGAAGTTGAAGAAGAAGTAGAAATGGAAATTGATGACGAAGCTCCACGAAATGTGATTATGTTGTTCTGTCGATTTTAACATAGTATTATTACTAAAAAATAAAATTTCAGTGCACGTTGAACTCATGTTTTCGTCAAGCCATCACCAATGATAATGCCCGATGTCGCTAACTTTTGCGCGCAAAATTTTAAATAGTTCACATACATAACGATTTATTTTCACATCGGCCCACCGTTACATTTACAAAGTTATTGAAATAAAAGGCATAAAATCGTATCTCTGTATCTGTTCTGATATTATTCAAAGGGATCTTAGATGCATTATGTCGGAAGTTTAATTAAGACGAATATTTTATATAACTGTTTGGGCCATAAAGGCGTAACTCCTGGTACGTAGTTCTGGCGCGAATAAAAGTTTGGGGCATAAGGGCCAAATTTACAATCCATCAAATGAAACATGGAGCAATGTATACGCAGAGAGACGGAAGTGAAAAAAAAACCTTTTGCTTCCAATGATTTTTGAAAAGCTGTTAGAACCGACATTATGCACTAAATTATCTCAGGCCAGGAAAGGGATAGAAATACCATTTTTAGTTGTATAGAAAGAGGAAGAAGAGCTTTTCTTTGTGGAACAATAAAAACTTTTTGCCAGATCTACACATCCGCCCTTATGCATCTGGGGTCTAGAATTATATTTTTTATTATTAAACACTTTCAGACAAATCTTTAGGCCGTTTTATAGAGCCGAGATAACTGCGCCGGATGTTTACTTTCATGATTTTCCGGGTTTTCCTTATAACGTAAAAAATATGACCGTACGTTCTTTATTCAAAGTCGATCGATATAATTTGCAAGAATTAAGTAATTTATTTATTTGTACAATGTATAATGTTATTTTTGCATTTTATATTATTTTTCCTTAAACGTCCACCTAAAAATACGTAATTTGAGGTTTTGCTTTTTTAACTAGGTATTTATACTTTCAATTTACTTGCAGATATATGTTATTAAAATATGGAAAATAATATGTATGAAAAGTTTTACATCATATTTTTTCGCTTTACATTCATAATAACAAGCTTTTGTTGATGTAACAGCCTACACGTTATGAAAGGCTTTTTGATATTTAAGCAGTAGACTGAATTAGAGTTTTCGATTAAATACTTACCCAACATCTAAATTGGTATTTTGATATCCATGTAGATACCTACTTTCCAATTTTAATGTGTGATAAATATTTCGCCTGATAAATATTTTTCTTTTCGCTTACGCTATTATTCCATCTGCCGTATCGCCAAATCTTGATCGCTTTAATGCCCTAGTCCTATGTAACTCAAGTACCTACGAAGGTACCAACTAGACGAACATTCCATGTCAATTCCTTAGGGACCGCATTGCAGCATTTGAATTATTTATCAGTCTCCTTTGTGCTTCTTCCAAAACCAACTATTTCGAACAAGTTCCCCGATTTCAGCAACTATTTCAACATAAATATTGTATTGCTTTGTTTCTCCTAAACAATCCGAGAACGAGCGCCCTGTTGACATAGTTTATTGGACAATTCTCTTCATGTTCAAAATCGATTACGTTGCACTTTGAATAAACATCGCACAATCACTTCTCGATCTTCATTTGGTTCAGACCGATTACGTTGTAAATCGACTACACAACACATTGCGATTTCAATGTTACTGGAACCGATTACATTTCACTTCGAATCCGCTTCACTTCTCCATATTAATCTAGTTAAGACCGATTTCGCTGCACTTCGACCACACCACTCACCACATCTCAATTTGGATCATAGTCAGTTCGATTACTTTATACTTCGACCACAATCTGGTTCAAGGTTGATTGATACTTGTAAGTCATAAGCAAGCAAGCCAGCGATGCATTGAAATGAAACGTTTCATCTCAGGCCTCAAGAGCAGCAAATTGTGGACGAACTAAATAAAAAATAGGCTCTGTATTTTATATCTGAAACAAAGCTATGGTTCTGGCCTATATAGTACCTACATATAGTACCTACACAATAGGCCCATTTTCGGCCAACATATTGTTATTAGGAATTTTATCTATTAATTTCGATGTTTTCGCAGAGTCAGCTAAATAATTTAAGCAAAAACAATTTAAGCTTTTAAAAATTGTACACATTGCTACATGGGTAATCTTTATAAATTAAATAGAACTAACGTTACATTTGAGTAATAAAATATTCTTGATCCGTATAAATAAACACCAACCGGTACAATGATAGAATGGGGTAAATCTAATTTAAGTATAATATCATATAATATATAATATAAAAAAAGGTGTTCCGATGCGAAGCGAACGAGGGCCTAGTTATACAATAAATAAAGGAAAAGAAGAATATTAAATGGTATATTTTCATACATTTTCTTAAACTTTTTTGCATATCTTATGAAGATATGGCATAATACCTACGGCAGCCTTGCCATTCCATAGTTAAACAAGAAGACAGACAAACAACCGAGAATTCAAATTACAATTACAATAAGGACTTCCCTTCCTATTACAAGCACAAAACTCTCAAAAAGTAAAAGTACATAATACAGTCAGTCAACATAAAACGTCGGTGCTCTATGCCTTACAAAAAGGCACAAAGGAATCAAAGGCAAATAAGCTAGAAAAAGGATAGCACGTTTCAAATCAGACGTACCTACTACTGCATTCGATACACTACAAACCTTTTCCGATGCTGAGTAAGCAAACTCTGTTCTCATACAATAAATTGCAAATCCGCTTTTGGTCGCAATAGTGAACGGGAAATGAACTGGCAAATCTCTTTATTAGAAAACGACTTTTAACACTCTTTGCATTTAGTGTTTTAAACGTATATATGCAAAGTTCTCCACTATCTACGCTTTTAGGGTTCTTTTTCTATTTGGGCATAATTCTATCGTAATATATTACGATCGAATTATTTATCGTAATATATGAATTTTTGTAATGCCAATGTATTTTCTTTCTTTCTTCTGCCTTTTTTCTTGGCCGACCGAGCATCGGCGATTACTACTGATTTTTATGAGCGACGGTAACCACTTACTTACCACTTTTACTCACACTGATGGTGCAAGCAGATGGGTCACCTGATCTATCGTTTGTGGACAGAAGATAAAAAAAGCACCGAGCGCGACTGCCTAAGAAGATCACAAAAATGAAAACAGCCCTTTACATCCTTAATTACCGATATCCATTTATACAGAAGTATGTGCAAAAGAAGTATTAAATGCGTCATAGAATCTAAATCTGTGCAGACATTTATTGTTGAATGCAATGTCGCAAATTATTTGTCATCGAATTCTACTCAGATGTAATTAACCCCTTGCTTATATTGGATTTAATTGAGCAAGATTGAAAATAGGTACAGCAATTATAGGAAAAGAAACGGTAGAAAATTATTGCATAAATGAACTTAAAACTAATTTTTATTATGTTTACGCTAACCGCACGATCACAGCAACACAACTGCTTTTTTCTGCTTACTGAACACGAAGGATTAAATAATAGAGTTAATTACGCAAAGACTCTATTTATAATTTCAAATCAATATTGTATCGGTAAGTCGTTTTTAATTTTACTGTTTAAACCACACTTATTGTATAACATTGTTTGTAATTTCGAGTCAAAATAGCAATAATTGCTTTTTACAAAAAAAAATAACCGACTTCAACCTTAATAAGCAGAGATAGCTCAAAAACTACTCGCCAGTTGGCGCTCAATTCAACATGTAAGTGTAAAGTTCTCGTCACTACAAATTAATCAAGCCCAACACTAGATAACTGCAGTAAATCGTTGAGGAGTTCCCTCGACTGCCTTTCTGCTTCATCAGATGGACTCCAGACCTTCATGAAATGGTAGCGCTTTAATGTACTTATGATAACATGAACAAACACACTAGTCGTCCATACAATTTTCGAAAGTTCCCCATGATTTCTCTGAGATGCCATCATCAGATCCTGGTGTCCTCCTCAGGGGACCCCACTGCGCATATCTACTTTACAACAAAAAAAGAATTATCAAAATCGGCCCAAAAAAAACGACGAAAAAATCGCTGAACACCCATAAAAAAAGCATATATACGGTCGAATTGAGAACCTCATTCTTTTTTGAAGTCGGTTAAAAATGTTAATCAGCACCGTAATTTTACATTGTTTCGTATTTCAGACGTTTTGTATCTTGGTAGCGTTTATTAAACAAGAAGTTGATGACAGCGATAGTCTACGGTCTACGGTACTGCGTAATATAACAAGAACGAGAATGTCTTCATGAAATTATGTTTTGCTCCCGCGGTGAGTGCTTGACGTTGACAAATGACACGAGGGCTGTTTTTCACTGTCAGATCGAAAGTGACATGTTTTTAACCGACTGTGAAGTGCGGAATCAACAAAGTGAAATTAACGAACGAAAACAATTTAATAAAGCACACAAACACTTCACTCTTTCGGTGCAAGTTCTATAGCACTTAACATAGTTTTACTTCACAAAAAACGCGGTTTTTTGAAAAGCAGTCCGAATTGATATAAAATTCCTTATTTTTTGCTATGTGAATTGCACCAACAGCATTGCCATTCCAAACTCTCAAAGCAAAGTTTCAAGTCAGCAAAAAATACAAACGGGCGGCAAATTAAAATTCTGTTGGAAATTTCTGCTAACTTTCAACCCAAAAAATCATCCAACGATTTCAATAAAATAATTTTAACTGTTCTGTTTTATGAAGCTGAATTAAAACGAAACGAGATGATAAATTGCTCGGAGGGTCCGACCTCGTTTTTAAGGAAAAGCAATCCCGAGAACATCAAAACAGAAGTTGTTAAAAGTAATCTCTAGTGACATTTCCATGCGCCGATTTAACTGAGTGATACAGCGGCAGCGGCCCTCAATCTATCGTAAGCTGATGGCAGCACCAGATATCTGCGCCCGGCGCGGCGTGCGGCGCCCCTCTCGACCCTCTGCTTCGACCAAACTGAAAAAAAAGGTTGTTTACTCCTGTCCTGTCGCATGTTTAAGATGGTATGGATTCAAGATCAGTTTTAACTCCCGATCCATAAAGAGGCGTGTTAGAAGTTTGAGCTGTCTGTCTGTCTGCGTGTTTGTCTGTCTGTGGCACCGTAGCTCCTGAATGAATGAATCTATAATTTGAGTGCGTTTTAACCGAATAAAACGAATCTCAGTTTAAGTTAAGTAGTTTTTAGCTATGTTTAGTTGATAACAATCCAGTTGTTTGAAGAGGGCCTTTTCCAGACTTTAACTATTATCTATGTAATATGAATATCAGCTGTTCGGGCATTAGATGATCATCAGTTCATTAGAGGATTTCCTGAGTTCGGTTTTTTTTTATTTTACATATTATATAATTTTTAGTCCATTACTGGTCTTCTAAAAGGGTTACCCTTGTTTCGTATAACAACTTTTGATATAATTTTAATAAATCGAACAACGTTTAAGATAATAATCAGTTTGTATAATATCGTTTGACAGAATTTTCATTTGATCGAATATTCATTTTGTGTAATATTGATTGACATAATGTTCATTTGATCGAATATTATTTTATACAATTTTCATTTCATGAAATGTTCAGGTTATAAACGCCCTAAAGTCGGTTCTGGTTCCTGTTAACCTAACACGCTCGTCGCTTCGCTCCTCGCTAACCTAATTACTTAAATTAAAATTAGCGCATTTGAACATTGGATAAAAAGATATTATTCGAAACAAATGATGATAAGAAATAAAATTATGGCAATCAAATATTCGATCAAATGAATAATTATGTGAAATGACTTTATTCCAACTAAAATTAGTCGAAGCGATTTTCGACGAAAAGTTGTTATACCAAACAAGAGGCACCCCTTCTAAAATTACTACTGTAGAAAAGGGTTTGTTTGAGAATTTAATACACATGCCAATGTGCACCTAATACATTTTATCGGTTAAGTATTTCTATTTTTTAATCTCATATATTATATCGAAAACAGTTAAGATTATTATGTGTGGAATGTTATCAAATAACGAAACCACTGTAATATAAGATAATATATCTTCAGAGAAAGAAAGTATATCAAACCGTATGTGCCAATATTGTCGCGAGCTTAAATCGATGAGTACCTATCTGTCAAAGGCGTAACTTTGGGTTCATCCATATTGAATAGTACTATCTTTCTTATAAGAGTTCTCTCAATAGCTTCGTTTTAGATACTTATTACTTTATATTTGTTTTTGAAAATACAAAGGGAACGGATACAAGGATCGACGTATTGTTTTATTTATTTCCATTTTGACAGCTTTTCCACAGTACTACTCGTACATCGATGGGTCCTATGTATATGGGCCAACTAGCAATTTGGCGATTTTGGCTTTTTTGTGGGTAACGCATCTTATCGATATAATGAATCATGTGAGCTATTAAAAAAAAAAGATTTCAGCATAGAAACACGATTTTTTATTACGGTATAACGGCATATGTAACATGAATTTAAACGTATAAGTTCCTAAGCGTAGTTAGAGATTTATACGCGGGGAGTTTCCCGCGCGTTTGTTTATAGTTTGGAACAATCAGCCAATTTGACACTTGTACGTTGAACGGAGCATCGGCCGCACTGTGATGAATAAAGATGAATACGAAATGTAATTGTTGTGTTTTTGGGTTACAATTTAGTTTAATAAGTAAAAATGACATCTAATTATCACGCTAAGATGTCTAGATGTCGGAATTTTGTGAATTTGGCTTTGGGAAATGAAAACAACAATTAAAACGAAGATTTTATATTATATTCTAATTAATGAATTATCAATTACTTCAATCGTTTATTGATTTTATAGATAAAAAATTAAAAAAATATATACATTATGCTAATTAGCGTAGGTAATACGCGTATAATGGCCAACATGGTATATCGGCCCTTTTAGGGTGTTTTCAAAAAAAATAATTTTAACAAAAACTGACGTAGAAGGGCCAATGTGACATTAAAAAAAACAGATAAATGTATATATAAAATACTACAGTGTAAATGAGGGAAATAGTTTTCTTAGCAAATAAGCAAAGATTCGGGAACTTCGGTTTTATCAATTTAAAGTTATAGTAAATTGAAACTTTGGAAGCCTCTCCTGTAAAGTTTTAATTTTACATTTTGGACCATATACATAGGACCCATCGACATCTTACTTAAATCTATCATACAAAGATTTATAAATATAATAGTGAACGTGCCTTTACTTCACTAAGGTATCAGTCCAACGGTATCTACTCTCTAAGTTTTAACGACATAATTATTAACTTTGTATTAAGAGATAGGATTTAAAGTGAAGCTTATCAAATAATTCTAGTAATAAAGGCGCCCAAACCAGTTAAGCTCTTTCTGAGATTAGCGAGTCTTCGAGTCGAGACTTCTAACAATCACTATCTTAAAGTATATTACATTTTTATAATAAAATAAGTGATAATGCCAAATTATGAACTCAAACAACTGTTACAATTTGGTGTTGACAATAAATTCAATAAAAAAAACTGTGATAGTCGTGTGGTAACGTGCATACACGTTAGAATCCCGAACCGGGTGGAGACGGACTTAGCTTAATTTAAATCCTAGCAACTATCTACCTACCTCTAATTTTAAAAAATTACATACCTACTTATTGGAATTTAATTGTCTCTTGTTCCCGTGAAAGAAAACATAATGAGAAAACTTTCATATCTAAGAGTTCCTCTCCATATAGTTCTCAAAGGTGTGTGAAGTCCATCAATCCTCACTTAGCTGGTGGACTATTATATCTTGTACCATTCAGATAGTTAAAAACAGTAGATGATTATGGGATAATGATGATTTACAATAAAAATTAATAGTTTAAAATTTAAGGTTGATTTTTATTGGAAAAAAGTTTTTGTTAGGTACATTTACCCATTTGGCAATGCTACGGTTAAATTATAGGAATTTAAACTTAAATCATCATGGATTATACCATTTTATCTTGATACGGGTCCACGCTATAATTATGTATTTTGTACGCCGATATTTCGACACAGTTGCATGGGTCGCGGTCACAGCTGACCTGTAAATACAAAATACAATCGAGTTTACCCGTATCATGATAAAATATGTACGCTTAAATTACTTGATAAATACGTTTTCACTCCATCACTGGCGATGGTATTGTTGGTGGAAGGCGAAAATCTACACAAGCTTTAGAATTGATCAATATCATAGTGGAACCCTCTATCACGCTAATGTTTGATTAATCCGACAATCTAATGGTGGACGTCTGTCCGTGAGTCGGAGGCCGGAGTAATCCGGCGAGGTCCCATGTCCTCGTCCGGATTAACGCTCTTAGCTGATGTGACACTATTAGCTTCCAGATACTGTAATGAAAGAGACACCAAACGTGATCATTATCAAGTCGAGCCTTTGACGGGCTTCTTTGTGTCCGAAATTCGTTCCTGTATCGCTGTAGTAACTGTTGTATCTCGCTCTACTAAATTAACGAGACGACTGAATTTTCGCTTAAAACAAGTTGTTACGGTAATTGAGTTCATCGTTTTTTGGGAATTTTGTGTGAGTAAAAATATTGTGTAAGTATTCAATTTAGCCCTTAATATTGAAACGTTTTCTAGATAGAAAAAAGATTTCCTTACTTTGTTTAATCCGTCTCTCTCGTTCCACCACACCAAAACATGTCACATGACCCTTTAGACGTCGCATGTTCCCTCTAGAAAACTGACAAGTTTGACACCTATTTGTGAACAATATTTGAACAAGTTTGACAATATTTGTGAACAAGCACTGACGTGAAAGAATACGATATGAACAGGTTATACTTACGTTATTGTCGTTCTTTGTCGTCACTTGCAGGTGATTGAACAATATTTTTTTATTATTCCTCCGAAAAAACTACCATTTAGTATCATAGCTTAACCGTATTAGGGTGACGTGCAATACTGATCCGCATTAGGGAGCTGGTCTGCAGATTAGTCGGCTATTTACTTAAAATTATCATTGTGGTTACGAGTAAGGTTAAATCCATACAAAAAACATAGTCGAATAGAGAATCTTGTCCTATTTTAAAGCCGGTAATAACATACGTACTTACATACTTACATTTATGTATACCTAAATATGTACCTGCATGATGAATATTATATTCCAAGGTTTTCTAAACCGTATAACCATCTTCACGAGGATTCCAGCCGTCGTTTCTCACGCGGCCATGCAGAACATTTGCATCACGAGCCGAGTTCTTCAATTTTTCTTGTCTGATCTTAATACCATATCATTATATATCATCCTTTATGCTCCTCTGTAAGCGTAACGCACTTTGATGATTTTTGCGGTTCGTTCATTTAAATGTTTTTGTTGGAAGAACTGTGGATATGACACGACGTTCATTCCAGCGACGAGTACGCTGAGTAGTACTACACTTTGACTTGCTATATGACATCACTTTCAAGTAAACAATGGAAGCGCTCATAGCCCGGCGGCTTGCTTCGATTCTCATTGATCGACAAGATTAAACAACAGATTTAAGGTGGTAAGGGCCTAGAGTTCACCCGGGGAAGAAGCACCGCCCGCCACGGTACTTAGCACTATTCCTACCGTGTAATAATTGTTTTAAGAACAATTGTTTTCCGAATAGGAAGGTGTGGAGCCGGTTACACTTTTTTAGAGGCGACCATCTCAGGCCTCAGAGGTAGCAACGCATCTGTGATGGAATTAGAACGAGACTGATACTAACAATAACTAACTGGACTATTACTAACATTAACTAACAGGACTAATTACCACTAACTGTCCCTGTCCTTACACTTATTAACAAACTAACCAACTAATATTCTAACACCATTTACTAAATGGACTAACCATCCTAGTCCCTTTGAGTCTAGTTCTAGGTCGGTCACAGTTGTTATGGGCGGCAGCGAAAAGGTAGTGCTGCATGCTCGCTTGCTTTCTTAATTTCATAAATGGGTTCTTGAGTGCTTCCTTGGTTCGTAAGGCACCAAAACAATCGGTCTCATTTGTATCGACAGATAACAGTCGTTAAGTCGGAGGCCTTCGGGCAGCCATCGGGTTACCATCAACCCCTTCACCATTTCATACAGGTGCAGCATACCACCATGATCTTGGTCTCCTCAATGATGAAGAGAGACCCGTGCTCAGTAATGGACCATTAATGAGCTGAGCGAAACAGGGTGTACAACTTTATGCATTGTTCAGTCCAAGCTCACAGACTCGTGGTGTAACATTCTGAACAACGAGAAAGGCTATGCTATGACGCCAGGACCACTTTATTTAATTTCCTAATTCTGTGCCACAGTATATTTTGTTGTAAGTATATTTCATTGTAACCCTGATAGACTACAACCCACCTTTAAATCAAACATGGAATGTGTTAAATACTTTTGAGATTTACGTATGCAACTCGTCTGATCATTTATCGAATATTTTAGAAAGAAAAATCCCTTTAAAGAATAAAGTTGCCTAACTGTGCCTTAATTAAAAGAAAAGCCGCTGTTTGTAACAACTAGGCCTTGTCTGACGTCATCGAATGAGGCAGGAGGATAAATTTAGTGTTTGATGTTTGACGTATTTAAATGT
Source organism: Hesperia comma (assembly GCA_905404135.1). NCBI lineage: Eukaryota > Metazoa > Arthropoda > Insecta > Lepidoptera > Hesperiidae > Hesperia > Hesperia comma. Next base: position 11,745,469 of record FR990021.1, on the reverse strand, counting down.
TTTTCAGTGAAATTTATCGTCACAATAGAGAGTAAAATAAAATATTATTTGAAATATATCTCCCTCCATCTGTACAAAAGGAAAATTTTGTTTTCAATGGAGAGTATAATTTAATTCAAAGATATTTAAATAACATTCACAAATTGTTATCAATAACCGTTTGTAGGTGAAAGGAAGAAAGAGCTATTCAAAGTAAGGTAATTTATACCGCTGGGAAAAGTATAATTACTTTTTACGTTTTGAAGTTTTATTCGTAATTACTTTACAATCACTATAATATAAGGTTAAAAAGAAAAATTACATATAGGTAACAAAGGTAGTTTATATAAATTTTCTGTTAGTTACCGTGTTTTAACTTCATCATACCTGTAATACGTTCCATTTAGCTTGTAGATTAACTTAAAGTTAAATTAAAGAAATAATTTTCGAACGCTGCGGTTAAATTTGAGCTTGAATACTTTTAAAGTTTAGAATGCAGGAACCTTCGAAATTCTAATATCTATGTATCTTCTCCTTGTAATATAACATAGTAAAGTAAGGTATTACCTACAGATTTCCACTACGTTTCTGGAATAAAATTTGCAACAGGAGCCCGCACCCACCATTTAGAGTTGAAAGGAAAGAAGCCGACAAGAAGATTGGTTCGATAACCGTAATTTTGGCCAAGTTCACGTAAATTCCCTGCTTTCTGTCCCCTCGCTCAATATTCAGGTCTCGAAGCACGTAATTTGCACGTTGATCACATGAAGAAATGCCGTCTCGTTATGCCTTCTTTATTCACCTTTTATGCGCGCCAACCATTTACATCGTATAGGCACTATAGATTCAGCCTACGCATCGCCTCTCGGCTACTATGATGGTTTATGACTTTTGACCTAGAATAATATACCATAAAATATGAATAATTATATTTTTTTACCTAGTATACTTCATACAGTGCATACCATAGGTATAAACCAAGCGTCGCTGGTTAAATTACATTTTTAAAATACAGAATTACTAAAAACATACAAATGTGACTCAAACTATTAGGATAATATCAACATTTTAAAATTTATCAATTCAATTTCACCTTTGTATATTTTTATTTTTATTTTGGGGTTTTAGTATTATCAAATTATTGACGGATTTTACTCTCGAACATGGGTCAAAAAAGAATCCTATGATTTTAAAGTTAACTCATCGCGGATTGTACACATTTTACTATGATACGGGTAAACACGATATGTATTTTTGTACGCCAAATACATAGCGTACAAAAATACATATCGTGGGTACTCGTACGACTCGACACGTACTCGATATCATAGTAAAACGAATCCTCCTTACAGTGATTCAAGTACCTAGAGAATTTATCGATATCTCAAAGCACGTGTGGCATGGATCGTGGTCAACGCTATTTTTTATTACGTTCCGCTCTTGAGATGAGGGTACCTACAGCTTTTTAGGGTTCCGTAGCCAAATGGCAAAAAACAGGAACCCTTATAGATTCATCATGTCTGCCTGTCTATCCGTCCGTAGGTAGGTATGTCACAGCCAGTTTTTCCCATAACTATAAGAACTATATTTATGTTTCTTAAATAGAGGTATTCCGTGAACCGCTTTAAGATTTTACAAAAAATAGAAAAAAAAAACAATAAATTTTGGGGTTCCCCATAACCTACTAAGAACCGAAACTCAATTTTTTTTTATCAACCCATACGTGTGGAGTATCTATGGATAAGTAGGTCTTCAAAAATGATGTTGAGGTTTTTAGTATAATTTTTTTCTTAAGTGAATAGTTTGAACGAGAGATACCTCAAAAGTTGTAAAATGTGTATCCTCCGTCCTGTAACTTCTAAAATAAGAGAATGATAAAACTAAAAAAAAATATGATGTACAACTTTAGTCGGATGGTAGTAAGACGAGCCATTTAGTATTTTCGTTCTTACAACTTACAACTGCAGTAGTAACTATACCTACTACTGTTATAAAAACTATAATTAATTATTGCTTTTTACAAAAAAAAAAATAACCGACTTCAACCTCGATAAGCAGAGATAACTCAAAAACTACTCACCAGATGGCGCTTAATTCAACATGTAGGTGTAAAGTTCTCGTCACTACAAATTAATCAAGCCCAAACACTAGACTACTATAGTAACTCGTTGAGGAGTTCCCTTGACTGTCTTTCGGCTTCATCATATTGACTCCAGACCTTCATGAAATTGTAGCGCTTTCATGTACTTATGAAATCATTAACAAACACACTAGTCGTCCCTACAATTTTCGAAAGTTGCCCTCGATTTCTCTGAGATGCCATCAAAGGATCCTGCTGATCCTTTTAATAGGACCCCACTGCGCATATCTATTTTACAACAAAAAAAGAATTATCAAAATCGACCCATAAACGACGAATAAATCGTTGAACAAACATAAAAAAAGCATATACACGGTCGAATTGAGAACCTCCTTCTTTTTTGAAGTCGGTTAACAAAGGAGAAAAAATTACCGATATTAAGTACTACGGGTAGTAACCCTTATATATATAAACCCTTCCTGATAAAGTCCCTGATGGCTTATTAAGACCATATTAGGAACTAATCTGCCAAATAAACTAAAATTTTTGGGTTCACAGGTGTCGGATAGAACAATCTGGCAAATAAACTTCTCAGCCGCTTCAAGTCGCTGATATAGACCGTATCTGGCGGATAACACTTGCGTTGAGTTTCTCTGAATAGATCGATAGGTATTCGAATATGTAGCAAAGGGTACAAGTCTTACAATTTTCGTTTTTCTTGGTCAAACTCGCAAATATGAAAAAAAAGTTTGAGTTATTTTGAACCAAAAGTATTTGATTTGTTAAGTTCTTTTAATTGTTTTAAATTGACTATCATTTACGCAGTAGTAACGAAATGCAATGCGACGTTGCCACTTCCTCAACCTCTAATTGACGGATAAATTTATCCGTCAGGTAACTATCTGACACTTTACCAGTAGGTAACCGTTGAAACTGGCCATTAATATTATAACTGACTTTACATCATATTCACTAAATGTTATTTTAGATGAAGAAAGCTATAAAAACAGTGTTCATATCACGACGGCTGCAGAATCGCGGCGCGGGTAAGTTACGCCTTATTTGGCAGAGGAATATACTTGACTCGATGCGGAGTAATGCCTCCCCATCTCTCCAACCCTTCTTAAGAGTGCTCGTATTCGGCAAATCGAAAGTCGTTACATAAAACCGAGATACATTTTTTCTATCGTTCATAGAGCGGCGCGTCTTCCTTTTGTGATGCGCTTTGAACATTTCACGCCGTTTTGCTTTATCATTTCATCGTAAGATGAACTACGCTCCAGTTTATTATTCATGTAAGAGCGTGAATTTGAGATTAAGAATAATTTTATTGTTGCTTCATTGAAAAATTTCTTATATACTATTCTAAACGCTGAATTTTTACGAAATTGTCGTAAAAATTCAGCATTATTATTTTAGGGATAAGGACTGATATACCACTTAAATTTGAAACTGCCAGCCCTATTAAATAACACCCTTTATAGAAATTCTGAGCTAGCAACACCGGGTAACTTCGCAAATCTTAGCAGAGGTTCTGATCTTCAATTTACTTACATTGTATGTAAATTGTACAATCTTAGTAAAGTAAAGATTCTATCCCTTAATACGTTATTAAGTATCATTAGTTAGAGACAAAAATTTATTCTAAACGTATTTATGTATTGTTTGTGGTTATGTGTTAATTTATTAAAATCTTAGTCCAGTTGACAGTCAAACTTTAAGTTAGGTAGTACTTAGTTCGATGAATAATGTAACGATTGCAGCGAAATTAAAGTAGGTAACAATACGTTTAAAAACAAGGAAGTGCAATACTGCAATAGCGTTGAAGTGACACAAATGAAACAAAATGAAGGAAGCGCAAAAGAGTCCAAAGAGTGTAATTAGAGTGGAGTAAAAAGAAACTGCTTTAAACTTCATTTCTAGATAGGAAGAATTAAAAATGAAGATGTAAGGCGTCGTATTTCAGTTTCGCCTAACGAAACAATGTGTGGAAGTTACCACATTATTTTATATGTCTCCATTGTTTATCACATTAGATACTATCATAGATCATGATATTTATTTACAATAATAAATAATGAAATTTATTATCGAAGGCGTGATCGAGTGGATGGGTGAATGCTGCTGGAAAAACTTGAGCGCTTTCGTGCTTCGGAAAACATGTAAAGCCGTGTCGTGCCAGTTTTTTGACATTAGGTAGCAGCTGGTAAGCCACGTTTGACCCCTTCGGGTGGCATAAAAAATCCGACCCCTCCGAGTACCCTCTCTATAAAATACTTCGTTCGCGTTCGATCTGGAATTCGTTATAATTGCATGGCACACAAATGCCAGCTTTACGCTTATACGACTAAGGTACATTTCAGATTGACAGCGGGATCTAAAATGCCCTTAGTAAATTTTGCTTATACGTTGAATTTAACTTTGAGCATACGTGATAATTTTGATTTTGGCGGGTAGTGGCAATTATCAGGTATCAGAAAATCGTCATCATCATCATTTCAACCCATCATGGCCCACTATTGAGCACGGGTCACTCTTCTCAGAGTGAGAAGGTTAGCCATAGTCCACCAGGCTGGCCAAGTGCGGATTGGCGGACTTCACACACTTTTGAATTTTGCGAACTCTCCGGCATGCAGGTTTCCTCACGATGTTTTCCTTCACAGTTTGTCGCAAGTGATATTTAAATATTTAAAACGCACATAACTCCGAAAAGTCAGAGGTGCGTGCCCTGGGATTCGAACCCGGGCCCTCCGAATAAGAGGGCCGAACTCTTAACCACTAGGTTATCACTACCAGGAAAGCACCATCAGGAAAGACCTCTGCTTAATAATGAGCTCTTAATAGGTCATCGAAACCAATAAATTTATTATTTTTGTTGTTTGTTGTTGTGGCGTTGTTTCTCTATAAATTGGACCAGAGCCATACGATAGAGCCTATAATATAAATATAAGTAATTCGTATACTGATTACCAAGATATTTCTACCAAAATACAATGAAACACTGTTCGTAACACCGAAAATCCATTTCGCGTGTCTAATAAACGAAAAATACATTAATATATTCATTTTAGTCCAACACATTCTTTATCCACAAAATTTTCACGACAAACCACTCTATCTTGAGGAAATCGGTCATTCTCGTTGTGTTAAGACGTGACGTTGATTAATGAGCGAAATGTATTGTTTCCCTTTTAAGTTGAAAGGGCCGTTTCTGTGAACATTACTTTATTTGGGAAATAAATTTATGTCAGTGAATTTATTAATCAAATTAACCCATTTCGGGGTCGGATATCGTATTATTTATCGTAGAGGGAAATTTACAACTTTTGTGTGTTATTATGTAACAGCTCGATAAGTGTTTATGTAAATATAACGAACAGTATGACGCAATGTTTACTAGAGCGGACTGCGGTCGAAGTATCTTGGGTTCGAAGTATCTTTGGTTCGATTCCTAGCGAGGCGGGGGGTAAGCTTTCGTTCTCGGTTTGGGTGTGTGTTCCTTTCTTTAAATTATATGTCAATGGCACTTGACTCAGGGGACGACTCAGGGTATTCCAGTGTGGGTCCTATGAATGTGTAGCTTAAAGGTAGCATAGTTTTAATAAACGAAACCAGAGGCTGACCTGAACACCTGAGAATTATTTTCCACGATGTTTTTATTCCTGTGTAAAGTCTGAACACTCGAAAATTATTAACTCCAATACTTTTTCATCACCCCTATTCGAAAAAGACGACTTGGTTCGGACATAAGGGGTTCCAAAGTTGCTGTTTTCTATTCAGCGGGCCTGAATGAATTTTCATACAACTTTTCCTGCCGGCTAGATCTTTTCCGTCCTATTTTGAATTTAGAACATTTTAGTATTTTGCGCTAAAGAAATCGAACACAAATATTGTTTGAATAAAGAATGTCTGGTTCGACGCGAGGGCCCCGCCAGCTGAATAATAAAAAAAGAAATCAAATTAAGATCGCTCGAACTATTTCCCGCGTTTTCGTGCATTTTTACGTATTGTTAGAAATTTTGTTTTGTTTTGAAAAAATGAGTTCTTCCAACGATAGTGAAAGTATCCTCCTGATAGTATAAAAACTGAAGCGAGTAATGTGATGAATAGTTTATTACCTGCGAAATCCCGGGAAAAATATTTGAAAGCCTATGATAATTTTTTGGAATGGAGAAATGCAAGAGGCGCCAAGAATTTTTCAGAAACTGTGTTTTTGGCGTACTTCCAGAACTTAGCCAAAACTAAAAAACCTTCCACCCTTTGGAGTAGGTATCTACTCAATGCTTAAATCAACAGTCAGTTCTAATAACGATATAAAACTGGACACATATTCGAAATTAATAGCATAATATCTGAAGAGGATGTCTGATGGATTTAAACCTAAAAAATCCAAAGTGTTCACAGTCAAAAATGTGGAGACTTTTCTTAATGAGGCACCCGACGAAATCTTTCTTGCCGTAAAAGTAAGTAACTATGTATATGGTGGAGTGGACTATTATAGTAAAATATAGCCATAGTGTTTTAAATAGCTGAATAATAAAAAAAGAAATCAAATTAAGATTTCGTTTTCAAATTAAAATTAAGTTTTCGTGCATTTTTACGTATTGTTTTCTATTATTTTCTATTATATATATATATATATATATATATATATATTATTTTCTCATAGTGGGTGATGAAAAGTAGAGTGTATCACTCGGGTGCAAGTATATTTTTGGCTCGGGCGACGTACTTTGAATCCCTCGCTACGTTCGGGATTCTACTAAAGAATCCCTCGCTACGCTCGGGATTCTACTCTAGAATCCCTCACTTCGCTCTGGATTCAAAAAACGCCCTCGCCGAAAAAATATTACTTTGCACCCTTGTCATACAATCTACTATTATAGGTGTGTAAAGTCTCACAATCAGGACAAAATTAGGGCATAAATATCTAACCGTTTACGGATTTATGAAGAGAAAGCGAAAAACATTTTCTATTGTTTTCAGCTCCATATCAAAATAATAAATAATAAAATTGGATTGGGGGTGTCGTCAACATGGCCGCGGGTGTTGAGTCTGACAATGTTCACGATAAATGGAATGAAAATCCTTTTATCGTCTAAGTACATTTTGTTTTATGGAGTTCATTTTGTAATTCATAATTCACATTTACTATGTCCTTAAATTTTGTGGATACGAATTTATACCGGCGATACAACGGAATACCTTGGGATAGTTATGTTGGTGAATTCAAATACAATCAATCAATCTTTATTTGATTAAAATAAGGTTCAATGATAAGTTATAATTACCAAGTTTTGACGTAACTTCTCTCGGTATCAGCGCAAACTGCCCGCGACTGTGGCGCTTCTTTTAAATGCTCGACTTGGTCTCCGGTGGCCGGAAGCCGCATCTTTTTATAACCCGCTCTCTGCTCTGCAATTGTTTCATTAAAAATGTTGTCTCGCCGGGGTTTTAAAATAAAATAAAAGAAATAACCCTTACTGCACAGGTACATGTAATTATAGTAAAAGGTACATGGGTCGTGGTTCCGTAAACCCTGGTCTGGTTTGCAACGTAGGCAGGTGCGGTACTACCCTGGCTTCCGTCCTTGGGTGGGCTTCGTTGTCCAGTTCTCCCTGAGTGGTAGGTATGTACCATTATACTCGTTAGCAATTAGGGCTTATTATGTAGCCCGGGCGTAGGACCCTGGAATTTATTAATTCCGCAAGTTAATATGCGATCCAAAATTTTATTTCAGAAGCCTCCGCCGATAGTAAACACCATGGAGGGAACTGAGAACCCTACTAAGCAGTTGGTATTAAGTGTTCACTATCAGGAACGGAGTTACAAACAAAGTTTAAAAAAAGAAAGAAATTAAGCCGATGCAAAAGTAGGTAGAAATGTGCTTCGGTTATTAACAATATTGGCCACTTGTGATTCTTTAAATGTTGTATGGAATAGAAAATAATATTATTAATAAGGAAAAATATGTTTATAAAAAGCTAATAAGAATAAAGGGCAGCGTGGTGATGTATGTATGTTCCACGTTGTGGTCGTACTCGAAACAAGCACACAATATGGCTGCTAATTTATTATATGAAAGCACATGAGCAGAACCCTGGCAACTAAGTTAAATATTATTTTTCAAACACAATCAATAATTAAATGATTACTTTTCCTACTTAATAAAATAATAAACCTTGTTCAAACTTACCCTATTTGGGGTCCGAGAATATAATATACTTATTACTGACACGTACTCCGTACGTATATCAATCACGTACATAGGCTGAAAACGTCGACAGTACTAATTTTTAAATAATTATACTAATTCTAGTAATTTGTAAGCTAAACGAGCTTAATTAATTACCAATGTACAATCAGTGGTATATTATAACAAATAAAAAAAATGGAGACGAGTGCTCTCAGTAAGACGATAGCCAGCATTCTGTCCCTCGGACCGAGTCGGACGAAGTCGCCGGCGCTGGCCGGTGCTCCGCTCGTAAACAAATTGTCGCGTAGAAAAGTGCTTAGGGACAGCGTATACGATTTAATATTTATTTTTGGTAAATGTAATTTATATTTTATTATTTTAATTATATTATTGTTTGTTTATGTTAGTTAGGTTTATATTAAGTAGGTTAAGTTATTTTTATTAGTTTATAAGTTGATATTGTTTTATATCGAAAAAATATTTTGTAATTTGTTTAAAAATAATAATTTTATGTACATGCAACGTTACAATGTTTATAAATTTTAAATTAATTAAATACATATACAATATAGCTACGATAGCATTTTGATGCCGTAGAAAAATTAATTTTTGAACAAATCGATATCCCGACTTCAAAAAAGGAGGAGGTTCTAAATTAAACTGTATTGAAACAGAATATTTAACACAAATTGTTGTATATAAGTTTGTACCTATCTACCTGTAATCTGTATAAAACTACATTTAAAAGACTTTAAATAAAGTTATCAACGGTGAGAAATCTCTCGTCATGACTATGCAAATTCGGTGTTAATTATTGAAATGGGTTGGCCTTTCTAGATTAACACTTCAGCAGAATGGACGAATTATAGATGGCATCTATTAGGCTTACGCTTTAATACTCTATAGCGCTAAGAGTTAGTGAGACCTACTTCAAATCCAAAGAATGTGTAGGTATAATTCACCTGTAGTTCTACTCAAGCTCACAGCGTCAGAACCCCCATTTATTGAAATTTAGATAGCTCGAGAAAATTTGCTCCCAAATTCCTTAAAATTTCAGATTCGGATAAAATCATAAACTGGGCATACCTATTTGAGCCGATAACATATAACTGGGTGCACCTTCTAATACCTATTTTTTAAGCCGCAAGTTCACGCAAATTGTTTCTTCGACTTCCAAGAATCCTACCTCACTTCGTACACTCATCACCCTCGTCTGAACAATTTAAATCCTCGTGAATTGGAACCACACGGTTTACCATCCGCGCGGATTTTGCCGTGTCTGGATCTGGACAAACACTATCGCTCTTATTATCAATGTAATAAATCTCTCTTTTACAACAAAATTACCTTTTGTATTTTCTATAGTAATTTCTCTATTGTTTTTAAAATCTGCTTGTTTTGATAGACAGTGGTGAATATTATTGTTATAATACTATTCTTTATACAAATTACGATTTTTATTCAAAATTCATGAACAATTTCAAATGGATGTTTACGATCTACATACGAGTAAAATATACATACATATCTTCAACAAATCCTACAACGGCCATAATTTACGAGTTGTGTGTGTGTGTGTGTGTGTGTGTGTGTGTTTCAGAAAAATGATGTGTGCGCAATTCTTAGATTTTATTATCAATTTTATTTTTTATAAGAGCATTAGAATATTTTAATGCTGCTTATAATTGGCGTCTCCGTTTAATCGGTCGTCTTTGGAGGTCTTACCTTGGAGGTCAGTCCTTACTATCCTCAGGGCTTGTCTAATGGATTAGCGTAAAGATGAAAAAACCTTAAAAAAAAACAAGATAATCGCCCAATCCTTTATATTTCAACTAGCTAACCCGGTAGACGTCGTCCTGCAAGATAAATTATTAAACAAACGCCCTCGCTACGTTTCGGGAATCTTGTTGCTCCGTTCCTATTGATCATATGTTATATAGGATATAGCCTTCCTCAATAAATGGACTATTCAACACAAAAATATTTTTTCAACTTTTACCAGTAGTTCCTGAGATTAGCACGTTCAAATAAACAAACAAACAAACTATTCCGTTTTTAGGGTTCCGTACCCAAAGGGTAAAACGGGACCCTATTACTGAGCTGTACCTCATGAACCGTAATAGTTACACAGTTGAAATTTTCACAGATGATGTATTTCTGTTGCCTCTACAACAACAAATACTAAAAAACAGAATAAAATAAATATTTAAGTGGGCGCCCATACTTTCGACGCCTCAGCGATAGTTTAGTTACCTTTCGGTCCAAGAGATGGCGTTGTGGGTAATATGTGGCTACAATAAAACAATTAAATATTTAAGTGAGACTTTCATACAACAGACCAGATTTTTTTGGCGTTTTTATGCATAATGGTACGGAACCCTTCGTGCGCGAGTCCGACTCGCACTTGTTCGGTTTTATATTATTAGTATAGATAAAGTCCATTATTAAAATGGAACTGGTACTATGACTTCACTGGTCGGCAGAGTGCACAAACAGCTAATTAAGAAAGCTGACTCCAGACAGAATATTATATTGTTTAAGTTAAGAGAACTGCAACGTTTATTTTTCGATTCGAGTAAGAGGATTAAGTATTTAAGCACACTAACACTGTGAGAAATGCAAATGAGGAAACAGTTGCGCGCCTCTGAGTCTCTGAGCGAATGCTTGTGGAGCGCGACACAGCGCTGCTTACAAGTAATCTCTTGTCATAATACTGCATGCGCACGACCAGGGCCGGATCTAGGGGGGGGCAAGCCGGAGCCCATGCCCCGGGCGGCAAATTCAGGGGGCGGCCAAATTCACACTTCACGGACCAATGGACAACTCTTCATTTATTTAACTTTGACCACGGAATAAATAATAGTACAAGCACAGGAATTTCATGCCCATATCAACTTGACCGACACCCTGAGCGTGGAGTGAGACGTGCTGCACGAACATTTTATTATTCGCGACGCGCGTAGGCATAGTTCATAACTTTTAGCAAAATAGAACCGACTTTAACGCCGAAAAGTAAAAATCGGTTCAGTTAAACGCGGTTAATATTCCTAAATCCTTCTCCTTAGTCTGATAAACACGATACTGAAAACCGTATCAAAATCGGTTCAGCCAAACAATATGCCTAAATCCATCCACCCATCCATCCATCAGCGTTTTTGCGTCCACTGCTGGACATAGCCCTCCCCTAATTTGCGTCACTCTAACCGGTCCTGCGCCTTCTGAAGCCAGCGGATGCCCGCTGTCCTCTTCAGGTCGTCAGACCTGGTCGGGGGGCGTCCTACGCTCCTTTTTCCGAGACAGGGCCTCCACTCGAGGGCCTTTCTTCCCCAACGGTTATCGGTCCTTCCAGCTATATGGCCGGCCCATTGCCACTTCAGCCGGCTAATTATTTGAGCTATGTTGGTTACCCTCGTTCGTCTACGGATCTCCCCATTTCTGATTCGATCACGTAGAGAAATACCAAGCATAGCTCTCACCATAGCCCGCTGCGCGACTTTGAGCTTGTGGATTAGACCAATCGTAAAGCACCACGTCTCGGAGCTGTATGTCATCACTGGCAACACACACTGCTCGAACATCTTCGACTTCAGGCACTGAGGTATTTTGGACGACAAGATGTGACGTAATTTCCCGAACGCAGCCCATCCGAGTTGCATTCTACGAGTGACTTCTTTCTCGAAGTTTGACTTACCCATTTGGATCACTTGTCCCAGGTAAATATATTCGTCTACAACTTCGAGTGCAGCGCCATCAACAACGACCGGTACGGGCGTGACATGGGCATTCGACATGATTTTCGTCTTGTCCATGTTCATCTTAAGACCCACCCGTTGTAAGGCGCTGTTCAAGTCCCCGAGCATTGTACTAAGTTCTTCCATGAATCTCGCCAAAATTACTATATCGTCGGCATATCGCAGGTATGTGATGTATTCGCCATTGATATTAATGCCACGTCGTTTCCACTCCATCAGCTTGAACATGTCTTCCAGCGCAGTGGTGAACAGTTTTGGGGATATAATGTCCCCTTGTCTGACACCTCTCTGCAGCTGAATGGGGTTCGTTGCTGTGTCGTGTACTCTGACGGATATAGTGGCTGATGTGTATAAATACTTCAACACCTCGATATACCGGTAGTCGATTCGGCACCACTGGAGAGAATTTAGTACCGCCCAGGTCTCGATAGAATCGAAGGCTTTCTCATAGTCCACAAAGGCAACACATAGCGGCTGATTATAATCCTCGGTCTTCTGTATCATTAGGTATTTTTATTTACAGGTTGTAATTATGAGTGTGCCAAGAAAAAATCTATAAGGAGTGGAAAAAGGCTAAATATAAGGAGTTGCAGGGAAAACAATGTGCAGATAATATGAAAAATTGGCTTCGCAGAGGGGTAACCCGTCAGTATCTGCTGCAACTTCCGAAGTTGATATTGAGTTAGAGGATGTTTCTGGCACTTTACTCGATCAAATGGATCAAGATTTTACAGTGCCAACTTCACCATCTTTATCGATGTGCGAAGAGCAACCTGAGCCAGGCCAGTGATTTCGCGCTGCGCCGCGCGCCGCCGCGAGACGCATCTCAATGGCGCGAGGTGCATCGTAAAATCGTTGGCAACACGACGCCTCGCTGCGCAGCGAGACGTCGCGCGCGCGACGCAGCGAGAAGACGTGCGGCGCAGCGGAATGTGTCTTCATTCGCCACGTGCTCTTTCTCTTCTACAGGAAGTCAGATTATACCAAGATCCCAGTCTATCATTATATTTTCATTTTTTCACTCGCACACTCGACCGAACCGCATCAATTCACCACGAAGTCTGGACGGAAGGCGGCGGCCTCGGCTGCGCCTCGCGGCGTTGCGCGGCGTTGGGAGGCGCAGCGCGGCTCTTGCACGCCGCGCGTACCGACGATGCACGGCTGCGTAGCGATGCACCACGCTACGCCGCGAGGCGTCACGAGACGCAGCGCTGCATGAAGCAACGTATTCTGAATTCTCACAATGAAATGTGTATCTTTTCGTGTAGAAAATAAAGTTCTTTTTTGAGCCGCTGCGCGCAGCGTCGCGTCGCGTCTCGTCTCGGTGTGAGTTGACCCTATGTGGTACAAAATTGGCTAATTGCGAAATTGGCTAATTGCGAAAGGGTTAAAAGATCTTGGCTTTTATTTTCTAAGACAAAAAATGCAATTTTTTGTGCGTGATCCAAGATTTATCAGAAACTATGAACAATGATGGATGCATTGTTTCCGGAAGGCCTAAGTAGGCTTTGTCCAAATTTCAAGCAATTTGTGGACATCTGATAGCTGGAATTATAATATGGATGATAAAGATGAAAATAAACATAAGTACTTAGGCGGGGCGGCATTTTTCAGTTTTTGCCCCGCCTAAAAAAAAATGAAGATCCGGGGCTGCGCACGACGCAGCTTAGGAATTTAGATAAATAGTGGTCAGATTAGCGACTTTACTATCATGCTCATTCAAATTTAACATACTAAACTTATTTATAAACCGAAATTTTAAAAAGCAAGCAAAAAAAAGTCAAAGAAAACGTTCACGCATGTGACTTGATCTCCAAGGGAACACTAGCACATATAATAATACTAAGTATGTAGGGTATTTACTGCGACAAACGATGCAAGTATTTGAAATGCAAAAATAGCTGTACAATTAAGTTGTCCTTTTAGCATGTTTTCAATTTTCCACTATTAATAATAAGTATATAAACATAAAATCCATTCCATTTATATTCGAATATAATTATACACAATAATTTTGGGTGCAAAGGTCGATGTAGTAAGTAATTCTACATTTATTCGCTGAATAAAAATATTCTGTCGTATAAAATTTTTCCGCTGCTTCATTTCCCCGAGGGGCAGCTATAACGACCCTACTTGTGCCTTTTACCTCTGTATTCAATTATTCATACATTAAAATTAACTTGGTCTTTTTTACTGCGAATTCTAAACCCTTTGAATCAACGGAATGTTTTGGTATATGACTTTTTAAGTGTTGCCAATTTTGAGACGATTAAAAAGTATAAGAAGTTAAAAAACTTAATACCATAATCTTTTTACAATCACAACCAGGAAATGAAATTAGCGGAACAATGTTAGTAAAGAATTATCATTTAATATTGGACTAGGTACATTTCAGCTAGAAGCTGTGATATATTTTTTTAATATTTCCATTACTAATTAAGAGATTCAAATTTTATAATTATTTACTCAGCTATTGATTATTCGTAGCTAGTGATTTTATTGATCAAGCACAGCATTTTCCTTTAGCGTCGAGAAGGAATTTTCAAAATTCTTTCACGATCCCTAAAAGGCGTAAATGTGGGTGCAAAGTTTGTATGAGTATCTGAAATCACGAACATTAGCTGGTTTAAATATAAAACTTAATTAAAATAATGTCAACATGTTTGCATCTAATTAATTCAATATTGAAGAGTAACAATATTACAATTAAAAATATGGTTTAGGTGTAAATAAAAATATTTTGGGTTTTATTTAGATAACTAGAGAACCGCCCGCGCTTCGCTTCGGGACCCGTAGGTAACAGCGTAGGTCCCGCTCCCGTAGGAATCTCGGCTAAACAGTAGCCTATTATAGATGATCAAGCGAACTTACAAGTGAAGTTCGATCGATATTATTTGAGTACGCTTCATTCGAAGATATAATCAAACATTGTAGTATGTTTCATTGTACTGGTAACATCGCACAAGGTTTAGAGAAAAACATAAAAAATAGGGTGTATTTCCGTATCCGTCGTGTCTACCTGTCAGTAACTCTGTCAAATGTCCTCATTTTTTAGAGAAGATAATCTTACTCGAAAGGGTTAGGGAGGGAGGGAGTTTTTATATATCTTCGAATGAAGCGTACTCAAATAATATCGATCGAACTTCACTTGTAAGTTCGCTTGATCATCTATTATTTTTCGTACGCTTCATTCTTTGATATAATCAAACATTGTAGATGTTTAGAGTGTATCAGATAGTTCCTTATTATCCTTGTTGTAAAAATAAAACTCAGATATTGAAAGAATAACAATCAGTCTTTATTAAGTCTTCATTTAAACATAATTTTTATCTTAGTGTAAACATTACAGTGTAAACATAAATAAATCATTCATGACTCTTCTTATTAATTAATCAGGAACATAACTTAAAGGTAATTAATATTATTATTATATTTAAATGTACTTATTGACAAGGTTTATTTAACAGTATGGATTTAGCAAAATTATCATCAGATATAATCTGCCGGTTATAAAACTGTGCAAAGGACCTCGAGTTTTCCGTCCAGCCAGCTGTCTTTCGGATAGTATCCAATGAGACTCCGGAGGCGTGTGCTGTGGACGTGGCCGCGTGACGCGTGCTATGAGCGCTAAAAATTTTTATGTCCACACCACATTCTCCAAGCACTTGTTTAATCCATCGACTAATGGTCTGGCTGGAGGCTGGTTTGTAAGGACGCCTAAATGTCAATATCAGGGTTTTCATTGAAGTAGGACGGATCTCTCTAGTAGCGGCTAAATAGTCTTGTAGTGTTGTTGCGGGGCAAATCGACTTATTTTCTAAGAAAAAAGGTAAGAATAAAACCGGCTGTTCTCGTCCGGCTGCAGAGGTCTTTATTATGTCTACAATACCTATCTGAATTCCGGAAGAATTTATTTTAATGTTATCTATCTTTATCAGGGACAGTGTCTGTACCCTGTGGGCTGTGGACAGTGCTAGCAGAATTACTAATTTTTTAGTAATTTTTTCAAGAGATAGGTCTTTATTAGGGACCCAAGAAGCGATACAGTCTAGAACAACTTGTGGATTCCAAGTATAGCTATATTTTGGTGTCGCGGGCCTCAACTTGTAAGCGCCTCTCAGTAATCGCTTAACTTGGTCATTGTCAGTGAGTTCACTTCCTAAAAGGAGAGAGAGAGCTGACCGATGATTGTTCATCGATCCATATGCGACTCCTCTATTAAATTGTTCTGTTAAGAATAACAAAATTACGGACAGTGATGGTTGGTATGGGTCAACTGAATTATTATGACAAAATTGCCACCACGCCTTATAGGTAGAATTATATTGATTGAGAGTATTCTTCGAAATAGATGACATAATTAAATCTAAAGATTGTGTCGGGGTACCTCTTGTAGAGAACGCTGTCCGGACAACACTGCTGCAGCCAGGGTAAATTGTTTCTGTCCTTGTACGTGTGTCCTGCAAGGGGACGAATGCAAAATGTTATTTTCGTTAAGAAATAAAATGTCCGATTTTAGTAGATTCATTAACATAGGGAACCAGGGCTGAGCTGGCCAGTACGGAAAAATGAAAATGCCGCAGGCTTCATCATATATAATCTTTTGTATGCACTTTAAAATTATTGAAAAAGGCGGGAAAGCATAGAAGAAGAGTGATCTCCAATTTAAAGTAAATGCATCTACCGTGAGAGCATCTGGATCTGGACGCCACGAAACGTAAGTATCGCATTTTGCGTTGATGCGAGAAGCGAAAAGATCTATTTTGGGTGTGCCGAATTTCCTAATAACTTCTTGAAATTCACGATCTGATAATTGCATTTCAATATCCGGATTACGCGACTCTTGATCGGCTTCGACGTTATCTTTTGAATTTATATACGAGGCAAAAATCCAAATCCTTCGCTCCTCACACCATTGCCAGATCAATCTAGACAAATTATTTAAATGTGGGAATTGAATACCGCCCATGCGGTTAACATAACTAATGGCTGTCGTATTATCGACTCGTAATAGTAAATTAAGGTTGGTCTTTTCACGAAAGAAACTCCTGAGACCTAGAAAAACTGCTAGTAATTCTAACTGGTTAATGTGAAAATTACGTTCGTCTGTCTTCCATTGTCCTCCTGTCCTTTTACCATCACAATAAGCACCCCACCCCATTTTAGAGGCATCGGTGAAAATTTCAAAATCAAAATTTTTAACTGTAAGGGAATTTGACGCAGACATAATATTCTTTGCCCACCAATCTAGATCTGGGATCACATTTCTTGGGATTTTGATTACTGTATCATAATTTTGATTTGACTGAAGTGCTAAAAACTTATGCCTTTCAAGTATCTTAGTATAAGTCCAACCATATCTTACTGCTGGACACGCTGAAGTAAGGACCCCAATAAAATGAGCAAGTTCACGTATTCTGCAACTTTTAATACGGGAAAACTTGTGTGCTAGCTTTATTATATATTCACGTTTATCTAATGGAAGAGATATGGTCATATCTATCGAGTTAAATATAAAACCTAAAAACTTACAATTTTGCTGCGGTTCTAAGGAGCTTTTATTATAATTAATCACAAAACCTAGATATGTCAGTAAATTAACCGTTTCTTTGACATTGGTTAAGCAATCACTGTAGGTATTTCCTAGGCATAAAATATCATCTAGGTAAATCACAGATCTAAGACCACGGGATCTAAGGTGACTTACTACTTCCCTCATTATTTTGGTGAATGTTCGAGGAGCAGATGAAAGGCCATAGGGCATTGCAGTAAATTCGTAAGTATCAACAGTTTGCGGATTTTGATCGTTATCAAATTGAAATCTTAAAAATTTACGATGGTCTTTATGTACAGGTACTAATAAATATGATTCTTTTAAGTCGATAGTGGCCATATACCCATTCCTTGGAAGTATCCTTGATGCCGTTCGAAAATCTTCCATTTTAAAGTGAAAATTTAAAAGAAATTTATTTAATTGTTTTAAATTTAAAATAAATCTATAACTACCGTTAGGCTTCTTGATAAGAAAAATATTAGATAGATATTGGTCTATTCGTGGTTGACATTTTTCAATCGCTCCTAGTTGTAATAAGTTTTTAATTGCTAATGACATATCTTGTTTTTCTTTACCCGAAAAGCAGTTTTTTGGTGCTTTATCTTGAACTACTTCACATGAAAAAGGTAAGCGGTAGCCATTATGGATCCAATCTAAGACTACGGGATTGTTAGAAACATGTAACCAACATTTGTAATAATATTGCAATCTTCCTGCATGAACATTTACCTGTTGGCTTAGTGTCGCGTCGGGGCGCGTCGTGAACTGGTCGTTGCTGACGACGGCGGCGGCGGGCGAGGGGCCGTTTGAACCGGATATGCAGGCGGCGCCAGTGTCACTGGTCCTCCGCGGTACTGATATTGGTTCCGGTATTGCGAGCTGTTGCGCCCTCCCCTGCTCGATGTCCGAAAGCGGGGAGGGCCCGACCAGTTTCCCTGAAAGCGACCTCTTATAGTAGGTTGAGGTGTTTGAATGGTTGAAGTGGATGCTCGTTGTGTTGAAGTCTTCTTAATTTCCTTACTTTGCTTCTCGATTGCTTTCGATTCCTTAATCTTATCCGATAGCGTTATGCCAAACAAAGTGTCATCTCTTTCTTGGTCTTGGATATTTGATAAAAAATTCTTATCGAGTCCGCGAGTCAGTAACTTTTTTCTTACTTGCGTTTGAGTGAAGTGCAAGTCTGAAAGAATTCGGCATCCATCAGACAAAATTTTCACTGCTTCAATTTTATTATCCTGAGTTAATAATATAGTCATTGCACGATTAATGGCCGTCACGCCGAGGCCTAGTTGATCTTGTTCAGCTTGGATCTTTTTATCCCGGTTTTTGGCAATGTCGGTGACAGCTGCTCGTAACTCTGGGTTAACCGAGGGTGCTTTTAATAACTTACAATTCTCAGGAATTGCGTAATCTTTTAAAAGCTTCTCTTTTACGTCTGTATGAAGCCCCTTTTTTTAAAATAGGAAGCCAGCGTTGAGCTAATACCGAATGAATTTCAGGTCCATACATGGGTGCCTCTTCGGTGGCCTCGCCTAAAGCTTCTAGCAGCTCAGAATCGAGTAGTTCCGGAAGTGCTTCCGGAGCATCTGGCACTGGCGCTGGTGTCAACATGGATTGCAATACATTATCCGGTTCGGCCTCGGGTGGCCCCGGTGACGGAGATCGGTCTCTCAACTCAGACATCGGTTGCGGCGTGTTCTCAACATTATCATTATGTATTTCGTTATCTAGAAATGAAAATAAAAACTTTTAAAATTATATTATAGCAGATGGACCGTCAGGTATTTTCTATTTATGGCATTCTTACGTGTTGTGAATCACAATTATTGTCACTATAAACTAAGAACGTAGGTACCCGTTTGTTGACTCAAGGTCAACCCTTAGGTTAATCTTTAAGCGTCAGCTTTACCCTCGTGTTAACTCGCAGTTAACCCCCAGGAAAGCTTACAGACGCTAGCCGCATTAACTTTGTATAGGTTATCACTTCACTGAGATAATACAAAATAATTATCATTCACTTACCTAAATTATTGTCGGAATCCGATGAAGAACGAGTGATCACACGACGTCGTTTAGATTTCTTTTGTAATTTTCTAATTTTTTCCTGATAATAATTTATCTTTTCTTCCGAGCTACGTTTAGGCATTCTTTATTTTAATTTTTCTATTTGCCAAATGGGAACGTGCTGATGTTACCGCGCACAAATTAACAATGAGGACATTTGACAGAGTTACTGACAGGTAGACACGACGGATACGGAAATACACCCTATTTTTTATGTTTTTCTCTAAACCTTGTGCGATGTTACCAGTACAATGAAACATACTACAATGTTTGATTATATCAAAGAATGAAGCGTACGAAAAATAATAAATGATATACTGGAACATCAGATATAACATTTGCCTATGACGTAATTAAATTACATGTAGTATTTGATAGCGTCATTCAGAACTTGTAAATGAATTTTACTAACGCCATCTATTAACAACATCCGGAACTAAATATCTAGCAACTAACAAAACATTGATCTTCCCATGGGAATGAGATGTTTTTCCGCAGTAAAAAGTAGCCTACGTCACTCTCCACCCTCCTAACTATCCCCACACACATAAACCATACCATATAATAGCCATGTTACGACGTGAAAGAGTCACAAACAAACAAACACACTTTCACATTTATAATATTAGTATGTATGGATGTCACAAACATTGCTTTTTTTGTAGGTTAATTTAATATTCAATTTAATGTCGATGCCATTCGCCCATGTTTTTGGTTCCCAACAAATCGTATTGAATAAAGCGAATCTGTCAGTTGACGTCACCTAACATAATGTGTTTCTTATAGCCCAAGAGCCTGTTATGGCCAGACCTTTATTATTTTGTGAGTTTTTCTCATGTCCTTAATACAACAGGTGAGAACGATTACGGGCTCTGACATTTGGATGGTGATTACTTTCGCAATTCTCGATATCAAAAGAGTATAAAATAGTACCGCAATTTCGTTAAAGCTCAGTTTTAGTAGGCACCTTCATAGGAATTTTATTAGAAATGACGCCATCAATTGCGTGACGCTTAGAACAGTGTTAACTCCTGCAAGTATACTTTAATAAATTATTCTTTCGTTATAGTAGGTATAAAAGCGAAATTACGATTCCCTATTAAATAGAGTTAAGGACTAAAGGCGCAGATAATTTTAAAGAAAACGACACCATTTATAGTCCCTGATTGTCTCACTTATTGTGGGATATGCGAAAGTTTTAGATTTTACAAAATAAAGAAGGTCTGGCCGTCGCAAGCATTCTTGTTCTTCTTTCTTGTTCGTCTTGTTCTATTATGTTATACGCCCAAACCATAGTGAAGCACATACAAAACACGTTACACATACAAAGCTAAACACGTTTAGGTATCGTATACTCACCGGACTTATCAAGCAAATCGAATCGAACAAGCGTTCACTCGACGACAACGCGAACGGTTCGTTTGTATGTTTAAAATAGAATACGACGTAGCAACGAAGTCTTATGTGGTTTATTAAATATTAATTGTGTTCTGCTGGAAGCTTAAAACTTTCTTTCTTTTCTTTTCTTAGTTGGCTACGCAGCTGTTGCCTCTGGTGCTGTCCAAGAACGTCGGTGACCACTGACTATCTATTGCTCATCAGCTCGTTTGTTTGTTATTTAGTGAGTGGTACAATGATCCGCAACCATAGTACCACACTCTATTGAAGCCTCATTGAGTGGCTCATCTTTTTCGGGTTTAAACTAGTAATGCTCCAGTGTAGATTGGTGGAGGGGTTAGTGGCCAACTCGGGTGTCAGAAGTTTTTGTACAACCCGAACTTGTGACTTGAACACGGGTATCAATAACAATTAAGCTCGAAGTACCTTCTGAAGCAGAGGAACGCTTAAGATTGTTGTCAGAAGCAGTCACACATTGAAATAATGCGAACACTGTTGCTTAACTCAGTCTAACACTTGGGATCGTCACAATCCGCTAGGCTATGAGCGCTTTCTTTATCACTTAACGCTGGTTGCTGTATCACACGCAAGTGCCGTTAGATTAGAGTTAAGGACAAACGGAGCCTTACAAAATACCCCTATTGTGAACGAATGAAGTGATTTGTAATATTAATTAAGGAACGATGCAAGTTATCTGATAGCAGTCGAGTACCTATTGTCCCGCGCTATCCAGATGTAGGTACCCGCTCCAAGTTTCTTATCGGAACTTGTTTGTTCCAGTTGCTCTTGCTTACCCCAGTTTGTAAGCAAACTGTAGCGGTAATCTAACTGCTTTTGAAAGTTACATAAATATTTTGTAGTAGTTTTGATTCAGTTGAAAAATAACCATTCATGGAATACGTGTAGTATCTTCTTCTTATTAACTCATCTTAAACTCATACTGCTGAATTCGAGTCTCCTCTCACAATGTAAGTGCTACAGGCCATAGTGTGCCACGCTGGCTAAGTGCTTATTAGTGACTACGTATAACTTTGATACCATTTCTGAAGATCTCTAAGGTGTGCAAGTTTCTTCGCGATATTTTCCTTCGCATAAGCAAATGACAATGAATTTTACTAGGATTTTTTTTAAACACAAGAGGTGCAGGATTGAAGGGTATCCCTCTGTTTGGGTATCCAACGTTCAAACGCGTTTTAACCGAATACAAAACAGGAGGAGTTTCTCAACTCGACATTTATTGCCTTATAACTTTTTACTAGGTAAACCGATTTAAATATTTTTTTATTAAAAAGCCGGTGCTTGTCGCCTAGTATCGTATAAAAAAGAGCGATATTTGACGAGTACTTTTTGAGTTACATGTTATAGACAATGTTGAAGTCAGTTATTGTTTGTTAAAAGTTAAAATCATTTCTATCGCTGTTGTTGTGTACTTTTTGGTGCGCGCTGTCCTTACGTAAATATTTTACAGTCACATAAATTTCTCCCAGATCGAGAACACAATCTCGGCGAACAGATTTACTACCAACTGGAAAATTATAAAAGTCAGTTATATTTACACAAATTATGATATTATGCAAAGGAGAAACTCTAGCTGCGCGGTTTACAGTTTGCACAGATGAAAATTAGTAAGATTTCATTTGGCTTAATCAAGTCACCGGATGGCGTCTGTCAGTTTCCTGGGCTGTTAAAGGAGCTACCGTAATCTAAATGGCCTTACTCTAATTTCAGAATTTATATGGTTGAGTTTGTAACTGTTTGTAGACCTATTACAGAATAAATACTTTTGCTTTATAAAGATATGATAGATAATAATCTCCAAATGAGTTTATCCATCATACATTTATTTTGATATTAGTATGCCTTAATGTAGTAATACTATGAAATATTATATTTTTAACCAGGAAGCGGATATCGCTCTGATAAGAATCCATGACTACGGAACCCTGTAAAGTAACTTACATTTTGTATATCAATTTCATACACACCTACCTATCCTATAATACAAAAAGTGTAATACTGTGGATATAGCAGTCATAAAATTGCATTAACTATTCATTATCGAACTTCACTTACCTATAAAAGCTGTTAAACTAAATTAACTGCTCTTAATTTTAAACACTGACAAAAACCTATCGGAAATAAAACGCGTACGGGACAAATTGCAGTAATTGGCTTTAAAAGGATTAATTTGACCTAGAAAGGCCATTCGATTTCAATTACTGGATCTAGTGCAATCAGTTAAATATCTGCTGAGGGTAGTCAGCACACACATTTTAGGTCAAACTAACGAGAGCATCAAAAGATTACAAATACTTCTTTCACATTCTGTTTGATTTAAAAATAGTTGGTAACAAATCAGCCAACTTAATTCTATTCGTATGTTGCCATGTTAACATATTTATAATTATGTAAATAAGTGTTAATATTTTAAAGTTTTTTGTTTTTCTGGTCATTACTTTTTTCTACTAAATAAATAAAAAAACTTGGTGCTATACAATAACCTCACTCGTTGACTTTTCAAGACTGACTGATTGGAAACCGTTGTTCTGAAGACCTTAAAGTCTCATGTGTTACACAAGTCACAACACATTAATGAACGTAGCAGTAACCATATTGTTGATTGCTGGTCAGCTGATAATCCAGCTGATATGCATTGACCTATTTATATATTAACGATGTGCACCAATACGAGTATATTCGAAAATATGGAAATTATTGGAAGTTAAATTAAGTTAATTAACTTTAAGTTATTTAATGAGACTATCATTATTAGTAACTGAATGAACTAAGTTAATATTCGAAGAAGGTAAGTATTTCATAATTCTAACTTTATGGCCTCGTCTTCCCAGTAATAGATAGGTACCTATCAATTCCGTATAGCGAGCACAGCTCACTGTATTTGGTCCATTTGGGCCATAAAACGTGACGCAAATATGATAAATGCAAAAAAAAAACAAAAAAGCTATTACATAAATTTAGAAATTTTCCTAAGTTTTAAATACCTACCTAAAATGTAAGAGCTCTTAAATACATAATAATAGTAATTCTATTCTCCTTCTTTTGAATTAATTTGAAGTATTATTATTCCGCAACATTTTCTTAGTACTACTTAAATCAACGAAGATAAATTTGATGGATAGTCTCTCTTAAAAAAATATTTTAATGTGGGAGTATCGCGCAAAAAAATATCTTGTGAGAGTTTCAAATATTTTTGTTCCATTCAAACTTTTATAAAGTGGTTTGAATTATATTAATCCGACGGTACAATTTTGTGATGCGTTAATCGTGAGACGATTTATATTAAACTAAATTGATCAACCGAGATAAGCAATTTTGGGTGCGGTCTGAGTTTGTTTACGTGACTGCCACCGACAAAATATCTTGAGCGCGAATGGTGGTAAAAGCCCAAAAAAATTGTTATTTCGTACATTTACCAACTCATGTTGGTGAATCTTAGGATTGACCAATAAATTTTAGGATTCACTGCAGTTCGGGCTTTTACAGTAAAATAGCTTTTGTAATAAATTTTGGTGCACGCCGTATGAAAATCCGTTGCATGGTTTTTGAGTTTATCGCGAACAGACCGGCTATTCCGTTTATCCCACCTCGCCATCCCACCTAGGAGGGAAAAGGAACATACAGACAGATTCTGCAGCGAAATTTGATTAATAATATATTAAGATAAAAGTGTGATAATGTATTGTAAGATTACTTCAGGATACGATTAAAAATTATATTATTATTATAAGTTTCTAAAAGCAACTCTCTACAGATGGCTCTACAGCAGCTAAAACTGGCGTACTGAAATACGTTCAGGCTTCCTAATTTATTGGCCGCTAATTGGTTGAAACTCCGGTTACATTGAAATTATTTAAGCGTCTAGATAATGTCATCGGCTCTCTGTGCATGAGCTTGTTATTTTATACATCGTTACAAATTAGAACAATACATTTTTCTCTCACAGTCATGCGAAATAGATAATAATGACAGAACTCTCATCACATGAAATTAAAACACTTGTTTGTGACATTTGGCGTATTTGCACTGTACATTTATGGTGGTTCTTTATTAAAAAGGGTTATCAGGTCGAAAATGTATTTGTTACCGCTAAATAGGGAACAAAGTTAAGTGCCTCGATATAATCAGTTAAGAGGTTGCTAAATAATGTTATGGAAGGAAGTTCCTTATCGCATGTTACACTCCCCATACTTAGCGAAAGCTAGGCGGAAAGGAGTGTAGGATTTCGACCTTCACAACATGACACATATTCTATGTACTTTGTGTTTACTAGCGGGCGTGTAATTTATACATATTACTGCAGTACACGCATCATACCAGAAAGAGTCGTAACTCATTTAATTAATATTATTTATATCCTCTCCAATGCGGATTGGTCGTAAGTTTAGTAGCCAAAAACATTGGTCCGTACTGACGACTTTCCAAAGAAGCTCGAGCAATTTTTGTAACCCATCCATTCACCTACCATCTATTAGGTTCGACACAAGTGACTAGCCTCTGAGAGCTTTTGAGTAGTCATAAATGTATAAACCTTTTCGCTAAGTAGGTACTTCTTTACATTTTCATAAGAATACAACATGCATAAATGAATAATATACTAACTGACAATCCCCGATCGACTTAGCTTTGCTTACTACATTTTCGTCTCAGTATTCATATATGTATGCTCCTCTTGTCGAGACCCGATTCTTCCTCTCACAACGAAATTCTTTTCTACAGTTAAGTAAATAAAATTTGTACCTCTGATTTCATCATTTGGGTTCTGCAGGACTAATATTAAAATAGGTGTTACGTAACAATTTCTTTTGCTTTAAATCTGTTTAACGGAAGGTTGAAATCCACGACAGCATTGTTACTTGTATTAAAATTCTTACTGATCAATTCATGGTAGATATGTGAGAAAAAATATTTTATGAAGTTTTTATTAACGTAATAGAACTCATAAATATATTTTTAGGGTGTTTCTATCTTTATCGGTAAATTTATTTTTGTAATGTCAGAAACGGCGTGACGGATTTAAAAATGGAAGGAAAATAACAGGGTGTATTAAAATTTCCGCGATGTGTGGAATGCTTAGGAATAATAAAATATTATGAGCAACATGAAAACATTTTTTTTTTTTGTAATTTTAACATAATATAAGTAGTTTATGGTTTATTAAGTGAATGATACAAACAAAACTTCACAATATAATTTCATTACAGAATATCCTATGCCTTAAGTAACTTAACTGTTTACAAGAAATCCATATTAGCGATTCCAATTTAATATTGATTGTATTGTAATACAATTGCTCCTTCTTTTTAAAAGTGACATTATTACAGTTGCGAATAATGTACAAGCGACCTCTGAGCTTTCATTATGTACGCTTTTGAGGTCTTAGCGCTAATAGGATATTCGATTAAATCCTTCGGAGGGTTACGATACGGATATTAATTATGTATGGATACAATCCAAAAATTACATAACTTTATGGAACAAAGTTGGGTCAGTAAGCTATGACGCATGTTATAATAGCTTTTCCTGACAATATTCATCCGTCATTCACACACGGTCACAGTCTCTATATCCATTAAAATAATTTATTTAAAAAAATAATTAAAGTCATCATTTAATATGATCAGGTTTCTTACAGTTTTTAGCTTGTTTGATAAATTAAATGTGTTTTAATTAATTAGGTCAATTACGAGTAATCATTGATAAGTACAAGTCTTGTAAAAGATAATTCTTTGTACAAAATAAGACCTTGTACTGAATAAAGTTTGTATGTATATCTTAATAAAATGAAAATACAGAATACAGTTAACCGGACTAAGTAGCAAATGTATTTATTAAACAGATTCTTTGGGTACTAATTATCTTTGAAAAGAAGATTTGCATCAACAATTTGAATGAAACTATTAGTGAAATAAAATAAATACCTATAAGTTATCCCTGTTAACTTTGAATTCGGAACTAAAATCTCAAGAGCCTTATGGGTCGCATCTGTGACCAACTTCGCATAGAATTGTAGTTGGAGTTTTATTTGTAGATATGTATGCATGGTATAGTAATCACACCAAAACCTATTACAGCCTATGGTGTATTTCTTTCTTTAAAAAAGTAGTGGAAACGCATATAGTGTCCCTTTTTGGATAAGTGTGACGTTTTGGAGCATAGATTTATGTCAGTGTGTGTAGTGTTACATCTATGATCCTGACTGTATCCACGCACAGTGGTAATTACTTACTGTTAGTACTAATGCGAAAAATAAAGTGAATGAAGAAATATAATACAAAATAAACCAAAACTATATTTTCATTTTAAAAACCTGGCAGTAAAAGTTATTTTACTCACGCTAGCACATGACGCGTAGGTAATTTTCCTAGTTCCTAAGTCTGATTCCTTTCAAATGTAACAATATCGATGCGGTGCTGTGCAGGCGACCAACAATGCGCAGCGGTGAGTACACAAAGCCTTTACAAGATAATGGATATTGCTTTTCTTGAGAGTTTCAAAGCAGCCTACTTCGGAACCTCTCATAATCCGCTTATAGCTCCGCGCAAGTACGTTATTGTGCTTTAGTGGAAACATTTCCTCGGTAGAACTGAAAATTCATGCCCGTACTCACAGTTGATGTGATACGATTTAGGCGCCCAGACAGACGGTCTAAGCTGACGTTTAGATCTACATTAATATTAAATACATTTCGTTGGAAATGTCAAAGTTACTGTTCATGTTTCGAAAGAATGAAATTGAATTTTTGTGTCTGTTTCCGTATTATATATGTATTATGGTATTATATCTGAATTTAGATGTCGACACTTTTTTAAAGCGACGGATCTTCTAGACAACGTCAATTTCTTGATTTCAAACGTGAATTCACTTCATGCATGTATCACTTAAAATACGTTACAAAAAAGACTAAAGATAACAGCTATACAACCCATTCACAATCAACACGACAGAAGAATGATTTTCACTGACGAGAATAATTACTACCAAAAGTTCTATAAGAAGTAAGACTTTCTTTTAAGTGACACAGTTGATATCAATATACTTTAGTCCAATAGTACAATTTGTATTTGGAGATAGAATGGAAATAGGAAGCGAATTCCTATTTATGTAAAGCAAAGGGAACAGATAACGACTTGTTTGGTATAAAACTTCTTAAGGCTCTGTAACAAACAGCTTGTATAGGTAAAAATAACAGATAATGCTGTGCTTAGTTGACTCAATTACCCACTGTGAGGGTAATAAATTCTGTGTCCGCCCGCCGACACGGCAATTACTGTCGCCGCTCATCCGCAAAACGATGTTAATAGCTCTTTGATTCCAACATTCATCTCTCTCCCATTGTATCTTTTAATATTCCCCGATCACAGGTTGTTGATCGCAAAAGCATTAATCGACATTTTTTACTTTAATAAAAATTTAATTGGCATCGAAGCCATGCCGTGAGTATGTATGGGTGGTATAATACTATTATGTATAATTGTTATATGATATAGTTTCCCGGGCTTAATTTAGTGAACAATTATGAACACACCACCAACATTTCAAAGAAACAAGAATAGGGCCGTATAATTATATAAATAGATTCCCTTCTCGGAAGGTATATGAGTCGGCCATCGCTCGACTATGTGAACTAAGGCTCAATATCCACTGACGGAGAATCGAGCTAGGTAAATCTAATCTTTAATATATTAAATTTTCTCTCAATAAAATATAGGACAAAATATAAAATACACATTAAACAGTAAACATTAAACAGTACAGAACCAAATATATATTGTATCGTTATATTTTAAAGGATGCCTATAGAAGCCATTGTTCTAGTTATTTTTAAGTCTACTTGTTACAATTTTTAAGACATCGTCTTGTAACAGACAGATGGATGAACAAAAAGACGAAGGAATGGACAGATTAAATCACATTAAGTGACAAAACCGTGAAAAAATCTGAACGACAATAGAGAGCTGAGAGAGTAAGTAGTTCCAAGAAAACTCTTTTGTTATCTTTATACAAATCTGAATATTTATAATGGATATAAAAATTAATACGCTATCAAATTTTAAATTATCGCTTAACTTCGGCGTTGTATCTGTGGATGTCGAGTTTATCACTTCAACCCATAAACAAGACCCAAATCAAGCACTGATTACATGATAAATAATTTATCATGCACTTAGCTTCTACACCAATTTAGCTTCTATATATATTTAAAAAAACATTGAAAATTCCTATACGTAATATGGAACCATTGGAAATGTTAATAAATATACTTGAGTATAGTACACGCGTATAGTAATCTTTTTCACCATAAACTTTAATTATACAATTTATATTTAAGAACCATAAATCTTTGTTTTCCCCAAAGTGACATGATACAAGTTTCTACCATAAATCGTTATATCTTTTTCCTGTTTTTCCGCTTAAAGTTTTTATGTACCTAATATCCAAAAGGGTTATCGTATTCATTCGTATGTGAGGTCAAAAAATTGCGGATCGCTGAGATTACCCATCCATATTTTCGTACAACGAATAAACAAATTTGTAGAGGACTGAGTCCATCGATCTATCACGATATACTCGTATGTAACGCTATATCAACACGTGACCGTACTCTTATCCCTTGGCGGTGTAAATTATGAATCACGGCTTTTATAAGAAATTTATAGGTTTAATCCAACTCTTGCAGACGTCCATCTATTGTGCGAATTGTTTAGGAAGCAATCCAATTATCGGAAATTTTTCAGTCAATCGAAGGCCTTAAGCTTGGAACTGATGTGTATACTTTTCGTAGTAGAAAACCGTTTATAAAAATTGCTTAACTCGTCTTTCGCTTATTACTGAACCATGATATCGGAGTATGAGCTGATAGTTACAATTAAGCGTTTCGAAACATAACCCAGTACACCTGTGTGCTACGACATAATATGCTACGTAGCGTATTACGGCATAGTGAGTTACGGGTTACGGCGTAGTGCGGTGCAGCTTAGCGAGCTACGGCGTAGCGGGTCACTGCGCGGACACTCCGTTTCCGCTGACTGGCATGTGTGCACATCGTCAGCGGTTTTCAGTGTGCTGAATACGTTACGTTACGTATTATATTGCACTGCATTAAATCGCAATTAATAGTTGTAATGAATTAATATTAATGAATCTATTGTACTAATACTAGGCAGCAAATTAATGTGAATCTGTACAGCAATTTACAACCTCGGCAATGACTCATCTGTATGAATAGGTATGAATGTAAAATAATTCTGTGCCTTTTTTATAAGCTGATATTATATGCATGTTCAAATGGCATGTCATGACAAAGCTCCAG
The DNA here is from genome assembly GCA_905404135.1 of Hesperia comma. Lineage (NCBI taxonomy): Eukaryota > Metazoa > Arthropoda > Insecta > Lepidoptera > Hesperiidae > Hesperia > Hesperia comma. The sequence continues at coordinate 11,715,115 of FR990021.1, read as the reverse complement.
GTTCGGTGACAATTCAAATTATTTCGTAGTTTCATTGTGGTACTGACTATATTATGATCGTTAGGATGTAAAGAAAAAATATGTTGCCTTCCACTTTCCACACAGATTTTGTGCGTTATATTGTGTTTGTATTAACATTTTGACAGTCTAAAAATGAATAAAAATATAAACGATAAGTGTGCCAAAAAGTTCATACTAGTCCGTCTGCGCAATTTTCGTAAAAAGGGGTCCAAAGTTTTTTCTTCACGTGTATTTTTTTACATATCGTATCTACAATAGTTACGATATATTGATTAATATTCGATGTATTCAAATAAGTAGATATAATAAAGAAAAGTTCATGTTACATCCATTACAATGAATCCATTAAAAAACCGAACAATACATGATAGGAAATTTCATACATACAGAATCTATACTATCGATAGACATATTCGAAATTCAAAAAGTTTCGGGCCCTATTATCCTGAAACAGAACAAACATTCCGCAGTGAGGGAGGTCGGCGCATTGTCCCCCGAGACGATAGAACGACCACCGACTAGTCATTGCGAGGAATGTTCCCTTATTTATCTGACAATATAAAGACATTCTCAAACTCGACGCTACGAGTATTGCGAGGATACCTTCCAATATGCTATCCTCGCTCAACTTTTACGACAACTATTTATATGATACCACAATTTTAGTTAAAATAACTTTATAGTCATGTAAAACGAACGGAAAACTAATATTATAGTAACATTACAGTTTCGAACTAGTGTTCTATAGGTAGAATAAAGTTAGTCTAAAAAATTAATAGTATTATCTTTACTTTATTGATGTGATATTGATGTATTCATATTGGGGCGCGACAACCGAACAACTTAAAAGAAAACATTCAATTATGACCTCTATGACGCCCTATTACGGTTGAATTTCAATTCTATACTTGTTTTCGGTTCGAAGTTGGTCACGTTTGGGTGGCAGGTGCGCAGTCCTTTAGACTTAAATCGGCTTGGACTATAGATGAAGCCCTTGCATCCAAAATCTTGCCTATATTAATGCCTCTTCCACCGTTAACGATTTGGCTGGGGGCTATAGCAAAGGAATTGTCTAAACTGTAGGCTTAGTTTAGGCTTCGTCGGTAATGCTGTACATTGACTGACAACTCAATCGTTACAGTACAATATGTACATTTATTCCTTTACCTTTATTATAGAAGTTTAATTATGACTCGTTTATTGCCGCGCACTCGTACGCTGGAGACACAAAGTACAACAAAATAATCCCAAGGGAACTTATCTCCGGGAATATAGTAAGTATCTTCCAGACAACCTTAAGGCAGAGGACACAGACGTTAAAAAATCGTTGGTAGAGGTGCAAAACTTGAATAATTTAAAAACCAATAGTTTATATCAATACCTAATAGTAATAGAGGTACAAAGTTAAAACAACATAATATGTAGATATTTAATAATATACAATATTTACTAATACATTAAATAATACTTATAGCGAAATATACATACATATGAATATATATAAATATATAATATATATTTATACATATAAGTCAAGTAAAGGGCATTGAGACTTATGTCATCCAAGCAATCTTAGTTAGAGAGGAATCATTACTTTGCCGCCCATTGTGTCATAATAATCTACACTATATTGTATAACTTTTTCTCTGTGTGCACAATGCCAAGTGCCAAGTGCCAAAATTTATCGCAGTCACTTAAAATTTATTATTTAAAATATTGTATATCCTTCCTATATTCTTTTCTCAATGTGATTAAGGGATGATTTCTGGGATAAATGTACTTATCAGTATGTCCTGTCCCGAGTCTCAAAGTATCGTCATGAAAAGTTTAATCTTAATTGATTCTGCGTATTAAGCATGAAATACCAACGTACAATATATAGGTAACAATACAATAAATCGACAAAGTTACATTATCTATACTAATAATATAATTCCGAAGAGTTTGTTTGTTTGTTCGTTTGAACGCGCTAATCTCAGGAAATAGGGTAGACTGGGTACGGTTGAAAGAATTTGGCTTTAATTGTTCGTAATATTTTTGTTTATCAACAGAACGATGATGATGACATGTTAAATTGAAGAGTGGTTCGTTATCTACAAAAGGGCAATAGTATTTAGTTCTGGCGGGTGATATTTTTTGAGATATTCACCACAGAAAATAAAATCCGATTTGTTTCTACCGTCCCCATGTCAGGGGCGGTTGAAACAGAGACTGGGGTCAGTTGAAACGCACACGCAATATACATAAAAATATATTGCAACTTGCTATATTTTACATTATTTCTAATTGTTTAATAATCGTATGACAATATTAATCGGTGTTCAATGTTTTAATAGCCCTATAATAGACGTAATCAGTCTTCGACGAGTAATTTGTTGACAATGTACTTATTTATTTATTTATTTATTATAAGGTCGCCAACATTCTATACACTATTACATTTAGTAAAAAAACAATACAAGAAGAAAACAAGATAAGTGCTAGAATAATTATAGGCGACGACAGCATGAAAACAAGACATCAAATTACAAAATTAAATTAAATTGACATAAAATTAAATTAAATTATGACATAAACAAAATCGAACAGAAATTAAAATATTCCTTAACATTAAATAACAAAAATCAAATTACAAAAATTAAATAAAAAAAAATTAAAATTGAATAAATAACAAAAAATAATTTACAAAAATTAAATTAAAATTAAATCTAAATCAAATTTTAGGTTTTCTTGGAGATTGCAAATAGTTTATTTTTAAGGCTACGTGTGGTGTCCAGAAATAGGTCCAATTCTATGGTTTTTGTGGTTTTGTTAAATTCTCTAATAATATTCTGTTCAAAGGTGAATTTTGTCCCAAATTAGAGTTACATGGTAAATCATTAATAATATTGAATCTTGAGTATCTGGGAATCTTATACGGGATGGAAAAGTTTAAGGAAGTTAATAGTTCTGGCACGTCCAACGACCCATTTGCAAGCTTCAAAAGAAACGCCATGTCCAGCATGCGTCTTCGATCCTTCAATGTTTGCATTTTAAAAAATGTTAATCTGTCGTTATAGGAGGTAATTTTATTTGCCATATTACACGAGTAAATAAGGTGCCACAGAAAACGTCTCTGTACACTTTCGATACGTTTAATATATATGTCATAATATGGGTTCCAAGCAACACTACTATATTCCAATCCACTACGAACAAAAGAATTATATAAGAGGATTTTTGTTTCGCTAGATTTAAATTCTCGAATATTGCGTAAAACGAATCCAAGATTTTTGAACGCTTTTGAACAAATTGTGTCTATATGAGTGTTGAATCGCAGCTTACTATCTAGTGTAATACCGAGATCTTTTATGGTATTTACTTGGTGTAATGAAGTGACTCCAACCTTGTATACGTTAAAAGAGTCATGTTTCTTGCGTGAGAAACGAATATAATTACACTTGGACACATTTAGGTACATACCGTTATTCTTACACCAAGCTACAAGTTGGTTAAGGTCTTCTTGTAACAGCACCGCATCCATGGATGAATTTACAGCCCTAAAAAACTTTAAGTCGTCAGCAAATAAGTAATATTTGGACTGGGCGAAGCAACTGCCAATGTCGTTAATAAAAATATTAAAGAAGAGTGGACCTAAATGTGAGCCTTGAGGTACTCCAGAATGTACTGAAAATGATTGCGATGTGTAACCGTTAGCTACTACACGGGATTCCCTATCAGTCAGATACGATTCACACCAACTCAGAAGTGGTCCAGCAATTCCATGAATTGAAAGCTTGCGAAGTAATAGTTTGTGGTTGACTCGATCAAATGCCTTGCTGAAATCGGTGTAAATCGCATCAACTGAAGAGCGCTGATCGAGTGCCAAGGACACATCATTAATGAAAGACGTAAGGTTAGAAGTAGTAGACCTAGCTTTCATGAAACCATGCTGACGAATATTCATAACAGGTTTAAAGTGCCAAGTAAGAATAGGATGAATGAGCTGTTCAAAGACTTTAGCTAGCACTGGAAGGATCGATATGGGTCTGTAGTTCTCTATTAAGTCCCTTCTACCCTTCTTGAATATAGGAACTACAAGAGCCGACTTCCAGCAGGAAGGAAAAATGCCAGTTAACAAGGATTTGTTATATATCATAGTGAGCGGTCTAGCTAATGCATGAGCGCATCTAGATACGAAGACTGAAGGTATCTCATCAGACCCTGCGCCCTTATACAAATCAAGTCTTTTTAAAACTTTTAAAACTTGGTCGTGCTTAAATTTTATTAATGTAAGGTAGTTACTCGTCAGCATGTCTTCCTGATCGCTGGTACAAGAAGAAGGATAGTCAATAGGAACAACATCAAAGGCGGCAGAGAAGTTCTGAGCAAACAGATTGCAAATATCGTTTCCGTTGGAAGCAGTGCTGCTATCAAGAGACATTTCAGCGGGATACACATTCGGACTCTTTTTTTTCTGCTTTAATTAATAAATTCTTCTAAAATATGTTTTTGCACAGGTGGAGGTAAGTAGACAGCGCATAAATTTAGTATGTCAATTTTACCTAAGTCATTTTGGCACTCGATTTGCACCCAAAGATCCTCACATTTGGACTCATATTCGTGCAAGCGTTTAGATCGAAATCGTTTGGATACCGCTATTAAAACACCACCTCCATCTTTATAATTGTGAAACCCACTAGCTTCTCTATCCCGCCTATACACGATATAACGACTATCGAATAATTCGGAATCAAAGACGCTGCTGTTTAACCATGTTTCAGTCAATGCTACCACATCATAATTATTGCACACAATATTATTAAAAAAATCTATTGTTTTGGTTCTCAAACCTCTGACATTTTGATAATAAAAATTTAACATATAGAAAAATAACAATTAAAGAAACTTTGCAATGTAACAAAAATAATTTATAACAAAAAATATTTTAAGGCAAGTAAAGGAGATCCAAATAATTATGATAAATTATTTAGTACAGTAGAATCTTTCACTATTATATAATTAGAATTGTCTGTCTTTCGGAGGAACACTTTCCCGTCGCGTACCCAACAGTATTTATAGCTTAATTCTTTGGCTTTGATGCGGGCCTCAGCGTGGAGCTGCTTAGTTTGCGGGGTGAGATGTTCACACACGTATATTGCACTCTTTTTATTGCCGCCGTAACCCAAGTGGCTGGTGCTGAGTTTGTCCGTGGGATTGTCGCGATTGAACTTAATTGCACTTGCTAAAAAGGTATCACGCAGGCGACGACTGCTAAATCTTACTAAAACTGAGCGCGGTCGAGGGCTTTTTGAATTTTGCTTAGCAATACGGGCACAGTAATGCAAGTCGGTCTCAGACAGTGGGCACTTGATGGTATTAGCCAGCTGCGTAACTGTGTTATACAAGTTCTCGTTTTTGTGTTCAGGTACGCACTGTATCTCAATATTACAAGCGCGAGACAGCTGTTCTGTGTGGCTCACACGCTTTACTAGGTCTTCTGTGACCGCTCTTAGATGCTCGTTTTCACTTTTAAGTGTGATTATTAAGGTCTTCTGAGTTTCACACTCGCGAATTATGTTTTTGTGTTCAGTGCTAAACTGAGCCAGCGTTTCGTCTAATCTATTTAATTTCGCCTGGATGTCGCTGATTTGAGTATTGAACTTATTATTTAACTCTTCTCTTATTATGTCTCGAATAACGTCTGCAGAGATGCAATCACAAGTAGCCGAGGAGCGTGACTTGACGCGTTGAGTGATGTTATCGTGATATGGAGAAGGGATTAACTCGGTCTGTTTGAGTGTGGATACCGCACCAGGTGAAGAACGCACTGGCTTATTTGTTTTGTCGCCAGCTTTTGGTTCCTTAACACCGGGACATTTTTTCGTATTCATTGCAAATAACTTAAAGACGCCGTCGCGTCGACGACGATGACTCAGCTGTGTATAGCGTAGCGAGACGTATCTATCTGCGAGCGGGCGACGAATGAGTTGCGCAGGTCAGTTACACCACAGTACACGGCCGTTACTTAAAACTTTTAAAATTGTTTTGCAATTATTTTGAAAACCACTGCACAGATTTTAATAAATGATGTGTCAATAGAACGGGTAACACTTTAACTATGTGGATATATAAGTTTAAACACGATCAACACATTAATAACTACTTTAAAATTTTAAAATGTACGGAGTGAGACGACTACGATGTCTCTTACACAGTGCACGGCGGACATTTTTACTCGTATAGTTTATCTCTAACTTTTACCTCCGCATACGCGTATTTGTCTCAAGATAACTCAATCTGCCTTCTAAAAGTCTTTATTATGCGAACTCGGCATTGAGTAAACAAGACAAAATTATACGGATTATTTTTTAACCTGTACCCACACGTATTGTTTCAACCGTCCCCAACTAGAATTTTGGTAAAAGAAAGTTTATAGTAATGGTAATATTAATAACTTATTAAAACTAGTCATCATTCCGTATTCTATAAACTTCACCTAAATCATAAATGAACACTCAATATTTGCTCTTGAACATATTTGTCGGAATATAGTAAATATTATATTCTTGATATGAGACCTCATTCAAGTTAGTTCTATGATTTAAATATGAATGCTTGTCAAAAAAAATATTGTCCTTAGCTACGTAAACAAGAAAGATGTTAATTTTATGTTCTCTAAATAAATAATTGTTTTACAAGTTCTTCTGCCTCTCATTAACCTCACCAAAACCTCCACCACTCCAACATGGTAGCAGAGCGTGGTTAAGTGGTTTTGGTGGTTAATAGGAAAAATAAATTGAAAACTACGAGTGAAGAAGAAATGTCAAAAGGCGGACACGAAAAATTTTACGACTCGCGTAAGTCCTAAGATATTATTGTGTAACGATATAAATATTAAAATGGCTAAGCAAGCAAGGATAGAGGACATAACGATACCTATTTTTGACGGGGTAAATTACTCAAGCTGGAAATTGAGATTATTGACGTTGCTGGAATACAAGGAATGCAACGAGCCGGCCTTAGGGACAATGTCTGCTGAATATGAGAATCAGGTGTCAACCTGGAAGAAAATGGATTTAAAAGCTAGGACAATAATAATGAGTACAATATCGGATAAACAATTAGAATATGTTGCGGAATGTATGACAGCGTATGATACGTTGAGAAAGTTTGACAAAATGTATTTAACACAGTCTACTGCTATGCAAATAATATGTAGAGGAAAAATAGAAGATATAAAATTAAGCAACTATGATAACATAGAAGATTTTTTTGTTGATTTTGAGAAAGTAACGAACGATTTTAAAGCGGCTGGTGGTAAAATAGATGAAGCCGAGAAGATGAGATATTTGCTACGAGCTTTACCTCCTAGTTATAGTTATATTGGAGATTTTATTGATGTTATTCCAAAAGAACAGAGAACAGTTGATTATGTGAAATCTAAAATAAAAGAGAAAAATATGAGTGCTGGTGAAATGGACAAGAAAAATATGAGCACATTTATAACTAAGACTCAAGAAAAATGTTTCATCTGTGGAAAGGCAGGACATTTAAAGAAGGATTGTTGGTATGGTCAGAAAAATGGTCAAGGACAAAAGAAAGGACATAGAGGTTACAGTAGAGGAAGATTTTTTCAGGGTCAAGGACGAGGCCGAGGTAAAGGTCATTTCAGAGGCGAGTCATCAGGCACTCAGCAGGACAATCGCGCATCGTGGACAACTCAAGTATGTACATCAGAAGCTAACCAGGTAACAGGGTTAAACGATGGGGAATATGATGACATTAATGTAATAAGTTGGTTATTAGATAGTGGGTGCACAGACCATATTATAAAAAATGATAATTTATTTTATGATTATGAATTTTTAAAAGTTCCTATCGATGTCAAAATGCCAGATGGTAAAATGTTAAAGGCAACCAAGAAAGGTACGGTTAAAATTTATTTTAAAAACAAATATAATGAAAAACATGTTGATCTTAAAAATGTTTATTTTGTACAAGGTATAAAGCAGAATTTGTTAAGTTTTTCCAAAATAACTAAAACTTGCACAATAGTAGCGAGGAATGACACTGCAAAAATTTATGACCAATCGAGAGAATTAATTATTGTTGCAAATAAGATAGATAATTTATATTACATTAAAAGTTTTGTTTTAAAAAATGAGAGTAATAAAACGTATGTTAATAGTGTTAAATTAACTGATAAAGAGAAATGGCATAGGGCACTTGGTCATGTCAATTTTCAATATTTAAATAAATTGGTTAAGAATAAGTTAGTTGAAGGTTTGCCGGATAGGATTGAAAACACGGTAATGAAATGTTCGAACTGCATTGAAAGTAAAATGGCTAATGTTCCTTTTGAAAATAATAGAACTAAGGCTACGGGGATTTTAGAGTTGATTCATACTGATTTAAACGGTCCGCACAGAACAACAGGTTATGGCGGAGAAAAATATTTTTTGACGTTTATTGACGATTATAGTAAATGTACGAGAATTTATTGTATTAAAAGTAAAGCAGAAGTAGCGAATTGTTTTATAGATTTTGTTAATTTAGTTGAGAATAAATTTAATAAAAGGGTAAAGAAAGTACATTGTGATAATGGCAAAGAATATTTAAATCGAGATATTTATAATTTCGTTAGGCAAAAGGGTATAGAGTTATTACCATGTCCACCCTACGTTCATGAATTGAATGGAGTAGCAGAGAGGTATAATAGGTCTGTTATGGACATAGGAAGATGCTTAATGAAAGAAGCTAGAATACATAGGAGGTATTGGCCTGAATTTGTTAAAACGGCTGCATATTTAAAAAACCGAACTATTGCCAATACAGTAGAGAATAAAACTCCTTACGAAATATTTTTTGGTGTTAAACCTAATGTGAAGCATTTGAAGATTTATGGAAGTAGAGTGTATGTGAGGGTTCCTGAAGTTTTGAGAAGAAGTAAATGGGATGATAAAGCTCAATTAGGAATATTAGTAGGTTATAATGATAATAGTTATAGAGTTTTATTAAATAATAGAATAATTAATGCTAGACATGTAAAAGTAGTTGAAGAAAATACACAATTAATTTGTTTAGAAAAGCTTGATGATGAAAAAGATAGGGATATGGAAGTGAATGAAAGTTCAGGTTCAGATAGTAATAATGATATAGTTGAAACTGAAATTGAGGAAGAATATGTAGATGCAGAAAATACTGGTTCTGAAGATGCTAATACTGGTTCTGAAGATGCTTTGCAAGAGATAGTTAATGATGAAAATGTTAGTACTAGCAGTGACAAACGTATTGTAGAAAGAAGGTCAAAAAGAAAAGTCAATCCAGTTTGTAGATATGGTAATCCAGTCTCACATTTTATTTATATAAACTTTGTTGATGCAAATGTACCTAATACATTTGAGGAGGCGATGAACTCCTGCGAAAGTAAACAATGGCAAATAGCTATGGATTCAGAAATAAATAGTTTAAACAAAAATAATACATGGAAAACTGTTGAAAGACCGGAAGGTAAAGAGGTTATTGATGTTAAGTGGGTCTTTAGAAAGAAAAGTAATAATACTTACAAAGCTCGATTAGTCGTACGAGGTTTTCAGCAAAAAGAATATCTTGAGAATGTTTATTCGCCAGTAAGTAAAATGCAAACATTAAAAATTTTATTATCATATTGTTGTAAATATAACTTATACATAGAACAAATGGATGTTGAGACAGCGTTTTTGAATGGTTATGTAAGGTCAGAGGTGTATGTTAATCAACCGAAGGGTTATGAAACTGACGACAATAAAGTTTATAAATTGCAAAAAGCACTCTATGGTCTGAGAGAAAGTCCAAGAGTATGGTATGAATGTTTTAATCAATTCATTGAACAATTAAATTTTGTTAGGAGTAACTATGATTACTGTTTATACGTAAATAGAACAGGCAAAGATTGCATATATATAATCTTATTTGTTGATGATCTTTTAATTTGTTGTAAAGATGAAAGCAAGGTAAAAAAGGTAAAAGCTAGTTTAATGGAAAGATTTGCAATGAAAGACCTAGGAAAAGTTAAGAACTATATTGGTATAGATATTGATTATAGTGACGATAGAAGAAAAATGACTTTAAGTCAAACAAAATATATTGAATCTCTAGCTATAAAATATAATCTAGAAAACAATAAGTTGTATGATACTCCAATGGAAACAAATTTAAAACTGGAAAAGGCCAGTGAAGTAGATGATAGTTTAAAATATAGAAATATTATAGGCGAATTATTGTATATAAGTAGTGGTACTAGGCCAGATATAGCTTTTAGCGTAAATTACTTGAGTCGGTTTCAAAGTTGCTACGACAAAACACATTACAAATATGCAATGAGAATATTAAAATATTTGTATAAGACTAAAGATTTAAAGTTAACCTACTACGATAATATAAATACAGAAATATTAGATTGTATGGTAGATTCTGATTATGCAGGAGATAACGTAGATAGAAAATCTACTACAGGTTTTGTTATAAGATTTTTTGGTAACTTAATTTTTTGGAAAACTCATAAGCAAAATACAGTAACTAAATGTTCAACTTTTGCAGAATATACTGCTATGTCAGAAGCGGTGACAGAAATACTGTTCATTAAAAACTTGTTAACTGAGTCATTCAGTATTGAGTTTGATAAACCGATAACATTGTATGAAGATAATTCAGGTGCAATTTCGATTGCTAAATATGGTAATTTTACAAAGAACTCAAAGCACATTGAAGTGCAGTATCATTACATAAATGAAAACTATGAAAAGGGTATAATTGATATTGTGAAAATTGATTCAAAACTTAACTTAGCAGACATGTTAACTAAGAGCTTAGATAAAAGCCAATTTTTGAGACATAGGTCAGGGTTGAGATTATGTTAGTATGTAGGATTTGTTGTAATTTGTTAAAGTAATGTTTATAGAAAATATCAAGAATATAAATTTAAGGAGGCGTGTCGGAATATAGTAAATATTATATTCTTGATATGAGACCTCATTCAAGTTAGTTCTATGATTTAAATATGAATGCTTGTCAAAAAAAATATTGTCCTTAGCTACGTAAACAAGAAAGATGTTAATTTTATGTTCTCTAAATAAATAATTGTTTTACAAGTTCTTCTGCCTCTCATTAACCTCACCAAAACCTCCACCACTCCAACAATATTAACATAATAATAGCATAAAACTCGGAAGAAAAATACTTACTTTTGGGTATCAAAATACAATATGCCTATTTATAAAAATACATAGCACTCGGTGACCAATGTAACACTTACTCGTAAATTCGGAGTTGGACCTGTTACCTGCTTCTTTTTCCCCTTGAACCCTTTACTGCAGGCTCAACCATTAGCGAGATATTCGACTTGTTTCAACCGTCCTGTGTTTCAAACGTACCCAGTCTACCCTACTAGTCCGATTCGAAAAATTCTTTTTGTTTTGAATAGTCCATATTTATTTTGTAGCTGTGATAATGTCAACTTATTATGGCATTTTCTATTTTGACTTTTTAATTTATAACACCAGTTATGGTTATGAATTAATTTAAATACATATGTACATGTTAATCGTTTTTTCATCGAAATTAAAAAAAAATATAATTCCATTATTATTTTGAAATACTTAAGTTCAATATTCCAACTTTTAATAGGCTGTCTAGTCACATTTTTCCGTGTTTAATCCAGATATAAGTACTTAGCTTCGACAGATCACAAAGTGAGGAAAGCAAAGTTTAAAACTCTTCCGTCGAAGCTATCCCGCGTCTTACCTAGGGCTGAGTAGGTATTACCGTCTGGCTCGCTTAGGAGCGATTAAAATACTCTCCTTAGTTCCTCATTACTGTGGAACGTGGATTTCCAACATATCTTATAAGATAATTTTCTTGGCAGAAATAAAGAGGTGGTGAAAGCCGAGAAAAAGACATGGTATGCAGTTATTGGACCGTACATTCAGCTTAACGAGACCATTTGGGTGACGCGAGGCATAAATATCGCCCCCCTTCTAGGTATTAAATATTTAGGCACAGGGTCTACTTTCGTCATTATAATAAGTTTACGTCGTATTAAATGCATGTTTAATAATTACTTATTACTTCATTTAAAATACTTGCCTTATTTATTTATTTACAAAAATGTAGAAGTCAAAATGTCAAAATTAGTTTTGCACGTGTATTTTTATAACTTGAGGTTTTTAGATTGATTTTACTATAATTAAAAATTATACTAATACAATAGCAAAAATACATATTATGTTAAAACAAGTTTATGAATAAATGAACATTGAAATAAAGCTATGAAATGGAAAAATCGAAAAATAATCAGTTACGTCAAACTAAGTTTAAACGGATTTTAGCTTACATGGGACTCTTCGCAGACGCATTTTCACAAGTTATGAAAACAAAAGTATAATAAAAAATGAAATGATATATCTATCATCAACAACAGAACCTTAGAATCCAGTCAGGTAAATCAGGTATTGAATGATTTTGAACTTATCTTCACAATATCGGGCCACTTGATTTGATTAAGTTATAATTATTAGTTTTTAATTGTATTTATCCACTGTGGTCTCACTACTTAACTTTGTTAAGACCAAAATTTTGTCAATCCTTAGAGAGGCTTAGAGTGTAAATAAGCAACTTCGAACAACTTCCATACAAAAGTTTGTGAAACAGCTTTCCTGTATTACGTAACAATTGATACATACTTATAAATGAAATTCGTTCTTATTGTATCGAGTTCGGCATTGTCAATTTATTCTGTACACAAAACTCGGTAACAAAATTAGGGCTGAATTAATGATCTGTCAGGAGTTATAATTTGTGTTCTTGGAATCCGGATGAAATATGCTCGAAATACGTTACAAAACGGCGAGTTTCCACGAAACACGTGAACGTCAAAATCGTCAGACAAGAATGTGCAAACAAGCGAGCTGAGTAATGGCGCAGACGCTCAAATCATTCGCAGTTGATTAAGCGGGCCTTTGAAGTGAGGGACACAATGATTAATAACTGCTTATCTCAACGTTCCTTGTCACAAACGGCATACTGTTACTGATGCCTCGCTGGAGAAATGCACATGTCATGAGTAATGTGCTCTTGGACTTAATTCCCATCCAAACTTAAACCGAATACCATTATAATTTGACCTGTACGAAATGTATGCTTTTCGATCTATTAAAACAATTCCGGAGTAATGAAGTGAAATGTGTCAATTAATCTTTGGTCCAATTTCGGCGTCATTTATAATAAATAGCAGACAGATTATTTATTATGAGTGTTATCCGTCAGCCATTGGAATCCCTAACACCAAAGGTATCAGAGACGATGTGTTGTCGGCCAAAAAAGAAATTTATTACCTACTGGCTCTCCAACAATGTGATCAAAATATCAAGATCCATTTATAAAGAACGCATGACGCAGTAAACATTATGATTTTATGTGGTAGTTAACCGGTTGAATAACATCGCCACCATGCATGATTACCAACGAGATTTACCAGGATAATACGGAATCCAGCGTCAAACGCCAACTTTTGAAAAGTTTTTGATTCACTTTTTTAAAAGTCTATGCGAGGAAGGCGACAGACTTTTTCATTTTCTTTCCTAACAGAATGATATCTGAATCACAACCGAAACATGGAAATGAGTTGGATAAAGTCATGGGATTACGATGGTTGAGGTATTTTCAAATCGCTGTTCTTATTTGGCGACTGTTATCCATAGGAATCCATGTGTACTATTAATCTGTCTCGGTTGATTTATGTCCAGTTTTTTAAATAATTTTTGCAGTTGAACGAAATCGATCTGCGAGTGATTGAAATAAACGAGCAGACGGCCACCTAATGGGAGGTGGTCGTCCATGAACGTTACTGTCGCTAAAATTAAGGCCTCAACTAATTTAATCTAGGTGGTACAAGACGCTGTGATCTCCAACAGTTTTATAACAAAGGCTTCGTCCATTGTTCAGGGAACGAACTGGAAACTTTAACATCTCCAGGATGGATGGATTACGCTTTACACCACAGGTTTGAAAAGGCTTTGTTCAGATACCTATCTGAACAAAGCCTCAGTAAGTTTTAAAATTGAACATAATGTGGTGTTCAATTTTAAAACTTACAGTATTGAGACTTGAGAAACATAACTAACTGCTTCTGCACCATCTTTAAATGATATGCTACTTACCTGCAAATTTTCTTAAGAATTTGGAAAACGAATACGAGTACAACTTAAATAAAAATCAAATGGCTAAAAGCTGTTCGTAGTCTGAAGATACTAAAAATACACATAGTATTTAACGGTAAAATCCTATTAGATTAAGATGTTCCTGGTTTCTACTTTGATTAATTCTCTCATCCCTTTTAAATCCCTACTAGCATCGCAATCTACGCTTCGTATTCAGTGTAGCAGATTAGAAAAAAAAAGCAAAAAAGTTTCTCATTCCTTGTAATAGTATTATTTAAGTTTAGTAAACCCCGCCTTGCTTTTCTTTGAAGTATTTTTCTTATTTCTAATGTAAATAAACAAACTCTTACACACTCACGCACGTATCCCTGCATGGATACGAACCACCACCACGTACCACGAATGAATTTTGCTTTGGCCGGTAAACGATATCGAGAGTCGCCGCTTCGCAGGCAGCGTTATTACCAACTATATTACGGGGTCATAATATTTTTGTAAGTAACAGGGCCGCTATTCTGCTAATTTATAATGCTTTAATTGGCGTCGTTTGAATAAATTGATTGATAATAATTACATATTTTTTATAAATTCTTCGTACATTTCTTATGAAAAGAGCATATGTATACATACCAACATTAAAGCAAAAGAAAGACGTAGAAACATTATCATGTGTGAAGGTTACCCAAGAACGAGTTACAAAAGACACAATTCTAAGAAGTTACTTCAGATATGCGAGTCACGTGTTAGTTATTGGCGTGCGGAATCAAAGGACCAAGTCAATGCGTGCCCAGTGCCCATCCGAAGATACAAGTCACACCTAAATTACACTACTTTGTTACTTTGTACTGAAAGACACGAATGTATATATTATTATAGGTACTTGTATTTTACAAAAAAAAATTGTGATGATTGATGTGAATTATGGACATTCCAAAATCCCGGTTTTGATATTTTGATATTTCATATTTCTTTTTATGTTCAAAAGCTAGTGCTTGTTGTCTTACATCATAAAAAATGGAGCAACATCTGATCGGTATTGTTTGAGTTATCTGCTTATCGATTATGAAGACGGTTATTTTTTGTTAAAAGAGCTAAATTACCTTTTCGCCCTTATTCTTCTTTTTCAAAGCATCGGTGAACATGATGACGGCGACAATTTACCTTCAGATGGCTCGGCTGCCCGTTTGTCCACTGTCGTAAAAAGTGATAAATCCTAGCTAATGTGACAGATGGTACCAACGGTAACGATACTTGACTAAACTGTTCAGAATTAAACTGGTTTGTGAATATTTATGTTGAATATTTATAAAATACATTACTCTTCCCAGAGCATGAGTTTTGATAGATAAGTTCTTAACACAACTTATCAATCGTAATCATCAGAATAAATTGAATGAATCAGTTAACTGGTTACGTGAAATAAATAATCTAATTATCCAAGGCACTCATAATGGAAGAAGAAAAAAATAAGAATTTGTTTACCTTATGTAATAAATTTTCACCAAATGGCTATGTAATGTCTTCCTCTTGAAATATAGTGGCATCGTAATAACTGAAAACTTTGTAAGTATTCAGGGACAGGGACACCAGATGGCCAGGTAAGTACTTACATTTTGTTTGTCCATCTCCTTTAACTTAAAAAAGATTAACGATTAATCTACTTTGCAAGAACTTTGCGACTGACCACTGTAGAGTTGTAGTCTACTTATCCTAAGGATGTTCTGTGTGGGGGCGAAACACGTGTTGGCGGCATGTATTATACAGTGTATGTTCGTTGTTTCATTACAAACTCTTATGCGGGAGACAGGGAGGTGCTATTTGCATGAATATCGTACGAGTTTGCTCGCGGATTGTTGCAAACTAGATTAATCTGTAATAATGAAGTTCCACAAAGTTAAGCCTGACACGATTAATTATTATCTTAAAAAAGAATAATTTATTAGGCCAAAATATCTCACACTTAAACCTACGTCCTCAGTAACAAATAACTAGTACAGTTTACAATCCTGTTAATTAAGACAATAAACAATCTACAAGACAAATATACGTCATATTTGTGTAGCAAATTGGTACCCAAGGATTGGAAGGTCTTGCAATCGATGGCTGCATGCGGATCACGTACCCGTTATTGGCGTATGGAATCAGGGCGCAAGTCAACGCGTATCCGGTAACTGACAACCCGTTGAGATAACAGCAGTTTGTATGACGCTGTTCTGTTCAGTACAGCCTGAGGGAACTCGATATATTTCGCATTATGTAACGATTCATTAGTACTCCACTGCAGAGCATGGCTATCAGCATAATCCATATTGGAGCCAATATGAAACATTTTTTTGAAACATATTCTTATTAATTAAGATTTTTTCTTTGTTCAAATGAGCGCTTGTCTATGTTACCATTTAAGAAGTCCTTAAATGGTAAGAAGTCCTTAAATGGTAAGGCGCGAACTTTGACTGTTGTTCACAAGGAAAAGATGGATACTAGCTCTGCATCAGCTTGGTGTATGGTGATGGTAAAAGACAAATGTTTAAGGGATTATTGTATGTAATTCTTACGCACACATATGCGAACTTTTTAATATTAAAAGTGCATGCGGTATCCCGAATAAGAGCTTGTGAAGTAGCTGCAGCAGGTTACTTCGTCCTAATTGAGGTTCGAGATGTTCACTGAGGTCTTCTTTACTGAAAGGAAATATACAGTAACAAGATTACCGAGTTACCTGGGCGCAGACGTTTTGTGTGCTGTTTTTTAAAGCCTCTCACAAATTTTAACGACAACTTGATTACTTGACCCGGTTTCTAAAAGATACAATACCGCTCAAGAACTGTTTCCATTGTACAAACTCGTTGTATTTCTAACCGCATCAGTACCTATACTTACACAACAAGCCGGCTTCGATATCGTCGTAATTATACTTTAAAGGATTGCAACAATTACCGTTAGTTACTAAGACAGATT
The DNA here is from genome assembly GCA_905404135.1 of Hesperia comma. NCBI lineage: Eukaryota > Metazoa > Arthropoda > Insecta > Lepidoptera > Hesperiidae > Hesperia > Hesperia comma. The sequence goes on along the minus strand of FR990021.1, from coordinate 11,697,959 downwards.
TAAGTATTTAAATTGCTTGCTTTAAACCTATTAGCGGCTGCAGTACACGAATCTCTCTCATTAATGAGAACGTCTGGTATGTACAATATGTACATCGGTGCTTAGTGATCAACTAAAATGTAGAAAGTTTTGACTGCCCAAAATCCTTTGACGGGTTTCAGCGTCGCTCTATAACGTTAATACCGGCTAATCAATAGGGGTCACCCGCCTAACTATCAACCGTCTACGCACGTGCTTCATTCAGTCAATCACTTAGGATAGACACAAGCCGGACCCAAGTACGCTTTACAGCTCCACAAATAATATAACTTTAACTGAGAATAATTAAGTTTAAAACAAAAAATAAGCGACTTCAAAATCGTCAATCTTCAAAATCAAAGACAGATCAAAAACTATCCGTGGGATGTTGCTTAAATTTATATGGGACTAATAAAACCAGCTTTCAATAGAAAAAAAGAATCAACAAAATCGGTATGCGCAGTAAAAAGCTACCTATAATTAAGTTAATATAAAACAATCGAATAGAGAACCATGAGAACGTCCTTTTGTGAAGTGGGTTGAAATATATGAATATTTAATAGGTACTGATTGAGTTTCACATTGTCGTATAAATCCGTCTAATTTTGCAAGTAAATATATGTATACAATACATTTGTATCATGTCTCTGCATTACCTTGATGGGTCACATGAAAGCTTCGCAGTAGTTTGTTTAAATATGCAGGTCACGCGGGATATGTTCGGGTGCGAAATCAGAGTGCGACAACGTGCGTCCTTTAACTCACAGCCTCTAGCTCTAGAATAACAGAAACCCACTATTTCCCACTCCACACTACATCTTTCAGTATATCTTTCTATCAAATATATATGTATATTGTTACTGAAAGTTATGAAATACCCTATTTCCCTCATTGTAACTTAGCTCGAAGCCGAAGTTCTAGTTATCGAAACAATCCCCGGCATTAATTTGATATAATTGGTTCAAATTTGAATTTGTTATAAAGCATAGGGCGAGTTATAAGTGTAAATTAATTACAAATACACAAACAAATTGTGTTTTTGAGTTCAACACTATCGAAAATGATTAAAACGATGACATCAGTTTAATTTATTTGGTTCGGTTCATACCGATGAACGTACTCATTGTATTCTGATGATTACCACTACATTAATGGATTGGACTGGATGTGATACGCGCATCTGATTGATCAGTAGTACATTAATCTATCTATATTGAAAAAAAAACTCTTGCGTTACTATGTGTCTGACAGACAACGCACAGCCAAAACTACTGAATGGAAGAAGCTGAAATTTGGCATGTACTTTATTCTCCATATTATGTTCCTTTGGAAGTAAAGGAGAGCACTAAGAAATAATTTCTGGATCAAGCATAAAGGGGGAATCCCTTTTAGGGAATAAGAAGGGGATAACACACAACTTTTTGATTCTTTAATGGATCCACTTTGAACTGAGTATTATGTGTTCTTCAAGTAACGCAAGTGAGCAAATAGAAAACTTTTGGAAGTTAACATCGAGGCGCGATATAAACGAATTCCACGCAGGCGAAGCCATGGGTGGAAGCTAGTAAAATTATATAATAAAAATGAATCGCAAATCCTTCGTTAACACAAATTTCGAAAACGACTGGGCCGATTTGGATATTTTTTTTAGTTGTGATCGATATACCTACCGAGGATAAGGTTTTTATAGACGAAAATTTTTAAAGTCTGCCAGAAACCTGGGACACAATAATTAGACATAGTTTTAACCTACATATAATAAATTTATAACTGATCACTGTCTCTGTACTTGGAAGATATACAAGAAAAACTATTACAGGTCTTTATTTAAGGTAATAGAGATTGTCAGATGATTCGTCTGTGTTTTCTTAGAGCTTATCTACGAAACGAATTAAACGATTTGAGAATTTTAACTAATTTGACATATTCTAGTAAGTTTTACTTTAAAATGTTCTTTGTTGTATTTCAATGGGTTTATAACTCAACTCAACAATACCAAGAAGAAGTGGGCTCTTATCTCTTATTCTTGTGGAGGGTTCTAACACTGAGCCGACATCTATTTGATATTATTGATCAAAGGTTTATATGTATATAAAAAGTTACGTCATTTTAAAGAATCACGCCTCACAATATTCGAATGTGGCTACTAGGGGACTGCCTGAAGCGAACCAAGCGCGGGTTTTATTACTAGTAAATAGCTGAAAAATAATAGAAAGGGTTGCGTATTATGCTATTAGTTAGTTTCTTGTGTCATCGCAGTGTTCTGGCCGACAAAGGCGCACGTACACAGAAGACGTCATTATCGCAGCTCGCTATTGCTCCATTGTGCTCCACTATAACCACAAATAAATAACAAGTATGCTGGAGACATTTTTACGATTCACTATAACAAAGCTATCTTTGTGTAAAAGGAAATGTTTTGATCAGGCAAAAATGTTTTGTAAGTATTATATTTATACGCCAATAATAGTGATTTTTCACAAATATCGTGTTTAGTAAACGTTTATTCACTTTATCAGCTTTTCTCCTTTTTATTTTTCCGTTATAATTTAGTTATCATATATATTTTTTATTTCATTCTTATTAACTTACTAGTAAATCCGCCCTCGCTTCGCTTCAGGAAACCAGTCCCTTCAAAAATCTCTAAAAAATTTAACAAATTATGTTATTCCGATGTCTAAGCTATATTACTGCAAAGTTTCATGAAAATCCGTTCAGTAGTTTTTGCGTGAAAGAGCAACAAACACACACACACACACACACACATCCTTACAAACTTTCGCATTTATAATATTAGTAGGATCATACTTAATTTTATATTAGTTCTCCCCGTCCACGTCCCCTAGACGGTATTCCCACGATTTTAACTCTTTAAGGTTGTCTGAAAAACTCGCTTTTAACGATGAGATTTTTTGGATTACATTTATTACAATTTTCTATTTTGTTACGCCGCTATGACAATTAAAACAAACATAATGCCTATCATTATTAAACCGAAAACAAGACGAACTCTATTAGTTTTTTCGAACCGCCGCGCCGTCAAAGCAAAATTTTCTTGAGGATTGAGCGCATGTATTTTGTAACTAAATAAAACCGTAGTACATTCACCCCTTAGACTTGGCTCTTTGTAAGATTTCAGTACTTGTTTTAGGCTGGATTAAATCGCATAGCACAAAGCGACGGCGAACAGAGGGTCTGGGGCCTTTGTCTCGTCCTTTATTGAGCAAGGTGAACCACGTTCTAAGAAGGTTAGCCAACAAGAAGGGATACATCCACCTCGATTATATATGTATATAAAGCGAAATACAAATTTAGAAAATCTACTCTATCTTCCAAATAAACTTTATTCAAGGACAGCATCCCTCTTCTAGTGTTTTATTAAACTTTGGGGCCTTATAAACGCGGGTTAAAGTTACTCCGAATTTAAATGTTTTTGTCTTCTTCTAACCTTTGGCTTTAGAGAATCACACAATAGGGACAAAAAATTTAAACTTGGAGTAACTTTAAGCCAAGTTTATTAATAAGGCCCTTGAAATATATGTTCATAAATGACATGCTCATTGGCCTGTTCTACAGCTCACCTCAGCTCTCCTTACCACATATTTCACCACATCGTGCAAATCTTGATCCTTCCTGCTGATTTGTACATTATATCACACTCCCTCGTTACACTTAGCTGACGCTGTCAGTATTATATAACCTAATGTCCAGTTTTCTCAACGCTTAAGAAATTCCTCTCGTTCCTTTCTAAATAAAGAAAGACAAGGTTGTATAGTTGGTGGTTTTACGTCTTTTTATTTTTTGCGGCTAGGAAGAGAGACTTAATGTGCTACGAATATAAATGTAACGTCTGCTTGAATTCAACAATTGAGGTCTTTATTATAATGGAACTACGTTAAAAACTTTCAGTAAAATTGCATTTATTATAACGTAAGTTAATGATTTGTTTTTGTGGTAATTTTGTAATATCACTGGTAACAACATACACGTTTAAACTGAAGGATAAACAGGTCTAAACATTTTCAATGTTATTCACTATTAACTACCGTAATTAGCGTTCATGATACAAAAACCAAACTGGTGGCGAGAATAATAAATAGGTTTAGTAATCATATAATTTATTAACGTTCGTTTAACTATCAGAATAAGTAATTACTTACAAAATATGTAAATTTCATATTTACTATAAAAACTTTTTTGTATCCTATTTTTGGACTATGCAGATACTTCGAAGTAATCACGACGACTCATATATGGCGAAATTGTTAACCTGTCGAACTTTTTTTTTACGAGGGAGAAATCTTCAAAAGATACCCGAAGGTTATGTAGGATTTGTACCTAATAAAACCCCCTCGATGGCCTCCTGGCGCAAACGGTGAGGCTCCGGGATCTCCAATGGAACACACCGGAGCCACTCCAGCGCAACGCCCATAGGGCCCACCCCGTGCTTTACGGACGATTCACACATATCAGTGAAGTCACCGTTCCGTCACAGTACCGGCAAATCTTTCATACTAACAGCACTGACACTGAGAAGTGTCAGTGCTGACAATGCCGAAAATGTATGAAAAATTTGCCGGTACTCTGTCGGAACTGAGACTTCACTGATATATCTGAATCGACCCTTATCCGTTACGGCCACTTAGGCCTCCCCGAGTTCGTCTTCGAGTTCGAGCGGGATTGGCCCTCTGTTCTGGTCCCGCTCGGCAGTCTCCTTCTTAACCATTATGGTTTCGCAGAAGGAGACCATACTATTCCATGACGCTTTGTCCGCCAGCATAGCTGCTACTATAGCTGGCGGAGAAAGGTCTCGTCCGATTCGTTCGACTAGGACGCGCCGCTCGGACTCCCATGCGGGGCACTCTTCGAGCGTGTGCTGTGCGTCGTCCCGGTCCCCACCGCAATGATGGCATCGTGTTGTTGCCTCGCGTCCGATCCGCCACAGATACTCACCGAAACAGCCATGTCAGGTGAGCATCTGTGTCAGTCGGTAGGTGACGTTACCAAACTTCCTCCCCAGCCAAGCTTCGAGGCTTGGCAGGATTGCACCGACGATGCGATGGCATGCACCTCTTCCCTCTTCCAGGCGACTACGCCATTGAAGAAGCGCTTGTCGATGCGCCTGCCGCCTGAGCATTTTAAGCTCCCCATCTGTCGCTCCCCCGTCCCTCTGACGAATGGAGCGAATATTGGTATAAACCGTCGCATCCATGTCCGCCATTACGTCTAGAGGTGGGAAAGGTGGAAGAGTGGCTAGAAGAGTAGCCGCCTCGTAGGAAATCGTACGATATCCTCTTGCCACCCGGATTGCTTTGCTCTATTACGTCGGACGCCGGAAAGTCTGTGTGACCAAACCGGGGCCCCATGGAGAGCCATGGATCGCACGACTATTCGAAGGGTTTTGCTCAAGATTTGACTCCCTGTGAGGTAGAAATTGGAATGATGAATTTTTTCAGTCCTCAGTCTGGTAGTATGGTCTTGTCTTTGTGTATTATCCGTTGCGCCTATGATACAGAAAATTGTACATAAAGTGAGTAACCAATAGTATATCCAGTGCAATATCCGTCCAACTAAGGCAAGATTTCTCCATAAGGGAAAGTACGTATACAATGTATGACAATCTCTTGACCCAGTTGCGCCGCTTGGGCTGAAATAAAGCATACTAATAACTGCTTAAAATATTTCGTAGAATTATTCATACCGTATTAAAAACCTTCGGAAATGAGGGAGGAGGAATGAGCGGAAATGGGATGTTAAACTGAATACAATATTTTTAATGGAAGACAATTTTAAAGTAGAGATGTTTCAGTCATGTACCTACATGAATACCTAGTATCTAAGTAATTTATATATGTAGTCATTCCTTTACTGCCAGATATGTGAAATTTAAAATACCATACATGCCGATTTCGAAATTACTATCTTTTATTAGGTTAGGTTTATATTAATATTAATATATATACATTATATTTTTACGACCATTTGAAGTTGGAAAATGAGTATTTTTTAACACGCTTTTATTAACTTCACCTGTATGTTTGTATGTATGTTTGTATGTAACATTTCTGTTAATATCTTCCGTGCCCCTCAGGCGTTTTGCTTCAAATTCATAACGCACCTATAAACAGTTGATCCCTAATTTTCTAGACCCTTTCCACGCAAATCTATCGCGGATTTTCCTAAAAATAGGCGTTTTTCCTAACTTCTTTAATTTCCACCTTCCCTAGCCTATAACTTCCAAGTTTATCATCCGATTTCTTCCAAACCGACTTCGTTGTGCTTGTACAACTGCCCTGCGTCGATCCCACCGCTTTTCAAGCCAATCCGACGAAAAAAGTGAAAACCGAGTCATAGTGGTAGATCTCGTACAAGTTAATTTTATTTGTAACCGACTTCTTTGGGCGCGATTTTGACCCACTTTAAACGGCTAGATTTCGTTCAAACTTTGTAGATTTATCGAGTTCCGATGACATTACACTATTTTGATAAAATTATTCCAATTTTCAATATGCAAAATAAGAATTTAATTTTTTTTACTCTCACACTAATGCCATCTACCCATTTGCTACTGCCATCTACCCATATTTACGGGCAACTAGCTATAACTCCGTATTCAGATTGACTGCGTACATTACGTTTTACTAGATGGCGTTGTTCTTCTGTTTATTTGAATTCTAATTTATTACGGGAGTAATAGTCGATAGATCGATAGAGACCAAATAATAGTTTAAAATTATAAAAACAAGCTATTATAAATAAACAAAACTAAAAAGGAGAAAATAAATTATAGTTTAAAAAAACTAAAAAACACGCTTTTTATAGTTAACTGAACTAAAAAAATTGAAAATAAGTTTAAATAAATTTAAATTAAGAATAGTGTTAAAAATTTCAATAAATATGAATTAATAATAGTGTAAATAAAGAAAATATTTTATTTAAAAAAAAGCGTGGGGTGCATGGTGTCATTTTGATAATATCTTAAAAAGCACCCCACGCTTTTTTTTAATAAAATATTTTCTTTATTTACACTATTATTAATTCATATTTATTGAAATTTTTAACACTATTCTTAATTTAAATTTATTTAAACTTATTTTCAATTTTTTTAGTTCAGTTAACTATAAAAAGCGTGTTTTTTAGTTTTTTTAAACTATAATTTATTTTAATTTATCTCTAATCAACGCTTAAATTTTATCACCCATTCCAGTTGCCAATAAGCAAGTGTTAACTCACGTGTTATGAAATATATCTACTAAATCTGTGGTTATTGTAAATCCTAACGGTGTAAACAAATTTAAATCGAGACAGCATTTAAACAATATAAAAAACGAAAACGAGAAATGTTAGATGTTATGTTATAAATGTTAAGTAGTAGTAAGTTATAAATGTTACATTAATAGTAAACCCGCCCTAGATTCACTTTGTGAATCTTATTCCTTGCATTTGCAAAGGTTAATTACCAATTAAGGATCACATATTACGAGTATACTGTTACTTTGCCCGTAATGCTATTTATAACGTTTATTTGATTAACAGAGGTTTTTCGTAGAAATAAGATATTTTTTCGCAAACTGAGTAGACCATGCCACTCTCCAGAATTCAAATATCCTTGTACATAGTAAAATCACGTTAATCTCTGCGTCTGCTTTAACTTATATATAATAAGGACAATAAAAACACTTTTGCATTGATAATATTAGTAAGTATAGAAGATTATTCAGTCTTAACGTTGTAACATAGGATAATGGAACCTGGGGGCCTAGACAAGTGGCACAAACGTTAGTAGAATAGAATACTGAATGTATGGGAATGACGTAAGCTTACGCTAAATATTTCGATCTGACGCATAGAAATGAAAATTGGTAGCCAAATGTCATCGTTATCTATTCGATGTAACGAAACGTCTGAATAGTACGTTTAGTCGTGTCAAATTCGTAGCCAAACGGCAGTTTTGACATTAAGTTCGACTGAAAGCGTGCGAAACTAAGCGAACGCCAAACTCTTGTAGATAACGCTACAAAATGGCGTATATTTAATGATTTCGATTACAATTGAAGGAATGTGTTTTTTAAATTAATAATTTATACCTTTCCATAAAATCTAAAAGAAGCGCGAATTGTTCTGGACTAACTCGTAACCTCGGTTCCATGATTAAAACAAGAAAAATAATCTTACTTAAATTTTTCAATTTCCCACAATTTTAAAAAGTAGGTATTTATAGTAGGTATGTACATACCTAAAAATTTCAACTCTTGAATATTTTTAAAAAACATTAGGTACGTGTTGAAATAGTAGGAGTAAGAACCTATACAAGTAGATTAATTGTATATTATTTCTGCTTACCAATTATGGAAAAAAACTTCGTATACTGACTCACTCAATTTGCTTCAAGTTCGAATTTAGCGCCAGCACACTTCAGAACACCAAACCACTGACTGGTATAGTGCCACAAACTTATCGGACCCGGTGGACAAAATTGGAACTAATGCAAATGTTATACTGTTGTCAGACAAAGACAAAGACAGTAGCGCCTCCCTTAACGGGTCAGATAAGTTTGTGGCATTGCACTTGTATGACGTTTACGAACGAAACCATAACTATATTTGTTATTTTTCGTAGCGATCGAATAGAATAAGCGTTCGATATCTCGTAGGCCATTTGGCTACCAACCGAAGAACGATATTGCTAAGGCGCAAACGATTGTCGATATAGAATAGATTCGAAGCGTTTGCCATTTGTCTAGGGGGGCTGATATTTCTAATACGAATATAGCTTTCATAGTATGGCACGAAGCCTGAATACGATGTCGTAGTATTTTATTAAATCTCCCACACTACGAGACGTGCCACATAATCTATCTACATAGACATTATACTAAATCTGTAGCCGATCGATTCCTGTACATGGAAGATGTTGATGAAAATGAAAGATTGTAGTTATGTCCGTTTTTGGTCGTATAATTAAATTTATTATTTTATTCAAATAATACGCTGTTAGATTACCGAAATACGAAAAAACATACTTTTAGTGGTATTTAATATTGACATAAAAATTATAACAATGAGTTCATCTCGTTCATCCGTTTAACTCAAAAACAATGTAATCACTTTACCGCTCTCCCCGGTTAGTACATTTTAAGGAAATTGAGGCAACATACTATGTATTGTTCTGTTCCATTCCAATGAGATCTGAAAATATTCATCAATTTAAAAAAAACATGCAAAAAATTCTCGTGAGTATAGATAAAGTATAGGTATTCCAAAGCGATACAAGCTCGGTTACTACAACAATAAATTTGTGGTCAGCTACGGGCGCTACGGCACCTACGACGGGCTCGTAACTAGCGTAGCCGCGTAGCATGACGTGCTACGAATAGCACGCAGATGTAATGTTTCGTAGCTCTAGTAAATTTACTACCGTTCAGTATTTTTTTAGATACTCACTATCATTGAGATACTATGTACTATGCTCACTATTGTCAGATGTTACAGTAACAAAAAAAACACTACAAATATACGAGACTTCAGTGTCCTTTGCCGTTGCCTAGTGAAATATTACATTCGCAGTCAGTAGAATTTGCTATATAAAATTTAGTTGATTGCCCCGTATTCTCAGTTTTTAGCCCCTTTTCTGTTACATCACATTATAAATTACGCAATAGGATTCCATTACTACTGATTAGAAGTTCCGAATGTGCATGTAACTTTTTTCTAAAAATAAAACTCAAAAGAGCTTACAATCCACACATCGGAATAATACCTAGAATCAACTGATAATAAAAAGTAAATCTGTTTTTAACTTCTCCCATTATATATTTTAAATCATTTAATTCACAAAATAAAATAACTAATAACAACTTAAATGTACCTATATAAACGTTAAACCTCTATAATGTAACTCTGTCACGCTCGACGGTATTTATATACCTTACGTATCCTTAAGTATTGGCACCAAAGAGGACTATAAGCCTATAAGTCCGAAAGAACCTTAAACCGTGTACAACCATTAAAAAAATTCAAACTCAAAAGCTTTAGTAAAAGCTTACCTAACACGAGGTTTTCTAACAACAACAAACAAGTAAAAAACTTATAAACTCTGCTGCTGCGAATATCATCTGCATTCCCATGACATGCCGACATTCAACAAGCGACATTCGTCACGTACTCCTGAATTCTGCAGTTTCGAATATGAGTAATCAGAGTCTCATATAGTCATAGTAACTTGTCATCATATTTTTAAATATATTAAGATACTAGAGTAATACAATACAATAAATACAATACTGAATATCACATATTGTTATTTCAGTAATTCTTATACTGTTTACTTACCTTCATGTTAGATACTCCATTATAATTTATAAATTCTTGTTTTATAGATAATATGATATACACCATATATTTAGTGCTGTCTTTCTGTTAGTTTTTACGTTTTAAGTTTTAATCTTATGAGTAGTTTTGAATAAATTGTCATCATCTTCCGGCCCATTTCCCAATTTTATTTGGGGTCGGCGCAATATATGAGTATATGTATAGCTACCCGCCCCGGCTTCGCACGGGTGCAAGTTAGATTTACCATAGCAGCGCCATCTATTGATTACTTACTCAACCCAGTCGAAAGGTATCGACATCTGTTACATATAATTGTGACTGTCAAATAATAACACTCTTAATTTAGTTCTCTTGTGTGGCGCTAGGTGTCTGTTCATCTGTGAATAAGACTGCCATGTCAATTGTCTTTACTTATAAGAGACAAATAATTAGAAATAAATTAAAATTGCGACTATAATTTGAGATTTAAAGTATCCTATCTCTCAAGTTGGATCGAACTGCACATTGTGTGCGAATTTTATGATAATCGGTTAAGTGGTTTAGGAGTCTATCGCGGACCAACATTGTGACACGAGATTTATATATATTAAGATTTCTCTTTCATTTTCCCTATTAGCCGTCAATTCTAACCCTATGTAACCCTAACTATATGTACAGTGCGCCCAACTTATCTCTGAAATGGCGAAAATTGGAACTAACGAAAAGTCATTCATAAGTACGTTGTGGTCATTCATCTGTCAGTTACTAGTGTGCAATGATTGGTCAAATGAATGTCAAATGCGTCCGACAGCGCCTCTTTCGTTTCAATCTTAAGTTGGGTTTACTATACTGACAGGACGATGCGTCTTCTGTCAGTCAAAAGTGTCAAATACATACTAATTCTGGGTAGCGTTGCAGTCTCGTAGCTCATGAATAGCGTAATGTGAGAAGTGCCTTATACCTACTAAACAACACAATATACTATAGTACACTTCCAGAGTTTTTTAACTAGGTACACAAAATATTCACACTCATACATTCGTGTAATTACAATACTTAAACCAGAATTCTAACTAACTAAATACCTACTAACCTACTGAAACTATTTTCCGTAATCCTAAAGGTATACAATGTAGGATCCTATGTGAATAACCCAAATAAAGGGAAGTTCTTAGATAAACGTGTCTGTAGTTTAATGACTACGATATCATTAAGATATCAGTTAGGACTGAAGTGCGAAGGCTTAACGTGCCATACCCTACAAAAGGTGGAAATAAGTGATCATAATATTTTACCGCTAATATCGTCGGTAGCCCTAAAATATGAAGAACTTTTTCAAACCATCAGTGCATTACTCGCTTTCAATTATAATATAGCCTACAAGCTCGATTTTATACTTGCCTGGGGAAAGTCGACCTTAGAAAAGTAAGTATAAAATCTATAAATTATCGTTAATCATCATAATAAAAATAAATCATAAAAAAATAAACATTAAGCAAAGTGAGGGCCTAAAAATCAATATAGCATGCTAACTTGTTTCCTTTTGCCTGTCATTAATTTCATCTAAATAATGGATTTCAATAATTTACAAAAAGCAAACGTTTACAGCTTTGTAAGCCACTAAGATATTTTTCCCTGTTAAGCAACGCTCAAAATTAGATTACAAAAAATGAGCTCCACTCTAGGTGGATCTAATTTCAACCTCGTTTCTCTTTTACATCAACTTTGTAAAAATATCCAATGTAATTCGCACCCCAGGGAGGAACAATACTCCGTTAATGAAATATCAACAGCGACTCAGTGTACTTATTCAAGAATTTCTTTTTAATTAAGGCAGGATTCAAAGGTTTAGTAATTGTTATTAGGCTTTAGTTCAAGAATTTTCAATAGAGCTCTCCTGCAAACGTTCGAAAAGTTTGAACTTGAATTTAAATACAATTTATTATGTGGACTATTATGTTGTCCGAAAATATCACGAATTTCACGAAATGTAACTCTATCAGAATTAGTCATTTTCATAGTGGACTTTAATTATTTTAATGGGAATTTCGAGCGAAATTGAATTCACTGTAACAATTGTCAAAGCATCCACTAAGAATACGTCGAAAAACTAAATGTCAAAACTATCATATTGTCGGTGTTTGTTGCAATTGAAAAACAAAGTTCTTGTTGAAAGACCCTATACAAGCAGTATAAGTCACCTCCAATAGATAAGATCTTACCCCGTAGCGCCCGGGCTTGAGAACCTCTTGCATCGGCTATAGTCTAATCTCTGTTGGTTGTTGTTAACATTATGCCATACATATATAATTTAAGCACAGACGTAGAAAAATAAAGACCTCTGGTGTGTGTGCACGCGACGGTATGTACGATAATGATATGTAACACAAGAACAATTTATTTGTAAAGCGACATTCCTTGCTGTCATAGAAAAATCCGTCACTCATTGCGAGACAGAAAATTTTATCAATCTATCTCTATTTTATACACACACACACACACACACACACACACACACACACACACATATATATATATATATAACTTCTGACGTTTGGTATTGCCAATTAGGCCCTTACTGGCCACAGACCAGTGCAGAAGACTACACTCCAGACTCCCTCAATCATAGGGAGACATCTGAACCCTACAGTGCACGGCTAATGGGCAGGACTATACTTAGAAGTGTGACAGTGGCACTGTTTTCTTGTTTATTGTCAAAACAGATTAAACGGATAACGTACATTACCCTATTCTAGCACATTAACTCCGCCACGTACCGCTTTAAGTTAACGGCACACGTAACACCGTATATGTCTACAGTGGTTCTCAACTTACACCTGTTTCCGTTTAATAATAGTCGTTCGATTTTAGAGATAAATTATAAATCATTTACTTGTTTTGTAATCCTTAACATCAGGTAGCTAATTCAGAAAACAACACAAACTGTTTTTTCGAAAATAGATATGGCTAAGAGATGGCAAGCAAACTTTAAATTCATTGACAATAACTACGCAGTCAACAAGTTGAACTCAAACTATTAAAAATCTATGAAAAATATCATCTATTAAAACTCGCTTTATTCCTTTTATCAAATTAACTTCTATCCACTCCTGTGATGTGATGAACTATTCTTCAAAAGAATACATATAACTATTTTACTTAATGCTAAAGGAATATATGGTCCTCAATCTGTTTTTATATAAAATCGAGACAAAATTAACAAGTTATAAACATTACAGAATACTTTATCTCAGTATTTTTCTTATACATAGAGTTGAAATGTGTTTTGCGCATAAATGTATCTCAAACTTGACAGTCAGTGCCCCTTAATGTCCCCGGCCCCAATGATTCCAGTCTTATTTAATTCTCTGACGCATTATACCCGATAAACTTTCCACAAGCAGTCGACGTTGCTTTTAACATGACATACAAGGTACTTAAAAAGTTTTGACGACGCTAACACACATTAACTGTTATACTAACGGCATATCTTGTTTTGCTCATTAATCTTACGATCTACTCTATTGCATACTTTAGTTACGCCACCGAATAATTTTAAACACCTAAGAATTTTATTTTCATGTTTTTAAAGTGTAAAAATGATATGATTTTTTATATACCTACTGCAGCGTCTGCAGCTAAATATTGACTGATATTTTCAAGAAAAAGTCACTTGAGCAAGATTTGTTTTATCGGACAACGTGTTCGTCCGATAGAACAGTGCACTCACTTTTATTGTGCTACGAAGTTAATTGGTAAACGATATAGTATGTCAGTGTCGCGGTGCCCTAATTCTGAAATCAGAGACGCATTTTACACTACATGTGCCTTCATTGTTTTAATTTTATTTCGACAATACAATCGTTTCGCTATCGATAAAATCCATTCATTTGAACTCTATTCTCCTTTCTCGTAATTTTAAGGCGAACGCTGCCGGCAACCGCAATCGGTCCGGGCTCACGAGTTCATAACTCGATCCATTCGGTGGTTCCAATTCGTTTACTTTCGTCTGCTATTCATTTCAACTAGGTAATTTATCCACGATAGACTTTGTTATTTCGGCGTTTATTATTGTTATGAAAACGTGTGCCTACGTGATTTGGCGAAACTATCTTGGCATCTTATCGACAGACGTCACACGACGGGATTAAGGTTGGTGGATTTCTTTGTGCGAATTTCTGATTTTATGTGGTTTTAGATGATTGATCAAATTCTGTTTTTATTATAAGTTGGTTAGTTCGCAAGTAAGTAAAAGGACTGAGTACGGAATTATTAACAGTTATTCCTGTTAGTAGTGGTATATTAGTCCAGTTGATAATAATTCATAATACGAATTTTGAAGTATGTAGTATACTTAAATTACCGATGGTATTTTCAAGAACTTTCGTTTGAAACCTATATTTTCAAGGTAAGAAAAAAACAAGATTACCCCCTCTTTTTCTTACATTTTCAGGTGGTCCCTTTTTTCTTAAATTTTCAAAACGGCATAACATGATGCAAAAACACACCTTTCTAACTGGGACATACCTAATTGCTGCTGAAACTGATCTTTTTAAAAATATTGTTTCGTTTAATTGTTTTGTTATATGCTTCTATTTATAATACACACAGTATTATAAAACATGTTTCTTATGATTTACAAATAAATTATAGACAAATTGAAACTGTAAATATACGAAATAAGAAGATTAACCTCAATGTAGGGGAGCACCCTGCACCCTTCATTCGTACCCTAGAGCTGGTTTTCAATGCATTTTCTTTTAAAGGTTTTTTTATGGAATTAAGGTAGCAAACCACCCTTCCACTGTCGCAAATGACGGCTATGACCAACTTAGAACAAGGCTCCATTTGGGGACAGGGATGGTTAACCCAGTAAAAATATGTAGATGGTGTTAGAATATTAGTTGATTAGTTTATTAATGTGAGGTTGGGCAGTTTGTGATATTTAGTCATGTAAGTTAATGTTAGTAATTGTCCAGTTAGTAATTTGTTAGTATGAGTCTCGTTCCAATTCGGTCACAGATGCGCTACTACCCCTGAAAACTGAGATGGTTGTCTCTAAGAAAGTGAAACCGGCTCCACACCTTTTTTCCGGAACACAACACTGTTGTCTCAAACAACTTTTAACCTTTAAAGTAATGTTCTACATTTACCGACTTAATTTGTTACTTTGCGCAAAATAGGATAATATACCTATATATAAAGCTATGGGACTCTCAAAGAACGATAGAGGAGGTTCTGGAGATAAGTAAAATTATGAACAATTAAGCATACTTTAAATCAAAACGCATTTAGGTAACGTAGTGTAAGGAACTCCTTTTGGACAATCACTAATTATGTCAACAAGAAGGAGTAACAGGCCGTTTACTTATAAAAGGATATTAAAAATACAACTGTCAGACGAAGACATAAAGAGGACACGAATATTTTACTATGGGAAAAGATGTATGTTTGAATGATTAAAATAAACAAGTTAAACAGTAAATAATTGTTTTCTGGGCTCCCTTTTAGTAGGTACAGATTCTGTCTCCGTTATAACATTATTAATTCTGTAATCTTACAGAATTAATATGTTTATATCTATAAAACCACTGAAAGTAAGGTGGTGCGGATCATAGCTCGCTATTTCCATATCAATAAAAATATTTTTTTTCTCTACAGAATGATTGATCGGCTACTCTCCAGTTGAGCAGTATCGTGTTTTAGTACCGACCTAAATAGAGCCCACTTATTATTCGCTTTTAAAAACCGACGGAATTCCTCACAGACCTCTAGTTCCACTGTTTTTCCACCACGTACGATATAATTATTTTGAAAACAACTTATACCTACCCGAACTAAAACTTAAATACTAGACTTACCCAAAAGTACGTATGGGTTAAGAAAAACAAAAAATCGGCCAAGTTCTAGTTTCACTTGCTTGGAATAAGATTTCATACTACAAACATATTCAACTAGCTTCTGCCCTTGGCTATCCGCGTGGAAGTTTGAAAACGACAGCACCGTTAAAATTATCTCAAGAGATTGTATTATCACGATAAACTATCCCATGTCCGTTCTAGGGTCTGAAACTACCAATATATTACGCCAAATTCATCTAAATCAGCGATTTCAAACTTTCATCTCCCCTACTTCAACGTCTTTTTTTCTCGATTAAATGTCGGGTATAAACCTATGACGTTTCCGTAGGTCAATGTTAGGTATATATTTTATAAAAACTGGTTTAAGTTTGAAAACTTACCAGATAGATACAGAGTGGCTTTCGCATGTTTAAATAATTTCTGTTTTATGAACAAAATCTGCATAAGGTTTGGTCAGATATAAGCAGTATCCGCGGCCACTATGGATAGAGAAAAATATATCTCCATAGGTGTATCGGCCAAGTATCTAGGCTATTGCGGAACAACTATCTCCGTCCAAGTACGAGGTACTTTTTCGAAACAAATACCTTTGAAAGTCCATTGGCTCTATTTTTGTAATGGCGTCTGGCGACGAACTCTCGTTTGGCGTCATTTGCATGCGATATAGCAAAATTTCGTATTTTTTTATCATTTGTCTAATAGATAAAAGTTATACCACAAAAAAATATTTCCTTTCTATGAACGATACGAAATTACTTATGCGACCTTATACTATGACGGGCGTTCATGTAATAACCATTCCATTCAAAAATAGGGCCTTTCCGTGTGCCACCACGCATTGAACGCAACGGATCACGGATACCGTTTGTCCTACACTAATTTTGCTACCCCCAGCGCCAGTGAATCCATGAACAGGTTCTTAGATTTCTCTGTACTACGTACATAATAGAGAAAAACATTATTATAAAATAGAAGAGTAATGGTTTATGCTGTTTTAAGAAGTAATGTATTAAGTATTTCTTAATTTGTGCTCTATTAATTCAATAATTGTGACTGATTTTGAATTTTTTTTTATAATTTTGGCTTCCAACGGCAGTCGAAGCTGCCATGATTTCATAGTACGTTCACTTCGCTGGAAGTCAATGGAAGCGCAAATTTTTATTTATTTATTTATATAAACAGTCGTTATCAGATCCCCAATTTCCAGTAATTTTTCAAACCAAACTAAATAACATTACGGATAACGAATAAAAAAACATGCACACATGTAATCATATAAAAGTATTATTTTCACAGCTTTTACGAAACCTGGTGTTTAAATTCTTGGCAGTCTTGTTCAAATAGTATAAACGAAAACATTTTTTTCATTTGCAGTATGAACTGGGGTAACATTATAAGTAACGTTACATTCTTAAGCGTTATCGCTGGGACTGTTTTATTAAAACAATAAATCTAACGTCAAATGCACCCGCCTGCCGTCATTTCTGAATAATAGCTGTACAATGGTATTTTATGTAAATCACTTTCTTTGTTAACATTTCAGAGAAGATTAAGGAGGTACGTACTTTTGTTAAGGGCGTAGATAATTTAGACCCGCATATGCGAAGCTAACGTTCATTTATGCAGCCTTCATGTAAGGGAAATTAAGTTTTTATTAGTTTTACATCTATCTTTAGCAATCCTTACAATCGTAATTAATTTTATTTTTACGTATAAGGGTCACATTGGTTTTTTTAGATGGCTGGTAAGAAAATTTGCCGATATTTTTTTTCATTTCGAATAATGGAGTCTTGGGGAATCTAAGGAATTCTAAACAGACACTATTTTTGGAAAAGTGTTTAGTTAACGCTGCATGATAGAACAGGTAAGGTTGTTGATACTTGGTACACTATGACTTGGCATCAATTGATTTAACTGCATTTTAGTTATAATACCTATATCTTTAAACCCTTATTTAATATAATACAAAAAGATGTTCATCTACATTGAGTAAACATCTAATTTATAATGCTCGTTATACTCCTGTCCTAACACCTTCATGTCGTGACTTTCGTGCCTTGCCCAAAATAAAACATAAGCCCAGCTGTTTTAGCTGTGAAAGCTAGAAATGTGAAAGAGACCCGTAAATAAGATATGGCTCACTGCCTCAGTCAGTGGTCCCGACGCACGCGACGGCGCCTTCTCAATATAATACAATAAAAGTATTATAAGGACCTACATGATTCCGTTTATGATTATCTAAAGAAGCTCAAATTGACATATCTATCGATTATTTATGTGAAGAGAATCTTCGATGGAAATTATTCATTTCAATCTTCCAGTGTCATAGTAATGTTTCAAAGTGAAATAATAAATTTTAATGCAGGTTTATCACTGACACAAAATGACGGATGAAATATAGCGCTCGCGTGAATAAATCAGTGCCTACTTATTGAGAGAGATGAGTGCCGATAATTGAAAATTCGCCGAGGCGGTAGGGATTTGAGCAGGGAACAGGCGAATGGGGACTATAATCTAACAACTCTATCTGTTTTAATAACGAAAGTGACGTGGGCCTTGTAAATACTTGTATAATATTAGGTACTCAGAGTGGATGAAAGAGAGGTATGTTTGTAGTTAAAGCTACGAATTTATGGATAGATTTACTACCACTCTCAGTGTTGAATTTTGTGAAAGGGTCTTTCGGTCAACAAATGGATTATGAAGAATCGGATCGTTACGTAAAAACATTTCAGCGCTCTTCTGTTTTTATAATGCTTTGGTATAAGGCTCTTAAATAATACAGGGATGATAGGGACGACTAAGCACGATGAGTAGGTTATAAATGGAAATTTAAATGATTTTTGTGGATTCTAAGTGGGTTAATAAAATATGGGCGGTTCCATTGCTAAATGAAATTTGTGATTTGAGTAGGTTGTCTGTATCCATAGCACAAGCTTTCTTTTAATCAGTCTTCTATCAGTGTGTATTTCCACATCGACACTACCTTCTAAAAATTCAGACATAGTTGTAGGAATTTCTGTTATACTTATTCCATATACTAAAACTCTTATAGCATAAGGACCGCGCTGCTTATGAGGGTCTTGGTCCGTAGCTCGGAAAATGACAGTCAATGATTGGGTTTGGCGACGCGTCTGAGGATAGGCCTATTATGACGTCAGATTCATTTATAATAATAACTTTCGTACACGTACGGATCTCCTCTCATGTGAGGCCTAAGTCCACCACGCTGCGCGCTGGCCAAGTGAAGATGGGCAGAATTTGAGGGCACAACTTTGAGGTGTTTTTACACAGAACTCTCAGGAGTACAGTTTTGCTGACGATGTTTTCCTTCACTGTTTCAAATGATTTTGAAATTACTCTATTTGGGCATTCAATTAAAGGAATTATACTTTTTAATTTTATAAACCTTCAACAGTATAGATCAGCCTTACAATGCGTCGTTTACTAACGACGATAGCTGTGAAGAGCCTCTCCTAAACTCCCGTCAGGGTACATAGTTTAACGAGAAACTTTACTAAGTAGCAAATAATCCTTTTGCAATTACCTATACAGAAGTATATGCATCAGACTGCTTTATTTAGGTAGATACAATGATGGAATGTAATGCTTAATACAAAACTTTATGTAGTAGGTACCTACTATCGTTTTAAGAAGTCTGAGCTAAAGTCTATTATCAATTATTATGAGCCAATGAAAAAATTTCTGCTCAGAATATTTATTTCATATGATTTAATATCAAAACATCTATGAACTATTTTGAATGATACCTTTTTACCTAAAATATACATTGGTATAGTTTGCATGTGGATGTGGAAAAAAATATCATAAACACCCAAGACCTTCTAAAACTAAATTCAATATCCACAAGTATTATAATCCCAGTGATTCATGTATCGATTCATGTCAGCGTTCAAATAGGTATCTAGTGTCGGTGACGCATAAAAAGATCACCAATTATTTTTAAACCTTTAGTCACTAGACGATACAAATTAACACGCTTCATATATCCATAATAACCCTTATACGTTAGTAGCAAATTAAAAAACGTCATATATGAAAATTTGTGCGAATTGAAGGGTGAGTCCGAAGTGGTGCAGTCCACTAACGATGATAATTATTATGGAGCACCACACTCACGGCGGCGTGCCATGTCAAAGAGGAAACTTTCCCAATTAGTAAATAAAGCAAATTGAAGTCCCGTACGTTACACGCCAGAGTTTACTCCATGGATATTGTCTTTTACGTTGCAATTTATTGGCTTCATGTTGTCACACGATATTAGCAAAGTTGTTAATATAATTTATAAGATGTTACGGTTCAAAATTCATTGGTAAAGCTTTGTGTCTCTGAACAAAACTTTATACCTTTAAATTAATGAAAATTGTTCGTATATGTTCTAATTTAGCAGTTAATTTAGCATCATTTCCTATACAGGAGCTTGAATTCAATTCGTGAGTTGTCATCTAGTTTTTAATGATTATAATAATTAATTTTTAGTTAATGTTTGACTATGACCCTACCTGATGATAGTTGTCTTGGATGGTTAAGCGCACTAAGTAACAGTCTATTTCATTCTAGATTTGTAATATTGTTCTAAATTCAAAATATCCTTCTTCAACTCCTTCCCTATTGAGGCAATTTAATATTATGTAGGTAGGTACCATTTGTGGAAAACTTTAAGATGGATCCAACTTTAAAATGTTCTTAATACTACACTTCAATTTTTTTGAGTAGTTTTCATTATTAATTATCGATAATAATCTAACTAAGTAAGCGGCTTACTCGCTTTTGTCTCAGCCGACAATAGATCGGTAGTGCGTTAGGCTATTGATGCCTGTAAGCAGCGAAGACGAAATATGTGAAAACAGTCTCATAAGTAACAGAAGTACAACTGTTCAAGTCATCTTGAAGACAAACGTTACCTTTTTAGTGCCAACAAGTATAACATCATTCTAACCAATATTGTTTGTACTCTTAGATAACTATGTTTTCGACCGTGTACATGGTATATCGGTTAATCTTATAAAGAGAAGGGTCGTTTCTCCCGAGTAAGCAATTTTATATCTGATCAAGGCAAATGTAATAACTCTATAAATATGGAGGAACAATGAAAGGTTCTCCTAAATTAGTTTCTTGGGGGACAGAAACTCAATTGTCAAAGGGATTACACTGCTTCATCTGACCCGATACGAGATTTTATATAGAAGCAACCGAATCTCGCGTTGCCTAGCAAAGTAGGTACGTAGCTACCCCAGCAATATTAAAATCCAATAATAAATGCAATATTAAAATAAATAATCAAATAATATCATGGATTCATGAAACTAATCGTCTACGAGTATGTTAATAAATTATCCATAAACATGTATTTTGCCACGTTCTTATATAACATCATATTGAATGTTTTATCTAATTTCAATAGGTTCAGAATATACGTTGTTTAAATTAGGTACTGACTAAGTTACACTTTAACTTGAGTGATTCAAAACTTACTACATTGTATTTGGAGATGTGATATCCATGCCTAACAGCAGAACTTTGAGGCTAACTAAAACTGGAACGGCTATTCCACAACTGTATTCATTTCATATTAGGTCTCAGAAAATATGGTCGTATTTTCCAGTTCCACCGTTAATTAAACTGGCTCGCTATTCGACAGAGTATGTCTGGAATTCGCAAATAGAATTATTTTAGTCATATATAACACTCCTGAGCGATCCCTCGACTGAACGAAAATAGTCGCAGCTCAATCATTATTTAGTGCTCAGAACCCTTTTTCTCTTTATTTATCTTCGTTGTTGGGCGGCATATAGGAATGATACGAAAAATGTTTGTATTTTTATATAAATAGTTGATATACTAGCGAATGAGTCTGATGATAAGTGATCACCGAAGCCGTTGGTAACGTCCCACTTTTGAATTTGCTTTTCTTTAGGGATATGCTAGATAATTAATAATATAAATCAAATATCCATTCTTATGCACATTTTATTACAAATAAGACAAACACAATGAAAATTAATCCGCCATTTGTTATAATCAGTACCCTCTACAACTAGGAACTATCTACTTTATAGTTGTTACCAACAAGTTTTCAGTAGGCAATGGGGCCTTTGTTGTGCTCGTGTCTTGTAGGGGAATTGTGCTTAAGATGACATACTTTTTCTTTCAAGGGAAATATTTAAAATAATTTTAGTCATATGAGATCAGCATCTTGCGTATATTCTAAAAGGTATCATAATCAACAAAATTATTTAAAATTCAGAACAATCAACGTCATATTAACTTTGAAAACAAACATCAATGGCACTTAGGTTGACATGTGTAAAATGACATATGTATAGGATAAGATGACATGGTACATTGCCACCAACTTATCTCTGAAATTGCAAAAGTTGGAACTAATGCCGTCATGTTAAAAAGTCATTCATAAGTACAATGTGGTCATTCGTCTGTCAGTAACTACCTCTCGAATTGCGTCCGACAGCGCCTCTCTTCATTTCAGAGATAAGTTGGTTACTGTATGTCATCTTACACCTTAAGGGTATGTCATCTTATCAATGCTAAAAGCCAGACCATTCGATTGTCCCTCACAGCTTCAATAGCCTTTTTTTTCGCGTCGATGTTCATTAGTAAATGCCAGGCATTCTGTATAAAAAAAGAAAACAGGTAAGTTTTCCTATCCTATTTTACACGGATAAGATGACATAGTATGCCATCTTACACCCACGCCCTGTATGTCATTTTACCCAACGGTCACAAAATTATGGTTTAAATTGTCACGACCATACTTTTTACGTTAGGATGCGTTTTTAGCTATATTTGTGCAGTTTAATAACCCATTTTTACAATTCAAATTAGTTTAAAGTAAAGACCCATACCTTACATGTATTTTCACCATCAAACAAAACCGAAAGCAAACTTTTGAGCATGTCAAAATCACAAAAACGTGCACTGCTTGCCAGTCCGCGTTCTTATTCCGCCATACTGAATTTGAGTACTAGCGACATCTATGTAGACTCCCGTTAACGTCACAATTGCACTCTTAGCGCGAATATTTAAAGCAATATAGTAGGTGTGTCATCTTACCTGAGTATGCCGTCTTGAGCACATCTCCCCTAATGTTGACCACTTACAAAACCTGCTTTCTTGTTCACTAGTTATAAAAAGAACAAGCTTCGAACTCAGTGTCCTTATTACCATATTATGTATTGACATACAATCATCATATACTATAATTGTAAGTATGAAATTTAAACTTAAATTATATGATATGCCAAGTTTACGTAATGTTAAACTGTATCTACACAAACTAACTTTCGAGAAGTTATTCATAAACTTCTGCGTAGCTCTAAGTTTGCATGAAACTGTAGGTTATAAAATTAATCAAAACATTTTTACCAGGAATATTGAACTTAGTTAAAAAGAAAGAAAAGAAAAAAAAATAATAAAAAATAATTAATAAATTATTAATAATTATTAATTAATTCATTCATTTTTTAAAGAGGTGGTAGACCTGGTGTTGAGCTCCTATTGACCAAAACCAACGTCAAACTCAATGAACTAATAAATAAATAAATCGATCCAAATGTTTGATAAGAAATTAATGTTATAGAACCTGGCACAGTTTTAAGTAGAACCTTTAAATTTTTGGGTCATTGAACAACATCAGACCGAAGTTAAGAATGTTCATTTGTGGAAGCAAACCGTCACCGTAAAACTATTCCAACAGGGATCAACTATTCCAACCTAGACCAATGTTGATGAGAATCTTTAACGAACACGAAACTACCGGATGGGATGAGTTTGAAACACAAGGAAAATTGCCACTAAGTACTAAATGGCGCCTCTCTAATTGAACACTACAACGGTTAATTACAAACGTTCGCTAGTTTCGTAGATGGGGTATCTTCTAAACTCTAAAACTTCTCTTCGAAACTTATTTAAACAAGATTAGAAGCCTAAACAAAGGCAAATATAGACCATGGGAGTGTGGAAATTATTACATACGTGTGCTTTACGTGTTCTTGTATTATTCAGAGTTAGTAAGGTATTTCTGAATTACAGATAAGAGAACATACATACCCATACTACGTGACCCATTTTTTTATTTTCATGTGGTATTGTTTGCCAAGATCCCCCACCCCGCCCCCTTCTTGGGTGTTCACATGGTATACCTATTATAAATACGTTTTTAAATAATGTTTCGCAAATATACGGTAGCTCGAAAAAGGTCGAGATTTATCTAAAGTATATTAACTACGTGACAAAAATCATAAGAACGCGTGCCCAATTGAGGTATTTTGGAAGACCAACCTCTGAACGTAGTATGTGTATGTTCCCTTACTATAATTGCTATTTGTAATACTCCGCTATTCCTGTGAATTGTGCTGATGTGCGACTTTAAGACTAGGATTAGCCCTCTCGCCGTGACTGTAGGGATTGTTGTGTAAGGAAAACAAATCCTTACAACCACTATGAGAAGGGCCAGTCTTGTCTCAGCAAAATTGTGTATCGATTCGAATTAATGCGAACTTATAATTCATACAATATTGTAATTGAAATCTTATTAAGAGAAAGGTACCTTGTGTTACACGATCGATCGGTTCAATTAGAAATTAATTTGGTTTAAAAAATTAGTAAGAGGTAGATACATAGTAACTAATTTTATTTAAGTGTAATTAAATGGAAAAAATGGTTGTATTTACAGTAAGCAAAAAATTAAACCAACTACGACAAAGTTAATGTAATTAGTATTTTAACTTTTACATACAAAATAAGACCTCTTTTCTCTTACGTACAATAAATTACTCCTTGAAAACAATCCCCCTTGATGGTAATTGGCGATGAAGTTCAAGCAACTGAATAAAGTTACTTTAGAGCATCCATTATGTTCGTTCCTATATCAGGTAATTACTTAAGTACCTACATAGATTCAGACACTTTCTAAAGATAGCCAGCCATGTGCTATACTCGGAACTTCTCGAAGCTCCTAGCCGCAACGACCGACTTCGAGAACTTTCCAAATCAAATGCCCAACTTCTATTTTCCAACTTCGTTTAATCTGTAAGGCGCCTTATACAAATTAAGTGCCAATTTTGTTGGAAAATTAATTAGTTATTATTGTTAATTTAGTTAATTTATCAACTATTTTTAGGGTTCCGTAGTTAATATCATGGATGTAGAAAGTCAAGATGGGCCCGTAACATACATAAGGCGCACGACGAGTGGTCAACATTAGGTTGTGTGATTGAGTGATTGATCAAGTCAGTCTGTTCTGTTGTAGACAGCAGCGAGTTACACATCTTCCTTACGCAAAATTGATTTCAGTAATTACGTCCGCAAATGTAGAAAATAGGGCTTCCTGTGCCTTCAAAAATATTCTTTCAATTCAAGAAACACAAATAAAGTCCAAAGGAATCACATTTCATTATGTAAACATTGAATTGTAAATTATTTTCACTACCTATTTCTAAAATAATAACTTTATTAAAATGGCGCGTGACATATGTAAGAGTGACAGAGACAGCACGACTAAAACTTCCAAACGCGGAAGCGAGATATCACTATGTAATCTGTTCGTTTTCAAATATAGTAACAAAATTCCATTGCGCCAACTTCACGCACAAACCGATTCAATTCAAAATTGGATTGTTACAATTTGACACACATTCGAACGTGCAAGCATAGCATGCGTGCAAGCGTAACAAAGCATAAGTCAAGGTTAATATCATTTTTGCTACCTTAATTTCATAATAAAAAATTACTGCTCTGTTCATAGCAAACTAAAAACATCCTTGTATAAAACTGCTAAAGCTAAAAGCTAAAACTAAAGCTAACCATAAAATGTAGGTATAAGTCACTGTGCTTTGAACCAAGGAGGAGTTAGGTACCTTGTCTACTAGAGAAAGTCTAGAGCTAGTTCTGAGCGTGTTATGTGCCCATGTTTATCATAACGTTACATTGTTATTGGCCCTTGTCCTCTATGCAAATTTTCAAGTTGGACTTTCGAAGTTGATGAAAATAATAAAAGTAATAACACGAAAACAATAACACCAACTTTCCAGTATTATAAAGTAATTAAACAATTCAATAGTATTTCTATTAGTAAAATTTTATCGGCCGCTTTTAACTGAATTTTTCTGGGACTGTATTTTTTAAATAAGTGATAGACCGTTAAATAATTTACCAAAAATTGCTTCGAATGTTGGTTTTATTCGTAAGTAAATTTATTTCGCAAAGGAGATGTTTCAAATCCGGCCCACAATATGTACAGTACCTCGAAAAATCGAGAAAAATTCATGGAATTTGGGAAAAATAAAGATAAATTGCTTAAATGCATACTTTTTTGGTACAAATTTTGTGTTTATAATTCATTTTTATCAATTTTCAACATGGCGTCTTGCCAAGTTGTCATTGATCATAGATCGCAAACTGTCTACTGTCACTTTAAATGACAGAATTGTAGGTACATATGTCAAACTTCTATCAAATTAACCAATATGACGTGTGATGACAGCTTACCGCCATGACGGACTTTTGTTTTTGTGTTGCAATTTTAAGTGTACATTTTTGTGTTGTACCACAAAACTAAAGCAATTTAAAGGAATTAGATGATTGAAAACTGTTTTAATTGTGTTTCTCCATTTTTTAGTATGGTGTACAAAGTGGTGGCCGGGGCTCCATACATTTTGAAACATCTCCTTTATTGAGAAATAACGATATTTTCAGCGTTTTGGGATTTTACTTGCATTTTAATTTGGTACAACTAATTTTAAAAGTAATAAAGAGAAGAGATTAAGGTTTATTTTTAGTATTAGACATTATAATTATATATGGCTTATCATATTGTCTTAGTTATTTATTCATTGTCTTCATCGTCAAAAAATCAATAACAGTAAATGAATTGTATTACGTATGTAAAAGAAGGGAAATAATACGACTATTTTTACTTTAGGATTTTATAATTTTCTGCTCAATGACAATACATCAAATCGAATACCAAATTAAATTCGTCAACGTCACATCTTTCTTTTTCAAATAACATCAGTTCATGCAAAAAGTATCGTCAATGGCTACAGATAAGGCTAAAGTTATGGCTCTGGCTTATATTGACACCTTCCGCTCCACCGTCTGGCTGTGACGGCTGCCTGGCTGTGGCTAGAGGGAATCATCAATATGGCGGGCGGTGGCTTTGGCTTGGCTTTGGCTCTAACTAAGGCTAAGGCTACGTGATGCGTTGGCAGGCGGCTCCTTTAGGCACAATTTAGCTGGCGGCTGCATCAGCTTACGTCACGTCCGTTACAATCGGCCATCCTGCAACAATTGCGTCCCGCAATTGGAACGCACACAAAGGGTTATTAATTTAACAAAATCAGCAACAACTTGTACTTGTACTGGCACAGCATGATGACAGCGACATGAAATGGCATACATCACCTTTTATGCTGAGATATACTCCTCCACGTAATGATCATTTTTATAAAACTGATAAGCATTCACTGATTTCTCTTTACATTTTGACAAGGCTCTTTTCTTCAGTTAGACTGATTATGGATTCTTATTGAGGGCTTTCCCAAATTTTATCTGACAGATTTGACAATTTTTCCTTTTCAAGTAAATATGGCATTGCATCTTGAAAACTATTTTCCATATCGTAGTAAGTATACTTATCAGTTCGTCATTGGCATATTAACTGTGTTCAGCTGTTCCACGAGATCTATCTTCAACATTTCTCTACTAGCGGCAATACGCACTTGGAATTGAACATCACCTGTAACAACAAAATACAAACGCGAGTATCTCTCCTCGATTGACCCTTCCAGACCTACCATGAGACATTTCCAAAAAGCAATCCTGTCTCTGCCCAACTTTATTAATGTTTGTTTCCAAAATCACGACGGCATTCTCAAAATATCATCTCCGTCCGACCCGATTCATATTTAGTTCAAACTATCAAAATCTCAAGGAACTTTCAAATCTTGAATTCAATGAAATTTTAATCCCGAAGCCATGTAACTACTGATATTATTTCTCCAGTTGATAATTTATTCTGTCTTAACCACATCCCTTTTAGATATGCAGACGAATTATAGCATTCAAGTCCCATTTTTAAGTTCTCGTAATACCTTATCTGGCTAAGCATTAAAGTAAAAACAATACAGAGGTCACCTAATGTCCAGAAGCGCTGATCCACATCCAAAGCATTACAAGTACACGTCCAAGTCTCCCCTCCTTTAATACTTTTATCGCTTTCAATTTCGACCATTGATTTTAATTCTCTCCAGTATCAGGACGTAGGTATATTGTTTTTTAACATTATTATCCACTTCTGAATGTAAAAGAAGGGAAATAATACGACTATTTTTACTTTAGGATTTTATAATTTTCTGCTCAATGACAATACATCAAATCGAATACCAAATTAAATTCGTCAACGTCACATCTTTCTTTTTCAAATAACATCAGTTCATGCAAAAAGTATCGTCAATGGCTACAGATAAGGCTAAAGTTATGGCTCTGGCTTATATTGACACCTTCCGCTCCACCGTCTGGCTGTGACGGCTGCCTGGCTGTGGCTAGAGGGAATCATCAATATGGCGGGCGGTGGCTTTGGCTTGGCTTTGGCTCTAACTAAGGCTAAGGCTACGTGATGCGTTGGCAGGCGGCTCCTTTAGGCACAATTTAGCTGGCGGCTGCATCAGCTTACGTCACGTCCGTTACACGTATGAAATTGGTTAATGGGAACGTTAAATCTTTTCTCCTTCTTGTACTTATTTCTGTAACGTTATCCTGTCTCATTATGGGTCTATGGTTATTAACAAATTTAAAATAATATTAATCTCAATTGCAATAACAGCAAACATAAAAATACTTAATGCATAATCGAGTAATTTTAAAGCGTGCGCGTGTAATTTATTTACACTTACAATAAAAATAAACTTTTACTGTAAGTACCTGCTGCGTCATTATTTTCTTATTAAAATGCAGTTGAGTAACGTTCATTGGAAGCCGGGGAAATAATCAAGAGGCACATTTGCCATTGCGTTGAGTGTTACAAGCTATTCTCTTCAATTATCCCTCATTCCTCCGTCTAATTAAAATTGCTCGGGAAAAGTCCCAGTAAAGATATTTTCATTAAAAATGAAAGGAATACTCGTATTCAATCTACCAAATATTTTGTTTTTTATAATAAACGTTTAATCAAATAAATATTTTCGATATAAATTGCGACGGAAATTCTAACTTACGTAATACATAGAAACTTCAAATCTATAAAATAAAGTATTATTTTTACAATAGATAGGTATACTTTTGATTAAGTAAAAATAATGCTTTATTTTTAAATAAATAAACTTAGTACCTATGAAGCATAAAATTTATTTGATCTCAGCAAAAATACGTAAAAAATTAATAATGGTTAGGATATATTGTAAAAATCAGTCACAAATTAAAAAAGGCACGGTACATTAAATACCTCTTACATATAATATACCGGTGATTCACATATAATAGCCTGAAACAAAACCCACTTACCAAACCCCAAAAATGCCGTTCGGAGTGCTCAAACTATTTCGTTATTAAAGTCAGTTTAGTTCCAAGGACACTTTGGCCAATACATTGCGCACATAACAAGAACCATAAGGATAAAAAAGAAATAAAAATCGGACATCGCGCTGTGTTGACTGCTCGTTATCCCGCCTTTCTTATAATCAGGGGCGTAAACGTAAACCTACGTAAATACAGTCACGCTTAAAATATACTACTGCAACCATCAATTACGATTGCAGCATGACATTTTTACAACAAATATTTCTATGTTATGTGTATGTATAGGCGTACTTTATTATATCAAGGACCCGAATGGCGAAATGGTTAACTGGATTGCTGTTTCAAGGATTCTGGGTTTGACTCCCAGCGAGGCAGAAATTTTAATGATGAGTTTTAATTTCCGATCTGGTCTGGGTGTCCTTGCCTTGTGTATTGGTCCATGGCACCCACAATACCGGGAACCCTAACGTGAGGCTATGACTATATGTGGTGTTATTACGGCTGCCAAATATTGTCAGATAACTTGCTTTCAAATTATAACCGATGACAATAAAATATCATGACAAGGAAATGGCCTACATTACTAATAGGTAAATTCTTATGTTTCCTTCCTTCGTGGATATAAAACTACTTCTTACATTATTAAATGCATCAATTGTAGCAAAAGAAGTTCTTCGCACACAACTGTTTAATCATTCAATAAGGACAAAAAGCCGAATATCATAATGGAATACACTTTTATACATGACTGTACTCTACCTGACTGAACTTCGTCATTTATACGGCGTATATAAATAATCGCACGAGAAATATTTCACGAGTTTATTGTTCTCCTCCGGTTCTTATACTTTAATAAGAAACCATCTGTAGTTTATGACGATGCTCATACAAAAAAGTTTGGGGTGTTATTGTTAGGTAACATATTTGGTATTAGTATTTATTTCGAGATATATCAAATACGACGTTGTGTGAGTTCCCAATATTGGAATTTATAGAAACGAATTCACATTTTTTTAAATAATACGTATCTATATGTGCATAGTAGTATCTACATTATAACTTGCGCGTGTGAAGTTTCCATCATCGTTATCCATTTATAATAATACATTATATATTTATTGGCCCCTACGATTAGAAATCAAAGTGCAAAATCATATTGCAAATGATAATCATTTCCTAAAAGCATACCTATAAAAGGTACAACTACAGGCAGAACAACTATGGGTTGTTTGGAAAGTAATTTCGTTTTTCCGGACAGAGTTAATTATGATTCTTAAACCAAACTTCACTCTTAAGCCGCATAACTTTTATAAGTTTTACGAGCCAATAAAGCAAGGGTTGTGTGTGAAAAAGCTCAATTGAATCTATACAGTAGTTTTTGGTTGGTTTCCTTTTAAGTAGGTATGGCGAGCAATAAGCAGTGTTTTCGTCACTACGTACATTTTAGTATCCATGGAAAAATTAAAAATGTTGTTTAAATCACAATTTTAATTTCGGATGAACTTATGTGGATATAATCCCACTTCCAACATGTTCTCCAGAACTGGTGCCTACGGATTATCATTGGTTCCATTCGCTCCATAATTTTTTGGACGGTTAAATCTTTAATTGAATTGAAGAGGTCAAAAATGACCTGTATCAGTTTTTTGTCAGTAAAGACCAGAAAGATGGCAAATGATGCTGATTGCTAAACCAGAATGGCCAATGAAGAATTTTACTGAAACATTTTTAATTAAACGAAAGTTGTCTTTCATTTTTTATATTAAAAATCGAAATGACTTTCCGAACAACCTATTACAACAAATTCCTTTATCGGATAAACATTTCAAGTGCCTATTCTGTAAATATTGTAATTCATCATAATAGAATATACCACTAACCGTCAATGATTGTTTTACTTCTAGATAAGTAAGCTACTCGCATCGTAATTTTGTTTTGTAAAAAAAGTCACGGTGCGTATTTTGATTCATCCGTGTATCGAAGTTACAGAGCGGCCCACCCCGCTGAGAAAGCAATAGTTGAACGAGCAAACGATTCCTCCAAATCGATTTGGACGACACGGTGTTTACTCATATAGTCGAAAGTCACTACAGAAGACATCTCGGCAACCACTAACAAAACGCCTTTAAGAACACACATCAATTTTGAAGATAAAACATTGTTTTGTATGAAACTAGCTGTAGGTAGGTACGTATCCCGCAGCCTGGCCCGCGTAGTGCATTTTTTTTACTGATATTTGACCCTCTTAGAGGTGGAATATCAAAAAATCCGTTTTTAACGGATGCCTTCTAGCTATAAACTACCTCCCTGCCAAATTTCATCTTTATACGTTAAGCGGTTCCCGAGATTTCGTGATACGTGAGTGACCTTTTATACATAGATAGAAGATAGGTTTATTTATTTTTTATTTATTTATAACTCTGTTTTGAACAATAAAAGGACATTAACAATAATAAAAATACAATAGGCGATCAGTTATCTCTACATAGCGATCTCTTCCAGACAACCTTAGGTATGGAGTAAAGAACAGAATGGGTAAAGTGCACGAGAATTATGTAAGCTTTAGATATAACAAATCTCAATTTAAAGGTACGAGAATCACATATAATTTTAAATCTTATGATATGGAAATCGCGTCGCAATCGTATTAAATTTAAGTATATTATGGTATAAGCGGAATTTCAATTGGATAAATGATGGAGTGGATTAATACTACCAAGTATTATTTCCCGGCAGCCTAACCATGTGGCTTTTCTTGACTCAAAGGTTTTAACACTTCTCAAATGTATTATTGTGGCTGGGAGGTTATTCTCCCATCCTCCGGGAATGCAAACTCAAGTGACTTGTTACGAATTCATATTTAATTATTCCTCGTTGGTAGATAAAGCACGCCTCGATGTTGACACACGCTTTTCATTGAAGGCAATTTTTCATTCGACTACACATTCACCGGTTTGAAAATTAGCTACTGATTAAATGTACATGTTTAAATAAAACAAATTGGTAGAAATATGTTATATGAACCATGTCTATATACATATGTTTTATATTAAATCCGTAACTGATCGCTGCTGATGTATATAATTAAATGTATATAATTAAAATGTCACGAATTTCTATTAACAACTGAAGAAGCCTAGAACTATTCCGCAACGCTACGCCATGCGCCAGCGTAAATTGGTGGAGGTTAATAACATAAATAAAATAAAATGCCGATGAAAAACTAGAATTTCACGAGTTCTTCATTTTTATCATGTTGATCGAGGATAGTCGAACATTAAATAACAAGCAACTTAGACAATTAAAAGTTTTTCTTGTTACAATCTGCGTCTGGAAGTACGTCTTATCTGCGGCGCAGTAACTTAACTACTTGTGACCACTTTTGTTTCCTCCCTTAAGGAAAATGGAACTTTTCCCGAGCTGAACAACTGGTATTTATGGAAAGGTGATTTAACTAAATTTACATAATTTTCAGACTGTCGTACATTCGGTAGAGAGAAATCAAACTAATAAAGCACCACACACGCTTATCAATGTCTGTCAACCTTTCATAATTACCCACTACATAAACTGATTCTAATTGCGGGTGTTTCGTTAGAAGCAATATCAAAATGTAAGAAGTCGTTGTAATAAAATACCTCTTAAGTAAATAAATTAGATATTAAGAAAAATGCGCTAAAATTAAACATTCGCCACTTAACTACTTAAAACTCTTTACACTGTTATTTTTATAACAGAAGATAGGATATGTATTAACATAGGTATTACTAATCTTTATCGCCCTTAAGTAAGGTAATTACAAATAAAACAAGACAAACAGCAACAAAGAGCAACGTGAACAAAACAACACGGAACAAATCATAACCAATTTTGTCAAAATCGTACTCAATTAATGCTCCGAGGGCGCGAGAAATGTTTCTACTTAATACGCGCTAGGGCTGTGAACAAAGACGTAAAAATCAATCAGCCTTCACTTATGCAATCGTATTGTAGCACTGTGGAATTTTTCCTCTTTAGAACTTAATAGTCCGTTTAGAAATTCTTTAAGACCGTTTAAGTGACTGTGTTCTTTCGTGAGGTTAGATTTTTTAACTAAATATCTACAACTAATTACTGTCACAAATATGTCTTTAAAACATGGGAATAATAAACGGTCATGCAGTCACGTGCTGTTAAGTAGCTATTGCACCTCCTCGGCATCTGTAACCACACGTAAATATAAATTAGATATTATATATATAGATTTTTAAAAGACTTACATAATATGAGAAAAACGATTAGGTACTAGTAACTTCTGAATATTTATTAACACAATAGAAGGTAAAATAGTGATTTTTATATTTTTTTGTCCTGTTAGACTGAGTTATTTTTGTGCGGCTTTGTAAGTTTCTTTTACTGTTTGTTTCATTTTGTTTTTTTCAATTGGTTTATAAATGAAAACAATTATGTCAATTTAAAAAATCACACCCAACAATTTCAAAATGGCTACCAAGGGCCAAGGGACTCATTTCTCGAAGCAAAGATACGGCGGAATTACTAGTTGTTAATAATACGATTTTATAAATTCTATAAATAAACAATCCTTAGTAATACTTGTTGCTGATTTTCTCTGAATCAAGTTTCGAAGAAAATGTTTCGAAATATTTCATATAGGGGAAAGTAGGGTAATTGAGAACGGTGGGTAATTAGGAATAGTATTGTAATGGCTATTTGTTTTTGAAATTTTCAGTGTACATTTATTTGAAATTTTCAGTGTACATTTATTTGAAAATCTGCCCGTGTATACTTATCATTGGACGTGACCGTACGTACTACCTGTTTTCGAACCTTATGTGATTTGAAGTTTGCCAAATTATGGAGACTTAATTTTGTCGTCCATAGTCACTTAAAATCTATTCCCATTTCCCCCACGGGTCGATCCAAATTACCCCTTAGATTATCGGGTAAAAAAGGACGACAAGGTTTTTGATTTTCATTAATATTTCTGATAAATAGTTTATTTTTGAGATTTTTATTTTTAGTGATAAGTAGATAAATAAGCAAAGTTTATGTTACAATAAAAGTTGATTATGTTTTAGTATGTTTTCTATTATTTATGAGCGTTAGAAGTTAAATGTTCCCAATTACTCCACTTTCCCCTACCTATCTATGTATACCAATCTTCCTTTGTATGAAAGACTACCAATGACGCGCGTTAAGGTTTTAAATATCATCTGGACAGCCTTACCTACCAGGTTAAGATAGAGCTTTAGCTATCTTCTCATTAAGTGGTATTTTATTACCTACCTATAACACAAAGCATATAGATATATTATCCAGTCAAAAACTATTTCACATTCCGTATTCATTACAATTCATGTTTAAGTAGATAAAACTAAAATCAAGATAAAAATATATCGGCATAACACTTGAGACTTCTAAAAGTATCGCATTTTATCCACGAAATCTTTCAGCTCAATACATTGCCGACCAGGACCGTATTGTTAAAAGCTGTAGTGTCCATTGCCGTGAAGGCAACGTCATGCACGAAGAATCGAGTTGAGAGGTATCGATACAATAGGCACTCGAAAATAGACTCTCTAGAGGATCCATTTTCGGATACACGTGCCTTGACAACACTTTGATTAGGATCTCGTGCTGTCCTGCGTGACGTAACCCACGGAAGGACGTTATCCCGGATTTTCCCTTGCCCCAGTTCCGAGAACGTTAGCAAGATACGGCGTAGTTCAAAGCTCTAGTTAAGACGGTTTAGTATTGTACTCTTCACGTTAAATAGTTAAATTTTACGGCGAGCATTCTTGGTAGTGAAAGTCTAACCGCAGTCAAGTAAATACGGATTCTCTTGTCTAATGCTTAATTCCTAAAACATGTGCTATAAGTATATATGTTATAAGTAATCAATGACATCCTACCTAACTTAACCGCGAACTTTCTTTCTTTTTGGGTATTATACCCAATAGGTACTCGAGCCCCTTATTTTTAATTGGAAAAGGTCCATGTCCTGAAAATTATAATCTCACATTAGGAATGCCAACAACAGGACAAATGCGACGAATACGACGAATACGACGAATATAATTATATAAAAAACACTTTATTTCATGCTTGCACTACAAAATTACAATAAACCGAATCGAAACGGTAATATTCTACAGAAAAGAGAAAATAAACATAGCACTGACATAAAATTAGCGTAGCTTTTTGCGCGAACGATAAATGTAAATCACCTAGAACGAACACCGTACATTGCGCAGTATAGCTATTGAATGCAGTCGGTGCGTGGTAAGCACAATGCGCCCCGCTCAATGCATTTTCTATTGAATCAGCACTCGATTGTCCCATAGTTTAACCTTTTACATAAATCTACCCAATAAATATTATTCCGTAACTAAACGTGAAAATCACTTAGACGACATAGTTTCACTTTTTCCTTGTGTAATATACAAAAATGGAAGTTTACTTAGGGAAAAATCAAAATAACCCCAAAGAATCCAAAGGCATAAATATCGTTGCAAATATAAATTCGGAGAGTAAATGTAATCGTGATCCCCACTTGAAAAAACGTAACAGCCCCTTTGAAGTGGAAAAACATTCTGATACTCGCATAAATAAATCTTGGCAAGCATAGAAACTTAATAATTCGTGGCTGTGTGAGAGGCCGGGTCTATCTGTTACACGAGAGCTACATGGACTATTCGCACCGGACGTCGGTAGAATATTAACTCTGAATGGGATAAAAACGCCGGCATCATCCCATCTTGGCTCAGGTGACAGTAGAATTTGACGTTGGTAATTTGACGCCTTTATCCGGGTCACTTTCGCAACAAATAGCAGTCGAGCCGAGGGGGAAACAAGATTAGGGACTGAATTGACATGTTTTGCATAATTCACGATGCTTGATTCACGTTTAAATCATTTTGTCAGCATTGCAAGAGAGACCGGTCAAATAAACGAAACGTATTTACTCCAATGCTCGGTGTTTTTCGTGAACTGTGTTTACAAGTAGATAGCTGTAGGTATCTTTTTATAGATATCCATGCTTGGCTTTTTGAAAAAGTTTTTCACTGGAAATGATTGTCCGTATAGTACAAAAGTAACGAAAAAATACCAACGTCTCTTATCTCCTCTCGAGCAAGAACAAATTTCAAAGAAGAAGACGGCAATCTTATGACTGAACGGGGCAGAGAGGCAATAAAAGTAATTACAGAGCACCGAGTGAGCTCGGCCGCGGTCTCGCGGTAAGCGGACTACCCTCCGCGCGGAAACTCGTACCAATTAATGTGAGGGAGTGCTCAACATTTCAAGAAATCTCGAAAATTTGTCCCAGAATGATTCATGTAACTTCAACTTAAAATTATATTTAAAATGAGACAGAAACGAAAATGTAAAATTCTATTTGAAAATCATAGGTTCTATGAAGATTTTTCTTACCGGAATGTTAACAAAGAACCTTCGTTTCGCGTCAGTGATAATCCTATTACTTTTTATACTGCTATTTGAAACGCCCCTCTGTCTGTAAAAAGTTATTGAACGCAGGTGGGTGGCTTTTCAAATACGCAGTAATACGGGTAGGTAGTTTTATTCAGTTAGTTCGTTCAGTCAGTTACGATGTCAAAAATAACAGGTAAAAGTTTACTTATGTACTCTATTGCATGTGCGCCAATGAGAAAGGTAATAACTCGAGCTAACCCTTTTTTTTAATCCTCTCGGCAGCCATCCGACACACGTGGGGTAGCTCCGGATATCACATGAACGCACCGGTACCCCGCGCTAACCCTAGTTATGAAATATTTAAAACGCTCATAAAAAGTGTAGGGATTTACTAGTAAACCACCTTGGCTTCCTCCATATTAATATTTCCAATAAACGTTTAGATGGGATTCTTTGAATTGACGTACATGATTATGTTTTATTTTTATACTATCTTAAATATTACCCCACGTTTTAAATCAGTTATTTGTTAAATCACTTCTAATCTAAACATCAGTGGAAGGTAAATATATATGATCTATTG
Organism: Hesperia comma; assembly: GCA_905404135.1. NCBI lineage: Eukaryota > Metazoa > Arthropoda > Insecta > Lepidoptera > Hesperiidae > Hesperia > Hesperia comma. The sequence continues at coordinate 11,660,202 of FR990021.1, read as the reverse complement.
GGTCTCATCCACTAACATAATATAGGTAAACACGAATTGAATTATATGATATTATATCCTAATATATCATTTTTTCGAAGACGCTATCTATACACGTATCCGAAATAGCATCCTGTATATATTTTAAGGAATACACTGCTCACCCGAGCACGTATAAATCAATGAGGTAACGTCGAGTGATGTATGATTTTTTGAGATAAACATAGCTTACGAACCGCCCACCAGTTGATTTATCGGTCTTGCTTGCCACATTAGCTTACCGATGCATCAACCCTGTTGATTTCGGTAACGGATTTTGCTACATGCTCTGTTATTTTTCATTGGTATGGAACGATAGGACAAAGAAAACAAACCTGTTATTTTTAAACGCCCATCCAAGTGTCAAAGTTTTCAAAGCACTAAATCCCACCATGATTTTATCGTCGTAGATTTAACGTTAAATACCGAAATATCTAAAACAGAGTGCAGTCATAGAATTTGACGACTAGCATTAATTAATCTAAGTATTGATCACGTTTACTCATCCTGGTTGGACACTTGTCAATTGACACTTTATTTGTAACATAAAATAACTAAATGAACTACTGGACTGATTTTACGCACTAAATTGAAATCGCCTTCACTAATAATTATAATTATTACATCATAATTATTCCTTTGTATCCAAATATTCAGACTGAGGTTTAATATTAATATTATTATAGCAAATGACGGATTATGAGCCCTTTGCTTACGACCGATTAGTAAGAACTGGCCAACTAAAGTTCCTAATAGTTTGCTAAGTAGATTAACCATCCCAGATTCGATTTGAGTCGATTTTCTTCAGTTTGAGTCGTTTTGTTCTAGGTCGGCCACAGCTGTTGTAACTGGTTGGCACTGCGTATATACCTAATATAAATATAAAATAATATAGAGCTATATTAATTTCATAAGAAATATTTTTTCTTTCGCGGAGATGAAATATTATCCTTTCAAAATACAAAATATTTTAAAACACGACAAGGATAATTTAAGTGCAAGGAAATATTTGTCTGCACACTCTACAACTTCAAGAAGAACATTCACGCCACCGTGTGCAGCAACCGAGAATAAAATGAATAATGTAGGTTTTACATCAAACACTATGTATTTTATTTTCATCTAACATTTTTGTTTTGTTTCATCCTTTCTTCATTCCACCGTTTTCTGTCAAGGGTTCCCTAAGATTGGCACTTCAAAGGTTTTGTCTCATCTTGTCAAATGCATGATCGTGTTCATAGAGTTATTTTTATTAGTTTGTGTTATGTTTTTGACGTGACAACGTCTTATAAATTGGTTTGCCGGGTGGCACTTCAAGAAACTGCGTTAGTAGCTCCGCTCACGTTATGCGCTTACAATGAGAGCGAGTGAGAGGCACGCGTCCCTTCCACTCGGGCATGGTTAGCCCGCCTAAGAGCGAGAGAGACAGACATAAAAAGTGAAAGGCACGCGTCCCTTCCTCCTTAACATTACTTATGGTAGCTACGGCGTACACACGTTGGCGTGTTTCAGAAAATGGTACAGCGCCATCTCTGGAGAAGTAGAGTAATCTCGTTTGTTACCTCACTTAGTTGTGACTAATGGTTAATGGTCTAACGGTTAGCAGCGCTAGATGGCGGATGGTGTTACAATGTTTTAAATATAATTCTTTGTATAAATAAATGTTTTAAATTGTTACTATTATTTCATCCTTCTTCCTACTATACGAATGAATATTCACATTAAAATTATTTTACCACTCAAAGTCGTTGTCACGTAAAACTTTCGCCCGTATACCGACTTTACAGGCAACCAATTTTTTTTTACTTCATTGCTTTAATTGCTTTTCTCACAATACAACTTTGAAGCTGCCAAATTTCATACCTACCTCTTCAGTCCGGGAAATGTACTTAAAAGGAGATACAACGTTTTTATGCTATAAATAAATGGTACCATTTTGAAAATTGTATTATTTAGTTACTTAATCTTGAGGGTTAATATTTTTAATTGTTGTTTCAATTGTCTGTAAGTTAAATTACCTACTAGTTAATTCTTTGCAGTACGCGCCCTTGGGAAAACTTTGATAGCTTTCTATCACAGAAACTAGTTAATTTAATTATAAATGTACCTATGTTTATTTTTCAGTATTGCCTACGCTTAACATATCCATATAAATATTAATAATCAATTAGAAGGTGAAGGTACAATATCTTAACATACCTATAACTCACGTTCTTTATCTCACGATTCTATTTAACGAATGAATAAGTTATAAGTTATTATGACACTAGAGAACCGCCCGCGCTTCGCTTCGGGACCCGTAGGCAGGGGCGTGCGCTCCTTGTAGGCACAAATGCAGTGCATTACTTGCCATTTACGATATTTTAATATAACGTTTGTACGTTTTAGATGACTTAAATTAACAGTAAATAAATGAATATACAAAATATAATAACTTAAAAACGCCAAATATTTTATAAATAACACGTGTTTGCGTATTTGCAAGCAAAAGAACCCCAGGCGTTTGAACATCGTTTGTAAGTAATGCCAGCGCGGTTCGCAGGACATTTGTTTGCATGTGTGTAGTAATTTTGGTGTCCGTACACAGTTCGCAAACGCACACATCCATATAATATCTATAGCTGAGGCATGCGGCAGGATTTCCGAACTCGTCGTCGGAAGTAATCGGACATTTTCGTGCCTATTAGCCGAAGAAACAACGAAAGCACATTACGCATTTTTGTTTAGTAGGGTTATACTTATTATATTTCGCGCCGCGCGCGCCAGCCATGTTGCTTTCTTTTTCATGTGACGAGCTTATGTATACATAATTGTTTGCGAATTGCGAGTTATTAATATAGTTTTCATATAAGATTTTTCATTTTAACATTTGAAAGTGCGTACATTTAATAGTTTATTACTAAGTTTCTGTAATAATTGTAGTGATTTGCTTTTACTAGTGCATCTGTTGAATTTTTTAAAATGTTGGATTGTGAAGTTTGTGCTGATAGTGTGTGTTTATAAAACTTAAAAATAACAAGTTCTCACTATTGTCATTCAGTGAAAAGAATCAAATTGTGTCTAAAGGTAGGTGTGTACCCGAGTTACAAAATTTAAAGCAGCAAAAAGGGAATGTAACTCGAAAGTTTCATGTCAAAAGTAATCAAAAGTTATGAAACGTATAACTGGCTGTGTGGTTGTGTACACACGACTAAATTATATTGTTTTCCTTGCATATGGTTTATTATTATTATTATTGTTTGCGTATTGTTTACATATTGCATATTGAACCTTGAATATGTGAAAATTGAAGCTGACTAGGTGAGTAACATTCCATGTGAGTAATTATAATATTTTAGCTTATTATTTTATTTATCAGAATTTCTTCCGCTGCGACGATCGATCTCTGTTTTGTCTGCGTTGCCGTAGAAGATGTACATGAATAGTATTACATAGACTTCTTCTATTGGAACGGTTTCCGACTTAGAGATCCTTAGCGTGGCTGTGCCTATGCCTAAAATCTATAAAAGAAAAAGTTTTCGTGACCGAGTACTTCGCCGCATACCCTGTGTCATAATCCTGTGCACGCCACTGCCCGTAGGTAACAGCCACGTAGGTCCCGCTCCCGTAGGAATCTCGGCTAAATAAGATGATAATATGATATACTGGAACATGAAATAATATAACAATTGCAGCGCACGCGATTTAAGGTATTTCAATAGTGATTTTAATCGACGGTGGTTTATGTTATTGAAGTTTTCGCAAGGATCCCTAATTTTTTTCAAAATAAAATATAGCCTATGTTACTTCGGAAAGATGTACATTCATAATGGTGAAAGAATTTTTGAAATCGGTCCAGTAGTTATTGAGCCTATTCAATACATACAAACAAACAAACAAACAAAAAAATATTACCTCTTTATAATATTAATAATTATTATATGACATAATACAAGATATTATTTGGTAGGTACAAAAATAAAATTCAAGTGGAGTAAAATTAACCGTCACCGTCTTAAGATGTTTTTATAAGAAAATATTCGGACCAGTAAAGTTTTCAACTTCTTTTCCTTATTAGAGATCCGCTCTTAACTGGAATTCAACTTCTTTTTTCGGTATAACTTTTCAGCTTGATTCGTTCACAGGACAAGAAACTTCTGCATAATAAAAGTAAAAATTTTGACAATATTCAACTTTACTAACAACTTGGGTCAACGGAAGTAGGTTTAAATGAACATGGGTCACTTTAATCATTATTTTTCAAATGTAAAGGACTCCATCCATTTTTTTATCTAAGTCTTTTGAACAGTGGCAAGAAAATACCTTACAAGCTAAAGGAGACCAGCAACTTTCTTAAGGACCTTGGGCCTGGATTATGAACATGCATGAGACATCGCTTTTTATATCGAGGATATTGTTACCACATTGTGCATATTCTTTTATAGCGGAAAATGATGGGAATAATGAAATATAGCCATTTTAAGCACCGCGCACACAAAGTATATATGACGTAACTAGCTAACTAGATTTTAAAACATGAAATGGATGTATTAAAATATGCAAGATTATTTGAGCGTATTGAAGAAGGTGTTCGCTCCAGGCCCAAATCTGATGTTCTCCTTTGAACTGTGACACAGGTAACAAATTTGATTTTAGCGGGGAGTGGCAATTCCATACTTTCAGCGACTCAGATTAGAAGGTAATTTGAGACTATTCTGACGGGTAAAGCATCCTTCTCCTAACGGGACTAATGAGAATAAGAGGAATGTGACGCTGTTGCTTTTATCGACATTTCGTCAAATTAAACCAAGCCGGAAATAATGGCTTACACTCAAAATTACATACATATTGTATTGCGATATTAAAAGCCCACAATGAAAGTGTTCCTTTAAATATTTCATATAAATACAGTGATCAGTTACATTATAATAGGTATGTAGGTATAGATTTTATTCGTCAGCCTTCAGTGATATTTGTATCTCACGGCAGGAATGAAATAACACGAACAGGGAATCTATGAATAAAATAAAATAATACTTTCCATTTTGTACCCTATTCTGATGTAGTCGAGCGTTTCAAACGTATATATTTATTTATTTATTTATTTAGGCTTTATTGACCACCATAACATAAATATTACGGCACAAATGGCGAGCTTAATGCTGTAGCATTCTCTACCAGCTAACCATTTGGCTAAACTGATAAGCACGAATAGCGGTTTACTCATTATCACAAATAAATACATATAAACAAACTTACATACAAATATACATGCATAATTTAATATATATATATATATACAATATATACACCTATATATATACATACATATATACACCTATATATACATATATACATGACCACTTATTATGAATTTCATGTAAGTATCAGCAACTTATCATAATTAAAATAATGTTAGAGATACCTACAAGGAGCTCAGTCAGTGGCGTTCCATCAAGTGCACCCTGAGGTTCTTCTTGAAAGTGAACCTGTCAGCCGGCCTTCTCAGTTTATCGGGTAGGGAATTCCATGAGCGGACGGCTTGGACCGTGAAGGAGTTAGAAACAAACCCAGTTCGGTGTACCGGGATAGAAAGAAGCCACGAGTCAGCAGATCGAAGCTGACGAGCGTGGGAGGAATGTAGATATTGAAATCTGGATTTCAAGTATCCGGGAGCATGGATGTTAAATAGGATATCAGAAAGGGATGAAAGTAATCTTATTTGCCGTCGTTCTCGGATATGAAGCCATTTCAGCTTATGACGATAAGAGGAAATGTGATCAAATTTGCGAAGGCAGAAAACAAAACGAACGGCACTATTTATGAGACGATCCAGCTTGGCGAGAAGAGTCTCACTAACATCAACGTAACACACATCACCATAGTCGATGATGGGGAATATAAGCGCTTGTACTAAATAAATTTTGGTTTCGATTGGCAAGAATTTTCTAAGACGGTTGAGATACGTCAACGTGGCAGTGACAGAGCGGCAAACTTCACTAATTTGCACGTTCCAGCTTAACGAGCTATCAATGTGTATACCAAGATCCCTAACATGTGAACAAAAGGGTATAATTGAACCATCAAACGTAACAGGGGCAATCGACGTGTGATCTATCTTGGCTAGCTGACGCGAGCAACCTACAATGATAGATTGACATTTATTTGGGTTAACCTTAATGCCATACTTCTGCGACCATACGCTGACATTGTGTAAGTCTAGATTAATTTTGTCAATGGCATCGTTAATATTGTTAGCATCAGCAGAGGCATATACTTGTAGATCATCTGCGTACAGATGGTAAGAGCAACCAAGGAAGGAGGTGAGAGAATTGATAAAAATCGAGAAAAGTAGAGGCGAGAGGATGCCACCTTGCGGCACCCCGGAGGAGAGACAACGCCAATCTGACATGGTCCCATCACTCCTGACTGCCTGATGGCGGCCCCGTAGGTAAGAAGAGAACCATGCCCGGGCGGTAGATGAGACGCGCAGTTGGGACAGGATAGCAAGGAGAATATCATGGTCTACCATGTTGAAGGCGTTAGAGAAGTCAATTAAGACCAGCACGGTGACCATTCTACTCTCCATGCTATCGCGAATGTCCTCTGTTACCTTCAAAAGAGCAGTGGCCGTACTATGCCCTGGTCTGAATCCCGACTGAAAAGGGCTAAGCATGTTGTTTTCGTAGACGTGTGTGGATAGTTGGTGATGGACGACGGCCTCTAGAACTATATATTCATGAATATGAAGGTTTTATAAGCGTACTAATAGAATTATATCAAATGGTTTAGATATATTCAGGTTTTAATCTTATTTAAGAATAGGTTGGTTGGAACTTTTTTGTTTAATATGCGATTGAAATAAAACAAACATTATAAATGTGAAACTTACTACAATCTTCTAGTGAATTTTGAATTTATTGCGATCAAAATACCTACCAGACAAACAGACAAAAATTCTAAAAACCATTGTTTATGGTAAAGGCGTTAAGAAATACCCCCTTTAATAATTTTACTGATATAATATGTGTCTTTCATATACAGCTACAGATTTATAATGTCTAGATTAGGCTTCCTGTTTTTTAACATCAATGTAAATATGTATATAGTAGGTTAGTCTCCAGTTAGTGTTGATTAGAGATTTCGGTCCATTTGCGGTCCACTATAGCTGCCGAACTCTCGACGTAATTGAAGAGGCCTGAAGCGTACCCGCAGAAAGTCATTAGAAATGAATTACCACTTGCTTGGGTAAAGCTGCCTTTCTGATTCCTAAAAGTTTCCTGGAACGTTTTACAAGAAGCGTGAAATTTAATATCAAAATCCAAACACGACACTAAACAACGACATTTATAAATAGAAAATATACTTTTGTTTCACTAGGATAGTATAGCTCTATTTTGTTTAATAATATTTTCTCAAACATTGGTTATAAATAGTTACAAAATATTTATTTATATTAATGGAATACAAAAAAGATATAAAGATATCTACACGAAATTCATAGTGCAATAATTATTGCTTTTTACAAAAAAAAACCTTGATAAGCAGAGATAACTCAAAAACTACTCGCCAGATGGCGCTCAATTCAACATGTAAGTGTAAAGTTCTCGTCACTACAAATTAATCAAGCCCAAACACTAGACAACTGCAGTAAATCGATGAGGAGTTCCCTCGACTGTCTATCGGCTTCATTAGATGAACTCCAGACCTTCATGAAATAGTAGCGCTTTAATGTACTTATGATAATATGAACAAACACACTAGTCGTCCATATAATTTTCGAAAGTTCTCCTCGATTTCCCTTTGATGCCATCATTAGATCCTGAAGTCCTTATCAGCGGACCCTACTGCGCATATCTACTTTAGGTGCAACAAAAAATGAATTATCAAAATCGGCCCATAAACGACGAAAAAATCGCTGAACACACATTAAAAAAAGCATATACATATACGGTCGAATTGAGAACCTCCTTCTTTTTTGAAGTCGGTTAAAAATCTATCCAGAACTTTTCTGTTCCAGACTTGACGTCTTTGATTTTCTATACTTTTGTCCTGAATTTCTATAGATACTTTTAAAAATAATATACAATCATATTAAATTAAAATTGTGATCTACGACAATGAGTGATCTACTGTTGAGCATATTAGTAATGTATATTTATCCATCGAGGCTTCAATGGCCGTCCGCACATTAATTTACTGCGAACGGCAGATTATCTATGATTTAAACAATGATACTCACATTATTGTTAATGGCGTAGCCGTAGTATTAGGGTGAAGATAAAGGTATTTTGAATTATGGATTACTGAATATTAAGCATAATCCCTCGTAATTTGGGGTATTTGCAGTAGCATTAAATTTAGTAGCGGTGATAACCTAATGGTTAAGAAATCGGCTTCCTATTCGTAGTTTCGAATATCGTGAAGTCCGCCAATCCGCACTTGGCCAGCATGGTGGATTTTGGTCTTATCCTTCTCGTTGTGAAAAGAGACCTGTGCTCAATAGTGGGCCATGATGGGTTGAGATGATGAAGTAGCGTTTAATCGTATTAAGATAAAAGCTCAAGATAAAAAAACATAGAATATTAGTAGATATGAAATTGTTAAAATTTGAGAGGAGGAGGAGAAATTATAGAGTTATGGTTATTATGATTTAAACATAAGTAGGTACAAGCATTGCGAATTGTTTATTTAAACATAAAACCACACATTGAATCATCATTTCAATGATCATCATTTCGAGAAGAAAAGTGACCTTAACGAAAAGTAACCCGAATACCAACCAAACCAAACAACCAACCCAACCCAACCAACCCAAGTAACCGAAATGCGTTTTCCCCTCTTTTTATACTATTCAAATCGGTTGCGAATTATTTCTCTTCTACATTTTTTATACTATTGTAACGTAGGATTTTTATGCCTGTGCTATAACAACTGTGAGGAGCAATGACTGCAGGAGGTGGTGATATGAGATGTGCTGAAGCGAGGGCAGTTTTGGCATACTGGTGTTGCCAGATGTGGAGTGGAGAGGTGCTATTGAGAGGAGCGGTGCTTTTGAGCAGAGTAATGTTTTAGTGGAGTGGAGAGGAGTGAGGAGAGGAGAGGAGTCAGATTTCTTTTTCAGGTTTTCTATTAAAATGTTACTGGCCAGCGACCTGGCCGGTACCTATTTGAAAATGGAACGACGACAGCTAAGGAAGATTTGTTGTTGTCAATACTTTCATCATTCAATAAATTGTAACTTAAGTTGTAACACGAGTCGTATTATTTTGCCCTTTTATACTATTATAACTATGCAATTTAATGAATTAATGCGTTGGGATATCTCAAGGTCTGTATTTACTACTGATACCCTAGAGGTCTTCATATCGTTAAGTAAAAGCCAATATCCACTAACGGTGGTGCAAGCTATAGGGCACACGAAGCAATGGCGCCCAATTCCTCGAATTGGAGAGCACCAGTCGCTGGAATCTGTATACAATCAAAACTTTTTGGATATCACCGCCTTTCTAGAATTGCTTAAGAAATATTGTTAGTTCAGTTATCACAACTTAAAGGGGCAACAAACTAGAAGCTTTTGTCGATTAGGTACTTAAAAAAGTGACTTATAAATAGATTATGAAATAACGCCTATAATAAGAAAAGTTCTTAAGAATAAATATAAACAGAAGAGAGCTTTTTAAAATGTAAATCTCTATTGTCCTTCAGTGAAGCTTAAAAGTAGAATTCAAAGAATATTATAACAATATTTATCACAGAACGCTAATAAAAGGAAAAAGAAGTTAAAAAGTTTCAGACACGCAAAATATTTTTATCAAGAACCAATCGGCGGATTACGATGTTCATTTTATTCCTGTGAAACTGCAAAATGTTTACTGTACACGTATGTCAGGCGCATTAACGTTTTTAACAGAGGAGACACCTGATAGTCGATGGTCACCATGGCCCAAGATACTAAAGGAGATGTTTCACAAATGTATGGCGCCTGGGCGGGTACACTGTACATTCAATAGGAAGTAGCTCATATTATTTGAAAGCTTTCCATATCATCCAAATTCTTGATTTCACCTTTGTTTGGCGACAATAATTCAATTTATGGATAATATATTGTAACACTGAGACAGTATGGTGGACAAATCGCCTGCTGATGACGTTGATAAACTTGATTTATTCTAATGTCATATTAGGAGTGTTAACATGAGTCAATGTCAAATGCATAGTCAAATATAAATAAATGCGACCCCGACGATCTTTTTGGATTTTGTTTGTTGGATTTATCTTCTATTATTAACTTTTTAGTAACAGAAAGGTATAACTAAATAAAGGCGAGTGCTGTATTATGTATATATTATTATATGTATAAGCGGTAGAAGGTATAGAAGCATGATAAAAAAAAATTTTTTTGCAGAAATCAACGAAACACTATCAGCAGAAGGCAAATGAGCATCTTATTGAAAATTCAACCTACATAAAGATGCCAATGCATACTTAAATAAGTATGAACTTAAAGTGAACCTGGATAATTGTATGGAGTATGAAGATTTGTCTTAACAGACCCAACGCATTTGCAATTTCTGCATTTTAATATTTTCAATATGAAAAAAATAAAAAACAGCGTTTAATTTATTCTCATTTTTTTCATTTCAATCATCTTCTCTTAACAATATGCTACCCAGGACAAGCCGGTGTCTCAATATCTGTCTGATACCGAACTCAACCCAGATACCATACAATGGTGCACACAGCATCATCATCCCAGCATACCAATCACAACCAAAATCGAGGTCCTTAAAACGAAAGCCGGGTAAACAAGTATTGCGAGATCCAGGAGTCCAAAAAAGCCACTAGATATGCTGTTGTTCACTCCAAAGAAACATTCGGAACACCGAAAAATGTCACTTGCATTCTAAACTTCAAAGCTCATCATTCTACAGTATAGTAAACCCAACTTAAGATTGAAACGAAAGAGGCGCTGTCGGACGCATTTGATCATCATTGCACACTAGTAACTGACAGATGAATGACCACAACGTACTTATGAATGACTTTTCGTTAGTTCCAATTTTTGCCATTTCAGAGATAAGTTGGGCGCACTGTAGGTACAGATAAGTAATCACAGACAACAGACGAGTTTATATTTATTTTGACAGTTCTCTATTTCGGAGCCATTGAACCGCCGATGTTGTCGTGTGTAAAAATATTTTATTGAAAATAATTTCTCTGCAGAGAACAGTTCATTTAATATTTTTTTTTATATTTTTCTGTGAATCAGTATATTTTTCTCTATTTATGCTGGAATGTACAAAGACCCCGCCCAAAAAGAAACATCTCCTTTAGATAAATAAAACTAAATATAGCCTAATAACAAATCATTCTATTTTTACACCCAAAACAATCTTCTATCTGATGTTCGTACACAAATCAATTTAAAAGTGAAAACACAATTTTATGCCAACGAACTCTCAAAGCGCTAATCAATTTGATATCAAAACCAGGCACGTCAATTTTATGTTGTCTTAAATTTATTCCTTCAGTTTTATTCTCCAAGAATATCGCTAGAGCAAAGTTGCTGCGTTGGCAAGCTAATATGGTGGGACCGATAAATCAACTGGGGGTGGGTGGATCGCACTCGTATCAGTATGTATCTAAAAAATCCTACCGCGTCCCACGACTAGATAGCTAGGCATCTTTATCGATCGCTACTTGTTACTAGTATTATAATGAAGCCTTAAGTTACAACCAAAGAGGATACAACTTCAAAGGTCTTCAACGTCATTTCATAATGTCTTAAGACGTCTTAATGGAAATCTCACACACTTACTAGTTACATATGTAGACTTATGGTGAGTGTGGCCAATGCGAGTTGATGCGAGAAAGTACGATTGTAGGTATGTGGCAAAAAACTGGCACGCAAGTCGAGACAAAATATTGTTTCATTCTGTCTCGTGTATTTTTCGTGTTAATATCGTAATTTGCTCCTTTTTAACCGACTTCAAAAACAGGAGGAGGTTTTCAATTCGTCTGTACGTTTGTTTTTCTTATGAGTGTTACCTGATGTTGCACTGGTCGTACTGGGTGAAGTACTTTCGCCATTCGAAAGGTAAGGACTGCCGTCTGGTCCCATAAAAAATTGAGCAACATCTGACGATCAGTTTTTGAGTTATTCTCAATAATGTGAAGTTAATTTATGCTCATTTCCTCATAACTTTTGACTGAGTGTTCCGATTTGATAATTCTTTTTTCGTTCGAAAGGTAAGTACCTAGTGTAATACCTATTTATTTATTTATTAGTAAAACTACGCCATCAAACTACGCTTCGAAAAACCCTAATGGTCCAGTCATTTAAGCTTAAATTAGGTAAGAATCTCGGAATTCGAGATACCCAGCTGTAAGTCTGTAAATACTTGTATATTGACACCCTAAAAGTTTTCACTGACAGGAGACGCGTCTACGATGCGACTCCTGTCAGTAGACAGTGTCAAATACATACAAATTTTGGGTTGCGTTGCAGTCGCGTAGCTTATAAATAGTGTGTGTGAGAAGTGCCTAACGCTTTTACTTTATGTTATAGACAATATACATAGGTAATGTCTACCAGGAAACTCCTACTTCAAGTCGACTTAAAAAACTTCGTTCGAGAGCGTTTAACGAACGTTTCCTGTACTGATTTAAAAGACAATAAAATCGAATAAAGAAAATTGCGTTATTTTATTTTAGATTATTTTGAGATTTGCCACGCCCATAAAATATTAAACAACTAATTTACTGTACTTACACATTTCGCGAGTTTCAAAATGCATATCTGGTTATGTAAAGTTTAGATTTGTTGCACGAATACATCGATTTATGCTTTTGTTACTACACAACTGGCGGTAACACCAACGGATGAATGTGTAGTAGATATCCTACTATCCTACTAATATTATAAATGCGAAAGTTTGTAAGGATGTATGTGTGTGTGTTTGTTACTCTTTCACGCAAAAACTACTGAACCGATTTTCATGAAACTTTGCAGTAATATAGCTTAGACATCGGAATAACATAATTTGTAATAATTTATAGAGATTTTTGAAGGGACTGGTTTCCCGAAGCGAAGCGAGGGCGGATTTACTAGTATTCATATATCGCTATATGGCAAAAGTCAAAACCATACAAAGAGTTTTACAATAAATTGGTTCTATTCCCGATAAAGGTTTTCTGGAACAGGAATACTCGCAATGTTTACATATCAAATGTGTAAGATAGATACTGCTGTTGATTGTCATCTTATTTTGTCCCAGAATTTGGTATTTTATTTAGGACTTGTACTGCAATTTGCAATCCGCCCTAACTTCGTTAAATTACATTTTTTACCCTCCCTAGCATTTAACCAACAAATTTATGCGTAACTAGGATAGAAGAAAAGAATTAACACTGAATTTAAACTGACATACATACATACATACATACCCTCAAAAACATTACCCTCCTTGTGACGCAGTCAGGTAAAACCTTCAATAACTTTTACTAAATTACTTACACCTTATGTTAGTATTGCATTGTAACCATAGTAGCAAATTTAATATGCTACTATACTTAATAGTGAATTCTAAATTCTGAAATAGTAAATTCGGCTCCATCGTAAAATATTAACAATAAAATAGAATGAGCAAGATAAGGGTATGAAGGATTGAATAACGGTAGATTTTTCATAAAAACTTCTAGAATCTTGTTCCATTCTCATGCCAAAAATAACAAACCTTGATATTTCAGTTTATGTATTTATAAAAAGTTACTAATAACAAAAAAACTAGTTTAACACCGACAGGTAAATACTTATATAACCCAAAAACTTCTCGTAAGACGTAACACTAACATTCGAATAAAAAAAATCGTAATCGGTTCACCCAGTAAAAAATTACCTATTAACTAATAAATAATACATATAAAGCTTAATTGAAAAGCTCATTTTTAAAAGATTTGAAAAAAGAGGAGGTTATCAATTCGATTGTATTTTTTTTCTTATGTGCGTTACCTCATAACTTCGTACCTATTGGGTGAACCGATTTTAATAATTCTTTTTTATTCGAAAGCTGGTACTTGTCTTGTAAAGGGTAGGTAGTTTTTGAGTGGTCTCTACATATCGATTTACTCCGAAGGGATTTTAAAGTCGTTTATTTTTTGTGAAAGGTTCTATATAATTCCATTGTCGTCTTAAAAACCCGACAACTACCATTTGTACCACTCTTATTCAGTGGTCTCATACTATACCTAATTATCACTTTGCAAATATCAGAGAGAAAATTTAAAAGCCCCATTTCGTTCCACTTGCAAATCCATGCGGTGAGATAAGCTGATTAGCAAGTTAAAAGGATCGTCCACAGTAATCGCGTCACAGTAGCCAAATTAAAACCATCTCATTATCCGAGAAACGTCAAGAATCCGTCTGATATATGGTGGCCGTCGCGTGAAGCGCTTTCATTTCGGTTTTTATCATACTAATTTACAAGTACACCTTAATTATTCTGTTGCAGGAATCTTATACGCCTCGTGTTAAACCGTGTAACGTCTCAACTTATGAGCGAGATAGGCTAATAATATGACCATGATTTTTGTGCAAACCACATAAAATAGATTCTCTGAAACCTAAAATTTTATCAGAACCGAGCTTAAATAGTGCTCTTATTGGTGTCCAAATTGTAGTTATAACAGGGAAATAAAAAATTATCGTAACCTACTATTTTCTAAAGCTTCTCTCTGGAAACACGATTTAATTGGTTGTTCTAATATTTTATACAGACTGAGGCTTAGTGTACATAGGAAAATGAGATTTCTTATGTCCTTAAAATGAAGATTGGCCCTGTTCGTATAGGATATAACTTTTTCAAATTATTTAACTATTTAAACCGTTTCTTTAATTTGATACTTTTATTTTATTATCAGTTAAAGTAGACAAGATTAAGACATCAGTAATAGATTAGCAGGTACACAATTTTATAACGTTTAATAACTAACTTTTTACATAAAATAACCGACTTCAAAGTCGACATAACTCAAAAACCAATTGCCAAAAGAACAACCTTTCGAACAAAAAAGAATCATCAAAATCGGAACACACAGTCAAAAGTTAGAATAAATTAAATTCACATAATTGAGAATAAAATGGGACCACACGGCAGTCATTAGCTTTCCAATGTCGATAGAATTATCGAAATCGGTTAACCCAGTACGAAGTTATGAGGTAACACACCTAAGACAAAAAACATAGAGACGAATTGAGAGCCCCTCCTTTTTTTGAAGTCGGTTAAAAAACTATTTGTTCATACCTAACATCAACATTAAGGTAACACATAATTAGGTGGTAGAGCCTAGAGTTCGCCCGGGGTAGTACCACCGCCCGCCAAGGTACTCAGTACCATTCCTACCGTCATAATAATTGTTTTTAAGAGCAATCGTGTTCCGGATAGGAAGGTGTGGAGCCGGTTCACTTTTTTAGAGGCGACCATCTCAGTCAGTCAGGGGTAGCAACGCATCTGTGACCGAATTGGCACAAGACTCACACTAATCATTACTAACTGGACAATACTAATATTAACTAACAGGACTAACTATCACTAACAGTCCCTGTCCTCACACTTATTAACAAACTAACCAACTGACATTCTAACACCATCTACTAATTGGACTAACCACCCTAGTCCCTAAATTGGGTCTTGTTCTAAGTCGGTCTCACTCTCAATTGCCATGGGCGGCAGCGGAAGGGTGGTGCTGCATGCTCGTTTGCTACCTTAATTCAATAAAAAAAAATTATGGTAACACAGCAAGACTCAAGTTATTAAGGATTTACTTCATAATAATATATATAATACCTCTAATCTCCGATATTTGCTATTGCATTATCTATTCTCATTAGATTAGTAATACGTTGTCAACAGCGTTGGTTTCACAATTATTTATTTATTCTGCACTTTGGTTAATGTCCCTTATTTTATATACATGTTACTATTTGTTGAAAATAAATACAGTAAGTAAATAGAAGACGAAAAGGATATATATTAGTTAATAGTATATTCGTGTAAATAGAACATATAACGTCTAATATAGTATAGTACCTACTCATTCTCTTGATAACTTTAATTAGCATATTTATAAAAAAAGTAGGTCTGCTTCTTGCTGAAGCATATTGTTAATTAAAATAGCCACGTAAAAATCAAAAACTTAACAACAGCTATCTCTTAACTTTTCTTCAGAACTTTACTTTACTCGTACTTGCATTTATGTTGAAAATTAGTTTCACCCGCTTACTGTAAACGCTGCGAGCTAAACGTTTGAAAATATGAGAACGGGTTTATTTAACAAAGATTTATAACGACCCAGTTATCTCTAATGTTTGTTAACTGCAACTTGGTCCCGCTTTACGATGCATTTTATAATAATTAATAACGTGCCCAGCATATTATATCCTTATTTGCGTCGTCTTTTTAATACTACAGTAAAGAAACCGCAAGGAAGATGTGTAAATTTTCACTTTGTATAATAAACGACTCTATTCACTTTAAGACTTTATTAAAGGAAAATGTTTACCTTAAAAATGTTGCCTGCAAAATGAGATGAACACATTAACAAAAGATGATTTTCCCGTGATACCTCTCTGCATCTAGATTAGTAGGTTGCGAGCAACGTCACATCGTTTTGCTTTAAAACGAACGCTATAAATTATACTGCTCTCCAGTTTATTAAAGAAGTAGATGTCAAAGTGTCACAGATATTAAAGGCAATGCGGAAATTAAAGTGTTAAAGAGTAGTGTCTCGATGTTTTTATGAGATTTGAATTGTGACTTTTCCTTAACTTCAAATTAAGAGGCTGTTGTTTGTTACGTGTTGTTTTAACGTTCCATCATTGTATAGATCTTTTATTTATTTTATTCCAAATTATAAATGTCAGAAATGTGTGCGACAGTTCTTACAATCGAGAATCGTCATGCGTCTCACATACTTCTCGAATGTAAATGTGGTATGATGGAAAACTATTTCGAAATGTCATGGGTGATACACACATCAAAAGTGTCTAGGGATCAAGCATTTTTATGCGGATTTCTTGAGATTGAGATGTGGCTTTGTAATAAATTTATGATTTTATAAATTTATATGGATCCTTTTTGGTGCATTTCATAATTTGAATCAGGAACTGTCAATCAAATTCGAGTAAAAGATGAAAATCAGCTGTCAATATTTTCCCTATAAAAACATACAACGCATTGAAGACATTATTAGTGCTACTGTTTCCCTACTACTGATTAAAACCAACGTTATTGTGGAGCGGCGACGTCATTTAAGCAGGGAAGAAATGCTCAGAGCCGTGGGAATGATAGAAGCTGGTTCCCGGCAACGTACTGTGGCTTTAGCTCTGAATACAAGTCAGAGTGTTATCAGTCGACTTTGGACACGTTACCGAAGCACTGGTACCGTGGCTGAGCGCCATGGAGGACGGTATCGCTGCACCACACGGAGACAAGACCGATACATTCAAATCTTAACTCGAAGAGCTCCAACAATAACCGCCATGATGTTAGCCGTGAGGCTTCATCACTCTTCAAGGAACTTAATTAGCGACCAAACAGTCAGAAACCGCTTGCATGAAGTGAACCTTCATTCCCGAAGACCGCTACGGGTACCACCTATAGCAATGCACAATCGTAGGATTCGATATCAATGGGCTCTTGAACACAGAAATTGGGCAGAAGAACAATGGCGTTTCGTGTGCTTTTCTGATGAGTCTCGTTTTGGTATGAGACCGGATACAAGACGTATACGACACTGGAGAACCCCTGGACGCCAACAGCGATTAAAATCCTGCCAGGAAGTCCATCCTTATAGTGGTGGAACCATCATGGTATGGGCGGGTATTTGGATCGGCGGAAGAACTGAGTTGATTTGGATCAGAGGCAACCTCAACGCTCAAATTTATGCTGAGACGATTGTATCAGACGTCATCGTTCCTCTACAAGTGCAAATCGGTCCCTTATTTCAGTTAATGCATGATAATGCACGACCGCACACCGCAAGAGTTGTAAGACAGACTCTCGCCGCAGCTAACATCAATGTCCTGCCCTGGCCTGCTCAGTCGCCAGACTTGAACCCGATTGAGCATGCATGGGATATGCTACAGAGAAGAGCTCTGCCGAATATGGAGGGTATCCAGTGGCAAGAAGACCTTTTTTTGTTGTTGCAACGAACATGGGCGGCCATTCCACAGCGTGATTTGGATGAACTCATTTTGAGTATGCCAAACCGATGTTCTTGTGTTGTTAGTGTTCGCGGTAGAAACACGGATTATTAATTGTTTAAGTTACCCAATAAAATTTTAAAGAAAACTGTTATTTCAGTCTTTTTTTCGAACTTTAATGTTAGTGGTTCAAATGTCAAAAATCCCTTTATTAGGAAAATGGCAAATTTCTTTATTAATGCAAAGGTGACTTGGTTTATCGTTACTGTGACAAACGAAAACACTTTATTTGATGAATCCTTAAAGAAAATTTTTATTAATATCAATCAGGAGAAAAGTTATTGCAAAAATATATGTTGATCCCTAGACACTTTTGATGTGTGTATTTAGGAAACAGATATAGTAAACCCAACTTAAGATTGAAACGAAAGAGGCGCTGTCGGACGCATTTCACATTCATTTGACCAATCATTGCACACTAGTAACTGACAGATGAATGACCACAACGTACTTATGAATGACTTTTCGTTAGTTCCAATTTTCGCCATTTCAGAGATAAGTTGGGCGCACTGTAGCCGTTACTGGCCGTTAGAGTCTTCTCTCGATGACCACGTCATTGGAATTGGACGTATGAATTTCCATCTGTTTGAAAATTCAATACTGCACGACACCCATCCGAATGACAAACGATTTTAACATTCGTGTGTAAATTTTGGAAGATGGCTCTTCTATTTGAAACGGTGGACGTTACGGGTCGCACAATAACGATTTAGCGTATTGTCAGAGTGAATTCCGAATTACTGAGGTTTTCACGGAGGCATTATTTTAAGCATTGAAATAAGTATCTTTTGTAGTGGAATTTACTTGTATCGTAGGCCCTCCTGGTTATTTACGATATTATGTACAAATGACGCAGGATTAGGTACCTACAGTATTTTGTGGTGATGTTTTAAAAGTTTTTGTAGTTTCTTTATCAACTTAACGCGTTGAGTTTATATTTACATAGTATAATAATATTACGATAGAATAACGTGTTAAAAAATGTTTTACAAACATATTTAGAAATACTGTACATCACAATGAAATATTGTATTAACAATGTGAAAAATATGATACAATGATACAGATAACAAGAACTTCGTCGTTACTTTGGTTCAGGAAACATTAAATTTACAAATGTTATATGTACATACCACAACGTCCAGAACATTATTACACTTTTTGGAACGGTGTTCCTTATCACACGGTACGGATGGAGGCTGGAGAAAAAAATGTTTAAGATTTTCCATAACGACGACGTCTGCTAAAGGCTGTCTGGTTGGCGCTTATATGTCAATTATATTAAATGGCCAATTTCAGTCAATAAAGTAAACTGTCAGGTGACTTCTATGGTTTGTTACTTCTATGCTTGTTACGGAATTAAATTAACAAACGAGCATGCAGCACCACCTTTCCGCTGCCGCCTAGGACAGCTATGACGGACACAGGACAATACTCAAAGGGTGAGTAGGATGGTAGTCCCTATTAGCAGACGGTTTTGAAAAATTAGTCGGTTAGTTTGTCAGTCAGTTCGGCTACTGGAGCAGGGACGGTGATATGATAACTAATCCTGTTAACAAGAGTCTTGTTACAATTTGGTCACCGATGCATTGCTACCATTGAGGTCTGAGAGCGTCACCGATAAGAGTGTAGCCGGCTCTACGCCTCTCTATTCGGAACATTATTGCTGTTAAAAACAAATTATTACACGTTAGAAATAGTAGATACATAATGGAACTAAATAATATAGAAACCATTAAAACATACAGGAAAAGAAAAATCCTCTTGGTTTTTTAGTAAAAGATTTTTGCTCGTATAAATTGATTTAGCTGAGTAATTTTCCGTTACATTACCAATATAAGTACCAGGCTGCCAGCGAAGGGGATGTGTTAATTATCTGATTTTGAGTCTGACGACAAACAGAAGCAGGGTGTGGACGGAGTGACGGCCCCGGGCTCGCGACCCCTCTGTTATTGTAAAACGCACCCAGGGTGTAATTTGGCAACGCGCGGTGATGGTATCGCACAACATTTCCCTGCAGATATCATGTTATTTAATACCGCTATTTGGCTCGCGTCCTCCGACTACCAACAACCTTTTTGCATTTATGTATGCCTAAATACAATCGTGATCCTATCTTATTAAACGTACTAAATACTTATCATATGTATAGAATATTCTATATGCCTACGATTTGAGATATAAATTCTTTCGTTACAAAGTATACCTACTAATCAATGAAACAACGAAACTCTAAAATTCTCATTATGAAAAATAATAATAAGTCTATGCATTTGTTTTTCATTTTAAGATCATTCATTACCCAACCATCTTTTCTCCTAAACTTTGAAATACCAAAAATTTTGATGATAATAAGTTGAAGGAAACCACAGAAACGTTCAAAAACAAGTAATTGTTTCCTTCGTTCCCAGTTAATCCCTCATTTGTTACTCGGAGTTCCTACAACTTTGTCTGCGCAGACAGAGCGCTGTCATTTTCACCAGGCACTCTCTTGAATATTTCTTGCCCGTCTCTTATTACTTCAAGGATCGGTTTTGAAGACACATAATTGTATCAGAGACATATTTATTTCTCAAACCAGAACTTTGTTGCGTATTTGGTAATACGCAACAAAGTTCTGGTTACGCAACAAAGTTGTTGAAGAAGATATTTCTTCAGAAGTCTTAGTTTTATAAAAAATACTGTCTATAAAATTATAACTTACCTTTTATGAGCACTGTTACTTTATGAAATTATTACTTTTATGAAAACTCACACTTATACTTCATGCCTTTGCTACTACTCTACACTTCGCACTAGGCTTCGCAGTGCCATGTTTAAACTTTAGATCAGAAACTTCGCGGTAATGAATAACTAATATTTGTATCTACTGAAGAATTTGCAAAAATTTTTACCTCTATAGTAATAAAGTATAATTTTTGTTAAATTCCCCTTTGGCTATTTTGCCCTGCACCTGAGCACTATTACATAAAGTAAGTACCTACCGACCTCGTTTATTTATGTTTTAAACATAATAGATCGCAATTATTTTTTATTATGACAAAAACATACACTGTATAAAAATCGCAGTTAGCTAAGTGCATATTTCACACTGCGTTTGTGCCACACCGATATATTTGACTCATTTAAACCCTCAACTTGTGACTAAGAAGCATATACTTTATCTTAGTACTTTAATCTTAACCGCAACAAAATAATAAACTAAAATTGTATAAAAGGGTTTAATAAAAAATCTCCTGTGATAATTAAAAAGCACACAGTTAACTGAAGTAACTTTAAAAAAATGTTTCAAACGAAGCGAGTAGGTATATTCGCGAGATAAATTATTTTAGTTAGAAACGAAAACCGCGACGCGTGTTCGCTTAATAATAAATTAACTTTCCACAAACTGTAACGGAACAGCGTAACATAGGAATTTACTTCTAATATAGAACACACATCCGTACCCATACCTACTAATATTATAAATGCGAAAATATGTTTGTACTTCTATCATATCTAAGCGTAGCAACGAATCGTTGTGATTTTTTGTATTGAGAAGGGCTTCTGAGTGACATAATCCACTCTTTTTCGCAAAAAATGTCTCATTACCACAAGAAAACACGTTTTAATAAAATAAGCGCTAGGCATAGCGTTACGGCCGCAATAATGGTATGACGAGTGTTTCTGAATAGATAATAAATCTTTGCAAGTTTAAAGTGAAGATTCCCCGAGGTGATACATAGTAGGTACCTATTATTTCATTGCATAGATAATTATAGCAAATGAGTTCGTTCTTGTACTTTAATAACCTTCTCTTTTATTGCAATTAGTTAGTTACCTACATGTTGTTTACGTAGGAGAAGAAAAGCGGTTATTGCAGACTATAAGTAACGCTCAGTCGACTTTAAGCAATTAAATGAGAAGTGGTAAGTACAGGTATCTCCTTTAAGTAGATCTTCTTTATGTTGATGACAGACCCATGCTTACGTATTAGCCTTAATTGGGTAAGGCCAAGAATGTAAACAAATGTAAGTACCTCCTAATCTTAGAATAAATATAGTATAGAAACCGAGTCAGCGCGGCCATTTTGTAGTACCTTCATTTGGAGCCAGGCTCCAAACACCGTTCCCACCATTTCGCTCCGTCACCGTAGTACCTACTCAATGTCAATACGCGCCAAACGTGTCTCGCGAAAAAAATATTATGACGAAATGTGCCGTTAAATTTTGTCACAAAACTTCCGAAAAGCAAAAGAAATGTAATAACATCACTTATCACAGGTTAGCTTTCAATATTTCATTTTATAGTATGGCCGACTCCACACGTTTTGGCGCCAACGCCTAATAAAAAAAAATTGGTTAGTGCTTCATTTTAGATCGAGCGCTTGTATGACTACTGTCATTCTATATTATAATTATTCTAAACTACTAATCCATATTTTGCTATATACGATACATACTCGTATACTCTGAGAAGCACTAGAAATCTAACGAGCACGCAGTATCCAACAGTGAAGCCCCAAATGAAATGTCAATTTAATCACCGAAAGCTAACCACAATCTATTCATACAGAAACCACACAATGAATAAATAACGTTTCTCAAGCTACTTACCAAAGCTTACCTACTTTTGTACTCAGACATGTCATTTACATTTAGGTACTTCATATCGGAGAAGAAAACAGCAACAAATACTGAACTCCAAATAGGTGTGTATGTAATCAAAATATTACCATAATACAACGGAACTCCGACCACTGAAATTTCCAACAAGAAATCTTGGCGAGTTAAATATTTCAGTATCGTCGAATAAACTCGTTCACCTGGCGTCTGTTTAAAATTCTCAGGTGGCGCGGTGACAGCAGCGAACTTGTCAAAGTTACGGAGTTGGCGGCTGTCGTGGGAACATCACGCCGCCGGTTGACACTTCCCGAGAACAAACAACGTTCCCTGGAGAAATTCTTCAAACACTTTCACTACCTAACTACCCCCGCCTAAAATTACACTTCGCGTCTAAATATTTCCAGATTGTAATGTAAAAGTGAAAGCTTCAAAATATGTAGTAATCGGAATGATTATAATGTGAAATTATTTTGTTCTTAGTTTATGTTAGCAATCCACCTAATGCACAAGATGCTTATAACGTTAAATATTTACCAACATTCATCGAATTAAAAACCGATCAATACGAGTCAGAACACACACTTAGTGTTTCGTACTACGGACTGGCACTAACTCTAATTTTATCTGGTCAATAACAAGTTAGAGAGAGATTCAATAACTGGTAGAGAATGCTTTTAGTATTAAGTATATGGTTTAAATTTATTAAATGTTTTAATATACAATAAAGTCTAAGTAAAAAAATAATAAATGGAAAATTAAAAAGTATAAAAAAGATAGTTCCGCCATTTCGTTAGATATCTTTAATTACTATTTTACAATGCTTAGTAAAATTTAAGTTACCTTTCTCTATCCATTTCAGAGATAGAGCCCCGTGATAACAGACAGAAAGCAAAATATAGGCAGCGCTTTTTACTAAAACACTTTTCACTTAAAAAAACTATGAGTACCTACTACTTAATAGTAGGTACCCACTTATAAGATACAAAATCGTTAGTATTTAATATTAAATACGAACAAAATATAGTATAGGTACTTTTGTGCGCCCTAAAAAGTATTTATTAAAAGTATTGATTTCCTACCTAAGCGTTTTGACAATTATTCATAGATCTATGCGGGGATCTAATAAAATTTAATAATAATAATAATTAATAACAGTTACTAGTAACACTTGTATTTAAATTTACTAACATTTTAACTAATTTGTTATACATGTTTTGAAGCGAAATTATATTAATTATATAAATATTATATTAATTTGGATGTAATTAAGACGGAATCCACCGTATCGGATTTGCTTAACCGTCTTTATTATATGTAGTTGTAGAGTATTAAGGCGAATCAAGTGATATCTTGTTTGTCAGAATATCATAAGTAGTTTAGGAGTTATAAGGGTACGGATGAACGAACGAGATACAAGCAGCTACTTAAACCATATTAAGCTTTTGGCTTTTCCGTAGTTGGTAAAAACAAACTTAAATAACTCGTAAGTCACTTACATTTATAATTTAAAATAACATAATATCATGATAAAACGTTTCCTTAAATCCTACTTAAAATCCTACTTAAATGGAAAATTTTTTAAATTTTTTTTTTGTTTCAAAAACTAATAATTTATCATGATTGATGATAATGATAGGTAGAAGACCTACATCTAAGGTACTAGAATTACTAAGTTTTAAATAAGTAAATTAAAAAAGATTTATTATTAATGCAGTCTTTGTGTGACAAAGCAATGTAATTATATAACACGCACAAGTCTTGTATCAAAACATTCAATTCGAAGTACCTACCTACATTTAATATAGGTATTATACATATACGAGTATGTTCCCAAAGGAGAACTGCCATGGCCCATAGAAAATTTACCCAGGCCCGACAGTAATGAAAAGTACCTCAGTTTTTTTGTTATATTACATATAACAAAAATATAGTAACAATATTTTAAATAACAATGACTAACATCTATTTATCTGACTTTACTCAGGCGAAATATTTGAAAATCGTTTATTTTTCACTTTATAGCAATTGTATCCATTTAGAATGACCTAAACTTAATAAAAATAGGAAATACTCGTATACACAGTCACCAAACCTTTATCTCCATTAGAGCAATTAATATTATATTCCACTATCAAGCTCCCAGATTTTAATGGTACCTTTATTCTTTACCTTCGAAGATTAAATGAACCTTAACTAGATTGATATGACTTGAAGTTTAAAAATATACCTACGTATAATTATAAAATAAAAGCAAACTAAAAACTCACGACGCGTTTTAGCTCCGCGACGCGTGCGCCGTAGCGCAATTCGGTTTCCGCGGCGGACTCGAAAAAATTCCGCATCGTGAGTATTTACCGTAATAGTTACGTATTATTATTTACTAGAACTTTAGGTCATCTGGATAATCAAATCATTATTTTATTTTACAAGTTTTTTGTGCAATTTTTTTTTATGGAATTAAGATAGCAAACGAGCATGCAGCACCACCTTCCGCTGCCGCCCATAACAACTGTGATCGACTTAGAACTAGACTCAAAGGGACTAGGATGGTTAGTCCAGTTAGTAGATGGTGTTAGAATATTAGTTGGTTAGTTTGTTAATAAGTGTGAGGACAGGGACTGTTAGTGATAATTAGTCCTGTTAGTTAATGTTAGTGATAGTCCAGTTAGTTATTGTTAGTATGAGTCTCGTTCTAATTCAGTCACAGATGCGTTGCTACCCCTGAGGACTGAGATTGTCGCCTCTAAAAAAGTGTAACCGGCTCCACACCTTCCTATCCGGAACACAATTTATTGTTCTTAAAACAATTATTACACGGTAGGAATGGTACTAAGTACCGTGGCGGGCGGTGGTACTTCCCCGGGTGAGCTTTTTAGTATGAAAAAAATCAAAAGTGTAAAGTGAAATATTTTGTTGTTAGCCACTTATTTTATTTATTATAATAATAATTTTATAATAATAATAGATATTTGTTATACTCAACATAACAAAAAAACTGGGATATGTTTCTTTCATGTCGGGTCTGGGTCAAAAATGGCAGTTCTCCTTTAAGAACCTAGTCGCTTTAAGCTAAGTTTAAAATAACTTAGTAAATGTTTAGTTCTATTAGAGTTTCCAGTGTAATTGAAGTGGAATCCTTTGAGACATAGTTACTAGTATTGATTTTTAGGCTAAACAACTAAACGTCTTTGGTCTCGGACAGTCCTAATGCCCCGGTCGGAACTTGTGCAAACTAATCTAATTAAGCACGGCTCACCGAAACTTGCCAAGCATTATTGTCAGCCGATTAGTTATCTAAATATTAGGTAATGATTTAAATCCTTTAACACATCAACCATGATAGTGGTCCATAATAGTTGATATTACCTTTAATAAATTATTTGTAACACTCCATAATTTAGGTTATAATTTCATTTGCAGAACCCTGACTCAGAAAAGCACAGATTAAATAAAGTGTTTTAATTTAAGAAACAGCAGGTATACTCGTACTTGCAGTAATAATAGGGTAGACTGGGTACGGTTAAAACACAGGACGGTTGAAACAAGACGAATATCTCGCGAATGGTTGAGCCGACAGGTAAGGGTTCAAGGGGAAAAAGAAGCAGGTGACAAGTCCAAACCTAAATCAAAGTGTTACATTGGTCACCGGGTGCTGTATATTTTTATAAATAGGCCTATTGTATTTTAGCACCCAAAAGTAAGTATTTTTCTTTTGAGTTTCAAGCTATTATTATGTTAATCTATTCAAATATAAATATTGAGTGTTCATTTATGATTTAGGTGAAGTTTTTAGATTACGGAATGATGACTAGTTTTAATAAGTTATTATTACTACCATTACTATAAACTTTCTTTTACCAAACTTCGAGTTGGGGACGGTTGAAACAGTGGGTACAGGTGAAAAAAAACATATAATTTTGTTTTGTTTTCTCGATGCCGAATTCGCATAGTAAAGACTTTCATAGGGCAGATTGAGTTTATTGAGACAAATATGCATATACGAAGGTAAAAGTTGGAGATAAAACTATGCACTATCAACAAATTAATCGTCAAAGCCTGGTTACGTACACTGTAGGACTATTAAAACATTGAAGACCGATTAATATTGTCATACGATGC
The DNA here is from genome assembly GCA_905404135.1 of Hesperia comma. Lineage (NCBI taxonomy): Eukaryota > Metazoa > Arthropoda > Insecta > Lepidoptera > Hesperiidae > Hesperia > Hesperia comma. The sequence goes on along the minus strand of FR990021.1, from coordinate 11,633,217 downwards.
CATGATTATTATAATACAATTATAACTAATGCTAAATAAAGCATGTTGCTATATATTTTTTGTATATTTCGCGTGCGTTTCAACTGACCCTAGTCACTGTTTCAACCGCCCCTGGCATGGGGACGGTAGAAACAGATCGGAATTTATTTTCAAATCTAAATATTTCTAAAAATAGCACCCACCAGAACTAAATAGTATAGCCCTTTTGTAGGTAAAGATCCACTCTTTAAATTAATATGTCATCATCATCGTTCTTTTTATAAACAACAAAATTACGGACAATTAAAGCCAAATCGTTTCAACCGTACCCAGTCTACCCTACTTATAGTGTGTGAAGTGAGTGTGTGAGATTATGAAAATGAAAATCTTTTAATTTCCTCTAAAAGATTTTTAATGTTTCAGCGTCTACTACAAAAAGTAGTTTAACCATATTTTTATGGCAACGTCTACAATAATTTCAGACAAATAATGTTTTGACAACTTCTGTAGCGCAAAACAACAATATACGAGTATACTCGTAAGTACCCACATCGGTATTGAGAAAGAGATAATCGGTTAGTTACGTCTTTGTAGAACGTTGTCTCTCTCGCACATTGCACTAATAATGCAATATCTATTAAGAGCTGATAAAGCACCCTGTCAAGTACTTATAATAATGAAAATATTGATGTTCCATTGGAGGTTTTAACAACTCTTTATATTTATTTATGAGTAAACGCGACCGTCTTCTACCGAATTCGAAATAAAAGTGACAAGTCAGTCAGCGGTAAGGACTGTGTAGTAAGGACAACGTTCTACAAAGCCGAAACTAACCGATTATCACTTTCTGAATACCGATGTGCATTATTTTCTTGCCGGGTACTGTACTCTGCCGAATCGCACTGCCAAAAGTCCTTGGTTCGATTCCACTGAAGCAGAAATTTACATCATGAATTATTTCTGATTGAATAGATTCTTAAAAATAGTTTTGTCTGAAAATCTACCTACTAACTGCTTTTAAAATACTTTATTAATTAGAGATCAATTGACACACAATACTTGATTAAGATTAGGTACGTAAGAAATAATGTTAAGCAAACGATACAATTTTAGAGTTATTCCGGTCTGATATTGTTAGTTTGAAGTAAACGAAACTCAGTAGGTAATCTGGTAATTTAATTATCATCTCTTACCATGACATTTTCAGTAAAAAAATATACCATGCAGGTACTATCATTAATCTTCTACCGGTAAGTAAAAGAGTTTTACTTCAAAATCTCTTTACTGCGTTATGGCATTCCCCAAACGAGTGACTGTGTCTACACAACGAAATATCGGGTTTTCTATATTCCGTCGTACGTTACCTCCATTTATCATTCACACGTAGGCTGCTCAATAGATATTAATCATAAAATTCGACTCGCGGAAATTTCTATCAGCATTAGGAGACGCCTGCTCGAAAATACGTTACTATTTAATCAAATTCAATCTTATAATACGAGAACCCATGATTCATAATACTAGTTATTAAAGTTATTTTTTTATTGTATGTTTTGATGCACTAAAGTGTTATTGTATGGGTAACTCATATATTTTTAATTACAGACAATAATTATATATTCATTATGATTTCCTTAGTTTAAAGGTATGATAAGGGTTTAAGGGTTTTTACAGAATTCAACCGTATAAAATGAAGTTAAATAACATAATTTGCCATCAAAGTTCTAGAGTCTACAGTTTTTTATTAATTTAAAAAATATGATGATGTCAAATAAACACTTCTACTCCACTATATTTTTAACTAGTTTTTGTTGATGATGAACAAAATAATATTTCCCACCGAGAAACGAGGTAGCGTTGCTTATAAATAAATTAACACACTCGCACCCTCACACTAGGATTTCCTTTGTCGGGTGGCATGGGTATACAAAACTGAAAAATCACAAACACCCTCGAAAACAAGTTATTATTATTTGTCCGTTATTAGTTTAACCGAGCCTGAAATCAAACCAGAGTGCCTAACTCAGTTGCCTGACTTATTCTAATAATAACTATCCCAAATTCATTTCAGAACCATTCACCTATGTACTTACATCAGTTTTAGTACATGTACGTAGGTACGTTATTATTATACTACCTGACTTTATAAAATACATTGTTATACCTATCGAAAGCCTCTAGAGTCTCTAGACTTTGATGTGGTTACACGCATTATTAAGGCAGTCTCGGGTGAGTAAGATAGGATATAGTATGCCTATTAGATTTAATAAGTATTATCGTAATATAGAATATATTATATCGTTTTCTATTCAATTCACAAAGGACTCTTAGAGGGTCCTAAGTAGCTTAACCTTAATAAACTCTAAAAGATACACTATATCAAGCTACCATAATCCTTTAAATTTTAATTCAATTTCTTTAAATTTCATTTCTCCTTTTCATTGTTCCTTTCTGCTAACTTATTATGTTGTTAAGTTAAGTTATACTTTGTGGTTGATTGCGATGAAGATGTCGGCTTATAAGGCGAGTGTACCTATTGTGTGTCGCTTAAACCAAAGTTTAACCAAAGTCGTAGGTATGTAATATCGGCAAATTACTAATGTATTTAAACCTAATTTACATACCCACATAATGTATGTTTGAAATATCTCCTGTTTTTTGTCACTTTGTATCTACTTTTCGTGCATCCTACCTCTTTCTTTAACTTTATTGTGTTCTCTGCCCAAACCACCTATTTAATTGAACTCTTAACCTCTTAATTTATTAGTATAAATTACATCTTATGAGTGTTCAAACAATGTTCTATTTTACTTGTATATCTTTGTACATAAGAAAGTACCTAGTTCTGTCGGTGTTGTATTTATGTTCCGTTTAGTATTTTAAAATATCTTCATAATTTTAATTGATATATTAAATATTGGCAGTAGTAGGTACCTACTGAGTGTATCAGTTTACCTTTGTAAATAATCTACAATCAGAGCCATTGAAGTAAAGAGATATGATAATATTCATTTGTTCATTCTCATGCTGATAATTCTATTGTCAGCAGGTCTATTGACTTGCTGTTATCACGTTTACAGTAGAATGTCAATTGTTTAATTTCTTGGATCGCTTTCTTATACACTTCCAGGTGTCATTTTAATGACAAGTAAAACGTTTATGTAAAGTTTTCTTTGTGCAGGTAGGTATAAAGGTGCTTGAAAAAGTAAAATATTTCGGAGACACTCGTCAGGATGGTGGTATAATGCTCCGATTATCAGGTTGTAAGGTGAAAAAATAAAACACAGTGGGCGTTCAATACGTTTCTTCATGATTTAAATTGGGTTTCAGGTTACACAGCTTAACTTAATTTGATTAAAGCTTTTAGGTTATGTTAAAACGTGGTACGACTGAAATACACTTAGAGAAACGTTATGCCGTCGGGCATAGGTACGACGCAGTATAGGATTTTATTACAAAGTACACTAGTTAACTTATGCGACCGTTCAGCTCGACGTCTGCTCGAGAAGTCCCCGCTGTTCGTAAGTGGCCGCAGAGGTGCCCTCTGTTGGGTTCCCCCTCTCCGATATCCCATCGAGACACGTTTACAATTCGTACAGAGTTGCCATTTAAATTACAGTTCCGGATTTACGTTTTATTCAAAGTTTAATGATTTATTTAGTTTGATTTTAATCTAATTTTATTTCCGTCTCCGACAAATATAATAGAAATAAGGTAACATTTTAGTACAATGTACTCAAATATATTTGTTGTATTAATATCTAGCTCCATCTAGTGCCTAACCACAATAAAATGGATGATATTTGTATTATAATTATATTCATGAAGGTTTGTCCTTCATGAAACTATAAAATTTTCATAAATATACTGAAATTGTAATATGTGAGCGATATACCACTTATTTATACTTACATATGAAAAACAGTAATTCAAAAATTATTAAAGAAATCTCCATATGTAAAATTTAAATTTTAAATCTCCATTTCACTATCTTGACCGTGGTAAAATTGCCATGGCATGTTAAATATTTGTAAAATGGCTGGAAAACCTTAATAACACAGCATTAGTCTTATCAACTGTTTAACATAATATCTAGGATTAATTTGGTCAAAAGCCTCTGAAGTCGAGGAAGTTGAACAAAAGATATCGCCAAGTTCTGTCAATTGAGATAAAGGGACGTAAAATTACAAGGACAGAGACGTCGTCGACAGTAAGGCAACTTGTTCCCCGACCCAACATTGACGTTCCTCGTATTATAAACTTAGCAGTAACGACGGCTTCACACGCACATCCGTACAGTTTGTCATTTCCCGTCTGATATAACACATACATGTAACATACTAATGGTCCAACATTATTCTTAGTGCCTGAACAGCGAATTTGAACTCTTGATCTGGGTTCGATTCCTTCGATGTTTCAACTTTAAAATTTTCGACTTCATGCCAGTAAAAAAAACTCAGAACAATTTGCATTCATTTGTTAGTTTCGTAAATGTAAAGAACAAAATAATACATCGACATAAGATAAAAGAAACAAAACTATATAAATAAGTGGACTACACTTGCGTACCGTATTACCAATATGCCGTACAAATAGAATGCTCCTGTTCAAATGTTGCTCTTGCGATATTACGAGTACCATCTGACGCGTCTAATTTCTTCACTTTTATCTAATTGGATTCAAATGCCAATGATACGCAAAATGAATATAGGTGCACTGTTTAGTTTTTTTTTTGCTAACTCTACTATTTTACAACAAACATTATTTCTAAGAGCTTCGTGAATTTCCTTCATACATCTTTAAAATAAACATTCCTAAAATATGTAGATCAGACCCTAAAACTACCGAAACAAAGTTTTTAGATCCCTTCCTATAGAGGTCGCTGGCCGATTCAAAACTATCGTTAAGTTAACGAAACGGCTAACGATGTTAACCGTATGGCCCATCGTAACCATGCCGGATCGCCGGTGTTGAGGTCCTGAGTTCAATTCCCATCGAGACGGAAATTTTATTGATTAGTTCTGTTCTCGGTCTGGGTGTGTGTCTTGTCTTGTATGCCCATGGACCCTACAACACAGGAAATCCTAGTGTGATGCTGTGAATAGGGTATGTAAGGTTATTATATTCATTATTTATTTAGTAGAGCATAGAGTTCACCCGGGGAAGTACCTACGGTACATAGTATCTACAACTTCCATCGCCAGTTTTCAAATTTTGTTCGTATTAAAAACTGATTTTATTACTGCTTCGATGTAGCGTTATGATGAAATCTGAACCCCCGAGGTACCTGAAGCCTGAACTCGTTAGTTCACAAGAATTTTCTTTAGGTAAGGGGTTTGAAGTGCCTACTACTTCCGACTAATACTTACTTGAGTATAGACCCGCGAGATAGCTGTAGGTTTTAACGTTGATATTGCTTACCACAAAAATGACATGGGCCGTGTCTTTGCCGAGCGTCTAAAAAGAATATTAAAAACATGATGTAGGCACTTATTCTGCCATGTCTCGTGTAAAAATTGGCTGCAGACTCATACATGGAAAGAGCTGACCGAACCAATTGCATGGACGTTGTCTACGGAGCTGGCTCTCTGCCAGACGCTCGCACTACTCGCCCCGCGTCGGAAGTGTCGAAACTGTTCAAAGCTTAATAAAAATAGAAATGACAATGTAGCTATTATCTGTACTTTGATCATTTTATTTAAAAAAGGTACTCTTTTAACACTTATTGAAACAGTTCACAGTTTAATTAACATTAATTTATATCTAGGAATAAATTAATACTGAAACCATACCGCGTCAAATCGAGCACTGGCACTGGCGCAAATAAAAATGCGGATTGTCAATTAAACTCTGTTCAAATAAGCCATCAGAGTGTATAATTATGTCATCGGTAGAATGGAAATTAATTTGTTAATTCCTGCTAAGTAATTAACTAATTGCCTTGAAACAAATTAATCAGATCAATGTTATTATTTTTAATTGAAGGTTGAGGGTCTACGATTCCAAGGATCTCTGCATTCGTAGAGATTCCAATCCTGGTTCATCTATTTAACAAATCCAAAGTATTTTCTTTACACGCACGACGAAATAAACTTTATCCAGGTCGTTACAGCGAATTTAATAATAAGCATGATCTCTCCGTCCTCAAACAGATGTTACCACCTCTTTACGTGAAGATTATATGACAGGTATTCAAGAAGTGTTTACTTGAGCAGTTTTTTTTTTAAATTTGGTTATCGTCTCAAACAGGTCTAAAATCTAAATAGATATACAGATACATATCTGACAATAACTAATCACGTAATAGTTTTTGCTGTTTAGGTATAGGTCTCTTAAATATTTAATGCGTTAATTAATTTGGTTCAATGCTTTAAGTACTACTTGCATTACTACATGGCGTTGTTACCTGAAATTGGTGACATATTGAAATAAAACAAAGGATTCAGCACAAATAACACGCATAGTTTTGAGCTTTATTTCGCAATTAATTTAAAACAGTGTAACGAATTGATCCCTGTATCAAAGCATCAAAAATTTAATTTATTAACACAATGCGGGGAATTGGGCGGTCAATGCCATTGTCTGATCTAAACACAACTCCCGAATCATAAATACCAGGAACAATAGTCAATTAAATAACATAACGATGGAATTACAATTGACAAGGAAAATAAATAATTATTTATTACCGTTATGTACAGACGAAAAGCCCCTACCTGATTGGAATAAATAGGGAATCGTTTCACAAACAAATTGTGTTTAGCTGAGTTTCGTTGTGGAGTCAAAACCTATTTAATTAAGCGGCTATTACATTGTATAATTACAATTAAAAAGTCTTTGGTTGTAGCAAAAATATGTAAACACGCTGGTCTCGGGAGGAAGGGACTTCAGCACTCCTTTATTCTTCATTCCATATAAAGCTTTCCTGCTCGTGATACACCCTGATGAACAATAAACAAGGCCATGTTTTATGGCTTCAAGGCTCTAGTTCAATCCCGACGGTGCTGCGGGTGCATTTTACGATTTAGTTTGAATAAGGGTTCACATAAGATGTTCCGTACAGCGCAATACTTACCATGTCGAGATGGAAAGGGGGATGCCCATCCCTCATAGAGAGTTTGGCCCTAAACGCACCATAGAAAAATATGCTACATTGTTAGTATAAAAAAATGATAGTATGAATTGTTTTGTGAAAAATTATTACAAAACAAAGTTCGGGTGTAGAAGTTATGCGTAAGTATACTTTTCGGCTTACATGCTTGCAATTTTTGCTATTATTAAAGAAGAGTTATTCTTGATTGGGAACTCTATTTTATAGCACCGTTACGCCTTACATGCTCACTATTATATGCAAGTGCTTGTTTTATTTGGTATATCCCGCAAGAGATATTAATATTATTGTGTCATTAGGTTTATGCCAAAATAGAAAATCTGTGACATTCTCAGACTGACAAATTGACAAACGTCAATAGCTTTCGAAGTTACCATTACTACAAAAATCAATAATAAAATTGATCGATACAAGTCCAATTTGTATGTGTAGGATTAAATATATGTATGGTTTTTACATATTATATAATTTCAGTTGACCATTATATATTAAAAAAATTACAAGACAAGCAAACATTTTATTATTACTGAATTTTGTCTACGATAATATTTTATCCGGCAGAATGTTTTTATGATGGCAACAACTAACAATAATCAAAACTGACGTAAAAATATAAATATTTATCATAGAGATAGGAATATAGATAGCAACGTTTTCTAGCGCGTAAACTTTTATGTTAAGTTGTGATGTTAAATTACTGATTGTTACTGTATTCTGAGGAACCCGAATAAATTCTACCGCTAAAATTTCCATTACTTTTTATTGTACTGCAATGTTAGGTAAACTTCCATAAACTTCCTATATTGAAATATTACACGCACATATTATATTTTTTTAATCTTTTTTTTCAACATAATTTCATTTGAGTGTATTTTAGGGCCTATACCGGGCATCCCCCTTTGAGCGATGAGTGTAAATGTTCAGGCTAGGTCTAGCCTAGGTTTGTGTGATGTCCATGACACTCGAAATTTGTCCCTAGAGTATCGTTCAGATATAAAACTAGTTGATACAGACCCCAGTAACCTAAGGAAGGGAGAGCGCCGTAGCACCGTAGCACCGTAGCACCTTAACTGGTCCTTCTTCACTGGTCCGTACGATGACCTCAAGAAAATAAATGGAGGGTGACCTGCATCAAGAACAAATAGAATGGAAACCAACGATCATTCATAACTATAAGACAAGCTAAGGTACGCACATCCATACAGCACTTAACTTCATTTCAGTGTACTCGTAGTCTTGAATTACATTACGAATAAACATTCAACCTTTGATGATTACCTTCCTTAAACCAAAATCTTTGTTAAATAGACCTATCTTACATCTATTCTAACCTAAACGGTACAAGAAAATCAAGATTTTCCACGGAGTAATCATAATTTTATTCAGTGGAACCACAACAGGCGTCGTTTATTGTAATAAGCTGTATTCATAACGAATGTAGATAAGTATACTTGATTTAATAAAGCTTTAAGAGGGTATTTCATTTATTTATTACTAGAACAGTCTGTTACTTCGTTTCCAAAAACAGTATTTTTGCAGAATTAGAATCATTTATCTATATTTTATCAAAAGCCCAGGAATTGTTTTAATTGAACTCTCGGACTTTTATTACAATCTCTAGTTTCTAAAGATTTTTAATAATTGTTCGTTTTTACTTAATACCTTAACTGAGCGGCAAACTACCAACAATCATTAATTTTTAAGTGCAAAAATTACGGACTGAAATAAAATCTTATATCCTCTAGTTTAACCGCTTCTGGGTGAAGTTTTAAAGAACCCTTTTTAAGAAAAGAAGACTTAACCAACTATGAAGTATTTATGAAACAACAAAGCATTGCCGACCAAGAAAGAAGAGAATATACGAGTAGTTTAGTTGTCTTAACGATAATGAGAGAATAGCTGATCAGAGAGTTCTCAGTCTCGCAGCATTATTGTTACGAGCTTCCGGTACAACATCAAAGGGAAAACATCTCATCAACTTTGTCTAATTCTAGCCATTTAAAATTTTGAATTTTAGTTTGCACTGTGTTACAGACAGCAAGGTCGTCCCCGAAAAGTACCGCTTATGTGGAACGGATAACTAATGGAGTAAAAAAGTCCTCGAACGGCGACCGAGCCTAGGTAAAAGGGTAACCTGTGCTAGGTTACCCTCATACCTGATAGAACGATGATAGGCAGGCTCGGCAAAATTGGCAACCGACTGGCCACTAGTGTCCGAAAGCCGATAGACAGGTGCCTTAATCAATTTAAAGCTATTTTTATTGTATTAAATTCAATTTAGTTACGTTCGGTACATTATAATAATAATAGATATTAATTTAAAATCACGAAAAAAACAGTTTTCGTAATACCAATGCTGTACTCCAATTGTTATAAGTACATAGTTAATATAGCAAATTAAATTAAATTACTCCACAGTAACACCTTAATACCGAAATTGCACCTGTGCAAATCGGGGGCGGGTTTCTGGTTTAATAGAATAGCAGGCCATTCATAAATATAAACAGTAGGTAACGTAACTTAAAGTATAGTAACTTAAAGTAGGTACCTTTAAAAGCAAATATGTAGTAAATAATAAAAAAAAATACATTTATCCTCAAATCGATGTCATAAAAAAGTATTAAGGGGTATGGTCCTTTTGTCAAATAACAAAGGCATCTAGTTATTTGAATTTTATTATTCCGTTACATCCTATAACAAACTAAGGCTTACCGTTACTTATAACTGAGATACAATTTTAATTAAACGCTTTTATTGGAGGCTGGGATTAAGTAAGGGGTTGGTAATTAAACCCAACCAAGATTAACGACCTTTGTCTCTTAAAATTATAATTTATTAAGTCGAATGAGTAACTAGGCTTTATACAATAAACCAACTCTTTATAAAATTTTCCGGCAAGTAAGCTGTAAACAAAAACTTCGGTGCTTTATCAACTTTTTTATTACAATTTTGTTAAAACCCGTAACTTGCAGTGAAGCTATTGGAGATTTTCTTTCATTATTTACTTAGCATGAGTACCTAACAAATTAAGCAAATACATTATTATTATGCACTTATAAAATACTTTAAATACCAACAGAAAAAAACGAACAGATGAGTCGAGCTCTTGTTTATTTTAATTTGCGAGTCCGACTCTTAGAGAAATACCTATCTATCTATGCTATTTGGTATACATAGTTGTCAGTAGGTATGTTGTACATTATGCCATAATTCACACTGTATAATTCAAGCGGAAGCTCACAAACTGTTCTGCTTATATGTATGTACTTTACTGTACAACGGTACTGGGGCGCTTATAATAAAGAATAGTACCCATCAGTTGCAATGCAACTCGTTAGGTCTTTAATGGCAGGCTCTTTCAACATTTTAAAATCAACCTTGAAATGCTGTTACAATTTTGAAAAGAACAGTGTAAATACCTCGCATGTAAAGCAGGTATGTGCTGAATATACCTCTGGTCTTCTGATTTCCAATGTCCACTGACTGGGCAGGCCAATCACTAATACATCTTTTGTCTGTTTGTATGCAAAAAATTGTATTATATTCTGGTGACTTCCGCTTAACGATCTTATTTCGACCGTCATTCATGATATAAAAGTATTCTGTAACGGAGGAATTTTATGCCTCTACTAAAACAACTGTGAGAAGAACAAGATTAGTAGTGGTGGGATGAGATATAGGTACTTAGTGATGCTTGGTGAGCTGGTGAGACGAGGTGTGGAATGGAGAGGTGCTTTAGACGAGTGGAGAGATGTGATGAGGAGGGAGGTTTTAGGTTTCAGATATTCTACCAAAATGTTACTGGCCAGCGAGCTGGCCATCTTCGAATATAGACAGATGGTTAACAAAAGAATAGGAAGAGGGTATGAGTTATTAATTATAATTATTTCAGTTATTAATAATAATAATAATTTTTACAAATTGATGAGAATGAACACCAAGACCAACACGCAACACCTGAAAGCTAATTAAAATTCACCACACACTACATTCTACTTGGTTACGGCCCGTAGATGTAGTTAAACCAGTACCTAGATGTACTGAGATAAACAAAACAAAAGGATAATAATAATAATAATAATAATGGTCTTTAAGACCAAATGGTCTTTGAATAAAATGGATTCGAAAATGTAACACGAGTACCTATTTTATTTTACTCTTTTATAATTACTTTAAGTTGACCTTTTCAATTGTTTATTTAATTTTATTTATTTATTTGTATCACGTATTGTATATTTTTAGTGCGCTGCTTTTATTTTTCATCCAAACCTCAAGCACTTACTCCATATATCACAATGCTTACGAAAATAAAGAATAATGTCAAAAGAAAAAGGGGTGCACGCATTTCATAACGTCCGTCTATAGGTAGGTATATAGCACCCGTTTTCCTGTCCACATATTAATGCTATTAAAGATTCAAGACATCAGTCATTATTCATCAAGGGGTCTTTCAATAGTATCAAATGATATTGATGGTAATAAGTATTGAGTGTATAATTTAATACCTTATTCAAATCGGAGAATTTGTAACTATAGCTCGGGGGTACGCCCAACGTCAATAATTGAGCTAGGTACAGGCGGCGCTGTTTGTCTTGTACACCACGACTCATAATGGCTGAAGGGCTGTTTACATTTCTCTATAGAATTTAGAATAACCTCGTTAACGTCTTCGTATTTCGTTTCAGAATACAATACTCCAGGAATAGACGTCAAATGTAAATAATAACAAAGTAATCCTGTTAAATTTCATTTATACGCAATTATACGTAATGATTACTTACCATCCGTTGTTTAAAAGTTAAAATTAGCTTTTGATTTGTATGTATGCAGCTTTGATTATATACACGGTCTCAAAGGTATGCAGTTAGTAAGCAGGTAGGTGTATATAATATAAAGTATACATTTTACAAAGGTTTAAACAAAGTATACAATATTATATCTCTTAAGTACTTACCTATCAATCTAACAATAGGTACTAAAAGGGGAGCCCAGAAAACAATTATTTACTGTTTAACTTGTTTATTTTAATCATTCAAACATACATCTTTTCCCATAGTAAATATTCGTGTTCTCTTTATGTCTTCATCTGACAGTTGTATTTTTAATATCCTTTTATAAGTAAACGGCCTGTTACTCCTTCTTATTGACATAATTAGTGATTGTCCAAAAGGAGTTCCTTACAGTACACATACAGGTATCTCAACAACAATTGAGATCTGTGTATTCATCAAATATATTATAGTTTTGGGTTGAAGGGTCTACACATATACAATTGTGTTTAGTTTAATTCCTTGTCAGCAGATAATGTTTACATGTATAGATATAGAGCTAAGTTTCGTACAGACAAATGAAAAGTGAAAAAAGTCGCGATTCTCATTTTCAGCTGGCTCTCCGACATTAATGATACTTAATATATTTAACTATTTAATTAAAAAAGAATAAGGATCTTTAAGCTTCCTAGAGGTCATTTGCCTCTCACAGGCTGGCCTTGAGGTAGCATCGCCGACCTTTCAGCAGATCCGCATCGTACACCCACCTCTTTACCTCATGGCGCACCACGATGGATGAAGACTCTTTTGTCCTTGCTATATCCAATTTGACATGAATTAATGTTAGGTTCATACCTATGTAACCAGGTCAGCTGCCATATCTAGGTCCCAGTACATAAGGTAGTTTTACCCTTTTAAAAATGTGCCATGAAAATCTAAATTAACCCGCTCTGGATCAAGAATTTTGCCTGTTTCCCTCTCCTCCTTACACTCAGGCCCTGGGTACACTCATGGCCAGGGTATCAGATTAGTAATTAGGTACCTACTAAAACAAAAATATTGATATTAACTATTGTAACTTTACATAAAAATCACTTGATTATAAGTAGCCATCGTCGTCCATAAATATACACCAAAGGCTTCACTGAAACGTTGCGGCCTATATTTCAATAAACAATCCGCTTTCAAATCCTAAATAAAAAAATGGGTGCTCCTTTATTTAATTCAATAACTCAAAAATGTTAATAAGATATATTCTTAACGGCTCTTTAAGTTAAATCTTGAATTATAATGTAAAGCTTAAAGACTTAAATAAAGTTTGATAAAATGTATAAAAGACAAGGGCACCACTTTGCGTTGTTTCCTAAGTTACTTTTAAAAGAGTTCCGCAACTTCTCTCTAGCAAATAATCGATTTACCTTCCTATCATAAGAAGGGCTACTGCGCTATTTACCTAATGTTCATTTAATGTCACAATGTTCACGTAATATCAGGTTTGATTCTTAATAAAACAAAATATATGGATTTTCTCTCTTTATTATCTTTGACTAGTCTTTTGTACATCATAAACTACAATTTACGTAAAAACATATACATATCTACCCAACATTGTCCTCAAAATGTTATATATCAAGTTACAACCTTAGTTTCGCAGTGAAGTTTGAAATGTATCGAAGTTAAACTTATACGCTTTTCAATAAATTATAAATAGCAATTTAGAGTATTAACACTAGTAAATGAAAGTAACAATATAAATTTTCAGGCAATTAATGATTACGTAATTTAATAATGAGGCTACAATAAAATGAGGATATTTGAATATAATTGAAATCAGCTTGTCTGCATAATAAAGTAATACATACTTAATTCAATTAAAATATTAATAAGTATCGTTCGCTACATAACATGATTAACAAAATTTGGCACATTTTATCTAAGACAGGGTCATTTAATGATTATGAAATAATTGTATTTTTTACTCTACAGAGATTAATAGGAAGACATGATCTGCTCTTTGTAAATGTTTTGGCTTAACAACATCTTCTATCGTAAATAAACCTGCTCTATGAAACATGACACATGAAACTGTTTAAGAAACAAACTCTACAATCTTAGTATGACGAGACCTCCATTTAACCTGGTAAAATTAACGGAATCACACATTTGAAAATTTAGTAAAATATGCTTCACATAATTTGTAGTAAATTTAGTGTAGATTGTTATTACAGAAGGAATTGTACATAATATATTTTAAAAATAGTTTCCGAGATACAAACCAAAAACTGTAATAGCTGGTTTACACTCTCGCGCGAGCCACGAGACGATTCGCGAGACGCGCCGCGAGTCGAGAATGTAAACACTAGCTCGCAGCACCGCTCGCGGCGCGTCTCGCGTCTCGCGGCGCTCGCGTCGGTAGCGGTTTTTTGGGCACGACTCAAAGGAGCTCGCGGGGGACGCGAGCGGGGTGTTTACACTCGCGTTCGCGTTTCATTCAAATTACAAACGTTTGGACCGTTCAGTCGTGTTGTGCTGCGATTGTAGCAAGTGATATTGCAATGGATTGGTTTCAAGACGACACATTACGGTTCATTGAATTCAAATGGAAGGGATCATATGGAATCCGAAGCATAAATTGCACAAAAATAGTCAAAAAATTAACGATGCATGGTCTAGATTATGTGATGAAATGCATCGACCCGTGGTAGATCTTAAAGTGAAAAAAATTCACTCATGGCAACATTTCGGAAGCATCTCCGGATGAAAAAACAGTCAATGAAATCTGGCGCAGTAAATGGCTCATGTAAATGGCTTACGTAGTAGTAAAAGCTCACTAAACTTAAGAGTTGCTGCTGTTAATATTTCGATGTCCGCCATCGTAGAAAGATCGAAAACAAGTGAGCACACCGCGAGAGTGTAAACATAAGCTCGTCTCGTGATCGGCTCGCGCGAGCATGGAGCCAATCCACGAGACGAGCCGCGAGACGCGAGTGTAAATGAGCAATAAAAAGGGACCGCCTGCCCCCCACCGCCAGAACAATCGAGAACTTTTAATAGGATATTATTTTTGGACATCTCATAAAACAGCTGCACCAATTGTCAAAACACCACGAATTAATATTATTAGGTCTGATTTTGATGCAATTTTTTTTATAACTAATTGCTTTTAACTTAAAAATCGTTTGACGAAATGTAAATACAGATTAATCAATACACCCATCAATCATGTGGCATGTTACAAGAACGTTGCTAAGCCTCCTGTTATAGTATTTACAATGAAGTAGAGAAATATGTGTCAAAGTTAAAATTAGGTACATTGCTACATTTTTACATAAAAATAATTCTATTATCTATTAAGTTAAATTATACCGAAACAATTATTTACATTTCATACACTGATAGTTACAGGCTTAGCTGCGCAGCTAATCTCTCTATTTGTACTTATTTCATATAAAAATATGAATGTCCAATATTATCACAAACGCACTCCAAGTTGATAGCAGCCGACCGGTTTGAACTGAAATAAAAAATATTATTGTAACCATTGCAAATACAGTAAAAGAGATATGGCTCTAGAACATTTTTATTCTTTTAGTCCCGTTATATGTATATTTTGGCTGTACCCAAAAACACAATTTGCGGTATTGGGGGACTCGGTAAGCAGTGACAGCAAAGTGATTTAAACGTGTGACTCCCACACAGCCCCTGTTTCCTTTGTCCGAGTTCGAATCATGCAAGCAACTCTAATTTTCAAAAAATATATTCGATAGTATTAGCAATTAATGATTTGCGTATTACTTGAGTAAAGGAAAAGCATCATGAGAAAATCTAAAACCATAATAATGTTCTCAAAACGTTGTTCAGTTCGGGAACATAAGAAATTATACGCGTATTTAAATATGTAAAAGACTATAATTCCTTGAGCTTATGTAACAATATTGCGTATGCTAGGTGAGTTACGTGCGTATGTAAGTAATGCATGTACGCGCGGGTCCGTTCTAATTGTGAGAGTGCACCGCGATGCAGGGAGGGATGGTGTCGCCGCTGACCGTTGACCCCCCTCCTTGCCTCTTGAACCCCGCAGACATCTATCACGCCGATGTGGCGTGAACAAACGTGTCGTGTCATCGTGTGAAGTCTGCCATTTAGCAATTATTGAAATTTAACAATTGCGTAAAAAGACCCGAGAAGTGCAACAATTATGGGTTGTAATAATAAATGATGACGGTCGACTTAATTGCGATTTCGCTATCAAATATCTATTCACTACACTATCTAGCTCAGACCCGAAGCAATTTAAATAAATAACACTGGTTCATGACTCATTAAACTTTAACAACGTTAAGATATAAGTATGGTAATTTGTAATGTTGAGAGAGAATTGCCTAGAGGGCTTTGCCGAAGTAAATCCAATTGTAAATATTTACATTATTGTTTGCAACTAACGGTGTAAAACACCGAAGATCGAGTATACCATTACAAACCCAATATCGCGTAAGTAGGTAGGTAGGTACATGAAAATGCACTAAATTCATTAGCTATCTCTTGTGATTTTCATATTAAAATTAAAACTTGGTTTGGATAAAGGGCAAGTTTTAATTTAATTTACTCTTAATACTCATAAGTAGGAAAGTTGGGTTAAAGCACAGCTCTCAAAGCATCGTTAGGAATTTAATATTATAAACCTCACATCATAACATTAATTAATTAATCAGCTTACCAAATTTGAAACACAACAAACTTATTACATTTATCATTAAAACTGTTTGTCATTTCAATTCAAATTAAATTCATTGTTGATTTATTTTCTTATTTGTTCTAGTTGATTTATTGCCTATACCTAGTAGGACTACCCTCATACCTGCCAATTGTGACGTGAAAGCCTTTACTTTATTGGGCGTTCTGATTCAGTACAGTCATTTTTCGAAATAGGAAACCATCAACGTATTAAAACATTATCAACAAATACGTCTATGATGGTATCTTACGTCCGATTTTAGGCACTTCAGGTGGGTACAGATATACCTATACGGATTGGTTTGCAGAGTTTCAGTGGCCACGTAACACCAAGTGTAATACATGCCTATCAGATACATCCATAATAGCAGTAATCTTATTACAAAATAAACAATATTTGCAATGACGAGTCATATAATAGCGCATAAGAGTTTATTTATAACTTACCTTAATGCTACGTTAGAAGGGAATCATATTCGAAAGGCGTTGGGTCGGCTGCTCGTAGATGTCACCACAATACTCCGCCTGATATATTCGATACTTCTATCTGGTCTTCAACATCTGTATCTATTGTCACTGGCTGTCTTTTTCTGTACCGTAGTCGAAAACTCGCCCATAGAATTAAAGCCATTACTATTAAACTCAGTACTGACACCATTCCAATATATTGTGCATAGCTCGTATGTGCAGATTGATATGGAGAATATTCTAATTTATCATTCGGATCCACAGTAATACCTCCATCAACATTAGAATCTTGTTCTTTGATTTCTGTCAAAACATTTGTTTCAATGCCAGTTGTTAAAATTGGTGTATTTAAGCGTTTCCCCGAAGGCTTTTTATGCTCAATATTATCCACGTCATTGTCCTTTTTTAATGTATGATGAGAATAGTAATGGTCAATATCCAAGAATCTGTGGTCAACGTTTAGTTGGTCGTTCTGTATCTTATTTTGATCTAAAATTTTGGTTGATTCTTTTGCCTTTACGACTGAAGTTTCATTCAGATAGAATTGCTGCAAAAATTTATTTTCTGACAAACTTCTTGCAACTGTTTGGTTTTTCGCCTTTGCAATTTTATTTGTGCTCATGTCAGTTGTTGCATTAATTTTGACGCCCGTATTAAAATTATTGTTATTGAGCTTAGTTAGATTCTTATATGACCTATTATTAAGGTATCCATAATATCTCAACAATTTGTTAATCATTTCGGTGCTATATAAATTTACTGGTGGCAAGCTATCACTTATCGTAAATGTTTCAGGAAATGTACAATTGTATTTGGTAATTTCTGTCTTAGCTTCAGACGTAGAATAATAACATGTTTCACCAGTGGTCAGAGATTTATTCCAATTCATCCAATCAGTGAGCCATAACTCATTAGTACAATTCAAATTGTTGCCATGTAATCGCAAAGTCTTTAATTGGACCAAATAGAATAACAAGTCATTTCGTAGTCCTGTTAAGTTATTCATTCGCAAATCTAAATACTGTAAATGTGACAAGGCTGCCAACGCAGCAGAATCGGCTAATAATTGCCGCGCGAGGCCTGGACTAGCTTGCAAATGAAGCATTTGAACGCTCTCGGGTGATGACATCGGAAACAAGCCATCTTGTTCAGGCACTGAAATATTTAAGTAACAGAGCCGTAGATCACGTAGCGATAGTGGGCCATCAAATGTACTTGAAGATAACGTTTGTATAGGATTGTTAGACAAATCTAACATTTCTAATGACAACAAATCATCGAAAACATGGTCTTCGATATAATGGATTTGATTGTTTTTAATTTGCAATATACGTAGATTTGGTAAATTTTTAAAATCGGGTATCGAAAGATTTTTAATAAGATTTTCGTTTAGCGATAAATATTTCAACTCATCTGGAAGAGATTTAGGTATTGAAGTGAGGTGATTTTTATTGATATTTAAAAATAATAACATCTCTAGTCGTCCTAACGAATCATCTTCCACTGCCACAATTTTGTTATCAGTAAAATCTAAGGACTGCAATAAAGGATAGCTGTCTAGATCTCCACATCTAATTGCCGTTATTTTATTCCCAACAAGTGATAAAAAACGGACTGAGTGAGTGAATGCTTCAGGGACTTGATATAGACCCGTTCTTGATGCATCGATTTGCTGTAATCTACGGCCAGTGCCTACTAATAATTGTGTATCCAACTGTGTAATGCCTAAATGCGGGTTATCAGTTAGAAGTAATCGGGCCAAATTAGGCAGAAGCTGCAGTGCTCCAGGTGCCAATTTCCTCAAATTGTTATGCGACACATCGAGGTGCTGCAAAAGCCAATTATTAAAGTAATTCTCATGAATGAACTCTATGTTATTTCTGCTCAAATTAAGATGTTGCAGATTTTTCAAAGGCGTAAACACGTTGGTTAAAACGGTCAAATTGTTTTCAGACAAATCAAGGGTTTCCAGCTTTGACAATCCAATAAAACTGTCTTCAAATATGGTGGTAATGTGATTTTTACTTAAAATGAGTTTTCTTAGGTTAGTGTAATTGTTAAACACACCACTCTTTACGTTCTGTAATTTATTTGCAGATAAATCTATTTCTCGCAAATGTGGTGCTTTCACTTTAATACGAACGTCGCCAATACTGTTATTTCTTAGAAAAAGTGACACAGTATCTAAAAAGGCTCCGTCGAAAATGATACTGCTTGTATTACATTGTTTGGCGAAACGAATTGAAACTTCTGTGAAGGATTTGTTAACATATTTATTTGGCAATTTTTTTTTCTTCACGTGCTCTTTACAACATATGTACTCTTGATATTTGTTTCCATTCTCACTCACAAATAAATTGTAATAACATGTTAAACATGATGTTATATTTGTGGTAGGAGTGCACCCTTCTATTTCATGCTCACTTGAAGCTAAATTACATACTTGCCACAGAGTTACAAGTGTTAAAATTAAATATTCCTTGAAGAACGAAGCCATATCTTAAGAACAAACTTCCATCAATTATGCTGGATTCAAAAGTAGATAATGTTTCAGTTCACACCGTTGAAACTTATTTTTCAAATGAATCACAACACGAAACTCTTTTGTAATGTTACTTAAATAAAACATAGTTGTAATAATAAATTCACAACACTGTCACTTTCAGGTTAGTGCGATCGCAACCGTTTCTTTTGCACTCATGCTCGTTTAGCGTGGTTATAGTTTGTGCTCGAATGGAGCACTCACGTTAAATGCGTATTGAAAGGATATTGGCGCACGTGTGATGCTGAAGTGCCGCGTAACCGACTGATGGGTGACGAGCTCGCGGGCGGTTGCGTCGGGCGGCAGCCAGCAATGGCGGCGCCGTCGGGTCTGGTCGCGAGCCGCCTGAACCGAAGGCGAGTGGCTCGGCGCCGGCGCTGTGCAGCGTTCGCTTATATCCTGCCAGCCTCATTTTTATATAGTCAACTGACTTCTTCACCGCCACTATTTATGTATGTCATACTCCGCGCTCCCTAATACATTATTTTGATGTCGCAAGATTTCGTATTTCCGTTTCATAGTTCAAAGTTCCGTGTGCTTCCTCGATGTTGCTCGCCAAATTACTATTGATATGGTTTTCTGAGATGAAAATATTACAATATTTATAAACATATCCCGCAATGCAATTTTGGAGTGGGATAAATGTAAGATTATCTTTAAACAACCTGTCGGTATGTAAGCATACGACCCAATAATATGTCTTCTCCTTATATAATTAGTAAAGGGTTATCTGAATTATTTACAAATAAATTAATGAATTTGCCTCTTAATTTTAAAAATACCCTCGAATGTTAGGATCTCATAACCTAAATATGGAGTATTTCGGTCATCGACACTCAAAAATATGGTCGGCATTTACATGAATTGCTCCCAAGAAAGCCTTTCGAAGGGTCTCTTTATTGCGATCCTTAATTTGGGTTAGGTGAACTTTTCTTGTCTCGTCCTAAAGGCTTGAGTGCGATAACATAATAATTTACGATACGTTACATTGTAATTTTCCCGCTTAGAATGTGATATTTAAGTGTTGTTGGAAAACAAAATTATTTAGTCATCGTGCCTTTGATTGAAACAAAGCAATACATTTTATTAGTTCCATCAAAATGTGCATATGGATTAATTAACGATAAATAGTTTACTATCTTAAGATTAGAGGATTTAAAATTTTAAATAGAATAACTTTTTTTGGTGATTTTAGATTAAGTATTTTTTTATCTTTTAGATACCCGCGGTTACTGGGGATTGAGAAAAGAAATAATTGGTACAAGAGAACTTTTTGCAAGCGTTGGATAAATTCAACTTGGTGACACTGACGGACATTCTTCTGGAGTCGGTTGGAAGGTCGGCTGGTGAACAGTTGAGGGCGTGGTGACCATAAAATCTCAAGTTATGTCTAAGTAATTGTGCTATGAATGTAATGATTATTGGATGGCCAGTATTGTCTATAGACATCGCTAACCACATAGGCATCACTGATGCATTGTTGGCCAAGAAAGTGGCAAAGAAAGTCACACGACCACCAGTATCTTTCTCATTCTCTCTCTCTCTCTAGAATAGGGACGAACGACCCAACAAGACTAAGAAAACGACAAAGCAAACCACTACAAAGACCGGTGGCACTCTCTGTCAGACTAGAGAGTTAGGAATATTTAAGGATCCTGGAGTAAATAGCTCATTACTCTCCTGCCCTCATTACGGAAGGAAACGTCGCTCGCGTCTCGGCTTACATAACCACGAAAAGAGGTGCCGTACGCGAAACGACGTGTAAACTGTCTGGTTGGCGTAAAGGTTTTTGACTTGCCTGGCAATGTAATGCACAATGCATTATGATCCAGTAAGATTTATTTTATAGCGTTATACGTATTCCAATACAAAGTCATTTATTCATGTAGATATTGGTAATACGTCTCGTACCTATATTTCATACATATATTTCTCGTACATATATTTCATATCAATTTATTTTGTAAAAGATGTACTGAAAAAATAAAAAAATATGTACAGACGAATTAAGAACCTCCTTCTTTTTGGAAGTCGGTTCAAAAAGAAAATTCAATATGAGATCACAAGTCTTAGGTTTTTAGAATACCTACTTATAAAATAAGTAAATAAGTACTTATAAGTGTATTGAAAGATAGTGAACGCACTGAGTTAGTAAAATCCTAGGTGTTCATTATTTTTTTAAAGATTCCAAGCAAGACATCAAGCTAGCGAGAGTATTTATAAATAGTTTCTACACCCGATGCGGTCCTTAGTACTTACTTAGTTTTATGCTGGTGTTAAATTTTAGGTCAACCCCATTTTATGCCTTCAGCGCTCGGTGTCTCTAACCATATTTAATTCATTGGCATAACTACAAATCACCAGTTTATGTATAACTTGCGTTATGTATAATTTGATACATTTTGTGTAAAGTTTAGCGCTTTTTTCCGAAAATACATAAAAACCTACATTTTAAAATATTTAAAGTACTTACTTATATTTAATGTGCATAAACATTCTTATCTGTTGCAATTTAATAATACTAAGTATAGATTGCCTATTTAAGGAACCGCTGTATTTGAAATGTCCGTCTTTGTAAACTATGATCTCGTCGCTATCTCAATGTCCGAAAACTATATTTATGATCGAATGTCTAGTGAAGTAACCATTTACCCGTACCAACTGGCTCTAACTATATATCTTCAGAAGGTTATTGCATCTAGAAAGATCCCATCCATTTCTGGGAGCACCTTTCCCGAATACATTTATTAAAGTGACCCTTAGCCTCAGCTTACAGCCCGCTAGATAAATAATAGTCAAGAAATGGCGGGTTCCACAGTAAACCAAATAAACAAGAAAAGACTCAACAAAATATTAAAACGTGCGAAATGTGTCCAAGAAATCCATGTTTACAAAAGCTGAAAATCTAATAAGACAGTTGATAAAAGTTGATAGAAGTCGTATTTTAATATTAGTAATAACTTAGTAACAAAAGATGATGTTTTACTCGTAATTAAATATCTAAGTCTTTGTAATTAAATATCAATTGTAACTTGGCACTTAATATAAATTGGTATAAGTTACAAAGCGTCTAATATCTATAACTTCTAAGTACATAATAGGTATTACAGTTTTATTAAATTGTATGTATTATTTAGGTGTCTATGTAGATATATTACATTATGTTAGTGAAATTTTAAAATGGTTAAAAACTTATTCGTTATTAGTTATTACTATCAAACTGAAGGTAATCCTACAAACCAATATTTTTGGTAATCCCATTGTTCCCATCACGCACATTCATTATATTCGGAAAAGTTCATTTTCCTTACAAAAACTACAGCAAGGAACCTAATCCTTTACCTAACCTAAAATATATCTAATAGTTAGATACTTGCTAAGAGAGATTCAACCCCACAAAACTGCTTTAATTTTAAAGACGCTCTAGAGAACAAAATTATATGCAGAGCCACTAATTGCGTTGCTGTAGGAAATTCGCTCTAATTAATAACGTTTTAATACACATAATTCAACGTGGATTTAGCTGTCTGGACGTTTTCGATGCCATGAAATCACTAATGGCAAAAAACACTGGCCATTACGAAGGGTAACAACGGTCTATTTGTTGAAACTAAAACTGCGCCATGGACAGAATGAAATCGTCGTCATTAAGGTAACGAGGGACTGCCGACGTTGCTCTTTACCGAGACTTAATGAACTGCCTTCCACTACACATTGAAACTAATTCTAGTTACAAGCTGTTTCGATTTGTGACTTTCGGAAATGGGTTTGGTGCTAATGAAAAACTTTACATTAAATTATATTATTATTGTGCACCAATTTGAACAAAACAAAAAATACATGATAAAAAGGGGCAAGAAAAACACATTGAGAATACACAACGGTCGGTCTTATCGCCAATAATTTATGTGTAACTTAATTCATTTTGAGCATTTGAGCAAATTATAATGTTAGATATGCAGTCAACCAAGAACAAAGTTTAGAAAAAAATAACGATGATAGCTCGGCGGTCCTGAGTGATTGACTGCGTTATTAGAGCAATAATGGACACATTCCGGGTGACCCCTAGTTAGGAGAGCACGTAAAGAGGTCGGTGCCGATTATAGACGTTAGATAGCTGTCATTAAGCTGTGACGAAGGCCTTCGGACGGCACAAAAACTCTAGATATCTACTTGATTTTGAAACTAATACCTACCTCCAAAAAAAATCGACATTAAAGCGGGTGATAGAAATTTTCAAAATGACACCCTCAAAGGAAAACAAAAGGGTGGATAAGTCTGTTTTTTTTTCTTGCCTTATAAATATCGCGAAAATACCATTTCAAAAATATAGATAATATACATATTATATTGTTACAAGTTCCGTTTCCGACGCCACCGTGCCCGGCATTTTTGTATGGATTCCATTTTACCGCGCTCAATGGATTTTCATAGGAATAATGATTAAATATATGTATAATGTGAATAATTAAGTGCAATTATTACATTAAATAATTAATTAATACGAATAATCACAATATTTAGAACCATTAAATATATTTAGTGTATCAAATGACTCTTCTCGAATATTGTTATGAAATGTATTAAATGGAATGGCCATCTTGATGATTGGAGTAAAATGTGTCGTCGAACTGAGCTATTGTTTTATTTAATTTTATTACTTTGAATACGTTTTAACAATATTAAGTATCATGCATATCGTATACGTATATTATTACCTCTTTAACAGTAATTGTCAAAAAGCGTATCTACCAATTTAAGCAGTCGTGTTTTTGTTTTTATAATTAATAAGGTCTATTTTTTACAATAATAGGGTACTTTCGGTAGTAAAAAATTAACTTGATTTTCCTAATAAAAAACAACAAAAATATTGTGACAACCCTAGCGCTACTTCGCTACACCGAAAACAATAAACAATAGGGGCCATAAACATGTCGAGTCAACAATAGAACAATAGCGCGCTTGCCCGTCTTCAAAAGTACGCACGACGCTTCGACCATTACGGCAATAGTCATACGGGCGAAAGTCGGTTGCAAGGAACGTTCTCGAATCTTTGTTCGAAGCGGGTCCGGACTTAGCGAGAAAGTTCTGGATTGCCATGAATGGTGCGTGAGTGGTATAAAAAGGGGCGATCGGTCAAGTGCGGACATTCTAGTTTCGGAAGCGAAACCAGGAAGATACCAGCGATACCTGCGCGAAGTGAAGTGATTTCTACGAGCGATATAGTGTTCGACGAGTGTGTATACGAGTACCTACGTGCATAGTGTTGTGGTGTGTACTGTGTACAGTGTGTATTTGTGTATCTACGAGTACAATAAAGTCTTTGTAGTACATTTTGGCATTTTCTCGAACCCCATACTCCTGACACGTAACAATATATATTTCGGCAAAATAAAGACGCTTTCTCGCTTTAAAGTAAAAGAAAATATTAATTCTTTTTTTATTTCCGGAAAAACGCTGTCAGACTTGTCAGCCATTTTGATGATGTACCTACTTAGGTAATAATGGTAAATTGTACAGTGCCACAAACTAATCTGACCCGGTGGCCAAAATTGGAACTACGTAATGCAAATGTTATACTGTTGTCAGAAAAATACCAATACAGTAGCGCCACCCTTACCGGGTCAAATAAGTTTTGCTTTTATGACGTCACACCAAATATTGTTTATTAAAATAATTATGTGCTTTTTTATGACTCAAAATCAGAATAGTAAAGTATATTTCTACATAAATTATTATTTTTATCAAATTTCATAGTTTATTTTTCATTACGGAAATTACCCTATTCGTGATTTCAGCGCCGGTCACCCTAAGGGTCAACTCACACCGAGACGAGACGCGACGCGACGCTGCGCGCAGTCTTTCAAAGAGCGGCTCAAAATAGAACTTTATTTTCTTCACGAAAAGATACACATTTCATTGTGAGAATTCAGAATACGTTGCTTCATGCAGCGCTGCGCCTCGTGACGCCTCGCGGCGTAGCGCGGTGCATCGCTACGCAGCCGTGTATCGCCGGTACGCGCGGCGTGCAAGAGCGGCGCTGCGCCTCCCGAAGCCGCGCGACGCCGCGAGGCGCAGCCGAGGCCGCCGTCGTCCGTCCAGACTTCGTGGTGAATTGATGCGATTTGATCGAGTGTGCGAGTGAAAAAAGTGAAATTATTATGATAGACTGGAATCTTGTTATAATCGGACTTCCTGCAGAAGAGGAAGAGCACGTGGCGAATGTAGACATATTCCGCTGCGCCGCGCGTCTTCTCGCCGCGTCGCGCGACGTCTCGCTGCGCAGCGAGGCGTCGTGTTGCCAACGATTTTACGATGCGCCTCGCGACATTGCGATGCGTCTCGCGGCGGCGCGCGGCTCTGCGAGAAATCACTGGCCTCTTCCAGTATCGTCGCGTCGCGTCGCGTCGCGTCTCGGTGTGAGCTGACCCTAATAGGTAGGTAACTACAGATACAGACCGCGCCGAATTTGCTTCTCATTGTTTAGTATCCAAATATGACCTAGAGTTTAATTTTATTAAAAATTTTTCGGAGTATTTTGAGAATCAATGTTAGAGATTTAAATTTTTTGAGAACAAAAGAACGGAGTACTCTGAGAATAACCCGAGTTACGAGCACTTAATAATTATAATATACTCGTAGTTATGTAGGTAGATACGCATAATATTTCAAGAAGATTGTACGTGAAATTACTCTTTGCTATTGCCTGTGGTTGATTAAACTGTCGACCTCCGCAAATTCTGTTTGCTCCTGACCGCTCCGAGTTTTAGTGAGACCTGTTTTCCCTAATGATTTGTAATATCAATGGTAGAAAATTAAAGCGAAAAAAAAAGTTCTATAGATAGGTATAGATTAGACTCGATTTATTAAGAAATTAATGAGCTTTACTCAATTATTAATTGTACGGTATTTATAAACATAGATAAATTATAATTATAGACTCAGACCAATAAACTATAGACGGCGTGCCGTGAACAAAAGCGTGAAGCCGGCAAAAGTGTGCCTAAAACACACATCGGAACCAATAGAATGCCCTATGTTAACAGTTTGAACTAGAACAAATTTAAACTTTATTTTTTGGAACAGCAGCTTCATTCTTTTTTTATTATTTAGAACACAAAAGTCGTTTTGGTGTGAGTGCCGCCGTGTGTATTACAAGGCGAGGCGTACTTTTTGCCGGCTTCACGCTTTATTGTTCACGGCACGCCGTCTATAGTTTATTGGTCTGAGATTATAGACCTATTTTACTTTTTATTATTATGTAGAAAAAATATGACTGGTGCAAATTTCGAAATCAGATTACCTAAGTTACAAACAATACACATGTCGTTCTAATGATGTAAAATCCATTTTGCCTTTTTTATTTCTTAAGAACTGCAGTGCTAAACAACCACATTAAGATATTTGCATACAAAAATGATTTCTCCAAGTTAATTTAACGTGAAACATTCGCTATCGCAAAGTATATTAAGAACCACCGCTTTTTTAAAGTTGAAAATACGCAAGCAACATAAAAAAATCTGGCTTCTCATTAAAGCTTTTCATTCCGGCGAATTTTCTGGCCGTGGATAACTTAGGTACAATTTACATGGGTAATTGTGCATGTACAAAATAAAAAAGCGTAATCGGCGCAGATACAAACCGGTGGCGAGAAGGTTAATGAGAATGGGCGTCATTTCGTATCCCGGTTCGTGGGGCGAGGTGAAGCGGCTAATAAAGTTTTACGTCGCGACCCTTATTACAGTTCCCACGACTCACCCGTTTTGGCTGGACAGAACGATTAACAATGCGTAAACTGATTTAGTCGCTGTCGGAATCCCTGTGTATTGTAGTTGCGTTTGTTCCGCACGTTACGTATGCAAATAGCCGTATATGATTACTGTACGACTCTACGATATAAGGATCAGTAGTCCAATTATAAAGCGCTTGTAGTTGTAGCAAATTATATTGTAGTTGCCTTACATGTGTATGTAAATGTTATTGTAATGAGAAGCGTTTCTTCAGGAATTATAGGAACGGTTGTACTAGATCTAGGTACCTTCATCCACAATCTGGAAATGGTTCATAGGAGTTCGAATTATACTGTCATAATATAATGTGGTTCCGTGTTGTCTATAGGCAAATAAGTCGGGTATCTACCTAAAAATATTTACTAGCTCGTAAGAAAAAATAACAACTTCCGTTTTTTACGACGACGAAGTTTTTTACGACTTTAGTAATCTGAAAGAGGACTTCGGGTTCGTATTTCAAAATTTCAGGCTAAGTAGTTTCAAAGACAAAGAAGTTATAAAGGTCATGATTACGAAATATATTTTCTTTAATAACTTTTAAAACTTTTGAAAGAAAATACCATGTTCCTTACCTACATACGGAACTATCCGAACTACATAGGTATAGAAGAAGGTATCATATAATACAAAATCATTGCAAGACAAACAAAAAGGACAAAGGAAAATCATATATATCAAAGTTCCATTTTTTATGTGAACACGCGTCTGTAGTGAATGTTTCCCGAGACTGCCGACTGAATGCATTCCCAATAATAGGTACCTAATTATAATATGATCGGTCGTCATGATGATAATTTTATGATCCGATTATATTTAACGAAGTCTATGACCAGTAGTTTTAATGTCATTATGCTTTTGTAACATAATTAAGTAGCAATTATTAATAGATAATTATGTACGTAGCTTAAGTTACACTGTTCTCTATTTAGGAAGTTGATATTGTTCGTCAATTTCAAAAATCTTCATTATAGTATCCATTAAGATGTTTGACTGATATGTTATTTCGCAAAAATATACTTATTGTTATTAAAATAGGAATAAATAGTTTTAAAACTATAGATTTTTAAGAATTGTTACAACACAGGCCGATTTAACTAATTTACATCAAATAATACTTCACCTTGAAAAAATATCGTAATGATAGTTGCTCTATGCAAAATGTTTTAAGAAAATGAAGGGACAACCTGCCGCTGGCGTCATTATTGAAGTAAGAAACTATGCCGTAAAAACTTAGCGGCAATATTCTTCTCTTTATATATTTTACGGCGCTCTCGAAACCTACCTACGTCATAAAAAGTGAAATATTGTGTCTCCGAGCGAATACCTTCCCCCGGAGATTAGATTAAACTGAAATCCGATAGAAAAGTAACTCTAGGTAACGTAACTCGAAGAACAGCGCCCATTTTATTTACTAAAGTAAACACAGTCTAGAATCTTCAAGTAAACATCTTTAAATTATTATGACTTATACCTATTGCATGTCACTAGTCGTAGTTAGGTACATTAAAAAATTACGACTATAAACGTACTAGTGTACTAAACTTTTTTATTGTCATATTTTCCATGAATTCATATGGAATATCAATAATCATTATTTTTATTTTCTCAGCAATCTTACTATTTTTTATTTATATAATATTTGTTTCTGAAGGTACACAAGAGTACCAAATCTACATGTACAATTTATTTAACTACATATGCTGACTAGAGTACACCCGCGGTTCTGACGTCAGGATGGCGGGTGTACCTATTTTATTTAAAATCTATGTATAGAAGGAGGTACACAGACTTTTAGAATAGGTACACTGAGGTACACATCAGGTACCTACGTTTGTAATCCAAAATAGATATTTAAATCCCTGAGGTAGGTACACCCGCCATTCTGACACTCACCATTTTTTATTATTTAGAACACAAAAGTCGTTTTGGTGTACATACAGCTTGGACATGAGTATTTTAGCCGTAAGTGCAACCTGTACTGTCAGTGGAGAAAGAGAAAAAAAAGACTCCTTGGGAGTTTCTTGTCGCTTCTTCTTCCAAGACCACTCACCGTAGGGATTTGTTGAAGCGATGGCGTAAATTGACATTCGAAATGTGTTTGTAAAAAGTTAAAAACCTACTTCGAAGAAATAAATGTTTGAATATGAATTTGAATTTGAGTTTTTAAAAATACCTTAACTTAAGATTTCAAGCAAAATGTTAATTATTTATTAAAGATTTCCAAAACTACTTACTTTTATATAAATATTAAGTAAATAAAATCACGAAATGATTACGTCTGTCAAAACATATTTTCTACCATTAAAATATAAAATAATTAAATGGTAACATTTTCACCCCATGGAAAGGATATCATTGTTATTTTAATCAATTCACTTCTTATTAATCATATTATTTAACGCTGAGTAAGACGCGTACAGACATTATTGATAAAATATCCAGAAAAAATATTAAATTACTTTGGTAATTTTTTAAGACGCTACCATAAGTATAAATAATTTTTCGGCCTTGATCTTTGTTTAAAAGGCGCTACGAGTGCTTCACATTTTTTGATGAAAATTGTGATGTATTTAATACAATTATTATTATTATTTTCATAATTTTTAATCTAACGAAGATTTAATAATGCTTTTGACCATAATGTGGTGACCGAACCAACTGACCCCAATCCAATTCAGAAAAAGCAGGATGTAGTAAGGGCGACAGAAGCCGACCCTTGTTCCGCAGAAGACTCCTACTGCTTGACTCCGCCGCCCAACGAGTTATGTTGATGCTGGGGCATAGACGTAGAAGGACGAGGAGCTTCAGAATCAGTATTTTTCTTCATTTCCTCTTCATTCTTTCTTGCCTGGCGACGTATCGGTTACGTCTTTATTATTCTTTATGTCCATGGGCGGCAGTGACCACTTATCTTTGAATTACTCAACAGCTCATTTTTCGCCTTTTAACATGAAAATAAAACAAAATACGATTTTGGATAACTTTATGCTCTGTTATCTTACTCTTTTGTATTTCCCGTCTTTTTACTAATTCTATGGTGTCTATTAGAGATCTTTAGGATGCTTTCAGTAGAACAAACAAAACTAAATTCATGTTCTATTGCGGCGGCGTTATGGCGGCATATGATATCTTCAAACAACACAGCAAGCGTCCGTTACTTATAGTATAATCTCATATTTCACCAATAACATATTCTGCCAATATGCTTTAATAATGTTATAATCTTATTTATTGAGAAAGTGGACATGTACCTACCTATGTATTTATCACGCTTTGAATTGATACGTGTAGGTAAACATTGTGCTCAGTGATTTTGAGTCCTATTTGAATATTAGAATTATTTATAATTATGGACAACCCGTAAACGACAACAGACGATAATTCAAATTTACAATGGAAATTCAGCCGGCAAACACCATACATTACATTGGATTCCCGGAGTGGTCAGTAATGCCGACAAACCCATCCCCTGAAACATGTTTTAACGAAGAAACATCTTGTTGCATGTTCTTGGATTCTTCTCAAACATAAGAAATGTCCAAGTGGACTAAAATTAAGGTAATAAAAAGTTATATGCTATCAGTTAATCTAGTTCCTAACTCGATGGTATTGTGACAGCCCTGGCGTATCACCTCGCTAAACAATAAACAATAGGGGCCATAAACATGCCATGCGGACAATAGAACAATAGCGCGCTTGGCCGTCTCGAAAGTACGCGCATAACGCGGCGACGATTCGACCTTACGGCAATAGTCTTAAGGTCGAAAGTCGATTGCAAGGAATATACTAGACCGTTATTCCAAAAACTGCGGGAACAATCTAGAAAGGCATGAATGGTGGGCGAGTGGTATAAAATGGGGCACTTGGTTGCCGGCAGGACATTCTAGTTTCGGAAGCGAAACCAGGAAGATACCAGCGATACCTACGAGCGATACCAGTGAGAAGTGAAGTGATTTCTACGAGCGATAAAGTGTTCGACGAGTGTGTTTACGAATACTTACGTGAAGAGTGTTTTGGTGTGTACTGTGTACATAGTGTAACTTGTGTATCTGCGAGTGCAATAAAGTCTTTGTGGTACATTTTGGCATTTTCTCGAACTCATTACTCCTGACACGTAACAGTATAAAAGTCCAAAGTTTTTACCAAAAACTTCCAGTATTAATCGCTACGAAATTCACGGTAGAAGCTGAACGCCGGTCAAACATTATGAATCCTAATATGCATAAAACATCTACTTATAACAGTAGGTCTGGAGCGATGTATGTATGTGCTCATCGATGAAACAACATTATCCTTTGTGCACGATCAAAGCGAATATAAATGGTTCAATGATTCTGCAAGAATCCCGATCAGTTTTGGCATGTGAGAATTTAAGGCGAATGTATCCGCAATGGGAATTTCCAGGCTGGCTCAATATAGACATCACTATTATTGAGGACTCAGGATAAAATATAAAACTACAATAAATAGATTGAAGCTCTCTTTTTACAAGGTAGTACCTACTTGCTAATCTACAATAGAAGGTACATTTCATTATGTCACCAAACTTGCACTGCAAAATGTTAAACATTTACCTACTTCCAGATAGGTAGGTGTAACATAATTCGTAAAATACAACCATCTAATTTATGCGTATCAATGAATATAGGTTTGTTAGAAGGGTTATCTATTGTTATGGCCTACAGATGACCACTGAATAATCTACCAAACAATTAACTAGCTTTGAAGTTTGAATGTAAAATTATCTAAGACTTTCCTATAAGGCATATATCTTTTCTCACAAGTTCATACTTACGCTATTAGATAAATACATAGGTATCCATTCATCATTCATTTAACTTCCACATTTTCAAGGCTATTTTAATTCAGGAAGAATATCACCGTCATATCATCATTAGGCGTACCGCAAAGATGCCTACTCGCAATCGTTTCGCAGATTCTTTACGGAACATTTGTAATGTAATATATTTTCAGGAAGTTTGCTCACTTAGATTCGGGTATCAGGGTGCCACATCTGCAAATTTCTCTGTTCATTTACTGCTAGAATGAGTACGAAAGACCCATTAGAAAATCTACAGCTGCAAATTCTGTACGAATGGGATTTAGCAACTTATAATCATTTTCTCTTGGTTTCATTTCAATCACATCCTTACTAATCCTTACTATCCTTACTAATATTATAAACTAGAGAACCGCCCGCGCTTCGCTTCGGGACCCGTAGGTAACAGCCGCGTAGGTCTCGCTCCCGTAGGAATTTAGGCTAAAAAGTAGCCTACACTCGCTCTCTTCACTCCACCCTGTCTGAGGTGTGTGGAGCCCTCGGGACAGTTAGTTCCCCTTTGGGGGTGTCTCTCGCGGCCCGTTAAAACGGGCCGGTCCTTGGGTTGGGCCCTAAGGCCCTTGGTTGTCCATCTGTGGTTAACCAATAGGTCAAGTCCGGTGAGTGGTGGCCTTTTTACAGGCCACAGAGTCTTAAACGGGATGGGGTTCATCTTCGCGCCGCCCAGGCGATCGAGGCCCTACCGGGTGAATCCCGCTGGTGGGAAGCCCAGCAGGAGCCGATCAGCGCCGGGCGACGACTTACGAAGCCCCAGGATCAGTCAGTGCTAGCCCCGTCCCGCGCAACCAGCAAGTCGCGCGGGAAGGCCCAGCGGTCCGGTGGACGGGTTTGGAGCGGCGCCAGGTCCTGCAGATGCGGGAACCGCGACGCGTCGACACGCCCGAACATGTTGCGTGCCAATCTCTCAATGAAGTCGTCCAGGCTCTCGACTCGAAGGTCCCTCTGGATGACGGCGTTCCTGACGTACCTCGGCGCACCAGTCAGCCGGCGGAGCGCAATCGCCTGAACCGCGCGCATCCTCTTGTGCTGCGGTTCGCTGGCGAGCGCGTACCACGCCGGTGCCGTGTACGTGAGGCGGGATCTGATGTAGGTCTTGTAGACCCCGAGCTTCAGTCCGAGAGGGAGGCTCGAGGAGAGCACTGGTTTCTGCCATCGCGCTTCTGGAATTCGCGACGGTTTTCGTAACCTGTGGCTTCATCGAAAGTCTTCCGTCGATTTTGCCCCCAGGTATTTGGCCTATGGGGCCCATTGGATATCTTGTCCGTGAAGCTCCAGAGTAGGGTCCCGCCTGTTGAGGTATCCTCCTATGTTCACGGCCTGCGTCTTCCCGACATTCACCGACAGTCTCCACGCGGCGAGCCATTCGGGGAGGGCATCAAGCGCACGCTACATCTTGACGATGGCGTGGGTTCTATTCAGCGACGTGGTGATGTACGCCACGTCATCGGCATACAGGGCAAGCGACGCCCCCCTGCCGCCGGGATGTCGTCGGTGTAGCAAGCGTAGCAGACTGGGGACAGGCAACTCCCTTGCGGGACGCCGGCTGCGATCGGACGCTCGGTGGATTCGGCGTCTTCAACCACTACTCTGAAGCTTCTATTTTCGAGGAAACTGGAGATCACCTTAACGGCACTCCGGGGCGCCGACGACTGCGAGATCTTGTAGAGAAAGCCGTCGTGTCAAACACGGTCGAACGCCTTTTCCATGTCGAGGAATACTGCACACACGCGTTCTCTCTTATTCAGAGCCGCGGTAACGGTGTGCAACACCCTCGACAGTGTAGCCGTGCTGTTCAGCGGCATCAAAAAGTAGCCTTCCACTTCTGTTGGCAGCTAGGCTATTCCACCCCGGATGCCTGCAGTTCCAGTCGCCCGCGCCCACCACCGGTGTCGGCGAGTCCAGCAACTTGCGGACATCAGCCAACAGGATAGTGCCAGCGGGCGGGCGGTACACTGAATACAGCCGGAGCGGGGAGTTCTCGAGGCAGAGCTAAAGTAGCCTATTACATTTGCCTATGACTTAAGTAAATTACATGTAGTATTTGATAGCGTAATTCAGAACTTGCAAATGAATTTTATTAACGCCATCTATTAACAACTCCGAAAATAAATATCTAGCAACTAACAAACATCGATCTTCCCATGGGAATGGGATGTTTTTCCGCGGTAAAAAGTAGTCTACGTCACTCTCCACCCTCCTAACTATCCCCAAACACATAAACCTTACCATATAATAGCTTTGTTGCGACGTGAAAGCGTCACAAACAAACAAACAAACAAACAAACACACTTTCACATTTATAATATTAGTAAGGATGTGAACCTACTTAGTCTTTTACCCAAGACTTTTATCAAAATTTTTTTGTGTTAAAGTTAGAAGTACCTAAATGGAGCGGTCCCCCAACGCGACGTATTATTTTAAAACATATTATTTTTTACTTTTTAAAGGTTTGTGTCGGGGGTTTTTTTAATTTTTTATTTAATTTTTTATTTTATACTTTTTATAGGTAATAACATTCTGGATTAAGTCATAAATATTCTCTTACTGTACGTTTTCATTTGAGACCCCACACGAATATATTTGCATACATACGGCTATTCTTCCCCGCTTTCACCCCCCACAACTATTAAACTGCTCAACCAATTTTCATCAAATATATTTTAAAACATGCGCCCGTAAGTTCCTTTTAATAAAAAAAAACTAAATTGAAATCGTTTCATCTGTTCGGGAGCTATGATGCCACAAAGAGACAGAGTGAAAATTCTTCCCCGCTTTCAACCCCAACAACTTTTAAACGGCTCAACCGATTTTCATCAAACATATATAAAAACGCGCGCCCGTAAGTCCCCTTTAATACAAAGAAAACTAAATTGATATCACTTCATCCGTTCAGGAGCTATGATGCCACAGACAGACAGACAGACACACAGACACACAGACACACAGACACACACACACACACACACACACACACACACACACACACACACACAGACACGTCAAACTTATAACACCCCTCTTTTTGCGTCGGGGGTTAAAAAGAATTATCAAAATCGGCCCATAAAAGACGAAAAAATCGCTGAACGTACATAAAAAAAGCATAATATAGGTAGGTACGGTCGAATTGAGAACCTCCTTCTTTTTTGAAGTCGGTTAAATATTAGATTAGTATTGGTGTATAATATTATGAATCTTGTTAAAATTACGTGAATCATCATCGAATCATATAAACCATATAAACATCGAAAATAATCGACAACAAGAGGTGACTAAGGTTTCTAAATAAATACTAACTAGATCCGTTTTGAAATACCGGTAATATACCGAAAGCGCGTCTCACTCCGCGACTCTGCCGCACTCAGAAAGGTTCATTAAATTAGACCTAATGATTACTTAACTAATTGCCATTAAATCTGTTAATTAACAGTTCATCCCAGGAACAATATTTAAGGGTTCATTTGCTAATGATAGATTTAAGTAACCGTAGGGCGGTGCATCCGTATCGATTGCAATTCGATAAGGCATTGGTGTAGCCACGCTTAAAAATAATTGGTATTTCACAACGAAAAAATATGTATAAAACTATTGAACTCATTATTAATTGGAATATGATTGAAAGTCAGTTCTTTTACTGTTAGTTTTTACTAAAATACAATGAGAAATAGCTATTTAATTGAACAAAAAATAGAATGATTTGCACTTTTTTTCTATGGGAACACTTACTGTTGTCAATTAGACTTGTTGTCAATGTTGTCATTGTAAATTGTCAATGTCATAATAGTAAATAATAATTCCAAGGTTTGTTTGTATTTCATTTCTTGTTTAACCGGGCAAAGGCAATATAAATTATATTACATTATAAATTGGCCAGCTGGACAAAGACGGCTTCACTAAAGTGGAGAAGAAGAAGAGGAAAAAGCCTCTTTGTCGCAACCAATGTGGCACAGCACCGACAAGACAGAACCATCTCCTACGTCCCGCCGTTCCAGCGTCTTACGTGTACGTCTCTCGACTCCATCACACCACGAAAGTGTCCGATGTCGTGGAGTATTTGGAGAAGATGACCAAGTACCGGTTGCTGGTAGAGAAGTTGGACTCGCGCAACGCAGTGAACTTCAACTCCTTTGTTGTGCGTGTTCCAACCGAACACCTGCGGACGTTTTTGAAGGAGGAGCTGTGGCCAAAGGGGGTCGTCTTCAGGAAGTTCCGTGGACGTCGACGACCACCGGGAGCCACCGAAAGCGCATCTCACTTCGCGACAATGTGAATTAGTTTTTAAGTTAATATTGTTATATGTATGTTAGTCTGTAAGGTATATATGTTATGGGTCTTTGTTACCTGAATTAAAATAATCTATCTGTTATCTGAATAATCGCGTAAATAACTCCTCTGTCCCACTTCTCTAAACCTTCTAGCATATTCCACAAACTCAATAAAGTCACTCATATCAGACTTTTTTGAATATTTAAACACAATGCAACTAAAAAAAAGCTAAGCTACAACCCACTAATGGCCCACTATTGAGCACGGGTCTCTCCTCATTACTGAGGAGGCCTAGAGCATACTCCACCACGCTGCTCCAATGCGGGTTGGTGGAGGGGTTAGTGGCCAACCCAGTGTCGAAAGTTTTCAAGCCGCCCGAAGGCCTCCGACATAGCTTAACGACTGCTATCAATCGATAACAACCGGGACCGACGGCTTTACGTGCCCTCCGAAGCACGGAAGCGCTCAAGAAATTATTGCCACTAACGGTCACCCATCCGACTACCGACCGCGCCCGCTGTTGCTTAACTTTGCCGATCGCTTAGGATTGACGCAAGCCGCCGGGCTCTGAGTGCTACAATGCAACTGATTTTCATTAATTCACTGATAAAATTATGGTTTATTTATCACAGTAACCTCAAAACGCAAATGTCAAAATCATCCATTACATAGTTAAGTAAGAGTTCGACTCTACATAAATTTAATGATCATTAAGGGACACTAACGATCCGTTAACTGACTGTGAGAGTGAACTTTTTTAAATCTATACTAAGGAACGAGTTAAGTAACCATTAACGACTCTGAGTGCGGCGGTTACCGCACTCAGAACTAGTTTTAAGATAATATTATTATATGTATGTTAGTCTCTAAGGTATATGTATATGTTATGGGTCTTTGTTACCTGAAGTAAATAAAAAAATAAAAAATATAAAAAAATAAATAAATAAATAAATAAATATTAAGCTAGATGCTATTTATCTGCAGCAGTGTTGACTCAAAGGATATTCCGCATTTTCTTTAATTTCGTGCGGGACGTGCAAGGCTGTGAGTCCGTGACACTAATTAATTCTCTTAAATCAAAACAGCGTTGCTTCACAGTCTCAAGCCGTCCTCTTAAATTTAATTGTAGAAAGACGCCCAGCGAAAACAAATTACCTAAGGAAACGCGAATTTTATCATCCTTATCCCTAAATGACAAAATATAGAACTTAAAGAAGTTTGTCTGCTTAATTGTAAGAATTTATGCTTTTTAATTACTGAAGTAGTACTTTAACTAATATATAAAATGGACTGCCTGACTAACTGACTCATCATCGCCCTGCCTATACCATTTGAGCTACAGAGCTGAAATTTTCCACATAGATTAGATATGTAACGTAGGCAAGTGATATATTAGAGAGGATTTTTCGAAATTCTTACGGGATTGGGAATAAAATGTTTTTTTTATTTAAAATGAACTTAACTTCGTACCAATACCACATATTTGAATTTTCGCACAGAAGTAAAACAATGAGTTCTCTCAAAACTATTTTCAGGGTTTCTTGATTATCCCACGGGATATTGAATAAAGAGGAGATACAGTCCCCAATATAAAGTACATTATCTCCGTACCTGCAACGAATACAATCTTTAAATTTGGCAAGTAGATAGCTTTTCATAATCATTAAAAACTAATTTCAGGAATTTTTTAAATTCCTTCAGGATAAGTAATAAATCGAATTTATAAAAATGAACTTTCTGGCTGATGCACTCATCATCGCCCTGCCTATAAAGTTTGAGCTACAGCGCTGAAATTTTGAGCTATGAGTGTGAAGCGTTATTTTATGCGTTGTCCCCCAACGCGACGTATTATTTTTAAAGATATTATTTTTTACTTTTTAAATGTTTGTGTGGGGGGTTTTTTTAAATTTTTAATTAAATTTTTTAGTATATACTTTTTATAGGTAAGAACATTCTGGATTAAGTTATAAATATTCTCTTACTGTACGCTTTCATTTGAGACCCCACACAAAAATATTTGCATACATTTTTTTTATAGCCTAAGCAGGCAAACGAGCTGGCGGGTCACCTGATGGTAAGTGATCACCGTCGCCCATGGACATTGGCAACACCAGGGGCGTCACCAGTGCGTTGCCGGCCGAGAAGGAAGTGATGGACCCGCTTCTTGAAGGACCCCATGTCATAGCACTGTGGGAATACCGAGGGAGGAAGTTCGTACATACGGCTATTCTTCCCCGCTTTCATCCCCCACAACTATTAAACGGCTCAACCGATTTTCATCAAACATATTTTAAAACATGCGCCCGTAAGTTCCTTTTAATACAAAAAAAACTAAATTGAAATCGCTTCATCCGTTCAGGAACTATGATGCCACAAAGAGACAGAGTGAAAATTCTTCCCCACTTTCAACCCCAACAACTTATAAACGGCTCAACCGATTTTCATCAAACATATCTAAAAACACGCGCCCATAAGTCCCCTTTAATGCAAAGAAAACTAAATTGAAATCGCTTCATCCGTTCGGGAGCTATGATGCCACAGACAGAAATAGGGGGGTTAAGAAACAATACCAGAACACAAATCTAAAAAAAGTTAAAAAAAAGTTTCTGTTTAAAATTAAAAAAAAGTTTGTCTGTTTGTCAGTTTGCGCGTGCTAATCTACGGATCGGCTGAATGGATTTTTATGGGAATTTCACTGGAAGATAGCGGAGATTTCTAAACAACATTTAGGCTATTTTTATCCCGGAGTTCCCGCGGGATCAGGATTCACGCGAAAAAAAACTCCAATGCGTGAAGTCGCGGGCTTAAATTTTTATGGAACTTTCACTGGAGATAGATAGATAGATAGATAGATCACTTTATTTGTAACATAAAGTACATACGGCCAAAAGGTAATACACTGTTACAGCATGATACAACACTGCATTGTAGGTACCTAATGTTACAAAAAGGATTCTGCTCAGCATTATGCTGGTGTAACACCGTTAACCAGCGCTGGTCTTCCGCAGGATCCCTTTTGTGACTACACGGACAAGTCCGCGAAAAACTTACTTATTCTAAAAACATATGTCATTTAAAATAACATTACCATATATGAATACCTACCATGAAAAGTAACAACAAATAGTAACCATAAGCTAAATGAAACAAGAAGAAGAAATAATATTAATAAAACAATAATTTAAAGTACAAAAAAACGAGAAATGGATAATATGGCAACATTGTAGAAGACATAGATGACAATCTGTGCCGTGTGACAACATGCCATAGAGGAGGTTACGTTAATACTTAAGAGTTTTGGCGATTTGCAAACTCTTAGCGTAGGCGTGGTGCCGCCTCTGAAAATTAAATTAAGATGTTCTGAAGAAATTATTCAATTAAAACCCAAATTAGCTCAAATATAACTTAGATGATTTTGTTAATACCTTACTACAGGCGCATACTAAGTTTTAGATTCAAGGTTGAACTTTTATTGTGTACCTAGACCTACCTAGCTTCTTTCTTAAGTTTAACGTGGCTGTCCTTTACTTAAATTATCTTCAAAGTAAGTTAAAGATACTCGCATACCAAAACTGTAAAATAAACATTAAAAAATACGCAATATTAGGTATAACATCACATGGTCTAGGCTAGGCATACATTTATTGTCGGCATTTTACGACAATACATTGAAATTCTCAAATCCAGTATCATAAATGCTTCCTATCATGTTAAAAAGTTAGGGTTTGTACCCTTAGGTGCCTTAAGCACTGATTGATAAATGCATAGAAAGACTTCTTTCTAACTGATATTATACCTACTTTAAAATGTGCATTATCATCATCGTAACCCTATAACTGCTACAATTGCCCCAGAACAGGGCTCTAGTATGTGACCCGTAGCTCACACAGCCACTAGCATCTTCCACGGCGTTGTAATTTCTGGTGTTTCTATAGAATCACAATATCTATGCTTGATTCCTCTATATTTATGTGTAAAAAGAGCTCTCCTTCCGGGCCGGCGTTGCACCGGTGACTCCCCTGGTGTTGCAGGTGTCCATAGGCGACGATGACCACTTACCATCAGGTGGCTCGTCCGCTTTTTCGTCAGCCCTTCAGGCTATAAAAAAAAAATTATTACAGCTTTAGATGAACAAAACTCCTTAATATACCTAAAGATAATTGATAATATAATTAGCAAATACAGAGTGATAGACTTTGCACACTGCAAAAATTGTATGTCATTTACAAGTAGGTAAATAGGTAAGTACCTAAATTATTGTCATCTCTAGATTCGACACGACGGAATTTTTATAAGCAACAAAAATTATTGCAAATACCTATTTAATTTGAATCCCAGCGTTCTGTACTGGTACCTAATCCATTTAGCAATACTGCTTATACATAAATTTACCTATGTCACGTGTAGGTACTATTCAAATTTTAAATTCCTTGTCACGAGTTTTGCATGCGCCCTCATAAATGGAATCAGAATTCAATAAGAAAGACGTCGACCCAGGAAAAGCATTCATAACCGGAGTTCAAACAGGACGAAGTAACAAAGATAGCTAATAAATCGAAGGTAGAAGGTAGTTACATGCATATATAAAGAGAACAAAACCTTGGATGTCTGCAAATAGTTGTATTACCTATCTATTAAAAAACAAAAACAACAATTTCATTAAACGAACAGCACCTATACACCTCCCATACACTATACGGTAAGGTATCATTAATAAAGATCGTTGAAAAATATTGTAGATGTGCAAAAATAAGTATTTTTTCGATCTAGGAATGTTTATGCGAATTATTTAAGTACTTGGCTGCAACCCACTACTGAGCACGGGTCTCTCCTTATTATTGAGGAGGCCTAGAGCATACCTACGTCACCACCATGCTCCAGTGCGGATTGGAGGAGTAAGTTCTTAAAAGTAGGTAATAAGTTTTAGTAAAATCAATTATGACGTCTCCCTTGTCCCCCTGCCTGCTAATGCCTGTCTAGTGGTAGATTTTGGATTTGTAAATGAATTAGGGTAAGGAGGTAGGTCTTATCATAGCCAAGCTGAGCCAGCTAATCGTAATACGTTGAAGTAATGTACGATAGTTGAATATTTTACAAGTTTCCAATTAGGGAATATGCATGTCATTCAAATTTAAGTAAATATTTTTTGTACAGTCGTTATCGCTAAAATAATGATATCTGTCACATTATTTTCTATTTAATCTTTTTAAAATCACTAAAATAAATTTATAAAAAGTGAAAATTTTACGAGGCAAATTTAAAATGTCGAAACGCAACGCTATTGGTTAGACATCGGCGTGACGTCATCCTTCGCGATGGACATGTCAAAAACATACTAGAACTAGCTGTTTTCATTTATATTTCAGTTAATTTGATTGCTTTCAGAGTTTATCGTATACTTCTTGCGTGATTTTTGTTTGTTAGTGGTGTGTTCAATGACTAACAATGTCTGAAAGTGGATTTCAAAAGGCGCAGTCGGATAATCTTCCGAAAATTGAT
Source organism: Hesperia comma (assembly GCA_905404135.1). Classification (NCBI taxonomy): domain Eukaryota; kingdom Metazoa; phylum Arthropoda; class Insecta; order Lepidoptera; family Hesperiidae; genus Hesperia; species Hesperia comma. The sequence goes on along the minus strand of FR990021.1, from coordinate 11,591,222 downwards.
GCTTTCATGATAAGTTCGTACTTCGCCTCAAATAATGATTTTACATCAGCTGAAATCAGGGGAGTCAAAGCTGCAAGGTGAGGAAGTGATAGATATTTAATTTAGGTAGGTACATACATGGTTCTCGTACAGTTTTTCTATGTAATTCATAAAAGTCTTTAACATAACCTGTAAAGATTTAGCCATTTACCTTCTACCAGCCTTCTACATACAAATTATATTATACTATATCCTTCATATCACATTTTAGGAATAAATGGTTGTTTATAAATAAATCCGTGTTTGGGAATACTTTATAATCAAATCTGTTTTTATCCCAGATCTGAACGAGAATCTTACAACAACTTTTCAGGGTTTGTACTTTTGTAAGCCAAATTAAACCAAAACTATTAATATTTGGTAGAAATAATTATTTTCTTCTTACGCTAAAATGATCTTCGCAACAGTATGCAGTGCTTTTTGTAGATATAATTTCTCTTTTCACAATTTTACACCACTTTTTTCTTATATAAGCGTCCCGTGAAACATGAAAAAATACTTTGTCCGGTGCGTTCCATCTCGTATTCTTGCACATAGGTACAATACAGTACTTAAAATAAGGTCTTCGGTTTCCATCCATACTTCCGTTTATGAAATTAAACTAGAAAACGTAAATTTAATACTATACTTATAATTGCTTTTTACAAAAAAATAACCGACTTCAATCTTGATAAGTAGAGATAACTCAAAAACTACTCGCCAGATGGCGCTCAATTCAACATGTAAGTGTAAAGTTCTCGTCACTACAAATTAATCAAGCCCAAACACTAGATAACTGCAGTAAATCGTTGAGGAGTTCCCTCGACTGTCTTTCGGCTTCATCAGATCGACTCCAGATCTTCATGAAATGGTAGCGCTTTAATGTACTTATGATAACATGAACAAACACACTAGTCATCCATACAATTTTCGAAAGTTCCCTTCGATTTCTCTGAGATGCCATCATCAGATCCTGGTTTCCTTATCAGGGGACCCCACTGCGCATATCTACTTTACAACAAAAAAAGAATTATCAAAATCGGCCCATAAACGACGAAATAATCGCTGAACGTACATAAAAAAAAAGCATATATATACGGTCGAATTGAGAACCTCCTTCTTTTTTGAAGTCGGTTAAAAATACTTACTCTTTCTCAACCTCGCTCATAACCACTTGTTAGTAAACAACTCCAACCTGACGAACGATGACGTCACCAATGTCACCATAGAACGCGCCAAAAGGGCGGCGTTTGAATCGGGCTTATGTCATTGGAATTTTCATTAATTAATTTAAAATTTTGGACTTTCCCATGACTCGTATATTTTTTTACGGTATTATATTAACATAAATGAGCTATAAAAACAATAAAAAAATCATGCCTATTACAAATTTCCAAGCTACAAAATATTTAAACAAACTATGTTTGCGTGCTAGGCCAAATGGCAGGATCAGACTAGTCTGACTATCAATCTGACCAGTCAGTGGGAATAACCCGAATTACTTCAATAGGCGCAGTCTGACTGCGGTATAGGCACAATAGGGCTATCCTCTGTCCGAGATTCCCCGAAACTGTCCTACTTTAGAAAGGTTCCGGGGGTCGACCGCCAGGAAAGGCTTTTTAAAAATAAAATTGTCCAGATGACCTTGATGACCCCTGACATTTTAAACTGTGTCGCTTAAAATGTCAGGGGTATCTTGATTAATATATTATTATACATTAGATTATAGGCAGGTACTTAAATATTAATAGTTTCTCGAGATGAATGACTGCAATACCTACTGTAATTTTGTTTGTTTGTACATTCCCCGTTGTTTTTCTTATACCTACTTTTCTTTCTATTTAAATATGCCTTAGCCTCGACCGTATAATGATGCATGATGATTTTCATTTATTTTATCCCTTCCTGTTGGATTTACTCCGTCTTTAAATTATCAAAATTTAATGACCCCATTTGTAGTTAGTATTATTTAAAACACTTTAATTTTTATTTATGACATAGCATTCTGAAAAAATTTCATAATTTAAATAATAGGTAAACAGTTAACCATTTTTATAAAAAACCACATCCATTTTTACTGTTCTATGCAAAATCAATTTTAAGGTACATACATACATAAATTTATAGGTACAGACAGGCGCGATGTTGTGGGAGCGAATCGGATGTGGTTCGAAGGAATTAATCATTATCGGGCCAATGTTCCAATTGAACACCCCTGCAACAACGTAGACGCTGCCGGAAATTCATTCCAAACGACATTTCAAAATGCTAAACTCTCAATGTCCTTACAGCCGCGGAAAAATATAATTTCCTCGCTGCAAATCACTCCTACAGTTTCCCCCGTTTTTATTTCAATATTCAATGTGATGTGAATAAGGCCTAAATTCTAGTGCAATTTCCGATTAAATTTTGTACTATTTATTAATTTTATATTTTTACCTTTACTGTAATGCTTTGAGATCAATAATAAAAATTCCTTACAACCTTACAACGAACGAATTCTGCAACGTCGAAACAGTGGATCATCAGTCATCCATAAAACCAATTGAAAATCAGCAGATCCTTAAATTCCATAGCAAAGGTACAATGCGTTGATTTATTGTGGATAACAAAACACTCAATATTACATTGCTTATTAAATATACTTAAGTATGTTTTGGTAACAAAAGCAACGTTCACTGTTTTTATTAGGTAATAGGTATTCAATATAATTTTTTTCAATAAATGCTTTTCAGGTATTTTTTGTTATAAGTAGGTAAAGAAGTTATATTTCATAAATCAGTTCCTTTTATAGAATTCAATAAAATGTAATTGAGTTTAGATTCATAATCTCGGTACGTTCGATAAATATACCGAACAATAGAAGCAATGTTTGTAAGTAAAATACTTACTGTAACATTTCTTATATTCATTCAAATCTTGCAACATTCGTGTGATGGCAATATTGAAGAGAAGTACGTTATCTTACCTTTTAATTAATTTTATATTAAATAATTCAACCGTTACATCATACAACACATTTTCAATAGGTAGGTACCAACTAAATACTACTAATAACTAATAATTATAAAAATAAATGAAACATTGTACCTGCACTAAACCCCAATATAAACTGACGCAAAACGGGTCCGGACCCGTGCTCCACCTAGGTTCTCCACCTGGGTGGAGCACGGGGACTTATAAGGTCCCGTGCTCCAACTGATAGCGTTAGTACAGTGAAACAGTAAATTGTTTTCCTTAAATGATTCAAAAGATCTAAACAATTATAATAGGCTATCTATGGCTAAATGTAACCTCTGTGTGTCTCTTTTTGTCAGCGATTTAAAGAAATAAAAGTTGAAAAGCAGAAAGCAGACGCGTTGAATTTATTTTTAATTAAAAATTGTGCACCAAGAAGGTTTGTAAATAATACTTAAACTCCGTTCTGTGCACCACATTAGCTAGCCTATTATAATTGTTTAGATCTTTTGAATCATTTAAGGAAAACAATTTACTGTTTCACTGTACTAACGCCATCAGTTGGAGCACGGGACCTTATAAGTCCCCGTGCTCCACCCAGGTGGCGAACCTAGGTGGAGCACGGGTCCGGACCCTGCAAAACTTCTTTCTGGTACGTATTTCCCATAAATTGTTCTAACATACAACTACAACCAACAATCCTGGTTTAAAGGTAAAAATTGGTTTATCGCAATTTTCGGAAAAACTACGAGTCCCATGAAAAAAAGTTATATTACAAATTTATTGGCAATAAAAAGATCTATAACCTTTGTATCTACACTTTTTTCGCATAACCTCAAATTAATGCGAAAAACTCAAATAACTAAGTTTTTGATTTTTTATTTTTATCTTCTACAAAAATATTTAATTTTTCGGTTTCATTTTGGTGAAACGCACACCGAGGTTTTTGAAAAAGCAAAATATTTTGACGTGAGAATTTTCTATTGAAAATTAGGGTGCTCTTTCGAAATTAAATTTAAATATGGATATAAATAAAAATATTTTCAATAAAAATACAGTGTATTTGGGACATAAAAAGGTAAGTCTTCTCAAAATTTCGTGTATATTTTTGTAGAAGATAAAAATAAGAAATCAAAAACTCAGTTATTTGAATTTTTCGCATAAATTTGAGGTTATGTGAAAAAATGTCATTACCAAAGTTGTAGTTCTTTTCATTACCTACAACATTGCAATATAAATTTTTTTCATGGGACTTGTAGTTTTTCCGAAAATTGCGATAAACCAATTTTTACCTTTAACCCCCCCCCCCCCCCTCAACCCCTTCCCGACCTCAGATCACCCGTAAATTATTTTTCCTTGTATTTTTGGCATATCCTCTTCCTTTTCCAATGGGTTTCATCCTGTTACTATTTTTTTGTACTTTTGATCGTTAACAACGCTATTGGCACAGGTCTATTAATTTCTCATATAAATATAATATGTTTTTGATATAAATTAATCTAAGTTTAAAAATTTTAAATATTAGCGAGTTATTTTTAATCACATTAAAATTGTATGTTAATTAATATATCACTTTCTCTTAATAGTAGGTACATAAATTAATGATAGGGTTGTAGGGATGCTTCATATTCGAAAAATGATGAAATTGTTAGAATAACGGTACCCGTCATACATACTTAATTATGTATCTCGAAAAGTTTACGAATTTGAAGGACCGATAACCGACGGGACAGAAAGGTATTCTAATGACTTTTCAAAAGATGAATTGGAATACTCCGACCTCGTCTGAAGATGACAACGTATTTCTCTTAATTAGAACATACCTACTTAAACTTTAGACACATTTCAGGTTCACAGAAGCAAGAAATATTGCAATGGAAACAAAGGACTTATTTTTCAAACTATTTGAAGTGTGCTTCACAACTACTATGCCTAATCAAAAGTCAGTATCTTTTAGTAAGTAAAATAATATTTAAAAAATATGTATGTATAAATATGACATTTTTAGTACCTACCTAAAACGAAATAAATAATTTGATTTTGACTGTAACCATTAAGCAGTAGGTGCTACACAAGTAGTTTATTTTATTAAATAAAAACATATATTTGCAGATTTATATCAAGCAATATTCACAGTTATATCAACCATCCCTCCAAGACTACCGTGGGTTACGCTCCTAAATTTACTGGCAACCGAAAGTTTTTTGCAAACATGATCGGAACTGTTGCTTTCAAGAATATTCTTGAAAAAGACATGCAAGAATTGCGGAACGATTTAATTAATAAAATGAAATACTGTGATGAATCTGTGTTGGATCAAAATGTATTAAAGGAATATTATGACCGCGAGGTAGATTTATCAAAGATATAAGAAAAAAGCTATAGTATTAAAGCAGTTTTATTTTTGCTAACCCCCAAAAGTAATTTCATTCATTTCTGTTCAGTTCGTACTTAAATAATTATCTTGTGTTTGGGTATCTTGGGTTGCCAGATATCAGCGAACTCAATTCGCCCAATTTTGCGTGCCTCGTAGCTTAAATCGCTTAATTGATTGTAACCTCTTCAAATCACGTCAACTAAACCATATTTTACACATTTTTATGATTATAATATATGAAATAATGAACGCCACGTGCTTAAGACATATTTCTTAAATTCGTCAGCAGCTCTTACTAATACACTTCCATTAAATTAAGGAACTTCTTACTTGTACGTACAGTAGAACCAAAGTGATAATGCGCATACAAATCTTCGCCAGTGGTCGCGTTTCCGGAAACAACCGAATTATTGAATCGTAAGAGCCCTAACCAATGCTCTTGCATTTAGCATCTTGTGCGATAGAAATAGGAGTCAATATCAATCGATAACAAGTTCGAACGGTCGGCGGCGGTCGACGGGCGCCGCCGGTGAGTTGAACGTCAGTCAGTTGTCATATATAGAGAATATATAGAGCTGATATTACACACCCTTATAAAACAACACGTTGCCAAAAGAAATATTGCAATGAACGTTACGTCAGTTAAAGAAGCTATTTTAGAAAAAATCAACAATATAGGTTCGGAAGAATGGAAAAAAGTTCGTGATCATGCCCTTAAATGCGAAGATGAGTATAGGAAATATGAGTCAAGAATCGATAGTTATTCAGATGAAATGATTATTTACACAGGAGATAGCAGTGATATAAGTGAAACTGGAGACCTTGATGAAAATTCCGATGACTCTATGATGTCAGGAATAGAGAATCTCCCTGATTCTGATTAAATATTAACCTATGTTCTGTTATACGATTCTGATTAAATAAAACTTTTTTTTCCTAATACTTATACCTAAATCTTCTTTTCATTTAAACCTTCTTTTTTCCATCGTTAAATCGTCGTCGTCGCTTTCCTATGTGGGTCATGCGTGAAATCTCGTTACTGATAAATCAATATTAATTTATCTCTTTTACCACAAAAAAAATATATATTAAATTATGCATGAAGTAAATGTACTTTCCACTCTATATAGATATCATCTCCCAACGCTTCGGAAATACGACCGATGCCGAACAATGGCGAAGATCGCTATGCGCATTATCACTTTGGTTCTACTGTAACTTTACTTGTACGTGGAAATAGATGATATTGCTCACTGTGGAATTAATAATTCGGCAGTCCGGGTAGATAGAACATAGTTTCCTCCTTGCATGTGGAAAGAACCTGACTAAACAAAAGAACTGCATGCGGTTACAATATATTGTAATGAATCATTACATTACATCATTACTAATGATAATGATTAGGTACATTTTGGGGTAATCGTGAAGTAGCCTAAATCGCCCCTTTCTTTTTCGAAGGTAGCCTAAATGGCTACCGACCGGTAGCCGATAGGATTTTTTGGTCGCCATTGGACCCCCTGAGGTAGCCTAATGTCAATAATTCGCTTAATCTGGCAACACTGGGCTCAATTTAATTCCATGAGCTTACCGCAATATGGGGAGGTTTTATTGGTTTTATAGGTTGGGGAGGTATATTCCTGGTTCCTGGTCAACCTATATTAATTGCTTTCATCACAAATTAGATAATACAGATGGTTAAGCTTCATACAAAGTGCCCAAAAACAACGCACACATAGACACGGTTCACATACACCAAAAATCGGAACATACCGGACCACTCGGACCGTGGTTGTTATTTCCAACAATATGACATTTATAATACACAAATAAGACAATAGGGCGCGGCCATAGATGTAGCATACACTGACGTTATATAATAAATCTATGCAATGGAGTCCCCATATTGAAGCCTTGTCTGGGAGACTCAGTTCTGCTGCTTACGCTATTAAGAAAGTAAAGCTCTTAACTAACGTGGAAACAGCAAGACTAGTTTATTTTAGTTACTTTCATAGTGTGATGTCCTACGGTTTGTTGTTGTGGGGCACAGCTGCAGACATTGAATCTATTTTTATATTACAGAAAAGGGCAGTGCGTGCAATTTACAACCTCAGACCTAGGGACTCGCTGAGAGATCTGTTTAAAGAAGTTAATATACTCACTGTTACATCACAATATATCTTGGATAATATTATGTATGTTAAAAAGTACCATGATAGTTTTTTAAAGAAAAGTGATGTCCATAATATTAATACTAGGAATAAGGCTAAGCTGATTGTACCAAATTTTAGGCTTTGTAAAACTGGTGGCTCGTTCATGGGTAGATGCGTAAAAATTTATAATAAAATTCCGTTAGAATTAACGGAAATGCCATACTGTAAGCTAAAAACTCATGTTAAGGACATTCTTATGACGAAGGGTTATTATAAACTGGATGAATATTTTCAAGATGAAACAGCCTGGACATGAGTTTGAAATATAGCCTTAAGTAGTGATAAGTGTTCTCTGTAACTGTGAGTGGGGAAGAAAAAAGAAACTCCTTGGGAGTTTCTTGCCGCTTCTTCTACCAAGGCCACTCATCGTAGGGATTTGTGGAAGCGATGGCGTAGATGACATTCGAAAAGTGTTTGTAAAAACCAAGTTCGAAATAAATCATTTCATTTCATTAAATCATTTCATTTCATTTCATTTCATATGGGCGCGGCCGTCTCGAAAGTACGCGCACGACGCTTCGACCTTACGGCAATAGTCATAAGGGCGAAAGTCGATTGCAAGGAACGTACTTGAACCTCATTCCAAACGGTACTGGAATTAGTGGGAATCTTCTAGAAATGGCATGAATGGTGCGCGAGTGGTATAAAAGGAGCACTCGGTCGAGTGGGTGACATTCAAGTTTCGGAAGCGAAACCAGGAAGATACCAGCGACACCTACGAGCGATACCAGTGAGAAGTGAAGTGATTTCTACGAGCGATACAGTGTACGACGAGTGTGTTTACGAGTACCTACGTGCAGAGTGTTTTGGTGTGTACTGTGTACATAATGTAATCTGTGTATCTACGAGTACAATAAAGTCTTTGTGGTACATTTTGGCATTTTCTCGAACCCAGAGATACGTAACAATACAAATATGAATAATGGTTACTAAATTACATTAAATTTTAATGATTCTAATCATACACTTTTATTTTTATTTTCCCTTTTAATCTTTATCAATAAATTAATTATAATATATAGATCCAATCCAAGAGTCCAAGACCATTACGGAGTCGTTAACCCTAAGGCTTACGCACACAATCTAGGTACATACCATACATGAGCTTAACTTCTGTACTATCCATATGGGGGTTTTACATTATAAAATTTGCAGAGCGCTAACTCAGTGCACTAACTAGTGTTTTCATACATTATGCTGCACTAATTACTGTCTAACTGCCTTTACACTATGCGATTTTAGCACGCTAGCTCAGTTAGCGCTCTGCAAATTGTATAATGTAAAGCCCCCATTAAGGTAGCCATTGACGATGCGTCCATTTGGAATGCCTCCAAATGGAAGAAATCTATTTGGAAGTAGAGGTGGACGTTTAAACGATAAGCACTTAAAAAAGTCTGCTTTTCAAAATAAGCCCCCAAGCGTGCTTAAAGATTTAAGCTGATTTCGTTTAAACGCGGATGGTTGAGATCCAAAAATGTCATTACTATAATATAATGATTCAAGATAAGCAACCTTACTGTGATAATAATTTTAAAGCTCAAAATAAAATGTTAATAAGGAATCCTTTTATGGAACATGTATGGAACCTTATTTCGATGCCCAATAAAAATGTTTGATTTTATTGGATAAACGACCTTACTCCTATTCTTTTAAGAATACAACTTTATTTCTATTGCCTTAAGATTAAGAATCGATATTAATTTGGATGTGTCATTGTAAAAGGCGTGTTAGAAAGCGGCTAAATAAAGTCTGCTTATCTTACGTAATATTTCCGTTCGGAAGAACAACGCTTCGTTTTTGGTTGGTTAATATGCTTTTTACAACGAAATGTAAACACGCTTTTTTTATGGCCAGTACGAAATTCGCATAGGAAAAAATTAGACGCACTAAAGTAATTAGTTTAATTTACTTTGCGATTTACGGACTATTCAATGTTTTGTGTGATTTCAAGTGTTGAGTTCATTGGATTTATTGTCAAATGTAAATAATAATTGTAAATAATATATTTATTGGTATATTGAGTATATTGTATAGTACCTAATTTGTACCTACTGTATTCGATATTTCTTTAAGGTAGTAGCAACACTAGCAAAATCACAAAACATTGAACGCTTTTTTCAGCGCTCGGCATTCTAGGCCGTCACTTGTAATTTGTAATCAACTTTCTCGACGATTAACAACTTTTATTCAAAAAAGCGTTTCAACGAAAAGCGTTTTCATAAGCACGCTTAAAAGTTTAAGCAAAACGTTTAAACGCGTTGACAGTTAAAACACAAATTAGATAATACAGATGTTAAGCTTCATACAGTGCCGAAAAACAACGCACACATAGACACGGTTCACATGCACCAAAAATCGGAACGTATTGGACCACTCGGACCGCGGTTGTTATTTCCAGCAATATGACATTTATAATACACAAATAAGATACTTTACCCAAGAAATGGATAAGAAATGGATTTATTATAATTATTAATATAAACAACCAATAAAAACAACCACTGTTTTTATTCGATGTTAAATTGCGCATTATAATTTTTTTGACATCCAGTTGCTACAGAAAGGTACAATAAGGGTCAGCTCACACCGAGACGCGACGCGACGCAACGATACTGGAAGAGGCCAGTGATTTCGCGCTGCGCCGCGCGCCCGCCGCCGCGAGACGCATCTCAATGGCGCGAGGTGCATCGTAAAATCGTTGGCAACACGACGCCTCGCTGCGCAGCGAGACGTCGCGCGACGCAGCGAGAAGACGCGCGGCGCAGCGGAATGTGTCTACATTCGCCACGTGCTCTTCCTCTTCTGCAGGAAGTCCGATTATACCAAGATCCCAGTCTATCATTATAATTTCACTTTTTTCACTCGCACACTCGACCGAACCGCATCAATTCACCACGAAGTCTGGACGGACGGCGGCGGCCTCGGCTGCGCCTCGCGGCGTCGCGCGGCTTTGGGAGGCGCAGCGCGGCTCTTGCACGCCGCGCGTACCGACGATGCACGGCTGCGTAGCAATGCACCGCGCTACGCCGCGAGGCGTCACGAGACGCAGCGCTGCATGAAGCAACGTATTCTGAATTCTCACAATGAAATGTGTATCTTTTCGTGTAGAAAACAAAGTTCCATTTTGGGCCCCTCTTTGAAAGACTGCGCGCAGCGTCGCGTCGCGTCTCGTCTCGGTGTGAGTTGACCCTAAGTCCTTACTTGCTTGTAATTCAATGATTCATTACTAACCATAAGTCAATGTAGGACGTAGGAAGTTCTTTGTATGTTTAAAGTGTATATTTCTCTGGGTTCTAAAAAACACTCTAGGGTAGGGCATACAAGACTACGGGTAGGACTAGGGGTAGGACTAGGACTAGGAGTAGGGGTACGACTAGGGGTAGGCTAATTCGGTTCTGTAACCAATTCGACCTACCTACACCTTGAAGAATTTGACTGAGTAGTAATGGAAATGAGTATTCATTATTTTATACAAAATCAACTCAATTTTTATGCTTCCGTTCAATGTTACCCGTTTTTAACAATAAGGGTAACCGCATGTGAATTTTCCGCTAGAGGCGCTAGTGAGAAGGGAGGTCTGTCTGTCACTTTTCGCTTGTCTGAATGGTCTGAATTTCATTTGTCACTGTTTATGTATGGGCGGGCTTTGACAGCAAGACCTCACCTTGACGGTGGCGCCAGCTGGTGAGCACAAAAACGACGACTCTCATTGACGTGAATTGTATTCTGCAATTCGCAATTTTTGTTGCTACTCTTTTACTCTAGGCCGAATTGACAAGAGAAACAACATTTAGGTACGCCAACGGCCGCCATCTTTACAGTTTACACATAAACAAAGCGCTTGCAGCGCCTCTACCGGTAATTAATGTAACTACTTTACGATATGATCAAAATAATCTTGACCATTTCATGAAATAGCCGCGCGTTTAGTTGGCCATATCGAGAAACGATTTCTTATCATTGATCTGCTCAAACCACATCATGATGTGGCCAATAGACAGTTGAACATATCATGAAATGCGACCATTTCATGATATGGTCGATCATTTCATGATGTGAGCAAATCTACTATGTGGCCACGACACATACATGAGCTTAACTTCTGTACTATCCTTATTTTGTGGTTAAAAGCCGTTTGTCACATCATTATTTGGAAGTGCCTCCATACATTTAGAAGCATTCCAAATGGACGTATCGTCAACGGCTTCCAAAATTTCAAAGATTTACTTATGGAGGTACTTCCATATGGATGTCTTCCATTTGGAGGCATTCCGAATGGACGTGTCGTCAATGGTACCTTTCGTCTATTTTCTAATCTGTGGTTTAGTCTACGGCAACCATAGAACGGCAACCAAGGCAACCAACTTTGTCGGCAACCGCTGACTGTCATGTCATGTCATAATTTGTCAATGTCCGTCTGTGTCAGTCTATCAATGTCAGACTCAGACGTCAGTGTCTTGTGTTCAAAGAGTAATATAATACATCGGGTTGTGTTCGTTCGTGAGTTGTGCTGGGATGTGGGCTTTGACCACTAAAAATTGAAATTAAACATTATTTAAATGGCTTGAAATTCTAAAGAAAATAAATATATTATACTGAATATCTAGATAAGACCTACAATTACTTTATGAATTAAAATTTTGTGTATATTAGATATTAAAATTGGAAAAATGGATGCTGTTGATGACAATAGATGTATCATTGAAACTGAAGATGGTCCAATTTGTGGATATGTCGAGAAACGTGGGGAACACAAAATCTTTAACTTCAAGAAAATTCCCTTTGCTAAACCGCCATTGGGCAACCTAAGATTTTTGGTAAGAATTAAAAAAGACATTAAAATTTCACATTACCTACAATATAATACAGCATTTTAGCACAAGATGTTCGATATGAATAAAACGTCGAAAAACAAAATCAGTCTTCATCAATAGCCCAACTTTGCCATGGCCTTGCTTTTGTATTGTTAGTAGAAAATGCCTAAAATCATCATTCACACTGCTTGGGATCTTTTGAATCTCTGATTCATGGGTGCTTACTAAATTAGAAATCAAATTGCAACTAACAAAACTCATATTTTTATTTTATTTTTATTATAAGTTGCCAGGGTGACAGCAAATTTTCTCATGTTTTTTGTCAATATTTAACATTTTTTAATATTCTGATGACTACTTACAAAATAATACATACATATACATAACATAAATATTACATAGCTTAAATTATATTATTGCAAAAGTTGCCGTTTTATTTATATTTAATTAATTGAAATGCCAAATAATCCACCATGAAATTTAAATGCTTTATGGGTTGGATATGTTTAAAACCGAACAGTCCATAGAATAGACATGTTTAAACCTGGGAATCCTTAAGCATTAAGTCCACCATTTGTACCACTTAGTTTCAAGGATCATATCAACTACTAGTAAACCCGCCCTCGCTTCGCTTCGGGGAACCAGTCCCTTCAAAAATCCTTATAAATTTTAACAAACTATGTTATTCTGATGTCTAAGCTATATTACTGCAGTTTCATAAAAATCCATCCAGTAGTTTTTGCGTGAAAGAGTAACAAACCCACACACACACTCACTCACTCACTCACATACATCCTTACAAACTTTCGCATTTATAATATTAGTAGGATTCATTCATAAACCTTTAAATGTCCATTACTGTACATAGACTTAACTTGTGCTACTCTAACAACACTGTACTGTGTGAATCCAGCAATGCATGCTGTCCTCTTCAAATTGTTGGTCCGCCTGATCAAAATGATCTTCACTTGAAAACCTTCCTTACCCAGTGGTTTTCGTCCGTTTGAAGCATGTGGCCTGCCTCTATCACTTTAAGGGTTTAAAAAAAGTGCTAAAAAATAAATAAATTTGATGGATAAAACAATTTCACTTGTTGGAGAGTCACTACCAAATACAATTTATAAATATGCACTGTTATGGACATTATTCTACAATTAATTACTATGGTACCTTTCTTGATGTGATAAGTCCACCAAAGTACCATTAAGGCTTATTTCCAGGCTGGTCACAGTTGTCATGGAAGACAATGGAAGGTGGTGCTGCATGCTTGTTTGCTAGCTTAATTGTATATAAACAAAATTCTCTCCCAATCATAACCTATAATTAATATTTGGTTACAGCCTCCCAGTCCCATACAACCATGGTCAAAACCTTTAGACTGTACACAAGAAATGCCAAAACCACTTAGTTTATACATAAATTATGAGATTATTGGATCAGAAGACTGCCTTTATCTAGAAGTCATTTCCCCAAACATTAAACCTGACAAGCCAATGCCTGTAATGTTTTGGATAGGAAACTTTAACTTCATGGTGTATGTAGATTTTGGATGGGATCCAATATTATTACTAAAACATGATGTTGTTTATGTAAGATGCGGGTTTCGGCTGGGGCCTTTTGGATTTTTGTCCAGCAATGACTTTACAGCTCCCGGCAACAATGGCCTTAAAGATATTGTCATGGCATTGAAATGGGTGCAAAAAAATATAAGCAAGTTTGGAGGAGACCCCAATAATGTTACATTATTTGGGAGCAGTACAGGTGCGGCGATTGTACATCTTATGATGCTTTCACCCATGGCACAAGGTTTATTTCACAAAGCTATAATGCAAAACGCCTGTGCTTTGAATAATTGGGCTTTACATAAGAAGCCATCTACTAGAACTTTGGAGTTGGGGAAAAAAATGGGCATCACAAGCACTTGTGTTGGAGAAGTGGTGGAAGAATTAAGATCGTGTTCCGCCATGGAAATAATGAAAGTCTGTCTTGAAATATCTCTGAACGAGTTCGACCTCAGTACAAGTGACATTTACGAGTCTTTATTTAAACCGTGCGTAGAAGACGAATTTGAAGGTCAATCGGCATTTCTTACAAAAAGCCCGTATTTAATTATTAAATCAGGAAACTACAATAAAGTCCCTTTTATAATTGGCAGCAATAATACTGAATCACAGTTGTTTACGCATATCAAAGATGATTTTTATGACTACGAAAACTTCAAGAAGAATGTTGATCTACTTGTACCAAAACCACTCGCACTTCATGACGCCACTACTACAAGGTTTGGCCAGCAGCTTTTTGATTACTACATCGGCAAAGATAACTCTCCGTTGCATGTAAAGTCTCACTATTTGCAATTAGTAAGAGATTACAATTACTTATATTATGTAAATAAAACATTACGAGTTCATAACCGGGCTGTACCCGAATGCCCAATATTTTATTACATAATTAACAGTGCAGGCGAATGGTGTGTGCCAGAATGCATAAAATCTTTCACATGTGTTGGGTATAGCGCAGAAATACCGTTTATATTTGAATTTACAAAAAGGCCTGATCTCTGGAAAGGAAATCGCGATGCTCTGACTACAAGAAGCAGAGTAGTTAAAATGTGGACAAACTTTGCAAAATATGGGTAAGTTTTAACAATAAAACACATTGCATAATAATATAACTAACTTTTTACAAAAAAATAACCGACTTCTAAGTAGAGATAACTCAAAAACCACTCGTCAGATATCGCTGTAATGTATAAGGTAGAACTGTGGTAGAACACCAAGTCAAAATAGAGAGTTTTAACTTACAATAAAACTTACCTATTATTTTTCCTGAAGACATCCAGAATCCATCTTGAGTCAAGCATCTGTCTTTTAACGTGTTTTCAGGCCTTTTCCTTCCTCTCACCAGGTGGCGCCACCGTAAACTTCCTTTAAAATTACGTAGAGAGCCAAGATGGCGACCTACCTTTCAATTTTTGAATCATTATATCCATTAGCTTCAGACAACATGAATTCATGTTAGGCGACAAATGTAATTTCCGGGCGCTCTGAAGTCAAAGGGTCACGATGTACCAGGTAGACATTACCTGGATTCCGGATGTCTTCAGGAAAAATAATAGGTAAGTTTTATTGTAAGTTAAAACTCTCTATTATTTGTTCCGTTTCGACATCCGGAATCCATCTTGAGTGATGTGTTTGTTATCTCCTGGTAGGTACGTACAACCTATTGTAGGTATACGACGCTGTAATGTGTATGTAATGTAATTAAATTAAATGTATGATAATCATAATAAAGAGAAATAATGAATCACAATTCTTAATAAATGAATAATGACCATAACATTACATGATTTAAATCGAAATATTAGCAACAATTATTATTTTACTGCATCAAAATAATTAGATAAAGAAACAGATTTATTACGTTGAGCTGATGGATCACTTTCTTTTTGGTAGTATTTCCGAAATGTATGCTCCTGTTTCCAATTACCGGTAGACAGGATTTTATCAATACTAAAATTTTCTTACCAATTAAGAGATGCTACGGCTGAGCGGACAGATCCCGCCGTTGCTTCTATGCCGGCTTCTCTCGGAACAGATTTTATCCAACCACCTAAAATTGTCCTGGACGCAGGCTTAGCCTCACCACGAACAGTAATAAACAAATCTAAGCTATTAATAGTCTGACGTCGAACATTTGATAAACTAACTAATTTCCTTAACCAATAACAACAATTAAGATTGTTGTTTGGATGTGATAATATTTTCCAACCAGATTGCTGATAATTGCTAGTATCAGTTTTTGATCCGAAACAAGGCCAAAGTACTAGGTACTATACTATTACTTTTATCAATAAAATTATTGTTACCTATTTTAACAGGGTGAGGTCATGAACCCTACGTCCAGAAATTATCAATAACAACACAGCAACTCTTCTGGAAACATCATAAAAATTCTTTTCACCAATGTTATGGTTAGGCATATAATTAATTATAATTCTCGGATACCAAATAGGAGGCTTTGAATCTTTAGGTTTAGCTAATAACAAAGCTTTTAAAACATGTTTTATGAAAAAACTAGAAGATAAATCAATATTCGTTTGTGTAAACGTAGAAATGACTATTTTATGTACTAAAATAGTTCTTTAAGCAAGATTACATGCTACTTGACATGGTATTGGGTTTTTTAAAATCCAACGTATTATTTATACACCATGTTTTCTATCTATCCCAAGCCGGAAGGTGTGTTCATAGTCGATTTTCGCCAACTAGAAAAGAGTACTGATTTTTCTTGATCCGTCCAATCAGCAATCATAATTATGGGACCACCCAAAATCAGCCATGCTTCTAATCGAATGTCTGGTATCTCTGGAGGGTGAGTGCCCGTCCTGGTGTCTATTAGAACTTTCGGAAGGTTCTGAATTATGTACGGTTTCTCGAGAGCTCGTCGGCTCAGGTCGGCTCTCCAAAACACTTTGGTCCAGTTCGGAGCAATTATGATGTATCGTCCTTTCGCTGTATTCAAGTGTGCCAGTATTTGTTGTATTAGGTTTGGCGGTGGGAAGATCCATGCCAGGTCGTAGACCCACTCTATGCAAAAGGCGTTGTGGAGGGATGCCTGGGGGTCGTTCACATCTATTGAGATTGAGACGTATTGGTTCACTACATGTGCTGTTTTGGAAGCGAACAAGTCCAATTGGGGTCTTCCCCACATTTGAAATATTTTGTCCGTCGCATCTCGAAGTAGATGCCACTCCGGATAACTCGTATTGCGTGACAGTGCATTCAACTTCGACGTTGTACCTGCCCGGAATGTACTGTGCAGAGAGACATATGTTGTGTATGTGTTCGTCCAGAACTTTTAGTAATTGTCTCGTAAGATCCAATAGAGTTATTGACCTGGTCCCACCTTCTTTGTTGAGGTACGATACTACCGTGCGATTGTCCGTTTGTAATAAAACGTGAATATTCTGCAGTTGAGGTTTGTTCTTCAGTACTACCGCGTAAACTGCGTAAAGTTCCTTGAGACTCGCATGCCATGAGGTCTGATGCATCTCCCATCGAACTGCCTGTTTTGTTTCGCCCAATTGTGCTCCCCAACCTAAGTCGGATGCATCCGTTGTTAGGAGTGAGATTTGATTCGAATGTATCCGTGTGGATTTGAACATCGAACTCATCCACCATCTCATTTCGTGCAGGACTGGGTCGGGTATCGCAGCACGTTTGTATGGTTGAGATTTGGGAAGCTGTCGACTGAAGTACTGCAGTGTTCGACAGTGTAATCTTCCCCTCGGAATGACAAAAGAGGCGAAATTGAGTCTTCCCAGAAGGGTTTGGGCCTTTCTGAGAGACCATTTGCCTGTCGCTATCTGGTTCTGAAGTGCCATGCGAAGCGTGAGGCACTTCGGTTCCGACAGGGACTTTGCGTTGCGTTTTGTGTCCCACAACACGCCCAGAAATTCTAGCTGTTGCGTCGGAACCAGAACAGATTTGTCGCGATTAATTGTTCATCCTAGCTGTATTCATAAATTTACTGTTCCCAGAAGGGTCTGGGCCTGTCTGAGAGACCATTTGCCTGTCGCTATCTGGTTCTGAAGTGCCAGGCGAAGCGTGAGGCACTTCGGTTCCGACAGGGACTTTGCGTTGCGTTTTGTGTCCCACAACACGCCCATAAATTCTAGCTGTTGCGTCCGAACCAGAACAGATTTGTCGCGATTAATTGTTCATCCTAGCTGTATTCATGAATTTACTGTGTATGCAATCTGATCGCGAAGGGCTTGATGAGATTGACTGGCCAGCAGGAAGTCGTCCAAGTAAACTATGCACCCGATCTCCCATTGTCTCAAGTGTTCGGCGATCCAGTTCGTCAATGAGGCGAAAGTTCTCGGTGCTGACGATAGCCCGAACGGGAGACAGGTCATCTGATATAATTTCCCTTGGTAACATAATCGAAGAAAACGTCTGTGCCTTTCTATAATCGGTAGATGAAAATATGCCTGGCTTAGATCGACTTTTATCAACCAATCCTGATCCTGTAGAAATGTTGGTACCCGGAAGTGTGTAAATAGGTGAAATGTTTTTGTCATTACAAATTTGTTTTAGATTGAACATCGGTCTGTAAGAACCGTCCGGTTTCGAAACGAGGAAAAATGTCGATAAGTAGCTGGGATTGTAATCTGCTTCTTCGAGGATGCCGAAATGATAAATGTTTTTCGGATCTTGCTTACATTTCGACCCCGATTGTCGTTGATCACCTTTCGAGTTAGTTGTTGGCTGTTTGCTCTTCTTCGGGTATGGGTAACGAAAAAAAACATTTTCTTACTTTGTGCTTTACTTTTACCTGCAGAAAACTTATTTGCATCGGAGGTTTGCTTGCCCCGCAAATTGAGAGGTGCTTTGCGTTGGTTGTTGTACTATAGGTCTAGCTTGCAGTATTTTGTCCGCCCCCCCTATTTTTTGAACATAACAGTTAAGTTATTTTGTTTAAAACATTGCTATGGTATTCGTCCAGTATATGTTTAAGCAATAATTCACGGCGCGAATTAATTATGTCAGCTCGCCTACCACAAATAATTTGTAGGATATCGTCAGTCGTTTTGTTATATCCAGATTGCTTGTTAAACAATTCCTCAATTTTTGAAACAAGGTAGGTTAGAGTAGACTTATTTAAATTTAACCAATCGACTAAATTTTGTAAAGCAGTGTGCACTAACTGTACATTTGCACTAGTACAACATTAGACAACGCAGCGAACGATCGTTCCAGTAAATGCAAACGGTTTTCTTCAGAAAAAATTTTTTGCTTCGAAGGGTCTTAAAATAAATCCTCAATAAACCGGGGGTAGATAAATATTTCTTCTGTGATTCAGAAAAACGTATCGAGTTCCAATCTTTGCATTGAAAACGTTACAAGTTCGAAATCATGCTTAACAAAGATTCTTCTGTTTTCGGGTATAAGCGCGAGGCCGCATCACGGTTTTTTCCCGAGGCGGTAACCGCGTAACCGCGCAATTCGCATACATTATTAGAAACCGCAAGTGCGGCCGCTTGTATTGCTTTCCTTGAGTTACAAAATTTACGCGGCAAGAAACCGCGGCGGTTTCTTAACGGGTCCTTAACGGTTGTATTTAATTCACCAAGTTGTAACTTATCAGTTAGTATTTGCTCAGGCGGGCGTAAATTTAAAATATTGTCGGTAGTACTACTACCCGCAGCATTAACCTCTTTATTTGATAAAGGCATTGAATTATGTAACGGAATATGAGATTGGTTCGTGATTAAATTAGTCAAAAACGAAACTTGCTGTGATAAATATTCAAACTGAATGTCACTTACATGTTCTCGCTTTCTCTTGGTTCCACTATTATTTCCTGGACTCGTGTCGCGGGAAGACGACGAGTCAGATTTGGAGCTCGATGAACTTCGGTTTCTTTTTCTTCCACTTTCCGCTTGTTTTTCACTTTCACTGCACTCCATTATGGCGAGAGGAATAACACTTTAACTAAATTTTTTAAAGTTAAACGTTTTTACAAGGCCCGCGTGCACGCTGTTAAAAACGACGCTATAATGATTCAAAAATTGAAAGGTAGGTCGCCATCTTGTCTCTACTTAATTTTAAAGGAAGTTTACGGTGGCGCCACCTGGTGAGAGGAAGGAAAAGGCCTGAAAACACGTTAAAAGACAGATGCTTGACTCAAGATGGATTCCGGATGTCGAAACGGAACAAATAATATAGCATAAATCAAATTCACATTATTGAGAATAACTCAAAATCTGACCGTCAGATGTCGCTCAAATTAAAGACCCAACGGCGGTCATTATCTTTCGAATGTCGAAAAAATTCTCGAAATCGGTTCACCCAGTACGAAGTTATGAGGTAACACACAAGAAAAAACATACCTACAGACGAATTGAGAATGTATGATATGTAGACACTATAACCTATATCTACAACTACTACAACTATAAATACTATACTGCTGTATGACTTTTTGACATTTGTTGGTAGCTGGACAACTGAATGGAATTTTCGTGGACTAAGATAGTGATAAAAATAGTCACCGCTTTCGTGCACATTAACCGTCGCCGCGACGATCCTATTTGACATTCATAATATTACAAGCTTTCGAATGATAGCACCAAGTTACTTTTGCAATAGGTACTACTGCCTTGGTATCCTGCACTTCTTAATCAGTACACCAGCAAATTCGTTGAATGATAACAAAGTTGACAAAATATCTGTATCAAGTAGGTATATCAATGTTATCATAAGTTCAATTGTAGAGGAGCCGCAGTGTCACAGGTTCAAAACTGATTCGTTACAAAATCGCTGCAATAAAATCACGATATTTACGCAATTACTCTTCGATCAGCATAACCTTTTGCAACACTGCTGTACGCTTTACTTCCACCTTTTCCACCAACACAAACCCTAAGCTGCACTGCTGCACTGCAACTCAATATTTGAACAGACCTTTCACCTTGCATGCATATCGTTAGGATTAAACTGGGTGATTGATACATTATATCAATATCTTACGTGTGCTTCCTTTGTGCGTTGTCCAGTAGATGTGTATAAGGGTGTCATTGCTAACCCGTCTTGAAACGCCCCCAGATGGTGAAAAGGCACCCTTACGAAGGTCTTCTCACACGGGTATTTTATATCCTTCATGAGCAGAGTACCTATTTCAGATACTATACCCATATTCACTAAAGGTGTTACCAGACCAATCGATCGCTGGTGGAATGGATTAGTCGATGTCGATCGATAGATTTTTTAGAGTAGAAACTATCGATCGACGTGAACTAATCCATTCCACCATCGATCGATGCCGTCAATCGAAGATCGATGGATTGGTCTGGTATCACCCTAATGTATTGCATATCAACTGGCTATAAGACTACCAATTCTTTAAAACGAATTTATCTCTTGATACACACTGTATAATAAATTGTCACAGACTTTATCTAGCTTTATTGTAACAATAGATACTAATATTTTCAATTGTTCCTCAATTACAGCACACCAACACCTGATGAAAACGACCCTCTCCTAAACATCCTGTGGGAACCAGTGGAAAGTGAAACCAAAATTAATTATCTATCCATTGGCACAGAACTAACAAAGGGTAGGAACCCATTTTCTGATCGTATGAGGTTTTGGGAAGACTTGCATTTGGAGCATCGGTTCTTATCAACTCTCGTCTATTTTAACGATCTAGGTGTCTCCTGGTAAAAACAGTAAAAACTGTTAGGTGTCATCAGTTACGAAAGCAAGTACATATTTCCAAAAGTTTGACGACCTTGTGCACGCTTATCTCAGAAATGGCTTAGCCGATTTGAATCAGTTCTCAGGATCAATTAATTGTAATGGGCTTCACTTAATATTTGGTGTTTTTAATTTCAATCGGTGAACTTTTATATATATACAAGTGTTGATAAAAATAAGAAATAAATATTACAACTCATTCCAGGCTCTCGAGTTTTTAATTTTTTTTTTTGTACAATTCAATGTATGAAACTTGCCATAATTCTTTATGTAGATGAAGTTGCAACGAAATCAGAAGCTAGTAAACATAATAATGGTTTAGCATTTTTGCATACTAGGTTAACTCCAAATAAAATATTAAGGATGCCAAATGGTTTCAATCCTGGTTGACTGAACTTTATCTATTAAGGCAATAAAACTATATTTTTTGAATGTAGGTAGGTATACACATTTTGGAGATTATTGAAGTACCTAACTATTTTATGGTTTAAGGTACAACTGAATAAATAACTGCAAAAATGAATGTATTTTAAGTTAGGAATTTAAGGAAAATGGTGGCTTATCTGCTTTATAATTGTTATTAGTAGGTATAAATGTTGTAGGACGACGTATGCCGGGTCAGCTAGTCTATAATATACCTAAATGTAGATCAGCATTGATCTACTATAGATCAGAAAAAAAATGTTGGTGTACAGATTTATTTTATGCAATGATCATTATTACCTGTTGGTATGGTTGATAACTAAGAACTTATTAAATTTGCTCTGTGATATTTTCGAGGGCCAAAAAAAAGGTGTGTTTTAATAAATATTCATTTACCAAGATAATAATCATTCCTATTAATATTGTTTTGAAACAAAGCCATATTATATTTATACTTACCTAGCGTAATGTAAACTATATTAACATTTTTATATTTTAAGTGTTAAGTAACTAGACTTTGGAGACACCAATAAAATAATTGTAAAAATAATATGCGTTAAATTTTCGTAATTTTTATGACTGTATCATATTGTAAAATATAATTATATTCTATTTTTTGCTATAGGTACTTTTACAGGGTTATGTATTCCCATTGGGTCAATCTCAATGCAATGTACTGTTACTCAACAGAGTGTATAAAAAAAATTGAAAATTAAAGGACCAATGACAAAGTTTTAATATTGTTTTTTAAGTTTCAATAAATCATTTTATAAGGATATCATTTTTATTTACGTCCCTTGAACAAATGTCATTTGGATATTTGTGGTTTGACCTCTTAGTGAGGCCGCACACCGGCACCACATATTACTCGCAACAATTAATGCGAATAATTATTGCGATATATTTATGATGTGCGGGTTTACATACAAATTTAATATAGGGAGGCGATATATAATGTCGCGTTTCAAATGTGTCGCTGCAATTATTGTAATACAAATGTATGTCTAGTGCGCGGCCGCACTTAATCAAGAGTCGAGACAAAACATTGAACGAATTTTAGCAAAATTTATGTACCCTGGTTGGTTGGTCAAATGGTTTATTTAACCAATGCTAATGTCCCTCAAAATATACAAATCGACTACCACATCAAAAGTTATGAGATAAAGACCATAAACAAAATAGGAATTATTAATAATAACTCA
Source organism: Hesperia comma (assembly GCA_905404135.1). NCBI lineage: Eukaryota > Metazoa > Arthropoda > Insecta > Lepidoptera > Hesperiidae > Hesperia > Hesperia comma. Next base: position 11,567,954 of record FR990021.1, on the reverse strand, counting down.
AAACACCCCATCAGAATTTGCCCAAAGTTATACAGGATCAGACTGAAGCACTACCTTTCGAAACAGTTAAACCATAACATCTTGGGGTCTGATTTAATAATATTTGAACTGTGTTACAGTAGCACTACACAATAGGACCATGAGCGTCGGACAGGAAATAAACCTTAAAATTGGGTATTCAGTAAAAGATAGAGCACCTGTCAGTAACTGACTTTATTAATCATAATCACATTAATCCTATGTATATTGATGAATGATTTGTAATATTCACAATATGTTATCTAAGATGTTGTGTAATAGTTGGTCATAGAAATGATAGGTTTAAGTATCACATAAGTAGACGTAAATTTTAGTTAAACTAACATGCATCAAAGTGGGGGCCCACGGATGGACATAATTCCCCTAGACATCTGATTCAACATGTATATTATTGCAAAATTTTTATCCCAGTAATTATATAACTTATTGTAAATTGAAATACCTACAATAAATCAAAAATACTAAGTATATAATTTGCACCTGGTAAGCAACCCATGAATTAGTTATTATTCTGCAATATTTTAAAACTATCTTGGATCGAAGCTAGTGTTCATGCATTGATGTACCTTCCCAATATTATATTACGGACATAATTACTATAGTTTATATTTTACTGGATATTTAAAATTATTTATTCGTAATATTTCAACTCAATGTAATAGCCATGCTATTATGATTTTAAAAATTTGAATAGCCTTAAACAAAATTTGTCTAATAAAGTTGTGACTAAGTTTATAAATTGATTTAGATAGCATTGCTTTCAATATATAAGCTGATCTTAAATGCTTTATATAAATAATAACCCAGATGTAGTAAATATTTGGTGTGATAAATTTACAACATTTTTAGCTCTTTATAATGTGCCAGTGCAAACTCATAACTTACTTATAACCAATATTTAATGCATTAGAGACTTTAAAAAAATATCACATTACAACATACAATGTTTTCTTAACGAAAACCGCATTAAAAAGAAACAAAAATGTATATTTTACATAAAAATAAATGAACTAGATATGCTATTATCTACATTAGCAACACAAAGTAGGCGAGGATTAGCTTAATAATTCTGAAAATTACTGAAATGTTTCTACACTTCTACATATCGGTGCAATGTATAAGTTACACGCTGGTGTAGATAATTTATTTCGCGAAAGCTGATGATTTACCCACTCCTCATTACAGGCATCTGAAATAAAAGTATTTACTAAAGTGGGTTCTGGCATACAAGCAAACATAATGACAATTTAAAAAAACGTGTAAATGCTACTTATTTTGACACTGTTTAGATTTAGATCAACATCACAAAATATACACTGGACCAGATATTATTTTGGATGTTCATTCATATCAAAGTACTTACTGCATAGTGAACATCATGATGTGGCATGACAGTTTTCTTAAAATTGGTAACCACCCATAGGCACAGATTGGTCGGTATTAAATTGGTACTGGTCAGTTGTGGAAGACACTTCTGGCGCTACTCTATTGTCCTCTCCTTCCGATCCAAAGTAGTTCTCGATTATCTCAAAAGACTTCTGATATATGTCGAGGTTCTCGTGCGATTGTAGGAACTCTATTTTATCAAGACCTGTAAAAATTGTAATAGAGTCACGAATGTCTGTATTAAATTCGAAAAGAATAAAGATGAATTGAGTGAAAAAAATTGATCAATTGTATTAGTAGTTCAGCAGTAAACTGACATTTAAAAACCACTTAAAAGATTTGCTTTAGCAGTACCTAGATGACAGGGGTACAAATTAAATTATTAATAACAACTGGTATTTAAATCAGTCGTAAATAAAAACAAGTACCTTTAGTTTCCTATTTATAAAAAATATGATGCAATATTATAAAAACTTACCGAAACATTCCTCAATAAGGGCAGCATAAGGATTGTCACGTTGATCAGACTGTTGACCGGCTTTCAAGATATTGTCAAGGCCATTGAGAGCCACTTGAACAGTTTTGGAGTCTGTCAAGGTCAATAAATCGCACAGCGGCGGTATGCAACCCTGTTCTACTAGATACCTAAAAATAATATGAATCAAATAATTACCACGCATTAATGTAGATAAAGCCAATAAACCCGTACTAATCAAAGGTAAGTACTAAATATTGTAATGTCATCAAAAATAATACTGGTGTATATTTAATCATTCAAATTTGGTTAATTTTATGTATTTACCTAATTTGCGCATGTGTGCCACCACTGGTAGCATTGGTGATCGCCCAGGCTGCTTCTTTTCTTGTTTTAAATTCTGCTTGCTTTAGGATCTCAATTAGAGCTGGAAATATGTTAGCATCTATGACAGCCTGTAACAAGATTAAAATTTTACACATGAATAACATGATGAATAATTTGTAGACTAAACAAAAATAATAACTTGGAAGTTAAATCATCCATCACAGAAATATCTGCTACAATCGGGGTCACACCTGGGACCCTACATTTCACAGACAGTCATGAATGGGCATAAACAGAATGGGAGGATGATAGTAAGTTGTGTGCTTTATTATCATCCAAGATAACATCACCACTTAACATAACATACAGTAAGGTAATTTTACCTCGGCTGATCTGAACTTCTTTTTCCGAGATGTTTGCGCAGGTACAGTACTTATCTGACCAATGAAAACACGGCGACCATGACAGTGTTTTGTGATGCGCTACTTCGTATTGGCCTTAAAATCGACATCTGTGCAGCCACTCGTAGCTATGTTCTGATCAGCCGAGTTATAATGACCTTACTGTACATCACCATTTAAAATCAGATAAGAAGATTGTCAACCATTAACACAACAATCATAATACGCAACAAACAATAGAACCCCCTACCTGTATCTGCGCAGCGTTCCCAGCAGTGATATTCGAGATGGTCCAGCAGGCCTCCTTGCGCAGCGCCTCGTTGGCGACGCGCAGCAGCGCGTGCAGGCTGTCCAGCGGCTGGCAGTTGAGCACCGCCTGCGTCTGCGCGTCGTTGCCCGTCACTATGTTGCCCACCGCGCGCAGTGCTGCCGAGACTACTGAGTGCTTGCTGTGCCTGCGAGTATTTTAAATACTTATAAGCATAGACAAATTAAGAAATATGGGTGCCTGTGCGCGGAAGCGTCCGACAGAAAGAGAACATTTCAAGAAACGAGAGCAAAACACAAATATCAATGACAATTGAAAAACGATTCAAAAGGTGCCACTTATTTATGCCATGATTAAATGACATTTTATAAGGGTAAAGAAAACATATTTTTAAAAATTCCTAAACTTAAGCTTTCAAGCAAAATGTTAATTATTCATTATAGATTGCCCAAACTACTTTATAAAATATTAAGTAAATAAGATTACAAAATGATTATGACTGTCAAAATATATTCTCTAACATTAAAATTTGTAATAATTAAATGGTAACAGTTTTCACCCAATAGATAGGATATCATAGGATAGGATACAAAAAGTAAAAATAATTTTTCGCTCACTTTGACAAAGTTAATGTTCAAATGGAAATAGTAACTATCTATATTTGCTCCATGGTAACTATAGTCCGTTTTTTTTCGCCGCGGACTAAATTGACACAATATGCAAATGTCAATTTTCGAAATAATGATACCAGCTTTTTAATAGCAGTGTTGTTCTACGATACCGGTTTTATGAATCGTAACTTTTTACTTTTATCAGATAATTTTATTTTTATTTGATAATAGACGAATCTTTTACAAATCATAGTAACTATGGAGTATCACAGATAAAAAATATATTTATTAATTTTAATTACGTATTACACTAAGTAAATACGAAAATTATTGACTTTTTGTTGAATAATACGCAATAACAAGGTTAAGGTACATTATATAGGTATGCCTGTCGGTCATATTATTTTAAAGACATATTTTTTATTATTACCGAAAAACTATACTAGATTGTAAATTACGTAAAGTTACGGTAGAGGCACATAACTATTAATGATTCGCAAAAAAGTGGCAACACAGCTGCTAATGTCAATTTAGTCCGCAGCGAAAAAAAACGGACTATACATACTTACATCAATAGTTCCACAAGCCGCCTGCACACACCGGCATCAATGACTGCTTGTATCTTTTCATTTGGACCGTCCGACAGGTAAGAGAGCGCCCAACACGAGTCACTTAGTACATCACAATCACTGTGGTGGAGTAACCGTGCTAATACTGGTATGCCTGCAAAAAATTTAAAAGGTCACCATAGCTTATATAAATTTTAGTTTCGGTAAATAAATATAAATAATGCTTCACACTCATAGCCCTTTACTTGGCTTTCTTGTGTCATATACAAATTAAATACCTACTGATACCTAACCTCCTATTTCTGTACAAATAGAAGGTACATTTTGTTAATTTGATATTTAAAAGTGTATATAAAAGACATATTATTTACCTGGTGCAACTGCTTCAAAGTTTGTAGGAGGATTTTTACCTCTACACAAATTTGACAGAGTCCACACTGCATTTTTCGTCATGGATAGCCTTGTGTTTTTAATCAAAATTCTGAAAAAATGTAAGGTTGTGGACTATAAAGACAATAACAGTAAGCCTATTTACATAGCTAGTTAAGAAAAGTTAGTAAAGTTAGATTCTATTTAAAGTGAAAAATGGTACACATTAGTATATAGCTTATCATAGTGTAACTTCTCATTTAACTAACTTTAATTATTAGCTGTAAAGAGTCCTACATCAGTGTTAAACGAGAAGTTAAATTTAAGTGAAAGCAAAATTTTTAAACATTTATTCTATTCAACTAATAGCAAACACATTTTAATAAAATTAATTAGCAATAAATTATATCGCGTTTTATGTAAACCCGCTTTATACATTTGTGTTATTTTTTGTTCAAGACTCAGTTCAGATACCTGAAGACAAAGATTACTCACTCGATAAGCGGCGGCATTATTCCGGCGGCGAGAACGATGTCCCGGCACCGAGCGGAGTCCCCAGCGACGTTGCCCAAAGCCCATACTGCCTATAACATTAAATGTAATAACATTTAATTAGGATCTTTATCATGCTAAGACGGCATTAATTATATTTGATGAATGTGGTGTGGAAGTAGTCACCGTGAATAGATGATGATATTAAATAAAACGCAAGTTGCACATGGAAACTAGCTACCACGAAGACGCATTTATTGCAAGAGAACAATTACATAGACAACATAGACAATCATAGCCTATCTAGCACAGAGTAGCAAAAGCACCTTTTTAATTTTAATAAAATAAAGTATTTGTTGTTTCTCAACACCCCCCCTCAACAAATGCTTTATCACATAGAAAACAATACTTACAGAAAATCTACTTAATACCTTATTACATGTTACATTACACTTGTTTCCTATATTCTTAACTTACTACCCCTTTTATTATTACAAGACAAGACAATTTATCATTAATAGATTTAAACTAAAAGAATTAACTCCTTACTTATAATAACTCCTGACTCACATACTTCACTACCTCAATGTAACTCGGCAAAACTTATAATTCAAACTCTGAACACTTTACATTTACTTTAAGTTTGTATTTCAATTAAGTTACATTATATGGCAGATCTGCCTTTTTACTTATGAACTATAACTTTACACATTTTATTAGACTCACTGAACAGTTTCAAGCAATAATGAATTTCTAAATTTATGAAATAATATCTTCCCAAGTGGTTTTGTTAACATGTCAGCAATATTATTATCAGTTTTTACATATTTTAAATTTATATAACCTTCCTGTATTTTATCAATAATGAAGTGATACCGAATATCCAAATGTTTTAGTCTTTTATTATTATCATTATTAGAAGCTAATTTTATTACCGACTGATTATCCTCATAAATCTCAGTCACTTCATTTTTGACAAAACCAAAATCGTTTAACAAATTCTTTAACCAACAGGCCTCTGATATAGCTAAACTTAATGCAATGTATTCTGACTCAGTGGATGATAAAGATACACTTTGTTGTTTTTTACATGCCCAAGATACTAAACAGTTATTGATTTTAAATAAATATCCTGACGTTGACTTTCTGTCCTTAATATCTCCTGCCCAATCCGCATCAACAAAGCCTTGTAGTCCTGTTTCAGCAATACCATACACTAATGCAAGGTTTAAAGTTCCCTTTACATAACGTAGTACCCGTTTCAATGCTTTATATAACAAGACACTTGCACAATGTTGGAATCGACTAAGAAAACTAACAGATACACACAGATCAGGCCTTGTTCCGCAAACTGCAAACATTAAACTACCAATTAACTGCCTACATTTCCTTTCTATCTCAGGACTTTCAGACTTCTCTCTTCTAAGCAACTCAAAATTAAAATTCTGATCCATTGGTGTACTTATAGGTTTACAGGATTTCATATCATATTTTTCAAGAACCTTTAACAAGTATTTACTTTGACATATTACTGTTTTATCTTTGTTTTGTACAATATTTATACCTAAAAAATTTGTTGCCAAACCCAAGTCTTTCATTTTAAAATTCTTTTGTAATTCCTTTTTAAAATACTCTACTTGTACATTATCATTTGCAAAAAACAATATGTCATCAACGTACAGTAAAACAAACATGAAGTTATTATCTTGTTTTCGATGATACAGGCAAAAATCGTTCTTTGACTGATTGAAATTTAATTTATGCATAAAAGTATCAAATTTTTTATTCCAGTATTTGGGGGATTTTCTTAAACCGTACAAAGACTTGTTTAGCTTACATGTTTCTCCAGAAGGCAACTTTAAATAAACATCCTCTAAAAGATCACCGTGTAAGAAGGCTCCTACAACATCCATTTGGTGTACTAAACAATTCATTTGCCTAGCTATAGCCATCAATACTCTAAATGTAGACAACTTGGCAACCGGTGAATAAACTTCCAAATCACTGTCTCTCTGTTCAAAACCACGAGCCACTAATCTTGCTTTGTATAATTTTTTACCATTATCGTCTTTAATTCTAAAAACCCATTTACTTGAGATCAACTGAGTACCTTCAGGAATATCCGTAACATTTGACCATGTATTATTTTCTTTTAAAACATTTAACTCATTTTGAATAGCCTCTTGCCACATATTTTTATCACTAGTATTTAAAGCTTCCTCATATGTTAATGGTTCATTATATAATGTTAAAAGGTTAGTTTCATAATCATCCATCCATGCCGGTCTCTTTCGACTTCTTTTTGACATAGTGTTAGAGTTCTCCTGACTGCCAGACACAACTGATACAGGTTGAGGAGATTGTTCCTGTATCTCACATACTTGTGTGTTAGGACTTTGTACACAAGGACTTTCAGCCGTCAACTCACCATCCTCCCTTTCATTAGCTATTTGTTCTACTGATGTATCTAACACACTCTCATCTGATTTTCTGGATGACATGCCCTCTTCATAAAAACTATGATACTCCTCATTAATTTCATTATTTTCAATGTCATTATTATCAGAAGGATAATAAGGCTCTTGTGTAAATGTTTCACAATTTTTACCAATACTTGAACTCCCTTTTATGAATATAACCTCTCTCTTAATTAAGACATCATTTTTGTTTGGAAAATATATTCTATAACCTTTTGTGTTTTCACCATATCCAACAAAATAACCTATCTCAGATTTAGAGTCCCATTTACACCGCTTTTGATAAGGAACATGAACTGCAACTTTACTTCCAAATATCTTTAATTTTGTAATGTCATAAACACCTTTATTAAACCATAATTCATAAGGTGTTATATCTTTAACCCTACTCTTACCTGTTCTGTTTAACACATACACAGCTGTGTTAACAGCTTCAGCCCACAAGCTTTTATTCATATTACTATCCAATAACAAAGTTCTAGCCGCTTCTGTTACTGTACGAACTTCTCTTTCAGCACATCCATTTTGTTGTGGAGTGTAGGCACAACTAGTCTGATGTATTATACCCATACTAGCAGTTAATGACCTCATGTTATTGTTAATAAATTCTAATCCATTATCTGTCCTGATAATATCAACTTTAAAACCTAGATTTTGTGTGATGTAATGCAAAAAGTGTGTAATCTTTGTAGTAGTTTCTGATTTATTTTTTAAAAAGTAAACTGTCCTGAACCGACTGAAATCATCCTTAATCAATAAATAATAATATGCACCACCCAATGAAGTGACTTCCATTGGTCCACACAAATCCATGTGTAATAACTGACCTGTACGTTCAGACACATTAGAACTTAATGGAAAGGGTTGTTTATGCATTTTACCTTTAAGACATGACACACATGTTGAACCTTCTGAGTTATTTGTATACTCTATGTTACATTTTTCCAACATATCTTTAACCTGCTTAATATCCTGATGAACCATCCTACTATGCCATTCAGAAATATCAATATTCGACTGACCAACACATACATGAGTATTGATATATCTAAACTCCATTATATATAAATTATTTTTACGATATGCTAATGCACCTATCTGGTTATTGCTAGTTTTTATCAATTTACATACATTATTGTTCATATTAAATACATAGCCTTTGTCTGTTACAACACTAACTGAAAATAAGTTTAATTTTAAGTCTGGAACATATAAAACATTATATAAAGTTGATCTTATCCATTCTTTACCATTATATGCTTCTAATACCACATTTCCTATGCCTATAGCTGTTATGATTTTACCATCACCTAATGCTATTTTTCTTGGAATATTTAACACCTCATACTGAGTAAATAAGCATTTATTGTAACACATATGTTCAGATGCACCACTATCCATTACCCACATGTCTATTGAAGAGCATTGTGCATTTGGTACATGTATTATGGATGCAGGAAACGCATTATCTTTACTGTGATTTTTGTCTTTAAACCAACAATCTTTTAATAAATGACCAGGTTTTTTACAATTTTTACAATACTTATTACCATTGTTTACACCTTGTTTACCTTTATACTTACAATCCTGTTTATAATGACCAATTTTACCACACTTAAAGCATTTTCTACTTGGTTTGACCGCTGCTAAAGCTGATGTTTGTTCCTCAGTCTTTGCCTCATACCGTTGTTCCTCCACTAGCAAACGCGCTGATAATTCTGTTAGTTTACGATTCTCCAATGGTACAGACTCCCAAGCAGATATAAAATGTTGATAGTTATCAGGTAGACTTGTTGTAATTTTGGTGACAGCCATGCTTTCATTCACCTCTGCTCCTAACGCTTTGAGTGTTGATAAAATCTGTTCTACTCTTCCTAGAAACATTGACATTGACTCGCCTTGTTTATACTGCAGTGCAAAGAACTTTTGCTGTGCCAAGTGCAGTGATAGTTCACTTTTTTGTTCGTAAATTGTATGTAGCTTAGACCAAATGTCGTAAGAGGTTTGAGCACTTATAACCTGTGCAATTACATTTTCCGCCAGCCTCGTAACCAACATTCCTTGTGCCTTTGCGTCCTTCGCTTGCCACTCATTAAACAACGATAAATATTCGTCCTTGTTATCCTTGTCCTTCACCGGACATTTTGTATCACCGCAAACGACGCCATAAAGCTCCGCTGCTTTGAGCATCACCGTTATAGTGAACTTCCAGGTTTGCCAGTTTCCCGGGCCTTCCAATTTGGCTTGACCACCGTTTCCATTGAAATTATCCATGATATACTAAAGTATTCAGTGCACTTACTCGATAAATTTTATTGACTTGACCGCCATTTGCAGACTTGACCGCCGCATGCATCGACTTGACCGCCGTGCCGAATTGTTACTTTTACCGTAACTTTAATACCACCAATCTGTTTATTCTTGATGACTGGGTGCCTGGGCCCATAACCTGATGAATGTGGTGTGGAAGTAGTCACCGTGAATAGATGATGATATTAAATAAAACGCAAGTTGCACATGGAAACTAGCTACCACGAAGACGCATTTATTGCAAGAGAACAATTACATAGACAACATAGACAATCATAGCCTATCTAGCACAGAGTAGCAAAAGCACCTTTTTAATTTTAATAAAATAAAGTATTTGTTGTTTCTCAACAATATTAATGCCATTTATCTAAAATTAATTAATCACCTTATGTTAGAATCGAACATCGAAGAATAACTTAACATCTAGTAGTTAGATGATAAGCAAAGTGACAGAGGCCGTCTAAAGTTTCTATACATAATTATTACATTATGTATTTATTTAATTCTTTATTGTACACCAAGAACAGAACATACAGAAAAAAAACAACAACAGAGTACAAAAGGCGGTCTTATCGCTACATAGCGATCTCTTCCAGACAACCTTATGATATGGAAGGAGAGATAGCGTTAAAAAGGTAAAGGTAAGGTGCACGAGAAATGAATAGTAATTTAATATTAACAAAGTATACATATATATACATTAGAAGTATTTAGAGAAAAGCGATGCAAAAGAGTAAGGAACAAGATAGAATAGATAAAATAATATTACAACTGAAGATAATGGGCTTTAACTTGATTTTTGAAAGAGTTTAATAATATAATAAAAAGTATTCGCAATGCAAGAAGCATTGCGAATACTTTTGGGTAGGGCATTCCAGAGACGGACGGCGGTTACAGTAAAGGAGTGTTGGTAGAATGAAGAGGAATGTGCAGGAGTGCTAAGAACTAGGTTGTTTGAGGAGCAAATGGTTCTGTCGTGGGTGAGGTGGAGAAATAGCAATCGGTTTTTGAGGTAAGGAGGATAGTTTGGATTGAATAGCACACAATAGAGAAGAGAAAGAATGTGAGCATTCCTGCGAAGACGAATGGGGAGCCACTTGAGCTTAGTGCGAAATTCAGATACGTGGTCATATTTGCGGAGGCCAAATATAAACCTTATACATAGATTTTGGAGGCGCTCAAGCTTATTTAACTGCTCTTCGGTGATGTCAAGGTAGCACACATCGGCATGGTCAAGTTAACTATATTAACATTAACTATATTCCAACTCAACTCTTCATGAAAATGTTGAAATATGATATTTAAATTGTGTTCCTCATATTATTTACATGTTTAAATCTAATCCAAGTAACATATCACCTGTTCTCGAACATCATCAGCACCATCGCCAGGCGCCCCGACCAGGCTCACCAGCACCGGGATGGCACCGCATTCCACCACGATCGCGGTCTGCTCCGACGACCCGGACGCTATATTCGTCAGTGCCCATGCGGCTTCAAACTGAAATTTAAAATATTGTCATTTTATTCCTCATCAGTAAATGAATGAATAAATATAAATTCAACAGTCCAGATTATACTAAAATATTTTTTAAGATACAAGTAGCATGTACAGTCGGCCGCAAAAGTCGCTTGACAAAATCTAAAGTGCAAAACACCTGAACACCCAACGAACCATAAGTCAGTGTCGTGACACGGACGCAAAGGAGGATGGGCGTTTTGGTACCCATGTCCAATCAAAATGACTTTACTGTCGTTTGATAGGTCTTTTCAAGAGTACAAAAAATTACTATGGCGACAAACCCGTACGAATTGTCCGTTTTGAAATATAGCCTTTAGAAGACGAAATATTTAGTTCGAATTAGAATTTAAGAAATCATATATTATCTTTGGCATAGTTCGACTGATTTTCATGATGTTTGCACAGATTTTGGGCTTATTCAATTAACAAATAAAAATCATCATCATCACCACCATCTCAACCCATCATGGCCCACTATTGAGCACGGATGACTACTGAGAGGAGTCTCAGAATAAGAAGGTTAAGGCCATACGCCACCACGCTGGCCAAGTGCGGATTGGCGGACTTCACACACTTCTGAGTTTTGCGAACTCTCCGGCATGCAGGTTTCCTCACGATGTTTTCCTTTACCGTTTGTAGCAAGTGTCATTTAAATGCTTAAAACGCACATAATTCGATAACATTTACAATGCCTAAATGTAAATCCTAAGATTCATCAAATAAATGGTAGTAAAAAAAAATATCAACTCGTGTTGGTGAATCTTACGATTGACTGGTAAATCTTAAAATTGACCGGTAAATCTTAAGAGTCACCGTGGTTCAGGCTTTTACAGTAACATATACGTATAGAATAAACGATAAAACTTATTGTAGTATATGCTATGTAGTCTGTCGTCTCCTACACCTACTTTAATTACCACCACAGATAAACATAATAGCTAACATGATGGTTAGCTATCTCTGGGATGGAGGTTATCTTATCTGTGAACGGAGAAATGGAGGTCTCTGTTGTGATGTAGTGCGCGGGAGGTAAACAGAAGTGAAATATAAAGTTTATGAGAAAAGTAATTAAAGTGAGTGAAAGGAGCCGATATTAAATTAATTATTTAAATTAGTACAGTACATTTTGGCGACGAGTCGGTAAGTACTGTTAAATACTTATTTTGAGGGAAGAAAACCATTTACTAACTACGAACTTTGGAACGAAAAATTTTCATTTTGTGATCAGGTATAATATATCATTATATTATACGCAAAAAGAGGGTTTTGACGGGTAAAGTTTATACTTGAACACCAAATAACAAATTTTGATATAAAATAGTAGATTCGAGAAAAAAAAGAAACACGGAAGGCAATTTTAAAAGTAAGTTAAAAAGTTAGTTTCACAAGTAATACCTACCTATTGACCTGACAATTGTGGGTTCCATATTATTATGGTTATACCTAGAAAATGATCAAAATAAATAATAATATAAACCAATATAATAAATTATTATTACATATTGGTAATGTGATATATTGCCATTTTTGTTATGATTACCTAAGTGTTAACTGAAAAGTAGATCTTATTAGTATTTTGGCTATGTCCTCTTTATTAGTTTACTAATGGTCGAAGTACCTTTATTAATTAATATATATTAAAATCTGATTGTACAAAATTGGCAAAATGAGAAGTAATTTGGAGCATTGTAGTGGAAGTATGAAGGAAGATAAACTATTACCTATTAATTAATGTAACAGTTGATGACTGTTTATATGTTTGAAAATGAAAATAGGCAATTGTGAATATTGGAAGCTTGAAGACATTTTTATAAAATAATTGTAACAGTTGATGACTGTTTAGATGTTTGAAAATGAAAATAGGTAATTGTGAATGTTGGAAGCTTGAAGACATATTTATAAAATAATTCTAACAGTTGATGACTGTTTAGATGTTTAAAAATGCTAATAGGTAGTTAAAGTTATGAGTCTCCGAAGCTTGCAGACATAATTATTAAATAATTATAAAAAAAAAAAAAAAAAACTTTGTAGCAGATGAGGACTGCTACTATTAATTTATTAATTAATGTGACAGTTGATGACTGTTAGGATGCTGTAAAATAATAATAACTAAATAATTAAGGGAGCTTGAAGAATTAAGCAGTTGATGACTGATAAATCTAAGTTATTAATTAATGTAATGGTTGATGACTGTTCATTGATTTAAAATATTTGAAGCAGTTGATGACTGCTATTGGTAGCTGTAAAAACATAACCATTAAGTACCTACAGTTTATAATACTTCAATTATTAATAAAAGAATGGTATAGGAATTGATAATTGCTTTTTACAAAAAAAAATAACCGACTTCAATCTTGATAAGTAGAGATAACTCAAAAACTACTCGCCAGATGGCGCTCAATTCAACATGTAAGTGTAAAGTTCCCGTCACTACAAATTAATCAAGCCCAAACACTAGATAACTGCAGTAAATCGTTGAGGAGTTCCCTCGACTGTCTTTCGGCTTCATCAGATCGACTCCAGATCTTCATGAAATGGTAGCGCTTTAATGTACTTATGATAACATGAACAAACACACTTGTCGTCCATACAATTTTCGAAAGTTCCCTTCGATTTCTCTGAGATGCCATCATCAGATCCTGGTTTCCTTATCAGGGGACCCCACTGCGCATATCTACTTTACAACAAAAAAAGAATTATCAAAATCGGCCCATAAACGACGAAATAATCGCTGAACGTACATAAAAAAAAAAGCATATATACGGTCGAATTGAGAACCTCCTTCTTTTTTGAAGTCGGTTAATAAAATAATTATCTTATTTATTGTATAAACAAACTATGAAGTTAGTTGGTAAGGAAAAAACCAAAGGTTTCTTCTTGTTACAGAAAATGGCAAATCTTTCATTAGATAAATTTGAGTGTGATGGAGATGTAGCTTCAGTATCTATTCGATGGGAGCGTTGGAAGAGAAGTTTAAATATTTATTTAGAAGCAACAAAAACAACATCTGAAAGTCAAAAACGAGCATGTATGCTGCATTGGGGTGGATCAGAACTCCAAGAAATATTTTATAATATACCAGGAGCAGATGCTACTGATGAAGCAGACAGTAAAGTTTACGAGATAGCAATAAAAAAATTAGATGAATATTTTGCACCTAAGCAAAGTAAACGTTTTGAAAGACATTTATTTCGAAAATTAAAGCAAGAAGAAGATGAAAAATTTGAAAAGTTTGTAGTTCGCTTAAGGCAGCAAGCATTAAAATGTGAATTTACCGATACGGATGATCAGATATTGGATCAAATTACTGAGAAATGTGTTTCTGAAGATTTGAGGAAAAAATTATTAACATCAGGTGATATGACGTTAGACCAAGCTATTGTAGAAGCTAATGCTTTGGAAGTAGTTAGGAGGCAATTAGATAATTTTAACAACAAACAAAAATTTATGCATGAGATAAATAAAATAGAGACAAAATCAAGAAACAATATTAAAAAGGAATGTTATCGGTGTGGTAGTTGGAATCACTTAGCAAATGAAGAGAAATGTCCAGCGAAAAATAAAAAATGTATGAAATGCGGAAAATTTGGACATTTTAAATTACACTGCAGAAGCAAATTATTTAAAAGGAAGACACCACCACAAACACCAATAAAGGAAATTGCGAAAAACATCGATAAGTCAAAGAAAATGCGTCAAATAAGTAATGTTGAGATGAAAGAAAATGTTAGCACAGCTGAGGAAGAGATATACTATGTATTCAATATGGACGATAGTGATATGATTACTTGTGTTATTGGCGGATATAAAGTAGATATGTTAATTGATTCAGGGTGCAAGAATAATTTGATTACAGATAAGACATGGAATAAAATGAAAGAAAGTGGTATTAAAGTATTCAACCAAATACCGAACCCTAACAAGATATTTTTAGCATATGGAAGTAATACACCACTAAAAGTGATCGGCTCTTTTCAAAGTCATATAGTTTTGGCAGGAAAAACCATAGATGCTACATTTTATGTCATTGGTGATGGTACAAGAAATTTGTTGGGTAAAGCAACAGCAATGGCTCTAGGCGTTCTAAAAGTAGGTCTACAAGTGAGTAACGTGGAAACGAATAATATTTTCCCAAAATTCAAGGACACTTTAATACGTATACCTATTGACGACAATATCAAACCAGTGATCCAACCTTACAGGAGGATTCCGATACCCTTGGAGGAAAAGGTAGAGAAGAAGATAAGCGAGCTTCTAGAAAGAGATATAATTGAAAAAGTGGAGGGTCCTTCAGACTGGATATCACCAATTGTGCCAATATTAAAAGAAAATGGTGATGTCCGTCTATGTGTTGACATGCGGCGGGCTAATATGGCAATAAAAAGAGAAAACCATCCATTGCCGACTATGAATCAATTTTTACCTAAAATTAAAGAAGCAAAAGTTTTTAGTAAGCTAGATATTAAAGATGCGTTTCACCAATTGGAGCTTCATCCAGATTCCAGGCATATCACAACATTCATTTCAAACAAAGGACTTTACAGATACAAGCGATTAATGTTCGGTATAACATGTGCCCCTGAAATTTTTCAGAAAACTCTCGAACGGTTACTATTGGAGTGTGAAGGGGTTATAAATTTTATAGACGATATCCTTATTTTTGGAAAAGACAAACTTGAACATGATCAAAGACTTCAGAGAGTATTACAAGTTTTAAAAACAAATAACATACTTTTACGAGAAGATAAATGTTTATTTGGCATATCAAAAGTTAATTTTTTAGGCCACGAGTTATCCAAAGATGGAATTAAGCCCTTAGATAAATATATAGCAGCTATTAAAGAATTTAGAGCCCCAACTACTGTTTCAGAGTTACAGAGTTTTATGGGACTTATCAACTATGTAGGTAAATGGATTCCTAACATGGCCACTATAACGGAGCCTTTGAAACAAGTACTTCGTCATAAATTTGGCAGAAACTCTAATATAACAGAGTTGTGGGGAGTAGATCAGGAAAATGCGTTTAACTCTTTAAAAACTGCACTAGGAAACTTGCCGAACTTAGGCTATTATGATGTGAGAGATAAAACTGTTGTTTTTGCAGATGCGAGCCCAGTCGCATTAGGGGCCGTTTTGATTCAAATTAATAATGAAGGGGTATCTCGTATAATTGCATTTGGTAATAAAACTTTATCTGATTGTGAACGCCGATACTGTCAAACAGAGAAAGAAGCTCTGGCACTTGTGTGGGCGGTTGAACATTTTCATATGTTTCTTTATGGAAAGCAATTTGATCTTGTTACTGATCACAAACCATTAGAAATAATATTTGGGCCAAAGTCAAAGCCATGCGCAAGAATTGAAAGGTGGATTCTAAGGCTACAATCTTACAAGTATAAAGTGGTCTACTTGCCAGGAAAAAATAATATAGCTGACTCTTTGTCTAGGCTGTGTATGATTAGGCCTGGACCAGATACACGTAATAGAGATTATGTGCATGATGTGGTGGAACTTACTAGACCTGTTGCAGTATCATTAGCAGATATTGAAAATCACTCAAAACAGGACCCAGAATTACAAAAAGTAAAAGAAGGTGTCTATAATAATAATTGGGATGACAGTATAAAAACGTACAAAATATTTTCTAACGAACTTTGTTTTTATGGAAACATTGTCCTTCGAGGTACGAGATTATTCCTCTTCTGATTAAGAATTTGAGATGTAACTACGTAGAAAAATAAGTATTATTGCAATAATGTTAAGGATGTTTTTTTGCCAAATCTGTCACTGTCTGTCGGTTAACATGCATTAAGAATAAATAATAATAAATTGATTATTGATTTAAAATGCGACAGTCCTAAGCCTGTAAAAGTGTGAAGGTTATTTTGAATTAACTCGTATTTTTGTAATCATTGTAAAAGTAACTTGTATTTTTGTATTAATTGTGTTTATGTATTAAAAACATCAGTAAAACCATTACCGAATGATTTAACCTCTTACTGAATCGCTATCGTAGCGAATTGTGACGATATCACGATAACTACCTAAATCGTAGGAACTTAAAGCCTAGGCAACATCCATTGTGATGACAGTGACAGACGTGACAAAGTCACGATTATTTTTAAACGTTACTTGCGATTTCATGGAACGACAGTCACGGTGACTGAAAAGTAACGATTTAGCACACGTCTTTATCAATGACATGTGCTTTGGACATGTGTGTGTGAAAAGAACATTGATCTATAAAGGACTATGGATTAGACACTAAAGCAAAAATAGCGTGCCTGACCACGTGACAGGAACTGCCTGTCAAAATTTTAGTGAAACAAGATGGCCGATTCTACTAGTGTTGTGCGCACTACGTGGACGGAAACTATCGATATTTAGTTTAATGACTTACGATATAACAGAAATAATACATGTCGTTCGTCTTCTCAGCGATGGTCTTTATGGTACGATTTGTCATCAAAGACACCAGTACATATCAATGAGAAGAACGATACTGATTACGATCATTAAAATCAACGAATCTGCAAATTAATTTCGGTAGAGTTCAAAAGGTTTGTTGATGATTGATGATTTTAGGCCTACAATTATCAAATAAAAAATAACACGAATAGCGCAAAACCTAAGTGTCTCCATCAAGTAATATAATTTTACTTCTACTCTTCTAACCCAACCTACCCACTGCCATCATCAAACAGCTTGTGAAATTTGGAAGGCCACACCTTAGACCTAACCAAATCCACGACCGACCCTATTACCATTTGCGTTTCAATGTGTTTTTCTTACTTTAAAGGACACCACAACACCTATCAATGCCTATTTTATTAATATAATGGGATTTTTACTATTTGTTTCACATAAGATGACATTTGTCAACTGTTACTATAAATGGCCGGCCTGCTATAACGTCAACCAGCTAATTTCATATGAGGATAAGGATTAGGGCGTCTCTAAGTAGGTATATTCCATCTCTATGGAAAAGAATGGCGACTTTTTTCAATTTTAGATGACGCGCTGTCACTTTTTTAAAAATTTTTTCTATTTCTTTTTTTGTCTATTCAGCCAATTATTTGTTTTTAAATAAATTCAATATTTTTATGCATTATAATTGCAATATGTAAATGTCCACTATAAATATACATAAATACATATTATACGAAATATAATTGATATTTTAATATGTTTTTGAAGTCAAAGTCACTTATTTCACAAAAAAAGTTTAAGGGCCTGTTTCACCGCTTCCTGATAAAGTATGAGATAGCTATATGACAGTTACCCTTATCCACCAGATAAAGGCCGCTGATATTTTTTTCAGTTTCAGCACCGGCGCGGCAACGTCGCTTAGTTGCGTTTCGTTACTGCTACGTATCTTCACTTGAGAAGAATCATAAAAACTTAACTAATCAAATAATTTTAGTTCAAAATAATTCAAGTTAACTCTTTTTATATATTTGCAAGTATATTTTGACCATGTAAAACGAAAATTGTAAGATTTGTAACCTTTGCAACATTTTTGAATATCTATCCATTCAGAGAAACTAAACGCCAGTGATATCTGCCAAATATGACTTTATCAACCATTAGAAGCGCTAATAACTTATCAGACAGTTGATCTGCCAGATAGTTCTATCCGACACCTGTGAAACCAAAAGTTGTAGTTTATATGGCAAATAAGTTCCTGATAGCTATTTGGGACTTTATCAGGAAGTGGTGAAACAGGCCCAAGACTTAGATATAATTATTATAAAATCTCTTTGGTTGCTACAACTTTTTTAATATGAATTTTGATTACAAAACCATACTTTTTGATTACCAAATCGTGCGGTAACATGAAAAATTCGCAACAGGTTGTTTTAGGTTCGTAATTAAGGTTGCCTCAATAAGGCTCATGGTACATATAACTAAACTCGATATAGTTACACAATTTACGAGCAACGGTATTAAATTTGACGATAATACAAATTGGTCTAAAGTCTCTGAGAACATCAGAATAACAATCAGAATATTCATAAACCGAGGGCAAAACTTTAAAACAACTACCTACTTTATTTACTTTTTTACGCAGTAACATTGAATGTAACTTGTTAATCTACTTTTGACATTGATGATGTTCAGCGACTTTTGGAATGAAAGCGTTTAACAACTTATGAAACAGTTACGTTAAGCTAATTATGAACGTCTGTAAGTTAAGCTAAATTTGCGTCCGTGTCACGAAACTGACTTATGGTTCGTTGGGTGTTCAGGTGTTTTGCACTTTAGATTCTGTCAAGCGACTTTAGTGGCCAACCGTACCATATTTGTAAACAATGATTTCATTAGACATTTACTTTGCTCATGGTCCAATAATTACAGAGAAAAAATAGAAGTCTACATAAAAAACAGAAACTTATGTAGTTTTATGCATATTATTATGCAAAGTAATACTTCTTTGAATATTTTCTATATTTATTCAACCAGAAAACAAAGTAATGTAAGGATGCTCAAACATGAATTCACAAATATATAAAAGTAATTATTACCTGTAATGTGGGATTACTACTGTCTTTAAGAAATTCAACAAATTTAGGAACCATTCCTGTACGTATGACTTCATCTATTGGAGGATTTGGTTCTCTGCTCAAGAGCTTTCTAAATATCTGAGTGGCTAGGACTTGTTCTTTGGGATTGTCACTATAAAGAGCTGCTATCATTGCTGTGGTAATGTCATCTGAGGGAATGGCATTGAAATCTTCCTGAAAAAAAATATTTGATTATAAAGAAATGTTTATACATATTGAAAAAAAAAATTAACAGCAACCAACACACAAGCATTTAAATTAAAAGTAATTGTAGACTAGTCTGTAAATTTTTTACACTGCTCGAATCTCTTGTCAAAAACCTAAAAATTAATGATCTAAATTCTTGATGGTCTTCATTTTTATAATTTATCATTGTCATGTTTATGAAGTAAAATAAGTATACACTACACAAGGTATTCATTACAATCATGATAACTCATAAAAATCCCATTATTAGGCTTGGATCATGTCTCACAATGTGAAGAGTACAGACAATAACCCACCAGTCATATGGAGATTTGCGGATTTTACAGACCACTGAGAACACAAGGAAAACTTAGCACGCAGTACAGGTCTCCCACTACCTATCAACTAGTCAAAATGAATTTGTTAACTTTACTTGCTTAGTAACAATAAGTCAGCTTAAAAAAGAAAACAAACCTGCACTGCATTGTCAGGTGCATTTGGCGAGGGAAATATGACATTCCTGCGTTTAAACAACTGCTGTTCTCTCTTCTGTTTCCTGAGCTGAACCCCTTCTTCCTCCCGACGGCGGCGCAACTCGTCAGCACTGAGCGCCGCATTCTTATAACGATGTTTGTGACCGCTCGACATCTGTGAACATACACAACATCGTTTATACTGTGGACCTGTGGAGATTGAGAATTAAGATTGATGCATAGCTTTTTGCAACTGTCATCTCATTGATAGAGCAGCATTGAAAAATTCATCAGCGAAATGAAAACAAAATACCAGAAATTAACATCATATTAAAATTGTGAAAATTATTCACAACGCAACCTTAACGTTGCCTTATAGTAGATATAGCTCCAGACAATGTTTATGAGCAAAAGTATGCACTAATCAATAATTGAAAAAATTTGAACACTCGAAGAAATAAGTTTTAAGTTCAACCGCATCAAAGCAAAAGTTGGAAAACTTACTTTTGCATCGTTAATTTTATAAACATTACCAATCATTGATTAAGATGCAATATGAATTATTAATATAGTGATATGAATCATTGAAATATACTCACCGCGTAATAGGATAATTTAGAAAGTGTAAGATGATCAATCCACCATTTATCCACTGAAAAAGTAATACAATTAAAATTGCAACGATTAAATATATTATAATATATATTATGTTACTTATGGTATCACGTTCTTTTCTTTTCTTTCACAGATTCGTTCGTTACAGTACATAGGTACGTAGAAATGTACAAATATTATAGACGTTTTTCCCTTTGAGGCAGAATCGCCATCTTGTACGTCAAGGTCATTTACATAGATTAACGATGAGTTTTTAAGCTATGGTAATCATATGATTTATGATAATATAGATACCTACCTTTGGGTAGAAAGTTCTTATAAATCTTATCCATATCCAACACACGACTTTTCAGGAGAGCAGAAAAACTATTTATTTTTCCTAAAACTCAAAATACAGGCGTTGAGGGTGAGACTGTTGTGAGCTAGTTCCGGAACGCAGCGCATGACTCTAAAGTATATAGATAATTTTGTGGAGATGACATTGACAGCACAGTAGGTAGGTACCTAAAATAAGAGTGCCCAAGACATTGATCTATAAAGTATATTCCTATCTCTATGGCCCAAGACTACTGAGTTTGACAGTTGACAGCATAGATAATACACTATATATATGAGAGTTGACAGTATTAAGTTGTTATTGGTGTTGGTATATTCCGATTTTACAGAAATAGAATTACTTTTCTCTTATCGTGAGGCATATCTCGTGACGACAATATGAACGCATTAATAATGAGAAAATTTTATCCTTATCGTTTATGTGTGGGTATTCTGAGAAAAAATATGTGCACCCCTCCGGGACCTAAAAGTCCCGCTGAAGGGGGTTCAATGTCACCCAAATACAGACCCTCTGATTTTCAAAAGTTCATACTTGTATGGACTAAAAAGTACAAAAGCAAAGAAGAAGTACCCGACCTTGTATCGTATGTATTAAGCCATAGTTATGCAATACTTGTTTTTCTAATATTTACTGTATCAACACAGTCATACAAAAGTCTAAAGTTTACCACTTGTTATGTTTTAGGCATGATATTATCGAGAGATCCAGGAGCGAAGCCAGAATCAAAATCTCCAACGTTCTCATGTTACTTACAGTATTAGGTAGCATTGTAGCGATTATATCTGGTAAAGCTGCAGCAAAAAGGGGGGAATCCGTCCATCAAATGAACTTAGACTGGCATAAAAAATATGAAGAGGAGCATGCTAAGTCAGCTGCATCTAAGCAATAATGTACATTAAGGATAAATGAGTTCAAAATAATTTAATTTAGTAAATGTGTAATATATATTTTTGAGCTTTGAAATTATAATTATGATTTATGATAATCATGAATAAGCTAATAATTTTATAACTTGTTTCGTAAATGCTTAGCCATGAGAAATGTATAATAAAATGCATACTATATTTGATACAATAATTGTATTAAAAGTTGGATTCTTTCAAAGCGTCATAAGAATTTAAGATTTGAATATTGTAGTTTGTCTTCTATGATGTATAGAAAAAAAATTGATTATAATATTGATCTAATCTTACCTTAAATTATTTTATTACATTTTTAGTAGTCGGACACTAATAAAATAATTAACAATGGCCAATGTAATATTTTGTTTTACTTGACTCATGAGGCTACTTATTGAAACATGGTAATACAACTAATATCTATATTACAGTAAATATGTACATAAATTCGCAAACAAATAAGTAAATGCTCTTTTTCAGTCTTCATAAATTTGTGGGTTTGAAGTAGCTCCTACATTTTTCGTTAAAGAGCTTTGTAGTTTTTTCCTTGATTACCTCTTCAACACTTAATTCAGTCTGCAATAACCTCAGCTGCAAAATGAAAAAACACATGTTAAGAAAGAAAAATACACATGCTAATATTAAGGGCACTTTTAGTGTCATGCGGATTTGCTCACGCACGCGGGATTGCTCCGCATGCGTAGCACCCGCAAAGAACAATTTCATATAGAATTTACTGTAAAGCGTGAAACACGCACGCGGGACGCTGTGCGGGGCGTCATCCCGCAGCGGGGCATCCGCATGCATGGCCTATCCATACAACTTCAGTACCCATTTTAGAGTCGTGCGGGGCGCACGCACCGTATTGTACTAATCGTCTACGTAACCCGCACGTCAACCCGCAGAAGACTGAAACTTAAACTGTGTATGATCCGCAGCGTGAAATTTCACGCATGCGGAGCAATCCCGCGTGCGTGACCAAATCCGCATGACACTAAAAGCGCCCTAAGGACAAAAAAATATACAACTATATGCTATAGTACCCTTGGCCAATACACTACACCTTTTTTTGTTCTGCTTTAAAGTTTCTCATAATTTCAACATTATCAGGTTTTTCTTCCCGTTTTTGTCTAAGTTCCTGAACCAATTCTGCTGTTTTCACAATACACCCCTTTATGATTTTTTCCCTTTCTTCGTGCCCTTCATGTATTTGTTTGTACAAATCGTTGCAAGCAGCTGATGCATCTACATTTTTTTGGAACGATTCTGTGGGTAATGAAGTATTTAGAGCATATACTATTTTGTCATCCAATATTCGCATTTTTTTCAGGACATCCTGCAAGATTAAGATTTTTTGTTCATATAAAAATATTTTCAGACTCAGAAATAGCGTAGGATAGGGGCTTACCAACACTAAAAGAAAAATATCAAACATTTAAACCTTTGAGCAGATTGTTATTTTAGGTTATGAATGCTAATCCTAAAATAGTTGTTATTGAATGCAATGAATTCAAAACACAAAACTCTTTTTATGTTATTTGTAATGTCAAGTAATTTAGATTTACACAAATTGTACCTGAAATTCTAAGAAATCTGAACAAATCATGCTGAAATAAATTCAAGAAAAGCGTCTTTCACAGTTAGCGATGTTCGTTTTTATAAAAACGTTTTTGAGCAACGATGCCAGTCCAGTACACGATGCCGGCATCCGATGCCGATATGCGGATATATTGAAAAACGGATGCCCGCAACAACGATTCCAACCTCACCGAATGCGAGCGAGACAGTTGACAACGCAAGGAATAGCATAGCGTAGAGCGACGTTGACGATGCGATTCCTCGCACTTTAGGTACACCAACCTACATATTCCATAATTTAAATGGAACAATGTAAATTTTGTTTAAATTATTAAGTTCAAATACGGGTGGAATTGAATAGTTTTGAAAATGTGTCATGATATTACTTAATCTTCATCAGAATATCACCATTTTTTGTGGGGCTACCTTGAAGCTATACCTAGTACACCAAATATAAATATACATTATTCACGAACAACAAAGAATTCATTTAACTTTAAATGATCAGAAACAATTCTGCTCATCATTTTCTCATCCGGAAGGTTCTCATCCGATCGTCACATTTTATTAACAGTATACATTATATTTTTATACTGAATCTAATGTAAAAAGAATAATAAAATTAAAATCAGTTTATAAACAAAAAAGGTATGCTAAAGCCTTAAAACATACATAAAAAAATACAGTAGAATTGTTACTGTCCCCTTTTTGAAGTCGGTTAAAAATTAAAAGTCGTAAACTCGTAACGTTAAATATGTAACCAACAAATGGTATCATTATGGCACCGTTACCGAGCATCTAAACGCCGCAGCGCCGCGTCGGTGTGTATATCAGCCGGCACCTAAGTCGCATGGGCGCATCGATGCCAGAAAAAACGATGCCGGCATCGGATACGATTTGCTTATTAACGATGCGCATCGATGACAAAATATAGCGAAAACGCCCATCTCTATTCACAGTTCACACAGAGTAGTAATACATACCATAGATAGGGTTGAACGATATATCGGAAAATCGATAATATCGATGGGAACACATCGATATTTTTATCGATATTTGCGCTATAACGATACGATAATATCGATATCATATCCGAAGAAAAAAATCGATAATTCACGACCTTAGATAAGGCTGTTAGGGCTTCGAACATTAGCCTTTTCTAGCAATATAAACAAATAAAAAAACATCCTCTACTTGTTTTATTTCTCTATTTTCTCTGGCTATATAGGCTTAGCCCCTTGGCCTGTCCGTAAGGACTAATGAAACAAAAAATCTCTATGAACTTCATATTTTTTATTTAAATTTAAATAAATTCGATATTATTGACCAAAATATCGATATTATCAATTATCGATAATTTCATTGCCTCGATATAATTATCGATATTACAACAACCTTGCATCCCTAACCATAGAACAATATACTTACTCCTAGAGTAATACCATAGATATAGTACACTAGAGGGCAGAAGCCAGACTTCAGAGCGTACCTCGGATAAAAAGAAACGAAATCTTTAGTAATCACCTTTCTCTTTCTGGCGAGGCTTCAGAGCGTACCTAGGATAAAAAGAGACGAAATCTTTAGTAATCACCTTTCTCTTTCTGGCTCAGCGGGATCGGAGAGAGATAGGTAATTACCGTTATCGTTGTTTCTCTTTCTAACCGGGGGCGATTGCAATGTACAGTGCGCCCAACTTATCTCTGAAATGGCAAAAATTGGAACTAACGAAAAGTCATTCATAAGTACGTTGTGGTCATTCATCTGTCAGTTACTAGTGTGCAATGATTGGTCAAATGAATGTCAAATGCGTCCGACAGCGCCTCTTTCGTTTCAATCTTAAGGGCGCATTCATGTAGAACGCTGGTTACCGGCGCTGATCTGCCAGCGCTTATCGGTATAGTCTAAGATCCGAATCTAAATCGATATTCATCGGATTGATAAGAGAATCAAACACACTGATAGAAACTTTTTTTGATAGTTAAAAATATTTGTTAATATTTAACAAATAATTTATTAGAGACCACTTTTTAGTGCTTAATAAATATTTCTTAGTATTTAAAAAGATTAATTAATATGTAATAAATGAATATCAGATTTATTAAACACAAAAAAATAATTTTAAATAGGTACTAAGAAATATTTGTTTAATACTAAAGAGTAGTATAAACTAATATTTATATTCTGTCCAGGATTTTTGTTGTCTACCCATTTTTAATATATTTTCTAATATACGAAATTTATTATAAAATAATTTTGATTCTCTTATCAACCCGATGAATGTCGATTTAGATTCGGATCTTAGACTATACCGATAAGTGCTGACAGATAGGGATAGGGATGGGCAAATGGGAAAAACATATCGACATTTATCTTATCGATATTTTCCAAATGTATCGATATATATCACCCAAGAAATTTAATATCGATATTTCGATATTTTTTGCCCAATATGCAATTATTTATAAAAATTGCCAAAATATTTGAAATTTTAAAGTACCTAAATACACATCTGGCTGCTATGACATCAGTTTTATTATTAAAAAACAGGTTTATGTACCTGTAGCCAAGAAAAAATCAACATACAGTGCCACAAAGTTATCTGGTCCGGTTGCCAAAATTGCAACTAATGCAAATGTTATAACTGTTGTCAGACAAAGACAAACACAGTAGCGCCCCTCTTACCGGGTCAGATTAGTTTGTGGCACTTTACCAACCAAACCAACAAGCAGTGTCATTGTCATAGACAAGTAGGTCATAAACTGTAGTTTTTGTTTGTGTTTGAAGCAAAGAAACTGAACCCATATAGCCTACTGCATACCTACTCTTTTTCTAAATTTAAGAAATCGGATTGCTCAAATAGGTACATGATGCGATTCATGAGCAGACAGCAGAGCTTTAAATACATAATAAATCTGAAAAAATATCGATATTTTTTACCCAAACGGCCCAAACCTATTGGCAGATCGGCGCCGGTAACCAGCGTTCTTTTTGAATGCGCCCTAAGTTGGGTTTACTATATGGGCAGCCGTATGGCTCACCCACTCTAGTGTACTATCTCTATGAGTAATACAGAGTGTCACTGTCAGTTGTCAGTTTTAAAAGGTAGTTAAGGTAGTCTGTGGTCAGTGTTGCCGTTCTTCAAAATTTTAATTCGCTAGATAATTTGTCAAATTCCGCTAAAATTATATCGTGCGCTGTTCCAGTCATAGAGATTATACACTAGAGTGGGCGGTGCCATTTAAATGGATTGGTTCTTAACGGACAGAAATCGAAACTTTTGGTTTTGGGAACAAAAAATCAGACAAACAAAATCTCGGAGCAGGGAGTAAACATTCAGATACGAGGCGCAAAGGTCGAACGCGTGAGTGACGCTCGCAATCTGGGATTACTAATGGATGAAAAGCTACAATTTGAAAATCACATAATAAATACTTGTAGCAATTGTTTTTATACACTAAAGGTATTGAACCAAATACGGCAATACTTAAACACTGATATAACATGACTGCTAAAACACTGATATAACAATGATGATATTAACAGAAAGAATATATTATGTGTATGTCTTTAGCGGCTACAGACTCACGCCGAGAACCCCCGAGAACACCCGAGAAGCGTGAATGTGATCGGTTTCTCGCAGTCTCGTTCTCGGGCTCGTCTGTTCTCGGATCGGTGTCGGTATTTTTGCCCGCTTCAAAGGGTTTCTCGGGCGAGAAAAGAGAACCGTATTCACATTCTCGTTCGGTCTCAGTGCGACCGTTGTGTGTTTTTGTATTTAAAATTTACATTTCTAGTTAAAATAATCTACTGTCTGTGGTTACCAATTATTATTATTATTTTAGTACTTATATTAATTTATTTCTTATTTTAGTATTCACAAGATTATAGTATATTAATGCACACAAAACCAAAGCCGCTGCACTGAAGTCCATTCCGGATGACGATCGAGAATGCGAATAAGAAGGTCGCATGAGTGTAGATGCCTTCTCGGTTCTCGCGCAATTTCTCGGCAAGATTTCACGGCGAGACTTCTCGCGTGAGTCTGTTGGGGCTATTAAATACAGTTCTTTGATAAATACACTCGAAAAAGTGATGGCAATTAAATTAGTTTGTGAGCTGCTTAAGTTTAGTACCTGGTTGACCGAGCTTTGCTCGGTTGAAAATTATATTTAGTATGAATCGCAAGAAATACGAGGAATTCCGCCATCTATTCAGGAGTCAAATCATACAACTGTTCACTGAGCACAAAATTCATTTTACTTATGTTACGGCCAAAGGATCTCAACAGCGTGTTTCACAAAGTTGTACAGCGCGTTACAAACAGTACCTCATAGAAGTTAACTGTGTGAGCGAATTAATTGCATTTTAAATAGGTACATACTTAATTAGATAAATTCATTGAACTTTCCTTCGTACTTTTCGCAGGCTTAGGCAGTCCCCGACTGAAATTTTTATTTGCGATAAAATGTATTGAATGTTTATGATAATTAAACAACATAAATAAATATACTTTTAGTTTAATGAGCAAGTTGTTAGGCGTACTTAAAATTTTATTGATTCTATTTACAACAATAGTAATTTCATCGATCTGACCATTATTTATTTAAAACTTTATTAAAATATATTATTAAATCGATAATAACAAAACTAACATTTATTTACAAATATTCTCGTAAATATCACAAACGCACGTTAAACTGTCACTACGCGTCCTGCGAGGTCAAGCGAGATAATCGCACTGATTTTTAATTTTATTCAAACAGAAAATAGGTAGGTATAACGCAAAAATAGCGCTTCAACGTAAGAATGAATATAGTATTAGCCGAACAAAAATATATTCGAGCGCCATCTAGTTACTACTGAAACAAACAAACCGTACCTCATAGAAGTTATCCTAATGTTTCATAGATGGCGTCAGTATGATGTTTTTAAAACATCGGGAATCGGGAAAAAACGGGAACCGAGCTTTTCTCGAACCTGGGACCTTGATAAATCGATTCCTTGAGCCGAAAACCCCCTAATCTGTAACTTTCATGAAAATCTTTGCAGCCGTTTCCGAGATCGTGATTATATATATAGGTATAAATAAATAAATAAATAAATATACAAGAATTGCTCGTTTAAAGATATTAGATTATACTCTGTGAGTTAAACTTTGTTTGACTGTGGTTTGACTTTGACAGCAAATTATTTTATTTTATCTGTCTGTTACGTAATGTCTATTGAGGTCTCATCATTGATCTATAAGGACTATGGATTAGACACTAAAGCAAAAATAGCGAGCCTGACAATGCCTGTCAAAATTTTAGTGAAAGAAAACATGGCTGCTTCTACTAGTGTTGTGCGCACTACGTGTACGGAAACAGTATCGATATTTAGTTTAATGACTTACGTTACAACAGCAAAAATACATGTCGTTCGTCTTTTTTTTAATTTCTTTAAAAACTGACTCTGAATTTTGGATGTAACAATTTGGGTTTTGTAGGAATGTCTTTAGGAAGAATTAAAAATTAAATTGTTACAAACACAATAACTTCTGCTGTGTAATAATCTCTCTAAACAAAATGGCTGCCATTTTATCATGGAGGGGATAAGAGAAAATTTGGATAGTGATTTGTCGATAAAAAATACCATATTTTATCACCCTTAAGTCTCTGACACCGGTGACCAGACACATTGTATATTAATGATATACAAACTTTTAATTCGTTCTTACTTATCATGACTACAAAAAGGTATTCATAAAATTCGCACTTGACCATATTTTTTCGATACTAAATAAACATATTTCACGTCACTACTGCAATGTTTGACACGAGATGTCATGTATTTGAGCGGTGGAGAAAATGGCCGGCCTGCCACACTTTTGCCCATTGATCTATAAAGGACTATGGATTAGACACTAAAGCAAAAATAGCGTGCCTGACCACGTGACAGGAACTGCCTGTCAAAATTTTAGTGAAACAAGATGGCCGATTCTACTAGTGTTGTGCGCACTACGTGGACGGAAACTATCGATATTTAGTTTAATGACTTACGATATAACAGCGATAATACATGTCGTTCGTCTTCTCAGCGATATTAATATTAATTTTGATACCTACTGCGATGAACTTGTCATGTCATATCAACCAAAATTTTTTTGTAAAAACCAGCTATCATGATGATCTGCTAAACAACAAACGAGGACACAACGACTGCTCCCCCTTTTTAGATGATCTCAGCGATAGTATTTTAAACTCTGCCAGTTAATTGGGTACCACTCTCTTGCTTAACACAGCCGCCAAACTATTTGTCTTGTTCCAGTTAGGAAATTTAGGTAGTTAAGGCCTTTATTTATTATATGCATAATGTAAAATTATCAAAATAGAGTTCCATAACCGAAGTTTAACCATCGACAGCAAAATACTTATATCTCTACTAGCTACCCGCCCCGGCTTCGCACGGGTGCAAGTTAGATTTACCATAGCAGCGCCATCTATTGATTACTTACTCAACCCAGTCGAAAGGTATCGACATCTGTTAGAATCATTTGGAGTTAACAGATAATTATTGTTAATAATAATTAGATAATAATTATTGCGGTGGCCAACTTCCCCTCAGTTTAGGGTTCGTGTACTCTATTAACTTAGTTCAATTAAATAACATACAGACCTAATTTTAAACTTGTATGAGACTCTCTTGTTCTATAAAAAGTAAGAAAAGCTCACCAAAATAGAAGGAACAGCGCCGTCGTGTAACCTTACCACATTAAGCGTTCTGTTGAAACTTGCTTCAACAAAATGTAAAGAACACACAAACAAATTTTGAAGGCCCGGGTTTATGTTTTCTGGGCCAATTATTTCTAGCCACTTGTTTCTTAATGATTTATTTGAAGGGAATCTATTGAATAAAAACAATTATTTCAACTTTCTTCAGCGTCATTTTAATTATCGATATATCGAATATCGATATTTTAACACTTTCTTACCCTAAGTGTCATTGAAATGTAAACAAATCGGCTACTCAAATATATAAAATAATGATATAAAACCCAACAAAACATTAACAGGCCTACGTAACCCTCGCACAGATCTTCATGCAGCAAAAACATATATCAATATCATTCAGATATACAACGAAAACTGATACTTACCTGTGTAAAGTTAATTTTGGGTGTAATTTGTTTTTCCTTGCTCCGCATTGTAGTATACAACACTTCATTGTGTTTCAATGTGTTTTTCTTGCTTTAAAGGACACCACAACACCTATCAATGCCTATTTTATTAATATAATGGTTTTTTTAATATTTGTTTATTTTGTTTCACATAAAATGACATTTGTCAACTGTTACTATAAATGGCCGGCCTGCTATAACGTCAACCAGCTAATTTCATAGAGGTTAAGTATTAGGGCGTCTCTATCTAAGTAGGTATATTCCTCTCTCTATGCTTTTGCCAGCAAATTTTTATATGACGTTTAGGATTAGGGCGTCTCTATCTAAGTATATTCCTATCTCTATGGGTCTCATATGTCAAAAATGTCATTTTTCTAACTAGTCTGTATAATTTTTCTTGCCTTCTCTTTCTCTCTTCAGTCTTTCTTTTTGCGGCGGGTTTTCGTGTACGAAGTCAGAATGAAGTATGTTTGTGTGAATTGTTATTAATCATAAAATATCAAAATAATCACAAATTTATTGAAACAATTTTTAAATGAAATGTTAAACAGATAGTGTCGTTTACTATTATGTGTATTTCATTTTCAGGATCGGACTGTGCGCCTACAGTGGGTACAAGATTTATCCTGGCCATGGAAAAACCATGGTTAAGGTAGATGGGAAGGTTAGTATCAGTCTGTTAAAATTGTATAAAATTTAGCGATAGTTGCAATGAAAGTAAATTGACTATTTCATGTTAAATATTTGTAATGTATTTGTATATACCTACTTCCAATAGTTAACAGATACTATATTATAACCTAACAATGCTCTGTATCCTTTAACAACAAACACCACAAAGTGAAAAAGTGATTGGTTTTCAGGTGATCAATACAATTTATTATACTTTATGCTATTCTTGTAGTCTTCAAATTAATTTGTATTTAGTCATTGTTTTTTCTATTGATATTTTTCTGAAGTAATCATAATATTCAGTTAAAACAGTTGCTACCTGTGTTTAACTTTGATTCTTATACTAAAATTTAATTCTACTAACAAATGGTAATATTTAGTAGTGGAAAATTATGGGATTCATATTTCATTTTTGCAAAGCTAAAGGTTTTTCATAGGTGTGTACTACAACATTTACAATGTATGTGCATAAGCATAGTGCTTAAGTTCATTTTACAATAATCTATCAAAATATTGTTTATGAAAAAAATTATGATAAAATTATAACTGCATTTTAACCACAGTGTACTATAGTTTTAAGTGTTAACCGATTTAAAGATAATACGTTTTGAAAGATGAAAATTGTGGTTACTTACTTTTGTCATATTTCATCAATAAGCAGTAATCAATTTAATTATTCTTGTACAAAAACAGTATTATTTTAAGTTTGTTTGATTATTCTTCATTTTATTACAGACCTTCACATTCCTAAACTCAAAATGTGAAGCTGCTCATCTTATGAGGAGAAATCCTCGTAAAGTGACATGGACAGTGCTCTACAGGTAATAATAAATTTGATTTATATTATAATTTGAAATAACTTTCAACCTCAAAATTCTAAGAATTTGGTGACACAATTGCACTAATTATGTAATCATCAGGAGATTTAAAATCTGTATTGGTTCATGCAATCTGCTATATGGACAAAAAAAATATGATTTTTTTAATGGATGAAATATTAATAAAAATATTAAAATTATATCTTACTTATACATTGTGAAGTAAAATATGTAAAAAATATTGGTGACTTTCTTTAATTCATTATAAATTTTGTACTATAAATAATTACTTATTTATGTTTGATTTTAATGTTTTTCATAATTATATAAGTCAATTTAATAAACATGAGTATTTAGATGAATAAATACGAACCAAGCTAATATTTTGTTTAATATACAGCTTGACAATAGTAAATTATTAAGCTATTGGTATGATATTTCAGGCGCAAGTTCAAAAAAGGTCAAGAAGAAGAGCAGGCCAAGAAACGTACACGGAGGACCCAAAAGTACCAGCGTGCGATTGTTGGAGCTTCCCTCAGTGACATCATGGCTAAACGTAACATGAAGCCCGAAGTCAGAAAAGCACAACGAGAACAAGCTATCAAGTTAGTATTTCATTTCCACTGTATAGTGTCCTTTTGGAATGCAACCCTTGCCCAAATCACAGATAATGATGAACAACTTGCAACTAAGATAGACATTCTTATGTTAATTTAGTAAAATTAATTAACTTAATGTTAATTAATTTATTAAAATTAATTAACTTAATGTTAATTAATTTATTAAAATTAATTAACTTAATGTTAATTAATTTTACTAAATTGTTAATGCTTTGTTAATGCATCCTATTTGCATAACTATTTTTAATAATCTTCAAAAACAGTGGTTCTCAATCTTTTTATAACTTTGTACTGGGTGAGCCAATTTTGATATTTATTTTTTTTTATTCAAAAGGTAGCATACTTGTTGTCTGGTCCTCAAATTTGAGCAACACCTGACGCGTAGTTTTTGAGTTATCCTTAAAATGTCGTTTAATTTATGGTTGTTACCTCAGGTGTTCCTATTTTTGTAATTATATTTTTATTCGCAAGGCGACATATTCTGGCGGGGTGGCGGGTAGTTTTTGAGTTATCTCTATCGATTTCGAAGTTTTTCGAAGAAGAAGAATCTTTTTGTAAAAAAATATACTGTATAAATGCTGTATAAGGATTGTAAGAATTATATTATCTTCTATAGTCGGCACAATCATAAGATTCCGATATGACGTCTGTCATGTATGAACACAAACTAACCTTGTATGGACGTCTTCAACTTACTTATTACGGAAATATATTTTTTTTTATTTGAACCGCTGGTAATGATACTATGAAGTGAAGATATTTCGTAGTGAATGATAGGCCACTTTGGTTAAATTATGCAATGCACTATTTACTGTGCATATACCTACAGTATACAGTTTATATTTATTATCAATGCAGCTTTATAAGTAGGTACATAATGTACTTGTGAATCCACCTCCTCTTCGCTTTGGAAAAATATTTTTATGTTTACAGATAATAAACACTTCTTCCCATTTTTGCAACATATTTTATTGGTACATCGCATCGCTTCTATTGCTCGTAGCATGATGTTATAAAATTGTCCACAGTTTGTTTTAATATTTTAATTAGGCATTAGTCCGTAATATTAAACGCAAGTAACTAGCGGGTTAAACGAATTGGAGTAATATTGTTTACTTACTACGAGTATTTAGATTAGATAGGTACTTACTTACTTATACGTACTTACATAGGTAAATATTAGAAATTCTGGCGAAATATGTGAACCATCCCTGCTTGTTTTTTATTTGTGTTATTTATAAATTGTATAAATAATTTAATTTTATTTTAATCAGTTTACATCATAAATTGTGTAAAATTGAACAAATATTTAAGACGTCACTACAATGTTTTATAAGGAGGCTGGATTTATAGTTATGTGACCTCTTGAAACAATTTATGAATCGACCATAATCGATACATTACTATAATCGAAAGTATGTGCTACCATGTCGCACCCAAAATACAAATAGTTATAGATTCCTTAATATGTCTAAAGCATTGCGATTTTTCGTAGCTATTATAAATTCCCGATACATACGTTTTTAAGCCTTTTCCACTCAAATCGGATAATTATTAACCGTTTAATAGTTTCTTCGTTTTCACTAGATTAATGAAATTTCCATTTTAATAACTAATATAATTTCCTCACCTTAACTTACTGGTCAAATTGCCTTATTATCCCTTTCGGTGTTAATCTCAATGCTACATCTGTTTTTAACTGATTTTAAGAAAACAATCAGAGATCGGTTTATAAATTATCGTTCCGAACTTAATTAACGAAACGATTAGAAAGTCTTATTACTTATAATCGGTTAAGTTTATAAATCGGTTTATTTAATGCATCGATTTTTGTTGTACTTCACTATTGTCACTGTGATGACAGCCTTCATATCGGAATCTTATGATTGTGCTGACTATAATTGTGTTGTTTCTATATTGCAAAAATACTATACTCTACTTTATGAAAGTATTTTATAGGAGACATTCTTGCAAACTTTAATTTTTACACACAAATTAATATGTTCATGTATATCCACAGAGCTGCAAAGGAACAAAAGAAATCAACCAAGGCGGCAAAGAAGGCCACCGCTCCTCCACCCAAAGCTAAATCAGCGCCCAAAGCGAAAGCCGCGAAAGTAAGTCAGAAGGCGGCACCGCGTGTTGGAGGCAAGCGATAAGGCTTAAATAATAAATACATTACAACATATTTTTTTGTTTCATTGTACATTCAGTATTTCACCTCGGAATCAAAATTAACAGTGACAGACATTTGAGGTACTACTTTAGTACATATTATCTCAATGGTGACATATTTGACAGATCTCAGTGCACAGAAACATGATAATTAAATTCCTACATATTTTGACGTGACAACGTCTTATAAATTGGTTTGCCGGGTGACACTTCAAGAAACTGCGTTACGCTCCGCTCACGTTATGCGCTCACAATGAGAGCGAGTGAGAGGCACGCGTCCCTTCCACTCGGGCATGGTTAGCCCGCCTAAGAGCGAGAGAGACAGACATAAAAAGCACAATCGGCCTTTGCGTTCGGCAGCTTGATTACTTTGGAGGTAGATATTTTGGTAATGTATCCAATTATTACTTTGTTATTGACTTCTGGGACTATTTATAAATTTTTCATCACCCCTATTCGAAAAAGACGACTTGGTTCGGACATAAGGGGTTCCAAAGTTGCTGTTTTCTATTCAGCGGGCCGGAATGAATTTTCATACAATTTTTCCTGCCGGCTAGATCTTTTCCGTCCTATTTTGAATTTAGAACATTTTAGTATTTTGCGCTAAAGAAATCGAACACAAATATTGTTTGAATAAAGAATGTCTGGTTCGACGCGAGGGCCCCGCCAGCTGTATAATAAAAAAAGAAATCAAATTAAGATCGCTCGAACTATTTCCCGCGTTTTCGTGCATTTTTACGTATTGTCAGAAATTTTGTTTTGTTTTGAAAAAATGAGTTCTTCCAACGATAGTGAAAGTATCCTCCTGATAGTATAAAAACTGAAGCGAGTAATGTGATGAATAGTTTATTACCTGCGAAATCCCGGGAAAAATATTTGAAAGCCTATGATAATTTTTTGGAATGGAGAAATGCAAGAGGCGCCAAGAATTTTTCAGAAACTGTGTTTTTGGCGTACTTCCAGAACTTAGCCAAAACTAAAAAACCTTCCACCCTTTGGAGTATCTACTCAATGCTTAAATCAACAGTCAGTTCTAATAACGATATAAAACTGGACACATATTCGAAATTAATAGCATATCTGAAGAGGATGTCTGATGGATTTAAACCTAAAAAATGCAAAGTGTTCACAGTCAAAAATGTGGAGACTTTTCTTAATGAGGCACCCGACGAAATCTTTGTTGCCGTAAAAGTAAGTAACTATGTATATGGTGGAGTGGACTATTATAGTAAAATATAGCCATAGTGTTTTAAATAGCTGAATAATAAAAAAAGAAATCAAATTAAGATTTCGTTTTCAAATTAAAATTAAGTTTTCGTGCATTTTTACGTATTATTTTCTATTATATATATATATATATATATTATTTTCTCATAGTGGGTGATGAAAAGTAGAGTGTATCACTCGGGTGCAAGTATATTTTTGGCTCGGGCGACGTACTTTGAATCCCTCGCTACGTTCGGGATTCTACTAAAGAATCCCTCGCTACGCTCGGGATTCTACTCTAGAATCCCTCACTTCGCTCTGGATTCAAAAAACGCCCTCGCCGAAAAAATATTACTTTGCACCCTTGTCATACAATCTACTATTAAATGTTACCTTTTTATAAATGTTTCCTGTATTCCTTCTTTATTTTTATTGATAAATTTCTGTAACTTTAAATACGATTTCATGCATTGAGTCTTTAGTACATAATATCTCAATGATTTCATGACGTTTGTTTACTTTGATGATATTATTTGTCAATCATTCCATCAGTATTTTCTTAAGACGTTGTCACGTTCAACTATCGTCAGTAAACCGACTTTACAGACAACCAGTTTTTTTTTTAAATATTGGAGGTGCATTCAGGATTCGAACTCTACAGCATTGAGTTACTATTAGCGGTGCGCGACTTTGAATGATTCCATTCGAATTATTCGATTTAGTAAATCATTCGAATCAGTCGAATGATCTATACAAATTAGTAACTAATTTGTTTTTTTTTTTGGGATTTTATGACCTGGTATTTACAACCTTTAGGTCAATAACTAATTTGACTTGAGTCGACACAGAGTACTAATCGTGTAGTTGTATTTCATTCGACTCGGACGGAACTAATTTGACATGATTCGACACAGAGTACTAATCGTGTAGTTGTATTAGTAAGAGTAAGAGTAACCTTTCATTCGACTCGGACGTGACGGAACTTAGTAAGTTAGCGGTTAGCGAACCTACTCTAGTTGCGAGTCGAAAGCGAAACGCTGAGATTAGTTACTAATTTAGTAGTCGTCATTCGTATTATTCATTCGAACCTGACAACAGAACCGACTGAGTGAGCGTCGAATGAAATGAACTCGAACGCGCGACTCGCGTCGCAAGTCGAAACGCTGTTAGATTAGTAATTACTAATTAGTAGTTGTCATTCGAATATGAACATTAGTATATTACTAATATTCAATTCGAATGCGCACATTAGTAGTTGTAGATTATTCGAATAGTGAGATCATTCGCAGTCGCGCACCTCTAGTTACTATGTAAACTAGAGAAGCTACGTCAAACAAAAGTCATGTTCCTCTTCTCGGTTTAAAGCTATCCGTCGCTGCAGCGCTACAAAAAAACATACTGTCTAATCTATCATTTTAAACCGCAGCGCTTAATACGCTTAATAAGATGCATATAGTCCTACAAGCATATTTTGGCCCGTGGGTAACAAAGACAGCGCCTTACAGTTTACCTTATCTGTATGACGCTGTCTCTGTCACGCACGCGCCAAAAGATGCTTGTAGGACTGTAGGTCGTTTCATTCATTACTCGGTTACTATGACGACGGAATATAGATTATGACATTTAGGACACAGAACGGTTAGTGTGGGGTTTTTACATGTTTTTTACCTATCTGGTTCATCAGGTTGAATGAAATAAAAAATTAAAATTAAGTATTATTGTGAATATTTTATCCCCCAAAACTCAGTTCTACTGTAAAGTGTACACGTTCTACATTTATTAAGTACAAACATCAATAAATTTCTTTTCAACACACTTGCTCGTAAAGTTGCTATTTTTTCTTTAGTCTTACGCCCGGAATGCGGTTTATTACACACTAGTGCGTTTTACTTTTCATTACCGCACTAGTGTTTTTCTTATTCCTCTTTTTTTTTTAATATCCGTAAAGAGGTTGTTACCAAAAGATTTGTTATTTTGTAAATAAATAAACTTGTTGTACTTAGTCAAAATCTGATAAGATAAGATTATACTTCATCTAATTATCTATTAAAGCATTTAAAAAATACAATATTTTAAATCATTAATTACCGTAAATTCTTATTAGAAATACATAATTATTTAGTTTAATAAATAAACCGCGCCATTTTGTGTTTTGTGCAAACATTTGTTCGTTTATAATTTGCTGATTTGTGACTGAGAAATGTCGATACCTAATTGTTTTTTTCCTCGCAAGTGTGTTGAAAAACGTCGTATGATACGCGTGCGCTTTGTTCATTACAGTCTTGGCTCTATTACAGCCCTCGCCTAGCGGCTCGGGCTGTGCAATACCGCCTCGACTGTAATGACCAACTTCGCGCACTTATATCATAATGTACTATTGGAGATACACAATAATAACCAATAATAATAATCTTTATTATCTAATTTGTGGCTATATACCTCAGGTAAGTGTGATAGGATGCATCTTATTTCACATCTACGTAAACGACCTGCCTAAAATAGCTAACACACAATTTTTTTTCCAAAAATAACAATTAAATTATGATATTAATATAAATAAAACAAAACATATCTTTAATCCAAATATGTATAATGATAATTAATTATTTGTTTTGTAATGTTGCTCATGCTGCTTTAATTTTTATATTTGTAACACTTTATATAAAGCATGACGCAATATAGATTATGATTATGCTAGGCAGATGGAACCGCGGACAAAGTATAGTCTTTTAAGAATTAAAACATTACAGTCATGAATGTCAGCGTGTAAAACTGACAATATTGTGTTTAAATTTAATGTGATGTCAACAAATTGTACCTACTTTCACTACTGGGCGTTGTTAGTCTATGAGTAACACACAATATGGCAGACGATAAATACGTCCATGACGATAAATAATTTTTTGTATTTATTTGAAAGTAGTGAAAATATGGTTACTAACCGATGAAAAGTTACTCCTGTGCATTTATTTGAGTTCCTGAAGCTATTGCGGCAATTACGTAATACACAATTGGGCATTGTTCACGCTAGTTTTAAAGAATCACTGACATGTCTCAGACGTTATACGCGCATGCGAGCTGGCAAGCGAATGAGAGAGTTGCGGTGCATTCACCGCAACTGATTGGCGAATAAAATTTCTTTGCGGTGTCTTCTCTAGTACTTTAGTACATAATATCTCAATGCTCTACAGGAGTTTTGACCCGATTGGAGAGCCGCTATCTTTGATTTTAAACGAAATTACAAAAAATTATCGAAACTTTTAGGCTGTGTCCCCAGTAGGCAAACTGTGAGCACCGAATGAGTTTGCGGCGTATCGTATCAGTGTTACTTCAGATGTAATTAAAATAATAGTATTTAATAATGGAATTTGGGAAGGGTTAAATGTTAACCGATACGTTGCTGATGGCACGACAGGCGTGTCATCAAAATCTCACTTGTGGCTTGTGACACGCTAGGCGTGTCATTTTTAATTTGATTGTAACACCCTGAAATTAAGTTTTAGAAAGGTCTACCTAGAACAAAACTATCATGATATTCCACGTAGATCTAGCTTATTGTGTTAGCTTCTGGAGATTGTGTGAATTCAAAATTTGCAGGGGTTTGACACCTTTTATAAATTACATTCAAAACAGATTCGTTGCTGATGATTGTTTTTACTATTGTATGTCGGTACATAAAATAAAAAATCGTAATTTTATGCTTTTTCAAATATTTCTCTAGATGGTTTACAAAAAAGAATCTAATACATGAACGTAGAATAGCACTCATAATCTTGGCCGTTTAAATTTTGCTTGCACTTATTTGTTGTATGTATTTGTTTAGTGTACCAGATTATCAAACTGTCTGTGTAATTTTATCTGTTTATTTGAGAAAAAAGCCAATAAATGTTTTTATTATTATTTAATATCCAAGTTTTTAAGAATATTACATAACAGCTAGGTAGTCAATATGATTAAATCTGTCCTAACCCATTGGCTTCCAACGACAGTCGATGCTGTCATGATTTCTATGTACGTTCACTTCGCTGGAAGCCAATGGAATCACTTTAAAAATGAGTACCTTCAGGTATTATAATGAGTTTGTAAGTAATAATAAATATACCTCATTCACCTTTCAAACCCACAAATTTCCTTTTACAAGTTGCCCTTATAAATGAATAACACCCAGATCGAACATTTATTTCTAGAAACTAGTTTTTCTTGACAATTCTTTGAATAAAAAACGCTGACACAAACGCAGATACGCTCATACCCCCGCAGTTGGTTACTAGGTACCTGTGTCGCGGGTGGCATGGACTACACATATAACACATTACAATTACACCCATGAATACAAATATTTATCTGCCACATAAATATCTGCCCCGGCCGGGAATCGAACCCGGGACCCCTCGCGTCGTAGGCAGGGTCGCTACCAATTAGGCTACAGGGTCGTCAAATTGTCAAATGAATACAACAAAACTTAAAAAAAATGTCACAAAAGGTTTGAGACATCTGAAAAAATAAAGTCACTGACCTTCCATTTCAGGAAAAACAGGTAGTTTACTCTTTAAAACCAATTTCGTTAATGTATCGTTCTTTGCATGATTCAAACTAAAATTAAATCAAGTCAAAACCCGTAAAAAAGCAAGAAAAGCATGTGGTTATTTAAACATGGCTGATGGAATGACAAGTGTGTCATCAACTTCTATGGCTGATGACACGCCAGGCGTGTCACAGAATATTTGTTCATAGCCATGGCGAAAATGTTCGAAAATGGGCGCCGCAACGAATCGGTCTTAGATTTGAAATGGAGTGTCCGCAGATTGCTAGTTTTGCGCTCACTATACGCGGTTTGCAGCGTTATGTACGCCGACTGTCTCAGTTAGTGGCCGACTCACAGCAAACCCGCAGTCTGCGGCGGCGATATGATTGTTCGCCAAGCGTAGTGAGTCCGTTTGCCGCAAACTGTTGGATCTTTCCAACATTCAGCTATT
Source organism: Hesperia comma (assembly GCA_905404135.1). Classification (NCBI taxonomy): domain Eukaryota; kingdom Metazoa; phylum Arthropoda; class Insecta; order Lepidoptera; family Hesperiidae; genus Hesperia; species Hesperia comma. The sequence goes on along the minus strand of FR990021.1, from coordinate 11,526,434 downwards.
GACATGTTTACCAAATTGTAATGTTGACCAAATTACTTCAAAAATATCCATCGTGACGTGACCAATCCATGAACACAACCTCAAAGACACAACCATTCCCTTCGTACAACAATAGTCAAGTGAAAATTTAGTCGGTCGACCTAAATAAGCGGCTAACTTATAACAGTTTGCTTGCGAAGAAAGAAAACTGATCTGAGTTTGCAGCTAACTCGAATTTCAGTTCGCCACAAAGCGACTCAGTCGGCCGCTAACAGTTTGCCTACTGGGGACACAGCCTTAGATCATCAAAGAATTCACATGCTGCCTAATGTGTTACGTAAGGCTGCTGTATCTCTTAATGGCCCACACTACTGAGTATGGGCCTGCTCATAATCGAGTAGGCCTAGATTATTCAACACTGCGGATAGGAAACCCCTCCAGGTTTGTGGCTTGTGGCAGGTTTGTGGATTAGAAATTTTCATGCCCTCCGAAGTGCAGAAATGCTCAAGAACTTTTTTTACGACAAGAATGTGTCCTGTGGGAATGATCATTCCAGACCGGGGTAAGGCTAAGTTACAAGCACCCTTATTTTTTAGAATGACTGACCACATTTTCTTGATGAAGCCCTTCTTTTTCTTTGTAACACTCCCTTTGTTTTTTGACGACGCAAATGGCGCAATGGTTAACACGTCGGATGGCTGTTACGAGGATCCTGGGTTCGATTCCCAGCGAGGCGGCAATTTGAATGATGAGTAAGTTTCCTTTCCATTTTGTCTGGGTGTGTGTCCTCGTCTTGTATGTTGTCAAAGGCACCCACGACACAGGGAATCCTAGTGCGGGGCTTTGAGTGTGTAGTGTTATTTATTTAGGTATTATATTTTACAACAGTAGTGCCACAAAAAGTAGTGCTTAAAATAATGTACCTACACATACACCTTGTCAAATGGTAATTTCCGGTCAGTCATTTTTTTATTTAAGTATATCCTTCAATAGGATACTTTCGGTAGAGAAAAATAAACTTGATTTTCCTAATAAAAAGCAACAAAAAATATATTTCGGCAAAATAAACACGCTTTCACGCCTTAAAATAAAAGAAAATATCAATTCTTTTTTTATTTCCGGAAAAATGCTGTCAGAACTTGTCAGCCATTTTGATGACGTAATAATGGTAAATTGTACAGTGCCAAAAACTTATCTGACCCGGTGGCCAAAATTGGAACTAATGCAAATGTCACACTGTTGTCAGAAAAATAAAAATACCAAGACAGTAGCGCCACCCTTACCGGGTCAAATAAGTTTGTGATGGACAATGTATGTAAGACACATGGAGCAAGTAAGACCGGCATTCATTCAAGTTGTTAGGGTGCGGTTCCAGCTCATTGCGCCTCGTGCGGATTTCAAGCCATGTGATTGGTGAATCGCGCACTGCTCCGCTCCGCTCCGCCTCAGTGGAACCGCACCCTTATGCACGAAACTGAACTGACAGTTTGGTTCTTGGAGGAATAGGTTTGCCTTTATGACGTCACACCAATTGCCTCTCGTGTTTTAGGTCACGTGACATTCCGATTAAAAATTTCGAATTTTAATATTGTTTATTATAACAATTATGTGCTTTTATGACTCAAAATCAGAATATTTAAGTATATTAAAGTAATTTCATAGTTTATTTTTCATTATGGAAAGTACCCTAATGGAACAGAGGAATTTTAGAACTACAATAAAACTGAGGAGCAGGATCAGAAGAGACAATAAGAAGGGAGTTTTGCAAAATACTTACTCTTGGCTAGTACCTATTCTAACAAAATGTTACTGGCTAGCAAGCAAGGCATCTTCGAGAATAAGACCGATTGTTAAGTTAACCAAAAACCAAGTCTTCTCGGTATTATCATTGCATAAAATGGACTGGTAGATGTTGCACGGGTATTTTAAATTATAGGTTCCTCGATTATTTCACAATTACAGGAAGCGAAGAAGCCTGAATAACCAATCCATTAAATATTATGGTATAATCATAGAGATATTACACTAGAGTGGGTGAGCCATACGGCTGCCCATACATTGCAATCGCTCAATCGCCCCCGGTTAGAAAGAGAAACAACGATAACGGTAATTACCTATCTCTCTCCGATCCGGATGAGCCAGAAAGAGAAAGGTGATTACTAAAGATTTCGTCTCTTTTTATCCGAGGTACGCTCTGAAGCCTGGCTTCTGCCCTCTAGTGTAATATCTCTATGGGTATAATAGTCCTTCCTGAGTACTTATACTTGATTTGAATAAAAATAATAACTCTTCATAGGATTTTCTCTTTTTTAATACCTACTGCCTTCTAACACTGCCTGCCTGCTTGCGTCTAGACAAGGTGAATGGGATAACGTTAGCTATTATGTATTAAGTTAATCGATTTAAAATAATTTATTATGTCCACTCCAGCTAGGGTTTTCTAAAAATAAGGCTGCTTATACATAAAACTAATTATTCCAAGTGCATATAGCTCTGCCTAGAGTGTATCCTTGTCTACATTACTACAGACAAATATATTATATCATATAATAAATTTATTGAAAAAATGGCTACCGATTACATTGTGCAAAGGGAAAAAGAAAAAAGCCAATACTATTTTTATGAAACTTTTATTTTGTTTCTACCACAAGAACATGCTTTGTTTCGTAACCATACATATCGTTGATTGACAATAATCATCGTTCAGTAGGTACAGTTCAATAAATTAACTGATCGCTTTCATCTATTTTAATTTTACAACTTATGCATTCTTTGCCAAAGTTTCAGCCTTGGCAACTACTTCCTCAATAGGTCCAACCATGTAGAAAGCTACCTCTGGCAGATGATCATACTCGCCCTGAAGGATCTTAGAGAAGCCTTTGATGGTCTCCTCAAGAGGCACAAGCTTGCCAGCGTGGCCAGTGAAAACTTCGGCTACCTGGAAGGGCTGTGACAGGAACCTCTGGATCTTGCGAGCGCGGGCTACTGTCAACTTGTCTTCTTCAGACAATTCATCCATACCAAGGATAGCAATAATATCCTGAAGTGATTTGTAGTCCTGCAGGATCTTCTGGACACCACGGGCGACATTGTAGTGCTCTGCGCCAATGATGTTGGGGTCCATGATACGAGAGGTGGAGTCGAGGGGGTCCACAGCAGGGTAGATACCCAGCTCAGCGATGGCACGGGATAGCACAGTGGTAGCGTCCAAGTGAGCGAAGGTGGTGGCTGGGGCGGGGTCAGTCAAGTCATCAGCAGGCACGTAGATGGCCTGAACGGAGGTGATGGAACCCTTCTTGGTGGTGGTGATGCGCTCCTGCATGGTACCCATGTCAGTGGCCAAGGTGGGCTGGTAACCGACAGCAGATGGGATACGACCTAGCAGGGCAGATACCTCCGAACCGGCCTGAGTGAAACGGAAAATGTTGTCAATGAAGAGCAGTACATCTTGGCCTTCCTGGTCACGGAAGTACTCGGCAACGGTCAGTCCAGTCAGAGCGACACGAGCACGGGCGCCGGGGGGCTCATTCATCTGCCCATACACCAGAGCTACCTTGGAGGTCTTGTCCTTCAGGGAGATGACTCCGGACTCAATCATTTCGTGGTACAAGTCGTTACCTTCGCGGGTGCGCTCGCCTACTCCGGCAAACACCGAGTAACCACCGTGGGCCTTGGCGACGTTGTTGATCAGCTCCATGATGAGCACGGTCTTGCCGACGCCGGCGCCGCCGAACAGCCCGATCTTACCTCCCTTGGCGTAGGGCGCGAGCAGGTCCACCACCTTGATGCCGGTGACCAGGATCTCCTGCTGCACGGACATGTCCACGAACTCGGGCGCCTCGGCGTGGATGGAGGCGGTCTTGTCGGTGGGGATGGGGCCGCGCTCGTCGATGGGCTCCCCGATCACGTTGATGATGCGGCCCAGCGTCTCCACGCCCACGGGGATGCGGATGGGCGAGCCGGAGTCCAGCACGGGCTGGCCGCGCACCAGCCCCTCGGTACCGTCCATGGCGATGGTCCGCACCGTGTTCTCACCCAAGTGCTGCGCCACCTCCAGGACGAGCCTGGGCGAGCGGTTTTGCACCTCCAGGGCATTTAGGATTCGTGGTAGGTTATCCTCGAATTGTACGTCTACTACGGCACCGATGACTGCAACCACCTTACCTTGCCCTTTTCCTGCAGCTTTAGCCGCATAATCTCGTTTGTTCGCTAGGGCACTGGCCACTAAGGGAGTCTTGTCAGCCAGGGAGTTGCTAACTACCGTTCTCGTAGCCAAAAGGCCAGCTCTGCCAACGGTAGAAAACATTTTCATTCGTCAGGAATGTACAATAGTAGACTGGACTGCTCTTCTCCAAAAAATAATGTCTCTCAAGTTTACGTAAGAGGAGAGCAGTAGAGCACAATTTTATCAGCACATCTCAGTGGTGGACTTCCGGTGGCTGACAGAAGGAGAAGCATATCCGAATTCCAGTGTTACCATTTCCATACATTAATAATTTTATTCATTTAATATACTCTGTGATTTATAGTGTCGGTAGTATCATAGAGATATTACAATAGAGTGGGTGAGCCATACGGTTGCCCATAGATTGCATTCGCCCCCGGTTAGAAAGAGAAACAACGATAACGGTAATTACCTATCTCTCTCCGATCCCGATGAGTCCGTTTTTTATATTCCTGGTCAACCTATACTACCCATAGAGATATTACACTAGAGGGCAGAAGCCAGGCTTCAGAGCGTACCTCGGATAAAAAGAGACCAGATCTTTAGTAATCACCTTTCTCTTTCTGGCGAGGCTTCAGAGCGTACCTAGGATAAAAAGAGACGAAATCTTTAGTAATCACCTTTCTCTTTCTGGCTCCTCGGGATCGGAGAGAGATAGGTAATTACCGTTATCGTTGTTTCTCTTTCTAACCGGGGGCGATTGCAATGTATGGGCAGCCGTATGGCTCACCCACTCTAGTGTAACATCTCTATGATAATAACACGAGCATTACCTACTATAGTTATTGTCTGTGCTGTTGCCATAAAAAAGAAAACTTTAGCGCCCTCATGACAGGTTTTCTATTTTTCTGGTCAAGCAATAAACAAAATTGGTTATTTAATTTTCGCTGTCTATTATTTATCTGCTTACGGCGTGGCTTAGCGTGATAATCTCTTGGGGTGTTGAGAGATAATCTGTTCGTAGATGGGAAATTAAGTCCTAGGCTAGGCCTCTAATAGGTTTTCAGATGTATTCGTGGCTATGACCTGATGTAAGGTGATGACGTAAACTTTTTAGACATGGTTTGGCCCCAACCGCCCGGCGCCCTTTAAAACTTGGGACTGGAACTTTTTTAATCTATTGAATCAATACATTCACAAGTCACAAGCCAAGCTGAGTTTGACATGGGGGTTATTTCTGTATACTATACCTACCTACATAATAATATGACCTACACTTCTCAGTGGCAGGGTAACACTGTCATACAATAAAATTCTTATGATTTCTTCTTCAAGTGGCCAATTACTACTACTCAGTTTACCCCATAGAGACCTTATTTTGTGATAGAGATCTATAGATCAATAGTTTACCCTTTTTCAGTACATTGTGTTATAGTAAACCAATGGACTTAATATATAGTAAACCCAACTTAAGACTGAAACGAAAGAGGCGCTGTCGGACGCATTTGACATTCATTTGACCAATCATTGCACACTAGTAACTGACATATGAATGACCACAACGTACAGTAAAACGGGGTGAATAGAGATTGCGGGTTGAATAGAGACAAAACTGAAAACGTAATTCAATGCGTGATATTCAAAAGGAAACGTTACTAAAGGGTATATTTTGTTTTTTAATTTGTAGACTCTAATAATGTACACTTACTAAAGGGTATATTTTGTTTTTTAATTTGTAGACTCTAATAATGTACACTTTAATAACGTTTCCTTTTGAATATCACGCATTGAATTACGTTTTCAGTTTTGTCTCTATTCAACCCGCAATCTCTATTCACCCCGTTTTACGTTACTTATGAATGACTTTTCGTTAGTTCCAATTTTTGCCATTTCAGAGATAAGTTGGGCGCACTGTACTAAACAGGACTGAGCACTCCGAAAATTTGTATTTTCGAAAATGAACCAAATTACAAGACATTTAAAGTATATTTTCTATTGCGCCTAACACAGAGGCTAATCCGAATCGAGAGAGATAGCCACAACAGAGGTCCCTGTGTCTCGTTCTTTCATATTGCCAGCTTAAAAATATATTTGAACAAAAATTTTGTTTTTGAAAACTTGTTTGAAACACTTGTGTATTATTGTTAATTTAACAAGCTTAAGTCATCGTATTATAATTGCATTAATTCCTTGTAGGTATATAAATTCCAAAAAGAAAATATAAATATAAAATATCTATCCTATTTTTTTTCTAATGGTTACCCGTTAAAGCACATGAATGTCATAATGACGTCGATGATTTGACATTTTTATGAATCTAACAACTGTGGTGACCATGAATTATATATTCCTGTCTGAGATTCCTGTATTGTGTGTTTGAGTAAGGTTCTTACTATTGTACTAATATTCCAGTTTCCCAATAAATGAAGAAATGCGACAAAAATGGCTCAGCATTATACACGTGAAGCAAAAAATTATAAAAAAAATTCAGTCGTATGCAGTTTTCATTTAAAAGGTCAATTAATAAAATCGATATCGAGTAGATAGATACTATTTGTTTTATTTATTTCTTCATCCATTCTTAATCCTTGAGCCCATTGTCTCATGATATACTTCAATACCTATATGTTTATATTAAACTAGGAGCAGAAAGGGTTGCGCTATAGATCTAAGGTACCTGCGTTTGGGGTTGGAAGTGGAATGGATGAGTGGAAATATAGATAATTTCCGAGTTATGATTTTTTTCGAGAAATCATAATACATCGTAAAACACCGTGAAAGCCATGTTTATGAGATTCTGAAGGCAAATACACATACACACACACCCACACACACCTACTCTCTCTCTCTCTCTCTCACACACACACACACAAATATAGCTACAGTTGCTTTTTCAAAGTTTACTATGCGTTTAATTCAATGTTCCTCCATTTTATTTGCATGATCCTTTTTTATGGCGGGGGGCTTCGCCCTCCGAGATCCCTTATGGGGGGCCTGTGGCCCCCTTATCCACCCTCTTCTTTGTAAGACAGCAAGCAGCATTTTAATCACAGTAACGAAATGAAAACCAACAAAATTATTTATTTATTATTTATTTATTATAGGCCACTAACATACAGTATGTCGTTAATTGTATTATATTCCTTTGACACAAATACTCCACATCAGCAAAATTTGGTATGCTATCGTAATTTAGTTTTTTAAAAAAACCTCTTAATCACTCTATCACTCATCAATCAATCATTCAATCCTCTGCGTATGAGTCCCATCCTCTGCCACAAAAGGATTGAGTCGGTCAAAAAAAAGACAAGACAGAGCACATTCACTTTATAACAATATTAACGGAACGACAATGAAAATTTTTGTGCTACCTTCCATGTTTTCGATAAGTAATCTACCCTTTTATTCTAGACCAAATTGACAACAACTGTACGGTAATACGTTATTTTTGTAGATTCAGGTAGAATTAGTTTTGTGCTACCTTCCATTTCACTAATTTTTGACAAGTACCCTCTTACTCGAGATCAAATTGACAAGAAATGTCAATCGTAATACGCAATTTTTTAACCGACTTCAAAAAAGAAGGAGGTTCTTAATTCGACCGTATATATGTTTTTTTATGTACGTTCAGCGATTATTTCGTCGTTTATGGGCCGATCTTGATAATTCTTTTCTTTGTTGTAAAGAAGATATGCGCAGTGGGGTCCCCTGATAAGGACACCAGGATCTGATGATGGCATCTCAGAGAAATCGAGGGGAACTTTCGAAAATTGTATGGACAACTAGTGTGTTTGTTCATATTATCATAAGTACATTAAAGCGCTACCATTTCCTGAAGATCTGGATTCGATCTGATGAAGCCGAAAGACAGTCGAGGGAACTCCTCAACGATTTACTGCAGTTATCTAGTGTTTGGGCTTGATTAATTTGTAGTGACGAGAACATTACACTTACATACATGTTGAATTGAGCGCCATCTGGCGAGTTGTTTTTGAGTTATCTGTACTTATCAAGATTGAAGTCGGTTATTTTTTTTTTGTAAAAAGCAATTATCACCTGGATTTCAAAATGGTTTCAAACGTTCACACTAAGCCCTGGCTAAGTCTCCCAACTCATACCAATATCAAATTCAGGTATCTTAGATCTATAGCACACCCGTAGAAATATTGCAAGATTGAATTTGTCTCACAATAATAAAATCTTATTGTCACCCTGTTAGAAAGGGACACACTCTCCCGGTTGTAACTATCTCGCTCGGCTCGCTTTTCAGCTGCGAGTGCTCAGTCCTGTTTAGTATATTAAGTCTATTAGTAAACCCAACTTAAGATTGAAACGAAAGAGGCGCTGTCGGACGCATTTGACAATCATTTGACCAATCATTGCACACTAGTAACTGACAGATGAATGACCACAACGTACTTATGAATGACTTTTCGTTAGTTCCAATTTTTGCCATTTCAGAGATAAGTTGGGCGCACTGTAGTATGATCTATGGTTAGTCATATGATTGTCAATAATGACAGTCACTGACGTAACTGTCAATACATCAGTCAGTTGAATGGTTGGGTTGGTTGAGTTTGTTAGCGTCAGGACCCCTGGACCAAGTTCGAAATTCTTTGTTTGGAGACTGTCAAGATTTTGTACCTTTTTTGTACTATTTGGTACCTAAATTATTTTTTTTGTACCTCGACGAGCAGTGAAAAAACATGAAAAGAAAGTGGTCAGACATTCTGACGTCAGGTTGTCTGGACTACATTTTTTTTACATGGTTGGAGACGATATATCTTAATTTTTTTTTGTAAATATTTTGTACCTTTTTAGTACCTTAACATATATTTTATAGAATAAGTTTTGTTTCCTAAAGAAAAATTACATTCATCCGTTACTTTTTCCTGGGACGCCATATAATTTGAAAAAAAAAAATATGTTAAGGTACTAAAAAGGTACAAAATATTTACAAAAAAAAATTAAGATATATCGTCTCCAACCATGTAAAAAAAATGTGGTCCAGACAACCTGACGTCAGAATGTCTGACCACTTTCTTTTCATGTTTTTTCACTGCTCGTCGAGGTACAAAAAAAAAATAATTTAGGTACCAAATAGTACAAAAAAGGTACAAAATCTTGACAGTCTCCAAACAAAGAATTTCGCACTTGGTCCAGGGGTCCTGACGCTAACGTTGAGTTTGAGTCAGTCAGCCAGCAGTCAGTTCGTCAGGTTCAATCGTCAACAGTCAACAGTGTCAACTGTCAAGCAGTGTCACTGTCAAGTCACCATCAACAGTCACAGTCAACACTTAAAATATGGGTACAGTATCACGTTGTCCTCTTTGATTTGTGTAACAATTTAGGCGAACTCAGTGGTGTATTTATTTATTTACTAATATAAACGTATATTGCGTAAAAACCATCAATATGGAGTATATGTCACCTGACAATCCTCTACACCCAAACAGTGCACGAATGTAAGTTAATTTGAGGTTATAACTTAAAAGCTTCCTTTAAAATTAAACTATAGATCATTCCCGAGATAAGGAATTCAAAAGTGTATGGTTTATCCAACTCCTATTCGTATCAAATTATATTTTGTTTCAGTTTGTGCTGCCAATGTGCAGTACCTATAGACCCTAATCCTTCAAATATGTGTGTGGCCTGTTTGAGAGCCCATGTGGATATTACTGACGGTATACCTAAACAAGCTACGCTATTTTTCTGCAGAGGATGTGAGAGGTATGTATTAAAACAGTCTTAAATTTCTTGCCAAAGTTATTTAGTTTTTAAAGTTTTCTTAAGGTCTAAACACATTACATGAACTGAACTACGACTCAGCATCATTTATTTCATAGAAAAACAACGATAAATGAGCTCTGTATAGTATATCTTAAGGTTGATTTCAGTTAAATAAATAAGAGTAGGCTTAAGGTTTATACAACATGACATCTGAATAATTGCTTGTGGATCAGTTTTTTCCAAATAAATGTTGGAAATTACCCTGCGCACATATTTTCAATGAAGTCGGAATTTAGTTAATTTAAAGTACATACAACTTAATGAACATTGAGTATATTTATTTATTGTAAGTTAACTTAATAATTCTGATATAAATGTGTCAAATTCATAAGGATATTTGCATACTTAATTTTCTGTGCAATAAATCAATTTTTTTGTTAATTTTAATAATGTATTTATATATTCTTTCAGATATCTTCAACCACCAGCTGAGTGGTTGGTGTGTGCCCTGGAGTCACGGGAATTGCTTGCATTGTGCCTGAAGAGACTGAAAGGCTTGAATAGGGTCAAACTGGTTGATGCAGGGTTTGCTTGGACAGAGCCCCATTCTAAAAGAATAAAAGTATGTATTGTTTATTAGTAGATGTTCATGTGGGTACCATTATTATTCTTTAATTTGTGTAAAAAAAATTTGCCCATTTTATGGTGAAGTGAACAAAAAAAAACTATCATTCCTTTTTCAAATAATTCTTTGAGAAGATGATTATACCTTTTTTTATTCTGCCTTTTTTCAGGTAAAACTGACAGTCCAAGGAGAAGTGATGGGTGGAGCAGTGTTGCAACAAACCTTCATTGTTGAATTTGTCATCCAGCATCAAATGTGTGATGCCTGCCATCGCTCGGAAGCCCAGGACTACTGGCGTGCCATGGTGCAAGTTAGACAACGTGCCAACAACAGGAAAACATTCTACTATCTTGAACAGCTAATACTTAAACACAAGGCACATGCTAACACCCTTGGCATTAAGCCTAAACATGGTTAGTAGTTGAACAGTCCACATTAATGTGTTGTGATAGTATTAATTTTCTTGTGAAATATCTAAGCTGTGTTTACATGTAAAATGCCAAAATTCAGTGTGACACGTTGGACCAATGTCTGCTAATTTATAAATGCTTCATATTTATAGTTTTGACCCACATTTGGTTTACAATATGTGGCAAATTAATCTGACACTTTAAATTAGGGCCACTGATGCTATGTTGAACAGCCAAAAATAAAGTATTAAATGGATAATACTTTAAAAGATTGTTCTTTAATTTAATAAATATTAATTACTAACAATAAAATGTATGTTATTTACAGATGGATTGGATTTCTTCTACGCTTCAGAGAACCATGCTCGTAAAATGGTTGATTTTATCCAGTCTGTGCTTCCAGTGAAATGTCAGCATTCCAAGAAACTTATCTCTCATGATATCCACAGTAATATTTATAATTATAAGTTCACATTCAGTGTTGAAATAGTGCCTTTGTCAAAGGACAGCGTGGTTTGCCTTCCTAAGAAGTTGACACATCAACTTGGGTCTATATCACCTATATGTCTAGTTCAGAGAGTTACTAGCACAATACATTTGATTGATGCCTACACTGGTCAAGGTAAGATTATGCTGAATATGTAATTAAAAAATCTTGAAATAAGACTTTCATAGAGATATTTTTTGTTATTATGTCAATTTAATTTGGACCGTATTTGGTCAATTTCATTTAATTTGGAATTCGTAATTCCAGTTTGTGACCTGTCATCAACAGTTTATTGGAGATATCCATTTACCCCAATATGCAATCCTAAGCAACTTGTAGAATATACAGTTATGGACATTGATATCCTGAAGGAAAAAGTAAGTATACTAATTAATGTAAAAGAATTTAAGTGGACAAATACTTTAATTTGTGAGTATATTATGTATAGGAATCTTAACGGACGCCATGAATTCATGTCATGATTTCATAGTACGTTCACTTCGCTGAAGCCAAGGGGTTAATAACTCATTTTTTTTGGTAAAACAGTATTTATGTTTAAATTTCATCAGGCTTATGACTTGAAATCTATATAAAAAATATAAACGAAGTTGAAAGTCAGGTGCATTTTATTAACCAATATACACACATCAACAAAGTCTAAGACTCAGACACATTTTTGGTGACTACTTAAAAATGTAACTTTTTTTATTAAACATTTTTATGTGATTTAAAGGGTAACTTAATGCTTGTTTATAAATTAAAATTTCCATGTAGTTAAAGTGACAAAATAAAAGTTTAATTGAAAAGATCAAAAATGGAAAGAAAATTAATACACATGTACTGAACAAAAACTAAAACTAAATTGGCAAATTGACATTTTTATTAAACAAAAATTTATAGAAGTGGCATTTAGTAGTCTGTTGGACCTCCTAACGCATTAGCTAAGGCTCTGCAATACCTTGGCATGCTTAGAATCAGGTTGTCTATAGTAGCCTGGGGAATCCTGCGCCAAGTTTGAGAGAGATGCACAAAAAGTTCTTGTTCGGTGCATAAATTATGAGGAATCTCTTCAAACGCCTTTCTGCCAAGCAAATCCCATGCATGCTCTATAGGATTCATGTCGCACGATTGTGGAGGCCAGTCTAGTACAGTGATATCATGTGTACAGAAAGCTGTCATCACTGACCGTGCAGTATGTGCTCGTGCATTATCCTGCATAAACACAAAATCTTCACCCATTTGCTGTCGGAGCGGAGCAACAATGGGTTCAACCACCTCTTGGCGGTACTTTTCGGCAGTCAAGGTGCCCCGTATAAAAACGAGATCAGTTCTCCCGCCAACTCGAATTCCGCCCCAAACCATGATTGTTCCACCTTGGTAGGGAAGAACTTCTTGAGGACACTGAAGCCGTTCACGACGTCCTGAAGCACGCCAAACGCGTATCCTTCTTGAATCAGGATGGAAACCGAACCTGGATTCATCAGAATACAGGACATAAGCCCACAGCTCGTTAGACTATCGTAAGTGATCACGTGCCCATTGTAACCGTCGTGCTCGATTGCCATGTCGAAGAGATTGGACCCGTAACGGTCTACGAGACTTGAAACCAATCTCATGCAATCTCCTCCTGGCAGTTTGGGTGACAGCCACTTGGTGGGCAGATCGCAGCTCTTCTACGAGTTGTCGAGCCGTAGTCCTAGGTTCCCTTCTGGCTATGTTTTGTAAAAAACGGTCTTGTCGCTCAGTTGTTACCCGATATCTGCCACGGTGCCGTTCGGCCGTATTACCAGTGACACGATAGCGTTCCCACAATTTTCGGATAACCGATTGATTAGAATTAACAGCTGCAGCAACATCACGTTGTGAACGCCCGGCTTCGAGCATACCCACTGCACGTAACATTTCATCACGAGTTAAATGGCGGCGCGACATTATGCTTATTACTCTAAACTTCCTCCCTATAATTGTTTTTCGCCAATGCATTTGTAAAAATACAAACAATGTAAGCGACGATCGTGTGTTACGGTATTATTTTTTGTAATATTATTATGTTTAAATTTTACAGGAAAAGATAACATTCCCTGGTCAAGGCATGGTCTCCAATAAACATGTAGTCGCAGATGTCTGGGTGGTTAAAACCAGTGAACTTGGAATGGATGTCAACCCAATACATACCAGGACTCATCTTGGACACATATTAAAACCTGGTGACTCTGTTTTGGGGTATGTGGTATTTTTGAGTTAGTTCAGATTTAATTTCAAACATTTATTTTTTGCTATAATGTAAGTTTCTTCTAATAATAGCAAATCAATCAAATGTTAACTTGCTGTTTGTACGGGTTAACCCCTAGAAAGGCTGAACCGATTTTTATGGAACTTTTATTGGAAGATAGAGGAGGCAGTGGGGCAATATATAGGCTACTTTTTGTCCCGAAATTCCCGCAGGATCGGGATTGACATAGGTAAAACTCCTACGCGCGAACGAAGTCGCGGAAACTTTTTAGTTTTTGCTTGTAAGATTTCCAAATAAACCAAACAATAGTTTCTTGCGAATAAATACCATTTTAAAATACATGCTGCATACAATACATAATTTCACCAAACGAATATTGGTAGGTACAACTTGGGCGATTCGAACGTGAATGATGATAACTTGGACAAGTTAGACCGGGACTCCATCCCGGATGTGTTTCTGGTGAAGAAATTCTACGAAGACAAGGCAGCCAGGCGACGCGCCCGGTATTGGAAACTTAAGCGCATGGCTGAAGAGCTCAATGAAGGACTTAGTTCGACTAATGAGTAAGTTCAACCATTAATATTATACATTAAAATTGTAATTATATAACACAGAGATAAACTATACTTACATACGACATACAGGGATAGGATATCGTTTTAAAGACAAGTTGCTGGTTAGTAACTTTTATAACGAATGATTTTTTAGTTTTACCGAAAAGGAAAAGGGACACAAATTGAAAACATCATTTTTGACCCCACAAGTAAAATCTTTTTCTAATCAAAATCAATAAATATGATTGTTACGATTTTTATTTAACCATTACACATTCCTTTGGCTTTGAAATAGGAGATATAAATGTTTGGTTTCAAGTTCCTGTAACAGACATTCAAAGGCTGTCTTTTTTGGCCCAACACTTAATTTTGAGCATTTTAATAAGCAGTTCGCTATTAGATAGCAGTTTAATATTATTTTTAATCATACCTGATTTATCATATGCTAACTACATTATTATTATTTTGTTGCAGTGATTTCAACGAGTTCATGGATGATTTGGAAGAAGATCCGGCGTTTAGGCAGAATATCAACATATTTAAGGATAAAGACAAAATGCCCACAATACCCGTAGATACGGATGAAATAGATCCGTCGATACCACGCATCACTCTAGCAGAGATGTTGGATGATTTGAACATAGAAGATGTGGAAATGAGCGAGGTTTAATGTAAAAATATGTTATTGTTTGATATCATTAAACAGGTAATAAATGTTTATACTTTTTATCTTTGTTTATTTTAAAGAACCTAGTTTTTCTTTTTCCACTTCACAAAATTTTATATTAAGAAATGAGTAAGTTTATATTCATACCTACTGTAAAATCATTTATGGCAGTAATCAAAATCTTACATATTATGACGAACAAACTGCCATAAAATCAATATTCTACATTGCGTCTCGCACGAATAGTTTTATTCTAATCCTACAAAATTATGCCTCATCTGTAGAATGCGAGATCCTCGAGTTATTGGGATATTATCGATCTTGTTTGAAAGTCTGGCGGTTTAAGGCCAGATATGAGGGTAGCGTTTAAAGGGAGGGCACAAACTCGCTGGGCATATTTAATAAAAACTGTTTGCAAAATCTCAGCCATCTAGTATTTTAAGTGTTAATCGTCAAAAATGGGGGATTATAGCCATTTCAAAATAAATCTTAGGAAAAGCCAGACTGCATCTATCAAAAGTAAATACAACTACTGACTAGTGTTTTCAGGCGATTCAAAACTGAAACTAGAAAAACCACAACTTATCGTTATCTAAAATATGGTGTCATGTTATATAGGTATGTGTAGGTATCTGTTTATCAAATTCACGATTTTGAATATTGGAATAAAAATATTTTTCCTTTATTTTAATTTAATTTTAATTAGTTTTGATATCACGTCAGCTTTCCGTCCAGATTGACGGCGAGGCTTTAAAATACATAAGTACTTTAAGTTTTGCTTACAAACAAAATTGAACTGTGAGCACATGTAAATTAATTTGTTTTTGTGGGGAGTGCCAATTCCGTGTTCCTCGCAACAACCTACTTACCTTACATACTTTTGTATCCTCGTGTTAAACCTTTTTTAATTAAGCAATAAGCCCTTTAGTTGTCACTTGACATTGCTTTCTCGACACAAAAATCCTCGAAGCTGATAACAAAATATCAGCTGATAACAAAATTTTATCTGTCACATAGGTACTTATCACTTGAGGTCGGACCTTGAAACCTCAAGGTTAAGATTAATTGATTAGGGTTATACAATGAAAATCATTGATTTATAGATATATAAAAATAGAATGAATAATATAATAAACATAGTAATAATTTAAGAATTAGCGTAGGTATATTTTTTCTTGTTTCGTGTGTACCTACATAGTTACCTAGGTCAGACCCAATCCTATCGATGAGAGTACCTAATTTATCATGACTAAATATATCCAGCGTGATATGTCTGCAGGTTCGTAAATAGATATAATATATCGTGCTTTTCACTCAACATAGAAAGCAAAATAGCTATAGGTATTTACGACTTATTTAATTAATTATGGATTTCCAAAGCTGATAAAGGTAAGAAGATAAGAGTTTCATTAAAATCGTGATCTGAGTTTCGCTTCATTACAATTTTTGAACAATGGTATGGTGGATTTTGTAATTGTTTCAGTATATTTGAATTTATTTTTTTGATAATATATTAGATAAATGAAGGCGCAGGTGCCCTTATCGTTCATTCTTTTACTATCCAACGATCAAGATGAAGGTGTTTGTAATCTTAGTGGCGATATTGAGTTCTGCTCTCGCAACACAGCCACAACAGCCCATTTCCTCAGGTGAGATAACAATCGGCTGTTTCGATTTTTTTATGTTATTATTGTAGTAGATAGGTACATTTAATTTTAGTGGCTACCGGTTCAAATTGAAATTCAAAATCACGAATTTATTCACATACATTCTAAACACATACAGGGTACCTTTAGGGTCGGGCCACATTGATCGACGGCGATCGACGGTTTGTCCATACAAAAAGAGCGTAAAGTATGGAAAGCCGTTCGGCTCGTCGATGCGAAAGGACGCTACGGCTTTCCATACTTTACGCTCTTTTTGTATGGGCAAACCGTCGATCGCCGTCGATCAATGTGGCCCGACCCTTACACGTCATAAGACCCATGGAAGTGACATCGTAAAGTTTGCAGCTTTAAAGAAATTACGGAATGCATTGTAACTACTGTTTTATTTTTGTTTATTAATACTTAATTAAATAATGTAATCTTATATTTATTATTGGTTTTTTGTATTTTTAATTTTGGAAAATAGGTGAATACATTTAGAAAATGAATGCATTAAGTTTAAGTTTATTGTGTCTTAACTATGTTGTTTCCAATATTAAAAAGTACCTACCTATAAAGATAAAATATCGGGTTTTTCCCGTTGGCTCCCATTCCCGTTCTCACCCGTCCCACTAGACCCCGAAAACGATTAATTTGATTTATAGTTTGTGAGTACTTTTGCCTTCTTCTTTCAGCATGTACAGTCGATAGAAAAAGTTCTTTAAAGTAAAATAATGTTTTAGCAGGGCAGTAGCTACCGTCGTATCAGCCGTATCATTGATACAGAGTCCCGGGGCTACAGGGGCCCACAACGTGTTTAAGGAAAAATTAGTAAAATGTTTTCCACAATGTCACTTAAACTCGTAGTTCCCGGGGAAAAAAAATATCAACTAATAATAATTTCTTTATTAACGCAAAAGAACCTAAAACAATGATATTTAAGAGTCTATCTATTTGTCTGTGATATGAAAATAAGACTGATTTTGCATTTTAATTTTTGTAACATGTTTTTATACCACTTACTAGAGAACCGCCCGCGCTTCGCTTCGGGACCCGTAGGCCGTAGGTAACAGCCGCGTAGGTCCCGCTCCCGTAGGAATCTCGGCCAAAGATAAGCCTATAATATGTCATTTATTTATTTATTTTTATTGTTAATTAGAACGACATTACATAGTCACTTACACTAATTAACAAATAACAATTTACATGTCAATGAAATTTAAATTTTACATTAATTAACATAAGGTGCTTCTAAATGTTTTTCGGCAATTTGTGGCTGCAACCATGGAGCAAATATAGAGTGCAACACAGTGGCTGGCAATATTGCTGGCAATACCCGCAATATTGCTGGCAATCCCAGCCATATAGCCACACATGTTTGGTATGGCCGATATTGCTGGTCATGGTTGCCGGAGGATCGCTGAGCGATCGATATTTCTGCAACATTGCCCAGCGAGTTCTATTGCTGTTTCCGTCGCTCTCTATTAATATGGTATAGTGCATCCTTTTCTGCGCGATATGAAGTTTGTGAGTGACGCCGTGATACCCCTTGAGCCCCGACGACATGAATTCATGTCCTCCGCCAAATGTTCGTCAGGACTAGGAGTGGGTAATATCGGGTTTTTACGATATCGTATCGAAACTATATATCGATATTCAATATCGGATTCTGAAACTATGTATTTTTTGAAACTATATATTGGTGATACAGTGAATATATTAAACGATGTATCTGAAACTATATACCAAATTTTAACACGATATTTATTTATTTTTAGTTGTCAAATAATTTTTTATCAATGCTTATTTCTAGACATAAATTATCTAAAGTTTCACGCCTATTTAAATAAGGTCTAATCCACATTCTCTCCTTTTTCTTTTTTGATTTTTCCTTTAATACAATATAAGCCGCTGCGACGAGTGTGATTTCGTCAGCCATTGTTGTCGGTTTGTGTAGCTCGTTTAGGCGTCTGTAACATGAGCCATACTATTGCAGCCATATTGCTTGGCCATGGATTGCTCAGCCATAAATATAGCCGGCAATAAGTAGCCAATGATGCAGCCACAAACTGCCGAAAAACATTGCCCGTTTAGAAGCCCCTTTAATCAAATAAAATAATAGATAATAAAAAAAATTATGCATAAAATTGTACAAATAAAATCTAAAAAAAATAACAAAATTAAATTACAATAAACAGAAGAAATGGCACTGGCATTGGAACTAAAATTATAACAATAATAATTAAAAAAAAAGTATCAAATGCCTTCGCAAAGTCGAAATAAAGTACGTCAACTTGCTGCCCACGATCTAAATTCGAAGAGATAAAGTTGACCAGGGTTAAAAGATTGGTGTTAACTGATCGGTTAGCTCTAAACCCATGCTGCGTGTTTGAGAGATATTTGTCTGTAAATGTATGCATGTAAATGTGCTTGTGTAAAACACGCTCAAATATCTTAGCAGGAGATGACAGTATTGCAATAGGGCGATATTCCTCCACTCTCGACTTATCAGATGTTTTTGGTATTGGAGTAACACGTGATACTTTCTATATAATCAAAGGGTGGGTATATTCCAGCTCTTAGACATAAATTGAAAATGTGGCAGAGTGGCCTGAGTGGCTGACATTCATATATAGTGCTGTTATTAATATTCGTCTTGATTCCTCATAACATCATTAATCCCTTTGATTATATACACGGTTAATCCGTATTCTACCACAATGTTTCTCTTGCTCGGACATCCACTTAAATTTTTTCTGACACATAATGTCATTATATTATTTGAAATCTTCCTTTTAATGGAAAGAACTTTCAGTTTCGGCCTAACTACCTCGCTTCTGCAGATCTCTTATCACCACCTCCTGCTGATCTTGCTCCTCACACTTGTTTTAGTAGAGGCATAAAATTCCTCCATTATAATAGGTCATTAATTAAAACAGACACAAATGGAGTTATCTTCAGCTCCCTCCAATGTATTGCTGCGTCCCGTAGAAAAATCTATTTCGAAAAATAAGTGTAAAGACTGCTATAAGTTTTTAACCTATTTGATGAATCTTCGTTTCGTTATTTCTCTTGTGGCTGTATTTTGTTTTTCATTTCAATGTGATTTTCTAATATAATCGTTAAAATATTTCTACGGATTATTTTAAGGATTTGACAATTTTATAAGCTTAAAACTAAAAAAGGAACCAGTTTGGTAACAGAAAATTGTTACGTCATAATGGGCGGACATCTCACGGGGCGATTTGACATAATATGATGAAGAGTAAAGCAAACTATACAAAATATATTTCTGAACGCACGCAATACAACAACCAAATGTCATTATAGTGTCATTATTTTATGTCATGTATGTCTATATTTCTATGTTATTTTGCATGTTTTAAATCTAAATACGCGATAATTCGACTATTATGAATACATGTTGTCGATTCCAATGCCTTATTTAATCCAGATCTACATGTAATTATTCTTAAAATACCGAACCGACGGGGCGAAAATCAAATGTATGACCATTGTATGACAGGTAAGATTTGTATGGGAAATTAAAATTTTCATTTTTAGTATTTTCCTCGCAATTTTTTCATATTTTCTCATCGCTGAAACCTTCCCTGAACTTCCACGAATATTTCAAGACTAAAATTAGCCAAATCGGTTTAGCCGTTATAAAGTAAGTTAGTTAAGTTAACTCAGTTAAAAGTTCTGGTATTTATCGATAGATGTCACCGCTGTGCCGGTCGGAGTGGGGGGTGTTAGGTTTTTTCGTTACGGAATTTCTGGATTCGGTCTCCACGCTCAAGGCCCGCGATAGAAGCTATGCAATAGCTTAATAATGGAAGGTATGTTATCAGGTCCAGTCGAACTATTTACTTTTAACTTGTCAATCCCATACTTAACGTCTGATATCGTAAATTCAAATACATTACTGGAACATACTGGATAACATACTGCTAGACATACTGGAACATCAACATTAGAATCCGTCCTGTCTTCACTCACGGCTAACATAGCCGTGGGGATTCAGTTTCGGGGCCGGTGGCCCCCTGACTGAGGTGTCTGCGGCGGTCCGTAACAACGGACCGGTCGTTGGGTTGGGACCCTGTATGGGTCCTCGAAGATTGTCCAGATGGTGATGTGGAGTATGGGTGTCTAGTCTGGGGAGTCATGATGATTTTCACGCCGCCCGGGCGATCAGGCCATACCAGGTGAGACCCGCTGGTGAGAAACCCAGCAGGAGCCGATCTGCGACCGGATGGCGGCTTGCGGTCTTGTCCGAGGTGGTTCATGTCGGGCTGCGGGCTGCTCCCGCACAGTAGGTCGCGCGGGAGTGCCCAACGGTCCGGGGGGCGGGCGTGGAGCGGCGCCAGGTTCCGCAGGTGCAGAAACCGGCGATATTAACAGCGATGCTGGAGAGTCAGCAAAAATGGGATGGAAGGTCCTCCACGTGGGCGTCCAGGCTCTCAACTCTGAGGTCCCGCTGGATGGTGGCGTTCCTCATGCACCACGGTGCCCCTGCCAGCCGGCGCAGCGTCTTCGATTGAACCACGCGTAGACGCCTACGTTGTGGTTCACTCGGGAGCGCGTACCAGGCTGGGGCCGCGTACGTGAGTCTGGGGCGGATGTAGGTCTTCCAGATGGTGGTTTGACCCTCAACGGGAGACTCGAGGAGAGCGCTGGACGTAGCGCTACAGCTGCTGCCTTGGCGTGATTTACGACGTTGGTCACGTGGGGCTTCATAGTCAGGGAACAGTCCAGAGTTACCCCATGGTACTTGGCCTGTCTTGTCCAGGCAATGTCTTGGTTGAGGAGCTTTAGGGTGGGGTCGCGCATCGTGGTTCCTCCGAATTGGATGGCCTGCGTCTTCCCTACGTTGATCGCCATCCTCCACTCGTGTAGCCACTTGGGGAGGGCGTCGAGGCATCTTTTTATTTTAACGGCGGCGTGACCTGACTTAATCGAGGTGGTCAGGTACGCCGCGTCGTCCGCGTAGAGGGCGAGCATGGCGCCCCCCTCCGCTGGAATATCGTTCGTGTAGCACGAGTAGAGGGTAGGCGAGAGGCAGCTTCCTCAACATCAGATATAACATTTGCCTATGATTTAAGTAAATTACATCTACTATTTGATAGCGTAATTCATATAATATTAACAACATCCGGAACTAAATATCTAGCAACTAACAAAACATCGATCTTCCCATAGGAATGAGATGTTTTTCCGCGGTAAAAAGTAGCCTACGTCACTCTCCACCCTCCTAACTATCCCCATACACATAAACCGTACCATATAATAGCCATGTTGCGACGTGAAAGAGTCACAAACAAACAAACACACTTTCACATTTATAATATTACAAACCCAGGTTACTTAGAAGGGCAATTCAAGTTATCCAATCAAGTCCGGCATGTTTCAATTTTTACTGACTTTTACTTATAACTGTACTTTTAAGCAATGTTTAGTTTTATTTGACGTTATCAGTAAAATCGGAATTCGGGGTATAGTGGGACGGGTCAGAATGGGAATGGGAGCCAACGGGAAAAACCCAAAATATCATATTACACACATCAAAAGTGTCTAGGGATCAAGCATTTTTATGCGGATTTCTTGAGATTGAGATGTGGCTTTGTAATAAATTTATGATTTTATAAATTTATATGGATGACCCCCTGGAGAACCCCTGGACGCCAACAGCGATTAAAATCCTGCCAGGAAGTCCATCCTTATAGTGGTGGAACCATCATGGTATGGGCGGGTATTTGGATCGGCGGAAGAACTGAGTTGATTTGGATCAGAGGCAACCTCAACGCTCAAATTTATGCTGAGATGATTGTATCAGACGTCATCGTTCCTCTACAAGTGCAAATCGGTCCCTTATTTCAGTTAATGCATGATAATGCACGACCGCACACCGCAAGAGTTGTAAGACAGACTCTCGCCGCAGCTAACATCAATGTCCTGCCCTGGCCTGCTCAGTCGCCAGACTTGAACCCGATTGAGCATGCATGGGATATGCTACAGAGAAGAGCTCTGCCGAATATGGAGGGTATCCAGTGGCAAGAAGACCTTTTTTTGTTGTTGCAACGAACATGGGCGGCCATTCCACAGCGTGATTTGGATGAACTCATTTTGAGTATGCCAAACCGATGTTCTTGTGTTGTTAGTGTTCGCGGTAGAAACACGGATTATTAATTGTTTAAGTTACCCAATAAAATTTTAAAGAAAACTGTTATTTCAGTCTTTTTTTCGAACTTTAATGTTAGTGGTTCAAATGTCAAAAATCCCTTTATTAGGAAAATGGCAAATTTCTTTATTAATGCAAAGGTGACTTGGTTTATCGTTACTGTGACAAACGAAACACTTTATTTGATGAATCCTTAAAGAAAATTTTAATTAATATCAATCAGGAGAAAAGTTATTGCAAAAATATATGTTGATCCCTAGACACTTTTGATGTGTGTATTTATGTTTTTTCATACGTAGTACAATGGTTCATATTATTTTGAAAAAATATTAGTAGGTGGGTATATAAATAGTAAGGGAAAAAAATTAATTCACTATAATACTGTTACGTGTCAGGGATACTGGGTTCGAGAAAATGCCAAAATGTACCACAAAGACTTTATTGTAATCGTCGAAACACAATTACACTCCGTACACACCAAAACACCGCACTTGTAAACACACTCGTCGCTCTTCTATCGCCCGTAGAAATCACTTCTCGCTGGTATCGCTCGTAGGTATCGCTGGTTCTTCCCGGTTTCGCTTCCGAAACTAGAATGCCATGCAGTCGACCGAGTGCCCCTTTTAATACTACTCACGCACCAGACATGTTCCAGTAGTTTGTTGGAATAAGGTTCGAGTATATTCCTTGCAATCGATTTTCGACCTTATGACTATTGTCGTAAGGTCGAAGCGTTGTGCGCGCACTTTCGAGACGGCCGCGCTCCATTGTTCCATTGTTCGCTTGACATGTTTATGGCCCTTGTTGTTTATTGCTTCCGGTTTAGCGAAGTACATACGCCAGGGTTGTCACAATACGTACCTAGGCTTATGAAATTTGGTATTAATAACAATCATTTATATTATGTATCTTTTTTGGCATGTTTAGGTAGGATATAGTAAGAAGTACCTACATTTGAATTTGAAATATTTGTGTATGCAAACACGAAAGATTCTTTACTTTGGGTATTACAATATCTTAATTTATTGTTTTCTAGATAAACTAGAAGAATATTTCACAAAATACTTAAAGCAAGGTCTATCCGACTTTGAAAATAAAAAGTTACAAGATGCTGTTGAAATAATGCGTCGACCGACGTTTTTCAGAGTGGATGAGTACAGATCGGAAATTAGAGTCGTAAGTATCTACTTAGATCGTAAGTACTCACCTAGAGCTCAAAATTAAGGTGAAATATATCAAATATAAAGTTATTGACTACCAATATTTTTTTATTAATGGTCAATAAAATAATTGTTTTGCGCTTAATAAACTTAATTTGTATGTATAAAAAAGTATTTGCATTAGAATGGGAAATCCGTTAGGTACGCCTAGGTTAATATAAAGTAGGTCGTATCTACTCTCACTGAATCAACTTACAGAGTTAAACAAACAAACTTTTGTATTTCATTGACAACCCGTGTGGCGCAATGATTAGGCACGCTGGATCGCCGTTCAGACTCCTGTTCGATCTCAGCGAGGGGGAAAGAATGATGAGTATTTCTATGTTTGGTCTGTGTTGTTGTCTTGTTGGTTGTCCATGGCACCCTCATTAGAAATAGTGTGGCTCTATGAGTATATAGCGTTATTATAATTTAAAGTTTTATTTAATATAAAATCTAATTACCTATTTATTTTACAATAAATCAAAGTGATAACAAAATTTTACGCTAATAACGTGAATTTCAAAGAAAATTATCATCAGCAATTGTTATAATCAATATATTTACCTAACTGATAGATACCAAACTAGGTATATCTATAAAAAGTTAATTTTGGATCATGTTTTAAAAGATCAATATAATAAATAGATTAAATAGTACCTAAGTAGGTACAGTAAAAAAAATATGGGGACGCTCCAGCCCCCTTATTATGAACTCTTAATTCCAGACAGTTCACGTTCACAACGTGTGCGTGACAGAGACAGCGCATTACAGGTAATAAAGCGCTGTCTCTGTCACCCACACGTTGTGAACGTAAACTGTCTGGAATTAAGACTTCATAATAAGGCCCCAGTACGTAGCATTTAAATATCATCACAATCTTATCTTCTACAGATAAATATCATAGCATTGAGTAGATGATAAATGTGAAAACCTTAACCTTCTAGTTTAGATTGTTGGTTATTTGGTTAGTTTAAAAGAATGTTTCCATTTATCTCCAAATTGGCTTGACCGATTTAGATGCGACCTTGTGTAAACTGTAAACCAAAGGATCAGTATAAACGTTGTGATCTAAAAAATATTAAGTAAAAACAGTACAATCCGATTTAAAATAACACACGACGCCCTGGATAATACGCCCGATATTAATAATCGAATAAATAATCGAAACAAACCTGTAACTAAACTTAAAAAAGTTCACTGGGAGTTGTTATTTCCTGACCTAAAATGATAAAACTATTATGATGAAATGTATAGTGAACAACTTTAGCAGTCCATTTGATGGATAAATTTTTAAATTACATTTTCTACCGTAAAGCATGGTACAGATCTTCAGCTTTAACTGTGCAGTTTTAACTGTACAGTCGGATTACATAGATAAAACTGACGCGTGTACGTGTAGGCCAAACTGAAAACTGTAGGTACAGTTCAACTAATCTGAACATGTGTAGATACAAGGGGCTACAATTTTAACTGTACCTACTGTTTAA
Source organism: Hesperia comma (assembly GCA_905404135.1). Lineage (NCBI taxonomy): Eukaryota > Metazoa > Arthropoda > Insecta > Lepidoptera > Hesperiidae > Hesperia > Hesperia comma. The sequence goes on along the minus strand of FR990021.1, from coordinate 11,501,068 downwards.
TCTGAACTATAAAACTGCAAACGGCACAGTTAAAACTCCAGGTCTGTACCATGCTTTAGAGCTTTAGACTAGTTAACAACAATACTTTCGATTAAGATTTTTCATCTCTGTTTAAATTGCAGTTATGAACTTTCATGATATTAACCAATTTAGGGATATATTTTAGACTCTAGATTGTTTAATATGCCGCACCGTGTTCGGGGCATTCTTCACTGCGGTGAAAGATGGACAGGGCGAAAATGAACTTATAGAAGCCATCTCTATACTGTGCACAGCTTTAGGCATTGAAAGTGATAATGTGTGTCAAGGTGTGATTGCTCTGAATTTGGTACGTATATTTACGTTATAAATACCTACTTATCGTTATTTTTATATATGATAAAGAGTCATTACGAGGTTAATAAATCGTAGGTACCTACATCATACCTACATGGTACATGGTACTTACACTGTGTTAGACAGTTTTGTTTTGATAGGTACTTCAAAAATTCCAAAGCAAAATCTACTCAAATATTTATCTAATATCTTTAAACGAGCAATTCTTGTATATTTATTTATTTATTTTCACGATCTCGGAAACGGCTGCAAAGATTTTCATGAAAGTTACAGATTAGGGGGTTTTCGGCTCAAGGAATCGATTTATCAAGGTCCCAGGTTCGAGAAAAGCTCGGTTCCCGAGATAAAGAGATTTTAAAAACATCATACTGACGCCATCTATGAAACATTAGGATAACTTCTTTGAGGTACTGTTCCCGGCAACGGCTGCTCCTGGAGCACTGGTGTCTTTGGGAAAGTTGTAGGTCTCGTCAAGATCTACATTTCCAATGACAGCTGTCAAACTTCGAACCGAGATATCCCGGCAACGGCTGCTCCTGGAGCACTGGTGTCTTTGGGAAAGTTGTAGGTCTCGTCAAGACCTACATTTCCAATGACAGCTGTCAAACTTCGAACCGAGATATCCCGGCAACGGCTGCTCCTGGAGCACTGGTGTCTTTGGGAAAGTTGTAGGTCTGGTTGAGACCTACATTTCCAATGACAGCTGTCAAACTTCGAACCGAGATATCCCGGCAACGGCTGCTTCTGGAGCACTGGTGTCTTTGGGAAAGTTGTAGGTCTGGTTGAGATCTACATTTCGGATGACAGCTGTCAAACTTCGAACCGAGATATCCCGGCAACGGCTGCTCCTGGAGCACTGGTGTCTTTGGGAAAGTTGTAGGTCTCGTCAAGACCTACATTTCCAATGACAGCTGTCAAACTTCGAACCGAGATATCCCGGCAACGGCTGCTCCTGGAGCACTGGTGTCTTTGGGAAAGTTGTAGGTCTGGTTGAGACCTACATTTCCAATGACAGCTGTCAAACTTCGAACCGAGATATCCCGGCAACGGCTGCTCCTGGAGCACTGGTGTCTTTGGGAAAGTTGTAGGTCTCGTCAAGACCTACATTTCCAATGACAGCTGTCAAACTTCGAACCGAGATATCCCGGCAACGGCTGCTCCTGGAGCACTGGTGTCTTTGGGAAAGTTGTAGGTCTGGTTGAGACCTACATTTCCAATGACAGCTGTCAAACTTCGAACCGAGATATCCCGGCAACGGCTGCTCCTGGAGCACTGGTGTCTTTGGGAAAGTTGTAGGTCTCGTCAAGACCTACATTTCCAATGACAGCTGTCAAACTTCGAACCGAGATATCCCGGCAACGGCTGCTCCTGGAGCACTGGTGTCTTTGGGAAAGTTGTAGGTCTCGTCAAGACCTACATTTCCAATGACAGCTGTCAAACTTCGAACGGAGATATCCCGGCAACGGCTGCTCCTGGAGCACTGGTGTCTTTGGGAAAGTTGTAGGTCTGGTTGAGACCTACATTTCGGATGACAGCTGTCAAAATTATTAACGTTGAATATTTATTATTAATGATGCCAAAGAAGTATAACTTCTTACGTGCGTACATAAGTACACGCAATTCTTTTTAAACTCATATTATGTCGGAAAGATCGAAGAACATTATTCATATTTTATCAGTATGCGATTCATACTAAATATAATTTTCAACCGAGCAAAGCTCGGTCAACCAGGTACTTTAATTTTATTTAGGCACTATTCATCAGTGCAACTCAAAATTGTCTTTCACAAAGTGAGGCCAAGTACGGTTTGGCACACACCTTTATGAATACTTATATATAATATATAATATAATATATAATATGGAACACTCTCACGTGTGCAGGTCTCAACATTTTTTTCTTCCTCGACGCAAGCTAGTAATTAATTTCTATACGCACATGTTGTTTGAAAATTAAAGATGCGTACAGGATTCGAACCTAGTTCCAACCATTATAGGTACAACATTTAGTTCGGTATTATCTATACCTACTATGAATATACATATAGATCTACATACTTAGGTACTTACTTGATTACAATTTTCCTAAACTTAGGAAGACTTGATATCTGTGATGACAAAGAAGTAAAACATAATATTCATTGGCCATCCATAACTAATATTTATTAAAGTTTTAAAATTGTTAAATACTAAATAACTTTGATGTTAATTTCAGCCAATATTAATATACATAGTAAAGAACGCGCCAGATGCAACAGCGGCAAGTTTTTGCTCACTGGTGCTGCAAGATGGTAACAACCCCAACGCTTGCCCTTTCAACGATCCACGGTTTGAATGGCAAATACATCTGCCGCCGCCATATCGTTCTTTGCAGGTAACCAATCTAATGCCTCCTCTACACGTGCTTTCGGAGATTTAGTACCACTAGCCATAGAAATATTATACTAGCTAAAGTAGGAGAGACATCCATAACTTTTACCAGGCAGGTGAAATATCGAAAACGGGTTGACATATAAAGATGAAATTCGGCAGGGAGATAGTTTAAGAATACGTCCACTAACAACGGATTTGACGTTTTCCTTCTTGAAGGGGACCAGCCGCGGGGAACAGCTTGTATTTTATAATTTCAAGTATTCCTCAATAAATAACCTATTATTTAAATCATATTCAACAAATTATTGTTTTCCCTCGCTTTCCACTCCGTTTTGTACACTATAGCAAAGCCTAACCCACACATTCAAGATATAGGTAATGAGTACCTAACAAACGATAGTTCATTTTCAGGTTGGGAAAAGATCAGTTCAAGACCCGCTTAAAATAGCTTTAGTAACAGATGCTCACATTGATCCGTACTATGAACCGTTTGGTGCGGCGGATTGTGGCGAACCCACTTGCTGCAGAAAAGGGCAAACAAACAGAAAATTTCAAATAATCCAACCAACCATTGATGAACGTGTCATTGAAAAAAGTATTATCAAGGATGGCGATAAAGTCAATTTGGACTTGGATATGGCATCTGAAATTCGGCGCAAAAGAAAGGAATACGAACTAAAAATACAGGTTCCTAGAAATGCAGAACCAGCTGGTTTTTGGGGTGATTACAGAGACTGTGATACACCTCTTTGGGCTTATGATGATGTTATTGATAACATGGCTCAACATAAGGTACGTATGCAAATAAATCGTTAAGTACATACTTTTCGGTTTCGATTTACTTAAATAATTTTACTACCCGGATTCATCGGGGTTTGTAATTTGCTTTTTATAGCCTTCGAACGGCTGGAAGGGCTGATGTAAAAGCAGATGAGCCACCTAATGGTAAGTGGTCATTGTCGCCAATGGACACGATAAACACCAGAGTAGTCACCAACAGTTGTTGTAAAGTCGGTTCATCTATTTATCTTTTATTTTATTGACATACTTACCTATAAAATTTTCCTTGTAGGACATCGACGTAGTTTACTATATTGGAGACACAATTGATCATCACGTTTGGGAGACTACCTATGAATTGATCAATGAGACTAATGCCTACCTCATAAACAAGATGAGGCAATCATTCGGAGACAAAGTTTTGGTCGTTCCAGCTATTGGAAACCATGAATCTCAACCAACTAACCAGTGAGTAGTATTTTAAAAAAACATTGAAATAAAGAAAGAAAGCATTGGATTTTCAACATTAATTATTGCCCAGAATGAATAGTTCATGAAGCAAATATAGAGAGGAGACGGCCTAAGCAACTGTGCACTGTGACTCAACTAGGTCCTGACGTCATTACAGTGGGCGTGGCCGTAAGTCAGTCTACTGACGGCTCTCACCAAATAAATTTTTACTCGACGTTAGATGGCGACACTTTGTATCAGGGGAAATAAAAATGCATAGGTGCGTAGAGCTTACAATTACTATATCTTGATAATCATACGTACTGAAATTCGTCCTACATTAAGTAATTCCTAAAGAATTTTTTACCACCAAATATTATTTTTCTAGTTTTTATAATCATTTTGTAAACACCGCCATCTATTGACAACTACTTACAACAACAAAAACACAGGGCCGTATGTGGTAAGAAATGGGCAGGATCTTGTTAGATCCCGCCCATTTCTTTATCCCCCTACATACAACGTCTCCTCTCTATATTTGCTTCATGGAATAGTTTATATCGAAAATGTTTTAGAGGTGGTTTTACTACATATTATTATGTAAATTCGTGGTATACCTAAATGTGTTCTTAAATTGTGATTTTCCAAAATCACTACATAGTATAAAACAAAGTCGCTTTCTCTGTCCCTATGTCCCTTTGTATGCTTAAATCTTTAAAACTACGCAACGGATTTTGATGCGTTTTTTTTTAATAGATAGTGATTCAATCATATAATATAACAACATCCATTAAATAGTGGAGAAATACTGTTATTTTAGAGGTTTCTAATGTGATGTCGTTAATTATCAATTTTTTCCGCTTACATTGCAAACGCAGGCTGAACCCTACGAGATTTATCAAAATAATGTACCTACTAATTATTTGTACACATTGAAAAGGTCTACAGAAAACTCCGCGTGTATTTAATATCAGCATTGCCCCCGTGCGAAGCCGGGGCGGGTCGCTAGTAAAACAATAAAAACAACTTCATCTAAGTGACCTAAGCTTAATCTTATTTCACTATGAAATTGTATGAAATAGTAGCTAACCGTTTTAGGTTTGCGCCGCCCTCAGTGACTGAAGCAAATCTGACTACGTCTTGGCTCTACAAAGCTTTAGCAGATAAATGGGATTTCTATTTAACCAAAGAAGCAAAGGAGCAATTAATCAAAACTGGTGACTTTTCCATGGAAGTCAGACCTGGACTACGAGTCATATCTATAAATAACAACGTTGCTTATAGATACAACTGGTAATATTTTTTTTTTAATTATAGAATAAGTCGATATTAATGTATAAGCTAATAATGCAAGAATTAGGTATATCAAGTAAGTTTAAGAATAAAATTGTAACGAATCAAGTGCTGGCAAGTGCTTTATTCTATTAGAGACTTATTGTTGCATAATAAACTATAAAATTGAAAGAAATGAAGATATATCTGTCAACAAGATTAGTCTGTGAAATGAGTGTTGGCAGTCTTATTTCTAACGACTAGCGCCATCTCTTATCCACACTGAAGACTAAGCCAACATTCATATTGTCGCGCCTTCTTGCATCAATGGTATAAAAAGAGTCGTAGAAAGTTCTCGACGGATATCCGGTCGCCATTAAAAAAATAAGATTAATATAGCAAACCGGCCGCTAACGTTTTCCTATTGTAAAATTTATATGCTCCTTAATAATAATTTATGTGTTCCGCCTGTGCTGTGAGTTGTGAAGTTAGTGTTGTGGTCATAAAGCAGAGTGTTAACATGAGTTGCAACAAAATTCGAGTAGATTATCAAATTAATTAGCCCATGATGCACTTTTGAAACAATACAATTGTTTAATCATTACTTATTTTAATTCTAATAATTATTGCTTTTTATAAAAAAAATAACCGACTCCAACCTCGATAAGCAGAGATAGCTTAAAAACTACTCGCCAGATGGCGCTTAATGCAACATGTAGATGTAGGTGTAAAGTTCTCGTCACTACAAATTAATCAAGCCCAAACACTAGATAACTACAGTAAATCGTTGAGGTGTTCCTTTGACTGTCTTTCGGCTTCATCAGATCGACTCCAGACCTTCATGAAATTGTAGCGCTTTCATGTACTTATGAAAACATTAACAAACACACCTACAATTTTCGAAAGTTGCGCTCGATTCCTCCAAGATGCCATCATAGATCCTGGTGATCCTTTTAAAAGGACCCCACTGCGCATATCTACTTTACAACAAAAAAGTTATCAAAATCGGCCCATAAACGAGGAAAAAATCCTACCTCATACATCATTGTTTTACCTAGTAAAAATGATGAAATATTTTTTTTTACGTTTAGGATATTAACTTGACTCCGACATAATGTATAATGGGGGTAATCTATACCTACATATAATAAAAAATAAAAATGTAATCGATCTCTGTCTGTACACGGAATACATAACATATTACGAGAAAAATAATAATTGGGGATATTAACTTGAAAAAAAAAAACAAAACAAAAAGAAGGAATTACCAATATGGTGTATCAACACCTTGAATCTATGATTACAGGTGGGTAGTGTACGATCCTCTCCTCGCGAAGCATCATTTAGAGTGGTTAGTTCAAGAGTTATATAACGCAGAGATAGCCGGCGAGAAGGTCCATATCCTGGGACATATTCCGGCTGGAGTTAACGATTTTTTGTTTACATGGACAAGGGAATACAACAAGATCGTAAACAGGTAATATAAGATTAATCCCTGCTTCCTAATTGAATTCTAGAGTAGGTACCTACTCTCTCTCTTAATATGAGAGTACCCATTGGAGTGGTAAACATAACTCAAGCCTAATATAAAAAGAAAAAATAGTTACTGTTACCGCCAATCGTCGCGCTGTTCTTTAATCTAATATATGCTTCGCTACTTGTTGGTTGTTCTTTACGGCTATATACTTTAATACAATTATTCTATTTTCGGTGTATTTATTAATTTCCCTCAAACGTTAAAAACTGAAAGTCTCAACAATGTTTAACTCAACAAAATAATAGACACTATTATTAAAACCCGTATTCTGTAATATCTAATTAGTTAGACCTAGTTTTCCTCTGGATAATAGGGGCAGAGACAAATTACGTTAATAGAAATAATAATAATTTTAATATTCCTCTTGACCTAGTACCTATTATGAATGGTATTTATATTTTTTATAATGGTCTAAGATCCCATAACACTTTTGCTTCACCCATCGAGTATTTGATTAAAATCATTTTTTTATGTACAATTAGGCAACGAACAATATGTTTTTCCTGGTGTGCCTGTCGAAAAATGGCCGCTAGTATGTTTAAGTAACGAAAGAAAAATGTCTTTCTGGGGCGAATTTACATGCATCTGTTATTTATATAAAATATACTCCAAGGTCAAGAAAACTTAAGAAAGAAAGTCTACAGGTCCTGAAAAGTCGGGTGTGCCATTAGGCACATGGCCGCAACCTGTTGGCAGACAGGCATAAAGAGGTGCTATTCTGGTGAAAGTTTACACCCATCTGTTATTTGGATCATTTATAGCTCAAATTAAAGCTATTTTTTTCTGTACATGATAAACTATGTGTGCCTACGCAAAAATGGCCGCAACTTAGGTGTGCCAGCAGTTGAAGTCTGTTATAAAACTTATATTTATATTTGTGAAATTTATACTCCTTGACGTATTTTCTTCATTTATAGATCAAATTAAAGCTTTTTTTTTTCTGCACATGATAATCTATCACCATACCCCATTAAGTACCACCGCTCGCCAGGGTACTAAGTACCATGGGTTGGCTTTAGAATCGGGCTGCACGATTTCCTGGACAAATTTGGCTTTAATCAATAGGTATTGATGCCCCGAATCATAATCTAATTGCTTTTTGTGCGGAAATGCATATTTTTTTTTAATCTTAATTTTAAGTTTTTAAGGTTATGTATAAAATTTGAAGACAAATATTGAGCTATAGATCCGTTAAAAAGGAGGGAAGGCGGGGGGGTTTCGGGGGCGAAGCCCCCGAATAGGGGGTGACGGGGGGCAAAGCCCCCCGCCTCTAAAGAAACAAAAAGAAACTTTTCAAACAGACGGGTTGGGTTAGGTTCGTTAGGTTGACAGTTTAATTCAAGAAAAAAAGGGGAACCCCGCGTAGCGGGGTTCCCTCGACATTTTTTTTATAGCCTATTATATTGCCGGCACGAATTTATAGTTGACATAGCACAATGTAAAAATCACGGATACCCTCGTTTTTAAGATTTATTTTTAAACTTTGAAGGTAGATCTGTAAACTGCTCAATATTTGTGTTATGTTTTGAAAATAACAACTAAAAAATAAAATTAAAATAAAACGACGCATTTCCGCACAAAATGCGATTATATTATGATTGGAGCCATCAATATCTATCAGTTAAAGCCAAAATCACCCAAATACGCTCAATATTTGTCTTAAAATTTTATACATAACCTTAAAAACTTTAAATTAAGATAAAAAAAAACGATGCATTTCCGCACAAAAAGCAATTAGATTATGATTCGGGGCATCAATATCTATTGATTAAAGCCAAATTTGTCCAGGAAATCGTGCAGCCCGATACTAAAGAATAACCAGTACCATTCCTACCGTGTAATAATTGTTATAAGAACAATTGCGATCCGGATAGGAAAGTGTGGAGCCGGTTACATATTTTAGACGCGACCATCTCATTCCTCAAGGGTAGCAGCACTTCTGTGACCGAATTAAAAAAAGACTCATACTAACAATTACTAACCGGACTAACAACCAGTGGCGGCTGGTGGGTCGTCAAACTGGTGGTGCACTTTACTGATTAATGAAGGCCTTGGTGGTCCGGCCACTTTTTACAAACTTTATTTTCAAAAGCTTTGTTATTGTCTTTAATATAGTCTATATTTACGCTCATTTTCACTCAGAAACACTGTCTCACTTAGTAAAAAACAAATCAAAAACAATTAAATACTAATTATTACGGACGTAAATAATAAATAAACGCGTCACGAGAGGTCAATTTAATATGGCTGGTCGTTCCCGCGCCGGCCCCGGCGACGAATTTCGTCAAATCAAACCTCGGGCGCTCTCGGTAATCTTCGGATTATCCGTGCGCCGCACGGGATCAGGCTAAATGCTCCGTACATTTTCTATGGGGCGATATGAACTATCTTTTGTCTCACGCGCCAGGCGTGTTTTCTCGTATCACATAGAAATTGTACCAGCAGTCCCGTGCGCTCGCCGATGCGCACGAGAACTTTTCTTTATAGCGAAAGTAAATCTTAATACTTTAGCAAAGAGTTTAAAATTGTTTCGTCATTATTTTAAACGAGATAAAATAATAATTCGTTTATTTTTAATAGATTAGATAAAACAATAATATATTTTTATAAATAAAATAATAATAGTTTTTATTATTTATTCAAATGTGGTGGTTCAGCGCACGAGCGCACTCAAGGGACAGCCGCCACTGCTAACAACGACTGGCAGTACTATTTTTATCACTATCAGTCGCTATCCAAGTTGTCATGCTTATTAACAAACTAAGCAAAAATGTTCCAACATCGTCTACTACCTGGACCAATCACCTTAGTCCCTATTTGAGTCTTTTTCTGACTCGGTCACAGTTGTCATGGGCGGCAGCGGTTGGTGGTGCTGCATGCTAATATCCATACTTCCATACTAATATTATAAATGCGAAAGTCTGTCTGTCTGTCTGTCTGTCTGTGACGTTTTCACGGCTAAACCACCGGTGCGATTTGGATGAAATTCGGAATGAAAATAGTTGAAGACCCAGAGTCACATATAGGCTACTTTTTTTTTCAAAAATCAACCCCTAAATGCTTGAAATAGGGGATGAAAGTTTGTATGAAAAATCTAAACCGCCTGACCGATTTCGATGAATTTTCCCAGGAAGATAGTTGATGACGTATCTTCTTCCCCACTTCCCCGGTTCGCGATATAAACGAATTCCACGCGGGCGAAGCCGCGGGCAAAAGCTAGTAATGTAATAAATAAATGATAATTAACGATCGAGTAATAAATCACTATTTAAGAATTATTACCTAGTTAAATTACCATTGCTGCTGTTAAAGTAAGGCAAAGCAAATAAGGCTTACTAATACTGTCGATGAAGTTGACGTAAGCCATACGGCGATGTATATACCTAAAAATTTTAATGCATAATTATATCCACACTTATATTCTTTAGGGTCGGGCCACATTGATCGACGGCCTTTCGCATTTTGCCGATTGAAAAGGAACACACTATAAAGGACTTCGCACATTACAACAACTCCACGCCAACGCGGTTACGGAGCAACTCAAATGTAAGCATTCAATTATGATCCTTATATCTTAGGCGTTACGGTTGAATTTCGAGTGTACACTTAGAAAACGTGGACTACTCCCCACCCTCTGCTCACCGACGCCGTTCACACTCGAAATTCAACCGTGACGCCTAAGATATAAGGATCATAATTGAATGCTTACATTTGAGTTGCTCCGTAACCGCGTTGGCGTGGAGTCGTTGTAATGTGCGCAGTCCTTTACGCATTATGCCGTACGGAAGCGAACGCCTCCGTACAGCTCACAGCCGTCAGCCGTCAGCGTCAGCCGTCGATCGCTGTCGATCGCCGTCGACGGCGCGTTCGGCTCGTCGATGCGAAAGGACGCGTACGGCTTTCCATACTTTACGCTCTTTTTGTATGGGCAAACCGTCGATCGCCGTCGATCAATGTGGCCCGACCCTTAATCTCCAACGTCAGTCATATTTATTGCATTATGTTTTTCATACATTTATCGATCATCAATTATTGTATTGTCAAACACATTTATTGTATTAGGTAGATATTTTTTTTTATAAAGAATATCTTACTGTTTGCTGTCTGTACCTAGGGGAGACCGGGGCAAGATGAGATAGCTAAGACAAAACTCGTTATACTAGAAAAATTAAACTCTTTAATAAAATTAATTAACAATAGAGGGATCAATTATACATTGGTCTTTTATAATTACAAATTGTAGCACGAAAAATCACAACTTTTTTGGCAAATAATGAAAAAATAAACCCAGAAAATTTCCCGTTTTGCCCCATAACTGGGGTAAGATGGGAAACGCTGTGGGGGCAAAACGAGTACACATTTAAATCGGATAAACAGCGTTCACAAATATGTGCCTCTTCATCTTCATATGTTAAATAGATTAACTATGTGATTCCGCTGAGCTTACTGATAAGTAAATAATACGAAGCTCTTTTCTGTTTTGCCAAAAAGTCTTGCTTCCATAGATTTCACGTACTTCGCCAGCTCATCGTCTTGCTCTGCTGTGAAAACAGTTTAAAGTCGTCTCAAATGCGTTTTTAGTTCCATCATCATCAGTTTCAGACATCATCAGTTTCACGAGCTTTTCTGACTCTGCATTAAATATAAGTTACAAGAAAATAATATATGTTATTTTTATTATTTAGCAAAACGGTATCCCATTATGCCCCGATCATCTTGCCCCGATCCACATGTAGGCAAACAAGATGAAGCGATTCTAACCGAAAACGTTACCAGCGAAAAAATCTAGTCTCAATTTAATGTTTTGAACAACTACAATAAGCTTAGGATTAAAACAATACATTAAGTCAAGTACATACATGTCGACACATCAGGTTTTGAACTAGGTAAAAAACTTGCAATTTCACTTTTTTCTCTCGGTCATGCAAAAACGTGTTCTAACCTCTTCGCTCTGCTCGGACGCAGAGGCGGAGAGGAAAGTTCGTGCAAATAGCGCCGTCGCTGGTCCGAACACGATTACCATTCACAAACAAAAGCTTAATTCCTATCCTGCCCCGAACTTCATCTTGCCCCGGTCTCCCCTACTACGGCGGGTTAGTATTAACGCAAAAGATTTAACAAAAATGAGTTTTAGTACTTTTCTCTGTTTCTCTATCCCTGTTTTGTTAAAGCTAATCTCAGAATTGGGTTGTTTGCGGTTTTCACTAATATCCATAGGTATAATTGCAGTAAGCTTTACTTAATGAATAGTGTTCTATTTCTAGCCGTTCATACATAAAAACTTATTGCAGTTTAAAGAATCATGTCTAACAATTTCCGAATGTAGCTACTTAAGGACTGGTTTTCCGAAGCGAATCGAGGGCGGGTTTACTGGTCATAAAAAAAAAAACGAAAAATAGAAATAGAGTAGCTGCCGCCCATGACAACTGTGACCGAGTCAGAAAAACACTCAAATAGGGACTAAGATGATTAGTCCAGTTAGTAGACGATGTTGGAACATTAGTTGCTTAGTTTGTTAATAAGCATGAGAACTTGGATAGCGACTGATAGTGATAAAAATAGTCCTGCCAGTCCTTGTCAGTCCGGTTAGTAATTGTTAGTATGAGTCTTTTTTTAATTCGGTCATAGAAGTGCTGCTACCCTTGAGGAGTGAGATGGTCGCGTCTAAAATATGTAACGGGCTCCACACTTTCCTATCCGGATCTCAATTGTTCTTAAAATAATTATTACACGGTAGGAATGGTACTTAGTACCCTGGCGAGCGGTGGTACTTAATGGGGTATGGTGATAGATTATCATGTGCAGAAAAAAATAGCTTTAATTTGATCTATACTTAAATGAAGAAAATAAGTACGTCAAGGAGTATAAATTTCACAAATATAAATAGGCACACCTAAGTTGTGGCCATTTTTGCGTAGGCACACATAGTTTATCATGTACAGAAAAAAATAGCTTTAATTTGAGCTATAAATGATCCAAATAACAGATGGGTGTAAACTTTCACCAGAATAGCACCTCTTTATGCCTGGCTGCCAACAGGTTGCGGCCATGTGCCTAATGGCACACCCGACTTTTCAGGACCTGTAGGTGTACCTATATCTTGACCTTGGAGTATATTTTATATAAATAACAGATGCATGTAAATTCGCCCCAGAAAGTCATTTTTCTTTCGTTACTTAAACATACTAGCGGCCATTTTTCGACAGGCACACCAGGAAAAACATATTGTGACAACCCTGGCGCATCGACTTCGCTACGCCGAAAACAATAAACAATAGGGGCCATAAATATGTCGTGCAACAATAGAAACAATAGGAGCGCGGCTCTCTCAAAAGGACGCACGACGCTTCGACCATTACGGCAATAGTCATACGGGCGAGAGTCGGTTGCAAGGAACGTTCTCGAACTTTATTTCGACGCGGGTCCGGACTTCGCGGGAATATTCTCGATTGCCATGAATGGTGCGTGAGTGGTATAAAAAGGGGCGATCGTTCAAGTGCGGACATTCTAGTTTCGGAAGCGAAACCAGGAAGATACCAGCGATACCTACGAGCGATACCAGTGAGAAGTGAAGTGATTTCTACGGGCGATACAGTGTTCGACGAGTGTGTATACGAGTACCTACGTGCATAGTGTTGTGGTGTGTACTGTGTACAGTGTGTATTTGTGTATCTACGAGTACAATAAAGTCTTTGTGGTACATTTTGGCATTTTCTCGAACCCATTACTCCTGACACGTAACAATTGGTGACAGAAGCGGAATGCCTGTAGTACCGCAAAGTGAAGACGGGATTCGCACGCGACGGCAAACGGCATTGGATGCCGCACGGATGGAGTCGCCTGGGCGTGACCGCACGGAAACGGAGACCACCGCTGAACGTACGACTACATCAGCTGCATCAGCCCCGACACCGAGTGCATTCGATATGGCCCCCTTGTTAACCGTCTTACAGCGCCTGGAAAGCAAAATGGAGGGCCAGCGCGAAGCAATGGAGGGCCAGCGCGAAGCAATGGAGAGCCTGCGCGAAGACATGAAGAGCCAGCGCAAAACTATGGAGACGGGCCTAGAGGCAATCGACGCAAAACTGGATGGTTTCCAGGGAGATTTGAACGTCGTGAAGGAGGACCTAGAATTGGTCAAGGTGCGAACATCCGAGCACGACCAAGCCCTCAAAAACCATGACGCGTTACTAAACTCCCACGAAAATAGGCTCGTGGATTTGGACCATAAACTGCAAAAAATAAAGGTTTTGGGCACGGCAGCAACTAGTTCATGCCCTGGGGCCCCGAAGTTTAAGGTCCCAACTTTCGACGGCACGACCTCATGGACGGCGTTTAGGCACCAGTTCGAAGTAGTAGCTAGTGGGAACGGCTGGGAGGACGAGCACTCGTTGGCGGCACTCACCCTAGCTCTACGAGGAGAGGCACTGCTGGTGCTTGAGAACCTGCCCGCCGAGCGACGCACCTTGGAGTCGCTATTTAAGGCCCTGGAAGCTCGATACGGGGAAAAGCATCTCGAGCACGTGTACCGCGCGCAACTTAAAGACCGGGTACAGAAGTCTAGCGAAGGACTGCAGCAATGGGCTACGGAGATCGAGCGCCTCGTACGCCGAGCCTACGCGTCGAGTTCCACACCGGTCGAAGACAAAGTATTAGAGGCATTCGTCAGCGGAATACGGGACCCCGAAGTGAGAGCAACGGTGCGCTTGGGTCATCACGCAACCTTGGAAGCAGCTTTAGCGCATGCCCTTGAAGTAGAAGCGGTACGAAGTGACTGTAAAGGTTATAAGGTGCGCGAAGTTGTAGCGACGATTCAACCTCGTACTGGGCCTATCTGCTACGGATGCGGTGAACGAGGTCATATTAGGCTTAGCTGCCGGGCACGAAAACAACCGAAATCGGTGTGGAGGACTACGCAAGTGCCGGAGCTAGAAGCCGCCGCCGCCGCTAAGAAGACTGCCAAGCCTCCTACAAAGACCTCGACAGCTACCCAAGTCGACACCCAGGAGCTAGAAGCCGCCGCCGCCGCTGCCGCCGCTAAGAAGATCGCGAAGCCTCCTACGAAGATCTCGACGGCTACCCAAGTCGACACCCAGGAGCTAATAGTCACCGCCGCCGCTCCCGCCACAACGAAGACCGCCAAGCCTCCTACGAAGATTCCGAAGGCACCTAAGCCGAAGAATGCCGACGCCCTGTCACAACGCCCATGCTCCGAAGAAAGTCGACGTTGCTTCAAGCATGAGGCTAAAGAAGAGGTCAGGGTGATAAGGATGCAGGACCTAGACGAGTCTTGGGGAAGGGAGCAAATCAGCCAAGCTCAGAAGGAAGACAAAGACCTCAGCCCGATCATGGAGTGGAAAACCAAAGGACAGAGGCCACTATGGAGTGATGTGTCAGCCTCAAGCACAACGACTAAGGCATACTGGGCTCAGTGGGACAGCCTTACACTAGAGAATGGCGTGCTTTACCGGATCTGGGAGTCACTCAATGGAAGGGAACGAACCCTGCAAATGGTTATCCCTAGAAGTAAAGTGGCTGATTTGCTGAAGCTCGTACACGATGGCACTTCCGGCGGGCACCTCGGCATAAAGAAGACCCTAGTGAAGATACGAGAACGCTTTTATTGGGTGCGATGTCGAGAGGACGTTGAAGATTGGTGCAGAAAGTGTACTGTGTGCGCTTCAGTAAAAGGGCCCCGCACTAGATCCAAGGGGAAACTACAGCTGTACAACGTCGGAGCCCCTTGGGAAAGAATCGCCATAGACGTGGCTGGGCCATTCCCTCAGACGGAAGACGGGAATAGATTCATCATCGTGGTTCAAGACTACTTCAGCAAATGGCCGGAAGCGTTTGCAACTCCGAACCAAGAGGCGAAGACCGTGGCCAAGAAACTTGTCCAGGAGGTAGTATGCCGCTTTGGTGTACCATTGGAGTTACACAGCGACCAAGGCAGGAACTTCGAGTCGACGTTATTCCAGGAGATGTGTGATCTTTTGGGAATAAATAAGACACGTACCACACCGGCGCATCCTCAATCTGACGGCATGGTGGAGAGATTCAACCAAACGTTGGAAAATCACTTGGCCAAGGTCGTCGAGGAACATCAGCGAGACTGGGATCGGTACATTCCTCTGTTCCTGATGTCATATCGCTCTGCCATACACGAATCTACGGGATTTACACCGGCTAAAGTTAACTTCGGAAGAGAAATGCGTCTGCCATTGGATTTGCTGACCGGTACACCGCCAGATGCCCCGAAATCAACCGTTGAATACATCTCGGACTTACGGACCCAATTGGACGAGACACATGATTTTGTGAGGGAGCAGTGTTTGAAGACAAGCGAAAAAATGAAAACCCGGTACGATCGCGATGCTCGGAAACATGGTTTCAAGGAGGGAGATTCTGTATGGTTGCACAATCCACTGCGGAAGAAAGGGAAGTCTCCGAAGCTACAAGCACGATGGGAAGGCCCTTACACAGTTGTCACGAGGATTAACGACGTGACCTACCGGATCAGACAGGGGGACAGAAGAAAGCCGAAGATCGTGCACGTGGACAGATTGGCACCATTTCATGGATCGAATAATGCTCGGGACGAGCATGACTAAGAGGGGGGCAATGTGACAACCCTGGCGCATCGACTTCGCTACGCCGAAAACAATAAACAATAGGGGCCATAAATATGTCGTGCAACAATAGAAACAATAGGAGCGCGGCTCTCTCAAAAGGACGCACGACGCTTCGACCATTACGGCAATAGTCATACGGGCGAGAGTCGGTTGCAAGGAACGTTCTCGAACTTTATTTCGACGCGGGTCCGGACTTCGCGGGAATATTCTCGATTGCCATGAATGGTGCGTGAGTGGTATAAAAAGGGGCGATCGTTCAAGTGCGGACATTCTAGTTTCGGAAGCGAAACCAGGAAGATACCAGCGATACCTACGAGCGATACCAGTGAGAAGTGAAGTGATTTCTACGGGCGATACAGTGTTCGACGAGTGTGTATACGAGTACCTACGTGCATAGTGTTGTGGTGTGTACTGTGTACAGTGTGTATTTGTGTATCTACGAGTACAATAAAGTCTTTGTGGTACATTTTGGCATTTTCTCGAACCCATTACTCCTGACACGTAACAATATTGTTCGTTGCCTAATTGTACATAAAAAAATGATTTTAATCAAATACTCGATGGGTGAAGCAAGTGTTATGGGATCTTAGTATATAATGGTATTTTATTATGTATATTAATTGTATTAAGTATATTATCAAACATACCTTGCCCGCCTGTAAACCATTTTTTAATTTCCAGATTCTCATCTACAATCGCCGCAGAATTTAATGGACATACGCATTCGGATGAATTTAAGATATTTTACAGTTTAACTGATGGGAAACCTATAAATGTAGCGTGGGGCGGCGGCAGTGCAACCACCTATTCACATTATAATCTCAACTACAAGATAGCTACAATTAATACTGATACTTATGTCAGTACACAGAACGGCATTTTCAAGTTTAATTTAACTGGTTTTAAAACATCTATAGATTTTACTAAGAAGGCATAAAAGTATTTAGACCTATGCTTTAGCAAGGAGGCCTCAGTTCTAAGGAACTCACCTTTCATAAGAATTTAATAGATAATCAGGGATTACCGAGCAACGTAGCCTTGAATTATGATAGATCTTTGTACGTTGTACCGAAAGACTTTTATGTAAAATCTCTGAAATTGAATTCTTGGCCTCTAACGACGTTCGTTTTAACTTTCGACGTTACATAACCTTAAGGCCTCTTGTAGACACACGTTTTTTCGGCGTAAAAATCTACGGTTAATTCGCCGTATGTAGGCGCGGTTGTCAGTGTTGTATGGATTAATATGAGAGCTTGTTGACAGTCGCGGCTGCGTGACGGCACGGCGCCGCCGCCGTATGCACCGCGCGTCCCCCTCGGCGTGACGCGTCTACGCACGGCGTGATTTTCATCAGTGTCGTATGGCAGTCTTCGTGTAATGATGCCGAACTATCGATAGTTTCACTATTGCCACACTATCGATAGACTATCGATAGTCTATCGATAGTAGCCTATCGAGCGGCATCACTATCTTCGTGAGAGTGTCGACGACGCCGGAAGTTCTCACGTTTTAGTGACCGGCTATATACTGTTTTTAATCGACTTCTATTTATTTTTTATTTATTTATACACTTTATTGTTTGTATACCAGAATACATGGGTACATAGAACAATGTTACAAATAAAATAAAACACAAAAGGCGGCCTTATCGCTATATAGCGATTTCTTCCAGGCAACGTAAGATTTAGGAAAGAAATACATAAACAAATAGAAGGGGTAGAGAGGTACCTATACAGTATACACACCAAAAAAAATTGGAAATCAACTAAAACTTAAACACTATTAAGAGCTTGAAAGACAAGTTACATACATAAGAAAGAAATAGATGCAACTAGTAGTTAAGGTAATGATTTTTGACTGAATTGATTTCTGCCTTAGTAAAATGAACATAATTAACGAATATTGTTAATTACATTAGTTCATGAAAGATCCCAAGTGAGCGGCACCTGGCCGTTGTCTCGATCGATAGCTTTGCCGTGCCATGTACATGCTAGCACGTTTTTTTTTACGGCACGACAAACACGCCGTACGGTCAAAAAAACGTGTCATATACAAGAGGCCTAAGTGCTCTTCTACGTGATCTAACTATTCTCCGTTAGCGTTTGATATGGAATTCGTTTTAGTGGCAACCCACATCAATGCCAACTTTACGCCCCTGTGATTAAGGTTAACTATACATTGACGGCGAGAATTTAAAATGCCTTAAGTAAATTTTACTTACAAGCTAAATTTAACTGTGAGCACAAGTAATAAAGTTATTTTAGTAGGGAGTGACAATTCCATATTCTCGGTGACTCAAATATTAGTTTAGTACACTAATTAATCTAATAATTATTATCATCTGTCTTATATGTATTGTAACTTTTAATTCTAATGCAAACCTAATATTTCAGGAGCCTCAAAACATTATTAACTTCGTTTACAATTTAACTGAAGCGAACCTTACGCCGCATAGAAGACCACATTGGTTCCAGCTTTACAACATGAAAAATAGTTTTGAATTATCTGACCTCTCTGCAGCATCCATGGATAAACTGGCCAATCTCATGGTCACAGATAAGAAATATTTACTGGACTTGTACAGTGCGTTCCACTCCAAAATAGGCGACAACAGATGGCCACATTGTCACACCGATTGCAAACTGAGCATCTTATGTAGAGTTGTGGTTACTGTACTATGGGATAGGGAAAGATGTGATGAGTTAAGAGCGTTATATTTAACATAAACCATATTATTATAACATGAGACTTTTATTTGCTATTATGCTATTTTTTGTTGTAGTTATATGTAAAAATGTGGGTTGTACGACTTTGGTCAAATCTGATATTCGTCAAATCGGCAATTCGTCAAATCTGAAATTGGTCAAATCGGTAGTTCGTCAAGTCGTCTTTTTGTCCAGTTATGAAATTTGCCAAATACGCTTTTGGTCAAGTCTATGTACAGTCGATGAAGACATACGTTTTCTTTCATATATAGGAACTTACGCTGTAGTTTTACATTATCAAAATAACCGACTTCAAAGTCAAGATAACTCAAAAATCACTCGCCAGACGTTGCTCCTATTTATAAGGTACCACATGACAAGCACTACCTTTCTAACAAAAAATAATCATCAAAATTAGAACACCCAGTCAAAAGATTGCAGATCAGAGATGGTCGCAGTGGCCTCGTAGGGATACTTGTTCCCTATGCCCAGACACCTAAATAATAAAAATAATAATAATAAAAGATTGCATTTTAATTTACATTATTGAAAATAACTCTAAAATTGACCGTCAGATGTCGCTCAAATGGGACCACACGGCAATCATTAGCTTTCGAATGTGAAAAGAATTATCGAAATCGATTCACCCAGTACGAAGTTATGAGGTAACACACAAAAGACAAAAAAACATACAGAGGAATTGTTAACCTTCCCCTTTTTTAAATCGGTTAAAAACAACATTAAAGTGACAAGACGCCCGCCCTCCGGCCCGGTTTTCATGTATTAGACATTAAACCTTCCTCTTGAATCACTCTATTAAAGAAGACCGTATTAAAATCCGTCGTGAAGTTTAAAAGATTTAAGCATACATATTGACAGACGGACGACAGCGGGAATGACTTTGCTTTATACTATGTAGTGAATTAGTGATAAGTGAAATATGAATTAAATAAAATGTGGTAATAAAAACATCACGAGGTATTTTCATTTTTATAGTTGATTGTACTAAAATAACTTGACCAAAAGCGTATTTGGCAAATTTCATAACTGGACAAACAGCCGATTTGACGAACTACCGATTTGACCAATTTCAGATTTGACGAATTGCCGATTTGACGAATATCAGACTTGACCAAAGTCGTACAACCCAAAAATGGCCATTCTGTATACCTATTTGTATTTAAGTATTTAGGTTATGCCATTTACTAAATTTATTTATTTTCGTAAAACCTGTAGTCCTGCTGAAGAACTCCTGAAATGCTATTCCCAGAGAAAGTTCAGTAAATAATTCTAATCTATTTAAATTATTATTATTGCTATTCAATTAATTATGTATTGCTGTTAAATTACTATCATTGCAAAACAGAAAATGTTATACAAAGTTGAATAATATTCAACAATAAACATTACTTTATTTAATTAAAACTCAAGTTGTAATACAACACTTCATTTCTTACATAATAAAACAATATTTAACAAACTAATCTACATAATTATTGTACAACAAAATATTTACCAAATCTAGTGATTGTTTATACTTAGCCAAGGGATATCAGGTTTCCATCTCAAACTTTCGCTTGGTATTTTGTCTAATTCTGATAACTGAAATAAAATAAAAATATATTATTATTAAACAGGTATTATTTAACATTTGTGGCAGTATAGTTATGTATTTGTGTTCCACAAATAATATTCACGATTAGTTAATTCCAACACTCTTATATCAGAATTATTCTGCTAAATTTCCTTTCGGACCGTTGGTTCCACTGCTAGGTTCCACTAATGGGTCCAGGAGGATTTTCAAGTACTCATGGACCCACTTAAGTCGTGGAACTAACAGTACTAATTTTTAAAAATATTTTATTGTATAGTAGTCCTAGCCATAATTGACTGAAACGTCTATGGTGTTTTTTTTAATTAACCTTGTCAATTCATTTTATGTACTTAAGTACTATTAGATACAAAAACGTGGTTTTCTTGAAGCTGAATTTTTTTTGATAATTAAAAACACTTTTTTGTAAATAATAAAAGAAAATTGTATTTTTAAACATTCGCCTTACGAAAAAAAAAACTTAGGTAGGTATAACTGTGGATCTGAAATTTTATCGAAGTTGTTCTAAGCAATGACCAACCGTTATTTCTTTATGTACTAATTTCATTTGAACATTTAATAAAATATATAGGTATCTATCATCCATGTCATCTATGACCACGCTCAAAAAGTGTAACTTGAATTAATATCAAAGAAAAGAAAATATTGCTTAAATATGATAATTCCATAAGTTAATAAAAAATACTAGGCAATAGCTTTACCGCGGCAGTCCCAGGTTTTTTTTACTTATTTATGTGATCCTTTTAGTTTACAGTTTTGTACTCACATGTACGGTCAATGCTCCCGTACACTTCTTGCATTTTTTCCATCTGCAAATCCACCTTGTTTTTGAACTTTTATAAACTCTGTGTTTATAATACTGGTACCCATCGTGTACCAATACTGTTCAAACTTTTATATTAATAAAACATATTAAATTGTCATCCATTAGTGGAGCGTAGCAGTGGTTTGCTCACAGAGACTTTAGTCTAAGATCCGAATCTAAATCGACATTCATCGGGTTGATAAGAAAATCAAACTTATTTTATAATAAACTAGCGACCCGCCCCGGCTTCGCACGGGTGCAATGCTGATACTAAATACACTACAGAAAAACTGTGAACGTTGTATAAAAAAACATAGCGGCCCGCTCTGGGTTCGCACGGGTATAACATATACCTAAGTATGGCCTATGTCACTCGCCCCGGCCGGCCAGTACCGCCGCAAGCGCTACGTCCCGCAATTTTAAATCTGTAATATCTTCGAAAATATTCAATTAAATCTTGTGCTGTAAAGGACCATATAGATCTATATTAAATCAACAATGTATTTAACCTATTTAATTGGATAAGGATTAATGCTGTATTGGTTAAAATCGCTTCGAAAATTAGCCATTATTCGTCGTAAAAAGTAATTGACAAAAAATGTTATTGTGGGATATTCATAAGAGATAGACATAATATACCATCGCGGAGTTTTCTGTAGACCTTTTCAATGTGTACAAATAATTAGTACATTATTTTGATAAATCTCGTAGGGTTCGGCCTGCGTTTGCAATGTAAGCGGAAAAAAATTGATAATTAACGACATCAAATTAGAAACCTCAAAAATAACAGTATTTCTCCACTATTTAATGGATGTTATTATACATAAAAACCTTCCTCTTGAATCACTCTATCTATTTAAAAAAACCGCATCAAAATCCGTTGCGTAGTTTTAAAGATTTAAGGACACAAAGGGACATAGGGACAGAGAAAGCGACTTTGTTTTATACTATGTAGTGGTTTCGTATATTAGAAAATATATTAAAATGGGTAGACAACAAAAATCCTGGACAGAATATTTTTAATTATTAAAAAAAATGATTTTTCATAAAATGTTGCATGATGAAAATAATAATAAAATTTTATACTGGACTTAAAGTATAGAATGTGCAGACGTAGGGTAGACTAGACTATTATTTACCTGGACGAACTACTGGGTAGACAGTTATAAACAGGTATGTCAATACTAGTTACTTTCATTAGATTTGATAATAGAAAAAAAAATTATATCAGCATAAGCGCTGTTTTATTCTGAACACGATGATATAGGGTAGACTGCAAAAAATTCGGTCCGAATAGGGGTATACAAATTTTAAAGATTTCAATTACAACGCGTCCGGAAATTAGTGACAGAGAGGTAAGTATACCGTGTGATAATAAAGGACCAAACATTGCTGTTGGGTCTGTAAGGATCGTGAAATTCGTGAATATAAGAAAGTGCGCATGCTCGGTATGTAAACTAACTTTTTTTATTGCCGGGTATGTTAAACATGTAGGTAAGGTGTTCTCTTACTGAAGTCTAATTTGTTAGTAGAATAAAACAGCGCTTATGCTGATAATAATTTTTTTCTATTATCAAATCTAGTGAAAGTAACTAGTATTGACATACCTGTTTATAACTGTCTACCCAGTAATTCGTCCAGGTAAATAATAGTCTACCCTACGTCTGCACATTCTGTATGTGCTATACTTTTAAGTCCAGTATAAAATTTTATTATTATCTTCAACATGCAACATTTTATGAAAAATCATTTTTTAAAAAATAATTAAAAATATTCTGTCCAGGATTTTTGTTGTCTACCCATTTTTAATATATTTTCTAATATACGAAATTTATTATAAATTAAGTTTGATTCTCTTATCAACCCGATGAATGTCAATTTAGATTCGGATCTTAGACTACTTTATTTTATTTACTACAACTTCATGTGACTTCAATCAATGCCAACTCTCAGTAATTTTTATGTGCTATATTGTATGTATAAGATAGCCAGTATCATAACAAAGGAAGTGGAGACAAGGATTTACAAATCCTAATAGCCCCACCATTATTATGCAGTGGGTCCATGAGTACTTGAAAATCCACCTGGACCCATTAGTGGAACCTAGCAGTGGAACCAACGGTCCGAAAGGCTAAATTTAATTTTGTTAATGATGCTCATATAAGCATCATTAACAAAATTCAATTCATTGCCTAGCCATATGAGATTATATGTGAATTATTTCCATAACACATGTGAAACCTACCTGATGTCTGACAAAATGCACAATCCTTTCAACATGCTCAGCTTTAACTTCGGAGAGTGAATAAAATCTTCTCCATATTGCAGCAGCCATGACCTTGTCATCAGTTAGACCTTCGTCATAACCCACTAAAGCAGCTTGAAACTGTTCCGACAACTCTGATACTTGCTTTCTAGCTAAGGATGGATTTGCACCCTGAAATCACACAAATCATAAAATGAATAGATAGATAGGAAGATATTAGAGAAATACTATTTATTTTAGTATTTTCCCGTTTGCAAAGCATGGGTCTTGTGTGGGTGCTAGTGATGTAATATATGTGAAGTGAAGCGACTTTTGGACACAGTGATTCTTAGAGCAGTAGAGATGTTAAGTGTTAGGGCGCATTCAAGTAGAACGCTGGTTACCGGCGCCGATCTGCCAGCGCTTATCGGTATAGTCAAAGATCCGAATCTAAATCGACATTCATCGGGTTGATAAGAGAATCAAACACACTGATAGAAACTTTTTTTGATAGTTAAAAATATTTGTTAATATTTAACAAATAATTTATTAGAGACCACTTTTTAGTGCTTAATAAATATTTCTTAGTATTTAAAAAAAAATATTAATATGTAATAAATGAATATCAGATTTATTAAACACAAAAAAATCATTTTAAATACTAAGAAATATTGGTTTAATACTAAAGAGTGGTATAAACTAATACTTATATTCTGTCCAGGATTTTTGTTGTCTACCCATTTTTAATATATTTTCTAATATACGAAATTTATTATAAAATAATTTTGATTCTCTTATCAACCCGATGAATGTCGATTTAGATTCGGATCTTTGACTATACCGATAAGTGCTGGCAGATAGGGACAGGCATGGGCAAATGGGAAAAACATATCGACATTTATCGTATCGATATTTTCCAAATGTATCAATATATATCACCCAAGAAATTTAATATCGATATTTCAATATATCAATATTTTTTGCCCAATATGCAATTATTTATAAAAATTGCCAAAATATTCGAAATTTTAAAGTACCTAAATACACATCTGGCTGCTATGACATCAGTTTTATTATTAAAAAACAGGTTTATGTACCTGTAGCCAAGAAAAAATCAACATACAGTGCCACAAACTTATCTGGTCCGGTTGCCAAAATTGCAACTAATGCAAATGTTATACTGTTGTCAGACAAAGACCAAGACAGTAGCGCCCCTGTTACCGGGTCAGATTAGTTTGTGGCACTTTACCAACCAAACCAACAAGCAGTGTCATTGTCATAGACAAGTAACTGTAGGTCATAGACTGTAATTTTTGTTTGTGTTTGAAGCAAAGAAACTAAACCCATATAGCCTACTGCATACCTACTCTTTTTCTAAATTTAAGAAATTGGATTGGTCAAATAGGTACATGATGCGATCCATGAGCAGACAGCAGAGCTTTAAATATATATCGATTTTGATATCTGTAAATAAATATCGAAAATCGATATATCGCGGGAAAAAATATCGCTGATTTATATCGATATTTTTTACCCAAACCTACTGGCAGATCAGCGCTGGTAACCAGCGTTCTTTTTGAATGCGCCCTTACTTATTATTGACATTTCCTCAATATTGCACAACAATAACAATAAATTTTAATTCAATGTCATACCATAATTAATAGTAGTTAGGTTTACATTTAATTACTAAAAACAAACATAGGTCAATGCAAAATTAATTCTTTACAACTATGAATATCAAACACATGGAGAATGTAATAAACAGTTACATTACCATCATGGTGTCAATTAGATTTATGTAACACTAAATCTGCTTACCTCTAATAACTTAATTCTATTTGCAACGTCCGCCCACAATGCTTCTACAATACAATTCCTTACGAAATGCCCATCTCCTTTGACATATTTCTTTTTTTCTAAATTGTTAGTTGCAATGTCTTCTGCCATATAGCGTACCATCAGCATCCACACATGGAGTTCAGTGATTACAAACCAGGATGCAAATGTGTCAGGCAATTCTAGCGTCTCAAACCATTCGCCATAAGAGATTTTATCTGGCACACATTCATATAGGAAAAATCCAGTTAACTTCAAACGCTATAAACAGAAAATAAATTACTTAAAGCATTTTAAATAAAGGATAGGATTAGGAAAGGATCTACGAAATTATAAGTTGAGATCCAATAACAGTCCATCACAAGGTTTAAGTTCACAGTAAAATCAACTTCATACTTCTCAGTAAAAAATACAGATGAACTTTCAAAAAGGTGTTTATGTGTGTGTGGTATGGGTCATTACATAGTAGGTACTTCACATGTCCCATTACCCCTTCACGGGATTGTGAGAAATAGGTAGGTATATCAGTGAAATGAAATGAAATGATTTATTTCGAACTTGGTTTTTACAAACACTTTTCGAATGTCATCTACGCCATCGCTTCCACAAATCCCTACGATGAGTGGCCTTGGTAGAAGAAGCGGCAAGAAACTCCCAAGGAGTTTCTTTTTTCTTCCCCACTCACAGTTACAGAGAACACTTATCACTACTTAAGGCTATATTTCAAACTCATGTCCAGGCTGTTTCATCTTGAAAATATTCATCCAGTTTATAATAACCCTTCATCATAAGAATGTCCTTAACATGAGTTTTTAGCTTACAGTATGGCATTTCCGTTAATTCTAACGGAATTTTATTATAAATTTTTACGCATCTACCCATGAACGAGCCGCCAGTTTTACAAAGCCTAAAATTTGGTACAATCAGCTTAGCCTTATTCCTAGTATTAATATTATGGACATCACTTTTCTTTAAAAAACTATCATGGTACTTTTTAACATACATAATATTATCCAAGATATATTGTGATGTAACAGTGAGTATATTAACTTCTTTAAACAGATCTCTCAGGGAGTCCCTAGGTCTGAGGTTGTAAATTGCACGCACTGCCCTTTTCTGTAATATAAAAATAGATTCAATGTCTGCAGCTGTGCCCCACAACAATACAAAACAGTATAATAATATGGTTATCCTGTGTTATAATAAAATTTATTACTGTCAGAAGTGAATCCAAATAGAAAGGCTATTTGGATTCACCAAATTATACTAGGTATGTTTTTTCTACATTTACTAGGGAGGTTAAAAAACAATTATAAATACCTAACTTACAGTTCTAGATTTGTCCATCCAGCCCACGGCATTCATGAACTTTTTTAAATATCCCTCATCCATTGCCAGTGTGTTTTGTTCTCTTACATTTGAAAGCCTTACAGTTAGCTGGTTAACACATGGATTACAGTGATAAATTCCTTGGCGCCAAAGGACCTGAAATATTTTGATAAAATGAATTCTTATGCGATTTTTTAATAATAAATATATTGAGTGTAATTGAATGAAAAATAGAGACATTTACTCGTGAGAATAATGCTCGTCGGTACATTATTATTTAAGACTATTGTCATCACAATAATACAGCGTTATAATTAATAATTCAATATATTTATGTAAGAAATATTTTTGAACCTTAGCACAGACGAGATTAGAAAGGTTAGGTTAGGCCGGCCACATACATGCGGAATTCCGAAACGGAATCCCGAAAAGGAATTTCGATTCGGGATTCCTGACGCAGTGAAATCTATACAAATGTATGGCGCTGCCCATAGAGATAGGAATATACTTTAGATAGAGACGCCCTAATCCTTAACCTCATATGAAATTAGCTGATCGATGTGTAGCCAGGCCGGCCATATTTTATTCACCCTTACAAATGACATCTTATGTCAAACAAATAGTAAAAAACCCATATATTAAAAAAGGTATTGATACGAGGTGTTGTGGTGTCCTTTAAAAACACATTTAAACACAATGAAGTGCTGTATACTACAATGCGGAGCCCGGAAAAACAAATTACACCCAAGATTAACTTTACATAAGTTAGTACAGTACTGTACCTATCAGTTTTCGTTGTTTGTTGAATATCTGAATGAAATTGATATATGTTTTTGCTGCATGAAGATCTGTGCGAGGGTTACGTAGGCCTGTTAATGTTTTGTTGGGTTTTACATCATTATTTTATATATTTGAGTAGCCGGTTTGTTTACATTTCAATGACACTTAGGGTAGAAAGTGTTAAAATATCGATATATCGATAATTTAAAATGACGCTGAAGAAAGTTGAAATATGGTTCTGCCATGTGTGGAGTTCTCATTCAACGAGACCTCATAGGTATGTCGAAATCCGTTCAACCTGTGGGGCCGCACAAATAAATGGACATACATACATACATACACTCGAAAAACATAACCCTCCTTCTGACGCAGTCGGGTAAAAAGAAGGAAGTTTTCAATTCGACAGTGTACTTATATGTATGTTTTGTCTATGTTGTATTTCGTCGTTTATGAGCCCGATTTTGATCATTCTTTTTTTATTTGCATTTGGATATTCCAAGGGTGGTACCATGATAAGGACACCAGGATCCAATGATGGCATCTTAGGAAAATCGAGGAGAACTTTCGAAAGTTGTAGGGGTGACTAATTACTCATGGGGGTGACAATTTAATGAAAGTCTGGAGTCGATCCTATGAAGCCAAAAGATAGTCGAAGGAACTCCTCAACTATTTACAGCAATTACTATATGTTTGGGGTTGATTAATTTGTAGCAACGGGAACTTTATCTAGATGGGTTGAATTGAGCCTTTTGGTGAGTAGATTTTGAGTTATCTCTGTTTGTCGATGTTGAAGTCTTTTTATAATTATTTCTCTGTTATCCTATCTGCCCAAAGCTTCTCTTGAAGAATTCGCTAGTTAGCGATACGATCGCTTTTTGTGCCCAATTAATAAATATGCTGTAATACTTTTATTTGTATTTTTGTAATTATGCTGTACATTATAGGTATAGCCTTAAACAAATAAATTAAAATTTGTGTACATAGACACATGTTTTTTATTTACATTTCGGTCCCATTTCCACAATATTAATGCACTAAGGGTTATAACACAATCATGGGTGATCGGATGAAAATTGTCATTCATATCACACAGCAGTACTATCTTCACCCTTACCTTTTATTGAATAAACTCTAAAATTAAATTCAGCGTAGTGCTACATATTATGACTTATTTATTTATGTAAGTATCTATCGCGATTTTTCTGGATTCAGCGGGTACATTCAGAATCAGTAAAAGTGGCATTATTTAGGAGTAGGCGGACTGGTTAATGGAAGGATGGATATAAAACTTAACATAACTTCAAGCCTGTATTTGGACCTAGTTATATACAATACAGCCAAATAGAGATATGAGTATTTTACTGTCGATGGTTAAACTTCGGTTATGGAACTCTATTTTGATAATTTTACATTATGCATATAATAAATAAAGGCCTTAACTACCTAAAGGAGATGTTTCAAATCCGGCCCACAATAAGTACAGTACCTCGAAAAATCGAGAAAAATTCATGGAATTTGGGAAAAATAAAGATAAATTGCTTAAATGCATACTTTTCTGGTACAAATTTTGTATTTATAATTCATTTTTATCAATTTTTAACATGGCGTCTTGCCAAGTTGTTATTGATCATAGATCGCGAACTGTCTACTGTCACTTTAAATGACAGGATTGTAGGTACATATGTCAAACTTCTATCAAATTAACCAACATGACGTGTGATGACAGCTTACCGCCATGACAGACTTTTGTTTTTGTGTTGCAATTTTAAGTGTACATTTTTGTGTTGTACCACAAAACTAAAGCAATTTAAAGGAATTGGATGATTGAAAACTGTTTTAATTGTGTTTCTCCATTTTTGAGTATGGTGTACAAAGTGGTGGCCGGGGCTCCATACATTTTGAAACATCTCCTTTCCTAACTGGAACAAGACAAATAGTTTGGCGGCTGTGTTAAGCAAGAGGATGGTACCTAATTAACTGGCAGAGTTTAAAATACTATCGCTGAGATCGTCTAAAAAGGGGGATCAGTCATTGTGTCCTCGTTTGTTGTTCAGCAGATCATCATGATAGCTGGTTTTTACAAAATATTTTTGGTTGACATGACATGACAAGTTCATCGCAGTAGGTATCAAAATTAATATTAATATCGCTGAGAAGACGAACGACATGTATTATTGCTGTTATATCGTTAGTCATTAAACTAAATATCGATAGTGTTTCCGTCCACGTAGTGCGCACAACACTAGTAGAATCGACCATACTTTATTCACTAAAATTTTGACAGGCATTGTCAGGCTCGCTATTTTTGCTTTAGTGTCGAATCCATAGTCCTTATAGATCAATGGCGCTGCCACACACAAACGGTAGTTTTTCCTGACGGAATTGTCTATGATTCGGAATTCCGAATCATAGACATTCCGTTCGGAATTCCGGACGCAACGGCTCCATACATTTAGTACGAGACGCCACACACATTCGGAAATTTCCGTACGGAATGACAGTCAAGGACCAGTGTTACCAACTCTATAAAATATTTATGCCTAAACCAATGTCAAAACTCCTTAAAATTGCCTCAAATATTTAGAAATCTCCCTAAAAATTACATTTAACAAAATTTATATATATTAAGTAATGTGCAGTAATATTTAATAATACTCTTATTTATTATATTATTTCAGTTTCCTCAGTGTCAGAATTTTTAAGATCATACATGAACTGAAAAGACTAGGATGGGATGCTTATAATAATATAATGACACCACAAATTAGATAATACAGATGTCAAGCTTCATACAAAGTGTCCAAAAACAACGCACACATAGAGACAAGGTTCAAATACACCAAAAATCGGAACACATCGGACCACTCGGACCGCGGTTGTTATTTCCAGCAATATGACATTTACAATACACAAATAAGATACTTTTCCTAAAAAATGGATAAGAAACGGAGTTATTATAATTATTATCTTAGAGTTTTTTTATTCGACGTTAAATTGCACATTATAATTTTTTTGACATCCTGTTGCTATAGAGAGGTACAATAAGTCCTTACGTGCTTGTAATTCAATGATTCGTTACTTATTACAAGTCAACGTAGAATGTAGGAAGTTCTTTGTACGTTTAAAGTGTATACCTTCAAATTGTACCCTATTGTTATTTTATTTCAAGTAAGTACCTAATAAAGATAAAAAAAATCATTATTTAGTAGAAAAAAATTTAAATAAATAGATTAAAACGAGATCCCTGCGGTGCAATAACCAATTTAAATGATCATATTAACATTATTACATATTACCGAAACTGCCGCAAAAACGCACTGAGTTTAGTTGCAAATATTGAGTTAATATTCACTATAATTTTGTTTCCCGTTTAATCCATACCAATAATTTAAATAACAAATACCAATCCAAGACCATACCGGAATCGTTAACCCAAACGCTAACGCACACGTACATAACCTAAATCGAGGTACATACATGAGTTTAAATTCTGTACTAATATCTTTATTTTGTGGTTCAAGTGACTCAGTTGCTAATCTATAGTTATATCATGGAGGATAGAACTAAGGAGAGTCATCTTATATGGGAGAAAAGTTGAAAAAGTGTCCAGTTGTATGCGCTAAATAACAGTTCCAAAATCCTCCACTGGTGGCGCTGGTGGATTCACAGGGTATGGTATGAATGTAGCAATCGTAGATGAATTGATTGAATTGAAGTATGCCGAGTTAAAAAATTTAATGTCATTATCGACTAAAGTAGCATGGAGGCATGGAGGATAATCCTCCATGATTCATACCATACCCTGTGAATCCACCAGCGCCACCAGTGGAAGATTTTGGAACTGTTATTTAGCGCATACAACTGGACACTTTTCATATACACAGATGACCCTCCTTAGTTCTATCCTCCATGAGTTATATACCAAGTCTATGGTCGACAGTAAAAATAAAAATGTACTTACTCTGTGGTCTACATGCGCCGTTGTCTATGTCATTCCTAACGGAAAAACCACGTATGTGTGTGGTGCATTTACGCAGTTCCAAATCGAAATTTCGTTTCGGGATTCCGTTTCGGAATTCCGACTGTATGTGGCGGCCCTTATGGGCAGCCGTATGGCTCACCCACTCTGTGTAATATCCATAGAGATATTACAATAGAGGGCAGAAGCCAGGCTTCAGAGCGTACCTCGCATAAAAAGAGACGAAATCTTTAGTAATCACCTTTCTCTTTCTGGCGAGGCTTCAGAGCGTGCCTAGGATAAAAAGAGACGAAATCTTTAGTAATCACCTTTCTCTTTCTGGCTCATCGGGATCGGAGAGAGATAGGTAATTACCGATGTCGTTGTTTCTCTTTCTAACCGGGGGCGATCGCAATTGTTTGGGCAGCCGTATGGTTCACCAGTACTCTTTGGGTTCACCCACTCTATTGTAATATCCCTATGGTAATATCTCTATGATGATCACACTATGATTTTACGTTTGATTACTCTGTAGTCTCTTTATATAGGTAAGGGCTCATTCCCACGGCATACGTCTTTGACGATTCGTCAAAAAACACGATACGTCTTGACGGATGGACGTTCACATTGAATACGGAATCGTGTTTTTTCACGATTCGTCAAAATATCCGCATTGAAGTTCACATTTATTTCGTGATTTAGCTCAGTTCAGATTGGTTCAGAAACATTCACGATTCGTGATTTCTAAAAGACGTATCCGTCATAATCATAAAACATTCACGATTCGTGATTTCTAAAAGACGTATCCGTATTCGTCTTTTTTCACGATTCGTCAAGCGTGTGAACATGAGTATTTAAAAAGCATTGCCGCCGTCAAAAAAATAACGAAACGTGAAAAAAGACGATTCGTGAAAAAAGACGATTCGTCCTCGTGTGAATGAGCCGTAACTTGTGATATAAGTAGGTACCCTACTATTTATTTTGTATAGTATATAGTTCTGCATCTGTTCTTCATTGATTTAAAATACTCTGTGCCTACCCTGTGCTGCTGTGTCTAGTAGTGAGTCGTTGCAGAATTTTTTGAAGACGAAACGAAACCGTTTTCCAGGAGACGAAAACTAGTTGCGAAAATAACGCAGTATTTTAAACTGTTTCGTCGAGTGAAACGGTTGCGTTGCAGGTTGAGGCATGTACGTCCTTAAAATAGAAAGGTTTTGAAAACGATCGGGGAAATAAGCGTTGCGAGCGACGGGTTAGGTACTACAAACGACAGAGAAGGTACCTATACTCGGAATTTTAATTAGATTCCAGATTTGACAATTTCAGTGTTGCAACGTTATGACAACTACTAAATAGTGACGTTGCCGAAATTATTCGATACGGAAATGGAATATTTCCGACTCGATTCCTCTCGTTTAGGTATAGTAGTATCTAAACAACTACTACTTTAACAGAAACTAAATATATCACGAAATTAAATATTTCTGAACGCATAATTTAGTTATGACGATTAATTGAGGATATGAGAGTTTTTTTTAATAATTGTGTGTGAAATTAATAAAAAAATGTGATCATGAGGGAACATGAGAAATAAAGCAAATTGGTGTATTATGGTTATAGGCGCATGGGTTGCCAATACAAAATCTGTCTCGGCTCTTTTATTATAAATTTTATTTTTAATATAATAATTGCTTTTAACAAAAAAACCGACTTCAATCTTGATAAGTAGAGATAACTCAAAAACTATTCGCCAGATGGTGCTCAATTCAACATGTAAGTGTAAAGTTCTCGTCACTACAAATTAATCAAGCCCAAACACTAGATAACTGGAGTAAATCGTTGAGGAGTTCCCTCGACTGTCTTTCGGTTTCATCAGATCGACTCCAGATCTTCATGAAATGGTAGCGCTTTAATGTACTTATGATAACATGAACAAACACACTAGTTGTCCATACAATTTTTGAAAGTTTCCCTCGATTTCTCTGAGATGCCATCATCAGATGCTGGTGTCCTTATCAGGGGACCCCACTGCGCATATCTACTTTGCAACAAAAAAAGAATTATCAAAATTGGCCCATAAACGACGAAATAATCGCTGAACGTACATAAAAAAAACATATACGGTCGAATTGAGAACCTCCTTCTTTTTTGAAGTCGGTTAAAAATAAAAAAAAAAAATACTTTTTATAGAATAAAGCAGTGGTTACTAATTATTTAATAATTATTTTGAATAAATGTATTTGTTTCAATAAAAAAACTCACTAAATTATTTTAATAATTGGCACACGAATATTACAATATTACAAGTAAGTATTAATTTCACCTTTCTGTAGCAACTGGGTGACTAAAAAATTATAATGTGCAATTTAACGTCGAATAAAAACAATCACTAAGATAACAATTATAATAACTCCATTTCTTATCCATTTTTAGTAAAACTATCTTATTTGTGTATTATAAATGTCATATTGCTGCCAATAACAACTGCGTTCCGAGTGGTCCGATATGTTCCGACATTTCATGTATGTGAACGGTGTCTATGTGTGCGTTGCTTTTGCGCACTTTGTATGAAGCTTAACATCTGTATTATCTAGTTTGTATTTCATATAACCTAATAGCAGGTTATATGACGTGGTATCATTATTTTACAAAATGACAGTAGCTAATGTCAAATGAGGAATCGAATTATAAATTCAGAGTATAAAAGCATATATTATGTGCCGGTGTTTAATATTTTTCGTTTACTATATAATTTTGAATAAATGACCTTTCCGTATTGTTCTCTGATTTTTATTATATTTTATTAAAACACATTATAATAGACATATCGAGTAAAGAAAAATCGAATAATCAAAACATCGTTCGTAATCGTGTGAGTAATCACTATTATTGAAAAGCTGGCAACATAATTTTGAAAAGTGACATTAGCTTATGTCAATTTAGGAATCGAATTAAAATTCGGAGTATAGTTTGTGGTTTGTTGCAACGAGAACTGTTTCGAATTACGTTCCGAAACTAGTTCTTAC
The DNA here is from genome assembly GCA_905404135.1 of Hesperia comma. NCBI lineage: Eukaryota > Metazoa > Arthropoda > Insecta > Lepidoptera > Hesperiidae > Hesperia > Hesperia comma. The sequence continues at coordinate 11,466,389 of FR990021.1, read as the reverse complement.
GTTGCAGAGCAAAAACGGTTCTCGAAAACGGTTCGTCTTTGAAACGCACACTACTAGCTGTGTCACTTTCTGACGTCTCTCTTTTTAGGTTGTTTTACATTATTACATAATTTTATACTGCAGTCGCCCAACCCAACAGTCCTTCTCACCCAAGTGCTTCGAATTATAAAATTATGTTGGGGGCTGTTAGTAGGGTTGGTAGCGGCTTTCTGGCTGCAAAGACAGTAGCCGAAAAAGCTCTATCAGAATGTGGTAGAGTTGCGGCAGTATCGGCTGCAAACAAGAGAGATTATGCGGCTAAAGTTGCAGGAAAAGGGCAAGGTAAGGTGGTTGCAGTCATCGGTGCCGTAGTAGACGTACAATTCGAGGATAACCTACCACGAATCCTAAATGCCCTGGAGGTGCAAAACCGCTCGCCCAGGCTCGTCCTGGAGGTGGCGCAGCACTTGGGTGAGAACACGGTGCGGACCATCGCCATGGACGGTACCGAGGGGCTGGTGCGCGGCCAGCCCGTGCTGGACTCCGGCTCGCCCATCCGCATCCCCGTGGGCGTGGAGACGCTGGGCCGCATCATCAACGTGATCGGGGAGCCCATCGACGAGCGCGGCCCCATCCCCACCGACAAGACCGCCTCCATCCACGCCGAGGCGCCCGAGTTCGTGGACATGTCCGTGCAGCAGGAGATCCTGGTCACCGGCATCAAGGTGGTGGACCTGCTCGCGCCCTACGCCAAGGGAGGTAAGATCGGGCTGTTCGGCGGCGCCGGCGTCGGCAAGACCGTGCTCATCATGGAGCTGATCAACAACGTCGCCAAGGCCCACGGTGGTTACTCGGTGTTTGCCGGAGTAGGCGAGCGCACCCGCGAAGGTAACGACTTGTACCATGAAATGATTGAGTCCGGAGTCATCTCCCTGAAGGACAAGACTTCCAAGGTGGCGCTGGTGTATGGGCAGATGAACGAGCCCCCCGGCGCCCGTGCCCGTGTCGCTCTGACTGGATTGACCGTTGCTGAGTACTTCCGTGACCAGGAAGGCCAAGACGTACTGCTCTTCATTGACAACATTTTCCGTTTCACTCAGGCCGGTTCGGAGGTATCTGCCCTGCTAGGTCGTATCCCATCTGCTGTCGGTTACCAGCCCACCTTGGCCACTGACATGGGTACCATGCAGGAGCGCATCACCACCACCAAGAAGGGTTCCATTACCTCCGTACAAGCCATCTACGTGCCTGCTGATGACTTGACTGACCCCGCCCCAGCCACCACATTCGCTCACTTGGACGCTACCACTGTGCTGTCCCGTGCCATCGCTGAGCTGGGTATCTACCCTGCTGTGGACCCCCTCGACTCCACCTCTCGTATCATGGACCCCAACATCATTGGCGCAGAGCACTACAATGTCGCCCGTGGTGTTCAGAAGATCCTGCAGGACTACAAATCACTTCAGGATATTATTGCTATCCTTGGTATGGATGAATTGTCTGAAGAAGACAAGTTGACAGTAGCCCGCGCTCGCAAGATCCAGAGGTTCCTGTCACAGCCCTTCCAGGTAGCCGAAGTTTTCACTGGCCACGCTGGCAAGCTTGTGCCTCTTGAGGAGACCATCAAAGGCTTCTCTAAGATCCTTCAGGGCGAGTATGATCATCTGCCAGAGGTAGCTTTTTACATGGTTGGACCTATTGAAGAAGTAGTTGCTAAGGCTGAAACTCTGGCAAAGAATGCTTAAGAGGTGTTGTAAATGATATGAGAATGTAACCTTATTTCATATTAAAATAAAATTAGTGGTACTGGATTATGAATTTTGTTTAATTTGATAACACCATTTTAATATATTGGCCCTCCTGTCCTAATCCTTTTTCTGTAAGTGGTTTATTTGGATTAGATTACAATTCTTATCCTTAAAATAAAATTTTGAATTCAAATCTTAATGCAAAGAGTAGAAGAAGAGAACTCAAAAAATTGAAACTTATGATAATAATTGACTGATATAATAAATGATGTATAATAAATGACTGATCAGAGGTAGATCTTTATTGATGAATAAAATTCCTTATAAATGGGTCTTGTCTTGCTGTAAAATGTAGATTAATAAATAACAGTAGTATACTCTCATAGTCCACCATGTCCCACACTAGGATTCCGTGTCTACTGTCTCTAATCCTATCTCTATGTGGGTGCCATAGCCAACACATAAGAACAAGAAGTCCAAGAACGAAAATTTAAACGCATCATTCAAATTTCCGCCTTGCTGGGCATCGAACCCAGTACCTTTAGAACAGCGATCCGGCATGTTAACATAGCGCCAGTCGGGTCGTCTAACAAGAAAAGAAAATAAATTTCTATTCTTGATTCTATTCTTATTAAGGCTCTATTATTGAACCACTCACTATTCGCTATTATTCCTAATTTGTTCTTTACTCTCAAAAAATCTTTGAAACCGGATAATAATAGGGCGGATTTAATTATACAATTTGTAGCCTAAACATAAACCTAATGATTGTTTACGCAGCGAACAGTTCTGTGTTGTAAATATAGGGCAGACAGTAAAATCCAAGAGGGTTCCCCTTGAGGGGTTCATCAATCCTTCAAAGTGGACTAGAACAACATGGTCTTAATGGCAAGTTCCTCCGCACTGCGGTCACTGGATTCCCCCGATTGAAGGAATCCAGTGACCGCAGACATGATAACAAAAATTCACATAATCAAGACCAAACAGGACTCGTGCGTAGTGATATGATCTTACCCACTCATTTTGCATAAGTAGTAAGTTTCTCTAAAATCGACGGCAACTTTATTTTTTTGTAGTTCACAAGTACAGTAATAACATCTTTCCATGTCCACATATTCGGTCAGTTTTTATTGCTGTTTATTCTCAGTTGTTCTCTGTCGCAGATGTTTAGTGGACGATGTAATTATGTAAACTAACGTGATTAAGATTAATCTTCTCCTAAAACAGATTATCTCTTCAATATTTAAGGGTTTCTGTATTAAAATTATGGATGTCAAATGTTGGTAGCGCTCATAGCCCGACGGCTTGCGTAAATCCTAAGTAATCAACCGCGATAAGCAACGGCGGGTCCGCGGTTGTCAGTCGGATGGTAGGTGGTACCGCTAGTGGCGAAAAGTAAAGTTCATCCGTTCAGTTCTTGCCGATATTTAGCAGTAACCGTGGGGGGCATAAATATACACATATCCGATACTTAGGTTGACCACTAACCACTGACCCCTCTACCAATCTTCACTAGAGCAACATGGTGTGGCCAAATAGTGGGCCAATAATAGGCTGAAGCCTTTGCTTTTCGTGTTCCGGTCTGGGAGTTTCAGTAATGAAACAAAAGCTACGTAGCATATTTTTATTATTTGTCTATCTAATTTTATACAAAATGGAAATACTGTACAATTCCTAACTAAAATAACTTCGTAAAAATAACTAAACTGCGAGGTTAAACATAACGATTTGCGGTATGACGACATTCAACTTTGAGGTAATTCAATTTCTTCCTCATTAGGCAAGGCTTCATTGGCACTGCTAACATCCTCTATACTTGATGGTTCTTCCTTTTCAGCATTACCAGCGTTCATAACCTCAGGTATTAGATTTTCCGGATCTTCTGCCTTTGTTAAGTCATGTTTTACGCATTTATCTTCAGGTGGTGTTTCATCACAAGTTGCGGCAGAGGTAATAGAATCAAATTTGACAGTGCTTATTGCAGTTAAATTCGTATCATTTTTATTGCTAGTACTTGCGACTGATAGTGATAAAGCGCGATCAACCTTCGGCACTTGCACAACTCTTACTTGATCAGATACTTTAACATCACTAGCGGTTGAACTTACGTTCCGATCTTTTAATTTTATTGTTTGAAATTTCAGTGGTGTATTTATTGTTTTGCCTCCGTCTTGTTGATTATTTCGATTGATAGGTTTGATCACTAAGATTTTAGTCTTCATTCCAGCTTTTGAAAAATCCGTAATATTCTTTTTTATTAAAGGATTTTTCATTAAGTCTAAGCTTTGTCTTCGCAATTTAAGGGGTACTACAGTTGGGACATTTAATTTGTTTATGGATGATTCGCCTACATCGTTTGTAGGTTTTTCTTCAATTGTCGATTTTTCTTCTATATTATTTACTGTAGTATCTTCTTTGGACGACTTTTCGTCTTCAGGTGATTTAGGTTGCTCTTGAGATGTATTTGAATCCTCTTTTAGATCTTTAGAAGAATTTAGATTAGGTTTTAAGTCTTTCTCTGAAGTAGAATTGACAGTAGGCATTTCTTTAACCGGTTGTGTATCTTTTTTTGGAGATACTTTTTCTACTCTTGCAACTTTAGGCAATAGTGGTCTTAAAAATATGTTCGAAGCTCGTACATCACTTTGCGTATACATACCAATACATCTCAGATGCGCCGCAGATATTGATACTGCCTTTTTAGATAGGATACTAAGTGCACCACTGTAGTCTTTATCATGTCGGAATAGATTGTTGTTCTGGCTTTCAGTTGAAGTTTTCTTTTTAGTTGGAATAGGTTTAGGAGGAACTACAGTTTGTGAATCCCTATAACCCTGCGCTTCCATTTTTAACAAATTAGATAAATCATACTCAAAATCTTCGTTTTTCTTGTTAGTTCTCTTACGGACGGGTCTACGAGATGTTAGTGTTGGTATAGCCTTTTCCTGTGTCTTCTTTATACATTTTTCGTCCACTTCATCAATATCAGATGAATTTTCTTCAAATACTTTTACATTAGAAGCAGAGTAACTATCGTCAAGCATGTCATTTGAAGCTTCACTATCCTTCTGTGCATCGATGTCTTCTGAAAGATACACAAAAACAATATTTTTACAATGTAAAGCATGTTTTTTGTAAATTAACACAATTATAAAAAAATAAGGTTAATGTTTGAAAATTCTGATATTTACCACTAACGTCTTCTTTTTTCCGCTTAGACATAATTTTATTGTACTTTGTCTTTCGTTTTCTGGTACCTTCAACCCGCGTGCTACTAGACGAACTGTCATCAGATAAACGACTTGAATCGCTAGAACATCTACTAGGTCTCCTAGAATTTGGGCTAGTTTCATTTGAATCATTTGTATCTTTAGAACATTCAGATAATTGTAGGGCTTCAGCTCCATCTATTGCTTTCACAGTACTGTAGTAGAAATCTGTATCGCCTTTTAACTTATGGACTACTTTCACATGTTCTGGGAGTTTCTCAAAACTGTAGTGTTTATAGTTACATAGTTTACAAGCATATCTGAGCCATTTATAGTGTTCAGCCATGTGGTCATATAGGTCTGTAATTTTAGTGTACTTGTTATCACATTTTTTGCAGAGTAATTTATCCATTTCTATATCTGGTTCACATCGTTTGGTAAATGCATTGAAGTTGTTCTTTTCTGTCTGGCGCGCAAAAGGAAGTTTGATCATGACCAAATGTGACGTGTTTTTGTCATTTTGAGATTCATCCATATTTTCGTCAGTTTGCGTACTATCGCTGACCTGAGTAATGTCTTTACTTTGTTCCTCTTCAATGGGTTCAGGAGGCTTTTCTTTTTCACGAGCTACTTTTGATTGGTTAGAAGTTCTTTCATAAGTTTGTTTATCTGAAAAGAAAAAACACGTTTATTTAATAAACACATTACTTTTAACGTTTTTATCATTCTAGTTAGTGTGGTTTATTCCGATGGTTCTAACCTTTCGACTCTGTTATTTTGAGGGGTAGTGCTAGTGGTGGAGGAGGGGCTTTGTTGTAATCCTTTCGTATTTGTATTTCTATCTTACGAGGGTCAGGGGGACGGCGTGCGAGGGCCCTGGACCGGGGTTGGCAGGTGTGCGTGTGAGCGGCTAATGCCGCGCGTCGCTCGAACGTACGCCCACAGCCCCCACACCTAGGTACTTCGCCGTCACCCTCCAAATTATCCATCCACGCCTGCAAGTTGCAATACAATTAGCAGAATTACCTAATAATACAAATGTCTATAGGCTGTTAAAGGAATATAATATAGATAAGACAATATTTTATCAACAGCCTATAATATACCTGCGATCTCGCTTTTTACCTGATTCTCTTGATCTAATCTTTCCTCTTCTGTTATCTTCTGCGGTATTATCATCTTTGCATTATTTTTACGTTTTTCATAAAAAGCGGGCGGATTGTTCATTCTGAAAGCTTTTGCTTGTATAGACTCTCTAAGTCTACGAATCTGAGCTGCAGTTTTCCTGTAAACATTGATCTATGTCGTAACCAATGCAACATTCAATATTCATTAATATGCCTTACTTATATTGAAGTATTTATTACCGGTGAACTTTGAAAAGATGTCTATACACACTCCAGGATGTGGAAAATATTTCCAAGCAGTCGGGACATGGGTAGACCAACCGACTTTCCAAATGCTTATACTTCATGTGAAACTTCAACGTTTTCTGAGTGGAAAATTGTAGATCACCTGTGTAACATAAAGTTTAATTAGTAAATATAAATAGAACATGCGGTAACCCCGTATTTTTAGAGGGTTTAAAAATAATGGATATCTTTTATAAATATGCGTTTGGATCCATCTTACAACATTTTTCATATTTATATTGAGGCAAACTTACAAATTTTACACTTAAGTATGTCACCCTCATCATTATTTTCGTCATCACTGATTTGAATAACACTTTCTGCTTCCTTCGCTCTCTTAGATGGTAAAGAACTCTGAACTTCAAAAGTACCGTCGTTGTGTAAAACAGCGTTTTCCCGAGACATCATCATGTTCAACTCTTTCACCTAGAAAAATGTAAACAACTTACACTTTAAATCATTCCGAAAAATATTATGTAAAGAAAAGCCTAGGTTAAAATCCATCTCGCATCGAAGTGATTTTGTCTAACCATCAAGCAATTAACTCTAATTAGTACCTAATTACATATTCGGTTAATAACAATATAGAAGCTACTAAATCTGAATTTTTATTATTTTTGGAAGAGCGACTACCCACAGTAACGAAGATTCTGCCAGAAATTCAGATTTCTATTTCCGTAAAGAAATTCGAGCTTTATAATTATGACGGACAGCGCAACTAGGATAATGTGTGACTTTAGTTTGTTTACCTGAATCTAAGTCAAATTCCCTTGAATAACTTTAGAGATAACCAGTAGTAATGTACTTAGATATCATTAGAAAGCTAATTTTTAAGCCCTTGAAGATATTGTGAGCTTCTATTTAGTTAATATTTTAAGATATGTAACTACCTATTTATATAACGAAAACGTCTCTAACGACTTTTTATGAGGCCTGTGGCATATCCTTCAAATTAATTACTTTATGAATTATTCATTGGTATGAGGCCGCGCTTACGATAAATACCTACTAACGACAATTTTAACACATTGGAACTCGAGGGAAATTCTACGAAATGGTTTACTAGTTATGGGGGTATACTGCTTAATTTCAACAGAGTTTACCTTAACTTTAGGTCGGTGCAAAAATAGTCAGGGAATAAGTCTTTATTTTAGGGCGATTGGATTGCTCCGATTTGTCTAGCTTCGAAGATCAAAGCGCATTGTTGATTGGGCAAATCATAAAAATAAGCTACATAATTTAATAAAAATAAGCTTCAATTCCCAACATTAGAATAAGCTAGAAAAAAAATATAGTTACTGGCATTGAAGCGTAAAATGCCAGAAACCCGCAAGCCGGGATCTACCCTGATAGCTTTACCACATAGCAGAATACGAATTATCAATAACACACAGAATTAATCTAAATATATCACATACGAGGCTATATACCGCACGGTCACTACTGTTGGAGGTTGCTAAGCTAAAATAAACCCGCTCATGAGGGTATCCAAATCCTAATCCAGGGGTGTATAAAACTCACAGGGGACAAATCAGATTTAAAGCGCATCAAAACGACTATTTTAGGTGTTGTATAATGGCTACTTCATCCGAATTCCAGGGGGAGTAGCTTCACCCCCTTCGCTCCTATCTGGTAAACGCCTTGCGCGCCCTAAGCGTAACCAGATACGCTCAGGGCGCGCAAGGCGTGCACCGTACGCGGGCGGCACGTCCGGGGGTCGGCAAATGGACCACGGAGGCACGAGATAATATTTCAATAAAAGTAAACCGATGTAAGCTTGGTAGTCGAGGCACGACGCGCGCACGATGAGGGGTGCAAAACGCTATTGTACGCGGGCGCTCAGGCCCCGACTATCGTACTCATGCTCGTTAATAGGATTCTCTGATATCCACTTCAATTACCACTTTTTTTTAATAATTTACGATATTTACATGTTTTCATAGCAATGATGATGGTTATTTATATATTATATATTATGGGTCGTATCGTATGTCAGATATTAGTTATAAAAAAAATAAACACGTGCATCCCGCTACACGCGCCTGCGCCGACTTATAAAATGTAGATATAACACACTAAGACAAAAACACATACCAAACCAAGAACCGAATTTAAACTTATCATTTAAATTTTCGCCTTGCTGGGAATCGAACCCAGACCCTTCGAACCACCGGTGGTCTGGATCGGTAACCACTAGTCATTAGTCTGGTGGCTACAAATATGTTTGGCCTGATCTCAGCATCGGTTAAATGTTACCTCCAAACAATAATTATGTTAACCGGGTTGTGAGGTCACAATACATGGGTATTAATGTTCACTTTTGTGACTGGTCAATAGCAATAACATTTTAGCAAACCAATTTTCTGACATTTACATTTTTAAAAGAATTAAATTTACGCAATTCTATTTTCTAATTCTACTTTCTATGCAATTAATAGATTTTCAATCAAAATTGTTTTATATTGAACATACTTGTGCTTTCATCAGGTCAGTAACCGTGTCACCGTCATCCTTGATGCTTTGGAATACAGCAACATTACTCTTAGGAATCTTCTGCAAAACAACATCTGGGTTTTCTTGTTGATGTGACTGTTTCCCCCTGGATGTAGCAAGCCTTTCAAGTATTTCTGTCAAATCTTTAGTCAGGGGAATACGATCACCATAACATTTTTGATTCAATAATCCCGAATCATCTTCTTTCAGTGACTCATTATACACTTCTTCTAACTTCTTTATTCTGGATATTTCACTTGCCTAAAATATAAATGAATGGTGAGTATTCAAAAAGATAGGACAATAAATTAAAATTTCATAGTAACAAGTAACTTACAACTGATAAAGTTCTTACAAAGTGTCCATGGACTGAATTGTCAAACCGTTCCTTGCAGTAGATTCTTTTATGAGATATGAAATTTGCCAAACTTCTAAAGATATTACGACAAACCTTACACTCATATAATATATCACATTCATGTGTCAGTAAACTTTTAAGCTGAAAAATAAAATACACAATCAATAATTTCATAAAAATCTATTATTATATTTTAAGGTAATGACAGTAAGTATATAAGATATTGCCTTACTTCTTCAGTAGCCAAATCAAATACTTTTCTAGCCTGAGCAAAGCCTGTGATACTAGTAAGTATTGGCTTCCTTAAGATTGTACAGTCCAAATCCTCAGAATCCTCATTAGCAGAACTCAAACTCTTGTTAGGTTTGGTTCTATCATCTTTTATTTTTGTTTTAGTATTCGGTTTATTGCCTGCCATTATAATATCTGAAGCGAAAATTATTATTATTGACAAAAATATAATTCATATACCTAAGTATATTTAGCAGTCTAAAGTCTAACTATAGGTACATTGGTGTTTAACCTGGAAGTAGGTAACACAAATACAGTCCAGTAACAGAACATCTTCTTAAAATACCTAGTCGTTAAAATACAAGATGTTGTGTTATATATATTATAATAGATCTACAGGTACATGCACAACATTAAACCAAGATAAAAAGGAACTAACGACACGAATGTTATCTAATACCTCGATATTCTATTACAAATCTTATATGATTCAAAATAATCCATGTAGCACAAATTAAGTTTATAAATTAATCACTCCGCAACTTGTTACCCGAAATACAGCATGGTTTAGCGTGAAAGATACCAAGCAAGAGGATCATAGCCAGTTCGTCTCTCCCTCAAATTTAAAAGATATTGGAAGTCCTTACCCCATTCAAATAATTATTTTAAACATAAAAGACTTCGTAGAAAACTAAGCATGTATTGAAAAGCTTTTACTCACTTGGATAATCATAAAACCGCTAACTTGAAATCCCAGTATTCCGTCAAATGCGCCTCCATCACGCCTCCATATTTAACAAATGAATATCTACCTATCTCATACTCTCATAGATCTATCACTACACATCTATAGGTATTTATATGTAACGAGGGTCCTCGTGTTAGTGTTCATGTTGCACTTGTTTACAGCTACAAAATGTGAGTAAAATGAGACATCATCCGAAGGAATAAATTAATGTTTTAAAATGTACCTATTTAAAGAAATTAGATTTTTTAAAAACGTTGAGGAGCCTAGTTATATAGGTACATTAAAATTAAAACAATTTCATATAATTATTAATGCAATGTTGCTAGTGATAAAAATAAACTATTATTTTAGCAGTTTATGTATTGCAATGGACTTATACTAAACAGGACTGAGCACTCAGAAAATTTGTATTTATGAAAATGAACCAAATTACAAGACATTAAAATATATTTTCTATTGCGCCTAACACAGAGGCTAATCCGAACCGAGAGAGATAGCCACATCCGAGGTCCCTGTGTCTCGTTCTTTCATATTGCCAGCTTAAAAATATATTTGAACAAAAATTTTGTTTTTCAAAACTTGTTTGAAACACTTGTGTATTATTGTTAATTTAACAAGCTTATGTCATCGTATTATAATTGCATTAATTCCGCTGTAGGTATATAAATTCCAAAAAGAAAATATAAATATAAAATATCTATCCTATTTTTTTTCTAATGGTAACCCGTTAAAGCGCATGAATGTCATAATGACGTCGATGATTTGACATTTTTATGAATCTATAATGCCACCAACTTATCTGTTCAGTAGAAAAAAATGGAACTAAAAAAAGACAACGTCAATTTTGAAATATCATGTCCGCTGTCAATTTTTTGAAGTGCGAGTGCTCTATGTGTTTTAATTCAATTTAATTGCAAAAAGTGATTAAAAATGCCTGAGCCTCTTAGAAGTCATTGCACGATTAGTTATTTTAAAAGTTTTAGATTTCATGAGGGAAGAAAATCGCCTGCTAACTCCAAAAATAACGTTTAAAAAAGTGGCAGAACGCTTCGCCGTTGCTACAGGTTAGTGTTGCTATTGCAAGTTAATTAATAGTCCTGTTAAATAATTCAGTTATTTTATGTTCCTCACTTATCTTTGCATAATCGATTAAATTGTCACTGAATATATTTGGTATCTAATTTTTTTTTACTTCATATAATATTATGTCTTTGTTACAGGAGTTAGTGAACGATTTGTTTACAAGCTAATGAGTGAAAAGAAAAAAGCTGATGAAATTTCTCTGGCGCATCGGCATCATTTTCCACAGGGATTTCTCGTGTGGAACCCCCTCAAATTCAGAGATCACCATGACAATTATTTTTATAAAATATATAAAAATATTAACAATTATAGTCAATAACAATGGATCTTTTATTTCTCTTGTCCTGAAATTTAAATTTTTATATGAAAAAGTAAAATTTGACTGTGTTGGCCTACGTAATTCTTTTATTTTTGGATGTTTCCGTTTTTTTAAGTTATGTGCGTTTTAAGCATTTAAATGTCACTTGCTATAACGGTAAAGGAAAACATTGCCAAACCGCACTTGTTCAGCATGGTGAACTATGGTCTTTACCTTCTCAATATGAGAAGAGACATGTGCTTAATAGTGGGCCCTGATGGATTGAGATAATGTTAACATACTATGTTACTGCTGTCATTGCATGGTAGTTTAAGTTAGTAGCCACAGCCCAAATTGTGTGTCTATATTCGTCGGAAAGGCTTTGTCATCATTTACCATCGAATTATGTGCAACATCTGGTAAAAATCATAGGTCTCAAAGTTGTTGAGCTCCCTTGACAGTCGCCAAATTTTAATATATGGTAACATTGACGCTGCACTAGCGACATCCGTTTACTGAACAGATAAGTTGGTGGCACTATAACAACTGTGGTGACCATGAATTATAAATTGCTGTATTGTGTGTTTGAGTAAGGTTCTTACTATTGTACTAATATTCCAGTTTCCCAATAAATGAAGAAATGCGACAAAAATGGCTCAGCAGTATACACGTGAAGCAAAAAATTATAAAAAAATTCAGTCGTATGCAGTTTTCATTTAAAAGGTCAATTAATAAAATCGATATCGAGTAGATAGATACTATTTATTTTATTTATTTCTTCATCCATTCTTAATCCTTAAGCCCACTGCTCGTGATATACTTCAATACCTATATGTTTATATTAAACTAGGAGCAGAAAGGGTTGCGTTATAGATCTAAGGTACCTGCGTTTGGGGTTGGAAGTGGGGGGGATGAGTGGAAATATATTTTCCGAATTATGATTTTTTTCAAGAAATCATAATACATCGTAAAACACCGTGAAAGCCACGTTTATGAGATTCTGAGGGCAAATACACATACACACACCCACACACACACCTACTCTCTCTCTCTCTCTCTCACACACACACACACACACACACACACAAATATAGCTACAGTTGCTTTTTCAAAGTTTACTATGCGTTTAATTCAATGTTCCTCCATTTTATTTGCATGATCCTTTTTTATGGCGGGGGGCTTCGCCCTCCGAGACCCTCTTATGGGGGGCCTGTGGCCCCCTTATCCACCCTCTTCCTTGTAAGATAGCAAGCAGCATTTTAATCACAGTAACGAAATGAAAACCAACAAAATTATCAACTGTATTATATTACTTCGACACAAATACTCCACATCAGCAAAATTTGGTATGCTGTCGTAATTTTGTTTTTTAAAAAAACCTCTTAATCACTCTATCACTCATCAATCAATCATTCAATCCTCTGCGTATGAGTCCCATCCTCTGCCACAAAAAGATTGAGTCGGTCAAAAAAAGACAAGACAGAGCACATTCACTTTATAACAATATTAACGGAACGACATTGAAAATTTTTGTGCTACCTTCCATGTTTTAGATAAGTAATCTACCCTTTTATTCTAGACCAAATTGACAACAACTGTCTACCGTAATACGTTATTTTTGTAGATTCAGGTAGAATTAGTTTTGTGCTACCTTCCATTTCACTAATTTTTGACAAGTACCCTCTTACTCGAGATCAAATTGACAAGAAATGTCAATCGTAATACGCAATTTTTTAACTGACTTCAAAAAAGAAGGAGGTTCTTAATTCGACCGTATATATGTTTTTTTTTATGTACGTTCAGCGATTATTTCGTCGTTTATGGGCCGATTTTGATAATTCTTTTCTGTGTTGTAAAGAAGATATGCGCAGTGGGGTCCCCTGATAAGGACACCAGGATCTGATGATGGCATCTCAGAGAAATCGAGGGGAACTTTCGAAAATTGTATGGACAACTAGTGTGTTTGTTCATATTATCATAAGTACATTAAAGCGCTACCATTTCCTGAAGATCTGGATTCGATCTGATGAAGCCGAAAGACAGACGAGGGAACTCCTCAACGATTTACTGCAGTTATCTAGTGTTTGGGCTTGATTAATTTGTAGTGACGAGAATATTACACTTACATGTTGAATTGAGCGCCATCTGGCGAGTAGTTTTTGAGTTATCTCTACTTGTCAAGATTGAAGTCGGTTATTTTTTTTTTGTAAAAAGCAATTATCACCTGGATTTCAAAATGGTTTCAAACGTTCACACTAAGCCCCGGCTGTCTCCCAACTCATACCAATATCAAATTCAGGTATCTTAGATCTATAGCACACCCGTAGAAATATTGCAAGATTGAATTTGTCTCACAATAATAAAATCTTATTGTCACCCTGTTAGAAAGGGACACACTCTCTGGGTTGTAACTATCTCGCTCGGTTCGCTTTTCAGCTGCGAGTGCTCAGTCCTGTTTAGTATATTAAGTCCATTTTTGTCAATTTGCATTTTTTGGGTCTCTTTATGTACACGATCACTATCCTACAAACTACGAATGGTATATGCTTGTATTGCTTGTGGTAGGTTATAAAATGATAAAAACGTAGATTCATTGTAAAATAAGATGGTAGATGGCGCGGTATAGAATGATAATACACAACTGTTACCTATCCTTATTTTGTGCTGATCACTAACACTATAATTTGTGCTAACACACATGACATTGTTTCAATGATGATTGACGATTTAGCGCAAAGATCAAAACAAGGTAATGATTCTGTGAATTGTGTACGTGTGAATCAAAGCCAATTTCATTTCTATACGATGCTCAATAGTTAAACCACTCATTTTATATAAAATTATTAACCGACTTTAAAAAAAAAAAAGAGGTAAAGGAGTTTGTGTTTGAAAATTTTGAGCGATATCTAATGGTCAGTTTTTGAGTGATTCTCAATAATGTGAATTTAATTTATGCTCGTTAGCCCTATATCTATAACCTTTGACTGGGTGTTCCGATTTTGATGATGCTGTTTGTTTTCGAAAGGCAGTGCTTGTGACCTCCTATACATTTGAGCGACATCTCGCAAATGGTTTTTTAGCTATCTCGACTTTGGAATCGGCATTTTTTTCGTAAAAAGTTAATACTGTATTGTTCTGTGTTAACTTCCTTGTTTTGTTCGTAAAAAATTGCAACACTGGGCTCAGGCTGTCAGTGTTATGTCAGCTGTCTTATCACTTGTCAGAGTTGTCATTAATGACTGCAATATGTTTCTGCCGGAAACTGCCGGAAACGGAATAAAATACAAAGGGCTGCATGCATCCATAGATAATACACTCATGCATCACAGAGTAGGTACTTTTGTAGAAAGGCTGCATGAGCTGAATGAGGAGATTGAGGAGTAATTGTCAGTTATTAGATCATTGTGTTCCGAGCCTACTCCGCTAGGAGTACCTATATAGTGTTCTGTGCTCAGATTAAGATTATCTATAATCTGAGGTTCTGTGCTACTACTGCTCTTGAATACTTGAATATCTTCCATCATAACGAATAGAAAGAAAAGAGAAAACTGTTTACACACTTGAAATACTTAATAAATCCTGTGCAATGGCCGGCGAAGTTGACCATCAGCGACGATGGAATTATATAAGGAAATTATTAGAAAGACCTGGTCCGTTTTGTCACCCGGATTTCGAGCCGTCTGCGGAAATACTAGACTTTATTATTAACTCATGTAAAGTTTTGGTCGTCGGAGCTGGTGGTCTTGGCTGCGAGGTCCTCAAAGACCTGGCATTGATGGGATTTAAGAAGATTCACATAGTAGATATGGATACGATTGAGCTGTCTAACTTGAACAGACAGTTCTTATTTAGAAAGAGTGATATTGGATTATCAAAAGCTATATGCGCTGTAGAATTTGTGAATAAAAGGTAATTTGCTTGCTGTTTTTGTATGTAGCTTAATTTGTAGTTATCCTATGTGTTAAGCAAGTAGTTTCAAGTTAAATTCTGAGCTCAGACAGATGATATTAAATTTATGTGATAGACAAATGTTTGTTCTTGAGTATGGGTTGTAATTGTAAGTGATGTGTTATTGGAGTCGCTCATGTCAACTGTGACGGACCGAATTCTAGTACAAGGTATAAATGTGTAAAAGTTTATTTTTTATTAATTGACACATTTTTGCAAGTCTTACATTCACCATAACTGAGAGTGATAACCACGTGACACTAAAATTTTGTTGTATACACAGTTATTAATTAAATTTTTACTTTATATTTACTACAGGGTACCTGGTTGCCAAGCTGTTGCTCATCATTGCTCCATTGAGGAACTGGATGAAGGATTTTATCGCCAGTTCCATATTGTGGTGTGTGGTCTTGACTCCATAGTTGCAAGACGCTGGCTGAATGGAATGTTAACATCACTTTTGCAGTACAATGATGATAGTAAGTAAAAAATAAGTATTTCTTTAGTAATATCATGTATTCATTCATTTTGTATTGAATGACCAATTTATGGCTGCTTGTATTAAAAAAGTCCACAAGTTATATAAACTATGAATGGCAACTGATAAGACTTTTATTTCTGTGTTATTAGTGGAGTGCCGTAAGCTTTAAACCTCGGAATCCAGGGACTATGAATGAATCTTCATAAAAACTGTTGGACTTATTTCAAAATGCACACATAGAAAAGTTAAAAAAAAGGACCATCTTTCAAGGAAATAAAGAATCATCAAAATCGGTTTACCCAACACGAAGTTATGGGGTCATAAACTTATCAACAAAGATAAAAAAAGATCGGTGAATTAGTTTTTTTTAACTTTTCTATTTGTGCATTTTGAAATACAGTCCAACAGTTTTTATGAAGATTCATTTATAGTCCCTGGATTCCGAGGTTTTGCCATTTTTATGTCTTACGACACCACAATATGTATAACATATACATTTATGATATTATAAATTTGTAATAAATTTTTCATTGCAGGAAGCTTGGATCAGAGTAGTGTCATTCCTCTGATCGATGGAGGTACTGAAGGATTTAAGGGTAATGCAAGAGTAATCTTACCGGGGCTCAGTGCCTGTATAGAATGTACCCTTGATTTGTATCCTCCGCAGAGAACATTTCCATTGTGCACCATTGCCAACACTCCTAGGTATATTAAACTTTCATTTTACTCAAATAATACTAATAATAATAATAAGCAATGTACTGTGTTACATTTTAATATACTTATTTTAAGTGAAAAAAAATACACTTGTTATTTCAGACTTCCTGAACATTGTATTGAATATGTAAAAGTAATACAGTGGGCTAAAGAAAATCCTTGGGGAAGTGGGACCCAGTTGGATGGAGATGATCCGCAGCATGTCAGTTGGGTGTTTGAGAAAGCCCAGGAAAGGGCCATGAAGTATGGCATTGGTACCGTTACATACAGACTTACTCAAGGTGTTCTGAAAAACATAATTCCCGCAGTAGCTAGTACCAATGCCGCAATAGCTGCAGCGTGTGCATCTGAGGTAAAAGGACAAATTGCTTTTTTTTCCTTGGTTATTCAAATGTGTGACTATTACCTCATTATTATTAGTACCATCATTAGCACTTTTTTTTAATGTTGTCTTGTGGCAAAAATTTTGACACTAAGGGTCAATTCAGACATATCAGTGAAGTCACCGTTCCGTCACAGTTCCGGCAAATCTGTCATACTAATAGCACTGACACTTCTCAGTCTCAGTGCTGACAATGCCGAAAATGTATGAAAAATTTGCCGGTACTGTGTCGGAACTGAGACTTCACTGATATGTCTGAATCGACCCTTACCCCTCAATATTGTCCATGCTAAAAATAATATGTATAGATTAAACCATTTTGATGTAAAGAAGGACAATGAAACTATACATCTACAGTTTTAGTATGGATTGGTGGTTTTCTTATTAGATATTTAGTAATTTTTCTTTACCGAAGTTCTACTCTGAAGTAAGACATGCTCAATAAGTATGTTATATTTATTTTACAACCACCTTAAAACTGTTTTCTTAATTAGTAATAATTTATGTTAATAGCTAAATAAAAATTAATTTCTTGGACATTGCTTTTGTATTGTAGGTACACATTTAACATACTGCACTAATTCCTTTTTTCCAGGTCTTCAAGATAGCTTCATCATGTTGTGTTAATATGCATAACTATATGATACTTAACATGGCAGATGGTGTGTACTCTTACACATTTCCTGCTGAAAAGCGCCCAGATTGCACAGCTTGTAGTAATACTACTAAAGTAATGGAGATCTTATCAGATTCTGTCCTGCAGACAATATATGATAAATTATGTGAAGATCCATCCTATATGATGAAACGTCCAGGTATAATGATTGAGCTGTTAAATTACATATGCCTAATGTATGAACCAATTGTATTAACTATGTTTTATTTTATAAATTATAGGTATTACCACAGTAATCAATGGTCGTAACAAGACCTTATACATGGCATCCGTGAAGAGTATTGAGGAAAAAACAAGGGATAATTTGAAGAAGAAAATCACAGAGCTGGGATTATTTAATGGTGCTGAAATTTTGGTAGCTGATATCACTACTCCTAATACTATTACAATTAAGCTTAAGTTTGCTGAAGATGTGGATGTTGATATGAATCGGTATTAGATAGCATTGTACATATCTTCATTGTTTCCTAATTAACTCATTATAACTAAGCTTGAACAAGTACTGAGATTTTGTTATTTCTTATAATTCCTTAAAATTAATAATAGTTTGTATATCTTTTTTCAAATACATACATATTAACATATTAAGTTATTTATTAAGAAGCTGTAGAAAATTGTTTATTTGTTCTTAGTTAATCTCAGGAATTACTGTAGTCCAGTTAAGGAATGCCTCACAAAAAGGGTCGAAAGTGTGTGAGCGGCAGGGTTGCCAGACATTTGCAAACGCGATTAGCCGAATAATTTTGCCTTCTGAGCAGCCTAAAGTCGCGGAACCCCTCTTATCTTATCTTGTACAATTGGATTTTTTGGTCGCCATTTGACCCCCCGAGGTAGCCTAAACGGCGATAATTCTCCTAATCTGACTAGTGGTGGTGAGCGGGAACCAAACGATTTCTTTAGAAACAGGTTTGCCATCTCAAAGATCTGTAAACCCGGACAAGAAACGTGAAAACCCCGGATTTCGGAGCCCACAACCCGGACATTTGAATAAGATATTATGATTTCTAAATTAAGTACATACTATAAATTTCATAAGCTTTGAAGCTAAAAACCGAAAAGTGCTTTGACCCCTCCCCCTCCTCTCCTTCTGCCTCCTAGATGTCAAGACTAAGTGTATTTTTAACCTAAGCATCTTGATCGAGTTTCTGAAGAAATCACGCACGCACGCACTCCACAAGTAGGTACAGTAAGGTCAACTCGGCCGATCTGAATATAGCTACGAGTGGCTGCCCAGATGTCGATTAGGCCAAAATGGTGGTAGGAGGCGGGGAGTATGGGCGGTCGGATAGATACGCCAATACGAAGTAGGGTATCACAAAATACTGTCATGGCCGCAGTGTTTTGATTGGTCAGTTACTGTACCCGTCGAAAAACGAATTTCAGACCAGCCGAGTTATAATGACCCATACTTTAATGACTGGACTATGACTGCGAACCGGGACTACAAATGCAACCCCATACGGACGCTCCCCGGACGCCTTCTAAACTTAATTTTAGGTTTTTTGCCATGGAATAACTGAGGATCTTACTTACTTACTTACCTTGAAATCTTACTCGTTATAAAATTACTATAAGCTTATAAAGGGCCATCCATAAATTACGTCACAAGAATTTCATGATTTTTGAGCCCTCCCCCGTTCTTGTCACAGGTGTGAGCTGCAGTGAGCCATGGATGTAGAAAGTCAAGATGGGCCCGTAACATACATAAGGCGCACGGCGAGTGGTCAACATTAGGTTGTGTGATTGAGTGATTGATCAAGTCAGTCTGTTGTAGACAGCAGCGAGTTACACATCTTCCTTACGCAAAATTGATTTCAGTAATTACGTCCGCAAATGTAGAAAATAGGGCTTCCTGTGACTTCAAAAATATTCTTTCAATTCAAGAAACACAAATAAAGTCCAAAGGAATCACATTTCATTATGTAAACATTGAATTGTAAATTATTTTCACTATTTCTAAAATAATAACTTTATTAAAATGGCGCGTGACATATGTAAGAGTGACAGAGACAGCACGACTAAAACTTCCAAACGCGGAAGCGAGATATCACTATGTAATCTGTTCGTTTTCAAATATAGTAATAAAATTCCATTGCGCCAACTTCACCCCCGAGTAGCGCCCCCGAGGCCCAATTTAATGCAGGGTAATTATAGGCGTCAGGATCTGACGGTAAGGAATACAGGACAGGTAGGTCCAAGGCCTGTATTCCAACAACAGCCGCCAAACGCATCACGACCCAGGCCGACTCAAGCTCAGCCAGGTCCCTATAAACAGGTACAACAGGTACGTAAAGTAAATTTCCAGGAGGAAGTCGAAACTGAGGACGATTATGAACAGCACGAATCGTATACCTCAGAACAGGAAAATTTTTGTATTCCAGACGAAATAATCGAAGAAACGTAGTATTCGTTAATATTAATAATAACAATCGGTTGCCTTATATTTACATCAGCGAACTAGGTGGTAGATTTTTATTAGATACCGGAGCGTCACAATCGCTTATCAGCCCGGACGTAGTCCGAAACTTAAACATAAACTCTCAGATAAAAAATGAAACCCATTATATTAAAACACCTCACGGTACAACTAAACATAATCAGGTTGTGTATATTAAGTTACCCAGAATGTTTAAACGGAACATGACACACAAGTTCCTTCTGTTTAATTTTGATAAGGATTTTATAGGCTTAATAGGCGTCGACTTATTAGGAACGTTAGGTTCTCAGATAGATATGAAGAACATGATGCTGAGAACAGAGTCGACAAACATTCCCATAAAGGATGACATTAAATCTTATATTACAGTCCATCCTAACTGTGAACAACAGGTCACTTTAGCTTGTAACTATAGAGAAGGTGATTATGAATTATTAGCACAAGAAACCGAGTGTGGGTTATCATTTCCTACAGCGTTAGTCAGTGTGAGAAACGGAATTATTAGTACCACAGTGATTAATAATACAGATAATAAAATTAAATTGAAAAAGGGATACCCAATACGGTTAACACCTTGGGAGTATTGCCTAAATACTAACGAATGCGAAAATGAAGACTCCGCGTACGTTAATAACATATTGAGTGATAAAAAATTAGATAAATTATTAAAACTAAACTTAAATAGATTGCGTACAGACCACATGAATGCGGAAGAACAACGGGAAATTAAAAAACTTTGCTTTAATTATAGAGATTTATTTTATTGTGAGGGGATACCTTTAACATTCACACATCAAGTAAAACATAAACTTAGACTAACGGACGACACACCAATATTCGTACGTAATTACAGACAGGCACCAAAACAAAAACAGGAAATCCAAAATCAAGTCGATAATCTATTACGTCAAAATATAATAAGGGAAAGTATTTCACCATGGTCTTGCCCCGTGCACATAGTTGAAAAGAAATTGGATGCATCAGGCGAAAGAAAATATAGATTAGTTATAGATTACAGACGGTTAAACGAGAAAACTATAGAAGACAAATACCCATTACCAAATATTAATGATATTTTAGATAGATTAGGAAGAGCGCAATATTTTACAACAATCGATTTAGCTTCAGGTTACCATCAAGTCGAAATGAATCCGGAGGACATAGAAAAAACAGCGTTCACTACGGATAGGGGTCATTACGAATTCCTGAGAATGCCATTCGGTCTGAAAAATGCACCGAGCACCTTTCAGCGATTAATGGATGTAGTATTGAGAGGAATAGATAATGTTTTAACTTACCTTGACGATGTAATTATATATTCAGTCAGCTTACAAGAACATCTAGAAAAATGTGAACAGGTTTTTGAACGGTTTAGAAGCCATAATTTAAAAATACAATTAAACAAATCGGAATTTCTTCAAAAGGAAGTTAAATTTTTAGGACACACATTAA
Source organism: Hesperia comma (assembly GCA_905404135.1). NCBI lineage: Eukaryota > Metazoa > Arthropoda > Insecta > Lepidoptera > Hesperiidae > Hesperia > Hesperia comma. Next base: position 11,444,737 of record FR990021.1, on the reverse strand, counting down.
CAAGTGAAGGTCTTAAACCTAATGCCGATAAAATCATTGCAATAAAAAAATTCCCTATGCCTAAAACACAGAAAGACATTAAATCGTTTTTGGGATTAGTCGGATATTACAGGAAGTTCATACAGGATTTCGCAAAACTAACCAAACCAATGACTAAATGTTTAAAAAAGAACGCGAAAATAGAAATAACAAAAGAATTCGTAGAATCATTTGAAAAATGCAAAGAGGTATTAACGAATGCCCCTGTTCTACAATACCCAGACTTTGATCAACCATTTATATTAACAACAGACGCATCAGATGTAGCCCTAGGTGCAGTTTTATCGCAAGGTACCGTAGGCTCAGATAGACCAGTAGCTTTTGCGTCACGAACCTTATCAGCAACAGAGGAGAAATACTCCACAATAGAAAAAGAATTATTAGGTATTGTTTGGGCAATTAAATATTTCCGCCCATATTTATATGGCACAAAGTTCACCATCTATACAGATCATAGGCCTTTAACCTGGATAATGTCGCTCAAAGACCCAAGCTCCAAATTAACAAGATGGCGATTAAAGTTAGCCGAATATGATTATAAAATAATACACAAGAAAGGCAAAACTAATACTAATGCTGATGCATTATCTCGCGTTAAAATTCTATATAACAACGAAGTAGAGACAGAAGATACCCCAGGCGAAATTTTAGATTTAGTTTTAGATAGAGAACAAGTTAATCAAACGATTGATAATCCCCAACCAAGTACATCACAAAATCTGTACGACGATTTAGAAGGAATAGATATAGAAACATTATTAGATTCATCCGTAATTCCTGTTGATAGAGTATTTGATCCAATTGAGGACCTTTTTAGCCCAGTTGAGACTTCAGCCACGCCGGAAAGTGCTGAAATTGTATACAAAATTCCTGAAATCGAAGATGCAATAGATAGGCAGCGAAAACAGTTTCACATTAGGAAATCATTTTGTTGCATTGTCGTAGATTACATATAAGTACCCTGACATAGTAATAAATGACCTGACTGAATGTAAAGGACATGTAAAATTGTAATTTCTAATATTTATTGAATGTAATTTGATTTGATATGACATAATGCAATTTAATTTAATATTATTTAATGTAAATGTAATGTAATTTAATGAAATATAATATAATGTTTATTGTAAATTATTGTAATGTCATACTAACATAGGATAAGATATACTAACAAATTTATATGAGATTTATATCTTGAAATAAAATTATTATTATTATTATTATAATCACCTGGAAACGAATATAGAGTAGAGGATAGATCAAAAGGAAAGGTGGTAATTAAAGACGTATTTATTCCAATTAACGAAACGGAACCACAGATAATTAAATTCCTTAAAGAACACACTATTGCAGATCGAATCTTTCATTGTTATTTTTATGATGAAGAATTATACCTTATATTTAGTAAAGTATTCAAAACCATATTTGATAATAGAGGTCCAAAACTTATTCGTTGTAAAACTAGAGTAACATTTGTGGAAAATAAGAACGAACAAACCGAATTAATTAAAAAATACCACGAAGGAAAAACAATCCATAGAGGTATACAGGAAACGTATAAACATTTACACAGGAATTATCATTGGCCAAATATGTTACTTTCGGTTCAGAAATTTATAAATCAATGCGACAAATGTTTAAAATCTAAATATGAACGGAACCCATTACGATTACCGATGTCTCTTACCGATACCCCGCATAAGCCCATGGAACACATGTTCATGGATCTGTACACTAGTGGTGGAGTAACCTTTTTAACTATCATAGATAATTTTTCTAAATACGCGCAAGCAATCCCACTGTCAGCAACGACAAGTGTACACATTGCAGAGGCATTACTCACGCTCTTTTCTATTATTGGCGTACCAAATAAAATTACAACGGACTCAGATCCCAAATTTGACAATGACGTCATAACGGAAATATGCGGTATACACAACGTAAAGATTCACTTTACAACTCCTTACAACCCTAATTCAAATTCGCCAATCGAACGGTTACATTCGACGTTAGCGGAAATGATTAGGATTCAAAGGATAACGGATTGTCAAGAAACGACAAATCTCATGAAGTATGCAATTATCGCGTATAATAATACTATACATTCCGCTACAGGGTTCACACCTTTTGAATTATTATTCGGACACACGAGTAGCAGGAACCCCTTAGAATTACACTTTCCAAAAGAATTCTACCAGGAATACGTAAATAAACACAAACAAATCATGGAAAATGTTCATAAATTAGTCGCAGAAAAGTTAGAAACCAATAAACAAGCAGTTATTGAAAGAAATAATAGAGGCACAGAAGAAGCTCCATTTAAAGTAGGTGATAAAGTTTATAAGCAGGTTGCTAAAACAGCTAGAAGCAATAAACTGGAACCCAGATACATAGGTCCCTACACGATAGTTCGTATACATCCAGAACAAATTGCAGAAATAGTAGGAAAGCACGTTAATGCTAAAACAATTAGGGTGCATTTCAGAATGCTAAGGCGTCCTATGAATGTTTCAGGGGAATCACCATCACCATCGCAGCCCTCTGGTTTACCGGAATCGCCGCCGTCATAGAACCCATTGACAGTCATAATGGTGTATTAGTGCTGAAAGAAGCCAAAGTATATAACCAAGTAGATACGTACCATTTAATAGTAGTTTATAATGTGTCAAAGATAGGTGAAATATTCCTAGAAGTATGTAAGGATTACTATTCTTTTAATTTTAAGAATCAAAATGTATCCAGCGATAGAGATAGTTTAGTTAATAGGCAACAAATAGAATACTTAATAGAAAATATAGAAAGCAAGTTAGTCTATTTAGGAAGTAAAAGGTTAGGTTTAGCAGGAGTACATAGATCAAGAGAAAGGAGAGGATTAATTGATGGATTAGGATCGGTAGTAAAAGCAATAACAGGAAATTTGGATCAGGAAGATGCAAGGAGATTTGAAAGCCAAATACAGGAAATTAGGAGCTATACAGTAGCTAGCGAACAAAAGCATAGGCAAGCAGTAAGCTTAATGAAAGAATTTATGACCCAATATAATGATAAGTTAGTTAGAATTAAGAAGAATGAGGAAAGGTTATTTGAAGCAATAAGCAAATTAAGTAACATGCAAAGCTACATGCAAGCGATAACAATTTATAATCAAATTGAGACATGCCTTCAGCAACTATATGATAGATTACTTACCTTAGAAAATGCTATTACGTTTTCCAACCTAGGTCAGTTACATCCAAGTGTTGTAGATCCGAATTATCTTGTTACTGAATTGATGAGTGTGCAAAGGGAGACAGATTTGCAAATGCCGTACGCTCCGTCGCTACAGCATATACATAAAATTACAAAAGCAATTACAGTAAAAGCATATAGTACAAATGAAACACTAAATTTTGTATTGGAAATCCCATTAGTTACTAACATACGTTATGACCTCCTACACCTATATTCCATCCCTAATGAAAATAATACAGTTCTCATCCCTAAGAACCCCCTCCTTATCTTGGGAAGTAATGAGTTTGCCTATCCTCGCGAGCAATGCCTGCAAGTCACCGAAGCGGAAGCAATATGCCGTCACGTGGAATGGCAGCCCCTGGCTCAATCCGAAGACTGCATCGCTCAGCTAATACAACATGAGAAACCCCATAACTGTTCGTATGCGAAAGTCAACTTTAAAGAAAATATTATACAGCAAATTAAGGAAAACAGTTGGATAGTCATACTTAAGAAAGAAGAAGTAATAAAATCGACATGCGGAAACGACGTGCAATACCACCGTACCAGCGGAGTATCCCTCGTCTCCGTGGATAATAGATGCAAAGTGAAGATTGCAGAAAAAACTTTACGAACCCATCGAAGGTTCATCAATATCCAGGAAAGCATCCCTTTACCAAAAACATATAAGATTCCAAGCAACTTTTCGTTAAACATAAAACTAGAAGACGTCCAGCTCGACTCCTTGGAAAATATTCTTCAAAAAACAAGAGAAATTAAAGAACCTATTTACTTACCTGCAGTTTCATCACGACCAAGCTGGTCATCAATTATATTATACATCATCCTTGGTATGATCTGCATTGGCATCACCATAAAAATATGGTACCGCAAACACCGCAGCCACAGAACCATGGAGGACGCAGCGTTGCCTACAGACATGCAGCAGCAGCAACTAGATCAACAGCAGCGGCAGCCACTAGATCAACAGCAGCAGCAGCCACGGTCTTCGGCACGCTTCAGTCTTAAGGGGGGAGGAGTTACGTTGGCGTAACCGTCGCCCAAGACGACGATTATCATTAAGTTAATTGTAATTAGTTGATAAGCTTGTACTTGTTGTAAGAAAAATAAATCAGTTGTATCTTGGACTCTGACTTGGCCAGTCGCATTATTTGTTTTTAAAAACCCTTCCGCTGGGGCACGATACCTAACTCCTGTATGATAAGCATTTTAACAAGTACAGTCAATCGGGGTAACTTTGATTCTTTAGGGTAACTTTGACAGTCGGCTCCCAAAATAGTTTTTTATTTTTTACGTGAAAAGCATTTGGCGCATAAAACTTATTTATTACATTTTATGTACATAATGAACGTCGTTAACGTAATCTTAAATAAAAAGTGGTTTTCAAACAAAGCTAATATAAAAAACTTTCTTTCAAAAACGTGCGTAACTATTCGTGTTTTTTTCCGACATAAAACTTTTTAGATATTTCTCAAAACTTTAATGCTATCAAGGTGTGTTATAATATAATACAATCTTTTACATGTCTACTTTCGATACATAAACAATTTTTATTAATTTTCAATTGCATCTTCGTTAAAATTACAAATAATATCGGTAAGTCAGATTTTGAACAAATTCTGGGTAACTTTGACAGTATCAATGTATGTACCTATCCCTTAGATGTATCCTGACTTTTGCGATTTACCAATTTTAGTGTTAGTCAAACATCCTAGGGCCCCCGGAACTTCTTTATTTTCCCAGAAATAAAATGAAAAAATTGCAGCCATTTTGTTTTTTCAACCTCGAAGCTGCTCGGGCGCCTGTACTGTTTTAATCATTGCTATCGATGTAGACGTCCTAGGAAGCCGAAATATGTCTCATTTCAAAGCTAACAATGTAGGTAATCAATTGATGATACATTTCATTTAATATATTTTTCATAGAAGATCAAAAAAGGATTTAAAAAACAAAATTCAATATTTTTTCATTTAATTTTCTTAGTTTAGTGCCTTTTACATGAAAACTAACCCGTCAAACTACTTTTTTTTGTTGTCTTATCATAAAACAGGCCTTATTAATAAATGTTACATCAAAGTTATAAGTAACGTAGTTTAGAAGATTTTTTTATAAATATCATCGGTGTCAAAGTTACCCATATAGGGGTGGTAACTTTGACACACAACAAAATTGCTAATTTTTAATATATTTTGTCGTTTTTAAAGACTTTTTACAATTTGACAGTATGAAAACCAGCAAGAGGGCACTGATTAACTCATAACTTTTATCTCATATGCGACGTAGGTAGTAAAAGTTTTTTAAGAAAATACGCCGATGATGTATCAAAGTTACCCCGAATGACTGTACTTAAATATAAACACTTGAGCATTCATCTATGACCAAGACGTTCGAAACATTTCTTTTCCTAATGGTGCGTACTAACACAAGTACTAATGATGCCGCTCGATAGGCTACTATCGATAGACTATCGATAGTCTATCGATAGTGTGGCAATAGTGAGACTATCGATAGTACTATCGATAGTATTGAAAAATCAATACTATCGATAGTATCGATAGTATAAATTATGGTAATACTATTGGTTATCTGCATTAGTATCGATACTATCGATAGTATTTAAGTTTGATAGCCGATAGTATCGATACTATCAATAGTTTTGGACTATCGATAGTTATGTATTCTGTAATAGTATCGATGGTATAATACTATCGATAGTATCGATACTATTGCAGATCATCAATAGTATTAACATATTATATACTATCGATACTATCGATAGTATTGATTTTAGCAATACTATCGATAGTCCTATCGATATCCTAACTGATTTTCAAGGTCAACAATCGATAGTGTAACTATCGATAGTTCAGCATCACTAGTGCGTACAGATTATGCAACATGTTATATAACTTCTGTTTTATAACACGTCCACACTATCTAACATTGTTGTCTAACAATGAAACATGTTACAAGACCGTACACATTAAAACAACATTGTTGTATTACAATGTTATATAACAATTCAATGCGTGTCATTTCTTAAAATATAGCATATAACATTGTTGCAAAAACTAATAACATGTTGTATAACTTGTTTTTGTAACACATAGCGTTCACATTTATTTGTAAAACATGTTATTTATTGCTTGACCAGAAAAATAGAAAACCTGTCATGAGGGCGCTACAGCACAGACAACAGTAACTATAACAACGCTTGTGTTATTATTGTCATTTTGACAACTATGTCGGAAATGTTTTTCATGGAAATAAATGTTATTTTCTACGAAATGTTATTTTAGCACATAGAAAACCACTATTATTTCACGAATATGAACAGTTTTTGTCATTTTAGCACAAAATAGAAACTCAAAATAAAAAGACAAACATGAGACAAACTGTGCAATTCAAACTCACTGACAAGCAATTTACGATTGACGTTTAGAAACTAAGCGTTGCCAGTAAAATAAATTAGTTCCATGAGTTTACCGCAATATGGCGAGGTTTTTTATATTCCTGGTCAACCTATAACTATGTTTTATACATGGAGGATAGAACTAAGGAGAGGGCTCACTGAATTTGGCCCCCCTTTTTTTGATTTTCGGATTTTTGATATTTTTAATTATTTGTTCGTCGTTTGTTCGTTAATGTTCGAATGTAAAAATTGTTTGTTCGTCTTTTATTTATTTATAATTAATTAAACAAATGATCACTCTTAAGTTGGCCCCCCCCTTACTAGATATCTTTATTTTTATCACTTAGATTAATTAATTTTGATTAATTATCTTTTGTTCGATGACTATTGGTGATTGTTCGATCATAAAAACAATTAAATTCCCAATTATTAATTCAAAAAAAAAAAAATTCAAATATTTATTTCTTCGAAGTAGGTTTTTACAAACACATTTCGAAAGTCAAGTTACGCCATCGCTTCAACAAATCCCTACGGTGGGTGGACTTGGAAGAAGAAGCGGCAAGAAACTTCCAAGGAGTCTTTTTTTTTCTCTTTCTCCACTCACAGTACAGGTTGCACTTAGTTACTAATTACGGCTAACTTTTAAAACAATACGTACCTACTTACAACTAATTACAGTTTTACACATACGAACATGAGTGGAACCGGTCGCGGATGTCTATATCCAAGCATCCTTGTCATTTATGTATTCATTGATTGTATAATATAGGTACTTTCTTAGTAAGCTGTGTTTTGACATGTTTTTTAAATATTTCAAAGGGCAAATCAATTATCGACTTAGGTACTTTATTATAGAAGCGTACACCGAGCCCCACAAAAGATCGCTGTACCCTGCTAAGGCGATATGAGGAGATGACTAGATGGTGCATATTTCTAGTAGGTATGCCGATTAGAAACATCACATTTTCGTTTATATAAGCCTAAAATTTTCCGAATAAACATCAAATTGGTATAGATATATTGTGAGGCTACTGTCAGTACTCCGATTTCTTTCAATTTATCGCGCACAGATTCGCGTGATTTTAGTTTGTATATTGCCCTAATAGCTCTTTTCTGTAATCTAAAAATTATATCGATATCTGCTGATTTACCCCAAAGCAAAATACCATAGGACATAATATTGTGAAAGTAAGCAAAATATACAAGCCTTGTTGTTTCAATGTCCGTAAATTGTCTAATTTTCCTTATAGCATAAATAGCCTTACTAAGTTTACCTGCGAGCGTCGCTATATGGGTTCCCCACTGAAGCTTACAGTCCAGAGTTATTCCTAAAAAAACTGTAGATACCTCCATCTTTAATTTTTCATTGTTCACTTTAATAATCTTACTATCACTTTTTACGTTTGGCAAAACAAATTCTACACATTTAGTTTTATTTGCATTGAGTACTAAATTATTGACAGCAAACCAGTATGAGATTTGAGCGAGGGTACTGTAGTGTAAAACTGTAATTAGTTGTAAGTAGGTACGTATTGTTTTAAAAGTTAGCCGTAATTAGTACTAAGTGCAACCTGTACTGTGAGTGGAGAAAGAGAAAAAAAAGACTCCTTGGAAGTTTCTTGCCGCTTCTTCTTCCAAGTCCACCCACCGTAGGGATTTGTTGAAGCGATGGCGTAACTTGACTTTCGAAATGCGTTTGTAAAAACCTACTTCGAAGAAATAAATATTTGAATTTTTTTTTTGAATTAATAATTGGGAATTTAATTGTTTTTATGATCGAACAATCACCAATAGTCATCGAACAAACGATAATTAATCAAAATTAATTAATCTAAGTGATAAAAATAAAGATATCTAGTAAGGGGGGCCAACTTAAGAGTGATCATTTGTTTAATTAATTATAAATAAATAAAAGACGAACAAACAATTTTTACATTCGAACATTAACGAACAAACGACGAACAAATAATTAAAAATATCAAAAATCCGAAAATAAAAAAAAGTGGGGCCAAATTCAGTGAGCCTAAGGAGAGTCATCTTATATGGGAGAAAAGTTGAAAAAGTGTCCAGTTGTATGCGCTAAATAACAGTTCCAAAATCCTCCACTGGTGGCGCTGGTGGATTCACAGGGTATGGTATGAATGTAGCAATCGTAGATGAATTGATTGAATTGAAGTATGCCGAGTTAAAAAATTTAATGTCATTATCGACTAAAGTAGCATGGAGGATATCCTCCATGTAAAGCTCTACGATTGCTACATTCATACCATACCCTGTGAATCCACCAGCGCCACCAGTGGAGGATTTTGGAACTGTTATTTAGCGCATACAACTGGACACTTTTCATAATTATACACAGATGACCCTCCTTAGTTCTATCCTCCATGGTTTTATAACATGTTTTGTTACATAGTCTGTACACACCATAAATAAAAATAATAGTTTTGAGTTTTGAGCGTTTTGTTGGAAGTTGGAACCATGTTGGAACGCATCAACGCACCCAAGATGTTGAATTTTTAAACTGTGCTATTACAATTTATATGACATCTATGGTTAAGATTTATGATGACGTTTCGATCTGACGTGGTCGTGTTCCACAGAGTAGTTTTCTTTTCTTGGTCAATTTGCTTTCTTTATTTTGTGGTGGGATTTCAGAAATCACAAAAAACAGAGTTAACCAATATTTTAAAATTAATCCAAGTTCCTCCATAACCTGAATATAATAACTTGAAAAATGTTGGACAGTTTATTTGACGATGTAAAACGCATGAACAAACGACAGGTAAAACGTTGAACAATAAATAATGATAAGATGACGTGCCCAGGGCACCGGTTGTTTTTCTAATAATTTTATATTCTTGTTTTCAGTTCATCTACCAAGTATTAAGTTTTGGTATGATAGTATCCTCAGCTCTTATGATATGGAAAGGCTTAATGGTTGTTACGGGCAGCGAAAGCCCTATTGTTGTAGTTCTCTCTGGGAGTATGGAGCCAGCATTTCACAGAGGAGATCTCCTATTTCTCACAAATTACCCAGAGGAACCAGTTCGTGTAGGTGAAATTGTTGTCTTCAAAGTAGAAGGCCGAGATATTCCCATTGTACACAGAGTTTTAAAGCTGCATGAAAAGTGAGTGTGTAATGTATTACTTATGTTTTGATTACTGTTGGAAGATTAATCGAGCTCTTTCTCATTACAACTGGATAGTTCTGAGACAATTATATCCATGTTCTTTTGTCAATATTATGATAAATGAATAATAAAGCAATTAAAATTTGAGATGTAACAAACATAGTTGTGTGTTAAAACATCATTTATGTTTTCCAGGAATAATGGCACAGTTAAATTTCTAACGAAAGGAGACAATAACAGTGTTGACGACAGAGGCTTGTATGCCCAGGGGCAACTTTGGCTCATCAAAAAAGATGTAGTGGGTCGCGCTCGAGGATTTCTACCCTATGTGGGGATGGTCACAATATATATGAATGAATACCCTAAGTTTAAGGTAATTACAATCAAATGAATTACATACAAATGCTTCCAAAGTCATCAATTTAACTTCAACATTATCATCATCCCATCATGGCTATTGGCTGTTGACTATTGAGCACAGGTATCTGCTCAGTTTGAAAAGGCCACAGTCCACAATGCAGATTGGCAGATATAGCATACTTTAGTTTTTTGGCAAACTCTCCAGCATGCATTCCTAATGTTTTTTTTCACTGTTATAGCAACTGACATTTAAAAGCTTAGAATGCACTTAATTTGAAAACTTAGATGTCCATGCCCTGGAATTCTAACCCAGACCACCCAATTGGGAGACCTAATTCTAATCACGAGATTGTCACTGCTTTAAACATATGCGAAGCATATTCAAATTAAAACTGATTAAAAAAAATTAATATCATACTTGTAGAGAATATTGTTATTGTATTTAAGAATACAACCCTCACATTTAGTTTAGCAATGTTTATGCTTTCAAATATTCAATATTTCAGTGAAATTCATTATAAAGATTAAGGATACTTTGAATCCCAAAAAAACTGTCATCATTTTATCTTCAATTCTTTATGATCAAAGAAAGTACACTTTCTAATGAGTGTACTTAAGAACTCAATGTACTTAAGAAGAAACAACGTTCAGTATATTCAAAGAATGTATTATATTCTTGAATACTACCAATTATTTAAATGGGATAATATTATTTGTCCTTTTATCTATTTCAGTTTGCTGTATTGGCGTGTCTCGCAGTCTACGTTCTTGTACATAGAGAGTAATGAAACATTTGATCTGAAGATGTGGTGGAAACATTCTATTGTGGAGTACTTTGGCCCTGCGGATGTTTGTATTTAATTTTATGATTAAATGGAGTTCTCTCTAGTGTATTGTTTTGTGTATTACTTTACATCACCATCAGTTACAATAATTGTAATTAAAAAAATTATATGAAGTAGTTTTATTGATGGCCAACAATAAATAATGCCTCATACTCATTAGCCTAACACTAAGATTCCAAGGTGTGGAAGTTTCTACGTAATTTGGGAGTCGGGAAATCAAATAAAACTTCTATGCCCCTTGTTTCTAGTCGTGATTTTGAACAATCTCAATCAGCATTTCTCATCGTCAAGCCCTATTACAGCGGCTATGAAATCCTCTACACTTAACTTTCTAAGGTTCCAACCCCTGATCATTCTCCCTTTGTTCTTAATCAATTTTCGGATCGTGATAGTAAGAGTTGCATATCTTCTATCCAATCGGATGCCGTCGGGTCTGACTGTATCAGCCGCAAAATGATCCTACCCATATTGGATGTAATTTTACCGATCATTACCCAAGTCCTAAATTTTTCCATTTCTTCCATCCATTCCCTTCTTATTGGAAAGATGCACATGTTATTCCTTTACCTAAAAAACCTAAACCTTTATCTCCTGACTATCGCCCAATTTCCATACTTCTTTTCCTATCAAAAATCCTAGAACGTCTAGTTCAACTGCAATTCATTAAACTCCAACGACATGAATTCATGTCATGAAACCCATAGTACGTACGCTTCGCTGGAATCCAAATTGTCATTAAACTCCAACGACATGAATTCATGTCATGAAACCCATAGTACGTACGCTTCGCTGGAATCCAAAGGGTGCTCCTTCCTTCAATCCCATAACCTTTTGAATCCTCTCCAGTCTGGATTTCGGCGAGCGCATAGCACAACAACAGCATTACTCAAAGTCACCGACGACATTCGTTATGGCATGGAGAACCAGCAATTAACTGTATTGGCTCTGCTTGACTTCAGCAATGCCTTCAATTGTGTTGACTACGACATTTTGCTGGGGGTGCTGCGCACTCGTAATATATCTCCGACCACTATTGATTGGTTTCATAGTTACTTGCATGGGCGCCGACAACGTGTTCAGGTTCAAGATGTATCGTCGACTTGGTCTGTTCTGTCTGCCGGCGTACCGCAAGGTGGCGTGTTGTCTCCTCTTCTTTTTGCCATTTTCATCAACTCGATTTGTTCTTTACTTCATCCTACCACCTATATGCAAAATACGCAAGCGTCATTCGGAAATTTGTCGAAAGCGGTTGCAGAATTGAATTATGATTTAGCCAATATTTCTTCGTGGACCCAATCATTCGGACTCAATTTAAATCCCAGTAAAACCCAAGTGATCGTTATCGGTAGTTCGAGACAAGTAGCTAAAATCGATTGGTTGGCATTACCTAGTACCTACTGTACTTATAAATGGCGTTAACATTCCATACTCTAAAGTAGTTAAAAACCTCTTAATGGATGCTAATCTGTCTTGGACTCCGTAAATCAATGAGATCAGTAGGAAGTTATTTGCTACAATTGGCAGTCTGCGCAGACTGAGGAATTTCCTTCCTTTGCCCACTAGAATTACGCTGGCGACTAGTTTACTCTTGCCCATTCTTGACTATGCTGACATCTGTTATCTTGACCTTAATGAGGAGCAACTAAATAAGCTTGAGCGTCTCCAAAATGTAGGTATGTATTAGATTCATATTTGGACTATGGTATATGGTATATGGACTATGGTAAATATGATCATGTCTCCGAATTTCGTGCTAAGCTCAAGTGGCTCCCTATTCGACTTCGCCGGAATGTTCACATACTTTCTGCTCTGTACTCTGTGCTGTTTAATCCATTAGCCCCCTTATCTTCGTAATAACTTTGAATATCGTTGCTTAACACATAATCACATACTTTGTTCTTCTAATAACCTTACACTTATCACTCCTTCACACTTCTCCACTTTCTATCATAAATCCTTTACACTCACTGCTATCCGTCTCTGGAACTCACCTGTACGTACCTGATTCAATAAGAAAAGCAGAAAACTTAAATACTTTTAAAAACGACTTAAAGATTACTATCTTCCTCCCTAGCTTCTTACTTTTCTTCTCTCTTCCTGTTTCTGTATATTCACGTCCTGTCTCTGCGTATTATTGGTATAGTTGGGCCATTTTAATAGGCCACATTTGACAGTTCGTCAAAATTTTCCGAAGTAACCTTGTAAGGGAGGCACCCCATAGTATCTAATACATTCCATACTAGATATTGTTAAACTTTTTATACTTAAAAGTAAGGAACTGACGTCGTTACAAAGTTACGTCAGTGCACTCTTTTTCTTTTTAAATATCAGGGATGGTACCGAAAGAAACAGATGAGTAGATAAGTTGAATTCGAGAAGTCGAACTAATCGTCAAAAAATATTTCACGATTACAAAATAAAATGTATTTTAATACAAACAAAATTAATTTTATTACATTTTAGGCCAAAAAATATGTAATTATTCATTTAATAATAACGTCTGGCTCAAAAGTCAGTATCTAGAAACGTGAAATGTTACAAAAAAGTCATGATTACATTTCGCGCCATTATTTTGACGCATTATTTTTGTCATTTTTTTTGTCGTTGTGTGAACTGTGCGCTTATTAATACTTTTTATAACAATCGCATTCAATTTACAGATGTTTGAAGTCCTTATCGATTTATTCAATTTAATCGATGTTTTTCAGCAGGTTATCTTCACTATGAAGCAAAGACAAACAGTTGTCAAATGTGGCCTATTAAAATGGCCCAACTTTAGTAATTTTTGTGTGTTATTTTATAATTGTTTTTATTTAATTTTCCGTTTTGTGTTGTTTATTGTTTAACGCCTACTTCCACTTACTTTTGTGCTGTTCCTATCTGTAACACCGGGTTGCCTGGAAGAAATCTAGCGATAAGGCCGCCCATTGTTTTACACTCCTTGACTGAGTTTATGTATGTAATATTTTTATGGTGTGAAACAATAAAGTGTTAAATAAATAAATAAGATTCTTTGTGTTGCGGGTGCCATAGACAATACAAGACAACAACACACAATTTTTTTGCCTTGGTGGGAATTAAACCCAGGACCTCTGGAACAGCGTTCCGGCATGGTAACCATTGCGCCACAAGGGTCGTCACATGAATTTAAATATCCAAATCTGCTTTGTAATGACGCTGGAAGACTAGGTTTTCAAAGACTTACAAGCTGCATTTGTGATTGTGTTTTGGTAGACAGAGGGGGCTTGTTGCAGTCTCTTCCAGGGCTGCTGGTAGGGCTAAAAGCAACATCATGACTATTAGTTAAGCTGAATCTTGCAACTAGGATTTGCCTAAAGTTATCAGTTGATCAGTAAGGATTTTTAGTTTTCTCTTTTTAGTATTGTAATTGAACTTGGAAAACCAAAAGATAAACGATAATTAAAATCATGATAATAACTAAACGATTTGGCATCATTATCTTACGCCGCGAATTTGATGGTGAGGTGATGATGCCGTGATGCCCGTGGCCGCCGCCAGGTGTATGAGCGCCCGCGTGCAGAAGCTAGCCCCTCCCCCGTCGTTATTTCAAACCAAGCAGACAACAGTTTCATTTTATTGAAGTTAAATGGGATTAGGCCATTTGCCACCCCCTAGTGGTCTATGTTGTACGCCTTGCAGGCTGGCTTATGAGTATAGAGTTGTTATTTGGAGATTCATAAAATACTTAACTCTAGATGAGGCGATGCAATTATTTTTCCCAGTTGATAGATGTTCCGATGATGTTATCATGCCGCTCGCGCCATCGATATCGCACTACAAAGGTGACGGTAGTTGGTTGCTGATGATGGATGGCTGGATTTTCAAATATTTCCCATCAATTATCTATAAACCTGGGTACGAAATTAATCATCAAACATGTTTAAATGGGTTGACTTATTTTCTTTTAGTAAGTTGATTTAAAAATATATTTCGTCTAATAAGGTGCACCGCCAAATAAAATACTAGAGCACTGTGTTTAACATTATTTAATTAAAGGACATTATCAAACATTATTTTCTTGTATAACTTATCTGTCCATTCTCGCAGATCGCTTGCAGGCTGGACAGTAAGATTTTGTTGGGTACTGGCTGGCCAGAAATTGGAAGACTCCCTTTTTCATTACGCCCCTGCTCACTGCTTTTTACCGCTCCACACCTCGTGTTAGCAACAGCTACTGGTCCCGATTTCGATTCTCAACCGAGGAAAATATTTTATTTACTTTTACATACATATACATACCATGTATGCCTTATTAATTATTATACATTAGTACATTATATATGATACAAGTGCGCGAAGTTGGTCATTACAGTCGAGGCGGTATTATATATAATATATGGTAATAGAGCCAAGACTGTAATGAACAAAGCACACGCGTATCATACGACGTTTTTCAACACACTTGCGAGGAAAAAAACAATTAGGTAGGTATAAAATTATAAACGAACAAAATAAATGTTTGCAGTTGCACAAAATGGCGCGGAGGATTATTTTTTCGCGCGCCGTATCTTTGGTTGAATAACTATGTGCGCGCAGGTTAAGTCCAGAGGCACCGAACACCGCCATTCAGCCACAATATTAAACTAAATAATTATGTATTTCTAATAAGAATTTACGGTAATTAATGATTTAAAATATTGTATTTTTTAAATGCTTTACTAGATAATTAGATGAAGTATAATCTTATCTTATCAGATTTTGACTACAACAAGTTTATTTATTTACAAAATAATAAATCTTTTGGTAACAACCTCTTTACGGATATTAAAAAAAAGTGGAATAAGAAAAACACTATAGGGTAAGTAAGTCCGGGGTAGTTGGCCATAGTTTTTTTAAAGCGTTGTTATAAAAAAACCTTATAGATTACGATATAAAATTTTATTTGCAATTAAACTTTGAAGATTTAGCTTTAAGTTATTGAACTCAAAATTAACAAATTCTAATGAGATGAACCTTAAATATTCATTTAAAAAAAATCGCAATTGGCCATCTCACCCGAGGTGTCTGGGTGTGATGGCCATAGTATTAGAGGTTAGAAGGCCATTACTTAAAACTAGCTTTAAAATAGTTTTGGTGTTAGTCTATGCTTAATCAGCCTCTATTTCAATTGACGATATTTTCACGGGCACATATCTTCAAATTCATTACAATTTTCATGAAATGAAAATGCACATGTTGCATTGAATTCAATCTTCTACCCGAATTGTTGTAGAATAATTTTCATCACACCCGCGACAATATTTTTCCTTTTATCATCATTTTCATATTCCTAACCTTCATCAACATTGATCACACTCCGTCACTACTATCAGACAGACTTAGTATAATATATACTTTTTCGTTGCTAAATTCTTTTTTCTATTTCTTCTTTTTAGACTTCTGTTGTTTTCTTCTTCTTCATTCTGTTCTCTTCTTTATGTCATCTACCATTTACATTATATTCTTCCGAAGCCAAAAGTGTTCTTACCTCTATTTGCTCATTTACAAATGTTTAGCTTGCATAGAATGGATATGAGCAACCAATTTCTTGTAATTTTCTTTTCCAAATAATGATGTTTGCCCCTTGGACCCTTTTTTGTAATTATTCTTCTTTATTGTTCTCTTTAAGGTTTTTCTTGGTATTTGATACTGAATAGCGATAGCACGCACAGACATTATACGCCGTGAGTATATGTTAGCTATATGGCCATCACATACCGACTACAATTGGCCATCTCCCCTTTTCTTCCGGGAGAGATGACCATGCATAAAATGCAAACAAGTCAGAACAAAACTCTAGTAATTTTGAGGTTAGAATAAAGCGTCATTGGTATACTTATCAACAAAAACAAACATCACCATTATTCTATGAAACTCACATCATACTCATGTAAAACATGAACCATCTAAGAAATATTTGCACTACACAAAACAATAAACGTGTTTTTTTTCTTACTTTTTGATTTTTTTTCGGTAAAATTTTCGTTATATCTTAGTTCTTAAGCACGACGCAAAGCGAACTGAGCTCTTACTAGCTACATTAAGTGAAGGATTCGATGTTTTTTTTTCGATTGGCCAACTCTCCCGTATGGCCATCTACCCCGGACTTACCCTAATAGTGCGGCAATGAAAAGTAAAACGCACTAGTGTGTAATAAACCGCATTCCGGGCGTAAGACTAAAGAAAAAATAGCAACTTTACGAGCAAGTGTGTTGAAATAGTAGATTGTTACACAAGGGACGTAAGTAAGCTATTACAGAACAAGATCCAATTTGGCGCCAGTGCGAGCGCAGCTCGCATAGGGCGCTAATGGATCGCGTGCACCCGAGATATTTAGTCACACGAGCGAGCGCAGCGAGCGAGGGTGAATATAGTTCGAGGGTGTAATAGCTACTTGCAACCGAGGTAAGCATTCTACTTTATATCATTCTTGTGAGGTAAATAAAACATTGGTAATGCAAAATGAAATTTTAATTTCAGATCAAATGAAATGCCGCCATTTCCATTTTTTTTTTCGTAAATAGTTTTCTATTTTTTGGAGTTTACTCCTTAAGAAACGATTTGAGTTATAAGGCCCGGTATGAGATTTTATGAGGAGTAAAATCAAGTTTAGAAACACGAAAAGTTCAGGCGTTACGTAGAAAGAGACAAACATATAACTATCTCAAATCTCTAATCTCTAATCTCTAATCTCTAATCTCTAATCTCTAATCTCTAATCTCTAATCTCAAATCTCTAATCTCTAATCTCAAATCTCAAATCTTTTCTTACCATTTTATAAGAAAAGAGATTGTTTACCAAGGAGTTTTGCATAGCTTGAACTGTAATGTGAACATTACAATTCAAGCATAGTGCGACGTAATGTTGCCTTGAATTGCAAACACCAACTTACAAGGAGACTTTCCACCATAGTAATCCCTAGTTACTGAGCAAGTATGATATAAATTATATTTTTCATCCCACCTATTCGGAAAAGACGACAAACTTGGTTCGGTCTTAAGGGGATCCAAAGTTGGTGTTTTCTATTTAGCGGGCTGGAATGAATTTTCATGTAACTTTTCCTGCCCGTTATTTAAATAGCGGGCGGGAATGAATTTTCATATATAACTTTTCCTGCCCGTTATTTAAATAATAGTCGGGTTAGTCGGTTTAGTCAGTTTAGTTAGTTTAGTGACTGTGACAGTATTATTCCTGAATTTGAGGCGCCTTTTATTTTCTCATAGGGGGGGATGAAAAGTAGAGTGTATCACTCGGGAGCAAATATTTTCGGCTCGGGCGACATACTTTGAATCCCTCGCTACGTTCAGGATTCTACTAAAGAATCCCTCGCTACGCTAGGGATTCTACTCTAGAATCCCTCACTTCGCTCTGGATTCAAAAAAGCGCCCTCGCCGAAAAAATATTACTTTGCACCCTTGTAATACAATCTACTATTATGGAATCCATCTCAAGAGTGTGTCGGAGACACGCCATACCTACACCGCTACACGATACCGAACTCAACACAATCATAGTCCTCGTAATATAATATAGGTACCTTTTTCATTTTCATTGAGTATCCTACATATTAGTCAAAATCATAGGAGTATGGGATGTATACTCGGATTTTTAATTAAACGAAGTAAAATGACATTTCGAGTGTTGCCACTTTTTAATGAAATAAAAATAGTGCTGGGGCAAAAATATCCCGTTATTCAACTTATTTATTTGAGTTAAATAATTAATTATTATGTTAATTTCAAATTTTCAAAAAACTCGTAGTTACGTCTCTAAGCATAATATTACTATTCGGCAAATAGATTGTAAGATTTATAATATAAACAAACAATACATTTTAGTAGAAATTTGTTCTCTATTGGTAAAATCATCTTTACTATCCGCTAAATTAATTATAAATCTATCGGAAGTAAGAAGGCGATTGACCATACATTGATACTATTAGTGACGCAAGAGATTATTTTTAATTTTTGTAATATCGCTTAATTACCGGTATTATTATCAGCTAAAACGTTTTTAAGAACTAAAGACAATCACTATGATTAGAAAGTTGGCAATATTAATTAAAGAAATGACATTTCGATGTGTCAGTTTACTTCGTTTAATTAAAAATCCGAGTATAGGTACCTACTCTTCATTTTTATTAAAGACAATAAAAATAGTTATAACATGACAACGGCGTGGCTTAGTTATTGGTAGTGGTTGGTTGGGTTGGGTTGGGTTTTGGGTTCGATTTTCGGCCAGGATATTTATGTACTTATATAAAAGATAATGGTTTGTTGTCCGTTGTGTCGTGATTGATAGTGATGATTTGTTTTGTCGATAGTCGATTACAGCTTTGCAGTAGGTACGAAGTTTTAATTCAAATGCAATTTTTATGTGTGTTTCCAGAACTGTATTTTGTATAAATACTTAACTTATTATATTGCACCAATTTGTCAGGAGTGGTTGTTATAACCGACGCGGTTTTACTCGTAAGCTTTGTCGGAAACTAACAAAGCCGCTGCGGCCGGTGCACTTGGATGGTTCAAACTATTGGCGTGAGCCGAGAAAGTTTTTTATGTGTTTATGCTGTACGTGCAGCTATAAAGAAGATGAATTTTGGTATAAGTGGTTGTTTTAACTTTTTATGTCCTCATTTTATCACTATCACCTTTGCGTGGAACTTTTATAAGATCTCAATCTTAACGTGTTTTCTTAACTTTATGATGGGGGCTGGGGGCTATTCTGAGGGATTAATTATTTATCACCTTAGGATGCAATCGGACATCTTTTTTTGAATATTGAATAATAGCCGGGACTGACTCCTCTAACTGGTCCTGGTCATCACGACGGTACTTACTCAATCTTATGCGTGATAGTAGCAGCAGGTAGGTAGTTCATACTCATTTTGCAATTCTTCATGTAAATCGTCCGTAGAAGGTGCGTGTTTCGGCAATTACGGCCACAGATTCTCAAAGCCATTATTAAAGGCGAAGGCGCTTCTATTTGTCCGGCAATGCATCGGCGATGCCTTTGATGCTCTGATGTTACTGCTGTAAGTGGGTACCTTTTTGTAACACTGACGGTCAGTGTTACAAAAAGGTACCCACTGACGGTCAGTGTTACAAAAAGGTACCCACTTACAGCAGTAACATCAGAGCATCAAAGGCATCGCCGATGCATTGCCGGACAAATAGAAGCGCCTTCGCCTTTAATAATGGCTTTGAGAATCTGTGGCCGTAATTGCCGAAACACGCACCTTCTACGGACGATTGACGGTCAGTGTTACAAAAAGGTACCCACTTACAGCAGTAACATCAGAGCATCACTGACCTAATAACCATCAAGTGGCATGTCTGTTCAGCTGTCAGTTTTTTACATAATAACTTGATTTGGAATTAAAAAATAATGATCACAAGGAAATCAGTAAGAAAGTACCTAAGTACTCGTATTGTACCTACATACTTACCTATAGCCCGACAGATGTGGATTCTATAATATCGATAACTCACTATCGGTTTCTTTACCGTTTGTTGAATTATGTTTGTAGGTATTGTACCCGGATAATCATAAATACATTTAGGTGGGTGGTGCTTATGCGGGTTTTGTGGAATATTTCTAAATCTGTAATAACGGAGTATCAACCGAAATTAAAGGGTCGACGAAAAAATGTTCACCAAGTGAATAGTGTATAGGTACAGTCAATCGGGGTAACTTTGATTCTTTAGGGTAACTTTGACAGTCGGCTCCCAAACTAGTTTTTTATTTTTTACGTGAAAAGCATTTGGCGCATAAAATTTATTTAGTAAGTACATTTTATGTACATAATGAACGTCGTTGCGTAATCTGAAATAAAAAGTGGTTTTCAAACAAAGCTAATATAAAAAACTTTCTTTCAAAAACGTGCGTAACTATTCGTGTTTTTTTCCGACGTAAAACTTTTTAGATATTTCTCAAAACTTTAATGCTATCAAGGTGTGTTATAATATAATACAATCTTTTACATGTCTACTTTCGATACATAAACAATTTTTATTAATTTTCAATTGCATCTTCGTTAAAATTACAAATAATACCGGTAAGTCAGATTTTGAACAAATTCTGGGTAACTTTGACAGTATCAATGTATGTAGCTATCCCTTAGATGTATCCTGACTTTTGCGATTTACCAATTTTAGTGTTAGTCAAACATCCCAGGGCCCCCGGGACTTCTTTATTTTCCCAGAAATAAAATGAAAAAATTGCAGCCATTTTGTTTTTTCAACCTCGAAGCTGCTCGGGCGCCTGTACTGTTTTAATCATTGCTATCGATGTAGACGTCCTAGGAAGCCGAAATATGTCTCATTTTAAAGCTAACAATGTAGGTAATCAATCGATGATACATTTCATTTAATATCTTTTTCATAGAAGACCAAAGAAGGATTTAAAAAACAAAATTCAATATTTTTTCATTGAATTTTCTTAGTTTAGTGCCTTTTACATGAAAACTAACCCGTCAAAAACTTTTTTTGTTGTCTTATCATAAAACAGGCTATCACCTTATTAATAAATGTTACATCAAAGTTATAAGTAAGGTAGTTTAGAAGATTTTTTGATAAATATCATCGGTGTCAAAGTTACCCATATAGGGGTGGCAACTTTGACACACAACAAAATTGCTAATTTTTAATATATTTTGTCGTTTTTAAAGACTTTTTACAATTTGACAGTATGAAAACCAGCAAGAGGGCACTGATTAACTCAAACTTTTATCTCATATGCGACGTAGTAAAAGTTTTTTAAGAAAATACGCCGATGATGTATCAAAGTTACCCCGAATGACTGTACGCGTATCGTTATTTTATTATTCATGATAGATGGTAAGTATATATTTTGTATCAGAATATGGTCAACAAAATCATAAAATTACCTATCATTGGCATGTATCAAGAAGGTCAATGTTACCTTATAATATTTTAAGTAAGTATCTTTGTACCGCCTTCTTATAAGTGCCTACCTTTAGGTAGGTTTAAGTATTTTTATACTGTTAGTTACTTGTACCTATTACATTTTTTTACAGTTACAATAAATACGTTGTAACTAGGTAGGTATTAGGCCGGCAATGCGTTGGTGACGCCCCTAGTATTGCCAATTTCCATGGTCACTTACCATCAGGTGACCCGTCTGCTCATTTGCCTGCTTATGCTATATAAAAAGAAGGTATATTTCACACAGGGCAGGAAGTACGTCTACTACATTAAGGACTTTCGGTAACTGTAGTGATGTTAGTCCAGATACTAGGTAAGGCTCCTTACAGACTTGTCTTCTAACGTATTTCCAAAAGCAGGTAGGTAGGTACTGCTCTGTAATTCCTTCTTCCTGCAATATTATGTAGTTAGTTCGAAAATATTATTATACTGGTTTCATAATTTTATATTAGTTCGACTTCTTCTTTTCAATTTTCAGTCACTGTGCTCTGAGCTATCCAGTTTATCTCAGTGGCTCGTCTTTCCCTCCTTCTGAAATCAACAGTGAAATATTTTAATGAGCTTCATTGTAGTGTCGTAGTCGTAGAACTATTTAATAAGCAATTCTGCTGTTTTTAATGGAATTAAGGTAGCAAGCAAGCATGCAGCATCACCCTTCCGCTGCCGCCCAAGACAGTTGTGACCGACTTAGAACAGACTCAATTTAGGAACTGGAATGGTTAGTCCGTTTAGTACATTTTAGTAGATGGTGTCAGTATAATAGTTGATTAGTTTATTTATGAGCGAAAGGACAGTAACCAGTGATAGTTACACCAGTTAGTTAATGTTAGTACCTAATTGTCCAGTTAGTACCTAATTGTTAGTATAAGTCTCGTTCCAATTCGGTCACAGATGCGTTGCTATCCCTGAGGACTGTGATGGTCGCCTCTAAAAAAGTGAAACCGGCTCTACACCTTTCTATCCGGAACAAAATTGTTCTTAAAACAAATTATTATGATGGTAGAACTGGTTGGTAGGTATTATTAGCACCGTACCGGCCGGTGGTAGGTACCTACTACCCCGGATTCTAGGACTATTGTATAGGTACCTAGTACCTAATTTAGTACCTACTTATCTATGTTCCTACGCTGAAGGTACGCATAGGTTTCCCAAAGTGAAGCGAGGGTATTCACTTATCCCTACTAATTATTATTGAAATATACCTAAATAATGAAGTTACCCATCACAAGTACAATTAACGAGATAATTTTTACGGTACTTTGTCGTTTCCCGACTTCAATCCGGGCGAAGCCGCGGGCTGATGCTAGTTTTACATAAAAGCTTTTTGCTCTACCCTGGAACGTACAACATATACGTATCCGTATATAGTTCCGTAACAGTAACGACGCAATAAAGAAAAAGTTTAACTTTGGTTTCGTTGCCAAAAATATTATTGATAGAGAGCGGAACACTGCTCGTAGGTATAGTTCGGTTTGGTCCACTCCCGCCGCGCTACCATAAATATACAAAACTTCTCTGCCAAATATCTGTTACACTTGTTTATGAATATGACTTTTAGCCGGTTACTATCGTGCAAATACATGTCACTATTCCCTTGGAATGAATTTTGAAAAAAAAAATTGTTCATATTTTCGTCTTTCGTTCTACCCATGTGAAGCAGCTTTGTAGGTACTAAACTTTTAAAATCCAAAGAAAGCAGTTTGAAAAAACTCAAAACTATAGTGCTCAGAAGTACTATTTGAGGGGCGGAGAACATAAAAACGTGTTGTATGACACCTATTTATTGCGTTACACACAACTGGTACGAAAAGAACAACTTATGAACGCTTTTACAATGAAAATCAAACGGAAAGAAAACTTAGGTAGACGAGAGCCGCGGGAGTCGATCGTGTACCGTGTACTGTCCTTGCGGCGTTGCATGCACACTCGCGCCATTACAGCCTAGCGGCAAAACGGGCAACTAAACGGGGTTGCCCGCTGTAGATAGAATAATCTTAGTACCACGCGCTATAAAACGCGTTTTTATAATCATATTGACGGCGGGATCTAAAATGCCTTTAGTTAATTTTGCTTACAAGCTGAATTGAACGAGGAGCACAGGTAGGTAGGTAGGTAATTAGTTTACTTTTGGCTGGGAGTGGCAAGTTTTAAAGTCCAGGAGGGTAGCTGAGAGTAGTACCTGAGGGGTTACTATAACTGCTGCAAATTCTGAGTGTACCTAGTGTCGTCCTTGTTATACATGGCATTGTTATTGCAATTTTAACAATAGGTATGCCTCATATTAAGTTCGTAAAGGTAGTCTCAGTCGTTAAAATTCAGCTTGCAAGATTTGACCCGAACTAATACAACATTGCAGATTATATAAAAGCTTTTAAGAGTATCTACTTAGTTTAACAGTCAATCTCATATTTCATGTAGAAAACTTCTTAATTCGCACCTAACTTTTATTCACTTGATATGATACTTTATCATTCTATCGACATTGCTAAAATCTCTACACAAGCCAAGAAATTTTCTTTTCCATCATAACTTTAATTTTCACTTCACTTTTGAACCTTCTAAATACACAGCGAAATTATTAAAGAAACTTACCTCTTAAAGATTTCTTTATTATTTTTGCTCTAGCTAGGTAAGACCTTGCTGGAAGATCAATAAAGTAATCCAATTAAAATTTAATCCAGACGTAAAGTAGGAACACAGATTTAAGTGATAGGTTTTGATTTTTCAATTTTAATACCTGATTATTTTTAAAAGTACATCCGTTTATTTTCACCGTGTGTCTTTTTAATTCGATCTAGCTTATTTTGCTTTATACCTCTCATAACTCGACAATCATTAAATTGCAGGACCGATGATGGGACCCGATGTAGACTGCCCAATTTTGTGTTCTACTTGCAATACCTTTTTTTATAGGTACATAAGTATAGATTTGTATACATATCAATTGCCCTCTTTGTCAAGAGACTATCTACAATATCTTAATATAATGTTTAGTTGTCGATTATTTATGAACTTCAAAAACGTTAAGACATAATGTAAGTACTTAATTCGTACCTTATGTCAGCACTCAGCACTATCTATAGCATTATCGAATTTTCCCTCTGCTAATTATACCTACATTAATGATTGCGAATAAATACGAACAACAATATTTTTTACTTAGCTATACGTTATAATTTTATAAACCTACTAGCTTTTGCCCGCGGCTTCGCCCGCGTGGAATTCATTTATATCGCGAAACAGGATTTTTCATACAAACTTACATCCCCTATTTCAAGCCTTTAGGGGTTGATTTTTGAAAAAAAAAACGTAGCCTATGTGTGACTCTGGGTCTTCAACTATTTTCATTGAGAATTTCATCCAAATCAGACCGGTGGTTTAGCCGTGAAAAAGTCACAGACAGACAGATAGACAGACAGACTTTCGCATTTATAATATTAGTATGGATTCGGGAGGTTTTAGGCAGGTTTGAAAAAATAACGCTGAATGCACTTATGTCCCTTATCTACTTTAAGACCCTTGAGAGTTTAAAAGTGTGTCTGTATAGAATATGAAAAGTACTGAAACCTCGCATGGCTGGTCAAGAAACAAATTCGCAGCAAGAAAGCATATTTCCCCCGCGACCTTTTATAAAGTTAACAAGGTGTAACTGGGGAAATAAATACGGAAAGCCTGCGATTAATACTTAAATATGAATGTTTAAAGTATTTGTGTAATGTATTGTTATTTGACGATTTTGTGTATCATGTAGGTAAGTTGGTAGTGACCCTGGCAAGGTAGCGGCACTGGGTTCGATTTCCGATGGCCACGGTAGACATTCAAGTGATAGTGAGTTATTTGTTCACGGGTCATGTGTGTAAGGTAATGGATGTGTAATTTGCGTTGTTAATATTAGTCGCGACACTGGTATTCTAGTGCTGGGGTATGTGTAGCAAGCGTAGCGTTTATTATATTATTCTTTAATTTCCCGTTAAATAAGTTTAATTTTATTTTAAGGTGTAGAGGTGTTAAACAAATAGCGAAGAAACATCAATTTGGAAGAAACATTTCTCGGCTCATTAGCCATGTCTTAGTTAAAGTAATCACCATGGTTGTGCGTTTACGTTCCTTCTATATAAGAGAAACGAGGGTTCTAACGATCGTCATTCCGTTTTGTGTTAATGTTTAAACAATACCATCCTGTTTCAGCGGATACTTCGGATAAACTATTTTATCTGAAGTGCTTATATTTAACGTTATAGGTATAGGTGCTAATTTGTGCTATAAAATAAGCCTTGATTTACGTTATCAAATTACTCGTCATGGCATAAGCTGTATTGAATGAGTGTTTTAATTTTGATTAAGCTAGGTTTAAATTTCAACCTATAAAGTAGATCACTCGTAAGAAAGTGAGAAACGAAGTGCTAGAACTTATGAGGAAACACTAAGGCCGCGGCCTCGAATCTTGCGGGCAGCGGGGCGGCGGCGGCGGCGGCGCGGGCGCGGCAAGATGTTTTGCGTATAATCAAATGGACCGACCCTCGAAAACAGCGGCGCGGCGGCGGTGTGGGAGCGGGTAACGAGCGGTGGTTGACAACATCAAGCGGTGACCGCTCGCGCGTCGTGTGCGTCAGAATGGCGGGTCTGCTCATATTTAACGTTGATGTAGATTTAGAAAAAAAATCCTAAGTATATTCGAACACAAAAAGTTCTTTTATTTATACCGTGTATAATTCAAAATCACAGATAACTTTCCATTTAAAATTTAAGACTTGATATTATTATTATTATTTTAGATGCAGTTTTCACTAACGTATTCTAATGAGCTTGAGTTGACATTTAGTGTTTGTTTTATTTGAATAGGTTCACAAATAAAAAATTAAGTCAATTTAAAGAATACCATCCCTCATTTATCGATTATGGACTTACCCAAGCGAAACAGGGGCGTTCACTATAATTAAATAATTTGCCAATTTAACTGTGCATAATGTTTTAAGTTGAAAATATGACGAACAATGTTTACAAAATTGCGGGACATTATGACTTTTCATTTGGCAACCTCACACAAAAAGAATTACGTATCCATACGGTGCACCGCTAGTTGACATTAAGGTTGTCAAGTTGTCATGCACACAAAGTGAAAAAGCGACTTCACATCATTCGTTGCTTTTCTTTGCGAATTTTATATCTGCCTTTTGGTTCTATAATCTGAGCATTGTATATTCTATGACTTAAATCAGTCTCAGGTTATATTGTGTGAACGATGTGACGCTTAGTGACGACGTATATTTGAAGCGCTGTTTGTATACTAAAACACTTAAACTTTAAATTATACTTGCACTAACATGAATTTCGAGCTTTAGATAAAGAAGTATAATTGTTAAATTTATATTTTTCAAATATTTTTAATATATATATTCTTACTTATTTTGAATGTAGTTAGTTTTGAATAACTTTTTTCTTCTGCAATGATAAAATAGTAGGTGTTCAGAGTTTCGTAAACTGTTTTTGTTAATGACTATTTATCCATAAAAGCTACGGAATCCAGACTACTAGGTTTTTAGGAAGCAATTAGGTAGCAATTAATAGTGAAAATAATATTTTAATTATAGCTATAATTGTAATAATATTTTATTTTGATAGCTCATATCCCTCTCGCTGTTCTTGCTAGGGTAACGCACACGGTGACAGCCCGCGCAACCGCATTGTAGTGTTGTGTAATTTATTTTGGTGTCGTAGTAATTTCGGGTATTATGGCCTACTCGGCCAATATGGCCAGTATTATTTTCTCCAAAACCAACCAACACCTGAGGTGTACATATTCACCATAGTGTCGCGCCCCTTCCCTTGATCCCTTCAGTCGATTCCTGCGTTGCGGCGAGTTCGCGTATGACCGGGTGTGTACGAAGATCGAAATTTTAAGCACATTGTTGACAATTTTTTTAATTTAGAATTTTATGAGTCACAAAGGTCCCTGCGGCCATTATGGCTCACTACGTGGTTGGCCAATATGGCCTATGGGCTCTATAATCTCTAAATGATAATCTATCATTTTCAAAAAGAAAACACGAAACTTGGTCCAAGGTATCAATGAAAAAGGCAGTGAAATGCCCAATATGATACAATAAAAGTATTTGGATATGCATATTTACGTACTCAAAGCAGTAAGATAGTAGTAGTACGAAATTATAACTTAATAACCTTTTCAAGTGTCGCTGATACAAGAAATAGCACCTAGGAAAACTACTAAACGACGCAGAAAGGCTGCTAGGTCAACATTGCTTACCTCAGTTACCTTACCTGCAATAATATGGCACTAGGCCATATTGTCCTACCATGAATAATTTCTAAGATTATTCAAAACTAGCTGTGCCCGCGGCTCCGCTCGCGTGAAACTGAGTGTGTCACAAAGTTTTTCCCGCGTAAATCTCGATCCCGCGAGAAGTCAGGAACAAAAAGTAGCCTATACAATGCTCCATAACCTCCTCTATCTCTCAGTGAAAGTCCTATTAAAATCTAAGACCACTATTTCGCGCACAGGAGTTTTTCCCACGTGAATCCTGATCCCGCGGAAATTCCGGGAATAAAAGTATTCTATATGTTACTTTACAACTTCCTCTAGGTATCTCCCAGTTAAAGTCCCATAAAAAACTAAGCACGCAACTTTGCGAATAGGGTTTTTTTGTGTGAATCCTGATCCCGCGGGAATTTCGGGATAAAAAGTAGCCTATATGTTACTTCGCAACTTCCTCTCTCCCAGTGAGTCCCATAAAAAATTATGCCGCGCCTTCTCGTATTAAGAGTTTTTCCCGCGTGAATCCTGATCCCGCGGGAACTCCGGGACAAAAATTAGCCTATATGTTACTTTACAACTTCCTCTATCTCCCAGTGAAAGTCCCATAAAAATATAAGCCCATTCTTACTTCGCGCATAAAAGTTTTTCCCACGTGAATCCTGATCCCGCGGGAAATCCCGGGATAAAAAGTAGCCTATACGTTACTTTACAACTTCCTCTAGATATCTCCCAGTTACGTGTCGACTATAAACCTCTTATCCCGCGGGAACCGATAGGTTTACCGGGATTATAAGTATTTGGTATTTTAGGTCTCGTGAATAACTATCTGTGTGACAAATTTGGCTTAAAACCGTTCTGCCGTTTTGGCGTGATAAAATATCCAAACTTTCGCATTTATAATATTAATAAGATTAGTAAGATATAAAAATCTCTATAAATTTTAACAAATTATGTTAATCCGATGCCTAAGCTATATTACTGCAAAGTTTCATGAAAATCCGTTCAGTAGTTTTTGCGTGAAAGAGCAACAAACATACACACACACTCACTCACTCACTCACTCACTCACATACATACATCCTTACAAACTTTCGCATTTATAATATTAGTAGGATATAAAAAGAAAGTTTTTTACGCTATGTTCTGAAGTTTTGAAGCCTTTTAAGGTCATAATTTTTGATTACTATTATGTCCAAAGGACTGATTTAACCAATAAAGACTTACAGACATCAAAAATTTCGTGTTTTATGTCCAAAAAGCCATATGGTGTGCCATATTACCCGAAGTTACTCTACGTAATAAGTATTTATTTTATTTACTTCTTTACTACTTGTCTGTCATCTTTATCCTCTTTATCTTCTTCCTTGTTCCCTTCCATATATATCCTTGCCTTTCTTTATGACTTGTTCTTTTATGTTATTTTACTATTTTTAATAGTTGTACTTTCTCTTTTAACCGAAATTGTAAATGATTTAAGATTATAATTATATTGACTACTTTGAAGTTAGGTATTTTGATAATTAATCTAATTATTACTTTGTTATTTATTTGTCGGGACATTGTCTCTGTTCTTCACAATTTCGATAAAACTCGCCTTTTATTTTTCTTGTCCTATAGTAGGTAAGTATTCACTTCTTCTTTTGCCCACAATAAATCAAGTGTAAGAAATAAATTTGAATCGAAAAGATGTTGTCTCCGTTGTTCAGACATTTCGTTCGCGAATAAAACAAATATCTCAGCGACACAACACTACGCCGCTATAGCGCCGCGCGAAATGTCAGATTGGTTTCGAGAACTAGCCTGCGTTGCCCGCGCCGCCGCCGCCGCCCCGCTGCCCGCAAAATTCGAGGCCGCGGCCTTAAACTTTAAATACTTAGTTAGTTTAAACACAAGATTAATATTTTAAAGAATGTAGGATACTGGTGTAGTAATACAGCTTAACATTGTAAGATTAAAACGTCGCGACGTGACGATGAGCTAATTAACTGGCAGTAGCTATATTGCTTTGAAACTTCGCAGTGCTTGTAGCTTGTAGAAAATATACTTGAGAGAACGTCATTTTCATTTTAAAATATTTTCTGGGCAAGCGCGTAACAAGCGAGTGAAATTAGGTACCTATAGTAAGATCGCGTCGAAAAAAATCATAAACTAGTTTGGGTCGTTAACTGGAATACTGTACCTACCTATATTAGAGGCGTCAAAATGCCTCGATATAAAAGCGGATATTTGACTTATCGAGATAACATTTACAAAATAAGTTAGAAAGAAAACGCTTTGACAAAACGAGAAGAGCCATTATTTTTTTTAAATATGTAAGTAATCTTTTTTCAGACTTTAAAATATCATGTAATACCTGATACCTAATTATAAATTACATGGTTGTTATGAAAAAAGGTAAAAGACAAACGTCAAAATAGTTTTGTGAAAAAATATGATAAAATTCTGGGCGTCTTACGTTTCAATTTAGTTAAGAGTTTTATCACTAGTTCAGATATATCTCCCAAATTTCAAATAGCTGCCGGAAAATTAAGCCGTTGGTAAGCCGTTGGTCAAACTCGTAGAAGTATAAAATCCAACGTAGCGTGACCAAATATACCTCGTCAACCTAATATTATGCGAAATGAGAAAGTCCAAATGAGTCCCCTAATGTAATACTGGCTTATTATTACTTGGAAATAACTTCGACGGTAGAAATACGAAGGAATTTCACTTAACTCGCATTTGCAGGTCTGCGTAGGTAAGCTGTTTTTTTTTTTGGAAACACAGCGCATGACGTCAAGTTTTTATTGATAGCTTATTGTAGATAATCTAATTATGTATTAATTAGATTCTAAGAAAGAAGCGAGGAACTCAATTATTACCTATCCACACAATAACAGCTGTACCTAAGTGACAAAAATTACGATTAACATAAAGATAAAAAAAATAATTTTAAACTGATACCTACCATCTCGCACACTATACATTGTTATGTTACAAACATAACAACTGTTGCATGGATCGTCGTCATGCACCTGGGTTAGGTATAAACAGTTTTGTCAACCATTTCAAAATCGTAAATACCTACCTGTTTTCAATTAAAATGAATTAAGATACGATATGTATGTAGAAAATAAAGGAAGAAATCGTTCCTAAAATCCATTATTCCACTCACTATAAATCTATGAGGTTCAATTGCATTCACTGAGGACTCTTCACCACTTCATTCTAAAACTATTTGAATTAGATACTAACTTTTATCTTCAACTATATTCTTCTTAGATTTATCTTCAACGATGAATTCGTTTGATTGCACTTTATACGTAATATAAAGTATGTTACAAAGTATCCGCCTCAGTTTAATAGAGTTTCGGATGTTTCATTTAAAGCTAGCAAATTTTACAATTCGTTAGTAGTTATCATCTCGTTCAATCTTGTGGTTACTACAAAGTACGCTAGCTAGGGGCTTGAACAACTTTTATTTTATGAAGTTAGTTTTATGAGATCATTAAGTTTTATTGCAACCAACATTCGATGCAAATTGTTAGCTCAGTCAGTTTACCTATTTTAAGTTGTTTTATTTCAGCTTCAATTCGAGGAAGTTGTTTTAGGTAACATAAATAAAACTGAGGTTATCATAAAACTACGGTAATATGATAGTAGGTATGCAAATTTGCCCATACTTTATGTTTATAGTAGGTTCATATTATATTTCAATGAAAACATTTTGTTATTAATTTATTTCCATACCTTGTTATTGGAATTACTTTCAAAAAATTTTCCGGTTAATATTTTACTAAAAAGTTGTATATCTCTGGCCATCTCTAAATCCAAAAAATTGAAGTTCCAATTTTAATCTTTTCTACTATATTTTAACGTTCAGTTAGCATTTCGATGTATTTATTTTGCGTTATTTAAAATGGTGCTTAATTTGAAATGAAATAATATAATATTGTATATTTTAAGGATATTCCTTCAAAATGGCAACCTTATCATTAGGCGTCAAGCGGTGGGTGTCAAGAGATCAAAGCGGTGTGCACAAAGTTGCCACTTGTTATAAGGGTGCGTTTCGGGATTCCATCCTTGTCTCATAAATCTAACTGAGCAATGCTTAGATTAATAATGTGTTTTAAATTTTACAACCCATTGTTTTGCTAATTAATATCGGTTCATCATCATCATCATCTCAACCTATCATGGCCCACTATTGAGCACGGGTCTCTTCTCAGAACGAGAAGGTTAAGGCCATACCATAGTCCACCACGCTGGCCAAGTGCGGATTGGCGGACTTCACACACCTTTGAATTTTGCGAACTCTGCGGCATGCAGGTTTCCTCACGATGTTTTCATTCACCGTTTGTAGCAAAAGCTTAAAACGCACTTAACTCTGAAAAGTCATAGGTGCGTGCCCTGGGATTCGAACCTGGACCCTCCGAATAGGAGGCCTAATTCTTAACCACTAGGCTATCACCGCTACATCACTAGGCTATCACCGCTACATCACTAGGCTTTCACCGCTACTATCGGTTAACGATCGAATAATCATTGGGTACATATTTACAATACAATACAATACAATACAAATACCTACACTTTATTGTTCACCAGTTTTGACAAAATAAACTAGATATAATAACAAGAGAACAATCGGCGGTCTTATTGCTAAGCAGCAATTTCTTCCAGACAACCTAATGAGGGAAAAATTACAAAAGGACACAGATTTATGGTAGGGTGTACGAAAGTTAACAAATTTGTGACTATATTAAAGATAACATAATTGCTTTTTACAAAAAAAATAACCGACTTCAACCTTGATAAGTAGAGATAACTCAAAAACTACTCGCCAGATGGCGCTCAATTCAACATGTATGTGTAAAGTTCTCGTCACTACAAATTAATCAAGCCCAAACACTAGATAACTGCAGTAAATCGTTGAGGAGTTCCCACGACTGTCTTTCGGCTTCATCAGATCGACTCCAGACCTTCTTGAAATGGTAGCGCTTTAATGTATTTATGATAACATGAACAAACACACTAGTCTTCCATACAATTTTCGAAAGTTGCCCTCGATTTCTCCAAGATGCCATCATCAGATACTGATGATTCTTTCAAAAGGACCCCACTGCGCATATCTACTTTACAACAAAAAAATAATTATCAAAATCGGCCCACAAACGACGAAAAAATCGCTGAACAAACATAAAAAAAAAGCATATATACGGTCGAATTGAGAACCTCCTTCTTTTTTGAAGTCGGTTAAAAACTATTAAAATAATCAATTTAAGAGAGCGATCATAGTGACAAGTAGTGATTTTTTACTTGGTTTTTGAAGGATTCTAAGGAAGGAGCACGTCTAATACAGATAGGTAAGGAATTCCAAAGTTTTACAGCGGTGACAGAGAAGGAGTTATCGTAAAAGTTGGATGAGTGGATAGGAATTTTTAGTGTCAAGTTTGATGAGGAACGAAGGGGGAGGTCATGTGTCGAACTAAGGAAACAGAAACGTTCTTTTAAATATTTATATTATTTATTAATGCGGTTTTATATTACTCGTATTATAACAAGAATCCGAAGTTCCCCAATACACATTGATCGTAGACTGCGGGTGCACATCGTCTAGTAGTGCTAATTATTTATGCCATGGTGGGACTATGTCACAAATGGCATCAACTGTAGCGGCCTTAGCTTAGGGCCAGGCGTCGATTTTTGCAAGCTTTTTTAGAGAGGCACCCCGTTAGTGATTTTGTACTAAAAGCCGAAACTCAACTCACGTGTCTACACTGCATTCGCGTTCGATATGGAATTCGTATCCGTTGTATCCCACACAAATGCCAGCTTACCAGTGACTCGGGTAAAGTTAAAAGCGTACAGGGTTACAGGGGGCTGAAAGAAAATCTCGATCTCTGATCCAGGACTACTGTCCACGCAGTCCAGAGGCAAAATGAAGACTTTGTTTTAGAATACTTATGTGTAGAGCCTACTTATGTGGGTCCTATAACATGTAGAGAAAAAGATCTTTCAACTTTTTGTTTCTTCTTTAAATAATAACATCAAATCATGTACAAGAACAATATCACTGATGGATGGATTATTTATTATTCCTTAGTGTCACCCGAATAAATTATTGTGAATTTATCGCACAAGTAAGCAGTTTTCAGTAGGAAGTGTATAACATAAAATGCTTGCCTTTTCGTTAGAAGATCGGTGTATGAATGGGGATCAAAGGATGTTGAGGCCTTTTGACATGCTTCTTAAATCTTTACGAGAGCCGTTTTATTCTATTAGATATTCATGATAATATATATTATATAATATATTTTTTGAGATTTACGATTCAATTCATGCAAAAATTTAGTTAGATTAGGGAATTAACAAAAGTTAAAATTATAGGCTATTATCTACTTACAATAAATTTCGTTTGTCAATCGATGATTTAGGTATATGATTTACAAACTAGAGAAGATACCAGAATAAAAATAGCGCTATGACAGTAACGTCACTCAGTCAGTAATCGGCTCGAGCACGAAAATTTGGCTGTATTTGTATTTGGATGTATTTGTACGGGTCACATCACGTGAAATCGGCTTCAGCATACATTTCCTTCGGCAGCTAATCTAGTAGGTCTGATATATGTACTGTACTGATGATATCGTGACTATGGTGAACGTAACGCAATGTGGAGATATAGTTGAGTGGTGATAAGAGGCATTTAAGTAAGCGATCAAAGGGATTTTCACGCAGTTGCGTCTTTAAGAGGAGGGGTTGCTATCCGAGAATACTAGGTAGGTAATCTTGAAAATAATTTACATACCTACCCAGTATCCGTTGAAGCTCCAATCATAATTAGTAACAGGAAATTTTAGAATAAGTTATTCTTATTCCTACAAGAAGACGACCACTAGGTGACAACAAAAATTTCTGTATTGTCCACAAAGAAAATCCACAAATAAATCTTCTAGTAATAATAAAACTGTAACGAGGTCCAATTAGTAAGTACCTTGGACACATTTGGGAAATTTTATTGTAGGTAGGCATTCTTTGTATAAAAATACCCGAACAATTTTCCCTGACTCTGTAGTAAAATATAAACATGTCGTTTATTTTAATAGCGAAACGGCTAAGGGTTAAGTTCTCAAGAGCCGTTACGATTAAGCCCTGGGAAAATTGGCAACATTTAATGGTTTAGGTTATAAGCCGTGGACACGTATTTTCTTTAGTACATAGTATCTCAATGCGTATTCCAAACTTTTCGGAGTTATGTGCGTTTTAAACATTTAGATGTCACTCACTATAATGTTGAAGAAAAATCTTCGTGAGGAAACTTATAGGTATGCCGGAGAGTTTCCGAAGTATTCCGAACTCAAATGTATGAGAAGTTTGCCAATCCACACTTGGCCTGTGTGATGGACTACGGCCTTAACCTGCTCATAATGAGAAGATCGACTGTAGTCAACAGTAAGCGGGCCATGATGGGTTGAGATAATGATAATGATGAGATGATGGGGAAAATACAATTTGGTCAGAAATCATTCCAATGATTTGAAATCGACGTTTAATTTATAAATGGGGAAGATTACATTCTTGCGATGTCTTCCGAAACTTTTTATTCAACCAAGAGCGATTGCTTTTACTACCAAATCATCTGTAATATCTGTATATTCCCGAACATAGCCTGTTCGCTGGTCAGGTTTCAGGGT
This sequence comes from Hesperia comma, assembly GCA_905404135.1. Classification (NCBI taxonomy): domain Eukaryota; kingdom Metazoa; phylum Arthropoda; class Insecta; order Lepidoptera; family Hesperiidae; genus Hesperia; species Hesperia comma. The sequence goes on along the minus strand of FR990021.1, from coordinate 11,408,823 downwards.
CAAACATCTGAAATTTAAAAACCTCGCTCCTCATCACACCTCTCGATCCTCCCCTCTATCTTAACACATCTGCCTTCTTTTTAGAACCTCCACTCTAAATCTTGCCTTACCAGCTCTCCAAACCTCATCTCGCCTTACCACATAAATCATCTCACAGAAGAAGGTGTCCTTGAAGGTGAACAGAAGGAAGTCCTTCTGTTCTTGCTCCTCATAGTTGTTTAGTAGCGATATAAAATACCTCCGTTACAAATATTTTGTGTATTCTTTGGTTGCCTTAATTTGGTTTGGCCGGATACTCGTCATTGATGCTTATGCTCTTAATTGTTCCTGGACAATACTTACTATTCATCATCTTACTCAGAAGTTATACAAAAAATAATTAAATATTATATTTTCAACTGCTTCTAATAATTATAGTGATAAGATAAAAAGAATATCTTGATTTCCACAAATTATTCTTCTTTTTTACGGCTTATTCAGATATTTATCTTATTCAGATATTCAGCTGTCAATTATTACTAACGCAACTTTCTAATACTCAATAAATAATAAAACGACGGACGGACTGTCGAGTACCCAAAAGTATTAGCTGTCTCCTTAATATTATCGAAATAAATATTTTCAAGGACGATAATTCAATTGGCACCCCGACACCTGAATTTAAATGTTGTTTCAATACATGGTAATTCATGTCTTATTTGTTTATTTTTATTTTGAATAAAATAATCTTTTTATCTTGTTAAAATACAATGCCATATACTTTATTGTGCCCACTAAGGATTCTAAACAGAATATACTGAACATACTGAATGGAAGCAAGCATATAAAAACCTTTCTAGCACATCATCAAATTTTCAAGATGAGCAACAAGACTTTTACAATGTGAGAATTGAAAAGAATGACAAGTGAATCTCTGTGTACCTATGGTTTTAAATCAGCAGGGAAATAACTAACAAGTCTTAAGAATTGGAACTTGTCATGCTTAAGTGCGCCGGAGCGATCATGTGTATACGACTAGCGTTAATTAAATACGAACTAAGTTCGGATGTGCCGATTAGAGTTTGTGTACATCATCAGTATAATTTATAAGTTCTAAAGCTCTCAAAGCTGGGCATAGATTTTATCATTTCAAGCAGAGTCTTCTTAGACTAAGACCTCAAAGTAGGTGGCACAACAGAAATTTATGTTCCCAGTGAAATAAAGCGGTAAAATTGATTGAAATAAACAAAATCCTCAAAAGTATGTAGGTACGTTTAGGTATCTAAGTACTAATAATGTCTTTTGTATTAGTATACATGGAATGGTGTTTCTCCATCGAAATGTAGTCGTAATATGAATGGTGTATTTAGGCTTATTCAAGGCTAGACTAAATTACATGACTTCTATAGTTTTAAGTTGAATTACGATAAGTCTAGACTCTGGGTGAAGTGCATGTAACTAACATTATCTTTTGCACGTCCTTTTAAGCGTGAATTAACCAGATGCGACACAGTGCAATGCCCTTAAAATAACTTGTATAACCTATGTTTTTGTAATTTGGTAACTCAAATCCTTAAAGTAACAGGTAGGTAGGTAACCTATTAAAAGGTAGGTGCTTAGTTTAATTATGCAATGATTTCCGAGTCGTAGCAAAATTACAGAGACAGACGTTGTCTGGACGAGGCTTCAATATTAAAGGCTTAAAACATTTTTTTTCCTTTTTTGTCAATAGTTAATAACCAGTAGATGATCTATTTGTTGACAAAAAATATCAAAAGTATTAAGTATACCTAAGTCCGGAATTAATTTGTATTTATATCTTATACATAAAATTCTAGTGTCACAATGTTAGTTACCTTACTCCTCCTAATCGGCTTTACCGATTTTTACCAAATTTTATATTCATAGTAAGTAAGGTCTGAGAATCGGCTACTATCTATTTTTCATACCCCTAAGTGATAAGGGTTGTTCACCCTTAACATTTTTATGGCAAAACAACGTTTGCCGGGGCAGCTAGTTTTATTATAAATATAGCAATTAAATAAAATATAGCAATTAAAGTTGTGAAGTTGAGTTAACGAGATTGATGAGCAAAAATATCAGTAAAAGACAAATTATCACGATATTAAAAAGTTAAATTAAAGCTCGAACCACATGAGTACACGTGTGCTACAACAAAATATTTTTTAAAACTCGTTTGGAAGCGGATATTGCATTCGAGCGCGTCCCCGTTAGATCGATACAGCGTAAACTATTTTTGTTATGCGTATTAAATATAAGACTCACATTTCTATTTCTCTTTCAATAACAAAATCCAATTTGAATGCAAATAAACGGTTTGTTTTTGCTTTGTACTATAGTTTTAATTTCCGGCTTTTTTGTACTTTATGTGTAACGCACCTTCAAAAATACTGCACATAAAAAGGGGTGTGTTTGTTCCTATCAATGGGATGAGGGAGAGCGTAGATAGGAGAGATGGTAGAGCCTATAGATCGCCGAGAGTCTGTCGCCCGTCGTGGAACTAAGTACCATATCTTTCTAGTAATAATTGTTTTAACAGCAATGTGCTCCAGTCAAAAAGATTCGGTTACAATTTTAAATTGTATCTCAATTGCCGCAGTATAATTTTTTTTAAAGGAATTAAAGGAGCAAACACAACTGTGACCGACACAGAACAAGATTCAAGTTATGGTTAGTTCAATTTAGATGATGTTATGATATTAAGATTGAATGTAATTTGAGCCCCTGCTGACTATTTTCAGATAAAAGAAATAAAATTTTAGAGTCACATGGAGCAAGAATACTTTTTTCTAATATGATTATTATTTTTAAAGTGAATGATCAAGTTTTCTGAAGCGAACGACGTTTCATTAGCCCTGTAAACAAAATATTTGCAAAACATTTTATTTTATGGAAGTACAATATTATTTTAACCTACCTATTAATTATTTCAGTATGGACCTCCTGTGGTATTAGGTACGCGTTCCAAAATTTATGCGAAAAAAATTATTATGTATTTTAAGTTCAAAATGAACGAAATGCGAGGCATTAAGTAGGGATTAAGTCTCGGGCGGTTGGTGGACGATCCAGTCAGATAAAATATTAAATGCCTGGGCAGACTGTAATTAATAATGCGCTACATACGAGTATACGGCCCGTTAGTCGTCTACCGACCGGATATAACAGAAAAATAGCCGGATCATCCAAGAGAACCCATTTAAAATTCGTAACCAGTTTTCAAAGCATAAGCCGTGTTTAAAGTGTGTTTAACAACCTATCTCGATAAAGCATCATACGCCTTTGCATCTATGTGTTGGATAATTTAAACAGGCATGAAGTTTACCTACGTCTCATAAAAATGTAAAGGTAAAAAAGGTAAGTTAGCTGTTTATGAATACCATCGCTCCGTTTATTTTATTAACGCTGAGTAAATCTTGAACAAGATTACCGGCTTCTCTGTCAAGAGGTCCCGACTTATTTGATATTTAGGTACCCACGAATACTTCCTTGACAACATAATATCCTACTAATATTATAAATGCGAAAGTTTGTAAGGATGTATGTGAGTGAGTGAGTGAGTGAGTGTGTGTGTGTGTTTGTTGCTCTTTCACGCAAAAACTACTGAACGGATTTTCATGAAACTTTGCAGTAATATAGCTTAGACATCGGAATAACATAATTTGTTAAAATTTATAGACATTTTTGAAGGGACTGGTTTCCCGAAGCGAAGCGAGGGCGGATTTACTAGTATAATATATGGGGTGGCTCCGGGATTTTTTACGAACGTTTGCGCCTTTGCTGTACCAAAAAATTCACATTGGGCTGTCCCCATGAACTCTTTTAAGGTTCGTCTCATGAAGTTCCCTAACTTTACAATATCTATAAAGCAAGTGATCTAGATTGTAAAGATGTCTATGAACAGAATACAGATAACTTTTCCTATGCGACTCTCCTGGTATAACGGGCTTAGGGTCTTTGGTCCTTATCATTTAATAGTGTCCTGTTATAGTTGGGTAATGACATACTGACCATGTTAATATTGTGGTACAAGGATCTTTTGGCGTATGGGTGACAGAGACAGGGCCTTATAAGTAAGGCAAACTGTAAGGCGCTATCTCCGTCACCCACGCGCGAAAAGATGCTTGTAGGACTATATCTGGTGATTTACAATTAGAGGAAAAGTAAATTCTAGAGTAGTCTGGGTGTGAAACATTCCAGATTTGTTCGTAAAATAAGTATAAATTGGTAAAAAATACGTTATACTAGTCTCGATATAGGTATGTAATGACTCTGGTGTTATAACGCTGTCTCATCATTGCATACTGCAATTCTTTTAACAGGGTTCCTTTGTTTTTTGAGGAGTTTTTAATAGCCTAAGCAGGCAAACGAACAGACGGGTCACCTGATGGTAAATAATCATTGTCGGCTATGGACATTAACAAATCTAGGAGCGTCACCAACGCGTTGCCAGTCAAGAAGGAAGCGATGACGCTTCTTGAAGGAACCCATTTCATAGTAATGTGGAACTACCGATGGAGGAAATCCCTTCGTTTACTCGTACGTGACAGGAAGTGACGTGAAAACCGAACTGTGGACGAGTGCCAGGTATTCAGGTGATGTTGGTCGAACCTGACTTTACCTCTTAATGTGCGGTGGCGGAAGTTAAGCGTGGGTATTAAACCAGACAAAAATTTTAACATTTATCCATATACTTAGTATTTATTTGTTGTGTGGGATTTCTTCAAGTATGACATCTTTTACTTTACTCTGAATTGTAATAATCACCACTTATTATACAATATAAGTTTTATTTAAAAAAACAATCGTTCGGTCCTTCGCTTTCAATGTTAAACCAGGCCGGAGTTTATACAGAATACAAAGAAACATCGACAAAAGTGTAGTTTACGAACAAAATTTAATCCTTCGCTGCGATTCCGAGCTTGTATTCGAGTGAAGATCGATTTAATAAGTCAGTAAACCGTCGTCAATTGAGCCAATCTCATTTTATGAGTCCCTCGGCTACACGATCAGACGGTTTAAGTTGCAAAAATTACATATATTTTATGAATCCATTGTAATATACCCATAACACTAGCTGGCAAATACCGATTTAGCGTACATACGTAGTTTTCATACGAGTTTTTTGTTCAAGGCTTTTTTATTTTTTATTTGTACTTATGTATTTTTTGTAAATAAGTTGATTAGTGTGCACATACATTCCCGATAGAAATTTACTGACCGGCTTCACAAAGTAGGCGATTATGTATTTCGCGTTTTTAGCGACTTCACAACGGTGGAGGTGTTAATGACAGGAACCATGAGAAATTTTTTGCAATAAGGATCTAGATCCCAGTAGTAAAAAGTCTAAAATTTAGACCCAGATGTTGCAGGATCCAAATAAATGTTGTTTACTAAATTGACGTTTTGAATAAATTTTGGCAAGGAGGTAATTTAAGCAACTTCCGCAAAGAACGGATTATGTCATATCGACTCCTAAGGGGGTTCACTAAGGGATGATAGTTTATGTAAAAATCGGTCAAAAATACTTCCACGCTGGCTATGCCGCGGACAACAGCTGGTACTTTCATAAGTTTTTTCAAGTAAATCAACTCGAAAATTATCAGTTAATCTGTATCTATTTATTTATTATTTTCATCTATTGCAATTCATATTTGTTTGTTTTAAACATTTGTGATGATGGCTATCACACTGGCTGCAGCAAGGACGATGAACTTCCCTATCGATAGGTTATTTCCCAAAAATAAACTTCAGCAGCATCTTTCCACAGAGTTTATTACAACACATACACATTATTCTCTACACTTTATACTTTATTACATTTAATTACCAATTAATTTTACAAGTATACTTTCGGGCAGAACTTCCCCTTACAACTGTTACAAAAATAATGTGCTGAACTAGCGTCGTCTGCCATATTTATATCCTACCCTCAACCCCCACTATACAATTAAATCGGAAGTCAATAACACTTATATAATCTCAGTATAATCTCAAACAATAATTGTATTTATTAATAATTCGTAACAATTAATTATTATACACAGGTAATTATTGTAATTAATATTTTAATGTTGGGTATATCGAGCGCCAGAAGTACCTAGAACTTGTAACACATTCTTTACTCCATGTTTTATTTCTTAGATAGAGTAGTTTCTTATTCAAGATAAAATGAAGAAGCAAACTTTCCTCTAGTTATCACTCAAACAAAGTTGCAAATTCATCTAAAGTGTTCGGCTTTACAGCGGCTAATCGTTAATTGAAGCGTATCCGAAGACAAACAGCGCAAATGGTGCATCTTAATCCACGCACGTGTATGTTCGGATCAACTTCAAGTTTAAATGCACTTAGTTTAAACTAGTTCTAATAGTAGACCGTGAAAACAAGATTTAGTTACTACTTTATTATTTTTGGTCGTAAAAGAAGCTTTTCCATTTAATACAAAAAATGAAACGGACGTCAATAATACTTACGTCTCAAAAATATGGGCCCAAAAATCTTATAATACGGGATAGAAAAACTCATCCTGTTACATATGAATTAAAATAAAAACTTATACGCGCTAATTAGTGATATGTTTTAGATCTGAGTCTCTTTGACAAAAATAACTGATATCTTTATAAATTATGTGATATGTATTGATGCAAAAAGAAAAGTACCTATACAACATTTGCAGTTTTCAGAATCTTTGATTTTTTAGGGGATGTTAAAATTAATCGTGGATAAATCTGGTTTGCTATCGTTATTAACTTGAATTAAATTACGTGGAGATTAGTCGCTATAATACAACGTTATTCCTTATCTAGGTGCGAAGTGTTTGTGTCTAATAAAGCTCAAAGACAATCGGCGTAGCAGATAGCAGTACTTAATTGCTAATGAACTTTTACAAGTGCTCAAGTATTGGAAGGGGACTGTTTATAGCCTCATTGGTGTTTCTCTTGACGTGTGATCGTAAACTTTTTACGTCGCGATTCAATGGTCCGCCCTAAACTAAAACAGCGAATAAACTTTCATGATTCTGGTTTATGATACCATTCATGTTCATTTTATAAATGATGTGCTTTAACAGTACTTTCGTATTGTTTTAAAGGTTATATATTGTGACAGCCCTGGCGTACCTCGCTAAACAATAAACAATAGGGGCCATAAATATGCCAGGCGAAACAATAGAACAATGGACGGCCGTCTCGAAAGTACGCACGCGCACGACGCTTCGACCATTACGGCAATAGTCATACGGGCGAAAGTCGGTTGCAAGGAACGTTCTCGAATCTTGTTCGGAGCGGGTCCGCGGAATTAGCGAGAAAGTTCTGGATTGGCGTGAATGGTGCGTGAGGGGTATAAAAAGGAGCGATCGGCCAACCGCAGACATTCTAGTTTCGGAAGCGAAACCAGGAAGATACCAGCGATACCTACGAGCGATACCAGTGAGAAGTGAAGTGATTTCTACGAGCGATACAGTGTTCGACGAGTGTGTTTACGAGTACCTACGTGCAGAGTGTTTTAGTGTGTACTACGTACAGTGTGTAATTTGTGTATTTACGAGTACAATAAAGTCTTTGGGGTACATTTTGGCATTTTCTCGAACCCCATACTCCTGACACGTAACAATTGGTGACAGAAGCGGAATGCCTGTAGTACCGCAAAGTAAAGACGGGATTCGCACGCGACGGCAAACGGCATTGGATGCCGCACGGATGGAGTCGCCTGGGCGTGACCGCACGGAAACGGAGACCACCGCTGAACGTACGACTACATCAGCTGCATCAGCGACGACATCGGGCGCATTTGATATGGCCTCCTTATTAACCGTCTTACAACGCCTGGAAAGTAAACTGGAGAGCAAACTGGAAAGCCAGCACGAAGCCATACAGCGGAGCCAGCGCGAAGCAATGGAGAGCCTGCGCGAAGACATGAGGAGCCAGCGCAAAACCATGGAGGCAATCGACGCAAAGCTGGATGGTTTCCAGGGAGATTTGAACGTCGTGAAGGAGGACCTAGAAATGGTAAAAGTGCGTACATCCGAGCACGACCAAGCCCTCAAAAGCCATGACGCGTCAATCAACAGCCTCAGTGCGTCAGTAAACTCCCACGAAACTAGGCTCGTGGATTTGGACAACAAGCTGCAAAAAATCAAAATTATGAGCACGGCAGCAACCAGTTCATCTCCTGGGGCCCCGAAATTTAAGGTTCCAAGTTTCGACGGCACGACCTCGTGGACAGCGTTCAGGCACCAGTTCGAGGTAGTTGCAAATGGGAATGGCTGGGAAGACGAGCACTCGTTGGCGGCACTTACCTTAGCTCTTCGAGGGGAGGCACTGCTGGTCCTTGAGAACCTGCCCGCCGAGCGACGCACCTTGGAGTCGCTATTTAAGGCATTGGAAGCTCGATACGGGGAGAAGCACCTTGAGCATGTATATCGTGCGCAGCTCAAAGACCGGTCACAGAGGTCGAGCGAAGGACTGCAACAATGGGCTACGGAGATCGAGCGCCTCGTACGCCGAGCCTATGCGTCGAGTTCCACACCCGTCGAAGACAAAGTATTAGAGGCCTTCGTAAGCGGTATAAGGGATCCCGAAGTGAGAGCAACGGTGCGCTTGGGTCATCACGCAACCTTGGAAGCAGCTTTAGCGCACGCCCTTGAAGTAGAAGCGGTACGAAGTGACTATAAAGGTTATAAGGTGCGCGAAGTGGTCGCAGCGATTCAACCTCGTACTGGGCCTATCTGCTACGGATGCGGTGAACGAGGCCATATAAGGATTAACTGCCGGACTCGGAAGCAACCGAAATCGGTGTCGACCGCTACCCAAGTCGACACCCAGGAGCCGTTAAACTAAGAGGCGCCAGCGCCGCGGGGCGGGCACTGGCTGGACTTCGTCGAGCCCCTACTGTATTGGTATCACAAGCTTGTGACGGGAACAGCCTCGTAACTACTGGAGAAATAAATGGCATACCCTGTCGCTTTACTATTGACACGGGAGCATCGAAATCCATCGTTCGACCGGAACTACTCAAGCGGACTATCATGTGGGAAAATGGACGACCATCATGCAATCTGCAGACAGCGACAGGCCAGCCAGTGACCGTCCTAGGAGTTACGGAAGCAAGACTGAAACTCGGAAGTGACATTTACACGCAGTCTGTTTTAGTAGCGAATATAACTGACGACTGCATTATCGGACTGGACTTTCTACGGACACACCACTGTATAGTTGATATAGCCAGAGGAGTGTTAAGCTTCAAGGATCAAGAAGTCTTCTTGGACGGTTCATGTTCAGGAGCAGTGTACTGTTTGAGGACAGTGAAGCTAGCACCCAGATCGGAAACCTTGGTCAAGGTTAGGTTTCCCGAAAAGATACAGATGGATCGATGTGTCGTAGTGGAAGACTATGGAGATCACCCCAGTTGGATCACGGCAAGGACACTGCTCATGACCAAACGTGACGCTAAGTTAAAGGTCATCAATCTTAGTAGCACGCCGATACATCTCGCGAAGAATACGGTTATCGGCCGATGTGAAGCCGTGGACAGCTTGAGGAAGGTCCAAGAATACTCGGACAAACCTGGATCAACGGATCACATGACATCTTTGCTGGAGGCGACCAGGAGGAATTTGAGCTCTGAAGAATATACTCAGGCAGCAAAGTTGTTGATGGACTACAAGGACATCTTTACCAGAGGAGATAGCGACCTTGGAAGAACAAATCTTGTCACCCACCCAATAGATACCGGCAATACTTCACCGATCAAGCAAAGACCAAGACGAGTACCATTGGCAAAGGAACACGAAGTTGCAGAAATGATTGAGGACATGGTGCGCAGCAAGGTGATCGAGCCGTCAACTAGCCCTTGGTGTTCACCTGTGGTACTCGTGAAAAAGAAGGATGGCAGTACTAGATTCTGTGTCGACTACAGGATGCTTAACAACGTTACCAAGAAGGACAGCTACCCTCTGCCTCGGATTGACGACACATTGGATATGCTTGGTGGCATGAAGTGGTTTTCGACGGTCGACCTGAAGAGTGGCTACTGGCAAGTAGAAGTCCGGCCAGAAGACAAAGAGAAGACTGCCTTTACCACCGGAACCGGAAATGGCTTGTGGCAGTTTCGCGTAATGCCTTTTGGGTTATGTAACGCTCCTGCCACTTTTGAGCGTCTCATGGAGCGAGTGTTGGTGGGACTTTTGGGGGACGCTTGTCTGGTATACCTCGATGACGTCATAGTCATGGGACGAAACTTCGTGGAACACAAGCGAAATCTGGAGAAGGTATTCAGAAGATTCCGTGAGTCCAACCTAAAGCTCAATCCGAAGAAATGTGACTTCTTCAAGAAGGAAGTATCATTTTTGGGACACATCATATCGGACGAAGGTGTTCGAACTGATCCAGACAAGATAAGAGCTGTTCAAGAATGGCCGACACCAAAGAACAAGACCGATGTAAGAGCCTTCTTGGGGCTATGTGCCTATTACCGTCGGTTTGTGAAGAACTTCTCCGAGATAGCCAAGCCGTTACATCGTCTCACGGAGGACAAGAGAATCTTCAGTTGGGATTCCGATTGCGAAGATGCGTTTGTTCGCTTAAAGGAACGTCTGTGCTCGGCTCCGATTCTTGGCTACCCCAGAAGAGAAGGGAGATTCACAGTAGACACGGACGCTAGCAATACTGGCATCGGAGGGGTGTTATCGCAAGAACAGGACGGCCAGCAGGTGGTCATTGCGTACTTTAGCAAGACCCTTTCGAAACCGGAAAGGAATTATTGTGTGACTCGGCGAGAATTACTGGCTGTGGTGAAGACCCTTCAGCACTTCAACAAGTATTTGCTGGGACGCGAGTTCACAATAAGGACGGACCACGCCGCTCTGAGATGGCTTCTGCAATTCAAGAACCCGGAAGGCCAGGTTGCAAGGTGGATCGAACAGCTTCAAGAGTTCAACTTCGTAATAGAGCATCGTAACGGAAGAGCTCATTCGAATGCCGACGCCCTGTCACGACGCCCATGCTCCGACGAATGTCGACATTGCATCAAGCATGAGGCTAAAGAAGAGGTCAGGGTGATAAGGATGCAGGACCTAGACGGGTCTTGGGGAACGGAGCAAGTAAGCCAAGCTCAGAAGGAAGACAAAGACCTCAGCCTGATCATGGAATGGAAAGCCAAAGGACAGAGGCCCCTGTGGAGTGATGTGTCAGCCTCGAGCGCAACGACTAAGGCATACTGGGCTCAGTGGGACAGCCTTATATTGGAGAATGGCGTGCTTTACCGGAGCTGGGAATCACTCAACGGAAAGGAAAAAACCCTGCAAATGGTTATTCCCAGGAGTAAAGTGGCTGATTTACTGAAGCTCGTACATGATGGCACTTCTGGTGGGCATCTCGGCATCAAGAAGACCCTCGTAAAGATACGAGAACGCTTTTATTGGGTGCGGTGTCGAGAGGACGTTGAAGATTGGTGCAGGAAGTGTACCGTGTGCGCTTCAGTGAAAGGGCCCCGCACTAGAACCAAGGGAAAACTACAGCTGTATAACGTCGGAGCCCCTTGGGAAAGAATCGCCATAGACGTTGCTGGCCCATTCCCTCAGTCTGAAGACGGGAATAGATTCATCATCGTGGTTCAAGACTACTTCAGCAAATGGCCGGAAGCGTTTGCAACTCCGAACCAAGAGGCGAAAACCGTGGCCAAGAAACTTGTCCAGGAGGTAGTATGCCGCTTTGGTGTACCATTGGAGTTACACAGCGACCAAGGCAGGAACTTCGAGTCGACGTTATTCCAGGAGATGTGTGATCTTTTGGGAATAAATAAGACACGTACCACACCGGCGCATCCTCAATCTGACGGCATGGTGGAGAGATTCAACCAAACGTTGGAAAATCACTTGGCCAAGGTCGTCGAGGAACATCAGCGAGACTGGGATCGGTACATTCCTCTGTTCCTGATGTCATATCGGTCTGCCATACACGAGTCCACGGGATTTACACCCGCTAAAGTAAACTTCGGAAGAGAAATGCGTCTGCCGTTGGATTTGCTGACCGGTACACCGCCAGATGCCCCGAAATCAACCGTTGAATACATCTCGGACTTACGGACCCAATTGGACGAGACACATGATTTTGTGAGGGAGCAGTGTTTGAAGACAAGCGAAAAAATGAAAACCCGGTACGATCGCGATGCCCGGAAACATGGTTTCAAGGAGGGAGATTCCGTATGGTTGCACAATCCACTGCGGAAGAAAGGGAAGTCTCCGAAGCTACAAGCACGATGGGAAGGCCCTTACACAGTTGTCACGAGGATTAATGACGTGACCTACCGAATCAGACAGGGGGACAGAAGAAAACCGAAGATCGTGCATGTGGACAGATTGGCACCATTTCATGGATCGAATAATGCTCGGGACGAGCATGACTAAGAGGGGGGCAATGTGACAGCCCTGGCGTACCTCGCTAAACAATAAACAATAGGGGCCATAAATATGCCAGGCGAAACAATAGAACAATGGACGGCCGTCTCGAAAGTACGCACGCGCACGACGCTTCGACCATTACGGCAATAGTCATACGGGCGAAAGTCGGTTGCAAGGAACGTTCTCGAATCTTGTTCGGAGCGGGTCCGCGGAATTAGCGAGAAAGTTCTGGATTGGCGTGAATGGTGCGTGAGGGGTATAAAAAGGAGCGATCGGCCAACCGCAGACATTCTAGTTTCGGAAGCGAAACCAGGAAGATACCAGCGATACCTACGAGCGATACCAGTGAGAAGTGAAGTGATTTCTACGAGCGATACAGTGTTCGACGAGTGTGTTTACGAGTACCTACGTGCAGAGTGTTTTAGTGTGTACTACGTACAGTGTGTAATTTGTGTATTTACGAGTACAATAAAGTCTTTGGGGTACATTTTGGCATTTTCTCGAACCCCATACTCCTGACACGTAACAATATTTTCCCTCCAAGATTGAATAGCGGTAATAGAGACGCGAGTATCTTTATGGACCTAGTTAAACGAGATTTGGTGAAAATGTACATATAATTACCAATGCAGCGCACTGGTGACGCCCATTAGTGTTGCGAGTGTCTATGGGCGACGGTGACTACTTACCATCAGGTGGCCCGTCTGCTCGTCTGCCTGCTTAATGCATAAAAAAAACCTGTAGGTATATTTTTCAATTATGTATTTAGGTCGATTAAGAGATATCAAGGACGATTAGTCTGAGGTTTTTAAATAATGATCTGTAACCACCGATATCGCTTCCGTGCTTCGAAGGGCACGTAAAGCCGTCGGTCCCGGCGGTTTTCGATAGATAGCAGTCGTTAAGCCATGTAGGAGGCCTTCGGGTGGCTTGACAACTTTCGACACTGGGTTGGCCACTAACCCCTCCACCAATCCGCACTGGAGCAGCGTTATGCTCTAGGCCTTCTTAATAATGAGGAGAGACGAGTGCTCAGTAGTGGGCCATTAATGGGTTGTAGCCAACCACCGATATATTATCGGCTTGACTTAAATAGATGAGAATTAGTACGACTATTCATTATAATTTATGCCACTGTAATAATTGCCAATCACTCCATATCAATAATAGCAATGGCTATTTTTATGGTTAATGTTATGGTTTTATGTGCCTCTTAGTTAAGGCGGTTACAGTGTTTAATCTTGAGAAACTGTTAAAAAATTATAAATGTTGTACCTAATAATAAAGTAGAAGTTCAAACAAGATCTAAAGAACACTTATAAAACTACCAGTATAGGCACGTAAAGGTACGTGGCTTAGACCTTACCGTCCTTAGTAGGTAGTTTGTTTGACCTTAGCATTTTTGGCGGTAATCCAGTCACGCGATTGACATGTTGTATTGAAATTGAATTGGGAATAAAATAATTTCGTCAAGGTCAAGGCCCGCCTAAGAGGACTCCACTTTCGATTTAAGTAGCTGGTAAGAAAATATTTTTTGTAATCCAGAATATAAAATATAAACTTTAATTTCTTTTAGCAGTTTATTGTGATTTATGAATCCATACTATATACTATAATATTATAAATGTAAAAGTGTGTTTGTTTGTTTGTTTGTGCCTCTTTCACGTCGCAACATGGCTATTATATTATATAATTTATATGTGTAGGGATAGTTGGGAGGGTGGAGAGTGACGTAGGCTAATTTTTACCGCGGAAAAACATCTCATTCCCATGGGAAGATCGAGGTTTTGTTAGTTGCTAGATATTTATTTCCGGGGTTGTTAATAGATGGCGTTAGTAAAATTCATTTGCAAGTTCTGAATCACGCTATTAAATACTACATGTAATTTGCTTAAGTCATAGGCAAATGTTATAGGCTTCTTTTTAGCTGAGATTCCTACGGGAGCGGGACCTACGCGGCTGTTACCTACGGGTACCGAAGCGAAGCGCGGGCGGTTCGCTAGTAATAAATAAATAAACGTAATAATCATCTAAATTATGCCTATTTTTTATGTTTGTTAATGACGTCCTAAATCATGTATTTGGATGTATATTATTTTCATGTTCACCACGGATAAACCAGATGACCCACTCGATGGTAAGTGGCCACTATTGTACACGGACGCCAGCCCCATTTCAGGTATGACCTACGCGTTGTCGACTACAGGCGCTCTCTCAGTCACCGCGAGCATTCGCGTGTAATGTAATGTAGAAATACGGAAGACAATGTTTGGCGAAAACTCCGAAAACAGGACCAGGTGTCAGCTCTACCATCAAGCAAGGGCCGGCTTTCGTCGCCTCTGGCTAGTTGGTACGGACTTGGGGTAACTAAGCAGGTGCTTATAAAAAATAAAATAATAAAAAAAGTTTTTCTTTATTATGGTTGTCTAGCGACGAACAATTAATTTATTCACTTAGTTTTTTTATATTTATTTGCATATAAGCACAATGTACCTCCCTCTTAATTATGAGGTACTAGTAAACCCGCCCTCGCTTCGCTTTGGCGAATTAGTCCCTTCAAAAATCTCTATAAATTTTAACAGATTATGTTATTTCGATGTCTAAGCTATATTACTGCAACGTTTCATGAAAATCCTTTCAGTAGTTTTCTCGTGAAAGAGCAACAAACAAACACACACACACACTCACTCACATCCTTACAAACTTTCGCATTTATAATTAATATTAGTAGGATGGACTATATTTACACGTAACTCAAAGTTCTTTTATTGTTTTACCTGTATTTTTGTTATTTTATGCTTGGTTTTCAAAGTCATTATTCAGATATTGTTGGTTTCTTCGCTGTTACATTTCACTTGAAATGTAAGTCACTGAAGTTTTAGAGAACATTGCCTTCTGCAATGTGCACTTTAAAATATAAAGTCCGGGAAATGTAGGTACATTTTTTAAATAAAAATATTAGAAACCGCTGATTTTATATTAGTATTATATCAGACAGGTACTCTTACCGTTCTGACGCTGCGCAAATACCTATTGTTTAAAGAAATGAGATGCGGTTAGCAGTTTAAAAGAAGCGAGCTGTCAGTTTTTTATGTACAAGGAAAAATCATGTTATAAATGGTTAAGAAGATATTTTTACAAAATGTTTTAGGATCAACACGATCAATTAGCCCTAAAGGTATTTTATCTTTTCATGAAGGAAAAAATAAAGGCAGAGTAGATATCACGTCTTCGGTTTATTATACGTTCGTTGGGTTACCCTTCGTGCGCAGTGCTCCAGTAGGTATACGTGTCCGATCGAAGACCTTAGTCCCTAAAGGCCTGTCATCTTACTAAACTTTTGACTAGTGAGATTTCTACGGACACCGCTTTGCTGGAATTACTTGTCAATTGAATAAATGTACGAATAAATATAATTTAGGTATTCGTCCAGTACCCGTACAAATAGTCACTTCCTATTTAAATACTTATATTTTAGAACTAAGGTTGGAGTTATTTGAAGTAGATATTATTACTGGATTGTAGTATTTGTATTGTGTACCTACTTCACATGATAAAGATTTTAAAAATACAGGTTATGAAATGTACGCAAATACAGTAAAAAGGTTACTTTGAGCGGCAACAAATTATCTATTATTATAATGATACCGCCCTCTTCTTTTCGAGTTATTCCGGTCTCCCACTGCCCTAAGGTTGACTGGCAGAGAATGCTTTTAGCATTAAGTCCGCCTTTTGTTCCATTACATATGTAAGGTTCAATAAAGTATAAATAAATAAATAAATAAATGATGCCCATATTTTTATTATGATACGGATCATACATTCACTGACACAAAGTTTCCGATCCCCCCGTATTTTCACACTGGGTTTTGGGTATCATTGTATTTTCCCAGATTTTAAATGATGTTCATTTACAGTATTAATTGAGCATCATTATAATCAAAGTATCGCATATTGTCAGGAAACCTGCATACTAAGAGTTTTCCATAAAGTTCTTAAAAAGTGCGAAATCCGCCAATCCGCACTTGGACAACGTGGTGAACTATGGGCCTGTATCCCTCAAATGAGAGGAGATCAATGCCCAGCAATCAGACAGATATAATACTAGCTTCCACCCGTGACTTCGTCCGCGTGGAATTAGTTTAAGTTTCACATCGTTCAATGTCTTAAAATTCTTTCTTAGTGCTCACTTAAACATTAAACGAACCAAATTTCAAGGATCGATTAGTTTCGGTTGTTCTTTGATTCCTACTTATATAAATCAGTGGGTCAAGTTTACCTTAAATTAACAATTTTTCTGCCGATAAATTATTCCGTCCAGTTGCCTGAATCGTGATCGCATTTAAGCTCAATTCAACTACTTCGATATTCACTGGTACTCTTACAAAGAACTAGTTATTCCTTTATTATACCGTAGCACTATGGTATCCATACTTTGGCAAGGAATAAAGGTAACCTGAAAATTTTGCTTTTGTGAAACAATCTACATAAGTTGAATAGTAAATGTAGAGCTTTTTATTTCCTTCGGTTTTATGAAAGCCCGTCTTTGCTCGGGCATAAAAGCTGTTTTAAATATTGCGTCCGGATTTACCCTACTAAAGCCGTCTTACACATACATTACCTAACATGAGAATTACTTAGGGGAAATACTTGAATGTGTGTTTTGTTTGTAAGAATAATGTAGCAGGTTTCAGTAAAGTACAAAATATTTTTTATGAATTTTGTGTAAATTCGACATAAAATAAGGAAACACATAAATAATGGTTTTCGTGTGGCAACTTTAAAAAAATCAATTTTAGCTACGCTGGCGCTGCTAACGTAGTAGGTTCTTTACAATTTAAATTTTATTGTTATTTCATCTTAAACAAAATTAAGCCTAATAAACAAAAATATATATGTCGGAGTCGGAAATAAAATTAGATTAAAATCAAACTAAATAAATCATTAAACTTTGAATAAAACGTAAATCCGGAAACTGTAATTTAAATGGCAACTCTGTGCGAATTGTAAACGTCACTCGATGGGATATCGGAGAGAGGGAACCCAACAGAGGGCACCTGTGTAGTCGACTACGAGCAGCGAGGACTTCTCGAGCAGACGTCGAGCTGAATGGACACATTAAGTTAACTAGTGTACTCTGTAATAAAATTCTATACTGCATCGTACCTATGCCCGACGGCATAACGTTTCTCTAAGTGTATTTCAGTTGTACCACGTTTTAACATAACCTAAAAGCTTTAATCAAATTAAGTTAAACTGTGTAATCTGAAACCTAATTTAAATCATGAAGAAACGTATTGAACGCCCACTGTGTTTTATTTTTCACCTTGCAACCTGATGATCGGAGCATTTTACCACCATCCTGACGAGTGTCACCGACATCAGAAGTTGGGATAAAGAACTCACTGTGGGTTTTCAGGTTACAGTTTTCAGGTTTTTAGGTAGCAATTTTCAGGTGATAACTGGATCCAATGCCAAGTGAGTTGCCATGTGCCATTCCATCTCACATGGCATGGATGGAATGTGGCGTCGAATTTTAGTAAAGGGATTTCAAGTAAGACAGCGAGTATGGGTATGGCATTATTTTTATTCCATTACGTCTGAGGTGATACAATTTCATTGCTTAAATTTTAATTTTTGTGTAAACTATATTGTGTGTGCGTAGTTTGTTTGATAATCGTGAGTGAAAATAAAGACATCAATTTCCGGTGATAAAATCATTTAACGCAGCTCCGTAATTAAAACAAATCGCTCCTCATTGTAATCTTATTTTGATGTTTAATCGCTGAAAAACAAAAGAAATCGTTTTTATTATGACCTCTGTTTTATTATGAAGGGAAAGTTACACCCTTTGATTTTAGTGTAATTTAACCAAGTACAACATCGGAACACACTTTTATCATGCGATCATTTTGTTGAAGTTTAACGTGGGTAGATTTGTGGTTAGTTTGTTAGAATGCCCAAGGACTAAGTACCATTTGAAGTGTTGTGATATAAAAAGTGAATTTGAGTCGAGTAATAGTGGTGAATCTTAGTTCGGCTGGTCGGACCGTACCAGTAGACATTTCGTAGCCGTAGTCCGTTAGAAGTCTGTATCTACTTTAAGTAGTCCGTGGATGCGCGGTGCGCGGGTGGCTCTGGCGGAGGTCGGGTCTTTCGGAGACCATAGAGTCTGTAGGACTCGGCACTCGAGGGAATGCAAGAGTGTGAGGGCTTAGTGAAAAGCCACAGGCCACGAGTTTGATTCATGCTTTGTTTTGAGTTTCCTTGATGATAATAGTTCATGAAAGTTATTGGATAATATTGGTACTTGGTTGGGTAAGCATTTTTGTTCATTTAATTTAATCGAAATGTAACGTAACTCGAGTCATAGTAAAATTATTATGTTCCGAAGTTACAATAACAATTAATCTACGTTCATAAAATTCTTAAAGATACCCCTTTTGGTAGATAAGATTTTGTAGTCTGGTCGAAAAAGAAAAACAAACGTTTTAAAGTCAGGCATTTTATTAAGCATTCCGTGTTGGTACAATTTTTAATTGATAACGAGATATGACGTACAGTGCAGTGACTTTTATCAAACGTGTAATGTTCGTGATAGTTATTTTGGTTTTTGGTAATTTGGTGCACCGCTTATTGCTGAAAAGGATTAATTGGAAAGGATAAACACACACAAAATAGTTTGCTTTATTTGTGCTCAACTTGACGAAGTATTTATTCCATTTATCGAGTACCTACAAAAATAATTAGCTTACGCTTTTAAAAAGTTAACGGTTTGGTTTTTTATTAGTGATGTCGATCGAATTAGTTACTCATTAGTTCACGTTGTTTTAAAAGTGAAACACAATACAATTTTCATAAGTTTTATTTACTATGTGACAAAATGAGTTTTGAAGTAATCTCACATGTTGCGATGCAATGTGCATCGAGCTTCTGTTTACAGATAAGTTTTCGAGGATGCACAAGTTATTCCAAGGGCAATCAGGAAAAAGAGCAGCTCACGCAGGTTACACGCGTGTTATGTGGAACGGCATGGACAGCTGCGTGCGTGCACTCGTGGGCTTCCTGGAGTTCATTCATGTGACATTGAAGGAGGAAGCTCTGGCAACTGGCAGCCGCAGATCGGACGCAACGAAACAGGTGATCTGTATCGTCATATCTGTTTTCTGATAGCTTAAAGAAGTAGTAAATTAACTTTTCTTTTTGAGACGTAGTTCACTTGGTAAAAGTCTATTTTTGAGAGGTTTAGTTTTCGGTCAACTTATCGAACGGAACTTTTGAAATTGTACTTGAACGGTTTTGTTACTTTGAAAAATGTATAGTCCTTAGCTATGTAGGTATACGATTTGAATGTTATTTCTGGACAGAAGAACTGATTGTACTTGAGTACCGTTCGATGAGTCAACTTATTTGAGAAATGATAACTTTTTAAGAAAAGTAGCTTTTATGAGAAATGTAAAGTTGTTTTGGATTAATCTGTAATGTGATAGGCTAAATAAAGCGACATGTTGAACAAACCTTTTTAAGATTATTTTTGATAAAAGCTCGAAATGATCATCTGGGTGGTGTAGTGTTTGTAACCGGATGGAGGTTACATGCGGAGGTGACTGGATAGAGGTTGCCTATTGGGTTGATACTCATGACTGGATGGAGGTTATAAGTGTGATGATCAGGACCGGATGGAGGTCAGGGTACGAGCACTGCAATATTTCAATGAGTTTCCTATTATTTGAATGAGCATGGGTGTTGATCGACAT
Source organism: Hesperia comma (assembly GCA_905404135.1). Taxonomy (NCBI): domain Eukaryota; kingdom Metazoa; phylum Arthropoda; class Insecta; order Lepidoptera; family Hesperiidae; genus Hesperia; species Hesperia comma. Next base: position 11,388,672 of record FR990021.1, on the reverse strand, counting down.
GTCAGCTTTGGCCTTTGAGAGAAATAATCTGTTATGATTTCATTAAAATTTGCAATGATTTGATAAAGTCCTGTAAAGACGAAATTTGAGATTTTGAGAATGACTTTATAGTAGGTCAGGAAGGGCCGAGCTTTAAGAGATACTTTCGTTTGTGTTTATTGTTACAGGTAAATTCCGACACCACAGCTGATCGAGTCATTCAGTTTTACGACGATTGTACGAGGACGTGTTGCGTTAAAAGTTAAAAAACAAACCCGCGTTAATAATAAATTTGGTAATTTTGCTCTAAACAAGTGTAATGTTATGGAGTTTGTTCTGCCGTTTCTTCTCCATAGCGACACCGGAAGCAGCGCAGCGGGAGTGTAGGTAGTTAGGCCTAAAAAAAATGCAAAAAAAAGAATTTAAACAAAAACTTGGCGTTCAATCAAATAAATTTTAAGTAATCTAAAAACTTGTTGTTAAAATTAAATTTGTAGTCTCGTTTAAAATTAGTAGCTTTTTGTTGTAACCTAAAGTAAAAAGACATCACACGAGGACGTGTGCTTGTCAGAATGGCCGTGTCGGAGTCGGAAATAAAATTAGATTAAAATCAAACTAAATAAATCATTAAACTTTGAATAAAACGTAAATCCGGAAACTGTAATTTAAATGGCAACTCTGTGCGAATTGTAAACTTCACTCGATGGGATATCGGAGAGGGGGAACCCAACAGAGGGCACCTGTGTAGTCGACTACGAGCAGCGAGGACTTCTCGAGCAGACGTCGAGTTGAACGGATGCATTAAGTTAACTAGTGTACTCTGTAATAAAATTCTATACTGCATCGTACCTATGCCCGACGGCATAACGTTTCTCTAAGTGTATTTCAGTTGTACCACGTTTTAACATAACCTAAAAGCAATAATCAAATTAAGTTAAACTGTGTAACCTGAAACCTAATTAAAATCATGAAGAAACGTATTGAACGCCCACTGTGTTTTATTTTTCACCTTGCAACCTGATGATCGGAGCATTTTACCACCATCCTGACTTAGTGTCTCCGACATATAAATATATTTTGATTTTTGCGTTCAATAGAACGCCGAGCAATAAGTCTACCTATATCTGTAGTTCTGAGCAATATTGATGGAATTATTATTATTCTAGATTTGTAACCTTTTTGATTGTTGCAAATTACCTAATTGATTGTAGCAATTGTTCAGGCCTGCTTAAAGTTAGAATGTTTGTCATATAATGGACATTGCTAAACTCCATTGGCTAAGAAGGAATCGTCTCGGAGTTGGACATGTAAAAGTAAGTGGAACCAACAATTTAAATGTAAAAGGCATTCAATTGACGACTACAAAGGACGCATTCGGACGACTGCTCGTCGGGGCGAAAACAAATTAATTGCTATCGGTTACGATCCAGTGTCGTAATTGCTTTGTTCGCGCCCGAGCCGATCGATCAAGTGAGAAAAATTAATTGAAATCGCTGATGAACCGATTGCCGTCACAGAGTTGTTCTTTGATGTTTCTAATTGCTACATTTAAAAATATAAGGCAAACAATAAATATTTATTGAGAAGTAAATTACTTCTAGTATTATAACGTAAAAAGTCAATTAAATGTTATTAACTAGAAAAACACTAAGATTTTATATGATGGATTTATTTGCGTTATGAGGTTTGTAGGGTCACTTTTCCTTAGGACATTGAGTCAGTAATGATTTTTTTATAATGTCTTGGGCTAATCTGTACATTCAATATTTTTTTTTATATTCGGAAGAGCTAGGCTTGCTGTTGCCCGCGACATCGTTCGTACATAGAAGTGTTTTTTCGCGTGAATCCCGATCCCACGGGAATTTCGGGATAAAAATTAGCCTATATTTTGCTCCACAGATTCCTCTATTTTCCATCAGAACGAAGAATCAGACATGTATAAGAGTTTTGAAATTATTTTAGTAGATACGAAAACTGGATTACTTTCGTGTAGGTACCTACTCTCGGTAACGTGTTACATTCATTTTATGGAATTCCGAAATCCTTTAACGTTAACTTACTTTTCTCATGACTGAAAGCATCTATTTTATAAACATATATCTTAATATTAGGCTTCAATATTCTTATTATATTATAAATATTTTTCTTCACAAAAAATCTGTGTACAGACGTAATTTATAATTTAATGTAACTACATTATTATTTTAAGTATAGACTTATAGCGCATAGATGACATTTGAATGTCGACGAGAAATGAAGTTTATGGCGGAGCATGGTTTAATTTGTTCGATTGTAGTAATCAATGCTACGCTTTGTTATTCTGTTATGAAATAGCCAAGCGTTTCATCTGACAGGTTGCTAGCAAAATGAGGCCCTTTGTCTATCTCAGTCAACAATAATGAAGCGTCATTGAATTAATTTAAATAGGAATTTAGTTAATAATGGAAACTTTCCTCAGATGATTTCCATTCCATGTTGTTTACTAATGTTGTATTTACTATTTTTAACCGACTTCAAAAAAGAAGGAGGTTCTCAATTCGACCGTATATATGCTTTTTTTTATGTACGTTCAGCGATTATTTCGTCGTTTATGGGCCGATTTTGATAATTCTTTTTTTGTTGTAAAGTAGATATGCGCAGTGGGGTCCCCTGATAAGGAAACCAGGATCTGATGATGGCATCTCAGAGAAATCGAGGGGAACTTTCGAAAATTGTATGGACAACTAGTGTGTTTGTTCATGTTATCTTAAGTACATTAAAGCGCTACCATTTCATGAAGATCTGGAGTCGATCTGATGAAGCCGAAAGACAGTCGAGGGAACTTCTCAACGATTTACTGCAGTTATCTAGTGTTTGGGCTTCATTAATTTGTAGTGACGAGAACTTTACACTTACATGTTGAATTGAGCGCCATCTGGCGAGTAGTTTTTGAGTTATCTCTACTTATCAAGATTGAAGTCGGTTATTTTTTTTCTATTTAAAGTAGGTACCTATTTTCAGTCTGGGTATTAAAATATTATTACTTAGCAACAATGTTTTAGTTTTAATGCGACTGTGGGTACGCATGCTAAGAAGCATTTAAATTTCATAAGCTTAAGTAATCTCCCGCCGATTTCTTTATCGATCCTCTTAAATAGAGTGACAGGCACGTAAACTCTGTTATGTATATAAGCGATTGCTTACCTACGCAAATCACTCGTTGAATATGCAACATCTAGTTTGGGAGCTCAGTAAGCATGTGCTTAGACTATTAATTTCCTATATGTTCGTGTAAAATTACTTTCCTTCATCCCTTGATCCCCGCTCGTCACTGGCGTATTGTTTGTCTTAAACAATGTCGATATTCTGAAGATAAAAATTACATGGCGTATTGTAACAAATGACTATAACCCGATAATGTAAGATTTTGTTGTTGTTAGAGAATACTTCTGTCGAGATGTAGGTAATCATCAATCAATTAATAAATAACTAGGTATTCAAAGCATGAAACTTCTTTTTGTATATTATTATGTACATAGTAGCCTTTTGTTTAGCATGTTTGAGTATATCCAACCTCCATCATTGGTCAATTATAATAAGTATGATGTACGGTTACTGCTGCTAGAGGCTACTGTTTCCTTCCTGTACCACTCAATTTGAAGATTTATATCGACGACAAGAATGTAGGTAGGTACTTCTGCATGGTGGTCCATCTTTGTTTTGACCAAAAAACAAATTAAAGATTAATGTACTTCGCAATACAACATAACGACCTGACTTGATGCGAACATCATCAACGTAGTCCAAGTCAATTCAATACATTATTGGAGAAAAAACTATTTGTAAGAGTTGCCAAAATTTATATGTAACAAGACGGCAAGCTCAGCTTTCGAATATAAAAAGGAGTAGGTATCAAAATCTGTTCGCCCAGTAAAAGTTATGAAACACACACAGACACACACATAAAATGTCGAATTGATATAATATAATATAATCTCTATTTTTTAAGCAGGTTAAAAATCCTAAATTGCTTTAGATAAGTATAAGTGGTAAATGTAGCACCTACATACTGCTACATACCTATAGGTAAGTAGTAAGACAACTGAGGATGTGGAGAAGGTAAAGTTGAGAATTAAGTTTTGTTATTGATTGTCACTAAAATACACGTAAAGTTGTATTGCTTACGTTATTCCCAGCAAGAATAAAGCTACTTGAAAGCGTCTTTGTGCTATAAAAGGAAAAATTTAAGTAGCTTTAACAAAGCAGCCTTTCAGGGTGTACTGTGGAATAATTTAAAACGAACTGTAAGGTAATTATAACAAAGAAAGAAAAACATATCTATCATTTTGAAATTATTTTGAACTAGTTTTTAAACGATTTCAAAAAAGGAGGTTTTTAATTCGTCTGTATTTTGTTTTCTTTTTATGTGTGTAACTTTGGACTGGCAGAGCCGATTTTGATAATTCTTTGAAAGGTAGCGTTTGTCGTTTGGTCCCCTTTAATAACATTTGGCAGGAAGTTTTGAGTTTTCTTTAATCATGTGTCTTTAATTTTTGGTCGTTACCTCGTTACTTTTTACTTGCTGTACCTGTTACTGACTGCACCGATTATTGTGTTTCTCTTGTTAATCGAAAAATGGTACTGTGGCGCGTGGTCCGATAAATCTGACCGACATTTGGAGGTACTTTTTAACCCCCGACGCAAAAAGAGGGGTGTTATAAGTTTGACGTGTCTGTGTGTGTGTGTGTGTGTCTGTGTGTCTGTCTGTCTGTCTGTGGCATCATAGCTCCCGAACGGATGAAGCGATTTCAATTTAGTTTTCTTTGTATTAAAGGGGAGTTACGGGCGCGTGTTTTTAGATATGTTTGATGAAAATCGGTTGAGCCGTTTAAAAGTTATTGGGGCTGAAAGGGGAGAAGAATTTTCATTCTGTCTCTTTGTGGCATCATAGCTCCCGAACGGATGAAGCGATTTCAATTTAGTTTTCTTTGTATTAAAGGGGACTTACGGGCGCGTATTTTTAGATATGTTTGATGAGAATCGGTTGAGCCGTTTAAAAGTTATTGGGGCTGAAAGGGGGGAAGAATTTTCATTCTGTCTCTTTGTGGCATCATAGCTCCCAAACGGATGAAGCGATTTCAATTTAGTTTTTTTGTATTAAAGGGAACTTACGGGCGCATATTTTAAAATATGTTTTATGAAAATCGGTTGAGCCGTTTAAAAGTTATGGGGGGTAAAAGCGGGGAAGAATAGCCGAATGTATGCAAATATACTCGTGTGGGGTCTCAAATGAAAGGGCACAGTAAGAGAATATTTATGACTTAATCGAGAATATTCTTACCTATAAAAAGTATAAAATAAAAATTAAATTAAAAATTAAAAAAACCCCCGACACAAACATTTAAAAAGTAAAAAATAATATCTCTAAAAATAATACGTTGCGTTGGGGGACCGCTCCATTTACTTCTAACTTTAACACAAAAAAATATTGATAAAATATGATAAGTCTTGGGTAAATAGGCATGTGATACTTATGAAAAAAATCGTAGATAGTTAGGAGCGGTCCCCCAACGCGACGTATTATTTTTAGAGATATTATTTTTTACTTTTTAAATGTTTGTGTCGGGGGTTTTTTTAATTTTTAATTTAATTTTTATTAAGTTATCAGTTGGATAGGTCGTACTTTTTTGTAACAAGTTCATTATTTTGGGTCATATCGAAATTAGATATTACGATTAAGGTTGTGTTGAAATCTCATTAATTTCATTATCATAATCAAACCAAATTACACTAGACTCAGTGAACTAGTAACAAATTCACCTGATCCTAGACATCACCGTTCAATAGAGCGCGGCTCCTGCCTACTAACAGGAAATCGGAACATCTTCACTCGGATATCCGGGCTTCATTCTCGTATTATTCTTGTTCGGAGATACACCCGCATGGAATGTTAGACCCTCGTCAGGTTATACTGAGATGTAATTCAATCTAGGCCGCCCCATCAATCTGTGAGTTCTCACGCATATATTTCTGTTGATTTGACAAATGAGTAGGGTGTGGCGTCTATGAGATGCGGATGGTAGCAGGCGTTCGACGGCTATCTTAAAAGGTTTAACGAGTCACGTCTCTATCAAGCGAGTTACGGCCAAAAGAAAAAAGGAGCTTTGATTCCGAAAAGATAAGACAAATATCGATAAAAAAATATTGATAAAGAGAATTTGATATTACAATGCCCTATTTTCTGATTGCCTTATTTATTGTATTAGTCTTAAAATGATTGTTTTATATAGTATGCATGCATTTGAAAAATTACAGGGGGTGTAATTATCTTAATTTTATCATAACTTTGTAATCTACAGATATGTGAACGCTGTACTAAACTTATGATTTACATGGGTGCTTTCAAAAACGCGTTGGGTGCCTAATAATTCAAAGCGATAACATCTTCAGCGTAGGTGTGCTCGTGTGTTCCTAAGTTCTCATTTAATGTTTTGTAACGGGGGGCCGGAAATTTGCATCAAATCTAACGACCTCGTATTAATTTAACGAAGGCAGAAGTCTACTAAATTTGTTTATTACGGTACCACGAAAAGTCTTATTGCTATATAATTGTTCCTTTTATTGGGCTTGGAAGTTTGGTTGTATATTCATAACTATAGGTAGAATGAAACCAGGCGTGCCCAGACCAAACACGCGTAAAAACTTCAAACAGTTGCACCCTGGTTCTGAACTTCCCTCGCTTGTAAATTACGCAACTCACCCCTCATTACGGAGGCCGTCCATCCGTGGATGATACGGAGGCGAAGGGCCCTAGCATGCCCTAGCCGACTATGTCTATACTCATATCTAGCTATGAATACCTTAAGTGTTGCAAAGTGCAAGCAACGATTCCACTCCATTCCGGCACAATCGGTTGTTACACATAAGCTACTTATTTTCTATTCGTTTTAAGGGATCATTTTAAATTGCCTTCGAAGTTTAGTTGTTGGAAGATGGTAGTATTTGATGCGGTGAAATTATTAAAATAATAGTAGTGGCAAATTAATGCCAGGAGTATTTGTTACGTTTACCTACTTCTAAGCGAAAGAAAGAAATTTATTATCAACAAATACATAGTAGATAAGTAGCTGTTTTTGGCAGATGTTTTGTGTAGTTTTCACACTGAATTCGATTGTACAGTTGATTGTTGTACGAGGCAAATATGGTAAATTTCTGTTATCGAATTCCCGGGAGACGTGGACAAAACTGAAAAATATAGAGTCGTAAAACAGATTGGAACATAAAATGTAGGCTTTTGCTCGGGTCTGTGGATGAATCTCGTTCTTACGAATTGGATACTTGAATAAGGATTATTCAATGTAGGTCATTAAACTGTTAAAGGTAAAGAAATTTGTCGTATTGAAAACTCATAGCAATATTAAAATTCTAAATTCCTTTCTTATTATTTAAGGCAGGCCATTAATTTTACATATTTGCTGACCGAAGTGGTTATAAATGCAGTGATGTAATTTTTTTTAATTTATATTAATATTGCATATGTTTTGTGGTAAAGATATAAACATCGATGTACCTAACAACTATCAAGGAATGCTTGAAGAAAGGAATGGTAACAAGAGTAAGGCATAAAATACGTATAGGTACGTAATAATTATTAAAATTATTTTTACGCAGCAATAAGTAAACGTTTGTAAACGTTTAGGCATAGTATAAATTCCGAATTTGTTCTTTTATCCAAGGTTGGGCGATTTTTTTTACATGGATTCAAATTATGTTCGTGTAAAAGTTACCGTATCATTTCGTGTAGGTGGTTAGAGGGAGTTTTATTTACGCTGCGGCATGCGGCAGCGAGATGCGAAACATAGGCCGCGGCCTCAGGCCTTGGTGCTCTCTAATGTTATTATGAGGAATAAAATGAAAGCTACCTACTGCATACTGAGTGGCTGCAAATGAACTATCGAAATGGGTTTTTGATTTAACGTGTGTTGGAACCGGAACGGAATCCGAATAATATCGATTTTCCATTTACTTAAAATGTACCACGTGTTACTATGTACCTACTTATGTAGGTACTTACCTACATTCTTGCAATTTCTTCCATCCGCCAGAGTAATTATCTCTAAATGCTACAGAACCCTTTGTGTGCATGTCTGACTCGCACATGACCGGTTTTATTTACTACTAGCGAACCGCCCTCGCTTCGCTTCGGGACCCCTTAGTATCAGCCGCGTAGGTCTCGCTCCCGTAGGAATCTCGGGATAAACTCGCATCGCATCGGGATCGGCCCGCAGGATTTTCGAGAAGACAGACTTGTTACTTTTATATTAATATGTTTGTTAAGAAGCTATACCCAAACTCGTAGAAGTTTTTTCCGCGTAAAATCGGAATCCCGCGGAATTTCCGGGATAAAAAGTGTCCTATGTATTATTCATCCGTTTTTGCGTGAATGAGGACCAAACATACAAATTTTCATATTTATAATATTAGTAGGATGCCACAGAATTCGCATTGTGCGAGTATTTTTGGCGCGCGAAAATGTTTAATGAATTTTTTCACAACTTCTACAGAGCAGTTGAGTGGAGGGAGTTTTTCCCGTGTAAATCTCGATCTCGCGGGAAGTCCGGAACAAAAAGTAGCCTACTATATAATGCTCCATAACCTCATCTCTCTCTCTCACTGAAAATCCCATAAACATCTGCTCCAATCTGTATATTGCTCCAAAACTGCCTCTATCTCCCAGTGAAAGTCCTATAAAAATGAAACCCGCACCTTCACGCATAGGAGTTTTTCCCGCGTGAATCCTGATTCCGCTGGAATTCCAGGATAATTTTATTATTATCACTTATTATAAGTAGCCTATGTTTTGCTCCAGGGCCTCTAATTGTACCAACTTGATCCCCATTTTTGCATAATGCATTTTTTAAATACTGATTTTACATTGAAAATTTCTTATTTAACTATAATAATTTTTAAACACGGGGTTAAAATCATTTTCAGTTTAGTCAGAAAGTTACCTTAAAAAATTACAAACCGCATTCATTTGTGTTTTTTTTTCTTTTCCTTACAAAATATCGAAAAGCTGAGAAACATGTATATGATAACCCTTTGTTGCAAATTTGCAGTAAATCGGACGACGTTATAAAAAAAATCCATACAAACTTTAGTCACCTATCCCTAGGGAACCTTAAAAAAAAAGTACCCTATAATAGACACCAGTATATAGGTACTTAATAACTTTATCAAGTTTCAATGAAATCCGTCCAGTGGTTTACGCGTGATGATCGGTCAGACAGACAGACAGACAATAAATAAATAAAAAAAATATATTTTTGAGTTCTATCTCGATACGTAAGTGCCCCTTAGTCGAAATTTCAAAAAAATATTCAATGTACAGAACACGTGGTCCTACAGTTTTATTATAGTACCTATAGATTTATTTTAATACCTACTAAATGTCTGTGCCTACTAACACAGACATCTATGTATGTCTGTGCCTACTAATTATAAAAAGTGAGGAAGGAATGATTTAAGTGTTGAAATCGGAAACAGTTAATTTTATATGAGCTAAACTCGTTCATTGTCTTTTATTATTAAAGCAAAGTGTCTCAAAGTAAATATTTATTACATCGATAAGCTGAAAACTGAAGCTGATTCGTAAGCCCTGATTTCTTTACTAGCGTAACTTTTATTGTTTTTATTGTTGGCAGGGAAAGATCTCTAGCAATCGTACCACGAGTTATTCCGGTCTGATCCCACAGTTCGACCAGGAAACAGCTATTGGCGCGTCCTCCCCTTTGTGTATAAATAAATAGCACCGCTCGCGGCTATATTTGCTTGGATTTGGAAATTGCCGTAATTTCATGACTGATATAAGGCAAAAATACTCGTAAACATATTCCTTTCAACAAATTCTGAAAATAGATTTTAGCAATTATGAGGCCTACTGACATGTCAAATATATGTTTATTTAATGTCGTTCCGAAAATATATTTTTTTACCCAATTTATTTATACCCATATGGCGCAATGGTTCTCGTTCCGGACCCTTCGCAGGGATCTAGGTTCGCTTCCCAGCAAGATGGAAATTTCAGTGATAGGTTTAAATTTCTCTTCTCGGACTGGGGGTGTTTGTTCTTTTTCGTGGCACTCGCGACATAGGGGATCCTAGTGTGGGGCTATGAGTGTTTAAAGTCTCGAATATTTTAAGGTAATTATCTCGAGAGAACTAAATAAAAAAAGTCAATGACCAATATTCTACTTATTCTCTATTCTAGTTGGTAGATTTTTTCTTATTTACAAAATGGCGTCAGTGGTTTGATTTTTGAATTTCACCGATGACTTATCATATTCGTATACGAAGCATTTTCGAATGGGATTTTCGAACCATTCGAAACTATGTTGCCAAGTAATTATTAAATGGCTAAACTAGCGGCACGCTATGATGGCCGGTTTGACGTTTGTCCGCTCATGAAGTTCCGTATTAATTGATAACGACTTTGAAGGAAATAATTGTATTACTTTATTGACGATAGTGATGTGCAGAGATTCATAAATTTTATCGAATGTAGTTTTAGGTTTAGGACTCAAAATTTATTTATTAAATTGATTTCTAAAATGTATACAAGTGTAGAAAAATCAGTTTGCACCATTTAAGGGGTGAATGTACTTGTGAATATGAACAATTTTCACTATGTGGACAAACCTCTGAAATCGCAAAAAAATATCAGCTGTTTCATACAAAAGGTAAAATTTTTATTTTTATATGATATATACCACAACTCGGCATTTGGTTTTCTAAATTGAAAATTTTTAAAAATGGAATCTAATACGATCGTCACATAGGATCGCTGGCTAGCACAACTACTACCTCCGGCAAACTCGCGTCAATGCTCAATGCAAAACAAAGCAGTTTCGAATTGACGTTGCTTCGAAAAGTATAAACTGTCAGTGCAATGCGATTGTGATATAGTTTTGACCTGGCTTTGGATTTCAAATATTGATACTGCATTACTGTTGACCCTTGCTCGTTAATTTGGACTCTGTTCAAGCCCTTTGTTGTGGATTTCGTCGATATGACCGAACGTACGCAGAGAACTGTTCTAAATAGTCAGACACGTGAGTTCGTAATACGCCTTCGTAACTATTTCGATCGTGAAGCTCAAAATGAAGGGCCAATTTTACCTATAACGTCAGTGGTTGAACGCGTAGCTGATGCGCTTAATATTGGACAACGAACTGTTAGACGGATAACTAAAGAAAAATATGGCGAGACTGGCACAGAAGAAAATAAACTTCACACACCAAAAAAGAGAAAACGAGCAAAACCAGTCGTAGGCATCGATAGCTTTGATGCCGATGCTATCCGAAGACATGTTTACGGCTACTATTTACAGAAGGAGTATCCAACAAGAAAAAAGTTGGTGCATTCACTGAAGGAAGCTGGATTATTCTTCGGTGGGGAAAGTTCTTTAACGAAGATTTTGAAGACCATTGGATTTCGATACAAAAAATGTAACAAACGCAAAATATTGATGGAAAGATTTGATATAGCGATGGCAAGGTATACTTTTTTACGGCAAGTGAAAGAAATCAAAAATTGGCAAAATGTTGTGTTCTTGGATGAAACATGGCTTAATGCTAACCATACTGTAGGCCGTTGTTGGAACGATGACACAGCAGCATCTACTTCCAAAGTTCCTGTAGGAAAAGGATCGCGACTTATAATTTGTCACGCCGGAACCATCAACGGGTTTGTCGAAGGTTCTCTCATGGCTTTTGCGTCAAAAACCACTGGAGACTATCATGAAGACATGAATGGAGAAAAGTTTACTGAATGGTTTACCTCAATGTTGTGTAGCCTCCCTGAACCATCTATTATAATTATGGACAACGCCCCATACCACTCGATGCAAATTGACAAGCCACCTGCCCAATCCCAAAAGAAAGCTGATATCGTCGCATGGCTTCGTAAAAATGGCGTAGATGCAAACATGAATATGTTAAAAGCGGAATTAGTACGTCTTTTAAAAGAAAACAAACCAACCAAGATCCGATACGTCATTGACGAAATAGCATTAGAACATGGGCACAGAGTTATACGGTTACCGCCTTACCATTGTGAGTATAATGCGATTGAGTTGGTGTGGGCTCAAATTAAGGGATATGCTGCAAGACACAATAAAGAACCCCCATTTACCACAAAAAAAATGCTAAAATTATTAGAAGAAGCTTGTGAATATGTGACTAAAGGAGACTGGGAAAAGGTTGTGAATAGAACTGTTAAATTAATAAGGGAAGATTATGAAAGAGATGTGAAAATAGATAATATTATAGAAAACGAACATATAATTATTAATGTAAGTGATGATAGCAGTGACGACAGTGAAAATAGTAGTATGGACGAATCTGATTAATTATGGCCTTTTGTGGCACCTTTTTTGGTATCTTTTGTATTCATATGTTTCTTGTGTGCATATAAAGTATGTATATTCATTTTCATTCAAATATTCAGTTCGTTCAAATAAATTAAATAAACATTTACATTTTTGTTTTATTAAACCTATTTAATCAGGTACAAAAACAAAACTTAATTGTTTTTTGTTCGAGAATAAATTGACATTCCACATCACTGTTGTAATGTGTCAAACCGGCCATCATAGCGTGCCGCTAGTGTAACATGACACATTCTATCGGGCGAATTTAGATTTCGAATTCAAAAGTGATTGTTTTTACTCGCAAGATAAAATAAATGGATTGACCTAAAAATCATCAAAATCTTCCACTTCGTTTGATTTCGACATCGCCTCAAAGTAACAAAATACACGGACTGATACATTACAGTCCGTTGCGTACCGCAGTCGGTTAAAAACGTAGATGACACACAGACTCACGTCAGAGTGAGGTATTGAAATATTTAATAACTCTAAAGAACGCCAAGAGACGAAGACTCTGAAATAATGAAGAGCGACGTCGTTACTATAAACACCCAGTGGACTTACGTGGATAAAATTTACTCGGCAGCATGTCTCAATAATCTAATCTTATATTATCTAGGAACTATTTCCTAAAACTATTATATTTTATGTAACGCTAAAATCATAATTTAAATGCACTAATCGACAAGCGTCAACTTTAGAATATAAAAAGAATTATAAAAATTGGTACAAGTACAAACAGTTTTGAGGTAGCACGCGTAAAAAATATACTTACCTAATTTAATTGAGAATCTCCTCTTTTTTCAAAGAACACTAAATTTTAAGCCAAGGAATCAATCCTAAGTCTTAACAAATACCCCGCACATGAAAGGAGATGTTTCAAAATGTATGGAGCCCCGGCCACCACTTTGTACACCATACTCAAAAATGGAGAAACACAATTAAAACAGTTTTCAATCATCCAATTCCTTTAAATTGCTTTAGTTTTGTGGTATAACACAAAAATGTACACTTAAAATTGCAACACAAAAACAAAAGTCTGTCATGGCGGTAAGCTGTCATCACACGTCATGTTGGTTAATTTGATAGAAGTTTGACATATGTACCTACAATTCTGTCATTTAAAGTGACAGTAGACAGTTCGCGATCTATGATCAATGACAACTTAGCAAGACGCCATGTTGAAAATTGATAAAAATGAATTATAACTACAAAATTTGTACCAGAAAAGTATGCATTTAAGCAATTTATCTTTATTTTTCCCAAATTCCATGAATTTTTCTCGATTTTTCGAGGTACTGTACATATTGTGGGCCGGATTTGAAACATCTCCTTTCCTCATATAATTATCTTCTTCTAGAAAAAACATCGACTTTCAAATGACGAGACACTACAGCAGGTTAGATGCCTAATCATTGAAATAGGTTTCGTTAGTATAAGTTTCTCCTACACGAACACCAGTCTAATGCTATTCCGCTGATGATACACTATTATTAAGGCGAAGTATAATTGTTCGCTCATGGTTTCCAGTCACATCTCTATTTATAGCGATTTTCATTATCCGTAATATGAATACAGTTTGAATGTCAAACTGAGACGTTTCAAATAAGGAATGTGTTCGACAGCGCTGTCACGTTCAGATGGCGTGTTCGTGCGCAATTTGCTCGGTCGCACCGCCTACTGTAATAACGACTTCCGTACCCCGTCGTGGCGCCTCCTCAAATTGGTCGCTTATCACCAATCTACGGTGTAGAGTAGAATATCAGTCGGACCGGCCGCAATTTGTCAACAGAACGGGTGGTTAGTTGTTCCCTCGTTCATAAATTGCTCCAAGTTCGATATTATGACTTTAAATGTGTGACAGTATTTCTTTTATTGTTGTCATTCTTTATTCATTGATTCTTGGATTAACTTCTTATACGTTAAGTATTCAGTTCGGTATTTGTAATTGATATGAAGCTGAATAGGTTTCAGGTTTCAGATCTAGAACCTTTAAATCAAAATGGAGACGTCTTATATAGCCAAGTTAATGAGATTACGCATTACCTTGCATTTTAGTTGAAAACAAACAATAACGTCCCTGATGCTAAGCAGATATTGTTTCCCAAGGCGAGCCGAGAGATGTATGTAGTAAGTAATAAATCAAGTTTAGAAAAGTAAACATTTACCATTAGCGTAAAACGTGCAAAAACCAACTTCCAAATATACACCGTACATTTGATTTTGTAAATACCACTTTGCAAGTTACGACGGCAACTGAAAACATTGGCATGTTTCTCGAGTAGATACATCTTCACTTACTGGTTTATAGGTTACCAGAGATATCATTTCAAAGAACTCTCGGAATCCATTTCGCATTCGTATGGGACCGGTAATCTCAAGGGTTCTCGTTGGTCTACTTAGTTACACACTATTCTCTACATTTAAATACGAGTACGTAAGTATGCAATTCTATCCAGTTGAGAATAGGAATATGTAGTATCGTGACTGGCTCCACTTCCATTTAAAATTTAGGTAATTGAGTTTTTGCTGACTATAATCCTTACTATAATTTCCTTATCCTTCAGGTTTCATTGACACTGTTTAAGGTTAAAATAGTGTTGTAAGTATATGACATATGGTACCTAAAAACCTGTTGAGAAACTTTACCTACTGTAGCATAAAAGTCTATCGAATAAATACTTTAAATAGGTGTAGGTACACTAAGATCACTAAGGTACACTAAGTTCTCTAAGATCGATAGTGTGATTTTCTAAATCCTGTTTCTTTTTTTCTTAGTCTGCGACATATTTCTGATCGTTGAGCACTTTTCCTGTAATATCGATGTATAACATTAATTTCATTTTCATTCAGTTATTTACACAAATAAACGAAATCCTAACCCACCACTTGCAACCACCTATTATCTAATAGGTGGTTGCAAGCGTAGGACTACCCTAACTTTGAGTTGTCGCGCGCTGTAGCTGCATTCATTAAGATTGGTGTGAGAGGCGTAAAAGCCATACAATAATATTTTAAATAGAGATATTCCTTGTATAAAAAATTTCATAAACTGATAAAAAGTCCATATCAGTTAAATCCCTGATAGTACTTTTATAAGAATTCTAAAATGCAGTAAAAATAAAATTACATTTCAGTTTTACCAATACAACTTTTTGAAATATCGATAAAGTTTACGAAAAGTATAAGGTGGGCTTGCTTTTGTGCGTGATATCATCAATCATTAATGGGAGGGTGAAAGTAGAGCTTCGCATGATCGAGTTATCGAATTACGGGATTGGAAGATAATACGATTCCGACGGACTCGCTTACGTATTTGTATGCCGATCTGGATTCGTCGCTTTAATTATTAAAATATGAAAAGAGCCCGAAATACTGACAATCTGTACTGATTTTCTGATATTCCGTTTGCATTTCAAATTAATCTTTTCCTTTTAATATATGACCTAATTTCGTGCAGACTGTACCTAGATATGTTATGCATTAATTTGTAAAGAACACTCAATGGGCATTGTTACTTAAGGGCAAAATTAATTCAGCAACATATTTTTTTCACTTTGTAGGTATTTAAGTTTTCCTTATCTCAATCTTCCGCCTAGGTATATACCTACTAGTGTCATTCGCTATTAATTTGATTTTGGCTTAACATAGTTTAAGGGCTAGGATTTCAATATAATTATGTGTATGAAGTTATTAAATAAAGAATTTATTAATTTCAAAGAAAGCATACTTAGGTAGTATTCCATTGTGATCGGAGTACAACCAACTGTACCTATGTTCATATTGTATGGATTATGGTAAAGTAAGTTAAAGGAAAAAATATAATAATTCTTATGATCACCATACCTTCGCGATAATTGCGACCCAAAGAAATAAATCATGACAGGTATGAGATATTCACTGAACAATTTCTTATACTGAATATAATATGATACTGCCCGAGAGAGTTAGCACATAATTAGTTTCTGCAAAGATGTTCTAAGGTCAAAGCTTTTGAAGTAGCGGTTATAGTTAGGAGTAGTTTGTTGTTTTAAACTATAAAGTCATTGCCTACATTTACTTTAACACATAACATTTTAATTTCGTTTACTTCTCGTGGACATAACAGACAGAATTGAGCGTGACAATATTTAAAGTTTTTATTATAAATGTAGGTATCTATTATTCCTACTAATAAAGAATTTTAAATAATTGGACTTGTTTTGAATAAGTTTGAAAATAAAAAAAAGCATTAGTTTTTTATTTCACACTGAAAAATCAAACTAGATATTATAAAATGACAATGCTAATTTTGTATTTGAAGTAAACTCCAAAACGTATTTGACTATTTGTACAATTCTTTCGCCATATGAAAAATATATCTTTATTATAATAATCCGAATTGCTGTATAATTGCTGTTTAATTATTATGTAGAGATCGTAGTCATAGTAATATTTATTTAGTCAGAACAGTTAAAATACGAATTGAGACAGCATATTCACATCTATGTTTCAAGGATAACTCACCGTTATTTTGCCTCTTGTTACCCCTTTACAAGCCACACACGTTTCACAAGCGAGGAGGCCGAGAGCTACTTCGCCACGGGGCTACTCTAAGAACAGAAGAATTATGTTTACAGGAGACTTACAGAAGATTTATATCAATATTATATCATGCTATCTCTGCTTAAATTATATAAGTAAATATGAATTAGCTGTTGTTCGCTTTTACCTAAACAAAATTTCATCTCTAAGGGGTATATTAAAAAAAATTGACACAGTTTCCAACCACAATCCTAAATAATTGGTATTTATAGGCATTCATACTGTCTACTTTAAAATCAACAAAATTTCAAACAAACTCAACTCCTATTTCGCACCGTAGGTTTGAAATATGACAAAATCCGTTCTAAGCGCATGTCTACTAACTATAAACTATCTCCCTGCCAAATTTTATTTTTCAAGCGGTTTTCGATATTTCGTACTGAGTGAGTGACCCTATGTTTTTACATATTTAGATTACTTAGGTATACTGAACTGAACTAGTGAACTTATTGCAGGGTCTATAATCCTCCTGTTAGGAGGAAAGATTACCTACTACCTATAGATTAATTTGCAGTTTGTTTTCCGTAGCGAGCAACGTTGTGTTCTTAGTACTATAATAATGTTCTAACGAATGCGGAAATTTAACAACCCTTTTATAAAAGAAAGCCCAACAAAAATGTTATAGCAGCAGTACAGTTTAATGATATTTAATATAGTCAACAAAACAAAAAACCGTTGTAACTTTTGGTTTGTAGAATGAGGTATAAGTTTTTTTATTTCACGGATTCCGGAATCGGAATTGAACCTTGCTTCGTAATATTAGATGTGGTTATTATTAAATCATGTTATTATTATGTTTTTGTGTCACGCACTGCTATAGACTCGGGCGACATTCGTCATAGTTCACATTTGAACTAAGAAAATTTTAACCCTGACGAACGATTGCCGTTACGATTGGGTTATTTACGTATTAATATCTATATAATATTTTATTTGTACGTTAAAACAGGTGATGGACCGATTTAGGTATAAATTCCTTATCTATAATTAGTGAGTATACACAATTTTTGCATCAAATAGATAAATAGGTATTCGTAGTTGTAGACGTATTGAATTTGGACGATCAAATAGGAAAGTCGTACCTTACCGTACGGCGAGTGGGGAAATTATGGTGGGAACACGATTAAGAAAGATTTATTGAAATGTAAAGTAGGAAGTATGAAAATAATAAGGGGAGAATATATTAATGTATATTGAGTTATCGAATTATACTTGCTTTAAAGGAATAATGATGATGTTTTACTACAGTAGTTACCGAAGTATAAATGTCTAATGAAAAAAATATTTTATTTTTAATGTTATCTTTCTTCGAGCAAAATAACAAAGTGCATACATAATAAATTTAGATTAATGTCAAGAAGAGAGTTATTGAGCCTCCACTGCTTAGTGCATCAGCATTAGGGAAATCAGCGTAACTTTACCGTCAGGCGGGATTGTTGCAAGGCAATAAATAATTTTATGTAAAAATGATAACTTCTAACTGGAATACCTATAACTGGAAGATAGGCGTATCAAAGACAGAATCATGATATTTTTATCATTCATTTTACCTTTAGAAAATAGCTACTTTGTATGTATATGAGAACGCATCAATCAATAATAGTCATTTCAGTGTGGATTTAGTTTTCCTACAATGATTTTTCTATAATAACATCCGCGTGCACTGTAACTGTAAGTAAATAATATGTACCATCACATATACCGTTATCTTTAAACTCTGTATGTGCTTAAAAATTTCTTCCTCTATTGATCATCCTGATTCTTCATGTCTCCATATACCTACCTATACCGTAAAATTAGAAGACATACCTACACATACGAGTATACTACCTATAAAGGGCTGTGTTCGTTTCCTTGGCAATTTAGTTTGGTTATTATACCCACTTTTGCTCCCCTTGTGGCGTGACGGCTATGCACAACGAACCTAGCATTAGAAAGCCATAATAAGCAAATATCTTAAGATTTATGCCTAAAATAATTAAGTGAATTTGCTGTAATAACATGATTATTGTACGAGTTTGTTTTGACGGCCGTAGTCAAACCTCGTTTATTGGTTAATTGCTAGTATTTTTTCTCAATACAACGCCGACTCGTGTGTTTTTCTTTCACTACACGGATTGTTATTTCTGAGTCGTTATGTCGCGCACAATAATAGTCTACGGTTTCATTATATTTGTGATAAGAATTTAATAGAGTTTATATGTATTTTGTTTGTAATAAACTTAGGGGATTATTCGTAGCTCAAATAATTTACAAATTCAGGTTTTTAAAGTAGTTAATTGACTGATATAATCTAAATATTACCTAATGGGGAAGATTGTATCCATCCAGATAGCCAGCTAGAGAGAAAGACGTAATCAATTAGTCATGCTTAATTACGTCATTGCGTTAGTTAATCGTAACATCCAACTAATTAATTGCAGCAATTGCTATCCACATATTATTATCGCTGTTTATATACTTAATGCTGGAATATACAGTAGGTACCTATAGTTTAGCTGTCCAAATACATCATTAGGCAGTACATTTGCCTTTATAGTAATAAGGTAATAACAGATTATGAACAGACAATATCGATTTATTTTACCACCATAATTACTAATAATGTAACATTGTTACTCTTTTTTGTAAATATGGAGATTATGAGTTATATTAAAAAAGGGCCATAATTTTAAAACTAACTAGGTATCAAAAAGTCAAAAAAATCAAAAATCTTAAAATTTTTTTAGACTTAGGCTTGCTGATAGCATAAGTTGCTAAGTGATAACAGACAGTACGAAGCCGATACTACTGAATGCAAAAAGCTGAAAGTCATGTATGTTCCTTGGATAGTTAAGGGGCGCACTAAGAGAGTATATTTAGAAATTTCTCCTTTAAGGGGCTAAGAGGATATGAGCTCCAACATTCTATTCCTTACATGGATTCACTTGAAACTTTGTTTATTTCTATAAGCAATACAATGAGCACTGAGAAACAATTTCGAAAATCCCACTATCCCCTCTTATCCCTATGGTAAAAACGTGAGCGAAACCACCGATGGAAATCTATATAGTTATTTGTAACTTCATACATTTCTTAATATCTCCTCCGTATTTTTTTATAAAGAATTGAAGCAGCTTAAGAGCAGGCTACTAACTACACTAACCATCCGAGTCTTTAAATTCAGTCTTGATCTAGTTCGGTCACAGTTCGTTTGTTACATCAACTCCATAAAAAAGGCTAGCACCACCTTCCGCTGCTGCCGATGACAACTGCGGCCGACTTAGAACAAGACTCAGGCCTGTCCCTACTTGAGTCTTGTGGTTTAGTGCAGTTAGCAGGTCGATATGTAATATGTCGATATGTAAGCTGGTCAGTTTCTTAATAAGTGTGAGGACTTGGGTCTTTAGTTATAGTTAGTCCTGTTAGTTGTTGCTAGTAATAGTCCAGTTAGTAATATTGTTAGTAAGACTCTCTTTCTAATTCGGTCCCAGATGCGTTGCTATTGCTACCCTTGAGGACTGAGATGGTAGCCTCTAAAAAGTGTAATCGGTTCCACACCTTTCTATCCGTAACACAAATGCTGTTAAAGCAATTAGGTATTATGGCGTTAGAAATGGTATACTACGTGTGTGAGTGAACTCTAGGCTCTTACCACCTATTAAAACAACATAATCCAGTTCTATTGAAACTCACTCTGAGTAGTCTTGAACCGAGGTGCACAATTAAGATATAAGGGTTTGAAAATGCGATGAAACACTTGGAGAAAAGACTTTCTATCCGTAACACAATTGTTGTTAAAGCAATTATTATGGCGTTAGAAATGGTATACTACGTGTGTGAGTGAACTCTAGGCTCTTACCACCTATTAAAACAACATAATCCAGTTCTATTGAAACTTACTCTGAGTAGTCTTGAACCGAGGGGCACAATTAAGATATAAGGGTTTGAAAATGCGATGAAACACTTGGAGAAAAGACTTTCTATCCGTAACACAATTGTTGTTAAAGCAATTATTATGGCGTTAGAAATGGTATCTACGTGTGTGAGTGAACTCTAGGCTCTTACCACCTATTAAAACAACATAATCCAGTATATTGAAACACACTCTGAGTAGTCTTGAACCGAGAGGCACAATTAAGATATTATAAGGGTTTGAAAATGCGATGAAACACTTGGAGAAAAGACGTCCAGTTCGTCTTGGTGACGATACTCCTGTACTTTTAAATAAGTAACAGCTTCAGTTTTTCATTTAGTTATTTTAAATTATTGGTGTTTTTCTTTTTAAAGCGGTTTTATTTTTCTTTAGAGAACTTTTATAATATTATGAATACGTCTGTCGCATTTAGATGACTTTGACGTGTGGTAATGCTCTGATGTAAATTTGTAATTCCACTCCATCGAGGATGTAATCGCGTGCTTGTTTGAACGATCGACGTTTGAACGAACTTTAAACAGCTTATTTAGCATCAATAGGTTAGCGTGGCATCGTTTATGATTTAATTGAAACTTTGAAAATTGTTTTCGTACTTTATATTTGTGCTGTTTTTATTCATGAGCAAACTTGAACTTGAGAACAAGAAATGTGATTTTCAGTTTTCTACTCTTATTTGCACAATTTCAAATGGCTCCAGCTGCGTTAGACAGAACTTTCCTATAACTTTATTCTAAGGGAACATACCCATAATACGTGACCCATCCTGGGGAGGGGGAGGGGGAAGTAAGGGGTCTACTAAAATACCACGCATGGTCACGCCGGGGGGCGGGGTTACTAAGGTTGTTGTCATGTCACGTGTATTTTGGATAGGTACTGGTAGGGGTAATCAATCTCCCTCACAAGATTCGATCGTCAATTTACCTTTATACTTCAATATCACATTTTAGGTAGTTTTTCATGACAATCAAATATCCTCTTGTTTAATTAAGTATTGCATACTTAAATTTTATGAGAAGAAGATTGCGGATCCTTATTTTACTACTTAATTATTATTTTATTTTCGTAATTTAATATTACTTCGTTCGAAATTTAAGCTATCGACGATGTCACGACAAACTTATAAGGTGCATTTAAGGTATCTACTTAATGTAATATTCGCTTGATACATTTAACCTCTATACTAAGCCCAAAATCGTCAGACATTTCGTAAAAATTTAACTCGATCACTATCGTTTGCGTTACTGCAAATATTTCAAATCATCTCACTACGTTCATCTATAGCTAAGCAGGTAGATAGATAGTTATTTAAGGTGAAAGAGACATCATCTACCTTTGACTTTAAGCCAGCCTTATTTGCTCGTGATGCACCCTGCCGAACAACGGAGTCAGAGACGAAGCTAGCTGCTAGACTCCAGGTTTAATTTATTTTGTCCCTTCCTTGTGATTTCTAAAGTCAAAGGTTAGAAAAAGACAAAAACATTTAAACTCTGAGCAGTGGCGGCTTTAGAGGGTGGCGTACGGGGCAATCGCCCGGGGCCTCGCTCTTGCAGGGGCCTCGCGCAACAACCCAAGCAAATAAAACAAAAATAGATTAAAAAAACTTGCTATTCTATCGATCAAAAATGACGTAGCTCATTCGGTAAATTATTGCGATTTAATTAAAGATTTTGGTCTTAGGAAAAGCCGCAAACATCAGTTTTAAAATTTATCATTTGTGTATTTGATAATTTCATACATCCTTTAATGTAAAACATTAGGTAGAAATATCAAATTTTATTTATTTGTATAACTTTACCATTTCTAACCATGTTTGGCAACCAGAAATTTCGCAAATTGAAATAAAATTTTCACAAAGGACAAAGGGCCTCGCAAAGACCTGCCCGCCCGGGGCCTCGCAAAGACCTTCCCGCCCGGGGCCTCGCAAAGCCCTGCCCGCCCGGGGTCTCGCAATGAGTAAGGCCGCCACTGACTCTGAGTAACTTTACACCACGTTTACTAATAAGACGTCAAATAGATACCTACTTATTTATACTTAAATATCACTACGATGACTTATGATTTTTATCATTAAATAGATTATTAATTTTTTAGTTCTAGAAGGTACTTGAATCCCGTAACAGACGATAGAAACTGGTCTCTTTTTGGGGGTAGGACTTACCAAACTTTGATGACTTTGATGATTTGAAATATTTGCAGTAAGTACATAGATACAAACTTAATTGAAACCATCAAAGATAATGAATACTTTCAGTTTAGTAACATTCTTTCGAGTAGATTTAAAAGTTGTTTAAGATCCAAACATTAGTCACGGATAGTCACGATCTGTGATTTGTTTAGTCTAATTTTATTGTGTTTCTAATTATAGTGGAAGTGTGTTACCTAGGGAGATGCAAACAGGCAGGCTAGTCCATTGTCCGCAACTCCCGTGTTTGTTGAGCGGCCCGATCCATTCCCTTTCAATCTGTAGCTACGGTTTGATCAGTCCCTACGCTCCCCGTTAATGGCTATACAAATCGGGGTGCGCACATAAATTATTATTATACCCATTGTTTGACGGACTTATCCAATCCGTTGGGATGTTGATCCTTAACGTGTTGATGTTGTTGTTGTATAACTTACATCATGTAACATCTCAAAATAAATTCATTGTTTGTAGTCCAGAAACATAGTTTCTCAAGACGTCCCCACGTCAGTGGCCCAAATGTAGTTTTAAGGTTGAGTTGTGTGTTGTGTAAAAAGATGACACAAAAGGTGGCTCTAGTTCCGTCATAAAACTAACAATATTGCTTGCGGTAACAAGACAAGAACGTTTCTCTTGAGCCCATATTCGCGTTGCCATTGTCTCGCTCGGTAGACTTTAGGGGCTTGAGCCCGCAGTGTTAGACTGTAGCCCATTGTTTAGGTTTCTTCGCCTGGCAAGACGGATTCCACACAAAGGAAATGCTCGTTTCTACACTTGTGTTTGTTTTTGTTATATGCAATTGGAGGTTTCGAGCACCGTGTGGGGGCGCGCAGATCTTCTCTCGTTTGTGAATTGAAGTGTTCACGTTCCACATGTTTCGCGCTCTATTTGTTTACGAAGTGCATTCGTGAAGATTTTATATATTTTTGACGTACTCCACTATACCAGTTTATAATTTAAAACGTAAAGTTGAAGTAACTTGTGAAGTAGAAGAAAATTGTGGGTAGGTGTGAAAATAAGTTGTAAACGTAGTCGTTCATCAATAAAATTTAATTTAAAATTATAAATAAGTGTTATTAATGTGTAATACATACATATATTAGTGCATCTATCATCCAGCTTTAAGATTCCTTATTCACTTTCACATCTTTTGCAACTGTTCGTCACTTTCACAAACTGTCACAAAAGTCATCATGGAAGAACTGAAGGGGTCTGTTTCTGCTATGACTAATTTATTCATCACCCGCATGAATGAGTTCCAACAGGACCTTAATAAGACTGGATCTGCATCTTCGACATCTACATTGTCCGTGGAGTTTTGCAAATTCAGGGAATTTATGATGTCTTCGCTGATGTTATTCCAAAAGCAGTTAGAATTCCTTGGAATGCAGATGGACCGCATGGAGATGATGCGCCGTCGCAAGATGCTGCTGCTACATGGTGTTTCTGAAGATAAGGCAGAGAATACACCTGCAATGACTGCTTCCATCTTGAAGGACAAACTCAGTATTTCTGACATATCTCCTCATTCCTTCAGCCGCTGCCATCGTCTTGGACGTCCGTCAGAAAGTAAACCACGGCCTGTATTGGTCAAGTTCCGAGAAGTACCAGTTCGAGATCAAGTTTGGTTCTCTAAAACCAAACTTAAAAATACAGGTATCACATTGTCCGAGTTTTTAACCAAAGACCGGCATAATGTGTTCATGTTGGCTAGGCAGAAGTTCGGCATAACCAACTGCTGGACAAAAGAAGGGCGTATTCATATTCTTGCCCCTGATGGCTCGCACCACCGTGTGGAATGCGCGGCGGAGCTTGATGCTGTGCCAGCAACGCCAACAACTACGTCCCAAGCTCAAGATGTGGGTGGCGGGAACAAGCCTTCGGACAAAGTAGTGCAACGGTCACGTAAACCAGTAAAAAAGTGGTAGTAAATTCTAATTTTTATCATAGAACTCTATCTGGTGAACTGTTTTTATGTATATTTTTCTCCTTAGCATCTTCTTTTTTCATCCGTTCGACTTTGATATAACCATAGTACATATTAATTTCACGTTATGTCGTAACTTGTTTTTACTGTAGTTATTAGCTTTACTTATTTTAATACAATTAACTTGTGTCGGTAGAATAATTTTTAGTTCCATTAGCGTTGTGTTGCGTTTCACTTTGACTTTGACATTTTATGTGACAGAAGTTTACATCACACGGTACCCTGTGACATTGACGTACATAGAGTAAAAGCATAGACTTTCGTAGGTAAACACTACGCACTAGCACAGATTACTAATAAATTTTATATTTTCATTCGATGTGTACGCTTTTGTTGTGTTGCCAATTTGTAATTAAAATTAAACTTGCAACCTCATAATATTATATTGCTGGTTGGTAGTGATGTAGAGCAAATGAGAATCTTAACCCGAAATATTAGGCTTTATTTAGCAAAAATGTGGTTGTACATACTGACATATGACATTATATGCGATATCTTCTTAAAATACTTATATGCCAAT
This sequence comes from Hesperia comma, assembly GCA_905404135.1. NCBI lineage: Eukaryota > Metazoa > Arthropoda > Insecta > Lepidoptera > Hesperiidae > Hesperia > Hesperia comma. The sequence goes on along the minus strand of FR990021.1, from coordinate 11,363,095 downwards.
CACCACATTCTCCCCGGCATCATATTGCAGACATAGTCATCCAGATGAGCTGGTGGATGACGCTGTCTGGCAGAGCGACGTAGCTCTGGGCTCTCCGGGGCCGTTACAATTTGGTTCTCGTGTATATTAGGTTGATCACAAGCCTCCTCCCATTCCCCCTCGTCTTCATCGTCTGATTCTGGAAGCGTATTTCCTCTGGGCGCTAAATGTCGGTTTGCCACAACTACTTCCCGTCCATCATCATATCGGACGCGAGAATGCTGTGGATTCGACTCAAGTAATTCTACCTCGTCTACAATAGGGTCATACTTGCTTCTTCTGCGGTGGTTCTTTAACGAAACTCGTCCAGGACCGTTTAACCAAGTAGGCAATGACTGACCACAAGCAGAGCGCCTTGGATGAACAAACATCCGTTCGTGAGGGGTACAGTTGGTAGCCGTGCATAGTAAAGAGCGGATAGCATGAAGCGCACCAGTCAACACGTTTTCCCATTTAGTTATTGGTAAGCTTTGCGACTTTAAAGCTAACTCTATTGTTTTCCAAATGATTCCATTATATCTCTCTGTTTGACCATTTCCTCGCGGGTTGTAGGGTGTCGTATAACTTGTAGCTATGGATTTTTCATGTAAAAATTGTTTGAGATCGTCTGATAAGAATGTGGCTCCACGGTCGCTATGTATATAAGTCGGCATTCCAAACATTCCAAATAGATCTGTTAATTTTTCTTTCACCGTCTCAGAAGTAAGATCAGAGCAAGGGTATGCAAATGGAAAACGTGAATATTCGTCAATTATTGTCAAAATGTAACGATTCTTCGTACCATCCGTTGGTAAAGGCCCCTTGAAATCAATGGATAGTCTTTCAAAAGGCGATGTTGCTTTTATAAGTGTTCCAACATTTTTCTGAAAACGTGGTTTTAATTCTGCGCAGACTTGACATGATGTTGTGATTGCTTTAACGTCTTCAATTGAAAATGGTAAATTTTTTGTTCTAATCCAATGAATCATTCTTGTTATTCCTGGGTGGCAAAGGTTCTCATGAAGTGAGCGAAGTTCGGTTTTATTTGACGTTGAAGCTATTTGATTGGCTCGAGATAGAGCGTCAGCAGCTTGATTTTGTTTACCTGGTCGGTATAGGATATCGAATTTAAAACTAGCCAGTTCCAGCCTCCAGCGTTGTATTTTATCATTTTTAATTTTAGATGAATGCGTTTGATCGAACATATATGCTACTGACTTTTGATCAGTGATAAGACGAAACGCTCTTCCACAGAGAAATTGTCGCCATTTCCTAATCGATTCGATTATGGCAGTCGCTTCCTTTTCTATAGCAGGATAATTTCGTTCGCAGCTCGAAAGGGTTCGAGAAAAAAAGCAATTGGTCTTCCTTCTTGCGTAAGGGTTCCAGCTATAGAATGATCCGAAGCATCTGTTTCTACAGTAAAAGGAATGTTATCTTCAATGGCATGCAAAGTCGAATCAGCTATTTCTTTTTTTATTGTTTCAAAAGCTTTGACCGCATCTGGTTTTAAGGGAAATATTTCGTGAGCAATAATTGGCTGAATTTTATTTGAAAAATTTGGGACCCATTTTGAATAATGTGCAAAAAGACCTAGAGTTCGTTTCAGAGAAGCAGTATCTTTTGGAACCGAGAGCTCTAAAAGAGTACGTAGACGATCAGGATCAGGCTTTATAACGCCATTATAAATGTTATAGCCAAGTATGTTGATTCGGTCTTTAGAGAATTCGCTTTTGTCTAGGTTTAGCGTCAACTTATAGCGAGTAGCAATATCAAGAAAGTGCTTTAATTTTTCATTGTGGTCTTCTTGGTCTTTCCCACACACAGTGATATCATCAAGATAAGCATATATTCCCTGCGTCTTCTCTTTAGATAAGATGTTATTGATAGCACGCTGGAATGCTGCAACTCCATTTGTTACTCCAAATGGGATCGTACAAAACTGATATAAGTTTCCATCGGCTTCGAAAGCAGTGTAAGGTTTTTCGTGTTCTATGATTGGTATTTGGTGGTAAGCGCTGCGTAAGTCTATTTTGCTGAATACGCGATATTTAGCTACCTTTGCTACAATGTCTTCGATGCTTGGCAAAGGATACGCGTCCAGTTGGGTGAATTTGTTGATGGTTAATGAATAATCGATACACATTCTCTTCTTATGATTTTCACCACATGTAACGAGAACCTGAGCTCGCCAAGGACTCGAACTAGGCTCTATGATATTATCATTCAGGAGTTTCTTGACTTCTGCACTAATAAAAGCAGCATCATCTGAGGAATGTTTCCTCGATTTAATGGCAACTGGTTTGCAATCCGGCAGGAGATTTGTAAACAAACTCACGGGTTCAACATTAGCGCGCGCTAGAGAACATAATTTTAACGAAGAACGCGGACCACCGAAATGCATTTCGAGTGTATTATGTTTCTGTAAAATGTCATGTCCTATTATTATGTCAGCGCATAATCCGTGCATTATTAGAAAATCCGCATTAAAGCTTTGTCCTTGCAGTTCGATATTCAATATACAGACTCCATTTACAGTTGAGACCATGTGTGTTGCAGCCATGGTCACATTTTGTTTACAAGCGGTCTTGTGAAAATTGTATTCCTCAACGAGTCTACTATTAATAAAACTTGCTGAGCTTCCTGTGTCAATTAATGCCTTAGCCGGTATAGACTTATTGATTAGGATAGAAACGGTTGCTTTGCTGAGATCAGTACTAGCCACTACGGTACACGATGAAGCTCTAGTTGAAGTATCCGGTCTATTTTCTTGATTTTCATCGTCGCAAACTGCAAAAGCGTTCTGTTGTGTAGGCTTACTTTTACATACTTTTGCAAAGTGGCCTTTTTTGCCGCAAGTAAGGCAAGTTGCATTAAATGCTGGACACAAACGACGTGGATGTCTTTTCGAACCACAAAAATAGCAATCGTTACTTGACGGATTCTGCTTTGACGTTGCAGTAGTGTTTATGAACACGCTGGTTGTTGGTTTCTGATAAAGCTCGTTGTTATTTTGCGCCATCTCTAGTGCACGTGCTTGTCTGTGTGCATCGTCTAAGGTCAAGGAAGCATTTTCTAATAATCTTTGGCGAATGGTAGCCGATGACAGTCCAGCCAAAAATGCGTCCCTGATATATTCGCTTTCATTCTCCTCAGCGGACACAGCTTTGAAAGCACAGTCTTTCGCTAGTAATTTAAGCTCTTGAACATACTTGTCGATAGACTCGCCTGGATTCTGTTGTCTTCTGGTAAGTTTGTAACGAGAGTATATTTCATTTCCAGGTTTGATAAAAAGTGTGTCTAATTTCGTAATAGCATCGTCGTAGTTTTTCACATCACGTATATAACAAAAAATATTTGGAGATAAGTGATTTACTAGTAATTGATATTGTACGTCCTTGCTGCAAGATTTTTCATCCGTTTGTACTGCTGCGAGGAAGCTTTGAAACGTTTTTTTCCAGTGTATCCAGGAATACGCATTGTTGGTGCTCGATGACGGATCTGCGTCGAATCGCTCAGGGCGTAAATATTTATCCATTTTTGCTAAATAAATTGATGTAGAGCAAATGAGAATCTTAACCCGAAATATTAGGCTTTATTTAGCAAAAATGTGGTTGTACATACTGACATATGACATTATATGCGATATCTTCTTAAAATACTTATATGCCAATCACCACAGGTAGATAATTTAATGTAGATTTTAGTCTGCGTTAAAATTAACCATTGTGACTAATAATTTAATTTTTTTTTTTAAGTATATTTTAGTAGTAATTAGTAAGTATGTTTCGATCTGAGAGTGATTGTGACACAAGTAACCCCTCTTTTTCTTTAGCTTCCGATGGTATGAGTAGTGACGACAGTTTTGTAAGCATTTCTCCTCTAAATGAAACCCTTGAGTCCCATTTTTCGCAAGCCGCGAGTAACTTTAATGTCGTGCACATAAATGCACAGAGTATTCCTGCACATTATTCCGATATGTTAGCAAGCTTTGAAAGCAAAAACATTCATGCGATTCTGGTTTCGGAGTCTTGGTTAAAACCATGCCTCCCATCCATATCCTATTCTCTTCCAGGATTCCATCTTATACGCAACGATCGCACTGTTAAGGGAGGGGGTGGTGTGGCCGTTTACCTTCGTTCCCATATTCCTTTTTCTATTATACGAATGTCTCCGCAATCACTAACGGGTAACGAAGCGGAGTACCTGTTTTTAGAAGTACTCCTATCGCATACAAAAATATTGCTTGGTGTTTTTTATAGCCCCTCCTCGACAATCGACTACTTTTCTACCCTAGATAAGCTTCTAGATGAATTTACACCGTTGTATTCTCATGTTATATTAATGGGTGACTTCAATACGTGTTTATTGAAAAATGATATACGTGCCCAGAAGCTTAAATCGTCTGTGGAGGCGGCTAATCTTAACATTTTACCCCTTTCGGAAACTCACTTCTTTCCAAATTGTACTCCTTCCCTCCTTGATCTGGTAATTGTGTCCTCTCCTGACCATGTTGACAAACATGGCCAGTGTGCCGCAGATGCCTTTTCCTACCACGATCTCTTATTTCTTTCTTATAAAATAAGACCACCCAAAGCCAGGTCAAGGATTCTTCTGCAGCGCAATTTTGCTGGTATGGATATAGATCTTTTACGAGAAGATGCAGCCAGTGTTGACTGGAGTGTGGTGGTGAGTGCTCAAACTGTTGACGAACAGGTGGCATTATTTAACTCTCTCCTTGTGCAGCTGTACGATCGACATGCTCCTGTTCGCCCAGTACGATTACGTCATCCACCAGCACCTTGGTTGACAGATGATTTAAAAAAGTTGATCAATAAAAAGAATGATGCAAAGTCCAGGTACAAATCTAATCCAAAAAATGAAAGAATTCGGGAGAAGTACAAAAACTTGCGGAATCACTGTAACTTGATGTGTAGAGATTCACAACGACGCCACATTCATAAATCCGTTGAGAATGAAGATCCTTCTCGTGTCTGGAAATTTTTAAAGTCTCTAGGAGTTGGGAAATCTAATTTAAGCTCTAAGACAGATGATCTTGACTTAAATTCTCTTAATCATCATTTCTCTTCTACATCTATTTTAGATGACAATGTTAAATCCACTACATTAAATACTCTTTCATCATTTCCCACTCCAGACTATGCTCCATTTATTTTTAGGCAATTTACGGATTGTGATGTTAGAAGAGCCTTACTAGCCATTAATTCAGATGCTGTTGGTTGTGACGAAATCAGTCGGAAAATGATTATTCCCCTCCTCGATATACTTTTACCTTTTATCACTCATATCCTAAATTTCTCTATTTCCACTAGCTCCTTCCCTGGTCAATGGAAAGACGCTCAAATTATTCCTTTACCAAAAAAAGCCAATCCTTCTTGCTATTCCGAATATCGTCCCATATCGATTCTACCCTTCCTTTCCAAAGTCCTTGAGCGTCTTGTCCAGCAACAACTGAATTCCTTCCTTTACAATCACAATATCCTTAATCCCTTCCAATCTGGTTTCAGAAAAAGCCACAGTACAACCACGGCACTTCTGAAAATTACAGATGACATTCGTCTTGGAATGGATGGCCGTCAAGTCACAGTGTTAGTGCTGTTGGACTTTAGCAACGCATTTAACACTGTGGATTACGACATATTATTAAGTATTTTGCGTTCTTCTAACATATCTCCAACCGCAGTTGCCTGGTTTCATAGTTACTTGCATGGGCGCCGGCAGCGTATTAGGATAAAAGATAAGGTATCTACATGGATTAATACTGTTGCTGGCGTACCGCAAGGTGGCGTGTTGTCCCCTCTCTTGTTTGCTATTTTCATTAATACTATAACTTCCCACATTTCTTCTCTCTTCCACTTGTATGCAGATGATCTCCAAATATACACCCACAGCAGTTTAGACAATCTCCCGAATGCTATACAATTGATCAATAAAGATTTGGCCTGTATTCTTAACTGGAGTAGATTTCATGGCCTAACGGTTAATCCACTGAAATCTCAGGCCATAATAATAGGCAGTTCAAGATTGATCAGCAAATTAGATGTGCCACAATTAAGTCCCATTATTTTTGACGGAGTTCAAATAGCATACAGCAGTACTGTTAAAAATTTAGGCATCTTGTTTGATAACACACTATCTTGGACTCCTCAGATTAATGATGTGTGTCGTAAATTGTATGCATCTTGTGGGTCACTCCGTAGACTAAGCCATTTTTTACCCATATCCACGAAAATTGCGCTTGCACAATCATTATTATTGCCCATTCTCGATTATGCTGACATATGTTATCTTGATCTCACTGAGGAGCAGCTTAATAAGCTTGAGCGTCTTCAAAATTTATCCTTAAGGTTTATTTACGGCCTTCGTAAATATGACCATGTCTCTGAATTTCGTAACAAGCTCAAGTGGCTCCCAATTCGCCTTCGCCGGAATACTCACATTCTTTCTGCACTCTACTGCGTCCTATTTAATCCATCTAGTCCATCCTATTTAAAAGAGCGTTTCTGTTTCATTAGTTCGACACATGACCTCCCCCTTCGTTCCTCATCAAACTTGACACTAAGTATACCTATCCACTCTTCAAATTTTTACGATAACTCCTTCTCTGTCACCGCTGTAAAACTTTGGAATTCCTTACCTATCTCTATTAGACGTGCTCCTTCCTTAGAATCCTTCAAGAACCAAGTTAAAAATCACTACTTGTCATTATGATCGCTCTCTTAAAAAGATTATTATAATAGTTCTGTTGTCTTCAATTTAGTCACAAATTTGTTTATTATCAATAGTTAACTTTCGTGCACCCTACCATAAATCTGTGTCCTTTTGTAATTTTTCCCTCATTAGGTTGTCTGGAAGAAATTGCTGCTTAGCAATAAGACCGCCGATTGTTTTCTTCATATTATATCGAGCTTATTTGTTAAAACTGGTGAACAATAAAGAGTATTTGTATTTGTATTGTATTGTATTGTAACTTGTCATAAAAGTTGCGGTCGTGTTTGCGAGCGTGCAATTTCCATGTCAACGTTAGAAAATCAAATGGGACTCGGTTCATTTCTTGTTGAAAATAATTTCACACTGTTATGAACACTACCAATTAAAATTACGTAATAGAAAAATGACATAAACAAGTCTGAAAACAACATAAATGAAGTACAATAGAAATTCTTAATCATTTAACCTCGTGTTATTTTAGTGATAGCGATATTTGATACGTAGGTACTCGGAGAAAACTAACATTAAAGGGGACGCGAACAAACAACACTGATGTTAAACCCAAGTACGGTGTTAAGATGTCGGAAGACGGGGTGAGATGAATTGATCGCCTTCCATAAGATTGAGTGTAGGAACTCTATCCTCTAGGGCTGGAACTTCAGAAGCATCAATTGACTTTGTGTATAGGAGCGATTAAGACGGATGAAGAAGGATTTGTTAATTATCTACTCAAATTAACTTGTTGTTACTACTGCAACTTTCGCTTCACAGACTCAGACATTATTTAAACGGATTAACGAATTACCTGACTGCTGAGGGCTAATTTTTGTTACAAAATATGCTCTGTTGTTTAGCAAGATGCAGCTTGAGCTGGGAACGGTGGCTAAGGGTGCGGTTCCACTGAGGCGGAGCGGAGCGGAGCTGTACGCGATTCACCAATCACATGGCTTGAAATCCACATCTCATTGTGCGTCGCGTGGTTTTCCGCTCCGCTCCGCCTCAGTGAAACCGCACCCTAAGGCTTGGGAGGAGGTATCTGTATTGTAGGTGTGTGAAAACCCAAATTTAGGTTCAGGTCAAAAATTTTTAGTGGTGGTCATTTGAAAACATTATTACGTATAATAATCGAGTGCTTCCATGCTTTGGAGGGCATGTAACGCCCATCGGTCCCGCTTCTTGTCGACACATAGCAGACAATAAACCACGCCGAAGGTAATTTAATTATGTAAAACTTCCAATACCTGGCTTGGCCACTAACCCCTCTACTAATCCGTACTAGATCAGCGTGATTGAGTATGCTCCAGGCCTTGTCAATGATGAATGATGACCCGTGCTAGTGGGCCATTGTGCCCATTGTCTTGTAGCCAGCCACACAATGAAGCTCAAAGAATATTTGTTCCAACATTCCTAATTAGACATAGACAAGTATCTAATAGTTGGCCAACTTTCAACTACAGATATCTACATTGCACGTACCTTCATCGCACGTGGTCCAATAATTCGTTTCCGATTAAATTCCCATTTAGAACCACCATTTAGATACAACAACATAAAGACAACATAAATCTCAACGTTTATTGTAAGGTTATTGTTTATTGTAGGTAATTTGGGGTGATATTCTTAAAATATGTGTGGGAATAAAACAATCCTTGTTGTTTAATATCCAGAGGTAATGTAGTCCTAGATTTCTTCTAGATTCCTTTTATGGGTAAATTATCTAAATCCTTGCCCTAAAATGACTCGTTCATTGTAAACATAAGGTAAATAGTATTATAAAACCTAACAAAGTGTACTGTAATTTACATAATGTTGTTCACCTTTCGGACTTGGAACCGTTCTGGTCTGGAGCCAAACCGAACCATTTAAACTAAGGAAGATTATAAGGCTACTTTTCCGGCATTTGTAATACATGATGCGAAAAATCAAATGCGCCTACGAAGAATTTCCTTTGTCTTATTTGGAGCGTCTTCAAATGAGAAACAAGTAGGGTTTTGAAAAATGTAATGGTTACAACACTACTTGGATTTTTTTTCATTTTTGCTATTTAAACCATAGGATCAGAAGACCGCGGAATAACAAATTTTAATTTCTTACGCTTGGTAGGAAGCTAGGTATATCCGGTCATCGTAGCATCACTTCTTCATGACTATTTCACTTGGATCAATTCTCAGTTTGGTGATCATTACACGCAAATCGTGTTTCGATAAAAGGATGCATACGTCATTACATCTGGCAATTACCTAAAGGTAGAGTCGTTACTTAAATCTGATACTTCTTTATCCCATTCTCTCGACAGAGTTCACTGTATAGGTACTGCTTTTATACCTATAACTAGGAACCAACAAATTAGATCTACATACAATACATACATAAATTAAAAATCGATGTCTAGAACTATAACACGTAAAAGTAAAGATCGATAACCACCCGAAATAATTACCCTGACTGTATTTAAAACTGATTCAAATTCAAAAATAAAGCGTCGCCTCTGGCAAAGGAAAAGTTGCCGTCCAGTTTTTATTTTGACATGAAAATATAGTGTGCTGAACACTCGTTAAAAAGAATACGTTCTAGAATTACCCGTTGGCTAGTAGAGCGATGTCGGCTAACCCGCTTTATGTGCACTTAAAGCCGGTTCCCAGACTTGTTTCATCCACTCCAGCTTAAAGCGCATCTTAATTTAAGCCCGAACGAGGTGTATCTAGTGAGACGTAAATAAAAACTTTCAAACGTTTGCGCAATGCACTTAGATATACAAATTTTCAATATGAGTACCTACTCGTAGAGCACCTTTTTATGTGACTTTAGAAAGCATGGTCGAATTATTATTGGATTAAACTCATTGATGTATTTAGCGTATTAAGTGATCAAATCAGATTATTTTTCTTCTAATTCAAGTTATATTTTCAGTCTTTAAACCGGAAGATCCAAGTTTAAAACATGCATATAAATGGAGATAGATTGAGACTGAAAAAGACATAGCATGTTTTATTTTAGGGGGGTTGAAGATACGAAAAAATCATCACAATTATTCTAATAAGATTGCTTTAAAATTTGGCACATACGTAGTGCATAAGACCTGGCGATAAGTTCCCGTAGGATCATTCTAAATAACGACTTATGACAGTCGTTATTTGTCTTTCAGGCGGGTGAAGTTACGGGCAAAAACTAATTATTGATAAAACATTGGAGATTTTAAACATCTACGTAAAGTAACAAAGAGATTGTTAAGTGATAATGAAACGACAAAAGGCAAATGTAAAAACTCCAGAGAATTATAATTGTAAGATAAGTGGTACAAAGTGGGATTTCGCTTCGTAGTATTCTTCCGCGGCTGTCCCTCAAATCTTTTACTTTTGTTCTGGGTATCTGCCCCTTTTCAACTCGAGTTAAACAAATTTTTCCTAACAGTCTTTGCCGAGACTCACCTAGAGGATTTAGAGGATTTGCGAGGTTTTCTTTTACCGCTTGTTTGTTTACAAATTTTATGTAGAATAATTTTTTGCTATCCTTGTGTTGTTGAATCTAAGAGTATTGAACTATCTGACATTGTGAATAAATTGGTATAGTGGTATATTTTATTATAGTTAATGTTTTTCCCAGCGCTAATAAATTATCATAAATGTTAGTTTTGGTATAAACGAATGTTTACAGGTACTAGTAAATCTAGGTAAACATGTAGCGTACGCTATTCACGTGATATACGTCTACTGACTTTGTTCTGTATAAAACGAGTTAGTATTCACCGCGGCTTGTGAAGATTACCCGCGTAAATGTGGCGGGCTATGTTTTCGGCGTAACTCATCCACTCCAATACCAAAGAGATTGAGAATGTTAAGTTATGGCAGTAACAATTTCGTATTGGCCTATAAAACCTCACTTTCGTTTTATTTATTTGCAGTAAAATGATCAATACGCGATATTACCCTCACATTTTCGGAAAGATGAAGTTTGGGGGAAATTTCCCGAGTTGATATTTATGAATTTGCATGAAACTTATGCGTATGGCGCGGTTGCGTACATTTTTGATGTTTGAGTTATGTTTTCCCCTGGGTCTGCGGCTGTTTGAAGGGCAGGAATTATCTTCAGACATTCTTACACATTGGCTGCGGAAGTCCTAGTCCTTTTTAAATAGGTGGCATACAACACCACTCTTCCACTGCAGCCCATCACAACTGGGACTGACATAGAACAAGACTAAAATAGGGACTAGGATAGTTAGTCCGATTCGCAGACGGTGCTAGAACATTAGTTAGAATGTTTAATAATAAGTGCAAAGATTGGGGCAGGGACTGTTAGTGATTAGCAAGTCTCGATAGTTGTTTGTAGAGTTATCTTAATATATAAAACTCTTGCGTTACTAGTGACTGACAGACAACGCACAGCCGAAACTACTGAAGGGAAAAAGCTGAAATTTGGCATGTATGTTCCTCGTGGAGTGTAGAAGCATGGCATTAAGAGAGGATTTTTGGAAATTCCACTCCGAAGGGGGTGAAAAAGGGGAATGAAGTTTAAACGAATTCCACGCGGGCGAAGCCTGCGGGCGGAAGCTAGTTGTCCAATAAATACTTTTTAAGAGCTATATTGTAATTCGGTAGTAAGTTCGATGGTAGTAACGTTTTCTGCCTATCTGACTAGCTACTATTTTTCTTCTAAAATTGACATTGTGCATGCGGTGCGTTTTAAGCATTTAAATGTCACTTTCTATGACGGTGAAGGGAAACATCGTGAGGAAACCTACATGCCAGAGAGTTTGCAAAACTCAAAACGTCATCAATCCGTCAATCCGCACTTAGCTAATGTGCTGGACTATGGCCACATCCTTCTTATTTTGAGAAGAGACCTGTGCCCAGCTGTGGGACAGTTATAGATTGCAATTATGAATTATGCGGTGCGTATTAATATCTAATATTCTAAAGAATTACACAGCAGTAGGTAATATTAATGTAACAGACTAATAAATTAGGTAATAATGTTGGGTAACTTGTCTAAATTAATATAATATTGACAAAAAAGTTAATTCAAATCTATAAGAATTGAACACGTCCATTCTAACAATAGTAAAAAATCTTACAAGGTAGAAGATATATTATAGGTATGCGGTGAGCCGTCCAGTCATTCTATTACGCTATCGTGTGAGTTATACTTGGAAAGATAATGATAAACCGAGAATTTCGCAGCTTTTCTCTGCATTAAAACCTCGTTAACCTCAAGCGTGATTTTGTTGAGTTTGGACGTTAGTATAATTTCGGTTGTGAATGGAAAAAGTAGAGATAGCATAAGAAAACAAAGGGATTTAACATTTGAACAATGAAAACACGGGTCGTATTTAAGTCAGTCACCTCGGTAGACAGGGATAAGGTTTATCAGAATTTTAGTTTTCCGTCATACACAGTATCACTTTAATTTAGTAGTTTGTAAGCAGCTCTACAAAAAGATGAATATTTGACAATAGAATTCATTTTTCATTATAGGTAGTATTTTGGGTTCTTAGAATTCTATGAATACTTAGCGCAAAGGAACCTTATAAAAACCTTATAAAACTTAACATAATTATTAAATAATATTTAACAACACCAAGAATAAAAACAAAAAATCAAATGAAGAATTTGTTAGTCCTAAATATTTTATTCGAATAAATTGCAACTATGTTTCTAGGGTATTTTTGGAGCCCTTTTCATGACCGAAATAGACTTCGAACAGGTTGAATATAATTATTAAGTATTAAATTTTTAAACGAGTAAAATCACATCGCTTACTCGTTATTTGATTATGATGATCGAATTATTTACATCCATGAGTACCTATGAATACCTACTTAGTTTTCAATTTGCTTTGTAAGTAGGTACCAAGATATCATAATTCACAGAAATTTTTCAAAGGCAAGTGAATTGGTAATCGCTAATTAATATGAAGTACCTGGTTGACCGAGCTTTGCTCGGTTGAAAATTATATTTAGTATGAATCGCAAGAAATACGAGGAATTCCGCCATCTATTCAGGAGTCAAATCATACAACTGTTCACTGAGCACAAAATTCATTTTACTTATGTTACGGCCAAAGGATCTCAACAGCGTGTTTCACAAAGTTGTACAGCGCCATCTAGTTTCATACTACTGAAATTTCAACACGTTACAAACAGTACCTCATAGAAGTTAACTGTGTGAGCGAATTAATTGCATTTTAAATAGGTACATACTTAATTAGATAAATTCATTGAACTTTCCTTCGTACTTTTCGCAGGCTTAGGCAGTCCCCGACTGAAATTTTTATTTGCGATAAAATGTATTGAATGTTTATGATAATTAAACAACATAAATAAATATACTTTTAGTTTAATGAGCAAGTTGTTAGGCGTACTTAAAATTTTATTGATTCTATTTACAACAATAGTAATTTCATCGATCTGACCATTATTTATTTAAAACTTTATTAAAATATATTATTAAATCGATAATAACAAAACTAACATTTATTTACAAATATTCTCGTAAATATCACAAACGCACGTTAAACTATCACTACGCGTCCTGTGAGGTCAAGCGAGATAATCGCACTGATTTTTAATTTTATTCAAACAGAAAATAGGTAGGTATAACGCAAAAATAGCGCTTCAACGTAAGAATGAATATTAATATATATTCGAGCGCCATCTAGTTTCATACTACTGAAACAAACAAACCGTATCTCATAGAAGTTATCCTAATGTTTCATAGATGGCGTCAGTTCAACACGTTACAAACAGTACCTCATAGAAGTTATCCTAATGTTTCATAGATGACGTCAGTATGATGTTTTTAAAATCTCTTTATCTCGGGAACCGAGCTTTTCTCGAACCTGGGACCTTGATAAATCGATTCCTTGAGCCGAAAACCCCCTAATCTGTAACTTTCATGAAAATCTTTGCAGCCGTTTCCGAGATCGTGATTATATATATATAAATAAATAAATATACAAGAATTGCTCGTTTAAATTAATATGAATATAATTATCGAAATTAAATCCGTAAGTTAATTAAATGTAATCTGCGATAATTTACTTCTTAATATAATTTATTAAGAGAAAAAGTTCTACCTTATCACGAAAAAGTCTTGAGTTTTGGCTATAAATAAGGGTCATATTTATATAATAAGTCAACCCCAGATTTACCAGACTTTAATGCTTTCCTTAGCAAAGTGTATTCCAGTTAAGTATGAAATATTTAATACCATCATTAACAATTATAGTGATTGTTCTTTATTACTTGACAGATAGATCTTTTTATTTTAAATAGATTGTGTGACCGAAAATAGTCGCCTATATAATAGACAAATAGACATCCATACCATTAAAGGCATAAAGTAAAGTATCCCTGTTTTGCAGCCAAGAAATAAAAGAGAAGAAAGAAATAATTTTCAACGTACAATTCTTGTTTATCATGTTCTATAAGAATTCTTTATAATTTATCAATGTCAATTAAAGATGATCATGTTTTAGCGGTGAAATAAGTGATTCAGTAGTTATTCATGTTGTACTTTTATCATAAGTTTATTTCATAGATTTTTTTTTATCATAAGTGTTTGTTTCGTACGTGGAAAGTTCTTAGTATTTTATGCGAATGTATGTAATTATGTAAAATATACCCAACATGTATGTATGAATATAATGCGTAATGTTTACAAAGCATCAGCATTATTAACACTTTCGACAAAATAATTAATATTTTTGGTATGTGACTTAAGGATATATTGTTTACGTTCTATGTAAATACCAACCAATAGGTACAGAGCTCGCAACTAATAATTACCTCCCAAATGTTACCCTTGTAACTTCGACTAGAATTGTGGTTATTTTGATGTTCAATATACTTTTTTTTTGCTATCTTCCGCTTTTCATATCAGTTTATACTGCAGTAGGTTTTTCGTACCGTTATTGGCTAAGCATAAATACCACTAGCGGTAGTATTTTGTATGGATAGAAATATATTTATACTATCCAGTAGCTATAATAATTGTATTATTAGAGTCGTAGCTCACGTTAGCAATGAGAGTGCTGTGGTAAGTTGGTTGCGTGACTAATGAGTTTTCTTCTATTTCTTATTGTTTTTCAGTTGTTGACCCCACGTTATCGACATTTTGCTGGCCAGCGCTCGTATACTTGTTAATTGTACTACAGAAATGATTTATGTCAACCGATTTGAATGCACATATTTTGGACGTACAAAAATAGCTCACGCATGTGTCAACAAGGAATAATTTGGACTTCGAAATTTGAAAAGTTTAAAGTTTAAGTTATGTGTTATATTAGTCCTACAAGCCCACCAAGCCATCTACAAGCATCTTTTGGCGCGTGGGTGACAGAGGCAGCGTCTTACAGTTTGCCTTGCCTGTCAGGCGCTGTCTCTGTCACGCACGCGCCAAAAGATGCTTGTAGGACTGTATAGTGCAGTATATTTTGATTCAGTTGGATAGATAGAAGTTATGTTATGGTTAAAAAAATTGTACTAAGGATAAACAAAATCTTATCTTATATATAAAATTCTCGTGTCACAATGTTAGTTACAATACTCCTCCGAAACGGCTTGACCGATTGTAATGAAATTTTGTATGCATATTCAGTAGGTCTGAAAATTGGCTACTATCTATTTTTCATACCCCTAAGTGATAAGGGTTGTGCACCCTTAACATATTTTTTTTTAATTTTTGGACAAAATTTTTTGTTTTTATTTTTCTATAATGTGGCATTAAAAATACACACAACCCTAAACTTTCACCCTTTTATCACCAACCCCTATTTTTTAATAGTCATTTTCCTAGAAATAATTTAGATGGCATAACAACGTTTGCGGGGTCAGCTAGTATTGTATAGAAAGAACTGACATGAGAGGATCAAATGTGACGAAACATTTTTGTTTCCTAAGACTTCTTTCCTTCAAAGTTTCTCTAAGTATAATGAATCTGTTTACTACAGAATAACCGAATTTGCGTGATATGAACGTATAACACAAATAATTAAATTATTTTATGGTACATACATAAAAATATAAACATAACAAAAATAACATAACAAAACTAAAACTAAAATAAGTTAAATAAAATAAAATTGTTATTTATAAATAAAATCCATCATAAAAAAAAAAATTAAATTATAACAAATTTTTACACAAAAATAACCGACTTCAACAT
Source organism: Hesperia comma (assembly GCA_905404135.1). Lineage (NCBI taxonomy): Eukaryota > Metazoa > Arthropoda > Insecta > Lepidoptera > Hesperiidae > Hesperia > Hesperia comma. The sequence goes on along the minus strand of FR990021.1, from coordinate 11,347,181 downwards.
CCGCAAGCAGAGCTCAATGTAACCCATGTAGGTATAAAGGCCTAAAATCAAGCCTAAGCACAAGGTAACTGCTATAAATCGGTGAGGAGCTTTCTCGACTGTCTTTAGGCCTCATCATCAGATCGACTCCAGACCTTTATTAAATTGTAGCGCTTCAATATAGTATATTCTAGTCACCCCTACAATTTTCGAAAGTACCCCTCGATTTCTCTGAGGTGCCATTATTCATCGAGGTCCTCTTAATGGTACCACTCTTGAAATATCTATTTTCCTACAAAAAGAGAATAATTAAAATCGACTCATAAAGGACGAAGAAATCCCCGAACAAACATAAAAAACATATACATATGTATACGGTCGGCTGGAAGCACCTCCTCCTTTTTTTTAAGTTGGTTAAAATATTGATGGTTACCTTACTTTGAATGAAATGGAAAAAAAATTAAGAATTGTATTCTCTATTAAGTATTTTTCATTGAACTAAAACAAATCATAAAAGCAGGTAATTAGCACTTGACTCGATGAAAGATGAAACCTGAACTCTGGAGAATTTTTCAAAAGTGAATGAAGTTTTCTCCAATTGGTATATTATTGGTTCTTTATGATTTTAACCTTATTGGACTAATTAGTGTTTTGATGGGTAGATACAGAATTGATATTTTAGACTAATATAAAGTGGACTGAAATCGTAGTGTGTGCGAACGTAAATTATGCATTTTATTTTTTTGTGAAAAAAAAGAACAACTTAAAATAGATACCAAGGATCAGTCAACCCATTAGTTTTTTTTCTTTGTTTTACAGAAAATTCTAATTTGATGCAGTGAACTAGCAAGCACATTGGCATGTCTTTTTACAAAAATTGTACTTTACAAAATTTACGTTTGAGTCCCCTCGTAGGGTGTATTTTTCACAGGATACCGCGTAGGGGCGTAGGGGAGTAGAATGAACGGGGCCTTAACTTCGTCCGGAACGTAGAGATAAAACTGCCGGCCCCTTATTTGAGTTATGGGATATTGACTGCGCCATGTCACTCTGAAACCGTCTTTTGTACCTACAAATAAAATAACACCCAACTTAAGTTTTTGCATCAGCTTAAACAGAAATATAACAAAATTTGGTTGTTTTTTACACTTAAGTACCTATATAATTATGCAATTTTAATGTATTTTTATATTTAGCTGAATAAGATATCCCAAAAAGACATTTGCGTATTTGCCCTGTCTGTTTGTTACAAGTAGACGTTAATATAAAATGCAACTCATTAGAAAAATAGAAAATCAAGAGTTAAAAAAATGTTCCTGTAGAAACCGAATTATTTAATTCGTTTTAAACACGGTCTATTCAAAAACGTTTACAATAAAGTAAACAAACTTTAGATGCCTATTGTTAACTTTTAAGTTAGGTAATGGTAGCTATAGCCAAATGATTTCAACATTGGCCTCCCTAAAAGGGGCTTGGGTTCGAATTCTACACGCACATCTGATAAAAAAGTGCGAATTATAGTAGGGCCATTTTAATAGGCCACATTAAATTTGACAACTGTTTGTCTTTGCTTCATAGTGAGGGTAATCTCCTGAAAAAAATCGATTAAATTTAATTAATCGATAAGAGCTTCAAACATCTGTAAATTGAATGTGATTGATATAAAAACTATTAATGAGCGCACAGTTCAAACAATGACTAAAAAAGCGACAAAAATAATGCGTCTAATAATGGCGCGAAATGAAATCATGACTTTTTTGTAACATTTCACGTCTCTGGATACTGGCTTTAGAGCCAGACGTTACATATATAAATGAATGATTACATATTTTTCGGCCTTAAATGTAACAAAATTAATTTTATTCCTATTAAAATATATTTTATTTAGTAATCGTGAAACACTTTTTGACGATTAGTTCGACTTCTCGAATTCAACTTATCTACTGATCTGTTTCTTTTGGTACCATCCCTAATGTTTAAAAAGAAAAAGAGTTCACTCACGTAACTTTGTAACGACGTCAGTTCTTTACTTAAAAGTGTAAAAATTTTAACAATATCTAATAGCGAATATTAAATAATATGGAGTGCCTCCCTAACAAGGTTATTAAAATGGCCCTACTTTAGGAAGCCTTTGTACTTGCTTTCAGCCAAAAAGTTTTCTGAGTAAACCTGCACACTTTAAGGATAGGCCACAATGTTCTCAAAACTGTTAAAAGTTTGCGAATCCGCACTTGGCCAGCGTGGTCAGATATAGCTTGCATCTCTCATATTGTCACACACACAGACTCGACTGACCGACAGACTCGAGCTCAGTAAAGACTTTTATGGGTTGTTATGATTATAATGATTCCTTTTAAACAAAAATCTTGCATAGGTAATTATTGTTGTTAAAACAGCGAAAGACCATAAACATTCCCGAAAAGATAAAAAATTGTTTGCTGTCGAAATTAATTTACTCACGCAGAAGTATAAAACTAAGATGCTTTCATAAATTTCGTTTTCCGCGCTGAAATATAACGGGGCACTCAGTTTACGAGGAGAAGCCCATTCGTAGCTCAATCTCCGCTTGTTCCTCGGATATGGTAACATTCAGTTGCAGTTACCGACCAAATTGGCCGCTACCGTTGTTTCCATGGAGTGCGTATTTCTTATTTTTGAGATACATATAGGCGACTAGAAGTGTCTGATCTTTGATTAAGTTAAAAAATTATATCAGACTAGCAACCCATCCTCACTTCTCTAAGTGTTGAATTGGGAATGTACATAGCCCGTGTCCGGTCTCGTATTTATTAAATTAGTTCTGTGCCTCCTGTGGCAAGTGATACAAGTGAAAAATTATCATTTTACAGGAGAGCGAAAACAAGTTTAAAAAAATTCTAGTTCATAAACTAAGAGGGCTAGCTAGATGTAATATAAGTACCTTATTTTGTAGATAAAAACATTTACTGTCACCGTATATTTAGTTTTTTGTAATATATATTATAATATTAAAGTAATTTATCAAAAATCTGTGAGTTGTATCTTTTTTATTTCAAATGTGAGCGAATATTACATGATAAACGATACAAGTAGAGTTAAATTATTTTGCACGGATTAGTCGCATTTGGACCTATTCGCAAAACGACCTTTAGTCGTAAAAAAATTATTCGCAAAAAGCCCTATTCTTAAATGCACCTATAAATTGTCTTTGTGTAAACTGATATGACATGAAGTTAAAGATCTGTAGACACATATAGAATGTACCCTAGTCAGTATTGAAACAAATCGGTTCAAACTGATATAACTCTAAATAAATCAATATTCACGATAAATGTTGAAAAATGAAATGTGAAATAAATAAATTGAATTGAATTGAATTGAATTGAAAATAAATATAGTCGCAGTTATAGCACGAAGCACAAAAAACAGACATACTCACGGTTTTTTTGCCAAAACCTGTGCACTTATATCAGTTTGCACAAAATTATCTCCGAAAATATAGCAGATAGGTAGAAGAACGTGAGTTAGACCAAAAAATCGTATTTTTTTTATAAACTTCTATGTTAAAATCACAAAAATGGAACAACTCGACTTGTATCACTTGTCACAGGAGGCACAGAGTTATATTACATAAGAATGTACATAAACTATGCATTATAAACCTTCCTTGAGAAATACTCTACCCAATGATGAAAACCGCAACAAAATCTGTTGATTGCTAAGAAGAAGAAGATTTAGAAAGGCACAGACTTTGTTTTATACTACGTATGAGATTCTTCCAAGAGTTCTAGGATTTATTGTAGGAATTTGTTAAAGCGACGGGAAAGTTTGGTTTTCGAGAAGTGTTTGTAAAAACCAAGTTCGAATAAAAAAAAATTATTTTCATTTTCAAAATAACTATAAAACACGATCTTTAAAAATACAATATAATGAAGTTGTTGTAAATAAATAATTGATTTATCTGTTTATCTTTTTCTGTGATATAGGTAATACAAATTTTGGGGTAGGTATGTCTAGAAGTCCTACTTTCTAATTCGGGGTTAAGACGTGCGAGTCCCGTGAAATATTTTACGATTGTCGAGACATAAGCCTGTGGAGGTGCTCCGAACTTCACGTACTCGTCCCTACTCGGTGATTTAGAAAGATGGTCTTTGTTGAAATGTTGTATGAATATCCAAAACAAATATAGACATCTTACACTGCCCAGTTTTGTGCGTTATATTAAGAAAGTTCTACTTACTAAATAATAAAGTTTCCTATGTATAAACAGATGAGATACTAACAGTACCTATAATGTTAGTAATTAGTACGGATGGCCTATTTAAGATCCAAATGTATAAAAAATTGCTGTGTCATAAAGCACACCCTGCTAGACGCTTTTATTCGCTACAGGTGTCATTTTTAATTAACCGACTTGGAAAAAGGAGGCGGTTCTCAATTCGATTATATATTTCTTCTTATCTGTGTTACATGTATCACAACTTGTTACTAAGTGTTAAAAATTTTATAATTCTTTTTTGTTCGAAAACTGGTGCTTGTCTTAAGGTTGGATTAAACTGAAGAGTAGTTTTTGAGTTACATCTACTAGTCGATATTAAAGTCGGTTTTTTTTTGTTTTTGAACACTTTATTGTACTCGGTGAGTGAGTGACTAACAAAAGCGCTGCAAGTTTTTATTCTCCGACAATCCGACATATTTTATTTAATTCTTTGTAATGATAACAACAAGGATTGCTACCATAACGTTTCTTCCAAAACATTTGGTTTAAGAAATTGTATTTGTATTGTATTATTTGTATTTGTACCCTTCCATCTGTCCCGGGGTCCGCTGATGCTTTTTCCGGTCGATCACCTAGGTCGACCATTAAGTTGCCGGGCTGGGCGAATTTAAACTGTTTTTAAATTAGGTATTATAAATACTTGAATAGTTTAAGGAAATATTTTTGTCTATGTTGTAACTTGTAAATAGATATGGACCATAAAGCCTGATGCATGAATTTGTGTTATCCGTGGCACCCACGACATAGGGTGCGCCTGTCACGTTATTTGTTTATTAGAATAAGCTTTATTTAATGTTAATTTTAACTAACATTAACAGGTCATCTCAATAAACTTATTCCGAAAAATGTGGATTGATTTTAAAAGATTGTTGTTAAAATGATTATCTACTTAATATTTGCGTTACACAGAATGCATGCAATGCATGCATAACAGCTTAATCTATAGTCTAGTTACTCGTAGTTACAGAAATTATTCTATTCCGAAGATCTACTAAAGCATTCCAGTCGAATTATTGTTCATTGATATGTTTGCTAACTAGTGAATCAGCCAAATCAATCCCTTTGTGATTACACCCGATACCCACACGATCCAATTTCACTGGTATTAGCTATTGTAAAGTACTTTTTGAGAGTATTGACATTTTTGTGTAACCCGACCTTACTTTGAGTCGCTAGCTATTTTTATTTTTAGGTATTAAAATATTTAAAGGATTTTTTTACAACGAACCCATTGTATTGTATTAAACTAAATTATTTTTATTTAAAGTTCATTCAAAATAAAATTTCAAATGAACATCGTGATTTTTGTTTCTTATAAAAAAAGTAAAGCGAGTTTTTTTACAAATAACAGCAAAGTAACTTTGCTAAACAAACGTAAGTGAATCGTTGTTTTCCCACATAAAATATTACTTTTTTTCGGTTTTAACAAAGGATTATTCCTTTTTAACTTTCTCTTGATGTTAAAACCAAAAAAGGACAATTTTAGGTTTTAGGTGGCAATAGAACGGTGAACTGACGTTTGTTTAGCAAAGTTACTTTGGTGTCACAGAAAAAAAGGCACGCAAAGCGAGACAAACCATACTACCATATTGTCTGTTTTTTTTCGTCTTTCGTCTGAGTGCGGTAGATTCCATCTTACTATTTTACGTCTATGCATCGAAGTAATTTTCAGCTTTACGCTCCGTCCATCATTCTCTATAGAAAAAAATATGTATCGTTTGTGATGTGTATCGTTAAATATGATAGGTAAGGTAAGCAATATAAAGTAAACGTGACTGGCATAATCACAATCGAAGGCAATTTTTTAAATCTGGCCCACTCTACGAGTATTTCGTTTCGTTCAAATTTAAAACCGCGTTCTACGATGCTATACACGTATATGTTTTGAATTATGTGTAACGTAGCCTAATAGTTAATGTTATTTAAAAGTGCTTTACTCTACCAATACAAAATCATCAACTAAACCGACTCTTTAATTTGGAATTGCAATCAACATTTTACTTTTGTAACCGTGTGTTTCTAAATGAATAAATAAATGATTATTAACCCAGAAATAGCAAATGACCATCAGCATTTTATAATATTATTTAAAAATGTTGTTATGCCATTCCGTTAATATCAAAAAATGTAAACATCCGCCCTCGCTTCCCATTGGGAAATCAATTTCTTAGAACCGATATTTTTAGGCATCATACTTTAGGTAAACCGACATACCTAACAGGTTAATTTTACGAGTAGGTAGGTATTAGTTTTATTTTAACACAACCTAACCGTGGTCACGGCTGAATTGCCGTGTTGCTATGGATCAGCGTCAAATCATAAAATACATCATTATCTCCGAAGGGCTACCACCCTCACACCGTAAAAAAGATTAGCAGTTAAACGTCTTCAAACAGCGTAAGAATGTAACAAGCCGATTCGCACTTTTTCATAAATGCCAAAGCAATTCACAGTTTATTTGGCATTTAAGTAAATTTAGAGGATCCTTTCTCTGCTGGCATTTTGTTTTATGTGGCTGCTCGTTACCGGCGGCGGCCGCGCGTGAAGTTACGGCCGCACCGGGCCGCCTGTCGGCCAAGTCACGCACTGTGTCGATCGCACGACGCGTTCTTTATTCCGTCGCAATACTATGGCGAAATTATACAAAATTATATTATGTGTTCATCGGGTGCAGCTTGGTTTTTACGGTCTGAGGAAAATGGGGTTTGGCGACTGAACGAACTATTTAAATATTTTTTTAGCTTGCGTATTTTTTGTTTAGATGTTATATTTATTTCCATGTATTGTTTAACACACGGAGTTAAGCTTTGATTTCCTAGGAAAGCGGTGCCGTCATGTAGCGGCCGTAATATTACGGACGCAAGTAGACGGCCGTCTTGACGGTGATGACATGTGGAAAGTTCCACGGCCGTTTTAACACACCGTCACTCATTTTAATAATTAATAATTCATCAGAATTTAATATGTATTTCTCCACTTTCACGCCACCAATTCTGTTTTAGTTGACTTTTTTCTTTACTTTTTATTTTTTTGACGTTGTTCCGAAAAAAAAAACACAAATACATATTAAAAATAGCTTCACCGCTGTCAATAAAACGTTGACCAAACCATCGGACACCGACAAGACGGCCGTCATGCAAATGGCGGCACCGCTTTTTACGTTACGGTGTCAGTTACCGCTCTCTAGGAAACCGCGCCATTTCGTTTACATAGACAACGTTCTAATGACGTCATTCACCGCTGTATTACGGCCGCTACATGACGGCACCACTTTCCTAGGAAATCAAAGCTTTAGCATTAATACGGTGTTCGTTAGGTGGTAGAGCCTAGAGTTCGCCCGGGGTAGTACCACCGCCCGCCAAGGTACTCAGTACCATTCCTACCGTCATAATAATTGTTTTTAAGAGCAATTGTATTCCGGATAGGAAGGTGTGGAGCCGGTTCACTTTTTTAGAGGCGACCATCTCAGTCCTCAGGGGTAGCAACGCATCTGTGACCGAATTGGAACAAGACTCACACTAATCATTACTAACTCGACAATACTAATATTAACTAACAGGACTAACTATCACTAACAGTCCCTGTCCTCACACTTATTAACAAACTAACCAACTAACATTCTAACACCATCTACTAATTGGACTAACCACCCTAGTCCCTAAATTGGGTCTTGTTCTAAGTCGGTTACAATTGCCATGGGCGGCAGCGGAAGGGTGGTGCTGCATGCTCGTTTGCTACCTTAATTCAATAAAAAAAAAACTGTATAATATAATTATGTATATTCACTTATTCCTTACAACTTGTGTAGCGCCAGTTGAGAATGAAGATGATTAGTAAGACATTAACCACACCTGTTTATTTTATGAATTGAAGTAGAAATTTAAAATCAGATTTTTTAGGGCTTCGAATGTAACTAAACAATAACGCGGAGCAGATATAATGTAAATTAACTATAAAATATACGAGTGATAAAACTATTTTAAAGTTGTGAGCGGATTTTTTTATTCTAGAGAGGTTTTTCGTAAAATATGCGCTACGTGTTACGTTATAGTGCGTAAGGCGAGTAAACCATGCCCGAGGGAACCGATGCGAGTTGCATCTCACTAGGGCGATATTTTTATATTTTCACTGCATTTCTGTTCCATTCCGTAAAAGGACACTGTTTGTCGGCCGTAAAACAAAACTGATACCCCTATAACACATTGTTTTTATCATAACATTTTGTGCGGCTAAGCCGTAATAGAATGTTTGCAGGTTTTTTCCGACAAAATATTTTTCATCAGCTTACTCGATATTAAAATAATACGGGGACGCCCGCATAAACAAATTGTTTTATACCTATTGTTATACTGGTAGCTCCAGCTTTTCGGACGAAACTCGACCGTAATTTATTAAGTCAAAGGGTTTTTTCAGAATTTCTGGTAGAAGCTATGATAACCATGTATTTCTTACACATTATATGGAATATTTAATAGTTTGTACTTCATCTTACTCTAAACTTTGGTCGTGTCAAATCTCAAATTCTCACAGTCCGTGCACATTGTTCTTAAAATGGGGCATAAAGTTTTTTTTACACGCGTGTTGATTATGCAGATTCTTTAAACTTTACATTAATCCTCGTAACTATCCGTTGCCCGGTTCGGGTGTGAGAGATGCTAGCCATTGTCCACTACGATTGTTAGTGCGAGTTCGTATTCGTAGACTTTACATAAAAGCATAAAAAGGCAGATTAAAATTTCCTATGAAGTTTTTGTGTATCGGTCGAGCTACGTACGTCGTAAATCGTTAATTCCTCAATGTTTTTCGTTCCTCGATTCCTACGACCATTCCAGGATAAACAAAATTTATATAGGTAAGTACCTACATTTTATTTTGGTACTGAAGTTCACGTCTAATTTAGGTAACTATACTGTGTTCACGTTCGACATTAAATTCGTTATAATTGCATTGATTGACTGAGGTAAAGTGTAGATTGATGGTGAGAATTTAAAATATCTTAAGTAAATTTTGCTTACAAGTTCAATAATAATAATTGATAATAAAAATGTTTTAGCAGGAAGTGGAAGCTCCATTTCTCAGCGATTCAGGTGTAGTTGTCATAGTCAGTTACCAAACAGCTTTGGACTTTGGAAAGTTCTCTAAGAATTTGGATGGTGAGAAGTCACTGGTAAAATTGTGCATAATTTAGGTGCTAATAAAATCTACCGTGGCGAGACAAATGAAAGTAAGTGTAATTTATGAGACTGCGAACTACATTTGATTTAGATTTGAGCTCCTGAGCATCATTCAGACCTAAGCTATGCGGGTTTGAAAATACGCCGGAATGATTCGGCAAACACTCAATGCTTATTACGCCGACAAAAATATCTTGGTAAAATTTCTACCTTACTTTTATTATGTGCCTTTATCGAACTAATATAATAGATAGTACTTACATATCCTATTAATATTATAAATGTGAAAGTTTGTGTATTTGTTTGTTTGTTACTCCTTCACGTAAAAACTACTGAACCGATTTTCATGAAATTTGGCACACACATAGAGGGCAACTTAGATTAACATATAGGATATTTTTTATCCCAGAAATCCCGCGGGATCGGAATTTACGCGGGAAAACCTTCTTCACGCAAAAACTACTGAACCGATTTTCATGAAATTTGGCACACACATAGAGGGCAACTTAGATTAACATATAGGATATTTTTTATCCCAGAAATCCCGCGGGATCGGAATTTACGCGGGAAAACCTTCTTCGCGTATGGGGTACTGAACCGATTTTCATGAAATTTGGCACACACATAGAGGGCAACTTAGATTAACATATAGGATATTTTTTATCCCAGAAATCCCGCGGGATCGGAATTTACGCGGGAAAACCTTCTTCGCGTATGGGGTATAAATAGCTTCTAAATATAAAACTAACAAGTCTGTCTTCCCGGAAATCCCGCGGGATCTGGAGTTACGTGGAATAAACTCCTGCGCGTAGTTGCGGGCTTAAATTTTTATGCGACCTTTACTAGGAGATTGAGGAAGTTTTGAAGCAACATATAGGGTACTGTTTATCCCTGAATTCCCGCGGGATTAGGATTCACGCGGTAAAAACTCATACCCGGGAATGAGGTCGTGGGTTCAGATGTTTATGGGACTTTCAGTGGGAGGTAGAGGAGGTTATGGAGCATTATATAAGCTACTTTTTGTTCCTGACTTCCCGCGGGATCGAGATTTACGCGGGAAAAGCTTCCATGAGCGAATGAAGTCGCGGGCTCATTAATATCTATAATATCGGGATATCTATACATAATATATCGGGAATCGAACCGGCTTTTTTTCTCATGATCAACTTTATGTTTCTTTTTCGAGGGTCAGCATCGCTTTAGCTGGTCTTTATGTTTTGGCACCCGAATGAAAAACTACCAATGTAGTTTAAAAATATAATAGTTTGGAATGAAAAAACCCCGACGTTTATATCTTAAAGTCTTTTTATCGATTTTCTCAAGATCTACATAATGGATTTTTGTACGGTATGACTAAAACGTAGTAAAAAATCAACTGTTCTTAAGATGTGTGGAGTGTGTCTTAATATGTGTGGGGTCGGGATTAACGCAGGAATAACTTTGTGACACACTGAATTCCACGCGGGCGGAGCCGCGGGCAACAGCTAGTTTTGTATAAAAATCTACTGTGCACCTACGGTTTACAGATATAATCTAGCAAACTCCAAAAATCCGGTGTTTTGTGTGCCCCTTATTTTTTTATTTATTGTTTATTGATATAGCGAAGTACGCACAGTAATACATTTATTTGATAAAAATTAAAGTATCTACCTATAATGTGTTCCCTATGTATTCGTCTGTGACAGACGAATGGACTACAAAGTATTAGGAACAGGCTCCGTCTTAGTAAAAGTCACTTAAACATTTATCCGTACCTGTCAATACGATTTAACACAGTCGTAGAACGTAAAAGTAGAAAGACTATTTAACGACGTGAACGTAGCAAAGGTCACAAGTATGACTTTAGCAAGTCTTCCAGACGTACTAATTTCGTAAACGAAAATGCAGGATTTGGGCATGAAAAGCCTAATAAATTAGGTAATAAGTCTAATTGTTCAAGTTTTGTTTGAATTGGAAAACATGTACAGATGCGACCAAATGTACCTATAATGGAGTGCCGTAGGGTGTAAAAATTGCAAAATCTCGGAATCAAGGGCAAGACAATGAATCTTTATACTTAATTACTGTTTCTAAATACATTTCAATAGTTTATATATTATATAAATATTCAATGACTTGCCATGGTTTCCGAGGTATAAAGCTTACGGCACACAACTAGTAATGTTTCGAAAAGAATTAGTAATTCCTTTGTAAAACATTGATTTGTCCACAGTAGCAATAAATCTTGGTTTCAGCTAATCAATGTTCTATTTCTTTTATAATTCTCTTTCATTGGATTTCTCATTCGATTTCTCATCATCACTGAGAAGACCTATGTAGAGTACACTCCAGCACGGCACTCTAGTGCGGATCTGGCCTGATTTGACGTCACTCCTTCAGAATTTATAAAAAAACATAACCGGGATTAACGGCTTTACGTGCTCTCTGGAAACGCCCAAGAAATTTTTGCCACTAGCGGTCACCCATCCAACTGCGCCCGCAGTTGCTTAACTTTGCCGGTCGTTTACGATCGACTCATGCCGTCGGCTTTTGTAATATTGAATATTGAAGTATTTAAGTTTAGGTGGCATTGTCCAGACGACGAACTCCCTTTCAAAGCGTCCAGAGTTCGATTCCCAGCGAGGCGGCTACTTGTATGATGACATTTAATCACCAATCTCGAACTGAGTTCGCATTATTATCTTAATTTGTTGTCCATCGCTCCCACTGAATAGAGGATTCTTGAGCATCAATTTACCTCATCTAAAGATTTTTTCATTCATTCAACCGAGTGAGTTCAATTTTGACGAACCTTTAGTTTATCCTTAAGTAACTATAGTGGTTCTTAAGAACCTACCAATATACGATTCACTGTATTCTTGTTTGCTAAAGAAATGGGCACGGTAGAATTATAAAGGAAAAGATGTTTAAGGTATTTTATTATTCATTGAAAATTAAAGGGAAGGGTTGACATATTCACCGTATACCTACCTACCTACGTGAGTTTATCTGTTTCTTAGAGTACGTGTAATTTTCTTAGCCCAGGGGACCGACCAGAATCGTACCTACTGTTTGTAACAAATATCCTGAGTAAATCTATTTCACTTTTTACATTTCCCAGGCTTCTTCGTTTCTCATACAGTTCGGTCCCTTGTCAAATGGAAACTTGGCCCATTTTTTATTGAATTACTTCAATGGTAGAAAAATGTTGTTTTAGGAGTGAAACCGATCTGTTTTGGCATGTACTGAAGTCTTTACTATTAAATAGACTTGAAAGAAATCTTTAGAAATGGACGTCTTTGAATGATTTTTTTATATTGTTTTTTATTTCCTTTTTAAAATTTTACATGTACCTTTAATAGGGCCATTTTAATATAATCACATTTGACAACTGTTAGTCTTTGCTTCGTAGTGAGGTAACCTGCTTAAAACATCGATTGAATTAAATTAATCGGACTTCAATCATCTGTAAATTGAATTTATTTTTATGAAAATATATTAATAAGCACACAGTTTGCACAAAAATAAAAATAGTAACTATGTCTGTGTGTGGGTGATGTAATATTTTTTTCATCACACCTATTCGAAAAAGACGACTTGGTTCGGACATAAGGGGTTCCAAAGTTGCTGTTTTCTATTCAGCGGGCGGGAATGAATTTTCATACAACTTTTCCTGCCGGCTAGATCTTTTCCGTCCTATTTTGAATTTAGAACATTTTAGTATTTTGCGCTAAAGAAATCGAACGCAAATATTGTTTGAATAAAGAATGTCTGGTACGACGCGAGGGCCCCTCCAGCTGAATAATAAAAAAAGAAATCAAATTAAGATTTCGTTTTCAAATTAAAATTAAGTTTTCGTGCATTTTTACGTATTATTTTCTATTATTTTCTATTATATATATATTATTTTCTCATAGTGGGTGATGAAAAGTAGAGTGTATCACTCGGGTGCAAGTATATTTTTGGCTCGGGCGACGTACTTTGAATCCCTCGCTACGTTCGGGATTCTACTAAAGAATCCCTCGCAACGCTCGGGATTCTACTCTAGAATCCCTCACTTCGCTCTGGATTCAAAAAACGCCCTCGCCGAAAAAATATTACTTTGCAACCTTGTCATACAATCTACTATTTCGTTACGAAATTTTTGCATTCGGTCCCCGCGCCCAAGGCCCGCGATAGAAGCTATGCAATAGCTTAAAAAATGTGAAATAATGACGCGAAATGGCATCATGGCTTTTCTATCGTATTTAACGGCTCTGTATATTGTATTTACACTGGATTTTGAGCCAAACGTTATATATAAATGAATGATAATATTTTTTTTGACCTTAAATGTATCAAAATTATTTTCGTTTCTATTATTTTTATTTCTTAGCAGTGAAATACGTATTATCGATTAATTCGACTTATCGAATTCAACTTATCGACTGGTCTGTTTCTTTTGGTAGCATCCCTAATAAGAAAACAATTTCACTGACGTAACTTTGTAACGACGTCAGTTCTTTACTTTGAAATGTAAAAAGTTCAGCAATATCTAATAGGGAAAAATAAATAGTATGACGTGCCTCCCTTACAAAGTTACATACTTGAATTTTAACGAATTGTTAAATGTAATCTATTAAAATGGCCCTACTTTACTTCCTTCACTTTCAATGGGAACTTTTCGCCATGTCTCTTATTTTCGACTCTTTTCAGAAGCAGCGTGGTGGGGAATGCTCTAGACCCCCTCAACAATGAGGAGAGACCCATGCTCAGTAGTGGGCCATTAATGGTTTGCAGCCACAATACGGCTAAAGAAGTTTTTTAAGCTTGCTCTACTCTACGAAATAGAGACGTGAGACGTGTACAGACAAAATTATTTCCAACAAATCCTCTAGTTTTTTGTTCTCTTTCTCGCTCCTACCTTCAGCTCCAATCCATTTTTCCCTTTCCATAATAATAAATAGTAAATTAATAGTCGGAAGTACCTAGTAATTATATTGTTACACATATAATTTATATCTGCCTACACTTATTTAATTCACGTAACGCACTGGGTCGATTGCCAGGCAATGAAATACAATTATTGAATTTTTTGTCTGTCTTATATGACTTTAAATTCAACTAATGTCGGATTGCACACATTTGACTATGATGCAAGCACACAGGATATGTACCAGGATAGATATGTTTTTGACGGCGTACAAAATACATATCGTGTGTACCCGTATCATAGTAAAATTTTGTTTGTCTGTCTGAATGTTTGTCTGGGCATCACGTAAAAAATAATAAGAACAATGGAATTCAGTTGTGTTATAGGATGTCTATCCTGTATCCTTAAACTAAATTTAAACAACTTAAAAGTTAGACAACTTATAAACAACTGTCAACAAAACACCTTGATATGCCTCTTGGAACTTAGATTGCGGGACAGCGCCTGTCGGGTCACCTAGTATCATATATTTCACTTTTAGCACGTCGAATTTACTTGAGAATTAATTAAACACGTTCATGTAAAATATTTTCTAATAAGTAGGTACTACACAACAAATAATTATAACGTATAATATTAAATCAAAATAATAGCCAACATGGTACTTATAAACTCATTTATTTTATATATTAAAAACTTATGGGCCCACCCTTGATACGCTTCGGGTGTATTCTTTACGTTTATAATTATAATGTATTGTGTGAAAGGATGTTTGTTAAACCTCCTGATATAATGTTTGTGTGTGGAGATAGGAGACTGTAAATGACATAGGGTACTTTCTGCCGCGATAAAACATGTTATTCCTATGGGATTATCCATTATGATGCGTACCATCCATGGAAAAATTGGATTCAGCGGACGAATCCGCGGGCGCTTGTATGAGCTAGTTATAAATAAATAATTTTGTGTCTTTTACGTCAAATTTCCGTGTTGGTAGAAATGGTAACGTTTATAGGGTGCAATAAAGAGAAAACAGAGGTATCGTAAATACAAAACGTTTTATAACTTGCTCCTAGAACTTGTTCTACGATCGTAAGCCTGATAAAGAAAACTTTTGTGAACTATTTAAACAAAACAACTTCGGACGAGCAGGTGCTAGATTATAGTGTCTCGGACTGTACCTAAATAAATAAAGTATTTTTTTATCGTTAAGAAAACAAATAGAGTAGGTATCTATCTAGTACCGAATTTTATTTCAATATAATCAAGGAATGGTAGCCACCTTGTGGTGATTAACCTGTAATTGGGTGTATTTAATAACATAATTGTTCAGCAACGCATTAGGCTAAGGGTAGTTTTTGGTCCGTGTTACCCTTGACGTTATTTTTATCATCGCCCTAGATATGGATTGATTGACAGTATGTCAATAGGCATGAAATCCGCACTTTACTTTAAAGTAAAGATCAAATATTTAAAGTAAATAAAGTGAATACAAAATATACTAATGAATACCATAAATACTGATATTATGAATGCGAAAGAATGCCTGTCTGTCTGTGACGCTTTCATGGCGCCTTCTTCTAGTTAGAAAACAAACAAATATTTATTATTGCCAGTGCCTATACACTGTCAGATGGCTCATAACTCTATCGCAATTAGGTAACCGTACTTACTACAATTAACTCATATGAATAAATAAAATTTTAACGTGATAATACGAAAATACTCCAATAATGTTTTTCGTTAATCGAAGTGCATGTCAGATCTGCAGCTTCGGGCACTTTACGGCAAACTGACATGTTGCGGGGGTCTCTGACACATTGCCTGAATTTCTGACACATTACCTATTCAGATTTCTGCTACGACTTCAAACCGGCGCCCGTTATGGTCCTGTGACATTCTGATTTATGCAGCTATAAATGCGCTATTTGCCGCCACGTCTAATGTAGTGTGACTGCTCTTAATACGTCCTCGATCACATGGGAAATAAAATATGGTTAACGAATGAATGGGTGTTTTTTGTGATGTTGCGGTGCTCTAAGGTGACTTGTCTTGTGTTCTGTTGATTTTGTTTTCTTTTGAATGTAAATATAGTTAGTGTGGTCATCGTCACTCATCTAAACTCTAGTCGCCAAAATATGGAACTGTCACTTCCCGCTATAAACAAATTACCTGTGCTCACAATTTGTTCTCATGAGGTGGTTTGATTCACCTTATAAGGAAAATAATTTCCGGCATTTTAAATTTTAAATTCAGGCCATTAATCGACAATGTAGATACCTTAATCACAAGGGTGGAAAGCTGGCATTTGTGTGTGGTGCTATTAAAACGAATACCATATCGATCGCGAATCGAGTACCTATAAGATTTTTGATGATATCAATTGCGTTTTATATTAAGTTCTTATTATGTCCCTATTTTAAGCACACTTTATTTAGTTTATTTGTTAGACAACTGGATATCTCAGTTGAAATGTTGTGATATTGGTGAACAAACATAAAAATATTACTTTGACAAAAAATATTGTATTATAAATACTGTTTGTATAATTCCAAACTTGCATGTATAAGAAAATCTGATTGAAAACCTGTCCTTATAATTCAAAAGGAAACGGATAATCCTGTATACATTTACAGTGGGGAACCTTATCCCTTTTTCTAACAACACTGTAATTTGGGGGCTAGCTACTTAAAGTTTCACCCTTCGAAGCAGGAAGCGATTAAATAATACCGTTACCGCCGAGCTGATACAGAATACGGTTAAAGTTGCCTTAGTATTTTATACACTACTTTGCTCGCTAGGTATCTAAGTATTACTTATGTGTGTGTCTGCTTGCTTTTATTCATCAAGTTCAAATAACAGAAAAGTTGAAAGGAAGCCACATGTCATTGTATGGACATGTGATGAGTCGAGAAGGAACGCATGTGACGAGAAGAGTGATTGATATGAATGGAGATGGACGTAGGGGATGGGGATGGCCAAAATAAAGATAGATGGACTGTGTGAAAGATGACGAAGTACGAAAGATAAGTCAGCGTAGAAGTAACTGTTAATAGAAAAGAATGGAAGAGAGGAACATATTGAGCAGACCCCAAATAAAATTGCGAAATGGGCATGACGGTGGATGTAGGTATATAATCTTAAAAATTTCATTTACTTCCAGTAGTCCTTATTATGTGGTGCTGATGTCATAATTTTATTACAAAATTAATGCTTGCTTTAACTCGTTGAATTATTTACCATTTCATAATTTCATACATAAAAAAGACAGAACGTAGGCGTAGGTTTTGCTAACTACTGTGGCATAACACTGATTTGTGGAAGCACTAACAAGCATTTTGTTTTGTGACGCCTGGGTTCTGTTCTGAGAACTTAGTATGGTCAAACTGAAGAGAGCGTCCACGGTCCACATGGTTGGTACGAATTTATTTTAACGAAAATCAACAAATATAAAATTGAAAGAGTATCTTACCCATCTATTGACTTAATACGAAATCTTGGAAACTATTTAACGTGCCAAGATGTTTGGAAGCGAGATTGTTGAGAGGAAAGAAAGTGTCACCTAATGCCTAAGGCCAAATTTTGTGATAATATGATTCGTTTATTCCGTTAACTTGTCCGTTTGTTTGAAAATCAATCATCAGTCAAACAGCGGGCAACAACAAACTTAGCACATAAATAAATAGCTCATATTGTCATGAGTACCTACTCATATTGTTTATGAGAATCTTTCTTAACAGCAACACGATTTAAACTCCTCACATTATTTCAGATTGCATCAAAATTCTTATCATAATTGCGACCTCAGCAAACAATCAGAAGCGTTAGATCGTTTCAACTAATCTAATTCGCACTCAATACATTGTATTATTGCTGTTTTCATTGACATTTGTGCCATCCTGATTTATGCAGCTGCAAATGTCCTATTCAGCGCCATGTTCAATACCGTGACACGTCCATTGCTCTATGTGTCAGCGTATGCAGAACATTATAATTATCCTTTGGGTTGATTAAAATTGTTGCTAATAAATTATAAGCTAAATGTATGTTCGTTTAGAATAACGTAAAGATAACCTTATATACTGTATAATATATTTCCACTGTTAACCAGAATACAAGTTCTCAATTCGTCTGTAGGTATGTTTTTTTTTCTTATGTGTGTTACCTCAGAACACGTACCGGATGAAGATCTCTGGTCTGGTCTGGTCCCATTAAATGTCAGCGACATCTGACGAGTGGTTTTTGAGTTATCTCGACTTTGAAGTCGGTAATTTTATTGTGTTAAATAATCTACACAAAAAATTATACTGAACGTGAATCAATGGACAAATGGTGGTACGTCGGTTTTAGAACTTTTATGTAAACAGTTGTGAATGCCCGCGCTTCGCTTCGGAAAACTTAAATATTTTCATTCCATTTTAGTAACATGTTTCATCGTAGTTCCGCTTCTACTGGTCGAAGCGTGACGTTATGTAGCCTTCCTCGATAAACTGAGAATGCAACACAAAAAGATCTTTTCTATTCTCACCAGTAGTTCCTGAGAGCCTGTTCAAAAACAAACTCTTAAGCTATATAATATACCTAGTATATACGAGTATAGTACCTATAATATAGTGTTAAACCAATTGGTGGTAAGTGAACACCGTCGCACAAAACCATTACTGAACTGAACAAAAAGAATTCGTGGCCTTCCTTGTCGAAAGGCGGCATTATACAGGGTGTCCCGTAAGTAGTGGACCAAGGGGATGTGGGTGATAGGGAGGGTCCCGGTCTACGTCAAACACAAAATTTTATTGGCCTAGGCCTCATAGTTTTGAAGTTATGAAATTTTTAAGGATTTTTTATAAAACTTGGCACCTTGAATACTAATAGTATTGGGAATATTAGTTTTTTTTTCAATTTTAAGTTTGTTTTATTTAATACAGATAGAAAAACATATTTGCTGGTTATTTTATAAGTTTCCCAGTTCAAACCATTAGAAGGATAAGAATTAATCATGTCTTAATTTCTTAATTTTGGCAAAATTTTAATTACACAAAATGCAACATGATCTTTGATACATCGTGGTGTAAAAAAAATGTATGGACACCTGGTGGAACTTTATTTTAAAAACATCTGTAGGCGATACCGAGTTTAAAAACGTATAACAATAATACAGCTAATTAAGTAATAGTTATAAAAAAATACAACGTTCATGACTTTACCCAAATTCCCAGAAATGTTTACGAACAATGCAACTTTCTGAGAACCATGTGGCTCTTTCATTCCTGGTCGGGTCGCTAGTTTTTTTACTCTTAGCCGCTATTGATTGACGTCTTTCGCCCCCTCTCCTGTTTTTACTTCAATACTCTCGCAGGACTCTCAGAGTTTTACTCATAGTTCGGCTCTTCACACGTGTTTTTATTTCATTTCTTTTACTAAGTAAAAGACGTTTTTGAAACCTTGCTTGTGCTTGTGAGTTGGACATTGATCGTTTTATTTACATTTTTAAGACATAATCTTAATAGTTTATTGGTAGATGTACCACAAGATGTACGCGAGACGATGTGGTTGCAACACGATGGTGCACCCGCCCACTACTCACGGGGAGTGATTAATTTTTATGAAACTTATCCAAATCGATGGATTGGACGTGGAGGTACAATTGCATGGCCTTCACGATCACCTGATCTCAATCCAATAGATTATTTTTTATGGGGCTATTTTAAGGAGGCGGTCTATGAGAATACTATCAACAATGAAAGAGAACTGAGAGAAAAATTAAACGGCGTGGTCGAAATAGTTAAAAATAATGTGCTAGATTTAAGAAAATTAAAAAGAAATTTTATAAGACGATGTAGATTATGCATAAGAGCTAGGGGAAGACATTTTGAGCATTTGATGTAAGTAAATGGATTTGTTTTTCATAAATGTATTTTTATTTATGATAATTTTAGACGATATTAACCAACATATTTATATCTTTTTGGAATTGATAAAAGCTGTACTTGTTTTTAAAATAAAGTTCCACCAGGTGTCCATACATTTTTTTTACACCACGATGTATCAAAGATCATGTTGCATTTTGTGTAATAAAAATTTTGCCAAAATTAAGAAATTAAGACATGATTAATTCTTATCCTACTAATGATTTGAACTGGAAAACTTTTAAAATAACCAGCAAATATGTTTTACTATCTGTATTAAATAAAACAATTTTAAAATTGTAAAAAAAACTAATATTTCCAATACTATTAGTATTCAAGGTGCCAAGTTTTATAAAAAATCCTTAAAAATTTCATAACTTCAAAACTATAAGGCCTAGGCCAATAAAATTTTGTGTTTGACATAGACCGAGACCCCCTCTATCACCCACATCCCTTTGGTCCACTACTTACGGGACACCCTGTATCTATAACATTTTATTTTAAATTTTCATTTAGGTATTCATCATAAAATATTTAATATATTGAAAGTTTACCATGCCTCACGATTATTTGTTAGTTTAAGTTTGTTAACTTAATATTTGTGTACTATATTTAATTATAAATTATTTTGATCAGTTGTTTTGCACCTAGAGCGCTATATTGTCTACTAGCATTGTACATCTGAACAATATTTAGTTTATAGTGCTTTAATTCAGTAAAACTGGGACGTACAGTATAGCTTTTGTGGAGATTTAATGAAATTTTATATGAATAAACACCTTTATATTCATATTTAATTTTTTCTATTAGAAGTCACGTAGATACGTAATAAACCATAGCTGTAATACTTTTAAGATCGATTCACCATATTGAATGCCAATTGTTGTGGTAAACTTGTTGAACAATTCACAAGTTCCAAGTAACTCATAGAAATACACCGGCGTAACAATAATTTCAGGAATAGCTACATCGGGGAAAGTAACGTTAGATAGAACACAAACGATTACACGCCTCTTGAAAGCAATTCCTCGGCGTTACCCCACAGCGCGCACAGCTATAGAGTTGTGAAAGGGATAGAAGAAGAGGTTTTGAGCGCTTCAAATTGCCCTTTCTCCCCATTTGGTGGAAAATTAGAACTGTTTCCGAGACGCCGACGCGCACCAGTTTAGTCGGGGCTTCGAAGGAGCAAACGCGCTTGCTTTGCCCCTCCTGAATCAACCGAGTCACGATAAACTTTTGCATCATACCACGTCTTTTCGTATTTACTTTGCTAAATCTGTAATTGTTTCGAGTGTTCTATAAATAAACCTAGCTATGGTACGTTATTAAAAAACAGCTTAAGATGTTGTACAGATAAAAGAAAATACATTACCTAGACGGTTTAGTGTCACATAATATATTAGGACCAGAGCGGTACTACCTGTCACCCGATGCTAAGTTTCGCAGTACTAGTTAGTTTAACTGTAGCCCCACTTTTGCCGCTATTTAAGGCTTAAGGTATTTGTTCGGTAAGATTAAATACGTGGTCTACTTTTTGTTATGAAGGAACTATGTATAACGGTGAACAACTTTGTTAAGTAATACCTACCAGATTATACCTTTGTAATGAAACAAAAATGTAGCAATAGGCCCCTAACTGACATAAAACACTAATATTATAATATACTTTGTGTATGCAAGGAAAAAGAATAGGTAGTAACTATAATATAAAATAAGTTAAAGATAATATGAAAGAAAAATAAGTACATTACAAACGCCCGTGTGATTTGAGTAAATGTTAATCTAATTATACAATTAGGTGTGTTTGTTATTTGTGGTAAAGGTATTTCATATACTTTCTTGTTATGACTTCTGTCATTCACATGGCTTCCATCTACAGCGAGTATCGTGAAGTAATTTGAGCCTTTGTGGCTATGAAATTTAAGATGTCGGAAACATTTTTACTTAAACGAAATTGTATTTAGTACAAAGTTTCCTAAGTATACATGCTACTCTATAAAATTATAATCATTACTATTGTTGTAATAATGAGAAAATAAATTTATGATTTTATTAAATTTTCATTTCATCAAGAGAGTTATTGGAATAATATTATTGGTCGCTATAGGTCTATATTAAATGTGAACTGTTTAATAATAGGGTTGGCTAGTATTCGAATTAATATTAATGGTACTTGTAAGGCCGCCTATGAGGTTGCAAGGAAAACCCTCAAGATTCGCAGAATTTAATTTTATGGCGTCGGGTCGCCGGGAAATACGTGGCTACCTGGTAATCGAATGAATTTATAAACATGTTTAGTAAGTTTTTCAAGAACGAAGACTTCGTTATTTTTAGACTTAACAAGATTTCCTCCCAAACAGAGTTATACTCATACATTTTAATATAACAATATTACACTCTTTATTATTACGAGTATACTACTTTGTAATTTAATAACAAAGCATGAGTATAATATTAACATATAACAATACTTAGAACATATTAACATTGGCTTAATTAAAATTTAATATGAACCGACAATTAATTAAAACACAAGTGCGAGTATATAACAATATTTTTTCTAACATGGCAAAATGAGATTCATTATTCTTCATCTTATGATTTTATCATAATTGCGCTATTATGAAGTATAGCCTAAGAATTAAAATGTTACAGTTCCATGAATAGCGACCGTTCCATATGAAAGAGACGGCTTTATCAAAAGGGGAGGTACCAATTGCGCGCCAGGGTAGGCTGCTTACACTAGTAGTACATTGTGAGTTACTGCGCGGACTGGTCGTGTGCGTGACGTTGTAAGCAGTTCCGTAAAAAACTTTTCACGGGACGTCAGTAAAATATTATACGATTCCAAAGTTGACCGCCCTCCAAATTACTTCCTTGCGTGTTTTCGATGCAATCCAATGACTGTTTACGATACGTTGTTAATCGTTGTTTGAATTTTTCTTGCTAACTAGCAAAAATTGTTTAGCTGTGTCGTATACATAAAATATAGAACCGTGTATATGTATAGATAACAAAGTTAAGCTGTTTTTTTCTGTAAAAACAAAAAAATGATTTTCTTTTTTGGCGCCCAACGTGGGATTAAAAAAATTATTAAGTTAGCGAAGCGTCTAGAACCTCGTAATTAAAAGACATCTGAATTCTGTAACTAATAGTGGAAACATGATTTTGACAATACTGATACTGGATTGGCTGCTGGTGACAACTACAGACGCACGTAAGTACCTTTTACTTTCTAAAAACCGCATAGTACGTAACTATTATAGTTATTTACACACAAAACATGGCATAAATTCCGGTTGTACTTTATCTATATATATCGTATGTAAATAATACAATCACTATTACTACTAGATTACCAAAACTTAATGAAGTTTATTTTCGTTGCTTTAGATTAGAGAAACTTTGAGAATGTAAAAATCCATAAGTATCTGTAAGTATATCTCAAGTTGGTCACGGATAAATTTCCACAATTAAACACTGAAATAGAACACATTAGAAAATGTCGCTAGCCTCAACATCCGTTAAGCTGAAATTCAAATTTTCTTAAAGCAAGTTGGCTCACGGCAAGTTAGCAAGGTGTAGTGTGGGATTCGCCCCAAGCGAATCGTAGGAGCGTTTAAGGGCTTTTAACTTTGTTCTATAAATAATTTATATGTATATACTATACGGCTTAAAGCCCGACTAGCCAATTATAAGTGATCGATAGAAGTTGCAACTTCGGGCTAGAGCGGGAGTTGAATGAATGACCGGCAGTCCCAAAATTTCTTGAGTGCTTTCGTTCCCCGGGGAACATAAACTGTCGATGCAGGTTTCGTTAGAAAGCAGTCTTTATACCATATGAGGGACCGTAGACCGTATGTTGTAGATTATTTAGATCGGTCGCTCCTGCTTAAGGTAGTTTCACAATATTTATTATTTTACATATAGATCATGCTATGGTTGTTAACTTCATTACAGCTAATTACTCTTTTTTAAATGCGACCATCTGAGTTCTTAGGGTTACAAAGTTTTTATGAAGATTCATTCATATTCCTGGATTCCGAGGTTTAAAGCTTACGGCACTTCACTAGACGTTTATTTGACGTTTTGTCCTGTCATCAAGTTTCATATAGATAAAAAATACACAATTTGCAAGAGAGAATTGCTATTCTTTATCAAAATCAATAGTGACATAATGAAAATATCGAATCCTCATGATGTTTTCTTTTGTCGCTAAAGCAAGCCAGCGTGTCGTTATTTAAAAAATTAAAATAGCTGTTTACTGTATAAATTTAATTTTGAGGATAAAATATCTTTAGTTTTAATCTGTAATTTAAAAATAACTTATAAAATTATTATTATTATTAGTAGGTATGCCCACTTGAGCATCAAACAACTGGATAACATAATGATTCGATTTTTTTAAACAACACAAACGTCACGCTTCCATGCCCAATGCAAAATAAAACAATTTCGATTTGACATTGCTTTGAAAAGAAAAAGAAATGTAGGTAAGTGCATTGTGATTGAAACTTTTGTGACCTGGCTTCGATGGCTTAGATTTCGGATATTGATACTGCATTATTCTTGACCCTTGCTCGTTAATTTGGACTCAGTTTACGCTTGTGTTGTTGATTTTGTCGATATGGCCGAATGTAATTTATTGTTTGAAAATAACGTGCGGCATATTTATTTACATTCAAATATATCAAGTAAACAATTGTATATCATTTTTTGAAAATTTTAAGTAAAGTAGTTACTACTTATTACATATTCCATAAATTTATCGATGGGACTCGCATATTTGACTATATTTTTCGATATTATGTTAACGTTTTGCACGTCACTACTTTGTTGTGTCAAAGGGGCCATCGTATCACGGTGCTAGAATAACAGGACTATAATAACTATCAGTAACAGTCCTTGTCCTCACACTTATTAACAAACTATCTAATAACTGGATTAACTATCCTAGTCTTTAAACGGAGTCTGGTTTTACTTTGGTCATAGTTGTTACGGGCGGCAGCGGAAGGTTTGTGCTGCATACCCGTTTGCTACCTTAGTTCTATAAAAAAAGATAACAGTCATTTTCTTTAACATCTTATCTAACCTTTTTTACAATTACAGTGCAATTAACACTTTTTTTTAAATACAAGTAAAGAAAACTTTTGACCATTGCGTTGATATCATTCGGGATCGGTAAACTTAGTATGCTCGCAAGGCAAACGTGAAACTGGGTATTCCTTCATGGACATGATTGAAACTTTGTTTGTAATAAGCAAACAATTATTGCAAAATATACCTACTTGCGTGCAGGATTTATTTTCGTGTCTTCCGTACGGGACAAAAAATATCAAGTTACTACATATTATATTACGACATTCTATGAGGATAATACCCAATTAATTAAGCAATATTTCGGCAGTTGTTCTCTTTGAGGACTTATGTTTGTTCAAATGATAGTTACGTACTAGTTACATATTTTTTCTTGAAGAGTGGCTTAAGATCTACGCAAGACATTGTTCACGTTGTTTAGAGTTGTTGTACAACTATTTTATCGCATGTAATATTTTTTCCAATAGGTATATTATTTTAAACCGCTTTGTTTAAGTTTCTATAAAGTGCATACATGAGGGTACTGAAAATCGATAAACAGAATAAAATATATTTTTTTTTACATTTTGTAGCCATTATATTATTTCTTAGGAAGACTCACATTGTATAAAATGTATTCGTCATGAGCTTGAAACTTGTATGACATTTATTAAAGATACAATTTTTTCAAGTCTGCATACATCTGATACAGAGTCATCTCTCTTTCTTCTCTAAAGCTAGAAGAAAGAGAGCCACTTAAATCCAAAAAAACCTTTGATTGTGATTCTATGGTAATCTTTTGTCAATACTTCATTATTGGCAATACCTGAGTGATACCTATAACTGACTTAGCTGACTACTTAATTATGACTTAATTATACATTTTGGCGGTATTAGGGCGGCGTAGAATATTGATCCTTTTCCCATACAGGTAGACCAAGATGTCGAGTCGTAAGAAGCCGGCTCTTGCTGGTAGGGCTGAAGACAAGGTATCAACCTCTCGCTTGAGCCACCCAAACACCTTGCCCTTTCAGGCTTGGAGTTTAAGAGCCAGTATTTCCTTTTATACTGTTTTCCTTTTCTCTCGACCATGTATCGGTGAAGCCTTTTAGTATTGCTAATGCCCATGGGCGAATATGACCACTTATTTTTAGTCTGCACGTTTTTCGGCTATTAAAATAAATTATACATATGAATATTTTAAGAGGCAATTAGAATAAGATGTTTCTTTTTCTATTATTTTACGAAAGACTGAAGCAAAGTGACTATAATTGCCTACTTCTAATTACTAAATTAATTAACAACTTCAACAAAGTTAGGCGAGATTTGTTCAGCAGTCCTGTCGTCCGGTTTTATACATACTCGTACCTACTAGATTTAGACGTCTCATTACTTTTTATGACCGTCGTCTAATATTTTTACGTAGGTATACTTAACTCGTATAGTTAGGTATTCTCCCTCGTTACGAAAGGTTAGGTACATTAAAATGGATTCCGCTGTATTTGGATTACCGCGGTTAAATTTGACGTGCAGTCAATTAGTGGAGGCAGGGTCCGGCAGGGGGCGCGCAATTTGTCAGTGACAACGCCGGAAGTTTCACAAGCCTAACTTTCGCAGTATAAACCATTACGGCGCTATTTACTTATTTTAACCACTATTCATATAATCATAAGTGGTATATAAAAAAGACAGCTATAAAAAATATCGCCTTGAGACCGTATTTGTTTTAAAAAAACTGGTTGTCTGTAAAGTCGGTTTACTGACGATAGTTGAACGTGACAACGTCTTAAGAAAATACTGATGGAATGATTGACAAATAATATCATCAAAGTAAACAAACGTCATGAAATCGTATTTAAAGTTACAGAAATTTATCAATAAAAGAAGGATGAAATAATAGTAACAATTTAAAACATTTATTTATACAAAGAATTATATTTAAAACATTGTAACACCATCCGCCATCTAGCGCTGCTAACCGTTAGACACAACTAAGTGAGGTAACAAACGAGATTACTTACTCTACTTCTTCAGAGATGGCGCTGTACCATTTTCTGAAACACGCCAACGTGTGTACGCCGTAGCTACCATAAGTAATGTTAAGGATGTCTGTCTCTCTCGCTCTTAGGCGGGCTAACCATGCCCGAGTGGAAGGGACGCGTGCCTCTCGCTCTCATTGTAAGCGCATAACGTGAGCGGCGGTGCGTGACCGTGACACAGTTTCTTGAAGTGCCACCCGGTAATCCAATTTATAAGACGTTATCACGTCAAAAAGAAAAACAACTGCGTTAATATTGATTTGATTTAAAAGAAATTTTATCTGGATTATTATTGATTTCTAAAATTAGAAATTTGAAGCGCCTTTATCTACGTTCAATCTTCTTAACAAAAGTCTTAATAGGTACTGAGAAATAATCGAATAATAAAAGAAATAATCGAATAATTAGAACATCATCGTTTATTAATCTTTTGAGTAGGTAATCACTATTACCTACTGGAAAGCTGGTAACATTGTTACAAAAAGTAACATTAGCTTACGTCAATACTGCTAAATAAATAATTCAAATAACGATTTGGTTAGTATGGTATTTATGCATAGGAAGAATGTAGCGTTATTAAGTAGTTTGAGGAAGTAAAACGTGTTACGTCAACGAATTAAAAAAGTGGCAAAAAGAAATATCTTAACTGAACTCTAATTAGTTAATGATATAATTTAGCTCAAATGATATTTCTTTCACAACCTTTGGTAGCATGTCGCAGTGCCGCACTCAAAACGAAACAAACGCAACGAAATGACACGTGTCTGAAAATTCAAAAGTGTAGAGTTATATTCGTACGTAAGTCACTTAATAAGCTCTAAGACGCTCGTAATTTAAACACGGAACGAACCTGTATAATGATTTATTTAATCAGTTTTAAAAAAGTTACCCGAACTGGCTTTTTTCAGTGCAGTTATGACTGTATAAGTGCTCGAAACTTTGTTATTAATTTCTTTTAGACTTTATTCTACACACATAATTATTATAAGAAAAATATTATAATATACTAGTTAACATAAATTTTTTTCTGGTACCCGAAGGAACAAATTATTTTATTACTAGTGACGAAAAGTGGATATAACAACATAATCCAGAAAATTAAAGACAATCCGATGAGTCTTCTTAGAAGGAAAATTACCTACAGAAAGTATTTACAAAGATAGTTTAATTACTTACTTATATAAGAGTGTCACTAATAAAAAAAATTATAGTTTATTGTAACCTCAAAACTTATTGAGTAAATTCCGTAAGTAGATACATATTGAAATTAAACATAAAGTATACCGAGTGTTGTACATAGATGCGTCTTTAATTGGTGTATTTAAAATGTGTCTCTCTATTGATATATTTTATTAGTTCTTGGGTCATGTCTAATATTTATTCATATTTACTTACATGCGTGAAATGAGAGAGGTAGGGAGAAAAAAGAAAAATAAAAGTGCTAACAAGAAGTATACTAACCTAACTTTAACAATTTATATTAATACGCTTCGTTTCGCTTCGACAAACCTATTCCTCACGTTTACACGCGAGTTGTTCTGTGAATATGGGATAATTTTTCGTGAAAAAAGTAGCCTGTGTCCCTTAAACTGTCTCCATAACAAAAATCACGTCAGTGATCCATCGCTTCATTCTGAGTTTGACGAGAAAGAAGGCTAAACAAGCAATCAAACAATGGAATAGTAAATATCAAAAATACAATATTTAATATAAAAAATAATTATTATATCAGTATGGATTTATGAACAATATGAATAATAAGGTGAGAGGTTCAGAGATTTTTTAGTTTTAATTCCTAGTGTGCAAATGAACAGAAAAGTAACTGGTGGTAATTGGTTATGTCGTTATTTAGTAACACGGCATCTCCGACACATTACTGCCCAAGAAAGACGGAAGAGTAAAGAAAGAAAGAAATTAATGGCTCTTAAGCTGTCAGCGGGATCAAGACCTTTGGTGGCTAAGGTGTCTCAGCCCCATCCCCATCGGGCCTGCAGCTCAACTACTAAACAACAGACACTGCCTTTATTTGTTTATTTATTATTAGGGTCTGTATTCTATGCTGCCTTAATACCGTCTGAAAATTTAAGTTAGGTCTTTATTAAAGTTTAAAAAATTACAAGTATGTACGACTGTATATTTTTATTGTAAGTGCAATGAAGTGTTAATTGTGTTGCATGAACCTAAAATCTATTGCGTGTCATATCGCTCCTATTTTGGGTAGTCCAATTTACGAGGTTTGTTGAAAATTGATTACATAAGACCTTGTTGATATGGCACTAGAGGTGTGATTATTATTTTAAGGTTACCTTACACCCATTTTGACCTGATTTTGTGGGTGTACACTTCGTGTGTCGCGTGCCACCAAACTAATTTAATCAAAACAAGGTTTATTAAAGGGTATTTGGCAGTAACGGCTTGCTCCGAACCGCCTTGCTTAACCGATCTTAGTATGTTGAATATAAATTTCAATGGGATTGATTTATCCTTAAACGGTCCTGTATCTACGATGTTTAGCAAACGTGTAAACATCGCGGAAATCCACTTAAACATGCCAGCATCTGGAATGTTTTTTCAAGACAATATCCGTAAGAGAAATATTATTACATTGAAGCAAGAAGAAATAATAAATTCTATAAATAATTCCCTGAAAGTTTTAGCTTAACCAACAAGTAAAATGTACTTTAAAATTATAAAACTAAAAATACACCTAGAAATACCTATAGGTATATGTGGTAAAATTGAAAATGTAAGCTTTGTTTTCCGAAGGGAAGCGAGAGTAGGGTACTAAAATTTAAAATAAATATTGCTTAGTTGACTATCTAAACGTGTTACACAGATGACAAGAGCAGGTATTTTTCTATAAAGTAAAAAATATTGTGCACAGTATAATTTTACTCAATACAGTAGGCGATTGCACGGTATCCTAATTGTTAACGCTACAGTTCATAAATTGATAAAATTATTGCTTGAATATAATTATAATGACAAAAGAGATTCTATTAGCTACTTTGATTAACTGTTGAATGGCACTACGTGTAGGCGTAACAAAACATGTGAGTCATTTCCAT
The DNA here is from genome assembly GCA_905404135.1 of Hesperia comma. NCBI lineage: Eukaryota > Metazoa > Arthropoda > Insecta > Lepidoptera > Hesperiidae > Hesperia > Hesperia comma. The sequence goes on along the minus strand of FR990021.1, from coordinate 11,316,790 downwards.
GAAATTAAATTACATATTAAAATATTTGTTTTGTATAGCTCCGAGTTCGGTCTATCATCTCTGTTGTTGTTTTTATTTCCCTTTATTGTTATCCTTAACTTTATAAATAACCTCCGCAATTGATTAACCAGCTTGTTATAAAATACATGTCTTATTTGATTTCCTACCTCACAATAATGAATAACATAATTATGAATATGTAAGGTTTATCATTATTATTGAAAGCGGTATTATAACGACTGTGCAGCTTAGTTAGTGGTCCTGTTTAAAAAGCAAAGAGTTTGGGATTCGGCTCTTGATCCGGGTTTTTGCTCTTTGTATTGCTTATGTCTGTGTGCGGGTTATAACTGTTTTAGATAATTTAATTGTAGGTATTCTAATTTTCAAATCAAATCAAATCAAATTCATTTATTGTGGGCAAAGGTGAAACATGAGGTGTTACATAGTCTCTTTGTCCTACCTTACAATGGCGTACAATATTTTTATAGGTAGGTAAATTATTATTATTATCTTAATTATTAAAATAAATTATATAAATTAAATGTTACAGAATTCTAAAGATTAAATTACAATATATTGAATTATAACTTTTTAAATCAGTTTAAATTCATGTCAGAGATAATGCAATCAGACCATATAACTGTAATATAATATCTATATTATAACTTTAAATATTTTTTATTTATTTTTCATTTAAAAAATCTTGAACACTATAGGTACCTAATGACATTTATTGATCAACATAGACGTGAGTTGTTCTTTTAATTAATTTTAATGTGAGGTTGTAAATATCAAACGGTATAGATAGGTAGGTACCTAAATTTACTTTAACCTTCAACAATTGATATCAGTTACACCGATGCGATGGCAGTCATCGAAGCGGAGAGAAAATGAAAGCATTTAGGTATTAATTTCTCTTTTCTCACCTCACAGAATTATATTCAGTCCAATGAATAACGAATGTAAAAGTTGTATTGTTTGGCCTAAAGTTAATACTCGTACCTTACCCAGAAACTATTGTACCACGATGTCCACGATTGTTTTCCTGCCAGTATCTTTACGAACACTCTATTTACCGAACTGCGCGACCCAAAGGTTATATGCTTAGCGCAAGTTTGTTCCTTTATGGTGAGCTGAAGACGAAATTCGTAGACCTGTTTTGAGGGTTTCCAATCAAAAGCTGATATGGTAACAACTACTAGTCATAATTTTACATAGAAAATATTAAAGTCATTGGTGCGGTGCTTAGATTAGAGAGTAATAAATCCATGTTCAGTCATTGTTAGGATTCGCAGTACGCCGACGTACGACGAGGGATAATTAGACACTACATTTTGCCCTGAGCTTCGGCCGCATGAAAGAAAAATAATGTCAAAATACCTGTAGTAATGCGAAGAAAATCAAACGCGCCATTTAGCGTAAACATTGAATGGTCAACAGCTCATTTGTAGACTAAGTGATATTAATATCTAATATCATAGTAATCTCAAGTTAATTTTTTAAGGATGTACCATCTAATTATTGCAGGTGGAAGGTTGATTTATGCTCCGTTATTTACTTATGTTCTGGCAGAAGTCCAATCTCTAACCAGGTCTATTAATTGCAGATGAGCCTGGCTTTAGTGGACCTATCGCCAACGTGACAGCACCGGTGGGTAGGGAGGCTATTCTGGCGTGCACAGTTCACAATCTATCTTCATACAAGGTAATATGGGTATCTTTTCATTATTAGTTTTAAAAAGCTTAAAGTAGCTGATACATATAACAATAGCTTCGTTGATATCATTTTTATTTTCTGAAGTCAAATGACACTGTTCGTGTTAGTGGCGTTCACAACAGCAAGACCGCCTAGTAGATAGATAGATAGATAGAAAGTCGCCTAGAAGATGATATTGACTGCATCCCTATACATATACGTATACCGACCTCGCAACATCTCAACTTACCGTAAGCATTCGCTTGTAATGTTACCGATTACCGAAGGTTACTGTGCGCAACCCATATTGTTACAAGTGCTAATAACAAGGCTCAAGTGTGTCTCAAGGCTCTCGATTATTTGCTTAAAAGATAATGTGTGACGTTGATTAGGTGCATCATGGGCAAATGCTGGTCAATCAGGCAAAGTAATGGAACGTCATACTGTCATACTCAAACACGAATCTTGTATTGTTACGTTGCAGGCCAATGTTCTCGGTGTATGAGTATTTACATTAACATTTGTGTAGTGTAACATTTCTGAGTTAGACTCGATACCACGCAATATTTTAACAAAAACTAGTGTACCTAATCTTGTTGGGCACTCTCTATGTATTATGCAAGACCATGTCCCGTGAAGGAAGTTACAGCAGACTATTCGAAAAAAAAATACACTACACTTAACTGATAAATAATTCTTCTTAATATCTGGGAGTCTTAAACATACTAAAAATTATTCACTCGAAACATTGTAGTTACACAGGTAGTTATTTCATTCTATTGCACTTTATTTTCTGTATAGGTACAGCCGTTTCACCATTCAGAATATCCAGTTTCAGGTCTCCTGTCTTTATATTATCCTTATTTGATGTAAATCGTTAAAAGTATGACCAGGTGAGAATATATTTTCTTTTTCCCTGGGTTGCAACAAGACTAATAAATTTTTCATAAAACCTAAAATATGAGCGTAAAACGGACATAGGTTTCAAATAATTGAGAACTGACACATTCGTGCTTCAATAAACTTACATCTACAGTGGTCAATATAGTTATTGTTGTCCATATATTCGCAGTAGGCTGGTTGCAACAGATTACACAAACAATTTTCGCACGGAACAAAGTATATAATCTCAATAAGCTTCCAGAACAGGTGCCTTGTAAATACAGTTGGACTCACTTATCTTTTTAATATTATCTCTGATTGCTTGAGATTATATCTCACAGACACTTTTATCATTATTCTTTTGACTTATTTCGTCAACTCCTTTTTACTAGCTTAAGTATGTATTTCCGCCCTTTTTCTTGGTTTTCTGAAAGAAATTGCAGTTCCGCGATAAGACAGTTCATCACGTTGTTTCTTCTTTGTAATAACTTTTAAAGCATTATTTAGGTGTACCAGTAAATTATAACATTTACACCTTTAGTTTATCACTGTATTACTCAGTTAAGCTTTGATATTCATTAAATATACGTTGCAATTTTTCTCCATGAAATAGATGGAACGTTTTTATACCAGCTAAAACTGACTATAGAAATCACAGTTTTGTGTAGGATTATGGGATACTGCTTTTTTTGTTGAAATATTGAGATTCTCAAAAAAAAATAGTAGGTACCTACCTACCCAGTAATAAATTACTTGACAAAGTATTCTTATATAATAAAACACTTTAATAATAACACATACAATTTTCAAAATACAAGATGAACTGAACGCTTTGCTTTGTGTACAACCTACTTGCGTATGCCTACTACTGAAAATAAGTCCCTCCTCATATCTGAGAGAGTGCAGATTGGTGGAGAGTTTACCCGTGCGTCGGAGTTTTTATGCTGCCTGAATGCTTCCGACATTGCTTATCGTAGTTTATTTGACCATGAATCCGCGGCCGATGGCTAAATATGCCTTCCGATCCTCGGGAGTGTTCAAAAAAATTCTAACTACCGACCACACTTGTAGTTGATTAACTCAACACATTTAATTGACACAAGTCACTGGGTACCAAGTAGAGTTGTAAAGAACTCGAGTCTTTGAGTCCTAAATTTTGAACTCGGTGACAGTTTTCACGACTCGACTCTTAACCGTAAGTCTCTTAAGACTAGAGAACTCAAGTCTATATGAGCTCTTGAACTCGAGACTTGAGACTCGAGTCTTCTTTAGCGCTCGAGTCCTTTTTACGTGGCGAGTCGCGCTCGAGTTCTTTTCCGCTTGGAGTCTTTCTTTTTAAAGCAGCCAATAAAAGCTTTATTTTGTGAGATATAACTATGTGTAACCAGAAGGAGATGTCGAAAAATAACTTTAGATATATTATAAGTATAGATATAAATTTTAAATAAATCACTGTCAGCATTTCGAAGAATAGTTTGAAGAAGACTCGAGCTCTTTTAAGACTCAAGCTCTTTTTAAGACTCGAGTTCTTTTTAAGAGTCGAGTTCAATTTTGGCGCTCGAGTCTTCATGATAGGACTGAAGCTCGGCTCGACTCGAGACTCCGAGTTCTGTTAGTTCACTGAGTCCTAGAAAATTGAGCCGAGTCTATCGAATTAAGACTAAAAGACTCGAGTCCTTTACAAGACTAGTACCAAGCGCTTCAGTAAGCCAATATCAATGAAAGTTTAAAATTTCTCAACATCTACAACTTCCAGAAGGAATAAGCTAAGAATAGCTGGCTATGTTTCACATTTTTGATCGTCAGTCTTTACGAATAACACAGTTAACTTCCTCGAAGGCTGTACCTAACTAATTTTAGATTGGACTTACACGCTAACACATCTTTAGGTATCTCTGGGTGCTACGGAATGTAGGTCGAATGAGGTCCAATTTACATGGATGAGATGCATCCGAATTAATTTTTTTGTTTGCGTAAATACCGATTTTTTAAAATACTAGATGAAAAATTAAGTAAATTTTAATGAAGAGTAAGTATGGATTTTTATGATGATGTGGATGATTATAAATATTTGAGATTGTTTATTCATGAAATTGAACATTATTTTGCAAAACTATACATTAATATTCCTTGTTAGATATATATAGGTATATGAAACCAATTGCCAGAGACAAACAACATCAAATAGGGAATGCGAGGAAACAAAACGCGCCATTGTTGTCAAGTGACACCTATCTTCTTTAATATAATATAAAAAAAATAAGTTAAGGGTACCGACATTTTTCAAAAATATTATATCCCTCTCCCTTTTTAACCTCGTTAAGGGATAATTTCCAGAATAGAAAACATTCTATGTCCTTTTCCAAGGTCAACTTATATCTTTACTAAATATAATTCAAATACCTAGTATAGTTCAGTGGTTTAGGCCCACAGAAAGACAGACAGAGTTAATTTCACAATTATAATATTAGTAAGGATTGTTAGGTAGTTACTTGTGTAGTATGTAATGTAGCACGTCATATTATAAAAAATGCGTAGGTATGCTTTAAATCTTATAAGCAGCTTTAACTGTTATCTCTGTATTCAGAAGTAGCAACATAATATTTTGGCTCAGAAGGTCTTCTGCTGTTTAACGATAACAACTAGGACCGCCGTTTTAACGTGTTCTTCAAACATTCAAGAGAATTTACCATTTGTCACCCATCCCAATCCCGTATTCGGCGGAAGTTGGTTAACTAAATTACTTACGATTATCATAAGGGTCAAATCACACCGAGACGAGACGCGACGCGACGCTGCGCGCAGTCTTTCAAAGAGCGGCTCAAAATAGAACTTTATTTTCTACACGAAAAGATAAACATTTCATTGTGAGAATTCAGAATACGTTGCTTCATGCAGCGCTGCGTCTCGTGACGCCTCGCGGCGTAGCGCGGTGCATCGCTACGCAGCCGTGCATCGTCGGTACGCGCGGCGTGCAAGATTGCCTACTTTTACGATGCACCTCGCGGCATTGAGATGCGTCTCGCGGCGGCGCGCGGCGCAGTGCGAAATCACTGGCCTCTTCCAGTATCGTTGCGTCGCGTCGCGTCTCGGTGTGAGCTGACCCTAAGCCGTCCGGGTAATAACACCGCTCGCCTCCCCTATTACCATTTCTGTCGCATTAGAATTTTTAACCTACTTCAAAAAAGGAGGAGGTTCTCAATTTGACTGTGTTTTTGTATGGATGTAAACTCAATAATTTTTGTACTACTTATTACGATTTTAATACGTCTTTTGTTCTTAACGACTCCTGTCTATCGATAACAACCAGGACCGACGGTTTTACGTGCCCTCCGAGGCCCGGAAGAGCTCAAGAAATGTTTGCCACTTACGGTTACCCATCCAACTATCGACCACAACCGAAATTGCTTAACTTTGTTGCTACTTAGGATCTACTATGATACTATCACTTAGGATCGACGTAAGCAGCCAGGTCATGAGCTTTAATTCTGTTAACTGGATTACGAGTAATAAGCCTAGTGCTGCTTTAAGTCAGGTTCTGTGTCAGTCGCGAGTGATCTTTGAGCTCGTTTGCTATCTTAAATAAATAAAGAATAGCCAGCACCCTCTCGTAATGCTGATCAATAACAAATAACTGCTTATCCGAACACAAAGTCACAAGTTATAGGCACAGCACATAAAAATAGCGGCAAACGAAGCATAAAGTCAAGGCTTATTTAAGTAAAATGTTGATTTCCATGTGAAGGTCAAACGATGAAGCCTGATTAGCGTCACAACACGTCCGGTAAATATACCTGGACATGTAGAAAATATCGAATATTTGAGTACCATTAATATTTCCTAGCGCTACTGCTGAAGGATAATTCTTAAGCCTATAGGTACATAGGTACTAGACCTTGTGGTCTGACAATTATGACAGACGTAGAATAAGAATTGCGTTGGGATTAGGATGGTCAGAAAGAAACGTATGGGCTCCAACCAAGTTTTACTTATAAAATATACCAATATTATTTGTTTTTTATTCATTCATTCAAAAGTCATTGATTTTACATTATGTATAACTTGTAAAACTTGGACTACTTTTCAAAAACATTTGTCTATAAATATATTTAACTGTAGATTAACAAAATAATTTAACATTCAGTAGGTAGGTATAAATATCACTACATACGTGTCCGAACTATCCAATTTGTACAAAAAACAATTCTTTCTCCTTAAAGTTTTTCCCAAATACGACAGCTATTTTATTGTGGAGGCGAACTCATTTCCCCACAAATTGATGGTGGTCTTTTCCTAACATAAAGTCTATTACTAGTCCTCAGTGAATCTTAACTTTTATACTTATTTAAGTATATTTAAATTCTAATGATTCGGCAATCCTATATTTTTGTACATACCGATGTACACTTAAATGTGTTTGAAGTGTATCATAAAATACTTAATAACTTAAGCTCTAGCTTATTCAATTCTATCACTAAGAATCGCATTTAATTTATAATATTTATTATAATAAATGTAATTGAGGTTTAGGCTATTTTAAATATATTTCTTCTGTAACTTTACATGTGTAAGTAGAACCCACAAATGCAAACTTCTTTTTAGTATGAGAGCTCTCGATTATTTATTCACGATAAAATATGTATGTCGATATCTTTCATTAGGTATGAAGTATCTATTGATACCTAAGTGAACTTACTAAAAGAATTTTATGATTAATGTTCTTGGCTACTACCGAATCCTTACAAATCTCGCATCTATCTTTCTATTGAATAAATTGTATAGTAAATGTTAATACAATTCAAGGTTCATTTTGGGAAAAATGTATCTCGTTACAATAAAAGACTGGGCAAACGGGAGCGCGAACTTAAAACGTTTCAAAACTTATAACTTGATAAGAATGTTTTCAATACAATTGTTGGTCGATAGTTCAGTAGAACGTTTATTGAATGGAATGTCTGAAGTCCTATCACGTTGTATTTTCAACCGACTTTAAAAGTAGGAGGTTTTCATATCTCTGTTTTTTTTGGATATAGTAGGTACACATTTTAACTTTTTACTGATTGAATCGATTTTATATTTTTTTATGTTGGAAAACTAGTAGGACTTGTTGTGTAATCCCATTTAAATTTAAAGGACATCTGATGAGTTTTTGTTGTATTCCTAATAATACCTATTTATTTAGTTGACTTCAATTAAGTTATTGAATCTCATGATTGCGGTTTTGTGTTTTTAACAATATACGTAATTATAAAAATAATCAAACATGATTTTTGCCGAGGACCCACTTATTTTTTGTATCATGGCGAGTCATCCGTTTTGACCTATCACTGCGGTCATCTGCATTATTTAACTTTTAATTCCAATTTAAGCTCACCAGACTTAGCAGGTAGGTATTATTATCATTATAATTTGAGATTCATCTTGCATAAATGCGTTTGAACAATGCATTTAGTTATCCTTTTAAAAACTCTTTCATAAATTTCAACTGAATCGAATCACTAATAAATAAAAAGAGTATCGAGTAATGAGATTTTGTCAAAGCCTGCTCTTCCTTCGATTTTGTGAAGCCGTTGAGTTTTGTAGAATTCCGTATTGTACTATCCGTAACAGAGAAATCACGAAGCAATTTCGATTCTTTGTTATCGATTGTGTACTTTTTCCCCATTTATTAGTGTACGGGCTAAGCACGTACAAGTCACATCGTGACACAAATTATAATATTGAATATCAGCAATATCACGACACAGATTTATTAACATACATAACACTAGCATAGATTTATAAGCAAACATAACAGTTTATTTAGAACATCGCAATTAGTTCCTTTAACGAAAGCATAATGTATACTTAGATCACTTCTTCACAGTTAGTCCGCAATCAATCATCATCGCGCGCGCACTCAGTATCATCCCCATCATAGCATAGATATCAATATCAGTTATCAATAAGTATCAATTTAATATATTTTATCAATATCAAATATCATAGTTTTATTCATTATCATTCTAAGGGTGTTAACGAACCCCTTACATGGTCCTTCGAGCCACCGTATAGGCGGGACTTACGCGTATTTGCATCTTACACGTGTCGAGTTCGTCGTGGTGCCGTCTACACAGCGTGGAGATCATCAGTCCGAGCAAAGAGGAGCAAGTCTACCGTGCATCCAGCAGGGCGTGTGGTAGCGGTATCAACAGAATCATCAAGTAAGATCTTTCCTTTTTACATCTTACTTACTTATCAATCTTATCATCATCATGGAAGATTTAGTGGCCACCCAAAAGCAGATCATCTCCGCATTTGAGCAGATTTATACTAATTTTAAAAAGGACAGCGGTGAGAGGAAGACAGCTGATTACATTCAGCGAAGGCTGGATACTCTTGACCAGCATTGGCAAGAGCTTCATGAAAATCACGTTAAGCTTTATGATTTCGGTGTGTATTCCCATACTTATTTCACCAGTAAAGTGTATGAGAATGCAAAAGGCAGGTATGAAAATATTAGATCGGCAATTCAGAATTATGAATGTAAGGACAAACCGCGGACACCTGTTTTATTGAAAGCGCCGACATTCAACCCGCAACCCGGTGGGTCACATGACACCCCCTCCGGGCAGCAGTATCAATCACGGGCCACTAGCAGTAAATCAGAGGACATGCTGCGGAAGCAGTCCAGTAATTTCAAAGCTTTCAGAAGAACGGTAGCAAACATAAACCTTGACTCGGTAGAGGAGCAGTGGGAGTTTAAGGATTTATTATGTAGCATACAATCTCGCTGGGCAGCCATCGATGCGTTGCACTGGGAGATCGATGCCGAGATTGGAGGCTCTAATCTCGAGTATGAAGCACAATTTTCAGAAATAGAATCATCATATCAAATTATGAAAAAAGCCCTCAATAAGAAAATGTTCTCATTTGTGCACAAAGAAAAAACGACACCTACCATGGAAATCCCTACTTTCCATGGTAGCTATCAGCAGTGGCCATCATTTAAAGACCTTTTTACGGAACTATGACTTGAGTACTTTACATTTTACTATACTAATTTTTAAAATAAACTTAAGTATTTTAAATTACATTGCTTTTATTAAAAAACTAGCGGTGCCCACGGCTCCGCCCGCGTGGAACTCTAGTGTGTCACAAAGTTTTTCCTGCGTGAATCCCGACCCCGCGAGAATTCTAAAATAAATAAAAAGCTCCACACATATTAAGAACAGTTTGATTTTTTACTATGCTTTAGTCCAAACTTTAAGCATAAGTTTAACCACGATAATTAAAAAAATATATATTTTTTAACTATATTGGTAGTTTTTCATTCGGGTGCCAAAACATAAAGACCAGAAGCGATGCTGACCCTCGAGAAAGCAATATAAAGTTGGTCATGAGAAAAAAGCCGGTTCGATTCCCGATACAAAGATATCCCGATTAGAGCCCGCGACTTCACTCGCTCATGGGAGTTTTTCCCGCGAAAATCTCGATCCCGCAGGAAGTCCGGAACAAAAAGTAGCTTATAGTATAATGCTCCATAACCTCCTCTACCTCCCACTGAAACATCTGAACCCACGACCTCGTTCCCGGCTATGAGTTTTTACCGCGTGAATCGGATCTCGCGGGAATTCCGGGATAAACAGTAGCCTATACGTTGCTTCACAACTTCCTCTATCTCCCAGTGAAAGTCCCATAAAAATCTAAGCCCGCGACTTGGCGCATAGGAGTTTTTCCCGTGTGAATCATGATCCCGTGGGAAGTCCGGAAGAAAAAGTAGGCTATACGTTGCTCCAGAACCTCCTCTACCTCGCAATAAAAGTATCATAAACAGTGAAGACCGCGCCTTCGCGCATAGAAGTTTTCCCCGCGTGAATCCTGATCCCCCCGGAATTGTGGGGTAATAAGAAGCCTATGTGTTGCTCCAGAACCTTCTCTATCTCCTAGTAAAAGTCAAATAAAAACTTAAGACTGTAACTTCGCGCGTAGGAGTTTATTTCCGCGTGAATCCTGATCCCGATTATAATCCCGATTAAATTCCGATAAAAAGAAGCCTGTACATTGCTCCGCAACTTCCTCTATCTCCCAGTGGAAGTCCCATAAAAATCTAAGCTCGCGACGTTGCGCGTAGGAGTTTTTCCCGTGCGAAACCTGATCCCGCGGGATTTCCGGGATAAAAAATAGCCTAAATGTTGCTAAGATATCTCCGCTATCTTCCAGTGAAAGTCCCATAAAAATCCGTTCAGCCGATCCGGAGATTAGCGCGCGCAAACAGACAAACAGACAAACTTTTTTTTAATAAATTTTTTTTTGTAAATTTATGTTCTAGAACTGTTTCTTTATCCCCCTATATATTTTGTTTTGTCAATTTCGTAAAAAAGCAGTCACGACTTTTCTACGCTCTTATTAATTAAATATATTTATCTTTAACTGTGTTAGTATTTAAGTTCATTTCTATTTTTATTTTAGCTTGCGTTTAGCGTGTGACGCAGCCTTTCCTAAGATTTATTATGGCTAAATGACCTTCATAAAAATCGCAGACTGAAGTATGCAAATTTATAAAGCTAAAGTTCCGTAACGCTTTAATATGTTTAGTTTATCTTTCTTTCCCGGCTTAGGGAAACATGATAAGAGAATCTCGCTGGAAGGTTTTAAACAACATGTTGAACGATAGCGAATGCCTCCAGATTATGTGCATACAAACTACAGGAAACTTACCGGTTGTTAGCTGTGAAGTAATACATTAGTTTACACGATGTAGTATGAAAGTTAAGGAACTACCTACTGTTCATATTCTTAAACGCTAGCGCATGATAAATTTTAATTAAACTATTAGAGATAATATTCGACTTAGGGAATCGTATTGTGCATAAACATAAATGTATTTATAAATTATATTATTGTGACAGCCCTGGCGTATCTACCTCGCTAAACAATAAACAATAGGGGCCATAAACATACCAGGCGAACAATAGGACAATAGCGCGCGTGGCCGTCTCGAAAGTACGCACGACGCTTCGACCTTACGGCAATAGTCATAAGGGCGAAAGTCGATTGCAAGGAATATACTAGACCGTTATTCGAAGAATTGCGGGAATATTCTAGATTGGCGTGAATAGTAAGCGAGTGGTATAAAAGGGGCCCTTGGTCGAGTGGGTGGCATTCTAGTTTCGGGAGAGAAACCAGGAAGATACCAGCGATACCTACGAGCGATACCAGTGAGAAGTGAAGTGATTTCTACGGGCGATACAGAGTCCAACGAGTGTGTTTACGAGTATCTACGTGCGTAGGGTTTTGGTGTGTACTGTGTACATAGTGTAATTGTGTATCTACGAGTACAATAAAGTCTTTTTGGTACATTTTGGCATTTTCTCGAACCCAGTACTCCTGACACGTAACATTATGATAAAGAAATATATTTTTTTAAATTGTACGTAGGTATGTCTCTCCTTATTAGGTAGAAGAATAATAAATCCTTTTGTCACTCGAATTCCTGGAATGTATTATAATGAGACAAGTAATGAAGTTATCAAGGAGTTTTGGTGAAATATATATTATTAATTTAAGGGTGCCTCTTGTTTGGTATAACAACTTTTCGTCGAAAATCGCTTCGACTAATTTTTGTTGGAATAAAGTCATTTCACATAATTATTCATTTGATCGAATATTTGATTGCCATAATTTTATTTCTTATCATCATTTGTTTCGAATAATATCTTTTTATCGAATGTTCAAATGCGCTAATTTTAATTAAAGTAATTAGGTTAGCGAGGAGCGAAGCGACGAGCGTGTTAGGTTAACAGGAATCATCGCACGAGCCGAGTGAGCGAAGCGAGCGTGCTGCGGCAGCGGCCGGCGAGTGCCAGAACCGATTTTAGGGCGTTTATAACCTGAACATTTCATGAAATGAACATTGTATAAAATAATATTCGATCAAATGAAAATTATGTCAAACGATATTATACAAACGATATTATCTTAAACGTTGTTCGATTTATTAAAATTATATCAAAAGTTGTTATACGAAACAAGGGTAACCCTTAATTTAAGCACATTACCGCAAGAGAAATAATCAAGACATTTCAATCGCTTAAAATAAAAAATACAGGTGATTTGTGGGGTATTTCAACAAAAATAATACAATATAATAGACGTTATAGCTCCAACTTTGGGCGTAGTTTTTAATAAATGTGTAGATCTAGGCACTTTTCCAGATCTCATGAGATGCAGCAAAATTATTCCCCTTTTTAAGACTGGTGACAAAACCGATGTTAATAATTACAGGCCAGTTTCTATATTGCCAACACTCAGTAAGATCTTTGAAAAGATTATTTTAAATCAAGTGCTTGCCCATTTTAACAGCAACAAACTACTACACCCTGAACAATACGGTTTCACAAAAGGTTGTAGTACAACTGATGCTGGGGCTAGACTTTTAAAACATATTGTAATGGTGGCGAGAGGTCCACCATTAACTAATCTGACTCTGGTCTGGAGCGGAGAAATAAAACGACTGGTTCTTGTTAGGTACTGCTGTAGGTAGTATCGGATATATGAATATTTTATTGAGAAACCTTGCCTATATTTATATCACCAGCTGTACAAATCGATAACCAATAAAATCTATTATTATTACAATGACCAATCAAACTTTCTAAATTTCTACCAATCAAATTTTACACAATAGAGATTAATAATTTCGGCAACGTAACTATCTATGAATGAGACAAAAATATATATTTCTTCCTTGCTCTAATTTTGTTAAACTTCGTACAACGACGTGAGTCCATTGTGGCTGCCATGTTGAAATTCGTGATTGACGAAGCATATAAAAGGCGCGACGGCCGGCGCAGACCTCATTCGGCGGGCAGCGGCGACGTGGGACACAGCTCCGGGACAGCGGCAGAAGAAGCGACTACGGCGGCGGCGTGAAGATCAAGCAAACGAAGACGGATGTACTTGCATGCTGCGAGTGAAGACTGTACGGCGCTGATATGATATTGCGGCTGCTTCTTGGTTTCTGAACGGGCGTCAAATCCTATTTAGTTCAGAATAAAAATATAATATGCAGCTTGCAGTATCCGGTTGCCGGGGTAGGTTAATAATTAATTTCTATGTAGGTAGGTCTTCGCCTTCTGCGATATGGTAGATAGGTGTAGATAATTTAACGTAGCTAAAAGGGGTTGTTTAGCGTACCGCTACAATATCTTCGATGCATGGGAGGGATCACAGAATGCTATTGGTGTATTCTGTGATTTATATAAAGCTATTGATTGTGTTGAGCATGAGATATTACTATTAAAACTTAATTATTAAGGGGTAAGAAACAAGTCGCTTAGCCTGATCAGGTCTTACTTAAGTGATAGAGTCCAAAAAGTTAGTATAAATGATATAAAATCATCAGGGCTGTGATGGGTGTTCCACAGGGCTCAATCTTGGGTCCTTTTCTTTTCTTAGTCTATATAAATGATTTACCATATTATGTAAAAGAACATGCGGAAATTGTGCTGTTTGCATAATGACACATCATTATTATTTAAGACTGATAGAAACAAACAAAATTTTGACGATGTAAATGATGCTTTGTCGCATGTGTCAAAGTAGTTCACAATTAATAACTTGCTCCTAAATGCAAACAAAACTAAATGTGTAGAGTTTACCTTACCGAATGTAAAGAACGTCCATAAGACACTTAAATTAAATAATGAAACATTAAAAATGGAACAATCCACAGTATTCTTAGGAATTACCCTGGATAATAAATTACAATGGGGCTCGCATTTAGCAACTCTTGCGATGAAACTCAGTAGGGCTACTTATGCGGTTAGAAAAATAAGACAGCTTACTGACGTAGAAACTGCTAGGCTTGTTTACTTCGCATACTTCCATAGTGTTATGTCATATGGCATTTCACTATGGGGTAAAGCAAGCAATATACAACAAATCTTTGTAATACAGAAGAGGGCTATCAGAGCCATTTATAAATTAAGGTATCGGGAATCGTGCCGGGACAAATTCAAAGAATTAGATATACTTAAAGTAGCCTCTCAGTATATATATAGTAATATAATTTTTATAAGAAATAACATAAATGCGTATAAAAAAACAGCGATTATCATAATCGCTTAACAAGAAAAATGCATAATTTGGCGACGATTTCATACCGACTATGTAAAGTGCAGCGTTCTTTTATGGGGCTTGGTGTACAGTTCTATAACAAAGTCCCTAAGGCAATCCGTGACCTGTCTACACAGTTGTTTAAGAAGTATGTAAAAGCGCAACTTGTAGACAAGGGCTACTATAGCATAGAGGAATAATTAAATGACAAAAAGGCAGGGAAATTACCAGCTCTGCAACCAGCTCCGCTAGGTTAGTGCTTACAATTTACATGTATCGAATAAGTAGATATTATTGTAAATTTTTATTTTAAAAGATGTGGAGGAGTTTTTTTCGCCGTTTTTTTTCTCCTCTTTAAGCACTTTTCCAAAACGGCGGGAGAATCAAAAAAATTGTCGTTCATAAGCTAATTTATAAATTCCTAAATGAAATAAACTATTTGACTTTGACTTTATATAAGGCAAGGTGATCAAGAGATATCCAAGATTTTCCATACACAATATCTTATAAATCAGATCCAAAATGTTCCCAAAATTGCGAAGTCTAAAAAGGAAAGGGCTAGAAAACTTCTACTTACTATCTGTGGAACTTAATAGACTGGGAAAAATGTGAGAAAAAAATAATTACATAATTTTCCTTTGAAGACGTTCTAAAGAATAAAATAAGATTGAAAAGAAGCTCTATAACTTTAAACGAGTGCATTTTAAAATTCATAGTTGGAGCACTTTTATATTGATACAACAAAATTCAAATGTATATTACAGATGCAATGATTACGTATTCTATTACTTTGAGTCCTTTGATGCGGAAGCGAATAACGACTGAATTCAAAGCGTCACGTTGTTAAGACATCCTTCGTTATTATTTGCTAGACGCAGAATGAAACGTTGAGATAGAACTTATCGCAATGTGCTGTGAATTGTTATGCATCCTGTCTGCTATATACTGTCACGTGACGTGTTGTGAAGTTTGCACTAGCAGAGTGTCGAAGTATGATATTTCGCCGTCGCGCCCACTTCCCATAGGTCGTTTACGGCAAGCCTTTAATGAGTCGCTCGTCAGCATGTGGAAGAATACTCGGAATTGTCTCAATGGCACACACTTCAAAGAAAGTCTTTTCCACGAATGAAATAAACTGAAAGAAGACCTCAATGTAAATGAAAACGAGCTTTTGTTATTTATTTGCACTTTTATGCATATGTTTATGTCCAAAAATATTTAATAGAGTCATTGCGAATTATCACATATAATTCTGTAAGTGTCTCTCAGTTGAAAGTTATACTTTTAAAAAATCGCCTATATTGCAATAGGTTCAACCCATTACTGTTGTGTTTGTTAGAGAGAATGGGTCTCTTATAGTTATTAAGGAGGCCTGAAGTGTAATCCAGCACACTCCTTCACTTTTAATTAGTGCAGCTTTTTCTGCAATAATAACAACTTTAAAAAGTAGTGTAGCAATACGAGTAAATTTTAGTAGTCGTGTTAGATTTTTAATTTTATTACATTGATTTATAGTTATTTATTTTTCATTAATTATTTTTGCATCTTATTCTTTTACAGGCATTTATTTGATTCAGAACAATTTATTCAATGATTTCAATTTTGAAAATTCTATCGACTTTATTAGTAACAAGTACAACACTATATTTAAAATTAGAAAACCTCAGTGGGTTTTAAATATTATACGGGCATACATTTCATACTTATTACATTTATTCACACATACGTATCTAAGCTTATAAAGCGTGTAAAATTAAAACACATGCTTACTCCGCACTGAGAATTCTTCTATCGTTAGTTGTTACTTTAATTAAGATTTCCTGCGTCGCAAGTGGCCTGGATATTGCCGACAAACAAGACTCGAGAACAAATATTTCTATCATAAATATAAGTCGTTATTAATGTTACTTATTAAATAAAATTATTAGAATTAATGTAAGTATTTTTTATAGGTTGCGTGGTTGAGGGTAGACACGCAAACGATACTCACAATCCATATTCACGTGATTTCGAGGAGTCGAAGAGTAGGAGTGACTCACAGCGACCAGAGGACCTGGTTCCTCCACATCCGCGAGCTCCGGGAGTCCGACAGAGGGTGGTACATGTGTCAAATTAATACGGACCCCATGAAGAGCCAGCTTGGCTACTTGGATGTCGTGGGTAAGTAATACTTCAAAAATTTTTAACCGACTGCAAAAAAAAACCTCTTATAGGTAAGTAGCAAGAATAAATTATCGACTAGGAAAGAGTAGAGAAAAGAGGAAGAAAGTACTAGATTAAAGCTTCATACCTCCCCACGAGTCGTGTGATGGTTGACTTGATCGAGACTTTTTATTTATTTTTTATGCAAGTTAATGCTTGACTACGATGCCATCTGATTGTAAGTGACGATGAAGTCATGGGTAGAGCCCATTAATTTAGTGACAGTCTATTCGCTCTTGATTTGAAGACACCCACATTGCGATCGGACAGAACACCGACGCTGGCAATTTATTCCTATCTTTGGCGGTACGCATAATAAATGACGACGCAAATCGCGCTATCGTTATATTCAGACAGCTGATATCATAGATAAATAATAACTTAATATTGATATTGCCACCACCGCTTCGACACCCTGTTATGACGGTATGAGATTTATGCGAAATTTTAGAGCGCACCTTGAAATTAGACTACCTTTAACATAATAGTGTAAATTTATATTTACGCCCTAGGGGTGATGTAGGTATCGTATTCAAAATGCTGGCATTATTTCACGTATATACCCATGTCAAGTAGTTAAAGTTGGCTTATATGCTGAGCTACGAAGCTGCGAACTCACAAGTTCACATACATAAGTATATATTATAATTATGTAGTATTTGAAGATATTATAACAACATAGTAAATGTAACAAGTTATTTATTAACAAGCAAATAATATATTTCGTAATAAAAATTGGCAATAGGAAGTAGGTAAGTTTAAAAAGTTTGTAGTTTGTTTTGTAGCGGTAGTAGCCTGGTGGTTAAGGACTCCGCCTTCTATTCGGAGGGTCCGGGTTCGAATCCCAGGGCACGCACCTCTGACTTTTCGGAGTTATGTACGTTTTAAGCATTTAAATGTCGCTTGCTACAAACGGTGAAGGAAAACATCGTGAGGAAACCTGCATGCCGGAGAGTTCGCAAAAACTCAAAGGTGTGTGAAGTCCGCCAATCCGCACTTGGCCAGCGTGGGGGACTATGGCCTTAACCTTCTCATTCTGAGAGGAGACCAGTGCTCAATAGTGGGCTCAATAGTGGGTTGAGATGATGATGATGATGAAGTTTAAAAAAATATTCATTTTCTAACAGTGTTTATACTAAAAACAAATTGTCAACTATCAATATAGAGCGTTGAAAACACGCCATATTAATATGCGCCACTAAAATTAAATTCCCTCTGTTGAATTGTACAAGTTATCAAATCTCGGAGATAAACCCAAATCTGTTTTGTTGAGTTTATTATTTAGGTTATTTTATATTTTCACATTTAAGTCAATTCATCCACCTTGCACAAAAACATAATGGATTAGGGACTATGCTATATTCTGATATAATTATGTTAATGGAGAGCTGTAGTTGATTGTATTAAGGTATACCTAGTTATTAACGGAGGTAATAATCGCATACATAATAACAATTATTTTAAGCTGATAAGTTCTATATGACGGAGGTAGGTAGTAAACCTATGATACTGGTTTGATGCGATTAATCTGTACGCGATGATTAATAGTCAATCGGATAGCTGTCAATAGAATTGGAAAATAATAAAATAAGGAAATGAATGTCTACCGGTGTGATATCTTGTAAAAGCTCCTTCTATGTTGAAATGCCGTGAATATCCAATATCTAATAGTAAATAACGTGTGAACCGCGTGTGCGAGTGGATCGATCGATAAATCAATATCGTAATGCCGTGAAGTATATCAAACATGTCGTGATACCAAAGTAAACCCTAAACCGAGTATTTATACTGAGCCGAAGAGATCATTGAATAAAGCAGTTGTTTACGTGTGATTGGCTCATTCCTGTGTTTCATTTGATATCCTGAGCTCACGTCCTGACATATGAAAGAAGCCCACATTGCTTATTTAGTCAAGAATACCTATCTGGAATGTAAATAGTACGAATGAACGCCCACTCTACTACTGGACCCGATTTCAGATAGTGGGATAAAGAATCCTGAAAAATTTTTTGTGAATAAGGCTAAGATTGCCATCTGTCATGTCAGCAATTCTCATCACTGGTCCATGGAAATGAGGCTTATGTTTACGAAACATTGAATGAGAAATATTTTGATAAAAAGCGATTGAAATTAAATTTAAAAGAGGAAATTACACTTCAAAATAAGTACCACAAAGAAGATCTCTGCTAACTTGAGATACCAAGGGAGTGAGAGTTTAAGATAAATTGGTTAAAGCAAGTTTTGAATATTGTGGAACACAATAATTTTTGTTTATGAGCATTCTATGTGAGGAAAAAGGAATCTGCAACAATACTTAACACAAATCCATTCAGAGAGAGTTGTACTTGGAATTGCAATGCTTTAAGTGTTTTTACACTACGCTTCTGGATATCAGGTGATTTCTGTTTTGTTTTATTCATTGGGTAATTGAGAACTTTTATTAAAGTTGGTTATTGATCTGAATAATTAGAAAGTCTGTGTATAAAATCCTAAATTGGTATGCCCGTATGGTAATTCTATTGATAGGACTGTGTGGCAAATCTATTGACAGGCCTCTGTGGCAATTCTGTTGATAGGCCTGAGTGTCAAATCTTTGGGAGGTCCGTGTGGCATATCTATTTAGGATCCATGTATTACCTTTTTAAAGACGTTTTCGGGGCTTAGCTGTTCAAACGCCTCTGTGGCATAACTGAACACGAATGCCTGCGTGTTATACCCATACTGATGCAGAAGTTGAAACACATGAGGTCGTGTGTGGATGTAGGACAGCCGTAACGTTGCACGTTGATTATTTAGTAGGTCAGGAAGGACCGAGCGTGGAGAGATACTCGCGTATGTGTTTGGTTGTTACAGGTAATCTTCAATGCCTCATACGTGTTGCCGCTGGTAGAGCGTGCTTGAGAATGGATCGCGGGAAGATGCGGAAACGAATACGGTTTTATGGCAGTGACGCGACGTTCCGATTAGAGTTATATACGGTGACGACGTACCGAGTAAAAGTTAAAACAAATCGCGCAAATAATGAATTGGTAATTTTATTCTAAACAAGTGTTGTTATGTTATGGAGTTTCTTCTCACTCGCTTCTTCTCCATAGCGACACTAGCGAAGCGAGTGGTAGCTTACGGTAGTCAGGGTTAAAAAATGCAAACAAAGTTTTTGAAATCCACTCGCAGCAGTAGCAGCAGTAGTCATTTTTGATGTTAAAGATTTTGAGTTTTGTTTTGGGTTGAACTAATTGAAAATTACGGGTCGAGCAATTGAGATGGTAATATTAACGGGGCGGAGTATCACCCGAGGACGGGTGATGAGTCAGCGATGGCCGTGACGGAGGTAGGTAGTAAACCTATGATACTGGTTTGATGCGATTAATCTGTACGCGATGATTAATAGTCAATCGGATAGCTGTCAATAGAATTGGAAAATAATAAAATAAGGAAATGAATGTCTACCGGTGTGATATCTTGTAAAAGCTCCTTCTATGTTGAAATGCCGTGAATATCCAATATCTAATAGTAAATAACGTGTGAACCGCGTGTGCGAGTGGATCGATCGATAAATCAATATCGTAATGCCGTGAAGTATATCAAACATGTCGTGATACCAAAGTAAACCCTAAACCGAGTATTTATACTGAGCCGAAGAGATCATTGAATAAAGCAGTTGTTTACGTGTGATTGGCTCATTCCTGTGTTTCATTTGATATCCTGAGCTCACGTCCTGACATATGAAAGAAGCCCACATTGCTTATTTAGTCAAGAATACCTATCTGGAATGTAAATAGTACGAATGAACGCCCACTCTACTACTGGACCCGATTTATATAATTATTGTTTTATGTAAAGCAATGACATAATATGATGAATAAATAAATAAACGCTAACACACTCATACCCTCGCAGTAGGTTACTAGGTACCTGTGTCGTGGGTGGCATGGACTACACATATAACACATTACAATTACACCCATGACCCGAGTACAAATATTTATCTGCCACATAAATATCTGCCCCGGCCGGGAATCGAACCCGGGACCCCTCGCGTCGCAGGCAGGGTCGCTACCAACTAGGCTACAGGGTCGTCAAATATAATATAATGTATTGATTGAAAAATCTAATGGTGCCTGAAGTCCTTACACTATGTATACCAATTAATAGTATGATAACCGTGTAAAATATTAAACAACATGATATATCGTCACCAGACTATATATTTTATTGAAAGCTCAGAAACGATTAAAACTTTTTGACAATTACTAACTTAACTGCTTCATCGCGACTCTACATTGTCGTTTGACATAAGCAAGCCAATAGTATAATAGTACAGATTACAATAGTAAAGACGAGAGATAAGTTCATTCAACATGTTTGTTATGTTGCATTTCAATACTTACTTCAGGTGATGTAAAAAATGCTTCCCTCAGCTCCACAACAGAGGGCAATACATTTTGTGACTGTATAAACCAACAAGATCTTAACGTCTCTGACTATGGTGCATTTCTTACAACAGTACCACCGGATATCCTAGACCGGGGGACGAGCACGGACCAGACGGTGCGGGAGGGGGCGTCGGTCAGTATCACTTGCGCCGCCACCGGCTCGCCACATCCGCAGATCACGTGGCGACGGGAACATTCCAAGGCTATCACCGTCTCCGGTGCACAAGGTAGGAAGCCAAACAAACGGTTTTTGAAATGTCTTACCTTACCAACGACGTAGTTTGTAGGTACTCGAGAGATATCCTAGACCGGGGGACGAGCACGGATCAGATGGTGCGAAAGGGGGCGTTGGTCAGTATCACTTGCGCCGCCACCGGCTCGCCACATCCGCAGATCACGTGGCGACATCGTCTCCGGTGCACAATGTAGGAAGCCAAACAAACGGTTTTGAATTGAACGTCTATAACCTTCGTTAGAGTATACATAGGTACTCAAGAGAAATTTTGTGAGGGTAAATAAACGATTTCGTCAACGAGTGTTGAGACGTGGCAGGGTTTCTTAAACAGAAAGTTGATTACTAAGTAAATGTAGCCCTTTAAAATAACACTATGTATTCTTAATTTAATAGTATAGCACTACAAACAAGTGCATTACCTTCGTTATTTGATTAATTTGAGGTTTTACCCATTTCAAAAATTGCTTAATTTTTTTTTTGTATTTCTACATATTAACACGACAGTAAAGTTACAAATATCATGAAGGAAAACGGAGTTTATAAAGAGACGTTATATGCAGCGTAGAGCCATGTAGAGCAGTCGTTGCAGCTCATGCCACATCTACTTTACTTTAGAAGTTATAAGAAATATTTATTGCAAACTTTTATACATAAGATTTGTGTGACTTCGTCCGCAACAACTTTGTAATCTTCAAAGAGAATCTGCATACTGTGATGAGGGGATGTTTATTGTGATACAGGATACTGCGATGTAAACTTTTTATAAGTTATATTTTATCTAATCAATTGTGTGTTATATGATTCATCCTAATTCAAAGGGTTTCCAGCAATGAGAACCGCCTCACAATCGATAATTCTTGCGTGTTGCTAGGGCACACGGATAAACAAGCAATCACAATATGTCCTTGCATAACATGCCATTTATTATTTTTATTATATCTTATTATTATTCTTATCTTATTATTATTTTTGTATATTGTATTGTGTCATAGTCAACAATAATTCCATTATATCAGTCTGATAAAATAAACTTTTGTACAACCGCTAGACAAAATTTTAAACAATATAAAAACCTATTGTTTGTTCATTTAAAAATTTGTTCAATGTGTTTTGAATTTTTTCGAGCAATATCATGGAAATTTATGGTCTGAGGCAATTATGGCAATTACTGTAATGAAAATATGATTGGCTAGAGAAGGTTAAATTTCTAATTTCAAAAGATGAAACTTAGGTTCAAGAAGTTTCAGCAACTGTAACTGATAGAGGAACTTGAGTGTTTCAAACTTTATCTTCAAAAGGCTAAGAAATTACTTCCTGGAAAGTAAATTTCAATATAATTATGCACAACGCATAATTATACCTACGTATGTACAATGTATTTGACTATATTCTGATACAATTTAAGTATAATTTGCAACATTATCTGAAATGCTGTGTTGTGTTTTTGTAGCATAGGCAATTAAATTGTTATGAATATTTTGTAAATATCAATTATTGGTTTACTAATCTAATTAAAGCGTAGTATGGTGATAAGGTATATCTTATTTATACCATGTGTGTTATTTTCAACACAAGTATAGTATTTTTAATATAAAATCATTGCTGATGATACTGGTTTGACGTTTGTCTCAGAACCGTACACAATCATAATATCAAATTCTACGTCCTGCGCCTTTAATTTTTAAAAGTGGCGTAGATGTTGGAATTGATTTATCTCTGTTTATAGTTTAAATTGTCACTACTGTTAAGCTTACAAAAATCCCATTTTAACCAACTTGGGTATTTGCAGTGACGTCACTGGAAGGGCCCGTGTTAAACATTAGCCGGGTAACCAGACAGCATGCGGGAGCGTACCTGTGCATTGCTTCTAACGGCGTTCCGCCCACAGTTAGCAAGAGAATTACGCTCACCGTCGAATGTAAGTGAATATTGTGAAAATTACGTGTTTATTGATATTGACATTTGTTTAAAATTGGAATGAATTTTTGTTTCTATTATTTAAACATTCTCAATTCTCTTCAAGTTCTCAATTCGATTCGTCTGTATGTTTTTGTGAGAATGTAACCTCATAACTTTTTACTGGGTAAATTGATTTTGGTATTTTTTTTCGAAAGCGTCCCATCCCATTCGTGGTTCCCCTTGTTCCCATTTAATTTTTTAGTTACCCCATTATTCAGTCATCTTCGATTACATTGATGATGTTCTTATTTTATAACTTGTTGATGTTGAATTCAGTTTTAAATATTCATTTTTTATTACAAAAATACTATCTATTCGAAATGTGGTTTTGGAAAAAAGCCACAGGAAACTCTCAACTAAGTTTTTCATCATAAGTAATTCAAATGGTTAGTCATATTCAGGCACTAGAATATTTCAATCTTACGAATGTCTTAAAAGATAGAGTAGAAAAAAATATCAACCTAAATATAACATTGAGCTGTCATTATTTTGTTAGGGTTCGGAACTAAATTATTTATAGAAAAAGCCTTAGAAGAAATAGTTCCAACGAATACGAAATTCGTCATTCTTGACGTTCACCGAATTCCTCGGTCATATACCTATTTTAGGTTTGAATTATTAGTAGATATGTTGGATAAACATTCGTAACATTTCTGTTGGTCGGTTACTGTATAGAAATGAAATAACTAGCGTTTATAGTGACGTATGCCCCACTTATGAACTATCATGTGCACAAAAAATGTTAGTCTCGTGTTTGACCTAGGTATGTTTATGAAATGCATACAAAAAGGGTTTTAACTCCGAGGATTTTTTTAAAAGTTAAGCAGTAACCCAGACCAAGCTTTTTTAACTATTCGTACTTGTATTATAAGGTTTAAATTAGGTAATAGTATAAATGGCTTTAACGTGTGACTATAATTTGTGTATTGGGTGAGTTATGTAGCTTAAATCAAGATCACTTTTTATCCCTACAATTAAAAGTAAATTAACAATTAATGCAATTAATTAAAAGTAATTGCAAACTGACAACCAACTTTCTAAGTAACACTTTCTGCATACTGATTCCTAGTCATCCTTGTCTCGATTTGAGTTTTTTTTATAGCCTAAGCAGGCAAACGAGCAGACGAGTCACCTGATGGTAAGTGATCACCGTCGCCCATGGACATTGACAACACCAGGGGCACCACCAACGCGTTGCCGGCCTCGAAGGAAGCGATAGACCCGCTTTTTGAAGGACCCCATGTCATAGCACTGTGGGAATACTGAGGGATGAAGTTCGTTCCACAGTTTACACGTACGCGGTAGAAAATGACGTGAAAAGCGAACTGTGGACGAACGCCAGGTATCCAAGTGGTGGTGGTGGAACCTGGCTTTATCCCGTGAAGTGCGGTGGCGAAAGTTAACCGCAGGTATTAAGTTAAACAGTTCCTCAGAACATTCCCCGTTATACAGACGGTAGAAGACAGAGAGAGCCCACATCTCTCCACAGTTCGAGCAGATCTAAACCGTCTGTGAGCTTGGGATCGTCGACAAGACGAATAGCTCGCCGTTGGATACGGTTAAAAGGGTCCACTTGGCAAGCCGGGGCCCCAGCCCAAAGGTGGGCAGTACTCCATGTGAGATCGGACTTGTGCTTTATAAAGCAACATCCTATGCTCAGGCATGAAGTACCGCTTAGCTCTGTAGAGCACCCCTAACTTCTTTGAAGCCAGTTTAGCCTTACCCACCAAGTGGTCCCGAAACTGAACATCATTCGAAATGTCGACACCTAGGATCCCAATGCTCGTAGAGATGTTAAGGGGAATGTTCTGAAACTGTGGTGCTATGACGAATGGAGTTTTTTTAGCGGTTAACGCTCAAACTTGTGTCTTCTCGGGGTTGAATTGGACTAAATTCAGTCTGCCCCATTCCGAGACCCGCTCCAGAGATGTCTCGACTTCCGACACAAGTTTTATCCTCCTCTCCTCAATCTGCACCCGAGACATATTTGCACGGCCAGTGTACCGGGCATCACCCGTACTGTCATCAGCATAACAATGGATATTCTCGATGTCGAGCAAATCATTGATATGCATGATGAACAGTGTGGGCGACAGCACAGAGTCTTGT
The DNA here is from genome assembly GCA_905404135.1 of Hesperia comma. NCBI lineage: Eukaryota > Metazoa > Arthropoda > Insecta > Lepidoptera > Hesperiidae > Hesperia > Hesperia comma. The sequence goes on along the minus strand of FR990021.1, from coordinate 11,291,173 downwards.
TCGGAAACGGAAAAGTGATGCTATATGCTCTTTACCTATCTTAAATGCATATAAATCACTTGCTTCGGAGAAGGGAATTATCGTGAGGAATCCTGCACATCTGGGAGTTCTCCAAAATGCACTCAAAGGTCTGCGAAGTCCGCCAATCTGCACTTGGCCTGCACGGTGGACTATGAACTGTATCTGTCCCTCGAATTGTGATAGGTGACCCGTGCCCAGCGGGACAGTTATGATGACGATAATTTTATTGGACAGTTCCACCTGTGATAACAATACGAAATCAGCTCGTGGGAGCGGTGCTGGACTCGGACCTGGTGCTCGAGTGCGAGACAGAGGCGTATCCGAAGCCAGTCAGCTACTGGAGTCGCGAGAATGGTGAAATAGTTCCTATTGGTAAGATTTTTGGACTCTTTAAAGTGCTGTTTTATCTTTATTCACTATATTTATATTGATATTTGTTCAAATGTAAACTACGTTGTCTGTCTAGCTTACAGGTCTTGAAATAGAAATCTTTCTACAGAAATTTTGCGTTTTATGTTTTTTTTTATTCTGTCATGTTATACGTATCTGTAGGTATAGTCTTTTTATGTAAAATTAAGAGAGTTACTTAGCCAAGAGTTTTGTTTATTGGATACTTCTACCAATATTTTATTTAATTTTAAAACCCAAAGAATTATATTAAAGTGATCAATGTTATATAAATAAGTCAAAATAGTATGTTAATATACGCAGTGATTTCGGGAAACATTATAAAACAAAGATAGCAATTTCTACCGAAACATACGTAGTAATTCGTAGGGATTACCATTTATTTTAATAACAAAAGATAACATTTATCCTAAAAAGCCTTAAAACATTATGAACAAACCTAAATAAAATTTAAAGTACCCGTCACTGCCAAAGAGCACCTATGGCGCGATTATGTATATTTTGTGGCGGAAAAATATTTCTATACTTTTTTGTTTCGCCTTGCATAATGCATGATAAGCAAACAGATATGTAAAACTGCAAAACGTAACACAACAACCGTTTGTATACATATAAACATAAACAAATCGTTGCAGTTGCGATGCAGATTATGCTTTCAATTGCAAATATTTTAAGTTACTGTATTTTGAAATATTTGGAGTTGAAACTTTCCACCTGCGTAAATGCGTTTACTTTTGTGTGAAATAAAAACTTAGTTTATGATTTATTTATGAACAGTAACTGTTAAATGACATGTTGTTTCGATTATAAAAACATGTTATCATTTTATTATTGAATATTTTATATCCCGTGAGAACATTTCGATTAATATCTATAATTCCATTACAAAACCCTGGCACCAGGCATTGGTAACAATTTAGAGTGTTAATGGTAATCGTGTTTTAATTACTAAATATTCCATTTTCAACAGGGGGAGGTCTGGAGCCCTTGAAAATTGCTGGATCATACCGAACAGTATTACGGTTACCCATAAGAAGGGTAACAGCTGCAGACTATGGGGCCTACAAGTGTGTTTCCAAGAATTCACTAGGAGATACTGAGGGCACTATAAAATTATATCGTAAGTAATCATTTTTTATGACGTCGTCTTCGAATTTAGCCTAAGGGCATACATAGCTTCAAAGTCTGAGCTGAGGGAAAATAGGTCGCCTTGAAGCTAATTAAAGAATAAGTACTAAAGAATGGAAATATTTTTTATAAAATAAAGTATACCCGTTTTTATAAAATATACCCGTCAGAGATGACTACAGATGATTTAAGCCTTTGCAAATCTTTAAGATATCAAAACGGACTTGGCCTTTAGAAGTATACGTTGCTGCTTCAGCCTCATGAACTGTAGGTAGATAGATAACTTAAAAGAAGTATTGCACTTCCGCTGCCGGTGATGTTTAGGTAGTCTCAAAAATAAAGGAGACGGTACATTGCAGCCACACTGCAAAGTAACAGTAGTCAAATATTTTTAGGTGGCCCCAACATCGTTTATAAGGAATAGGTAGTGTAAGGAATACTTGATTAAAGAATGTATGTATATCTACCTATGCAAGCCTTAACAATGTTTTACTCACTAGTTTATCACAAGCGGTGATTGATAAGTTAAGCAGATTATTTTGCTGTTGAAGTCGGTTGGATAGGTAATCCTTAATGAAGCGAAGTGCTCCTGTTCTTCGAAGAGCGGGTTAAGTTGTTGACACTTTTTGTAATCGTTCGGTAGTCTTTACGCCTTCAAGCTGTTTAGGATCATCCTTATGCCCTTAGTCACGGATTCATTATAAAATATTTCATAGAAAGTAATAAAAATGTTCTCTCCATAATAAGACATGAAAAATAAAGAATCGTGTAATATATTTTTATATCATACTTGCTCAGTAACTAGGGATTACTATGGTGGAAAGTCTCCTTGTAAGTTGGTGTTTGCAATTCAAGGCAACATTACGTCGCACTATGCTTGAATTGTAATGATCACATTACAGTTCAAGCTATGCAAAACTCCTTGGTAAACAATCTCTTTTCTTATAAAATGGTAAGAAAACTTTTTACTAAAAAAAAAAACACTGAACATGGCGGCATTTAATTTCCATACATTTCAAACTATGCAAAACTCCTTGGAACTCAGAGCCGTAAAAAAAAATAGAAAACTATTTACGAAAAAAAAAAATGGCGGCATTTCATTTGATCTGAAAGTTTGTGAAGTTTGTTCGTAAACGGATTTAAGTTATTTACAACAATGTCAAGCACTTCATCAGCAGCAATATTACTAAGTATAATTAATTATAATAAGTAACCATTTTTTTTCTATTTTTAACCGACTTCAAAAAAGAAGGAGGTTCTCAATTCGACCGTATATATGCTTTTTTTATGTACGTTCAGCGATTATTTCGTCGTTTATGGGCCGATTTTGATAATTATTTTTTTGTTGTAAAGTAGATATGCGCAGTGGGGTCCCCTGATAAGGAAACCAGGATCTGATGATGTCATCTCAGAGAAATCGAAGGGAACTTTCGAAAATTGTATGGACGACTAGTGTGTTTGTTCATGTTATCATAAGTAGGTACATTAAAGCGCTACCATTTCATGAAGATCTGGAGTCGATCTGATGAAGCCGAAAGACAGTCGAGGGAACTCCTCAACGATTTACTGCAGTTATCTAGTGTTTGGGCTTGATTAATTTGTAGTGACGGGAACTTTACACTTACGTGTTGAATTGAGCGCCATCTGGCGAGTAGTTTTTGAGTTATCTCTACTTATCAAGATTGAAGTCGGTTATTTTTTTTGTAAAAAGCAATTATTTCTCTAATGCTAATTATTCTAATTAAAATTTCATTTTGCATTACCAATGTTTTATTTACCTCACAAGAATGATATAAAGTAGAATGCTTACCTCGGTTGCAAGTAGCTATTACACCCTCGAACTATATTCACCCTCGCTCGCTGCGCTCGCTCGTGTGACTAAATATCTCGGGTGCACGCGATCCATTAGCGCCCTATGCGAGCTGCGCTCGCACTGGCGCCAAATTGGATCTTGTTCTGTAATAGCTTACTTACGTCCCTTGTGTAACAATCTACTATTAATGCCCATTCTTTTGTTTTAAGCTATGCCACCTCCGCCGGCGGATAACAGAAATGGTGAGTGAATAATGAATGTACAATTAATCCGAGTTTAAGGTCTTGTTGTATGACAACCTGTTGATAGAAAACGAATTGTTTTCAGTTGTTCAAAGGCTAAATATTGTAGCGGATCAATCATCAGAAAGTACGCCATATGGAACGCAAGGTACGTATAATGAAGATATTATAGGAAGACTTGTTATGACTGACTGACTTACTGATCCATTAGTTCTTCATCTCTGACCTTAAACTTCTGAATGAAATAAATTGATTCAGGAAGATTTTTTTATACATAGAGACATGGAATGTGAAATGAGAAGGATTAAAAGGAGAAGGATTCCCTTTAAATGACTTTGAGTTCTGAAACTATTGGGTGACATAAAAATTGCCAATTAAATGGATAATTAGAATCACAGTAGTTAGGAGCCTCTAAAATATTTTTAATTAATAACTTCAATACAATGTATTGTAGATGAATGTGAAGTGATTACCTATTGTGAGACTCTTGAAATTCGTATTTCAATTTCCGAATAGAACTTGTTTTGGTACAACAAATCACTTAACCTCATTCCAATTAACACTCCGCCCTTAAAATTATCGATATACAATTGTCTCACTGAAACTGAGAGCATTATGTCAGCTTGTTAGTCGGAATGTTCCGGTTAGGCGAATTTGTGCCGTATAAAGTAATACATGACATGGCATGAAAGGCTTTGAAATGCCGAGGGTATGTTTCATTGTTAGCAACCCTAAATGGATTCAAGCACCTCGTTAATGTACAGTTTGATGTATTCGGGTTTGATAGTTGATAGGAATTAATATTTTACTAAATTTGACTCGGTTGAAATTGAAATTGATCGTGTTACTGGCGACGCCTGAATCCTCTCAAAACTTGGGTAATCGAATAACTTTGCGCATGGCAATGTTTTATTTAAATTTCTTAAAATGAATTCCGTTACATCTGGCAATTTTGAAATTATCCTTTATTAAAGTGAAATAAAGTATTTATAATATATTCATAACTATCATGTAATTTACGTGTCTAAACTTTAGACTCTAAAGTAACTTTCAAAAAGACATGATAAAATAAGTTGAATTTGAGGTTAGAATATTAAAGTTGAAATTTTTAATTATCTTTTTACATGCGTTGAAACAAACCAAAAATGAACAAAGGATATTTTTTTTTTTGTAAAAACATACAAGCTAATTATCGAATGTTTTCAGATTTCAGATTACAAGATTACAACAAGGCGGTCTCTAAGGATCATTTCTATTCGGGCTTCTTGTTACCATTAGCGCTTTCAAAAGTAATATCAAGGGCTTGGGAAACTTTTTGAAAAGAAAATTACCCTGTAGTTTAAGAAGTAATATGTTGGCAGTACGGCTCTTACACGGAGTGCGGCCCACGTAAAAATGTCAAGTAAATTGGTTCTGTTAGAGGGTAGGCCTATAGCGGAGGTCTTTTAGTTGAACCCATTGTTAGTTTAGTCCAAATATTGTATTGTATGTAGTCCCTGCGAGACTGAGTTTTTTATTTGTTAATTAATCTAGCGTAGATACGAACGACACTATAACATAATCTATTGCCTTCACAATTATGATTGTTTTCGTTGTTTATGAAAGTTGTAAATAGTTGCAGCATTTTCCTTATCTACATCCTACCAACAAGCAATAACATTAGTCAATTTTTATTAATTTATATAATTGTAAAAATTATTTTCATTTTAGAATTTGTTCATTCGGAATCCTGGTGAAAATAAAACCGAACGTTCCTATAACCGTTGAATATCGGGACTTCTTTAGGGTGAAAGTTGGATGGCTACTCCAAAGGAATGGTTGCCTTGATTAAATTATTATTATTTCAATACAAGGTATGTCTCTGGAGTTAGCACTTTATTCTTAGTTTACCTTTGTGAGAGAAAATCTTTTTAGGCGAAATATCGATCTCGATATCTATTATTCAGGCAACTTTTTTAAACTTATTATTTTATTGAATCTTATTGTTGAGGAGCTTTTTGTTTTAAAAATAGGGCTAGTATTCGTATTGAACCGGACAACAGCGGCATTGATTTAAGCTAGTAGATTATGTTAACTATTCGTAACAGTTCTTAACGTTTTTATTTCGCAGATGGGGAAAATATTATCTTAATTAGTATTTGAAAATAATCTGAAGAGTGATAAATAGGAGCTATTTAAGTTAATGCATACCTTTTTCACGGTTATATAAAGACATTGTTTAGTTCAGTAAGTTGGTGATCCAATTCTCATTTACCCAGTTCGCTTTTAGTTCAGATCGGTATAGGTTCTATTCGCAGCTGGTCAAAAATATATTATTTTAACTTTGATGCATAATTATAATATACCTTATTGGAAGAGGGGTTAAGCAAATTTAATGTCTCCCACCAAGAAAGCAACCAAAAAAATAGGGAAACAAATTTTACGTGAAGCAACCTTACGTAATTAAGATTGAAGAAAAGTCTACACTTAGGGTTATTTTCTTGATTCTACAGGTACTTCACAACACTAAAGTCTACCAATTCGTGCTTGGCCAGGAGTCTACGACCAATTACTTGTCCTTTCATTGTAAAAGTAGACCCGATTATTTTCAGTAATATTATTATTTTTGGACCAACCACGAAATGGAGGAATTGAAATAACTGTCTAAATAACGCATCAGACTAACTTTGAGTTATACAAATAGCGCCTAAACGTTCCATTAAACGTTATCATTATTATTCATACTTTGATATAGAAATAAAATACGTTTCAAACCCTTGATTCACGCTCGACGTATTAACTAATAAATTTAATGATTTCGCCATTACACCGACAATCGGCTTTCGTCTTGAGAAATTGAAATCCCAATTAACCTCTCGGGATATGAGATTAATGTTTCGAGATTTAACTCATTGAGATTAATCTGCACTGCCAAATATTATGTCATTCATAACTCGGTATTGTCTACGAGTAAATTAATTGTTTGTAATTACTGTATTTGAAAAATACAAAGATTATGTTTATTTAGATTAAAACTAAACAACATTCTTACGTATAAATCCAGTAGATAGCTGTTATTACAATGTCATTGATATTTTTACAGCATAACTTTGAAACAAATCTATTAAAGTCATCGAAGTACATTGGAAATTAAAAAAAGGAAAAATGCTGTAACAATTTTATTAGAATTTTATGAAAAATAGTGTTTCTTTCTTGTAGGAATATGAATTGACTTTTGTATACCTTTCCCCTCAAACCAATTAACTATAGACGGAGCGCCATGAACAAACGAGTGAAGCCGCCAAAAGTCAGCCAAAAGCACACATCAAAACCAATATAATAAATAAACCTATGTTGACAGTTTGAACTAGAACAAATTTAAACTTTATTTTTTGAAACACAAAACTTCATTCATTTTTTATTATTTAGAACACAAAAGTCGTTTTGGTGTGAGTGCCGCCGGGTGTATTACAAGGCTAGGCTGACTTTTTGCTGGCTTCACTCTTTTGTTCCCGGCTTTCGTCTATAGTTTATTGGTCTGAGCCTTTTCCTATAACTGCTATGTGATGTAAATTAGAAATTTTTATTTCACATAAAAAATCTGCATTTTCTTTCAATTTATGAACTTGTTAATAATTATGTGCAATATAGATACTAAATTATGTGTAGAACATCCCAAGTACACAAAAAAGCATATCTTTAGTGTTAGATATTTAGCTTAAAATAGATGACGTCAGATTACAAAATTGCCTATTAATTGTATAGATAATGATAAGTATTAAAAGTATATAAAGTAAAAATAAAAACTAAGGTTTGTAAATAGGATGGCTTAAAGGATAACGATACATATTTTGCGCTTGTTTAAATATTTATAGGTACCTATATAAGATGCAGTCAATTAAGCTAAAATAGTTGTTAAACTGCAGTTGCTTTACGTTTTAGCATATAAAAATACTATTCCTAATAAATTTATAGTGACGCTTTAAGTAAGAGTATAATAAAATCAATAAAGTTATTGCATCACAAAGTTATTGTTGACGCAGAATGGAATGATTTTTGAATAACTTAATATTTCTTAAAATATAGCCATACAAAGTGATTGTAATATATAAGGTTTATAGTAGATGAGGAATTCTTTTTATCAAAAAATTATGAAAATTCTTAAAATAATGTTCAAAATTTCTTTACAATTTTATTTGACTTGCATGAATTGTATATGCCCTAATTTGAGAAAATCAAGGAATCAAATTAATTTTGTATTTATGTAATAACTTTTATCGTAGGATTTTATTAGAAAAAAGCCAAAACTGAGGAACGTTTCTGTAATTTACCGCTTCATTAATTTATTTCATTTAAAGATTATATTAATTGACGAAAGATAATTACTAAATTATAATACGTAGATACTTATACGAGTTGCCATTTGTGCTTCCACGTTTTTCTTCTTACGAGCAGTAATGTAGGTACTTCATTGTTAATTTTTTTTTGTAAATAGCTGGTGAGTAGTCATCGTCACTTTGTGCATCATCGACCCCGCATAATAATATCATAACCAACCAAGAAATATAAACGTACGTTGTTCAAGTAAATTAAGAAGACTTTATCGCCAATACACTTAGGTTTCAGTCGAATCTCGCTTCTTTATTTCTATGTTAAAAATTTACACACCGATAAGTATCAACGATAGTAGTATAAACGATCGTTGCCACTCTGTACATCTGTTATGAGTCTGAACTGTGCATTTCCGATCAAAATGTAAACGAAGATTCCCGGTTAAATTTTTATTTAAATACGATTCAAAAACTTCATTTAACCTTTTTTTCTGGAATTCAAAATACTTTTACAATTCTTGAAAATAATTTCCATCAAAGGTCCGTCAGTGGCCCGGTTTGTAGGTATATAACAGAAAATGGAGTTGAGTTGGTCAAACTGATGGTAAGTGATAATAATGAGACATTATCGATGCGTTGCTGGCCAGCAAAGAAGAGAAAAGTAATAAAAAATTTGCGATTTCCATAATACCAATGTAACTTACTACTAGTTGGTATTGAATTGCTTCGCTACCTCATTTTGTCCCGAATATGTATTGTAAGTTCCAATAATATAACATTTATTCAAACTATTCTATGTAATATAACCAGCTTAATTTAAATGATAATGACGCTCGAAAGTATCAAATATTAAATTAATGGAATAATCATATCGATTTCTATAAAAGTTATAATTTTTGTGGACTTTATGATTGCAAATGGATCCCATCATACAACGATGTTTAACTTTATACATATGGGAGCAGGCTGGGACCAGAAGGAAACTACCAACCTTGAAGTGAAAAAAGGATCTACGCCGTTAAATTGAAAATATTACACGTTTGAAGGGGAAGAATTATTCCGTGTTAAAAAGAGGGCCTTCTTTCTCTATTCATAATGCAGTTAGGTACTCGCCACTGAAATCATATGTTTTTGTGTTAAAAATCATTTAATTTAGATATGAATCGTGAGTTCCAGTTTGGATGAATCATATTCAAACTTTTTACGGCTTTGTATGCTTTGATTGTATAAACGAGATGTAACTAGTTTTAGTTTTTAAATCATTCAGCTGAAAGTTTGTTTGAACAATTGGGTAGTTACTATTATAGTTCAAGTAATATAGTATAATTTCTTTAAGTTTAGAGCAATCTAAACTATGTATATTAAATCGAATCAAGTAATTTTAACCTTTAAGAAACTTGAAATTCATGTCGTCGTAAAAGGTTAATACAATATTGTATAATTGTCAATAAAGTTTTGAAATAGAAATAAACTAGGTTGCTTGTCAGAATAACTGTTTATTTTTATAGACTTAATTTAGTTGTAAAATGATAATGTCATCATTATTTAAATAAAATTAATTTTAAAACTTGTTGGATTTTTATTTACATAAATATGATAGTCGTTTTTAAAAATGGAAATATCAATTAATGAAGGCCTCATTCTTAGTCTTTGCTCATCCGAGGAATCAAGAATCGTATTCTACGCTGCTCTAAAGAAGATTAGCGAAAAGTATAGTGGCATAACAAGTTTGTAGGTTTTCCGGAATCTTCAACGGGACGAAAACGTTTCGAAACACGAAATAATTTTAACACTTAAGGTAACCCATTATTAGGTAACGATTAATGTACCGTATTTTGTTTAAATTAAGTTGATGTTAGTCGTCCTTTTATGCTTTTGAGTGTTATTAATCCATTGATAGCTACTTTTCTGTCCATTTGAGTCAAACTATAACTATAAAATTGGACTAATATAAAACATTATTAGTAAATTTTTAAAACTGTATACCTACGCATTTGAATGATTGGGACATAAACTCTTAATAGTTCAACATAGATCGATAGAATCCACATAATAACCAACCGTAATTATAATTAATAAATCAACGGTTGAATTAATTGGCTCTACTTGTGGGACTGAGCGTTATATTTTGTTCAAGTACACTGAAATGGAAATAAATAGCTTGAACATTACATTGTGTAAAGAGCACAGGTATAATATTAAGGGTTTAAATAATTACTTACTTTAAAACATAGATATATTATCTACATAGTTAACAATAAATTGTTTATAATAGGCAGATGTCCACCAACCCGTACTTGGCTATCGTGGTGGACTATGGCCTAACTAAAACTTCTGGTTTTGAGAAGAGTCCCGTACCCAGGAATGGTACAGTTATGGGTTGTGATGATGATATCATAGGAAGATGATATAGAAGCCAAAGAAAAAGAAGCCGTTACACTTTTTTGAGGCGTTCATCTCAGTCATCTAGGGCTCGTACATCTGTGTCCGATTTTGAACGAGACTCTTACAAACTGAACTATTCCTAACAACAACTAACAGGACTAACTATACCTAACAGTCCCTATCTGTATCTGTGTCTTATTAAAATTGGTTAGTTTTAATATTATTTATTCTTATTTGAGTCTTAAGTACCTACATGGAGACGTATTAGATAACACACACAGCTATATAATAATATAATTGGTGTATTCATGGCGTTTAGGTCAACGGGGAATTGGTAAAATCGTGTAGAAAAAGAATTGGACGAATTTCTACAGCCCCAGCGCACGGCGAGCCTATTGGGTGTTAAAATTTTTAAAAGCTTACGATAATGTTTGTTTTAGGCTCAATGTTTGTAGACTTTCATCTTAATACTAGTAGGTAAAGCGGTTCTTTCATATCTTATCTATTATGCACTATAATCGTAGAAGTTGACACTGTATTGTAAACCAATCGAGTGGATATTCAAGGACGAAACCACTTAGTAGTAGGTATTACGATTATGAGTATAAAAAAACTATTCATCGAATAAATATTTTTAATAAATCTACTTATAATAAATCTGTAGAGAGGTCAATTCTGTACATTAAATATATTTCCAAAATAACTATTAGGGGGTGATTAGGGATCGATACTGATGCCAAAAATGCAATCAGTAAAATTTTTGTCTGTCTGTCTGTCTGTCTGATGTATAACCGTTATAGAAACAAAAACTACTCGACGGATTTTAACGAAACTTGGTACAATTATTTTTCATACTCCCGCGCTGGTTATTGTATACTTTTCATCACGCTACAATCAATAGGAGCAGAGCAGTGAAGGGAAATGTTGGGGAAACGGGAGAAGTTACTCCATTTTTTAAGCTTCCGTCGCGTGTGCAACCTTAATGGTTAAAGCTACACAGAAATCATGTATGACGAAATGTTCTCTTTAAAATTATATAAAAAATATTCCACGACAGCATAATATGTCTATCTTTTATGGTTGACTCACAATAACACGTGTAACTCCCGATAGCTTAGCAGTTCGAAGCTTTCTGATTAAGTATACCCATAGTATACCTATATTTTATCTACTCTTACGTTTATGACACTTAGGTAAGTGGGTGAAATAAAGGGGTGAAGTTTAAACGAAATTCACGCGGGCGAAGCCGCTGGCAAAAGCTAGTTTAACATAAGAAATGTTAAGGTTAAACATAACAAACTTCAAATGTTCAGTAAGTCGACGATTCATAAAAAATCTGGTTTTGAAATGAGAGTAATCCAATGATAAATAAGCAAATATTGCAAACGATCTAACTTGTTTTTTCTTATCGAAATGATACAAGTGAAAATTTTGCAGGTGCTATTAAAACTCTTTGAACAGATGGTTAAATAATGTACAAAGGCGTTTGTTACTAGATTAGTGCATGCAGAATTGCGGAAATCGTTGAGAAATATTCCCAAAGCGTTTTGCAGTTGAATTTAAGTTCATCATTCCTTTAACGAAATTTTGTGTTCTGTACCTAATACAATTTTATAGAACAGGTACACCTACTTTTTAAATAAAAACAAGTCATCCTTTACATGAACCAATAAAGATCCCATATAACAATATCAATAAATTTCTGTACCTATGTACACAGTTTAAATATTAAATTTTAGACTAAGAAATGATTATTGTTAATTTATTTCATTATGCACTGAACATGCACTGAAATGGGGTGTTTACTTACGTGGTCTTGGGTTTATGTTGCATGTAACAAAAAATACCGGAACTCGATAGCTAGTAGGTATATATGCAACGGGTGATTGTACAGATCATTAACAGACTTATTCAAATCGCCAGTAAAACTTCTACCTAGAGGATATTAAGGGAACAACAATTAGGACGTCCAAATTCAATTTGCTGTAGTCATCGACTTAAAATTGAGTTACTTTTATTACGGAAAAAACGGCGTTGAACCAATTTGATTGCATAGAATTTATGTTTTTATTACGGTAAAAAAAATATAAAAAAGTACTAACTGCCTAATATGCTTATGTTAGATAAGATTTTATTGAAAACACTAACTAGCTCATCGCTGGATTCGGATCTCCACTCGCATTGTGAGGGCTGAAGGCTGTAGGTATATTATAGTCCATTATGGAATAGTGCGGATTGACAGACTTCATACACCCTTGAGTTTGTTATGGAGAATTCATGTTTGTCCAGGTTTCTTCGTAACATTTTCCTCCGTCGAATTCATTACCATTAGTTCCTCATTCACATGTAGGTAACGTAAATGTAAAAATAAGTGGTTCGCGTAGAATGCGAATTCACTATGTGAAAAGTTTTACACGTGAGAGGAACCTTTCAACTTTAAGATCTAGGAGCTCACTGCTTCATCTAGTACCATTAATTACGTACATTAAGGATTGCTTTAAAGAGTTCTAATTGAAGCTAAAAATGACCTGGTGACGTCAATACAAGATGTCAGGGGTAGATATACCGTGTTATAAGCCAAGAAATAACCATTTCCTATAAGTTTGCTAGTAAACTTACTCTCAAAACAAATTAACCCTACATAAATACATATTACTATCACAATACATTAATAGATAGAAATAAATTGGAAATTTCAATTCGATGAACATAAATGCGTACAAACGCATTGTGTTCTGTGTACACTCGAAGAGCTAAAACATCAATATGTCGAACCTTTGTTACCTGTTAGATGCTCGAACAAAAGCTTGTCTATCATATACGTCTGCTTCCATTGTATCTTTTGTTGTGTAACTAATTAACAAACACTAACTTTCTGGCATTTCTTGTTAAAATATTGGAGCAGACTATAGGTACATATAAGTTGTTATTGTGCGACCTCGTTGAAATGTTAAAAAGCCTTTGGAATTAGGCCTGACAGATTAAATAAAGCATACCAGTGCATTATACTTGTGTCCTTATATAACGCTAATATTACTTTCCGCAAATATCAGGGCTAATAATATTACTGAAGCACGCCATTGCTTCTCGTAGAATGAATTTTTATGGAAAATGTCTAAGCAATACCCTCACGATATTAGGCACTTTTAGAATTTTAGGTAATTTCGTATGGATCGATTTCACTTCGTAAATAGCTGTTATTAGTGATTTCAAACATAATTATTATTAAACAGTATCTTTGTTGCGTTTTTATAGGTGGTAGGGCCTAGAGCTCACCCGGGGAAGTACCACCGCCCGCCACGGTACCTAGTACCATTCCTACCGTGTAATAATTGTTTTAAGAACAATTGTGTTCCGGATAGGAAGGTGTGGAGCCGGTTACACTTTTTTAGAGGCGACCATCTCAGTCCTCAGGGGTAGCAACGCATCTGTGACCGAATTGGAACAAGACTCACACTAATCATTACTAAAGTCAAAGTCAAAGTCAAACTGTTTAATTCATCTAGGAATTTACAAATTCACTTATGAACGTCAATTTTTTGATTCTACCACCGTTTTGGAAAAGTGCTTGAGGAGAAAAAAACGGCGAAAAAAAAACTCCTCCGCATCTTTTAAAATAAAAAAACTGGACAATACTAATATTAACTAACAGGACTAACTATCACTAACAGTTCCTGTCCTCACACTTATTAACAAACTAACCAACTAACATTCTAACACCATCTACTAATTGGACTAACCACCCTAGTCCCTAAATTGGGTCTTGTTCTAAGTCGGTCACAATTGCCATGGGCGGCAGCGGAAGGGTAAATATCTACTACGTAACATAATGATACGTATTTTTATTACTTATTCATTGTATTTTCCTAAATTATTTTGTAATTAAACCAAACGCGAAAATCTTGAATTACGAAATAGAGGCTGAGAATGATTAGAAATAGATATGGAATCCCTGTAAACGTTTATGAGTTAATGAATGGTGTCTGATGTTATTGAATGTTGACTTACTGTAAAAAAACACTGTTACCAATGCGTTGCCAGGCCCGCCGCTAGCTGTATGGGCGCCCGCGTGCAGCTCCTCTCGCGTCACCTAATAATTTCAATATCAACACGCATAGGCGCACGCGCAAGCACACGCGCAGACCTAGTAGGTATATCATACGTTATTGTTAATTTATTATTTATTTTTATGTTATTCATATTATGTACTTACCAGGAGGTGCCCAGAACTTCATTCGCGTGGAGTTTGAATCTGTTTTTTTACATTCGTGTTCTGTTGTTCTTTCTTAACCCCTCAATTATTTTGTTGTGTACTAAATTTAGAGACACAACTTTTTTACAGTTTTATTATCAGTATAGATATAGATTGTAGGTACTTTAACAATTGTATAGGTAATCTCATTACTAATAAAGTATCAGTAAAGGATTAAAAATTAGTCAATAATTACATTAACTAATTACCTTTACAGGTAGGTAATGTTTAATGTGGGTAATACTTAGAAAAATATCGTTTGGCAGTTGACACAAGCAAGATGGTGTTAGTTTCTCAACTGTACTCTGTTTGCGTTCCATATGGCATTTGTTACAATTGCAACTCACGCAAATTTCAGCTTTTTCGCTCCTATGATTAAGGTTGACTGTAGATTGACGAAGAATTTAAAATGCCTTAAGCGATTAATTGCTTACAAGCTAAATTGAACTGTGAGCACAGGTAATACTTTTTCTTTAGCGGGAAGTCGCAATTCCATATTCCTGGTACCTATATTAGGTATGTAGGTGTAGCGAGATTGTCGCGAAGACTTCTTATTAACATACTAGTAAATCCGCCCTCGCTTCGCTTCGGGAAACCAGTCCCTTCAAAAATCTCTATAAATTTTAACAAATTAGGTATGTTATTCTCATGTCTAAGCTATATTACTGCAAAGTTTCATGAAAATCCGTTCAGTAGTTTTTGCGTGAAAGAGCAACAAACACACACACACACTCACTCACTCACATACATCCTTACAAACTTTCGCATTTATAATATTAGTAGGAAGGATATAGAAAATAGAAAATTAAATCGAAGTACGTACCGTGGGCGAAGCCGCGGACAATTGTTTGTACGTAACAAAAATATAATTAACTTTATGATAGTTAAATAATGCTGTGACTTAAATAAATAATTGAGTGTGTACTCTTTTTTAAACGCAGGATATTAGATAAGTTATATGAAATAAAATGTTCCTTGAACCGGCTGTTGAAATTGTAAAAATGCCTCAAAAGTAGTAGTAGTTCATGTGGCAAGCTGCCCAGAATGCGGGCTGGTTGCATTTCCTCGCTCAATAGTTCTATTTTATGTGGTGGCACCGTTAAAGAAATTCCTATTATGACACCCGTAATCAATAACGGCCTAACTTTGAAATTTGCATTTTTGAAACAATTTAGTGTTTTGTTTATTTAAGCTTATGCCTAATGCTACGAGTGTATCTCCAGCCATTTCAGATTATAAGTTTACGCGAAAAGGTCCATATCCTTAAATATCACTTGACTTAAAATTTTACTTTCTACACACTCACAAGAATTCCTATGTCGTGGATCCCGTGTATAACAAAAATGATGACTCACATCCATGACTTAAGAAGAAACTTTTATTTGCCATACCTATTACCTAATGCCTGCCTCGGCCGGGAATTGAATTCTGGATCTCCAGCTTCGCAGTTTTTAATTTTTAAGATTGTGGAACTTGGTGACTGACTGTAACCAAAACATAACATAACTTAAAAATTACAAAAAAATCCGTAATGTCTGTTTATGATAATGACTCAGGCAGGGGTGCGGAAAGGTAAACCTTTAGTTTCCGCTTGAAACCATTTTTAGGGACACCGTTTATATTTTTCTTTACTTGTTAGTTTAAAGGTTGGATAATTGGACATTTTGTCATCACAACTCATAATATTTTAAAATCATTTATATTGCTACTTATTTGACCCAGCAAACGTAGGCCTGCGGCTTAATATACATTTATTTCGTTTTGTAAATATTGAAATTGTGTTTAATTTGAATAGCTCTACCATAATCTAGATCAAAACATTGCCTACATATTACCAATCAGATGTATTCGTTAAAGTAGCTTTCATATTTTTTGTTTTAAACATTTTTCTTTCTTACAAATTCTGTAGGACACTAAATGATTATACCTACCCTGTAAATTATAACGACAGGAAGAGGGATTGTATCAAAATACAATTTATCTAAATTAGTGTCCGTCGTTAAATCATTAACATTACTTGAACAAATACTCCGATATTTGGGAGACCCGTGTGTAATATCATTCAATTAGCACTGTCAAGCGTAACTTGAAGAACTTCCTTTGTGCTCCTTAGGGGACACGCATAAATATATTTTTGGTTACTATGAAACTAGCCGATGAGTTATATAATCGTAACCAGTCATAGCTAAAGGTATTGCATTTTTCGAAGGGCATACAATTACGTTTATAACATCTAACAGCGATTTTTTTAGTTTATTAATGTTTGTTTCCGCTAGTAGGTATTAGAAACTGATTAACCAATATGAAGGCTTGAGGTAACATCGTGGCCTTTATTTCAATAAGTTCACGAATAAATAAAAACATTATGCTCGTTTAAACATTTTTTCCCACTTATTTTGTAACCTACGTATTAGCACAGTTTTACCAAATCGTACTAAGTATACCCTTAGTTTTTAGGGTTCCGTTGCCAAACGGCAAAAAACGAAACCCTTATAGATTCGTCATGTCTGCCTGCCTGTCTGTCTGTTTGTCTGTCTGTCTGCCAGTATGTTACAGCCACTGTTTTCCGAAACGATAAGAACTATATTGTACTTGGTAAGTAGATGTATTCTGTGAACCATTTTAAGGTTTTCAAACAAAAATAGAAAAAAAAATTTCGGAGGTTCCCCATACTTAGAATTGAAATTCAATTTTTTTGTCATCAAATCCATACGTGTGGGGTATCTATGAAAAGGTCTTCAAAAATGACATTGAGGTTTCTAATATCATTTTTTTCTAAACTGAATAGTTTGCGTGAGAGGCCCTCCCAAAATGGTAAAATGTGTGCCCCCCTGTAACTTCTAAAATAACAGATAGTAAAACTAAAAAAATATATCATATGCATTACTATGTAAACTTGCACCGAAAATTGGTTTCAACACGATCTAGTAAGTAGTTTTTTTTAATACATCATAAATGGTAAACCGCAATTTACTTTTCATTTAATCGATTTTTTTATATTATGCTACTTGCTGCTACGGAACCCTTCCTCGGCGAGTCTGACTCACACTTGGTCAATTTTTTAAACGAAATACTAGATATCCGTACCACCAAGATAGCCACCACTGCGCCTGAAGTGAAGCACGCTAAAACATTTCATAGCGGATGCTAAGAAGATAAAAGATGCTAAAAGATTTAATTCCTCCCTTGTTCAGAAGGGTATAAGATCACGGGAGTTTGGATTAAGTGGATATACGACTTTAAAGTCCAAAACGTCGAAGTATTTTTCTTCAGGTTGGCCTCAGATAGGTACTGCAAATTATGAAACTTCATACCTCAATGATCATGAAACATTATTTAACGGCGCATACAGTATAAAGTGTGGCATTTTTAATCTCTATGAGGAGTGGAGAAAATGTACACTGTTCCTCATTCCCTGAATTTGTTGGATATGAATCAAGTTTCCTAGAAATAAATATTCTCGATAATAAAATCTATTCTAGCCGGGTTACTCATATTGATTGGTAAATTGATATTTATTGGTAAATTGATGTTTCACTTTTTTAGAGGCGACCATCTCAGACCTCAGGGGTAGCAACGCATCTGTGACCGAATTGGAACAAGACTCATACTAACAATAACTAACTGGACTATTACTAACATTAACTAACAGGACTAATTATCACTAACATACCCTGTCCTCGCACTTATTAACAAACTAACCAACTAATATTCTAACACCATCTACTAACTGGACTAACCATCCTAGTCCCTTTGAGTCTAGTTCTAGGTCGGTCACAGTTGTTATGGGCGGCAGGGGAAGGGTGGTACTGCATGCTCGTTTGCTATCTTAATTCCATAAAAAAAAAAAGAGTTTCGAGGTATTTGTGAACTATCTTAGCTCTGATTTAATGCTACAAAATGTTTAAAGGTAGCAGTTACTTCTTTCTTGGCCGGCACCACCTCTGATGTTTTAGGACCTAATGTTTATAGTATGCTATAGCAGTAGTGAATACTAATCAATAGTTACCTTATCGGCTTGTTGATGGAATATAAAGAAAGTTTCATGGTAATTAGTGCGCATGAATTCCTATTTATTTCATATTTAATACTTTAACCTGATATTGAAAAGTTATTGTATTAGATACATGACGAATCATCGTATAAAATTTGATATAGGACGTTCATTCAGTCGCTCGATATAGTTAAATTGGAGATAAACTCGAGTTGTATGGTAATTTTATAGGTAGTAACTTCTCGCGCTTCACTTTGAGATACCTGTGTGGCGTAATACTTGATAGCCTATAATAGCCTACTTCATAAATGTGGCTTTCGAAGATAAACGTATTTTTCTAAAGTTGACTGACAAATAAGTGCGAATAAATAAACAAAATAGAAAAACATTTGAGCAAACAAACAAATCTCAAACGAACACAAATATTAACCTATAACAATGTAATTTTTTACTTATTTTCCATTTCTTAAGTTGTAAGCTATAGTGAAATATAGGTAGTGCTCTAGGCCTCCTCAGTAATGAGGAGAGACCCGTGCTCAGTAGTGGGCCATTAGTGGGTTGTAGCTTAGCTTTATAGTGAAATAGGTAGTTCTGTGTTAACTGTTGTCGATACTTATATTATAAATGCTAAAGTAAATCAGAACGGTATGTTTGAGATGATGGTATGTTTGAGACCATTAAAAAGACATTCAGGATAGTTTTAATCCCTATGGTATTCATTGCAATAATTGCAGAAATGCATACCGTTAATAACTTTCAAAATAACTCTAAGGTGCGTGAAGTCCGTCAATCCGCATTTGGCCAGCATGGTGGATTATGGCCTTAACCTTCTCTTTCTGAGAAAAGTCCCGTGCTCAATAGTGGGCCATGATGGGTTGAGATGATGAATATTGTTCCAGAAAATATTGTGTTATTATTTTATTATTCTAAATAAGAGATAATGAGAAAACACTGAGATTACAAAAACCTGAAAAGTAGTCAAATCGTGGAGAAATATTTATATAGCGCGATACAATACGAGATTTCGAGTTAACTCCAACGGATAATGCCCGGCTCATTTCGCGTACCCTGGATTATCAACTTGAAATTGCACGACTGAGCAACGAATATTATGATGTTAAAAGCAATGAAAACTCCGTTAACCCACCTGTATTTTACATCCCATAAAAACTTGGGATTTCGTGTTATATATTGGGAAAAAAAGGAAAGATCATTAATGGTAAATTACCAGACTTTATACCCTTTGAAATGTAAAGCGCTGGAACTGTTTGTACGCTATGCTCGAGGTCAGTTGAAACGACGAATCTGTTTTCTCTGGCGAGTGATATTTTCGTATGATTACTTTTCAACGTTGGTTTAATACCTTTCTCAAAACCCCTGAGTTATAATTGTAGATATTATAATTCATTCAGTATTTGGAAAGGTTAATAACATTTCATTCTCATATTATTCGTAGGTAGGTAGATACATATTTTAAAGATTAACTTGCTTACTCATATTATTTTTTTTTTAATTCTTTAGTAAATTGTCAAAGTGATCACGGTTAAGAATTACGCGTGATTTACACGTGATATTAATGACGTTATTTTGTTATTGTAACGAATCGTAAATGACTAGAAAGAGCCTCGATTCGCTTTGTTGCTTTTATTTCGACATTAAAGAATATTATTATGGACATTTTATTTTAACAATTGTTTTATTCCGCGGGAACAAATCTGTTTTCTGAATAGCGGTGATTTTCGTGTAAGCAACAATATTTTCCGTACAGACAGAATTTCCCTAAAAATAGTATGTGTTCTAAGCATTTTATTATTTACTCAAAGTAACTGTATTTTTACGAATATACATATAATTACAGAATACCTGTTTCCAGTTTAAAAAGTATCCAAAGTGATAACATTTTACGAGTTTACTTGCTCTATCTTTACATGGGTTTATGTAAAGACTAGCGGCCCGCCCGCGGTTTCACCCGCGTGGATCCCGTTCTCGTGGGAATATATGCATGTATTGTACATAAAAACCTTCCTCTTGAATCACTCTACCTATTACAAAAAACCGCATCAAAATCCGTTGCGTAATTTTAAAGATTTAAGCATACAGACAAACAGACAAACAGACAAACAGACAAACAGACAAACAAACAAACAGACGGACAAAAATAGCGACTTTGTTTTATACTATGTAGTGATAGAGCAAGTAAACTCGTAAATATTTATTAAGCAAAAGCCGCTTCCGATTGAAACATCCAGAGATGTATCATTGAATCATGATGATTGAATATAGGGAATATAGTTTCTATATCCTACTAATATTATGAATGCGAAAGTTTCTAGGGATGTGTGTGTGTGTGTTTTTGTTACTATTTCACGCAAAAACTACTAAACGGATTTCATGAAACTTTGCACTAGTATAGCTTTGATCACAGAAGAGACAAAATCGGAATAATATAATAAATAAATAAATATTTTTTGAGATATTTTTATTTCTTGGTCATAATATTATTATGATAGCTGTCAAGCAAGTCGGAAAAAATCAGCCTTCTGAGAGCTATTTTCTACTAAGGGGCTGGTTCCCCGAAGCGAAGCGAGGGCGGGTTTACTAGTAGGTATCTAATAATAAAGTTATTTATGCTAATCGTCATAACTACCATAAGTTTTAAATGAAAGTGAAGCTGAAAACTGTATTTTTATATAGTTTTCATCTGTATCTGCTCATTTCTTTTTAAACTTAGTTTTCTGCTCGTAATAAGACCTTGGTGATCACTTTTTGCAAATAATTAAATTGTTATAGTTTCTATATGTCGGAGACACTAGTCAGGATGGTGGTACCTATAATGCTCCGATCATCAGGTTGTAAGGTGAAAATAAAACACAGTGGGCGTTCTATACTTTTGTTAATGATTTAAATTAGGTTTCAGGTTACACAGTTCGATTTAAATTGATTAAAGCTTTTAGGTTATGTTAAAACGTGGTACAACTGAAATACACTTCGAGAAACGTTATGCCGTCGGGCATAGGTACGATGCAGTATAGAATTTTGTTACAGAGTACAGTTAGTTAACTTAATGCGACCGTTCGACTCCACGTCTCCTCGGGCCGGCCTCGCTGTTCGTCAAATGGGTGCAGGCGCCCTCTGTTGGGTTCCCCCTCTCCGATATCCCATCGAGTGACGTTTACAATTCGCACAGAGTTGCCATTTAAATTACAGTTTCGGGATTTACGTTTTATTCAAAGTTTAATGATTTATTTAGTTTGATTTTAATCTAATTTTATTTCCGTCTCCGACATATATATATTTAATGGCAAATTTAAAACAAAACTAAATTTTAAAAAGGTTAGTCCTTTCCATGAACAGTCCTTCTTGTAAGAAGGAGTTGTTTGCTTCAAAAGAAAAATGTTAATCAAACGCTTGAATATTTCCTCTTTTAAAGGCAGAGTAGACATATTTAAAGAAATATGTCTAAAATCAGGGAATGTTGAATGAGGCATTTTACCTCGTTACAACAGGTATCACGCGTTGAAAAAAACAATAAAAATGCCGTACAATATTATTACGCCGTAAAATATATGGCAATTAAATTATTAAATGCTTTTTTTATCTTTAATTTTATTAATAGTAACTGTTGTTCATAATATAAAATTTCCTGTTAAAAAAACTTGCTTCAGAGAGTCAATTTTTAAATAATCTTGTTAAAAAGTGAAATATAAAGATGTAATGTGACACCTATGAGACATGTGATATTCTATTTCGTGGTCGACGAGCGGAAACTTATAATTTTTATGTGACATAGCACTATATACCGTCAAATCAAATATTTTCACTTGTTAGGTTTTTCAGTGTTGGATACCAATTATTTATTTATTTACCCTTTATTGTATAACCTACAACTAGGTAGTTAAAAAAGGCGGACTTAATGCATTCTCTACCAGTCAACCATTGGTGTTGGTGCGAAGTATTATTTACAAACATCACGATATTGGTGTGATATTGGTAATTATGTTTCCTTAAATGTTTATTATATATATTTAAAAAATAAAGGCGAAGACTTTGTTTGTTTGTTCGAACGGGCTACTTCTGACTGGTTTGATTTTAACTATTATCTTTGTGTTGGATGTCGATTTATCGAGGAAGGCTTTAGGTTGTAATATAGGTAACATCACGCTATGACCAATAGGAGCGGATAAACAAGTTTCAAATAGTGAAGTGAAGTCGTCTACTAGTTCTATTATAGGTAGATATAGGAAGTCATTAATGTATAACTGGTAAAGGAAAGAACCTAATATCGAGCCCTATGGCCTAACATACCTGAGATCCCGATGATTTCCACTATTTTTGCCATACTGTATGGTTCAAATTTTCCAACATTTTCATCCATTCATACAATGGATGAAAATGTTGGAAAATTTTTAACATCCATACTTCAATGATTAATTGACTGTAAAAATATTTAGAAATCAAATTTTTATTTAAATGTGATAAAAGAAAATATACTTTGAAAAATGTCAAACCCATCATTTTGCCACAATTTTGCTTCAATAAAAGCTTGCCGTTTGATCGGGGGAAGATTAGATTGCCCTAATTGACAATGCTGAGACAGGTATGTCACATGCCTGGAGTGGCTATAGCAACTGGTACTTTTTATCGGTTTTGTTCAGATGTTTTTCTTATCTTATTGATAATATTTTTTATTTTTACTGGTTTTATGGTCTGCGTAGCCGCTTGTGTTAAAGTTTAATGCAATGTTGTTATTTCATAAATACATTAAAGCCGCATTTGGCAACGAAATGCTTAAAGATGTTTTGTGTTTAAGTCATTGACAAATTAGAAGTTCTATCGCTTGCGGGTGAATAATCCTGTGTATATGTATAATTAAGTAGGTAATCACACTCGTATCTCTTACCGTAGGTACCGTACCTAGGTAGGTAGGTACTACATACTCATATCATAAAAATGCATTTCATCGGGAGCATTTCGTCGTAAACATTTAAAAATTCTCCTTCATGATTAGAAAGAGAGAATAAAAATTGTCTGTAAAAAGTTAATTAAACGAACACTACATTTCGGTAAAATTCATGTAATTTTCAAACTCATGTAATCAATACAATTTTCAAATGTAAAAAAAAAGACGTGTGGCACTCGGAGACTGCCGCGGTAAAGCTATTGCATAGCATTATATATAAATTAACAAAACAAAAAATAATACTGCATTTGTGATAATAATAATAAAATGTATGTATATAGAGTACTAACTCATTTTCTTTCACTATTTTTTCGTGACTTTCTTCATTAATAAATGCACTTTGTTTATTCATATTTAAAACACTTTGTACACATATTATACGAGTACAGATATTCACTGTTTTACAGTGGGCCAAGAAAGTGGTGTACCAGTTTTCATTTAGTTGCCTAGTTATCAAAAGTTACATCAAAGTTCATAGGCAATATCACTGAAAGAGACGCATAATATAATGACGTAAGCCTAATTGTTAAGAATACGTACATCATAACGTCACATTATAGGTGCAAGACATTTTAATCTTTATTAGAAACGGATAATGCATTAATTTGTGCAAAGAAGATTTAAATATTCTGAACAAAAGCATAAGAACTATTTCAGTTGACAAAATAATTCTTTTTAAAAAGAAAATTGACATTTGACATTTAAGTCCTACAACGATCTTTTGGCACGTGAATGACGTGTGGGTGACAGAGACAGTGCCTTACAGTTTGCCTTGCCTGTATGGCACTGTCTCTATCACCCTCAAGTCATTATAGTGTCATTATTTTATGCCATGTCTATGTTATTTTGCATGTTTTAAATCTAAATACGCGATAATTCGACTATTATGAATACATGTTGTCGATTCCAACGCCTTATTTAATCCAGATCTACATGTAATTATTCTTAAAACACCGAACCGACGGGGCGAAAATCAAATGTTTGACAGGTAAGATTTGTATGGGAAATTAAAATTTTCATTTTTAGCATTTTCCTCGCAATTTTTCCATATTTTCTCATCGCTGCAACCTTCCCTGAACTTCCACGAATATTTCAAGACTAAAATTAGCCAAATCGGTTTAGCCGTTATAAAGTAAAAGTTAGTTAACTCAGTTAAAAGTTCTGGTATTTATCGATGTGTGGGTGCACAGACATAGCAACTATGTCTGTGTGTGGGTGATGGGGGTGTAATAATTTTTTCGTTACGAAATTTTTGCATTCGGTCCTCGCGCCCAAGGCCCGCGATAGAAGCTATGCAATAGCTTAAAAATCTTTCAAAACTGAAATTAGTTATGCGCACATCTACTCACTTCTGGTTAAATTTACTTTGAAATTGTGTTTCCTAAACTAATGATAATCATTTCAATAGTAGATTATATTTTGTCCGAAAGGCATACCTATTTTAATTTCCAAAATATCGAGAAACTTATGGAAATGTGCAAAACTCAACCATATAATGCCTAAATATGAGACTTTTGTCACAATGTAAATTTCCTGGTATAACTGGAAAACTCAAATCCCCAGGCGCGCAGTCGCGGCGCAAAGTCGTATAACACGGTGTAAACTCGCGAGTTACAACCAACCATAATATTATAATAATAAATTGACTTACATTTTATTGCTACTTTTATATCATAAGCTTATAATAAAGAATAGGTAAAGTTGGAAAGATCCGAAGAAAAATTATTTAAATGTTGCTAGTACTTTCCTTAATCCAATAACTGGACGAAAAAAGATAAATTAGTCTTCTGATATATATTTGCTATATATATATATATATATATATATATATATATATATATTTGCTCTCTTCGCTATTAGAGGGTAAGAGGCTATTTGCTCTCTTTATTCTGGTGCTACCAGAGTAACCAGACTTAGTCATATTCTAGTGGTATAAGGCTTCAAAATTATTGTTTTGACCAATAATGGTGAATCAAGAGAATTGGGATGGTTTTGAAGCTTATTATGGTATTAACTTGTAGTATCATAAAAATGGGATCTATCTCGTTTTAAAAGAAAATAATTTAAAATCTAAAGGTGGATTATACCCTGTAACATACCATTTCAGAATCTGGGTGAAATGGGCAAGTTTTTTTTTAAATTGGCATTCAAGCCACCATACATTTTTTTTTTTAACCACGGCAGAGTAAAAGTCAAGAATGAAATATGAAAAAACCTTAAGTTGGTATAAAATCTTAATTTAAAAAGAATCCGTGCTTTTGTTATAAAAATAATTGATAACATTCGATAGCACATCTATCCAGGAATACTATGCAAAAAACAGATACAAAAAATGTCTTCATTTGTAGTCCTGGCGTCAAAAAGAATGGCGAAGGGTGGAATAATTTTAAAATTTCGAAAATGTCGAATATCTCAGAAACGGAAAGACTGCCGGAAAACGGAAAGATGCCTTCTACACGCAGGTGCTGCATTATCCATTCATAACGGAACACCCTGTATAGTAATTTTATCTACACTACCTATTTCTCTTTATTTGACGTTTAGTGTGGGAAATTAAGTGATTTAGAAACCTTTCATGAGAGCGTTAAAGTTTCCTTTTTACGGCAACAGCTGTAGTTAAAGTAACGCTCATATCATTTTCAAAATTGGAAATGTTATTTAAGGGAATAAGTGTCATTTTAAAGGAATAAAACATTTCTCAGAAAACCACTTTTTATTCACCACTACTTATGAATATTTTTTGGCATTTTAGCATTATAATAAGCACTCAAAGTAACAAATCAAACCATGACATTCAACTCGCTGACAAGCAATTTACAAGTGACTTAAAGTAAGCGTTGCCGGTAAAACAAATTAGTTACATGACCTTACGGCAATATGGCGAGATCTTCTATATTCCTGGTCAACCTATAGAACTAATGTAAGATTTTTATTGCTTTTAATGTGATAATCATGATATTTATAAAAGTTTCTATCTAATCATGTGCACTCACGCTATATTCATTATCTTTTAGCAGTGCAGTTCAAGCAAGCGAAACATATAATTATATGTGATACAATCATGAAATCTAGTTCTCATTTTGGTACGAAGTACCTATCGCGGTTATCTTTGATCCAATCTCTACTTCCTATACTAATTCTATACATGGAATGAGAATACAATTTCTGAAATTATTTGTTTGCATTAGAAGCTAATGAATTTTTTAATCGCTCAGTTTAAGAAATATCGCAGAATACGTTGACAAATTCTGTGAAAAAAAATTGCAGTTAATGTAGGTACCTACCTAAAGCAGTAACTGTAGGTTAGGATACTTTTACTATAACTTTCTGTAAAAACACTTTAATTTAACAATGTTTCTTATTTCCTCTCTTACTTCAAATGCAGTTGTTATTATAATTAATTGGAAAATGAAATAACTTTGCTATATACAACGTGTCCCAAAATTCAACGATAAGCGAGAACTGGAGGGTGGACTTGCTCGTGACTACTCCAGGAAAAATAAGAAAAAAAATCCAGCGCTTTTTGTTTTCATAAAAAAATAAATTTTCGAAAATTTACACCCTTTGTGTTATTTTGAGCTACCACCACCACAGTTTTTCAAATATTTCAGATTTGTTTTTTGTATCGGCAACCTAAGAAGTACTACTATTCACCATAATTCTTAAAAATCCCAGAAAGCCTCAAAAGCTCAAAATAACACAAAGGGTGTAAATTTTCGAAAATTTATTTTTTTATGAAAACAAAAAGCGCTGGATTTTTTTCTTATTTTTCATGGAGTAGTCATGAACAAGTCCACCCTCCAGTTCCCGCTTATCGTTGAATTTTCGGACACGTTGTATAACCTTTTACCTATTTACGAAACCAAGTGATAGAAAAAGCGCATTTTATTACTTTGAATATAATATTCTATTATAAAGTGGCTATAAATTAGATTTTACTTGCGTTGATAAGGCAAGGTGCCATATGATATACGGCGGTTAGTGATGAAACGGAAAAGACTGCAATAGTAAGGTACTGCGGGTCCTTTTTGAAAGTTCACGATATTATTGAATATTTAGGTAAGGTACCAAAACTATTGCTATTCTTGCGCGATTTAATTATAAAACTCGTATTAATTTATGATAATTATTGTGAACTTTTCTAGAAATACATGTGTTTAATTGTGGGTGTAAACGTAACGTAAAGTTTAAAAAAAAACTACAAAATTACATCTCACTTGCAATGAATGCAATTTACCTTCCGATTCATCGACGGACGAATTCCATTTAAAACTTGTGTTATTTTAACCGACTGAGTCAATGTAATTTTCTCACTGTTGTTATTACAATTTGTTAATTTCATTGATTGCTTGATAATTAATGTTCGAACTTATATTCACATTATCGGTAAAAGGACATACGAGATTGTCACTTTGTAGAGTAGTATTTTAATCTGAGCCCTGAGAAATATTTTTTTTCATTAACAGTGCAATAGCTCATTAGGTTATAATTACGATCATATCAAATATTATCAAGTGTATCATTTAGGGCGGTCGAAAGGGAACAATAGGTGGTAATCAATAAGAGCCGGCGGCGGGCCATTGTGTCTCTAATGTGTGGGAATTAGCTATTTGCTTCGTGACGAAGATAAATTGTATCCCCACCTCGATTAATTACACAGCTTAACCACGTTATCGATATATAAATACACGTACGTGGTAGCTCCAGATAATTGACGTCTATTCGGATCTTTAGCCTCTAATATTTTAGCTAATGACGCACAGGTAATACGGTGACAGGACCGCATAAATTACTCAGGCTACGGGCATCTATGCACATTAAAATGCTTACCTTAACTGATTCATCATCGCATACAAGGGCAAAAAAATGGATGATGGTTTGAGAACCTAGTCATCCAATACCTATAGAAGGTTATTTAAGTTATAATATCAATTTTGGATAAAATAAAAGTATTTTTTTTATGGAATTAAGATAGCAAACGAGCATGCAGTACCACCCTTCCCCTGCCGCCCATAACACCTGTGACCGACCTAGAACTAGACTCAAAGACTCAATTTTTCTTTTCCTTTTTCCGTTATTATTATTACTACATTTTACATGGAAATACGCCATAAGCACTTAAAAGACCTAATAAGCTATTTTTGGAAATTCACAGGGGTTAAGGGAACAATTTATGTTTTCGCTTGCGTTATCAAGCGAAATGCTTATCAAGCGAAGAAATTTTATTGTTATACTTAATATTGTTTGTTACAAATGTACGAATATGTTGGATTTTTTGTTTTTACGCTCATTATGAGTAAAAAATGTAATTTATTAATTACGACCTACAAGAGGTGTCATAGCCGGAGAGCTGATGACGAATTTAGGGAACCACGGGAATTTAATAAATCATGGGACACTTGGAAATTACCTTGGAACAAAATTTATTTGCTGGGTATTGCGAATTATATAACAGGGTCAATGAAGTTAATTATTTTTATTTTATAATGAAGTTAAGTATTTGTATGAAAAATACTAACTTTGAATTATTGCATTATTCCAAACTTTATGGTAGTAAGCAATTTTATAATTGCATTTTTTCAAAGCAAAGGGGCTGCAACCATTATGGCCCACTACTGAGCACGAGTCTCTCCTCAATTTTGTGGAGGACTAGAACATACTCCACCACGCTGCTCCAGTGCGGATTGGTGAAGGGGTTAGTGGCCAACCTAGTAACGGAAGTTTTCAAGACGCCTAAAGGCCTCCGACATGGCTAAACGACTGCTATCTATCCATAACAACCGGGACCGACGGCTTTACGTGCCCTCCGAAGCATGGAAGCGCTCAAGAAATTTTGCCACTAGCGGTCACCCATCCGACTACCGACCGCGCCCGCTGTTGCTTAACTTTGTCGATCACTTAGGATCGACGCAAGCCGCCTTTGAGCGCTTCAAACTTGAAGAACTAAAGAAAAATCAAATGCGCCTCATGATGGTAAGTGGTCATCGTCGCCTAAGGACAGGAGAAACATCGTGGAGTCCCATTGAATCGCCAACCCTGAAGGAGAACTGTTTTTACATCCTTTTTGAACAAGATAATATACATATATATAAAATAATCGAAGTCAAGAGTGCTTTGGGATCATTAAATTAAGACTCATGTATCCTTTACACCATACCTACAAAGTTTTTTAGTATACAATTTTCAGATTCAAATGCTAATCCAGAGTCCAATGATATGCAACAATTGAAATAATGACGTTCTAATTAGTATAATTTTATTATAATATGTCACAAACGGATGTAACACACATAATTTTCTATCCTACTTCCTACTAATAATCTTATATAAAATTCTCGTGTCACAATGTTAGTTACCATACTCCTCCGAAAAGGCTTGACCGTTTGTATGCATATTCAGTAGGTCTGAGAATCGGCTACTATCTATTTTTCATACTCCTAAGTGGTAAGGGTTGTTCACCCTTAACATTTTTTGGCAAAACAACGTTTGCCGGGTCAGCTAGTAATATTATATATTATCCTACCATACTTCCTTATTTATAATATTAGTAGGATATTATCCTACTTCCTACTAATATTATAAATGCGAAAGTTTGTAAGGATGTATGTGAGTGAGTGTGTGTGTGTGTGTGTGGGTTTGTTACTCTTTCACGCAAAAACTACTGAACAGATTTTCATGAAATTTTGCAGTAATATAGCTTAGACATCGGAATAACATAATTTGTTAAAATTTATAGAGATTTTTTTGAAGAGACTAGTTCCCCGAAGCGAAGCGAGGGCGGGTTTACTAGTAAATTAAATACATTTGTCTCTGTACCAATAATTATAACATAGTGGTTATTTAAACCAGAAAATGACAATGCTATGTAAATACTGTTTATTTTATGTTTTACACTGGACCTATATTTAATCGAATAAGTGGATCAAACTTGATCGTCACCAGACCAGAATACGGAGATTCGTTAATTTCATTTCTAGTAAAACTTGTAAATTTTCATTTATTCAATTATGAAAATTCTGAAATTCCTATAATTTAATTTTAAATCGGATAGTCGGACTTATTTATTTCATTTCGGGATGTAAAGATCACCGTCTATTTTTGAGTCGTTGTCAACCTCTTCCTTCTCTAGTTTATCCCTTGCCTGCTCGAACCATGTTAAATAATCCATAGCGAATGATCCTTTCTGTTGGAAAATATAGGCCATGTTTTGGATTCGACAGTAAGTATTCAATTAAGGTGGTAGGGTAGTTTTGCACACGTGGTTGCAGGGTAGCTGCCTCTCGCCAGCACTGTACGCGCTGTACACTGATGACATCCCCACCCTGAAGGGCCACCTTCAAGAGTGGGAGCGCGATGCGGTGCTTGCACTTTTTGCGGACGACAGTGCCTATTTCCCGAAAAGCCGAGCTGGCGTTAGCCGTATGCAACGCCTGCTGGACTTATTGCCCGACTGGTTGGACAGGTGGAGGATAGCCGTCAATGTCGGTAAGACGGTCCCCATCATGTTCACCAGAGCACGCAAACTGCCGCCGCCGCTTAGCCTCCGGGGTCGGACGTTGGAGTGGCAGCCTACCGTTAAGTATCTGGGATGTATCATCGATAGCACGATGCGGTTGAGCCAACACTGTGACCTCATGGTCCAGCAGGTCCGAGCCGCACGCGCTATATTCCGACCGGTGTTGAAATCCCGGATACCAATTACTGCTAAACGGATGGTGTACTACACCTACGTTCGATCACGGATGACCTATGCGGCGCCGGCATGGTACGCATTGGCCAGCAGGTGGCAGCGCAAGCGCTTGCAACAGCAGCAGAAGCTGACTTTGAGGGCTGTTGTGGGCGCGGAACGCTACGTCAGAAACGACGTGGTGGCGCGCGACCTCAAAGCACCGACAATCGCGGAATATGTGGTCCGGTTGGCACGGTCGATGTTCGACCGAGCCGACAACGGGCCACATGAGTCGCTTAGGGGTATCGCGCCCCTCCACGCTCGTCCTCCTGAGGGAATCCCCCTTCCGCGGGAGCTCTTAGAGTCAGGCGAGTCCCCCGACCACCTGGGGGGCGACTGACTGCGACACCAGCTCGTCTAACGGGATTATGATAGGGTACCCTGCTCAACAGCGGGGCCCATTAGCTCACCGGGAGGCAATGGCCGAACGAGTTCAAGTCCGGGTAAAAAGGAGACCCTTGAGACCCGAAGCCCCCTTCGCAATGGATGGCAAGCGCATTCGCGAACGGAAGACCGCTTTGCACACGTGGTTACCAACCTCGAGCTTTTTGTTTCGTTCGCGTGGTTTTCAAATGGTTATAAGAGCTTCTCCACAGTTCTAGGCCGATAACACGTCAGCGATATCTTTTGGCGTTGCTTATCAACAATGACCACTTAATATGCGACATGTCTGCTCCTTAACGGCTTTATCTAACAGAAAAGTTCTGGAAAGTGTCAGTTACTGGTACAATCACCTATCTACATTTAGTACTTTAGCGTAGTGGCCCAACAGTTCCTGTATAATGATAATGACCGCCGGGTACTGATTAATATGCGGTCCAGGAATGTTGCTATACCTTTTTTTGCGACCCTAATTTAATCAATATTAAAATGGCGTTTTGCTTGAAATTCGGCAGCCGAGCTTGGTTTATTACATAATTCTTTTGAAGTTTACGTAGAATTTCATAAATATAATTATAATCTTTAAAGTTTCGTATGAAATAACTCGTGAATAATTTTGTATTCATTTACTCAATTACTAAAATCAATCGCTGGTAGATCCCATTTTTCATTAATTTTTCGTCATGGTCTTAACTGGGTATTGGAGAAGAGTGACCATAGATAATATAAAACAAGTGCACCCTAAACATTTGTGGTTTGTATTGATTTTAAAGAACCATAATGATTCTTTTATTTGAGGTCGTAGCAATAGCTCTCACACTTTCTATCTTTTCTTTTATCTCTTACGTCTTTAGGAGTCCTTATTTTATAAGTTGACTCAGTAGGCCATCCCTGTCTAAATTAATAATACCTATCATGGATTCTCGAAGTTATGTCGAAAAATGTTTTAAGAATTTTCGATAACATTATAAGAACCCGAAACAATCAACTGCTGTTGAAGCGCTTTGTGGCATTCAATGCCGTTTTGTAATTAGAAGAGCTGATTGTATGATGCAACCATTGAGTTAACACGTTATATTTTTGAAATATTGAATATGTATGCACTTTATTTATTATTCAGTATGTGAAAAAAGGCATATTATTTTATATCTAAGGAAATCTGGGGGCACGGGAGTGCCAGACGTCCGGATAAAGCCGGACAGTGTTAGGCTTTTTGAGTGCCTGTCCGGCCAAAATAAAGGGTGCCCGGCCTGTCCGGCTTTTGTTAGGCTTTTTACATTTGAATCATAATTACGCCCTCCCTTGCCCTTTAACAGATAAAAGGGGCCCGCAGTCAAAAATACTTCCACGTAGCCCAAGCCATTTTTAGTAACAAAGCAGGCATTGTATAAACTCTGTAAAAATTAAAGTTTCTTATTTTTGTCACTCACGTACTCACGTACTCACTGACTGACCGATCATTCGGTACTTCTAGCAGACATAGAAGCTTCAAATTTAGAACACAATTATTGTTTAGGTTAGGTTCACACGGCAACATTTTTCCCGTATACCGTACACGAGATTTTATCGAATAACGTAGTGACAATAGAAAATGTATTAAATTGTTCACACGGAGTCTATGCGAGAAAATATCGTGTTCGAGAAATATTTCTTCCCGTATACCGTCCGAATTTGTCACTACAGAGGCCGCGTCTCGAAACGTTTTTATCGAATACGACACGCAGTGGCGCTTTAGTTCATGTTGTATCGTTCACACGAACAAACTTGTCTCTCGTATCGAGACTGTACACCCCCGCCCGCGTGCGCGCAGTTGTCCTTGTGTCGTGGCATGAGCCGGTTGTAAAAATGGAGGACGGATTTTCAATATCGATAGAGGAATTTATTTCGTTAATTGAAGTACGACCTGTATTATGGGATAAATCGTTGGACGATTATAAAAATAAAATTGCCACCCAAAATGCTTGGAAAGAAATTTTATTGATTATGTATCCAGATTTTGACACTTGGGACGAAAAGAAGAGACAAGAATGTGGTGAGTTCGCAATATTTATTATTATTATATTATTAAAAAATAAATGTATTGATATTGCCACTGAACAGACCCCTCAGGAGATACGAAGTAATCAGCGAATATTGAGCGAATATTATTAGCTTCAATTCCTCCACGTGGGTTTCGCTCTCTTACCAAACTATTCATTTGCATTGTTGATATCTCATATTCATCAAAATTAATACCATCATGTCTGCGGACAAAGTTGTGCAATATTACACAAGCTTTTACTATTTCAATGGTTAAAGAAGTTGAAGTATCAATGGCCCTTTGTAGAATTCTCCATTTTGCTGCCATGATACCAAACGCACATTCGACATATCTTCTAGCACGGCTCAAGCGATAATTGAAAATTTTTTTACGTTCATCTAAATGGGTTCCTCCGAAAGGACGTAATAAGTTATTGTGTAATGCAAATGCTTCATCTCCCACTAATACAAAAGGCACGGAATTGCCACCCTCTGTTAACGGTTTGGGTTCCGGTATTGACAAAGAACCATCAATTAGCTGTTTCCAAAAATTTGAATTTTTCAAAATAAAAGAATCACAATTTTTTCCGTATGATCCTATGTCTACATATACAAATTTATAATTCGAATCTACGATTGCAAGTAACACAATAGAATAGTAATCCTTATAATTAAAATATAGAGATCCACTGTGTTTTGGTTTCTTAGTTCGTATGTGTTTTCCGTCAACAGCCCCTAAGCAGTGAGGAAATTTCGCCTTTTGTTCAAAACCCATTGCAATTTCTTCCCACTCCGTTGTAGTTGGAATTGTTAGAAGTTCGTCTTTTAAAATATTCCATAGCGTTGAGCAAACATCGTAAATAATTCTACTTATTGTTGAAGTTCCCACTCTAAATGCATAATGAAGTTCTTTCATCGCACAACCTGTTGCCAAGTACCTAAAAAAAATACATCATTAAAAAATTATTAATACTTGATTTTCTATTTATTCAGATTTTATTTGACGACCCTGTAGCCTAGTTGGTAGCGACTCTGCCTGCGACGCGAGGGGTCCCGGGTTCGATTCCCGGCCGGGGCAGATATTTATGTGGCAGATAAATAATTATTTGTACTCGGGTCATGGGTGTAATTGTAATGTGTTATATGTATGTGTTATATGCATGTGTAGTCCATGCCACCCGCGACACAGGTGCCCACCTACCTATAACCTACTGCGGGGGTATGAGTGTGTTAGCGTTTATTTATTTATTTATTTATTTTACTGTTTCAGCCAAGAAGACTGTTAAAAAATGGACCCATATTAGAGATACTGCTATGAAGTCTGAAAAAAAAATAGAAAGTCAAAAGATGTCTGGAAGTGGAGCAAAAACAGCCAAACCTTATGTGTATCACAAACAACTGTTATTTCTTAAAAAAAACATGCAGGCTAATACATCAGCGTCTAGTATTCAGGGAACTACAAATAGAGGAGATACTGCTGATGCTGATAATGCTGATTATGAAGATATTTCTAATATAAATGAAGGAGATACTGCTGATGCTAGCGCAAGTTCTAAGAAATCTAGTGATTCTTCGGTTCAAAATAATGAACCTCAAGTACAACCAAACACGAGTAAAGCACCCATGCGAAAAAGATTGAGTTCAAATTTATCTCCCGTAGACGCTAAAATGATTAAATTTATGGATTCGTATTCATCTCGTGTTGAAACAATTAACAGACATGTTTCATTTTTTAACGGATTAATTCCAACACTAGACAAATTTAATGACGATCAAGTCATAGATTTTCAACTCGGAGTTATTAAGCTGATGAAAAACATAAAAAACAGCAGTACTACACAACAATCCCAATTATCACCACATACTACAGGATATTTTACTGCGAACTACGGAGATAATAATACATCTACAAGATACACGACGTATCCTGCACAGTCAAGTCCAGCCTCCCAGGTTTCAATGTTATCGAACTATTCGGATGACAGTTCTTTAGATTACACTAACTTTTGATTTTTGTATTAGGTTGTAAAAATTAATACTTTATCTTAATTAAACAAAAATAACTAACACTACTAACAGGTACTTATTCGGATGATTGCAATTTTCACTTTATTTTGATTTAAAAATTTTGTGTGAAATATTGTTTTGTTGTAAAAATTGTGTTTTGAGTTATTAAAAAATTACATACTTTAAATAAAAAAATACATACCTTAAACAAATGGAGAGTTTCATTTTAGTGCTTATGCAGAGTCTCATATTTGTATCAGTACGCGGTAGGGTGGAATTCTCTAGCCTTGATAGTAAATCATAAAAGGCAGTTATTGACATGCGGAAATAATTAAAAAACAGTTGTTCTTCATTTCTGAGGCTCAGGAAAAACTTTTCGAATCTTCTTTCTCGATGAGGACCAGTCTTTAGAAAAGGATGAACCCAATACCTCCTAGGACGCTGCATGCGTTTTCGTCTATAAAACCAATATAAAAGTAGTGGCACACGTGGATCCATGATGGCGCGCACTGAACAACTGGCTGTTCATTCGATTTTAACGTTCCGTTAAAATCGATAGCTGTCGTGTGAACGACTGCCTCGCATACGGTAAAAGCGTAAACGTGAAAAAATCGAATCGAATAGACGCCGTGTGAACCTGGCCGTGTATGAATTCCGGGAAAACTAAAATATTTTGGAAATTAACTCTTGGGTGTGCGCAATAAGGGGGAAAGTTAGTATTGAGATTTTGTTAAATCTTTTTTAATTAACGTCAAATTTTGTCAAAATACTCTTATATAAAAATAGTTATTTACGTGTCTCACCATTTTCAATAATTATCGGAGGGTAACAAATAGGGGATGAAAATTAGTCAACACATTGAAGCTGCGCCGAAACCACTAGACTTAGATAGTTGAAAGTTTGTCAGATGATTCTTTGTTTTAATGTTAGCCTTAGACATTAGAGACTTTGTTTTAATTCAACCCGTAAGATGTAATAGCGCATTTTTAAAACTGAGTGTTTAATTGATGTTTCAACGTACAGATAAAACCTTTAGGTCTAGAAGCACGAAATTTGTTGTTGGTACACAAGACGTAGAAGGTACCGGAAAGGAAAAAAGTAGGACTGTCTACAAAAAGGAATGAGATCCCATAGAAAACAATACTTGTCAAAAATACCAAGTCTCACAACTCAGTTCTTTTACCGTAAAAAGTTGTGAGATCCATGTAATACCAAGTCGGTTATTAATAATTTCTTTAGTCCCTACTTATGGGACTTACTTATGGGTCCTATGTTGTAAGATAATTATCTAATCTAACAACATCTTATATTGACAAGATCAATATTAAAAATCTTCAACGTTTTAAATAAATAGATTGACGTGGTCATCGCATGAAAACACAAATAATACTTTATTAAATAATATTGTTGCTTAAGTCTATTTGTTAGTCCGTCTGCCATCCGCGATTTTCAATAAATCGTGGAAAAGAGAATGCAAAGCATTTCTTTGAAATGGAATATTTTTTCAAGTACCGAATTGAACGGTTTGAAAGCACACAGTTTTTCTAAGTTCATGTTTTTGTCCAGTTTAAATGAATCCCCCATTGTTATGGTTCGGTTGAGAGCATGTCAATTGGTCATTTGAATTCAATCAGTCAATGCTCATGTTATTGAGCTCATGCATCGATGAATTTTGCTATTAACACTTATTCAAGTTTACGTTTTATTTATTTTTAAAATCCCGTTACGAAAACTGTAAATCTTAAAAATAAATAGGAAAGTTACGGATTTTTTCCCCAATTTCGAAAAGCGAGTTTTATCAGAATTCCACGTTTTCAGATTTTAGGAATTATATATGACATGTACATATGTATGTGTGTACGTCTAAAATAATATATCCATCACTTCCATTATGATCAGCATCTGATCATCTTCTCTACTAAAAACGGCGTGGAATGCCACTCAGCGTTTCAAAATCAGTTGATCCAATCGGGACTTTGTGATAGAAATTTTTGATTTTTTTACAACATAACTTTGAGATTTCAAGAGAGATTTTTTATTTTGGTACTGAAAAGTTTTAGGGATAGTCTGTAGGAACAATTTTTTTTATTTGGTACCTACCTAATTATGGAACATTGTTAGGTCAGAAACGCATACCTATATAACGGTACTAGTATACATATATCTGTCGCAGCGCATTCAAGTCCTGCGCTGATTTTTCAACGCCATCTATAGAGAATCGCTAGAACTACATTGGAGGCAGATCTACCATGGGCACTTTTGGATGGAGCTCTGAGACCGAGCAGACGTGACAAACTCGCTGCTATACCTACCGAACTTGCTGCGTTTCCAAGTTAATCTGAATTAATCTGGCTGATAGTAAATTATTTTCTTGTAAACTTGTGAACATATTGTAATAGACTTTAAAACTCGGTGTACTGACTATTATTTCTGACCTCCAGCCATGTTAAAC
This sequence comes from Hesperia comma, assembly GCA_905404135.1. NCBI lineage: Eukaryota > Metazoa > Arthropoda > Insecta > Lepidoptera > Hesperiidae > Hesperia > Hesperia comma. Next base: position 11,253,072 of record FR990021.1, on the reverse strand, counting down.
CCAAAGTATAACGACCGCTCTGACCGAGGCCCCGTCATATCTAATACAATTTTGAAAATGAGAGGATCACACATTTATTAATTAATCTTTACTTAAATTATTACGGTACAAATGATGACCTAAATACTTACTGCGTTGTAAAATATCTCTAATTCTCAATTATCTAATTAATTAACAAAACAGCTCTACAATGCTCTATAAAATTTGTTTTAATTGAATATGAAACCACAACGAAATAGAAAACTGAAATTAGTACGTAAATTTCAGTCCTTTTTATTAAGTAAGCTGTTTTCGTTTTATTCACAAAAATGAGATGTTTTTGGTCCGAGCGTCCTAAGCTGTGTCAATCCTGGTTCTTTAAATTATAGGTGTCTCGATTTTAAAATATTTTTAGAGGAGTTCAAAATGTATGTTAAGGAGGAATTTTATTTAATATCTCTAATGACGTAACTGCGAGGAGCAGGATCAACAGGAATTGGTGAGATGAGATGTGCAGAGGTGTGGTGCGGTTTGGTGAGCTGGTGAGGCGAAACGAGGTGTGGAGTGGAGATGCGCTTCAGAGTAGAGGAGAGACAAGATGATGAGATGATTAATAAAATCAAAGGAAAAGGGTTTGAAGTTTTCAGTACCTATGGTCATTGAATAAAATGGTTCGGGAAACATAGCAAGCGTATTTTAATTTGGCTTCATATTTATGTTCATTTATTATCTAGAGTTTAAATTAGCAATCGTAAATGAAACGTTATCTGCCTGTGTAATGTCAATTAAAGAAAACTTTCATGCAAACTTTTCGTTATTAAGCACCGTTGTCCACCGTTGTTGTTTAAGACGTTCTGCTAGGAGACTGTGACTCACTTCCTTTTTTGGATACGTGTTTTATTTGTATTTAACTATACATTTACTTTGCAACAATCCTAAAAGAATGTGATTACAATATTTTCAAACGTCCGTTTTTCATCCAAAGAAAACAAACATAAAGAAATAGAATCATCAATCATTCAGTAGGTACTAAAGCTACTATTTTATGTAGGTATTTTTCGACACGTATGTCTTTATGTTAGACCTATGTTTAAGTTGCGATTTCACGTAGTAGGTAATCAATTAACCTTGTAGCCTGATAGTAAGTATTTATTTAATGCAGTATAATTATTATTACAGTATTGGGTATATGGCATGCCATGGCATACTTACACAAAAATAAATACGAGTACTTGCGGCCATATACAATGATGTTTGAGTACCTACTATATTATGTGAAGGGGTGAAAAACTTTTTGTACTTATATAATTATATTCAGTAACATCCAACTGAAGGAGAGACAGGTTTCGTCTATCCTACTAGTTCTACGAGTATGATGTTTGGCGCCAAGCGTCACCATCACCAGTCACTTAATACTACGGCAGAAGTTAAGTCTAATCCTAACAACACAAAAAACGACTACTTAAGGCAATAAATATTTACCCTGGTATTAAACATAAACACGTTTTTATCCCACGTAGTAAAATTGTGACAAATAGTCGTAACAATTTGTTTCATTCATAAAGGAACTTATTAATTTTTTTTCATTATTCTAGTGCATGAAATAATAAAATTTAACCTAAAAACTTGAGTTGAAAATACATCATTATATTTCTTCGGCCTCGTTTCATATTTTTCCTCTTTCGCTCACTGCGATAATTATTATTCTTTCGTGTCCTAAATGATCATTTTTTAAACTCTGTGATATGTAACAGTAGTTTACGATAGCAAAAATATTTAAAATTTAGATTTTTATATACATGATATGACCTGTATGATGCTTGATGATTTACAGGGGTAAATTAACCAAAATACTAGTAGAATTAGGACGGACAAATGGATAATGAAAAGGCAATTTTACTTACTTGTCACTTGTTCTTCAAAATGTTTCTAATGTAATGGTATGGTAAATGGTCATTGTTGTTCTCAGATGTCAGTAATACCAAATCAATGATAGCTTCGCCAGCCGAGACAGAAGGAAGTGGAAAGGAATAAAATGTACTGATTCTCAAAGACCATCTTTGGAAGAAATGGTTCAAGATTAGCGAAACATAAAATGTAAAATGTTTTTCAGCACAATTTTTAATGGTTTGCCTGTAAAAAAAGCGTCTTATGCTTTTATATATATAACGGCGCTAGGGTCCGAGCGGTCGATATAATTTGGGTTATACTTTGCTGGAGGTCAGAAATAATAGTCAGTACACCGAGTTTAAACGTCTATTACAACACTTCAGTACAGTTTTATAACAAATAATAAACTGTTACCAAAATAAATTCAGATTACATTAAATTAAACTTAGAAATAAAGCTTACGACAAAATAATAGCAAAGTAGCAAAGGATCAGCAACATTAATTCTGATTAAACTTGGAAACGCGGCAAGTTTGGAATGGCAGTGGGTTCTACACGTCTACTCGGTCTAAGCGCTCAATTCCGAAAAAGCCCCCATCATAACAGCTCTGGTTCTTTATAATGTCATCTCTAACCCCCACTCCATACCAACCATGCCCAAACAATAACTGTTTGACGTAGTTCCAGCGATTCTCCACAGATGGCGTTGAAATTGAGTGCGCTCCGACATATAAATAAACATTGTACTTAATTATACAGGGTTTTTTTATGGAATTAAGATAGCAAACGAGCATCCAACACCACCCTTCCGCTGCCGCCCATAACAACTGTGACCCACGTAGAACTAGACACAAAGGGACTAGGATGGTTAGTCCAGTTAGTAGATGGTGTTAGAATATTAGTTAGTTAGTTTGTTAATCAGTGTGAGGACAGGGAATGTTAGTGATAATTAGTCCTGTTAGTTAATGTTAATAATAGTCCAGTTAGTTATTGTTAGAATGAGTCTAATGAAAATCGCCCGGAAATGTGTGAAATAAATTATATTGGAAACATTTCCTAGGAAATCTATACATTTCCTAAATAGCAATCGGAAATGTAAAACATTTAAAATTTTAATGGGTACGCGGGATAGATAATATGAAGATATTATAGGTATTTTACGGTAGGATTGTTACCAGATTGTCTCACCGGGTGCCTTAATAAAAAATGTTATTTTGTAAAACAATAAATACTCATTTCCATTACTACTCCGTCAAATTCTTCAAGGTGTAGGTAGGTCGAATTGGTTACAGAACCGAATTAGCCTACCCCTGCTCCACGTAGTCTTGTATGCCCTACCCCAATAGTGTTTTTTAGAACCCAGAGGCGAGGAGGGAGGGCAGCCCCCGCCCGCTGTAACAAAACGCAGACACCCGGGCGAGCCGGAGCGGCTGAGGCTGGTCGCCCAAGGCGACCAGCAAGCCAAAGCTGCGCAGGCGTGGGTGTCTGTGCTTTGTTACGCAAGGGCGAAGGGGCTGCACCTTCCGCACGGTTCGAAATTATGCCCTATATTCTGCGTTTTTACGATTTGGCCAAACGTGGATGACCAAATCGTGAAACGATAGGCGATTTAACGGTCTGGCCAAACTGAGTTGCCCATTTCATGAAATGCGACCATTTGAAGTGAACAAATCTACGATGTGGCCACGACATATACATTTCCTAATAGGATATTGGAATTGTATACAATTCCAGTGTATTAAATATTTTTTAAAACAATATTTTATACATTTCCCAAATAGCTTCGGAATTGTGTATATTTCCTAGGAATTGTATAAATTTCCTAGATTTCATACATTTTCGGTAACATACACATCCCTAAGGATCTGCCAACTATTACAAATATTAAAATGCTGACAAAGAATATTACTCACTCAATATGTTTACATAATAATAAAAAACTACACTTTATTTTTTTCGGTTTTAGGTACTAAACCTATTAAGAATTGGTTCCATTCCAACCTATAATTTCGATTAATACGTTCTTTTGCAATAGTATGGGAAATTCAGCAGTTTATAACAAGGAAAAACGTTTGGTGTCAGTTTAAAACTTCGGCAGTCAAAGTTCATGCGCTCTTGTTCGTGTCTGCCGAGCATGTCAAAAAGTATAAAATATCTACCTACAATATGCAAAAGGAGGTACTTTATATTATATAAAATATAAAATACTACGTATTTTTACTTTATAATTATCCTTATTGAATAGGTAGGTACTTGAACGGTATCAGCGCTGCGGCTACAAATAACTATCTACTAAACAGAGTGACTGCACAATTCAGGCCAATCATTATAAATAATTGTAATATTTGACACTATTCGGAGTAAAACATGTACCTACACATTTAACAAGGGCTGAATCCCAGTAGTTATCGTCGCGGGACTCATAAAAGGAGATTGCTTCCACTCCAACGACGTTTTATTGACTTATTAACATCGATATCAGATCGTAACACTTGATTCTTTGATCTTCGTGAAACATTTAGGTACTCAAGCTATTTTGTCTTCTTTGACCAATCTCTGGAAATGTAGTAGCATGAAGAAGATATGAAATAAAGTTTTTGACGACTAAGACAACACAGTTTGAGTGAAATTATTTTGGTTCGATGGTCTTAATAGTAAATATATGTTTAACCTTTAGGTAAGTACATATATACTTGTTTTAGAATCTAGTTGCTAAGTGAAATTTTCGAAAAAATACCCAACTTTCACTTACTTAACTTTCACAAAATTATAACCGTCAAATTCTGGAAAATTATTAAACGAGGGCATTTAGCAAGGTACCTAATTGCATTCAAAAAACAAAAACGGTGGCACTTATTTGTTTCCTATTAGAATTTATACGGTACGTTCGCTACACTTACGATTCGGGTTTAGTTCAAAATTATGTTTTTTATATAGCTTCATTTATCAATTTGTAATAATACTATATATTGCCCACAGCTTGGCCCGCGAGGAAGGTTTTCGACCAATTTTCATACAAATTTTCATTCCTAAGCTTACCCCCTTTAGATGTGAACAAAATTCGTTCTTAGCGGACGCCTACTAACTATAAAATATCTCTCTGTCACATTTAATGTTTATACGTCAAACGGTTTTCAAAATTTCGTGATGAGTGAGTGACCTTGCCCTTTTATATAGATATAGATTGTTTACTCAGACAAGTTAATCATCGTCATAATGCTTAAAGTAGTCTTGAGAAATCTCTCTAAGAACATCTTACACCCACAAGTATAAAAATATATCTACGAATTTTATAAAATTTAAACGTGACTTTAAAATTTGTATGGGTAAAAGAATAGTTTAAAATTATCAAAAAAGGAGTCAAAACATTACTCAACAATAAAATGGATAACTTAGATTTACAGTCCTGAAAATATGCCAAGATACGAATATGGTACGTACCTACCCATAACTATTTGTAAGCATATGTATGTATACGCGTTCCATACTTCTTTCTATGCAAATATGAAGCATCCGTCCGTGTAAATTCGTTATGAATATTTCCGTAGACCGCAAAATACGCCAACCTACTAACGTTACTTTTAACTAACGAGTTAACTTGGTTTAATATAACACTACTTTATAATATTAACATCTGCTACTTTTAATGAAAATGTTGCTGGATGCGTCACAGTCAGAGTTAATAGGGGTTTTCGCACCAAACGGAGGAAGGATTATCGCTATGTATCGTTTGTTGGAGATCCTTAGGTTCTTATTCAACTTAGTTTAATCCTTATGGTGCAAAACTGCAAACGAATATTTAGCACCACCGTTGCCACTAATGACAACTGTGACTGACTAATCGCGACTATGATGTTTAGACAGTAAACGGTGGTAGGACCATAGTTCGTTTGATGTCTGGAGCAGGGACTGATATAAATTCCTGATAGTAGTTTTTAGTATTAGTTAGCTCAGTAAGAAGTTTTTAGTAAGAGTCTTCTTATATTTCGGTGCCATATACATACATAATAATATATATGTTGCTATTCTTCAGAACAAAAATATTCGCCTCTGAAAACATGTAACCGAATGGAACTTGTGATGCCTTTGGTGTGACAGATCTCCAAGGGCGACGGTGACTACTTAGTATGAGGTTTGTATGTTAATTTAATAGCTACTTAAATAAATAAAATTATACCTACCATGCTTCCGATATTAATAAATACCCGTCCCGATTGACGTAGGAAAAAAAATACACTTTCCAAACTACGTGAATATATTTACAGGAGTGCTTGAATTCACCAATCAAATTATCTTAATGAAAAAACTCGAATAAAAATATTAACTCTATATCTAAATATTTTTAATCTTCCTCCAACGAAATATTATGTTCAGTTACAAAATACGAGCTTTAAAGTTAAACTATTTGCAGCACAAAGTTTTGGAACGAGTGTTACCAGTGAGAATATGCTGCAATACAAGTTTTGTTATTATACAGCTATTAATAACGATAAAAGCTCTACTTAAGACAAACAATACTGACTTCGTGAAACATAGTGCATAAAGAGAACGTCAGATAAAATTAAAATGGTTATGCACGCTAAATATAATTATTGAAGTTAAATTAATAACAATAACGCAATACGAGTAATGTTACGATATAATTAATTTGCGTAGACCACAATTATTGCACAATGATAAATTATATTAACGCTAATAAGTATCTATTATATTCGGGCTAGTACCTATTTCATACTTTACAGATAGCTCCTGTATGTTTTACCTGGTATCCTACTAATATTATAAATGCGAAAGTTTGTAAGGATAAATGTGTGTGTGTGTGGGTTCTCATTCACGCGAAAACTACTGAACGGATTTTCATGAAACTTTGCAGTAATAATATAGCTTAGACATTGGAATAACATAATTTGTTAAAATTTATAGAGACTTTTGGAGAGACTGGTTCCCCGAAGCGAAGAGAGGGCGGATTTACTAGTTTGAAATACTTATTACAAAAAGTATTTATGATAAGTATTAAATGTTCATGTATTTTTTTGCCAGCAGTGTTGAAGAGAAAGTCACAGCGGATACTTTTATCCTAAATGGCGATATGGATATTATGTTATGGCTATCAGTACTGTCCAGCCATAACAACGACTTACTAGCCCTTATGTCATTAGCATATTATATGTTATTTTTCAGAATAATCCATACAGATTATTTTAAAATAAATTATCGCTGTAATAAATTACATGTAAGACTTAACAAAGTTACCCAAGTTTCTTACTCTCGGTTACAATAAAGCCATTAAAACTACGTGTCGTGCAAGTGTGCGTGGTAATTTTACTAATAAGCAATTTATCTCAGTTATCAAAAAGTAAATTAATCCTCATTTCAATAATGCGTTCGGCAAAATATTAGTATTTTGCTACGTTTATTGAATGTCAAATATCATAATAGTCCATTAAAAATTTGGCAACACATTTGGGGTTAAATTACACCCAAATGTATTGCATCAAGTTTTTTAGAGAATTTACTTTTAAAATTCAAATAATTTTACGAATTTTAACTCAGGAATTTTCTCGCCTTTTATAGAATATAATTTAATTTTATAGAATAAAAAATAAAAATTACCTGCATCCTTGTTTCAACGATGGTGAAAGCAGAATAAGGGATGTTGATAGATAGAGTATTAGGTATTACACTGACCCCTTCTAGACAATCTAAAAAATAAAACCTATATGTCCTATTGACAATTGATGTGCGCTTAACCCAAAAATATAATATTTCATAAAGGACTTAATATCGTCGCATTTAGCTCTATTGTTTATATACTTTGATCTGCACGGTTTCACTTGACATTAACTATTTATTGCTAGGTGAATTAAAAAAAATCAAGCTTTATTTGGTTATTGTCCTATATCTGAAGTCCGTCACATACCACTCGTGAGGAGAGTTGAAAGGGCTTTTTCGTAAAAAAAAGATAATTTCTCACTGAAACAATGGCTATTGGCAATTTCTTCACGATAAAAATAGTAGTTTGACCAAATTGAGTAAAAACTAAACCATTTATTTTCTTCTTTGCAACATATAAATTTTTACTTATCAAGATTTTGTGTACAGTCAAGAAAAAGTCACGTAATCTGTTATCGAATGGATAAATAGAAGCAGTTGAGAAATATGATATTGATTTAAAAAGTCCCAAATGATGATTATATACCTCTGTAACATGTAAAAATGCGGTAATTTCTTATATGTGATTCCCCTTTAGGAAAGTAAATTGTTATTTGTACATTATTTTATTATATTCTCCCTAGAGAGATAAATAGAGCCCTGTGAAAGTTAGACGAATAGACAGACACACAGATAGATAGACATAGATACATAATTAATAAGGCATAATATAATAAGGCATAATTATTACCTAATAGGGTTTCAATTTCTACCTTTTAGGTATGGAACCCTAAAAAGAAATTACAATGTCAGTAGCGCGCGAAGTGGCATCGTCGAATATAACTTTTTGTCTTAACTTTCATGTGTTAACTTTCGTTCGTCTTAACGTTTCGTTTGTCTTAACTTTCGTTCGTTCTGTCATTATCCTTTGCATCGTTTTAATACAAACGTCGGAAACATTTGAGTGGATTCAAAATTGCAACTCGCGTTGTATAATCTGAACGCATCTAAAGTTTTAATATCTTTGGTTTGCATCATATAGGTATTTTACATTGATGTATAAATACCTAGATTGAGCGTCGCCCTACAATGAAGACAAAAAAAACAAGGCAACAATATCAAGCATGTGTGCGTGCTATATTGCGTGATCAATGATACCAGTTACTAAAATTTTCCCATAAATCACACATTAAACTTAATTTATGGAGTGGTTATTTTCATGAATAAATAAAAAAACCCTACTTAATTTAATTACAGTTGTTTATGTTAATGTTGTAATAAACCAGCTAAGTTAATTAAATTAATATTTTTTTACGCAGTTTGTAGTTGGAAAGGAGACGGTCCAAAATTGTATGGAGTCTGGGCCTGGTTTTGTACCAGTGATAAAATAAAATAAAAAAGAAAAATAAACCATTTTTGACTAATCAAATCCACGAACTCATCTATATTTCAGTGCAAAAATTATTTATTAACTCCACGTGACGCAATTATTCTACATAATGGCGGGCAGCAGACCAGAGGATTCATAATTTTTGACGTATGACGTTAGCTGTCAATATGCCTTCTCTATGCTTGAACAATGGCTCGAACTCAGAGTGAAGGACGCCATCTTGCAAGTGTTGCAAGTAGTACCTACCGAATAAATCGAAATTAATTTTATTTTAGCAAGTCATTTATTGCGATTTGTGAATTTATTATATTTTTAATGAACTTTCTGTATTTTTTGGTTTTTCATGATTTAGTGTACAAGATCAGGCCCAAAATGGACCATCTCCTTTATTTATTGAAGTTTTTTTTAATGATATGCATGTAATTAACTTTCCAAGTAATTTTTTTTTATTAAATTAGCTAGGTAACGTAAATAATTGGCTCTTCTTTAATTAAGTTACCACCTCAAATTAAGCTAAAAATTTGAGGGGGGAGGGGGCTGACGCTCACATCTTCCCCCTACCATTTTTGAATCTAGGAAATGCATACTTTTTTATTATAAAAAAATCAAGTTTCCAAAAATTATAAAGTGACTACCTCAAATTAAGCTGAAATTTTTTGGAGGAGAGGTTGGTGACTCCCCCAACTTTCCCCCCAAATATGGCTGTAAAGAAGTGCATACTTTTTTTTGAATTATTCTTTTAAGTTTCAAAATTTTTAAGGTTATGACGGAACTAAAATACTGTACAAGGTTCTTTTATCTTATCTAAATTATTTAGATAATTGCTACCTTTTAAGGCAGGAAGTGTTGTAAATAAATGTCGAAGGGACCCCCTTCGGGCGTCCCTTTTTCCGCTTGGTTATTATACAATCCAAACTAACCTATACCTACCAATCCATAGTGCGTCGACTTGTTTTATTCTTTGAGGTGTTTTTTAAACACGCGATTTGCGGATGGATTACTGACTCTTGGCTTAGTTTGACAGTGCTACCAATATAATAAGGTTAGTTCGAAACTACTTTTTCGCTATTGTTAGTCCTGTTTGCCTGTTTGGCTGCATCTTCCGCAGCGCCGGAGATGTCACGATTCAAAATTAGGCCCAAAAATCAAATTAGATCTACTTAAGTTATTTATTTTTTATAATGTAGTTTAAAACACACACACACACACACACACACGTCCACACACACATATACATACACTTAAGACTTCGAGCGCTTACACATTAACCAATGAGACCACATAACCTTAAAATTTTTAGAGATTTAGAAAAATAATTTTAAAAAAGTAAGTACTTTATGAGAGCAATATTTAATTTGGGGGGACGAATGAGAGTGTAGAACCCGTCCTCCCTTCAAATTTTCACCTTAATCTGAGACGGTAACTTTACAATTTTAGAAAAGGAGATGGTCCATTTTGGGCCTGATCTTGTACACTAAACCATGAAAAACCAAAAAATACAGAAAGTTCATTAAAAATATAATAAATTCACAAATCGCAATAAATGAATTGCTAAAATAAAATTAATTTCGAGTTATTCGGTAGGTACTACTTGCAACACTTGCAAGATGGCGTCCTTCACTCTGAGTTCGAGCCATTGTTCAAGCATCATTCAAGCATAGAGAAGGCATATTGACAGCTAACGTCATACGTCAAAAATTATGAATCCTCTGGTCTGCTGCCCGCCATTATGTAGAATAATTTCGTCACGTGGAGTTAATAAATATTTTTTGCAATGAAATAAAGATGAGTTCGTGGATTTGATTAGTCAAACATGGTTTATTTTTCTTTTTAACCGACTTCAAAAAAGAAGGAGGTTCTCAATTCGACCGTATATATGCTTTTTTTTTTATGTACGTTCAGCGATTATTCCGTCGTTTATGGGCCGATTTTGATAATTCTTTTTTTGTTGTAAAGTAGATATGCGCAGTGGGGTCCCCTGATAAGGACACCAGGATCTGATGATGGCATCTCGGATAAATCGAGGGGAACTTTCGAAAATTGTATGGACTACTAGTGTGTTTGTTCATGTTATCATAAGTACATTAAAGCGCTACCATTTCATGAAGATCTGGAGTCGATCTGATGAAGCCGAAAGACAGTCGAGGGAACTCCTCAACGATTTACTGCAGTTATCTAGTGTTTGGGCTTGATTAATTTGTAGTGACGAGAACTTTACACTTATATGTTGAATTGAGCGCCATCTGGCGAGTAGTTTTTGAGTTATCTCTACTGATCAAGATTGAAGTCGGTTATTTTTTTTTGTAAAAAGCAATTATTTATCTTATTTTATCACTGGTACAAAACCAGGCCCAGACTACATACAATTTTGGATCGTCTCCTTTTCACATTACTCTTGTACCTTTAAAAGTGGTTTATTCGACCCAATGCAAAAATAATCATTAAAATGGGCTCATAAACATACGAATATTAATGTTATATTATTATAAATAAACACAAACGTATTGGTAAACACCACCTTTTTTTAATCGATTTATAAAAGTACATGAACTAAATAATATACACGTAACCATAAACCAATTTATAATACCCACAAAAATGATGTTAAGTCGGGAGCATAAAAATAGAAACTAGCAACACTGACAAAAAAATGACGTAATTTGGTTACAATAAAAATCAAAATTGAAATTTAATTAAAAATATGTTTATTGGTTACTTGCCTATGATATGTGATGTTTTTTGAGCTTTTTACCCTTCCTTTATAATTCCGGCACAGTTTAATAGCACATTTCGTCATGTTATCCCTCTTATTTGTTTATTTAAATTGCGCGCGTAATACGTAGTGACACGAAAGCGGCGCGATCGGCACTAATTGGCGGGAAAGTACTTCTGCGCCAATAGTTGGCGCAGCTTTTTTGACACGTCTTCGCGGATTCGATTATCCATCTAGATACTTATACATCAATGGTATTTTATTATTGTGCTAAACAATCGGTTGTAAACGTAATAAATAAAAGGCTCCGTTGGAAACAATAAAACTCAAATGTGATGGCGTACCTATAATCCCACCCTAACTATACAAATTATGCAGTAAAATCATATTTTTAATACTTATTTAAGTCAAGTCGTATGGGTATCGTAAAATTATTTATTTATACGACCCAATTTCGACGGTATGCTGGTCGACAAAGTATTTCGGAGTTTTATCGAGATCGCATCAAGGGTCAACGTTTCAGCGCACACTTACTATCAAAACGATGCTATGCATCAAGTAACAAGTTTTGTAATGTTTGCATGAACGATTCGTAGTAAATTAAACTAATTATTATTACCTACTTTTTGTATCGACTGTACACGTTGAAAAAAGAAGGTAAAAGTAATAACAAACTATAAATCAAATTAATCGTTTTCGGGGTCTAGTGGAACGGGTGAGAACGGGAATGGGAAGCAACGGGAAAAACAAGTGTTAGTAACCTTGTGGCCATTGTCACGACGAAGAAGAAGACCTACTTTCAAACACCCACACTTTCGACCTTGCGTTAGCATAAACCGACACACAAGCCATTAGACATGAAGTTAAATTCATAAGCCCCTACAAAAATCCTTAGTGCCCTATATAGGTATAATATTTTTACAAAATGACGGTACCCTCAACTTTACGTTATATAGTATAATGCTATCTAATTCACAAAAGCTACCAGCAGTCTAAACATTTGGTTAAATTTTCAAGTCGATAATATACAGGGTGTAAGGGAACTGCTCACGAATATTAAAGCAGGTGATAGTGATGATGATGATGATGATGATGAGTGAGAAAAAAAATCGATTTGGATGAAAAAAAAATGAAAAATTTTTAACGTTTTTTTCGCCTTTTTCATGTTTTATCATCTTAGTAAAGCTAAACGAAACGATAATTTCATAAAAAAACATCACTTTTTTTTTTAAAGAAAAACCAGTAATGTATAAAATAGATCGCGCGCAGTCGCTCGCGGTTCAATGACCCGCGCCCTCCTGCCTCCCGCGCCGCGCCGTCGCGCCTCGCTATACCTAGCCTACTCCTAAACGCCGTAATAACCTATTATTTTACTACCTACTATGAAAAATAAATAAATGAATTTTTAACATGTACAACAACCAGCTTTTTCATCCAATGTGTAGGTCGGTATGTTTATTATTTCTAGGGATTACGTTATGTACCTTTTTAAACCAATAAATTCAGTAATAAGTTATTTAAAAAAGGTATAAAATAGCTTACCGATCTAAATCCTCCGCGGTCTTATGAGATGCGGCTCAAAATGTGCTCCGTTCATTTCGAGGCAGACTTGGGCTCGGCGTTTTGTTTCCTCATGCAGACGGGGCATCAGCGTGGGGTCTTCGACACAGCTCGTCCTGAGTTTGTCAAAGACACTTATTATTCTTTGGCGCATGTCGTTAGCGCTTTCACACTCCCGATTAAAAACCCTTTCTTTTACATAGCCCCATAAAAAAAAGTCTAAAGGGGTCAGATCAGGCGAGCGCGGTGGCCATGCGTGTGGTCCTAGTCTGCCGATCCAGCGATCATCAAATAGTTCGGTGAGGCGCTCTCTGACCGATCTTATGACATGTGGAGGTGCGCCATCATGCTGGAACCAAGTTCTGCGATATTCAGCCAACGACAGATTATCTAAAATATCCACCAACTGTTCATTTATAAATTCTAAGTATCGCTGCCCGTCGAGTCGTCGTGGAAGAAAGACTGGTCCTAGTATGCGATCCTTAAATACACCTGCCCATACGTTAACCGACCATCGGGTCTGGTGCCCGGTTTGTAGAACAGCGCGCGGGTTTACCTCAGAGTACACGTGTGTATTTCTTCGGTTCCACATTCCATTTCTGGTAAATGTTGATTCGTCCGTCCAGATGACATTCGAAATGAAACCAGGTATACGTTGCTGCTGGTCTAATAACCATCGGCAGAAAACTCGCCGGCGCTCGTAATCGACTGGTACTAAAGCTTGCACTTTATGCACTTTGTATGGACGGATTCGATTACGCTTTAATACTTTGTGGACTGTCCAGTGTGACACCATTGTTCCATCCTGACGCCTTAACAATTTGGCGATACTTCTTGTACCCAGGTTTGGATTACGGCGAACAACATCTAAAATAGCCTCCACGGGCTGAACAGCGACTTGACTTCCACCTCCTCTTGCTACTGGAGCAATTGGCCGATTTTCCAAGACTCACTGGAATGCTGCCGTTATCAGGCGAGAGTCAGCCGGATGTCGGGCGGTCGGGAATCTCTCTCGGTAGATTCGTAATGCACGTGAAGCATTTCCACGAGCTTCTCCAAGGCACATTAACATGTTTCCGTATTCACGAGCACTATAAACGAACGCGTTAGGCATTATTTTAAACAAAACTACAAACAAAACAAAACAAACTTAACAAGAAACAAAACAGCAAACTTAACAAAAACGCAATATCAACTTAAATTAACAAAACTTAGGTATTTTCGCTCGCGCGCGTATGGCGGTCAACAGTTCGACACGGAACTGAACTGACTGTGGTTAACGTAATATCCAAAATACGATATTTTCAAAGAAATGCTAGGGGTTGCAACGATATATCGGAAAATCGATAATGGATAATATCGATATTTATCGATATTTGCGCTATAACGATACGATAATATCGATATCATATCCGAAAAAAAATCGATAATTCACGACCTTAGATAAGGCTGTTTGGGCTTCGAACATTAGCCTTTTCTTACATAAACAAATAAAAAAACATCCTCCACTTGTTTTATTTCTCTATTTTCTTTGGCTGTACGGGCTTAGCCCCTTTGCCTGTCCGTAAGGACTAATGGAACAAAAGAATCTCTATGAACTTCATATTTTTTATTTAAATTTAAATAAATTCGATATTATCGACCAAAATATCGATATTATCAACTATCGATAATTTCATTGCCTCGATATAATTATCGATATTTTTATCGATATTACAACAACCTTGCATCCCTAGAAATACCGTCAAAGGCATAGGTCAGCGTTCATCAGTCTGCGTTCGTCCGTCAGCGCGTATGGTCGGTCGAGGTCGTTAACCTTGTGCGCGATAGACAATGTTGAGAGTGAAATGTAACAATTGTAATATAGTTATAAATGAAGTGCTTAGTTTTGTGCAAAACAAGTTAGATGTAATGAATAATGTGAGCCTAGCACTGATATGTAAACAGTCATTTTCGGAGCAGGACATTGCGGAGGCAAAGAGTTTACTGTACGAGTCAGTGCAGCAAAAGAGAGTGAAGCGTAGAGGTGACGATGGGAAAAATAAAAATATTGAAGACATCATAGGGCTATTAAAGGGAGCCGACCCGGATATTTTTCCCATTTTCGTTGCAAGAGACCTACAAAAATTACCTCCGGTGACCTTTGATCACATAGATGCAACGCGTTTACTAAAAGACATCCTAGTCATGCAAAGAGAGCTGAGTTTATTTAAAGAAAAATGTTCTATGTTTGAAGAAACATTCGTTAAGAAGGAACTATTAAAACAAGAAATTGAAAAATGTGTAAAGGAGTGCAACGAGCAAAACACGGTATCTATAAATCACTCTCACCCGTATGTGAATAAGAAGAGAGGCGGTATTTGTTTGCAAGATAGCGTGGATTGTGACAGTGGGCCGATGGGGTTAATGACCTTCCTAGATAGAAGTGTGACGTCGCCAGTGACAGAGCAAAATCAAGTTCCACCTGTGCCGTCCCCGTCGCACGCGAGTGCAGCGGAGGCAAAACTAGATGCATCTGTCTCGGTCACAAACGCGCAGCGAGATACAAGCACACACGTGGAGGCCCCGGTTCAAGCAACTGCGGTTTCGAACGCAAAACTGGATGCAACAGCTTCGGTCACACACGCGCACCGAGATACTAGCTTGCACGTGGAGGCCCCGCGTCAAACAACTGCGGTTTCGAACGCGAACTTGAAACTTGTTTGTGGGGCGCCCGCGCAGTCAGCTGACACGATGACGTCAAGTATGACGGCGAGAGATGAACGAGGCACTGCCGTAAGCGGTCTAATCGAAGCAGATGAGGAGTGGAAGCAGGTTCAAAGACGTAGAAGATCTAGATTTAAAGGTTTGAAAGGTACGGCGGTAGTAGAACCGTCAGGAAAATTTAAAGCAGCGGAATTTCAAGCGCCGCTATTTATATATAATGTATCGAAAGGCACAACGGAGCAAGACGTTCAGGATTATGTGTATGAAAAAACTCTTATAAGAATACAACCGGAAAGAGTACAGAACAGTAAAAATGATAAGGGATACAATTCTTATAAGTTTACTGTTCCGAGTAGTAAGTTACCATTATTTACGAGCAACGAATTTTGGCCAGAGGGCATATATTTCAGAAAATATATTACATTTAGAAAGGCTAAGGAGGCTAAGGACTATCGGGATGGTGTAAATAATAAAAATGGATCAAGAAACCAATAGACAGAGTAACGATAAATTAAAGCTATGTAGCTTTAATTGCAAATCCGTGAAGCGGACCGTGGACAGTGTGAGAAGTCTTTGCGAGGTCTCAGATGTGGTAGCTTTGCAAGAGACGTGGTTGCTGCCACACGATCTGGCCTACATAAGCACTATTCACGAGAGCTTTTCTGGATTCGGTACGTCAGCTGTGGACACTAGCGCGGGAGTGTTGCGCGGTCGTCCCTACGGGGGAGTGGCGCTGCTATGGCGTAAGAGTGCTTTCACTTCGGTTTCGGTTGTAAAGTGCGATAACGTGAGATTGTGTGCAATTAAGTGCAAAATACGTGAGTACACTATGTTAATTTTTTCGGTGTATATGCCTACGGATTGCGCTGATAACCTACCGGAATTTACAGATTGTTTAAGCGAAATCAATGCGGTGGTCGAGGACAGCGGAATTAGCATGGTTTTTGTGTTAGGGGACTTCAATGCTCACCCAGGGGAATTATTTTTCGATGAAATACGGAATTTCTGTACAGAACAAAGGTGGTGTTGTGTAGACTACGATTTTTTACCAAATAATGGGGAATCGTACACATACACGAGTGAGGCACACGGCTGTTCACGGTGGCTCGACCACTGTTTGGTTACAAGTATGACTAAGGACTTCATTGACCATGTAAACATTAAAAATGACGTGACGTGGTCTGATCACTATCCCCTAGAAATTAGATGCGATTTACAACCCGGAAACACACACATAGAAACACCTAGTTATAGTATTAATAAGATAATTTGGGGGCATAGGGATATTGATCAGACAAATTGTTTTACGGAGTTCTGTAATGAAAGGTTATCGAACATTAGTCTTCCTATGGAGCTCATGAACTGTTACGACACAAATTGCCATAGGTTAGATCACAGATTACTTATTGATGACATGTACTCGGAGATAACTGGTATACTGCAGGACGGGGCGACGACTAGTTATAAGACTGTCTCTAAAACTAAAAAAGGTTATGTTGTGGGATGGAACAGATATGTGGCACCACTGCACGCGAGGGCCGACGGGGGCCGCGTGGGTCGACGCAGGTAAACCAAGTAGTGGAGGGGTGAAAGATGAGATGTGTGAGTCGCGCAGGCTTTTTAAAAGAAAATTAAAATGGTTTCAAGACCACGAGGAGCAGATTAAGATGGACATATTGGCCAAGGCGTATGAGACCAAGAACTTTGTCAGGTTTTGGCACCAAACTAATAAAATGAATGTGCGGGCGAGTCCTCCTGTGGAAGTGGGGGGCACTTGTGGAAGTCAAAACATAGCAAATATGTTTAAGTCTTATTTTAAGGTTGAACCTTTGAGTACATGTCATCAATCAGAAATCGAAGGCCGGGAGTATGTCGACGCTCAGGGGTTGCAGACGCGTTTTACGACACAAGAGGTAGAGAATGCTATCAAGTGTATGAAGCGTGTGCGGTCGCCGGGACACGATAGCCTGAGTGTCGAACATCTAAGGAATGCGGGAGTGCACCTTTCTAGGATACTTGCCATGCTGTACAATGCTTGTCTGGCACATAGCTATCTGCCAGAAGCTATGATGAAGACGGTGGTTGTGCCACTGGTGAAAAACAGGACCGGTGATGTGGCGGATAGATCCAATTATAGGCCCATATCCCTGGCAACAATAATAGCCAAAGTGTTGGACAGTCTGCTTGACACACATTTAAGCAAATCCATCAAAATCCATGACGCACAATTTGGCTTTAAACCCGAATTATCAACGGAAAGTGCGATAATGTGTCTCAAGCAGACTGTACGATACTATACGGACAATAAAACGCCCGTGTATGCGTGCTTCTTGGATCTGTCCAAAGCTTTTGACTTAGTTTCCTATAGGGTACTATGGCATAAGCTGAGAACGGAAACAAGCCTGAGACCGGAACTGGTGGCGCTGCTCCAATACTGGTACGGCCATCAGTCAAATGTAGTAAGGTGGGGAGACGCATTAAGCGACTCCTACAGACTGCGTTGTGGAGTGAGGCAAGGAGGGCTGACGTCTCCGAGGCTCTTCAACCTGTACGTCAACCAGCTGACGGAGAGGCTCAGTGGGGCAGGGGTCGGATGCTCAGTTGATGGAGTTTGTATAAACAACATTAGTTATGCGGATGACATGGTTCTGCTGAGCCCCTCAGTCGGTGGCCTCAGAAAGCTACTAAGGATATGTGAGGATTATGCTGGGGTAAATGGACTGAGTTACAACGCCAAAAAAAGCGAGATTCTTGTATTTAAGGGAAAAAATAAACCACCTAGTTTTAAGCCATATTTCTCGCTCTGTGGATCCCTTCTGAAACAGGTGGCTCAGTTCAGGTACCTTGGCCACATAGTTGATGAGAGCCTCGAGGATGACGGAGACGTGGAAAGAGAGCGGCGGGCACTGTCGGTTCGGGGCAACATGTTGGCCCGCAGATTTGCACGATGTAATGATCAGGTAAAGCTTTCATTGTTTAGAGCGTATTGCCAATCATTCTACACGTGCAGTCTGTGGGCGAACTATAGGCAGCGGACTCTCAGGGCCCTTCGTGTCCAATACAATAATGTGCTGAGGGCGGTGTTGAGGAAACCCCGATATTGCAGTGCATCCACCATGTTTGCGGAGGCGAGTGTGGATGACTTTTACGCGATCATCCGCAAGCGTGTGGGATCGATGATGAGCCGGCTGGTGAGGAGTACCAACACCATCCTTAGCACATTGGCGTTTAAACTAGACAGTCCTCTGTGGTACGCCTGGAATGGTGCACACACGCTTCCGAACCGGCGCGTGTGTACATAAATGTATTGTGTGTATGTGTTTCCTGTTTTACAAAAAATGTATACTAACATAGGTTAAGTTTTTGGATACTAACTCATTAAATGTACTTGTCTTTTGTCTATGTTTGGTTCTGTCTCTTGTGTTTTGTTGTTTACTAACATAGGTGTAAGAATTTATGTATTACTAACATAAATTATGGACTCATGGTCTGAAATAAAAAATTTATTATTATTATTATTATTATAGGTACATTTTGTTACAACGAGCGGCACAAGTAAGGGTTCGCTCACAGCGACCGGCTCAAAGAGCATCAGTTCGCATTTTCTGTTCACTCAGACCGGATCGGAGCGGAGCCGCCAAGGAGACAAGTACATGGTAGGTATGTACATAGACCGTATGGAAAAGATCTTAAAGTCGAGCGAGCGAGAAAAAGCACTTAATCAGAGCCGATTGGCTCCTCTTTTTATTTCACACTAAACGCGTTCGATCATTCCTCGAGCATCCTAATGACAAAATAGTGCTCGTGCAAAAATAAACCTTAATACAATTATTCAAAACTTTAATTTTTTGGTTAAGATGATGATGTACATGTTAAAAATTTATTTGACGACCCGATCGGCGCAATAACACGCCGGATCGCTGTTTAGAGGGTCCTGGGTTCGATTTCCAGCGAGGCGGAGATTTGAATAATGAGTTTGAATTTCCGTTCTTGGTCTGGGTGTGTGTCTTTGTCTTGTGTGTTGTCCATGGCACCCACGACACAGGGAATCCTAGTTTGGGGCTATGAGTGTAAAGCGTTATTTATTTATTTACAGTAGGTAGTATACGGCGTTTAGGAGTAGGCTAGGTATAGCGAGGCGCGACGGGCGGCGCGGCGCGGGAGGCAGGAGGGCGCGGGTCATTGAACCGCGAGCGACTGCGCGCGATCTATTTTATACATTGCTAGTTTTTCTTTTAAAAAAAAAGTGATGTTTTTTTATGAAATTATCGTTTCGTTTAGCTTTACTAAGATGATAAAACATGAAAAAGGCGAAAAAAACGTTAAAAATTTTTCATTTTTTTTTCATCCAAATCGATTTTTTTCTCACTCATCATCATCATCATCATCATCACTATCACCTGCTTTAATATTCGTGAGCAGTTCCCTTACACCCTGTATTAAAAACCGGCCAAGTGCGAGTCGGACTCGCGCATGAATGGTTCCGTACCATTATGTATAAAAACGCCAAAAAATCTGGTCTGTTGTATGAAAGCCTCACTTAAATATTTGATTGTTTTATTGTAGCAAATATTACGCACAACGCCATCTCTTGGACCGAAAGGTAACTAAACTATCGCTGAGGCGTCGAAAGTATGGGCGCCCACTTAAATATTTATTGAAGTTATACTTCTTTAGGCGCGTTATGGAAAAATCATGAGAGTGAAATTTTACGATGCGCGCGCATCTGTAACACAAAAATTAACAGTATGAAGTTAGGCGCAAATTAACAGTATGAAGTTGCCGGCTAAGCCACTCATTGGCCTTTGTCAATGTAACTCTGACGTCTCTGTACTTTTGCTTTTGCTTTTTGACGTGACAACGTCTTATAAATTGGTTTGCCGGGTGGCACTTCAAGAAACTGCGTTAGTACTCCGCTCACGTTACTTATAGTAGCTACGGCGTACACACGTTGGCGTGTTTCAGAAAATGGTACAGCGCCATCTCTGGAGAAGTAGAGTAACTAGTTTGTTACCTCACTTAGTTGTGACTAATGGTTAATGGTCTAACGGTTAGCAGCGCTAGATGGCGGATGGTGTTACAATGTTTTAAATATAATTCTTTGTATATGTTTACCCCATGAAGATACGGGAACGCAGGGTCAACTTCACAAATAACCACAACTGCTTCCAAACCCAAAATAGCAGTTTATTATAAAACCAAAGAAGTCGACACATTGCCCTTTACAAATTTTTCTCTTATATAAACTCCACGTTACACTCGTTAGCGCGTTTCACAAATTGGTACAATGCCATCTTGTTTACAAGTGAGGAACTATTTAACAAAAATAAAACATTAAACTTAAATTGCTTCCGCCTTCACATGACGGTTAGACAGTATAAATAAATGTTTTAAATTGTTACTATTATTTCATCCTTCTTCCTACTATACGAATGAATATTCACATTAAAATTATTTTACCACTCAAAGTCGTTGTCACGTAAAACTTTCGCCCGTATACCGACTTTACAGGTAACCAATTTTTTATCGAAATTATTTTATAACCAGCCAGGTTTGTTTTGACTTGTTTGTGGCACATTGACATGACATAATATGCACAGACTAGCTAAAGATTAATGTTTCGTTATACGGTATGCAACAACTAGTCTTTTTGGTAAAATATTTAATAAAGGTTTTCATCAACTGCAATATAACAGTAAATAAATTATAACTAAGTATTCAAAGATAGTTTAGGATGACTATTAGTGATTATGCTACCATTCCATCAGTATTTTCTTAAGACGTTGTCACGTTCAACTATCGTCAGTAAACCGACTTTACAGACAACCAATTTTTTTTAGTATAATTAATACTAAATATTATGAAATTATTAACGTTGAATATTTATTATTTAATGATGCCAAAGAAGTATAACTTCTTACGCGCGTACATAAGTACACACAATTTAATTTTTTTTATTCTGTTTTTTAGTATTTGTTGTTGTAACGGCAACAGAAATAGATCATCTGTGAAAATTTCAACTGTGTAACTATTACGATTCATGAGATACAGCCTGGTGACAGACGGACGGACGTACGGACGGACGGACGGACAGCGAAGTCTCAGTAATAGGGTCCCGTTTTACCCTTTGGGTACGGAACCCTAAAAATTGTGCTTTATTGAAATAACTTGATACCAAAAGTGAAAACGATGGATTAACAATTTTGTAAAATAGTTAATATTGCATAAAATGCTCCCCTAATAAGCTCCATAATGAACCGTAACGTTCGATCGCTAACTCTGAAGCGGCTACGTAAGCTTTCGTGTTACAATGTACGCCCGGCATTCGTGCTTTCCATATTTTCCTCTCTCGGTTATTTTTATTTGATTAACTGCTGGTGGTTAAAGTGGGATAAGCTTAAAAGTCAATTATTACTACACTTATAATATTGAATAACGCACCTGAAGTTTGGATGGGATACATATTACGAGGTATTTTCACTTTCCTTCAGAACAGGACCTCATATATTTTTTCTTCATGAAGAATAATCTACCAACATAACATAATATGAAGTCATATTTAAAACATGTCATACTTTTCACAGTCAAAATAAGTATAAAATAGCCGTATGCCTCAGTTGGGCTACTTAATGCTAAAAGTGTATCGATTATTGTTTTATTCTGTGTTCCGTCCGTTCCGTAAAAATAAATGGATTTGACACACGGCTGTCTAGCTCTGTCCTGTGTCTGATCTCCAATTCTGTTTTTATTAGAATAGACGGTGAATTAAAATGAAATCACGCGAGATGGCTTTTAATATGCACAACTATTTTCAACATTTCACAGTGTGTTTTATTTATTGGAAACTTATGAATAAATCGAAAGTTTTAATTAATCCAAAATAAATCTATTACCGATTGATTCCTATACTCCATGTATGATAAAATCTATTATAGGGGGCTCTACGCAACAGAACCCAAAACAATATTTTTTATAATTTTTGTCTGTGAAGTCGGTTGAAAGTATCATACATAATAACAAGTTCGAATGTAACTACTGAGGAACTGATTTTCCGAAGCGAAGCGAGGGTGGGTTTACTATGGAGTTAAGATATAATATATGTTGTAAAATATGTACTTACGTTATAAACCATGGGTTGAGATTCCATTGTAAACATATTATGACAATTAAGTAGTTTAACGCCACGGCATATATATTTCAATTTTATCTTTTCAGCATCTTAACATAGTGAATAGTGAAAACCCATAGTGAATCAGTAGGCTGAGTACGGGTCTCCTTAAGTAAGCGTACTCCTTCACGCTGCTCCAGTGCGAATTGGTGTAGGTATGATTATTTAATATATATGTATGTTATATGAAATGGCACAGTAAAATTTTTCTTATTTCCACTTAATTTAATGAAACGTTCTGACATACTACGTCAGCTTTCCTGCTATCACTGTAAACCCACACGTACAGCGTTCTAATACCTATTTGATATGCATAACAATTTATGCTTAATTTCTTAGCGTCCGCATATTTCCACGCATGACATTTGTTACCACGATGTATAGAACATCTATAAGCAAATGAAGTGCCTAATGAATATTCATCATCAAAAGCCCAGGAGACTCGACAGCTTTGTTTTTCACTCACTTTGGAATTTAGAAAGAGCTTACCGTAGACAACGCTACGTGGATTTTATTGCGCCAGTATATTTCTACCATTTAAACCTTTACTAATAATAAAGCTGTAGAAGTTCTAAATCCGTGTAAATAAATAAGAGAAGAGTAAAATATTATTGGGAAGAAGTTTGTGTGATTAATACAAAGCGCTTAGTATTTTCGGGTTTAAAAATAAGAATAAAAAAACGTAGCACTCTCATAGCTTCAGCTTGGTTCTCTGCATCGTAGTTACCTTAGACTTATTTTTTATGTAATTTTTTGTGTTCATTGAAGCAAAATATGGGCAGATTACTGAGAAAAGATTGATTTCCATTTTCTTTACATTATGTTTACTCAGGATTATTCATTCTTCAGCAGAGTACACGAAGAGAGGTGCACGTTCGGATACAAAGATGGTTGAAACCATATACAAAAGTATAAATTACATACCATGTTATATTAGTCACATAATATTTTCGTTCACGAGCTATCAGAAATGTATTAAGACAGAATAATTATTGTAATTTCATGTATTACTATAAAGATGATAGGTAAAAAGCGGTTCTTCGGTAAATGTGATGATTTCTTCCATTAGGCATCAGTTACAATTCGTTCCCGGTCACGCGAGGTCAACATTATCAATACGAACATGGACCTATCGTACATAAGTTTCTTTATTTCTGACAGCAGTTTGTAGCGTTGTTGTGAAATGTATCTTTCTGATGTATTGTGATTGCACACGAAATTTGAAAAGTTATTGTATTCATCGTTAAGTTTAAAGTAAAGTTTTTTTTTATATATTAATATATATTAAATAAATTTAATCGCAATGAAATGCTATCTTACGATAACAGTCAGAACTGACGACTCTACGTGCCCTTTCAGAAATGGAAACACTGAATATTTTTTTAATTTAATTAAAGAAAATCACTAGCGATCACCCATCTAACTACCGACCGCGCCAGCTATTGCAAGACGCCGGGCTATGAACGCTTCTATGTGGATGCCCTATAGGGTAAATCGATTTTTTATTTCTTTTTACCTCTGAATTATTTTTTGATAACACCCTTTTCATCCGTTAAGGGTTTTTTGAAATGTTCAGTTTTGCTTATATTTTGTCATAATATCTACATAATTATATTATTTGCAGATTTTGTACAGTTCGCCCACTGTATCCATATATCTGTACCATCCTTGTTATTTTCAGAATTTAGCAAAAGGAGATAATCGAATGTATAAAAACGAACCGCAAAATATTTACTTTATTATACTGATTAAAAGAAGTTAAACTATAATTACATCATTAACAGTTGAATTTGTTTTAAAAGAATTTAAATAAAAAAACTGAATAAAAATCTCAAACTCAATACTTAGCAATACACTTTATCCAAGCAAATTTGAAGCAAAGATTTCATGTTTTAGGTGTACTTAGCTGAAGAGTTTTCGTAAACATGACAAGCGAAAAAACATTTAAATGAGGTATAATAATTTTTGTGAGAAGAGACTCTGACAACCACTAGGCTTGTCAACATGTTGACTCTCCTTTTTAACCGACTTCAAAAAAGAAGGAGGTTCTCAATTCGACCGTATATATGCTTTTTTTTTATGTTTGTTCAGCGATTTTTTCGTCGTTTATGGGCCGATTTTGATAATTCTTTTTTTGTTGTAAAGTAGTTATGCGCAGTGGGGTCCTTTTAAAAGGTTCATCAGGATCTGATGATGGCATCTTGGAGAAATCGAGGGCAACTTTCGAAAATTGTAGGGACGACTAGTGTGTTTGTTAATGTTTTCATAAGTACATGAAAGCGCTACAATTTCGTGAAGGTCTGGAGTCGATCTGATGAAGCCGAAAGACAGTTGAGGGAACTCCTTAATGATTTACTGCAGTTATCTAGTGTTTGGGCTTGATTAATTTGTAGTGACGAGAACTTTACACCTACATGTTAAATTAAGCGTCATCTGGCGAGTAGTTTTTGAGTTATCTCTGCTTATCGAGGTTGAAGTCGGTTATTTTTTTTGTAAAAAGCAATAATTTTATTGTTTTTCATTACTTTATTAGCTTGATGTTGTAAAGTTATATTAAACGTTTAGCCTTAAATAATTAGCCTTAAATAACGCTGTAATATAGGCTGAATAAAATCCATGTCGAGATGTCTTCTTACATTATTA
This sequence comes from Hesperia comma, assembly GCA_905404135.1. Classification (NCBI taxonomy): domain Eukaryota; kingdom Metazoa; phylum Arthropoda; class Insecta; order Lepidoptera; family Hesperiidae; genus Hesperia; species Hesperia comma. The sequence continues at coordinate 11,227,372 of FR990021.1, read as the reverse complement.
ATTATTTTACAGAAATGATTTCAGTTTTCGAAACAGTGACAGTCGCTTGAACGGAAGTCGATCTTTCACACCTGTAATCCATGTTTTGTTATTGTATTGTTAAGGTAGGATGTCGCTTCAATTTAAAAAAGTTATATTTTTATTTGTGAACCGGTGGAAATAAAGCAATGTTAATACAGCAGTTAATGAATAGGTAATTATTCTCTAACGTGATCAATGGAAAAATAAAATTAGTCTCAGAACAAATTGGTACTAGCCTAAATAGTAGTATAGATTAGGTATGTAACGTAGGTAAGTGATGAGAGAGGATTTTTCAAAATTCCTTCGGGATAGGGAAAACGGGGTTTGTTTTTTTTTAATTGAAGATTAACTACGTAACTTTATAGTTACGTAGTTAATCTATTAGTATTTATATACTACCTGCTTGAATTTTCTTCTTGAGGTTTCTTGATTTTCCCACGGGATATTGGATAAAGAGGAGATATAGTCCCCAATATAAAGTATACTATCTCCGTAACTGCACGAATACAATCTTTCAATTTGGCAAGTAGATAGCTTTTGATAATCATTAAAAAATAATTTGAGGATTTTTTTTAATTCCTTCGGGATAAGTAAGTAACAAATATCTAGTGTGATATAATATAAAAATGGACTTCCTCATTGATTCACTCATCATCGCCCTGTCTATACGGTTTGAGCTACGGAGCTGAAATTTTGCACATAGACTAGATTAATTGTGACGTAGGCAAGTGATAAGAAAGGATTTTTCGAAATTGCTACGGTACAGGAAATAAAATATAAGTCTACGCCAGCGAAAATGCGGGCGAAAAGCTAGTTATGGATATAATACAGCAAACGAACGTGCAACATCACTGTACCGCTATCTGATTTCATTTGATGGTAAGTGTAGGTATTTGTTATTGAATATTTTGTGAATCTCCGTTTTCTTTATTTCACTGCGACACATCATTTAATAAGGGTGTTCGTCAACAAGAAATATAATTACGAAAATGCCTAAGCTCAAGGTATCGTAGACGCAAGCTATAATTTCACCGTAACCACGTGTAGTCCAATTTGAGTAGAACGGTATTATTACGTTTCCCTACTGTGCACCTCTACAAGTTTGCTCCCTGAGCTCCACAATTGTTTTCACTGCTATCTCGCCGGGCCTGAAGTTCCGACATACCCAACTTAATGTGCTTAAGTGAACGATGTTGCCCCAGCGAATTCATTCACAAACTTCCACAATTTGATGTTTTACCTGCACGAGGAAGGCTTCGTTCGATTTTTAACCCCCGACGCAAAAAGAGGGGTGTTATAAGTTTGACGTGTCTGTGTGTGTGTGTGTGTGTGTGTGTGTGTGTGTGTGTGTGCGTGTGTTTGTGTGTCTTGTGGCATCGTAGCTCCCGAACGGATGAAGCGATTTCAATTTGGTTTTTTTTTTGTATTAAAGGGGACTTACGGGCGCGTGTTCTTAGATATGTTTGATGAAAATCGGTTGAGCCGTTTAAAAGTTGTGGGGGGTAAAAGCGGGGAAGAATAGCCGAATGTATGCAAATATACTCGTGTGGGGTCTCAAAAGAAAGGGCACAGTAAGAGAATATTTATGACTTAATCGAGAATATTCTGACCTATAAAAAGTATAAAATAAAAATTAAATTAAAAATTAAAAAATACCCCCGACACAAACATTTAAAAAGTAAAAAATAATATCTCTAAATATAATAATACGTCGCGTTGGGGGACCGCTCCATTTACTTCTAACTTTAACACAAAAAATATTTATTTTACGTGCGAATTTCAATTTACACGAACTAGTTTCAAATTACGATGTGCTCTATTTTTGTTTTATCGGAAACTAGCTTCCGCCCACGGCTCCGCCTGCATCGAATTCGTTTATATCGCAATTTAGGGATACCATATATTATCTTTTCTTTGCCTTTCAGCATTTGCGTTCAGTAGTTTTGTCTGTGCGTTGTTTCATTGTTTCATATAAAATAAATGTAGGTAATACAAACTTTCCTGTCGTATTACAAACCTTTGAAGGTTGACTTAAAAAAAAACCCATATTGAAAACTGGGTTATCAACTATATTTATGCCAAAAATTCAATTTACTCAGTAAAGCGGATTACATTTATTTTAATAAAGGTAGTTTATATTTTATAGTTTTTTTTTGTTATCGAGGGGGAAACCTTCAAAAGGTACCCGGTGCCGTGGGAGCGACACAGGGTTATGTGGGATTTTTACCCACTAAAACCCCCCCGGTGGCCTACCTCAGCGCTTGTGGAGGACTCCGGGATCTCCAGAGGAACACGACCGGTGCCCTCCAAGCGCAATGTCCCATACGGACCCAACGCGTGTTCTCCACGGCTCTGTGCGGCCACACACAGAGCAGTCCTTCCCGGGGCTGCCGTTGGGCGGTTCGAGCTCCCACTCTAGCCGCCCGCAACCCCGAAAGTCCCCTTTTAGTCGCCTCTTACGACAGGCAGGGGATACCGAAGCTCGTATTCTGGTCCCGAGCCACAGGGACAATGTATACCTACCTACAGCATTAAGGTACATGATTTCGACAGTGATTTGGACGGATAATTTACTCAATCGTATTAATTTTATTTTAACGAAGTGTATTGAGATCAAGGACAGGTGTGACACGAAATTACGAAGTAACATCATTGATAATGTAATGACATTATTTATATCTTACAGAAACTTAGTAATAAAGTAAATTTTATAACGTGTTTTATTGTAGAGAGTATCGCAATCCATAACTATTAAACTGCTGGGATTGGAGTTTTCTCTTGTATAGGAGAACAGGCAGGCTTACCACACTGTCCAGATTGGCGGATTGGTGGACTTAACACAGTTTTGAGGTGTAGGTACAAGTTTGTCTAAATCGGGGTCCTCGGGGACAAGTGCGTGCGGGAATGGGAAACTAAGAGAATAAAGTGTACAGGTATCGAAGCAAGTGATAATTACGTTATGAGTTCTTATTATGATAATAACGTCCATAATTTTTGTTCCTAAGTCTAGCTGTCACTGCTATTCGGTATATACGGGGTATTTTCTTATTCTCATTAAATAATTTTCTTTTGCTTTCCAGTTTCTTTTGTTTGCAGTTTTTTATCGTTTACGCCTCTGCACTAGGATTCTTGAGATTGTAATCTTTTTATTTTTCTTCAAAAGCTTTACAATAAATATGGATTTAATTTTCAAATATGGAATATAATTCAAATTATGGATAACAGGATAATCGGAAATATAGTGAGGAAATTTCCTATGAGGAAATAAACTTACACCTACGAACTGTTTACAGAGTTCTCAAAGATGTATAAACTTTGCCAATTCACGCTTGGGTCGGACCGATATAAAAAATACTACTATACACTCATAGCCCTACATTAGGATTTCCTGTGTCGTGGGTTCCATGGACAAAATAACAAAGACAAAGACATACACCCCGACCAGGAACAGATTTTTAAAATCATCGGTCAAATTTTCACAATGATTTCGCATTTCCTTTGAACGGCAATCGTAGGCGGCACGTCATTTTCTTTAAACTATCGCCGTTTCGCAACGGTGGTTTATAACGGATTATAATGGCGAAAAAAGCTTCTGAGCACATCTTTTAAAACAAAATATTCAATCTTATTTATTTAATACCTATAGTGATTTACACTCACCTTAGCGGAACTGCTTGTAGAGCTGGTAATTTTTGTGTATCTTTATCGTTAAAATTTTCTTTACGCTACCGTCGCTACCTAATAGTAGCCCGTGTCTACGAGATGCGCTTTTATATATATGTCTTAGGTACACGAACAACTCTGCAGGCAGGTCATGTATTGACTTAGGAACTTTATAGTTATACCAATCCCAATAAAAGATCGCTGTATCTAATAAATTCGGTAATAACACGATACCAAATGATGCATCCTACTACTAAAATGATTATGATAAATAATCGTTATTTTAATACCTATGTAGATACGAATTTATGATTTTCCCTACAAAAACCATGTTGCTACATATTTTAAACTGTGAAGCTACTGTAAGTATACCTTTTTCTTTGAGTTTATCGCGTTGTGACTCCCAAGACCTTAGTTTATAAATAACTCTAATACCCATTTCCTTTAATATAAAGATTTATTGTAGGTATTTGGGTGTTTTAACCCATAGTAAATTTGCTATAGGATTTAAGTCTAACTCGTTTAAAATTATTATTAATTTAAATCTAACTCGTTTAAAATTTCCCTGATTCGAACGGTAGAAGAGACGATTAAGTATTTCGTCGACTTCCATTATATTAGTCGTATAATGACAACCATTTTGTTACCAGATCTTGTTGTCAATCAAGGGGACAACATTTATCTTTTTAATAGCTTTTTACCCTCGAAACGAACGCACTGGGCTGTTCACAGATTGAACTATTTCGTCGTGTTTCTTGAATTGTCGATGAGAGCGGCAATGGTATTGTGCAATTTGTTGATTTAAATCGACATTACCTAAATACTTTGTTAGTAGACTGCTGTAATTGTAATGTCATAAATCTTTAAATATGAAAGTTTTATTTATCACTTTAGTAGGTAGGTACTATGTATAAATTATAAATTTACACGATACTATTAACACAAACGATTTAGGTAAAAAAAATGTCTGCCTATCTGTAGGTATATCTTTCTGTTTTTGCGAGCCAATCTATGTAAAGGGCTGAACCGTTTTTTGTGGGACTTTCACTAGAAGATACAGGAGATTGTGGCGCAATACATAGACTTTTGATCCTAGAATTTCCGCGGGATCGGGATTTACGCGGGAAATCTCCCACGCACGAAACAAGTTGCGAGCGCAGCTCGTTTGAAAAAGATCTGCTGTTTGTACATTACTACCCATGATTACTACTCGGTTGTGCGGTATTAGGTAGATACTTGGTAGTCTTCGGAGCGAGTTCAATTCTTGGCAGATAATTATGTGCCAGATAAAACAAGTGTTTATTCTAAGGCAATGACTTTATGACGTCATGTTTGTATTGATTGTGTTTTCCAATCCTTCCTACTTAATATTATAAATGCGAAAGTTTGTAAGGATGTATGTGAGTGAGTGAGTGTGTGTGTGTGTTTGTTGCTCTTTCACGCAAAAACTACTGAACGGATTTTCATGAAACTTTGCAGTAATATAGCTTAGACATCGGAATAACATAATTTGTTAAAATTTATAGAGATTTTTGAAGGGACTGGTTTCCCGAAGCGAAGCGAGGGCGGATTTTCTAGTATTGCATGTATGAGTGCGAAATTTTATTTACTGGTACGTTCATTTCGACTGATGTTTCATAACTTGATATACCAGTTTTATATTTAAAATATTTTAACCAACCGTCCATTTTATTCAGTTGCTATCGTAAAATAGCGATGCATGATAAATGAGGATCAAAAATATATCTGAAGGGTTAAAACTCAATTTACAATGGAATTTACTATCTTATATTATACGTGTGGTAAAGCTTTTAACCACACATCATATTCGGATTTTGGGAGCAAAATATGTGCTGTTTTATTCGTAGCTTTTTATTATGTTAGTTGCTTATTTTATTATACTGTTATAATCTTATAATGTATGTTTTACTCGAATTTTTAAACTAGAATGTTAAAAGTATTGCTATAATGACATAGTTGCAATATACTAGTGTAACACATAGAAAGTTTCGCCTTCACGAGCGCTATACAACTGCGATATTCATTTTTTATTTGGTTATTTTTCAGGAATTCCGTAGAAATTGTCATTTTGGTAAAATTTGATCCGTAGACTTCTTGATAGTCGGTAAATCCGAAAAAAATCCTAATGACGAATTTTTTGCAGGTCACATGAGAAATAAAACCACATGAAATAAGTAGTTTCATTTGTATCCAAATTGAAAGTGCAACCGTGATTACCACGAAGTAAATAGCATAGTAGTAACCAGCTATTTGTGCATGTGGTGGCAGGATTATTTACTTGATTTGCTGTAATTCCATGACACTAGACATTAGACCAGAGTCTTAAATGGAATGTTCAAAACAACACACAAACAAGATAGCAGGGGTAAAGAGCCTGTAATAAAGGGATATTATTAGATACTGGTTTGAAACTCGTGGGTGATTGATTACGCATTACGTCTTTACTCCGTTCGCATGCGGTTTAAATTTCGTTTAAATGGCAACCCACACAAATGCCAGCTTTCCGCCGCTGTGATTTTTTTAAGGAGTTAAGGTAGCAAACGAGTATGCAGCACCACCTTTCCGCTGCCGCCCATGATGACTGACCGACCTAGACTCAATTTAGAGTTTAGGATTATTTATTTTAAAGATTACTCCAGTTTATAAATGTTAGAACATTAGTTGGTTAGTTAATAACAGTGAGGACAGGGACTGTTAGCGATGGTTAGTCCTGTTAGTTATTGTTAGTAATAGCCCCGTAAGTATTTGTTAGTATGAGGTCCGTTTTAATTTGGTCATGGTTGTGATGGATGACTCTAAAAAAGTGTAAACCTTTCTATCCGGAACACAATTGCTGTTAAAGCCAATATTATGATGGTTGAAATGGTGTTATTACCAGAATTCCGTGGCGGGCGGTGGAGCTCTAGGGCCTTATCATTTATTTATTTATATGGTATTGTAGATTGAAGGTGAGAATTGAAAACACCTTAAGTAAATTATGTTTACAAGCTAAATTGAACTTGGACAATCTTGCACGGGCTATTGAGATAATAAGTGTAAAATGAAAAATTAAAAATTCGCTACGTTTTGTATAGCCAGCCCTCTCTAGTAAACTGCGAGTGAACTCTAAGAAAAACATAATATAATCTATGAATGATTGATTGATTCCAGACCGATTTCGGTCATGGCGACTGGTTCAACTCTTTATCTATGGACAATAATAATTATATAATTGTCGCTCGTGTGTTCGCATATGACTGTAATAGCCAAACTTCTTTGAGAAGGTCCGCGCACATAGTGTACATATGAGGACACCATTAATATCCACAATAGCTTTTAGTTCGTCGTTTGAAGAGAGACTCTTCAAAGTCAAAAACTTTGTTTTGACTGGAGCTCTCCTTATAATATGTAACAATCTAATAACTGTCAATAAGCTTTGCTCCATTAAACGAACTATTATAATTGGTTACTACACGACATCTAGATAGTGCTGAAATGCCTTACATCGTTTTGGAAAAGAGCTGATATTCTTCAAAATTGTCGGACCAATTTCTACTATAACATTATGTAGCTGAAAACCATCGAAAGAAAACGGGCTTTAGAATGAAATAAAACCGCAGTGAAATTGGTCAATCACAGATACGCAGACAGACTATTTAAATTCATAACACTCATTTTTTGCGACCAGGATAAAAAATTAAAGGATGATAGTTTTGTTGGTTGTGGTTAAAAATACCCGTGGCCACTGCCGTATTAATATGAAAAGCTTTCGTAAATACGACCGTTTTTTCCCAAAACATGTACAAGCTATCCGAGTTTTTGATAAAAAAATAAACGTCGTTAATATTATACGCGTGTGTGCAGAGTTTGATTGTTAGAAATCGTACAATAATATTATTATAAGTTTAACACAAAGTGCAGGTATGTAGCGACCGAATGTATTCGCAGAAGGATCAGGAATAATATTAAAAGTTAACCTATGATAAAAATAGACATTTTGTGTTTTCATGTAACTAAGTAGTTATTTCAGTCAGTTTCTTTCGTTGATCTTTTAAACTACTACACATAATTTGTTGATATTTTTCACCACGCTACTCCAGTCATTCATGATCTCAAAAGTGAAACGGCTTAGATTTTTACTTCCACATTTCTTTCCTTCAATCTTCAGTCGTCACGCGCATGGTACCTAAGTAATTATTACTCCGTTTGTGTTCGATATGGAATTCCTTTTAATGTCAACCCATATAAATGCCAGTGTAATAAAGATCATTGTATATTGACGGTGAAGATATGAAATGCCTTAAGTAAATTTTCTCTACAAACTAAATTGAACTGTAAGCACACGTAATAATTTTTTTTAGACGGGGAGGGATAATTCCTTATTCCTGCACCTGTAACGCATTCTAATGGAGTCATCGGATTAGTAGGAGTTGTTTGTACGTAAATATTATAATCTATGCATTTATGGAACACTGTAATTGGAATTTGAATATATTATATGTCGGAGCGCAGTCAAGGTCAAGTCCTGCGCTGATCTTTCAACGCCTTCTGTGGAGAATCGCTGGAACTACTCGTGGAAACGTCAAACAGTCGCTGATCTTTCAAAGCCATCTGTGAAGAATCGCTGGAACTACTTGTGGAAACGTCAAACAATTATGGTTTGGCCATGGTCGGTATCACGGAACAGCAAAATTTTCTGTTCCGTGGTCGGTATGGAGTGGGGGTAGAGATGACATTATAGAGAACCAGAGTTGTCATGAGGATTCGGAATTGAGCGCTTAGACCGAGTAGACGTGTCGAACCCACTGCCATACCAAACTTACCGCGTTTCCAAGTTTAATCCGAATTAATCTTGCCGATCGTTTGTTATTTTATTATAAACTGTATTGAAGTATTGTAACGTGGTTGTAATAGACGTTTAAACTCGGTGTACTGACTATTATTTCAGACCTCCAGCAACGTATAACCCAAAGTATAACGACCGCTCTGACCCTGGCTCCGAGATATAGATTAAGTTCTGCAGATTCGAAATGATATATTAAATACCTAGATTAAGTATATTTTTAATTTTCTAAGCGTTTTTAAGAAAACATAAAACAGATGACTAAGACAATGGCCAAGGAAAGGTAACCGAAGTTTACATTTATTTATAGTAATTGATATTTACCGCGAAAATTATCAGAGTGTAACCAGGAAAAAACGACCAAATTTATGACCGCGATTTTTACTATCCCTATCATTTATTTCTTGAGCTTTCTATTTAATTGAATACAAAAGTTAAACGCTCCAAGTCAGTTTATTCTCCGGCGAATATTTGCAAAGTCCATTTTCGCAGAAAGTAAGCATTTGGTGCCAGCATTTTCCTTTCTTAATTAGTTTTAAATTACGTGACGATAGCTTTGTTAATTTGCTAATTTTGGTACAAGGCTATAAATAATTTTGCCTGTGCTTCGATTAAAATATTTTTCCGGAGTTACACTATTTTCGTAATTGTTAACATCCAGCTTATCAACAATGATCGTTAGGTACATGACCACACACGGTACACGATAGTATTTGATGGTTCTTGCCAAGGATTGCAGCTGATTTGATATTTTACCTTATAATTTTATACATAACCCCTTAGGGTCAAATCACACCGAGACGAGACGCGACGCGACGCTTCGCGCAGTCTTTCAAAGAGGGGCTCAAAATAGAACTTTATTTTCTACACGAAAAGATATACATTTCATTGTGAGAATTCAGAATACGTTGCTTTCATGCAGCGCTGCGTCTCGTGACGCCTCGCGGCGTAGCGCGGTGCATCGCTACGCAGCCGCATCGTCGGTACGCGCGGCGTGCAAGATTGCCTACTTTTACGATGCACCTCGCGGCATTGAGATGCGTCTCGCGGCGACGCGTGGCGCAGCGCGAAATCACTGGCCTCTTCCAGTATCGTTGCGTCGCGTCGCGTCGCGTCTTGTGTGAGCTGACCCTTAGATAGGTTTGTAATACAGAATCCTTACGCTCAAAAACAAAAACCGTACCAAATACAATTACGCCTTGTTTTACAGATTGCTTTTTCATATTGTTTATCTCATGTACTAACATTCTCCTCGTATATATTTTATACCTGCATCGTTTTATGTACGGAAATTCGTGAACGAAGTGATTGTCGCTTTCAAACAGTTAAACGAACATGTTATTTACGAATGTTTGTTTTTAAATTTTTACCTGAAAAAGTGGTGGAGCTAGGAATTCGTTCTGAGTAGAACCGACCGTCTCGTACTATGTAAGTTCGATTTCTACTGTGTAGTAATTATATGTGTTCCAATTAGAAAAGTGTGCTTCAGTTGAGGTCTAGACCGCCATGGACTTTTATTATGCCATGCTCGCCAACTATTCATAGAACGCGCGGGCACAACCCGTTGACCGCAACTGACCGCAGCCCGAGCGATGCTATTAGATGGTAGGGAATTCTTAGCCTTAGTCCTCAATGGTAGCAACATATCCGTGACCGAAAAAGAATGAGATATGCTCACGATTACCAACTGGACTTTTGCGACAACAACTAACAGGACTAGCTATTACTAACACTCTCTGTCCCAATTTTGATACTTATTAACAAGCTAACCAATTAATTATTATAACAACCACTGTTCATTGTACTAACCATAGAATACCGATAAGAGTCTTGTTCTAGGTCTATTTCGGTTGTCATGTGCGGCAGTAGGTGGTGCTGCATGCTCCTGCATGGGTGGTGGCTTGCTAACTTCGGTAACCTGAAGCTCCTGACCACATGAAAAGAAATATATCGACCTAATAAATTTTTGTACATATTATGTTATATCCTTAGTGTTATTATGTATCTATACAAAATATCTATGCTCTGCTGTATGGCAATTCTATATTCGAAAAAGAAATAAATAGTCGCATACGTTTTTCTAGAGAAGTCACGCCGTTTTATTTCAGGTTATGGGCCCAGACTCATATTCCTTTTAGTGTTCGCGAATTATCTAGGTTTTGTCAGTATCATCAGTTTGGTGGACAATAGATTTGTGTTTCGCGAATGGACTAAGTATATTACAGAAAGTAATAAGTATAAAACAGGTGCGTGACAGGACCAAGGACATTATAGTTTTATCATGGCGAACGGAGGTTCAAATTATTTAGTAAATTGAAAGGTCGTGAAAACTATAAAGACTGGTGTTTCGCCGCAGAGAATTTTCTGGTGTTGGCAGGAATGGTGAAATGTATTTATTATGTAAACCAGAGTCAGGAATAATACCAGAAGCTGCAGGATGCGAGAGGAAAAGCGATTTTTTTGATGTTTTTGTGTTTTATTGTATTTATTTTCTGAGAAATATATTATGCTCATGACAGTGGCCATCGAAGATTCAGGCATTCGTATGTAATAAGGAACAAGAAACCGGACGATAGTAAATGAGACGAATGCATCTTTACATGTTTCGGTTATCAAACGAAAAATAATATTAAAAAGTCTATGACAAGAAAAATGGCACGATTGCGCAGAAGTTATCTGTCAAAAATAAGCAACATGTCAATAAATCACGACTTCAACAGGAAAGACATGCAGGCAGCTGTAGGAGTCATGTTGAACAAGAAGGCCGATATCAACAAAAGAAATTGTATAGTGTGCTGTGAGGGCAAGCAAAGTAGATTGCCTTTTCCGTCGGAAGGCAACAGGAGTACTGAGCTTTTGAATATAGTACATAGTGATATCTGCGGGCCCATGGAAAATGTTTCTCTTGGAGGATCAAAATAGAGGATCATAGATGACTACAGCCGCATGACTTTATGTTTATTATGTACTAGGTATTGTTGAAGTGTAACTGATTTCGTAATAATTGTTTTTGTGTGATAAGAGATATTTTGAGTGGGGGTGTTATTATGTATACAAAATATCTATGCTCGGTCTAAAATGAAGCACTAACCGATTTCTTTTTAATACAAGATAAGTACTATGAAATATTCGAAGCTAACTTGTGAAAAGTGATGTTATTACATTTCTTTTGCTTTTCGGAAGTGTTGTGACAAAATTTAACAGCACATTTCGTCTCATAATTATTTTTCTTCGCGAGACACTTTTGGGCGCGCATTGACATTGAATACTACGGTGACGGAGCGGAACGGCGGGAACTGTGTTTGGAGTTTGGCTGCAAATGAAGGTACTACAAAATGGACTCGATTCCTATAATATAATAATTATTCTTAGGTTATATTATAATTACAACTGGGTCTTTCGAAATAGTCAGCTGGAGTAAAGTTATTGAGATTAGTTAATTTTGTAAAAACTAATAGACGGTTTGGATAGACTGACGAGACAGTTCGAAGGAATAAAAATAGTTCATACTAGTAACAAAACCACTAACTTTATGTTAGTTTGCAAAAGAATAAAAATTTCGGTGTTTATTAATTAAATACTTGTAGAAAGGATGCCGGCTATCTTGAGTACAAATACATGAGGTATCAATAAGGAGACCAGGTCTTGAATACAAACGGAGTCCTTTAGATTTGCTTAGTACATTTTATGATTCCATTCAACAACTATAACGGATTTAACAGAATATCACGGATTGTATCTTCATATCACGACGTTCCACCAGCACACGTAAGGAGCCTCCACAACCTGATGACAGCTCCTCTTCTCGCTGTCGCCATGTCGTGAATGCTTCTTTAGCACGCGGTGTTACGTCAGTTGTCAAACTCGTCCAGATATAAGGACCTCCTTTTCACTGCGCCGTCACGGCCAACCCTGACCACCGCGCGTCCTCGAGCGGTTAGTTAGATTTGGGAGTCACCTAAAGAGACAATCATCCAATTAGTAATTGCTCGTCCATACCTGATACAAAGTAGCAAGCAACACACATTGCCGCTGAGTATGCTCAACTTTTGAATCTGACCAAATTAACCTTCAATATCAACATGCGTGTTATCACTCAGTTATTCCTATTTTATTAACAATCGTGCTCGTTGGCTTTCGACCACCAAACTGTTCCAAATCGTGAATCCGATTCAATCATGCCACATAAAAACTCACTTACAACAATCTTCGTAGTGAACTGCTCTCTGTATTTCATCATCTCGACCTAAAACGCACATATGAACTCGCAAAACTCCTCGATATAACAAGAACTCGGCATACCTAAATGCAACCTTCATTCGTTTACTCCAAAAGCGAGAACCGGGCGTGTGGAGCCCTCTGCACCAACTTACTCCCAAGGCGTGGACCGGACGTACAAAGCCCCTTCGACCAGCTTACTCCCAAGGCGTGGACCGCACGTACAGAGCTCCTTCGACCAGCTTACTTAAAAGCGGTGGCCCGGACAACTGTAGCCCCTTCAACCAGCCGAACATAGGTATCTTCCACAGCAGGCAGCGGGTTTTTCTCAAGCTCGGCAGCTATCTTTCAACCAAAGGCGTAGTTCGGGCGTGGTTCTGGCTTATGAAGCCTTTTAAACCAGCTTGTTTCCAACCAGATGCGCACCTATTTTCTCTTGTCGCTTGCTCGACACCACCTCTAACAATACTTACTCATTTGATACTGATAACCTAAATCAAGCATTCGTCCCTCTAGCCATAAACGTGCGCCATAATTCTACCACAATTGCCACGGATAACCACACTAAAACTCACTATCTGCAGCTGAAAGACTGTTTGAGCCAGCTGTTATTGCATTATCACTCCATTTTGAAGTACTACTATCACTATGAGCTTGGTTAATATGAACATCTTGTTCCTTATTGACCGCCGTCTCGGCCTCCTCACCACCGATCGTGTTTGTTACAATTTCAACTAAGCCCTCAAAGTCACACTTACACACACTACCCACGTTTCTTCAAATAGTAATAATATTACTTATACTACCTCAGCAAGAGTTGTTCGGAGGAAATAACTTTACTCTGCGTTATTCTATTGAAATGATATTGCACATCACACCACCTTTGAATTCTACATCACTCATATATTTACACAGTACCAAAAGCGAACAGTCGGAACTCAGCCACTCCCCAAATATGTCGTCTCGTCTGGCGAGAGATTTCCCTTTACCCTATTATGATACTTAGTGTGACCCTTGGTTACAAAATTCACATAACCATTACATAATTACACTAGCCGGGCTCGAACCGGGAACCACTAGCCTCACGGGCAAATATTATGCAGCAGGGTTTATATTCGTAACAGAACTAAAAAAAGCTTTACGTTTGTCGTCAACGTATACTCGGTGACGGTGTCATCGCGTTCAGTACCAAAATTTACTGTAAAATTGCTGTTTTCTGCAGAGAATGAAAAAAAGAATTCAAAGACCTTACCAACTGCTTTTACTAATGTACCTTCCATTACACTGTGGTCAAAAATTGGAAAATCCTTGCGTGTATTTACTCCATTATCATTATACAATTGTCAATAGCTGTGCCCATGAATTGCAATGCTCGAACGTTAGTTTTTGTTGAGACATTCAGCCTCAGTTATCCGTCATGACTACCGCTGACAACATACATCCACGTTCCCACATGGCGTATCTGCAACCAATAATTTTGAACAGCAATTTCCAATATTGAAGAGCTTCAGTTGTTAACAAACTACAAAGTTACTACAACATATCGCCCCAATATCGACATTAAGAATGATGACAAGCATAAACGCCCATCACATATCACATGCCCGATGAAGAATGAAAGAAAGCGTTAAAGAATCCCCAAATACCAGTACTTAGAATGGTTCAATGATGATAGCCATGATCACGTTCTCGAGATGTCGTGTCTATTGTAAATAGAACGTTCTTGTTTGAGAACCAACGTCAGTGGTATAAGAAAGGCACCTTAATATTATTGAAAGCTGCAGTGTTAAATTGATCAAACGACCACTGAACTTGTTAGAAGATGGCACCCTCGGAGCTGTTAGTGGATAAGTTACTTTCTTACTGCGCGACCAACCAGACCAAATCTTTACAACCGATACTAACCACATTTGCCTTATTATTCTGAATAATTTTCAAGTGCGAAGTACCTAGTGTGTACACAGTATTTCCCATATGGCTAACTGGCTAAATGTTGACAAAATAATAACCGATTCCATATTTTAGAAGGGATGAATAAATCGACCTTGGTTGCCATAAGTTTTATGATCTTGCCGGGTTTCAGGTACCAGAGACGCTTTCAACATTACACGCTATGGTTGCAAGTTAAATGCAGTCCCCTCATTTTTGAGAAAAGGCGTGCCCAGTCGTAGCTTACAGGATAATTAAAGCATGCAGTGGACAATAATAATAAATGTTCATACTATATTGACATTAGCAAGCTGAAAATTAGGTAGTCAAATTAAATTAATTCACGTCATATTACATTAGCTATTTCAATGTCTCCTATGTTCCGTAATTAAACCTCGCATTCATAGAAGCATCGGAGCGTATTGACACTAAACTTGTGTTGTATGAATGTACCGCATCGGTCATTTATCTTGGAGGTGAAGGTTGAAGCAACTTTGCAAATCCACAACAAGACTATTCCGTCGCGTTCATTCCTCTGCTTCACTATAATGTATACCCCAAACCACGTAACGAAACTCAACGCAATTCTCAACATCATACAATTCTCTGTTCGGTAGGTTTACAAAAAGATCAGGGAAAACTTCAATGTTTCTTAATAAAATAGAACTACCAAGGCTGCTAAAATGCTGACCAAACCTCATGAGAACATTTAATTAACGATTCATCTCAGAAATAGAACTCAACTCATAAAGACAATAATCTTATTACATTTGAACCAAATAGTTACGTTAAGCATTTCTACGTTCATCGTACATCATTACGTTAAGCTCTTAGATAAACTTCGCTCTCCATTGCAAGTCACACCATTAACATTCTGGAGATATTAGGTATTCAAAAGTACTTTAAATCATTATTTTGATGCCGTACGTGTCCTCTAAACCAATCCTCAAGAGTATTCTAGAGCAACAGTCAATCCTAGCTCAAGTTACCATAGAAGTTACTCAAATAACATTACTGTCATTAATATTCTTTTACTGTTGGTCCGTAACATCCGAATGTAATTCATCTCATCGTTTCTGAAATTATTATTCTGTACACAATAGTCATAAACCTCAGACCTAAAACTTCACATTGGATCCAATGGTAGTTACAATTTAATCGCTCCATAATGATCCCATACTATATCTTCATTGTAGCCATTGAAAACCAGGGCATGCCACAATTTTAGCTATAAACAAACATTATTATCCATTACTATTGAAGCCAAATCCTATCACAATTGATTCATCAATTTCAAAGCTTTCAGGCTATAAATCTCATCAGAATTATTATTTAGCTCCTTAAACGATGTTCAAGTTAACATCTTGTAGGACGCAGCAATTCAACACTTTGTAAAGCTCAGTGAAATTACTAGGCTGAAGGTCTATGATATCCCTTTTAAGCCTCATCACCGACACATAATGAAACGGCATTTGAAGTAGACTTAAGACAACAAAAATAAGTTCGGATCGAATTAAACAATAGAAACGGAAGTCTAAAACACCAGCGTCTTAATCTCGTATGCATTTTGTTCTGATTACGTTACAATTATTCCATACTTTATTATTGACAGTTAATAGGGTAAATTACCTACTAGTTAAAGAACTTACAACCCTCCTTTTTATGGAATTAAGAAAGCAAACGAGCGTACAGCACCACCCTTCCTCCATCACGCATGATAATATTGTGCTCCTTCTGTCCTCCTCATCTATTCAGCTAGGTACTCTACAGGAATCCCCATCGCAACGTCGCTCTCCAAGAAGTATACCAATGTTAATAGTAATTATTGCCTTACCGACATACTCACCCTTAGTGACTTACCCACTCACCAACACCAATGTTATTAGAAATGCAATACATACAGATATGCGTTTAGTATTAACGCATACCAATAGAAAACCAGAATTATGTTGACGCTGTGCCCTCTCAAACATTAGCAGCGATCTAAGAAGCATACAATACTGAAAGGTGCGTTTTAGCGCACATTAGCGCACATTTCCACACATTTTTGTACATTCGTATTATACACGACTTTCTGCTATCCATGATACGCTGGCCATGGCTTTTACAACCGCCATCACCTTTACAGCATAATTCTCCGTAGTTTAGTCGAATATCGTTCATATTTTCATACTTTACACACGGTCATGGTCGTGTTTATGAATCGTCTGAGAGTTTTTGTGAGACTTTTCCATACCTCTATATCCATGACACTGCTTGCACATTCTGTAACGGAACAATATTATCACAACCAATGGAACAATGTTACCAAAAGAGCTCCATCGAACACATATACTATGGAAGTAGGTGTTCACTATCCAACAACACAATCCTTATTTGCAACCTCAGTTTTCAACAATGATCGTTCCAATTCGATCGTTTCCAATGCGTTTGTAATGATTTACATCGTAAAATATTCACTTCCAAGAAAATTTCAAATGACATCTTTTGTCAGTCCACTTTTATTTTTCACCATTGATAGTATCTCAATGTTTTTCACCGTTTATTGCAAACATTATTGTAAATGCATTATTTTTTAAGTTTTTATGCAAGGTTTCATGAGCGCTGGGTTCTTTATCCCACTTCTGATGTAGAAAGGATGCCGGCTATCTTGAGTACAAATACATGAGGTATCAATAAGGAGACCAGGTCTTGAATACAAACGGAGTCCTTTAGATTTGCTTAGTACATTTTATGATTCCATTCAACAACTATAACGGATTTAACAGAATATCACGGATTGTATCTTCATATCACGACGTTCCACCAGCACACGTAAGGAGCCTCCACAACCTGATGACAGCTCCTCTTCTCGCTGTCGCCATGTCGTGAATGCTTCTTTAGCACGCGGTGTTACGTCAGTTGTCAAACTCGTCCAGATATAAGGACCTCCTTTTCACTGCGCCGTCATACTTATAAATAAATTATTATTATTTCCGGGTATTAACCAGTATCTATAATCTGTTATTTTCTCTCAACACATGTAAAGTAAAGGTTACAATCTTAGGCTTTCACTGACTCCGTACTTTTCCGTAATTTCTCAGACAATGTTGATGAATGCATCTCTCACAGCTCACTGATAAATAATTTTTATGGTCTTGTGATTGGTTATGTTGTATATTCTTCTGTTTGTAATAGTTGTTATAGTATGTATAACAACTATTTGAACACCTTATCTTCTGTATGTATTTTATTTCCTATTTGAACTATTTGTCATGCACCTTTATCACTGAAAGAGTTCGCTCTATATCTATAGCGATAACACCACCTTTTTTACTATGACTCTTAATTTTACAAATGTGATTTTACCTTTTACTGTGAACAATAAAGAGTATTCTGATCTATTCTCTTCTTCGTATCAAATCTCTTGTTAACGTTAATAATTTGGGTAGTTGTTTGCCACAATTAACTTTTTACTACGCATCTATTACCAACTGGTGGAAAATGTAAGGTAGTAACGTGAGCAACATTATTATTCATGTGCTCTTACATTCTAAATGCTAAAATCATTTTAAGTAATATTTTTTCCGAACTTGATTATGTTGTTTTAAGAATTACCAGGTATCCTCAGAGTAATTTTAACTATAACATTCTGTTGATATAATTATAGTCGTTAGAACTTTTTGTACGACAAAAGGTAGAAAGAGACTCAGAGTTGGTAAAATTAAACAGATTCCTCGTTTATTTTCAGAATAACTTTGTTCAGCGTAGTTAGAAACGGCAACTTCAGTTATAAGTTTATTAAATCACTTTAAAATTGACTGTAACGTGAAGCTTCGTATTTCTGACGTACTCTTATCAATTAATGTTCGTATGCTGATCAACTTTAATATTGAATGATCTTTTAACCTTTGGGATCCTATGGCCAGATGCCTCTCCTGACTGACTGTTTTCCAATTCTTCAGATACGGGTTATTTTTGGTCGTTCAAAACGCGTTGATTTTTTAAATCTTTGGATGTCCAAGACGGAGAGTACCCCCTCATTAAAAACTGTCTAAAACGGTCTCCATTCGAGGATATTATTTACTTAACGTTCATTTGGCACATGTATGTACTTTTTTGTATAAATAAACAAGTTTTACATGTACCCAAATATCGTGTTCTTGAATATAAATTTTATAAAATGAAAATTTTCTAATTTCTTATCAATGTCAATAAAGCATTGAATGTCTCAGAAATATCATTTAAGTATGAACGTCAGGATCGTCAACGAGTTTCAGTCGCGTTTCCATCACAAAAGACATAACAATGAATAATATCGGCATACTCGGAATTAGAGTAAGCCGTCATACTTATTTAGTGATCAAAATCAACGTAAATTTGGGAGATCTCGTTGGTAGCCAGAAACAAAACACTGCTTCTGTTTAATTTTCATTTTAAATGATCAAGTGGGTCTAATAGACAAACGACAAACGACAATAACAAGTAAAAAGTTTGCAACTCAGGAACTTATACCGCGGTACTATAACAAAGGGTTTTACGTCGCACGTTCTCTACATACGTTTTTTTCTGAAATGTTTTGTTTGTGTCTTAATAATTTTACTTGTTTGGATAGCTTATAAAACAAGGATGTTTTTCATGTAGTTTGTACGCTTGATGTATAATAGATTTTTTAAAATAAATCCACTTTTCTGTCGACCACATTCGTAAGAAAATATTTTTTTTACATGAATTCACTTGTTATTTTAAAATGTGTAACACTTGTGCCTGCATTAGTATTAATAAATGATTGTTGATGTATTGGTCACTGATAGAAATGCACACAACTCAATTCAAACCACAACTTTTTTATTTATTGATTTTTTTGTAGTCAAATTCGGTGTTCTTTGACCAAAACCAAAAATAAGGAATATCTCGATAACCAGCTGACTTGGTACTAAGGACATTATGGTTAATTTTGTTGGAAATTGGTTGTATTACCACATCCCAAGAGGAATACGTCGAGTTACAAATCACCCTGTATATAAATTAACAAAACAAAAAATAATACTGCATTTGTGATAATAATAATAAAATGAATATAAATAGAGTACTAACTCATTTTCTTTCACTATTTTTTCGTGACTTTCTTCATTAGTAAATGCACTTTGTTTATTCATATTTAAAACACTTTGTACACAAATTATACGAGTACATATATTCACTGTTGTACATAGATGATAAATACCTATACACCTATATACTTTCTCACAAACAGCTGATTACGGTAGTTTTCCAATACAACCAATGCCACCTAAAGGCGGGTTGCTGAACTAAAGAGACAAGCGTGATATTTCAAAAAGTCATTAAAAGTTCTGGTATTTATCGATAGATGTCACCGCTGTGCCGGTCGGAGTGGGGGGTGTTAGGTTTTTTTCGTTACGGAATTTCTGGATTCGGTCTCCACGCTCAAGGCCCGCGATAGAAGCTATGCAATAGCTTAAAAATTAAATCACAATTCTTTATAATATTAGTATAGCTATAGATAGGTACGATTTTAGAAATGTAATAAATAAAAATTAATGCTTACATATTATTCAACTCCTCGCAAAACGGTGTAATTAGATTCTGTGTCGCGAGGAAGACGCAAATATGAGGTTTAAATTATCCAAGAGACTGTAAATAAAAATAAGGTAAATAGCGTATTTGGTTCGGTAATTGTATAGCGGAATCCTTAAGAATAAATAGAGTACATGCGCTTTCTCTTAAACAAAACGTCAACAAAAAATGCATTTATAGAAGGAAAGAAAGAAAGTGTATGTTTTTAATTTAAGAATCACCAAATAATTTTAAACGGGGGATATCTAACTCATAATCATTATAACGTTACCGACGCGACCACGGTTGGCTGGGATACGGAAATTGAATGTTATGTATGGACCATTGAATTTTATTTATGATTTCAGGCGAAGTCTTAATATCTCCCATGTTTGTTTAATCTAACGTATTTTGTCTATACAGTATTTAGTGATTATGGAAATAATTATATAATATATCCAATTGTAAATACATTATTTATTAAATATTATTTCAAAGTATTATTAACTACAAACTGACAACTAAATATTAGGATATTGTCCATTTTAGCTCTGCAGTTGGATTAGTATTAAGTATTTCAATTTGGTTCAATGCTTTCATTAAAACAGCCCCGAAATATAATATTTGTAATATATTTTAATTGAGAGATGAGACGTTGCGAAGAAAAAATCGTTAACTAAGCTAGTTAAACAGAAACGTTTTAATAGCTAAGCGCGAACGCAATTAAACTCGCTACATACACGAAAACAATAACATTACAACTACAATCTCATCGCAAACTTTACCTGCAACATCTTGTTTTCCAAATTATTTGAATTTCAGTGCCAAAATGCTAATTAACATGGCTAAACGACGGACAGGAAAATGAGCACACGACGACGCCAGGAATCACGAAGAGAGCGGTCCCATTTACTTTTATTATATGCCGTTTTAAAGCGTGTCACCCAAATTAGTTGGCCCTATTTGCAGAACATCTTCCTGCTCAGATCCTCGTTAGGGACGGAAAAGAAAGGCTCATATAATCACTATATTAAAACATTTAATATTGTGGACTAAGCCCATTTAAAGTTTTGAAGTTTCATCCTTCCGGATATTATAAATTCTAATTGTAACAAAAACTTTTGAACTTATGTGTTACGTTCGTCGTTGTACAATAATGTTGTTTAAGTTGACAATTAATTGTTTTGAATAAAGTTAAATAAACCGTGAAATATTTAGACTGCTATTAAGCTAATCCAGATACCAAGCAGATTGAACAACAAGGCATCTATGATGGCCATATGGGTTATATGGCCTTGTTTACCGAGTTTAATGGGTAGCGTTGACCACGTTCAAATAAATCACCGAATAAAAGAAACTACTCTTGTTACTATACCTACTAGACATTTGTCAATGCTGATTCTTTTTTCGGCTACTATTTAATTTTCAATTAAATCGCACAATAAGATTAAAACAATAAAGTTCACAAAAGACAAACTGTTCCTGAACGCTTAATACATTACGAAATGGTTGGTAAACCGATTTCCTTTTTGCCTAACAAAACATGGCGATAGCTGCATTCTAGGGTAGACTAATTACACGATCTAATTGGTGTGTCTGTTCATCTGTAACGCGGCCGCGGGACATGCTAGTTAATTAGTGCCCTAACCGAGCCGGCTTGATTTATTTAACATTCAACTGTACATTTCTTTTTTAGATCTACCCCACACCCACTAAGTACACATCATGTTAAAATAATAGTTATTAATGAGAGTATTGGGTTTTGAAATGTTCTTTATAACTTTATTTTAAGGTTAGGTATTAATTGTTCTATATTGTTAATTTATTATGTGATTTAGAAATTATTAAAAGAGGTGAAACAGTACAATTATGTATTGCCTATTTAGAAGATGGTGTAAGAATATTTGTTGTTTAGTTTGTTAATATGCGTGAGGACCTTGACTGTTAGTGATAGTTATTTCTGTTACTTTTGTTGTGTTTACTTTTGTTTTGTTAGTTTGTATAAATCATTAACGACACAGGACACACAGGACACAGTCCACAAGGACTGGGTTGTGGGAAACAGCTATTAGCAATATAAAGTTGAAAAATTTACCAAAACCTTTGAACAAACCCAACTTTACCATAAAATCATTTGTTACACTGTGGACCTCTAAAAGGAAGTAAATATAAAATTGCACCGTGTATTTATTTACGGACACGCGAATAAATTGAGGAACAGATTTGTCAAGGGGAAAAATTCACAGGGTTGCTTAGCGCCAGGCGCACCTGGGCGTTGGCGCGAGTTCGCTCGTAAGTGAGAAGTCGAATGATATCCTACTAAGGGTTGGCTCTGCCAATTATTATCTATACATTTTTTAATAACTGGCATTTGTGTGGACAAATGTCAGCTTTCTGTCCCTGTGATTAAGGTTTATTTAAAATTGACGGTGCGAATTTAAAATGTCTCAAGTTAAGTTAGGTTGTGGCATAATATATGCTCGGCATAAACTTCGCATGGATGCAATTGATGGCATTGATCGAACGTGGCTTAGAATGATATTTTTTATGCAAAGGGTTGTGACACTGGTCTGAGATTGTATTCTGCTGCGGTGTCCTAATGAATGTACTTTATGTTAATTTTTACCTTATTTTTATAACGTATTTTATGTGCAAACTTTATGCAGCTCACTAAAATACGAGACTATTTTCTTCGTATACTTAGTACTGGATTTATTTTACGACAGATTCTCAACCGCCATGCTTACCGTACTTTAGGTATGTTTTTATGGCATTGTTACGTTGGAATTTCCATTCTAGAATTATTGTTATAAAAATTTCTGTCGCAATAGGTAACCCTATGCTAGCTGGATTTACTTCGCTTGTGTTGGGCACACCTGCTTCTTTCGTAACATTTTTGCACTTTACTGAACATATCTCAAAATTTTGTTTATCTTTTTCAACCATCAATTATAATGAAAAAATAAATGCAATCTTAATTTAATACTTTTTTAATTAAAGTAAAATATTATCATAATAATATCATATACAACGTGGTTACCACCATACAACAATAAATTTAATTTTATGTACCTAATGATTACTTAAGCCCCCAAAAAAATTTTCAATCAAATACCTCTTTTACTTTAGCCACAGCAATATTTTTTTCAATATTCAAAATTTCAACACGCTGTATCTATGGTAAGGGGGTAAGGGGGAGAACGATAACAACATCTAGTCGACCCCAATGGCCAACCTCACCTGCTCGTGGTGCTCCCTGCTAGACAACGGACGAGGACATGGCGACCGAACTGTGGCGGTATAACCACTCACAGCTACATAACAGGAGCCCAGAGGAGTTAAATGACCTCTAAAAGTCTGAGAGTGGAAGAACGCGGGAACCCACCATTTATCAACTTCCCAAGAAAACCCCTCAAATGGAAGCACAACAGGACGATAGTGATTTGTCATGCAACCCGACTAACGCTCGGCGCTATTCAGTACCCGGGCTGGCTAGTGTTAAATGGACGACCGATGCCCCCCCCCCCTGAGGTGAGTCGTCAGGCTTCAACGGGGAGAAATGCATCTGACGACCCCAAACAGACCTCTAATAAGATCTCAATACGCGCCCACCATCGTATTGGAGCCTGGAATGTAAGAGGCTTACTCAAACCAGGAAAACTTAGCATCGTAGAAAGTGAACTAGAGAATCACCACCTCAGCATCCTCGGTATTAGTGAAACACACATGCGTGGAAACGGCCATTTCACTACGGCAAGAGCCATGGAGTAGCCAAAGTTGGTACTACAACCTCAAGAACTTTCACCTTCCAAAAAGGTGTAAGACAAGGTTGCATACTATCCCCCATTCTGTTTAATGCGTATGGGGAATACATCGTAAGGCACACCCTGGATGGTTGGGAAGGCGGAATAAGTGTCGGTGGTACAAAATTGACGAATCTGCGGTACGCCGACGATACCACCCTTCTAGCTGCCTCGGAGACCGAAATGCAACTTCTGCTGGACAGAATGGAGCGCATAAGCAACGACCTGGGCCTCAAAATCAACAGGGATAAAACCAAAGTGATGGTGATTGACCGCAAAAATAAGTTGGAGCTCACTGGATTACTAAATCTTAAAATAGTAAACGATTTCATATACCTGGACTCCAGCATTTCCAACAACGGCTCCTGCGAGCACGAAATAAGACGCAGGATTGGAATGGCCAAAGGTGACATGGGCCAATTAGAGAGAATCTGGAAGGACAGAAATATCACCAAACACACTAAGCTGATGCTAGTAAAGACCTTGGTATTCTCCATTTTCCTCTATGGTGCCGAGACATGGACCCTTAAATCCAACGACCGCAGACGCGTGGATGCCTTTGAAATGTGGTGCTGGAGGAGAATGCTGCGCATCCCCTGGACGGCGAAACGAACAAACGTCTCAATACTCAAGAAACTATATAGCTCGCAAAGATGGAGGAAACCTGGAGAAGCTTGTCGTCACAGGCAAGATCGAAGGGAAAAGACCACGGAGGAGAAGCCCAATACGCTGGACAGACCAAATCCGCACCACATTGGACTGCAAGTTCTACGAGGCCATACACAAAGCCGATAACCGCAGCAGATGGCGCAAGACCGTCAAAGAGAAAGTGATCCGTAGAGGGGGTCACGTCACGACCCTCTGCTATGAGGAAAACGACGCGAGGAGGAGGATCTATTTTATTATTGTAATAGCAGTTGATTGTTGCCGCTCTTATCAAAAGTGAGTGACTGACGTTTAGATAGGCTGTTCTATTTTTTCCTGTATTTTGTACTATTTAGTTTGTTTGAAAAAAACATTTTTGTAAATAAGATGTTAGGCGTTTTTTACTAAATGTAATATGTTCCTTGCATGAAGCAGGGCTCGTGGTTTCATTTATTGTTGTATGGTGGTATCCACCTTGTATGTATTATCATTTTACTAATGATTAATATTATTTAAAATTACAAAATAAACTTTTATCATTAAAGTATTATTATTATTGTAACATATGAGAACTGTTGGACTTGTGGGCATTTTAATAAAATTATTAAAATCATGTGCTCTGAGGTTTATAGTTAGATATCTTATTCATAAAGAAATATTGAAGAAAATATATTGCATGTTTTTATATGATATGAAAAATAAAAAACTAACTAATCAATGAATATATTGAATATAAGAGTAGTAAAAGGAGGAGCGATTTATACAGCAAGTTGGCACTTTTAAAGTTTATGACGGTATGATAGGTCGAAGCGGTGCACTCGCCAATAACCCGTAAGCTGAAACTCAACCGAAGTGGGTTAAGCCGTTAAAAATGCTATTGAGTGTGTGCTTGAGATATTTTCTGATTTCAGTTTTAAATTACCTTTGCCAAAATTTAAGGCTTTATGTTTTGAATCCTGCATCTAAATTATTTTTAATTTATCGTCATAGATCTAATAATAATAATTAATCCATCGATGTTTATCATGAACAAAATGAAACATTGGTGTCTATTTCAATTAGATTTCCTAGGCTAATTTTGAATAAAGTAATTCTAACAATGCCTCGTGCTCCTGTCGTTAAATCATAATCGACGCCTTTATTAATTTAGGTCAAATAGGTTAACCTGCTTAGAGTAATATTTTATGTTTAATTTGACTGGGGAACTACCCCTACAAACTCAGTAAAATTAACGTTAGGATTCACTGTGTCGTGGGTGCTATGGACAACACACAAGACTAGAACACACACCCAGACTAAGAATGGAAAATAAAACTCATCATCCAAACCGCCTAACTGGGCATCGGACCGAGGACCTTTGATCAACGATTCGGCATCGAATAAACTTAGGTATTAGGATCGATCAATATGATGCGCTGAAATAACCACTTATATATCAGATGAAACGAAGCATGTTTGCATCATAACATTAAAAAATACTCGACAGCTCTAAGCTGCGCCCCTACAAACTCGGAAACTGCGTTGAAGTGGGTTAACCCGGTAAAATCGTTCCATTGAGTGGGTGCTTAAGATATTTTCCGTTTTCAATCTGAAATATTACTTTTTGCCAATCGTACCTACATTAATTGATGACTGGGTTTTAGAGTTCTGTGGTCAGCAACGAATCGTCACGATGGTCAGTTTCCTCGTGATTTCATTTAAATATTTACGTAAAATCGGGATGTTATTTTGCATTTTCCCTATCTCAAATTGCTGGCCACAGTTCAAAATTATTGCTGGTTTAAAATGTTCCGATTCAGAAAATTCACGTAATCTTACAAGTACTAATGTTTGTGAGACTCAAGTGTCTTTTCATCTCTGCCAACTATTTAAATGGTTTTGAGTAGTACTTTTACAAGAAGATAAGTAAAGCTTAATTAACTTTAAATTAACGAGAAAAATGGACTAACTTATGACTACGGAACTTAACACTACACGTGGCCCAACGGCGCCCAACGCGTTCTTGGATAGTGGCCTTGACTTTATTCCCGCTTTATAGTTTGTTACACTAATATTATCGTATTTGAAGTGAATGAGTATATTAAAACGAGAATCTCAAATAGTTCGTCAAGTCAGAAATGACATGGATGTAGTCGGATATAACAGCACGATGACAGGAATAGCAGAATGGTGCAAATTATCGATTATCGATCAGTTGTCGATCGAAATTATCGATGTCAGTAAAAGAGACGTAACAGTGGGTATTACACGACCAGTATAAGTGGTGAACAGACAATAACCAACACATTTATCGTGAAAAATACACAAAATAAGAACACTCAGGAAAAGAACAAAAATTTTAACATAATGAAATTTCCGTTTCGAATCGAAGCCAGGACCCTTGAAACGTCAATCCGGAATGGTAATTACGTCATATGGATTGTAAATCAACTGAGACCCTGTAAAGGAAATTAGACACCTAGTGATCAAATGTAATTTGCGTGCTTGCTTGCAGAGATTTTCCCGCTCACTGCGGCAGAGCTTTGTATCGATAATGACATGTAATGCGTGGTTAAATATTAGTTGAGAAATCTATCCTAGTAGTAACATACATATCTATGTATCTTCACATATAATCTAAATTTACATAAGCAGTGAGTTACAAAATTCAACTCCAACATTAGGTCATGAAATTGCACTTCCTGAAAAATAACAGTTAAAATAATCTATATACTTAAATATCAAAAAGTTATTATTTATTGGGCTATAAGCTAGCTAAGCTAAGCTACAACCCACTTATGGCCCACTACTGAGCACGGGTCTCTCTTCATTACTGAGGAGGCCTAGAGCATACTCCACCACGCTGCACCAATGCGGGTTGGTGGAGGGGTTAGTGGCCAACCCTGTGTCAA
Source organism: Hesperia comma (assembly GCA_905404135.1). NCBI lineage: Eukaryota > Metazoa > Arthropoda > Insecta > Lepidoptera > Hesperiidae > Hesperia > Hesperia comma. The sequence continues at coordinate 11,199,803 of FR990021.1, read as the reverse complement.
AAGTTTTCAAGCCGCCCGAAGGCCTCCGACATGGCTTAACGACTGCTATCAATCGATAACAACCGGGACCGACGGCTTTACGTGCCCTCCGAAGCACGGAAGCGCTCAAGAAATTTTTGCCACTAGCGGTCACCCATCCGACTACCGACCGCGCCCGCTGTTGCTTAACTTTGTCGATCGCTTAGGATCGACGCAAGCCGCCGGGCTATGAGAATGCTTATTGGGCTATAAAAACTATAACTTTGAAAGTTCCTAACTCTATGTACCTATATGTATATTATGTTTGTTACGTTTTCACGCTTTTCCGTTGTAAGGACTAAATCCTTTATTGATTGAATAATATTGATATTGTTTATCCCGGAAACATGTTCCCTTAGGATAATTTATTTATTAAGAGTAATTTGTAGTTTTACTACTTCCACGAAGGCAAAGCCTCGGGCAGTATCATATTATTCTGTATTAGTTCCTGTAATGGTTGCAAGTACTACGCAGTAAAAGCGATTCTTTGAAGGTTTTGTTCCCCATAATTCTTGCTAATATTAGCAGAATCAGGTTTTCCGTGATTCATTCGATTTGCTTCACTCCGAGATTTCAGTTGTAAGTGCTGCCCTATACTGGCTCGCATAATAGTACTATGAGTTCTATAACCGTTCTTTCGTACACCTCTAATCACGCTACATGAAATCACGCGATGTCCACATTACACCGGAGCGAGATTTCGTTTCCATTAAAAAAACACTTTGTATCATGTGATCTTTGCCTTATCCTTTGGATCTTTAAATAAATGTTGTAGAACTGTACTGGCATGCAGGCTGCATGTTCCATAAGAAATTTCTAATTTAAGAATCAGAATATCAATATTTTCTTGACTATCTAGAAATAGTGTTGTGAGGTTCTAGACAATTATAAGTTAAATTATTTTATAATTATTATTTTTAATTTAAATTTTTATGAACTTCCTAAATATATTGGAAAATGGAAAGTAAAAGTGATATAGGTATAGTGATAGGCATCTAACTGAAACTGAAGTTGAAGTTGAATTCATGTTTCCTATGTGGAACCTTCAGAAATAGGCCAAGGGCTCTGACTTGTGTGTTGTCCACGGCACTCATGACACTACCTAAATCCTAGTTTGGTGGTGAGAAATTCTAGTTTGGGACTATGAGTTACACACTCGTTATTTATTTGTATTATCAGTTGTTATGTCTGTCTGACTGACTATTCCGGTTCAATAGATGGGCAGTGACTGACGGACGGACGCACAGTGCAATTTTAATAAAAGGCTTCCGTTTGTTCTCTTTGCAAACAGAATACATAATATAATATATATAGGATTATTCGGATATAATAAATAGTAGGCTTTTGTTTGTAAAACACATTATCTATGTTTTTCCTATACCTTAACTAAACTATTATTTTTGTTTTAGGAATCCGCCCATGCTCTGCTTTGGGAAACAAGATATGATTTTATTGATTTATGGGGGTCCCCCACTAATTGTGCGTTATGTGTAAGCAGGAGAAATAAATAAAGTCCAAAACCGTTCTCACTAAAGTTTATTACACAACACAATAGGTACACTACACAGATAGAAAGAAGAAGAGCGGAAGATAGAAAGAATGATAGGATAGAAAGTCAAGCGTTAACAACACAGAAGTTAGGAAGTAACAGAAAGGCTAATAGAACACTAATTACAACAACAAGCAAGCAAAGCGTATGTGAAAGTAAGCGCGCGTAGTCTATAGTCCGTTTTTTTTCGCTACGGACTAAATTCACATGCAAATGTCAATTTTCGAAATAATGATACCAGCTTTTTAATAGTAGTGTTGTACTACGATACCGATTTTATGAATCGTAACTTTTTACTTTTATCAGATAATTTTATTTTTATTTCATAATAGACGAATCTTTTAAAAATCATGGTAACTATGGAGTATCACAGATAAAAAATATATTTATTAATTTTAATTACGTATTACATTAAGTAAATACGACAATTATTGACTTCTTGTTGAAGAATACGCAATAACAAGGTTAAGGTACATTATATAGGTATGCCTGTCGGTCATATTATTTTAAAGACACATTTTTTATTATTACCGCAAAACGATACAAGATTGTAAATTACGTAAAGTTACGGTAGAGGCACATCACTATTAATGATTCGCAAAAAAGTGGCAACACAGCTAATGTCAATTTAGTCCGTAGCGAAAAAAAAACAGACTGTACGTACTGAGGCCGAAACGAGACTGGCAAGCTGCGAGCTGCGCAGGCGCATCGGGCCGCCTAACGGTATTATAAATGTAAGGGGCTGGCCCAAGTATAACGCTAGTAGTGTTATCGATAGAAGTGGCGGAGATGGTACGCCACAGATTAATTAACTGACCGGCTATTTCAGAAGTCAACCCGTTCAAAAAAAGCAACAAAAAATCTCATAAGCTATATTTTATTAAACCTGTATTGACCACATTAATACTAATACAACGATAGATAATAAAGGAAGCTTAATGATTTATTGTATAAGTATAGATTACGAAGCAAACGAAGAATAAATCCATGATAGTCTAGGAATTGTGTTCGCAAATGTACTTGATATATTCTATCAATTTTTCATTAGAGACGGGTAAATGCGTGTAAGCCTAACTCAATCATGATTATCTGGTTGATATTGACGCTTTCTTTGATAGTGATTCTCGAGAAAGGTTCAAGTGTAGGAGATTGAGGTATACGTCACGTCTTATTTTTGCCAATTTCACGCAGCAATTAGACTGTGCATATAAACACATTTCAAATGGACGATAACTTATCGTTTTACAAACGATGTTTGTTTTTCATACTTACATTATAATAATTTTCCTATGCAAATTTTATGTACTTCCCAAATTAGCCTCTGATCCATCGAAATCGCTTGATTTCAACTTACGCTCGTACCCGATATCCGATAATCTATTTTTAAGCGTTTCTGTGAAATAGTAATTTGGTAGGTGTACATAGTTAAAATGTTATTTATAGGAATTACGACAATGCGACCCCGGATTAATGTTTACGTTAGGGCGCATTTTCATTGTTCGTTAGGGCCCGCGTTCGGGGTACGGGAGATTTCTGTAAAGCATGCCGTAGGGCCCGAATGCGGTAACCGTTTTCATAAGTCGATGGAACTCGGATGCGGGGTACGGGAGATTTCTGTAAAGCATGCCGTAGGGCCCGACTGCGATAACCGTTTTCATAAGTCGATGGAACTCGCATGCGGGGTACGGGAGATTTCTGTTATGTCGATGCATGCGGGATGTTTGAATTTCCTCACCGAGACAGTAGTTTTGAAGTTGTGGAGTTGAATAGACGTGCCTGCTATGGAACAGCAATTAATGTTGTGTGGAGCAATTTTAGCTATTTCCGACATACTTAAGAAGAAATTATTAGCTTCACTGAAGAAAAAGATATCTGGCATCTCGATTTTTATATAAATTACTGGTCACATTCCACAAACATGGGTAGTCTCGGTATGTTTCTACCAATTTAAGCATTTGTCCTTCAGTAAAACGATCAGCCATATTGCTCTCGCGCAACGTTATTTCGCATCGAATAATAATCGTAAACTAAACCCCCGCAGCACGCACTATGCTTGCTTTACACCAACCGACGAATTTCATTGGTTGTTGAGCCCGCATGCGGGGAGTCCCCGCATGCTGTATATCGACTACATATTGACGACGCACTTTCACTAGTTGTTATACCGTATTCGGGGACTCCCCGCATGCTGTTTATCGACCGAGTTATCGACCAATGAAAATGAGCCATTAGTTAGTTATTAAACAGAAGCGGTAAATAATACACCGAATTATTTTTACATTCATGACCATTCTTAAATACCTACTACACTAGAGTAGATTTATTATAAGCTAACTGATGTCTTCGGATTTTCAAATAAACTTATAAACCTTATTGTACCTGCTAGGGTTGATTTGTTAAAAAGCTTTGAAACGGGTGTTTCATTATTTCTAACCAGAATCATGAATACCCATCTATATGTATATTCTATAAAACTCTTGCGTTACTGGTGATTGACTGACAGACAACGCACAGCCGAAACTACTGAATGGAAGAAGCTGTTTGGCATGTATGTTCGTTGGGGAGTGTAGGGGAGCACTAATAGAGGATTTTTGGAAATTCCACCCCGAAGGGGGTGAAATAGGAGGGTGAAGTTTAAACGAATTAAAACTAGTTAACATTAAACCTACTGTAAAGTCTATGGACTAGAATCAAAATTTCTATAAGTAGCCTCTTAGGAATTACCTAAATAACACAAACTTGAATTGATATTCTTTCTCTTATAATACGTAACAATGTTTCAGTATTTAAGGCTTTAATACAGGAAATGAGCCTTGTGGATGTTTAATTGTAAGACAATTTCTGTACCTAACCGTGATGCAACATCATTATACAAGGTCTTTAATTTGGTCGGTCCCTGGGATCATTAAGTCCCAGTTCTAGTTTTATCAATAAGTAAGTTTTGAATTACAGTAGGTACTTTTATAAACCTGTAGAACTATCATACTTCATTTAACTGTAATAAACAACTTTTTCTGTAGTAAAGTTTTGCCAGTTTCTAAGTGTATTGCCGTGTCTTCTTGATCGAATGTGATGTACAGTATTCAACTTATCCAGTGTCTTTCTCAAAAAAACGCGGTAAGCCTAGCGGTTAAGAATTGAGCGTCCTACTCGGGAGATCCGGGTTCCAATCCCAATCTGACTTTTCCAAGTTAGGCGTTTCAAACATTTTAAATGTTTTTCGCTATAACGGTGGAGAAAAATATCCTGCATGGTGGAGATTTAGCGAAATTCAAATTTATCGGAATTCTGCTAATCTGCACTGAACCAGCGTGGTAGACTGTGACCTTTACCTTTTTACTATGAGAGGAGACCACCGCTCAAGAGGCCATTACCTATAGTCGAGACAATGACGTTAAACCCGTGCGCTATGACGTTATCGTTAAAAATACGTCATGAATAATAACCAGAACTTATGACGACTGTCTGAGGGAAGTATTTCTACGTCAGCATGGCGCCTGCTGGAGCCAGATACAATTTCACGCTGTACCAACTTGCAGAATTTCTCGCGAAATTGTAATTTGAAACAAAATGCGGATGACGGCACCAGTTTATACGTAAGTGGTTTGCGAGCATATGACATGACAGTGTTGGCTACATGAGGGAAATTTGGAGGAATAGATGCCAAATTCGTTTTGCTTTCTACGAGTAGGTATGCAAGTACCTATGCAGTTAGGTATATTTAATCTTGGTAATGTGTACATGGACGGTAATGAAACTATAATTTAGATCGTTTATCAATGTCATGGACCGCATCAATGATTTTTCGATTTTTAGTATGTTTGTTAGTATCTTTGTACGCACTTATCTCAGAAAAGATTTAACTGATTTCACATAAATAACTTAAATTTACGCGAGGCGAAGTAAGAGCGGGTTTAATAATAAATATCCCGTACGTATAATAAAAATCCGTGGCGTAATGTATCAAATAAGCATCGAATATCTCCGCGTACTCATTGATATCTTAATTTTTTTAAATGTATAGACTTCCTAGGAAATGTGTCTAATATAATAATTTATTTCACACATTCCGGGTGATTTAAGAAATCACCTACATTTCCTAGAAATTGTATACAATGACGGATTACATAGATTTAGATTAACATTATATGTATATTTAATAAATTATGGAATTTATTTAAATAAGTGCTCCAAAATCAAAAACTTCGAACTGACGCACGATAGAGCAGAATTGTGTATTTCAGTTTATTGAGCTCATATTCGCACGATCTAGCCTGAACTTTCATATCATTATCGCATACGCCGGCACGTACATTCGTTCCAACATTACTCGTGCTTCATCTATTCAGATACACTACGATATACACGTACGTATTTTAACAAAGTTACCGTTAGCGTTGAAGCATCTAAGCCAGTGATGCATAATTGTGAATATATTTCATGATACTAAGGAAGATAACAGGGACAAGTTTCATAAGAAAGCTATATTTAACTTTGAAGAAGTTAATATTATTAAAAGGGTTAGGGCGGCTTTTACCAAACCGTATTTAAAATAAGTTTAAACGCATTTAGTTAAATATGTTTTCATTTGTAAACACGATTAATTTAAACTTACCTATTTAAGTTTGTATTGCACCATGATGTTGAAGCTTGAAATTAACTAAACGCATTTTAGAGTGTTGCGTGGTGTTGCTGCATTATGTCTTGTGCGTTCCATTTCACGATTTGAGCTGTATCGATACAAATAACACGTTAGCACGTAGGTACCTGCCAACCTAGGCAAATAAATAGGGTATAGTGCCACCAACTTATCTGTTCAGTAGACGGTGTCGCTAGTGCAGCGTTCAATGTTACCATATAATAAAATTTGCCAACTGTAAAGGGAGCTCAACAACTTTGAGACCTATGATTTTTACCAGATAAAGTACGTTGCACATAATTCGATGGTAAATGATGAAAAAGTCTTTCCGACTAATATAGATACACAACTTGGGCTGTGGCTACTAACTTAAACTACCATGCAATGACTGCAGTAACATAGGATGTTATCATTATCACAATCCATCCGGGCCCACTATTAAGCATAGGTCATAATGAGAAGGTTAAGACATAGTTCACCATGCTGAACAAGTGCGGTTTGGAAATGTTTTCCTTTACCGTTATAGCAAGTGACATTTAAATGCTTAAAACGCACATAACTTAGAAAAGTCAGAGGTACGTGCCCTGGGATTCGAACATGGACCCTCCGAATAGGAGGGTGCATTTTTAATCAATCAGTTATCATCGCCCTAAAATAAGATATTATAATGGCAATGAATAATTCTCAAGTGTATTTGTCTAAAAAAAAATTCGTAAACATCCATTAATAAAAGAATTACGTAGGCCAACACAGTCAAATTTTACTTTTTCATGTAAAAATTAAAAATCAATTGTTATTGACTATAATTATTTATATTTTTTTTTATATTTTATAAAAATAATAGTCATCGTGATTTCTAAGTTTGAGGGGTTCAACACGAGAAATCCCTGTGGAAAATGATGGTTATGCGCCAGAGAAATTTCTTCAGCTTTTTTCTTTTCACTCATTAGCTTGTAATCAAATCGTTCACTAATTCCTGTAACAAAGATATAATATTATATGAAGTATTAAAAAATTGGATACCAAATATATTCAGTGACACTTTAATCGATTATGCAAACATAAGTGAGGAAAATAAAATAACTGAAATATTTATTTGGATTTTATCGGACAATTAATTAACTTGCAATAGCAACACTAACCTGTTGCAACTGCGACGTATTCTGCCACTTTTTCAAACGTTATTTTCGGAGTTAGCCGGCGATTTTCTTCCCTCATACAATCTAAAACTTTTAAAATAACTAATCGTGCATCACTTCTAAGAGGCTCAGGCATTTTTAATCACTTTTTGCAATTAAAATCGAATTAAAACACAGAGAGCACTCGCACTTCAAAGAATTGACAGCGGACATGACATTTCAAAATTGACAAATTACAGGTGGTAGGGCCTAGAGCTCACCCGATGAAGTACCACCGCCCGCCACAGTACTTAGTACCATTCCTGCCGTGTAATACTTAATTGTTTTAAGAACAATTGTGTTCCGGATAGGAAGGTGTGGAGCCGGTTACACTTTTTTAGAGGTGACCATGTCAGTCCTCAGGGGTAGCAACGCATCTGTGACCGAATTAGAACGAGACTCATTGAGTCTAGTTCTGGGTCGGCCACAGTTGTCATGGGCGGCAGCGGAAGGTGGTGCTGCATGCTCGTTTGCTATCTTAATTCAATTAAAAAAAAAAAATTGACGTTGTCTTTTTTAGTTCCATTTTTTTCTACTGAACAGATAAGTTGGTGGCATTATAACCTATGATGTAGCTACATATTGGACTGATATAAAACACGAATTCTATAAGTAATTTTTTTACCTTACTTAATTACTAGGTAAGAATTTTGTACTTATCGTACGTATCTTACAAATCTCTATTAAGTAAACAAAGTAGGTATATACATACTTACTTTTCCGTTTTAAACAATAATCTAGATTTAATTATTTCTAGCAAAATCATCGTCGTCTCCTTGGATAGGCGAAATCTTCTAAAGAACTTTTTCTCCGTCAGGGTTTCAAACAAAGATCTTGCCTCAATAACCCTGACATCTCGACAATTTCTTCGTCGTCGTTATCATTCTCATCAAAAAGAAACTCAAACAAACTCATTATTCTTTTCACACTCAAATTCTTCGAAAATTATTCACGACCAAAATCTAACCTCAAATTCAACTGTTAAATACGTTTAGCAGCTTAAACAGCGATTTTCGGCTGTTTAAATTTGACAGATCGATAATCATGTTTAACTTGTGCTTAAATAAAATTTTAAACATGTTTAACCGCTTGGTAAAAGTCGCCCTAAATGTAAATACTTACTGTCTTATTAATAAACACGACGTAAAGTTACTCCAGGTGTTATTTTTTGTCCCTGTCATGTGATTCTCTAAAGTCAAAGGTTAGAAAAAGACAAAAACACTTAAACTCGGAGTATCTTTACACTACATCCTACTTCCTACTAATCCTACTAATATTATAAATGCGAAAGTTTTTGAAGGGACTGGTTTCCCGAAGCGAAGCGAGGGCGGATTTACTAGTTTATTAATAAGACAGTAACAATTATCGCTATTTAGCACACAAAGAAACGGTTACATCGTTCAATAAACATTATAAAAGACGGTGTTATAACTAAATAGCGGTTTCTTCCACATAATCATTTAGAGTACACATAGACGGCGCTGCACACAATGTGTATAATGCTTCCTATCTCATTCTATGTCTGTCTTTTTTACTGTCGCTTTTTCGTTTCATCGATTTTCTAATCAAAACGATGCTAAAGAAGTTTTCACTTCAAAAATGTATTACACGTTTACATAATTATAATTTATTCCTCTTTACATCGTCTACTACAGATAGTTATCTATTTAATAAGATAAATATTGAAGACCAGGACTTGCTTTATTACTTCCTATGGTTTAGGAGTTTTCGCGAATATTTCACAAAGGAGAAGCGAGTCCTAAACGCCTAACTTAAAATATATTATTATAATATTCATGAAATATATTATTATAATATATTTTGACATTTCTGTCAGATAAATGTTTACGTAACATTATAAACCGTGACCAATTCAGATTGATATTGCCAACCAGGTTTTACTTTTACGACTTATTTGCCGTCTTCGATGTTATTTTTGATATATGCAAGCAGACATGCTGGACTTAAATTTGTAGTATACAGGTTGATAAAAATAAAAATTGCTGGTAAAATTTCTGTTTAGGTATTTTGATAAACAGGGCCATAATCTTGACTTTGTGGGTGCGAGCAAGGTTTAAACGTGATTAAAGTAATCGTATAAGCCCTGTTGGTACATTAAAAATTTCCACTGAAAACCTCTCATTAAATATGGTAAAGCTGGCGAACAAAAGTGGATAATCTGTTTGGCGTCCGGCGAATTAAAGAAGCCGACCCGGTACGGAAGGTCTTTCACTGAGATCAAAGCGATTTCACGGCTTTACTAATTGATCTTTGAATTTTAAAGACGTGCTTTACAATTTCAACTGAAATTACCTGCCTAATACAGTCTATGAAATCTTAACGATACTTGAAAAAATGTATTTTGCACCTAAAATTCATTTAACAACTCCCAAACTATTGAGATTATTAATTTACTAATGATTTGAATGGAAAAATTAAGCTTCTATTTTTAAGTACATATAACACACTTTAGGAATCCGTCTGAGATTAACCTAGTAGTTAAGGCGATAGGTTAATCTGTGTTCACAAATAATAATTCAGTGCAATTTCCTACTAATGCGCTTATGCGCTTGTTTTGTGCTATTGGCTTCAACCCTTTAATGGCCCACTAATAAGATCGGTTAGTAACTAATAAGAAGCTCCACTATACTCCTCCGCACTGCTCTAGTGCGGATTGGTAAAAGAGTGTGGGTTGATGGAGAGTTGTCTGTACTATTTAACTTCATACTATCGACTGAAACGTAGGAATACTAATAACAAGTGTAAGGATCTGCATTGAAGAAATATATTTCTTAATACGGGAGTAAGTAGTGAATGAGATAAGAAGAAGAGTTTCTGAATCAAAGTTCCTTTCGTGTTTGGATTCATGTTGTGATCGTGCAAGTTCTCAGAATCAATTTAGTTAGGTGGTTTAGTTACTTTGAAAACACACTACACCAACCTGGTCGCTCTTCTAATGTTTTTATTCATGAATGTCGTAAGTATATATGATACATTTGAGAAAAAATATAGCAAGTTTGAAAAATTACTCATTAAAGCAATACATTTTATATCCATATTTTTTAGAATTTCTCTTTGTTAATGAGCTAGTTTATTACTGCAAATCTTAGATAGGATAGGGTGTTATCGATTTGAATGTAGTTCGTTCCTAACGTGTGCATTGATAAGTAGGCACTTTATAAGTTTTCAATGGTTTTTAAAGTACTAACAAGTATTCGATTTAAACGATACATTATTTAGTTAATAGCATTTTAGGAATAGAAACGTAGTAATAGTAAGAATTAATCACGGAACCCCGCCCCTCGCTAGGCAATGCAGTGCGCTTTCTTGGAACTCGGTAATAGTTTCCGCGACTCACTGCTAGCCGTCATTCGCCAATATAGGTACTTCGACTTTTTTATACAATTGCTACGTAGCTTAACAATATCTTACAATAATCGCAAATGAATGGTTCTAATGCAATCGCGTTTCGCAAAACTTCAGTACTTTGTAGAATAGGTACTCTGTGCGTAATTGAGCTGTATCATGACATTTTATTACTTTGATAATAATATAATTTGTAAGGATGTGTGTGTACGTTTGTTACTCTTTCACGCAAAAACTAGGTTAAAGCTCAGATATCGGAATAAGTTAATAAGTTTATTTATAGAGATATTTTTTATAAGGTGGTCATAATATAACGATAGCTTTCATAAGTAGAAAAAAAACCGTCTTCTGAAAGCTATTTTCTACTAGCTAAGGGGCTGGTTCCCCGAAGTAAAGCGTGAGCGGGTTTACATTTGTTCTTTCACTATTCTTCTTTTTTCCTTCATAATTGTTCTTCCCTAGTTGCGTTACAACAATTCATGCCTTTCACCAACAGAATACCACCAATTTATTCCCATCATGGTGTTATACATTTTTGTCCTATTGAATACTAATTTCAAAAATTAAGTCGTCCTTTTAAGCGTGCAAATATGGCGTTTATAAAACTTTATAGTGTTTCTGTCTATGTCTATGAAGGCATTGGTATATATTAGTGATGTAACGAATGTCATTTTTTGAACATTCGCGAATACGAATGCGAATGCGAATATCTGCTTCCGACATTCGCGAATGCGAATGCGAATATTCATTTTTTTAAATTAGAACTCAATTTTCTATGCGTGATCAATTTGCATCTTTCTCCGAAACTGCAGAGTTGATTCGATCTCACCTAACTAAAGTGTCACCCCGCTGGAAGACCGTTTAAGTATTAGATACGTAAGCATTTTTTCTTTCAATTTTCACCTTTATAAAAAATCACACACGATTTGAAATGAAACAGTAGATTGGCCGTAGAAATTTCAAAATCGGTTTTAAGGGTTTACTCACTTAGAATTCATTATATTTGATGCCCGACTCTTGATCACAACTATTTGCAATTTGGGAAACGCCTAAATCGCATTTGATTCGAGCATACACAAGCGGGTTTGCTCTATGCGTTTAATTAAAAGTAGACAAAACTATGTAGGTAGAAAAAACCGGAAAAGTATTAAAAATATTGGCTTAGGTACTAACGTAATTACCAACCAGACTCGTCCACCTCTCTTTTATTAAATCAGTAATAAGCAAAGATTTCTTCCCGCCCCCCCCCCCTTACCCCCGTAGTTCTTACGTAATACCCTTATAAACCATTGCCGAAGCATTTGAAATTGGTCAGAAGTAAAAAAATGAAATTTGAAACCCATTGGAATAGGAAGAAAATATGTCAAAAATAAAAGGGACAAAAAATTAAATAATTTTCGGGCGATCTGACGTCAGGAAGGGAAGGGGTTGAGGGGGGGTTTTTTAAGGGTAAAAAACTACAAGTCCTATGAAAAAAAGTTAAATGGCAAAGTTACAGGTAATAAAAAGATCTACGACTTTTGTATCCTACAAATTTTTCATAGGACTTGTAGTTTTTCCGGAAAGTACAATAAACCGTTTTTTACCCTTAAAAACGTTGGGTTTCATCCTGTTACTATTTTTTTTCGTTTCAAAAGCTATCGGTACTAGTCTACTTATCCAGTCTGCATGTCAACAAGTGAATTTCGAAATGTAGTTGAAGGTGAATTTATTTTTCTTGATTAAATAATAAATGACTGGCTTTTTACTTATTTTTTAAATTATTTTCTATTTTATTCTTTATTTGTTCTGTTCTAAATATTCGCAAAACATTCGCATAAATTTTGCGAATGCGAATGCGAATGCGAATATTCAAAAAACATGCGAATATTCGCGAATGCGAATGCGAATGTAAATATTCGTTACATCACTAGTATATATGTTAACGGAAATGTATGTAATCCGTCATTGTATATACCTAAATTCGCTCGGAAATGTGTGAAATAAATTATATTAGACACATTTCCTAGGAAGACTATACATTTCCTAAATAGCAATCGGAAATGTAAAACATTTAAGATTTTAATGGGTACGCGGGATAGATAATATGAAGATAATATATTATGAAGATATAATATTTTACGGTATGATTGTTACCTGATTGTCTCACCGAGTGCCTTAATAAAAATATTATTATATAAAACAATGAATACTCATTTCCATTACTACTCAGTCAAATTGGCAGTTCGAATTGGTAACAGAACCGAATTAGCCTACCCCTACTCCACGTAGTTTTGTATGCCCTACCTCTAGTGTTTTTTAGAACCTGGAGGTGCGGAGGGAGGGCAGCCCCCGCCCGCTGTAACAAAACGCAGACACCCGGGCGAGCCGGAGCGGCTGAGGCTGGTCGCCCAAGGCGACCAGCAAGCCGAAGCTGCGCAGGCGAGCGAGGCGAGCGAGGCGAGGCGAGCTGCACCTTCCGCAGCGCCGGAGACGTCACGGTTCGAAATTATGCCCTATATTCCGCGTTTTTACGATTCGGCCAAACGTGGGTGACCAAATCTTGAAATGTAGACGATTTTACGGTCTGGCCAAACTTAGTTGCCCATTTCATGAAATGCGACCATTTGAAGTGAACAAATCTACGATGTGGCCACGACATATTAATACATTTCCTAATACGATATTGGAATTGCATTCAATTCAATTACAAAGTTAAAAATAAAACTTCGTTCAATACGCAATGAAGAATCAAGGTTAAATATTATGCTTCGGGCCATAATAATAATGAGTTATTTATAATATGGACTAATGAGCTTTGATAGGTTTTACAGCAGAGGAGGTAATATAAATTTGTTTCAGTTTGATTATTTTATTAACACAACAAATAATAGAATCTCCTTTTAGAATTTCCAATTACGCAATGTGTGGGATAAGGTTTCACATCCAAAATATCCCATTGAAGTGTCAGTATATACAAACAATACCAGTTTATTATTATTCAGAATACGCAAAACATATCAGGTTGCACAGTTCTATCATACTCGTATTTGGTGTTTGTTACTAATAATCCTGTCAACATTTAACTATAATAAATCTACTTTAATTAGGTACTAATCCAATCGATAGTGTAGCAGGTGATATGTTAAAATGTTGTAAATGTCATAAATGATGTTGGTAATAATTAGTTTTTACACAAAACATTTATTATTATAAGATTCATTAGGAAATTTATTTAGGAAATTAGTTACTAGTGGACTCGACCGACGTCGCCCTGCAGACCTATTCCGATCTAATACCAAAAAACTAATACCACTGGTATTAGTTTATTATCCCAGTGAATTTCTATTCCGAACGAATACCAGTCATAAACGAATCCCAAAATTATTAAAATGGTATGAAGGTACAGTCAGTAATAAAAGTGCTATGAAATGTGATATTAAGTAATGTATATTTTAATGAAAATCAGTCTTATTAAACGTGTTCAAGTGTAGTAACAAATAATTGCACAAATAAAAATAAAGTTTTTTAAAACTAATCACTAGGCATCATTTTCAACTTTAAAATAGGAAATAAAAACTATCACAAAAAAAATTCAAATTACAATTAAATACGAGTATAATTATATAGTAAAAAATTCAATCAACAACTATGACAAAAAGAAATTACTTTTATAATTTGTAAACAAATATCAAATTTTGGAATGACAGTCATTACAATTTACTTAATGTGTTTTAAAAAAAATCAACATTAAATAGATAAATAATAATTATTTGTGCAAGGACAACGATTCGTATAAAAACAGACCTTATTTGATTGTCTTAACGTTCATTAAGCAAAATATCAAAACGCTTAAGGCGCTTCGTTTGCTCAACCCTTGACTGTGATTGGTTGGTTTGGATTTTTAAACAATAGGAACGAGCTCACATTTTTGCAGGTAAAAAAAATTGGCAAGTGATTCTTCATAAGTAACAATGTGTGTATAAAAATTTAGGATTGAATTACGATCATTATAATATCTTATTAAATAGCAAAAGAAACGTTTTCTGTGACTGTACTAAGAGTTATGTTTTGGTATTCGTTCGGACGGAATAGACTAGGTACTTCTTTTGAGTTAATTATGAATGGTATTCGTTCGGAATAAAAATTCACTGGGGGTAATAAACTAATACCAAGTGGTATTAGTTTTTTGGTATTAGATCGGAATAGGTCGCCCTGCAACATAATATATTAATTACTAGCTTTCGCTCGCGGCTTCGCCCGCGTACAATTCGTTTGTCAGATAGACAGACAGACAGACTTTTGCATTTATAATATTAGTATGGATTAAGTAGACGCCCTCGCTTCGCTTTCGGAGACTGGTTGCTTCGCTCCTTTTGGTCGTAGTCGATGTTATAAATAGTCTATAGCCTTCTTCAATAAATACATAATATTAAAAACAAGAATATTTTTTCAAATCGGAACAGTAGTTTTTGAGATCAAACTTCTTCAAACGAACAAACAAACTCTTCCGCTTTATATTATTAGTATAGATGATGTTTGCCGGCAATGGATGTTAAGTGGTGACACAGGGTGGATAAAGCGGACTAACCCAAATAATAAGCCTATTCAGTATTCAGTAAGGCAACATAACACAGAAAGAGGTATAAGGTATAGGAAACATCAAAGGATTGAATATTGCGTATAAACTCACATCCCGTATTACAATTCCTTTGGTCGCGGACGACATGGACAACACAAAAACCATATCACTAACACCCATGACCACGACCCATGAACAAACATTTATCTGTCACACCATTATCTATGCCTCCCGGAAATCGAGCCCGAAACCCCTGACTCAGGTTGAGTTGCATATCACGAGGTTAAAGTAAGTTTAAAGTTAGATTTAACCACCAAAAGAAACAAAACTGGGTTGCTTATAGTAATTCTTGTTAAGATTTGACTAAATATTAACCTTAATTTAACTTTAAACTTACTTTAACCTCGTGATATGCAACTCAACCTTTGGGTTAATAGATACATACTAACTAGTAATAGAGTCGTTAAGATTAAATAAACAGTATAAAACTCCAACACTATCTCGGAAAGACTCAATCAGGAGGTGAATACAAACATAAAATGCATTATTCATTGCAAATCGAGTACGAATCGATCTTAATTCTCCAAGGAAAAGATTTGTAAGGGTATTCGTTTAGATAAATGGTTGAAATAATATGTTTGTGCCACCCTACGCTGTTTAAAAATTGAAGACGACACGCGTAAACATAGTTCTTTACAACTGCGACTTGATACTATGTTGGTTCTTTATGGTAAACAGAAGTGAAAATTGGTCGAACGTTGCTAGATATTACGTATCTAAGTAATGTAACAGGGTACATAATAGTGTAATAAAATAGAATCTTGTATCAGAAAAATAAAATATTTGTGGATAATATAGAACGAACATCAACAACAATAAAAATAAATAAAAATATATTAAACTTGGAGGAATACTTAGTTCGTAACAAAATAATCGTTTAGAGTCCTATTATAAAGTAAAGTTGTAGGATCGATAGCACTTTACGAGTAATACAGAGATACGCTAGCTTGCAGATTATGTACGAGTACAACGGAAGGAAGAAAGTTGCGCGAGCTCCCTACAGCGGCAATGTATGACAAAACGAGACCAAATAAAATATACCTTAACAACATATCAATGCCTTTTGTATTTGTTTTACACAAATAGTATCTTAGAGATATGTGAGGTGAGGTCTGATGATTTGTAAAATAACACGAAAAAGCGATTAAGTAGAAAAAATATTTTGAAACACTCACTCGCTTTTGAAGAAGTAATTTGAAACACATGAGTTGGCCTCCGTTACTCGGAGCATTTGATCGATGAGGCACAAATTATATTTGGTGCTTCCTAAACATGGTCCCTTAATGTAAATCAATAAACATACTTAATAAATATTAAACTGCCTAGAACTAATCACATACCTACACATACACATAAAACTGGATGGTAAATACTCCAGCAATTTCCAAAATGGGATTAACTGCAAAAAAGCCGTTTTCTCGACGGCTGTATAATTAGATGCACTGAGAGCACAGGAAGTTGGCCTCGAAAATAAAAGAGGTTCTTACATAGTTCGAAAAAAAAAACGGTTCAATGCCTCCTATAAAATCATTATTGTTGTTAATTGGTGTCTATATTCGTTTTGGGAATCATTAAGCCAGTCATTTTAAATGTTAAAATACAATTGTGACTTTTTCCGTGTTTCGTACGGTGCAAAATGTTTCGTACATTCGTCACTGGCCAATGGCTTTACAATAATTAATAGCGGTAATTAAAAGTAAATAATGAATATTACGTTTACAATTAGGTACAACATTGAAATTAACTCTTCATAAGGGTTCTATAGATACAATAATGCGAGATTGAATCATTCAATAGCAGGATGTTAACGTAAATGAACAATTTGTGCTGAGCTTGGCGAATCTTACAGATTTTGTATTCTTCTTTGTGTAGGGTAAAAGCCGGGTTTAACGGGGAAAGTTTCGCTTTTTCAAAAAGCTCTATTACTTCAATAATAAGAAATTACTCTCAATAATTATGCTCCGTACATCTTATTATTACATTGTATTTTAATGTTTTGTTGGACTTCAATTGTAACGCGGTTTTTAGTACATTATCCCGTTTACAGGTCCTTATACCCATTTCACTCCCTTGCACGCTATTGCCATAAAATAATCGCAGATTATTACTCATCATAAAAGGGAATTAGTATGTGTCACAATAAAATGTTTCAACTTTGTATGAGTTAAAGCACAGAGTTTTAAAGTTGTTCATGTGGATTTCCCTTTTAACATATTAACCGACTAAGAAGTACCTATTTCTAACATATTCTTCAATAAAAAGACTTCGATTTACAATTACGTTCCTTTTAATTAACCATTAGGTATTTTTAACCGACTTCAAAAAAGAAGGAGGTTCTCAATTCGACCGTATATATGCTTTTTTTTATGTTTGTTCAGCGATTTTTTCGTCGTTTATGGGCCGATTTTGATAATTATTTTTTTGTTGTAAAATAGATATGCGCAGTGGGGTCCTTTTGAAAGGATCACCAGGATCTGATGATGGCATCTTGGAGAAATCGAGGGCAACTTTCAAAAATTGTAGGGACGACTAGTGTGTTTGTTAATGTTTTCATAAGTACATGAAAGCGCTACAATTTCATGAAGGTCTGGAGTCGATCTGATGACCGAAAGACAGTCAAGGGAACTCCTCAACGATTTACTGTAGGTAGTTATCTAGTGTCTGGGCTTGATTAATTTGTAGTGACGAGAACTTTACACCTACATGTTGAATTAAGCGCCATCTGGCGAGTAGTTTTTGAGTTACCTTTGCTTATCAGGTTGAAGTCGGTTATTTTTTTTGTAAAAAGCAATAATTTTAAATGATTATACTCACAACATTTATGTAAGAACATACCAATTACAGGCATTATAGGTAGGTTTGAATATCTATTTAAAGTTTTAGAATGACAAGCTCATGAATCAGTGAACAGGGAAGTCGAATAGGTTGAGCGGTTATTAATAAAAGTCGGAAAATCGCTTCGTCTAAAGGGGCAACGAATCGCGTATCTAGTCGGAATCTAAAAGGCATAAATCTTCGCAACATTAGATAAGACCACTCCGAGGTGCTAAGTGGAAAAGTTGCGCTATGTAATTAACAATTCAACGGACTTCAGCCTGAACCAGGAAAACTACTTACGCTAAGGTTGTTTAAATTAGAAATCTTACTTGTTTCACTCTTTCTTTACTTAGATCTATTAAAACAAACTACGCGGAATGATTAACACATAGGTATCTTCCGTATACTCGAAACCAACTACTTTTAAAACAGATTGAGTAAATTAGTTCATTGATGTATGTGATTGCGGTAAAAGGACTATTGAATAGACTTGTTAAAAAATGTTCTCACAAACTTATTGAAAAGAGGACTTGGATTTAAATTTAACAAATGCGTTCTTATTCAGACAAATTACAGTGTTTAGAGAAGATTTTATTAAAAGCAAAAGTTAAAAACGCAAATTTCGCGGAATTTACAAACTTTGACGAGTACGAGTACAATGATATTAATATTTAGAACAATGAACATTTTATTCGGACCTTCCATGAATCGGTTTAGTACATTCACCGTTTCTCAAAGTTTCCCGTAATTACGAGTAGTAACTTGTTCCGTGCAGCGGGCCGTTAATGGGTTGAAGCCATTTTATATTTTATCATCAAAAGTAACACTAACCAGCGATACTTCCAAAAACCGGCTGAGTTGTAATTTGAGAATAATATTATTTCAGAGCGCGGAGGTTTGTTAATTAGACAACTTCCATCCCTGTGCGATGGCCACTCGAACATTGTAGTGCACTACGACCTGCCTGCGAGCATAATAGACCTTCCTGTTAGGTATTCTATTGTAGTGTAGGTATATATTTTAAAAATGGAAGATTTAAAATTGTTACAATACGTTCGTATGCTTTGTTGTAAAGTGCAGTCAAAAAAGATTTTTGGGTATTCGTTTTATAACAGAAGCCATAGATGTAGCGGCGGGTTTACGTTTCAATTGTACTGTGCGTAATAGGTCGAGAGAATAACCATTTAATAAAATAATATACTCGTATATCTCTGGTTTTAAAATTAATCAATAAGGTTAAGCTCGAAGAAAACCTTTGTATCACGACGTGTATGTAACTTCACAATTGAGAACACGTTATGAGGCCGTGAAGGAATTAATGACAAAAACGGCCGGCACAGCACAACTTAAGAATTAAGGCGTTTTGGTAGAAGGGTTACTTATTAATCCAAATGTTAAAAAAATCTCCTTGCCTTTGTTGCTGGTAAATGGAAATAATGATAAAGTGGGATGAATGTTCTAGTGGGAATACTGTCAGCTTTTAGCCGATTTTGCTTCACTTATTTAATCAATTTCAGTTAACTCTACTACTACTCTCTACTAGCTGTTCGGTCAAACATTTTCAATATGATGTGCTGATTAGAATTATCAGTTCCTGCGACGAAGGAATACATCATTAGGAATCCAGCACAACTGAGAGTTCTCTGTAATGTTCTCATATGTGGGTGAAGCCCGCTAGCCCGCGTTAGGCCATCGTGGTGGACTATGGCCTGCACCCATAGACATATATACCTAGACGGGCCTTGCACGTTCGAATGTGCGTCAAGTTGGAACAATCCAATTTTGAATCGAATCGGTTTGTGCGCGTGAAGTTGGCGCGATGGAATTTTGTTACTATATTTGAAAACGAACAGATTACATAGTGATATCTCGCTTCCGCGTTTCGAAGTTTTAGTCGTGCTGTCTTTGTCACTCTTACATATGTCACGCGCCATTTTACTTTAGTTATTATTTTAGAAATAGTGAAAATAATTTACAATTCAATGTTTACATAATGAAATGTGATACCTTTGGACTTTATTTGTGTTTCTTGAATTGTTAGAATATTTTTGAAGGCACAAGAAGCCATATTTTCTACATTTGCGGACGTAATTACTGAAATCAATTTTGCGTAAGGAAGATGTGTACCTCGCTGCTGTCTACAACAGACTGACTTGATCAATCACTCAATCACACAACCCAATGTTGACCACTCGCCGTGCGCCTTATGTATGTTACGGGCCCATCTAGACTTTACATCCATGCCTGCACCCCTCACTTTGTGAGAGTTCTAAGTCATCACCAAGACACAATACTATAGCACTGACAATTTTCTGTCGCATAAATGTCTGCACTGTCGGGAATTGAACCCAGGCTACTTTACGTTACAGGGAATTGCTATTAACTCAACAAAGGGCCGTCATTGATTGAAATCACAATCGCTTGAGGTCACCAACCAAACTTCAGATCGTTCGTCGTAGTCGATTCAAATCTCTTAATTCCTTGCACTTAAAGTTTATACAGTGATAATATCCCCCTGCAATGCAAACGCAATCAAACTCGGTAAACTCAAACAGTAAGGGTGTTCCCGTAAACGAGTAATCGAGTGTTCAATTGAGCAAGATCTCGATTATTCAGAAATTGAAATCGAATGTGGCTGGAAAATTGGAAACGAATCTTCAACGATCGGTTTTTTCCTCTGATCTCTAAAGAAGTCTTCCTTTCGGGTCTGGCTTTGTCTTTTGTTCATTGATTTATTAACTAAGTCGTCGTTTTCCGTTTTTTAAACATTGATGTGTTCTAAAATTTAACTTTTGGCCGAATTCAAATAAGAAGCAGATTTTCAACTCAGCTATATATTTTATGTGTGTTACGTCATAACATCTTACTAAGTGTTCCGATTTTCAAGATTCTTTTATATTTAAGCTGGTGCTCGTCTTGTGGTTTCATGGAAACGCAAACCTATAACAATGTTCGTCTTTAGAAATATACAACTTAATAAATAAATAATTTATATAGAACTAAAGACGAATTCTTTGAAATTAAGTTTCTACTAGCTTTAGCTGTTGCCGGCGGCTTGGCCCGCGTGGAAGCACGTACTTTTAACTAATATTCAAACA
Source organism: Hesperia comma (assembly GCA_905404135.1). Taxonomy (NCBI): domain Eukaryota; kingdom Metazoa; phylum Arthropoda; class Insecta; order Lepidoptera; family Hesperiidae; genus Hesperia; species Hesperia comma. The sequence goes on along the minus strand of FR990021.1, from coordinate 11,178,517 downwards.
AGCTTTCAACCTCTATTTCACCAACTCAGGTGTGAAATATGACAAAATCACGTGCCAAATTTTATCTGTATACGTCAAGCGGTTTCCGATATTTCGTTATGAGTGAGTGACTTTTCGCTTGTACATACATACATAATATAATATTATATAGATTTATTTTTCGAATATTATAAATTAAAAGAAGCTTGTTATTTTAAACTTTTTTAATTTTTAATTGAGAATTGTGATAAATCTTTTTTATACCGGCAGGTAACAGTATTGTTTGTCCCCGCCTGCAGCACCATGAAGTATTTTATGTTGATATTGTGACAGTTGTTTATTTCTTTTGAGTTCTTTTGTAAGCAGTCGGGTTTTTTGTTTAATTTATAATAATATTTTTATTTCAGACTTTTTAGTTTTCGCTATAAAATTCTACTTTTTGGGATGATTTTGACAATTTATGTTAAAACCTGTGCCTAAACGTTATATGATATATATTTTTTTGAAAAGGTCTTTTCACGATCTTTCATTTGATACCCATATTGCTAAGATAAGAAAAAAACTCAAGATTATCCCCTCTTTTTCTTCCACTTCCGGGCGCCATTTTGAAAATTCATGTAGCCTATGACACTAACACAGTTCTGACGAATTCAACGATACCTCATATGTCGAAATCCGTTCAACGGTTTGGACTGTGGGGCCCGACAAATAAATGGACATACATAAAAACATACATATGTACATACATACACACATACATACATAAATACATACATACATACACTCGAAAAACATAACCCTCCTTCTGACGCAGTCGGGTAAAAAATAGCTAAGTCTCGATAGAGCTGCTTGTTTATCTCTAAAAAGTAATGAAATCTCTAGACCAAGTTGAGTCAAGTCTAAGGTTCCTTACTTGCTATTTCTTTTTATTATCTTGCTACCTCTGTACCAAATTTCAGCGCTCTAGGTCTATGGGAAGTACCAGTTCTATTTTGATGATCAAGAGTCAGTCAATCAGTCAGTGTCGAAAATGCGAAGCTTTGCTAATGCAATGCTTAACTTCGCAACTAAATGATTTTCCGACTTGAAATTTTGGATTTCTAGTGTGTAATTATAGCTTACTAGATCATGATAATTTCAGCGTTCTAATCCTAATCAGAAGTTCTCAAATAGGAGCCGGAAAATGTGGCGAAATGGTTCCAGAAAAGGATGGTATGGCAGTGTTGCTTCGCGCTCGACTTGGTGGGGGCTCTGCCGTGCTCCTAGATACCTACGTTACGCGTCGCCTTAAAAATTGTTTCAACACTATCTCTATATCTGTATTACATAATTATCGTATCAGGGCAGTAAACAATTCGTCACAAAATTAAGGGTTTTTGTTTTAGAGTTCGGATAAATTGCCTTGTCAACAGGAATACTTGCTTTACAGTGTTTGTCGAACAGCTACTCTTAATTACTGCCTTCGTTTTGTTCCCGCGAAGTTAAATGATATAGCGAGTGTAAACAGTGAGATGAGCTCTAAAGTTAAATGTCAACAACGCAATCGGAACATAGCGTTGGCGGCACAATATAAGTGGTAACAGCCAAATCTGCGTATGTTTTGTAATATTGATTACAATGTTCGAGTTTACTTCTAAAATGAGTCCAGTATTCTAAGTATCTAATAAAGTAATTAAGGACATAATAATATAACTATATTAATTAAATGGAGTATATACTCGTATCGTAGTGTTCATCAAAACTAAAAATAGCCTTTAAAATTTTAATATAAGCGAAAGGTCACTCACTCATCAGGAAATATCGATAATAGCTTGTCGTGTAAATATGAAAGAAGGATGTCCAATTTTGACCTGATCATGTATAGAGATGAAAAAAATCTTAAAATTCAGCTAACATATTATTTGCACATTAAACACGCTTATTACTAAATTAAAAGAGACGCAGGAAATAAAATTATTTGATTATTTCTACATTACTTTGCCTAGTAAAAGTTAAAAGAATTACATGTTTTGACGCAACTCAACTCAATCAATCCATTCATGCAACAGTGCCACAAACTTATCTGACCCGGTAAGGGGGGCGCTACTGTCTTGGTCTTTGTCTGACAATAGTATAACATTTGAATTAGTTCCAATTTTGGCCACCAGATAAGTTTGTGGCACTGAATATGAATGACCCTCAACTGAAAGTTGAAACGTCTTAACATTTGACACTGACGCCGCCATGACCGAAATTCGTTCAAGAGAACATTACTTTTATGTTATGCTACAGTGCCAACGAAATGTGTTAGATAGAATAAGGGTCAAATCACACCGAGACGAGACGCGACGCGACGCTGCGCACAGTCTTTCAAAGAGCGGCTCAAAATAGAACTTTATTTTCTACACGAAAAGATACACATTTCATTGTGAGAATTCAGAATACGTTGCTTCATTCAGCGCTGCGTCTCGTGACGCCTCGCGGCGTAGCGCGGTGCATCGCTACGCAGCCGTGCATCGTCGGTACGCGCGGCGTGCAAGATTGCCTACTTTTACGATGCACCTCGCAGCATTGAGATGCGTCTCGCGGCGACGCACGGCGCAGCGCGAAATCACTGGCCTCTTCCAGTATCGTTGCGTCGCGTCGCGTCTCGGTGTGAGCTGACCCTAAGAGAACAATAGAAAATGTCATTAAACATCCAGTAAGTCCAGTAATTGTGGGTTGTAGACAGGTAGGTACGAACTATCGTTGACAATGATTGCAAGGGCTTCATAATCAGTAATACTTATTCATATTTTTTTAACTTTGCTGCGTTCAAATCTTAAAAATGACTATGAGACAATATTTATTACTCCAATAGGTAGTCCTTCTACTATTTATTATATCTATACATTAATTTTCATTCCAGGTTTTCAAATGTATGGGAAGTGCCCATTGTTCTTTGGTACAAAGGTTGTTTATAGTTAGTAGGCGTTCAATAAGAACGGATTTCGTAATATTCTACTCCTAAGGGGGTAAAATAGGGGCCGAGAGTTTGTAAGAAAGTCAGTCAAAACTACTTCCACGCGGGCCAAGCCGCTGGCTATAGCTAGTTATTTATAAATGTTACTTACATGTTTGTTATAAGGCTGAAATCAACATTTTCATAAACATGTATACCATTTTTGTCATTGCATTTGTTCTGGGTACATGATCGGAATTATCTCTAATGGAATTCAAGATTACTCTGAAAATGTTTCTGCTCATACTTAGTACGATATATTAAGTTTGTTTGGAATATCCAGTCGACTTAGTGTTTATGTAGGTAAAATTCGTATGATAGCTACTAGTGGATATTCACAATTTGAGAGAAGGTTACACTTTGTATATTTTCTGTCTTATAATAACGAATTGGTCTGATAAATTTTATTAAATGTCCTTTCGAAAATAACACTATTTCCAATTTATGTACTGTCGTTAGTTAATGCTTTGTCTATACGAGTATTATAAAGGATGCATCAGTCCAAAGTTTCCATTTTTTAAAAAATAACCTTATTATAAAAAGGAAATTAATATAACTGTGCAATATCTTTTTCTATTATTATTGAAATACCTCTTAGTAACAAAAGACCCGAATATTAAAATTCGTAGATATCCAAATTTATGCAAATAAAATGAACCACCATGCTTCGTTACACAGTATCAACCGTTTGAAAAGGATTGTAGAAAGTTCCTCAGAAAGATCTTTAATGGATGATTTCGTTTTTACGTTTCTAATTTAAATTAATCATCGTGATATTAATTGCGGAGAAGATAGATTATTTTAGATTTTTATAGCATTTTAAAGCTCTGTAATAGAGGTTTTTATGTCGGTATATACTGATCATAAGATTTTCATATTTGTTTGATAACAATTAAATTCATCGACGATTTGCGAATAAGTCCAAATACAACTCAGCCAACGAAACTAAAAATCTTAAGTGTTGCAATGATATTTATTGTTTCTGTCCCTTATAAATACGATCAATACCCTTAGGGAAAAACCATGACTAGTCGCTTCAGAAACGACATATTGGTCGGACGAAGGAATATGAGGGAATCAAATATGCATGATCGTAACTGTAGGTAAACTTAATTTACTTGCACTACGAGTCAATGACCAATATTGATCTGATGAAATTTCGGTTTAGGTCTGTTGGTTCCACTATTCAGTTCCACTAGTGGGTCCATGAGGACTTATAAGTCGGATGCTCTGGCATTAAGAAATACTATGTCTTAAAAAATATATATGGAGAGATTTTTGAAAGTGTATAATAATATTAAACAATGGGATAGCCCGTCTTGATTTCATCCATCCTTTACAAACTTGCTGCTATACATACGTGCCTTGCCTAACTTGTGCGAAACTGACCAGTCTGAGTCTGTTAAATCCAGTGAAATCCCACCGTTTTCTTAAACCATCTGATCAGGGTCGCCTTTTTAGGACCTGGCCTCCTTTCGAAGCCTTTGCTTTCCCAACGGTAATCCTCGGTCTATCGAACTAAGTGGCAAGTTCATTTCCACTTTTGTGAGTTTTTGTGTGACCGACACGGTTACCCTTAAGGCGCTACATCCGAAATACGTAAAACCGAATGAGCGGAGCTCAAAAACAGATGGAATGATTTTATATAAAGGCAAATATTAAGATAGCAATGGTTTATTTTAGCTTTAATATTGTTGACGTAAGTGCCAATTTTGCATTTTAATTTTTTCTTTGAAAACTGTTTCGGTTTTTGTGTTTTTCATTCTTATGAAAACTAAGGTTTGATTATTTACTATGTTTCAAAAATATTTTCATCAACTAATTATTAAAACTTTTGTAGTAAACTTGAAAACCAAAACTATTTGGACCTAACTTTATTTTTTTTTTCTATCGAGGAAACTTCTCATTTTACTGGTTTTGCTCTTATGAGATTGTGTATTATATAGTGAAGATACATAATTATATCTAAATATCGGAGATATAGACAGTAAGCTTTAAAAATAAACTTTAATTTAAAAGTACCATATTTCGGATGTAGCCCCTTAATCGTTTACGTATTTGTTTTTAAATTTGATATGATCATGTTTGATCATGAGAGTTGTGGAATTATTCTGATTCAGTAGACCATCTCTATTGCTTGCTGTACAAGTTTGGGACGTTCCATACTTGTGTATTAAGACTGTTAAGCCATCAGTAAAGTCTTTATTCTCAAAACCATATTTGCACATTATCCATTAGGACTGTTGATTTTTTTTAATATTAGGTAGAGTAAAGGCAGAGAAAAAGAAATCCCACTAAAACATGTTCATGTAAATCGATGCCAAGACGAAACTTTAAGGCTTGCACTATCAAAAATTTATCAGATCTCATACGTAGAGACAAGCTTGTTACTCTGTACACCCTAACTCTACAAGCTTTAACTTTACAAACTCTACACCTTAATCAAAATATATGAATTGACCCTTTCGCTTCTAAATTTTCACCTTACGCCCAGTGATGTTAGCGAATCGGTATACCTTTTAAAGTTTCATCCAGTATTTTGTAAATAATTTATACGCTATTTTTCCAAAACTATAAAATCTTATAATATTTACTGAAATCTTTTTTCGTCAATTAAAACCTGAATCACAGGCGAATTTCGTTGATAAAGGTTTTATTTAATCACACCACTGCATTTACTTCTAGGAATTCGTTTGCGAAAATACTGGAAATAGTAGTTTGCAGAGCTGTCGAAGTCCTTGATATCAGACAGCTTCCTTTGTTTTCCTGTAATGTGTGACTATGAGTTTTCTGTTGTATTCAATTAAAATGAAAAAACCAGTCAATTTAATATGTTTTGTATTTTTACGGTAATCAAAATGATACGAGCGCTTTATTTGGCTTCTATTGTCAATTATATCCCTATGCTCATTTTCTGGAATTCAAAATGTAAGATGGTAATACGTGGCGGGCAGGTACACAAGGGAAAATTCGTTCAATTTAAGAAGATTCAACAGCCAAAAGCGGGATTAGTCTTGAGGGCCTTTTAAGAAATCTACCGCAATAAAGACATTCCCAACAAATGTTACAGAATGGTGAATTTATTTGCATAATTCAACAAACCTAAATCCTTTGTCCGCGTCCTCGTTGAAATAATAAATTTTCTCCATGTTCTACGGTCCAAATACTCTATCTGAACAAAATTATTTAGCTTTTCGAAAGCTGGTTTTATCTTAAAAATTTATACAGTAAATCTATGTGTTATAATTATTTACAAAAGTGGCACTTTCGTAACAATATGAAAATCTGTTAAGTCCACCGTAAGCTATGAAAATAAGGATGGTAGGATGGTATTATAAAAGTAATTCCTAGATATTTGACCCCGTCGCATTCAGTATTCTGATCGCACACGACATCGGCGATTCTACTGCGAGCACAATATGTGTAAATTTAGAAAACGTTTTCGGCACATTATTACGTTTAGGGATTTTCTAGGAAATTGCCTTATTACCTTTTTGAGTTCCATTCTGAGGTCGGATTTAGCTGGATTTACAGCTTGTCGTTAGAACACATAAGATTTTATGGACCGGTTATGTTCGGCGGGTACTTTATTATTTCACATTTTGAAAAGACAATTTTATCATACGTAGCAGGTAGGTATAAACGTTCTTACAATAACCTTTATAAATTGTTTTGAACCGACCTAAAAGTGTATTTTCATTTATTTGTTACATACTTCGTAGTCTCAAGAACTTTTTATTCATACTTTTATATTTTTAATTCTTTTGATTTTTCATAACCATGAAGAATACAAAGACCACTTACAATTGAATAATTAAAAAAATAAATGACATAGAGCGCGCAATGATGATTGTGGTTATATTTGAAATTTTGTGATTGAAGTAGAAGGAAAACTCAAAACTCAAAGGTCTAAAACAACTAAATGAAAATATAGTTTTTGTAATTGTATTGCAGGAGATTATTAGACCTCCAGCAATACAATTACCCGACATACATGGGGCACACTAAAAGTTTTGCACTTCTAGCTAATCGAAGCTATTTGAATTTCGAATGTTATATTTTTTAAAACGTTGCAACCTTCTTGGTAATAAAAATAAAAAATTGGCGAGAAATCATTTGTCAATTTTTTTTATCACACATCAAAGTTCTACGTATGCAACGAAAATGGAATTAAGTCGTAAAGATTTTAGAGCGATCATTTTTCATGATTTTAAAACTTCTCTCTCCGCGCAAGACTGTGCAGCTCGTCTTCAAAATTTGGGAGAGAAGCACCTTGTTTGAGCACCGTGAGTGAGTGATGGTTTGCTGAATTTGAGAGAGGTCGGGTTTCTTTACATGACGAACTTTAAATTCCTGCATCTGAACCATGAACGCTGCCTCCGTTTTTCTAATAATCTAGCTCATAGGACGCCGATGCATTCTACCACTTTCTTCCAAAATTCCTTTACAGTTACTGCCACACGCCTCTGGAACTCTCTTCCTGTTACCATCCGTCAAGCCAAATCCCTATGTTCCTTTAAAACCAAAGTAATTGACGGCCCTGTAGCCTAGTTGGTAGCGACCGTGCCTGCGACGCGAGGGGTCCCGGGTTCGATTCCCGGCCGGGGCAGATATTTATGTAGCAGATAAATATTTGTACTCGGGTCATGGGTGTAATTGTAATGTGTTATATGTGTAGTCCATGCCATCCGCGACACAGGTACCTAGTAACCTACTGCGGGGGTATGAGTGTGTTAGCGTTAGCGTTTTAATCTCCTATTACTCACAACTTTGATTATACTTTTACCCCTATTCCTACTCACGTACGACCATCCACGTTCTCTCTATCCTCTCCATACTCATTGCTATCGACAATTTATCTTTTATTGTGTTATTTAATTTTCTTTTCTTTTTCTTTCTTTCTAAGTCTCAATTCTTTCTTACTCAAAATGTCATTAGTACACCCGGCCTTTTAAAATTTTCCTTCCTTAAATTACAACTTCTCAACCCCTGGTTGTCTGGAAGAGATCGCTCTTTAGCTATAAGACCGCCTTTGTACAACTTCAATGTTAATGTCACTGTCTGTTATTTTCTTGATCTGGTGTACAATAAAGAGTATTGTATTGTATTGTAATTTCGTGAAGGGCGGCCTTCAACAGCCGTCAACGAAAATAATGTGGATACTGTTAAGCGGCTAATTGAAGAAAACCCGCGGATTACCTATGAGACAATTCGAGGGCTATTGGGGATTGGTATGAGCCAAATTAAGAAAATTTTACACAAAAAATTAAAAGTTCGGAAACTTTGTTGTCGTTGGATCTCTCATGAACTGACAGCGAAGCAGAAGCGGGCTCGCGTGGAATGTTGCTCACAGATGCTACTGAAGTAAGACCACGGACATTCTAATGCTGTTTGTAACATTGTCACAGAAGACGAAATGTGGATTTATTGTTTTGAACCCGAGAAAAAACAGCAATCTTGTGAATGGGTGTTTGAAAATGAGAACAGGCTAACAAAAGTGAGGCAGGCGAGAAACGTTGGTAAAAAAGTGATCGCGTTTTTCTTCTGAGCCACGGGTCCCATCTGCACAATTCCATTTGAAGATCAAAAGAGTGTTAACTCCGAGTGGTATTCTACCATTTTTTTACCCAGGATGTTACAAAAAGTTCGCGAAAGACGACCAAAAAGCCGCGTTCTCCTACATCATGACAACGCTTTTTCACACACGGCCAACCAATCAAATTCATTTTTAGTCCCCAAAAAAGCAAACTTGTTACCCATCCTGCACATAGCCCCGACCTAGCACTCTGTGATTTCTTCATTTTCCCCAAAATCAAAGATTTGATGAGAGGTTTCACTTTTACCAACTCCGAAGGGGCAGTGATAGCGTTCAATCAGCACGTAGATAACATGCCTTCAAATCTGTGGCCCTCCTGTTTTAAAAAATGGTTCGATCGCATGAAAATCTGATCTGGCCGCGCTAACTATGCGTTCCTGAAGTCTGTCATTCGACTGGGCGATGTAACTTTGAACTGGCGTACAATTAATTGACAATTTTTTAATATCTTTTAATTGCCTTATTAACGAGTGATAACATTAAAATCAAACATTAAATCGAATAATTATGCCAACTTACAATAATTGTATTAATCTTGGACTAAAATTATTACAATTACTTAAATAACAAATATAAAAACAATACCTTTTAAAAGAAAACCACGTCAAACGGCGCTCGTTCAAGGTTATATCCATGTCATATCAACTTTTTGTTTTTGTAGTGATGTGACATAATAACAAGGCAATTGTAATCGAATATTTTTGTAATCTTAATACAATGTCGGTAATATATAAAATAAAACGTTATAATTTTATAATATATTATATAATGTGCTAAGTATTCAATAAAGTTAATAATATTATTATAATAACGGTACGCCCAAATATAGCTTAGGAAAATTTGTGTTATAATATCACTCAGGTGAATCAAATAAAAATAAAATAAATAAATAAAAACATTTTAATTTTTTTCTCTTGATTACATTCAGAAATTATGATTAAATTCATTAATTGAATTGTTAAAATTTTATTTACATAACGAATATTATTATTGAATATATTGAAACATAATTCCTATAAAAATAACAACATATAAATTTAATAAATATTATGCATATTATGCATGTTGTTATTGTTATTTGTTACAACGCATAATGTTATTTATTGTACATCACTAGTCATGACGAATTGACATGTGTGTGTCAGGAACGCATAGTTAGCGCGGCCTCACTATAGTAACAAATTTTTAACAAATAGTTAAAAAAGTTAAACATGCACTGAAACAGTTTCGAATACAAAACCAGGTATTTGTTTATGCATTTATATAAAGATAGCATTGGTCTTGTATGTAACGATGTAAATATTGCGGTACTTTTAGTATAGAAGTGTCTTTCATAGGAACTAAAAAAAATTAGTTATTATTTGAGACATTGGATCGTGAGTGTGGTTTAAAAAGGGAGATCTAATCAAAAGTGATATCGAATACAAAACCAAATCAAATTGAAATCGTTTTAGACAGTAAGCCACAGGTTTAGCCAAGCCGCACAAAAAATTTGCCCTAAAAACCCACAGTAGTTTTATAAAATGTATTGTAAAAGTATATGTTAAACATTGTGAAAATATCAATGAATATAAAATGTATGACACGGTATAAGTGGCGGTCACCTTAGTCGCTCAGCTTACATATTTGATGCGCCATCGCAAGTCTATCTAAACCTACCTCATATGCGATATTTTAAAATACTTACTGCACGAAAAAGTTTTGTCTATACATAAATAGCCGAGAATACGGAATTGCCGCTCCCTGTTAAAAACAATACGTCCTATTCCTTTTTAATACCAAAAACTAATACCACTGGTATTAGTTAATTATCCCAGTGAATTCTATTCCGAACGAATACCTACCACTCATAAACGAATCCCAAAATTATTGTCAATTTAACCTGTAAGCAAAATGACATAAGGCAATAAAATGTAAATTAAAAAATAAACCTTTTGAATCGGCGACTTCACGACAATTGCTACTAAGAGTAGTTAAAAGGTTCCATTGCTAAGTTGTATATTATATTATTTCTTTTTGAAGTGGAATAATAAGGATCTTTAAATTCCTACCTGAAATCCTTGCAGTTCGATTCAAGATATTAATGTTTTAGGAGATTACAAGTTTTAGGAAGATATTACTCCCCCTCCACCTTGAATTATTAAAGTAAAACTGGCTCGTGGTGCACGTGCACCCTATTCAACAATGGCCGACATTGTCGTGCCAGATCCCTTCTGTAAGGTCGTTGGGCTCTGTACTATCCAGTATAATTCCAAAGTTACTTACGCTTGCTACGAGAATATTCCAAATTGGAAATGTAAGACATGAAAATAATCATACTCGTACTTGCTGGAGAGAGAGTGCGGTCATAGTTACAATTTAACGGAAACGAAGCCGATGTCCAAAAAGAGGGACTGGTTCCTTCATCCAATCCGTTGTTGAGTAGGCTACACAATGCACAAGGGAAATTATTTATGTTCAAAGGTGGATAGAAACCCAAAGTAAATAACTTCTAAGTGTTGCACATGTGTAGCAACAGCCCCACAACCACAAACACAACAACAATATCACACTGAAAATTACGTGGTTACAGAAATTAGTATATGAAAACGTAGCTTTATTCATACGGACCACGACCAAATTGTGTGGTCCAAATCGACGGTATCACAACCAAAACGCAACGATTAAAGATTAACGTTGTCGCTATGATGCGCAACTATAAATATGTACACATTTTTTTTTTTTTTTATAGCCTGAAGGGCTGACGTAAAAGCAGACGAGCCACCTGATGGTAAGTGGTCATCGTCGCCTATAGACACGAGCAACAGCAGGGGAGTTACCAGTGCAACGCCGGCCCTGAAGGAGAACTCTTTTTACACCTTTCTTGAAGAACCCCATGTCATAGCGCTCCGGGAATACCTCAGAAGGAAGCTCATTCCACATCCTGCACGTTCGCGGCAAAAACGATCGTGAAAAACGGACCGTAGTCGTTCGCCACGAATCCAAGCGATGTGGATGAAACTTCAATCTTCGGCGAGTGGTGTGATGATGGAAGGGTGAAGTTGGCACCAAATCGAACAATTCCTCGGAGCACTCACCGTTGTAAAGCCGATAGAACACGCAGAGGCAACCTATGTCTCTCCTCAGACTTAGGTGTTCTAACCTGTTAGTGACTCGTGGTTCGTTGACAATTCGAACTGCGCGCTTTTGTACGGCGTCAAATGGACTAAGCTGGTATTGTGGCGCCCCTGCCCAGAGATGAGAGCAGTACTCCATGTGAGGCCTGACCTGTGCTTTGTAAAGCATCAGTAGGTCCCTCGCAGTGAAGTACTGCTTCGCCCGGTTTAGGACACCAAGCTTTTTGGAGGCCAATTTGGCCTTAGCTTCCAGATGACTCCGATACTGCACGTCGCTCGAAATGTCAACGCCCAGAATACCAACACTTTTACCAACGGTGAGCGCGGTACCCTGGAATTGAGGCGCTATGACAAATGGGGTTTTCTTAGCGGAAAACGCGCAAACTTGTGTCTTCGTGGGGTTGAACTCGACTAAATTAAGTCGACCCCATTCCGAGACTTGCTCCAGAGAGTTCTCGACTTCAGACACAAGTTTGATTCTGCTATCCTCCACTTGTGACCGAGAGGCATTTGCAGGGCCTGTATAATAGGCATCTCCCGTGCTATCTGCATAGCAATTAATGCCGTTTGCACGCTCAAGCATATCATTGATATGCAGAATGAACAGAGTAGGAGACAGCACAGACCCTTGGGGAACACCAGCGTTTATGGGTTTCAAATCTGAGCAACAACCGTCGACTACGACCTTTATTTATGTCGCTCAGACAGAAAGCTGGCTACCCAACTGCATAACCTCTCAGGGAGACCGTAAGATGGTAGCTTCGCGAGAAGAGCCCTGGGCCAGACCCGGTCGAAGGCCTTAGCGATATCTAGGCTGACTGCCAGTGCTTCCCCGTTGCTGTCTAGGGCCTGAGCCCACCGGTGCGTCAGATAAACTAAAAGATCGCCAGCTGAACGACCGTGACGGAAACCGTACTGTCGATCATTGATCAGCTGGCGATCTTCGAGATATCCTAGGAGCTGTGTGTTTATTACACGCTCCATCACCTTCGCAAGCAGGGAAGTTATCGCTATAGGCCTGTAGTATATATTTTTGTGGTTGGGATAATTCACCGTCAAGAAGTCGTAGAGATAGAACTGTTTCCTTAAATTTTATCGTTGCGATTTCTTGTGATTTACCATTTGAAAACTAAACAGATTAGGAGTTGTGTTTGTCAGAAAATACGGGGTCGTGTAGTCAACGTGGGGTCGCAAACTCTTGTACTGTGGCCGCCACCTTAGAAAAAAGTAAGCTGATAATTTTTATGGCTTTCTGGCAAACCATTGATTGGCCTTACATAAAATTTGTGAAACACTTTTAATTTCAAATTAAATTCTCTACAATTTTGTTTTTGTGTCGTATGTGGTCGCAGCATAAAATAACTAAAGACTTTACCTTCTTGATATCAAAAATTAAATTGCGCGCTACATATAGGCTAAGCTCAAAATTTTTTATATTTCAATAACTACTTAGCAGTAAAACCAAATGGTGCAACTATTATTCTGCAAATACATATTAATCTGATTATTTGGAGCACATAATATTGGCAACAGTAAATGTTCATATATTTAAAGAACAGATATTCAAATATCTGGTATGATGAATTCAAGTGTGTATTTTGCATCAGTCACCAAATGATCATGTACCAGGAGAACATATTCGCTAGGATTCGTGGCACGTACGGTACAGAGAACAAACTGAGCAGATGTAGGTACTGGGCTTGTTGGTTGGTAAATTGTTTCGCTCCTTATTTATGTTCGTAGCTTCTAATACGTGCGTGGTTTATCAAAAAAATGTTATGCTTTCAGTTTTAATTCTTGAACTTTGCATTTTCCAGTGTTTAAATCTTAAAAAGACATAATTACATCAGTAGAATTGTTTAAGCTATATTTATTGAATAAGTATTTAACTGTAAATTTTAATTAAAAAATCAATCGCTGACTAAGAGAATCCTATAATGAGCTGACGATCATCAAACGTTCGTCTTATCTTCATCATAATATGTGACAAATAATTTAATTCGTCGTCAACAAATCAATTTTATGCCAAAATGAACTGCTCTCCTCCTTTCCTTTCTTATTACTCCCCTACACTCCTCAAGAATGAATGACGAAAGAATGTTATATTACAGTGACGATTGATTTACATAATATTATGTAGTTGAATTAATTCGATGTTTTACAACCAAATAGTGTGCGTATTGCTATTGCTCAATAGAACTGTGTAATAATGAGAATAGGAAGTCAAAGAGGGAAGTTTTGGGCCTCATTTAGATAATCGTCTAATATTATTAGATGATAGTCTAATATTCGGTCTACTTTCCCGTCGAACGTTGTTGCACGAGAACTATCACGAATTAATCTATACTAATATTATAAAGCTGAAGAGTTTGTTTGTTTGTTTGTTTGTTTGTTTGTTTGGTTGAACGCGCTAATCTCAGGAACTACTGGTTCGAATTGAAAACTTTTTTTTGTGTTGAATAGACCTTTTATCGAGGAAGGCTTTAGGCTATATAACATCACGCTGCAACAATTAGGAGCGAAGAAATAATGGAAAATGTGGAAAAAACGGGGAAAATTATTCATTCTCGAGGGCTTTCGTTGCATGCGTTGCGAAAACGATTCAAGATACCAAAAATATATGTATGAAAGAATTATTCCTCTTGAAATGATCTAAAAAAATGTCCACGACAGTATATGTCTATCTTTTAAGATTAACACACTAGAACCGTTTTTATGATAATCAAATTTGGTCGAACCCACTGCCATACCAAACTTGCCGCTTTTCCAAGTTTAATCTGAATTAATCTTGCTGTGATCCTTTGCTATTATTTTGTCGTAAGCTTTATTTGTAAGTTTAATTTAATTTAACCTGAATTAATTTTGGTGATAGTTTATTATCTTCCCGAAATTCCTACGGGAACGGGACCTACGCGGTTGATACTTACGGGTCCCGAAGCGAAGCGAGGGCGGTTCGCTAGTCGGATTATATGCATTTATTTATATCCCTCTTCCTTTCTCTTCAAATGCGCTTTAATCCTTTGATTCGCGCCAAAATATTGACCCTGTCCAATGACTCGTTGTGAACATCAAAAATGATCGAGTAGACCGTTTATATACTACATGCGTGTTCTCGTCCCCTCTTGCCGAGATGTGTGTTATCATCAGTTATACCTAATGTACCTATTGGTATTTTTGTGAGTCTACGTTATTCGTAATTCCCACGATGACATTCGTGCCATAATTGCTGTCGCACGACTTAGGCGGCCCCTAGACCTACAATAACATTGTACAATACTTTTATTGTACAATAAGATTGAAAGGCGCTCTGAATCCAAACGAGCAATTATATTGCACAATAATACGAACTGCACAATGTTTTCGTGTTCAGTCGGAGAATAGTATTGATCCCGTGTGCACCGTGCGGCAACATATCCGAACAAGATTTAGCTGCAGCTTTAGTGTTGTTGCTTGTGGCTAAACGTAAACGGAAACGAACACGTCGCTGGTCGAAAGATTGGTACAAGAAAAGGCAGAAATATACTCACGAAAATCTTTTAAAAGACTTGATGTTAACTGAGGAAGCAGACTTCAAAAATTTTGTACGACTGAACTCTGAACAGTTTCAAAAGCTACTAGGATAGGTCACGCTATTGATTGAGAAAAAAATACAAACATGAGGGAAGCAATACCACCTTTTCACAGACTGAAAAATATTGCGCAATACTGACCCTACACGATGCAATAGAAAAATATGGTGCAATAAAAATTAAACTCGCTCAAACTTTCGGCCAATAATTGCGCAATCCTCAATATTAACCCTAAACGGTCAATTATATTGCACAATTTGCAATATTGCGCAATATAATTGACCGTTTAGAGGCCGCCTTAGTTTATAGTAATAATGATCAAAACTATTGTATAAAAATGTTTGAGGGACGAAACTTAAAGTAGAAAAAAAAACATAACGTCATATAGGTACAAGGAGAACATGAATTCCAGGATTCGTAGCACGTACTAGGACGGTACAGTGAACAAACTGGGCAGCTATAAAAATGGCTCACTCGGTTGGTAGGTAAATTGTTTTGCTCGTTGTTTATTTTCCTAGCCTCTAAAAACGTGCCTGTTTTATTGAATACTTTCACTTGTAGATTTATGTATATTGTACTTAGCATCCAAAGTGTGGCTCCTCGTGCTAGAAAAGACGAATATGTATAATATAAAACAATAATTAAAAGTTTATCTGTATTGGATATCCAGTGTCGTAATTAAATTTGAGCGGCATCTGACGATTGTTTTTAAAGATATCATTAATAACACAAATAATGCATTAATTGACTTCGATTACGATAATGATGTACCTACCAATTTCACTACATTTTTCACTACAATTAACATTCTATGTACGTATATCCCTTTTTTGGTAAACCGTTTCTAAGATTAGCTGAAATAATGCACATACAAATACACAAATTGATGAAGAAACAAAATTCTAAAAGTCATTACATACATGACATACATCTTTAAAAAGTTTTTCTTAAATATTTACCACATACACAGGTCGATCGGTTAGTATTATAATATCAACAGTCGGAATCTGCTAAATTTAGGGAACGCAATCCCGACTCGAGATTGCTCGGGATTAGAAATATATCAATCCCGCGGGATCCCGGAATTTTCGGGATCTCGTCTAGTTGAAAAAATCACATTACAGAATACAATGAAAACTGCTTGTTTGTGATAGTGAGGTTAATTAAAACAAAATAAGTATTATTTGAAAGAAAAATATTGCTTTTTACAAAAATAAAACGATTTTAACATCGACATACACACTTACCTATATAATAACGGCATTAAAAAACACACTAGTCTTCTTTAAAATTTTCGAAAGTTCCTCTATATTTCTCTGGGATGCCATCATCAGATCCTGTGTTCTTATCAGCAGACCATCCTTGGAATATCTTCTTTCCAACAAAAAATAATTATCAAAAATCGACCCATAAACCATGAAAAATCGCTGAACAAAGATAAAAAGCATATACATATACGGTGGAATTGAGAACCTCCTTCTTTTTTGAAGTCGGCCTTTATCCGTAAATATTACTAACCAAATACTTAATTAACAGTTTTACTAACATGAACATAATCAAAATAAAAGTAGGTATAATATAAAAGTAGTATAGCTCCAGGAGATTAAAAAGTAGTTACGGCATATATCCGCTGCAATGTAGCCAGCTGCTGAGAATTCCCTCTCCGACTCAACACTGGTAGGTAACAGAGTGACTAAACATTTATATGCAAACTGCAAAAATCTCCCCCTAGTTCCTCCACACTCAAATAAATCCATTTCTTTTTTATTACTGACTCTAATTTATTTAAAATTGTGGATCTGGATACCTGTGTAAAAGGACGACGCTCGCAGAGTTTCTTCTAATTCCTCCTGAAGTGAAGTATTAATTTGTGTAGCAGGATGTCCCCGAGCGGATGCGTGTAGCATCGCTGACCATTGCCGCCCAATCCCGTCAATCTCGAACGGGATCTCGTCATATATGCTTCGGGATTGATCCCAAAAAATTACACGGGATCTCGCGAGATCTGGATTGCATTCCCTAGCTAAATTCTATTAGCGAGCCTGATGGGATTTAAATTGAGTGTACGACGGTCAGGGCTTCTAATAGTGATAATATTATTTGTAAACCAAAATAAATAATCGCTTTAAGCAACTGTTTCTACACGAAACTTCATTGTGACTTGAAGCGGTTAAAGACGTAAAAGTTTTATTTCTATAAACTATGTAGTTTGCACTTTGCGCTAGCTATAAAAAACACGGTATTAGAAAACGTCTAGAGCAGAATATTGGAACTGACTGAAAAGAAAAGTAATTTATTGAAATCTGAGAACAATGTGGACCACTAATTTTAAGCTTACCTATCTTATCAATGCAAATCTATCTAATGCACATGAAATTATGAAAATAATTTTCGTGCTGTTTTATTATGGGATTTGTTGAAGCGAAGGCGTGGTTTGCCTTTCGAATAGTATTTGTGAAAAACTTATTTCGAATAAATTTTATTTCTTAACTTACTCGATTAAAGGTACTTAGTTCTGAAATAGTACATTATGATATAAGTGCGCGAAGTTGGTCATTACAGTCGAGGCGGTATTGCACAGCCCGAGTCGCAAGGCGAGGGCTGTAATAGAGCCAAGACTGTAGTGAACAAAGCGCACGCGTATCATACGACGTTTTTCAACACACTTGCGAGGAAAAAAACAATTAGGTATCGACATTTTTCAGTCACAAAACAGCAAATTATAAACGAACAAATGTTTGCACAAAATGGCGCCGAGGTCATTGAGATATTATGTACTAAAAGGCCGAGGTTTATTTTATTTTTTCGCGCGCCGTATCTTTGGTTGAATAACTATGCGCGCGCAGGCGCGCAGGTTAAGTCCAAAGGCAAAGAACACCGCTATTCAGCCACAATATATTAAACTAAATAATTATGTATTTCTAATAGGAATTTACGGTAATTAATGATTTAAAATATTGTATTTTTTAAATGCTTTAATAGATAATTAGATGAAGTATAATCTTATCTTATCAGATTTTGACTAAGTACAACAAGTTTATTTATTTACAAAATAATAAATCTTTTGGTAATAACCTCTTTACGGATATTAAAAAAAAAGTGGAATAAGAAAAACACTAGTGCGTCAATGAAAAGTAAAACGCACTACTGTGTAATAAACCGCATTCCGGGCGTAAGACTAAAGAAAAAATAGCAACTTTACGAGCAAGTGTGTTGAAAAATTTAATTTGACTTAATTATGTTTTTCTTCATTAGATACAAATTAACCATTTATATGTACCTAGTTTTAAAGTTGTATAAAGTTATTGTAAGGTATAAAATTATATTTATATTGGGGTTGTTATTATTTCAATCCATCGATATAAAAGTTAAATTGCAAATTACCAAAAACAAAGTATTTAACTAAGTTATGCGCAATAAGCAGTAGGTACCTAGGTAGGTATATGATTTTTTATTGTCCATTCCTATACGGATAAGTTTCCCATGACCATTTCATGGATTATAACGACTAAGAGGAAGGACACATTCATGTCTCAAGAGTCTGCCCATCAATAAATAAAGTAATCGGGACGAAAGTGTTTTTTGACCAGATATTCTTCTGAAGCCGTTTGGAAAGGTCGGCTGGTGAACATTTCAAGATATGGAAACCATCACGTAGGTTCTGAATTTTGCGACTTTAATTTTATTGTTTGGTGGACAATACATGTGCACCTTATAGTGAACCATTGGATTCTTTCTATTGAACCGACATTTCTAACACAACGCCCATAAGAGAAAATTGAGCCCTTTTTAAAAAGAATTATACAGGATTCCGATTTATGAATAATAGTAACCACAAATATCGCAACTACAGAAACTACGTTTTTCAAAATTAACAATATCGGTAACTAGCGTTTTGCTTCAAAGTATTTGTTTTAAGTTTATGGCCGACTTTTAGGTTCACAATATTACTGCCTAAGAATAAATCATAATCATAGGCCAAAGGACAACATAAGGCCAGCTTTTAAACAGGTTCCTAGAAACCGGGATAGTTCCCGGTTGACTAAAATGCTTGAAAGACAAATGAGTTGCTTAAATAGGTTTGCTTTTTGAATGCTCAAGGATTATTTGAGTTAGAACGCTTGCTCTGGAGAATGTTATCGAGTCTATGCAACCACCCGCTCGGTGAAATTATAGGAAGCTGTTCAAACATGCTTTAGAACATAGTCTAGGTTTCGATGCGCTACATCTAGGTATTGCTAGGTTTGTACGCGTACCAGAGCAAATGTAGGGAGCCGTGCTCTCTACAATTGTTTGGAACTAGAAATGTTTGCTGTTACTCTTTGGTATTTTTCAGTGTGGAATCGTGAAATAATAGCATCTATGTTATGACTATCAACAGAGATGTTGACATGGAAATTTTGTCGAGTTTTTACAAGATGAAATTGTAAGTAATTATTTTCATTAACAATCTTGTAAGTTAATGACTTCAACTTAATTCATGGTCACAAAATAACAGTGTAACAAAACAATAAGATTAAATTGACGACGGCCATAAGGTCGTGAAATTGTTAAGAACTAAAATAATTACTTACCTACCTAACTCTGAAAAGCGTGAATTGCAGTCGTGCACGCAACCCTTATTATTTTGTTGTAAAAGAATTGTAATTAAGGGCAAATTATGTCAAACTGGCATTGCTTAGGCCTCTGTAATCTTATTGAGTAGGCGATGATTATACTCGTATAGCTAACAGCTATTTATTAGATTTGTAGACATGTTATTACTTATATTATAATAAGTATGTAGAAAGGATGCCGGCTATCTTGAGTACAAATACATGAGGTGTCGATAAGGAGACCAGGTCTTGAATACAAACGAAGTCCTTTAGATCTGCTTAGTACATTTTATAATTCCATTCAACAACTATAACGGATTTAACAGAATATCACGGATTGTATCTTCATATCACGACGTTCCACCAGCACACGTAAGGAGCCCCCACAACCTGATGACAGCTCCTCTTCTTGCTGTCTCCATGTCGTGAATCGTTCTTTAGCACGCGGTGTTACGTCAGTTGTCAAACTCGTCCAGATAAGGACCTCCTTTTCACTGCGCTGTCAAGTATAAAATTCATATTTTGTAGGCGCTCTATGGCTCAACTGCGGAAAGCACTCATTAAGGCATTTTACCCACGGAGCAACTCGAGTTGAGGCAACTATTAACTTTTTAAAAGTTTCCTGTAAAAAGTCGATAGTTGCTTCAACGTTTACGGTTGCCGCAATTTTATAGCAATTTGTGAGCAACTTTTATGCGAGTTGCTCAATCTACGCATTTCCGGGTACAGGCAGAGGGAGGGAGGGTGTGAAATTGTCCGACGCGTTGCGATTGACAGTTGCGGAAACCGGCAACTTTAAAAACCGGTATAATATTTAACAGTTGCTAGTTGCGGCAATTAGGAACTGACCTAGTCAACGACGATTACAGCAAATGAAAACTGTTGACGATTGAAGAACTCGAAACTCGAGTTGCTGTTTGTGCGCAGTCCAATTGAAATGTATGTAAACAGCTAGTTGCCAGTTGCTGCAATAGTTGCTCCGAGGGCAAAGCGCCTTAGTAAAAGACACATGGCGATATAGATCACGTTACAATAATGTGACACAATAATTATTTTTTCTTGTAAAAATATATATACATATATATATACTTATGGCCCCCTGCTCCTTTC
Source organism: Hesperia comma (assembly GCA_905404135.1). Classification (NCBI taxonomy): domain Eukaryota; kingdom Metazoa; phylum Arthropoda; class Insecta; order Lepidoptera; family Hesperiidae; genus Hesperia; species Hesperia comma. Next base: position 11,157,572 of record FR990021.1, on the reverse strand, counting down.
CCCAATATAATTATACTTGTATTTACTACAAATTTATTCAGTGTTATAACGCGTTGTGTTCGAATCGCATAACAGCCACGCAATATTTTTTTGTTTTGAGTGAAATCACATTTCTTGCTCAATGACTGAATATGGCATAAAAAGCGCTCAACATTCTTTTTGGCTTGCTATATTGCTAAACATAGGCGTACCCTCGTTTAGGCGTATTATCTTAACCCCGCATATCTAGGATGGAATAACCCGCACATCCGTAGCGACATACTAATTGCAATAAAACGTCGGATGACGTCACTGAAAGGTTAACCAATCGTCCATTTCCTACAGTCTTCGCAAAAAGTACGTAAAATAAAAAGTAAAAATTAAAATATTATTATAAAAACAAAAAACCCGACTGCTTACAAAAGAACTCAAAAGAAAAAAACAAGTGTCACAATATCAACATAAAATACTTCATGCTGCCGCATGCGGTGCCAATCGCAGTACTTGTGATAAATCTTTTTTTACCCGTAGGTAACAACAGTATTGTTTGTCCCCGCCTGCAGCACCATGAAGTATTTTATGTTGATATTGTGACACTTGTTTTTTTCTTTTGAGTTCTTTTCTCTTTCTTTTCTGTCGGGTTTTTTTGTTTTTTTTTATTTGAGACTTTTAAGGCACTTCTCACACAACGCTATTTATGAACTACGCGACTGCAACGCAACCCAAAATTTGTATGTATCTGATACTTTTCACTGACACTACGATGCGACTCCTGTCAGTCAAAAGTGTCAAATACATAGAATTTTGGGATAGCGTCGCAGTTGCGTAGCTAATAAATAGCGTAATGTGAGAAGTGCCTTAGTGTTTTCGCCGAAAAATTCTACTTTTTGAGATGGTTTTTGTCGATTTGTGTTAAAACGTCTGCCTAAATGTTACATGATATATATATTTTTGAAAAGGTCTTTTCACGATCTTTTATTTGATACCCATATTGCTAAGATAAAAAACTCAAGGTTATCCCCTCTTTTTCTTCCACTTTCGGGCGCCATCGCCATTTTGAAAATTCATATAGCCTATGACACTAACACAGTTCTGACGAATTCAACGATACCTCATTTATGTCGAAATCCGTTCAACCGTTTGGGCTGTGGGACCCGACAAATAAATGGACATACATACATAATACACTCGAAAAACATAATCCTCCTTCTGACGCAGTCGGGTAAAAATATGATGAAACTCTAAGAAACCTTTTACCTGTCGTCACCGTCGCGATCAAAATTTCTAACGTCAACCATGATTGTATTGACGGTGGCTTGAGGACGTAATTAAGTATTTTGTTAAAAAACTGTGACGTAATCATTGATAGGGATAGGAGTGATTGAGGGGTAATATTATTTTTCAGCTAAATAATTATTAAACAATTAACGGGTCACTTCAAGGCAAGTCACTACCGTCCATGGGCGTTTATAAAATTAAGAGCATTATTTGCATAGCTAGCCGAGAAGTAAATTTTTAAGTGGGTTCTTAGGCATAGTTTTGCCAAAGCAGAGCGGGCTACTTAATTTAAGGTAAGTACTACCGGTATATCTATTTTATACAGAACTATACGAATTTGAAATATCCATCTAGTAACAAAAATTTGCATTAGAATCAAATATTCATTCAATTTTGATATACGCTACTAGGTATATATGTACCTACAGGCTTTGTTTCAGCGGAAGTGAAGAGGAAATAAAAAAATCTATCATTGAATTTTATAATAGTGCGAATCTTTTGAAGTGTTTTTTACTGCAGTATTTTAATTATCCAACACGAACAACACGACACATTGGGAAAATGTTGCGAATAAATAAAAGCTGTCCTCACTAATAGCCGTCAATCGAATAATCGTCTGATTGTTGTGACCTCTGAGTCATATAAAAACTGTGTTCCGTTTATGTCGTGATCAATTCGGTGTGCATAATAAAATACGTTAAGCTATAAATGTTTCGTTAAAGTTTAAGATTTTGTTTATGATATGCGACAAACTATAATTAAGTAAATCATAATTTTTCAAAAGAATTACAATGAATAATTAACTTATCAAGCCATAGGTTTTGCGAACTCTAAATTTTTCATTTAAAATGACGATAAAGTTTATCATTACACTAACACATCTTTTTCCTTATTTAAGTACGAACTTTTTTTCGGAGGTAAGATTTATGGAATTGCCATTTAGCGATGTTTTCGAATGGATCAGAGAGAAGTGAATTTCTAAGTATTCAGAGATCAACGTAAAATGTCAAACCCTACTTGTAAATAAAAAAAGAAGATTGGATTGGAACAAACGAAATCGCTGGCAGTAAACCGCTTTGGAAAGGCCGGAAAAAGTAAATGAGCAGATCATTAAACCCTCTTAAACTTTCTCAACATAAGTTAAATAGTAAATTGTCTGACATTTATTATGTAAATAAACAAACATTTAATATGTTCTCGGTACTTACGGGGTTAGAGCCTAGAATTTATCCGGGGAAGTATCCGGATAGAAAGGTGTGTAGCCGTTTACACTTTTATAGAAGCGACCATCACAGTTTTCAAGGGTAGCAACGCATCTGTGTCCGAATTAGAACGAGACTAAAAAGCCCTTCACACAAAAAATTGCACGTTTGCAAAATTGCAAAATAGCGATGTGTGAGAATGGCCTTACTAATTGAGTTAATTGAGTAATTGAGTTGAGTTTTCTTGGTTTATTACGTTTGTCATTGGCGACAGAGGAAGGGTGGAGCTGCCTCTTCCTTTGCTATCTTAAATCCATAAAAAAACTCTTCGTTCTAATTTCTGCCTCGCTGGGAATCGAACCCAAGACTCTTTGATCGGCTGTTCGGCTCGGTGTACATAGCACCATATTGGTCGACTATTTTTTGGGATGGTACGGGCGTTCATGTTGCCATAAATTACCATGTTGTAGTGTGGCTTCTGAATTACAGATAAGTTTATGGTTTCAGGTAAGTTCCTTTTCTCTAAGGTAGCTAGGGATTGCATCAGTGCCATCCAGACGGTTTTCGTGCTTTCATGAATAGTAGTGTCGTCTAACGTTCATTGAATCCTTCTAAATTCGACGCTGACGTTTCTTTATCCGAGTACCTTCGCGTTGCATAAAATCATTACTAACTAGACTATGTAGCCAAAGTCTATGTCTTGTTGATTGAGGCCGTATTCATGCATTTAAGTTATTATTTTCAGATGGTGTCTATGGGTTAGGTTCATTCTATGGGAAGGAAGGTTCTATGTGCACTTCATAACATCACCTCAATGAGTTAAATAGATAATTAGTTTAGGAGGTTAATAAAACTATCTATATTTATTGTACCTATTTGTAAGTGCGTTTGGATAATTCCACCATTAGGTAGCTTCAATCGTTGCTTTTCATATAATAGACATCAAAAATCGTCAGCTGTGTTAGACATAACGCTAGATTATTGTTTAATAATTACTAAATGAATAATCGGTGTGTTTTGTGTATCGGTGTCATCCGTATTCATATCATCTCAATTTATATAGTTAATCAACAAATAAAGTTATGAGATCGCTAGAGGATTTTTTTATTATTTCTTTCTACAATAAGTTCTTTTCAATATTCGAAATAAAATTGGAACAAAATTTTAATTAAAAAATAAATTTTCCAACTTATTTATTACCAGCTGATATCCTCTTCAAAAGTGCAGGCTGTAGAACTTCAAAGCGGTAAATTATAAGGAGTGCTGGAAACTTTAAATCGAGGTAAATTTTTAACCCTCATTTCATAAAACCCACAGCAGAATATGAAAAGCACGACAAAATGCACCCTTTACAAAAACGTGGCTCTGGCGATTTTTTTAAGTTCCTGTGCTTATTAGTTCTTGAAATTTTTAACTAGTTTTTATAACACGAATTTACTTCCATTTCGAGTAGATAGTTATGGAATGAATAATCCACCTACTTAAACATTGAAACGTCTAGCTTACGCTTATTACTTTATTATGCTTATTTCGTGTAAACAGAGATATTATAGTGGTACGGGAGCCGACGATGCTAAATGTGGATTTACTCGAGCGTCATAGAGACCTATTGGGTTGCAAAGCTTACATGATAAGAAGAAAAAAATGTTATATAATGTATACCTTTTCATCGGTGGGGGAAGCGGCTATAGACTTTTAAATATGTAAAAAAATAATGTCCATGTGGAAATACTCGAGCGCTTCAGATATTGATAGCATCAATTTTCTACGAATTTTTAATAATGTACTATGTTAATCTGATCGTTTGTTTGATGGGGGTGACCGTCCGTAAGGGTTGAAAATGAGAGAGAAAAAATCTAATCGAGCACGTCAGAGTTTTTAAGGGGGTGTTAAGTGAACCTAAAAAAAGCTCTCATTCAATAATCTGACGATTTAGATGTGACGCAAACTCGCTAGAATTATTTTAATGTGCAAAAAAAATTCGAACTTATATATGGGGCCCATATTTGGTGGAGGTACTTAACTGGGTACAAGGTATCCCCTGTACCTTAATCTGACGCGCTCGAGTAAATCCCAGATTCTCCTCTTCGGCTCCCCAGCTATAGTATTTGTATGTATAAACATTGATTGATTTAAAACAATAAAACCGTATCTAACGCACTTTTGTGAGAGGAGAAGAGGAGTGAAGATAAACAAAGATTATACATATTATATTTTGTAACTCTACAAAATAGACTGTCTGATTCTCATTTAGTCATGAAATTGATAAAATTATCTTCTTCTATTTATTAGTAAATGTGACCGGTTTAGTTTACTAAAGATATTCATGAATAATATTATGATTTGAATAGTTACCTACACTTATTTAAATACTAGTAAATCCGCCCTGGCTTCGCTTTGGGGAACCAGTCCCTTCAAAAATCTCTATAAATTTTAACAAATTATGTTATTCCGATGTCTAAGCTGCAAAGTTTCATGAAAATCCGTTCAGTAGTTTTTGCGTGAAAGAGTAACAAACCCACACACACACACACACACTCACTCACATACATCCTTACAAACTTTCGCATTTATAATATTAGTAGGATTTGTATATCACAAAAAATATAACGTCAACTTTCAATATTTCTAGGATTTCGAAGTAACCTGTGATTGGATAAACAGATTTTAAGGAGCGCTACCTAAAACATATCAATAGTTATGCTTATGGTGGTTACTACACGATTTTTTACTTTCAATGTTTTACGCGTGTGCGAAATAAATCTGGCAAGTTGAATTTGAACTTGTACTTTATAACTTGAAAAATTGCACAATGATTTCGTTCCGCTGAAAATGCAATTTTATAACAAACTTGACCGGATACTACGCTCAGAGTTGGTTCCAGGCAAGTTAACTCCTCATCGGTTAACAGCCTAGTGAATAGTTTAGTGCCTAGTGACCGGTTTTTGTATTTAATATTTTAAATTTCTCTACGTCTTTGGTTATAATTATTATCTATAAGCTTCATTACGATGGAGTGTAATTTAGCCATAATATTATAATGTTGACAACTCTAATAGCTCCAGCACACGGCGTATTTTTTAACGAGCCATCAAGCGAGTTTCGAACGCGCTTCACACGTGCGTTTGTATCGCGTTGAACGCGCGTCGTCAGCGCGTTTTAAAATACACCGTGTGCTGGGGCTCTAAAAAGTCGCGCCCTTTGAAAGTTATGTTGGCGTGCGCTGCCTAAACTGTTCGAGCTACACCATAACGTAGGTGCGGTGTGTTTGTCTTAAATTGTTCTGAATAAAAGTCCGCGACAGAAAATCTAACTTGTACGTGTAAGCCTATCCATAATAGTAAGCTATAAATGCTTACATTTGTCGCTTTTCAACTCACACGCGGGCGAAGCCGCCAACAAACGCTATTAGTTGATTTTTTTGCAGTTTTTCCACTGATTATAAACGATTTGACTTGCCGAATAGTGATATTTGATAGTTATAAGAAAAAATATTTTTCATCCCACCTATTCGAAAAAGACGACTTGGTTCGGACGGGGGCCCAAAGTTGGTGTTTTCTATTTAGCGGGCGGGAATGAATTTTCATTATTAGATACTTTCCCTCCCCGGGGGAAGGAAGACGGGGAGGAAAAGTAAATTCAGTTCGGATTGTTAGAAATTTTTGGTTTTGTTTTGAAAAATGAGTTCTTTAGTTAGTTTAATTGGTTTAGTCGGGTTGGTCGGGTTAGTCGGGTTAGTCGGGTTAGTCGGGTTAGTCGGGTTAGTCGGGTTAGTCGGGTTAGTCGGGTTAGTCGGGTTAGTCGGGTTAGTCGGGTTAGTCGGGTTAGTCGGGTTAGTCGGGTTAGTCGGGTTAGTCGGGTTAGTCGGGTTAGTCGGGTTAGTCGGGTTAGTCGGGTTAGTCGGGTTAGTCGGGTTAGTCGGGTTAGTCGGGTTAGTCGGGTTAGTCGGGTTAGTCGGGTTAGTCGGGTTAGTCGGGTTAGTCGGGTTAGTCGGGTTAGTCGGGTTAGTCGGGTTAGTCGGGTTAGTCCTCGGGTTAGTCGGGTTAGTCGGGTTAGTCGGGTTAGTCCTCGGGTTAGTCGGGTTAGTCGGGTTAGTCGGGTTAGTCCTCGGGTTAGTCGGGTTAGTCGGGTTAGTCGGGTTAGTCGGGTTAGTCGGGTTAGTCGGGTTAGTCGGGTTAGTCGGGTTAGTCGGGTTAGTCGGGTTAGTCGGGTTAGTCGGGTTAGTCGGGTTAGTCGGGTTAGTCGGGTTAGTCGGGTTAGTCGGGTTAGTCGGGTTAGTCGGGTTAGTCGGGTTAGTCGGGTTAGTCGGGTTAGTCGGGTTAGTCGGGTTAGTCGGGTTAGTCGGGTTAGTCGGGTTAGTCGGGTTAGTCGGGTTAGTCGGGTTAGTCGGGTTAGTCGGGTTAGTCGGGTTAGTCGGGTTAGTCGGGTTAGTCGGGTTAGTCGGGTTAGTCGGGTTAGTCGGGTTAGTCGGGTTAGTCGGGTTAGTCGGGTTAGTCGGGTTAGTCTTGTACGTGTAAGCCTATCCAAAATAGTAAGCTATAAATGCTTACATTTGTCGCTTTTCAACTCACACGCAGGCGAAGCCGCCAACAAACGCTATTAGTTGATTTTTTTGCAGTTTTTCCACTGATTATAAACGATTTGACTTGCCGAATAGTGATATTTGATAGTTATAAGAAAAAATATTTTTCATCCCACCTATTCGAAAAAGACGACTTGGTTCGGACTTAAGGGGGCCCAAAGTTGGTGTTTTCTATTTAGCGGGCGGGAATGAATTTTCATTATTAGATACTTTCCCTCCCCGGGGGAAGGAAGACGGGGAGGAAAAGTAAATTCAGTTCGGATTGTTAGAAATTTTTGGTTTTGTTTTGAAAAATGAGTTCTTTAGTTAGTTTAATTGGTTTAGTCGGGTTGGTCGGGTTAGTCGGGTTAGTCGGGTTAGTCGGGTTAGTCGGGTTAGTCGGGTTAGTCGGGTTAGTCGGGTTAGTCGGGTTAGTCGGGTTAGTCGGGTTAGTCGGGTTAGTCGGGTTAGTCGGGTTAGTCGGGTTAGTCGGGTTAGTCGGGTTAGTCGGGTTAGTCGGGTTAGTCGGGTTAGTCGGGTTAGTCGGGTTAGTCGGGTTAGTCGGGTTAGTCGGGTTAGTCGGGTTAGTCGGGTTAGTCGGGTTAGTCGGGTTAGTCGGGTTAGTCGGGTTAGTCGGGTTAGTCGGGTTAGTCGGGTTAGTCGGGTTAGTCGGGTTAGTCGGGTTAGTCGGGTTAGTCGGGTTAGTCGGGTTAGTCGGGTTAGTCGGGTTAGTCGGGTTAGTCGGGTTAGTCGGTTTAGTTAGTTCAGTGACTGTGACAGTATTATTCCTGAATTTGAGGCGCCTTTTATTTTCTCATAGGGGGGGGGGGGGGGGGATGAAAAGTAGAGTGTATCACTCGGGAGCAAATATTTTTGGCTCGGGCGACATACTTTGAATCCCTCGCTACGTTCAGGATTCTACTAAAGAATCCATCGCTACGCTCGGGATTCTACTCTAGAATCCCTCACTTCGCTCTGGATTCAAAAAAGCGCCCTCGCCGTAAAAATATAACTTTGCTCCCTTGTCATACAATCTACTATTTGTTACCCACTCAAATAAACCCAACCAAAGGTCGTAACAAAGAAAATAAAATTGTGCCCCGAGTGTTGGTATAATGTTAAATAAATAATTGCCGGTTATTGAGTTTCTTATTGCCCTCACATTATTAATATAATTGTGGCGGGCTTTAATTAAATAACTAGGGGCCAATTATGTTAAATAATCAATATCGTAATTAACTAGCTGATGCTTGCGGTGTGATTGCAATGTTATTGGGGAGCAATCTGATTATTTGATATTAACAATTATTAATACGAAGTTAACACTTAAGGACAATCCAATAACGAACCTTAACGTATAGTAGGTATAACTGTATCATCAGAAGAGTTGGGAGAAGATTTTTCTGGGATACTCGAAATCCTTATAATTGTTTAGTAAATCATAAAATCAACGCGAAAAAAAAGGTTAACTAACGTACGCATTTTGAGCTCTAAATGCATATTTTTGTAGGGAACACTTGCCCCGTTTTCTGTCAGCTAAACGATTTTCTTTTGGAAATGTGAAAATTTCACGACAACGGTATAACGATGTTAAAAGGAATACTATCACAGCTAGGTAGGCTTAACGAGTTAACGAGTAATTGAGGCAACGAAACGAGACTTTAGCCATAGGTACACTACTTTTTAGAGGAGCTAGAGACATTTTACATGTAGATTCAGATTTAGATCGAATGGCAATCGAAAAAAAACGTTATAAAATGGCTTTTAGTTTCATAATTTTTCTATTTTCAATACAAATGTAAGTCGAACTTTCTGCATCGCTAGGAGGATGGTCCCTTATGATGATTGGAGTTTCCCTACTTAAGCTTAGCGCGCTATGTTAGAATTACAAATCCAGAGACTTTTCGATCTTAACAACACAACTGAAGGCGTTAAAAATCGACTCTATGTTATAGATATTGAAATAATTAAAGGCGTGGCAGTAAACTGTCTTTACTTCTTTGTTTATTTCTTTTCCATTAATATCACTCATTGTCTTTATTTGAGAGATCCAATAGAAACTGATACCTATTGCATGTCTTCCTCTATCTCTACGGCTAGGTACCTACATCTGCGTCGTTACGCGTTAATTAATGCACTAATTTGGTGATTTAAGAAGACTTACTCTTACTTTCATATATGTGGGAGATAAAATAATTTTGTGTTCGAATTTATTTTTTTAACGCTGCATATATTTTATTTGGATTTCAAACATTGATTTCCGGTTACAAAAATCAGTTAAAGTATTAACGGAAATAGTACTGCTTCCGGTACAAACGGATACAACTCCCCGCCATTGACGAGCAAGCCTTTATAAACGCTCGGAGCGCCACAGACGGGTCAGAAGTTGTCCGATCGCGGGCACGGCTCCACACGGAGCTCTGAACTGTCAGGTGACTATGTTATTTCTATTTTACGTTTACACTGTAAATTACATTGTTAATAATTAAGAATATTATTATTATGCTATTGTAATGCCGTCATGCTAATGTTGCTATTAGATACCTAGTTTACGAACTGCTGAAATAAACATTGCTATATAGTATTGACTGTCATCACTGATATTTATTTGCGTAAATATACTTATTTATGTCTATTTGCGTATTTAATTAAAACCATCTCCCACATCAGAAGTTGGGATAAAGAACTCACTGTGTGTTGTCAGGTTACAATTTCAGGTTTTTAGATTGCAATTGTCAGGTGATAACTGGATCCATAAATGGCAAGTGAGTTGCCATGTGCCATTTCATCTCACGTGACATGGATGGAATGTGGCGTCGAATTTTGGTAAAGCTAAGTAAGACGGCGAGTATGGGTATGGCATTATTTTTATTCCATTACGTCTGGGGTGATACAATTTCATTGCCTAAATTTTAATTTTTGTGTGAACTATATTGTGTGTGTGTAGTTTATTTGATAATCGTGAGTGATAATAAAGACATCAATTTCCGGTGATAAAATCATTTAACGCAGCTCCGTAATTAAAACAAATCGCTCCTCATTGTAATCTTATTTTGATGTTTAATCGCTGAAAAACAAAAGAAATCGTTTTTATTATGACCTCTATGTTTTCATTATGAAGGGAAAGTTACACCCTTTGATTTTAGTGTAATTTAACCAAGTATTATTACATCGGAACACACTTTTATCATGCGATCATTTTGTTGAAGTTTAACGTGGGTAGAATTGTGGTTAGTTTGCTAGAATGCCCAAGGGCTAAGTATCATTTGAAGTGTTGTGATATAAAAAGTGAATTTGAGTAGAGTGATAGCGATGAATCTTAGTCCAGCTGGTTGGGTCTTGCAGAGACCGTGAAAGAGTCCGTGTGACTGTTGACTTTGTTTGTTGGGCTTAGTGAAAAGCCACAGGCCACGAATAAGATTCATGCTTTGTTTTGAGTTGATGAAAGTTATTGGATAATATTTGTACTTGGTTGGATAAGCATTTTTTTCAATTAATTTAATTGAAATGTAACGTAACTCGAGTACTTTTAAAGTAAAATTATTATGTTCCGAAGTTACAATAACGTTCATAAAATTCTTAAAGATACCCCCTTTGGTAGATAAGATTTTGTAGTCTGGTTGAAAAAGAAAAACGTTTTAAAGTCAGGCATTTTATTATTTAAAGAATTTAAATTTAAAGAATTTTTAAAGAATTTTTATTTGTCCAAAAAATGTTACATAATTACATGTTGTTGGGACTCACCTTTTAAGCATCAGAAATTATGCATTCCGTGTTGGTACAATTTTTAATTGATAACGAGATATGACGTACAGTGCAGTGACTTTTATCAAACGTGTAATGTTCGTGATAGTTATTTTGGTTTTCAGTAATTTGGTGCACCGCTTATCGCTGAAAAGGATTCATTGGAAAAAAATAACCACACACAAAACAGTTTGATTTATTTGTTCTTAACCTGACGAAGTATTCCATTTATCGAGTACCTACAACAATAATAAAAGCCTACAACAATAATAACAATAAAAGCGTAAGCTAACTTTTAAAAAGTGAACGGTTTGGTTTTTCATTGGTGACGTCGATCGAATTAGTTACTCATTAGTTCACGTTGTTTTAAAAGTGAAACACAATACAATTTTCATAGGTTTTAACTCATTAGTTCACGTTGTTTTAAAAGTGAAACACAATACAATTTTCATAGGTTTTTTCATTAGTTCACATTGTTTTAAAAGTGAAACACAATACAATTTTCATAGGTTTTATTTACAAAGTGTTTTCGAGTGGTCTCACTGTGGTGACATTTATCGAGCCATTAATTAAAAAAAAAAGTGTTCGATTTCAGCTTATTTTGTTGCGTCGTTTTAAAAGTAAATCACATTTTATTGTTTGTGTAGTATTCTAAATACCCGCGTAGTTCATTATTAATTTTAAATATTGTGTGAGCGTGATCTAATGATCCAAAACATTATCGTTAGTTATTAGACGAATTAGTTGGATTCTTGCCCGCTTTAGTCACTATATTTTCGAAGTAAATAAAGTCGATTTACGTCGGATTTAAGCTGCGTTTGGGAGGCGATTCTAGGTTATAAGGAGCTGGAGACCGGGACCTTGTCTGGTACCTGTCTGGAACCAAGGGTGACATCGCCTTGTTGTGGTAACATGAAACAAGGTAAAAGTGAAACGGCGTTTTGGTATGATAAAGTTTTATTTTATTACATCTGGTGTTGGAGTTTTAAAACTTCCATTTTTATTTCGTTCCTTGTGAAAATATAACCTTTTCTTGTGTCTTATAATTAGTGAACAATGACAAAAGATAACAATTAAGATATCGGAGGTTTTGTAAAATTGTTGTTGTTGTTAAATAAAATCTTTCGTCATTTTCTATTTGCTGGAAAAAAAAACAATAGCAGTTTGTGGAAGTTTAGTGAAATTTTTAATTAAAGTAGCAGTTGGATACAATCAGTTCCCTAATTATTTTATTTACAAGTGCAGCACACTTCGATTGGTTTTAATTTGCCTTGTGAAACCAATGAGTTTAAAAGTAATCTCACATGTGACGATGCAGTGTGCATCGTTCTGTTTTCAGATAAGTTTTCGAGGATGCACAGGCAGCAGCACACGCAGGTTACACATGTGTTGTCTGGAGCCGAGTCGACGGCTGCGTGCGTGCACTCGTGGGCTTCCTGGAGTTCATTCGTGTGACATTGAAGGAGAAAGCTCTGGTAACTAGCGGCCGCAGATCGGACGCAACGAAACAGGTGATCTGTATCGTCATAATATTAATTTGTATTCTGATAACTTAAAGGAGAAATGAATTAAAAATTTGTTTTCAAGACGTAATGTTCATTCAATTTCAAAGATTTCTTTATTTTTGAGATTAAGTTTTCGGTCAACTTGTCGAACGGAACTTTTGAAATTGTAATTGAATGGTGTTGTTACTTTGTAAAATGTCTAGCCCTTAGCTATGTATACAGTTTGAATGTTATTTCTGGACAGAAGTACTGATTGTACTTGACTACCGTTCGATAAGTCAACTTGTTTGAGAAATGATAACTTTTTAAGAAAAGTAGCTTTTATGAGAAACGTAGAGTTTGTTTTGGATTAATCCTTGGTGACCAGTTAATTTATTTTGAGTAAAAGCTATTATGTTTTGAGCTGACTAAAAATTAAAAATTATGGGATTAAATCTGGAGAAAGTCCACTAGTTAATGTGATAGGATAAATAAAGCGACATGTCGAACAAACCATTTAAGATTATTTTTGATAAAAGCTGGTTTTATGGATATTTTTGATATCATCTGGGTGGTTACATGCGGAGGTAACTGGATAGAGGTTGCCTATTGGGTTGATACTTATGACTGGATGGAGGTTATAAGTGTGATGATCAGGTGCGGATGGAGGTCAGGGTACGAGCACTGCAATATTTCAATGAGCTACCTATTATTTGAATGAGTATGGGTGTTGATCGACATGTCAGCTTTGGCCTTTGAGAGAAATAATCTGTTATGATTTCATTAAAAGTAAAGACGAAATTTGAGATTTTGAGAATGACTTTATAGTAGGTCAGGAAGGGCCGAGCTTTAAGAGATGCTTTCGTTTGTGTTTATTGTTACAGTTAATTTCCGACACCACAGCTGATCGAGTCAATCAGTTTTACGACGACTGTACGACGACGTATTGCGTTAAAAGTTAAAAGCAAGCCGCGTTAGTGATAAATTTGGTAATTTTGCTCTAAACAAGTGTTGCAATGGTATGAAGTTTGTTCTGCCGTTTCTTCGACACCGCAAGCAGCGCGGCGGGAGTGTAGGAATTAAAATAAAAACTTGGCGTTCAATCAAAGAAATTTTAAATCTAAAAACTTGTTGTTCAAATTAAATTTGTAGCCTCGTTTAAAATTAGTAGCTTTTGCTGAATAAAATAAAATTGGAGCTTTGTTGTAACCTAAAGTAAAAGGCATCACACGAGGACGTGTGAAGTTGTCAGAATCCAAGTAAATGAAAACGATAGATATACTGAGAAAGTTTATAAAACTGGTCATGAGCTATACGCATTACACGATAACTTGCGTGTTGTAACACCCGACTTGGGAAAAGAGCGATTACTTTAGAGTAAGTTTTGTTTTTATTATTTTTATTACATTTCTGGTGTATGCATTGTGTCAGCGTAAGCGTCTGGCCAACGAACATCGTTGTCACAAGCAGACACTTAGAAATGTGTTTGGCGAAATAATTTGTTTTAGGGTCATGTAAATTGAACCCATTGTCGTCATGTGATTTGGCGAAATAATTTGTTTTAGGGTCATGTAAATTGAACCCATTGTCGTCATGCGATTTGACTAAAATTGCTCTTATTATGGTCATGTGATTTGAACCATAGAGATATTTCCCGTGGTCATGTGAATTTAACCACTATTATGGTCATGTGATTTGAACCATAGAAATATTTCCCGTGGTCATGTGAATTGAACCACTATTTGTTATATTAAAATTGATCATTTTGTTCTCTCACATGAGAGGAATTGTACCAAGATATTAATTGTCATTTCCACATGTGACTTTGTAGATTATTATTGTTATTCGCGAGCCATATTGGCTGCTCGTCAGAATGGCCGTGTGGGAGATAAAATAATTTTGTGTTCGAATTTATTTTTTTAACGCTGCATATATTTTATTTGGATTTCAAACATTGATTTCCGGTTACAAAAATCAGTTAAAGTATTAACGGAAATAGTACTGCTTCCGGTACAAACGGATACAACTCCCCGCCATTGACGAGCAAGCCTTTATAAACGCTCGGAGCGCCACAGACGGGTCAGAAGTTGTCCGATCGCGGGCACGGCTCCACACGGAGCTCTGTACCCCTATTATGAGTTTGTTGTAGTAAACGCAAAGGACGTTACTATTGATGCTATCGTGAAAACGCTGCTTTAATAGTAAATGCGCATAACTCTATTAAATACAGTACTTGCGGTCATGTTTTACTTACAATTTGGTATTACGAGTCACAAATTTGACAGATGCTATAGTAAATTACGTTACCCGTAGTAGTTACGGCACTCACGCTATTTTCTAAGGTGAAAAGTCACTATCGAAATTAAATGTCATTAAATATTGCTGTATATTTAAACAAAATCATGGCTAGGCACTATTTTGCTTGGCAAATGATTCACGCAACCGAACGCAGAGATGAAAATAATGAAATTTTGAACTTGCGAGAACAACAAAATATTTAGCAACCTTTGATGTTTTAAATGTCTAGATTGAGCGTCGCCCTACAATGAAAACAAAAAAAAAACAAGGCAACATTATCAAGCATGTGTGCGTGCAGACGATGTTTTACCCGTTCGTCTATTGTCTATGTGTGCGTAATGTGTGCGTAATGATATTGTTAGGAGAAGAGTGACGTATTTCCTGTCAGTATGAAGCTATGAAGTCTATATAAGCGTTGGCGAGCTCAGTCTGCGGGCAATTCACGTCGAGTTCACTTGGCAAGGGGAACCACTGCTCGTTTGAATGGTTAAACTAAATATCCTGTCATTTAAATTTGCGTGTAATTAATTGTTAAATGTGATTTTTATTTTGCGTTCACTTCTAGTTGCTAAAAATATAAAAATTGTGGCTAACAGTTAGCCACAATTTTTTGACACGTTTTCGCGGATTCGATGTCCCATCTAGATATTTAAAACATCAAAGTTAGCAACACTTTGACACCACAGTTTGACACTGAATGCGACTGACGCAGAACGCTAATGTAATTAAATTGAAAAGGTACCAAACCGCCATTAATTCCACTCTTCTTTCACATTTCCTAATTTAGTCGGGTTATAGAGCATCCATAGACTTGTTTTTTTAATTTTACAAATGTTGGCTCGCTGGCCAGGGTCTCGTTCTATCCTTGTTGACATCATAATAAAAGAATGAGAGAGGTATTACTCATGGATGCCAACATAACGTAACGGAAACTGTACCGTCTCACGTCTTTACGATACCCGCTGTAGTTTCATTTCCAAAACTCATAATAGCTCATAATGTAACTACAGTATTAGACTATTCGATCGTAACCGCTAGAGGCGCTGTACGGATTCTCATACAAATTCTAAACGTTAACTGCAATAGTTACGTCCTTTACGTTTACTACAACAACTCATAATAGGGGTACTGAACTGTCAGGTGACTATGTTATTTCTATTTTACGTTTACACTGTAAATTACATTGTTAATAATTAAGAATATTATTATTATGCTATTGTAATGCCGTCATGCTAATGTTGCTATTAGATACCTAGTTTACGAACTGCTGAAATAAACATTGCTATATAGTATTGACTGTCATCACTGATATTTATTTGCGTAAATATACTTATTTATGTCTATTTGCGTGTTTAATTAAAACCATCTCCCACATATATTAGGAATTTCAATTAAATAAATTGTTACAATAAAAACCTATTAAGTATATTATTGGCCACTAACCCCTCCACCAATCCGCATTGGAGCAGCGTGGTCGAGTATGCTCTAGGCCTCCTCCGTAATGAGGAGAGACCCGTGCTCAGTAGTGGGCCATTAGTGGGTTGTAGCCAGCGAGCAGAAATTTATTGTTAGCTGGTTGTAGCTTTTTTTTAAGTATATTATTTATATAGGCTTTATTTAATATACGTTTCTAATATATGAGAATATTAATTGACAATTTAACGAGTCTACTTTCTGCTTAATGTACCAAATAATCGCATTAAGTGTCCCACCGCCGGCAAACAGCAAGTAGTTATGAGCTATTTTCTCGCCAAAGAAAGGGACTTAAAACTTGAAATATGACCATAGGCGATAAACAAAAGAGACGCATGTGTCAGCGAGTATACTCGCTGACTCTTCACAACGCGGGCGAGTACTCGCTCGCATATACCTCTCTTGGTTACACGGAATGTCATATCTTTTACACGTTTCGCCGACTCGCGGGCGGTGAGACACCTGCCTTATTCACGCGTTAATTCGCAGATGTTGCCGTAGCATAATATATGATATTATTATCATAAAAATACGTCGTATATCCAAAAAACAAATTTTATTTTAAAAGAACCATCTATACGGAGTTTGCTGTACTATTTTGTAAACAAACATGCTATGCAACCTCGAATCCGTGACTACATTTTCTCGTGACGTAGTTTGGTATGTTTTGGATAGATGTCACTACAATCGACTAACTTGAAAGCTCCAATGGACGGTATATATTTTATTTCTTTGGTTGTAATAATTTCCATTATTATTTGTTTTTTCTATCTGGTTCTTTATGTTGGTTTTACTTGCGTAAACGATAATAATTGTCCAATTAGCCAATTACTTTTATTGAGCAATTTTGTCTTTTTGCTAATAATGGTTGTAATTCGCATGAAATAAAATAATAAATACATGGTAATAGGAATCAGAAAAATCGAGATTCACCAACGATTAGGACCTGCAAATGTTTCCACACAGATGATTGCTTTAAAGTTTCCGTAGTCAAAATGTACCTAACCCTCATAATTTCATCATGTCCATCAGTTCTTTCGTGGTTTAGTACTTTAGTACATAGTATCTCAATGGATTTAGCTCAGTGACTCTTCAGTACCTATATAGTACTCTGTAATTTAGTAGGCATGACGTATAACTGACTTTGACGATGTCAAAGGTTACAATGGTACGGTCCATAGAGATAGGAATATAATCATTGATCTATAGTATATTCCTATCTCAATGAATATAATAGATCAATGGGTACGGTCTATGTTTTTAAGTTAAGTTTCGTGGTGTAAGGCAGGTGTCCCCCCGCCAACGAGTAGCGAGTAACAAAAAACATGTAAATACAGGCTAGTACTCGTCGATTGTTCACACCGCCGGCGAGCAATCGCTGGCATATGCATCTATTTTGTTTGTATATAGTCTTAGATCCAGCCCTACATCGTCCTTCACCGAGGTGAGTACCTAATGGACGAAACATATTTTAAGTGAAATTTAAAATATTAAAAAATAAACAATGGGTTATGGGGTAAAAACCTACTTCCAATATACAATAAACAGGTATATTGGAAGTAGGTTTTTACACTTTTAATGATTAATCAATAAATTTTATATTAACGTGAGCGCTGTTTTATTGCAAACACGTTGATATAAGGTTCACTACAAAAATGTTGGTCCTAAGTGCGGTTCGCGAATTTTAAAAATTGGAATTTTAGTCCGACGGGGAACAGGCCGACAAAGAAGTCCGAGCTGAGTATCTCATGGGACAGAAAAAGATGCGACGCGGCTCTCGAACGACAGAGAGTGCGCATGTCATTATTTCATGCGATAGAGAATGATAGTAGAAGAAAGTAGGGTAATTGAGGACGGCGGGTACTTAGGAATAGGATATACTGGCTTGCAATTGTTCAACGGGTGCATCCAGCACCCAAAAGCCCGTACGCAATAGTGGGAATCAAAAGCCGCATGCGTGCTGTCAAGGTGAGTGGAACTTCTTTTTTTGCATATTTGTTATAATTTTTATTGTTCTTTAGAATTGATATTATTGTAATATTTTTAAGTTCAAATATTACCATACTAGCTTTTGCCTGCGGCTTCGCCTGCGTGGAATTCGTTTATATCGCGAACCGGGGAAGTGGGGAAGATGGTACGTCATCAACTATCTTCCTGGGAAAATTCATCGAAATCGGTCAGGCGGTTTACATTTTTCATACAAACTTTCATCCCCTATTTCAAGCCTTTAGGGATTTTGAAAAAAAAGTAGCCTATATGTGACTCTGGGTCTTCAACTTTTTTCATTCCGAATTTCATCCAAATCGCACCGGTGGTAACGTGTTTTCAATAAAACAGCGCTCACGTTGATATAAAATTTATTGATTAATCATTAAAAGTGTAAAAACCTACTTCCAATATACCTGTGTAGGTATACATGTGAACCTTGTAGTCCGTCCAGGAAAAAAATAAAGAACCTATCAATTGCACATTCTGCAAGTTTCATACTTTTAGCTGGTATGAGATTTTGTTATTAATCTCACCAGTACAATTTTTAATAAAAAAACATTTTTTAATTAATAATTTAACATAGCCTGCCCAGGATTTTTTCAGCGAACCCATTGTTTATTTATTTTTTAATATTTTAAATTTCACTTAAAATATGTTTCGTTCATTAATCACCTCGGTGAAGGACGATTTAAGGCTGGATCTTCTACTAATAGGGAATGTCATATGTTTTGTATGTACGTGTCTTGAGCGAGAAAATAGAGCAGCGCTTTTCTCGCCGACTCGCCGGCAGTGAAACACCTAAGTTCCACAACTATAGATTAATAGACGTTTATCTTTTAATTACGGAAATCTAGCCCTGCCCAATAATTTAAAAAATAAAATATGTTTAAAGATAAGTATGTATGTAAATATGAAGTGTAGGTATAGAATACAATCAAACAAACTCAAAATTTAATAATCATGTTAGCATCTACGTGTCAGATATGTTTTAAGTTATTGGCAGTTATCAGTTAAGCTTAAAATTTTCACAAATTATCACATCTAATTATGTAACCTTTCGCTGTTAGTACAGTCGTAAGAATAGTGTGGTTCTACACGTGAACATTCAAATATTATGTAAGTAACATGTCGGGTAGGTACTATGTATTTATTTCATTTACAACAATAATATCTGACTAAGGTGTTTAATAATGTAAATATCAGTACCGTATCATATTGAATCATGTGTCTGTACCTACTATTTATTTTACGTAATCTGACTTATACATCAATTCAAGGATTTTTTAAATTCTTTAAGTATACATATTATCAACTAGGTACATAAAGTAAATTAAACACGCTCAAGGAAACCAAAGCCATATAAACCCTTGTTATTGGTTTTATAAGGTCAAAAAGTGTGAAACATTTCACAATCGATTTTAGAAGGTAGAGTTGGTCTTTATCCAGGTGGGTTAAAAGAAACCCCAAGGAGGAACCTATTACCTATAGTCTTTGTTAGTTAGTTTACCTTTACTTTGTTCATTAGTGGGTTGTCATCTCTTCATGAGCCCGTAAAACTTCGACGAACACTGCCTTTTTATCCTAAAACTCTGACAGTCCCTGAAAATCGATTTGAATTCAATGCCATTAGGTCAGTATCAGTCATAGATTATAGATTAACTTGACGCATATTCTAGATTCAAATGGAAGACACGAAACTATAAATATAAATCAACAAAAAACTATAGCGTTCGAACAATTTAATTCACCAATTAATAAAGTAAAACAATAAATTGATTTCACACGCGAAATATAATTATGATATTTACGTTATTCATACATGAGAAGACAGTGATCCTTCGAGTCTCTAAGAAGACAGCTCATCTCATCGCCACGGGTCGTAAAATTATTATCGATTTTAGCTCTGACGTATGTGCTCAGTAAACGATCCGAGATTACACGAGATTAACATAAGCGGACATGAATGAAACATATCTTTATAAGGAAACCTTATAACTTGGTTTATTGAAAACCTTTGTATTGTCAACGTAAGCTTTGCATATTGTCATGCTTTTATTCTCGTGTAAATATAACTATTTAATTTTTTAAGCTTATTAATGATTGTTTGTATAATTTGAATAAAAACTTCAGTAGGTAATTGAAATAAGAAACGATCTTTGATCTATCTTTACAATCGTTAAATTTCACGTGTAAGCTTGTTGATTCCTTGTCATAAAAGGTTAAGGTTTATTTAATTAACATTTTAATGTTTTTCGGGAAGTGTTTCCATTTGACATTGACAGGAACTAAAAGCTCTAGGTATGTTAATTTATTTTTATGACCCTAAGCATTATGTTCTTATGCTGACCTATTATTTTAATAATACCTCAAGGCAGGTACTGTCATTTTTTAAATACAATGATTTAAAAGTCAAAGTTTAAACATTTTAATTTTGCATATTTTATTATGGTAGGGTACCTATCTACCCATGATATCGTTGATATTGAAACTAGTTAACAGCCTACGGATATACCTACGCAAGAAAGCAACATTTTTGTATATCAATATTAATTGTACATAGGTACTTCAGGAAAATTCACTATCAGTATCTGGTAAACCAAATTGAATTTAAGCATTAGTTTTGTGATATTTTAAATATTTTCGAGGCTATGACAGATAAATAGGTTGGGTACGCTTAAGTTTTTACTATGAAGATAATATTAATCACTATTACATTTACTACTATTATAAATATTATTACTATTATATTATTATATTACTATTACATTTTTAAGCATTTAAATGTCACTTGCTACAAACGGTGAAGGACGTTGACGGTGACGACCCTGTAGTCTAGTCGGTAGTGACCCTGCCTGCGACGCGAGGGGTCCCGGGTTCGATTCACGGCCGGGGCAGATATTTATGTGGCAGATAAATATTTGTACTCGGGTCATGGGTGTAATTGTAATGTGTTATATGTGTAGTCCATGCCACCCGCGATACAGGTACCTAGTAACCTATTGCGGGGGTATGAGTGTGTTAGCGTTTATTATTATTAAGAAAACATCGTGAGGAAACCTGCATGCCGGAGAGTTCGCAAAAACTCAAAGTTGTGTGAAGTCAGCCAATCCGCACTTGGCCAGCGTGGTGGACTAAGGCATTAACCTTCTCATCCTGAGAGGAGACCCGTGCTCAATAGTGGGCCATGATGGGTTGAGATGATGATGATGATTACATTTACTAGATATTGCATATTACTAGATCACGACTGGGTAGGTACTCTAGGTACATAAATAAGCAGTCACGGGTCTTGAAAGCTTGCTGTCATTTGAAAGCGGAGCTTAAAACATTCTTTTAATTTTTTCTTTCCCTGATGGGAACAAAAATTGCTAAGCCTAGAGATAAGTTTTTGGGGACTATTTTCATTTATAGGCTGGATCTACAGGGTGGATGAGTTAATTTTGAAGTAGGTACTTACCTTACAGTTCACTTGGTTTTGAAATTTTATTTTCTTGATCATACTATTAATATTGATAGATTACATCTTATAATTGTATTACCAGAAACTACTTTAGAAACTAACTGGTGGATAACCAGCATAACCGGCGGACCAATCGTGGGAACCGTGGGACCAATTACGGGACTAATAAACGGCTTAAACCTAACTTTTAAATTGGAAGCGCCTAATCTTCAATTCAACTTCATCCCTTTACCCATCGTCAGCTCATGCTTATGAAACGCTATTAAAATAAATCAACACTATTCGTCTGGCTATGATTAATTATTTATTTCATTCTAAATCTATCGCGCTATGTGCGACGTGCGTTAAATCCATTTTGTCACCTCCCACATTGTTTGGATAAATGTTTTACGTAATTATGTATGTGTCCTCAACCTGTTGCGAAGCACGGAGGGTCAATGTCAACGACCAAAGCGTAAGACAAATATTGATTTATAAAGTTTGTTTTAGAAGATGGCTTGGCATTTTGTTCGCCTTAGTTATTTAATGTGCGTGTTTACTTTGATATATCAACAGATATCATCTATTATATTTGATGTTGAAGACAGTAATTCTAATGCTGAATTGAATAAATTTTAAATTCATATTATAATATGGAAATAAATAATGCTATTATCCCCGCACTTGGATATCCCTTGTTGAGGTGTCTGGCATGCCAAAAACAAACAAGACGTCACTAGTACCCATTTATCTCTCATATACAAACATATCTTCCTCAGTTATTCGAATCTTGTATCTATTGCAGGTCAGGCCACTAATAGGCTACGGGGTCGTCAAATAATAGGTACAAAATTTACTGATTCATTCATGAATACACCGAATAATCAAATAAACACTCGAGTAAAAACAATTCACACTTTGAATTTAATGTTCTTTAGTGAACAACCCACTGAGTACTTAGTTAATAGCCTGTCATGGAAACAATAATGTAATAATCTGCCTGGTTCTCATCGCACTTTGTCACTCATTTCAAGGTTTACACACTGAACGCATGTACAAGAATGGACTCAACAGAATCAATATCATTAAGTGATCATATTATTTGTATAACTTTTGATGACTGTGTATGATTTTAAACTCTTACGCAATACAATTTAGATGTGCGGTGGGCGTTGGTCCCCATTCAAATAATATTGCTGGTAATGAGGAAACAATTAAACCGCTTGTGCCCTTTTACCTTCGACGATATATTTCAAACCTCGGAAGTGGCAGCAATAAACAGTAAATAATAAACAAAACTTCAGTAATAGAACGCTTTATGTAAATATTACGATACAACAATGAATAAAAAATAAATTAATATGGAAATATTTATTTTAAATTATAAATTATCTATGAATATAACAACATAATATTCTCCATACACTCCTCTAATACTAGAAGGTCATCCTTGACAGTACAAACAATGTTTATCAATAAAACTATCAGACCTTCACAAGGTTTAAGTAAAATAAAATTCCTTACATCCTTGTAAAACCAAGGATAAATTATCTACAAAGCTCCGAAAGTCTGCGAGACGATTTCGAATAAAATCAGTCGGGTAACACAACTGTCACACTAATTTATAAAAATACTGCTACTGTTAAACCTAGAGTGAACAAATCATACGAAAACCGTCCCGATGCTGATTGCTGCTTTTGGCTTAGTAAAAAGATTCGTCGCAGTCTTGAAGAGGCTGAGTAGAGGTCTGTAGGTGGTCGTTGGTTGGTAGTAGGTCTGAGGCCGCTGGTATTGATACTGATACTGATTGTTGAACTGGTTGTAGAACTGATAGTTGTATTGCGAATCGCCGCTGCTCTCAGGGATGACGTTCGAGATGTAGCCATTGTTATTTACATTATTCGAGGTCTGATAACTGCTTGTAGCCGTGTACGTAGCGGTAGCTGCAACAACATAGGACAATTAGAACATTTAACACTGATACCAAAACATAATGAATTGGAGATCGAACATTTTATTAATAAGGCAGTGAAAAGTGCCTTTAATCATCAATCAGATTTAATGTACAGGTGTTGTCCTTTGTTCCATAAACGTCCATATAAAATGGCATTATTTTCCAGGAATCTACTTTGAAGTTGTGCTTTAATAGGTGATGACATCTATGAAAGCAGTAGAAACCTCTGTATTATAGTCGGTATGATCATAGAATTAAGACGTAACCAAGACCTAACAGGAAATATGTGTCTGTTTCATCAAAGACGGCACAACCAGTTATCCATGATCCTGATCTTGTGATAAACAATCAGGATCAAAGATGCTGGATTGTTCTAGAGGCTTCGATAATTGCTTAGCGTAGATAACCATAAATAACTAAATAATAAACGCAAGTTATACTTACAGCATAAACCTGAATATTTCTTGGATTCGGAGAGACCGAAAGTGCTGCATGATGGGTATCCCTTTTCATAGGGATTAGACCCTAGGACATTGCCGCCTGGTCCGTAGTTGCATACGTAGAGCTTGGTGTAACCTCGCGCAGGATCGTAGTAGAAGGTGAAGCCACAGCCTACATGCGAGGTCTCTCCCCAAACCAACTGTTGAAAGAATGTTTGTATTAGACACGAGTTAAACCCAAATAACATTCGGAAAGAAAGGAGGTATGACACGCTTAATTTCTTTATTCAGATGACTTTGATCCCAAGTATCTGAAGTTGGCTAATATACCTAGACTACTCGTGTCTTCCACGAAGAGTACTTGATCCAGCATTCCATGTTACTTTTATCGGAGCAACGATATTACAGGACGTTTTTCGATATTAACGTGAATAAATATGGCTTGGCATACGTTTTCTAATGATATGAAAATATGACTCGAATTTTAAAATTTAGAAGATTATTGCTTCTGTGATACTGCTTAGTCAGCTTACCTGAGAATAATGTCCAGTGCCGTGTCCACCGCTAATAGGCTTAAATCCGAAGATGCGTACTTCGGCGAACCAGGCGTTGATTTGTGTGTCAAAGTCAGGTTCAGAGTCAGCACGTTCAGATGGTGGGCGAGTGGTCCACGTAGCTGCAAGGTTCTGGCCTACTGGGAAACGTCCGACTTCTCTTTGCGAAGCACGATCGTGTGCAGTAGTACACTGATCAGACCAACGCTGTGCTGTCGCTGCTAATTCGTCGTCCCATACCTGCCAAAGAAACACAATTCTTAGAATTATCTACGGAAGAAGTACTCCGCGATTATTATTTCTACGCAATTTTAAAGAACGTGTCAAGCTCAAAGTCAGAATATGTAATAAGCGTAGTGCGGTGAACCTTGGCGGTTGTTCGCGGGGTCAATGTCTCAGAAATGCACGCGATACGTCGAAGAATGTTAAGATCTGCATCGTTTCTATACCTTGTTGTATTTGCATGTAAGTTACAATAGGCTTTACATTATGGTTGCGTCTTTGTTGAAGTTGCACGAGACTGAGTCACAAAGATGTCAATTGTAATCAAATCTTTAATCATTATGATAAGATGCACAACATATTCACTTCACTGCTTAGCGACATATTATGAACGAACTCACACGTTTTAATATAACGAGCGAGCGCGTTCGCTAAAGTTTACAAGCTTTTAAGCTCAAATCCTCTTATCGTAATAAAATGTATGTAATCTGCATATTGGAACTGTGATACCGTAGAAACATAAGAATAATAGTATGTTATGTAATCTTTTAAATAGTTCTGGTATTCGTATTTTACTATTATCTTTTATTAAATGAGCTTCTGACGTATTTATTGATATATCCTAATAGCATTTTGAGCTTGACGTGATCAGTTTTTTCAAGCATGTTAAACCTATTCAAATGTGATAGTCATATATTCAAACGAGGGAGATAACGTTAGTATAAATTACAGTATATTTTAATTTTAAGCATGGAAAGCAATAAAATTACATAATTGTATATATCGCTCGATTCCATTATCATAACTTTGTATCTGAGTGATAAAATAGTTTAAACTGGTGTATCAGTTCGCTGTGGGTGGGGATTGGGTGGTTATGTACCATTTCCATCATGTTAGCAGCTGGTGGTTGACTGGAGACTTGCCCCAGGGCCACAGATTGTCGAAGCCGATTGTGCGCGTCCACGATAGCTTGTTTCTCTTGCGCTGACAATCCACCCGACCCTAAAGAAAAAAAATCATTAGATCATGGAAAAATATAATTTTTTAAAAGAACAGTACACATTCTCTTGTCATTATTTCGTAAATGATGCCATAATTCTCCGGTTTTATCCGACTACATAGACCAGTATGTATGACACAGGTGCATGTCAATAAAATTTTACGACCTCGATCCATACGAGTATGCTAATGATACCATCTTTTTAGCAAAAATCGCTTGCAGTACCTAGACTGGGTGCCGGCGAAGAATTTTATTGTCTCCTTGCTGGGCATAATATTTTTTATCTTCTTTTTAACGCACAATATTTAAAATTGAAAACAGTTTTTAATAAACTTATATATTTGTAAAAACGTTACTTGGGTGAATGACAGAGTTAACATTTATGATAATAAAGTGCCTAACTCTTAAAATTTTCTTTACTCGTTGACATTTTTTTTACCAGTGTCAATGAAAATTTTTCAGAAAAAAATTTGCAAATTGTAATAATAATTTAACTTACTTATAATCTGTTTGCCGGCACTGCAGCCCTCTGTTGCTGCTAGAAGACCTCCCAAAACAAACAACACTAGGGTCATCATCTTGTTTTTAAAGTTTATTCACAACACTATTAACTGAAATTAAATGCACGTTGTAAGTTGCGATTCGTAACAAAAGTTATGTGCCCACTTATATTTACGAAACGTCAAACTTGATATAAGCCGGTGATCCTCCGCACAGCGTGCAGCGCGCTCTCCAGGACTTATCTATCTGTGCGGCGAGCGGTCGCGCGCTCACTTAAGTACCCGCCACGGCGTTACCATGGAGACCGGCCGACGCCGTCGCACCTTCGATACTATTTAGAATCTTCAAGCATATGTATAACTTAGCAGCTTAGAGCCGACAAAAATTTACTCATATAATACTAACATCAAATCAACTCAACCTCAGTTTTGTTCCCAAGAAGAAGTCCAACGATGAACTTCCTTTTAAGCTTCTGAACAAAAACAATAGACGCGACGTGCAGTTACGAAACGAAGAAAGGTTAAAAGAGCACCGGCTGACCACTTTTTATCTGCGGTAATAATTTAAAACTCATTATGCTGCACCCGGTTGTCAATGAAATCGAGTTCTTGTGATGTGTCAGAGCCAAAGGTGGAAATATGTTGACAGATATTGGTCGGAACGGAAGTGGTCTTTATGCGAAATTATAGGCAACTAAAAACAAGGAAAGAATAACGTGTAGGTAATCAACCTTTTTGTGTCAAAGGCTACTTAAAATTTTACGGCATTTGCGATTTCAGCGCGTTAAAACTTATTGTTTTTAAAACGTCTCACATTCAGTTTTATTTTATTGGACAATCGTATTTAATTACGATACTTTTATTGGAATACAAAAAATAAATATAAAAAGAAAGACACTGATTGCTAATTCTGACATCTTAGGAGACATTTTGTCTGTTACTAACCAATCCGGTTTACCACCTGAGGTGAATTTATGGCACTCATTTACATATTCTTTTACGCTATAAAATTATTGCTTCATTAATACTATACCTTAGTATAGTTTCTATGCTGCAGTTTTTCAGTTGTCATTTTCCGCAAGTTACGTAAGCATTGAACATGCGATAAAAATTGTTAAAAATGAACAAACATCAAAAAATCAATACTTTACAACACCCTGAAAATTCTCGTTTTTAAACGCTTCGGTTTTTATTTCTCATTTGCCTCTTAATAGCTACCACCAAATCCTAAAAATAGAATCAATGTACAGTTCAAAACTTAAATTAATTTTTCATTTAGTTCAGTAAGTATTTACAGGTATGTACTATAATTTTAACTAGGTGTAACTAATAAAAAGTGTAAAAACACGTGAAAACAAATTAAATGTAGATAATATTTAAATACCAATTTCAGTTTATTAAGTACTAGCTTTTGCCCGCGGCTTCGCCCGCGTGGAATTCGTTTATATCGCGAACCGGGGAAGTGGGGAAGAAGATGACGTATCAACTATCTTCCTGGGAACATTCATCGAAATCGGTCAGGCGGTTTAGATTTTTCATACAAACTTTCATCCCCTATTTCAAGCATTTAGGGGTTGATTTTTGAAAAAAAAAGTAGCCTATATGTGACTCTGGGTCTTCAACTATTTTCATTCCGAATTTCATCCAAATCGCACCGGTGGTTTAGCCGTGAAAACGTCACAGACAGACAGACAGACAGACAGACAGACTTTCGCATTTATAATATTAGTATGGATTTTATAAAACTATTCCGGGTCTAAAAATGCAAATACCTACAACAAAATAAGAAAATCTGCCCTGTAGTATTAGATAGACGTACATATAAGCAGCGAGCAGAAAAACGTATAAGAAAAAAAAACAACAAACAGAACATCAATGTCAATTTGGCAAAAAAACGGATATTTAAAATGTATGATAGGGATCGTTTGCTTTTAACCATTGAACTAAAATATCGAAGTTCGATTTTTACGCGTGACTATTGTTTTTTAAAATATCAAGTTAATTGATGTGAGTTTTTTTACTACAAAAAAATATCTATTTATGCAAAAACTCATTAGTCACGAGCTTATTACTTTGCTTTTAAAGTTTGATTTTTAGTTCTTTGCTATTTGAATAGGAAATATTAAAATAAGATATTGATCATTATAATCGTTTTACTAAGTTCATTGTTTTTTTTTCTCCATTACTTATTTATCTACAATGTTTAAAAAAATATTCAAGTTTAGTTAAGCGCGTATACATTTCTTGTAAATTGCGTAGAACATTGTCGATATCATCTCGAAAGTCGTATCCAGTTTATATGACCTTTATATAAATGGCCTTATTATTATATTATTAATCAGTTGACTTTGCAGTAGTCGATGATACTGCAGAAAAAATGCTCAAAAACAGTTACAAAATTTAAATATAAAATATTATGAATAAGACGTAATTTCAACGTCTTATTCATAATATATATAAATGTAGTTGTTACAAAATGTAGTTGCTATTACTTTTGAAATAACAATGGTAGGTATGGAACTTTTTCGCTTTGTATTGTGAGTAAATTAAAAATATATACATACATAACAAGATGTTTATTAAATGAATAATTTAATATTTGTGACCGTTGTGAGAAAAGGTAGTCTTTATTCCCCATAATTATGTTCAAATCACTAACAGCTACTAACATGAATTGAAATATCCAAACCTTAAATTAACTTCAATTAACATCCAACCCAACAAACAAAATCCAAAAAGATCGTCGGGGTCGGATTTATATTTGACTATTTGAGAAGAAGCTTTAATATTTTAATATTTATATAATTCAAGGTAAAATTTGATGTCATGTATCGCAATCTTCTGTGTAAGTGTTAACTAGGAAACTCGTCTGAACAACTTTCTGTCGTTGTATACCTGAGGACAGCTTCGGCAGACAAAGCGTCGGCTGTGCGACTGTGCAGTGACTTATTATCTCCTACGTGAATAAAATCACGTTTGTACATTAATTTTAATATTATTAGGCCGTTGTTAATGATGATTTTCAATGTCGAAACAGGTGAAGTCGATACAGTATACGTTATGTTTTCATCAGGAAGTCATTGAACGTGAAATATACCTAAATAATTTTGCCTTTTGGGTCTTGTTATTAAAGTGTATCCATAATCTTTTTATTCTTTTATGTTTATTTTCAATTTTCTTTGGAAGAAAAATTGTTAATCCTGTTCATCCCGTTAATAGCCTTAAATATCTTTAATGTAGTTTTTATTATCAACCCTTACTTTTCTAACAGTTTGATGATAAAATTTGAATTACAGAAAGAAAGTAACTTAAAAACGAAAATTCAAACTCCCAATTCCTAAACCCAAGGAAATATAAAAAAAATCCACCGTAATACTTATCAAAAAAGGAACACAATTTTCTAAGTAAATCAGTACAATTACTATTGAATTTGAATTTGAATGGTTAAGAAGATGACATGAAAATATAGCTAAATAGTTTTATTTTGTTTACTGGTACTCGGTTGCTACTGTAAATCTTTCTAACTATTGTCTGCGGCTTGGGCCGCGTGGATGAACTCTTAAATGATTTCAAATAAACTTTCATCCCCAGGTGTATCTACAATGTTACAAAATCCGTACTTAATCCATCTTCGTATGTTCAGAATTGATTATGTTATCTTTTCATCTACAAATCAGGTACACGGATTTTAAAATGATTGCCATTATTTGTATTAGACGTTATTTAGGTGTCTATACGTGCAATGTTAAGTCTATGACCTGTTTCTTTCATAATTATTGCTTGTTTCATTTTTAGAAATAAAATCATTTACATTTGGGGCTCAAATAGTCATAATTCGTAAGGATCTTGCGTCACAAATCGAAGCAAAACGAAGACGAGTCGCTGGTGTTTTAATTACGAACGTTTAAAACAGGTTTATTTTATAGATTTAATTATACAAGTTGAAAGTAATATTCAGATTTTTATTCGTAATAATATCGATTTGATGAGTAAACGGGTTATCCAAAAATAATGTTGTCGTCTCATAGGCGAATATTGATTAATTTATTCGTATTTGAACTTTCGACGTAAAGGTTTACGTCACATTTGATTAGGAGATAATATATCACTCAAGAATTCATGGTCAATGACTTAAAATTAAATAATTATATTCTTACATGTTCATATTCACTAACTGTTTGTTCCCAGACGACAAAGTTTGCCTATGGATAATACGTTAGATCCTGCTAAAATGGCATTGAGTACTCAAGCTGGTTTTTCAATACACTTTTTATGTGAACAAAAGCAAATGAGCTGATGGCAGACAGGCATGTGGAGGTAAGTGGTCAGAATTGATTAGGTATGGAAGATAGTCAAAAAGTATATTGTGTTGCCGTACAAGAAGGTTTATTTGTTGTTTTAAATATATTAGACACAATGACCATTTATCCATAAATATATACTATACGTATTAAGGTGATAGTTGGTGCGAGATGTGAAATTTGAATATACCTACCTAATATGTTCCTAAAATTTTTGTCACAAATATTTTATTTTGTATTTAAAACAAACGTTGTTTGTCTGCTTTGCTATCTCCTTTAGTCAGCCTCTAAAATATGACTTATAAAATATTATTGATAGTTAAAACTGAATTTAATCTTTGTTGATGTCTTTCTTGATGAGCATTGTATTGGTGATTCGTCTCTTGGTAATAATTAATTTCAGTCTGAAACAACTCTGCCGCCACACTGTCTCAAAATCAAGGTTATACTAATGCTTAACATATAAATCTTTTAACGATGTCGGCGATTGATGTCAGGCCATTTAAATAGATTAGCGGACACCTCATTAATTCAGCGAATTATAGAAAACGAAGAGGCGACACATGATTAAATGGAGTTTTAGTCATTAGATTAATGACTACGCCAAGAACGTGCAGTAGTTACTGACAACTTAAAATACAACATTGAATTATTATAAATAAGGGGAACTCGGAAATGAGCGAATCTATCAGTTTTGTTGTTTTGCTTCTGTAAAGTTTGATATTCTAGGAAAAAACTCGCCACATTTGGGGTATTTATTCTTAAAAATCGGACTTTTACATTAGCGGTTCTTACACTGCCACTGGTGCATAAATATTTTTGTTTACACAATGACCTTGAACTAAATAGACATCGAAAAGGATTGATGCCTTGAAGAGTTCAGAAACTATTGGATCAAATTGAAAAAAAATTGTTGTAGGTAGGCTATATAACATCACGCTACGATAAATAATAGCGGAGCAACAAGTTTCCCGAAACAAAGCGAAGGCGTGTACTAGTTACGTTATAAAGTTTTATTGTTGAATTTTAATTCGACAAAGTCACAGCTTTTCCATAGTCAGTAAAATTAACCAATGTGTAGATCTAGTAATGGTCTGATCTGGAGATGAGTAAAGGTAGCCATTGACGACACGTCTATTCGGAATGCCTCCAAATGGAAGACTTCCATATGGAAGTACCTCCATAAGGAAATCTTTGAAGTTTTGGAAGCCGTTGACGATACGTCCATTTGGAATGCTTCTAAATGTATGGAGGCACTTCCAAATGGAAATCTATCATTCAGAAGTACTCCAAATGGACGCATCGTCAATGGCTACCTTTATACTCATCTTCAGATTTTCAGACAGACAGAAACTTCTGTCAATATTGTAGTAGAAACTGAAGTAGGTAATTTGAATTGAAAATTTTGAATTGAATTGAAACACATCTTTTTATGGTAGATATTTTAGGCTATATACATCACGCTACGATCAATACGACGCATTAATAAAAAATGTTGCTAAAATGAGAAATTTGGAAAAAACATTTAACATTTGTAAACGTAAAGAACTAGTTTCCCTAAGCTTTATTAATATCAGAATCATAACAGTAACAAACTAGAATTTGATGAATTAGATTTTAGGTTTTAGAAGTTCCTTTGTAAAGACCCGTTGCCAAATTGCAAAAACGGAAGATAAAGGCCTCGCACAAAATAGCTACCGAACGGCTTTGGCCGCGGCATCGCGAATAGGTACTGATTTTTTGTAATTTTAATCTTATAACATCCTTTTTTAATACTAATGAGAGACTTTACCCGCGTAGAATTAGTTTCAGTTTATCCGTTCTTTTATCGCTTTACGGGGAGAACTTACAACTTCCTCTCTCAATGCTTCCCTATAATGCCGAGGGAACATGCAAGGCAAATAGCTTCTTGTTTTCAGTAGATTCGGCTCTGCATTGTGTATCAGTCATTCAGTAACGAAAGAGTTTATTTTACTTCATATTGTTTTATGTAAAAGTTATCTTTGTTAGTTACCCGTTTGCAGGGGTTTTTCCCGTTGGCTCCCATTCCCGTTTTCATCCGTCTCGCTAGACCCCGAATTCCGATTTTACACATAATGTCAAATAAAAGTAAACATTGCATAAAAGTACAGTTATGAAAAAAAGTTTTAAAGTAGAAATTGAATGATTCCAGACGGATTACTTGAATTGCCGTTCTAAGTATCCTGGGTTTGGCCTGGGGTTATGATCTTAACCAAGGAAACCGTCATTGTAAGTGCTTAGATATATTTAATTTGAAAAGTAACGTAATTTTTTTATAGCACAGCGTCACCTAAACCCGCACTTATGCCACGGTTCTCCGATTCTGGTGTTTTTTTGTTTTTAATTCGTAACATTACTGGGTGTCAATCAAATGCTTTTTTAAATAAAATAATTACTCAGTGAATTTTTAAAGAAAAAAAATATCGAAAAACTTATTTCTATTTGATGTAAAATTAAATAGGTACAGCGATTTATCGTGCCGAATGAAAACAGTACTGAATAACGATTTTAGTTTACCTACAAAATTGATGTGCGTGGAAAGTAATAGAGTTGTTACATTTATATAGAAACAGGAAAAGTTTTTTTACCATCATTTAAATCAATCTCACCTCGAATCCATTTTAAATCAATAAAAAATACATGTAATCATTACGGGAAATTGCTACCTGTCCAAATATAAAGGAAAGGAAGAGATAAGATATTGATGGTACAGTTAGATAAATGAACCGCCTCGATATAGAGAGACCTGTTGACCTAATGTTCGGGTTAGGCACTCGAGAGATAAGTCAATTTTACTGTTTGAAAAAAAAAACAAATTCTTCGACCTGATTCTTTGTCACATTTGAGTCATGGGCAATAAGTAATCAAACGGGGCTAATGACCGCCAGACACGAATGAGGGTCTTCAGGTCAATATTTAAGTTAATCCTTTTTTGACCATTGTTATGAAAATAAATAAAAAATTTACAGTCCCGTTCATTAATCAGATATATTATGTTATAATAATACTCACGCTTTAACGTTTGGCAGTTACACATTTTTTTCTGATTGGTCTACTTTTCTGATTCTATACAACAATGAGTAGATCCAAATCACTCTTAAATATACATGATCTGAGTGTGTTGAATAGGATAATTTTAATCAATAAGGCCTTTACCGATAGGTATGGTTACAGAAAAAAATCAATACAATCAATAATTCTGTTCAATAATCCTGCTTTTAACTAAGATTATCCACCGTTATCTAAAAAAACTTTAAAAGTTAGCATACTCACTAAAATGCTCCCACTTTAAAACCACTATTGCACAAACACTTAAGCAACTATGAATTCTTGAGCAAATAATTCCTTATTTTTTTGTGTAAGTAATTTCGCTTTTTAAGATATTACGCGGATTACAGAAGCAAATGACTGTATTGAAATAACGGTAAACAGCTAGACGACAATATATGGACAATACAAATATGTGAAACTTCCTTCCGATACGACAATTAACAGAAGTATGAATATTCAACTCGATAAAAAATATATACTTGATATAATCATGATTTTGTAGTACCCATCCCACTCCACACCCTATGGCATTTCGATCAGGTACTTGTCATATTTTCTTAAGAATAATTAATTGAATCAATTAAATAGATAAAAGATGAAGCTTTATGATAATTTCTCGATTATTGTGAAGGTTTTCCAGATGACCGTGATGGAAAATCATGTATTATAAAATACTTCTGTTTATTGGTTCTAAAGATGAACTCTCAATAAGTAACAACTTTAACTACATACAGCACAAATCCTATAATCAAATTGGTATAAGATTAAGGAACCTATTCATGGTTCATTTTGGCGCCATTTTGATAAGCTCAATTTGACAGTTAACCATTTTTTGTAATTTTTAAATAAGCTGTCTTATTTCATAAATGAAGGTAAGTACATTTTTGATTCGTACTGATGGACGTAAAACTCAAAAACTGACTCATATCGGTCTTCTCCGATTAAAAATATAAAATAAAAGACTCTTACATACAAGTCAAAAAATAATCTTTTATAAGTTAGGTTATAGGTAGGTTTTACAGCAACTAAAATTGGCAATTACTATCAGGTGTGATCGAGGTTGATAGGTAGATACTAGTAACTATAAATAAGTTAAATAATACGTCCCATATTGGAATGAAGATAAATTATACCTAAACCAAGAAAGCGTTACTGAGGCAATAAGTAAAAGCTTTTAAAAGTTCATTATAATTATAAGAGAATACTTATAAATCTTACTTCCGCAGCTTTTGAAAATATTCTTATGTTTTTGCAATCGTAAAATACCTTATAGGAAGCCTTGACATATGTAGGGTTTATTTTCCTTATTAAATAAAAAAGGCCTTCAGAGGATTAACTTATAGTATATCCGTGGTTGTGTAGAAGCTAATTTTATGATCTTTATCTCATGTTAATACTGATGAATAATACATATTAGCACTTGTAGAATCAATAATATTGTGTTTACTAAATATCCCTTGTGTATTTAAAACTACCTTTTTCTATTTTTGGGTAATTAACTAACTGGACTAACCATCCATCACCTCACCATCCTAGTCCTTTAAGGGTGCGGTTCCACTGAGGCGGAGTGGAGCGAAGCTGTGCGCGATTGACCAATCACATAGCTTGAAAACCACGCGAGGCACAATGAGACGTGAATTTCAAGCCATGCGATTGGTGAACTCCTCTCCGCTCCGCTCCGCTCCGCCTCAGTGGAACCGCACCCTTTTAGTCTTGTTTTATGTCGGTCGCAGTTGTCACGGGAAACAGCGGAATGGTTGTTCTGCCTTCTCG
This sequence comes from Hesperia comma, assembly GCA_905404135.1. Classification (NCBI taxonomy): domain Eukaryota; kingdom Metazoa; phylum Arthropoda; class Insecta; order Lepidoptera; family Hesperiidae; genus Hesperia; species Hesperia comma. Next base: position 11,122,309 of record FR990021.1, on the reverse strand, counting down.
TTTGCTATCCTCATTCTCCTGTGACCAACCTAGAACAAATCTCAATTTAGGGACCAGGATAGTTCAGTTCGTTATAAATTGTTAGTAGGAGTCCCATCCTAATTCGGTCAGAGATGCATTGCGATGGCCGCCTCTAAAAAGTGTAACCAGCTCTATTCAGAACAAAATTATTGTAAAGCAATTTTTATGAATACGATCCAAAGGCTATGTACTTTGATTTTAATGAAATCTAGCCAGTCAGGATAGGTATCCTACTATCTTGCGAGTACCGTCGCTGGCCCCATGGCGTCGGTCGGTCGGATCTCAGAGAAATTATTTTGGACAGTCTTTTATGATTAACAATATACTTGTCATGTGGTACCATTTAAATTCAAGCGAGATTTTATGAGCTGTTTTTGAGTTATGTTTAATGATGGAAATCACTTCGTACCGTGATAATGTTTTATTTTATTGGTTGTCGAAGTTGAAGTAAGATTTTTTCTTTGTTAAAATAACGTTTTATTAAAAATAAACTCACATGATCCAAAACGCATTAAAGTCGATTTGGACTATATATATATGTATACCAACAAGGTGTTGGTAATAAACTCGAATTTTATATTGATTAACGATTTCGAATATTGCCTTTAACTTTAAAGTATTATCATCTTCAGATTAGACATAATTATGGAAATCAGAAGTCGTAAAATCTGCGCATATCAAACTTTAAATCGTTAACATTTGCCTCAGACTGATGCAGTTCTGACACAGAGGACATACAGGTATATTATATGTACTCTGCGGTTCTGGATCCTGAGGTGTCACTTACGTCAGTATGACGTATCAATATGTAGTATGTAGTATCAATACATCTGTCGAGGTAATAGTGTGTCTCTACCTATGCTAATATTGGTAGAGATACCTAATATACCTACATAACAACCTCCTAGTATCTCTTTTAGCAAAGATGACAATATGTAATAAGTAGTATGTAATCTGGTAACATAAATCTTGAAATATGATCCTAGTAGTTCCGTTTTGATGCAGTTTATAATCATTAATTAATTACTAAACCGTTTAGTTTTGCCTGTTTATTAAACATGTTAATTTGAAACATGTTAATTTGAAACCTGTGTGATGATGGCTATCACACTGGCTGCAGCAAGGACGATGACCTTCCCTATCGATAAGTTATTTCCCAAAAATAAACTTCAGCAGCATCTTTCCACACAGTTTATTACATCACATACACATTATTCTCTACACTTTATACTTTATTACATTTAATTACCAATTAATTTTACAAGTACACATTCGGGCAGGATTTCCCCTTACAACTGTTACAAAACTAAATTACCTTACCTGCACTACCTTAGTTCCCCATATTTATATCCTACCCTCAACCCCACTTTACAATTAAATCGGAAGTCAACAACACTTATATAATCTCAAACAATAAATGAATTTATTAATAAATCGTAGGAATAAATTATTATACACAGAATTATTATACACACAATTATATAATTATTGTAATTAGGTAATAATTAATGTTGGGTTATATCGGGGTGCCGGAAGTAGAACTTGTAACACCTGTCTATTAGTTGGACCTACAAGGGAAAATTGGTGCTCGTGACTTTTTAACCTTACACAACTTTTGGGACGAAGTTTCGCACCGCACCTTACGGATGGAGGCTAGGATATAAAATGTGTAAGATTTTTCCGTCACGCCGTTGGATGCTATTAGCGGCCCCCAGTCACCGGTGGGCGCTTATTGCTGTCAGTATGATAACTGTCAGGTAAGGTATGTCACGTATGTCAGATGTTTGTGTAGTTGTATAAACATACATGTAATGCGATACCTCTTTGCTAATTGTTTGTATCTAAGCACTTTTGTTGGTTGATAAGTTGATAATAACACTTTTAATCTAAACTAATATTATAAAGAGGTAATATTTTTTTGTTTGTTTGTTTGTTTGTATGTATTGAATAGGCTCAATAACTACTGGACTGATTTCAAAAATTCTTTCACCATTATGAATGTACATGTTTCCGAAGTAACATAGGCTATATTTTATTTTGAAAAAAATTAGGGATCCTTGCGAAAACTTCAATAACATAAACCACCGTCGATAAAAATCACTATTGAAATACCTTAAATCGCGTGCGCTGCAATGACTATTGATGATGGAGCAAAATAATGTACTACGATTTTGTAGACCACATTATTATCTACAGAAAAGTCCGGGGTAGGGTATATCTAAGTATTATAGTTGCGCCAATATAAAGACTTTTATAGTTTAACAAACTATTTAAATCGGCAACGAAAATAAGATGTCGATATTCATACCATGGTATTTATACTTATCTAAATAACTTACTTTTTATTTATCAGTAGTTCAATACCTTTACACTGCTGTTTAAATTATTTTAATCGGACACTCCATTCAAAAGATATAGCGAGTTTAAAAATTTGGGTAAATATGATATATTTTACTGGTGTAGAGATAGTTGGGAGGGTGGAGAGTGACGTAGGCTACTTTTACCGCGGAAAAACATCTCATTCCCATGGGAAGATCGATGTTTTGTTAGTTGCTTTGCTAGATATTTAGTTCCGGATGCTGTTAATAGATGGCGTTAGTAAAATTCATTTGCAAGTTCTGAATCACGCTATCAAATACTACATAATATTGTTAATTTACTTAAATCATTGGTAAATGTTATAACATAGAGCCAACTTTTTATCTCGAGAATCCTACGGGAGCGGGACCTACGCAGCTGTTACCTACGGGTCCCGAAGCGAAGCGAGGGCGGTTCTCTAGTTGCTTTGTCCCACGACGTCCACGTATTCTTTTATTAGTTTTACATAATACTTAATGTTAAGTGAAGCTTACTACAATGAGTTAGTAAAATCTCATTCAAATCGATTGGGGTAACATTCCTTTCTTAACGGTATATTTTTAACCGACTTCAAAAAAGAAGGAGGTTCTCAATTCGACCGTAGATATTATATGCTTTTTTTTATGTTTGTTCAGCGATTTTTTCGTCGTTTGTGGGCCGATTTTGATAATTCTTTTTTTGTTGTAAAGTAGATATGCGCAGTGGGGTCCTTTTAAAAGGATCACCAGGATCTGATGATAGCATCTTGGAGAAATCGAGGGCAACTTTCGAAAATTGTAGGGACGACTAGTGTTTGTTAATGTTTTCATAAGTACATGAACGCGCTACAATTTCATGAAGGTCTGGAGTCGATCTGATGAAGCCGAAAGACAGTCGAGGGAACTCCCAACGGTTTACTGTAGTTATCTAGTGTTTGGGCTTGATTAATTTGTAGTGACGAGAATGAACTACATGTTGAATTAAGCGCCATCTGGCGAGTAGTTTTTGAGTTATCTCTGCTTATCGAGGTTGAAGTCGGTTATTTTTTTTGTAAAAAGTAATTATATAGATTGACATTCTTATATAAATTATTAGTACTTGCTATAGGTGGCACCTGCTTCGCTATTTGTTAGTAGATTTTACTTAAATTCGTATATTTAATTTTTCGTAATATTTAATTATAACACCATGTTAGGCAGGGATACATTCCCATAGACTACCGCGCCGCCGCTTCCACCGCACCGTATGCGGTTTGACAGACTTTACACATCATTATGACCGTTAAAAGGAACTCTCAGATTTACAGGTTTCCTCTCGATAATTTTAGAACTTACTTACCACTTTACATTCACGTGGTAAGTAAGTTCTAAAATTATTGTTATATTTTTTTCAATTTAAAGGAGCTTGTATCTAGCATCTAATACTAATACTGTCCAGTTAGAAAAATATAACACTCTCGTAATATATTATGCATATATTATGTATGTTATACCTACTGCATGTAAAGCCGGTTTGGAAACTTCTTTACATTGAAGTAATTTATTTGTAATTGACGCCAACGTGTCAACAGATATAGCCTTCGTACTAATGACTTAACAAACCGAAACCAATGAACTTGAAATAAGAGTACACGCTGTAATGGAACTTTACTGATTCATCCGTTACATGCCGTGTTTCATATCAGCAGTTTTGGCAAATGGATTTTATTGTAGAGAAATGTATGGCTTTGTTAGAAAATGATCATCTCTCTGCTAATTCGTTGCGTGAGGGACCATAATACGTTAAGTACCAATCCATTGAGGCTTAGTACATAGTATTTCAATGTACCAATCCATTTAGATAGTCATGTTATTAACGGTCTCGGTTATGAAGTCGTCGTTACGAAGTTAAATCGTTTTTAATCCTTATATTTTATGTTCATTTTATTATCTCTGTCATTAAGTATGTGGTTTATTACTTTATATCTATGTTTTCCCATAATCCCGGCTTTTGGCTTATGATGTGCTTAAAGAGGCGATTAATTGAAACGGACATCATAACTTTTGTATTATTTTATTACGTATCAGATACTGAAATGTCATAATTATGTACAATGTCAATGTCACCTATAGTGTCACCAACTTATCTGTTCAGTAGACGGTGTTGCTAGTGCAGCGTTCAATGTTACCATTAATAAAATTTGCCGACTGTAAAGGGAGCTCAACAACTTTGAGACCTATGATTTTTACCAGATAAAGTACATATGTTGCACATAATTCGATGGTAAATGATGACAAAGTCTTTCCGACTAATATAGATACACAACTTGGGCTGTGGCTACTAACTTAAACTACCATGCAATGACAGCAGTAACATAGGATGTTAACATTATCTCAATCCATCAGGGCCCACTATTAAGCATAGGTCTCTTCTCATAATGAGAAGGTTATGACCATAGTACACCATGCTGAACAAGTGCAGTTTGGCAATGTTTTCCTTTACCGTTGTAGCAAGTGACATTTAAATGCTTAAAACGCACATAACTTAGAAAAGTCAGAGGCACGTGCCCTGGGATTCGAACACGGACCTTCCGAATAGGAGGGCGAATTTTTAATCAATCGGTTATCACCGCACTAAAATAAGATATTATAATGGCAATGAATAATTCTCAAGTGTATTTGTCTATTGCAAAAAAAAACGGAAACATCCAAAAATAAAAGAATTACGTAGGCCAACACAGTCAAATTTTACTTTTTCATGTAAAAATTAAAATTTCAGGACAAGAGAAATAAAAAATCCCTTGTTATTGACTATAAATTATTTATATTTTTATATATTTTATAAAAATAATAGTCATCGTGATTTCTAAGTTTGAGGGGTTCAACACGAGAAATCCCTGTGGAAAATGATGGTTATGCGCCAGAGAAATTTCTTCAGCTTTTTTCTTTTCACTCATTAGCTTGTAATCAAATCGTTCACTAATTCCTGTAACAAAGATATAATATTATATGAAGTATTAAAAAATTGGATACCAAATATATTCAGTGACACTTTAATCGATTATGCAAACATAAGTGAGGAAAATAAAATAACTGAAATATTTATTTGGATTTTATCGGACAATTAATTAACTTGCAATAGCAACACTAACCTGTTGCAACTGCGACGTATTCTGCCACTTTTTCAAACGTTATTTTCGGAGTTAGCAGGCGATTATCTTCCCTCATTCAATCTAAAACTTGCATCACTTCTAAGAGGCTCAGGCATTTTTAATCACTTTTTGCAATTAAAATCGAATTAAAATACTTAGAGCACACGCACTTCAAAGACTTGACAGCGGACATTAAATTTCAAAATTGACGTTGTCTTTTTTTAGTTCCATTTTTTCCTACTGAACAGATAAGTTGGTGGCATTATACTTACCAACTCAAGAGACAAATTGTCGAATTGAAATATATTTACCTCCTTCAAAAACCTTAAAGATGCCAAATATTGGCGGAAAATTATGAAGTATGTGCGTGACCTTCCATTCGTTTTTGCCATCGCTCATAATGTGTAATCTACTGAACGGTAGTAAAAACTATTAGATTATTTGTAAATCATTAACACCTTTTAAACCTCCTTCAAACGTACCTACCATAAAAAGTGGCAATCACTAACCTTTACAATGATCAATTGAGACATCAAAGTCGTGTCGAATTGTACGAAAGATAGACAAAAAAAATCGGACATCTTTGGGTAACTTATTTTCAACACATACACGTACTAATTTAACAATGCTTATTGTGTTAAAGGGAGGAGTGCCGCAAGATGACTTGCAACTTGCAAGGTTTGCAATGCACGGGGGCTTATTGGATTGATCACGTTAATAAAAGAAACCGAGGGGGAGAGGGAGGGGTAAAGGTTTAATGCGTCATTGAGTAAAGACATCTACTCGTGAGTGCACCATGCACTATGCTGTAAAATAGATGAATGTACGGTGACAGTCAATAATGATGCAGGTTTTCTGCTTCCTTTTTGATCGACCACTTGTCGGTGTTGACTTTGGTATCACTAATAACCATGATCGACGTGACCCCTTATTATTAGGCTTGACAGCTACATAGTTATTCCACTATAAATACTTACATAATAAGACTGAGTAACTAAGTAGTACTCACAACTCACTGTTTTTACCGTTTTATCTTGGAGTATGAAGTTGTAGATTTGTGATTTATATTATGGAAGTATTTCTGAAACATCCATTCAAAATATTAATCAAGGGCGTTAAAATTGTTAAAAAATTAAGTTTTTTTAAATTCAATTAAGGTAGCAAACGAGCAGCACAATCTTCCACTGCCGCCAATGACAAGTGTGACCGTAGCCGTAGCCGTGACCGTAGCCGTGAAAACATCACAAACAGACAGACCGACGGACGGACAGACAGACAGAAAAACTTTCGCATATTATAATTTGTAAAGTTTGTATGCTTAAATTTTCTCTTTAATATTTTTAAAACGACATTCCTTGGTAGCAATAAATGCACATATCTGTCCATTATTAATTCAAATATGATTGAGTCACGCAATCTACGCCCCGTTAGAGGCTTTTTTAGCTACTAATGTTATTTTTAATTTGCAAACAAACTCACGTAATATCGCTATAATTTGCGGTGCAGTTTCGTTGCTTTATAATTGTACAGTTCACACATACCGTTTTTAATGCTCGAAGCTGACAATATTTTGTGAAGTCACCGTCATTAGAATTTGTAGACTATACCTACCTACCTTAGAATTAATTATATCTGCTTGATCCTCAACACTACAGTCACTACATCAGTTAGTCCTGTTAGTTGATGTTAAAAGGTAATAATACGAGTATAATAGTCCAGTTAGAAATTGTTAGTATGAGTCTCCTTCTAATACGGTAATTATTTTTTTCAATATAGAATCATGTTGATGAGTAAAAAAGTAGCACGTAGTATACCTACATTACCTACTTACACATTACAGAGGCTTTAGTTAACAAAAAACATTTTGAAGCTATCGGTAGCCTACGGTAGCATGTGAAAGCTTCTAGTAATACAAGAAATCCTAGAATGGAAATTTGACCGTGTCAGGTCAGCATTAATTTGGTAAGAGACGCAACTTCAAGTGTTCAAGTACCAAGTTCAAGCAAGTAGTAAGTAAGTATTTCGTCCGTTTCATTTCTTAGAACGACGACGGTCGGACCCACGAATGCACGAGCTCAATAAAAAATGTTTCGAGGACATCATCTCGACTACGTAAACAATGATAACTTGTTACGCGGGATGTAATTCTGAGCCGGTTGATTTAAGTGAAAGAAATATAGCCGAGAGTGACGCATGAAGTCGTAAAAGACGTTCGTTGGAATAGTTATTTTTGAAGAGCGCTCTTATGTTCATACGTCATCACTTTTATATCTCGTTAAAAACTAGAAAAACGTGTTTAAAATTTTATCATTTCATCTTTAAATTATGATGATGAGTCTTAATATCTCATATCATATCTAGTCTCATTTCATATTCCTAAAATGTAAGATTAAAGTACCGCAATAGATGATTGATCTTCACAAGGAGTTCTTACTACGTAAATAGGTATATAAAGCATTATGTTCTGTATCTGTAGGTAGGTACTCGTTTAACTAGACTCAAAAATATATATAGCCTTTTTATCCTCATCATACCCATATAGATATATACAGGATAAAAATACTTAATTATAAATTAGAGATACATTTTAAAACATAATTAGAATAGGTAAATATGTATGGGTAGATTGATAAATCAAATAAAGAATAGCCGCCGCCGTTATTTGCATTTCAAACTTGCAGTATCGGGAAGTGATAATATCTTCAATGCTTTTAATTTAATGATTAGATTAATTCTTATTTTATGATCTTTTTAGGATGTTATTAAATGAATCCTCTGAAGTGGATAAAACGGCTTCTTTCATCATCTCATTACGTAGGCTACAGCGATTTATGACAGAGTTTAATTTTAGATAATTTTATGATACGGTAAACATAATTTTAAAATAAATTAGTTTCTTTTTCTATTTTAACATCTTATCCTTCCTACGCAGTATTTTATTTAAACGCAGTTTCTACATTATAATTGTTGTGCCTGATGACCATTTTTTGAGATAATAAAATAAAATCAAAGATCTGAAATACTTAAAAATCTTACGCACCGTGCACACATAGTATAGGCTTGTAATTATAATGTTTTAATGATATGCTGTAACAAGATTTTTACATATGAAATGGATGTTTTAAAAAATATGTAACATTATTTGAGGGTATTGAACAAGTTGTTCGCTCCAGGCCCAAATCTGATGTTGTCCTTTGCGTTAGGTTCCTATACACAAGGTATAGTAGTAATGATAGTAAAGTAACTACTACAAGATTGAAAAATCCTCACTCCTCAGGTATTGCTTTATCCCAAGTTCAATCATAACATGTAATCAGGCTCAGACAATTTATAACATAAAAATTAGGTATACGTATAAAGTAATGTTTGAGTTACTAAAATAGCCTAGCAACTTCTTTGTCGAGTCTCCTGCAAACACACAACATTATGTCAAAGATAGTTTATTTATTATGTAAAAATAGTATCGTTAAAATTGTGTATTTAATTCTTTTTTCATCTTCATGATTTTATGTTCTTAAGTAGGTAATACTTACAAGTTCATCAAAGTATTCCTAAAGTACCTATCCCATTCCATTTAATTTGAGAGAGTTGTACCAACCGTTGACATATTGTAACTAGGTATTTTACTCTAAATTGTTCATATTTTCTTTTCCAAAAGGGAAAATTAAAAAACGTAATACCTAATATTCATTTTTTTAAGTATGAAGCCAAGTGCCATTTGAAATTTTGAAGATAACATTCATTCAATATTTCGGTACGAATAATAATCTCTAATGAGTCATAAAGAAGTTTGAAAATTATGCTAAGAATACAATTTGCGTTAACGGATATTAAATAGCTATAATATACAAAACTATTTGAAAACGGCCTAAGTTTATTACATAATATACAGGTAATCAATATGGTAATGAGATTGGATAGTGAGTTGGCGCGACAGTAGGATGACGGTCACGACACGTCTAGGGCTGCCGTTGTAATGATATCATCTTATAATATTATGAAATTATTATAATACACCGTATTACGTAAATAATTCGTATCTTCCGGTCTGACTCAGGGACGTTATAACAATGGTTGTTAAAGTTATTAGATAGAATTTATAAATACTCTAAGGGTGAAAATTACCGGTACTTAGACTTAGCCCAAACTTTACGGACTTTACCCTGTCGTTGTCATTGTGCGATTTCGATCGCACTGTAAGTACTTACTGCAGTCTACCTGATTTGCCATTTCGTTAAGGTTTCAGGCAAATCCATAACACATAATTATATCCAATCCATACCCGATCTATTTCGATACTCAAACTCAAGCTCAATTTCACGTAGGTATTTACAAAATTATTTATTTCGATACAGTTAACCATCTCATCTCAAAGTATAAACTCGCTAGCAAAGTTGACAAGTCATCAAAACACAGGAGCCTAAAGAAGCCCCGACAAAAACTCGCAAAGAAGCTATGTACGTTTTTGCACCATCTGCTTATACTCATAAAGTAGGTAGGTATGTAGTAAATACATAAAAGTATTTATATATTATACCTAACACTTTATTTTATTTTTAAACTTTGAAAATATAGGTATAACATAATAAAAACAACCCATAAGTAAAAATATGGCATAGCCCGCACAGCTCAAACAGTAGATAAGTACCCAACTTCAGGAGTAGGTACTCATGGTACTCAACCATCAGAACTTAACATAGCGAAATAAAAAAACTTTGCGCTGTCTGCACAACTTCGTAATACAAAGTAGGTGCCTCTGCCTCAATGGCTTGGTTATGATATTTTATTTGCTCTTTCCAAACTTGAATCGAGCTGTGACGTCACAGCAGTCGAGTGCCAAGATAATGTGAACGTGCAGTAACCGCAGGCGGTACTTTTATAAATATTCCTGAGGTCTAAAATTGAATCCTTGGTTTTTAAGTTGGTACTAGGTACTAGTACTTAACGTGAAACAACGACAAACAAACACACTAGTAATCTTTCCCATTTAGTATAGAATTTACAAACTATACGACGTTGAAGATACTCGTGTTATCAAAGAAGTTTAGTTAATAATTAAAAACATAAACGCTTCTTTGTTTTGAGATTTTTTTGCACTTTCTCAATGCGTAATTTGCATAATTTAGTGTTAAATCTAATCTCATCCATAACAGTGAATGATAATGATAATGATATTTGAGATAACACAATATAATGTCAACCCTGTCAAATCAACTAAAACTAAATTCTAATAAAGATTTGAGCAAGTTGAAGGTCAAGTTCATAATGCTTATTAGCGAAATTGTTCACTGACGTAGTTATTTAATTTATTTTTAGTTAACATACTTTGTTTCTAAGGCTCTCCGGCAGATTTTATTACCCGATGTTTAATAGTTATGCGTCATTAGCGTAGTAATAACCTAATTTAATTAATTTTATGTGCGGTTACCTCCTAAGAATTCTTGATTAAGTATTGTAAAAGATAATTCAATAGGTACGTTCAGATTCATGTTGACAGATTCTGAATTGAATGTAATTACGACAGGTAAACTTATCGATGAAGAGAAATAGCTATCTCCGTCTGGAAAGAAGACCTGCGAAGTAAAAAATGTTTCCAATACACATAGACAAATAAACAACACGCCAACATACCTCAATTGCGTTTTGAATAATCACAGCAACATTGTGTACAACTTTTCCTTCAGTAGATACTTACTTATACTTATTAAGAACAGCAAACAAATTTTTGCTATTATGGCTATTGTCCGTCGATAACGGTTCTCTCCTCATCAGGCGATTTGAGAAAAAATATTCAAACTTACCCCAGCGAGTGGGCAATTGCAAAAAAAAAATTCCTGTAATCTTACTTCCTACTAATATTATAAATGCGAAAGTTTGTAAGGATGTGTGTGTGTGTGTGGGTTTGTTACTCTTTCACGCAAAAACTACTGAACGGATTTTCATGAAACTTTGCAGGAATATAGCTTAGACATCGGAATAACATAATTTGTTAAAATTTATATGGATTTTTGGAGGGACTGGTTCCCCGAAGCGAAGCGAGGGCGGGTTTACTAGTAGTTTCTAAAAGTAAGTTAATATATCGCTGAACCTAATGACGTGTGACAAATAAGACTTTTTGTTCCTTAAAGTACTTAGAAGGTCACATCCCAAAATAATGTTTATAACAGCATTAACCATGTAACAGGTAAGTACTTATGTTATAATTATAACAACCGTTTGTGTTATCATGGAATTTGGAAAGAAGCTAGTTAATAGACGTCCGCTAACGTTGAATTTTGCCATATTAGGTCCTTAGGGGGGTAAATTTCGTCCATTTTAAAGACTACATTACGAAAACTGGCTTTTGGCATTTGGTTTTGGTTACAATAATGAAAGATCTCTTTAAACGATTCTGATAAATCGACCACTGAGGGAGTAATCTTAGGGAAAGTTTGAAAATAAGTCAAAATGATTATGTAGGTACTACGCGGGTCAATCTGCTGGTGACAGATAGTAATAGCTAGAACTTGTCTTGACACGCTCCCGCGTGTCTAGATATTCTTGTGGGTATAAGAATGACGAATTCTAAATCACTGACGTTATTAGAAACTGTCTAATAATAATATTTGCTTTTCATTTTCAGTATACATCACCAAAATTGTTTGCCCTATTCTTCAAAAAATCCAAAACATACCTATTATTATTATTTTGATCCCAGTTGTGCGTCTTAAGATTGTTTTTTAACTGTGTAGAGTGTCACTTGCGTATATTGAGCAGTAAGTGCTTCTGCGCAATAATACGAGGAAAGGTTTTGTTTTGTGTCTGAAAATGGTGTTATTTGCGTCATCATCAAAAAGTTCGCAAAATTAAAGGCACTTGAATACAATGACGGGTAATTCACAGATTTGCGGAACACAAATAAGTTTATGTTTCAAATGCGAACATTTTCCTCAACGTTGGGTAACGTAGTTTTTGCAATTGTATTCCTGGAGATCTAACTTAAATTTTGGTGTATATAAAACAATGAATATGTATGTTTCGTGTTAATAAGCTGCATATAAGCTAAATATATTATTATATTGTAGGAGAACGTCTGCTGGGTAAGCTAGTATAGAATAAGTTGTACACAAGTTTCATAACTAAGTTGGTGGGTTTATAATGAAATTCTTACTCCAAGGTTTAGTACCTAGGAAATAAGTATTAGAAAAAATACTTGAGGATTCTAAACCCAACACAAACCATCAGATCGATTTTTAGAAATTTTGTCCATTGGTATCTTGGTTTGTCTGTTATTTGTCCCCGCAAATTTTATACTATGAAAATGTATAGCTATTTAAAATTATAAATAAAATCAAAATATTTAAAATATATATAACGGGAGATACGTGTTACACAGGCCCTGCAAACTCCTCTCAGTCTCATGTGGAGGATAGCAGAATCAAACTTGTGTCTGAAGTCGAGAACTCTCTGGAGCAAGTCTCGGAATGGGGACGACTCAATTTAGTTGAGTTCATCTAAACGAAGACACAAGTTTGCGCGTTTTCCGCTGAGAAAACCCCATTTGTCAAAGCGCCTCACTCAATTCCAGTACCTCTATTATGAGTTGTTGTAGTAAACGCAAAGGACGTTACTATTGTAGCTATCGTGAAAACGCTGCTTGAAAAGTAAATGCGCATAACTCTATTATGAGTTTTGGAAAACGAAACTACAGCGGGTGTCGTAAATACGTGAGACGGTATAGTTTGCATTACGTTATGTTGGCATCCATGAGTCCATGAGTAATACTATCTCATTCTTTTATTATGATGTCAACAAGGATAGAACGAGACCCTGGCCAGCGAGCTAACATTTGTGAAATTAAAAAATCAAGTCTATGGATGCTCTATAACCCGACTAAATTAGGAAATGTGAAAGAAGCATAGAGATAGGAATAAAAGAAGAGTGAAATTAATGGCAGTTTGGGACGTTTTCAATTTAATTACATTTGCGTTCTGCGTCAGTCGCTTTCAGTGCCAAACTGTGGTGTCAAAGTTTTGCTAACTTTGATGTTTTTTGTTGTTTGCCCAACTTATCTCTGAAATGGCAAAAATTGGAACTAACGAAAAGTCATTCATAAGTACGTTGTGGTCATTCATCTGTCAGTTACTAGTGTGCAATGATTGGTCAAATGAATGTCAAATGCGTCCGACAGCGCCTCTTTCGTTTCAATCTTAAGTTGGGTTTACTATATCTAGATGGGACATCGAATCCGCGCAAACGTGTCAAAAACTTGTGGCTAACTGTTAGCCACAATTTTTATATCATTACGCACACATTACGCACACATAGACAATAGACGAACGGGTAAAACATCGTCTGCACGCACACATAGTAGATAATGTTGCCTCGTTTTTTTTGTTTTCATTGTAGGTCGACGCTCAATTATTTTGTTGATCTCGCATGTTCAAAATTTCATTATTTTCATCTCTGCGTTCGGCCGCGTGAATCATTTGCCAAGCAAAATAGTGCCTAGGCATGATTTTGTTTAAAAATACAGCAATATTTAATGACATTTAATTTCGATAGTGACTTTTCACCATAAAAAATAGCGTGAGTGGGCAATGAGTGAGTGGCACCAACAGGTTAGAAAACCTAGGTTTTAGGAGAGACATGGGATGTCTGCGTGTTCTACCGACTTTACAACGGTGAGTGCTCCGAGGAATTGTTCGATTTGGTGCCAACTTCACCCTTCCATCATCGCACCACTCGCCAAAGATTGAAGTATCATCCACATCGCTTGGATTTATGGCGAACGAGAACGAACCGTTTTTCACGATCGTTTCTACCACAAACTTGCAAGCTGTGGAATGAGCTTCCCTCTGAGGCATTCCCGGAGCGTTTTGACATGGGGTTCTTCAAGAAAGGTGTAAAAAGAGCTCTCCTTCAGGGCCGGCGTTCCACTGGAGACTCCCCTGGTGTTGCTCGTGTCCATAGGCGACGATGACCACTTACCATCAGGTGGCTCGTCTGTTTTTATGTCAGCCCTTCAGGCTATAAAAAATTATATGAAATAAGGATATTTAACAAGTACAATATTATTATAAAAATAAAAAACCCGGTTGGTAAAAAATTACTGAAACGACGCTTTTTTTGACGATTTATGTGACACTGGCTACCACAGCGTACCAGCTAGCACCAAAGTAATCGTCAAAACGAATCAATCGAGTCCAAACTCGATGGGGTTGTTTCGTATTACAGAGCTTCTATGGCCACTTTCCGGCTCAGCCATCGCCATGATCAGCTCAATGTTATAATAAATTAACATTGTCATCCGATTAACAATAAAATTACCTACTTGCCAAAATCAGTAAATCGGTAACTGGGCTTACAAAAATTACTCGTCAGAGCTTGTAAAAAGAGATATGAAACTGTGTTAATGAAAGTGGATGTCTAGTGTGAAATATTAATTGTAGTTATTAATAACTAAAACAATTGAAAGTCTCATGTACCTACTGATTAATCGATCTAAATGTTATGCAAATTATTCACCCCCAGTAGGTAAATAATCGCTGTCATTTTACAACCGTTAGGAAGATAAACAAATGTTGCTATAAATTTTGAGATTAGCTTAATTTAGTCTCTTTCACCGTTTAAACTTGTTATTTCATTGGCTGGAAACTACTTTATAGTCATCGTTAAAATGTCCTTTTATTTAAAAGAAACTTATAGTTGCACGAACCGTTACTTAGCGGCTTCCTTGAATATAAAGGAACAATAATTAAACTTCATTCATTGCATCAAACAAACAGGTAACCATTTAGCAGACACACTATCTTTCCGTTAATTAAACTTTAAGAGCATCGAGAGTTAATATCGCCACATGTTTGATATATTATGTATGTATACACGCTCTATATCTCCGAAAGTATATCACTTTCGACATTTCATCATATAAAACTTTCGTTTTGTAATATTTTTCTCTTTCGATTGTCGCAAGTATCATCAGTGGCCGCCAACATTTCATGTCTTCATAGTGGGGCTCTCACGGGTGATCACTATGCCAAATAGGTTGGATGCTCTTTATTTTCAGTCTCTCTGACAGCGATATCTGACGAGTAGGTACTTTTTAACCACCGACGCAAAAAGAGGAATATTAAAGTTTGTCCCGTATGTCTGTGTGTCTGTGTATCAATGTATCTGTGTGTCTGTTTCATGGCACCGTATAGCTCCCAAACGGATTGACCGATTCCACTGCAGATTTTTTCATGAAGAAGCCAGTTTTCTTGCGGTATTCTTAGCTATGTTTGGTAGAAATCAGACAGTAATTTGAAGAATATCAGCTCTTTTCCATACTGATATAAGGCATTTGGCATTGACGAATAAACCTCAAATAAATGTTCAATTTCAAAGTGCAATTTGTATTTTAGATTACAAGAATACTTGAAAGTCCTAAAAAACTAAAATTTATAATCGGTGAAAGTTAACTATCTTGCGATTCGATCCCGTATATTCTATGCAAATTAAAAATCTGCCTCATTTTCAGTATAACGTTTTTATTAAAAATTATGACAAAAATAATAAACAGATTATTGACCTCAGGGCATTGCTAATTAATATTTTCTGATTTAACGAGAACTCACCGTGAAATAAATCTCGGTTGGTGGCGATATTTTAAATCATGCTCTCAGACTCTCGGGTCATAATGGCCAGGTGTCCGTATCTTCTTATATTATTTTTATTTGCCATTGAAAATTTACGAGTTACGTTGAATATGTATGGGTTGGTCACGTTGTGTCTACACGAATGTTATGTAAATTTCTCTGTAGAGATTGCAGACAGAGTGGCAACATATTATATCGTGTCACGTGTTCGATGTACAACAAAATAAATACTTTCCTTTTGTAGCTTAAATTAGTGCCTTCTTTTATATTTCCAGATTGTGTTTTAAGAATTTGCAATCTTGTATTTCCTTCTAATCCTTAATTCGAATGTTATAAATGCAAATGTAACTCTGCCTGTTTGTCAGACTTTCACGCATAAACCATTGAATCGGTTTTAATGAAATTTGGTACAGGTCTATATCTGTACCAAAATAGTTTAGAACAGGATATTTTTATCCTGGATAACATTCCTGAGTGAGCAAAGTGAAAAAGGGAAGAGCAATATAATATTTTTGTAAAATGTCGGACCCACAACTTTATTTACACTTCTATATTTTTATTAAATAAATAAGGGTAGGTCTCACAACGGCGAATTTAATATTCCTTGTATTCCTTAAAGCCACATAAACGACAAACTGACAACATTTTTAATTGATATTGTTATACGTGTAGCCGAAAAACGTGCATATGACTTGCTAATGGTTTGTGGGTTCCGTCGCCCAGTGGCAGTTTTAGGAAATACCAACGATACGTCGTCGATCAAGAAGGAAGAGAGAAGAAAGAAAGTAGGTACATATTGAAGAGCTTATTGAATAAAGTTATAAAAATTATAAGTAAACATAAGACTCTTAGCTTAGACATCATTTTAGGGCATGCGTCATTATGCTGATAATATGTCTACCAGCAACGTCGCTATCCATTATGTGTGCGTCACAAAAATTAGATATGTCTAATTTATTCATACAAAAGACGCTAGAACACAATATTATGTAAGGATAGAACTATTATATAATATTGTATAATTATAATGTTTTATTAAGATAATCGTAGTCGTGGATGCATTGCCGATTTATATTGGCGTAAGTGTAGCACTGCACTTGATGCAAGAAAGTAAGCAAAAACATTCCAAAGCCAGGTCAGAGGTGTGAAAACTATTTTATTTGAAACACAAAGTACAAAGTATACAATACATAATTGCATTAGAAAGTTTAAACGATCTCTTAAATATATGAATGTATAGGTAATTGAAGGGTCTTTTATGCCTTCATTTATTTTTTCACAATTCATACGGTTTATTTTTATATCATAGAAAAGCCTTGACAGGCTTGAGCACCTATGAGAACTTAATGAAAAAGCTCTACAGCATATAGGGTAAAACCCGGATAGTCGCCCCACTTTTGTTTAAAGCTCTGTAATTAAAAAAAAATATTTTAATGTTGAAACCAGAGTGTATATTGAAATATTGGTTATTAGTCTTCTGTAAAAGCTGGGCTTTTTCTTTGTAAATAGTATTAGTTTTGAATAAATCATGTTTTACTTGACCTCTCAAAGGAGGGATACTTGTCTATTGTGGCGGATAGTAGCCTAACATCAAAAAAAAATCAGGGGATACTTGCCTCAGGTTTTTTCAAATAGAAACAGACTTGTATTAATTTAAGTGATGAGTCTTAACTGTTTACTACTACCTTGTATGACATACTTAGTTATCATAAAAGTTACATAATAATTATAAAATTAACACAAAAATAGACTACACACAGGTAGGTAGTTGATATATAAATAAAAAAACTTCATTGTTTATTTTAAGGATTTAACTATATCAGGTGTTCCAAAAACTAATGTCCACTGGAAACTCACAGATATAGCACCAAATCACCTCCATGTTGTTTAAAGTTATGAATTTTTCACATAAAAAAATCTAAAAAACATTTGGGTCATCCTGTATCGATTAAGATTTAAGATTAAGAACTTAAGTTTTCATTATGGTATGTCTGTATAGTTTTTAAATAATAACACGAGCAAATCACAATATCCATATTTATTACATGATTTGAAGTTAAAGACAACAATGACATTTTAATACAAAAATAGAACATAATATATTTTAAAATACACCACACATTATTTATTAAGATCATTTCCTAAAGGCAACTATCGTTAAATTCTGAGGCGTACCTATGTAGCAAAAAATGTTATGTCATTGTTAATTAATTGAAGCTTCAATCGCCTCTTGTCGTGTTAAATTCGCATTTGGTATAGAAGATGGGTCAAACTATTTAATCACAACGCAATGAGGATAAAAGCGTGTGAATTCGCCGCTAGAGACGCTAGTGGAGAGTGAGGTCTGTCTGTCAGTGCCACAAACTTATCTGACCCGATAAAAGGGGCGTTACTGTCTTTGTCTTTGTCTGACAACAGTTTAATATTTACATTAGTTCCAATTTTGGCCACCGTGTCAGTTAAGTTTGTGGCACTGTCACTTCTCAATTGTCTGAATGTCACTTGTCACTGTTTATGTATGGGCGGGCTTTGACAGCTGGACCTCACTCGACAGTCACTGGCGCCAACTGGTGAGCACAAAAACGGCAACCCTCATTGGATCATTTAAAAATCAACAGGCTTGTGCACCCTATTGTTTACAATATTTACAATATATGTGCAAAATAAAACATAATTCCTCGCAAGACTCTTTTATGTACAGTTAGATCGATTTCTGTTGTCCGTGTTGTACACCAAAGAGATTCGATCGTCAACTTAAATGAGTATGCGCATTAACGTTCACTTTAGCAGCTTGTTAGCCTTCGTGGCTCGTCTGGCCTGCAGTACCTACCGCAGTCGGCCGATCTTTAACAAGTGTGGCACACCCTTTTTAATGTTTATATCAGATATTAATTATTATGATTGAAATCAATCAATCCTAAGACATTGACGATGATGTTTTCTTAACTGTTTATGATTTATGTTGATTTATTATTATACTAGTAAATCCGCCCTCGCTTCGCTTCGGGAAACCAGTCCCGTCAAAAATCTCTATAAATTTTAACAAATTATGTTATTCCGATGTCTAAGCTATATTACTGCAAAATTTCATGAAAATCCGTTCAGTAGTTTTTGCGTGAAAGAGCAACAAACACACACACACACATACATCCTTACAAACTTTCGCATTTATAATATTAGTAGGATATTAGTAGGATAGGATTAATTGCTAAGAGATTGAAATGTTAATTATATGATTCTCTATTGATTTATGCATGCATTAAAGGAGTTGTTTCAAAATGTATGGAGCCCCGGCCACCACTTTGTACACCATACTAAAATATGGAGAATCGCAATTCAAACAGTTTTTAACTATCCAATCACTTCAAATTGGTTTAGTTTTTTGGTACAACACAAAAATATACAATTGAAATTGCAACACAAAAACAAAAATCCGTCATGGCGGTAAGCTGTCATCACATGTCACGTTGTTTGATTTGATTTCCTCGCGGCGTTAACGTATGTCATAGGTGTAAATCGTGAGATGGATGGGTGTTTGTTTTGGAAGTCTTAATGCGTGTGTCGAGCTATCTTTGACACAGCTAATTGTAGTGAGTGTGATTTGTAAATTTAAAGTAATATCTATTATCTACATGGTAGGTATAACGTGAAATAAATTAGGTAGGTATATTTCATACTTCGACTCTACTTTTTAGGTTATTCTATAGAATATTGGATTACACTAAAATTTTCAACTAAATATATACAAAAAATTGTTTTAGAAATAAAATTATATTGTTTTTCGAGATGACATAATATGTGGTGCTCGATGTGGTGATATCAAAATTATATTATAATTTTAATATCACCACACTTATCATTATAAGGTTATACAGGGTGGAAAAGGACAACTCCCCAAAACTGAAGGGGGGGGGGGGGGGGGGTAGAAGAAACCAAATTGTGACCGTAAATAAACGTGGTATAGCCGAGGACAGCAATTTGTTAAACAAAATGTTCTTTTGAAAGTTTTTATCACTATCATCAGCCAGCAATGTAACACGAACAACGCGAAAATCCCACTCCGTCGCACGGCGTTCGGACGCGGCGGCGAACAAGAGATCTTATGGTAGTTACATGGAGTCAATAACTGACGTCAGTTACTGACGCGTCAACGCCTCCACGTAAAAATAGCCAATATCCATCCGCGCGGCGCGTCAGTTACTGCCTTGAAATCAATTTAGACGCCGACAGTAACTGACGCTTACTTATCGTTTTTCCTTGACACAATACCTAGCCACCTTATTACGCTTTCTACTTTAACATAACTAAACATACCTTTAACACAACACAAACTAGAATAATAAATCATACGTGGTCATTTCCGACTTAGTTAGGAGTTTAGTACTTAGGTAGGTACCTCATAATTAAATAATTTGAAAGATTTACAATAAAAGCTTTATGTATCTAGTACTTACCTAATTTCGGTGACGTATGAGGAACGGCTCGAACTGCGCTCCTCCCATCTCCACACACAGCTCGGCTCTTCGGACTACCTCTCGGTGGATGCTATCCCACAGCGGGTCATCGGCGCCCCTGCTGTTCAGGTCCGCAAACACGTCCCGAATCCGGGATTTCATTTCCTCCGCGGTATCACACTCACTAGCAAACACTCTGTCCTTAACGTATCCCCAGAGGAAAAAATCCAGCGGAGTCAGATCCGGCTGGTTGTCCAAAACTTTTTGGTACGCAGCCGTAATGACGCGAGGATCTGAAGGGTGCGCATGATTCGGGTAACGCTGTCGATAAATGCGTAACGCTCGTGAAACATTCCCTCGTGCTTCTCCATAACACATCAACATTTGTCCGTATTCACGAGCACTGAACATTTTTACAAAACTAAACCTACAAAACGATTGTACTAAAACACGTGAAAAGTCAAGAAAAACACTTCAAACGATTTTTCTAAACTAATCACCAAACGAATTTAATAATGACGTCACAGAAAGTACTTAAAACCTGGAAGCAAATCGAAACTCGTAATTAATTTGCGAGCAGGACGCGTAATCTAGCAAGTTGCAATAACGACTGAACTAAAATTTCTTTTTCCTAAAATAAGCCGCCAACACACGCACACACGCACAAACTTGCCGAAAGACGAGCGGCGCGGCATGTCGGTTTCCTTTGTTTGAAAAATCCGTTGTGCACGGAAAACATTTAACCCTTCACCACATTACCTTTTTTTCGATACGATACATTTGATTAATTTAAAATAATAAATGTAAATACCAAATTAAATAAAGGATAATAATCAGAATAAGATACAGGAATTAATCACAATTAAGTGAAAAAAGTAATTATTTATTCTAATTAAGGTGTAATTGAAACTTCAACTTGTTTGGGACACTACAAACAGACATACAAATTTGCATTCTGCCTGGAGACAACAAACATTAACTTCAAACTTAGAACAGATTTAATTTTGCATTTGGGGGCGTCCATAAATTACGTGAGGTTTTTAAGGGGGGAGGGAGTCGAGTCAAATCTCATCTAATCTTACGTTGGAGAGAGGGGGGGTCCCGGGCAAATATCACGCAATTTTTTTTCTGATTAAAACAAAAAAAAAACTATTTTGGTCCATTTAATCCAGATTGTACCTGCTTAAGATTTAATCGTAAGACGTAATCGTAATACGATTAAGATAATTCACGAAGCATTTTTTTTCTTTTTACAATAACAATCCAACGCGTTTACCTAAGAAAACCACATTTTGAAAAATCTCACGTGAGATTGGGGGATGGGGGAGGGGGTTGGATAAAATCTCACGACATCTCACCAGGGGGGGGGGGAGGGAGGGACAGAAAATTTAAAAAAACACCTCACGTAATTTATGGACGCCCCCTTTGGTGAAAATGGCGATGGCGGCCTCTACAAATTTAAATGATCACTAAATAAAATAATTAAACTAAATTATTTAAAGTTTCTTTAAAATGGTTTTGCTTGTTTTTCTAAGTTCAAAACAAAAATGATGACCCAAGATATTAGACATTAAAGGGTTATTTATTTACCTAAATCTGCTACACGTGTTAGGCCCTTTTCACATGCATCCGGTTGCCGTCTAAACGGCACAGCGCAAAATCTTTCACATGTGCACGGTTTACTCACGTACGGTAGCCCAAACGTTGGCAAAGGGTGATCGTTAGACATGGGTAACTCGACTGAAACGGTCGAGCTGCCAATCAGCTCACGGTTCAAGTGAGTGAGTGAGAGCTGCGAACCGTCTCACAAAACAGCTCAAATTGCCTACTCCTGGTATGTCATGTTCCTGACTCGGCGCGATTCGCTCGGTCTAAGTTGAAACGTGAGCTGCTCATTTAGACGTTGAGCCGCAGCTCGACAACTCAAGCCCATGTGATCTGCATATTTGAACCGATTCTGAGTTACACACCATTAGTGATCGTAGTATTATCGAGGTAATAGACTGCTTGCCGTGCCATATTACGCCCGTGTATACAAGTCAATTCATGATTGCTAAGGTTTCCGTGCCGTGCCGTGTTTATAGTCGTTAAGCACGAGTGACGCACGGTCGCCGTTCCATGTAAAAGCTGTCATAGTAGCTCATACGTTACTGCTTTCCGCAGCACGGTGACCGTGCCGTGACCGTGTGCATGTGAAACGGGCCTTAGGGCGGCGAGCGCCAAACGACAACAAATTTCAACCTAAATTTTTCGGGAGGCCTTTGTCGGCTAAGAACAAGCGGCGGCGAACGGCGGAGAAGGTACCGAATTTGGCGCGACGGTGTGGCGGCTAGTCGTGTGTGTCATTTACCTACATTGATTATTGTAGGTACTGTCGCAGTTACGTATTTAAGTTTGATGTTGTAGGTATTTTTAGTATTTACAGAATCAAATTTAAAACATTTTTTTGTTTCAATGTAATTTAGTTTACGTTTGCATTATGTTTACCCAGTAGATTAGGTACTTAGTGGACATTCTTGACGTGCCGATCGGCGTTTAACGCCATATCGGTATTGGCGCTAGTAGGTACTTGGTAGGTGGGCAGCTGTAATCGAAATACAGTGCTTTATGGGTACTTTAGTTTGTAGTAAGTACTTTTATTTTACCTAAGCAACTAACGAAATAGGTACATTGGGGAATGTAATGATGGAAGGCCGCATTCAATGAATGCTTGTTATCAGCGCTAACCTGCGCCTACCTACCAGCGCTGATAAGAGCATAATCAAGTAGAAGTAGTCGATCGACGCTACCCTGGTTGAATCGAGGAGTTTTGGCGCTTTCAGGCCGTTTCAGGCTTTTTGTGTACCGTATTTTGTAGTTAGTAGGTAGGTACTTTTACCGTGGTTAACCGACTACTTTTGTGTACCGTATTTTGTAGTTAGTAGGTAGGTACTTTTACGGTGGTTAACCGACTACTTTTGTGGAGTGTAATTATTACTTCAGGTAGGTAGGCACATACTTAAGTAGGTAAATTTAGACCGTGGTTTTCATCGATGACTCGGGTATGACATGATTTGTGGTAGGTATCTTTACGTACAAAAGTAAACATAATGATTAATTGTTGGGTAGTTAGGATTGTTCTACCTACATGAAGGTTTAAATTTTGTATGCACAGCGTGACCACACAGCTGAAACTTATGTGCAAATGATGTAGTGTGCAACAACAGCACAGTCGTACATCGCCTCCGCGCTTTCTACGGGAACTTGGCGAGGGGGATTGCGGTCTCAAGGATCACCTTTTTACCAGGGCGTGAACGAGAACTAAGTGTCTCCCGGCGGAGGGGGTCCTATCAGCGTCAAGTTAGACTAGCTGGGTCAAAGTCAGACTTCCCCCAGATGGTCGGGGGAGTCGCCTGACTCTAAGAGCTCCCGTGGAAGCGGGTAGCCCTCGGGAGGACGAGCGTGGAGAGGCGCGATACCTCTCAGTGATTCGTGTGGGCCATTGTAGGCTCGGGCGAACATCGCCTTTGCCAATCGGCCCACAAACTCCGCGACGGACGGTACTTTGAGGTCGCGCGCAATCACGTCGCTGATGTAGTGTGCGGGAGGGTGGGGGCGGGAAGCAATGTAGGGAGCAATGCCCGCGCGCCGCTCGGTGAACTTGAACGGCCCGCTCGAGGTCGATCGAGGCGAAATTAGGCGATCGCGATACATTGCTGTTTTTTATCATTATTTCATTTTCAGCTTAATTTAAATAAATAATCACAAAAATACTTTGCTGTTGTGTCATACTACACATACCTAGTTGCAAAAGTAAAAAAAACATGGTGACGTCATTGAATTTTTTTTTAACAAAATTTCTACACAGGAATGTTCAGAAGGGTTGTCTGAATGCCCCCTTTCAGTTTTCGGAAGTAGTCCTGTTCCACCCAGTATAATATATTAGCTTTTTCGATAATGTATTAGCTGATTCGAATGAAAATGAGTATTACGAGTATAACTTAAATATACTAAGTATTTTGTGTTGGTGACCAAACCTGCGAAAAAGGGGTCGACTATGAGTCACAACCATTAAATATTTTATTCAAATTCAACTTAATCAGATGACTCATTTCCTATTTTCATTCTTTTATTTAACAACTAATAGCCGTGCCTTGCCTAGCGCAGGTCAAAAGTTCAGAAGTAGTTTTAATAATTCTTTTACTTTTTAACAGTTTCGACTCGTATATATTAATAATTTAGTTAAATTGTAAATGATGTCACGGTCAATCTGACTCACGTCCTATAATAATAAATTATATAGATTTAAAGCAAAATTGCTTATCTATGCGTTAAATTAGTCGTATGGATTCAAATGGTATGACATTATTTAGTTTATTATGCTAACAATATAGGTACGTTTACTAAAATAGTGGGTGTGGTTGTGTGGATAGTCGGTTTGACAGTGTAACTTATGTGTCAGAACTAGAGTTTTTGTCATAGTTGATAATTCTGATGACTCGTTCTTTCTATATATAGCTTTCATCAATGGAGGCCAAGTGATTTATTGGGATCGTTGAATCGTTGTTTACTTAAAAATTATAACAAATGACTTTGGAAATGTCTACGTCATTTTTGTTATAATGATTTTGTAAATGTTTTAAAGCGTCGTAAGCATTGATGTATATTTAGTACATAGTATCTCAATGGTCGTAAGTGTGGCCTTTGCCTTTTATATGTGTCTTATAATTCATAATTAAGTATTTTTACTAGCGATTATTCAAGGAGGATAATTCGTATCATCATGTATCGTAACAAAATATTCTAGCTGCTGCTGTTGTCATAACTTTGTTAGTACTAAAATGTTTACATTTTGCTACCTTTAAAATATACCTACAGAATCCAATAAAGATTGAAAGAAAATTGGTTTTAAAATTAATGCCACTAAATAAGAAATTTTATGAAAGACATAATTGATATACCTACACATAAAAAATTTAAATGTCTGTCTGTGTCCGCTTTACGCAAATGTATTTTATCAGATGCTTACAGTAATTTACAAGATACTAAAATATTTACAAAGTCTAAAAATCTTTTTATTTTGTAGGAAAATATATAGGCTACTTTATATCTTGGAATTCAGTATGGTATCTGGAATATACCCGAGAAAAACTCTCACGCGAACGAAGTCACGGGCACAGCTAGTAAAGAATAAATGGTAAATAAGTTCATTAATATACAAAGATGGTTTATATTGACAATATTTTAAAGTAAATGTCATTTTTGTCCAATATTTGAAACAATAGGAATACTTTAATCGTATAATAATATCTATATTGATAATAAGTTATTAAGCCACAAATTGCTAATTCTAAGTACCTAATATTTTACATATTGTGATGTCTTTGTGATGTGTGAATGTTGAAAATCATAAAACTATGCGTCGATGAAGACCGCCCACTGGTAAAAAATTAGCTAAGATGGGAGCTCAGTGTTTGCTGTTTGCGTTTTATAAATACGGACAAAAAGTCATTTTTAAATGTAGAAAAACATTGATAGATTTACTCGAATCTGAATATCAATGGGCAACGTGATATTTTTAGGAATTTTACTTAAACATGTTTTTTGATTGATTGAGTGCATACAAAGTCGAGTTTTTGCTAAAAATAAAAAACTAATAGGGTTTTGGCATTTTGACGAGTTGAAATATAGTGCGGTAAGATGTCGGAAGTATTCACGTAGATTTTTTAAGAACAATTTTAATTAGAAGTATCTTTATTGGCTCGTTACGGATAAAAATCTTCGATATGTGTCGAGTGACAGATTTATTACATGCGCAAGGTGATGTTTTGTTGAGCCTTCCTGATAAAAGTATAATATGGGCTTCGTGATGAATCAAATGAACTTTATTCACGCCTTGTTATACTGACTTGGAAGCACGGAAAATTACTTTAGATGTTGAAGTTTTTATAATCACATGGAGTATCTCATCTGCTAACGTTATTTATGTTCGCAACGGTTTATATTGCATTTATTGCTCACTAGTTATATGAATACCGGGAACAAATATTTTACATAAATTTTATATTGTAATTATTATGTCTAACACTCACGATGTATGTTTTATGGTGCTTTTCGATACACTTCATGTTTCCTGTAAGCTCATTATTCAACATAGATTCAGTGCGGATAGTTAGATGCAAAACAAAAGAAAAGATTGAATAACTCATAAAGCTAGATATAGGGCCTGTGAAAAATAAAGAATACATCTCACCTCGCTCGCAGTTCCGTCACGAGTAAGAGTAACTTGCGTTTAATGGAAAAAAATAACTATGCCGAGTTAAAGTGCAGTGCGATCTCTCGGATTCAAAGGCGGCCGCCGCACAATTGATCCTGTGTTTCGTTTTATAATCGATGTGTCGCATAACTCATGTTCGGTAAGATTGAAGATATAGGACTCTACTAGATCCAGCATTTTTTTTGTTTTTATTTCTTTTACCAACATGTTTACTTGTGATGATCAGCGAGGTTCATCGACAGGCGTGTAACATCTACAAAATTACATAGGACTGAACTTCATATTGCACAAAACATTTGTTTCATGAAATCCATATGAACGTTTCATACCTCAAAAATAGATTCGCTAGTTATCCAGTAAATGGCGTAGTAGGTATATAATAAAGACATTAAAAATTTTTTTTTTTTTGATGTTTTGGTAATTACCTAAGTACCTACCTACCTATATTGCAAAAGAACATTCAATGAGTAGTAGGTACTTAAAAATTATAAAAATAGCATGATAGCAGCCTATTTGTAGCAAATATGAAGATGATTTTTAAGGAACTATTAAAATGCATTTTCAAATTAAAAATCAAAAGCTGCATTTTAATAAACATTCTTGAATTATATTATACTGTACAAGATTAGCTATTTCATTACTATTGATCTTTGATTTCTCTAATAATTCGTATTTCTTTACAAGAAGGTAGCCTTTGTAAGTGCCTGTGTGAAAGGTCAGGGCAGCTCAAACTATACAGTAATTAAAGGTTATTTCTGGCGATAACCATCAGTAAAACAGTTACCTACGTGCGTGAAATAAAAAACCGATGGTCCCAGTTTACTGGACCTTGCTATGAAGGACTCTTATACGCAAAAAGTCAACCAATATGTATGGTAGTTTAGGTCACAGAACCGAATAATTGTGGTTGTTTAAGAGAATCGACAACAACGGTTACATTTTTATGCCAATACTAGAGAACCGCCCGCGCTTCGCTTCGGGACCCGCAGGTAACAGCCGCGTAGGTCCCGCTTCCGTAGGATTCTCGGCATAAAAAACTGGAACATAAGCTATAACATTTATGTAATATGACTTAAGTAAATTAACTATACATGTAGTATTTGATAGCGCGCGATTCAGAACTTGCAAATTAATTTTACTAACGCCATCTATTAACAGCGTCCGGAACTAAATATCTAGCAACTATAAAAACATCGATCTTCCCATGGGAATGAGATGTTTTTCCGCGGTAAAATGTAGCCTACGTCCCTCTCCACCCTCCCAACTATCTCTACACACATAAACTATATCCTATAATAGCCATGTTGCGACGTGAAAGAGCCACAAACAAACAAACACACTTTCACATTTATAATATTAGTATGGACTAGTATGGATTTTTCTACTAAATCTGGCTTTTATGTTCATCTCATAAGCCATAAGACGCGCATGACATCATAGTGACTTATTTTAAGTCATGACTACCTTACCTATATCGGAAATTGAAAAAGACTTATTATGCAATCACAAAATAATAAGATAAAGGCACTCGTTTACTTCATAGATTTTTAAGTAAAAAATAATATTTTACTCCAGTTTTGTTAACGGATAATTGATGGAATGGAGTCGGAAGAAGGGGGCAGTGATTCATCGATCAATAAATCGTTTATCCAAAAGCCGACTTCTCGATCCAAGGTAACTTGATGTGTGATTTTTAAATGAGCAACGAGAACGCCTGATCGATACCGAAATAAATTCTCCAATGTAAACGACACCACAAACCACAACAAACGATTAATTTACAGTTTTCACTGAATCATCGCCCCTTTTTTCTTCCTGTTTAAGTTTTATTTTTGTCAAGTTTCTTATGGATACTTATTTTTTACCATGTTTACATAAATCTCAAGGGTACTGGATACATTGGATAGCATTATATTTATATCCGTAAATGTAATTACATTTTTTTCCATGACAAATTATTTTTCTATAATTCTTCACGATATATTCACTGATTTTGTATCAAATAAACGTATATATATTTAATTTTAAATGAACCATAATACGTATTTAACCTATCTAAGGTTTGATCAGAATAATGTTCAACAAATTTTATTAATGTTTATTAACAACAAAGTTTATTAATGTGCCGTGTGGATTTCGATGAATTGTTAACTTAACACGTGTAAAATATTTTAATTTACCCCTGCTAAGTTAATTAACGATATAATCCACTAATTAATTAAATTAACGAAATTGTCCACTTTTTCATGGCATTAGGGTACAAGCATGCAATACTACCCTTCAGCCTATTACCTACTACTGTGACTGAAAAAATACTAAGATCAAAACTACTTTGGTCAGTTCAGAGCTCAGTTGCTTACTAGGTATGTGAATAAGTGTGAGGAATTGAACAGGGATTGTTAGTGATAGACGATAGTCAGTCCTGTTAGTTGGTGTTAGTATGAGTCTCGTGATAATTCGGCCACAGGTCAAATTCTTATGAGAGATGAGGTGTTTTGAAGAAAGTAATTTATTTCGTCAAGTCCTTGAGAAACCTTAAAAAATTAAGAAAAACTTAGGGTGTAACAGTTGAAGATTTTAAAACATTTGAAATTCAAATCTAATCAATATTTACTATACACGATTTATACACCGGTTACACTTTTTTAGAGGCAACTATCTTAATCCTCAAGGGTAGCAACCCATCTGGGTACGAATTATAACGAGACTCTTACTAACAAAATTACTAACAAAAATTAACAGGACTAACTATCACGCACTTATTAACAAACTAACCAACTAATATTTGAACACTCACTGCAAGCTGGACTTACCATACCTGTTCCCAATTAAGTCTTGTTATACGCCGGTCACAGAAGTCATAGGCGGCACCGAATGATGGTGCTAGCTTGTTCACGTGTTAACTTAATTCCATAAAAAAACACTCAACTGGAATGAAGTTAAATTTTGATTGTTGCACTTTAACATTGATACTTGAATATCTAACGTAACCTCACTTAACAGCTGACTTACCTACCTGCTATCAGCGACATCTCATTGGTTGCAAAGGATGAAACTGATTAACCAATAAACACGCATCTATGTTTGGTCTCAGTTAATGGCATACATTTCCATTTTTAATTTTCTAGCTTCCATCCATACCGTGCGATAACGAAATTCGATCTAATTCCATCTAAAGCCTTCGAAATGGCGCCAAATAAGAGAGTTTTATGTAAGTTTTCACATTAAAGCGGAATGATGTTAATCATTTCTAAGAAAATCTTATTATTTTACTGTTTGTTTATTGATGGTGTAGGTAATAACTTCGTAGTAATACTTCATATCACAATGTATTGACATTATTTTGATTTCCTTCCTTAATCATAGACTCTACGCCGAAAACCCGTGTGACACTTACGATTAAATTACTGGGGGTCAGAAAAGTCATAAGACGATGACTGTCTTTATTTTAATTAAATCATTAACTGCTTTAATGATTATACGATTATGATAGAGTATGAAAATTAATGATATTTATGCGAATGTGTTCTGTGGTACCAATTAATGACCAGTAATGTCTTGTTTGATATTTATGGCTGGTAGTATATTTCTTTTTTTAATATCGTCTCGACTTACCTACTATGAAAATTGGAACTGTGAGTTGAGCCTTTGAAAATAAGATTGCTATTGAGAAGGAACTGCAATATTCACTTAGGCGCTTTGCCCACGGAGCAACTATTGCAGCAACTGGCAACTGGCAACTAGCTGTTTACATACATTTCAATTGGACTGCGCTCACACAGCAACTCGAGTTTCGAGTTCCGGCAATCGTCAACAGTTTTCAGTGGCTGTAATCGTTGACTAGGTCAGTTCTTAATTGCCGCAACTAGCAATTGTTAAATATTATAGCGGTTTTTAAAGTTGCTGGTTTCCGCAACTGTCAATCGCAACGCGTCGGACGATTTCACACCCTCCCTCCTTCTGCCTGTACCGGGAAATGCGTAGATTGAGCAAATCGCATAAAAGTTGCTCACAAATTGCTATAAAATATCGGTAACCTTAAACGTTCTAGCAACTATCAACTTTTTACAGGAAACTTTTGAAGACAGAAACAGAAAAGTTGCTCCGTGGGCAAATAAATTATGTGTATGCAGTAACTGCCAGGTATGTGAGAGCAGTAACTGCCTTGAGGTGTATGTGTAAATTCATGCCAGTACAAGCTCAAAAACCAGATTATCTTAACAATAAAAACACGATATTATACCAATAATATGATTACATTATATGGTGTATAAAAGTATTTTGAGTTTGACATGTAGGTAAGCCCAATGAATTAGCATAATTTTGAAGTTGCATCACAACCCGGCAACGGTAAAAAGTGTCCCTTTCGCTTACTTTTTTCACTAATAAATTGCTGAGCGGTGCAAATTAAAGAATTGAATTAAAATGCTGATTTACGACCGATATTACAATACAATGGACACTTGACGATTTATAAGTCTTTATTCAATAATCCTGTAATTCCTTGTATCTTCACTTTTATAATAGTGCAACGTATACCTCTACAGCTCACTTATGGCCCAGGAATGTGTTGAAGATATAAAGCTTTGAATCTATTTAGTTTAATATGTATTTCTTCTATTTGGGAACATGTTCAATTTCATTAAAATTCAAGTTTAAATGGCTCAAGTTGATTGTGGAGTCATTATCTCGACCAGACTACTTGGCGTCGAATTTTTTACTTGTATAATGATATTATTAATATCACTTTGGAGATCTCAGAAAAATTGTTGAATTTGGTAAAACACCTACGATCATTTCGTAGTTGAGTGTTTATTGACAAGGCTAGAACGTATTCCGGTAATTTAATAAAACAAATATTAGGATCACATAAAGACACCCACATAGATAAACAAACATGAGACAGGTTTTTCTTAAACGTTTTTGTTAAATAATCTACAGGATCATTTTATTCCATTCGAATTATAGTTTCATGCTATAATATTCATCTTATATCTTTTTTACCACTTATCGGTCGCCTGCTGAGTATGGACCCTCCAGAGTAAGTTAAAAGGTCATAATCCACACCGGTGACTAAGCGCCAGTACCTTTGAGAACTTAATGGGAAAGCTGACTATATCGAAAAATAATTTAAAAATTACTAACTTCAATATTTCACAAAAATAACTTGATAATTATTCGTCAGATGTCGTTCAAATTTATATCAAATAATTCCTCAAAGCAACAAAATAAACCACGACAAACAATTCACTTACAAGCAATTTACGAATGACGTTCAGAAAGTAATGTTGTCAGTAAAACAAATTAGTTCCAAGAGCTTATCGCGAAGTTTCCTTTAGGTATTACCTACTGGTCAGGCTTTACTAGCAGTGTTTTGAATAAGCGGAGCCGGTAAACCTTTTTTAAACGAGATTATTAATTATGTTTACCTCGAAACAATTACTGCATTGTTAGTAATAACAACTAACAAGACTATCAATAAAAGTCCTCGCACAAGTCCTCATACATATGAATCAATGACGTCGGTTACAGTTGTTATATGTATAATGTATGTATTATATGTATATGTCTATGTAGTATGTAGCGGAAAGGTGGTGCTTCGTGTACCTTTGCTTTACGTATTGATTTCATAAAACTAAAAAAAAAACTTAAAACCCGCAGTTTATTTTTATACAAATAATGACCCCAAGAACATTAGGTTCAAGAATTAGGTGCATATAGCATACATACCAACCACAGTGCGATATTGTGCCTGTATTATCTAATGCCAGTAAGATCATCCTTCACGTAATGCATGAACGTCTTAAGGGTTACCTGTAATAGCAAATTCCTAAAGAACAACCCGGATTTGTCAAGGGACGGGGAACGCGGGAACACATTCTTAACATCAGACAAATGATTGAAAAAAGCCGAGAATTCCAAGTTCCAATGATAATATGCTTTGTGGACTATTCAAAAGCATTTGATTGTGTAAGGTGGTCTTCTATGTGGACGATCTTAAAAGATAATATATGGGAGTGCCGAACCATCGGATAGCCCTCATTCAGAAGTTATACGAAGACGGAGAGACAGTGGTACGCGTTAGCAATGTCCTATATCAGCCATTTAAACCACAAAAAGGCTGTATCCTTTCACCGATTCTCTTCAACATCTACGGAGAATACATAATGAGACGCGCAATAGAAAACTGGACCGGTGGAATAAACATTGGAGGTCACAAAATTAACAACCTGCGGTATGCTGATGACACCACCTTATTTGTAACCACAGAGGACGAAATGGTAGAACTCATAAAAGATTGAACACGAGAGCCTGCAACTCGGTCCTATCATTTACAGGTCCAAAACAAAAAAATGATAATAGACAGAGGAAATAAACTAACTCATCGGGACAATCTTTTAGCTTTTGACATTGTGAACCAGTTCGTCTATTTAGGATCAGTGATAAGTGACCAGGGAGTGTGCAAACTGGAAATCGGCAGAAGAATCTAGACGTCAAGAGGGGCAATGACAGGTCTAACCAAAGTCTGGCGGGACCGAAATATAACTAGAACTACCAAAATCAGCTTGAAAGAACACTGGTCTTCTCAATTTTCTTGTACGGCGAAACCTGGACACTTCGCGCAAGTTAAAGGGGAAAAATCGATGTCTTTGAAATGTGGTGCTGGTGGAGGATGCTTCGAATTCCGTGGATTGCCAAGCGAACTAACAAGTCCATTGACAGAGCTAAAAGTGCAAACGAGACTCTCGACCATCTGCCTACAGAGAATATTTTCCTACTTTGGCCACGTAGCTCGCCTTGAGGACAGTCTCGAAAAACTAATCATCACTGGCAAAGTAGAAGTTAATAGACCACGCGGGAGATCACCAACCAGATGGTCGGACCAGGTCAAAGAGCTAACCGTAATGCGCATCACAGAGTGCATCCGACATGCTGAAAATCTGTCTCACTGGAGGGAACTTAGGAATAACTTTATGTAGGAATACCAGAGCAGGCACGACCTTCAGTAATGAAGACACGACCAGAAGAGAGAGCTTACATACAGATTTCATACTAACTTACTTACTACATAATTATTGTCATAATTATACGAGCAGGTACCTACTTTATCGAAACGTAGGGACATTTATATGTAGGTAAGTATATATGTTACCGTTAATTTGCATAAATCAGATAGAGTGCAGATTAACGAGGTATTCTGCAGATTATCTGGCTGAGTCAGTTAAAGTGGAAAAAAAATAATTGAGTTCCTACATTAACTAGTTAATCTGCAGACTTCCTAGTTAATCTGCAGACTAACGACCATGCATACGGTAAAGTCTATAAAATAGGTTCTTGTTTGAATAAAAAAAATTAATAACAGGTGTAGGTAGGTCGAATTGGTTACATAACCGAATTAGCCTACCCCTACTCCACGTAGTCTTGTATGCCCTACCCCTAGAGTGTTTTTAGAACCCGGAGGTGCGGAGGGAGGGCAGCCCCCGCCCGCTGTAACAAAACGCAGACACCCGGGCGAGCCGGAGCGGCTGAGGCTGGTCGCCGAAGGCGACCAGCAAGCCGAAGCTGCGCAGGCGAGCGTGGGTGTCTGTGCTTTGTTACGCAAGGGCGAAGGGGCTGCACCTTCCGCAGCGCCGGAGACGTCACAGTTCGAAATTATGCCCTATATTCCGCGTTTTTACGATCCAGCCAAATGTTGATGACCAAATCGTGAAACGTAGACGATTTTCCGATCTGGCCAAACTGAGTTGACCATTTCATGAAATGCGACCATTTCATGATATGGTCGATCATTTCATGGTGTGAGCAAATCTACGATGTGGCCACGACATCAACACAAATTGGTACTCTGGTAGCCAGTCTTCCGCAATTTAACGATGAACCATCCGTTACTGTGCACACTAACTGGGTAAAATGCAAATTTTACACTTTAACGAATGGTATCAGTGAATCTGCAGATTACCTAGTTAATGTGCTCATTAACTTAGTATGCATTTTAACGGTAACATATAGGTACATAAGGATTAATTTGGTGTAAAAATGGATTCGTATCAGATGTGTGGTTTACGATGGGGCCTCTAAATAGGTACCTAATCTATTTCCTTTTTTGTTTTAATTTCGCAGAATCGGTCACCTAAAAGACAATAATAAACGCTAATCTGCATGAAATTGACTACATTAGGTGTAATTTGATAGCAGAGAGCAAAAAAGTTTTTCATTTTAGATTAGGTAAAGCATTTTGATCTATTTTTAATGGAACTTGATTTTTATACGTGTGTGTACGTGTTGTAAACTTTTGCTTAAATATATTCTCTTGTGAAATATTTATGATAGAAATTTAATTAAATAAACGTGGGGCATACTGTAACCAACCGCTATGTATAGTGTATACACGTTTTATAATAACGAAGATAGTACGTAAAACTACGGAAAACGGATGTTATGCTGCATGTACCTTGTACACGGTTTCCGTAGCTCGCCGAGCATCCGCCAGATCTGAACTAGACTCGTAGAAAGGGAACGGTAAGAAAACTTGGCCTGATTTTTGGTATAATCACCTACGTAGCATTGAAGTATTTGATGCTTGTCAATCATAATTTTGGTTATTGTCTCATCGCTCAATCCATCAAGACACGTACAAAAGATAGGACATTCCGCGTACACAAAAGAGATGCAAATGCGAGCGCGTACCTACCTACTCACCGGCGGTGTTAACAGTCGGCGAGTTAGCTCTCACGCAAGTTCCAGCGAGAAAATAGCCGAGCTACACGCTGACTCGCCGCCGCGCCGCGCCGGCGCGGTGTGACACCTGTCTAAATGAGTAGGTATGTAATCTAATCAGTTATTAAAAACTGTATGTTAATATAAAAATTAACATGATTGATTATGAGGAGTTCGTTGCCAAATGGCGAAAACCGAACATTATTATATATGTAATTTCAGCGTATTTAGGTATCCGATCGCCTTCGAGATGTGGTGCTGGCGTCGCATACTCAGAATTCCTTGGACAGCTCTCCGTACCAATGCGTCCATACTATCCCAACTCAAGCTCGACCGTTCCCCACGACTATCCAGCATTTGTTTACACCGAGTTCTCTCCTATTTCGCACACATCGCAAGGAGGTCACAGGACAACATGGAGAAACTCGTAGTGACTAGCAAAATGGAGGGCAAAAGACCTCGCGGCCGAAGCCACCTTAGATGGTCAGACCAAGTATTGAAACATCTGGAGATACCAGTTAACAAAGCACTCCAACAAGCCACTGATCGCCATAAGTGGAGACAGGCTATTCAAAAAGTCGTAGCAAAGGTATCGCGATCCTCAGTAATGATGCCGATATTGTTATCGATATAGCTGTATCCTAATTTGACTATTGAATGATTATTTCAGTAGTCGTATTCGTATTGCCTACGTAAACAAAAGGAGTTTATAGCATGTTTACTTTTAATTAGCTTCACAAATTAGTCAGCGTAAATAAGGACGTAGGTACATAGGTAGGTACTTACTTCTCTTTGTATACCTTTCATTAGGATTAAGTAAGTGCTTTACAGACCAGATAAATTACATTAGCTTTACTTGATGTCTGATAATAATGTTATCGGTTATACTTTTTATTTTTATCTTCGCCTTCCACATCAGTGAAACAAAACACCATTGTTAACTGGAGAATTGTTTATCAAAAAACTATCAACAGGACTAGCTTTCACCAATCGTCTTTGCCCCAGTCCACAAACCTACAAACGTTCAACTAATCAACAATAAAAACTAATCAACGAACGTTCTAACATTATCTGTTAACGTTAAGATGTGTGTGCGGCATGGCGGCACTCTGATGCACAGTGTACGACACAGAATAATGTTCACGCCGCTGGCACTGGTGGACTCACTCGGACAAACATTAACAAATTATGCGCGAACATTTTAGATTTGTTCGCATCGCACACATCTGTAGGTATACTTTTTGTGCGTAGGTATACTTTGGCATGCATGTTTCATGCGGAGTAAACCGCCCCCCCTCCCCCACCCCGAAACAAAAAAGACGTGTGGCACTCGGAGACTGCCGCGGTAAAGCTATTGCAATAGCATTATATATAAATTAACAAAACAAAAAATAATACTGCATTTGTGATAATAATAAAATTGTTACGTCATAATGGGCGGACATCTCACGGGGCGATTTGACATAATATGATGAAGAGTAAAGCAAAGTATACAAAATATATTTCTGAACGCACGCAATACAACAACCAAATGTAATTATTTATAGTGTCATTATTTTATGTCATGTATGATGTATGTCTACCTATATGTCTATGTTATTTTGCATGTTTTAAATCTAAATACGCGATAATTCGACTATTATGAATACATGTTGTCGATTCCAACGCCTTATTTAATCCAGATCTACATGTAATTATTCTTAAAATACCGAACCGACGGGGCGAAAATCAAATGTTTGACATGATTAAGATAAGATTTGTATGGGAAATTAAAATTTTCATTTTTAGTATTTTCCTCGCAATTTTTCCATATTTTCTCATCGCTGCAACCTTCCCTGAACTTCCACGAATATTTCAAGACTAAAATTAGCCAAATCGGTTTAGCCGTTATAAAGTAAAAGTTAGTTATTAACTCAGTTAAAAGATCTGGTATTTATCGATAGATGTCACGAGTGTGAGTGAGAGAGTGTGAGAGACATAGAGAGATGTATTAGGTGTTTTCGTTACGAAATTTCTCAATTCGGTCCCCACGCCCAAGGCCCGCGATAAAAGCTATGCAATAGCTTAAAATTATACGCGGGCGAAGCCTTGAGGGGAAATCTAATCTATTTAAGTATATGACAGTGAAATGAAGATATAGGTAATATGGTTACATTTTCGTTTCGCTTGCAAAAGGTGCAGCAATGTTTTATGCGGCTTGGTGTTTAATTTTATAATAAGGTACCCAAGTACGAGTGAAGCGAGTAAAATCATCACCTTGTAAGCAAAGGATATTATGGTAGCTATAGATGAATATATATATCTAATAATATTTAGATACACGTTATGCAGCTGGTATGTAGTCTTAAGGTGAACCTCTTAGTCACACCGTTTATTAAATATTTACACAATTTAAGATAATGATAGATGAAGAGATAATATTGTTAATATTTTCTATATTAATGACTGTTAATTAATATAATCTGTGTGTTTGGTACGTTGGAGATAATAATTATCTTGTTTCACAGGTGTCCTAACATTTTTAAACAAATTACCTCAATTAATTAGGTACCTCAGTTGTTAACCATTTTTTAGAAAATGCAAGATTTATGAATAATTAAGAATTAATTCGATTTAAAATTAAAATAACTATTTACCTCACTGATGACTTTATATTCGCGTTGGATAATTATATGTGTACGGATTCGAAACTAGTAACTACTTACCAATAAAAATGTTACATTCGGTTATAATGACTCGCATTATAACCGAATGTCTATGTAAAAAAAACAATTGAATCGATTTTATCTAAATATCGGAGTTGCATTGA
Organism: Hesperia comma; assembly: GCA_905404135.1. Taxonomy (NCBI): domain Eukaryota; kingdom Metazoa; phylum Arthropoda; class Insecta; order Lepidoptera; family Hesperiidae; genus Hesperia; species Hesperia comma. Next base: position 11,083,965 of record FR990021.1, on the reverse strand, counting down.
TTTTCGAAATATCTAAGATTTATAAGCGCTATAAAATTAATTAACGAATTCAATCAAACAACACTTACTTGACCCTGCCTCAGGCCTCACCAAGATTATTTTTACATTTTTAGTTTTTACATAATATAATTAAACTTAAAAATTACTTGATGTAATAGTTAATGAAATCAAAGATGTTGAACTAACTTGTTACAGTTATTATGACTATTTCAGCATCAAACGCAGACTGGATCATCGACGCCGACAAGGTATTACAGATCGCTGAACTCCAAAGAGTTCTTCTTGTTTTTTTATATGTTTGCTTCACATACGTTGGTGCCCCTGTCAAAATGGCTCTACCCAAAAAACAGGCCGTTTACCAACGGACGATCCCTCAAAGCGTAGGCTTGGATAAATTCTAGAGAGCTATAATTTATAATAATTTTTGTAACAAAACATTTCAATGAATAATCCGTTACTTGTAGAGTAGGTATTGTACCAAATCGGAAGGAACCATTACAAATCGCTTCACCAATGATAAAAGTTACTAATTTATGTAAGCGCCATCTTATGAACCAGCACGAATATTTTATTTAAACGAGTTCTTAACAAGTTGTTCTTTAACGCTTTTGTTCCGAGGTTTATTGCTTGTATTTTTAGTTACTGTTCTGTTCAAAAGATGGCAGCAATTATTCGTGTGTTGACTACGTGTAAAATCCTGTTATATTAGGTACTAGCGGACCGCCCGCGGTTTCACCCGCGTGGATCCCGTTCTCGTGGGAATATATGCATGTATTATACATAAAAACCTTCCTCTTGAATCACTCTACCTATTACAAAAAACCGCATCAAAATCCGTTGCGTAATTTTAAAGATTTAAGCATACAGACAAACAGACAAACAGACAAACAAACAGACGGACAAAAATAGCGACTTTGTTTTATACTATGTAGTGAAGTATAACCGGCCCAAATAAAATTTAGCGGAACCAGAAGTGTCGTTTTTAAGGTATCACTTCATACCACTTCATGCAACTCGTAATGCAAAAATAGATGCTAGTGCTCTTTAATATCGAAAAACTAAACTTTCCAAATAAATCTCCACGAAACGACCAATATTTATGCATAGGTTTTCGACCAAAAGTCTTGTGTTGGTAGACTGTTCGTGGTAGGGTTCATTTGGAGTTGGTACCTACTAGAACATAGACCAAACTCCAGTTTTTGTATAGTAAACTTGAATTTCATCATTCATCGTTTTTAAATTTTTACCTACTGTAAAACATGACTTAAGGATATGAAATATAAAGATAATTTTTGATTGTTATAAGTAAATACTTTTATTCCTAGAGTTTAAAAATTTCTATATTAAATATTTGTCTAAATCATGGGGTAAAATTTATAGACATTCTATATAAACTGGGTAACAATTATCTAAATTTTCGTCAATAATCGCCTTTGCAAGGGGTAAGTGTGTGTTTCTGAGCTTGATCATAGTGTTATTGTTCAATAGAACTTCATTGAATTCGTCAACGTGAACACTGTTATGTGGATGGACTGGAATAGAGGGCGCTGGTAGCTGCTTCGCATGGCCGCTGATAAATCCGAGCTCCCGACATATGCCTTCAAGTTCTGACCTGGTATGGTTCTGCGAAGCGTAGCACTTTGTGTACCACACTCCATGAGCACGAATTATAACTTTGCCCGTTCCGTATCTGGAAATAATAATAAACAAATCGTAGCCAGATGAATAGAAAATATAACTCTTCAAAACAGGATTAACACAAGGGACTGTCAAGGAACTAGAAGGTCGATTAAAATTTAATCAAAAACCAAAACATTTAATAAAGGTAGGCTTCTACTACATTATTCTAACCTTGCCCTTTTATGAGCATATAGGAATTCATAATGGTACTGTCTGACTTGAACCCTTTTCGCTCAGATACAAAATTATTAATGCAAACAAGCGTGAAAGGAATTACGAGAGTCGAGACAGGTAAGTACATTTTACAGATGATAGCTTATAAGAATTAGCAGTAAACCTAAGCTACTTTGAGTGAAAATATAATCAGGTGTTAATCTGTGAATTAAAATAAATGTACGTCAGAATTCGTTTTCAATTAACTCTTTTTCTATCTGTTATGGTATAAAGTAGAGACGACTTAATTTTACAAGATCATTTTTTATTAATTTTTTGCCAAATTTTGCGATTCAAGATTTACGGGAAGTGCTCTGTAGACTTTGATTACTGTGCAAGTCTCAATATACCTATATTATGCGGCATAAACGTCGCATTTTGATTGTGTAAACTTGGAAGTTTGACTTTTTTCGGCCCTCAGGGCTTGCAGACCTAAATATTGGATATTAATTTTAGCTTGGTACCTGCAAGCATTTTTGAGAAAAAGAGTCTGGACAGAGGGATGTCAAAGTGATCCTCTACATAAAGTGTTCTCTTTATTTTGAAGTACAGAACTATAAAAAGCACCGAGTCTATTATGTACCTAAGTAGTTGACTTCAAACCTAAATCTGACATTTGGGTGTTCCTCTCACGGTTTGACAAAAACTAGACCCATTGAAGATGTTTTTAATAATTGGTTTTTACAAAAAAATAACCGACTTCAATCTAGATAAGAAGAGATAACTCAAAAACTACTCGCCAGATGGCGCTCAATTCAACATGTAAGTGTAAAGTTCTCGTCACTACAAATTAATCAAGCCCAAACACTAGATAACTGCAGTAAATCGTTGAGGAGTTCCCTCGACTGTCTTTCGGCTTCATCAGATCGACTCCAGATCTTCATGAAATGGTAGCGCTTTAATGTACTTATGATAACATGAACAAACACACTAGTTGTCCATAGAATTTTCGAAAGTTCCCCTCGATTTCTCTGAGATGCCATCATCAGATCCTGGTGTCCTTATCAGCCACTGCGCATATCTACTTTAAAACAAAAAAAGAATTATCAAAATCGGCCCATAAACGACGATATAATCGCTGAACGTACCTACATAAAAAAGCATATATACGGTCGAATTGAGAACCTCCTTCTTTTTTGAAGTCGGTTAAAAAGTCTAGATGCTTACAGATAAAACTGTCATTAGATTACAAATTGGACAAGTTTGATCGAACTTTTGACTCATTTAAACTTACGGAGTTCCTTGAAGTGCACTTAAACCTATACAAGATTTTTCATCTTCACCATTAGGACAGTCAATCACCCCATCGCAGACCATATCGGACGCTACGCAGTAGTCTTCGGTGAATGAGCTTTTGCTACATCTGCAAGAAAGTAACGATATGAACTAATTTTCATAACCACTTACCAAACCCTATTTTTTTATGGAATTAAGATAGCAAACGAGCATGCAGCACCACCTTCCGCTGCCGCCCATGACAACTGTGAGTCTGTGACTGACCCAAAACTAGACTCAATGAGTCTCGCTCTGATTCGGCCACAGATGCGTTGCTACCCCTGAGGACTGAGATGGTCGCCTCTAAAAAGTATAACCGGCTCCACACCTTCCTATCCGGAACACAATTTTTTTTTTATTGAATTAAGGTAGCAAACGAGCATGCAGCACCACCCTTCCGCTGCCGCCCATGGCAATTGTGACCGACTTAGAACAAGACCCAATTTAGGGACTAGGGTGGTTAGTCCAATTAGTAGATGGTGTTAGAATGTTAGTTGGTTAGTTTGTTAATAAGTGTGAGGACAGGGACTGTTAGTGATAGTTAGTCCTGTTAGTTAATATTAGTATTGTCCAGTTAGTAATGATTAGTGTGAGTCTTGTTCCAATTCGGTCACAGATGCGTTGCTACCTCTGAGGTCTGAGATGGTCGCCTCTAAAAAAGTGTACACGGTAGGAATGGTACTAAGTACCGTGGCGGGCGGTGGTACTTCCCCGGGTGAGCTCTAGGCCCTACCACCTGCACCTTTATATTTATGTTATACCTACTATAAAATTTTCTAAAAAAAATATGCAAGGTAACAGAACATAACATACATACTAGATTAGAAAGAGCAAAGTTATTTAATTCTTCCGATTAACTACAAGTAGGGTAAGCGCCCACTTCTTAGTAATAATAACCAAATGTAAACACGGAGCGGTTCAACGAAGCGGCCTGAACAAAGGCCATGACACAACGCAACGCTAACGCAACGCACAGAGTGGACGCTCACTTAGAAGATTGATAAATGCTAAAGTCTGTCTGTCTGAAGGGCTGAAGTAGTGGATTTAAATAATTTCACGCGGTCGAAGGCGCGGGCGGATTGCTTGTGTACAATAAAAATTATATAATGGGATTTATTTATCTTTTTTTATATGCGAATCGATCGAAATAAATATAAAATTAACCTTACTATTATAACGTTATATTAAATATTTTGTTGAATATTTATATGTAAAAGTAAATATTTTAATAATTATTAGTAATAAAGATTTAATAAAAATTACGTCAAATTACTTGGAACTGCAGACGTTACCTTGCTTTTTTGTTTTATAACTCGTTATTGAACACATTTTAAATGCCCATTCCGACGTTATTGTGTTCCAAAATGTTATTTACTTATAAACCACGCAAATTACACAAACAAAACAAGCATATGAAACGTTTCAACAAACATTCCTCCAATAATTTTTTTTATATTACCAGTGAAGTTTTCATAATACATCAAAAAACTTGAGTAGGTAGATACCTCCAAAAGTTTCATTTATTTTAATACAAAAGAATATCTGTTTCGTGTGACTGACTATCAAAGTACCTATATCCGAAACTGCCGATGCTAGAACTAGAACTATGTTTGGAAGTAATTTCCTGTTATGGCCTAGCTAATCTTTCAAAAGTATTTTACTTTGCTAAATTGTTAATTGTCCCTGTCCTACTTCTACTTTAATCATATTCTACAGCTATCTATTTGATTTAATGTAATAGAAGTCGTTTTCTTTTCAATTTCGTTATTTTCCTCTTCTCTAATTCCTTCTAACATCAATCTTTATTATCGTCATTTGTTCCTGTAACACCCTTCCTTTATCAGTCTGTTCGTCACCCTGATTTAAAACTTAAGCTTTGAGTGGATTATTTGCAACACTTAGATTATTTGGTTTTGATTGACTTTGTTCTTTATAGCAAGGAACTTGTGAGTGGTACAAGTTAACTGAGTACCTTTTTTATTATTTAGGTATTTTTAAGCTTATTAATATATTATTTTCATGTTTCATTTTGTCATAATTATGATGGTTTGACCATATCACGAATATATTTTTTACGCTGTAACACACAGTTTAAAGATTATACTAACTTGAAAACGCGTTTGGCAAAGCATTTGCAGTAGGATGGCTCTTCATCACTTCTATCATGACAATGTAGTATGCCGTCACAAATTCTGTAAGGCATAACCCTGCTAAGATATTTGGTACACGTGGTCTGTGCTGGTTCATCTGTCCCATCTTCGCAGTCATCACGACCATTACCAAATAATTCCTTAGAGACACAACGGCCATTGCGACACTTCATTTGATCTACCGGACATCCTAAAATATCAAAGATAAAATTATTATTGAATAGATCACAAAATGCTGCAATTAATTAACAACAGTGCCTTAAATGTAACAAGGCACTAAGATAAAACGTTTAACTAATTTGTTAATTTATAACTCAATTGGTGTCTAAGGTAAATTCGGTAGATACATGTTTATTAATGAGTGCTAATGCGAAGTGCTTAGCGATACCTTAATGGTTTTCAAGTCGGTCTATATGCCGACGTATGTACTATTCATAAACTAATAACATAGTTTTCTGAGCGGTTACATATTGAGGATTTCATGTTCCTAACAACCTTTACTAACAGAACCTTATGAGGCCTCCAGAGCTATGATTCTGTTAATTTATGCGTAAATTGAGACTCGTTTGAATAGTTTGACACATTTTTAGTCAAATTATTCAATTTGTGTAAATTGAAACCTTTATAAATTAGCAAAAAAGGGTCCACATGACTATGACAATTATTCATAGTAAAATGACGTAAATAATTTCAAGTTGTTTAATGTAAGTTCTTTAAGTTAAAATATCTCACCACATCCATTGTCATATGGATCTTCATTACAGACATGCTCCTTTTTTTGGCAAGCATCTTCAGATTCGTCAAAACCGTCCTCGCAGTCTTTTATTCCATCGCAAACCTGACGTAAATCTATACATCTGCCTCGACTACATCTTACTCCGCCACAATTTGTATCGAATACATCATTTTCTGTATTATTCACAAAGATGTTGCCTGTTAAATAAATAAAAACTAGCGTTACTTTTTACCTATTAATAAGAATTAAATTTTAAATTTGCCACGAGGCTGCTTCTTAGTTAACTCTACATAGGCTACTTTATTATTTTAGGTATGTTTTAACAAGGTTTGATAGCCACCTAATCCTGTTTACTAATAAATGTTTGTTTTGTAACCTTTCATTTAAGTTTCGTTATTTATTTATATAATTTTAGTGTTTTGCAATCACAGTCATTATGCCTATTGTGTTTAACGAGAGGAGACGGCCTTAACAACTGTACACTGTGACTCAACTAGGTCCTGACGTCATCACAGTAGGCGTGGCCTAAAGTCAGTCTACCGTCGGCGCCCGTCCTGTGCACAGCGTTATGGAGGTTCACATTTTCAAAGAAAAGGATGAAGGTCTGTCTACTCGACATTAGAGGGCGACACTATTCTTATATTTTTAGTACGTCCCTGTTATATCCCACATTTATTGACATCTAGTGTGAGATAGTTAAACTACACAGTAAAATCGATATAGGACGAAGCGAGTAGTTTTGCTATTGACCGTTAGATGGAAAATAAAGAAGTGGGCGGGATCTAATACCCCCTCGCCCCGCAAATTATCACGTGTTTTTCTTAGAGAAATCTACATACAACGTCTCCTCTCTATATTTGCTTCATGTTACAGACAATCAAAAATATTTTAAAGTTATCAATATAAATATCTCCATTTATAATGTAATAGTAATTGAAACAAATATTTACCTGAATTATGTTTTAATTCAGATTTAAGATTTCCAATATCGAAGCCTATAATTCGATCGCCTACACCACACTCCCCTCTGCCGTCTATGAAAGAGGCAGCGGGATACCAACCATATCTTGAATGACAGCTTATAATGCCACTCCACCCACGTTCACTCATTGAACCTTTCTGTAACCAAAATTAATAGTAATACTAGCAGATAAAAATCATAAACTGCATCTCTATTGAACAATATTACCTCGCAGATACTTGAATTCAATTGTCGAACAAAACACCTGTGTCGTGAATCACATTTCTCAAACGTTTCTTTCAGAAGAACAGCTACCGAATGATTGGCGTTATTTTGTCCGATTGAAAAACAAGTTGCGTTTTTATCTTCTTGGTAGTTTCTGTAACGCATAAATAACATAAAGTTACGTGTTCGTATAATTAAAGTTAATTTATAAATAATACGAATTATAAAAACTTACGACGAGATCAAAACCATTGGTTTGACCATTGTTGTATATTTAGCGATGCCTTTTAAATGTAAAAGAATTACGTGATGTTGATATAAATATCTACTTATATCAACTTGAAATATTTGTTCATAAGCGCCTTTAGTAGAACTTAATGTTTTATGCGAACCAAGTATTACTTTTAGGTGGTGCCGTGAAAGCCTGAAAAAGATATATTATATCCATTATTGTTATGAAATTCCATAACAATATTAAGTATCAGAGAAATTCTTGAACCTATACTTACAAGAAATCTTTTAGGCAGAAGTGATTAACCACTACCCAAGATACGTCCAATAATACACCAGTACATTTGTAATTACCATCGACAAATACTTTTGCTATCCAAGGCCACATGTATGTAGAGGCTACTGCTGTATTTCTAGCAACATTATTTTGTTGCTCAATTTCAAAATCAGTAAATAGAGCAGAGTCACAAAAGACGTACAATGACATACAAATTTTTGTTATATTTGGAACACAGTGTTCTTTGAGTATTTCTGGCTCTTCAATAATTTTGTGTTGTTCATCAGTAACGTCCCTGTATGTAAACTTTACTAAAATTTTATTATCAATATTTCTCCTTTTTTTACTATCTCGTGAGTTATCGACTATGGCATCTTCCTTAATGTTGACATATTTTACAAAATATCTATTTGCTGAACTGTAACAATATGAAAATGACCAAAACAAATAAATAAATTTACACGAAAGTAATTAAAATATAAATGATGTTATAAATGTTATGTTAAGAAAATAGACAAATTAAAAATACCTGAATCCTAAGTATCGACAAATATGATTCGCTGCTTGCTCTTGTTGAGGAATTGTTAAATTATCTTCACAAATAATATGCCAATCATTATCTCGTTTCTTTGTAAGATAACCCTCCAATTTAACTTTAGGTTTACCATCAAAGTCAAATTCTATTTCTAAACCGTTTGTTAAAGTATCTAAAACATTAAAGACGTTACAGTGTAAATTTGTTAAATGTACCTACTTATGTCATGACTCCTGTTCAATGTATTTAAGCTTAACTCACTTACAGCAATCTAGTTCGTCTTCGCCTCGAGGACAATCCATTATTCCGTCGCAAACGTGCTTTGAAGTTAAACACATTTGACTTTGCTTGCATAAAAATTGATCTTCATCACAACTGACTGTAAGAAAAATGTGCTAAATATTTTAGTGAATAAATATTTATTACCATATCATAGAGAAAACTTATACTAACAGCAATCATTTTCGTCTTCACCCTCAGAACAATCCAAATTTCCATCGCATATAAGCGTTTTGTCAAACGTTGTCAAGTAATCAATGCATGTGCAGCCGAATTCATCAGAGCCATCTTCACAATCAGCTTTTCCATCGCACCGGCTATCATAAGGCACAGTTTGTTGTATACTGAAAAATATTTGAAATTTATTTGAAAATACCCGTTTAATATAATTAACTTTCTTTTAATCATTTATATTATAGGTATTCCATTCCTTCAGACTCGCAAAAACACGGGCGCCACCCATAAAGCAGGCAACACAAAACAGTAGATAGCATTAGTAGTTTATATCATGAGTCCAATTAGAACAAAACATGGCAATTACCAGTTAAAACAAATATTACTTAATGTGCAATATTTCTGTTCATGTTATTTATTAAAAAGGTCTCAGCATCGTATATTTTATTTTTTAATAGCAATATTTGGAATGCTTCGCAAATTAATCATGGTTCCTTTGACTCATTTATTTATTATATTAAAAACCTTGATGGCATCACTGATGTCTAGCGTGAGTAATAGATCAAGTAAGACCTAATAAAAAGTTAGGACTTTCTTAAAAATACTCTGAATGCAATAATAAATAATGGTCTTGGTTTAAGTTTTAAATAACTTTTATACCTAGTAACTTGTTACAGGTATATTAGTCTTATTAATATAATGTGAAGAATAGCTTATGAGTTGATAAGTCACCCGTTAACATCTTTCTCCGTCTGAGAGCAGGAATAATATAGATTTCCGTTTCTAAGGTCGAGAGAAATTGATGACTTACCGCAGGCACTGAAAATCATCGGGAATCGTATGTTTTTTTCTAATATTTGCTGGTTGTAAATCAGACTTAACTATTTCTTCTATATTGTTTATATCGATTTTTGGTGTTTTCATTAAATCTGATTTATTGTCGGCGTTAAACTGTTGTGTAGTATTTTTCATTAGGATTATTTTATCACTCAACCTATTATTACTATCGACAGGTAAAAAGTTTATAAGAAATTGACCTGTTTTACTGTCAGATTTATTTTCATCTTCGATTCCATGACTATCTTCTTCAAATTTATTTTCCTCATGAGTAGGTATATTTGCTGTTTCCGACATGTTAGTATGACTAATTGATAAATCTTTAATTGTATTTTGAATTGTACTTATATCAAGAGTCGTTGTTGTAGTGCTCATTGAGTCTAGTTCTGACTGAGTTGTAGTAGAAAAGTCAAAACTTTTTTCTATATTATTTTCTGATGTAGGTGAAATCAATGGGAAGTCTATTTCTGACGTCATACTTTTAATTCTTTGATTATGAGACTCTTCGCTAGAATTCAAATCAATTGGAAGTGATATATTAGTATCAGTTGAATCTGTAACTACTTCAATTGAATTATCATTAAAAGGAGTTTCAATGGTAGATATATCTTTAAATTCATTCTCAAAATTGATATCATTTATTTTGGATTCAGAAGACGTAATATGAGTGTCAATGTTTTCATTTTGTTTTTCATTACTTTCCATGCTACTTTTGCTGTCGTCGCTTAAAACACCATTATTTGGAGATAATATTGATTGGTTATCCATTGCTAGGTTCATATTATCGTTCTTAATTGTTGTTATTTCGCTACTATTTGTAAGTATCTCTGAAATATCTGAATCGTTAACATCTCTAAAGAGATGACTTATCGGCGTAAAAAAGCTACTAGCCGTAAACATATCATTTCCAGGTGGTGTTGTGGGGGAACTTCGATAATCACAATTAATTTCATCTTCCCCATCGAGACAGTCTATTATTTTATCACACATTCTTTTCTTGGGTAGACATTTAAACACTCCAGATTCACACCTAAATCCTGGACATTCTTGCTTTGGCTGAATACTGGGCAAGGATTTTAATGCTGAAATCAAGATTTTAGTTACTTTATAGGCTAGATTAATATTTTATGTATTGTAAGTGCTTAATTGACTTTACTCACATAATTGATATTTGATCCATTTTACAAAGATGCTGACGCGAGTATATACTCCAGGCTCATTTTTACGGGCGCAACCATCGCCATGACTTACTATACCTGCTACATACCATTGTTGGGAGTTGATAGGATTTCTGCATAATAAAGGTCCTCCACTATCACCCTGAAGTTATTAAAATATATGCAACGCTTAGGTATTTAGGTTTTCTGGTATCTTAATAAATGTAATTGATTTATTAACGCGATAAAACTATACCTGACATGCGTCTCGACCGCCTTCTACAAAACCAGCACAAATTTCTTTACCATCTTGATCCTCTTGATGTTTACAGTGTTCCCATATAGGTACCTCTACTTCACGCATGTGATCAGCTGTAATGACATGAAAAGTTTATTCCTTGTTAAAACTATTTGCTAAAATTAATATTTCACTAGTAGTGTACAAAGCATGCAAAATCTTACGATCTGGGCCGCGTTCTTCAGTTGCTCCCCATCCTACAGCGGTACACATTGTTTTAGGGGCTGGTCCCCACATCCAATTAGGACCAGCTGTTGTAGGACTAGGTAAGCAAATTGGTCTTACCCATCTACTAAATTGAATAGCTAAATTGACCTTTAAAAGTGAAAGATCGTTTTTCATGTCTTCTCGGTTGTAGTTTTTGGTAATTATTACATGGGTTACTTGATGGTTTTGCTCTTGCGCCGAAAAAGAAAACCGTCGCAGCATTCCTACTTGCACTTCGTAGTAATGTTCCCAAAATCTGGAAAATTATACAAAAAAATAGGCCAAATGGGTCTATTAATTAAATGGTTCATAGATATGAAGTTACACCTACTTATGAACACAATGTGCTGCTGACATAATCCAATAATGCGAAATGATAACTCCACCACAATGGAAAGTTCCATCTCGATATAATGCTATCATCCAAGGCCATGCTGCTGGTTGACTGGGTTTCCCTCCAACCACCCTACTCTCGGTTCTTTTATCTCTTATATCACTGATAACGTCGTTCTCGATGTCGTGGCGTTTAAAACGGTTTCTCAAATATACATTGAACGGATATGGATATGGGGGATAGAAGCGTTTGTTTCGACCAAATAGTTCGTTTTCGATGGCAATATTCTGTAAAAAGTTAACTTCATTAACAATATTAATAACTATATCCAGTATAAACAGCCTTACATTTTAATTAAATTTATTAAGTCGTTAAATTTAATTATTTACCTCTTGTATCAGCTGAGATTTTGTGAGTACTCTAGTCCCACAAGGTATATCAGAGCACATAACATATACGGCTGAATTATTAAAACACATGTTGCTCATACGAATCAAACCTCCAGGTGACGTATTGAGGTAATTGATTTTAACCATTGGATCAATTGGCACATATTGAATATGGGGTGGGCTGGAAATTAAAGTTTCATCCATTCAATATTTGTTATTAGTATTGTGGGAATCTGTTAAATTTAATTTAACTGAAAAATATAGAATATAGAACGTATTCAGTAAAAAGTAATAAAATCAAGCAATTAAATGGGAATATTCGACGTGTATTAACTGTATCTTTTCTGTCTGCAGAATAATCAATAACGTTCAACACGTAGATACGGGTTTTCCCCCCAAAAATACATAACACATCAGTCGAATGAAAATGAACGTTGTTGTAGCTGTTTATCTATGTCTATGACTGTGCTAAAAATAACTTAATTAGGGACCACTTAGCTTTACTTAAAAATATTAGTTAGAAAAAGAAGCTTAGTTTTAAATTAAGAAAAAGCAAAATTACATACATTTGTTAATTAGTAAAACTAATAAATTTCTTTAAAGTAAAATAATTATTAATATTTACCCAATGACAAGTCCCACCTCCCGGCGACATGCTTCATGAGCCCATATGTAAGGATTTTCACAAACTGCGTACCAAGTTCCTTTAAAATTACGATGCAAAAATCCTTCTGTATTTGACACGGCAAACAACTGGAATAATAAAAAGTTGTAAAAGCTACTTCTAAAATTTTAGCTATTGTCGTGACAATTATTAAAGCAACAAAAGTATTTTTCACTTTGTTTCCTCATAATGAAGTGGAAAAGTTTTTGGACGAAACTAATTATAATGCTGAGTATTACACGGTTTTGCCTTAATTGAATATTGTTGAAGCTTTAATTAACTTGTACTACCTACTTCATAAAAATTTATGAGATATTATTGTTCTAAAAAACCTCAGTTATTTTAATAGCCTAAAGAGATTTGTGCTGACTATAAATTATGCAAAACATTAAAGTTATAACGTACAGGTTTCTTATGAAGACTAGGCCCCAGCACGCTGCAGTCAAGTTCATCCTTTTGATTGGGGCAGTCAACGACGTTATTACACCTCTGCTCCTTAGTGAAGCAAGTTCTTTGTGGGTTTACCTCTAAGTCGCCACAGCTGAACATATCTTCACCACATCCTACGAGAAAATTTATTTCAGCACAAAACTATGCATTTTACTCAAAATTGAAAATACATGGATTCCAAAAGTTGGTTGGCCACATTAACATTTTAGCAATATAATGGAAAACTAACGTAAGGAAGATTCGACTTCAGAGTTCATTGTAGTGAGTGAAGAAAAAATGCCTAGAACATTGTGAATCATTGTTGTCTTATCTGGCAATAATATTTTTTTTTAATTATTAAGAAAGTAAATTAAAAACCTTAATGACTTAGAATAAAGTGAGAACAAAGCTTACCATGACACCCCATTTCATCTTCTCCCAATGGACAATCAAAATATGAGTCACATATACGAGCTTCGTCTACTCTAGACTTACAAGTGCACCTTGATTCATCACTCACGTCATCACAATCAACATTTCCATCACACCATAGATTTTTTTTAATGCAGCTATCACCATTATCACAAGATATGCTTTCGGGTGGACACTCAACTTCCCGAGTTGCTTTGTTTAAATCTTTTTTCATTGGAACAGATCTATGGGGAAAAATTTAATAAATTCATGTTATTTTTTTCAGTTATAAGTATCTAAACTTGTCTTGGTCTTGGGTAAATGGTATAAGTATTAGTAGTAGTACTTAGTAATACGAGTATATGAAGTACCTGTGCTTTTCCTGTCGTAAACTCATAGCAATTTCAAAATCTTGCGGATGTATTGTTCGTTCATGCATGAAGATTGGATCTTCGCCTCGATATTGATGATAGGCGCTATGTGTGTTTTGGGGATAATGACTGAAATTAAATAATTTATATTCTAAAATTTAATATTTAAAGAAATTTTAAACGAAATCATTAGGAATTTCAAATAAAAATATTACTTACTGTAGGTTTTGATATTGTGGTAAAGTATGAACTTGTTCCATACTAGGGATATCGGACACACCTAAAAGCCAATTATTTATTAAAACTCTGTGTTATAAAACTGTATTATATTAACATTTCGTTTCATGAAACTTCGTGAAATGCGTTTACCTACATGTTTTGGTTGCATTGTCGAAAAGCCAATACCTAACTAGATGGTTATTCCTTCGCTTTTTTGTACATATTGCTATTGCATTTGAATTAATGATGTCCAAGTACGTTGTAGCAATGGGCATTTTTCTGTATTTGCCCAATCTTCTTGTTTCTTATATATTGGCAAGAAGAAAACGTAACAAATTATCTCACTTACCATGGGCACACCCCTGATGCTGTATTGCTGACATCTCTGGAGTATATGTATTTACATGAGACGGTTTAAACTTTTTCGGGCCGAAAAAGAATCTAAATTGACCTGGCTCTTGATAGTGATTATTAGCTTCATTAACATCTGGATATATTTCTCGTTTGAATATATTGTAAGGATTAAAATACTTTCTAGGACTCAAGTATGACGGATTTTTATATATATTTGTAATTGTATCTTTAAACATGTCTGTCGTTATGTTTTTCTCGTTTTCATTTGAGTTTTCTTTAAAAGATTTCAGTTTCATTATAAGATTCTTGCAAATATCATTATTTTTATTTTCATTACATTGTAACTTATGGCCTAAAATGATTTTTCTAATCTTCTGAATTGTGTCATCTGTTACATTATCTACACTGACTTCATTATTGAAATCTCTTTCTTCTTTTAAAGTTAAATCTCTCTTAGATCTTCTTAAGTTGGACGAATTACTTATTGTTCGATTACTTGAAAAAAATATTTGTACATCATCATTTACAATACTAATATTTTCCGGCTCATGTGTCACTAATATGATTTCGGTACTCTCAACATTGCCTAAAAAAGTAACATGAAAAGTATTAAAATAATAAAAAAGAAAATAACAAGTTTTACTTTTTTCTAAGTGTTCAAAGTTGAAATGATAAATTGTGTATTTTAATAACTTACCATCATTCAGTAACAATGTTAAGATCAAAATGTAAAGTCCAAGAGCACACATGCCGGTTAGTAATATAATCATTACTTTATGTATTATTGGACTGAGACACTTGTAACTGATACTGCGATCTGAAATAGTAGTAAACATAATTAAAACATAGTAATAAATATAATTATTGATATAAAATGTAACGTTTAAAATATAGGTACGAGTATTTGATTCATTAGCTGGTACCAAATATACGAGTAGGTATAACGACAACAAACATAAAAAACATTCTAAATATTTTCAGTGTTATCAACCTCCTGTTCATAAATTTCATATTTATTGACACCCCGAATACGTGTTATAAAAGTCTCATTCATAAATTATAACTTATTACTGTAAAAGTAAGATGAAATATACATAAAAAGAAATAATCAAAATTGGATTTCCAAACTTCAGTTTTCCCAAACTACTAACAAAAAATTATCCTAAATTGTCCCTTATTGAATCTGTGATATTTGATTGCTGGCTATCTATAATAAACAGTTTTTACAAGAAAATGAAATTTATTAACGTGTTCAGGGAGGTATACCACAAAATGAGGAAAGGCTTGACTTAGATTTATAGAATGTGGGATTAATCCAAGTTTACATGTTTAGGTACTAAATGGCTGCTGAGGGAATTTTATTGAACCTTAATCTGTAAATCCCATAGCTTGAGATAAAAACACAATTTCCTGATTCTGTAATATCCATAATCCAGTGTAATAACTATGGTACCTACCATTTTTATTCGTCTCTGCCAATTCCATCGGTGGAAGACCAAGTTGACTGATTTCATTTGCTTTTTGTGTTAAGTTCTCAGCCATGATCTGTAAAATAAGTAAGTATAATAGTCAAACATTAGCATAGCTCTTTCTCTTACTTTTTCTGTTTAAGTTACGTGTAACACTTCATAAGCCGTATGTTTATAGTATATCTATCGAATGTTGTTTACACATGGCAATGGCAAGTCACACAGAACATTGTCATAATACATTGTAAAATGTTTAAGTGTACCTACTATATTAAGTGTATAGTGATAAGACGATGGTGTATCTTAAATAAATAAGTAAATAAATAGCACAGTTAAGCATATTGGTAAATAATTGCTTTTTACAAAAAAAAATAACCGACTTCAACCTTGATAAGTAGATTTTAAGGCGGTTAAAAAGCAGATTTCGTTTTTAATTTCCTGTGAGAATAAGACATTTGCACAGAAATTCTATTAAACATATCGATATCGTCCAATATGATTTTATAAGGGATTAATAAATTTAATAATGAAATGTAAATTTTTATTGTTTACATAGTCAAATCCGGCGGTCAAATCTAATTCGCTGTCTTTATACTTTTATCTCAGCTTGTTGTTCATGATTTTATATCAATACATACTTCTGTCATTTCTACCATTATTTTTGGAATTTAGAAAAAAACGGTTGGAAGTTCTCAATTTGTCTGTAGGTAAGTATGTTTTCCTAAGAACTTCGTACTATACTCCGACTTTTAATTCGATTCCTAAAATGACATTTCAGTGTTACCGTTTTTTATTATCACAAAAATAGTGTTGTAACCTGGACGCAAATGATTCGATTTGATAAAAATATTAATCGGATTATAATCGTTTTGCATAATTTAGCAAATAGCTAAAATACTGCATGAAGTTATTACAGGATCAATAACTACACATAAAAAAAATATTATCAATTTCCCCCTTCATTTTTAATTGTTAAGCGCTTTTAGTGCATGTATGTACTAAAAGCATGCATGTACCGGTGTTTAATATTTTTCCTTTACTATATAATTTTAAATAAATAACCTTTCCGTATTGTTCTCTGATTTTTTATTATATTTTATTAAAACACATATTGAGAAAAGAAAATCGAATAATCATAACATCTTTCGTTAATCATGTGAGTAATCACTATTATTTCAAAGCTGGCAACATTATTTCGAAAAGTGACATTAGCTTACGTCAATTTAGGAATCTAATTAAAATTCGGAGTATAGGTGAACCGATTTTGATAATCTATATCTATACATATTATAAAAAGAAGTCCTGTTTTCTGTGTTTCTGTCTGTCTGTCTGGGCGCGATAAACTCGAAAACTACGAAACAGATTTTTATACGGTTTTCAACAATAGAAAAAGTGATTCTTGAGAAAGGTTTAGGTATATAATTTATTATACTTTTATGTAAATTATTAGGAATTCGGCGATTGTGGAAGAGGTTTCACCGACAGTGAACTTTCCACGCGAACGCCGCGTAAACTAGTACAAATATAGTTCAGTAATATACTAGCGAATTCAAGATCTATAAAAATGCTACAAATAATTGCTTTTAAAAAAAAAATAACCGACTTCAATCTTGATAAGTAGAGATAACTCAAAAACTACTCGCCAGATGGCGCTCAATTCAACATGTAAGTGTAAAGTTCTCGTCACTACAAATTAATGAAGCCCAAACACTAGATAACTGCAGTAAATCGTTGAGGAGTTCCCTCGACTGTCTTTCGGCTTCATCAGATCGACTCCAGATCTTCATGAAATGGTAGCGCTTTAATGTACTTATGATAACATTAACAAACACACTAGTTGTCCATACAATTTACGAAAGTTCCCCTCGATTTCTCTGAGATGCCATCATCAGATCCTGGTTTCCTTATCAGGGGACCCCACTGCGCATATCTACTTTACAACAAAAAAAGAATTATCAAAATCGGCCCTTAAACGACGAAATAATCGCTGAACGTACATAAAAAAAAGCATATATACGGTCGAATTGAGAACCTCCTTCTTTTTTGAAGTCGGTTAAAAAGTCCGGAATAGCATGTCTCTATGTCTCTTACTGTTGACTCACAATAACCACTTTTATGTTAAAAATTTGAATTAAAAACATCACGTTATTTTTAAAGATATTTTCAGTAGTTCAGTATTAATCCTCATCCAAATGAATTATGTTAGTAAGCTTAGGCATTTAATGCAGATCAATGTTTCTTTTTACAGTAGGTATATCAATCAGATGGGTAGTTTTTAAGATATTGTCGTTAGAAGTAATTAGCAGCGCGGGCGAAGCTGCGGGCGGTATAATCATATTTAAGAATATGTTGCAGAACGACGTCTGCCGGGTCAGCTAGTCCCTTATAATTTTAAGCAAGCTCTGGGGAGTGGTTTTTGACTATTAATCGTTTTTTTTTTGTAAAAAGTTATGAGTTACGGTATATTGAGACAAATCCATTACCTACTTAAAATTGAATAATGGTAGTTAACTCAGCAGCGAGTTTCTGAAAACTTTCACTGGCATTAATACGTACGGCACTCGATAAGTTTTGAGACATGAAAAAAGTATTGAAGATATTAACAATATATATTTTTTTTTGTAACAAAACTCTCTCTTACTCTCTATGCAAAGTTTCATTCGCCTAAGCCAACTATAAAATTATTTTTGCCGACCTTGATTCCATAGGTCCAAAATAGCGGCTTCGTAGGTAGCCATCGCCTCTTTGACACGCAATAAAAAAAATCCTTTTATTTTTTCTTGGGTATCGGTAATAAAAATAATTCACAGGGAGTTAAATAAGGACTGAATGGTGGATGGGGCAAGGTTTAAATACTGGATTCCTCAAGAAACGCCTTTGTTCAGAGGGACAAATTTGACGAATCGTCGTTGCAGCGGAATATGTTTCCCCGAAACTCAAGTCTTTGGGCTCCTCTCTCGTAGAGCGTGGAAAACTTTCGGCAATGCTACTGTTGTATACCATTACGGGAACAGGTATATAATTTTCCAACATTATTGTGGACACACGCCAGCTGCGAAAAAAACAACAAGCCACCATATTTTTACCAACGTTTCGTTATGTCAACAGTTTTTTGACGTTTTGTCAGAAACCTTCATTTTAAAAAGACCCCTACAGACGATTGTCTTTTATTTTCCAGATCATGTTAATAAATCCACGTTTCGTCACCTGTGAGGATCTCCAAAACACGTCTGGAAGTTCCGTTTTCAAATCGTAGTCGCATTCCGCGGCGCCAATCCACACGAGACTGTTTTTCAGTTTTTAAGAGAAAATGTGGGATCCAACGACAACAAAGCTTCCTCATTTCAAGATTCTACTGCAAAATAATTATAACGCTCCCCGAACTGACGCCAAGAATCTTCTCGATATCCCAGTAAGTAATTCGTGGGTCAACTTGCATCATCATTTCAGTAATCCACACATTTCCTAGAGTTACTGCCGTTTGGGGGCGACCACTTCTATGGTCTTCTTCGAGGTCAGATTCAAACCCTTTGAATTCACTAAACCATCTTAAAAATCTTTCTATACTTAAATGGGACAGACTCCTCTCACACTGATTGTGATTGCTTAATGCTAAGGTTTTCAGTTAAAGTAAATTGAAAATCATAAAATGTCATATCACGAAAATTTTCGCGGTTAAGCTCCGCCGTTTCAAAGAAATACATAGTTACCTTACCGTCGTCGTTAAATGACTGGAACATCATATTTTTTCAAACTAGTAGCAACTTGGCTACTATGATTCTATTTCTAATTAAATTTGCTATTTAAAAATATATAATACAGATGTGTTCCATTTTTTATTACAGTTTTTTGTGTTTTTTACGAACATCTCAAAACTTATCGAGTGCCCTATGTACGAGCAAAAATTACTAAACTAAAATACCGACATTGAACACGAGCGAACACTTGCTGTGAATAGCGATGTTCCACGGATAATCAAGTCTTGCATTCGTAAAATTTTGTACGTATTTACCCCGTCCTCTCGTTCTCGCTTCTATTCGCCGAGTATCTGAACCAGACGCATCAGTACAAGCTATAATGTCGTATTTAAACCACTTGTACAGTATAGTACAGGTTGTAAATGTTTGTTAAGTAAACGATAAAAGGAATGTATTTTTACGGTGATATCGGCAAATATTTCCTTTTTTTGCTTTTGAGGAATAATATGCCTTATGCAAATAATTTGATACGACATTTTTACGACTCATATGACAATATTTAGCGTTAGGCAGATAGGCTGGTAATAAAACATGTTAATGTTATGTAGCCATCTATCTTTAGATCGATGTCATCGATGTACCTATATGCCTAAGAAATATAATAAAAATAATTATCACACTACATTAAAAAATTACCCAAAATGTACAAGCGCAATATGTACCCATATTTATTATCACTATAGGTAAGTTAATTTATTATAATGATGTAAAGTAACAGTGGCTTGTAAATTTTATGGAACACCGATTGAATACATATTTAGGCATAATATGATCACATTTTTAATAAAGACGAGTGAGTACAAGCATTATATTATTTTCTAAACTACACCAATAACTAACTGTGCCGTTCTACCTTCGTCTATGAAACGAAATTAGAGACATCTGTAGCGACATGTAATAAAGTACATTGTAGTGTTATAGTGATATGGAACAATAAGGCTTATTACCTTCATAATAATGTCTATATAATATGTCGTTCACAGTGGGTAGTATTTGATCAGGGTTGAACTAGAATACCCAATTATAAGTTTAGACTGTGGAACTACTAAGGTCATCAAATTTGAAGTTAAGGTTTTGGTATGTCATAAACCTTTTATATGTGAAACTTTGTTAATCCCCGAGAGAAGCGTTATTTCCATTGTCAAAGTGTGCAAAATAATATAGGTATCTTAAATTGAATAGAATTATATTAAAATTGTACATTAGTAGGTAGATATATTATGACAGTAATATAGACGGGACCATGGGTAAACACCCAAAATGCACAGTGCGGAAGCAGCGCGGTCATCGTAAACGCAAACGTACGACAACCGCGCTGCTGCCGCATCATCCATTTTGTATAAAAACAAACCACCGCGCATGTGTCGTACGACAAACGTACCGATTCCGCACTGCAGCCGTACGACACGAAGCGACTAAATTGAAAGCGCCCTAAGACGACCTACCACGACCATCATTAAAGGACCACGACTACTCTGCCAAGAGTGTACGACTATGAAGATTTATACGATTGATTTGTTTCAAATTTACTAAAGTCAAATATCAAAAGCTGGCAGCCCTACGTATTAATGGTATTTCATACTCTGCTATCCTATTGTCCTAGTAGTCCGCGTCCAATATTTTGTGGCTTATTGTACCACTTTACGCATTTATATAATATTGTCTACATATTCGTTTACAATAACTGCAAAAAGTGACAGGTAATCGTAGTCAAAACGATTTAAAATAGTGTTCGGTTTTTTTATAAGTTAATATCTATAACTTGTTGTAATAGTGAATGGCAATGTGGTCTTGAATGGTCAAGCACACAATATTCGTTTATCCTTATTATTTATTGCATTAGTATTTTGTATTGAATGTTTGGTGCGAATTTCTCTTTTTTTGTCTTAAGCTTCGTCTTAATTATGTAGCTTAGAGCCAGAACTATAAATATAATTTATTGCACGATAACACCTGTTCTGTCTGATAATAATAAATAAACACTTACTGTACTTGGTACACAGGAACATAAACTGATTTACAAACCACACACTAAAACCAACATTATAACAATTTAATAAAACCGTCCAACTGTACCACGACACCGTTCACCACATAACAATGACTACTGTTAATTTTGCTGATGGTAAACCTCCACATAAATCTTGTTTACTAAGTGCTAAATTGCATATCGCCGGTATTAAATCAGTACTTGTTTGAGTTGCTTAATATACCTAATAATACCTAATTGTGTCATGAAAGTGTGTAGGTATGTATAAAATTAGGTATTCAATATGAATATCTGTTGAGGGTAATTTTGATACGTGAGAAGAAAGCATATTACTTTTTATTTATGAAGTATTTGCTGCTTCTCACGGGGTGTAATATACATTTATTACGACGTATAATGAAAAAAAATAACTACTTAAAAAAAGGGACCTATTTTTTGTGAATATTGCGTTTCACATAGACTTGATCTAAAGTAGAGCAAACATTCAGTGGTACGAAGAGGAGTAACAATTCTTCGTCGTACCACTGGTAGTACAACGAGGAATACACCTGATTTTCATAGCACAAATAACTTAAGAAATCTAATTGAACATCTACAAGCAGAGATAACTCAAAATTACTGATCATAACTCTCTTACATTTAAAACGGTAGGTAGGTACCAAACGACAAGTGCTACCTTTCGGATACCTAAATGAAGATTGACTAAAATCGGTTTATCCAGCAAAAATTTAACGTTAAAAAGTAACGTTAAAAAGATAGACGTAACACACCAAAATTACAGTCGAATAGAAAACTTCCTCCTTTTTTTAAGTTTGACAAAAGAGTTTGTCAATTCCATTGGGTGCTTTTTTTACATGGGTATAACATGTAACCTCATAACTTTTTACTGGGTAAACTTATTATTTGATATTTTTTAAGTATAAGGATTCGAAAGCTGGTACCTACTTCCCGAAGTGTAGTTGAAAACGAGTAAAGCAAGGTCACCAACGCCCATGGGCATCGTTAACACAAAATACGAGTAATGAATTTATGTACCTATAATTATGTTGTAATTGTAACCTATTGTTGAACCTATATTTGATATATATAACTTTTAACAAAATAGAACCGACTTTAACGCCGAAAAGTAAAAATCGGTTCAGTTAAACGCGGTTAATATTTCTAAATCCTTCTCCTAAGTCTGATAAACACGATGCTGAAAAAATCGGATCAGCCAAAAAAAATGCCTAAAACCTTATCCTAAGTCTGACAAATACTATGCTGAAAACCGCATCAAAATCGGTTGGACCAAACGCGAGATAATCGCGCACAAATATGTACATACGTACATACGTACATACATACCTACATACAGGTCAAACTGAGAACCTCCATTTTTGAAATCGCTTTAATTGCATCCCAAACAAATGCCAACTTTTCGCCTCTGTAGTTAAGGTACTCGTAGCATTGCAGATTGATGGTACGAATTTAAAGTGTCTTAAGTGGAGTTTGATTACAAGTTGAACAAATTGAACTGTAAGTAGGTACAGGTAAATAATTAATTTAGTTTTAGATTTTAGTGGGAAGTGCCAATTTCATAATATTCATATTCAGGTGAGTCAGGTATAGACAGATAGAATTTTCTCGACTCTGTTTTTACGATTACCTAATATCGGCTGAAAGATCTAAGTGCATAAAAAGAATAAACTTAAGGACCTACATTAACTGCAAAACACTATTATATATAAACATATAAGACATCAGAGATATAATGTGTCTTACCTACTTGCTCTCTGAAGATAATGTTACGGAAGTTCGAGTAGTGCGCTATTCTCACTAATGACTGTTTTAATTAAGCTAAAGCTAGAAGCCATAACACATGGCAGGGTTGCTCGAGTTGTATCTTCACAATATTAGGTACATAGTTAAACACGTTTTTAAATGTTGTGGACAAGATATTTTTATGCATTTGTTATACATTTTTCGTATGATTATCTTTTCGGTGATCATTGCAACATTTTCATTCAAATGTTATTGCTACAATTGGTTTCTTTTAGTAGGCATGTAAAGTGTCAGGAACTTCTTTAATCTGGTTATTACATTAAGGCATTAAGTATAACTATAACGAACTTGCTATGAAAGTGACACGGTATTTCAGTTTGCAGTCCTTGTGAATCGTTGAAAATAAGGCGTAGGTACGTAATTTTTACCCATTACATTTGACATTTTTTTATTTCATTATTTCTGACATGTTATTACAACTTAACGCTATTATTATAAAAGTACTGGACTTAAGTTTTAGTGTTTGTTCGCATTCACCAAATATATTAGTCATTCTCAAATATTTACATCACGACATTTACAACGATGTTCATGACAAGATCAAAGGGTTAACCTTCGTTTGAACCCGTTCAGTGTTATTATAGAGACCCGATTTGCATTATAAACCAACATTCTACCCCACGGCTATTTTATCTGCTTTAGAATGTTACAATTAGTTGAGAGGCGATTAACAAAGCTTGGTTAACCTTCAATGAAGTATAAATCTGCTTAAAAAGTTTAAAACTGTTTAAAAAGTCTAGGTATATTTATTATTTAAAATTTATGTTTATTATCATTTGCTTAATTGAAAGAAAGCTTTGTGAGAAAATCTGCATACCTTCTCAGGTGTGCGGATTTTCAGAGTGAGAAGTCATAGAGAATTCTTGTTCTCTATAATATAATGCGACCTACTAAAACCTTTTAATGTTCCCATTTTAAAACCTTTTAATGTTCCCAGTAGAAGTTATTAATAGATACGAAAAGCAATTTCTAATAAGCCCACCTTATAACAACAGATTAAAATCGAAGTTAGAAAGTTTTTTATTAACCAAAGTTCGTTTATTACGTTAAGTACGTTTAACCAAATTCCATTTTTTCATTTTTATGATAGTCTTCAATGTCAGTCAAAAGTGAAAAAAAACTTCTAAATCGGTATTAGGTACCTGCAACTGAATATAAATTTGAATGTTTTTTGCTATTGATTTAATATAAACACTTTTTCAAAGTAAATAATGCGTGTAAAATTGATTCGGAGTTCGGATTCATAGCTTGTATAACTTTGCTATTCACAGCATTAATAATATGTTATGTTACCGTTAAGTAAACTTCTCCACTGACTCCTACTGAATAGATCTGGTAGGTATATTCCCCTTTGAATCTAACTCTTTTATTAAGTAAGCTTTGTGTAGTTATGTTTGTACTTGGTAAAGGCAATTGAAGCTGCTGTATTGATATTCCTTTTGAGTTTATTGAAATTGCTATTATACCGAATTTACTCCCTGTAAAAGAAGTAATCATAAAATTAAATAGGTCTTCGCGATCAGGTAGGTAATCTTATTAGATATTATTAAACTGATATTACATTTATATTTGATTCACAGTTTTAAGAACAATTGTTTCACGTACATTGTAACAACTCATTTAAGAAAATTCTCGTTCAACACATACTTTCAAGTTAGGTATTAAGTAGGTAATTGATAGTTAAAATTAAATTCTAATACGGACGTAATTTTTCGGGAGCCAATGTTCCAATCACTACTCTTAATACCCAAACCCAATACTTACCCAAAGAAAACATTTACGTTACAACCAAAACCTATATTTCGTGCGCGTTCGACATGGAATTAGGTTAAATTAATGGCAACCCACACAAATGCCAGCTTTCCGCGTCTTTGATTAAGAGTCATTGTGGATTGACGACGAGAATTTAAACTGCCGTAAGTAAATTTTGCTTAAAATCTAAATTGAATTGTGAGCACACGTAATAAGCTTGTCTTTAGCGGGCAGTGGCAATCCCATACCCTCGGCGACCCAAGTATAAGGGAGGCAATAGACGTCTGATTTTTCTCTCCGATAGTCGGTTTCGATAGTGTGATCAGAGACATTCAGACAACAGAATGGACGACACTCGAATCGGATGTGTAGGTATTGTAAACAAAACAAAATGTATGGCACAAGTGCCTTCCGGTTGTCTGATTAGACTATCGGAGAGAAAAATCGGACGTCTATTGCCTCCCTAAATCGGTTATTCACGTTTATCGGGTAGAGCATAACTTAGTAAACCTGTAATTGGACCATCACATTGTCATGGTTATGCACACATAGTCACCCAATACCCATCTATTGACATGATTTGCTATGTGATTTGCATAGAAACTCGAACGGTTTCCATGGCTTGTGGAATATAAATCTGTAATAGTTCAACGAGGGAAACTCATTTGTGTCGAAACCTTGGCCGGAGGCTCAAACTTTACGGGAGCTGTGAATTTTGTGTAATCAGGGGTTTTACGGGGGGAAAAAGTAGTTATTGGTAAGTGGTCCTATACTTATTATTTTATTTTCTGTTTAAGTAACATTGATCAGTGAAAGCTCTGGCATAATGGGCCTTAAATATTAAACGACTAGACATAACAAATCTATAGGTCATTTTACTGCAATGCGAGCTACTTGAGCATGGTCTCTCCTCATAACTAAGGAGACTTAGGGCGTATTCAAGTAGAACGCTGGTTACCGGCGCTGATCTGGGGCCTTATTATGAACTGAATGAAACAAGTATCAGATAGAAGAAGTATCGATCAGGTAGTACCTACACGCTGGGAACATTTTATGCTTTTGTTAGTAATGCTATATTTTATTTGTTTAAATAATTATGTATCAAACACTTAAAAAAATTGAATTATCAAGTTCTATAAGTTTTATTTATTTTTAACAGTAGGTAATATTAATATTTATGTAATCGGTATCAAATATTACTAATACATTCTTTTATTTTTCATTTAACATTACAGGATTTTTGCAGGAAATGGCACAAGTGTGATCGAAATGAATTTCGTGACCAAGTTATTTGGGACCAATATGAATGTTCCGCTCGCATGCATTTTGGCTCTGCTACTGTTGCCAACTTCTAACGGAAAACGCCAAGAAAACATAGAAATATATTTCAGTAAATTTATTGCCGATCTGTGGCTGGAAGGAGCAGATATGATTAGAATAATTTGGCGCGACTGTTCTAAGAAAGTATGTACTACTTGCCATTTTAATATCTACACAGTGTTTATTACAGCATGTGATTAATATTAATTAAGGTTTCTACTAAGTTCTGACTGCGTTGAGTGGTAGTCCAAAAGAGATAAAAGATAATCTATTTCTAATTTTAATCCCTAAGTGCTTCATTGAGATTCATCACAGTTTTATGTAACTTGTCAGTCCAAAAGACCTTAATAACCCCAAATTACCCAAGAACTTGAGATGAAAATAATTACTTACATAATTATCATGTATAATGAAATTACAAGCCATAATAATATGACGAACATGACACTAGTACTTACATAAATAATCTTAACAAGCGTATATAAATTACTATAGATTTTTTTCAACTACTTAACAAAACAATAAAAAATAACTAGAGACCTAGGTACACTGTGCTCGAAATTCGACCAAAATTAATTCTGTCAAAGGCCTAATTTTTATTGACACAGTACATTAGTGGACAGCACAGTAGAGGAGAGGTACCTACCGACTAGTCGGGCCAATAGGGACGATATACTTACAGTCTTAAAGAGTGGCCATGGCGGAGTGTATGAATCTCACACTCCGCGCAGTGTCCGATTGGGGCGATGCCAATCTTGTGAAAGTCAACGCCACAAAAACACAGACGTGTCTGTTCACCGCCAAAATGTATCCTTGGAATACACTCACCGCCTTCAGTTGTTGGGAATTGAAATTTCCTCGAAACTCAACTTTCGGCGGTTCATCGAATCTAAGGCAAAAGCGGTTGCAAGGAAACTTAGAATCCTTGCGAAGATGCGGCGGTACTTCACACCAGATCAGCTGTTAACCTTGTATAAAGCTTAGGTCCGACCTTGTGTGGAGTACTGCTGCCACATTTGGGCTGGCGCCGCTAAAACTCAACTATCAGCCTTGGATTCGATGGAAAGGCGTGCAAAGAGATTCATTGGTGACCAACATTTGGCCGAATCCAATTTGCAAAGCCTCGAGCATAGGCGCAAGGTCGCCAGCGTCTCGTGCTTCTACAGAATACATTTTGGAGAGTGTGCGCAGGAACTGTTCAGTTTAATCCCCCCATCACCGTTCCTCCATCGAACAACTCGACTTACGGCGTACTTTACGTCGTAAACGTCCCGCCGATACGAACGACAATATTTGCTTCGTCGTTCATTATGCGCACTGCGAAGGACTGGAATAGCTTGCCTGCGTCGGTGTTCCCGCCTGTGTATGATGTGGGAGTCTTCAAGAGGAGAGTGAGATCGTTGTCAAGTATTAGCTTATTTTAGGTAAAAAAACGTAAACATGCCAAACGTCATGTCGCGCCATGTGAAATGTATCGTAGCGTATTATTGGAATGTTTTATTTATTAATTGAACTTATTTCTCCTGAATAATAGTGTAAAAACATGAATTTTTTGTACTCGTTCTCCTTATACGTAGCTTATGCTGAGTCAAATTTCACACTCCTCCATCCGCGTATTTTTTAAAAAAGCAAGACAAAGTTCCGTTTTTAATAACATAACCATCTTTAAAAACATTTTTATTTGATTTAAAAATATTTAAAGACGATTTTTACAAGTCTAGATATACAGAACGTACCTACCTATAACTTCATTTGTAACTGATAAATTTAGCATTGAACGTAATACATGAATTGGAAATCAGACAATACAACACAAGGTCGTTTATAACGTTAGCTATTAAACCAGCGGACATATTAGATTAGAGGATACTAAATCCAAAGATAATACAAAGCACGCAGAATGCTTCGTGGAGCCCGAAGCGGTGCCGGACACTGATATCTCGTGTAAGCTAGTTAATCCCAGCTCAGCATCCCAATAATCTGCTTCCCTCACATTGAGCGCTTCAACTGATGCAAAATGAAATTAAGTTGGCATTTAATCTTGGTACCGCTTCGTTATAGTTACGAGTACAATCAAAGTATCTAGCTAAATGTAGGCGGCAGTAAGAATTTATAAAAATAGAGAAAGGAGTAATAAAAAGACAGCGGAGTTATAAGATACTGTATTTTAAGACTCGATAAATAGTAATTTAGTGTTTCACGTTACACGACTTGGAAATTATAGCCGTTGTAATGAAAATTGCGAACATTCTAATAATAGCACATTAAAAATAGAATGTTACTAATGAACGGTCTAAGGCATACATTGTCGTGTGGTGCCATTTTTGTTAAAATCGTGTTTCATTGTATGATGTAAATAAATGTACAACGTTTCGACTTATTTCGGGTTACGTTTATTATCTTATAATAACAAACAATTCTTATCTATAATATAAAAATCCTGGCCGGGAGATGAAATTTAGAGTTAGTAACGTCACTCTTTCGTAGATTATTTTGTAGATGTTAAAGAATATAGGTACTCTAATCGGGATTAGAACGGTTAATTAAAACGTCGAGAAATATTTTGTACGCCTTGCAGTTGTAGCATTAGGAAGCCAGTATCAATGCAATGATGCCTTTTGTTTTTTAAGTGACTTAGGATTTTGTCGATTGGTTCAGAGCCTCTGAATAATTAAAACGTTACCTCGAGTAAAGTCCTACAGATTTTAGCCTTACCTTACCTTCAACATGGCATTTTTACAGCATCCAAAAGTTTAACAAGGGTAAATTATTGTAATGTATGCAAGACCTTTGGTGAAGTTCCACGAGTGTTTTAGATAAGGTATTTAGGTAATATGGTTTGTCCCCTGTCGCTCAAACTTTTACTTTTCACAATAAAATAATATAGATAAGTACAGTAAACAATTTTGTAATGTGTAAACTATTTAATAAGTTTCAGTTTGCTATCTTTTTCTGGCATTTACTCAATATTGTAAAGAGAATGGGCAAAATGTAATTATGATTAGGTACAATTACACCTTATAGCAAGATATATATGCTCTGCCGAGCGCCTTTATCATCATCGCAACCTATATTTACTGCACACTATATTTCCCACTGCTGATCACGGGTCTTCTCTCAAAAAGTAAGTCACCACGTTGGCCAAGTGCAAATTGGCGGACTTTACACACCCTTGACAACATTATGGGGAATTCTCAGGTGCAGGTTTCCTCACGATGATTTCCTTTGCAAACAATTCACAATTTAAGTTTCAATTTCTAAGCGTACCTATATAAATATATTGTCAGTAATAATAGGGTACTTTCGGTAGTGAAAAATAAACTTGATTTTCGTAATAAAAAGCAACAAAAAATATATTTCGGCAAAATAAACACGCTTTCTCGCCTTAAAATAAAATAAAATATTAATTCTTTTTTTATTTCCGGAAAAACGCTGTCAGAGCTTGACGTAATAATGGCAAATTGTACAGTGCCACAAACTTATCTCACCCGGTGGCCAAAATTGGAACTAATGCAAATGTTATACTGTTGTCAGAAAAACTACAAGACAGTAGCGCCACCCTTACCGGGTCAAATATGTTTGTGGCATTGTATGTAAGACCGGCATTCATTCAAGTTGCTAAGCACGAAACTGAACTGACAGTTTGGTTCTTGGAGGAATAGGTTTGCCAATGTGACGTCACACCAATGCCTCTTGTGTTTTAGGTCACGTGACATACCAATTAAAAATTTCGAATTTTAATATTAAATATTAAAATAATTATATGCTCTAATGATTCAAAATCAGAATATTAAGGTATATTTCGGCATAAACTTTAATTTTTATGAAATTTCATAATTTATTTTTCATTACGGAAATTACAATAGGGTACTATTGTAATTACACTTTACACTATATACACTACCTACAGATACTTTATGTAACCTCGATGTTGATACAATGTATAAGGAACCTTATTCACCATTTCTTTAATTTTCCAGTTAGTCGACGTAAAAGACGTGATGGATCACCAAGAGTACTTTCCAAAGTTCGTTCGGTGCATGAAGCGCAAAACATTGCGAGCGTTAGATCGTTCGCTCACGCCTGACGTCGTGCCGATAGGAGACGGGGTCAGCTTGGTGCGGTTCGAGCTCGTTGGCCCCGCCGGTAATGTAGTGCCGGACAACGATACTAGGTAACGGAAATATCAAGTATGTTACTCGACTATCAGAGAGTAGTTTACAAGCAGTAAATTACAAGACATTGCGAGCGTTAGATCGTTCGCTCACGCCTGACGTCGCCGCGTCGTGCCGACAGGAGACGGGGTCAGCTTGGTGCGGTTCGAGCTCGTTGGCCCCGCCGGTAATGTAGTGCCGGACAACGATACTAGGTAACGGAAATATCAAGTATGTTACTCGACTATCAGAGAGTAGTTTACAAGCAGTAAATAGCAAGACATTGCGAGCGTTAGATCGTTCGCTCACGCCTGACGTCGTGCCGATAGGAGACGGGGTCAGCTTGGTGCGGTTCAAGCTCGTTGGCCCCGCCGGTAATGTAGTGCCGGACAACGATACTAGGTAACGGAAATATCAAGTATGTTACTCGACTATCAGAGAGTAGTTTACAAGCAGTAAATAGCAAGACATTGCGAGCGTTAGATCGTTAGCTCACGCCTGACGTCGTGCCGATAGGAGACGGGGTCAGCTTGGTGCGGTTCGAGCTCGTTGGCCCCGCCGGTAATGTAGTGCCGGACAACGATACTAGGTAACGGAAATATCAAGTATGTTACTCGACTATCAGAGAGTAGTTTACAAACAGTAAATAGCAAGACATTGCAAGCGTTAGATCGTTCGCTCTCGCCTGACGTCGTGCCGATAGGAGACGGGGTCAGCTTGGTGTGGTTCGAGTTCGTTGGCCCCGCCGGTAATGTAGTGCCGGACAACGATACTAGGTAACGGAAATGTCAAGTATGTTACTCGACTATCAGAGAGTAGTTTACAAGCAGTAACCCTTGAGAGATTGCTCGGAATGTAAATAAACTTGAGCCCTTACATTTTCATATTCTTGTGCTAATTTCGTTTTCGTGAAAAAGTCTACAACGTTTTGCTTTATATTATTGTACATATTCGTTGTAAAATGCGTTTGTTATGATATACCTACCAACTTATACTATTTTTTAATAAAGTAACGCACAAGTACCGACTGCCGAGATTGTTTCAACATTTTATTAATAAAGTTAGATAGAAAACTATTCCCTGCAGAATTAGTACAAACAAGTAAGTTAAAGTTAGAACTAGATGGACTAATATTAGAATTCCTAAAGACTCTTCTCATTTCAGACTTTAATTCTGTCCAATATTAACAAGAACTACCATAACTTCATCTCTCTTATTAAACCTATTTTTGCCAGGTATGGAGACATAATTCAGTAATATATTGTATGACATAAATATTATAGCACTGACGACCCCGTAGCGTTGTTGGTAGAGATCCTGTCTGGAAAGCGTGAGTTCTTGGGTTCGATTCCCGTCCAGAGAAAATATTTATGCCACAAATAAACATTAGCATATAAAATACTGGTAAAATTATTGGCAGTAATCTAATAAATATTGTTTCAACTTTACATTAATGATGTATGATGATTTACATGAGGTGATTTTTCGTGCCAATTCTGTGGCGTTATCAATCTCTGCAAGAATGACAAATATTCGAATTTCAGTTCATGGACGAGCATGTCAATGACCGCGTAATAATATATTGTCAACGCTGTATTGAGTTCCATATAATATTGCGTAAACGTTCCACTTTCGAGTGTGGCGAAATAATGTAACAAACAATGTATGTCGATGTAAATCACGGAATTTGAATCGAATTAATTTTGCAGTTTTAAGAAAAAAGCATAGAGGTGTATGCTGATGCAGATGTTTAGGTAGAGCAGGTGTAGTGGACTTAAAAGCTAGGTTTAGCACTTTCTTCGAATTTGAATATGAAAATTTGTTATGACATAGGGTTATCGTTATCTTAACACAACGGTAACAATTTCGTTATGTTATAGCTCCTGGGGTGAGTTTTGAGTGAATATGGAAAGAGGCAAATATGCGAAAGGCAAGTTGCACCAACTGGAATTTGAATAGAATGTGGCACTGTTTAATAACTTACTTTATGATACTGTCTTCAATTCATTAGACCAGGGTTACAAAGTTTCAAGTTTCAGGGTTTCAGGTCAGTTCAGGACTCATGTTTCAAACTAATTATAATCTTACGGTTAAAATATAAGACTAATTAAGTACGTAATGAACGAATAAAACTTGATAGAATATAAGTATGACAGAATTGACTAAGTATATTACTACTTTAAAATACACATACCAAAAAATTCTGTGATAAAATCCCAAAACACATAACTTCGCTTACTTAAAGTAATTGATTTCATAAAACAGTTAAAACGTGTCTAGGTGTAAAATACTTTGTCCCTTTTTAATTAGACTTCATACCTAACGAAACGTATAAGTTGGCCCATATAATTAAGATAGGTATTAATAGTACTGTACCATTATGGAGGAATTTTGCTATCGTATGCATTTTATTTTACGTCATCGGTTCAAGAATGTGTTATTAAGTTTTCTATTTCCAGTACGTGGTCAGACAAAGAATTGGATGAAATTGATTGGCGAACACTCGCTCTACAACGAATGGCAAAAGTATTAAGGACGCATGTTATAAAATTTGACATAGAATCAAATAAAACTGCTTTAGATATAGGTAAGAAATAAATAATTATCATTTTTTTCCGTTTTTTAACCAAAATGAGTCACTATATAAGTGACACTACTGTAACTGATGGAAGGTCAAGTGTCCAAAAACTTAGATGACACTAACAAAGTTATCGACAACGCTATGATAAAATGATTATTCAAGTTTTGTACATGGTACAAGTTTCGTAAGGCAATCAATTTTCTCGTGCAGCAAACCTTACTAGCTACACTTGAGTCAGCTTTGAAACGTATCTTTATGTTCCAGCTTGTCGCTTGGGAGCTATTACTTATCTCTTATCGCTTCTTTGATACCATTGATACTACTAAATACATACGGGCGGTGTGACCAGTGACTCGTTTACTCGTGTTTTGGAATATAAATAAAAAAAATACCGTAACTTACTCCGATAAGTGATTGCGTTGTTCCTTTGTGCAATTTTAGGTATTTTAATATTTGCAGTGGAGTCTCGTGGCAGGCGTCGTCATCATATGCTGACAATGATGATGTTCGGAATCGTCTCCATTGGAATGGTTCTCGTTCCTATGGGGTTCCAGTTCTTAGCAGTACTAGGGGGCAAGGCTCTGCTGCTAGCTAAAATGGCTCTCATCCTCGCCTCGATACAGGGACTTAAAAAAGTAAGTTAACAACTAATAAGTAGATAGAAAAAATATTACTTAAATATAATATTACTATAAAATAACTGATATCCTACGGCACAATACTAATTTTTTACATTATTTGCCTCTGTAACAAAATCTTCACGGTAGACGTTAAAAGCATGTTTAAATATAATTTTGTTTAATTAACTTTTAAAATAACAGACAATACCACTTGATGAAAAAATAACTTTGCTATTAAAACACAATATGAATTGTATTTTGTACTAATTAAATCACGAATCACGATGGTATCAACATTAACTGGGAAGACAGAAATCTTTAGTTGAAATAAAATTTAATAATTACATTTTCTTTTAAGGTAGACACTAATCATGAAAGGGAAAAGGTATGATTACTTTCAACAAAATAAAAAAATTATAAATTAATGCTTTTGTGATCATGAATAACTAGTTTTTCATTTTATTTCAAAATAATTTATGTAAACTGATTATTATCTTCTTACTGTCTATATAAAAAATAAAAAACTTCCATTTTTCAAAGTTTTCCACAATTACTGTTTACCTAACTTTTAACTATTACTACTGATACCACTTTAACGCTATATAGCACTTTACTAAAACTGAAACAGGATAACCCGTTAACAGGAATTCTGTTCCAGATTGCTACAAGTCCGGTGAGCTATGGCTTCTATCATTCATACCCACCGCCATACGATCACTACCAGAAACGAAGCCAAGACAATTGGTTACCAACACCAGAGATACCTTTGACGTCTCATACCTCACACGAAGTAAACAATCCTTCGGCAATTGATACACGAGAATTTAAAATTGACAGAACATACGTATCAGATACTAAGGAAATTACTGAAAAGAACGTTAAAAAAAAAGAAAATAGACCTCATCAAAAGCCGCAAAAACCTCAAGCTGATAAACAAGAATTTGAACAACGAATATTTCCCGATTATGTTGGAATTGCAGAACCTTCTGGAACGATCGAAACTCCTTTGGAATTTGTGGACTCAACAACAAAACCTGGCGAAGTGCAAGCGGACTTTGCGTTAGATTTGCCGTACAATAGATTTCGCTTTCAAAGTCCCACTACTGTAATTTCAGCTTGATATATTCATGAAACTCTCACAAGCATTGTATAATGTGGTCAACGGAATATTTTTATATCTTACACAAGTTTTATATCCGGAGAGACATGTACCTATTGTGTTATTTGATACATATTGAAATAAATTTAAGAAATACATAATAACAAATATAAGATAATGCAAAGGAATTTAAGCTCCAACCCACTAATGGCCCACTACTGAGCACGGGTCTCTCCTCGTTACTGAGGAGGCCTAGAGCATACTCCACCACGCTGCTCCAATGCAGATTGGTGGAGGGGTTAGTGGCCAATCCAGTGTCGAAAGTTTTCGAGCCGCCCGTAGGCCTCCGACATGGCTTAACGATTGCTATCAATCGGTAACAACCGGGACCGACGGCTTTACGTGCCCTCCGAAGCACGGAAGCGCTCAAGAAATTTTTGCCACTAGCGGTAATTTTTGGGTATTGTAAGTGGTAAATTTATTTGATCAAATAACATTTATCTTGGTGAACTTCCATATTACGCTACATTTGCGTAGGATTAAGATTAACGATGTACGAGAATATCATAGGCTGTACTCGTGTGGGCGTTCAGTACTAGGAAGAAGTATTGTTGCACATAAAAAATAAAGGAACTAGCGTAAGTGGGATTTGCTTTAGATAATTTTTTGATGTTTGTACTAAATATAAGTCAGCAAATACCGAAATTGCAACTGTACCTACTTCTTAATATGTAGTTATCATTAATTTTCGTTTTATCTATAGGGAGTGATATCTACAATCTTTAAAGAGGCTTTGAAATGAAAGTATTGGTATACAATTAGGTACCCACCTAAAATATCATAAAATACGCTCTGCTCTTTTCTGCATTCTGCACAGTCCCATTCACCTAGTTACTTAAAAGAACGGTTTGAATATTTGTCCCAGTCGCATGGTGATAATAGATCTCTCCGTTCAAATTCCAACTTAACTCTGCGGAGTCCTTCGGAGTCCTTCCCATTCTAGTAATTTCTATAAAAAATCATTTAGTGCTCACGCAGTCAGTCTATGGAATTCCTTGCCGCTAACTATAAGGGATTCTCCAACGCTCTGCTCTTTCAAAAGGCAGATTAAAGAACATTACATGTCTTCTACGTTTTAGGTTTGGCTTTCCCTCATTTCAAATTGTTCATTTCAACGTTTCTTTTTGTCTTAATTCTTTTACACTGTTAATTTGCTAAACTGTGATCTATTAGTTTCTTTTATTCTCAACCTACAACCTACATTGCATTGCTTTTTTGTCACTCTAATTTTTATATGTACACTCTCTGGTTGTCTGGAAGAGATCGCTCTAAGCGAGAAGACCGCCTATTGCCTACACCATTTTCTGTTTTGTAATATTATTACAGTAGTAGTGATGTTTATATGAATATTTTAACTGTTTAATTGGTATACAATAAAGTGTTATTGTATTGTTTAATAGAATAAAAATAGTCTAACCAAATTAATTGTGTTTCATTAAATTATCTTGAAAGTGCAAATTAGTAGCAAGAATTGATATTCCCTCTCATTGATCTTTAACAAACAATACACAACAATCATTACAAAAAATATTTGTATTAATATATTTGAATCACTTAATTTAAGTAGGTAAGCAGTAGGTATTTTCCAAAAGAAATGTTTATGGATTACCATTTACCAATGAAAGATATCTTTTGAAAAAGTTTTCTTGGGCTATTTAAAGATTTATTGAAATATTTTTTGTACTTTAATAATTTTTAAAACTTGGCTTCAATCGATCAAATCTTCGGAAAATTTAAACAAACTATTAGTTTATACAAACAATGGATAAACTATAAGATACTTTCTCTGGTGTAGCTAGATGATTATCTCGCGTGAAAAAATACAGTTTTGATAAGAATTCTTAGGTCAATAATTAAACATAGTATAACTTAAAAACAGCTAATAAAACTGAGTAATCGTTTTTTGCACGGTGTACTTTTTGTAATCGCAATAATTATGTTTTATGAAGGAAAGTGATTGTGGGTTGTTACTTGATGAATCGTTTTATGGTCAAAGTTTTCAGAGAAAGCTAAGTGCTCATTCATACTGACTCGCGGGCGCGGTGGCGGGCGCGGTCACGAAATATCAAACATATGGCGTAATATCCAAGTGTTCACACAGGAATCGCACGTGCGGTCTAAGTAGCGGGCACGCTAGCGACGACGCGCGCGGCGCGCTCGCGGCAATATATTATCTACTGGGGGCTTAATACGAAAAACGAACACAAAATCACTATTATGGTACGAAATTCAAAGTACGAACGTCGACGTAACGTATGTCAACGTGTGTTTTTCGTAGTAGGCCTCCTGAACTCTCGCGCAAAACGCCTGGCGGTCAATGTGAACACGAGCTCGCCACGTATACCGCGTGCGCGCCCGCCACCGCGCCCACGTGTTCAGTATGAACAAGCACTGATAGACGTAGGCGTTTAAGTTTAGTAATTTAATATTGTATTGTATTCAAGGCCATTTAATTATATCAAGTTAATAAAGTTCTATCCAGCGATGACTACGACAATACATGGAATTCTTTGTTTGTTCATAAGCAAGAGACGTAATTTTTCATGCTACTAAAGGCTTTGTCCTCGGAATTTTTAGGTACAGGACTTTTTACTTATAAAAAGTATACCTCCTTGGATTAATACCCCCGGGTTATTTTTAAAAATAACGAGACACGATAAATTTTATTGCCTCAAACATGAAAGAATGCGTACAAGTCCAAGGGTGGTAAACCTGAGTCGGCATGTCTGAATGAGGTTAATAAAAGGACCGAATTTTGAAAGGAGGTTTGTGATGTTGCGTTATTTTTACGCACTCTTCGTAAAATGTTGTTAAAATATTTTTATGACACCATTTAATGTCGTTTTTATGATCTTGGAAAGAAATGTTCTATCGTTGATCGCTACATTATTTGCTAATGGAATGCTTGTTTTCGTTCACATACGTTACTTAATATTACTACTTTTATGATTTATTATACCAGTGAACCTGAAGTGGTTTTACGATAATTCACATCGAAGTGATATAACTAGCAAAATGTGTCCATGACCACCAAGCATATTTATAAAAAGCTACGATAAAAAGTTTGCAAAATAATTTTCTTTTAATAACTGTCTTATATTTTTTTTCAAGTTTTTCGACCAGACTCATACAGAAATAAAATTATTTAATACAAGTTATTTATTAATCAGAGTTGCTTACAGACTTCAAAAGAGGACCTCTTCGCTATACCAGTATTAATATACCTATCGACGGATGTTACCTACTTACGAGTATAACAAGGATGGTTATGGTATTGCCTCAGCAACATAAATCATAAAATATTAATAACATACATTATATGTATAATTTTACCGTCCATTTATCTAAACTGTGACAGAAATCTAAGGCTTCTACATTTTAAAATGGTTTCATTAATAATGTAAGTATCCAAACATTTTATGTAACCGTCCTACGAGTTACGATAAATTAATGTAACAGGCGCGAAGATACTGTATTATCTGTCGATCATTGAGTTCCAGTTAATCTGTTCTATAATTATTATGTGATTGCATTTTTATAAGACACTGGTTAAGGCGACCCGAATAGCGCAATGGTTAACACGCTGGATCGCTGATCCGAGGGCCTGGATTCGATTCCCAGCGAGGCGGAAATTTGAATCTCGGTCTGTGTGTGTGTCCTTGTCTTGTGTGTTGTCTATGGCACACAAGACACAGGAAATCCTTGTGTGGAACTATGAGTGTGTAGCGTTCAATCAAAGTCCTGTTTCCGTTGAAATCTGCCTCACCTAAAAACTCAAACGATTCAAATATTTGAACGTGTTTTGGTTCCTTTTGATGTCGTGGTCTGCTGACCATGTTGACGTATTTGTTACGCATCGACGCCCTTCCTGCTTGTTTGGCGACCTTTTTGTGACAGAAGATTTTTAAACCTTTACTAAAGAACTACGAAGAGCAGGATTAGCAATCAGTGGTGAGATTTGGTGTGGTGGGCTGGCAAGGCAAGGTGGAGTGAATGGAGATGAGTAAGAGTGGTGTTACTTTAGAGGAGACGAAAGGATAGATATTTAATGGACTTAAACGGGCATGCAGCCCATCCGCTGCGGCTGTCGCCCATAACAACTGTAACCGAACAAGAACGAGACTCAATTTAAGGATTAGGATGTTAGTAATAGTTAATTCTGTTAGTCAATGTTAGCAATAGTCCAGTTAGTAATTGTTAGTATTAGTCTCGTTCTCATTCGGCCACAGATGCATTGCGACCTCTGATGATTGATATGATTGAGACGGTCGCCTGTAATAAAGTGTAACCGGCTCCACACGCGATTATAATATGAGGAAGTTTTCAGGTTTCAAGTGTTACAACAAAATGTGACTGGCTAGCAAGTAGGCCATTGACAATCGGTCTTATGTTCGCGTGTCCATCGAGAGGTTCGAGAACTAACAGGTGATAAATATGAGAGAAAACAGGTGGTCGAAATCATTTCAGTGCAGGAGCATGCGGCGTTTTTAGCTTCATGTATCCGTTTTTTGACAACGTAGGAAATAGTTTCTAGTGTAGCTTATGCTATACACTAAAACTAACCCACGAATATATAAAACTGTAGCGTAAGACTGTTTTGAAATATACCGCGTTAATAATGTGCATAGCGTGGATAGAGTTAAAAGGTGCGTGGGCGCCTGAAACGAGTAAGCTAAGCATGTAGCAATGACGTCAATTCATGTGTAGCGTATTGTGGGTAACAGTGGATATTTATAACATACTAGCTTCCGTCCGCAGGTTTCGCCCGCGTGGAATTCGTTTTCAAATTTCCAAAAATCCTTTCTTAGTGCTCTCCTACACTTCTCAAGGAACATACCTGCCAAATTTCAGCTTTTTCGTTTCAGTAGTTTCGGCTGTGCGTTGTCTGTCAGTCACTCAGTAACGCAAGTGTTTTTATATATACTTAGGTATATACTAGATTTGCAAAGCGAACCTAGGCAAAAAAACTATAAATTAGGTAGATATGTTATAAATACACAATAAAATATGTTGACATGCTAAAAATTAAGGGCATCATTCAGTTAAAAAATATATGTATATTTGTCAGAGACACTTAGTCAGGATGGTGGTACAATGCTCCGATCATCAGGTTGTAAGGTAAAAAATAAAACACAGTGGGCGTTCCAACGTTTCTTAATGATTTAAATTAGGTTTCAGGTTACACAGGTCGATTTAATTAGATTAAAGCTTTTAGGTTAAGTTAAAACGTGGAACTACGGAATTACACTCAGAGAAACGTTATGCCGTCGGGCATAGGTCCAACGCAGTATAAGACTTTATTACAGAGAACACTAGTTAACTTAATGCGACCGTTCAGCTCGACGTCTGCTCGAGAAGTTCCCGCTGTTCGTAAGTGACTGCAGAGCTGTCCTCTGTTGGGTTCCTCCCTCTCCGATATCCCATCGAGTGACGTTTACAGTTCGCACAGAGTTGCCATTTAAATTACAGTTCCGGATTTACGTTTTATTCAAAGTGTAGATTTATTTAGTTTGATTTAAATCTTATTTTTTCCGTCTCCGACATATTTATATTATGAGCATTAAAAAAAGGGAATGAACGTATTAAACATTAATATTTAACAGATTGGTAAATTGGAATTTTTATTATTTTCTTATTTTATTAAAATATTTTTGAGAGAAAATCTTAATTAATTAGTACTTACTTAATTTTAAATCGAAATCTATCTTCTATATTGAAATATAATTTAATCGATTTCATATTCAATTGAGTGATTCTAATACCTAGACGGCGACCATTAACATTAACTAGGTGGTTCTGGACTTCGATTTAGTTGATGTTTATTGACGCATGAGAAAAGTGTGAACGAAACTAATTATTGCTGGCTCTGTTGACACTGAAAATTGAAACTTGTTTTATGTGTTGAGATATAAACTTAGTGGAAACTCTAAACATTACTTCGATAACTACAAGTGTGAATATGACCGCACCCTCAAACTATCCTGTCTACAAAGTTGTTCCGCTGACCATGACTTAATTCTAATATTTAGAAGCTTTTCATACAAAGATAAAGGACTAGCTTTATAATAAATTAGAAGCGTTACACGAGTTTAATATTTCTTGAATCCTGTTCAATACATTTTGTGATGCATATTTTATTCAAATAATTGATAGGATTTCATTTATTGCTCAACAAATAAAACTTTTGTTTTATTAGAATGTAGCGAAAACGATATAGTAAGCTTTAATTAATTTTTGTCAACAAAGTTCTTCTAACTAATAACCCGGTCAGTACCTCAATTCTGCTATTTGTTAACCGATACGGATCGGCTGCGTTTCGGCTTCGTTACAGTTGCGTTTGTAATGGCAAATGGTATTCCACTAACTTTACGTTGGCAGCTGAAACGCAAACGAAACGGAAACGGTTGGTTTTGGAGCCGCATATGAATGGCTTATGGTGTGGCAACTCGAAAAAATTCAGTTGCGCGTACATTGCTACTTTTGTATTGATACATTTCAAAGATTTTTGGCTGTATGACATGTGTATCTTTGCTCAGTGTAAAAAAAAAAGTTTACTCCACGAAAAGTGAAAGTTTCAACTTGACAGTCGACATAATATTATGACAAGTTTGCTGTTTGTTTTGATTTCACGGCGGGCGAATTTCACAGTGCAATAAGATAAGTAAAAATTATCGGAACATATATGGGAATATAAGTATATTTGGAGAAGAAAACGAAGATTTGAGTGCAGGCTGAGAAGTTGGTTTCGCGCAACGCTGTAAATTTCAGCTCTTTTGCAGTGCGTGTACCAACCGAGGGATTGTCGACCTTCCTAAAAGAGAAGTTGTGGCCGAAGGGGGTCGTTTTCCGAAAATTCCGTGGATGTCGGTGACCACCAGCAGTCCCCGGAGACGCGTCTCACTTCGCCGAAATTAAGTGACTTAGTTTTAAGTTATTATAATGTGTATGTATATGTTAGTCGTTAAGGTATATGTGTAAGGTATGCCTGAAATAAAATGATATTATTAATATTTTTTATTTAATACGTTCTACATCCTATTGCTCAGACGAAAAGACGAAGAGGTTCGGGCTATAGTCCACAATTCAAATTTAAATTTTATCTTGTACAATTACTTTCTTTTACTCATCTTAATTTCAAGTTTCTGTCGTCGATAAAAAATTTAATAAAAACTGCCTCAACATCATATCCCAAGCTAAATACGAGCTCACCAAAGAGTGCCCACCAAAGAGTGGTTCAGAAGTTACCTCTCAAACAGAACCATACGCACTGTTGTCGCTGGTGAGACAGGGCTGGAGGATCATGTCACACAAGGGGTACCCACTGGTTCGGTGTATGGGCCAGTAGGGTACATAATGCATGTGAATAGTGTAACAAATGTATTAAAATCATGTAAAGCATATATGTATGCGGATGATATGTGTTTAATGTATTCTTCGAA
The DNA here is from genome assembly GCA_905404135.1 of Hesperia comma. Classification (NCBI taxonomy): domain Eukaryota; kingdom Metazoa; phylum Arthropoda; class Insecta; order Lepidoptera; family Hesperiidae; genus Hesperia; species Hesperia comma. Next base: position 11,041,496 of record FR990021.1, on the reverse strand, counting down.
AGATATTCATGAAATTCAACAAAATTTGCAGTGTGATTTTGAGAACATAACTAAATGGGCACATGATAACGGAATTATAATCAATTTTAGCAAAACAAAATGCATGCATATATGCTCTCCATATAACAGGATGGCAATGAATTATGTTAGTAATAATGTCCACATTATAGGACACACATATGAATGCTTACACAACAATAAAATGGGATGTTCTTGTAATAAGTTGCAGTATGTTGACAATTTTAAATATTTGGGATTGATAGTGGATACAAAATTCAGTTGGAAATTGCACATAAATAATGTTTGTAACAATCTCAGAAGTATACTGTGTAATATCATTTACAAAGCGTGTTGAGTAACTGTACCATGTATACAGTATATTATGCACTTGCTGACTTACTAATTAGCTATGGATTAAATGTTTATGGTCGTACCTTTGATTCATATTTGCAGGAAATTAAAAAACTTCAAATTAGATTGCTGAAATGTCTGATAGATAATAAAACAAAAGATGCTCTCAGGGGGGACTATGAACAGTTATTTCAACATTGTAAAATATTACCAGTTACCAAAAAGATAACATAAATGGTTGCACATCAACAATATCTTAGTGAGGAATACAAAATTGAAGTTGAAAGGAGATATAATAGTAGGCATAATAAACCGAGTAAATATATGCAACCAAGGGCTATAAATTATTATGGGGAAAGAACAAGTAAATATTTGGTTCCTAAAATATACCATAAAATAGATGACATCAGACTGAAGGATAAAATTAGTTTAAATATATTTAAAACAAAGCTAAAAAGTATATTATTAAAGTCAAATTAAATATATTATTATATAATAGATCTTGTACTAGGTGTATATTAGGGTTCTTCTTCATGAGGTATACATATTTAGACAGTAGGTACTTGCTTAACTTCTTTAATTGTTTAAGGTTTACTTATACTTAGATTACTTTTAGATAGGGTACAAATGTGTGAAAATCTGTGCATGCACCTTGCCAATAAACTGTTCTTACAGTTTGGCAAGATAATTATAATTGTTATAATAATGTACCTACCAAGTTCTTGAATAAATAAAAAATTATTTCTGCAAGAATAATGTACGTAAGAACGTATGACTATGACTACTTGGATATATGTAGGTACAAAAAAACTTAAATGATAACTGTTGTAAAACAATGATAATACAATGAATTTTAAGTTCCCAAAAAGTTTTAGCTCACAATCAACACGCGAAAAGGAATTTAAATCAAATCAAGGTGGTACCTTCGATCAAAACTTAATCGCAATATTATCAAAAGCTACTCATTCGCTGCCGATGTAAAACCGCTATTTTTGACATTTCAACCAACGCAGAACCGTAGCGTTTCGGCCTTACCAACTGTCAAAAACTTATCAGAATACGAAATCAAAGCTGAACCGCTAACGGAACGCTACGTGTTCTTACCAGAATACGACAACCAAACCGCTTCGGCTGCGTAACCAATGCGTTTCGGTTTCGTTTTGACCAATTGTTAGTAGAATACCAAAAGTAGATTCCAATGCGTTTCAGATCCGTTTCGGCTTAAAATAAAATAGCAGAATTGGGGGGCAGGTCTAGCTCGACTGGCGAAGATGTAGTGACATCCATACCCACATTATTAAACATTTCTTTATTTATTATCTTTCTATAAAGAACGAATGTAAACCTTTCGAATCAGAACCATTTATTTTTAAACTTTTAAACATTTATTTTGCAAATCTTCTATCAAAAGTAAAAGTTATAAAATTTTAATTCATTAATTAATAGTATTGGTATTTAAAGGCTAAACTTATAAGGAAATTACAGTACTTTGATCCTAAGTGATCAACAAAACGCTCACACACTTTAGATTGTATTTTCTTAAAGAACAACTCTATTATGTAATAATTATAAAGTATATTAATAATTAAGATACTTCATTTTATTATATAAAGTATATTTTTGCATGTATTTAATGAAAAAAACTGTTTTATGCTTAAACTAAACAAATCATAGACTTTTTCCTCAGTTTTTGGCACACATTAAGAAAATGAACTGTAAAACATAAAAAATCTATAATATTGGTAGAAATCAGTCTTGCCTGTGATTTTGAGATATATTTCTTTCGTAATATACATGACACACAAACATCACGTGTTTAGTTTCCAGTGATTTACTGTACAAAGTACATGCTGTTTTAGACTTTCAAAAACTAGTACTAAAACGACTAAAGATCCTTTTTCTTCGGTATTCCCCTCTTTAAATATTACATCAGCCTTTGCAAATCCTCTATTTGATACAGGCCTACTTACTTACATACTTGGGCCACTCTTGACTATTCCCGAGACTTTCGTATCCAGCGATGCCCCGTACCATGTTCAGGTCGCCACACTTTTTTCCCTAGCGGTTATCGGTCCTATATATACGCTATGTGGCTAGCTCTTTTCTTATTGGCAATATTGGAAGGTAATTATTACGTGTTTAAAAACAGTAATTTAAAGTTTAATAACAAAATTATTTTTTATAATTTGAACAAAAACACTTACACGGATAGGCGCGTGATGAGCAAAATGCCGCGCTTTGCGATGCAGTGCGCAAAATCCACTTACTGCACAAACTCAGCAGCACTGATCGAAGAATGAGATGTGTCAAAGGAAAGGGGGTGAAAAGTTAGGAAGGTACTGTTAAGCTTGTAGTTTCAAAGTATCGCTAAGGTAGAAAAAAACCGCAATTAATTTTTACGTGAGCAAAATGCTCATAACGCGCCTTCTCACGGGTTAAGCAACAGGGAGCGCGATCGGTAGTTCGAAGGGTTACCGTTAGCGGCATTCTTGAGCGTTTCCATGCTTCGGAGCTATTCACCAATCCGCACTGGAGCAGCGTGGTGGAGTTCTTTTAAAAAATGAGGAGGCCCATGCTCCGCTACTGTGATATAATACTGTAAGTAGATACTAGTATAGATCTAACAATAAGGTAATCGACCGAGTGTAAATGTCCTACAAATACGAGTAATGTAGGCCAGTGGAAGAATTATCAAGGCGCTTGCTTACGTGGCGATCAAACAGATGCGGCGTAATTATTGTCTCGATACGGATTAATTATTCAACTATAAACAGAACGGAGTGTTAAATAGGAATCCTAATTAACACTCTGAAATAGAGTAGGCTTTTAATCGCAGGGGAACAATTGAAATTAATTTCAAAAGGCATGAGGTTTCATTGGTTTCCATGAATCCTGTTCATTAAAATTTAACGACCCAATTTTTATCACATCAGACTGACATTGAAAAGGTCCTGGTTTTATTCTCAGCGAGGCGAAAATTTTAAAGATGACTTGACTGTTCTATGCCTGGATGTGTGTTCTTGTCTTTTTGTTGTAAAAGGCACCCAGGACACAGCGTATCCAAGTGTGAATTATTTACTTTTTTATCGAATTAAGGTAGCAAACCTCCCTCCTGCTGCCGCCTATAACGACTGTGATGAACCCAAAACAAGAATAAATTTCATGTCAGTAGGTAATTGTTAGTATGAGTTTCGTTCTAATTCGGTTACAGTTGCGTTGCTATCCTGTAGGACTGAGATGGTCGCCTCAAGTAAGTGTAACCGCCATTTCTTTTTATCGGGTACACAATTGCTATAAAAACAGTTCTTGTTGCGGGCAGTGGTATTTTCCGGCTGAACTCTCTGGCTCTTACTAAGTATAAGAGTTATTTAATTTTAAACGTGCTTGTGACGCTCATAGTTCGTGTCTGACCAAGTAAAGCAAAGAACTGCGGGAGCAGTTTATAGTTGGATAAACGATCGCAAACATGGAAAAATGGTCATTATTCCAAGAGTCGTCTATGGAATAAATTTCGGAGCTCCCTACAGGAATGAAATTTATTCACGTTTACATACACCAGTGAATTTTCATTCGATAACGGATTACTGCTACAATTACATTATATAATTATATTATGTATGGAAAAATAAACATTTAATGTTTTCAGGCTATGTATATCTTTTCGATGCTTATATTTTTATGCATAAATCAATAATAATATAATAAAAATGGAAAACTTACAGCGCTAATTTTATAGTAAAGATTGTAATAATTATTATCATATAAAGAGATTCACATTACATTTTAATAATTTAATGAATAATAGTAGATTATACACCAAGGGGATAAAGCACTGTTTTATGTCACGGGCGCTATATTGAATCCTGAACGTAACGAAGGACTCCAAATTTAACTCCCGAGCGCAGCGAGGGTGTTATAAGTTAATTCCCGAGCAAAGCGAGGGAATTAAGATTGAGTCCTGAGTGCAGTGAGGGATTCAAGCGCCCAAGAAAAAAACAGTTTTATTCCGGTGGTGTATACTCTACTTTTCTCACTTTATGCGAGACAATAAAAAACCAGGCTTAGTAGATAGTGTTTATTACAGCAAATTAAAAGTGAAAATTGATATTGGAGACATTAGTCCAATTAGACAATGCCTATGGCATCTAATTTAATAGCTTCTGGAGTCAAAATACTTTCATCACTCGACATTTTTGATATGAAATATTTATAGAATCTTCTAAAGGTACTACTATAGTAAACCCAACTTAAGATTGAAACGAAAGAGGCGCTGTCGGACGCATTTGACATTCATTTGACCAATCATTGCACACTAGTAACTGACAGATGAATGATCACAACGTACTTATGAATGACTTTTCGTTAGTTCCAATTTTTGCCATTTCAGAGATAAGTTGGGCGCACTGTAGCTACGGCTATAGCAACTTCTTTCAGCTGGCGTGGCCTACTCGATTTGACAAACAAATGAAGTTCGTCTCAGTGCGAATCTAGTGGGCCACGGCTTCGGTCTTCGAAAATCGAGTTGTCCGCGCCCGCTGAGGGCACATTCTGTTTAGCGAAATGAGGGTAACCGCGTGTGAATTTTCCGCTAGAGGCGCTAGTGAGAAGGGAGGTCTGTCTGTCACTTTTCGCTTGTCTGAATGGTCTGAATTTCATTTGTTTATGTATGGGCGGGCTTTGACAGCAAGACCTCACCTCGACGGTGGCGCCAGCTGGTGAGCACAAAAACGGCGACCCTCATTAGACTTTATGCACATAGCAATAAGAGTTATGAAAGTGAAAATCACATTATTGACCAGCGGGTTATAATCAAATTCAATAGAATATTATAACCCGGCTAAAGCCAAGAGGTATAATGTCTTGCTTTCGGTAAGGTTTACATGACATATAATTCGGCATTGTCGAGCATGTAGTGTGAAAATAATATATCATAGACCTACCAATCTATTTTTTACTTTTCAACATACCTTGTAATAATGGAAGTGAGTATAATTTAAAAAAAAAACTTTTACATTAAATTCATTGTTTGACGACCCGAATGGCGCAATGGTTAACACGCCGATCGCTGTTCCGAGGGTCCTGGGTTCGATTCCCAGCGAGGCGGCAATTTGAATGATGAGTTTAAATTTACGTTCTCGGTCTGGGTGTGTGTCCTTGTCTTGTGTGTTGTCCAAGGCACCCACGACACAGGGAATCCTAGTGTGGGGCTTTGAGTGTGAAGCGTTATTATTATTATTTATCGTTTAGTGACAAGGATTAAATATACTTATGGGAAAATGTAAAGGTTATATAGGTACATAACATACTATTGAAGCTGTAACCGTGTTTATTAACCAATCTGGGAAACGGGATGAAATACGCTCGTAACATTGTATTTAGAAGCGTACAGGATTTCGACAAATAAAATGAAACTGAATTCACACAGCTTTAAGTATAGGCTATTGTTTCATTATATTTGTTTGAGTGTTTTTTGTGGATTTTGTAAAAATAATTTGACCTTTTAGATTATTAAGCTAAATACGCAACATGTTGATTTTTCGCTGAGGATTTTTTTTATGGAATTAAAATAGTAAAAGAGCATGCAAACTGTGATCTAACTGAAACAATATTATGGAAATAACATTGCATAAATACGAGTATACTGTTTCTTAGTTTAGGAAATCTCTTTCAATAGTCTTGCGAATAGAATACTAATATATTTGAATCGCGGAGATAATGAAATTGCTACTCCTCGCTAAAACAAATTTGTTACGTGTATTCGCAGTTCACTTGAGCATATAAGCAAAATTTTCATAAGGCATTTTAATTTCTCGCTGTCCATATACAATGAACCTTAATTATAGGGGGCGGAGAGCTGGCATTTGAGTGGGTTGTCATTGAAACGAATTCCATATAGCACGCGAACAGAATATAATTAGTCTGCAAACGAAGAGATCAGCAATTTGACGCTAATTGGTCGTTGTCATCCGTCAACATATTTTACACCAAAGGCATCACCGACACGCTGCCGACCAAAAAGGAAGCGGGGGACATTATTTTCACCATTAAGATACTGTAATCGATATAGGCCAAACGTTTTACGTTTGATTAAGAATAAATATTGGAAGTTTAGTTTTGTTCAGAAGGGTACCTATAATATCACGAGCATAAAAAATTGTCTACGCCTTACGCCCAGATATTTTTAAAGGTAAATAAAGGTGAATCCACGTCTTATTTTCAATCAATATCATAAATAATAATCTCGTTACCAACCGTAATTTAATTTTCAGTAGGTAAATGTAATCTGAGCTGAGAACTCTCAGTACCGTAAGTCTGATTTATTTTTAATCGGGTGATTCGTTTAAAGGAAATTTACTTATGCCTTTAAATAATGCAAATAGCGCCTTAGGGTGTATAATGAAATTCATATAATTTTTTTTTGCTGATTGTTGTCATCTTGAATACGACTTCGCATTTATTTTTGAAGTAAAACATCTGTATCATTGTACTCGTGAGAATTTTTGTAGGGGGACAAAACAAAAAAAAATCGTTTAAGGTACAGTTTAAGTCACAGACAGTCAAGATGGACTGATCTCCCGAATCGTAGCGAGGCCGGATTTACTACGTTACTTTTTACTGCTTACGGCGCTGTCTGTACATGGCATATTGTTGAAAGACAATGTAATACATACTTGTTTTAAAGACTGAGGCTGGCAACTTGTTAAGAAAAAAAGACTAGTTTCTATCTGTCTAAAGAAAACAATTGGCGATTCTCTTCTGTGTCTTGTAACATACATTGTACATTGTGGAAAGTAATAAAATAAAACCACGTTAAGAAAACTAGACTTTCAATTGCTTTCAATCCAATATTCCAACAGGTTATGGGCCCAGAGCACATACCTGAAAGTCTAGAAACTAGTGGGCAGGTGAAATACCGGTGAAGGAAAAATCGAGTGTGATTTTTGTGTTGAAGTTGCCGGGAAGTAAAAATACACAATGGACGGAAATGGTCAGACCACAGTTATCAAACTGGAAGGTATAAGGAACTGGAACGTGTGGAAATTCCAGACAATGGTTTTACTGCGAGGTCAAAATCTAATTGATGTTGTTGAAGGGAAACTTCCAAAAGGACAAGATACAGAGCATCGAAAAGCATGGGAGTTAAAGGATGCAAAGGCCCAAACGATAATTGTGACCAGAATGACCGAGGAGGTGATGCTGCACATAATATCCTGTACTACATCAGCAGAGATGTGGCGAAAGTTGGCAAGTGTGTTTGAACAAAAGAGTGAGACGAGTATTCATATAGTTCAGCAAAGATTCTTTCAATACAAATACGAAGAAGGAGTGGAAATGTCAGTTTTCCTGTCAAAAATTCAAGAGTTACAGAATCAACTCAAACAAATGGGCGAAGATATTTCAGAAAAATTCGTCATCACTAAGGTCTTAATGTCCTTGCCTGATGGTTACAAACATTTCGTTTCTGCGTGGGAATCAGCACCAGACGAAAAACAAACGTACGATAACCTGGTCGCTCGTTTGTTGGTAGAAGAGGAAAGATTAAAAGAGAAGGGTGAAGTCGCCTCGTCGTCATCTGCGTTTGTGGCAAAGAAAAATGCTCCAAGTAAGGAAAGATATTCTAAGAAAAATATAAAGTGTTTCAAGTGTAACAAGCAAGGACACTTTCAAGCTGATTGTACAAGTAATGTAAGTAGTAACAATAACTATCGTAACACTAACTTTGGAAATAAAAGTGATAAAAGATGTTTCTACTGTAATAAGATTGGCCATAATAAAAATGAATGCTGGTTTAAGAAGGGAAAGGAAAAGAATGCATTTGTAGTGCAACAAACACCAGACGAACTGTATCAGCATACAAAGTGGCTGGTGGACACAGGGGCCAGCGAACACATGTGTCAAGATAAAAATCTGTTTTCGACATTTTCGCCGTTGTCATCGCAAAAGTCAGTGATAATAGGCAATGGTACACAAATAAGTGTCATCGGCAGCGGACAGGTCACACTAGAGACATTTGATGGAAATAAATGGATCGAGACTACTATTGACAATGTATTGTGTGTGCCGGACCTAAAAGTAAATCTATTCTCCGTAAATTGCGCGGCAGATAAAGGATATGTCATGATGACAAATCAAAATGCTTGCAAATTTTACAAGGAAAACAAAGTGCGAGCAGTGGCAAATCGCATCGGAAAAATGTATATCATGGATGTGAGATATAAATGTGGCTTTGCGAACGCTTCAGAGGCTAATTCAAGCTTAAAAGAGTGGCATGAGAAACTTGCGCATCAAAATATTCAACATGTCAAACGTGTATTATCATGCAATAATATCAAAGTGTCTGAAGAAACTATTGGAAACTGCCAAGGTTGTTTACAGGGTAAAGCACATCGTTTGCCCTTTAATAACAGTGACACAAGAACAACTAAAACATGCGAGCTGATACACGCTGACGTTTGCGGACCGATGGAAACAGTATCTATTGGAGGCGCAAGGTATTTTTTAGTGTTAAAAGACGATTACTCATGCTATAGATCAGTATATTTTATGAAAAGAAAGGAAGAAGTTTTCAATTGTATCAAAGATTTTGTAAACAAAGCCGAAAATGTCACAGGAAATCGGATTATCAACTTTAGAAGTGACAATGGGTTAGAATTTGTTAATAAAGCTGTGTCTGTTTTTTTCTCAGAAAGGGGTATAACACATCAAACATCAGTACCCTACACGCCCCAACAGAATGGCAAAGCGGAGAGGGAAATAAGGACCCTGACAGAAGCAGCCAGGTCAATGCTGTATGCCAAGAATCTTCCGAAGAAATTATGGGCTGAGGCAGTGAATACTGCTGCATATGTTATTAATAGAACAGGTAGGAGTAGTGTAATAAATAAAACACCATATGAAATATGGACGAATAAACAGTTTGACCTGCGTCATCTACAAATTTTTGGTACACCAGTGTCTGTACACATTGTAAAAGAAAAGAGGAGGAAATGGGATTCTAAAGGAGAGGCTGGTATAATGGTGGGTTATCAAGAAAATGTAAAAGGTTATAGAATATTTTTTCCGCAGAGAAATGAAGTTGAGGTGAAGAGGGATATCACATTCCTGGAGCCTGTAAGAGAGAAAATAGAAAATATTAATATAGATATTACTACAAATATAAACAATGAGATAACAGATGCGGACGATACTCACCAAGATTCCGAGGAAGAAGATCTTGTTGACTCGAAACTTACAAATGAGTTGACAGATGATGACCAACACAGCTTGTATGATCCAGAAGTGTCAAGTGAACACTATAGTGATTGTGATGCCTTGTCGGAGCCAAATTCACCACGATATAGCAAGCGTATCAGAAAGCAAACACAATTTTACTGCTGTCAAAATGTCTATACTGCAGAAACAGAACCTAGAACCTATAAGGAAGCCATGGAAAGAAGTGATGCTTGTCAGTGGGAAGAGGCAATAAAAAAAAGAACTCGATACTCTAAAAGCAAATAACACCTGGACGCCGAGCACCGTACCTGAAAATCAAAATGTAATTAGTTCTAAGTGGGTATTCAAATTAAAGAAGCTTAGTAATGGTGTCCAACACAAAGCCAGGTTGGTGGCCCGAGGCTTTGAGCAGGACAATATGTTTGATATGTATGAAATTTACTCACCTGTTGCTAAATTGTCGACCGTTAGATTATTTGTTTCTGTTGCTACTAAACTGAATGCACCTATACATCAAATGGATGTAACTGGAGCTTTTTTGTATGGGGAAATAAAAGAAAATGTGTATATTAAATTGCCTGAGGGGGCACATAATGGTTCTGATAATATTGTGAAACTCAATAAATCGTTGTATGGACTTAAAAAGTCTCCTAAGTACTGGAATGAAAAATTTAATATGGTAATAAGTAAAGCAGGATACCTGAAATCAAAAAATGATCCATGTTTATTTACAAAGTGTCAAGGAGAAGTCCAAACTTACGTTTTATTGTATGTTGATGACATTATAATGTTCAGTACTGATGAACAATGTATAAGTGATCTTAAATCACATTTGCAAGATGAATTTAAAATGAAAGATATGGGGTTAGTTTCCAACTTTCTTGGAATAAATATTAAACAAAATTTTAAAGATTGTGTTACTGAATTAAGCCAAAAGTCTTATTTAGAGTCTATATTAAAAAGATTTAATATGGAAAGTTGTAATACGTTAAGAAAACTAGACTTTCAATTGCTTTCAATCCAATATTCCAACACATATAATTAATTATGTTTAAAAATTCATAATATACGCAACAGAACCAAAACCGTGTTTTTTCACTTTATCTGTTTGTCTGTATATCTGTATTTTTGTGCACGGTAATCTAGAAATGGTTTATTCGATTTGAATGCAGTTTTTAGGATTATATTGTGATGGGCATTAATCAGATAACAAATAAAGAAGTTATGTTAGTGAAGCTTAAATGATGTCCACGCGGGCGAAGCCGTGGGCAAAAGCAAGTAAGAAATAAAGTTATATCAACTTGGTTCTACGCTACTACTACTAGGTACCTACTACGCTCAGTAGTTGGCTTATGATCCCTTAATATTTTTATTCTTGTAGGTTAAATTCGATTGAGAATGACGAGATTTCGAGTCGAGTTACGAAGGTAGTTTATGGTTATTTTGGTCTTTCTTACATTGACAAGACATTGAAAAGCATTTTTTCGAATGTATTTTTTGGTCAGAATCTTAATATTATGAACCCGATATTTTCTCGGTATTGCAAGTACAAGGTTTGATCTTGGTTTAAACGCAAATCGCGTTTAGTGTACCTAGAGTGAGCGCGTCTTTCCGAAAAACGTCAGCGGGCGCGTGGGGAGCATTCTGCCGCTTCTTTTCACTATTTTGAAAAGAAATATAACTATTGAATCAATAATTTTTTCAGAATATAAGTAAAACACAATAAAGTATTGAAAAATATTAATTTATAATAATGGTAATGATTAACTTACCTTATCAATTAGGTACAATCTATATAATCAGGTACAATTATATTAATGGTGTCCTCACATGTCCGCAATGTGCGCGGACCTTCTCAAAGAAGATTGGCTATTGCAGCCATATGCGAGCACACGAGCGACACACATTTGCACGGAGTTGAAGCAGTCGCCGTGACCGAAATCGGTCTGGAATCAATCAATCAATCAATAGATGTTACTATTACTACTTGCTCCACAAATGCTTCTGTTATCGCGGAATTATTTTTTTGTATTAAAGATTCCAAAACTGACAATTACTTCGAAAGTACAAGTATTTTTCTACTATAGTTTACTATTTCAATATACTTGTACTCTGTCAATAATTTCAAATTTTGAAATATTAAATTTAAAAAATTATAGGTAACTCCTTGATAAAATAATATTTTTGTCATAATAAGTGTAACAAAAACTTGTAAGTCCATCTTCCAAGACTCAAAATCTACCTGTGAATTATTAATAATAAATTAAAATACTGTTTTTATAAAGTTTTTCTACTACTACCGGCCATTGTTATTGACTTTAAACTTTTAAAAAATTAAGTACTTACCTTGTTTTATTACACTACATTTATTTGCCAGTTGTCATGGCGGATTTTATATTTATTTTTTATAGAAAGTTACTTACGAAGTAGATACTAAGTAAGACACCTACCTATTATCACTTGAGTCGGTTGGTGTTTAGGCATTGCTTTCTTTATCATTTTTAGATCACGCTGTATAATATTTCGGTGGATTTTCATTTCAGTGAATATCTTTTTCATTTCGGTGAACGGCGGTTTCATTTCGGTGACATCGAAAATTGAAACTCTTGTCATTCATTTGTTTTTCAAATTATTTTGTTTCCATTACTCTTCTATATTATATAAGTTCACGATGAACAATAATGTGCAAAATAAATTCACAAAAACTCATAAATAAAAATATTCACCGAAATGAAAAAAAATATCGGCTTGTTGAAATTCACCCACAAACGCCCACGATTCCGGAATAATATACATTGATCTGAGAGCTACTGCCCATCACTGAATATACCTACTTATCCATAAATCCATCCATCCATAAATCCATTTTTTATACTTATAATTTAACTGAAAGTGATTAATGTCTTTATAATAGGTATACCTTAGTAATATAAAATAGGTATAATATACTATATTAGCGAATTCGGTTATGTTACAATGGTATGTATTTTATTCACTTTTTCAACGTTTGTATTTCAGTTTACTTGTCTGTTTTTGACTGGTTATGTATGTTATAAGCTAACCTCGAAAAACGGATTAACCACTTTGGATACCGTTTTAATATTATTATGTATTTTTGTACACTTCGAGTAGCATTTAGTGTTTACTATTATTTTGACATGGTTAAAAAAGATGTGGCCATTATTGTCTATTTTAAAAACACCCTGTATAATATTTTTGAAAATAAAATACTTACTTTCCGAAACGAACGGGATAACTTAAACTGACTTTTCTTTATTGTGAACAATTTAAATAGAGTTATCTGGCATACAACGACATCTCTTCAACATTACGAATCCAAATATTTAAAGGTGCTAAAGAAAAAAAAACATATTTGCGATTTATGTTCAATGTATCCTTTTCAAATGGGTCCGTAAAACCATTTTCAATCACCTTTCAATATAATATCCCAACTTAAGCCTATTGCCTATTTACTCATGCGAGGTTAACGCTTGAGGTAAAATTTTATCTAGTTGAAGACGTTGGTATTATAGGAAATATTAAATAGTAAACCCGGTTATTCCACTCTCCGCCACTTACGATGTTTACACTAGTCTTATAATGGATATTTATATGTAATTTTAAAACGTACCTTTTCCTAAGACAATTTGGAAATACACGATACACAATTCTGTATTGAATCGTATTTATTTGTAAAGTTTGGTCAACGATAGCAATGAAAGTGCATTTAGGTAATTGTACATTGATTTGGAACATAAACATTTTGATAATTATTTGATGGAAATATAAATAATTCTGTAATATTGTAATAATTTTGCTAGATAATAAAATCATCTGGAAGAAATCATCAACATACAACTGTGTGCATTTTTTTACAACTGTGTCCTCTTTTAGCACTAGTGTTAAATGTCTCACTATTTCTGAAATTGCTTCCACAGCTCAACCTCCAATAAATGAATTCAGTTTTTCGCCTGTGTCAGTGGATGAGATACGCAAAACCATAATTTCCATCAAGTCGAATGCTGTGGGGTACGACGGTGTCGGAAGGACGATGGTATTGCCTATACTCAACTCCCTACTTCCAGCTATAGCTGATATCATAAACTGTTCACTTCAAACAGGGGAATTTCCTAAACTTTGGCTCAAAGCTTTGGTCATCCCAATTCCTAAAATAGCTAACCCCTCTGAAGTAAATGAGTATAGGCCTATTTCTCTGTTGCCCTACTTATCAAAAGTATTAGAGGCAGTTGTGCACCACCAACTCTCTGCACATATTTATAAGCACAACTTGCTCAGCCCCTTTCAGTCGGGTTTCAGACCAGGGCACAGTACCACCACTGCGCTTCTAAAAGTCACTGAAGATATCCGGGATAGCATGGAGAATAGAATGGTCACCGTGCTGGTCCTTATAGACTTCTCCAATGCTTTTAACATGGTAGACCATGATGTTCTCCTTGCTATCTTGGCTAGTTTGCGCATCTCTTCTACTGCTCAGGCATGGTTCTCTTCATATCTTCGGGGCCGTCAGCAGGCAGTCAAGTGTGATGGGGCTATATCTGTTTGGAGTAGTCTCTCCTCTGGTGTGCCTCAAGGCGGTATCCTTTCTCCTTTACTTTTCTCCATTTTCATTAATTCCCTCACATCCTTCCTTGGTTGCTCTTACCATCTTTACGCAGATGACCTGCAAATATACGCCCCTGCTGAAGTTGGCGATATTAAGCAAGCTATCGACAGAGTCAATCTGGACTTGGCCAATGTCAGTATGTGGTCGCAGAAATATGGTATAAAAGTTAATCCCGCCAAATGTCAGTCCATAGTTGTTGGTAGTCCGCGGCAATTAGCTAGGATCGATCTTGCCTCTGTTGCGCCTGTCATGTACGATGGTGCAATAATCCCCTTTCATTCGCACGTCAAGGATCTTGGCATTTACATTGATAGCTCGCTCAGCTGGAGCACACAGGTGAGTGAAGTCTGCCGTTCCGTCACTGCCACGCTAACGTTCCTTAATCGCCTGAAACATTTCTTGCCAATTAAGACCAAAATCTATTTAGTGCAAGCTCTCATATTCCCGATCATCGATTATGGTGATGTGTGTTACGCTGATATCAGTGAGACTCTCCTCGCCAAGCTGGACCGCCTCATAAACAATGCCGTTCGCTTTGTTTTTTGCCTTCGCAAATTTGACCATGTGTCCTCTCATCGTCTTCAGCTTAAATGGCTTCATATCCGAGAGCGACGGCAGATTAGATTGCTTTCCTCCCTCTCCTCTATCCTTTTTGATTCCCGTGTTCCCGACTATCTGAAATCCAAGTTCCAATATTTACATTCCTTCCATGATCGTGAGCTTCGGTCTACCGACTCGCTTCTCCTTTCCATCCCACTGCATCAATCTGGATTTATATCCAATTCCTTTGCAGTCCAAGCTGCTCGAATATGGAATGCTCTCCCCGATAACCTGAGAAAGCCGGTGGATAGGTTTAAGCTGAAGAAAAACCTTCTGGTGCACCTGATAGATCGATAACCTTAGCTGATAGTTTGTTTGTCTGACATTAGCTACATTCATAGGAGGTATGTGTATGTATGTTTATATATGTATATATGTATTCTTATATATATATATAATATATATATGTATATATATTTATATAATTATGTATGTATTATATGTTATTTATTTATTAACATATTTATTTTTGTAAGTATGTATTAGTATTATTTAAATTATCTGCTACATGTAACTTAAAACCGCTATTTCGTGTTTCTCTGCTTAGAATAATGGTTAGCTGGTAGAGAATGCAACTTGCATTAAGCTCGCCATTTGTACCTTAATATATATCTATATATTGTGGTCAATAAAGTTTAAATAAATAAATAAATAAATAAACATACAATTGGAAACCACATATACATAATTAGGTATATATCTTATATTTACCTAATATTTCCATAAAATTGAGTACGTCCGCTGAAGTGACCAAATGGCCTACATTGCTTAAAGAGCTGATGACCGATAGGGAAAAGAGGTACTCGAATGGCTTCCACACTTTACTCAGGGGAGCAGAGGCCGCCAAGCGCCTTTCATAATTTCCGGGTCGTTTAAAAAAACTGAAGAATGATAATGTATTACTACTAAAGACATTAACAATACGTAATTCATGTCTTAACCATTATCATAAAAAATATTTACATTAGGTACAAACAACAGAAGCTGATAAAATTTCGCTCGTGTTCAAACGAATGATAAGATTTTATAATAGAAATACTGAATTACAGTTTAATTTCGACTAGCGTGAAACGGTTCTATTATAGTGACATTCGTTGAATTTTTTTTTATTTAGAGGATAGGGTCAGTTTTGTCGAATAAAAGAAAAAAATACGTTTTAAGGTCACATTCTATGTAGATTTGGCAAGGTTGAATAAGTTAAAAATGTGTGGGATACTGTTAGGCGCATTCTGGGGTGCGCAGTAACAATTCGCAGCTGTATAAAGGGAGGATCGCAAAGCCGCCCTATCCACAAGTTTGTTGTCAGCTCCACCGACCGGAGCACTCAGGATCTATACCAGGAACTTTTAAATTGGTATAGTCAGTGAAGTGAAAAAGTTTTAAACTTTCAACATGAGAGCGTTGCTATGCATTTTCGCCACGATGTTAACTTGCAACGCAATCAACGGTCTCTTTTTACCGGTAAGTTTTGAATTGTAATAGAATAAAATTAACTTAATTGCAACTTCTTTAAAGCTTAATGTTAATTTTTTGTGTCACGCTGCCTGAACTGATGTAATTTTTATGTTTAAAATTAGAACCAGGGATTACTAACAATAATAATAATTATAAGATAGTAAAAAATCCTTAGTATAAGTTACCTATTGTATCTTTCTGAAAGAAATTTTTACATCGTATCTACTGACTAAAACATTGTAAAATTAAAACATCTGTTAGATTCTTATATAAATATAAAAATTGCAACAATATAAATTTGTTAAAAAAACCTGTGTAATTTTTGTTACTTTTAAATAGTATTTAAAATTATGTCAAAACTCCTTGTATTGTTATTTTGGTTATTATATAATAATTTAAATAAAATGTTATCTTTTTAATGAACGTTCATATCAAGTTCACATAAGTGTAAGTTTAGTAGGGTGAACTAAGGATAAGAATATAAGAATTGTATAATAGTTACGCTACCTCTGAGAAGTGTACAGAATCACGTACCTACCTAATTATCTCAATATCATTTTAATTCATTTTTCTTTTTATAAAGCATTGAAATTTCAAGTGGCCAATCACTTAACGCCTAGTTTCCCCTAACTTAATAATACTCGTACAAGATTGACATCACATAGAAGATAAAATTAGCAGTAATCTCTCGTCAAAAACTGGTGATGGAATCTCCAGAAAATTAAAATAAACATTCAAATTTTATAGGCATGTAGGTACGTGTTTAAATAATTTCATATACTTATACAGTGTGTCCGGCTTCGGTCTGTACAAACTTATAGGGCGTGTAGTATGAGTTATTTTATGAATAAAATTCTTCCTAAATAAAAAATAAAACCTTATAGAATACCAGTTCATCTTTTCTTAGAGTCGAACGAAAGTGAGTACCTACGGTACGGCAAAAATGTTATCTAGTACTACATTTAATATATAATAAGTACTAGCCGTTTTATAATCACAATTTGATTTTCTTGATTACAATCCGGCATCTACGGTGTTTTATTATTTATAATGAAACTTCGGCATTAGAACCTAATTATACTACCTATTTTAGACCACTTCGTTAATGTAGGTATGTACAAAGTAAAACGAAATCCCCGGTGTAGGTATGTGGTCCCCTTACTCCCTTTATTTCAGATAATAACCAATAAAGTTTACAAGATTAAGAGGTTCTTATTCTGGCCTTTGAATTAACGTAAAAATAAATTTATATTAGGTGGGTATCTACTGCTTAAATTTATTTAATAGAATCGTATCGCTCACTCTGAAAGGAAGCGAGTCCGGCATTTTTCGTCTGTCATGATTTTGTTATCAATTTAATTTTGTTAAGCCATTACATTTGTTATTAAATAGTATCTAAGAATAACAGCGTGTTAACATTAAGCGCTTTGGTAACGCGCGCTTTGTTAATATAGAGATTGTTAGAAGCTGTACACATTCAAGCGCGCGCTTCTGACGCTTGCGTTGAGGCATACAGTCAGGCATACAATCGTACAAGAATCTTTTGGCGCGTGGGTGACAGAGACAGCGCCTTACAGTTTGCCTTACCTGTAAGGCGCTGTCTCTGTCACCCACACGCCAAAAGATCCTTGTAAGACTATACGTCAGGTTTCAGTTTTTTAATCGTTTTAAAACTGTTTTACTTTCCTGCCTTCCGCAATTTAACTGTGTGTCAGAGTCATCGTCAATAAGTAGAAAAAAGAATAACTAAGGAAAATCTAAAACTATTTTAAAATGAACAATGCCTTCATTAAATACTTGTAACAAAATACATACCTATATGTTTAAAATCTCATGTTGCATTACACTACAGAGGTATTAAGTTTATTTTATTTTTACGTTTTTCTTCGCTATCTACTCCTATCGAATACAATACTTCGCCTTTTACAGTGGAAATACTAGAAATAACATTTTATTAACGTTTTATTTTAATCATTCTAGCTCTACATAGTACTAATATAAGTTAGAGGATATAATTATACTCATTCGGATCATTAATCCTCCTAAAATTCTACTTAAAGTTAAGGCGACGCTAACGGTTAATTTCCGATATTTCCGAAATACTCAGCAGATACCTATTCTTACAAGTAATTTCCGTCTCAACGAGGAAATCGTTCCATTTGGGGGAAGCTATTACAAGTGGGTACTCGAAATCTATGGATGATATTTAGGTATACGTACTTTGAAATTTATACTCCACTATCTTTTATAGTTTGAATATTATGCTTCCTATATTTTTTTTTTTTAATAATTTGACTCCTAAAATCATAAGACTGTTTACATTACTTTCTAAATATACAAAACTAACGTTAAATTCTTGTGCTTACGAGTAGATTCTGTAGTTTAACCTTAAAAATTTAAAACCATCGCCTACACCGGAACTGCTCGTATGTTAAGTAAGCAGGTAACCTAGAAATACATACTTTAACATCTTTGAACTAAGAATTTTAAATTTTCTCTTTTTAGTTTACTAGCAAACAAGCTAAGTTTAGTGAGCGTCAGAATGGCCGGTGAACAGTCGTATTTAGCTCTTAAACAGTGTCGAAAAATTGCTTCCCAATTGCTTCCATTTGCTTCCAACGTCGAGAGAATTGCTTCCTTCATAATTTAGAATAAAAACAACATTTTAGGTTCACCGGCCATTCAGACATCAGGATCGCCGGTGAACAGAGCGTAGCGTAATAACTATGCAGAATAGCTGAAATTTTCAAATACCAAAGATTTCAAATACCAATGGTTGAATATCCAAGAACAGGGGCTTTTTGTTGCTTTCCATATCTCTTCACGCAATAAATGAGCCCATTCATGTTTCGGCAAACAGTACTTTTTTGTAATAATTGTTTTCAAATTTCGCTTAACTCTGATTTGCTTACTCAGTGGCTGTATTTTCTCCCACTGGTATATATCTATCATGAACTCGCATTTCACTATCTTTGATGATGTTGAGTTTTTTATATCAGGTGTATTAGCATCATTCAATTTTACGCAGTCGTCTTCGCTTATTTTGGTTACATCGAAAAAATAATTAAAATTCTTTTTAACAGAAAGATACAATCCTTTTTCAGTAATAGGTCTTGGTAACAAACTCTTGATTTCTGTAAACACAGGATCACTTGCAACAGGTATATTGTTGATAGATGGAAATAAATGTTTATAACATGAAAATGCCTTTTTTTGTTCCTCCAAGGAAACCACAAACTTCCTTCCTTTCCGTTTCATTATAAAACAAATATATTATCAGCACAAATAAAATAACCACACCACAAAATAATGTCTGTCATGCCTGTCATGAAATATACTACGAGTAATACAAAAATAATCAATCTATCGTCATTATAGTGAACGTAGTTAGCAATATTTGTCTAACCCACAATTTGCTCTTATATTTAAATAGGCGCGTTTGACTTCCTTACTAAATTTTTATCGTATCTTTGTTTCCTAAATGTATGTATAGTATAAGTTTACGAATAACGTAGGAAGCAAATGAGAAGCAATCTTTGGTATTTGAAAATTTCAGCTATTCTGCATAGTTATTACGCTACGCTCTGTTCACCGGCGATCCTGATGTCTGAATGGCCGGTGAACCTAAAATGTTGTTTTTATTCTAAATTATGAAGGAAGCAATTCTCTCGACGTTGGAAGCAAATGGAAGCAATTGGGAAGCAATTTTTCGACACTGTTTGAGAGCTAAATACGACTGTTCACCCGCCATTCTGACGCTCGCTAAGTTTAATGAATTTAACTAAGCCAAACTTGTTACTAACAAAGTTATTTCAGCTTACAAAAGATTAACTAAGCTTTGAAGTTTAGGTAATAAATCTAGACTTGTTAGTTACAAAAATAACAGACCTATTCCGATCTAATACCAAAAAACTAATACCACTGGTATTAGTTTATTATCCCAGTGAATTTCTATTCCGAACGAATACCAGTCATAAACGAATCCCAAAATTATTAAAATGGTATGAAGGTACAGTCAGTAATAAAAGTGCTATGAAATCTGATATTATGTAATGTATATTTTAATCAAAATCAGTCTTATTAAACATGTTCAAGTGTAGTAACAAATAATTGCACAAATACCTAAAGAATAAAAATAAAGTTTTTCCAACTAATCACAGCATCATTTTCAACTTTAAAACAGGAAATAAAAACAATCACAAAAAAAATTAAAATTACAATTAAATACGAGTTTAATTATATAGTAAAAAATTCAATCAACAACTATGACAAAATGAAATTACTTTTATACTTTGTAAACAAATATCAAATTTTGGAATGACAGTCATTACAATTTAATGTGTTTTTAAAAAATCAACATTAAATAGATAAATAATAATTATTTGTGCAAGGACAAAAATTCGTATAAAAACAGACCTTATTTGATTGTCTTAACGTTCATTAAGCAAAATATCAAAACGCTTAAGGCGCTTCGTTTGCTCAACCCTTGACTGTGATTGGTTGGTTTGGATTTTTAAACAATAGGAACGAGCTCACCTTTTTTGCAGGTAAAAAAAATTGGCAAGTGATTCTTCATAAGTAAAAATGTGTGTATAAAAATTTAGGATTGAATTACGATCATTATAATAACTTATTAAATAGCAAAAGAAACGTTTTCTGTGACTGTACTAAGAGTTATGTTTTGGTATTCGTTCGGAATAGATTAGGTACTTCTTTTGAGTTAATTATGAATGGTATTCGTTCGGAATAAAAATTCACTGGGATAATAAACTAATACCAAGTGGTATTAGTTTTTTGGTATTAGATCGGAATAGGTCAAATAACAAGTTATTATTTTACACAGATAATACGTTTCGTCTTCAAAATTCTACCCATCGGCTTGTTAATCTACCTACATAAAATTATATTTCCATGCTATAATATTTTTCATATGAATGAAAAATAACTTTCTTAAAATAAAAGATATTCTCGCTGAAGGCCAAAAATCTTCGATAACGTCTTTATGTAGCGACTTCCGATACGATCCTGTTTTTGTCTCTCCTACCCTTAATAAAATTTAAGGCCTTTTAGGCCATTAAATGTTCACTTTAAAGTCATTTTCCCGTTTTTATGTATGTGTAGTGTCATAGTACATGAATATTACACTACATAGCATTTCCGAACCATATTAAAACGTTGAATACAATTAACATAGCTATACGCACGTTCTCCTCTTTTGTTGATCAAAAATAGATTTTAATTTTAATATTTTTGCATACAGAGGCTTTGGGCAAAACGTCCCATTTGGAAAACGTCCCGTGGGATGTTTTTGCACGTTATAATATATTATGTACCTACAAAATATTACCACTAGAAGGTAAATGGTTGTTCCATGTAGCAATTAAAGGGATCACGGGAAATGATATTTATTATATGATTATTTATGCGGTGAAATGGTTCATACAGGCGGAAAAAATCTTATACCGGAAATACTAGGTATATTCTTTCGCGGACATCCAACAGATATTGGCTGTGCCCACTACTCGGCCTTCGGATTTAAATTTTTAAAATCATTTCTCTTGCATAACTTTTCATAAAAAATCATAATTATGACATTTTCTTTCAAATAAAAATGATGAAACAGGAAAAAAATTACACAATGATTTCCAAGAAATTAAAAAAAAAATTAAATTGCGTGTACTTATGTACGCGCGTAAGAAGTTATACTTCTTTGGCATCATTAAATAATAAATATTCAACGTTAATAATTTCATAATATTTAGTATTAATTATACTAAAAAAAATCGGCTAAGTGCGAGTCGGACTCGCGCACGAAGGGTTCCGTACCATTATGTATAAAAACGCCAAAAACTGTGGTCTGTTGTATGGGCGCCCACTTAAATATTTATTTTATTCTGTTTTTTAGTATTTGTTGTTGTAGCGGCAATAGAAATACATCATCTGTGAAAATTTCAACTGTGTAACTATTACGGTTCATGAGATACAGCCTGGTGACAGACGGACGGACGGACGGACGGACGGACGGACGGACAGCGAAGTCTCAGTAATAGGGTCCCGTTTTACCCTTTGGGTACGGAACCCTAAAAAATTGGTTGTCTGTAAAGTCGGTTTACTGACGATAGTTGAACGTGACAACGTCTTAAGAAAATACTGATGGAATGGTAGCATAATCACTAATAGTCATCCTAAACTATCTTTGAATACTTAGTAAAATTTATTTACTGTTATATTGCAGTTAAAAACCTTTATTAAATATTTTACCAAAAAGACTAGTCGTTGCATACCGTATAACGAAACATTAATCTTTAGCTAGTCTGTGCATATTATGTCATGTCAATGTGCCACAAACAAGTCAAAACAAACCTGGCTGGTTATAAATAATTTCGATAAAAAGCAAAAGCAAAACTAAGAGACGTTAGTGGTTTATCCGGCAACCACGGCAACTTCATACTGTTAATTTATGTGTCACAGATCATCATCGTAAAATTTCACTCTCATGATTTTTCCATAACGCGCCTAAAGAAGTATAACTTCAAAAATACTTGTTTTTGTCTTTTCAAATATTTTGTATATCTGTGAATTGCTGACGATGCATTTTTTGCCTAAGTAGCTACTGCTTGCTATATGAAATTAAAAGAAAATATGCCTAAAGTTACAACAGTTTCAGTAATTCATATAACAGTATAATAACCAATCTAAATATACAACATCATTGATAATAATAATTATATCTATAAAAGGTTTTCCAAAAAACAGATGAGAAGTATAAAGGGGCCAAGTTCTGTTGATAAGTTCAGTAGGTAATTATTTATGACAACTTACGACGTTCTTCAGCCACTGGAGCGTGAGATCCATAGACATACATGTGAGATCAGTTGACAAAGAAATAAATAAGTATATGTGAGCTTTGCCTTTTTTTTCATGAAATTCCACGTTCCTTTTGATAAACCGATCTGTTCGTCTTATCCATTTGAAGTGTAAAATCGGAAACTTCACGAAAATAATTACTTTCCGTAAAATGGTCACCTTTTAGTAAATAACGACACACAAATAGCCTCATTCTCTAAGATTCCGTCTCGTTGCTTCCATAACACCCAGACCAAGAACCAGATCAAACCCAGGTTACTTAGAAGGGCAATTCAAGTTATCAAAACAAGTCCAGCATGGTTCAATTTTTACTTTAAGACTTTTTCTTATAACTGTACTTTTAAGCAATGTTTAATTTTATTTGACGTTATCAGTAAAATCGGAATTCGGGGTATAGTGGGACGGGTGAGAATGGGAATGGGAGCCAACGGGAAAAACCCGTCAGAGCTCGCATTCGGGGTGCGGAAGATTTTTGTAACGCATGGAATAATTTCCGCATGCGGGGAGCCATTTTCACTGGTCGTTAGCGCCCGCATTTGAGGTGCGATAGAATTTAGGTACAGTTTATCAGTTGCATTTGAGAGTATGGCATGAGCAGACGTACTAGCCATGGATCAACAATTATTGCTTTGTGGAGAAATTTTGACTGTTTGTGATGTATTAAAAAAGAAATTAATAACGGAGAAATACAAAACTATAAGATGGCGGCCACACATTGCTGAAAATTAGTCGCAGGGTCATGGCTTCCTTGCAATCCCTCAGTCGTCTCAAACACTTCCTTCCGATGAAGACAAAGCTTTTGCTTATCCAAACATTAATACTACCAATTATTGATTATGGAGATGTGTGCTATCCAGACGTTTCAGAAGAACTTCTCAATAAACTAGAACGCCTCCTCAATAATTGTATACGTTACATCTTTGGGCTTCGAAAGTTTGACCATATATCTCAGTACCGCCGTCAGCTTAATTAGCTTCCTATTCGGCACAGGCGATGTACTAGAATTCTCCTTCTTCTGTACTCTATCCTATATGAGCCAGCGACACCTACTTATCTTAAGGAAAATTTTCATTATCGCTGTGCTACT
Organism: Hesperia comma; assembly: GCA_905404135.1. Lineage (NCBI taxonomy): Eukaryota > Metazoa > Arthropoda > Insecta > Lepidoptera > Hesperiidae > Hesperia > Hesperia comma. Next base: position 11,017,299 of record FR990021.1, on the reverse strand, counting down.
CATGATAAAGTACTCCGATCTTCTGAAAATCTCAAATTGGATATTTCTCGATTCAGTAGCTGTTTCTATCAATATTCCTTTACCGTTCAGGCAATTCTACTGTGGAACGCCCTGCCAGTGGAAATAAGCAAAGCCCAGTCAAAATGTATTTTCAGGAGACTTGTCCGAGAACATTACCTTAAATCGCCAATCTTTTGAGAATTTCATGCAATTTTCTGTATATTTTGTATAATATATATGTCGGAGATAGTAAATCCATGATATTGTTTGATGCTATTTAATCTGTGGTAGGCGAGGTGGTCGATGGTGAATCGATACTCTGTGGCGCGCGGGAGAACTGTCATTAATGGAGAAATATGAAAAGAAATTAATATCGCATGCGATCGCAATCTTGTGCTGTTGTGCTTGTAAAAAGTTCCTTATTAAATTTTAATGCCGTGAATCTCTAATAGTTGTTGATAAATAAAGGGTATCCGCGAGTGCGAGTGGTTCGATCGATAAATCAATATCGTAATATCGCAAAGCAAATCCAGTCAATACCAAAGCAAACCCAAACCGAATATTCATAATGAGCCATACATGAACATTGAATAAAGTAGCTGGTTGTGTGTTGTTGCTTGGCTCTGAACTCTTGTGTTTTATTTGATATCCTGACAAGTGTCCCCGTCATATATATAAAGAGATATGTATAGGTATTTCATACGTATGTTTTTTATTTATAATCTCTCAAATTCAAATTCAAATTATTTAATAAATACAAATATTATTATTAAATAAATACAACATAAAAAATATGTAATATTTTTTATGTTGTATTTATTTAATGTGTTATTTATTGTTAACAACTTAACACCTGCCACATATTCTCACCGTCACCCAGGGTTGACTGGGAGAGAATGCCTAATAGGCATTAAGTCCGCCCTTTGTAAACCTAGATAAGTAGGTATTACAATAAGATATAAATAAATAAAATAAAATACACCGTATGCTTTGTATCGATCGAGTTATCGACTGACTAATTTCATTGGTCGTTATACCGAATGCGGGAAGCCCCCGCACACATTTTATCGACCGACTTATCGACCAGTGAATTTCATTGGTAGTTAGCCCGCATGCGAGTACTCCCCGCATTCGGGCTAACTACCGACTCATCGACTAATTAATGTAAATACGTCCTAATTGAAGTTTTTACGAGGCGCGCGCTGATTATAACAGAATGAACTTCATGAATTTAATATCACAGCGGAATATAGGTAGGTACCTACGTTGATGAGACCCACGAAGTTAGCAAACAATCTAATAATAGTATTTCCACTTTAAATATAACCCAATATCTGGAAACTTTCTTTGTGATATACTTAGGTATGTAAATAACTTTCCTACCTATCTGAAAGAGATCGCTTTTCGATAAAATCTCTTATTATTTACACCTGTTGTCGTCAAACTTCGCGGCCCTATATATCTGTGCCCGTGCCAACGTATGTTGTGAAGTATGTACCAAGTTTTTGTACATATTGTATTATATTAAGTAATAAGTATATTCTATTGGGCAACTATAATATTGATATTATTTTGTTTCATCAAATATACAATCGCGCGAATACCTACTTGAACCCACAAGTGTAGGACGGACGTTTGCGAATGACTATGCGAAGTCTTTGTACATTCGTGGTACAGTCAGCGTCATATAGTACGTAGCAGTCATGATTACCAAATACTTGGAAACATTCATTATGACCATTAAGAACGGCTCAACCAAAGCGATCAAATTGTTCAGACCATCTACCGTGTACAAATATATCGGAGCACTCACAACACCGAATACTTGATAACACCCAAGTCGGCATTAATACCGTGACAACCACAACGCCACTGGTTGCCTAACAGCCAAAGTGTTCAAAAGTATGAAGCAACCAAAGTATTCAAAAATATGTAGCACCCAAGTAGCCAAAATTATAGCAACACATAATAAAAATGGACTTTAAATGACATGCGATAAAGTTCATTGTGCATCATTTCTTCCGATAAGTAAATTGATTAATTCAATGTCAAGTGCAAGTCATGTATGTCAAATGAAGTGGTGCTTCAATGCTTGCTTTGATATATTTAATACAAAAGCCATCACATCCATAGAGATATTACAATAGAGTGGGTGAGCCATACCCATACATTGCAATCGGCCCCGGTTAGAAAGAGAAACAACGATAACGGTAATTACCTATCTCTCTCCAATCCCCATGATCCAGAAAGAGAAAGGTGATTACTAAAGATTTCGTCTCTTTTTATCCAAAAGACGCTCTGAAGCCTGGCTTCTGCCTTCTATTGTAATATCTCTATGATCACATCGGATACAGTTATGCATCAATAGATATTATTTCAAACTTGCCTTAGTATTAAACTTGACATTGATTTGAATTATAGATATTGACATACAATGATAGATAATAGAACGACATGCCAAAGTCATTAGGTTTAGTTTATTGTAGTTTATTTTTCTAATGTTCCATATTTTTGAACGCTTTGAATGCTTGGATACCATTGACGAGATGACTGTAACTATGTTTATGGTATTATGACTGACCCGATGTATATGACATTTTAAACGTCTCGGCCATTTGAGCGACTATATTGTTGTCAACAATAAGGAAACTTTGCTTGTACCGATATTATCGACTTTTTGGTTGCGTCTATTTATTTGAATACTCTGATTGTCTCTAACTATTTGACGCTGACTGTACCTCCTACAAGCTGTCAAAGCTGTCACATTTTGTGAAATGTACAAAGGTTCTCGCACCTGTGAGTGAGCGTGGTAATCAGAAAATATTTGCAACATCGAAAAATAACTTTATATGTACGTACTTTATATATACCTACTTATTTTTGACATTTACATAAGTAAATAGAACTTTAAAAGCAGATGAAGTGGTTGTACAATTTGCCTATACGTGAGACATTAATTTATCTCATACGTGATGCTTGCTTTAACAACAAGATGACATCTTGTTACACATTGTGTAAAACGACATCATTAAGATGACTTACTATACGGTAAAACTTTCTAAATATGAGGAAAGCTAAAGATGTCTAATAGGGTCTCCTGGGAACTTTGCACACGGAGCATTGCCCTGGCAATGTATGTATTGTATGACAATGCTTCGAGCCAAGCTTTGACTCCTAACAGAGGTTTTGTAGACAAGATAAGATAAAGTGAAACAGAACCTCCAACTGTAGGTTGTTGTTCAAAAAATATGTTTTGTAATCGTGCCTCCCGGGGCCCAAGTCTGATATAAGATTGCGTGGTGTTTATACCTATAGCTTGACACATTTTAAACAGGTAGGTACGAAATATGCCAAAGTATTAAATATATCGTATATAATAAATTTGAATTTAGTTGAAAAGATCGTCGCGCTTTCACATAGAAGTAATTTGTTTTACATTTTGCCTTAAGGATTATTTTCTTAATTAAAGTAATTTTAAAGTAATTTTGCCGTAAAGATGTTTCACTTCATACGTGTGTACACTAGTACACGCACACATTTTTTTTCCTTGGGGAATATAGAAGAGCATTTTTGAAAATTCCCTCCCACTTTAAATGGATGAAATAGAGGAATACCTAATGGAACTGAAGCATTATTTCAAGATTATTTCATAATGGATTGACTACCGAAGTCTTCATTCACGACTATTATAGCCGTGGGGATTCAGTTTCGGGGCCTGTGGCCCCCTGACTGAAGTATCCTGCGCGGCCCGTGATAACGGGCCGGTCGTTCCTCGTATCCGAGGTGTATCGAGGTGTATATCCATTTCACGTCGCCTGGGCGATCAGGCCCTACCAGATGAGACCCGCTGGTGGGAAGCCCAGCAGGAGCCGAACTGCGACCGAGCGGCGGCTTGAGGTCGTGTCCGAGGTATTCATGTCGAGCTGCTCCCGCACAGCAAGTCGCGCGGGAGCGCCCAACAGTCCGGGGGGAGGGCGTGAAGCGGCGCGGCGCCAGGTTCCGCAGTTGCAGAAAGCGCGCCGCGTCCACGCGCGCAAACATCCGTTGCGCTAGGTTTTCCACGTAGGCGTCCAGGCTCTCAACTCTGGGGTCCCGCTGGATGGTGGCGTTCCTCACGCACTACGGCGCCCCTGCCAGCCGGCGCAGCGTCTTCGATTGAACCACGCGTAGACGCCTAATGGATTGATTTGAAACATTGGGTATAGCTTTCTCATTTTTGGAAAAAAAACCCTCCACCCCTTTCCCCGTTAGAAGGTAAAGAGGGGATCTGACTTTGTATCGGACTTACTCGCGTCAACTCTCCCTATCGTCTACATTAAGGAGCGGAAAAAATTACGAATTGGTGCGATACCAAACCGCGGAAAAATTGTGACGCAAAATGCTGCGATCACATTTCATGTAGCAAGGGTACGATTGGGTGTCCCATGTGAAGTTAATTCGCAAATTATTGCGACGTGTCGTCGCATCGCAGTTTTATGTTTCGACTACCTTTCCCCCACGACTTAGCTTGCGTAGAATTTTTGTTTCAGTTTAAGCTTCAGTTTAAGCTCATTTCAGCTTGATGTGTTCTTTCGTGTTGAGCTTAATGATCAGCCTGGGTGTACCTACAATCGTCCACCATGGTAAATATTGTTCCTTGTAGCAAGGTTCCGGTTAAAATTAAACGTTTCTTGAGGCGAAAATCTTAGTTTCAGAACTGTTTAACATTGATTATTCATTTCCATTGTTTGAAACTCACACATGACGACTTGGAGGCGTCATATTCAGATGGTCCTCAAGGCAAACAACAAACATATCGGAGACTGAATTAGAACATGACTTAGGTAGGTAGATATTAATATGTACCTTTACTATAAATGTCAACTACTAACAGGATTATTACTTAGGTTGCAAGTAGTAGTAGTAGTAATGCAAGTACTAGCTTTCAAATAAAAAGAGAATCATCATAATCTAAATACTCAGTGAAAAGTTATTAGGGAAAACCATAAGTACACACTACAAAACATCCTTATACAATATTCAAGTTAATTCGAAACTACTCGTCAGATGTCGCTCAAATTATATCAAATCAAATTATATTGGACCATACCAAAAGCACCATCTTTCAAGGATATAAAGAATCATCAAAATCGGTTTACCCAACACGAAGTTATGGGGTCACAAACTTACCAACAAAGATAAAAAAATAAAAAAAAAGATCAGTGAATTAGTTTTTTTTAACTTTTCTATTTTTGCATTTTGAAATACAGTCCAAAAGTTTTTATGAAGATTCATTCATAGTCCCTGGATTCCGAGGTTTTGCCATTTTTATGTCTTACGGGCCTTACGGCACTCCACTACATCACAAAATCCCTTTTTATTGAAACGGGGGAGGCTGAAGGAAAATTCGTAATATTGCTAATAGATGTTTTCAAATGGGATGATTTAAAAGTTCATTGTTTATGTACAAATTTTTATCTAATCTTATAAATTTTTATACTCGTAATATCATTATAGACTTAATTATTATCCTATTAAAACAAACGTATAAAAATCACGAATACATAATCCTTATTGTTTCTTGATCCCGTACTTATACCTGAGTCGCTGAGAATTCAGTTTTGCCACTCTCCGCTTAAAACAATAGTAGATTGTATGACAAGGGAGCAAAGTAATATTTTTACGGCGAGGGCGCCTTTTTGAATCCAGAGCGAAGTGAGGGATTCTTTAGTAGAATCCTGAACGTAGCGAGGGATTCAAAGTATGTCGCCCGAGCCAAAAATATTTGCTCCCGAGTGATACACTCTACTTTTCATTCCCCCCTATGAGAAAATAAAAGGCGCCTCAAATTCAGGAATAATACTGTCACAGTCACTAAACTAACTAAACCGACTAACCCGACTAACCCGACTAACCCGACTAACCCGACTAACCCGACTAACCCGACTAACCCGACTAACCCGACTAACCCGACTAACCCGACTAACCCGACTAACCCGACTAACCCGACTAACCCGACTAACCCGACTAACCCGACTAACCCGACTAACCCGACTAACCCGACTAACCCGACTAACCCGACTAACCCGACTAACCCGACTAACCCGACTAACCCGACTAACCCGACTAACCCGACTAACCCGACTAACCCGACTAACCCGACTAACCCGACTAACCCGACTAACCCGACTAACCCGACTAACCCGACTAACCCGACTAACCCGACGGACGGACGGACGGACGGACAGCGAAGTCTCAGTAATAGGGTCCCGTTTTACCCTTTGGGTACGGAACCCTAAAAAATTGGTTGTCTGTAAAGTCGGTTTACTGACGATAGTTGAACGTGACAACGTCTTAAGAAAATACTGATGGAATGGTAGCATAATCACTAATAGTCATCCTAAACTATCTTTGAATACTTAGTTATAATTTATTTACTGTTATATTGCAGTTAAAAACCTTTATTAAATATTTTACCAAAAAGACTAGTCGTTGCATACCGTATAACGAAACATTAATCTTTAGCTAGTCTGTGCATATTATGTCATGTCAATGTGCCACAAACAAGTCAAAACAAACCTGGCTGGTTATAAATAATTTCGATAAAAAGCAAAAGCAAAACTAAGAGACGTTAGTGGTTTATCCGGCAACCACGGCAACTTCATACTGTTAATTTATGTGTCACAGATCATCATCGTAAAATTTCACTCTCATGATTTTTCCATAACGCGCCTAAAGAAGTATAACTTCAAAAATACTTGTTTTTGTCTTTTCAAATATTTTGTATATCTGTGAATTGCTGACGATGCATTTTTTGCCTAAGTAGCTACTGCTTGCTATATGAAATTAAAAGAAAATATGCCTAAAGTTACAACAGTTTCAGTAATTCATATAACAGTATAATAACCAATCTAAATATACAACATCATTGATAATAATAATTATATCTATAAAAGGTTTTCCAAAAAACAGATGAGAAGTATAAAGGGGCCAAGTTCTGTTGATAAGTTCAGTAGGTAATTATTTATGACAACTTACGACGTTCTTCAGCCACTGGAGCGTGAGATCCATAGACATACATGTGAGATCAGTTGACAAAGAAATAAATAAGTATATGTGAGCTTTGCCTTTTTTTTCATGAAATTCCACGTTCCTTTTGATAAACCGATCTGTTCGTCTTATCCATTTGAAGTGTAAAATCGGAAACTTCACGAAAATAATTACTTTCCGTAAAATGGTCACCTTTTAGTAAATAACGACACACAAATAGCCTCATTCTCTAAGATTCCGTCTCGTTGCTTCCATAACACCCAGACCAAGAACCAGATCAAACCCAGGTTACTTAGAAGGGCAATTCAAGTTATCAAAACAAGTCCAGCATGGTTCAATTTTTACTTTAAGACTTTTTCTTATAACTGTACTTTTAAGCAATGTTTAATTTTATTTGACGTTATCAGTAAAATCGGAATTCGGGGTATAGTGGGACGGGTGAGAATGGGAATGGGAGCCAACGGGAAAAACCCGTCAGAGCTCGCATTCGGGGTGCGGAAGATTTTTGTAACGCATGGAATAATTTCCGCATGCGGGGAGCCATTTTCACTGGTCGTTAGCGCCCGCATTTGAGGTGCGATAGAATTTAGGTACAGTTTATCAGTTGCATTTGAGAGTATGGCATGAGCAGACGTACTAGCCATGGATCAACAATTATTGCTTTGTGGAGAAATTTTGACTGTTTGTGATGTATTAAAAAAGAAATTAATAACGGAGAAATACAAAACTATAAGATGGCGGCCACACATTGCTGAAAATTAGTCGCAGGGTCATGGCTTCCTTGCAATCCCTCAGTCGTCTCAAACACTTCCTTCCGATGAAGACAAAGCTTTTGCTTATCCAAACATTAATACTACCAATTATTGATTATGGAGATGTGTGCTATCCAGACGTTTCAGAAGAACTTCTCAATAAACTAGAACGCCTCCTCAATAATTGTATACGTTACATCTTTGGGCTTCGAAAGTTTGACCATATATCTCAGTACCGCCGTCAGCTTAATTAGCTTCCTATTCGGCACAGGCGATGTACTAGAATTCTCCTTCTTCTGTACTCTATCCTATATGAGCCAGCGACACCTACTTATCTTAAGGAAAATTTTCATTATCGCTGTGCTACTCATGATAAAGTACTCCGATCTTCTGAAAATCTCAAATTGGATATTTCTCGATTCAGTAGCTGTTTCTATCAATATTCCTTTACCGTTCAGGCAATTCTACTGTGGAATGCCCTGCCAGTGGAAATAAGCAAAGCCCAGTCAAAATGTATTTTCAGGAGACTTGTCCGAGAACATTACCTTAAATCGCCAATCTTTTGAGAATTTCATGCAATTTTCTGTATATTTTGTATAATATATATGTCGGAGATAGTAAATCCATGATATTGTTTGATGCTATTTAATCTGTGGTAGGCGAGGTGGTCGATGGTGAATCGATACTCTGTGGCGCGCGGGAGAACTGTCATTAATGGAGAAATATGAAAAGAAATTAATATCGCATGCGATCGCAATCTTGTGCTGTTGTGCTTGTAAAAAGTTCCTTATTAAATTTTAATGCCGTGAATCTCTAATAGTTGTTGATAAATAAAGGGTATCCGCGAGTGCGAGTGGTTCGATCGATAAATCAATATCGTAATATCGCAAAGCAAATCCAGTCAATACCAAAGCAAACCCAAACCGAATATTCATAATGAGCCATACATGAACATTGAATAAAGTAGCTGGTTGTGTGTTGTTGCTTGGCTCTGAACTCTTGTGTTTTATTTGATATCCTGACAAGTGTCCCCGTCATATATATAAAGAGATATGTATAGGTATTTCATATGTATGTTTTTTATTTATAATCTCTATATTTATAGTATGTAATATGTAATATTTTTTATGTTGTATTTATTTAATGTGTTATTTATTGTTAACAACTTAACACCTGCCACATATTCTCACCGTCACCCAGGGTTGACTGGGAGAGAATGCCTAATAGGCATTAAGTCCGCCCTTTGTAAACCTAGATAAGTAGGTATTACAATAAGATATAAATAAATAAAATAAAATACACCGTATGCTTTGTATCGATCGAGTTATCGACTGACTAATTTCATTGGTCGTTATACCGAATGCGGGAAGCCCCCGCACACATTTTATCGACCGACTTATCGACCAGTGAATTTCATTGGTAGTTAGCCCGCATGCGAGTACTCCCCGCATTCGGGCTAACTACCGACTCATCGACTAATTAATGTAAATACGTCCTAATTGAAGTTTTTACGAGGCGCGCGCTGATTATAACAGAATGAACTTCATGAATTTAATATCACAGCGGAATATAGGTAGGTACCTACGTTGATGAGACCCACGAAGTTAGCAAACAATCTAATAATAGTATTTCCACTTTAAATATAACCCAATATCTGGAAACTTTCTTTGTGATATACTTAGGTATGTAAATAACTTTCCTACCTATCTGAAAGAGATCGCTTTTCGATAAAATCTCTTATTATTTACACCTGTTGTCGTCAAACTTCGCGGCCCTATATATCTGTGCCCGTGCCAACGTATGTTGTGAAGTATGTACCAAGTTTTTGTACATATTGTATTATATTAAGTAATAAGTATATTCTATTGGGCAACTATAATATTGATATTATTTTGTTTCATCAAATATACAATCGCGCGAATACCTACTTGAACCCACAAGTGTAGGACGGACGTTTGCGAATGACTATGCGAAGTCTTTGTACATTCGTGGTACAGTCAGCGTCATATAGTACGTAGCAGTCATGATTACCAAATACTTGGAAACATTCATTATGACCATTAAGAACGGCTCAACCAAAGCGATCAAATTGTTCAGACCATCTACCGTGTACAAATATATCGGAGCACTCACAACACCGAATACTTGATAACACCCAAGTCGGCATTAATACCGTGACAACCACAACGCCACTGGTTGCCTAACAGCCAAAGTGTTCAAAAGTATGAAGCAACCAAAGTATTCAAAAATATGTAGCACCCAAGTAGCCAAAATTATAGCAACACATAATAAAAATGGACTTTAAATGACATGCGATAAAGTTCATTGTGCATCATTTCTTCCGATAAGTAAATTGATTAATTCAATGTCAAGTGCAAGTCATGTATGTCAAATGAAGTGGTGCTTCAATGCTTGCTTTGATATATTTAATACAAAAGCCATCACATCCATAGAGATATTACAATAGAGTGGGTGAGCCATACCCATACATTGCAATCGGCCCCGGTTAGAAAGAGAAACAACGATAACGGTAATTACCTATCTCTCTCCAATCCCCATGATCCAGAAAGAGAAAGGTGATTACTAAAGATTTCGTCTCTTTTTATCCAAAAGACGCTCTGAAGCCTGGCTTCTGCCTTCTATTGTAATATCTCTATGATCACATCGGATACAGTTATGCATCAATAGATATTATTTCAAACTTGCCTTAGTATTAAACTTGACATTGATTTGAATTATAGATATTGACATACAATGATAGATAATAGAACGACATGCCAAAGTCATTAGGTTTAGTTTATTGTAGTTTATTTTTCTAATGTTCCATATTTTTGAACGCTTTGAATGCTTGGATACCATTGACGAGATGACTGTAACTATGTTTATGGTATTATGACTGACCCGATGTATATGACATTTTAAACGTCTCGGCCATTTGAGCGACTATATTGTTGTCAACAATAAGGAAACTTTGCTTGTACCGATATTATCGACTTTTTGGTTGCGTCTATTTATTTGAATACTCTGATTGTCTCTAACTATTTGACGCTGACTGTACCTCCTACAAGCTGTCAAAGCTGTCACATTTTGTGAAATGTACAAAGGTTCTCGCACCTGTGAGTGAGCGTGGTAATCAGAAAATATTTGCAACATCGAAAAATAACTTTATATGTACGTACTTTATATATACCTACTTATTTTTGACATTTACATAAGTAAATAGAACTTTAAAAGCAGATGAAGTTGTTGTACAATTTGCCTATACGTGAGACATTAATTTATCTCATACGTGATGCTTGCTTTAACAACAAGATGACATCTTGTTACTTACACATTGTGTAAAACGACATCATTAACATGACTTGCTATACGGTAAAACTTTCTAAATATGAGGAAAGCTAAAGATGTCTAATAGGGTCTCCTGGGAACTTTGCACACGGAGCATTGCCCTGGCAATGTATGTATTGTATGACAATGCTTCGAGCCAAGCTTTGACTCCTAACAGAGGTTTTGTAGACAAGATAAGATAAAGTGAAACAGAACCTCCAACTGTAGGTTGTTGTTCAAAAAATATGTTTTGTAATCGTGCCTCCCGGGGCCCAAGTCTGATATAAGATTGCGTGGTGTTTATACCTATAGCTTGACACATTTTAAACAGGTAGGTACGAAATATGCCAAAGTATTATAATATATCGTATATAATAAATTTGAATTTAGTTGAAAAGATCGTCGCGCTTTCACATAGAAGTAATTTGTTTTACATTTTGCCTTAAGGATTATTTTCTTAATTAAAGTAATTTTAAAGTAATTTTGCCGTAAAGATGTTTCACTTCATACGTGTGTACACTAGTACACGCACACATTTTTTTTCCTTGGGGAATATAGAAGAGCATTTTTGAAAATTCCCTCCCACTTTAAATGGATGAAATAGAGGAATACCTAATGGAACTGAAGCATTATTTCAAGATTATTTCATAATGGATTGACTACCGAAGTCTTCATTCACGACTATTATAGCCGTGGGGATTCAGTTTCGGGGCCTGTGGCCCCCTGACTGAAGTATCCTGCGCGGCCCGTGATAACGGGCCGGTCGTTCCTCGTATCCGAGGTGTATCGAGGTGTATATCCATTTCACGTCGCCTGGGCGATCAGGCCCTACCAGATGAGACCCGCTGGTGGGAAGCCCAGCAGGAGCCGAACTGCGACCGAGCGGCGGCTTGAGGTCGTGTCCGAGGTATTCATGTCGAGCTGCTCCCGCACAGCAAGTCGCGCGGGAGCGCCCAACAGTCCGGGGGGAGGGCGTGAAGCGGCGCGGCGCCAGGTTCCGCAGTTGCAGAAAGCGCGCCGCGTCCACGCGCGCAAACATCCGTTGCGCTAGGTTTTTCACGTAGGCGTCCAGGCTCTCAACTCTGGGGTCCCGCTGGATGGTGGCGTTCCTCACGCACTACGGCGCCCCTGCCAGCCGGCGCAGCGTCTTCGATTGAACCACGCGTAGACGCCTAATGGATTGATTTGAAACATTGGGTATAGCTTTCTCATTTTTGGAAAAAAAACCCTCCACCCCTTTCCCCGTTAGAAGGTAAAGAGGGGATCTGACTTTGTATCGGACTTACTCGCGTCAACTCTCCCTATCGTCTACATTAAGGAGCGGAAAAAATTACGAATTGGTGCGATACCAAACCGCGGAAAAATTGTGACGCAAAATGCTGCGATCACATTTCATGTAGCAAGGGTACGATTGGGTGTCCCATGTGAAGTTAATTCGCAAATTATTGCGACGTGTCGTCGCATCGCAGTTTTATGTTTCGACTACCTTTCCCCCACGACTTAGCTTGCGTAGTTCAGTTTAAGCTTCAGTTTAAGCTCATTTCAGCTTGATGTGTTCTTTCGTGTTGAGCTTAATGATCAGCCTGGGTGTACCTACAATCGTCCACCATGGTAAATATTGTTCCTTGTAGCAAGGTTCCGGTTAAAATTAAACGTTTCTTGAGGCGAAAATCTTAGTTTCAGAACTGTTTAACATTGATTATTCATTTCCATTGTTTGAAACTCACACATGACGACTTGGAGGCGTCATATTCAGATGGTCCTCAAGGCAAACAACAAACATATCGGAGACTGAATTAGAACATGACTTAGGTAGGTAGATATTAATATGTACCTTTACTATAAATGTCAACTACTAACAGGATTATTACTTAGGTTGCAAGTAGTAGTAGTAGTAATGCAAGTACTAGCTTTCAAATAAAAAGAGAATCATCATAATCTAAATACTCAGTGAAAAGTTATTAGGGAAAACCATAAGTACACACTACAAAACATCCTTATACAATATTCAAGTTAATTCGAAACTACTCGTCAGATGTCGCTCAAATTATATCAAATCAAATTATATTGGACCATACCAAAAGCACCATCTTTCAAGGATATAAAGAATCATCAAAATCGGTTTACCCAACACGAAGTTATGGGGTCACAAACTTACCAACAAAGATAAAAAAATAAAAAAAAGATCAGTGAATTAGTTTTTTTTAACTTTTCTATTTTTGCATTTTGAAATACAGTCCAAAAGTTTTTATGAAGATTCATTCATAGTCCCTGGATTCCGAGGTTTTGCCATTTTTATGTCTTACGGGCCTTACGGCACTCCACTACATCACAAAATCCCTTTTTATTGAAACGGGGGAGGCTGAAGGAAAATTCGTAATATTGCTAATAGATGTTTTCAAATGGGATGATTTAAAAGTTCATTGTTTATGTACAAATTTTTATCTAATCTTATAAATTTTTATACTCGTAATATCATTATAGACTTAATTATTATCCTATTAAAACAAACGTATAAAAATCACGAATACATAATCCTTATTGTTTCTTGATCCCGTACTTATACCTGAGTCGCTGAGAATTCAGTTTTGCCACTCTCCGCTTAAAACAATAGTAGATTGTATGACAAGGGAGCAAAGTAATATTTTTACGGTGAGGGCGCCTTTTTGAATCCAGAGCGAAGTGAGGGATTCTTTAGTAGAATCCTGAACGTAGCGAGGGATTCAAAGTATGTCGCCCGAGCCAAAAATATTTGCTCCCGAGTGATACACTCTACTTTTCATTCCCCCCTATGAGAAAATAAAAGGCGCCTCAAATTCAGGAATAATACTGTCACAGTCACTAAACTAACTAAACCGACTAACCCGACTAACCCGACTAACCCGACTAACCCGACTAACCCGACTAACCCGACTAACCCGACTAACCCGACTAACCCGACTAACCCGACTAACCCGACTAACCCGACTAACCCGACTAACCCGACTAACCCGACTAACCCGACTAACCCGACTAACCCGACTAACCCGACTAACCCGACTAACCCGACTAACCCGACTAACCCGACTAACCCGACTAACCCGACTAACCCGACTAACCCGACTAACCCGACTAACCCGACTAACCCGACTAACCCGACTAACCCGACTAACCCGACTAACCCGACTAACCCGACTAACCCGACTAACCCGACTAACCCGACTAACCCGACTAACCCGACTAACCCGAGTAAACCAATTAAACTAACTAAAGAACTCATTTTTCAAAACAAAACCATAAATTTCTAACAATCCGAACTGAATTTACTTTTCCTCCCCGTCTTCCTTCCCCCGGGGAGGGAAAGTAATATGAAAATTCATTCCCGCCCGCTAAATAGAAAACAGCAACTTTGGGCCCCCGTAAGTCCGAACCAAGTCGTCTTTTTCGAATAGGTGGGATGAAAATATTTTACTTGTGCTAACAGTTTAGTTTAGCATGTCAGCAAAATTGACATATTATGCCATGTTAAATTCTCGCTGTCAATCATAGCCTTAATCACGGGGGTAAAAAGCTGGCATTACGCACTTCTCACACAACGCTATTTATGAGCTACGCGACTGCAACGCAACCCAAAATTTTGCTGTATCTGTCACTGTACACGCGTCTCCTGTCAGTGAACATTGACAGAAATTAAGTATCGAAAACGACCGAAGTATTTGGTTTACATTACAATTTACTTTAGAACTCAATTTCAGTCGCTATCTATCTATACCTACTAATACCTAGTATAACAAGGAAGAGTTTGTTTGTTTGAACACGCTAATCTCAGGAACTAGTGCTTTATATTATAATTTTTTTATGTTGAATATTCCATTTATTGAGGAAGCTACGCTAAGTACTTACGCTATGGCCAATAGGATCGGAGCAGCAAGTTTTCCGAAGGGAAGCGAGGACGTCTACTTATAAATATATTTATTGCGTCCTGCAACATATAGGTATATTTGACGTATGCCGGGTCAGCTAGTGTATTATAAAATGATTCGTTTATTACACTTTCAAGATACGAAAATAAATTGCTTACCTATCATTCTGATGTCGACCAAAATCTGATAAACGGCAATATGAGCAAAAATTATTTACGCGTGCAACCGTAGACCAGATACATTTAATGAATTTGTAGGTTCAAGCAAAATTTTATCATAATTTAAAACTTGATTGTGCTGTTGATATAGTTATTCCATAAATTCGTTATTAATTTTGACTTCATGATACCTATGGGTATTGGTATCCAAATGTATATAATTATGCGTGGCTGAATTGGCTTAATTTATGTAGTATGCATGCAATCAACTCAATACAATATCAATAATCAAAATACAATACAAACTCAATACGCTTCCGGAACACTCAGCCTGAACAGTGGAGTGAATTAAGCTAAGATTATTTCTTTAAATTCATCTCGAAAAGAGATAAAATAGGGGATAAAAGTTTCGAGCCTAGGTTCGAGTTTAAACCAAGAGGTCAATTTATATAGTTTTATAATCATTCGAGTCCAGCGATTCGTTTATTTGTGAAACGATTTACATTTTTTTATTTAAAGCATTAAAGGGTTATTAGCGTGGTATTATTGCTTCCAAATCAAGATCTGAATTTACAGAAATCGAGAGAAACTCTCTAAAAGGCACGTATCTACTTAAGTGATTCATTAATAAGTATTATTTTTTTCTTGTTTACATTGAAGACGACTTTTTTGTTAAAATATTATAAACTGTCTAACTTCTGTGTTAAATGGCGCCCAAAATGTTATTATTGTCAAAATCTATTATTGTAATCGAAAAATATCGTTAACGAATGAAATGGGAATAAAAGAAATTTATTTTTAATAGTATTTTATACAATGGCTGTTGTCCGCAGTTGCGCCTACGTGAATTTACTTTGTCCATATTTCATTTTAGAAAGCATTGTTATGTTAACTGGCCAATTTCTAAAAGCCTTTAGGGTATAGGTGTGCAAGATACGATAAAACGTTTTTTTTTGTCATTCAAAAGGATTGTGGAGACCTCAAAGTATCGTCAGCAGAAAATTATTTTATTTTTCAATACCTTAATTCCATAAAAAACGTTTCTCAAGATAAATGCAAAATCAATAAACGTCCACGAAGCAACCAATAAACTCATGTTACTTTCTTTTTCGTGTCATTCTTAGCAAGTCCTTTCATTTAGTACCCATACCGTTGGAGTTGGAGTGCATAAAAATAACTAGTCCTTCTACTGAGGTGCGCCACCATGTTGAATTTAGAATCATGTCACATAGACTACCAAGCTTTGTCATCCACACTAAACGTATGTACAAAATTTCAGCTTAATCGGTTAAAAATAGCTGATTCCAAATTGAGCTGCAAGATTCCACTTAACAAACATTTAATAAAGTTTAATTTTACAAGCTTGTAAAAAACAAAGTTTTCACCTCACGAAAATTAGTTTGTAGAAAGAAGATAGGTAAGTCTTAACAGTGTGTGTGAGAAATTAATGTAATGTGTCCCTCTAACATTTCTAGGTTCTTCAAATCTTGCTTGTAAGTACCAAAATTATATTAGGCACGTGCGTAATTTTATAGTTAGACATTCAGTTTTTACACACGAGTGTTTACGAGACGAATGTTTGCCTAATACCTACTGCCACAAACCTACGTTACGGTAATCACTTAAATTTAATTAAACACTGTTATAATTGTTATTCACTTACCCGAACATACTTACCTGAACACAGGTGTTATCTTAGCTACACACGAGTAGATGCTATTCGCGTAATCAGTACAATAAAATTACATTAAAGCGCTCTTAGCTTCCTCTTAGAGATCATAATATTATCAATCATAAATGGCCGAAGCAGAAGCACGGTCAATAAAAGGATAGGTGACCACTTGAACCGCTCATTGACGCTTGCATCATGGTTGCAAAGTTTAGTACCTATCTACTAGTAGACGCGGTCGGTAGTTGGTTGGGTGACTATTAGTTGACAAAAATTTCTCAAGCGTTTAAGCTGTTTCGGAGGGCAGTCGTTAAGGCAAGTCAGATGTCTTCAAGCGGCATGAAAATTTCCGATACCGGGTTGGCCACTAACACCAATCCGCACTGGAGTAGCGTGATAAACAATGCTGTAAGCCTCCTCAATGATGATGATCCGTGCTCAATAGGTTATGGGCCATTATTGAATTGAAGCCAGCCAGTCAGACATGTCAGTCAGACAGTATGGAATAAAATCTTTGGATACTTAGGTTGGCCTACTACCTTTCTGCCAATGTATACTGTGGCAGTAATATTAAGTTTATTCAAACCCACTTTAATACGACGTTAGAGTTTTACCGGAAGTGGTTGAAGAACACGGGCTTGTGCTTATTGTTACTAACTCATACTAATATAGCTGTGCTCACACAGCCAGAAGTTTGACTGGGAGAGAATGCTTATAGCAATTAAATCCGTAATTATCTCTGTTATATGGTGCATGAAGTTTTACATAAATAATTCTGTTGCGACTAGAAGATATTATAAAAAAGTATCTATTATAGGTACTTAGGTACCTAATTCTCTAACTTTGGCGCACCATCGTAAGGTTGCAGATAAGCGTTCTTTAGAGGACGTCTCCTAACATGATAAATGAGTGATCTTTCACTTTTACAAATTTAATATTGTATAGACAAGATATTAAATAATGTTTATTTACATCTTTTTTATCGTTCCTCCATTAAAACATATATCTATTTTTCATTTCGCATTTTAATATCGCAACAATACTATAAAAATACTTGATTAATGCTGTTTTTATGTAACGACAAACCAGCTAAGTTTTCCATTCAACTAGGGTCTAAAAATAACCTATGGATCTATTTGATCTTGTAGGGTTACCCTTGTTTCGTATAACAACTTTTGATATAATTTTAATAAATCGAACAACGTTTAAGATAATAATCACTTTGTATAATATCGTTTGACATAATTTTCATTTGATCGAATATTCATTTTGAGTAATATAGATTGACATAATGTTCATTTGATCGAATATTTATTTTATACAATGTTCATTTCATGAAATGTTCAGGTGGTTATAAACGCCCTAAAGTCGGTTCTGGCATCGATGGTTCCTGTTAACCTAACACGCTCGTCGCTTCGCTCCTCGCTAACCTATCCTATTTAGTTGAATAGTTATTATACCAAAGAATACAGTCTAAATTAAGTAGGTGAAGGAACAATTTCAACAATAATTTTTCAATTAAATATGAAAGGAAACCAATAATTGCTGAACCGAATATCCAACACGATCTTTCGACTAAATCATTATTAGTCTAGTTTACATTACTTTAATTAAAATTAGCGCATTTGAACATTCGATAAAAAGATATTATTCGAAACAAATGATGATAAGAAATAAAATTATGACAATCAAATATTCGATCAAATGAATGAAATGTGAAATGACTTTATTCCAACTAAAATTAGTCGAAGCGATTTTCGACGAAAAGTTGTTATACCAAACAAGAGGCACCCGATCTTTGTAGGTAGTTACATCAAAAGACGTTGGAAAGTATATTTTGCTTTGAATTTTTTGACGATTTTATAAATAATTTTATGAATAAATTTGAAATGAAAATATGAATGAAATAATGTAGGTAGGTACATAAATTTACATTAGGTACTCACGCGTGCTCGTTTTATTAAGAGACTCGTTTTATTGGAGGCGACCATCTCAGTCCTCAGGGGTAGCAACGCATCTGTGACCGAATTGGAACAAGACGCACACTAATCATTACTAACTGGACAATTACTAATAAGTTGTATTAACTAACAGGACTAACTATCACTAACAGTCCCTGTCCTCACACTTATTAACAAACTAACCAACTAACATTCTAACACCATCTACTAAGTGGACTAACCACCCTAGTCCCTAAATTGGGTCTTGTTCTAAGTCGGTCACAATTGCCATGGGCGGCAGCGGAAGGGTGGTGCTGCATGCTTGTTTGCTACCTTAATTCCATAAAAAAATATATTAAGATAACAACTACTAAGCAAGACACATACGTAAGTATACGTAAGTTACTTTTATTGTGAACCAACAATATAAGTAGGTAACTTACTTTTGTTGTGCGTGAGTTATCCTACAAAGCAAAACAATCAAAGGCTTAGCGAAGATTAGTCTCAAAAGCATTGGATAATAATACCTCCCGTGCGATTTCAAAACATCACTATACCAACAAAGAAACAATTTTAACATCGACGGTAAGTCGTAAGTAGTAAGACTGATTTAACTTTAGGTAAAACTTAATAAAAACGACCTATATTAAATACAAATAATTAAAAATAATTCAAAAACTACCTATTAAAAACCCCGCGTCAGATATCGCTCTATATAATAACGGGAAACAGTACCCTTCGAATAAATTACCTATATGAAAATCAGTTCACCCACCAAAAAGATTTTTTTTTATCGGATAATACCTATACCTAACTGAGATCAACGTGGTGAGGGATCTTTTATACCTATCAGTAAGGATGAATACCTATTATTCAATTCAGCGACAAAATATATTTTACATTTATAGGGAGTTCTAGGTAATATGTTTTAATTCCAAGTACGATGTAAAACTTTTACCCTTTTTAATTAGAGTTAATTGTAAAACAATACGTAATTACGTAAGGTTTATTCGTGATAACAATTGTTGGGGGTTTTACGTAGGTTTATTAAAATTTCAAGTGTGTAACTACATTGAATTGTTTCAGAGTTATGTAGAACTAATAGGAAAAGAGGTTGGTACCTACCTCCTAATTAAGTTTTCATACAGTATTGTTAGCCAACGTATAATCACAGTGGTATTGCACTTGCACTAATAGTTAAACGCCCCATTGTGTGAAAATATTGAATGGTCGACTGACGGTGAGCCACCTTACCTAGTTTGTACTTACCCTTTGGATTCCAGCGAAGTGAACGTACTATGGCATTCGTGACATGAATTCATGTCGTTGGAGTTTAATGAATTTATAAAAATAAAAAATCTAAGGAAGCAGCTGAAGTAATAAAACAACTAGGATTTCCTTAAAAAAGTGCAATTTCCCACCGGGAACTAATTAAAACATTAATAAATGCTTAGGGTTTAGAAATGCCTTGTGCCTGCCTTGTGCAAAATTAATTTACTCCGTAGGGACCTGCTTATTTTCATGCCAATATTGCAATGTTATTATGTTTTACCCGTATTTTCTGTTACTGTGAAAATAGTTTAACTACACTAGCGGCACGCTATGATGGCCGGTTTGACACATTACAACAGTGATGTGGAATGTCAATTTATTCTCGAACAAAAAACAATTAAGTTTTGTTTTTGTACCTGATTAAATAGGTTTAATAAAACAAAAATGTAAATGTTTATTTAATTTATTTGAACGAACTGAATATTTGAATGAAAATGAATATACATACTTTATATGCACACAAGAAACATATGAATACAAAAGATACCAAAAAAGGTGCCACAAAAGGCCATAATTAATTCGAAACTGCTTTGTTTTGCATTGAGCATTGACGCGAGTTTGCCGGAGGTAGTAGTTGTGCTAGCCAGCGATCCTATGTGACGATCGTATTAGATTCCATTTTTAAAAATTTTCAATTTAGAAAACCAAATGCCGAGTTGTGGTATATATCATATAAAAATAAAAATTTTACCTTTTGTATGAAACAGCTGATATTTTTTTGCGATTTCAGAGGTTTGTCCACATAGTGAAAATTGTTCATATTCACAAGTACATTCACCCCTTAAATGGTGCAAACTGATTTTTCTACACTTGTATACATTTTAGAAATCAATTTAATAAATAAATTTTGAGTCCTAAACCTAAAACTACATTCGATAAAATTTATGAATCTCTGCACATCACTATCGTCAATAAAGTAATACAATTATTTCCTTCAAAGTCGTTATCAATTAATACGGAACTTCATGAGCGGACAAACGTCAAACCGGCCATCATAGCGTGCCGCTAGTTTAGTGCAGTAAAACATTGTAATTTTGCGGTGATCACATCGATAGGTATTACATACTTACTTATTCCTTGAATTTATCGCAATAAATCATAACCTTTAAACATTTTATGGATGTTAATTAGTCATTTCCACAAAATAATTATATTCCTCGCTCAACGACTTAATAAAGTAACCGTCACAAAATGTACACAATAAAATGATATAATTTGCTAAATGGAATACATAAAGTAATTATGACTCCCTTCGTACGAATCGTATTTAATTTTATTTCATTTGACCTTATAACGATATGATTGTTATTCAAATTTAATCGCAAAGTTATTTACTTTGTTTCCTATTGTCCTTTGGAGCGAGTTATTAGAAACTCTCAATTGAAGCGCTCATAGCTCGTCGGTTTCCGTCGATCCTTAGTGATCGACAAAGTTAAGCAACTGCAGGTGCGGTCGATAGTTGGATGGGTGACCGCTAGTGGCAAAATTTCTTGAGTGCTTCCATGCTGCGGAGGGCATGTAAAGCCGTCGGTCCCGGTTGTTATCGATAGATAGCAGTCGTTAGGGCATGCCGAGAAGCCTTCGGGCGACTTGAAACTTCCGATACTGAGTAGGCCACTAACACCTTCGCCAATCCGTGGAGTATGGCTTTAGACCTCCTCAATATGAAAAGCCACCCGTGCTCAGTAGTGGGTCATTAATGGGTTGTAGCCAATTAGACACGTATAGTGCAATAGTTACCGCACCGGGCCGCTTTTCAAAGGGTTCGATTTCCAGAGAGGTGGTTGAATAATGAGTGTAATGTTTTGTTCTAGTTTTAGGTGTGTGTTAACTTGTACTTGTGTGTTTCTTCAGGGAATCCTCAGTTTCAGTTTCAGGGAAGGACGCGTCTACGATGCGACTCCTGTCAGTCACAAGTGTCAGATACATACAAATTTTGGGTTGCGTTGCAGTCTCGTACCTCGTAAATAGCGTTGTGTGAGAAGTGCCTTATACTTTAGTAAATGAAACATTTCATAATCTTTTTTTCTGTGAATCTAGTTGAAAAAACTTTTAAATTTACGGTTATTTATTTTATTTATGTGATGGTTATAGTGGCAATAATGGATAGTTAGTAAAACAGTTTAAGGTTCCCTGTAACTTATCAGTGATAACTTTCTGTAACTGATGTACCGCGTCTACAAAATGGGAATAAATCGACACCAGCAATTTATACTACGCTAAGTCGTTTGGTAAATTTGCTTTTTATGTCAAGTTGCTTAAAATGTGGTATATTATAATATGTTATAAAACAATCGTGTAGAAATATACAAAAATAACGGAATTACAAACTTTACACAACGCTAAGTAAAGGTACTTTTTTAAATCACGCGACTTTATTACGCCATCTATTATTTAGCGGAGTGTGCGCGAGGAGAGAACGCACCGCTTGTTTGTTTACATTAATATATTATAATTATATTAGGGAGTTTTAATAAAAATAGTGAGAAACCTCTTCATACTGTCGAGAGAGTTAAGTTTAATAGGTTATTAAAGATTATAAATGTATGTCAATGTATACAAAATATATGTTTTATAGTAATACGCTACGTTTTTTTTAAATGAATTTGAACCGCTTAGGTTATGACTTTCCGTAATACACTACGCTAACATCAGTTAGCGTAGTGTTTGATGCAAAATATTATTGAGGAATTACCTTTATGAACGGCTTACATACATGCGCTAAATCAAAAAATATACATAATTTATTTATTTATTTTTTTATTTATTAGGTGATCCTTACTATGGCCAACTGTAAGGCGCACTGGTAAGGCAAACTGCAACAGGTAAGGCAAACTGTAAGGCGCTGTCTCTGTCACCCACGAGCCAAAAGATGCTTGTAGGACTATAAACATAGGTCACTCACTTTTGACAAGTGCTTTTGACAAGAGCGGCAATAATCTTCTGCTATTACAATAATAATAGATACCTACAGTGTGTTGAAATTTTGAATATTGAAAATAAAATTGCTGTGGCTAAAGTAAAGGAGGTATTTGATTGAATTTTTTTTTGGCGCTTAGGTAATCATTAGGTACATAAAATTAAATTTATTGTTGTATGGTGGTAACCACATTGTATAATTGACAAGTGACAATTTATTTGCAAAAATACGGTTACAAAATAATCTCAAATCATGTACTTATATTTAATCACTCTAACTTGCACTAGGTACAGTAGAGGCATGCATAAATCATTCACAAAAATTTTATCATGTAAGTATAAAAAAAATCAAAAATCCTACTTGGAAAGTGCTCCTAAAATTTTCTACAGAAAACAAAAAATGCATGATTTTAATATATTGTAGGAAACTCTTATAATGTTCTCGAGACAAATTACACGTTTTCGGCTCAGTGATCAGAACGAAGTTGCTAATGAGTTCTTTAAAGTAAGAACACAAAAAGTAAATTAATTAGTTAAATAAGATAATGTAAAATTACAGCATTACGTCATAAATTGTGAAGTAACAAAAGCCAATGCCTGGGGATCACCAGCGTAAAAACATTAACTGAAAAATTAAGGCAGGTTTCTGGGCTAAATTAATTTGATAGATAGTAAGTCCTGCTAGTTGTTGGTAGTAGGTAATCTTATTAGTAATTGTTAGTATTTCCCGTCTCATTCGGTCGAAGATGTGTTGCCACCCTTGAGGACCAAGATGGTCGCCTCTAAAAATGTCTAACCGGCTCCACACCTTTCTAATTGGAACACGTGGCTATTACAGCAATTATAACACCTTAGAGATGGTACTACGTGTAACAATGGCGGGTGGTGATCCTCCCCGGGTGAACACAAATATAATATAACAGCGTTGAGCGGCGACGACGGCCCCAACTGCTGGCATTGCCGTGCGCTCGCACCAATCTGCTGCAGCGCGCGCCGTTCACTAGAGCGCTGCACACGCTCAACTCGGTAGCTGAAAGTCTTGACTTGTTTACTTGCTCCCTGAATGAGTTTGCGAAGGTCGCTAGTAATGTCATTACAATATAGAATTAATTGACCATTGATGTGATTATATTACTTAGGTTTGTAGGTTTATACAGGGTGATTTGTAATTCGACGTATTCCTCTTGGGATGTGGTAATACAACCAATTTCCAACAACGGATTTTCATGAAACTGCAGTAATGTAGCTTAGACATCGGCATAACATAATTTGTTAAAATTTATAGAGATTTTTGAAGGGACTGGTTTCCCGAAGCGAAGCGAGGGCGGGTTAACTAGTCCTTAATAATGCGTTTAATTGACTTCGTCTACGTTGATGACGTTCTCATTCTATTTTCTCATTTTATTTTTCGATGTTGAAGTCGGCATTTTGTTAATGTTATCTATGCAAAATAGTAATGGTACCATAAGCTATGTGGTCTATCTTTATTTCTTAAGCGGTTTATTGCATGAGACCCCATTTACTAATTGCTGATAAAGTCCGCAATACATTAACGCCTGCACTATGAAGTCATTTGTGTAACGTCGATGCGCTTTGACGACGGAAAGCTCCGTGAGCTATGCAAATCTTTGAAATTAATAATTGTTCCACTGCTGAGCTCGGGTCTCTACGCCCAATGGATGCTGGCCTTAATCAACCACGCAGGCTCAATTAGGATTGGAAGACTTCACGCAACTTCAGGGAAATATGGAAATCTTTTTGGTGCACCTTTTCCGCACGGTAATTTCATCTAAGCAAGTAATAATTAATTTCAGATTGCATTGAAAAATAAAGTAAGCCCAGGCTGCTCTGTCCGGGATTACTAACTAATAAATAAAATAGAATTCTTATCGGATTTTCTACCGGGTGTTCATGTTAATATATTTTCATGTTCATAGTGCATGTGACAAATAAAAACATTATTATAAAAACAAAAAACCCGACTGCTTACAAAAGAACTCAAAAGAAAAAAAAACAAGTAGGCTATATGAATTTGAATGCTATATGAATATGAATATGAATTTTCAAGTATGACACTAACACAGTTCTGACAAATTCAATGATACCTCATAATATGTCGAAATCCGTTCAGCCGTTTGGGCTGTGGGGCCCGACAAATAAATGGACATACATACAAACATACATACATACATACACTCGAAAAACATAACCCTCCTTCTGACGCAGTCGGGTAAAAAGAGTGTAACGGATGTATAACTTTTTTGACGACTTTATACCTATGTAATTTAGGTCAACAACTGCTTATTCAGAGGCCGTCCCTTACAAATGCAAAAACCTCTCGTGAATCGTTCATCACGTTTTATACCAACTTAGCCCTAATTCACGTATCCACCACAATAACTAGAATCCTACAATAAGAAACGCAATAGTAATATCCATTATTACTGTTCATTGTGTTGTGAACCATAAAGAATTGTTCACTCTCGTGCTTTTGACAAACACGTTTTCATAAGCACGCGTTATGGCACTAGGGAAAAGCTTAAGACTAGTAAAGAAAATAAATGGCGTAACTAGGGAGGACACATAAATTATATATAACTATTAAAGATATAGGTCAAGACTTGAGTCGACTATTAAGTTTTTTTTTCGTGGAATTAAGGTAGCAAACGTACTTAGCTCCACTGTTTCGCTAATAAATATCGTGACCAGACATCCCGTTGTCCGGTCATCTGTCCCGGTGAAATACCCCGAGACGCAAATATGTACTATTTTATGCTATGAAATTTTTATAGGCCGTATAGTGCTCTCGATTACATTTGTGGTTATTGATGTTCGCGCATGATATATAGTAACATTTCGTAGTAGAAGCACGGTGAGAGGCTGTAGGGTGCAAAACAGTATTGTTAAACCTACATATCGATGAAAACATAGCGAGGTCCCGTTGTGAGCCCGTTTTTAAACTTATTTCGTTTGCCCCCACTTTAAAATAAAGATTTCAGCCGCCTCCTTCCATCTTTTTTACTTTAACACAACTTAAAAACAGCTTTTGACCCTTTACCAGCCACTCAAGACCTTGAGCGTCTACAAGGGGGCGTTATCGCCTGCTTTGAAAAAGACTGACCTTAATATTTTGTTTCCCAGGAATCAGGCGGACGTTTACGAAATCCTGTGCCAGCGCTTTCCTGGTATTCTAGAGCAAGACGAACGTCTACGCCAACACATCGAATCATAGATCCTGTTGAAGGTTCGTAAATCCGTTTGTAAAGCATGTTATTTCTCAAACACTGACAAACTAGAAGATACAGTAGTGATCTGATGATCTGATCTGTTGGTGAGCGGTCACTATTGCGTCTGGACATTTACGGAACAAAAGGCAGCGAGGGCATTATTGAATTCTGGTCCTCGTACGAGGACAAAAACGAGTGCTAAAAATCGTTTTTAGAAAGAGGTTGCTAGAGCAGGTAAAAATACCAATGGGATTTTTGCATAGCCGTTAACATTGTAAGGTACTAGTAATGTTCTCCATAACCTCGTCCGGTATTCATCAGGGTGTACCAAGAAGGATTGCTTTAAGGACCAAGAATGGATGAAGTCCATTAATAATCTATCCATCCGTTAGATATATGTTTTCAGATATTTCATGATAAGAGTAGACATGAAAATACAATGATTTATATGTATCTATCTATTGTATCCCGCTGCCTATTGTCGACAGCATAAAATTGATTATATTAATTAACCATCATTATCATTAACTGTCATTGTAGGCAACTAATCTGCCCTAGTTTCGCTTTGCTGATATTGAAGCCAAATAAAACATTAAAATTATAGCAGTTCCCACTAGTGTAGTTTTATCATAAACAAAAATTATAGGTAACTATTTCAGGCTATAAGTCTCCAGTTTTGTTGTGCTAAAAATAGTGAAAATATATCCGATATTATAATTAAAACGGGCAAATATTGACATCAATGAACACTTATATCAATAAACTTTAGTATCAATTAACATTAATATCAATTAACTCTTCTTCCTCTAAGATTGTTTTCTGGTAACATCGGACGAAGGGGAGCTGTTCTTCAAATCGCCGTCGGACGAGCCAGTCGTGTGCGGCATCTACATGATAGCGGAGCCTGATAAGCGAATCCAGGTCATCTTTAACTACCTTGATGTGCCCTGCGACAACGGTGGCTTAGTGGCTGTAAGTTTAACACGCTTCTGTTTGGTATAGGTACTTTGAAGAACTGTGACGTCAAATCAACTAACCCAGTTTATCAAGGGCACGTGCAGATTAATTAATTTATTCACGCTTATATTAACTGATACTAATGTTCGTTTTATAGTTGACATTCGACTATGGCCTTTATAGAAAATTTCGAAATCATGAACTTTTCTATGTCGGTAGGTACTAGGTACATGTTTTTAGATTCTAACAAAAGGTTTAAAAAATATGAATACTGCATATAACAGAATAGAATATAGTGGAGAAAAAGTGTTGAAACCCTCTTCTTTGTTATAAGTATATAAGAGGTTTAATTTCCTTAGATTAGAACATTAATTCATTTCCTTAGTTTCTTAATTTAATTTTAAAAATAAAAAATGTAATACTTAAACTTTTGTTCAACTCAAAAAATCATTACTTTCATTGAATTGTGATTTCCAATCAAATGTCATGCTAGTCACGATTATGATTTTTTTATTTTTCGTTCTGAACATTATTCAGAATAAAAGATGTCAATACGTGAGGGTGATTTTTTCATAATACTCCTTTTTATTCTTTGAACTTAAAATAAGTTCTTTAAGATCCTTCATTCAATGAGATCACAAATATATTTTTGTACTTGACTATCTTCAATCGAGTCAAATGCCATTTAATGTCAATGGCTTCAGCAGTCACGAAACTGTTCTATTGATACCAGTTCAATTGCTAAAATGTTCCATATTTTGCATATATTTTGGGAAAATGAATTCTTTGCGAATACACACGTGTCCAATGAAGTGCACACAAACAGAAAATTTTCAGTATATTAATACACAAAATTTTTGCACAAATGAATTTTTCAATAATGATGAACTTTTCGATTCGTTGGTTACGTGTTTTGAATTGATAAATAATATTTACTTGCGGAAGTAATAAAAAATGTAAAATAAGAAACAATGCATTTGTAATGATAAGTTACAATTAATTAAGGGTTAAAAATGTCATTGAAAAGAATTACATAATGTATACGAATTTTTTTAATTACAAGTTTTGGATTTCGACTAATTTCAAAAGTTACAGTAAATGTTTAAGTTCAATACCTTAGGGTTACCTGTAGGGGTGTTTCAAAAAAATCAAATTCGAATTTTTTAACGCATACCCTCTAAAAAGATTCGTACAGTACATTTCCTACAGTACAGTACAGTGTGCTTAGTACGAGTTTTATTTGACATAACGTACTCGCTACGTAAACTAAAATTTGTATGGGATCGAAGCAGAGACATCTAGCGGAAACGTGAAGAAATCAAAATAGCGAGTACGAGTTTACGCGATCACGTTTACAAAAGTAAAGTCAACTGTCAGTGGTTAACGTCACGTTTACGTATGGTTTCTCGAACATTGCGCGAGTACGAGTGGCATATTTGACAGTTCGTATACTTAACTTGCGAAAACTCAGGGAACACGTTATCGAAAAGTTTTCACGTGTAATTTACTAGTGAAATCATAAAAAAGTTGGTAGTCTATTATTTTAATTACACTTTTGTTTTGTTTGTTGAAAATTATGTCTGGATATTTATATTTGCTGGGAGCATAATTACGGCCACAAATCTCAAAGTGAATGAAATTATAGAAAAGTGGTATTTGTGTTGTTCGCGTTCCGGTGAATACTTTTTATGATAGACAATATATTTTTTTCTGGATATGGCGTTGGTGTATTTACACTCAGCCAAAAACAAGTGAAATATGGGATAAAATGAATATTTACATTTTCTTACCTACAAAAACATCTAATCAAGAAATACTCAAAACAAAGACAATAATGTACATATTACAATATTTTATGAATAATTTTTTCTATATCATCATAGATAAAGGTACATTATTGACTTAAAATAGTTAAAATTATTGTGCTTTAATGACTGAAATTGTTGGAATGTTGTATTAAAAGTCTAGTTTATAGCTATAACGTGGTTTTATTATTCCGTTTTACACAATGTAATATAAACGACATAGAACAAAATCACCATTTTCTCAGACAGTTTAATACAAAAACTTATTTTTTTTATCCTACCAGTTGCCAGTCTCACTATCTAAAACTTTACATACATAAGATGTATTTATTATTATTAATAAAGTAAGTATTGCATTGTATTTGGACAGAAATGTTTCAATCTTTTTCCTTAGAAATTGTTTATGGCTGCTGCTCAAGATGAGCGGGATTATAATCTGGCGATATCGCCATAATTAAAGAAATAAATAGTCATCTGAGTTTTTTAATTTTTGTGCAAAGAATTGCACCGGCGCGGCAAACAAATGAAGCCGGGCTCCTTATTTTATTTAATGAAATTTTTATTCACTAATCACATTTATCTATGTTCCTATTAAAATTAAAACATTAGCTTTTCTCTATGGCATTATTATAACAAACGTTTATCTATTAAAAATGGCGATATAAGCATTACAGTTTGAATAGTAACTTTTCATTAATACTTTAGTAAGAAAGGAATAACCTTCTTTATTTGGTAGGATTCTGTCACGACGTTTTGTTGCCAACATAACAATAAATGGTTTCTGCGAATGAACGTGTGAATAAACGTGCTGATACGCGATCGACTTGGTTATGACGTTTGACACTCGTATAGTAAACCCAACTTAAGACTGAAACGAAAGAGGCGCTGTCGGACGCATTTGACATTCATTTGACCAATCATTGCACACTAGTAACTGATAGATGAATGAACACAACGTACTTATGAATGACTTTTCGTTAGTTCCAATTTTTGCCATTTCAGAGATAAGTTGGGCGGACTGTACTCGCAACTTTTCGATAGTCACCGTCACTCACGTTTTGACGGATGACGTGTAGGTGAAGTTTTCGATGCAACTCGTACTAAGCACACAGTTCCTACAGTACATTTTGGAGTTAAGCAAGAAGTGTTAGCAGCAATGATTTCCCTACTAAAGACAAGAAAATCTAGGGCACAAGCAATATAAACTGACTTTCAGAACATCATCAAATACATCTGGAAAACTACCCGGATTAAATGTACGAAGTAGGATATAAAACAGCTTCTTACAATGCTAAAAAGAGATCTTCAGAACAAGACATCAATTGAAGGATGTTACAACTGGTCTCTTTTACTGGATCCTACATAACAAAGTATGTCCAAATAATGTAAGTACTGTAACACAGATATCAAGTACTGACGTTTTAATACAGCTTTAGTTGTTTTGAAACAGATTTTACGATAGGAATTATTACTTTTCGCCTGTCGTCACCATTGTTCATGGTTTTTTTATGGATAAAACGCTGGATAGTTTTATCAGTAAGAGAAAACAATTTCTGTGACATTTTCAGATAACCAACAGTTTTCTTCAGAAGCACGTATCTTCTTGAGATGTTAATGAAGCTTTTGTGGGAGCTTAAGGAAGAATAAGTCGTTTGAAGTATGTGAACAACGGTCCTGTAAATCCATATTGATAATAATTATAATTAATGCAGTATTTTATCGGACTTACACGAAGAAAAAGAATAAAAGAAATTCTTGTTGCTCTGTGTCTAGGAACATATAAATCTATATCCGGATTATAACTGTGAAACTGTAACTGTAAAGTGATTGTTATTTTTTATATTTTTAAATAAATATTTATGTAATTATAGTTTATTTTAACTATCATTCATTTGATTTTTTCGCGTTCATCTTAACTTCATACCTGACTCAAATATCAAGGCAAAACACGATTTTTAGAAAACTTTGAAGCTCAGTCGGCACGGGTTGCAATGGTGCTAGAAGGATGAAATTTCATATTTAAGTATCTTTTAGCATCTGTAACAAAATAAGAGGGTATGCGTATCTAATTTCTAAAAAAAATTTTTTTTCGAAGAAACTTGGGACACCCGTAGGTACATCATTAGGTACTTTATAATGTGGCAAAATAATGACATTGAAGTGCTCGTAAAGTTTTATAGGTCTCCAGGTGTGGAGCTAATTACACCTGCTAGCTAGGGATACATGAGCTACTGGATAGCTAGTCTAGTGACAATGTGATTCTAGACAACAGGCCTCATTTGCAGTGGGTGGATGGATGGGAGCTCAGTGGACAAGTCTGGCCAGCGGACTCCTGGGACGACGATCGAGTGGTCGAATCTTGTGATTCGCGACCACAACGCAAGTTGGTCTCGAGACAGAACGCAGCTCTTATACAGTATCGAGTACCTGCCAGAGGGAAAGGTTTCTCAGTCACAGTACGGCATCTGAGAAATGCAAGACGTAAGTGTGTTTTTTATATTATTAACTGTGAAACTAGCAAGCAAATTACCAAATTTCTAAAGAATAAAAGGTATGTACAAAGTCGCCAAGAAAACAATTGGGAATTCTCGCTAATAGTCCGTAATGAAATTACGCAGATTTAGACGTCTACGGAAATATCGACCATATTACTTTAATATTATTTAATAATAGTCACAAAATCAAAGTGCTAATGTTAATTATCAACATTTTCTGTAAGATTTTTTTTACGAATTTCAGTATTCTCATGAGGATATATAATTTTCAAATATTTTTCTCTGCGGCGTCAAGTCATTGTTGAATTAGAATACCTTATAAACTATAATGTTCTTGTACATTTTTAAAATGGAATTTTTAAAAGGTCTTTAAAAATTCATCTCCAATTTACTCGTTCGAATTAAAAATTAATTAAAACTTGTACGTTTGTTGACGGCGGTAGTTTTGGTAAAGTTAAACGATAGAAGTAATGATTTGCATGATTAAATAATTGCTTATTCGCGACAGTGGTTCATACTAATCATACTAAAATTAGATAAGGTGCCCCTTGTCAAGGTGTTTTTTGTAAATAATGCCTATTAAAATACTGTGAAAAATTACGATCACTCAAGCGAATTCGTTGCTCATCAATTATTTTATTAACAATTAAAAAAAATTGCAACAGGTATCTACTGAAAATTGTCCCTCGACTGAACGTTGATTGGAATAACATTTAATTACGTTTACATACTCGTAGATAACAGGTTGTCGGATTACTTTTGGAAATGATTTGATCTTTTTATTGCTAAAATTAATTCTTCTAACAATACCAGGGCTGGGCGGCTACCTAATTAATTGGATAAAAATGGAATGCCAAAATGTCCTACCTAAAAACAGCCCCAATTTTCGCATTATGTAAAGTAAGGTGCATATGTGTATGTATGTTATTTTAACTGCTTAAAATTAATTTGCAAGTTTTGACCCATATATACTCATTAGGTCATACTCATAACATAAAAAGCTATGAATATGTTCAAGCAATAGACTACCTACCATCTACTATCACGAAACAACAGCTGTAAAGTTAAAGTGAATTCACGCTAGTTTCCTGATTTATTATTATAACAGTTCCTTCACGTATCGCCGAAGTTAGAAGGGCAATATCGTTAGACGTTGGCATCACTTGGATACATAATATTTCCTATTTATTGCACACAAAACGTTTTTATATAACCCCATCCAATTTAAGTGATGCTGTCGTTCTATCTGAAGAATAATATTATAATGTGAAGAATAATATTGTAATATTAGCATAAGAATCCCATTAGCGTGTTACTATAAGCTGTAGTGACCCTGATACAAGTGATTTTCAGCTAGTGATTACGTCATTACGGATGTTATTGGGGATGTTATGTTGTGTCACGCTGGGTTTTGTTTTTTTGTGAACCCGCCCTAACAACAGAATGGCCACCTGATGATAAATTGTCATTTCGTTTGAAGTGAAACTTCTCATCTGTTGCATAGTTCAATTCATTTCCCATTCACTTATTTGAATATAAGGACTTAAATAAAGTGTTTTAATAATAACATACTTTTAAATATAAGAAAACTTCCAATAGGTAAGTCCACAATATCCAAGAAAATATTTTTATGTTGACAGCGTGCAATGTATTGTTATTCGGCGCGGAAGGCGTGTACACATTGCGCAATCATGGAGAGACTGTGAACTGCTCGGTGATGGCTGTCTCCCCGGCGACTGTACGCATCTTGGACCTCAACGTGGGACAGTCTGTGAAGAGAGGCAATCAGCTCCAAATCGAAACTGGAACTCTGCATCATGTACGTAAGAAATATTATATCTAGGTATACAAATTCTTCTGCTAATGAATGACTGATAGACTACGCACAGCCGAAACTAATATTTGGCATAATATAAATGTTCCTTGGCGGGTGTGTATTGGAGGGCTACGTGAGAATTTTTGAATATAAATAAGGGGATAAACATTTTATTTCTTCAATGGATTCACTTGACACTATACGGCTATAGGTTCCACAAGTGAACGCAAAGGAAGGATTATTAGAAAGTAATCTAAAGGACCAGCCTCCCGGATACGATATAAGCGACTTCCACGCTGCGTTTCACTAGGCCACACTAGCATTCAATATAATTAAAGAAAATTAATATAAGTTTCATAACGCATAATAACAAAAAGGTATATTCAAATATGTGAAACTGTCATCCTATTACGTGTGCTATGGCGAAGGCTAACCCAATTACGTTATACGTATTGGGCAATTGGCAATACCAAAGGGAATTTATTGGTTCATAAACTTTATTTCGCAGCTAATAATCGTTTTGTACATCAAATACGATATAATTATTTGTGCAAATTAATGAACTTATTCTAAGGATTTTATGAATTAATTACTCTGTACTATGTAGGTACTTCTAATTGTTATTTATTTTGTGTTGAAATTTACTAGATATTACGTGGAACTTATTCTAAAAAATATTTTGTTTTTTTCTTTACTATAATATCTAATAATTAAAAGAGTTAGCAAAGCGTCGTTATTAGGTAAATACTGATGTACAAAATACATTGCGGATATTTATCCTTACCATTTAAAATCGTGTCTGGGAAACAAGCAATCAATTCCAAAACGTTTAATGAAACAACAGAACCAGTTCTCTTTTTGCATAACAAGAAAACGTAGGTTACGGCTTTTAGCGGAATAGGGTTAATTGAAAGGTATCATCAAACTTGATTCATAGTTTTAGTTTTGGAAGGTTGTTTCGGAACGTCTACTGCATAAACAAGTTGATTACTAACTTAAAATATTGAGAACAACAAAGATTTTCGATTTTCAAGGCCCTTGTAACTTGAGGGAATTGCGGTATATGTTGAAACAATAGAAACGGAATAATGTATAAAATAAATTTTACCGGAAAAAAATCCACTTCCTTTTTGTCCCTTTCAGCAATCGTTTAATTCAATTTATGTCTATGACATTTGTATAAATTGTCATATCTCATCTCTGCTGAGCACATCTGAAATCATTATTAAATTATGTACCTACACATGTTTGAATTCAGGAGAAATATTCTGTGAGAAATTTCTTCTTTTTTATCTTTTTATCCGAAAATTATCGAACATTAAATTTGCTACGGCTCAGACCAACCAACGTACCTACCTAATGTTTTAAGTTTTGTGTGAATCCCCAAAATTTTGTCGCTTACGAAAAAATGTGCATACAAAACCATGTCTATGGAAAACGATGGCGCAAAATAAGTTATCTGTCCACTCATGAGGAAAGATTACGCGATTATTTTTTCACGACTCAAAAAAAAAAACAATATAATTTAGGCAACCATCTTTTTGCGCGACAAACTATAAAATGATTGTTATTTAATTACTCAGATTATAACACAATTAACTTACTAGCTCTACTTATTCATTCTGCGTTTACCTATATATTCTTTTGCTTTTCTTATTTCATTAATTTCAATTAAATACACCCTTCTTCCTCTTTGTTAATAGATATTTATTTCTTGTAGATACCGATAATAAATTACCGTAGCAGTTAGTTGTAACTGTATTTTTGCGTGTTAAATGAAGATAGGCAAACATCACTTCCACTAAAATGAGGGTCGCCCACCCATACATAAACAGTGACAAGTGATATTCAGACAAGTGAGAAGTGACAGTGCCACAAACTTATATGACCCAGTGGCCAAAATTGGAACTAATGCAAATGTTATACTGTTGTCAGACAAAGACAAAGACAGTAGCGCCCTTCTTACCGGGTCAGATAAGGTTTGTGGCACTGACAGCCAGACCTCACTCTACACTAGCGCCTCTAGCGGCGAATTCACACGCCTTTACCCTCATTGGGTTATAGCTCAAGGGAAAGTCGTTTATCAACGATGTCAGACTATATGCAACAATAACAGAATTGTATACAACAACGAATCTAATTTATTTATTAACCGCATTAAAGAAAAAAATTATATGTAGGTTCCTGGTCTTGGTATCTAGGTACGTATTAACTGAAATACAGATGGTTTGAATTTGATTTGATTGTTATTTTTGGTATGAAGACGTTCAAAGGCTGAAGAGTGATATATGATATTTACCTAAGCATAGGAGAAACACATTGAAATACTATGTACTAAGACTACTAAGTTAACATAGTACCTCAATGAGGAAGCAATATAATTTGAATCATAAAAATTACTTGATACCTACCTTCTTTCTATTTAAAGTTAAAAATAGAATAAGGACAAGGCCGCACTACGGTTTTTTCCGCAGCGGTAAACCGTGTAACCACGTATCCGCGCGAAAACGCATACACTATCAGTCGAGGGAAAACCGCTTCCGCTTGTACCTATTGCTTTCATAGATTCAATAAATTACGCGGTTAGAAACCGCGGCAGTTAGCCGTAGTGCGGCCTCGGCCTTGTAAGGGTTTTGTTTTGTTTTCGCCGAGTTCTTGTTAAGCCTGATCGCAGCATTTTGGTTGTTTAGTGCACAAAGCGAGGGCTAGCTGATTACGCGGAAGTAGGCGGCGCCAACGGGCTCGATCACACCAAAATGGAGGTTCTTGACAACATATGCGGACTGGACTCTAATGAAGGTAAGGTATCCTTTAAATAAGCTTTGGTTACTTTGAAACTACATGAGTGATCTAGTAGTAAAGTAATGAAAACTTAAAACCCGACTTTAATTTTATGTTGATATCAGTGAGAGTTGCTTATAATTTTTAAGGCGTTATAAAAGCTTTAAAATGAGGTATTTTATTAGGAATTTAAAAAGTGAATATTAAATACCAATATAGTAAAATTCCATTTATAGCTTCTCAACTTTATTAAAAAAAAATCCAATACCTATAGCATCTGGTTGTCAGTATAATAAAATTTTTCGTTACATTGGTCTACAAAATTTTATTTTTCTTGTTAAAACTCCCACGCACACATTAACAGTCCCATGAATGAACGCGGCGGATAAGTAAAAAAAGCTACCTATAAATTTTAAGTGGTATTTTATAGTTTGGCATTGGGTAAAATCAATCGATACCTACCTACTCATCAACATCTGCCCACGCATTTGAACTTTTTGAGCGTCGCAAGGGAATAATATTATAAATACGAACGCGGATGTAAACATAACACTCCTTTTATGTAGCGCAATCGGATAAAAATAATCACTTTTGTATTGCGCTATCAGGTAAAAACTAATCAATTTTGTTCCACAATATAATTTATATTTATAACCATTTATGATATCTGAACAATAAAGTACAATGCTAAATGTTAACAGACCGTAACTCGTTTGGGACTTGGTTAGTCAGGTTGGTTAGTCAGTTAGTCAGTTGTTAAGTAATATCAGTTATACTTATTTATATTTTTTGGACACGTCAGAAGTTTAAGAAAGGAAATAAATATATTATCTGATTGTATTAGTAGGTAAAACCTTATGCACCACCTTATTAGCTTATTATACTATAGGCTTAAAACTTCTTCAATGTTAGGACGGAACGAAACTCAAACAGAAATAAGCTTTATTTTAACTGACAATCTCTACGTCGCGTCGTATCCCCGTAGCCGTTGAACGTATACCTGCTTGCATCCAGAGAACGAAGTCCCAGGTTGAATTATTGTAATATCTTGTTATTGTATTGGCTATGCTAACCTCCAGGCAATAAATCCTAGTGCGAGGACAACTAACGTGTATAAGTGTAGGTACCTATTGACAAAAGCGCGAAATTGAAGCGCTCATAGCCCGGCAGCTTGCATCGATCATACTTATGCGATCGACAAAGTAAATCAACAGCGGGCGCGGTCGGTAGTCGGATGGGTGACCGCTAGTGGCAAAAATTTCTTGAGCGCTTCTGTGCTTCGGAGGGCACGTAAAGCCGTCGGTCCCGGTTGTTATCGATTGATAGCAGTCATTAAGCCATGTCGGAGGCCTTCGGGCGGCTTGAAAACTTTCGACGCTGGGTTGGCCACTAACCCCTCCACCAACCCGCATTGGTGCTGCGTGGTAGAGTATGCTCTAGGCTTCCTTAGTAATGAGGAGAGACCTGTGCTCAGTAGTGGGCCATTAGTGGGTTGTAGCTTATGCTAGCTTTATTGACAAAATACCTAGAGAAATACCTAGAATAACGGTAAGAGCCTAGAGTTCAGCCTGGGAAGTATCTCCATCCGCCACGGTACTTAGTACGATTACTACCGTGTAATAATTACATTATCAGCAATTGTGCTCCGCATAGAAAGGTGTAGAGTCGGTTATAGGTACTATTTTAGAGGCGACCATTATATTCCTCAACGCATCCGTGACCGAATTAGAATGAGACTTTTGAGTATTGTTCTAGGTCGGTCATTGTTGTAATGGGCGGCAGCGGAAGGATGGTGCTGTCTACTCGTTTGCTACCTTAATTCCATTAAAGAAAATTGTAATGTCATTATATTGATGATAAAAACAATGGTATTATACTTAAGTAAAATGTAAGTTGATATTATGTCAGTAGCGTGCGAAAAGTAGGACAAAGAAATTTTGCCTATCGTCCTACTTTTCATGTCATTATTTCTTTCTTTGTCATGCATTCTGAAATTATTTTACACATTCATATTTTCCAATATATCACGAAAGGGCAATAACTACAAACAAAACATAAGCGGGGTTCATGATCCATAAGAAAATCAGGCTGATGTATCTTAGTCAATGTCGTGTAACGTCCCTCGAGACGTAGCTTTATGCTACGAGTCTACGACGAGACCACTTCACGGTTTTGTGTCATCGTCACACAAAAAGACAAACTTCTGTAAACGCAATCTCTTAGATTCATCGTTAAATTTACATGATACCTGTAGTTTATTCTTTATTTTTATGATAATTATATTCTTAATATACATATGTGTAGGTAAGTATATTATATCCATAGATTGGTACTACCGTACATTATAAAAATAATTCCTCGCTTAGTGTGTAGGTGTGTGTATTAAATATTAAATATGTATTATAATTGAATCAGTGATTCTATACTTGTTAACGGTAACAGTTTTAACATTTAAAGATACCATCAATATGCTTATACCATTGCGGAACTGTTAACGTGGCATATTTTTACGTCTGAATACACTACTTAAGTTAATCTTTGTCAGCGTGTAAGCGGTACCGATAGATGGATAAGCCTTCTTACGATCACCCCAAATTTGTTATCTGGATTGTATCAAAAATCTTAAATTAACCAACAACCACTTAATACCTATTAATAATAAGAAGTAGGTATCGTTAACGTTTGTCGTATAATAATGTGCCTGCGATAGATTGAAAAAAAGTAATCGATTTTAGCTCCAAAGTTATTCGGATTTCATTCGTTATTTTCAAAATAAACGAATTCGTTTTTTAAATTTTTCATTCGCGGAAAAAATTCGTAACGTTGTACGTGTATTTATTGAAAAAGGTCTTGTTCGTAGCATGTATGAAATAATAAAATATTTGGCAGAACAGAATAATAAAGATAAATCTCAGGTATGCTGGAAGAGATTTCATAAGAAATAAGCAATACCTTTGTACCATCCTTACTTTGGATGTCGTAATTGTTTAAACTCTTTCCATGTGTACATAGACTATTAAATAAATAAATAAAAATATGACCATACTTCGATCGCAAAGTTAAAATGTGAGGTTAAATAATCTCACCACTGTTAAGTACAAGCTGACAACTTAACTAAGTAACACGATGTTTGTACAATAAATTGATGAGACTTAGATGTGATAGCTTTAATCTAAGTTATTGTTTTTGGTTTTCAGGTCGCCGATCCATGTTCATCGGATGCGAAGACACCGTTGTTCATCTAGTATCGAGCGGCCAGTTTCAAAATTCGATCACAGTTGCTTTTTCACCGCTCTCCGTGGAAAACATAGAATACGCTGATTTAATCTGCGGGATCAATGACATTTAAAGTGTAAATCAAAAACAACGTGGTGTAAAACGTCATATTTCTCTTTGAAATGCGGCAAACATGTTGTAACTAAATCAAACTTTAGAATCACAACTCGACTGTAACTTGTATTACTTATTTAAGTGTAGTTAAACTGTGTAACTTATTTAATTTTTTAACTAGTTTACAAATAAATATGATATATGTATTAGGCTCAGTTCTTAAATAAGGACGATAATAATTACAGAATGGCTAAGACAAAATGCGCAGTAATAACAGAATTAAGCAATGTTTATTATAAAATTCAATACTGACAAATACCTATGCTATGAAATAAAATTATATTTGAAGTAGGTATAATTGGTATAGGTACTTAGGTACTTTTAGAATTATGTTAATCTTAAGCCGAGTACCTTTCATATCTAGTCAAACATTTGCATTATAATATGTATGAATTATCTACTAAATGCAAATAAATTAGATATTATCTCATTTTATTTATTTTCATTCCATTCTATTAAATCATTCCGTTAAATACCTTGATATTCCTACTTAGTGGAGATCTGACAAATCCCTTCTTATCCACTAACCCTATCACCAATCCGCATTTGAGCAGCATGGTAGAGTACCTATGCTACCTATCCTCTAGTACCTATCCTCTTCAGTCTTAAAGAGAGACGTAAATAGATTGAAATCGTAGAAAAAAATAGGCGTTTTGTTTTTGTTGTAAAAAATCCCTTTTCCTTTAACGACATTTTCCATGTCTAAATCCACGCAGTTGCTGCTAATGTCCTAGTAGCTTTTCGCCTTCCTGACACAATTTCGTTATTATAAATGAATTAGCTCGTAGTTGTTTGAGGGTCAGCTGACAGTTAATAACAAATGCACACACACTGCCCCTTGGGTAGGTCAATTAAGAACTTTACGAGGACGCGTAATACCTTTACCTACCTACGCGAAGACGAGTAATTGTTACAACTACATAGTTTTTACTCTTTCAACATGGCTCATTTGAATTGTTAAGGCATTTGCATCTTTAAGCGCTAACGTTTTAAATAATGGAAACCTTCAGATAATAACTTGCGACTTCGTATAATGACAATGAGGGGACAAACTAGGTGGTTATTGGCACTTATGGGTACTTTGTCACCAATTAACAGCCGTAATTATTTTCAAACATTAACTTAGGTAAGAGTTTAACTTATTTACTTTTGTACAAAATATTCTAGAAGACTAGCAGAGTCGTTCTTTTTCGTCCACCGGCTTTTAGTACCTCAATGCTTGATAGGTAGATATCGCTCGGTAAATCAAATAAATTGATTATCATGAAATCAATCTTCCTTACAGATTGTAGTCTACTCGTCTATACGGAAGGATAGTCTAGATGGCGCTTCTACTTATTTGAATAAATGTGTTCTAATTTTATTTTTAGATATCAGCATAAACCCCCTGTGAATAATTTTAAGTTGTCTATCTATATATAATACGCACTTATTATCAGTTTCATTTGGATGGAACCTACTAACACCATGCAACTTAAGGCACTTCCAGGTTGAATATCAGCGCCATCTAGATTGCTGGAGGATTACAAGATTTTTAACAATATCGGGTGTTCAATTTTATGTAGGTATGGTACTAAGTAATTTTTCGTATTCTTCTTCCATTATAAAAGTAATAGTGTATCATTTGTAACAACGCCATCTTACACTCTGATTTGAACTCTAACAAAGCATTCTACAGCAGCGCTGTAGTACACTTTCTCGTTACAAAATAATACTGTAGATGGCATATTATACCTACTGTAAATATAAGGCAGGTGTCCGACCGCCGGCGAGCAGCGAGTAGCCATGGGCTATTTTATCGCCCAAGAAAGGGATATAAATATGACATCATACAATATGAAATTCCGTGAAATCAAAAGAGATTCATATGCGAGCGAGTACAATACAATCCTTACTAATATTATAAATGTGAAAGTGTGTTTGTTTGTTTGTTTGTTTGTTTGTTTGTTTGTTTGTGACGCTTTCACGTCGCAACAAAGCTATTATATGGTAAGGTTTATGTGTGTGGGGATAGTTAGGAGGGTGGAGAGTGACGTAGGCTACTTTTTACCGCGAAAAAACATCCCATTCCCATGGGAAGATCGATGTTTTGTTAGTTGCTAGATATTTATTTTCGGAGTTGTTAATAGATGGCGTTAATTTGCAAGTTCTGAATTACGCTATGAAATACTACATGTAATTTACTTAAGTCATAGGCAAATGTAATAGGCTACTTTAGCTCTGCCTCGAGAACTCCCCGCTCCGGCTGTATTCAGTGTACCGCCCGCCCGCTGGCACTATCCTGTTGGCTGATGTCCGCAAGTTGCTGGACTCGCCGACACCGGTGGTGGGCGCGGGCGACTGGAACTGCATCTGGGGTAGAATAGCCTAGCTGCCAACAGAAGTGGAAGGCTACTTTTTGATGCCGCTGAACAGCACGGCTACACTGTCGAGGGTGTTGCACACCGTTACCGCGGCTCTGAATAAGAAAGAACGCGTGTGTGCAGTATTCCTCGACATGGAAAAGGCGTTCGACCGTGTTTGGCACGACGGCTTATTCTCTACAAGATCTCGCAGTCGTCGGCGCCCCGGAGTGCCGTTAAGGTGATCTCCAGTTTCCTCGAAAATAGAAGCTTCAGAGTAGTGGTTGAAGACGCCGAATCCACCGAGCGTCCGATCGCAGCCGGCGTCCCGCAAGGGAGTTGCCTGTCCCCGGTCTGCTACGCCTGCTACACCGACGACATCCCGGCGGCAGGGGGGGGGCGTCGCTTGCCCTGTATGCCGATGATGT
This sequence comes from Hesperia comma, assembly GCA_905404135.1. NCBI lineage: Eukaryota > Metazoa > Arthropoda > Insecta > Lepidoptera > Hesperiidae > Hesperia > Hesperia comma. The sequence continues at coordinate 10,975,030 of FR990021.1, read as the reverse complement.
GGCGTACATCACCACGTCGCTGAATAGAACCCACGCCATCGTCAAGATGCAGCATGCGCTTGATGCCCTCCCCGAATGGCTTGCTGCGTGGAGACTGTCGGTGAATGTCGAGAAGACGCAGGCCGTGAACATAAGAGGATACCTCAACAGGCGGGACCCTACTCTGGAGCTTAACGGACAAGATATCCAATGGGCCCCACAGGCCAAATACCTGGGGGCAAAATCGACGGAAGACTTTCGATGAAGCCACAGGTTACGAAAGCCGTCGCGAATTCCAGAAGCGCGATGGCAGAAACCAGTGCTCTCCTCGAGCCTCCCTCTCGGACTGAAGCTCGGGGTCTACAAGACCTACATCAGATCCCGCCTCACAGCAGCGCAAGAGGATGCGTGCGGTTCAGGCGATTGCGCTCCGCCGGCTGACTGGTGCGCCGAGGTACGTCAGGAACGCCGTCATCCAGAGGGACCTTTGAGTCAAGAGCCTGGACGACTTCATCGAGAGATTGGCACGCAACATGTTCGGGCGTGTCGACGCGTCGCGGTTCCCGCATCTGCAGGACCTGGTGCCGCTCCACACCCGTCCACCGGACCGCTGGGCCTTCCCGCGCGACTTGCTGGTTGCGCGGGACGGGGCTAGCACTGACTGATACTGGGGCTTCGTAAGTCGTCGCCCGGCGCTGATCGGCTCCTGCTGGGCTTCCCACCAGCGGGATTCACCCGGTAGGGCCTCGATCGCCTGGGCGGCGCGAAGATGAACCCCATCCCGTTTAAGACTCTGTGGCCTGTAAAAAGGCCACCACTCACCGGACTTGACCTATTGGTTAACCATAGATGGACAACCAAGGGCCTTAGGGCCCAACCCAAGGACCGGCCCGTTTTAATGGGCCGCGAGAGACACCCCCAAAGGGGAACTAACTGTCCCGAGGGCTCCACACACCTCAGACAGGGTGGAGTGAAGAGAGCGAGTAGTAGGCTACTTTTTAGCCTAAATTCCTACGGGAGCGAGACCTACGCGGCTGTTACCTACGGGTCCCGAAGCGAAGCGCGGGCGGTTCTCTAGTACAATATAATACTATAACACTTTATTGTACACCAATTGTAATGGGGTAGGGGGGGGGGGTAGAGGAGAAGGGGGATGAGGTAGAAGTATAAAATAAAATTTAAGTCCAGTTAACTATTAAATTTATTCTTTAATTTTAATTTTAAGTTATCAATCCACAAAGATTGAAGTAGTAGTAATTGGGGACAAATCAGTACACCCGGGTAAATAAATAGTTGGGGTTGTTGGTCGTTTGTCTGGCTTTAGAAACCCTATATAAATACAGATATAGGCCACTTAAAATCTAGAATCTTAACGCTTAAACTAAACTATTAAACTATTTGGTACAAGTGTGGTGCTTTGTTGCGCTTTCACTGCCCTGCGACCCCGGTCAGAATGGAATATTAAAATAAAAAGAAAAGAAAAGAAAAAAACTTAAGCGCAGCCAGTCAGCACCCTCAGCGCAGCCTGCAGCGCTGAGCTGGGACAGCAGAGCCAGCTACAAGGCCCACCGCCCTCGGGAGTAGCCTCCAGGGAATCCAGTCCCCGCAAAAACACCTCCTTATGAAGGAGGCGCCCACAGCACAGCAAGACAGAACTATTCGTCAGCAAGCGTCACTTCCAAAACCCAGATATGTGGGAGGTTACCGCGCGGTATGCTATCACGTGGCACGCCAACCTCGCGTGCACGCCACCGGTAGTAGGGAACACTAAACAGCAATCAGACAGCAGTCAGACAGCACTTCAACAGCAATCAGACAGCACAGACAGCTTGGAGGCGCACGCGCAGCGACCAGTAGCCAGCACGACCAGAAGAGCAATGTCGCACCAAGGGCACTCCGACTTCGGACGAAGCCCTCCCACGACGAGATCACGACTTCCGCCTTTTCCACCAATCACAAACCCTGCTGGGCTCGCGGAGAAGTTCAAAAACCCCACCACGACACGATCACTTTCTTGACCAATTTCCACTACCGAAATTAGTAACTCGACAAATTCCCTAAATAAGCTAAATAATCTAGACTCGCGTCGCTGACAAAATACTATATTATAACTAATTTTACCTAACCTTATTTATTTTTTACTTATTGTAAATAATGACAGCACAGATAACTACAAGACCTCTGATTTCCGAACGCGTCGCAGTTTCCTACCACAGATTACCTAATTCGAGATACACTTAAATATTTTATTATTTGATTATAACAATTTATTTTATTATCAGACCCTGGGACCAACAATAATGTTTCCTAATTTAAAAATAGACCGAAAAGAGTCCAATTTGGAATTTAGGCAGCCCAACGACCACAAAGCCACGAACCAAAAACTATGGTGACCGACCGTGAATACTCTGGTTCTCTCTGGTCGATAATCCATCGATACCATAGATGTCAGAATCAGCCGACCTGTCAATGTCACAGCCCTGACATTGTTTACATTGTCGGAGTGATACCAATAGGTTAACTTCTGAATTTAGTTAAATTATTGGCGTAATAATCCAAATCATGTGATTTTGTTATTAAATTCAAGTGAAGTTAATAACAGGGAATCTCCAAACGTGTATACAGTGCCTCTGTACGTCAAATTTAGTTAATTTCAGGCGATGAAACTCGGATGTTGTCTCTTGTAAGTAATCTTTTCAGCTACCAGAAAAACAAGTGTTACACAATTACACAGTAATAATATTCATAAAAATATCACTACTACTACTAGTAATAATACTACAAAACAGAAAATGGTGTAGGCAATAGGCGGTCTTATCGCTTAAAGCGATCTCTCGCAGACGGGTGCTTCTCGGTGGTCATACTGGGTTGTCATACTGGTATGACCAGTAAGACTTGCTTGTCTCAGTGGTCATACTACATATTAACACTAGAAATATAGCATTTTCCTGTACCCTGTATATATCTGCAGTGGTACAGTCAAGCTAAAAGTCAGCTATACAAGGACAATAAACATATGAAATAAATATGCTCTATGATTTTTTTGAACAATTTTAATGGAATAAGAATATCATTAAATAAGTAAATGAATTTAAAAAACTGCCTTTAAAGAAGTAATTTAAAGTTACTTAATTAGTAATATATAACACTAGCTGTGCCCGCGGCTTCGCCCGCGTGGAACTCAAATGTGTCACAAAGTTTTTCATGAATCCCGACCCCGCGAGATTTCTTGGATAAATAGTAGCCTATATATTGCTCCATATGAATTGATTTTTTAAATATGTTTTAGTCATATAGTACCTACAAAAATCCGTTCTGTAGATCTTGGAAAAATCGATAAAAAGACTTTAAGATATAAATGTAGTTTTTTTATTCCGAAGTTCAAGCAGTGGAGCCCATGAGTTTAACCATGATATTAGAAAAAATTAAACTATATTGGTAGTTTTTTATACGGGTACCAAACATAAAGACCAGAAACGATACTGACCCTCGAGAAAGCAACATAAAGTTGATCACACAGAAGCTTTAAGTGTCTGTCTTTGTGCTTTGTTTATTGACGTTGCAAAGCATGTAGTCACAGGGAACTGTGTGCGTTTAAATTGAAAGGGGAAATTGTTGGGGATGAATGGTATGCGCGGAATGAACAGTGCACGTCAGTTTCTGCCACGTACACACGTACTGTGGAGTAAACTGTGGAACGAACTTCATCTCTCGGTATTCCTACAGTGTCAAGGCATGGTGTTGTTCAAGAAGCGGAACCATCGCATTCTTCGTGGCCGGCAACGCGTTGGTGATTCCCCTAGTGTTGCCACTATCGTAGATTTTTCAAATTTTTTAATTTGATTTGTACTTGTCAATGTATGTATCGCGAGGGAAATCTGGAATTAAAAGTAGGCTATATGATGCTCCATAACCTCCTGTACCTCCCACTGAAAGTCCCATAAAAATCCGAACCCGCGACCTCGTTCCCGCATAGGAGTTTTTTCTACCCGAATCCTGGTCCTGCGGGAATTACGGGATAAAAATGTTGCTCCGGAAAATCCGCCATCTTCCAGTGAAAGTCCCATAAAAATCCGTTCTGCCGATCCGGAGATTAGCGCGCCAAACAGACAAACTTTTTTTTAATAAAAAAAAATGTTTTTAGATTCATGTTCTAGTACTGTTTCTTAACCTCCCTATATTTATTTATTTTGTTTTGTCAATTTCTTAAAAAAATAGACACGCATTTTCTACGCTCTTATTATATAGATAAACATATTTTTCTTCACATTTAATTATATAAAACCCATTTTCAAAAAATGTTTTAACAATATGATTATTTATTTATCACAAAATGAAATATTCACATTTGACTTTTAGCTTGACGGTACCGCCACAGCTATATACAGGATGAAAGAAAATGCTACATTTCTAGTGTTAATATGTAGTATGACTACTGAGACAAACAAGTCTCACTGGTCATACCAGTATGACGACCCAGTATGACCACCGAGAAGCACCCTCCCAGACAACCAAAGGCCTATGGTGTACTCGCTGGTGGTTGGGTGTGCATCTGGACTGAGGGCCCACTTTTTTTTTCCTGGCGGAGCGAATTGAAATTGATAAGGGAATTAGGTTGGAACAGTCAGCGAGTACGACGCGCGACGAGTCGCTGACATAATATGCATCTCTTTTGTTTATACATAATGTCATTTTTTTGTACGTATCTTGAACGAGTTAATAGCCGGGATTCACTTGCCGATTCGCCGATGGTGGAACACCTGCCTTATACGTAATTTAACTTGACAATCAACCTACTATTGACCCTTGACCTTTTTTTTTACTTCAGGAAATGCAGGAAATGATCTCCCAAGACCACTCATCGTAGGGATTTGTTGAAGCGATGGCGTAACTTGACTTTCGAAATGAGTTTGTAAAAACCTACTTCGAAGAAATAAAGATTTGAATTTGAATTTTGAATTTGCAGTTACGCATACCGTCCGCTCCGGAGGAAACGAACGGTGATGTGGGACTCTCACTGCCGTAAGCACGGCGGTGACCTACCCACTAAACCTGAACGAACTGAACCTGAACTGCCTCAGCACGGGGCGCTCAATAAATTGAGCGTTCCGCCCCCTCCGTGATTTTTTAACGAGGTTGTCTTCCTCCTCAATTTTTTAACGAGGTTTTCTTCCTCAAGGCGAAATCGCCTCCACCACGGGGGCATAAAGCCCCCATGATCCATCCACAGTGCCCTCTGCAATCAGAGGGACACGTGGAGGATCACGCCGCCTGCTGGCAGCTGGGCCGTCGCCGGCCCCCCCACCCCTACATGAGCGGAGGCCCAAACTGGACCCCCGCTCCCCCATTTGGGAGTCTCTTGGCTTCACCGTGCACTGGCTTGTGCACGGCTACTGAGCCCCGCCACCACGACAAGGTGGACTCCCCCGGCGGGGTATTGACCCTTGACCTAACCTAACCTAACCTTTAAAAACATCTTAGCCCTTGACATCCAAGAAATTAAATTGCATCATCTGAGACTGGACTACCTAAAAAAAAAAGACGTTTGGCACTCGGAGACTGCCGCGGTAAAGCTATTGCCTTTGATTGCATTTTTTATCAACTTATGCAATTACAATTATATACTTATTAAGCTATTGCATAGCTTTTATCGCGGGCCTTGGGCGTGGGGACCGAATTGAGAAATTTCGTAACGAAAACACCTAATACATCTCTCTATGTCTCTCATACTCTCTCTCTCTCACTCACACTCGTGACATCTATCGATAAATACCAGATCTTTTAACTGAGTTAACTAACTTTTACTTTATAACGGCTAAACCGATTTGGCTAATTTTAGTCTTGAAATATTCGTGGAAGTTCAGGAAAGGTTGCAGCGATGAGAAAATATGGAAAAATTGCGAGGAAAATACTAAAAATGAAAATTTTAATTTCCCATACAAATCTTACCTGTCAAACATTTGATTTTCGCCCCGTCGGTTCGGTATTTTAAGAATAATTACATGTAGATCTGGATTAAATAAGGCGTTGGAATCGACAACATGTATTCATAATAGTCGAATTATCGCGTATTTAGATTTAAAACATGCAAAATAACATAGACATATAGACATGACATGACATAAAATAATGACACTATAATGACTTGAGGGTGATAGAGACAGTGCCATACAGGCAAGGCAAACTGTAAGACACTGTCTCTGTCACCCACAGACGTCATTCACGCGCCAAAAGATCGTTGTAGGACTTAAATGTCAAATGTCAATTTTCTTTTTAAAAAGAATTATTTTGTCAACTGAAATAGTTCTTAATGCTTTTGTTCAGAATATTTAAATCTTCTTTGCACAAATTAATGCATTATCCGTTTCTAATAAAGATTAAAATGTCTTGCACCTATAATGTGACGTTATGATGTACGTATTCTTAACAATTAGGCTTACGTCATTATATTATGCGTCTCTTTCAGTGATATTGCCTATGAACTTTGATGTAACTTTTGATAACTAGGCAACTAAATGAAAACTGGTACACCACTTTCTTGTCCCACTGTAAAACAGTGAATATCTGTACTCGTATAATTTGTGTACAAAGTGTTTTAAATATGAATAAACAAAGTGCATTTATTAATGAAGAAAGTCACGAAAAAATAGTGAAAGAAAATGAGTTAGTACTCTATATACATTCATTTTATTATTATTATCACAAATGCAGTATTATTTTTTGTTTTGTTAATTTATATATAATGCTATGCAATAGCTTTACCGCGGCAGTCTCCGAGTGCCACACGTCTTTTTTTTATTTAAGTATTATATCACAAATCAATTCTTATATAGTGCTGTTATTAATATTCGTCTTGATTCCTCATAACATCATTAATCCCTTTGATTATATACACGGTTAATCCATATTCTACCACAATGTTTCTCTTGCTCGGACATCCACATAAATTTTTCTGACACATAATGTCATTATATTATTTGAAATCTTCCTTTTAATGGAAAGAGCTTTCAGTTTCGGACTAACTACCTCGCTTCTGCAGATCTCTTATCACCACCTCCTGCTGATCTTGCTCCTCACACTTGTTTTAGTAGAGGCATAAAATTCCTCCATTATAATAGGTCATTAATTAAAACAGACACAAATGGAGTTATCTTCAGCTCCCTCCAATGTATTGCTGCGTCCCGTAGAAAAATCTATTTCGAAAAATAAGTGTAAAGACTGCTATAAGTTTTTAACCTATTTGATGAATTTCGTTTCGTTATTTCTCTTGTGGCTTTATTTTGTTTTTCATTTCAATGTGATTTTCTAATATAATCGTTATAATATTTCTATGGATTATTTTGAGGATTTGACAATTTTATAAGCTTAAAACTAAAAAAAGGAACCAGTTTGATAACAGAAAATTGTTACGTCATAATGGGCGAACATCTCACGGGGCGATTTGACATAATATGACGAAGAGTAAAGCAAACTATACAAAATATATTTCTGAACGCACGCAATGCAACAACCAAATGTCATTATATTGTCATTATTTTATGTCATGTATGTCTATATGTCTATGTTATTTTGCATGTTTTAAATCTAAATACGCGATAATTCGACTATTATGAATACATGTTGTCGATTCCAACGCCTTATTTAATCCAGATCTACATGTAATTATTCTTAAAATACCGAACCGACGGGGCGAAAATCAAATGTTTGGCAGGTAAGATTTGTATGGGAAATTAAAATTTTCATTTTTAGTATTTTCCTCGCAATTTTTCCATATTTTCTCATCGCTGCAACCTTCCCTGAACTTCCACGAATATTTCAAGACTAAAATTAGCCAAATCGGTTTAGCCGTTATAAAGTAAAAGTTAGTTAACTCAGTTAAAAGTTCTGGTATTTATCGATAGATGTCACCGCTGTGCCGGTCGGAGTGGGGGGTGTTAGGTTTTTTCATTACGGAATTTCTGGATTCAGTCTCCACGCTCAAGGCCCGCGATAGAAGCTATGCAATAGCTTAAAACTATAACTTTAAAACACATTCACTGAAAATAAACGTACGCTTACCAGGATATAAAGCCGAATAAAAAACTATTTTTAATTAAAATTTATTGAGTAATTTTCTGGATAGACAGACATAATAATGTAGGTAATTAAATATTAGAAGCAAATTATTGTAAGTAACTATTATATAACAGCAGTTATACTTTTAATATTTTTCTATCGTGAAACAAATCTTAGTGCAACTGTACAAACGAATATAACTTAACAAAACGTAAATTAGTAAACTATTTTATTATTACAATACCTTCACTTAAAAACTACCAAATTACTACTAGACGTGGGATAAAGAATAACTACATTTTAGAACTAAGACAACAATGCGCAGTTACAGGAGATTGACTAAGAAGCAATATAATTATAATAACCATTGATTGGTTGTTATTCAAATATTCAAATTACATGAGATATTGTCAATGTCATTTGCATTTCAGTATTCAATAGGTATAAAATGAATAAGTGCACACCGACATGTATACTTTTTATTTAGCACCTAATTCGTAAGCAGTACCTACTTTACAATACTTTGCGTAATCTGCGATCGTACCGCAGTTAGCTTTCATTAACCGACTTTGAAAAAAGGAGCACATTCTCAGTTCAACTGTGTCTGTTTGTCCATAACAAGAGTTTTCATAAACAAATAAGCCCCAAATGACATAATAATACGATAATAATAGGTATGTCCCAAAGGATGTTAAAAATTTATATTCGAGAAAAATGCAACCTGCATTTTAATTGACCTTGTGTTGTTGTTTACTTCACTCTATTGTAACCAAGGGAGCAACTCTTAGATAGGTATGTACATAGTAACCCAAAAATTACGGAGAATAAATTAGTAGGTACACCAAATTTACATTTGCTATTGGCTTCTGACAAGGTAATAATAAATAATCAATAATTTATTCACTCAAACAATGCATGTTTAGCTAGATTTATAGAACATATAAATAATCTAAAATTATTAATTTTATTAAGAAAGGTGACCTTGTATGCACCAAAGCGGCCGAAATTCAAGGATTACACTCCTTGCTTTGTAATATTTAGGAATCAAAGCTAACCGCGGAACGGCATATCCTTGATAGAAAAGCTTCATACACAAGTAACATTGAACATTCATTTTCTAATAAATAATATATTCATCTACCTATTCTACACATTTATTAGCAGATTTACAATACATTTAAACTTTAAAGAATATTTTAAGCAACAGTGTTTATAGCTATTACGATATTTAATACAAAATATAATCATTTAAACAGTATTACATAAATTGCTGTACAAATTAAACCTTAACAAGTAATATTCTTAAATTAAATTGTGACGTACGTGGTTTTTAGGTACACAATATACAAACAAGGAGAATACAATTATGATACTTAGAATCGAAATATAAAACAAAATGCTAGTATACTATCTCTTATTCTTACAATCTGCCAGTCATTTCAATCTCTATTCTTTCAAATAGAGATACAGTCATACACAGTTACGATATTACGTGTAACTTTAAAATCTTAAACTACAATAGTGCCTACGTACTAATAACTATTACACATTTTATGCACAGATGAATACATAAATTGGGTTTTGAATATTGCAGAGAAAATCAGAAGAGTATGTACAATGTACATGTCTTACTATGTCACTATTAGAAGAAAAGGTTTAACTCAAAGTTTTAACAAATACCTGATACACAGCGAAAAAATCTCGAACATCACAATTGTGGTAAATGTGTTTTGTATATACATATACACTCCTTTGCAAAAAAAACGGGCACCTAAGGAAATTTACATTCTACGGTCAATTTGAGTTCATATATGAAATTTTATTGTCTTATGTAGTCTGTATACTTATTATCGTGCAAATTAGTAAGATTGAAGTGAATTCTGGCAATTTTTTTTTTAATTTTCAATGAATTCTTTAATATCGATGTACCTCCACGACCAAGCAATAACAAGTGGTCGGCATCTTTGCAAGCTGATTTTTTAATTTTTTTAAATTAAATAATGTCACAAATTAAAGAGTTAACAACGAGTGTGACCTCCTCTTTCCAAAATCACAGCTTGACTTGTACTGGGCACACTTTCCACGAAGTTTTTAGTAATTTTTTGAGGAGTATTTTCCCACTCTTCTGCAATGACTCTTTTCAGCTCCCCGATGTTTTGTGGCGCTGGATGCACTGATCTTACCCGTCTCTTTTAAACATCCCAGACATGCTGAATCGGATTGCGGTCAGGACTTCGAGCTGGCCAATCTAAATGACGGATCCCAACTTCTTGCATGTACCCTTCCACGTCTTAAGAACGGTGCGGACGAGCGTTCTCGTCCCTAAAAATGGAATCTTCCCCAAGTGCAGTTAATACGGGTTGTACATATGAAATTAGAACCTCCATTATGTACCGGTGTGCATTTAATGTTCCATTTTCTATGAAAACTAACTCCGTACGCTCCGTCGAATTAATTGTTCCCCAAAACATAACGAAGCCTCCGCCATAAGGAGTGATTTCTTCGAAACACACATCCGCATAGCGTTCCCGTGGTCTTCATAGCACTCGCCGGTGTCAGTCCTCTCTACATAAAGAGCTTCTAGCTTCATTCGAAAACAAAACTTTATTCCAGTTCTCCAGAGTCCACGAAGCACAGTTTCGAGCAAACTGAAGTCGAGAAACACGATCCTCACGGAGTAATTTAGGACCCCGAGCCGGGCGGTAACTCTTGATATCGGCAGCCAAAAGCCTCCTCCTGACCGTCCATAAGCTAACTTCTACTCCTCTTACTTCTTCAAGGCTTTTCTTCAGGTCCACACTTGACGCCTTACGATTCCGCAACGCCTAACTCACCAAAAAGCGATCATCTTTTGGTTCTGTGCAGCGTTTTTTGCTCGAACCGGGTCTTCTTTTGACTGAACCGGTCTCTTGATATCGATTCCACGTCCTCATATTAAGCCGCTGAGACACGTAAATTGGCGAAAAACCTTCTTCCAATAGGGCTTTAATTTTACTGGCCCTTATCGCTTTATCACTCATTAAGAAGAGGTGGATATTCAATTTTAAAGGAATGTTTAGAGTGTTCAGTTTGCACAAAATGTCCAAAAAGTTTTAAAATTTTAATAGTCTTAAGAAAACGTTTCAGCAATTCTCGCCAATAGTAAAACTGTTTCACGACGATCAGCAATAATCCTTATTTTTACTTAAATTAATTTCAAAATTTAAATTTGGAATTTAAAAAATCATGCCAAGATGCTTCAAGTTACATGCCAGTACATTGCCAAATCATCAAAACCTCTTTCTTGCTATACTTCATTAAAATGAAGAAAAAATCTAAGTGCCCGTTTTTTTGCAAAAGAGTGTATATTGTAGTTACTTTTTTGTGATAGAAATACAAAATATTTAGGTTTAAAGAATATTGCGACAGGACAAGTAGGTGCATACATGACTGCATGACTTGTAAAAATATTTATATATTTAGGCCAGTAAATATAAAATATATATCATAGAAATAATATAAATAACAAATAAAATAAAAGGTAATAAAAGGTATTAAATAAAATAAAACAAATAAAATAAAAGGTATTAAATAAAAGGTACATTTTACTATTTGTATTGCAATGATTTGCATTTATTGCAATTTAATGAAGTTATTTGTGATATCGGTATTGTAAGTTAAATCAATTGAGGTTGCATTGCGTCAACGTTGTAGTTGTTTATGAGGTGATTTTAAAATTTAAAGACTCTTAAACTTAAAAGTTTTGTGAACAAGAATGCTTGTATGCGCGTCAATGATATAATAAAAATCGTTTCTATGAATAGAGTGAATTTTTCAAAGTATTAATTATACATTTTAACTAAACATGTTTCATTAAAATTAAAAAAAAACTTAAAATTCTGAAAAGAAGAACTCCTTGAAATTATGGGTGGTTTTGATTTCACTCATCTCATATTTGCTCTAATATTATATTTGCTCTCATCTCATATTTGCGCTATAAGAAAAATTATTAGTAATTGATTACGACTCAGAATTTTTCTTCTTCACAGAAACGCTATAAAGACATCCTCAAATTACCTGAAAATCTTGGTATTATTATTGTACAAATTCAATTATATTATAACCAAAGAGATACAAGTTTAAACAATTTCATTACATTGCTACAATTCTGGAGTATTTCTCATTTAAAAATGCACCATAGGTATAGGTAATCATAAAATTACCTTGATGTTAAGTTTTTGTGTACATTTGATTAGGTACAGATTAGATAAAATTAGATTAGAATTATATTGAATTTGACAAATACTCTTAATATGTTGACAAAATAGCAGATGCTACATATTAAATAGTCACTAAATCCTGTGTAGGTAGTTTATCATATGGCGTATATTGTAAATGTAAAACTGTATTTAAAAGGTTACAGCGATACGTCGCGAATTATCGAAAATTATTTTACATAAGCTAACAATTAACATTTAGCTAACTTATGCTAATACCATTTACGTCTTAGTCATCAAATGTTTTAGTGCAACTAAGTAGGCAAATACTTCAATCGGTTACAGTTTACCTTAGAAGCAATCGAAATTAGTGTTGAATAACGCAACATTCAATGCACATTCGCTCTTTAGTTAATTAAATTTTACATCTTACTTTAAACTAATTAAAGCTATCCCATACAACTTTTCAAATTGTGCTCAATTCATGGAAAACAATGTGCAGTTCTCTCAGATAAAGCGATTACGTTTTACAAAAGAGTGTGCATTCTACAAAGTTATCTGACGTCAATTTTACTATGCTTGTGAAATGCAATTAATTACTACATCGAACTGCAATAATATATATTCCCAGTGTCCCGAATCAATTGACCTTTTATTACGTTTGTTTTTTACCCTTATTATGTTTGATAAAGTTCTTACTGAATAAAAAGCTTACTTTGTACTTTTACGTAAAAACAGCAGCATTTTTTATTACAGTATTTGAATAATTCTCATAAACTTTTTTGCTTATGAGAAAAATAAAATACAAGAAAATGTGGCCCAATCCAAAAGTATAATATTCCATTTCAGAATGTATGGTAATATTTTTTATTATTTCAACAATGATTACTAGATTCCATCAGTAGATACATATATTATTTATTTATTTTCTATTTCAAATATTTTTTTAAAAATGTAATTCCAATAACGTTAGTGTTGATGTCGTTTAATATGAAAATTTGATGGTATAGTAATTTTGTATAAATATAGAAAGTCATCCATTTATTATGTTCCCGCCACTTCAAACTCGATCGAGGATAGTAATTGACAACCGCATAATATAAACATTAAAATTTACTACAGCTAATGTTTCATTATTACAAATATCATGTTAAAGTTTGCTACATTCATAAGACGATTTTCATTTAAAGCATTGAGATGCTACAGACGTAGAGTCATGAAAGTCATTTTTACCTAATTTTTAGGAAAAAAGCGTTCAAATGAGACATCTCAGCAGGTTTATTAGTAGTAAATACATCAATACTTATTTTAAATGCTAAAATGTTAATAAGGACTAAGTCACACGATGTGTCGTGGCAGCGCATCGCAATCATGTCAACGCCCAATGCGTTGTGATGTCGCAATAATGCTGCGGCTATGCCTGGCCGGATACTACGTTATTTACGTAAGAAAACACCGAAAGCACATCCAATCCCTTCTTCGTCAGCTCGCAAATGCGATGCGGCGACGTGCCATTACCAATGATACGCATACTGCAACGCATTGTGTAGCTTCACTCTAATTTACAGCAAAGAAGATTCCGTAACGTTTCTTATAGAATGTTTATCCTATTTATTCTTACTAAATTTACTAAGGTGTACGTATGTATCGGGTATAAATAGAGGAATATTATAAACAGTATTTTTCTATTTTATTAAAGTATTTTAATAATTCTGTTATATACTGTACATAGAAAAGTCTATTTGGAGAAATATCATGACCTATCACACGAAGGGCTTATTTACAAAATATATAATTTTATCTGTAAGAAGTCATAAGATTTGGAATTCATAAGATCCTCAAGTGGTACGATTTAATAGCATCCTAAATATTTAATAAGTAATAAATATATTGATAAAAATTCTTCTTCTGGCAAACTATCGCCATTTTTTTTAAATATTTCTTTATCAATATAAAATTCTAAAATTTTGCTACATTTAAGATATGTATTATTTGCTATTTAAGCAGAGGCACACATTGATATGTATAGTGATAATAATTCATCTGTTATGTGATAAGCTTCGCTTCGACAATAAAAGCCAACTCTTAAACGAACTCTACATTACACATAAAATCTAATTTGGAAACATTAAAAGGTATCAACTAAATTTAGAACATTCGAAGAATTAACTATAAAGAGGAACATCTGGAAACTTAAGATAAGTATATAAATAAGCATCTTCTATTCCATACATTTAACATACAGAACTAGAAAATATTTGTGTATAATTTCGTGAAACGGTATTTAATCCTTTTAATTTAAAATGCAGACCGTTATGAATTAAAATAATAAGTCCTATTTAAAATTTCAATGCAAATTAAAAACATTTCGATAGTTGCTAGTACATTGACAATGTTGTTAGGGTCAAGTCAAGGTGTCTTCACCGATTCAAATCTCATTTTAACAAAATGTTTAAACGTTACAATGCCCTTAAATCAATATGGGATTTAGACACTCGAAGCAGGAATGAAATAATGAATAAATATGTACTTTAGATTTATAAATTAAATTTAAATTATTCGCATAGTTACGGTCAGAAAATGGCAGGAGATTAAATTTATATGCAAATAAAATTTAATCGCACGGTCTGCATCAAAACAAATTATAAAAATTCCTACACACATTCAATCTTAGATGATTTTCAAAATTTTAACACTTAAATATTTCCAACTGACATAATTTCCTAATACCGACTATTTCCTTTTTAATAAACACACATCCGTGATAATTAACCATCTAATTCTTAGAATCATAGAACGGATTCTTCTACGAGTGATATAATTATCGATAGATACTTCCAAAGTCAATTGCTCAGGTGTGTGTACACAAGCACTTCCGTGCCCTACAGGGCCGCAGTAGTGGCGAGAGCAGTCAAGAGGACAATAGGAAGGCTTGTCCCAGCGACGCTGCTGTAAGGCCCAGTCACTGCTCCATCACATGGCACATGTTCCAGTTCTGAAATTGTTAAATACACTGTCAAGCTCTATACTAATTGTTAAGCATTTTTAAGCAATGTTTAAACGGAAAAGGTATAAAATATTGTTTAGGTGTTTTAGTGTTGGTATTGTATTGTGCAAAGTGATAAAGCTATGCAATAAATATTTGTTCAATAACTAGGGGAAAAATAAAAAAAATAAAAGTTTTCTTTTCTGTCTACAAATGCTTTACTTATTATAACTTTCGTTTCTTAAGATTTTTAAAAGTACAGCATTTTGGGAGACAAAATGTTAAAATGGTGAATTTGTGTGGGTAAAATTCGTCAGTTAAATATTTATTTCGCGTAAACAAAGAAAAACTATTTTTAAATTCATCAAGCCGACGAGACGTGACGTGATGTGGATATGCTTAGGTACTTGGCATAACTTATCAATATTTTTTTTTGTAAATATTACATGGCCAGATACCATCCGGAATTAACTTATCTAGTAGAATAAAGGTGCTATTAATCAATACCTAATGGGTCAAATGTCAACGTTGTAGTTAAAATGGACAAACGAACAGAAAGCGGTTAGCGCTAAATCAGATATATGTAGATATACTTAAATATCGACGTGTTGACTTAGAAAACCTAGACTTGCAGGGTTTGGGATATTCTAAAACGCTAAACAAGCATAAACAGTTAAATCTTAACCTTATTAATTGCTAATAGGGAGTGTCGGGTTAAATTTACATTGTTATCGGAGATATATGGTTTTGGCATATTATATCTATGACACCTGCAACATTAGAACCCATACAAAGACATCAAATTTTAGATATGTTTTATAGTTTCTACCCACAGATTCGGAACTGTTAAAATTTTCGGGATAAAGGGTAGCTACTCTATATTTATATCTTAGTCTGTAACAATTATAATGCATAATTTCAGATAGGTAAGTGCTCGAATTAATTAATTTAAATGAAACTAAAGGAAACTAAAGGAGGATCCTTTCATTCCGGAACAAGACGTAAATTCTCAGTGGGAACATCTTAAAGGACATATGAATAACATCCTCAGTGATTTCACAAAGAAGTCTGAATGCAAAAAGAAGACCTGGATAAATGACACTACCTGGGAATTAATCGAACAAAGGAAAGAAACTAAGATCAAGGGGCTACAAAATCCCGACGTAATGGCTGAATACTCAAAACTCTGCAAAAGTATTGATAGGCACTGTCGGCGCGACAAAAACTGTTTTCTTCAAAACATCTGTAGTGAAATTGAACAACACTCCCAAAAGTTCCAAACCGCGGATCTCTTTAAAAAAGTTCGCCTCCTATCAAGGCAGTTTAAAGCCAAGACATGGGTAGTTGAGGATGAAAGAGGTAAGCTATTTCATGAGTTAAATGACATTGCAGACAGATGGCGCAGGTATTGTGAAGAGCTATATTGGGATGATCAAAGAGATTCGAGAACATCATTAGATTGGAACTCAATAACACTCGAACCAAGTATCCTTCGTTCGGAAATCATATCGGCACTACAATACCTTAAGCCAAAAAATGCCCCAGGTCCTGATGATATCACTGAAGAAATTCTGAAGTCCATAGGTGATACAGGAATCAACTCGTTGCACATGATTTGCAATAAAATCTGGACGACCGGCGTGTGGCCTAAAGACTGGACGGAATCTATCATCCTTCCTCTGTACAAAAAAGGTTCTACAAACAACTGTAGCAATTATCGTACTCTGTCCCTAATGTCTCACGCCAGCAAAGTCCTGCTCCACATAATAAACAACCGTATAAGATATTACCTAAATTGGCAAATACCGCAGGAGCAGGCGGGCTTCGTCAAAGGCAAGGGCACCCGTGAACAAATTCTCAACGTCAGACTAGTTGAGGAAGCTTACGAATACAACACGCCTATCATCATGTGTTTCGTAGATTTCAGGAAAGCTTTTGACTGCGTTAAATGGAATAAGTTGTGGACCGTACTACAAGAGCTTGGAGTGCCCTATCACCTTATTGCTCTTCTCCAAACTCTGTACGTCAACACCCAAGCGAAAGTAAAAATCGGTAATATAACTTCAAACCCATTAAACCTTGGGAAAGGCGTACGTCAGGGTTGTATACTCTCGCCAATTCTATTTAATGCGTATGGAGAATACATCATGAGGCAAATATGCAACGATTGGAATGGTGGAGTAAGCATTGGTGGAATGAAAGTGACCAATCTCCGCTACGCTGATGATACAACGCTAATCGCTGCAAATGAACAAGAAATTAATGCACTTGCTCTTGCAAAGAATGGAGTTAGCTAGTGCGGGCCTAGGACTGTCCATCAACAAGTCGAAGACAAAGCTTATGGTGGTGGATCGTACAAACCAGCTAAATCTTCGTGGATTGCTTGACTTACAAATCGTAGAGAACTTTGTGTACCTGGGCTCAAACATTAGCAACAACGGGTCTTGTGAAGGAGAAATACGTCGTCGCATTGGCATGGCCAAAAACGCAATGTCTCAGCTTCAAAAAATTTGGAAGGACAGGAAAATATCAATTAAAACCAAGATGATATTGGTACGGACTCTGATATTCTCTATTTTCTTATATGGAGCTGAGACATGAACCATTAAATCATCAGATCGAAACCGCATAGATGCCTTTGAAATGTGGTGTTGGAGGAAAATGCTGCAAATACCGTGGACAGCACATAGGACCAACGTGTCTATCCTTAAACAACTAGGCATACAAACGAGGCTCTCTACCACCTGTCTTAAGAAAATCCTTGAGTACTTCGGTCATATCGCGAGGAAAAATGACGACAACCTGGAAAAACTTATGATTACCGGTAAGATCGAAGGAAAAAGGCCTAGAGGACGAAGCCCAATACGTTGGTCCGATCAAATCCGGACATCTCTTGGTACTACCTTACACAATGCTTTAAAAGGCGCCGAAAACCGCAACAAGTGGAGAGACATGACAAGGAAAGTGCTAAGTGGTGGTCACGACCTTCAGCACTGAGGAAATCGACCTATAGAGAGAGAGAGAAGTGCTCGAAGATTAGGTTAGGGGGGGTGTGATGGCGTAACAAACTAAACTCCGTTTTGTATTTGTAATTTTAAGGTTAACTTCACAAACATCATTCAAAGTCAACACAAATACGCATAAATTCACTTATCACTTCCACACACACAAACACACACACACACACACACAAGTGAATGCGCATTGACCCACACATCAAGATTCACGCACGCACCCTACACTTGTGGAATGAACATATGAGTGAAGTGAAAGAGTGTGTGAATAAACAACATGCAAGCGATAACTAAAAAATGTTAAAGGTCAGGGTGAAAGGATTGTGCCTTGATTGTTCAGACCGTTGAGCTTATTCAGAAAGTCGTTCCAGAAAGCGCAAGCCGAGGCTCGGGGGCCCCTCGGTCCCGCGGGGCCGCTGGTACCGTCAGCTGTGTATGTGTAGTAGTGGGGGGAGGCCCTAGAGTACAGAGGCCACTTCTCGTCCGGTTTGTGTGGTTTGCTGGAATCAAAAATTACCTCCTTAAAATTCAATGTTAGTAAACTGTGTAAAATTCTAATCGTCACTGAGTACAGAGATTCGTATTCAAAAGGTGTAGAATCTACTTCAAGTCGGTTTAGACAGGATTTTTATTTATTTACAAACCGCTGAAAAATGCTGAAAACCAGGGATTTTTTTTAAATAGGTTTACACCATATCTCAAGAACAACTTACCTTATTTGGATAGAGTTTTCTCTGGTATGTTTTAATGAGCTTGGGTGATTGGGGTTTGGAGCTAATAAAAATTAAAGTTTCGTAACTTTTTAATTTGTTAAAAAAATAAAGGCAATCTTTTATAAGTTCAGGAGTGTGAGTAGATACCTATCGACAGTTATGGGCATTACGCAGTGAAGAAATGAAACCTTTTCGCGACAATACGTAATACCTACCTACAAAAGCGTATCATATAACAGCATTATGTTAATTACGTCAGAACAATAACTAGCTCGAGTAAACGTGTACAGAAAGACAACTTCGAGTAAACTGTAAATTCGGTAGTCACTGGTTACTTCCAAGAGTTTACGTAAACGTCACGACTGCAGTCCCAATTATAGCACGAGGTGAAGTGCTCGGTCAATATTTGAATGAACGACAGCTTCCGTTAATCAAAAGGCAGGAAAGACGAATCTTGTGACTCACCCAGTTAGCGCGAATCTGGTAAAAGACTGCATAATGTGACTTGCTAAGTCACGTTCTCTGGTGTGATACTGCAGTGACATATTCAACGGATGTCCGAATACATATTCCATTTCGTCGCCGTGCATCACACCCATCCACTCTCCCCACAGGCTCGTACTTGTGCGCTGTAAATGAGATAACGTCATAGGTAAGTAAAACTGTTACTGTATTATTACTGTAATAACTGTGTCACGTATGTAACTTATTACTATTATATTAAGGGTATTGATTGCCGTAACAGATTTCATAAGAACGACGTTAAGTATGTTTGTTTGAGAACCGAGATAAATTCTGTTTTCACGGAAGTATTGTAGAAGGGTAGGGGCAATCTATAACTACTATACAGAACTGTAAAGTTTGTCTATTCATTCAATTTTATAGCCAAAACACATCACTCACATTAATTTTACCATGGGTGATGTTTTTGGCAGTCAGACATTTTGCATGCTATAACTCAAGAATAGCTTGACCGATCGGTATACAGTCAAAACAAGTGATTATGCAAATGGTAGACTATAAATTAATTTTAAAATAGTAGATTGTATGACAAGGGTGCAAAGTAATATTTTTTCGGCGAGGGCGTTTTTTGAATCCAGAGCGAAGTGAGGGATTCTAGAGTAGAATCCCGAGCGTAGCGAGGGATTCTTTAGTAGAATCCCGAACGTAGCGAGGGATTCAAAGTACGTCGCCCGAGCCAAAAATATACTTGCACCCGAGTGATACACTCTACTTTTCATCACCCACTATGAGAAAATAATATATATATATATATAATAGAAAATAATACGTAAAAATGCACGAAAACTTAATTTTAATTTGAAAACGAAATCTTAATTTGATTTCTTTTTTTATTATTCAGCTATTTAAAACACTATGGCTATATTTTACTATAATAGTCCACTCCACCATATACATAGTTACTTACTTTTACGGCAAGAAAGATTTCGTCGGGTGCTTCATTAAGAAAAGTCTCCACATTTTTGACTGTGAACACTTTGGATTTTTAGGTTTAAATCCATCAGACATCCTCTTCAGATATGCTATTAATTTCGAATGTGTCCAGTTTTATATCGTTATTAGAACTGACTGTTGATTTAAGCATTGAGTAGATACTCCAAAGGGTGGAAGGTTTTTTAGTTTTAGCTAAGTTCTGGAAGTACGCCAAAAACACAGTTTCTGAAAAATTCTTGGCGCCTCTTGCATTTCTCCATTCCAAAAAATTATCATAGGCTTTCAAATATTTTTCCCGGGATTTCGCAGGTAATAAAGTATTCATCACATTACTCGCTTCAGTTTTTATACTATCAGGAGGATACTTTCACTATCGTTGGAAGAACTCATTTTTTCAAAACAAAACAAAATTTCTAACAATACGTAAAAATGCACGAAAACGCGGGAAATAGTTCGAGCGATCTTAATGATTTCTTTTTTTATTATTCAGCTGGCGGGGCCCTCGCGTCGAACCAGACATTCTTTATTCAAACAATATTTGTGTTCGATTTCTTTAGCGCAAAATACTAAAATGTTCTAAATTCAAAATAGGACGGAAAAGATCTAGCCGGCAGGAAAAATTGTATGAAAATTCATTCCGGCCCGCTGAATAGAAAACAGCAACTTTGGAACCCATTATGTCCGAACCAAGTCGTCTTTTTCGAATAGGGGTGATGAAAATACTTTTAAACGCCCACCAAAGCAGTTTCTATTCCATCGCTTGACATACAAAAACGGTTTTTCAATTAAATAAATTTAATCTATTAAACATTTTTCCTTGGATTGGGTATAAAGCCAACGGTTTCCCAAAGCAAAGAGGGTAGTTGCTAGTTGTAAATAAGTTGCTTGCGTAAGCTCGACCTAGATCTTTTCTAGGAATAGGTCACGGCCTTAATAAGTCGCAAAGGGCAGATTGCAGCCGATCCGCTGATATAATCAACGGAGTTAACCGCATTTGGTAGTTTAATCCTTTTATTTTGAACAGGGTTAAAAATATTTTTTTATTTTTAGCTCATGGATGCTAACAATATTTCAGCAATATTAGTGAACCAATTTCCGTCCCGTTTCCGTTTTCCTTTAAAATGAAATTTCATTAAGTGCGAACCAACCAACCAACCACCTACATATCCGTCCTAATATTCCCATACCTGGGGGTAGATAAAGAAAATATAGTTGCGAAAACCGCGAGCGACAAGTCAGGTTGCTAATCCACATACATTACGCTTAAACTTAGTAAAGAATCAAGTTCACGTGCCGTGCCAGTGAATTTCGGTACAAATCAAGAAGGAAATCATTATATTATGGTGGATATTGAAGAGTCGGAGAGCGCGCGCGAACCCAACATCTTTACGCGGGAATAATCGAACCAGGTATTCCTTCCACCCTTTCTTTTTTATCCAAAAGCATACACCATAAACCATTTTTAAGCTATCAAAACATTCTAAAACTAGATTGAAGTGCCTACTACCAGTTCTCAATATTTTTATTTCATTTTTTGACGTTAATCATCAAACAGGTAAGAAAAAGTGCAACTACCTAGGTACCTACTATGTCAGTAATGTCCTTTTATATGAAAACTAGGCCGGTGTCTGCCTATGCGATACAACTGCATATATAACGGAAAACAATCTGTAATTACTGCCGCTGCTTCGACGCGAACACAGGAAGCCGCGTCACTCATGTCATGACAAGGCAGCGTTACTTTACAACTAAACTCTGATAAACATTTTCTTATCATTCGGATTTTTTAAAACACCTTCCACCACCAAAAAACTAGTTTCGGACTTAGTTTGGAAAATTCGCGCTGATCTAAGAAACGGCTCAACGGATTTGATTGCAGCTTACACTCATATATTGTGGCAAGCTTCATTGAACTCATTGTATTTTTTTACTTTAAATCAGTTAATAAAATTAAATAAAGAAATTATGACAATTTCAAGAATCACGCCATAAAGGTGCTCCACCTTTAAAGTGAGTATCGGTTTCAGTTTCAGCCGAAACCGAGAGCAAGGCCGAAAGTTCGGTTTCAGCTGAAAAACCTATTTGGTCGGACACGGTGTCAATTCGACTGTTGACTTCGTGCGGTCCCATTTTAATGTGAGCGACTTCTGACGAGTCATTTTTGAGTTATAATGTTTAATAATGAGTATTCATTGACTTTTAGCTACGTTGATGATGTTCTCATTTCATTATTACCAATGTTTAAATCCGTTAAATGTCAAAAGTTACGTATTATGTTTTTGATGATACTAGTAATAAAAAAAACACTCACAACCCAAAAACAAACAGTTATCTGACACATTTATATAATATTTGTTTTGGTTGGGAATCAATCCTAGGAAACTATCAGGATATAGTGTGTCATGTAACTAATATTAATAAAATAATTATAATGGGAGACATAATTGTGTGATGATGGTATAAGTTTTACTGTAAAAGTAGACGGAGACTAGACTAGAAGTTATCATTGGGCCATATTGGTCTACTACTACCAAATATACACAAAAATATACAATAGAATAGCTAGGTACTAACAATAATAATGTGCCTCCAAAAGTCTCCTGAAACACAAACTAAAGTGTTTATTTTCAATATTCTACGTTGTAACTTGCCACCTTCATTCATATACATCGCCCACGCGTTACTTCAATAGAATAAGGCATGTAGCATTATGTAAATAAGAAAGGAAACAAGAATGCTTAAAATTAACTTCATTACTGAGGAAACAAACTTTGAGAACTTAATCGAAATTGCTTGGAAACAATAGGCGAAGAAAGGGAAATGAAAACGTATTGGGTACAACTCTAAATCATTTCGCATTTTTAACCGACTTCAAAAATTGAAGAGGTTTTCAATTTGACTGTTTTTTTTATGTGTGTTACCTCACAATCCTCACATCTTTTTACGTTTTATCCCATATATGTATAAATTTAAGCAACATCGGTAGTTTTTGACTTTACCTAATGCGTCTTTAATTTAGGGTCCGATATACATATATAAGTTTTTTTGTTCGAAAGCTGGTGCTCGTTTTCGTTCCCAAATAAAGTTCAGCGACATCTGAGGGTAGTTTTTGAGTTATTTCGACCTGTCGATTTTGGAGTCGGTTATTTTTGTGTAAACAGCTTGTTATTATCGAAGATTAGTAAATTTTAGATATTGTATACAAGTTTACCGATTTTCTACTCGAGATCCTATTTAATAATGCAAGCTAGCGGCCACTGGTATGCGTTGTCATGCATGACATAGTACATTATACGAGTAGTCTGACCCTGCTACTTGAAAGGTCAGCTCGAATATATAATGGGAAACTTTACTTGCCCTGGTATTTAATGTCTTGGAAATTTATTAGTTACAGACCACGATTCGCCACTAAAACGTTTAGTCAACCATGCATTAACTCAGTGGGATTTTTTTAAATTGTATTGAATCCAACAACTTAGCTCGTTAATAGAGATTCAAGTGACACTTAGCTCAATAAATCAACAGAATCTCTATTGTATTGTTAAAGTAATTTATTTGTAATAACCAATTTTACGTAGCATTTCTAAATTGTTTTTAGGGGTTCGTACTCAAAGAGTAAAATACGGTACCATTTTTAAAAGGTTTCTGTCTGTCTTTTCACAGAGCTCTATCTTTTGAACGAATAGCTCTCTCTATCTCTTAAATGATAAAAGGTAAACATAATGAAATTTTCACAGAATCCGAGTTACCGTGACGCTATTACAACAAACAATAAAAAAGTAATATTAAAAAAGTAACCTATTCCGATAGGCTTCCTGTAGAAGTAATCAATTTACGCAGAGCCTTAAGGATTTGAGGCAAAACTCTCGTAAATCGATCTGATTCTGAATTTACGTATGTATGTGAGAAAGTTTCTCGCATTTTATCATTTCGGTGTTTCTGTTTCATTTCTGTCCACATGTTTTATTCTGTTCAACTCTTATTCGGCAGGGTTATTTGAAATATCATCCTTATTTAGCTGACATTTAGAATAAGTCAGAAATAGTTCGGCTTTGCCGGTCATGTCAGACCGAGTATGAATATGAGCGGTCAAGCGGCTTCATAATACGAGTATTCATAATGTACCTACATTTACCCACATTATGTTCAATTCTACTAGTATAGACTACGTGGACCCAAATTTTACATACCTATATTATATACTAATATAGCTGTTTAACTTTCATCAAATATCTACCAACGCGATGATTAATACGTAATTGTCAACTGATTGGTATTTAAAATTTAATTACGGCGCATAAACAGAGTCAAATTTAATTTCGTTCGTTCTCTTTTAGAAATCACCCGACTGCTTCTTTTTCCGCACCAGCTAAACGCTTTCCAAAGGTTTTTAACTCGTTGACATTTTTATTCGCCTTTCGTAAAAGCCTGATTGGAGAAAAAACGAATTATAGGCTTTTCAGGGATTTTATTGGTTTTTTGTAGCGGGAATAGACACTTGAATTCTTCCAACTTGACATGTATCCTATTTGTTTAGTAGTACGACTTTCAGTTTACAATAAGACTAGTGAAGTGCAAATCGGGTTCCATACCAAGAGCGATATTAACTGTTCTAATCTATTTTCTCAATAACAAAATACGACGAAAAATCTAATATTTTAAGGTTACTTATGTGGTTAATTATTTAAAGTACCTATAACTTACGTAGATACGAGTGAAACTCTTTTACTATTTTGTTATGATAGCGGCCACATACCACAGATTCTGTGTAAATTTCTCATGTAAGTGTATCTATTATTAAGGGATAAAACCCGGTGACCGACAAATAAACACAGACAACGAAGTCATAATTATAGGTTGCCGTAAAAATCATAATTTTACAAGTTTAAGTTTGCGTAACACTTGCATAATTGTGAACTCATAAGGTTTCTTTAAAAAGATAAAGTAAGTAGATAGGGGAACTGAGGAGTTATTAGCCACCATTAAGTTATTGGCCACTTGAAATTTAAATGCTTTTTAGAAATGCTTTTAAAGAAAAAATAATTAATATGTCAGCTATGATACTTGCCTGATTCTATACACTTGTACAGGTAGGCGTTACTAACGTACAATTCTGATTACAAACCGTTGAAATTTCAAGTGACCAATTACTCCTCAGTTTACCCTTATAAGAAGACAAAATAAGTAGGTTAATTTTAGATTTGGAGCCAAAGACCACATCAAAACCAAACCTGTTGAGTTAGCTATTTAAATAAGCCAAAGTTACTAAGTAGTTAAATAACCAAGGCATAATAAACAACAGTAACTGCGGTCTTGTAATAATGCGGTCACAATGCACTACAAACCGGTGTAGCTTAATTCAGGACTGAAATGATACACCTCAATTATTGTAAAGTTAGCTAACAGCTTTCACACACAAACAATGCTGCTTGAAGTTGGTATTTTACTACGGAAAGAAAAAGGTTGAAAACTGAGGAGTATCGTAGAAAACTTGATTGGAATGATGTTATATTATTGCATTTTAACCGACACTTGAACATCTGACACAGCACATGATAGCTAAGAGATAGTCTTACCTCATCTGACAGCTGGCAACTTTATTGGATGCATCTAATAAAATTGAGTGATCAATTAGCGCGTATCTACGGCTGAGCTTACGCAAAAATCTTACATTTTCCATTAGTACCTTGCGATAAAGAATTGCGTTCCAAAAATTGTCCGAAAACGATACGAATAACACGATTATCCTCTAGCAATATTGAATGTATGTGTATGGCATATTGTTTGAATTATAAATAGATAGATAAACTCTTTATTGTTTACACTCCATAATATATTCAATAAAGAAATAAAATTACATGAAGCATACAACAACAACAACGTTTCTTCTAGTAAACCCATTAGAAGGAAGGAATTGAATAAAGGACTTAAAGAGAGCGCACTTAAAGTCAACAGACACAGACATACAAATAATAATAATAAAAACTTTGGTTTATAACCATACCTTTAATACAGCAGTGAAAAGGTGAAGTATGTGAGAGGTAGGGAGAAGAGTACAAGAAAGAGAAAATGATTGTGGAAAAAGAAAATAAAGGAGGACGTAAAGAAAGAACCGATGTTAAGATGTTAAGACGACAAGGAGTTCCATAGACCTACAGCAGAAGAAGGAAAAATTAACTGGGATTTTAAAGACAAGGTTGTATGAGAATCGAAGCATATAGAGCTATGAGTAAGACAAGGATACTCAAAATTGTTTCTCAGATAAAGAAGGATTATTATAGTACAGAGCAGAAAGAACGTGAGTATATTGGTGAAGTCGGAATAAATATAAATGTGTAGTATGAGATGGATATTTCTATTAATCTTCCTGTGAGCAAGCAAGAATGACATAAGAGAAGACAATGACCCTGTAGCCACTACTAGGTAGGTTCAATGAGGCAGTAATTAAGATCATTAGCCGTAGAACCATCAGACCGGGCAAACTAGAGACAGACATCTGACCTACAAAATATGTTACAAAGTGACCAATTAGGCCGCGATGAAATTTTGGTCTATCAAATAGGTATGCAGGTAACATGAAAAATGGGAGCAAAGAGATACAATGAACAACACGGATTTATTATAATAATATGCATCGATAGATTAAATTTAGCTTTATCACTATATCGCACACCTAGCAGTATAATGGCACATCTACAAAAATAGCGAAATTGAGTTTTTACGGCATAAATGTTTAAAAGTGGATAATCTATAAAGCGGCAAAACGGCACGGTGTTAGTTTTCATATTTGTCGAGAGAGGGCGTTCAGTGTCATTGTACTACTTGGTACGTTCCCCCTGCTCCCGCGTATAACAACGGCTTATTTGTCAGATGTGTCAGAGACTCTCCGCGAGGTGCAACCGCTTCTAAAACTGTGTTGGCGTAAGTGGCAAATATGACATTTTATTAACTTAGTAAATAAGTAGAAAAATGGCACATGTGACATCGCAATGTTTTTTTATAGCCTAAGCAGGCAAACGAATAGACGGGTCACCTGTTGGTAAGTGATCACCGTCGCCCATGGACATTGGCAACACCAGGGGCGCCACCAACGCGTTGCCGGCCTCGAAGGAAGCGATAGACCCGCTTCTTGAAGGACCCCATGTCATAGCACTGTGGGAATACTGAGGGATGAAGTTCGTTCCACAGTTTACACGTACGCGGCAGAAAATGACGTGAAAACCGTACTGTGGACGAACACCAGGTATCCAGGTGGTGTTGGTGGAACCTGGCTTTATCCCGTGAAGTGCGGTGGCGGAAGTTAGCCGCAAGTATTAAGTTAAACAGTTCCTCACAACATTCCCCGTTATACAGACAAAGATACAGAGAGAGCCCACATCTCTCCGCAGTTCGAGTGGATCTAAACCGTCTGTGAGCTCGGGATCGTCGACAAGACGAATAGCTCGCCGTTGGATACGGTTAAAAGGGTCTACTTGGCAAGCCAGGGCCCGAGCCCAAAGGTGGGAGCAGTACTCCATGTGAGATCGGACTTGTGCTTTATCATGCAACATCCTATGCTCAGGCATGAAGTACCGCTTAGCTCTGTAGAGCACCCCTAACTTCTTTGAAGCCAGTTTAGCCTTACCCACCAAGTGGTCCCGAAACTAAACATCATTCGAAATGTCGACACCTAGGATCCCAATGCTCGTAGAGATGTTAAGGGGAATGTTTTGAAACTGTGGTGCTATGACGAATGGGATTTTTTTAGCGGTTAACGCGCAAACTTGTGTCTTCTCGGGGTTGAATTGGCTAAATTCAGTCTGCCCCATTCCGAGACCCGCTCTAGAGATGTCTCGACTTCCGACACAAGTTTTATCCTCCTCTCCTCAATCTGCACCCGAGACATATTTGCACGGCCTGTGTACCGGGCATCACCCGTACTGTCATCAGCATAGCAATGGATATTCTTAATGTCGAGCAAATCATTGATATGCATGATGAATAGTGTGGGCGACAGCACAGAGCCTTGTGGGACGCCAGCGTTTATGGGCTTAGTGTCCGAGCAGTTACCGTCGACAACGACCCTGATGCTCCGCTCCGATAAAAAGCTGGCGACCCATTTGTATAAAGACTCGGGTACTCCATAAGAAGGCAGCTTAGACAATAATGCCTTGTGCCATACCCTTCGCCACACAGGCCTTCGCGACATCCAAACTTAAAACCAATGCTTCACCTTTGCTCTCAATTGCTTCCGCCCAACAATGAGTAAGGTACTCAAGAAGATCACCACCAGATCTTCCGTGGCGGAAACCGTATTGACGGTCACTGATCAACTGGTGATCCTCTAGGTACCGGAGCAATTGGATGTTGATTATTCGCTCCATTAGTTTGGAGAACAAAGAGGTTATTGCAATTGGTCTGTAGTTAGATGCGTTTGACCTGTCGCCCTTTTTGGGAATAGGGTGGACAAGAGCTACCTTCCAAGAAGACGGCATGATGCCGGCAGAATAGGAGAGCTGGAATAGGCGCGTTAAAACCGGGGTCAACTCCGAAGCGCACGTTTTTAGCACAAGAGCAGGTATACCATCCGGCCCACTCGACTTATTGATGTCGAGGGAGAAAAGAGCTTGACGCACAGCATTTTGATTGAAACGCACGTCAGGCATCAGCTCATCACACCGCGAGATGGTAGGCGGTGCTTTCCCCCCGTCATCAAAAGTCGACTTCGACGCAAAGATACTTAAACGTAAGTTTAACTTATTTAAAATTTCGGAGCGATAAGGTAAAACCTGATTTGAATCTGGATTTCATTATCGTACGTTTATTTCAACTTAAACTGCCAAGTTTAAAGTGCTTTTGTTTTTAAAACGGAGAGTAACTCATATTATATCTCACCGTAATTTGAAAAATTTATGATGGTTAATACCTACCTTTACAATTAAGAGAAGATACGTGATTATGCTTTATTTTATTAACCAAATATAGGATATTATAACTTTTTAGTTAAACATTTTCATGTATGTTGGTTTCGAATAAAAACTTTTAATTGCTATTAACCAATTGTCTTTATTTCTTGGTTTTTATATCCTGTATAATTATGGTTTTGGGGGCATATATGACATTTTTGGAACTTTTTAAAAGTATAACGGCACATTTGCATGGCTCTTCTTCTTCTTTGACTGTTATGAAGTAACTCCTGGAAACCTGAAGTGGATTTTTTTATCCCTAAGTATCTATTAAGGTCTATACTAGTTGCTAAAACCATAAAATCCATGACAAAATGTAAAATGAACTCATAACTTCGTTTCAAACATTCGTAAAATCTTTGGCCTTAATTTCTGTAAAATAAGAAAAAAGTAGATGTGTCATTATACTGCTAGGTGTGCGATATAGCTTAGTTACGAGCAGAAATATAAATAAATCTTGAGTACTCATTACCATCAGATAAACTGCATTTGTCAGTAAATCAAAAGTATTTGAATGAGATTTATTAATTAAGCTTGTTTGTCAGTAACAAGGCGGCAAATAGAGCAATCTTGTTTCTCAAGTGCCGTTATTGGGATTCGAGTCAGATTGAAATGGTGAGGCTTCAGTGAAGATGATTTTGGCACCCGACCAAACAAACTTCAACACTTCAAGAGTTACCAAAATTTTCGAACTATTAAGTATAGCTAAAGTAATACCTTATTTGACAAAGATTTATAGAGGTCTGGGCAATTGAAAACTATGGAACTAAATTTTAAAACTAGTAATCCCACCCTTGCTTCGCTTCGGGAAACCTTAGTAGCCATTTTAACTTTGTTAGGCGTGATTAATTAAACTGACATTTTTTTTTATTTATAAGCAAATAAAACAAACACAATTTATTAAATGAAACTTACCACAATACGGTAGTATAAACCGTAACCGAATCAGTCGAATCGTTTCCAATATTAGCGCGTATAAAACTAGCAACGGAAAAACCAAGAATAAGATAAAAAATCTATAAATCATTGATTTGGATTCTAATACCATACATAGGCCCCGATAATGTGTGGTTAATTTTTCATATTTCTTACAGTCATGTAGGCGTATACAAACAGGGACCAGTTACAGACAATTTAAATTAAGTAACTCACTTGTGTTTCTAGTTAACAAAGAATAAAAACCCCTAAAGCAATTTTTCCTTTGATGTCTTCAATAATTTTGTGTTAGTGTTCAACACTATTGGTTTTGCGTCATGTTTCTCAATGAAGCTTCAGAAAGACATAATTAAGAGGCATGTTGCAAAGTTCTCTGTCGAGGAAAAATAGCTTACAGCTTTTAACGATTGTTATCAAACTCTTTTGAATTGGTTTACCAACCTGAATTATAAATTAATAACAATACTCCATTAGCACATAGTATCTCAGTACAAAACTTATTAGTGTAGGTAGTACAATACAAAAAATAGTAAAATTTTTATATTATTAAAATCAATATACAGTGTGATTAATAACGTTAATAACGCAATAGTAAAATTCAGCTGATCTATGAAAAACAAAAAGACCAAAACTTAACAAGAAACATCAATATTTCAAAGCATATAATTGTCTGAGTGACGAAGGTAATAATCTATATTATACTGCTACCCGCCCCGGCTTCGCACGGGTGCAAGTTAGATTTACCATAGCAGCGCCATCTATTGATTACTTACTCAACCCAGTCGAAAGGTATCGACATCTGTTACATATAACTGTGACTGTCAAATAATAACACTCTTAATTTAGTTCTCTTGTGTGGCGCTAGGTGTCTGTTCATCTGTGAATAAGACTGCCATGTCAATTGTCATTACTTGCAAAACTTACTGTCAAATAATAAGAGACAAATAATTAGAAATAAATTAAAATTGCGACTATAATTTGAGATTTAAAGTATCCTATCTCTCAAGTTGGATCGAACTGCACATGGTGTGCGAATTTTATTATAATCGGTTAAGTGGTTTAGGAGTCCATCGCGGACCAACATTGTGACACGAGATTTATGTATATTAAGATTATATTAAAAAAAAGCGTGGGGTGCATGGTGTCAATAGTTAAAAATATTTTATTGACAGATATGAGTAGAGTGATTATCATTTTGATAATATCTTAAAGAGCACCCCACGCTTTTTTTTTAATATTTTTTTATTATTTACACTATTATTAATTTATATTTATTGAATTTTTTAACACTATTCTTAATTTAAATTTATTAAAACTTATTTTCTATTTTTTTAGTTCGGTTTTCTATAAAAAGCGTGTTTTTTAGTTTTTTTAAACTATTATTTTTATTTATTAAGTTATATAAGTAGTTGCCTAAGTGATCAAAGAATTTATGACAAAGCGATATCTTATATGATTTCATGTTGCATATAGTTTTGTTCCTTCTCTTGTGGCTAACGAGATCAGGTCGTATCGAAGATGGGAATGTTTTCTGAGAATAACCTGGAGGATGAAGCATTATTAGATATATCTATACTCACGGATTTTTTGCAAAACCTGTGCACTTATATCAGTTTGCACAAAATTTATCTCCGAAACTATAGCAGATAGAAAAACGTGAGTTAGACCAAAAAAATCGTATTTTTTTTTATAAACTTCTATGTTAAAATCACAAAAAGGGTACAACTCGACTTGTATCACTTGTCACAGCAGGCACAGCATTCAAAAACTTGACTTATACTATGATCAGCACTACTGTCTACATAGATGCCTGCCTTACACTAAACTGCCTAAAACTAAAAAAAAAACATTAACTTCTTATCACAGGCTCAATAAAGCGTTTATAATGCTTTCGTATTTTGTAATAGTGTCATCATGTCATAATCAATCAATAATTTGGTCTCGTGACCTTTTGCTAACCCTCTAAAGCTTCTTAATATGAATGAATTTCGTTTATTCAGGATATCGTAATATTTCGGCAAGTTAATTTGGTTACAAACAAATCACTACATAGTATAAAACAAAGTCGCTTTCTCTGTCCCTATGTCCCTTTGTATGCTTAAATCTTTAAAATTACGCAACGGATTTTGATGCGGTTTTTTTTAATAGATAGATTGATTCAAGAGGAAGGTTTATATGTATAATAACATCCATTAAATAGTTGAGAAATACTATTATTTTTGAGGTTTCTAATTTGATGTCGTTAATTATCACGCAGGCTGAACCCTACGAGATTTATCAAAATAATGTACTAATTATTTGTACACATTGAAAAGGTCTACAGAAAACTCCATGTCTATCTCTTATGGATATCCCACAATAAAATTTTTTTGTCATTTACTTTTTACGACAAATAATGGCTAATTTTCGAAGCGATTTTAACCAATACAGCATTAATCCTTATCCAATTAAATAGCTTAAATACATTGTTGATTTAATATAGATCTATATGGTCCTTTACAGTAAAAGAATTAAATGAATATTTTCGAAGATATTACAGATTTAAAATTGCGGGACGTAGCGAATTAAATAAGTAATATAGGTATGAATTAAGATATTTAGTGGAGTGCCGTAAGCTTTAAACCTCGGAATCCAGGGACTATGAATGAATCTTCATAAAAACTGTTGGACTGTATTTCAAAATGCACAAATAGGAAAGTTAAAAAAAATAATTCACCGATCTTCTTTTTTTTATCTTTGTTGGTAAGTTTGTGACCCCATAACTTCGTGTTTCGTAAACCGATTTTGATGATTCTTTATTTCCTTGAAAGCTGGTGCTTTTGGTACGGTCCCATATAAATTTGAGCGACATCTGACGAGTAGTTTCGAATTAACTTGAATAATGTGTAAGGATGTTTTGTAGTGTGTACTTATGGTTTTTTTCAAATAAATCATTTTATTATTATATTATTTTCTAATTACTTTTTACTGAGTATTTAGATTTTGATGATTCTCTTTTTATTTGAAAGCTGGTACTAGCATTGTAGTAAAGGAGACTGGGGTTTCGTACTCCGGTTCGAATGACGTTAGCTCGACGGTCGATACCCATTGATCGATACCTCGATGTCCCTACCTCGATGGTATATTTTGTCGATGGGTCATTACCTCGAAAGATCACTACCTCGAAAGGTTTCTACCTCGACGGGTTTCTGCCTCGACGGTACGCTTCATCGATGGCTTACTGTCTCGAAAGTTGATCAAAACCATAGTACCTACATTTAAATTATAACGTAAGGTGTAATTAAGAATAATTGTTTAAAAGTTATTAAGAATAATTCAAAAACTACTAGTCAGATGCCGCTCAAATTTATATGAGACTACAATGCAAGTACCAGCTTTTAAATTAAAAGAGAATCATAAAAATCTAAATAGTCAGTAAAAAGTAATTAGAAAAAAACCATAAGTACACACTACAAAACATCCTTACACATTATTAAATTTAAGTTAATTCGAAACTCCTCGTCAGATGTCGCTCAAAGGACATTGCTCCGCGTTCATACAAACTTCGCCTAAGAACCAACAGTCATAAAAATTGATAATTGGCTGAAGAATAATATTGTCTTTTTGGTTATCACTAATTAAATCCACGGACACTTCTCTGTAATTATTTATTAGCAAAAGTAAGTTTAATTTTGAGGTTATTTCGAAGAAAAAACATAGTGACGAGTTAAAGAAACCCCTAATATAAAGCATTACCTAAGTCCGTAAGCTAAAGCCACGGTCATTAAAGGAATATATCAGAGTCCGTTGTTCAATATCAGTCGTTAAAAGCAAATTAAAAGTACACGTAAATCTCCTTTACACACGAAACGAATGTAGGTACATAAATATGAATGAACTGCCAACATACTGCCAACCGCCAAAATGGTGTGAAAGTGACAGTTGTGACTGACAGTATCAATGACGCTATGAACATAGAAACGTAAGACGTATTAAGGTCGTCGGACACACATCCATTCGGAAACAGTTCAACTTCGTCTTATCTCATTTTATTACCTCGACATCAGCCAGGCTTATTCCAAAGAAAGACATGCATGAAATTAACATTTAATGATATTTTATTTTATTTTATTTTAAAACATTGTACGACGAAATTAAGAGTTTTGTACAAGCAATCCTTTTCGACTTGA
This sequence comes from Hesperia comma, assembly GCA_905404135.1. Taxonomy (NCBI): domain Eukaryota; kingdom Metazoa; phylum Arthropoda; class Insecta; order Lepidoptera; family Hesperiidae; genus Hesperia; species Hesperia comma. The sequence goes on along the minus strand of FR990021.1, from coordinate 10,940,582 downwards.
TGTGTGTGCGGCAACCTTGGCATAGAGTAAAGAGGAGGATGTGCCGGATGTTTTTGTGAAATCAAGTTAATGTTTATTTATTTTTATTTCATTTGTAAGAAGTGTCCGTTGAAGTCTGGTAACTGTAATCAATACCATAAAATAAATTGAGAATTATGATTTATGTGAAATGTATGCAATTTTTTAGGCGAGATTTGGCGATGTCTTTTATATGGGACCGTACTAAAAGTACCAACTTTCAAGGCAATAAAGAATCATCAAAATCGGTTCACGCAACACAAAGTTATGGGGTCACAAACTTACCATTAAAGATAAAAAAAAATAAAAAAAAGATCGGTGAATTATTTTTTTTAACTTTTCTATTTGTGCATTTTGAAATACAGTCCAACAATTTTTATGAAGATTCATTCATAGTCCCTGGATTCCGAGGTTTTGCCATTTTTATGTCTTACGGCACTCCACTAATTCCAAAGATAGCAGGAAATCTTCATGGTATAGGGAAAGGGGAATTGTTTTACTCCACGCGTGCGGGCCACGGGCAGTAATGAATAAATCAAAACTACTGGATCGATTTTAATCATTTTTTCAGTGAGTGACATAGTCTATATGTTATACTCGTGCGAAGCCAGAACGGGCCGCTATGTTTTTATATACAACGTTCACAGTTTTTCTGTAGTGTACTTAGTATCAGCATTGCACCCGTGCGAAGCCGGGGCGATTCGCTAGTAGAATATAAATCCTTAAACATATAAGTATACTTATTATACTGACTTTTTGACATTACCTGAATAAACATTATGATGTAAGATAATCGTTCTCAATATACCGGTATAAATAGGTACCTATATCATTCTGTTAGTTTCTGCATTAAAATTTTGTCTCAAGAATTTAAGAACTTTGTTTTCGCATACTTAGTTACTGTCATTGTTGAAAATATATTGATCATAAAATATTGATTAGAAGAATTTATAAGATACAAAATCTTAGTATTTTTGCAATAAAATAAAACAATAATAAAATACGCATTATATTTACATAATCTTTTCATGGAACTTCAATACTAATTATTTATTTGCCTACCTACGACGTACGAGTAGTGTCTCGGGGGATACAATCCGTTTTCCGGGGTCGAGTGTTCTAAGTTCTACCGTCCTTTGATAGAAATTAGTTATATACATATTATAATAATAACTTTCAACAAAATAGAACCGACTTTAATGCCGAAAAGTAAAAATCGGTTCAGTTAAACGTGGTTAATATTCCTAAATCCTTCTCCTAAGTCTGTTAAACACGATGTTGTAAACCGTATCAAATCGGTTCAGCTAAGCAATATGCCTAAAACCTTCTCCTTAGTCTAACAAATACTATGCTGAAAACCGCATCTAAATCTGTTCAACCAAACGCGAGATAATCGCGCAGATACATACATACATACATACAGGTCAAACTGAGAACCTCCTTTTTTGAAGTCGGTTAAAAAAGAAAACGGACGTCAATGTTGAAATATCAATGCACTCCCCAAACCAACAGGATTAGAAACTTGAAATTATGCAGTATAATTGATTTTATAGTTAACGTAAGATTGATTGTAATTTACTCTTTAAGGCCGCGGCCTCGAATCTTGCGGGCAGCGGCGCGGCGGCGGCGGCGGCGCGGGCGCGGCAAGATGTTTTGCGTGTTATCAAATGGACCGACCCTCGAAAACAGCGGCGCGGCGGCGGTGTGGGAGCGGGTAACGAGCGGTGGTTGACAACGTCAAGCGGTGACCGCTCTCGCGTCGTGTGCGTCAGAATGGCGGGTCTGCTCATATTTAACGTTGATGTAGATTTAGAAAAAAAAAATCCTAAATATATTCGAACACAAAAAGTTCTTTTATTTATACCGTGTATAATTCAAAATCACAGATAACTTTCCATTTAAAATTTAAGACTTGATATCGACTACGATACTCTATAGTACTCTATACCGTACGCTAAATGTACTCGTATATAGGGATACTAGTAAACCCGCCCTCGCTTCGCTTCGGGGAACCAGTCCCTTCAAAAATCTCTATAAATTTTAACAAATTATGTTATTCCAATGTCTAAGCTATATTACTGCAAAGTTTCGTGAAAATCCGTTCAGGAGTTTTTGCGTGAAAGAGCAACAAACACACACACACACACACTCACTCACTCACATACATCCTTACAAACTTTCGCATTTATAATATTAGTAGGAGTAGGATAGGATTTTATTTTGATAGTTCATATCCCTCTCGCTGTTCTTGCTAGGGTAACGCACACGGTGACAGCCCGCGCCATGGAGCAAATATAGAGAGGAGACGTTGTATGTACATTTTTCTATGAAAGATCGCGTGACGATTTGCGGGGCGAGGGGGATAAAGAAATGGGCGGGATAATCGACTTTACTACGTAGTTCAACTATCTCACACTAGATGGATTTTAAATACGGCCGTGTTTTTGTTGTTGTAAGTAGTTGTCGATAGATGGCGCTGTTTACAAAATGATTATTAAAAGTAGAAAAATAATATTTTGGTGGTAAAAATTCTTTAGGAATTAATGTAGGACGAATTTCAGTACGTATGATTATCAAGATATAATAATTGTTAGCTCTACGCACCTATGCATTTTTATTTCTCCTGATACAAAGTGTCGCCATCTAACGTCAAGTAGAAATTTATTTGGTGAGCGCCGTCAGTAGACTGACTTAAGGCCACGCCCACTGTGATGACGTCAGGACCTAGTTGAGTTACAGTGCACAGTTGCTTAGGGCGTCTCCTCTCTATATTTGCTCCATGGCCCGCGCAATCGCATTATAGTGTTGTGCAATTTATTTAGGTGTCGTATACGTAATATTTATTTTATTTACTTCTTTACTCCTTGTCTGTCATCTTTATCCTCTTTATCTTCTTCCTTGTTCACTTCCTTTAATATCCTTGCCTTTCTTTATGACTTGTTCTTTTATGTTATTTTACAATTGTTAATACTTTTACTTTCTCTTTTAACTGAAATTGTAAATGTTTTAAGATTATATTGATTACTTTGGAGTTAGGTATTTTGATAATTAATCTAATTATTACTTTGTTATTTATTTGTCGGGACATTGTCTCTGTTCTTCACAATTTCGATAAAACTCGCCTTTTATTTTTCTTGTCCTATAGTAGGTATTCACTTCTTCATTTGCCCACAATAAAACGAGTGTAAGAAATAAATTTGAATCGAAAAGCTGTTGTCTCCGTTGTTCAGACATTTCGTTCGCGAATAAAACAAATATCTCAGCGACACAACACTACGCCGCTATAGCGCCGCCGCGAGTTTCGAGAACTAGCCTGCGTTGCCCGCGCCGCCGCAGCCGCCGCCCCGCTGCCCGCAAAATTTGAGGCCGCGGCCTAAGAGAGAGAAAAAGTAGAGTAAGTTTGTACTTATAAAACTCCTTCCGTTTTGAAGCTAAGTTGATTATAAATACAGGTAGTCACAGTGCTGTTAACCCGTAAAGCGAATTCTGGTCATGCATGTTTGTCATAACATTGTGTAACACTTGTTTTTTCTGGTAGCTGAAATGGTTAATTCCAATAGCCAACATCCGAGTTTCATCACCTGAAATTAACTAAATTTAACGTACAGAGGCACTGTATACACGTTTGGAGATTCCCTGTTATTAAATTCACTTGAATTTAATAACAAAATCACATGATTTTGATTATTACGCCAATAATTTAACTAAATTCAGAAATTAACCTATTTGTATCACTCCAAAAATGTAAACAATGTCAGGACTGTGACATTGACAGGTCGGCTGATTCTGTCATCTATGGTATCGATAGATTATCGACCAGAGAGAACCAGAGTATTCACGGTCGGTCACCATAGTTTTTGGTTCGTGGCTTTGTGGTCGTTGGGCTGCCTTAATTCCAAATTGGCCTCTTTTCGGTCTATTTTTGAATTAGGAAACATTATTGTTGGTCCCAGGGTCCGATAATAAAATAAATTGTTATAATCAAATAATAAAATATTTAAGTGTATCTCGAATTAGGTAATCTGTGGTAGGAAACTGCGACGCGTTCGGAAATCAGAGGTCTTGTAGTTATCTGTGCTGTCATTATTTACAATAAGTAAAAAATAAATAAGGTTAGGTAAAATTAGTTATAATATAGTATTTTGTCAGCGACGCGAGTCTAGATTATTTAGCTTATTTAGGGAATTTGTCGAGTTACTAATTTCGGTAGTGGAAATTGGTCAAGAAAGTGTTCGTGTCGTAGTGGGGTTTTTGAACTACTCCGCGAACCCAGCCGGGTTTGTGATTGGTGGAAGGCCGGATGTCGTAAACCTGGTCGTGGGAGGGCTTCGTCCGAAGTCGGTGTGCCCTTGGTGCGACATTGCTCTTCTGGTCGTGCTGGCAACTGGTCGGTGCGCGTGCGCCTCCAAGCTGTCTGTGCTGTCTGATTGCTGTTGAAGTGCTATCTGATTGCTGTTGAAGTGCTGTCTGACTGCTGTCTGATTTCTGTTGGGTGAGTATAGCCGTCTCCTTTCGGTTTTCCCACGGGATTCGCGTTATTTTCTTGATGTCATGGGCTAATTAGGTGAATCTTTTCAGTGTTCCCTCCTACCGGTGGCGTGCACGCGAGGTTGGCGTGCCACGTGATAGCATACCGCGCGGTAACCTCCCACATATTTGGTGAGTGTCTATTGCATTTCGAGGTTAGGGTTAGTGAATCGATTTAAATTCGAGTGAATAATACGAACGTTTTACGCAGGGTTTGGAAGTGACGCTTGCTGACGTGTAGATCTGTCGTGCTGTGCTGTGGGCGCCTCCTTTATAAGGTATGCGTTCTAACCTCTTCCTTTTCCGCGTGTAATATTAATCAATTTAGTGGATTTGTGACCGCGTGTTCTGTCTGTATGGGTCTCCTTTTTCCTTCAATTAGATTCATTCCTCAGTCAGGTTGAATCATATAATTGAATTTAATAAATTTATTTATTTATTTATTTATTAAAAATTGCACCAACAAAGTATACACTATACATAATCATTAACACATGCATAAAAAAAAAAACAATACAAGTGCTACTTTAATTATAGGCGCAAATAGCATGGTGAAGGTCCTTTGGCGCGTACATAATATGATTAACTACAATTAAATTAAATAATAATAATAATAATGAATAATATATATAGTGGTCCGGCCTCCCCGGTTGCCACATGTACACCTTGTCTGAGCTTTGACCTTTCACGCCGATGCTTATCAATATTTTATTTATTCTGTTAAGACGGGCACGCTTGCCATGAGCGGGGACCTTCTATGCCCTCATAGGCCTCGCTTCCGGACGATGGATTCCGATGGCCATGTATGTGAGCTTCACTTACATATTATTATTATTACACTTTGCCTAATTAACTAATTGGATTACCGAGGATTCTGTCTGCAACTTTATTTCTATTCTCTGCTGTGATTCCATAATGTGACCATTAGGTATAGATGTCTGCTCTTACCTCATGTTGTTATCTTAAATGAATAGCTTTTGTAAACCTTTTAATACCTACTAGAAATATATAAAAACTTATAAAAGATATAAAAACTTTTATAACCTTATCTTCCAATTAAATAAATTTGAATTTTGAATTTTAGAATATAATATTAATTAATAAGAAGATTATAAATTCTATAAATTTCTACTTTTTAATATAAACTTAGTCTGAATGTAAACGTTGTCTGGCAGGTTAAATTGGGGTTTTATTAGGTAGTGACATATTGCTTTATGTACGCTTCAGGAGGTGTTTTTGCGGGGACTGGATTCCCTGGAGGCTACTCCCGAGGGCGGTGGGCCCTGTAGCTGGCTCTGCTGTCCCAGCTCAGCGCTGCAAGCTGCGTTGACCGTGCTGACTGGCTGCGCTTAAGTTTTTCTTTCATTTTTTTTATTCTTTTATTTAAATAACATTCCATTCTGACCGGGGTCGCAGGGCAGTGAAAGCGCAGCAAAGCACCGCACTTGTATCAAATAGTTTAATAGTTTAGTTTAAGCGTTAAGATTCTAGATTTTAAGTGGCCTATATCTGTATTTATATAGGGTTTCTAAAGCCAGACAAACGACCAACAACCCCAACTATTTATTTACCCGGGTGTACTGATTTGTCCCCAACTACTACTTCAATCTTTGTGGATTGATAACTTAAAATTAAAATTAAAGAATAAATTTAATAGTTAACTTGACTTAAATTTTATTTTATACTTCTACCTCATCCCCCTTCTCCTCTACCCCCCCCCCCCCCCCTACCCCATTACAATTGCATTCTTTATTTGTGAAAATTAGGCTGAAAATTTCTCTTACATGTATACATAATAATGCAGGTCGAACTAATATAAGCATTTTAAAAATATATCTCTCACTCACTACTTAAATATCGATCAGAAAGCGTAACTTCGCTAAAGAAACTTTCCAATTTACCTAATTTGACCCGGTTACCGTTCGATTATTAGTCTAGATGAACCTAACTAGTATTGTGTACCTCTAAGTCTATTTATCTTGGCCACTTGTGACAGCCGTGAGTCATAAAACGCGACGCCGCACTCATCACTCGTACCGCTACTGCTGCCATAAATCGCCAATTCCGACGCCCCTGTTAACCCTTGATTTGTTACCCGCCATTTATCAAATTTTCTTTTATATTAAGGTCAATCTTAGCTTTCTTTACTAACAATCTGTTGGCAAATTATGCGGTCGGTAGGTAGGTATTTGACGTTTGTGGTAGTACAATGTTAAATTATAACACAATGATTTCAACCCAGTTTCTAATGTAGGAAATGAAATCTATTTCATTCGCTACATACATAAACTATTTCAAAAGACATGTAAACGATATACCTATTATAGTCAAACCAGCACTTAAGGTTAAAATACAGAAAAGTTTAGAAATTACATATTAATAAGGAAGTATTGCATATTACTTAATTAAATTTTGAAAAAGGTTTGTAAACGATAAAGGTACGATGGTAGTTAGCCATCAAATCTACATTACTAATGTACCTATCGGTAATTTACTTCAAGTAGCGAAGATGTAATAAAAAATTAATACATATGATATTCCGTTATTACAGATCACTCACTAATGATACCCACCCATAAATTGTATAAATTATCTTGAAATATTTTATCAGATTAATTAATATCAATAGCGAATACATCACACACCTGCGGTATGCCGACGATATAGTCATTTTGGCGAGATCCATGGAAGAACTTGGTACAATGCTCGGGGACTTGAACAGCGCCTCACAACGGGTGGGTCTTAAGATGAACATGGACAAGACGAAAATCATGTCGAATGTCCATGTCACGCCCGTACCGGTCGTTGTTGATGGCGCTGCTCTCGAAGTTGTAGACGAATATAATTTACCTGGGACAAGTGATCCAAATGGGTAAGTCAACTTCGAGAAAGAAGTCACTCGTAGAATCCAACTCGGATGGGCTGCGTTCGGGAAATTACGTCACATCTTGTCGTCCAAAATACCTCAGTGCCTGAAGTCGAAGACGTTCGAGAAGTGTGTGTTGCCAGTGACGACATACGGCTCCGAGACGTGGTGCTTTACGATTGGCCTAATCCACAAGCTCAAAGTCGCGCGGCGGGCTATGGAGAGAGCTATGCTCGGTATTTCTCTACGTGATCGAATCAGAAATGAGGAGATCCGTAGACGAACGAGGGTAACCGACATAGCTCAAAGAATTAGCCGGCTGAAGTGGCAATGGGCCGGCCATATAGCTCGAAGGACCGATAACCGCCGGGGAAGAAAGGTCCTCGAGTGGAGGCCCCGTCTCGGAAAAAGGAGCGTAGGACGCCCCCCGACATGGTGGTCTGACGACCTGAAGAGGACAGCGGGCATCCGCTGGCTTCAGAAGGCGCAGGACCGGTCAGAGTGACGCAAATTAGGGGAGGCCTATGTCCAGCAGTGGACGCAAAAATGCTGATGGATGGATGGATGGATTTTATCAGAATTAGATGGACTCTACACCATATTTATTTATAACACTAGATATTCCTGTTTTACAATCTCTTTGCTTTCCTTTGTCAGGAATATCTAGGGAAATTCTGTTTATAAGGGGAACTTCCAATGTACCTAAATTATATCTTTATTTGTATCTGTTTTGTATATAAGCATTGCATAAGATGAAAAAAATATTCTTAAATATTAATCTATCTCTTTATCATACAACACAATAATTTGAAGTTCAACGGTTAGTGTTAGTACGAGTATACATATATCCACTTTACGTTACATAAACAACAGCCAGCCTGAGCTACAAAACGAACAAAAAAAATGAGAATCAAACATATTTTTTAAGTATGTAAAAAGTGCCTGAGCCCCTAAAGGCTACTACGGCCAAATTTTAATCCATTGTACCCGGTGCTATTGACAAAGCAATTCAAAGCAAATCTATTTTTAGTATTCGCATTTTTTTGTTTTATTCTTGTTTCAAAGTCTAACAGTGAAGTCAGTATAGTCGATGAGACATCAGCTTAACATAAAAGTACCCTTTGTGTATAAGAGGGTTGAAGAATCGATTGTCAGTGCTGAGACGCTCCCTTAGGTGAAGCATTCTTCAGCAATCGGGTTAAATTATCTACTACTTAATAAATTGTTGTTCGGATCGCCAAGCAATAAGTGATACTTATGTTTTTCCCTTAACCCTTTACTTTTAAATCAAGTCCTAATTAGTGGCACTCAAAGTATAGGCTTTCATTCTCATCGCTTTCTTTTTAAGTCATCTCCAAATCGTACACAATATGGAATTGCTTATTCTCTTTCTTTTATGTCATCGACATTTCATTGTAATTATAACGACCAGACAGCAAATAAGAAATAACCTAAAAATCCCTTTTTAGGTTATTGCCTATAGAAGTTTTCCGAAAGAAAATCATTGTTAAAGTAATAAAAATGCTTGCTATAGTCATTGAGATACTATGTACTATGGCTATAGTGACCAATTCGTTCTTTTAAATCTCGCAGTCACCTCAGCTGGGTGACTTTTTAGTTCATGAACTATGATGAAATGACGTTTTTTGAATATTATTTTACTGTCAAGGTTGTTTCATAACTGGATCACTTGGAAGGTAAATTCTGTCGACTTTTTAGCATCGGTATTGTTAAATTGCTCTTCAATATTTATGGACCGTACCTTCTCAAGAATTGAACGTCAAAAGGAATAAAAATGCTCAGGGGAGTGTACAGATGCGCACACAATAGCTACCTACTCGTATAATGCCCATAGTATAGCAATCGAATTACGGGAACGGCGCGACGCGAATTTACTGAATCTTGAGGATTAAGACGGTATTATGGATAACTCGTATCGTGACATTTGAAGGTTGATAGCATGGTTTGTATTACAGGATGGTTCCAGATCTGCTTTCAACGTTAGTTAGATGATACTCTTCAGTAGAAATTACAAATTAAAACATATTCATTCACTTTTTAAACGACTTCCAAAAATGAGGAGATTCTCTATTCGACGCCTTTTTAGGTAAATCCAGCAATTTAGACTTTTATTTGAAATAGTGTACTTTTAATGTTTTCTCATTACTGAGAAGTCAGGATCCGATGATGGAATCTCAGGAAAATCGAGGAAAACCCTAAAATTTTAAAGGCCCATATGTGATTTATGTTAATACTAGAGAACCGCCCGCGCTTCGCTTCGGAACCCGTAGGTAACAGCCGCGTAGGTCCCGCTCCCGTAGGAATCTCAGCTAAAAAGTAGCCTATAACATTTGCCTATGACTTGAGTAAATTACATGTAGTATTAGATAGCGTGATTCAGAACTTGCAAATGAATTTTACTAACACCATCTATGTATTAACAACTCCGGAACTTAATATCTAGCAACTAACAAAACATCGATCTTCCCATGGGAATGAGATGTTTTTCCGCGGTATAAAGTAGCCTACGTCACTCTCCACCCTCCTAACTATCCCCACACACAAACCATACCATAAAATAGCCATGTTGCGACGTGAAAGAGTCACAAACAAACAAACACACTTTCACATTTATAATAGGTATTAGTTGTTAATATATTTTTTAAATAACCTAATCATTTAAATTCGGTTTTTTTTCTATAAAATCGTACGTTAGTATTATAAGCAACTTCATCCGTCCTATGTCCAAGCAAAGATAAAAAACTAAGCTCACGAGGTCAGGCGCCAGATCCGTCTGCTAGATTTCGCTGGGCTCTGTACTACCTGTGTACTACCCAGTTAAATCCATGAATTCACAAGAACGGTGGTTGGGGTTTTAAAGGCCTGACTAGCTGGCGCCCTCCTTATAAAATAGGGCGTTTGAAGAACAAATACAACACGATATTTTAAAAGAAAATCAAGGAAAACAGGTGGATCATGGCCGTTTCCTGAACTAAATGAATCCAAGTAACCAATTATGCGTAAGGAAAAGAAGTGTCAAAATACAATGTCAAGCTTAGATTCTGATATACTTAAGTATCTAGCTACTTTTCCAACATAAATGTTTGGCAAAGAAAAATATCGCAAGTTAACCTACTGAAAAAATAGATATAGGTAGGTATCGAAGATACAGATATTTATGTATATCAAAGATCAATCTGCATATCTTTGCCAGTATAGTGAGAAGAAAAGTATATGTTACAGTTATAATTGTGAGAATGTTTCAATAATTACACAGTTAAACAAAATAACGTATGACTACGTATGACTACGTATGACTACGTATGACTACGTATGACTACGTATGACATAATTAACTTCCCCGTTTAATTTTTACGAGCTCGTTTATTTAGACAGAGCTCAACCAGAGCTGTTTTTTTCAACAAGCACTCGTGTATAACTCGTTAGCCAAATTAAAGTGGACTCAACTAGTTTACACATTCACGAGCAACGCTTGAAGTCGCTTTAAACATCTTACTGGGCTGTTGAATCCTTAACATTTGATCAACACTTTCTAACGTATTATAAGAAAATAAGGTCAAGGGTGGCTCTGGATGGGGAGGGTTGTTGGTTGAAAAATCTTATAGATCCCCATGTACCTACTACGTGTCGTAAATATATGAGTTGCTTTGGTCACTCAGTAACTTTGTTACTACAATTATTTATTCATTGGATTATAAACATCACTGTTACTATTATGAATTTTAAAGTAACAACGGTGTATGTTTTATATGTTTATCTGTCTATGAAGCTTTCACGCGTAAATCACTGAATCGATTTAAATGAAATTTTTTACAAATATAGAGTTTATACCTTCAGGAAGGATATTTTTTATACCAGAAATTATCCCGTAACGTGAAAGGATATAACTTTAAATTTTTTTGGTAAAATTTTAGTACTCTCAACTTTACTTAAATTGATTGGTTTTCGCCCACGGCTTCGCCCGCGTGTATTTCCTTGAAACTTCACTCGCATAACATCTTTATTTGTTAATCCGTTTCTTAGATTAGCATGCACAAACATTAGACACACAGACTAAATGAAAAAAACATTATTTGGGTTCTCTTACCTATATAAAGGCCCCATTATGATTTTTTAAATTTTAAATATATATTATTTTCGATGTACAGACAGTTCAGATCAGTTTCAGTTTTATTAAATAACGAAAAAAAGGTAGCCAGAACCGACAGTGGACCATTCAATCTATGGAGCCGGTTACATTTTTAAGGCGTCGTCATAAATAAATGACAGAGAAATCTACAGACACGTGTTTCATATATAACTAGCTTCCGTCCGCAGGCTTCGCCCGCTTGGAATTCGTTTAAACTTCATCCCCTATTTCATCCCCTTTGGGGTGGAATTTCTAAAAATCCTCTCTTAGTGCTCCCCTACACTTCCCAAGGTAGGTACATAATTATATGCCAAATTTCAGCTTCATCCGTTCAGTAGTTTCGGCTGTGCGTTGTCTGTCAGTCAATCACCAGTAACGCAAGATTTTTATATAATTAAGATTAGGTACTTAAATTACGTGTCGATACTCAAATTTTGTTTTTTATTAAAATTATTACATACGCCATAACTTTTTATTACATGTTTTTATTCATATTAAATATTACAAAAACCCTGAGAAGTAATATAAAAAGCGGACTACTCAAATAAAAGAGGTTATCCAATGTCAATCACAAAAGAACTCAAACATATATTTTTGTATCATCAAAGTCAAACGTGGAAGCAAAAAATTCAGTAGCTGGTTGTATCATTTCGGGTCGTTAGGCAAATTAACGTGTTTGGTAACCGGTTAGAAACCTATTTTTTATTTTATAGTAGGCACGTTGCCCCGACTGAAAAAAAATGCTGTTTAACTAATCATCCAGAGATTATAACCAAATAATGAACATAATATATACTAACACATAAATTCAAACCATTAAGATACAGGTAAGTCTTTATGTATACTCGCGTAATTATCCTTAATTGATGTTTTGTAAGGTAATGCACCTAATCTCGACGCGACTTAATATAACCTACCTATTATGACAAGAATAACAAACAGGAAGACTAACTCAGTAAAGGAACATGTTCGCATCGCCAAAGGTATCAGCGTGATGCTGACCAGCAAAGTACGCCAGGGTTTGTTATTTATGAATTTTCAGAACTTTCGCAAGTAGGTATTGACAGCGTATAAAACCATTTGCAATATTCATTCCTTATATTGTCACTTTGTAGTTCATATTCGTACACCTTATTGCCAAATTATTTTTTTAATTATTAGGTACTATTTTTGTTAAAACTCATTAACAGAAAAACGAGTATTTGTATTTTATTTTATAATAAATATACCTACTAGGTACTAAGAATTATTGGTTTAGTCGTCTTATGGAAACGACCAACGATTATTGAGTGACATCACCGCCTAATTATAGGTTTTTCACTGTGGTAATATTACATTAAGCACTATTTATTTAATCTTTCTCTACTAATAAATCACGAAATTAGCCTTTAGCAACTCTTAAGTAACTTTTTAACTAAGTTTGAATGAAAATAGTTATACTTACGTGAGTAAAGTAGTAGTAGTACACATCCACATCAGAGTCAGCCAGCACTTCAGCGAAGTAGTTAGTGGGGCACACGAAGAAATAGTCACCCACCACATCAGCTATCATTTTCTGGTTCAGGTATCCGTCTGTGATTTCCTCCCAGTCAGTGTACTATAATACATAAACGAATAAATAAATAAAGGATTCTCTGTGCCGTGGCCGCCATGGACAAAGCACAAGAGAAGGACACAATACATATCTTTATTAAGAATGTAAATCGAATCCAGGACCCTATGAACGGCGATCCGGCATGGTAACCTTTGCGCCACACGAGTCGTCAAAATGCACACAAATACTCATAATTATTAATATTTTGAAAAACTAAAAACACGTATTTGTGCAATGTCAATTATAATCTAAAGCAATTTTCAGTCAGTGCTGTTGCCATTAAAGAGTTCCTTCGTCTGGAATAATGAGTAACGAGTCATGCTTGTCATAAAAAAGTGTTGTCATCGGACGTAAAGCATTATGTAAACCAGGATCGTAAGGAGCTATTAATTAAGGAATCCGGAGAGAAAGTACATTTTATTCAACTTGTAAAATTGTTGTGAAATTAATAATGGAAAGAAGAAGAAGATCAATTCTATCAAGGTGCTTCACAACGCTATGCCTTAAAATAAGAATAATGCAATAATGGCATTGATGAGGCTCTCAAATAAATATAAAACCTTACTGATATCTCATGTACAATTTGTTTTATTCAATTTTAAAATCTACCCGTCCTTAATGAAAAACACTATACAAAAGCGAAAAGCTTCATCACAAAATATCGGGAAACTGTTTAACGTATTGATATTAAATTTAGCACGGAGGTACCCAGTTCGTAGTTAGTAAACATCCGCTAAGAAAGGATTCTGTCGTACTCCACCTCTACTAGGCCCCATACACGGTACGATTTATCTGTACGATCCGTCGCATCAAACTGATCAAAACGACGGATCGATGGTGTATGTGAAGATCGTTACCGATTACGATGTCGGAGATCGCAACAAAAACTCATGCGATCATGAATATCGTAACGATGAATCGACAGTGTACGGCTCATTACGATCACCGATTCGATTTTGTCTCGGTCAACTCAGTGACGATTTTCAATTTTATGGAGCACGTATTTAATTATTTGAACACGTCCTTATCTTTCGGCTTCAAAGAAGTAAACGATCGATCGTTACGACCAATCGTTTCGTGTATGAGCGACATTTTTGATGCGATCGATCGTTACGATCTTCATCAGATCGATCGTTTAGACGAATCGTATCGTATATGGGGCACTTAAGAGGGTAAACTAAAAGACGAAAGTTTGTTCGAAAACAGTCAAAAGAAATTAATCGGTATCAACAAAATATTAAATTACTCACCTGAAATACGATAGCCTCCCGTTTGATTTTGGAGAAATCCTTGAATATCGTATCAACGATTTCTAAAAACTTCTCTCGTTGCAGGAAGCTCGGCCCGTCCTTCTCAAAGTAATCGAGGAAGTCGTACAGCAAGAAATATGTCCCTGTAAACAAACATGAGTTATTTAAAATGGAAAAGTAAACTATATTATGTCTGAACTTCTTCAAAGATTCGTCATTCGTAGTTCACAAATTATGTCGACTCTGGAATAATAAACAAACGAATGACATTTGTTTAAAGGCGCTTCCTCACCGGGAGCATTCGCGTGTAATGTAACATTACAGATTCGATCATTACATCAGTGAAGGAGGAGAACCGAGCATTGCAAAGCGCACCTTGTAACGATACAATGTGTAATATCTTGATACAACTTGTAACATCAATTAAAAAATAAATAATGTTACGCGAACGCTCGTCGGTCAGGGAGGTAGTATTGTAATGTAATGCTCAAAATCGATATTTATAATGTATTGTTACATTTCAAGCAAATGCTCCCGGTGAAGGAGCACCTTAACACTTTCCTTGCTTTGCTCGTAATTTTATCGTCAAGCCTGGTGATGAGGTATCGTTAGACAGAAATCCGTGAACCAGGTCACTATCTCTTTCACCTATCAACACTGAAACAGCATACGGAGTATGCTCTTGACGTTCATGATGGGGAAGTATGTTGCCAAACTTTGTAACTAGGTGGCGCTACTAGATTTTGTGTTGTGGCAGGGACATTTATTATCAATGAAAGAACTTGATTAAGTTGTTTATTTTCTACCGCATTCTACTAAATTATGTTGTTAGTATCTAATATAGTTGTTGCTACATTAACAATACGCATATAATTATAAATTATAGGCAACATAATGTAAGAACAGTACCTAAAACATGCGTAGAATCCACGATGACGAAATTTTAAAATAACCAAAATATATAGGAACTCACTAATTCCCAATAAAAAAAATGTAAGCCGTCATGGGACGCCTGGCAGATGTGAAACATATATATATATATATATATTTATACTTACATATATATATACATAATAATATGTATATATATATAATATATACATATATATGTGTGTGTGTGTGTGTGTGTGTGTGTGTTTCACATCTGCCAGGCGTCCCATGACCCATGATGGCTCACATTTTTTTTATTAATTGTATTTCATATAAACTTGGCTTGAACACTGCCGTGCACCCTATTAACCAACGACCAAATAAATAATAAACGAAATAAAACTTTATTTAAAATTTCGAACTTGGCGAGGTGCACTGCCGTGCACCAAGTATTATAAGAAATAGGAAACGAAAAAATAATTTTAATGAACAAAACAAAAGGGGTATTTTTTGTGGAACTTGGCGAGGTGCACTGCCGTGCACCAAGTATTATAAGAAATAGGAAACGAAAAAATAATTTTAATAAACAAAACAAAAGGGGTATTTTTTGTGGAACTTGGCTTAGACACTACCGTGTCTCTAATGAAGCTAATATTCGAATTTGAAATATGTATATAAAAACCAAACGGAGGTCGACCGATCGAGTGAGTGATGAGGCATTGTGAGATAGATGAGCGTCGCGTCGCCACGGGCGAAGCGTAGGCCACGCCAAAATTCAGTTTACAAGTGAGCCATAAGATGTTTCACATCAAAAACTTCACTTTCAGTGGAGGAAACACGACGTATTTTAAGAATGAAATAAAATCGTGTAACGAAACATTCAAGACGTGTTCTGAACACTTCTTACGTGAAGATTTCAAAAGAGAATGTTATTATACAGTGGTTTCAAAGTCTAGAAGCACCTCTATTCAACCCTTTGCGCCGCTTTTCCTATTGTCAAAAACAGACGCCGGAAGAAAACCCGTGTCGTGGACGGCTAATGGGTTAAACCTAAATATTGCGAGATATTTAAGGCCTGTTTCACCACTTCCTGGAACTTACCTGCCAGGTAAACTACAACTTTCGGTTTCACAAGTGTCGGATAGAACTATCTGGCAGATAAACTATCTGATAAGTTATCAGCTTCTTCAAGTGGCTTAGGTATATAGACGTTCTCTGAATAGATCGGTATTCGAAAATGTAGCAAAGGTAACAATGGTGTAGACTTACTATTTTCGTTTTTTTCATGGTCAAATATACCTACTTGCAGATATAAAAATGTTGCTTTGGATTATTTTAAACCAAAAGAACTTTTTGTTGATTCTTTTCAAGTTGCCACTCCGTCAACTCTTAATTAGCGGATGAATTTATCTGCCAGAGTAATTATCAGGGAGTTTGGTGATAAAACAGTAAAATGTTATTTACTAAGATCCCATAACACTTTTGCTTCACCCATCGAGTATTTGATTAAAATAATTTTTTTTATGTACAATTAGGCAACGAACTATATGTTTTTCCTGGTGTGCCTATCGAAAAATTGCCGCGAGTATGTTTAATTAACGAAAGAAAAATGACTTTCTTAGGCGAATTTACATGCATTTGTTATTTATATAAAATATGCTCCAAGGTCAAGATAATATACACCTAGAGGTCCTGAAAAGTCGGGTGTGCCATTAGGCACATGGCCGCAACCTGTTGGCAGCCAGGCATAAAGAGTGCTTGTTTGCGCGCCTGATGAACGTTTCTTTACAGATGAAATCAAGTCTCGGTTACATTACGCGTCAAATTGCTCACGCAGTTCACCAGGCAAAACATATTGTTCGTTGCCTAATTGTACATAAAAAATTGATTTTAATCAAATACTCGATGGGTGAAGCAAAAGTGTTATGGGATCTTAGACCATATCAGCAGTCTTTATTTGGTGTATAGTGTTAACTGTCAGATTACTATCAGGAAGTGCTGAAACAGGCCCTTAAACTTCTTGAATTGCCGAGAATATGGAATTGCCACTCCCTGCTGAATCCAATTCATTGCATGTGCTCAAATTTCAATTTAGCTTGTAAGCTTTTTAAATTCATTTTAAATCTTAAATTCTAATTACTGATATATTACTCACAATACCAACGGCTTAGGCAAAGCGTCCACCGGTCGGTATCGTACGCAACGGACGCATCGCAGTAATCGCATTATTTTTTCATACTGCGTCCACTGTACCGGCAGCGTTCGGATTGCTGACGCAAGTAACAGCAATCGGATTGCCGACACCAGTTTCATTCGGATTTTCTTAGTGATCGCACGTGTGTTAAAGAAAATGGAGGAAAGCGAAGAAGAACAATTTGTCTTTATTGCTTGTTTGTTAGCAGAAGAGGAAGAAAATGTCTATGCCACTCGCTTGTAATACCTTTTTAACCCAGTGTGCTAATGTTTGAGACCCAACTTTTTTATGAGGTTTTCTTATTCCGATGAAAAGATTTCCGTCAGTCGCCATCTCGCACGACAAAAACTCGCACGATCGGGCGACTTGGCACCTTTCGAATTTACCTAATAATTCCGTCATCAACTCGCACGCTCATACAAAGTACAGTCAGGTAAAAAATATTTAAACTATTTTTTTTAAAAGACTACGGTAAAACGACCTTATATTAAATCTTAAAATAACTGTTTAACAGAACAACTAACGTTCTTAACAACTGCTAAATAGACTAACCATTCAAGTCCCGGTTTGAATGTCGTTCTGGGTCGGTCACATGTGTCATGGGCGACAGCGGAAGGGTGGTGCTGCATGCATCTAGGTAACCCCATAGAGCAGGCGTTGGTATTTATTACGCGGAAACGATCATTAAATACCGCTTACATAACGTTTTTGCTGTAGCACCATTAGTTTACTTAAAAAATGCTGATAATATCCACAAATATTTTAAGGATGGTGTTGATTAATACGGACATACTCAGAGATAAGCTGAAATCTTGTTAAACAATTTACATCGCGGCAGGGATTAAAATACAAGGGTTACAAACGAAACAACGCACTCAATATTTAATTAGTGGGATTTACAAACAAACCGATGTTGATGAATTTTGCTATCTACGGGTAAGAAGTAATTTTTGAAAATCAAAATAATTAAACTTAAGTGCAATGTAGGTTAGTCTATGATCGCGGCTTTGCTCGTGTGTAGGTAACACCTATTGATGAATTTGTTAGATAAACGAAGGAGTAGATAGGTGGTAGGTAAAACTATTATCTTATGTATTGCATCCTTAGAAGCAATAATCGCCTGTAGATACGTATGGTATAAGTTAGAAGCTTAACTTAATTAACCCTCTAATTGCGAAAGGAGATTCAATATACCAGTGGAAGTTGGTAAGTATGGAATATGAAATGAGGTCACAACTATTCAATAACTATGAGATTGTTTGGTTTCAACCCATTAATGGTCCTTTCATTTTTTAATTTTATCCCTTCCTAATGCCTCCGATTATATTATGGCTCCGACTGCTATCAACGACAATAAGCGGGCCCGAGTCCGACGGCTCTACGATCACCCATCCCAGCGGTGCAGTAGATGGGTGACCCAGCGGTCACCCATCTACTGCACCGCTGCAATACCATCGCTTACTGTTGATAATGTTGTTGGTCGATTATTTTAAATCACCTATGGGGTGGGAATGTCTGTGTGCGTGAGGTGTGTAGCGGAGGCGCGCGAGCAATAAGGTCAACTACAAAATGAAGTTAATCATTTATTGCACGAGAACACAAGGAAATAAAAGTGCATCTACACAGTTAACACAGCACGAGATATATCCACAAATAAAAGAAGGAGAAGAGAGTGATAGGCACAGAATGTAAGCACAAGCAAGAGTCTTAACACTAGGTACACGGATAACAAGTTAGAGCACAGCGTAAGCACTAGGTACATGAGAGGTAGTCGAGCGATCGAGCGACGCGGGTTTGCGCGGGGACGTATCGATGCTGACTGGTGGTGCAGCCGGGCGAATGATCTGCGTGCGCGCGATGGCCCGCTAGGGACGCGGGGAAAGAGCAGTGAAACGCTTCGGCTGGCGCCGGCTATACTCGGCTCGACTCGTCTCGGCGGCGAGACGAGTGCGTTGGAAACTCCGCGGCGCTCCAGGTTTGATTACGCGGAGTATGTGTTGTATGTAGTGTGTGTATGTGTGAGCGTATGGTGTATACGATAAACATAACATAATATATAGCTGTAAGTGTATATGCGAGTGTGTGATATATAATAAACTACATATACATAATGTTAATGTGGGACGAAGGTTCCCACACACCCAATCTTAACGACACTGATAATCTAAAGACATCCATAACGTTAGACAGTGATAGTTTTAATTGAGATCTAATTAAAAGTGCACTACACGTGCTAATGAATCAAAGTGGATGGGAGAAGGTCGAGTCTGCCTTTTCTGTTGTGGAAGTTACCAGCTCTCTGCTCCAAGGCCAAGGTCGCGTAAGCACATTCATTATGCAACACTTTCCGCACGAGTACATAGCCTACATCATTTGTATTTTTTTATCTCTCAGACCCTTTACACACAAAACTTAATATACGCTGTTTTTCGTAAATGCCCTAAGGTTAAGTGACAGAGAAAGCTTTAACAATATTATGTTTGCTTTTTTTTCTCTTTTTTTTACCCTCGGCGTAAAGAGTGTTAAAAATTTTACGTGTGTACAGTACCCGGCAAGAAATAATGCACATCGGTATTCAGAAAGAGACAATCGGTTGTTTACGGCTTTGTAGAGCGTTGTCCCTCTCGCACATTGCACCAATTTTGCAATATCTATTAGGAGCTGATAAAGCACCCTATCAAGTACTTATAGTAATAATAATTTGATGTTCCATTGAAGGTTTTAACAACTCTTTATATTTATTTACGAGTGAACGCGGCCGTCTTCTACCGAATTCTAAAGAAAAGTGACAAATCATCGGTAAGGACTGTGTAGTAAGGACAACGCTCTACAAAGCCGAAACTAACCGATTATCTCTTTCTGAATACCGATGTGCATTATTTCTTGCCGGGTACTGTACATATCTGTATGTACTCGTATTTTTATGGGATCATATATATCTCCATATTTTTTACAAAAATAAAACGATTTTAATATCGATAGCAGATACAAGAAATTGTATGAAAAACTAGAAAGAAAGAAAGAAAGAAAGAAAAAATTTATTCGTTGCAGACACTGCAGCAGAAATAAACACAATAATAAATTATACAAAGTAAAAAAAAAAACTTACAACCTAGAAAAACAAACAACAACATAGTAATACACGCTAAATTAAAATTAATAAACTAGATAAAAATAAGCTCAATCTATCTATCTATCTATCAACCTATCGAAGTCCACTGCTGGACATAAGCCTCCCCTAATTGGCGCCACTCCGACCGGTCCTGAGCCCTCTGAATCCAGCGGTTTCCTGCTGTCTTCTTCAGGTCATCAGTCCACCTTGTCGGGGGGCGTCCTGTGCTCCTTTTACTAAGGCGTGGTCGCCATTCGAGGACTTTTTTGCCCCATCGGCTGTCTGTCCTTCGAACGATGTGGCCTGCCCATTGCCACTTCAGCCGGCTAACTCTGAGAGCTATGTCGGTAACTTTCGTTCGTCTACGAATTTCATCGTTACGAATCCTGTCTCGTAGCGAAATACCTAACATAGCTCTCTCCATAGCACACTGTGTGACTTTGAGCCTTTTAACGAGGCCAACTGTAAGAGACCACGTCTCAGATCCGTATGTTAACACTGGCAACACACATTGCTCGAACACTTTCGACTTCAGGCACTGAGGAAGATTGGATGACATGATATGCCGGAGTTTCCCGAACGCTGCCCAACCGAGTTGGATTCTTCGAGTGACCTCTTTCTCGAAGTTGGACTTACCCATCTGGATCATTTGTCCCAGGTAAATGTACTCGTCGACAACTTCGAGAGCAGCGCCATCCACAACAACTGGTACGGGTGTGACATGGACATTCGACATGATTTTTGTCTTGTCCATGTTCATCTTAAGACCCACCCGTTCAAGCTCAATACATATAAGTAATACCTACATAATTATATATTATGTCCGTGCTACAGCATGTCGAACAACGAATGGGTCTAGACTCAGCTATTCAGTAGATACGATTTCAAAAAAGAAGGAAGCCTTTTTTGAAATCGGTTTAAAATTAAAGGACCGACATACATAGATCGAATGTGCTTTTAACCTCAGACCTAAAAAGAGGGATGTTATAAGTTCTACCTCTGTGTCTGTTCTGTGGCATCATAGCTTCTGAATGAATGAAAAGATTTGAGTGCGGTTTTTAATCGGAAACCAGTTTACTTATGGTGTTTTTAGCTATGTTTGGTAGATTTATGACCAGCAGTTTTGAAGAAGCTCTTTTCCAAAATGATGTAAGGTATTTTTCATCACACCTATTCGAAAAAGACGACTTGGTTCGGACTTACGGGGTTCCAAAGTTGCTGTTTTCTATTCAGCGGGCGGGAATGAATTTTCATACAACTTTTCCTGCCGGCTAGATCTTTTCCGTCCTATTTTGAATTTAGAACATTTTAGTATTTTGCGCTAAAGAAATCGAACGCAAATATTGTTTGAATAAAGAATGTCTGGTACGACGCAACGACCAAAATGGGTTTCAGAAAAATAAATCGACTACGTTGGCTGGATTTAACTTGACTAACGAAGTCATAAGAAATCTAGATAAAAAGCAGGAGGCCATAGTAGTATTTTTCGACATGTCAAAAGCTTTTGACTTTGTCTCACACAATATACTACTGTATAAACTTGAGCAATCGGGTATAAGAGGGCCTGCCCTACAATGGATGACTTCATATCTTAATGATAGATTGCAATGTGTTGAAATCACTAAAGTAAACAAAAAAAATGAACTTATAAAGACTAGATCGACATACAAATGTACTGAGACTGGCGTCCCACAAGGAAGTGTTCTTGGACCCCTACTATTCCTTCTTTACATAAATGATCTTCCTAATGTGACATTATATCGTAGTATACTATTTGCAGATGACATTTCAATTATTATGACTTTTAAAAACAACCTTGACAATAAACAAATTGAACTCGACATAAATAGAACCATTGCAGCAGTAATAAATTGGCTAAAATGCAACAATCTAAATATCAATTTATCCAAAACAAATTTTATTAGATTTGGGACGAAAAATAAACCGGACAAAATCTTAAGCATAAACTATGATGGCCAACCAATAACAGAAGTTCAAAACACCACATTTCTAGGTATAACTGTTGACTCCTATCTCACTTGGGCTAATCATATAGATAAGATATGTATAAAACTAAATAGATTTTGCTATGCTCTTACCAGACTCCGACAAACCGCATCAATTGAGATCGCACTTACTGCATACCACGGATATGTAGCCTCTAATCTTAAATATGGATTATTGCTATGGGGATCTGCGGCGGATATACACAGAGTATTCATGGCTCAAAAAAAATGCATTCGCGCCATTTGTGGCATTCCTCCATATGAGTCGTGCAAGCCACTCTTTAAAAAACTTAACATACTAACATTGCCTAGCATGTATATTTTGGAAGTGTGCATGTTTGTTAAAAAACATAAAAATCTATTTACAACTTCAGAGCAAGCTTACGTCCGCTGCACAAGGAACACACAAAGACTAGTTTACGATAGACCACCACGTACTTCGTTGCTCCAGCGCAATGCGTATGGAATGTGCATAAAAATATGGAATAAATTACCTACTCACAGACACTGCAGCAGAAATAAACACAATAATAAATTATACAAAGTAAAAAAAAAAAACTTACAACCTAGAAAAACAAACAACAACATAGTAATACACGCTAAATTAAAATTAATAAACTAGATAAAAATAAGCTCAATCTATCTATCTATCTATCAGCCTATCGAAGTCCACTGCTGGACATAAGCCTCCCCTAATTGGCGCCACTCCGACCGGTCCTGAGCCCTCTGAATCCAGCGGTTTCCTGCTGTCTTCTTCAGGTCATCAGTCCACCTTGTCGGGGGGCGTCCTGTGCTCACACAGAGTATTCATGGCTCAAAAAAAATGCATTCGCGCCATTTGTGGCATTCCTCCATATGAGTCGTGCAAGCCACTCTTTAAAAAACTTAACATACTAACATTGCCTAGCATGTATATTTTGGAAGTGTGCATGTTTGTTAAAAAACATAAAAATCTATTTACAACTTCAGAGCAAGCTTACGTCCGCTGCACAAGGAACACACAAAGACTAGTTTACGATAGACCACCACGTACTTCGTTGCTCCAGCGCAATGCGTATGGAATGTGCATAAAAATATGGAATAAATTACCTACTCACTTACATACATTACCAGAAAGTAAATTTAGACTAACATTGAAAAAATATCTTTTGACATCAATATATTATGACATAAAAGAATTTATAAATTGTGACATAACAATATGAATTAATTTTATTAATATTATAAACTCAAATGTTATAATTAACATAAACAAGTAAGATGTAATAAATTTAATTTAACAATTTTAACCTATAAATTTACACAAATTATTGTATACCCATATAGGGTGGACTGTTTAGAACTGTTTATTGTTTGTATTGTAACATCTGTATAAAAACCAACGGTAAACAATAAATTTATTTGAATTTGAATTTGACGCGAGGGCCCCGCCAGCTGAATAATAAAAAAAGAAATCAAATTAAGATTTCGTTTTCAAATTACAATTAAGTTTTCGTGCATTTTTACGTATTATTTTCTATTATTTTCTATTAATATTATTTTCTCATAGTGGGTGATGAAAAGTAGAGTGTATCACTCGGGTGCAAGTATATTTTTGGCTCGGGCGACGTACTTTGAATCCCTCGATACGTTCGGGATTCTACTAAAGAATCCCTCGCTACGCTCGGGATTCTACTCTAGAATCCCTCACTTCGCTCTGGATTCAAAAAACGCCCTCGCCGAAAAAATATTACTTTGCACCCTTGTCATACAATCTACTATTTTGCCATCTAACTAGACACCAACTTACTAAAGACTTACCGTACTAGGTTTGAGCTCATTGGAATGATCTCAAAAAATTATTTATCTTGGAAGTTATTCTTACACCCATCTTATCTATATCAGATTTATCTTTCTTTGTAAACTTTTAATATTATCTACGAAAGAGGTATATCTGAAAGGTTAAACCTATTTGAATATTACCTAGAACAGAGGTAACAAGTGGATTAGGCTACAAAACAATATGATCCAGTTTTTATCTTTTTCTGAAAAAGTTTTTCAGAAAAACTTATTTAGATTCCAATTCTCGTATATTATTATCATTGAAACATAAGTATTTTTAATGTAGTATGTACCAACATAAGTTTCACGTATGAAACCAATATTTAACCATTAGCGACCAACTGTAGAGTCTGCTCTATCGAGTTGGATCTCTTCTTATAACAGAGGACGCCTGAAGCCATATCTACTCAACCATACTGACCCAATGCAAACTGGTGCTATAAACACGTATTTAAGTAAAATAAACGTACTATAAAAATCTCTTTCTTCAGTCTAAACCTTACCTATCTATGTAGTATCGGCTACTTTTAATAAACTATACCGATTTCGCTTATTTATTAGAAACAGATAATCTTGTTTGTTCAGATACAAATGGAAAATAAAATGTTTATCCATTTACATTTTAAAACGAATAAGACATTAAAGTAAGTCTTGTTTGAACTCGCTTTTATCCAGCCCAGTATGGTTCGTCTGGGGTGGGGTGCGTAGCAACAGATACGGAGGGTGGGGGTGGGGGTGTGGGGGGCGCCTAGTTACGTGGGCGAGTCTGTAGTACCTAGTAGTACGACAATCCACATCGTGGTGTTGTCGTGTCTGCGTGGATATGCGCAGGCGTGAAGCCCCCGCGCAGGTGTGCAAGCTTCAAAACGACCTCGAACTCTGTGCCCGATATTGATAGACCCACAGCGAGGATTGAAAACAAGATGCGAGGATCTGCCTGTAGTATGACTCGGCACAATAATAACAAATCATAGCTTTTAGCCCGTTCGCTTTATAAAAAATGGCTGGGGAAAATTTATTACCCTTGTTCCGCTCGGTTTTTTATTTGTTTGTGTGATGTAATATTTTTAGTATAGATAACTTTCAAGGTGTTTTTGTAGGTCAATTTTAGTTTTAAAGATAAGTCTTAAACGATATCACCATGAAAATAAATAATAAAGTGGTATGAGACAAAATAGAATAATTAACACAGAAAGGCTAATTACTTTGATAGACATAATTTAAGGTTTGATTAAATTCGTCTCGTTAGCACAGGATACAACTTAATGTATAAAAATAATATTATGTATAAAACATTGATAAAACAGTAAAAAATTTAAAAAGCCGTTAAGGAGATCTTTATGCGTCTAAAAGAACATTTGAAACATTTTGAGTTCAGTGCAAAATGTTTTTAAACTTTTATTAATAATGTTTCACAGCTGAGTTTCACTCAGCTTAGATGCTATTTGGTTTAAATCCAGGTTTCATAATAATAAAAAAGTCGTCATTTAATTTGATGGAATTACGAACAAATAAGTTAGACGCATTAACGCGTAACACCTTATCCAGAACAGCCTTTTATTACCTACAAAAACCTAATTTTTTTAATAAGTATAAAAAACTATAATTATACTGTTAAATAACACAAACTTGCATTGCTTTCAGTTACTGAATGTGTTTTAATTACTGCCCCGGTTCACAACTACCTGAATATAAAATCTAAAGACTTAAGACCGCCAGCACACCACTTCATAACAATGTGGCTGTAGCTTTTAAATATGTTTGTGCTTGTTTTCTCCTAATTATGAGTATTCTGGAAACTCATTTAAACTTACGTAGAAACAATGAAGAAATGTATGAAAAAGCCATTTCGGTGCTAAAGTTAAAATTAAAAATGATTAAGTCTGAAATTATATATTTGGTCATATTCTTATGATAAATATCATGGGAAATGTGCGAAGCATGTGGTAAATTTTGTAAATAAAAACAAAACGTTTTTACATACCCTCATCCTGGTTGCTTCCAAGAAGTACTTCGCTGTTATGAAAATTTCCTTCCTTCATCATTGTGTCTGGGTCTTTGGGAAGAAATACACCGTCTACGGTAGGCGCAGATGGAAAGCCTAAAATACCGGTGTATGAATTCCACTGTTGTACTGATATAGTTTTAGCATCAACACCTCGCATACAATCCATGACTAGACTTGGATCAACGGCCAGGAGACTACTGTTACAATTACAGTCATCAATTAACACTTTGCCAATATCTTGGGCTCTTTCTCCAGTCATCCAACTCCATGGTGCATTCAAAGTCCCGGATTGCAGAATACCTCTCTTAAATAAACCTTTCATTTCGGGTGAAAGCATGTGGAGACTAACGCTTCCACCACCTGCAGATTCGCCAAATAACGTAATAAGTTCGGGATCTCCACCAAATGCTCGAGCGTTATCTTTAATCCAACGAATAGCCAACTGTTGATCCCATAAACCCATATTTCCAGGGGCTTCTTCACTTCCGGGAGAGAAAAATTTATTCAAGTATAAAAATCCAAATGCGCCAACCCTGTACTGCATCGAAGCCACTATTACATCACTCGAAGACGCCATTATGTCCGCCTTATACAGGTCAAGAGTTGCAGTTCCACTCATGTACCCACCTCCGTATATCCAAACTAATATTGGCACTTTAGGCCTTTCGGCTAGGGGCTTATCTTGATGATGTCGAACTCGGAGATGTTGGGGTACCCATACATTTAAATACAGACAGTCTTCAGAAATATTTGTATTGGGATTCCACATCTCTTCACCTTCAAATCCAGGGAAATATTCATAACGCTCTTGGTAACAGCTATTAGGCATAGCCGTAGCCTCGAGAACGCCATGCCATGGATCAATTGGAACCGGCTTGCGGAATCTCAGAGGTCCTAGGGGAGGTTTTGCGAATGGGATACCAGTAAAGATGTGTACTTCTCGTCCCATTACTGTCTTAGCATAGCCTTTCACAAGACCACTTTTAGTCTCGACTATGAGAGGATCATTGTGAAAGTTCTTAGGTACTGGACTCGTCGTAGGCGTCGTTTGCGTCGTGGATGTCGTAGTGTCATGATGGTTCGCCCAAGACCTGCTCCATGCCCCAGATGCAAAGATGCACAATAGCAATTTAGTGAACACAATTTTATCGTGGACACTCATTGTGATTTTATTAATACTACACTAGTTTAACGAGATTTATCGGAGTATAATCGAAAAAAGTCGGCTAGCTTAATCAAATATTTGTTACTCATTTCTTTTTTCACTCAATTCTTGGGCAGTCCTTCAAATGAAATACCTGAAACAAATAAAAATATATTTAATGTTACATAATAGAACATAAAATCAACCTGAATAATTGTTTATTATTTGTTTTCAAACTCTGTCGACACAGAATACATAAGTAGTGATGATTTAATAATTTTGCTTAAATATTATCTCACAGAGAATTTGATTATGGCATGGGACATTGCACATTACAATTTTAATTTCAAGTTCAGTTTACACGAAATGCTTATAAAGTTTTGGTATATTCTAGAAAATTCGTTATTATTATTGAGTTTAATGTTTTAAGTGTAAAAATGATTATGTCGTTCGTTTTTTCACTTGTGTCCTTGTATTGTGTGTTGTCCAAGGCACCCACGACACAGGGAATCCTAGTATGGGGCTTTGAGTGAGTAGCTTTATTTATCACAAATATTTTAATTTTTTACTATAATTTAAATCTTTTATCTTTCTACTTAATGTGATCTGTATACAATTGTGCTCTATCATTGATGTTATATAACGTAAAATGTTAAAACACGTAAAATCTTAAATAAAAATTAGATTTTCGTAGAAATCTCTATTAAAATCACAAGCTTTACGGATTTCGTTCATAATCGCGCATACGTGGAAAACAACGCTGAATTCTAGAAAATGACAAGCCGTCATTTCACTTCAAAGGCGAATGTTTTAAAAAGTTTACTGGGGGCCTAGACAAGTGGCACAAACGTTAGTAGAATAGAATACTGAATGTATGGGAATGACGTAAGCTTACGCTAAATATTTCGATCTGACGCATAGAAATGAAAATTGGTAGCCAAATGTCATCGTTATCTATTCGATGTAACGAAACGTCTGAATAGTACGTTTAGTCGTGTCAAATTCGTAGCCAAACGGCAGTTTTGACATTAAGTTCGACTGAAAGCGTGCGAAACTAAGCGAACGCCAAACTCTTGTAGATAACGCTACAAAATGGCGTATATTTAATGATTTCGATTACAATTGAAGGAATGTGTTTTTTAAATTAATAATTTATACCTTTCCATAAAATCTAAAAGAAGCGAGAATTGTTCTGGACTAACTCGTAACCTCGGTTCCATGATTAAAACAAGAAAAATAATCTTACTTAAATTTTTCAATTTCCCACAATTTTAAAAAGTAGGTATTTATAGTAGGTATGTACATACCTAAAAATTTCAACTCTTGAATATTTTTAAAAAACATTAGGTACGTGTTGAAATAGTAGGAGTAAGAACCTATACAAGTAGATTAATTGTATATTATTTCTGCTTACCAATTATGGAAAAAAACTTCGTATACTGACTCACTCAATTTGCTTCAAGTTCGAATTTAGCGCCAGCACACTTCAGAACACCAAACCACTGACTGGTACAGTGCCACAAACTTATCGGACCCGGTGGACAAAATTGGAACTAATACAAATGTTATACTGTTGTCAGACAAAGACAAAGACAGTAGCGCCTCCCTTAACGGGTCAGATAAGTTTGTGGCATTGCACTTGTATGACGTTTACGAACGAAACCATAACTATATTTGTTATTTTTCGTAGCGATCGAATAGAATAAGCGTTCGATATCTCGTAGGCCATTTGGCTACCAACCGAAGAACGATATTGCTAAGGCGCAAACGATTGTCGATATAGAATAGATTCGAAGCGTTTGCCATTTGTCTAGGGGGGACATATGACGAGCATATCATTAACGTATGTGCGCCATAATTAACTTTAAAAAGCTTACCCTTTTTCTAAGTTCATTTGTCCAAAGTGTAATCAAAATCAGTGATAGCGGCGTGATCGAACGTTGCATGCACCCTTAATATTCAAAATAATGTTATTAGAAGTAAATTTTGCTGCAGGAAAACATGTGGAAACATGGATGAAACCCGCACACCTCTTAAGGGTTCTTTATAATGTTCTCAAAGGTCAGTCTGTCAATTGTTGGCCAGCGTGGTCTACGTGGTAGACAAAGGCCGGCATCCTTCACATTATGCGACATAACCCGTGCCCATGGGACATGTATAGATTGCGATGACGATGATGATTTTTTCAAACCCAATAAACACCAAATATTTAAAAAAAAAAGCCATTTGGTAAATGAAACAACGCTTTGTATTTCATGTTTACAATTCTCATTCGTACCACTCTTATAGGTGATAGATGATACAATAGATAGGTGGAACCATTAGCCGGCTTTAAACCGAAAGAGTTGCTGTCGTGGAAACGGTGAATCAATCACAATCCGACAGCTGGACGGAGAGTGGATTGAGAACTTTAATGGCCTTTTCCAACATTTTGTGATAAATTGATACAGTAAGTACAAGATGAGTTGAATGTAGACCAGAAAACTAAAGGCTCACTCTTATAGATTCAAACTTAATATTTAGCACAGTTATTAAAATTACATTAAAATATACATACCTAAGGTTTTCTCCAATAACAATCCAGTAGTACACCTACAATTGGTAAAAATGATGTTATCTTTAAGCAGCATTGCGTGTTTTAAGACATAATACCTTCAATCCGACTCCTCAGTCGCGCAAGTAAGGAATTAAATTTTTACATACATACGTAGGTACTTTTTATGCATGGATAGGTACATAATTGGTATCTTAATCATTTAATTTAATGTACATCTCATCATCAACTCACTATCAACATAAATTAAGTATCGAGACAAATGAATTGTTGTTATTGTATTTAATGTTGAAAATCTGCATTAGACACTTTCTCGTCAGTATGTGATTTCTATTCCTATAATTACCACTGAAGTATATAGAGTGTCTCCATAATTATCTACTTATATATGAAAAGTTGATAAGTGGAGTGTCTATGAAAATCGACTACAAATCAATACAAAAATTATCACTCACAGTGAAGGTCTAGTAGCCTTTGATGTTAATCCAGATAAGCGGTTCATAACACTACTATACAGTAGGTATAATAAATCATAACATTAGTTTCAATTTTGAACAGAAGAAAATAGCAGAAAAAATTGGAAATTTGAATTATTTCATCACATAATAAAATATTATCTAGACACCATTGATGTATATGTATAGATGAGTAGGTAATCTTCGCAGCGCGTTGCCACTTCACATATTATGTCCAGGGACATATATGTGAAGCTAACGTCAGTTTAGTGTTCCGTGTGACGCTTGACAAATAACGTCGGAACGAAAAATTTTCAAATTCTTTAAATTTTTGGTTAAATGCAACGTGAAAGAATGAGATTCACCGTCACAAACGGATAATAAGTCAACCGGAATCACGTTTCACAAGTAAGTTTATTATTTCTTTGTTATTTATCTACGAAAAAACGCAATAAAATAAATACAATTTAGATTTATTTTTCATTAGGTTCAGTGTTACCATATAAAACTTTGTTTGAGTTCCCCATATTTATGGGAAAAATTGTAAATTATAAAGTAAATGATTTTAATAAAGCTTTAACAATAACAACGCTGCAGGGTGCCTAAAGATCCTGAACGTCGCAATAAGTATGTAGAAATAAAATAAAAAAATAAACTGCTGTTTCAGCTGTAATAAATTCTATATTTTTGGGACCATTATTCTGAGGAGCAGATGGAACGCAAAAGGGAACAAAATATGGATGTCGATTCTGAGGAAACCAACGAAGAAATAAAAATCACTGAATCGCCACGAAAACAAAAAATGAGGAAAATAATTTGCCAATTAAAAAATGTATCTGCTGGAAGACTAGGAGAATTGTTAATTTAAGTCTCTATTTATATGTATATGATTATGAAAATCATAATTCTTTAGAATTAAATGCATTAATCCTGTATACTTTTTCTTTATAATGAAAATGTTACTCTACATAAATCAATATCAACTGCATAGATATGGCTAAATGTAGGGGAGCTGGGGGGAATTGGAGCCTACTAAGGGAAAAGTTAAATAAAAGCCAAATTTATGGATACTTTAGGAACTTTTTATTAAAAACTAAATCCTTATTTATTTGACTATCATTTAATCACAGTGTTAACCTTACATTATTAGGCATTTGGCCATAGATAAACTTTAAAGAAAAAAACAGAATCGCTCTCATTACCCGACTTTGCGGGAAATGAGAGCCTATAAATTCCCGTATGTGTAATGGGAGCTTAATTATAAACTTAATTATTAAATCAGCCTCAAAAATTTCTATGTCAGTCTACAATCTCACATATTGATATGAATCTTAATGTAAACGTAACAATGAACTTAAAGGATCCAAGCGAAATAGGCAAATATAATCAATCGGGCTCTCAGAACCAGAATATTCTTTACGTGCACATTTACCGCAACCTCTACAACGGTACCACATTTCGTTATTTTTTCCTGTGTCACAGCAAATAGCACACAACGTCTCTTCTTCTGAACATTCTGACTCATCGTCGCAAAGATTCTCAACGTCTTCTTTTTCAGATGTGTCAGTTTCACCCTCAAAAAGTTTCTTTTTGACGTGACAACGTCTTATAAATTGGTTTGCCGGGTGGCACTTCAAGAAACTGCGTTAGTAGCTCCGCTCACGTTATGCGCTTACAATGAGAGCGAGTGAGAGGCACGCGTCCCTTCCACTCGGGCATGGTTAGCCCGCCTAAGAGCGAGAGAGACAGACATAAAAAGTGAAAGGCACGCGTCCCTTCCTCCTTAACATTACTTATGGTAGCTACGGCGTACACACGTTGGCGTGTTTCAGAAAATGGTACAGCGCCATCTCTAGAGAAGTAGAGTAATCTCGTTTGTTACCTCACTTAGTTGTGACTAATGGTTAATGGTCTAACGGTTAGCAGCGCTAGATGGCGGATGGTGTTACAATGTTTTAAATATAATTCTTTGTATAAATAAATGTTTTAAATTGTTACTATTATTTCATCCTTCTTCCTACTATACGAATGAATATTCACATTAAAATTATTTTACCACTCAAAGTCGTTGTCACGTAAACCTTTCGCCCGTATATCGACTTTACAGGCAACCATTTTTTGCTCTTTTTACTTTTTCTTTTTTGTTGATTGCCTTCTTTCGTTTTTTTCCTTTTCCTGCTATACATTTTCTTCCTTTGTTGCTGGGTTCTCCCTTCTTCTTTGCAATGGTTTTGGTTTTACATGTCTGCTTTATACGTTTCTTCTCCTTTTCTTCAAATACTGTTTTGCCGTGCTGCTGACCGCTGTACTGTGAAGCGCTCATAGCCCGGCGGCTTGCGTCAATCCTAAGTGATCGACAAAGTTAAGCAACAGTGGGCGGTCGGTAGTTGGATGGGTGACTGCTAATGGCAAAAGGCAAAATTTCTAAGAAGCGCTTCCGTGCTTCGGAGGACACGTAAAGCCGTCGGTCCCGGTTGTTATCGATAGATAGCAGTCGTTAAGCCATGTCGGAGGCCTTCGGGTGGCTTGAAAACTTTCAACATTGGGTTGGCCACTAAACCCTCCACCAATCCGATCTGGAGCAGCGTGATGGAGTATGCTCTAGGCCTCCTCAATAATGAGGAGAGACCCGTGCTCAGTAGTTGACCATTAATGGGTTGTAGCCAGCCATACTGATGTACCACCACTACGAAGTTTTTTGACAGTATTTTCTAAGGCTTTCGTAGTAGTGCGTTCCCTTTTTCTTGGCATTTTGAACAAAAAAATAAGCACATCTGAAAAAAAATACATATTAATAAGTATATGGGGTAATTGAAGCTACAAAGGGTAATCAGAGCCTAATAAGCTCTCATTACCCAACCACCACCATTTTGAAATAAAATAAAATAATATCTTAAATCTAGCTTGTAACGATATTATACGCACAGATATTCAAAATTGATAACATAAGCTATAATATAAAACAGATTTGAATGTAACAAACTTATAACTTCTTACATACCTGGCCGATTAAATTTCGTATTTCTTATAAGCGCGGATGACAAAATCGACACGGGCTTGTGGCCGCACAACGCGTGGCACTGGCCGGTCGAGCACCACAGCAAAACACAATCGCAGCGTGCCGAAGGCGCCCAAGTGGCAACCGAGTAAATAAGAGCTATAGTTTTGTCTGTAGTAGAACC
Organism: Hesperia comma; assembly: GCA_905404135.1. NCBI lineage: Eukaryota > Metazoa > Arthropoda > Insecta > Lepidoptera > Hesperiidae > Hesperia > Hesperia comma. Next base: position 10,906,831 of record FR990021.1, on the reverse strand, counting down.
GCTCCCATTACCCTCTGGCTCCCATTACCCTCTGTTCCCTAACCTCTGTGTGTCTCTTTTAATCTTTTTGTCAGCGATTTACAGTAATTAGTTGTATTAGTTGTATTAATTTAATTTGTATACTTTTTATAGACTGATGCTTTGTAATGGATCTGAGTTATAATATAAATTGAAATTGAAAATTGAATAAAAGTTATGATAACTCACTCATGTATAAAAATAAAAAAAACCCGACTGCTTTATCTGCGGGCATCATTTTGAGAAAATATATAGTCGATGACACTTCCACAATTCTGAACATTTCAACAACACCTCATACAGTCTTAGGGCGGCCACATACAGTCGGAATTCCGAAACGGAATCCCGAATAGGGTTGCAACCTTGCAACGATATATCGGAAAACCGATAATATTATAAGAAAACCGATAATATTATATTGTAAGAAAAAGCTAATGTTCAAAGCCCATACAGGCTTATCTAAGGTCGTGAATTATCGATTTTTTTCTTCCGATATGATATCGATATTATCATATCGTTATAACGCAAATATCGATAAAAATATCGATGTGTCCTCTTCGATATTATCGGTTTTCCGATATATCGTTACAACCCTATTCGGCATTCCGTTTCGGAATTCCGCATGTATGTGGCCGCCCTTACATGGATCTTTTGTCATCCACGCGCCAAAAGATCCTTGTACGACTATAATTATGTCAAAATCTGTCCAGCTGTTTGAACTGTAGAGTTTGACAAAGAAATAAACATCACGTTGTTGTAATATCGATAAAAATATCGATAATTATATCTAGGTAATGAAATTATCGTTAGTTGATAATATCGATGATTTTGGTCGATAATAACGATAATATCGAATTTATTTAAATTTAAATAAAAAATATGCAGTTCATAGAGATTTTTTGTTTCATTAGTCCTTAAGGACAGGCAAAGGGTCTAAGCTCATACAGCCAGAGACAATAGAGAAATAAAACAAGTAGAAGATGTTTTTTGGAGTTTACTCCTTAAGAAACGATTTTAGTTATAAGGCCCGGTATGAGATTTTATGAGGAGTAAAATCAAGTTTAGAAACACGAAAAGTTGAGGCGTTACGTAGAAAGAGACAAACATATGTATATATCTGTAGGATTGAACGTGTAAAAGAATGAGATGGAATACATTACACAGCTTATCTCATTAAATTTGATCTCGTATTAAATTGCCAGTGTTTTGTTTTTATTTTTGACGCCACCGTTGCCTAGCAACAATTTGTTTCCCCAGCTGTTTACACAACAACGAATTTGTCATACAATGTCATATTTTCTGCATGTTCGAATAACTTTGCCATCAATGTACTATTAAACAAATCATCAAGTGATTAGAGTTGAAAAAATATTTGAAAATATGCAAGAAATTGATTTAGATGATAATGAAGAAGAATCCAAAAAACACATGGATGCGGTTAATTGGTAAGCTTATCGTTTACATTTATGAATAAGTAATATACATTTTAAATACGAACAGCTAGATCTTTTATTTAGTGTTTTTATTTTCTATTCGATATATATATCATAATTATCGTTCGTAAGGAGTAAACTCCAATCGTGCGTCGTAGCTGACACACACTTTTTTTATTTGTTTATATCACGCAAGACAGACACGTTTATATTGTAAGAAAAAGCTAATGTTCAAAGCCCATACAGCCTCATCTAAGGTCGTGAATTATCGATTTTTTTCTTCGGATATGATATTGATATTACCGTATCGTTATAGCGCAAATATCGATAAAAATATCAATGTTATCCCCTTCGATATCCTTACTAATATTATAAATGTGAAAGTGTGTTTGTTTGTTTGTTTGTTTGTTTGTGACTCTTTCACGTCGCAACATGGCTACTATATGGTATGGTTTATGTGTGTGGGGATAGTTAGGAGGGTGGAGAGTGACGTAGGCTACTTTTTACCGCGGAAAAACATCTCTCTCCCATGGGAAGATCGATGTTTTGTAATATTAGATATTTAGTTCCTGATGTTGTTAATAGAAGGCGTTAGTAAAATTTATTTGCAAGTTCTTAATCACGCTATCAAATACTACATGTAATTTACTTAAGTCATAGGCAAATGTTACATCTGCTGTTCCAATCTCGCAGTCGTCGGCGCCCAGGCGTGCCGTAAAGGTGATCTCCAGTTTCCTCCAGAACAGAAGCTTCAGAGTAGCGGTAGAGGGTGCCCTATCAACGGAGCGCCCTGTCGCGGCCGGGGTCCGGCAAGGCGGCAAGGGAGCTGCTGTCTCCGGCCTGCTACGCCTGCTACACCGACGACATCCCGGCGGCAGGGGGGGCGTCGCTCGCCCTGTATGCCGATGACGTGGCGTACGTTACCACGTCACTTAACATGCCCCACGCCATCGTCAAGATGCAGCGCGCGCTTGATGCCCTCCCCGATTGGCTCGCCCGGTGGAGATTGTCGGTGAATGTAGGGAAGACGCAGGCCGTGAGGATCGGACCCGCAACCAGCCGCGACCCTATTCTGAAGCTTAACGGACAGGACATTCAGTGGTCCCCTCGTGCTACATACTTGGGGATCACCATTGATCAAGGACTGACCATGAGGCCCCAGGTCGACAAGGCGGTTGCGAGCGCCAGAGCCGCGATAACCGTCCTACGACCAGTGCTCTCCTCGAGCCTCCCTCTGAGGGTGAAACTCGGGATCTACAAGACCTATATTAGACCCCGCCTCACGTACGCGGCTCCTGCGTGGTTCTCGCTGACGAGTGAGCCACAGCGCCGGAGACTGCGTACAGTGCAGTTCATCGCGCTGCGCCGAGTCACCGGCGCTCCGCGATACGTGAGGAACGCCGTCATCCAGAGGGACCTTCGAGTCGAGAGCCTGGACGACTTCATCCGCAGCCTGGCACGCCGCATGTTCGAGCGTGTCGAAGCGTCGCGGTTCCCGCATCTGCGGGACCTGGCGCCGCTCCACGCTCAACCAACTGACCGCAGGGCTTTCCCGCGCGACACGGGGGGAGCCCGCGGACTGACTCCGGGGCTTCATATTTATAAGCCGCCGCCCGGTCGCTGATCGGCTCCTGCTGGGATTCCCACCAGCGGGATTCACCCGGTAGGGCCTGATCGCCCGGGCGGCGTGAAGAATCCACCCACGCACAAGACTCCGCAGCCGCAAGGCCGCCCAACCTGGATATGACACCATGGAGGGGGAGAGCCATAGCTCTCAACCACTGATAGAGACCACGAGGGGCCTTCAGAAAGAAGGCCCCCACACCAAGAACCGGCCCGTCTTAACGGGCCGCGTGGGCAACCTCACGAGGGGGTACATAGCCCCAGTGATTCCTCGAGTCCCTTGCGGGACTCAGAGAAGATACGCGATCGGTCGATCTGCTGTTCCAGTATGTATATCATATCATAGGCTACTTTTTAGCCGAGATTCCTACGGGAGCGGATCTACGCGCTGTTACCTACGGGTCCCGAAGCGAAGCGCGGGCAGTTCTCTAGTTATCAATAATTTAGGTTTTCTGATATATCGTTGCAACCCTAGTCTAAATGAGACACTCAAATAAAAAAATGAAGGGCCTGTAGTAGTCTGTATATTAATTAGATGCGGTTTTTTAAATTATATTGATGCAGATCTAATTGAAAAACTGGCACAATTTTCATCTGAATACTCTTTCACTTAACTTGAATTATTAAGAATAAAAATACCTAGTTAATGTTTGTGAACGTAAAAACTGATAAGGTTCCCAAAGAGAAGCGAGGCCGGGTTCACTAGCACAGAATATCCATTTCCATTTCATGATCAGTGAACCGGTCAGAAATGGCAGGTAACAAACGTCCCTAACAATCAGGAAACCGAACTTCGATTTGTTAACTGAACTAGAATTATACATAATATAGAGTTAGGTATATGAGCATGAAAAAAAACCGGCCAAGTGCGAGTCAGATTTGCGCACAAAGGGTTCCGTACCATTATGTATAAAAACGCCAAAAAAATCTGGTCTGTTGTATGAAAGCCTCACTTAAATATTTTATTGTTTTATTGTAGCCACATATTAGCCACAAGCAACGCCGTCTCTTGGACCGAAAGGTAACTAATCTATTGCTGAGGCGTCGAACTTAAATATTTAGTATGGGCGCCCACTTAAATATTTATTTTATTCTGTTTTTTAGTATTTGTTGTTGTAGCGGTAACAGAAATACATCATCTGTGAAAATTTCAACTGTGTAACTATTACGGTTCATGAGATACAGCCTGGTGACAGACGGACGGACGGACGGACGGACGGACGGACGGACGGACGGACAGCGAAGTCTCAGTAATAGGGTCCCGTTTTACCCTTTGGGTACGGAACCCTAAAAATGTCGACGTTTTATAAACGTGACAAAACAAACGTTAACAAGGTAAGTTATGAACGACCCTTTATCCACGGTCCATTTCAAGGATCATAATCAATCGAGCCCGACATTCAACAGATATTCAATATGCTCGCACAGAGGTCGTGCCAGGTGAATCCCGGGCAGAGGTAATCGTTATTTCATCGGACATTCGAATGGTTCGCAAGGGACTCGTGACATTGTTTTCGATTGTGGGTTGCGTACCTACGGGGAAACAAATAAAAAAAGTTCAGCAAACGTTAGTTGATATTCGAAATTGGCTAACGTAGAGTTTTTTGAAACTGATAGCGAAATAAAACAAGCAAGCGTTCTCTCCTTTTGTAGTAAAGCAAACGAATCGTGCCAAAACTTCCAAAGCAATATTTTTCACATAAAAATTTCCTTTTGAAGATAAAGCTAAGCTATTGAACATCATTTATGAAGTACCTATGTATTGTAAAATTCCAAGCAATCAACCGAAACCGTTTCATTATATTTTCACATTCTAGCTCACAGGCAAATAATAAAAAGTCGCAATCAAAGAGAACTGTACGCCACCGGGGCAGAAATAAAAGAAAAATTATTATCATTACAGAAACGTGATCTGAAATCTGTACTATGGCGTGGTAAAAGCAATAAAGAAAGGTCTACATTCATCAAGATGATTCGGTCCTTGATTATGTGGAAAGTTTGCAACACAATCAAATATTAGTTTCGATGTTGTTTTGTTGTTCATTAATAACTAGCGAATTGAGGCAAAACATAAAATTTATTAGATTTTGTTTGGTTTTCTGTTAACTATCTGATGGTACGTGCTTATTTGTCATTCAGGGACTACCAAAGTAATAGTATCATGACTTTCCCAGCCGGAAAAGAAGAAAAGAGAAAGAAACTGACTCAAGCGAGAGATTTTTCCTACCACCAATCACGCAATGCATAACTCTTGAGCAGGCGACAAACCGATAACTGAAGAAAGTAGAGTAAACTTACACCTCATTAGATATAAATTGTTTTCCCAAAGATTTTATAAGGAAAAAATGTCAACTTTTTACTTTTTACTGACTTGCAAAACTTTGAAACCTCAAGTACAAACTCAGTTATGAAAGCCCATTTGCAAGTATTATGATAGTAAGGCATATAAAATCATCGTTTGGCGGAGATCCGCGGCCTACTCTCGGGGGAGCAGTCTTCGGTGTAAATTAACTTATGGTTATTCTGTATGCAGACTATCGCTCAGTCTAACGAGGTCTCGACCCAGTACAACCCGGGTAACGAAATAGACTGTCGTCATAAACTTATGCCATAAATTTACTCATGGCATACATTATATCCACGGTATAACATAGTATAATTAATACTTTTCACTATTTCACCGGCTGTTGCCTGGTTTCTCAGTTCGAAAATGTTTTGAGAATATCAAACGATTCCGTAGCTCATGATTGCTCTAGTAGATGGTATCTTTTCAAGTCTCTACCTAAAATATTTAACTACTTTATTGTGATATTTTTATGCGACGCAATCTAATCTAGTAATCACTTGACTGAATATTCTACGCCGCATTTTTTCAAGGTACGAGTACCTACAACCTACAACAAAATTGTATTACTAGGACAATTTCTATACTTAAGGTACAGCTAATGGTGCATTAAAGCTATAGTTAAAGAGTCCCAAGCAAAAACCTGTCATTAGAACACAAACAATAGACCGTGTCAATATTTGAACGACGTGCATCAAACAAACAATTTTCAATTCAAACTCAGCCAACGGCAGTCAATAAATAATTACTAGTCACATGATTATGGTCTAGTAGAGAAAGTATTATTTTATATGGTAAGTAGGGATAGTTATTAATTTTTGACAAAAAAAATCGAATAGTCATTTTGTTAGTACCTACAAATTTTATAGTACTTAGTACCTAGTATATACCTACGTATCTCTTCATAAGGTAGACAAATAACGAAAATAAAATTGGAGTTACCTACCTATTAAAAGTTTAAATTATTTAAACTTGTGACACCAATTAAAAAAAAATTCAAATATTTTTAACCCTTAATTCCGCGGGCTATTTGTAGTTTTTCTGAACATTATCATACTGCTGTTTAGTTACGACGGGTCAATATGCAATACTATAGGTATCGAGTTATCGCGTCACTTCAGCTTCGCGTCAAGATAATGAAATCGTAATATTATCTACGAGCCTCGCTTATCAAACCACAACTTGTGATGTAAGCATGACATAAGTAGCATGAGCGACATTAGGCGTAAAGAGAGAACGGCAGATAAAAATCCTCGAAAGGGCGCCTTGTACGTGGGAAAAGAGGGGTGCGACGGGCGAGAAGAGGTCGGCGCGCGCCGCTCGATAAATCGATGTGGGTAATACAATGCTATGCGGTGGGACGGCCTTGGGCGCTTGCAAACTGCAAGACACACCTCCAGCCTACTCTCAAGTTCATTGCCAACTCGCCGCCTTAAGTATTCTAACTCACAAAATCTTATTACTACACCCCCGACCTCGCACGGTAAATAATTAACAAGTTTGCTCACGACAGCCGTATCTTTCTACGTCTTGTTACGACACTCGTATGACACTCATGATAATAACTCAACGGTAATTGGCTCCTGACAGCAGTGTGTATTTAATTTATATGTCTACCTTGCCCAGCTGAGTGTGAGATGTGGTTCTGCTGTGACGGTATAGTTATGTTATGTCTACAGAGCGTGAACAATTAATTAGGAAGTATTATTTGTATTAAGTCACTAGGTACAAATATAATAGATGTAAATTTAATTGAACACACTAAAAAGCAATAGACACTATTAGTAGATTATTTGTTGTCGAAGCAATAAATACCTACTAGTACCGACAGGTGGTGGAAATTAGTAGGGTTTACCACTATACCGAAAGAACTAGAAATTCAGTACCTTGAATTAGAATTTCAGTACCTTGCTGCCATCAGGGATGCTTATGAAGATGTTGTATCTCAAAAACAAAAAAAAACTGTATAACTTTACAAATTGTCGAATATGAACTTGGTTACAAGATGTCTACGAGTTTCGATTTAGTAACAGTGCATTGCAACAACAAAACAACAGGAGATAGAGTGTTTTCCCCGCTAACCTTTGAAATGCGTACCTACTTAAGTATATACATACATTTTGACCATAGACAAACACAAAGAAGCCAGAAATCAATGAGGTAGGTATAAATCATCATACGCCTTTAACCATGAAACCAACATGAAACATTAAATTGTGTTTATTGAACTATCAACACCCAAAATATTACTGAACTTTCACACTTAGTCAAATTCGGGCTAATCCACAGAGCATCATTAAGCCTATCAAATAATCTATCATAAATTTAGGTGTAATTTTCTCCATAATGACTTAGAAAGTTATATAATCAGAATTGTTATGTTGTCACAGTTTTCACTGAAGTTTTAATAGGGTCACATAAATCACATAAATCTGTATGTAGGTCTATCGACAATCAATGATAATAAAATGTCTGTATGCTTGTTTATTTGTTCCTCTATTTCCTTGACCTGCATCTTTTTTTGTAAAAAAAATCGTAAAATGTACTTAAATTCTATTTCTTGGAAGTATAGATTTACTGTCGCCGTTAAATATCGTCTATAGAATCTGGCAATAACGTTACACTTTAAATAAAATACAAACAAACAAAACAACGAATGTTGTGACAATATCTGCTAACTAAATTTACCATCTTAGTCCCTATCTGTATTTTGTTCTACGTCCGTCACAGTTCACTACTTCAATTCCAATTCTATCGGTTTTAGAGCAAGAAGCGTAAATATTTATATTATAATTTAGGTTTTTCTGCTTGCTTTTACATTAATCTAAATAATTTAATAAAGTAAATAATGAAGTAGGTAATTGTTAATCCCGTGACTCCAATGAGTTTGTGTAGAATGTACGTCTGAATCACCAATCCAAGTGTAAAGTCCTGTACTATACACAAGCCTCCCCTAGTACCAATTTTTCCGGTACTGCCCCATCCCGTAGAAACTGGTTGAAAAAAAGCGTCAGTGCGCGTTTTCGGAGTTCGAAGTTCACTCTAGGTGTAGGAGCTAGGTAATTGTGGACTATAACTTTCGGCGAACTAAAAACTCTCTATACCTACGTTGTCACTTTTGAATTTTCACACATTTAGAGCTAATCCTTTTCCATAAAGCCCATTCAACTAGCTATCACACTTGTGTCAGCCGCCAAATAACTTTTCTTATTTTGAGTGTGAGCTTGAAAGTCAGTACCCAGTAACTTAACCTTCTTCTTTCTTTCTTGGCCAGTAACGCTTCGGTGATGCTTAATTAGTACCTACTGATGTCCACAAGAGGTGACCATACCATAGGTATAGGTTTACCATAATGTGGGCAATGTGGCTCGTATGTTTGTCGCAGTTACACTCGGTACATCTTTATTCTTTTGCTTTGGAAACTTCAAAAAATCACTTGTAATACTTGTCTTTATCATAAAGGCTACCTGGATGTAAAATTTTAGGAAGAATAGCAATAAGTTTTAACTAAGTGTTGATAAGTCAGTCAGGCAATATGCTCCTTGTTATATTTATAATATAACTGTTTTGCATTACAACAAATGGCGCCAAGTCAGACTGACAGGCGCGCCCTCTGGTGAGAGAAAAAGGTAGTAAAGCCATGGAGATTTCGGTAAGTTGTACCATAGATATCTAGAATTGGCTGATTTACATACTGCTTTCTTCAAAACAATGCTGTGTGTTTTATTCAACACATAATAAAGATACGTGTAACATAGATAGATAGGTACTAGTAAATATCAAATACTGTGCTACTCAGCCCTCACAATAAAACTGTATTAGCTCTCAAAGTAAAGTTAACTCGAACAGCGATTCGCGCTACTAGACACAAGTATATTGAAACCTAATGATATGGAAATTTTTACTTTCTGAACTACAGTAGCGATGGTACATACAAAGAATTTTATTTAACAAAAGAAAAATCGATTTTCCCTGTAGACCAAGCATGAAACTTCCTCTAAATTGACATGACACAAATTCTCGTAGCCGAGTTTTTCGTCATCAATATCATCCAAACGGATCAAACGACTTTGAAGCGCTTTGCGAGATTTAACGCCGTTTTTGAGTAAAAAAGCTGGTAAGATTATGGAACGGTTAAGATCAGAAAATCTAACTTAAGTGGATCCCTTTGGAATACTGACTGCGTTTCAATCGGTCGAGCCATTCAATACACACACACACGTAGAGTTCTGATGAAAACCCGAAATTTTGGAAACCCGGGATAAAAACAAAAAAAATCCCTGTTATTTTTTATTTTTGAAATTGAGATGTTAGGAATTATTGACAACAAGATTTTTGCCTTAGATCTTTATTCATACTCGTAGTAGGTATATCGATTGCAACGAAAACTCAGAGAACGTTATTGTTGTATTATTACTATCTAGGATTAGGATACGAGTATAATGCTCTATTTGTCTGTCCCTAACCCTTAGAACCACAACACTTGCTAACAAACTTGCTTAATAGTTTGTTCTAGTACAGCCTTGCCCTACATTCCCAACGTGATGAATTTAAGATGAATTAATAGTTCAAATATTTATGTGTAGCGCAATAATTAGGGACCATGCCAACTGTCGTTCGAAATTTCCTGGATTAAATTCCCAGCGAGTTAAAGGACCATGGCAGACTTTTTAACTAAATACCTACACAAAAAACTTGAGGGTATGTTAAAATTACTTTCTGAATGTTTATCTTTAATACTTACCATTTAGGAAAAACTTAGATATCAATAACTTACTTTTTACAAAAAAATAACTGATTTCAAAGTAGAAAACCCAAAAAGTACTAGTCAAAAATCGCTCCAATTTATAATGTAGGTACCACATGACAAGCACTATCTTCTGAACAAAAAAGAATCATCAAAATCGGAACACCCAGTCAAAATTTAGTCCAGTCAAAATCTCCTCCTTTTCTTGAAGTCGGTTGAAATATAAAATATTAAAACCCATCCCCATTTTATCAGGTCGACATTTTAAAAATGTATAGGTACATATAGCCGATATTATTTAAATCCTCCCGCGCATCTGCCTTTCTGATTCTCTTATCCCGATAAACTCAAAAATGACATATAACGGATTTTCATGCAGGTTTCGCCAATGGAAAGTGAAATTGATGAGAAAAGGTTAAGGTTTATCATATTTTGCTAAGGTTTTGTGTAACATGATTGAAATATGACGAAAATTGTTGATAAGGTCAGAAAATTTAGGCTGCCTGGAAGCTTTCAGCAAACACGCTGCCCTATTCCTTCCAGGTACATAAAGCAAAACAATATAATTATATTATGAAGAAACATTCTTCTTTTTAGGTCAGATTGCGACAACTTTTGAGCTATTTAGACGGATAAAGTTATCATTTGTTAATCTTTATCAACTAAAATACATTAGTTACCATAATAATTTCACGTACTACGTCATGATAATCCTTTATATAAGCGCAGTATGATCGATGACGGGACTATCTGGATACGACTACTACATGTAGCGTCCCTCTCTGTCGCTCACTGTCACTATTAAAAAAAAGCGCCACAGCCGCCGGTGGCTGCAGTCAGTCTGCGGGGACCCTCAAGTACCTGTCGAGGCAGGTCGCTAGTTTAATATTTGTTTTAATCCTTACTAATATAATAAATGTGAAAGTGTGTTTGTTTGTTTGTTTGTTTGTTTGTTTGTGACGCTTTCACGTCGCAACAAAGCTATTATATGGTAAGGTTTATGTGTGTGGGGATAGTTAGGAGGGTGGAGAGTGACGTAGGCTACTTTTTACCGCGGAAAAACATCCCATTCCCATGGGAAGATCGATGTTTTGTTAGTTGCTAGATATTTATTTTCGGAGTTGTTAATAGATGGCGTTAATAAAATTCATTTGCAAGTTCTGAATTACGCTATCAAATACTACATGTAATTTACTTAAGTCAAATGTAATAGGCTACTTTAGCTCTGCCTCGAGAACTCCCCGCTCCGGCTGTATTCAGTGTACCGCCCGCCCGCTGGCACTATCCTGTTGGCTGATGTCCGCAAGTTGCTGGACTCGCCGACACCGGTGGTGGGCGCGGGCGACTGGAACTGCATCCGGGGTGGAATAGCCTAGCTGCCAACAGAAGTGGAAGGCTACTTTTTGATGCCGCTGAACAGCACGGCTACACTGTCGAGGGTGTTGCACACCGTTACCGCGGCTCTGAATAAGAGAGAACGCGTGTGTGCAGTATTCCTCGACATGGAAAAGGCGTTCGACCGTGTTTGGCACGACGGCTTTCTCTACAAGATCTCGCAGTCGTCGGCGCCCCGGAGTGCCGTTAAGGTGATCTCCAGTTTCCTCGAAAATAGAAGCTTCAGAGTAGTGATTGAAGACGCCGAATCCACCGAGCGTCTGATCGCAGCCGGCGTCCCGCAAGGGAGTTGCCTGTCCCCGGTCTGCTACACCGACGACATCCCGGCGGCAGAGGGGCGTCGCTTGCCCTATATGCCGATGACGTGGCGTACATCACCACGTCGCTGAATAGAACCCACGCCATTGTCACGATGCAGCGTGCGCTTGATGCCCTCCCCGAATGGCTCGCCGCGTGGAGACTGTCGGTGAATGTCGGGAAGACGCAGGCCGTGAACATAGGAGGATACCTCAACAGGCGGGACCCTACTCTGGAGCTTCACGGACAAGATATCCAATGGGCCCCACAGGCCAAATACCTGGGGGCAAAATCGACGGAAGACTTTCGATGAAGCCACAGGTTACGAAAGCCGTCGCGAATTCCAGAAGCGCGATGGCAGAAACCAGTGCTCTCCTCGAGCCTCCCTCTCGGACTGAAGCTCGGGGTCTACAAGACCTACATTAGATCCCGCCTCACGTACGCGGCACCGGCGTGGTACGCGCTCGCCAGCGAACCGCAGCGCAAGAGGATGCGCGCGGTTCAGGCGATTGCGCTCCACCGGCTGACTGGTGCGCCGAGGTACGTCAGGAACGCCGTCATCCAGAGGGACCTTCAAGTCGAGAGCCTGGACGACTTCATCGAGAGATTGGCACGCAACATGTTCGGGCGTGTCGACGCGTCGCGGTTCCCGCATCTGCAGGACCTGGTGCCGCTCCACACCCGTCCACCGGACCGCTGGGCCTTCCCGCGCGACTTGCTGGTTGCGCGGGACGGGGCTAGCACTGACTGATACTGGGGCTTCGTAAGTCGTCGCCCGGCGCTGATCGGCTCCTGCTGGGCTTCCCACCAGCGGGATTCACCCGGTAGGGCCTCGATCGCCTGGGCGGCGCGAAGATGAACCCCATCCCGTTTAAGACTCTGTGGCCTGTAAAAAGGCCACCACTCACCGGACTTGACCTATTGGTTAACCACAGATGGACAACCAAGGGCCTTAGGGTCCAACCCAAGGACCGGCCCGTTTTAACGGGCCGCGAGAGACACCCCCAAAGGGGAACTAACTGTCCCGAGGGCTCCACACACCTCAGACAGGGTGGAGTGAAGAGAGCGAGTAGTAGGCTACTTTTTAGCCTAAATTCCTACGGGAGCGAGACCTACGCGGCTGTTACCTACGGGTCCCGAAGCGAAGCGCGGGCGGTTCTCTAGTTATTACCATAAGATTGACGATGGCACCTAAACAGAAGAGATTTTAGAACATAATATAAAGAGCTTTGCAACGATGAACAAATATCATCATCGGAATAAAGTTGAAGGGTAGAGCACATTAACCTTTGTCAGGAAGAACATTTTCCTGTTATAAGTCAGTAAGGTAGTAAGTACCACACAAAGGCAGCCAACTGTAAGAGGTTCTTGACTTCAACAATACTTACTGACAATAAATGGGACAGGTGAATAATCATTAAACAGTTTTTTGCGAATCAAAACTAAAACCAAACCTATGAACATGGTTATTTTACAAAGAAGCTTGCTGTTTTATATTTATCTACCGTTGTAGCCCCGGTTTTAATCGCCCCGCTTCCGTAGTTCGATATCAGTTTACCGGAATAGGTTATTCAGCATCCACTTGCGATAGTAAAATATTTATACAGCTTTATCGTATTTATGTAGGTACCGTTGGAAAAATTTATTAGTCCGTACCTCTTTTCTAAAGCTCGCGAATGGATACCGCGGAATACTCTCAAAAAATGAGCAGACTTATTTTTCCCATTCTCGTAATAAAGCACTCCATTTATCGAAACTGATATCGATTTTTAAAGCGAGACCTTAACGAGGATTAAAAACATTGTACCGACGCTCCTGACATACAGAAGAAGGATCTCGAAAACAGACAATATCTCGATATAATGATCAGGCACATCACATAATCCTGGAATTGGTGACACGAACAAACGATCAAGAATATGGTATTAAGTGGCCACCGCCCACATACTCGTACACCAGACACCGGTGTCATTGTCATGTCAAACCAGAAAATAGAAATAATTTCAGTTAGTTTGAACTGACCCTTTAGAATTTAGAACTTAAGAGCCTCGAATGGAAACGTGTAAAACTACATGATTTATAATAGCAGAATGGTCTCAACAAAATCCCAGCACCATGTATAACGATAAGGATAAGCTGGGTTGTACAAAGTTCATTAATCTTTAAAGGAGGTGACCCTAACACTATTGTCTCTGCAATATTTCGAGTTCGAGGTTGCTTTTTGGTCTAGATAATGGATGGAGCCTTACCCGAGATGTCGTTGCCTAATGGTTATTACTTGTTACGTCTACTATACAAAATAATCCATAAAGATAAAAGTCGTTAATATTTCGTATCATGTAACATCTGTCTTTTTACATTTTATATTAAGCCTGAAAATATATGTACTCCTAGAACATAATATCGAGATATTTACTAGATAGTAAGGTAAGGACAATTCGCAGAAATAGGTCAACGATTGTTCTCGTCCTGGGCTACAAACTGTTGATTAATGTTAATTCAGGTAGCAATTAACGGAATGGACGGTTGTGCCAATAGTACAAAAATAAAGCCAAAAAATAAACCAATTTGGATTCTTGATTTAATCTTGCTTTGATATGTAAATTAACTTCTATACTTATACTAATAATGAAACTGTTATAGCGTCAGATTTTACATGTATCAACATCATCTCAAGCCATCATGGCTTACTATTGAGCACGGGTCTCTTCTCAGAATGAGAAGGTGACATGTATATCTACGTAAGCAATTTATTGCAAAATAAAATATTAGCGTTATTACTGATGAAGAAACATTTTTTACAGACTTAAAGTTTATTGAATGATGCTTGTCATCTTGGTATAATATAAGAAGTATGCATTTGTCCCTAGAATACTTTTCTTCCCGAAACATGGATGAAATACATATAGTACCTACATTTATGAGCGTCCCGCGAAATAATTAAATCAGTTACTTAATTAATATTTTTACTGCGTGTGGGCAACTATTGTTACAAGTGAATATCTTTGGTTTACCGTTAAAATGAGGGAACATGAAAGTAATATACCTATTAATGTTATTAATAAATGAATATTATGGACATCAAAGTAAAGTTTACGTCTTGACATACAGACTTGTTAAAAGGGAGCACCGCCACCGTCCATAATTCTGTATTCCCATGTTTAAATTTAACTTCGACAACCAATTTATTATTATGTAAAGGCTGAACATATAAGCGACAAGGGTACACATGCATCGTGGAAATAACCTTGTTTCCATTTAGATCAGTTATTTTAAGCGTCCTTAAAAGACCGACCCCGATGGAAATAGAAACAAGGCCGTTAGGTGAGTGTAGGAGGTAATATCATTTTATTTTTAAGGACAAAGAAATCGATGTAGTGTAACTCGGTAGCCAAGGATTATAATAAGACGGTCTAAAAACAGTTATGACGCCGGTTCGTAGAGGTCTGAAACCATCAGTCGTCTCAAAGAGGGATGGTTGGTGGATAGTAGAGTGGATTCTTTAACTCACATCATACTGTTCGTCAAATTGTAACTGATTGATGTTGACATGGAAGTTATTTAAGAAAATTTATTAAAGGTAATGCCAATAATATATTTTTAGTTTTTGTTTTATTTTTCGCAGCACATTACCCTACAAAAATAACAAAAATAAAACCGAACAACTCGTACTAAACAGTAGACGTTTTATAAGACACTAAATATTCTTTGTGGTAGTGTTTAACCTATTTTAAAGACTATTTACACTTCAAATATATTACGCCAAGATGAAGTTATAAAAATGACTCTGATAAAAGATATAGGTACCGTACATGACTAGGTAGTTGTCTACACTGTAGGTAATTTGACCCTGGAATAAAAAGTCATGAATGGCCTTCACGAAGCCGTCCTCATCGCCACTGAAAAAAAACCGTATTCCTTCAACTTCAGGCTAGGTCTTTTCCACCCTTTTCTTGGATGTTGCAGAATTCAATTTAATTGACGATTTTCATAAGGCAGTGACAATTATTGATATCCCATTTGGGCTGTCTATTGATAACAATCAGGAACAACAGCTTTACGTGCTCATCCAAAGAACTGAAACGGTCCAGAAATGTTTACTGCAGTCACCCTTCCAACACCGACCGCGCCTGCTATTGCTCAACTTGGACGACCACATAGAATTGATGACAATCGGTGGGCTAAGAGCGCTTCAACAGAAAAACTCCAATAGAAAATAGTAGATTTAAAATACGAAACAACACCACAGTTCATATAAATAAGTCTTTACTCCGAACTAAAACCACCTAATATCATCACCCTAACGAAGCCTTTCGTAGACAGGTACGTGAATACACGTGATCACCAATTGAATAGAAGGACGCACGTTTTGGCTGTCATAAAGATTGACAAATCAATGTTCTATACTCTTTATTTAATATGAAGTCCGTCTTGTTAACGTTTTTATTACCTTTGTACATCATTATCTATAATAAAAATGAATGGGCTTCGTATAACCTCTATTTCAAGAGGTTAAACCACGGCCAAGTCTTATTTCCCGTAGGTAGTTCAACTGGCACCAAGGGCATTTTCTAATTGCTCGTGAATCAATAATGAGTAGGTCAAAGCTCCTCAAATTGAACCAGTAGTATTAAGTATAGTATTTAACTTTTGTTACGTTTTTGCCCTTTGTCATCGAAGATCATATCGCTACGTATCATCAGCTAATACTGTAATGAAAGAAAATACCACTAAAACTGTTTTTCTTTCAAAACAAGTTGTAAAGTCGTTTATTGAATAGAAATGAAGAAAATAGTAAGTAAAAAGCTGAAAACCCGACTTCGTAAAGAAAACGTTGAGAGTTCAAGGGAGAATTAATGCTTACCAACGTAAGTTGTCGCTAAAGCCCCTAAATAAGCAATTGAGGTGAAAAATATCAAGAGAAACCTAAAGGTGACTTTCAAAAACCTATTCACTAGACACACATATATAGACACAAGTAGCGTGTAATGTACTTGTAGTTGGTACACCTAAAGTATACTTAGTATAGAGATACTAGAAACTTGTAGTGCGTAGACCTAAAATTTTTCTTAATTATTATGGCGTTCGACTACCATAGGTATAGAATTGAAATCCACTGAAAAATATTTTATGCTCTACGCAAGAAAACGGGCAGACAGATCATCTGATGATAAGCGAATACCGCCCATGGACATCAGGAACACCAGGTGCGTCAACGCATAGCTGTACAATAAGCCCTGGATTAATTTCTTGAAGAGCCTCATGTTATCTTTAACCGACTTGAAAAGGAAGAGATTCTCAAATCGACCCTATTTTTCATAGGCGTGTCACCTCATAACTTTTCAGTGGGTATTCGAAAGGTAGTGCTTCACGTCTGGTCCCGTATCAATTTTAGCGACATCTAACGGGCAGTTGTTGTAGTGGAGTGCCATAAGCTTTAAACCTCAGAATCCAGGGGCTATGAATGAATCTTCATAAAAACTGTTGGACTGTATTTCAAAATGCACAAATAGAAAAGTTAAAAAAAAATAATTCACCGATCTTTTTTTCATTTTTTTTTATCTTTGTTGGTAAGTTTGTGACCCCATAACTTCGTGTTACGTAAACCGATTTTGATGATTCTTTATTTCCTTGAAAGCTGGTGCTTTTGGTACGGTCCCATATAAATTTGAGCGAGATCTGACGAGTAGTTTCGAATTAACTTGAATAATGTGTAAGGATATTTTGTAGTGTGTACTTATGGTTTTTTTCTAATTACTTTTTACTGAGTATTTAGATTTTGATGATTCTCTTTTTATTTGAAAGCTGGTACTTGCATTGTAGTCACATATAAATTTGAGCGGCATCTGACCAGTAGTTTTTGAATAATCCTTAATAACTTTTTTGTATGTATGTTACCTTATATCTTACTATTTAGAGTTTCGATTTTGATCATTCTTTTTTTAATCGAAAGCTGGGGTCTTAGGTTAGGTCCCGTAAAAATTTCAGTTCCGTCAGACGAGTAGTTGTTGAGTTACTCTTAATAATGTGTATTTAATTTATGGTCGTTACCTAATAACTTATCACTGGGTGCTTCGATTTCGACGAGACGACGAGAATCATCAAAATTGGTTTACGCAACACGAAGTTATGGGGTCACAAACTTACCAATAAAGACAAAAAAAAATAAAAAAAAGATCGGTGAATTATTTTTTTTTTAACTTTTCTATTTGTGCATTTTGAAATACAGTCCAACAATTTTTATGAAGATTCATTCATAGTCCCTGGATTCCGAGGTTTTGCCATTTTTATGTCTTACGGCACTCCACTATTGAGTTATTATTAATAATGCGTATCTTTACCTCCATAACTTTTGACTTGGTGTTTTGATATGATGTTTTTTAATCGAAAGGAAAGGCCTGTCCTGCTCTGCTTATTTTCCAGGTTGTTTTTTGTAAGAGGTTAGTTATAGCGAAATAAACTGAAAAAAGCAAATGCTACACTCTATTTTATTCTAAGCACAAAAAAATTGCATAGTCAATAAGATTTTAACGAAATAAAAAAGACCGATTTTTTACTGGTTTTTTACTTGGATTACTTATTTGTCTATCCTGGTGGAAGTAATTGACAAGACGTGCGACATATTTATTATCTAGACGGTTTATCTAATACCCATGTTACGTATGAATTTAATCCATTTAATTATCCATTTAAATTATGTTGATACATCTATAATTGAATTTTTGAAGCGCTCATAGCCCAGCGGCTTGCGTCGATCCTAAGCGATCGACAAAGTTAAGCAACAGCGGGCGCGGTCGGTAGTCGGATGGGTGACCGCTAGTGGCAAAAATTTCTTGAACGCTTCCGTGCTTCGGAGGGCACGTAAAGCCGTCGGTCCCGGTTGTTATCGATTGATAGCAGCCGTTAAGCCATGTCGGAGGCCTCCGGGCGGCTTGAAAACTTTCGACACTGGGTTGGCCACTAACCCCTCCACCAATCCGCATTGGAGCAGCGTGGTGGAGTATGCTCTAGGCCTCCTCAGTAACGAGGAGAGACCCGTGCTCAGTAGTGGGCCATTAGTGGGTTGTAGCTTAGCTTAGCTTTATACATCTATATACCTCCATATATATATAAAATTGAAGGGTCTGTCTGTAATTTCACAGTAACAGTGTTTTTTCCAATGTATATAGGTATTGTCGTAAAGATTCCATTACATACCTACACATACAGGTCAAGGATATAGAATCGTGTTAAATTTGATTTCTCATGTTAAAGTTATGTACAAATTGGACCTGTTAATAGTTCGTTATCAGTGTTGTATTAAGTAATATGTGTATACTCGACCTAAGTACGAATACCTATATGGGAATGGGAACCTACACTACCTGGTATGGCGTGACTCGAAGTCGCTATTCATTTGACGACACTGTTTCCACTCTTGCCAGTAATATTAAATAGTCTTTTAAAATTACCGTCTACGGCTACTAAATTAAATTTTCTAAATAAATTTCTTTAATTAATCTGTAGCCATGTGAAAAATAATTAACCAATTGAAAACTGTCCACTTATTTTTCTGTTTGTTTACACGAAACATTTTTTTAAATTACAAAGTGTAGCGTGTTGTTGCCTTCTGTGTTTCAGTAAAGCAGAGAGATTCCTGATTCTATTTTAGGCACTACTATAACTCATTTTAAAGGACATTTCAGTAAAATTGTTGTCAAAAGTATGTGTTAATATTTTATAGCTCACGATATTTACGATACCAACTTACTCAATATTTGTAAAAAACGAGTGTGCTATTTATTCATTAATCATTATAATTATTCGGAGGAGCCTACATTGATGCCATTATGCAAACATGCCACCTTAAACACCTCCTTCGAAACATTATTTAGCTTCAACAACACTTCGAGGTCATGTCGACACACTTCATCAATCTACTTATTATAAAACCATATTTTTATTAGCCCTTAGGCTTACAACTCAGGCAATAAATAAATTTGCGTCCTTCACCCTCGCCGATATTAGCGCCAAGCTTATAATTACTTTAGGGCTGCGGTTTAATGGGACTCACTTAACACAAGTTTGCGATGTGATTTCTAATACACCGTAGGATGTTCAGGAATTAATAATTATGGCTTTCTAAAATGTTAAATATTATAACTAAGCAAAGAAGTATCTACAGAGAAGTATAATAAATTATAATAATTACACTACCTAAGATAATCACTTACTATTTACATTTCCTCAAAATTCCTGAGTCTATTCGACTCTACAAATCAATATTGATGTACAATCGGCCCATTTGATTCGTACCCCACTTCGTGAACAGTTCCTTTGAACTTTTGAGGATGTCAAATTCGTTTTCATTTCAAGCGTGTCTGCTGCACATATGACTTTCTTATTATTATGCTCATTCCGTCAAATCGTCAAACGTCGCTCTAAATTTTTGTCAAGTGCAATGATTTACTTTTTACAATCCATACTAATATTATAAATGCGAAAGTCTGTTTGTCTGTCTGCCTGTGACGTTTTCACGGCAAAACCACCGGTCCAATTTGGATGAAATTCGGAATGAAAATTGTTGAAGACTCAGAGTCACACATAGGCTACTTTTTTTAAAAAAATCAACCCCTAAAGGCTTGAAAAAGGAGATGAAAGTTTGTATGAAAAATCTAAGCCGCTTGACCGATTTCGATGAATTTTCCCAGGAAGATAGCTTTGATGACGTACCCCCTTTCTCACTTCCCCGGTTCGCGATATAAACGAATTCCACGCGGGCGAAGCCGCGGGCAAAAGCTAGTATCTGATAACTGCAAAATAAAATTGACAAAATCCTTATGTCTTTTGTATTAACAATATACTAGTTTTTCCCGCGGCTTACCAGCTAAGCAAAAAAAATACCGTTAAAATTATTCCATGGGAATTTATTTAGAGGAGTAAAATTATCCTTTGTTTTTTTCAGAATCTCAAACCTCCTCCATATAATTTCCAATAAATTCAGCATTCAGTCGTTTCAACAGATTCAGCAGTTTAAGTGTGAAAAGCCAATAGACGAACAAAGTTACTTTCACTTTTTAATAATTTTATTTATCAGAAATCGTTTTTGCAGATTTGAATATCTTTCTTTACTTCATGATGGACAGACAATGTGTTTAATGTTTATGTTGATTATTGTATTATATAATATGTCAAAGTATTCAGAAACACAAATCTCGAAAATATAAATAATGTATTGTCAATGTCATGTAGAGTATTAACAGGTTTGTTTCCAAGGCAACGAATATTTAAACGAATTTCGACTTAATTGCACTTGATGTGCTATAAGAAAATGAGCTGAAGGTGGGGTACGAATCAAATTGGCCGATAGTACATTGTGTTAGATGTCGTAGCGGTAGTTTCGTAGCGTAGGTAGCGGTGATAGCCTAGTTGTTAAGAATTTCGGAGAGTCCGGGTTCGAATCCCCGGGCCTCAGGCTTTTCGGATTTATGTGCGTTTTAAGCATTTAAATGTCACTTGCTACAAACGGTGAAGGAAAATATAGTGAGGAAACCTGCATGTTGGAGAGTTCGCAAAACTCGAAGGTGAGTGAAGTCCGCCAATCCGCACTTGGCCAGGGTGGTGGACTATATGGCCTTAACCTTCTCATTCGGAGAAGAGACCCGTGCTCAATAGTGAGCCATGATGGGATTGGGTTGAGATGATGTTAGATGTCTATTTTAACGAAACCCAACCATGCTTAGCTATGAGTCGTTTTAATCATTATTATTATTTCCCTGTATTATTAGATTTTAACTATATGTAGTTACCCGAATATGAAATTGTAATGGATTTATTTTGCCTTTTAGATGTTTTTTTGTGTTAATTAAAGGACGTGACTAATCAGTGGCGTAGCTTGCCTTGGCGGGGTCTCGTATAATAATTTGTTTAAGGGCCCTTATGAAATATAAACATAATAATTATCTATCTGTCACTTTTATTCAAAATATTCCAAAATAAATGACACGGGGCCCCCGTGGCCCGGGGCGTATAATTAATACAGCGGATGCGGTGGTAGCCACGCCCTTGTGACAAATATAACAAAGAAACAAAATAAATGCTGATTTCTTCGTAAAATTTTACTTCACCAATAAACTAATAAATATATACACACTTGATGGTTTGATTATAATAGGTATGTCATTATCATGTCATGACATGACTATGAAGAGAATGTCTAAGAAACAATGAAATTATAATAATAGTATAGTATATTCCGTGCCGAATCAGACAATGAAAACATATAATTGCCCCACAAAGGTATAATAATTACATAAACGTAAAATGGAATCTCCACCGATTTGATCTTTTGGCTTGACATTTTAATTAAACTGTCGCGATTTCAGGGGTAATATAAACCGGAGCTATTAACAGTTTTAATTTGTTGACTTATGACTTGTTTGAGATAGAATTATTATGAAATTTATTTGGAAAATTACAAATATTTGGTATAAATTTAACTTGTGTGAAAACATTTCATTAATTCGTCCATTGACTTAATCTGATTTCTAATTTGCTTACTTACTTGCTTGACCAGTCATAATATAATCCCTAAAAATAATATTTTCAATGTAGGCGTTACAAACTCGCGTACCCTAATTACACCCAATTCGATACAGGAATAGTAGATTGTATGACAAGGGTGCAAAGTAATATTTTTTCGGCGAGGGCGTTTTTTGAATCCAGAGCGAAGTGAGGGATTCTAGAGTTGAATCCCGAGCGTAGCGAGGGATTCTTTAGTAGAATCCCGAACGTAGCGAGGGATTCAAAGTACATCGCCCGAGCCAAAAATATACTTGCACCCGAGTGATACACTCTACTTTTCATCACCCACTATGAGAAAATAATATATATATATGTAGGAGTGTAATTTATGGTAACATTATTTTTATTAGTTTAAGTAATCTGTGGTATGAATGAAATGAAAGGATGATTGAATTATTGTGATTGGACGACGGTTGTATGATGAATGAGATAGAGGAACGAATGACAGAGACGAGTGAGTGAAAGACGTGGAGTTAGAACGGGAGTGTGACTGTGGGAGGACGAAAGACGGAATTGTAATTAAATATTTTATACTGTGCTGTAACTTCTGCTGTGAAGAGCCAATTAAACGGTGTATTGAAGACGGAGCCGTTTTTTTTGATCATACCCCTACAAATTTTTGGGGGCTCGTCCGGGATAGAATTCGAGAGCACTTGTATCTATCTACGGCGTGGCGTGGTTGTACAGCAAAAGACGGCGGACATTTTGGCGCGTGCGAAACTCAAACGACGTTACTTTACTTACGACGAAAGACGGCGCAAACGCAATGTCATTTTGCGGTTCGGAGGCGGAATTGAAATTTACGATGGATGGGCTGTGCGGCATAAGTAAGTTTAGCGGCGACGAAAAAACTTACGCGTCGAGCAAGTGGGCACAAGACATTGAAGACAACGCGGAGATATTTGAATGGACACCGCAACAGAAGTTGATAATCGCGAGAAGAACCCTTACAGGCACCGTGGAATTATGGCTAAGGTCAGAAAAGACATTTAAAACATACGAGGAAATCAAGGCGGCTTTGTTAAAAGAATTTCCAGAAAGTGTCAATGTTAAAGAGATGCATGAGATAATGGCGGCGCGGAAAAAACGTAAGGATGAGAGTTATTTTCAATATATGCTAACTATGAAGGAGTTGGGAAAACGCGCTAAGTTCCCAGACTACGTATCGATCCAGTATATAGTAGATGGCATAACGGATACAGAAATAAATAAGGCCATATTATACGGAGTCACGTCATACCCTGCATTAAAAGAAAAATTATTTTATTATGAACGTATGAAGAAAAAGATGCATCCAAACGACGAAGTTGTTAAAGATCGGCAAACAAAGCAACGTCAAATTCCAGTTTACATTAATAAGAAAAGATGTTACAATTGTGGAGAACTGGGTAATCATTTATCTGTAAATTGCCCTTACAAGAACAAAGGTCAAGGAATGAAATGTTTTAAGTGTAATAACTTCGGTCATCATTCTACGCAATGCAGGTCCAATAGCAACCGTTCAGCGACGTCAAAACCAGCCGTGATTGGAGAGCGCGAAACTACTTCACATCGTTCCGGTCATTACTCATCGCAACCGCCAAATTCAAACGCGAAGCAAGCGATGTGCGTCGAGAGCGAGACGGCAGCGGAAGAAAGAGACGGCTTTAGACATGGCGGCGCGAGCGCTCATTCATCCAGTATGGCGGCGGAATGTCATCGTTGCTGCCAGACGCGAGACGTTTGTCATACGTCAACGTCAATGATGACACATGACGGAAGTACCAGCCGAGACGTGGATGACAGTGACAGATGTGTCAATAATAGCAAGTCTGTGATCATGAACTCAAACGAGGTTGTCAAAAAGCCGATAAATGGTTAACAATTTGCGGTAAACTTATAAATGCGTTGATTGATACTGGCAGTGATGTAAATTTATTGTCGTACGATTTTTATAAATGTTTAGATGCTCCGATTCTAGAAAGTTGTAATATTGTTATGAAAGGTATCGGTTCAAGTAATATTGTTTCGTTAGGACGCATAAGTTTGTCAATAACAATAGATAAAACGACTTACAATAACATTGATTTTTATGTTATTCCTTCGAATTGTATGCCGTATTCTGTAATTATAGGTCAGGAATTTTTACAAAAGGTGGTAATGGTAATGGATAGTGGCAGTATTTTTCTATTAGCCGGCAACGAAAGTTGGTTACGAAATATTTGTGTGTCTAATTTAGAATTTGATTCCTTAGGTACAGGTGTCCTTATGGGTACGCATTGCAAACTAAGACGTATGGTTGAAATGTATACACCAATGAAGACGAAGGAGGCACCTATTCAATTGAGGATCATTTTGAAAGACGATATACCCGTAGCTCAACGACCGCGTCGATTAGCCTTTACTGAACAAAGGATTGTTGAACAACAAGTACAGGAATGGTTAGAAAACGGAATAATACAGGTGAGTTACTCAGAATATTCCAGTCCTGTAGTTTTAGTTCGCAAAAAAGATGGTAATACTCGTGTGTGTATTGATTATAGACAAATAAACAAAAAGATGGTTAAGGATGAATACCCAATGCCTGTGATTCAAGATCACATTGATAAGTTGTCAAATGCCAAAGTGTTTAGTACTTTAGATTTAAAAAATGGGTTTTTCCATTTATCAGTTCATGAAAACTCAATTAAGTATACTGCATTTGTGACGCATAATGGTCAGTATGAATTTTTAAAAGCACCATTTGGTCTGGCTGTGTGTCCAAAAGTTTTTACAAGATTCATCAATATTATCTTTAGAGATTTGATAGCAAGAGGTATATTGTTAATATTCATAGACGATTTAATAATTCCCTCAGAGAGTGAGGAACAAGCTATACAACATTTAGAGGAGGTTTTACGTGTGGCTTCTGATTATGGACTTGAAATCAATTGGAAGAAGAGTCAGTTGGTATGTAAGAAGGTAGAGTATTTAGGTCACATAATTGAGGATGGCAAAGTTAGACCGTCTCCAGATAAAACGGAAGCTGTGGTTCGATATCCCGTTCCAACAACAATAAAACAATTGCATAGCTTTGTTGGATTAACATCATATTTTAGAAAGTTTATTCCCAATTATGCATCCATTGCTCAGCCTTTAACAGATCTCCTTAAGAAGAATGTACCTTTTCAATTTTCTGAGGAACAATTGTTGGCATTTAATACTTTAAAGTCGAGATTAGCTAGCAATCCAGTATTAAAGATTTATAATCCTAATTGCCGTACAGAGTTGCATACAGATGCATCTAGGATAGCTTACTCTGCTATTTTAATGCAGTGGAATAGTGAGGATGGTTGTCTACACCCAGTCCATTACATGAGCCGTAAGACGAGTGACGCAGAGAAAAAATATACAAGTTATGAACTTGAAGCTTTAGCCATTATAGAAGGGGTGAAAAAATTTAGATGTTATCTTTATGGAATAAAATTTAAAATCGTTACAGATTGCAAAGCCTTCGAGATGACCCTAAGGAAAAAGGATCTAACGACCAGGGTGGCAAGATGGGTGTTACTGCTAGAGGAATATGACTTCACTGTGGAGCACCGAGCTGGTGAAAAAATGAAGCACACAGATGCCCTGAGCAGGAATCCATTTATTGCACTAAATGAGATGACTGCATGACAGTATTAGAAAAGCCCAAGAACAGGATGATGGTATTAAAGCTATTAAGGAGGTATTACAGAGTAAATCATATCAGGATTATTGGATTAATAATGGTTTATTAGTCAAGGGATCAGAGAAGAAATTGGTTATACCAAAAAGTCTAGAAAAACAAATTATAAGCAGAATTCATTCCAATGGTCATTTTTCAAAAAAGAAAATGCTTGAACTACTAGAAAAGGATTATTATATTAAAAATGTATCTCAAAAGATAGAAGATTTTATCGTTACATGTGTTCCATGTCTCTTGGCAAATAGAAAAGCCGGTAAACAGGAAGGATATTTGTGTCCAATTGAGAAGGGTGATTCTCCCTTACATACGCTACACATAGACCACGTTGGTCCGTTGACTGAAACTCGCAAACAATATAATCACATACTTACAGTGGTAGATGCATTTACGAAGTTTGTGTGGTTATTCCCCACTAAGGGTACATCCACAAGAGAGGTGTTAAATAAACTGGAAATTCATCAACAGACATTCGGTAATCCTGAAAGGATAATTTCGGATAGAGGGACTGCCTTCACAAGTAATGATTTTCAACAATACTGTGAAAGAGAGGGAATCCAGCACATAAAGATCACTACAGGTGTACCACGAGGAAATGGACAAGTAGAGCGTATGCACCGGGTCATAATATCAATATTAACTAAGTTGTGCATTGAAGACCCAGGGGTGTGGTACAAACACATAAGCAAAGTGCAAAGAGCATTGAATAGTACATACCAGAGGAGTATTAACTGTACCCCATTCGAGTTGTTAATAGGTAAAAAAATGAAATGTCAGGAGGATATAATTCTCTATGAATTATTGGAACAGGAAGCAAGAGATCAAGTAATAAACAACAGAGACGACTTGAGAAGTCAGGCTAAGCAGCAAATTCTTAAAATACAGGAGGAAAATAGATTAAATTTTAACAAGAAAAGGAAAGAAAGTCAGAAATATAAAGAAGGTGATAGAGTGGCAATAAAAAGAACCCAATTTGGTGTAGGAATGAAACTCAAACCCAAGTTCTTAGGACCCTATAGAGTTGATAGAGTCAAAGGCAAGGACAGGTATGATGTGGTCAAAGTAAATAGCAATGATGAGGGACCCATAAAGACATCCAGTGCTGCGGACTTCATGAAACCATGGCCCGATGAGGATGAAGGCCTTGACTATGACTCCAGCGACCAGGACAACTAAGACGAGTCACAAGTCAGTGTCTATTTGTTTTATTTTAATTTGTTTTGTTTTAGTTCTGTTTTGTTGTTCTCGGTTGTTAGGAAACTGTTGCCACTATACCATTGTTGCCATTATTTTAGTTCTACTCGTATTAATAAGATGTTAGTTATAAGATAGTTGTAGAGTCTGAGGTCAGCCTCAAACAGGATGGCCGATTGTAGGAGTGTAATTTATGGTAACATTATTAGTTTAAGTAATCTGTGGTATGAATGAAATGAAAGGATGATTGAATTATTGTGATTGGACGACGGTTGTATGATGAATGAGATAGAGGAACGAATGACAGAGACGAGTGAGTGAAAGACGTGGAGTTAGAACGGGAGTGTGACTGTGGGAGGACGAAAGACGGAATTGTAATTAAATATTTTATACTGTGCTGTAACTTCTGCTGTGAAGAGCCAATTAAACGGTGTATTGAAGACGGAGCCGTTTTTTTTGATCATACCCCTACATATAATAGAAAATAATAGAAAATAATACGTAAAAATGCACGAAAACTTAATTTTAATTTGAAAACGAAATCTTAATTTGATTTCTTTTTTTATTATTCAGCTGGCGGGGCCCTCGCGTCGTACCAGACATTCTTTATTCAAACAACTAGCTTTTGCCCGCGGCTTCGCCCGCGTGGAATTCGTTTATATCGCGAACCGGGGAAGTGGGGAAGAAGGTACGTCATCAACTATCTTCCTGGGAAAATTCATCGAAATCGGTCAGGCGGTTTAGATTTTTCATACAAACTTTCATCCCCTATTTCAAGCCTTTAGGGGTTGATTTTTGAAAAAAAAGTAGCCTATATGTAACCTGGGTTGACACATAGGATAGTTTTTATCGAGAAAAAATCCTGTGGGATACCATGGAGATGATTCTTAAGTCTTTGCATACCTGTGCAACCTGCGATCAAAAGTAACGATAAATAGCAAAAACTTCTTCACAAAATTAAAAGCACAGATACCGAGATTTATAGACATATGTGGAATTACTCCTTATTCCTGTAAAATTGTCCTGTAGGATATAATTTCTATATTTCATCTTTTTTTGTTCAAGGCTACGTCCAAATCGCAAATACGACTGATAATATTATTTACATGAGTTACAAATAAAAACCTGGATGAATGCATTATCCCAATATAAAATTCCTATATAATTTTTTTATTGCGAAAAATTATTGGACTAAACTCACACTAAACTCAGGAACACAATATATGCACTACACAGAGTGAAAGGGAGATTAGTGCAGGAGGTTCATTCCGTTTAGTTGTTCCATTTTGTTCCTTAGAGAAAACTATTAAATTCCTAGTAGCTGAACCCGCTACTTCGTACGCGCAGGAGTTTATTCCGCGTAACTCCAGATCCCGCGGGATTTTCGGGAAGACAGACATGGTAGTTTTATATTAATGTCTGTTTAGAAGCTATTTATACCCCATACGCGAAGAAGGTTTTCCCGCGAAAATTCCGATCCCGCGGGATTTCTGGGATAAAAAATATCCTATATGTTAATCTAAGTTGCCCTCTATGTGTGCGCCAAATTTCATGAAAATCGGTTCAGTAGTTTTTGCGTGAACTTTCACATTTATAATATTAGTAGGATATTTGCGTTCGATTTCTTTAGCGCAAAATACTAAAATGTTCTAAATTCAAAATAGGACGGAAAAGATCTAGCCGGCAGGAAAAGTTGTATGAAAATTCATTCCCGCCCGCTGAATAGAAAACAGCAACTTTGGAACCCCTTATGTCCGAACCAATTCGTCTTTTTCGAATAGGTGTGATGAAAAAAATATTTTCATCCCGAAATATAGGTACACATACACACAAAGTGCATACGAATAGATTTATCTTGAAACCAAAAGGTAAAAAAGTAAAAATGACGAAAATATTTTAGAATAAAAGAATAAACGTTTATTTCTGTCCACATACACATACCTACGTGCATATTATGTAATAAAACAGAACAAATGAAAAATTTTAAACAAAAGACAGAATTAACCCAGACTAATATTATAAAAAAAACTAAAAGAAACTAAAAAATTAAAAAAAACTGTAAAAAAACTAAAATAATCCCTTCCTCTTTCCCAATTCAGGAACGTGGCGGTATTTTATCGGAGAAGGTTACATTTGATTAGTCATTAAACATTTTATACCTTCGAATTGTAAAATCCTCCCTTTGAAAGTTAAATCAGACAGAACAATAAAAGTTGAGCGTTCACTGGGCTACCAATAAAACCAAGCATTTGCGTGTACCTTATCAGTAAAAACATAATTTTACAATTTTTCCACTGCTGTCCCAGACCGTATACAATTTGTCAGGCTTTTCACGTTAATGGTTTAATTGCTATAACCATCGCGATTAACCTACAGGTTTAAGATATTCATTGTCAATTACAGTTGAACACATTGACAATAAGTTTCAAAAATGTATGTCTGATTACAGTTACATACAATATTGACTATGTATTTAATTATCTTTTTTATTTACGAAAAGATTTAAATCAAATGAGCCTTCAATTATTTCCCTAAGTTCACCGTAATTTATCAGATATCAGTATTCGCCGCATTGAAATATCTATTTATTATTATTTATTAGTGCTCATTCATACTAACTCGCGGGCGCGGTGGCGGGCGCGGTCACGAAATATCAAACATATGGCGTAATATCCATGTGTTCACACAGGAATCTCACGTGCGGTGTAAGTAGCGGGCAAGCTCGCGACGACGCGCGCGGCGCGCTCGCGGCATATCAAACGCATGAAATATTTGTGTGTGTTCACACTGAACTAGCGGCGGAGCGCGCGATTCAGTAGCGACGCAACTGAACTCTCGCGCAAAACGCCTGGCGGTCAATATGAACACGAGCTCGCCACGTCCACCGCGCGCGCGCCCGCCACCGCGCCCGCGTGTTCGGTATGAACAAGCACTATCTCCTGGTTGTTGTGATAAGTTATGTCTACTTTCAAGACAATTTCTAAGCTAGCGATTGAAGAACTCATCTCTGGCGTGTCGTTAAAGATGCGGACAGGCTTTGTCTTATTAGAAGCCGACACCGAGCCTATCGGCCCATTCTGGTCGCTGCCCGTTCGTCTGCTTTAAACTAGTCAGTTATTGATAGTTTAGGATTGGTATGGCAAAAATAGGAGTAGATTTCCTTCCGCTTCCTCCAACCACACTGTAAAACCTTATTTATTGATCAAAACTTGACGTTCGTTTGAACCGATTAGATCACGACCATTTTTGGCTGCATTTCTCGTATGTAACCCATTTTTCATCGTCAGTCACTATCCGCTTCATAAATGGGTCAATTTCGTTACGCTTCAGCAAAGAATCGCAGGCATCAATTCGCTCCAAAAGGTTCCTTTGCGTCAAGCCGTTTAGCACTCATGCATCTAGTGTCTTGAGACCAGTCCCACGTTTAATGGTCCCAAACGGTTTTCTGGCTAATAATCAGTTCCTTTGCAATAGAATTTTGTTTTAAAATAACGCTATTCATGAGATAAGCTACTGCAACGCTACCCAAAATTAGTATGTAGGTATTTATGTATCAGTAGTATGTATTTGACACTACTGTTATACTATTACTATTAGTAGTATGTACTGACAGGACGATGCGTCTTCTGTCAGTTAAAAGTGTCAAATACATACCACTAATTTTGGGTAGCGTTGCAGTCGCGTATCTCATGAATAGCGTAATGTGAGAAGTGCCTTAATGTAAAAGTAGTAATAAAATAACGCAGCTTTATCAGTTCAAATAGTTGCTTTTTACAAAAAAAAATAACCGACTTCAATCTTGATAAGTAGAGATAACTCAAAAACTAGTCGCCAGATGGCGCTCAATTCAACATGTAAGTGTAAAGTTCTCGTCACTACAAATTAATGAAGACCAAACACTAGATAACTGCAGTAAATCGTTGAGGAGTTCCCTCGACTGTCTTTCGGCTTCATCAGATCGACTCCAGATCTTCATGAAATGGTAGCGCTTTAGTGTACTTATGATAACATGAACAAACACACTAGTTGTCCATACAATTTTCGAAAGTTCCCCTCGATTTCTCTGAGATGCCATCATCAGATCCTGGTTTCCTTATCAGGGGACCCCACTGCGCATATCTACTTTACAACAAAAAAAGAATTATCAAAATCGGCCCATAAACGACGAAATAATCACTGAACGTACATAAAAAAAAGCATATATACGGTCGAATTGAGAACCTCCTTCTTTTTTGAAGTCGGTTCGAAATTTATAAAATTTATACAATAATACATTTGTAAAACTGCTCGCTGTCTGTTTGACTGTTATGTTGATTTTCACTCATACATTGTATACCTAAGCTTAACTTAACAAATAAGTAATGTTTGGTTTATACGGATTGGTTATTATTTAAAAAAGTTATTTCAGTTTAACGAATCAGGCTCAGAAACTTCTGAATGACGCTACTAAGGATCTGGTTTTACCCAACCGAAGCGAGAGCGGGTTTTCAAGTAAATGAATGTTGAACATTGATATTATTATGCGTTGGAACAATAAACTTAACCTGAAGCTTCAGTTCACGAGTCGGAAATTGAGTGCTTATTCGGTAGCATGTCACGGAAGAACAACGGATCCAAATAGACGTGTTACGCTTTACGGTCGTATTACGATGGCCTCAATTTGTACTTTTATTTATCATGCTGTAGTAAGGTATGCCTGTCTCAAGTGATTGGACTCATAACAGCCTTTGTAACCTTTACATTTGGATAAGTTGGCGGATAATGCAACAACTAACAATTTATAACTTTTTGAGTTACTTAACAAAAACATATTGAGAACAGTTCGGAGTATTTACCACATTAAATATTTTTATATCTACTTAGTCAATACCATCTAGATTAACAATTTATTAATGCGTGTATTTTAAACTGTTTTATAGTACATACTAGCTTTTGCCCGCGGCTTCGCCCGCGTGAAATTCGTTTATATCGCGAACCGGGGAAGTGGGGAAGAAGATACGTCATCAACTATCTTCCTGGGAAAATTCATCGAAATCGGTCAGGCGGTTTAGATTTTTCATACAAACTTTCATCCCCTATTTCAAGCATTTAGGGGTTGATTTTTGAAAAAAAAAAGTAGCCTATATGTGACTCTGGGTCTTCAACTATTTTCATTCTGAATTTCATCCAAATCGCACCGGTGGTTTAGCCGTGAAAACGTCACAGACAGACAGACAGACAGACTTTCGCATTTATAATATTAGTATGGATTGTATAAAACAGTTTAAAATAAAATATTTAAACGGTATATACATACTTAGCTACAGCTAACTTCTGATATGCTTTGTGCTATTGATTGCAGGTAAGATTGGTTTACGACAAAAGCCTTATCTCGTTAATGTTATTACAATGTATTACTTACTTGAACATCGTAAGGAACTTGTTATAAATTAACCATAGATTTAGCATAAACTGTCGTTTAACATAACACGTTACACCTGACGGTTGATAGACAATATTGTGGTGGCAAAAAAGATATTTTTATGAGTTTTAAACAGGTTTTCAGACGATAATTTAATAATTTTTGTCTACATCAGTCGAAAGTACGGCGTAAAATATTGTATTTTTATTTATTAAACAGATACTAAAACGTTATTTCGATCAAATGATTAACGATTTAGCTACAACAATAACTTTTTGATGTCTATAAAATATTCAAAATTTTCCGTTTATTTAAGTGATTCGGGGAAGGATTTTTTATTAAATAACACAAAAATACATCCACAGTGGAAAAGATTTCGTTACGTTTCGTACTAAAATAGAATAGGAAAGGTCAAACCAAAGGGCAAATCCTGTCTAACTTACTTTATCAAATTTAAGTTACTTCTGTAACAAATACTTACCTATTTATTCTTTTGATTATTTCAAAGAAGCCACCTACACTTTTAACCCTCCTGGGTACCTACTTGTACCTCAACACAAATTTATATTCACGCTATGAAACTGTTAAAGATATTTACATAATATTGTGTAGGAGTAACACCTACACTGTGGTTGTGTACAATATGGAATTGCCACTGCCCGTTAAAAATAAATTTGTTATCCATGCTTACAATTCAATTTAGCTTGTAAGCAAAACTTACTTACGATGTTTTAAATTCTTGCGGTTAGTCTGCAATGTACCTTATTCACAGGGGCGGAAAACTGGCATTTGTTTGGGATGTATTTAAGACGCATTCCGTGACGAACGCGACTTTAAAGGTGTAAATATGCTCATTTACAGTAGGTATATTGGTTATATTCCAAAAAATATATGTATATTTTGGTACAGTTATAATATAATTATTTTTTAATAAAAAAATAAGTTTTCAGCCGTTTTCAGAAAAACGGTTCTCTTGCCGGATGTATTAAATATAAGAACATTCTGGTTAAGGATTTTATTAACCATTTTATTACGAACTAACATTATAGGATTTATGGGATCGAAGGCGTTCAGAAAAAACTCATTCCTTATTACCTAGATATCTTCCACGAACCTAAGTACTTACAAACGCATCCTTAAACAACAGTTGTATTATTATGTGTCTATATCTATAAACTAGCTGACGCGGTAGACGTCGCTCTACACTCATATTATTAAGAAGACGCCCTCGCTTCGGTGGCTTGTAGCTACTATTCTGTGGTTATTCCGAGTAGTTTCTGAGATTAGCGTGTTCAAACGAACAAACAAACAAATTCTTCTGCTTTTTATTATTAGTACAGAAGTGTAGATTGGATTACAATTTTGCTTACCTGCCACATTGTACGTTCGACTGATAGTAAACAAATTGCTCGCGAGTATTCCACTGACGACACGTTACGACGGCGACATGTTTAATACTAGATTCTCCGTTGTCCCGGTTCGATAATTATAATCAATGCCAAGAATAAACATAAAGGAAAACCGTTTATACACTGTTCTTAAGCGATTTCTCTGGACGTCCGTTGGCCATTGTAAAACAACAATAGATATACAATTCGAAGTTGGCTCTAATGGGTTTACTTAGCCAGATTTGACCTCGACAAACATGTTATTTAATTGATGATTCCATATAGACATTTTAAGCTACGACGTATGTCCGTTGCTATAGATAAATATTTTCTTCTCTTTAACCTCAGTGACCTTTCACGAACCACAATCACACCACAACTAAAAAACATCGCACACCAACGGCCCGATAATATTATAGATGTGTGATTATCTATCGAAGCTGTGTGTAAAGGAAATCAAATTTGTATGAAAATGCAGTTTCTTCACACGAAGCATATTTTGCCTTTCAAATCAACTACTACGGAACCATTAACGATCGACAGAGTCAGAGTCACTACTATAGGTAGGTACGCAATTATTCAAAATAAGCGCAAAGAAAAAATCTTTATTCTTTGAGATGTGGTGCAGGTGTGGTAGGTACCTACTCATACTTTTACTTACACATCTTTAATTACTGTGTGTGTGCTTAACTGCTTCACGATGATCCCCCCTGAAAGTAATTGGAGATGTGGATTTGTGTGGTAAAACATGTTAATTCAGTAGAAGCCCATTCGTTCTTGATTCAAAGACACCTACATAGATTATCGAACATTATTATAATAATTAGGTATACACCTACTGTCATTATAATCCACGTTATTATGTAATAAGTATATACCTAACCTATTGAGTATTAAAGGCTGTTTTCCACCGTTTAGCCATGATATTGTAACGCCTTTTTTTTGCAATCGAGCGGAGCCTTAATAGTTAAAGAATAATTAAGTAGGAACCGACCTTTGAACCTCCCATATGTCAATTCTCGATTTCCCATGGCACTGCCAGAGCGCTGTTGATAACTAGTCCACACATCTCATTACATTCTTTTTGGCACCATAAAACTTTAATAACGCTAATTTTTTCGGTTACGCTTTGACGCGTCACATTTTTCTGTTACGCGCCATCTTTATTTTAAATCATTGTCAAATTTGAACTTTGATGTAAAATTTATTGAAAAAATGTAGATTTACGATTCTAATAAGATTGTGATTTTTATCTATTTGTAAGTTTACAATCTTGTTAGAATACAATCAAAACAAAATATTCGCTTGACATTGACATGACATAATATGCACAGACTAGCTAAAGATTAATGTTTCGTTATACGGTAAGTATGCGACGACTAGTCTTATTGGTAAAATATTTAATAAAGGTTTTTAACTGCAATATAACAGTAAATAAATTATAACTAAGTATTCAAGATAGTTTAGGATGACTATTATAGTGATTATTCCGGTGGAGTAGGGATAGCATGTCGCTTAAGTGGAGCTACTCCCACCACCAGACTTTACCGTTCAGAAATACATGTGCAGTCTCCTCACCTCACAGATGAAAACAGAGTGGGAGAAATGCCCAAAATCGTAAGAGATTGATAATTAGCGATTGATGCACTGAATTGCGAACAATGACGATGATGAACAATACAATACAATTAAATTTATTTATAATTATAACAATATATTTATATTATGATATTATTATTTATATTGCCGTAAAGAAGTTTCACTTCTTACGTGTGTACACTAGTACACGCACACATTTTTTTTAACCTCCAAACTGTAATAAGTAAACAACTCTTAAATTTTCAAATCAATATCTGTCAAATAACTTCGTTCCGTGACGCTGAGTGGCGCTAGTGTTCGGTGTCGATTGTCGATGGCTGAT
The DNA here is from genome assembly GCA_905404135.1 of Hesperia comma. Taxonomy (NCBI): domain Eukaryota; kingdom Metazoa; phylum Arthropoda; class Insecta; order Lepidoptera; family Hesperiidae; genus Hesperia; species Hesperia comma. Next base: position 10,870,819 of record FR990021.1, on the reverse strand, counting down.
CTATACTCATTCAACTTAATAATTTACTATTCCAAAATAATTGTAATAATTTCTGTCCTAATTAATTACATTGTAGACATTCCCATTTTAATTAGTTACATTTTTTCCGGAGATCTAAAGATTTAAACCTTTTAGTGAATTCGATTGTAATTCCTCTATGTCTATGGGAGTCTGTCTATGGCAACAAGGTTGTATTTTTTCTCACGAACGACCTTGAACCTGTCAACTGGATAATTTCCCCAAATTCCTGATTTCGGTCTCCTATTTAGAATGAAGTGAAATGTAGAAATGTTTTTGTCAGTGGTGTCGTGACTCAGTCAATTCTTGCTGCCGGTGTTCCGGGACAAACTGTACTCTGTGGGAGGGAGTGAACGAATTGTTCTAGTGAGTCAAAGGAGTGATATCCTGGTTCCGCTGGGTTTGACGTAAAAGTGGAGCGTGGCTTCGGTCTTTTCTATTCTCGGGCGGCGTTCGAAGCGGACCTCAGAGCTGGGAGGAGCCTGGGGAGCCTTAATAAGTGTGCTGGATACCCTGAGGTTGTGTAACCGGGAACTCTCCGGGCAACGCAGCGGGCATAGGCTGAATAATTCGGGGCCGTGCGTGCAAATTGCGCGTCCCGTTGGCCGCTTCAAGCGGGTTGTCAAAGTTCGACACTGCATTACGAATTGGCTGGAACCGGTGGACGAAACCCTGCTCCTCGTGCCGGCCACGTGCTTTCGTGCCTCCAGTCGGGAGGCGGTCTGTATACGGTGGGGCTATACCCCGACGCTGCTACACGGCGGTGACTGCACCTCCGGATGGCTGGTTTGCTGACCAGTTCCGGGTGTGAGCTGGTTCCTGCTGCGGCTTTGGGCTGAGCTGACTTACTTTTAATTTTCTTTTGTCTCTATTATCAATTATTTATTTTGGGGTGTTGGTTAAAGCCGAAGGTCAGCAACCAGGAGCAAAGCACAGCCTATGGTTACTGTAATGGAGACTTCATTACTTACCTACTTTAATTACCTACTTAATTACCTACCTTAATTACCTACTGTAATTACTTACCTACTTTAATTACCTACTTAATTACCTACCGTAATTACTTACCTTAGTTACTTACCGTATATATTGTTAAAGTCAGCAAGCGAGCCAATGGTCAATATCTCTTATCTTACCCAGGTGTACTGATGTGTCCCTAAAAATCTATATCTTAATATTAACTCTAAGCCTTAATCTAAATCTTAATCTAAATAAAAATCTAAATCTTAATATTAACTCTAAGCCTTACTTTAAATCTTAATTTAAGCCTTGACCTAAATTTAACTTTAAATTTAAATGTTAATCTAAATCTAAATTTGGATCTATATTTATAGCTTCCGAAATTTTAAATATTATCATCAAATTTGGTTAATACAACGTGTAACCACTATATTTAACTATAGTAAAATAAATATCTTGAACAAGGTATTACTTCTTTTCTTTATTGATACTCCCAAATTGATAGGGAAAAGATTTTTTCATCACACCTATTCGAAAAAGACGACTTGGTTCGGACTTACGGGGTTCCAAAGTTGCTGTTTACTATTCAGCGGGCGGGAATGAATTTTCATACAACTTTTCCTGCCGGCTAGATCTTTTGACGTGACAACGTCTTATAAATTGGTTTGCCGGGTGGCACTTCAAGAAACTGCGTTAGTAGCTCCGCTCACGTTACTTATAGTAGCTACGGCGTACACACGTTGGCGTGTTTCATAAAATGGTACAGCGCCATCTCTGGAGAAGTAGAGTAATCTAGTTTGTTACCTCACTTAGTTGTGACTAATGGTTAATGGTCTAACGGTTAGCAGCGCTAGATGGCGGATGGTGTTACAATGTTTTAAATATAATTCTTTGTATATGTTTACCCCATGAAGATACGGGAACGCAGGGTCAACTTCACAAATAACCACAACTGCTTCCAAACCCAAAATAGCAGTTTATTATAAAACCAAAGAAGTCGACACATTGCCCTTTACAAATTTTTCTCTTATATAAACTCCACGTTACACTCGTTAGCGCGTTTCACAAATTGGTACAATGCCATCTTGTTTACAAGTGAGGAACTATTTAACAAAAATAAAACATTAAACTTAAATTGCTTCCGCCTTCACATGACGGTTAGACAGTATAAATAAATGTTTTAAATTGTTACTATTATTTCATCCTTCTTCCTACTATACGAATGAATATTCACATTAAAATTATTTTACCACTCAAAGTCGTTGTCACGTAAAACTTTCGCCCGTATACCGACTTTACAGGCAACCAATTTTTCCGTCCTATTTTGAATTTAGAACATTTTAGTATTTTGCGCTAAAGAAATCGAACGCAAATATTGTTTGAATAAAGAATGTATGGTACGACGCGAGGGCCCCGCCAGCTGAATAATAAAAAAAGAAATCAAATTAAGATTTCGTTTTCAAATTAAAATTAAGTTTTCGTGCATTTTTACGTATTATTTTCTATTATATATATATTATTTTCTCATAGTGGGTGATGAAAAGTAGAGTGTATCACTCGGGTGCAAGTATATTTTTGGCTCGGGCGACGTACTTTGAATCCCTCGCTACGTTCGGGATTCTACTCTAGAATCGCTCTGGCTTCAAAAAACGCCCTCGCCGAAAAAATATTACTTTGCACCCTTGTCATACAATCTACTATTTAACATTACAATGTGTATGTATAATCAAAGTCAGCCATAATATAACGTCAGATGACGTAAATTGACAGATTCGTGTAAAATAAGCCAAAAATCCCAAACTGTCAATGTGAGAGATATATTTTGAGATTAAATCAACATGTTTTAATATGTACGCATGAATGTGATAAAATCGATTGTCGAAATAGCATTTTTATTTTTGATGAATATCATGTAAACGATATCTAAAAATCAGTTGTTTTGTGTAATGTTTGGCCGATGTGATAACAGACAATATAGAAAAAACGTTCCAATTCAGTTATTCAGAATAGAATATGAAAAACATCTCTACACCACATTAAATACCACGCATTTTCTGACTGATCTTAATAGAATAGACAACAACAAGTAGGTGACAAGTGAGAGTACAGAAAATCGTAACGTCACGTTATAATCCTGCGAATAAGGTCGCCTGAAGCTGAAGAGGCTCATAAAAGTCATAAATCATACATAATTCCACGTCGGAGACACTCGCAACCCCTCATCCGTGAACTGAATGTTTATTTACTCTTATATCGCTGACAAACTTTGTGGTATTGAAAAATATGGCCTTTTGTCACGACATCTGGTTCTAGTTCATAATTCTAATGTTGATACGAATATAATTATGTCGTCAAGTTGGGATTTGAATCAACTTTCTTTGTTGATACAAGTAATAACTACAAGTTTATGGACTGATTTGTGCATAATAATGGTAATATGGCACGTGAGTAGCCTCCTGGGTGTGTAGGGAATGGTTTCGACACAGGTTTTCAGGCGTTTTTTTATTATTTATTATGGTCGCATTTCATGAAATTTTTGACGTGATAACGTCTTATAAATTGGTTTACCGGGTGGCACTTCAAGAAACTGCGTCACGCTCCGCTCACGTTATGCGCTTACAATGAGAGCGAGTGAGAGGCACGCGTCCCTTCCACTCGGGCATGGTTAGCCCGCCTAAGAGCGAGAGAGACAGACATAAAAAGTGAAAGGCACGCGTCCCTTCCTCCTTAACATTACTTATGGTAGCTACGGCGTACACACGTTGGCGTGTTTCAGAAAATGGTACAGCGCCATCTCTGGAGAAGTAGAGTAATCTCGTTTGTTACCTCACTTAGTTGTGACTAATGGTTAATGGTCTAACGGTTAGCAGCGCTAGATGGCGGATGGTGTTACAATGTTTTAAATATAATTCTTTGTATAAATAAATGTTTTAAATTGTTACTATTATTTCATCCTTCTTCCTACTATACGAATGAATATTCACATTAAAATTATTTTACCACTCAAAGTCGTTGTCACGTAAAACTTTCGCCCGTATACCGACTTTACAGGCAACCAATTTTTTAAAGTCTATTGGCCACATCATGATGTGGTTTGAGCAGATCAATGATAAGAAATCGTTTCTCGATATGGGCAACTAAACGCGCGACTATTTCATGAAATGGTCAAGATTATTTGATCATATCGTAAAGTTACATTAATTACAGGTAGACGCGCTGTAAGCGCTTTGTTTAAGTGAAGATAGCGGCCACTGGCGAAAATGTTGTTTCTCTTATCAATTTGGCCTAGAGTAAAAGGGTAGCAACAAAAATTGCGAATTGCAGAAAATAATAATAATTCAGGTCAATTATCAAAACCGAGTAACATTGAACGGAAGCATAAAAATTGAGTTGATTTTGGATATAAAGCAATGAATACTCATTGTAGTAGTTATTTAACATTTCCATTACTACTCAGTCAAATTCTTCAAGGTGTAGGTAGTTCAAATTGTTTACAGAACCGAATTAGCCTTCCCCTACTCCACGTAGTCTTGTATGCCCTACCCCTAGAGTGTTTTTTAGAACCCGGAGGCGCGGAGACCAGCAAGCAGAAGCTGCGCAGGCGAGCGTGGGTATCTGTGCTTTGTTACGCAAGGGCGAAGGGGCTGCACCTTCTGCAGTGCCTGAGACGTCACGGTTCGAAATGACGCCCTATATCCCGCATTTTTATTAAATATTTTATGGACACCCTATTAATACGATTCGGCCAAACGTGGATGATCAAATCGTGAAACGTAGACGATTTTACGATCTGGCCAAACTGCGTAGACCAAATCAACGAAGTGAGCAAATCTACGATGTGGCCACGACATATGGATGAGGTGCCTCGAATCAAATATGTCACAAATGACGTATGTATAAGCTCTTTAACTTAAATTTCAACGTGTTTTTCCTCCTAAACAAAAATGGCTGATTCAGATACGGAGTACAAAACAACATTTAAAACTTAATATTTAGGTAACATTGTTTATAAGTTTCGGGAACATTTAATTGATAAGAAGTTTATTTGAAGTAGGTGAATTATTTGAAGGTGCGAATGGTCACCCAAACGTCTATTATTCAAACTAAATATTACATTACAAGACAATCATTTCTATGGAAAGTAAATTAAAGTACCTACCTAATAATAAATCGAAAGCGACACATTTTTGTGTATGTATGTAAACGCGCTCATTCACATGCGTGAACTTTTGTGCATTTTACGAATTATTGACACAGCTTTGACATAATCTACCAACACAACGAATATGTCAAAAATTTCGGATAATCACTCTTTAGGCTCTATCTAACATCATTAAGCACTCAAAGCCTACTGCTCAAGTGGCTCGATCGTGTAGAATTGTAGAGGGATAGAGCGAAAAGAATAGAAGAGAGAATGCGAATAGAGTATACTGAACGTCCAAATACAAATTGGATCCCCACATTAGAGCTGGAATATTACAGATACAAAATACAAAACTACATATGTAGGTGTGTAACAAACAGCTTGGAAACTTTTCCATAGATTTTCAATCGGTAGACTGTATTTACAGTTACTGAAATGTTGTTATTGTTTACACAGTAAATATAATTGATGTCTGATGATTTCGTAATACCTCTGTTTTGTGGTTTGCGTCACTATTTCTAGTAGTATAAAACTAGCAAGAAGCAATATCAACCTTATGCATTTAAACGACCAAACAAATATCTTGTCGATTTGTTATAATTATTGTGTTAGTTAAGATTAGGCTAAGTTAGATTAAGATAGGCTTACGTAGAAGAATGTGCATTTGTTAAACCAATTCAAATGCAAACTCGATTTTATAGTAATGTGATGTAGCAAGCTTGTAATAAAGGCTGAACAAGGACACGAGTAGTCCAATTATAAATTCCTATTTAGTTATGCACAAATTATCCTTGAACTACAATAGATGTGGCCATGAAGTTGTTCCATTAAATATAATAACACCCAAATAAACTTGATTTATACAATTGTTTTGTAATAATACGACTTCACGACATGCGATGAAATAACTGGGTATTTAATTATTTTATTGAATTTATTTCACAGTCGTAATAAATTTTTAGTGTTTTATAATAATTATAATAAATTAATTATGAGCTACCTTCGCCAGTATTGCCATCTAACGATAACCACTAAAGCTAATAGCTTTACATGATCCAGACAGCGGTAGCATTTAAAAATATAAGCAAATCCATCAAACTTTCGACTGTTAAGTTAATTTACTAATTGGCTACCACTTTACTTTAATTTTAAATTGCATCAGGTATCTTTGGAATATTTACATTACGTAATTTTCCACAAAAACCCTCACAAAATTTGGTGACAAACCAACTTTAAATACGTCAAGCGAACAAAATAGAAAACAACAATGGACTATACAACAATAGCTAAAAGTTTTGTAAGGGATTTTACTTGTTCTCTGGAAAAGCTCATAAGAAAAACCTGCTCTGTGATAAAAGTGATCTCAGAAGAAGTGCCGAGATTTTTCCACGGCTAAACAAGACTGGCGTTGCACACTTGAAACCATTTATATGAAAAGTGTTAAAGAAAGAAATCTTTTGTTTTACGTAAAAATGGATGCAAAAATGCTAGTATGTGCCTAGTTAAAACCATGTTTGAATACGTATGGAAAGACTTACCTTATGCACTAAGTGAATTATAAAATATAAAAGTTAATTCTAAAATAATCTAATGTATATGCAATTATATTATGTTATTAACAAAGTACTCATGGCACGAATTTAAAGTAACAATGATAAATGAGACGTATAAACTAAAAGAAAATAGAAAGGAGCAGGTAATTGAAATTTACAGCTAATAAATATTAAGTATGTAGAGAATGCATACATTCATGAATATTTGGGTGAAGAAACAAACTTTTATTATACACCACGAAGAATACGACGTACAACTATTCCCTTAGGCTAAACTTACTCGTAATTCTCTTTGACTAGTTGGCTAAAGCAAAATTTCGACGTCTATTCTGACATCACTTTCAAAGCATACAGCAAATTCACAGTCTAGAAAAGTTTGGATATTTTGGAAAATTTGTAAAACGAAGACTGACTAAAGTATGAAATTGCAAAGTTATGAGCAAACAAAAGAGGGTAGACTTGATAAAAGCCCTCTTGTATGTTAGCGGAATGGAGTTTGTTGGAGACGCTCGCAGTCTCTATGTTGAAGAAACAAAAAGGGTAGGTCGAATTATAGTCGCGTCTACTCGAGACTCTTAAACCTAGCTATGTGGTAATATTTTTCGTTGTTGATATAGGGTAAATCCGTTAGAGATGGCCGTACGGGAGAGATGGCCAATCGAAATATTTCGTAGATTCATTCGCTAGATGGTGTTGCGTCATCGTTAATTCCCTTCGGGTAGTGTTCAGGAACGGCAGCCGTGCACATTTGTGTGCATAAAAATTATAAAATGCGAGTAAATAAGCTTTGTTTTTTCATAGTAGGGCAAAAATTATACAGTTGGTTCAATTAACGTCCTGTAGCGTAAATATTTGTGCTGATTGTATGTGTTTTTTGTGTTTAATGCACAATGCATGTTTCTTCGTGTAACATAAGCTCAAAATGGCGCATCTAGCGCTTTTTATTCTTTTTAATATTCTTATGGCCATCTCACCCGTAGGAAAAGGAGTGATGGCCTTATCTATTCAGTGTAAGATGGCCATACTAATTATAATATTTTTTTTGTATAATCGCATTAATTTTATAATCAAATCATTATGTTGTCTATGCCAACGTTCATAAGTCACATTACTTGCAACCCCTTGATCTGGCAGTATTTAAATATCTCAAATTCAATTTTTATGAACAAGGCAGACCGCTTACCGCATAAACTGATTGAGGCTCGTAAGCGTAGCAAGCAAGTTGGTAAGCTTTAGACTTCTTATGAGCATTATAACAACAACTCGAAGTAAAGAAATAGAAAAAGGAATGAAAGAAAATTATCCAAGAATTAAACAGGCAAAAAACATAGCTAAGATCGTAGAGAAAAAACTGATAAACCGGTTCTGTAATTGGTTCTGATGAAGAGCAGCCAATATTATGTGACACATATGTGAATTCAAGGAAAATTAAGAAGGTAACTATGCTGGATGCGGCGAAAATTATTATAGGACCCGTCTTATTGAAGATTGGCTTCAGTATCTGATTTGTTGCCTGTGGGTGCAGGAAAATTGTACAGAATTTGAGGACATGTGTTCAAAATGTGGACAGAAGAAGAGAAAGGACCTAAAACAAGCATTACTGACTGGAAAAGGCAATGGACAAGGTGAAACGAGCACTGGTCATCTGTCCCGTACTACTATGGCCATCATACCCTGATATCCCGGGTGAGATGGCCAATCGTGTTTTTTTTTAAATACTTTTTATTGTTACTTTTGAGTTTAAAATATTTTATTTCATGTTGATTTTTTTAAAGAAAGATAATGAAAGATTATAATGACAATGTAAGTTTGATTATAAAACTAATATTTTTTATTTTATCGCCCTCCGAAAAAACTATGGCCATCTCTAACGAATTTACCCTATCGAAATTGTATATTAAAGAAAGATACCTAATCTTTTCTGATTTTTTTTCAGTGATCTTGGGAATTTTCACAGAAGTTATTTACGTAAATATTTTTACTAAGTGCACCTACGTTACTGTTATTACTTTAAATTATGTTATAAAGTTTTATAGGACTAAAAAGCACTTTAAAACGGTTTGAAAGCTTTTATCAGTACAAAAACCGATGTAACCGAATACGTAAAAGATACTATAAAATGTATTGTATTTTAGACATTAAAATAAATAGTTCAAGCATTATTCTACGAAGTCAGCTCGTAACCTAATCATTCTTAAGGGTTTAGACGTTATTTTTTTGCACTTGTTTAGGGTTTATTCAGCAGCTTTACGGTTTTAATGCAAACTATGCAATTATAATCTTAAGCTTACTTAGCGCTCTCCGACATTCACCAAGGAACATATACGCCAAATAGCTTCTGGCGCTCAATAGTTTCGGCTGTGCGTTGTCTGTCAGTCAATCACTCAGTAACGAGAGTTCCTAATTACTATTATAATTAGTATATAATATTAATTCACATATATTAATTAATAACATTACGAATGGATCTCAAGCAATCATATTAAGGAATATGTTTAGAACACTGATCAGAAAACTACCCTTTTAGTTTGATAAGTTGACAAAGTTGTTTGCATTATTTTTGCAGCCGCCGTTGCGGGCAGGCTGGCAACAACTACTCGTAGCTACGCGAAGTTTAATGCATTATGAATTTTAACTTGTTCAATCTTAAGTGCACTACTGTAGCAATCAATTTTAAATCTTGAACCGTTTTATTATAGGAAAGTTGCTCTCTCCTCCACGTTTACAAATAGGTAGGTACTTTAAGTTCACTTTTAATTAAATTATTGGTCGGTTACAAAACAATGTCGAAGAAAAGTTTTAGCATTTACATCGTCTCAACTTATTGAATACTAGAAAATGACCTTTTTCCTTCTTTTTAGTTTCGACAAACTGACGCCTCCTTGCCATAAGATAAGAGGTCTTTTTTTAAATTTACAATATTTTTGGGAACAGATTAAAATAAAACAAACACTAAATGGTACTGTAGGCTCACTGCATTCATCAATCGGTGTACCATTTCTGATATTACCAAAAACAAATAAAACCGAAACACCCAGTCAAAATAAATGAAACCATAGTTTTTATCAAATATATTCCACGTATAGTATTTAGCATAATTTGCATACCTCTGAGTTCCATGACTATTCTCATAGGTAATACGTTATGCAGCTTCTTTATATGCAGCTGGCTTTATCTTTTATTGTAGACGGAGAGCCGATTTTTTGGTAATGATGACAAATCTGTGTGGTAAAAAATAAAGCCAGAAATCCTTGTAAATAGTACCCAACGCAAAACAAAAGGACTAGGTAAGTATGTAGTTGAACGGGTCTCAAATTCGTCGTAAAAAATTAAGGTAAAAGCTAGACCTTAGCCGTGAAATTAATAAACAACTTTTTACGGAAACCGATACCGTTTTTATGTAAATAGACGACAACTAAGTAGATAGAAAACAAAGATCTATACAAGTCGTTACATAAGGGTGAATTTCAACAAACACGAATTTTGCCTAATTCCAGTGGCGAATTTTATCTTGCTGTTTCTGATATATTTTTTTGGTGTAAATAATAGCTTAATTTTAGTTATATTTGGTCCTACCTAGAGATTGTAAAAAAATATATAGGTCATGAGATATATCCATTTGAAGTTACCAAATGCCACCGAAACTGCGTAAGAACCACTGGAATTAAAATCCTATTCACCGAAATTGATTAATGCCACAGGAATTAGAAATAAGAATAGTATGATCGTTTTAATACAGTATTTTTAGTAAAAAACTTTAAGTTAGCAACAATTTAAGCATCCCAAGTTATGATACGTATTTTTTTTTTTTTTTTATAGCCTGAAGGGCTGACGAAAAAGCGGACGAGCCACCTGATGGTAAGTGGTCATCGTCGCCTATGGACACAAGCAACACCAGGGGAGTCACCAGTGCAACGCCGGCCCTGAAGGAGAGCTCTTTTTACACCATTCTTGAAGAACCCCATGTCATAGCGCTCCGGGAATACCTCAGAAGGAAGCTCATTCCACAGCTTGCAAGTTCGCGGCAAAAATGATCGTGAAAATCGAACTGTAGTCGTTCGCCACAGATCCAAGCGATGTGGATGGAACTTCAATCTTCGGCGAGTGGTGTAATGATGGAAGGGTGATGTTGGCACCAAATCGAACAATTCCTCGGAGCACTCACCGTTGTAAAGTCGGTAGAACACACAGAGACATCCTATATCTCTCCTAAGACTTAGGTGTTCTAACCTGTTAGTGACTCGTAGGTCGTTGACAATTCGAACAGCGCGCTTTTGTACGGCGTCAAATGGGTTAAGCTGGTATTGTGGCGCCCCTGCCCAGAGGTGAGAACAGTACTCCATGTGAGGCCTGACCTGAGCTTTATAAAGCATCAGCAAGTCCCTCACAGTGAAGTACTGCTTCGCCCGGTTCAGGACGCCAAGCTTTTTGGAGGCCAATTTGGCCTTAGCTTCCAGATGACACCGATACTGTACGTCGCTCGAAATGTCGACACCCAGAATCCCAACACTTTTATTAACGGTGAGTGCGGTACCCTGGAATTCAGGCGCCATGACAAATGGGGTTTTCTTAGCGGAAAACACGTATATTTTACTTTTATAAAAATTTAATTTGGTTGTTGTTTAAACATTTATTAAGCTCAAAAAACGACTAAATCGCTAAAGTAGTCTGCATTACTCTCATTGAGAACTTTCCTCGTTTTACCAGCAATCCTAGAAGAGACCCTTGTTCTCTATTGTTATGACCTTGCGTGACAGACGACAGAAGAACCTTTTTAAAAAAACTTAGTGAGAAGAAAAAAAATAATACAGAGCTACCCCGATCCTAATGCAATATTAAACGCAAAAGATAGGCAATATTAAATTAGATTCAACTGATGGTTACTGGTAATCGTCGTTTATGGACACGAACAACACCAGGGGAGTCGTCAGTGCAATGCCGGCCCAGGAAGAGAAGCACCTTTCACCTTTCTTGAAAAAAGCCATGTTATGGCGCTCTGGGAATACCTCGGAAGGAAGTTCGTCAAAAAACAGTTGTGAGAGTCAGATTGCAGAAGTTCTCCAAGAATCCAATGAATGTGGACAGAAATTCAATCTTAGGCGTGTGGTGTGATGACGGGAAGGTGAAGAAGGTCCTGGCTAAGGTGTTTTAGTGGTACTACACAGCGCAACAATTACTAATCTTACGTATAGCACAGGTATGGTCATGTGTGGCTGCAATATTTGGGTTGGCGATGCGAAATATCACCTATCATCATTGGATTCATCAAATAATCGTGCTAAGAGGTTTATTGGTAACCCTGGATTGGTGGAGACTAAACTTGAAAGCCTAGAGCATAGGTGCAGAGTTGCCAGCCTCTCCGTATTCTACAAGAACGCCTTGGCAGACAATCGGGGCATTCGGGACAGTTGGAGCCAGCTGCCCTCCAGACATGTCTTTCGTCTGGAGGGGGATCTCCCTTTGCAAAAATGGTGACCCTTGGACAAGAATATCTCCTTCTGAGCACCGATAGCGGCTCAGGCTCATCGTTCACACCCAACGGACACATGCATGCCAGGCTCATCGAAGCATATGTCGCAAGTAAGCACTTCCTTTTCCAGGATCATCTACTGTTCTGCACACACGACAACTGAAATTCACATTACTCGCCCTCCACATTTATCGTCTTACCCTCCCGACTCTGCGCGGGTTGAGGCATATCAACGAAGACTACCAACATCGAGAACACGGACGGACTGCAACACCAGATCGACCTCCGGTTTGAGCAAAACCGGGTTGTGGTGACATCACGCACACGTCACATGATGACGCCATGAAACATGAATCACGCTATAGAAAATTAGTTACACCACTCGCAAGTATACAAAAAAGCCTCGACAGGCAGGCATGTCGACTCGCCTGGCAGGAGATATTCCTTTGTCAAAAGTTCTTGACTTCAGACACAAGATTGAGTCTGCCATCCTCCACTTGGAAATGATAGTATTTCGGAAGGGCTGTATAATAGGTGTAGGCATGTATAATAGGTGTAAGCCTGTATAATATAACCAGATACCTCCTGTGACGCCATCTGTAAAGCAATGAATGCCAGTAGCACGCTGTAGCATGTCATCGACATGTGAATAGTGTAGGTAGGAGATAGCCCAGACCCTTGGGGAACATTAGTACTTGTAGGTTTCATAACTGAGCAGGAGCCACCTATTACGACCTTTCTTTGTCACTCAGATAGAAAGCTGATTATCCTTAGGGAGACACAACCTCTTAGAAGACCACATGTTGGTTCACAGGTTGATGGCTTCGCGAGAAAAGCCCTATTTCGCCACCGAAACCACCGAGATTGTGCCACTGGACTTAGAAATCGGAGTCAAAACTCGAATTTTTAAGAATACTATTATTTATTCGTTAACTTTTATTTTAATATTGTGGTTGAATACCTTTAATATAAGCTTCTATAAAATTTCTTTTTAATCTGCTTTAAATTTTTAGTAGTGGACATATGTCACCGATATTAGATAATTTTGTATTCCTGTGCCACCGCGACAAGCATTTACGTGTTTAACGGGAAAAATATTCAGTTTATTCATAGTCCACATACACTGATAAGAAGAGCACAACTGGGCCGTGAACCTCCTTCTTTTTTGAAGTCGGTTAAAAAGTAATGAAGCATTCAAAATGCACCAGCGATATTGCCTTTTTCTGCGGGACAATTTTGAAGGACATTTTAATAGCTATTATACTCACTTAGTTTTATCCTAAAATATATAATTAGTTAGCTTATTTAATATACTTTTAAATGACATTACTCTTTAATCTAATTATGTCACAGGAAAAAAATAAATTACAAAAATATGCAAAGAAATGTAATTGGGACAATGCACCGTAATTAGATTTTAGGTCTTTTTTTATTTCTTATAAGTTAGTGCTTGACAACGATCCCACCTGATGGTAAGTGGAGATGAAGCCATAGTGATGAGCGCACTAACTTAGACAGAGCCTATTCACTCTCCTCTTGAAGACTCCCACGTTATATGTATGAGGAAACACTGACGCAGGCAAGTTGTTCCAATCCTTTGCGGTACGTATAACGAAAGACGAGGCGAACCTCGACGTTCGGACCGGTGGGATGTTAATTACTGGATGGATACCGGCCGTGCGTCGTGACGTGCGATGGAAGAATGGGGATGGGGGAATTATATCAAACAATTCCTGCGCACACTCTCCAAAATGTACCCTATAGAAGACAGAGAGGCTGGCAACTCTACGCCTGTGCTCGAGGCTTTGTAGATTGGTTTTAACGAGCATGGGGTCACCAATGAGCCTCGAAGCACGCCTCTCCATCGAATCCAAGGCCGATAGGTGTGACTTTGCAGCACCAGCCCAAATGTGGCTGCAGTACTCCACACACGGTCGGACTTGGGCTTTGTACAGCGTTAAAAGTTGATGTGGCGAGAAGTACCGTCGCACTTTCGCAAGGACCCCAAGCTTCCTTGCAGCTGCCTTAGCCTTGGATTCGATGAACCGCCCAAAGTTGAGGGTGGAGGAAAATTCAACACCCAGCAACTGGAGGCGGTCAGTACATTCTAGGGGCACATTCTGGAAAGTAGGAACCAAGGTGAACGGGCTCCTTTTGGCGGTGAATAGACACGTCTGTGTTTTTGTGGCGTTGAATCTCACAAGATTGGCATCGCCCCACTCAGACACTGCCCGAAGTGTGAGATTCACACGTTCCACCATAGCCTCTCTTTCAGCCTCAATCTCCGCCCTACTGGCTCTAACATTCGGCAGGTATCTCTCCACTACTGTGCTGTCATCTGCGTACCCATAGATCCCGGGAATAAGCAGGTCATTAATGTGCAGGTCATTAACAGAGTAGCAGAGGAACCCCGGCATTGACATTCAGCGACCGCGATGAGCAGCCATCAATGACAACACGGAGATAACGTTCGCTCAGGAAGTCCTTCACCCACCCAATAAGACCAGGGGATATGCCATAAGCTGGAAGCTTGTTTAAAAGGCTAGCGTGCCAGACCCTGTCAAAGGCCTTCGAGACGTCGAGACGTCGCAAGTGCTTCCCCGTTTTTCTCCAAGGCCTCACCCCATAAGTGAGTGGCATACGCTAGGAGGTCTCCTGTCGACCGATTTCGGCGAAATCCGTATTGACGGTCGCTCAGGAGATCCTTCCTTTCTAGGTATGCCATCAAGCGTGCGTTCAATACACGCTCCATAATCTTACAGAGTATGGAGGTGATTGATATAGGCCTATAGTTGGTAGGGTCAGCGCGGCTACCTTTCTTGGGCACAGGCTGCACATTGGCAAGCTTCCAGGACTTGGGCACTATTCCTGTTTGGAAAGAGAGGCGATACAGACGTGTCAACACAGGAGACAACTCTGGTGCACACGTTTTTAATACCAGCGCTGGAATACCGTCAGGTCCACTGGCTTTTTTCACGTCTAGACACCTCAATGTTTTAAGAACCTCCTTGTTTGTTATGCGGACTTCTGGCATAGATGTACCGCAGTGAGGTATTTGTGGTGGTACGTTATTGCTAGCGTCCAGACGCGAATTTTCGGCGAACAGAGATGCAAACAAGTCCGCTTTCTCCATAGCCGTATGTGCCAGGGAGCCATCCGGTTTAACCAGTGGTGGCAGTGTGGGTCGACAGAAGTTTGTTTCAACCGCTTTGGCAAGAGACCAAAAAGCTCTACTGCCAGATGGTTGGACAGAGAGTTTTGCGCCGAAATGTTTGATGCGGTTGAAACTTACCTTCTGAAGTGCCTTTTTGTAGGACTTGGCAGCAAGGTTGAAGGCTTTCTTCTTATAACTGGTCTCCGGAGCTTTGCGGTCTCGAGCATCAACCCAAGATAGGAACGCCGAATGTTTGCGCTTTTCCGCAAGAGCGCATTCGGCATTGAACCAGGGGCGAGCTTTGCCACCGATGGGAACGTCGGAGAAAAGGATATAATACTCCATTCCTTGACGCAACACATCGGTTATAGCAGCCGCACAGCTCGACGGATCCTCAGAAGAGAAGCAGACCTGCCGCCAAGGATAAGATGCATAGAAGTGCCGCATCTTATCCCCGTCTTAGACTTTTTTTTAATTAAGAACCTATAACTTCAATACCTTTGATACCCTCATTATCGTATATATGACCGTTAAAAGTACTTATATAAAAAATTGTGTTATTGTAGTTAACTTGTACACATCGAATTACATCGTTGCCGTCCTAAAAACGCACCTGGGAAATTCACCCATAAGTCAATTAGGTTATTCGTTAAGTCTACCGTATCAAATCAAATAATACAAGTTTTTACTGTTAAGTCATACTATCTAATATCTTTAAACGAGCAATTCTTGTATATTTATTTATATATAATCACGATCTCGGAAACGGCTGCAAAGATTTTCATGAAAGTTACAGATTAGGGGGTTTTCGGCTCAAGGAATCGATTTATCAAGGTCCCAGGTTCGAGAAAAGCTCGGTTCCCGAGATAAAGAGATTTTAAAAACATCATACTGACGTCATCTATGAAACATTAGGATAACTTCTATGAGGTACTGTTTGTAACGTGTTGAACTGACGCCATCTATGAAACATTAGGATAACTTCTATGAGATACGGTTTGTTTGTTTCAGTAGTATGAAACTAGATGGCGCTCGAATATATTTTTAATATTCATTCTTACGTTGAAGCGCTATTTTTGCGTTATACCTACCTATTTTCTGTTTGAATAAAATTAAAAATCAGTGCGATTATCTCGCTTGACCTCGCAGGACGCGTAGTGATAGTGATATTTACGAGAATATTTGTAAATAAATGTTAGTTTTGTTATTATCGATTTAATAATATATTTTAATGTGGGTGACTTAACTATTATATCTATGTTTATTATTATTTATTATGTTATTATTATTTTATTTATCTATTTTACTATGCTTACTTATATTAATTACATTTACACACACACTACATTCACACACCAACATATTTATACATTTATAATATTTATTTTTATTCTATGACAAACCCGGGTGATACGCGTAGTATGCAGCCGTCACCGCCTATACCATAAGTATAGCTACGTAGATGCGCCCGCGCCGCCTCGGCTGCTACTAAGCTACTAACTGGCCAGTCGGTTACCGCTCCCTCGCCAGTCAGCTGTTAACCGTTCTACGCGACACCCGTGCCTCTCTCTTGCGCTAGCATTGTCATATGTACTTTCCGATCCAATCTAGACTACCTAGTTCTTTCTTCTTTTGCTTGTTACTATACTGTGCTCTCCTTCTGACTTTCTTTCTTGTGTGTTTTGTGTATCCTACTCTTGTGTGTATCGTAATATAATAGTTCTGTGTTCTATCGAGCCTGGACATTTTTATTTCTCCATCTACACACGCATACCTCACGCACAACGCTATAACTGGTGACCCTTCGACGCGAGCACGGAATACGTACGAAATGTCGACTTCTAACGGATCGGACACGCCGCCATCGCAAGTGAACGTTACGACACGAACACGAGAGAAAACTAAAATGGCGGAACGGGTGACGGAGCCAGAAATTGTAACTCCGAGCGTTGTCGTGTCACACGATGTGAAAATTCCTCCATTTTGGCCGGAGAAACCAGCAATTTGGTTTGCCCAAGTGGAAGGACAGTTTGCGATACGCAATATAACGGACAATACAACGAAGTTTTACATCGTATTGTCAAATTTGGATCGTAATTGTGCAGCTGAGATTGAAGATATTCTCATCGGACCTCCGGATTACCAGCGGCTGAAACAAGAATTAATTAAACGGTTGTCAGTTTCCCGCGAGAATAAAGTAAAACAGCTATTGATGCATGAAGAGCTAGGCAACCGTAAACCGTCTCAATTTCTTCGGCACCTACAACATCTAGCAGGACCTAGCATACCGGATGATTTTTTAAAAACGATATGGACGAGTAGACTGCCTGCCGCGATGCAACCCATTATTGCGTCACAGCCCACGCTGTCCCTGGATGCCTTAGCGGAACTGGCTGATCGCGTACACGACCTCACACCACCTACACATCATGTCGCCGCCGCGGCTTCATCACCATCAGCGTCGTCGACCATCGAAGAGCTGGCTAAACAGGTTTCTGAGCTCACGCGACAAGTAAGCGCTCTTACCACCATGGTGAATCAACGGTCGAGACCACGGGAACGCTCAGCACCAGGACACAGAGACCGGTCAGCATCGCGCAGATCTGATTCGTGTTACCGTCGGTTTCCAACGTGTTGGTACCACAATAAATTTGGAGCGCAGGCCAGGAAGTGCATCAAACCGTGCGACTATACGACGGGAAACGCGACCGGCAATCAGTGATGGCGACAAATGATTGCCAACGGTCTACCGGTCGCCTATTCATCATGGACAAAAACTCTAAAACGACTTTTTTAATAGATACTGGAAGTGATGTTTGTGTGTATCCGATCAAAGAACTTCGCGAGTGCCGTAATAAAACTTCATTTCAATTATGTGCTGCTAACGGGTCTGCTATTGACACTTACGGTTACTTACAATTAAATTTAAATCTTGGCTTACGTCGCGACTTTCCGTGGCGCTTTGTTATCGCTGATGTAACTAAAGCCATAATCGGTGTTGATTTTTTGTCACATTACCAACTAAGCGTAGACGTAAGTAACCGTAGGCTTGTCGACGGCTTAACAAGCGCTAGTGCTCAAGCTGCTTTAGCTACGCCTAATAGTTTAGTTTCTAGTGTTAAGGTGTTGACTGGCGGGGACCAAGCAGGTATGTACTTACCCATTCTATCACAGTATCCAGAGATCACGCGGCCGGCTGGTACTCCGGGTGTCACCAAACACTACACTGTACACCACATCCGCACCACTCCCGGGCCTCCAGTGTCGTGTTCTCCACGGCGGCTAGCCCCGGACAAATTAAAAATCGCGAAGCAGGAATTCCAAGCGATGCTCAATAATGGTACCGCCCGCCCTTCCGACAGTCCCTGGTCCTCCCCACTCCACTTAGTATCCAAGAAGGACAACGGCTGGCGTCCTTGCGGCGATTATAGGTTATTAAACGCAAGAACTATCCCAGACAAATACCCTATCAGACATATACATGATTTTTCGCACTGTCTGTCTGGTTGTAAAATCTTTTCAACGATAGATTTAGTTAAAGCCTATAATCAAATTCCAGTTGCTCCTGAGGACATACCTAAAACGGCTATCACAACACCATTCGGCTTGTATGAGTTTCCCTTTATGACGTTTGGTTTGCGAAACGCCGGACAAACTTTTCAACGGTTCATTGATGAAATGACGCGTGGCCTTGAATTTTGTTTTCCATACTTAGATGATATTCTAATTTTCTCTAAGTCACAGAAGGAGCACGAAGACCACTTACATCAAATTTTTTTCTCGTATGAGGGACTACGGCGTTCTTATTAATGTTAATAAGTGTGTCTTCGGCGCGCCGAATGTAACATTTTTAGGATATAGTATATCTGAAGAGGGCACTAAACCATTGGAAAGCAAAATTCAAGCCATATCCGAATTTCCTGTCCCAAAGACGGTTAGGGAGCTTAGACGATTTTTAGGTATGATCAACTTTTACCGGCGATTTATACCAAACGCCGCGCACGTACAGGCTCCACTAAACGCTCTCCTAACCGGCTCCGTTAAGGCTTCGCAGCCAGTCGACATAAAGGGCGACGCCCTGCACGCCTTCCGCGAGTGCATTAGGACGTTAGGTGAAGCAGCACTGCTGGCCCATCCTGACCCACAGGCTAAACTGGGACTTGTGACAGACGCGTCTGACACCGCGATAGGCGCTGTGCTGCAGCAGTTTAGCGACGGACATTGGCAGCCCTTAGCATTTTTCTCCAGGAAACTCAGCCCTTCACAGGTAAAGTACTCCCCGTACGACCGCGAACTTCTCGCCGTCTACGAGAGTATTAAATATTTTCGGCACATGCTAGAGGCCACACACTTCACCGTCTATACTGACCATAAGCCGTTATGTTACGCATTTCACCAGCGAAAGAACAATTGTTCACCACGTCAGTATAGACATCTAGACCTAATATCACAGTTCACGACTGACATACAACACATTTCGGGCAAAGACAACGTTGTAGCTGATACTCTTTCCCGCGTGAACGAAATTCAGTTACCAGTCGACCTGGAAGTGTTAGCAGAGTCCCAAGCCACAGATCCCGAGCTGCAAGAATGCCTACAAGGTGACACATCTCTTCGACTTAACAAAATGTCAATCCCTGGGAGTCGTGCCATGCTGTACTGCGACGTCAGTACAACGACGCCCAGGCCTTTCGTTACTTCGAATTTAAGAAGGCAGATTTTCCAGTCACTGCATTCCCTCAGCCACCCCGGCGCTAATGCCTCCGCTAAACTCGTAGCACAGCGCTTCGTTTGGCCAAACATGCGTAAGGACTGCCGCGAATGGTCCAAAACATGTTTGGCATGCCAGCGCACAAAAATTACTCGTCACGTCGCATCGCCTGTAGGTAGACTTGACTTGCCTTCGTCACGTTTTAAATACGTGCATATTGATCTGGTCGGACCATTGCCTCTCGATGACAGATTTCGTTATTGTTTGACAATGGTCGACCGCTTCACACGGTGGCCAGAAGTCGTTCCTCTCTCTGACATCACAGCGGAAACGGTAGCGAAAGCATTTATTTCATGCTGGGTATCGCGATTCGGCTGCCCCACAGACATAGTTTCTGACCAAGGTAGGCAATTTGAATCTGCACTTTTCCATCAGTTGTCAAAATCCATCGGCTTCAAACAACGGCGCACATCGTCTTACCATCCCCAATGTAACGGGATGGTTGAGCGCTTTCACCGTCAATTAAAGGCCGCTATAACTTGCCACGCAGATCACGGTTGGACCGAGTCCTTGCCATTCGTCTTACTCGGCATAAGAAGCGCGTTTAAAGAAGATTTAATCGCTTCTTCAGCCGAACTCGTCTACGGTGAACCACTCAGGCTCCCCGGTGAATTTTTCGGTGACAAGGTCCCCGGCTATACAACTGACATCACTGACTTCTCGGCGCGAATCAAGTCTTTCGCGGAAAAACTCCGTCCCGTGCCACCGCAACACCACTCTCAAAAGAAAGTCTTCGTGTACAAAGATCTTGCTACATGTAGCCACGTATTCCTCAGGGAAGACGTGCTACGTGGTTCACTACAGCCTGCATACACCGGCCCACATGAAGTTATAAAGAGAGACTTAAAAGTATTCAAAATTCGACTCAAAGGCAAAGACGTGACAGTATCCGTAGATCGTCTAAAACCGGCCTACATATTGTGTAACGACCTGAGACCACAAACTATCCCTGCCATCTCTCCCCCTCCCCCTCCTTCACCTTCTCAATCTCCATCCCCATCTTTAAAATCAAAAACAACGCGGTCAGGAAGGCAAGTCCGCTTCCCGGATTATTATCGTCCGTAGACACGGCCTCTGGAGGGGAGTGTTGTGGGTGACTTAACTATTATATCTATGTTTATTATTATTTATTATGTTATTATTATTTTATTTATCTATTTTACTATGCTTACTTATATTAATTACATTTACACACACACTACATTCACACACCAACATATTTATATATTTATAATATTTATTTTTATTCTATGACAAACCCGGGTGATACGCGTAGTATGCAGCCGTCACCGCCTATACCATAAGTATAGCTACGTAGATGCGCCCGCGCCGCCTCGGCTGCTACTAAGCTACTAACTGGCCAGTCGGTTACCGCTCCCTCGCCAGTCAGCTGTTAACCGTTCTACGCGACACCCGTGCCTCTCTCTTGCGCTAGCATTGTCATATGTACTTTCCGATCCAATCTAGACTACCTAGTTCTTTCTTCTTTTGCTTGTTACTATACTGTGCTCTCCTTCTGACTTTCTTTCTTGTGTGTTTTGTGTATCCTACTCTTGTGTGTATCGTAATATAATAGTTCTGTGTTCTATCGAGCCTGGACATTTTTATTTCTCCATCTACACACGCATACCTCACGCACAACGCTATATTTAATAAAGTTTTAAATAAATAATGGTCAGATCGATGAAATTACTATTGTTGTAAATAGAATCAATAAAATTTTAAGTACGCCTAACAACTTGCTCATTAAACTAAAAGTATATTTATTTATGTTGTTTAATTATCATAAACATTCAATACATTTTATCGCAAATAAAAATTTCAGTCGGGGACTGCCTAAGCCTGCGAAAAGTACGAAGGAAAGTTCAATGAATTTATCTAATTAAGTATGTACCTATTTAAAATGCAATTAATTCGCTCACACAGTTAACTTCTATGAGGTACTGTTTGTAACGTGTTGAAATTTCAGTAGTATGAAACTAGATGGCGCTGTACAACTTTGTGAAACACGCTGTTGAGATCCTTTGGCCGTAACATAAGTAAAATGAATTTTGTGCTCAGTGAACAGTTGTATGATTTGACTCCTGAATAGATGGCGGAATTCCTCGTATTTCTTGCGATTCATACTAAATATAATTTTCAACCGAGCAAAGCTCGGTCAACCAGGTACTTGTTTTATTATATTTGAGACCTTAGATGTGTTATAAAGTTTTTACTACGTTATATGTGATAACTAGAGAACTGCCCGCGCTTCGCTTCGGGACCCGTAGGTAACAGCCGCGTAGGTCTCGCTCCCGTAGGAATTTAGGCTAAAAAGTAGCCTACTACTCGCTCTCTTCACTCCACCCTGTCTGAGGTGTGTGGAGCCCTCGGGACAGTTAGTTCCCCTTTGGGGGTGTCTCTCGCGGCCCATTAAAACGGGCCGGTCCTTGGGTTGGGCCCTAAGGCCCTTGGTTGTCCATCTATGGTTAACCAATAGGTCAAGTCCGGTGAGTGGTGGCCTTTTTACAGGCCACAGAGTCTTAAACGGGATGGGGTTCATCTTCGCGCCGCCCAGGCGATCGAGGCCCTACCGGGTGAATCCCGCTGGTGGGAAGCCCAGCAGGAGCCGATCAGCGCCGGGCGACGACTTACGAAGCCCCAGTATCAGTCAGTGCTAGCCCCGTCCCGCGCAACCAGCAAGTCGCGCGGGAAGGCCCAGCGGTCCGGTGGACGGGTGTGGAGCGGCACCAGGTCCTGCAGATGCGGGAACCGCGACGCGTCGACACGCCCGAACATGTTGCGTGCCAATCTCTCGATGAAGTCGTCCAGGCTCTCGACTCAAAGGTCCCTCTGGATGACGGCGTTCCTGACGTACCTCGGCGCACCAGTCAGCCGGCGGAGCGCAATCGCCTGAACCACGCGCATCCTCTTGCGCTGCGGTTCGCTGGCGAGCGCGTACCACGCCGGTGCCGCGTACGTGAGGCGGGATCTGATGTAGGTCTTGTAGACCCCGAGCTTCAGTCCGAGAGGGAGGCTCGAGGAGAGCACTGGTTTCTGCCATCGCGCTTCTGGAATTCGCGACGGCTTTCGTAACCTGTGGCTTCATCGAAAGTCTTCCGTCGATTTTGCCCCCAGGTATTTGGCCTGTGGGGCCCATTGGATATCTTGTCCGTTAAGCTCCAGAGTAGGGTCCCGCCTGTTGAGGTATCCTCTTATGTTCACGGCCTGCGTCTTCTCGACATTCACCGACAGTCTCCACGCGGCAAGCCATTCGGGGAGGGCATCAAGCCCATGCTGCATCTTGACGATGGCGTGGGTTCTATTCAGCGACGTGGTGATGTACGCCACATCATCGGCATACAGGGCAAGCGACGCCCCCCTGCCGCCGGGATGTCGTCGGTGTAGCAGGCGTAGCAGACCGGGGACAGGCAACTCCCTTGCGGGACGCCGGCTGCGATCGGACGCTCGGTGGATTCGGCGTCTTCAACCACTACTCTGAAGCTTCTATGTATTTTCGAGGAAACTGGAGATCACCTTAACGGCACTCCGGGGCGCCGACGACTGCGAGATCTTGTAGAGAATAAGCCGTCGTGCCAAACACGGTCGAACGCCTTTTCCATGTCGAGGAATACTGCACACACGCGTTCTTTCTTATTCAGAGCCGCGGTAACGGTGTGCAACACCCTCGACAGTGTAGCCGTGCTGTTCAGCGGCATCAAAAAGTAGCCTTCCACTTCTGTTGGCAGCTAGGCTATTCCACCCCGGATGCAGTTCCAGTCGCCCGCGCCCACCACCGGTATCGGCGAGTCCAGCAACTTGCGGACATCAGCCAACAGGATAGTGCCAGCGGGCGGGCGGTACACTGAATACAGCCGAAGCGGGGAGTTCTCGAGGCAGAGCTAAAGTAGCCTATTACATTTGCCTATGACTTAAGTAAATTACATGTAGTATTTCATAGCGTAATTCAGAACTTGCAAATAACGCCATCTATTAACAACTCCGAAAATAAATATCTAACAACTAACAAAACATCGATCTTCCCATGGGAATGGGATGTTTTTTCGCGGTAAAAAGTAGCCTACGTCACTCTCCACCCTCCTAACTATCCCCACACACATAAACCTTACCATATAATAGCTTTGTTGCGACGTGAAAGCGTCACAAACAAACAAACAAACAAACAAACACACTTTCACATTTATAATATTAGTAAGGATAAACATTATTAGTCTAAGAGAATGATATTTTTAGGGTTCCGTACCCAAAGGGTAAAACGGGACCCTATTACTGAGACTTCGCTGTCCGTCCGTCCGTCCGTCCGTCCGTCCGTCCGTCCGTCCGTCCGTCCGTCTGTCACCAGGCTGTATCTCATGAACCGTAATAGTTACACAGTTGAAATTTTCACAGATGATGTATTTCTGTTGCCGCTACAACAACAAATACTAAAACACTGAATAAAATAAATATTTAAGTCGAAATATGGCTTCGACGCTATAATTTAGTTACCTTGCGGTCCAAGAGATGGCGTTGCTTGTGGCTACAAAAACTAAAGTAAATATTTAAAGTGAGGGTTTCATACAACAGACCAGATTTTTTTGGCGTTTTTATACATAATGGTACGGAACCCTTCGTGTGCGAGTCCAACTCGCACTTGGCCGATTTTTTTAAATAACAACAATTAAAATCTGTGACGACAGTACTGACTTTACTAGGGGACTATAAAACAGGCATTTGCAATAAACAACATAACAGTATAAATATAAAGCAGTTGTAAACTCAAAATAAATTTTTTATGCTAAGCTGTAATCACCCGGAGTGCACATAAAGTCCAAAGTTGAAAACTTGATAAATAATTTGCATCAAGCGCCCTCTGACGAACTGAAATGCATCATGAATTTTAAAATACTTTCATAGTTCACAACTATGGTTCACAAATCGAGGGTTTACGTTTGTAAGTGCACGTTAATGCGAAAGCACATAGGTAGGTATATTCAGTTATAAAATATAAGGATTCGTAGATGGGAACGTAATAAATGCTTAATAAAATAAGAAAACAAATAGTAAATAATCTGACGAGCCAACTAAGGCTGAGGCTACATGAAGCCGCGACGCGAATTGCGACACATGAACGACTAAAACAACTTAACAAATGCTCACGTACACGTCTACACTGTATGTAGAGTATTACTAGCGAACTTTGATTTCTTTACGCGACAGAAATAAAATTATTGTGACCATGGCATCGGCTACATCAACATATCAGCGAAATAGAAGCGAACCTATTAGAACATTTTTCATTTTCACGACTAATTCAATGTGCTACTAAATATATGAGAGTGGCTACATTATACGTAAAACAACTCGCGATTTTTTAAATGTCAAGAAAACGAATTTTGAGCGATTACTAAACATGCTATGAATTAGCGAATTCACAGCGAAATCACAGTTTTTCTCTTTTACTCGTGTAACCGCATAAATCGCTTCTGCTGATTTGTTTCGAAGCATGTGTAGTGTAGCCACCTCATCGCCATATTATCGCCATATTTACGCTTATAATGTAGCCATGCCAGGTTTATTTCGTTTCGCTCTTCCAGTCGCATCGCAAGTCGCTGCTTACTGTAGCCTCAGCCTAAATGGTATCTGATCATGTTGTAGAATCTTTTATTGAAATTCTTTGTAACGCAGTGTTTCTTTTTAGATATCTTGTAGGTACCTACTATGCAGGTATTGGTTATATTTTAAAGATACTTTACTAGTATGAACACATATTATGTTTATGTAACACCTGTTCACTGACGGAAGAGCAATTATATTAATAGATTGCTACGTGAAATAACAAATACTAATATCCTGAACCTAGTAACCGGATAGGAATTATATCTGTCTATAGACATGTTCATTATCTTAACATATGTCCTACACATGTTCTAATCATCACCTTAGGCTGACTGGTAAAGAATCGCAATAGGCACTAAGTCCGCCTTTTTTAAATAGGTAACTAATTAGTCACAGAACGTTACGATAAATAATGATAATAAATTTATAACCGATAGATTCCTGTACATGCAAAATACCTATACTTATGAAAAAAAAACTATTATACTATAATATTATAAAAACCACAACAAAGCTTTTTTGAATTTTTTGTCTTTGTGTCTGTAATGTAGTTCGCGCTAATCTCTGAGACGGCTTAACCACTTATTCACTAACATATTGTGGTAAACTTCACTTAACTAATAGTGTTTGATTTATTTCAATTGGTTCAGAAATAAAAAAAATTACAGTTAGAAAAAATTACGCCTAACAATATCCGAATGTGGTAACTAAGGGACTGGTTAACCGGAGCAAAACAAGGGGGGTTTACTATACTTATAGAAAATAAATAAAAGTCTTTCTTATTACCACTTCATTCTAGGTTCAATCATACTGTCTAAGTTTGGAACTAAGTACTGTTTTACAAAGCAAAAAGATTGAGAATATGGCCTCAATCGGTCAAGCCGTTTAGAAGTTACACGATTACAAACACGCAAATTTTTAATAGGTACACAAAATAACAAAAGATTTAACCTGATAAGAAGTGGCGTAACAAATGTTATAATCACGTCCACGTATAATATATAATTAAGTTTTTAAAACGATAACTTTAAAACCAAATCATTACAAGGTTAAGGATGTAAGAAGCTCCATCTCTCGTGTCTATACAAAATCTACTGATTGTAGATCACCCTTTAGAGTAATAAACGAAGTTACGAGCTTACGAGTAGAAATTTGTTTTTCTATTCAGTACACGAGTAGATACTCATGCTTGATGGTGAGGTTTTTAGATATGTACCAGGAGAGCAAAACTTCTTCTTCCAGCATCAAACGTAAATTCTTTTATCGAATTTCAGAAGTCATAGAAAGAAGAGTAGAAGAGAACACAGAAAGTCGTTGCCCGCTTTTTCGATGGGTAGATAATGATCGTTCTTTGTCGTTGGTCCACTATAATGACACATGCGTTCATATACTAACGCAATAGAAATAATTAGCATTTAGAATTAAGACCAGAAACAATGGAAAACCTGTTTCAATGTTTCTGATAAAGCAACCCTTAAGGGCACGGAGCCACGGAGGTAGGCTGCGGAAAATAACTAGTTTAATTTACTTTCAAACATTTTTGGAGATTCTTCGCTGAAAATAGTCCTCTTATTTTTCCTTTCTGTGAAGTCTAGAGTAAATAATGTTTGGCCTCTTTGCACCTTATACCTACCACAAGGTATTACGAGCAGCCTTTCATTGTTATCGGTTATCGTTCCTCTGAACCTTGTATAATCAGACCAATCAACATTATTCTTTACCATTAACCTTTATGATTTTTCCATAATTTCAAATTCAATTGCGTTGCTGCGAAGAATAGCTCTTTCCACGGATCGCTTCATTAGTAAGAGTTGTATACGTTCAAATACATGTAGAAAATAAACGCTGTGTTGATTGTAAAACGTGCAATAAAGACCATTTTACAGTGGGTTTATTTTTATGAAACTTTAGAGAAACATTTAACAAAGAGACAAATATAATAAAGTTATAGACATTGATTATTCAGCATTAATGTAATAAAAACTGTTGATCACAAGATGTGAATTTTAAATGAGCTCTACAAGCACAGTGAAAGATACAAAATCTTTTTAAATTTTCAAGCGGAAAATATTTCATAGTTAATTAGCGTTGTCTTAACGCGCTACAGATTAAAAGTTCTTGTTGAAAGTTAAACTGAGGGGAAAAGGCCTTTTAACTTCAGAATAAATGGCAAAAATTACCGTAGACTTATAATATAATGAAAGCAGGTGAAACTGACTCAAGCTTTAACACTAAAATTGATTTAGAAACTTTTCGTACATTGACAGTCCACTTATTGGTTTTCGTTGTAGGACTCATAGCCCGGCGGCTTGCGTCGGTCGATCCGAATTAATCGACAAAGTTAAGGTAACTGCGGGCGCAGTCGGCCGTTGTATGGGTAACAGGGCTGTTATCCATACAACGGACACTAGTGACACTAGTGTCATCCATGTCGGAGGCTTTCGGGCGGTATGAAAACTTCTGATACTGGGTTGGCCACTAACCTTTCCACCGAACTGCACAGGAGTAGCATGGTGGAGTATGCTCTAGGCCTCCTCAATAATGAGGAGAGACCCGTGCTGAGTAGTGGCCATGATGGGTTGACGCCAATCTGTTTTGGTTGGAACTTAGCACATTTGTGAAAATAATTAAATCGTGAATATATGTACATATCTCAAAGATACAAATATCTAGAATATTTTGCGTTATTATAAGAGAACTGAACCCTTGTGGGTTAGAGAAGCTAAGAGATAAAAGTTTGTCCTAATTAGGTAAACTTCACCAAAACAGCAATTCTTACACGGGTCGATTTGTAAACATAGTTTGTACCTATAACCAATGTAATTGTATTGCCGAATCAAAAAATACCTGGACCGATTCTTACTATGTAAAAATAGAAGGAAGGAGGGTCGTTGTTACGAGGGCACAATCCCAATTACTTTTCGCAAATGTTCAAGCTTCTGAGCCAGCCCTAATATCATATTTCAATGAGAATGACTACTCAAGACGAAGAACTGGAAAAAAATAATTACATTTAAATTATGTCCTTTCACTTACTTATTTGTCAGAGATTTTTAGACGATTTAGCTCGCCTATAGAAATAAGCATGAAGTGCCGCCTAATTACTGAACGAAATTATAAAATATACCTTCTTATTCGACTATTTTAGCGTGCACATTTAGTAAGACAATAGAGTGATGTATATTGATCTAATCTCGAGGTGGTAATAGTTTTAAAAATAAATATTGAATATTAATGATATTCAACCGGTTATAAAAATACTAAAAGGATCAGGAAGTTCATTACAAGAACTGGTGCTAAGCCCATTGAAAGAAGTTTCCAAGTACCTACCTACTTTTAAGACCGGAATTTCCCGAGAGGAATACCCTTTTTTTTTTTTATGGAATTAAGATAGCAAACGAGCATGCAGTACCACCCTTCCCCTGCCGCCCATAACAACTGTGACCGACCTAGAACTAGACTCAAAGGGACTAGGATGGTTAGTCCAGTTAGTAGATGGTGTTAGAATATTAGTTGGTTAGTTTGTTAATAAGTGCGAGGACAGGGTATGTTAGTGATAATTAGTCCTGTTAGTTAATGTTAGTAATAGTCCAGTTAGTTATTGTTAGTATGAGTCTTGTTCCAATTCGGTCACAGATGCGTTGCTACCCCTGAGGTCTGAGATGGTCGCCTCTAAAAAAGTGAAACCGGCTCCACAAACCTTCCTATCCGGAACACAATTGCTCTTAAAAACAATTATTATGACGGTAGGAATGGTACTGAGTACCTTGGCGGGCGGTGGTACTACCCCGGGCGAACTCTAGGCTCTACCACTCTCTAAAGTAAGTAGCTGCAGTAAGATCATAAAATTAGTAATATGACGAATGATAATTATCTCTCCTTATCGATTTTGAAGTTCTTCGTTAAAAATAAAATTAATTTTAATCATTTTATTTATCAGTATTATTAATCATGTTATTCCCATAATGAATTTATGATAATACCTTATTTCAAATCTGTGTAGGTCAAATGAGTTATTCTTCCAAGTCGATCGTTACATTGTCGTAGCCGGATTCCAATTATTGAGTTCG
This sequence comes from Hesperia comma, assembly GCA_905404135.1. Taxonomy (NCBI): domain Eukaryota; kingdom Metazoa; phylum Arthropoda; class Insecta; order Lepidoptera; family Hesperiidae; genus Hesperia; species Hesperia comma. The sequence goes on along the minus strand of FR990021.1, from coordinate 10,841,081 downwards.
CGGTTACTGGGTGGGTAGTAATTACTACTGAACGATCTCACATAATGTGTTTTACGCAGAGCTAGTTGATGTAACGTGTTTTTACAAGCACCCTTAATCAAACTTGCGTCTAAAAAGCCGTTTTATAAGATGTGAGTGGGATTGACTTGTATAATGACGCATGCCGTTACAACTCTTTAAGTCTCTTATTTAGTTTTTTTCCTGCTAAAGATTTGTTTTATTTTGTTCAAGAGTATCCACATGTTACTTTGCACTCACAATTATTAATCTATCAATAAGTATCATGTTGATGCTATATCGGATTGATTGTATCACTACATAGTATAAAACAAAGTCGCTATTTTTGTCCGTCTGTTTGTCTGTTTGTCTGTTTGTCTGTTTGTCTGTATGCTTATATCTTTAAAATTACGCAACGGATTTTGATGCGGTTTTTTGTAATAGGTAGAGTGATTCAAGAGGAAGGTTTTTATGTATAATACATGCATATATTCCCACGAGAACGGGATCCACGCGGGTGAAACCGCGGGCGGGCCGCTAGTATATTATAATGGACTTCAAAATTACTAATATCCACATAATTCCGCATAAAATTTACGGTATTTACTGTATTTATGTTTATTGTATTTTCGAGACGATGAAAACTATACCTAATCCTTAAAATTTGTAGATCTTGCCTTATTCCTTTGACAGTCGCGTGGTTTGAATGTTAGATCCCCAACTGCCTTTGATGTAAGAAAACATCGTGAGGAAACCTGCGCACCTGACAGATCTCCTTAATGTTCTAAAAGGTGCTTCAATTCGCTAATATTCACTTGTTCACCATAATGAACTATGGCCCCTCACGTTGCTCACTCATGCCCAGCAGCGAGACAGTTATGGGTAGTGTAGATGATTATGAACAAGGAATTTTAAGACTTCTAATCCTTATTTTACGGCAAAACGCGAGAGGTGGCAGACACCCATTACGAACGCGAGAAGGAATCGATAGAAGCTGATGCCGTTAGCGTTGCGGGAAAATTCGGATACCTTGAAATGACATTTAGAATATATATCCGCGTCTTTAAGTAAAACGCAATAGAAATCTCGAGACCCATTATTTACGCGAAAGGTAAATCAATAAATACTGCTACTTTAAGCGTTGCGGAAAATTCGAATACCTACCTACATTGAAATAACATTTAAAATATTGATTCGCAACTTTGAAAAAACGTGGTGGAATAACTCGATAAAGTATCAGTAGATAGAATCACGGAAGAATATGAAAACATAATAAGGTAAAAAGGAGCTGACAAAAATCAAACTCTGTTCTAAAAACCACAAAGGCTCCAAAAAGATCTATCTAATCGTCGGGAACCTGGAACAGTGTGCAAGGATCATCCCAAGGATCATACTACCAAGTAATACTGTGAAAAGAGGATGAAGAAACCTCAATTTTATTTCAAACGCTAGAAAGGCCCAATAGTATATTGGTATCCCAGATTTTTGATTCAGTACAGTGCAGTTGTGCATGCAAACAACAATGCAACAACAAAATGCGAAAAACGCATTCGTCACCACACTGCCCTTTTGTGACGAAAAACAAGTCTCAACTAACCAATGAAATATAACCTCGATCCGATAACAAGTTATTTGTGTGTTACTTAAATATCTTCCTCGGTACGGAATCAAACCTAGTTATTCGCTTAGCAAGCATAATCTACCTATTGTCAACTGAGCAAAGAAATCAAGAGGTAGCAAAGATAAAGGAGGCAGCAACAGAACGAAAATTATGTACCTAGTTTTTCAGCCTTAAAAATCTAAAGTTTCCTAAAAGATGGAAGTATAGACCTGGCGAAATTATCAGAGTTTTATGGTAACGCTAAAAACCGCGTGAAAAAAATACATGAAGCAGTTTTTGAGATTATCGCGTTCAATACAAACGCTATGTCAACGTCGTAATAAATTATGCCGTGGTGACTTTTTCTTGCACATTAAATTTAATATGCTCGACGTTCCCGGTGAATACGGGCCAAGATCTAGGGCTGTTACATAAATTATTTAAATGTCAATATAATAAATACTTAATAATATTCGTCCCAAGTGTCATATCTAAAGATATGCAAGGACAAAATTATGCCGAAGCAGTGATATTAAAGACATGATGAAGGATAATTAAATGTGTTGGGTGACGTAATGTTTCTTTTTGTGCCTATGGGCATCCCTATTCCATTCGCAGCTGTGAAGCGGGTTGCCCTCTGCGAGATTTAATTGGATTATTTGAATGAATCCGATGCTTCCGCCGTCCGCGGCGAGTCGGCAAGTAGACTAGCAGGATATACCAATTGCTTGCCGCTTCAAAACAAAATATTATACATCTGTCTCGCTTGCACCAATCGTGCGTAACCACACTGAATTTAATAACGATACGTTAACACATTTAAAAATTAATAAATCACTACGTTAACTACTGATTTAAAAAATATGTAGGTATTATATTATAAAGTACAAAACCCAATTTTTTTCCAAAAAATGTTGCAAAAACTAAACGATGATAATATTAAAATGCAAAAAATATAATTCAAATCTAAAAAGCTTTGTTGAAATCATGAAAAAATCCTACTTAAAGCTAAAAAAAATATGGAATGCGTACTTACAGAAGGTATAAGTTTACATACATGTAGTATACAAACACAACAGGTGTCAATTTCCTGAAAATGACCTTGAATGGACAGTTTGTGTAATAGAGGAGGGGTGTAAACGACACTCAGTTATGTGGTTCACACACTCGCGTTTTGTGTAAGTAGTGGAATAGAGTAATTGTAAGTACGGTACTGACGCGACACAGTTCCGTCAACGTTCTCGTGTCGACTGAGCCTCCGGCCGGCTCGGTTGGGGTTGCTAGCTCTCCGTTCCCAATTACCACGCCCCTGGAAGGTCGTGCAGTCAAATTTACGACCAATCAATACATTATTTGAAGTTTAACTTGTAGATGCAGTCCAACGTTCTTGTATACGATTTTGAGATATAAAATTTATTCGGTTGATTTTGTCGTACCTACTACGGTTGAAATTTATCTAGGAAAAATGGAAGTAGGTATTCGATAACTTTTCATTTCGCTTTTTCTGAATGTAAATAAGAGCAAACTTACTTTAAAGAATACTTTTATTAATGATAACTTACCTACTGCTTCACTAAAATACTTAAATAATTCAATTCTTGTACCAAAACTGTCGAAAATTTTCGAAAAAGGGGGCCAAAGTAACATAGGGCCAAAATAACAATTGCTTCTATATATTTTCACTATCAAAATACCTGCTTACCCAGAGCACAATTTTCATCACATTTAATTTCAGCCAATTCAAAGTTGTTTCTATGTAGGTACGTAGGTATTTAATTGTTTTTATTAGTTTTTTTACACTACGTTTTAGTACTTACACTACTTACAGTAATCACTAGAAAATGCAAACATTTTAAATCAAATCGGGTAGGTACTAACGAACTCTCGACGATGGTTTCACCGTGACCGTGATCCATGCTACTACATAAAAATATTGGTAAGATAGAATAATTCGAAATCATGCGTACCCGTTTGCGTTTGAAATATTTAGTGTCCGCGATGATATAATTATGTCACTAAGTTTAAAATCATAAAAATAGCAGAATTTACTCGTTTCTATATTTATTGACATACTTAACACATTTTAAATAATAATAATTAATGTTTAAGCTGATGTAGAGTCATTTATAAATTATATTAGGTAAAAAAATATAAAATTATATTTTTCTTGTACCTATAAAAATGGTTTAATTTATTGTCCTGGTATCACTTGTGGGTGATCACTCCTCCAGACGGGTACGCGTTCGGGGCACCCTATGCGATGATCTCCTCTACCACACACATTAAACCAAAACGATCTAACGTCATTGTTTGGATTAGATTGAATGTTTTCTGTACAGATCGAAGTTGATAGAGCCTTGTGGAAGCGTAATGTACCGCATTATACATCTGTTGATAATGCTTTAGAACCTCATTCGTAATTTCAAACCTCGCTGCTTCCCCGACGTAACACCTCAAAAACGATTAAATAATTGCAAATTCGTGGTTGTAGCTCGGTTGATTCTTGAATTTTCCACAAAACGGGAACATTCAGCAAGAACGTACTTGATTACATTAAAATTGAGAAACACGAAATGGATTTATACAAAATTATCATCCGAAATCTTTTCTGTTTTGTAAGATGTAGTTGTGATGTAGAGTACGTAAAACAAAATAACGATAAACAGTTACGTTTAGTGCTTTGCTTTTATTTGTAAGTGTAGGTACTTATTAAAAGCCCTTGTAAGCAACGTAGCTCTATTTAAAATGTATCTGCTAACTAAAAAAAATTTATAATTTCAATTTAGTAAAATTATAGCTAAAAAATATCTACTATACCGAGGTAAGTTTTAATTTCATGAATTTTGACGCTCTCCCTCCGTCTTTGTCACTCGATACACATACAAACGAGCCCCCTCAACTAGGGTGACGTCACAGTTTTAGCATTATGATTTTATGCATGTGACGGCACAAAACTTACAATCCTACTGTGCCTTGGCGACCGATCTTACACTTTGTAAAATGTTATGAGATAACGATCATAATATTATTTATTGATATTATACGTACTCACACTAATCATTACTAACTGGACAATACTAATATTAACTAACAGGACTAACTATCACTAACAGTCCCTGTCCTCACACTTATTAACAAACTAACCAACTAACATTCTAACACCATCTACTAATTGGACTAACCACCCTAGTCCCTAAATTGGGTCTTGTTCTAAGTCGATCACAATTGCCATGGGCGGCAGCGGAAGGGTGGTGCTGCATGCTCGTTTGCTACCTTAATTCAATAAAAAAAAACTTACCTACATCTCAATGTATCGAATAAGTATGTAATAAGTACCTACTACCTACCTGTATTTAATTGTTACATTTAAACGAATGTTACGTAACAATTTATACAACGGCATCAATCTCTACACAGGTCATTATTTAGTTCCAAAATTATTTTTACTGTATATTTCTTTTATATTAAATTTGTTGATTGTTGTAGATCTATAGGTAGGTACTGTTTGTAAAAAAGGGCTACAAATAATAAATGTTATAAATACCCTCCAATGCTAAAAATACACCCCGATCCTTTTTTTTCAAACGCGGCAAACATGAATCGTGACAGCACGTAATGAAAGCATATTAAATATGCATTTATTAAAACCCGAGTTGCACAATGGTTACCTTGAAGGGCTGTCTTTTCGAATGTTGAATTCGATTCCCAGCCAGATAGAAATTTGAAAAAACCTTAAAGTTTTAGCTGCACATGGTGTGTGTGTGTTTTTGTTCTTTTGTTATCCGTAGCATCCACGATACGGGGAATCCAGTGCAGTGTGTGACCTTATATTTTCTGGTTTCCACCAATTAATAGCCCATTAATAAGCTCGGGTCTCTCTTCAACACTAAGGGGGCCTAGAGCATTATGTAGATAGGTATTTCTAAAAACCTGTGCTGTGTTCGTGAACTCAGGATGTAAGATACTTTGATGTCAGACGAGCCACTTAATGGTAAGTAGTCATCGCCGCCTATGATCACTAGCAACACCAGGGGAATCACTCATAAAATATGTAAAAGAGTTCTCCCTCAGAGCTGGCGTTGCACAGGTGACTCCCCTGGTACCAACCCCCACGGCTGGCAATGAAGGAGAATAATAATTGTTTTTACTTTTATTCAAAACTCTGTGTCAGAGCGCTCTGGAAACAACTCAGAACGAAGTGGTAACTATAACTACACAAGTATTGTAAAATTAGCAGCACCTTAGGCACTTCTCACACAACGCTATTCGTGAGATAAGCTACTGCAACGCTACCCAAAATTAGTATGTAGGTATTTATGTATTAGTAGTATGTATTTGACGCTACTGTTATACTATTACTATTAGTAGTATGTACTGACAGGACGATGCGTCTTCTGTCAGTTAAAAGTGTCAAATACATACCACTAATTTTGGGTAGCGTTGCAGTCGCGTATCTCATGAATAGCGTAATGTGAGAAGTGCCTTAATGTAAAAGTAGTAATAAAATAACGCAGCTTTATCAGTTCAAATAGTTGCTTTTTACAAAAAAAATAACCGACTTCAATCTTGATAAGTAGAGATAACTCAAAAACTACTCGCCAGATGGCGCTCAATTCAACATGTAAGTGTAAAGTTCCCGTCACTACAAATTAATCAAGCCCAAACACTAGATAACTGCAGTAAATCGTTGAGGAGTTCCCTCGACTGTCTTTCGGCTTCATCAGATCGACTCCAGATCTTCATGAAATGGTAGCGCTTTAATGTAATTATGATAACATGAACAAACACACTAGTCGTCCATACAATTTTCGAAAGTTCCCTTCGATTTCTCTGAGATGCCATCATCAGATCCTGGTTTCCTTATCAGGGGACCCCACTGCGCATATCTACTTTACAACAAAAAAAGAATTATCAAAATCGGCCCATAAACGACGAAATAATCGCTGAACGTACATAAAAAAAGCATATAATATATACATACGGTCGAATTGAGAACCTCCTTCTTTTTTGAAGTCGGTTAATAAATTTGAATCGCCATTCCGTTATAGCAATTGGGTCATACACATACGCATGTTCAGGTACAATAACTTAAAAAAAAGAAACCGTAAATGATCATTTATTTTACAAAATGTTCAAAAACTAAACCTGTTACTGAAGTAGTACACTCAGATATTGTAAATTTTGAAATATTGTGTATTTTTGCTTGAATTTGTTTTAAAATGTCTCCTTCTGTGGACTTTTCGCATCAGTCATGATTAAGTTTGAAGGAACCATGCTTAGTTTACAGAGGAAAAATTTAAGAACACGTAGAGTTGTTTATTGTATTATATCATGGTGTATATTATTTTATATGTTTAAAAATATTAATCGCAATAAATATTTCAAAACTAGAGAACCGCCCGCGCTTCGCTTCGGGACCCGTAGGTCACAGCCGCGTAGGTCACGCTCCCGTAGGAATTTAGGCTAAAAAGTAGCCTACTACTCGCTCTAGGGGTGTCTCTCGCGGCCCGTTAAAACGGGCCGGTCCTTGGGTTGGGCCCTAAGGCTCTTGGTTGTCCATCTGTGGTTAACCAATAGGTCAAGTCCGGTGAGTGGCGGCCTTTTTACAGGCCACAGAGTCTTAAACGGGATGGGGTTTATCTTCGCGCCGCCCAGGCGATCGAGGCCCTACCGGCTGAATCCCGCTGGTTGGAAGCCCAGCAGGAGCCGATCAGCGCCGGGCGATAACTTACGAAGCCCCAGTATCAGTCAGTGCTAGGCCCGTCCCGCGCAACCAGCAAGTCGCGCGGAAAGGCCCAGCAGTCCGGTGGACGGGCGTGGAGCGGCGCCAGGTCCTGCAGATGCGGGAACCGCGACGCGTCGACACGCCCGCACATGTTGCGTGCCAATCTCTCGATGAAGTCGTCCAGGCTCTCGACTCGAAGGTCCTCTGGATGACTGTGTTCCTCACGTACCTCGGCGCACCAGTCAGCCGGCGGAGCGCAATCGCCTGAACCGCGCGCATCTTCTTGCGCTGCGGTTCGCTGGCGAGCGCGTACCATGCTGGTGCCGCTTACGTGAGGCGGGATCTGATGTAGGTCTTGTAGACCCCGAGCTTCAGTCCGAGAGGGAGGCTCAAGGAGAGCACTGGTTTCTGCCATTGCGCTCCTGGAATTCGCGACGGCTTTCGTAACCTGTGGCTTCATCGAGAGCCTTCCGTCGATTTTGCCCGCAGGTATTTGGCCTGTGGGGCCCATTGGATATCTTGTCCGTGAAGCTCCAGAGTAGGGTCCCACTTGTTGAGGTATCCTATGTTCACGGCCTGCGTCTTCCCGACATTCACCGACAGTCTCCACGCGGCGAGCCATTCGGGAAGGGCATCAAGCGCACGCTGCATCTTGACGATGGCGTGGGTTCTATTCAGCGACGTGGTGATGTACGCCACGTCATCGGCATACAGGGCAAGCGACGCCCCCCCTGCTGCCGGGATGTCGTCGGTGTAGCAGGCGTAGCAGACCGGGGACAGGCAACTCCCTTGCGGGACGCCGGCTGCGATCGGACGCTCGGTGGATTCGGCGTCTTCAACCACTACTCTGAAGCCTATATTTTCGAGGAAACTGGAGATCACCTTAACGGCACTCCGGGGCGCCGACGACTGCGAGATTGTAGAGCAAGCCGTCGTGCCAAACACGGTCGAACACCTTTTCCATGTCGAGGAATACTGCACACACGCGTTCTCTCTTATTGAGAGACGCGGTAACGGTGTAACAGCACCCTCGACAACTGAAGAGTCGTATTGTGTTCCGGCCGGAACCCGAATTGCTCCGGTCTGGGGGCAATATGCGGCGCTAGGTGTCGCAGCAGGAGCTTTTCGAACACCTTGGATAGGGTGGGAAGCAGGGTGATTGGCCTATAGCTCTCCGACTTCAGCCTGTTCTTCCCCTGCTGGGCAGCATTATGACCCTCCCCGACTTCCAGGCCTGCGGGAAGGTCCCGGTGCGAAGGATCCCGTTATACAGGCGCGTGGCTGCTCCGATCGTCCTCTGAGGGAGGTGCCGCAGCGCTCTGTTCGTGATCCCGTTATCACCGTTCTTGATGGTGCGCTGCACCAAGCCGGGAGAGATGACGATTGGGTCTTCTTCGGGAGCTATAGGCAGTGCAAAGTACCCTTCCAGGTGTTCCTCCCAGCTCTCAGTCGCGTGTGCATCTAACTCGGCCTTGAGTCGGGCTGCGGTCCGGTTGACTCCTGCCAGCGTTTCTGCAGGCTGCTGAGGTGATAGGGGAGAGGTGGAAGTTTCCCCGGAGCTTTCTGCTCTCTGCTTGCAGCTTGCAGTGCATTCTGCTCGCTGACAGTGAGCTCAACCGCTAACTGGTGAACGTCCGCATCCGTGCGGACAGCCTGAGTTGGCGTGGTGATCTCCAGTTGCTTCTCGAAGGTTGTCCAGTCCATAAGGCGACGGGGCCTTGGCAAGACTGCTGGGTTCCTTCGCCAGGACTAACAGGACAGGAACTTGGTCGGACCCCATACTGTCCTGTAGCGTCTCCATTCGTGGCTGGCAATGGAGGCCTTGGTACACCGCTATGTCCAGAACGTCCGATGAGTGTCTCGCGTAATCTGGGAAGTGCGTCGGGGAATCCAGACCACAGACGGTATAGCCGTGCTGTTCAGCGGCATCAAAAAGTAGCCTTCCACTTCTGTTGGCAGCTAGGCTATTCCACCCCGGATGCTTGCAGTTCTAGTCGCCCGCGCCCACCACCGGTGTCAGCGAGTCCAGCAACTTGCGGACATCAGCCAACAGGATAGTGCCAGCGGGCGTGCGGTACACTGAATACAGCCGGAGCGGGGAGTTCTCGAGGCAGAGCTAAAGTAGCTAATTACATTTGCCTATGACTTAAGTAAATTACATGTAGTATTTGATAGCGTGATTCAGAACCTGCAAATGAATTTTACTAATGCCATCTATTAACAACTCCGAAAATAAATATCTAGCAACTAACAAAACATCGATCTTCCCATGGGAATGGGATGTTTTTCCGCGGTAAAAAGTAGCCTACGTCACTCTCCACCCTCCTAACTATCGCCACACACATAAACCTTACCATATAATAGCTTTGTTGCGACGTGAAAGCGTCACAAACAAACAAACAAACACACTTTCACATTTATAATATTAGTAAAGTAATATAGTAATAAGGATTTCACATAAACATTCGGTTATACGGGTTTGCATCTTTTCTGTGGACCCAAAAAACCAAGCTACTTTTTTCTGTACGTCAACTAAAATATAACGTACATTTGTTACAATGACAACGCAGAACATCTGTCACTTGGCGGCGTCGACTGAGTGGGGGTTACATACGGCGGCTAATTTAATTACAATATAATCATAGTTTTATTACTTTTGTCATAGATCAGTGCTACTTTCCTGTTCCCTCTATTGCTTGGTAAGTATGCTATTATAATTTTTTTAATGAGACAACCTTAATACCTTTCAGGGAGTATTTTCTAAAACCATTTTTACAAGTATTCTAACTTCAAAAATACTAACACCGCTGTTCATTAGATACTTGTAAGTCCATTTTGTGGACATCTTTTCTGTGGTTTAATAAGTCCACAGGAGACACACGCGTCCACAGGAGAGTCATTTTTTTATTGTACTTTCACATTGATTTATTTTTTGTGCACTTTAATTATTATATGAAACAGTTTGTCTTTAGGATTCCGTACGCCAAATTTGCGAACTACTACTAACCCTGTACCACTGAGCAACATGATATGCCAAGACTATATGTAACTGCAAAGTTTCTCAAGATTTAAGACATGATCTTGTACTCATTTGTGCTCATTTTAAACCGGTAATAGAACAAATCAATCTACTTCCCCAGATTTGAAAGATTTACACATTTTAAGCGATGGACCTACAACTCAATACCAAAACAAAACTATGTTCCAAATAATAGTACACTATATACGTACAGTTTGCAGAGCGGAAACTATTACATGGCATTTTTTGGAAAGAGGGCACGGAAAAGGCGACCCTGATGGCGTTGGCGCATGTCTCAAGTGAACCTGCGATAAAGCTGTTGGAAATGGAAGAGATCCAATTGATCTTAACACTTTCATTGACTGCATGAAAGCCAATTGCAAAGGCATTATGGTTATTCCTACTGATTATTCACCTGTGCCTGAGATACAAAATATAGCAGATGCAATGAATGTTCATCCATTCAAAGGGATTTTTAAAATCCACCAAGTCATCTGGAGCATTAGTAACCCAAACATACTTCACGCTAGAAGACAGAGCTGTATCGTATATGCCGCTGACACAAAATGTCCTCATTTTGAAATGGGCCTAATTCAAGTGCAGTATATACTTTATTTATTTATTTATTAAAATCAAAAGCTTAATCTAACATTACAGGCGTGCCTAATTCGTTAGTCAGCTAAATATGGTACTTATAATTAATTGTACAATTACACATGGTTAAACATAGGTTACGAAAATTAAGATTTAAATATAAAATTAACTTACATAATAATAATTATATAATGATAATAAATGCTTAACTCAAATAAAACGAGGACAATTTACTACAATTATATAATAATAATAAATGCTAACTACAACAGTCTTAAATGAGAACTTAAAATTTACTACAAATATTTATGAACTCGTCCAATGTACAACTGAACAGATCGATCTGACAGGCTACAAAGTTGAGCGCTCGCAGGGCCCTCGTGAATGGTGAATCTCGCAGCAAATTAGTGCGTGCGCGCGGTAATGCCAAGAGCGGCGGTTGTCGCCGACGCCCGACGGTATAAGCGGGTGCGTGGAGCTTCAATTCCGCTAGCATTACCGGACTATCCTGTTCACCGCGCAGCACTTTCCACAAGTACTTAGCAAAAGCAACTTCGCGACGTGTTTCCAGTTTATTGTATCCCACCATGCCTAGAACGAACGAGGAAGGATACAGCAATGGATAGCCCGGATAAATTCCGTACATTTTGAGGTACAGAAACCTGGTAAACTTGTTCTGTATGCGTTCCATCATTAGTTTATATTTGATCTCACTTGGAGCCCATATAACCGAATTACATTCTAAGTGGCTCCGCACCAAGGCTTCATATAAGGCACGCATAGCATTGAAGTTGGAAAAGCTACATGCTTGTCTCAATATGAATCCAAGGTTTCCAGTTACCTGGGAGTTCATCGAATTCAATATCTATACCAAGCCCAGTAGCTCCTTCTCCTGGTTCTGCATTGGCATCGACTGTCACTGGACTTAGAACACCGATAGAGACTCCATCGCCGGACCCATTTTTAAATGTACGTCGGCCAGTGACCCCAAAGAAAAGATTTAATTTTGAAAATATTTATTCAGATGATTCCGTTTCTGTATCACCAGATAAGACAATACCAGTTAACTTAGACATTACCAATGAAAAGTCGCCTCCAAAAAGAAGCAAACTACGTCTAAATATCTTTGATGACAGTGACGATGAAATCTCACCACCTAGGAAACCTTCAAAACGCTTAGCATACTTTGATGGTGGTTACAACCCATTAATGACCCACTACTGAGCACGGATCTCTCCTCATTATTGAGGAGGCCTAGAGCATACTCCACCACGTTGCTCCGCTGCGGATTGGTGGAGGGGTTAGTGGCCAACCCAGTGTCAGAAGTTTTCAGGCCGCCCGAAGGCCTCTGACATGACTTAACGATTGTTATCTATCGATAACTACCGGGACCGACTTTACGTGCCCTCGAACGACGTGCCTCGACGAAGCGCTCAAGAAATTTTGCCACTAGCGGTCACTCGGAATCGACGCAAGCCGCCGGGCTATGAGCGCTTCATACTTTGATGGTAGTGATGAAGAAAACTCGCCTCCTAAAACATTAAAAGAACCGGCTACGGCCACTGATGACAGCGATGAAGACATTTTTTAAAGTTAATTTGTCTTCTGTGGACGTTATCTTCTGTTGATTTTATTTTTTTGTGACATCGTTTTTATTTATTTTTATTTATTTTTATTTTATTTATTTAAAAGTTTATGTACACATGGATACAAATTTAAACAATGTAGATCAGGTAAGGGTGGTACAAAGGTACTGCTTATTCCTTATGGAATCTCTTCCAGCAGACCTGCGACTGGAGAGTGGTATACTTAACGGTAGAAAGACCGTGTACAGAAATAATAATAATAATAGTAATAAACATGGTAAACAATCATACACATACAATAAAAATAATAAATACAATTATTACATACATATAATAAATAAATATAATTATATATATGTAAATGAAGAGACTCTTTTGGCTCTTCATTAAATTTAAATCTTTACTTCATAGAGGTATGTTATTAATCTGCATAAGCATTATCTGTGGTGTCAGCACTTGTCATTTTTGTTTATTCTACACTATACCTACCTTGTCTGTGCTATAGTCTATAACTTAAAAAAATATATATTTTTTCCGGCTGATGGGAGAAACGTTAACTTATTTTAAAACATTTTCGTTTGTAAAAATAATTGGAAGCAATAGCTTTTAATGTTGTTTCTCTTTTCAGGTAAGTAAATGGTATTGATTTGTAGTAATTGAAGATGTTATTTAGGTCTGTAAATTTTATTTGTGATTTTTGTTAATAAAACAATTTCTCTTTTCAGAGCAACAACTTAATTGTGTTTGTTTCGATTTCAATATCCAATATATCCAACGTATTACAAAACAACATTAATTCTAGCTGTTGTAAACAATGGAAAAGTTAAAATTTGAATTTGTTGTGAAATCGAGTGAAGATCCGAAAACAAACGTGATCTGCATAACCTCAATTATGAACGAAGATAAAAATGTGTTTTTAATTCCGGATCACTTACAACCGGTGAAACTACATGATGCGGTGATAAGAACCCAAACTTTTCAAAAAGTAAAATCTACACTACAAAGAAGACATGAAAAACGACAGGTATGGCTGTCAGTTACACCAGAAGTACGTGATAGTTATTTGGATGCAGATGGAAATATGCAGTTCAAAGGATATTTACTGGAGGAGAGTATATCTAAAGCGGAACAGCAGGTTTTTACACATGATATGTCAACAACGGAAGCTCTATCAAAAATCCTGGAATATGCATTGAAGAATAAACCCAAACATTCCAATCTTAAGAAATTATCTGAGAAGTTTGTAATAGAAAAATTCTCAAGAAGAACATCAAGTGTAACTCAATGGATGACGATCTTTGAAGCTGAATGTACTCGTTTAGATATAGATGAAGATATTCAAAAAATTCAAATTTTTCGATTGTTTTTGGATGACTCTAGTCAAGACTGGTATAATTCTATGCTTATAAAATATACAATAAATTCAGAGTGGTGTATTTGGAAAAAAAACTTTTGTGAAACATATATGAATAAGGGCTGGACACCAATCAGGTATGCTTTTTCATATAAATATAGACAGGGTTCATTACTGGAATATGCTTTAAAAAAAGAAAGACTTTTGTTAGAGGTAAACAAATTAATAGATAAACCAACTTTAATTGATTTAATTACAATAGGACTACCAAATTTTATAGCCGATGAAATTGACAGAAATAAATTAAAAGACACTGAGGATTTATTTAGTAGTATCCGGGGCTTAGAGCATTTACTGAATAAAAGGATTGAGGAAAAACAGGTATTAAATTTAGACAGTAAATTAAAACAGAAAAATTTTAAAGATCAACCATGTAGAATCTGTGAAAAAGAAAAGAAAGGAACTCGGTATCATTCAGAATCCGTATGTTGGTTTAAAAATAAGGATAGTGTTCATCAAAAAAAAAGAGAGCCAATAAGGAGTGTTAATAATTCTGAATTAGAAATAAGTTTAAATGAAATAGATCCAAAAAACTAATAATTCCACCATTAATCAAAATTAAATTAATAATAAATGATTCCATTAAAGTAATGGGAGTTTATGATTCAGGTTCAAATGTAAGTTTAATTAATTCAAGAGTATTATCCTTGGGAAATTACCAAAACAATGAGAACAATAATCAAGCAAATTTAAAAACGATTAATGGTGTAAAAAAGACTATAGGAATGGTGATGTTAAAGGTAAAGATTTTTCAAGTGGAAAAAAATATGAATGTTTTTGTCATAGATGAACAGAATTTTGATTATGATTTTTTGATTGGTTTAGATTGCATAAAATCTTTTCAACTGATTCAAAATGAAAACTTAGAAATAACACAAAAGCAAAGCAATGAAAATATTCCTGGCTTTACAGGTAACAAAATTAAAAACAATCCCATTTATCAAAATAATGATAAAGTAATAATAAAAAAAAATTGTGATATAAAGGATGAGTGTATGGTTAACTTTAATGAACACATAGAGGTTACAAACTTCAACATTTCAATAAATCATTTAGACAGGCAACAACAATTAAAAATAGACGAATTAATTAGCAAATATAAATCACTATTTGCGAAAGATAAATATGATGTAGGCTTAGTGAAAGGATATGAAGCACATATAGATTTACTCGTAGACACATATTGTTGCAAAAGGCCTTATAGATGCAATTTTGAAGACAAGAAAGAAATTGAAAAGCAAATTTCAAAATTATTAGAAAAAAATTTAATTGAAGAATCTTACAGTCCTTTTGCAGCTCCTGTAACATTAGCCTATAAAAAAGATGAAGGGCAAAAATCTAGACTATGCATTGATTTTCGTGACTTGAATAAAATAGTGGTACCTCAGTCGCAACCCTTTCCACTTATAGAAGATTTAATGGTAAAAACGAGAAATTGTAAATATTTCTCAACGTTAGACATAAATTCTGCCTTCTGGTCTATACCTTTAAAAGTAGAAGATAGGAAGAAAACAGCCTTTGTTACTCAAGAAAATCATTTTCAATGGACTTGTTTACCATTTGGTTTAAAAACGTCACCTGCCATATTTCAAAGAATATTAACTAGTATTATTAGAAAACACAAATTATCAAATTTTACGGTGAATTTCATTGATGATATTTTAGTATTTTCCCACACATTCTCAGATCACATCAAACACTTATCACTGCTGTTAGAAGCTATTTCAAAGGAAGGTTTTAGATTAAAATTCTCTAAATGTAATTTTGCACAGGACTCTGTTAAATACTTAGGCCACATAATAAAAGACAATACAGTGACTCCGGTAAAAGATAATTTAATTGCTATAAAAGATTTTCCTGTTCCAAAAACAAAGAAAAATATTAGACAGTTTTTAGGTAAAGTAAATTTCTATGGAAAATATATACCAAATATATCGATCATATTAGATCCTTTACACAATTTATTAAGAAAAGATCAAAAATTTATGTGGACAGAAAAATGCCAAGAATCTTTTAATATAATAAAGAAACTGCTATGCTCAAAACCTATTTTGGAAATCTTTGATCCAAGTTTACCTATATATATTTATACAGATGCTAGTATACAGGGTATAGGGGCTGTTTTGAAACAACCACAAGAGAATGGCGAAGTAAAACCATGTGCATACTTTTCGAGGAAATTAAATGACAGTCAGAAACGTAAAAAAGCTATTTATTTAGAATGTTTAGCAATTAAAGAAGCGGTAAAATACTGGCAACATTGGCTCATGGGGAAAAATTTTAAAGTGTTTACAGACCACAAACCTTTAGAAAAACTCAATATTAAGGCAAGAACAGATGAGGAACTAGGAGACCTTACATATTACTTATCACAATTTAATTTTGAAGTTATATATTCTCCGGGTAAGAACAACTTTGAAGCAGACAGTTTAAGTAGAAATGCTGTATTAGAACCACATGTAAGTCAAGAAGAAATTTTAAAACTTGTTAATTTTATAAAACTCGAAGACATCCAGAATGATCAAAAAGAAAATGGAGATATAAAATTTTATAAAAATAAGCTAATATTTAAAGATAAAATATACTTTAAAAGGATCGGAAAAAAAGAAAAAATTATACTTACTGAGGAATTTAGTAAGAAAATAATAAGAAATATACATTACACATACTGCCATTTAGGAACTAAACAAACAGAAAATAAGATCAAACCATTCTATACTGCAAAGAATTTAATGAATAATATTAAAACAATCTGTGATAATTGTGAAATATGCATAAAAAATAAATCTAGAGCTAAATTTAAATATGGATTGATGTCTCATTTGGGCCCTGCTACTTATCCTTTTGAGATAATGTCAATAGATACCATAGGGGGGTTTGGTAGCTCCCGCTCTACAAAGACATACTTACATCTTCTAGTAGACCACTTTACCAGATATGCTTACATATTGACGTCTAAAACTCAAAACGCAAATGATTTTATAAAGCTTGTGAACAAAGTTGGATCTGAAAATAAAATTGGAATGATTCTGACCGACCAATACTCAGGCATAAATTCGAAAGAGTTCAAAGAATTTTTAAAAAAAGAAAATATACCTATTATCTTCACTGCTGTAAATGCACCTTTTTCGAATGGTTTGAATGAACGTCTTAATCAAACATTGGTAAATAAAATACGATGTAAAATTAATGAAAAAAATTATAAAAAAGCTTGGACCACTATTGCCCATGAGTGTGTCCAGAGGTATAATGAAACCGAACACACCGTAACAGGGTTTTCCCCAGTATATTTGATGGAAGGAAAAACTAATTATATCTTACCAGACCAATTGATACAACATAAAACTCAAAATAATTTATTACAAGATAGAAAAATAGCATTGGAAAGATCTATAAAATCACACAATTATAATAAGCAGCAATTTGATAAGAACAGAAAAAATTACCAATTAAAAGTTGGAGACTATGTATATGTGGAGAATGGTAACCGATTGAATAGAAAAAAATTAGATGAATTAAGAATTGGACCATATAAAATTTTAGAAAAATTATCTAATTCAATTTATAAGATTAATACAGGACACAAAAAAATAGAATCAAACTTATTTCACATTACAAAACTAATACCAGTGCCTAGCGAGTTCTGGAAACCTGGGGGGGGAGATGTAAATGAAGAGACTCTTTTGGCTCTTCATTAAATTTAAATCTTTACTTCATAGAGGTATGTTATTAATCTGCATAAGCATTATCTGTGGTGTCAGCACTTGTCATTTTTGTTTATTCTACACTATACCTACCTTGTCTGTGCTATAGTCTATAACTTAAAAAAATATATATTTTTTCCGGCTGATGGGAGAAACGTTAACTTATTTTAAAACATTTTCGTTTGTAAAAATAATTGGAAGCAATAGCTTTTAATGTTGTTTCTCTTTTCAGGTAAGTAAATGGTATTGATTTGTAGTAATTGAAGATGTTATTTAGGTCTGTAAATTTTATTTGTGATTTTTGTTAATAAAACAATTTCTCTTTTCAGAGCAACAACTTAATTGTGTTTGTTTCGATTTCAATATCCAATATATCCAACGTATTACATATATATATAAACACAAATATAAATATATACAATATATAATATAATAAATATACAAATATTTTACGTTACTAGAGAAATATAGTGCTCTTTGACCCGTTTTTTAAAGATCGAAATCGTTTTGGATTCACGGATTTCAGGTGGAAACGAATTCCATAGTCTTACTGCTTGCACAGAGAAGGAGTGGGAAAAGAAAGAACTTTTATGTGAAGGAAATTTAAGGAGGGACTTAATGTGAGTTCTACAGGGAGCGATGGAGGGGCGAGCGAAACTAAAACGTTCACGCATATAGGAAGGAGCGGTGGGACAACGAAGAATGTTAAACAGCAGG
This sequence comes from Hesperia comma, assembly GCA_905404135.1. Lineage (NCBI taxonomy): Eukaryota > Metazoa > Arthropoda > Insecta > Lepidoptera > Hesperiidae > Hesperia > Hesperia comma. The sequence continues at coordinate 10,822,725 of FR990021.1, read as the reverse complement.
AATAAAATCCTAGAGTTTCTGCGAAAACGAATTGGGAGCCACTTGAGATCTTTGCGAAACTGAGAGACATGGTCATATTTGCGAATACCGAAGATGAAACGAATGCATAGGTTTTGCAGGCGCTCAAGTTTGTTTAATTGCTCCTCTGTGGCATCCAAGTAGCAGGCGTCAGCATAGTCTATAATGGGCTGAATTAAAGATTGAGCAAGAGATATTTTAGTTTTCAAAGGCAGCAAGCTCTGGAGGCATCTCAATGAGTGAAAGGAATGATGAACCTTGCGACTAACCTCACTAATCTGCGCATTCCACGACAGATTAGAGTCGATGATAAGACCTAGGTTTTTGACAGTATCCATGTACGGTATGGCTACACCGCCCAAGCTAATCGATGGTACCTGTGACAGATTTAGTAAATTACGGTAATACCTGCTACCAATTATAATAGCTTGGGATTTGCTAGCATTAATGTTAAGCCCGAATGATTTAGCCCAATTGTCTATACTACTCAAGTCATGATTGACTCGAGATATAGCCGAATTAATTTTAATTATATTTTTGTAGTTTTTAAAAACAAACTTGTTTTTTACATGTATAATTTTATGTTCTTAAAGTTTGTGGACATAAATAATATTAATCAAGACATGTTTGCCAAAAAAATAAACCAAAAACCTATCTGCTAACAATATTGTATTGTATTGTGGTGTGTATGAATGCTTGAGGGTGTGTATAAGACAAAAATCGAAAGTGGTTTGAATGCGTCTGTTACAGATAATTCAGAAAGTTAAAAAATATAGCTGATTATATCGTAAATTAAGAGTGATTTTTAATTTTATGACTGATTTTGATCTCTTCTGTGGCATAGCTGTCACTTCTGTGAACACGAAAAATATTTATAGCTCCATAATTATTATGATTCTCAAAAACGATCTCGTTTCTCATTTCCATTGTTATATATGTTTTTTGGTGTCTAGCAAATAAACATAATTTTGTTAAATTTGGCCACACTTTTATTTTTTAATTTTTTAAAGTGTGTTTTGTGTATGACCCAATTATACAGAGTCTCCGGCTTCGGTCTGTACAAACTTATAGGGCGTGTAGTATGAGTTATTTTATGAATAAAATTCTTCTACATACTAGGTCTAAACCCGACTTCCCTCGATCTACAGCCATTTTAATTTTTAATAATTTTTTTTGGACCATGCACAGTAAAGGTACTATAACTTAAGAAGTTTAGGTCCAATCTTCTTCAAAACTAAATTAGTTTTTACTCACTGGTATTAGATACACTTATTAAAAAATTAAAATGGCTGTAGATCGAGGGGAGTCGGGTTTAGACCTCGTATGTAGAAGAATTTTATTCATAAAATAACTCATACTACACGCCCTATAAGTTTTTACAAACCGAAGCCGGACACCCTGTATATCGAAGAGAGTTCTAGCAGAACATAGTTGCTAATACTAATATTCATAGAAGTAGCCGCTTAGTATTCATAGAAGTCAACCGCCCAGAGTCACGTTCGAGACACAAGATCGACGAGAAATATTTAAATAGGGATGGAATGAAATTATAACACCCTTACAAGTTCTATCTGGCGTCAGATTAAACTGTCAAGTAGTTAAATAATATCTCTGTGGTTGTGGCTGCCAGTTTAGGTTGTATGCAGTGAAATTAACTTAGGTATATTCTATGGTAAGTAGGTACCTATATATAGTATATACCAATAATTTTAAGTGATCTGTACCCCTATTATGAGTTGTTGTAGTAAACGCAAAGGACGTTACTATTGATGCTATCGTGAAAACGCTGCTTTAATAGTAAATGCGCATAACTCTATTATCTACAGTACTTGCGGTCATGTTTTACTTACAATTTGGTATTACGAGTCACAAATTTGACAGATGCTATAGTAAATTACGTTACCCGTAGTAGTTACGGCACTCACGCTATTTTCTAAGGTGAAAAGTCACTATCGAAATTAAATGTCATTAAATATTGCTGTATATTTAAACAAAATCATGGCTAGGCACTATTTTGCTTGGCAAATGATTCACGCAACCGAACGCAGAGATGAAAATAATGAAATTTTGAACTTGCGAGATCAACAAAATATTTAGCAACCTTTGATGTTTTAAATGTCTAGATTGAGCGTCGCCCTACAATGAAAACAAAAAAAAAACAAGGCAACATTATCAAGCATGTGTGCGTGCAGACCATGTTTTACCCGTTCGTCTATTGTCTATGTGTGCGTAATGTGTGCGTAATGATATTGTTAGGAGAAGAGTGACGTATTTCCTGTCAGTATGAAGCTATGAAGTCTATATAAGCGTTGGCGAGCTCAGTCTGCGGGCAATTCACGTCGAGTTCACTTGGCAAGGGGAACCACTGCTCGTTTGAATGGTTAAACTAAATATCCTGTCATTTAAATTTGCGTGTAATTAATTGTTAAATGTGATTTTTATTTTGCGTTCACTTCTAGTTGCTAAAAATATAAAAATTGTGGCTAACAGTTAGCCACAATTTTTTGACACGTTTGCGCGGATTCGATGTCCCATCTAGATATTTAAAACATCAAAGTTAGCAACACTTTGACACTGAATGCGACTGACGCAGAACGCTAATGTAATTAAATTGAAAAGGTACCAAACCGCCATTAATTCCACTCTTCTTTCACATTTCCTAATTTAGTCGGGTTATAGAGCATCCATAGACTTGTTTTTTTAATTTCACAAATGTTGGCTCGCTGGCCAGGGTCTCGTTCTATCCTTGTTGACATCATAATAAAAGAATGAGAGAGGTATTACTCATGGATGCCAACATAACGTAACGGAAACTGTACCGTCTCACGTCTTTACGATACCCGCTGTAGTTTCATTTCCAAAACTCATAATACATATACTCATAACTACAGTCCGCCCAACTTAACTCTGAAATGGCAAAAATTGGAACTAACGAAAAGTCATTCATAAGTACGTTGTGTTCATTCATCTGTCAGTTACTAGTGTGCAATGATTGGTCAAATGAATGTCAAATGCGTCCGACAGCGCCTCTTTCGTTTCAGTCTTAAGTTGGGTTTACTATACAGTATTAGACTATTCGATCGTAACCGCTAGAGGCGCTGTACGGATTCTCATACAAATTCTAAACGTTAACTGCAATAGTAACAGTTTGACGTTTACTACAACAACTCATAATAGAGGCACTGTACCTATACGAGGAAGAAAAAAAACAGCTATAATTTAAAGATTTTTATTGCCGCAGTAGGTAGGTAAGTAGGTATGTATATCATCCCTTATCAACATTTTTGTTTGTCTTTGCATTTATTCGCGCTATTAAAAAACGCGCTCTTTTTTTAATCAAATCTACCTACTCATAAAGTTTTAGGTAACATTCAGTTTTTGTTTTATTTCAAGCAAACAAAGATACAAATATTCGGGTTTTTCCCGTTGGCTCCCATACCCGTTCTTACCCGTCCCACTATACCCCGAAAACGATTAATTTGATTTATTACTTTTACCTTCTTTTTTCAACGTGTACAGTCGATAGAAAAAGTGCTTTAAAGTATTATAATGATTTTTGTAGGGGCGTAGCTACTACCGTTAAGCCGTATCAATGTTACGGGGCCCCCGGGTTACAGGGGCTCCCAACATGGTAGTGTAGCTAAAAATTGGTAAAATGTTATCCGCAATGTCACTTACTCGTAGTTCCCGAGAAAAAACATCAATACTAATAATAAATCTGTAGCTGGTCGCTGTCTGTACTTAGAAAATAGGTATATGAGATTTTTTTACTGGGGGTGTTTGTTAACGCAAGAGAACCTAAAATAATGATTTTTTTAAATTCTGTTTAGTTAGACTGATTTTGCACTTTAAAGATTATTTTATTGTGTTTATACATACATATTTTTATTATATAGTTTATTCCATAAAAAAATTCCTTTCACTCTCGTTAATTTAGCAAATGTATGTTTATGAAAATAATACAGATTATACCATGTTTTTATACTACTTATTTGTTTATTGAAGTAAATTACCTATAATTGTTGATAACTACTTATATTTTACTCCCGATTCATTGGTAAATAACGACGCACAAGTAGCCTCATTCTCTAGGATTCCGTCTCATAGGTTCCATGGGCATTATAACACCCAAACAAAGAACCAGGCCAAACCCAGGATACTTAGAACAGCAATTCAAGATATCCGTACGGCGTGTTTCAATTTTTACTTTAAGACTTTTTCTGATAACTGTACTTTTAAGCAATGTTTACTTTTATTTGACGTTATCTGTCAAATCGGAATTCGGGGTCTAGTGGGACGGGTGAGTTCAATTAGAAAGAAAGGGGTATAAGGGGCTTCGTTCATCGTTAACAATTGCCGATACATTATTATAAGAGACCTGGGGGAAAGTAGTCACCTTTGACATCTCAGTCACCTTTGCGGTCAAGAATGAAGAGAGGTTCCCGCCTATTACTGTCTCTTCGACACGCAAGTCACGCAACGTACCTAAATACATTGAATTTAGACGGAAGATCGTTGCTATAAACCTGCCACTTATTTTTGTTATACCAGTAGGATTCCCCGTGACGTGAGTGCCATAGACACAATACATATAAGACAAGAACACACATCCGTACCAAGAATAGAAATAAAAACTCATGATTCATTAAAATTCGGCCCATCTGGAAATCGAACCCAGGACGGACCGACCTTCGAACGGCACAGTAACATTGCGCCGCACGGATCGTCATTAGCGCTAAGATGGGTCACTTTATCCCCCATTCCCGCACTCACCCATCCCCGTAAACCCCAATTTCCAGTAAAGGATAAATGCCCAAGAATGTATGGACCAAAAACCCGGAGTCGATTAAATCGTTTTATGTTTGGCAAGGTAGAATAAACATACTACATTCCGAATCCCATAATTTTTTTCGATGAACCAATCGCCAAGTTATAAAAAAATCGTAACAAACTGACTATACTTTTATAAATCTCGATAATAATTAGAGCGGTTTAACAAAGGATATTGTGACGAATTGTGCAAAATATTAAGAGTAAAGTACATTATACATATTATATCTGATGATTATTATACTAACAAGCAAAACCCGTGCGAATAATTCGCACTACGTTGAGCTAAAGCGCCACTAATACCACTACACGACTATAAATGCCACTATACGAGTTGCAGGTGGTAGGGCCTAGAGCTCACCCGGGGAAGTACCACCGCCCGCCACGGTACTTAGTACCATTCCTATCGTGTAATAATTGTTTTAAGAACAATTGTGTTCCGGATAGGAAGGTGTGGAGCCGGTTACACTTTTTTAGAGGCGACCATCTCAGTCCTCAGGGGTAGCAACGCATCTGTGACCGAATTAGAACGAGACTCATTGAGTCTAGTTTACTCTGTCTGTCTACTCGTTTGCTATCTTAATTCCATAAAAAAAAATACGAAAAGTATTATTTATGTGAGTTGATTTGAAATTTACCAACCGTCAATCATGTTGACGTTGTTTCTAAATAAAAGCCGTTAGATGGCAGCATTGCTGTATTGTTTCTATGTAATAATTAATTATTTTGCAAAAACAAAAGCAACAATAAATTTTTCAATTGTTGATGCCGGTAGAGCAAGTAATTATCTATAAAATGATATTAAGAAAATTTATCTAGAAAATTTATGCGAAGTAATTGTGTGGTTTTTTCGAAAAAGGGAGGCAAACATTTTAACCTTAGCGTATTAATATATATAATAATATGAAGTGGAAGAGTTTGTTTGTTTGTTTGAACGCGCTTATTTCAAAAACTGCCGGGCCGATTAGAAAAAATATTTTTGTGTTGAAAAGTTCATTTATTGAGAAGACTTATTGGCTACACAACATCACGCTACGACCAAAAGAAGCGGAGCAAAAACGTTCCAGAAGCGAAGCAAGGGTGTAGCGTGTATCCTATAAGCCTTCCTCAATAAATAGGAGATTCAACACAAATATAATTTTTCAATTCCAACCAGTACCTACTTTCTGAGATTAGCGCGTTCAAACAAACAAACAAACTCTTCTGCTTTATATTATTAGTATAGAAGTATAGATTACGTATTCTTCTTCTCTTTCACGAGTGAGCAACAACACAATAAGTAACAAAACAATGAATCAGTTGAACGCGCTCTGCTTTACCTATATAATTGTTGAATGCTGCTGGCCTGTTCGGTTATAGGTACTCGTAGTTTTATGTGAAACGAGGGGCGTATTTGCGACCTCTTATTTTTGGTCTACTTTGCAGTTTAAAAATTATTTTAATCGACACTGGGTTATTTTTGAGCATCTTCCTTTGATATACAGGCCCTGCAAATGCCTCTCGGTCACATGTGGTGCAAGTCTCGGAGGTCGACTTAATTTAGCCGAGTTCAACCCCACGAAGACACAAGTTTGCGCGTTTTCCGCTAAGAAAACCCCATTTGTCAAAGCGCCACAATTCCAGGGTACCGCGCTCACCGTTAGTAAAAGTGTCACTTGGAAACTAAGGCCAAGCTGACCTCCAAAAAGCTTGGCGTCCTGAACCGGGCGAAGCAGTACTTCACTGCGGGGCACTTGTTGATGCTTTATAAAACTCAAGTCAGGCCTCACATGGAGTACTGTTCTCACCTGTGGGCAGGGGCGCCACAATATCAGCTTAGCCCATTTGACGCCATACAAAAGCGCGCAGTCCGAGTTGTCAACGACCCACGAATCACTCACAGGTTAGAACATCTAAGTCTTAGGAAAGACATTGACTGTCTCTGCGTGTTCTACCGACTTTACAATGGTGAGTGCTTCGAGGAATTGTTCGATTTGTTGCCAACTTCCCCCTTCCATCATCACACCGCTTGCCGAAGATTGAAGTTTCATCCACATCGCTTGGATTCGTGGCGCTGGCGCTCGTGGTGATTACGGTCTGTTTTTCTCGAGCGTTTTTGCTGCGAACCTGCAAGCTGTGGAATGAGCTTCTTTCCGAGGTATAGCGTTTTGATATGGGGTTCTTCAAGAAAGGTGTAAAAAGAGTTCTCCTTCAGGGCCGGCGTTGCACTGGTGATTCCCCTGGTGTTGCTCGTGTCGATGGGCGACGATAACCACTTACCATCAGGTGGCTCGTCTGTTCTTACGTCTGCCCTTCAGGCTATAAAAAAAACATACGCAACATTCATTGTAAACTAACTTTTGAATGAAAATGTCATGTATGTTTAATCATGTAACTACAATCATGTATTGTATTAGAAACGAGAAACTGTGTTTCTTATCACGTATTTTGTAAAATAGGGCTTCATCATTACAAAACTTTTAAAACATTGGAATGCAAATAACTCTTTACCTGCATTCAGTAACTAAATTATTTTGTATACATATCATATAATAGTCTCAAGACAACATGTTTATGCAAGTTGCAACTTGTTACAAGGGTTGGGACGCACCCTATACAAAAGTACCCATTCTCCTTTAAGCGACTTCTGATACGTAATTTTTGAATTATCTCTAATTATCGATTTTGAAGCCGGTTATTTTATTGTAACAAAAAATGTGAAACTTTTGTCGGAGACGGAAATAAAATTAGATTAAAATCAAACTAAATAAATCATTAAACTTTGAATAAAACGTAAATCCGGAAACTGTAATTTAAATGGCAACTCTGTGCGAATTGTAAACGTCACTCGATGGGATATCGGAGAGGGGGAACCCAACAGAGGGTAGCTCTACAGTCACTTACGAACAGCGCGGACTTCTCGAGCAGACGTCGAGCTGAACGGTCGCATTAAGTTAACTAGTGTTCTCTGTAATAAAATCCTATACCGCGTTGTACCTAGGCCCGACGGCATAACGTTTCTCTAAGTGTACGAGTATATCAGTTGTACCACGTTTTAACATAACCCAAAAGCTTTAATCAAATTAATTACACAGTTTGTGTAACCTGAAACCCAATTTAAATCATGAAGAAACGTATTGAACGCCCACTGTGTTTAATTTTTCACCTTACAACCTGATGATCGGAGCATTATACCACCATCCTGACAAGTGTCTCCGACATATATATAATGTATGTATGTGTGTGTGTGTTTCACATCTGCCAGGCGTCCCATGACGGCTCACATTTTTTTATTAACTGTATTTCATATAAACTTGGCTTGAACACTGCCGTGCACCCTATTAACCAACGACCAAATAAATAATAAACGAAATAAAACTTTATTTAAAATTTCGAACTTGGCGAGGTGCACTGCCGTGCACCAAGTATTATAAGAAATAGGAAACGAAAAAATAATTTTAATGAACAAAACAAAAGGGTTTTTTTGTGGAACTTGGCGAGGTGCACTGCCGTGCACCAAGTATTATAAGAAATAGGAAACGAAAAAATAATTTTAATGAACAAAACAAAAGGGGTATTTTTTGTGGAACTTGGCTTAGACACTACCGTGTCTCTAATGAAGCTAATATTCGAATTAGAAATATGTATATAAAAACCAAACGGAGGTCGACCGATCGAGTGAGTGAGATAAAAGATGAGGCATTGTGAGATAGAATGAGCGTCGCGTCGCCACGGGCGAAGCGTAGGCCACGCCAAAATTCAGTTTACAAGTGATCCATAAGATGTTTCACATCAAAATTAGTTGCGGATAAGAAGGTACGATAGACGGCATCTTTACGTCATGACTGTGTTCTCCTACGTCTTTGCCAAGTAGGTACCTACCTGAAGCAAAGTAAGAAAGGTGATAGATAACCTTATTGCATGAAATAAGAATGCAACCACATTTCGTTCGTTTTACTCTTGGTAGTATAATTTTATAGTGTCATGTTTTTATTCAGATTATAGCAACTTAGCTAAGTACAACTGTAAAACGGGAATCTTTGATTGCCAATTTTGCTTTATACCTCCAATTAAGTAATGATCAAACTGCTTCATAAGCTACCTATTAACAAATCAAACGTTTCCATTCCTAGATTATTCTCCCGCCCCCTCACCATTTACTTTGAAGTTGAAGTACTTATTTACCATTCCTCGTTAGACTTAGGGTCACAGCTCATTAGAGCCACCCGGCACCCACTCCGCACCGCCTTGCCTCCTGCGGCTAGCATTCTTTATATGGACTTGTATGGGCATGCGCTCACTATAAGTACCTATATCAACTCCGTAGCGTCACCAGACCGCCTCGGTTATAAGCCGTTCACGCGCGGACGGCGGGTGGACCACTCGGTGACAACTCGCTGCTCGAATGCTTGCCTCGCGTTGACAACGCGCGGGTCCCGAGTGGACCGCGCGCTGCCCGCGATTGATACACACGAGGACGATACAGTAAGTTCATTACAGACTTTTCGAAAATTCGTGGACCGCGAGGTCCGCAAGGCGTCCACTCGTTGACCGCGAGGGGTCCACTGGTTCACCGCGGGACGTTTATTGGTTGGTGATAACGCGACGTCCACCCGTGGACGACTTGTCGAAAACGGGTGGACACCGTGCGACGAGGCGGTGCGAGGTGGGTGCCGGGTGGCTCTAGTGAGGTGTGACCCTGAATATGAAATATCTACATACTTATCAGTTCTCACACCGAGAAAAGCCAGGTCAACCAAACATTGGCTATTGTCAGTATGAAATTCATGCCGTTCCTGTCTTCTTACATACAACTGCATCAAACCATCCTTACTAATATTATAAATGTGAAAGTGTGTTTGTTTGTTTGTTTGTTTGTTTGTTTGTTTGTGACGCTTTCACGTCGCAACAAAGCTATTATATGGTAAGGTTTATGTGTGTGGGGATAGTTAGGAGGGTGGAGAGTGACGTAGGCTACTTTTTACCGCGAAAAAACATCCCATTCCCATGGGAAGATCGATGTTTTGTTAGTTGCTAGACATTTATTTTCGGAGTTGTTAACAGATGGCGTTAATAAAATTCATTTGCAAGTTCTGAATTACGCTATCAAATACTACATGTAATTTACTTAAGTCAAATGTAATAGGCTACTTTAGCTCTGCCTCGAGAACTCCCCGCTCCGGCAGTATTCAGTGTACCGCCCGCCCGCTGGCACTATCCTGTTGGCTGATGTCCGCAAGTTGCTGGACTCGCCGACACCGGTGGTGGGCGCGGGCGACTGGAACTGCAAGCATCCGGGGTGGAATAGCCTAGCTGCCAACAGAATTGGAAGGCTACTTTTTGATGCCGCTGAACAGCACGGCTACACTGTCGAGGGTGTTGCACACCGTTACCGCGGCTCTGAATAAGAGAGAACGCGTGTGTGCAATATTCCTCGACATGGAAAAGGCGTTCGACCGTGTTTGGCACGACGGCTTTCTCTACAAGATCTCGCAGTCGTCGGCGCCCCGGAGTGCCGTTAAGGTGATCTCCAGTTTCCTCGAAAATAGAAGCTTCAGAGTAGTTGAAGACGCCGAATCCACCGAGCGTCCGATCGCAGCCGGCGTCCCGCAAGGGAGTTGCCTGTCCCCGGTCTGCTACGCCTGATACACCGACGACATCCCGGCGGCAGGGGGGCGTCGCTTGCCCTATATGCCGATGACGTGGCGTACATCACCACGTCGCTGAATAGAACCCACGCCATCGTCAAGATGCAGCGTGCGCTTGATGCCCTCCCCGAATGGCTCGCCGCGTGGAGACTGTCGGTGAATGTCGGGAAGACGCAGGCCGTGAACATAGGAGGATACCTCAATAGGCGGGACCCTACTCTGGAGCTTCACGGACAAGATATCCAATGGGCCCCACAGGCCAAATACCTGGGGGCAAAATCGACGGAAGACGTTCGATGAAGCCACAGGTTACGAAAGCCGTCGCGAATTCCAGAAGCGCGATGGCAGAAACCAGTGCTCTCCTCGAGCCTCCCTCTTGGACTGAAGCTCGGGGTCTACAAGACCTACATTAGATCCCGCCTCACGTACGCGGCACCGGCGTGGTACGCGCTCGCCAGCGAACCGCAGCGCAAGAGGATGCGCGCGGTTCAGGCGATTGCGCTCCGCCGGCTGACTGGTGCGCCGAGGTACGTCAGGAACGCCCGCATCCAGAGGGACCTTCGAGTCGAGAGCCTGGACGACTTCATCGAGAGATTGGCACGCAACATGTTCGGGCGTGTCGACGCGTCGCGGTTCCCGCATCTGCAGGACCTGGTGCCGCTCCACATCCGTTCACCGGACCGCTGGGCCTTCCCGCGCGACTTGCTGGTTGCGCGGGACGGGGCTAGCACTGACTGATACTGGGGCTTCGTAAGTCGTCGCCCGGCGCTGATCGGCTCCTGCTGGGCTTCCCACCAGCGGGATTCACCCGGTAGGGCCTCGATCGCCTGGGCGACGCGAAGATGAACCCCATCCCGTTTAAGACTCTGTGGCCTGTAAAAAGGCCACCACTCACCGGACTTGACCTATTGGTTAACCACAGATGGACAACCAAGGGCCTTAGGGCCCAACCCAAGGACCGGCCCGTTTTATCGGGCCGCGAGAGACACCCCCAAAGACACTCCACACACCTCAGACAGGGTGGAGTGAAGAGAGCGAGTAGTAGGCTACTTTTTAGCCTAAATTCCTACGGGAGCGAGACCTACGCGGCTGTTACCTACGGGTCCCGAAGCGAAGCGCGGGCGGTTCTCTAGTTATGAAATATTTCCTAATGAAACGTTTTATTATTTACTCGCTGACCCAGAAAACGTTGTCCTGTACCTAAAATTTATTTTTCATCCCACCTATTCGAAAAAGACGACTTGGTTCGGTCTTATGTGGATCCAAAGTTGGTGTTTTCTATTTAGCGGGCGGGAATGAATTTTCATATAACTTTTCCTGCCCGTTATTTAAATAGCGGGCGGGAATGAATTTTCATATAACTTTTCCTGCCCGTTAAATAATAGTCGGGTTATTTGGGTTAGTCGGGTTAGTCGGGTTAGTCGGGTTAGTCGGGTTAGTCGGGTTAGTCGGGTTAGTCGGGTTAGTCGGTTTAGTCAGTTTAGTTAGTTTAGTGACTGTGACAGTATTATTCCTGAATTTGAGGCGCCTTTTATTTTCTCATAGGGGGGATGAAAAGTAGAGTGTATCACTCGGGAGCAAGTATATTTTTGGCTCGGGCGACGTACTTTGAATCCCTCGCTACGTTCGGGATTCTACTCTAGAATCCCTCACTTCGCTCTGGATTCAAAAAACGCCCTCGCCGAAAAAATATTACTTTGCACGTTAGCGTCAGGACCCCTGGACCAAGTGCGAAATTCTTTGTTTGGAGACTGTAAGGTGCACCCTTGTCATACAATCTACTATTATATCACAGGTTCTAAATCTAAACGATGAAATACTTACCTATGCAACAGTTTTCAAGTTAGGCCTCTAGAAGTAGGTTATTTTTTTTTATTTATTTATTTATTAATAGGACTCCCAACACAGATAACACTTAATACAAATCTAAAGAACTTATGCTAAGTGGAACAAATATATTAGTGTACCCATAATTATAGGGTGCCACATCGAGCACAATTTTGCAGCTAGACAACAGAGAAGAGTAATACAGTAAGGTAAGTGTAGGTATACAATAAGATTCGAAACAAGAAACATAAATTGAAAATTTTACAATTATTACAATTATTTATCAATACTAATCAAAGAAACTACGTCATTTTTAAATTTTTGGAAAGGATCCGTTATATCTAGGTCACTCGTTTTTGAGAGGATGTTATATTGCTTGCAGAGCCTAGGCAAAACTGAATGCTGACCGAGGTTGGATTTGCAGTATGGTAGTTGGAACAGGTTATATGCTTTTTTACGGGGAAGACGAGATGGGCAAGATATTTGTAATTTGAGAATTAGATCTGTGCAGTCAATAGTTCCATTAATAAGTTTGTTAAACTACAAAAACCTTATCAAATTTAATACAGTAGTTTATACTTGATGCATGCACAGACATTTTAAGTTGTGTGTGCAGATCTTTACGCTACGACTAGAGACATCTAGGGAGATGGAGTTACAACTTTAATAAATACAGGTTTCTTCCATGGGTTCCACCTCAAGTTATTTTCAATATTTTTTGTTAAGACCAAAATGAATATTTTGTGAAAATTTAATGTCTTTCGTCTAGGGTTCAAAAGACAACCTAAATCCAGTGTTTTATATCGGGCTACTTTTGATGTTTATTATTTCTTGTGATAACATACAAAACAATACGCATTCTGTGAAAATTTCGATCGTCTACCATTTCCAATCTAGCGATGGAGCCCTATGACAGACAGACAGCGGAGGCATTTATACGAAACGCTAAAAATTAAACGGTTCATTAATAAGGCATAGAGAACCCAGCCGTTAATCCATTCGCAAACGAGATTAATTAAACTGAGTGATATAATAAGTGTTATTAATAGATATTTAATACTTAGTAAAAAATATTATAATAACTTAGAATTCTTATTGATAATGACGGTACCGTAAAACGGGGTGAATAGGTACGAAATTCAACTTCACAGTTAATTTTTGTTTATTTACTGTCGGAACATTAATAAAATAACTACCTATTACAAACTTTTTCCGGTTTCCTTTATTTTCCGATGAAGATAAATAAATTACATAATTTATACTAATTCGACCTGATTTTTGCGAAAATATACGTGTCCCTATTCATACCCGAAACGGGGCGATTAGAGACGGCAAAGGGGATAATAGGAAATTAAGCATAGGGCTGCCAAAAGGCTTTAATTTGGTTAAGTGGCATTGCCCTACTTAGATCTTTGAAAGTATTAAAGAAACGTCCATTTCTAAGTAATTTAAGTTAAAATGCAGGTAGATAGAAAATACAGTAAGTAGATTTAATTGTAGATTGTATGACAAGGGAGCAAAGTAATATTTTTACGGCGAGGGCGCTTTTTTTAATCCAGAGCGAAGTGAGGGATTCTAGAGTAGAATCCCGAGCGTAGCGAGGGATTCTTTAGTAGAATCCTGAACGTAGCGAGGGATTCAAAGTATGTCGCCCGAGCCAAAAATATTTGCTCCCGAGTGAACCGATTTTGATTAATTTTAGGTCACAAACAAACTAGGAGTCGGGGAAAGAATGTGGGAAAATGTTTATATATATGTATATATATAGATATATATACACATATATATAAATATATAAGATTTAACATCTCGATCACATCAGCTTTAAAACAAAACTGCATCAAAATCGGTCCATTCGTTTAGGAAGTACGAAGGTACAGCAAACTGGGATTAAAAAAAACGTAATCAAGTAACTTTTAATGTAGGTAAATAAAGATTCATTTTTGTTCATATTAAATTTAAATATTTACATAAAGTGCCAACCCTGTCCTCATTCGAACTTCACCGTTTCTTTTAAAACCTTATTATTCCCTATTGAAACGGTCGGAGTTTTTATTCATACCTAGGACTTTCCTATTCGCCCACAATCCGTTCCTTTTAACCCCAAAAGATAATACAAAATACTTCTATTTATTATTATTCTATTAGGTATAATGCGTCGTTACACGCGTAGGTAGGTGAAAGCTTTTAAAAAGGTCGAGGGATGAATGAGAAATAAAATAACTTCTATAAATGAAACAAATATATTTCATTACGAAATTAAATTACCCAACAAATCCATTTCAACACGTTTCAAACCATTTCTCAATTATAATAGGAAAATGTGCCTTTTTTAAAGTGCCAAATATTAACACACTAAAAATATGGTTACCGATTAAAATGAGATCATGGCAATATTTAAAAACGCACATTTAAAATTGAACAGTGCTCCTGTCCTATAAAGTAAGGGTAACCATATTTTATAGTTTAAAAATTTTACACCTAATGGTAACACTACAACACACACATTTATTGCACATTTAGAAATTTCGTAAAGTGTTTTTGTCTTTTTTTTTCTTAATTTTAGAGATCCAAGACATTTACTATAATTTTGCACATCAATATTTTAATGAAATAATATACACAATAGCAATTTTAATTTAGAATGTGGCGTAATACACATCCAAAATATGACTATACCTAAGATTAATTGGACAATGGACAAGAGATTTAAATTAAATGGACTGATTTATAGTTAAAATGTTTGACTTTTTGCCAAATAAAAAAATCTTGAAATACCTATATAAAAGTTAATAAGTTTTCATGTTAAAACTATAAAACAGGACTATCTGTTTAACAGCAATAATTATCTGAAATACACCAGTAAAAAAAATATATTATATTATATAACAATATGTACTATAACCTAGTATTTCTGATTAAAAATTATTCCATTAAAATGTATAAATCAATTATTTAAAATAAAAACGTGAATTTATTGCTCGCTATATAGACCGGTTTCTTGATGATATTGTTAACAATAAGGTAAGGTAAATTAGAAATACATAACTTTAATATTAGTAAGGCCATAAAACAAGTTAACATAATATTATTATATTACATACATTGTACGGCTCATGTCAAGCCCAAACAGAATAAATATTTACTAACTAGCAATGTCTAAGTTATTTATGTCTACGTCGTTATAATTGAGTAAATTTTGACTTCAAACAAAGTTAGACAACCGTCCAAAATAAAACCCAGAATAGCTCCAACATGATCGGTAAGCTTGGTCGACTCTTTCCTTTACACTTTTATAGTAAAACATAATAATAACCGCCAAAGATCGTAAACACGTTCCTACATTATTAAATACTTTGGTTTCTAAGAGACACGCAACTTTCAATATAAATACTGGAAAACAAATCCTTATGCAATCACTTAACCAAATTATTGCTGACATAGTATCATTGTATTGACAATGTTATGTGATAATATATCTATGGAAGCTTGAATAAATAAAATGTCTCTGTAGTAATGTTTCTATCACATATCATTACACTTTGTAGCACCACACGGTTAATAGACCCATCTACGAAAACTACACTTACCGCTATGCATTGTTGTATATGGACATGTATAAAAATCAATACATCTGAAAAATAATTTAAGGTCGGTATATAAAACATTCTGTATAAATTACCTTTAAAAATTAAATAAACTCTCTTATTGTTTTATGTCGTAAACTATTGAGACTGTATTTTGGCTTTTAAAACATTTAAAATCAACAACTATTTATTAACATTACTTATTGACTGCGAAACATCTGGCTAACCTTACTTCTACCCGAAAATCAGTCTAGGTTCATTCATCGTTGGCTTGGTTGTGGAGACTTCAAACTTTCATGCGTTATGCGGTATTAACTTATAGTAATATCCCAAAAATTTTAATAACAAATATACGTTCAAAAAACATCAGCGTGACAATATTTTTTATTGTGAAATCGGGCAGTTTCGTTGCACTCTACTTTAATTTTTAATGGTAAACATGCACGTATTATCATTATACATAACTTCAAATATTACAGTTGCGGCATTGTTACTAAATGATGTACATATATCTGTATCTGATCTGACGTAAAATATAAAAAAGAGCTAGATTATGTATAAAACGGCCAGGAAAATATTCTCCTGATTCAATTAAGATTATTCGATGGAGAATTAATTATATTTCCATATTTTAGGCTTATTCTGGAAGTAGTTTTTAAAACCAGTGGTAAATTTACACATCCATGGTGACAAGTCTTGTTTGATATTTCCCAAACAGAGGTATGTTTGATGCGTTTAAAAATACTAATTTAGATTGAAAAAAAAATATGATCCGCCCTCATCAACTATGATAAAATCAAATTGACTTCTTATTATGTGTATTGCGATATTTGACAAACGTTATAAAATAAAATAATAAATACTATTATACATAATGACACCTTGAGGTCGATTGTAGTAATTAAGATCTAGAATGTGTAGTCAATAAGTGTAACAATGTGTTACACAATACATTTAACAAATTAGTGAGATGCCCGGTTGTGGATTAGTTATTTCATTCAAAAACAAATAAAATACTTTATTTTTATGATTCAACTCGTTTCTGAAAAAAAATGCGTTAAAACCGCCCACGGTGCCAATAGTAAAATTATATCATTATAGCATAATTTTCTTTGTTAGTATTAATATGACAGTAACGTTTAGTTTCATAATAATTGGAATGAATAAAACCAAATGGTACAGCAATTGATTGTGAAATTGAAAATTATAATAAATTGTCCTACTTAAAATGAAAAAAATATTACAATAATGAACAAAATAAAAGACCAATAACTAAAATTTCAACAAATTAAAAATATAAATACTAATTGGACGGAGATGTATAAACGCTCCAATATCTGGTAAATTGTGCGTTAATTGAACGTAATTCCACGTGTCCCTTATTCGGATGTCTCTTACACGATGCATCAAAAATCTCACACCTCAAATTACAGTTTAAAATTAGTGTAATAAATAATGCCCATCAACTCACAGTCGCCTGAAATTATATTTTGTGGCCTCTATAGAACAACATTATGAAGATATGTTCTGGCTGACTCGTAAACAAAAACGGTAAATTTCATCTGTGGCAATTCACTGACGAAACAGAAGAAAATTACTTAAAACCTAATTTATCACATTTGACCTGGTAGCACGCCCATATTTACAATTTTGCTGTGCTAAATATATTTTTGTATCTGATTTAAAAGTTACATAAATTGTATTTATGTCCGTTACGTGAACAAATGAAATAGACCACACCAATATTAAACGCTACGAGAATTCAAAATAACGGACCACTGAAAGGTGCTACGGTTTCCCAGACTAATTCTTCATTGTTAGGTACTATACTCCAACGATAGTCCAAAAGGGTTCCAAATGCGTTTCCTTTCAATGGTCACCTTAAGTCTATAAGACACTAATTTACACCACAACATCAAGTATCTACTGCCGATATAATTATAAAAACAGTCAACATCAATTTTGAATAATTATTTAATATTATAAATTTGACATAATGGCAAAATATCTACATATACACAATTAGTTAATGCGTCTTACAATTACTTCGATGGTATATTGTAAAGACTTGACGAGCATTTTGAAACCCATGTTTTCCAACTGCCAAAATTTATAGTAATACTCCTCAATTATCAAATTTTTACTCACAACTGCAGTAGAGTATTTTTGTAGTAAAAATAATAAATCCGAGTATTGCTTGTCGTTTATACTAAACGTTTTCGACTACCTAAATTTTACTTATTATTTATATCCCTCTGGCAATGACACTATTTTAGTTGTTTATTCAGTTAAATGTAATCTCTTAAAATAAAATGAAATAACTTATAAAAATACAAAAAAAAACTCAACACCGGCCCATAAAATGACGTAAGGGTCTATTATTATATAAATTAGCCTATGTATATTATAAGATATTGTTTCGTTTCTGTTAGTAACAAACTGGGTACATTCGTTGTATAAACTGTGTAAAGATATTGAAAAATATAATTTTAACATATGAAGCAAATTGGTTACAGTATAAATACTATTTGTCAGTTTTGAGCTCACTTGGATTCAAAATTGACTAATACTTGAATATTATTTGTGCAACTCTGGTTTTATTTTAATAAAAAATTTGCAGGAACGGATCTAATCATAGATATTAATGCAATGAGTAGGGGACATATTTGCCTGTGAAACCTCCTACGGTTAGAAAGAGAAAACAGATTGTAGTACTCTCTGTTTAAATTCAATGATTAAACAAACAGGGAAGGTGTCGCAAACTTCTGTCTCTTTCTAACCGACGGTTAGTTGGAAGCCTGGCTCCCCTGCTCTATCTATAATACCTCTATGGACCTAAAAGGAGTAATGTTGACACTGACTGTAACGTTCATGTTTTCTGCGACATATATATTTTTTATTTTTATCTCTGGTTTACGTATTTTTTTTTTATCAAAATAAGATTCAATACTGTACATTTATGTAATTATAAATGAAAAATTGTAAAAATTCATAATTGCAGTTACCTTATTAGTTTAAGTAATCTAATAGCTTTTCATAGGAATTCTTTCTATTTCTTTGCATCATAAAAATGTAGTTCATTGGAGTTTGTCTCATTGAGACGAAATGATGAGTCTCGTGACGTGATCTATTGTACTTTGATAAAAAAATGACGTAAACCACAACAAAAACAAAAACATTTCAATATCACGGTCTAAATCGATTAAAATCCTCCCATTCAGAGTAGCACAGTGAATATTCGTACTAGGTATATACATTTGCATCAGTAAATATATAATTAATTATCCATTAAAAACTATTTGTTCCTGTATAGTGACGCCGTATCAAGCGTACGAAGATAATTATTCATAGTCAACAATAATAAATTGCAAATAACAAGTCTATTAATGAACCATGTCCTGTATGAAAACTTTGATATCAATATATAACTACCCGCAATACTTCTTGTATTTAATTCTTTTGCCAACCTGATAAAGAAATGGATACCTTACTTATTGCATTAGCTATAAATCTAATGAAAAACAAGTGAAGATAGATGATGATAATTATGATTCTATTGTAAACTTAAGTTTTATCGAGAAAAAGATTAGGTATGCAAAGTTAAAATCACAAATTATTGTAGAAGTTTATGGATGTGATTGCTAAATAAATATCATGTATTGCGGGTGATTATTTTGATAAATCGTTACTCAAATACGTACAAACGAATCTGAGCTAAGTTATTTAGATAGCAAAGTAACAACAGTTCAATCATGAAATTTAATATCCATAACAACGAAATGTAAAACAAAATGTGAACAAACAAGTCTAGATAATTAGTTTATCTACTTCAATGTTTATTTTATGAGGTACATATTTTGGCACAGAGAGATTTCTTAAACCTATAATAATAAATTTATGCCTAAACATTAATATTATTTTAGATTAAATTACAATAAAACATTTTCGATGTTCTAAAAGTTGTTGACTGGTCTTAATCGTATGAATCACAGCTTATTGCATTCTCCTACCTATCGTCACCACTACAATTTTCCTAATTCCTTCCAGCGGAATGAGTCCTCACTCTTAACATAAGGTGCAAATGTACAAAAATATGGCAATAGAAATTTTTGAACGTAATATTATGTAAGTATAATTTAATTTAATCAAATTAACTAGGTAGGTATGGTCTGAACTTACTTAATGTTATAATCCCAGTAATATTTCAATATCGGACAGTGTTTAGTTAATACAGGTCTTCGATACTGGAATTTTAATAACGAAATTAGAAATAAACTAATACCTGAGCATATAAAAAGCTAAATAAAACATATGTAGAATGTCATCTGCAACATTTGTTACCTTAACATGCTGTGTGTAGTGTGACGCGTGATAAATGTAATCTGTTTTTATTGCTTAGGAGTAAACATAAATGTTCTTTAATATGTCTTCAATATTTCATATACAATAAATATCAAAAATTATTTTGTAAACTATAAATACCACTCCGAAATAAAAGACTAATGTAAATTTCCTATTAGACCTGTTTGGGTATATTCACAATAACGTTGTAAAGTTTAAAAATGTTTTAAAAAATATTCCAATTTCCCGTTACATTAATATAACTCGGTCGTTCATTAGCTATAGATTGAAAAGAGGACGGCGCGGATCAGCGTGCGTTGTGTACGTGCGTGGTGAGATGCTTGGAGAGGTAGTCCGCCCGGGCGAAGCACTTACCACAGGCCTCGCAGTGGTAGGGCCTCTCCCCGGTGTGGATGCGAAGGTGGCGAGTTAGATCGCTCTTCCCTCCGAACGCCCTGCCACAAAAGAGACACACGAACGGTCGTTCCCCCGTGTGCTTCCTGACATGCAGTTTTAAATTCTCCTTGGATCTGACGCATTTGCCGCAAAAGGGACACGCGAATCTCCTTTCCCGGTCCCTCTGTCTCTCTTCGTGCTGCAAGAAACCTAATATACCCGAGTGAGAGCTCGACGTGTCCAATTTGCTGGAATCGCCCCGCGATTCACTCTCAGAGCTGTCAGCGATGGAGCTGATGCTAGCAAAAGAAACGGGCACGCGTCTCCTTTCTTGTGACGCAGTTTCGTCATCCTTCTTATTCTCACTCTCGGCACTAGAGTTTCTGCAGTCAGTAGAATCATCGACCGTTACAATTGAAGTATCTGTTGGCCCGTTCGAGTCTACAGTACTGTCTTGTTCAGCGTCACCGACCACTTCGATGGGCGGAGTCCTGACTGGCTCGGCCCTGTTTCTCTTTTTCATCGATAGGTCCATTTCGCCGCACTGACCGATTAGAACCTCGTTGGTGCTAGAGACTTGATCGATGCCTTCTGGCGGGTCCGTGTTTTTTGTGTGAAGTCTTTCCAGAGTGTGATTTAAACGGTGCTTCTTGAACGATTTGAGGTATCGAAATTGCATTCCGCAGACGTCACATGTGAATAGCTTGTCGGCGGGCAATCGGGCGCGATGGTTTTGTTCTCTGTGTTTGACGTAAGCGGATCGGTACCTGTAACTTTGTCCGCACTGTTCGCAGACGAAGGGTTTGTCCTCGCAGGAGGCCTGTGAGGCGTGTTGGAGGGCAGCGTGGCGTTCGAGCAGCCACGCGGATGGGAACGAGGCGAGACAGACCCCACACCGGCGTCGGTCTGTGTGGAGCATGTGACGGCTTTGGTAGGTCATACAATCGTCGCTCAAGTACCTGCGCAGGCGACACGCCTGAAGAGCTAACAGCGGCGACCACAAGGGGATCGCAGTCGGACTGCGCGGCGGTATCGGACTTGGAATACTCGGGGAACCGCACATATCCAAACGCATCTGAAATGCAAAAGTTATAATCTCAATCTAAGTTCTTAAGCTTCAATAACATAAAACTGCCCCAGTCCTCATACCTACTAACCAACAAAAGTTACTAATGTTTTAACGTTTGCAAACTAACCAACCATCCTAGTCCCAATTTGCATCTTATTCTATGTCGGTTACAATTTATTGCCAACAGAAAGGTGGTGCTGCATGCTCGTTTACTATCTTAAATCGATAAAAAATATTTATACACGTACCTGTTCAACAAGTCCATTAATTTGTCTCGGGTACAATTTATTAAAAGAGTGATTCTGTAATGATTGTAGAGCTTTTATTTGTCAAAATTGTATTTTTACAGCTATGATATGCTTATATTTGTTTCAAAAGTTACAGTGGCCAACAGTGATGTTTCTATTTACTGTTGAACAATTGACGAAACACTATACCAATTTGATCCTCGACCGATTTGATAAACTCGTATTGTATGTATTTATTTTAACAAAATCATACTGCTCTCAGTTACAACTTTATGAATTATGAACTATTAATAATAATGTTAAGGCAAAACAGATTTGTCTATTCTAAAATGTCAACAATGAATGTTAAATAAAACGGCTTAAGGGAAACAGTTGTCCGTTTCTCTATGAGAAATGAACGACCATTAAGCTCTATAAAAAGTGGACCTACATTATTTGAACTTGTGCTGAATATAATTCATTACACAAAACACAAAAACGATTACGCTACGTGTATTTAAAACTAGTCAACGAATCATCTTTCTTCACCTAACAAACTTGTATATCCGGCCCCAATACACGTACCGCAAGCGATTTCTAGTGTATCCTAAGCCAATACAATTGGTAGTCACAAAAACATTAAATCTAAATAAGTTACAATAAACAAATATTATAATTAATAAAACAAATTGTACCAATGTACAATAATCAATACACCTACAGGAACTTAGAAAAATTGCAATAAAAGTTCTATATTTAGGTATGCCACTTAAAATAGGTAGTAAGTAAATCACAACTAAGCAATGTTCGCTTATGTGATAGCTCAGGCCACGTTCATGAATATAATTATATTATGGTCATCTTAAACTTAGGTCTCTCGATTGAAACGCACAAATTTGCGGCAAGCGTTATACGGTGTCGGTACAGAATTTTCTATTCTTCCAAATACAAAGTCCAAAAAACCAAGTCTACGGGAGCAAATATGGAGTTGAAATCATATTTATGTGCGGCCAAACACTTTGTCACAATCTTTTAAAATATTGGCAATTCTTTTAATAATGATTCACTTCTCACTACGACACAACATGATGCATTAGAAACGCATGCCGCAGAGTTATGCGTTTTACAAGCCTAAAAGTTTATGACTTTACAAGTAACCTTCCATCCTAGCATTGCTTTTGGAAATAAATTCGCACTGTTGTCTGCTTCACTTATTAACATCATGCGATTGGAATGCGCCAGCTGCGGATTATGTTTTTGCTTTATTACAACCACTTGGGGTCCTGAAGTTACTGCATACAAAATATAATCACGGGATGAGTTGCAAGTCACATATCATAACGGAACTTACAATTTTAACCATAAAACTTCAAATGTGTATCTATATTTCATCCCCTACGTAAACTATGTATATTCCGTGATTTGCAGCCTTTATATAAGTCTTATATAGGCAAGAGGCACTCTAAATATAAAACTGTGGTCACAATTTATATTTATAAAAATGAATCTAACTGGTATCTATTTAAACACATGAAGTTTCGTGCTAGATGTCGTCTTAATATTTATCATGCTCGATAGATACCCAGAAAATATTATATCTACATAAATTTTATATATAGGTATGTATAAATAACTATTTAATCTTATTTGTGCTAACGGCGTGTGAAGTTTGCAGGGACGTGGCAACACTTGCGAATGTTAAAATTTGAATAACTGCACTTGGGGGGTCATATATTAACTATTGCTTGTGTATTTAAATACAATTCACTAACATATTAATTACCACGCTGCCTATATACATGTGAATACATAGAAATATAATTATAACAATCATTATTATTTAATCAATAAATAGTATCTCTCAAAGTTAGGAAACAAAATACTATTTAAACTGCATTCTGTTCTATTATAAAAACTATTTCGATAAAAACTTGTACAAATTTGTTAATTCGCATCTTTATTAACCATTTAATTATTGCTATTACTTCATGTAAATTGTAAATATTCAATCTTTCTTAAAATAAGAAGAGGAACATTAATTAAGGTTGCAATATTGCTATACAGTTTGGTAACGATTGACTCCAAAAAATAATAACAGTGCAGCTTTTCAAATAGCAACATTATTGACTCTGTTCTAAGTATATGTTATGGCTCGCTGAAGACTGTCCCTTCGGCCTAGCTCCGGGAAGCAGCGCATCTACCAATCTATTTATCCTAAAATCCTTCTGCGAGTGACTTTGAAAAGCAGCCAAAATCAAAATGTGCATTACCGCATCTCATTAAAACATCTAAAATTTTACACAGAAGTATAAGAAATCATTTCTATTCAAACGATAGATACCAAACTATGTATGGTTGTTCAAATTCACTTAAATGCATATATTAATCCGAGTACACGCCATCGAAAAATAACGTTACCTTCTCTTACAATCGTTCGTTGAATTGAAGTAAATTTAAACATCCACAGAACTATATGGAATGTTCGAATCGTTATTACTCTTACAAAAGACAGTATTCATATCGCGCTTTCACCAGCTAGATAAAAATATCGTAACACTTCAAAGTAAATGTTCTTAGAGAAATACTGCGCAGTCCTATACCTAAGTTACTTTATCAGGTGCATTGGAAGAGCTTCCTAAGGATACTAACGCAGAGTACTTCGACACTAATACCACATTCCGTCATTCATTATCCAAATCGTAAAGTTTCTGAAATGCTACGGTACTCGGAGCGATCCCACGCACTTAAATATTATCGGTGGCATTCGAAATTATAAATACTCCTCGCTACTGGAAACTCATAGGAATGTGAGGCGTTCAAATTTAGGTATAAAAGTAAGTACATTACGATTATTTCATTCATGCGGATATTGGCAAACGATTTATATCCGCCTTACTATCTAATGACAAACTCTTAAAAAAAGAATGAGATCCGCTAAAAATATCAACTTTCTACTTATCATTAAGTTTCACTTACTATGATTTACATAATTCAAAGTCTTTGAAAAGTTGTAACTAAATTTCAAGTAACCTAATTAAACGCTTTGTTAAAATAATTGAAAAAACAATTACCTACCGCGAAGCCTATTTTGTATTTTCATGAAATATCAATAAATTTTCAGGCTTCAACTTACAAACCCTTAATTTTTGAAATCACAGTCTGAGATCAACAATGTTACTCCCAGATGTCGCGTCCTTACTTATATATCACAGTTGTTTTCCTAAATTACCATAATACTTTCAATTGATATAATCCCAAATATTAATAAATAATTGAATTACTATTTCCTATCATATTATTAAGTCGTTATAACGCCTACATTGAAATCAATTGTATACTTTAAATTTAAATATTTACCCTAAAATTGTTGAAGAAATATTTTTAAAACAAAGTATATTACTAATTTTCTTGGGTTGATATAAAATGATATGTTACATGAACTACAAAATTTTATGAAAGGATCAGGTTTGCCGATCTTTTTATTATTTATATTCATTTATATCTTTATTATTTACTCGCAATATATTAAAATATGCGTGTTCAAGCCAGAGTACCGTTAGCATATCAATATAAAATAAGAAAAGTATCCAAAATGGCGACACAACGTGCCGCGTTAGGCTAAAACTACTCCAATGATTTTAAGACAAATATTAAAACGTAGTCGGCCTGATAAGTTATTGGATCAATAGTTTTTACAACAATCAGAAACTCTTTAATGTGCCCACATATATTTAATGTAACTTTTGGAAATTTCCTTTGTATTATCTGGCTTGCTTTTCTACAAATACATACATAACTTATTAAACAGACTACGATTTAGAGCACGGCTGAATAGAATTTCACCAACGAAGTACCTTCAATACAATTCGATTAGGCACAGTAAAAAACAAACCATATCCACATTCGGCCGTGCTCTAAAATTTTGAAAGAAAATTTCCACCGTTCAATCAATAACAAATCAAAGCTTTAGTGTTTCCCATTTGTGACGTCTGCAATTTGTATGAAAAATTTATATCTGAAGCCCGAAGCAGGCTGTATGCTATATGTAGGTATAAAGCCTGTCTCGTAAACAATAACAAGTGTTATCTATGTCAAACAAATGAATCGATAAAATATCCCTGTATTTGACTCTGTTTAATTTCTTGAACACAGCGAGGTTCCAAATGCGATCCCCTATTTGTATCGGATGATGTAGCATTTGAGACTTCCTATTGAAATAATAATGTGGATATTCAGTATGAAAATATATAAAACATTTATAGATACATGTAAATACAATGCCTCTTACGTTCCAAGTCAACATCAATAAATACCTTTATTGAACAGCCACAAAATTGAACAAACAAGAAAACGACTTCTGGAAATGTCGTTAAACTATCCTGATAATTATTTGGAAGTAGAGGCATAGCATTCGGTTCGATTGAACTAAAACGGCGCTTAAAGCTTTGATTCCCTTGATCACATCCACAATTCTCCCCACTTTACAGAGCTACTGAAGCATTACGTCCTAATAAATTTCCTAAAAAACCGATAGTAGGTATCAAACTATATGTATTTACATTTATATGTCTTAGTATTGCTTTTGAATTACCTCAGGGGGAGCGTGCTTCGTTAATTTGAAAGACGTAAAATTAGTAAAAACTTTCAAATCACTAAATTTTTAACAGTACGAACTATGTGAGTGCAATTTCCGTATAATCTCTAATAATTATTAACTATAATTAAAGCACTCATAATCAATCTTTAATTTGGTTTATAAAATCAATTCTGAGAGAACTACTTTAATAAATATGCAAGTTCCTAGGGGTTACGTCAGTTCTAAATTAGTACAATATTTTACACTTTCCTTTCCTCGGTGCTCAATTTTTTATCTACCAAAATGTTTTGTTGATATCTCCCTCCATGATATTTAATTACCTATTAATACATTTCAAAATAAGCCATAAAAAACCAAAAAGCAGAATCTATTTCTTAAGTATATCAATTAAAATGAAGTTTCATTTACCTAGCTAACTTTGGCTACGCCACCTAAGAGACAATCGTACAATGAATTAATAATTATTATCGTCCAAGGCGTAAATAAAGCACCTAACAGTCAAAACATTCAGGAAGCAAACAGAATAATAACTGAATTCGCACATTCAAATAAATCAAAGTGTTAACAACATTAATTGTGTCAGTTATCTATTAGTGAAATATCAAATATTATTCATATCATTCAGATCACAGTTGCGGCATTTAATCACATTCTTAACTAATTACAACATATTGTCCTCCATTTGTTCATTCAACTCTCACCATTGACTATTTCCAATAAATCAAATTATTGGCTAATATATTCCCATAAATTTGTGCACTACAATGATCCCAGACTCATTGATGTGGACTTTCCTCCTCGGTGTCCACCGGGCTCGGCGACAAGAACTTCCGAGCGTACTTTGGATAGTGGGTCTTCTCATGCGCTTTCAATATGGTTGACCGCGAAAACGTCTTGCCGCATAACACGCAACGAAATGGTCGTTCTCCTAAAAATGTTGAACGAATTAAAAATCTTGAATACTTGTATTAAATATTACCTTATGTTGACATCTTACTCAGTAATATGCATCGTGTTAAACAATTAAGTTAATATAAGACATGTTTACCTGTGTGTACTCTACAGTGGTCCTTCATATGATGTCTTAGCTTGAACGCCTTCCCACAAAACTCACATTTGAATGGTCTGTCGCCAGTGTGGACCGGCAAGTGAGCTATTAGCGATGATACATCCGGAAAACTCTTGCCACAAAACTTGCATAGCACCACATTGCCAGGTTCCACAGGACCGATATCCAAATCGATAGGCGACTCCTCAGTCGGCATATTCATATACGTCGGCTCACTGAACTGTCCGATCAAGGGTAAACCCATTGGCCTTCCCAATAAAGCTTCGCGATATTTTAAGGTATCGAGTGTATGTGTCGTCAAAATATGCCTGGTCAATTTGCTCTGGTGTGGAAACGTTGCTCCGCAATGTATACAAGGGTACCCCCTTTCACCCTCCTCAATTCTCCCCCTACCGGACCCTTCGTACTCCTGCAACGACAAAAAGAACATCAACTTCTTTTTCTGTTGTCGGGTCTTACACGGACCAAAGTTTGTGCAATTATCTCTACCACTACTTTCTAAATTGAGATGCAGTCTTGTTATATTCTTAGTTTTCACTATCTAATTAAGAAGTTGACGCTCATTTTTGCCCAAAAATGTGCAGGAGTGAATCCGGGAGCCGGCTACGCGTAATGCCTTGTTGTTTAGCAACGCGCGCGTACTGAATCACCGATTCGTACAAAAAACGTATGCATGTATATGGCCAAAATTTAAATAAAAAAAAACTGCCCATAATATATGTTAAACAAAATGAATGGATATAAAAAATGATGGCCAACAAAATGAAGGTCAACTTCTTGACAGCAAGGCATAGTACTCGATGTTTAAAACAGCGTAGCACATTGACAAGCATGCAATTAAGGAAAAATAAATAGCTTTCACATACAACAACTAATACACATACGTTTAAACTAATCCTGCAATGGTTAACCGACATGTTTTGCTGTTGTAAGTTTTTTCCTCTTTAAATTAAGCTCATACTACAGAACAAAACCCTTACTCAAGGTGGTACCAAAATTAATTTATTAAATTTTATCATAGTAGATTATCATCATCAATGGGATTTTTTTATAATCACTATAATTTTAAACCTACTAGACTTTATGCTTCATATATGCGGAAAGTAATTAAATGAATCACCAGAAACATTTTATGAATAATAAAAATTTGTATTGAAGGAAAATTGGGCCGACAAAAAGATTGTATAGCTCTACCAATTTAAGTCATTGGATTATTTTCTCATTTTATAACGGGTATTTTAATTGCTTGCATGTCATAACTGCTATTACACATTACTATATTTGTATGTGTAATCCAACATAGTAGTATGTATAAGGCCATTTGAGACATTTATGTAATATGCCTTCTAAATTACGGTTGACAATTATCAAAGTAAATCAATTGGTACTAATTTATACACATATCATGCATGGTACACCTCTAACAACATAATCACAGTATTATGGAAGTTGGTTTATAAAACTGAAGTAAATAAATATAATTAAAAACAAAATATTGTTTAAGCTATAATATTATTTAAAAATATATATTTTTCGTATGTAATATAAAATGTTAAAAATGTTTTAACCTAATCATAGTACAAATTGGAGATATTAATCCAATCCAATAAGTGATATATTTTTATCAAGTTTTTGCTTATAAAATATCTGAATATTCAATAACTTTTAAAATTTCATTGCCAAAAATCAATAAATACTGTGATTATAAGTATGTAGTTGGGTACAAATTAAACAAAATATGTACAAACTACCACAGCCAAACTAGGAAAATAATGTCAATACGTACTGAATCATGCTGTATTCGATATTCAGTGGATGGTTCGCCACCTTTATCTTCATTATTTCGGTCCCAATCTATTTCTTTCTTCAAAGACTGGAATGGAAATTGTTTACATTTTACTGTAATTGTATAGTCAAAATAGTAGTTAGCAGTTGCAAAAGTAGAAAATGAAAATTGAATGTGAATACAAATGACATAATAATTGTATAAGACAATTAAAGGTGTGAACTTTACTGTACAAGGTGTAAAACTTTGTACAGTAAAGCAATATTTGATATAATACACCGTCCATATGTACAAAATGACTACAGTCATGTCCATATATTATTTGTTATTTAGAGAACATAAGATCTTATAAAATATATGCGCAAACATTATAAACCAATCAATTTTTAAACATTGTTTAGAGTTTCTGCAAGTTTCTGCGTAAAATTAATAAAACTCAAAACCGAATCAAGGATAAACATTATCATACATACATAAATATTATGTTACTAGCTTCTGCCCGCGGCTTCGCTCGCGTTATATCGCGAACCGGGGAATTGGGGAAGGGGGTACGTCATCAACGTTTATTTATTTATTTATTTATTTAGGTCTGCCAGCGGTTACAATACTGTTGCATACAAATATAACTTACAAGCTAAACTTAAAACTAAGTACTTAACCCTTTAAGGCAAACACAGCATGCCACATATTTAGATTTTTCATACAAACATTCATCCCCTATTTCAAGCCTTTAGAGGTTGATTTTTGAAAAAAAAAGTAGCTTATGTGTGACTCTGGGTCTTCAACTATTTCCATTCCGAATTTCATCCAAATCTGACCGATGGTTTAGCCGTGAAAATATCACAGACAGACAGACAGACAGACTTTCGCATTTATAATGTTAGTATGGATAAACCATGATATGGTACATGTCCAAAATATCAAATCTCTTACACAGTATAATAATAATAATAAGCCCTTTATTCTGTGATTAGGTTAGATTACAAAATTTTAATTAAATAACACAGCTTATAAAATGTCCCTAATCTCAGTGTGCCTCTTGGCATAGGCCTCCTCTAACACTTTCGACTGTGGTCTGTCTTGGGCTACTCGTCTCCACCTTGGGCCAGCAGTAATTTTCAAGACACTGTCTACCGCAGCTCCTTTTCCCATCTCTTGGATACCACTCGGTAACTGCCTTGCACCATTTTCCCCTTTTGTCTCGCATCATGTGGCCAGTCCATCTCCACTTTTGCTGATCAATACGTATCAGGACTTCGGTCAGTTTGGTTTTCATACTGATGTCGGCACTTCTGACTCTGTCTTGATGTTTTGGTCCTACCATACTACGCTCCATTGCCCTTTGGCACTTGGCAAGTTTGTCTCTTAGAGCTTTTGTGAGTGCCCATGTTTCACATCCGTAAGTCCAGCATGGAAGGATGCATGTATTAAATGTTTTTCTTTTTAGTGACATGCCCAGGTCCTGTGATTTCATTATTTCCTTGAGTGACCAAAATTTCTTCCAACCATTTGCAATCCTTGTGTTTATTTCTTTTGCTGCTGACTCTTTTGGCGAAATAAGCTGGCCTAGGTAGGTGTATTCGCTTACAAATTCAAGGTTAACTCCATTCACAGCTATATCTGCCTTCACTGAATTGGTCATTACTTTGGTCTTGGTAAGGTTCATTTTAAGTCCAACTTGCTTGCTCATCTTGTTTAGGCTTTGTAACATTTGTTCTAAGATTTCTAGCTTCTCTTCAAAAACGACTAGGTTGTCTGCAAATCTGAGATGGGTCAGCTTGGATCAATTTATATTCAGACCAAATTCATCTCAGTTTAGGTTGCGAAAGATGTTTTCCAGGACTACTGAGAATAGTTTTGGTGATAGGGGGTCCCCTTGCCTGACGCCTCTTCTTATTGGGAAACCTTTACCTATTGTTTCAAGCTGTATGTTGGCCTGACTATTTGCATATATGTTTTTTATGATGTTGGTGTAGATAGCGGGTATCCCTTTTTGTACTAAAGTGTCCCATATGTAGTTGTGACTCAAACTGTCAAAAGCTTTGGCATAATCTATGAAGGCGATATAGATATCCTTGTTGTATTTCTTATACTTTTCACAGTATGGATATGGTCTATTGTTGTCTTACACAGTAACCTACAGCAAATAAATCTGATAGTAAATATTGGAAGGTATTAAACTTTTCCACAAAAAAATGTTATATTATTATCATTAAAGACAATATTACTTGAAGCAACATATTAATGTTTGTAACAATATACTTAATGTATGTTATAATATTAACAGGGAAATAACTAACTTTTTACACAAAAATAACTTATTTCAAAATTGATGAGTAAAGATAACAAAAACCACATCAGTAGTTGCTCAATTTTATAGAAGACAAGATGGCAATCACCCAGTATGAAGTTATGAGGTAACACACATAAGAACCTTCTCCTTTTGTGAAGTTGGTTTAAAAAAAAGACTTCAACTTTGACAAGTAATAAAATGAGCACATAATCAGCCCTATTCAATTAATAAGACACTATTATTATTATTATTTGAGTCTAGTTCTGCGTCGGTCACAGTTATTATGGGCGGCATCGGAAGGGTGGTGCTGCATGCTCGTTTGCTATCTTAATTCCATAAAAAAAAAGCTTTTGAATGTAAAAGGAATCATCAAAATTGAATCACACAGTAAAAACCTATGAAGTATCTTAAACAAAAAAATACAGTGGAGTTGAGAACCTCCTTTGTTGTTTTAGTTAGTGTATGAAAGTAGTGACGTTTCTTACCAATGGTACTTGTTGTACTGGGGGTAACCCTGACGGACCAGCAATGGGTTCATTCCTGGGGCTGGGTAGAGAAGGATGAGATAGTCCAGGGTGTGGGAGAGTGTTTAGCACCCCCAGTCTCTCCACTGGTGAGTACCTCGCACTTAACACCCCATGACTGTTTATTGTCATGTTGATACCTGAAACAATTGCACAGTTATATTACAAACTCTATTTGTGGGCTTCAAGCTCTCAGCGTGGGCTGGGAGTCAAGCTCTCAGTCTCAGGTTTTTATTTCCATACTCTTCCTTCTTTATTGGTTGGCAACGCTGGTTGCGTGACCGTAGACCGAGCGCTACTTTGTCGATTATAGATATTGAACCAAAAAAGTATCATATTTTACAACCTACCTTTTATGTGATCCTATATGATAAAATTTTGTTATGAATGGAGCTGTATTTATAATAGAATTTACAGGTTGACTCGAAACTAATATATTTAAGGTTAGTGTTAAAAGAACACTGGTTAAAAGAACTTTTCCGTAAGAGAAACATTTTGTTTGAGGAAGCATTAAGTAGGCTATCTATAAGATATGTTAATAATAATTAATTTAAAAGTATGTACTTCAAAATAAGAAAATATTGATAAGATATCAACACTCCACTGTTGTGAGATTGTGAGTTTGTGATCTGTGAGATTGTGAGTGTGACACTGACACTGACAGTCATAACTGACCTGGCTCATTTACACTCGCGTGCGAGTCGCGAGACGAGGCACGAGCCGAGGCACAAGGTGAGAATGTAAATAAACGCCCGCGGCTCGCCTCGCGCCTCGTATCGCGTCTCGCAGCGCTTGCGTCCGGAGCGGTTTTTTGGGCACGAGTCAAAGGACCTCGCAACAACAAACGCGAGCGTGGTGTTTAGATTCGCGCTCTCGATTCATTCGAGTTTGAACCTTGTGAAGCGCAGGTTGTGGCTTGCAAACTCCCTAAATGGATTGGTCTGAAGAAGAAACGTTTCGGTTTTTGGAATTATTGATAAAAGAACCGATAATTTGGGATCCCAAGCGTTTTCATAAATCAGTTTCTTTTTTACTTTTCTTTTATTTAAATTACAATATCAATCCTCTTTATTTATTAAATTAGTTGCATAGCAGGAGAAACTCAGTAAGTAAAACAAAACTTCGACGTCCTCCGTTCTGGCTAGCTCGAATCACACTGAACTCACCACGAGAATGTGAACAGACAACTCATTTACCATCAATCACGTCACGCGAGGCGCAAGCCGTGATACTACAGTCCGCCCAACTTAACTCTGAAATGGCAAAAATTGGAACTAACGAAAAGTCATTCATAAGTACGTTGTGTTCATTCATCTGTCAGTTACTAGTGTGCAATGATTGGTCAAATGAATGTCAAATGCGTCCGACAGCGCCTCTTTCGTTTCAGTCTTAAGTTGGGTTTACTATACATTAATTTACACTCTCGCCTCGTACCTCATCTCGTGCTTCATCTCGCACCTCGTACGCGAGTGTAAATGAGCCATGCCATGATACGAGACGAAGCACGAGGCGAGGTATAATATAAAGCGAGAGTGTAAAATTGGCATAATTGACATTGTCTGTCAAATTTAAAAACGACATCGACAAGACGTTGAAATCGTTATGACATTGACAATATTTTATTGTCACAACATTTGTCATAGATAGAAGATAAAATCACAGAGAACAGTAATTATATACCAAATTACTTTTCCATATCTACGCTACCTACGGTACGAAAAAATAAAATTGAAGTGTCTGTGTTACGTAAATATTATAAAGATAATTATGTAGAAGAATTTTATTCATAAAATAACTCATACTACACGCCCTATAAGTTTGTACAGACCGAACCGAAACCGGACATCCTGTATATATTCTATAGCTGTCAGATGTAGCTGGTATCGATAACATGTCAATCAGAGTATCCGCCTTTAATTCAGTGTTACAATAATGTACTCATAAATTGAATTATTATTATTGTCGCTAAACCAGGCTGAAATCTAGAATTTGGATAATAATAGAATGCTCTCGATTAATATGACCTATAATTTTCTATAGTTTGTAGATGATCACGCCCAAGCTCCATACATTTGTGAAACATCTTTTGATGTTATATCTAATACCTATAATCCAGCGAACTAAAAAATGCTTTTTCTGCTCGCTGCTATAATCATTATAATACATAAAATAGAGTTTTATTCTATCTTGCTTAACCCGCCATTGCCATTGGTGTCCTATACCTACTTATTTATGTCTGTGAGACCGGGTTTTTAGAAAAACACAAATAAGGTACGTTGGGGTAATACCGGACGGATTTACGACAAGTTCGAAGGATGTTGTAAAAACTTAAATTTTGTGAGTTCAGTAAGTGCTATGTCAATGAAATATAGTGCAAACGGATGATGAATAAACATAGCATAACTTAAAATAGCATTTCTCTTCGTACACTCAATATTTTATTATTTATACGCTTAGAAAAACTCGATATACTTTTTTATGAGTATAATCACAATTTGGTCAAGTTTTGGGGAAGTTCGGACAGTAATTTAAAACTATTTCTATTGCAAAGAACACAAGGTGTATGACAAGGATATATCCGATCTTTTATGTGCTTTAATATGATATCAATGAAATCTATTTATGGCTACGAACATAGATGTTCCAGATGATTACTTTTTTTTCGCTCTTTTTTCGTTCGGGCTATCCGATCTTACCCCTTATTTTAAACTTAGGCGATTTAATGGTTCCCAAAGTTTAGGTTCTCTCGACATTTGTCTCTAATAGAATTGTCGTTAAATTGCTACAAGTGAATGACCTTTACTTACTACTTACTTCTTTATGTACGTATACAAGTAGTAATTTCAAGCAAATTTATGTGTTTAAATAGGGTGCCTCTTGTTTGGTATAACAACTTTTCGTCGAAAATCGCTTCGACTAATTTTAGTTGGAATAAAGTCATTTCACATAATTATTCATTTGATCGAATATTTGATTGCCATAATTTTATTTCTTATCATCATTTGTTTCGAATAATATCTTTTTATCGAATGTTCAAATGCGCTAATTTTAATTAAAGTAATTAGGTTAGCGAGGAGCGAAGCGACGAGCGTGTTAGGTTAACAGGAACCATCGCACGAGCCGAGCGAGCGAAGCGAGCGTGCCGCGGCAGCGGCCGGCGAGTGCCAGAACCGACTTTAGGGCGTTTATAACCTGAACATTTCATGAAATGAACATTGTATAAAATAATATTCGATCAAATGTACATTAGCTCAATCAATATTACACAAAATGAATATTCGATCAAATGAAAATTATGTCAAATGATATTATACAAACTGATTATTATCTTAAACGTTGTTCGATTTATTAAAATTATATCAAAAGTTTTTTACGAAACAAGGGTAACCCGTTTAAATATAAGTAAAACTATGGATATGAGAGAGTGATAAAGGGAAGCCAAGGAGACTAGAGCCAAATTATGAATTGGTAGAATAGTTTTTAAAATAATAAGCGTGTACATTAGTAGAAAATTAGATTTATTAAGCTTTAAGAATTATTTTTATTATTATTAATAAGCACATACATTGAATAATTATAGCTGTTAATTTTTTCTTAATGTTCTAAATTATATATTTTGTTAGCGACAAAAATTTTGGAAAATTTACCTTGTTAACTTTAAAAGCATGTAGCATACGTGCGTCTTGCAGGAACGACTGGCGACCACTGCTGGGTGGGGCGTAACAAAATTATCTTTCGCGCAGTGTTGCTAACATTGAAAAATAAAGCCAAAATAGTGAGTTATTTGATTCCAACGGTCTTACCCCACCACCGATCTTACCCCAACGTACCTTATTTTTTACACCGTTCATCGAATTGCATTGGGTTTTCGAGTAGCTGCCTTATTGCACGCCCCCTACCACCAGTCTACCCCACGACAATGACGATGGCCCACTTCACTGAATTTTGGTGAAAACCCGGTCTGTGAGACCGGCGTCACCAACGAAGTAAGTCAAATGGTTATTCTATATTTTTTATTTTATTTATTTATGCAGGTCTGTGATTGTTATTTATTGTGTAATTGTACGATTTTATGATAAGTAAGCATTTAGCCTAATGTTATTGATATTTTCGCGTTTGTTAACACATTGTAAGCTTTGTTTCAGTAAGTAGGTATGTCCTTACGAAAATGACCTGCGACGCCTCGAGGCTCTTCAGGAAGAAAAAATTTCTGATGAGGACAGCTTGCAAGTGTAATTGGAAAGTGGATCCGGAAGTGATATTAAACCAAGCCACAAATTTAAAAAATATTTACGCCTTGAGCATGTGATACGAAGTTTTTTGGCTGTTGACGATGTCTGATTTTGCAATTATATATTTTTTTTATTGTATAGAAATTATACCATTTATGTTTCTTTATTTCATGTTTCCAATGTCATAAGACTGACTAGGGTTGATTTTGTTATATATGTCAAATATTGTTGCCATATTTGTTAGCCAAAAAAAATTGGTTGTCTGTAAAGTCGGTTTACTGACGATAGTTGAACGTGACAACGTCTTAAGAAAATACTGATGGAATGGTAGCATAATCACTAATAGTCATCCTAAACTATCTTTGAATACTTAGTTATAATTTATTTACTGTTATATTGCAGTTAAAAACCTTTATTAAATATTTTACCAAAAAGACTAGTCGTTGCATACCGTATAACGAAACATTAATCTTTAGCTAGTCTGTGCATATTATGTAATGTCAATGTGCCACAAACAAGTCAAAATAAACCTGGCTGGTTATAAATAATTTCGATAAAAACTAAAAAGACGTCAGAGTTACATTGACAAAGGCCGATTGTGCTTCTTTGTCGCTCGTTCCGCGCTCTCGCTTACATGGGACGCCTCATGACGTCAGATAACGACGCATAGACGTCATGTTTTTCGTGCGTGCAGCCGGGTATATCGATTTATAAAACGTAACGTTGTCACGTCCAAAATATTTGGTAAAATGTCACATAATTTTACTGCATCCAAAGATATCGCTCTAATACTAATAAAATAGATCTGATTCATGTTTATTCATATATTTTATTGAAAAGAGATGTCTTATTATTGTACCCTTACCAATTAAAAGTAATATAAACAATACATTTTTGAAAAACACGTAGTTAAAAAACCCGGTCTGTGAGACCGGGGTCACCAACGGTGTAAGTCAAATTCACGACACCAATGGCGGGTTAAGTTGCCAAGCCTAGCTCTTCTTGAATAGACAAGTCTGCTATTTTATTATAAGTACGCATGAATTCGCCAAGAATAAAGGTACATAGGTAATATTGGTACATACCGATGTTTTCGTTTGCTCCATTAGATCTTATAGAAACCGAATCGTCTTCAGGTGAGGACGGTCGTATAGGTTCGTCGGGTGGTTCATCTTTTGGAATAGGAGGATGCGTAGGCGTCGGCATCTCTAGTGAGGGTTCTGTCCGAAATCTACGTACTGAAAGTAATGGAGATATTCGTGGTGGGGAAGCTTCTGGGACCTCTCGTGGGTCACGAGGCTCCCGAACTTCCCGTAGATCCCTCGGATCACGGATCTCACGTAAATCACGAGGCTCCCTACCATCTCTAGATTCTCGTAATTCTCTATGCTCTCTTGTTTCTCGGGGCTCCCTTAGATCCCGAGGTTCCCTAGTATCCCGTAAATCTCTCGGCTCCCGAGATTCTCTTAAGTCTCTTTGCTCTCTGTCTCTATGTTCTCGTAAGTCTCTCGGTTCACGAGATTCTCTGTGATCTCTCATTTGATTATTCTTATTTTCCTTTTCACGTGTTTCGCGCGTATCTTTCATTTCCCGCCTGTCATCCTTTTCTCGACCATCTCTCTCTTCCAGCCTCTCGTGAGGTTCTATACTTTCCCTTATATCTTGAGGTTGGCACTCCTCCATCGGTTCCGGGACGCTTCTCGTATCAATGCCGGCTGCGCTTAGTGTCGTCATTTCAGCTAATCCTTTAACCTTAAATTAAATTTAATTAAATTAATTATTACATATTATTTACTAACTTAAATTTGTAAGGTTTTCAAGATTTCCAAAGGGCTACCCCCTAGTAGGTGGTAATTTTGCGACAAACTCCATTAAATTTCTATTATAGGACATGTCCTTTAAAAAATACATTTTTATCGAAAATAGTGATTTTGATTGATAGATGAATTTGGTTCCATACCTAATGATTTCCTGCACCGAAGAATTTAAATCCTATAAATAAGTACTTAGGTACTTATATGTATCAACACATTTCCTACGTACCTGGTTAAGTGCAGAAAAAGTATAAAGAAATCTATATTCCAAATAATTATTCTCATATTATCAAAGGTATGTGACGACAACCATTTCACAATAACAATTTAAAAACAATAATAGTAACGCTACACACTCAAAGCCTCACACTAGTATTCCTTAATTTCTTTTGTCGTGGGTGCCATAAACAGCACATGACAAG
Source organism: Hesperia comma (assembly GCA_905404135.1). Classification (NCBI taxonomy): domain Eukaryota; kingdom Metazoa; phylum Arthropoda; class Insecta; order Lepidoptera; family Hesperiidae; genus Hesperia; species Hesperia comma. Next base: position 10,784,066 of record FR990021.1, on the reverse strand, counting down.
GATACAAACCCAGACTTAGAACAAAAAATTTAAACTCGAGATTGAAATTTCCGCCTAGCTCGCAATTGAACCCAGGACCCTTGTAACAGTGATCTGGCGTGTTAACTATTGGGTCATCCGGATCGAGTCGGATTGATTTCTAGTTTTGTTGCTGACACTGCGAGATGTAGGTATCTAACCCAAGGCTAGCAATGGAGACACTAGTAGTTAAAGATGTTCGTACTCGTACCTGTAAGCTCTCAGCAGTTTTAAGGAGAGCGGGAAGTTGACAGTATTGGACGTTGACCTCGCCCTTGTACATGAAGTCAACCAGGGTCCGCAGCTCCTCTAAGCCCACGTCCTTGAGGATGACGATGGGGTGACGCGACGGGTGGTCTACGAACAGCGATCGGAAGTACGATGAGCACGCAGACAATACTACCTGGAATTTGAATTGGGGACTGATTAAAATGTGAACATTATGAACGGAACCAAAGTCAACTAAACACGAAATATTTGAAATAACTAAAAAACTGCTTATCGGATGTCGATAAGCACGAGCTTTCGAAAATAATAAGAATTATCAAAATAGGTTTATCCCGTAAAAAGGTATGAAGACCACGCGTAAAAATACAGTCTAGCTGAGAACCTCCTCCTTTATTGAAATTAGTTACAAAGTAAGAATAGAAGTAGTAACTCGTATGTACCTAATAATCTGATTCACTGCAATATCTTTACTCATGAATATACAAATTCTTTATAAACAATAGGATATCATAATTTTCAACGATCAGATTCGTGGAATTTCCTCGCATTTCTTCATAAAATTAAAAAGAGCTAAGCCCTACAAACAATGTCAGAGACTCCTGGCTGCAACTGCAACCCATTAATGGCCCACTACTGAGCAGTGGCGGCTGTCCCTTGAGTGCGCTCGTGCGCTGAACCACCACAATTTAATAAATAAAAATTATTAGTATTTTCTTTATAAAAATACATTATTATTTTATATAATCTGTTAAATAAAAACTAATTATTATTTTATCTCGTTTAAAATAATGACGAAAGAATTTAAACTCTTTGCTAAAGTGTTAAGATTTACTTTCGCTATAAAGAAAAGTTCTCGTGCGCATCGGCGAGCGCACGGGGTCTGCTAGTACAATTTCTATGGGATACGAGCAAACACGCCTAGCGCGTGAGACAAAAGATAGTCCATAGTAAATGTACGGAGCGATTAGCCTGATGCCGTGCGGCGCACGAATAATCCGAAGATTACCGAGAGCGCCCGAGGTTTGACGAAATTCGTCCCGGTCCCGGCCGGCGCGGGAACGACGACGACCAGCCATATTGGATTGACCTCTCGCGACGTGTTTATTTATTGTTTGTTGACGTCCGTAATAATTAGTATCTAATTATTTTTTATATGTTTTTTATTAATTGAGACAGTGTTTGTGAGTAAAAATGAGCGTAAATATAGACTATATTAAAGACAATAACTAAACTTTTGAAAATAAAGTTGGTATTAAATTGGCCGGACCACTAAGGCCTTAGTTAGTCAGTAAAGTGCACCACCAGTTTGACGACCCACCAGCCGCCACTGCTACTGAGCACGGATGTCTCCTCATTATTGAGGAGGCCTAGCTAGAGCATACTCCACCACGCTGCTCCACTGCGGATTGGTGGAGGGGTTAGTGGCCAACCCAGTGTCAGAAGTGTTCAGGCCGCCCGAAAGCCTCCGACATGGCTTAACGATTGTTATACCTATAGATAACAACCGGGGCCGACGGCTTTACGTGCCCTCTGAAGCACGGAAACGCTCAAGAAATTTTGTCACTAGCGGTCACTCCTAATAATGAGTAAATCAAAGTCGGTTCACAGTTTGGGAAATACAGTGATGTACTTAAATACAACATTTTTTTAATGTAAAATTTTTAGAATTATGTTAATAATAAAACGGAAGAGTTCGTTTGTTTGTTCATTTGAACGCGCTAATCTCTGGATCCACTGGTCCGATTATAATGTTTTTTTGTTCTTAATAGTCCATTTACTGAGGAAGGCTATATAACATAGGCTACGACTCTATGAAACTCTCTCTATGGGTCTCTGAAAGCGCAGCGAGGTCGTCTTCTTAATAATACCTATCTATATGTTGCAGGACTTGCAGGACAACGTCTGTCGGGTTCCCTAGTAAATTATACAGTGCTTGTACCTTGAAATAAAACTAGATAATAATTAAATTACCAATACGATATTCTCTTACAGACGAAGTGTCCGTTGTAGATTTACTTTGAAAATAAGTAAGAAGCACTAAAAGTACAAGCATACTTTCCTTCTGAATCATAAACAAATCGGTAATGCTTTTGATATGGTTGACAGTGACTTGGTATTATATAGGTGACTTGTGTACTGTCACCAGAGTAATGCCGAGTCCGCACTACGGTTTTCTCAAACCGCGTAACCGCACGAAACGCATACACTACCAGTAGTGGGAAAAAACCGCTAGTGCGGCCCATGAAGCGAAGCTTTAGGGTGCGGTTCCACTGAGGCGGAGCGGAGCGGAGCTGTGCGCGAATCACCAATCGCATGGCTTGAAAACCACACGAGGCACAATGAGCGGGGTTTTCAAGCCATGTGATTGGTGAATCTCGCACAGCTCCGCTCCGCTCCGCCTCAGTGGAACCGCACCCTTATGGTGCGGCCGCTTGCATAGCTTTCTTTGATTCACAAAATTACGCGGCTAGAAACCAAGGCGGTTTTCGCCGTAGTGCAGCCTCGGCCTAAGTCGGCCTAAGTTTGCCAAATAATATAAAAGAATGTATAAAAGATAATAACCTTATGAGCCCTTATGGAGGCACCTTCAGAACAGGCGAGCGTGACGTCCACCAAGCTCTCGTCGTGAAGCAACTGGCTGAATACTCCCAGCAGGTTGCTCTGATGATTGTTCCACCTCAGGCAATAGTGCTCACTTCCCATGTCTGAGCTAGCTCCCGCCGCTGAAAACCAGAAAATGTTCATTGTTAGAAATGTCGTCAGAACAAAAAAATTGGCAATAGCCTTTTTATTTATTTATTTATTTATTTGGGTCACCAACAAGACAATCATTAATTTATTTTACAATATAAACCTTATCTAAGACATTGAACTAAATGTTGTCTTAATTATAGGTAACCACGGCTTGCAAAGTGGACATAGTATCTACAAAGTTTATAATAATAAAAATTTAAATATAATTTAAAATACACAGGCATTCTTTATATTTAACTAATCGTTATACTAAAAATAACTAAATGGTAAAAGGATTTTAATTGACAAGTACAGAAAAAAAGAACTAATGTTAATGTTATGTTATGTAACGGACGTAAGGTTAGTTTTTAAGAAACTGAGACTTTTCAAATTGTTCAACAAATATGTACTTAAATTACCTTAAATTGTTTACCTTCAATTTTAATTTTTAGGACTCATTTCATTTGTGTTAAGATTAGGTTAATAATAATTCGGTGTTCACTTGGATAAACAATGTTAATTAATTACGCTATCATCATTTACCTACTAAGTATAGCTTCTTCAAAGTGGGAGTTCAGCCGAGACGGAGTTTGAAAAGTTTAAGTTAAACTGTAGTAAATTATTATTTAGTGACCTAAATGTAGGTTTATCGTTTAGTTATTTCCCGCGGCCTGACCCTGTGCAGGTACTTTTAACTGATGTGAACTGACTAAAGCATTAAACAAATTTTCATCCTTTAGTTCACCTCCTTAGAGGTAGAATAATATGACAAAATTCGTTCTGAAAGAACTTCTAATTAGTCCCTATAGTGTAAAACCCGGATAGTTTTTTTAAGCTTTGTTTAAAAAGTTTGTAAATTTTTGTTTAAAGCTCTGTAATTTAAAAAAATATAAATTTTAAAGTCAAAGTCAAACATATTTATTGTGGACAAAAGGTACAAATTAAAGATGACAGTCATTTAACAGATTTAATGTTTAATTAAGAGTGTATCTTCCCACATTGGTTATTAATCTTCTATATAAGCTGATTTTTTTCATTGTAATCATGTTGTAAATGGTATTAGTTTTGAATAAACCATGTTTTACTAGACCTCTCAAAAGAGGGATAGGTACTTGCCTACTGCGGCGGATAGTAGCTTATCGGAAAAAATGCTTCAAGGGATAGTTGCCTCAGGTTTTTTTTTAAATAGAAACAAACTTGTATTAACTTAAGTAACGAGTCTTAAATAGGTACATATTTAATACAACCTTGTATGACATAGTAACCATAAAAGTGAGATAACAAATTATAAAATTACCACAAAAATAAACTACATACAGGTAGGTAGTTGGTATATAACGGGTTTTTCAAAAAACTACGTCAAGCGGAAACCCACCGACAAAGCACCCATGTTATTCAAATTTATGAGTTTTCCACTGTAAAAATTCTAAAAACACTTAGTCACCCTGTATAGCAATCAATATTGGTATCAAAATTGCATCATGGTGCATTTGAAACTGAGGCAAGTATCCGATCGAGGCGACTAACCGGGTCTATACTACCTGCCTGCCAAATTTTATGCTTACACCTCAAGCGATTTTCGATATTTCGTGACGAGTGAGTGACCTTTCGCTTCAGAGGTAGGTAGTTGGTATATAACGGGTTTTTCAAAAAACTACGTCAAGCGGAAACCCACCGACAAAGCACCCATGTTATTCAAATTTATGAGTTTTCCACTGTAAAAATTCTAAAAACACTTAGTCACCCTGTATAGCAATCAATATTGGTATCAAAATTGCATCATGGTGCATTTGAAACTGAGGCAAGTATCCGATCGAGGCGACTAACCGGGTCTATACTACCTGCCTGCCAAATTTTATGCTTACACCTCAAGCGATTTTCGATATTTCGTGACGAGTGAGTGACCTTTCGCTTCTATAATGCATTTCATATTATAAAATTATGTCGCACCTTTAAAACATAAGTGGCACTATACAAAAAATGTCATTTTTTAGTTAAGTATACAATTAGAATGCTTAAAACGAAACGCGCTTATTGGAAAGACCCCTGTACCTCTAGTGTATCTAGTTTTCACTAGATGTCGCTAGTGTCACTTATGAGTTTGCCACAACTTGTCCGGTCGGTAAATTGTTAACCGACACTATGTCAGATCGCAACCAGACATCGGAGGGAACCCTTGTCGAGGTGATTTAAAAAATGGCATTTTGGGTAAAGCGCCACTTATTTAATTAATTTGTTTTCGAATATTTATAGTGACTAAAAGTATAAGTGACAGTTTGAGTTTAATGCCAGTTATATAATAACTTTAATCAGAATTTATTTTAATACGAATTCAATAACGGGCATCTTCTGTAAAGTGCCATTTAATTGATAAATTTGCTTTCAAATACTCGCAGTACGTAAATGAATAAGTGTCGATTTGCGATTAGTGTCGGTTATTTTTTAACATTTATTAGTATTTTGTTTTATTACGGACTGAATAACTGGCGTTTTCTGTAAAGCGCCATTTAATTGAGAAATTCAATTTCTTATGTTTATAGTACGTAATTGCATAAATGGCAAGATGAGGTTACTGTCAGTTATTTAATAATTTTCGTTATCATTTTGATTAAAAATTCGTCGAATTAAGGCCATTTTTGTCAAATTGTCAGTCTGATGTGCTAGTAATAAAAACTAGTATGTCAATATATTACGCGTGCTTGCGGTCGCGCTGGCGTATAAGCCAGTTGTACATACTGCGACATGTAGAAACTAAACGCATCTTGCGTGTAGACACGTTTTTTGTTGAACGCGTTGATTTTTCCGAACCTTAAATTAATTTAATACTTATTTTTGTTTAAGGCATTAAACTATCATGGATGCAAAGAAAAGTAGGTGTAGGAGGATGATAGAATTATCAACTCAGAACAACGACGATGATAATGAATCTCGAAGTAATAAGCCTGTTTCTATAAGAAATTCCGAAATTGCCTATCCCCTTTCAACATTGAGTGCGTCTGATTTAAATATCATGAGAAGTTCACCCTTAAATAGCAATCACGACCAAACAAACAATGATGACGATGGTGATTTTTCTCCCGCATCAGACAACGATAGAACATACTCTCCGTCAAAGAAAAAGTTCCGGAGGTTGAACTCAAGCTCGTCATCATCGTCGTCCTCTTCGAACTCGTCCTCATCTTCTTCTTCAAGCACATCATCCAGTTCAGATTCAGAGTTATCTGCGCAACAGTGTTCTAATAACCATCAAAGAAGTGATCTTCCTACTGATTCCAATCCTAAAGTTGGTCTAGCTCGAAATGATGGTGATCATGTTGCCTTTTCCAGCTGTGCCAATAACGTGGCAATAATGCATTCTGATACAAATTACACAGGAGACATCAATTATGTTCCTGAAACAAATGATATTGAAGGTTTCTGCCCTAACGATGCTGTAATAGAAGCTCAAGCTCAATCAGTTGATGTTTTTACAAATAAACGAAGAAAAAAGAAGACCGTTTCTATAAATAGTGTGAAAATTTTAAGAAATTCAGGCAAAGAGTATGTTTCAAACTCTAAAAAGAAAACCGTTTTTCCAGCTAAAACTATTAAGCAGCCTTGTGGAATTGCATGTCAGCTGAAATGCTCAGACAGAATTTCTGAAGAGTCACGAAAATTACTTTTCGAAGATTATTGGGGCATGGCTTCATTGATGCGACAAAGAGAATATATAGCTCGTTGCATAACAGAGATAAAGCCCAGATATCAATACAAAAAGATTGATTCCAATAGAAAGCCCAAATCGGCTTTCTATTTCGATATAAACGGCACTACAGAAAGGGTTTGCAAAACCTTCTTTAAAAATTCGCTGGCTATTACAGACAGGTGCATAAGAACTGTAGTAGAGAAGATGAATGCGTCGACAGGTGTTCTAGAAGGAGAAAAGAGAGGCTTACATGGTAACCACAGAAAGGTGCCCGCTGAAATGATAGACGAAGTAAAAAAACACATTAACAGCATCCCACGCATCGAGAGTCACTATTTGCGCAAACAAACTACCAGAGAGTATATCGATGGTGGAAGAACCTTGAGTGATATTTATTCAGATTACAAAAAAGATTGTCTCAAACAAGGATTGCCCTACGTACAGATACATACCTATCGAAAAGTTTTTAATGATGACTTTAATATTGGCTTCTTTGTGCCTAAGAAAGATCAGTGCGAACAATGCACAATATATAAACTGGCCGAAAATCCTCAAAAAGAAGTCCTGAAAGAAGACTACGATCGACATCTGGCAGAGAAAGAGAAAAGTCGCGAAGAAAAAGCTAATGATAAAATGAAAGTTTCCAGCAACTTTATCGTCGCATGCTACGATCTACAAGCAGTTATGACTATACCAAATGGTGAAGTATCAACATTCTTCTATAAGTCAAAGATAAACTGCTTAAATTTTACCATATCCGAACTTGCAACACATAAAACTGAATGCTTTTTCTGGGATGAATCGCAAGGTAGCCGCGGAACAAATGAAATAGCCAGCTGTGTCTTGAAATATTTGCAAAAGAAATCTTCTTTGGCTAACGAAGACTTAGATGTTGTTTTTTATTCCGATAACTGCTGCGGCCAGCAGAAAAATCAGTTCATTATAGGCATGTACATCTACGCAGTACTTAACTTGAAAGTAAAATCTATAACACACAAATTCTTAATCCGGGGACATACACAAAATGAAGGGGATGCAGCACATTCAACGATTGAGAAACAAATAAAGAGAATACTTAAATCTGGACCTATCTATGTGCCTTCCCAGTACATATCCGCTATTAGAAGTGCAAAAAAACGTGGTATACCATTCATAGTAAATGAAATGGCTTATAACGATTTCTGGGATATCAAACAACTGCCCGTTCCCAAACTAAATAAAGGTGTAGAAGGAGAAGTTGTAAAGTTGTCTAATATAAAAGTTATCCAAGTGGTGAAAATTGAAGACGATAAGATTAAAATTTATTACAAAACGTCCTACTTTGATGATTTCAAAGAACTTGACCTGGGAACTAAAAGAGTCAGTACAAGGAACCAGCGGACTCCAGCATTGCAACAGCTGTATAAACGAAAGTTGGACTTACCTGAAAGAAAGAAGAATGACGTGAAATACCTTCTAGATACTGGGTTGATACCCAGCTTTTACAAATCCTATTTTGACGGAGTTTTGAACTAGGTGTGGTAAGTAGGTTGTGTAGTGGGAAAACCTTTAAAAATAGAGTTGATTTTGAATTTGTACGAAGAAGTTTTAGAAAAGTTTTTTGTTTACCTATATTCAAAATGATTTTAGGTTATTGTTACTTTCTTAATAATTTTATCGGTTCAAGAACTTTGGGCCTAACGACTGATTTGTTATAAGGCATTTACTTGTCAGTTTTTATCATAGTTTATTGTATCTAAAAGCTTTTATAAAATATTTTAAAGTATCCGTTTTCTGTTAACGTTACTTCCATAGTTCCTACTGTAAAGATTATAATCTTCGTAGTTAAGTTGTTATAACTGTAATTAAATTTGTACTGATTAGTAAGTAGGAAGAACAAGATTTTAATAATTCGTTTAATGTTTGCTATGACAAAATGTGTTAATTCTTAAGTTTTTGTTATTTTGATAATACATTTCTTTATAATCAGACGGACGTCTCGTTTATGAGTTTTTAGGGTAGTTTTGATATAAAACTGTGAGCGTGTGCCAAATAAATAGTATTCCAAATAATAGTACGCAATTATTTTGTTTTATTTCTCCTTTTTTTTCATCACAATGTAGATAAAATAACAACTTACGGGACATTAAGCAAAAAGTTTTGAATGGCTATGAAACTATAACCGGCACTATACAAATATTTTTTTTTAAATGCTTCTGCATTGATCAAATATTTAATAATTTTAATCTATGTTACTGGATACCGAAAGAACGTTAAGTAAACTATTTTTTTAAACCAATTGCAAAGTCTTATTTATATATTTTTAGTTCTGTATTGACTAATCAATATTTGAAAAAACTTAAAATGCCCATACTGAAAAATTAACAATTTCCTATAGTGCCATTTATGTTTTAAAGGTGCGATGTATAGATTAATTAAATAGCTGCATGATTTTGCAACTGTGAAAATTATTTATAAATAGAATTGAATTAACCTATTAGGTACCTAATTGGTTTTCTATAATGTAAAATGTTCTTGATGTTTCTAACCCTCATTCAGTGTTTTTGTTTCTAATGATATTTTTCTGCGACATGTATAAGACGGCTACAGTGCTACCATAAAAACTCCATTGTGATTGTCTACGTATTCACGTGCCGTAATGTCAACAGCGAAATAAAATATGAATAAAATGCACGTGGAATGACATTCTCGTTAGAGGCTAGTTTAATCATTGAACCAGCATTGAACCCATTATGATTAACAATTGCAACTATGGTAACTATCTGTTACAAATGTAATTGTTGTTACATTGTAAAACTTCTTACAAGATTTTCACTTGGAATATTCGGATCATTGCGCTTCAGGCAACATGACTTAGGTTGAAAAATATCTTTGGGAATATGATGAGATGAGTGTAGGTATACGATTTATTAAACATATGATTTTATAAGCTTTCAATGTGATGAAAACTCTATTTTAATGAGATATCGATCCAACGTGTTCGATGTCATGATGTCATGAACTTCGATGTAGCGTTATTCGATGTGACGTTTACCATTCTTATGTCTTGGGCTCAAAACACCGCGTGCACATAAGGTAAAACATATGTCAACTTGCTGATTTTTTTTTAGGTACTAAGAATATTATCCATCCATCCATCCATCCGCCTATCGTTGTCCACTGTTGGACGTAGGCTTCCCCTAACTGGCGCCCCTCTAACCGGTCCTGAGCCCTTTGAATCCAGCGGATGCCCGCAGGTCGTCAGTCCACCTGGTCGGGGGCGCCCTTCACTCCTTTTTCCAAGACGCGGTCTCTATTTGAAGACCTTTCTTTCCCAACGGTTGTCGGTCCTCTGAACTATAGGCATGGCCAGTCCATTGCCACTTCAGCCGGCTAATTTTCTGGGCTACGCATCTCATCATTTCTGATTCGATCACGCAGAGAAATACCGAACATAGCCCCCTCCATAGCCCGTTTTATTAACCGTACAAAGACATATTTTCGTTTGAAAAAAATCCTTTCTTCACCGTATTCTCCATATAAACTTTAACCACACCAAAATTCACACTGTTTACATGCGACTAAATATCCTAGCGGAGTAGGTATATTCAAAAAGGAGGTTATCTTTGTACAAAAGTACGAACTGAGCCGTGTATGTGTGCGTGCTTCTTGTCGCCAAGTGCGTACGCGTCGTAGCCAGCGGAAAAACTCTCACGCAGATTTTCTTAGTTGGATATGGCTGTCGGTATTCAGCTATTCAGGGCTGTGCAGTCGCCACGCATCGAGCAAAAGTCGGCATTTATTTTTCCAACCACCAGGACCGTAGTTGCCTTACTTCTTAATATACTCTGTTCCTTATCTCCATTCGATCCTTGTTTTGAAATAGTCAGTTGTCATGGGCCGCAGCGGACGGGTCTTGCTTCGTGCTCGTTGGCTGTCTTACTTCCAAAAAAAGTGCATTTACCTTAAAAACGTTTAGGTACGTTTATTGTATACAAAAACATTTCTAAGTAATAATCCTACTTAATATAATTAAGAACCACGTGACTTAGTTGCTACCTAATGAAATTATAATTACTTAATTCATTAAGAATTTTGCAATAGGTACCAAGAATGCAAAATTTAGGACTAAGTATAGCATTAGGTATATTGTGTTATTTTAAAATCATCCAATTCAATCCGGGCAAAGAGCAGCTATCCTTGCATTGTGATTAGGTTTATGAGATAGGTATGTTATTTTTTTCTTTCTGGAGACGTACCTATTAATAAGTATCTACATTTAATTAACTTTACGTAATAACTGCGTGTGTGGAGACTGATTAAATATTCTGACTAAGCCTATTTCCTGCACAAAGTAATAAGACAATAATTATCATGTTAATTCAGAACATTGTACTACAACTATAATAAGCCACTATTAAACTGGTCACGTGAGTGTTATCAATAGATCCTTGTAGTGTGAGTGCACCAAACAATGTCATCCGGCGGCCTTCATAACTTCAATATCCTGTATACATCAAACTGCAAAATAATTTGCACCACTTAATTTTATAATGGAGGAAGTAGGATAGGCGTAAAGTGTATTCATAAAGTTTCGAGAGTACATAACAATTTTCAGTCTAAATTATCATCAATATTTTTGTAACCAGGAAAACAATAATAGCAAAAACATACATCGTCTCAGAATACATCTAAGTTAACACATCAAGCGTACCCATAAAGGACAAGATACGTGCACTCGCAAACACTAGGACTACGAGCTACCTTTATCTTTTATTTTATATTGTATAATTACCGTTTCGCGCCTCCATGCGAGAAGATAAATATAGTCGCGAGTATACTATTTAAATGTAGTGTGCGCACACGCGTGCGGCCGCGACGCAGTCAAGATCAAGGGCGCGCGATTGCGCAAGAGTTGGCTGTCGCACCGCACTGCAACTCGATGTGATGTCATCGCGGGCCGTCTGCGTCCCCCCACTCCTCTCCTATCATGCTCGTTTCAGAAAGGCCGCGAACGCGGAACGTTCTATTTTTAATTTTTGACCGTATGAATTTCTTGTGGCCTTAGCTTACCTGTCTGTGCCTAATGCTTAATAGTTTTGGAGGAGAGATATGGATATCTAAGCATAAAAAAATTAATTGATTAGGTTTTAGACATTAGACGTACGCACAAATACCTTTCTGCATTTTCGATATCGTGTGAAGCTAAGTAGGTAGGTATTTTTTTATTTTTTATTTTAATTTAATGAGGATAATAGCTTTTAATGGAAATTTATTAAATGAAGTGAGTATTTATAAAGAAATAAGTGCACCCATTGATCCTTGCAAAAATTTGATTTGATCTCTCAATATTGAGATTGTCTGGGTCTACCATGACCATGTTCCTCTAATGTGGTTTCAATCTGTTACAATATTAAGGAACAACAAAATACTGCCAGCCACTAAAGAAAGAGATTTTGTGCAATACGGAAGTGACTCCATTGCTCGTAAACTCAAATGCTGTGAGTTTGTGACATTTAAAATCTGATTTGATCACGCTGCAGTAGCAACATAAAATGTGTTTAATGTATTGGGTGCATTTTATAAAGAAGAGTGATAAAACTAGAAACATTCGGCACACTTAATCTTGTGATCTCGACTTCTTAATGTATATGCATTGCATTGCATAAACGCAATTTAGATCCTTAGCATTGATTTTTAGAATTCTGGTCTGTCAGTCTGTACATTTATTTCTATAAACTTTACAAAACAACTAGGTACATTACTCCGCTGCGACTTTATATAATTTAACTATTGGGTTTATAAAATAAAAATACCAGAATTTGAAGAGGGAACTGGATGTTTTAGCATAAAATGACGGAAATATATATTATTATTATGGAGCACGCAAGGCGATGTCTCTAAGAAATAGGTAAGTAGGTAGATGTAAAACTGGTTAGTATATCTATGGACGACCTTCGCTATACAATAGTGATGCTAGCGTGCACATCGTTTTAAGGAGTGGATAGGTAGGTACCTATATGGAGCGAAATAGTATTGCAGTCTTGTAGTGCTACCGTATGATACATACAAGGTAAGGTACCTAATCTATTTCGGCGTTTTCACCTTATTTTTGGATTTCATCAGATAGGTAGATACTTCCGGTTATGGAAACCTATTCTTCTTTCTTTACACCGATAATGTATTTGGTGATTCTGGTGTCCATGAACAACGGTGACCACTTAGGGTGGCAGATGGGGTTGCTCGTTTGTCGGTCATTTGCATAAAATGCCGGCCAAGTGCAGACAATAAGTGTAGGAAAAACATGTTCTCTATAAAGGGACATGCATTCTGTGAAAATGGTGTCGTCTTATCCCCATGACGGGCTGGCAGCGGAGGCATATAAATAGGGTCCCATTTTTACCCTTTGGATAGGGAACTGTAAATCAACCATAAAATTTCCACAGCAACGGTAATTAATACGAGCTGAAATTTTTAATTATTAATTTCATACATTGTTTATTTATCGAAAAGTTTATTTAATTTCGTCGTAAGAACATTACTTCAAATCAAACTAGGTAAATAACTGTGTTATGAGTATGACACAGATGTCATAGGATTAAAAAAAGTGTCATACTCGTAAATAGGTACATTAATTGAATGCTAAAGGCCTTGAGATTTGGAACAAAATGTTGGCTTAGTAATACTCACAGTGTGATCGCAGCTTTAATTTTCATACGTAAGTGCAACCATTGTAGTTTAGATGTGGTCGTTCGTACTCAACGAGTAGGATCACGTCCACACTAATACCACAAAAAAATATGTGGAATTTAAACGGTACCAAATTTTTATCAAATTCTACCAAACCTCTCATTCTATTATAAATGGATTACTAAATATGACACGATGAACGTATACATTTCGAATGGCATGCTACGTCACGTCAAACGCATGGTCGTGTGCATAACTCTGCACGCATAAGTAGGTAGGTAGGTACGTATGATGTTTTATTTATCAATTTAATGTATTATAAGTACTTACTATCTTTTTGGACTTTTCTTTTTCTCCTGCTCTCTGGACTTCTCCATATTAACTTTAACTGTACCAAATTTCATACGTCTTCGTCCACATTATTTTTGAAAAGGGTTTTAAAGGTTTTGTTTCACGTATAAATATAAAGATATAAAAATACTAGGTTGGAACGAAGTAGGTACCTAATATCGTTGCACTTTAACTCTAACAATTTGACACACCTCATCTTACAGATGACTTATCTGAACGGAAAGCCGACAACTTATTCGCTGCAACTAATAAAACTGATTGGCAAAAAGTGCGCATTTATGACTGGGCTCAGTAAATATTCCTATTTCACTCACGCAAGAATCTTATACTTTTCATTTTCTAGCTTCCATCCGTACCATGCAATAATTAATTTCGTTCCAAAAAAAAAAATACATTAAATTTAAAGACGAGGCCGCGCCGCAGCCGAATGGTAATTTAAAACAGTAATTGTAATCTTGTCGCATTTGTAACCAATATCAAACAGTGTCTACATAGGCTAGGTAAAATCATTAACAATATTCATTACGTACCTACATATTCAAATAGCTAATTGCGAAACAACATTTTTTTGTACCTAACCTGAGTTCAATAATGTATTCAAATTAAAGAATTTCATTGTTAATCTAGGAGCCAAGGCTTTACGCATTTTATGATTTTTTTTCTAAACCTTACTGGCAAAGTTTCCAGCGTACAATAAATAATCATCCCTTAGATTTAATGTCGTATTAGGGACTCTATGGTTCTTATTCGCATTCAATCTTGATGAAGGCCCATAAGTTACATGACTAATATAATATTTGTTTTATCTGTATCAAACTGTGCAGATCATGTCGCATTCTCGCGAGTGCCCGAACCCACAAGTGTAGGACCACCTTCACAAATAGTTGTGCGATAAGCTGTCAAAAGTATGACGATTTTTAATCGCACGTCCAAGCGCGAGCCTAGAACTAGAACCTTCAGGTAGTCTCCCACAAATTCGTGCAAACATTCGTACAATGCGCAAACATTCGCGCACACGTCATCTTCATCTATGTTATTAGCATTTACAACATTATTTACCTATATCCGCACTGGGAAAGCGTGTTGAAATATCCTTTAGGCTTCCTCAGTTATAAGGAGGGACCTGTTGCTTATACGAAGCCAGCGATTGAAGTAAAATTGTAGTAAAACTGGCATGTTAAACTGAACTTTATCCATTAGAGTAGTAGTAGATGTAGAAAAAAATTAAAATCATGGGACTGCAGAACTAATTTCACTTCGATATCTCCACGCGTTCCGGAGACAAAAAGAACTTCGGCACGGACAGACTGACGACCTGACGACAAATTGATCCTACAAAGGTTCCATTTTTCCTTTGTAGGTAAGGAACCCTAAAAATAACAAACGGTAACAGAGATGGTATCTCCACAGAACACGCGTCTACGCGTCTATCGATTTGTTGTACAGACTTACTCGTAGATCTTCCATAAATAGGTTTATCAATCATTATTAGATGGATTGATGACTGCATCACGTAAGGCTAGGTAGTGGAGCGCGACGTAAATGGCGGCAAACATTTTTTACATGGATGGCTTTGATGGACTTTAATTTAAATTAAAACCAATGAAATTAACCTAACCTCACACAGTCATCTACGCACTATGATTTCCAATTCACGGGTGGTATGAACAACGGAAATAACTTCGAATAATGGGTGTTCCCATTATTCGAAGACAAACATTTATCGACCACATAAATATCCGCCTCGGTCAGAAATTGAACCCGAGATCCCTAAAGGCAAAACAAGGGAAGGCCACTACCAACTTTTCTATGGAGTCATCAATACAGTTTAACAACTTATTTAATCATTTTAAATGGTGATTCCCACATAGGTAAACCAGTTTATTTTCCATGTCTTGCGGAAAATCATACGTAACACAATATTATAAATATTTAATGTCCTTAGACAGACGATTATGATCTATGTGTTTGTCCTTAGCAAAAAAGCTTTACAATAGGTAAAATAAATGAATGTTTCGTCGGTTGAAAACTTCAAGTAATTCATTGGCTAAAAATATATGTAAATATACGATATAAGAACCGCCCAGTATTTAGATAAAACAGGAAGTTTTAAAAAGCTTATAAATTATAAAATCGTTGTGCAAAGCAAAGACAAGACGCGAATGTCTTTTCAAGTCGTAAAAAGGATCACGACCGCCGCTAGATGTCGTAGTGTTTTCACGCTGAAGTTACTGAAAACGAACACAAATTGCAATCTAGGTATAGTGTAGCGTATGGAGATGGCCTTAGTCTACACGCGCAACTCTCTGAGCGCTGCGTGGGGATCAAGGTCGTGCGAAATAACGCACACTACATACATACATACGTTCGCGATATCTTTGAACAGTTGCCTACCGATTGGCGCAACTACGTAACGCGTCGGCTGGACATCCGGTCGCGCCTAAAAAAGGTCATGAATAATATCATAGACTATCGCGGAATACAGGAAGAGGCGGAATAATCGGTTGCCCGCTTACTGCATCAACTGAAAGGAATTGTATACATTGTCGCTATTACGATTTTTTGCATCAATAAATAAATTTTAAGTCAAGCATCCGCGCGACACACCAACTAAAATTAAACAAATCCCTAAGTGTCAATTTTAATGTCCTTAAGAGTCCTTTAAGAGTCCTTTACCATGCCTAATAACATAATAATTATTAAGCTTTTATTTGGGTTTATATTTATGTAGATATTCGAGAAAACCATCTATAGGTATTTATGCATACTAAACTAGATAGTAATAATCACTATGAATCAAAGGAAACGTTTGCTGACTTTTGATTTTATTATCTATATAATATATAAAAGCGAAAGGTCACTGACTGACTCACTCACTCACTCATCACAAAATCTCAGAAACCGCTGAACGTATTGAGATGAAATTTGGCAGGGTAGTAGTTTATAGTTAGAAGGGATCCGCTAACTCGCGAGCTCAAATGGGGCTTTTACTGGGAGGTAGTGGAAGTTGTGGAATGTTATACATAAGCCACTATTTATCCTAGAATTCTCGCGGGATCGGGATTCACGCAGGAAAAACTTTGTGACATACTGAGTTCCACGCGGGCGGAGCCGCGGGCGGAAAGCTAGTCGTTTAATAATTTTCATTTAAATCCCGTTTATACATAAAATAATTACCTACTTATCTTATGTTATCGATGTGAAGGTAAACAAATGTCTTATATTTATTACTTTCGCTTACATATTACATCATTTTAATTAAACATTTAAGTAATATAGTTTCCATAGTCCATAATTTTTTATCTCCATATCTGTGTGAACACATCCGTTTTTCTGAATAAAAAATTTTTCGTAGCATAATCCTATATCATAAGATATACCTATACCTACATATATAATGTCGCATAAGCCGCATTACATTTATATAAATGTACTTTGAATTTGAAGCCACTTCATTGTAATTCTGTAACGGATATAATAGACATTAAAAAAAAACTGGAATGCTATTATTTAAAAAACTGTTTAAGGACAAATAATCATAGTAGGTATATTGTTATTTGTTTTACTGGTTCCAAATGCAGCTCTTATCTGAGCATGAAATTTTCAATCCAGCTCGATTTGGATACAAATTCACTTTTGCAGCGTTGTACCTATACATATACATCCTACTATCCTACTAGGTAATCCTACTTCCTATCCTATCCTACTCCTACTAATATTATAAATGCAAAAGTTTGTAAGGATGTATGTGAGTGAGTGTGTGTGTGTGTTTGTTGCTCTTTCACGCAAAAACTACTGAACGGATTTTCATGAAACTTTGCAGTAATATAGCTTAGACATTGGAATAACATAATTTGTTAAAATTTGTAGAGATTTTTGAAGGGACTGGTTCCCCGAAGCGAAGCGAGGGCGGATTTACTAGTATTTTATAAAAAAAGAATCTATTATAAAAAATGTATCCATGACCTACACATATACATATTAATCTATGACCTACACGTTGCGTCGGAGCGTTACGCGACTATTGTGCGGGCCAGACCAAGCTCAACTATACTACGTGGTCTAGAGCCGAACAGGTTTTCCATTTTTTGCTACTGACCAAAGATCTTGAGGTGCACAATAGCAAAAAATAACCGCCAAATTTTATAGGAATTATCCAGTTTTGTGGTATCAAATGACTGCCTCAAAATTTTATGCGTTAAAAATATCTTAGTCTTTTTTTCTACTTTAATCAAAACATCAGAAGAACTATTAAATGTAGTACCTAGTATATCATACATTGGTAGGTACTAGCTCTATAACTGGTGTATAACTTTATAAATTTAAAACAGCACATCCCGCCATACTCAGCTCAGTTCAGGAATTAATTTTTTTAAATATTGAAGTTGATAATTCAATAAAAAATTGTATATTTAATGTTGAATTGTTGTCAATTACGCAATGTCTACTTTAGTTTAAGCTCCTACTCCCTAGATCCAACTGGTCCTTCAAAATATTTTCCGGTCCCATTTACATAAACCTACGAGTAAATTTTTATTAATTCTTTTGCAGTAGGTTCATTTTACGCCAGCAGGTGTAAGGCCAATCTGCCTAAGTGCCAATAAAATAGACAATATGCGCTAGAATGGTTTATACAATTCGCTACGATATTTTACAAACTAGATAACCGATAGACGTTATCCTGATTCCTGCAACATGTAGGTAGGTGTTATTTAAATCTGAGTTCTAAGTGGTATATTAACTTGAAACATGCCCTTTTCAATTAGACCTCCAGTTATTCAAATGCAAAAACCGCATGTCTTTCATTCAGTAATCTTTACGTGGTGCACGGATAGCCATACAGACAAACAGGCATCTTTTTTCTCAAATAACTCTATGTACAGGCATAAACCAGTTACATTTTTTATGTGTAGGTAGGTACATATAAATACATTATAGATATAGATTTGATTGTTATTTGTGACAACCAAATGGAACATGTTAAATATCACTTTATGTTAAATATTTCGTGTTAAATATAATAAAAATATTCAAATTGCAGAACGAAGGCCGAATCGAGGATTTTACAATTGTTTATATTCACGGAAACCGACATTTTAAGTACTACGAAGTGTAATGGGGTCATTGCAAATCAAAATTAGCAATTTAGCAAAGTAAAAAAAAACTATTTTGACGGTATTGTAAAAATTATGTGCCTCTTACCGTGACCTACCCTTTTCGCCTCAACCCAATGAATGTACTCGTATAATCATTAGGTCTATCAATGATAATGTAAATCACATTTACTTCATATACCCACTTAACTTTAGTGAGGTCAAATTTTTATTGTGTGTTAAGTTTTATATTATTTAATCCTTTAAGGTCTCATTTTACGCGCACACACACACACATTATGTGCACCCGCACGCACACGCATCCATTCGCACACACGCATACACATACATACAAACGCACACACACGGTTTACACAAATAAGGTATCACGAATTACCCATAATTCGATTACAAATTAATCTGTCACGAAATGCCTGCCTCGGTCGGGAATCGTACCCAGGTCCCCCGCTTCGCAAGCAGACTACTCAGCTAGAGCTACCAACTAATCAGCTAGCACTTAAATTATAATTGAGAAACCTCCCAACATTTTCTTCTTCTTTTTAAGCAAATCAGCACTTGTTTCTTCCGATAATCAGTTAAGTAACTAAAGACAATGTAACTTAAGTTCAAATAAGGGTTCTCACGATTTGCAAAAAGTTCATCCGTGACTACCAATCATGCAACTGGATCGAAATTATTAAAAATGTATGGTTCTATATGTATAAGAGTAATCTATGAACAGTTGTATGTAAATATTTTTGTATTTTGTTACAATTCAATCATGACTCTATCAATATTTTTGTGTAATATTAGTGTTCTGAGAAATATCGGTATAGTTGACTATTCAGAAGGACATTTGCAGCATGAGCATATGTAATGCGCCTACGCAGATTTTTTGCACGAAACTACTCTTATCGCATTCTGACATCGACGCAATAAATCCGGCATTATTGTCGAGGAAACCATGTCATTGCTTGGGCGTGACAACTTGAAATGTTCGATTTATGTTACTCTACGGAAACAAGATGGATTAAGTAAGGAGATACATCAATAAAGCCTCCTCTTTAAATGCTTCCTATCTTGATACCGAAGTGAAGTATCCACGTCAATGGCAAAAAAATCAAATCGACTCTACACCTTCATTAAATTGTAGTGCTTTAATATATTATGTACTTAATGAAAACATTAACAAACAGGTCGGTAAAGAATATGTAAACGTATTTCAAATAAAGTAAGGCGACATCGCACCACATAACACGGTGATGTCACCGAAGCCTGAATCACGTTATCGAAAATTTCTACACCACAACGCCCCGAGAGCATTCACTTGGGGCCCGGCCGTGCCCCAGTCATGTCATCTCGGCTGGTGGGAGATCACCCTTTCCCTTCCTTCCTTCCTTTTCTTTATAAAAAAAATACAAATTACCAATACCAATCGTATTAAAAAATTATAAGAAATAAATGATAAAACTTAAAATTTTAATAATTTTTTTAATTAGTAAAAGTAATTAATTATTAAAAAATAATATACCCATGAATCGTGCGCCTAAGCTGTTGTAAATTGAGGCTAATTAAGCGTGCAGTAAATGAAAATGTATGTTTAATTATTTATTGGTGTCGTAGAATACAACACGCAACCCAAATCTATTGCCAACTACATTAATAAAGCATCAGCCTGGTGCTAAAAAAACTATGAATCCGTCCGACGCTCTCCTTTTAAAATTATAGAGCATTAGATTCATGGGGAATCCCGAAAACAAAACACCGCAAAAACTGACAATTGCAAAACATAAGGTCAATGGCTTTTTACTCATCACGATGAAGCTTGCCTCTCTTTACTTCAATAACTAGGTTTTTCAATAGTCGATCAATAGGTTGTCGGTATTTTTAGAGCGTACCGAACAATTTAATGAGTTCATTAACCCGTCATTTTATAATGGTAAAGAAAATCGTATGCACTTAACAATAGAAGTAGTTTGTGTGATCCTGTTATATAATACTAGCTTTTGCCCGCGGCTTCGCCCGCGTGGAATTCGTTTATATCGCGAACCGGGGAAGTGGGGAAGAAGATACGTCATCAACTATCTTCCTGGGAAAATTCATCGAAATCGGTCAGGCGGTTTAGATTTTTCATACAAACTTTCATCCCCTATTTCAAGCATTTAGGGGTTGATTTTTGAAAAAAAAGTAGCCTATATGTGACTCTGGGTCTTCAACTATTTTCATTCCGAATTTCATCCAAATCGCACCGGTGGTTTAGCCGTGAAAACGTCACAGACAGACAGACAGACAGACAGACAGACAGACTTTCGCATTTATAATATTAGTATGGATAGGTACATTTTTAAATCTGCACATTTTTTACGGAATTACGGCAAACGAACATGCAGAACCACCATTCCGTTGC
Organism: Hesperia comma; assembly: GCA_905404135.1. Lineage (NCBI taxonomy): Eukaryota > Metazoa > Arthropoda > Insecta > Lepidoptera > Hesperiidae > Hesperia > Hesperia comma. The sequence goes on along the minus strand of FR990021.1, from coordinate 10,762,882 downwards.
CGCACACACCTGTGACCGACACAGAACAAGAACATTACTTGCTTTGTTTGTTAGTAAGTATGAGGGCTAGGGTGGGAACTGTTACTAATAGTTAGTGATTTCAGCTGTTGTTAGTACCTAGTAGTCCAGTTAGTAATTGTTTGTTTGTACATAATGTTTTCCTAAACACCACAGTTTCAAAATAACAATACCATTATAAAGTTACGTCTATTTATTTTACAATACATCTATCTACTAAGTTATACCTACCTGGATAACATATCCCATTAGGGTCAAGTCAGTTTGATAACACAATAAGCCATTATTTATTAGTACAATAGACAACTCTAGCTACCCTTGCGTTAGAATATAACACGCGAGAAAATATAAGAGCGTAATAGAAAGGGGCTGCTAGACCCACTTCTATGAAGCGAGACGAAGTTAAACTGCATTTGAAAAGGGCGGAACATTTAATCATTATAATATCCCCCTGCATCATTTTGCTTTGGTTCTAATGTACGAGTACGTTATATAATGCACATCACTAGAGAGAAATATTTTTATTCCCGAGAGTAATCATTTTTAATGATTTTGTTTAGTAGAAAAGTGAACTGAAAATCGGGTTTTTCCCGTTGGCTCCGATTCCCATTCTCACCTGTCCCACTAGACCCCGAATTCCGATTTTACAGATAACGTCAAATAAAAGTAAACAATATTGCTTAAAAGTACAGTTATCAGAAAAAGTCTTAAAGTAAAAATTTAACCATACCGGACGGATAACTGGAATTGCCGTTCTAAGTGTCCCGGGTTTGACCTGGTTCTTGGTCTGGGTGTTATAATGCCCATGGAACCTACGAGACGGAATCATAGAGAATGATGCTACTTGTACGTTGTTATTTACTAAATGGATCGAAAGTAAAATATAAGAAGTTTACTTTAATAACAAATAAGTAGTATAAAACATGTAATAATCTGTCTTATTATCATAAACATACATTTGCTAAATCAACGAGAGTTACGAGAGTGAAAGGAATTAACTTTAATAAAAAATATGTATTTATAAAATATAATAAAATAATCTTTCAAGTGCATAATCAGCCTTATAAAAATACCTACATAATAATTTGCTAAATTATCAACAATGAAAGTAATTATGTCACAGACAAACAGACAAAAATTCTAAAAAACCATTGTTTTACGTTCTCTAGCGTTAACAAACCCCCCACCCCCAAGCCCCCGCCAGCCCGTAAAAAAATCTTTTTCTCGGGAACTACGAGTTTGATATTGTGGATAACATTTTACAAATTTTTATCTTACACACGTTGGGGGCCCCTGTAACCCGGGGGCCCGTATCATTAATAAGGCTGAAACGGCTGTAGCTATGCCCCTGCAAAAATCATTATCATACTTTAACATTACATTACATTATTATTAGTGAGAACTACCCGTCTCGTTGATATCTAAAAAATATGCATTGTTACCTACTATTTTTGTATAAGTACTTATTCCAATGGTGTAATACTTATTCCAGATCCGATATCTATGGTTTCGATGTCATATAATAAACAAGTTCTATTTACGAATCATCATCATCTTAATCGTTTTTCTATTTAGGTAGTGATAGTGTGGTGAAACTTTTCTGGGTAGGTACTAGGTTCTATCATTATCATTGGCAATTTGGTCTTACTGGTGTACAATGGCGATAGTGACCACATACCGGCAGATAGATAGCCGTCTGTTACTATAAAAAAACCGAGGCAACTGAATAACTGTGACGACATAAGTCCTGAACTTCTGACATGATTTGAATAACGAAGCAAGTACTGCAAAGTCACATTCTATTCGTTGTAGGCGTGATGCGGCACAAGTGGTTTTTGCTTGGTATAATTATGCACAATGTGAATTCCCATACAAGAAATTACCTTAGGACATTAGTCACAATATGTATGGAACATTATAATTATGTTGCGTTACTTAATAAATATAAAATGGTCGTTAACGCGTAGTGGTAACGTTTAAAATATACAGTTTTATGGAGATTTATAATGTTAATCAATCAAGCCACCGAGCGTCAACGGAATAAAAAATGTTTAAAAAAATGGGAAATCTAGGCGTTACAAGATGACAAGGAAATATCTTGTTTGGGAATCCCTCTAGTAATCACGTAATATTAGGTAAGTACTTGATGTGAATAAAGTTCACACAAGTGATAAGTTTAGATCTTTAAAATATTTTTTAATGTTTAAGGCTCTGGAACGGCAAGAAAGTACCTAACATTTATCTAATCAGACGGGTTAACGGTGGCTTTTTCTATCTATTTATACTCGGAGACTATTTACTCGACATAGAGGAAAAACCGGCCAAGTGCGAGTTGGACTCGCGCACGAAGGGTTCCGTACCATTACGTATAAAATGCCAAAAAAATCTGGCCCGTTGTATGAAAGTTTAAGAAATATTTACTTCAGTTTTTCGTAGCCACATATTAGCCACAAGCAATGCCATCTCTTGGACCGACAGGTAACTAAAAGCATCGGACTACATATTGGCCACAAGCGACGCCATCTCTTGGACCAGCAGGTAACTAAAAGCATCGGACTACATATTAGCCACAAGCAACGCCATCTCTTGGAGCGAAAGGTAACTAATTTATCGCTCCAGCGTCGAAGCCATATTTCGACTTAAATATTTATTTTATTCAGTGTTTTAGTATTTGTTGTTGTAGCGGCAACAGAAATACATCATCTGTGAAATTTTCAACTGTGTAACTATTACGGTTCATGAGATACAGCCTGGTGACAGAGAGACTGGTGGACGGACGGACGGGCGGACGGACGGACGGGCGGACGGACGGACAGTGAAGTCTCAGCAATAGGGTCCCGTTTTACCCTTTAGGTACGGAACCCTTAAAAGAGCTTTTTGTTATTATTGTTCTGTCAATACTGTATACTCTCTGTAAGGCGTTATTTTAAATTATATACATGTAAGGCGTTATTCAGCTGTATAGAGCATGGTTGAGGAAATAAAATTGCGTTGTAATAACCATAAAATTCAATGTTTTTTTATTTGATGACTGAGGTTTTATCATTTTAAAAATATATTTAACTTACTTAAGTTTTATTTCGTTTAGTAGGTAATACAAAGTAATTTAAGTGTGCATTAGCAGATAGAAGGTAATAATAATAATGTAAATGAGGATCTGTATTTCTCATCCGAGGCTTTTATTTGATAGAAGATATTTTGAAAACTTTTTCTCTAAAAACAATTACACAACTTTGTATAAATAATACCTACCTAATCGTATCTACTTACATACCTTTAAATGAATACATACTTACATAATACATCAATGGGTACACAATAATAATGTGCTAGAAAATAGGCTGTGAGACGTGAAAAAAAGACCAAAGCCTGGCTAAAACCGGATCTTATAAGCATTCCTATTTAATAAATTGTAACTGATCGATGGATAGGTATAGTTAGAAAAACATTGACTTATTGGAAGTATTATTATTGTAATGGATCCCATAATAAAGCATTTTGGTCAATATGTTTGTTCCTGCTTATAAAACAAAACGATTTCACGGACTTCTTGCGATCTTCATTGACTAGTTTTAATAAGTGAGTGTTTTTTCATTTCAACTCGTTAGGTATTACCTACCTAAAAGGCATGTACCTATGTCAACTTCAAATAATCCACCTTCCCAATGCGAAGCGCCTTCAAATACTTACCCAAATAGGTATACTTATAATAAAACGAAAAACTGGCTTAATGACGGACTGAATGGTATATAAATGCAATGTAATAAAATTAAAGTAATACTAAAAATGGGTTAGTGTAGTAGTTCTCGCGGACGAAGTCGAGTGCAACAGCTAGTCTACACGAACAAAAATTTTAGTGAGGTACAAAATACAAAATAGACCAGTCACAAGTATTTCTATACAGCCATCAACGCAACGACCCGCACTTGACCTCCTCTGTGTTTCCACGTTTAATTTGCAAGTTGCGAGACTTCGCAGTTTCAAATATTACACGTCCGCTTATTGATCACACTTATTTTAATCATTTACTTGGTACCTACTGATTAAACTTTGGTTTAGATGTGCCTACTTTGAGATGTAATCTGTAAGTTGACATAATACGAGTAGTAGACACTCTTGAATGATATAATTTAGTAGTTAGTGCCTCAGAATATTTTACGTTTAAACTTCGATGCTTCCATTAAATTAATTTATTAAAGTTACTTGTGGTACCCATACGAAATATTAATTTCTTATCATTAACGTAAATTAAATACATTTATTTTGGACTTATCTACAGAACGATGAAAACTGCATATCTCGAAGCCTTGTTTAAGGGCACGTAAAAGTGGCCAACCGACACTGAGTAGCGGTGGATAATAGGTAAATTGTGAACGATAATTCCTAAAAACTCTCTAAGTGTGAGTGCGTAATTTGAACAATATACCTACATATAATATTTCAGTTTCATATTTTATAACAATACTTTCTTTCACTAGCAGTAGAAATAAACTCTTTCAACATCCAATACCTAAGATCAATTTATTCTCTTCTGACGTGACTAATAAAAAAAATTAAGTAGCATTTTCTTACCACGTAGGTACCACAAGGTCACAAGGAGACGAGCCATATTATAATGGTAAAAAGTTAGCATCTTCCATAAACATCAGTAAATGTGTACTATAAAAACTGTTAAATACCTTAAAAATACTAAACAAAATATATTATCGCGTCAAAGCCCACTATCTACAGAGTTAATCAGGTTCCCCTTTTTATTTTTTTATTTCATTTAGTTTGTTCTGATCTTCTATTAATTTTAATAATACAAACATGTAGTTTATTATTATTATTTCCTTTTAACTTATTTATTTATTTTTATCTTAATCTCCCCTTTCTTTCTCGTGCACCTTACCTCGCTTTACCCTACTCTGTTCTATACTCCTCACTCTTGGTTGTCTGGAAGAGATCGCTATGTAGCGATAAGACCGCCTTTTGTACTTTCCCGTGTTTTATGTTGTTGTTAATGTCCATTTTCTTGGTGTACAATAAAGAGTTTTTGTATTGTATTTGTATTGTAAATGGAATAAATGAGGGTAAGGGACCTCATCGGTGACAGATTTAGAACAAGACTTTTTTTTATGGAATTAAGGTAGCAAACTCTCAGTAACTATTTCTACAACAATCTACAGGACTAATTATCACTAACAGTCCCTGCCCCAGTCACTACAATTACTAACAAAAACAAAAAATCTAACACCCACAACATGTTAGTCGCGATTTGAGTCTTGTTCTATGTCGATTACAGTTGTAATAGGTGGCAGCGGAAGGGTGGTGCTGACTGGTGCTACATGCTCGTTTACCACAGGTTGACCGAAGAGAAGCGAGAGTAACCCTTACAATGATTTAAAATATATACTACTTATTTGTTATGTTTCATAGATTATTATTATTATGTGTATTATGTATACTGAATTATTAAATACCAGTTGTTCTCGTTTTGCTTAAGGAAACTTTTTTGGATCCAATATTAATGTAAAACAGGAAAAAATTACATCATCTTCATTACCTATACTTTTAAAATAAAATATTTTTTTCTAAATAACCGCACCAAATAAATAAACAAAACAAAATATAAATAATAGCAATGGGACCTGTGTGACGGAAATGCCATTCTGTACCCAAATTAAAAACTCATGTGAAGGGCATTCTTATGACGTATTATTATTACAATTGGGATGAAGGGTTATTTTATTACAAACGTGAAGATTATTTCAAATATGAAACAGCTTGGTCATGAGTTTGAAATATGTGTATTGCATTATGTACAATCATAGTAATAACAGTAAGCTAGGAAAACCTCTTGGGTGGTTCTTGCCGCTTCTTCTTTCAAGATCACTCGCGGTAGAGAATAGAAATTTGTTAAAATGATGGCGTAGTTTGACTTTTCTAAAAATCATTTTATTTATTTTATAATTCATGTACACGAATAAAGAGATATTAACAGGCAAAAGAAGTAATGTTGTACAAAGGTACTGCTTATTTCTAAAAGAAATCTCTTCCAGCAGACCTTTATTTATATTTTTAGTTTATTTCAATTATATTTAGTATCGTGGCCGTGGCGAATAGTTCAGCGATCAAATGATATCTATTAGTTGTTGTCGCCGAGAAAATGAATATCGAGACTTTTGTTGCTGAAATACTAGCTAGACCATCTATTTGGAAGTTTGGCCATCCACAGTATAAAAAACATGTAGTGAATAATTCTACTTGAAAATTCATAAGAAAGACCAGTCTCAACCAGTCCGCACTGGAGTTGCTTGGGGGAGTGTGCTCAATTGTGGGCCATTCATGGGTTGAAGCCCATAACATAGACACTGATCAATCAGTTATAAATCGTTGAATGTAAAGATGGGAAATTTCCACTGCGTTACAATAATGCAAATTAAACATCGGAATTAATTACGTTAAAATATTTTTTTCGGCGTCTTTTACAGCTTGTTGCGTTGTATGTTTTTTTTGCGTTGAACTAATTCACTTGCGTTAGAAATGCCGTAAATAAATGAATGTTCAGCCACCTGTTTAATTACCGCAGGCAATCATGAGTTCGTTATAAGTAAAGTCACGATGTTATTGGTTCATGCGTTCAATAATTTTGTAGGTAGGTATACTTATTTGCAATTCCTAGCAAAGTATAAAATCATTTTTTATAAAAAATTAAATATAAAAAATAAATGAGTAAGTTAAGGCCATAGTCCACCATGCTGGCTAAGTACGGATTGGCGGACTTCACGCACCTTTAAGTTTGCGAAGTCTCCGGCTTGCAGTTCTATTCACGATGTTTTCCTTCGCCGTTATAGCGAGCGACATTTCAATGCTTTAAACGCAAATAACTCCGAAAAGTCAGAAGTGCTTGCCCTGGGATTCGAACACGGACCCCCTAGTTAGGAGGCCAAATTCTATACCAATTAGTCTATCACTGCTCACCCACTAGGCTGTAGCCACAAAAAAATCCCTAGCGTATTTTAATTCATTTGCATAAAGCATATGGAAAATTTTTATCGTTTTTGCGAAAATATGATTTAATACCTTATTCTGATAGTAATTATGTACCTATTCCTTTCCATATACTTTGCACAATATATACTGAACTATTTTATATTGGTAGATTTAATGCTAAAATAAAAAATGTAAATTGCCAATCTTGATTTTTGTTAGGAATAACTTCAAAAATACTAACGATTTAAAAAATATGAATTAAAATGTAGACATCATAGACATTGAGTTCAACATATTTCTCAAAGGCAGGATAACCGTTAACCAAGTTTAATTACTGGGTGTTTTATGTAAATAGGTAGCTAGTTTAACTATAAGACACGGATGAGTCACCTGATTGTGAGGACAGCCACTACTCTGACTGACATCAGAATCAAAAGCATCACCGATGTGTTCTAGTCCAAAACCGAAGCAGGGGACCCACATTATTCAGTTTTTATTTGTAAGGGTAGGAAATTATCACTCATTATTATGAGTTAGGAACTGTTTCTTAATTAAGACTTTTTTGTATTTATAATTAAGTATCCAAAGTTACGTATAATATATACGTTCAAGGGTAAAGCCCGAACTTTGCATTCGTGTGACTTTAAACGTCTGTGTGCGTATAGACTAAGGTTGTCTTCGATTTTATATTTTGCGGGACGGTTCTAGGAATTAATGTTATAAGCTGTACATCCATAAATATTAATATTATAAATGCGAAAGTAACTCTGTGTGTCTGTCTGTTGATAATTTAACTCTCACATCATCACGTGAAAATCCCTGAACATTTTAAGGTTTGTAATTAAGAGTTTTACCCACAATTACAGGATATTGCAATAAATTAATATCTTTTCAATTTTTAGAACGACTAAACACTTAGTCCTGTAATTGGATTAAATGACTATCAGAAAAAACTCCAATTCTCAGCACAGTAAATACTTTATTTCACTTTTTAACAATTTTATTAGCCAACTAGCATAGTTTCAACAACTAGACAACTTATCACCTCGACGGTTATTGAACGACTGGCCGAGCTCCTGACTCAATAATCAAAACGCTGTTTCAACCCCACCACTCTCAATCCTTTCACCGGAAGTTGTCACAAAAGAGTGGCGGGGTTGAGTAGTGTTGCCATTTAAGAAAAATAAGATTACCTTTTATAAAATTACTTTGTAATCTTAACCCCTTTGATTATTATTTTAAAAAACTCTTAAAACATATTATTTTATACCTAACACTACCAAAATAATAGCACTTAATTAACAAGAGAATGCATAAAGAAGAGAATGGAATTCAGCAAGCTATATAAATAAACAGCAGATGTGTCCCAAATCCAAGTTTTATTAAATGGTTTCCGTAGCGTAGACGTTATAACATAGCCTAGGTATTATAATGAGCTGATGCGCGTGTGTACACTGTGTGCATGAGTGCGTGGAGACGGCGACTGAGTTTTTCGATTGCAAATAGTTGCTATGCCCAAAATATGGCCACGCGGATTAGCACTGAGTTTCGACTACGCATTATAATGGCGCGCTTGCGAGTACCTACGTACTTTAAATATGAAGTATTATTGAACTTTTTAAATTCGAGGTAACTTTTTATTTATTTATACACTTTATTCTTTATATGGCGGACTATGAATGCATAAAACAATGTTATTACAATTACATTAAGTGTTGCATATATTATATTTTTTAATTTGATTTATGTAGGTAGGTATAGGTAATATAGGTGTAAATTACAATGTTCTCGTTTTAGACCTGGGTCATAAAACTATTTATAAGTTTATAGCACTCCAATAGGTAGATTACATACAGAGAAATGGTAGCGACGATCATAGATTTTTACAGCGACAAAAGTGAGAGGTAGTTATAGCTCAATCAATCAAACAATTTTAATATTCATTTTAGGTGTAGGTATGCTATTATTTTAATCACTATGAAGAACTTTCGCACAATTCTCGTCGTCTAGACAGACTAATCGTGCAGGCGGGGTGAAATGCGTTCCCGGAACTCTATCAGCTTTCGAGGAATAGTGCTAAGGGTAGCCGTGTTTATAAAGTCTCCCTACCTACAACACTCGTAACATATTTAACAGACTTCAAAAAACGAGGAAGTTCTCAATTTCACTGTTTTTTTATGTGTGTGTTACCTCGGAACTTTTTACTGAGGGTACCGATTTTTATGATATTTTTAATATACAACCTACGTGTTCTTTCACTTTGTTTCTGAAACGGAAATAAGAAGACACCTGTAATTTTCACATAATGCCTGTCGCTATGGCCGCTATGAATACCTACCGATGTGTGTTACAAAACATTAGAGGGACTATGACCTTTGAAATGCTGAAAAATCGCTCCTAACGTCATTTAGATTCTCAAGCGTGCAACAATTTTAACTTTAGTTATTTTTTCGGCCTGGGTGTGTCATATTGTCTTGTCTTTTTATCCATGGCGTCCACGATAAGAAAAATTCTAGTATGGGAATTTAAGTGTCTATATTCTACCTCGATTTTATTTATCAGACAGGATTCACTCTTTAATTCAGTCGAAAGTTAACTATAAACATCCTGAAATAAGACTCAATTGCAATTATTACAAAACGTGTCTATCCTGTTAGGTATTACATATTATGTATGTATGTTGAATGTTAACACTAATACACAATAAGTACACCCATAGGACTCTCCGCAACAGAATTTATTTCTTGTGTCGTGGGTAGCATGCACGACACAAATAACACGCCCCTAGCACCTATGACTTGAGAACAAACTATTAGATATCTATCATATTAAACATTTTATAATCAAATTTTCTCGCAAGTAGCACCTCCCTCTCTCGCTTATACAACAACACATAAACCACCACCAAGTCATTTTGTTTTAGACACATTACATCCTCAAGATAAGTTAGATTTTGCAGTGGTTAATCGCAAAACAAAAAAGAGACGCATGCTGAGAATCCCATGGACCGCGCACCGATCTAATGTAGGAACATCTATCCTAAAAGAACTCAACATCCAACAGACTCTATGATCCTTTGTGCAGTCACGATTCCTCGAGTTCTTTGGTGATGTAACACGTAACGAGGACTCAATGAAAAGATTGGTGTGCAGGGAGAAGTTGAGAGAAAGAGAACACGTGGGCGCTCTCCAACACGATGGACAGACCTCATTAAATCTGTGATGCACATGAAATCCTCATGACGATTGTTCTCAATCCGCCAAGCATGATCACGACCACTCTACCAAGAGTGCATGACTGAGAAGAAGAGTGCTAGGTATATTATGTATTATCCTTATGCCTTCAAACCATTAACCCCATAAATTCGCATTATTGAGGAGCCCCGGAGCGTTCTCCACCACGCTGCTCCAGTACTGATTCGATGAGACGTAATATCGCTATTATATACCAGAGAAAATAATGTTTCGAATAAATGCGTATTATTAGGATACGATTTAAATGATCGAACTAGTCAAATAACACAACGTTTGTTGTTGTTCATACTTTCCTGTCCCACGGCTAATACTTGTACTTACATAAATGTATCTACTTCAAAACATTGGTGTGTTTAAACTCTTATTTTGTATCTGGGGTCGATCCACGTTTGTTCATATTTTAAAATGTGGTTAAAACTGCCCGAAACAAAAAAAAAAGATTTTTGTGAGCATTTACAAAAACATAACAAAGAGTTGTAAAACCAAGCCGAATGACATTTACAAAGATTTGTTACCTTTTCATAACACTATTTTTAGCACTTACTCGATTGAGTGATGACACTCTTTTCCACAAAAAAGTAGGTAGGTACTCTTTTACCCTACAACTATCTTTTGATAAAAAATTACATCTCTCCATCGCTGAGTTTTAACGTAAAAGATAGACATACAAACAACGGAATGGATTTACGTCTTGATAATATTAGTATGGATTTTTTAGGAAATGTTTTGCACTGCATCATTGGTGTTTGTGAAGTAAATACGCCTGCAAGGGTAAACGGTCATATAATGACCGTGTTTTATGAAGATCCGTTAAGTTAACAGTGCGAAGATAAAGATAAATACATAACCGACCTACCCACCTACTCAGATTCACCGGAAAATAGTTTTCCGTGGACAATTTGCGCGCTGACGTTCGTAGCTGATGATCCTACGATACACTTCCTAAATAAAGGATGATCTGAGTTGGATACACACTATTTTATACACTGGAGAAACATAATACAAAAAAAAATATATTGAAAATCTTTGAGTATTTTAATTTTGATACGTTAATTAAGTACCTACTACGTACATGTTATTTTAATATTGTTTGAAGTATAGATCCAATTTATATTTCGGTATTAGGTAAATTAATTTGATTGCGAGTTATATATTATTATAATATCAGATCAAATATAAATTGGACGGTAATTGTCGTATTCCAGAATACACAAATATATTGTGGTATAAAGTAGGTACTTATCTATGATGAAATTTTTTTTTTATAAAAATTCAAATTTACACTATGCATTAGGTACGTTTTAAATTAAATTATACGTTCAGGTGTTTATTATTAGGTAATTAAAAAACAACATGAGATAAAATGTTTATGTTATAGTTGTGCTACAATAGTTTAAATCTTATTTTAAAGTAATTTTAATGTAAGTACCTACCTATCTATAATAAAAATATAACTGGGTTATATCTGTACAAAGGAGATATTATTTATACTTCAGAAAACATGTATGAAGAGTCTTAAAGGGCGAATAGAAGACAAAATATTAACAATATTTTTTTTGTTGATCTACGAGTATATTAGGTTAGCCTCGGCATCACACAAAAATTTCTACATAAAATCTGATGCGGTTTTTTTCATCTCAATAGACCGCTTAGAATCTGAGATATGAATAATATTTATATTGCAGGACAGCGTCTGCCGGGCTAGCTATTTATTAAGTTTGGACAACAAATTAATGATGATCTAAGACACAAAGCTTGACATTTAATATAATAGAGACCTTAATGCACAAGGATAGAAAGTCTCAAAAAGAGTTGATGGGGATTCACCTCTGAAGGTTTTAAGGTTCAATAGGGTACTTTCCGTAATGAAAAATAAACTATGAAAGGAGAACTGCCATGGTCCATAGAAAATTTACCCAGGCCCGACAGTAATGAAAAGTACCTCAGTTTTTTTGTTATATTACATATTATAAAAATATAGTAACAGTATTTTAAATAACAGTGGCTAACAATAATTTATAGCTATGTGACTTTACTCAGGCGAAATATTTGAAAACCATTTATTTTTCACTTAATAGCAATTGTATCCATTTAGAATGACCCAAAGTTAATAAAAATAGGAAATATAGACAGTCACCAAACTTTTATCTCCATTAGAGCAATCAATATTATATTCCACTATCAATCTCCCAGATTTTTAATGGTACCTTTATTCTTTACCTTCGAAGATTAAATGAGAGGTTCATTCACTTCACTCACTCACTTCATTCACTCGATTGATATAACTTACTTAAAGTTTTAAAATATTGTTACGTGTCAGGAGTATGGGGTTCGAGAAAATGCCAAAATGTACCACAAAGACTTTATTGTACTCGTAGATACACGATTACACACTGTACACAGTACACACTACAACACTATGCACGTAGGTACTCGTAAACACACTCGTCGAACACTGTATCGCTCGTAGAAATCACTTCACTTCGCACTGGTATCGCTCGTAGGTATCGCTGGTATCTTCCTGGTTTCGCTTCCGAAACTAGAATGTCCGCGGTTGAACGATCGCCCCTTTTTATACCACTCACGCACCATTCACGACAATCGAGAATATTCCCGCGAAGTCCGGACCCGCGTCGAAATAAAGTTCGAGAACGTTCCTTGCAACCGACTTTCGCCCGTATGACTATTGCCGTAATGGTCGAAGCGTCGTGCGTCCTTTTGAGAGAGCCGCGCTCCTATTGTTTCTATTGTTGCGCGACATGTTTATGGCCCCTATTGTTTATTGTTTTCGGCGTAGCGAAGTCGATGCGCCAGGGTTGTCACATTGCCCCCCTCTTAGTCATGCTCGTCCCGAGCATTATTCGATCCATGAAATGGTGCCAATCTGTCCACGTGCACAATCTTCGGCTTTCTTCTGTCCCCCTGTCTGATCCGGTAGGTCACGTCGTTAATCCTCGTGACAACTGTGTAAGGGCCTTCCCATCGTGCTTGTAGCTTCGGAGACTTCCCTTTCCTCCGCAGTGGATTGTGCAACCATACAGAATCTCCCTCCTTGAAACCATGTTTCCGAGCATCGCGATCGTACCGGGTTTTCATCTTTTCGCTGGTCTTCAAACATTGCTCCCTTACAAGGTCATGTGTCTCGTCCAATTGTTTCCGTAAGTCCGCGATGTATTCAACGGTTGGTTTCGGGGCATCTGGCGGTGTTCCGGTAAGCAAATCTAATGGCAGACGCATTTCTCTTCCGAAGTTAACTTTAGCGGGTGTAAATCCCGTGGATTCGTGTATGGCAGAGCGATATGACATCAGGAACAGAGGAATGTACCGATCCCAGTCTCGCTGATGTTCCTCGACGACCTTGGCCAAGTGATGTTCCAACGTTTGGTTGAATCTCTCCACCATGCCGTCAGATTGAGGATGCGCCGGTGTGGTACGTGTCTTATTTATTCCCAAAAGATCACACATCTCTTGGAATAACGTCGACTCGAAGTTCCTGCCTTGGTCGCTGTGTAACTCCAATGGTACACCAAAGCGGCATACTACCTCCTCGACAAGTTTCTTGGCCACGGTCTTCGCCTCTTGGTTCGGAGTTGCAAACGCTTCCGGCCATTTGCTGAAGTAGTCTTGAACCACGATAATGAATCTATTCCCGTCTTCAGACTGAGGGAATGGCCCAGCAACGTCTATGGCGATTCTTTCCCACGGGGCTCCGACGTTGTACAGCTGTAGTTTCCCTTTGGATCTAGTGCGGGGCCCTTTTACTGAAGCGCACACTGTACACTTTCTGCACCAATCTTCAACGTCCTCTCGACATCGCACCCAATAAAAGCGTTCTCGTATCTTCACGAGGGTCTTCTTGATGCCGAGGTGCCCGCCGGAAGTGCCATCGTGTACGAGCTTCAGCAAATCAGCCACTTTACTCCTAGGAATAACCATTTGCAGCGTTTTTTCCTTTCCGTTGAGTGATTCCCAGCTCCGGTAAAGCACGCCATTCTCTAATACCAGGCTGTCCCACTGAGCCCAGTATGCCTTAGTTGTTGCGCTTGAGGCTGATACATCACTCCACAGGGGCCTCTGTCCTTTGGCTTTCCATTCCATGATCAGGCTGAGGTCTTTGTCTTCCTTCTGAGCTTGGCTTACTTGCTCCGTTCCCCAAGACTCGTCTAGGTCCTGCATCCTTATCACCCTGACCTCTTCTTTAGCCTGATGCTTGATGCAATGTCGACATTCGTCGGAGCATGGGCGTCGTGACAGGGCGTCAGCATTCGAATGAGCTCTTCCGTTACGATGCTCTATTACGAAGTTGAACTCTTGAAGCTGTTCGATCCACCTTGCAACCTGGCCTTCCGGGTTCTTGAATTGCAGAAGCCATCTCAGAGCGGCGTGGTCCGTCCTTATTGTGAACTCGCGTCCCAGCAAATACTTGTTGAAGTGCTGAAGGGTCTTCACCACAGCCAGTAATTCTCGCCGAGTCACACAATAATTCCTTTCCGGTTTCGAAAGGGTCTTGCTAAAGTACGCAATGACCACCTGCTGGCCGTCCTGTTCTTGCGATAACACCCCTCCGATGCCAGTATTGCTAGCGTCCGTGTCTACTGTGAATCTCCCTTCTCTTCTGGGGTAGCCAAGAATCGGAGCCGAGCACAGACGTTCCTTTAAGCGAACAAACGCATCTTCGCAATCGGAATCCCAACTGAAGATTCTCTTGTCCTCCGTGAGACGATGTAACGGCTTGGCTATCTCGGAAAAGTTCTTCACAAACCGACGGTAATAGGCGCATAGTCCCAAGAACGCTCTTACATCGGTCTTGTTCTTTGGGGTCGGCCATTCTTGAACAGCTCTTATCTTGTCTGGATCAGTGCGAACACCTTCGTCCGATATGATGTGTCCCAAGAATGATACTTCCTTCTTGAAGAAGTCACATTTCTTCGGATTGAGCTTTAGGTTGGACTCACGGAATCGTCTGAATACCTTCTCTAGGTTTCGCTTGTGTTCCACAAAGCTT
The DNA here is from genome assembly GCA_905404135.1 of Hesperia comma. Taxonomy (NCBI): domain Eukaryota; kingdom Metazoa; phylum Arthropoda; class Insecta; order Lepidoptera; family Hesperiidae; genus Hesperia; species Hesperia comma. The sequence continues at coordinate 10,747,630 of FR990021.1, read as the reverse complement.
CGTCCCATGACTATGACGTCATCGAGGTAAACCAGACAAGCGTCCCCCAAAAGTCCAACTAACACTCGCTCCATGAGACGCTCAAAAGTGGCAGGAGCGTTACATAGCCCAAAAGGCATTACGCGAAACTGCCACAAGCCATTTCCGGTTCCGGTGGTAAAGGCAGTCTTCTCCTTGTCTTCTGGCCGTACTTCTACCTGCCAGTAACCACTCTTCAGGTCGACCGTCGAAAACCACTTCATGCCACCAAGCATATCCAACGTGTCGTCAATCCGGGGCAGAGGGTAGCTGTCCTTCTTGGTAACGGTGTTAAGCATCCTGTAGTCAACACAGAATCTAGTACTGCCATCCTTCTTCTTCACGAGTACCACAGGTGAACACCAAGGGCTAGTTGACGGCTCGATCACCTTGCTGCGCACCATGTCCTCGATCATTTCTGCAACTTCGTGCTCCTTTGCCAATGGTACTCGTCTCGGTCTTTGCTTGATCGGTGAAGTATTGCCGGTATCTATTGGGTGAGTGACAAGATTTGTTCTTCCAAGGTCGCTATCTCCTCTGGTAAAGATGTCTTTGTAGTTCGTCAACAACTTTGCTGCCTGAGTATATTCCTCAGAGCTCAAATTCCTCCTGGTCGCCTCCAGCAAAGGTTTCATGTGATCCGTTGATCCAGGTTTGTCCGAGTATTCGGTTTATAGAATCTTTATTTCTCATAAGACATACATAGTCACTTAGAATGAGAAACTTAAACTAATTTGTATAGTATTATTTTGTTCGGCGGCTTTGTAGAGTTTTGTTGTTCCTAAGTGTGTGTGTGTGTGTGTGTGTGCGTGTGTGTGTGCACGCGTGTGTGTGTGTGTGTGTGTGTGTGTGCGTGCGTGTATATGTGTGTGTGTGAGAGTGTGTGTGTGTTTGTGTGTGTGTGTTTGTGTGTGTGTGGTGTGTGTGAGTGTGTATGCGTGTGTGTCTGTATGTGTAATATTATTATTGAATTTCTTTAAGTACGTAGCTCTTTAAAAGCATTTTAAATTTTGTCAAGGATTTAGCGTTTGTGATGTATTCAGGTAACTTATTGTACATTCTAGCTCCTTCATTTTTAATGCTTGTGAAACCATAACGCGTGCGGGCTTTTGATACTAGAAGTAAGTTGGTATTTTTTCTACGTTTAGAATATTTTCTGGGAGATTTCAAGTTTAAGTGTATTTGTGTTTGTAGTGTTTTGTTTAATATTTTTCTTATCAGTATGCATGTGTTGTAGGTATATGTCTGGTTTATATTCAAAAGCTTTGTGTTTTTATATATATCCTTGGTAGGTGTTAGGTAGTCCATATTATACAGTACTTTGACTAATTTATTCTGCGTTCTTTGTAGCGGTTTTATATTACTCACAGCTGAACAGCCCCATATCTCAGTAAGATATTCTATATGTGGTTTAACTAATGCGTTATATATGATTGGACGCATTTTAGCTGGGATGCATTTAGACAAATTTCTCAAACATCCCAGTAGGGATATTAGTTTTGTTCGAACTTTCATTATGTGCGGTTTCCATGTTAGTTTACTGTCTAGTAGTAGTCCGAGATATTTTTCCTGGTCCGATTTTATAAGTACATCATTATTTATTTTGAGTGTAAGATTTGTGTCAGTGTTCTTATTTTTTGCAGAGAAAATTATGTATGAAGTTTTACTTGTGTTGACTGTGAGAAGATTTTGTCTGAACCATTCCTCCAGGATGTTGAGATCTTGTTGCGATTTAACCATAATTTCGTTTATATTTTCACCATAGTAAAATAGACATGTATCGTCCGCATATAGAATTAGGTCACCAGCTAGGTCGAGATTACTTATGTCATTAATGTAAATCAAGAATAATAAGGGTCCTAGTATGGATCCTTGCGGAACCCCATACGTTATTCTTGCTAAACTACTTTTGTTTTCAGCAATTTTAACAACTTGATATCGATTCAGTAAATACGATTCTAAAATTTTATATGCTGTGTTAGTAAATAGATGTTTAAGTTTTTTTAATAGCAGTGGATGGCTTACCGCGTCAAAAGCCTTTTTAATGTCAATAAATATGCCTAAAGCCACTTGCTTTTTGTCAATAGCACTCTTAATATTTGTGACTAAATCTACGGTAGCCGCTAAAGTATTTGATTTTGGTCTAAATCCGTACTGTTTTTCGAAGAAGAAATTAGAGCTATTTAGGTATTCATACATTCGAGTATATATTATCTTTTCAAATATTTTAGAGATAACTGGCAGGACCGATATAGGTCTATAATTGCTTGGGTCAGTCTTTTGGCCAGACTTATAAATAGGGCTTATTTTAGCTATTTTTAAGCTGTCAGGAAATGAACCTGTATCTAAACATTTATTAATACAAACTGCTAACTTGTCTACTATTATAGTTTTGATACATTTTAATGTTTTAGTATTTATTTCGTCTATTCCAGAACTAGAGTTATTATCTAAATTGTCTATTATTTTGGCAATTTCAGATGGTGTGCAAGGTTTAAATTTATCTAAAATTAAATTTTGTGATTTGTGTTGTATAAATGAGTAATTATTGAAATTGTGGTAGTGTATAGGAATATTGTTGGCTAGAATTGATCCAATGGTTGAAAAGAAGTTATTAAAAGTGTCGCATATTTGTGTGCAGTCAGTAATGGTTACAGTATTTGTTATTAGTTTAGTGGGGATACTTAAGTTCACAGATTTATTATTTGCTAGGCTTGATATCAAATTCCACATCTTTTTAGGCTTTCTTTTGCAGTTTTCAAAAGCATTAAGATAATATTGACTTCGCAACCGCTTTATTAGTGTATTAACTTTGTTTTGTTCAAGTGTAAATTGTTCTTTCAATTTATCATCATTTGGACTCTTTTTAAATTTCACCCATGTTTCATTCCTTATATCAATACATTTAATAACATCCTGTGTTATCCAGTCGTCTCGCGGTAAATTTTGGATTTTTGTCTTGAATGTTTTGTTCTTGTTTATGTTTTCTTTAATTAATTTTTCCAGCTTCAGGTATTCGTGGTCTTCATTAATATAAGGTGTAAGAGATAAGCATGAAGCTAATATAGAGAGGAGACGTTGTATGTATGTTTCTCTATGAAAGATCGCGTGAGGATTTGCGGGGCGAGGGGGATAAAGAAACGGGCGGGATCTTGTTAGATCCCGCCCATTCATCTAACGGTCAATAGCAAAACTACTCGCTTCGTTCTATATCGACTTTACTACGTAGTTCAACTATCTCACACTAGATGTCAATAAATGTAGGATATAACAGGGACGTACTCAGAATTTTCATAATCATACCACATCATTTCATTCTGTTTTTTTAACATAAATTTTGTGAACCATCTTGATTAACAAAATCCTGTGCGGAAGTTTCGAGGGCAATATAGACATGGCTTACACAATTACTGAATTAAGCATGTTTAAGTATGTGTATGTATGTATGACGTGGAGAGATCATTCAGCCAATATAAGGCTATATTTCGACCAAATCGTCAGAATTTTAATTTTGATAATTTAAAGAAGCACGTCATTGCAACCAATTTCATGATAAGGCTAATGTAATGGAAGTTGAATAAAACTGTTATTAATTACACCAGGTTGTCACACTATAATGAACAGAGTACCTACATATAGGCAGTAGTTTAATTCAATGGGACAGTCGGAAAAATAATTGGATTCTAAATACGGCCCTGTGTTTTTGTTGTTTTAAGTAGTTGTCGATAGATGGCGCTGTTTACAAAATGTCGCCACACAACATACAAAGTGTCGCCATCTAACGTCAAGTAGAAATTTATTTGGTGAACGCCGTCAGTAGACGGACTTAAGGCCACGCCCACGTGATGACGTCAGGACCTAGTTGAGTTACAGTGCACACTTGCTTAGGCCGTCTCCTCTCTATATTAGCTTCATGGAGATAAGTTAGAAAAGAGTGATGCATAATTAATTGCTTCATATTGAAGTTTTGGTTTTGGTACAACAATACGTTTTTTCAACTCAAAATACAGCTGTTTATGATCTGATAAACTAGACTCGATTAATGTGACTTGAAATGGATGCCCCTGCACATTGGAGCATATATGGTCTATGATTGTTTTAGTGTTGCTCGTCTCTCGCGTACAGTAATCGACATCAATCTTATTAATTATAGTGTATCCAGACTCATTTATACAATTTCGGTACTCATTGCATCGATAGTCTTTACAAAGTAGGTTGATATTAAAATCTCCGAACACTATACATCTTTTTCGCTGTTCTATGAATGTCGAGAATCTTTCCAAAAATTTGTTTATGTTGGAGTCAGGGGGTTTGTACACTAGTCCGATGTTCAGAGCCAGTTTATGTAAATAGATCCACAAGTAATTATTCCTGTCGGTATATAGTGAATCAGTTAAATCAAATGTAAAATTCTTGTGTATGAAAATTGATACACCTCCTCCTATACTATCGGTTCGAATATTGAAGACATGGGTATAATTCGGTATCTGTATAGATCGTGCTTCATAATCCGATGCTAGCCAAGTTTCTGTTAGCAGAATGATATGTACAGTAGCGGGTATGTATTTGATTATGCAAGCTAATTCTTCAACTTTGCCTGAGGTTTGAATGCTTCGCACATTTGCGTAAAAGCATTTTAGAGACGAAGAGCTTGTAACTATATCCTCATATTTATTTGCCAATTGGTAAGTGATGTTATGATTTGAACTTGAAGTAACTATTGAGTTGTTTGGGTGATATATTTTTCTTAGTTTTTTGATGCCACTTGGATAATTTTCGGAGTGCCTTTAATATATTTAATAGTTAAGTTTGATTCGCCGTTTGCAGTACGCTTAGCTAATTGATTTCGCAATTCGATCATGTACTGTTTTTGAAGCTGTGTTTGATCAGAGTAAATACGTACGTTGTCAGTCTTCAGTTTTGTTCTGTTACGAAGTAAATATTTAACAGTGTTTTCCGATTCGAAGCAAACTTTTAAAGGTCGGGATTTACCATGGATGAGTTTCCCAAGGCGATAGTTTTTTAGTGGCGTTGGGCAGTTTGGGTGTATGGTATTTAGAATATTTAAAATCTTTTGTTCATCACTTTCCTTTGCTTTAGATATATCTGTTGTAGAAGATTCCGGAATACCAATAATGACAATATTTTTTGCCCTAAGGGTGCGTTCCTGGAGTTCAGCGGCGAGATCTTCATAGGTAATGTTATGGGGTGTATTTGGCAACGTATTTGGGTTCATAGATGTCATCAGTTTGTCTTTATCACTTTCAAACTTTGCAAAGGACGATTTGAGGTGGCATAAATCAGAAGTCACTGTTTTGTAGGTGTTCATATCTGTTTCAACTTTTTCGATACGCTTTGTAAGATCACATAGCTGGTGGTTAAATGCACTCAGGGAATCCTTCACGGTCTTTATTTCATCTTTGATAGGCTTCAGTTCGTCCGATAATGCATTGTGCACCATGGATCTCACATCTTTCCTTAGTTTATCGAGTTCCGAAGCTATAATTTTTTGTATTAATTCGGCTGTTAGAGTATCCTCAGCACAAGAGCCCGAAGAGGAAGGCGATGACACTGCACTGGACCCGCTGCCTCGCTGTAGGGTTATGTTATCAGTGGCGCTATCTTGCGGCGGTTTTAAGCAACTTCTCACCGGAGTGTTATCTTGTTTGGCTTGTCTCGGTTGTTTATTCAAGCATTCAGGGCATGTCCAAGATTTTTTCAAATCCGATGTAGTTGATTTTTTATCCGCTGGGTACAAACATTGAAGATGATAGTAATGTTTGCATTTAATACATGTGAGAGTGCCTCCGGCGCCATCTGCGCTACTTTTGCAACATTGAAATTTCATTCTTTATAAATTTAATTCTTATAAGAAATTTTGCGACTAAGAAAAAATATGTCAGATGAGCGGATCGAACTCAGGCCCGTTGACTGTAGTGTCGTAGCTTTGCACTTTACGCCACTTGGTAGTTAAGTGATCGCGGCGAAATTGGAGATCATATGAAAGTAGTCGTAGATGAAGTATTCAATTCAGGGTAGATGGTTAATTTTATTTGATAATACACTGAGTTACCCACTTAAAAGTTCAAATCTGTTCTTTTGCCGTTCAATTAATTCAATTTTTCTCATTAATTACACATAGTTAGTCACTGATTTTATGAACACTATCCGTTTATAGGTACTTCCACAGAATTGACTATTAAAATCACGTAATTAAATGGTTTAGACACTGTTTTTGATTTTTTTCTTTGGAGCGTACTGTTACGTGTCTGCTCAGAATGACTGCGCGCGCCGAAAAAATTCTATTCTTGGACCTTCCTCAAACTGTCCACGGCTTCACATCGGCCAATAACGGTATTCTTTGCGAGATGTATCGGCGTGCTGCTAAGATTGATGACCTTTAACTTGGCGTCACGTTTGGTCATGAGCAGTGTCCTTGCCGTGATCCAACTGGGGTGATCTCCATAGTCTTCCACTACGACACATCGATCCATCTGTATCTTTTCGGGAAACCTAACCTTGACTAAGGTTTCCGATCTGGGTGCTAGCTTCACTGTCCTCAAACAGTACACTGCTCCTGAACATGAACCGTCCAAGAAGACTTCTTGATCCTTGAAGCTTAACACTCCTCTGGCTATATCAACTATACAGTGATGTGTCCGTAGAAAGTCCAGTCCGATAATGCAGTCGTCAGTTATATTCGCTACTAAAACAGACTGCGTGTAAATGTCACTTCCGAGTTTCAGTCTTGCTTCCGTAACTCCTAGGACGGTCACTGGCTGGCCTGTCGCGGTCTGCAGATTGCATGATGGTCGTCCATTTTCCCACATGATAGTCCGCTTGAGTAGTTCCGGTCGAACGATGGATTTCGATGCTCCCGTGTCAATCGTAAAGCGACAGGGTATGCCATTTATTTCTCCAGTAGTTACGAGGCTGTTCCCGTCACAAGCTTGTGATACCAATACAGTAGGGGCTCGACGAAGTCCAGCCAGTGCCCGCCCCGCGGCGCTGGCGCCTCTTAGTTTAACGGCTCCTGGGTGTCGACTTGGGTAGCGGTCGACACCGATTTCGGTTGCTTCCGAGTCCGGCAGTTGATCCTTATATGGCCTCGTTCGCCGCATCCGTAGCAGATAGGCCCAGTACGAGGTTGAATCGCTGCTACAACTTCGCGCACCTTACAACTCTTGTAGTCGCTTCTTACCGCTTCCACTTCAAGGGCATGCGCCAAAGCTGCTTCCAATGTTGCGTGATGCCCCAAGCGCACCGTTGCTCTCACCTCGGGATCCCGTATTCCGCTGACAAACGCCTCTAGAACTTTGTCTTCGACGGGTGTGGAACTCGACGCATAGGCTCGGCGTACAAGGCGCTCGATCTCCGTAGCCCATTGTTGCAGTCCTTCGCTCGACCTCTGTGACCGGTCTTTAAGCTGAGCGCGGTACACGTGCTCGAGGTGCTTTTCCCCGTATCGAGCTTCCAGGGCCTTAAATAGCGACTCCAAGGTGCGTCGCTCGGCGGGCAGGTTCTCAAGCACCAGCAGTGCCTCCCCTCGAAGAGCTAGAGTGAGTGCCGCCAACGAGTGTTCGTCCTCCCAGCCATTCCCGCTTGCAACAACCTCGAACTGATGCCTGAACGCAGTCCACGAGGTCGTGCCGTCGAAACTTGGGACCTTAAACTTCGGGGCCCTAGAGCATGTACTGGTTGCTGCCGTGCCCAAAACCCTTATTTTTTGCAGCTTATTGTCCAACTCCATGAATCTAGTTTCGTAGGAGTTTACTGTCGCACTGAGGCTGTTAAGGGCTTGGTCGTGCTCGGATGTACGCGACTTTACTAGTTCCAGGTCTTCCTTCACGACGTTCAGTTCTCCCTGGAAACCATCCAGCTTTGCATCGATTGTCCCCAGTTTACTTTCCAGGCTCTCCATGGCTTCGCGCTGGCTCCGCTGTATGGCTTCGCGCTGGCTCTCCATGACTTCGCGCTGGCTCTCCAATTTACTTTCCAGGCTCTTCTGCATGGCTTCCATCGCCTCGCGCTGGCTCCGCTGTATGGCTTCTAATAAAGAGGCCATATCGAATGCACTCGGTGTCGGTACTGATGCAGCTGATGTAGTCGAAGGTCCAGCGGTCGTCACCGTTTCCGTGCGGTCACGACCCGGCGACTCCATCCGCGCGGCATCCAATGCCGTCTGCCGTCGCGTACGAATCCCTTCTTCACTTTGCGGTACTACAGGCATTCCGCTTCTGTCACCAATTGTTACGTGTCAGGAGTATGGGGTTCGAGAAAATGCCAAAATGTACCACAAAGACTTTATTGTACTCGTAGATACACGATTACACACTGTACACAGTACACACTACAACACTATGCACGTAGGTACTCGTAAACACACTCGTCGAACACTGTATCGCTCGTAGAAATCACTTCACTTCGCACTGGTATCGCTCGTAGGTATCGCTGGTATCTTCCTGGTTTCGCTTCCGAAACTAGAATGTCCGCGGTTGAACGATCGCCCCTTTTTATACCACTCACGCACCATTCACGACAATCGAGAATATTCCCGCGAAGTCCGGACCCGCGTCGAAATAAAGTTCGAGAACGTTCCTTGCAACCGACTTTCGCCCGTATGACTATTGCCGTAATGGTCGAAGCGTCGTGCGTCCTTTTGAGAGAGCCGCGCTCCTATTGTTTCTATTGTTGCGCGACATGTTTATGGCCCCTATTGTTTATTGTTTTCGGCGTAGCGAAGTCGATGCGCCAGGGTTGTCACAATATACCTAATTATAAAATAAAAGCAAACTAAAAACTCACGACGCGTTTTAGCTCCGCGACGTGCGCCGTAGCGTAATTCCATTTCCGCGGCGGACGCGGAGAAATTCCGCATCGTGAGTTCTTACCGCAATAGTTACGTAGGTACTATTATTTACTAGAACTTTAGGTCATCTGGATAATCCAATCATTATTTTATTTTGCATGTTTTTTGTGCAAATAAATATCAAACATTTCTTTTTAGTACGAAAAAATTCAAAAGTTTAAAGTGAAATATTTTGTTGTTAGCCACTTATTTCGAATATAACAATAATAGATATTTGTTATACTCAACAAAACAAAAAAACTGGGATATGTTTCTTTCATGTCGGGTCTGGGTCAAAAATGGCAGTTCTCCTGATAAAAATAAAAATTTATGTAGAAATATACTTTAATATTCTGATTTTGAGTCATAAAAGCACATAATTATTTTAATAAACAATATTACAATTCGAAATTTTCAATCGGTATGTCACGTGACCTAAAACACGAGAGGCATTGGTGTGACGTCATAAAGGCAAACCTATTCCTCCAAGAACCAAACTGTCAGGGCCCCAATTCTGCTAATTTATAACGCTTCAATAGTGTCTCGATTGAATTGTTTGCCACATTTTGTATTCAAAATTGAAGAGTTTGACACATTTTTGGCACATTTCGTATACAGAATTGAATAGATCGACACATTTTGGTACGTTCTGTGTACAAATTTAAATAGTTTTCGACGCTATTTCGGCACATTCCGTATACAAAATGTGGCAGACTATTCAATCGAGATACTATTGAAGCGTTATAAATTAGCAGAATTGGGGCCCTGTTCAGTTTCGTGCATAACAACTTGAATGAATGCCGGTCTTACATACAGTGCCACAAACTTATTTGACCCGGTAAGGGTGGCGCTACTGTCTTGGTATTTTTCTGACAACAGTATAACATTTGCATTAGTTCCAATTTTGGCCACCGGGTCAGATAAATTTGTGGCGCTGTACAATTTACCATTATTACGTCATCAAAATGGCTGACAAGTGCTGACAGCGTTTTTTTTGGAAATAAAAAAAGAATTAATATTTTCTTTTATTTTAAGGCGAGAAAGCTTGTTTATTTTGCCGAAATATATTTTTTGTTGTTTTTTATTAGGAAAATCAAGTTTATTTTTCACTACCGAAAGTACCCTATTCCCGTCTTGAACAGATAGTTAACATAATAAATACTCGGGATACAATTCCCACTTATCTTCGAAAATACAGAAAGGGGTTAAAAAGTTTTGTTGTTAAGTGATTTTTCTCAACAATTACAAAACAAAGTAGGTAATAATTTGAAAAAATAATTTTAACAATGAGAAGTTAAAATTCAATTGTTCGTGAATCCTTTTTTGACTGAAAAGAAAAATTAAATAATATTCGCAAAAAATGTATTAAATTAAAATATTAATGTCCACGATTATAACTGTAAAATAAATAAAAAAAATATGTATATTATATGGACGTGAGTATGTACTTAAATTAATAGAATTGTTTTTCACGATTCGAATTTAAATGAGTCTTCATTTGAAATAATGTTTATTGTCTTGTAATTCCCATTTTTTGATATGGAAGGTTATATCTCAACCGTTATCCAACTACAGTTGCAAGTTGCCACACACTTCATAGACTTAAATATTATTTTAAATTTACAAGCATGATGACTAATAGCGTATTGAATATTTAATCGAAATATCAAAGAGATTTATTTTTATGTTTTTAAGGATTTGAGGTGGCAACTTAGTTATAAAGTGATATCCATGCTTAGTAGGGTGAATTTCTTTGGCGTGTTTTTTACGCGGCGCAAGTGAAAACCGCAGTGAAAGATGCTTTATTATCATACATATAATTTTTTTTATTTACTTTAAGTAGTTACCTATATCCGGCAAAAATATTTTTTATGTAGGTTTACTCTTACGTTAAAATAAAAAATGTTGAACCTCAGATTTTTCATCCTCGGTGGTTGTCCCTGTTCCAGTTTTTGTTGTTATATCCTGATTAACAGAAAATGTATTGACCAATTATGCTTACAGACTATTTCATTCAATATATGAATAATTGTAGCATTAGAAAAATGTATTTTCATTAATACAGCAATACAATTTGGTAAATGGTAAGGCAAAACACAAGTGTCCCAAGATTTTTTTTCATTTCGGTGAATGAAAGAAAAACAAGGATAGTTTTGGAACGAAGAGTTCTAGAACATTGCCACTCCACATAAACTCAGCGGCAGCCACGCGCAAGCTTTTGTCGGTAGAGGTGGTCTGCTGCGTCGTTCTGTGTTCCCGCTAGAAACGTCATTATTTCACATCGGTGTCTCAGGTATTGATTCTTTTCATTTCCACAAATGGGTTTATTTTATGTCTCAAAATGCTAAAACTAATAATTTTGTATTCATAACAACGCTTTAAGTAGAACGTTTATCGGAGTAGAATTTATTCAATCCTAACAATTAAATTCTTTTAAATTTTAAATTTTTTGACCCGTATTTTAATCTCGGTGTTTTCATTCCGGTGAATTCGGTGACCTATACCGGTCACCGAAGTGAGAAAATTTCACCGTAATGAAAAAAATTTCATTTCGGTGAATTTCGGTGCTGAGTTGTTTCATCTCGGTGGACAGTCATTTCATTTCGGTGATAGTAACGGTATTTTGATACAGGATGATTGTGTGATAATGAACATTATCTATTGCAAGTGTTCAATTTACGATTATCAAAATTTATAATTAAATCTCTCAAAAATCGTCCATAGATAAATTGAATATAGATAATTGAATATTGATACCGATAGATAAATTGAATTTTTATTTTATTTTTATTTTTATTTTTATTTACCGATCGTAAGTAGATTTATAACTACAAATCATTTCATTTAATCATTTTGGTAAGGGTGCGTACAGATTATGTAACATGTTATATAACTTCTGTTTTATAACACGTCCACACTATCTAACATTGTTGTATAACAGTGTTTTATAACAATTCAAAGCGTATCATTTCTTAAAATATAGCATATAACATCGTTGCAAAAACTAATAACATGTTATATAACTTGTTTTTGTAACACATATCGTCCACATTAAAAAAACATGTTATTTAACTATGTTTTATAACATGTTTTGTTATATAGTCTGTACGCACCATAATATTAATATGTTCGAAGTTACCATTTTGGTATAGATGTTACTATTACTACTCTACTTGCTTCACAAATTCCGCATCGTGAGTTCTTACCGCAATAGTTACGTAGGTACTATTATTTACTAGAACTTGAGGTCATCTGGATAATCCAATCATTATTTTATTTTGCATGTTTTTTGTGCAAATAAATATCAAACATTTCTTTTTAGTACGAAAAAATTCAAAAGTTTAAAGTGAAATATTTTGTTGTTAGCCACTTATTTCGAATATAACAATAATAGATATTTGTTATACTCAACAAAACAAAAAAACTGGGATATGTTTCTTTCATGTCGGGTCTGGGTCAAAAATGGCAGTTCTCCTGATAAAAATAAAAATTTATGTAGAAATATACTTTAATATTCTGATTTTGAGTCATAAAAGCACATAATTATTTTAATAAACAATATTACAATTCGAAATTTTCAATCGGTATGTCACGTGACCTAAAACACGAGAGGCATTGGTGTGACGTCATAAAGGCAAACCTATTCCTCCAAGAACCAAACTGTCAGGGCCCCAATTCTGCTAATTTATAACGCTTCAATAGTGTCTCGATTGAATTGTTTGCCACATTTTGTATTCAAAATTGAAGAGTTTGACACATTTTTGGCACATTTCGTATACAGAATTGAATAGATCGACACATTTTGGTACGTTCTGTGTACAAATTTAAATAGTTTTCGACGCTATTTCGGCACATTCCGTATACAAAATGTGGCAGACTATTCAATCGAGATACTATTGAAGCGTTATAAATTAGCAGAATTGGGGCCCTGTTCAGTTTCGTGCATAACAACTTGAATGAATGCCGGTCTTACATACAGTGCCACAAACTTATTTGACCCGGTAAGGGTGGCGCTACTGTCTTGGTATTTTTCTGACAACAGTATAACATTTGCATTAGTTCCAATTTTGGCCACCGGGTCAGATAAATTTGTGGCGCTGTACAATTTACCATTATTATGTCATCAAAATGGCTGACAAGTGCTGACAGCGTTTTTTTTGGAAATAAAAAAAGAATTAATATTTTCTTTTATTTTAAGGCGAGAAAGCTTGTTTATTTTGCCGAAATATATTTTTTGTTGTTTTTTATTAGGAAAATCAAGTTTATTTTTCACTACCGAAAGTACCCTATTCCCGTCTTGAACAGATAGTTAACATAATAAATACTCGGGATACAATTCCCACTTATCTTCGAAAATACAGAAAGGGGTTAAAAAGTTTTGTTGTTAAGTGATTTTTCTCAACAATTACAAAACAAAGTAGGTAATAATTTGAAAAAATAATTTTAACAATGAGAAGTTAAAATTCAATTGTTCGTGAATCCTTTTTTGACTGAAAAGAAAAATTAAATAATATTCGCAAAAAATGTATTAAATTAAAATATTAATGTCCACGATTATAACTGTAAAATAAATAAAAAAAATATGTATATTATATGGACGTGAGTATGTACTTAAATTAATAGAATTGTTTTTCACGATTCGAATTTAAATGAGTCTTCATTTGAAATAATGTTTATTGTCTCGTAATTCCCATTTTTTGATATGGAAGGTTATATCTCAACCGTTATCCAACTACAGTTGCAAGTTGCCACACACTTCATAGACTTAAATATTATTTTAAATTTACAAGCATGATGACTAATAGCGTATTGAATATTTAATCGAAATATCAAAGAGATTTATTTTTATGTTTTTAAGGATTTAAGGTGGCAACTTAGTTATAAAGTGATATCCATGCTTAGTAGGGTGAATTTCTTTGGCGTGTTTTTTACGCGGCGCAAGTGAAAACCGCAGTGAAAGATGCTTTATTATCATACATATAATTTTTTTTATTTACTTTAAGTAGTTACCTATATCCGGCAAAAATATTTTTTATGTAGGTTTACTCTTACGTTAAAATAAAAAATGTTGAACCTCAGATTTTTCATCCTCGGTGGTTGTCCCTGTTCCAGTTTTTGTTGTTATATCCTGATTAACAGAAAATGTATTGACCAATTATGCTTACAGACTATTTCATTCAATATATGAATAATTGTAGCATTAGAAAAATGTATTTTCATTAATACAGCAATACAATTTGGTAAATGGTAAGGCAAAACACAAGTGTCCCAAGATTTTTTTTCATTTCGGTGAATGAAAGAAAAACAAGGATAGTTTTGGAACGAAGAGTTCTAGAACATTGCCACTCCACATAAACTCAGCGGCAGCCACGCGCAAGCTTTTGTCGGTAGAGGTGGTCTGCTGCGTCGTTCTGTGTTCCCGCTAGAAACGTCATTATTTCACATCGGTGTCTCAGGTATTGATTCTTTTCATTTCCACAAATGGGTTTATTTTATGTCTCAAAATGCTAAAACTAATAATTTTGTATTCATAACAACGCTTTAAGTAGAACGTTTATCGGAGTAGAATTTATTCAATCCTAACAATTAAATTCTTTTAAATTTTAAATTTTTTGACCCGTATTTTAATCTCGGTGTTTTCATTCCGGTGAATTCGGTGACCTATACCGGTCACCGAAGTGAGAGAATTTCGGTGCTGAGTTGTTTCATCTCGGTGGACAGTCATTTCATTTCGGTGATAGTAACGGTATTTTGATACAGGATGATTGTGTGATAATGAACATTATCTATTGCAAGTGTTCAATTTACGATTATCAAAATTTATAATTAAATCTCTCAAAAATCGTCCATAGATAAATTGAATATAGATAATTGAATATTGATACCGATAGATAAATTGAATTTTTATTTTATTTTTATTTTTATTTTTATTTACCGATCGTAAGTAGATTTATAACTACAAATCATTTCATTTAATCATTTTGGTAAGGGTGCGTACAGATTATGTAACATGTTATATAACTTCTGTTTTATAACACGTCCACACTATCTAACATTGTTGTATAACAGTGTTTTATAACAATTCAAAGCGTATCATTTCTTAAAATATAGCATATAACATCGTTGCAAAAACTAATAACATGTTATATAACTTGTTTTTGTAACACATATCGTCCACATTAAAAAAACATGTTATTTAACTATGTTTTATAACATGTTTTGTTATATAGTCTGTACGCACCATAATATTAATATGTTCGAAGTTACCATTTTGGTATAGATGTTACTATTACTACTCTACTTGCTTCACAAATGCTTCTGTTATCGCGGAATTATTTTTTTGTATTAAAGATTCCAAAACTGACAATTACTTCGAAAGTACAAGTATTTTTCTACTATAGTTTACTATTTCAATATACTTGTACTCTGTCAATAATTTCAAATTTTGAAATATTAAATTTAAAAAATTATAGGTAACTCCTTGATAAAATTATATTTTTGTCGTAATAAGTATAACAAAAACTTGTAAGTCAATCTTCCAAGACTCAAAATCTACCTGTGAATTATTAATAATAAATTTAAAATTAAATTATAAAGTTTTTCTACTGCTACCGGCCATTGTTATTGACTTTAAACTTTTAAAAAAATTAAGTACTTACCTTGTTTTATTACACTACTTTTATTTGCCAGTTGTCATGGCGGATTTTGTATTTATTTTTTATAGAAAGTTACCTACGAAGTAGATACTAAGTAAGACACCTACCTATTATCACTCGAGTCGGTTGGTGTTTAGGCATTGCTTTCTTTATAATTTTTAGATCACGCTGTATAATATTTCGGTGGATTTTCATTTCAGTGAATATCTTTTTCATTTCAGTGAACGGCGGTTTCATTTCGGTGACATCGAAAATTGACTCTTGTCATTCATTTGTTTTTCAAATTATTTTGTTTCCATTACTCTTCTATATTATATAAGTTCACGATGAACAATAATGTGCAAAATAAATTCACAAAAACTCATAAATAAAAATATTCACCGAAATGAAAAAAAATATCGGCTTGTTGAAATTCACTCAGTAGTGGGCCATAATGGATTGAAATCATTCACAATCAATTGAAAACTGTGATTATTTAACGTTCTACGTGTAGACAGTCAAACGAACCGTCAGACCATGCAAATGAAGTTACGTCTGGTGAAGAAAAATGTACCTATTATCATCCGAAAATTACATATAGCTGCATATAAACACGTGATAGACGAACGCTACGTATTTCAATTCACTCCAACGTTATCTGCTAGGCTATTTATTACATCAGCTGATAACCTTGAACGAGCGCGAGGCAAATCAACAATTTTTAAACAAATTTTGACGATATTGAATCGTGCGATTTCTGTTATTTGCCGTAAAACACTAAATTATCCTTATCATGTTTATTAGCAAATTATTGTAATATTTCAAAACAAAAAAAACGTATTGAATGGCAGAGATTTACACTTATTTTCTTGCTGAGCAGCAAATAAAAGTGATGGTTTTTTTTAAATATGCTGTATTTAAATCTAAATATCGTCATATCTCCAGTATTCGTTGAGCAGTTGATTACGACGTGAGGTAGGTCAGAACAGTGTAAGTACTGTTAAAAATAGCCGTTATCACTCACCTATACGTTGATAGCAATAAACACATAATTCGCATACGAAATATTGCGCTTTTGGCTTGAAGATTAAATAAGATCAGGTGTTACTTAGCGGATAATATATTTATGAATTGCTGCACGATGAATTTTAATTGTAACGACAAAATTTTTACGGAAAATTAAACAATTTTATTTAATTACTAGCTTCCGCCCGCAGGCTTCGCCCGCGTGTAATTCGTTTAAACTTTACCCCGCTATTTCACCCCCTTCGGGGTGGAATTTCCAAAAGTCCCCTCTTAATGCTCCCCTATACTCCCCAAGGAACACACATGCCAAATTTCAGCTTCTTCCGTTTAGTAGTTTCGGCTGTGCGTTGTCTGTCAGACAATTACTCAGTAACACAAGAGTATAGATAATGTATTAATGCAGATAAAAGTGGTTCAAGATAAAACGCATTGCACTCAAAAGGCATTCTTATCACTTTGTAGCGATTTTTACTAGATAACCTTAGGGCAGAAGGACAAAGAGATTTTTAAGATAAAGGTTCAATCGAAGGTCGCTTCGATATTATTATACATAAAACTGGCTTATTTAAGTAAAGGTAATTAAGTAATGCAACTCTGAAAACAAATGACTTAACTGTGAATGGTTAGTTCCCACAATAGTGCATCATCTTTAGTTTTGAACCGATGCCGTCAAAGCGCAACGGTATAACATAATAATCAGTAAAATAGCTATAATTATTAGTATTTTTGAAACTACACTTTTTATGTGTTTCTATAGTAGTTGCTATATTTTTCCTCAGACTTATTTCAAATAATATCAATTTAAGACTCAACTTCACAAAATTTAAATAGGTTAAATAATTGCTTTTTACAAAAAAAAATAACCGACTTCAATCTTGATAAGTAGAGATAACTCAAAAACTACTCGCCAGATGGCGCTCAATTCAACATGTAAGTGTAAAGTTCTCGTCACTACAAATTAATGAAGCCCAAACACTAGATAACTGCAGTAAATCGTTGAGGAGTTCCCTCGACTGTCTTTCGGCTTCATCAGATCGACTCCAGATCTTCATGAAATAGTAGCGCTTTAATGTACTTATGATAACATGAACAAACACACTAGTTGTCCATACAATTTTCGAAAGTTCCCCTCGATTTCTCTGAGATGCCATCATCAGATCCTGGTTTCCTTATCAGGGGACCCCACTGCCCATATCTACTTTACAACAAAAAAAGAATTATCAAAATCGGCTCATAAACGACGAAATAATCGCTGAACGTACATAAAAAAAAAGCATATATACGGTCGAATTGAGAACCTCCTTCTTTTTTGAAGTCGGTTAAAAAATCGATCAAGTATCTATAAGATTTGGTCACGTATTAAGCACCATTTATAGAAATTCTAATGATTTGGTCAATACTAAGTTAGGTATACAGAGATTAAACAGGGACCCACTTTTGTAGTCATATTACGCATGCACTGTAACACTTATTTTGTGAACATTTCAGATGCATTTGTATTTATTTTTGTTCATGAGATAAGTGTCCAGACAATGAGATAAGTGACAGACTTTGAAGGCATATTGACAGGGTTTTGTTTGTCCCCCATTGAGAACGGAACCCTAACATGTAATTTCGGGACTACATTTCTTACCTTTTTTTCTTCTCCAATGGATATCAGACATTGAGTGTCAATATTTTCTAGTAATATAATTGTCTAGGATTTTTTTAATTACTGTTATCTAGCCATATTGCTTTCTTACTTTAATATTAAGCCTTTAATAACTCTTTCAAAGCCTATGCGCTATTCATTAATAGACGCAGTCAATATAGAATCCACACGTAACGAAAAGGAATGAGAAAAACTCTGATTGAAAAATTGTGGCTTTGTTAATGGTTGATATAAGAAATTATTATTTTAATAATCTTTTATTGTGACCGAGTTTAGTCGACGGAAATGTAGCAAACTGAAGGGTTGACGCTTATACGCTAAACGCTAACTCACTCATATAGCACTATAGTTGAATCTCAGAGAATATGGAATTGTCCCTGTACGCTAAAAATTTGTTAGGTTAAGCAAAATTTACTTACGGAATTTTAAATTATCGTCGTCAATCTACAATGTGCCTTAATGACAGGGCGGAAAGCTGGCATTTGTGTCAATTGTCATGTAAACGAATTCCACATCGAACGCAACAGTACACAAGTACAGAATTTGGGACCCCTCCGTTCGCAGACAGGGTTACTACCAATTAGGCGATGGGATCGTCAAAACAAAAGAAAATTGATCGAACAAAAATTCACACGGAGCAGCCCTACTTACTACTAAAAATACAATCTTTTATTATTTTCTGCCTGCAATTATCGTGATGCATAAAAGTAACTGGTCGACGTCAATACCTACATAGAAGTTTTTTATCATAGATATTGGGAGTTTGTACTAACGCAATCCATATCCATACTTCCATACTAATATTATAAATGTGAAAGTGTGTTTGTTTGTTTGTTTGTGACTCTTTCACGTTGCAACATGGCTATTATATGATATGGTTTATGTGTGTAGAGATAGTTGGGAGGGTGGAGAGTGCCGTAGGCCACTTTTTACCGCGGAAAAACATCTCATCCCCATGGGAAGATCGATGTTTTGTTAGTTGCTAGATATTTAGTTCCGGATGCTGTTAATAGATGGCGTTAGTAAAATTCATTTGCAAGTTCTGAATCACGCTAAAAATACTACAATTATAGTAAAGAACAATGCCCACTTCCCATAAATTTGAAAACCTGGAATGAAAATTAAAGTATAGATGTAATGAATAGTAGAAGGACTACCTATTGGAGTAATAAATATAGTCTCATAATCATTTTTAAGATTTGAACGCAGCAAAGTTAAAAAAATATGAATAAGTACAATGAGTATTGTTGATTATGAAGCCCTTGCAATTATTGTCAACGATAGTTCGTACCTACCCACAACCGCCAAATTACTGGACTTACTGGATGTTTAACGACATTTTCTATAGTTCTCTTATTCTATCCAACACATTTCGTTGGCTAACTGTAGCATAACATAATAGTAATGTTCTCTTGAACGAATTTTGGTCATGGCGGCGTCAGTGTTAAATGTCAAAAAAAGACGTTTCAACTTTCAGTTGAGTACCATTCATATTTAATGCCACAAACTTATCTGGTCCGGTGGCCAAAATTGGAACTAATTCAAATGTTATACTGTTGTCACACAAAGTCCAAGACAGTAGCGCCCCCCTTACCGGGTCAGATAAGTTTGTGGCACTATTGCATGAATGGATTGATTGAGTTGCGTTCAAAACATGTAATTCTTTTAACTTTTACTAGACAATGTAATAATCAAATAATTTTATTTCCTGCGTTTTTTTATTCAGTAATAAATAAGTGTGTTTGTGCAAATATGTTAGCTGAATTTTAAGATTTTTTTCATCTCTATACATGATCAGGTCAAAATTGGACATCCTTCTTTACTTAAGTCATAGGCAAATGTTATATCCTAAGTTCCAGTATAACATATAGCGGGACCTACGCGGCTGTAATCTACGGGTCCCGAAGCGAAGCGCGGGCGATTCTCTAGTAGATCCTATAACTATAACTTCCCCACCTAAGATCTCACACTAACCAACTAATATTTTAACACCAACGCTGACTAGACTAACCATTCCTGTCCCTATTGGAGTCTTGTTTTAAGTCGGTCAGTTGTCATAGGCGGCAGCGGAAGGTGGTGGTGAGAAGCCTACTCGTTTGCTACCTTAATTCAACAAAAAAATATCTGTATGTCTGCGTTTTTTCGAAGCGAAGCGTGCCTTCGCTTCCTAGTTAAATGGAAAATTAGGCGACTTACGCACCAGACTTCATATTTTGGGACCGTCTATGTGTGCATCTATCTATCTATATCTATGTGTGCATCGCTCGAGTGCGTATGCGTAATATTTAAAACTTTACATCGGTATACTAGTGTACTTATACGAAGTAAAAAAATGGGATATATGAATATGCGCGACGGTGACCATTCACTGTCAGTTTTCCGTGTCATTTTTCATCTACCACGCCAAGATTTGGATCTGTGTTCAACAATCACCACGCACTTTCAACAAGAATCCCCAGCGGGAAGGACTATTCATACGAAACCACTGCTTGTCAACTTTTTGTCGCGCGACGCGGCGACGTGCTACGGTTGTGGTAAATGAGCCTTAAGACATGTGTAAAGATAAAACGTGAAACACGGATGTTTTTCATATGTAGTTCAAATTGTAACAAGTCTAGAAAGTAAAACATTATATTCATAAGTGAAAAATATTAGTACCTAAGCGGTCTTTTGGAAATTTTAAAAAAATTTCATTTATTTTTTGAAAAAGAAGCAGGGGAATTTTAAATCAAATGAATTCAGGGGACATAACTTAATTTTATAAATTCTAATATAACGCAAAATATGTCGAGATATTATGATGGAGAAAGACCTTTATGTCTGTATCTTGTGATGTCACGCTTAATCCGCTGAAAAGGACATAGTACATAATGAAAAGAGCGGTGGATTTTTTATTTGATGTTTTTGTATAAAATGAATAATTTCAGAGATACAAGAATCAACATAATTACCTACACATCGAATTGCGATAACGATACATGGCTTGATGATTACGATTTGGACAGGGATTTTTTATTCCTGGTAATTAGCTGTTTTAGGATAATACTAAACAAATTTGGCAGCTTTTCGACGCCCACTCGGACAAAATTACGAGCAAAAACTAGTCGGGAAAATATCTGTTATGTGACACTGTTATGCAAAAACATAGATCTAATACAAAAAATGCTCTAATTGCAGTAGGTACTAATTAAATTTGTAATCTAGTGTCATTGAACATACTTACCATAATTATATGAACGTGTTTAAACCAGACTAAGCATATTCGTTTTACAAATTATAATTTTAAATGGTTTGAGGAAATTCTAGCTTGAACTAGACCTCGAAAATCTATGCCATGAAATACTTACTTTGTGGTATAAAAATATTTAGTTGGACGTCGTTGAATTAACGAATTTACAAAAATTCCTATTCTGATACAAGTACTTGTAATTGTTAGTTTGCTTATGGCTATAATTCTAAAATTAAAAGTTTATAAAACTATGCACGTTTAATTAAGAATAACTAAATTAATAAAAAAACTACTGATTCTTCAAACATTTACATTTTACAACTCCTAGTTTAAATCATAATTGTCAATGTGTTAAATGGGTTATATGGGTATACAATATATTTTAATAATGTGTATGAAACAAAAATGAAGTCGAATTGAGAACCTCCTCCTTTTTTGAAGAATGTCCATAACAATAGATTTTCCAACAAATATAGGCTAAACGCAAATTATTTTTGAATAAAACTACTATGAAAAACGATTTTACAATTACAATTAGTTTAACCGACAGACTTGTTCAATAATGAATTCATAAAAAAAATAATGACCTCATCTTTCCAGCCGTAGCTAATATGTTATTCTGGCCTGTCTAGACAAATAAAAAATAGTAACTATAACGCCACTGTTATAATGTTATTGTACGTAATTACAGATAACAGTTTTAGGATGGAATTTTAAAGAATAGTTTAATATGCAGTCTTACTCAGCGGAAACACGCTAGACAAGCTCGATAACATTTATATTAACTACATTTAAGGCACATTAAGTTTTCAGCACATATAAATTTTAGGTAATTCGAGTGAGTGTAACTAAATCTTTGTATAGCCGTGGGTGGCTTAATTAACCTAACTCCGGAACGACAGGACCTATTATTATTATTTATTCATTAAATATTTTTTGACGATGATGTTAGAGTTCACATGTGACTATTTGGGAAGCGATACTTTAAATATAGATAATTAATAGCAATTTATTTAGTAGTAGCAGTTTAGTTATTGATGAAAATAATATAATTATATCTTTACGATTTGGCTTTTACTAATGTTAAAGTTCAGATAGGAGTCATAGGAGTGAATAATTAAAAAAAATTGAATTATTGTCCAACAAATTACTGTAGCCTCGGGTACTGCCTCGTAGATCTGAAGATCCCTAGGACCACATTGTCATAACAGTTCCGTACCGCGCTTGTGTACTTCTCGAACGACTGACAGTGCGTTTTGGCCTGTTCCCATGGGCAATGTGAAAGCGATCTCGTAAGAAGAAAACTCGCGTCACCGCTGGATTTACCATCTCTTGGCGGATCCAATCAAACTCACCGCTGTAGACCCATAACACTGCCACGGCCGATAATATATTTCCATCGTTCACTGATATTGCACTTGACTTGCGCATTAGAAATTAACCTTTTTGTCGTTAAATAAATATTTCTATAGCTTTGGTGGTGTGTTTGATAGTATAAGTGATTAAAAGGAACTATTTTAACACAGAAAATAAACTGATCCTTAACCGCAGTAAGGGATAGTTTATAGAAAGCTGCTCTACATGATTGTACCGATGAAAAGATCACGCCGCGACACGAGAGTCCGTCAGTAGCCGTTCATGAAAATATACCGTCGGAAGGTGTTTTTACTTCTGTACTTTTATGATAGTAATAATTTCATACATTTTGTTTCAATTTCTATTATCACTTCTAATAAAATCAATATTTTTTTAAACGATCTCTGTTTTCTTTATTATATAATAATAAATTTCCATTATTCTCATACGGCACAGAAATTGGAATTAGTATTAGAACACCATCTATTAAGAGCAGAATTAAAAGGCAAAACACTGTACGACTCATATCGAAGATTGATTTATTGATAAATATATAACTTGCAAATTCAATTAGTACCTTTCACGTTTTAGTTGAAAACATACAAAATCAATGAAACGAAAAAAATAAGTTATGAAATAAAATATGATCTACTAGAGTAATAAAGAAATCCTGACAAGTTTGCAACTTGTGAGTGATGCATAAATTAATTAATTTACTGAACTCCGAACAGAGTTTGTAAGCGCAAGTGACTGACGTCTCACACTACACCCAAAGTTTACCTATCTTGCCGCAAACTTAGATCGTCTCATTGACATCGGAGTTTACAGCGCTTTCCGCTTTGTTTTCTACTTTAAACATCTAATCTGGATTCGATTATAGGATGCACTCGACAATCTTTTGTGTAATGATAAAAGTACCTATGTTTATTCGAATTCATCAATTCATGATCAGCTGAAGTTCGAAATCGCCTTTTACTTAGTTATGCGTGGGTATAACAAAAAAGATTTTCACATCGAACATCGTGCCTTTTCATACTGTCTTAAGCTTAGATGATTGCGTTTTCAAGAGCGACGGCTTATAATGACATTATTCCAACAGAATTAGAATTAATATTTCATAGGTTACATTACTAAAAATTAAATTTGTTTATAAAATAAGAGTGTTGAAATAAATTTAATATTAAATATGTGGGTAAAAATGAGTGCCAATGTTTATATTATAAATATTTTTTTTATAAAATATACATAAAGCTTAACATTTTATTTATCAGCTTTATATAATTATGGATTGAAAAATAATTTGAAAATGCATGTTACCACTTTCTCTATGAAAGTTTTCTTCATAAGTACTTAGACTGATATTTTCATAATTTATTCCTTTCTTTATATACTTATGTAAAGATGTATTCATGCATGTATTGACACGTAAAAATAGACTAACATCATACAAACATAGGTACATCATTATTAGGTATACATACTCAGTAGTAAAACAATAGAATGTGTTATATTCATTAATATATATAAATTAAATTATTTTGTACATAAATACTCTAAACTTTCTTCTAAACAGCCCAATCATTAAAAGATGAGCTCTTCATTGCAGTTTCAAAAGTTAATACATACCAAAGCATGTTAACAGGGTATTAATGAAATATTTTCTTATGCCTGATAACGATTCTAATAACATAAAATAAATAAAACTAGGGAGTTATAAGCAAAATTAATACCACATTAAAGTTTAAAAGCGTTACTACTGATCTTTTTAATTTATAGCATAAACATAAATAATTAGTTAAGTGTAGAGTCCAACTGGAATACCCAAGTTATTGTAACTAAATATCATCTACCATTGAATAACTAACTACCTACTAGGTACTCGGAAAGATAGAAACAATACGAGTATTAGCCTGCTCGTACACCTGTCAAAGCGAATAATGTTTTCCGATCGGCTTGCTGTAGAGCAGAGTAGGAAGTGACCAACATCACCACACAAGGCACTTCTTCCAAAGGCACTTCTTTTAAAAGTATAGACATACATCTTAAAAACGTAGAAATAAAGATTACTAAACGCAAGCGCGCACAACAAAGCCCGTAACAACAATGCTATTCTAATGCGTGACATATTCAGCAGGAAAAGATTGTTAAGGTGTTGCATGTGCAATACTCATAGAGCTGTGCGCTTAAAAAATATACACTTGCAACTTCATCCATTAAATCATTGAACTACAACATCACGGAAATGTTATTTAACAAAAATAAGCACGTGTTTGCACACCAAATAAGCTTTGTCCCTCACCGTGATTTTCATGAAACTTAATATGATATTTTCTCGCTTGTTTTTTTGTTGCTACGAGTATCATACAGCAACTGTTTGACGTTTCCATATCATTACAATATACTTACATAATTTATTGACAGTAGTGTTAATATCATCACACGTATATATCTGTGCTAGCTCTAATAACAGGTACAGAAGCCTAATAAATATGAAAACAAACACTCCGCCCGGATGCTGTTTTCAGCGGGCTTTTCCTGACTCGCGTGGATTTCAATGCGCGACATTTGATCACTTACTTAGATCAATAAAATCCTTCATTGACCTACATACGTTGAAATAACAACAATCTTGGATTGATAACGAACAATTAAATCATTATTAAGAAATAATGGTAATAGCGTATGTCTGCAATTAATTTTATTGAAGATATCTCAGTCTAGTTATCTCTACGAAAAATGACTTTATTTACAGAGATGCACTTGAGATCTAACTAGTATACAAGGAGCCCTTAAAAAATTCACCACATCTGAATGTTATTAAATTACAAATGAACGTGGTTTTCCAAATGAGTCACAAAGTTAGCTCACGTTTCTGGGACCTACCTATGTGATTACGGTGTTGCGTGGGGTGCGCGTACGGCTGAAGCACAAGGGTGCGCTGGGGCGCTCAGGATCGGTGGCAGCGGCGCACAAACACTCACATTCAAATATTTGTCTAACCTTGATGCGAATCGGCGCACTCCGGGTTCCATCCGACGACGGTCGTCGATACGGACGGGTCGAAGGGTTCGCTTCAGGTGTAACAGTGAAAGCGACACTGGTGATGGGAAACGTTTTGCGGCGCGGGCGTCGAGCCGGACGGCAGGCGCATCGGTGCGCCGCCACCGGCGGTGTGGTCGCGGGGCTGCGGCGCGGCGGCCGCGCTACATGTCACGGTGCGGCGAGCGCGTTCTTCGCGCCGTGGTCACCGACTCACAGTGGCGTCGCCGTCCTACTGTCTGCCCGACGGCCGGGACGGCGGCGCGCGTTGCACCGCCCCGCTGCACTCCGCCTGCCCCCCTGCCGCTGACTCCGCTGAGCCCCCTCGCTCGGCCCCCTCCTCACGCCGCGCTCCACCCGCCCCGCCCCGAAGAATTTTCCGCATCGGGCGGGAAAAATCGATTGTGCAGCGAGCCCCGAATAATTTCGGCAAGACGCACGGCGCCCTTGCGTCCTCTACGATGGAACCGGCGGAGGCGGCGGTCAAGCGCAGCGCCGCGCCGCTCGCTGCCGCCGCCGCCGCTACTCCACGCCACGCTACATCTACCCACTGTTGTACTACTGTTGTTACTATTCTTGTTTAATTTCATTCAGCCTGAAATAAGGACTATGCAATTTAAACTGACTCTTCGCTGCTGAATAATTTGTCCCATTGGAATTATTTCAGGAAATTAAAATGTTATTTCATTATGATTGCAGTGCAAAATAGTATATCTCAAAAATATCTTATGATAGATGATAAAATGCGTTCAAGCTTGAATCCAAAACTTTTTGGTTTTGATATTTGTGGTTTACTTTAATAACACATACCTATTCAATACTCTCTTTTGTATACCAATTTTCCAGCTGAAATTCATCTACGGTCTCGCAGAACTTTAACATCTTACATTACTAATACAGTTTACATTTTTAAAGGACCGTAATCTGGAAAATCGGTTTTTTCTCATATGAAAATTTAACTTATTTGTTAAAATGAGAAATTTCTTTTACCTCCTCCACGAGAAAACAATATTAGTAAAAGAACCTAAAATATAATACCACACATAACATAAATAATAAATTATTTAATTTAATTTTTATTGATTTGTAGAAAAAAAGGACCTAAGTATTATGGGTGTCTTTTGTAGCTACGAATATGTTGCCCTATGATAAATATATTAATTAAATTATTAATGTAATACTAGATTATGGAAGTAATTTCAGGTTTCTATTATTCGGAACTGCTCAGATTAATAGACTTTATGGGACGCCCAGATTACAGACGTACAAATAAGCGATAATTATTTATTCGTAGCTAATAAAAAATGAAAATGTACTTAGCAGTAGGTCCCCTCCAAAAGCACCAAAATGCTAACTAATTATTTTAATCAACAAGTTATTAATCAAATTTTTTTAACAGGCGATACCTTCGGGCGTTACATTTAGTTTACATACAAAATCAAAAAAGGAACTAACAAACGTTAGACTAAACTTGGGAAAAGCGCATACCGTAGATATATTATCTAAAATTAGGTATCATAACATCTAAGTAATACACAAGTCAATCCTGAACAACAATTCACCCGAAATCGATTCTAGTAGAGTCGGTATCGAAGTATCTAGTAAAATATCGATATTTAGTTTTTTCGATAATATTTTGTGAAAGTGAAAGGCACTGACAGTGTGTTCTAAGATATTTTAATCAAGATGAAAATGTTATGAAGCCAATCTGCCGTCATGTGTTTCAACGAATCAGCAGTTAACTATAAAACACTAGTTTTTGCTCGCGGCTTTGCCCGTAACTATACAATACACACACACACACAATACCGTACAAGATATACAATACCGTTAAAATTATTACATAAATGTAACATCGGGATTGTAACTTTTCTATTTCCGTTTCAGAGTGTCAAAAATCTCTATATCGGTCTAAATTACTTCAGTGGATTAGGCGTGAAAAGCTAGTCACATACAGACAGAGTTACTTTCTCATTAATATAATCTGTATGGGTTAGAGAACATGTATACAGAAACCCATGTTATAGCACATAGCCATAGGTACATTTACCTACACATCGTAAACAAGCATACGTACGAACATAATAAAACTAAACCTTTCATACGACGCGAAATATGACATTTTGCTCTAAATCAATTCACATTATTAGTGCAAGCAAATTGTCAATTCTGAGAATATTACATCAATGTCTAACAGTTGGTCGGTGTTGTGTTTCCTATTTATAGGTAAATGTACTCATTCAGAGTTGAATGACGTTATTCGCATATAACAAGGAAATGTCTATTAATATTTTAAATTATGTAATCGTTTTTTATATTATATTTTGAATTTGCACAGGTGGTAAGGGCCTAGAGCTCACCCGGGGAAGTACCATCGCCCGCCACGGTACTTAGTACCATTCCTACCGTGTAATAATTGTTTTAAGAACAATTGTGGTCCGTATAGGATGGTGTGGAGCCGGTTACACTTTTTTAGCGGCGACCATCTCAGTCCTCAGGGGTAGCAACGCATCTGTGACCGAATTAGAACGAGACTCATACTAACAATAACTAACTGGACTATTACTAACATTAACTAACAGGACTAATTATCACTAACAGTCCCTGTCCTCACACTTATTAACAAACTAACCAACTAATATTCTAACACCATCCACTAACTAGACTAACCATCCTAGTTTGAGTCCCTTTGAGTCTAGTTCTAGGTCGGTCACAGTTGTTATGGGTGGCAGCGGAAGGGTGGTGCTGCATGCTCGTTTGCTATCTTAATTCCATAAAAAAATATATCTTAAGTAGGTACTCACCCAAAGATTTGATTTGAAAAATTACAGTATTATTGTGAGTTTTGTTTTAAGCGACAATATCTGTTGTATTTGGTTTGTGTAATACATAAATTATTATTATTATCATTAAATAGTTTGCCTGCCGGATCGCCATTCCAAGGGTCCTGAATTCGATTCCCAGCGAGGCGGAAATTTGAATGATGAGTTTAAATTTTCGTTCTCGGTCTGGATGTGTATCCTTGTCTTGTTGTCGATGGCACCCACAACACGGAATCCTTGTTTGAAGCTGTGAATGTGTAGCATTATTTATTTATTTATCTTTTGCTTGTTAATGTGAAATTAAATAAAAAATAGTTACACTTTGGTTAAATCTAATTAATTAACACGCAGAATGTAAAAATGTTTATTGGTTCTTTTGCGCATAACACTATGTTTGCGCTTCTCGTTAAAAATAATGGTGATATGTTTATTATAATTCGGTATCTTTAAACGCTTTTTGTAATAGAAAAATAGAAAGGTTAACTCTTTATTTGTACAACAGAAATGAATTCAAACAATAATTTTACTTTTTATCACGTATACCAAAAAGGCGGCCTTATCGCTACAAGGCAACCTGAAATACAAGAAATAGTAAACTAAGAAAGAAAAAGTAGTATAAAATAGTAAAAAAGAAAGTGTTGACAAAATAATAATAATAATAAAGTAGAACAGATGGCAACAGATACCAAAAAAATAAAGACATTCAAGAAGCCTTCTAAATACGCTTGCAAAAAATCTCAAAAATATAGACCCTTAAGTAAATATTGAATATTGCAAATGATATACTTAATGAGAAGTGCCAAAAAAATTGCACATTGAAGGTGGTAGAGCCTAGAGTTCGCCCGGGGTAGTACCACCGCCCGCCAAGGTACTCAGTACCATTCCTACCGTCATAATAATTGTTTTTAAGAGCAATTGTGTTCCGGATAGGAAGGTGTGGAGCCGGTTCACTTTCTTGGAGGCGACCATCTCAGACCTCAGGGGTAGCAACGCATCTGTGACCGAACTGGAACAAGACTCACACTAATCATTACTAACTGGACAATACTAATATTAACTAACAGAACTAACTATCACTAACAGTCCCTGTCCTCACACTTATTAGGTAACAAACTAACCAACTAACATTCTAACACCATCTACTAATTGGACTAACCACCCTGGTCCCTAAATTGGGTCTTTTTCTAAGTCGGTCACAATTGCCATGGGCGGCAGCGGAAGGGTGGTGCTGCATTTGCAAAAACTGTAATTCTAATGTATCTTCAAATTTTAATAATTTTTTAATAAGCTATTTAACACACTACATACCTACACATTATCACTCTACCTATTACAATTTTTGCGTAATTTTAAAGATTTAAGCATACAGACAAACAAACAGACAAAAATAGCGACTTTGTTTTATACTATGTAGTGAAGGTAGCTTACTAGCATGCAGTAGCACTATTCCGCTGCCGCCCATGACAACTGTGACCGACCTAAAACAGAGGTACTAGAATGGTTGGTCCAGTTACCATAATATGGAGTTAGAATATGATTTGGTTAGTTTGTTAATAAGTGTGAGGATAGGAAAAGTTAGTGATTGTTAATATGAGGCTCGTTCTAATTCGGTCAAATAAATAGATTTTAGATACAGATTTATAACTATAACATTATTTAAATTAACTATAACATTTATCGAAAGAATAAAAAAATAACGCTACAAAAATCATTGCACATTGAGATCCCTTGTTGCGTAGTTCTACTGACAAAACCAGGGCCGGTTGGTAGTAAGCAATAATTTTGTTGCGGTATACCTAGATTGTGTCGTATCAGAATGATCCCGAAAAACGTGCCAAGTTTTGAATCGGTGGGTGGCGAGGCGGAGGTATGCTCACCTTCGGAACCCTCGCAGTAGCCCAGTCAGCGCCTTCGCTTCCAAGAACTGCCGAGACGTGTGACTTGCCACAACTGCCGGCTTTATTTACTGTTAACACAGCTTATGCAATTTATTCAGACTATCAAATTTGCTTGCTTCTTGATTCTATTTGGCACTACTCGGAATACTTTGCTACGAATTAAATTAATGATTAAATGCATATTTTGTTAGACCAATTTATTGATTTGACTTCTACAATCAATTTAAAAAATGTTCAGACAATTCTTTTTGATTTTATTGTTTTTTAAACTGGTTTTATAACTCCAAGCTAAATTAAAATACATTAGTGATAACCGCATCAGAATGGCTTTAGTCGTTTTTGAAATCACCGCATTATTTTGTGTATTGCCCCCAAAAGATTTGACTAATGTACAGACAGCGATCCAATTCAATAAAGCGAATAAAATATTTTTAAATACAGAAAGAAATAAATAATTTTAAAAAACCATGCATACCAATATACATACTAATACAATATAACATACGAATCATCAACTATCGATATTTTACTAGATAGTAAAATATCAACAAACCTGTGCTAAGTAAAAAGGACGCATATAGTAGATGTGTGCCTTTTCACTAAGCATAATTTACAAAATTCATAAAAATGATAGACGTAAATTGTCATTTACATTCTTTATTCTTAGGGTGTGTAAAATGCGTCTTTCTATTTATTTATTGAACTACTATATCATAAAAAAATTAGGCACATCTGCTAAAATACGTCTTTTTATTTAAGGTCAAGTAAAATGCGTCCCTTTGTCTTAGTTTATCGCGGATAATCTTAGTAGATGCGCCCTGTTTGCTTATGTTAAAACCTAAACAAAGAAAGATATTAAAAAATGGATGAGACAGTTAGATGCGTCTTTTATTCCTGATTCTAATCATAATTATAACTCATTTTTCGAAAAAATGTTAGATGCGTCTTTTTTACGATCGGGGGCAGTATTATGGTAGGTATAATATCATTTATGAGAAACCCTATTAATGGGTTGAAAATGAATATAAAAATGACTGTTGGTTTTATAAACCTTCCTAGTTGGAAACAACTCAATCGATTTTGATGTTATTTTGGATTAGGGTACACAACACTTACGTTTATTTCAATCGCTTTAAAAATTAAAAGGATAAAGATATATTAATTCATAGAATGTCATCTCAATATTTTTCAAATGAACCTAGGGTTTAAGGCAATACGTTTCCCGAAGCGAAGCGAGGGCGGGCTTCCTAGTTAAGAATGAATAAAAGTTTAATTTTAGATTATGGTGTTAGTTTTGTACTATTTGTGGTGTCCATGCCGGTCGCTAAACTGGGTATCTTTATGCAGTTAGTTAGTACTTATTAAACATTTCTTAGTTATTATTTTTATTGATATCAAACGCGTGCGCGATTTCTTATTATAAAATGTCATAGGCACTTCTGTGCTTCAGAGGACACATTTAATTGTCTGGAATTTTAGTTTTCATGGTTCAAAGGTAGTATTGCTACATTTAAAAAATTTGGATCTGATTGGATCATTAGGACTTTAAGGACTAGCTAACATTTCGTTTCATTCACTTACAACCTCTTCTTTAACATTTAATGGCTTGTACTCGCAAACATTATTCGATATAAAAATGCCAATTGCTACGAAGATACTGTTTTCCCATCGTCTACGGCGTATCAACATTATTTTATAATAAAACAAAATTTTGTCATCCAAACACAGTCCATAGACTTCAAAAGTATTTGGGTTCGTGAGGTACCTACTTATTATCTCACTACTACATCTGCCTTTTACTTCGTTTTTAACGAGTTGAGAATGGGCTTAAAGGTGTATTCACACAAAGTCGATTGAAGATTGTGGCTATTAATACGAAACGACAAGTTTGACGATGATACAAAGATGAAAAGATTTTCGGCAATAAACTCACTTCTTAAATGGATGAAGATATTACAGTGACTATTTTCTAATCTGTGGTATTACGCTTATGACTCGAAAAGTATAGAAATGGCTCGAGACGAAGACGTAGTGAGCGTCGATGTGGCGCGCCTTTCGCCGCCAACGCCACATCAGGGGGAATTCGTTTTAATTTCATCCCACAGAAATGCCTGCTTTCTGCTCCTGTAATTAAGGTTCATTGCAGATTGATGGCAGGAATTTAAAATGCCATAAGCAAATTTTTATTTTACGACAAATTGATCTGTGAGCACAGGTAAAAGAAATATATTTTTAGCGGGTATTATTATTATTATTATTATTTGGTGATATAGGGCACGGGGAACAAGTATCCCCGTGAGGCCACTGCGACCATTTCTGATCTATTGTGGCCATCCCATTGAAATTAGATCTGGTCCCCTACTCCTACGGTCTGGGCGAACCGTAGTATGTTTTAGGGGTCCAGGGGTCTTTGATTTGGTCGGGTGTAATTAAATGCCCTCCCAATATAACACTCCTGCAGTGGGTTATTGCCATGCATTCGCAGAGGATATGGATGGAGGTTTCCTCTGCCCCACCACAGAATCTACATGTTGCAGTGTTACTTAAGCCTATTGTGTGTATATTTTGCCATAGGTCACAATGGGTCTGACAATAGCCGCGTAAATCCATTGCACCTGTTTGGGTTTCAGACCCCATCTGGAGCCCCTGAGTCGGCAGCACGTTCCTAGAGCGATTTTTGCCTTTTTGGTCACCTGCGCTAGGTGTTGGTTCCAAGTAAGCCTATGGTCTATAATTGTGATCCCTAGGTATTTTACTTTTTTTGAGACCGGTATTGTAGTTCCGAACAGGGAGACGTTATGGAGATCAACTATGTTCCTTCTCTGTGTAAACGGTACAATTACCGTTTATTCATAATTATACGAAATTATAAACTTATAAACACGTCGCAATCAAAAGGTAAGTCTAAAGTAGAGACTATTACTGACAAAGTAGCCACAATCCAATCGGAATTAGGATAATTATTCCAGTTATCAAAAGGTGTTTAAAGACTTTACTTGTTCAGGGCGTTAGGAATTAGGACTTCGGCAGAGATATGTATATCGCAAGTCCTGTTAGTTGTTGTAAGTAATGGTAATAGTTCAGTTGGTAATTGTCACCAAAAGTCTCTAGGTATCTAATTCGATGAAAATGTCTTGCTGCTACATATGAGTGAAATCTCTAAAAAAAACTGTAACCGGAGTCATAAATTCTTCAACCACAATGCCCGGGCGTGCAAGGCGTGCGTTGCACGCGGGCGGCACGTTCGGGGGAGGCAGCAAATGGACCACAAATGGGCACAAGATATTATTTCAATAAAAATATATTACGCGGGTGCTCATTTAGCTAGCAGCGCCCCTGAGTTCAAATGCACGTCTATGCGATACAAGTCTTCTAAGATTCCTTATCATTAAGTAGGTACACATGACAGCGAATAAAATGAACGCGTAACCCTGACTGATTGGCAATTTTTGTTAGGTACAGATGCTTATCGTTGTCAACTGCAGTGCGGATTGCGATAACGATATCCACGAACACTGTAAAGGTCAGTAACAACGCAAAATATTATATTTTGTATTATTATTAGCTAGTCTGGCACAGGCTTTATTGCTACATACATAAATAAAAACTAGATTTGATTTGCAACTTTATTAGTATGCACTTTAGATTTGGGTATAGAGACAAATAAAAAATCAGTTTTAATTAAAAATGTGTATAGAATTATGCACTGTGTGTGTGCATGCGCACACACGCAATTTTGTATAACTTCCCATTGCTCGTTCTCGTGAAACTGCATGCAAATAGGAAATGATTGTAGATGTATTATGAATTAATTTAAATTAATTATTTCTAAATAAATAACACCACAAAAAAATTCCTCGATTTATCGACGTAAGATGAAATTTATATAATATACATACATATATTGCCTGAAATATAAGTAGCAACTTCTTAGATGTGTGTATTCAGCGAAGGAATTCGAGGGTGTGTTATTAATTTATTTACATAAACAAATCAGTAATATAAAATGATAAAACCTACGATTCATTCCAAACTTTCAGAAGAAAGTAGAACAAAAAAAAACTACATACGAGTAGTATGCGCTTAATATCAGTGTCAGCAAAAAAATATCTAAGAACTTGCTTACACTCCAGTCAAGTTGTATTATTAATTCATCAATAAAAAGTTGTTAGGCCAGCAGCGTCTAGACCAAATTAGTAAAAGGCAAACTGGATAGGCACTAAAATTTCACGTCATGCTAATAGTCTAAGTAGTTATAGATATTCATAGGTAGCTTGCTAGGTCTCTACCAAATGAGTGCAGTGTATCTGCATATCTACAAGAAGTGACAGAGATAAATTAAATAATATTTCATGTTCAAGCCAATGGACTTAGAATTCTGTTTCCTTAACAAGGTATACCTATCTATTCCTTTATATGTGTTAGAATTGAACAAATAAAACTATACGTATATTGCGTACCTATATAATTTTTTCCAGGATAAATTATTTATTAGAATTTATAATTAAGACAAGTAATGTAAATACTTAAGTTATATACCTTTTAAATTAATTTAAATATAAGCAAGGTGTAGTCCTATTTGTCATTTTAATAAAATTTCATAAAACATATCTCCGAGCGCTGCCGCATTCTTAAAGTTTGAAAAAAACATTTAGGTACGTAATAAAATATTACGTAGATACCCGATTTAAGAAATCGTACAGCGAGATAATATTTTTTCCGAAGTATTATAGAATTAAAGAGTACTATTGTTTTTCGTTAATGAGCATCGAAGTAAGGCGACCAGATAGGTTCATTCCCACTAGTTCTACTGAACAGTTCTACCATAGGACTAATGGGACTTTTTTCCCACTAGTTCTACTTATAAATGTTCTATCGAATAGTGGAACTAGTGAGAACATTATTTCTCAGTAGTTCTATATACGTAACATAAAAATAATTGTGAATGATCTAGAACCGTTCAAAACGACGAAAAAATCTTGATAATCGCGATACATTATGGCCGATAAGCGAAGTTAGAGTCGCAGAATTCAGAATAGACACAGTTCAAACGCTGCATCGTCCGACACCGACGACGTTGCGGAATAATTTTTTGTGGACTGTCTACTTCTTAGCGTGTTAGGCACCGTTTTTTCTGCAGCCAGTCGCTTCGTGACCTCGGCTGACATTAAAAATGGTTATGCTTCGTGCATTTATACTACTTTTTTGCTGAAACTAGTTAGGCACATAAGATACCTCCAAAATAAGGATATTAATAAATAGTCATGTAAAATAATAAACGTGTAAAATAATTAATAACTTTTTGATGAAGTATTAGTACTTACAAAGGTCCAAATTTTTAGTGCAGTAGTGCTGACTGTAATCTTAGTAGAACAATGTGTCAGAGACTTACCTTAAAAAAATAGCTGTTAGTACTTAGCAGATAGGTTAATGAGTGATGGGTATTGTCGATAATTAAGATATTGAGTCGTGCGTCCTGCGCTCTATGATAAGCTTAATAGCGGTTATTAAGTTATATTCGTAATGCAAAGGATGGGAATAACTAACCGTTTTTTTTATTAAAAATCAGATGAATTATTGTGATAGCCTACAAATAGTTCAATTTGAAGCTTAAAATGAAGCAATCAAATGTTCTGCATTATTAAATGTTGCCTTAATTTTTTTTTACTTAAAATAAGTTAATTCTTGACAACGATCCCACCTGATGGTAAGTGGCGATGAAGTCTAAGATATTGTACGCACTAACTTATAGCCTATTCACTCTTCTCTTGAAGACTCCCACATCATACACAGCCGGAAACACCGACGCAGGCAAGCTATTCCAGTCCTTCGCAGTACGCATAATGAACGACGACGCAAATTTTGACGTTCGTATCTGCGGGACGTTTACGATAGCCTACTATTATAGCCTAATTATAGCCTACTATTGCTTGTATATTTGTCATGCTCAATTAAATTAGGTTGCGGTGTTTTTTCTAGCTTAGATGTTGTTGGAGTTACAACTTTACTAATCTATGAGATTTTTAACTATCACAGCCATCGATCAATAATAAAGAGCGAAGATCACAGGTTCACCTTTCACGTTTCCTATCATGCCGGTTACTGCTTTTGACTTTGTCGATCAGTACGATGTAGGAGCTGATGTAAGTTGACGACAATGGCCTGTGTGAATTGGAGGTTTATTCCGCTAGAATTTCACGTCACTGT
Organism: Hesperia comma; assembly: GCA_905404135.1. Lineage (NCBI taxonomy): Eukaryota > Metazoa > Arthropoda > Insecta > Lepidoptera > Hesperiidae > Hesperia > Hesperia comma. The sequence goes on along the minus strand of FR990021.1, from coordinate 10,710,901 downwards.
AATATATCGTTTAGTTTTCTTAAAATTAAGAATTACAAATCCTTATATGTATTTTTATACGGATAATGCTAATATTTTTTTATTAATAACTAGCGTCCCGCCCTCGCGTCGCTGAGCGTTAAATGGGGAATCTACATAACCTAGCATAGCAAATTACACAAAAATGTACATAAACTATATATATTTAAACCTTCCTTGAGAAATACTTTATCTAATGGTGAAAACCGCCTTAAATCCATTGCGAGAAGACTTAGAAACTTTAGACTCAGAAAGGCACAGACAGACAGAGAGAGGCAGAGGGCAACATTGTTTTATAGTATGTAGTGAAGATAATTGTTTTTAAAAAGTAACGAAAATGCATACTTTTGCATCTTTTTTGTAACACACTTTTTGTATACTATCATAAGAGTCTATGCATAGTCCTTTGTGATTGTTGAAAGTTTAAAACAAGATTGATAGACTCTGACTTAAATAAAACCACGGTATAGCTAAATACAGTTAACCAAAAGCTTTTTGTTTATATTATCTTCTCTATTCGAGTAGATTTTAAAGTGTTATCTCAGTTACCATTCTTATCAAATCTTCTGAAAGCAACTGTTAACCAACAAGTGACTGCTTTTATATATAAAAATAGTTTTATCTTAAAATGTCAATCGGATTTACGTCCTAGTCACAATACAACTACTGTTTCTAAAGCCAGAGTAAAAAAACTTGGTAGACAAAAGGGTAGATACAGGTTGATTTCATAATTATCTTACAACTTTTTGGTGACTTGCTATCATGGATATTACCTAACTTAAATATTTTTAAGCTAAATGCTGCATTCGTTTCACTCACCGATTAAAATTTTAGTGCCCATACAAGTGTCCTAACCATATCAAGATGCAAATTAAGATAAAAGTGTAATTTTTTTTGTCTGTAGTTATTTTACTTATTCATTACCCAATTTGGTAGCGTTTAGATTTTAAATCCATCAAAAACGAATAGGAGACACGAGAAAGTGAAAATTGAGCATGATTTATTTTAACCTAGATTAGTAAGTAGGTACATATTATAGCTAGGGAGCCCAAGAGGGGATTCTTGGATTTACTCAAGCGCGGCAGATTAAGGTACAGGGGGTACCTTGTACCCAGTTAAGTACCTCCACCAAATATGAGCCCCATATATATAAGGCCGCGCCTCAAGAATAAAGGATCAGATTAGTAAAAAAAAATTGATCATCAGACATTCTCGAGCGCGTCAGATTAAGGTAGGGTGAGTTAATTACATGCTAAAAAGTGTATATTCCACTAATCTGACAATTTAAGAATGACGCAATGAAAGGGGAGGGCTACAAAGTTGTTAAAAAAACGCCATCTTGGCAGTCTCAAGTGTGGCTAATTTTTTTTTATTTTGAAGGAAATGATTCAAGGACAACGAAAAATATATAATCTGACGATTTATAAGAGCCGAAATTACAAAAATTCGTCACTAAAGTTTAATGTTTAAAATCGATAAGTAGAGATAAATCAAAAAGTACTCGTTAGATTTCGCTCAAATTTATACGAAAACATACGACGAGCTTTCGATTTAAAAAAAGGTCCATCCTTTTTTTAAATCGAAAGGATGAAAATTTAAATTCTCAGTAAAAAGTTATGAGGTAGCGACCTATGAGCGACCTAGCGGTTATGAGGTAACACACATTATTAAAAATAACTCAAAAACTGCCCATTAGAGGTCGCTCAAATTTATACAGTATCACAAGACAAGCACCAGCTTCCGAACAAAAAAAGAATTATAAAAATCGGAACACCCAGTCAAAAGTTATGAGGCAACTACCATAAATCCAACACACATTATTATGAATAACTCAAAAACTATCTTGAAGAAACGTCATATTAAACGAAAGGTTAATCTCACAGGGAGGTTTTTAACCAACCTTCGGGAGAGTTTAAATAGTTTAAACTGGTCTTGATCGATTATCTACCGTTGATCTTAAGAAATAATTCGTGACTAAACTCTGAAGCATAGTTTAAACTATGATTGATAATACGGCCCTTATATTATGTAAATACAAGTATTCTACTTAAAAACATACACTTTTTTTTATTTGCATGCTATTTCCTGACCTTTTATATTAATGAAGTTCAATGATAATTTTTTTTGGAAGATTAGGGAAATCCTTCTAGATAATCGTCAGATTAAGAAACAGCAAGTCTAGGACATAAAGATGAACCATATATATCTTAATCTGACGCGCTTGAGTATTTCAAAATGGCGATTTTTTTTGCACATTAGTCTATTGGCTGCGAGTTTAGGTCACATCGAAATCGTCAGATTATTGAATTAGAGCTTTTTTTTGTGCACTTAACACCCCCTTAGAAAATCTGACGCGCTCGAGTATTTTTTTTTTATCATTTTCAACCCTTAAGTACGATCACCCCCATCATGCAAACGGTCAGATTAACATACGTACATTATTAAAAATACGTAGGCCATTGATGGTATCAATATCTGACGCGCTCGAGTATATCCATGCGGCAGTTTTTTTACATATTTAAAGATCTATAGCCGCTGCCCCCACCGATGAAAAGGTATACATTATATAACATTTTTTTCTTCTTATCATCTAAGCTTTGCAACCCAATAGGTCTCTATGACGCTCGAGTAAATCCACATTCAGCATCATGGCCTCCCGTACTATTATTGGAAATAAATGTACTAAAGTGACCTGCTAATTAAATAAATCATTTTATGTATGTTTTGATTTATTGCATTCTAAGAAGTAGGTAAAGTGCAAGTTACTATGTGCCAACAGTTTTATAATTTTACTAGCTTCCGCCCGCAGGCTTCGCCCGCGTGGAATTAGTTTAAACTTCACCCCCCTATTTCACCCCCTTCGGGGTGGAATTTCCAAAAATCCGCTCTTAGTGCTCCCCTACACTCCCCAAGGAACAAACATGCCAAATTTCAGATCTTCCGTTCAGTAGTTTCGGCTGTGCGTTGTCTGTCAGGCAATCATTGAGTACCTAACGCAAGAGTTTTATGTACGAGTATAAAGATTATTGTAGGTACAAACGTTATTTAAATGGGGAACATGAAATATTAACTAATCTGACTGAAATGTTTATAGTTCGTTACCATATATTTTTTTCGTTTTTTGTTTTTTTTGATACGATTTATTGATAGTGAGAGCAAAGATGTAAATAATAGGGATACCTACATAAATATCCGGTTCATCCACTTTAAATCGGTTAATTTCATCCAAAATTAAATTTTGTAGAGTACCTACTAGCTGTTCTGTGCGGCCTGGTCCGCGTATGAAATTCATTGGAATGACAGTGGCGCCATCTGTCGAAAATTGGTCGCACTAACTCAGAAATCTTTGTGGGCTCATGCACAACAACTTTGCTAAAGATCATCACATGAAAAATGCGTCGTTTACGATTTTATAAATGACATACCTACAGACAAACATTCATTTTATATATATGTTACCGTTAAAATGCATAATTAGTTAATGTGCACATTAACTAGGTAATCTGCAGATACACTGATACGATACGTTAAAGTGTAAAAAAGGTCTTATTTGCACTTTACCCAGTTAGTCTGCACAATAACGGATGGTACACCGTTAAATTGCGGAAGACTGGCTACCTGAGTACCAATTTGTTTTGATGTCGTGAGCAAATCGTAGATTTGCTCACATCATGAAATGATCGATCTGGCCGATCGATCGAGATTTGGTCGAATCGTAAAAACGCGGAAAATATGGCATAACTTCGAACCGTGACGTCTCCGGAGCTGCGGAAGGTGCAGCCCCTTCGCCCTTGCGTAACAAAGCACAGACACCCACGCTCGCCTGCGCAGCTTCGGCTTCTAATTCGGTTCTGTAACCAATTCGACCTACCTACCTTGAAGAATTTGATTGAGTAGTAATGGAAATGAGTATTAATTGTTTTATATCCAAAATTAACTCAATTTTTATGTTTTCATTCAATGTTACTCGTTTTTAACAATTGACGTTCAAACAAGAACCTATTTTATTGACTTTACCGTATGCATGGTCGTAAGTCTGCAGATTAGCTAGGAAGTCTGCAGATTAACTAGTTAATGTACGAACTGAATTATAGTTTTTCCACTTTAACTAACTCAGCCAGATAATCTGCAGAATACCTCGTTAATGTGCATTCTATCTGATTTACGCACATTAACGGTAACATATATATTATATAGATTGTCATAAACGATGTCAAAACTTGAGTTGTCAAGCATATAGAATTTCCACTCCCTGCTAAAACCAAACTTAGCTCCCTTGTATTCACATAAGGTCATTTTTAGATCCCACCGTCAATCTTAAATGTAGCTAGCATTTGCGTGCCATGCAATTATAGCGAATTCCAGACCGAACGCGAACGGAGTTTAAGTATCTTCCGCATCTTCACCAAGACCCTTAGGCACTTCTCACATTACGCTATTTATTAGCTACGCGACTGCAACGCAATCCAAAAATCGCTGCATCTGACACTGTTCAGTTCACTGACAGGAGACGCATCGTAGACGCGTCGCTTTCATACATTGACAAGATCCTAGTCGCTTGCAAATAGCGATGTGTGAGAACTGCCTTAAAATAACGTCCTAGGGGCAAACCTAGATTTCATATTTAACTTAGAGATTATTACTAAGTATTACTAGTACCTACCTACTTGCTAGGAAGCTGTGATATGGCATGACAAATTTTATCACGCCTTACTAATATAGGGATTTAATAATCCTTCTAATATTATACTTAAATGCGAAAGTAACGGAGATTCTCTCTACTCGCTGTCGCTTTCAGACCTAAACCACTAACCTATTTTAATAAAATTTAGTACAGATAGGTATACAGTGGACCTAGGGATTTTTTAATTAAGATTGGTGGCTGGTACATTCAGTCAATCGTTCGTTCTTTTCACACAATGGCGCGTTTAATTTTCCTCGCGATCTAGAGGTATTTTGACTTTGTTTAAGTTACGTGGGCGAAGCCGCTAACAGAAAATAATTGCGTATAATGTGTGTCTTACTCTACTATTCCTCGCATTTTCATGTATTAAAAAATTATGTTCAATAAATCCGGAGTAACAGGTTTATATAATAGCAATTTATTTAACGCTTTATTTATTTAAAGCTTTTAAGTAATTTGAAAATAAACGAGAAATCTTAAAGAAGTTCTTTATTCGTGTGTATGTATATGTATCACAAGTATAAATTCACCTTTTTCCTTGTTTATCCCATGGTGAACTTAGTGTATCGTTAGAGATATCGTTTAAAACAATAGGTAGATGTGCAAAGACAATTGTTTCATTTAGGTATCTGTTTATTGTACTAATAACTTTTGGAACCAAGTTTTTTGGGTCTTACGAGGTGGTATAAAGCAAATAGCTTAACTAAGATTCCAATTTTTCAGTATAAGATCAAGTTACTATAACCTGAATTAAGACATGGTAATTCTACATGTTACATACACGCACATAATATCATACATAATAATAAGAATTCAGCCTCCTATTCGGAGGTTCCGGGTTCGAATCCCAGGGCACGCACTTCTGACTTTTCGGAGTTATGTGCGTTTTAAGCATTTAAATGTCGCTTGCTACAAACGTCGAAGGAAAAAACATCGCGAGGAAACGTGCATACCAGAGAGTCAACAAAATTTAAAGGTGTGTGAAGTCCGCACATCCGCATTTGGCCAGCACGGTGGATTAAAACCTTAACTTCTCATTTTGAGAGGAGACCCGTGCTCAGTAGTGGGCCATGATGGGTTGAGATTATGATGAATAATACTACATTATAATACCAAGGTACTATATTAACCAAAATCATAAAAAAATAACTGGAAAAATATCACAAAGTTAGTTGTTATTTTCAATGAATTCTTCGACGGCTTCAACATTATGCATATTTTAGGGCAAATATTTTGACGATTTTAAATTAAATATATGTGTATTTTAGGAAATATAACAATTTAACAATAAATATTATAAATGTGAAAGTGTGTTTGTTTGTGACTCTTTCACGTCGCAACATGGCTATTATAAGGTATTATAAGGTATGGTTTATGTGTATGGGGATAGTTAGGAGGGTGGAGAGTGACGTAGGCTACTTTTTACCGCGGAAAAACATCTCATTCCTATGGGAAGATCGATGTTTAGTTAGTTGCTAGATATTTAGTTCCGGATGTTGTTAATAGATGCCGTTAGTAAAATTCATTTGCAAGTTCTGAATCACGCTATCAAATAGTAGATGTAATTTACTTAAATCATAGGCAAATGTTATATCTGATGTTGAGGAAGCTGCCTCTCGCCTACCCTCTACTCGTGCTACACGAACGATATTCCAGCGGTGGGGGGCGCCATGCTCGCCCTCTACGCGGACGACGCGGCATACCTGACCACCTCGATTAAGTCAGGTCACGCCGCCGTTAAAATGCAAAGATGCCTCGACGCCCTCCCCAAGTGGCTACACGAGTGGAGGATTGCGATCAACGTAGGGAAGACGCAGGCCATCCAATTCGGAGGAACCACGATGCGCGACCCCACTCTAAAGCTCCTCAACCAAGACATTGCCTGGACAAGACAGGCCAAGTACCATGGGGTAATCCTGGACTGTTCCCTGACTATGAAGCCCCACGTGACCAACGTCGTAAATCACGCCAAGGCAGCAGCTGTAGCGCTACGTCCAGCGCTCTCCTCGAGTCTCCCGTTGAGGGTCAAACCACCATCTGGAAGACCTACATCCGCCCCAGACTCAGGTACGCGGCCCCAGCCTGGTACGCGCTCCCGAGTGAACCACAACGCAGGCGTCTACGCGTGGTTCAATCGAAGACGCTGCGCCGGCTGGCAGGGGCGCCGTGGTGCATTAGGAACGCCACCATCCAGCGGGACCTCAGAGTTGAGAGCCTGGACGCCCACGTGGAGGACCCAGCGCAACGGATGTTTGCGCGCGCGGACGCGGCGCGGTTTCTGCACCTGCGGAACCTGGCGCCGCTCCACGCCCGCCCCCCGGACCGTTGGGCACTCCCGCGCGACCTACTGCGCGGGAGCAGCCCGACATGAACCACCTCGGACAAGACCGCAAGCCGCCGTCCGGTCGCAGATCGGCTCCTGCTGGGCTTCCCACCAGCGGGTCTCACCTGGTAGGGCCTGATCGCCCGGGCGGCATGGCTATGTTAGCCGTGAGTGAAGACAGGACGGATTCTGATGTTGATGTTCCAGTATGTCATATTATACGCTTATCTTTGGCCGAGATTCCTACGGGAGCGGGACCTACGCGACTGTTACCTACGGGTCCCGAAGCGAAGCGCGGGTGGTTCTCTAGTATAACAATAAAATGCATTTGATGCGAATCCGCCTCAGCTTTATGCCCCTTAAGTTATTTTGCAATGTTTTCATTGGAATTTCATTTCTTTTTGGAAAAGCCTAGTTCTTTTCACTTTCTCCGTTTGCATTGTAAATAACTCACCAAATTTTCTGTTGTTTTCCGTGTAGGCAATAATAGCCCAGTGCTTTTAGGTTTTGAAACGAAAGAAAATAGTAACAGGATGAAACACATTGGAAAAGGAAGAAAATATGCCAAAAATACAAGGAAAAATAATTTAACGGTGATCTGAGGTCGGAAAGGGGTTGAGGGGGGGAGGGTTTTCGGAAAAACTACAAGCCCCATGAAAAAAAGTTATATGACAAAGTTGTAGGTTTTAAAAAGAACTACAACTTTTGTATAGACATTTTTTTCACATAACCTCAAATTTATGCGATAAATTCAAATAACTGAGTTTTTGGTTTTTTATTTTTATCTTCTACAAAACATATTTTTATTTCACGAAATTTGGAGAAAACTTATTTTTTTATGTCCAAAATACACTGTATTTTTTTTTGATTAAAAAACAGAAAAAAGCTTCAGATTTTTAAAAATATTTTAAGTGTCATTAACTTATTTGGTTGTTATATAGTACTTATTTCGCTTTGCAATTTTATAGCTTCTCAATGTTACATGAAATCTTAGGTCATTCGAGTAATTAAAATGTAAATTTTAATAAATCGCTCAATAGTTTACACAATATTTAAAAAAAAGTCGAATCAGAGTTTTTCTGGTTTTTTGAGAAAACTTGCCAGAGTAATGTATATTTTTTGACACTATCAGAAAGAAGAGATTTCAATGTACAAAACACATCTGGACTTTTTTTGAAAAAAAAACCAAAAATTTTGACGTGAGATTTTTCGATTGAAAATTAGGGTGATTTTTCGAAATTCTATGAAAATAAGGGGGTAAATTAAAAGTTTTTTTAATAAAAAAATACAATGTATTTGGGACATAAAAAAGTAAGTTTTCTCCAAATTTCGTGAAATAAAAATATGTTTTGTAGAAGATAAACATAAAAAACCAAAAACTCAGTTATTTGAATTTATCGCATAAATTAGAGGTTATGTGAAAAAAATGTCTATACAAAAATTGTACTTAGTTCTTTTTAAACCCTACAACGTTACTATTTTATTGTACTTTTCATCGTTAACAACGCTATTGGCACTGGTCTATAAATCTTTAAGAAATAAAAAACGTCCTCGAGTAGATACAACCTTGTGAAGGAAGGAAAATATTATATTTTTATTGGGGTTAAGTAAGTACATTACTGATTTTGTAATACTTATGATAAATACGTATGTATCCAAATGCAAGCTTACTTGTCAGTTTTTTAGTATTTCCGTGAGTAGGTACCCTAGGAATTTTGTTAGGTGAGTCAGTGTAATATTTCTTCTTGCAAAAGTAAGCAAAATGATTTTATTATGATTTATAAACATCCTCGAAGAAAATTATACTGAAGAAGACCCTAGATTCAGACACAGTAAGTAGGTACATTAAGTACTGTTGTTTAATATATTTTGTATTATTTTTAAGTACATACAAAGGGGTGTCATAAAGAAGTATAGTCAAAGATATTCACGAGAATAGACGCCCTTAGAGTGCGTTTAGAGAAACTATTCACAACTATTTCTTTTAACCATTAAAGTGACAGGCTAGAATTACTATTTTACCTTAATTAGAAATTATATCAGTATATATGAAAGAATCTCAACAAATCATAAAAACTATAATGAGTCCATTTGTACAAAAAAAATAAAGGTCTACGTTTTGTGCTCATACAGAAAACGTTATGTAGGAACTAATATATTTAGATATATGTATATAAATGTATATTTCTATGCAAATATTCAAATGAGGTAATGTAATGTCTCATCTAATACACTGCAATAATTTTATAATAAGAATATATTGACGCGATATAGCTCTATCTTTCACTTACCCATAGCTCGATAAATAGATATTATATAAATACTTAACTAAAAACGACTCAGAACAACACCTTCGGTCTTTTTTGTTGTTAAGATAAGTTATATAATACGAAGATTTCATTTTGGCTGTATTACGATACTTATTATTTTTTATTCTGTTGTACAAAAGCTGTGAATGGAAAGGTAGAATTCATTCAGTTGCGCATCATGTCATTGAAAAAAGATTAACGTAACATTTATCAATCACGTTTAGTCTGCCATCGGCTGTCCCATAGCCCAGTGACTCGACCTGCAAAGCGAGGGGTCCCAACTTCGATTTCTGGCCAGAAAACAATGTTTGTCCTTGTTCATTGGGAAGATAATATGATATTGTTTCGATATTAGTAGTACTCATGACTGATATTTACACGTTTATAAAACAGAGAGTTCAAAATGTAAAGAATTCTCTTTGTCATGTCTAAAGATCACGACGCTAATGATATTTATAATTTTTACGTTGGAAGATTTCAGTATAATTTATGATAAATAGATATTCAACAGAGCGATTTCCAATTATACAAAAACATCATATGAAAGCTGAACATATACATATATATACCTTGCTATCTAATATTATTGTCTTGATGGTTCTCGAGGTAGGCTTTATGATTTATACTTAGCTATTCTATTACACATTACACAATAAATTCCTTTTTTATTCTTCACACCAGGTTTGCTTAGGTAGCAAAAAAAGAATATTTGAGTGAGGTCTTTCAATATTTTTTCTGAAAATTTAAAAAGGCAATGAGTATACTTATAGGTACATTATTTGGCTAATATTTCCAGTGACTAGCCTACTAGAAGTGAATTCAGGTTATTGTCCTATTGAAACTCACGCTTTATAACAAACAACAATCTCTTGCGTTGTAATAGAAATACTCGAAGTCTCGGATCTCAGTCTGAGAATGATTGTTATTTAAAAGGTGATTAAAAAAGTTAAAGTCAACGACACTTTGAGGAAAACTTTCAAAAATTCGTCCGTAAAAAGCGTACACGGTACGTGATGAATGTAATGGTTTATACAATGCTTCGATATAGTATTTAGGTTAGGATTTACTTACGGAAATTAACATAACTTTAAATTTGGAAACAAGTGACATCTATTAAAAAATTTAACTAAGGCACATGTCTAATAACACAAGGCCAGACTAACTTCAGCGGTCAACGAACTCTGCGCCGCGTCTGAGACAACGTAAAAAAAGGATTTGATTTGAAAGCCTCAGTTTTGAACAATAGGTCTGTCGGGTTTGTTTAGATTCAAACTTTCTTCTATTTTTAATCACAAAGTATCATTCAATTGATTTCGATAGATTAATATAAATGTGCGTAAAGTTAAATTCGTTTAATTATATTAAGACTACAAATATTACAGAATAATTGGACTCAAACTCAAACCTATTTTAATTTTTATACCTAGCAATATCTCAACTTAAATTAATTTTAATAAAATTATAGAAAATGCCAATAGGTACAATAAAATCTCTTGAAATTATTACTTTCTACAGTTCTTTATATTTAAAGCAAAATGCCAAAGCTCCAATGAAATAATAAAATATAGTATTTATATGAATACTTAGCTACAATAATTAAAATTTAAATGCTATATTTGATTATTTATTTAAGTGCAATTGTTAGGACCACTCACTGTGACGATATTGTGTGTCTAATTCTCTGAATATACCTACCGATTATATAGGTCGCCAGACACATTAGTATGAATTCTCAAAAACGGATAAACTATTATAATTTATGGCAGCTTTTGTTAGATCATTTTTAAGTTGCCCAGACATATCGACGTGTAACCCACATTAAATATGCAAGTCTAGTCTGCTAGACTCAGAACAAGTTATTTATATTAAACCCAATTTAAGCAACACAAAAACGACGTCGGCAACGTTATTGTAATTAATTTGGATTTTATTTGAAATGTCTAGGATTTTCGCTAGGAGTTCCCCAAGTGTGACGTTATTTTTAACCGACTTCAAAAAAGAAGGAGGTTCTCAATTCGACCGTATATATGCTTTTTTTATGTACGTTCAGCGATTATTTCGTCGTTTATGGGCCGATTTTGATAATTCTTTTTTTGTTGTAAAGTAGATATGCGCAGTGGGGTCCCTTGATAAGGAAACCAGGATCTGATGATGGCATCTCAGAGAAATCGAGGGGAACTTTCGAAAATTGTATGGACAACTAGTGTGTTTGTTCATGTTATCATAAGTACATTAAAGCGCTACCATTTCATGAAGATCTGGAGTCGATCAGATGAAGCCGAAAGACAGTCGAGGGAACTCCTCAACGATTTACTGCAGTTATCTAGTGTTTGGGCTTCATTAATTTGTAGTGACGAGAACTTTACACTTACATGTTGAATTGAGCGCCATCTGGCGAGTAGTTTTTGAGTTATCTCTACTTATCAAGATTGCGGTCATTCTCCAATTCGGCGTTCTTTGCCTAATTACCATAACCTTTTTTATTTTTAACTGAGTTGACTGGAGCACATTAAAATATGAAACAATTCAATGTTATAAATTCAATAATTAATGAGGGATGTAACAAATAATGGTAGTTTTCTAGATAATGAGACTTAAAAAAATTATGTTTATGGTAATTAGAAAAAATAATATTTAATGCAACGGTAATTAGAAAATATCATCAAATCTATGTAAAATATGATACTGAAATGATATTAACGCACATTAATAATTTATACTGATATAATTAAAATTAAAACAATAGACTTATCGATGTCCCATTACACAATGCAATGGACGATGGTACACCAAAGCGGCATACTACCTCCTGGACAGGTTTCTTGGCCACGGTCTTCGCCTCTTGGTTCAGACTTGCAAACAATGGCCGGGACATTTGCTGAGGTAGTCTTGAACCACGATGATGAATCTATTCCCGTCTTCAGTCTGAGGGAATGGCCCCGCAACGTCTATGGCGATTCTTTTCCAAGAGGCTCCGACGTTATACAGCTGTCGTTTCCCCTTGGATCTAGTGCCGGGCCCTTTTACAGAAGCGCATACTGTACACTTCCTGCACCAATCTTCGACGTCCTCTCGACACCGCACCCAATAAAAGCGTTCTCGTATCTTTACGAGGGTTTTCTTGATGCCGAGGAGCCCACCGGAAGTGCCATCGTGTACCTACGAGCTTCAGCAAATCAGCCACCTTACTCCTAGGAATAACCATTTGCAGGGTTTTTTTCCTTCCGTTGAGTGACTCCCAGCTCCGATAAAGCACGCCATTCTCCAATATAAGGCTGTCCCACTGAGCCCAGTATGCCTTAGTCGTTGCGCTTGAGATTAACACATCACTCCCCAGGGGCCTCTGTCCTTTGGCTTTCCATTCCATGATCAGGCTGAGGTCTTTGTCTTCCTTCTGAGCTTGGCTTACTTGCTCCCTTGCCCAAGAGTCGTCTAGGTCCTGCATCCTTATCACCCTAACCTCTTCTTCAATTCTTTCTTCAATGCTTGATGCAATATCGACCTTCGGAGCATGGGCGTCGTGACAGGACGTCGGCATTCTTCGGCTTGCGCGCCGTTGGTGTCTTCGTAGGAGACTTGGCGGTCTTCTTAGCGGCGGCTTCTAGCTCCTGGCTGTCGACTTGGGTAGCCGTCGACACCAATTTTGGATGTTTCCGAGTCCGGCAGCTCATCCTAATATGACCTCGTTCACCGCATCCGTAACATATAGGCCCAGTACGAGGTTGAATCGCTGCTATGACTTCGTGCACCTTACGACCTTTATAGTCGCTTCGTACCGCTTCCACTTCAAGGGCATGCGCTAAAGCTGGTTCCTATGTTGCGTGATGACCCAAGCGCACCGTTGCTCTCACCTCGGGATCCCGTATACCGCTGACAAACACCTCTAACACTTTGTCTTCGACCGGTGTGGAGCTCGACGCATAGGCTGGGCGTACGAGGTGGCGATACTCGATCTCTGTGGCCCATTGCTGCAGTCCTTCACTCGCCTTCCTTGACCGGTCTTTAAGCTGCGCGCGATACACGTCCTTGAGTTGCTTTTCCCCGTTCGAGCTTCCAAGGCCTTAAATAGCGACTTCAAGATGCGTCGATCGGCGGCAGGTTCTCAGGCACCAGCAGTGCCTCCCCTCGAAGAGCTAGGGTGAGTGCCGCTAACGAGTGCTCGTCCTCCCAGCCATTCCCACTTGCAACTACCTCGAACTGGTGCCTAAATGCTGTACACGAGGCCGTGCCGTCGAAACTCGGAACCTTGAATTTCGGGGCCCCAGGGCATGACCAAAACCTTTATTTTTTGCAGCTTGTTGTCCAAATCCATGAGCCTAGTTTCGTGGGAGTTGATTGCCGCGTCATGGCTTTTGAGGGCTTAGTCGTGTTCGGATATACGCACCTTTACCACGTTTAAGGTCCTCCTTCACGACGTTCAAATCTTCCTGGAAACCATCCAGCTTTGCATCGATTGTCCCTAGGCCCGCCTTCATGGTTTTGCGCTGGCTTTGTAGTGCGTTGTAGTGCGGCGAGCCTTCTCTTTTCTTTAATTTCCTCTTTGGTATTTTTGGGTTTTTCCATCCTATAAATTAAATAACTTAAATAATAATTGGGCAGCTTATATAGACATATTTACCGACAATGATAATAATAACCATGGGAAATTTTTCCATTATTCGCGGTTACAGTTCGTAAACGTGTATTAATTTTACATACAACGGTAATTATAAACATATGGTAATTATTATACGGTAATTAGAAAACGATAGAATTAATTCTTAAAAATGTCGAAAACCGACACAGTATACAAATATTAACTTATTACAACGTATAGAGGCCAAAGTATTGTCTCAATTGCCATGATCAATTCGGGTTTAACTTAAAAAATCAAGTATTAAAATAAATAAAACAGTAATTAGAAAAGTTTTCTTGCCGCTTCTTCTTCCAAGTCCATTCACCGTAGGGATTTGTTGAAGCGATGGCGTAACTTGACTTTCGAAATGCGTTTGTAAAAACCTACTTCGAAGAAATAAATATTTGAATTTGAATTGAATTTGAATTTTAACCAAGGCTACGGTAATTATATACTCACGTGCTTCATTGGCGGTACACTAACGTTAGAGACGTGCGACTGTATATGGGCTATAGTACACACTGAGGAGACGCGGCGCGTACGGTAGTGATGTGCCAAAAATACTGTTTTTAGGGATTTGCACCCGAGAGCACAAATTGTCACGGCAATTATAACTTTAGAGCGGACAAGTGGTTACTTAATGATAATTATTTATAGACTGGTTCTATTGAATCGATATTTTGTTATGCGATACACGTTGCATAATACCGTTTAAAACGTTGAATGGATCAAAGTTAATCTGTACGTTATAAAAATTACAAGCAAGTTTTAACATTAAGTTGGTGTGCGGACACGCCACGGTAATTAGAGAACACAGGTTCGTTGAGTATACATTAAATTAATTTGGTCTTATCTACTTAAAACAGAAGCCAATATTTTTGTATACAGTTAAATAAGGATGCTAACTAACATATAAAAAAATTCATGTTTGAATCTGATAATACTGTGGATTAATCAAGCCCGGACAAGTAAAACTTGCTAATCGGAGAATGAGAATTTTAAGGTTTTTTCATCAAAAGTTTTGAATATTAAAGTTGAGGATATAATATAAGTAATGAGTATGCCACGAAGAATTCAAACATAGGGGTCTGAAACACTTTTCTCATGAATCAATAATTAGTATTATGTTTTACGAATTGTATTAGGTGTACATTAAGTAACTCTTTCTTGAATAAAAGATACTTAAACGTATTCAACTTTTATGTTATATGTTACGTATTCGGCTTTCAACGTTGGACAACTGAAAATGGCACCGTCGCCGTCGCTTCGAATCCTTTCCATTAATAATAATTTTATAAAAATAATTGCTTTCTTAAATTTTATGATCCCTTGCTTACCCATTCAGTAAACGTGCAGTGTGCTACTTGAATAATTATAGAAAAAATACTGGTTGTCTGTAAAGTCGGTTTACTGACGATAGTTGAACGTGACAGCGTCTTAAGAAAATACTGATGGAATGATTGACAAAATAATGTCATCAAAGTAAACAAACGTCATGAAATCGTACTAGCCGACCACGATAATTAGGCGCATGTCAGTTAAGACGTCATTGGAAATAGGGATGGGAATACGTAGTACATTCTGCAGTAGTACCAAAAGTACCATGGTGAATGTTTAATGGAGGTACAATTTTTTTTATGGAATTAAGATAGCAAACGAGCATGCAGCACCACCTTCCGCTGCCGCCCATAACAACTGTGACCGACCCAGAAATAGACTCAATGAGTCTCGTTCTAATTCGGTCACACATGCGTTGCTACCCCTGAGGACTGAGATGGTCGCCTCTAAAAAGTGTAACCGGCACCACACCTTCCTATCCGGAACACAATATTGTTCTTAAAACAATTATTACACGGTAGGAATGGTACAAAGTACCGTGACGGGCGGTGGTACTTCCCCGGGTGAGCTCTAGGCCCTACCACCTGTACTTGGTCAGTTACTGTACCTGCGCAAACATCTCGGAAAACGAAGTTCACATCAGCCTAGTCTAAATGATCTTAATGTACAATTGTACACGACTGCGCCTCACTAGGGGACGCGCGGGGCTAGAGCGGGGTGGGGGGCCCGCGTGACTGCTATCTGACATGCGCCTAATTATTGTGGTCAGGTAGTATTTAAAGTTACAGAAATTTATCAATAAATTATCAATTTATCAATTTATCAATAAAGAAGGAATACAGGAAACATTAAAAAAGGTAACATTTAAAATTTATAAATAGTCCCAGAAGTCAATATCAAAGTGATAATTGGATACATTACCAAAATATCTCCGAACGCAAAGGCCGATTGTGCTTCTTTGTCGCTCGTTCCGCGTTCTCGCTTGCACTTCAAGCTTTACATGGGATGGGACGCCTCAGAGCGAGTTACGATAACGCCGCATGACGTCAGATAACGGCACATAAACGTCATGTTTTTCGTGCGTGCAGCCGATATCGAAAATTATAAAACGTAACGTTGTCACGTCAAAAAAGCGCGGACAAAGAGTTGTAGTCCTTTTTCTACATCGTGAATCATGCATAACATTTTGAAGAGGTTAAAAATTTATGACATAACTAGCTTTTGCCCGCGGCTTCGCCCGCGTGGAATTCGTTTATATCGCGAACCGGGGAAATGGGGAAGAAGATACGTCATCAACTATCTTCCTGGGAAAATTCATCGAAATCGGTCAGGCGGTTTAGATTTTTCATACAAACTTTCATCCCCTATTTCAAGCATTTAGGGGTTGATTTTTGAAAAAAAAAAGTAGCCTATATGTGACTCTGGGTCTTCAACTATTTTCATTCCGAATTTCATCCAAATCGCACCGGTGGTTTAGCCGTGAAAACGTCACAGACAGACAGACAGACAGACAGACTTTCGCATTTATAATATTAGTATGGATTATAATATGATGTTTTATTCAAAATTATCGATTTTATATTGAGTTGGTTTTTAAGTTGGACTTAAGACCAGGATCCTACATAGCTATATAAACAGAGGTTAGTAACTAGCAAACTGTCGGAAATATTCATGCCTCCAAAAGACCTCAGGAATAAAATATCTAGTTCGAGCAATCAATTTATTATACTTTCAGAAGAACGGAAGTGATCTAATTTTTTTCCAAGTGATTCCATTCACCTTATTTCAATCTTGCTCATTGTTGCTTTAAATTGGTCGGCTTATGGAATTCTCATACTTTGCGGAATCGACTTTAGCCAGTAATAAAAAAAAAGCTTTATGGTCTATAGCCAAAACAGCGAAAATCACTCTTATCTAAAGGCCGACGGCGGGTGACGTTCACGACGATCTTGCTGAACCGAACCGGACAAATTATTTTGTTTTTGCCGCTAGTTGCTTTAATTGAAACATGCTGATTCCGATGAATGTGGAGAGAACTTACTTACGTTCAACAAAGGTCGCCCGGTAAAGAGTGTCGTACCTTCTTTTAAAGGTATTCGACAAGGTAGGTCAGAAAAAGAAAGAATGACTAAAAATATTCAAAATTGATTCTTAAAACCATTTTCAAAGTCAAACTAAGCCATCGTTTTAGCAAATCCCTACCGCATGTGGTCTTGGACGAAGACATTACTATAAGCGCTTATAGCGCGGCGGCTTGTGTCGAGCCGAAGCGATTGACCGAGTTAAGCAATGACGTTCTCGGTTTGTATTTGTATAGGTTATCGCTATAAAAAAAAACTCCGTTTGAATTCGATCTGGAATTCGTTATTATTTCATGACACACAAAAGTCAGCGTTCCGACGATCAGATTAAGGTACATTTAAGATTGACGGCGTTATCTAAAAATGTCCTTAGTATTTTTTTCTGACAAGCTAAATTGAACTGTGAGCACAGATAATAAGTTTGGTTTTATCGTAAGATAACAATCGTTAAGCCATGAAGTCTTGGCTGTTTCTGAGGTCTGTTTTTAAACATTTTTATGTTAAATAATGTATTAACTGTGACGTAAACCTATAGTGATCGGACATCATGAAGCACCAAACCGTAGATTGTATAAGGCATGACTCTACTAGTCTGAACTCTACAAACTCGACGTTTAAGATTACATGTAAAAATCTGATTTGGAAGTTTCATCTTTTTTGTGTTATCTAGGTCTTGCATATAAATGATTCAGAATACGAAGAAAAGGCACTTAAGTAGTACGTACCATCTTGGCAGCGGCACTACCGTGCTCCCAGCTAATAATCTATAAATCTATGTATATAATCTATAATCTTGATATTAAAGGAAAAGTAATGCCTGGAAAAGGAAAGGTAAGGTGCGTTAAGAACTTATTTTACCAAATTCAACAACCACTGCGCGCTTGAACAACGCACGCATACCCGTAGACATTAGACACCGTTCAACGTTCAAGGACTTGTTTCATTGAAATTTATTGTAGGTGCTTACTAAAAAAATATTTACACAGACAATTATTTTATTTTATCAACACGGATAAAATAAAATTATCCGTGTTGATAAATAATTAGGAAGTGATATTATATAAGTAAAATTATAATGGTAGACGAACTTATTTTACATAATGTCTGTGATTTAATTTTATAAGTTAAATTGAAATTAAGCAGATAGTATGAAATTTCGAAACGAATTTGAGAAAAAAATTAGCAAAGCTTCTTTAGACCGGTTTTACCCAGACAATAGGTGTAATATAATTAATTATAATTCTGTATACCACCTCAGTATACAACAGTTGGTACCCATAACACAAAGTAACTGCATTAGTGTTATTATTATTTTTGTATTAATTAGTGTGTTAGTTAGGTATTGTAGTAAGTAACTTACCTATAGAGTGTAACTTAGTATGTATGTTGCATCGTATTTTGACTCGTTCAAAAGAAATCACCACCGTCTAGACTAGACATTGCATAATTTCGACATAACGTTAATCACACATAAATTCATTCTTATTTTATATATATTTTTAGTTGTAGTTCTAAGAAAATATCTCACCCTGCACGCTTCGAATCGTTAACCTGATCGACCATTCTTGAATCTCACAAATCAAACGCACAACTTATTAAAATAATTATAATAAAGAATTATAATAATAGATAAACAGTAGTAGTAGTATTCAATTTGAGTATTATTAAGATGAGGTGATAAATGAAATGTAGTTTTTGCATTTTCTTCATGTAGGTAAAGTTTGACTTGGAAGAGGGAAGAGGTGCGCGCCAACGCTTCGTCGGTGTAATCCTGCCAAGTCTCGAAGCTTGGCCCGGAAGGAAGTTCGGTAACGTCACCTACCAACTGACACAGATGCTCACCGGACATGGCTGTTTCGGTGAGTATCTGTGGTGGATCGGACGCGAAGCAACAACACGATGCCATCAATGCGGTGGGGACTGACACGACGCACAGCATACGACGACGCTCGAAGAGTGTCGCGCATGGGAGCAGTGCTGTGCGTTGCGATCGCGAGACCAAAGCTTAAGTAGCCGTAACAACGAGTAAGTAGGAAGGACGAAGTACCGAATGGGCGTTGCGCTGAAGTAGCTCCAGTGTGTTCTTTTGGAGATCCCGGAGCCTCACTGTTTGCGCCTGAAGGCCATCGAGGGGATTTTAGTAGGATATTATGCTAAATCTATGGCTGTTGCTAAAACAGTTTTGCAATAATTACTTAGTTCTTTCATTAGTACAGTATTGTCGTAAGTCCTTTCAGTGCTGGAATGTTAAAAATACGAAATTGTTACAATATGTTCCAGTCATGTAATCTTTTTCGGATCAAATATGACGGTATCGAGAACTCAAATTTTGTCAAAGTTAGATTTTTTACAGAATATTTTATTTTCATGAGTATGTAAGACTCATTTATGTTATCTGTCATATTCTATTACTATTTGACATGTTTTAATCTGTGCACTGCTGGTTTGACGCAGACGTTTTTGAACGTGACATAATTATTGTTGTGATGAGAAAGACTGGCAAGTAATTTTGCGATTATAACAATAAATATTGTATTCCTATCTCTATGTACTAGCCGACCACGATAATTAGGCGCATGTCAGTTAAGACGTCATTGGAACTAGGGATGGGAATACGTAGTACATTCTGCAGTAGTACCAAAAGTACCATGGTGAATGTTTAATGGAGGTACAATTTTTTTTATGGAATTAAGATAGCAAACGAGCATGCAGCACCACCTTCCGCTGCCGTCCATAACAACTGTGACCGACCCAGAACTAGACACAATGAGTCTCGTTCTAATTCGGTCACACATGCGTTGCTACCCCTGAGGACTGAGATGGTCGCCTCTAAAAAGTGTAACCGGCACCACACCTTCCTATCCGGAACACAATTGTTCTTAAAACAATTATTACACGGTAGGAATGGTACAAAGTACCGTGGCGGGCGGTGGTACTTCCCCGGGTGAGCTCTAGGCCCTACCACCTGTACTTGGTCAGTTACTGTACCTGCGCAAACATCTCGGAAAACGAAGTTCACATCAGCCTAGTCAAAATGACCTTAATGCCCGGTTCACATTATTCCAGTACAGCATTCCAGTCTAAAAAGATAGCTCAGTTCGACGACTCCTTTTACCCCAATAATCATCAAGATGGCTGTGCCGTCATTACATAACAATTTTCGAGAAGAGTCATTTGATACACTTGAAATATTTTTATTGGTTCTTAATATTGAAAATGTAAAGGTTAAGAAATAACAGCACAGAAGTGTAATTAGATTTTTACAAAACTGAGTTAGTTATTTTCCTATTCTGGAATCATGGTTACCCTACAAAATTTCTTCCTATTAAAAATGTAAAGTTAATTTTCTCATAAAATATGGCATTTTGAAGAAAAACCCGTATGTAGAATTTTAGTTAAGAATTTCTTACAACTTTTCAAATCATTTATTTCAAAGTAAGAGGATGCACCTAGTCGATAAAGCCAAAAATATTGGGCCCTCAGATCAGACGTTTTCCGAAAATTCGAATCCGTTTTACGATTCAGCCGTTACTTTTTTTTCACTATTTGTTTTTTTTACTAATTCATAGGGATGTTATCTAGGCGGTGTTCAAGGAAAATTTGTGTATTTCTTCTTTTAAACCTATGTTTCGCCTGGGCCCTCAGTTCATAAACGTCTGGATTGAGGGCCCAAGTAAAACGTGTGATAGATCTGTAATGTTGTTCTCTAGTCAGTTGAGAATTACATAAATCGTTTTAAGAAATTCTTAACTAAATTCAGGAATAAAAATTATTGACACAGAGGTAGTACTTTCTGAGATTTACACCATGCCACTTTCTGTAGGCATCTGAACTGAGGGCCCAAAACATTTGCCCTTAACATCTTTAATTTACGTTTAAGAAATTTATGAGTGTTTGCTTTAAGTTTTAACTAATTTTAAGTAATTCCCTTATCAATTTCAATTCGCTACGCCAAGAAAAAAAAATTGGGCCCTCAGTCCAGATGCACACCCTTTTATGAGTTCAGGCCAAGGGCCAAGTTCGCATCTTAACAGGGACGCCCAGTTCTCTTTCAGTAGGTTTAGGGTAAAATTAATGGAACCTACAAGATTTGACGTTAAATTCTTAATTAATTAATAAAAACTCGCCTCTAATTAATAAAAACCTGTGATAAGGATATTACCTATATGTAGAAGAAGTGAAGAAAAAGAAAGAAGTGTAATTAAAAAAAATTTAATCTGTCAGGCTATGGAGAGAGCTATGCTTGGTATTTCTCTACGTGATCAGATCCGTAGACGAGATCCGTAGACGAACGAGGGTAACCGACATAGCTCAAAGAATTAACCGGCTGAAGTGGCAATGGGCCGGCCATATGGCTCGAAAGACCGATAACCGTTGGGGAAGGAAGGATCTCGAGTGGAGGCCTCGTCTCGGAAAAAGGAGCGTAGGACGCCCCCCGACCAGGTAGTCTGACGACCTGAAGAAGACAGCGGGCATCCGCTGGCTGCAGAAGGTGCAGGACCGGTCAGAGTGGCGCAAATTAGGGGAGGCCTATGTCCAGCAGTGGACGCAAAAAGGCTGATGGATGGATGGATGGGAAATCTCTCAGGATTCTCATCGCCTCATTTGAATATCAATTGAAATGAAAAATTTTACATACTCTATAGCTTCTATTTTGGACAAAGCTGGTAATCTTTTTGTTTATCTAACACACCGATGAGCTCAAGCCCTACACAGCACTGGCAGTTAGCCTAGATATCGCTAAGGCCTTTACCGGGGCTGGCACAAGGCTCTTCTCACAAAGTTACCATCTTACGATCTTCCTAAGAGGTTGTGCAGTTGGTTAGCAAGCTTTCTATCTGAGCGACATATTAAAGGTCGTAGATGACGTTTATTGCTCATATAGGGTTTTCCATTAAGGACGGATCGATTTTAAAATTGAATAAAACAAGTTGTACATGAGATATCAACAAGGTTTTATGTTTATTTGAAAGGCTCACCTGTCAGTACTGCTCTCACCTATGGGCAGGGGTCCACAATACCAATGTTTATGCTTACCAATGCTTAGCCCATTTGACGCCATACAAAAGCGCGCAGTTCGAGTTGTCCACAACCCACGAGTCAGTCACAGGTTAGACATTGGATGTCTCTGCGTGTTCTGCCTACTTCACAACGGCGAGTGCTCTGAGGAATTGTTTTTTCGATTTAGTGCCAATTTTACCTTTCCATCATCGCACCACTTGCCGAAGATTGAAGTTTCATCCAAATCGCTTGGGTTCGTGGCGAACGACTACAGGGGGCCTAGACAAGTGGCACAAACGTTAGTAGAATAGAATACTGAATGTATGGGAATGACGTAAGCTTACGCTAAATATTTCGATCTGACGCATAGAAATGAAAATTGGTAGCCAAATGTCATCGTTATCTATTCGATGTAACGAAACGTCTGAATAGTACGTTTAGTCGTGTCAAATTCGTAGCCAAACGGCAGTTTTGACATTAAGTTCGACTGAAAGCGTGCGAAACTAAGCGAACGCCAAACTCTTGTAGATAACGCTACAAAATGGCGTATATTTAATGATTTCGATTACAATTGAAGGAATGTGTTTTTTAAATTAATAATTTATACCTTTCCATAAAATCTAAAAGAAGCGAGAATTGTTCTGGACTAACTCGTAACCTCGGTTCCATGATTAAAACAAGAAAAATAATCTTACTTAAATTTTTCAATTTCCCACAATTTTAAAAAGTAGGTATTTATAGTAGGTATGTACATACCTAAAAATTTCAACTCTTGAATATTTTTAAAAAACATTAGGTACGTGTTGAAATAGTAGGAGTAAGAACCTATACAAGTAGATTAATTGTATATTATTTCTGCTTACCAATTATGGAAAAAAACTTCGTATACTGACTCACTCAATTTGCTTCAAGTTCGAATTTAGCGCCAGCACACTTCAGAACACCAAACCACTGACTGGTACAGTGCCACAAACTTATCGGACCCGGTGGACAAAATTGGAACTAATGCAAATGTTATACTGTTGTCAGACAAAGACAAAGACAGTAGCGCCTCCCTTAACGGGTCAGATAAGTTTGTGGCATTGCACTTGTATGACGTTTACGAACGAAACCATAACTATATTTGTTATTTTTCGTAGCGATCGAATAGAATAAGCGTTCGATATCTCGTAGGCCATTTGGCTACCAACCGAAGAACGATATTGCTAAGGCGCAAACGATTGTCGATATAGAATAGATTCGAAGCGTTTGCCATTTGTCTAGGGGGGCTGTTCGTTTTTCTCGAACGTTTTTGCCACGAACTTGACGACACTGAGGGCAATCCTTTTCAATTCGTTAAGTAGCCATGTTAGTATTATGTTATCTTTATTGTATTAGTAGGCTTTTTTTTGGAATAAACAATTCTTCTTCTTCCTTCAAGAATGGTGTCCGTCACTTCCTTCTTGTTAGGTAACGCGTTTGTAATACCCCTGTTGCAGCCATTATACATGGGTGATCCTTATCACCCGCGATCAGGGGAGTTATCTGCTCGTTTGTCTGCTTAGACAACTAAAAAATAGCCAGAGCTTACCGCTTTATTAACCAACTTCAAAAAAGGAGAAGATTCCCAATTAGTCTGTATGTTTTTTTCTTATGTTTGTTCCCTCATAACTTCGTATTTGGTGAACCAATTTCGATAATTTTTTTGACATTCGAAAGTTAATGAATGTCGTCTGGTCCCATTTAAATTTGAGCGACATCTGGCGAGTGGTTTTTGAGTTATCTCGACTTTAAAGTCGATATTTTTTTTGTAAAAATATATTTTATACAAGAAGGTAGTAAGAAAATTCAATATTGTCTCGATAAATGTAGGAACAGGGGGCGGCAAAATCAGTTTCGCACGCGGGCGCACCAATACCTTACGGCGCCCCTGACTAGACAAATTTATTTATTTATTTATACTTCATTGACCACAATAAACATTACGGTACAAAAGGCGAGCTTAATGCTTAAATGCATTCTCTACCAGATAACCAGTGGGCCAAACAGTAATGCACGAAGAGGTCAGACATCTGTAGACATCTAAGGTGTTCAACCGATTTTATAAATATTATGAGGTTCTCAATTCGAGTGTTTTTGTATACATTTATGTGTTACCTCATAACTCATATTTATTGCATGAACCATACCTAATCATCATCATCGCAACCCATAACTATCCTACTTCTGGGCACGGGTCTCTTTTCAGAATAAGAAGATTAAGGATGGTTGATTAGGAGACTTCACGCACCTTTGAGTTTTTACCTACTCACCGGCATTTCGGTTTATTACAATGTTTCCTTCATCGTTATTGCGAGTGACATTTAAACTTTATTGTTTTAAAACGCAAAATAACTTCGAAAAGTCAGAAATGCACGCCCTGAGATTCGAACCCGGACACCGCGAGTTGGAGACCAAATTTTCAGGCTGTCACCAACCTAGACCTGTTCTTTACTTGAAATTCGACCATCATAGACAGCGAACCGGCTTATTTAATATTTTTGGCTATTCCGTGCTGTAATAAATATATCTATAATTAGCTTATTAAAAACCATAATTTTATCATAATAATACTCATATACTATTTTTTATGTACATTGTACGTGTGTAAATAGTGCTCTTCTAAATTGTCAAACTTAACATGTCGTCGCCTCAGTGCTTGTTTGGCCTATCTACCAAATTTTTCGAAAATTAACTTTAAATGCAGTTTTATTAAGACTTAAATTTCAGTCCTTTTGGTTAAGACAGATTGCTAACTTTTTCTCTTAAAATAACAAAAAATGTCATTTAAATTTTATTAGTGACACGACATCGTAATGAAAATTTCGTGCTTGTTTGTTGTATCTCCAGATTTTGTTTTAAATCCCACATCGTAAAAGACTTTGAGTGCTTGAGTGCTCTATGTCCACTCAATCGACCAATCACAGCCCGCGGCGCAATATTCTCCGCCATTTTGTTTGATTTGTCAATTTGGCGGGAGACACCGAAGAATCACTCGTTGTTCCATAAAATAATCGTAAAATTATATAAATTATAGTGTTTTTGGTGTTTAGATAATTCTAGACATTAATAAAACATGTCTACAACATGTAGTAAAAGTAAACATGAGTAGACGCAGCCGCAAATTGAACAGTAAGTACTTTTTAGTTTCAACTTGATCTTGTTATGAATTTGCAAAAGGGTGTTACTTTTTAATGATTTTGAACACCCAAGAGTGCATTAATACCTACGCTCCAAAGATTCTCGCTCTCTTATTTTGAGACCGAATTAACGTGCTGTTACGCATGATACCTAGTAAAATTAGATTTTGAGCTAAAAAAATAAACAAATATTTTTTAATGATTCCGTGTTGGGTGTCAATGAAGTGAGTTAATTAAGTAAGGGTAATTAGGGTTCCGTACCCAAAGGGTAAAACGGGACCCTATTGCTGAGACTTCGCTGTCCGTCCGTCCGTCCGTCCGTCCGTCCGTCCGTCTGTCACCAGGCTGTATCTCATGAACCGTAATAGTTACACAGTTGAAATTTTCACAGATGATGTATTTCTGTTGCCGCTACAACAAAAAATACTAAAACACTGAATAAAATAAAATATTTAAGTCGAAATATGGCTTCGACACTTCAGCGATACCTTTCGCTCCAAGAGATGGCGTTGCTTGTGGCTAATATGTAGCTACGACGCCTTCAATGCTTTTAGTTACCTGTCGGTCCAAGAGATGGCGTTGCTTGTGGCTAATATGTGGCTACAAAAACTAAAGTAAATATTTAAGTGAGGCTTTCATACAACCGGCCAGATTTTTTTGGCGTTTTATACATAATGGTACGGAACCCTTCATGCGCGAGTCCAACTCGCACTTGGCCGGTTTTTTAGAATTAATTAATACACACTTACGTACTTCAAGATTGAGTTTCTTTTTTATTATTTTTTACTTTTTAAATGAAATTTCTTGTCTCGGGGGGTTTTTAAATTTTTAATTTAATTATTAATCATAGTCTTTATAAAACTCAAATCATAAATTGAAAGAAATCGTTCATAAAAACATCCTGTATATAATATCTGAAACATAGAACAAACAAGCACGAATAAATAAATCAGTCACTTTGCTCTATCTCCAGTGAGTCGTGTTCTAAGTCCACATTCATAATTATATTTGCGCATGTTTGTTCTATCTCCACATAAAACCTGTAAAATAAGGTAAAATTAATAACGATCTTATATAAAACTTATTACTATCAATACATAGTTAACTCTTGTATTAAGAAAAACCTTAAAATCAAAAAACTACAGCTTTTTAAAAGAAATACAACTAAAAATTCGTGTACTGTAAAATTTAACCAATGGTAGATAGAGCAAACAAGCACTGAGGCGACGATGTCTATTTGTTTTACAGGACGTAATAAATGTCTTTGAACATAAATTAATACAAAATGGTTATTGTGTCGTAATAAAATTAAGAAAGGATATTGTAATTTTATTAACAACCTTGAGAACCTGATATTAAGTCATAAAATATTAGTATTTCTATAAATTTTCTAGACTTCAATTCAATTTATTCATCGGTTTCGTTGCAAAAGTCTGAATGTTAAATTTCGTCAGACTAATTTTTTAATTAAAGTTGTCTAGACATAATTATACGTAGGTACCTTATTATTTTTGCAAAATTTTGTATAAAATTATAAAATAAAAAAGAAAACAAAACATTAAACAGCATTTGTGTTCCGGCTGCAATGTTTTGGCCTAAACTTTTAAAATCGAACATTGCCCATATTGCTCAAGTTTCAGTAAAAATGTCCTACCTACTGTGATAATTAAATTTCAGCTATGAGCTAATTAAATTCATCGGTTTACATAAGCTTAAGCTAAAATTAACCTAATGGCACAAAGTATGTCCAAATTGTTTCTAAACAGGTCAGGAGGTTGCGTAGCATAGTGTGAGTGTAGTGAGCGAGATAGGTAGTGCTAATATGTCGTAGACAGAAAACGATATAAACATTTGGTGAGCGTAGCCAACATAAGCGAGCGTATAAACCACAATTTATATTTTTATAGCCTGAAGGGCTGACGTAAAAGCGGACGAGCCACCTAATGGTAAGTGGTCATCGTCGCCTATGAACACGAGCAACACCAGTGGAGTCACCAGTGGAACGCCGGCTCAGAAGGAGAACTCTTTTTACACTTTTATTGAAGAAATCCATTTCACAGCGATGCGGAAATACCTCAGAAGCTCATACCACCATATCAGCTTGCACAGTCGTGGCAAAAACGATCGTGAAAAACGGAACGTTCAACGTTGTAAAGTCGGTAGAACACGCAGAGAAATCCTATGTCTCTCCTCAGACTTAGGTGTTCCAACCTGTAAGTGACTCATGGCTCGTTGACAACTCGAACCGCGCGCTTTTGTACGGAGTCAAAAGGACTGAGCTGGTATTGTAGCTATTTACGGGATAATTTGACAGTCAGCTGTCTTTGCTTGTAGTAACTGTGTTTTCTTAAAAAAACCGGGTTGCAAAACGAAATAAAACATAGTATCCCACTTTTTCGGTTTTTTTTAATACCGATTGTAATATGTTGTCCCTTTTTTCGTGTATAATCTTCATTGGTCTATAATCTTCTCGGTCTACGAAATATATTGCAGACCTCTCTCTCTGTCTCTTATTAACATTTCGCTCGTGTCATTGAGTCCATCGCTGACTCACATTTTAAATATAAGGCTGAGGCTACAGTAGGCAGCGACTTGCGATGCGACTGGAAGAGGGAAATGAGATAAACCTGGAATGGCTACATTAAAAGCGTAAATATAGCGTTAATATGGCGATGAAGTGGCTACACTACGCATTGCATACAGAAGCTAAGTATAGTTATAATGTAGCCACTGTCATAATAAACACTCAAATTGAATAGGTCGTTTTCTTTAAATGTGATCATTTCAAACATCGCGAGTTATTTTGCGTATAATGTAGCCACTCTCATATTTAGTAGCACATTGAATTAGTCGTGCAAGTGAAAATTATCTAATAGGTTCGCTTCTATTTCGCTAATATGCTGATGTAGCCGATGCCATGGTCACAATAATTTTGTTTCTGTCGCGTAAAGAAATCAAAGTTCGCTAGTATTACTCTACATACAGTGTAGCCGTATACGTGAGCATTTGTTAAGTTGTTTTAGTCGTTCATGTGTCGCAATTCGCGTCGCGGCTTAATATAGCCTCAGCCTTATACCTAACAGTAAATTATAATATTAATGTAAGTAAATTATAATATTAATTGATCAAATTATCAAAGCTGATGATATATAATGATGCTAGAAATTAGATGAAATAGCTGAATTTATTAAATGAGGAAGCCTACATAGCGAACCTATGTAAATTTGATACCTACTCCTTCATCTTGGATATATTCACTTACGATAGTAAGATAATGATAGAAGTAAGGTAGTAAGAAATGATATTATTAATTATCCCATCCCGAAATCCCCCAAAATTATACGGCTGAGTGAATTTTCTTCAAAAAACCTAAAATACTCTCAGCTGAGAAATCTTTCAAAACAAAAACAACTAAATGACAAAGGTCAAGCGGTTTAGGGCTACGAAAAAAACGTATGACAGCTAAAAGTCGTAAAAACACAGTATTTTACTAAGCAGCATGCATGATTTAGACCACGGAATACAGACACCAGATTTAGACAATAATCGACAATAATTCCCACCGAGACGAAAATTTAATTAGTGAGTTTGAATTTCCGTTCTTAGTCGAGGTGTGTGTTCTTGTCTACGAGTGTGTAGCATTATATTTTTTGTTTGTGTAGGTCCCACCGCAGGAGGAACTAGACACTGTCCCATTGCTGTACATAATAATGAGTCTCCTCTCACAATGTGAAGGGTATACAGACTTTTGTCCACCACACTGGCCAAGAGTGTGGCTAGATCTTTAATTGTTGAGTCTTATTAAGATTATGTGTCGCGTACATTTTCTGGTTTTGGTCTTAAGGAAGAACGGAACCCAATGAATACGAACTTTTTAGAACAATTTGTAGTACAAAATCACTTATGAAATTTTAATCGCACATCATTTTAATTATTGATCGCATAAAGTTATGTGTAAATTGGTTCATATTTTGTAATTATTGTAAACTTGAGACTATATAACATCATGCGAATACACGAATCCGAGGTTATAAGATTACAAAATGTCTGACAGTAGCGTAAAACAACGTATCAAAATTTACATCCATACTTGTTGAGCCAAATAAGTTTTCGCGACCGAGTTCGAAATTAAGTGTTTATATTGTTCAAAATTGTGCTCATGAATCGTATGACGTCACAAGTGAAAAAGCGGGAAACAAAATGCAAAGCTGTGAACATGTGAGCCGCTCGTATGGAAAACGAAAGTCTTCCGTCGCGAGTTTCATTCAGACAAAGTTGGCGGCAGCTGAACCAAGCTCTATGCATTATAGTTATTCGGAGGAGGCAATCATTTACATTTTAATGAACCCTACAAAGACAGTCTTACCACATGATTAAAGTAAACAGGAATAAATTTTACTACAATAAAGAAAGTTAACAAAAGATGTGATAAATCACTAAACTAGCTACTAGTTACTAGCTGTTGCCCGCGGCTCCGCCCGCGTGGAACTCAGTGTGTCACAAAGTTATTCCTGCGTTAATCCCGACCCCACACATATTAAGACACACTCCACACATCTTAAGAACAGTTGATTTTTTACTACGTTTTAGTCATACCGTACAAAAATCCGTTGTGTAGATCTTGAGAAAATCGATAAAAAGACATTAAGATATAAACGTCGGGGTTTTTTCATTCCAAACTATTATATTTTTAAACTACATTGGTAGTTTTTCATTCGGGTGCCAAAACATAAAGACCAGCTAAAGCGATGCTGACCCTCGAAAAAGCAACATAAAGTTGATCATGAGAAAAAAAGCCGGTTCGATTCCCGATTATGTATAGATATCCCGATATATAGATATTAATGAGCCCGCGACTTCATTCGCTCATGGAAGCTTTTCCCGCGTAAATCTCGATCCGGCGGGAAGTCCGGAACAAAAAGTAGCTTATATAATGCTGAAAGTCCCATAAACATCTGAACCCACGACCTCATTCCCGGGTATGAGTTTTTACCGCGTGAATCCTAATCCCGCGGGAATTCAGGGATAAACAGTACCCTATATGTTGCTTCAAAACTTCCTCAATCTCCTAGTAAAGGTCGCATAAAAATTTAAGCCCGCAACTACGCGCAGGAGTTTATTCCGCGTAATTCCAGATCCCGCGGGATTTCCGGGAAGACAGACTTGTTAGTTTTATATTAATGTTTGTTTAGAAGCTATTTATACCCCATACGCGAAGAAGGTTTTCCCGCGTAAATTCCGATCCCGCGGGATTTCTGGGATTAAAAAATCCTATATGTTAATCTAAGTTGCCCTCTATGTGTGTGCCAAATTTCATGAAAATCGGTTCAGTAGTTTTTGCGTGAAGGAGTAACAAACAAACAAACAAACAAATAAACAAACAAATACACAAACTTTCACATTTATAATATTAGTAGGAAGGATAAAAATTTAAGCCCGCAACTACGCGCAGGAGTTTATTCCGCGTAACTCCACATCCCGCGGGATTTCCGGGAAGACAGACTTGTTAGTTTTATATTAATGTTTGTTTAGAAGCTATTTATACCCCATACGCGAAGAAGGTTTTCCCGCGTAAATTCCGATCCCGCGGGATTTCTGGGATTAAAAAATCCTATATGTTAATCTAAGTTGCCCTCTATGTGTGTGCCAAATTTCATGAAAATCGGTTCAGTGGTTTTTGCGTGAAGGAGTAACAAACAAACAAACAAACAAATAAACAAACAAACAAATACACAAACTTTCACATTTATAATATTAGTAGAAAGTAGGATGAATCAAATAATTATAATTATTGTCAATCACCGTTAATGTACATATATTTTTATTGTTTTACTTTAAAAAATAATGTTGCTTGCATATTTATTTTATATTCGTATTTTTTTTAAACACAGACCTCCGTGAACCTGAATATTTGCTATGTTTTGTAATTTTACATATTTAGATTTTTAAGATTTAGAAAAAGAAAAATTTTGAGTAGTTAAATTTTTACTTCAATTATCCACTTTTAACTTAAATCATCCACTTATTATCCACCTTTAAGCTTTAATGAATCATACTTATTTTCAGGCATCAGTAAGAATATCTTTTATAATTATTATATTCTTGTAGATACTTGGTTACCTTTTGGAAGGTCAAACAATGTAAATCTAATATTACTAGTCTTTTATAATTATTATATTCTTGTAGATACTTGGTTACCTTTTGGAAGGTCAAACAATGTAAATCTAATATTACTAGCACAATATTTTGAGTATAGGGAATATCTGTTACAAAAAAATGCATTTGCGACTGGAAAACTTGCTTGTTTATGTATTTGTGTGAGTATATACAATCATTATATCAAACCGAACCTAACTGAGCTGGTGATTATTTATGCAAACGATTTTGACGTTTTTTTTTGTCTGCCACGTAATTTTAAACACATTTAGTTAACTTTAAGTTAAATTACAAAATAAGATGTAATTTAATATTCACATTTCCTTAGTAACCCAAAATATCCTTCGCCTCCTAGCTAACTTTCGATTTTAAATTATGTTAAAATCTCGATAGTCTTACGAAGCTCCATATAAATTACCCTATAGTAGTCTTCAACCTTTGGTTAAATGTGTGGCAAAATAATGGTTGCATGCCATTCTATCAATATTGCTGTCAGGATCAGGAGTCTACAGACATTTTTATTTTTTTAATTAATAATTAAATTTAATTTCGACACACATATCATTATTTTGAGACAAATCAATTTGAACTAGGTAATTCTGTAGGTACTAATTATATTCATAGATTCGTCAATGACTTATGAAGCAACTAAGCAAAAACTGATAGACCAGTACCATCCAAAAATGTGTATGTGATAGGTACCTAGTACTCATGAATAATCACGCAAAAACCGAAAATGTAAAACAACAAGTTTTGTTACGCAGTATTACATATTTCTCGACTTTTCGCGATTTTTTTGGCTGCGTTGTATATGGTATTACATTTAGGCCTTTAAGTCATCTCATAGTTTTTTATTTTCTTCTTCATTTATCTAAATTACCTACTGTTTTTAAAATTCTGTACTCAACGGCTAACAATGAAACGGTATTATTTTACCTTCGCTTCCTATCTGTCGCAGGACTCTAATTGAATCAAATACTAAAATGAAAAATAAACAATTATTAAATAAATATTTATTAAAAACGTTTCACTAAATTTATATATAACTAAACACTCTTATTTACCACTTATAAAATAGCAAGTTATCTTACCGTATGTCCCACCACAACACCACCTATTAAAATAACTCAAAATATATGTTATGTAAAATGTTATGTAAAATAAAGTGCACAGTGGTACGTAACACTTCGTAAGCAAGTTTGACTTACAATCTATGCCCTGTATGTATTGTACAACTAGAAATAACGTAAATACAGAAAGTTCCCCAATGGCATCCAAAAATTTATTATTATTATTTGCTTTGGTATAAAAAAAAACGTCGTTAAGAAATCTACACTCCTCGTAGTTCTCAATATAGTTCTCAAAGGCGCGTGAATAGCATGGGCATGGAATTGGCCTGCTAAATAGACTGTGGCCTATCCCTCACATAATAAGAGTATGCCTGTGCCCAGTAGTGGGACAGTTATGGGATATAATGATGATATCTTTGGTATAATATGGTGAATGGCATTCATACTGGGAAAAGTTCCGATTCCCAACCTTGCTATCAAATTTTTCTCACACTATAGAGTGGTATACCGATAGAAAAAGCCGATTTAACTTTTTAAGATGCGACTATCTCAGTCCTAAAGGATAGCAACATGACAGACCGAATTACCACGACGCTCTTACTAGCAATTGATAACTGGAATATTACTTACAATAACTGACAGTCCTAACAATCACTAACAGACCTTGTCCAAATGCTTAACACTGATTAACCAAACTAACCAACAAACGGTTTAACACCATCTACTGACTGAACCAACAATCCTATTCCCTGTTTGTGTATTTTTGTAAAAGAGTGGGGCTACATGCACATTTCCTTCATGAATTTCATAAACGTGCTGAAAATTTTCAATTAATTTAAATCTACTTTTCAAAGCTAATAATTTTTTTAATACATCATGAGTGTTCTGACCAACGAGCAGACGACCCACCGGAATACTTACTTACACCGGAATACTACCTTTGCTTATGAAGAAAGGAAAGGTAAGAAAATTGATGTATGCATGAACAGTGCCTACAGTATTTCACAGCTACGCCATATCGTGTGCTGACTAAGATAATTCGTGGCATATTCTTAGAACAACAGATAAATGATTTAACCACGATATGTCACGATGTCCACGATCTTTATGTACCTATAAATTTAACATTCCTTACATCCGATGAAATTATATCTGAATCAAATTCTCGTCAGTCCATCTGTCACTTTTGATTTTCTCAAAATCTCGAAGACTGAATAAAACAACATACCTATAATTTATTATTTTCATTATAGGGGAAAATATTTCAATTTAACTGCAACTTTAAGGCGCTTTGCCCACGGTGCAACTGTTGCTGCAACTGGCAATTTGCAATTAACTTGCAACTAGCTGTTTACATACATTTCAATTGGACTGCGCACACACACACTCACACAATGTGTGTAAACAGCTAGTTGCAAGTTAATTGCAAATTGCCAGTTGCTGCAACAGTTGCACCGTGGGCAAAGCGCCTAAGGTGGCATACCTATCTATACATTACCGAAACAGTATTCCTAATAATATATCCAAAAGTATTGAGTCTTAAATTAAAATAAGTATATAAATATATTAACATATATTATATCTCTCGGAGCCAGGGTCAGAGCGGTTGTTATACTTTGGGTTATACGTGACTGGGGATAAGAAATAATAGTCTGTACACTGAGTTTAAACGTCTATTCCAACACTTCAATACAGTTATCACCAAAATTTATTCAGATTACATTAAATTAAACTTAGAAATAAAGCTGACGACAAAATAATAGCAAAGTGGCAAAGGATCAGCACGATTAATTCAAATTTAACTTGGAAACGCGGCAAGTTTGGTATGGCAGTGGGTTCGACACGTCCGCTCGGTCTAAGCGCTCAATTCAGAATGATCATGACAGCTATGGTTCTCTACGACGCCATCTCTACCCCCACTCCATACCGACCATGCCCAAACAATAACTGTTTCGTTTCCAGAAGTAGCCGGCCATCATTCATAGATGGCGTTAGGTTCCTAAAATTAGTTCCATCGATTACTCGATCATAGGACGTGGCGTTACTAGATCAGCGTAGGACTTTGGTCTCGCTCCTACATATCTATATCTTCATATTCATACTTTGCAGCAAAATGTATGGATTTTTTGTTTATAAATGTTGGAGATTACCCAAATATTTCACAAATTATACCTAATCTTCCTTAACAGCATAAATTCAAATTAAAATTAAATTAAAATTAAAGTTTTAGGAATGTATAACAAAAATAACAAAATATTAAATATGAAAAGTAAATGTGTAATTAGGTATGATTAAATGGAAACACTCCTTAAGTTATAGGATGAACTTGTTTTTAAGAAATAAAGTTGCCTTTACTAAACAAAATTTCCTTGCTATTTCTAATTCATAAAACTTCGTAAATACATCCCTTACAAGTATAATTAAAGAGGATAATTTATAAAATGCTTTAAATACTTAATTTGCTATTAATATTGGATGAGGGTAATTGTATTAAATTAAAGTAAACTAAATGAAGATAATTAGGACCTATGCAGGCATCTTCGGGTATACTTGTAAATTTTCAGTTATGTTTCCAGGCTCAAAACAAGGTGTAAACCTTTTTAAAGGAGAACTGCCATGCCCCATAGAAAATTTACCCAGGCCCGACAGTAATGAAAAGTACCTCAGTTTTTTTTTGTTATATTAAATATAGCAAAAATATAGTAACAGTATTTTAAATAACAGTGGCTAACAACTATTTATAGCTATGTGACTTTACTCAGGCGAAATATTTGAAAACCATTTATTTTTCACTTAATAGCAATTGTCCATTTAGAATGACCCAAAGTTAACAAAAATAGGAAATATAGACACTCACCAAACTTTTATCTCCACTATAGCAATCAATATTATATTCCACTTTCCGCGACGTGCGCCGTAGCGCAATTCCGTTTATGCGGCGGACGCGGAAAAATTCCGCATCGTGAGATTCGTGAGTTCTTACCGCAATAGTCACGTATTATTATTTAGGTACTAGAACTTTAGGTCATCTGGAAAATCCAATCATTATTTTATTTTACAAGTTTTTGTGCAAATAAATATCAAACATTTCTATTTAGTATGAAAAAATTCAAAAGTTTAAAGTGAAATATTTTGTTGTTAGCCACTTATTTCGAATATAACAATAATAGATATTTGTTATACTCAACATAACAAAAAAACTGGGATATGTTTCTTTCATGTCGGGTCTGGGTCAAAAATGGCAGTTCTCCTTTGATATTTTTTTATTAATTGTATGTTAATGCTTGACTACAACCCCAATTGATGGTAAATGGAGGTGTAGTCTTGGATGGTTAAGTGCACTAATTTAGTAAATGCCTATTTAGGTAGTCTCGATTTGAAGACACCGACATAAAAAAAATTAAAACATCACCTTTGCGAATCGGTGGTAAATACAAAATTGATACTTTAATTTTGAATTTAGATAATTCCCGGATTAAAATACGAAGTAACAACAACAATTTTAATGTTTGCATTGCACTGTTGTCGGGACGAACTCTTACAACGCTAATCATCTAGGAATTATGGTAATTTAATT
The DNA here is from genome assembly GCA_905404135.1 of Hesperia comma. Classification (NCBI taxonomy): domain Eukaryota; kingdom Metazoa; phylum Arthropoda; class Insecta; order Lepidoptera; family Hesperiidae; genus Hesperia; species Hesperia comma. Next base: position 10,674,571 of record FR990021.1, on the reverse strand, counting down.
TGTAGTTAAGTAGCGTAACGGTAAGCATTGTTTATTTAGGGTTGAAATCTGTATGAGTCAACCGTGTCCTGACTAGATTGTTCTAAGTCCTCCTTCCTTATGGAAAGCGTTGTAGTAGAATTTAAATAGACGGTTCTGTAGTATTGTTTGTTGGTGGTGATCTTATTTAGGCTAAAAGAGTTTCTACCCCGGTCGAAATAAGGTTTTTTATATATTTTAAGTGTTACTTACTTGTGTCCATCTCACTTGTTATATAAATATCGTAACATAGAAATGAGAATGCGTTATCACTGTGTAAAAATTGAAAGATAAATTTTTATTAAGTGCTACAATTTTGGATACTTAATACAAACTTAGTTTAACATTTAAAAAATAAGTAACTACGACATGCAATATCTCTCAATGAACCTCCTTTTATTAACTACATCGTTCCTACTTTCGTACTTTTCTTACTATCCTATTAATTCAACATCTATTTGTTACGCCATACAAATTATATAGAATAAGTATAGTTAAACATAATAATATAAATATTTTATGCCAAACTTTAGAAAAATATGAAAATTTACTCCCTTTCAAACAATGGACTAATATACATACCATTAGCTTTAATTTCATTGGCTTTTTTGGCGATAATGATTGAGCATATGAGTGTCTTCACGTAGTTGAGAAGGGGCTCCACAACATTTACCTACTTTGTAAAAATTGGTTATAGAATGGCAATTGACCGATGCCGGGTTCAGAAATGCTTCTACCGAAGCCTCCAACATGGATTACTGCTAACAAAACAAACATCAATGGTTTTGGATGATGGAATTCAGGAATTCATAATGAAAATAAAACAATTTGCATTTTACTTATTATTGAGAACAAATTGGATTTAACAATATATTATTAATTCAATGTAACTGGTAATACCACGCCCGTTATTTATAAACTAATCTTCAAGTGCTACAGTTCGGATAAATCTTCTCCCTGAACCTATGATCGCTTCGGAACAACCTATTACTTTAAACTACCAACTATGTCTAAAGTAGTTTAACTCGGGCGATCACTTAGACAAGTCGCCGAGCTATATTACGTATTTTATTACGAAGCAGAAGTCTAAATTTAAATAAACTACTTGGATACTTATGATGACGCTAAGCAACCCATGGTAGAGCAACGTAAGCGAAAATATTTGCACTATGTTGTTTTAGGAAATAGTTGTACTTAGAATTGTTTACGTTTTTGTATCAACTTTTGCATAGTCACTTCACATTTGTTGAAACTTACAAGTATGGAAGTAATATTATTACGAAGAATTAATAATGTAGGTACACCTATTTTTGCTAGGTTGAGGATTATTATTAATCTCGAAAAATATAAACTAAAAAAATTTTACAAACCGTTTAGTTCCTTATTAGGTATATTTTGTTCAAATAATAAACAAATTAATTATATATATTCTTTAACGACATTCGTTATCAAAAAATTGTAAACAAATAAAAAAGTCCTTAATAACTTAATATTAAAAATTTAAAAAACTCTTGATTAAGAAAATAATTAGCTGATGACCATCAAACGTCCGAATAGATCTTCATAATATATAATTCAATTCTACGCCAATAAATCAATTTTATGCTAAAAATGTCTTAAATCATTTTGGAAAAAGCTGATACTCCACAAAATGCTGGATCGATTTTTACCAAACGTACTTAGATAGAAATTACCGAAAGTAAACCGGCTTTCGATTTAAAATACGCACTCAAGTCGGTTAATTTATTCAGAATCTACGGTGTTACAGACAAACACACAAATAAACAGACATACAGGTCAGTAAACATATCACCGGGCCAGTTAAAACAATTTTTTCCCATGTGGCCCGGCGCCGGGCAAAGTCACCGGGCCAGATGGGATACAACCAAACTTATAACACCCCTCTGTATAGGTCGGGGGTTAAACAGGCATTGAAGAAATTACATACAAAAATGACACATAATTCATATATGTTTCAAAATTATAATTCTACCATAATCCCAACCAAACTTATAACACCCCTCTGTATAGGTCGGGGGTTAAAAAGGCATTGAAGAAGTTACATACAAAAATGACACATAATTCATATATGTTTCAAAATTATAATTCTACCATATTATGCCAATCCTAGCCTTTCTGCAGCCCTTAAAGATAATTATCGTATATCGACTTTTAAACTGTAGGTACGTTATGTGATGTTTAAAGAGTTTTTGCACAACGACAGCCATATAATATGCCCTTGCTGCGGTGATATGACGGTAAAATACAGTAAAAAAAATTACATAGACATGTATGATGCGATACATATCTAATATTTTTTTAAACAAATTCTCAGCCTCTCTAAAACGATCAGATCTGAATTTCTGATAACTATAACAATTGTAGGCATTCAGATATAGAAAATATATAATTATCTATTTATTGAGGCGATCATCTCAGTCCTCAAGGGTAGCAAGACATCTGACACTCTTACTAACAATAATTACCAACTGGACTATTACCTAGTACTAACAACAACTAACTATCGCTAACAGGTTCCATTCAATTCCTCGCACATATTTAACAAACTAGCCAACTAAAATTTTAAACCCCTATTGCTAACTGGACTAACTGGGTGGTGCTAGCCTGATCATTTGCTTCCTTAATTTTGCTGATACCACAGCTTTTGTGCCCTTTAGTAAGACATCTAGAAATTTTTGCTAAAAATAAACGTCTGAATATAATGAAAACACCCTGTAGAGAAATATTATTTGCTTATATTTTTAGAAAATCCGATCACAAGCAATTTGTAGGTACCAGGCTGTAAGATTTGTTCCATAAATAAAAGAAGTCTATACATAATAAAATGTAATTGGTTAATAAAAGAGATATTTCAGAAAAATGCATTAGGTGTGGCTCTGCCACTAAAAGTCAAAAAAACATTTTTTTTACTTATTTATTGAATGATATTTGATACGTTTTGCGCATTTGAATTACTGGTGAGTAAATTAAAAAAATGGTTTATATTTCACGAAATTATTCATACACTTCTTAGAATAAGAGACATAAATAACATAATATTTATATTAAGCTGCAAGACACGTCTGCCGGGCCAGCGAGCAAATATAATCATAATTTAAAAAATCATTAATTGCTGTTTAGTTTTATTTATAGTTTTATATGTACAATAATTATTAAACAAAATAAAGTAATTCATATTGAAACATCTTAACTTGAACTTAGAAAATTACACCTTAGCTATGAAAGTTTATATATGTTATTATAGATACTTGTTTGTTTTTATTAACCATTTCTTGTTTTACCTTCCACCATTTACTTAATTTTATTTATTTTTGATAATTTTACTTTACTTTAATTAATAAATAAGCACGATAAAACTTAATGTGCAGACGAACACTGTGTATTATTTATTCTTAATTCTATTTCAAAGTATGTCAAATCATTTGACATATTTTACACTTGTCTCCAATGAATTATCTACTTACAAGTATATTATGTTACATTTTAAAATTATGATGTAATAGAAATACATACATTTCCTCCCTTCGCTAATAAAAATATCCCTTCACAATGCTAGTAAACAATGTAAAAATAAACTAGGTAATTAGAGGGGTCTACCATTCTCGTCTAACACATTCTAACGCTACCCTATTAGGGGCAAGTGAATAGCGAAGTACGTTTTCAATGTCACGATTTGAGGGATACCCATACATTATATACTGATACTGACACCCATGACTGACACATACAATACATTATATACATAGAATAACACATAGTACTATTTCTATGAGCGCACCCCACCGATTGTAATCTGGGTGAGGGGCGAGCGGTTGTACGAGCGGACCAATCGCTGTGCTCTCGTGACCAGAAAAGGGGGAGGAGTTTCGCACCCCTAGTTTTCTAGGGGTTAGTGTGCTTCCGCGGCCAACCTAGTTTGCCGTAAGCCCCCCGCGCGCCGCGTAGCCCGCGTCTACTAATTTAGGGTTGATCAATCGGCTCCGCCGGCGGCAGTTACGTAACAGACACCAGACGAATTTCAGGCGAAGCGCAGCTCGAACACAAAGATGTGCCGGTGACCTCGATATTCGAACCTCTCCAGCACTACTGACATCGTTTACAAGCTTACTTACAGACCTTACAGCTAACTTTCTTTACACGCTGCAATGTAAACTCACAAACAAGGTCATGCACTAACAATGCAGCGTATACAAAACGGTCTTAACCCTCGCATGACGTCTTACAAGCTTCGCAATAGATGGCGCTCTCGTTGCGGTGAACCAAGAATGTGTTTAAGCCTAACGTAGGTTTAGAATTTATTCAAGAACTCCAGACGTCCTTGCAAGATTTTTTGCTATCCATATAGCTAGTCAAACCACTCACTGCAAACCTAAACCCACCAAAAACATTCTGTAAAAAAACAGCCAAGTCTCGATAGAGCTGTTAGTTTATCTCTAAAAAGTAATGAAATCTCTAGACCAAGTTGAGCCAGTCGAGTCAAGTCGAGACTTGGCTGTTTTTTTGCAGAATGTTTTTGGTGGGATTTCACTTCTTTTTGCAGAATGCTAACGTGGACTGATTGACTTAGGGCACGGACCCATGTCCACGGCCCGGCGCCGGCCGCCGTGCAACGGTGCGGCGCCGCCGCCGGCAGATCGCGCGGCGCGGCGCCGCGCCACGGCGTCGTGCACTGGCACGTGCACACTATTGTGTTGTCAATACATTCAATACATTCGGTCGGTTCGATCCAACTGACAAAACAATAGTGTGCACGCGCCAGCACACGACGCCGCGGCGCGACACCGTGCCGCGCCATCCGCCGGCGGCGGCGCCGCACCGTAGCACGGCAAACGGCGCCGCACCGTAGACATGGGCCCACGCCCTTACGAGACATTGATTTTGATTGATAGATAGCGTCAATAGATTGCTGTGCTCTTCCGATTTCTCATCAAGGTCACCTGGTACTCCAGACCTTCTATGATATCAGTTTAGACAGTTTTCCCTATATGGGGGCGTTAAACTCTACCTCTGTACCAAATTTCAGCTCTCTAGGTCTACGGGAAGTACCAGTTCTATTTTGATGATCCTGAGTCAGTCAGTCAGTCAGTGTCGAAAATGCGAAACTTTACATTAGCATAACTTCAGAACTAAATGATCTACCGACTTGAAATTTTGGATTTCTAGTGTGTGATTATAGCTTACTAGATGACGAGAATTTCAGCGTTCTAATCCTAGCCAGAGGTTCTCAAATAGGAGCCCGAAAATGCGGCGAAATGGGTCCAGTAAAGGCTGGTACGACAGTGTTGCTTCGCGCTCGACTTGGCGGAGGCGCTTCCGTGCCCCCAGATAAAAATAGTACTCCAACTTTGTAGATATTATAATTATATGTATTTTGCACATAACGATATTAACATTGAGAATCGTATATATATTCAAATAATATATTACACAATACGTGTGACACCGCGCGTGTGTGTGTTCGAGGTATGTTAAGTATTTCCTTGTGTGGAAACTATTTTTTTCTCACCGTATCTAGAAAAATGTCTAGACATAATGTTGTTTATGTTCAAAGCATAATAGTACCTACTCATGTACAATTCTACGCCTGAGAAACACCAGACTTTACATAAATTAATCGACATTATATTGATAAAAATCCGAAACAAGACAAAAAATAGGTATAATTACTGTGTATCTAACTTAACTGTGTCTAAATTGGTGTAACTCTATCATTTTTTTACATTTACTGCGACTTTCATATACTTGACTTAGACTTAGTTTCTGAAAAAGATCACACTCAAGACGAAATTGAGTTAATAATACCAAACTGACGCATAGGTATTTACCCAGCTCCCAAACTGTCCCCATAAATATCATGGAAAATGAAAATATAGGAATACTAATAGAATATGAAAATATGGGTGGAATTAATTATAGATTCTCTCAAAATACTATGTTTTTGGATTGGTACCCTTTCCAGGAACTTCGTCCACTTATGTATAAAGGGCTCCTTCCATCTAAAACTCTAAGGGACAAGCCAAACTCCCTTACTCCCTTACCCTACTGAAGAACCATTGATAGCCTCAATGCGCCAAGTCTCTCCTGTTGCAAGTCGTGTAGCTCTGGGCGCAGTATACATAATATTATATTTACATAAAACACACTGGACAAGCTTGAAGCAATCCTGAGATGCTCAGTTATAAAACGATAATGCAATATTATACGGGTTACCGAAATAGGCCACTAATGTGTTATAAGTACCTATACCTACCGTAAAGTTAAGATATATTTTAAAGCCACAATTTAAACCGGCAATCAGAAGGTAATTTATGAAATGACTCTTCTTAAAAATAATTTCTTGACCAGACAAAAATGTTGGCGAAATAAAGCAAAATTATTTATCTAAGTAAAACACGGGTAGAAGTGTAAAGCGCCATCTATCTTGCTGTTTAGCGTAGTTTACTTTGCGGATGAAGGCTACTGAGTAACCTAATTTTGTAAAGGTTATTTCCAGATTTTGTCGGAAACAGATGCCGCTGTAAGCAGCGACAATAAAATTTTATATAACTGAATAAAGTAACCTGGAATCTTTATCTCTAATTTATTAGTGCAAACTCTAAGCAGAGTTAAAATAGGTATATTATTATATTTACTTTTAAGTCTTCAAATAAAGTTTCTCTCTGTCTTCTATGATTATAATATGTGAACGAAAAATTAAAATTATTGCATAAATAAATTAAAAGGTAGGCTCATTTGATTTGCTATTAAATAAATGAATATAGTATGATTTTTTGGACCAATGAAATACTTCGTCTCCATTAAAAAACGCCGAAGCACACATAGACCAACGCACAATGAAAGGGTTTCTTAGTCCGAATATTATAACAAAATTTCCTTTCTCTACTTTAATGTACAATAAATATAAATTGTTCAATGAAAAAGTAGTATCTTTAAAATACCTAGGTATACAGTATACCTTGCAATAACTAAAACAATAAAATTTATTTCTCACTTTTAACACTATTTGGCAACAAAACCTACAAACCTTCTAAATAACTTATGTGGGTTAGCAGAGCAAATTATAATGAAGTCCCTAAAACGACAATTGTAATAAATCTACCAAACAGGAAAATTAAATCAATTTTACAATCCGTCTTTTTATGTTATGTCATCTTTGTGTATATTTTTTTATACTTATTTTATCATGAATTCAGACACACATTCAATACTTAATTAATTCAATTATAAAGCCACCCATTATACATTTAAAATCCAATTACAGCTGAAATTTAACAATAAAACCAACTAGATGAAACAAAAAGTGTTTTGATATCTGTCTACGTCTCATTATATCCCACATCAGAGCACGGACTTTCCTCCTAGATATATCAAGAGTATAGGTATTCTTCCAAGCTTCTCCAAGGTGGCTGGCTGCCTGGCTAGCTAGCCAGGTAATGGATGTTCCATTTCAATCCGAAGGCCTCCAATACCTATATTATGTAGCTTTACTTAGCAACTGCTATCTATAGATATCTATCACTTCGCACAGTTCAACGTGCTCTTTTAAGTATAGAAGCCCTGATTTGATTTTTATCATTAGCAAAGCAACTACCGGTCACTTGTCCAACTAGGTACCAATACCAACCGCACCCGCGGATGAGTGGCGTGAGATACTTATATACATGTAAGTACATTTTATTATGATACTGAATACTTAAGATGTGTATTTTGTACGCTGATACTTCGATCCATTTGTATTGATTTGTATCACTCTGTTTCTGTCTAAATTCAATAATATTTAAAAGTGCGTTAAGTAGGTATTAGCGTAATTTATACCATAAATTCACGAGATTAGTTCTAACACAGCGTAAACATAAAATGTTTAAATCGCCTGTAAACGTGATCGCTTCTCGCACCGAACCCATTGCGGTTACTAGTCGGTATTAATTATAAGCAATGCACGTAGAGGCATTCCATTTATGGGAGATATGCACTGAAGCCCTTCAAATACATTTCTAAGATACTTAGTATATAGTTTTTAACTCTTGTGGCGCTAAGGAATACCGGGAAGTTGATGTGCATGCAAACCCTTGCTCCGTCACGGCACCCGCCCACAGTTTTAACAAACGTGACCAGAACGTTGAATTAACTTCTATTTACTGACAATTATAACTTTGTCACGTGTGCTTAACGGGTAGGTACTCACGATTAAGTTTTTGTATAAAGAAAATCGTAAGTACCCGTCATGAGAAATGTATTAAGTATACCGAGGATTTGGTAAATGCAAAATCATAATTAATGTTGTTTCTCAAATCTTACTTAATTCCGTAGCTAATTAATAGAAATAAGCCACGATGACGTAGACGTAGGTATCAAGTTACCTAATTTTTGCAATGTGTAAAAAACATTTTTTTCACTAGTCAAACTTAACCGACTACAAAGGCAAGGCTATGTAAGTTTACATGGCATTTCGATTAAGATTTGCCAAGATTAATAATTGACTTCTGATAAAAACCGGAAGTAAAATCAGCAAGCAGTAATTGATGAAGTCATAGATATTTCGGTATCTTAATTTACTTTGAGAAGTTTAATTAAAACTCAATTTTCAAATAATGTGAAAGACTTAATGAAACTATTCTTTAACAATATATAAAGTTATCGTTTCATCTCAAGGAATAGGCTTCCTAAAAATCATTGTCTCTAAAATAGCGTAAATGTTAATTGAATCGATCTAACTGTACCTAAACATAATATAATAATATACTTCATCTAGATTTAACCCTGTGACGAAACAAGGGATCTAAAAGCTCAATTCTGTGAAAAGTAACTATTTGCTCAAGTATCGCATTAGACTGGATTACAGTCCAAAATTCTCTAAGGCAGTCTTCCGTACCCTCACCGAATGTGCGGCGAAGATGTTTAATACTATTATTACAGTCTCAATATCGGCATCGGAAGATAGTGAGATCGTGACGCGGCGTTTGCGACGCGCCTTATCGCCGGATCGAGTTCGTGGTCGTCGTAAATAATGTGCAACTTTTCCCGCCACGCCCCCACCGCATAGAACAAAAACACTATGCAGTTGCACACCGATCCGCGATTTGACACGCACCAAACGATCGATTATGACTAACAGACCAAGCGTAACACTCATTGTTGCAAACTTGTATTGACTGGAAAACAGATACAATCACAAAATAAATACCTACCTACTTGCTATTTATCGATCGATAAAAAAGAAACTTTTTAGGACAACTTTTACTATTTCAAAAACTGATTTATCAAACGCGCGTTTTCCTTAAGAGATTAGAATTATTATTAAAACTTAATAGATAGTTAATTTTTACTTGTAATAATATTGTAATAGTTAGTATACAGTCGGTGAAAGTAAGCTTAACCAAGTCGCTGTGAATAGTACTCTTGTATGTTGACAGAAGATTAGATCAAAATAAAATTTTCAAACAAAATCCCCACTTGGTTTTTCGAATTTATGTTTACTGTAAATAATACTGTTACCTGTTATATAAATAATAAAGTACGACTAATTTATTATATTCAATATCATACTCTGTTATGTTTCATATAGAGCGATAAAAACGGTCAGAATTAATTAATTTATTGTGTTTCCACTGCACTAAATTTACTAAATATTCTAATTCTGTTGGTATAATCGATATAATGATGCAGAAAATATCCATAATATTAAACATCCTAATTTATACCAAGACATTTAAAACTTGCAACTCAATAAAACTGAAATTAATTTTAATGCATCAGTCGCTTTCATATATTTTGTTACAAACATATTATTATAACAGTCGATTAGTACTAGTATGAATTAAGTAGATGCAACGTGCATAACTGTACAACTTAACGTATGGCAAAACCGGAATGTACAGCACTAAAAAGAAAAAGGTGCACCAAAAAACTGCTAAAATTATTAGATACCTAATGGCTAGATTAGGTTTGCGCGGTTTACTATCACGAATTAATTAAAATCGGACCACAATTAAAAATCACCCGTTCCTCCATTGAATAACCCGACGCGCTGGGACCAATATCCCGCCAATACGAACGACAAGATTTTCGTCGTCGCAAAATTTGTGCATACTCTGACTGAAGGACTGGAATGCTTTGCCCGCGACGATTTTCCATCTATGTACCTATACGTATTTTACCTAAGTTAGTGCTGACAGGATGGGATTTCAGTCAAGTTTAGTAAGTAAGTATTTATTAACAATGCGTTGAGGAATTTTACTGCAATGTTATCCATACGTCTGACTTCGGCGAAACTACTTTACCATAGCCCAAATATGTTCTGCGTTTATTGAGGATTAAGCGTCATACATCAGTACCTACCTATCTACAGACATTTTGCATGTCAGACAATTAACGTCAAAAAAATCTTATTGACATAGAATGTTTGCCGTTACAGAACGCGTCTGCGCGGACACGTTGCGATAGATACAGATTGTATGAAAGATATTTTTTTCTGCCACTTCACGTGTCTAACACGCAAAATGTCTGTAATGTAAAGGATAATGTTTCCTACTTAATCAACTTAAGTAGGAAACATTATCCCTTAAGAAAATGTTTCGATACTTTCGAACACTTACTATTCCGTTGTTTTCGTCTCTATGGGTCCCGTGTGCTGAGCACTAGACTGTGCGGCGGTTAGGCTGCGGCTACACTATCCTAGTCGTGGCATGGCGTTGTTTTTGACTGAAAACGGTGCACGCGCGCTTCATGGCGTGCGTCAGGCCATTAAACCCACGTGTGTGTCCCGCCCGCGATATTTCAACTGACCAACGCTCGCACTATCTTCAATCTTAGAAATTAATCGTTTGAGTATATTATAACAGTACCTTTTCTCTTGAACACAATTAAACACAGAAAAGCGCAATAATTATTCGGTGCTTTATATTCAACAAGCGCCGAGTGCATGTTATATTCTTTCTTATTTTAAATTCAAACAGACACTTAGTAACAATATGTAACTGTCTGTGACATTTAACATTATTCGGAATTAAGTCTCCTTACTTTTTATTACTTTAGAACATTCCAGTATACCTAGGTATGTACATGTACTACTTATCTTATGTGTGCATTTTTATTAAAGCTGTTTGTTTCGATCGCACCTCTGAATGAAACGACGACAACACTGCAATGAAATCCAACCTTATGTCATATCATATGGTAAGGTAAGTTGAGATAATACGGTGGTAAGTAAAAATAAATGTTTTAATAGCGTTAATGTTCACATCCAATTATCATTCATAACTTCCTTAATACTTATTATATTTTGTCGACTGCAGTTTTATTAAATACTCACTGCCTGCGGCTTTGCACGCTTCAGAGGCAAACATCGTCAATATTATACCGAAAAAAAATTTGAAGTGCCATAATGCAAAGAGATCCAATTGTGGACTAACGCTGCCCGCCACCTACTTTTTTAGGTTTCCGTACCCAAAGGGTAAAACGGGACCCTATTACTGAGACTTCGCTGTCCGTCCGTCCGTCCGTCCGTCTGTCACCAGGCTGTATCTCATGAACCGTAATAGTTACACAGTTGAAATTTTCACAGATGATGTATTTCTGTTGCCGCTACAACAACAAATACTAAAAAAACAGAATAAAATAAATATTTAAGTGGGCGCCCATACTATCGACGCTTCAGCGATACAAGTTACCTTTCGGTCCAAGAGATAGCGTTTTGCGCAATACGTGGCTACAATAAAACTATTAAATATTTAAGTGAGGCTTTCATACAACAGACCAGATTTTTTTGGCGTTTTTATACATAATGGTACGGAACCCTTCGTGCGCGAGTCCGACTCGCACTTGGCCGGTTTTTTTACAACAATTAAAGGTAAGCTGAGGAGATGTATTACGAAAATATTATATCCGTCTCCCTCTCCATAAAAGTTTAATTTCCATTATTAACAATATCTTATGTTTCTTCCTAAGACCAAAAGGGCGCAGTTCAGCGGCTTAGGCGGTGGAAGCCTTGCAGACAGACAAAACTACTTTCGCATATAAAGTATTAGTAGAGATTATAAGAAATTCAATACGACTAGTTCATTTTATCACGTTGCTGACGTACTTGTGTAGTAAATCAACAGCCTGCGCGGCTCCCGGGACGAAATCCGAACCGGGGCCGGCGTACTCGTAAGGTTATAAAATGACACTTACAGGTGTTACCATTAAATAATAGCTTGCGTATAATTACGAGAACTGCTTTAAACATAAACAAGCCGTTATTAAAAGTTAAGGAATAACACGCGACTTTTTTTAACGTTCGTTTTATTTCATAATAACATTATTTTGTTGTATCCTAGTTCATACACGCTAATCTAGAAAGTTTTTCAAATGCGTCAAGCAAGATAAAAATGTAGTAATAAATAATGTATAACTAAAAGAAACTTCAGTAAGAGCTAATCTATCCTACTGAACAGTAGATGAGTCTATACACTCTATACGGAACGAAGTACGTGTTTCAGTTGCAATGTCGGAGTGGTCCTTAGTGCTCCGTCTAACTGGTAGGTAATAAGAGAGTAGTTACACCTAGATACACCTTTTCTTTGGTGTTAATGACGTTTATCAGCGGCCGTGACGGAGAAAACTCGACGTTGGTCTCTAAACAAAATATAGCATTAATATCAATGTTACAATACATGATACCTAATACTTGTTTAATGCTAAGTACGTGTTTCATTATAATGTTCTATTATCATGCATATATTCATAGAGATCAAAAATCTGTTTGTATTCCTTTAGTTTGTCAGGTCCAAAACATATTTGCATTCCTGTACGTTAACACAATATTTAATCTGTATTCTTCCAGTTAGGACGTAGTGGCCCCACACGCCTCCCGACACTACCCACGGCTCGGCGCGGTAACGTGCCCATGTTTACACGGGGTCCCACCGCTGGCCGCTGGCGATCAACGAAATTCAAGCGGATATTAAATCCATCTACCCACCGTGTTATTACAGTAAAGCTCTAATGAAATATCAGCTGCATCTCCTAGTTAGAAAGGTTAGGTACATTGTTCGGATAGTACTGGAGTAGATAATTATATGATTGTAAGGTTTGGTTTGGTCAAGACATTATATTTATCTCTTATGTGTGAACAGTAAAATTTTGTTAGGCAAATAGATAGCGAAGGAGCTACCCTTTGGTAAGTTGTCACCGTAAGCCATGGATAGTAGTAACGCCAAAGCACCACCCATGAGTTAACGGCCAAAAGGAAAAGCACAGAAAAAAACTATGATATCCAGTCAAGGTAGGTGATAGTCAATTGGACTTCAGTCCTGCCACGATTAAGAATTAAACTGGTTGCTCTTGTGGGTGCATATTTTGATATATAAATTTCTCTTGTCTTTGTAGACTTTGAAAATTTTGTAGATTTTGTTAACTTTGTAGATTTTGTAAAGCCGTGAGTGGACATAATAGAATAGAATACGTTTATTTTAAAAAATTTTAGAAATTTGGTAATCCATATAAAAAGGGACCTCACTCAGCAATGGCCGCAGTAAAACGTTTTTTGTTTTTTTTTCAGTTTTCAGGGCGACCCTGACTTCGTATGGCTACAGCTATTTAGTTACATCATAAATTATTGTTTGTATACTGCTGAACCAATTTCTTGATGCTTGTTAATTAAACATTACTGTAATGTTCCAATTAAATATTAAGTATCGGTGCAATTAATTTTTTACACTTGGTATTAATACCAACACGATCGTCAATTCGATCCAACCCACACTTTTTTGTTCCCACCACCAATTATAAAACTTGGCTATATGTCGATCATGATTCAATTGCACCGTATAGCTTTAAACTAACAAATAATGTCTATTAATTAATATATTCATAACATTATTCTGCATAATTTTATTAATTAAATAATTTACTAAAGTTACTGTAACTATTAATTATAGATACAATATTAGAATGAGTTTTCATCATACAGTTCTGAAGAAATAATAAAATTCAAATTAGCTCTCACCATCTAAAATCTAGAATCTAGATTATACTTAGGTAATAATTATGACAGTAAAATAAAATAGCATGATTATGAATAAATTAAATATTATTTGTTAATAAAAAATTGTGAAATACAGAACATTAACGTATTTCCAAATAATTTCCTTTCCAAATTTCAAATTCATATGTAAATATAAAGGAACTCGTAAAATAAATTAGGGCATAAATTAACTAATATTAGGATATTGACCGCAGTCGTTGCATATATCTCAAATTAAATTCTAAAATGTCTGCACGCGAAACTATTCTGATTACCACGTTAAATAATTACCACATATCACTGAACATACTACACCTAAAATCAAAGTATAATAATGTGAAACTAACAAACAGAAATTAAATAGGCATAATACGGAAAATAGTTGTAGGTATAGGTACAATATACGAATATTAGACATCAAAAAAAACTATCAAAGTGTAAGTGGTTATTTCGCCCACGGACTTCAGTCAATATCCCAAATGCAATACCTACCTATTCTGGTAAGAAAAAAACTCCAATGAGAGGCCTCCACAGCCTCGCCTCGTTCGTTGTAAAGGTATACAAAAGACAGGGGAGATTTGTTTTTTTTTTTCAAGATGAATTTAGCTCTTTGAAGAGTATCTTCTTTCTCTGTACTAAAACATTTTGATTTGCTTAATACTTAAGTGGCATTTAAAAAGATTCCATAATTATTATTATCCCAAGTATGCAATACGAGTAATTTCTAGATTATAAACCACCTGTACCTGTTGAACAACGAACAAAAATTTGTTGTTAAGTGATTAAGTCCCCTTTATACCTACAAGCTGCTGTACCAAAAAAGAAGGGAAATGTCATCATAAGGTTTCATTATAATTTCAAACGTATGACGAAAACTAATCGGATCATGAAAAGTCAAACTCTATCAGGCCTACTCTACATGCCTCTACACGGCTTACTCTTACCTCTACAAGCTTTAATTGAACAAACCCTACATGTTGCGTGTCACATAAGACTTAATTTCTTACCGCAACTTCCTGGGAGTATGTATGTGTGCGACAGCCGCAAAATGATGCTATGAAAATTACAACGCAATGAAGTGCACTAATAGACAGCCGTTTATGCCTTATTCGGTTATAAGGACTGCTCGAAGGACCAAAACCGTCATCGCGTTCAGAATTAATAAACACATTCTATAGACCATAATATATCGAAGTAGATGCATAATTGAATATTTTCCGTTTTTGAATGATTGTTAGAGGGTTATAAATGAAACAAAATCAAAAATACAAGTCCTTTTATGCGCTTTCACAGTGGATTTTATCAAATGAAATTGTAATTATAGTTATGAAAAAAACTTAAGTAAAAAATCAACTTTTACAAGAAAAAAAGTATAATTTCTAATAACAACAATTAGTTGTTTATTCCGAGGGAAAATAATCCATTCCTACCGTGTAATAATTGTTTTAAGAACAATTGTGTTCCGGATAGGAAGGTGTGAAGCCGGTTACACTTTTTTAGAGGCGACCATCTCAGTCCTCAGGGGTAGCAACGCATCTGTGACCGAATCAGAACGAGACTCATACTAACAATAACTAACTGGACTATTATTAACATTAACTAACAGGACTAATTATCACTAACAGTCCCTGTCCTCACACTTATTAACAAACTAACCAACTAATATTCTAACACCATCTACTAACTGGACTAACCATCCAAGTCCCTTTGAGTCTAGTTCTACGTCGGTCACAGTTGTTATGGGCGGCAGCGGAAGGGTGGTGCTGCATGCTCGTTTGCTATCTTAATTCCATAAAAAAACATGAAGTCTCCAGTTAAATTAATTATAGATATTGGCTTCTTAAACACGTAAAATAAAATGGTTTTTATTTCCAATGTCAGAAGAAAATAGTTTTTTGAATTTATGAAATTAAAAAATATAAATAAAGCCATAATCTGAGAATATAATAATATAATTATGAATGTAAAACAAGCAATTTAATAAACGATATTTACAGTTGAGCATCATTAATTTCCTGCTTTCTATGTATACAGCAACGCGTCGGTGACAACCCTAGTAACAAAGGGCAGCAACCTCCAATTACGTACTGTTCATAAAGGTGCGTTTCCAGGTGTTACGATTTAAAGATCAAAGTTAACCTGGTGCGAGTCATCACGAGCCATGAACATTTTTGCGTCATTTCCTCAGGTTTTATTATGTAAAACGCCAGACACAAAATGACCTTCATCGCACTTAATCCACAGACTTGAATAACCGGTGCTCACTTCATTATTATTCGTCTACTCATAGATTCGTCTAATTAGACATGTCTGCTCGGGGCCTACGGACTTTCAAAACTTTTATGAAAGGAGAACTGCCATTTTTGACCCAGACCCGACATTAAAGAAATATATCCCAGTTTTTTTGTTATGTTGAGTGTAACAAATATATATTATTGTTATATTCGAAATAAGTGCCTAACAACAAAATATTTCACTTTAAACTTTTTAATTTGCTCAGGACCGGTCGGAGTGGCGCCAATTAGGGGAGGCTTATGTCCAGCAGTGGACTTCGATAGGCTGATAGATAGATAGATAGATTATAAAATGCATAAAATTCAACTAATTTGTAATAGAAAGACGAAAGTTATTTAGAATAAAATGTAAATTTTGAATTTCGACAAAAAGTATAACATGTTTTATTATGGACTGTGGCGACGTGTTGATAGACGGACGTGCAGTCCAATTTTTATATTAATGCCTGGCAACTCGTTCGGGTGGTTTCGGCCGCCTTCGTGCCGCGCGCCTCGCGCGCCCGCCGTGCGCGCATAGGTATAGTGCAGTCGCCGAAAATCGCTCAGTCGCTATTTACGATCCTGGACGCCGGTAGGCTGCGCATGCGCCCTCTCGCTTATTCCCGTCGCGATAACTTTCAATATATTTACTGTTATGTGCTTGCTAACAATCTGCACCTATTCTAAATATTATGTAACAGTGTGTCCTAAGTTTAGTGTCCTAAGTCTAACTTTCAAAACTGTATGTACGTACTAACTTGCTTACGGAATCTATGTGTCTTGCATACCTACCTATCGAATAAAAAGACATATGTACGGTGCTTGAAGTGTTCTTATTTAATAGACAGTGCACCCCTACATAATTGGTGACCCAAAGTCGTGCAGAACACCGATTTCAACATGTCAAAAGACGACGGCATCAAGCAGAACAGCGGCAAGAACAACGAAATGGCCGACCACGAGTTATGCCGCGTCGGCGTGAAGATGCCGCCATTTTGGCCGAACAAAGCCGCGTTATGGTTCGCGCAACTCGACGGACAGTTCGCTTTATCCAACATAACTTCGGATACGACCAAGTTTTACCATGTGATAGCGATGTTGGATATTAAATACGCTGAAGAGATCGAAGACGTTATAACGAATCCCCCGGCTACAAATAAGTATGAAACTGTGAAAAAAGAATTGTTAGCCAGACTGTCAGCCTCAAAAGAGAACCGCGTGCGACAACTTTTATCGAAGGAGGAAATCGGCGATAGAAAGCCCAGCCAGTTCCTGCGCCACCTCAAAACACTCGCTGATAAAGAGGTTACTGAGGACTTCTTACGAACACTGTGGGCAGACAGGTTGCCCAGTTTCGTACAAGCTATAATAGCCACGCAGGCCGACTCGCCGTTGGACAAGGTCGCGCAGCTCGCCGACCAGATCATGGATGCGTCACCTCACTTCACGACATCACAGGTGGCCGCAGCATCTACGTCTACTCCGCTAGAGGATGTGAACAAAAAACTCGAAGCACTTACCTTGAAAGTGGAGTCGTTATTTTCGTCGCGAGGTCGGGCGTATCACCAGTTCCGCCCGCGGTCCAGGTCGTCGAGCAAACGTCGTCAGCAGCACAGGAACCGTTCCAGGTCGTCCAGTAGTACGGACTGCTGGTACCATCGCAAGTTCGGAGATAAGGCAGCTAAGTGTAGACCTCCTTGTTCATTTTCAAAAAACGATCCAAGCGGTCGCTAGTTGCGGCGAGTGACTGTGTTAATTCTGTGCCAAGCCGCTTATTCGTTATGGACAAAAAGACTAAAATTAAATATTTAATAGATACCGGATCGGATTTATGTGTTTATCCAGTTAAATACTTAAGTAACGAACGTCGTTTTAAAACAAATTATGAATTGTACGCAGCTAATAATACTGTTATTTCTACTTATGGTTGGATAAGTCTTAGTCTAGATTTTAATTTACGCCGTGCTTTTAACTGGCGCTTTGTAATAGCGGATGTAAGCAAGCCTATAATAGGTGTGGATTTTATATCGTTTTACAACTTACTCGTGGATGTCCGTAACTCACGTCTGATTGATTCAAACACATCGCTTACATCAGCCGCCGTAACTGCTTCCGCTTACCATTGCCCTCAAATAAAAGTAATTGTTGGTGACAGTCCCTACCATAAATTATTATTGCAGTTTCCAGATATAACACGACCGGTAGGAGAACCGCGTGAGCGTATCGTAAAACATAATACCCAGCACTACATACGTACGACCCCCGGTCCGCCTGTTTCATCAAGGCCACGACGTTTGGCACCTGATAAATTAAAAATTGCTCGACAGGAATTCGAGGACTTGGTACGTACCGGTGTCGTACGTAGGTCGGAAAGCGCATGGTCGTCTCCCTTACACTTGGTACCTAAGAAGGATAAAGGATGGCGACCATGTGGGGACTACAGGGCACTTAATGCTCGTACGATCCCGGACCGGTACCCTGTAAGGCACATAGCGGATTTTTCACATAATCTTTTCGGTTGCACAATTTTTAGTAAATTAGATTTAGTACGCGCGTATAACCAAATACCTGTGGCACCTGAGGATATTCCCAAAACGGCTATAGCTACAAGTTTCGGACTTTTTGAATATAAATTTATGAATTTTGGATTACGAAACGCGGCGCAAACGTTTCAAAGATTTATGGACGAAGTTCTGAAAGATCTAGATTTTGCTTTTCCGTACATTGACGACGTATTAATAGCCTCTGTAAATGAAATCGAACACAAAAAACATTTAAAAATTGTTTTCGAACGTTTTAGTGAATATGGCATTTTACTTAACACAAACAAGTGTATTTTCGGCGTGCCAGAGGTCGAGTTTCTCGGTTACTTAGTAAGTGCGTCAGGGACTAAACCCCTTGAAGACAGAGTACAGGCAATATTAAATTATTCCAGGCCGAAAACTATTAAAGAGTTACGCCGCTTTTTAGGAGCTCTCAATTTTTACCGACGCTTTATAGCGCATGCTGCAAAAATACAGGCACCTCTTCATGCACTACTCTGTGGTACATCGATCAAGAGCAATAGCACTATTGAGTGGACTCCAGTGCTGGAGGAGGCTTTCAATGCTTGCAAGTCAAGTATTGCTAATGCTACGCTTCTAGCGCACCCGGACTCTTCCGCTCCTCTGTCCATTGTCACCGACGCGTCGGATACTGCTATTGGCGCGGTTTTGCAGCAACAAATTTCTGGCATATGGCAGCCGCTTAGCTTTTTCTCGCGTAAACTAAACACGGCGCAAAAGAAATATAGTTCATACGACCGGGAACTTCTAGCCATTTATGAGTCAGTGAAGTACTTTCGTTATATGATTGAATTAAAACCTTTCTTTATTCTCACTGACCATAAACCCATAATCTCAGCTTTCAAAAAAGATCTCGACAAGTGCTCACCCCGCCAGTTTAGGTATTTAGATTTCATAGCACAGTTTACCACTGACATTAGGTATATCGCAGGTGAAGACAACGTGGTTGCTGATGCTCTGTCGAGGACGGACGCCATAACAGAAATAATTGATTTAAATTTATTAGCTAATTCCCAATTAACAGATACAGAATTAAATATGTTAATTAAAAAAGGTTCGTCATTAAAATTAGAGAAAGTACTTTTTGGTAATGTTAAATTAGTTTGTGACGTCTCGGGTTCGATTAAACGACCTTTTCTTACAACTGAGTTCCGGAAACAGGTTTTTGACGCTTTACACGGGTTGAGTCATCCCAGTGCTAGGACAACCGCCAAGCTTGTTTCGGAACGCTACGTGTGGCCCGGCATTCGTAAAGACTGCAAAGCATGGTCGCGCTCGTGTATCGCTTGTCAGAAGTCAAAAATCTCTCGTCATGTGCACTCACCGACTCACGACTTCACAGTACCTACAGCCAGGTTTTCTCACGTACATATTGATTTGATTGGACCCTTGCCCATCTCGAATGGATTTAGGTATTGCTTAACAGCGGTCGATAGGTTCAGTCGTTGGCCCGAGGCAGTACCGCTTACCGAAATCACCGCTGAGAGTGTTGCAAAGGCGTTCCTTAGTACTTGGGTGGCTCGATTCGGCTGCCCCGAAAAGATTACAACGGATAGAGGTAGACAGTTCGAGTCGCACCTTTTCGAGCATTTATCATCTTTGTTAGGGTCGCGACACATTAAAACTACCGCTTATCATCCCGCCGCCAATGGCCTAGTTGAACGGTTTCATAGGCAATTAAAAGCAGCTATCATGTGCCATGCGAATGATAGCTGGTCGGAAGTCCTTCCACTAGTACTCCTAGGTATACGTAGTGCCTGGAAGGAGGATTTATCAGCGTCCACCGCCGAACTAGTATATGGTGAAACATTGCGTCTCCCAGGCGATTTCTTTAATCGTGGTCACGATACTAACATCGTACCCGACTACTCCGATTTTGTGACACGTTTACGGTTACACTTCGAAAAGGTTAGACCATCGAAGGTGGCTCGTCATGGTTCGTCTAACACGTTCGTGTACAAGGAATTATCATCCTGTTCACACGTCTTCGTACGACGGGACTTTGTTCGTAAATCCTTGCAACAGCCCTACGCTGGGCCATATAAAGTAGTTGAACGCACCGAAAAGTATTATAAAATTGAAATTGCGCACAAAATTGTTACCGTTTCCATCGATCGTTTAAAACCTGCATATGAACTTAATAATGAGACTGAAAAACCGTCTGAAGTAGTAGATCAGCCTGTTATAAAAACTACGCGCTACGGTCGTCAAGTCCGTTTTCCTAAACATTTCTTATCGACCCTAAAGGTCTCCAGGGGGGCTGATGTGGCGACGTGTTGATAGACGGACGTGCAGTCCAATTTTTATATTAATGCCTGGCAACTCGTTCGGGTGGTTTCGGCCGCCTTCGTGCCGCGCGCCTCGCGCGCCCGCCGTGCGCGCATAGGTATAGTGCAGTCGCCGAAAATCGCTCAGTCGCTATTTACGATCCTGGACGCCGGTAGGCTGCGCATGCGCCCTCTCGCTTATTCCCGTCGCGATAACTTTCAATATATTTACTGTTATGTGCTTGCTAACAATCTGCACCTATTCTAAATATTATGTAACAGTGTGTCCTAAGTTTAGTGTCCTAAGTCTAACTTTCAAAACTGTATGTACGTACTAACTTGCTTACGGAATCTATGTGTCTTGCATACCTACCTATCGAATAAAAAGACATATGTACGGTGCTTGAAGTGTTCTTATTTAATAGACAGTGCACCCCTACAGGACTAAGATAATATTATAAATATAATAATTATGAAATAGGTAAATTATTATAGCTGCAGTTCAATAGACGTATAACTACTTAAACTCTTATTTAATTCAAACTAATTAATTATACAAATTAAAATAACAATGGTATTTCTTTTTGGAGAGATAAATAATAATCGTATTTTTTTTAATTAATCATCACAATTAACGCATTCTCATTAAATAATATTTCTTGTTTAATAATTATTTTTTTATATTTTAATTTATGATGATTTACTCTCGATGCTACATCCATGTTACATATCGATAAATGAGTTACTTTTCTTAGACTTTTATTACAATTTAAACATGTTCTGAATAAGTGAAGCTGAATGGGAGCATTATAATTAATACGCGCTGTCGATATGGTTCAATAATAACCGCGATTCAAACGTCGTTTGAACATTTTTTGTAGAGCACGGAAATAGTAACACAATGGCAATAAGTGTAGTCTCCCTATTTATTTTATTATCGGCGGTACGTGCGCAAACATAAATCAACAAACCCCTTAGTTGGCATACCTATCACCACTAGCGAAGAACAATCGAAAAGAAATATTTTTCCTATTTTCATAAACAGCAGATGTTACCAAAGGCCACTGGACTAGGCACGAGGACGATTAACGGTCATATGTACGCTTTTGTTCGAAATGTTTCAATTATTGCTAACAGTTGGGACTACTTCCATATTTGGATGAAAGTAAACGTGCAATGGTTTGTTATTACTTAAATTTGCTGCGGATGTGCGGAAAATATCGACTATTTTGATAGAGTCTAAAATACAGGATTATGAGGGCATCAGGTAATTTAATGCGTTATATTTTATTTTCATAATAAGAAGCAGTAGGTACCCGATAATGCAAAAAGTTACATGTATGGAATTTTCCATTCTCTAGCTAGAGCAAGAACACGACACGTGTAAATACACAAATAATTTTTAATTATACAAATATTTGCATTGCAGAATTGCATTGAAGAACCTCCGCGGGCTACTCTACTCGTAAGTTTCATGCATCGTGGCTACGTTTTCAAATGTAGATGTATGATTAACATTTGAAATTAACTTGTTATCTAAGACATAAGACATAATTTAAATAGAGCATGTGCTTCGCCTTGTAGTTCTTAATGGCATGTTTGTTTACATACGCTTAATAATAAGCTCCCTAACTAGCTGTCTGATGAGACCTAACTCATTTAAGATTATAAAACTAAAAGGAACAAGAAAATTTACCTTTTTATCAAAATACCGGGCATTATCGTGCATAAAACTACTATAAATAAACTATAAAAAGGAAATAAAAAGGTTAACTTCAATTTATTTTATTACCTGATTAAGTGTACCTAGTCAATTAGAAAAATGTCAGCAATTTTAGATGGCTACAACATTATTTCTACATTGCTCAGGCAGTTATGATAATGAAATTAATGTTTATTGTTTTACCTATTCATACTTAAACTTAGATATAGGTATATAGACTACTTTTTATGTTAATAGCCGACAAATGAGCACCAGACCTAATGTTAAGTGGTCACCGCTATTCATGAACAACAGCAACACCAAAGCATCAATGACTCTTTATTAACCAAGTGTTGGAAAGAAAAGAAAAAAGAAATATGCTCTCTCCAGTTGTAAATTCAGCAGTTTCTTAATACTTATATAAGTCACTGGCTACTGACACCTATTACCTACAATTAACTACCTACCAAATAACTTCAGCTTAGTCAACCAGCTGTTTATTAATTCCTTAATAAGTAACTAGGTAATAGAAGGAACTGTTAGCTAGTTAGTGCCTAATAGCTGTCTTTTTGATGTATTCCAGTACAAGTAGGTAATTATTAGTAAGTCTTAATATAATTTGCTCCCAGATGATGTTTCTACTTTATAAGGACTAAAATGTTTGTCTTTACGTGTTCATGTCAAAAATAAATCATCAAACCCTGATAAATAATCAATGAACCACAACCGACCAGAAACAACAAGAATTGATGAACAAAAAAATGGTAGTGTTATTAATAACAAAAATATCTTTGAATATAATTCAGTCATCAACATGCATCAATCAATTACTTAGTTGGAGCCGAGATAGTAAAAAAATATTTGCATCATAAAAAGTGCTTTGGCTGTACCTATCTCCTAACATAAAAACTTAAACAAAACAAAAATAGAATTGGGAGGTTTTAAAAAAGGAAGGCCTTTTTTAATTCTGTAGAAAAATCGTGCGTTACAAACTTTCCCCATACGATGTAAAAGAGCACCCTCTAATACAATGTAAGTTGAGTCATAAATTCCTTAGTCTAGAAAAAAGTGAATTTAAATTAGTACTTTACATGCTCAATAGAAGTAATCGTGTTGTCAACTTTTTTACTTGTCTCGATGTTGTCTCGCATTAAAAACTAGAAAAATTACTATACATGTTTACCTGTCACCCCAACCCCAACGACCTCGAATAGACAAGATCACATGCCTTCCCCTCGTCCATAGTTGAACTGAGTGCATCCAGAGCAGGATCGACGAATATCCCATCCCAAATACTGAAGTTTGTTGAGACAAAAAAGCGATTTTGTGAGTTTTTGCTGATACATAATTCCATTCTACTACTATAATAAATTAATGATTGGACATTTATTACTCCTTTTCACCTATCACTATCACCTCGTTTAGGGATAATTTCTGAGATAAAAAATATCCTTTGTTTTAAGGACTTTTCTATAGGTATCTGTTATAAATTTCATTAAAATGGGTTACCTTCCCATTTATTATTTTAGTAGAGATTGAGATTAATAAGCAACTGACTCGGTTTTCATACGTGAACTATAATTTTTTAAAAGTTCCAAAACCCTCGAGATAATAAATAAATTTCAAGTGGCTGTGTTTTCTTTCATATTGATGACGAATTTCTAGCACTTTCAATTATAAAAGACCCGTTAGCTGTAATAGGTTGATAAGTTATTAGAAACAATTAGAGAAAACAAGCACAGTGTACACTGTTGTTCATCCTTCGAATTTCCGACACGCGTATTTTTATTGCAAATTAAATACCAATTAATAAAATATCATTGTAGTCAACACAATTGGACTATAATTAGTCATATTATTATTTATAAGTAATTAAGTGCAACGATCAGAGAAGCATTATCGATTCTTCATGAAACTGTAATTACCTATCAATTATGGAATGTCTTACTTACATTTCGGATTCTCTCATAGCAACACTATGCTCTATAGATTTTGTATCCCTTGGAAAATGTTATTGCTTAATAATATTGACGCTCCATTCAACACTCAACACTGAAAATTCTTAGGATAGAAAGGACAAAAACAACATGGAATAATTTAGATTTTACTAAAAATAATAGACCAACGTGGTTGAGAATTTATTTTGCAGTAAAAAATGTTTTACAAATTTAATGTCCCGCAAATAGTTTCCCAGTTAAACATTAAAAACATCTGCATTTACAGCAGTCAGACAAACTTGGATCCTCAAAAATATTTACTTTTCAACGGCATACATTATATTTAACCTCAAAATATTTTTGATTTACAGACAACATTTGAAACACGATGCGCAAATATTTAAAAAAACCGGCCAAGTGCGAGTCACACTCACGCACGAAGGGTTCCGTACCATTATGTATAAAAACGCCAAAAAAATCTGGTCTGTTGTATGAAAGCCTCACTTAAATATTTAATTGTTTTATTGTAGCCACATATTACGCACAACGCCATCTCTTGGACTGAAAGGTAACTAAATTATCGTCAAAAATTTATTTTATTCTGTTTTTTAGTATTTGTTGTTGTAGCGGCAACAGAAATACATCATCTGTAAAAATTTCAACTGTGTAACTATTACGGTTCATGAGATACAGCCTGGTGACAGGCGGACGGACGGACGGATGGACAGCGAAGTTTCAGTAATAGGGTCCCGTTTTACCCTTTGAGTACGGAACCCTAAAAACTATATCGATAAAGATAACGTGTGTTTTAAGAAGTAATTTTAAACTCAATTAATTTTCATGATTAATAAATCTACACTGAATAATGCATCACTGCATCTATTACTGCATAATTTTGTTTTTGCACCATTCGCACTGGCACACTAATAATCCAATGATTATTTTCATAAATTTCTCACCATCTTACAATTGAACTTTCATTTTATAAATATTATCTTTGTGATTACTTACATAATGTGGCCAGGCTGGTGTATCCAGGCCCTTTGGACACGAATATAAGTACGTACCTAATTAGTTTGAAAGTAATTAATTTCACTTACAGAAACTGAAGTGATGTCATGGCCTCCAAGAAATGTCGAATATTATAAAGAACCCACATACACAGTATTTACATTAGTATTAACATTAGTATTAGTATAGACATTAGTATTTTCAGCCTTCATTTAATTTTTTAATGTAAAAATCTGTCTAAAGACCAGAGGTGCAGTAAATGGCACTTAATGCGTCGTCACTTTGGCCTGTACTTGTAGATTCAGATAATAATGATATATCTACATAAATATTGACAACATCACTAATGCTTAAACCAGCCGATAAGTGTAGCAACTACACTTCACACATAAGATACTTACATGTGACAAAACAGTACAGTTATTAGATACTTAAGTATTATTTATGTTGATTTATATATCTTATCGTTTTATAGTCGTATATCATCCATTATTGCCCATGGCATGTAGAAGTAAGTACTTGGAGTTATGTATGTATATGCCTTTGCAAAAACAAATCTGCTTGAAATGGTCTTTAGGCACGCAACCCTCGAAAATGCGTTTATTACTCAATTTTATATCAAGAAATCCAATTGTCAGTTTATTTTACACGATAATTAAGTATGCAACATAGGAGTCATTTTTCCTTAGAATTTAGTGAATAACTTTGTGTTAGGTACCTAAATAATATAAAAATAAAATTTCAATTTAAGAAAAAAGAAACATTTTCAAGTCCAACAACGCGTTACAGTTATTAACGAGAAAAAGCAAAGAAAAACACGTCATCTTAGCAAGAAAAAAATATCTGAACCACAAAAGCTTATAGGTATTATCTGTTTAAAAAAAGAACACGTGTATTATACTAGTTTTCTTTTTGCCGAAATAGTGGCCGACAATTCGTCACAGTATTCATCATTACAATGAGGTACATTATAACGAAACGATTATTTGCACTAAAAAGTTAATAAAAAATAAGTTACTTATATATTCTATGGAATTACATTGCCTATTTTCCTCGTTATTTGCGTATTCTCACTCCGTTTACAGCACAGAATCTAGATTTTTTAATAATATCATCCATGATAGACTGTGGTAATCAAGGACGATGTAACAATGTAACTTTATCAACTTTGAATAACATTACTTTGTAAATGAAAACATACGCAGGCTTTTATGTAACTAATCATTAAGAATTGTATGATTAGGTACTAATATTATAATTAGGATTTTTTAAAGTTCTCTCTTTGTTTGTAATAAGAGTCATTTATTAAAAATGTTCATTACTGATTCATTTTCTTAAGCACTTGTATTTGCATTTTGCCCACGTGTATATACGAGTAACTAAATCAAAAATGGATTATTATTTTTACGTACAATTGATGAAAAGTATCGTTATGGACAGATGGCATGGACTAAGTACCTATGGAAAGATTAAGAATGGAAGTAAATTATTAAGGGACTTTAAAAGAGAATTCTGTTCTTATTTAAACGTCTAATGCGTCCTGCGAGAACAACCTCTAATTATTTTTACATACATAGCAAACCAAAAAGGGTACAAGTCTTAATAAGCGAAATTGTTTTTTTTTTACTTTATTCAATATCAATATAGGACTTGACCTTTGCCAGTGCGTGGACAGACACGCACTTGGCTTTTCTTTTGCAATAATAAAACAATGCAAAATTTATTTCTGCGTTAAGTGTTGTACTATTGTTTGCATGATGGCACGCAGCTACATAGTTATTGCGTGTCCCTAATGTTTGCATTTAGGTTGCAACCAGGTCAAAGATGGATATTGTATAAGGTAATTGTTCTATCTACCCGTGTGGTTCATTCGTGTTCATTGAGGCAAATAAAATTAATAATGCAATTTCATTATTTGTCTCGCAAGCGAGCATCGTGTTTCTTACCAATAATTCTTGGAAAAATTCTAACACCAACTGGACGTAATTTGTGATTTTTACACCGTACCTAGTGGCATTTATCAACTAATAAAATGTCTTTTAAAATTCATGAACTTAGTAATTATTTAGTTATAAAGTTGTTTTTAAAATTAATATTTGTGTGTTGTTTAAGACATTAGATTTTTTACGTAGAATCTATTGGTATAAAATTATCCATTCACACTCTAACATCTAGGGATTCGTACTAACTGTACCTACATAAGTAGTTAGTTCATTCAGATTGTAATATTTTTTTCTGTGACGTAACTATAAATTATTTTAAGATTTTCTTAGTATTGTTTTTACTGTAAGTTCTCGCTTCTTACCAAACATGACCGAATTTTGTTGTAAATTTTAACACATCTATCCATGGGCTACCAGTTTTACTACCTAAGCCTAAATATTCATAGTATCAATTTAAACTTATTTCTAGTATTAATATCGTAAACATCACTTTTACGACATCACTTTTACGAAAGCTGCCACAGTATCAGCAAACCCAAGAACACTGCCTACGAGACAAATTCAAAGCGAAAAATCACTCGAGAAAGACATTATCCTTACCATATTTTACCGCGTGCTTCATTACGCTCGTGAGAAATATGAAAAATAGGTCCGCGAACTACGTGCCTTTGACTTCCAAAACGATGAAAATTAAAACAGAGAGACGTTCTCGTCGGGTCGCGAGACCCGCGAAGGTAATGACGCGGGTAATTGCGTCGCGTTGCATCCTCGTGTGGATCTGTATCCTTGTGGTTCCCATGGCATAGTACAAGTATCTACCAGAGGCGCGATCCTAAACAATTATTACTTTGCAGAGTAGAGGTACGAATATGAATGTCTTGCAGTTGAAATAAAAGAAATACACCTAAACACAAGTATTTATAAATATATTTGCAATTACTACTGTTGTCGTATTATTGTATTAGTACGTATTACTTACATAAAAAAATAAGAAAAACTGAACTAAAATAGATAAATATGTAGGTATGCCCTTCTTATGAAGGGAAGCTTCTTTTTTCTTATTTTATCTTATCTTACAAAATTCATTAATTATTGAATTTTGTTTTAAACACCCCCAAAATTTCGCTCCAACATCCCTCGATTTTTACTTCATTTTGTTATTCTTCATTGTAAAATTAATAAGTAATTTACGTGTCACCCTTAATTACGACTTCAATTTTTTACTTACTTTCTGAAAGTGCAACGGTAACGGGTCGAAACAATGTGAGCGAGACGGTTAAAAAACTCGACCACCATGAACGATGGCATCTAAATTAAACTGGGTGGTAAAGTGACCTATGACCTATACAAGTAAGACCTAACGCTAAAGCCTTGTCCAATTAGTAGAGTGCATGTTGACCAATGAATTCACGATTCGTGACTTAATAATTTTAACAAATTTAAAAGCGACTTCAATATCGACAAGTAATAAGAAATTATTTTGAAACATGTATACTTAGTATCATCATCAGATCCTAGCTTGGCAACAATCTACTACAAAGACTACCTCGGAAGTAAGATTTTCAAATGAAAAATATAAAAAAATAATTTCACAAATCCCAGAAAAATCACTGGACATACATAAATATTATTATAAAAACAAAAAACCCGACTGCTTACAAAAAAACTCAAAAGAAAAAAACAAGTGTCACAATATCAACATAAAATACTTCATGCTGCCGCATGCGGTGACAAACGTAGTACTTGTGATAAATCTTTTTTTACCCGTAGGTAATAGTATTGTTTGTCCCCGCCTGCAGTCGGGTTTTTTGTTTTTATAATAATATTTTTATTTCAGACTTTTTAGTGGGTTCGCCGAAAAATTCTACTTTTGGGATGGTTTTTAACAATTTGTGTTAAAACGTGTGCCTACACGTTACATGACATATATATATTTGAAAAGGTCTTTTCACGATCTTTCATTTGATACCCATATTGCTAAGATAAGAATAAAACTCAAGATTATCCCCACTTTTTCTTCCACTTTCGGGCGCCATTTTGAAAATTCATATAGCCTGTGACACTTCCACAGTTCTGACGAATTCAACGATACCTCATAATTATGTCGAAATCCGTTCAACCGTTTGGGCTGTGGGGCCTCACAAATAAATGGACATACATACAAACATACATACATACATACACTCGAAAAACATAACCCTCCTTCTGACGCAGTCGGATAAAAAATTGAACATAATATAATCTCCTATTTTTCTTGAAGTCGATTAAAAATAAAGCAAAACCCTCATACACAGTACAACCTCATTTAACCTTATCTTCCAAAGAAGTTTCCAAAGCACAACCTCATTTAACTTACTTCCAAAGACGTTCCCTAACAGCACAGTCCCGTACGTACATTGTACGTAGTGCTACCACTGCGTAGTATATTATCCATTACCGTGCGCATGTTTCGCGAGCACGTCCGCGCCCATTATCAATTAGGCGGCGCGCGTGCGGCCTGTCATTACCGTCAGCGCACGACCACGCACCCGCTGGAATGACAAGCCCTGTGAATTGAAGTTCGTTTTGACTATGACACGGGTACTCACGATATTAGTTGTATGTCGATCGTAAGCAGCTAAGCGGAGTCAAGGGGAAATTCGGTGTAAAGTTCAGATGCAATGCAATTCAGAGTATCCGTTATAATTTTAATCCAAAATCCAAAATCGTCATTCAATTTAGTCAACAGCTATAAGAAAAGTATTCCACAATTCCCTACCAAATCCGACCTAATTGCAAAAGTGATAGATTGTAAGGACTTAAAAATAAAACCATAAAATTAAACTATTGGATTTAAAACTACTTGTTTAAACTTACTTGTACATTTATCGAGTAAAGTTTAGTCAGTGTTTTTTTTTACTTTAATACTTTTGAACTACAAATATAAGTATTTTGTTATGACAATATAAACACACATTTTTTAAAAGGTCAAATTAAATTGCCCAATTACTCGTATTAATTATAGGTGCTCCTGGAATTAATTGGATAATTATGAGATTATTTTCTGCGTAAATATATTAATTCATATTATTTTTACGTTGCGTTATTGGTACTTAAATAATAATAGAATTGTTATTTTACCTTTTGTATGACTAGAAGCTCGATTTTCTGCAGGAAACTTTTTTTTAGTATGTATATTTAAACCATATCCTTTAATTAGGTAACATCGGTATCCTCTTTAACCAACTTGAAAAAATGGAGGTTCTCAATTCGACTGTATTTGTTATGTGTGATTCCTCAAAACTTTTGAATTTGAGTTTAAATTTTGAATTTGGGTGAATCCTAATTCTTTTTTTGAAAGCTTTTAGCTACTTGGCGTCTAGTACCATATAAATTAAGCGACATTAACGGGTAGTTTTGGTAAGATAAAAGTTAAATTACCTGATACATCTACCTACCTAATAATTTTTTAACTTTTATTATTTTATTCCACTAGAATCACCTAATATTGCTAAGTGCAGTTACTTTGTTATTAACTAGCTTCTGCCAGCGGTTTCACCCACGTCCCGTGGGAACTACTTCGCGTACTTCAGATGAAAAGCAGCCTATAGTCTTTGTGCACGAGAATTTTTTTTAATGTCTCTTTTATTATCTGTTATTATGTTTTTTTTTAATATAATATTATAGCCTATGTCACCCGGGAATAGTGTAGCTTTCCAACAGTGAATTTTTCAAATCGGTTCAATAGTTTCGGAGCCTATTCAATGCAAACAAACAAACAAACAATCAAATCCTCCTTATAATACCTATTATATAGTATAGATAAAAATCAACAAGGCAATTACCTAACATAAAATACATTTATTCAATACAGCAGTCTTCATAGAACTCAAGTCAACACACATCAATTTTATAAACATGTCTCAACAATCTGCTTCACTTTTTCCGAAGCATATCGAGGGAGGGTTACTACTAGTACAAATGTAGCATAAATGATAGCCTACGAAAATCGTAAGTTACCTGTGCGCTGTTGGAAGTAAAGGTTGAGGTTGAGGCTACCGCTCCGGCTGGATGCAAATAGCGAGATTTACAGATAGCACGACTTGCGCTCGGACAAAATCGTGTACGGTGGCCCTTAAGTACTTTAAAGTATTTTAGACCTCGACATTTTTTATTATAACTTATGTTCACAAAACGTTGTAGGAACAAGTATATTATGAGCCTGCGTTCGCAACTTTTAGTAGGTACGAGTGTAGGTACCCTGATGAGTTTTCTCCCTACAAGTACATAGGTACACATACACCCACTTTTCTTTCACAAGATCTTTCATAATGTTCTTCTACGATACTTAGGCAGAAGTTTCCATAGATACTGGAGGATTTGGGTTTAAATCTTGGTCGCTAATTTTCAAAAATTATGTGGGTATTACAATTTATTTATCCCTTGCTTCAGTGAAGGAAAAGGTTGCGAGGAAATCTGCACACCTAAGAGTTCCCCATAATGCTCTTAAAGGTATAATGAAGGAGGGCAATCGATGCTTGACCAGCGAGTGAAATTATGGCCCGTAGGTACTCCCCATATTGCGAGAGCAGACCCGTGGCCAGCTGTAATGAAAGTTGTTCATTTTATGTTAAGCAGTTCTGTGGTACACATCACAATACAGTCTCCTGACTTGATGACTTGAGGACTGCCATCGCCATGGAGTGTTAGAATTATAGATTCATTATAATTATACTTATAGTGATCTTCTTAGATCCAGGATTTCTTAGTTTATATTACATTGTCAACCTTTATCCCTCTTCGGTTGTATTAATTAATCATTGTTCTATTCTCGAAGATTTGATTGTCACTGGCAAAACAGATACATCTCTCGTCTCCTGACAGTACCGCACTTCGCATCACCAGCTCTCCATTTGCTTGCTTGCACTTGCAACACCTCGTTGTTGTTTTTCCTAAGGATATAAAATTCCTCCGTTACCATACTCTTTCCAGCTTAACGCTATCAATTTATATTAATCGTTTCATACGTAGGTAAATAATCTACCTAATAACTAAGTGACAGCTAATCATAACCGCTCAACTATTGCTATTATCACACAAATCCACAACTGTTAGTTAACTATTATGACTCTTTTCATACGAAAATTAAACATTTGTGCCTGATGTCGATAAACGCGAGTCTCCTCGTTCAGACCTGGTTTAGACCTCAATATAACAGGAGGCTTCGTGAGTGCTCGTGAGCGGTTGCGAGATAACGCGGGGTCGCGCGTCACGATCGTCGAAGCCCCCCTCCCATCCCCCCGCCCCGCAACGCGCACGCACTCACCTATACTCTCCTCGTATTTACGAGTATATCTCCTGCATTTTCATAGTCTTCTAGTACATTATGTAAACGTCTTTTATAACACTGATTTAAAAAAAAGGAAAAGATTCTCAATTCAACTGTATTTTTGTATGTTATTACCTCATAACTTCTTACTGGGTGAAGCGGTTTTGATCATTTTTATACAAATATTCGAGAGCTGGTGTATGAGTGACTTTTGACGAATATTTTTGGAGTAATGCGTATTTAATTTATACTCGCTACCTCGTAACTTTAGCCTGAGTGTTCCGATTCTTATAATTCTTTTCTATGCGACATCTCACGGATAGTTTTTTTTTGATTTTATGGTTTTCTTTTTGATTTTAAAGTGGTTGTTTTTTGTTAGATGATCATCAGTCATTTATAAAAAGAGACCGTCCCTTGCAGCAGGCCCCGTAATGAAGGCAATAAAAATAACACATTGATATGTATGTAACTCAATGCAATAACATTTAAGTTACTTACGCTATCGAAATGAATTAGATATTTGATACATGTTCATTCTACCATTTATTTTCATTAGGTATATAAATGGCAATACACACCACAATGGTAATATACAGAATTCATGTACATACGTCAAGTCTCAATTATGCTTGACGTTAAACTGTAAACTAACCATTGAGGAGCACAAAAACATAAAATATTGTACCTACATATTACGGTTAGACACCATGAAAGAAATTTTACACAATGGGCATGTCGTAATGTTTGCAAAAACCAACCATACGGACATCATACATCTAAATTGGAGTGTAATTTGCTCAGACCTTTCCCTGATGACAATTTCGTAATTAGCCAGAGTTATTTATTTCCTACGCATTTATGAGCTTACAATGTACACTTAAACTCTTCGCTTTATACGGAACTTTGGTTCTATAACTACAAATGGCTAGTGCATATTAAATTTTAATGATTAATCTTAACGTGTTCCAGCGGTTATTTTAAACTAGCAAGGTGTTTTTATAACTTATGCGATTGCATAAAGAAACGCTAGAACATTTCTTGTAAGTAGGTAATAAAAATAGTCATTATTTACTTTAAACAGGACCTCCGATGGCGGTACAACTAAGCGTAATTATAAAAGACGACTGCACTTACAAAAGGTCGTTTTTTTAGTGTAATTATCAATTATGCGTAGGTTTCTCTTTAGCCACTGGTTCAATTATATGAATTAGAGCTATGTTTAATGCATACATAAAGATTGTAACGATAAAAATAACGCGATTTCATGCCATGTCTCCATCGTAATTGTTAGGCGTAATTTAAAATTATTTTATATACGAAATCATGCAATAGTTAACGTTAAGCCACGTGGACATTTAGATACGTACAAACTTTGACACATGGATTAGGTGGTAGGTCATTGCCAAAAGTATGGAAAGGAAGGTCAAAATAATCCCTATTTCGAACCAATACAAGTCATCAAGTTATTCATCAGGATGCGCTAGGATCATCAGAGTTCGGCTTGGACTCAAAAATGAATGGAACCTCTTACATCGCAAAAGGGAAGGGTCGAGGCTAGAATCTGAAGGAGTTAAATGTCAACTCATATATCGCTCATTCACAAGAAGGACGTCACAACTAAAAATTACTAACTTTTGGGAAACGAGGTTTTTAACTTTGTAAATTTAATTAAAAAAAATGTATGGACTAGAAGGCGATACTACTACATTTATTTTATTCCTCATTTATCTGTCATACTAAATCAGTCTTATTTGTGAGTAAAAAGTGGGTAGTTTTATTATAATTTAATTTTAAGTGTCACCTAGTACAAGATGTGTCGTTTTTCTAGAAAGTAAAAATTATTTTTCTTTTAATTATCCATCTTGTGTCATTATTGACAGTAAGTATATTGTAAATCTATACATAATTATAATACGCAAAGGTGATGACTGACTGACTGATCTATCAACGCACAGCCCAAACTACTGGACCGATCGGGGTGAAATTTAGCATGGTACAATGATATACTATTGGCATGCTATCATGATACTACTATGATGCCACTATGATGTAGGCATCCGCTAAGAAATGATTTATCAAAATTCATCCCCTAAGGGGATAGGGCTAGGGAGGTGAATTTTAGGCGAATACCATGGCAGCAAAGCCGCGGGCGGAAGCTCATTATAAAATAAAAATGATTTTAAATAAAATATGACTATTTATAAAATTATTTTGCATTTGTAACAAAACTCAGCCTAATTCTTAAAAACTATAAACTTCAAATATCCTTCAAAATTCAAAGAACTCTTATAAAATAAAAATAAATAAGTCGGTCATAATAATTGCTTTTTACAAAAAAAAAATAACCGAATTCAACATCGACAAGCAAATATAACTCAAAAACTACCCACCATGTGGAGCTCAATTCCAACCATCTAGATGTAAAGTTCACCCCACTATAAAGTAATCAAGCTCAAACACAAGATAATTGCTATAAATCGTTGAGGAGTTCCCTCGACTGTCTTTCTGCTTCATTACATCGACTACAGACGTTCATGAAATTGTAGTGCTTTATTATACTTAATGGAAACATTAACAAACACATCCCTTACTATTTTAGTCGCCCCTTATTATTTTCGAAAGTTCCCCTTGATTTCTCTAAGATCCCATCATGAGATCCTGGTGGCCTTATCACAGGACCACTCCTGGAATATCTAGGCACTTTCCAACAAAAAAGAATTATCAAAATAGGCCAAAATAACAAACAACCAAAAAAATCGCTGAACAAACATAAAGAAACATCTATACGGTCGAATTGGGAACCACCTTTTTTGAAGTCGGTTAAAAACTATAAAAACATTTCAATAAAATGAAAAAAAAATCAATTCTTATAAATAATTTAATCACGTAAAAGCTTAGGTAATATTAAAATGAAACAAATCATTGAAACTTGTAAAAATCATAGGGAATTATTTTCTATTAAAATATAGGAAAAGGAGCATAAAAACTTGGTATGGCTCTTTTATATAATAACCCCAGTAAAACCATCTTCGTCCTCACTGTGCATTTTTTCCACGTATTTAAAAGAGCTATTAGTGCTACTAGTAGAAGAACAAGGGTAGCTAGTGTAGCTTGATCTCTACCGAGGAGTTGCAGTTGAGTTGTCTATTTTGTATTTAAATCCATGTTACAATTTGAATCTCTTTTGCAACCCTCTTCATTCACTGAAAAAACGGAAGAAATATTATGTTTATTTACATTATTAAAGCATAAAATGAAAAATAAAGAAAAACCTGTTATCTTATTTTTACTATTATCGTTTTTAGATGCAATTAAACGCTTATGTTTTTCTTCCTCTGTTACCAGGCATAGTTGATAGTTCGTAATAATCAAGTCTAAAAAACAAATAAATATTGTTAGTAACGTCATAACTTAATATACTTTAAATATTCAATATCAGCTTTTAGTATCTATAATGTTTTTGTACGAAATATGTCGTTAAAGAATTTACACTAGTACAATTACTTATTATTTATAACGTATTAAGAGGATATAGTTCAAATGAAATAAATGTATAATATTATCAATAACGACACAACACAAAGTATAACCTATAATATCAGAAGAAAATTCTAGATAAACAACGACACAAATTTTGATAAGTCGTTCTATTATAAAGTTATAAAATGAGTTTTTACTTACCTTTTCAAAAAGCTCGACATAACAAGAATTATGATGTATTTTCACTAAAATTGCACATGTTCCCACTTCTTCAAATTCGTAACAACTGAAATGTGCCGGTGTTTAAAAAAGCGTAACGCAAGAGCAAGATCGATAAAAAATGACACAACCTGTCTCACTCCCTCATTTGACGGCCGATTGTTAAGACGTTCTTACAATAAATAAAGTTAAAAATTCTAATCTTCTGTGTATATTTAACTCAAAATTTTAGTTTTTTGAGATGTGACGTCCTTCTTGTGAATGAGCGATATGTCTGAATTTGATAAACCTCCCGGAGTCCACAGACTTATCCTATCGACTACTACTTAACGGTAACGCATGCTCACATAATGATGGGAACTCTCCAAAGCTGAAGCATTATGAGCGGCTCAAACTAACTGCAATATGCGCCTGCGTTGCGATGTTTACTCAAACAATACGCACTTGAAAGTCTAGGGGAAATTTATTTACTGATGCGACTAATCATAAGTTTTAACATTTATAGTCTCAATGATTTTACAATTCAAATCAAATTATTGCAATTACAATTGACTTTAAACTCTGTTACAACAAATTAAGGCCTTATGCCGCTATTTCTACGAATCACTTGTAATGTGATGCCTCTCGATCGAGGGCCAATCACATGTCGTGCGTAACTAACTACTTGAAAACGATGCCTATCGAACTTAGCGACAACGAAGCAATACATTGCTGAGGAATGGATCAGAAAAATTAGCGAAAATTAAGGCGAACAGGTAATGGATACCAAATTAGAGAAAACGAAGCCGAAATAAAAATTCTATTTAATGTGTCGCAGAGTATTCCGCATTGGTACCGTGAATCGATTGTCCACTGCAGTTATGGCCTCGACCACCTACGGAGCACGCAATCGTCTGATTGCAAACCACCTATTAGTAAAAAGGATATAGCTGAAATTATTTTGTCCTTTGTTCACTAACCTGCAATCAGACTAATCTATTTTTGTTGAGTGAACAGTCACGTCACCTTATACCAACCTATGGTACAATGTATACCTAGGCTTAATTTTTTATATTATATTTTTCTCATTGCTATAATATATTTAACAGTTACGTCAGCGTAAAATTACTTCCCCTCACTCATAATACACAATATGATAAACATTTTAATACATTTACAAACAAGTTATGTAACTTGTATGATAATAAAATGTAATATATTGTAGTGTACGTGATATAACGTTGCAAGGGACAATAATGAAATACCATTCCATGTTAAACATAGAAAACGTATTTCGTTATAGGTGGCAAACTTAACGCCTATAAGAAAGGAAATCTGCATACAATGCTCGAGACACAGTTATGGTTGGCCACAGACAAGAGTTATTCGATTAAATGTTACAAACATTTCACATTTATGTTTGTAAATATATTTTCATGTGTAAACTAGTTGGTTAACTATGTTGTTCTGAGTTATGTTCGCGTAAGCTATAACTATGTATAATTATTTATAAGGGTGTGCCTGAGTTGGTCGGATTTTTTTGTAATATTAATGAGAAGACAGAACTCTATAAACTTAGACATTTTTGAACCGAAAAAAAATATAAATTTGCTGCTATATACCTCCAATATTCATTACCTAGCACATCGATTTTATAAGTCACGAACGAAGACTAATTTAATTATTTCTAATTAAGACAAGAACTTTGACGCGACTTTTATAGTTTATATAGGTTACGCTTTTTTAGAGGCGACCATCTCAGTCCTCAGGGGTAGCAACGCATCCGTGACCGAATTAGAACGAGACTCTAACTGGACTATTTCTACCTAACATTAAGTAACAGGACTAATTATCACTAACAGCCCCTGTCCTCACACTTATTAACAAACTAACCAACTAATATTCTAAAACCATCTTCTAACTGGACTAACCATCCTAGTCCCTTTGAGTCTAGTTCTACGTCGGTCACAGTTGTTATGAGCGGCAGGGGAAGGGTGGTGCTGCATGCTCGTTTGCTATCATAATTCCATAAAAAAGTTTCTTTTTATAGTTATTTTCTAAGTTAAATTCTAAGTAAGATATTTTTATAACAATAACAAAATGACTGCCAGTATAAAACGAAACCAAATGATGAAAAATTACTAAACAAAAATATACTTCAATTTAAATTTTGGTAAGTATATGGGGCCAGCCAGGTGACCGCCACCAGAGTTTGAATATAAAGAATATCAAAATCGGTTCACCCAGTAAAAACCATGACTCATGTGGTAACATACAAAAAAACGTTACAATCGAATTGAGAACCGTCCCCTTTTTTGAAGTCGGTTAAACTATGTATAAGAATACTATAGAGAACTTAAGCATTAGTAGGTTTCTAACCTATTTTGCTAAAGTTGAAAAAACTATCTGCATCAACTTCACAACTATGGGAAGGAAAGCCAGGAAAGTTCTGGAAGAAATTACGTTAACTTACAAAATATTTTCTCTAAAAATAGAAAATAAGTAAACGTTCAAAGTATGTTGAATACATTTATAAATATTTTGCTGCGGATAAAGTAGATTTTACGAGAAATCGGAACCGTTCACTGTCTGTGGTCTGGCCGTCCGATATGCTTTTGGTTGATTTTTATTAGCTGCAGGTAGAAGCTAGGATATAACTTAATTGAATCGGATAATCGAATTTCTAAATGAATTGATACAAAAAAATTATATAGATCTCTTAATCATGGGTAGAACCTCGTATAGCGATTATTTTTCAATTGCGTAAATTCGACGACAGTAGCCTAGTAAGCTAGTCCCCGGTTCAATAGGCTATTTGACAGTATGAAAAATAAAGTGTTATTTAAAGTAATCCGTTTATAATATCACTACAAGAAGCGTCAGCGACAAAAATAACTTTAACATATTAATTATTTAATGAAAACTCCTTAATTTTAAAATATTAATTTTTGTGTATCAGTCACGTGACATAAAACGTTCACGATTGGTCGAATTCTTGATGACGTAACATGCTTGTCAACAAAACAATAACAAACAATTCGTCTCGTTAACTCTTGTACTGTTTTGGTGTTTAATTTCGTCGGAGACTCTTTTATAACATTATTAATTGGAATATATTATACATATATTTGTGTATTTGCATACCATAAATAATAATGGATAGATGGATACTAATTTTATGAAAGCGGACAGCCGAAATTTGCCTAAAGTTGACGCTATAATGGTCGGGTTATTTTTCAAAAATAATCCCGATTTTTTTGCTCCTGAGCTGAAAAACGTGAAAACCGTTAAGTATAATAAAACTTTATTCAATTAGTTAAATTTTATCGTGACTTCGCCAAATATCGATATACTTTCTCATCATATA
This sequence comes from Hesperia comma, assembly GCA_905404135.1. Lineage (NCBI taxonomy): Eukaryota > Metazoa > Arthropoda > Insecta > Lepidoptera > Hesperiidae > Hesperia > Hesperia comma. The sequence goes on along the minus strand of FR990021.1, from coordinate 10,634,477 downwards.
CCTACTTCATCTCATCATATCTCATCAGGATACTTTGTACGCGGTTTATTATTATAAATAATTTTTCCGGGGTTTTTACTGACGTATTTGAACATTTTGTCACTGCACAACATTTGTAACTCATTTTAATACAAGGACACAAAAGAAATCACTGTTGAAATTTGACACAAATCGCAGAAAGAAACTATCACACACTAAACTCGCTACATGTTTGTTATGATGTTATGATGTTAACAAGCATGTGACGTCACAAGAATTAGTGAGACGCCATCTTGCATGAAGAGGCGTTTTGGCGGCTTATTTAAATGTTGAATATTTATTTGAATTTTTTAGATGAAATACATAACAGAATTTAAAATTAACAATTTATATAGGGTCCATAGTCACTACATAGTATAAAACAAAGTCGCTATTTTTGTCCGTCTGTTTGTTTGTTTGTCTGTTTGTCTGTATGCTTAAATCTTTAAAATTACGCAACAGATTTTGATGCGGTTTTTTGTAATAGGTAGAGTGATTCAAGAGGAAGGCTTTTATGTATAATACATGCATATATTCCCACGAGAACGGGATCCACGCGGGTGAAACCGCGGGCGGGCCGCTAGTCATTAATAATTAATCTTCAATAGTTTTTAAAATCTTGTCAAATAGCCTATTCCCGGCTTGGGCTGATATTATTGAGACAAGTAGATAGTATAATGTCTTTTTCGGGTAATGCCTTTGTCGGGTGTCAGTGATGTGTTTTTGTCATCATAGCCTGGGGAATCATAATCTGGGTATGTGAGTGTTTACGTTTATTTTATGAAAATATATACCTACCTAACGACTGCTTAAAGACATAATAGAGAGAGACCTTATAGACTTAAAGAAAAAAAACATTAAACCTACGAATAATCAGCGGAGCTAATGATCCTTCATAACATAATACAATGATCCCTCAATCGTCGAATTATGATAATTATTTTAAAAGTTCTGCGGAACATAATATGAATATACACCAATACATACGGGATGAAGACATAACCCCTTAAGTAACTTAGCTTTACTTAAGTAAAAAGAAAGTAAGCGACCTTAGTCATATGACATTAACTAACATCGTAAACAAAGATACTCAACATTCCTAACCAAAGGCCATATTTAATGACAACACGACATTTTAGTAATGTTAGTAATATAAGCGTCGTGTTCCTGGTTCGATTCCAGGTGAGGTTAGCGATCTTATGCGTAAGATAAGTATTTATTCGTGACCGAGTACTGTGCGAATTTATTGTGCTGTCTGCGAAGTTGTCGAAGCGCTCCCACTTGGGCCGTTATGAGGAAACCGTATCGAATACTGTGCAGATAGAACAGATAGATAATAATATTCTTAGAAACTGTCGAAAGCGCGTGTAAACGCAAAAACTTGGTTCAAAAACCTAAGTCTTAAACCATACATATAAAATATTAAATTGCCTTTGTTGCTTTTGTCGTAGTTTTTGTGCATGACAAAGATTTTTTTGGAGATATTTGTTAAAGTAACAATGACAACGATATTTCATGACGATGTGATAAAAAAATGTTAAGACTTAATTTGGGACCTAGTTACCTACGTCACAGCAATACTTTACCAATCAGAAATACCCAATTACAAAATAATTATAAGTATCTTATCTAAACATTTGAATTTTAATTTTTGTCCCATGTAATTGGATAATATAAATATTAATAAAAAATACATAATTAGTCAGTAATATTTCAATTATTGTTAAACGAACAGGTAAGCGAACGTATTAACAATTTTTCGGAGTATTTTGAGAATCAATGTTAGAGATTCTTATCTTTTCAGAACAAAAGAACGGACTACTCTGAGTATAACCCATATCGGGGCCTTCAAGAGATGGATCATCAGACTCGATCTTTGACGTCCAATAGGCGTCGGAGATTCTGATTACAAGCAGAGGAAACCCTTGATTATCTTTTACTTTAAATTAATATATGAGAAATTTAAAAAGTGTTCACACGCGCGTGAGTCACTAAAATCAAGGAGAGCGTTCACACAAGGCTCATTCGCAAAACCGTAGTGCTGAGTGCACGCATTCTCGCTCCAATGGAGAATCGGGTGTCATCACACCTGCGGCTGAATCATCGTTGCATAAGATCTACGTCGAATTATACTACTGAATGACGGGAAAATACCGGCTACAGAGATACCTTGATTTAGGTACTACATAGTACATACACACACTTCTTTCATTCCCAACATACCAACAAAGTATAAAATAAAAAAAAGGATAGGTATAGGTATTATACGGTCGAATTGAGAACCTCCTTCTTTTTTGAAGTCAGTTAATAATCATTATATATTTAGATTTTTAAAGAAGTGCAAGGATTTTTGTGCGTCCTTACTAATAGATAGTGAATTAGGAGAAAAATGTAAGTGTGGAATAAACAAGAATATTTTATAGTACTTGAACCGAAAACTAAGGGTCTAACTGGCACGTTTACCAAAGTAAAAAGACAACCAGTTTACTAGTGTCAGTAACTACCTAATAATAAACATCATGTTCATGATAATTAAACATCATTCATGAACTAACGCGCATATTTTTGCACCGAATATAATTCCTCTTTATAAATAATTGCTTTTTATAAAAAAAAATAACCGACTTCAATCTTGATAAGTAGAGATAACTCAAAAACTACTCGCCAGATGGCGCTCAATTCAACATGTAAGTGTAAAGTTCTCGTCACTACAAATTAATGAAGCCCAAACACTAGATAACTGCAGTAAATCGTTGAGGAGTTCCCTCGACTGTCTTTCGGCTTCATCAGATCGACTCCAGATCTTCATGAAATGGTAGCGCTTTAATGTACTTATGATAACATGAACAAACACACTAGTTGTCCATACAATTTTCGAGAGTTCCCCTCGATTTCTCTGAGATGCCATCATCAGATCCTGGTTTCCTTATCAGGGGACCCCACTGTGCATATCTACTTTACAATAAAAAAAGAATTATCAAAATCGGCCCATAAACGACGAAATAATCGCTGAACGTACATAAAAAAAAAAGCATATATACGGTCGAATTGAGAACCTCCTTCTTTTTTGAAGTCGGTTAAAAAGAGCTTGAAACAAAATAAATAAATGATTCAACACTGGTGTATAATGGGAATGAGGTTGATGTATACTTTGTATTTTTTTCTAAAGTAAATTTACTTAATTTTTAAAGCCATTCCTTAATATTTGGAGGTCTTAAAATATAAAATTTGCTTTTTGGATCGATATATGTATAGACAAACTATTCATTAAACATAGTTTTTAATTATTTAGCTATCGAACTTTCGAACACACAATCTTTTGAAAATAAATAGCCAGTAAGGAAAGTTTAACGTTCAAGTTACCGAGTATCTACTACAACTGGCATTCCTCGTTACCGCAAAGTAAAAGTTAAGTCTTAAAGACAATTGTACGAAGTTTTTAAGCTATTAAAAGTAGCATGTAATGTAATCTGCAAAATTATAAAACATTTTAGAGGCCTAAATTGAAAGTTAACATCAGTAACCTTCGTAATTGATTCTTTAATTTTTAGATATAATAACATGCAATTCTACCATCATAGTTACGTATGTAACAGAAGAATTACTATGAAAAAAAATATAAAACTTCAAATCTTTATAAAACTAAGACGAATAATGAAGCTTGAAATAATGTACACGTATTATAAAATTATAAAATACCTTAAAATTAGATCTATGGTCAAGATATCTCTACATGAAACAGATAGAACTCTCTAATTGTTTACGGGCAATCTAAGATCGCGATATCAAAATCGGTTATCGTAATCGTGATCCTCCTTTTGTGGTCCATTCTAAAAGCTGTGTTCATTTCGACACACGCACATACCGGTATTAAGGGTCTGGTCTGCAAAAATTACAGACATTTTTGTTGGTTTCAAACATTAATCTATTTTCAAAATAAAAGTCATTTCGTTTTTACGGCTGGTATTACCAAATTCAATAATTATAATAAAAATGAATCGCTCAAAAACGCTACCGACACAAGTAACAATATTCAAAATTGTAACTGGAGAAAAACTATACCTGAATGAATTACGAAAACCGATGTTGATATAAAATCGTACTGCGCGAACTTAAACCAGTTTGCCTACCTTGCCAAAATTAACTGGACTGTTAGCGAATCAATAAACAGACTCCGCTGACCCAAACCAATGAAACTAGAGCAGGGTACCCTATAAATAAACCATTCGTTTTATCCAAACGTCAGTATGAATTTAAAGTTTAATTTCATCTTCACATTGAAAAGCTTTTTGGTTTTAGCGAACGAAAATATTAAAACTATACCTAGACACATAGTTATCGTTCGTAAAAAACAAATCGCATTATTGAATGCTGCAGACATTATTATAACTAGGAATGTGAAAGATAATTACAGAAAGTAAGAGAGAGAGACATGGAACTTAGGACAATTAGCAAAATTTTACTGTCCCACTTTTCGCACGCTTGTGACATATGTTTCTACTTTTTTACCTATACCTAACAGGATCATTGGTTAAAAACATAGCGTTAAGGCACATGTAACAGTATTATTTTAGGCACTCTGACTAATGTATATCTTTTTACTATGTACATAGGCTTTGGCTGCTTGTGTGACCGGCAACGTGTTGGTGATGCTTTTTGTGATTCTTACGTCCTCTCAGGTACGTCTTCTATAAGCAATGCAAAAAAACAACTTTAATTTATTAAATCCTTATCTTTCTTAAATATTTTAATTACTGGTATTCTAAGCCGTGCGTTTTTGACACGATTGATTTCTAGAGTATGTACCTATGCATGAAGCCGACAGCATACCGTTATCTTATTACTTATTGCCGATTGATTTGTCTTTTAAATATAAATCTGTTATTATATGCCGTGAAAAAATTAGCATTCATTTGACTGCAATGCCGCACAATAATGAGCGTTAATATAATTTTTATTTAACATTACTTTTAAAAAGTACCTAGAAATCCGCCCAGATGTACAAATAATGTACTTTTTCATACTAAATTGGCAAGGTCTAATTTGGAATATAACGCCCCGATAAATAGAATCGTAAGAAGCTACAACAACATTCACAATTCTTATGTCTCTGACGTCATTGGTGGTAATAATGATGATCAAAGTGTTTGCCAACAATTGCCCTTGATCGATATATATGTAGGTATTATATTCTAATGGTGCGTACAGATTATGCAACATGTTATATAACTTCTGTTTTATAACACGTCCACACTATCTAACATTGTTGTCTAACAATGAAACATGTTACAAGACCGTACACATTAAAACAACATTGTTGTATAACAATGTTATACAACAATTCAATGCGTGTCATTTCTTAAAATATAGCATATAACATTGTTGCAAAAACTAATAACATGTTGTATAACTTGTTTTTGTAACACATAGCGTCCACATTTGTAAAACATGTTATTTAACTATGTTTTATAACATGTTTTGTTACATAGTCTGTACGCACCATAATAGTCAGAATAAATTAAGAAATTTTGTTTGGCAAATTCTTTCATAGTTGTTATTTTAAAATAATACATAATATAGTAAACTATTAACTTAATTATAATAAAGTCATTATTAGCTTTATCATTAATTGTCTCAATTTCATAATGAATTTTAAGAGAAATTGTAATTAATTTAATTTTATGATGATTATGATTATGATGTGTATTTTAATTTAATTTAATTCAATTATTATTTTTATGAAATTTCATTATTATTTTTTATTTAATGCTGATTGTGATTGTTACGGTTTTGAAATTTATTTTGATACATTGTTGGTCGTTACTTCTCAGCGTGTTGTTTACACCTGTAACTGAGATAACACTTATGTTTAGAATAATGCATGAACCATGTAAATGAGAATGGTGTGTATCTTGTTGGTGTAACGTTATAAATAAATAAATAAAAAACATGAAATAATTATTATTCATCACTATCACTAGAAAGTACCTGGTTCTACTTTCTACGTTACCTGTGATTCTTATTTAATTTTCTTTCCACAATCCTGTGATAGTTCGTGAACAACGTTATTATAACAAATATAACTATTTTAACCAACTCGTCTTTCTATATTTTTGCAACGCCCACACTGATTAAATAACTCCTATCTGTTGTAAAAAAATAATTAAGTGCCTGGGAGAGATCGCTTATAGAGTTATAAAATTTGTAGGTGCGTAGTAATAATTGCATAGGAGAGATCGCTTATGAAGTAATAAAACTTGTACTTCAAGTTAATTGCCTGTGAGAGGTCGCTTATAAAGTTATAAGATTTGTACATAACGTTATTATTATCTACCTACTAAATATTTTGAGAGAGCCGGTAATATTCAAAATACTTTCTTCCGTCTTTATTCTTCTAAAGAAACCTTTAGTATCGATCGATGCGTATGGACGGTAGTGACCAAGTCCTTCTCCTTACATTGTTTTCCTTAATGATACTGAGGGAATCATCTATTACTAGAATCACTTTGTGTGCCTGACAGTTTCACACCTTTTTTTTATTTTCCCTGTCTGCGGCAGCATCTAAGTAGTGCGTCGTGTAGTGTCGTCCAGAATAGAGGAATTTGGTTATTCCACCTAGTTGGACCACGATATCTTGGTCGTTTGCCATCAACCTCCTCAGTAAACTGAGTGGTTCTATGTTAAGCCTGTATTATATATCAACTATTATATATTACATAGATATCAGCTCATTTTCACATTTATTTAGGTAAAAAATGGCGCCCTTTAGTAATATTTTTATACATTATGATATATTTATACGTAAACATTAATTTCCAATATGGCGACACATTAACTTTATTATTATTTTCATCAACCTCACAATACTTACTGTCTATCACGTTTTTGTACGAACTATTTAACGGTATGTTTACAAATTGGGTATCCACGTGATTACCATGAAAGCGTCGGCTCATGCATTACTGAACACATCAAAGGAGAAAAATCGAAATGTGCAACGGCTAGTGGAAATGTGCACCCACTGGTGAAGTGCTTTTCCACACGATTAACCACATAGGAACGTATCACTAATTATGTATGTACAGATGTACACCCAATTAATTTATAATACAAACAACTAATTTTTAATATTGAAGTAATAATTGAATGAAAAAGTGTAATTTGAATTCAACACTCAGAAAGTAGAGGTTAATGTTGATAAAAACGTTAACTGAATCTGTGATAGGTAGGTACTGTGTTTGTTTCAAAATTAAAATATTGCTTTAAAGCATTTTTCAATTTTGTCAATGCACTTACTTTATGATATTTCTATAACTTATACATATATTAACATACAACGTTTAATTTAAAATGCTTTTATAATTTTGTGAAACATGAGTAATATAAATTAGAAAAAATAAATTCGAAAGTGGTGTTCGTCTTTAAGTGCATACGTAGGTATTAATGATTATTACAAAAACTAGAAATATCATGGAAGAGCTACATATATAGGTCTCTTATAGTTTAACCAACTGCTTAATAGATACATTTTTTAACAATTTTGCGGTGTGGTCTTTATATGCTTACTAATAAGGAATATTAATGAATCTTATTAGCAAGGCATAAAACCGCCATAAATGTGTTTTAATGCAAAGTATCTACACCTTTTTAAGCTATTTGCATTATGAAAATATTACTTAATTATACTTGTTGTCATTTTTTAAGTTATTTATGACTTCTGTTGGATTCTTTGAATTCCAGTTGATTTTTTGGTTTCAATAATTTAAAGTATCTTTTACGTTCTTAAACAATTGTAATTATTCCATAGAAAAAATATTCTCTCGCTCTATTTTTCTATTTTCCCGCATTGCTGGGAGTTGTAATCAATTTCGTACACCAGAGACACCAGGTCACTACTTTGTGCTTGATGATTTTGGTCAATTTGTGTGAAATATTAGCATTACTGAAATCTTGTGAAATAAAATTTAGTGCCTCTGATAGGTTCAACGCGCGGGATTTTTACGTGGATATTTCTAATAGCTGGTTTACACTCTCGCGCGAGCCACGAGACGATCCGCGAGGCGCGCCGCGAGTCGAGAATGTAAACACTAGCTCGCAGCACCGCTCGCGGCGCGTCTCGCGTCTCGCGGGGCTCGCGGCGGTAGCGGTTTTTTGGGCACGACTCAAAGGAGCTCGCAGGGGACGCGAGCGGGGTGTTTACACTCGCGTTCGCGTTTCATTCAAATTACAAACGTTTGGACCGTTCGGTCGTGTTGCGCTGCGATTGTAGCAAGTAATATTGCAATGGATTGGTCTCAAGACGACACATTACGGTTCATTGAACTGTTTCAAAGGGAAGAGATTAGAGATCATAATTATGGAATCCGAAGCATAAATTGCACAAAAATAATCAAAAAATTAACGATGCATGGTCTAGCTAGATTATGTGATGAAATGCATCGTGGTAGATCTTAAAGCGAAAAAAAATTCACTCATGGCAACACTTCGGAAGCATCTCCGGATGAAAAAACAGTCCGTGAAATCTGGCGCAGCAAATGGCTTACGTAGTAGTAAAAGCTCACTAAACTTAGAGTTGCTGCTGTTAATATTTCGATGTCCGCCATCGTAGAAAGATCGAAAGCAAGTCAGCACACCGCGAGAGTGTAAACATAAGCTCGTCTCGTGATCGGCTCGCGCGAGCATGGAGCCAATCAACGAGACGAGCCGCGAGACGCGAGTGTAAATGAGCAATAACATTCATTGTTTGGTTGGTACATTAATTTATTTTGAAATGTAAACAATTTGATTTGATTACAATTAGGTACCTACAACTTATCCATTAGCATAAAGTATACTTTATTAAGCTCGCCATATGTACCCTATTTGTTTTTGTGGTCATTAAAGTTTAAATAAATAAATAAGTAGAATAAAACCATCTCGAACCTACTCAATGTTTCATTCAATAATTTTCTGTGGCTGGAGTTAAATTATTAAAATATTTTGAATTTTCAATGTAAATATCGATATACACATACATCACACTTACTAATAAAATGTATTAATGAATCTTATTAGCAAGGCGTAAAACAGCCATAAAATTTAAATGTATTTCATGCATAAATATATGATAATATGACTGCAGGTATATTGTAGACAACAAAACAATCAGGGCTCAGATATGACAACACCCAATACCATTAATACTAACATTGTAGAATGATATCTCGGTTCCATATAATTAACTTGTGAGCTCTGGCTATAAATTGGACCAACGCATCAGCTGGCGTCGGTACGTCGGCGTCGGATAGTGGAGTAAAAATGCAATTTTATACTAGCCGGTTAGATGATCGCGTGCGTACGATGCGTGTGCGCAACGGCATGCCTATTCAATTACGGAAAGGTCACGCTGGTTGTAGGCGCAGGGCAGCGCGGCCTGCAACGCGCAAGATTATCGCGCTTCACCTGTCCTGAGCGCGCATTGGATTAAGGGCCTACTTACATGGACGACTTCCCACTCACATCGAAGCGAAATTGTTAATGATGTCGCATAGCTTCACGGTGGCTCTATTTTTGAAATGGCGTCAGACGACGAGCACATGTTTAGAGTCATTTTCATGCGACATAGCAAAATTTGGTATTTTTTAATCATTCGGCTATTACGACTAGCGGTCACAACATGGTAACCATTCGAATGGTATGTATGTATGAAATGGTATGTTTTGAGTGTTTTGGTCGTCAAGTTGAAAGCATGGTAATGTTGTAGATTCAATATACTTTAATTTATATTGACAAGACGTGACGAGACGAATTCGGAGACGAATAGTTCTAAAATCCACAAAATCCGTGACACTGAATGCTTATACAACTATCAAACGCCCGTCGCCAGACGCCATTTCTTTTACACGTTCATTTAGTAACCTTTTGTTTTTGAATATAATTTGCTTACAGTATTGATAAAACGTAGAACTGTGTAGAATGTATGTGAGTTCCGTTTCAATTTTTTTTTGTGAAAGTGGGTAATGTACCAAATTGAATATGACCAGCTGATACTCATTTAATGTTTGTTTAAAATTGAGTTGATTACAACTCAAGTCTTGCGTACTGTAAAATTAAACAGTTAAGTACGGCATAATAAGTGTCTGATACGTAAAGTAGTGTATGCAAATTCAGCCTAATTATTGTTCTTTGTAGGAGCTAAAGACGCATTTGCTAACGTAATCGATTCATTGTAATTTCTCATCAGATACAAAAACTTCAGTAACGATTAAATTGACTGTGTATTAAAATATCAGTGGATTTTTTTTTCTAGTTTATGCAAATTTCTAATAAGGATATATTTATAATATTTATAATACTTTTCACTATAGATTATTTATTGAACGTTATCTGATTGAATTTATTTAAATTATTGTAGTACCTAGTTATTGTAGTATTTCACCAGAAATAACTTAAACTCGTGAAATAAAAATGCTCAAAAAACCGCTTTGCTTCATGCAACTGTACATTCCTACATAACATTTAATAGCTAGCCTAGCATTTACCTATCATTCTAGTTTTGTTAACTTATCCTAAATAGAATCATAATATTATGAAACTAATTTATTTTATCGGTATGGTTAGTGAAGATAAAGCCAAAACTAATTAATATGGTTGCTAAAAAAGAAAGACGAAAAGAACTTCGAATTGCATCAAAATTCCATATCATTTAATTTTATTCTTGTATAGGGTCTTTCAACAAGAACTTTGTTTTTCTATTGCAACAAACACCGACAGCATGATAGTTTTGACATTTCGTTTTTCGACGTATTCTTAGTATCTATCTATTGACAATTGTTACAATGAATTCAATTTCACTCGAAATTCCCATTAAAATAATCAAAATCCACTTTGAAAATGCCTAATTCTGATAGAGTTACATTTTGTAAAATTAGTGATATTTTCGGACAACATGATAGTTCTTCTGAGATCGCTATTAAGAATCACATTCTTTTAACTCGTCAAGCACATTTTGTATCGTGCCTGTCGACCCAAATTTCGGTAATATAGAGGTACCTTATATTTTGAATGTGTGAACTTTTTATTTGAGGACCAACATATTTTTTTATTTTAACACTTTATTGTTTTCACACCGTAATTACATAGCTCTAAGTATTCAAATTTTTTTCTCATCTCATTTAGTGTAACGTTAGCCTTAACGAGCGGAGAATCAGAACACTTCTAATTATATCTTATTAGTGAAATTATGATGAATTACCTATAGGTTCTGCCTAAACAAATAAACATAAGTACCTACATAGGTAGGTAAATATATTTCTAGTGTACGTGTAGGTCAGAAATAAAATAACCATAAAAAAACTTTAACAATATATTAACAATTGCGTTTGCACCAACTCGCCTAGGCGGGTGTTGACATATACTAAAGATTTAATCGGACGACATAACTGAAACATTGCTTATTAACATACACCGGTCAGTTAACGCACCGTGACATTCGCTATTTTATAGAATCAGATGCATCGATAGATACTTGGGCGAAAATAAAATGTTTTAGTGTATAGACATGAAAGATAAAGTATCAGTTGTGAGTCAACGCAGGTTTCCTGGAGCCCAAGTTAGCGTATTTTTATTGCTTCAATTTAGTTTGAAATTATTCAGACCGTAGGTACTACCTTAGGCCTAAATCTGACTATCCCAGACTAAGATTAAAATACAATAGTAGACACAACCTATCGATCTTTTATTCACCTTTATTGTAGAATCTAAGAGTGTACTTTATATGAATAAAGTATTAAAATATAATCAAAATACTTTATTTCTTGAAACTGAAAAAATATTTTTGTGACATAATTGCGTTGTTATATTTATACCAATTGTTTCTTTACTTTCTAAATTTCAAATATTCTTGTGTATTATTTAGACCAGCATCTCGTCTATACATGACTTTTTCTATTCAAAAGGACCTAACTGATAAATATAAACAAAACGTGTTTAATGACGTAAAAGGTTCCTTAACGATTTTTTGTGAAACTCTGTTCCCGCAGTATCAGAAACCAATTTACACAAGCTGTTCACTGATAATGATCGTAATGAGCTTGATACATTATTATCCAAACATAACATAATTAAATAAATTTCAGAATCCTGGTTCAACATTTTCTTACTGCTATCAATTTATCAAGTTATCTTCTCTTACATAAATAGGTACGATATAATTTATCCATCGTACACATGTGAGTTGGCGTATTCGCGCGAATGTGAATGAGCGCTCTTAAATAAGTTTATACATTATTTTGTACAGCAGTCAAATAGACGTAAAGAATTTTTAAACAGGCTTATTTAGCAGCATTGCATTTCGTTACGTTTAGTTTCAGAGATAATCCAATTAAAATATCCGTGGACAAGGTAGGGCTTTAAAATTAATAAGTAATTCTGGGTGAAAACTCTATTTTGCAAGACGGTTCTCGCTGCGTAGTGGTGTGAGGTCGGGCTCGATGACCCGAAATAAGGCTCGGGGGTGGTATTGCATCCCCACACCCTCGCCGGGAGCGGCGACCTCTCATTCATTACGCAATAAAAGTGCACAAGAAGACTGAGTAATAACCTTTTGAAGCGCAAACCCTATTTAAACTAGAAAAGTGTGATGTGTGTTGCTTGCCCAGAATTAGATGCGTGCTAAATGCATTATCGGAATTCTAGTTTCGTTACCGAACAATAATGTTTGTCGAATACTAGTTGCAGATTTTATGTGATAGTAATTCAGGTTTAACTTTTTCGGTTATGGATATCGATGTAAAAATATACATATAATAAAAATATCGATGTAAACAATAACAAAGTATAACAGATTATAACAAAACATTATTATACAAAAAATTACAACACGCCGAAAGCCTCGCCGAAAGAGCAGCGTATTGAAGTAAGTTCTAGATCTCTTAAGTCATTAGGAGAGACCTTACCTCAATAGTATTTAATCTACAATACTACTGATGGTTATAACTGACATTTTACACACATTTTGCGAAATTCGGTGAACCTATCGCAGGTTACGCACACATCGCCGCTCTATGTGTAAGTGCAATCGAGTCGGGCCGCCTTGTCCATAGCTTGGTTTCAGTGCGATATCTATTCATGTCCTATTACTGCCCAACGCCAAAGCACAGCTTTCCATTCATATCTGACGACGCTCACTCTCTTATGTGAATCAGTGAAGGCTTAAGATAACGAATGTATAGTAAAATGAATTATAGTAAAATGTCTACCCAAAGATTTCCAAGAACTGTTTTAATAGGTTCCAATTTTTAAAAGCTTTAGATACATTAGAGTTACATCAGACTCGACCTGTAACAATATCCAATTGTTACGTTGTAATAGGTACGTTACTCGGTTAATATTTTAAATTTTTTGTTGTCGTTACAAATTATATAATGTATGGTATGTATATAAATGTATATTTTAAGAGAGCTAGCTCTGTTATTGTCATAAAGTTAGAACCACCAATAAATAATTATAAGTTGTAATAAAAATATAAGTACCTACTTACATAAATTAAATTTAACCACTTCAGTTCTTTTACATTTCCATAAAGAAACGCTTGTAAAATACTAAAAACTACCAAAAGGAGATGTTTCAAAATGTATGGAGCCCCGGCCACCTCTTTGTACACCATACTCAAAAATGGAGAAACACAATTAAAACAGTTTTCAATCATCCAATTCCTTTAAATTGCTTTAGTTTTGTGGTATAACACAAAAATGTACACTTAAAATTGCAACACAAAAACAAAAGTCTGTCATGGCGGTAAGCTGTCATCACACGTCATGTTGGTTAATTTGATAGAAGTTTGACATATGTACCTACAATTCTGTCATTTAAAGTGACAGTAGACAATTCGCGATCTATGATCAATGACAACTTGGCAAAACGCCATGTTGAAAATTGATAAAAATGAATTATAAATACAAAATTTGTACCAGAAAATTATGCATTTAAGCAATTTATCTTTATTTTTCCCAAATTCCATGAATTTTTCTCGATTTTTCGAGGTACTGTACATAATGTGGGCCGGATTTGAAACATCTCCTTTTCGTGATGGATCAAATTTTACACTTTTTTCGGCCTAGCCATTTCTTATCCGCAGCGCGTGAAAATAAAACATTTTATCTAGCTATTCATTTGCCATCTTTGTTGCTAATTATGCCCATGGGTGATTCGTGAGGTGGTGAAAACTTATCTACGATCAGGTAGAGTTCATCTGGTCGTTTGTAAACTATTTACATTAAAAAAGTAACTTCGAAGTTGTATAAAGTTTTATAAAATTACCAATTCAAAGCGCAGCTATCTTATACTACGAAAAATATAAAGTATTCCCAGGCTACTGACTTACGCTAATGGAGCTTCTATCAAAATAAAAGCTCTGAAATATTAATGTACTTATTATCTTTAAAATATTTTTGTTGGGTTTTATGGCTTGAACTTATTAGAATGCGGGGAATAAGACTTTTTATACCTGGAGGCTAAGAGCCAACTGCACCATACTTTTCCAGTGAAAAACGGCGAAGTACCTAATAGTAATAGCTGTTGGAGACACTCATACCACAGGATGGATTAGCAATTACTACGAGTATCTAACGGTTATATTTTTATTTATTTTTGATTTTATCTTATTGATTGTTTTAATTTTTGACATTGTATTTTTTTACCTATTAATATTAAAGAAATTTATTGTTTTTAAGATGATGTGATGTATTTTCTGTTTTATAATACGATAAATTGGGTCATTATTACCTTAATAAAGAATTATTATTATCGAACCCAATCAATGACGTAACCCTTCAAAACTCCGAAGGTCTCCTCCCGCCTTGTTGCAACGAGGATACGTCCAGTTGTTATAGTTACATAGCAGTCGCAAAGTAATGTCAGAGGTATGCGGGCGACATAAAAACTTCTAGTATTATGATTAATTAACCCAACCTGTTGGGATATGTACTTATGTACCTATGCTCTTGGTCTCTGCAATGATGAGGACAGTCCCGTGCTTAGTAGTTTAAGTATATTCTGCTATCATTATCGATATGAAGTAGTTCAAATACATTTTGGTTACAAATCATGACAGATACTTATCTATGCGATCTCAGTAACGGCGGCTATTGTTAAATCGTATTAATAACGATGACCTTTGACCTACAACCTTGTCTGTAACTTAATACAATCTGGCATTTACAGAAACGTCTGCAAATCAATCTACACACTAGAGTCGCAACAATATCAGGCCGAGAACCTTCAACAAACAATCTAGAGCTATTCAATTAGCGGATGGTCTATTGTTTACGGTTAAATGAATCCTTTGACTAGAACTATGCTTTTGTGTAAGGATCGATGGAACGAGGTTCGAAGTCAAAGGAACATAATAAGTACCTACTGTAGATAAATGATTGCATTAGAAAATGACTGATTAATCAAGCTACAGAATACTTTATAGAGAACAAGTGACGTCGTTACCGCGCCAAAAAGCAAGATCTGTGCAGCTTTAACATAGAAGACACAATTTAGGTAGGTACTCTGTGTTTTGGATTAGGAAATTTTATTTCTTATCCTTTACTTTGTTACTTTGTACTCCAATTAAATCGGTAACTTACGAACCCTTTGGGATATTTAGTTGTTATAAGTATTAAAATATATGTAGCACATTTTTAGCTTTAAATATATCTCAGAGCTGTAAATATAGATTTTACTTTGCTAAATTTTTTGTGATTCGAAAATTTTAAATGTGTAAAAAAATTGTATTAGTCAACGACTTAGCCATGGAAATATTGTAACGAGATTAAACAATATAAAAAAACAATACACAATACAATACAAATCCTTTTTACTGCACACGATAAAAATTCACAGAAATATACAAATATTCGTGTATAAGTACAACAGGCGGTCTTATCACTAATTAGCGATGTTTCAGACAACCTTTAAATGTTGACACAAGGTGAGCACAGGAAAAGGGTAGGGGTGCACAAATAAATTAATTATTAAAACAATAGCTATTATAACAATCAGCAGCAGCCTCAATAATTGCAATGAATATTTAAAAGTAAAAGTACAGGATATAACAGTGATATAGAAAAGGATAAGGGTGAAAAGAACTTTTAAAATTTGCCATTGGAGCCTGGTTGTTAGTTGGGCTGCCTGTGGAGTACGGGGCCCCGAGTTTTGTTGTTATTATTGCGACAGATCTTGTATAGACTTTTCTCGGAACGTGAATGTTAATAATGATTATTTTATTTTGCCGCCTGCGACTTAATTACTATCATTATTTCACGATTTTTAATACGAGGAAAAAATAGAAGATGAGTGAATAATTTTCTAAGCAGCATTTTACAAAACATTTATTAAAATAGCAGCATGACGCCTATTTACTACGTGTGTTCACAGTTTAATTTAGCTAGTAAGCAAAATTTACTTATGTCATTTCAAATTCTCGCCAGCAATCTACAATGAACCTTAATTATACGGGATGAAAGCTGCCATTTGTGTGTGTTGAAATTGAAACGAATAAGGATATCTATTGCGTAATCTGCAGACATAGGTCCATTCACCCATCACACGCAACGAACTCGAGTTCAACAGATCCATTCACCCTAAGCAAGAATTTCGGAACCACCCCTTCATGTCAATGCCTCCATGATATCACTTCAGCTGCAGAGTGGTCGATGAACTGCATGAAAATCAATACCATATTATATTGTTATGTTATTGTATGTAGCTACAATTTTCTGATACTAGTCACTTTATATATTTCAAGTGGTGTGCTTTACAAGTCTACATTACATTACGTTATCTTCCACCTGACCGTTTCCCAATTTTTTTTGAGGTCAGCGCAACTATTTTCTTTTTTCCAATCTTCCCTTATTACTTCTACACTCACTCCCTTATCTCTAATATCATTTCTCACACAATCAAAATATTTATTTGACTGTCCTCGTTCCCTAAGTGCATTTATATCAATCTGTCATTCATTCAGTTTTATACCACCAAAAAAGTACCACCGCCCGCCACGGGTCTTAGCACCATTTCTACCGTCATAGTAATTGTTTTAGCAGCAATTGTGTTCCGGATAGAAAGTTGTGCAGCCGGTTTCACTTTTTTAGCGGCGACCACATCAGTTCTCAAGGGTAGCAGCGCATCTATGACCGAATTAGAACGAGACTCTTGAATCTTATTTTGGGTCGGTCACAGTTGTCGTGGGCGGCAGCGAAAGGGTGGTTTTGCAAAATGGTGATAGAATAAGAAATTAATTAAAAGTAAAAAAAACTTTTTAAAAACAAGCTTTTATTTAAATGCTCTAAAAAGAATAAAATAATATTTTCCTTTATACCACTTGCTATCCAACTTAACGTCATATAGCTAACCATGCATTGTCATCCAAACTAAACGTGTATTAAACAAAATCTCAACTCAATCGGTTGAAGATATCTGCTTCAAAATTAAGTAGCAAGATTCCACCCGAACAAACATAGTTACATTGCATGTTAAATAAAAGCTTGTAAAATGACATGGACGTGCACAAGCTAATTTCAGTAAATATACTTTTTGCTAGGCTAGAACTAACTTTCACTAAATATACATTTTGCTAGGCTAGAGCCAAACTTATTCTTCACTACATCCAACTGTCATTTTAATACTAAAATAAAAAATACCTGTCTGTGGTTTAAAAAAGGCATTTATGTTATTTAAGTATAATAAACAAATCAATCAAAATCACTCACTAGCAGAGCTCGAAAGAAGTCGTTACTGCCTAATCCATGGTTTGTCAAGTTTACTGAATAAAAAATAATAACGCTACGCTTATTATATTTTTTATATCTATTTCTAAATAGTTTTTACCTTAACATTTATTAATTTATTCTAGCATGCTTAAATTTCATAGATTAAAGATAGTGAAATTTTCTCCATCTTACGTCACATTTTGTTAATTAATAAAATGTCACGTAATATTTAAACTTGAAACAACTAATTCCATGTCATGCATTCTAATCTCTGAATTTCTTATCTTAACTTTTAATAACCGTCGTCGTAAAAATGCATAATATAAGTTCGTTTGATCATAAACTAAACAACCTCCCAGAGAAGTCATATAGTAGATACTGTTTCGTTTATCTATCCACCCTCGCTTCTGTTCGGGAAAACTCTTCTTTTTACAAAAATAAATATTATTCTTAACAAAAAACACACTTTTTCATTGAGAATATTAATATGAATTCTTTGTTTGTTGCTGTTAAAAAGCTTAATAATTGGGACTGCTTTTTGTTTACAATTATATTTATAAACATATAAATATTATTACATGTATCTGCTAAATGGCACACGTGCAAAAGATGACTGCTCAATAACAAACATGCTGTCACAAACTTACAATTGTTTATCTACTTTCAATGCTATTAATTAAGTACTGTTAGTTCAGCAGCGAACGCATTGATACAAATTAATTAACTTTTATATATTAAAGTAGACCAGACAGTCAGGTAAAAGTTAAAAGAGCAAGACAATTAATCCTAGATATTACCACAAGCGTATTTGTTATTATATAGTCCACATATCGTGGTTCTAGAATGCAGTTGATGTACTGTGTGATCTTTACAAATTGATGTCTCATTCGTAACCATCATTACACTAATGAAATTCTCTATAGAAATAGAAGTTTACCTGAAACTGTTTACGACTCAACAAGGGGTAGTGTGTCATATCAGGCGATTCCTATAATATCGCGCAAAGATTACATTCATCCATCCATCCCTTGTCCATTGTTGCCTAAGCATAAGTCTACTCTAATTTGGGCCATTATTGCGGGTTCTGGGCCTTCTGAATCCAGCGGATACCCACTGTTCTACAGGTCGTTAGATGAGGTGTCCTATGCTCCTTTTTTCCAAAAAACGGGGTTGGATCCATGGACTTCCTTTCTCAAGGATTACCGTTGCTTCGAGCCATGTTTATTTAGCTCAAACCTCCTATGGTAGCTATAACTAAGGTTACCTCGCTAAACTGTTTATCGTAGGGACTCTGGTTTGTTTTATATACATCCCCCAAAAAATTGCAGCTTGCCGTCCCTACGATTAAGGTCCATTAGAGACTAATGGCGAAAATCCAAACTAAATTGAACTATGAGTTGAAAAAAGTAACTTTGAGCGAGTACTAATTCCTTCTTCTCAGCGACTCAAGTATAGGAAACACTTACCTCAAAAGAAACGACCCTTCTGGCACCAACTTAATCTCTAAGTTTCGATGCAGTCATAACTTCGCAAGGTCTGCGCCCTGTGTCCTCGCTCCCGATCCAGGTTATCAACACCAACCCCGCGCTACCCCTCCGTGCACGGATCCTTTATTATATGGTAGCCTCCAAGTTAACTGCGAACGTTGACCCCGAAATCTCTTTAGCAATGCGCAATATCTTGATTTAAAATATTAAACCGAGGTTTCCAGTTACGTTGAAAGGAAAGCTCTAATTTTAGTTACCTTGGACGTGGTAGGTATGTAACGGAAATTATTTAACGAAAATAACTCCCTATAAACTATATTCTGTATATCGTCATGTTATTTTAATTAAAGAGCTACCAACTTAATATTTGTATAACAAATAGAAGAGGTAACATACAACATGACATGTCTTGGTCTACGATATCAAGGCACCAAAACTCAAAGGATATCAAAGATGACCCACCAAAAGAGAAGCCTGCAACACACCTTGTTAAGACATGCAACATTGCAGTTACACATACAATTAAAGATTTGATCACGAGGAAGCATTGCCATCTTGCTGTTTCTCTATTACATTATTTAAGAAACTCTCGAAATAAAATGGTTTCCACGTTGCATGAATAGACCTGATGCAGTTTCCTCGTTACTTAGCAAGCTGGATGCATCGTAAGGGAAAGATCAGCGATTATCAATATATAATTCCTTACGTAAATAGTCGACAAACGAATGGACGAGTGACCTGATGGTAAAAGTTAACATCAGTACCTACCTAACATCAATGTCAGCACGAGAAAAAAAAAAGAAACTTTTTAACCGACTTCAAAAAAGGAGGTTCTCAGTTTGACCTACATATAATTGTATGTATGTATGTATGTATGTATATTTGTGCGTGATTATCTCGCGTTTGGTTGAACCAATTTTGATGCGGTTTTCAGCATAGTATTTATCAGACTTAGGAGAAGGATTTAGGAATATTAACCGCATTTAACTGAACCAATTTTTACTTTTCGGCGTTAAAGTCGGTTCTATTTTGTTAAAAGGTATTAAATTATATATTGCACACATCCAATAGAGATGATTAATATGCATGATGATAGATTTCTGATTTTTTCCTTTTTAACCGACTTCAAAAAAGGAGGTTCTCAGTTTGACCTGTATGTGTGTATCCTTACTTCCTTACTAATATTATAAATGTGAAAGTGTGTTTGTTTGTTTGTTTGTTTGTGACTCTTTCACGTTGCAACATGGCTATTATATGGTATGGTTTATGTGTGTGGGGATAGTTAGGAGGGTGGAGAGTGACGTAGGCTACTTTTTACCGCGCAAAAACATCTCATTGCCATGGGAAGATCGATGTTTTGTTAGTTGCTAGATATTTAGTTCCGGATGCTGTTAATAGATGGCGTTATTAAAATTCATTTGCAAGTTCTGAATCACGCTGTCAAATACTACATGTAATTTACTGAAAATGAAAATGAAATGATTTATTTCGAACTTGGTTATTACAAACACTTTTCGAATGTCACTCTACGCCATCGCTTCCACAAATCCCTACGATGAGTGGCCTTGGCCTTGGTACTGTAGTCATATGCAAATGTTATGGGCTTCTTTTTAGCTGAGATTCCTACGGGAGCGGGACCTACGCGGCTGTTACCTATGGGTCCCGAAGCGAAGCGCGGGCGGTTCTCTAGTGTATGTATATTTGTGCGCGAGTATCTCGCGTTTGGTTAAACCGATTTTGATGCGGTTTTTAGCATAGTATTTGTCAGACTTAGAAGAAGGTTTTAGACATATTGTTTTGGCTGAACCGATTTTGATACGGTTTTCTGCATCGTGTTTATCAGAATGAGGAGAAGGATTTAGGAATATTAACCGCGTTTAACTCAACCGAATTTTACTTTTCGGCGTTAATGTCGGTTCTATTTTGTAAAAAGTTAGGTATTAGTTTATTTAGGTTCAATATTCAATGCAGCAATTGTCTCTGCAGCATTTATTTTCTATATTTTATTTATGTTAAGAGTTATTTGAGTTGTTTAATATCGAGTAGTTATTAAAAACACTGTAATTAAAACCAATGATACTATTTTGAATGGTGACGGCACGCCGGTATCTACGTTGTGTTTTGACATTTAAAACTTTCCTCGTAAATTTCCCACTTTTTACCTAACCGTTTAATATTTTTATAGTAATTAAATATAAAATAATCTTAATAGTGTCGGTCTAAGGCTTTTAAATAAATATAATTGACTTATATTTGAATCACAAGCTTAATCTCTATTAAACTTTAAATGTAGCTTAATAAAATAATTATTGAAACGGTATGTGCATCCGTTACTTTCGACGAGAACAATTAAATACTTCTTAAGATAATACAGACAATAAAATTCCTAGGATACAAAAAATATAATAACATTTAATATAATTACTAACGGCTCCCGACGATAACATCAAGTGTCATGGTGGCGTTAATATAATAACGTAAATAATTACTAGTAATAATTCGTATAGGTTTGTGTTTTGGTGCAATCATGCGGTGGAATTGCGATATTGCATGACACCGTCCACAACAGGACATGCGTGACTCTTCAGCGTGTTCTGCCCACTAATGGCGTACTAGTTGAAAAAGCTTCTATATTCCATACGGTGCGTTTATAGATAAGACCGTTTTTATTACACATTTAAGTCATTGATAATTTATATACCTTTTGTGAAAATTCTATTTATTCGCATTTTTTATTTTCTACTTTTTCAATATATTGACAGGTCGAAAATGCCGGTTTAGTCTTTGAAATATACCAAGTCATTTTGTATTAAATTGATAGGCCTTATTACAACGATTATTTCATTTTTACATATTAAACAAACACTTTGATGTCTACACATCCGTATATGCGAGAGCATTAGGATAGGGGCATTGTGTTATGGATGACATAACATCACAAGTATAAAACCACTAGCACACACTCGAAATTATACCTAAATCGAATCGAATCTGGGACTCCGCGCCTCGCAGGCAGTGCTTCACAATGTAAAATCAAAATAAATTCGGAAATACGCGAAAACTGTCATTTATTTGTTAAAATAATTTTAAAACCTAATAATTTTTCTTGATTTGCTTCAGAAAACTTATGCTTCAGTATTCGTACTCCAAAACATGTTCATATAATAGATGTCCATGTATTGATATAGAGAACATGTTTATCTACAAATGACCACACAGGAGATGACACGTAGGATGTCACAATGTGACAATGGTTACAATTGAAATGTAATAGTAATTTTAAGCGCTACGACGTTTTTAGGGTTCCGTACCCAGACGGTTACAAACTGAACCCTATTAATTAATATCTCGTTCTCGGTCTTCTCTGTTTGGACGGAATTGTAATCAATTTATATCTTTTTTCCAACAGCCTAGAGGAACAATGTGATGTTTTAGTTATTGTAATTTCTTTTTTAAATAATACATGCAGTTATTCACATCATTAGGTACTTGTTCACTAAAATAAGTAAAAGTATTAATAAATTATAGTCTTTGCCGCATTAATAGCCCACTATTGAGAACGACTCTCTCCTTATAAATGTAGAGGCCTAGAGTATAGGTAGGTATTTCACTAGGCTGCTCCAGTGTAAATTGATTATTTAAATATGACCAAATGAATATTATAAGAAAAGAACTCCGTGTAAAAACGTAGGAATTGTAAAACTTATCTTAATATGAAAATTACGCAAAAATTCCATTTGTACCGTCCATTGTGTTACAATGTGTGAACACATTATGCCATTACCGAGATAATATCATCATTATTGATTTATTGGCACTTAGTTCATAAATATCATCTTTAATTAAACGACATTAAACTGCTCACGAGCAGATGCTTATTGTGTCTTTTTATAATAACTGTTTGATTATTTATTACAGGCAGTAATTAATAGGTGAATTGTATTTATTAGCTTTTATTTAAGTTGCAATATTACCTTTGTGTTCAAGTCAAATCTAGGAAGCTGATTTTTTATGGAATGAAGGTAGCAAAGGAGCAAGCAGCACCACCTTTCCGCTGCCGCCCATGACAATATTGTGACCAATCTACAAGCAGTTAGTTAATATTAGTGAAAGTCTCGTTCTAAATCGGTCACAGATGCGTTGCTGCCCTTGAGGACTGATATGGTCGCCTCTAAAAAAGTGTAAACGGTTCCACCCCTTTATATTCTATGTAGGAATGGTACTAAGTAGGTACCATGGCAGACGGTGGTACAGAAAGACTTCCTCTTACCTACGAAATACAATTATTATAATTATTAATTTAGTAAATTAATTGCATGAAAAACTAAAACACGCTTGTATAATGCAAAGTGAATTATAAATGCAGAGTAATAAATTTAGTCACAGGGCTATTAACCATTGAGGACTTCCTTTGCCTGCAGCCAATCCGCAGGGTATGCTTATCATAAAACTTCATTATCATTGGAACTAAAGCAATGGGCAAAAGTTCAAGTTAAGTGTAGTAAGAGGAAATGGTTCTTGTTCTTACGTTAATTTATGTCATTTTATTTAATTGCAAGATTTGACCTGAACACATTCAAATTGTAAAAGGAAATAGTTAACCGACGGCCCGTATGGTGCAGTGGTTACTATTTTACTGGTTACTATCATTCAAAAAGTCCTGGGTTCGATCTATGACTGTGTGTGTGGCCCTATTTTTTTTTTTTACTTTATATAAGTTAATGCTTGACTACACCTACTACCTGATGGAAAGCAGCAACGAAGTCATGGGTGGTAAAGCGCACTAACTTAGAAGCCTATTCACTCTTTTCTTGAAGACACTTAAATCATAATCGGACGGGAACACCGACGCAGGCAATTTAACTGACTTCCTAAACAGGAGGAGGTTCTCAAACCGTCTGTATGTTTTTTGTGTCCAAGATACCCATGATACAGGAAACCGAATGTCTGGGTATGGGGGTTATTATTTATTATTTAATTATTTATTTAATGTTCAAAAGCTTAACGATTTATGAACGTACCAAAGGTTACGTACACATAAGATTTTCCTTAAGTTAATCGTCAAATATCCAAGTACCGAACGTTGCGTGCGCCGGTAGCTCCACGGCGCTACGTGACGTGCGGCTAGTGCATTCAATGCACGAACAGACGACGCTTATTTGAAAAAAATACCTTTCAAACGCGAGTTGGACTCGTGCACCGAGGGTTCCGTACATATATGTTACCGTTAAAATGCATAATAAGTTAATGTGCACATTAACTAGGTAATCTGCAGATACACTGATACGATACGTTAAAGTGTAAAAAAAGGTCTTATTTGCACTTTACCCAGTTAGTCTGCACAGTAACGGATGGTACATCGTTAAATTGCGGAAGACTGTCTACCTGAGTACCAATTTGTGTTGATGTCGTGGCCACATCGTAGATTTGCTCATATCATGAAATGATGATGATGAATGAGATTTGGTCGAATCGTAAAAACGCGGAAAATAGGGCATAACTTCAAACCGTGACGTCTCCGGCGCTGCGTAAGGTGCAGCCCCTTCGCCCTTGCGTAACAAAGCACAGACACCCACGCTCGCCTGCGCAGCTTCGGCTTGCTGGTCGCCTTCGGCGACCAGCCTCAGCCGCTCCGGCTCGCCCGGGTGTCTGCGTTTTGTTACAGCGGGCGGGGGCTGCCCTCCCTCCGCGCCTCCGGGTTCTAAAAAACACTCTAGGGGTAGGGCATACAAGACTACGTGGAGTAGGGGTAGGCTAATTCGGTTCTGTAACCAATTCGACCTACCTACCTTGAAGAATTTGACTGAGTAGTAATGGAAATGTGTATTCATTGTTTTATATCCAAAATCAACCCAATTTGTATGTTTCCGTTCAATGTTACTCGTTTTTAACAATTGACGTTCAAACAAGAACCTATTTTATAGACTTTACCGTATGCATGGTCGTTAGTCTGCAGATTAGCTAGGAAGTCTGCAGATTAACTAGTTAATGTAGGAACTCAATTATAGTTTTTCCACTTTAACTGACTCAGCCAGATAATCTGCAGAATACCTCGTTAATCTGCACTCTATCTGATTTACGCAAATTAACGGTAACATATATAAAACTAGCTGTCCCAGCGAACTTCATTCCGCCAAACAGTCAATGACAGAGCATATTTACAATTTAAAAAATTGTAAATATGCATGCACTCCAACCAATGCATGATGTTCATGTAGAAGTTGCTATAGGTCTTGGATTGATCTCTCGATCAAGTTCTCCATTGGCCATGAAGTGTATTTGTAAAAAAATATGTTTTGCATCTTCGAGAGGAAGCAGTGATCCAATTCGATGGTGAATATGTACATGTATCTATAGAATAAAAAGCAAAGTCACTATTACATATTTATAAACACATTTTTGAATTAACCTACTTACTACAAAAACCAAACATTTTAATAATCCCATTAACTTATAAAACAACGTTTCAGGAAATTTACTTATTTAAGTACATATTAAATTTATGCTTTACTAGCTTTTGCCCGCGGCTTCGCCCGCGTGGAATTCGTTTATATCGCGAACCGGGGAAGTGGGGGAGAAAGTACGTCATCAACTATCTTCCTGGGAAAATTCATCAAAATCGTTGTTTTCATACAAACTTTCATCCCCTATTTCAAGCCTTTAGGGGTTGATTTTTAAAAAAAAATTAGCCTATGTGTGACTCTGGGTCTTCAAATATTTTCATTCCGAATTTCATCCAAATCGGACTGGTGGTTTAGTCGTGAAAACGTCACAGACAGACTTTCGCATTTATAATACTATGTGTGTGCCCGCTACTTCGTACGCGCAGGAGTTTAATCCGCGTAACTCCAGATCCCGCGGGATTTCCAGGAAGACAGACTTGTTAGTTTTATATTAATGTTTGTTTAGAAGCTATTTATACCCCATACGCGAAGAAGGTTTTCCCGCGTAAATTCCGATCCCGCGGGATTTCTGAAAATATCCTATATGTTAATCTAAGTTGCCCTCTATGCGTGTGCCCGCTACTTCGTACGCGCAGGAGTTTATTCCGCGTAACTCCAGATCCCGCGGGATTTCCGGGAAGACAGACTTGTTAGTTTTATATTAATGTTTGTTTAGAAGCTATTTATACCCCATACGTGAAGATGGTTTTCCCGCGTAAATTCCGATCCCGCGGGATTTCTGGGATAAAAAATATCCTATATGTTAATCTAAGTTGCCCTCTATGTGTGTGCCAAATTTCATGAAAATCGGTTCAGTAGTTTTTGCGTGAAGGAGTAACAAAGCTATTTATACCCCATACGTGAAGAAGGTTTTCCCGCGTAAATTCCGATCCCGCGGGATTTCTGGGATAAAAAATATCCTATATGTTAATCTAAGTTGCCCTCTATGTGTGTGCCAAATTTCATGAAAATCGGTTCAGTAGTTTTTGCGTGAAGGAGTAACAAACAAACAAACAAACAAATACACAAACTTTCACATTTATAATATTAATAGGATAATAGGATTGCAACCTTGCCTGATGTCATTCTTTACAAATATTTAAGTAGTACTATTTTAATTCTTAACTTCCTTCAGGAATAAGTTGATTTTGTGTTACTTCTACTGAGTTGTGTTGTGCGTATAAAAGAAAAATATATAAATACCTTGAAAGTTGGATTAAATACTGGTTCTTCAATAATTTCTGACGCAAATGTAGTGATTCGGAAACAATCATTGTATTTTTGGATGTTGGCTAGAAAATGTCGTGATTCGGGTGTTTCGCCACGAAGCAATGAATGCAATGGTTCAGGTGGCGGTGTCAATAATGATAATTTCACTTTGCCACTAAGGCAGCACAATCTCCACAATCTAGGCGTTTTTCCGGCAAACTTCAACGCACCACAATGCTCGCAAACATCGTCTATTGGCCCAATACGATGGTAATTTCGTTCTTGAGTGCCGAATATTGTCTTGTTGCTTGTTGTTGATGTATGAGGTTTGCTCGACGGTTTCGCATTGCCGATCGAGCCGATACACGGGCTACCTTACGCTGCTTTTGAGATTAAGAACCAACCAAAGATACCAACGCGCTGCTCTTCACGTGCTATTTCTTGTTATTCTTTCATTGTTTCATTAGCCATGTTTCGAACCCTAACTGCTTTTCGTCTTCGTCGGCAAATATTAGACCTTCTTGGTAACGGCATTTTTAGTTATAATAGATATCAATTTACTTACTCAATTTCGTTACTATCACCTTGCTGACTAAGAGGATTCCAAAAAATCAAACAGCAAAAAGATTGGCCCAGCAGTTCTCGAGTTATAAATGGTGTAACTAACACGACTTTCTTTTATATATATAGATTAGTTTGGTGCGTTTTTCGACTCACTTCAAAAAAGGAGGAAGCTCTTAATACGATTGTATCTACTTGTTTATCTCCTCATAATTTTTTTACTGGATAAACTGTTTTGTTAGTTATTCATCATTTTTTTTCTGTAACATGGAGAACTATAAATGATTAATTTTAGGATATTTTTCCTTTATGTTTACTGTAAGTTCTCACTTTTTGTCAAATGTCATGATAATAGGTCAACGGGGAGTGGTCTAAAAGTTTTGATTACTTTTGGAGCATCAAAAATGTTGCATAACTAAACCCAGCAAATTTCGATAACATTGACTTTAAAATTTAAATTTATTGGTGCTCTAAGGGACTGCAGTATTTGATATTAAATCCATCTTTATAATCACCTCCGTGCGTTGCTGAAAAAAAATACTAGATGGCCACCAAAGTGATCCTATAAGAGATCCGTTTTTATTTTAATGTACGGAACCCTAAAAAAATAACACGAAATGCTACTTTATAAATAAATACCATTTAGGTCTTATATATTTCTACATAGAAAATTAGTCCTGTATTAAATAGCGGCCGACGGTATCAGCTACACGATAATTATCACATTACAGTTATACCATACTCCGCTGACAGGGTTTGATTGTTGGGTTTATTGTGGACTAGTTATTACTCGCGGCTTTGCCCCGGGACTCAGACAATGACGGAAATTCGTTAAAATGATTGCAACGAAATGTGTTAGGTATCGGAATAAAAATTATTATATTTTCACGGTCTCAGTCTATGTCCTTGTCAGATAAATTTAACTTGTAGGCAAAAATTTAAGGCGCTACAACCGAAATATGGTAGTTTTAGATCTAAGATTATTTTTAAAGCTTACAGTCTATATCCCCGATATTTAGATATATGTATCTTCACTATATAATAAAGAATCTCATAAGAGCAAAAACAGTAAAATGTGAAGTTTTCTCGATAGAAAAAAATCGTAAAGTTAGGTCCAAATAGTTTTGGTTTTCAAGTTTACTACGAAAGTTTTAACAATTAGTTGATGATAATATTTTTAAAACATAGTAAACAATGAAAGCTAAGTTTTCATAAGAATGGAAATCTCAAAAACCGAAACAGTTTTGAAAGAAAAAAATAATATGCAATTGGCACTTACGTCAATGACATTTAGCGCGCTTAGAACGCTCCCCTCACTCCTCTGGGTAGACTCAACGTGAACGCACGCTCGTTTTGTTAAAATAATATGGTAAATTTTCGTAATCGAGTTGTTTCTCTCGTGTGTATAAAAATTATATTATGGGGTCTAATGTTACTGTTTTACTATTGTATTCAATTAAATATATTTAAATAACATCAGTACTGTAAATACGACCATTTAAAACAGTTAATTCGTAAATTTTGTGCCACTATTGAATCAAGTTTGAATTTCGCGG
The DNA here is from genome assembly GCA_905404135.1 of Hesperia comma. Lineage (NCBI taxonomy): Eukaryota > Metazoa > Arthropoda > Insecta > Lepidoptera > Hesperiidae > Hesperia > Hesperia comma. The sequence continues at coordinate 10,605,465 of FR990021.1, read as the reverse complement.
CCAACGTAACATAGAAGACTGCAAAACATGGGATGCTCACCTGGTGTATAAATACCTAAAAGCCTGCCTGCGTAAAACTAACTCATTAAATTATAATATTAATAATATAAAATAAATATTATAATAAACTTGTAAATAATAAACATTTATATTATAAATAATACTTATAATATCTACTAATATTATAAAAATACATTTTATGAAGATCCGAATAGTGCAATTTTTAACACGCTGGATCGCCGTTCTAAGGGTCCTGGGTTGGATTCCCAGCGAAGCAGCACATAAAATGATGATTTTAGATTTCTGTTCTCAGTCTGTGTGTATTCTTGTCTAGTGTGTTGTTCATAGCAGCCAGACACACAAGCAACCATATGTGTGTAGTTATTATATTATTTTATCGTTCATTATAATGAACCTCGCGTAATAATGGTGAAATAATTATAATTTTATATATAATTATTAAAGTATACTATATAATGCATACTTATTCATCTAATAAAAATGTAGGTATAAATAAATATATTTTGTGTTTACAGTCCTTTTGCGAAGAATACGGAATTCGTTTAAATGGCAACCCACACAAATGCAAGCTTTTTGCCCCTGTGATTAAGGTTAATTGTAGATTGACGATGACACTTTAAAATACCCTCAGTTCAGTGCGAGCTATAGGTACCTACTCCGTTCGCGTTCGATCTGAAATTCCTTATAATTGCATGGCACACGAATGTCAGCCTTCCACCCATGCGATTAAGATACATTTAAGATTGACGGCGGAATCGAAAAATGCGCTTAGTATATTTTGCTCACAAGCTAAATTAAACTCTAAACACAGGTAATAAATGTGGTTTTAGCGGGGAGTGGCAATTCCATATGCTCGGCGACTCGAATATAAACTGTAAGCACACGTAATAAGTTCGTAATAATTCGTAATAAAAGGTTCTATTTGCTTTTTTATTGATTTCTGGTAGGTAGCTAACGAGCAGGCTAGCCAATTTCCGCTGCTGCCCATGACAACTGTGACTTTATCTATACCTATTATCTACACTACTAGTTTGTAATTACCGAAAAAAAATCCACTATATCTATTGGTGACACTGAACAAGTCTACGTGAAAAGAAAATTAAAACGAATGACGTAAAATTATCCCCCAAAAACAGGAAATTTGGTCAAAGATAAACACCAATTTGTTTCATTCATAACTATAAAATTCTCGTAAACAAAATACGATAACGATTTCATTCATACAACTACCTCAAGGTCTACACAGTCTTGGTCCTTGATTTAAAATCGAATTCTGCGATGGTAACGTACCTACCTAATTTATCTTCGTACGTAATGTTTACAAAAGTAAAATCGATGTAAAACCTATGACCTAAAACTACTAGACGGGAGTTCTGATAGAATTTGTTAATGATAATTTTATTATTTGCCACAATATGTAACATACTGGGACCACAGAAGACATAAAATGAAACGCTGCTCAACTCATAGTCAGCTGACAGCAAATGTATAAGTTTTGTACAGACAAACAAGATCGACAGCAAATGTATTAAAAAGATTATACCTACCAATATTTAATTACCATACCTACGCCAACGTCACATAAAGTAAATACTGAATTAAGGATTTGTCCATAATAATCTTGAGTATTAGAAATAAAAGAAAACACGTGCATGACTGCACTCCTAAAAAAATAATATTGAAATAGGTAATTTTACATTGTCTACAATATCAAAATTGTTTGGTCGCGTTTAAGCTGCACTGCACTAGCCTCGCTTTGCCGCCATCTTAGAAAAAGCGGCCGCCGGCCGGCGCGCACGCCGCCATATTCGCCCGGCCCTTGCCTTGCCATAAGGCTGCGTTTATTGGTTCCCGTGCATTTATTTTGTTGTGATTGAAAAATAGATATTTATTTTTTTATAATGTGATCGATAAATCGATAATTTAATAAATATGCTTAGCAATAGTAATACAAACATAAACCCATATTTACGATAAGGTTGCGAGGAATGGGATGAAATACTCGTAACAAAGTATCAAATTCAGTAGGTAGTGGTTGCTTATTAGGTATTTATTATTCGACACAGATTAATAGTCACTTAGAATTGAAACGATTTGGCCTATTTATGTACGAGTCACCGTAAATTTGCAGTAAGTAGGTACTTCATACTACGATGTATTGGACATCAATAAACTATTACCTACAAATACTTTGGAACTGCAACCGTTAATTATTAATTAAAATTGATTAAACCTTATTTCCTATCTAAATTGCTTAATTGTTGACATAAGAAATCGATAATCTAATTCGATGTATTAGTTATTTGCGATTCTCGTTAACGTAAATAAGATCACATATCACATACATACTTATTTATTGAGATATTTTAAATCGAACCAAAGTAACAGACAGGTACAGATTTGAAAAAAATAATTGATTCTTCGACAAAATTAAAAAGCTGTAGAATTGTGGGTCTAAGATTATGGAGCTTAGACTAGCCGAGCCCTTAGCTGACGGCGGCGTCCTTTGATGTCGCACGCGCTAGGCGAAATTCAAAAGATTATAACATAGTTGCATTGCATTGCAACTTAGAGCCGAGTTGAATTTTTTTTTCCGATACAATACATTGACGATAATATCTATTCATCGACCAACTGATCCACACTAGCTTTGACGGTGCTTTGATACAAGTATTATAAGTGTTCATGTAAACCTAAGAAATATGTACTAAATAAATGCTTATTATATTATGCTTTGACGACCCTGTAGCCTAGTTGGTAGCGACCCTGTCTGCGACGCGAGGGGTCCCGGGTTCGATTCCCGGCCGGGGCAGATATTTATGTGGCAGATAAATATTTGTACTCGGGTCATGGGTGTAATTGTAATGTGTTATATTATGTGTAGTCCATGCCACCCGCGACACAGGTGCCTAGTAACCTACTGGGGGTATGAGTGTGTTAGCGTTTATTTATTTATTATTATTATTTATATCGATACTCATCGAAGTTAAAACCTGTTAAAACGATGTATCTCTAACATTATGTAACAGTTAATCCATTAATTCACATCAAATAAATCGAATATCTACATTATCTACTCCAAGGACCTATCCGTTCCACGCGCAATCGGCGCAATGAACTTTTAGTTCCATTTTGTGCCACCGAGATTTTATTTTGGTGGCGCGCACCACGCCGATTCGGTTTTACATATTACGGTTGTAGCGCCTTAAGACATTTATTTATCCCTAGTTCTAGCCTCTTATCTAAAAAATAATAATTTTACAGAACTGTTGTCGGTATAAAATTTATTCTAATTTATTTACTCTGTTACCTACCCGCGTAAAAATCATTGGGCGTTTTTGACCCGGTTGCATTCAGTAGATAATAAAATAGTTTTTTTAAAGGATTAGGATAAGCATTTCACGCAATGTTTTTATTTTGATCCAAATGCACGGGGGAAAAAGTTATGTGCTTCTACGCATGTTTATTTTTCATAATTATTGAGTTTTAATTCTTTTTTTTATTAAAATGGGACCACACGGCAGGGGTTTCGTACCTACTCCGGTTCGAATGACGTTAGCCTACGTACCTAGGGGATGTACTACGGGTTTTGACGCTTTTATTTTAAAAATAATACCTAGGGAATGTATAACACTTGTATTTTGAATTTCAATGATAAGTAAAATATGGTATAACAAATATTTCAGTAGCGTAGGTTTTAGTACGGTAGGTTATTTCAGTAAAAAGAGCAGTCGCTACACGCCATGATTGCAGGATTGCATGACACCCGACATCCACGTAACCACATCAAATTTTAAAATTTTACCCGCTCAAATATAACTCAGCTTATACTCTGAACTCCCGACATATAATATCAAATCCTTGGCTATATGGGTTTATGTATAATAACTATACATTTCCTCTCATGGCTTCGCCCGCGTAGAATTTATTTTTAGTTTACCCCCGTTTCATCCTTTTGGGGGGAATTTTCCAAAAATCCTCTTTCAGTGCTCCCACTGAACTTCTCTAGGAACATGAACGCCAAATAATTTCAGCTGTGCCTTGTCAGACAGTAACTTAGTTACTTTAGAGTTTTACATATTATTATATTGATGTATCTTCGTTGATAACTTAGTGCCCAACTGATCATGAAAAATTTTACGCATTGAATGAATTGGGTCATGTCGACATAACTTATTTGTTTACATGCAGCTATGACCGCCAGAATAATAAGTCATCACATAAATCTTATAAATTTTCATATCTACAAAACTGTATATTGTATAAAATATCGATATTATTTAATCTATACTAATATTATAAAGCTGAAGAGTTTGTTTGTTTGTTTGGTTGAACGCGCTAATCTCAGGAACTACTGGTTCGAATTGAACATTTTTTTTTGTGTTGAATAGACCTTTTATCGAGGAAGGCTATAGGCTATATAACATCACGCTGCAACAATTAGGAGCGAAGAAATAATGGAAAATGTGGAAAAAACGGGGAAAATTATTCATTCTCGAGGGCTTTCGTTGCATGCGTTGCGAAAACGATTCAACGTTGAGGAGTTCCCTCGACTGTCTTTCGGCTTCATCAGATCGATTCCAGATCTTCATGAAATGGTAGCGCTTTAATGTACTTATGATAACATGAACAAACACACTAGTCGTCCATACAATTTTCGAAAGTTCCCTTCGATTTCTCTGAGATGCCATCATCAGATCCTGGTTTCCTTGTCAGGGGACCCCACTGCGCATATCTACTTTACAACAAAAAAAGAATTATCAAAATCGGCCCATACACGAAATAATCACTGAACGTACATAAAAAAAAGCATATATACGGTCGAATTGAGAACCTCCTTCTTTTTTGAAGTCGGTTAAAAAGGGGAAATTTGATATTTGCACTATTTATCTAGCTTATATTTAAACTTATAACTAATTAAACTAATATAGTTTAACTAACTAACTAATATAGTTTCTTCTTCTTAATTTATTATTTTAAGCATCAATGTAGACGTCTAAACGGCCATGACACTTTTTATAACTAACTTGGCGACTACTTAATTTAATATAAATGTCTTAGACATGTCATTTTTAGACAAACTATTTTACAAATAAATTTTTGTAGGTAAAAACTATTAATAGAACATTAACAAGGACTTTATGTGTTTAAAACCAGACTTCGGAAATCAGCGCTAAAATTCCACGGTGGTCATTCCAAAGTACTGACAGCACAGGACAATACACATAAACATTAGGTGTCTATCGCAGCCGGGAACCGAATCTGGGACACCATGCTCGGCAGAATCGATAACTGGGCCGTAGAATCCGCTTAACAACCTAATAATGTTTATAGACATATGTATCTTTGTTAGACAATGTAAATTGAATGCCTCACGTTTCACGAATGTAACGCACGTTTCTCTTTCACATAACTTTGTAGAGTTATTATATACAAATAAACGTTTGCGTGAACCCTACTGAAGCGTAAACATCTATGCGAGCTATTAAATCTGTTGTTTTATTAGTTTATTGTGCGAAAATGACGCAACGAACGTTAAAGAAATACCGTCATTTAAAGCGATAATTACTCTTGCGTGTATCTCATTAAAAAAAAAATCAAGTTGCTTACTAGCAAAATTTAATAAATATTCACTAACAACCGTTCACTACAATTCTAGGGTTTTTGTTGTTTTAACATTTTGTCTTCAGTCATAATTACCCAAAAAGTACGAGTATTGGGAACGTGCGCGACGGTGGCGACGCGCAGCTTTGGCAACTTTTTCGGCGACTGTTAAATAATGACATGTAAACATGTTAACATGTTGTTAGTATTTTTGCAATTAAAAACCAAAATAAGGAGTAAATGGTACTTGTTGACTTTATTTGAGTGCAATTTATTGAATAGTGTATGTGTAAAATGGATATAATCATAAAAACCGGGTTCGAAAGTACTACACACAATATTAGTTTCCAACCACAAACAGTAATAAAAGGCAATAAATTAGTAGGTATTAGCCCAGCATGTAAGAAATGTTGAAGAATTACGACGTAACGGCAAAAATTGCTTACTACGAGCCCAAGTGATTCGCCGGACATCTGTGACACTAACACCCTACAAAACCAGTTTAAGCGCGAGGCCGCACCACGGTTTTTTCCCGCGGCGGTAACCGCGTAAACGCGCAATTCGCATACATTGTCAGAAACCGCAAGTGCGGCCGCTACAAAACTTACAAAAGTTACAAAATTTATGCGGTAAGAAACCGCGGCGGTTTAGCCGTAGTGCGGCCTCGGCCTAAATGTAAGCAATATAATTATGTGATGTCAGATCTCTATTTCGTGTAAGTAATTTCTCATTTACTGCTTGTATGCTTATTGTCCTATTAAATTTGCAGGAGCTATTGCTGCCACTATTTTTGCATTGAACAACACAACAATAGTCGTGACCCATTTTTAGCTTTGATTTGTACTGAAATACTTCTATTTTGACAGCCAGTCAGCCGAAGTAGTTTCCATTTTTTGTCACGTTGTGCGCTGCGATCGTTTTGGTACACCTACCACCCGCTTTGCACATAGCGAATAACCTAGAAACAAGAAGTTTGACATCGCGTGGAAAACCATCCAATACCTTTTTTTTTTTTTTTTTTGACGAGGGGGAAACCTTCAAAAGGTACCCGGTGCCGTGGGAGCGACACAGGGTAATGTGGGATTTTTACCCACTAAAACCCCCCCGGTGGCCTACCTCAGCACTTGTGGAGAACCCCGGGATCTCCGTAAGGAACACAACCGGAGTCCTCCAAGCGCGGCGCCCTTTTGTTCGGGCTCTTCCCGCGAGGGACTAAATGCCCCGTCGCTTGCCAGCGCCTTACAACGGTATGCGGCCACACATACCGTCGTCCTTCCCGGGGTTGCTGATGGACGGTTCGAGCTCCCACTCTAGCCGCCCGCAACCCCGAAAGCCCCCTTTTAGTCGCCTCTTACGACAGGCAGGGGATACCGAAGCTCGTATTCTGGTCCCGAGCTACAGGGACACCGGTGGCGCTATGTGCGCCCACCGCGGCGCCGTGCACGGCGCGTCCGTCTCCGGGCCGGATCTGCGCGTTCTCTGGCCCGTTCGGCTTCCTCCTTTTCGGTCATAACACGGTCGCAGAAAGCGACCATGCTGTCCCAGGCTTCGCCAGAACGGACCATCGCTGCGACGACGGCGTCCGGGGAGAGGTCCGGCCCCACTTTTTGCACCAGGATCCGCCGCTCGGTCTGCCACGCTGGACAGTGCTCGAGCGTGTGCTGCGCGGAATCCTGGGCATCGCCACAATGGTGACACTGCGGTGTCGCCTCCCTCCCTATTCGGTTCAGGTACTCACCGAAGCAGCCATGTCCGGTGAGCACCTGGGTCAACCTGTAGGTGACGCGTCTCCTCCTCTTCAGCCATACACCGAAGCTGGGCAGTATGGCACTCACAACGCGTTGGCGTATGCCCCGCGGCTCCTGCAGTCGTTCGCGCCAGCGACGCAGGGCACGCAGTCTGGCATCTCTCCGAGTCATTTTGACTGTCTCTTGGGTATAAGGCTCAGTCCCCTGGCGGAGAATGCGGATCTTAAAGAAGATCTCAGCATTCATATCTGCCAGGATGTCCAGGGGCGGAAACCGCGCCAGGACTGTGGCCGCCTCATACGAGATAGTTCGGTATCCGCGTGCCACTCTGATTGCGATCGTACGCTGCGCGGCGTTCAATTTCGCCGCGCGGCGTCGACAGACCGACAATCTGTGCGCCCATACGGGTGAACCGTAGAGCGCAACAGAGCGCACGATACCCGCGTAGAGGCGGCGGACTTCCTCCCTCGGTCCCCCGAGATTTGGCAGCAGTCTGTGCAGAGCACCCGCTACCTTGTGAATTCGGGGGACCAGACGGTCAAAATGCTCGTTGAAGTTCCAACGGCTGTCAAGCACCAGCCCGAGGTACTTCAGGTGCTTGCCCACTCCCACGATAGCGTCACCTACACGCACCGACAGGCAGGGAGGTTCCACACTAGGCCGGAGACCGTGGAACCAAAGTGCCTCGGTTTTATTCGGCGCCACGCAAAGGCCGATGCTGCGTATCTTTGCGATAACGCATGCCGTCCCAAACTCGGCCAACCGCACCGTCCTCTCAAAGGACTCACCCTCAGCCAGGACGAGAGTGTCGTCGGCGTAGCAAACTATGCTTACGCAGACGGGCAGCTCCGTCCGGAGCACGACATCGTATGCGAGATTCCACAGGAGTGGTCCTAAGACAGACCCCTGTGGAACTCCGCACACTACGCGTCTCTCCTGGACACTCCCGTAACGGCCCGGATAGCTGACGCTCCGGTCCGACAGATAGGCCGCCACCACGTTCTGCAGATAGAGAGGCACCTGATGATGGGCTAGGGCCTCTCTTATCGCACTCCAGGGCAGAGAGTTGAATGCGTTGACGATGTCAAGGCTGACAGCCAAGACTACTCTGCCACTGGACACGGCCTGCTCTGCGATCGATCGGACGCGGAGGACTGCGTCGACTGTCGAGCGCTCCTTACGGAAGCCATACTGACAATCCGACAGGTCCGGGCCATTGCGCGCCAGATGTTCGTTGATACGAGCGGCAACTATCCTCTCGAACAGTTTGCCAGACTCGTTCAACAAACATATCGGCCTGTAGGCTGAGGGTGAGTGAAGTGAAGTGGCCGGCACGGAGGCAGCTGGTGAACAGCCGGCGCAGCCTCTCCCCGAGGACGGTCAGCGCCAGCACCCAAGCCCGACCTGGGATTCCGTCGGGGCCTGGTGCGGTGTTTCGGGCGGCTAACCGCCTCACTGCCTGCTCCAACTCTGCCTCAGTGACGGCCAGCTCTTCCGACCATGCCACCGAGTCTAGCCTTGGCGAGGCAACGGGGTCGTCCGGAGTGTAAGGGAACAGGTTTCCCATGACGCTCGAGACAAAGTCGGGACTGAGGGTCTCCGTTAACGGAGGAACCCGAGGGCGCAACTTGTCCAGCACCATCTTATAGGGGCGTCCCCACGGGTCCCTGTCCAGACTCTCCAACAGTCCCGACCAGCTCCTAGACTTGCTCTCCGCGATAGCGGTCTGGAGCGTCATCGTCGCGTCACGGTACTCCCTGTACCTTTCCTCCACCACTTCGGCACTGGTGGATCGACGTCTGCGGGCGCGGGTGTAATTGCGCCTCGTTCGCAAGCAAATTCGGCGCAGCTCCGCTATGCGGTCGGACCACCAGTAAGCCGGTGCCCTCCTGCCGAACCGGATTTGTGGCATTGCAGCATCGCAGATCGATGCCATGTCGGCTCGGAGTCGGACAGCCCCGTCGTCCAGGCTCGATGGCATTTCTCCCCCGGAGGCAGTCTCGGCCCACTCCACGACGTGAGCAGCGGCAAGGAGCATGTCCTTGTTAAGGCGACTCAGTGCCCATCGTCGTGGAGCGCCTTCGGCTCGACTGGTATGAACCGGTAGCCGGAGGGCTACGTCAATTATGATGTGACGGTGGTCGGACAGCGTCACCAGCTCTTCCGCCACCTTCCATCCCGTCACTAGACGCTCGGCCGAGGGAGTCGCCCATGAAAGGTCCACGATCGACTCCCCCTGCCAGCGTACGCACGTGCTGACGCAGCCCCGGTTAAACCATCCAATACCTAGTCGAAAAAGAACCAAATGTAATCGTAAAAATATCTCAAATCGGCCGGTTCAGCTTTGAGACCAAAGAAACATTAAAAACAATAAAATTTTAGTAAATATCATGCATCAAATGATTTGATTCAAATCTCACTATCATATTATGCTTCAGGATTTTAATTAAGTTGAACAGAACACTTACAGCGATTTTCAAACGCAATTCTAGATTCGTCATACCTATAGGTGCATGGGGTAGCAAAAGCACCTTGGTACCTACTCGAGAATGACAAGACCCTTCGTTTATTCGTAGCAAGCTATGAAACTATGAATGCTTATTTACATAGCCCCTTTATCTCCATCATTGGAACTGTTCCCAAATCTTCATTATCGTTAACTATGCATAAGCGGATTATAATACAAAGTCCATTATGTTATAGGTTAAAGAGCCGGAGCAGCGACGTGGGTAATTAGCGATTTGCATGTAGTAACGGTCAATTAGCCGCCTTAATCCTTCCCAGCGTAAACTTTACGACGTAAAACGAGCTAAGTGCAAGCGCAACTTACGCACTTATGGTTTCCTATTACGGTAAAACTTAGATCGCCTTAACGTTATTTTATACTTTGGATTAGAATTCCTTTTTTGCACATGATTATAGATGGACTTGGTACTTCATCACGCACGTATGGGAGAAATACACAACACACTCATATCCCTAATAGGAGTACAATACTAGAAGTCATTGTGTTACCACTTTATGTGTGCCATCACTAGCACCCCTAATGCGAGGGCAAACATTTATCCGTTACATAAAAAATACGATCGGGAATCAAATCCAGGACCTCTCGTTTCGCAGGCACTGCTACGAGGCTACGAGGTAATCAGGTAATTGTAGGAAGTGCTTACTTTGGCACTGAAATGGCTCTTAAAACGTTTCTTTTCAATTTTCCCAATAGTGATCAACTACTGAAAGCGTAGCGTACCCATCATTCATCGTCAATCTTATATCTCTTACTTCTGTCATTTCAAACCCGTAATACATTTTACTAGTAACCAATTTTTTTTAATACGATTATTAGCTACATAGGTAAAAGTACCTACGCCAGAAAAGTATAAACCGACTCATATGCCAGACAGGTCCAATACTTAAAGTACCTCTAACCGTCACCATCCATTCAATTGACTGACTCCGGTCGATTTGCACGAACGCTTAACATTTACTCACGCAAAGCGCTTCGTGCTTATAATAAAGTCCAGGTATAACAGCAAACGACGCCAAAACCGCTGGATTTTACGAGCGCTTCGTACGTCTAACGACATTCGTCTCCCATTAAGTAGGTAAATAGGATGGATAATACCGAAGCTGCAGTCTGTGGATTTAACTTTAGGTTTACTTACATAATTAATGGCCGCTTTCGGCAATATCCGACCATTATTTAGAATTTGTGTTCGCTACGTTGTGTGGCCGTTCAATGACTATTTAATAAGACAATAACTATTTACACGCTGGTGTATATTGAAGTGTATAGTTGGTATGTTCCCAGTAGTAAATATAAAAAATGGCAAAAAGCAAAGGAGCCAACTAACTATCTGATTACACCCGTCAAAGGATCAATCAAACATCAGATAAAAGAAAAAAAAGCTTATACCTAAAGCGGGCTACAGACCTTCAGTTTTAACTGCACAGTTTTAACTGTACAGTCGAACTGTTAAGTTAAAACGTAAGTGTGTAGGCAAAACTGAAAACTGTACAGTTGAACTGACGATCTAATCGAAATATCATTAGATAAAACTGTACAGTTAAAACTGAAGGTGTGTAGCAAAAAAACTGTACAGTTGTCAGTTTTACCCAAGCATCGTTGGAGTGAGCACACGTTTCTGTTGCGTTCTGAATTAAAATAACCATGCCAAATCAACGTGAGTGGTTAGAAGAATTTATAGAAATATATCGTTCTGAACCTTGCTTATGGAAAGTTAAAGCAAAAGATTACCACGACCGTGGCAATCACTGAGGCAATGACTGAGGAGATATTATTGTTGAAAACTTAAGGTCTTCGTAGGTTCTTCCTGTTGCTAAAAACCTAAGTGTTGCTGTTAACCTTTCATGTGGCGATATAGCACTTCTCATAACAGTATTTTGTTTCATTATTTTAGGTGTGACTAAATCAAGCAGATGCAAGTACGTTTTTTCATCCATTCTTAAATAGTTATTATAGTCTTTTGGAGTAATCCTGAGCTCTTCCAGTAAATTATTATGCGTATATTGTTTTCTTTTTAAGTGACGGCTAATAGGGAAGAATGGAAGAGAAAAACATATTGTGCCGACCCCAAATAAAATTGGGAAATGGGCAGGAGGATGATGATGATGATATTGTTTTCTTTTTAATAACCAATGTTTACACCACATTTTCTTTGTTCTTTGTCTTCTTTTATTCAAAATGCATAATAGTCTAACAATTGCCACAGCGTCATCCGGTGAAGCCATTTCAACGTGTCACTTCGAGTGGAAAGAGATCACAACTGATAAAACTGAACGTGTGTAGACACTAGGAATGTCAGTTAAAACTGAACAGTTCGACTGTACAGTTAAAACTGTGCAGTTAAAACTGAAGGTCTGTAGCCCGCATTATTTCAATAAACAAACTTACACACTCACAGCTACACAATAGAATTCTCTATGTCATGGGTGCCATGGATAACCAGACCAAGAACAAAAAATGTAACTCAGCATACAAAATAAACTTTTTATCTTTATACAAAATAAGTATGATTCGCAATATTATTAATTATATTCTTAAGTCGTAAATTACTTCACTACTTACATAAATAATTTTAATTAAATGAGGTGACCTTTCGCTGATATCATGCTAATACGTGACAAAATTTTTATTATTATGTAACGGTTTAATAGATTTCTTTACGAAACATTAGGCAGATTTACTTGAAAACTCGTCGCATGTGGACAAAGAAACATATTCGGCCGTGACACACCGAGTGCAAGAAAATAAAGCTCTGAATAAAAATAAAGAATATACAGCTTGGAAGAAATTTTAAATGAAAAAATAAAACGTGAAAAAAACAGAAAATAAAAAATAACATGAAAACTCTGGCATTTTTTCCAGACTACCTATAGTAGGTTTGTAATTATCAAGTTAAGTAGAGGTATTTTTCCAGATTCTATAAACTGTTATTGAGCATCTCAAATAAGGTGGCATTTTGTGGGTAACACTAACATTTTCTGAAACATATTGCATTATTTTACTATAGTTCGATTTGATTTTCAGTGTGAAATTCGGTCAAGCATTTAGATAATATTGCGAACAAAAAAAAGTGTCACCGGATGGCAGGTGTTCATCGTCGCCAATCACACTAAATACTAAAAACTCACACAAAAACACTTAATGAAACAAATGAGGAATTACTGGAACATGAAAACCATTTACATGCAAAGTAAAATAATGTAGAGCAAAGCTTTAGTTTGAGCTTTCGGTGTAGAGCGAGCCGATATGCTCGGAAGTTGAGCAACGGTGTAAAAGCGCAACTGAGGTGCTCAGTGGCGCCATCTAGACGTCTACATTGGCGCCACGCTCCTCCGCGCAAATTAATCTCGACGAAATGCTGAAGGATATTTTCTTCGACCCAATGAAATGTTTTGGCTGTTTTTGAGGTGACTGGCAAGCGTAGCTTGGTAAGCAAAAAAATGGATCCAAACTATGAGATGATTTTTAATTTTTAATCGTTATCGTTATATAAAATATTTATAGATGGAGAAAATTAATAGAAGAAACGATTTTATTTACAATACAATGGCGACTTACTATCCGTCAAGATTAAATAAAATTAAATGTATTAACTGAAAAAATTCATCTACGAGTATTTATGCATAATCTTGAATAGCTAACAACATCATATTATGACAAAGTTACGTAATGTACCCATTAAACTTCACGTGTTTCCAATAAAATTTTATGTTCACGTTTCAGTTGTACTGAACTATAATTCTAAAATAATATATAGGCGATTATGGAAACATGCGTACATATTATGACATCACTCTTCGCTAATTGTTGTTATACGCGACGTGTAGGTAAGAGCAGCCACGATGTGACATGATAATAATGGTGAACAAATGAATTATTCACATAGCAACTTACTACACCAATCAAATGCCCACTAAGGTACATAATGTCAACTCGAGAACATACTTAACATCCTCATTAATTAAAATAATTATTGAATCGATAAAAAACTAAACATCTTGTTACAGCCACTTCGATTTTAGTCTCCAAAGAATACAAATACAAATTCATCTATGCAATAACTGCATACACATGCATACTCCTTTGTACGTGACAACGAAACAATTAAATACATTGTAGCGAGACATAAGAAACTCATAAAATAGCAGTTTAAAATTGCCTAGTGGTTTAAATGTCGCTACAGCTCAGGGTCAGACTCGAGTTCAAATACTGCATGCACTTGTAATTAGTCGGAATTTGTAAGTAGTCGCCAATAAAAAATTAAACGACATGATTTCTTTAATATGACATTAATAGTGGGTGTATTTAAATTATTGATTTTATTGTCAGGGTTATTAATCAATAGCAATTAAGTAATAATAAGCCCAGACTAAGTAAACGTTTTTTTTATTTTATTTACTACAGACATATTGATAATTACATATTATGTATCATAGTTTGATTGTATCCTCTACCTATCCGTACTAGAGCATCATGATGGAGCTCTAAGCCTCGTCAACGTCTTTAATGAGGAAGAGACAGAGAGTGGGCCAGTAATCATCTTCCAATCTAAATAAATATTTTGTGAATACGAATACAGTCGGTCAAGTGGTTTACAAGTTACCCAATCGAGTCCAATGATTATATAATTTTTACAAACTCAGTAAACCTTGTTACATTAAGATAAAAATCAATTTATTTATAAATAGTTTAACGGTGGTAGCCGAATGCCAAAGATTAAGATCAATTGAAAACTTATAAATTTATATTTTCCAATAACTTGCTTGTTCTATTGTATATGAATTAAAATGACGTGACTATTTACTACAAATATTACAAAAATGTTATTTTACCTAGTAACCATACCATCAACGCTTTATAGGTACCATCGAGAACAATTAGACCATGGTGAAATCTTCAATGACATTTTGCGTAATACGCGAATAGGCAGACGGAAGACGCACAGAAACAGAAATGCTACGAAATAGGGATTACGTAGAGAAACAGACCATTGCATTCCGAAAAAAAATATTTGTGCTGCTATATCAACGATGAAGCTAGTATAAAAAAAATATAAACATATTACGTATACCTATGCTCGTCACTATTTTATTAAACCTACCAATACAGTCCTAGCGTGAGTGGTAAAAAGTCATTGCCTGCATGGTAAAGTGCACCAAAGGAATAACTCGCTCTACGTTATTCTACGGAAACCACGACAAGAAATGTACACAGCTTCTTGCATCCCAGCTTATCGCATCTATCAACGTCCGAAGGCTTTTACAGAAGGCTTTGTTCGCCTCCCACTCCCTACCCCCCCCCCCCTGTCCTGCTGCACTGACGTTGATTGATGCAGGTGCAGCAAAAACTGCCTTTACAGTAACTATACTTGAAAGTTATTTAGTACTGAATTCACTCTGATAGACTATCATCATATCATCGTAAACGTAAACGAACTAATGAATATGGTTCTAAATGTATTTTTTCGTATGTGTCTTTTTGTATGTAGGTTGAAAAGCTAGTTAGCTATCGGTATTGGATGTTTTAATATAACAAATTCGGTTATTAAATAGACTACTGCGCCATCTATATTCCTATACCAAACTCAAATCCTTACTTAGTATGGTACACAAGCATAAAATATTATAATATTGAAGTATAAAAATGTAGTAATGTAACTTAGAATAAAATATTCCGTTGTCATTCAGTGACTTTCAATTCAATGTAACATATTTTTATGGTAGATATTGATACAAAGCCTTATTACAATGAAAAGAAAAATGGGTCAATACGACGTGCAACACGGAACACAGAGACATACGTGCAACGAGTCATTTTTTCTATAATTCTTAAAAATTCTACGTACACAGCTTTATAAACACGCCACTCATACTGGACAAGAATCCGGTAAATTGTAACCTCAATAATAATTCCTGAAATTTGCTCATCCAACCTCCACAAGATTATTAGATCGAGCGAACGACTCACATTCCGTTTTAGCTTCATTAATAAATTCGCTTTGCTAAGCTCACCCTTTTAAGCGTATGTACACAAAGGCACGACCAAGCCGGACAGCCCCGTGAGAAATCGTTTTAATACTCAAAATCCGCTTGCAGTTTCAGCGTTTAATGAATTACGTTGGGCGCAGCCTCCGGCGCAAGACGTGCATCGATCAACGTCGGGAGCTCCCTGCCCATCCTCCCAACCACTGGGGTATAGGCGCAGGGTGGTTACCTCCCCACACTGCCCAAATAAAATATTCGCACAGTGTCTGTGCTCTTGCTCAGTTATGACAGCTGAAACTTTAAAGGGAATACCAAGACGACAATGCCTTTGTTTGTCATTGCCTGCAAATAATTTTGTCATAGTCAACATGTGTGTTTACATTGTTACATAAACTTGTTAATTAAACACTGATATGTATTTATTTTTTAATTCAAAAATAAATAATCGCTAAAATGTGAATAAAGCCAATGTACACGTAATACGGAAATGCATTCAGTATGTATACATTTTTAATGATTTCGTATAATTAGTGTTAAACAAGAATTTACATATTGGGAACTTACTTAATTTACATTTTTGTTCGTATGCATTATGTAATTAAGTAACTGAACAACAAAAAAACACTGTTAAAAAAATTAACCAATCAATCATGCAATACATACGAAACCATGTTAGCAAACAGTATCACGTTTCCATTCAATGCAATTTTCTTATCCAGTTTTATGGGTTGGCGCATGAGATAAAAAGAGGTAACTGCAAATTCGCCTGCGTTCTTGTGTAGACGAGCTTTGCCTTTGGGGCTGGGTTCGAGGCACGGCTACGTGACGGCTCTGAATTATAAGAAAATGCATTTACGGTGCCGTGCCGCAGACCCACCGGTGTATTTTCGTGTCTACCTACGTGAGCGTGCAATATGGATTAGGTAGTTCCGAACTCGCGTTGTGACCTGTTTTGTTTTTGTTTAGACGTTTTAAAGTTTATACCTAATGGTAGCGTCTAGCACTTTATGTCACGTGCTAAATAATATAATACGCGAGTTTTGCGTTTCAGTGATACTTAGCGGAAGCTAGTGCTGTTATTTATTCGTTTTGTTTAACCGTCATCAAATCATTACTGTGTGTACTGAAAAATGACGCGATCATCGTTAATTAAGAACTTAACTTTTAATCTAGAAAGAACGGATGCATCTACTTTTGACTTATAATTTCTATCATCATCGTCACTTATGAACATATCCCTGTTCCCTTGATAAACACCATAAAAGTGTCATTGAGATTTAAATTTTATTAAATTTTTACCTACATTTAAGTTAAAAGCGCCATCTAGCGAGGGTGTGTGTAAAGATTATCATAAGTAAATTAATTTTTTTTATTTTTCGAACAGACAAGAATTATGACGTCTTGACTTTTTGCACTTTAGATCAGTTGCATAGTTTTTATTTATTTACTAAAAATAATTCAAAATAATATTATGCATCATAATATTATGATCTCGCCAGGCAACGTGGCCTCAACCTATAATTAATTACATTATTTATGAGTAAATTAAAATTACGTAAGAAATAAATAATTAACATCTAAATAAGAATATAATATTCCGTAGCTTTTCGTTCTACTATTTACTGGCAAGTTTTAATACTTTTACGAGTAGGTATTTCTCGTAATCTGCACGATTTCTCGCTGTATCTTAAAAAACTATAGTTACCATTCATAACAAATACTTAATATTAAAAATTCTGTTAATTTATATAAGTGAACTATAAAATTATTAAATAAGTAGTTACATATAAATTTATATTAAATAACAAATTGCTGTATTTTGCATAGTTGTATATAATATTATATAAAAGACGAAGCCCAGAAAATATAACATTTGCCACAGAATTAGTATAAGAGAACTGCGACAAGAAACGTCAGCTCGCTTGCATCCCAGCTTATCGCATCTATCAACGTCCGGAGGCTTTTACCGAAGGCTTTGTTCGCCTCCACCCCGCCCCGTTACCACCAACCTCCGCTAGCAGCTAGTATTTTCTTCATATCATCACCTTGTAAGTATTCTCAATATTAAAATTTAATAAAACATTTGTATTATTTAATTAATAAGTAACAGACCCCTGCTTTGCTTCGGAAAACCTATGTACCCGCAACAGTAAACAAAAAAAATGTTTATCACAAGGGCCGAATTTACTCATAATTATAGATTACAATTATGTTTTGCAGCGTAGAAAATACCTACCAGAGCGCCTTTCGGAAAAGTGTAGTTACAGGTTACAACACTCTAACTACATTAATTAACATAACGCGGGCCATGCCTCTGGATGTTTTCATGATCAGTTACCATGATAACAACACAACGCATCTCTATACCAAATATACCTAATTGTAATCTGTAATGAACCATCTCTGGATTATATCAAAGCACTGAGACAAAGGTAGTGAAAAATGGTTACAACGTGCACTAAACACGTTTATAATACCACAAGTTTACACGAACTCACCGGCGCGGTGCAGCAACGCAAGCTGGTAACTTGCATCCGAGCTTATCGCATCCATCACCGTCAGGAGGCTTTCATGGAAGGCTTTGTTCGCGCCCCCTCTCAGACGTTACAAACAACTTTGGCTAACGCCCAGGCGCCTGTCGGTTGACCCTTGGAAAGGATGAAGAAATACTGAAATAGCCACAGATTATTTGTATGCGATTAGAGAATCGATTTTGATGGACCTTACATTCTTTCCATTATATGTATTTTCCACTGTTCAGACAGAGTGGGTACTACTTCGAAATGTTGGTCAACATCATCTATACACCGATACCCAATAACAGATGATTATTAGGGAGGAGACAGAGAACAAAAAAAATAGTTACTAAGACGTACAGTGTTCAAACTTTTACACCTCATTCTACAGGACATTATAATAAGAGTTGCATCAAAATCTGAAGTGCGCATCCATCAATGTCAGCTACAGCTGATATAAAATGCACTAAGCTGCGTTTCTTCACTTACCTACCAAGTGACTAGTTATATTATTTAGTAGTGGCCCGCCCCGACTTTTCTAATGACCTGCTTTAGTACCTCCGGTACTGATATTATTATCCCTACAGTACTGAGCTGGGGTCTCTCCTTAACATTCAGAAGGCGTTTGAGGGTGTGGGTTTTCGGAGGGCGCTAGTTTTTCTAAGTGATAGGTATATTTTATGGCATGATGTTTTCTTATCATACCTAATTATAATGTAAAGGACCAATGAATGCTTAATACTATAGACTACAAAATTTATTTAATTATGGCAATGGTTTTTGTAACTTATCCTTATAAGGTCGATGTAGGTCTGTAGGTACATAATTAAATGTAAGTAAGTATGTAATTGATGCATTTTTTAAACTTCTTAAGGGAGATATTTCAGTCATATACTAGATTCCACCTCATGATCATATCCATCCTCAATAATGCAAAATTTCAAAATGACGCAACGCAATAATTTTCAAATAAGTGACATAAACAGGTATCTAATTAAAAAAATCTATTCAAATGAGACGTAACAAGGCGCATATTTTTTTTTGTTTTTGTTTACATTTAATTTATATCATACACGTAAACTGCCCTCGCTTAGCTTTTCGAAATCTATTCCTCACGAGTTCCATATTTAATATTATTTCGCCCGTAACGCCGTAGCTTATTTGAATAAAACGTGTTTTCCCTTGGATATTAGATACTTCTCTAAAACGACCAAAGAAATGCTGCGACTACACACCTGCAAATGCGTTAAAGTCCTGCAATTTTCCGGTATACAGGATAAGAGTCTAATCCAAATTGGAACGCTTAGTTTCATGCCACATACAAGATTTTTCTGAAGGCGGCGAGAAGTCCGGTTGTATCAGGATCCCGCATTCGTCAACGTCGCTAGCGGCTGATACTGGACAAAGAAAGTAACTGCTATTAAGCTTACATTTACTACGTTTACATAGTAAATGTAAGCTTAATAAATAAGAAAAAATCGTTAGGTGGGTGATTCCAGTAAGAGGGTAGGGTAGCATCTAGTCAGCCCTACGGCCAAGTCTATAGTAACTTCCGGGCTTGAATTGGATGGTTCGAATTACAAAGTCCCGTAATTTTATGCGTTCTTTAGCAGTGTGCACCTTAAAACTAATATTACTTTCCATCGAAGACACAATCTTTCAACTTTTGTTCACCCCTTTTAAGTGACGAAATTTCAAAAAATGTGTCATGTGTACTCCTCTATAATTATAAGGATCCACTGTATACATATTTATGTATTCTATGTACAGAACGGGATTGGTTACATTTTTATAATAATTATGTATACAATCATTCTAAGTTTAAGTTAACTAGACATACTGACACATCATGACTTTGAAAAATTTTATTTAACATTTTTCGCAGCCTTTAATGTTTATTTACGACGCATCGCAATGCATAAATCTAATGTAATTAAATATAAAACAGGTTTGTAATATTCTAATTAAAGAAACATGATAGGTGAACATGTACTAATGGATGACTATTTATGTAGATAGTGATCGTGTGTAGCAGACGGTGTAAGGCAACGTGTGCCTCTGAACGCAGCCAGTAGGCATTGATCAAAGTCAGGTGCGGTCAATACTGATAGCGAGCTCCCCGACTAACTTACTGTGCTTAAACAATGACAACTATATACAGGGTGTATGTTAATCGATGCGATAGAATGAAGATTTTCTTCTAAGCTGAATTAAAATTTAGTGTAAAATATGTCTTTATTCCAGTGTACCTACTAACAATTTTAGTGAAAACGGATAGAGGCTATTCATACAAAAACTCCTTGGAGATTTCATCCACAAAAATAATTTTATTAATGTAAGAGTTTATTTATGAAAAATGTTCAGTCTGAGATAAGATACTTTATCTTCATCTAAATTCATAATAACACTGTGGTCTGATCGTTGTATACTTATACATTGATAATTATTTAGTTTGATTTTTTTCTATAGTTTCATTTTACTAGAGTCATAAACAAACAAATAAACAAACACACTTTCACATTTATAATATTAGTAAGGATTAAATTTACGTTGTACAGGCAGAGAAACGTTCCCTGTATGTGGACATGCGGGACGATGAAGATAACATGGATAATGTTGTTTTATGTACCTACTGAGGTACACAGGGAATCTTCGTGTGGGGCTATGAGTACCTATACAGTGTTAAAAAAGATTAAAATTGATTCAACCTAAAATATAACATTATCGCTATGCAATGCGCAGACTTTAGAGTATCAAATTGTCTATCGCATTGTTAGTTAAGGTGCAGCTAACTGATCTGAGCGCAGGAACCGTGAATGGAAGCAAGGTAGCGACTAGCGACGCATTTGCATTAAGGCCGATGAGACGGCAAGTCAGGTGATAATTTGGGGCGCGGCGCGTTGCCTCTCAGCGTGGAACTAATTGCATTCTCCAAAACTACATTACACCTGCTCTCGAGGGGTTAACAGTAACATCAAGTCACATTTGGAAATTTTAATGTTTGCTCATAGTTAGGTTGTTTGTGATAAAAGCTTAGTGGGTTCTTTAAGTGAACACTCTTTAACTCGTGTTAGGTACTTGTTTTCAAATAACTGTTATGTAGTATGATAAATCATTACTATCTTCACTGTTACGAAACACACAGATACATACAACTGCAATATTTTTTATTTTTGTATTACAGATGAACATAAACATAAAGTATGTACAAATGTTACAAACTCCCAAGACCCGAGTACATGTTATATCTATGACATAAGCAGACATAGGTTACTGTTGGTCCGGCCAGTCCGAGAAGTCGAAGCAAAACTAGGTCTCTATGTTCATTTTGAGCAAAATTAATCAAAGGCGGATTTCTCTAGCCAATTAATAGGTATAACACCATCTTCGTAAAGTCAGTCCGAAATTTTCGAATCATCTTTGAATACTCGGTGCCGTTGCGAGC
Organism: Hesperia comma; assembly: GCA_905404135.1. NCBI lineage: Eukaryota > Metazoa > Arthropoda > Insecta > Lepidoptera > Hesperiidae > Hesperia > Hesperia comma. The sequence continues at coordinate 10,583,623 of FR990021.1, read as the reverse complement.
GCTACTATCTCAAAGGTATTGGTTCCTCCTACTAGGTACGATAATACTCCACCAATTCATTCTCGGTATTTCTCTAATTTCTTGCCGTTCAAACGATTTCGTGTTACTCTTCAATTTTAATTGAGTATTGGCTCTACCATGTACCATCTTGTAACAGCTACGTTGGAATAATTAAGCTCTATATAGAAAGAGTCTATTTGTTCTACCAATGATGTCTCCGGTGCGTGATCCTTAACTCCTATATCAAATTTAAACTAAAAGCTTCATTCTAGAAGGTTTTTGAGGAGATATCGTTAATTTGGAGAAACCACTAAGAGTGGGCGGTATTGGGTGGTTCGGAGTAGTTGGGTAATCGATACGTCCTCTGTGATGCTTGAATTCACTGTCGTTTAAACGTTACAGCTGTGAGCTCCAGCCTTGATGCGAAAAGAACAAAGACCTTAGAAAAACAACTAGGTATATTATTATTATTTAACAAACTATAACAAAAATGAATTCCTATTTAAAAAATTGCGTAAATTAGGCTTTTTCCACGTAGCTTAAAATCTATTGATTTATGGATGACAATTCGGCAAATATTTAGCTTGATGGTAGGTTTGGTGCGCGGTTAGGTGGCTACTACTTTATATGTTCTGTTTATTCTTGACTGCAAGGCATCACGCAGCCAAGGCCTCTTCGAAGGGGATTTGTGGAATAAGCCCCTGGAGCAACTAAGATCAGTTAACATCAGGTGGCTCCATAGCTCGTTTGACTGCTACGAAAATAACAAAAATATAATTACGTTTGAGTAACGAAAACGAAGCCCTAATATAATATTAAAAAGAGTATTTCTATTTCATCCATCCTTAGCTTTTTTGTTTTGTGTTTGTGTTGACCCGTTTTGTGTTTATGTCCCCTATTGAGAAAGCTTATCTTAGAATCAGTAACGACATGATATTTTGTTTATACCTGCAACACCTTTACCTAACTTGATGCAAAATTAGTTATTCCGAGATGAGGTTGGGGAATTGAGGAAGGCGATGTGAGGATGATCAATACTTCCTTGAATACCCACATGCAGAATAATGAGCTTAAATATTTAGATTTAATTGAAAAATCACATTACAAAAAATATATTTTATCCTGTTACACTTTGGAAACATAGCAAACATACACACATTGGTGTTTCATGTTTATGCACTTCGCTTTAGAGTTTGCTGTACTCATTTGTAAATAAAATTGCATGACACTAGATTTAAGAATTCTTTATTTTATGTTTGTGTTACATGCATTTTTATTAATGAGTCTTAGAATAAATAAATAAATTCATCGTACCGTTACGTTGAACAAATGTTATTGGAATTCTTTAAACTGACAAAAGTATTTCTTATTTGTAATACAGTTAAAATTAACGAAATCCTTAAAATTAAATCAAACTATTTTACTATAGGCTAAGTCACATCCAAATCGGTCAGTTGTTTTTAAATTAGGAGGAATAGCTTACCTTCCTTTGGGATTAATTAGATTGAATTCAACTTGGCTTCAATCCATTAACGATTCATCAAGAAGTTACACGCCCTTCTCAAACTTAAGGAGTCATGGACCATACTCATCCACATTGCTCCAGTGCAGATTGGCGCAGTTAACCGCTTAGGTACAATAAATGATACTAAGACGAAAGATAAGCATTCACATTTTTATCATCCCATTTGAAGTTATAAGATCCCAGTATATCTGAAAAATTTCTGATAATATCTTCAGTCAGTTAACAATACGATATTAATTAAACACTTTATTCAGTATCATAAAAAGAATAATACACAGTGTGAACACACAATTAGATACAATAGTTGATGTTATCGCTAAAAGCGAAATGTCCTCAAGACGACCTCAATGTAGAAAGCTTAATTAGTGTGACCTTGTTTTAAAATAAGGAAAAGGAGAGAGGTATACCTAAGTGTACTCAGTTCCCTGAAAATAGATTATTTGATTTTTTTTATACAAAAATTATAACAATAAAACGAAAATAAAGGAAGGAAAGAAAACAAATATGTAAGTAATGAAATTTGTTTTGGGAATTTATTCTTTTCGAAACCAGTAATTTTTACTTGGCGATTTAATAAGCTTTCTCATTCCGTTCACAAAACTTTACCTAAAAGAGATTTTATGTGTAACGAAAGTCATATGTGCAAATAATATCAAAAATACTATAGATCTAGTGTTTCATCTCATCGAATTTCCGTTACTGGGGCCTGTGTATCAAAACGAGTAAAAACATAAAGTATTCGTCCCTAACGTACCGGGTGAACTCTAGGCCGATACCACCGATAAACTACAAGACAACCAACACTAAAAGGATATCGGATTTTATACTATAAAAGCAGACGTTGATAACCTGTATTTTCAGTAGAGCTGCAAGTCAAGTTAAGCCAGCTGAATTGATTATCAATTTGAAAGGGGGAGTGGGGTAGCAGCGATAAGAACATAGAGGAATAGGGGGTGTTCGTCAAAGGGATCACCGCTCGAACGCTCCATCCTTCTCCGTCCGACGGACGCTTAATTTCCGAATGTTGCCACTTTTTACGGCAAATGTAGATATATTACTTTCGCTGTATTGTGAATGTAATTTGTCAATGTACGCTTTGTATATGTAGATAAAACAAACATTCATTAATTGACGAACATATATTATGTAAATGTATTTATATTCGTGTACTTACACTGTTATATAGCGTTTTAAAAATAATATAAAAGGCCGGTGAGCGTTAAATAAGCTTTTTAATTATTATAACCAAATAAATCCCAAATAAATTATTCGTCTATAATATTACCTAAGATTACATTTATTTTCAGTGTTAGCGAGAATATCGCCAACGAAAATAGGTACACCTTTCAACTTTAAACACATACAGCCATATACACGTATACCTATAACATAATATTATAACGATTAATGTACGTACGTAACTCTCTCTTGTGTAACTTTATGACGTAGTGGTGCACTCGTTTTACAAATTACTATCATTTCCTCAGTAAAATCTCCCTTCTTCTAGGATTCTAGACAAAGTTGCTGTTGTTTAAAAGAGGTCACAATTTCATGTTTGTTTAAGTAAAACCGCACTCGCATCGCTTCGGGAATTTCGGCATTCGCTTCCTGTCCATTTGACAAGAAAATTTTTAGGACATCACATTGAAACCTCAAAATTCTCAGTGTTTCGCTTCTATATTATTTATCTTTTATACATATAGACCTACATCTTCAATCACTCTATCTATCAAAAAAACCTCATCAAAATCCGTTGCATAGTTTAAAAGACCTGGGCTGACGGCCGGACAGACAGCCGGAAACGACTTTGTTTTATACTATGTAGTATTACGAAACTAAAACATAAGAGAGAAATAAATAATCAGAGTTACGTTAAAGGGTTGAGCCGTTCGTTCCATCCTTCTACGTCGACCAATCGTTTAATATCCGAACCGTTGCCGTCTTTTTACGGAACGAAAAATAATTGATCGGTTTCACCATCGGAGCTTAATGGCGGAATGACGTGAAAGACCGCCTCGTTCAGGAATAGATGTGGAGAATCTCTTTCACCTGTTTTAAAAGTTTGTATCAGCGCGGCTGCCATTATTCTATTCATTGAGGTCGATATGTTATATGCTTGCTTGTATTAAATTTAACTTAATTTCATATTTAAAGAGCTTATGCAATTTAACCATATATTTGTAAATTATTTTATCATTATTCGTCTCGGAAAGAGAAGCAAAGGACGCCCCCCGATTAGATGGACTGGCAGCTTGAGGAATCAAGAAGAAGATGCCCTGGAATCAGAAGACACAAAGCCGGTCAAACCTATGACTAGAAGTAGACGCACATAAATAAATAGATCTAAGTTACCTCTCGAAAAAAACACGAAATACGATATGTTATTTAAGTACCTAGTAGGTACATAAATTTAATGTGGCTGGCAATGATTAAAATATATTTAAGTCATGTTGTGTGACCGGTTTCAAATTAAGCCTAATTCGAGAACATATTTTAGGTATTGTTGAAGATGGCAAAGATACGACGAGTTAATGAAAATAAAAGTCAAATGTTAAAAGTTACGTGATCAATAAGGTCTCTTAATATTAATGATACATCTTAAGCCTCTCTTGCACTACAAACCCCTCTGAAATTAGCGCTAGCCCTGGCAAAGATCAACATTAAAGTCTATAATACTCTTCGCAATCAATTATTGTCGGTCATGTGTTTACAGCTATTTATACTTGAGTCGCCGAGCATATTTATGAAATTGCCCATCCCCGTCAAAACCAAACTATTAACAAGTGCTCACAATTTAATTCAGCTTGTAACAAAATTTACTTAGGGCATTTTTAGATCCTGTCGTCAATCTTAAATCTACCTTAATCCCATAGATGGAAAGCTGGGATTTGAATACCATGCAATTAGGTATAACGAATTTCAGATCGAACGTGTACGTAGTATAATTCACCTTGTCTTTCAATACTTTAATAAAGCCACTGTGTTAGATGTTAGATGTGTATCGGTTGTTGCAGTTTTGCCACCGCCAGAGGCGTTCATATGTCGCTATCGATTACTGTCACTCGTCCGATATATGTATGTATATGTTCAACCTTTTAACTTATTGATAGCAGTCTTTAAGATTCTATTTTAACAGTTTACTACTTTTATGAACTAAGCAGCTTATTTTTACTTGAAGTTTAGCTCATAAATTCACATTTACTAAGGACAGCTGGAACAGATGATGAGGCAGACAAAAATGACAAAAAATATTTTATCTATTGCGATAATTAACTGTAGGTATATTATGTACTACTATAACGCAAGTGTTCTGTGTATAGAAATAGCTCAATTACAGCATTATGTGTAGAAAATTATTTTACAATAAACCACTTAAGTACCTAATAAGACTATGATTTGACTTTCTTCATGTCACTAATGCAGATGTAAACCCATTTATGTAATAAAAAAATATCAGTAATCATATTCATTAAGCTTATATTGTTCTTGGTTGAGAAGCCACGGAAAAGCTCTAGTTTTGTTTCATTTTGTTCTTTTAATTCGTTTTGAAGAAAATATGATTTGATGTGAGTCAAAGGATCAACGAAGCCCTATTGTGTGGCTTGTTTCCAAGTTCGTCTGGTAAACTGACACCTTTGTCTTCATGGCAATTATATTTGTTTATTCAATAAACTTACAATGTAATATGCCACTTTGTGTAGAGTTTGGATGTAGGTAGGTATTAATTTGTATTTATACCTACGGTGTGTCCCGGGTCGATTAGCAATATTTAAGGAGCAGGCTGTACATAATGAAACCCAATGTCAATTATTTCACTTATATCGTTCTTCTAAAAAGTAACAAAATTTTTAAGTTGATGTACCTAACTAAGTAATGATCTTTGCTGTTCCTTAGCTTAACATGACCCACGTGATCGCGAGCCGTAAAAAACAGCATGCATAAAAAAAGCGCGGATAATACTCGATCCCCAATCGAAGCGAGGTGTGGGAGCATAATCGTAAATACATTTTTATTTTTCACAGTTATAGCTGTTGCGAGGTGTTGAACTCACCATTGTTCACCTGACAATAGCTCCACAATGGCTGCGTATCTCAAAAGGCCGGCAGCGCCTGACCTAGCTTCAGATATCTAGTCTAGCTAGCTGTATCTGTAAAACCTCATTACGACGGCTTGATAATACCTCAGTAAGTTTGCCATTGAAAGTTTCACAGTGCCAACACCAGCTATTATGTGTTGATGTGGCATTTTCCGCTGAAAATAGCCCGATAATGACTGTTCTCTTGAAAGGCCATTAACGTCCAACCTAGCTCTCTTCTGTATTCTTTCTTGTTGACTGCGTATAAAACCGTGGCTATGAAGAGAAAAGAATGCGAAATAAATTGGTTATATTTGTCGACAAAAGCGTGAGGGTAGAATTGTCTATCTATGTATTAGTAGATAGTGAAACCCTAGTGGTTAAGAATTCGGCTTCGTATTCGGGGAGTCGGGGTTCGAATCCCAGGGCAATCACTTCTGACTGTTCGGGGTTATGTGCGTTTTAAGCATTTAAATGTCACTAGCAAACTAATATCTACCAACCTAACTGAAGTATTTCTTCTAACTTGAATTAGATCTCCAAGATTTATATACTTATAGAGGTAGGTCTCCTGATTTTTTTATACATAACCATTGATGAGTTGGAAGTGTTGGAGCCTATGACTTTAAAGCCTTAAAGTCATTTTTAGGCTTAACCTAAAAATTAAAACTGCTGATGCAGATGTTTATGCGGCGCTTACTAAACAAAAAATACTTTTCTAAAACATCAATGTTATTTCTTTTTTCTTTTCAATTATTCTGAGGCGCTAAAAAGATCAATTTTCAACTGATGCAAAACGACAATAGTTCTAAACTGAATTCCTAGAAATTGCTGTAAGCCATTCTCATTTTCAATTTCACTTAATTGCTTTTAATTCCGAGACAAGAAACAATCTGATATACATTGTAAGCTTAATTAATGGTTATTTTAACAATGACAATAAAGGTATTTAAGTCGATGAAACTAATCAATTTCTAAAGAATCATCTTAATCTATAAAGCATTATTATATAAGATGCTTCAAGAAAATAAGTGTCTATTACTGAGTACACAACAACGAACGTGCACATGTAAATTTGAATCTTTCAAGTAAAAAATAATCAGCATGACTGATGCTCTAAACATGACATTTTTATACAATATCGGTCCCTTATATGACGAAAACAAGTTCATTATTACATTGTATTCATGTTCCACCATTTGGACAGATTCTATAAACACTAGAAAGCTCGGACGTAATCGTTTAAGCCCTGCAGCCACTGTCAGCTATTGTCAGTTAACAATAGCCTCAACACCTCGTGTTAGCGCTCAGAAAAATTATTAACGTGTTGGTATTATCTACGAAGAGCTTCGGAAGAAGAATCGTACATGATGTTTACAAAAATTATTCTGTACATTAACAAATTGTTAAATATAGAGCGGTTAATTATGAAATAGTCAGAACTTGACCTTATTACTATAACTCTATCACCCCTTTCAGATATCACTATCCACCACAATTTTCGTAACGACATACTGTCTTCCTGGTTTGTAAATTCCAGATTCTATTTGATATTCACATTATATGTATACATCCATATGAATAAATATTATCTAGGCCGACATAGTTAAGGTGTGTGTCTGGGTTTAGCCAATATCAGGTTAGGACCTGTAGACGGTATTGACAAAGGTAAGCTATTCGTCTTAATGATTTTAAGCACGCACCAAAAACAAAAAGACACCTTCATCTGTATGTATCCATCAGCTGTAGCTGTACAGACTTCCAGTTTAATCCCCTCAATAGTCTCGCATGATAGTAGAGTATTTTTTCCCAATTGGTCAGCTTATTCCTCTTTCCTTCTAGAACCGTACTATATTTGTGTCTAACTAAATAACATTGCTTATTTAATTTTAACAAAACGCGAGCACACATACCCCGCACGCACTAGGATTCCCTGCATCGCAGGAAGCATGGACAACTCAAATATCACATCACTGTTCCCGTCCGATTGTAATCTGAGTGTCTTCATGAAAAGAGTAAATAGGCTTCTAAGTTAGTGCGCTTTACCACACATGACTACGTTGCCGCTTTCCAGGTTGCCGCTTTTCAAGAAGGATTGTAGTCAAGCATTAACTTATACAAAGTAAAAAAAGTGTGTTTTTTCTCCGGCTTAGGATGGCCTTAACTTAACCAGAGAATAAACATTTGTCTGCCACATGAATATACCCCAGCCGGGATCCCAGAGACCCCTTGCTTCGCAGGATCACAACCAACTGCTACAATGCTGTCTAAATCTTTAATACCAAAAATCAGCAACTGTTAGACGTCTATTATAAGTTACGGAACCGAGCTGCAACGTGGGAAAGGCCGTCCGGCGAGCGCCTGTTAACGTCATACGAAGATCCATTTCGCTACAGTATAGTGCACGCATTCGTATTCTTGCACTAGCTTCCCGCATGCTACTTTGACCGTATCAAAAAAATAGGTACATAATATGTTATTTTTTTTTAATTATACAGAGCTACAATAATGTAAACAATTTCATATTTTGAACAAATTTTATTGGATTAATTTTATTGGCCAAAATACAATTCTTTGGTTCGACAAATTCTTTTAAATCAATCGCGGAGGCAATCGTGCTGATCTCATCGCTCTGTAAGCAATGAATACTTTATTACTGAATTAAATGTGAACACTTCAATATTTTTTCCATGGCATACAATATGTTTGAATATCATCGTATATGCAAAAATGAATCCTTTAAGGTAATTTGAAAGTAACCAGTCCAAACTCATCAATGCCTCTAATATCTTTAGCATGTTTATTACCTTAGTATTAGTATATTTGGCGTTTGTGCCTCTTCTCCTCGACAAAATTTCATATTTTGTATGTCTCACGTGTACCCGACATTTAAGACATACCCAAACGCGAAGCTGACCGGTAGTTGTCGAAAATTATTCGTCATCTGTTATCTGCTTCAAAACTGTTTTTTTTAAGTCAACAACTAATAGGCTTCTAAGTTAGTAAGTTTACCATCTAAGTGCGCCACGCACTTACTACCAAGAAGTTTTACTTACATGTCACCAACGGATGCAAAGCGCACTCACGACCGAGACCTGCAGGTAACAGCTCGTGAGATGGCGCTCGCTGCGTTATTGCTCGCCTCGTATGCTGCTGTACTATCGTCATTACTGATTTTACAATAGGTACTATATTTTTCTTATTTTTACTACTTCTTTTATATTCATTTGCTTCTTCAACCTCTTTCTTTTCTTTAATTTGGGTAAACATTATTTTTTACTAAGTAATTTTTTCTCATTGAACAAATAAAAGTAAAAGTTAATATCGCCCAGTGGTACGGAAGCCTATGGTTTTCTAGGAAGTCCCCGCGATTTTCGATGCTGCAAAGCATCGCTGAATTGTTTATTGCGCTGGTGACTATTTACCTTCGGTAGTCAAAACTCATCATTAGTCAGCTAGTTGAATTAATTCTACGCGCATTGATTAAACCTGGATGCGATAAAAAATTCAGCCTTTTAAGGAATCCAAAGGAATATCACCACATCTAGTTATGTTTTTTGTTATAGAATATGATCTCATAATACCATCCATATAATTATTATAATCAATACCCAATTTCACATCTAAGTACCACAGTACAATATTTTAACACTGTATGACTAATTAAGATGGATATCTATATTGCTAGATTCTGGAAGTTACACTCATTTGAATTTATATTTTTTACGCCAACTGAAGTATTGACAGGCCATGTTAAATTATTTTTACCGCACATAAGCTCCAAAAATTCCGCTAATGCTGTGTAGGTACAGAATTAAACTGATTTTTAATAGCTCTTCAAACTTCGATTCAAAACAATTAAAAAAAACATTTCATGATGCAGGTCTTAAGCCCTCCAGAGCATGAATATCTGGAAAATTATAATGGGTGGTAGAAAACGGAGCGAACTCTAACATTAGGTACCTGATTCCTTTTACAACCCAATGTTTTATGTCTAATACATAATTAATGCTTACATAGCTCACGTTTAAATTATATGGCTATGTAAAACCCGTAAACATATTCGTACTCACGTTAAGCAAAAGCAGGTGCTTAACAGAACTGGCTTTTGCTTATGGGAAAGAGAAATAAGAGACAGAATATTAAAACGTGAGTGTTTTTGCACAGTTTGTCGAAAGTCATATTAGAACAGAGTCAAACAACGTGAACCTAACGCTAAACGACCGCGTCAACGGTCAAAGAGTTTTTTCGCGGGTTCTATTTTTTATAACGCTCTAATTGAATTCTAATTACTTAGTGGCCTGCGCGTAGGCACGTAATGACGTTCTTGGGCACCTGGCAAGGAAATAAATCAGCACGACAACTAAACATCAATAACGGTGCTAATGTTCAATGCAAATTTAATTATACCTAATAAAGAGGTTTCGAATTTTTGTCGCACGAACAATTTTGTAGAGCTTTAAAAACATCACGTAACGGCAGATATGAAATTTGAAATTCGAATTTTTTTTATAGGCGAGTGGATTTTAATTGACATTGTTCTGAGGTTACATACATAGTACATAATATAGATATACATACTATTTAATATTTAAGTAACAAAAATGAATTTTACGTTCATGAATTCTTCCAAAATCTTTATAAAGATTGACTCGTAATAGTTGGATAGGTACCTACTATTTAAAGATGTTTTATACTCGTTTTGTTAGTATACTGCCTGTGTAAGTGAAACCTTATATACAGCGTTAAAAAACTAAGAACAAAGTTACCCTTTATGTTACTTTGCTTAAAATGCTTAAAATGAAAAATTAAATTACCTATTAGGACAAATACTTTTAACTAAAATAAATAGGTATGTTGAACAAACATTAGGCTTGAATCCAAATGGTCATTTACTGAATCTAAGTATCAACAGTTCCGTAACGGTACTAGGAATTAATGATTTAACAAACCTATTGGTTTTTCAAAGTGAAATAAAGACGTCCGATGTAAGCGCACTGCCCTAACCCCGAGTGTAGCGCAGCGCGCGTAATTGCGCGCTGGCAAGCCTATAATCTCTTGCGGCTCTACGAACCCTTTACATTTAACGATCTAAGCTTTAAACAAGCTTAAAACCGTCTTGGTATAGTAATGTTTTACCTTTTTAAACCAATGAACTTCAACTTTATTTTATGCAACTACTCCATACAATAAAAATATTGATGTACAAACGAGTTGTGTACGGGTCTTGTGAAGAGTGTAAAACGGATTGTAATGTCGAACAATCGTTTTCGTTACTTACAAGCCAATCCAAAAATATTTACGCAAGTGATTTATGATCTTTTTAACATGAATATTAGAAACAAGACCAGTAATTTTTTTACTGAGAGCTTACACACTTCCATTTCTAAAGTATTAAATGCGTTTAGCGAATGTATAGCGAAACAATTTTTCTCAAGACTTTTGTTCTCCATTACCTACCTAGATATGGTGTTCTCTTATCCTATCCTACTAATATTATAAATGCGAAAGTTTGTAAGGATGTATGTAAGTGAGTGAGTGAGTGTGTGTGTGTGTGTGTGTGTGTGTGTGTGGGGGTTTGTTACTCTTTCACGCAAAAACTACTGAACGGATTTTCAAGAAACTTTGTAGTAATATAGCTTAGACATCGGAATAACATAATTTGTTAAAATTTATAGAGATTTTTGAAGGGACCGGTTCCCCGAAGCGAAGCGAGGGCGGATTTACTAGTTCTATCTATTTATTTCGATACTATTTATTTTCATTATATTATAGCAAATAAAATGCATTTTTTTCGAATTTATGTATTTACCTGAGATCTCTTCTCACAAATATTTTGTTCTATTCCCGATCTTATATCTTATATTTTATATCAGTTCGACTGTTTGCTTCCTGGCTCAGTTTTTCTTCACTAAACATGATCTTTAAATTAAGCTTAACCATAATACCTATTCACTCTCATTTCAACTAGATAATTCCGTGAGCGACATTCGATTTAATCGTAAAAAAATCCATATTCGAAATTAAATTAACATTCGTAGTGAAAGGCTTTTATAGTAAGTAAAAAAATTCAATACCTTGTCAGTAAAATCTCGCTGACTTATTAAAGCTTCAAAAGCCCTGGCAGTATATAAGTCTTTCCCAGATCTTACCTATTGGAGGTCGGGCAAAAACGTGCGGAAGTCTGCGCCGACTAATTGGGCCTGTATCGGGGCTACAGCAATCCTTTAGATATCGATACATTTATGTGACTTATTTTCGTAAAATATTATTTTCTTTTCGCAGCCATACAATAACATGCCAAGTCCATTAAAGAAGATTATGATAGCAGGTCGTCAAAAAATATTTGATGAAACATTTTTTAACAACACAGTCATCTCAACACATGCAGTAGTTGTAGTAGTAGTAAGGAAATAACAGGGTGCCATATCAAAACCCCTAAATAAAGAAGGATTAAAAAACCATGCAGTAGGTCGTTATAGTACCTACAATATTACTTCCACGCGTTTTATAATAATAATTATGTTAGCATGGATAATAAGAACTTAAACACTATGTGATGTAAAAAAATAAGTTATTTACTTTTTAAACCTCTTCCTTACAAAATGAGCAAACAACTTCATCCATACGCTTACATAATATATTACGCTTTTAACATTTTTGTGATTATGATATTTTTCAATGCCAACAAAACTAATGTTCTATTCGGATTTTGCTGTCTATTTACAGATGTATAGGCATTATCGTTATATTTCTGCGTATCTGATGTCAATACTTGTGCGTAGTAAACCACCTCGAAGCATCGTGGAGCAGCGTGGGCGCTTCATCGATGCTCTGAATAGAAAACAAATACTAGAACCTCTGCACGATTCGTGACAGGCCCGCACACTCGGATGAACTTTACGGAGCTGATGATACTTAATAAAATACTAACGGTGACTGACATAGAACGCACAGTCTGAATTACACCTACAAGGCCTTATGATCTTAAGTGACAAAAAAGTTTACATGAATAAAAAAATACTTTTGTGCAATTTATTTGAAACTTGTAATGTTTTTATTACTCAGTTAATAAAAACCTGTTTGAATACCTAATGATTTGAATAAGGTAGGTTCACTTAGTGTGTATGAGTGCAAATACTAATAAATGTATACATTATTTTATGATTTTTTACAGGTCTTTCTTGCTGACAACGAGTCGGTAGTACTTTTGATGTAATTGATGTCCATAAGTGATGTTGATCACTTATTATACGGTACTATAAGCTAGATGTGTCCCTGCTTAAACTAGTTTTGTATCGGGGACTATAAGTAACAACTACTAAGTTTATCCATTCATTAATTAAAGATAACCATTGATTAAACTAGCAAGCGTACACATTAAGTACAACACAAGTAATCAATAAATATTACAATTAAATCTGACGAACAGATAATTACATAGTCGGGAGTTGGCAATAAATAAATTGAATCAATATATGAGTTAGTAGCCGTCTTATCTGTCCATCTACATTACAACTACTTCCCGAGGCTTAAGCGGAAACTACACCAGGTCATGATTAGTTACAATATATTTGTGTGGGTAGTAGATCGGTACGTACCTACTTGTTTATAACATACAAGTCATTCATTGATGTAATCGTTTTTACCAGTGACCGACACAGAACAAGTCTCTAATTGGGACTAATGTAGGACTAGTCCAGTTATTAGACCTTGCAACTTTTACAGGTTATGTATTAAGATAATAACATTTTCTATTTCATCGTCAAAATATTGCCCAATTAACAAGACTTTAAATAAACCAAAAATAAACCTAACTTTGCAACAAGCTGGCAAAAAGTCTCTTTTATAATCATTTATTTTTCACGAATAAGTGTACACACATTACAGCAAGGACAGAATATCTCTCATAATAACTCCCGCCATTAATATTTACACGCGCGGCGACCAAGAGTACAGGTCTGCTGGTACTAATAACCCATTTCGTACTAATTATCTCCACCTAGCGTTTTGTATTACTTATTTACACAGAGTAATGTAAAATTAATTAAAATGGTGAGGTATAAGTATAATGCGTTAATTTTTAAATTGTATACTTCCAAATACTTAACATTTCATTCAGTAATGATGCGCGGACAAAATTCTAAGAATATTTTGGCTTTCATTGGTCCTTATTTTTTTATTATAGGTACTAGTATGTACAGATATAAGCCAGATACTTTTTCATTATAATTATTATAGATTAAGTTATCTGGTAAATGCAATAATACAATATTAAGTAGGTACATCCATTTTATCTATAGAAAAAAAATCCTGAATGTTATAAATAAATGAATAATAACGCAACCTTTATAATTAACTGTGTCTTTGCGGTTTGCGAAGCTGTTTTTTATTTCCTAGAAAACAAAAGTCTTCATCATCCTGGCAATCTAGGCCTAGTCCAGAACATAAACTTTAAACTACGAGAAAACTACGCCATTTTCGATTCGTTATCGGTGTTCATAATAATCGTTATTAGATAAAATAGTGCGTTTGAACGCTGTACCGTTAATGCAGAGGCCAAAAACATTTTAGTTCAAAACACATTTTGTACAACGTGAAATATTGTTGTACTCTACTTTCAAACTTACCAAAATAGAGCTGATACTCTTCAAACTTTTGGACCGATTTCTTCAAAGCTAAAAACCACCAATATAATAGTAATCTGTCTTTGTATTAAAAAGAACTGCACCCAAATCGATTCTTTCAGTCAGGAGCTACAGTGCCGGTAGACACACTGACAGGAGAGGTCAAACTTATAAGACTCTTCTTTATAGGTCGGAGGTCAAAAAACAAAACCATTAAACATAGAGATCCCCAATTCCAAAATAACATTTTTATTGTGATTGAAAAAGTTTACATAAATAAATTAGTCTAAGGACTTCAACCTTTCTTGCCTCAAAACCAACATCGAGGTGGGCCTTGATAAAAACAAGATAAAAGTACGTTATCAGTCTCACTGTATTGAATTTAAATATGATACAGGCTTTATTTATAACTTCTTTATTTATATTATTTATTTCTAACCATATATAAGGGGGCGTCTTTAACGAGTTGCATGTTTGAATAGTTATCCTGTTGTTAGCTTTTTCCACGTACACAAATCACATTTTACAACACACAATTCATAATGCGTTAAACTATAAAAATGATGTATATGTATGGAACAGAACAATAATAAATATGTTTGGAATAACAAGTATAAAACATAAAAAAGTCATATTCCAAATTCGTTTTAACAGTATTTATATAAAGAGTAATATCAAATTGGATAGTAAAGGTTCAAAATCCGAAGCGCTATGAAATTGTTGACTATTCCTTACCCTGGCAGAAATCTTCGTAAGATTACTGTCATCACAAAAATATCTGTTGTTTGTGATGTGACCGTTCATCTTGGCACCATCGCAACCTTAAGCGGGCTTTACGTTATACAATTTGCAGAGCGCTAACTGAGCTAGCGTGCTAAATCTGCATTGTGTGAAGGCAGTTAGACAGTAACTATGTAGTGCAGTGAAATGTATAGGGGCACTAGTTTGTGCACTGAGTTAGCGCTCTGCCAATTTTATAATGTAACTGGCGACCCGCCCCGGCTTCGCACGGGTGCAATAACTATTTAATGGATGTTATTATACATATAAACCTTCCTCTTGAATCACTCTATCTATTAAAAAAACCGCATCAAAATCCGTTGCGTAGTTTTAAAGATTTAAGGACACAAAGGGACAGAGAAAGCGACTTTGTTTTATACTATGTAGTGAAGCTCGCTTTATTCTCGACTCAGGCTCGATTGTTTGTGACTATGTTTTTAAAATTGTTTTGTTTCACAGTCGTTAACAATTTGTTTCTAAGGACTGTTTTTTAAGACAGTGTTTTTTTATTTTATTGGAAATATTATATTAAGCTATATCCGTTTTGTCTTCAAATTATAAAATAAGTCTGTTATTACTGGACATATTGTTTTTGACGCACTGTATTTATATGACAAATTTAACGCACTTTACAAACTAATACATCGACATGGGGATATCTTCAAAAATCCCTTTGCAAACATATTTAAAAATGTTTGTGGGTGGTGTAAGTAATATACTTTTTATGACAACATATACCTACCTATTGTAAAAAAAACTACAAAATATGGCTGCAACATAATTGCAAATAATGCAGCAATCTACATGTACATGAAACCCATTTCTAAGTGAATTAAGAAATTATGAAGAAAAAATGCGTAAAGTACCTATGCAATTTTATTAAAAATGCGAAATAAGAACACACCTACACTTCTAAACAAACTTTGCCTCGAGCCTTAGGCGTGGCTGGCGCAATGTAGAGCCACGCGCCAGCGCTTACCTTTACAATATTTTATATACCTAGTTATACGTATAGCTAGCAAGCTTCAAGATTTTAGATAATCTTTACTTTACGGCAATTACAATCCATCTAGACATAGTTCGAAAGATAAGCAAGTTGCATTGAAGATTTGCAACAACTTTTCCTGACAAACCTATTTAATTAAGTCGTTGGTTCTCTATAGAGAACCAAAAGCAATCAGCGTATTTTAAATGATTTATCACTCGCTTCGGTAAAGGGAAATATAATAAGAAAACCTGCATACTTGAAACGTAATAAAGTTCTCAAAGTTGTGTGAAGTCTGCAAAGACTACGTTCTCCTTTGATTGTGAGATCAGATGTAGAACTGGGATAAGTATTACTAAAATATGATGACGCGAGGAGAGATATTAATTAAATAATAGATAAATATAAGCTCAGGTTTCCTCAGGTTAACTATCACTAACAACTACATATCTGTAACATGAAAATCGGTTCAGTGGTTTGGGTGTGAAAGCCTCATAGACAAACAGAGAGACCGTGTTACTTTCGCATTGATAATATTATTAGGGATTTAAGATATTAAAGAAAAATATAGATCAACAATTAAATACGTACGGATTTTGTGTATATCTGGACCGAACGCCGGACGTAGAAGTTGTAACACTACTTACGCATGTCTTACCAACCGGATAAGATATATTTAGCAACCAAATATAAATTTACGAACGTACTTTCTATTTATAAGTGGAATTTCATATGTATCTTTATCATCTACGGTTTTTTAATATGAAGACTAATTCATAAGACTACTGCTCTCATCTGTCAAGCGATAGATATCACTCGATGATATGAAGTGGCTATAAAAAGTTGAAACTGGTTGCCGTATTTGTAGAACAATATTTCTACTACAATGACGTTATAATAAATTTTCATTACTTTCCCTTTTCCGCAGGTAAAACGCACCTCGGCAACATTCCAGCTACACTTTATAAAGGAATATTACCTTAGTCCTTAATGCTAACAACTAATCATTGACCAAATTAGAAAAGTTTTTTACTAAAACTACTAATTGGGCTATTACTGCAATAATTAACAGGATTAGCTGTCACTAACGGTCTTCATTATCTACTTCCGAACCAACCAACAAAAGTCCTAACAACATTAATTGCAAACTGACTAAACATCCTGATCCCGATTTCAGTCTTAAGTATTCTACATATATCAGTCACAGTAATTATGGGCGGCAATGGACTGGTGGGGCTGTATACGTCTACTTGTTTGGTATCCTAATTACATCAAAAACTTTGCTAATGAAAAGTTGATGTTTATTTATTCTACATTTGCATTTATGTGCAGTTGTGCACTAATTAATATTTATACCTGTCAATCACGAGGCTTTGAGAGTATCTTGTGAGAGGCGTCATTTAATTTAACCACTTGGTAAAAAATGTATGTAGAATAAAAAATTAACATCTTTATTGCCTATTAGAAGATTAGAACTATGCACGATAAATTACAAAGATATTTTTAAATACTAACGCCACTCCACAGTTTTATAATACAATATCGTTATAATTGCACAATAATTAATAACTGACAATGACGCTGAATCATTAGTCCAGGCGTCAGAAGCTAAGTACGACACTAATCTAGATGCAGGTGCGTAGTGCCTGGTGATCCAACTTATGGTGTGTCTACTAGGGTAACTGGCGTTGTATCGCTTGTACTTATTGTTACGCTTTATATCAACTGTTTACACAATAAGTTTGACCCCGCTTATAAAGAACAAGTGAATAAATTAAGCTTTACAACAAATGCAAATATAATAGCAGCAATTTGGTTATTGACAGCAAAATGATGAAGACATCCACCAGTCACAGCAAACCGTGCACATATCGAATTATATCAGTCACTGGCTGTAAAGAATCGTTTCTTGGCACGAATGAACAACAATGCCTGTTATTAAAAAAAGAGCGGTGATAAAGAACATGTAATTTGTTCCGTAATTAATGCGAAATAGTGTGACGGAGTACGTAAAGCTTTTCAATTCGCATGTAGAAAGCCGTGTTTATAGATATTACCGATTCTGCAAGTAGATGGCGAATCGATAACGACGCGAATGCTCTTAGCATAATTAATTGTGACTAATTTGGTCTTTATAAATGTTGGTAATGTTAGGTTTCGTTTGTATCGTAAGTGAACGCATACGCGAGTAATTACATGACTGTAAAGGTGGTATCAAGAAATTAATGGAATTCTCCGTTACCAAAATCCCATCTCGATTATAGCCGCGGGGTGGCTGTCGAAATGCATTGTCACTTGTCACGCGTACGCTACTCAGTTACGCCTTTCGAGGCGAACGGTTCAATTCGTCGGTTCTATTCTGATGTGTGAATTCTATTAACTTCACACCAAATCAGTTGTCTGGATAAAAAATACAATACGCGTAACTTAATTGTGCTTAGATGTAATTATATAAGTACTCGTGTTATTGTGTTTTTGTGTCAATTGACAGTAAATAAGTGGACAAGCCAATGATAAATGGTTTCCGTTCATGAAGACCGTACGAGGCATTTACAAACTGGTCATCGACCAAGATGCAATTGACAAACTCGCAGAGTAGGTAATAACTGACGTAGAAACACTGCAACTGAAATAAGTACGATAAATGTTTTACAGGTGTTATGAAAACAAACATTTCCATGGGCAACTGAGTAGACAGGTAAAGAAACTATCAAACACAGAGCACCGTCAGAATTGCATTGAGTTGGCTCTGTAGAGCCCCCTTACCTTCAAAAAAGGAATAAGGTTTTATCTCCTAATAAAACAGAAGAACAAACAGAAGTTATTTAGAGAGTGAGTCGGTTACTTAATAAGGGTAACCACAGGACGTTTTTACACGGACGAAAATTTTAAAGTGCGTGTCTGTGTATAATATGTGTGTGTGTGTGTGCGTAAGAGAGAGTGCGTGAGTGTATGTGTAGGTCAACCAAAAAATACAACTTCATACATAACTTCCCAAATACATAGAGAATAAACACAGCGAGATCTAAATTCGATTCGCATCACTCGCGAACTCTTTGAGCAGGTCCAAAATAAGGTCAAGTCGTGAAGCGCGTGTATAAAAATTTATTCGCTACAATCGTCAAATGTATCGAATCGTATCGATTCGTATTGGTTCTTTTTAGAGTATTTAACAACGTTTTGATAAAATAAAAAAGTTACCGTCAGCTATTACAAGAGCAATTATTTGAATCATTTTTAGGCTACGACTCCGCTTTTAGGCTAGTCGATACATTGGTAACTGAAATTGTTTATTAAGAGAAGTAAGCAAACAATTTAAAACATGTCACCGTTATCGACAGGTATGGCCTTAACATTCCTCCCAAGTGTCGTACATAAAGTTAAAATACCTGTTCATGAATTTAAATAACAATAATTTTTTTTGAATTGCATCGTAATTATTATGTCGTATTTTTAACACGCATTTTATGTTTTGTATTCTATTAACCTTAACATAATATAGTATACATTAAATAATTGGTATTAATGGGAGCCCCGTAGTCTATTCCGATCCATAGAATATATCAACTCAGCATGGGTCATCACTAGTAATTACCAATTAACGTTACGTGGTGGGAAATAACGAACAAGGCACTAGTTTTTACACCTGTTTGTTAAATTATTTGTTTAATGAAGTGTTTAATTTATTCGTTATTACAATAATTTATAAATAACTATAATAACAATACACAATTTGTTAAATAACGATACTAGCACTTAGCTCGCATGATACTTAGCTGCACGGTAGCATCTTACTGCTTTCAGTATACCTATCGGTGATTAGCATGATATAGAGTTATTAATTTATATCTTAACAGAACATCACTATTATTCAGGTTGAATCTACTCGCAGAATCAAATAACGGAGCAGTCTTAAAACTTCCCACTCTCCATTCACCTTCAAACGTACAATTAACTTCATCGCTCTTGCAGTTTTGGGAATTTACATAATATCTACACTTAAAAATTGTTTATATTAACTTTTTATTTTTATTTTTTACAGAACTTTTTTACTAACAACCCAATTGAAATAAAACAACACTAAATATTAGGTACTCTAAGTTTAGAAAAATAGGTGTACTTTGATTAAAGCATTTCTGTGACAAATCGATAAACAGTGAAACAGTCAAAAATTATTTTAAAGTCATAATTACGTAACATCCCTACAGCATAAATAAATACCCACTGTTCTTTTTCTCCAATATCATCTATGTCCAGATTCTAGACAGCGATCGATTACAGTCTTATTAAGTGTATAAGGTTTGTACCTCGAAGGCTCTCCGGAAATTATGCTCTCAGCGATAAGTCCGTTTTAGCTAACGGTTCGACAATACCTCAATTTACATTTTTGTAAAGTATAATTTGTATTTAAAAAATATCAGTGCAGCTGCAGAGCGTTTATCGTGCAATATTTTTTTAATTTTATTGTTTTCGTTTATTTGTTATTGAATACAGTTTAAGCTCACGGCAGACGAGTACGATTCGCAGAAGCAACAGCGAGATCATTAAAACGGACGCACGCACAATAATCAGTTAAGGCGGCGCGCACGTTGACCGGACACCGATTGACGGGCCAATGGCGTTTTGCTGACCGTGCGATGCCACCAACGACAATGATCCCTGCATGTACTGGATATACCATAGCTTGACTGAACTGCGTCGCGTTCAATACAGAATTCTTTTTTTCATCCCACACAAATGCCAGCTTAAGCCTGCGATTAAGGTTAATTAAAGATTGATGACGAGAATTTGAAATGCCCGTGAGTGAATATACTAAATGATGATAAGAATTAAGAGTTTTCTACGATGTCCTCAAGGGTGTCTGAAGTCTGCCAATCTGTACTTGGCCAACGTGCTTATACTCTTCTCATTCCAGGGTGTAATTGTAATGTGTTAGATGTGTAGTCCATCCCACCCGCGACACAGGTACCTAGTAACCTACTGCGAGGGTATGAGTGTGTTAGCGTTTATTTATTTTATTTATTCCGTGAAAGAAGTTGAGCCTAACAGTGAAGCTTGTTTGCTACAGATAAGGAGGTAAATAAATCTTTGAAAAAAATTATACGGCCTTAAGTCCTTGAAACGCCTTCACGCAACTACTTTCAAACCTATTTTCACAATTATAAGACTAAACAAATTCTAAAGACACTTGTTATCGTATGTTTTGTTGCTTTGAGACTCAAAATAATAGAGAGATGCTGTCATCTGTAATGATAGAAAAAGGCTACTCAACATAGCCTATCTAGTTCATTTATGTCTCAGAGATCATTGGATCTTTCCACCAACTGCTCACACCGTGTTCGAGTTTCATTTATAATAAGCCGTACTGCAAACAATGATAGCTCTTGTTTGAAATTCAGTTCAGCTTTGGGTGGTCGGAGTTCGAATCCTGCACGCGAGTCGCGATCGGATAGCTATTGGACGATTTTACCAACCACAATTAGTCACTCGGAAACAATAGTTAGTCAGTAATGTCTTACTTAAGATTTAATGATGGGAATAGCGTACAGTACCTACAGCGTTAAACTTTACATTCGAGAGTAGGAAAAGAAAAAGAATTTTGTTACCTTTCAATTTGCCTAAAAAACAATCGACAATAATACGAAGTCAGGTGAAGACAGGTGTTGGTTTACGAATCTTGATTGCCATGTCTCAATTTATATATTCGAGCCCTACCAAATCCCATTACATTGAACTTATAACCGTGAGAATTATTAAAAATTTTCAGCTAGAGTCAAATTAATGAAATAACCAAAAATTTATAAAACATTAACATTACAATTATCCTTTCCATCCGTCCATAGGCCATCCCATCCCATTACATAACGCAAGCTTCATTTTAGCTCAAATCTGGAATATCTGTGCATAGCATGAATCACAAGCAGCCCGCACGTATAGGACACGCCGAGCGTCCTGATTCAATAAAATAGAAGCGCGGGATACGGGGACGCACGAGTCCAAATAGCTCGCTCTATTTACGCAACCGCAAGCCCGTTTCGATTACATTGACGGCTTAAGAACAAAGTTTAATCGTAGTAATATTGCATTTGTCCGGTCCACGTTTCACCGGATGTATACGTAATTTTGATTATTATTACTTTTTACAGGAGTGGATGCTCAGTTTTCCTTTCTTCCTTTTTTTAGCCTGTTTCCAAATAGGTATATGTGATATAGAGCTTTCCATACGATGTTTTCCTTTGGTGACATGGTGACACAACTTTGGTGACAAACAACAACTGATACCGAGTGGGTTGAACGTTAGACTCCCGAAACTGAGGTCCTGGTGACCAACCCCAGCACGTGCCTCTAATTTTTTAAAATAACCTGTGTATCACTACTCTTACTTCGATGAATGAACGTTTGGAAACGTGTGTAAATTTTCTCAAACATGACATTTGAAGTCTGTTAATCGACACTTTGCCAGCGTTGACTATGGTCTATACCCAATACCCATCTAGTTG
Organism: Hesperia comma; assembly: GCA_905404135.1. Lineage (NCBI taxonomy): Eukaryota > Metazoa > Arthropoda > Insecta > Lepidoptera > Hesperiidae > Hesperia > Hesperia comma. The sequence goes on along the minus strand of FR990021.1, from coordinate 10,561,131 downwards.
TGAATAGGGAGCCGTGCCTATAAGTGCGATTTATGTGATGTTGACGAGGATACAGGGGCCAAAAATTTAAATTTGGAGCTGGATAATAAAGCAGTAATGTACTCGTCTCCACGGCAAGGGCCCACCTGGTCGCAGGCCGCAGTGGTACGTCGGGGGTCGCGCGTGCGGCCTCTCTGGTTGTTTTGCGGCGCGCATGCGTCGTGACCGCGCGCGCGCGCACGTCACGCGCCGCTCCGCGCCCGCGCCGCGCACTATTTTATCGCATTAATTATTTGGAAAAGGATTCCCGTAGAGCCAACATTCCTGCCCGGCCGCTGTCAGCTGTGGGAACCGAGGGGTTAAAGATTATGCGCTAACGTGGATGCTGTTTTAGCTTTATTACGCCGACGGATCAGTTTTTGCGTTGTATTTTTAAATGCGTCTGGAGGTACCTGGCGTATGCCTAATCCTACTACAGTCGTTAGGGCATATAATATTATAATAAACATTTGTTCCCTTACCTCATCTAAATAATCAAATATGTGCCTAGGAATCATATAGATATTTAGACATCGAACAAAGAATCACGACAATAATATACTTTTAATAGGTATCTATTATAATTTTCAATTTCATAATTTTCAACCTTAGCAAAATAATAATAGGATAAAGAAAAAGCATCTTACACGCAATCTTAGTAAATTGGTCTGATTGTTGTCGTAAGATTGAGCACAAAACAATTTAAGCGAGCTTTCCTTCACAAATTGTACTATCCCGTGCATAATTATTACATGCATTGTACGCAGTAATACGCACTGCGTTGTAAGATTAGAATCATAAATTACTTTGTAGATTTATATCTTGAATTTGTCTGCGTTTATACGCTTGAAGGACTACACGGTTTTTACTCTCCAATTATTTATTTACGCGTTATTCTGCGCTTCAAACAACTCCACTTGTTTCCAATTAATGCCTATGTAATTAATTACTTTTTCACTTAATTTTATTGCTTGATTGATTGATGTGAAGGTTTGTGGTATAAATCATGGGCAGACACATACAATGTAAGTCAAAATCGAATTATGTAAAAGCAAGTATTTTGAGCTTCAGGTTTCTCTTAGCAAACTTTATTTTACGTGATAAAATACCTAGGTACCCAGTAGGTTTGCTAATCTTAGCAAACTTATTAACAAACTATTTGCGAACATTGTAATTTTATTTGAAACATGTATTGTGCATAGGATTAGTTATAAATATCGACAAGCTACATAGTTAAAGGTCGATACTATTAAAAAAAATTATAAGAAAGATCGAACTTTCACATCTTTACCTATTTTATAAGCTTTTAGCTGACTTTTTGAGTGGCTCCCGTGATACTCCTATTAATGTCGGTACAGTTTGTATTGTACTTAGTATTAAAAGCCGTTCTATATCGCGATATTCTAAATTTCCGGGTACTAATACAGTGCATGTAACAGAAGGTTAAAAACCAATAAACGTACCGTGCATGGTCCAGCTTACAGATCAAATTGTTAGAGAATTATAAAGCCTCGCACACAATGAAGTACGTAGTAGGTATAGCAATTAACTTGATAGTTATGATAATACCTATTGAAACAACATAAAAATATTATTTTAACACTAATAAAACTTCCCAATATTCATTTAATTCATTTTTCACACGCATTAAGTAATAGATAAGAAATTGATTTGGCAACACATCCATACCCGTATTTCTGTGTCCCGACTCCCGAGTCAAAAGCACACACACCCAGACCGAGATTATAAATTTAAAACATCAGTAAAATTTCATCATTAAAAGACCGTTTGAACTGCAAGCAGGTTATCAAAATGTATTTTTAGTTCTTGTTCACGCAAATTTTATATCGATTCCAAATACCTACACATAATGGATCCCAAAGGCAGTTGCTAAAAAGACCCGTTCAAAAATAACGCAATATTATATTTTAAAAGCGATGTATATAGGTACAAAACTTGTGATTTATGTTTTTTTTTTTAAAATAACACATTCACTTATAGAGAAACAACAATTTACACTCGTAATAATTGTAACACAGAAAAAGAGTACGTGAATAAGTTCCTTTCTCGTTTTTTTTTTTGTGCAATTGTTTAATTAAGATTTTAAATGTAATGCTAATAGGTCAGTTGATGATGGGGGAGTCCTCAACTGCCGTATCCCCCGCGTAACACCTCAGGGAGGAGGGGGCGACTGAAAAACAGCGCTGCGCGGGACCTTTGGTTCCGTGTCAGTAATAGCTGAGTCAATCCCTATTGCCCCATTTAGGTTAAGTTTTTTTTTGTGTAATATTTGTAAAGTTTAAGTGGCAATAAATACATTTTATTATTATTATTATTAAGTACATCGTTTAAAACGGTGAATAGATAACTAACAAAGTAATACAATGACTTAGGGCTCATTCCCACGGCATACGTCTTTGACGATTCGTCAAAAAACACGATACGTCTTTGTTAGAAAGTAAACCAAAATGTTCTAGGTTTGAATATATTTTCATATTGTACTCACTCAAAAACTAATGTCTAGATTGTATCTCGTATCTTCTGTTATCAATAAATCCATAAGAATTGCTGCTATTTAACGTTTATTATTATCACAACCCTTCAGGTTATGGGCCCAGGACGCGTCGGCAAGTATTTTAAAGTATATTTACAATAAATAGTTGCAAGATTTCGACGATTGCGGCTTGTGTAGCAAAACGTCAAAATGGCGAATTCTTATAATAATATCGTCATGGAAAAACTCACTGGAATTACGAATTACCATAACTGGAAATTCCAGATGAAGATGATATTAGTTCACGAGGATTTGTGGGATTGTGTGATATCCGAGAAGATTGAAGACGAGAAGAAAGACTTGAAAACCTTAGCCAAAATTTGTTTGGCGGTGACTTCGTCCGCTTATCCTCATGTCAGAAACGCTTCTAGTGCACGTATGGCATGGCAAAATTTGGAAAGAGCATATGAGGACCGAGGTCTGTGTCGAAGGTTGAGTCTGTTGAGAAGTCTTTTTGCAATAAAACAATGTGAATGTGCGAGTATGGACAGCCATATAGCCAAAATTACTGAAATTGCTCAACAATTGGCTGATATAGGTTCCCCGTTAGAGGATGACTTCCTGGCTGTCATAATATTAAGTGGCTTAACTACAGAATATGATCCATTGATAATGACTTTGGAAAACAGCAATATTAGATTGTCAAGTGAAACTGTAAAGGCCAAATTGCTACAGGAAGATCAAAGGCGTCTCGATAATACTGGCGTGACTGTACTGGCTGTGAAGAAAGCTATAAAATTTTTTAAATGTAAAAAGCCAGGTCACATAATGAAGAATTGCCCAAACATTACTCGAAGCAAGGAGCAAGGATTTCATAACAAGGAGCGAAGAACTCAGAACAAAGATGAATCCATATTATCTGCATTGTCTGTGTCAATGAAGGATGACACATGGTGCGTCGACTCAGGAGCAACTAACCACATGTGTAACAATAGGTTAATGTTTCATGACTATGAGCCGATAGACTCTATACAGGTAAATGTGGCAAATGGAGACAAGTTGTCAGCTGTTGGTAAGGGTAACATTAAGATTAAATTAAATAATTGCATAAAAACTATAAGCGATGTATACTTTGTACCAAAACTTACTGTTAATTTACTATCAGTTAGTTCGATGACACGAAAGGGTTTAACTGTTTTATTTAGTTCTGATGTCTGTAAAATATTGAAGAGTAATGAGATAGTTGCAACTGCTAGCCATGTAGATCGTGTGTTTCGGTTGAATACCGATGGATCTATTTGTAATAGTGTGTCAGATAATGCTGTGATTTCACAGTGTTCAACTTCACAGGTGAATGCAGTTACAGGTGTCACTGCAGGCACGGTGGAGGTGGAGCCGAAGGTGTCTGCTCGTGCAGACTGTAAGGTTTCTCAGGATATCTGGCATAGGCGACTTGCTCATTTAAACTCACGTAGTATGTACCTCATGAAGAAAGGTATGGTAACAGGCATTGATTATGAAGTTGCTAATTTTCAGCCATGTGAAGCTTGCGTTAAGGGGAAGCAGGCTCGGGTACCATTTCCAAAGAAATCGGAAAGCAGGTCAACTGAATTGTTAGGGCTGATACACAGCGACTTATGTGGACCTATGTCACAACCTTCTTTAGGTGGAGCTAAATATTTTTTGACATTTATTGATGACTGTTCACGAAAAACTTTTGTTTATTTTCTTAAGTCAAAAGGCGAAGTATTCGATAAATTCAGGATGTTTAAAGCCCTGGTAGAAAAGCAAACTTCAAAGAAAATAAAAGTTTTAAGGAGTGATAACGGTCTTGAATACATTAATAATAAATTCCAGACATATCTGAAGGAGGAGGGGATTGTTCATCAAACTACGGTCCCATATTCACCGTCACAGAATGGGGTCAGCGAAAGGGCTAACCGGACCATTGTCGAGAAGGCGCGGTGCATGCTCCAAGACGCTGGGTTGGACAAGCGCTTCTGGGCAGAGGCGGTTCAGACGGCTGTCTACATTAAGAACAGGTCACCGACAAAAGCTGTGATGGGGAAAACTCCAGAAGAAATGTGGTCCGGCAAACGAGTTAATGTGAGTCATTTTAAGATTTTTGGGTGTATAGCTTATGTTTTGATGCCGAATAGAAGGAAACTTGATTCGAAATCAAAGAAGTATATTTTTGTGGGATACTGTGAGGATACCAAAGGATATCGCCTGTTAGATCCAGATTGTCCTACAAAATGTATAAAAGCTAGAGACGTCACATTTTTTGAAAACCAATTTTATTCAAGAGATAATGTTGTTATGTCAAATGATGATAATTTTAATTTACTGACAAACAATTTGAATGAACAAAGATTGTCAGAGTCGTTTAAGGATCAGTCTGACCATGGATCCACTGATGATAATCTGTCTGATGGCATAACTAAAAGAAGTGAGAGAAGACAGGAGATTATCGATTTAAATGACACTGACAATTCTGATACAATATTATCCAATGCAGATCGCTGTTCGGATGTAACTTATGTTCCAGGGTCTTCAGACTTGGAGTCTGATGACACGTACGTGGAAAGTTACGGAAGTGCTGTAGATGAAGATTCTTTCGATGTAAATATGGCATTGGCGCTGAGCATCGTAACTGATGGAAGCGATACACCGATGACGGTACAACAGGCGCTTAGTTCTGAAGATGCTAGTCATTGGCGTGCTGCAATGCAAGATGAGTATGAATCGTTCATTAAAAATAATTGTTGGACCTTAACTAAGCTGGAAAAAGGTCAGAAACCAATAAAATGTAGATGGGTTTTTAAAATAAAACGTGGTATTGACAAAGAGATATTGAAATATAGAGCACGATTAGTTGCTAAGGGGTACACACAAAAGTATGGGATTGATTACAATAAAACTTTCGCCCCGGTTGTCAGACATTCGACTATAAGAATGCTTTTCACAATAGCTCTCGAGTATAATCTTAATATTGATCAGCTAGATGTGAAAACTGCCTTCTTAAATGGTGATCTAGTTGAACATGTTCTGATGGAGCAACCCGAAGGATTTGTTATAAAGGGGAAGGAAAACATGGTATTAAAGTTAAACAAATCCATCTATGGTCTAAAACAAGCAGCTAAATGTTGGTATGATAAAATACACAGAGTTTTGACAAGTAAAATGCAATTTAGGAACTCGTCTGTGGAACCATGTGTGTATTTTAGATATCAAGAAGGGAAGCTTACAATTATTACTATATATGTTGACGATATTCTCTTATTTACGTCTGCTGCTGAAGATGGAAGGATTATTAAAGATCAACTTAATAAGGAATTTGAAATTAAAGATCTGGGTTCAGTCCATAACTTCTTAGGAATGAGAATCTGTAGAAATAATAATCAAATTTCTATTGATCAGTCACATTACATAGAAGATGTATTAAGAAGATTCAATATGGAAAACTGTAAACCGGTCAGTACACCTATGGAGCCTGGCTTGAAACTTGTAAGAGCTGAAAATAATAATGAGAATTGTGAGTATAGGCAATTGATTGGATGTCTTATGTACATAGCTGTATGCACTAGACCAGACATTGCTCATGCAGTGAGTTGTTTAAGTCAATTCAATAATTATTATTCTGATGTTCACTTTAAAGCAGCCAAGCGGGTGCTGAGGTATTTAAAAGGAACAATGTCTTATAAGTTGTACTTTGAAAAATCGGGATTAAATGTTTCCGGTTATGTAGATGCAGATTGGGCATCATGTCAAGTAGATCGCAAGTCTTATACAGGTTTTGTTTTTAAGATAGGAAAGTCTGTTGTTTCATGGGAGAGTAGGAAACAGAAAACTGTGGCTCTCTCAACCACAGAAGCTGAATACATGGCACTATCTGATGCAACTAAGGAAGCTATGTTTATTCGTACTTTCTTGAAAGAATGTTTAGAGTTGAATGGTGTCAATATCAAATTGTTTAATGACAACATGTCTGCGCAAAAATTATGTGATAATTTAATGTTTCATTCACGCACTAAGCATATTGATATAAGACATCATTTTGTGAAAGACATTGTAGCTAAACAATATGTTCAAGTAGAATATCTTTCTACGGATAAAATGATTGCAGATCTGCTTACAAAACCATTAGTAAGAGATAAGTTTGTAAAGTTAATGTTACAACTTAATTTAAGAAAGTGTTGATGTAATATGTTACTTACTTTGTTATACTCATGGTTTGATATGGTACCTATGTGTAGTATTGTTAACTACTGTGTGTCATGCTAGGTGCCTGAATGTTTTTGTGTGTCAGGTATTTGGAACATTTTGATTTAAGGGGAAGTGTTAGAAAAGTAAACCAAAATGTTCTAGGTTTGAATATATTGTCATATTGTACTCACTCAAAAACTAATGTCTAGATTGTATCTCGTATCTTCTGTTATCAATAAATCCATAAGAATTGCTGCTATTTAACGTTTATTATTATCACAACCCTTCAGTCTTGACGGATGGACGTTCACATTGAATACGGAATCGTGTTTTTTCACGATTCGTCAAAATATCCGCATTGAAGTTCACATTTATTTCGTGATTTAGCTCAGTTCAGATTGGTTCAGAAACATTCACGATTCGTGATTTCTAAAAGACGTATCCGTCATAATCATAAAACATTCACGATTCGTGATTTCTAAAAGACGTATCCGTATTCGTCTTTTTTCACGATTCGTCAAGCGTGTGAACATGAGTATTTAAAAAGCATTGCCGCCGTCAAAAAAAATAACGAATCGTGAAAAAAGACGATTCGTGAAAAAAGACGATTCGTCCTCGTGTGAATGAGCCGTAAGGGAAGAGTTGACTGAAAATCGAAATTGAGTGTGCTTATACGCCAATAATATTAAATCTAATGTTTTAATTTTTGACGTGACAACGTCTTATAAATTGGTTTGCCGGGAGGCACTTCAAGAAACTGCGTTAGTAAGCTCCGCTCACGTTCCTTGGTAACAGTGTACAGAAAATGGTACAGCGCCATCTCTGGTTAAGTAGAGTAACTAGTTTGTTACCTCACTTACTGTTGTGACTAATGGTTAATGGTCTAACGGTTAGCAGCGCTAGATGGCGGATGGTGTTACAATGTTTTAAATATAATTCTTTGTATACGTTTACCCCATGAAGATACGGGAACGCAGGGTCAACTTCACAAATAACCACAACTGCTTGCAAACCCAAAATAGCAGTTTATTATAAAACCAAAGAAGTCGACACATTGCCCTCTACAAATTTTTCTCTTATATAAACTCCACGTTACACTCGTTAGCGCGTTTCACAAATTGGTACAATGCCATCTTGTTTACAAGTGAGGAACTATTTAACAAAAATAAAACATTAAACTTAAATTGCTTCCGCCTTCACATGACGGTTAGACAGTATAAATAAATGTTTTAAATTGTTACTATTATTTCATCCTTCTTCCTACTATACGAATGAATATTCACATTAAAATTATTTTACCACTTAAAGTCGTTGTCACGTAAAACTTTCGCCCGTATACCGATGTTACAGGCAACCAATTTTTTTTTTATAATTTTATATATTTCGTTTAAATCCCAAATTAGGATTTATTGTTTTATGTATAATATAATAATAATATAATAAGTATATTATTGTTTAGTACCTCCCATCATTATAGCCGCCTCCTTAGCAATGATTACCATCGGTTAACGCAAAAAGTCTCCGCAAGCTGCCGCAAACTGCTAGATTACACTACGCAAATCACCTAGAACATTTTACGCTTAACACGATATTAGAGCGAAAGTCTGTGAAGGAAACCACAACTTATTGAAAAACTCGGAAATTCCCAGATATATTTAAGAGACAATTATATATTTTTATTTTTATGTCTATAACCAGGCAAACCTGCGGTATTACTAATGTTCATATTGGTCGTGACTATTTACCGTCATTTGACTTGTTTGTATGATTGCCTCTCAAAGTTTCCGTACTGCCATACAATATTTACGCTGTAAAAACCTAAACCTAAAATTTTCTTACTTTTAGTTAATGTTAAAGTGGCTCTACACATTGCATACCTTTTACTTATTTAAAAGATAGAGCTATGTGACAGACATCGGAGACATATTAATAGGATTCCGTCTATCACCCTTGGGCTACGGGACCGTAAAAACTAATTTATGTTGGTTTTCAACAATATGCGAGCATTGTAAAAAATGCGTGCGTGTCATAGAACCCTCTGATGAAACGAAATTATCTCTGACACAATTGAACATCTGACGACCTCACCTGACAGCTGCAGTTTATTGTCTGCAATTAATCATCCTAATTAACCAATAAGCGCATCTATTATTTGGCTCACCCAATAAAATACACTCTCCCATTCCCGTCAAGCAAAAATCTTACACTTTTGATATTTTAGCTTCCATCTGTACTGTGAGATAAGGAACTTCGTTTCAAAAACTTCCATAACGTGATTCATCTCACGATATCTTTTGCTATAATATAACTAATATTATTTCCATCCATAATGTAAAGGAAATGCATTAACATTTTCCTAAAATTATCAACATCTATCACAACTTCTAATCTACGCCAAGAGTTGACTGATAGTGAATGCGTTTGGGCATTTAATAAATATAAAAATACAAGTAGGTAGTCCAATTCGAATCAAAGATCTAATACCTACATAAATCCACATGAGACATGATTCTGCATACCTATCGGACCTATAGGTACAACGTGAATGTAACTGACCTCAAAGTTTTCTTAGTTTACAAACAGACTGACATGAATATCTTGCCAAAGAATCTCAGCAAATGTGTTTCTTGTGCAATATTTAGGGTTCCGCATAAAACGTTCAAGAACCATTGTAGGATTGCATTTTCTACAACACAAAAGTTGTATAATTATAATCCCACTAAAACATTTCTTGTAAAATAAGCCAAGACTCATAAACGCTTTCGCTAAAAATTTTATCAGATCTCACGAAGAGTAGAGTCCTAGATTATACGAGACATGATCATATTAGTCTGAAGCCAAAATTGATCATTATAAAAGAACTCAAAAGAAAAAAACAAGTGTCACAATATCAACATAAAATACTTCATGGTGCTGCAGGCGGGGACAAACGTAGTACTTGTGATAAATCTTTTTTTACCCGTAGGTAGCAGTATAGTTTGTCCCCGCCTGCAGCACCATGAAGTATTTTATGTTGATATTGTGACACTTGTTTTTTTCTTTTGAGTTCTTTTGTAAGCACTCGGTTTTTTTGTTTTTATAATAATATTTTTATTTCAGACTTTTTAGTGTTTTCACCGAAAAATTCTACTTTTTGGGATGGTTTTTGACAATTTGTGTTAAAACGACGTTATATGATATATATTTTTGAAAAGGTCTTTTCACGATCTTTCATTTGATACCCATATTGCTAAGATAACAAAAAAACTCAAGATTATCCCCTCTTTTTCTTCCACTTTCGGGCGCCATTTTGAAAATTCATATAGCCTATGACACTTTCACAGTTCTGACGAATTCAACGATACCTCATATGTCGAAATCCGTTCAACCGTTTGGGCTGTGGGGCGGTCCGAATAAATGGGCATACATACAAACATACATACATACATACACTCGAAAAACATAACCCTCCTTCTGACGCAGTCGGGTAAAAAAGTCTCATTAAAATCGGTTCAGCTGCACAAGAAATTAATTCAGACAAAAAGACAATAATAATTATGTAAACAAAATTAATAAAAATATGTAATTCATATTTAACTATAGTGTAACTTTAAGCGTTTGAAAAAACTTTGTTTTTGAAATTAAACAGACATAAAAAAACATTTAATTTTTTTCACCTTTAAATCACGATTACTGTAATTACAAACTTACCCATAGAGTGTAATCCCCGTAGATTACAGATATTAGGAACGGCCGTATTTCGCCTTGAAAAATATTTTTGGCAAGCATTGTCCTACAGATCTCGAACATGTAACGTAACGTAGCCACAGCGTTATCTCGTCTGGCAAGAGTTCGGCTCATACTTGGTATCTCCTCAGGTTTGGCCCGACATGCCACCTAGTTAGACGGAACACGCGCCAAACGTCGTTGATAACTTTCTTTCTTGAATAACAGTAATTTATGACACAAACATTGAATTTAGTGTTTAGGACCAAAAAATAAAATTTTAAACAAAGGGAATTTCAAAACAATATTTTTATTGTACACGCCTAAAGTGTTTATACAGAGCCGTATAATTATAATTATAGGGCTCTGTATTATTGATATTTATTATAAATTATATGATTACGATAATTAGTTGCATAAATGATTATTTATGGAACTAATTATTATTATTATGATGAAAACTTTCGGGTAAAGGTCACAGACACAAAAAATACTTTATGTAGGTGCAAACACTCTTAAGTAATTTTACGGCTAAAATGATTTAATTAAAATGTTGAATACGATAGGTGGTCAAGCAGGCCATTAACACAATTAAGTGACCACGACCGCTCTGCCTAGATCAGTGGTCAGACAGTCAATATTGTCCAGTAACAATCACAGTTGTATTAGATCTAGGTACGACTATACGTAATTACATTCACATTTACGTTACGTTAAATACACAGCGTTATTCATCCAGGAGTATGATCTTCAAAAGTGTTCCCAAGTTTAAATCCTATCCTATCCTACTTCCTACTATCCTACTAATATTATAAATGCGAAAGTTTGTAAGGATGTATGTGAGTGAGTGAGTGTGTGTGTGTGTGTGTGTGTGTGTGTGTTTGTTTGTTGCTCTTTCACGCAAAAACTACTGAACGGATTTTCATGAAACTTTGCAGTAATATAGCTTAGACATCGGAATAACATAATTTGTTAAAATTTATAGAGATTTTTGAAGGGACTGGTTTCCCGAAGCGAAGCAAGGGCGGATTTACTAGTATCAGTATAATTAGACTATTTAGATTCTGAAAAGAACAGGATATTTTAATGTGAGTAGTGCTGCGATCATGGAAATTATTCTGAGGTAAAACGGAGTCGCCGGATAATGTGCTTTATTTATTTTCATGCTTCATTTGCGTGCGTATAGAAAAAAATCTATTTTGATAATGACGAACCTCGATAAGTTTCATACAAATAACGGTAGTAACTACACGCATATCTCTTTTTTATTAAAATAATCGATGAAGGAACAGGTGAGCAAGGAAAATGGTCACCTTCGATGAACATCAATGACACAAAAAGGTTTTGAGATCTTATATATAAAATTCCTTTGTCACAATGTTAGTTACCTTACTCCTCCGAAACGGCTTTACCGATTTTTACCAAATTTTATATGCATATTCAGTAGCTCTGAGAATCGGCTACTATCTATATTTCATACCCCTAAGTGATAAGGGTTGTTCACCCTTAACATTTTTTTGACAAAACAACGTTTGCCGGGTCTGCTAGTAATATACAAAGTTGCTAGCCCAAAAAGGCGGAGGACTCGTACTAAATTGCGTCCCTTACTCTGCGGTCAATACCCGTAAACAACTTTTTGCTTCAGATGAATATTATCTTAGTTAGACAAGTGGGATTAATTTGGTTGTTATTTACAAAGCACAGAGAACTTCAATAGAAGCGACCCTTCACCTAGAGCTGGGGAGATTGCCTTTTGCTAATTGATGGATGGAGTCTGTAATATACAATGTAATATAAAGATTATTTTTTATTAATACCGTGTTTACCATTTTAGTATTTCGTGGTTTGGAATCGTAAGTGGTAGGAGTAATAACAATTACAAATTATTTCTACAATTTACTGTACATGTATCTCCAAAAATTATATACATACATATTTCATTAAAAATCCAAGTTAAAATAGAATTTTCGGCTCATTTATCTGGCTTTTATAGTAATTACGAGACTAAGCCTAAAATTTTATGGGCGATAAAAATAAATTAGTCCTTAATATTAAGCCCTTCTCACACAACGCTATTTATAAGCTACGCGAATTCGACGCAATCCACATTTCGCTCACTGAAGGGACATGCGTCGTAGACGCGTCGCCTGCATACCTACATAGACAAGATCCTAGTCGCTTGCAAATAGCGTTGTGTGAGAAAGGCCTAAGGCCCTTCTCAGACATTCAATTAGACATTAAATTTAGCAAACCATACAACGCCATCTAGTAGGTAATATCATCAATGAATGTAAACAAAATTGATAAAGGGGTGAATAGTGTCACCGATTAAAACATATTCGTATGCGCTTAGCGTGGAGAACTATTGGTTTAAACATTATCATTTTGTAATTACATACAATATAATATAGGTAACCATCCTTATGGACTGATGGCCTTTAAGTTCTGTATGTTACAAAACATCTCACCTACAATATCAAATTTTAAAACTTATATAAATGCTATTCAAATGTTAATGTATTTCAATTAATCTAATGGGAGAAGACCGTACATAACGAAGTCACGTTTGAACAATATCCATCCAAACTTATTCAGTGTCACCAAGTATTAAAAAAAACAGTCTCAATAACCAATACCCAATTTTAATATAATAAAATTCGTTATAACCATGTATATTGTTACGTGTCAGGAGTATGGGGTTCGAGAAAATGCCAAAATGTACCACAAAGACTTTATTGTACTCGTAGATACACAATTACACACTGTACACAGTACACACCACAACACTATCGTTCGTATCGCTCGTATCGTAAAAATCACTTCACTTCTCACTGGTATCGCTCGTAGGTATCGCTGGTATCTTCCTGGTTTCGCTTCCGAAACTAGAATGTCCGTGGTTGACCGATCGCCCCTTTTTATACCACTCACGCACCATTCAGGCCAATCTAGAACATTCCCGCTAAGTCCGGACCCGCTTCAATTAAAGTTCGAGTACGTTCCTTGCAACCGACTTTCGCCCGTATGACTATTGCCGTAAGGTCGAAGCGTCGTACGTACTTTCGAGACTGCTATTGTTCTATTGTTCGCATGGCATGTTTATGGCCCCTATTGTTTATTGTTTGGCGAGGTGATACGCCAGGGCTGTCACAATATGAATTCATAATAATAATTAGTAATTTTAAACAACAAATATTCAATTTACAATGAAAGTACGAAGGATTATTTGGAGCAGACGAAATACGTTTTCTTATTTTTTACCTTTTGTAAAACATTTCTATTTCAACAGTATCTCTCCCTTTCAATTCTGAACGTCAGTCTTTTTTCAGCCAGCAAGGTAATAAAATTAAATGGTCTACGGCGTAGCTGCGTAGCGCGTAGGTCTACGCCCGGCCATTGACCTCCACTCGCCGCCGCCGAATTCCATGCACCCGTCTGAACTTAGCACCCCCTTCCAAAAGAGTAATGCACCTTAGGCTGTGACCTAATAGGCAAACACACCTCTGTCTGCGAGGCGTCGCATACGTTTCGAATAAAGTCACGCAAGAAAATTTTCTGAAGTTAAGTCACGTTTTTTTTACCTGTTTATTTTTATTTGTCCAAGGAGCTCTATTTGACTTTTTTATGTGACAACCCTTTACAGTATTATCTTATTACAGGGTAGAGATGTACGGATATTGTTGTTGTTGTATTGGCATGATTTACAACTAAATGTTTGAAGTTTTGACTCTTCATTACTATTAGTCAGTGCTTGCCTCTAACTTAACTGCAAAAGAACAAAGTCTTCCATAGCGTACACAAGAACGTAAAAACCACTAACTCGTAGCAAGCTAAATAAACTGCTATGCTTTATTTCTTCTTATTCTAATAGAAAATTAAAGTTCACCTCTTGAATAATAAAAATGGTATAGGTACCTAATACATGTAACACTAGAAATACAAAACGTGAATAACGTTTTCAAGACCAATACAACCTCATAGTAAAACAAAAATTACAAGGCCTAACTGAGCGGCAAACTACTGACATTTTCATCTGTCTGTGAAACTGTCTAATTAAAGTTTAAAGAAAGTTCGCGAACTACATAGAAATTAATGTACTAGAAACTCTTTATACCGCTTAGTCGTACCATACTCATAGTTTTAATTTTTAATAAATCTAATTTATTTACATTTATCACGCTACCGAACAACAACGCTACAGTACAGCGCAGCGTGGGCGAAGAATTATTATGAATTTCGCATGCGGTTCCAAAATCAACGGCTGCATGTTCTAATCGTTCATTTTTATCAAGCTGAGCCTCGGGCGTGATAGATTATCCTTTAGCTTCCTTTTTCGTTTTAGAGAGCGTCGACCGTCGGCTAGAGGGAGTTTGGGGGGGCGCAGTGGGGAGACGACACGAACCGTTGCGCCGAACCAACGTCATTGCCCTGTCAACTGAACAATACTAAGCAGACGTCGTTACGTATACCAATACGGAATAGGTGCTAAATTAAAGCGTTTGAGGTCACTGAACTATTTCGTTCGATAAAAGTTTTTGCGCGTCGCGTTTACGACAGCGACATTCTTACCAAAGCGACTAATATTGTATGCAGTTACGTGCTCGCGTCAATTACATTTGAGGCTTTTGATAAATCTATTGTCTGGTGTTTGGTTGTTATCGAATTATTATTTGTATTGAATGTTGCAAGCGCACGAGAATTGGTTGTATGCTTTTTATTTTATTTGAACAGCTGGACTGGACAAATTAAACAGACGCTATTGAACTTCGATTAGTTCAATGAATTCTACTTACACTCCATGTTCTTATGTTGTCCAAAGGTAGGTGTTCCAAAAACCGTCCATACACAAAGACGGTGAGTACAAAGACTGAAACCTTCCAATCCTACTTCATCGAGTTCGGCTTGATGACTCATTCCTTTCTTTATTTGAATTACTTTACTACGGTTTCAAGACTAATGCTATTTGCTAAGAATTTATCATTATTAATTTATAACAACATTATATTAACATGATCAACAACATCTGATTACAGACTACTTACCACACACTAGCTTACATCACTTGTTCTATTCATTGAGAAACCAACTTATTTGTCGTTTTAGGTGCAGACCGTGTATTTAGACTACACGCTACACTGTACAAAAATATGATCGAAAATGGTATTCGACTGAGAAATAATAATTGTTAAATCTTACTATATAAAACTCTTGCGTTACTGGTGATTGACTGACAGACAACGCACAGCCGAAACTACTGAACGGAAGAAGCTGAAATTTGGCATGTATGTTCCTTGAGGAGTGTAGGGGAGCACTAAGAGAGGGTTTTTGGAAATACCACCCCGAAGGGGGTGAAATAGGGGGGTGAAGTTTAAACGATTCTGTTTAGTGTAAAATATTGATTTTTACGTCTTTATAAATTGAAAGAGACCAGACTGACCATCCCACGCCTGATTTTGTTCTTGATTGGTCACAACCATCGTAGGGGAAGGGAAACAGATTTGCTATGTTAATGAAAAAAGATCGTTACAAGACTGTTTGTGATGCCTACCTTCATAGTAAACTTAAATAAAGCAATCGCCGCCGTCAGCTTTATAAAATCATCGGATATGCTAAACTTCCTGTCGTAGTTGCGAACTTTCTCAATGGAGCGTATACAAACTGACAAACAATTATGTAGATAGTGACGAGCAATTAATTAAAGCTTTATGCTAATGTGGTTAACAAGTAACAGCTGCGAGGGGCAATGAGGCGGCGCGAGGCGGTATTCATAATCTATACGTATATCGAACGGTGTGGTGCGTCGGTATGTTTGTCTCAATGAATCTATGATTATTCACGATGACGATTATCTTTATATTATAGAGACTGACAATCATTAGTTTGAGTTCCGTTTTCTTCGATTAATGTTGATGATGTTGATGTTCCCTTCGTGAATTTAGGTCTTTTCTCTCTTTTAGGAGAGCTTAAACCCTTAACTTAATGAGATTATAATGCACATTTTAAGAACACAATATACAACGATTCCCCTTCATCGATTACGTCATACCATTTCTAAAAACAGCATTATTTTGACAAATTACAGGTACTTCCAGGACCAAAGCCAGAATCTCTTAATCGCTGTTAAAAATGATTGGACTGCCGTTGTCATTCAAATTTAAACTGGCCAAATCTGTCATATCGTTAGAGACAATTTTATTAACAGAGTTTCTTTTCATTTTCCTACCACATACGCCGTAAAATTACACATGTGAAGCGCTTAATAGCAATTTGGTGGCAGGCATAGCCGCAGGCAACAACCGGTACACGTCTAGACGCCCTTCCATGCGTCACCCTTTCGTTCTCACGCAATTCGCTTTGAAAATAACCGCTCTTTGCATTATTTATGTACTTATTTACAGTTTTCATTAGATAACGTACGACTAATATACATTGGTAATATCGAATACAAATCTTCTTAATTGGATTACACTCGAACGTGTAGACTCGATTTAAATATGGATACCAACATCGCATGTTGCGTATTACTGTGCAGTTTTTACATTAAACTAGACAATAAATAATAATGTTAAAACTGTTGATAAATTAACACCGACCGTATTAATCTATATCTTAATGAAAAATGAAATAGACAAATACGCGCGTACTGTTTTATTCTAAGGTCGTTATTTTTTTCTACTAATTATACTGGACGCGGGAAAAAAGGATGGAAGTAAACTGGTTTGCGTGCACCTGGGATTAAATGATTGCCTTCAACCCATTAACGGCCTGCTAGGCACACGTCTTCTTTTAACTGAAGAAATCACGAGGGAATTATAGCTGTTCTAATAGATTATTTGGAGGAACTACGGTCTTCCAAGAACACATTTTTTTATAATAGGCGGGCACAAGGAATCTCGAACACTCCAACGCACCTACCACCATCCAATCCATAAGTACTGTTGGAACTTACCGGAGTGGCACAGAACCCAGCATCTTTCAAATTGAGGGTGCTAGTTCATAAAGCCTCCTTTTGTTCAAGAAGGAGAACAAAAAGTTTTCTTTAGACTCAATGATAGATGAACCTTACCAAAAAATCTATTGTTTAGTATATCTATACTTACAATAAATCTGTAGAGAGGTCAATTCTGTACATTAAATATATTTCCAAAATAACTATCAGGGGGTGATTAGGGATCGATACTGATGCCAAAAATGCAATCAGTAAAATTTTTGTCTTTCTGGCTGTCTGATGTATAACCGTTATAGAAACAAAAACTACTCGACGGATTTTAAGGAAACTTGGTACAATTATTTTTCATACTCCCGCGCTGGTTATAGTATACTTTTCATCACGCTACAATCAATAGGAGCAGAGCAGTGAAGGGAAATGTTGGGGAAACGGGAGAAGTTACTCCATTTTTTAAGCTTCCGTCGCGTGTGCAACCTTAATGGTTAAAGCTACACAGAAATCATGTCTGACGGAAATGTTCTCCTTAAAATTATATAAAAAATATTCCACGACAGCATATGTCTATCTTTTATGGTTGACTCACAATAACACAATAACTCCCGATAGCTTAGCAGTTCGAAGCTTTCTGATTAAGTATACCTATATTTTATCTACTCTTACGTTTATGACACTTAAGTGGGTGAAATAAAGGGGTGAAGTTTAAACGAAATTCACGCGGGCGAAGCCGCTGGCAAAAGCTAGTCTTCAATAATACAAAATACGTTAATCTCTTCAACACTCCCTCTCTATCGTAATAGATATCCTTTCTCTATTATCTTTATAAAATTATCACACGATCGTAATACATACTTCAATAAGCACCCATTATCGTGATACACGTCATACACGACGAAGTCTCCGTCTACGTACGTCATAGCGGATTTCAGAAGCTCCACTCGGGACAAACTCACCGCAGCCCCTCCCTGTGCCCACGCAACAACCTTTGCGCCGACGTACATTGACATTTTATTAATTCAAACAATAGCTAGGCAGCCTTGCTTCCACCAGGTTTCAATCTTTTATCACTTTTTCTTATACGTGTGTATCGATTGAATTTAAATCGAGTTGGCAGCATATCAGGGCTACTTTTACAACGCACTTATGTGACACACGTGGTTTTTTTAAGTAATGTTAAATATAGTCGCATATACCTAAGTTAAAACACTAGAGTCAATTGGTTGGTAAACAATATACAAATAATAACGTTAATTTGGCGTGGAAAGCAAACAAAGAACTCTGTGCAAAGCGAAAATAAGAATAAAATATCGAGAATTTATATTTCAACTCTGTTGCCACATAAAGTAATACCGTTTTCTATAACGTCACCAGTTTTTTTGGTTAAAATAATACTAATTCGGTGCTGTACAGCCAGTGCGAAATATTTTACAACAAGATATTTATACCGTTCAGGTATATTCAAATTGTCTCGTGGGGAAATTTTTAAAATGAATTTCGAAGAAATCCTTAACTTAATGGAGATAAAGTTTTTTACTTAGAATGTTAAAATCATGTAAATCCTCCATAAGTCAGGTTAGATTACATTAATAAGTAAGATAACCAAAACAATAACAGAGCAGTGGGATTTCGTCTACCTGAGTTAACATCCTTACTCACGTATGTATATTGATAGTAATACGTATTGACTTTCATGTTTTAGAACACTTAACATAAAAAAGAAATAAAAACGAATTGTATCGTTACACTAAAACAGTCCAACAATGATACAATCAAGTCACTTAGATAACCCTTATACTCTATACTATAGAGTCTATAGAATACTATATCTATAGAGTCTATAGAATAGGTAACACTTAGATAACTTAAGTAAATCGCTGCGTGGATTCATTAAACATCTTCGAAGTATTGATGACCAAACTTAGGCATTTGATCAGTTCTATGTTTTCATGATTTCCTTGCAACATATAAGAACAACATACAAGAGAAGCCCGTGCGTCATTAATTTCTGGAACTGCACTCGATGTGACGGAGCGGGGGCGCCCAACCGCCCACCGGGCCCACGCAACGACCTTTGTGCCGCCATGCACTTTGACAGACTTTACTAATTCAATACTTACATAGATGGACGCCTTGCGGCTACAGCTATACTCGTACGCCCTGTATTTTCGTTGTTTTATACGCAAACACGCTTATTATATTACATTTCTTTGTGGATCTTTGAATTTTTAAATTTAAATTTTAATGAATCCGTTTTTAATTTGTTACGAATGAAGATATTCAAGTATGTGGCTTTATGGTAGTAGCGCAAAGTAAATTCTTTTGGTCTTTAAGTACAGTTATTAAGTACTAAGCAAAACACATGTTTTTTAGCTGCCAAATCGATCATTATCTGAAGAGAAGACCGCTACACTTGCACATTAGGAATACCAAATATAGCAATATAAGGTCCCCGCTCATAACATGAAGTTAATAATATATTACTGCCATGTTCGTTACGTCGATTAATTCTATTCTAGTCATGTTCACTTACTTGCCTACTTTAGTTAATAATTAACTTATTATTCCTTCAATCTACAGACAAATGTGCATCGTACTAACCGGACCCTTGGATACATATTAAAATGTCTCGTTAAAACAAATGAAGTGTTAAAAACAACATTGTTAATTCTTACTGTTTGAATTATGAAGTTTAATATGCTAATATAATGGTTGAAGTAAGTTTATTTATAAGACTACACTCATCTAGGAGAAAATGTTACATTCCTTTGTCCCCACTATTTGTCAACCAATTTCTTTTACTTTTTTGTTTGGTTGCTAATGGCAAGCTTTGTTTTTATTTATTTAAAGAAAGAGTTGAACTCTTCGTACAACCCTCCCTTTAAAATTTAGTAACCGTGAAATTTTTACGTATTTCGGTACCAGAGACTGGGTTAATACAGTCATGGTAATATTACATTGTTCTATGCATTTATTTAAGTATCAAGTTTGACGAAGCTAAACTTTGATAACAGTAAACCGGTTATAAATATTATCACAGAACGATATCCATGGTAATGAAATCAAATTTTAACCTACCTAGGTACTTGATCGGAAGCTTAGCTCAATTGGTTTATATTTTTTGTGTCTCGTTCATTATTTCAATGTGATCAACGAATTCGTAGGTATAATTTATTTATGCTCTGAGATTAGCGAACAATATATAGATAAATCAACAAACAGAAAATTTTCATCCATTAAGTTTATAATTTTTGTAGTATTGTACATAATATATGTATTATTAGAAAGCCAAATTACTTACTTGTAATATAATTATAAAAATGCATCCAATCTTTTCAGACTGTCCTTATATTACATGAGCTCGTAATAGCTCTACAACTTTTACAACTCATTTTAATGTCGTTACGACTCGCTGAAAAACGTCATAAAGGGTTTATCGTAATGAAGCATGCCCTTTCAGAGCAGACATTTGAGCGGTACGTTCAAAAACGTCCTTGAGCGTGGTGAGCTAAATGAAGGCTGAGCGACGTGCGACGTAGCTCGTAGGGGGAAGGAGCGCTTGTTTTGGTCCCTTTGGCCCCACTGCGCTCCGCAAGGACGCCAAACCCGCATTAATTCCACCGAGATCGATAATTCACCACTCAAGACTTACATGGTTAAGACGAGGTTCCTATGGTCTGCGAGTTCAAAGACTACTGTATAATGGCTCTCGGTGATCTTCGTTTTTCTTCGTATCCTTTGTGTTTCAGCAGATGTCTTAGAAGGATATCGTACTAGACAATTCAAACCATACATAAGTAATAAGATTTTGACTGATCAATGGGACTTTCAGAATTTTTCAGAATGTTTGTCTATACGTTTGTTCCCGCTAAAACGACAGAATCGATCATTTTTAGTATTTGTTTTATTGCAATCAGTTAACGGATATAATAGAATATTTATATTGGAAGCCTTCCCCATTGTTTACTTACCAGTGTATAGTAGTATTACCTACAGAGGACCTACAATAGCCACACCTGCAAAGAATCATTTTCTTTTTAGAGATGAGGAATTCTATATACATGTCCCAAATTTTTTCGTGCGAGAATCTTTCATTTATACTATTTTTTATCTTAAGCATCTTTTGTATCTTCAAACTTCAATAACTATTTATAAACACAGGAACGACTGTATTTTTGGACGTAAATTATCAGAAGTAGACGAAACACTCATCATTCATAAATCAGCATCTACCTCAAAACATCTTGGTGACTGCACCTCGAACTCACCATTTACATCGTCGTCGTATGTTAAAACATTCGCATTGAATTAAAACTATACAAAATCTAAAGTAACGTCAGCACGTTAAGCCATAGACGAAAGTTTGAACGACAGTATTCGAGTGGGGGGGTTTGGTTTAGGTCTTTTTGGCCAAACCGCTGCACCACAAGGACATCGATCCACGCAATACTTCGTTACTTCGGCGGAAAGGACATTGCCATCTACGTTCGCCTGAAATATATAAAAAGACTTTAACTTCTGTATTTTTAAAGAACATAGGACATAACATTTTAACGCTTGAAGATTCTGATGTGTCGTTTGAAACCTTGCAGCATCCCGTGTAATTCTTGCTATAATTTAATTAGACTTAGTACGACTGCGAGTGTTTATTTAACGTTTTCTATAGTTTTTAGATACATTAGTCGTATTTTTGTAATTTAATTTACTTGTAATAACTACAACTTATCTATATTACCTGCCTAATTTATAGTGACGTTTTTTTACAATGAGCGGGGTAAGTGTACTTTGTTGTTACTTATTAAGCAGATCATAGTTGTCTGTTATGGATGATTAACGCAAGCAAAATATGGAAAACAGTTAATATCATGTTAGCAAGGTACAGGGACTGACTAGCATGTATAAGCACTTGCTACTACTTAGGACAGGAACGGGTAATCGCCTCTTTATGAATGTTAGCTTGATGGCAATTCAGACTGAATGTGATTAGTCATTCAAATTCGTTTATCCTTTTAATTCCAGCGTTAAAAAGGCTCCACTTGAATTAAGAATACCAATCACTTATTTGCACATACGCTCTTTGTAGCTCATACATGCCTAAATGAGCTTTAAGTTGATTCTGTATACTAGGTATTAGACGATGTCAAAAAAAATTAAGTTCGCTCTTTGTTCCTAGCTCTAAGGGGTAAAAGACAAATATATCTAGTTCAATATAGGGTATTTCATGCTGAAATATGTAAAACCAGCATGCTCAACTTTGAACAGATGCAATCTAAGTTCATACATACAATAATAAATATAGCCCTTTCCTTACAGACACCGTAGCATTCACTGATGAAAAGTTTTGGAAATAGTTTTGATTTTAATCGTTAGGAACATACATTCTTCATCTTTATGACATTGGTAGGATAGGTAAAAGGCACATGGTAAAAGCAGTAACGACGTACTTGTAAAATCCTCGGTTACAGAACGAATTTGAACATTCTCATCATGTGAAGCCACAAATGAAGGTTTGAGCGACAGTGTGCGGCGCAGGGTGGCGGGGGAGGGTTGTTTTGGTCTGTTTGGCCCCACGACGCTCTACAAGGAACGCCGATCCGTGCACTAATTCAACGGAGATCGATAGTGCACCACCCTGCGCCCTTTCACGCCCACATACAACGATAATTAAATTGTTTTGTTTTTAAATTGGAAGAAAAAGTTCGAAATTGGAATTGGAAACGTTTGTATGGTTTCCAGATTATGAAAGTTATTGTAGGTAGTTTATAGAGCTGGGTTAGTGTAAGATAGTAAACGATTGTGATGTTCATGTTTTGTCGACGTGATGGGTAAGAATAATACTGCTATTACAAGATTAAATGAGGATTCCCAATGTCTTTAGTGCCATGGACAACAAACAAAGAAAACAACACAATCTGTTTTATGCTACCGTTACATAATTTTATTTTATTTTTTTTTTTATTTTTATTTTTTGTAACACCTTACAATAAGGTATACAAGGGCAAAACTTAATGCCTAAGGGCATTCTCTGCCAGTCAGCCCTGGGTGGATGTGGAAAAGGCAGATGGCAGGTGTTAAAAATAACAATGAAATTTAAAATTAATTAAAGAAATCAAGAAACATATATAGCCAATATATAGCCAAACACAGGAATAAATAAAAAATATTATAATATACCTACAAGAATAAAATATAATATAAAAACCTATATATATATACCTATATATAAATATATATATATATATTAAATATACATACATACATACATAAATACATATTATATTTGTGCACAATATCTTGGAACCTTTGAACAAATAGAGATCAAATAGCAGTCGAATTCAGGTAATGCTCTTGTAGACGCTTCTTAAAGGCGAACTTGGTATGCTTATGCTTCTTAACGCGTTAATTAATTTAATTATCGCCTAAAGGCTTTATTTTTGACATGTTTAATTTTTTCATAATTCACCACATTAGCATGTTCATTATCGCGATCAGACACAGGTGTGTCGACCGTATAGTTTTATTAACTTTATTAAAACTGAACACTCACAAATAATACAACACAAAACACTACGACTACAAACAAACATGAAATACGTCGCATATCATAGCAATCAGGAATCGAACCCTGAACCCCTCGCTTCGTAGTCAATAAATACTATAAAACCTAACAAAAGTTAGACGGTCTCTCATGCAGTATTTATTTAGAGTCTAAATTTTAAAGAGTAATTCAGTAAGAAGGTTTACGTGTATAGGGTAAACATGCACATTTATTCAGTTGCCTGATAAAAACGAATAACTTTGTTTCAGTATCGGTTGCGAACGTAAAGATAGAGAACTATAACGAGAAACGAGGGCGGAATATTATTATTTTGTCAATTGAAATTATTCATATCTATATTTTTAGCTGAAACATGGATCCACCGTGTGATGCGAGTTGTATTTAATTTTGAACCCTGGACCCTTGACGTTAGACTGGAATTGAAACAGTTAGAACCATCATTTTTTCATCAACCTAAGCATGCACGAAAACACATAGGGAATAACTTGTCAAAAAAAATCTTTTAAGATTTAAAAAAAGTTGAATTTAAAAGCATTTTGATTGAATAAAAAAGTGAGTCCAAAATAATTGCACTTAAGGCATGAATATTATATACCTAGATAATCACGTTTATTTAGGTTGCTACCCATACGAAAAACTTTTTGTACAAGCTTAGTGGATGATATGACTATTTTAATTGTTTCCATTATACATGTAATAACCAGATATAACTGTTCATATAAATAACATCAACATAATGAACTAAACGAGCAATCATTTAATAAACAAATAAACATTTAAGTTAAACATCACATCCAACCGTACGTATTCCAACTGTATAAACAAAAAGCTCCTTAGAATTACAAGCGAAAAGGAACTTCTATCAAATGAAAGTGTTTCACTGCAGCGAAATTCATTTCTTGAGTGAACTTTTGAACGACCTTCGGGGTGATGTTCCAAGTTTCAGTTACAGTTATAGATGGCGCCACCCGCCCGTCTCGAGAAATTTGCATGATTAGGACGCGGGCTGGGTGCATAAAAGAACGAAAATGGTATTCAGTCAGAATGGAAAGGCAAAACGACGAAGAAATACTCAAGCACTTAAATACACGGACTTAAGTAAGTAATGAAATAGCTTAATAAGATAAAAAATCAGTCGGTAAAACTAAAACTTCTAAAGACACCCCTTAAACAATTTTATTTAAAGTGTACCTACCTATTAATTACGCGTAATAGGTAGTCCATTGTAAACCATGTAGCTTTAACGTATACTGTATCATTATAGTGTACGTGTACAAAACCAATAGGAGCGGGTTTACATTCCGAAATTGGATTCCACAACAAAGGGACATCAAAGAAGCTTGGTGCACGCGTGCTCGCTAACATAAAGACCGGCGGTGCTGTGGAGTGCGTCCACTCCCCCCGGGGCTGCCGAAAGTAGGGGGGGCAAGCGTCTCACTCACACCCAAAGATGCATCGAATTTCTGGACGAAACCGCATAGCCGCCTGCACGTAATTGTAATGAGTTTCCCACCTCTATTTACTTTATTGATTTATCGCTTATCGGACGTTACAAACTGACTGTAACTTGCTAGTTATTTTTAAAACTTGTCTGTTCCGATTAATATAATGGTTTGTATGGGTTTTGGTCTTTGTTAAGTGCTTTTTGGAAAATATTTTGGCTTACTTTTAATGTTTCTTATAAATGCAGTGGGTGGGGTATACTTTTATCAATAGACAAATTTCCCTTAAAGATTTAGTACTATTTCGTAATCAGGTGATATTATTTTTTCTTAACTTGCTACGAAAAAGCTAACGATTAGGTATAGATATAGATAATTCTACTCTTCGCATGGCTTAAAAGTCCTAATTCAGAAGCAAGCTTTTATGCGTAGGTAAATAATTATTTTAGAAAGTAATTGCTTTTGAAGTCTTAACACATTTTATTCTTAGGTATAAGTATGTTTGATATTTTCAGGTACTAACGGTAGTTGAGTCTTATTATTTTTATATCAAAAATAAACAAACACGTATACCTATTTCACTGTAAATAAAGTCCTACGGTAATCTTAGATAGGAGCCGATTTCTCAGTACAATGTAGGGAAACTTTTTGTATGCTGTAAGGGATCTACCGAGCTTCAGCTATGATATATTTACTCAAAGCACCAGTACAATACAGTCACGACATGCCCGTGCACCGATAAATCGCATTATGTCTCACGTGCAAGGAATAGATTTTTAATCTTGTTTCTTATATATTATCCACATTGGAAAAGCTGCAGCGTACCTACCTTAAAAACAATTTGCCACGAATCAACGTTTAAAAGAAGAAATGCATTTGCGATGTAAACCATAGTTACCAAACACACGACAGACCAGTAAGTACCTTCCTCACCATTTATTCCGCCTACATCAGGTACAGACTTAAAGCAAGGAATCCCATTTGCTCTTTACCGGCATAATAAACGAACTAAGCTCAAAGCGCGCGCTAGACACAGGTTCCCGTACACAGACATAGGGCATACAATAACGTTACCAAAAACAAACAGTACACGCCGCGGAAACGTTAATAACGCTTACGTTGGCATCCATAGCTCTTTTCATCCGGCACGAGCCGCGCAGGCTGTGTCAAAGCACGTAATTAGTATTTAGGAAGGTGGTAAGAAAGGAGAGGTCGCGGGCCAGACGTCGGGTATCGATCCAGCGACCTGCTCCACGCTCCCCGCGCCAGGGTGGGAGTAGGGAGCCACGCACATTGAGCCACCAATTGACACACTTAAGGTAATACTTGGCACTTACGACGTTGCCTTCTTTGCTTTGGCCAGCGGGGCCCGCCCGTCTAAACTTACAGCTGCGGCGAAGCTTTCGAGAACCTTATATAACGTACCGTGTCATCTCGAGTGTACCTACGAGACTGCCATTACGTATTAACGTACGTGCAAGCTACCCAGGACAAATAGAAGCCGAACCTGCATTTACGTCTCACTAATTTAATATTTATTTTATCTCCACAATGTTTCGTATGCCAGGTACAAAGCGGGTTGAAAGCTGAAAGTTACAGAGAGCTCGACCCAGTTGGCTTTGAGCCCGTGTAGGTTGTAGCAATACGTAGCAGTGCTATTACTTAACCTTGAGTGAAACAGAAGAAAGGCTTGCTTGTGTAATAATTTCCAGTGAGTATGGCGAGCGCATTGGTGACACAAAAATCGTAACGTACGCACCATGTTCAAATGAAGAATGAACGAAGGACTTACACTTACAAAGAGCTATTAACTACATAACTATACTCAAAGCAAAGATGTATTAAATATCTAGATAGAACATCGAATCCGCGAAAACGTGTCAAAAAGTTGTGGCCAACTGTTGGCCACAACTTTTATATCATTACGAACAGATTACGCACACACAGACAATAAATGAACGCGAAAAACATCGCCTACACGCACACATGCTTGATAATGTTGCCTTGTTTTTTTTGTTTTCATTGTAGGGCGACGCTCAATCTAGATATTTAAAACATCATTTACTCAAAGTTACTTTGTCGTAAATATAATTGAAATATTATTTTCAATAGATATGTATATATTTTATACAATAGTTAGGTACATAATATGTTTGCCCCCTAACTAGGAAAGAACATAAAATAAATGACTCACACTTAGGTACCTAAAACATGATACCCACATAAAAAAGTAAATAGGTAGACCTACCTAGAACAAACATAACTTCTCAATGACACATTTTTATCAAGATCGATGTAATTAAATTCAATAGTGTCGTAATAAGGTATCTATCAGTTAATTTGATAATATCCGATTTTTTACTTAATATGAAGTAGTTAATACGTTTGTAATCAGATTCAAGATAAAAGCCCACTGCATTTAATGACAGATCTCAAAGGAGATTACGATCGCATTCGAAATCGATCGCTTGATGTGGAACTGCGGAAAATAAAATAATAGGATGGATGGAATCTCCCCAATTGACTTGAACTAACGTTTCTAAAGGTAGAGTTCAATTCGAGTAACTCTTTGTGTAACTTAACTTTATAGGTAGTCATAGAATTTCAACTGTAGATAAAGTTAAAGATCTAGACGTAATCATGGACACCAAACTCAAATTTGATTGTCATATACTCAACACCGTTTCAAAGTGTTACAAACTCCTCGGATTTATTTTACGTAATAGCAAGAGATTTAAAAGACCTTCTACCAAAATAAAATTGTTTACAACACTTATTCGATCGGTCATAGAATATTGCTCTATAATCTGGAATCCGCAATATGACATTTATATTAAACGTATTGAAAGCATTCAAAAACGATTCATTAATAATTTAACTTACTTTGACACAATAGCAAAAAATTTACCATCTTATAAACATAGACTTGCACATTTTAACATGACAGAACTGGCTACACGTAGAAAATTAATAGACCAAATTTTTCTACACAAACTTATTAATGGAACTATTGACTGCACAGATCTAATTCTCAAATTACAAATATCTTGCCCATCTCGTCTTCCTCGTAAAAAAGCATATAACCTGTTCCAACTACCATACTGCAAATCCAACCTCGGTCAGCATTCAGTTTTTCCTAGGCTCTGCAAGCAATATAACATCCTCTCAAAAACGAGTGACCTAGATATAACGGATCCTTTCCAAAAATTTAAAAATGACTTAGTTTCTTTGATTAGTGTTGATAAATAATTGTAATAATTCTAAAATTTTCAATTTATGTTTCTTGTTTCGAATCTTATTGTATACCTACACTTACCTTAATTACTCTTCTCTGTTGTCTAGCTGCAAAATTGTGCTCGATGTGGCACCCTATAATTATGGGTACACTAATATATTTGTTCCACTTAGCATAAGTTCTTTAGATTTGTATTAAGTGTTATCTGTGTTGGGAGTCCTATTAATAAATAAATAAACTTTTATCAATTTAAAATGTACAATTAGGTACTTTAGGAAATTAGTATAACAGCTATACCTACTACAAAATTTATGGTAATATTAGAATCGAAACAAATATTTCTGAAATTAATACGTAATAAGTAACTAACATTTAACAAGGAAATAACCGACACAGAAAATAATATTAGGTCCGCCTTCAAAATAGATTAGTCGAGATAACATTAAAAATTCCCGTCAGAAGTTAAAATTCATAATATGGAATGGGACCAGACGATACGCACCAGCTTTCGAATAAAAAAAAAATATTTTTACGGTCAGTTGTACAGGATATATATTTTAAGAAAATTCCAGCTGTCTTACTTATCCTAGGTGGAGCACGGGTCCGGAGTCCGGACCCTATTACGATCAAACACAAATATCTACTTAATAGTAGGTACCCGATGACATACTTAGATCATCATCTGTATGTACAGATAGATATGCAGCAGAGACATATCATCGTATTTCGTTTGTCATAATTTGGGTAGAGAACTCAAAAAAATTCACTCCATAATTTTGAAATTAACACGCTCAGACTGGCGGCAGACAGACTTTGTTAAACTAACATTATTTCAGGCTATCTTGCGTCACTTTGGTCTTTGTTATGATCGCGTGTTATTATAAAAAGTTATCTACTTAACTATTCTCTAGAGTCTAGACTAATCTGAGTTCATCCTGGAAAGACATTTACTTTACCTGCTCTGATAGTAAGTACTTATAATTACTTATAATTTGACAATTAAAGTACCTATAAGATTGCACTTTCTTAACGTACCTAGTTAACTTATTAAGATTGTAATAGTTTCAGCTCACGATTACACTAATTTCCTCGGATAGCCCAGAAATCGGTTTAATTTTAGTAACGTCAGCATTTCTCTCTGAACTAAACTCTCCGTTCTTTATAAAGGCAATTTCCGGCAAAGGAATTACGGGTGAAAATAAGCAGAGCACGCAGATTGTCCGGAGCGACGTCGTGTCGGCGTTGCACTTTGGGGGGCTCTGGGGGGCGGGTTAGACACTAGGGGGCGGAGGGGGTAGTGTAAAATCACCCGCAATCATTTATACCCGAACTGCCTGCAGAATTACTGACTGTCACTAAATTCTCGAAAATTTTAACACTTTAACAACATTACTGCTTTTATACGTCTAATTTCAGACCCCGAATACTGAAACCAGCAATGGTGGCAGTCCAATTTTACAACGCCGGATAAGGTGAAATTTCCGATATATACGAGTAAGACGAGGAAAGTGCACATTTCGCTTCGTCTGCTAGATAAAATTTTCCCACGGCATATCAAGTCGCTTTTAAAACTATTTATTTAAGCTAACGACCACTTGCAAAACTATAGACGTTTACAACATTAATTATAATTATTATTCTTGAGCTCTTTTGATAATACTTTCATGTAAATTGAAAATGGTAGAATAACTTTTCCACTACACAATCTAAAACAAAGAAAACAGACGTGTTTAATAAATACAAAGCAACAAATACACTTGAATTAATTTAAAAGCACCCCTTCAGTTCACTTCAACACAATAATTTAAGATCTATTTCCATAAATAAATGTACCAAAGTTTTTATTCTTAATATTTTCTTGTTGCAATTTTTACAAATCTTAACACATACAATTTGCATAAACAAAACCCAAAGCTACACTATAGGTCCATCCATATTGCCAATCACGACGTAACTGTTGAAGGTACCACAAAAATGTGTAACCGAAAATTAATTAACTATAAGAGCCACCTATCTACTCATGTAACTAAGGCAGTATGTACGAGGCCACGTGGAGATGCGACAGAGCTATTTGTGTCAGGAGCTTGCATCCGTGACCTACTTCGAGAACACCCCTTCCCGAACGCCGTCGACTGCCACACGACAGCGACACTGCCGTATACTTTGGTCTAGGTTATGTCACTGTTTCAACTTTTGTATCGCTCGGTCGCTGAAATTCGACAAGTATTGATGTCGAATATTATTTTAAACGGACGTAACTTTGGATCGTTACTCAATTGGTGGGTACCTATGATTAAGTACCTAAGTACTTTAGGTATTGAAAGCAAGTTCACTTTTTGTGGTGCGAACACCTACCCACATTTGAAAATTAAAACAACAAAGGTAGTTAGATACATATAATCTGAATGAATTACACGGTACGATAACTTTAACATTTTACATGACAGGAAGATAAGTACCTAGGTATTAATTAAATTGGTTTCTTATACCAAAAAAATTTACAAGCCTTCTCAAAATACCTACTAAAATCAATTATGAACTGACATGTTTAGATATTATCTTAAGTGAATATTATCATAATCTGGTTAACTTAACCACCGTCTTGTATCGAGTTTGCATGGAAAATACATGTGATATCGTTAAAACACAATAACAATGACCATACAAAATGAGCCAAAATTAATTATAACTTAAGTGCTTCAAAATCTAAATAGGTAAGTATATCATAATAGTAGTAGATTATACTATTACACGGATTACATCTAGTAGGTACAGTTGGCTGGCTGCAACCCATTAATGGCCCACTACTGAGCACGGGTCTCTCCTCATTATTGAGGAGGCCTAGAGCATACTCCATCGCGCTGATTCACGCTGCTCCACTGCGGATCGGTGGAGGGGTTAAGTAGTGGCCAACCCAGTGTCAGAAGTTTTAAGGCTTTAAGGAATTATTCTATCGATAACAACCGGGACCGACGGCTTTACGTGCCCTCCGAAGCACGGAAACCGTCATCATCTAGTACAGTACAAGCTATTCATGGGGAAATACACGCATTACGAGATTATAAACTCCATTACAAATATTTTTAGGATTTTTCTGACTATAATACCTATAATGTGTATGTCCCTGCTGTATCAAAAACGACTTCACCAATTAGAATGTAGTTTTCAGTGAAGGCAGTGTTCACTTAGTCACAATTCACAATCACAAATGAAAAAAAAAATGTTATTTTCAATAATTCAATCATTTCCCGTCAAAAAAAATCCTATTTAAAGGGATTTAGGTACCTACTTATCTACTAAAGAATGTCTTTAATGCCTACTTAGGTACTTAGTATTCTTAGAGGCTTAGTTACTTAAGTAGGGCGTGAAGGTCAAGATTTTTTTAAATTTATTAACATATTCTCCCGTCGAGGAAAGGGGGTCTTAGCAAAAATAATGTAGATTTCTTTCCACAAGAAATTGCGAGGAGACTAAGTTAGTAAAACATGTTTTTCCACCTACTTATAAAATATGGCTAATATTACTACAGAAAAATGTTTTTAATTATTCTTATGCGACCAAGGTCTCGAAACGATGTATTTACGATAAAAATAAGCGTTTGAAGAATCGTACGAGAAAATAAGAAGAGAAGAGAGGAATAAAAAAAGTCTCACGATATATCACCTACATAATACTTACTCACGACACGATAAATCTACCGGATGACAGAGCCGAAATAATGACAAAATCACCTCACTCAATTAATGGGAATACCCTTACTTAATAGTAGGTACCTAAGTTAAAAAAAAAATCTTAAAAAAATATACAAACTTAACTTCAAAGAATCTACCCATAAAACGAGAAAAATAAATACTCAAATAAAGAACCTTAATCGTAACAGATTTGTAATTTCAATAAAATGATAGATATCTACTTAGGTATTATGTAGATATTTGTGCTAACGAAAGAAGTGTTCGAAATTGATACTTAAAATCATATAATAATGAATCTGCTATCTTCTGTTAAAATTAAGTTGATCTTATTTATATTATTTTAAAAAGTATCCCACTTATAATGGGTATAATCAACCTGATTATTTTCAAGTAAAATTATTTAGTCACGTTATTGTATGCAACCATGTGATGCAGTTATGAGAGTAGCAATTTGTGTGCAAGAAATTACGTGGTACCCATGTCGAAACCTGCATGCGTTTCACAGTGCAAACCCCATTAGTAGCCGATTTTTCCCGAGATTAGCCAATGCGCGCACGGCAGCGCTCAAATTAGCATGAGTAATGAACGGTTCGCGGCGCCGGTGTCACGATTTACCTCTAATTATAATATCTAATTAAACGGAATATCATAATAATCGCATGTGCTACTCCGGCGGGCAAATTAAACGTATTCAATCGTTCTCTGAACCGCGTCACTATAGCCAAGTTTAAATTTTGATAGTCGATAAGCTCCTTCTAAAATAGTAGTTAGGTAATACTTACCACGTCCTTCCTTGAGGGATTTTAACATTTTTATTATCTTTGACACGTCACTGATCGGTTAAATTTTCATGAACATGGCCGAATAATGTTTCATACATACTTAATCGGACAATAAATATTTTTTTATCAAGAATCTTGATTCAAGATGCGTCTGTCCAGTTAGTAGCTACTTAACTAAAAATAGGTAGGTATATTATTAAATGCACTTACATATAACATCTGCCGAGCTTATCAGGAAGATATTAGTTGGGTAATTTATTCAAACCTAGGTTTTATCTGTGGCTGAACAAGAAGACCTACCTACTAGGTACCTACCAGGATTGGTGGATTGGGAATCGAATAAGTCAATATTAGATATAATATTAATATTGTAGGTAGATAGGTACCTATATATTTAACATATTGAATTTATGCTTACGATTAGGATTTCAATAATATTGCAGTGTCGAAGTGGACGCGAGACTTTTTTCTTTCTATCTCATATAAGTATAGTAGGTAACTTTAGGGGAGAGCAGGTAGGATTCGTACAGTGGGAGCATTCGTACAGTTGTCATACCTTCATTACGCGACACGATGAGACAGTTGTGTTTGTGTGTCTGAGAGGCCGATACACGTCTCTATGCTCATAGCTAAACGTGGCGGCAGTCGCGCAGCGAGTTTCGCCGGGACAAGTTAATACGTGTTCTCACTCCTCGTAAGTAATTTTTCGATTCGTCTTTAAAATCATTAATTCTTAAAAGTTTTGCTCAAAACGTTTAAGTTATTTATAAAGCATGTTGAATTAGTGCCTTGGATTATTATGCAAACATTGATTTTGGTGTAACACTAACCATATTTTTTAATTTGAATTTATATGTCGAATGTTTGGGTTGGGGTGCTTTCGTGCGGTTCTGAGCGGGGTAGATTCGTACTGTACGAATGTACCCCGTATGTATTATTTCAGGTAAAATACTATTATTTCAGGATCATGCCACAAATATATGTGAAAAAAGGAACAAGGACAGGAGAAGTAAACGAAGAGGCTGTAAGTTCTGCAATGAATGAAGATTTAGATAAGACTTTATCTATTAGGAAGTCAGCCCAAAAACCAACAATTCTTCAAGTGGACAGGAATACCACCAAAAAGAAGAAGAAAGGAAAACTGCCTGAAAAAATAGACTGATGAAAATAAAAGAAGCCAAAGAGATGAAGAAAAAAGAAGAAGAGAGAAAACAGAAGGCTTGAGATAAGAAACGCTCGTTATATATACTATCAGGTACAAATAAATAAACCAAACAAAAGAAAAATACAGAGGCTGAGAGTGATAGTTACAATGAGACTGACATAAATAAATAAATAAATAACGCTTCATACTCACACACTCATAGGATTCCCTGTGTCGTGGGTGCCATGGACAACACACAAGACAAGGACACACACCCAGACCGAGAACGGAAATCAAACTCCCGCCTCGCTGGATATCAAACCCAGGACCCTAGGAACAGCGATTCGGCGTGTTAACCATTGCGCCATTCGGGTCGTCAGAAGTTTGAAAGAAAGTTCTTGTTCTCCTTTCGATGAGAGATCAGAAAGATCTGATGTTGAGAACGAAATTCCAGATAAGTATTTATCAGACGTGGTCTGTGTATTGCCGCCGCCTAAATCTACTTCTACACTACAGCAAGAACAGCTGATATAATTAGGTTTGAAAAATAGATCACTATGACATGCAATTTAGCAGAGTTATTATGTTTTTTTTATACATAATCCTAATGGTTGAGTGAAATGTTGATTTTATACTTAGATTTGACAAATATGATTGCAAAAGACTATATTGTTAATTTTAACTACATTTAGAGTACATTTTGTGTTAATTTTGACCTCAATAAATAAGTAATTTCATATAAAAAGATTATTTATTTACAGTGTACGAAAGCTCCTTACTATGTACGAATGTACCCTTCCCTATGTACGAAACTCCCCCGCGTGTGGGGTAGGTTCGTGCGTTTTCCATTTTTTAGAAATGTTGCTGTTACTTCATAATACTACATGGTATCAGCACTAGACTTTCCTGTAATTGTAGCCAAATACACAGGGTATACAATAGCATTAAAGTTATTTTGCTGTAACTAAAAGCTTTTCTGTTACACAGCTAAAAGTGAAAAGTGCACGAATCCTACCTGCTTTCCCCTACTCGTTTTACGTAAAACTACGTGAAAAAATCTTACCTACAGTAGGTAGGTAGTTATGTATTTGCTGAAATAATCGCGTTCGTTCAGCTAGTCTAGACCGACATAGATACCTACTTGGTTTTATCAGAGCGTTGCTAGTAGATAGGTACCTACCTATAGCTAAAACTAACCATGATAGTTTGCAGACATATGTAGGTATTTATACATTTTCGTATCTCAATGTAATCCGACTAACATTACCTAATTTAAAAATTCCTAAGGACCAGTCCAGATAATATGGGCGATGTCTGGCTAGCACTAGGTAAGGGTATTCGAGTAGGTAGTGGTGTTCATAAGCCTCGGACTGCAACATTACACGTACAATAGGTACTAAGTTCGAATGGAGTTTGTTACCCAAGTCAGTGTGCCATAGCAAAGCTCGGTTTCCTTAGGACAGCGGTCCCGTCACATAGCGGCCGTAATACAGCAATGAATGACGTCAATAGAGCAAGCCAGATCTTTATTGACATAACACTTAAAAACGGCCAACCATGAAAGTGCCACGCATTCGGTCCGAAAAGTAAGAATGAACCTTAAGTTTGTTTTGAAACTTCTATACCGCCGAAGAATAGGCGTACCCAGGCGGTTGACGCAACCTACGGCGGTATCGGGTATTTGTACAGGCCTTCCACACCAGGCCAAGTGGTTCTCAAACACCTTTCAGATCGTGGGGAACCCGCAGGCGTGCAGGTTTCTTCAAGATATTTTCCTTCACCGAAGTACCTAAGTAATCATTAAAATTAAAATGTAATAGGTAGGTATAATTGTTTTTTTTTAGTTATGAGTTCAACGTTCAAACCATTTAGGCTGCAACCCATTAATGACCCACAACAAAGCACGGTTCTCTCCTCATTATTGAGGACACCTTAAGCATACTCTACCACGCTGTTCCAGTGCGGATTGGTGAAGGGATTAGTGGCGACTAACCCAATATCGGAATCTATCGATAACATAAATGACACGTTGGTCCCAATCTTCGGTCCCGGTTAAAGAGACGGCTATACGTAGCCTTCGAAGTGCTCAAGAAATGTTTGCTACTAGCGGTCACCCATCCAACTACCGACCGCGCTCGCAGTTTCTTAACTTATTCGTCCTAAGGGATCGAAAATCAAAACAAAAATCAAGATCGAAAATTAAATAAAACAAATGTAAATTGTTAAAATATCAATTTAATGCTTAATGTCATCGTGTCTAGCACATCATAACAGTAATTTTAACATACTAACTAATGAAATGACTGTTTTTCTATACAATTGAAACAGTCAAATAATATTTATACACGATACTTATATTAACACTATACGATCAAATCAACAATATTAACAGAAACGATTTTCAGTACCTATTCCTTTCTTTCACGTACCAGTTTATCCACAGAAATAAGTATCCACTTATTAACTTCACATACTAAAAACTTTGATATCAAGTTTCACTTTTCACATCGTAACAAATAAAGTAACTAACGTAACGTAAGTATTTACGTCAATTACTCAGTAACAGAAACCATAGGAAATTATTAAATCAACCGTTAACATTACCCAAGAACATATTTATAATAATATTTGTAAAATCCGTCCCAGCCCTATTCCAAGGAAGCAAATAAGAATAGCTACCAAATTGCCGTTTCTCGTTTGAATACAGACGATTCGATTTCGATTTTTTGGTATTCCAAGCTGTCATAGCTATCACAATCACAATTCATGCAAGGTACAAAGGTTCGCGCGCATGCATGTTCGCTCACATGCGCGGACTGCTCAAGCTTTAGTTTATCGTTGTCATACAATGTCGGTACAGGGCGATTTTTTACTACATAATACATATATCGCACTATGCCGACACAGTAAAGATTGAGCAAAGTCTAAGTACCGTGTATATTTTTTGCCCTTAGTATTCTTGCAATTGCAACCCAGTAGATAATTATTACTTTAATGTCTTATTGAGAATTATCACAGAAAGGCGACTGGACGGACTTTACTTCAGTGAATCAATATCAGAGGCACTCAAAGGCGTTTTGTACTTTGTCATAATATCATTATCACCTTTATTGCCATTAAATTATCAATAAATCATGTTATCAAAAAAGCTTATCGAAAAACTTATATACATTAACTACTAATTGTTGATAGTTAGAAAAATAAATACAAAAAGTCAAATTACTGAAAAAACAAGTAATAAATTTTATAGCACAGCGTGACTTAAGCGGGTTTATGTCACTCGTGCTATAAATAATATAGGATACTCGTTCGTAAAGTTGCATTTTTGAACGGCGCCGGCGTATATCGCACTCGCTTCGCTCGTGCGCTAACTTCACGCCGTTCAAAAATGGCCAACTTTACGCACCGTATCGTAATGTACTATTAAACATTCTTGTATAGTCGTAGAATGTGTAGTCATGTGTATTGACATATTTGTTTCACAATAAGAATTACATACACATTACATAAAATGTAAATGTATTATATTTTATAAAGAAATTTTTGAACTATACACGCATCTTGAAGTTTTTGCCAACAGGAGACCAATCATATGGCGTATTTTAACAGGTAGACGACACACATGTACCATTAATTAAAATAAACATGCCATACGCGCAATCTATCTTGGCCGGATTGAATATAGCACCGGGTGCATGTGTAGTTTAGAGGAACTAAATGGTAGCAGGAAATGGGATATAAAATAGGTATTATGCGAAAATGCATAAAGCACAATTCTAAACGACTATTAATATTTGATAATATTATAATCGTTAATTTCATGGTACTTGGAATCAGTGGCGGCTGGTGGGTCGTCAAACTGGTGGTGCACTTTACTGACTAACTAAGGCCTTAGTGGTCCGGCCAATTTAATACCAACTGTAGCGGCGCGATACCTACCTATTTATTTTCAAAAGTTTAGTTATTGTCTTTAATATAGTCTATATTTACGCTCATTTTCACTCACAAACACTGTCTCAATTAATAAAAAACGTATAAAAAATAATTAGATACTAATTATTACGGACGTAAACAAACAATAAATAAACACGTCGCGAGAGGTCAATCCAATATGGCTGGTCGTTCCCGCGCCGGCCGCCGGGACCGGGACGAATTTCGTCAAACCTCGGGCGCTCTCGGTAATCTTCGGATTATTCGTGCGCCGCACGGCATCAGGCTAATCGCTCCGTACATTTACTATGGAACTATCTTTTGTCTCACGCGCTAGGCGTGTTTGCTCGTATCCCATAGAAATTGTACTAGCAGACCCCGTGCGCTCGCCGATGCGCACGAGAACTTTTCTTTATAGCGAAAGTAAATCTTAACACTTTAGCAAAGAGTTTAAATTCTTTCGTCATTATTTTAAAGGAGATAAAATAATAATTCGTTTTTATTTAATAGATTATATAAAATAATAATGTATTTTTATAAAGAAAATACTAATAATTTTTATTTATTAAATTGTGGTGGTTCAGCGCACGAGCGCACTCAAGGGACAGCCGCCACTGCTTGGAATAATGAGTTTAATTCGAGGAATGTCAATATAAATAAGCTTTTATTTGATATCTCTCACGACCAACTGCATTGTTCCTTTATAGGCTTTTCGCAACATTAAAATATAATATTTTATTATTACAAAAAATAAGATATTAAAGAACGTAATAAGCAGCATATTTTAATGAAAATCGATATGCAAAAATAGTACATTACGATACGGTGCGTAAAGTTGCCCATTTTTGAACGGCGCCGCGGCGTACGCGGCGTTCGCACGAGCGAAGCGAGTGCGATATACGCCGTTCAAAAATGCAACTTTACGAACAAGTATCGTATATTATTTTTCGTCACTGGTATGTATGTGAAGACGAAATGGCGCATCTCTTACAAAGACTGGCATGACTGCAGTGTTTTGATTGGCCGGTGACTAAACAAGTGCGAATGTCTCGAAAAACAAAGCCAAGATAACTTCCCCGTATTGTACAATAGTACATTATGATACAAGTGTGCGAAGTTGGTCATTACAGTCGAGGCGGTATTGAGCCCGAGCCGCAAGGCGAGGGCTGTAATAGAGCCAAGACTGTAATGAACAAAGCACACGCGTATCATACGACGTTTTTCAACACACTTGCGAGGAAAAAAACAATTAGGTATCGACATTTTTCAGTCACAAATCAGCAAATTATAAACGAACAAATGTTTGCACAAAATGGCGCGGTTTATTTTTTCGCGCGCCGTATCTTTGGTTGAATAACTATGCGCGCGCAGGTTAAGTCCAGAGACACCGAACATTCAGCAACAATATATTAAACTAAATAATTATGTATTTCTAATAAGAATTTACGGTAATTAATGATTTAAAATATTGTATTTTTTAAATGCTTTAATAGATAATTAGATGAAGTATAATCTTATCTTATCAGATTTTGACTAAGTACAACAAGTTTATTTATTTACAAAATAACAAATCTTTTGGTAACAACCTCTTTACGGATATTAAAAAAAAGTGGAATAAGAAAAACACTAGTGCGGCAATGAAAAGTAAAACGCACTAGTGTGTAATAAACCGCATTCCGGGCGTAAGACTAAAGAAAAAATATCAACTTTACGAGCAAGTGTGTTGAAAATATATTTATATCATCGTTTAACGTGATATAAAACAATCCTTAACACCGGAAACAGACCGCCATTCCTAAAACTATCTTTACAGTTTACAATTCAAATCAATTGCTGACTTATAGAATAGATAGGATATTAAAAACAGTCATCGGTACAGAACTGAGATCTATCTAATAGGTATACTATTTATCGTCCGTTCTAACCATTCCTAGTAAAATTTCAATTGTACACTTTAATCGGCGAAGTAAATGTATGGCACTTATAAGAATCATCTTAGTTGCGCCATAAATATTCATATGTTAAGGACCATGTAGCTTACTCAACACTGATTCGATATCAATATTTTTTATACCAGCTGAATTTAATAAATAAGATGTATCAGGCTTCACTTTCTTACTACCGTTTAACGATTCATCAGATGCTCCACTATGAATTCTTTTCCTTTTTTTAGTTTCCGGCTTTGATTTTATATCACTTACCACATTTATACCGGCTTCAACTTCTAACACTATTTCGGCTACTTCTTCAAATTCTTTTTCGTTTGGGCTATTTGATTTTAAAGGAGTGTCGAGACTCGCCAGCGTAGAATCGAATAACTGATAGCACTGGGCTTTTCGTGGAGTATATAAAGCATCATGAGTAGAGCTTGCAGGTTTATCTCTACTGCTTCGATCAAAAATATTCGGTTCCTCGTGTTTTGAATCGTGTTCGAATCCTGTATTAAAAGGCATAGCTCTTAATCTAATTGCTACATCATTCTCTATACAAATTTCCATGGAAAATGTATCTTTCAGTTTAACTTGATCAGATGGAGTAAAGTTAGCCTCGTCATAGTTATACACAAAGTAATTACTCGTGTCTTCATTACATTCCTGCACTGAAAAATCGACTTCATCATTATCGTCTTCATCTTGAACAATTTGTAAATTATTGGAAGTACTGCAATCCGATTCAATACTTTGATCAGCTTTTTTTATTTGGGATTCATCCTCTTTTTCGTGAGAAATAGGAGACGGAATAGATTGTAATATAGTTTGAACAGGTATGTCTTGTTGAACTAAGGTATTCGTTGGTGTCTCTAACAAATCACGCTCTATTCTTCTGGCAGTCTCAACATCGAAGCCTCTTTTTATTAAATCCACTTGCAAGGTTCCTTCGCATTCATTACTACTTAGCATTTCATTTGGTACAGTCTTACTAATATATTCTTTAATTTTACTGATATCGTCGCTCTCATTAGCGATTTGCACTCTTTCCTCAGTAGTTTTTACTTTCGACTCTTGAGAGCCATCATCAGACCATCGCAAAGCTTGTTGTTCATTATCCGAGTCTTGAATACTAATAGCATTTATATTTGTAATTTGAGATGGTACTACATTTTGCTTTTTGCTTTCTGGCGAATTATTGCCTGCACCTTTACTATTAAATCTTTTAGTATAATGTAGTTTTCTTGGTGTTGAAGACTTCCTTCGCGATTTAGTACACACTGGTGCAGCGACGGGCGTAAAAGAAACATTTCCTTCGTCAGCTACCACCTTTTTTGGTTGTAGTTTAGTATATACAACATGGCTTAATTCACTAGTTTTCTTTCTACCTTTCCCCAAAATTTCTTTTACAGGTGTTGTTCGACGGGGCTTTATTTTCATAAATGTTTTGGGTACTTCTTTTTTCATAGGCGATTTATATTTTTTGCTTTTCTTCTTTGTCTCTCTTTGTTTTCCTATTAGGCTATCCTTACCAGACTTAGTTATTTTAGGTTTATCTATTTTTCTGTCAGATTTATTAATACTAGATTCACTGCAAGTGGAAGATTTTTCAATTTTTTCTTCAGCATCTTTAAATTTATTGTAATTGTATGACACATTTTTAGTGCATTGACGAACTGGTCTCGACTTCCCTTCACACCCCTTTTCGATGTTACCGTTTTGTACGTCAGTTGATTTTGATTCTTTATTAAGCTTGGAGGATGTTACAGAAAGAGGTAGATCATCTGCTATCATTTCATTTCCAAGCACGTAATCCTGATCATCCGGCTTGTAATAAGAACCTCCACTGGAATAATCTGTAGGTCTCGACGAATACGATGACGGCGTATTTTGAGGGAGTTTGGGCGTATTCAAAAACCTTGGAGTAGGTATGCTCATGATTTTTATATCTGATAGAGGATCACCCGGTATATCTGGACCTAAAAACTTAGGTGTCTCCATCTGGATATCATAAAGAGCTTGTTTGTATGGTGTTTCCAATAAGTCAGAAATGTTGAGTTTAAGACCTATTTCTTTTTCCAAACATATTTTTTCTAGCTCTGGGGAATCAATTGCATCGACATTTGATAATTTATTTTGACTTTTGTCAGTTTCCACTGGCTCTTTCCATTTTTTTCGACTTATAATATTGATGGTGGGTTTGACTATGGACGTAACTAATTCCTGATTTTCATTATCATTTTTATCAGCTTCAATGGATTTTCTTTTACATTTTGTACTTTTAATTTTAGGTGTCACTTTTTTATTGTCATTTGATTTATTTGCTTTTGCATCTTCAGATTTGTTAGGTTTTTTATTAACAGGGGTAGAAGTTCTATTATTTTTTGGTGATTCCTTTGTCTTTAATTTTTTTACTTTTGTCTTTCGTCTTGTTTCTTTTTTTTCAATGTTTCCATTCCCTACATAGGCCAGAGCGCGTAAATCGGAGTCCCAGTTATATATTCTTATATTTGTTTTCTTTTCTTTTGTGACTCCAGAATTAGCATCATTACTTTTATCAGGGTAACTTGTGTTACTAACAATATTTACAGTATTTTCACTATTTTTATTGATTACTGGCAAACTGGCATCTTGAGTAAGAGGGGCGTTATCAGGCGGACAATGATTACCTTCTTGTTCGTTTAAAACTTCATTTAATATTCGTCGTGGTGTTGTAAAATCTAATACTCTTACATGTGAAGTACGACGGGGAGTAGACGACGATTTTCTTACAGGAGGAAGAACTTGAGGCGTACTAGTCTTTACGCCTGCAAGAGTATTATCTTTGGGTAATGACGCATGACTCCCTGACATAAAGTCTACGGTTTTTATTAACATATTGTCGTTAGCTTGCTTGTCAGGATTTTTTTCAGGACCATTTGCGTTATTCATTTGAATTGAAGTATCCATATCATCATTTGAAGATACGTCAATTACGAGAGGTTCGAATGATTGAGCTGTCGAACAACTCACAGCAGCATTAAACACATTGTTCTGAGTAACAGTAGGCACAATCTTCTTATTTTTATCTGAAACAATTCATATTAGAGTCCAGGATTAATATTTTTCTAAAATATCCGTCAGGTAAGTAAATCTTTTTCCTTTTATTCAAAATTATTAGCTTGGACAATTATAATGCTCTAATCTATAATTACTGTAATTAAATATCAATCAATAGGTACACTAGTACACATGAAAAAAAACTACAAGACAAAAAAAATAGCTACAAAGAGAACAGAAATTTAAACCTATCATTAAAATTTCTTCTGGAATCAAACCCTTCGCATGTCAGTGCCACGTGGCGATAGTTATGACAGTGACGCCATATGGGTCCACATTCCATTGTATGTATGCTATCAGTATTATTCAGAGGTACTTTTGCTAGAGCATTTTTTCCATGAATGCAAAAAAATCACTTGCATCAATAAAGGAACCAGCGAGGAAACCTGCACACCTGACAAATTATCTATAATGTTCTCCAAGTGTGTGAAGTCCACTAATCCGCATTTCCATTATGAAAGGAAACCCCAACATTAAATCAGTTAGGAAAGAATGGGTTTTTCAAAGCAAGTTTTTTTTAATGCTGCAAAAAAGAGAAACATTACAATGTAATATTTTTAATAATTACCTGATGCAGGCACAATAATTATGGTCGGCATTGCCATAATTTCATCTTTTGTGAACCTTTGATCACCTTTCTGTTGATTTTTATAAGCCTGTGTACCATTGATATACAATGTCTGCATAGGTACTAAGGATTTTGAAGGATTACTTTTTAAAATTTGAGGCATTATGACGTCGTTATCAACTTTAACATCTGATAAAATTGTTATTTTTGGGGAAACTTGCTCTTCAACATTCGTGTTCGCAACTTTAACTAGCGGTGGCTTTGCTGCCAATCTCGGCAAAGTATGCAAGGTGTTTGACTGTAAGCTCATGTGCTTATGATCACTACCAATTTTTATAAGGTGCGGAGGAGGTCTGATGCTTTTGATAACATTAGTAGAATTTGTGACATTGTCCACCTCTGGTGTAGAAGTTCTGAAAATATTATAAAACACGATTAGATCTATATGGATGTAATTGGCACCATTTTC
This sequence comes from Hesperia comma, assembly GCA_905404135.1. NCBI lineage: Eukaryota > Metazoa > Arthropoda > Insecta > Lepidoptera > Hesperiidae > Hesperia > Hesperia comma. The sequence goes on along the minus strand of FR990021.1, from coordinate 10,516,920 downwards.
TATGGCCAGCTAAGTAAATGACATGGAAGAATCATCCTAAGTATTCCATGAGATGATTTTAATACATGCAAAATACTTACTGTGTGATGATGTTTTCTGATGTGCTAGAATCAGGTACAATAACTTTACTATTACTAGAATCTGCAAGAAAAAAATAACCCATTATCAGTAGTATGACAGACACCACACGTTCGAACTGTTCGAATCTAAGGGTCGCCCTGAAAACCAGCGGTCGTGGTTTTTTTTCTTTTCCGCGACCTCATTCTGAGTGCGATCCTTCTTCGTCTTCAAAATGACTGTGGCATCCAGTTTTTGTATTTTCTTTTATTATTGTTTTTTTTTTCATTTTGTTTTTAAGCTTTTTTTCTTGTATCGATGTTATTTTACTTGTACGATTTTGTATTGTCACGGTGTTTTAAGACGAAGTAAATTATTTCTATTTCTATTTCCATTATAGTTTTAACTTAAGACATAAATTTAAGAAATAAAAGCAAGCAATAATAATAAACCAGTTTCCTGCTCTGCGGTCGAAATTCGGCCGTCATTCATTCAGTCAACCGGTTACTATGGTTATATTGATAAATAAACACTAACACACCCAACCTAGGATTCCCTGTGTCGCGGATGGCACAGACAACACAGACATAGTAACTATAGACGGAATGTCGGGAATAAAACATTGAAGCCGCAAAAAGGAAGCCTAACCTTGCTTGTACACACACGGCGGAACTCACACATCGAAAAAAAAGGAAGCCCAAATTGACAGTTTGAATTTTCATTCGTATATAATAGACGCAGTATTGTAAACCCGGTTTAGGTCTGTTGGTTCCACTATTCAGTTCCACTAGTGGGTCCATGAGGACTTACAAGTACTAGTGGTTCCCCTTCTGATATAGGGGGTCCATCAGGATTTTTGAATCCTGTTGGTTCCCCTGCCAATCGTTTGCAAATAATTTTTATTCTTATTAACTGTTACTGACGAATATCTTTATCATTAAGTTACGTATTAGCATTTAGTGGAGTGCCGTAAGACACAAAAATGGTAAAACCTCCCTCGGAATGCAGGGACTATGAATGAATCTTCAGAAAAACTGTTGGACTGTATTTATAAACGCACAAATAAAAAATAAAAAAAATACCCGATCTTTTTTTATCTTTATTTGTATGTTTGTTACCCCATAACTTCGTGTTGGGTAATCATCCTTACACATTATTCAAGTTAATTCAAAACTACTCCTCGGATGTCGCTCAAATTTATATGGGACTACACCTAAAGCACCAGCTTTCAAGGAAATAAAGAATCATCAAATTCGGTTTACCCAACACGAAGTTATGGGGTCACAAACATACCTACCAACAAAGGTAAAAAAAAAGATCGGGTAATTATTTTTATTTTTATTTTTTATTTATGCATTTTGAAATAAACAGTTTTTATGAAGGTTCATTCAAAGTCTCTGGATTCCGAGGTTTAAATCTAACGGCACTCCACTAATTACATTTCATTTTCTCCTTGGGGCGACATTAGGATTTTCTAAAAAAAACAAATAACGGTCGATAAAACAATAGAACAATGATGACTATCATTCAGTAACAGTTAATAAGAATAAAAATTAATTGCAAACGATTGGGAGGGGAACCAACAGGATTCAAAAATCCTGATGGACCCCCTATATCAGAAGGGGAACCACTAGTACTTATAAGTCCTCATGGACCCACTAGGGGAACTGAACAGTGGAACCAACAGACCTAAACCGTAAACCCAACTTAAGACTGAAACGAAAGAGGCGCTGTCGGACGCATTTGACATTCATTTGACCAATCATTGCACACTAGTAACTGACAGATGAATGACCACAACGTACTTATGAATGACCTTTCGTTAGTTCCAATTTTTGCCATTTCAGAGATAAGTTGGGCGCACTGTAACAATCATTTAATTTTATCGCAAATATGACGAAATGCGTTATAAAAGGGTGCGAACATCAAACTGCTAAAATTAAAAAGCTGCATGGAATAACATTTCACATTACTTGTGAAACAAAATAATTCATATTTACGTTAAATCAAATATAAATATTTCTTTATTACTTTGACACAAAACGTCAACCAGTGCTGCCATGAGTACATTTTAGATATTCCCCAATTTATTGGAAGCTTGGAATTTCATATTGGAGTCAGCCCAAAAACAAACACCTTTTCCTTTTTTAGTACTGAATGATTCGTGAGTGTTTGAATTCATTTTACTTCTATCACACAGCTTACCTCACCTTTTCCTTTATTACTTCTTTTTATTTTCCTTCTCTTAATTCCAATAATTAATTCCACATCTATTATAATATTTTTATGCAACTAATACAGCGCAAATAATACAAATATTGTTTTATAGTAGGTATAGTTCAATATTGTTCCCCAAAACCTCAGTACCCATTCAGTTTCTCTTTATCGCCATTCTTCACTTTTTAGGGTTCCGTACCCAAAGGGTAAAACGGGACCCTATTACTGAGACTTCGCTGTCCGTCCGTCCGTCCGTCCGTCCGTCCGTCCGTCCGTCCGTCCGTCTGTCACCAGGCTGTATCTCATGAACCGTAATAGTTACACAGTTGAAATTTTCACAGAAGATGTATTTCTGTTGCCGCTACAACAACAAATACTAAAAAACAGAATAAAATAAATATTTAAGTAGGCGCCCATACATCAGACCAGATTTTTTTGGCGTTTTTATACATAATGGTACGGAACCCTTCGTGCGCGAGTCCGACTCGCACTTGGCCGATTTTTTTTATAAAAGTCACAGCCTGCTTCACTTTTGATTTCATGAGATTCTGTCTATAGTTACTTTGTCTGTGACAGACAATACAAATACCACATCAAATAGTTATTATTAAACATTTTAAAACATTAGCATACTAAAGTTATTTTTTATCTCAATACAACAATTACTGTTCATTTTTATTGTTATTTACGTATTAAGCTTTTACTAATTGTAAATTTCACATGTACATATATAAATCATACATACCAACAAACAAGCATTCAGTCATATCAATCTATTAAAATTTATCTTTAACCCAAACAAAATATCTTATGTTCTATCCTGGTGCTATAATATAGAGCTTTTCCATTTAAAATACAAGAAATATCCATGAGTATCCTTACCTCCCACAATGACATTTTGTAACGTGTCTGTACCCTCTATATGGGGGGTAGTTTCATCATCTTTGTGATTCTGTTGTTTGCAACTACTATCATTTCTAGTATTATTAATTAAATTAATAACATCATTTGCACCTTGTACATTTTGCTCTGACTCTGTCAGATGTTCTTTAACCTGAAATCAAACATAATTTGTATTACATACTATTTGGCTATAATTCAAAGACAGTTTAGTATTAGTTTTTTATTGTTATTTACTCATTTACATGTTTAATGATGTCTCACAATAATCCCAATTGCATTTCAATAAACCACCAACAATTTAATTTTAATCAATTCTCATGAATACAATACACATAACAGTACAAAGGTAAATAATAAATTGATAAACATCAATTTATAAAATTAAAATTGATACTTACCACAAAAGTCGGATTTGGTGCACAATTTTTTTTCTCATTAACTGATGAAATAACATTATCTGTTGTGTCACCCCCAAATGTCGAGCTACTCAAATCCTGGCAAGTAGTAGCAGATCTTCCATCTATTAATTGGTCAGAACTTGTTATTGAAGTTGAAGTGTTATACTTTGGCTCAGCATCTTTTACAATCTTTTTATATGATATATTACCTGGAGATTTAAACCCTTTTTTCACATCTTGATCAAACTTTATCAGTTAGTTATTCATGTACATATTATGTAGCATTCCAAATTGTACTTAAACAAGTTAGAATGACATTATCTTTAAGTTGTTAAATTACAACAAAAAGTTGGCAAGTTAATATCAGTAATTTCGGTCACTCAAAAGGCACCAATGCACTCAAAGCAAGGTCAATCAGGAATGATCATTTACCACAATATACTCATCACAGATTAGATGTTAATCTACTTTGCAACAATCCGCGAGCAAACTCGTATGTATGATGGTGTATACTTTCATGCAAGTAGCACCTCCCTCCCTCCCACATAGGAACATGCAACAAACAAAAAATGTATACACCAACATACATACCACCACCAACACGTGTTTCACCCCAAAACAGGGCATCAACAGTGGAAGTAGACTCTACGACGGTCGGTCGCAAAGTAGACCCTTTGGATTCCAGCGAAGTGAACGTACTATGGCATTCGTGACATGAATTCATGTCGTTGGAGTTTAATGTAAGACTTTTGGAGGGAGGTGCTACTTGCATGAAAGTATACACCATCATACATACGAGTTTGCTCGCGGATTGTTGCAAAGTAGATTAACCTCTAATCTATTATAATGGAGTTCCGCAAAGTAATGCCTGATGCAATTAACATACTCATCAATTATCCATTACTCCACTCCCATCTTTTGTGTCATGATCATGTCTTAATTTACTGTAAGTTATTGTTTCATTGTTCACCAGGATTTCTATGCACATTATAGATATGTAAGGATGATTCATCCATGAAAACAATTTATTTCCCAAAAGGGAAAACAAAAATAAAGCTTTAATAAAATAAAAACAAACCTGTATATAGTTTTACCTGGTAAATCATCTAACGATGTAGTTTCTACAGATCCTTCAAAGGAATTGGCTTCTACATGTCTAGTGGATTGGCTACTTTTACATGTACAATTTGAGAGTTTCAGCGATTGACACACATCACATGAGTAAGACTTTGATAATGCATGCCGGCTGAATCTGAAATTACAGATAAAACAATTATTTTCTTATCTCTATAATATAAAACACAAAAACATTCATGCATTAAATACATGCATAAGATACATAGTGTACTAGTTTAATAGGCATGAAAGTATATAAATCATGTTCAACACAGGAAGTTAATGTAGGTGCTTGGTTGTCAAACCGCGTTCCTGCCAAATCAGTGCAGCTCACAGCTGGTATATTTGAAAGGAGGCAGAGTGAAGAGAGAAGAAGGTGTGTGCAAAATGGCAATATGCAGCTAGCTGTGGCCTGGATGATACCAGGTAAAATGGCCCTTGTGGAGTCCTTGACCACAAAAGTGACAAGCACTGTTTTAGGCCATTCTAGAATCTAGTATGAAGTTAGTTGAATTTGTTTATTTGCTTGTTATTATATTCATAGTGAAAAAGTTTTTGTAATGTACTGTACCGATTGGCATGTAAAATAGGTTGCCAAATACTTTGCAATTGTTTTCTAAAATTGGACACAGACAATCATATTACTCTTAATAGTTTGTCAAGTTATCCAATTAAAACTTAACCATTCAGCATTGTCTAATCAATTTAGATTGTGGTGAATTTAACCGATACAAAGCAAATAAATACATACTAATCAATTCATACAAGCAGGAATCAAGGATATTATGTAAGACATAATATGAAAGAAGTTCAATGGTCACAGAACAATAATTTGAACACTTATTTTAAAAGGGACCTGAATTTATTTTAAAATATAGTAGTATAGTAGTACATAAGGAATGCTGACATAAATGCATACATAACTTACCCAACTTTTTCCAAAGAACGATCTAATGAATGAAGCTTATTAACATCTATATTATTTACAAGAAACTTTACAATTTCTAACAAATTGCTACACTGAAACAACTTCCTCCTTAACGCAAAAGGTTTACAGGTTTCCACTGAAAATAAGGGTAATTTGAATCCAATTATAGGTACATCAAAATCGAAGTCTTGTAACAGAACACAAGCTTAATACATTGCAATTGCAAGTATGAAGTATCACAGATCTTCCTAAAACATAGGCAAGTGTAAGGGTTGCGCTATAGTTATTGAAATTGGGACAACTAAACATACCATAAATCTTGACTGCCCTATATTCAGCCAGAATATTTTTAAGTGACGTCATAAATATCCTGTCATATTCATTTTGAAGAGCATCTAAATAGGGACTAGCTTGCAGGAATTCGTCATAGGCAGTCATAAGTTGCTCCTCAGCAAGGTATCCTGAAATTATACAGGTAATCTTCAAAGCCATTGTTTCACGTTAGAATACACAGTCCGTTATAAAGACATCTGCCCAGAGCTCCCGCCATCCCGCCAAACCAAAACTTACCAAGCACTAGCTTAGCCAGATCCTGGGATGGAAACGGTGGGATCGAAAATGTTACGTTACTCATTATTTCAGCTTAAAATATTGCAATTTTTTTCATAATTCTTATTTGTGTTTTCAATAAAATCGAATCAAAATAAACTAAAGCACGCACAACACAAGTAGGTATACTCAATGACATTGTGTTTAGGGTTGCAACGATATATCGGAAAATCGATAATATCGATAATATCGAAGGGAAAACATCGATATTTTTATCGATATTTGCGCTATAACGATACGATAATATCGATATCATATCCGAAGAAAAATATCGATAATTCACGACCTTAGACAAGGCTGTTTGGGCTTCGAACATTAGCCTTTTCTTACAATATAAACAAATAAAAAACATCCTCTACTTGTTTTATTTCTCTATTTTCTCTGGCTGTATGGGCTTAGCCCCTTTGCCTGTCCGTAAGGACTAATGAAACAAAAAAATCTCTATGAACTTCATAATTTTTATTTAAATTTAAATAAATTCGATATTATCGATATCATCGACCAAAATATCGATATTATCAACTATCGATAATTTCATTGCCTCGATATAATTATCGATATTTTTATCGATATTACAACAACCTTGCATCCCTAATTGTGTTTGTCTTTGTCTTTGTGATGATTGTGACTTTGACATTTAACAACAAACTACAAAGTGCATAGAGTATAAAATGTAGGTAGTTATAAAATATGTTGTTAGTTAGATTATCTCTGCATTATTCGCAACTTAAGGCCTGTTTCAACACTTCCTGATAAAGTCCCTAAGGGTGCATAAAGATTATTTAACATGTTATATAACTTGTTTTTGTAACACATACTTATCGTCCACATTTATAAAACATGTTATTTAACTATGTTTTATAACATTTGTTGTTATATAGTCTGTACGCACCTTAATAGCTTATCAGGAACTTATTTGCCATATAAACTACAACTTTTGGTCACAGCTTAGCGCGCACATCCGGTTTTTCGTATCAGGTTTTTGACGTGACAACGTCTTATAAATTGGTTTGCCGGGTGACACTTCAAGAAACTGCGTTACGCTCCGCTCACGTTATGCGCTCATCACTAACATAAAAGCACAATCGGCCTTTGCGTTCGGCAGCTTGATTACTTTGGAGGTAGATATTTTGGTAATGTATCCAATTATTACTTTGTTATTGACTTCTGGGACTATTTATAAATTTTAAATGTTACCTTTTTATAAATGTTTCCTGTATTCCTTCTTTATTTTTATTGATAAATTTCTGTAACTTTAAATACGATTTCATGACGTTTGTTTACTTTGATGATATTATTTGTCAATCATTCCATCAGTATTTTCTTAAGACGTTGTCACGTTCAACTATCGTCAGTAAACCGACTTTACAGACAACCAGTATTTTTTTCTGCCAGGCCAGTCTGTAGTAACCAAAGAGTTCAAAAGTAGAGGGCAGAAGCCAGGCTTCAGAGCGTACCTCGGATAAAAAGAGATGAAATCTTTAGTAATTACCGTTATCGTTGTTTCTCTTTCTAACCGGGGGCGATTGCAATGTATGGGCAGCCGTATGGCTCGCCCACTCTACTTTTGAACTCTTTGGTAATAACAGTGGCGTTGTTGCGAAAGCACGTCTGGACATGGATGATGACGAAAACGCTAAACAAGAAAAAGGGTTATCGGGTACACCCATTAAATACTCAAAGATTAAAGGAGAGTCGGTTCTACCTGAAAAGAGCACAATTACGAGCACACCATTATTAAATTTTTAGATTCACACATTTTTAAAACCACCACATACACCGTATGGACGTCCACTCAGCACGTTTCTGAAATATTTACAACAGAAGTTTCCGGACGTGTGTGGCGGTTCATATAATGCTGCCTCTACACATAGGCCAGCGCATTCGCCAACGCGCTGGCGGTGCGCTTGCCAACGTGCTTGTGAGTTAATCCACAAATTGGAAGGTCGTTCAGTATGCTTTGGTTCGGGCCAATGTGCGGACGGATCAAAAAATGGATGTTGAGTTGGTAACAGCTGCAGCTGTATATTTATTCACAGCTCATAATTACTACGTAAATGTGTACAAGAAAAGGGTGATACTTTCATATTTATAATATTAAAATAATAATAAAGTACGATGCTCTTACTTTGAAGTAAAATATCGTAAGGAAAATGGAATGTCCAAGAACCTTATTTATTTAGCATTTTTAATACAATTACAACATTTTTATTTTTATGGTACTTATTTTTTGGATTCCATAGGCAATTTTCACTCTGATAGAGCTCAATAAATTTAAAAGTTTCCTCATTACTCATATTATACGCCATTTTGTTACGTTAGGTGTTAATACGCCGCAAGAAGAAAATATGCACTCTTGATCGCTGCTCCGGGCAGACTGATCGCGCGGCCAATGTGTGGATGGTGCGCCAAGCTTGCGACAAGTGTTCTTTGATGATACCGACACCGCGCGGCAAGCTCGCAAGCGCGCCGGCCAACGTTCAAATGCCTACCGCCAACGTTCCAACGCTCGTTCTACACATTGGGAGCCAACGCACTTGCCAACGTGTTGGCCTATGTGTAGAGGCAGCATAAAAAATATGCGAGGGCTGCATTCGGAATGACGTCATATGGTTTTTTCCGTTCTGACAACCCGCGCACGGCTGCGTCTGGAACGAACGTTAGGTTTTTTCGTTCTGAAAAAAACGGACGTGTGCGCTAGTCAAGCATCACAAAATATGGATAGTACAGAAGTTAAGCTCATGTATGTATATACAATGTATATATCATGTATGTATTGTACCTCGATTTTGTTATGCATGTGTGCGTTAGCCTAAGGGTTAACGACTCCGCAAAGGTCGTGGATTGGATTTGTTATTTAAGTTATTGGTATGGATTAAACGGGAAAATTAAAATAAAGGTATACGTTTAGAATCATTAAAATGTAATGTAATTTAGTAAGCGTTAGTCATATTACCCAATTATACAATTAATTTACAATAATAATGCTATCATTTTAAATTAAGAATATTAAGATTACGGGAGTCCTTAGATGAAAAATTCAATAAAGCAGGTAATTCAGGTTATCTGTAATAAAAACTGTGAGCTGTCATGGGACGCTTGGCAGATGTGTAACATATATATATATATATATATATATATATATATATATATATATATATATATATATATATATATATATATATATATATAACATAACAAAACATATATATACATATATATATACACATATTATTATGTATATATATATGTGTGTGTGTGTGTGTGTGTGTTTCACATCTGCCAGGCGTCCCATGACGGCTCACATTTTTTTTTATTAATTGTATTTCATATAAACTTGGCTTGAAAACTGCCGTGCACCATATTAACCAACGACCAAATAAATAATAAACGAAATAAAACTTTATTTAAAATTTCGAACTTGGCGAGGTGCACTGCCGTGCACCAAGTATTATAAGAAATAGGAAACGAAAAAATAATTTTAATGAACAAAACAAAAGCGGTATTTTTTGTGGAACTTGGCGAGGTGCACTGCCGTGCACCAAGTATTATAAGAAATAGGAAACGAAAAAATAATTTTAATGAACAAAACAAAAGGGGTATTTTTTGTGGAACTTGGCTTAGACACTACCGTGTCTCTAATGAAGCTAATATTCGAATTTGAAATATATATAAAAACCAAACGGAGGTCGACCGATCGAGTGAGTGAGATAAAAGATGAGGCATTGTGAGATAGAATGAGCGTCGCGTCGCCACGGGCGAAGCGTACACTCCGACTTTTAATTCGATGCAGTAAAATGACGTTTGCTAATGTCACTTTTTGAAATAATGTTGCCAGATTTTCAATAATAGTGATAACTTACACGATTAACGAACGATGTTTTGATTATTCGATTATTCTTTTCTCAATATGTCTATTATAATGTATGTTAATAAAATAAAATTCAAATTCAGAAAACAATACGGAAAGGTTATTACTTTTAAATTATATAGTAAACGAAAAATAATAAACACCGATGCATGCATGCTTTTAGTACATACATGCACTAAAAGCGCTTAATAATTAAAAATCTAGGAGATTATTGATATCAATCGTATTTTTATAATTATGTAGTTATTGATCCTGTAATAAGTTCATACAGTATTTTAGCAGTTTGCTAAATTATGCGAAACGATTATAATCCGATTAATAATTTCATCAAATCGAATAATTTGTGTCCAGGTTACATCACTATTTTGGTGATAATAAAAAACGGTAACACTGGAAATGTCATTTTACTGCATCGAATTAAAAGTCGGAGTATAGGCCACGCCAAAATTCAGTTTACAAGTGAGCCATAAGATGTTTCACATCAATATGTTTTTTATACGAAATGATAATCACAAGTACGTGCAATAATGTGATTGCACGTACTTGTGGAGAGGACTTGAGAGGAGGTACTTAGAGACATAGGTACTCATAATAGAAATAAAATTGTTTCGTTTTGCGTATAGTGAATGTAAAGGAGATGTTTCAAATCCGGCCCACAATATGTACAGTACCTCGAAAAATCGAAAAAAATTCATGGAATTTGGGAAAAATAAAGATAAATTGCTTAAATGCGTACTTTTCTGGTACAAATTTTGTATTTACAATTCATTTTTATCAATTTTCAACATGGCGTCTTGCCAAGTTGTCATTGATCATAGATCGCGAACTGTCTACTGTCACTTTAAATGACAGAATTGTAGGTACATATGTCAAACTTCTATCAAATTAACGAACATGACGTGTGATGACAGCTTACCGCCATGACAGACTTTTGTTTTTGTGTTGCAATTTTAAGTGTACATTAAATAATAAAGATGTTACCGGCTTGACTTATAGGCTTATTAGACCTTCCTAAATTTAGTCATCTAAATCAGGAGGCTACTCCGAAATCCGAACTACGAACAACGTATGAAATTTGATTTCGAAACGTCACACGTCAGTGTGCTTAGTACGAGTTTTATTTGACATAACGTGCTCGCTACGTAAACTAAAATTTGTATGGGATCGAAGCAGAGACATCTAGCGGAAACGTGAAAGAATCAAAATAGCGAGTACGAGTTTACGCGATCACGTTTACGAAAGTAAAGTCAACTGTCAGTGTTTAACGTCACGTTTACGTATGGTTTCTCGAACATTGCGCGAGTACGAGTGGCATATTTGACAGTTCGTATACTTAACTTGCGAAAACTCAGGGAACACGTTATCGAAAAGTTTTCACGTGTAATTTACTTGTGAAATCATTAAAAATTGTCTTTGTTTTAAGTATTTCTTGATTAGATGTTTTTGTAGGTTAGAAAATGTAAATATTCATATACGTAGCGAGCACGTTATGTCAAATAAAACTCGTACTAAGCTCACTGGACTGACGTGTGACGTTTCGAAATCGAACTTCATACGTTGTTCGTAGTTCGGATTTCGGAGTAGCCTCCTGATTTAGATGACTAAATTTAGGAAGATCTAATAAGCCTATAAGTCAAGCCGGTAACATCTTTATTATTTAAGTTGTGGTCAAGCTTAGCATAACCATAGACCATAGGTAGCACAAAACTATAGCCTTACAAGGATCTTTTGGCGTGTGGGTGACAGAGACAGTGCCTTACAGTTTGCCTTACCTGTAAGGCGCTGTCTCTGTCACCCACGCGCCAAAAGATCCTTGTACAGTCCCACAAACTTATTTGACCCGGTGCGGTGGCCAAAATTGGAACTAATGCATATAGGTACTGTTGTCAGACAACGACAGTAGCGCCGTTATTACGTTATCACCGGTTTAGATAAGTTTGTGGCACTGTACGAACTATACCTATCCTTATTTTGTGGCCATAGATAATAATTATGAGCCTGATGGTGAATGGCTAAGTATATTCCTATCTCTATGGTGAATGGTGAATTTGTGATGTCTGTTTTGTCCTATGGTTTTGTCATTGATCTATAAGGACTATGGATTAGACACTAAAGCAAAAATAGCGAGCCTGACAATGCCTGTCAAAATTTTAGTGAATAAAATATGGCCGATTCTACTAGTGTTGTGCGCACTACGTGGAACACTATCGATATTTAGTTTAATGACTAACGATATAACAGCAATAATACCTACATGTCGTTCGTCTTCTCAGCGATATTAATATTAATTTTGATACCTACTGCGATGAACTTGTCATGTCATGTCAACCAAAAATATTTTGTAAAAACCAGCTATCATGATGATCTGCTGAACAACAAACGAGGACACAACGACTGATCCCCCTTTTTAGACGATCTCAGCGATAGTGTTTTAAACTCTGCCAGTTAATTAGGTACCACCCTCTTGCTTAACACAGCCGCCAAACTATTTGTCTTGTTCCAGTTAGGAAATTTAGGTAGTTAAGGCCTTTATTTATTATATGCATAATGTAAAATTATCAAAATAGAGTTCCATAACCGAAGTTTAACCATCGGAAGTAATATACTTATATCTCTATTTGGTTGTATTGTATATAACTAGGTATATACATGCTTGAAGTTATGTTAAGTTTTATATCCAATATTAAAAATCAATCCTTCCATTAACCAGTCCGCCTACTCCTAAACAATGCCACTTTTGCTGATAGTGAATGTACCCACTGAATCCAGAAAAATCGCGATAGATACTTACATAAATAAATAAGTCATATGTAGCACTACGATGAATTTAATTTTAGAGTTTATTCAATAAAAGCTAAGGGTGAAGATAGTACTGCTGTGTGATATGACTGACAATTTTCTTCTGATCACCCATGATTGTGTAATAACGCTTAGCGCATTAATATTGTGGAAATGGGACCGAAATGTAAATAAAAAACATGTGTCTATGTACACAAAATTTAATTTATTTGTTTAAGGCTATATAATGTAAGTACAGCATAATTACAAAAATACAAATAAAAGTATTATAGCATATTTATTAATTGGGCACAAAAAGCGATCGTATCGCTAACTAGCGAATTCTTCAAGATAAGCTTTGGGCAGATAAGATAACAGAGGAATAATTATAATTGCTTTTTACAAAAAATACTTCAACAAGACGAGGGTTTATGTTTTCTGGAACAATTATTTCTAGCCACTTCTTTTTTAACGATTTATTTGAAGGTAATCTATTGAATAAAAACAATTATTTCAACTTTCTTCAGCGTCATTTTAAATTATCGATATATCGATATTTTAACACTTTCTACCCTAAGTGTCATTAATATGTAAACAAACTAGCTACTCAAATATATAAAATAATGATGTAAAACCCAACAAAACATTAACAGGCCTACGTAATCCTCGCACAGATCTTCATGCAGCAAAAACATAATATATCAATATCATTCAGATATTCAACAAACAACGAAAACTGATACAGCTACTAACTTGTTAATTTTGGGTGTAATTTATTTTTCCTGGCTCCGCATTGTAGTATACCACACCTCATTGTGTTTTAATATTTTTGTTTTGCTTAAAAGACACCACAACACCTCCTATCAATGCCTATTTTAATATATTTTATAGTTTTGGGTTTATTAACCATTTTGTTTGACATAAGATGTCATTTGTAAGGGTGAATAAAAAATGGCCGGCCTGCTACACACCAACCAGCTAATTTCATATGAGGTTAAGGATTAGGGCGTCTCTATCTAAGTAGGTATATTCCTATCTCTATGGGTTTTGTCATATCAATATGATCATGTCATTTAAATTTAACTCATTCATTCACTCCCTGTGCTGTAAATTTATGACGATTCATAGCTGTTTTTATTTTACTTTCATTTCAAGATAAAAAGCTTTGTTTTTTAATTTAATTTCAAATTTTCTTTCATATTTATCTTCAGTGATATTATTTGATAGTAAATTCAATAATGAGTAACACAGCATCAACGGCCCTATTCGCTTGTTCTCGATGTTGCTCAAGGCATCCGTTTGAGGAGTTGTCACCTGGAGAACAACTTTGCAAGGTAATTTCGGGGTAGATGAGAAGCGAAGTAGAACTAACACCTTAAAACAGAAAACGAGTTGTTGTATTGTAGTTTTATTTTAGCGTAACTAGACTTTTACTGTTATTGTGACGTCAATGTTGCGAATGACGCGTTTGCTTGTTATTCCAGGAATGCCGCGGATCTTTTCCCGTTGTTAAGTGCACGTATTGTCGCTCAGAATTTCAACAAACAAGGTCAGTTCTACCATTAATATGTATGGAAGCTATGCTGTGATAAATGTTGACTCCTTTGTACGCTAGTCATAGTCCTTTACATTCAATCCTACCTCTACATTAACTGGCCTAAATTAATGTTAAAAACGATACACATGGTTATATTTACAATACCTTATATTTGTTGAGAATATAATTTGAATGCCTTTTGTTAATGGGCTATATAATTAATATTTAGTATGAATTTAATGTGTTTATTGCCAAACAAATGAATAAGTGATTGAATCTTTAATACTTACTTTGAATAATACTGACACTCCACCAATCCACAATGGAGCAGCAAGGTGAGCTATGCTCTAGATCTCAGTTATGAGGAGAGAGCTATGCCCAGTAGTGGACCATTAAGTGGTTGAAGGAAATCCTAATATTTCCTGATACTAATCTTATGGTGGACAGTTTTAATTCATTCACTTGAAATAAAGAAATGACGACAAAATCAAAACTCCCAAGACTTCTTTATTATTAACTTCTTCTTTATTATTTCTTCTTCAACTTGTTAGTAAAGGATACTATAGATGAATATGTTAATGATAAGGGTGCCTGGGTGTGATAATGCTGCGACCAGTTCCACTTAGACTAGGATTAGTTTTTTTTTTGTGTTTAGCCATAATTAGTAGTAAGTGCTACCTGTACTGTGAGTGGAAAAAGAGAAAAAAGAGACTCCTTGGGAGTTTCTTGCCGCTTCTTCTTCCAAGACCACTCACCGTAGGGATTTGTTGAAGCGATGGCGTAACTTGACTTTCGAAATGAGTTTTGTAAAAACTTACTTCGAAGGAATAAAGATTTGAATTTGAATTTATAGCAATACTAGCGGCCCGCCCGCGGTTTCACCCGCGTGGATCCCGTTCTCGTGGGAATATATGCATGTATTATACATAAAAACCTTCCTCTTGAATCACTCTACCTATTACAAAAAACCGCATCAAAATCCGTTGCGTAATTTTAAAGATTTAAGCATACAGACAAACAAACAGACGGAGAAAAATAGCGACTTTGTTTTATACTATGTAGTGATACTTACTTGATACATGCACATGATTAAACAATATCATTTAGACACTGATGTAAGAAATAAATGTGTTAAAAACAAAACAATCATTTTATTATTAACCATCTTAATACTAAAACATGTTTTTGTCATTCCCTTTGACTTGCACTTAATGACTACCCATTGATGACTTACTACAGGATTTAGATCTTCTCATAACTTAGAAGGTCTATTTAGAGCATATTCTACTACTCTTCTCACTAGCAGATAAGGTGGACTCCACCTTAAACCACTTATTCTAAGAACTGCTCAAAGACCACTTGTAGTAAGAACAGTTTGAGGCACAATCAGGTAACTCTATAATCCTAACTTCTTTGCTACTGGTGTATTTTGCTGATCAACAAATCATTTGAACTTTGAGATCACTAAGCCAGTTTGTACATAACATTCATAACAATACTCAGGCATAGTTGAATTATTTTGGACCAATTTACCTAAATACCATACTCTTAAAATATGCTATGGAGTCTTATTTTTATATCCTTGTATTAATATCAGGAAGTCTGGATTAATTCAGGATTTTCGTCTTTTTTGACGGCTGCTTACAGTGTGACCTCTTATAGTTTGGGGGCCAGTCTGATTTTATTTATCAGCTATTTTTGTCAAATATAATATGTGTAAATTCCATAATAATACACTTCGTTTTTCTATTGTTCTAGTAAATCCAACACATCCTCAATTTGCAAGAAGTGTGAAGCCAATGTTAAGGCCTATGGAAAACCCACTGCTTGCGAATATTGTAACATAATCGCAGCATTCATTGGTAAGTATTGCTTCAAGAATAACCCTGTTAGTTTAGGTAATTCTATCATAAGAGAAGACAAGTTAGAATTTCTACTTATACTTGGATTTTTAATTAAACGGAGTAAAATGACATTTCGAGTGTTGCCACTTTTTAATGAAATAAAAATAGTGCTGGGGCAAAAATATTTCGTTATTCAACTTATTTAATTCAGTTAAATAATTAATTATTTTGTTAATTTCAAATTTTCAAAAGACTCTTAGTTACCGCTCTAAACATAATAGATTAGAATAGATTGTAAGATTTATAATATAAAAAACGAAAATATGTCGTATTCGTATGTAGAAATTTGTTCTCTATTGGTAAAATAATCTTCACTATCCGCTAAATTAATCAAAAATCTATCGGAAGTAAGAAGGCATTAACCACAAATTGATACTTTTCGTTTGGCAAGAGTTTATTATAAATTTCAATTTGTAATATCGTTTATTACCGGTACTATTATCAGTTATATCGTTTTTAAGAACTAAAGACAATCACTATGATTTGAAAGTTGGCAATATTATTTAAAGAAATGACATTTCAATGTGCCAGTTTACATTAAAAATCCGAGTATATATTACAATTCCATTGTTTACAAATCTTTTTAGAATGTCAGGGAACTTATATGATCACAGTTGAAAGTTTGAGAATTAAATGAATAAAATCGACTTTCATTAAAAATTGTACTTAGCTTAATCAAACTATCATACATAACTATAATTTTACATTTACATCATAATTATGAAACAGATATGTTATGTATGTAATGGGAGTGTGGCTGCACATACAAAAAAATGTGTAGTATTTTCAAAAGCAGCTTGAGTAGCTCTGGAGTAAGCAATCAAAGTTTGCTGTTATTGCAAAACAATAGCTACATACATGCCATTGTTTCTTCATAAGTACCATATCATAGAAACATTATGTATGGCTGCAACATTAGATTTACAATGTAAGGTGCTTATTCATATAACACAGTGCGTAACATAAATGAATGGTTTCCAGGCAACAAATGCCAGCGGTGCACCAATTCGGAGCGTAAATATGGGCCGGCCGTCACCTGTGAACAGTGCAAGCAGCGTTGTGCCTTTGATAGACACGACGATAGTAAAAAGGTCTTTATCCAGGAAGTATAAAAATAAATATGATATGCCATACTCTCAAATGACAGTAATGGCTATTGACACAATCGATGCGCAAAATAAAGTTCATTAAATAAAACTTTCAAATAATCATTCTTGAAAGAAATGATAATGAACATTAGTAGATAGTTGGCAAATAAATAATGCCAATGAAATGAAATTAAGGTTATCCATTAACAAAAGTGAAAATCGCTGTAATTCAATGTGATAAATAGTATTAAATTATCGATAAAATAATTATAGAATCAATTACGAACGAGTTGGCATTTTTCCACAACATCAAACAACCAAGAAACGTCAAAATAATTGACATACCCGCTAACATATTTTTTTAATATCATACTACGTAAACTGAAAACGCAATCTTCCGCAGCTCCGCCTACTATCAATGCCATATAATTATTTTACCATTGAGCAAGGCAAGATGTTTCAATTGAATTTAATTCTACGCTTCTTGATTGTACTAACGCTTACAAAATCGGCATCCTATCTCAGTCTCATGCTGTAGTGATGTTTTTATTTAAATTTATTTCAGATGTGTTACAAATACAAAATTAAAAGGTCATCCCATATCTCAATTTACCTTCAAATTATCAAAAGAAAAATAATTTGTTACGTAAAGTAGTTTTATAACACTTATATAAGGAAGTTCTTTTTAAGTTTCTTAATAACTTAATTTTTAATTGCATAATTACGGTTATGTTATTTTAATTAAGTCAATTGGTGAATTCCTTGGAACAATCATTGGTTTATTCCTGATTAGCTTCCGTATTTTTAAATTAGTAAACACTAACTACATTTAAAGTTAACTTAACTTAGATATTCAATATAGGTATGTTTTACCATTATTGTTTTGATATTTTGTATTGAACTTTAAAAAAATTATACAAAATTTAAGAACATCCTTGACTTGCAATCTTTACAAATCACCTAAAAATTTCTATAAATAAATGTCATAATTAAAAATTATCACACAGTCATCATACCTTAATATTAATAGTAAATTTAATACCAGGTTGACGGCAAGCTCCTATGCTGGCTTTGCACTCAGTCCCTCAAGCGTGCGCTCGCACGAACCAAGCAACACCTCTCCTCCGTGGACAAACACAAACATAGGTCTCACAAGTGAGTAAACTCTATGTTACATTGATACATTAGACTTGGAATTAATTGCCAAGATTATTGATAGTGTTGCACTATCTGTAGATAGTCATTCAAAATACTCTTTGTGATGGTTGATTTAATTTTTATTTTATCTTATTATTTAGTTCATGTACTTGTATGGATCACAATATATGTATATTAGAAAGCATAAAGCTAGCCAAAGCATGCAGTAAGCGACATTTTTGTTGAATTAAATTACCTGTTCTTTTTTATTTAAGATTCTTGCTATTCTTGCTATATGGCATGGCATATTAACAAGGTGCCAATGAGTAATGAAACAAAGAGTCATAGTTTATATAATTTGCAGATCGAAAAGCAGCCACAAGGAGAAGCGTAAAGCGGATATGATGAAGTCCATTAACGCTAATGACACCTCCATGAATGATTCTCAACCGTTGGATAAGAAAACTAAATTGAATCCCATGCAAGGTAAAGGTAATCCATCTTGCACATTTTTTTAAAGGTACTTGGTGATGGTATAATAATAGGTCTTTACCTATGAAATTGCCGTTTTTCATGAAATAAATGAAGCGTATTTTTTTTCTTTATTTTTTATTTCTTTTAATCAAAGTAATCACCCATGCAATCAATGCATCTTTGCCAACGCATAGGTAGCTTATTGATGCCCTTTTTGAAAAAATCGGCTGGGCGGGAGGCAACAAATTCTTCAAAGGCATTTTGTACTGCCTCTCGGGTATTGAATTTTCTTCCCGTCAAGAAAGTTGTGCAGTATGAGGTCGCGCGTTGTCGTGCAGGAGCAGTGGAGCCGAACGATTGACCAAAGCTGTTTGGAGACGTGCGAGCTTCGCCATCATTGTGCTCAGTTCTTCACAGTACACATCTGCAGTAATGCTCATCCCATGTGGTAAGAAGCTTTGATGAATTACACCCGCGTTAGACCACCAAACAGTGATCATCACTTATCTAGGGGTAACTTTTCGTTTAGGGCATTGATTGGGTGCTGAACCAGGGTCTAACCAACTTGCTGAGCGCTTACGATTGTCGAACAGGATCCATTTCTCGTCACACGTAACAATGCGGTTCAGCATTCCTTCATTTGTATGCCTGTTGAGCAGTGCAAGACACGTCTCGACGCGTGCTTCGCGCTGGCGATCATTGAGTTCGTGGGGTAACAATTTGTCAAGCATTTTTACCTAGCCAATTTGACGTAAATGGACCAATATTGTTTTGATGCTAACGTCGAAAGCTGCTGCTAATTCAGCCGTAGATTGAGTATGATCAGCTTCCACAATCGTCTTCAACTCGTCATTGTCGACCAAAGTTTTCGGACGTCCTCGGGGTTCATTTTTCAGGTCAAAATTTCCAGAACGGGTGGTGCGTTCGTTTGTAGTGTTCGCTCCGTAAACGTCGTTGATGTTGCGTGCCGCTTGTGCCGCTTTGCTGCCACGACGGTTCTCATACTCCACAATTACCTACCCTAATTTTTAAAGTATCCATGATGACGAAAAATGTTCGAATCCGTTGAAAATAAAACACTAACCATTAAACAATTAACGACGATTTTAGAAAAAAGAATTCCATGTTATAAAAATAAAATTAATTTGAAATTAGAATTATCAGCCAAAAAAAATATACTTTGATTTGAAATTGCCAGCACGGCAGAATGGCAATTTCATAGGTAAAGACCTAATATAAGTGTTTTTTTAGATAGCCTATGGATTATTGTTAAAGACCAATATCTGAAATATATTTTGTATATTTCTATAATCTAGATAGTCGAGTAACTGTCATTGGCTCAGAAAATTAAAGTTAAGTGTTATCTGCACACACCCATCCACCTGTTTAAAATTATAGGGAAGTGTTGTGTGTTAATTTTCCTACAAAATTATACAGAGATCATGAATAGACAAGACTGTTGAATGCGGCAGTTAAATAATTATATCCAGCAATTTGAGTCTTAATAATTTTAAATAAGTAAAGAATCGTCGCAATATAAAAGAATTATAGAATAAATGAGGACTCATAAGGTTCATAAGGGACAATATAAATAAGTGAAATACGACTAATTTTCGCTAAAACATCAGATTTAATATCACCTACACAGAAGGAAACATGAGTAACTAAGGTTTATTTGGTTTGTCGATGAATTCTGTGAATTAACTTATAATTACTATAATGTATTATATTTCCTGTTGCATTAATAATAATAATAATCGTTTGCATAAATTTCCATTGTTTCTAAGGTGAGTTGGACCCCAATTCGTCGGACCATGTCGTCGCGATGACTCAACTCAAAGAAACGATCGCCAGTCTACAGAAGAAAGTGCAACAAAAAGACCTGGAACTACTCTCCAAAGACAAACTGGTTAGTGCAACCTACTTATTTGGGTGGTTGTTTCGCGACCCTGTAGCCTTATTCGATAAGGGTAGATGTACATTTTGATCGATGATATTTAATTTGATATTCGTTGGCCCGAGCCGTGTGTGATATTCGTATAAAATCATGAACAAATATCGAATAATATTAATGTAATAATGCAAAAACTTATAATGCATCAACTCAACTTACTATCAGGTGGGATCGTACTAAAAACATATATAAAATTTAAAAAAAAGTACGCCAATTGTCGATAATGGTGAATTTAAGACTTAAATTATTTTGAATAATATTTTTTTAAGTAATTAATGATAGAATGATAGTATGATGTTACAAACACCTTTATAGAGAAAATATAAAATTAAGTACCTTATTATGGTACCTACTTAGTGCCATTAGTTAATAATAACTTGCGTCAACAGTAGTTATAAATGAACCTGCCTTCCAGATAACCGAATTAAAGGCGCAGCATCACAACAGCACAACGGACTTGAGAACCGAAATGAAGAACAAGGAGCGTATGAACGAGACCAAATTCAACCTCATGAATGGTAAGATCCAAACACTACTAAAAGAAGTAGCTACTTTAAGTAAGTCCGCCAAGAAAAATAATAAGAATACAAAAACGATGCTAGCGAACGCTGAGAACAGTGGCAGTGGCACTGACAGCCCTAGCACCAACTAGAACAATTGTTGTTGTAACTTATTTATTAGTGTTATTGCGGTTACAGATTGGCAGAGGTGCTCCCTTGTCGAGAGTATTCGTTTATAGTATATAGTGTAATTCACTATTAGCTGATGAGAATTCGAATGTACCATAATAATCGAACATTCGTATTTGAGCATTATGTAACAATAACATTTAATGAGTTAAGAGTCGTTTGTAAGGTAACAATCCAAGATTCACCTTCACTAAATTACAAGGATTCATACATAATGTAATGAATTCCATAAAAAAGCCCAGTTGCTATTTGACTGTTATGAAATAGCAACTGGGCTTTTTTATGGAATTAAGATAGCAAACGAGCATGCAGCACCACCCTCCCGCTGCCGCCCATAACAAAAACTTAGAACTCTGTTATCACTAATTGTTATGGAAGTAAAGTTGGGTTATTGCAAAAATGTAATTGGAATAGTTTGTCATCCTCCTAAAATCGGCCGTGGTTCGGAGAGCTGGCAATATTTCATCGCACCCTTATCTAGATAAATTATGAGTAAAAAAATTCAAAAGAAGGTAGTCTGCTAATTAACACTGCTATAGTAGGGGGAAGATGCTCTGTATCTTGTATTTGTGATGTAAACTGAGCCCAGTTGTGGGATACAGAACTGTCCTGCTTAAAATGATGTGGGATTAAAACCCACAAAAGCCCACCCAGCAACCACTGCGCTACTCGCGATGTAAACACGACCGATCTGTAATCGCAATAAGTCCCAGACAAACCGGAAATATTTTAATATTTTCCTATTATTTTTTTACCCTACAAATGGTTTCATTTGTAGTTTTTATATAATTAAGCGTAAGTAGGTTTGAATTCAATGACATGTTTTAGTTAATTATATTGTTAATGATAACACCAATATTACAATTAGTGCTGAGTAACTTAGTGTAAACCTCTACGGGTTGAATAGGTATTATTTAAATGAAACCATTTAAATCCATGAAGATAATCTGAGATTATTTTTTGTGTTCTTTACAGTTCCATGTTATTCTAGTACATTCATGAACAAGATGGTTTTATCACTGAAATTACTGTTAAATCCCTTGTATTATTTTCTAAATTCATGATATAATTATATTTTTTTACTTTACTGTTTTTTTATTGTATATTGTAATTTTGTGATAATTCATTTAATGTCTGTAGGCCAATGAAAATATTTATATGATTATTGTAGCAGTAATTTTAATTTACTTATCAAAGACAATGTGTGAAATAAAAAATAATTTTCTATCCCTATAGATAGATAGATAGAAACATCATATCAGTGTACTTTGTTTTAGAAGTCTGTGGTATTGCTCTGTGTCTTGCATGTCATAGTGTCGTGTTGGCATACTATGAGTGGGGAAGGTTTTAAACTATTGTGAACATGTAAGTGGAGTGTTCCTTCACTGAAGAGGCAATAAAAAGTTTAATAAAAAAAGTAAAAAAAACTGCCAGAGAATTAGCAATACACATTTTTATTGTTATTTTAGTTAGTTTATTGTAATGCAATCCAAAATTGAAAAAAAAAATCATCAAACTACATTGGCTAGTTTAGAAATTACACAATATGTAAAGGTAAACAATATAATAATTATGTTTGATTGTTTATGCAAAATGGTGCAACAATTAAAAATTTTGTGTCAGGTCCGAAAGTAGGTAGATTATAAATCACTCAACATTAAGGCAATACTTCGATTTTACTTGTACAGAATGAACATAAATAAAGATTAGCTCAAATATATTGTTACTTTAATCATCTTCCAGGGTCCAGACACGAGATATATTTTTTGTTTTGTAGCATATAAATGCACTGTAGATATTCAGTCAATTGATCTATGTTTAATAATAATAGTGAGTCATCGTTTATAAAAATAAGTTATTTCTACCTGTCGAGTAATATTCAGTTGAATCACTCTGGAACTCACTATTGTACATAAATTGATATTTGGTATTCTTTTGGAAACCCGTTTAACATAACAATTAGCTTGAGAGATGACATTAGAAGTATTCTGCTTATGATTTTCTGAAATTTAACCTATTTGCGCCCTGTTACTTAGTTGATAGTGACACTGCGTGCAAAACGTGGGTCTCGAGTTCGATCCCGGCCGAGGCAGACAGAGGCAGATGTTTGTTCTCGGATTGTGGGTGTTAGTAATGTAGTATTTGTGTTATCTAGGCCAGGGGGTGTGTAGGTAAGCGTTTTACTGCGGCATGTTAGAGAAAAGGATACATTAGCTAAAAATCAATCAAATCATTAAAAAAAACCATTAAACGGTTTCATAACATCGCAGGCGTGTTTCAAATGCAACGAGTACTCACGATTTTTGTGTTTTATACTTCATCATGATCCTTGTTATAAGACTGTGATAACTTACGCTGTATTAATAATAATAATAATAAAATATTTATTTGGAACAAAAACATGTGTTACAAAATGGTTCAACAGTGATCCTGCATAAGTGCAACTGAAATGAGTATCTTAGAATAATATGGACGTATCTTTAAACAATATTGCATACCTCCTAGCTGGCTTCAATAGGTTAAAATAAGATTGAAGGTTTAGGGCCTTTAGGGAATAAATCTCTATCTCTAACAGCAAGCCTTATTGCATCATTGTTCTGGTGCCTGCTGATTATTTAGATATATTTTTGTATTTTTCTACGCAAATAGCCCACAAATTATCCGAATTAAGCCAGCATTGGAGCACACGAATTGAAACTGCGAAAGGCGACAGATACCGCGCTACAAATGTACATTACATCTGCGCGGTTCATGGCGCGGGTCTTTTTCACTATAAAACGGTACAAGAGACTTGTAAGCTCGTGTCCCGCGCGCCGGTTAACCGCGCTGGCAGTAAGCTTGACTATGCAACCACCCTTACTTGGTCAAAAGGTTAGTTTGAGTCTGATGAAGAAACACAAATATCGTTAGCACCCGTTGCATATTAAACGTTAAAGCTTCGGCCAAACCTGAGCGTCAGTAACGCGGGAAGCGGGACGCGATGCGGGAGCGTCTGCAACGCGAAACTTAACGTGCACACCTACGCGACTGCGGTGCGAACCGCGAACTTCATTTGCTAATTGACAGTCACTAAAGCTGCTCGTCTTAATCCGGTATAACATAACTAACTATTATTTACTTACCATCCATTTGAAATTCCGGACCAATTGAATCCCATATTTTATCCTTTTTTCGTAAATTCTTATAGTCTCTGTTCAAATCATATAAGACAGGAAATCCTCTCACCGTTTCTATAAATTGCTCTGTATTTTCGTCTGTTGTTGTCATCGTAAACGAAATAATTAGTAATAACAAAGGCTTTCTTGCACATAAACACGTCTAACCACTAGACGCGTGCGTCCCGCTCTGTCGACGCGGCCGTCCCGCGTTGTGGTCGCGTAGGTGTGCAAAGCGCCATAGATAAAGTATGGGTAGCGTCCGCCGCGCGGCAGACGCTCCCGCTTCGCAGTCGCTTTGGTCGCCCAGGTGTGTCCGAAGCCTAAGTCCTTTTTTCTAGAGTCACTTCGACATTTTAAACTGTAAGTTGAATGTTCATTCTGTCCATCGACTAATCTGTGTTCAATGAGTGATTGATTTACCTTTAGATTAGAGGAATCTTTTACGATAGCAGTTATGAAAAAAAAATTGGATTACAAGTATACAAGAAAAACGGTTTTACCTGATATAGTTTTAAAGGATTCCTAAATCCACGAAACGATTGTACCTTCAGTGAATTTAGGAAATTAATTATAACGACAGGAGATAGGTCCTTATTCCATTATGAATACATTGTCTCTTAATGCGATATTAAGGTAATGTAAATCAAGTGAATTAAATAATACCAATAAACGATCTTGTTTCATTTATCTCATAATATATGTTGTTTTATTTTTCAACCCCTGACTTTCAAACGTGTAGGAAAAAATGTTTTGTGTCAAATCATAATAAAGCATCGATATCTCTACATGAGTCTATCTCCATACGAGACAGTTTCATCCCTTTTTGGCAATTAAAAATCTAAAAAAATCCCGTTTTGCCGCAAACGTTATAAATGAGATAGTAATAACGGGAAGCGAAGTTGGATAACTAGATATCACTGTATAGTATTGTATAAAACAAAATCCCTGCTGCATCATCCGATAGATGACGATAAACTTCATTGAAAAGATCTTTTATGTAGGTACTTTTCACCAGTCAGAGGAATACATGAGAAAAAAACTAGCGAAAAGATCGAATGATCAACTGACGTTCCAGCCGACAGTTGAGGATACCGACATTTTAAATCCCTCTCCCCTTTTCAACCCGGTACAGGATATATTTTTTTTATTTTTTAGTACGGATTATAAATTTATGAATTAAGAAGCTACCTATCAACTTACCTACCTCTGAACTTTCAGGAAACAAAAATTATGATGAAAAATAAATTACGTAAATATTGTTTTCTTAACCACCTGCTTGCGTACTTGGAAATTGATAATGATAAGGCATTGTACTTTATCCACAAAGTAAAAGGAAAACATGTATTGTTGGGGCAGTTCTGTTTACTGCAAACACGTTTAAAACATTTAAAGTGATTTTTCAAGCTGTCTATCTTCGGTTATTCTGCTTGTCTATCATGAATCACGAATAACATTGTATTTTTGCAAACACTGGTCTTTATGTTATCTACTGACGCACTGAATATATTACCTACTCGTTTGCTCGACCATGTATGTACCTTGGTAGTGTCTGCAAAATACCGTTTTTTTAATAGGTATGGTAAATACTTAAATAGGTACTTATTAATAAATATTAAGAGGATACATCCCAAATATGGTAGTTTTAAATCTAAGATTATTTTTTAAGCATACTGTCTATATCTCCGATATTTAGATATATTTATTTTCACTATACAATAAACATTCTCATAAGAGCAAAACCAGTAAAATGAGAAGTTTCCTCGATAGAAAAAAAAATTTAAGTTAGGTCCATCCAAATAGTTGTGGTTTTCAAGTTTACTAAGTACAAAAGTTTTAATAATTAGTTAATGAAGATATTTTTGAAACATGGTTAATAATCTAAGCTAAGTTTTCATGAAGATGAAAAACTCAAAAACCGAAACAGTTTTCAAAGAAAAAATTAAAATTCAATTGGCAATTACGTCAATAATATTAAACCTAAAAAATTAACACGTTCAACGCCACCTCAATTTTCTTCATTATAAGTACTCAGACTTTTAATTCGATTCAGTAAAATGACATTTCCAGTGTTACCGTTTTTTATTATCACAAAAATAGTGATGTAACCTGGACGCAAATGATTCGATTTGATAGAAATATTAATCGGATTATAATCGTTTCGCATAATTTATCAAATTGCTAAGATACTGTATGAAGGTATTACAGGATCAATAACTGCACATTAAAAATTAATTATTATCAATTTTCCCCTTGATTTTTAATTCTTAAGCCCATTTAATGCATGTACGAGGGGCGGCTGAAAAGTTTTGAGCCTAAGTACCTTTAATATTTATTAATGACTCGCGCAATACACCACTAATTGCAGGTCAATGCAGTGGATAGAAAAGGGAGAAAAGCCGCCACGGAAGTTCAAAGTGGAAAGATCGGTATCCAAGCTCATGGCCACTGTTTTTTGGGATTGCGAAGGAATTTTGTTCATCGATTACCTTCCTAAATGAACGGAGACTATTACGCCGCATTGTTGACAAAAGTGCGCCAAGTGGTTGTTGAGAAAAGAAGAGGCAAACTAGCGAAAGGAATCCTGTTTTTGCAAGACAACGCGCCCGTCCACACTGCGCGAATCGCAAGGCGTGCCCTCGCTGAGACAGGATTCTAAGAAATTAATCACCCACCCTACAGTCCAGAACTGGCCCCTAGTGATTATTTCCTCTTTTCAAATTTGAAAAAAGACCTCCGAGGACGGAAATTTTCCAGCGATAATGAAATGAAGGAGGCCGTAAACGAACATTTCGAAGAGAAAAACGGCGAATATTTTTTGACCGGGATAAAAGCACTTTACGGCAAATGTAAGAAGTGTACTGAAATAAAGGGAGATTATATTGAAAAATAGATTTTTTATACATTTCTATCAGTATTTTTAATACCTTAGGCTCAAAACTTTTCAGCCGCCCCTCGTATGTACTAAAAGCATGCATGCACCGGTGTTTAATATATATCTTTCATTTTTTATGTAATTTTAAATTAATAACCTTTCCGTAATGTTCTCTGAGTTTTAATTATATTTTATTAACACAAATGATAATAGACATATTGAGAAAAGAAATATCGAATAATCAATACATCGTTCGTTAATCGTCAGAGTAATCACTATTATTGACAAGCTGGCAACATTATTTCGAAAAGTGACATTAGCAAACGTCAATTTACTGAATCGAATAAAAGTCGGGGTATAAGTTCGTAGCGATGCCGCCCTTCAAAAGCATGCGGACACTCCAGGTGTGTCGGCGGCATTGCATCTAGTTAAACATGGACCCGCCAGGCGTGTTCAGTGGCACTGGGACTAAGTAAAATTCTTTTTCGGCTAATTTTCGATTTTTTAGCGACGAGTTTTAGTTAGTTTGCTGTGTGTTGCGCAAGAATCAAGGTGATTATAATACGGTAGTGAGGTTCAACCTGGAATTATGGCTGGAAATAGATTTCTATACTCCGACTTTTAATTCGATTCTTAAAATGACATTTCCAGTGTTACCGTTTTTTATTATCACAAAAATAGTGTTGTAACCTGATAATTCAACGCAAATGATTCGATTTGATAAAAATATTAATCGGATTATAATCGTTTCGCATAATTTAGCAAATCGCTAAAATACTGCATGAAGTTATTACCTACAGGATCAATAACTACACATAAAAAAAATATTATCAATTTCCCCCTACATTTTAATTGTTAGCGCTTTTAGTGCATGTAAAAGCATGCATGTACCGGTGTTTAATATTTGTCCTTTACTATATAATTTTAAATAAATAACCTTTCCGTATTGTTCTCTGATTTTTTATTATATTTTATTAAAACATATACTGAGAAAAGAAAATCGAATAATCAAAACATCGTTCGTTAATCGTGTGAGTAATCACTATTATTTCAAAGCTGGCAACATTATTTCGAAAAGTGACATTAGGTTACGTCAATTTAGGAATCTAATTAAAATTTGGAGTATAGGTAAGTCATTGTCGTAATTTTGTAAGAGATTGTCAACATTTTATGGTTATTATTGCTATTTTAGTGACCAATCTGTTTTTTACTCTTGCGAACTCTGATTTTGTGTAAATTAGGTAGATAATTTTAAACTGATATACACTTTTAAAATTTTGTCGGCTTTTGTTATTTTTGTGTAAAAATTTAAGTACTTATGCTAGAAACGGGTCTAGATTTGATCACTAAAAATTACACCGTCAAAAGCCATTTTACCACCTTTATAATATCGATGGGCTTCTTCGACGATGCGTATCTTTTGCCTTGGGCTCACTATATTTTTTTAACATTATATTTTGACTTAATATTTTGCAACAAATGACATCTAAGTGCAAAGGATAATCTATGACATACTTGTGTAAGTAGACACGCCAGGCGTGTTCTCGGCATTACTTAACCAATTTTTTTTTTTAATGTAAAATTGGTGATTTTAACCGGGGGCATTTTAAAATTCTTAAGTTTGTTACTCAAGGATTACGTACTGAGAATCCCCATAAACTATGTAGGCAATTTTTTTAAATATCGACGAAAGATTCAGAACACGCCTGGCGTGTTCTGGGCGTTATCATAGAAATTCGCAACAACACGCTAGGCGTGTCGGTGGCATTGAACGTGTTAAAACATTGCTATCTCACTATTTGCCTATAAATGAAATCATTCCATCTCTGTTTTTGAGCTCCGCTCATTCGGTTTTACGTATTACGGTTGTAGCCCCTTAATGCTTAATAACAATCTGAACCGTCCCACCTTAAGATGTGTGGCGGTAGGTAGGTCTGTAATAAAAGCCTATCACTAAGAGTTTTTTTACTACTCGTCATTCAGAAAATTCTATCGAGGCCTGCAGTAGGTATATTCCACAAAATTGTTCCAGTGCGGAGAACCGTAGCTTTGGCTTCGACCCATAGTTGCCCACTACTTAACACGGTACACCATTGAGGAGGCTCTAGATCAGCGGTGATCAAACTTTTCTGGTCAAGGGTCAAGTTCACTTTCAAGGGTCACTTTCTGCCCTTTATAAGATCACTAGCGTGGATTTTTTCTAAATGTAAGTATCCCCCTTTTATCCCTTTTTGGGAGGATTCCTAGCAATCCTGTTTTAAGGTTCTTTCTTTCAGTAGTTTCGGCTGTGCGTTGTCAGGCACTCGGTAACGGAAGAGTTGGGTAGAGAGTCGGAAGAGTCCTCCAATAAAGCTAATTTTACTATATGTTTTATCTTCTGTCTTCGAAAATACGATCATATCTCCTCATATCGTTCTCAGCTGAAATGGCTCCCGATTCGCCAACGCAGGCAATACAGGATACTTTCCACTCTATTTTCAATTCTATTTGATAATTTCGCGCCGGAGTATCTGAAATGTAAATTTCAGTTTCGGTGCGATACTCATGATCGATTGCTGCGCTCTTCTCAGACTTTGGCTCTGTCTACTCAACTTCACCGTACTGGTTTCCTGGTCTACTCATTTGCAGCCCAAGCTACCCGACTCTGGAATGCACTGCCCAGTCGATTAAGAAAACCGTCCAGCCACCAGCAAACGCACATTTAAGAAGCACTTATTCTCTCATCTGCTCAATTCCCTTAGTCATCACTAATTTATCATATATGTATTTGTATACATATATATATATATGTCGGAGCGCACTCGAGTCCTGCGCTGGTCTTTAACGCCATCTGTGGAGAATCGCTGGAACTACTTGTCGGAGTGCAGTAAAGTCCTGCGCTGATCTTTCAACGCCATCTGTGGAGAATCCCTTTAACTATTTGTGGAAACGTCAAACAGTTATTGTTTGGGCATGGTTGGCATGGAGTGGGGGTTAGAGATGACATTATAAAGATCCAGAGCTGTTATGATGAGGCGCTTTTTCGGAATTGAGCGCTTAGACCGAGTAGACGTGTAGAACCCACTGCCATACCAAACTTGTCGCGTTTCCATGTTTAATCCGAAGTAATCTTGCTGATCCTTTGCTACTTTGCTATTATTTTGTCGTAAGCTTTATTTCTAAGTTTAATTTAATGTAATCTGTATTAATTTTGGAAATAGTACATTATTTGTTATAAAACTGTATTGAAGTGTTGTAATAGACCTTTAAACTCGGCGTACTGACTATTATTTCTGACCTCCAGCCACGTATAACCCAAATTATATCGATCGCTCGGACCTTAGCGCCGTTATATATATTGTGTTTTGTGTTTGTATATGTTACCGGAAATGTATGAAATCTAGGAATTGTATACATTTCCTAGGAAATGTATACAATTCCTAAGCTCTTTAGGAAATGTGTAAAATATTGTTTTAAAAATTATTTAATTCATACATTTCCTAGGAAATGTACACATTTCCTAGGAATTGTATACAATTCCGATATCGTATTAGGAAATGTGTATGTCGTGGCCACATCGTAGATTTGTTAACTTCAAATGGTCGCATTTCATGAAATGGGCAACTCAAGTTTGTCCAGACCGTTAAATCGTCTACGTTTGGTTATCCACGTTTGGCCAAATCGTAAAAACGCAGAATATAGGGCATAATTTCGAACCGTGACGTCTCCGGCGCTGCGGAAGGTGCAGCCCCTTCGCCCTTGCGTAACAAAGCACAGACACCCACGCTCGCCTGCGCAGCTTCGGCTTGCTGGTCGCCTTCGGCGACCAGCCTCAGCCGCTCCGGCTCGCCCGGGTGTCTGCGTTTTGTTACAGCGGGCGGGGGCTGCCCTCCCTCCGCGCCTCCGGGTTCTAAAAAAAACTCTAGGGGTAGGGCATACAAGACTACGTGGAGTAGGGGTAGGCTAATTCGGCTCTGTAACAAATTCGACCTACCTACACCTTGAAGAATTTGACTGAGTAGTAATGGAAATGAGTATTCATTGTTTTACACAATAATATTTTTGATTAAGGCACTCGGTGAGACAATCTGGTAACAATCATAACGTAAAATATAATATCTTCATATTATCTATCCCGCGTACCCATTAAAATCTTGATACCTATATAATCTTAATGTACTACATTTCCGATTGCTATTTAGGAAATGTATAAATTTCCTAGGAAATGTGTCCAATATAATTTATTTCACACATTTCCTGGCGATTTTAGGAATTGTATACATTTCCTAGGAATTGTATACAATGACGGATTTAACACATTTCCGTTAACATATACATATATTAGGTATATTTAAGTTTTATTATTTTAATTACATGTATGTTTATTTATAATATGTATAATAATATAATATATATGTTTATGTACGTGTATATATATTCTTTTGCCGCCTTCGTTGTTTTCCCACTGCCCAAAGGTTGATTGGCAGAGAATGCTTTAAGCATTAAGTCCGCCTTTTGCTCGTATACATTGTATGGTGCAAAGAAGCTTAAATAAATAAATAAATGTTTTCCTGGAATCATTGCCTGTCGGTGCGGAGTCCTGACGCAGACGCGCGCAACGCAGGTCTTTTTATCACAACACCAAATTGCTCGTCATGACCACAGGAAACCGGATCAATAAGTTCCAACCTACTTGTCGTTATGAGGAAAGCGAAATATATAAAGGTATAACAATAAAATGTCTAAGCCTCTGACTATACATAAATGAATAGTATTGTAGTCATTTACTTTAATAAAATAAACATATCACTCATACCCCTGCAGCAATATTACCTGTCTCGCAGATATCATAGACATCATAAATAAACCTTATTTAATAGCCACGTCCTGAGCAAAAATATTAAAAAGTTACGTCTCATAAAAATCTGCCTCAATCGAACCCGGGGCTCTGCTATTCGCAGACAGGGCCACTACTAATTTCGAGGTCGCGTATAACCACTATAATTTTAATAAGTTAATTTTTTCTGTTGCGGTAAAAGCCGTAAAACTAGAGTACCAAAAAAAGCTGCAGATAGATGTATTGTAGCAACACTTTTATTGTACTTTTAATTTTTATTCCTAATCTTGAAGTATTTTGTTCACCCGAATATTTAGTAAACTTATTTTCAAAATTTAAATTGTTTCTGAAATTTCCAAACCATCTGATGTGGCTTATTCTCAAAGTACTCCGAAAATAATTCTCAGTTTCCTCCGCGAAAAAAAATAAGAATAAATAATTTAATGTGGATAGTGATAGGAGGTATGTAGTGTCTCTTTCCCAAAACTTTGACTTCAGTAGAAATATAATAACAATTTTAAAGCTAACCCATACCGATAGGTAAGTGAAGGTTCATTATTTTTTATCTTTTTTAATTTTCATTTCATTCCATTCGTAAATGTTTGCAAAATTTTTACTATTGTCAGCTATGCTATGCTATGCCCATAAAGTGTACCTATGTAGGTAAGAAAACAATTGCCTAACATTCTTGATTACACTTTTTTAATGAGTAGGAACTTTGACCATTTGTTTACCATTGATTTACTCTATCTGCCGTACTTAGGTACAGGAAGACTGAAAATATTTACATAGATAATGCGTAGCTAATCCAAAAAAACGCTCGAACAAGATTAGATTACTTACCGCACTACGCCAATTGAAATTTTCAACACACTTGCTCGTAAAGTTGCTATTTTTTCTTTAGTCTTACGCCCGGAATGCGGTTTATTACACAGTAGTGCGTTTTACTTTTCATTGCCGCACTAGTGTTTTTCTTATTCCACTTTTTTTTTTAATATCCGTAAAGAGGTTGTTACCAAAAGATTTATTATTTTGTAAATAAATAAACTTGTTGTACTGATATCTGATAAGATAAGATTATACTTCATCTAATTATCTATTAAAGCATTTAAAAAATACAATATTTTAAATCATTAATTACCGTAAATTCCAGAAATACATAATTATTTAGTTTAATATATTGTGGCTGAATAGCGGTGCTCTTTGCCTCTGGACTTAACCTGCGCGCCTGCGCGCGCATAGTTATTCAACCAAAGATACGGCGCGCGAAAAAATAAAATAAACCTCGGCGCCATTTTGTGCAAACATTTGTTCGTTTATAATTTGCTGATTTGTGACTGAAAAATGTCGATACCTAATTGTTTTTTTCCTCGCAAGTGTGTTGAAAAACGTCGTATGATACGCGTGCGCTTTGTTCACTACAGTCTTGGCTCTATTACAGCCCTCGCCTAGCGGCTCGGGCTGTGCAATACCGCCTCGACTGTAATGACCAACTTCGCGCACTTATATCATATTGATCATAATGTACTATACTCGTGTATGTTCAGGTGATATTAAAGCACGAGTACTTAGAAATAATGACTTTTACTTGTTTGGGGAAGTGACTCAGTCCATGTGATTTAACGGTCACCCATTCTTCAATGAGTAGTCAAAACCGAAAGTCAACCTCAATATTCCGATGTTCCCGTTTTTGTTCGATTTCCTCGAACTGCTATTATAATTGAATAAACGCACTCGTACTCAAATCAAACTCAGTGTAGTTAATTATGTATGTACAAGATATTAAGATGTTTACAATACTATAATTTCAACGCTGTCAAAATTACAAAGTAAACCAGTAAACCATGTCAAAAAATATTTACGAACAAGAGAAATCGCTGTTTCCATAAAATACTATTGTAGTTTTAAACGTTATTTTTATAGAAAAAATTAATTGAGTTAAATACACTTATATTTTAACAACTGATAGAAAAAAAGACAATTTTTATTTATTTATTTATTTATTAATAGGACTCCCAACACAGATAACACTTAATACAAATCTAAAGTATTTATGCTAAGTGGAACAAATATATTAGTGTACTTACCCATAATTATAGGGTGCCACATCGAGCACAATTTTGCAGCTAGACAACAGAGAAGAGTAATACAGTAAGGTAAGTGTAGGTATACAATAAGATTCGACACAAGAAACATACATTGAAAATTTTACAATTTAATAATTATCAATACCTACTAATCAAAGAAACTACGTCATTTTTAAATTTTTGGAAAGGATCCGTTATATTATTATCTAGGTCACTCGTTTTTGAGAGGATGTTATATTGCTTGCAGAGCCTAGGCAAAACTGAATGCTGACCGAGGTTGGATTTGCAGTATGGTAATTGAAATAGATTATATGTTTTTTTGCGAGGAAGACGAGATGGGCAAGATATTTGTAATTTGAGAATTAGATCCGTGCAGTCAATAGTTCCATTAATAAGTTTAATTTTCTTAATTCTTTAATTACAAAAAGATAACCCGCTTTCGACTTAGTAGGGTAGACTGGGTACGTTTGAAACACAGGACGGTTGAAACAAGTCGAATATCTCGCTAATGGTTGAGCCTGCAGTAAAGGGTTCAAGGGGAAAAAGAAGCAGGTAACAGGTCCAAACCCGAATTTAAGTGTTACATTGGTCACCGAGTGCTATGTATTTTTATAAATAGGCATATTGTATTTTGATACCCAAAAGTAAGTATTTTTCTCCCGAGTTTTATGCTATTATTATGTTAATCTGTTCAAGAACAAATATTGAGTGTTTATTTATGATTTAGGTGAAGTTTATAGAATACGGAATGATGACTAGTTTTAATAAGTTATTAATATTACCCCTCTACCGCATATGGCACCATATATGGTATCATGACTGCAATTTTTTTTCTCCCTAATCAACTGTCGCAAATACGTTGTTACCTAATTAAATACGTAGAGATATTATTTAGCTTTGATGAAAAGTAATTGGTTTGCCTAAAATTAAATAACATTCAAATGTGTGCTTATTTTTGAGTGAATGGTCGATGTATGTCTCTTGAGGTGGACGAAACTCAATTTCAAGAAAGGAAAACTAATATAATTATTCAATTATTTCGTTTAATAAAAATATTTTCATAATGAACACAACCTCCACTAAGTTAATCAATAATAAATTTTCCTGATTTAAACCGTTTTCCACTGTTTTCACACGATTTTCACCTGGCACCAGATATGGTTTCGTATGCATTGAGACAATTTTTGGTTTGGACAAATATGGTTCAATATGCAATAATAAAAATTTTACACTGGTTATCACATACACGATATGACTATATTTTATATTAAAACTGCTATATACTTGTTATTTTGTTTCTGTAGAACGTAGTTTTTAATGCCTTTTTGACTAAATGAACCTTCGTCACTTTCATGGTGAATTTTGTGGTAAATATTGAATATCCCCTTCCCACAGAGACAATATTCCGAAGATGAAAATCTGGCAATGATTGTGGCAATTTGAAGATATTCAGTTATGCCAAATACAAATAATGACAGTACTGAGTACACAATATAACGACTAGATACACTTAACGAGAAAAAAAAGTCAGTATACCCTCAATTTAGTAAATAAGTCTTCACATGAAAAACATGAGTTTATGCACATGATTTGGCTGTATGTTATCTACATTTGCTGTAGATGTTTAATTACCAAGAGCTGGAATCACTTTCGACTTCATTTTAGACAATAATATTTTTTTAGTTATTTTTTATTATTAATTTTATTACTTTCTTATTGGACTCAATGCATACGGAGACATATATGACCGCGTGATTTTTTACGTGAATGCATAAGAAACCATATATAGTTTTGAAAATTAAAATCTAAACTAAATGATTTAGATTTTTTATTTCTCGACATATATATTTATTAATAAATAAAGAGTTTTACATAGTTAAATATTTTTTGATCATCTCCTTCATAATTCATGCAGTAGAGGGCATTACTATACACTTTCTTTTACCAAAATTCTAGTTGGGGACGGTTGAAACAATACGTGTGGGTACAGGTGAAAAAAAAACCGTATAATTTTGTCTTGTTTACTCAATGCCGAGTTCGCATAATAAAGATTTTTAGAAGGCAGATTGAGTTATCTTGAGACAAATACGCGTATGCGGAGGTAAAAGTTGGAGATAAACTATACATTGTCAACAAATTACTCGTCGAAGACTGAATACGTATATTATAGGGCTATTAAAACATTGAACACCGATTAATATTGTGATACGATTATTAAGCAATTAGAAATAATGGAAAATATAGCAAGTTGCAATATATTTTTATGTATATTGCGTGTGCGTTTCAACTGACCCCAGTCACTGTTTCAACCGCCCCTGACATGGGGACGGAAGAAACAAATCGGATTTTATTTTCAATGGGGAATATCTCTAAAAATATCACCCGCCAGAACTAAATACTATTGCCCTTTTGTAGATAACGAACCACTCTTCAATTTAACATGTCATCATCATCGTTTTGTTGATAAACAAAAATATTACGAACAATTAAAGCCAAATCGTTTCAACCGTACCCAGTCTACCCTACCTACCCGTAAATGTTACATTTTTTTGATCAGGCACTAAAGTATTTATAGTTATAATTATAACTTAAGTCTAGGTACCTACCTAACCTTGAAATCATTTTTAGACGTGATTCTTTTTACTGACATATATAACTAATTTATCCATAAACCGTTTAAAATAAAACAGACTAGGTATGTTACCATAAGTTCAACCGTTTCTTAATTTTGTAGGAGCAGACGCACAGATAGGTAAACAAAATCCCGACAAACAGACAAAAGTAAAAGAAGTATGATTTTGTTACTCTGTAAATATAAGGACCTACAATAATAATTATTTTTTGCAATAAATTACAAAGAAGATAAATAAAACAAAATGTAACTAAATATAGGTAGCTACGTGATTGTTTTCACTGACGTTCATTTAACTTATAAAATAATTAAAATAAAGGGAACACATAATTTTAAATGAAGTTTTCCACAATACGTCACTGAAAACCACCTTAAAACCGTTTGAAGCATTTCTGACATCGAGGCGTAAAATTAATTAGAATTTGACATGGAATTACCGAGTAGGTATAGGTCAGCAAACTGCAAAAAACTCTAAAATCATTGTTTTGGGTTCTGTTGCTCTCATATAGACCCTTTTTATTAGGGTTCCGTACTCAAAGGGTAAAACGGAACCCTATTACTGAGACTTCGCTGTCCGTCCGTCCGTCCGTCCGTCTGTCACCAGGCTGTATCTCATGAACCGTAATAGTTACACAGTTGAAATTTTCACAGATGATGTATTTCTGTTGCCGCTACAACAACAAATACTAAAAAACAGAATAAAATAAATATTTAAGTGGGCGCTCATACTGTCGACGCCTCAGCGATAGTTTAGTTACCTTTGGGTTCAAGAGATGGCGTTGTGGGTAATATGTGGCTATAATAAAACAATTAAATATTTACTTAAGTGAGGCTTTCATACAACAGACCAGATTTTTTGGCGCTTTTATACATAATGGTACGGAACCCTTCGTGCGCGAGTCCGACTCGCACTTGGCCGGTTTTTAATGATTTTTTCTCATATCTTCCATGTACTTACTTAGTATGCATAGAAGTATGTAATTTAGTCAATGGTCAGTTAGTCTTGATT
Source organism: Hesperia comma (assembly GCA_905404135.1). Taxonomy (NCBI): domain Eukaryota; kingdom Metazoa; phylum Arthropoda; class Insecta; order Lepidoptera; family Hesperiidae; genus Hesperia; species Hesperia comma. Next base: position 10,478,686 of record FR990021.1, on the reverse strand, counting down.
GACAGCCCTAACACAATACCATGGAACTTGTTAGTCACCGACGCTCGGACGTAAAAGCGAACACATGGTTTTCAATACGATGCGAGTATAAAACGCACTCCTATTTCAGCGGCGGCAGCATTCGAAAAATTTTAGTCTTCGTTTTGCAGTCCTGGTGCCTGGTGGTCGTTTGAAACGTAACAATGGAACGTGGGATTATTCTGTTAAGTTTACTGGCATTAGCGCAGTCGAAGTGTTAGTATTCGATCCTCGTTACAAGTGTTTGATTCTTTTTATTGTATTTATTCTATCGGTAAGTTTTCTAACGTCTGTAACGGTGTTAAATTTAAATTCATATTTGTTTTGCAGTATTAGACTTGTCGTGTAACCACATAAAAACTTTCGTGAATGGCCACAACATAAGACGTCTTCGTATAGCTAAAGGTGAACTTTACAATCAGCCAGCCGCTAAGGAGATGAAATTTATGGTTGGTAACTATATTAAATTTATCTTATTACTAGCGAACCGCCCTCGCTTCGCTTCGGGACCCGTAAGTATCAACCGCGTAGGTCCCGCTCCCGTAGGAATTTCGGGAAGATAATAAACTATCACCAAAATTAATTCAGGTTAAATTAAATTAAACTTAGAAATAAAGCTTACGACAAACGGACAAAATAATAGCAAAGTAGCAAAGGATCACAGCAAGATTAATTCAGATTAAACTTGGAAACGCGGCAAGTTTGGTATGGCAGTGGGTTCGACCAAATTTGATTACCATAAAACGGTTCTAGTGTGTTAATCTTAAAAGATAGATATATACTGTCGTGGACATTTTTTTAGATCATTTCAAGAGGAATAATTCTTTCATACATATATTTTTGGTATCTTGAATCGTTTTCGCAACGCATGCAACGAAAGCCCTCGAGAATGAATAATTTTCCCCGTTTTTTCCACATTTTCCATTATTTCTTCGCTCCTAATTGTTGCAGCGTGATGTTATAATAGCCTATAGCCTTCCTCGATAAAAGGTCTATTCAACACAAAAAAAAATTCAATTCGAACCAGTAGTTCCTGAGATTAGCGCGTTCAACCAAACAAACAAACAAACTCTTTAGCTTTATAATATTAGTATAGATATTTAATTAAATAAGTACTTAGATATTTAGATAATAGTAGGTACTTCTGCGGGTTGGTGCCTACTTGTTATACTTAGGTACTTACAGGTAATTTTTTTTGTATTGTATCAAGAACCCACACGATATTTTAATCGGGCTTCATAATTTGAATTGACAGGATAAGGTTTTAAGTTGAGATCGCATTTAAAATCAGGTGTAATGTAAAAGCTAATAAATTAAAAAGTTACAAATAAAGTACTATGAAATCGTAATATTTTTATAACGGTCGAGCCGATTTCGTTCACGATTAGCTTTACCGGCTCAGTCGGTAACGAGTTGGTGACGCCCCAAAAATTTTGTTTCTGATTAGCAAACAATGAGCGTCTGCTTAGTAGATATATACCTACTTATGTAGCTTCCTTCGTTGTAACAAACAATGTGTTAACTGCATTGTAATAGTTGAACTACATTTTATTTGATATCCACGAATCCTTGTGTTGACTTTTTATTTTCTACGCTTAGATACTTCATATACAGTAGTATTAATGTATCTTTAAACGCTAGGACAGAAACAGAATCATATCAGTAGGTAAATATATTTTTTACTGTCCCAATCCACTGTAAAAGTAGCTACTTACTTACTACATAATATGTATTTTTATTAGAAGATAGGTACCACAAGTTTACTACGACTACAACAGCTAATTAATGTAAAATAAACAAATGGTATTTGTTGCCACTTGTCAGCATAACAAGATAACCGTTCATGCATGTCTCATGCAGTTTTATACAGTTGGCTAAATATTATGTAAGTAGGTACTTAGGTACATACCTGAAATAATGTTTAAAAAACATAAACCATAGTTCTCAAAATAATTGAATATTTATGTAAAATAAATAATAAATGATTGAGAATTTACTTAAAATGAAAAGGCATTATAAATTTTTATACTTAGGTAGGATATATATTTTTTAACTCTTTTTGAAAGAGCTTTTCATGTAGGTACCTACGGTTTTTTTTAGATTATAAATAAATCAAAAAAGTTTTGTACATAAAAACGCAAAAGACTTCAAATAGAAGACTACGCCTTGACTTGCATTTAAATATTCCAAAAATTTCTTGAAAATAAAAGTAGCAGGTGTCGCCACTGTGCTCCCTGAACCGAAACGATACTAGGTAGGTAGGTAGGTAGGTAGCTACAATCGATATGGCAACTAAATAAATATGGGTTCCCATACTTTACTTTACTACCGATTTATAATTTTTTACTGATCCTAGGGAAATTGTAAGTGAACATGCAAACCTGGGTGTTCATCGTATTTGTGGGAGCGACTCGTCTCTCAACTCAACTAAATGACATTAGGCACTTTACATGGATACAAAAACCCATAGAGAAACATTGTTCGGACACACAATATAAAGAACTACTTACTATGTTACTACTGGCAACAAAATGACAATAGGTACGTTTAAACCTATATTATTTTTTAGATGTGGGATGAAGAATTGGCTGCGAAAGCCGCGCGCTGGGCTTCCAAGCATAAATTTGCACACAATCCGAATAAAAAAATTGGTAAGTAGGATAAACCGTTGCCAGTGGCGGATTAACGTATAAGCACTACAAGCACGTGCTTGGGGCCCCTGTTCTCCAGGGGCCTCCATTCTCTGCTGGCGTTTCATTTTATACCTACATTTTATCGAGATTCACCCACATGTCCGAGATCACAAGGCGCGGGCAGTTCGGGAGTGACCCCTCATACTGTTAGTGAAAATGATAATTACGTTTTGATATTACCTGTTTTCGGTTTGTCTAAGTTGTTTACTGCATTATAAAAATTTCCACGTAAACATCACTTTAGTATTTTTATTTAGCTTCCAATATAGCAAGATCATTCCAGGATCACCGACTTCACCGGGAGAACTGCTTTCGACTTCTCCCTGGCCTACGGTCTCACTCAGGTAGTTACTGGCTTCACCGGAGTCCCTGACGTTGAGACCCATACTGCTTCTTTGCTAGACCTACTGACTTCTCACCCAACGGACTACCGAGTGGTGGTCGGGGCTCCTTTTGGATCTTCTGACCACTGCTTGATAAGGACAACTGTGCCCTTGACGCGGCAAGAGGGCTCTCGGCCCACTGGCACGCGTCAAGTTTGGCACTATAAGTCAGCAGACTGGGACGGACTTAGGGAATTCCTGAGTTCTTACCCTTGGAGGCAGCTCTGCTTCGCTTCCGGGGACCCGAACGTGTGCGCTGATTCAGAAGCTGTTGTGATACGACAGGGTATGGAATGTTTCATTCCTAATTCTGTCGTATCCATCGGTGGGAAAAAGCAGCCCTGGTACAGTGGTTCATGTGCTGCGGCATCTAACCGCAAGCGGGCCGCATACCAGGCCTGGGCATCAGCGTACACTTCGAAGAACCCATCAGCCCCACCCCCAGAGCTTAAGAAAAAGCTCAACGCTGCCTCCCGGTCGGCTAAGAAGCAAATGTCCAGGGCGAAGGCCCAATTCATCGGCAGAATTGGCGAGCGACTAGTAAATCCGTTGTCCACACGGCAAAGGGGAAAGCCGAACTCCTTGGTACCCTATTTGCCACCAACTCGACTCTTGACGATAGAGGGGCCGTACCGCCTAACATCCCGCGGTATGAGAGCTCGCTGAATGACATACTTTTTACTCAAAAGGCTGTCAGGCGAGCTCTACTGTCTCTCGACACCAAGAAGTAGAGTGGGCCGGATGGTATTCCCGCAATGGTGTTAAAGACGTGTGCTCCCGAGTTGACTCTCGTCTTAACGCGCTTATTCTCGCTATCCTGGAACCACTGGTATAGTACCGTCTTCTTGGAAAGTAGCCCTAGTTCATCCTATCCCCAAAAAGGGCGATCTCAGTGCTACAGGCTTATAGCGATAACTTCCCTGCTTGCGAAGGTGATGGAGCGTAAAATAAATACACAGCTCCTAGGATATCTCGAAGATCGCCAGCTGATCAATGATCGGCAATACGGTTTCCGTCGCGGTCGTTCAGCTGGCGATCTTTTAGTTTATCTCACGCACCGGTGGGCTCAAGCCCTAGACAGCAAAGGGGAAGCACCGGCAGTCAGCCTAGACATCGCTAAGGCCTTCGACCGGGTCTGTCACAGGGCTCTTCTTGCGAAGTTACCATCTTACGGTCTCCCTGAGAGGTTATGCAGTTGGGTAGCCAGCTTTCTGTCTGAGCGACATATAAAGGTCGTAGTCGACGGTTGTTGCTCAGATACCCATAAACGCTGGTGTTCCCCAAGGGTCTGTGCTGTCTCCTACCCTGTTCATTCTGCATATCAATGACATGCTGGAGCGTGCTAACGGCATTCATTGCTATGCAGATGACAGCACGGGAGATGCCTATTATACAGGCCCTGCAAATGCCTCTCGTTCACAAGTGGAGGATAGCAGAATCAAACTTGTGTCTGAAGTCGAGAACTCTCTGGAGCAAGTCTCGGAATGGGGCCGACTCAATTTATTTATTTAATAATTTTATACTTTCTTTCAGCAAAAGAGGGCCTACACAGCCTCTTTGCTTAGGGCCTCGGAAAGTCTTAATCCGCCACTGACCGTTGCTATTTGCGTCGTTTGTCTTTTTTATGAAAACAACCACCAAATAAAATGGAACGTGTCAGCTGATGGTACCTAAGTGGTTACCTTCGTCCATGGGTTCCTATAACACCAAAATTATCAACGATGCGTTGCCGGTCAAGAAAGCGTTTGACGAGTCAATAGGTCGTCTCTACTATATAAGAGTGATAGCTAGCTGTTCGCGCGCTTAGCATGAAGATAAAAATGTTACAAATATCTATAGTTATAGATTGGTTTGTTCTTTGTAACTATCATGGTGGTGCATTTGTTTTACAATTTTTTCAATTAACAAATTTCCGATTTTAAAATATTTTTTATCCACTTTTTAGATTCAAATAGATTTAGAACCGGGGAAAACATCTACAGTTATTCTACAACTGACCAAAGCTACAATTTTGACCCCAACCAAGCTTTGGACTCGTGGTTCGACGAGTACAGAGATTACTCTTTTAGACCATTACAGCATAGTGATTTCGATGGCTCAACCGGCGTACAAATCGGTCATTATACGCAGGTAAGAACTATAAGTAATTTATTTATTAATTCATTAGATTCACATAGGTGATATAAACCTACTTTGTTGTTCTTAACTGTTAATACCTAGTTGTTCAAAAAAAGAGATCGTATTAGTCAGTAGGTAATTAAATTCGTATTTGTATAAATGCTACTTTATAATCACGAGGAAAAAGATTATTGTATTAACATCATTCAATTAGATCACTCATCTGTAAAATCCCCGAAAAAATAGTTTTTGAGTTCAATTTAAAAGAACACATCTTCATTACAAGCAATATTGAAAACAATCTTTATAGTGTTCCACTATTACTTCTCTCCGTCTGTTAATAAACTTTCTCTGATTAAATTTGCTACAGATTCCGATTTCACTGATTGTTCGGTAACTAGATCAACGGGTCAGTCTCAACAATCATATCGCCAAGTCATGAGAAATTATAGTAATTGTAGAATATATACTGATAAATGAAAGAGAAATGTCTAATATCGTAAATAGTAATATGGTCGCATTTCGCTCTTTCGAACACGATACATTTTGCTCCGAACGGGATCAATTGATAAATTAAAAGCCTGTCACCCGAACAAAAAATCAAGATTTACCTACTTACTAACCTAGACATACATAGGCACCTACATGCTCGTACTTTATAGTAAAAACATGCAAAAACTAATTTTGGTAACTACAAAGCTTGCCATGTTACCTCTACGTTGTAATTTAAATGTAGGTATTAGGTACTTTGGTTTTGATCAACTTTCGAGACAATAAGCCATCGATGAAGCGTACCGTCGAGGCAGAAACCTTTCTAGGTATTGATCTTTCGAGGTAATGACCCATCGACAAAACATACCATCGAGTTAGGGACATCGAGGTATCGACCATCGAGCTAACGTCATTGGAACCGGAGGCGGAGTACGAAACCCTATTTTACATCGGTGGCCGGTGTGATGAAAATTATGGATTAGCCTCTTATAGCTTTAACGATGACATCAATCGATCCCTTCCGATTGGCATGGCATTAGTTAAATAAATATCTACACATCATACACTTTTCTTTTTTTTTCAGATGGCTTGGTCTGATACAATTTACGTTGGCTGTGCTATATCCCAGAAAATTGAGAATGGCTGGAAAAAGTTCTTAGTCGTGTGCAACTATGGTCCAAAGTAAGAACATACATAGATCTAAATATACTTACCAATATATCTCCGTAATGCTAATTTGTGGATGGCTGTAGGTACAAGAGTGCACGCTGTATCAACCTCATAGTAAAAGTTAGGTATAAGAGATTTCGTTAAATTATTTATTAGGTGAAGGCCTGTATATTTTTAATGTCACTGGAAAATGTTAGTTGACATTTGGGAAGTTAAAATGACTACAAGTTACAAGGCTAAAGTCCTGGAGAATTTAATTTCTTTTATTTATTTTGCGAGTATTTCTAGACCCACTGGCTAGAACGGTTGTAGGTAGGTAGGTAGTAGCGATACGATAGATTTTGTATAATATTGCGCATTTAAATATAAGATACCTTCAGTAACAATGCCCGTTGCCCATAATAATATTTTTCTTACGCACCTCACGTATCGTCTTGTATTCGTGAAACCCAGATTGCATTTACATTAAAGTCGATACCTACGATAATAGCCATCCAATATTACGATAAATATGACTTCACATTACGTGCAAATATTTTACTACACTAGTGTTTTTATGTTGTATATTTTTTAACAAAGACAATTAAGCGGGACTTCAGCAACTTAATATCTAATTAGTATTGAAAATTGTATGCGACTAGATAATTAACGTTAATTTTGCTCAAGTTTAAAATTTACTGAAATAATAGTAATTTTAAATTTTACTTGCAAATATTTGAAATTAAATGCAGCATTGGTAATTTATGCAATTAAAATTTACCAACTCAAAAAAAATCTGGTGAACACTAATTTTGCCTAGATGTTGATCACCTACTACTAGATCGTACCTACTACTACACACCATTAACTATTTAGAGTAGAGTAGATAAGGAAATCCTTTATGTGGTCGAGCATTGTAAACGCCATAAAAATACATGCATATTAATCACTGAACTACAATAATTTCAGAGCGACCAGCTGGTATGTACCTACCTTATATTAAAAAAAATATATTTTTTCAGTGGAAATATTTTGGGTCAAACTCCCTATCGTACTGGAAAGGCCGGTAGGAGTCTGGTGTGTGGAACCCAGGACTGCAGCCGGCCCTACGGTAGCTGCTGATTACCTACTTCAATGGAATTTGAGGATATGAGTAAATTCTTCATTCATGAACCATAGACTGATAATAGAATAAGATGATATTATTTATTATACAATGTAATAAAATATCTAATTAATATGCATATAAATTGAGTATTATTAAATTTTATGTGATAAAAAATAGAACATACCTATTCATTTAATTTGTAAAGCACCTTACCTGAAAGGGTTGATAGTGAACGCCTTTTAAAAATAAATTAACGCACTTCAATATTGTCAATATATGAAAACATATAATATGTGCCTTCAAAATATGGGGATTTCCCTCGCTTTTCTTAGGATTCTATCGTCAGATCCTGACTTGCATGGCAAGGGGACCACATACGCTCGCTCGATATACCTACCTACTTAAAAAAATACAATAGGGCTGGAACACACAACCTGCTAATTTTTTCAAAGTCCGTTAAAATAGTTTATGTAGGTATCAGTTAGTCGGGCGGTTATGCGATGGAATCACCCCTGGTCACCCCCAGCCTCATAGTAATTTATTATGACAATCACTAAAGAGCGATATTGTCTTTAAGCGTTCTTTGGTAGATGTTACATTTCACATTTAGGTTTCATAGCAGACAGGAGTGACAGCCCTAACAAAACTGCGAAAGTGCATAGTTTAATAAAAGCTAGCTAAATGTCAACGCAACCTCTGCATCCTAGAGCCACTGCCGTGTACGCAGTACCGACTAAACTATCGTCTGGAGTCGTGGAAATGAGCGTTCTTTGCGGGGATGTAATCGTAATCTTAAATCATGTTGACATTCCCATCTCTGCTTGGCTTAGAGCCCAGAGCAATCGTTCCTTTCGCTTCTATCCCGGACCTTGCTCCTAGTTTTACTTTTTTGGATGGAATGACCGCATAACATTGACCGATCTCTTCATTTACTGCCAATAACTATTACTAAAAAAAAATAAAGATAGGTATTTTATTGTCAGAATATTACATGACTGTACTGTTTACAACTCCGTTTAGGTAGGTAGGTAGGTAAGTACTTAGGTAGGTAATAGGGTACTTTCCGTAAGGGTCGGGCCACATTGATCGACGGCGATCGACGGTTTGTCCATACAAAAAGAGCGTAAAGTATGGAAAGCCGTACGCGTCCTTTCGCATCGACGAGCCGAACGGCTTTCCATACTTTACGCTCTTTTTGTATGGACAAACCGTCGATCGCCGTCGATCAATGTGGCCCGACCCTAATGAAAAATAAACTATGAAATTTGATAAAAATAAAAATATATGTAGAAATATACTTTAATATTCTGATTTTGAGTCATAAAAGCACATAATTATTTTAATAAACAATATTAAAATTCGAAATTTTTAATCGGTATGTCACGTGACCTAAAACACGAGAGGCATAATTGGTGTGACGTCATAAAGGCAAACCTATTCCTCCAAGCAAACTGTCAGTTCAGTTTCGTGCATAACAACTTGAACGAATGCCGATCTTACATACAGTGCCACAATCTTATTTGACCCGGTAAGGGTGGCGCTACTGTCTTGGTATTTTTCTGTCAACAGTATAACATTTGCATTAGTTCCAATTTTGGCCACCGGGTCAGATAAGTTTGTGGCACTGAACAATTTACCATTATTACGTCATCAAAATGGCTGACAAGTTCTGACAGCGTTTTTCCGGAAATAAAAAAAGAATTAATATTTTCTTTTCTTTTATGGCGAGAAAGCGTGTTTATTTTGCCGAAATATATTTTTTGTTGCTTTTTATTAGGAAAATCAAGTTTATTTTTCACTACCGAAAGTACCCTATTATGCGCACTATTTAGATTCTCTTTCGGTTCGCTTTCAATATGGAATTCGTTTAAATGGCAACACACAAATGGTATTCTGCCTGTGATTAAAGTTCATTGTAGAATGAAGGCGAGAATTTAAAATTCCTCAATAAAATTTTAATTACAAGCTGAATTGAACTCTGAGCACAAGTAATAAATAAGTAGATACTTTTTTAGCACAGATTGGCAATTCCATATTCTCGGCGGCTCAAGTACCTATATCTAAACCTAGTCTTCATTCTTCATAATATATCAGGAACCAATAAGAAGATAAAATAATTAGATATGGCGTCTAACTAAGCATACTGTGTAACTAAGCGTGCATGAGCGATAAGGATCTGACTTTCAGAAAAGAATTTAAGTATTCGTTCTCGTAGATCCTTGTTCCTAGGTAAACATATTTTAGTAGGTAGGTTAGGTTAGGTTAGCTTTGTTACGACAAGCTTTGATAGTTCAATAATCCTTAAACCGGTCAGTAGTGGAAAACCCTGATCGAGTTATCGCAATAGTTTTTTACATTTTTTACACGTTTTATACAGACACAAAAAAATGGAAATTGATTGGGCACGTTCCTATACAAAACCTATGCATAGGTTATTGGGTAAAAATATGTTTAGAATTTCCTGTTAATACAATGGAGGGTTTTGAATTACTTAGTAGGTAAGTTTTATATGCAGATGAGGCAATTGATCGTTTATTAGTGGTGACTAATTAGCTAATTGATATAGGTAGCAGGAATATTAATAACATTCGAGAGAAGAGTTACGAATGCATTGGGACAACAAGGGAGAAAGTAAGTAGGTACATATACTTAAGTACTATAATAGAATAATAATTATAGAGTTCTTTCCCCAAAAGATTTTGCTTCTGTGCGGTGCTCTAGATTATGTAGAGTCACATTCTACAACACAACAGGGATACCTGAGGTTGGTTAAAGACCAACCTCAGGTAGCTCGATTCACATTGTAATTCAATCGAATTGTGGAAAGACTTTCCTGCATCGACAGTCATAGGATCCTCTAAAGCAGGACTTCCCAACCAATACGTAGATGTAGGTAATATATGTAAGATTACATTTCCCAAAAAAAACAGTCATAAAATAAATGTTGACTTTTCTGTGTACAATAAGTATATTTTTACCGTATTATATTAACATAAGTAATCGATAAAAATTAAGAAGAAAAATTAAAAGTTGTTTAAAAATTATCTAATTATAAAAATATAATCTATACTATAATAAAACTGTAGGAGCACGTGTTCTGTACATTGAATATTTTTTTAAAATTTCGACTAAGGGGCACTTACATATCGAGATAGAACTTGTGACGAATCCCCGTATGTAAGCCTACCTTAGGCCCGTATGTGAACCTACCTTAGAAGTGCAAAACTGCGGATTCATCTACATCTCAAGTATCCGAGAATAGTGTGAACATTCGCGCTCCCACGATACCCTGTAGTTACTTCCTACCTAACTTCGGAGGAAAGTCCTCGCTTAATTAATATTAAGAACTTAGATTTAAAAATACCTTTGTGGAAAGTTTAATAAAGTTTAAAGTTATTTTCGCCCAAATACGCTTTTATTGGACAATATCCTCGACAGGCCACCCTATATCCGTAAGTGGCGCAGTCGAAAGTGTTCCGGTAAAAAGTCAAATCAGTGCGTTTTGGACTTAAATTGTGATCGTGACTTTCGTGAGTACATCGCGTACGCACGACCGGAAGAAAAGAACCTACGGGAGACCTGTCGCGGAGGAAGCTGAAGCAGAGTTCGACCCATCCAATCATCGATGAAACGAAGCTCGCCAGCTATGTTACTTATGTGAGTACATTAAATCCTATTATTGATTGCTATATTTTTTACGCAAGGTGTGTACTATAATTTATTCAAAATTTTTCATCCACGTAGTTCTAGGGACTGTAGTCCTGATAGGCGAAGTCAGCTCCGCATCACGCAGAGTGACACCATTCGCAATTTAAGGAATTTTTCAAAAGAAAGCGAAAATATGACTGAGAACAATAGTGCTAATTTTGGACCTGATTCAGCTCAGATGAATTTAATAAATAATATATATAATTCTCTTAGATTACTTCCGGAGTTTGATGGTAACTCCAATGTTTTAACGAGATTTTTAAAAATGTGTGATCAGTTAGTTATAACTTATATGAAACCGACGCCAGGGAACGAATTATCAAATTTGTCTTTAATTAATGGAATTCTGAATAAAATCACTGGTACTGCCGCACGAGCTTTAGCAACTAACGGCACTCCCAATGACTGGAATGGTATTCGTTCTACATTAATTAACAGCTTTTCAGATCACAGAGATGAGTCTTCATTATATACCGATTTAACTCTCTTAATTCAAGGCTCTGAAACAATTCATATTTTTTATGAAAAAATTCAAAATTTATTGTGCACCCTTATGACATATGTGGAATTACACGAAAATATAGCTACTACCGTAGATGCTAAACGAATTCTTTATAAAAAGTTAGCATTACAAACTTTTTTGAAAGGTCTAAATGAACCACTCGGATCTAGTAGAGTTCGTTGCATGAGACCTTCCTGTCTCGAGGATGCCTTAGAGTATGCTCAAACAGAGCAAAATATAATATATTCGCAGAATAAAAATAGATTTTCTTTGGCAAAAAATAATTTTAAATCACCAGAACAAACGGCCTATCCATTCCAACCAGAATCATCATTTTATACATATAGAGGACCTAATACTCATCCAGCACTCCAAAGATACCGAAATCCTCAAAGGTATTCAATCGGATTTTTACCCAGCTCAAGAGGAAAATTACCCCGGATAGAATTAAATTTAAATAGCAAGCGTCATCTCCCATATATTCAAATCAATAGTCCACCTCTAAAATTTTTGATAGACACAGGAGCAAATGAGTCTTTTTTAAGTCCACATGCATATAACAAATTCTTTTCCCATGTTAAACTTCAATATGATCCCTTTTTAGTCACAAACACACATACTACTACCCAAAATTATTATTCCTTGACTCTCCCAGGTTTCAACGAGTTTAAAGATCCTAACAAAATAAAACTATATATATATAAATTTCATGACTTCTTTGATGGCCTAATAGGATATGAACAACTAAAGAAATGGAACGCAAAAATCGACCTTAATGCACATGTATTAGAGACCAAATTTTGTAAGATACCTATAATTTTATATCAATCTGAACGCCCTAAGTCATATGAAGTTACTATCCCGGCACAAACAACACAGCAGATTAGAGTTCCAACTAATATTGCACAAGGTGATATTTACATCGAAGAACAATGCATTTCGGGTTGTTATATTACGGAATGCCTATCGTCTGCCCAGAATAATCTTACTTTTGTACAGATTTCAAACCCTACTGATAATGACATAACACTCAATACACATATGCCTACATTCGCACATACACTTAGCGCACAAACTACACCTGTTAATTTGAAACATGACACCGTTGATACTGATGCTCGCACAAAAGCTGTCCTATCACAACTGCGCATAGATGATTTAAATCCAGAGGAGTCTGCCAATGTTTTAAATCTGTGTAAAGAGTACGCAGATGTTTTTTACCTCGAAAATGAGCCCTTAACTTTTACAAACGAGATTAAACACCACATTAAGACTGTAGATGATATACCAGTTTATAGTAAAACTTATAGATATCCTTACGTACATAGAACAGAAGTGCAAAATCAAATTAAATCCATGCTAGAACAGGGCATTATTCAACCATCTTCATCACCATGGAACGCCCCAGTGTGGATAGTACCTAAAAAAAGTGACGCTTCTGGCAAAAAAAAGTGGCGTTTAGTCGTTGACTTTCGTCAGCTAAATGCAAAAACTATAGACGACAAATACCCCATTCCCAATATAAACGATATATTAGATAAATTGGGAAAATGTTTGTACTTCACAACTTTAGATTTAAAATCCGGATTTTACCAAATTCAAGTACGTTCTGAAGACATTCCAAAAACGGCATTTACTGTCGAGCAGGGCCATTTTGAATACAGACGAATGCCCATGGGGTTAAAAAATTCACCTGCGACCTTTATGAGGGTTATGGATCATGTACTCCGTGGATTACCTAATTGTGTCACATACTTGGATGATATTTTAGTATTTTCAACTTCTTTGCAAGAGCATGTCGTTAATCTACGCGCAGTACTCACAAGGCTTCGAAACGCGAATTTAAAAGTTCAAATGGACAAGTCTGAATTTTTCAAGCATGAAACACCATACCTAGGCCACATTATAACCCCTCAAGGTGTCAAACCGAACCCAGAAAAAATTTCAGCTATCCTAAATTATCCGGTGCCCAAGACCCCTAAAGAAATTAAAGCCTTTTTAGGACTTCTCGGGTATTATAGACGCTTTATACCAAATTTTGCCCATATCACAAAACCATTTACAGCTTGTTTAAAGAAAGGCGCAAAAATTGATCTTAACCCGGAATATCTAAATTGTTTCGAACATTGTAAAACCCTTTTAACCAATGACCCCGTATTAATATATCCCGACTTTAATAACGAATTTATTTTAACTACTGATGCATCCAACGTGGCTTTGGGAGCAGTTCTTTCACAAGGCTCAATTGGCAATGACAAACCTATAGCCTATGCTTCGAGAACCTTGAACGATAGCGAGTTGAATTATTCCACAATCGAAAAGGAACTCCTCGCAATAGTTTGGGCCACCAAATACTTCAGACCTTACTTGTTTGGACAAAAATTTAAAATTATCACAGACCACCAACCACTTATTTGGCTCATGAATCTGAAAGAACCCGGTTCCCGCCTTACACGATGGAAATTAAAATTAGCAGAGTATAACTTTACTATTATTCATAAAAAAGGCAAATTTAATACCAATGCCGATGCTCTGTCCCGGGTACAACTAAACCACAATGATACCATATCCTTATTTGTTAATCACTCAGAGACTGGCGGCTCAGATAGCTCTGAAACTTTATCAGCATCAGGTGGTCCAATTCGTTCATCATCCTCCACTCTCACTGCTCATTCAGAGTCAGCAGGTCAAAATGAAAATTATGTAGATGACAGAACCCAAGCAGAAACAATTCACACTAGCCAAGAAAACCCTATCCTTGAAATTCCCTTGTCTGATGAACCCTTAAATAAATTTAAAAGACAGTTCATTATAAATATAATCAATGAGAACCCAAGAACTAGGCCTACGGTAACAGAACCTTTTCCATCTTTTCAAAAAGTCGCTGCTGATGTCAACGGAGATAATCTCCAAGAAAATCTTATAAATTTAATAAAGGAATATGTCGATCCGAACATTCGCACTGCAGTTTTAGTAAAACCTATAGATAAAATGTTAAGTATAGCCCCTATTTTACAACGAACCTTTTTAAATTCTTCAGTTAACTTAGTTTTAGTGAAAACTGAAATTTTAAATATTAACGATCAATCCGATCAATTAGATATAATAAAAAAATATCATGAGGGTAAAACCAATCACCGAGGCATCAATGAAACTTACTTATCTCTTTCACAGCGATATTTTTGGCCAAAGATTAGAGCAGATATAACAAAATTTATAAATGAGTGTTCTATATGTCGCTGTGCAAAATACGATCGTAATCCAATACGGCAGCAGTTTAGAATAATATCACCGCCTACCAAGCCGTTTGAAGTAGCACATGCAGACGTTTTAACTATCGAGCAAGATAAATACCTAACTATAATAGATTCGTTTTCGAAATACGGTCAAGCCTATTTTATACCCGACCTTACCGCCCCTAACATAGTAAAAGCACTGTTAAACTACAGCACACATCACGGTTTTCCTTTGAATCTAACAACGGACCAAGGAACCGAATTTAGTAATCAAGTCGTTAAAGAATTTTTCCGTATGCATCAAGTACAGCACCATATGATAAGCGCACATGCACCAAACGAGAACGGCCTCATAGAACGTTTCCACAGTACCATCTTGGAACATTTGCGCTTATTGAAACTACAACATAAAAACGAACCGGCACGTATCTTAATGCCATACGCTTTGATTGTTTATAATAGTTCGGTCCATAGTCTCACTAAATGCAGACCGTTTGATGTCATTTCCGGACATTTTGATCCCCGCGATCCTATTGAAGTTAATATTTCGGACCGTTACCTTCAAAATTATATGTTAGAACATCGTGATAGAATGGAAACAATCTATAGAATTATTCATAATAGTTCATCAGTTGACCGCGAAGCTATTATGACTCGGCGTAATGCTAGTAGGGAACCCGTGTTAGACTATCAGACGAATCAAGAAATATATGTAAGAAATCCAGCTGCAGATAGGCAAAAATTAGCACCTCGTTTTACTTCCGACAAAGTTACTAGGAATTTACCTATGCATATATATACAGCAAAAAACCGCGGACAAGTAGCTAAATCACGTTTAAAAAGACCATCTAAAAATTGAAGTTGTTCATGTAATTATTCTAGGTATTTATTCATGGTTTCTGCCATTGTCCACGGGAATCAGAACATACAACTTGATAGCTTGGATAACGGACCGGGTATCCTTCCATTTAATTTAGGGCCTACAAAGATTATATGGCATTTTCACACCGTTCTGCAATACATTAATTTAAGGGAAATAGAATCTCACATTCAAAGTTAAAGGTCAATTTACAGATATAATTACTTATAAATTATCACAACAGGACTATTCTTTTTTTAAGCCTCAAATTGATTATCTAAACGTCAAATCTGATAAAATTTTAGCACAATTAGATACATTCAGATCATCCAGAATTAAGAGAGGTTTAATCAATCCTTTAGGCACAGTTATCAAAAGCATTACGGGAAATTTAGATAACGAAGACGCTCTGAAATTTGAACTAGCTTTAAACATTTTGACAGAAAATGATAAGCGTTTGTCGCAATCTCTTAACAATCACATATACTTAGTAATCTCTCCAGTAATCAAAAGAAAATAGAAAGCGTCCTTTCCTATGTCATGAACATGACTATTAACGATAATGGACGAATGCTTCGTTACGCTCACCTAGTTCAACTTTTCGCTGTTTTAAACGAAAATGTACAAGAACTCATGAGCGAAATTAATAAAATAGAAAATTTACTGGCTTTTAATAGAAATAGTTAAAGATCTTAAACATATTTTAGACCACCTAAAAAGTATCTATAGTTTAAATGAGATTATAGTACATGTCAGGAGTTACTACGATATTATTAGCTAAGTTACCTATTTTACTGACTTCAAGGTAGTTGTAGTTTTGAGGTTTCCAATTTCATTTCGTACCAGTTATCAGTTATATATTTCGGAGGCACTAGTCAGGATGGTGGTATAATGCTCCGATCATCAGGTTGCAAGGTGTAAAATAAAACACAGTAGGCGTTCAATACGTGTCTTCATGATTTAAATTAGGTTACAGGTTACACAGTTTAACTTAATTTGATTAAAGCTTTTAGGTTATGTTAAAACGTGGTACGACTGAAATACACTTAGAGAAACGTTATGCCGTCGGGCATAGGTACGACGTATAGGATTTTATTACAAAGCACACTAGTTAACTTAATGCGACCGTTCAGCTCGACGTCTGCTCGAGAAGTCCTCGCTGTTCGTAGCCGACTCCACAGGTGCCCTCTGTTGGGTTCCCCCTCCGATATCCCATCGAGACACGTTTACAATTCGTACAGTGTTGCCATTTAAATTACAGTTCCGGATTTACGTTTTATTCAAAGTTTAATGATTTATTTAGTTTGATTCTAATCTAATTTTATTTCCGTCTCCGACACGGCCATTCTGACTAGCACACGTCCTCGTGTGATGCCTTTTACTTTAGGTTACAACAAAGCTCTAACTTTATTTTATTCAGCAAAAGCTACTAATTTTAAACGAGACTACAAATTTAATTTGAGCAACAAGTTTTTAGATTACTTAAAATTTCTTTGATTGAACGCCAAGTTAAAGTTAAGTTAAGTTAAGTTTTTGTTTAAAGTTTTTTTTGCATTTATTTTTAGCCCTAACTACCTACACTCCCGCCGCGCCGTTTCCGGTGTCGCTATGGAGAAGAAGACGGCTAAACAAACTCCATAACATGACACTTGTTTAGAGCAAAATTACCAAATTTATTATTAACGCGGGTTTGTTTTTAACGTTTAACGCAATACGTCGTCGTACAATCGTCGTAAAACTGGATGACTCGATCGGCTGTGGTGTCGGAATTTACCTGTAACAATAAACACAAACGAAAGTATCTCTTAAAGCTCGGCCCTTCCTGACGTAAGTGGGCAGGGAATAAAAACAACTTTATCAAATCATTAGAAATTTTGAAAATCATAACAGATTATTTCTCTCAAAGGCCAAAGCTGACATGTCGATCAACACCCATACTCATTCAAATAAATAGGAAACTCATTGAAATATTGCAGTGCTCGCACCCTGACCTCCATCCGGTTCTGATCATCACCCTTATAACCTCCATCCAGTTACAAGCAACAACCCAATAGGCAACCTTTATCCAGTCATCCCCGCATGCAACCTCCATCCGGTTACAAATACTACACTGCCCAGATGATCATTTCGAGCTTTCATCAAAAATAATCTTAAAAAGGTTTGTTCAACATGTCGCTTTATTTATCCTATCACACTACAGATTAATCCAAAACAAACTCTAAATTTCTCATTAAAGCTACTTTTCTTAAAAAGTTATCATTTCTCAAACAGGTTGACTTATCGAACGGTACTCAAGCACAATCATGCACTTCTCTCAAAAATAACAACCGTATACATAGCTCTCATCTGCATGCAACGTCCATCCACCAATAACAGCACAGAATACTTCTTTCCAGTGCTCGTATAAGGGCCATGCATTTGTCAAAGTAACAACACCATTCAATTACAATTTCAAAAGTTCCGTTCGACAAGTTGACCGAAAACTAAATCTCTCAAAAATAGTCTTTTACCAAGTGAACTAAGTCTCGAAAAGAAAAGTTAATTTACTACTTCTTTAAGCTATTACAAAACAAGTATGAACGATACAGATCACCTGTTTCGCTGCGTCCGATCTGCGGCTGCCAGTTGCCAGAGCTTCCTCCTTCAATGCCACACGAATGAACTCCAGGAAGCCCACGAGTGCACGCACGCAGCCGTCGATTCGGCTCCAGACAACACATGTGTAACCTGCGTGTGCTGCTGCCTGTGCATCCTCGAAAACTTATCTGAAAACAGAACGATGCACATTGCATCGTCACATGTGAGATTACTTCAAAACTCATTGGTTTCACAAGGTAAACCAAAACCAATCGAAGTGTGCTGCACTTGTAAAAATAATTGGGGAACTGATTGTACCCAACTGCTACTTTAAAAATTTAACTGAACTTCCGATATCTTAATTGTTATCTTTTGTCATTGTTCATTAATTACAAGACACATTAAAAGGTCATATTTTCACAAGGAACGAAAATAAAATGGAAGTTATAAAGCTCCAACACACCAGGTGTAATAAAATAAAAGTCATACCAAAAACGCCGTTTCACTTTTACCTCGTTTCATGTTACCACAACTAGGTGATGTCACCCTTGGTTCCAGACAGGTACCAGACAAGGTCTTGGTCTCCAGTTCCTTATAACCTAGAAACGCTTCCCAAACGCATCATAAATCCGACGTAAACACTTACGCCGACTTTATTTATTTCGAAAATATAGTGACTAAAGTGGGTAAGAATCCAACTAATTCGCCTGTAATAACTAACGACAATGTTTTGGATCATTAGATAACGCTTACACAATATTTAAAATTAACAATGAACTACGCGGGTATTTAGAATATCAAAATTATTTTGTCACATAGTAAATAAAACTTTGAAAATTGTATTGTGTTTCACTTTTAAAACAACGCGAACTAATGAGCAACTAATTCGATCGACGTCACTAATGAACAACCAAACCGTTCACTTTTTAAAAACTAGCTTACGCTTTTATTGTTATTATTGTTGTAGGTACTCGATAAATGGAATAAATACTTCATCAAGTTGAGCACAAATATAGCATCTATTTTGTGTGTGTTTATTTTTCTCCAACTAATCCTTTTCAGCGATAAGCGGCGCACCAAATTATCAAAAACCAAAATAACTATCACGAACATTACACGTTTGATAAAAGTCACTGCACTGTATGTCATATCTCGTTATCAATTAAAAATTGTACCAACACGGAATGCATAATAAAATGCCTGACCTCAAACGTTTCTTTCTTTTTCGACCAGACAAAATCTATTCTATGTACCCTCTTTATCTTTAGGAATTTTATGAACTTAGATTAATTATTATTGTCACTTCGGAACATAATAATTTTACTTTAAAATGACTCTAGTTACGTTACATTTCGATTAAATTAAATGAACAAAAATGCTTACCCAACCAAGTACCATTGTTATCCAATAACTTTCATCAACTATTATCTTCAAGGTATCTCAAAACAAAGCATGAATCAAACCCGTGGCCTGTGGCTTTTCGCTAAGCCCAACCAACAAACTACGTTTGTTACACGCGCATTCTTCCGAATGCCGTACGGGTCGCACGGATTCCTCCGTGGTCTAACCTGGACCCCGACCTCCGCCAGAGCCACCCGCGTACCGCGTATCCACGGTCTACCTTAAAGCAGTTTCGCATCTACTTCAAGCAGATACCGACTTCTACGGACTACGGCTACGAAATGGACCCCGACCTCCGCCAGAGCCACCCGCGTACCGCGTATCCACGGTCTACTTAAAGTAGTCTCGCATCCACTTCAAGCAGATACCGACTTCTACGGACTACGGCTACGAAATGTCTACTGGTACGGTCCGACCAGCCGAGCTAAGATTCATCGCTATCACTCTACTCAAATTCACTTTTTATATCACAACACTTCAAATGGTACTTAGCTCTTGGGCATTCTAACAAACTAATACCACAAATCTACCCACATTAAACTTCAACAAAATGATCGCATGATAAAAGTGTGTTCCGATGTTATAATACTTGGTTAAATTACACTAAAATCAAAGGGTGTAACTTTCCCTTCATAATAAAAACATAGAGGTCATAATAAATACGATTTCTTTTGTTTTTCAGCGATTAAACATCAAAATAAGATTACAATGAGGAGCGATTTGTTTTAATTACGGAACTACGTTAAATGATTTTATTACCGGAAATTGATGTCTTTATTTTTACTCACGATTATCAAACAAACTACACACACACAACATAGTTTACACAAAAATTAAAATTTAAGCAATGAAATTGTCCTCAGACGTAATGGAATAAAAATAATGCCATACCCATACTCGCTGTGTTACTTAGCTTTACCAAAATTCGACGCCACATTCCATCCATGCCATGTGAGATGTAATGGCACATGTCAACTCGCTTGCCATTTATGAATCCAGTTCTCATCTGAAAATTGCTATCTGAAAACCTGGAAATAACCTAGCCAGCCATGTGTGGGACGTGAAGTTACATCCAACTTCTGATTTCGGAGGCACTAGTCAGGATGGTGGTATAATGCTCCGATCATCAGGTTGCAAGGTGTAAAATAAAACACAGTAGGCGTTCAATACGTGTCTTCATGATTTAAATTAGGTTACAGGTTACACAGTTTAACTTAATTTGATTAAAGCTTTTAGGTTATGTTAAAACGTGGTACGACTGAAATACACTTAGAGAAACGTTATGCCGTCGGGCATAGGTACGACGTATAGGATTTTATTACAAAGCACACTAGTTAACTTAATGCGACCGTTCAGCTCGACGTCTGCTCGAGAAGTCCTCGCTGTTCGTAGCCGACTCCACAGGTGCCCTCTGTTGGGTTCCCCCTCCGATATCCCATCGAGACACGTTTACAATTCGTACAGTGTTGCCATTTAAATTACAGTTCCGGATTTACGTTTTATTCAAAGTTTAATGATTTATTTAGTTTGATTCTAATCTAATTTTATTTCCGTCTCCGACATATAGATTATGTCCTATACCTAATAAAAAAGCGTAGTTATAGTACCACCTGCACCATTTATAGCAATTAATTCTCAGGAATTTGTGTATATAGAGGCAGAATGCCCGAAGGTCAACTCATGGCATGCGAGCAAGACTACACATCAAATTACCACTAGACAAGACTGTATTCATAGACTTATAAAGTCACAGGAGATAGATGCAACGTGCAAAAACACGCCTATCTCACTGACTAAGGAGGCTCTTACCGAGCTAGATAATCATCATTATGCTATAACAATCCCTAGAAGTATCAAAGTCCTGTACAACTTGGCTCAGCGGAAGCAATTGGTTTATATCATACAACTATCCCAATATATACACTGATTGTCTTGAGTATAACTGCATTGAATTCGTCACGTTCGAAAAGGAAAGCGGAATCCAGCAACGAGTTTTTCTCCATCGAATGCAGATAATACGGAACTAGAAAGAAGAAACGCAACTTTTGGCGTCGACTTTACCAAATAGTTGCCTCAGATTATAGAACCAAAAGGCAGATGTAGTCGTTCTAGTATAAAGTGAAGCTACCAAAGCAAATACAAAATAAAAAGCTAATACAATCTCGTGTCAGTACTACGGAAAGCGTCAAATAGCATAAACGTCGCAAGTGTCAAATTTTTTAAAATAATTTTATCAGTTATAATGCCGTCTTGCATTATTAAATTCTCTAAAAGTTGTTCGCAAAAACAAAGAAAAGAAGACGGAATATCTTTTCACAGGTAATTGTTCATTATTTTATTATTTATTTGTAATAATATTTTTTCGGTTCGCTCGGAACACAAAACCTCAACAATCATTCATTTGTACACCAGTTTAAATGAAAATCGGTTATCCTAAATTTGGGGAAATATGCATGGACTATTTGGACATTGGTCGATTTATAAATTTATATCGAAAAAAAATATTTTGAAAGTAAATAGTTTTATTTATTTAAACCTAAAAGTCAGGCAATACAGCCAATAAAATTAGCATTCTAACTGCTGAAAATGTCACGTGTGCCAATAATATGTATGATAAATATTATATAATATTTTAGTTTCTGCTTAGCCTACTAATAACTAATAACTATAATTTTTGCAGATTTCCGACATATGCTGTAACAAGAGAAAAATGGGTTCATATTATTCGGAAAAGCAGGCAAGATATTAATTGGTTAATTAATTTTGCGTGGTTCACTCATTACATTTTAGTGAGGATGACGTGTACCTATCTCACTAAAAAAGGACATTGGTTGATTAAAAAATCATCAAAACCGAATTTTTGTTTTAATAAATAAGTATATTGATATTTTTTTTGAATAAAAATATCTACCCAAAGAGACAAAAATCCATAGGTTAATTAAAACAATTAAACATATTTAAAATATTAAATTAAATAGGTATATTAAAAGAACATTTACACATAATTATTATATAATACTTTTTGATAACTAGTGATATGGCTACAACCCATTAATGTCCCACTACTGAGGGTCTCTCCTCATTATTAAGGAGGCCTAGAGCATACTCCACCACGCTGCTCCAGTGCGGATTGGTGGAGGGGTTAGTGGCCAACACATTGTCGAAAGTTTTCAAGTCGCCCGAAGGCCTCCGACACGGCTTAACGACTGCTATCTATCGATGTATCGATATCAACCGGGACCGACGGCTTTACGTGCCTTCCGAAGCTCGGAGGCGCTCAAGAAATTATTATCAGAAGAAATTAAAATCAATTATTATTACATACAATAAAACTTTAATTTTTTGTCTGTTTTTCTGTGCATTTGTTCCGCCTAATCTCAGGAACGGCTTAACAAATTTAGATGCAGATTTCACTGACGTATTCAAATGAGCTTGGGTTAACATTTAGTTAGAATCGGTACATAAATAAGAAATCACGTCAATTTAAAGAATACCATCCCTCATTTATCGATTATGGGCTTACCGAAGCGAAACAAGGGCGTTCACTAGTAATAAATAATTTGCCAATTTAATTGTGCATAATGTTTTAAGCTGAAAATATGGCGAACAATGTTTACAAAATTGCGGGAGATTATGACTTTTCACTTGGCAACCTCACACACACAAAGAATTACGTATCCATACGGTGCAATTGCTAGTTGACATTAAGGTTGTCATGCACACATAGGGAAAAAGCGGCTTCACATTATTCGTCGCTTTTCTTTGCGAATGTTCTATCTGCCTTTTGGTTCTATAATCTGAGATAGTTGCTCATCTGGAGGGGGAGGTGTGACGAATCCCCGTATGTAAGCCTACCTTAGGCCCGTATGTGAACCTACCTTAGAAGTGCAAAACTGCGGATTCATCTACATCTCAAGTATCCGAGAATAGTGTGAACATTCGCGCTCCCACGATACCCTGTAGTTACTTCCTACCTAACTTCGGAGGAAAGTCCTCGCTTAATTAATATTAAGAACTTAGATTTAAAAATACCTTTGTGGAAAGTTTAATAAAGTTTAAAGTTATTTTCGCCCAAATACGCTTTTATTGGACAATATCCTCGACAGGCCACCCTATATCCGTAAGTAACTTAAAAATATTTTTTATTTATTTATTGTCTGTCTGTCTGTCTGTCTGTCTGACCGATCATCACGCTTAAACCACTGGACGGATTTCATTGAAGCTTGGTAAAGTTATTTACCTATATACTGGTGTCTATTATAGGGTACTTCTTTTTTCGAATAACATTAAGGTTCCCTAGGGAGAGGTGACTAAAGTTTGTATGGAATTTTTTTATAACGTCGTCCGATTTACTTTAAATTTGCAACAAAGGGTTACCACTTAAATTAATAGAATACGTATTTCTCAGTTTTTCGATATTTTGTAAGGAAAAGAAAAAAAACACAAATAAATGCGGAAATTTCTAATTTTTAAGGTAACTTTCTGACTAAACTGGAAATATTTTTAACCCCATATTTAAAAATTATTATAGCTAAATAAGTAATCTTCAATGTAAATTCAGGATTTTAAAAAATAGCCAGCAAAGGGCGCAAAAAATGGGGATAAAGTTGGTACAGTTAGAGATACAGTGTTTATTCGAGTTGACTTAAGTTTTGTCATACATAACGATGTCTAAGATGTGTTTGTCTAAGATGGCGATGTTCAAGTAGCTGAATCACGCTAATGACTATTTCGTAGGAAAACTATAAATATTGCAAAGTCTCATGGTATTTTGTTTATGGTATATTTAAATCTAAAATTTTGGAAATACAAACCTTCTAAACATAGTATTGATACTTTATTTCGCATCTTTCCTATTCTAATTAAAATTGTTTTTATATTTAGGATCTGTTTAATTAGTTTCATTTCGTTAGATTCACGCGGGAAATACTCCTATGCGCGAATTCGCGGGCTTAAATTTTTATGGAACTTTCACTGGGAGAGAGAGGAGATTCTGGAGCAACACAGAGGTTACTTTTTATCCCGGAATTCCGGCGGGATCAGGATTCACGCGTGAAAAATTCCTATGCGCCAAGTCACGGGCTTCGATTTTTATGGAACTTTCACTAGGAGATAGAGAAAGTTGTGGAACAACATATAGGCTACTTTTCATCCCGGAACTCCCGCGGCATCAGGGTTCACGTAAGAAAAACTCCTATGCGCGAAGTCATGGATGGGCTTAGATTTTTTATGGGACAGGCTACTTTTTATCCCGGAATTCCCCCAGGATCAGGATTAACGCGGGAAATCTCATATGCGGGAACGAGGTCGGGGGTTCAAATGTTTATGGGACTTTCAGTGGAAAGTAGATCAGGATATGGAGCATCATATTAGGCTACTTTTTGTTCCTGACTTCTCGCGGGATCGGGATTTACGCGGGAAAATCTCTTATGAGCGAATGAATTCGGGGGCTCATCAATATCTATATATTTATACATAAGTAGATATATTATGAATATCTATACATTAACAAGTAAAAACCTTTTTTTTTTGTACGGTGTGACTAAGACAAAGTAAAAATCAACTGCTCTTTGTGTGTGTTGGTATGTGTGGAGTAATAATATAGTCCATTATTTATATTAGAATTATCGCGGGGTCGGGATTCACGCAGGAAAAACTTTGTAACACACAGAGTTCCACGCGGGCGGAGCCGCGGGCACAGCTAGTTTAAAATATAAGAGATAGTGAAAGATAAAAAAAACTATTCCAACAAGTAATGATGCACGGTAGGCCAGTACAGATAATTAAAAAAAGTTACAGGATGAAACCCATCTAAAAATAACAGGAAAAATTAATTACAGGTGATTTGAGGTCGGGAAGTGGGAGTATGTGGGCTTTGTAAGTTTAAAACGGGTTTATCACGATTCTGCAAAAAATCCAATGTGCCAATTACAGTGCAATTGTGACATAAAAACGAACATTTTCACCAAGGTTCATGAAAACTCGATTTGTTTTGTGTGAGAGAAAAATAAAAAACCCAAAATGTCGGTTATTTAGATTTTTGTAAAAGTACTTAATGATTCAAATGTAAGTATTCTTTCGTTCATTATCCTTAATTAATATGTTGTATCTGTATTTAACCTATTTAAAATATCTAAAAAGAAATAATCCTTACTCCTTACTAATATTATAAATGTGAAAGTGTGTTTGTTTGTTTGTTTGTGACTCTTTCACGTCGCAACATGGCTATTATATGGCTATTATATGCATGGTTTATGTATGTGGGGATAGTGAGGAGGGTAAAGAGTGACGTAGGCTACTTTTTACCGCGGAAATACATCTCATTCCCATGGGAAGATTGATGTTTTGTTAGTTGCTAGATATTTAGTTTCGGATGTTGTTAATAGATGGCTTTAGTAAAACTCATTTGTAAGTTCTGAATCACGCTATCAAATACCTACTACCTACATGTAATTTACATAAGTCATAGGCAAATGTTATAGGCTACTTTTTAGCTAAGATTCCTACGGGAGCGGGACCTACGTGGCTGTTACCTACGGGTCCCGAAGCAAAGCGCGGGCGGTTCTCTAGTTTAATTAATAAATAAAATGTGCGTTTCTTATTTTTGTTGAAACTTACCTAAGGGGGGCATGAAAATATTATTTTTGGCTCGGGGAGGCTTGGCGAAATAAAGGTTGGGAAAGCCTGCTCTAAAGAATCAAGCGTTTTTAGAGTCTAAACGCTTGATTCCTTCTTGGCTAGTGGAACTATAGCGAAGTTGTTGCTCTCGCTATTGCTCACGAGAGTCAGGAGTCACGGTGATTTTAGATCTGTATCCATCGATCGACATGCACACAAGACGTGCTGAAGTGACTTCTTTTTCGAAGTTGGACTTACCCATTTGGATCACTTGTCCCAGATAAAATCAAAATAATTTATGTATGTTTTAGTTTATTATTATTATCAGCAGATATCATAATCAAAGTATTATCAGGCTATCTTACGCCTCGAAGATAGTAAATTATTGGACCTATTAATGGGCAGCGTTGATTACATCCAAAGTAATAGTAAATGTGTAAGGTTGACCACTCAAAATGGTGAGTTGAAATTTTAACCTTCCTATTCCTATTTAAGTTTGCTATAGATCTTTCTTCATTTAAATGTTTTGAATATCATTTTTTGATGCCTACGTACTTAGTATGATAAGATATCTTTCGATTTCACTTTTACAAAATATTTAGATACATATCAGACAGATTAGTATCGACACGTGTTATTTTTTTCATTGCTACTGTAAGTATTTATTTCGCAATGTACCTATAAATAAATATTTCAGTGTACATTTTTAAAATAATTAAGTGACATAAACCCCTATCTTAAAAATTTCAAGAATTAACTCGTTAATCACGAACTTGAAATTACTTGCATATTTTGCGTTATTTTAATAATTAGCATTTTTACATACAGTAAACTTCTCATATTATTTTCGGTGTAGGTACCTACGTATTCATAAGATTTTTTCAGGAATACAACTTGTGTCAAGATGATATCCATACTTCCATACTTATAATATTATTTATTTATTTATTTATTTATTTAAGCTTCTTTGCACCATACAATGTATACGAGCAAAAGGCGGACTTAATGCTAAAAGCATTCTCTGCCAGTCAACCTTTGGGCAGTGGGAAAACAACGAAGGCGGCAAAAGAATATATATACACGTACATAAACATAATATATATTATTATACATATCATAAATAAACATACATGTAATTAAAATAATATCATACATAAACTTAAATATACCTAAAAAATATATATAATATATATATATATATATATAATATAAATAAATATGTATACAAATACATATTATGACAAATTAGTGATGACTAAGGGAATTGAGCAGATGAGAGAATAGGTGCTTCTTAAAAGTGCATTTGCTGGACGGTTTTCTTAATCGACTGGGCAGTGCATTCCAGAGTCGAGTAGCTTGGGCTGCAAATGAGTAGACCAGGAAACCAGTACGGTGAAGTGGAGTAGATAGAGCCAAAGTCTGAGAAGAGCGCAGCAATCGATCATGAGTATCGCACCGAAACTGAAATTTACATTTCAGATACTCCGGCGCGAAATTATCAAATAGAATTGAAAATAGAGTGGAAAGTATCCTGTATTGCCTGCGTTGGCGAATCGGGAGCCATTTCAGCTGAGAACGATATGAGGAGATATGATCGTATTTTCGAAGACAGAAGATAAAACGGATACAGTTATTAATGAGACGATCCAGTTTGTCCAGAAGATCTTCATTTAGATCAGGATAACAAACATCAGCATAATCAATAATGGGGAAGATAAGAGCATGCACCAGAGTTATTTTTACCTTGGTTGGGAGAAAATTTCTGAGGCGATTTAGTGCTCGAAGCTTTGCAGTGACAGACCCACAGATGTTTTTTATTTGTGTAGACCAGCTAAGCGTGGAGTCCAAGTAAATACCCAGATTTTTAACGTTTTGTGTAAAAGGTACAGGAGAACCATCCACGATTATCGGTGGGACAACACTGAGATCGACTTTGGACAATTGACGGCTGCTACCTATTACAATCGATTTACATTTGCCAATGTTAACTTTTAAACCAAATTTGGCGCACCACAGATTCAACACAACCAAATCCTCATTAATTTTCTGTATAGCGGAAGCAATAGAATCAACGTTCTCTTGTGCGTAAATTTGCAGGTCATCTGCATATAAATGGTAAGAGCAACGAAGCCGGGAAGATAGAAAATTAATAAAAATAGAGAACAAAAGAGGAGACAAAATACCACCCTGCGGCACGCCAGAAGGGACTTGAAGCCAGTCAGAGATGTCAGGACCAGAACGAACGGCTTGCTGGCGATTGCCGAGGTAGGTAGAAAACCAACGCAAAGAAGTCGGGCAAAAATTGAGATGACCGAGCATGGCAATGAGAATATCATGATCCACCAAGTTAAATGCGTTCGAAAAGTCAATTAGGACAAGCACAGTGACCATTCTATTCTCCATGCCTGCCCGGATATCATCAGTGACCTTTATGAGGGCAGTAGTAGTGCTGTGTCCGGAACGAAAGCCGGATTGAAAAGGAGATAAAAACTTACTCTCTTGAAGAAAGTAAGTTACTTGTCGGTGAACTGTGGACTCTAAGATTTTGGACAAATATGGCAAGATTGATATTGGCCTATAGTTATTAAGTTGTGAGGGGTTAGCAATTTTAGGAAGAGGGATAATAAAAGCATTACGCCATAAAGTAGGAAAATCCCCTGACAACAAAGAAAAATTGACTATGTGAGTAATGACAGGAAGAAAATGTTCGAGAACGGGAAAAATCATGGCACGACTCACACCATCACAGCCTACTGCCTTGGATTTTAAAGATGTCAATGTATTACGAGCATCCTCAACCGAGATAGGGGAAAAAGAGAAAGATTCGTGTTGAGGTTTGGCCATGGAAGTAATTTCCAAAATTGTTTGAGATTTAATATGAGGACTAAGAACAGGAGCGCTAGAGAAATGAGTATTCAACACGTTAAGAGGAAATAGAATGTGGTCATTGTTAACCGAAAGCTTACCTATCCCATGAGAGTTAAGGAACTTCCATATTTCGGCCGGAGAAGAATTGGAGATATTATCGAAAAAATACCGACGTTTTGCTGCTCTTACCATTTGATTGCAACGGTTACGTGCTTTTTTGTACAGAGCCCAGTGTTCGTCACACCTATCGCGTTTAAATTTATTAAAAGCCCTGTTACAACGAGTCATCGCGATGCGTACTCCTCGAGTGATCCATGGGGCTGGTGGACGCTTCACACGGACGGCCTTCACAGGTGCATGCCTGTCAAACAGTTTTAGAATTGAATTGTTAAGGTTAGAAATTTTTTCATCCACTGTTGACGAGCTATACACCGGCGAAAAGTCAATAGTGGAAGCGTCTTTACGCAGTGCAGTGAGATCCAAACTAGCAAAGCTTCTCATCAGGATTAACTCCGGTTTAAAATAATTAATTTATAAATGTGAAAGTGTGTTTGTTTGTTTGTTTGTGACTCTTTCACGTCGAAACATGGCTATTACCTATATGGTGTGGTGGGTCACTATCTTACCATATCAAGTTTTAAAAATGAGGTAATAGGTATCTAGTTACATGTAATTTATTCTAATTCCTTGCCATTCTAGAGCGCTTCCGTGCTTCGGAGGGCACGTAAAGCCGTCGATCCCGGTTGTTATCGATAGATAGCAGTCGTTAAGCCGTGTCGGAGTACTTCGGGCGGTTTGAAAACTTTCGACACTGGGTTGGCCACTAACCCCTCCACCAATCCGCATTGGAGCAGCGTGGTGGAGAACTATGCTCTAGGCGTCCTCACTAAGGGCGCATTCAAAAAGAACGTTGGTTACCGGCGCCGATCTGCCAGTAGGTTTGGGCCGTTTGGGTAAAAAATATCGATATATCAAAATATCGATATTTTTTCAGATTTAATTTTTGGAGTTTACTCCTTAAGAAACGATTTGAGTTATAAGGCCCGGTACGGGAATTTTATGAGGAGTAAAATCAAGTGTTAACAAAAGTTGAGGCGTTATGTAGAAAGAGACAAACATGTAAATCTGTAGGATTGAACGTGTAAAAGAATGAGATGGAATACATTACACAGCGTATCTCATTCTCGGGGTCTCCTCTTTGCGCGATACTTCGTAGTCTCACTGTATAGTTGTACTGTGCGTATGTTTGTACGTGTGTGTTGCGCGCCTGCGTATTACGAAGTTCTGCCACAACTTGTATCCTGCTGCCGAGTACAGGGTATGCATGCTGTATAATAAATGCATATAGTAGCATTTATTATTATTATTTATTTGGTCGTTGGTTAATAGGGTGCACGGCAGTGTTCAAGCCAAGTTTATATGTAATACAATTGATAAAAAAATATACATATTTCAAATTCGAATATTAGCTTCATTAGAGACACGGTAGTGTCTAAGCCAAGTTCCACAAAAAATACCCCTTTTGTTTTGTTGTTCATTAAAATTATTTGTTTCCTATTTCTTATAATACTTGGTGCACGGCAGTGCACCTCGCCAAGTTCGAAATTTTAAATAAAGTTTTATTTCGTTTATTATTATTTATTTGGTTGTTGGTTAATAGGGTGCACGGCAGTGTTCAAGCCAAGTTTATATGAAATACAATTGATAAAAAAAATATACATATTTCAAATTCGAATATTAGCTTCATTAGAGACACGGTAGTGTCTAAGCCAAGTTCCACAAAAAATACCCCTTTTGTTTTGTTCATTAAAATTATTTTTTCGTTTCCTATTTCTTATAATACTTGGTGCACGGCAGTGCACCTCGCCAAGTTGGAAATTTTAAATAAAGTTTTATTTATATTATTTTGTAACATACTTTATGTAATACGCTTTATTGAAGTAATATAAATAATCCGAATAATTACAGATATATGTTTGTTTCTCTTATCATTTTAGCAGATGCGTTCATTTACCCTTTTTTCTATTCGATATATATCATAATTATCGTTCGTAAGGAGTAAACTCCTCGTAGCTGACACACACTTTTTTTATTTAAAGCTCTGCTGTCTGCTCATGGATCGCATCATGTACCTATTTGACCAATCCGATTTCTTAAATTTAGAAAAAGAGTAGGTATGCAGTAGGCTATATGGGTTTAGTTTCTTTGCTTCAAACACAAACAAAAATTACAGTCTATGACCTACTTGTCTATGACAATGACACTGCTTGTTGGTTTGGTTAGTAAAGTGCCACAAACTAATCTGACCCGGTAAGAGGGGCGCTACTGTCTTGGTCTTTGTCTGACAACAGTATAACATTTGCATTAGTTGCAATTTTGGCAACCGGAGATAAGTTTGTGGCACTGTATACTATGTTGATTTTTTCTTGGCTACATGTACATAAACCTGTTTTTTAATAATAGAACTGATGTCATAACAGCCAGATGTGTATTTAGGTACTTTAAAATTTCGAATATTTTGGCAATTTTTATAAATAATTGCATATTGGGAAAAATTATCGATATATCGAAATATCATATACATTTAATTTAATTTCAGATACATTTGGAAAATATCGATACGATAAATGTCGATAATATGTTTTTCCCATTTGTCCATCCCTGTCCCTATCTGTCAGCACTTATCGGTATAGTCTAAGATCCGAATCTAAATCGACATTCATCGGGTTGTAGCCAAGAAAAAATCAACATACAGTGCCACAAACTTATCTGGTCCGGTTGCCAAAATTGCAACTAATGCAAATGTTATAGGTAGGTACTGTTGTCAGACAAAGACCAAGACAGTAGCGCCCCTCTTACCGGGTCAGATTAGTTTATTTTTTATTTTATATATATTTTTATTTTATAGATATTTTTCTTAAAAAATATCGATATTTTGATATATCGATATTTTTTACCCAAACCTACTGGCAGATCGGCGCCGGTAACCAGCGTTCTTTTTGAATGCGCCCTTAGACTATAACTATAACGATAAGCGCTGGCAGATCGGCGCCGGTAACCAGCGTTCTACTTGAATGCGCCCTAATGAGGAGAGACCCGTGCTCAGTACAGTAGTGGGCCATTAATGGGTTGTAGCAAATGGTTGTACATTTACAGAAAGGGACCTCAAGCCAGCATTAGAATTCTAGGCTTTGTGGGAAATCTACGACGTGGGCAATAAGTACCTATGTTTTATATTTATAATAAGTAAGTATTTTCTTATTTGAGTATGTAGGTAATTATGGCATTTTTATTACTTTCAGGTAACTTTATATTTAATCTTGGGTCTTATAACATGGGCGACGGGAGAGCCCCGTACGGTGGAACCGCCCCTCCGCGTGGAAATACCGCCGCCCCCGGCAGACCAGCGCTCGTCGGCCAGAAATGTCTTCCAGAGCTGGATTAATATGCCCATCGATCACTTTGATCCGCAGAACCAAGACACATATCAAATGGTACCGAATTTTATTTTACTAAATAAATGTTGACAAAAACCTACCAACATCGACGAGTAGGTAAAAAGATACAAAGTTAGATCCATATAAAAAAACATACAGTCGAATTGAGAAACTCCCCCTTTTTGAATTCGGTTTATAAATACTTAGAATGAGTTAAATCGTGCACACGTGACTGGATATTCAAAGCTAAGCCCACTGCCTCAAAAAGCATTATAATTATGTACAATTAGCCGAGACTTTACAGATACGTGTTATAGGTACCTACCTAATTCGATAGAATGTACAGAAGCAATAGTGGTATTTTTTATACCAATTGAAGGCACTAATTGCTTGCAACTTGCAACACGAATACGTAATGAACATAATATTATGTAGGTAATAGCTTCATTTAACGTGTCCATTTTTTTATCTGCATCTCTTACTGGTTTTTTTTCCTTGTTTAGGTATTAACTACGTTCCTCTGTCAAGACAAGACCATGTCTGTTAACCACGCACGAGAGCATTTAATATTTAGGTACTATTGAAATGTTTTCGTTTCGCGAAGATAAAATGCCTGTTGTGTGGACTCTACAATATGTAATGGTATAGACATTATGCGAATGAATACTATGTAATAATAATAACACTATACCTAACGACATCGCACGGGGCTTTTTAAATTACATAATTACGTGACAGAGTCGCATACACAATAATATTTGCTTCATTATATCCACATAACATGTTGTATCTACTTGTATTTTGTTATAATTTGCATGTTGTTATTATATACTACTTACAATGTGTAACAAAAAATAAAACAACACTTATAGTAACTATAATCGGACTCGCTAACACACTCATATCCCCGCACTAACGAGCTAAGAAAAAACGTTTATCTTTCACATACCTACATTTATTTGCCCTATCCGGGAATCGATTCCCATAAACATAGGTACCTCACTTCGAAATAGCATTTTAGGCTACGGGTCGCTACGGGCAGCCTGTAGTTTTTAATTTCAGCCTTATTTCAATTTTACGAAGGATTACTTCGCATTGACGTTAGTGGATGTTTTAAATTTTGTACATAAAAATGTAGGTATATTTCACACATATTTTTTTCAAATTAATTTTGCTTTTAACATATTATCCACTTACGTGTATAGGTAGTACTATGCCAAGTTTCATATTCCTTAAAAAAATATTGGTAACTACCGAAATGGGTAGGTCTATATCCAAAGAGATCTGTTAAAGTACCTACTTATTATTATGATTAAGATTATTGTTCTATTCACAGAGGTTTATGTTTAACGAACAATTCTTCGGTGGAGACGGATACCCCGTGTTTATACTAGTTGGAGGAGAGTGGAACATCGTGCCCGGCTGGCTTCAGGGAGGAAACATGTTCGCAATGGCGCAAGAAAATAGGGGATATCAGATCTACACCGAACATAGATATTATGGACAGAGTCTACCTTATCAGTGAGTGGCCATTAAATTTACTTTAACCCGCGAGCACTCGCGCTATGAGCATTTCCCTCACGGTGAATTTCAAATTCGCGCCATTTTTGGATTTATTTAACTATGGACGTCGTTCGACCTATAGCTGAGTTTTATACTTCCCCCGTTCCGCCCGTAACATTTTTTTCATGTTAGTGTGCATCAATCGCACACTGGAGGTGGTTTGTCACGTCCGAGTCACGTCGCGCGGCGTTTTGCTCATCGCGCGAGTGACAACGTAAGTATTATTTTATTAGTAATTCTTGTATTGGAAAATAGTATTTTACCTAATTTAAAGTCTTTATTGTTTAAAAACGTTCAACAATGAGTATATTATACATGTACATATAAATATAACAATATTTTTACAGATAGATAGCAGAGAACAACAAATTCCAAAAGTGCACTTAAGAAATGCCCATTTAATTCCTAAATTTGTAATTAAATTGTAATTAGTGTAACGAATGTTATATATTAAAAATAAATAATTGATTGTGATTTTACACAACTGTTTTATTATTAACAAGCAGTAATATAAATAAATATACTATAATTTATGTACTTTTTCGCTATTTATAAAACGTGAGAAAAATGCTCTATACGCGAGTGCTCGTGTAAGTTTAAGCGCGAGTGCTCCCGGGTTAAAAAGTCACACTTGCTTTGTTATTGGCTACAACTAAGTATAACCCATTAATGGCAAATTCTTGAGGAGGCCTGGAACATACTCCACCACGCTGCTCCATTGCGGATTATTGGAGGGGTTAATGACCAAGTATCGGAAGTTTTTCAAGCCGCCTGAAGACCTTCCGACATGGCTTACCTAATGAGTGCTCTATCGATAACAACCGGGACCGATGGCTTTACGTGCCCTCCGAAGAACGGAAGCGCTCAAGAAATTTTTGCCACTAGGGGTCACCCATTCATCTAACGACCGCGCCCGCAGTTGCATAACTTTGTCGATCACGTATGATCGACGCAAGCCGCCGAGCTATGAGCGTTTCGCTGTGTTATTATCTATCTTCTATCTATACTTATAATAAATCTGTAGAGAGGTCAATTCTGTACATTAAATATATTTCCAAAATAACTATCAGGGGGTGATTAGGGATCGATACTGATGCCAAAAATGCAATCAGTAAAATTTTTGTCTGTCTGTCTGTCTGATGTATAACCGTTATAGAAACAAAAACTACTCGACGGATTTTAACGAAACTTGGTACAATTATTTTTCATACTCCCGCGCTGGTTATAGTATACTTTTCATCACGCTACAATCAATAGGAGCAGAGCAGTGAAGGGAAATGTTGGGGAAACGGGAGAAGTTACTGCATTTTTAAGCTTCCGTCGCGTGTGCAACCTTAATGGTTAAAGCTACACAGAAATCATGTATGACGGAAATGTTCTCCTTAAAATTATATAAAAAATATTCCACGACAGCATATGTCTATCTTTTATGGTTGACTCACAATAACACGTGTAACTCCCGATAGCTTAGCAGTTCGAAGCTTTCTGATTAAGTATACCTATATTTTATCTACTCTTACGTTTATGACACTTAAGTGGGTGAAATAAAGGGGTGAAGTTTAAACGAAATTCATGCGGGCGAAGCCGCTGGCAAAAGCTAGTTTTATATAAATTAAATTTCAAGACACCAAAGTAATAGATCGCCAACACTTAAATAAATACAATGCAAATCTTTTCAGGCAATTTACTACAGAAAATTTACGTTTTCTTAACGTGGACCAAGCCTTAGCCGATTTAGCTTTCTTTATTAAAGAATTAAAGAAGCAACCGAGGTTTGCCAACAGTAAAATCATTTTGTATGGAGGATCCTATGCGGCTAATATGGTGCTCTGGTTCAAACAACGGTACCCGCATCTAGTAGTCGGAACGGTGGCTTCAAGCGGGCCTATCAAGGGAAAAGTAGACTTTTACGGTGAGTTTCATTTATCTTCTCTTTGGTTTAGATATACCTAATAATTTAAAAGCTAGCTTACTTACATTTTTCCAAATATCTCTACCTATATTGTTTACGCCCAAAGTACAGTAAGTATTCAAATACATCGCATTTCCGATGCAATAATCCTTACTAATATTATAAATGTGAAAGTGTGTTTGTTTGTTTGTTTGTGACGCTTTCACGTCGCAACAAAGCTATTATATGGTAAGGTTTATGTGTGTGGGGATAGTTAGGAGGGTGGAGAGTGACGTAGGCTACTTTTTACCGCGGAAAAACATCCCATTCCCATGGGAAGATCGATGTTTTGTTAGTTGCTAGATATTTATTTTCGGAGTTCCTAATAGATGGCGTTAATAAAATTCATTTGCGAGTACTGAATTACGCTATCAAATACTACATGTAATTTACTTAAGTCATAGGCAAATTTAATAGGCTACTTTAGCTCTGCCTCGAGAACTCCCCGCTCCGGCTGTATTCAGTGTACCGCCCGCCCGCTGGCACTATCCTGTTGGCTGATGTCCGCAAGTTGCTGGACTCGCCGACACCGGTGGTGGGCGCGGGCGACTGGAACTGCAAGCATCCGGGGTGGAATAGCCTAGCTGCCAACAGAAGTGGAAGGCTACTTTTTGATGCCGCTGAACAGCACGGCTACACTGTCGAGGGTGTTTCACACCGTTACCGCGGCTCTGAATAAGAAAGAACGCGTGTATGCAGTATTCCTCGACATGGAAAAGGCGTTCGACCGTGTTTGGCACGACGGCTTTCTCTACAAGATCTCGCAGTCGTCGGCGCCCCGGAGTGCCGTTAAGGTGATCTCCAGTTTCCTCGAAAAGAGAAGCTTCAGAGTGGTTGAAGACGCCGAATCCACCGAGCGCCCGATGGCAGCCGGCGTCCCGCAAGGGAGTTGCCTGTCCCCGGTCTGCCTCGCCTGCTACACCGACGACATCCCGGCGGCAGGGGGGGCGTCGCTTGCCCTGTATGCCGATGACGTGGCGTACATCACCACGTCGCTGAATAGAACCCACGCCATCGTCAAGATGTAGCGTGCGCTTGATGCCCTCCCCGAATGGCTCGCCGCGTGGAGACTGTCGGTGAGTGTCGGGAAGACGCAGGCCGTGAACATAGGAGGATACCTCAACAGGCGGGACCCTACTCTGGAGCTTCATGGACAAGATATCCAATGGGCCCCACAGGCTAAATACCTGAGGGCAAAATCGACGGAAGACTTTCGATGAAGCCACAGGTTACGAAAGCCGTCGTGAATTCTAGAAGCGCGATGGCAGAAACCAGTGCTCTCCTCGAGCCTCCCTCTCGGACTGTAGCTCGGGGTCTACAAGACCTACATCAGATCCCGCTTCACGTACGCGGCACCGGCGTGGTACGCGCTCGCCAGCGAACCGCAGCGCAAGAGGGTGCGCGCGGTTCAGGCGATTGCGCTCCGCCGGCTGACTGGTGCGCCGAGGTACGTCAGGAACGCCGTCATCCAGAGGGACCTTCGAGTCGAGAGCCTGGACGACTTCATCGAGAGATTGGCACGCAACATGTTCGGGCGTGTCGACGCGTCGCGGTTCCCACATCTGCAGGACCTGGCGCCGCTCCACGCCCGTCCACCGGACCGCTGGGCCTTCCCGCGCGACTTGCTGGTTGCGCGGGACGGGCCTAGCACTGACCGATACTGGGGCTTCGTAAGTCGTCGCCCGGCGCTGATCGGCTCCTGCTGGGCTTCCCACCAGCGGGATTCACCCGGTAGGGCCTCGATCGCCTGGGCGGCGCGAAGATGAACCCCATCCCGTTTAAGACTCTGTGGCCTGTAAAAAGGCCGCCACTCACCGGACTTGACCTATTGGTTAACCACAGATGGACAACCAAGGGCCTTAGGGCCCAACCCAAGGACCGGCCCGTTTTAACGGGCCGCGAGAGACACCCCCAAAGGGGAACTAACTGTCCCGAGGGCTCCACACACCTCAGACAGGATGGAGTGAAGAGAGCGAGTAGTAGGCTACTTTTTAGCCTAAATTCCTACGGGAGCGAGACCTACGCGGCTGTTACCTACGGGTCCCGAAGCGAAGCGCGGGCGGTTCTCTAGTAATTTATAAGTTTACACTTGGGTTTTAAGAAAAACGAAAATATCTAAACCTACGCACGAAAACGCAAATAAACGAAAATATAATGTAAGTAGATGTAGTGTAGGTATCAGTTGTTCAATCTTTATACTTAGGTATAGATTTACCGGGATGTATGTATCTCATCGATGTAAAGTATCTACAGAGGAATCAGTTATCAGTAGGCCTCGCAATTTGATTGGCACTATGAACTCTAATTACTAATGTTAGTGACAACAATAAGTTCGTTACTTAATCTGTAAATGCAATATTAAACTCAACAATGATAATAATGACACAACTTCAATCCAATTGTTATATCAATTAATTTTAATCACCAATTAACTTTCTCGGTGCGAAGGCTTTGATGTTTTGTGTAGGTAATGTATAGGTGGATGTGGATGACTTTGTTTCCACTTTCGTAATCTTCTGTATGTAATTAAGCAGGTAATTTACCCTACAAGAAGGTACCTAATATTGTTACAATCTTAAGAGGGCCAAATCGCGAGTAGGTAGATGTTATTTTGTTTGTTCGGTCAAATCTAGCGCACTGACGTAATGCCTTGATGCATTTTCTTCATGATTGTGATAAAGCAATTTAATGTGGAAAATGACCGGAAGCTACCCTAAGGATTGGTTCCAGTCAAGATAACTCCTCAACTTTTAACTGCAGAAGGACTTTTGTTTATAATTTAAGAAGGATGTTTCTTCTTTTTCAAAGGATTAATTTATTTACTTTCAAATTGCTTACTAGGTATAGGTATAATATTAATTTATTTACTACAATGCCTTAGTCATGTCACGTTAAACCTCCATTTAGCAGAATTTTTGTTGATTATGACATGGACGTTATCAACACGTTGATTGAATAGGTATAAGAGCTGGGTTTGTATGAGTTTGACATTTATGAAAATATTTCCATGTCACAGAATACTTAGAAGTAGTAAATATGGCGTTCGAATCTGAAGGAGGCGAACAATGTATGGCAACAATAAGACAAGGCATAGAGGACACGTTAGACGCACTGAAAACTGAAGAAGGTCGTCGCAGATTAGAATCAGCTTACAGGCAAGTATATTGAATACAAATAATAGTAGACAGGGACTGTGTGTCAAATAATTAATATTTTGATTGTGGGAACATAGCTCTATTTTCCTAGAATGGGTCTTCACTCGAATATCGTTCTTCCCCAACCCTAATTGGTCCTTCGAGCTATGGCCAGTCTATTGCCACTTCATCGGACCTATTCTTTGAGCTATGTGGTTCGTCCGAGCACAGCCGGTGCGTGATTTTGAGCATTATACCTACACATTTTTTCGAGAAACTGAAGACCTGCTATTAAGGAATCGATTGCTTTAAAATTTAAATTTAATAAGAAATGTTTTTATGACGATTAGATTTAATATGTTTTTGGATGTATAATGTTTTACAGACTCTGCGGTCCCATAGACTACGACGATAAATACGATTTGGGCTACTTCATAGGCCTAATCACTTGGACATTCTCGACTTCTGTGCAGCAAGCTCGGCCGGGGAGTCTCATCAAATTATGCGATAACTTTGCTGGGACTTTTTATGGCAAGTATTCAACTAAGCGACCTCCAAAAAGGAGGTGATTCATTATTCGAAACCTATATATTTTTACGTATCAGTGATACAGTTATGCAATTCCATTTTTTATTCCATCGTCATTACACAAAGGTTTTATAATGGATGGATGAGAAAAATGGCGAAAAAATCTCTTCAGCACACATTGTGAGGTAACTTGGAATTTTATTGGTGTAGGTACTACCCCGATGGAAAAAATTGGAGGGTACATTGCACACACACGAAATTTGGGTTCAAATTGTTGGAACATGTCATTCAGTGGCCTCCTCAACACATACAGTGCACGGACTAATTGTAAGTAATACCTAAATTGGTGTACTTTTTTACTTACGGTATAAAACGCAGTATAAAATTATTCCATGCTTAAAATTATTTGTTCCTGTCATATAATATTACCTATGATCCTCTAAAGTTAAAGGTCAGAAAAAGGTAAAATAAATTAAATATAGAAAAGCTATACTATAAACTGCGCTTTATTAGTAAGACCGGCCGCTGGTTCACAGGTTTCTAATATCGCTTTAGAAGGGCTTGAAATAATTAGAAAACTCAAATTGTAATAGAATGCGTTTCAATAGTAAAAATATGAGGTTCCAAAAAGGACAATACAGTAAAAAGCTTTAAAAATGTGAGATTTTCCATTTTAACTGACCACCTAGATAAATAATATCACTCGATGGTGCGGAACCGTAGGTACGTATGCAAGTCTTACTCGTACTCAACCTGATTTATTAGGGTTCCGTACCCAAAGGGTGAAACGGGACCCTATTACTGAGACTTCGCTGTCCGTCCGTCCGTCTGTCACCACGCTGTATCTCATGAACCGTAATAGTTACACAGTTGAAATTTTCACAGATGATGTATTTCTGATGCCGCAACAACAACAAATAGGTACTAAAAACAGAATAAAATAAATATTTAAGTGGGCGCCCATACTTTCGATCGACCCCTCAGCGATAGTTTAGTTACCTCTCGGTCCCAGAGATGGCGTTGTGCGTAATATGTGGCTACAATAAAACAATTAAATATTTAAGAGAGGCTTTCATACAACAGACCAGATTGTTTTGGCGTTTTTATACATTACGGTACGGAACCCTTCGTGCGCGAGTCCGACTCGCACTTGGTCGGTTTTATATTCAGTTCTACATAAGTACGTTGGGTTTATTTATCCGAGTAAGGTAGGTATGTATGTAAATGTAATAGGTAGGTATATCGGAAGCAAGCTGGCACAAATCGTCATTGACGTCATGACCTCGGTATAAATGACCATGGGATCCTCAAACTTTTAGGTTAAACTAAAGGTTTTACTATTTAAGAACACAATAATCTGGAACAAGACAGTAACACATTGGTTTCGCTTGTCAATGTTGCGTCTTCCAAATAGATGTTGCGAGTTTTTGTGACGGGCAAGGCCTTCTAACCCTGAAACCTTTGTTTCAGCCCGGGCTTGGTATTATCAAACCTGCACAGAATACGGATACTACCAAACTGTACCACGATCTGGAACGGTATTTGAAGGACTGATATGGCATGATGTTGATCTTTACGTAGAAGTTTGTAAGCGAGTCTTTGATCAAAGGTGCCTATTGCATTTACCTATTTTTGTTAACTCACATATCAATACTTAGTTACTTACTTAAGTAGCTACGTAGCCTAGGTACTCGATAATAAATTCATTAGTACCATTTTCGTTTCAGATTCAACGAAGAATTTGTTTATAACGCAGTAGACAGAGTAAATCAAATGTTTGGTGCTTTAGACCCTGTCGTGAACCAAACCATCAATATCCACGGTAACATCGATCCCTGGCGTGCGCTCGGCGTGTATGATCGCGATCTGAAAGAGGGTTCACCTACTTTTAACGTCCCCAGGTAAATTATCTTTTCATACGGTTTCATAAAGTTAATATAAATTAACTTACTTATATTCAAATGAAGAGAAGTGAAAATTGTTAATTCGCACGAACGCAAAGTTAGCTAGCAAGTTTTTACGGAAAATATGGGTCGAAGGGCTGTAGCCTTGAATCAAGGGTCAATTGACGTCTAACGCCTCGGCATGAAGCAAATATAGCGCCTCGGCCACGCATATGAGATCGATATTATCTCGCACGTTGTCACAAGGTCCGTGTTGCTTTTGAACTCTAAGGTCGCGAGCGCATAAAATGTCTGGAAGTTCGGCAGGAACTTTTCACTTTAGATAAGTAGGTCCCTATTAGACAATAATTTTTCTTTAATTTTTAGGGCATCGCATTGCTTCGACATGCAAAACTGGTTGGCTACAGATACCATTCTAATGACAAACGTACAACAAGCGGCAAGAAGACTAGTGAAATCATGGCTCTCTGAATAAAATTTATCTGTAATATTATGACGCTTGTTACTAAAAACCTTTTAAAATGATATTCTTGAGAGACCGTCACATCATTGACGTACTAAATTGATCTTGAAAAAAAAAACCTTGGTAATGCTGCAAATATCCACTACAACAACGGATAGGCAAATGTTGCCTCTAACAAAGTTGCTATTAAATTCTGGTAGGCTTTACAATAATGTAGAAGTTTTAGGCTAACCTTGCGCGTTCTTCGGACGTGTGCGAAGCGAAGGCGCCGCGAGCACAACTGAGGAGCAGGATCAGCAGGTGTTGATATGAGATGTGGTGAGGCGAGTAGAGGTTTGATGAGCTCATGAGTCGACGCCGTTGAGATAAGAAGATACGTGATGAGGATGATTTAGATTACAGGTGTTCTATGAAAATCACAGAGTACTGATGAAAATGTTACTGGCCTGACAGATGAAATTATTACTTGACCAGGAATATAAAAAACCTCGCCATATTGCGGTAAACTCATTGAACTAATTTATTTTACTGGCAACGTTTTCTTTCTAAACGTCAATCATAAATAGCTTGTCAACAATTTTCAATAAACTCAACTTAAGATTGAAACGAAAGAGGCGCTGTCGGACGCATTTGACCAATCATTGCACATTAGTAATGACAGATGAATGATCACAACGTACTTATGAATGACTTTTCGTTAGTTCCAATTTTTGCCATTTCAGAGATAAGTTGGGCGCACTGTACTTTATATTGTGATATAATTGCTTTTTACAAAAAAAATAACAGACTTCAATCTTGATAAGTAGAGATAACTCAAAAACTACTCGCCAGATGGCGCTCAATT
Source organism: Hesperia comma (assembly GCA_905404135.1). Classification (NCBI taxonomy): domain Eukaryota; kingdom Metazoa; phylum Arthropoda; class Insecta; order Lepidoptera; family Hesperiidae; genus Hesperia; species Hesperia comma. The sequence continues at coordinate 10,435,633 of FR990021.1, read as the reverse complement.
CAACATGTAAGTGTAAAGTTCTCGTCACTACAAATTAATGAAGCCCAAACACTAGATAACTGCAGTAAATCGTTGAGGAGTTCCCTCGACTGTCTTTCGGCTTCATCACATCGACTCCAGATCTTCATGAAATGGTAGCGCTTTAATGTACTTATGATAACATGAACAAACACACTAGTTGTCCATACAATTTTCGAAAGTTCCCCTCGATTTCTCTGAGATGCCATCATCAGATCCTGGTTTCCTTATCAGGGGACCCCACTGCGCATATCTACTTTACAACAAAAAAAGAATTATCAAAATCGGCCCATAAACGACGAAATAATCGCTGAACGTACATAAAAAAAAGCATATATACGGTCGAATTGAGAACCTCCTTTTTTGAAGTCGGTTAATAATGCTAAAAACTTCATAGTTGTGAAAGGAAAGTGGTTTTCTATGTGTTAAAATAATAGTTCCTTTAAAATAATATTAATTCCCCTAAATAACATTTCCGACTTAATAGTTGTCGAATTGACAATAACGACATGATCGTTACCATAGTTACTGTTGCCTGCGCTGTTGCCATAAAAAAGGAAACTTTAGCGCCCTCATGACAGGTTTTCTATTTTTCTGCAATAACAGGAATATTTTTTCTAATTTGGTAAAATTACAATGGAAGGGAAGACGTGTCTCGAGTATTTTCGCATAGGAGTCAACTTGCGCCTTTTATCGTTTCGTCATGAAATCAGTTTTCGTTAAAAATATTGTACATCATTAATTGATTAGGCTAAATAATTATTGGTGCAAAAATATGGAAGAATCTGAAGAAGCCTTTAGAATCTGAAGCTTAGCTTAGCTTAGCTTACAACCCACTAATGGCCCACTACTGAGCACGGGTCTCTCCTCACTACTGAGGAGGCCTAGAGCATACTCCACCACGCTGCTCCAATGCGGGTTGGTGGAGGGGTTAGTGGCCAACCCAGTGTCGAAAGTTTTCAAGCCGCCCGAAGGCCTCCAACATGGCTTAACGACTGCTATCAATCGATAACAACCGGGACCGACGGCTTTACGTGCCCTCCGAAGCACGGAAGCGCTCAAGAAATTTTTGCCACTAGCGGTCACCCATCCGACTACCGACCGCGCCCGCTGTTGCTTAACTTTGTTGATCGCTTAGGATCGACGCAAGCCGCCGGGCTATGAGCGCTTATGAGCGCATCTGAAGCTTACATAATAATATAATATAGAGGACATTGCCATTTGCTACATGGTTGTCGAAATAAATATTTACAGATTAAAAAAAAACAACATTTACTTATATGTACTCCCCATTAATTATTTGGGGAAACAATTTATTATTAGTTCAAAATTTCACATTGTGACAAATTGAAAATCCACAGCATAATATTAATATTAGAAACTTTGACGTGTCGAAACAGATCGAAAAATAACAACTACCCGCCCTTACAATAATCAAATTCCTAAGTTATTTCCTAATTTCATTTTCATATAGTTATCATTGCGCCTAATTGCTGGCGGAATAAATTACATTAATGTGGGTTGTACGCACAATACACTACTTCTATGGGCAGTCGGTGTGTTTTCAAAATGGCTCTTTTCCACTTTGGTCCTTTTCGGAAACACAACACAAATTGTATCGCGCAGGAGGCGTCGGAGATATAAAAGGACTTAACAAACTACCTATTATAAAACATTCAAAAAGACGACACAGATATTTATAAAATTTATAGCGGGTCATTTTTGCAACGCCTCTCCGCACGGCACTACATTTGCAGTCAAACGAGAAAGAGTGAGACACAAGATCTCCCTCGCTCTCGGTCCACTGTGACGTCACCGCAGAAGTAGTCTATTGTGCCCGACAATTATAGCACTTACTTCGTAAAGCTCACAATGAAAAAAAAATTCGAGAATATTGGCAGTCCATCATTTAATTTTTCATGTGAATAGCCGACAGTCAGGCAGATAAGCCACAATGATAATAAGTAGTTACCGCCGAATAGGAACAATAGTAACTTACAAGGTATCCAGCCTGAAGTCATAGCCTCGTCTATTGTTCAACAATGTGCACCACGATTAGAGGAGATTGGCTTAAATTCAAGGATATGAATCCCCTTTAACGTGGCTTGTCATAATAATAAATGTCGACTCAGAAAATTAAACACGCGAGCACGTTATAGGTATAAAGTTCATGCAAAATTGAAGTTCATGATTCCGCCTATGACTAATGCATAATTATAGACTTAAATCGATATCACTTAACAAAAACGTAATATTAAATGATGGGACTGCCGTTTGAAACCCCGAACTAACTCAAATTCAAAAATGTCGGCTGAAGTTTAAGCCTATGCACCTAATCTAACGAATACTTAACAATTACACTGAATCGCGCAAATGCAACCGTCAGTTATAGCGACTCTGGTCGCTTTCAGTCGTTTCCAATATTATATCTAAGCATAACCATCGCCAGTTGCCTAGCAACAGCCATAGTCACATAATTTATGTGTAAATTGTTCTTACCTGATTATGTATAGATAGAATACTGAGAACAGCCATAAGTCAGTTTCATTGGCGGGATTATAGTCGGCACAATCATAAGATTCCGATATGACGTCTGTCATGTATGAACACAAACTAACCTTGTATGGGTGTCTTCAACTTACTTATTACGGAAATATATTTTGTCGATTTGAACCGCTGGTAATGATACTATGAAGCGAAGATATTTCGTAGTGAATGATAGGTCACTTTGGTTAAATTATGCAATGCACTATTTACTGTGCATATACAGTATAGGTTTATATTTATTATCAATGCAGTACATCGCTTCTAGTGCTCATAGCATGATGTTATAAAATTGCCCACAGTTTGTTAAATATTTTAATTAGGCATTAGTCCGTAATATTAAACGCAAGTAACTAGCGGGTTAAATGAATTGGAGTAATATTGTTTACTTACTACGAGTATTTAGATAGGTACCTACTTACTTATATGTACCTACTTACATAGGTAAATACTAGAAATTCTGGCGAAATATGTAAACCATCCCTGCTTGTTTTTTATTTGTGATATTTATAAATTGTATAAATAATTTTATTTTATATAATCAGTTTTCATCATAAATTGTGTAAAATTGAACAAATATTTAAGACGTCACTACAATGTTTTATAAGGAGGCTGAATTTATAGTTATGTGACCTCTTGAAACAATTTATGAATCGACCATAATCGATACATTACTATAATCGAAAGTATGTGCTACCATGTCACACCCAAAATATAAATAGTTATAGATTCCTTAATATATCTAAAGCATTGCCATTTTTGGTAGCTATTATAAATTCCCGATACATACGTTTTTAAGCCATTTCCACTCAAATCGGATAATTATTAACCGTTTAATAGTTTCTTCGTTTTCACTAGATTAATTAAATTTCCATTTTAATAACTAATATAATTTCCTCACCTTTAACTTACTAGTCAAATTGCCTTATTATCCCTTTCGGTGTTAATCTCAACGCTAAATCAGTTTTTAACTAATTTTAAGAAAACAATCAGAGATCGGTTTATAAATTATCGTTCCGAACTTAATTAACGAAACAATTAGAAAGTCTTATTACTTATAATCGGTTAATTTTATAAATCGGTTTATTTAATGCATCGGTTTTTGTTGTACTTCACTATTGTCACTGTGATGACAGCCGTCATATCGGAATCTTATGATTGTGCCGACTATAGTCGTGACAATACATACATTAGTCTATAGAGAGATATCGGTGAGTCTAGCATGCTTGCCCTAACAAGAATTATTATCTCCCAGCCTTGTCAAGAAATTTTCTATGCAATTTCATGGGAAAATTATGGAGATCGCTTTTAATTAGACATAGTCACAGACCGGAATTTCGTGTGGAAATGAAACATTAAGCTGTGCAATAAATCTTGTTATGACAAGCATTCAAGGCCCACTAGTCGACATCTCATCTCACTACCAACACTTAGAGGTGTGTTTAAAATATACTGATGGAATATTTACAAGGTTCTAGTTACACGGCATTTAAAGTCAATCTACGACGAGTGGCTTCGGGTTCTCCCACGGGAATCCTTGTCTCCCGAAGTGTCCATACGTACTGGTTCTCTGGTAAATTGGCGCTCTGAGGTTGAGTTCCCTATAAACAAGGAGTATTTTTCATATAAATTATGGCAACACGAGATGACGTTATTGTCAACTCTCTATGTAGCGTTTAAGTATTACAAGAAATAAATTATTTGAGCCGACGATATATCGACGATCATTTATTTACTCAGAAGGATGCTCTGAACAAGGGAGGCCAATACTCACTTAACAATTTTGCCTGGTCGAAGGTCAAAGTTCTTCTTTACGATGTCAAGAAGCTCCTGTTGTTTTTTGTGGGATGTGCCATAGTCGAACACCGTGATGGAAAGAGGTTCGGCAACACCAATTGCATACGCCACCTGAAAAGTATACAATTGCTCAATCAACTGTTATCTATTGCTAATGAAATCTAATCTCTCATTACTAGCAATTCAATTTGATAATTCAAGTGACCTTTTTGCTACAAGTAGTTTCGGCACTTATATGTAACACATAATATGTTATCCTTACTAATATTATAAATGTGAAAGTGTGTTTGTTTGTTTGTTTGTGACTCTTTCACGTCGCAACATGGCTATTATATGGTATGGTTTATGTGTATGGGGATAGTTAGGAGGGTGGAGAGTGACGTAGGCTACTTTTTACCGCGGAAAAACATCTCATTCCTATGGGAAGATCGATGTTTTGTTGTTAATAGATCGATGTTGTTAATAGATGCCGTTAGTAAAATTCATTTGCAAGTTCTGAATCACGCTATCAAATAGTAGATGTAATTTACTTAAATCATAGGCAAAAGTTATATCTGATGTTGAGGAAGCTGCCTCTCGCCTACCCTCTACTCGTGCTACACGAACGATATTCCAGCGGAGGGGGGCGCCATGCTCGCCCTCTACGCAGACGACGCGGCGTACCTGACCACCTCGATTAAGTCCGGTCACGCTGCCGTTAAAATGCAAAGATGCCTCGACGCCCTCCCCAAGTGGCTACACGAGTGGAGGATGGCGATCAACGTAGGGAAGACGCAGGCCATCCAATTCGGAGGAACCACGATGCGCGACCCCACTCTAAAGCTCCTCAACCAAGACATTGCCTGGACAAGACAGGCCAAGTACCATGGGGTAACCCTGGACTGTTCCCTGACTATGAAGCCCCACGTGACCAACGTCGTAAATCACGCCAAGGCAGCAGCTGTAGCGCTACGTCCAGCGCTCTCCTCGAGTCTCCCGTTGAGCGTCAAACCACCATCTGGAAGACCTACATCCGCCCCAGATCCGTTCGATCGTAGACGCTGCGCCGGCTGGCAGGGGCGCCGTGGTGCGTGAGGAACGCCACCATCCAGCGGGACCTCAGAGTTGAGAGCCTGGACGCCCATGTGGAGGACCTAGCGCAACGGATGTTTGTGTGCGCGGACGCGGCGCGGTTTCTGCACCTGCGGAACCTGGCGCCGCTCCACGCCCGCCCCCCGGACCGTTGGGCACTCCCGCGCGACCTACTGCGCGGGAGCAGCCCGACATGAACCACCTCGGACAAGACCGCAAGCCGCCGTCCGGTCGCAGATCGGCTCCTGCTGGGCTTCCCACCAGCGGGTCTTACCTGGTAGGGCCTGATCGCCCGGGCGGCGTGAAAATCATCATGACTCCCCGGACTAGACACCCATACTCCACATCACCATCTGGACAATCTTCGAGGACCCATACAGGGTCCCAACCCAACGACCGGTCCGTTGTTACGGACCGCGGCAGACACCTCGGTCAGGGGGCCACCGGCCCCGAAACTGAATCCCCACGGCTATGTTAGCCGTGAGTGAAGACAGGACGGATTCTGATGTTGATGTTCCAGTATGTCATATTATAGGCTTATCTTTGGCCGAGATTCCTACGGGAGTGGGACCTACGCGGCTGTTACCTACGGGTCTCGAAGCGAAGCGCGGGCGGTTCTCTAGTTATGAATATATGGTTGATGTATTGTACCATAGTACCGGTAGTGGTTAAGAACTCCGCCTCCTATTCAGAGGTTCCGGGTTCGAATCCCAGGGCACGCACCTCTGACTTTCCCGAGTTATGTGCGTTTTAAGCATTTAAATGTCACTTGCTACAAACGGTGAAGGAAAACATCGTGAGGAAACCTGCATGCCGGAGACTTCGCAAAAAAAAACTCAAAGGTGTGTGAAGTCCGCCAATCCGCCACTTGGCCAGCGTGGTGGACTATGGCCTTAACCTTCTCATTCTAAGAAGAGACCCGTGCTCAATAGTGGGCTATGATGGGTTGAGATGATGATGATTGTACCGTTCATGGACACAAAATATAGAACATCACTTTGAACCACTATGGAACAATGTTTCATATCAATTTGTGTCTGTGACCATCTAGTATTCATTACTCGCACACACTGCATGCAGTAAGACATCTATACAGCTCTGTGCATATTACAACAACTTGAGAACCAACAAACTCATATGGAAGCATTCAATTATGATCTTTATGTCTTGGTAGTTGTATAATTAAGGGACATAATACTCGCCACCGACTCCTGACCAACTCGAAACGGACACCTAGCATAGAAGCGATATTCAACTGTAATAACTAATACATAAAGGTCATAATCAAATACTTTCATTTAAATTTGTCGGTTAACAGGTTGATACATGGGCGCTGTCCTTTAATCATATCAATTAGTCCATGACCGATATCTATGTATGCATTACTCGAGCATCCTGTGTACAGTATTACGATTACCATTACCAGTGTATAATATATGATAATAATTGTATAATCCGAATCCATACCTGCACCATACAACGCCGGCAGAGACCAGCGCGCACGAGCGACTTGGCGACCCAGCGCGCCGCATACGCCGCCGACCGGTCCACTTTAGTGAAGTCTTTGCCGGAGAAAGCGCCACCGCCGTGCGCGCCCCAGCCGCCATACGTGTCCACTATTATCTTGCGTCCTGTCAGGCCCGCGTCCGACTGGAATTACCGTTTCATTGTTACAAAGAGCTAATTTCGGGTCATCCTTTTTTGGTTTTAGATGCAAAATTGTATAGTGACGTCACAAAGTGGGATCTCACAAATGTGACCAGCTGTGACAAGGTCGGAGGTGAGGGCCAAAAATCAGGAGAAGGATGGCCACTTTCGACTATTTATCCTCTGTTAACACTTCTAACATTTCCACATTTGTTTGATTATTTTTGAAATAATCTGACGACATATTTTTGAAATAGTCAAAAACATTCAATTATTTATTTTTCAAGGCATACAATGTGGAACAGTATCTCTGAAAATGGATCTGTTAGACCAGTTTTCAATCAATAAAACAATAAAGTGCCTGACAAAATCTATAACTATAATATTTTGTTACTGCAGTAACTCTTATGACTGTGGTGTCAATTAGATAACATTAGAGAAAAGACACAATAATATGAAGGAACTATAAATATCAATTATGTATCATTGTTATCATATTATCATATCAGGTCATATTGACATTTAGCTTTTCAAAAAATAATACAAATAATTTTTCAGAAGATACTGTATGCTGATGATTCTTCTGTAGCTCATCTACAATCTATGATAATTGGTTTTCGCTGTAAACGATTGAGTGTATAAATAACCAACCTTGACATGGTATTATCACACATACCTACTATGCGAAAATCAATAAACCTAAACTAATTATTATGGCAAGTCAAAGATAAGATTCTGAAGGATTTTTTGTGCAGCAATAATTATTTTCTTAATCATTATATTGAATTAGATGGCATAAACATTTTATAATCATATACTACTCATATGAATCTGTTGATAAAAGAATGTCCTATTATAATGTGTTTTAAAATAATAAAATTTGATCAAAGTAATGGCAATACTTGACCAAGAAAAAATATCCATTGCATGGTTGAAAGAGATCCTCCCTTAACTATTGAAGGTACTGTATTGTTCTATATTTATACAATCTTTTCTATGCACTATAATTATGATTTAGAACCTTATCTGAACTTGGTTTGTAGATGATTTAATTTGTGACTACCAATTATTAAGTTTTCCAAATTATCCAAGAAGAACATTCACAATTCAATTGGTTCACATAAAGAAAAAACAATAAATATAATTTAAATGTTATTCAGATGTTTATATCACCTGTGGTCCACCAATGATGAAGAGTCCGCAAGGGTTGATGTGTATGACAGTCTTCTCGTCCAGGTATTGCGCGGGTATAACATCTTTTATCACCTTCTCTCTGATTTCTTCTCGGAGAGTCTCCAGTGTGATCTAAAAGCAAATTTAAATTTATACAAAGATAAATTGTAAGCTAACTACGTAATAAATTATTTCGTATTGAAACCGCCTCTCAATAAGCCTTATATTGGCGCCTCAACTCGTGGCCTTCAAAAAGATAGTACCGGAACCACACAACGACTCACTCAATGAAGAAGGAGGACTCTGAGTACTGCGATACGAAGTTATCCTCATTAGCAACGGGACGTCGTAGTTCAGGTTTATCTTTTAAAACGAAGAAAGAACCCATTAGAAGCTCAAATACTCAATCTCAAGCATTCGAGATGGCAGTTTCATTTACCAACGACCTACTCCATAATGCTAAGCGAACTCCGTATATTATGTCGACGATTGATCTTAGAGCAGGCTATTGGCAAATTAAGGTAAAGACTGAGGACCAATTGAAAACAGCATTCATAACTCCGTTTGGTATGTATAAGTTTCTGCGCATGCCGTTTGGATTAAGAAACGCACCAGCGACATTCCAGCGCTAAATCAAATTGTTAATATACCTCGATGACCTTATCGTATTATCTTCTACATTTGTCCAACATGTCAAAGATCTGCAAGATGTTTTCAACCGCCTGAAAGAATATAACCTCGTGGCTAATAAAGAAAAATGTCAGTTCTGCTGTCCTCGCGTTAAATACTTAGGCCATTTTATCACACCTGATGGTCTTGAAATGGATCCCGAAAAGATAAGTTCTATAACAAGCATGGCTGCACCTAGGAATCTGAAACACTTACAGTCATTCCTACAAATGTGCTCCTGGTATCGGCGCTTTATACCGAACTTTTCCAAAATATCGGAACCTCTTACTCGACTAACAAGGAAAAGTGTTCCTTGGATATGGCAAGAAGAGCAGAAAAACGCATTCGATACGCTTCGACAACTAATGGTCACTGCACCTGTTTTGGCTCAAGCCGATTATACACTGCCTTTCACTCTTAAAACGGATGCAAGTCTATCGGAGCAGTTTTGGTTCAGGGGGAGGAGCAGGAACATGCTCTATAAACAAAGAAATACGACCATCTTCTGTCTTTCTCGTCGGGACGACTTCAAATCCAGAGGGGGAGACTGTAACATGACTATTCAATTTAGTTCTGCCCACCGTCAACAGATGGCGTTGCAACGGTTCCTGAATCACGCTAACGTTTGTATCGCGTAGATTACATAAAGGTCAATGATCAGTTTGATTTTGTATTCCTTCTTACTTTCACATGTTCTTAGCGCTAGATAAGCATCCTTTCGAGTGTATCCTTTCTCAGGATCATTTCCCGGGATCTTTTCTACGCTATTAAAACTGTTAATATTGTAAGCTAACTACGTAATAAATTATTTCGTATTGAAACCGCCTCTCAATAAGCCTTATAAAATTACATAAATTATTTTCGAATGAGTCAGTTGATAACTGGAATGCCAACAATACGCCTATCACTTATCTCAGTATATTTATCCTATTAGACAAAACACAAAAAATTAAGCAAATATAAAACAGCCTTACTTTGCAATTGTTTCTTATAGTAACAAACTTTATAAGTGAGATTAGATTGACCTTGCTTTAGTAACAGAAGACACAATTATCAGCACTGCTATATTTTATCCCCTTTATTTTTGATAAAATACCTAATTTCAGTTTTCTATTAGTCACTAAGTTCCTTGAACGGTAGACATGAATTTATTTCTAGTTGTTTCAATTGTGATGACAAAACTCCGAAACAGTTTCACAAAAAACGTTGCATGTTTATAGATAACATGTTTTTAAAGAAAGAATTATTGCGCACAAAACTTTTTAGAGTAGATTAGGCGCGTTGGTTGGTAATTGTTACGCAAATTCGAAACAAGCATAATATAATTGAACCTTGCGTCACCAAAACATACGCATATAGTTGATGTAATCTACTCCTGAGTTATTTCATATTAATTGTTATTCATAATTCAGAAATGTCACGTTATCTATTTTTCAACATTAAATTTACGTAAATAATAAATATCACATTTCATTGCTTGTAATAAACATATCATCTCTATGAATGCATATTATTAGGTAATTAGGCATTGTAAATTAAATTTTAATGTGAAGGAGATACATACTATCCATGCCTATAATTTAAAGGTGTAATGTTGCGCCTAGTAAATGCATATCAAATTAAGCTTATCAATGCATTCTAATTCTAATGAATAACATGTTATTTACTTTTATCCATAAAAAATAGTACCTAGACAATGTTATTAATGATCTATGCATAATAATATGTGCAAGATCGCAAATAATGAATACTGAGAAATGAACTGACCTTTTCAGAGTGCTGAAGTGACACAACCACCGTGTGTACTCTCTGAGGAACTGTGGCTCCACCCTCGAAAATGTATTCACATGTAACCTGGAAAAAATTTATTACGTAAATTAATAAAATAAATTACACACACACAAAGTAACTGATTGATATAATTATGTACTAGGAAAAAAAAAGGAAAAAATCTCTTACATGGGTCTTCTGTTTGTCTTTGGTTTTGTATACTCTTGTAACAGATATAGCTTAACCCATAAAGGCGAGATTTTTACTAACATGATGTGGTAAGCATAGCATAATATAGCATTTGTTTGATTTTAATACCTAACCTACCTAAGATTTTAATAACTGATACCATTGATACCAGCTGAACAGGGACACCAGGGATCCACTCTTTATTTTTTTTTTACATTGATATGTGTCACTTCTCCATACATTCATTGAATTACATGTATATTATTATGTACAGTCAGCGTCATATAGTACGTAGCAGTCATGATTACCAAATACTTGGAAACATTCATTATGACCATTAAGAACGGCTCAACCAAAGCGATCAAATTGTTTAGACCATCTACCGTGTACAAATATATCGGAGCACTCACAACACCGAATACTTGATAACACCCAAGTCGGCATTAATACCGTGACAACCACAACGCCACTGGTTGCCTAACAGCCAAAGTGTTCAAAAGTATGAAGCAACCAAAGTATTCAAAAATATGTAGCACCCAAGTAGCCAAAATTATAGCAACACATAATAAAAATGGACTTTAAATGACATGCGATAAAGTTCATTGTGCATCATTTCTTCCGATAAGTAAATTGATTAATTCAATGTCAAGTGCAAGTCATGTATGTCAAATGAAGTGGTGCTTCAATGCTTGCTTTGATATATTTAATACAAAAGCCATCACATCCATAGAGATATTACAATAGAGTGGGTGAGCCATACCCATACATTGCAATCGCTCCCGGTTAGAAAGAGAAACAACGATAATTACCTATCTCTCTCCAATCCCGATGATCCAGAAAGAGAAAGGTGATCTGATTACTAAAGATTTCGTCTCTTTTTATCCAAAAGACGCTCTGAAGCCTGGCTTCTGCCCTCTATTGTAATATCTCTATGATCACATCGGATACAGTTATGTATCAATAGATATTATTTCAAACTTGCCTTAGTATTAAACTTGACATTGATTTGAATTATAGATATTGACATACAATGATAGATAATAGAACGACATGCCAATAACATTAGGTTTAGTTTATTGTAGTTTATTTTTCTAATGTTCCATATTTTTGAACGCTTTGAATGCTTGGATACCATTGACGAGATGACTGTAACTATGTTTATGGTGTTATGACTGACCCGATGTATATGACATTTTAAACGTCTCGGCCATTTGAGCGACTATATTGTTGTCAACAATAAGGAAACTTTGCTTGTACCGATATTATCGACTTTTTGGTTGCGTCTATTTATTTGAATACCCTGATTGTCTCTAACTAATTGACGCTGACTGTACTTTGTATGTTACATAATATAAATATAACATGTGCCCATGCATTTACTTTTAGCTTATGATTTGAAATCACCATTGTTGAGATAATCAAATTAAAATGAGAAAATACCTATAAGGATTTAATGTTAATACTGCTTTTGAATCAATTGCAATAAGTTCCTTAACATTGTTTACTTGCTGTGAACATAAGTTATCTTATTTCCTGTACTATAAAGAATTCATTCTAAGAAATTACCAATATAGCAAATTAGCAGGAAAAACGAATAATAATAAATTCCTTGAGTATGAATAATCTATAGATGTTTCATATGCAATTCTCTCTGATTAGAAAAAATATTAACAGATTTAGCATTTACTAACTCTTGCTTGTTTAACAGTTTGTTCTCATGTTATGTAACTATAGGGAAACATATATGAAGTAATTATCTAATATAAAAATTGTGTAAATTTTTTCTCAACTTATATGATTATTTTTTTACTTCAATGTAGATTACGCAGTTGGTCACTGATATATTCTTAGATAATTTATCCAAATACATAATGTCATTAAGATCTATGTATTTTATATTATAGTACCTAAGTACCTGTTTTAAAATAGACTAATGGAAAAATATTTGTGTAAACTGTTATATCACGTTATGTCAAGTACTGAAACATAAGATTTTATTTAAAAACTTGATCATAGGGTTATATACCTACTTTAGAAAGAAACATTACAAAGTAGATACCTGTGTCTTGGAGTCGGGACGGGCCCACCAGAATTCTCCATTTCGTCGCAATTCTGCAATTTTCTGGTTCAGTTTGTGTGCCAGCACTACTGTCAAAGGCATGCATTCATCTGTTTCGTCTGTCGCATATCCAAACATTAAACCCTGAGAATAACAACAATATTACATCACCCGTTTGTTCACATTTGTTACCGAAAGATATGAGAAGAAAAATAAACAGGTAAGCAGAAGATAAAAAGGTCAAGTGAACAAATGGTATTCAAAACATTTGCAAATACAACACATAATATTATTATTCAATTTCATTGAACAATCTATCTTAACAAAACATTCCTTTGAGTAGGATTAATTTTATCAATCATGGTTTAATGATTTTTTAATTATTTATGAAGATTATTCATCAGTTTTTTCATATTTCTTAGAATAGGTGATTGATATTTGGCATGCACCATGTGGAGAATATTAGTATAGTCTAATATGATCTAATAAAATGAATCTCTATTAGCAGGCAATGAAATGAATTAATTTTATATTAGTTTTAGTCTTTTAGTCCTTCTTTTAAACACACATAATCTTTCATTCTTTTAATATTGTATTACAATACAGGATATAAATATTCAAAAATCGCATGGAACCAAAATGATTGGGTGGATTGTGATTTACTTAAGTGCTAGGTACTACTTATACATCAAAATTAGACCTAGGGTTTTGAATTTGAATTTTCAAGAAGCCTGGGTCACTCGATCCCTACCTGATCACCAGCCCCGACTTCCTCCTCATTCCTGTTCTCATGCACCCCGGCAGCAATGTTTGGAGACTGCTGATCCAATGCAAGCATCACACTGCAAGTTTTGTAATCGAACCCTGGTACCAACATGCATATTTTTAATACAACAATTGATTTTAATTATGAAATCTCCAGAAAATGTTGCTATAATGAATTTTTTTGACTATTTATAAATTCATGCAAATAGTCAGATATATCCCAAATGATAATTGGTAAATGAATTTGAATTCGGAATATCAAAATGATTCATGTCAATGTTCCAATGATAAACCCCGTTTTGAAATAATTTATGCAGCATTCCTGTACAGAATCTATACCTGATCTCCAGCCCCAATATCAATTTCCTCTCTGTCTTCATAAACCCCTTGTGCTATGTCACTACTTTGCTGCTCAATAGCCACTAGTAAGTTTAATGTTCGCCAATCAAAACCTAGTATGTATGAAATAAACTGTTCAGTAATATACTATTAAAATCATAGTAAAATATGTTAGTTTGGCTAACAGCCAGGTATATTTCATCATTATTACAGTAGTTTGTTACTTATGCGACTATTACTCACCTTTGGAAGAGTCATCATATCCTATGTGCTTCACTGTCTCTCTGACAACTTTTTGGTAGTCCACATTGGCCTTTGAGGTAATTTCCCCGCATAGCATGATCATTCCGGTCTTTGTGATTGTCTCTGTACACATTGAATAAAATACATGACAAACTGTATCCACAAGAAAATAAAGACGGTGCGCCGGTAGGTATGTTTAATGTGAACTCACCGCAAGCCACTTTTGCGTCAGGATCTTGTTTCAGGTGTGCATCCAATATAGCATCACTTATTTGATCGCACATTTTGTCTGGAAATTATAACACATCAATTGAGTGTTTTACTATTTCATTCTAAATCATTATCTACTGACATTTTTATTTAATGTGATACAAAACCACGTGTTTCAAAAGGTAATAAGTCAATGTTTCAGCGAATACCTGGCTACGGTCAACATCAAATTCATGATGTAATGTATAGTTCGAATATACACAGGCCATTTTTTTCATAATAAAGAGAAGGGGCTAAGGTTTTATGTAGTAAATAACAACAATAACAAAGATACAATGCTGTAATATCTGCGCACATGTGAGGTCGGCCATCTTTCGTTTAAAATCACTCGATTCCTGCTGTATTTATGAACTCACCTGGATGTCCTTCTCCAACAGATTCTGATGTAAACAGGAACACCGACAAATCTTCCATATCATAACTGTGTCCATTTGTTTTGGCATATCCATTCATTTTTGATGTCTCCGGCATTCTGAATTTAGAGTTAGCTCACTAAAATAACCCGACAAAGTCCCCTCGAATTAATACTGTGGAAAAGAGGTCTTGCGCGCGTCCGCACTGATATTTATAATATCGGAGCAGCGCTACCGCGCATTGAATTGTAGCCAATCAGAATCTGGCAATCTGGCGTTTGCTTTACTACACAGGGACGACTTATTTTCTGTTGGTCAACTTATTTTGTTTTGATTTCAAGTACGTCCTAACCTAGAAAATTATTATAGCGAAATTTTAAACAAAAAACCGGCCAAATGCGAGTCGGACTCGCGTACGAAGGGTTCCGTACCATTATGTATAAAAACGCTAAAAAAATCTGGTCTGTTGTATAAAAGCCTCACTTAATATTTAATTGTTTTATTGTAGCCACATATTACTCCCAACGCCATCTCTTGGACCGAATGGTAACTAAAGCTAAACTTACGTCGAATGTATGGCCACCCACTTAAATATTTATTTTATTCTGTTTTTTAGTATTTGTTGTTGTAGCGGCAACAGAAATACATCATCTGTGAAAATTTCAACTGTGTAACTATTACGGTTCATGAGATACAGCCTGGTGACAGACGGACGGACGGACGGACAGCGAAGTCTCAGTAATAGGGCCCCGTTTTACCCTTTGGGTACGGAACCCTAATGACACTTTATCTTAGAAATGTTTGGAGAAACCTTTGTGTAATAAAAGTGGACTTTTTGTCGGAAAACAAATATTAAAAATATAATTTTTCAACACACTTGCTCGTAAAGTTGCTATTTTTTCTTTAGGGCGGCCACATACAGTCGGAATTCCGAAACGGAATCCCGAATAGGGTTGCAACCTTGCAACGATATATCGGAAAACCGATAATATTATAAGAAAACCGATAATATTATATCGTAAGAAAAGGCTACTGTTCAAAGCCCATACAGCCTTATCTAAGGTCGTGAATTATCGATTTTTTTCTTCGGATATGATATCGATATTATCATATCGTTATAACGCAAATATCGATAAAAATATCGATGTGTCCTCTTCGATATTATCGGTTTTCCGATATATCGTTGCAAGTTTGCAACCCTATTCGGGATTCCGTTTCGGAAAATTCCGACTGTATGTGGCGGCCCTTAGTCTTACGCCCGGAATGCGGTTTATTACACACTAGTGCGTTTTACTTTTCATTGCCGCACTAGTGTTTTTCTTATTCCACTTTTTTTTTAATATCCGTAAAGAGGTTGTTACCAAAAGATTTGTTATTTTGTAAATAAATAAACTTGTTGTACTTAGTCAAAATCTGATAAGATAAGATTATACTTCATCTAATTATCTATTAAAGCATTTAAAAAATACAATATTTTAAATCATTAATTACCGTAAATTCCTATTAGAAATACATAATTATTTAGTTTAATATATTGTGGCTGAATGGCGGTGTTCTTTGCCTCTGGACTTAACCTGCGCGCCTGCGCGCGCATAGTTATTCAACCAAAGATACGGCGCGCGAAAAAATAAAATAAACCTCCGCGCCATTTTGTGCAAACATTTGTTCGTTTATAATTTGCTGATTTGTGACTGAAAAATGTCGATACCTAATTGTTTTTTTCCTCGCAAGTGTGTTGAAAAACGTCGTATGATACGCGTGTGGTGTGCTTTGTTCATTACAGTCTTGGCTCTATTACAGCCCTCGCCTTGCGGCTCGGGCTGTGCAATACCACCTCGACTGTAATGACCAACTTCGCGCACTTGTATCTAGGGTTGCCAGACGGTCGGGAATTGGCGGGATTCTCCCGAATTTTTGTATGTCCTCCCGACTCCCGACAAAGCAAATAATCTCCCGAAAAACAAGTTCGATAATTTTAAGTTCACATTTTCGTCAAACGAAACTTGCAAACCACTTGGGCGCTTGGCGCAGAACGAAAAAACATTGCAATGCACTCCGTCTGACTTAATACTTAATAATTTATACTCAAAAGAAAGGAACCGAATGAGCATAGATTTAATAAAGGCGGAATTAATAATTCGTTTGAATTTTGACGAAAATTGTTTAAATTTTAAGACCTTTTTGAATAGCGATAAAGCTCAAAAGTTGTTAAACGCGGTAAAAAAAATGACAAGTACTTACGGCAAGAACAATGTTTTTTCTTATATCTACAGTGCAATGCAAAAATATGTTTGTTTACTTAGTATATTATATATAATTTACTATTATTAACCTATTTTTTTATTTCTCCCGACCAAAGCCCTAAAATCCCGAAAAATCGGTTATTGATCCCGAAAACAGGAAGAATCGATCTGGCAACCCTACTTGTATCATAATGTACCTACTATTATACTTCGACAGTAAAGCTAAAACACTAACTTACGAAAAATAAAAAAGACATCTTACTCATAGATAGGTTTTTCTCCATATCATTTTTCATAATATTATTAAGGTAAGGAATATAAAATAAGATATCAGCGTAGGGGTGTGGGCATGCAAAGCTCTGAAGCTCAACCCTCTGAACTGAAGTCTGAAGTTACCGGAACATCCCGTAGGATCAGTGGTATTTCCGGTTCCGATAAAACTAAAATGTGTCTATTTCTCTTGTCGTGTCCTTGTCTTGTGTGTTGTCCAAGGCACCCACGACACAGGGAATCCTAGTGTGGGGCGTTGAGTGTGAAGCGTTATTATTTATTTATTTATTCTCTATGACAGGATTGACAGGTCTTACCATCCAGTTTGACATCCCGACATTTTCAATGATAGGTGGGTTAGTGATGCTACACTATCGATAGTTGACCTTGAAAATCAGGATATCGATAGGACTATCGATAGTATTGCTAAAATCAATACTATCGATAGTATTAATAAATGGTAATACTATTGATGATCTGCAATAGTATCGATACTATCGATAGTATCGATACTATTGCAGATAACCAATAGTATTACCATAATTTATAAAAAATCAATAGTATTGAAAAAATCAATACTATCGATAGTACTATCGATAGTCTCACTATTGCCACACTATCGATAGTCTATCGATAGTAGCCTATCGAGCGGCATCATTAAGGTGGGTACTCAGACCAATGACGGTGGGGTCGGTGGGTACTTACTTGTGCGATAATGGGAATCTAGACTGTGTGGGAATCATCTTAGTTGTCGATGTCTTGGTTATGATATTTGTAATAAAGTCAATATTGACTGGGTCTGTTAGTTTTTCTTTTCTGGATATGCAGAGGTGATAACTTTAATTTTAATATAACGGTATGGATGTGGTATCATCATCATTTATCCGAGCGCCGAGCCCGGCTAGACACATCAAAGAATTTGTTTTCACAGTTCATGTCGGGTACCATAAAAATACTTACCTTAAACGAACATGTACCTAATTTTCTTTTTCTAATATTTAATACCTAAGTAAGTATCTATCTATCTACTTGCGTAGTTTGACAGACAATATTGCCACGCTCAAGTCGTACATAGATTCATGATACATAACTTGCCATCGATTGTTTTGGGGTAGTTAGGACACATTAAGACTTACAATACCATAATATCCATAAAAGGTGTATGTGATCAACTTAAACCTACCTACTAATTTTGTGTCTAAATATCATTCTCCGGGCACTTTAATAGTTCGTGAATCCCCATTGTCCTTGACTTTAGGTTAAAATAATTATGATAGGCGTGGACGATTATTGAAAACTGGTAGATTATGTCGTCATCATCACTGTAATGTTATGCCTTGTGAAGACTATGATGAATTTGATATGTAGGTACTTTCATGAAAGTATCTACGTACCTACCTAAACAATTATGACGTCATTCAGATTTTCAAATCACAAGATAGGTAAATACTTTTCGCCTTTACTTAGTTTTTTCCCATTTTCACAACTTATTTTATTTAAAATAACTTTTTATTCACCTTTTTTTTTTTTTATTTTTTTTATTTTATTTTTTTTATTTTTTTTTTTATCGAGGGGGAAACCTTCAAAAGGTACCCGGTGCCGTGGGAGCGACACAGGGTTATGTGGGACTTTTACCCACTAAAACCCCCCCGGTGGCCTGCCTCAACGCTTGTGGAGGACTCCGGGATCTCCAAAGGAACGCGACCGGTGCCCTCCAAGCGCGATGTCCCGTACGGACCCATCTCAAACGGCTCTGTGCGGCCACACACAGAGCAGTTCTTCCCGGGGTTGCCATTTGGGCGGTTCGAGCTCCCACTCTAGCCGCCCGCAACCCCGAACGCCCCCTTTTAGTCGCCTCTTACGACAGGCAGGGGATACCGAAGCTCGTATTCTGGTCCCGAGCTACAGGGACAAACTTTTTATTCACCTAGCTTAATATTAATGTTCCAAGTTTCACCGATGGGTATCACTTAAATCGAGATTTCGAAACTAAAAGAACAAGTGTGTCATTGTTTATAGCTATAGTATAGTTATTAAGTATAATTTAAATAAGTATTTGAGAAGTTTAAGTTATCCTTACCTTTTAAATAATTATGTTATTATTAAATTAACACAAGTCAAGTATTACAATAAATATCCACTCAAATCACAAGTCGTTCTTTGAGGTCAATATAAAACGATGCAGTGTATACGAATGCTCTCCACTTTATAAACTGAGTGTTATTCTGCAGAATCTGTTTACTTAAAGATTACCTTCTTTGCAAAATGTTAATGTATGTGATTATAGTCTAGGAGCTTGGTAACAATTATTTGTCAAGTTACAATACTTTTAAAGTGAAAATCTTTTTACTTCTGTACTACGTACCGACTTACCACCATTTAGATTTATTGAAGCGATTCTCGTGCTAGGTATACTTAAGCGTTATTTGTATTGAGTATCTCGGTTATATTCTATAAAGGTCTATATAGCTTATCTGGTACCTAATGTAAATGGAACCTACTTACATAAGAAATCTTGCGTGCAGGTCATCGCGTGAAAGATTTTTTTTTTATTTAGACTAGAATGACTAAAAAATTGTTAACATTTGAGCAACAGAAAAAAGACACGTTATTTTGTATATCGTTATCTAGACATTTAGACACCTACTTGATAGATATTTTAAGTTTAACGAAGCCAAACAAAAGATAATTACTTATAAAGTGAAATGTTGTATAGAGTAACTGTAACGTTTGTAAATCATTTGTTTCGGGTATAGACGTGTATCTACAAAAGTATTCAGTGCAAGAGGCAACGTGAAAGGGGTTGCGCGATAAGTACGTATTTAATATTGAATCAAACAAGAGCCAGAATATAGCTACAAATCAAGTGAAGCACCTTCGTAAACGCTTTGGATTTAAAGTATTTTGAGGTTTAGAGCATCGGCGTTGACTACCTCAAATGCTACTTACACAATACATATATTGGAATCCCTCTCTAAGGCATACCTTTTAGAGATTCCAATGTCATTGTCAGACATCGAAAATTCGCCGCTCTTAGGTTTGTCTAGTCCCACTTTCAGGTTTAACAAAAAGTCTTAGTTATAGCTCAAATCAATAGCATTGTAAAACTAAATTCAACCTTTATAGTGACTGATTTGACACTCAAACGCCCCTTTGTTGTCTTATAATAACAATTTTTTTCAAAAAAGAAATAACCGACTTCAACATCGACAAGCAGAGATAGCTCAAAAACTTCTCGCCAGACGTCGCTAAATTCAATCCATCTAAGTAGGTGTAAAGTTCTCGCTAATACAAATAAATCAAGCCCATACACAAGGTACTTAACTGCTCGGCTCCATCATCAGATGGACTTTAAAATACTAAGGACTAGATGCCTTTACAATTTTTAAAAGTCCCGCTCGATTTCTCTGGGATGTCATCATCAGATTCTGATGTTCTTATTATGGTACCACCCTTTGAATGTCTTCTTCGTAAATGAAATAATTATCAAAATCGTTCCATAAACGACGAAGCGATTTTATTAACAGCGAACACATACAAAGATATACAAAAACATGGTATAGGTAGGGTAACTATGGTATATGACTATATGTACAGTACATGAAAAAAAGTTTGCGATCACTAGGAAAAACAGATATATTTTTTATCTTCTTCTTCTTAGTCGTTTCGCTCTTGACAGAGCGGTCGTGGTCGTCATGCAGTCGCATTCTTGGCAGATGTAATTCGCCTCACTGTCTCTCGCCATTTTGCTCTGTTGGTCGTCATTTTGGTGCACTCGTGCAATGGGCCGCCCACAGCAGACTTAATTTGGTCAGTCCATCGCATGGGTGATCTACCGCGTGGCCTAGTACCCTCCACTCTGCCTTGCACCACTAGACGTTCAATGGAGTCGTTACCTCTTCTAGAGACGTGGCCGAAGAACTTTAGGATGCGAGTTTGCACTATAGCTGATAGTCGCTGTGTAATGCCGAGCTCTTCAAGTATGGAGACATTTGTGCGGAACTCGGTCCATGAAACTCCGAGCATCTTCCTCCAGCACCACATCTCTAGGGCGTCAATCTTTTTCTTTTCGATCTCACGCAGGGTCCACGTCTCCGCAGCATACAGAAATATCGGGAAAACGAGAGTACGAATAAGCCGGGTCTTAGTAGACTTTGTGATATTTCGGTTCTTCCATATCTTTTTAAGCTTATCCATTGCGTTCTTCGTCATAGCCATACGTCGTTTTACCTCCTCGATGCTTCCGCCGTTGTTTGATATTGAAGTTCCAAGGTATATGTAGGACTGGACCACTTCACACTTCCCAATATTAGTCACCTCTGGTGAGTTATTATTGGCGCGGTCCACAATCATAATTTTTGTTTTAGTGCGATTGATCTTCAATCCAAACTTGAGGCTGACTTCTTCCATCTTTTGGAGCAGCTTTTCCATGTGCTGAGCACTAGAAGCGAACAGAGTAGTGTCATCTGCGTAACGCAAGTTTGCAATTTTGTAACCGCCAATTGTAACACCATCTGTCCAGTCTTCAAGGGTGATACGCATTAGGAGGTCCGTGTAAATGTTAAAAAGAAGTGGTGATATTATGCACCCTTGGCGGACACCTGCGCTGGGATGAAAACTGCTCGATAAGATGTCGTCTATTCGAACTGAGGCTGTTCCTCCTTCGTACAAGCGTCTTAAAAGGTTTACTAGGTGCTTTGGTGTACCTATTTGCAATAAGGTGTTCCACAAAACTGGCCATTTTACAGAATCAAAAGCCTTAGAGAAGTCAACAAAGCAAATAAAGACTGGCTTGTTGAACTCTCGTGCCTTCTCTATGACTTGGCGTACGATAAAAATTTGCTCCCTAGTTCCTTTGCCCTTCACAAAGCCAGCTTGCTCTGGCGCAATTTCTTTTGACAGGAAGGCTTTTAACCGCTCATTAAGAATGTGTAGCATTACCTTACTCGCGTGTGTTATGAACGCAATAAGACGATAATTACTACATTTTTTGGTAGAACCCTTTTTGTGTATGGGAGTGAAGACCGTATGGGTCCATTCGGTTGGCCAAACTCCTGTGTGCCATATTTTGTTACAGATGACATGGAAGATGTGAGTGCCATATTCACCTAGTGCTTTTATTGTTTCGATGGGGATCTCATCTCTCCCTGTAGCCTTCTTTTCTTTGAGATGTTTAATGGCAGCTTGTACTTCGGACAGAAGTATATGTGGCTCTAGTTCTTCATTTTTAGGTTCTGTTGGTGGAAAATTGCGCGATTGTTGGTCTTGAAAGAGTGACTGACAGTAACTCTTCCACGTCTCGGAGACCTTGTCTAGTTCAGTAACTATGTCACCACCTCTATCTTCAATGGCCCAAGATTTAGATGGCAGTGATTTGGTGATAAAGCGAATCTTACGATATAGTTCTTTTGATTCGTGTCTTCCGGCGTGTATTTCGACTTCATTACATATGTTGTTTAGAAACGCATTATGATCTCGTCTGCAGTGTGCTTGGATTTGAGCAGATATCCGGTTCAAATCCTTAACGTCGGAACCTTTCGCTTTCATCTCACGCCTCTCATCTATTAGTGAAAAAGTACCGTCTGTCATCCAATGTTGCCTTTTGTGTTTTGTCACAGGTGATTTGGATTCTGCAACAGCATTTAAAATTAGATGTTTAGCTTGTTCCCAAAGCTTGTCGGTAGTTTCTTCGCGGTGCTCTGCGGTAATCCATTTCTCCCAATTGTGCTGTACAGATGCCAAATACTTTGAGGTATCTTGAACGTCTAGCCGCTTTTGTGATTTAACGATTCTAGCGGCTCTCAACTTCAACCGCAGTTTTGAGACTAAAAGTTGGTGGTCTGACCCACAGTCAGCTCCTGGTAAAGTGTGGGTGTTCTGTATGGATGTCTTCCACCGCGCACGTATGAGAAAGTAATCAATTTGGTTGCGGTGGGTTCCATCGGGCGAAGTCCAGGTGTATAATCTGCGGGGATGGTGTTGGAACAAACTGTTTGCTATAACTAAGTTGTTTTCCGAAGCAAATTGTATTAGACGTTCACCTCTTTCGTTGCGCGTTCCCAGACCAAAGTTACCTACACAACCACTGTATTGATGAGAGTTAGCTCCAATTTTGGCATTGAAATCACCCAAGATTATAAGTAACTCTCTATTGGGGATTTTGGAGATAGTGGTCTCAAGCTCAGTATCATATTTTTTATAATTGTAACTTTATCAAGAAAAAATGTTTATTGAATATGTTTTTAACTAAAAATACAGTTTATGAAATTAGAAAAAAAACCTTTAATAATTTTTTGGTAAGAAAAATTAGCTTACTCAAATCTAATGCGAATGTGAAGAAAATTTGATTGAAAGAAAAAGACGATTATACAAAAATATACTATGAGTATTTATTTATAAAGGTTTTTATTTAGTATAATATCACTACTCCTCTGGCTCGAAGATATGCGGAAATCCTCCTGGGCATGCTGAGGATCAAGTTATCCAGCATTTCTTGCGGCAACCTGTCCCATTCTTGAACAACGGCTTCCCTGATCTCTGGCACGGTCTGAGGAAGTGGCTAATGGTTCCAAACAGCTCGCTTAACAGTGTCCCATGCATGCTCGATCGGATTTAAGTCAGGCGAGCCGGCAGGTCAGTCTAATCTTGTGATGTTGTATTCACGGAGAGCAGCATTAATTTGTTGAGCTCGATGTGCCCATTTGTGTGGAAATTGGTGCCCATGGTTTATTCTAAATGGTCTAACAATTCCATCAATACCGACTGTTTTGTACATAACTGCAGTCATGTTGACTTGATACAGGATCAAAAGTTTTCTAGCTCCAATCATTATTCCGCCCCAAAAGGACACCAATTTTCCACCTTGCTGAACAGTTCCAGTGGCAGTTTTTTACCTCTCCGAGTCTCCAGATCTTCTCCAGACGCAAACACGTCGGTTATCTGGATGAGTACTGATTCGTGATTCGTCAACGAAGAGGCAATTATGCCAAATGTTTTCATTTTCATCTTCTTCAATTCGGCGGAGTCTAGCCCATTGCAATCTGTGTCGCTGTCTTTGCCGTGAGTTCAGAGGTGCTCGCCTGGACCTCCTCGTTTGTAAACCAACCGGGTGTAAGCAATTCCGAATCGTCTGAAGGAGTGCTAACTTCACGTCCAGTTGCAGCCCGCAACTCTGCCTTTATTTTGGTAGCGTTGATTGTTGG
Source organism: Hesperia comma (assembly GCA_905404135.1). Lineage (NCBI taxonomy): Eukaryota > Metazoa > Arthropoda > Insecta > Lepidoptera > Hesperiidae > Hesperia > Hesperia comma. Next base: position 10,411,011 of record FR990021.1, on the reverse strand, counting down.
GTCACGGGCAGTCAACAAATTGATATATAGCGCTTCTGAGCAGCAATCAGCCCAGTTGGATAACCACTGCGAGGTCGGTCAGCTAAATTACCATGTCTTGGTACCTCTGCAACGTGGTCACGACACAGGATTGGGATACGGAGACTCTGCGTGTTATTTCTCTCTCGTAGAATATCCTTCTTCTCTCAAAGTTATAATTCTTACTCGTAAACCTTCTGATAATCCTTTTGGAATTTTATTTTCAAGCTAGATATCCTCCGAAAATATCGAAAAAACCGCTTGAATCGACTTGTATCAGATTTCTGAATGATGCTCTACCACGACTAAATATTCTTTTAGGTATATTGAAAAATAATTGAAATTTTAGAATCTTTCATGTCCAAATTATGTATTTTTAAATAGAGAACGAAAAAGAAAAATAAATCATGTTGTACTTTATGATGCTAAGAAAAGGTTTAAATGTTTCGAACCGATCGCAAACTTTTTTTGACGTGTATAGGGTACTGTCGCGTTAAGAACCGCCTTCTTTTTTGAAGTCGGTTATAATATTTGTAACATACCTAGTTTTCCTTGTAAAATAGATTGCATCTATTGGGATATCGCTGTTGACCGAGAAATTTTGCATTCCACTGTAGTATGGTTATGTTATTATATTTCTAGAATTTCACTTACTTATACACAGGGTTCGAAGGATATATGTATATCAGATATATATCGTGATATATATCATTGATATATATCCAATGACTTTTTGTGATATACAGGGTGTCCCGTAACGAATGGATAATACGGAACCTACGTGTAGAGGGCATCATGCCGGTTCAGATGAATAAATATTATGTTCAGTAAAAGTCTTTCCATTTCTGAGATATTCGACATTTTCGAAATTTTAAAATTATTCCACCCTTCGCCATTCTTTTTGACGCCAGGACTACAAATGAAGACATTCTATGTATCTGTTTTTTGGATAGTACTCCTGGATAGATGTGCTATCGAATGTCATCTATCATTTTTATAACAAAAGCACAGATTCTTTTTAAATTAAGATTTAATACCAACTTAACGTTTTTTCATATTTCATTCTTGACTTTTACTCTGCTGTGGTTAAAAAAAAATGTATGGTGGCTTGAATGCCAATTTAAAAAAAAACTAGCCCATTTCACCCAGATTCTGAAATGGTATGTTACAGGGTATAATCCACCTTTAGATTTTAAATTATTTTGTTTTATAAGGAGGTAGACCCCATTTTTATGATACTACAAGTTAATTCCAAAATTTGGTTTGTTACCTTAATAAGCTTCAAAACCATCCAAATTCTCTTGATTCATCATTATTGGTCAAAACAATAATTTTGAAGCCTTATACCACTAGAATATTACTAAGTCTGGTTACTCTGGTACCACCAAAATAAAGAGAGCAAATAGCTCTAATAGCGAAGAGAGCAAATAACCTTTGAACACTCATTAAAAATAACTATTAACTAAAAAATAACCAAAATAATTCAAAATCGAGATAACTCAAAAACCACTCGCCAGGTGGCGCTCAAATGTATAACGGACCACATGACAGGCACTAGGTACCAGGGACCAGACAGCAGTCTCTATTTTTCGAATGGCGAAAGAATTATCGAAATCGGTTCACCCAGTACGAAGTTCTGAGGTAACACACATAAGAAAAAACACATGATACGAATTGAAAACCTCCTCCTGTTTTTGAAGTCAGTTAAAAATACTTATCAACGGAAATTATCATTTGATTGCTTTATTTAGTTGCTGAAACTAACAATTTCAAGGGGTTTAAGTATTAAGTAGGTAATGAAGTAAAATAAGCTCAAATCTCTTAAATTAGAGCACATGTTTTGCTCTCTTGACAAATAAGGGACAGTCAAGTGAATTGGGATGGTTTTGAAGCTTATTAAGCTAACAAACCAAATTTTGGTATTAACTTGTAGTATCATAAAAATGGGATCTATCTCGTTTTAAAAGAAAATAATTTAAAATCTAAAGGTGGATTATACCCTGTAACATACCATTTCAGAATCTGGGTGAAATGGGCAAGTTTTTTTTGAAATTGGCATTCAAGCCACCATACATTTTTTTTTAACCACGGCAGAGTAAAAGTCAAGAATGAAATATGAAAAAACCTTAAGTTGGTATTAAATCTTAATTTAAAAAGAATCCGTGCTTTTGTTATAAAAATAATTGATGATATTCGATAGCACATCTATCCAGGAGTACGATACAAAAAACAGATTCAAAAAATGTCTTCATTTATAGTCCTGGCGCCAAAAAGAATGGCGAAGGGTGGAACAATTTTGAAAATGTTAAAAATGTCGAATATCTCGGAAACGGAAGGACTTTTACTGAACATAATATTTATTCATCTGAACCGGCATGATGCCCTCTACACGTAGGTTCCGTATTATCCATTCGTTACGGGACACCCTGTATATCAATACAAAATTGGTTTACAAAATATTATATTATTAAGTAATTTATGGCTTTTGTTACTGTATTTCTACTTCTCAAATGTAGATGGTGTTGTAGGTTGTAGTAGAGTTGAAACATATTCCCATTGAAGGGAATAGTGAAGTCCTATAATCCTTTAGTACCTAATAGTGAATTACCGTAAGCTTTACGCCTTGGAATCCAGTAAGTCAAGTCGTTCAATCCGACAAGTCAATGAATCTTTATATTATAAAGTTTTTAAACTTATGCATAACTCATAACGTAACAAATTTTTGATATATATCGAATATAATATACTTATCAAAATATTCAATATTTTGATATTTATAATACAAATATATCGGATATTTTCGAACCCTGCATTTGACTGGGTGTTCCAATTTTGATGATTATTTTCTTGTGCGAAAGGTAGTGCTTGTCATGTGATACCTTATAAATTGAAGCGACATCTAGCATGAAGTTTTTGAATTATCTCAACTTGCAAGTCTGTTCTTTTTGTAAAAAGTTATGTTGGTTCTTTTTACTTGAAAACAGGTGCTTTTCGAATGGTCGCATTTAAATTTGAGCGAAATCTGACGAGTGATTTTTAAATTAATCTTTAATAACGTGTAGGGATGACTAATGGTGTGTGTTTATAGTTGTTACCTCATAACTTTTTACTGTTTGTTTAAATTTATTTTTATTTGAAAGTTGGTACTTTTTGGGTGGTCCCATATAAATTTAAGCAACATCTGAGGATTAGTTTCTGGATTACCCTTATTAACGTTTATTTATGGTTGGTACCTCGTAAAATTTTACTGAATGTTCTTATTTAGATGAGGAATTATCCGTAATAATGTGTATTGAATTATGGTTGTTACCTCATATAAATAAATCAAAATCTACGAGCAGAGAAAACTAAAACCTACTCGTCAGATGTCGCTCACATTGAAACGGCATTAAACAACAAGTATTTTCTTTCTAAAAAAGAAGAATTATCAAAATCGGAACACTCAGTAAAAAGTAAAAGTAAATAACATGGAAATAACATGGCTTTCATACAAAATATTAGATAAATATCAAAATTATTTTGATATTTACAATAAATATCGAATATTTTCGAACTCTGTTAAATCTAGAAAACCAACATTTATTTAAGGTACCTAACCTGAACAAGAGCAGTGGTAGCTACAACAATGTTACAAGTTGTCTTTCACACAAAATATCCGATATTTTGATATTTTTATTAAATATCGGATATTTTCGAACCCTGCTTATACATATAAAACAGCTTCGACGATGAGTAATTATATTGATAATAAGTTATGAGATGTATAGGTAAGTAGGTACCTAATTGATGAGGTTAATTAAACCGTTTATATTTTTTAATCGTCATCGTTTCATAGCGAAGAAGGCAGCAGTGATTAAGATAAATGAAATTATTAGGTACTCATCATGGTGTTTTACTATGAATCGATAAGTTACCTAATACGAGTATAGCGCCTAGGAAGGTAATTTACCTTCCTTTATTTAGTCATCAGCTCTTAGACTATTATATTTTTCAACAATCTTCGTTTTCGTTATTCATTAGGCTTTTACGGCCCAAAGGCAATGAACGTAGGTAGCATTAATTCAGAAAAATAACTGTAAATTCGCGATAAAAAATAAAATTACCAAATTAGTTCATTGAATTAATCCGTTTCTCTTTCGCGTCATTTCGGGATACGAAATTTCGGGATCTACGATTACCCTGACAGACTTTAGAATATTGATTAAATTGCAATAACCGATTATCTCGTTAGATTATCCTCGTCTATCTGCTGTGGGTACCTAATCTGAATATCATCAAGTTAAGACTGAAAAGATCTTTAATAAGGTTTCGCCCGTTCAAAGACCTGATGCCAATTACAGTTGAAATTATAATTTCAAAGATTAGCTTATGTTACGAAAAAGGACACATTTCTTGAATTGAATATTCTTAGTATTATTTAACTAAGTACATAATTCAAAAATTAAACGAACGCTTTTCGTACAAAGGTGCCACCTATAGATCTAATAGATTGTGGGAACTACTAAGTAGATTTATTTCTATGTTAAAGCCCAAAGGTAATATCAGTGTATCTTTAGAGTTGCATAAAATACTCGTATGTTTCATCGTAGGAGAATCGGAAGTGGACATAGGCATGACTTAACGTTTATATCATCATAAAAACATGACAGATATCATGTTATGAAAAGAGTGATAAACTCTCAACTTTTAATACGACACGCAATCATGATAATAGAAATTCGATCCCCTTCATAATATCAGCATGACGCAATTCCTTTGCAACTGTGGTGTAAGTATATGTCTGGTTAAAGTATATTTTAGTACTAGAAAAATGACTTAAAAATATGGTTTATTTAATGCGCATACAGTTTCAAGTTCTGAGCAGATTTTTACTCTATTTTACTAAAAATATAAGTTAAAGATAGGTCCATATCATCCATATTTCTCAGCCTTGTAGGTAGGTAGTTTTCATTTGTATGATTTACCTAACTGTTTTGATAATTAACACATCTATATCGTATTATTAAAACCTTGAGAATTGTAGATAGGTGCCTACTTTACTGTCTTCAATTGTAATAAAAAAAATATTAATGTACCTAGTGTTAATAAAGTTCACGATAAATTTTGTAAGGAAGGTCATTGTAAAAATTGAATTAAAATCATGGAGCAAAAAATATTAACTCTTAACCTCTATGTACACATAACAAAGTAACTGGTCACTGTCTGCACAAGATATACGAGAAAATCTATTATTGCAGTCTATTTCATTATATTCTGTTGATCTGTTTGTATGCCGCATGCCGTTAGATGTATAATAATGACACTGTCACTGAGCGCGATGTTGCTGCCTATAAAACACTGACAAATTAAAGGTTAGGTATCTGATGTATCGATAGAAGTAAAAAAAATGAAGTTAAGGATTGCTAATGAAAAAATAGATCAAAATGTCGATGCGTGGTCATCGTCATTTTTAATTGAAAAGCGTACTTAGGTACCTATTCATTTTGGACATAAAATAATAAGCCTAGTACTTAGTACCTACTTATCTTAGTACCTAGTATAGTCTCATCTAGTCTAGTAATAAAATAAAACATCATCATACCAAAAAACATAACCTAGGTAGGTACGAGGTACAACTTACTTACATACCTTTATGATTGTAATAAAAATTGTAGGTATACCTACCTAACTTTTACGGTTTTTATGTTGCAGTCTGGTTAAATAAATAGATGTAAATGGGATCCTATTACTTTGAATTATATTAAATAATACCTTCAGCTATAATTTCTAAAAAGAAATTATCTCAAAATTTATTTTACTTTTATAATAGACACCAATGACGTACGAAGAAAAATTATGACGGTGACGCTATATGCGGTAAGTGGTCGTTTAATCAAGATAAATTATATTATTTATTTAAATTATGATAGACATTTTGTAATGATTTTATATGAGCCAAGTAATTTAATGATGATTAGTGAGTGAATTTACTAAAGGAGTAAATTGGGGCTGCGCCATATGGCCAGCGTGAGTAATGGACGAGGGGTTATTCGAAATTCGCTTAGTTTTAAAAAGGACCATCCGACAACAACCGGCTGTCAAATATAAAAGAATCATCAAAATCGGTTCATCCAATAAATAGTGATGGGCGCATACCAAAAAAAACACAGTGGAATTTAGAACCTCCTCTGTTTGAAGTCGGTCAATAAAGAGTATCATTCAGCGTTAGAAGGTAGAGGACGTGGGAATAGACGGACAATATGTCAGTAACGAGGGGCATCCTGACAATCCCGAGTCGTCTGACGGACACAGCTGTCTGATCAAACCCACAATCGTTCACTACTTGTAATTGATCCATCCGGAGATTCCTAACCTCAGAGGTTTTCTTATAAGATAACACACAATTATATAACACTTATTATAACAATTTGACGCTTATCAGTACGAGGAAAAACCTTATTTTTTAACATTACTTATTAATTTAAATTCGGTTATTTTAAGTAAGAGTTTTCGGCAGGTACTTTTAAGTTATTACCAAAAACGTAAAGTAGGTATTGCCAGGTAGGGCAATATCACCACAAAAAAGATTAAAAGACTATCAAACTTTTTTTAAATTTTCAATATTAGAATTAACTACCATAGGTATACTAAAGAGCAGGTAAATGTCATGAGGTCGTGAGGAATCGTGTAACGGGGTGTCCACAATGACAACGTCGCATGTTGTCGCAGACTGTCACATAGGACGCTAGTAGGGATACCGTTGATTTGATCGCGTACCTACGTCAGAATCGCAACGTCTCGTCGCGTCGTATTCGTCGCTCACGTAGGACACCGCCGAGTCTTTATAAAATATGTTCTCATAAAAGTATATGAATCTATCCTGGGCAGCATCGTAGCAGGATATTTAAGTCCAGAATTCGGAGAGTCGGGGGGTTGTAATGATTTTGAATTGTTTTACCGTTGTCCCAACTCAGTTTCATGGATTATCTGTCAGTCTCACCGTGATCATGATCCATGCCTCTGGGTCAAAATATCGGTAATAGAATTCAAAATCGTGAGTACCTGTTTGCATTTGAAAATCCAATTGTGATCGATACAAAACTAAAACCATGGGAACTGTAGAGTTACGTTTAAAATCTGGATGAAACCAGACGTGTTATCTCAGTAAAGGCCATGCCATATGTCATCTGCACTGCGATTAAAGTCTTCAGTTTTGTTAATTAGGTACATACGAGTATCAAATCATTAAGTAAGTATATAATTAACATTCGTGACACTAGATTCCTTCAAATTAGCGATTTCGTAATGGTTGCGGGTTTTGTTTTGTTAAATAAATTATGCATTATCAATTATCTTCAGGGTAATAATAACCAATAATATATCACAAGAAATCAATAACATACACTGTATTAAGAAATATATAAAGTAAATAAAATATGACTGATAAACTTATCTATACTATAATAAAACTGTAGGAGCACGTGTTCTGTACATTGAATATTTTTTTGAAATTTCGACTAAGGGGCACTTACATATCGAGATAGAACTCAAAATTATATTTTTTTTATTTATTGTCTGTCTGTCTGTCTGTCTGTCTGACCGATCATCACGCTTAAACCACTGGATGGATTTCATTGAAACTTGGTAAAGTTATTACCTATATACTGGTGTCTATTATAGGCTACTTTTTTTTTCGAATAATATTTAGGTTCCCTAGGGATAGGTGACTAAAGTTTGTATGGAATTTTTTTATAACGTCGTCCGATTTACTTCAAATTTGCAACAAAGGGTTATCACTTAAATTAATAGAATACGTGTTTCTCAGTTTTTCGATATTTTGTAAGGAAAAGAAAAAAAACACAAAAGAATGCGGGAATTTGTAAATTTTTAAGGTAACTTTCTGACTAAACTGAAAATGATTTTAACCCCATGTTTAAAAATTATTACAGTGAAATAAGTAATTTTCAATGTAAAATCAGTATTTAAAAAATAGCCAGCAAAGGATGCAAAAATGGGGATAAAGTTGGTACAATTAGAGGTGCAGTGTTTATTCGAGTTGACTTAAGTTTTGTCATTTTTGTTGCGGGCTTAGATTTTTGTGAGACTCACTGAGAGATAGAGAAGGTTCTGGAGCAAAACATAGGCCACTTATTATCCTGGAATTCCAGCGGAATCAGGATTCACGCTGGAAAAACTACTATGCGCGAAGGTGCGAGTTTCATTTTTATAGGACTTTCACTGGGAGATAGAGGCAGTTTTGGAGCAATATACAGGATAATTTTATCCCGGAATTCCGTGGAATCCTTATTCACGCGGGAAAAACTCATATTCGGGAAATAGGTCGCGGGTTCAGATATTTATGGGACTTTCAGTGGAAGGTAGAGAAGGTTATGGAGCAGTATATAGGCTACTTTTTGTTCCGGACTTCCCGCGAGATCGAGATTTACACGGGAAAAACTCCCTCCACTCAACTGCTCTGTAGAAGTTGTGAAAAAATTCATTAAACATTTTCGCGCGCCAAAAATACTCGCACAATGCGAATTCTGTGGCATCCTACTAATATTATAAATGTGAAGATTTGTATGTTTGGTCCTCAATCACGAAAAAACGGATGAATGGATTTGGATCAAATTTGGTACACGGATAGTTTATAACCCAGAATAACACAGGACACTTTTTATCCCGGAAATCCCGCGGGATCCGATTTTACGCGGGAAAAACTTCGACGAGTATGGGTATAGCTTCATAACAAACATATTAATATAAAAGTAACAAGGCTGTCTTTCCGAAAATCCCGCGGGATCGGGAGCTTATCCCGAAATTCCTACGGGAGCGAGACCTACGCGGCTGATACTTACGGGTCCCGAAGCGAAGCGAGGGCGGTTCGCTAGTAATAACATATACATACATATATTGTGTAGTGGTCATAAGTTAGTGCAATTTTGGCAATAGGGAGATCTCCCGCCAGGCGAGACGACATGCCTGGGGGGCGGCCGAGGCCCCGAGCGAGTGAATGTACTCGAGGCGCGGCATATATGCCAGCGATGTAGAAATCTTCGATAGCGCGTTTCAGGCTTCGGTGACGTCACCGTGTGACGTGTGAGCGGTGTCGCCACATCACCCCCTTGCTCAGACCGGAGGTCGATACACCGATGTTGCAGCGTGCTCTTCGACGTTGGTGACCCCTTGATGTTGTGCCCCGAAGATGCTCTCTATCCACGGTGAGTCGGGATGGGAGGTTGAAACGACCAATGCGGAGGGCGAGTGGTGCACTCCAGCCGTCCGTGGAGTCGTCGTCAGGGCAGCCGGACCGGGATCAGGAAGCGTCTTCTCCATACGCGGCGATGACCCCGGCGAGCTTGGCGAGTGACGGGGAGACGCGCTGCGTGAGTCCGTCGGGCGTGAGCGGTGAGGTAAGGTGAGGTGGGAGGGGAAGCCTGAATGGCTAACGGTGCTTGAAGGGACGTGTTCATGTCCGAAGGTCACCACTTTGGCAAAGGGAGATCTCCCGCCAGGCGAGACGACATGCCTGGGGGGCGACCGGGCCCCTGGAGGCCCCGACGAGACGAGACGTCACCGTGTGACGTGTGAGCGGTGTCGCCACACAATTAAATACATATTTAGGAGATGAATTCCTAAAGTACAAATTAATTTACTCTCTTTCTAGGCTAGCAAAGCATCTGTAATGTCTGTGGTGTTGTCGATGGCCGACGGTCGACATTCGATGGTGACCACTTCCGCCCAGGTGCATCGTTGTCATCTATTAACTGTGACAACACACAATCTAAATATTCTACGAAGTGCAAATATTCAATAAACACAAAACTCGGAACTTTTCTTCGTAAAAATATTTTTTTATACATAGATTAAAGGTAGCTGCTGCCCATGAAAACTGCGATCAATATAGAATGAAACTCAAATCTACATTAGATAAGTAGGTATATCTATGAGATCTAGTAGAGTTTGTCAGTAAGCAAAAGTTGGTGGAGCGTAAGTTGGTTATTTCGTTATTAGCTTATTAGGTACGAGGACTAGGGACTGTTAGAGATAGTTAGCCTTATTAGTAGTTGTTAGAAAGCGTCTTGTTCTAATTTGGTCACAGATGTGTTCTTAATTTGTTATCCTTGTTTGGATCTAGAAATTTGTAGCTGGCTTCACTTCCTTGAAAAATATATCAGTCGTTGTAGGGCCATGTCAAATATTAGGTACACTGAAGTCATAAATCTTTCTATTTGGGATACTGGAAATTTTCATACCTCCTTTTGTGGTTACTTCTTACTTACCTACTAATACTAATAATAAGAAAAGTTATAACTTCAGCAGACAACCAACTTTAAGACTGAATTATTGACGCCACCTTTATATTAAATTAAGGGCTTAATTAGTAGTATCTAGTTATTACAAAGTTTTGAAAGTTAAACTGTAATACAAAATGCAAAAATAATGTTATTTAGCTTCGTGCTTGCGAAGTCGATCAATCTATTTTAACGTGTTTAATAATTCAATTGTAGAGTCGATGAATTACATAAACATAATCATACTCTTTATGTTAAACGCTAAAAGATACTCTGTCCTGTATATACTGGTACAGCAGACATCGTATTTATAAAGAAGAAGTAAATAAATACACAAATAAAATTATAATGTCTCATTAATACCCAATGATTATCAATTGTCTGGGACTCTGAAGAACAACGTCATTCAATATTATTATGTTCAATAAACTCTAAGTAGTTCCAAGACATACTCATCATTTAATGTTATTAGGGTCAACTTAGATATATATGTATGTTGACACGTGTTACTTGTTCGTGTTTTAATCTCTACATCACAAATACAATCATTCATACGTGCGGTAACGTGCGAGTATCTACGCAATGAATGAATACGGCTCAACTTAAGTAAAATAATTTAGTCCCCTAAGTCGAAAAATTGGCCAAGTGCGAGTTGGACTCGCCCATGAAGGGTTCCGTAGCAGCAAGTAACATAATATAACAAAAATTATATTCGAGTTAATTAAATGAATGATAAATTGCGATTTACGATTTACGGCATATTAAAAAAAACTGCTTGCTAGATCTCGTTCAAACCAATTTTCGGCGAGGGGTTTACATGGTAATGCACAACATATATTTTTTTTAGATTTATCATTCTCCTATTTTAGATGTTACAGGAGGGGGGAGGGACACATTTTTCCTCTTTGGGAGTACCTCTCTCGCAAGCTATTCAGTTTAGAAAAAAATTATATTAGAAACCTCAATATTATTTTTGAAGACCTATTCATAGATACCCCACACGTTTGGTATGGGTTTGATGAAAAAACATTTTTTGAGTCTCAGTTCTAAGTGTGGGGAACCCCCAAATTTTTTTTTCTAGTTTTGTGTGAAAATCTTAAAACGGTTCATAGAATACATCTACCTACCAAGTTTTAACAATAGGTAACTATAGTTCTTATAGTTTCGGAGAAAAGAGGCTGTGACATACTGGCAGACAGTGGCGGCTGTCCCTTGAGTGAGCTCGTGCGCTGAACCACCACATTTTAATAAATAAAAACTATTATTGTTTACTTTATAAAAATGTATTATTATTTTATCTCGTTTAAAATAATGACGAAACAATTCTCTTTCTTAAAGTATTAGGATTTACTTTCGCTATAAAGAAAAGTTCTCGTGCGCATCGGCGAGCGCACGCGGACTGCTAGTACAATTTCTATGTGATACGAGCAAACACGCCTGGCGCGTGAGACAAAAGATAGTTCATAGAAAATGTACGGAGCATTTAGCTTGATCCCGTGCGCCGCACGAATAATCCGAAGATTACCGGGAGCGCCCGAAGTTTGACGAAATTTCGCGCCGGCCAGCGCGGGAAAGACCAGCCATATTGGATTGACCTCTCGCGACGCGTTTATTTATTATTTACGTTCATAATAATTAATGTCTAATTGTTTTTGATTTGTTTTTTACTAAGTGAGACAGTGTTTCTTAATGAAAATGAGCGTAAATATAGCATTAAAGACAATAACAAAACTTTTGAAAATAAAGTTGGTATAAAATTGACCGGACCACCAAGGCCTAAGTAAAGTGCACCACCAGTTTGACGACCCACCAGCCGCCACTGCTGGCAGACAGACAGACATACAGACAGACAGGCATGACGAATCTATAAGGGTTGCGTTTTTTGCCATTTGGCTACGGAACCCTAAAAATTGTGTAAACACTAAAATTACATCACGCCTGAAAAATATATATTAGCAATCGTTTTAAGTGCAGTTACTAGTATGTCACGAAAATATGTTACTTTGATCCTATTTTTTAACAAAACCTACATGATATAGTGTACCCACAACAGTAAAAAGTGTTTATTTTAATTATTTAAATAAAATAATACTATATTTTATTTTATTACAAATGTAGAGTCTCTTTTTCAAACTCTACATTTTGCTCTACTCTAACAATATCGAGAATTTTAAAGTAATTCAAGTAATTTCAACAAAATTGTATTGACCAATAGATTAAATTTAATAATATATACTTTAATGACTGTAATGTCTGTAATTATTATGCGCGAAACTGTAAAATATGAATGTATTCATATTTTATCAGCTATTGAAGTTAAAGAATATCTTCTTCCTCTTTTCCTCTCCAGGAAGTGTGGACAAATTATAAATATAAATGAATAAACTAAGTTTTATAAATAAATAAAATAATTAAAACATCAATATAGGTAGTAGGTACCTACATACATATATTATTTTTAGCAATCAATACACTCCTCAATACAAACTACGCATACAAAACATAAATCGTAATGTAGACTGTAGGTACCTACACCATTACGAAATATTTAGATTTAGAATAACAATACCTGCAAGTAAAACCTACAGGAAAATGGAAAAGGAAAATAATTGTTATCTACATTAACAAAACTTTATAAGAAATCTAGTGAATGGCTGAATTTCAATGCGTCGTCGTTAGATCATTACCTACTTGTAGAGGTTATATTTATACCACATCCTAACACAAACACACGTTTACTAATCTAATTGTAATATCTGCACTTGAACCGTGCATGCTCCTTAATCAAGATAATCTATGACATCAGAAACAAGTTCAAATTTTGCTTTTGTTATGGAAGGTACTATGGTAAACCTTATAATATTATCTCACAGATTTAAGTTTAAAATAGATTTATTTCATTGACAAACCGCCTGATGCCATTGTACATGATCATCAGTACAACAAAGGCATCACGGATCCGTATTCGGTCAAGAAGGAATAAAGAGGAATTATTATTAAAACAAAAAACCCGACTGCTTATAAAATAACCAAAAGAAAAGAACAAGTGTCACAATATCAACATAAAATACTTCATGCTGCCGCAGTAACTTGTGATAAATCGTTTTTTACCCGTAGGTAACAGTATTGTTTGTCCCCGCCTGCAGCACCATGAAGTATTTTATGTTGATATTGTGACACTTGTTTTTTTCTTTTGGGTTATTTTGTAAGCAGTCGGGTTTTTTGTTTTAATAATAATACTTTTATTTCAGACTTTTTAGTGGGTTCGCCGAAAAATTCTACTTTTTGGGATGGTTTTTGACAATTTGTGTTAAACGTGTGCCTAAACGTTATATAACATTTATATATATATGTATATTTGAAAAGGTCTTTTCACGATCTTTCATTTGATACCCATATTGCTAAGATAAGAAAAAAACTGAAGATTATCCTCGCTTTTTCTTCCACTTTCGGGCGCCATTTTGAAAATTCATATAGCCTGTGACACTTCCACAGTTCTGACGAATTCAACGATACCTCATATGTCGAAATCCGTTCAACCGTTTGGGCTGTGGGGCCTCACAAATAAATGGACATACATACAAACATACATACATACATACATACACTCGAAAAACATAACCCTCCTTCTGACGCAGTCGGCTAAAAAGAGGAATTTCTGTCTCTCAAACACCCAGCCAGAACAGTCAGAGGTATCTGGCAGTGCTTAAGCCCTCCTAGCAAACCTAGAGCACCTTCCAAATTACACTGGATAGTACATAATATAGCGACAAAAAGAGTATCTGTGCGCCATAACCTTGTATGTAGGTACTACAAAAAGACTACTATTATTACTACAGCCTACCTACTTGTATTGCTGCAGTAGGTACCTATATAAAAATTGTCCTTAACTTTTTCCATTTAAATGAGTAAGAAAGAAGTTATCGCAGATTTAAGTAATCGGTTCATAAATAAAACAGTTTTAAGAATCTCGCCTAAGAATTTTAGTAAGTAGCTACTGAGGTACGAAGCGAAGTGAGGTCGGTTTTAGTTTTACTATCACTACATTTTATAAAAAAAAGTCGCCCTCCTTCTCTGTCTGTTTCTCTGTGCCTTTCTAAGTCTTCTTCTAATAATTTTGAGATTTTCATCTGATCGAGAGACATCTTTAGTTTTCACCAGATTAAGAAGCTTATAAACATACATAGGTAGGCAGTAGGCACCACGGAATAGTTGAATAAGGTAGGCACGTATCTTATTAAATCAATTAAATGTACCTACCTAACATTTCATTCGTAAAATATGAAATGCAACCGGGAAAGTAAAGGAAAATGGGAATTTAATTAGCTGAACTACTTAATAGTAGGTACGTAGTTATAGATTAACGAGATGTATTACACTTATTCTAGGTTTAACCAGATAACTGTAGTTTATCAGTGACAATAATTAAGTTATTCTAATTACCAATTTAGGCATTTGGTTGTTGAAAATAAATTCCTTTTTGCCAATTTATTGGAATAAGTAATTCAAACACGAAAATGCTGCACGTAGATAAATATTAATAAATAATCGATGTCATATGACTCTACATTGCGGTGGAAGGGATACAATTAACAACACAGCAGCACAACATTTCTAATTTTATCAAAAAATATAGGTACATAAAGAAATGCCAATCGTGTTATAATAATAGAGACTATTAAGGAGATGTAGGAAATGATTATACCTAAATTTCAAATCTAATCAATGCCGAATTAGTTAAATTAATGTGCCCAGCTAATAATAAACAAACACAAATAAAAAATACAAGAAAGACATTATATCAGTTCGACTACTACTACTTACGTACGCAATGGATTTTTTTGGTTCGTGATAAGACTTTTAGAATGAAGTAGGAATGGAATCACAGCATATTTAGTGATTAACCTGCGATAACAATAGATTGTGGACGAAGATAATTTATAAACATTATGTTTAGCACAATAACTGCTGTCGTGGTAGCAAAGAAAATACAGTGTCGAGCTGAACAACAAAAGCTGTTATGATTTTGCCCCGCGCTGGAATGTTTGACTCCAGTCTGTTCTTGAGTCGTGCTATGTTCTAGTATTCGTTCAAAAATGTTTAATTACTTGTGGTTGTCATAAAGCATTATTAGTGTAATCAAAATCATGATTAAGTTCATTATTGTACTAAGTGTTGAGTGCTAGGCACGTTTAATCATGAACTGTTGTGTGAAATTCTGCATTGTGTCTGTGTTCTATCACTGGATTGGGATAACTGTTTTTGGAACACAGGTAGATATGTATTGTGTTAGAAATAACTATAACATAGCAAAACTGTTTCAAAATCTTGAAGTTATAAGTATCTAGCGAAGAGAAAGATTAAAGTGCGGTAGCTAAACAACCTTGGGTTTAGGAACTTCAGGACGACTTTTTAGGTACTACTTACCTACAGAAAATTTATGAAGTACGTACTTACATATATTGTTATAGCACGCAATAAGTTTCAGCGATTAGTCGTACATTATCCTTGTTAATACGTTACATATCATTAAATAGGTATAAGGAAGTTAATATGTTTCTACCGTTATCGTGAAGACTAAATAGTGGTAAGGTTATCGAATTCAGACAGCTGTACCTACTGTTAGTACTGTAGTTACTATCAAAATTTATATTCAGGTACCTACCTAGGTAGGCTAGGTAAACAATGTTAATTGAACGATGTTATACCTATTAAATACAAAATGGTTGAAGTAAGTAGTAAAGAATGAAGAAATGAGAAATGATTTTATTCGTCTTTGTTTCAGAGAAAGGTATTAAAACGTGTACCTACTTATTACACTTTATCAAAAGACTCTATTCCTATCTCATGAGCATGAGGTAGTTACCTACATATACATACCTGTTGCATATAATTAATTGGTTATTGCATTTTATATTGTAAATTGTAAATAATTTTAGGTTATTTTTCAAATTTCATGTAATTATAGTAATTATACCATTTTGTTACACAAATGTTGGGAAAATATTTTAATTATGTGGAAACAAGTTCCAAGAACCTCTATAAAGTTTGTGTTATCTGTATCTAATTGTTTTTCATTAGTCATGTATATTGAAAGTAACAAAAATATACAACTACATACCTAAAAGATAATAGATATCTTTATGTAGAGAGTTATGTTAGAGAGTTCTAATAAAGACCCATTCTGCGCTCCAAATGCGAACCTATTCTGAAAAAATAATATATCATCCAGCTCCAAATAAATCCAATATAACATCCAGCTACTCGTATCTATACCAAAGCTCAGATCGAGGTTTCTTGTTCACGTTCCTGATTAATACGTATAGATGAACCTATACGTAACTACCTTCGATGAACAATATATTATAGGTAGATCGATGATCGACATCACAGAACAGATAAAAGAGGTATCGACATGATCGTTCTAGGTAGTGTTTGCTGAAGCCTACTTCAACTACGGAATCAATCCGGTAAAAGTCGACATAAGTGTTTGGCAGAGGCGGAATACGAGAGTTGCAATACGGAACAACGAAGAACTGGCTTGTGAAAAACCAGATATTTATATCTGTGAGGTAAATTTAGTATTAATATGTTGGGTTCTATTTTCTGGAGTAAGTAAGAAATTAATTTACAAAATCGACCTTTTAAGTAGATGAAAATTTTTAAAAGAGCGTTGTTCTAATCTAACATCGCCGAAATATATGTACCTACGGAATAAAATATTACACGGAAAATGGAATATTCCAGTTTTCACGATCACAACTTTTAAACTCTACCTCTACCGACAGAGCGATTATAAACTCCATAGATGTCCAGTTTGATTCTATGGTGGGGTAGACAAATATTTTTGTTGTTAGATGTGCAGAATATCCAAGTGGGAGGGTATCAGTGTAAAGAAAGTTTATTTTAAAATATACGAAATACAAATTGTTAATGTTAATTAATGTTTTTGAGGGAGGAAAGTAAAAATACTTAGTTATAAGCACATTAAGGAACAGATTTACTGGATGAATAAGGATAGCAAAACAGCAGCCAGAAGCCTTTTTCAGATTCCTACGTAATATTAGATTTACTTAATTCAGAGACATTGCACCACCTGCTTAATGCCATTACTCTTAATTGACAAAAGTTTTCATTGACTCCCAATAAATAACATTTCAGGAGCCGCCCAACCTCCTTCCAGTAGTTTCAGAGAGGACTTGTGATTTTCGCAACGTAAGATTCCAGCATCAGGTATACCGCTGGGTGGCCGGGAGAGGCTGTCTGCTGTTTACTCCCGATTTCCTCTACGTGGCTGGATACAACAACATCAATCTAGGTGCCAGATGCATCTATGAAAACTGGTTCGCGCCTTGTTTAGAGATAGTCAGTACTAAACTATTGATGTCATTTTTCCTAACCATGTCATTATTAAAAGTTTTTCACCACTTTACATCATTTTAGCTGTAGCATACAAATAGTAATCCATTTCTATTATTCCTAAGTAGGTGTAGGTACTTATTTGACAGGGTAGGTATAGGTGTGAACATGATAGGTATATCAATAAGAGCATGCATATATTATGTTTAAACCAAGAGAAAATCATTAGTTGAGATATCCTTTTTATTTTTGCACTTACTTATATTATTTTCTATACTCTACAATACTCTACATCGTAAAAAAAAATCATGTAGTTTATTTATACCTATTCCCATTTGTACATCGCAGCCGAAAGAGGATGGCACCTGTGGCTGCTTCCCATTCGACCCAGCTTTCCAAGAGGTGGCCACCATCGTTCGGGAGGCCTTGGTACCGTCAGCACAAACACGCTGGGAGAGATGCTTCTATGAAGCAAGTGACTGCTGCAGTCATTATATGATTAATGAAACTAACTTCTCAGGTACATTTACCTATAGCATTTTATGTGTTTTAAGCATCGATCTAATAGTATTAGGTATATATCTAATATTATTACCTAATCTAGAAATTTTGTTAGGTCGATGGTTTTTAGATATGTAATACTTCCGTCCATGTATGTGTCACTGAACTCTTAAAAAGTTGGACTGATTTTCATGACTTTTTGTGTGTTTGAGTGGATTCTGGATGATTAAGATACACAATTGAGTGTTTTAATGCTTTCTTCGCTAATATAGGATCCGAACTGGCCAGTAACATTCCAATACAGTACCATAACAACAACCAAATCCATACACTAACAAACATTAACCTATCTCAGTATGATGAAATGACTCAATTAAAATTAGCAACTGAAGATGAGGTTCTTAAAATTATTAACAACTTAGATGCAAATACTAGCTCCGGTATTGACGGTATAAACACAAAAGCAATTAAGTGTATCAAAACTCTAGTCACGGAGAAGCTCACTCAATGTATTAATAATTGTTCAATTGAGGGTCGATTTCCTGACACACTAAGGCCGCGGCCTCGAATTTTGCGGGCAGCGGGGCGGCGGCGGCGGCGGCGCGGGCAACGCAGGCTAGTTCTCGAAACTCGCGGCGGCGCTATAGCGGCGTAGTGTTGTGTCGCTGAGATATTTGTTTTATTCGCGAACGAAATGTCTGAACAACGGAGACAACATCTTTTCGATTCAAATTTATTTCTTACACTCGTTTTATTGTGGGCAAATGAAGAAGTGAATACCTACTATAGGACAAGAAAAATAAAAGGCGAGTTTTATCGAAATTGTGAAGAACAGAGACAATGTCCCGACAAATAAATAACAAAGTAATAATTAGATTAATTATCAAAATACCTAACTCCAAAGTAATCAATATAATCTTAAAACATTTACAATTTCAGTTAAAAGAGAAAGTAAAAGTATTAACAATTGTAAAATTACATAAAAGAACAAGTCATAAAGAAAGGCAAGGATATTAAAGGAAGTGAACAAGGAAGAAGATAAAGAGGATAAAGATGACAGACTAGGAGTAAAGAAGTAAATAAAATAAATATTACGTATACGACACCTAAATAAATTGCACAACACTACAATGCGATTGCGCGGGCTGTCACCGTGTGCGTTACCCTAGCAAGAACAGCGAGAGGGATATGAACTATCAAAATAAAATCCTATCCTACTCCTACTAATATTATAAATGCGAAAGTTTGTAAGGATGTATGTGAGTGAGTGAGTGTGTGTGTGTGTGTGTTTGTTACTCTTTCACGCAAAAACTACTGAACGGATTTTCACGAAACTTTGCAGTAATATAGCTTAGACATTGGAATAACATAATTTGTTAAAATTTATAGAGATTTTTGAAGGGACTGGTTCCCCGAAGCGAAGCGAGGGCGGGTTTACTAGTATCCCTATATACGAGTACATTGAGCGTACGGTATAGAGTACTATAGAGTATCGTAGTCGATATCAAGTCTTAAATTTTAAATGGAAAGTTATCTGTGATTTTGAATTATACACGGTATAAATAAAAGAACTTTTTGTGTTCGAATATACTTAGGATTTTTTTTTCTAAATCTACATCAACGTTAAATATGAGCAGACCCGCCATTCTGACGCACACGACGCGAGAGCGGTCACCGCTTGACGTTGTCAACCACCGCTCGTTACCCGCTCCTACACCGCCGCCGCGCCGCAGTTTTCGAGGGTCGGTCCATTTGATAACATGCAAAACATCTTGCGCGCCCGCGCCGCCGCCGCCGCCGCGCCGCTGCCCGCAAGATTCGAGGCCGCGGCCTAAAAGTGGCTAAAATAAGCCCAATCTTCAAAAAAGGTATAAAAACAGACCCGGGGAATTACAGGCCAATATCTGTACTACCAGTCATGTCGAAAATTTTTGAAAAGATACTTCACAATCGGCTTAGTGAATATCTTAAACAAATCAATTTTTTAACAGAAAAACAATATGGTTTCCGATCTAAATCTAATACACTTGGAGCGACAATTGACTTAGTAACAAATATTAAAATGAATATTGACAGAAAAAACATCACTTTGGGAATATTTATTGACTTGAAGAAAGTATTTGACACTCTTAGTCACCAAATTCTCTTACTGAAGCTAAAATCATTAGGAATAACAGGTCCAGCTTTTAAAATATTTGAATCGTATCTCTCTAACAGGTATCAAATTGTTAAAGTTGACGAACATCAAAGCAGACCTCAGCTCATAACGTGCGGTGTGCCACAAGGTTCAATTTTAGGGCCATTGCTATTTCTGGTTTATATCAACAACATCCATGATATAGGGTTGAAAGGAAATATCACTCTTTATGCTGACGATACTAGTCTATTTTATTCTGGCAACTCAATCGACGTAATTACAGAAGATGCGCAACATGATTTAGATCTTTTGCATGAGTAGCTTCAGTCCAACTTACTCACCATAAATATATCAAAAACTCATTATATGATATTCGCCGCTAAAAATAAAAAAGTTGGCGAATTTCGACCTTTAACAATAAATGGTGATGCAATAAAAAGAGTCGACAAAGAGAAATATCTAGGGTTAATTATGGATAGCCAGTTGACCTGGAGGCCACATATTGCTCATGTGCGATCCAAGATAACATCCTTGACAGGTGCACTTCGAAGCATTGTTCGCTGTCTCCCAAGGCAGGTTAAATATACAATCTACAATTCTCTAATAAAAACACATTTAGAATATCTTATTGAGGTGTGGGGTTCCGCAGCTAAAACGAACCTGAAAATGCTACAAATATCACAAAACAAAATTATTAAAACTCTATTTAGATACCATTATTTAACACCAACAAGCAAAATTTATAAAGAGACAAAAATTATGAATATCTCCCAATTATATAAGTATAGTACATGTATGCTGGTAAAGAAAATTTTAACCAAAAATATCCATTCTCAGATAGTTTTCGCAAAAAAAGTACAAGGTTCAAAATACTCATCAAGACGATCGAATAACATTATAATATTACCACCAAGAACAAATTACGGATAGAAAAATATAATGTATGAGGGTGCAAAATATTATAATCAACTACCTAAAGATATTAAAGAAGCAAAATCATTTATTACTTTTAAAAAATTGTTAAAATCACATGTTCTCAGCAATTATACAGTTTTATAAAAAACACATATAAATATAATAATACACATAATAATAAATTTAAAATAATAGGTCAACCATGAATAATGAATAACAGCAACCAATTACCTACATAAAAACTTACATTTTCAATATCAATATTTATAGATACTTATATATTTTTTTTCTACATGCTACCTTTTTACACCTAGGTATACGACATACGTACAATAAAATTTATATTCAAACATTACTAAAAACTAATTACTAGCTAACAAAACTTCAAACAAACAAGCGAATATTCTAGGAACATTAAAAAAAAACAAGAATTAAATTAATAATTAAAATTAAATAATATACCTAGCAAATTAATTAAAATAATACAATTCATTTAGATTTTACTGCGTTAATAAAAACCATCTATAATGGAATATGTCGTCTATTCTCCTTGCACAGACAGTAATCAATTATAGATATAGATATTATATTACATCTAGAAATGTACTCATATAAATACCTACTTTAAATTAATGTTCTATTCAGCGTATATACATACAAACAAACTACGTACTCAAGTAAAGAGTAAAAAATAAAATTCTAGTAAAACATGTAAAATGACATGGTGGTACTATTTAATATGGTCTCACCTTTAGTAAATAGTCGCTCAAGATTGTTACAACGTAAATCTTGAATAGCCAAGGAATTGCGAAATATTTTGTTTCTACCCTCAAATGAACTCAAAAGTTATTGCCTTAATAATGTAAACGTTAACTTAAAATACGTGTTTACTTAGTTACTTAGACCTTAAGTTAGTTTTGTATCAAATAGTAATGTAGCACGTGTAACGTGTCTGACCTGCGCGTTGATAACACTTAAAATACTTTTATTACCATATTTTGTATTTTCTCTAACAGTGAATTTGTAAATTCTTTTGAGAAAATAAATGTCTTTAACCGTAATTGGAACTGGTCAGTGGCGTTGTTATCGAAAGTTGCTAAGCGATAAACTATTGGAACATCGCATTGCTCCCTTAATAAAGTATATTATACTTATTAAGTATCTAATGTATTTTATTAGGATGCTATAATCAAGGTACATTTTATAATTTCAGATCCAAGAGTATGCCCAACTACCTTCGACGGTTGGACGTGTTGGCCTGCCACGGAAGCGGGGATAACTGCCAATGAAATTTGTTCAGAGTTCGCGTATTCCAACGTGGGACCGACCTGCCATCGTAAGGTTCTTTCAATGTTACCAAAATAACGACAGAAAAAAATGTTCAATTAAGATACGTGTTATCTGTGTGTTTAGAGAGTGTAGGGTAGGTAATATCTTTTTTATCACACCTATTCGAAAAAGACGACTTGGTTCGGACTTACGGGGTTCCAAAGTTGCTGTTTTCTATTCAGCGGGCGGGAATGAATTTTCATACAACTTTTCCTGCCGGCTAGATCTTTTCCGTCCTATTTTGAATTTAGAACATTTTAGTATTTTGCGCTAAAGAACTCGAACGCAAATATTGTTTGAATAAAGAATGTCTGGTACCTACGACGCGAGGGCCCCGCCAGCTGAATAATAAAAAAAGAAATCAAATTAAGATTTCGTTTTCAAATTAAAATTAAGTTTTCGTGCATTTTTACGTATTATTTTCTATTATATATATAATTATATATATATATGTCAAAGATTAATAGAATTCTAATATTTCTATTGTGGGATATCTGGCGTCCGCCATGTTCTACGTTTTAGAACACAGATTGGAATCAGTGCGCACAACCGGCGCGGTCAAGTCTCGATTGTCTAGTGTGTCAGTCATGTCACTGCAAAACCAATGCCACCTTGTCATTTTGACATATCTGCCAAACGTCACAGTGACACGCGACATCTCTAAGACAAACTTGACTAGAACTACTGACTCAATGAATAGGCTGAATCGATAACAGATGGCGTTACCAGTACGTAAACAAGTCCATTATTTATTTTACTTCTCCGACACGGCCATACTGACAAACAACGCGCTCTCGCGTTGAGCACTATGACTTTATAAAACGCCAAACTGTCAGTAATACACTAGACAAAGCGATATAGCTTTCAAATTACACGTGTACAAAGCGTTAAGCTTTCAGTTTACACCAGAAAAAGCGATAAAGCTTTCAATTTACACGTCTACAAAGCGTTAAGCTTTCAGCAATACACCACACAAAGCGATAAAGCTTTCATTTCACATGTTTACAAAGCGTTAAGCTTTCAGTAATACACCATACAAAGCGATAAAGCTTTCAGTTTACAGGTTTACAAAGCGTTAAGCTTTCAGTAACACACTACACAAAGCGAAAAAGCTTTCAGTTTACAGGTTTACAAAGCGTTAAGCTTTCAGTAACACACCAAACAAAGCGAAAAAGCTTTCAATGTATAGGCGTCAGAAGTACAAAGCGCGGAGCCTTCAATGTCCAGGCGTCGGAAGTACAAAGCGCGCAGCTTTCGATGTCCAGACCTCGGAAGTACAAAGCGCGGAGCTTTCAATACCCAAGCGTTGGGAGCACAAAGCGCGGGGCTTTCAATGTCCAGTTATCATCAGAGCTTGCTCGTCCATCCTGATCTTCTTAAAATCACTCTCAAAAATCTCGTCTCCGTCCGACCCGGTCTAGTTTCTTACCCTGTCAACCAGTATTCCAAAACAATGGGCCACTACCAAACCAGCACTTACACCGCTTTAAAGCTGCAATCCAAACCCAAATCCAACACAAATTGTCACAGTTTACCCATGAACTGAAATGGCTGAAGGTCATTAACTCAACATCATCATCAAATAACTTTTCAAATCATAAACATCATCACTTTGCTCAGTACCCAAAATAAATTAACTGATCACCAAAGATTACCTAATCCAAAACAAACTTTACATTTCTCACAAAAGTTATTTTTTCTCAAACAAGTTATCAGTAAGTACTCAAAACAAGTTCACTGAAATTTAATAAATCTCTCAATAAAATTATGAAGTTTTATTAGTTAACCGCTATATAACTATAATGCTGTCTATACCGTCAACTGACATCAATTATTCAGTGCATAAAAGCAAATCAGTAATTTAAACCATTTATCAAAAGTGAGTATTTGATACTGCGTAAATTTTTACTTACAACTTTTTACATGAAGTTTGTATCAAATTTCATTTAGTGCGTCATTATCAATTAGTCCAAAAATAACTTAACTTACATCTGCAAAGTATGAGAGCAAAAACCGATCTGACAATACCATAGATAGGTACCTTAAATGTTACATACCTAGTAACTTATTATTTCAAAATCATGAAAACAAATAGTAACTTTCTAATCTTAATACTTCGATCTGAATAATAAGATAATAATAATCAGACTTAAACAATTCAAAAATCTTAATAATTAACAAAATAATGGTAAACAGATTTTCTCATTATTAAATTGAAGGCATAGGTATTCACTGCTTTTGTTTAGTAACACAATATTTCTTGTATGTTCCAACAATGGGTCCTTTACCTAATGAAGACTCGAGTAATAACATAATGAAGTATTTTAGTTGCAATCCTACCATGTGTTATTATAACAAACTTTTAAAACTCTAATTCAGTTTATGTGTTGTCCCGCAGACATTCCATCAAACGAATAGTGTTCATAAACCTTTCCAGTGTCTTTTCTCAACCTAAATGCATTATTGACTCATGTTTGTGTATTGCTATTAAGTTCATGGTATTCCACACATATCCTATCGGAACTATTACGTTTCTTGACTAACAAAATAGGACTAGCAAATGGGGAATAACTAGGTCTAATTATTTGGGCATCAAGCAGTTCATTCATTTTAGAATACACTAATTGCCTTTCGTCTGGGATAAGTCTGTACGGTCGGTGATGGACAGTCTCATGTGGATCGACAAGACGTACCCATCCTTAAGTTCACCTATTATTAACTCGGGTATATTATGGTAATTCCCTTCACAAAGGCATGACAATAATATTGCTCAAGGAGTTCTATTAATTGTGGTTCGAATTCAGATGGAATATCAGTAGTACTGAATAAAGTCCACTGTCTCAGTTATTTTAATTTTCTAAATACTGAAACTACTTTCGGTTATAAGAACACTAAATCCTAGACTTAAAATCTCACGGCAAATCATAATAATTGCAACTAAAAACTCATCCGGTATTACAATATGAAAAGTACTTATCTCTAAGTGGTAACCGTCAATCAAACTTAAAATATTGTCATTACCCAGTAAAACATAAGATGTATCACACGTCATAGGTAGCTGCCATGGGGCAAGCGCACGTGGTATTACACAAATAACATAGCACACGCCATAGGTAGCTGCCATGAGGCAAGCGCACGTGGCTATTACACAAATAACATAGCACACGCCATAGGTAGCTGCCATGAGGCAAGCGCACGTGGCTATTGGATGACTCACCCCCCATTAAGAAGGCGGCACAGTATTACAGGCGCAGGGATATTAGGCGTACTAATAATCTCGACTAATTGAGCCATGTTACGGTTTTGAAAATCTAATATTGCACGCCATGAATCCTCACCCTGTTTCATGTTACCAAAACAAGGCGATGTCACTCTTGGTTCCAGACAGGTACCAGACAAGGTCCTGGTCTCCAGCTCCTTAAAACCCAGAATCGCTTCCCAAACGCAGCTCAAATCCGACGTAAACACCTACTTCGACTTCATTCACTTCGAAAATATAGCGACTAAAGCGGGCAAGAACCCAACCAATTCGTCCGTAATAACTCCAATAACAATGCTTTGGACCATTAGACAACGCTTAGACAATATTCAAAATTAACAATGAACCACGCGGGCATTTAGAATACTACACAGAACAATAAAATGTGCTTTACTTTATTATTACATTCCAGTTCAATAATTGCAGCATATTTCTTTATTTATATCCATCCTGTCAGTAGTGACATTTCAGATTAGAATTTAAGCCAAGAACTTTGTTTGTAAATTAAATCGCTGTAATATTAATAGTCATTTAAAATTTGATGACCTATCTTGACATAAGTTGGCAAATGTGCAACAACATTAGAGTGATTATTCTTTACTGAACATAACATCTATCTCGTACTGAATACTCGTTACCAGAATTATAAGCAAGTTCAACCAAACCGCAAGTTAATCCAAGCGACGCAACAAAATAAGCTGAAATCGAGCACTTTTTTTTAAATAATGGTTCGATAAACGTCACTATAGTGAGACAGTGAGTGAGACAGTGAGACCACTCGAAAACACCCTGTCACATAATAAATAAAACCTATGAAAATTGTATTGTGTTTCACTTTTAAAACAACGTGAACTAATGAGTAACCAATGAGGGTAACCGCGTGTGAACCCTCCGCCAGAGGCGCCAGTGAAAAGTGAGGTGCTCACTCCTCGCTCGTCCGAATGTCACCTGTCACCGTCCATGCATGGGCGGGCTCCGACAGCAAGACCTCACCTCGACGGCGGCGCCAACCGGTGAGCACAAAAACGGCGACCCTCATTCGATCGACGTCGCCAATGAAAAACCAAACCGTTCACTTTTTAAAAGCGTAAGCCGATCATTGTTGTAGGTACTAGACAAATGGAATACTTCGCCAAGTTAAGCACAAATAAAGCAAACCATTTTGTGTATGTCTTTTTTTTTCAATTAATCCTTTCAGCTATAAGCGGAGCACCAATTCACCAAACACCAAGACAATTAAAGAATACTTTCGTTATTCACCGCTACCTGACCTTTACTTTCAGTATCAGTGGTGTCTGTTACTGCATACAAATTAAAAGTATTCAAGAAATAATTTTAAAAATTTAACATGCGACAAAAGAAAACACTTGTCGAAAAGGTCACTGCACTTTACGTCATATCTCGTTATCAATTTAAAAATGTATCAACATTGAATGCATAACCAAATACCTCACATCAAACGTTTATTTTATTTTCTTTTTAGGCACAACCTTATAGTAAACTACCTCCATTATCTTTAACAATTTTGTGAACGTAGATTTTTAATTTTAAATCGAAAACATTTTATTTAATTAACAGTGTGATGTATGAGGTATGGCCACTTACAAGAACGGCCATTCGATGAGCAAGTATGTTGTAAGAAGTGACGTTGTCATTCTATTAATAAATTATTGGAAGATTAATATGCCTCTTTGTTAATATCCCGAAATTAGCCCAAACCAGGAATATTACACCAACAAACCTTACGGACGGACTCTTACACGGTCTCTTCAAGACCCGACCAGCTGAACTAAGATTCATCATTAGGTATTACCCGACTCAAATTCACTTCTTACATCACAACACTTCAAATGGTACTTGGCCCTTGGGCAAAATTAAAGTCTGTTACCACATGTAATGAAATTAAAAATATGCCATACCATTATACTCGCCGCCTTACTCGAAAATCCTCCACACCGATAGGTACTTGCCATTTTTCTGCACAAAAATTCTACGCCAGATTCCATCTTACATAGCATCATGGCAAATCACTTGCCGTTTACACCTCATTATAATTATCTAATATCTTTAAACGAGCAATTCTTGTATATTTATTTATTTATTTTCACGATCTCGGAAACGGCTGCAAAGATTTTCATGAAAGTTACAGATTAGGGGGTTTTCGGCTCAAGGAATCGATTTATCAAGGTCCCAGGTTCGAGAAAAGCTCGGTTCCCGAGATAAAGAGATTTTAAAAACATCATACTGACGCCATCTATGAAACATTAGGATAACTTCTTTGAGGTACTGTTTGTAAACATCATACTGACCTGGAGCACTGGTGTCTTTGGGAAAGTTGTAGGTCTGGTTGAGACCTACATTTCCAATGACAGCTGTCAAACTTCGAACCGAGATATCCCGGCAACGGCTGCTTCTGGAGCACTGGTGTCTTTGGGAAAGTTGTAGGTCTGGTTGAGATCTACATTTCGGATGACAGCTGTCAAACTTCGAACCGAGATATCCCGGCAACGGCTGCTCCTGGAGCACTGGTGTCTTTGGGAAAGTTGTAGGTCTCGTCAAGACCTACATTTCCAATGACAGCTGTCAAACTTCGAACCGAGATATCCCGGCAACGGCTGCTCCTGGAGCACTGGTGTCTTTGGGAAAGTTGTAGGTCTGGTTGAGACCTACATTTCCAATGACAGCTGTCAAACTTCGAACCGAGATATCCCGGCAACGGCTGCTCCTGGAGCACTGGTGTCTTTGGGAAAGTTGTAGGTCTCGTCAAGACCTACATTTCCAATGACAGCTGTCAAACTTCGAACCGAGATATCCCGGCAACGGCTGCTCCTGGAGCACTGGTGTCTTTGGGAAAGTTGTAGGTCTGGTTGAGACCTACATTTCCAATGACAGCTGTCAAACTTCGAACCGAGATATCCCGGCAACGGCTGCTCCTGGAGCACTGGTGTCTTTGGGAAAGTTGTAGGTCTCGTCAAGACCTACATTTCCAATGACAGCTGTCAAACTTCGAACCGAGATATCCCGGCAACGGCTGCTCCTGGAGCACTGGTGTCTTTGGGAAAGTTGTAGGTCTCGTCAAGACCTACATTTCCAATGACAGCTGTCAAACTTCGAACGGAGATATCCCGGCAACGGCTGCTCCTGGAGCACTGGTGTCTTTGGGAAAG
Source organism: Hesperia comma (assembly GCA_905404135.1). Lineage (NCBI taxonomy): Eukaryota > Metazoa > Arthropoda > Insecta > Lepidoptera > Hesperiidae > Hesperia > Hesperia comma. The sequence continues at coordinate 10,382,052 of FR990021.1, read as the reverse complement.
TTGTAGGTCTGGTTGAGACCTACATTTCCAATGACAGCTGTCAAACTTCGAACCGAGATATCCCGGCAACGGCTGCTCCTGGAGCACTGGTGTCTTTGGGAAAGTTGTAGGTCTCGTCAAGACCTACATTTCCAATGACAGCTGTCAAACTTCGAACCGAGATATCCCGGCAACGGCTGCTCCTGGAGCACTGGTGTCTTTGGGAAAGTTGTAGGTCTGGTTGAGACCTACATTTCCAATGACAGCTGTCAAACTTCGAACCGAGATATCCCGGCAACGGCTGCTCCTGGAGCACTGGTGTCTTTGGGAAAGTTGTAGGTCTCGTCAAGACCTACATTTCCAATGACAGCTGTCAAACTTCGAACCGAGATATCCCGGCAACGGCTGCTCCTGGAGCACTGGTGTCTTTGGGAAAGTTGTAGGTCTCGTCAAGACCTACATTTCCAATGACAGCTGTCAAACTTCGAACGGAGATATCCCGGCAACGGCTGCTCCTGGAGCACTGGTGTCTTTGGGAAAGTTGTAGGTCTGGTTGAGACCTACATTTCGGATGACAGCTGTCAAAATAATTAACGTTGAATATTTATTATTAATGATGCCAAAGAAGTATAACTTCTTACGTGCGTACATAAGTACACGCAATTCTTTTTAAACTCATATTATGTCGGAAAGATCGAAGAACATTATTCATATTTTATCAGTATGCGATTCATACTAAATATAATTTTCAACCGAGCAAAGCTCGGTCAACCAGGTACTGATCTCTTTATACGTCCATGAATTATCATCTGAAAATTATACTTAACCTGAAAACTTTCCGTTGCCACAGGAGGTTGGGTAAGCACGTTGGGTAAATGCTGTCCCGATCCCACCGCTGCTGTCAAAGATTAATAGAATTCTAATATTTCTATTGTGGGATATCTGGCGTCCGCCATGTTCTACGTTTTAGAACACAGATTGGAATCAGTGCGCACAACCGGCGCGGTCGAGTCTCGATTGTCTAGTGTGTCAGTCATGTCACTGCAAAACCAATGCCACCTTGTCATTTTGACATATCTGCCAAACGTCACAGTGACACGCGACATCTCTAAGACAAACTTGACTAGAACTACTGACTCAATGAATAGGCTGAATCGATAACAGATGGCGTTACCAGTACGTAAACAAGTCCATTATTTATTTTACTTCTCCGACATATATATATATTATTTTCTCATAGTGGGTGATGAAAAGTAGAGTGTATCACTCGGGTGCAAGTATATTTTTGGCTCGGGCGACGTACTTTGAATCCCTCGCTACGTTCGGGATTCTACTAAAGAATCCCTCGCTACGCTCGGGATTCTACTCTAGAATCCCTCACTTCGCTCTGGATTCAAAAAACGCCCTCGCCGAAAAAATATTACTTTGCACCCTTGTCATACAATCTACTATTTACTAGTAAGCAAACAAAACATGAATATTTCTACAATGTCACATTACTTACTTTAAAATTATTTGTAACGAACTAACGGACAAGGAACAAAAGATAAGTCCTTTGTTTCGTGTTATTGATTTTTCGAAATTACCACACTCAAGTAATGAGATTCTTTCTAGATTATATAAATTGACTATTCAGTACACTATTTATATAATAAAATATACGAATATTGACAAAACAAATCGAATAACAAACGAAATTATGCTGCTAGTACCTATGCGAATTTAGTTTAAAATTGTAGAATTGGGTCATCTTTAAGCTCGTATTATGGATTTCCTAGTAAACAAAACATATACCGAATTTAGCTCACAAGTACTGAAATTAAATACCTTATTCGTTTTTTTCATTTATATTTCAATTTTTTCAATTTTCATATATGAACACGAACAACGAAAATGTATCTATAAAACCCCTAATTCGTGAATGTCACGAAATAGGAGACACCCGAAATATAAAATGACCGCTATTTCGTCAGTCGGTTTATTGCTATTTTAAAAGCATTTCAAGCTGCATGGAACTTTTTCATGAGTCAAATCAATTGTTAAGGGACATATAAAAGCACTGTTTAAGTTTTTATTTGAATGGACTTACCGTTTCTTCTCTATGAGCTTAAGAACTTTGAGCGCCTTCCTTACGGTATAGGGAAGCATATTCACCTCTCACCGACGTTTGCGGCCGATGGGACTTCCAAGCGTTTTATTTCATTGAGTTTAGTAAGTAGAATGTTGGAACTTGGTTTTTTAGACAGGTTAGGAGATAGATATTTTATTCTGATGTATAATTTTAATGTATATTATGTACGTAGCTTATTTCTTGCGCCTGAAGCAAAACTAACGAAGTAATGTACTAGCACGAAGTTGTGGCCCTTTACCTTATGCCCAGTCAGCAGTTTTCGTAAAATGTTCTGCCTCTTTTTATACAAAGACCTGCAGGCACTTGTAGTGCTCAGTGTGAGTGAGTCTGTAACTCGAAACCCCACTATAGTGTAGGCATTATATTATTATGTGTCATCCTTCAGATTTCAGCAGTAAGAGATGTTTCGACAATGGGACGTGGGAGGTCCAAACTGACTACAGCACATGCAGCATCACTCCTCGTCTACTGCGGCGGTACCGATTTTATATCGCGGTGCTGTCTTTCTCCATAGCATCCTCTTTGCCTGCAGTATTCGTTTTCTTACTGTATAAACGACTCAGAATAACGAGGGTCGCATTACACAGGAATTTGCTTATTGCGATTGTCGTGAGAAACGCCTTGGTGATCATCAGCAGAAGTGTGGTAAGTTACAAAAGTCCGAAATTACCCCTACAAACTTTTTTGCGTTATTCCGTATCTTAATTTTAAAATTTAGAACGTACCTACCTATCACATTAATATTAGGTATGTAGGTGTATGCTTAGGTTCCTATATGTGTTTTGTAAACGTATCAAAATCAATTAAACTAATTTTAGGACTTTTTAACATTCCCCGGGGATAGATAGGTAATAAACTGGATAATTGTGATTCCTATAATTGTATCTAATATTAGATAAAAAATTCCAACCACTTTTACCTATTTGCGGAATGTGCTTTTCAGCCGTTTTATTTTCATTACAATATTCCTGTAGTTTCTATATTGTGTGATCATGTATAGAGCATAGCCCCGAAGCAAAAATGCCCCTAGCAATTACTATACTGCCTGATAAAAATGATTAGCAATTGTTTCGAGTGCGAATATTAAAGGGGCTTCTAAACGGGCAATGTTTTTCGGCAATTTGTGGCTGCATCATTGGCTACTTATTGCCGGCTATATTTATGGCTGAGCAATCCATGGCCGAGCCGAGATATGTGTTGCAATATGGCTGCAATAGTACCTATGACTCATGTTACAGACGCCTAAACGAGCTACACAAACCGACAACAATGGCTGACGAAATCACACTCGTATAGGGGTATCACGGCGTCACTCACAAACTTCATATCGCACAGAAAAGGATGCACTATACCATATTAATAGAGAGCGACGGAAACAGCAATAGAACTCGCTGGGCAATATTGCAGAAATATCGATCGCTCAGCGATCCTCCGGCAACCTCGGCCAGCAATATTGGCCATACCAAACATGTGTGGCTATATGGCTGGGATATTACTGCAATATTGCTTAGTCTGGTTGGTATTGCCAGCAATGTTGCCAGCCACTGTGTTGCAGCCACAAATTGCCGAAAAACATTGCCCGTTTAGAAGCACCTTAAGGCAAAGGATTCCGAAATGGAAGCCAGGCCATGATAGCCGGGTAGTTAATAAGAAGTGAAAACTTCTTTAGATGAGGTAAACTTGAGGGCTCGCGTCAACACCGTGCTGTGACGTAGTTACCTTCCTACTTAGTGCGTCAAATCGGCGACGCGCTGCCAAACAAAAAAAGAAAGAAGGCTGGCTCTCAAACCCCATCACCTAGCTGCTCCTTTTAATTTAATAACATTATTGCTTCCAGATTTACATAGATGAACTCACAAGCACAGAAGACACTGCAATGACGCGACACAGCGTCGCTTGCCGCGTACTCGCTATAGCTGAGAGGATCGCTGGCAATGCTGTGTTCGTCTGCATGACGATAGAGGCGGTCTACCTGCATAGGCTTATTGTAGTCGTATTCAAACGAAAGCTTAAGATGAAGTGGCTATATAGTATTGGTACAGGTAAATAATATCAAAGTACACGTTATTATTACATTCTCTTTTCAGATAGTTTCCAAAAACTTGCGAAAATAACTAACTGTTAGAGAGCGGGTTTATTAGTCAAAAATAATATCCATGGAAATTTGTACCAAAATATAAAATTTATTTATTTAAATACCTATTATATACCTACCTACATTTTATACTAAAAGTTTTTCTTTACCTACTGTATCTAATAATGTTGTCGTTAAACAGTTGTAGCTGTTCTACCAGTGGCAATATGGGCAATAGTGATGGGTGTGCTCAATGACCATTCGTGTTGGGTGGTGTACACTGTGGAACACATACAGTGGTCGTTAGATATACCAAGGATCGTCATGTTGCTGGCCAATACAGTGCTGTTTCTCGATGTGCTGAGGGTACTGCTCACGAAGATAAGGAACTCCGAAAATGCCAACCAATTGTAAGTGGATAGTCATAGATGGTCCTAAAATAAGCCTAATTGTGTTATTTGTTTACTAGAGAACCGCCCGCGCTTCGCTTCGGGACCCGTAGGTAACAGCCGCGTAGGTCCCGCTCCCGTAGGAATTTAGGCTAAAAAGTAGCCTACTACTCGCTCTCTTCACTCCACCCTGTCTGAGGTGTGTGGAGCCCTCGGGACAGTTAATTCCCCTTTGGGGGTGTCTCTCGCGGCCCGTTAAAACGGGCCAGTTCTTGGGTTGGGCCCTAAGGCCCTTGGTTGTCCATCTGTGGTTAACCAATAGGTCAAGTCCGGTGAGTGGTGGCCTTTTTCAGAGTCTTAAACGGGATGGGGTTCATCTTCGCGCCGCCCAGGCGATCGAGCCCCTACCGGGTGAATCCCGCTGGTGGGAAGCCCATCAGGAGCCGATCAGCGTCAGGCGACTACTTACCAAGCCCCAGTATCAGTCAGTGCTAGGCCCGTCCCGCGTAACCAGCAAGTCGCGCGGGAAGGCCCAGCGGTCCGGTGGACGGGTGTGGAGCGGCGCCAGGTCGTGCAGAAGCGGGAACCGCGACGCGTCGACACGCCCGAACATGTTGCGTGCCAATCGCTCGATGAAGTCGTCCAGGCTCTCGACTCGAAGGTCCCTCTGGATGACGGCGTTCCTGACGTAACTCGGCGCACCAGTCAGCCGGCGGAGCGCAATCGCCTGAACCGCGCGCATCCTCTTGCGCTGCGGTTCGCTGGCGAGCGCGTACCACGCCGGTGCCGTGTACGTGAGGCGGGATCTGATGTAGGTCTTGTAGACCCCGAGCTTCAGTCCGAGAGGGAGGCTCGAGGAGAGCACTGGTTTCTGCCATCGCACTTCTGGAATTCGCGACGGCTTTCGTAACCTATGGCTTCATCGAGAGTCTTCCGTCGATTTTGCCCAAGTATTTGGGCTGTGGGGCCCATTGGATATCTTGTCCGTGAAGCTCCAGAGTAGGGTCCCGCCTGTTGAGGTATCCTCCTATGTTCACGGCCGGCATCTTCCCGACATTCACCGACAGTCTCCACGCGGCGAGCCATTCGGGGAGGGCATCAAGCGCACGCTGCATCTTGACAATGGCGTGGGTTCTATTCAGCGACGTGGTGATGTACGCCACGTCATCGGCATACAGGGCAAGCGACGCCCCCCCTGCCGCCGGGATGTCGTCGGTGTAGCAGGCGTAGCAGACCGGGGACAGGCAACTCCCTTGCGGGACGCCGGCTGCGATCGGACGCTCGGTGGATTCGGCGTCTTCAACCACTACTCTGAAGCTTCTATTTTCGAGGAAACTGGAGATCATCTTAACGGCACTCCGGGGCGCCGACGGCTGCGAGATCTTGTAGAGAAAGCCGTCGTGCCAAACACGGTCGAACGCCTTTTCCATGTCGAGGAATACTGCACACACGCGTTCTCTCTTATTCAGAGCCGCGGTAACGGTGTGCAACACACTCGACAGCCGTGCTGTTCAGCGGCATCAAAAAGTAGCCTTCCACTTCTAGCTACTTCTAGCTAGGCTATTCCACCCCGGATGCTTGCAGTTCCAGTCGCCCGCGCCCACCACCGGTGTCGGCGAGTCCAGCAACTTGCGGACATCAGCCAACAGGATAGTGCCAGCGGGCAGGCGGTACACTGAACACAGCCGGAGCGGGGAGTTCTCGAGGCAGAGCTAAAGTAGCCTATTACATTTGCCTATGACTTAAGTAAATTACGTAGTATTTGATAGCGTAATTCAGAAAAGAAATGAATTTTGTTAACGCCATCTATTGGCAACTCCGAAAATAAATATCTAGCAACTAACAAAACATCGATCTTCCCATGGGAATGGGATGTTTTTCCGCGGTAAAAAGTAGCCTACGTCACTCTCCACCCTCCTAACTATCCCCACACACATAAACCTTACCATATAATAGCTTTGTTGCGACGTGAAAGCGTCACAAACAAACAAACAAACAAACAAACAAACAAACAAACAAACAAACAAACACACTTTCACATTTATAATATTAGTAAGGATATCAACAGTCAGTAAGCGAGCAATCGAGTTATTTGATGGTAAGTGGTCATCATCGCAGAAAGACATCGGTAACACCATTATACTGCACGCCAGGATTCGAAAGAAGAAATATGGGAAAAGGAAATTTTATACCGATAATTATTTGTATCATCTTACAATGTTATTATTTCGTGACTTCTTACAACCTACTGCGTTTTTGAAGTTTATTGGAGTTTACTCCTTAAGAAACGATTTGAGTTATAAGGCCCGGTACGGGGATTTTATGAGGAGTAAAATCAAGTGTTAACAAAAGTTGAGGCGTTATGTAGAAAGAGACAAACATATAAATCTGTAGGATTGAACGTGTAAAAGAATGAGATGGAATACATTACACAGCGTATCTCATTCTCGGGGTCTCGTCTTTGCGCGATACTTCGTAGTATCACTGTATAGTTGTACTGTGCGTATGTTTGTACGTGTGTGTTGCGCGCCTGCGTATTACGAAGTTCTGCCACAACTTGTATACTGCTGCTGTGCATGTGCTTGTGCATGCTGTATAATAAATGCATATAGTAGCATTTATTATTATTATTTATTTGGTCGTTGGTTAACAGGGTGCACGGCAGTGTTCAAGCCAAGTTTATATGAAATACAATTGATAAAAAAAATATACATATTTCAAATTCGAATATTAGCTTCATTAGAGACACGGTAGTGTCTAAGCCAAGTTCCACAAAAAATACCCCTTTTGTTTTGTTCATTAAAATTATTTGTTTCCTATTTCTTATAATACTTGGTGCACGGCAGTGCACCTCGCCAAGTTCGAAATTTTAAATAAAGTTTTATTTCGTTTATTATTTATTTGGTCGTTGGTTAATAGGGTGCACGGCAGTGTTCAAGCCAAGTTTATATGAAATACAATTGATAAAAAAATAATATATACATATTTCAAATTCGAATATTAGCTTCATTAGAGACACGGTAGTGTCTAAGCCAAGTTCCACAAAAAATACCCCTTTTGTTTTGTTCATTAAAATTATTTTTTCGTTTCCTATTTCTTATAATACTTGGTGCACGGCAGTGCACCTCGCCAAGTTTTTTTTCTATTCGATATATATCATAATTATCGTTCGTAAGGAGTAAACTCCAATCGTGCGTCGTAGCTGACACACACTTTTTTTTTGCAGAAACACCGTTAAAGCTTCCCTATTTCTGATGCCTTTATTTGGAATACAATTTATATTCACTGCAATTAGACCAAATACCACCAATTGCGTTGGCGAACAAATATATTTTTATGTGGCCTATACCGTCGAAGGTCTTCAGGGATTTGTTGTTGCAATGCTTTTCTGCTACGTTAATAAAGAGGTAAACAATTACTTCAGAATAAATGGTGACTGGTGGTATATAATACAGAATAAGGTGAATGGTGAATGGTTCTAAGACAAGCATTATATTTATAATATTTTTCAGGTACATTCCCTGCTCAAAGCCACATATAAAAAGACAGAGAGTGCAGTGACATCACGGATGCGTGGCTCCAATACTGGTCGTATGAGTTTGGACCCAAGTTCAGATAGAAGGCTTACTTACAGTACTGGAATAAATTCTAGCAATACAGAAGATATCAAACATCAGTACGCTACAATGAAACCAAAACTACATGTCGCTGAAATAATTTCTATTCAAGCTAGTGAGAGACTGGCTGAGATATTAGACCCAGTGTATGAAACTATAAAACATGAGTATTGTAATGATGGTTATGATTGTTTGGAAAGATCAGACGGAGATAACGATTCCGGATTTATGCCGAATAAACCTCTTAAAGTTGATGATTATTACGGATTTACAAATGCGTCCAGCGTTTCAATCGGTTGCCCAGATTGGATTTCATCACCAGCGGGCACAATTTATAACAATTCCGTGAATGGTGATGAGGCTAGACAAATAAACGAAAGAGATAACACGGCTGATGGAAAAAATGTAGTACAAAACAAGGCAGAAGTACATGATGTCCCTGAGTACGATAATGTACAATTTAGAGAACAGCAAAATGATAACAATAATAATCCAGAAGGTAATAAAACACAACCGAACACCACAGATGTTGAATCTGAGTATGAAGATTGTGAAAATATGCTTGATGAAATAATGCAGTATATTGACTCCAACGACAATATGAGCATAAAACTAAATCCTGAACTTCTTTCACCGAACAGGAAAGAGGACGACAAGATAGTTTTTGTGGAAGAATAATTAAAATGGAAATTATTTTTTTTGTTTTAAACCGTATTTCCTGAAACAAATTTTAGTATGTAGGTACATAATTATTAAGTTATCCAAGTTTTCGGCCAACAATACTCGCAGTTAGGTTGTTTGTAAGTTTAAAAAATTGATAAACATATTTTTTCAACTACCTATAATCTTATTTTATATTGTTTAATTTATTATTTTAATAAAACAGTTTAACACGATATATGTCATTTAATTCTAAATCGTTGCATAGAAAACTCTAGTAGGTACACACCTACTCTAGAACTGTAGAAAACTCTAGTAAGTAACTTGGTAAAGTAAGATTAAAATGATTACTTTATCCAAGAGCCAGAATACGTTTAATTGACAAGTGCAAATTTAATAATTGATAAGTATTTCAACCGAGTTAAATCTAGATCCTTTCGAACGCATACAAAAGTGAGCGTAACATGTAGGACGCGCACAGTCTGACTTGGATGTTCGACCGACAATCTCCAAAATATTCTCGTAGCTTTTAATTTAGATTATAAATTGCGAAGTGGTAAAATGTTATCAAAAATACTAGTCGGATTAATATTTTGTGTCGGTGCGCAATGTTTTCCGGACGGGGCACCAATTGATGCTTGCGTAAAAGATCGCGCGAATCAGCCTAACCACGGTCAACACAGGTCGCAGCCGCTGTCCACCATCCCCTACAGGGTTCTGGCCTCCTCAGCCCATTACTCCCCTAACAGTCAGATAACAGGTTAGTCCAATTAATGTTAATGTGAATAATTTTTTTTTATTGAATTAAGGTAGCAAACGAGCATGCAGCACCACCCTTCCGCTGCCGCCCATGGCAATTGTGACCGACTTAGAACAAGACCCATTTTAGGGACTAGGGTGGTTAGTCCAATTAGTAGATGGTGTTAGAATGTTAGTTGGTTAGTTTGATAATAAGTGTGAGGACAGGGACTGTTAGTGATAGTTAGTCCTGTTAGTTAATATTAGTATTGTCCAGTTAGTAATGATTAGTGTGAGTCTTGTTCCAATTCGGTCACAGATGCGTTGCTACTACCCCTGAGGACTGAGATAGTCGCCTCGAAAAAAGCGAACCGGCTCCACACCTTCCTATCATGAACAATTGCTCATAAAAACAATTATTATACGGTAGGAATGGTACTGAGTACCTTGGCGGGCGGTGGTACTACCCCGGGCGAACTCTAGGCTCTACCACCTAGTTAAAGATAACAGGTTAGTCCAATTAATGTTAATGTGAATAATTTGTTTATTAGCTATCTATTTATAGAGACTAAATATTGGATTTATAATAATGGCTTTATTTTATATACAACTTTCTCGTTGACAACTGCGCGGCAAATCTAGCTGTCCCGTCCAGCTAGTGATGTCTCCATCTCGGTATATCCATAGTGTTGCGCATTATCGGCTATTACGATATTCCATCTAACACTATGTACTTACGTAATTGAAGTAATTAGCACCTTTTTAAATCATCCCTTTAGGGCATTGGACTACCTACATTACATGACCAGGCAGGCCGGGGCGGTTAGGTTTTAAATGGGATTCGAAGCGCCATGGATGCATTTTTAATAATTGCTTAACCTAGCATAAATCTCACATTAATCATTTTTTCGTAAGCTTACATTGCCATAAATCGACTTAAATGTACCACATAATTTATATGAATTAACTACATTTATAGTCTTACAAGGATCTTTAGGCGTGTGTGTGGGTGACAGAGACAGCGCCTTACAGGTAAGGTAAACCGTAAGGCACTGTCTCTGTTACCCACGCGCCAAAAGATCCTTGTACGACTGTACATATTTATTAGTGTTATTAAATAGTTTAGGAAAATAGATGATGGTACAGATTATTATAAATATTATGAGTCTTCTTACGTATCGTATACTGGTCTTACTCAAACATAATATAGTTTTATTTTTTGACTGTCAATTACTAGTTTTTGTAAGAAAGAACATAAATGCATATAAAAAAAACAGCGACTATCATAATCGCTTAACAAGAAAGATGCATGATTTGGCGACGCTTTCATATCGGCTAGGTAAAGTGCAGCGTTCTTTTATGGGGCTTGGTGTACAGTTCTATAATAAAGTCCCTAAGGCAATCCGTGACCTACCTTCAGAGTTGTTTAAGAAGCATGTAAAAGCACAACTCGTAGACAAGAGCTACTATAGTATACAGGAATATTTAGATGACAAAAAGGCATGGAAACTACCAGCTCTGCAACCAGCTCCGCTAGGTTAGTGCTTACCTGTATCAATTAAGTAATATTGTACTTTTTATTTTAAAAGATGCGGAGGAGTTTTTTTTCGCCGTTTTTTTCTCCTCAAGCACTTTTCCAAAACGGTGGTAGAATCAAAAAATTGACGTTCATAAGTGAATTTGTAAATTCCTAGATGAAATAAACAGTTTGACTTTGACTTTACTTGACCATAACTTTATGCATTAACTTATATAACATGAATTTAAATTACAAAGTAAATTGTTTAAACTTACAAAAGTTATTCTCCACGCGCATTACGCTTTAGTAAATAGTTACATAGCTGTAATAAAAGTAAAGGTATCAAGTGAAACCGAGTGATTTGAACGTTGAATTAAATAATGCATGCATCTCTTTTTTTTTTTTTTTTTTTTTTTTTTTTTACGAGGGGGAAATCTTCAAAAGATACCCGGAGGTTATGTAGGATTTGTACCTACTAAAACCCCCTCGATGGCCTCCTGGCGCAAACGGTGAGGCTCCGGGATCTCCAATGGAACACACCGGAGCCACTCCAGCGCAACGCCCATAGGGCCCACCCCGTGCTTTATGTGGTACGGCCACTTAGGCCACCCCGAGTTTGTCTCGTTCTTCGAGTTCGAGCGGGATCGGCCCTCTGTCGGTCCCGCTCGGCGGTCTCCTTCTTAACCATTACGGTTTCGCAGAAGGAGACCATACTCTTCCATGACGCTTTGTCCGCCAGCATAGCTGCTACTATAGCTGGCGGAGAAAGGTCTCTCCCGATTCGTTCGACCAGGACGCGCCGCTCGGACTCCCATGCGGGGCACTCTTCGAGCGTGTGCTGTGCGTCGTCCCGGTCCCCACCGCAATGATGGCATCGTGTTGTTGCCTCGCGTCCGATCCGCCACAGATACTCACCGAAACAGCCATGTCCGGTGAGCATCTGTGTCAGTCGGTAGGTGACGTTACCGAACTTCCTCCCCAGCCAAGCTTCGAGGCTTGGCAGGATTGCACCGACGATGCGTTGGCGTGCACCTCTTCCCTCTTCCAGGCGACTACGCCATTGAAGAAGCGCTTGTCGGTGCGCCTGCCGCCTGAGCAGTTTGAGCTCCCCATCTGTCGCTCCCCCGTCCCTCTGACGAATGGAGCGAATATTGGTATAAACCGTCGCATCCATATCCGCCATTACGTCTAGAGGTGGGAAACGCGCTAGAAGAGTAGCCGCCTCGTAGGAAATCGTACGATATCCTCTTGCCACCCGGATTGCCATCCGGCGCTGGACGCCATAAAGCTTTGCTCTATTGCGTCGGAAAGTCTGTGTGACCAAACCGGGGCCCCATAGATATAGATATATAGATATATAGAGAGCCATGGATGCATAATGGAATTTCAATATCACTTGCTTCATTATAGGAAAACATCGTGAGTAATCCTACATACATACCTAAGTGCCGCATAAAATTCACAAAAGGTGCGTGAATCCCGGCAATCCTGAATTGGCCAGCGAGGTGTAACACTCACATTGTGCCAAGTGACCTGTTCCCGGCTGTGGGACAGCTATGCGTTGCGCAACACTACTTACTTTCTGTAATTTAATTGTTTGCTGTGCAATAAACAAAAATACATATAGCAAACAAATTGCAACACCGCGTCTACTTGCAGGTATCATTGCAAAATTTGAGATCTTAGAAATATTTCTTAACATTTGGCACGGCTAATAAATTGTTATCATGAAAAAAATTGTAATCTTTTGAATTCGAATTCGACGAAGTATCCTTATTGCCTTGTTGTTGTGTTATCGTATACGATCGATCTTGTAAAACGAGACGAGCTCGATCGGAAGTCGGTCATTGTCGGTTAGGTGCCTAAAAATATGGCTGCTTAAGCAGTTTGAAGAGTTTCAAATTTTTCCGCACTGGACCAGCCTAGTAGAATGTACTCTTCCTGTGGTATGTGCAGACACCCATGCTTACTAGGAGCATTAATAGGCTGAAGACCCAACAATGAGCAGTCTCAGTACTCCTTCTGATGAAATACGAACTTGCGGCTCACACTGAACAACACTAATCGTTCCGTCAATTCGCAAGCAGCACAGCGGTAGATAAATCAAACATTTAATTCCACATTATTGTATAATATCTTACGTTACCCTTGACCCTACTATTGCCTATAATCGATTTAGGCTCCTTACTTTATTCTGAATGTGCTGCAAATTAGGTATCCAGGTGAACCACCTTAATTGGTACCTACGTAATTGTTGTAACTACTTCATAATCTACTTTTAAATATATTTTTTAATAGGTAAATGTTCAATGTCAATACACTCGCAGATGCTACAATAATGATTTCATTGATAATAAACAATAATCTTACTCTACTATCGAATGCGCATGCGCCGGTGGCGCTTATGCAATGATCTTGTTGTAGGTCATACTCATACCTTGTAGAGTCGAATTTTGGCTACTTATTCTTGTTTGGCTATTAAAGTAGTACCTTGTAATAATTAGTTCCGTATCTTTAAGATCTCAACGGTAGGTACCCCGATACAGGTCGGTTGTCTCTAGAACCATAATAATGTATCTTGAAAATTTAACAAATGATTCAAGAATTTCAATTCAAAAGATAATAAAATAATTTTCATACAAGACTGACGTTTTTGCGACGTAAATCACGAGTGTGTGTGTGGATTGAGTGAGCACCCTAAATACGAGTAAAATTAATCACATTATGTTAAGTAGTTATTTAGTAAAAGAATAAAAACAATTGTAAAAACAATCTCACAATTTGTAAAAAGATAAAACGTGAGATATATCAGCTAATGTATGCTCACTCAGTTGGCACCTAAGACCACCCTGATCTATGAATCTATGAAGGATACATGTAAGATTTGTGTACTAGCTTTTAGTAAAACCTTTGTAAAGTTGTCGTTTTTAGATACCAATCGCCCCTACTGCCGTATAAAAAAAAATTACAAATTCTTTCTTATGCTCACTCAATACACACACTTTGAAAGGACCCGATTTCCTATAAACCAAACTTGAATTAAATTTTGTCATATATCTCGATTTATTTAAAGGTATTTATATGACGAGTCAGAAGGTCGAGCTGGTTGTTCTTTAGCATGATTTCGTACTATTTTACTCTGTGTAATGTGTAACTTCCTTCCAAGTAGGTACTCTTGTCAAACTATGCAATGTGGGCTTCTTTCGTCAGGACTTCAACTCAGGATATCAAATGAAACACAGGATTGAGCCATCACGTAACCAACTGCTTTATTCAATGATCTCTTGGCTCAATATGAATAGGTACTCGGTTTGGGTTTGTTTCCGTATTGACCGTATTTACATTGCGATATTACGATATTGATTTTAACCACTCGCACACGCGGTCACACGATATTTATCAACTTTCGAGATTCACGGCATTACAATTAATAAGGAATCTTTACAAAGTTTACAATAACAAGATAGGTACCGGCGCGATATCGATTCCATTGATTCCATTCCATTATTTTCTCTAATGACAGCTCCCGCGCGCCACAGAGTACTTATCGATCCGCGCATACCACAGATTAAATAGCATCATGGATTTACTATATCCGACATATATGAATTTGTAAAACACAAAACGAACCATAAAAACAGTGTGGTAGATTTTCATTGAAACATTAACAAATTAATATCTTTTAAACTAAACTAAAAATCTAGAATATGAAATGGCAGACTTTTAATAATTATTTTTACTAAATCTTGAGCAATTTATATTTTTATAACTACTTACAAATTCAAAGATATTAGTGTTTATTACTTTTCAGAATTGTGTGGATTGAGTGAGCACTTAAAATAATATAATTATTTATATAAAAACGTGCAACCCTTATGCAACCAACTCAATCCACACACACATAATCACGAAACCCTGCCCGACTCACATTTATCCAGTTTAAAAAATATTGTTGTCTTATATAATTCGGTGGAGGAATTTAGTACCTTGTGGACCATCATGTCACATTGCCTTAAAATTATCTACGAACATTTTATTTACCTACCTGGCTCGACTTACTTATACTTGAAACTGTAATTCTTACTAATATTATAAATGTGGAAGTGTCACGTTACAACGAACCTGTATGAACGAAATTTTATAAACAATTTAATTAATAGTAGCAAGTACCTAGTAGTGGGACAAGAAGGAAACTATGAACACATTGAAGCGCCGAAAATAGAAGGTAGGTAGGTACCTACGAAGATGTGTCAGATGTGTGGTTCTAAAGTGCTTAACTAACTAAATAACAACAACATCTATAATATCGTTGCAGTATTATCGTTAATAATGTCGATATTACATAAATCAATAAAATAACTAGTAGGTATTATTTTAATAACACTTCCTCGCTTCGCTTCGTTAATACTTTAGTCTCATTTTAACCAACTTTAAAACTTGTTCTCAATTCAACTGTATTTTTTTGAGTACCTATGTTATAACTTTGTGCTGGGTGAATCGATTTTGATAATTCTTTTTTATTCAAAAGCTAGTGCTTCACGTCTGGTCCCACATAAAGAGCGACATCTGAAGAGCTTTTTTTGGGCGATTCTTACCTCACAACTTTTGACTAAGTGTTCCGATTTTTATAAATAAGTATTTTTTATTCGAAAGCTGGTTGCTTGTCGTCTAGTCTCATATACCTAAATTTGTGCGCCATTTGATGGATAATTTTTGAGTTAATCCTATTAATAGATTTAAAAAGTTAGTTATTTTATTTCCGTATCTAAAAATTGCTGTTCATTTATTTTCATCCCACCTATTCGAAAAAGACGACTTGGTTCGGACTTAAAGGGGCCCAAAGTTGGTGTTTTCTATAAGAAACTTTTAGCGGGCGGGTATGAGTTTTCCTTTTACTTTCGGAACTTTTTAAATTCAGTTCGGATTGTTAGAAATTCATGGTTTTGTTTTGAAAAATGAGTTCTTTAGTTAGTGTTTAATTCGTTTAGTTAATTTAGTTCATGGTTTTGTTTTGAAAAATGAGTTCTTTAGTTAGTTTAATTAGTTTAGTTAATTTAGTTAGTTAAGTTGGTTTAGTTAGTTTAGTTGATTTAGTCGGGTTAGTCAGTTTAGTTAGTTTAGAGACTGTGACAATATTATTTCTGAATTTGAGGCGCCTTTTATTTTCTCATAGGGGGGATGAAAAGTAGAGTGTATCACTCGGGAGCAAATATTTTTGGCTCGGGCGACATACTTTGAATCCCTCGCTACGTTCTGGATTTAACTAATTCCCGAGCATAGCGAGGGACTCTACTCTAGATTCCCTCACTTCGCTCTGAATTCAAAAAAGCACCCTCGCCGTAAAAAATACACCCCCCGAGTGATACCTACACTCTACTTTTCATCCACCCTATGAGAAAATAAAAGGCGCCTCATATTCAGGAATTATACTTTCACTGTCACTTAAAGAACTCATTTTTCAAAACAAAACCTTGAATTTCTAACAATCCGAACACTAGGATGTTAAAAAATTCAAAAAGTGGATTAAAAACTCATTAGGTACTGCTCGTTAAAAGTTTCTTATAGAAAACATTAACTTTGGGCGCATTTAAAGGTGAACCAAGTCGTCCTTTTCGAATACATGGCATGAAAATAGTAGATTGTATAATAAGGGAGCAAAGTAATATTTTTACGGAGAGGGCACTTTTTTCACGAAGTGAGGGATTCTACAGTAGAATCCCGAGCGTAGCGAGGTGTTTTCTGAAACTTACAGAAAACACCAACTTTGGGCGCACTTAAAGATGGGTCCATGCTTAGTCCTTATTACACATAGGTACTTATTAGGTATGCATCTACAAATTATGTTGTTGTTTCTATGATACGCGCAAAATATTTTTCACTTTATCTGCGCATTATTCTAATTTTATTGTTTATGAAATTTCCAGTAACAATAGAAGGTGCAGAGCCGTTCAAAGGTTTCTTCATCCAAGCACGGTCGGCGAAAACAGACGAATGGCTCGGCGCGTGGGAGGAAGCACCCAACACCACCATTCACCCTGAATGCGCATCCATTACGCATGCAGACCCGCGAGAGAAAACTAGAGCTACGCTGTTATGGAGAGCGCCGCCAGACTCGCACGGAACAGTTTACTTCACGTAAGTACTTTGCGATAGCATTCTGTATCAAGCCCTTGCTTCGATAGAAATGATAGAATCGTCTACAGCAGTGGTGCCCAAACGGTCGATCGCGATCGACCGGTCGATCGCGAGAGGTTTCACGGTCTATCTTAGAAGTTAAGCCAGTACAAGATTTTATTTCCAAAAATTTATAAATTACCTACTTACTGAGCATGCATCTACATCTCGTTAATTTTCCGCCACAAGAAAAATATGCTTAACTTGACCTGTATTTATTTTCTTTTAATAATATTTTTTATGTACAAATGTGTGTACAGAGTAAGAAACTATGTAAAACTGTTTGATTATAATCATATTATAAATCTAATCATTAATAATTTCTTATTATTACAACATAAAATAATAGATACCTAATAAAAAAAATACATAAAAATAAATCTGTCGATCTTAAACCCTTAACTTTTTCTCAAGTCGATCTTCACAGCAATAAGTTTGGGCACCACTGGTCTACAGTCAGTGACGATTAGGTTTTCCTCAAGCGAAGTAGTTAGGCACGTTCGCGTTCCTAGGGATGCGAAGTTATACGCCGAAGCGCGAGAAGTAATAAGGAAGCGCACGGGGCGGGCGCGGAAATAAGTACCTAAACTGACCACTAAAAAGGCCAAATATCGCCAGAATTTTTTTATCAGTCCACACGAATAA
Source organism: Hesperia comma (assembly GCA_905404135.1). Classification (NCBI taxonomy): domain Eukaryota; kingdom Metazoa; phylum Arthropoda; class Insecta; order Lepidoptera; family Hesperiidae; genus Hesperia; species Hesperia comma. Next base: position 10,364,126 of record FR990021.1, on the reverse strand, counting down.
TCCCTGTGTCGTTCATTGAATCGTACACCTAAATTAGAAAAAAAATGTAGAAGCTAATTTTCAAACGTTAAGCGGACCACGGGTGCACAAAATCACGCAGCCGCCTCGCAAGCCAAATGTGGACGTGCCCGGGGGTCATTTGGACGCACGTTCACGTTTTGATGAAAAGGTCTGCCTCGCGAGTCTCGCCTCTGAAATGCAGTCGCAGCTGCTGCCCGGAATGTCCCGGCTGTGAACCAACTATACCCAGAAAACAAATTGCTAATCATTTTTATCAGGAGTTTATCGTTCCAGTTTTACTCATACTGATAATGTAAATTCTTACTATATACGTCTAACCAGATGCGACTTTATTATGTAGGTACTTACTAAACTAATTGGTTATTCATTACATTATTTATTATACACAACAAATAGTCACGCAAGAGCGCGTGGTGTTTATATTGGTGATCACGTGCTTTACCACAAAGATTTTAATTCCATCTATTCCTAGAATTGTTAGTTTGTCACATGGGCCAAGTCAAGCTTTCCATGGAGTGGAAATCTAAAACACGTCGCGATGCAGCTTAAACAAAAACAAATAATGGACTTTGCCGTCATTGGGACTTATTCGAACTCCTACTTATTTACGGCGCGCTTTTAAGAAAACAACGTTTCGTTGATAACGACTTGCTCTGTTTTCTCAATTAACCTCATACTTTGTACCTCCTCCCATGCAATTTCATATAAACGGGATCTTACAATCTGTCGACCGCACTTTACTCTTCTATTAAAATATTTTGCTCTCCGGTGGAATAGGACTCAACTTGACTCAGTCAAACATTAACTAGTAATAAGTACCTAAGTAAAATAAGCCAATTGGCATCAGTTGTACCTATGTAAGAAACGTAACAGTCGAAGCGTTTTTTTCTAAATTGCAATGAACTGGTCCAAATCGTTTACCATACGCGGTCTGATACTAAAGATTGGTGTCGTTGCTCTGTACCCTCAGTCAGGCTCCTTTCACTTCGACCCATTTATACGTTGTGCAACATGTGAGTAATCATAAGTGCTTAATGCAGTGACCTTAGATAAACTACGTTCAGTTAATAGTACCTACATGCGATTACAAGATTTTAGAGATGGTTTAAATTGAATATCGACGCTTGTGAAATAAACAAATATCATTTCAAATCTGGTTTTACTACATATTACGCAACTACAAATATAAAGTAAACGCAAGTAGAAAATGTAATGTTACATTGTAATAAAATAATTGGGCATATATATAAGATGGGTTTTAGGTCCAGAGTGAAGTTTTATTAAATAAACATAGGAGGACATTGAAGCATCCTTGAATTTTGCCACTACTGTCTGGTATATAGCATTTCAACTACAATTGCATCCAAAAACAAATCGTAAAAATTAAAACAAATCGTAAAGGGGGTGTACGACCAGTTGATTTATAACCTACCATCAGGTGGTTCGTATGCTTTTACTACAACCCTTCAGACTGTGAAAACAAGAAATGTTCAAGTGAGAAGTTTACTTTTTTGTATGGAAGCTCGGCAGAAGTTCTAACTAAAATCAATTAGGAAATTTATAGAAAATAGTTTAGTTTTAGGACTTATTTTTCAATATTAAAATGATCTTGGTTAAAACTTTCGGATTAAATGCCCGCTTTTAGACATTTCTTTTAAAAGTAGCATTCAAATCAGCTGTTTCCTCGTGTTCGTCGTCCTTGCTGTATCGCTGGGAATCGAACCCCGATCGGCTATCCGATAACGCGGTAATTACGACGTGTCGGACGTACACTAAATATTTTTATACTTTGTTGCAGGGGTACCGTTCTGAAGAATTATGGAACGTTCTGGGCAAATCTGATTGCCGAAGCACCTCAAGACCCTACGCAACTGCAGATTCTCGGCTAATCTATCCGCTGTATAGCTATTGCTAAGATAATATAATTATTATGTGTTTGATTAGATCTCTCGAAACAGTTTGAGTTCTCATCTAAGTTCGATACGATTGTATACGATTATTACTGAATTTGTAACAATATTATCTGGCTTCGTCCCTTTTATCTTCTAAGATTCTCAAACGAGAGTACCATAATAAAACATTCTTACAAAAAGGTATTACTAGATATAAGTTATTATTATTAAAGGTCACAAAGGAAATGTAAAACATTTAAAATAAAAATCCTGATAGTATAAAATTAGTATATTATTTCAGTTTGCATAGCAACATAAATGCATCCTTTTACAATAAAGAATAATAATATCAGCACTGTCAATTTTAATGGAATCGTCATTTCGTCACTGACCTACAACTGCCAGCTATTCTTCCCAGAGTTCTCGGAGGAAAACCAATACGAAACTGTTAAAAAATCATGTGAATAAAAACTCGCAATAGATAAATATTATTCTTCAAACGCCAAGCGCCATTTTAATAAGCGAAGTAAATGTTAAGCCAATACATAATATGATATGGCGCAGTCCTATGTCTTCTGTTTCATCACGGGCCGCTTGATATCCATGAGATCACAAATTTCATTTCTTATAGGCCTTAGTTCATTAACATCTCTCTCCCAATCTGTATCCGCAAGCACCGACATAACCTAAAAATAGAATAATGAATTTTAGAAAATAAAAAACATTCACAAGGAACAGAAAGAGAGGGAATAATGTTTTGAGTTACATTTTGATTTTTTGTTTCGTCATCTTTGAGTTAGGAATTTGTTAAAATAACTGACGGTAATCACTTTAAATTGACTAAACATGGGGTACATGATACTTATGAGGTTATGAGTCTTCAAGCCAAAGCAAATCTTGAAAGCCATTTTGTCTCGCGAAAAAACCAACAATGATTGGAAGCAGCATAAGCAGAGAATAACCAAGACATTAGGATCACAATTGAATGCTTTCGTTTTAGTTGGTCCGTTACCGAGTCGTTATAATATGTGCAGTGTAAGGTGGCAATCCGCACTTACGATCTAAGAAGTGCTATATAGGAGTACCTACACAACACATGGTTTTATTATGACTGAAAATAATACTGCTACTATCTGTGGCTGTGGCTCGTATTTCAGAGCGAATACGCTTTGAGCGTTGTGATTGGTTGCTATAGAGTTACTACTATACATATTATATACTATACTATACTTTACTATACACGCGCGTTATCAAATAGAAAGCTGAAAAACTGCAAGTCGACCGTGAACTTCTGACTACTCCTAACTTAACTAACACGTTATTCAAATTCGTGCAATAATTTGCCAAGGTCGTCCTATCGCATCGCGTATTCGCGCAAGTATGAGTGAGGGGTAAAATTGTATACTCATATAGGAGTCACAAGTTTACTGACGAAATGTATGCCGCCGTTTTACCCTCCCCCCTCATCACTTCACTTTTATGCTTCTTTCCCCCATTAATTGCCCCCCACCCCTTGGATGCATTCCACACCTGAATACAGCGACTTCGTATATACTAGGACAACATAAACCAGCAGTCGACGTTATGAGCCACGTGCGAGCCGCCCGCGTGCGAAACACACCTCCCACACACGCCTACACCGACCCCATATGTATCAGGAGAACATAAACCAGTAGTTACCTGGTCGAGGTTTTGTTGCGGCGCAGCGCACACGTCGCCGTACAGCGTGAGCGCCTCGTAGAGACGCGCGGCGGCGCAGCGACGCACGTAGCGGTCCGCGTAGCACAGGTAGATGACTAGCTGGCCCAGCGCGCGGGAACACACCGTGCCGCCCACCTGGATATACGTAGGTAGGTCATAGATAGATATTTAATTATTTATCTATCTCAAATGCAAACGAAATCTTGTGATTTTCTATTCCATTCATGATTTACACAACTGGGTCCAAATATCGGTAAAACAATAAAAATGTTGAGTAGGTACCATTTTACATTTAAAATGCGGCGTGTCCGTGTTGATATACGTAAGTTAAAATCATTTATTTATCCACACTATTATGATGGCGGTTCTTTATTTTTTCCTTCTTTCATGTTAAAACGGAGAAACGTGTGATTAAAATCTAAATGCCATAATTTTTTTTTAGTATTGTTGTCTGTTTGTGTGTCATTAGTACAGGCAATCTGAAATCAAAATTCACTTCGGACAGGCAGAAAGCCACTAGTTAATAAATGTGACACTACAGATGGACAAATTTTAATAGTTTCCTCACTCACTTGCCGACCTCCTCAAGTTAAAATTTTGTAGTGATATATTTTGTAAAAGTTACCTGTATTAATTGACATAAGACATTGATGGAGTCCAAGAGCTTGTAAATGTTTTTGCCTCCTTTGAGTTCCAACTGCAGATACTTCAGTATGTCCATTGCAAATGTTGACTCTTTGTCTTCCAAGATAGGTGAAATTGATCCTGTAAGTATTCGAGTATTTTAGAAAAATTGTTGGAGCATATTGGAGGAAACATCACAAGTTGATTTCTGACTTCCTCATAATTATCTTCTTTGTCATTATAGATGTCATTACATTATCCTACATTCATAAAAACGATTATTATGTCTTAAATAAAATTACGATGGTTTTTGATTATCGATTCTAAACACCATACATTCACAACATTTGTTACCTGAACTAAGAAGTCTGTCCAAGAAATTAAACATGGGTCCGGTAATTCTTTTCACATGTAAATTATCAGCAAACACTTTAATGATCGTGTCGCAGATAGATTTGAGCGTCTCTTTGTCATCGTGCAAAGTATTCAGGTAAGAATACAATGATTGCGTTGTATGTTTTACCTGCAATAAACAGTTATTAAACATAGAAAAAATATCAACAGCTTCAGTCATTAAGTTCGGAGGTCTTCAAACGGCATTACACATTTTGACACCTAGTTGGCTAGTACCCCTCTATCAATCCACGATTCTTCGATTGCAAAACAGTGATTAAGACTAATAATAATGTTTTCTTTTAAAAAAAAAATTAATCAATTTCATGCAAGCAATTCATCAAATTCATTATTAGATCCAATTATAAGTAATTAAATTACTTTCAAAGTAAATTTTTGTTTCTTTTTGGAGCCTCGTTCTTCACGAGCAAAGCTTTGGAAAATCTAGTTACAATCAAGCGCCAACTCACCAAGCTCTCAGTAAGCTCTCCACCACTGACCACGAGCCCTTTGACCAGGTGGTACCGATACGCGGGGTAGGCCAGCAGCTGGACGAACCGCGGCATGGTGTGCCCGGGGAACAGCCACAGCACCACGTTGGATGTCTCGCTCGTGGCCCCCTGGTCCTCCTCCCGGGGGTGCAGTTCCACTTCTTCGGAGGGAAAGATGCGCTTCAGCGCCTCGTGGTGCGGAATGTTCGGGATTACTGGCTCGCTGGAAATTATTTAAAGTTCATTACTTACGTGTAACACACATCTGTAAGATATGAGAAAAATTGTTACAAAGGTCGTTATTAGCGTAATAGAATATAAAAAATATTTTTTAGAATCTTCGTCCATTTTTTGTGATGATGTTCGCGCTTACATCAGAAACGGCTAAACAGATTTGGGTGCGGTTTTCACTTATATCGTTTGGTAAGATTAACTTTAATAACAGCTTTGTTTTATTCCAATCAATTCACAAATACAAAAGTTATTTCAGTGTAATCACACCTGACAAATTCCAAATGAAGCTACTATGGGACTTTTTAGGGTTCCGTACCCAAAGGGTAAAACGGGAACCTATTACTGAGACTTCGCTGTCCGTCCGTCCTTCCGTCCGTCCGTCCGTCTGTCACCAGGCTGTATCTCATGAACCGTAATAGTTACACAGTTAAAATTTTCACAGATGATGTATTTCTGTTGCCGCTACAACAAGAAATACTAAAACACTGAATAAAATAAATATTTAAGTCGAAATATGGCTTCGACGCTTCAGCGATAAATTAGTTACCTTTCGGTCCAAGAGATGGCGTTGCTTGTGGCTACAAAAAACTAAAGTAAATATTTAACTGAGGCTTCCATACAACAGACCAGATTTTTTTGGCGTTTTTATACAATGGTACGGAACCCTTTGTGCGCGAGTCCAACTCGCACTTGGCCGATTTTTTTAACATCATGCTAAGTTAACACTTTCCATCGATCCCCGTGATGTTAAGTAGCGATGTCCATAAAATCCTATTCACTCTTCTTAAAGACTCCGTCAAAAGTGGGTTTACTGATACCCGAAGCGAAACGACGCCGACTTTATTAGTTCTACAATAAACATCTTATATATATACATTCTTATATACAACAAACATACTTATATATCAAAGCAGTGAATATCCGGCCGGCGTGCGCGCGCGTGCGGTCGATCTTCTCGACGGCTTGCTGCGCGATGCCGCATATGATCTTGTTCACCATCTCCGCCGTTAACATCTCCGGCGCCTCCACCGCGCATTGCCGACAGATCGACAGGAGACCTGCAGTTATGTTAATCTTAGTAAACATGCGCACATTACAGCAACTTGAGAACCGACAAACTCAAACTAAAGCATTCAATTATGATCTTTGTCTTGATAGTTACGGATTTATACTTGAAAAATGTACTACATACTTTCCACCCACTCCTGACAAACTCCGAACCGACATCAAGCATAGAATCGAAATTCGACCGTAACGACTAAAACATAATTATCATAATCGATTCCATCTATTTAATTTTGTCGGTAAACGGATTGTTACAAGTACTTAAGACGTGATAAATTTGATCCTCCTAAAGGTTTGCAGGATGCGAGCGGATACTGAGTGTGATAAAACGCGAGTGAAATAATAACTGATATCTTGTAAGTAATTAGGGTCAATCTGTTGTGCAATGAGGAAGCGCTCATAGCCCGGCGGCTTGCGTCGATCCTAAGCGATCGACAAAGTTAAGCAACAGCGGGCGCGGTCGGTAGTCGGATGGATGACCGCTAGTGGCAAAAATTTCTTGAGCGCTTCCGTGCTTCGGAGGGCACGTAAAGCCGTCGGTCCCTGTTGTTATCGATTGATAGCAGTCGTTAAGCCAACTTTCGACACTGGGCTGGCCACTAACTCCTCCACCAACCCGCATTGGAGCATCGTGGTGGAGTATGCTCTAGGCCTCCTCAGTAATGAGGAGAGACCCGTGCTCAGTATTGGGCCATTAGTGGGTTGTAGCTTAGCTTAGCTGTTGTGTAATGACAATGAAATGAATTTGATTTGATTTGATTCCAAATTTGTTTAAACAAAAACTTTTCGATAGTCAAACTACGCCAAGCTATTTACAGCTTGGCGTAGTTTGACTATCAAAAATACAACATCACAATAACACAACAAGTCGTTTGTCTGACTCAAGCAAAAGCAAGAGGGTATGTATGTATATACAGCCGCCAACCAAAAAAAAGTTCTTATATGAAAGTCCAAAGTCCAAAAAAACTATTTACTGAATATCAAAATTAAACTGAAAATAAAATTACATGCAATAACGTTCTACATCAGTCAAAAAATTAAACAAACTTACCAGTCATACTAGCCTCCCGTACCCAAGCGCCGATGTCGCCCCTCATGTCTATGGTGTACTCCAAGAGACACTCCAATAACGCATCCAGTATCTCTCCCACGTATTTATCCACTCCGTTGACTATGCCCTGAGTCTGACACACTTCAGTGAGCCCTATGACCGCGTCACGGCGAGATTCCGCCCATTTCTGCGTTCCTTCTGTTACCTTCGTGCAGTCTATTAGCGACTGTATCACCGTTTGGAGATGCTCCGTCAGAATATATTTCGGTAAGGCACCTACAAAGAAATTGAATAAATGTAACAAAAAGTAAATTAAGCACTAAACAGTTATTTTAAAAATGTAAAAACAAACGTTATCACATGCCACTCTGGCATTAACTCTGGAGTTTATAGGCTTGCTTCTATGTTTGACCTATAAACATTTGAAACTTTAAAGTTTTACATCTCAATGGTACATAATTAGAAAGTGGCTTTAAGTATAGCATTGTAAATGAAGTTACTTACGCAACTTCGTACTATGTATTGTATACCTACTTTATTTTATAACAATTTTGTAAGATATAAAATAAAGCAATTTGTAGGAAGCAACAACATCTTTAAAAATCTTCCAATTCACATTAAGTATCGACCTATAAAAGCAAAATAAAATAGTAACTTACCTACGGCACGAGCGTATCCCATTCGCGGGACCAATCCATTGACCCCAGCGCTGGCCAGCTGTTCGCAGTATTTCTCCATCAACTGCGTACGTTTCTCCTTGGCGGATAGCTCTCCATACTTAAGTTGGTCGTCGCGCAAATACTCTTCGAATACCAGAGGCAATGCCATTATTGCTTTTTCGCGGATCACTTGCACCTCGTGTGAAAGACACTCTTCGATGAGGTTTAACCATTCATCTGTGTGAAAAGTAGAATGTTATGAATGGAATGTTAGAATTAAGCGTTTTTAGTTGAGATAACTAATTTGTATAGTTCGTTCGTGTACTTACGTACGTGTAGTATGTACGGGCGAATAAAGTAAACACGACACCAACAGTAGCACAGATGTATTTGCACTAATAACAAGTTCGTACACACAGCAAATAGATAGTTTATAAAGAACGGTACAGAGAAGAGAAAAGAAGAGATAGTTCAAGCACAGTATAGGAAGGCACACACAGATAGAAAACAGTAGGAATAACTTAAATTACGGCGAAAGCAAGCGTAAGCGTAAGCGCGGATAGATAGCCAAACGACACGGGCTTCGCGTTGGTAGTTCGTCGCAGACTGAACCGGCTGGTAGCATGGCCGCGCGGGCGCACGGATAACGGTACCTTGTATTGTACTGTTTCCACAGCGCGTTTAGACCGGTGCGCCCGGCACGGTAAAATCTCGCCGGGTGAGTAAGAATGTAAATGTAATGTAATTATTTAAGTCTGCGTATGTATGCTAGATGGATGAATGTTGAAATGTGGATGTATGTTATTTATGTATTATGAATGTATGTATGAGTATGTATGTGTATGTGTTTGCGTGTATGTATATCTGTGCGTAAGGTGTGTGTGTGTATGTTTGTGTGCGTGTGTGTAGAATACGCCACACGTTAAATAAAATCACAATATTTATCGGTTTTTATTATGACCGCCTTAACAAACAACAACTTCGAACGGATAATTAAGCACTACAACTCTCGCTTAGCGTAAAATATTTATACATATAAAAATGTAAATAGTAGGACAAACGAACAAATAAGCCATGTGATGATATGTTTTCACCTACAGATAACACCAAAAGCATGACCAAAAATAAGGAAACCGTCGACCAAGAGAAACAAAAATATTCAAACAATTTACCAATAGCACATTTTATTACAATACGGGTGCCGGGTGCTCACGGGTATTCACAACATTCGTTCAGTCGTTATTACGATCCATACAAGTGGTTCGAAATATCGGCATACTAACAAAAATCGTTATCTGTATTACAAGCACAGTAAATTAAAAATTAAACTTTACAACCAACTCACCAATTGTGTTTAATAAGATCCACTCATCAAGTAAGATCCACTCACCAATAGTAGGATCCGAGTGGTACGGCGCCCGAGCCTCAGCCAACCTCGCTATGCAGTGGCAGCACGCCTGCCGCATGAGCTCGCCGCCGAGCCCACGCAGCTGCTGCCGCGCGCGCAGCCCGCCCACTAGCTCGCGCACCGACTGGGACACCTCCGGTGATATCAACGAGTCGCCGCTCTTACCTGTAATTGTATTTATTATATACTGTACATGCACATTATATTGTAACTAGGGGGGGGGGGGTTGAGCGCGGGTTATTCGATGCCAAACCATTCTTTTGGCATCATATCATATTACATCATTGTTTGAATTCAATCTGGAATTCGTTATAATGAGGGTAACCGCGTGTGAATTTTCCGCTATAGGCGCTAGTGAGAAGGGAGGTCTGTCTGTCACTTTTCGCTTGTCTGAATTTCATTTGTCACTGTTTATGTATGGGCGGGCTTTGACAGCATGACCGCCCTCTGCAGTGGCGCCAACTGGTGAGCACAAAAACGGTTACCCTCATTGTATGGCACACAAATGCCAGCGTTCCGAAAGTGCTATTAAAGTACATTTAAGATTGACAGCGTTATGTAAAAATGTTCTTAGAAAATTTTTCTGACAAGCTAACTTGAACTGTGAGCACAGGTAATAAGTTTAGTTTTGGCGAAGAGTTGCAATTCCATATAGCATTATAAACCAGAACGGAAAATTTGTTGTTGATTCATTAGAAGTATATTATTTAGATAGCATTGGTTTTATCTTACCATCTGCCAATTTAGTTTGGGATAGCGCATAAATAACTTCTCCTATAGCGAGTATTGCACCGTGTCGAACGTTCAGATCTATGGACCCAGTCTTTTTTACCAACTTGGGAAGTACTTCTGTGGCTAAGTACTCCGGAATCTGTGAAAGAAAGCTATATATGTACTATCACAAATTGCAGTAATTACCATATTCGGGTTTAATAACAACAACATTTAAATCAATAGTGCTTATATCAGTGAAATGTAACACAACTAAACATGAAATAACATGAATTTTAACTGAAGTATGAATTGAACAGGCACTCATGAGTGAGTAGGAGTTCATTTAGATTATCCATATTGATATGAAAGCTTAGAAAAGTTTTGGCAATATATTACTCAATACTTACTTTATAGGTAATAAATCTAAATTTAAATCAATACTGCTTATATCAGTGAAATGTAACACAACTAAACATGAAATAACATGAATTTTAACTGATGTATGAATTGAACAGGCACTCATGAGTGAGTAGGAGTTCATTTAGATTATCCATATTGATATGAAAGCTTAGAAAAGTTTTGGCAATATATTACTCAATACTTACTTTATAGGTAATAAATCTAAAATTGTTTGTATATAACGATATAGTAAAAAATAGGACTAAAAAAATTAACCTACTTAACCTAGGATACCCTACAAGACAATTTGTAAGTATGTTGTCAAATAATAAAAGGCAGATCATTTGTCAAATCAGAGATTTCATTTTTTAAAATTGGAATCTTTTTTATGTATTGTGCCAGTTGTAAATATAGTAAACCCAACTTAAGATTGAAATGAAAGAGGCGCTGTCGGAGGCCTTCGGGCGGCTTGAAAACTTTCGACACTGGGTTGGCCACTAACCCCTCCACCAATCCGCATTGGAGCAGCGTGGTGGAGTATGCTCTAAACCCGTGCTCAGTAGTGGGCCATTAGTGGGTTGTAGCTTAGCTAGCTTATGTTTATCTGTCTATGGCAAGGTAGTTTCTAAATGGATGAAACGATTTTAATAATTTCTTGGTGTCATAGGATGACTTGATTGAGAATGTATGTTTTTCTTCAAGTGCACATTTTGCTAAACAGTGTTAAACCTTTTTAAAAAAGGATTCTTGTTGTGCATCAAATGCGATGACGATGGAATGAGCATGGGATTGATGAAAATATGTATTAACAATAGCTGAGAACAATAGAATAATTTGTTCAATAATCACAAACTGAAAATATTAATTGATTGTCATGTGTGTATGTTATATTACATATATATCTATTTCATATTTACATATTTTACTGTCGGAAAACTGACCATTAGATACTGTATTTGGACTATTTAAGCAATTTTTGCTACTAACAATAAACATATAAACTATATGCATGTTACACCACCAAACCTCACTTACCTTCTCAGTAAGTTTATTGAGGGTCTTCGCAGCGAGTTCTCTGATAGCGCAGTCCCAGTGTTCGACCTTGAGATCGACGAGATGGTCTATGAGCGGCTTGGTGTACTCCGGATAGTCGGCTATCTGTGGCGCTATCACGAGGTAAGCGTTGTTCCGCGGCCCCACCGAGTGGAAGTCGGCTGTGGTCAGTACGTCGATGCCGTGAGGAAACATGCCGTGACGACCCACATTCTCCTGGTACGCCGCTGATGCAGCCCGCCTACAGTTTATCTATGCATCATAGGACAAAATAAAAACAAATTTAAATTCTAATACTTGTTGTAAAATATTTATGATGTTAAATATTCTATGACCAATTCTAATGACGTCAACAAATTGTCTATTTAGGATAAGTATCTAACTATTTCCTCGATGTCCTAATATGACGTAGTAGTGGGATTACGAGGAATAGGAATTTCTCGTAGTCCTACTGAGTCCTACTGCTCTCCTCTTAGTTTCAAGTGCATGAATTCAATCCTGTGGACAATATAACCGCTATGTACAACGCATGTAGATGAAGATGTACGATTATCGTGACGGTGAACGTACACACACACACACACACACACACAAACACACTCACACGAGACACTTACCTCGCGTATGTATGATTGTCAGGACAGTGAACGTACATACACACACATAATCACATCACTTACCTCACGATCAAAACAAGCCGTAGCAATAAGGCTAGTAGCGAGCACGTTCGCGTGCGCAGCGAGCGCGCGCGCGTCGTACGCGCGGGCGATCGCCCACGCGGCGTGGCAGGCCGAGTCGCGCGCCGCGCGCCCGCCGCCGCCCGCGCGCGCCTCGTCGCGGGCTAACGCCGCGGCTACCGAGCGCACCGCGTCGTTCAGTTGCGACGGGGAGAGCAGGCCGCGACGCGCTGGGGGATTGATAATGCGTGTTATTGGGAACGTGCGCGACGGTGGCGACGCGCAACTTTTGCAACTTTTTCGGCGACTGTTAAATAATAACATGTAAACATTTTTAGTATTTTTGCAATTAAAAACCAAAATAAAGAGTAAATGGTACTTGTTGACTTTATTTGAGTGCAATTTATTGAATAGTGTATGTGTAAAAAGTATATAATCATAAAAACCGGGTTCGAAAGTATTACAGACAATATTAGTTTCCAACCACAAACAGTGATAAAAGGCAATAAATTAGTATTAGCCCAGCATGTAAGAAATGTTGAAGAATTACGACGTAACGGCAAAAATTACTTACTACGAGCCCAAGTGATTCGCCAGACATCTGTGACACTAACACCCTACAAAACCAGTTTAAACGCGAGGCCGCACCACGGTTTTTTCCCGCGGCGGTAACCGCGTAACCGCGCAATTCGCATACATTGTCAGAAACCGCAAGTGCGGCCGCTACAAAACTTACAAAAGTTACAAAATTTATGCGGTAAGAAACCGCGGCAGTTTAGCAGTAGTGCGGCCTCGGCCTAAATGTAAGCAATATAATTATGTGATGTCAGATCTCTATTTCGTGTAAGTAATTTCTCATTTACTGCTTGTGTGCTTATTGTCTTGCTTAAATTTGCAGGAGCTATTACTGCCACTATTTTTGCATTGAACAACACAACAATAGTCGTGAACCATTTTTTAGCTTTGATTTGTACTGAAATACTTCTATTTTGACAGCCAGTCAGCCGAAGTAGTTTCCATTTTTTTGTCACGTTGTGCGCTGCGATCGTTTTGGTACACCTACCACCCGCTTTGCACATAGCGAATATGCATTAATCTTTTTTGACGACCCTGTAGCCTAGTTGGTAGCGACCCTGCCTGTGACACGAAGGGTCCCGGGTTTGATTCCCGGCCGGGACAGACAGAACACTATGAACGAGATCGAGTATAAGCGAGAAAGCGACAAACGAGTTATCCTAGCGAATCCAAACTGCTATCTTTGGCTTTAATTGCGCGCCCTAAATATACAACTCACCCAACTCAGCCAAAGCCATGCACCCGCCATGCCAGGCGGTATCTCTCTCGTGCTCGGCGAACAGTGTGAGCACGCTCTCGCACACGTCGGCGGCGGCCAGCACGGGCAGGCGCGCGCCGATCCGCCCCACGCCCTTCGCCGCCGACCACCGGACCACCGTGTCGTCGTCGCGTAGAGAACACAGCAGTAGCTCTACTACGTCTTCTACCTGGAGAAGGATAAATTGTCGGCGACGTGGTCAATACAAACGTAGATGGTATTAACGAAATGTATGTCTATGGCGATAGAATTTTTTTAGGACATACAAGATTTTAGTATCAAAAAGTCAAAAAGCGATCAACAGGATCGCTGTCATTAATTTCTACAAACCTCAAAAATATTGCTCATATTAGAGTATCTTTTTTGTACTATACATTGGACACACAGCATCTCCAGAAAAAATAATAATTTGGATGATAACAATAAAAGTTTCAATTTCATCTCCTCTTACCAAGGTGGGATTGTGGTAAAGAAACCACTTCAATTACATTAACAAATCACAGTGCATGCAGTGCACAATCTGTGAAGAGTTAAGTTTAAAAGTGCTAACAGAAGTACACAAGTGTTACATTTTTATGTTGTGAACCCTGTTATATACCAAAGTGAGTCATACCTCCTGCGGTATATCCTGGTCATCGTCGTCGGGCGGTGAGGTAACGACGGGCTCGGTGTCCCCGGCGGCCGCGATGCCGGCGAGCGACGCGGCCAGCGACCGGGAGCCGCGCGTGTACCGCCACGTCGCCACGCGGGGACGGAGGAATGTTAGCCCTGGGGAATGTTAGCTTACATTAAAGTATGAGTTGTACTTGAAAGGTCATGATAGTGAGAATTTCTTTTTTGTATTCTTCTTTTGGTGTTGCTGGGACAATGTGACACCACTTACTAAGATAAACTGTAGGTGTTGTGAACAAGTTATATGAAAAAAGTAAACAAAATAAAATGTTAAATATTTTGCATTTTGTTGACAGGCCAACAACATAAATTAACTTTACTAATCGAAAAATGTTTACTTTACAAAAGAACATCAAATGTAAGAGTACTGTATTTACCAAATTTGTGTAATCACTCACCTATTCTTTGAACTATCTTCACACCATACTTTCTCACCAACATAGCCTTATGTTGTTTATAGTTTTGATTGGTCACCCACTCAAGTAATTTTGGTGCATATGGGAGCAAATCGTCACGTTTCCCATGTTTCAGTACTGCGGCTACTGCAGCCAACACTCCATAGTGTATAGTATCTTCCTCTTGTATGTTAGAGTGCAGCTCACACGCCCAGTCAAAGAATGCACCCATGTACTGCTCTTTTACGTCAGATCTGAAACAGAACAATTATATGCGTGATTCTTTCACATGATAAAACTATGTAATTTGTACATAATACAAAAAATGTATTCATAAATACATTTCGAAAAATTAAAAATTTAAGATAATAAATGCTACTGCTGTTAAACAACCTTTTTATGACATTCAATTTACAAATCTTTTTTTTGTTAGTAATATTGCTTTTTGTTACTAGGTTACTACCACATTTTGCATTTTTACCTCTTACCTCTTATAGACTATATTTTAATTTTAATTATTTTATAAACTTACCTAGTTAAAAACTTAGATGCCAAATATGCACTGGCTTCAGCACAGGTGTCTTTGCTTAATGCATAAGCCTTGCAAATATCAAAGATTCTTGTCATAACTGGCACCTGTGTCGTATTATCTGATGATGCACCTGAAAGTTAATAAATGTAAAGTCCTACAACAATCTTTTGGCGTGTGGATGACGTGTGGTGTGGGTGACAGAGACAGCACCTTACAGGAAGGCAAATTGTAAGATGCTGTCTCTGTCACCTTCACGTCAGCCAAGCGCCAAATGATCCTTGTACGACTTTACATATTCGCCATTTCAGAGATAAGTTGGGCGTACTGTACATTTAGTTGCCAAAAATACTAAAGCAAGGCTAATAAATGTATGTCCTATTGGTCTAAGATATATTTTAATATAATAGATATAATAATAATAATCAGTTAACTTAGCCAGTATATATATAGACTAACAGACAGCCAAATTAAGAGTAACAATATTTGATTTAATCATGCATCTGAACTGGGTTTAGAAGATAGGTAGGATTTGGCTAGAGTATAGGTATAAGCATAGCATAGGTAGGAGTGGTATGGACATCAAATATCACATTACAAGCACTCATGAAAGAACAAACATGAATCTATCACACCCAAGTGCTTGCCAAACATATTACCAAAATGATTAATGAATTGAAATCACTTTAAATAAAATCTGATTAATATACCTGGTGCACCTGGAGCAAATCCATCAAGACGGCTCATATGGAACGGTATAATAACAACTATGGAGAGCCACAGCAGCAGAACAAACCTACTGCGCCAGGTCTCTTTGTCCTCTGCATCCTGCTGCTCAATAAGCGAGATGACCATCAACAAGTCAGATACCTGCAAGAAACAAAAGTAAAATACTAATTGCTCATACTGAGCTTTTACAATACTAGAGACATTTCTTTTCGTAAATTTATAACAAGATTTACCTCATGTGGTAGATGCCTAACAACTACTTTATATCCTCTTACTCTTATAATCTGGTACATGTAATTAAATATAGCATGTTTCAGCTCAAAAGATGACTCCTCATGTTTTATTATTGAGAAGAACTTTCCTAAAATTTTATCCAAGTGAGGGTCCAGCAGATGAGGTTGTTCATAATATTGCTTCAGTATATTATACAGCCTGTCATATTCTACTTCAAACGTTGGCGTATTATAAATATTTTTCACATTATCTATCATATTCAAAACTTCTTCCACTTCGGAAAAGTGTTCCAGGGCACATCCCAGCCCTATATTATCGCAGTCGTCATCCCTGTTTATGTCGGTATCGAGCCCCACCATTCTGATGTTTGTGGACTTTTATTCTTTCTCAAATAAGTCTCTAAAACGTTTGACGTTATTTTTATATGGTCAAATTTGGAAAGTATTTTAAAAAATCTTGGTTCATAAAATCAAATAAACCAATGAATCTATCAATACTTAGGAGGAATTCAATTTATTTTACAATATTTTGGAAAATGTAAACCAACTGTAAACTTAAAACTTCACTACTAAACTAAACTTCGATAAAAATCGTCATGACTAGTGTTTCCATTTCCATATTTTCTATTTCCACTATAATGATTAAATGATTTCGTTTCCCCATGCCTCAATTCCGATTTCCCCTTCTCAGGACTTTTTTCCCCTCAAAAATTATTTTGCTGTAGTCTTGGCACTAGTGTAGTGTAGTGTAGTGTCACTGTTTCTTTTATACGGTAGTCCATGCTAGACCACGCTAGTCCATAAATAATGAGGGTTTTCCCGTATGAAGAATCCGCTAGATGGCAATACGTAGGCGTGAGTTCCAACTGCAGCATGATTGGTTTTTTTCGACATGACATGACATTGTCAGATATGTCAAAATTCACCAATCACCTAGCAGATAGATCACAAGCCTACGTCTTGATATCTAGTGGATTTCTCATACGCAAAAACTTTCATTAAGCAACATTTCAGGCGAGATTTAATATATGATTTCCTACAATTTCCCCTTTTATAGTATTTCCCCTTTTTCTTCCCCTCTGGACCCTGATTTCCCCTTAAAAGGGGAATTTCCCCTCATTGTGGAAACACTGGCTCATGTCATGACTCATGAGTCAATCAGTCAGTTCATATCATAGGTTCATATCATAGAGATATTACAATAGAGTGGGTGAGCCATACGGCTGCCCATACATTGCAATCGCCCCCGGTTAGAAAGAGAAACAACGATAACGGTAATTACCTATCTCTCTCCGATCCCGATGAGCCAGAGAGAGAAAGGTGGTTACTAAACTAAAGATATCGTCTCTTTTTATCCTAGGTACGCTATGAAGCCTCGCCAGAAAGAGAAAGGTGATTACTAAAGATTTCGTCTCTTTTTATCCGAGGTACCTACGCTCTGAAGCCTGGCTTCTGCCCTCTATTGTAATATCTCTATGGTTCATATCCGTATGTATAAAAGTAGGTATAGTGCCACCAACTTATCTGTTCAGTAAACGGATGGTCGCTAGTGCAGCGTTCAATGTTACCATACAATAAAATTTGGCGACTGTCAAGGGAGCTCAACAACTTTGAGACCTATGATTTTTACCAGATGTTGCACATAATTCAATGGTAAATGATAACAAAGCCTTTCCGACGAATATAGATACACAACTTGGGCTGTGGCTACTAACTTAAACTACCATGCAATGACAGCAGTAACATAGGATGTTAACATTATCTCAATCCATCAGGGCCCACTATTAAGCATAGGTCTCTTCTCATATTGAGAAGGTTATGACCATGCTTACATTGCATGCATGCTTTAAGTTCACCATGCTGAAAAAGTGCGGTTTGGCAATGTTTTCCTTTACCGTTATATCAAGTGACATTTAAATGCTTTAAACGCACATAACTTAAAAAAACGGAAACATCCAAAAATAAAAGAATTACGTAGGCTAACACAGTCAAATTTTACTTTTTCATATAAAAATTAAAATTTCAGGACAAGAGAAATATAAAATCCATTGTTATTGACTATAATTATTTATATTTTTATATATTTTATTAAAATAATTGTCATCGTGATTTCTAAGTTTGAGGGGTTCAACACGAGAAATCCCTGTGGAATATGATGGCGATGCGCCAGAGAAATTTCTTCAGCTTTTTTTCACTCATTAGCTTGTAAACAAATTGTCCACTAACTCCTGTAACAAAGATATAATTAAGATATAATTATAATATAACTGTAATAAAGATATAATTATATGAAGTATAAAAAAATTCGATACCTAATAAATTCAGTGACATTTTAATTGATTATGCAAACATAAGTGAGGAAAATAAAATAACTGAAATATTTATTTGAATTTTATCGGACAATTAATTAACTAGCAATAGCAACACTAACATGTTGTAAGTGCGACGTATTCTGCCACATATTCAAACGTTATTTTCGGAGTTAGCAGGCGATTTTCTTCCCTCGTACAATCTAAAACTTTTAAAATAACTAATGTTGCATCACTTCTAAGAGGCTCGGGCATTTTTAATCACTTTTTGCAATTAAATTCGAATTAAAACACATAGAGCACACGCACTTCAAAGACTTGACAGCGGACATAAAATTTCAAAATTGACGTTGTCTTTTTTTAGTTCCATTTTTTTCTACTGGCGCCTCTACACGATAGCCAACATGTTAGCCAATGTTGTGGCGAAGATGATTGCCAAGAGATTGTGACGGCGTCCACACGTTGGAAGGTCGATCAGTCTGCGTCGGTTCGGGCCAATGTGCGGACGATATTAATATTTTCTTAATATGAATATTGAGGTTCTAACGGCTGCTGCGGTTTAATTATTCTCAGCATACAATACAATAAAAATGTGTATAAAAATTATTATACACATTTATTTCATTATAATACACATTATTATACATCTATATTACTCATAGTTGCCATATTGTAGACATAATTTAGATATCGACGTGTGAATAAAGTGCGTGCGCTCAGCGTGGGCGCTCGTTTCTAACTGAAATCGTGGCCAACGTGTGGACGCTGCGCCGATAACTGTGCCACAATCACGCCACAACCCTTTGATCCGCGTTGAAAAACCGACACCTCACGGATCTTGCGCGAAGTTGTGGGCCAACGGCCCAATACCTACCAAAGTAATCACAAACACCCCTTCTACACGATGGCCATTACCTATTAGCCATAACCTTCGCCAACATGTTGGCTAACGTGTAGAGGCGACATACTGAACAGATAAGTTGGTGGCATTATAGGGCCAACAGACTCACGCGAGAAGTCTCGCCGAAAAATCTTGCCAAGAATTTGCGCGAGAACCGAGAAGGCATCTACACTCATGCGACCTTCTCATTCGCATTCTCGATCGTCATCCGGAATGGACGTCAGTGCAGCGGCTTTGGTTTTGTGTGCATTAATATACTATAATCTTGTGAATACTATAATAAGAAATAAATTAATATAAGTACTAAAATAATAATAATAATTGGTAACCACAGACAGTAGATTATTTTAACTAGAAATGTAAATTTTAAATACAAAAACACACAACGGTCGCACTGAGACCGAACGAGAATGTGAATACGGTTCTCTTTTCTCGCCCGAGAAACCCTTTGAAGCGGGCAAAAATACCGACACCGATCCGAGAACAGGCGAGCCCGAGAACGAGACTGCGAGAAACCGATCACATTCACGCTTCTCGGGTGTTCTCGGGGGTTCTCGGCGTGAGTTTGTAGCCGCTATTATACTTTTTAGTTCATATGTCAATGATGACATTGACAGTATAGATATGAATTGCCGCGTTCCGTAGGTATCATACCACAAAATAAGAATAGTACAGAAGTTAAGTTTATGTATGTACCTCGATTTAGGTTATGCATGTGTGCGTAAGCCTTATAGGGGCTTTATATTGGTTGACCAGGAATATACTTAAAAAACCTCGCCATATTGCGGTAAACTCATGGAACTAATTTATTTTACTGGCAACTCTTAGTTTCTAAACGTCGATCGTGAATTGCTTGTCAGTGAGTTCGAATGTCACAGTTTGTCTCATGTTTGTCTTTTTACTTTAGAGTGTCTGTTTTGTGCTAAAATAACAAAAACTGTTCATATTGATGAAAAAAAGTGGTTTACTATGTGCTAAAATAACATTTCGTATAAAATAACATTTATTTCCTTAAATAATATTTCTGACATAGTTGTCGAAATGACAATAATAACATGAGCGTTACTATAGTTACTGTTGTCTGTGCTGTTGCCATAAAAAAAGAAACTTTTGCGCCCTCATGTCAGGTTTTATATTTTTCTGGTTAAGCTATAAGATTTTACTGTCGATGGTTAAACTTCCGTTATGGAACTCTATTTTGATAATGGAGATGTTCAAAAAATGTATGGGGGCTGGTTTTCCTAACTGGAACAAGACAAATAGTTTGGCGGCTGTGTTAAGCAAGAGGATGGTACCTAATTAACTGGCAAAGTTTAAAATACTATCGCTGAGATCGTCTAAAAAGGGGGATCAGTCGTTGTGTCCTCGTTTGTTGTTCAGCAGATCATCATGAGAGCTGGTTTTTACAAAATATTTTTGGTTGACATGACATGATAAGTTCATCGCAGTAGGTATCAAAATTAATATTAATATCGCTGAGAAGACGAACGACATGTATTATTGCTGTTATATCGTAAGTCATTAAACTTAATATCGATAGTGTTTCCGTCCACGTAGTGCGCACAACACTAGTAGAATCGGCCATATCTTGTTTCACTAAAATTTTGACAGGCAGTACCTGTCACGTCGTCAGGCACGCTATTTTTGCTTTAGTGTCTGATCCATGGAGGATAGAACTAAGGAGGGTCATCTGTGTATATGAAAAGTGTCCAGTTGTATGCGCTAAATAACAGTTCCAAAATCCTCCACTGGTGGCGCTGGTGGATTCACAGGGTATGGTATGAATCATGGAGAATTATCCTCCATGCCTCCATGCTACTTTAGTCGATAATGACATTAAATTTTTTAACTCGGCATACTTCAATTCAATCAATTCATCTACGATTGCTACATTCATACCATACCCTGTGAATCCACCAGCGCCACCAGTGGAGGATTTTGGAACTGTTATTTAGCGCATACAACTGGACACTTTTTCAACTTTTCTCCCATATAAGATGACTCTCCTTAGTTCTATCCTCCATGGTCTGATCCATAGGTCCATAGTCCATTGATCTATAAGGACTATGGATTAGACACTAAAGCAAAAATAGCGAGCCTGACAATGCCTGTCAAAATTTTAGTGAATAAAATATGGCCGATTCTACTAGTGTTATGCGCACTACGTGGACGGAAACACTATCGATATTTAGTTTAATGACTAACGATATAACAGCAATAATACATGTCGTTCGTCTTCTCAGCGATATTAATACTAATTTTGATACCTACTGCGATGAACTTGTCATGTCATGTCAACCAAAAATATTTTGTAAAAACCAGCTATCATGATGATCTGCTGAACAACAAACGAGGACACGACTGATCCCCCTTTTTAGACGATCTCAGAGATAGTGTTTTAAACTCTGCCAGTTAATTAGGTACCACCCTCTTGCTTAACACAGCCGCCAAACTATTTATCTTGTTCCAGTTAGGAAATTTAGGTAGTTAAGGCCTTTATTTATTATATGCATGCATGTCATTTTAAATTATCGATATATCGAATATCGATATTTTAACACTTTCTACCCTAAATTTAAATTTAAATGGCGGATTTGGATGCAAGGGTCTATCATAAGATCCGCATCCTCCGTCAGAGGACGGAAAACCTCGAAGAGACGGTCGAGATTCTTCGGAGAAGCGCCAGAAGGCATGCACTGAGGTGCTGGCACAATCGGCTCCAAGAACCGAGGAGCCTTCGTCAACGGGTCGTGGAGGCCATCTTGCCCCACTTTGAGGAATGGCTTAGGTGTGACGGTCGAATGACGTTTCATCTTACTCAGATACTTACCGGACACGGTTGTTTCGGTAAGTATCTGAATAGGATTGGAAGACAAGAGACGGCCGAGTGCCATCATTGTGGGGATGACGAGGATTCCGCTGAACATACGCTGCAATATTGCCCGGCCTGGGAGTCGCAGCGTCGGATTCTCGTCGAGAAAGTGGGACCGGACCTCCGGTTAGAGGCCATCGTAGGGAGCATGGTTCGGCGTAGATCTGCCTGGGACGGTATGATCACCTTCTGCTTCGACGTTATGTCGGCGAAGGAAGACGCCGAACGGGCCAGGGAACGCGCCGATCCTGCTCGAAGAGGGAGGCGTCGCGGTGCGCGTAGGTAGCCCTACCGCACTCGTCCCTGTAGCTCGGGAACAGAATTGGAGCTACGGTATCCCCTGCCTGATCGTAAGAGGCGACTAAAAGGGGGCTTTCGGGGCTGCAGGCGGTAAGAGTGGGAGCTCGAACCGCCAATCAGCAGCCCCGGGAAGGATGATGGTATGAGGTTGGCCGCATACCATCATAAACAAAAGGTGCCGCGCGAGGTTCTCGCGCTGGAGGAGCCGAAAGGCACTGCGCTCGGAGGGCTCCGGTTGCGTTCCGTTGGAGATCCCGGAGTCCTCCACATAGCGTCGAAGACGGCCACCGGGGGGGTTTTAGTGAGTAAAAACCCCACATAACCCTGTGTCGCTCCCACGGCACAGGGTACCTTTTGAAGGTTTCCCCCTCGTTAACAAAAAAAAAAAAAAAAAAAAAAAAAAGTGTCATTGAAATGTAAACAAACCGGCTACTCCTACTCAAATATATAAAATAATGATGTAAAACCCAACAAAACATTAACAGGCCTACGTAATCCTCGCACAGATCTTCATGCAGCAAAAACATAATATATCAATATCATTCGGATATTCAACAAACAACGAAAACTGATACCTACTATAACTTGTTATTTTGGGTGTAATTTATTTTTCCTGGCTCCGCATTGTAGTATACCACACCTCATTGTGTTTTAATGTTTTTGTTTTGCTTAAAAGACATCACAACACCTCCTATCAATGCCTATTTTAATATATTTTATAGTTTTGGGTTTATTAACCATTTTGTTTGACATAAGATGTCATTTGTAAGGGTGAATAAAAAATGGCCGGCCTGCTAGCCTGCTACACACCAACCAGCTAATTTCATATGAGGTTAAGGATTAGGGCGTCTCTATCTAAGTATATTCCTATCTCTATGCCATAGTCCTATAGATCAATGCTTGAAGCGCTGAATCAGCGCCGCTGATAACTTATCAGACAGTTGATACGTATCTCGTCTGTGAGTTGATCTGTCAGATAGTTCTATCCGATACCTGTGAAACCAGAAGTTGTAGTTTATATGGCAAATAAGTTCCTGATAAGCTATTAGGGACTTAATCAGGACTTAAGTGGTGAAACAGACCCTTAAACTATTCTTATTTTGTGCCTTAACCTGGCAACATAGGAATCTGTGGCACAAATTAGATAACTGTGGTATCGAATCTCTGAGGAATAGATTATCGAATCGATTAGGTATTGATTGATTCTGTCTGTGGCGAACTGGCGAAAAATGACGGAACGATAAAAATTAAAAACTGCGATCAGTAAAATTGTGGAATGCGAAATAGCCTTGTTTGTTTCAGCTCTTTTTGAGTCAAAGTATGTGGACTGTACGAAACATAATGATGCAAAATAAATGTAGGGTTTTGTGAAAGGTTTTTTACATTGTGCACTGGTGTTTTGCATATTGATGTATTAGATCTAGAGTATCAGAGTTCTAATGTGACGCGATGAGTAAAAACATCGAAATGAGTAATCGTAGGTGGATTTAGTATAGTAATATTTATTTCAAGTTACGTTTTTTCGGCGCTTTATTTAAAATTAACAAATTTACAGCGAGCAGAAGCCTTGCGAAGCGGAAAGTAAAGCCAGTCGAGCCGCAGTCATTATTGGATTTCGACCTGGGAGAAGGCGAGAGTTCTGACGACTCCGACTTTAGGATAGAAGACCACCCTGAAGAGAGTGATGATTATTCCATAAACTCAGATGATGATGATAAAAGTGCGCTAAACAATTATTCTTACTATTCTTATTAAAAATAAATAATGTTACGAATTTAAAGATACTTTGCCTGTAAATAATTTGGCTATTTCTAATTTGAAACATCTTTGCATGCTCTTCAAATACTCTTTGTATTATATACTAACATTCATGAAAATCTGAACAAAAATATTTATTACACTTCTTACAAAAATGTTTAGCTTAAAAGAGTCAACTAAACCTTTGTTTTAGCCATATCACAACTAGTGCGATGAACAAAATAATTTATCAAATTGCAGTAATGTACACACACCACTTCTGGAACAAAATGCTTGTTCACTAGTAATAAATAAATGCAAATGGTTCTTATGGTTTATAATATTTTTTTTGGTAATTGATCTGTAAATGTGTCTTAATGCAATTTTTTTGTATGTATACAGAAGGTGCAAAAACTGCTAGTTCAGATGAACAGTCTGGATCAGATATGGAAGAGGGCTTTAAAAATACAACAAAGCTTGATGAAGATGTATCTGCCAATAATCTGCTTGAAAAAGCTAAATTTCATCAATTTAAGGTGTGCTTTTGAATACATAATTGAAAATATAAAAATTTAAACAATTAATTTATTTAAATTTGCTTTTCATTACCATCAATCAATAGGAAAGCTGAGACTGGCACTATATATGAAATCAAGGGAAAAATGAATACAAATTTGGTTTCTGTTTATCTAAAGTAATGATTATCTTTGTGCCCTATTACAGATGTACTAAGTCTTAAAAATCTGTACAGTTTACCTTCAGAAATATTTTATGAATGTATATCTATCTAATTTTATCTGAAAAAGTACTTTAGCAATATACATAAAGCAATGCTAAGGTTTAAAATAACACAGGGTTGTAAGACTCTAGATTCGTTTTTAATTTATCAACAAGTTGTATCTTATCAGTTTCCAGGTGAATTAGCCAATGTGATGATTTGCGCAGGCTGCCTTGGTTCTAGAAGTGATGATTTCAATGAGATAGTGGAGTGTGATGGTTGTGGTGTGACAGTTCATGAAGGTAATACCATTGAGATTAATTTTTATATACAGGTTGTTTGAAAACTTATCACCATCCTTATTTGTTGTTGAGATTTAGCATTATTACTAACTTGCGACACTAACTCTTATTGATCATTCTATTCTGGAGGTATTTTAACTCAGGATTTTTTCTCTGATGGGCTTTAAATTTACATTTTATCACAACATTTTGGCATTTTTTTAATTTGTAGGTTGCTATGGCGTGTCTGATGTTACCAGTGAGTCCAGCACAATCAGCTCTGCCTCCACAGAACCATGGTTTTGTGAAGCTTGCAAGGCAGGCATCAAGGATCCCAGTTGTGAATTATGTCCCAATAAAGGTTGGTATCATAAATACATTTGGAAATATTTAAAGTTGAAACAGTTGAAATTCATGTGACTTTTTTTCTAGGTGGGATTTTTAAAGAGACCGAAGTTGGAGCCTGGGTGCATCTTGTTTGCGCACTGTATGTGCCAGGTGTTGCATTTTCAGAGGTAATAAAAATTGGAATAATAAAAATGTTGGAATTTCAATGCTTTCCTATGCGTTGTAAGTTGTAATAGGGTCCAGTCAAAATAAATGACATAATGTGCACAGACCTTTATGTTATTGTTTACCTTTTAGGTGGAAAAATTGTCTGGCGTTACGTTGTTCGAGATGGCGTATTCCCGATGGGGCGCGAGATCGTGTGCACTATGCGAAGATACAACATTGGCGCGCACGGGCGTATGTGTCGGCTGCGATGCTGGCCTTTGCAAAACTTTTTTCCACGTCACATGGTACATTATTTTGTTTGGTCTATTTATATCAGTAATCTAATTCTATATTTATTCACTGCCTCCTTACATTTTTGCTTTAATTTTTGCGATAATATACTGCACATTCTTGGCAAGATCAAGGTTTGGTTATTAAAAAATGCCATAAATAGAACCCATTTTATAATTTGACATGAGGTAAACACTATACATACAGTAAAACCGAAAGTCGCAATAGAACAAATTGTTCTATATAATTCCTCATAACATTACAGTGGACAGCGAGAAGGCCTTCTAGCGGAGGCGCACTCAGAGGAAGTGGAGCAAGCAGATCCTTTTTACGCACATTGTCGCCTGCACTCCGACAAAACGCTTGTGAAGAAACGCAAGAGGAACTGGCTGGCGTTGCAACTGAGGACTGAGAAGAGGTGTGGATTTCTGGGTAGAATTTAATGTTCTAGGTAGCATTCTATTAATTAAGGTCCCATACCTAAAGGGTTTCAGCCTGAAACTTTCAAGCTTTCGATTCTTCTTCTTAGTCGTTACGTTCTTGGCAGAACGGTCGTGGTCGTCATTGGAGGGTTGTGGCACGCTTAACTAAACGTCTCCACTCCTTTCTTACAGCTGCTTTCTTCGTGCATTAATGCAGAGGTTCGTTCAACACGTCTCTGACTTGGTCAGTCCATCTTCTCAGTGATCTGCCGCGTCCTCTAGTGCCCTCTACTCTGCCGTGGACCACTAAATGTTCTATGGACCGACTATCATCCCGTCTAGAGACATGTCCGAAGAAAGTGAGAATGCGTGCTTGTACGATGGAGGACAAACGCTGCTTGATGCCGAGTTCCTCACGAATAGAGTTGTTGGTTCGAAAGTCGTTCCAAGAAACTCTTAGCATTTTGCGCCAGGACCACATCTCGAGAACATCTATCTTCTTCTTCTCACTTTCTCGGAGGTTCCATGTCTCGGCAGCGTAAAGGAATATGGAGAATATTAGCGCTCGGACTAGCCGGGTCTTAGTGGCTTTAGTTATACTTCGATTTCTCCATATTTTCTGCAGCTTTTCCATTGCAGATCTGGAGAGAGCCATGCGACGCTTAATTTCGTCTATACACCCACCGTTATTCGAAATTAAGGCTCCTAAGTAGACATACGATTGGACCACTTGGCAGTTTGCGATTTGGGTGATTTCTAGCGAGTTGTTATTAATGCGGTCAACAATTATGACTTTTGTCTTGCTTCTATTTATTTTGAGGCCAAAATCGAGACTGACACTTTCCAACTTGCGAAGGAGTTCTTCCATAAGTGTGATACTTGTAGTGAACAAGGTGGTATCGTCTGCATATCGCAAGTTTGAGATTTTCAGACCACCGATCTTTCGATACTCAAAGCTTATGTGTGGTGCTTGCATCTATAGCATGGTAATATAATTATGTATATTTTTTAAAGACATGTTTGCAATGTTTGAGAACATCAAGCATAAAACTATCTGTCATTCAGGCTCTATGTATTGTCTTTCCATTATCATATAATGTTCATTAATAATCTGAAATATCTTCCAAATGTTTTTCAGGAGAGAAGAACTCGTACAAAACGTGGGAACGGAGGAGGAGCTTCGAATTCAACGAAAGTTAGTGAGATACAGGAAGAAGTATGCTCAGCAAAAGGAGAACAGGAATCCTCCTTGGGGTAGGTTACATCTGAAATATGACAAATTTTTATTGTCTTTGTGGCCAAATATATAAAATGTGTTGCTATCTTTTTCTAGATACTTCTACATATGTAGATTTAATTCAATATTAAATTCAACACATTGGCTTGTGATTAATTATTACATATTATGTATTTTTACAGTTCCAACACAAAAAATGGCGCGAATGTTGTATAGCAGTGCATCGGCTATGCGGAAGTTTCAGCACAAAGCGGAATGTATGGGTATCGACACGCACGCGTTAGAATTCCAAGATTCTCAGGCAAGTGTTAAATCGTTAATCGGATATAAAAAATTCTTGGTATCGATTATTACTAGGTAACTTATCCGCATCAACCGACTTTTTCTGTAAAAAAACTTGTATTGGGTCCAATTAAAAATTATGTATATCTATATATATATTTATGCCTTTCTAGTAATTTTTGAAGTAATGCATACCTTCAATAATATTTTCGGCATTTTAAGATGGCGGCATTAAAGGATGTTTCAAGACGTTGGCACGTACCGCCGGCGTTCTCAGTGGAGTTTGTCGGCTACTACCTGGAGAGGAACTCTCGGGTCACGTCGCTGAGGAAATCTCTCGAACGGCTCACCAAGGAGAATGAGAAGTATCTCTCTGGGGAAGAGAAGTTGAGGACGGACTATGATGAGGTAGGATTATTATAATTGCTATAGTAGTTGATAGAAGTCCAATTAATTGGGGTATCAAGGATGAATGCTCATTTTTAGGGTTCCGTACCCAAAGGGTAAAACGGGACCCTATTACTGAGACTTCGCTGTCCGTCCGTCCGTCCGTCCGTCCGTCCGTCTGTCACCAGGCTGTATCTCATGAACCGTAATAGTTACCCAGTTGAAATTTTCACAGATGATGTACTTCTGTTGCCGCTACAACAACAAATACTAAAAAACAGAATAAAATAAATATTTAAGTCGAAATATGGCTTCGACTAAATATTTAAGTGAGACTTTCATACAAAAGGCCAGATTTTTTTGGCGTTTTATACATAATGGTACGGAACCCTTCGTGCGCGAGTCCAACTCGCACTTGGTGGTTTTTTTTTTCTCCTTCACATATACTCGTATTGTATTTTCAAACTTAAGTGCATCCTAAAGTTTAATTATCACTTGCGTCTATGAAATACTTGAGGGACATTGCAATGTTTTAAGACTGAAGTTGAGTTTTTTTTGGCAGTTTCTTCTCGTCAGTTTGAAAGGCTCTTGTAAAGCTGCAGAAGGATTAAAAAATCATGTGCACAAGTAATGCTTTATTGAATAAATGATTTGGTATTTGAAACATCACATTTCTCATCAACAGGCTTCAAAAGAGAACACAGACGCGCTAAATCAACTGACTACAACAAAGCAATCTCTCCAAAAAATATATGACTGTATAACAGCCCTGTGTCCTAAGAAGGCCATACCGGCCATAATGGAAGACAAGCCACTTGTACCGCAAGTTATACCTCGGTCTACACCTAAAGTCACGCCACAACAGTTGCAGAAACGGTATGTAATAATATTTCTGTGTAACAATGAGATATTTAAGTAATTTATTTTATAATGCTAGTTGACATTCATATTAATGTGTATGTATATTTATAAAAGCTATTTCGGCCTAGTATGTACTTAGAAGATGTATCGTTTGCTATTTAAAAATATAGATATAAAAGTGCAGTCTAGTGTAAATAATTTATACTATTGATTATAGAATCCATTATTAGGTAAACTGATTGGACAACAAAAAATTTGTGTAGTAATATTGCGCAATATGGTCTTTGCTGTGTCTCTAAATGATTTTAGCTCATTTTCTTGGATGTAGGCGTAGGGGCTGGGTATTTATTTTTATTTAAGAGCCAACATATCATTTGATAATGAAATATCGACGGCCTATCACTGTTAAATTTTGTCAATACAATACATTACTGTTCATAAGTTCGCCTAATTGTGGATTCGACTGGACATAATGATCAGTTAAGAAGCAAATTATACTGCACAATACCTAAGTATGTTCTTGGCCTGATAAGAAAGCTTTAAGGGATAGCGGTGATGGAACATTATTTGCTGCGAGTCTGCTATATAGCAGCTTGGTTATGATATAGCAGCACATATTGGTGTAGTATTTGCATATATTATATTGGTGAAATTGCTGTGTTTGGGATTATGGGGTAGTATATATACGAGCAGTATATGAGCATGATGTTTGATTAAAATTTATAAGACTTCTAAGCAATGCGATTAATAAGTTCATTACGTAAATACTATGCAAAGGGAAATGCCATACCATACATTTTAGCTTAGATACATAAATAATAATCAACAAATAAAGGCTATTCTGGGTGGCCGGTGGCATGGGAAATAAAATAACATTAATAATACCCATGATCAGAGAACGAACGTTTTTCTCTCAGATAAACATCTGACATGGTCGGACGATAAACTTGGCGTCGTACTCCTCAGAATCTAAATTACTGTGAGTTACGACTACTTTCACAGTACATTTTGTAATCAGTGAAAAAAAATCATAGACTTTAACAGTTAATATTAATTATTGTGTTACAATAATCGTAATACAAGGAAGTCTTTATAGTAGACGCAAGTGAAATAAGATCAAGAAAAATATGTTTTTGTATTGTTAATGGCTTATGGGCTAGAGGGAGTACGTACAGTCCTTTTTGTCATGATCTCTTTTGGTAGTCTTTGTTGTTGTCTAAAAAAAGAGCACAGTAAAATTAAAAATTGGCTTGAGATGAGACAGGCTTGAACTGTATTAAAAAACTGAAGGCGTTATTTGTATGTCTTATCTATATAATGCCATGAAAGGATTCATCAAAGGAAAAGCCCTGCGTTCAGAATATAAGGATAATAAGTTTAAAATTTGCACATAAGTTTCCTTTATAATATAGAAAACTGTAACAGTCGAATTTTTCTGAATTCTAACGGGATTAAGAAAAAATTATAATATTTTCATTCCAATTTGTTACTTGGCCCTTGCTTGTATAAATAAAATGTTATTAAAATCCAAGATTATCAAGAGATATCAAAACACAAGGGACTGTGTTAAAACAGAAGGTTTGCATGCTTGTATCACCACCAACTTTACATTATGGAATTAAACTGTATGCTTAAGTGGTCCACTTAGGTGTATGTCTGTGCCCACCGCGGCCGCACTTAAGATGGGCGTTGGTTTTCCTCTTAGCGACAACCCGGACGCACGCCAAGGAAAAGTTTTGTCTACTTCCATGGAAGGTCAGTTTAATTTCTATATTCATTTCTCGTTTAGTTTTAAATGCATTTGGTAGGGTTCGGTTCCTGCATGAATTGGAATCCCTATAGGATTACATAACATTACGCTCTCTGTATCTCTTAATATTTGACAAAGTTTTTCAAGGAATCTCAGGATCACAAATGAGATTTGATAAGGCTAGCTGATGGTGTGGTTTCAGTATAATTATCGTTCCATTCCGGATGTCATCTAAATACACCATGAAAGCCAGACAAGAGCGGCTTAGCTTAGCTCGCGTAAGAGTCCGTTCACACCGACCGGCTCGAAGAGCAGAGCAAATTTTTATCACGATGGAAATAGAGTTTTAAACAATTGTATTAAGGTTTATTTTTGTATGTGCACGAATATTTGAATTGTATTTGAAGTGTATTTGAAAACGATAAGGTGCACAGTAAACAAAATAGCATGTCGTGTCCCTTTGAAATTCCAAGTGATTACTTTGAACTTGAACAATTACGAAATTTTGGTCTTGTTTAAAAATGGTACTAATTTTTTTTTGTGGCTACGTTTCTTAGAGTATAACACCATTTTGTAATCTTGGTTAGATGCGCCAACTTTAAAAAAAACTGGCCGCAGTAGTGTTCATACTTTTTTTTTACACAATGCTGAGTCAAAGTAAACTGAAAGTAAAAATCTTGCAAAATTTTAAGGGAATTTTGGTGTTTGTTTGAGTTTTGTGGAAAAACTGCAAGCCTTCTGGGATTTTTAAGAATTGTGATGAATAGTAGGACTTCTTAGGTTGCCGATACAAAAAAGAAATCTGAAATATTTGAAAAACTGTGGTCGTGGTGGGTTACCCTTGTTTCGTAAAAAACTTTTGATATAATTTTAATAAATCGAACAACGTTTAAGATAATAATCAGTTTGTATAATATCATTTGACATAATTTTCATTTGATCGAATATTCATTTTGTGTAATATTGATTGACATAATGTTCATTTGATCGAATATTATTTTATACAATGTTCATTTCATGAAATGTTCAGGTTATAAACGCCCTAAAGTCGGTTCTGGCACTCGCCGGCCGCTCCCGCGGCACGCTCGCTTCGCTCGCTCGGCTCGTGCGATGGTTCCTGTTAACCTAACACGCTCGTCGCTTCGCTCCTCGCTAACCTAATTACTTTAATTAAAATTAGCGCATTTGAACATTCGATGAAAAGATATTATTCGAAACAAATGATGATAAGAAATAAAATTATGGCAATCAAATATTCGATCAAATGAATAATTATGTGAAATGACTTTATTCCAACTAAAATTAGTCGAAGCGATAACACAAAGGGTGTAAATTTTCGAAAATTTATTTTTTTATGAAAACAAAAAGGGCTGGATTTTTTTTCTTATTTTTCCTGAAGTAGTCATGAGCAAGTGCATCCTCCAGTTCCCGCTTATCGTTGAATTTTGGGACACGTTGTATATGAAGCGGTGTACAAATAATTGATAGCGTGATTCAGGTTTTTGTGACGTCATCGTGTAAAGCGCGCGATGTCGCCGCTTACTAATAAGCCCTAAATGGGCGCTTTACTTATTAACGCCAAATTTGTACTAAGCTAAGAAGTATACACATGTTTATACTCGTAGTATAATTTTAATCTCCGTGCAGTTTGGGTCATAAAAGATAAAACGGCTAGGGCGGTGAGCATGTTGCGCGGGCGCAACGCCATTATCGTTAAAAACAAATAATTTAAATTTAAATTATTCTTATTAAATTATTTAAATCATTATTATTCTTATTTTAATAAATACGTTGTTTTATCTATTTTTTTTCATTTATATCACAATCCCACACAATGACAAAACTAAATAGGTACACTATCGATAATGCTTATCGACAACAATAATGCGCATCACTATACCCGCCCATAAGGCCCGTGAGTGGGAGAGAGTGCAAAATACTCGCTTCACCCCTCCCACGTTTTACAAACCAAACTGCACGGAGATAATAATTATACTATACTACACTGCCACAAACTTATCTGACTCGGTAGCTAAAATTGAAACTAATGCAAATATTATTATACTGTTGTCACACAAAAACAAAGACAGTAGCAGCGCCCCTCTTACCGGGTACCGAATAGTTCCTCTAACGTGTTGTCGCAGCGGGCGCGGAGTCGCTAGAGGGCGCGATGTTAGGGCACGCGTGCGCGGCGTGCGGCCGCCGCAGCGAGCGCCACCTCATGGCGGCGTGCGACACGTGCCGCCAGCACTACCACCTGCACTGTCTGAACCCGCCGCTGCAACGCCCGCCGAAGAAGAGCAAGTTGTATGGCTGGTGAGTTTTTATTGAAATGTATTTATAACACTTCGTGGTAAGTGGCTATAAGTTTGAGATTCGTATTATGATCTCATGGCCTTATTGCGAGGGGGAGGGGTTGATCGAAGCAAGGGGTCCCGGGTTTTATTTACGGTCGGGTCGGGCCGGGTTTTATTGACAGATAGATGTTTGTTCTCGGGTCTACCAATACGGTGGACACCCGAAGTTGCAGAAATTTTAATTAGCAAACCTTCAAAAGCACGGAAGTCATTACACATCCAAAAACTATAATCAATAACGTTGAACTGCGCGATGGTTTGCTTAACTTGTTCGATTTTGTATTATTTTAAATGTAATCTTATTTGTATACATATTGTATTTGTATGCTTTCGACTAGGATCTTAATGTTCTATAACCTTATATTTGCAGGCAATGCTCTGAATGCGACAAGACCTCAGATTCGGAGCCAGAAGTATTGGAGAAGAAAGTACCGCGTCGGTCGCGTATCCGATACAGCAAGGATGGCGCCATTATATGTGGCCCCAGTATGATTTCATCAATGCCGGACTCACCTCCACCTAAAATGAAAACTAAAAAAGATAGCAAAATGAAAATTGACACACCCCTAACATCAGAGAACCTTTCGCCCATAAAAGTAACAATAAAACCGTTTGAATTCAGTAGCGACGGAAACGACGGTGTGGATGTAAAATCGAAAAAGGATAAGAAAGGAAAGACTAAGAAGGAGCATACGTCGACTCCTACTGGAGTGATAATAGATTCCAAGAAGCCTCACAAACGCAGTTTCACTTCACCAATACTCACAAATACTCCTCTGATGTCGATAACTCCTATCGTAGCAGATAGCCCATACGATTCTCAGAATGAGAACTCGACAGATTCTAATAATGCGGTGGTGGCTAAGAAGGAAGAAACTTATACACCTAATCTGTCGTTCTCGGCGCTTTTGAATGAAACTAAAGAGCGGGATAGCAAGACGATAGAGAGCTCTATAGAGAACACACTAGCGAACTTGTCGTCCGATATAGCGACGTACAAAGCGAACAGAAAGCGTAGAAAGGAGAAGCATCGATCGCGGTACTCTCCAGATTTGCTTCGCTCGCCGTCGAAGTCGCACAAGCACAAGAGAAAGAAGAAGACTCAAGATATGGAAAATCCCGAGCCTCCTCATCCAAGAATAACTATAAAGGTAACAAAATATGCTTTTAACCAATATTTGAATATACATTTTACTCTCGGCTACCCATATTGAGACATTTTGTCATTGCAAAAGAGGACTTATAGGTTACCTCTGTTGTGTTGATTGTAAAGCCAGGGGTAACAGGTTCATACTGATACATGAAAAATATATTCATTTAAAAATTTTATGTTATCAAGTTGAGTTAATATTTCTATTCATATTCAATATTATGTATTATTCGTTTCTACAGATCAAGCCAATTCC
Organism: Hesperia comma; assembly: GCA_905404135.1. Lineage (NCBI taxonomy): Eukaryota > Metazoa > Arthropoda > Insecta > Lepidoptera > Hesperiidae > Hesperia > Hesperia comma. Next base: position 10,329,247 of record FR990021.1, on the reverse strand, counting down.
AAAGCCAGATGGATCTCTTGACACACAAATGTTCTACGTGCCCACTGATAGCAACGACGGCCCTCCTCCCGCCGTCATAAAGAAAATATCAAAGGTATGATTATGTTATTCGGAGTAATAGTTCTAAAAAACATTTTTACTTGCTCAAGAAAGAAATAAATTTAAATCATTAATTAAAAAGCAAAGTTTAAATCAAATTTAAAAAAAAATTACGTGAGGAATATAGTAATGATTCTTAGTAAAAATATGTAAGTATGTAAGCAATATGAAATTAATAGTTACGCTGGCATTAAAATGAAATGAACTGGTAGCAGCCGGAGCCGGAGCCACCGAAGCCGTCGCCGGCGCTGCCTGCTGCCGAGCCGGTCGCCGTGCCCTCCACGTCTGCCGCCGCCTCCTCCTCTGTAAGTTATGATTGTTCACCTTCATCGTCATCGTCATCGCAATGAGTAATGACTTACTCTTCGGCTACATCAGCGCCTTTACGCTTTAATTAGTGCACAAAATTTGACATTACGTAGATGTAGCCAAGGTGTATGCGCGCTAATTTGTATGCGGCATTACTAATGGCATTAAACGTTAACCGCTAAATCGGGTGTCGGGTTTTTCAACACATCAAAGAGTTTTAGCGCCGAATGTAGTGCACTAAAGATAGAGCGAGACGACACAATATGGTATAACAAGCATGTATGTGTATGCCTACTATGTTTAAAGGCGGGAACGGGATAGCGCAAAATTCGAAAATGGAATGATTGAATACACAGATATAGCCAAGCGTTTTTAGTGCGTTAAGCTATGCGTAGTTCGACATTAACAGTAACATGAGCGCATACACAGATGTAGCCGTAGCATGAGCGAAACCATCGTTATTTTAAACTGGGACCGCCACGACAAGACATGTTATCTGTAACTTAAAATTTGTTAGATACACAACCAATTGTGACACATAAGTTACTGTATTATTACTAATAAAACTGTCAAGCTACGCCCCTGGTGGTGCAAACAATATTATCGTAAGCAAACGCGAAAATACGACGCTGGGGGATATTTATGGGAATATTTATGGAACTTAATATTGTGTATAATCTCATGCAAGCGGCCAAAGGATCTACCCGAGCTACCTCCGCCAACGTGGGCAAAACCAAAGGTAAAATGATCAAATATTTATTTTACATGACATCCTATCCATGTTTACTTTGTAAGATCCCTTATGAATTTGTTTATTGCACGAACTGCATCCTTTTTACTCGCCAATATATTAGCAATGTCTTTGGAATAAAATATAAAATCCTCCTGCCTGACACCCTTAAAGACCAGAAACAATGATATGGTATAAAAACGTGTGCGTCTTGGGACATCCGATAGAAGTGATAACTGAAACTAATCTACGTTGAACTATTTAATACTGAAATGATGAACTTCAGAATAGTTTACTTTACGGTATTACTTATATGCGTCTGTCCGAAATAGAGCTAGTGCTGTGGGTTACAGTGAGAGGAGCCTGACTCCCCCTGTGTAAAAGAAGGGGAAGCCAGACAGACTGGAGTCGTAATGCGTTACGCAACGAAGCAGTTTACTCTCTCATAAGGGTGTCTATCCACCAGAGACGTGCTATGCAATGGTGGTAAGGATGCGAATGATATCCACCGATCACATATATTGGCCCGCCTAGATACTATCCCGGGCTGAATGTAATGGGTGGATGTCAAACGCATCCTTGGCAATGTAGCATAGCACATGTCAGGCTTCATAAGGTAACATTGTTTCCAGCGTATCCGGTCGCGCGCGGTGCGTCACAGCGTGTGCGTGGTTGCGACGCCGGCGGCGGGCGCGCTCACCGGCTGCGACGTGTGCTCGCAGCCCGGGGACAACTCCAACCTTGTGAGGTATGCACAAGGACTGGTCATTGCTGGCTTTCGATAGATTTAAAAGCTAGCTTCTTCTTAGTCGTTTCGCTCTTGACAGAGCGGTCGTGGTCGTCATGCAGTCGCATTCTTGGCAGATGTAATTCGCCTCACTGTCTCTCGCCATTTTGCTCTGTTGGTCGTCATTTTGGTGCACTCGTGCAATGGGCCGCCCACAGCAGACTTAATTTGGTCGGTCCATCGCATGGGTGATCTACCGCGTGGCCTAGTACCCTCCACTCTGCCTTGCACCACCAGACGTTCAATGGAGTCGTTACCTCTTCTAGAGACGTGGCCGAAGAACTTTAGGATGCGAGTTTGCACTATAGCTGATAGTCGCTGTGTAATGCCGAGCTCTTCAAGTATGGAGACATTTGTGCGGAACTCGGTCCATGAAACTCCGAGCATCTTCCTCCAACACCACATCTCTAGGGCGTCAATCTTTTTCTTTTCGATCTCACGCAGGGTCCATGTCTCCGCAGCATACAGAAATATCGGGAAAACGAGAGTACGAACAAGCCGGGTCTTAGTAGTCTTTGTGATATTTCGGTTTTTCCATATCTTTTTAAGCTTATCCATTGTGTTCTTCGTCATAGCCATACGTCGTTTTATCTCCTCGATGCTTCCGCCGTTGTTTGATATTGAAGTTCCAAGGTATATGTAGGACTGGACCACTTCACATTTCCCAATATTAGTCACCTCTGGTGAGTTATTATTGGCGCGGCTAGCTACAATCCACTAATGGCCCACCACTGAGCACGGCTCTCTCCTCATTACTGAGGAGACCTAGAGCATACTCCACCACGCTGCTCTAATGCGAATTTGTGGAGGGGTTAGTGGCCAACCCAGTGTCGAAAGTTTTCAAGCCACCCGAAGGCCTCAGACATGGCTTAACGACTGCTATCAATCGATAAAAACCGGGACCGTCGGCTTAAGTGCCCTCCGAAGTACGGAAGCGCTCAAGAAATTTTTGCCACTAGCGGTCATCCAACCGACTACCGACCGCGCCCGCTGTTGCTTAACTTTGTCGATCGCTTAGGATCGACGCAAGCCGCCGAGCTATGAGCGATTCGATAGATTTAATTAATAACAATAGGGATAATGCTACGCACTAGGATTGTGTTGTGGGTGCAGTGGAGGACAGTGACCGACCGAAAGTTTCGGATTCGGTTACGCTTACGGCCAGTTTCGGCCAAAACTGAGAGCAAGGCCAAAAGTGCGGTTTCGATTGAGGTTTGGTTGAAAAACCTGTTTCGGTCGAACTCTAGACAACATACAAGACAAACAACAACAGCACACACAGACCGAGGAATAAATCGGGACCGTTGGAACGACGATCCGGCTGTTACACATTGCGCCATTAGGCTCGTGAGCTATAGAGAGCTATATATGAATAAGGATGAAAGAGAATTAGCAGTGACCTAGCCACACACTAAGAGGAACTATTTTTAAAATATCAGACAAGATTAATAACATTAGTGGCGGTATTATCTGGCTTGTAGACTACTAAATTAAATCTGTAGGTTCCATGATTTAAAGGTTCTGATAACTATACAATTGAACCTACTTCTTAAATCATTTCATTGTCCAGATGCGACGAGTGCTCGAAGGTGTACCACTTCAAGTGCCTGGAGCCGCCGCTGAACCGCAACCCCAAGAAGCGCGGCTACTCCTGGCACTGCGCCGACTGCGACCCCACCGTGAGTTAATATTGAACATATATAGTTCTCGCTCCTCTCCATTCACCCCACAAGTGATATGACGTTTTGTTTATTACTTGTACATGTTGCTGCGGCCTTGGTTTATTTACCGGTCCATTAAAGAAGTATTTTGAACATCCAACTAAGATTTAAATCTAAAATACATTTTATATGCGGATTCATTATGAAATCTCACTTTATACGAAAGACACTATAAGGTGTCTTTACTATTATTTATATGAAAAAAAAATAGAGTAACGTAATAATTTTGTTGTTACTTCAGAATACTTCTTTAATGAAGTGAGGTATCATTGTTAGTGTAATAAATAGTGCATGCGCTTTTACATGCCGTCAATTAGGGCACAGTAGTGATATCGTCCGATTACTAAAAGCTGGCACGTACCATACATTCACATAATTTCAGTTATGTGGAATTTGAGGTGATATAGCACAAACGACATATGGTGACGTCACATCAAGCCTAAATCACGCTATCTGCACCTATCACGTGTATAAGTATTCTCCGTGGAGTTATTAATTAAATAGTTTAAATAAGTCATAAAAGGTGATATCGTAATGCATTGTGCAACGCAAAAAACCGATCTGTCTCTTATGGGCAGCCAAGTTATGTTTTGGACTTTCTTTCCGTGATTTTACTACTGTATCTGATTGACTACCATGTGACTTCTTGTTATCCCCTGGCTGTTTGTGCCCGACGACATCCTAAAAATATAAGTAGTCTAATCAAATAATTTACTGAGTATCATATACAAGTAGAATTGATTGAGCATGAGAAATCTAACACCAAAATACGAGTCTTTGATATATGGCTTTATACAGCGTGTCCGAGATAGTGGCGATATTTTAGGGACCGGTTGTACATCTCAGCCCCATTATAAAACTGCCTCCTAAATGAGTTCTAACCCATAACACTCTTCAACATAACATAACATAACACCCTTCAGCCAAAGCCATTTATTTTTTTATGCATTTTGTTTTGAATTCACTTTTAAAAAGGACATACGAGTACGATAGAACACACAAGTATAAGGAGGTGGTTTTAGAGTGGAGATAAAGTGTAAAATCCGTCTTGAGATTGTCACTGCTTCGATCTCGGACAAGCTGTATATGACTCATCTAGGTGTATATTGTACTAATTTGAAATCATTCACTGATTGGACAAAAAGCAAAATTAATTTCTTCCAGCTATTGGTTTAAGCATCAATCAGTGACTTTAGATAAATCAGAAGTGGGGTTCGCGCATTAACCAGTTAGGTAGAATTGTATTTTTTTAAGTTAGGAAACTCAAAGCTTACATTCATCTGCGACTGCTAGCGATGTGTATGCGATTATAATTTTTATATTAAAAGTACATTTTTTACAGGATATGGAGGATAACAACTGAGCAGTAACCCGAAAGTCGCGATCGATCATGACCACTAAGTTTCGAATTACTTACCTTTGGTAGTGCTAGCTACATATTAGCTTCGATTTAGTTTATAACCCAATATAGGTTGTAAGATTTTCTACTTAATTATATTATTGTTCTCAGTTCTAGATAGTATTTGAAATTGTGGCGATACAAAGATAAAAGATAAATATAATTGAAAATCAATGTGAGTTTCTTTCCACTTTGCGACTTCACTCCGAACTTAGGTGATTTACTGAAGAAGTGATGGGCAATATTGCAAAGGAAATAATTATTATCTGGAAGGGCATTATGCCCGCATGCTGCATTGTTTATTTTCTCCTTAAGCTAAAAACTGTAAGCTCTAGACGTTGAAATTATTGCTTTTAACTTGTGCTTCTAAATGTTAATGAAAGTAGTTGTTTTTTAAATGTCCGTTTGAATCAAATTTAGAATTGCCTATTCCCAGTGTTTAATTGTAGTTTTGAGTTCCTTATTATTTATATTTTATGTGAGCTTCTAAATTATGGTAAACTATGTTCTAGTTATTGAAAATTATTTATGATTCACTGATTCTAAACATTTAGATTGGCAATTATTGCAATGAAAACTATTTGTTTTACATTCAGATACTTGTCTTAATGTGATTAAAATAAATTTATAGAGACACAAACGTAAAAGTGTGTGGCATTATTAATGAAATGTCTACACGTGTTTTTGCTAAAAAATACCAAATTTAAAGTTTTTATTTCACAAAAAAAGTTATTTACATACCTAAATTAAACATTAACATTTTTTCATAAATTAAACATTAACATTTTTTCATAAAAGGAACAACATGCATTGCAAAACCTATTTAATAATGCCACTTGTAATTGTTTATTTATCAGAGAAGATTTGAGTTTTTGAATTTTTTGAAACATCGAAAAATCTCTATAACTATATAAATGAAAACCTGAATATATGAACTAAACTGTAAAACATTAAAAATAAAATAAAAAAACAACAGATCTTCGTTAAGTTGTCGCCCAGTAGTTAAGCTTTATAATAATGTTTGAAAACTAAAAAAACACACGAAGGTGTGATGAGGGTGGACGAAGCAATCGACCCTCTATCGGACGTTCTGTTCGACTTCAGCTGATGGCAGCATATCGTGAGCCCTGTTGAGCCGGTCTTTTCCCAGGATTCACCAATCCTGCGACTTTGATCCTGCAAATACTCCATACTAAATGGTAAAGTTAAATAAACATTATAATTTTCTTCGGTGACGGTAACTTCAACAACTCTAGTTAAGCAATGTTGTAGAGAGTGTAATATTAAACATTGAATAGCAAGAAATGTCAATAAGTTGTCTGATTTTATAATGAAGGACCACTGATAAAGGTAATGTATAAACATACAAATATCCAAGATCGATTGCTTGACACTGAAATTAAATCGTTTTTCCGTGAGTTGGTTTGTGTGAAAAATGTACTGTACACTTTTAAAGTAAACTTATTTCGTTGTAGTAACGACAGCGCTGGAAATTTAATTAGTTTGGGGTTTAAACAAAACTTAGTAAAAAAGAAACCCAGAAGGAATTTTTTCTCCCTTTAGTGGACTAATTGAACTCGGCTACTATGTACGAGAGCACGTTCTACTTTTGAGTAAACGTAATTAACGTTTCGTGCATTGTTTGCGTTTGCGTAGCTGTTCTAGTTTGGTTTGATTACAGAAAAAAGTACGCCAAATATTAATTCCATGGAGATTTTGTATGAATTCACTCTATCGAATGAGCACATAGTGAAGTTGTTTATTGGTCCAGGTTAAGATTTCTTTTATTCGTACCATAGATAATACTAGGTATATCAGAACGCAAGGAACGTGTGGTAAAGAAAGATATACGTACCAACACATACTATAGTAGGCTACTTTACGCTCTCGATTCAACATTGTTTAACTGGCCGCACCATGTTGAACATAATTATGCCAGTGCGCTTACTAACCCAATAAAACAAAAAAAAAAAATGGTAAAATTGCTTCGATTTGTCTCATTTTGGACAAAGGTATAAATGCCAACTGCAGGTGTGCGTTATATGACGTTACTCCATCGGATATTGTGTTTGATGAATTGTTTTATTTTATAGCGCAAGTCACGTAAGAAGCGCGAGGGATCGTTGGAAAGATTTGAGCTGCCCTCGAAGATCGAACCATTCTCGGCGTCTGAAGTCACCAAGAAATTGCAAAAGGTATAACAGAAATATTAGCAAAACTGACAATTTCTTGAAATTTTAAATGCCTATTTCTGACGGTTGACGTTGCTAACATCTTCGGTTTTTTTTGTTTTTAGGAATCGGCGTCAGCGCCAACATCTTCACCGATGATGCCTCCAGCCACGATATCCCTACCATCTACATCAACGGCAGGAAGTTCAACTGTAAGTATTAAATTTAATAGTCTACGTTGTGGTTATAGGCCGGTACAGGCCGCGTTCTGTAACTGGATCATAACAATCCCGCCCTCAACGCCCGTATTTTGAGTTTCGTTAGGTTTTGACGTTCAGAGAAATGAAGTTTGAAATGAGTTTGTAAAAACCTACTTCGAAGAAATAAAGATTTGAATTTGAATTTGAATTTGAGAGTGTTGTTCCCTAATGGAACGTATTTGAGCGTTTGACAGCGCCTACGACGCCTCACCGATCCAGGTGGGTCGTTGTGATCTAAAGTGATGACGCAATCCATTACGTCACAACCGCTCAAACGAACACCAAATGCCACGACCATGATGCCCATAATCAGTAATGGAACGCTTTTTTGAGACGTTATAAGTTTTATGGGCTAGTTATGGAACGCGACCATAGTCGACGTATTGCAACATGACTGCAATATGTCGAAACGTTCAAAAACAAATGGATGCGTCGATCCTAAGTTACATACCTACCTACGCGAGCAGTATGTAAAAGGGTGACTGCTGTTGACAATAAAATCTAGAGCGCTTCTGTGTTTTGGGGGGCTTGTTAAGCTACTGATATTGGGTGATATCGCTAGTTAGTCGTCGTTTTGACATGCCGAAGGCGCGCCAACAGCGGTATAAAAACTCGCAACATTTGGGTTGGCAACAAACTCCTTTTCCTATTCACACAGAAGCAGTGTGGTGGAGCAAAGATACGCCAAGTCTCCAGTTGTATTTCAATCTTAATGGGTTGAAGCTACATATTGCAAACGCTTTGGAGCGCGTAATTGTTTATTGAAATTGTATTGTGCGCTAATAATAATGGCAATAAAATTTTTCTTGATCAAAGGCGTTGACCAAAGTTAAATAATAATATTGATATTAAATATTAATTACTAATAAACTAACAATTTATTCGTGTACTCAAAAAATAATCAATATTTTATTCCCACGCTAGCGACTGAAAGAACTACCGGCACTGCCTCCACCACCGTCAACGTTCGTGAGGCCGCAGGTAATGCAATCTACTTTAGTTGGATATCTCTAATGGTCTAGTATGATAAATGTATAAATTATAACGAGGCGTATGTTGTTCTATTTTCCTACCCAAAGGTTGTCTGGAAGAGATCGCTGCTTGACGATAAGGCCGTCTTTTGTGAAATTTCTTTCCGTTTTATTTATTTTGTAATATCTTGTTAGTGCACAATAAGGAATATTTGTATTGTATGTCCGCACGCAGAGTATACGTTCGCGCGCCGTCCGTCACAGCGTGTGCGTGGTGCCCGCCCCCGCAGCGCCGCCGATGACGCACTGCGACGTCTGCTCGCACCCAGGACACTCCACCAATCTTGTCAGGTGATTTCAGTTATTGAAGTGAAAATTTCTTTAGCATCGTTGTGGTTTGAACGTCGATCAAACGAAAAAGTGACAGTAAAAATAGAGACAAATTCATAAGATTTAACGTGGGAGAAAGTGAGATAGGAAGCATTATACATATTGTACAGCACTATCTATAGGTAGACTTTAGAACAACTTGGTGGCAACTCCGCTAGATAAATACGCTTTCGCTTGATGACACTGATAATTTTAGATCTAATTAATCTATTAATACCATTTTTTAATCAACTGGTACAGTGGGCCAAGAAAGTGGTGTACCAGTTTTCATTTAGTTTCCTAGGCACCAAAAATTACATCAAAGTTCATAGAAATATCACTGAAAGAGACGCATAATAATGACGTAAACCTAATTGTTAAGAATACGTACATCATAGGTCACATTATAGGTGCAAGACATTTTAATCTTTATTATAAACGGATAATGCATTAATTTGTGCAAAGAAGATTTAAATATTCTGAACAAAAGCATAAGGACATAAGGACTATTTCAGTTGACAAAATAATTCTTTTTAAAAAGAAAATTGACAATTGACATTATGTCAAATAAATATGCAAGTAATGTAATAAAAATTGGCTAAGTGCGAGTCGGACTCGCCCATGAAGGGTTCCGTAGCACCAAGTAACATAATATTTAAAAAAAATATTCGAGTAAGTAGATTGAATAAAAGATAAATTGCAGTTTACGATATATGACGTATTAAAAATACTACTTACTAGATCTCATTCAAATTTTCGGTGGAAGTTTACATGGCAATGCACATCATATAAATGTTTCTTAGTTTTATCATCCTCTTATTTTAGAAGTTACAGAGGAGGAGGCACATATGTATTTTACCACTTTGGGAGTGCCTCTCACGCAAAGTATTCAGTTCAGAAAAAAATGATGATAGAAACCTCAATATCATTTTTGACGACATATTCATAGATATCCCATACGTATGGGTTTGATGAAAAAAAAATTTTTGGAGTTTCAGTTCTAAGTATGGGGAACCCTTTTTTTTCTATTTTTGTGTGAAAATCTTAAAGCGGTTTACAAAATATACCGACTTACCAAGTTTCCGACGTCAATGGTTCTATCAAGTTTAAACTAAGAACAAAACAAATGTCACGTATTTATAATCGGATAAAGATGCCAATAAAAGTTGTCAGATCGATCTGCAAGCGAAACTAACCTTTATACCTATGAATCTGCAAACGGCATTCAACCTTAGAGTGGTAAACCAATTCTTTGGCCGACCGTACCATCCATTCATCTAATCATCAGCCTTTTAACTTCCACTGCTGGACAAAGGCTGGCTCTAATTTGCGACACTCTTGTCACCGCTGTCCCGACTTGAAGAATCAGGTCGTCAAACAACCTGGTCGAGGCACCACTTGTGGTGTCACGTCTCAGACAAAGATTGTATTCGTATGAAGAAAGGAGCAAAACCGTTGTATTTACGGAGTTTAAGGAACTTTCTATTCTTCTTAAATTTTTGTTGATTTATATCTCATTGTGCAGATGCGACGAGTGCTCGAAGGTGTACCACTTCAAGTGCCTGGAGCCGCCGCTGAACCGCAACCCCAAGAAGCGCGGCTACTCCTGGCACTGCGCCGACTGCGACCCCACCGTGAGTTGTTATGAATACTGTCATATTAAAACTATCATATAAAAATATGTATTTGTTCATACCAAAATCAGAAGAAATCTTTCTCTTGATGATGATGATGATGATGATGATGATGATGATAATTTTACTTTTACATTCCTTTAGTTTTGTGTAACTTCCAAAATAAATCTTTCTCGGTATTGCAGTTTTATTCTGGCACTACTTCTCAAGCATTGGTGCAGCAACTGAATTACATTTCTGTTAATAATCTTGTCTTGAGAACGCTTCCATTCCATCAACATTTTTTTCAACCAAAGCGCGAAAAGCATTTTTCGAGCGATTCTAGTCGCAGTTAGCCAGGCAAGTAGAGACCGCACCTCATCAGAGACTTCCAACGGAACCGTTGTTCAATAGGGTTTATTATTTTTGCGGTGATGTGTCCCTTAGTCTACTTCCAAGTTTCTCCCGTGTAGGTATCACTGCGACATCTTTTAATCATTTACCGTCTTTAATATTGATAGAAAACCTGATTATAGAAATATTACGTCAAACTTTTTGTGAAAATGTAGTATCACAATGTGCTTACTGTCGCCACTCTTCCCGAACTATGTTAATGATCTGGGACCCCTCACCCCGCATGATTGTGTTGTCTCTGTTTGTTGATTGTAAAAATTGTTTGTTTGTTACGCTTATTATTTTGTGCGTACCTTTTTATTTTTGTAAGACCGTTATGCATTTATATTTTCCCTTCAAATTATTGTTAAAAGCAAGTGTACCTTGTTCACAGGATTTGGATGACAACTGAGCTCTGATTCTGAAAGTCATGATCAATTATATTTATTGTTAAGTTTGATACAAAATATATAATATTATGTAGTAGCGCTGCTTCTTTCCATTCAATTATAAATATTTAAATTGCATCTATGTGCTTATTTAGAATTCTGTATCTAAATATTTTATTTTGATACTGTCTATTTCTTTTATTAAATGTTTGTTATAAAAATATCTATAATCGTGTGTATGTATAATCACTTTTGTATCTGATTAAAAGTGTGTTTATTGTATACTTTGAAACGTAACAATTCTCTAATTGTGAGAAAATATGTACCACAATAAACAATAAACAAATGTATTGTATTTTATTGGACATCAATTTTCTTTACTACAAATATAAAATACTGGTAAACCTTACCTCGTTTCGCTTCGGGAATATCGCAATTGACCAAGTGGCAACCATGGATGTAGAAAGTAAAGATGCGCCCGTAACATACATAAGGCGCACGAGGAGTGGTCAACATTAGGTTGTGTGATTGAGTGATTGATCAAGTCAGTCTGTTGTAGACAGCAGCGAGTTACACATCTTCCTTACGCAAAATTGATTTCAGTAATTACGTCCGCAAAAGTAGAAAATATGGCTTCCTGTGCCTTCAAAAATATTCTAACAATTCAAGAAACACAAATAAAGTCCAAAGGAATCACATTTCATTGTGTAAACATTGAATTGTAAATTATTTTCACTATTTCTAAAATAATAACTTTAGTAAAATGGCGCGTGACATATGTAAGAGTGACAAAGACAGCACGACTAAAACTTCCAAACGCGGAAGCGAGATATCACTATGTAATCTGTTCGTTTTCAAATATAGTAACAAAATTCCATTGCGCCAACTTCACGCACAATCCGATTCAATTCAAAATTGGATTGTTACAACTTGACACACATTCGAACGAGCAAGGCAGGTCTATATTATGTATGTCTATGGTGGCAACCTATTGTGGGTCCCATACGCCACAGCGAATGCCACTACGTCGAAGTTCATTACATCGATAATTCATTTATTACATCGGAAGTAGGTATTAAAGTATTAGGTAATTGGAGTATGAGACAATGTACATAAATTACAAAACACACATTTTCCAACCGGTGGATAGTTCTAGCAGGACAGACCGGTGCTTGGATCATAGCATCCGATGGATATTATGTGGTTATAGGTAAACTGTAATCCCATAGGCATCACTGAGAGCGTTAATACGCTCCACGGGGACCACGGGGTCCCCGTGGGTCATTCTATTATCAGACGAGTGCGGGGCAGTGGTCCAACTGCTCTGTCCAACTAGTTGGACCACGGGTCTTTACTAGGGGCAGTTGTCCAACTTTAAAAATAGTTGGACCACAGCACCATTTGAGAGTACCGTGGTCCAATTCATTTAAAAATAACTTGTCAACACTAAAAACTGCTTCTTTATGTGTGTATGGCATACACTGTATATTGAACCTCTGAAGCAAAAAATACCACAAAAATAAAGCCTTACAACAAAATTTAATATTTATTTTTAACCGACTATTTTACTTACAAAATATCGCGGACTGCACCAAATCCATGGAAATTGAATTTGTTATGGAGTTAACGACCAGTAGTTACGTTAAAATTAACTATTACTTATTGTCCGAAAACACAAAATAACACACGAAAATGTCATGAGGGCGGATGAAGCAATCTACTCTTTATCGGACGTCCTATTCGACTTCGGCTGATGGCAGATTATCTCGAGCCCTGTTGAGCCGGTCTTTTCCAAGGATTCACCAATCCTGCGACTTTGATCCTGCAAATACTTCATATCAAATGGTAAAGTTAAATTAACTTCATAATTTTCTTCGGTGGCGAATGCATTAATAATTCTAGTTAAGCAATGTTGTAAAGAGCGTAACATTAGAAAATAACCAATTATTATTGTCAAAATTACTGAGTTTGTAAAATTAACTTGTTTAACGCCCAAAATATGAATGGTACCTTCTCGAAATAGCGTAAAATAAACATTTCGGTATATTCTTATAAAATGATTAAGTTTGGTAAGGACCAGTAATAAGGGTATCTAACGTATGCAAACATCTAGGATCGATTCCTCGACTCTGAAACTAAATCGTTCTTTGTATGAGTTGGAAACTTGCGTGAAGGTTTTATGACCTCATTTTATCCAAAGTGGTTCTACAGAGTACGTACTATAAACTTGGTTTTTGTTAAGTACCTACCGTAATACATTTAAAGATTTGTACCAATTTTCAAAAAATGTTGCAGTTCTTAGTTTGTTACGTGGGTATAAATAAAAATGGTACCTATTTACTTGAACCGACCAGATTGTTAGGAAATAGGAAATGACTGAAATAATTGTTTTTGTTTGATTTTTGTTTATTTTTACATTTACATATTTTTTCTAATAAGGGCGTATAAATAGGTATCGCCAAATATTAGGGTAGGTAATGTGATAGAGGGGTTGCCAGTTTCCATGGTATAAGGAATTCAGTTTGAAATAAAAATTTTAAAGGGTACAACAACCATAGATACTTTTACCACCATAGATAGGTACTTGTGTGAGTGTGTTAATGTGAGTAACGGTTTTACATTGTTTCGAAACAGCTACTGTTTTAATTTGTTTTAATTACAGAAAAAAATATTCCATGGAGATATTTTATTAAGGTGCTATAACGGGTGCACTCACAGTAAAGTTATTAGTTTGGACTTTTTCAAAATTTCAGTGTCTTAAATACCTCTAGGTATATCAGAATGCAAGGGACGTAAGTATGTTAAAGAACCTAGAGCCAAATGTACCACCTATCTTATTAATCAGTTTCGCTCTTGATTCAACATTGCTTAACTGGCCACACCTTTTCTAACATAATTATTGTGCCAGTGCGCTTTACTACCTAATTGAATAAAAACAAATTCATAAGGATACAATTGCTTCGAATTGTAATTTTTGACCCAGGATTAAATGTTTTTATACTTAGCTGTGCATTTTACGGCGTTAATCCATGTCATGTTTGTTTGATGCGCTGTTTATTTTATAGCGCAAGTCACATAAGAAGCGAGAGGGATCTTTGGACAGAGGCGCTGTGTCTGCGAAAATCGAATCACCCTCGCCGCCTGCTGTTACTAAGAAATCGCAAAAGGTAAATAACTTTAAACCATTCATTCTCGTTAAGTAGCAATGGTTAAGCTTTGTTAGAGGCCTTGGGTCGAACTGGAACAATGTGGACGAGTTTACTTATTCCCGTCAGTTAGGGGAAATGATTGGTGCTCGATTGATTTTATTTCTGTTCATGGATTGAAGCGACTTAATTAGAGATGCGTGATTTGGTAAAGTTTTTAAAGTAACACCCGTGGAGGATTTTTTTCTTAAAGTATAGCTATCGAAAGAAGGCCAACGTGAAAGTAGTACCTATTTAGTTAATAATAGGTATTAATAAAATACCCTGAAATGTATTAACAATTTATTCATGGATCCAATTAATGAGTTTAAACTTCTTTTATTCCCATGTAAACAGGAAAAATGTGCATCACTCCCCCTGTCTGCGTATGTGAGGCTGGAGGTAATACAATCTACATAATGTACTTCAGTGAAATATGTAGTTGTAATGGATTATTACCATAAATTCCTAAGGATGTCATCCTGATAAATTTCATTTTTAAAATAAATTTTACCCAGGATGATTTGCTTTAGCAATATTGCCTTTGAAAGTAAAAAAAAAACAGGAATTATTTATAAATTTATTCATGTTTCTAATGAATTAATGTATATTTCTTTATTTCCTTGCAAGCGTCTGCGAGAAAAATCGGCATCGCCACCACTGTCATTTTATGTGAGGCCGCAGGTAATACAATCTACTTCAGTAAGGTTTATAATAGTTTAGTAGTTGTAATTATCTACCTAATTATTAAGATGTTTACTGTACCTACATATTTCATTTCATTGCTACACATTTGATATTATAATTAAACTTTTTAGCACCTAGTTATTCAATATACAGTCGTGATCACAGCACACACATGTTACTCGACATGACACTCATAATCCATAATGTTTGCACGTCAGAGCATTCGCTCGCGCGCGGTACGTCACAGCGTGGGCGGGGCGTGCGCGCTGCCCGCGTCCGCACCGCCCGTGACGCTCTGCGACGTGTGCCGGCAGCCAGGGTCCACCACTACCGTTGTCAGGTGACAGACATCTTTTTACTTTAGTTCTACCGCCAACGCTCTCAATCTTCCATCTAAAATACTAATATATAGGTACCTAAAGCTGAAAACTTAGTTTGTTGACTAATTGAGTTTATCGAGAAAGGCTTAAGGCTATAATATACTCGTAACATCACGCTACGACTAACATGAGCTGAGTAACAAGTTTCGTAAAGCGAAGTGAGCGGGTCGACTAGTGTATAGACTTCGGATAGGATAACTACTAATACCTAATACTATAATGAGTTTTTACAATTGCCTAGTACTTTCCTAAGGATAATGGAGTGATAAAACATTGGATCCGACTAGCTAACCCTCGAAGATCAGGTTCAAAGAACCTTACGGATTCGATCACAACTAGAACCCACTCAAATATCCGAACTTTGTTTGATTTCTATTACAGGAAATTTTCCACGTTTTATGCTCTATTTTCGTTAATTATACTATTGTTGTATATATTGTTCAGGTGTGACAAGTGCTCCAAGGTGTACCACTTCAAATGCCTGGTGCCACCACTCAATAGGAACCCGAAAAAGCGCGGTTGCCCGTGGCACTGTGCCGACTGCGATTCTACCGTAAGTTAATTTATTTAAAACACCATTACATTAAAACAGTTGTATACACTATACATACAAATGTGTCGATTCACTGATAGGTACAAATTACATGCCTTTGTTAAATTAAGCAATAAGTTGTCATGAATACTTTCATAAAACGGTTCCCTTTACATCATAATGATTTTAGTATTAAATAGTTATTTGCTCAGACCAATAAACTATGTATAGACGGCGCGCCGCGAACAAAAGCGTGAAGTCGGCAAAAGTGCGCCTAAAACACACATCGGAACCAATAGAATGCCCTATGTTGACAGTTTGAACTAGAACAAATTTGAACTTTATTTTTTGGAACACAAAGCTTCATTTATTTTTTATTATTTAGAACACAAAAGTCGTTTTGGTGTGAGTGCCGCCGTGTGTATTACAAGGCGAGGCGCACTTTTTGCCGGCTTCACGCCCCCGTTCACGGCGCGGAGTCTATGGTTTATTGGTCTGAGGTTATTTGTCTAAGCTACAAGTACGCCAATCTTAACAAGCAAAGTCCTTTTTTATTTATTGCTGTTATAAAAAAAATTGTTCCTAAAAGTGTGGTCATGCAAACTAAACTAACTACTAACTACATTACCTACACCCCGGTAAACCAATTTACAGCGATACCAACTTAAGTACCTATACCTATCATTGATTTTATCCGTTCTATCTTGAATATGGCATTTTATCTTGCGACAAAACACGTAAAACATTCGGGTGATTCTGAAAGTACGGTTGTAGTTAACCATGCAAGGAAATTCCTCACCACCATGCTCAAATATACTGGGAATTTAAATGGACATTATAGTTCTCAGACTTTCAACAAAACCTGGCACTATAGCTTTCGCCTCCATTGTTAAGCAAGGTAGATAGGATGGGATGAATATTGGTTTTTGTTATAAGTTAATAAGATACTAAATTATATATTTACCTAAGGCAAATCAAATACAATAGATATAAAAAATAGCGAAATAGTAATTGAAAAAATCGACTTCATAAAGTAACTTAGAATTATGAAGTTCATAGTACCTATATAAAATAAAACAGAATTTTTCATTTTGATTGGAAGTAAAATTTGTCGTTGTAAAACTGTTTTGTTCATGATTGGAAGTTCATGATTTATATTATTTTATATTGTCGTCTTTGTATATTATTGAAAGGATCGTTTACCGACAAAACGTCATACGGGATCGATTGTATTGGAGTTGCAAACTTAGTTTGTGTACTTTCTGATAAATTATGGTAAAAGTATTTGGCCCTTTCGTTGGTTGACATTATTGAAATAATAGCTTAGTAGGTAGTTAGGTAATTTTAAAAAGTATAGATATACTTTTTATTTGTAGGCAGTGGCGATCGCCCAAATAAAATCGCCACCGCAGCCGATGATGTCTCCGGCTACGATTTCCCTACCAACGATAAAGGCGTCTTTTGATGTTACTATTGTAAGTGTTCATATGTATTTAAAATTAACCGCATTATTATGACGCATAAATTTAATGCTCTTACTCATAATGCTCTTTCTTCTTTTTTTTAAGTTACCAAAGCAGGTATTGCCCAAGTTTTAATAATAACGTTATGATAGTTTGTAGGTATTTAGGTGTAATTTATTCGTGTACTCTTTGAATTAATATTTTATTCCGTTCCGACGCTAGCGACTGCAGGATCTACCGGTACTGTCGCCACCACCGTCTACGTTCGTGAGGCCGCAGGTAATGCAATCTGTTTCAATTGAATATCTCTAAGGGACTATTTTTATAATTGTACTAGAGAACCGCCCGCGCTTCGCTTCGGGACCCGTAGGTAACAGCCGCGTAGGTCCCGCTCCCGTAGGAATCTCGGCTAAACAGTAGGCTATTATATATGATATGCTGGAACATCAGATATCACATTTGCATATGACATAAGTAAATTACATGTTGTATTTGATAGCGTGATTCAGAACTTGCAAATGAATTTTACTAACGCCATCTATTAACAACATTCGGAACTAAATATCTAGCAACTAACAAAACATCGATCTTCCCATGGGAATGAGATGTTTTTCCGTGGTAAAAAGTAGCCTACGTCACTCTCCACCCTCCTAACTATCCCCACACACATAAACCATATCATATAATATCCATGTTGCGACGTGAAAGAGTCACAAACAAACAAACAAACACACTTTCACATTTATAATATTAGTATGGATGTATCTAATATATATAACGAGGTATAATGTTCGCACGCATAGCAAAAGTTCGCGCGTGCGTGGTGCAATGGTGATCGACAGGGCGATGTAACTTTGAACTGGCGTACAATAAATTGTCAATTTTTTAAATATCTTTTAATTGCCTTATTAACGAGTGATAACATTTAAATCAAACATTAAATCGAATAATTATGCCAACTTACAATAAATGTATTAATCTTGGGCTAAAATTATTACAATTACTTAAATAACAAATATAAAAGCAATACCTTTTAAAAGAAAACCACGTCAAACGGCGCTGTTTCAAGGTTATATCAAATTTTTGTTTTTGTAGTGATGTGACAAAATAACAAGGCAATTGTAATCGAATATTTTTGTAATCTTAATACAATTTCGGTAAAATATAAAATAAAACGTTATAATTTAATAATATCACTACATAGTATAAAACAAAGTCGCTTTCTCTGTCCCTATGTCCCTTTGTGTCCTTAAATCTTTAAAACTACGCAACGGATTTTGATGCGGTTTTTTTAATAGATAGAGTGATACAAGAGGAAGCTTTATATTTTATGTATAAATAACATCCATTAAATAGTGGAGAAATACTGTTATTTTTGAGGTTTCTAATGTGATGTCGTTAATTATCAATTTTTTTCCGCTTACATTGCAAACGCAGGCTGAACCCTACGAGATTTATCAAAATAATGTACTAATTATTTGTACACATTGAAAAGGTCTACAGAAAACTCCGCGATGGTATATGTCTATCTCTTATGGATATCCCACAATTACATTTTTTTGTCATTTACTTTTTACGACAAATAATGGCTAATTTTCGAAGCGATTTTAACCAATACAATATTGATCCTTATCCAATTAAATAGCTTAAATACATTGTTGATTTAATATAGATCTATGTATATGGTCCTTTACAGCACAAGATTTAAATGAATATTTTCGTAGATATTACAGATTTAAAATTGCGGGACGTAGCGAAGTAAATAAGTAATGTAGGTATGAATTTAGATATTCCAAAGATAGCAGGAAATCTTCATGGTATAGGGAAAGGGGAATTGTTTTACTCCAAATTTAACGCGTGCGGGCCACGGGCAGACTACTGGATCGATTTTAATCATTTTTTCAGTGAGTGACATCCATACTAATATTATAAATGCGAAAGTCTGTCTGTCTGTCTGTCTGTCTGTCTGTCTGTCTGTCTGTCTGTCTGTGACGTTTTCACGGCTAAACCACCGGTGCGATTTGGATGAAATTCGGAATGAAAATAGTTGAAGACCCAGAGTCACATATAGGCTACTTTTTTTTTCAAATATCAACCCCTAAATGCTTGAAATAGGGGATGAAAGTTTGTATGAAAAATCTAAACCGCCTGACCGATTTCGATGAATTTTCCCAGGAAGATAGTTGATGACGTATCTTCTTCCCCACTTCCCCGGTTCGCGATATAAACGAATTCCACGCGGGCGAAGCCGCGGGCAAAAGCTAGTAGGCTATATTATGTTATACCCGTGCGAAGCCAGAGCGGGCCGCTATGTTTTTATATACAATTGCATAGCATTACAATAGCATTGCACCCGTGCGAAGCCGGGGCGGGTCGCTAGTATTATATAAATTATAATGTACTAAGTATTCAATATTGGGAACGTGCACGACGGTGGCAACGCGCAACTTTTTCGGCTACTGTCAAATATGACAAGTAAACGTTGTTAGTATTTTTGCAATTAAAAACCAAAATAAACAGTAAATGATACTTGTTGACTTTATTTGAGTGCAATTTATTGAATAGT
Organism: Hesperia comma; assembly: GCA_905404135.1. Taxonomy (NCBI): domain Eukaryota; kingdom Metazoa; phylum Arthropoda; class Insecta; order Lepidoptera; family Hesperiidae; genus Hesperia; species Hesperia comma. Next base: position 10,309,223 of record FR990021.1, on the reverse strand, counting down.
GTATGTGTACAATGTATATAATCATAAAAACCGCGTTCGAAAGTATTACACACAGCCGCAATAGTTTCCATTTTTTGTCACGTTGTGCGCTGCGATCGTTTTTGTACACCTGCCACCCGCTTTGCACATAGCGAATAGTTAATAATTATTATTATTGTAATAAAGGTACGCCCAAACATAGCATAGGAAAATTTGTGTTATAATATCACTCAGATGAATCAAATGAAAATAAAATAAATAAATAAAACATTTTTTTATTTTTTTCTCTTGATTACATTCAGAAATTATGATTAAATTCAATTAATTGATTCATTAAAATTTTATTTATATAACGAATATTTATTGAATATATTGAAATATAATTCCGATAAAAAATAACAACATGTAAGTAAATTGAATAAATTTTATGCATAATGAATGCATGTTGTTATTGTTATTTGTTACAACGCATAATGTTATTTATTGTACTATCGACCAAATTGATTCGTACCCCACCTTCAGCTCATTTTCTTATAACACATCAAGTGCAATTAAGTCGAAATTCGTTTAAATATTCGTTGCCTTGGAAACAAACCTGTTAATACTCTACATGAAATTGACAATACATTATTTATATTTCGAGATTTGTGTTTCTGAATACTTTGACACTTTTATATAATACAATAATCAACATAAACATGAAACACATTGTCTGTCCATCATGAAGTAAAGATATTCAAATCTGCAAAAACGATTTCTGATAAATAAAATTATTAAAAAGTGAAAGTAACTTTGTTCGTCTATTGGCTTTTCACACTTAAACTGCTGAATCTGTTGAAACGACTGAATGCTGTATTTATTGGAAATTATATGGAGGAGGTTTGAGATTCTGAAAAAAACAAAGGATAATTTTACTCCTCTAATACTACTCCATAGAATAATTTTAACGGTATTTTTTTTTGCTTAGCTGGTAAGCCGCGAGAAAAACTTTTATATAGTTAATACAAAAGACATAAGGATTTCTGTCAAATATATTTTGCAGTTATCAGATACTAGCTTTTGCCCGCGGCTTCGCCCGCGTGGAATTCGTTTATATCGCGAACCGGGGAAGTGGGTACGTCATCAACTATCTTCCTGGGTAAATTCATCGAAATCGTTCAAGCGGTTCAGATTTTTCATACAAATTTTCATCCCCTAATGCAAGCCTTTAGGGGTTGATTTTTGAAAAAAAAGTAGCCTGTGTGTCTCTGAGTCTTCAACTATTTTCATTCCGAATTTCATCCAAATTGGACCGGTGGTTTAGCCGTGAAAACGTCACAGTCAGACAGACAGACAGCCTTTCGCATTTATAATATTAGTATGGATTGTAAAAAGTAAATCATTGCACATGACAAAAATTTAGAGCGACGTTTGACGATTTGACGGAATGAGCATAATAATAAGAAAGTCATATGTGCAGCAGACACGCTTGAAATGAAAACGAATTTGACATCCTCAAAAGTTCAAACGAACTGTTGACGAAGTGGGGTACGAATCAATTTTGCCGATTGTATGTCCAATCACTAGCCATGACGAATTGACAACTGTCAGGAACGCATTCTTAGCGCGGCCAGACTTTAGTACTTATATAATATGTATAACGAGACATAATGTTCGCACGCAGAGTATCCGCTCGCGTGCCGTCCGTCACAGCGTGTGCGTCGTTCCCGCCCAGACCGCACCGCCGATGACGCACTGCGACGTCTGCTTGCAGCCAGGATTCTCTACCAACCTCGTCAGGTGACTGACTTACACTCGTCACTATAATACCTCGTAGACACACTCAGTTCGTCTCGAGTCTCGTACTCAGGCTCGTCGCAGCGGGCGTGCATAGCATGTACCACATGCGGGCCGCACGTACATACATAAATGTAGGAGCTATGAATTGATCGCGCAGAAATTATTTCAACCGATGTCAGATTTATATCCGATTATCAGCGGCATTGTACGCGGGCGCTCATACAGCTTGCGGCGGGCTTGCTCGTATGATTGTGCGATTTGCAAACAATTTTTTTATTCGTTTATTGGGGCTTACAATAGGGTACTTTCGGTAGTGAAAAATAAACTTGATTTTCCTAATAAAAAGCAACAAAAAATATATTTCGGCAAAATAAACACGCTTTCTCGCCTTAAAATAAAAGAAAATATTAATTCTTTTTTTTATTTCCGGAAAAACGCTGTCAGAACTTGTCAGCCATTTTGATGACGTAATAATGGTAAATTGTACAGTGCCACAAACTTATCTGACCCGGTGGCCAAAATTGGAACTAATGCAAATGTTATATGTATCTACTATTGTCAGAAAAATACCAAGACAGTAGCGCCACCCTTACCGGGTCAAATAAGTTTGTGGCACTGTATGTAAGACCGGCATTCATTCAAGTTATTATGCACGAAACTGAACTGACAGTTTGGTTCTTGGAATAGGTTTGCCTTTATGACGTCACACCAATGCCTCTCGTGTTTTAAGTCACGTGAAAAATTTCGAATTTTAATATTGTTTATTAAAATAATTATGTGCTTTTATGACTCAAAATCAGAATATTAAAGTATATTTCTACATAAATTTTATATACATAATGTTTATTTTTCATTACGGAAAGTACCCTATTATTTTCTGTCTATGTAACTATGTAACATAAAGTTTACTAAACTTACTAATTTTAAAACTATGGACACCCAGATGACGCTCGGTGTAGCGTAGCAGTGCGATCAACTAATGAACCCAATGTTTATCATAAAAGAGAATTTTTTAACATACCTAATTAAGAAAATTTTAAAAATATAGGTACCTATATAGAAAAGAATTGGTCGGTGGCAACGAACCCTCAGTATTGTATTGTTTATTTTGTTATTTTTACCTAGCGTGTGGCGTAGAGTTCGGATTTATTTAAGAAATAAACAAAGGTAAACAACGAACCTAATATGTATTGAGACCTTACAAATCAGAAAAAGAACTCTCATTTACTTTACCTTTCATTTTCCCACGTTTCCTAAGTCTTAAAGGTTAATAATACCTTGTAGGTATATTGACAAACAAAAGTTAATTCGCAAGGTTTGGTATAAGTAGGTGCGATTGTAATATTAGTAAATTAAAATTTTGATTTAATATTGCATAGATACTTGAGGTTCAATTATCTGAAAAACTTCATATCGTTTTTTTTGAAAATCCTCTACACCCATAAAAAGATAAGTTAGTTCATCGGTTCATACAATGGAATACGAAATGTTTATGAGCAGTCGATCGATCCTAGTAGTACAATTATAATACAATCTTGAGCGCTAGTTTTAGTTTACTAAAGGTCTATGCTTCATCTTCTATTCACGTTAACCTATATGTTATTGTCCAGATGCGACGAGTGCTCGAAGGTGTACCACTTCAAGTGCCTGGAGCCGCCGCTGAACCGCAACCCCAAGAAGCGCGGCTACTCCTGGCACTGCGCCGACTGCGACCCCACCGTGAGTTGACGTCAATATTTCATTATTATACGGCTACATCTGCGTCTTACGCGTTAATTAACTTGTCAAAATTGTCAATTAGGCCTACTCTTATTTTCATGTACTGGGAAGTTATGTTCAATAAATTGCTATATACTCCAGTCAGTCAAGACAATCAATTCATTATAATTCCAAAAGTTTTCAAATTTTGATGTAAGGTCGGGAATGGTATTAAAACAAACTATAAAATTTTGCAACCTGTTCTGCGGTCCGGAACATTGTTAAAATTGCAATTAAATTAATTTTTGCTGTATGGCCGTGAAAAAAATTCCAAAAGTTCTGCAAACTTGGGGAAGTTTTCGATATAATATTTCATATTTTGCAACCAATCGAAGTGTACGGAACATTTTTTGTTTTTGAAAATTAATGTTTTTTTTATTAAACTGAATGAAAACGTTCCAAAAGTTCTGCAAACTTGACACATATATCGGAATAATATACCGAACGGTTGTATAAATTTGCAACCTTTTTCGTTGACCGGAACATGTTTATTTATAATTCTTTTTAATTCGTGGTCATTTTTTCGAGTAAGGTGGTCTCGGAATAATTACAAAATTTTTGAAACTTGGTTGCAAACTTCGAAAACATCTATTCTGATGCATTTACAAATTTGCAACCTCATACGCGATCCGGAACTTTATGCAATTTGCAAAAATGTAATTTTTTTATTTTTTCACCTTCAGTTAATAATATTATATTATATATATATATATATTATATTAATAAAAAAAACATTAATGTAGGGATGGTGGGCAAATTAAACGGCTCGATATTAATTTTCTTCCTTTATTTCTCTTCAACGTCTTAATTAATTCGCGCTCCGTCCCTCGTCTTGCACACCACAATCCGCCATATCTTTTTTCCTACATCCGTCGTCTCTTTCACACATCTACATTCATACGTCATACTATCTCTTTCACACAATCGTCATCCATAAACAATCATACCATAATGCACACATAGTTTTATTTTTCTACAGACTCGATACAACTCAATAAAATCATTCATCCTTCCCACACTCGGCCGTCCTGCATCTAAAACCAAAACAAGTACAATTAACACCTTCCATCCTGAATTTATAAACATCTTACATAATGCTTATCTACATTAAACAGTATATAGTAACTGAAATTACATTAAACATAAAGCGGTTAGCTGTTAACAATGGTTAGCGACTTTAGTAACATGAACTGAAACAAAACATTAGGCACTCAAAGTTAAACTTAAATTTTCACATATTAAAACATATCTCAACCAACTAAGTCTTATCCATACAATGCTATACTTGTAATTATTTAAGGAAACATTTCAGTAAATGATAAATGACAACTTTACATTTTATAGGTAGATCATTTTATAAGTAATAAGCACAAAATTATTGAGGTATGTTAGGTACATAACATCTTAATACACTTTCCACCATTTTACTGGAATGCAATGTCTAGCAAAATTTAGTCTAACTAAATCTAGAACTAAATAATAATTATTTTTATTAAATAATGTTTAACACTTTACAAATTAAGTCTTACACATTGGATCCATGTTTGACACAAAATACACATAGAATTGCAAAGTATTATTGTCCCCATGGCCTCCCAGTATACCTACCAACAAAAGAATGTCACACACATGTTGGAAACATCCTATCACATAATTACCTACAGGAACAAAATACTTTACCAACAACTTCAAGAATGCAAATCAACTTACCTATTCAAGTGAAAGAACACCATTCGATTTTTGCCTGAAACTATAGCTTCTAGATATAACTTGTGATTTTTCCTTTCTAGTTATGTGCCAAACTTAAACTCCAATAAATAATAGACTACTAAACATCTCAACATGGCCAAGGTTTCATATAATCTGCAGCAGTACAGGTCTGTCTCGGTCCCTCAGATGTTAAATCCAACTTCTCAACGTCATATCTGTCCATTCCTTTATACTTGACAACCTTGTATGGACCAAAATACTTCGGCTTGACTTTTAATCCTGTTCCAAATTGAGTCCTTTTAATAGCAACAATATCACCTACTTGATATATCTTACTATCTTTTCTATTTTTATTGTAATTAGTTTCATTTTCCTCTTGAATTTTAAACAATGCCTCTTTTGCTTTTATTCTTAAGTTCTCTCTATTTTGACAAAATAATTCTTTTTCTTCGTCCTGTAACAATTTAAAAATATCATGATCTTCTTTCATTTTCATCCTAGTGCCAAATAACAACTGAAATGGAGAGGTACTTATACTCCTGTGATAGGTGCTGTTCAAAGCTCGCTGTACGCGACTCACATGTCTATACCACAGAGATGGTGATTCAACACACAATTTGGTCAATACAGAAATAATTACTTTGTTGATTCTCTCAACCTGTCCGTTACCTCTCGGAACTCCCGTAGTTATTTTCACATGCTGAATATCTTCAGTCTCACAATAGTCTACAAATTCATGGCTGGTGAAAGCAGTTCCACGATCCGTTATCAAGCGAACTGGATTTCCAAAAGTTTGCTGGTGAACTTTAAGCTTTTCAATTGCCTCCTTGCTTGTAGTGCCTTTCGTTGGAAAAAGCCACACAAACTTAGTGAATCCATCCACAAAAGTGAGAATATGATTATATTGCTTCTTGGTATCCGTCATTGGACCAATGTGATCTAAATGAATTGTATGAAGAGGTGAATCTTCCTTCTGTATAGGATGTAACAATCCTTCCTGTTTTCCACTCTTCCTACTGGCAAGCAAACATGGTATACATGCAGATATGTAATCTTCAACTTTTTTATCAAGTCTCTCTATATAATAATCATTATTTATTAAATCTATCGTCTTCTTTTTTGCAAAATGCCCATTGCTATGAGCTCTGTCTATAATTTCATTTTCCATGCTCGTAGGTATAACTAATCTTTTTTCTATCCCCTTGTAAATTATTCCATTTTCTAAACTATAATCCTGAAAAGACTTATCCTGTAATATTTCAAAAATAGCTTTTAATTTTTCATCTGAATGCTGAGCATGTTTGATAGAATCATGTAGCGTAATTGCAGCAACATATGGCATTCGACTCAACGCATCCACATGTCTCATTCTGTTTCCTTCTCTATGCTCAACAGTGAAAGTAAACTCTTGTAGGTATAATACCCATCTTGAAATTCTTGAAGATAAAGGTAATTGTTTCTTATTGAGTGTCATTTGAAAAGATTTACAATCTGTGACTAATTTGAATTTGATACCGAAAAGATAATGTCTGAACTTTCTTACTCCCTCCACAATGGCTAATGCTTCTAACTCGTAGCTACTATACCGGCTTTCTGCGTCGCTCGTCTTTCTGCTCATAAAATGAACTGGATGCAGCTCTCCATCATCACAGCTTTTTTGCATCAGTATTGCCGATAGAGCTATACTCGAAGCGTCGGTATGTAACTCTGTTGAAAAATTTGGATTAAATATACCTAATACTGGACTGCATGTTAATTTATGTTTCAAACTATTAAAGGCTTTCTTACACTCATCATCAAATACAAAGTTAGCATCTTTTTTCAACAAATTAGTAAGCGGTCTGGCTATTGCAGCAAAATCTGGTATGAACTTTCGGAAATAGGAACTGAGTCCTATAAAACTGTGTAATTGTTTTACATTAGTAGGTACAGGAAACTTAGCAACTGCTTCCGTCTTCGAAGGAGATGGTCTCACTGTCCCATTTTCTATTAAATGTCCTAAATATTCCACCTTCTTAACAAGTAACTGCGTCTTTTTCCAATTAATTTCCAACCCATATTCTGAAGCAACTTGTAACACTTGTTGAAGTCTTTCTACGGCCTGAAGTTCATCTACTGCTGGAATAAGGATATCGTCGACAAAAATTATAAGATGACCTTTAGATATAAGTTCACTAAATATTATTGAAACAAAACGTGTGAACACTTTAGGGCAGATAGCTAAACCAAAAGGTGCTCGTAAGAACTCATATTGCCCTGTTGGTGTGACAAATGATGTATACTTCACACTATTTTCAGCAACCCTTAAGTGAAAGTACCCATTCTTCAGATCAAGAGCACTAAAAACCTTTGCGTCAGCTAACTTGTCTATGTGATCCTCAATAAGTGGCAAAGGAAACTCATCTTTTACAATTTTGCGATTTATCAGCCTATAATCAATGCACACTCGAAGACTACCACATTTCTTTCTAACCAACACCAATGGACTTGCATACTCCGAATGACTAACTCGAATGATTCCGTCGTGTAACCACTGTTGAATTTGTTTATCAACTTCACTTACCTCCTTCAACGCTAATCGTCGTGCGCGCTGTGCCACTGGTATATCATCCTTCAAATTAATGCGTAACTCGATGGGTGCTTCTTTAACTTTCAAAGGAACATATGACTTAACCAAGTTGTAAACTTGTTTTCGAACATCATTCGAAATTTCGTTGCCTATAACAAAATTTGGTTCATTAGTAGTAACCATACATGTTAAATTATGTAACCACTCCCCGTTGTCAGGTACAACTCGAACACCACTGTGGTCCAACAATACTTTGCAATTATATAAAAACTGTTGCCCTAAGATAACATTAAATGGCATAACACAAGCAGGTACAATCACAAATATAAAACTTGACGTTTTCGTACGTAAAACCGTCCACAATTACATTCGAAGTGAAACACGTTATCGACTTTACTTTTGTACAACCAAATCCCGTAAACATTATGTTACAATCTGAAATGTTTATTTTATCACTTAATTTTTGTAAACAATTTGAACTTATTATATTGTAATCACTACCAGAATCAAACAAAGCTGTAAACATGACATTACAAATGGAAACATCTTTGACAGGTTTTGACACTTTGACGTTTGTGTCACTCGTAGTACACATGACATCCTTCATTTCAGGTTGACATTGACAATTACTTACTCCGCCATCTTGTTGCATGATAGCGACATCTACGCCCTCTATAGTACTTACGGTTGGCTTCGGTTTCTCGTTTTTTCTCATCGAAGTCACGTGATTTGTCGGCGCTGGCGTTGTTCTCAATGGACACTGTACACCAATATGGCCGTATGAATTGCATCTAAAACACTTCAAACCTTTTTGTTTTTCAGGACACTGTTTCGACGTATGATCGAATTCTCCGCAATTGTAGCATCGTATTTTCTTCTGTAAATAGGTATTTTCTCTCTTCGGTTGCCCCTTCGAAAAACTGGCTGGTTTATGATGACTTACATTTGACGTATTTCGCTTTAATTGCTCGTAGATTTTTAATTTTTCTTTTAAATCCGCATAAGTACTCACACCGTAAAGCATTATTTTGTTCGATTCGTAATCCTGGATACCTTCCACAATGTACTGAATGGCAACGTAATCCGCTAATTTCCCCCTTCGTCCTAGTTCCTTCATTGCTAACATATACTCGTAGCACGATTCATCCCTTCGCTTCTTTCTAGAAGACATCGCCTCATGAATTTCCTTGGAATTAATATTGTCTGGGAACTCCTTTAAAACAGCAGCTTTCAGCTCCTCATACGATTTGAAAGTTTTCTCTGCTTTTAACCACAATGCCGCCGTCGAAACAAGCGACCGTCGAGCAATAATAAGTTTTTGTATCGGCGTCCATCCAAAGATCTCGGCGTTGTCGTCCATTTCCTGAGCCCATCTGGCACTGGTGTACGTCTTATCCTTACCACTGAACTTCGGAATGGATTCTTCAGCAAACATCATAAGGTTAGGCGTCGTGGTCGTCGGAATTTCCGCAGGTACAGGCGTTAACGGGCGTTTATCCACATTTCCATCCATGGCTGTCGTCTTGCTAGGCAGTAAATCGTCGTTAAAACACGGTAAAGGTGAAGTCGTCGTCGTCTCCGTCTTGAAAATTTTTACAGCCACGCGGTCGGCACGCCGTTCGTCGTCGTGGTGCAGTGTCGATCTTTTCATCGGTTCTTAAAACAGTTAATCTTGCACGCAGATCCGTATCGCGATCCGATCCCGGACGAGCCACCAATTTTGTAGGGATGGTGGGCAAATTAAACGGCTCGATATTAATTTTCTTCCTTTATTTCTCTTCAACGTCTTAATTAATTCGCGCTCCGTCCCTCGTCTTGCACACCACAATCCGCCATATCTTTTTTCCTACATCCGTCGTCTCTTTCACACATCTACATTCATACGTCATACTATCTCTTTCACACAATCGTCATCCATAAACAATCATACCATAATGCACACATAGTTTTATTTTTCTACAGACTCGATACAACTCAATAAAATCATTCATCCTTCCCACATTAATTTTCAATAACAAAAAATGTTCCGTACACTTAGATTGGTTGCAAATTTAATACGTGATATGAAACATTATATCGAAAACTTCCCCAAGTTTGCAGAACTTTTGGAATTTTTTTCACGGCCATACAGCAAAAATTAATTTAATTGCAATTTTAACAATGTTCCGGACTGCGGACAAGGTTGCAAAATGATATTTATTGTCGTCCCAATGTACCATTCACTTGACCGAAGTTTGAAAACTTTTGGAATTATTATTAAATTTTCGATTTCGAATGTCAATTATGACTGGACTAATAACAGAAACCTGTTACTAAGTCTTAATTAACGCGCAAGTTAATAAACTCATTAAGACGCAGGTAGTAGCCATAGCATTAATAATATGATCATGAATTCCAATATCAGAATTATTCTATTATCATATTCTGGATGACAGCATCCATCATCTAACTTTAAACATTTCTTTCACTTCAGCTATAAATCGAGAACAAAATAAATAGTTCGTTGGCACAGCCGTTCCACTGTGAACAAATTCTAAAATATACGAGTAAATACATTATGTGACTTGCATTCTTCGTGAACTTTGTTGTGTAGCAATAAGTTGCGACTGAGTACCCTTTTAAACCGTTCAACTGTGTTCGATAAAGTTTGTGTCGATCGATTGGTATTTTGTGACCAAATAGGCACGGTAATATTATCTATATAATATACGGTAATATTATAGGCAAAGGCTAGTTGCTAATGGCGCTGCCTGCAAAGCAAACGGTCTCGGGTTCAATTTTCGGCCTAGGTAGATATGTATAATATGGTAATATTATGGAAAAATATCTAATTGTTCTTGAGTTGTAGACATTAGTGATGCTTTTTGTGATGTCTATGCGACTCGCGACACAGTAATCCTAATGAAGGGTATAAATATGTTTGTGTTTATTTATTCATTCGTTATCTAAGTCTTAAGACAAGAAATACAAACTAAATCTCTTTACTTTTACTTGATCTTCCCTCCGTGTAACACCACAGCCTCTTTATATTATTTATATTTTTTGATATCAGAGGAATATGGAAAATCTTCCAGATATCACGTAATTGAACACAGATATGAAATATAAAAGGAGTATTGTATTACTACATTAATACTGTATATTGTAATAAACTATGTATATAAATATGACGTAATTAATGTATTATTTTACAATATTAGATATAATTGCGATTTGCCACTAAACATTCGTAAGTAGGTAATCCTAACGACGACACAGTACGATTATTATAGTTTTTTTGTATGTTATTAGTTGCGTATGCAAAGTTACGCTGCTTTTGGTTATTTAAAAAAACCAACACTTTTTAAATACTTTTAAATTACTAAGTCATAAAACAAAATATAAATTGTTCGCAGGATTTGGACGACAACTGAGCAATGCAACTATTCGAAAAGTCATGATTGAATTCATTTATTGATTTGGATTAAAAATTCATTAGCTATACAGATGTGTAGTGCTAACTTGTGTTTCCATAAAATTGTAATTATTTACTCTGTTATATAAGTAAATGTTAAATAAGTGTTAATTAAGTACAAGTAATAATAACTTACATAACTTTAGGGTTACAAACTATTTTTTGATTAGGACGTAATGATTATAAATGTAGACTTATTATTTATGTAAGTATGCGTATTTTATGTAATACTAATTAATCGCTTGTTAACATTTTGTCGAAATAACTTACGCAGTTATAAAAGTAAATAGATTTGGTGAAAATGGTGTTTACAAAATTTGAAAAATAAATTATTATTGTAGATTACATACTTACATATAATATGCATATTTCTTCTGTACATAATGTTAATGAGTTGTTTCTATTTCATCTTACTCAGGTTATGTGGTGAATAAAAATGTTTAGAAAACTTATTCGTTTTATTAATGCATATGCAAGTAAATAATATTTGGTGGATAAGGATGTTTAGAAACTTTAAAGAATATTATTTATTTTATTAATTACTATGATTAAACCGTAAGATAGATTAAATTAAATATATCAGCGTATTTATCCATATAATAGTCTTTGTTTCGTTTCACTGTAAGCACATACGCAATTAGTAGGTGTTGTAGGTGTAGTCAAGCATTAACTTATATAAAGTAAATAAAATATATGTATTTAGAACATGTTAAGAAGTAGCTTCTTAGGCCTTTCTTACTCAACGCTATTTGCAAGCGACTAGGATGTTGTCCAAGTATAGAAGCGACGCGTCTACGATGCGCCTCCTGTCAGTGAACAGTGTCAGTGACAGCGAATTTTGGTAGCTAATGAATTGCGTAGTGTGAGAAGGGCCTTAATGTTTAAATCTCTCCATAAAGTTAAATACCTACCTATGTGTACTTTTAGTATAAATATAAATAAGTAATGTAATTTATTTTTGACTGCTACCACATTAATTAACCATTAGCAAACCTTCTGAATCGTTCTTTAGCGAATTAGTTTAATATATCAAAATACGTAAAACCAATTGCAAAAATATGTTAAAAATAGACTAGAAAATGCTTATCACAATAAATAATGATTAAATATATCGTATTTTATTTGCTTTCATTTTGTATATTTTCTACCTACAAACTAGATGTTAATAGTACAGTTTTAACTCACTAATGACCCACTACACTTTCTCCTCGTTATTAAAGAGAGATTAATTGCAATTGCATTACCAAAATAGAGTAGGTACCATCAAAAATTTAGATTAAAGTCATTAATAGCCACTATTGAACACTGATCTGTCCTTATGTAGGATACTTAGAGTACGAGAGTGTGATGGAACCACGTTGCTCCAGGACGGGTACGGGTTGTCAGAAGAAAATTATTAGGTACTTTAAAATATTTTTCAAAAATTAATTATAGTACAGAACGCAAGGAAAGTTAAACAAAAGCCAAAAGGGTGAGGACTGGATAAATGAGCAAATTGGATCCATGAATAAGTCTTAAGTTCGGGCTAACGAAAGTTAGACGATGAGAGGTACTTGTTTCAAACTTGCATCCAGGCCTTATAACCATCCATGCGCTTTATTTCAATTCTTTGTTCATAGTAGGATGGAAGAACAATCGCGCACAAAGTTTGCCTACAATTCACTAGTGGTTATGAAACGCACGTCTTTGGAACTACGAGGGCTCGATGGATTAAAATATTTAACGAAGACAACTTACAAGTTCGTGAGCTGAATTGGTTTGGTTGTTCAACTTGTACAATTATTCATGTCTCTCACTGTAGAGGTAACTACCCAATTGGAACCTGTAAGTATGAAATGAATCGTGGAGAAGTAGATACCTACCTAAATACAGCGAGCCTTTCGACAAAAATTAATTGAAGTATTAGAGGCCAAAGTCAATTTATTCCGTATTCTAAGTTTGTGTTGTACCAATTTTTATTTTTGGATGAAATTTCTATATTTATCTCAATTGTATATGAGATACTGACGCCAAAAAGTTAAGATTTTGAGCATACCAAAATTATCAATAGGTACATTTAATACACTCTCCTTTCTTGTACTCGCCTTTAGAGCAGAGATTCTTAAAGTGGTCGGTATAGATCACTTAGGGTCGAAAATGTTTTCCCAGGGGTGGAGATAGGTATAATACTACTACTTATATAGGTATAATATTTCCAAGAACATGGTAATTATAGAGCTGCCTATGCTTATTATCTAATTTAAATGTAGAGTTTGAATACAGGGTATTCAATGAGGAGGGGGATTTCGCGTGGTGCTTTGTTAGAGTTGACGACTTTGGTGAATAGATGGTAAGATTATAACTTAGTAACGTATTTACGCAAGTCAATGAGTAAACAAAGTTTGTGCCTGCTGTTATGGGTTTAGCGTATGATTCAGGAACTCGTGAAAATACATTAGAATACAATAGCATTAGAAATTTCTGTTTTATATTTAAAGTTTTTAGTATATTTTTGAAAATGATAGGAAGGTGGCTTGTGTTTTAGCTACTAGCTAACTACGCTTCACTGAATCATATTGTAAATTAAATATCTTACTTGGGCATGAATGTTTGGAAACTTCAGTCTTTAGAAATGAGCATACGAGGTAGTTTTTGAAGTAGGTATCTATTATAATACTCTCAAAAACTTAAGCATCTATTTTATTACTAGAGTAAGGAATGTGTTACGCCAGTACTTATTCCATGTTTATGCCTCAACTTTGTTCCTTATTTTCAATAAAATTTGCAAGTGTTTTGTGAACTATTTACTTGTCATGGTCATATTTTTATGTAGATCTTTAGGAGATTACCTATGGCAATAGTATCATTATTATAACTATCAGTGCGAGATATTTACCTAGGTATATAATCATCACTTTGTAATTCATGACACAATTCGTACCTACTAAGTATTTGGTACCTTTGATGATCGAAACGTTTTAAATACCTTTGTAAATATAGAATGAAATGCACTTATTTAACAGTATTTTAGTTAGTCATCATCAGAGGAAAAGTGGCAAGTTATATAAACCTACGTTACCTTTATACGTTTATGAAGCGTCGAGGATGTCAAGCAGAAACGAAGGGGAAATAAAACAAAGTGTTTTCATTTGTATATTTCCATACGCTGCCTCTACAAGTACAGCGGCAGTATGAGCCAGGAATGACGATGTTTTGTTTTGGTCCTCTTTCGCATGTGTGGCACGATATTGCACTAACATTTCCCGACGTTTTAGATTTCAAATTCTTGAACCATTTGAAATATCGTGAGTGAGCAGCACTACATTTTCTCTCCATCATTATAATTATTGTTTAGCTCCAATGCATAAATTATATAATTTAAAGTTAATTGTAACATTTAATTTAATTGTAACGTTGGTGAGTGTGGGCATGAGGAACGCAAAGTTAGGATTAGGCAGGTACCTAAGTAGGGGTAAATATTTAATGTGATCCATTGTTATTCGAGTTGTCATAGTATACATAAGGGTGTCGTTAATCATGTCATGTAATCGTTTCAACCTGCCTGTGTAGAAAGATAATTATTTTTAAAACATAAATAATTATGAAGTTGTTTTTACACGTAGGTAGGAAGGTACCTAGGAGATCTTAGATTTAGATTCAGACTGTATCTTACGTTGGTGTCGTTAGTGTTGTCTGTGTACTTAAGATTATTTCTTGATTAATTTTAATTTTGAAAATCTCACAGACCAACTAAGTAAGAACATCAACTATTTGATATTAATTAAAATTATGAAGCTCTTAATGTAAATTATAAAACGAAAGATCCAAGGATATTAATTTCATATCTTCACTTTCGGTATAAGTAAGTACCTACATAATATTATCTTTTTGAATACTGAAACATCTTAGAATACTTACTTAGCTATGATTTTATTCTTAGTTAAAGTTTGACTTCCGTTTCCCAATTTCCGCTGGAGGGAAGATTATAAAACGGAAATTATAAATCTTTCTAATATACCTACACTTTGTGATTAATAAGGTCGAATGCTTTATTTTTGCCTTCCTCGACTAAGTAAGTAGGTATATGTTGTTTACACTATCGATGAGTGGGTGAGTAGGGTTGTCATTGGCACAGAAGTTCACTGTGACAGTATGATGCACTTGTGGCGACACCGCGCACACGTCACATGGTGATGTCACCGAAGCCTGAAACGCGCTATTGAAGATTCCTACATCGCTGGCATATACCACGCCTCGAGTACATTCACTCGGGGCCTAGGCCGCCGCCCAGGCATGTCATCTCGCCTGGCGGGAGATCTCCCTTTGCCAAACTGGTGACCTTCCGACAAGAACACGTCCTCCCTTCAAGCACCGTTAGCCATTCAGGTTTCCCCTCCCACCTCACCTCACCGCTCGCACCCGACGGACACAATCATGCAGCGCGTCTCCTCGACCCAGCCAAGCTCGCCGGGTTCATCGCCGTGTATGGAGAAGACGCTTCCTGAGCCCGGTCCGGCTGCTCTGACGACGACTCCACGGACGGCTGGAGTGCACCACTCGCCCTCCGCATCTGTCGTCTCACCCTCCCATCCCGACTCACCGCGGATAGAGGGTATCTTCGGGGCACAACTATCAAGGGGGTCACCAACATCGAGGAGCACGGGCTGCAACATCGGTGTATCGATCTCCGGTCTGAGCAGGGGGGTGATGTGGCGACACCGCACACACGTCACATGGTGATGTCACCGAAGCCTGAAACGCGCTATCGAAGATTTCTACATCGCTGGCATATACCACGCCTCGTGTAGGTACATTCACTCGGGGCCTCGGCCGCCCCCCAGGCATATACGAGTATGTCATCTCGCCTGGCGGGAGATCTCAATTTATTCGAGATCTTAATTTATTCGAACCTACCTGTTCGACCCCACTGTTTTTTACCCGACTACGTCAAAAAAGGGCTTATGTTTTTATAGTGAAGTTATGTTTGTCATCGATGTTTGTATACGAGTCCTACTAATATTATAAATGCGAAAGTTTGTAAGGATGTATGTGAGTGAGTGTGTGTGTGTTTGTTGCTCTTTCACGCAAAAACTACTGAACGGATTTTCATGAAACTTTGCAGTAATATAGCTTAGACACCGGAATAACATAATTTGTTAAAATTTATAGAGATTTTTGAAGGGACTGGTTTCCCGAAGCGAAGCGAGGGCGGATTTACTAGTTAACAATAATATAAGGTTTTTAGTTGTTATATGTCGTAGTCGGGTTTTAAGGCTGTTTTAAATAATAACTCGGTGTTTATGTGACAACTTAGGTAGGTAGGTACTTACGTAGAATAAAAGATTGTATTGTTGACTAGCTTTTGCCAGCGGCTTCGCCCGCGTGAATTTCGTTTAACCCTTTAACGCACAAGAGTACAAAAGATTTTTTTTATTGATTTTTATGATAAATTCAGAGTTAATTAGATACGTATAAGTGTTAAAAAATATAAGAAAAAATTACATATGTGTAAATATATAAATAACATAAGTTAAGTATACTCAACAATGAGCAACACTGACATTTTCGCATGTCATTAACTATGTTGAATATTTTCAACAATGCCCAGCTCATAAAAGAATAAATATAAGTAAAAAAGACCAAAAATCACTTAAAACGTTTATTTAAGTAGGTAGGTCTCTTTCTGCTGCATATAAATGATCTGCTCATGCCCATACTGGGCATTGGCATGGCATTGGCTGGGCATTTGTACGCAGACGATAGCACAGTAATGGCGAGGTATCTATCGACTGTAGGGCCGAAATACAGTCCGAAAGAGAGGCCATGGTGGAGCGTATGAATCTCACACTATCGGGCAGTATCCGAATGGGGCGATACCTTGGAGTCCTTGCGAAGGTGCGGCGGAATTTCACACCAAACCAGCAGTTGACCCTATATAAAGCTCAGGTTCGACCTTGTGTGGAGTCCTGCTGACAAATTTGTGCTAGAGCCGCCAAAACTCAATTATCAGCCTTGGATTCGATGGACAGGCATGCAACGAGGCTCATTGGTGACCAAGATTTGACCACATCCAATCTGCAAAGCCTCGAGCACAGGCGCATGGTTGCCAGCCTCTCATGCTACTATAGGATACACTAGAGAACCGCCCGCGCTTCGCTTCGGGACCCGTAGGTAACAGCCGCGTAGGTCTCGCTCCCGTAGGAAATTAGGCTAAAAAGTAACCTACTACTCGCTCTCTTCACTCCACCCTGTCTGAGGTGTGTGGAGCCCTCGGGACAGTTAGTTCCCCTTTGGGGGTGTCTCTCGCGGCCCGTTAAAACGGGCCGGTCCTTGGGTTGGGCCCTAAGGCCCTTGGTTGTCCATCTGTGGTTAACCAATAGGTCAAGTCCGGTGAGTGGTGGCCTTTTTACAGGCCACAGAGTCTTAAACGGGATGGGGTTCATCTTCGCGCCGCCCAGGCGATCGAGGCCCTACCGGGTGAATCCCGCTGGTGGGAAGCCCAGCAGGAGCCGATCAGCGCCGGGCGACGACTTACGAAGCCCCAGTATCAGTCAGTGCTAGCCCCGTCCCGTGCAACCAGCAGGTCGCGCGGGAAGGCCCAGCGGTCCGGTGGACGGGTGTGGAGCGGCACCAGGTCCTGCAGATGCGGGAACCGCGACGCGTCGACACGCCCGAACATGTTGCGTGCCAATCTCTCGATGAAGTCGTCCAGGCTCTCGACTCGAAGGTCCCTCTGGATGACGGCGTTCCTGACGTACCTCGGCGCACCAGTCAGCCGGCGGAGCGCAATCGCCTGAACCGCGCGCATCCTCTTGCGCTGCGGTTCGCTGGCGAGCACGTACCACGCCGGTGCCGCGTACGTGAGGCGGGATCTGATGTAGGTCTTGTAGACCCCGAGCTTCAGTCCGAGAGGGAGGCTCGAGGAGAGCACTGGTTTCTGCCATCGCGCTTCTGGAATTCGCGACGGCTTTCGTAACCTGTGGCTTCATCGAAAGTCTTCCGTCGATTTTGCCCCCAGGTATTTGGCCTGTGGGGCCCATTGGATATCTTGTCCGTGAAGCTCCAGAGTAGGGTCCCGCCTGTTGAGGTATCCTCCTATGTTCACGGCCTGCGTCTTCCCGACATTCACCGACAGTCTCCACGCGGCGAGCCATTCGGGGAGGGCATCAAGCGCACGCTGCATCTTGACGATGGCGTGGGTTCTATTCAGCGACGTGGTGATGTACGCCACGTCATCGGCATACAGGGCAAGCGACGCCCCCTGCCGCCGGGATGTCGTCGGTGTATCAGGCGTAGCAGACCGGGGACAGGCAACTCCCTTGCGGGACGCCAGGTGCGATCGGACGCTCGGTGGATTAGACGTCTTCAACCACTACTCTGAAGCTTCTATTTTCGAGGAAACTGGAGATCACCTTAACGGCACTCCGGGGCGCCGATGACTGCGAGATCTTGTAGAGAAAGCCGTCGTGCCAAACACGGTCGAACGCCTTTTCCATGTCGAGGAATACTGCACACACGCGTTCTCTCTTATTCAGAGCCGCGGTAACGGTGTGCAACACCCTCGACAGTGTAGCCGTGCTGTTCAGCGGCATCAAAAAGTAGCCTTCCACTTCTGTTGGCAGCTAGGCTATTCCACCCCGGATGCTTGCAGTTCCAGTCGCCCGCGCCCACCACCGGTGTAGGCGAGTCCAGCAACTTGCGGACATCAGCCAACAGGATAGTGCCAGCGGGCGGGCGGTACACTGAATACAGCCGGAGCGGGGAGTTCTCGAGGCAGAGCTAAAGTAGCCTATTACATTTAACTTAAGTAAATTACATGTAGTATTTGATAGCGTAATTCAGAACTTGCAAATGAATTTTATTAACGCCATCTATTAACAACTCCGAAAATAAATATCTAGCAACTAACAAAACATCGATCTTCCCATGGGAATGGGATGTTTTTCCGCGGTAAAAAGTAGCCTACGTCACTCTCCACCCTCCTAACTATCCCCACACACATAAACCTTACCATATAATAGCTTTGTTGCGACGTGAAAGCGTCACAAACAAACAAACAAACAAACACACTTTCACATTTATAATATTAATTAGTAAGGATTTTAGAGAGTGTACTATAGGATACATTTTAATGAGAACTGTTCAATATGATTCCCCCATCCCCATTCCTCTATCGAGCAACCCTACGTACGGCGAGCATCCACCCTTACGTCGTAAACATCCCGCCGATACGATCGACAAGATTTGTGTCATCGCTCATTGTGCGTACTGTGAAGGACTGGAATAGCTTGCCTGCGTCAAGAGGACAGTGAATAGTCTTCTAGAAGTTAGTGCGTACATCATCTTGGACTTCATCCCCACTTACCACCAGGTGGGATCGTTGTCAAGCATTAAAAACTAACCGCCATGCACAATTCATAAATAGCCAATAATGCGCACTGTAGAATATCCATAACATAAATAAAATTTTAAAAACTTCGCAGTGTTGAGCATACTTAACGTGCTAAATTTGAGGTACCTGCTTGATAATTTCGCAATGTTAAAAATACTCAACGTACATATTTATATTGTTATTACTAATTTATTATTGCGTTAGTCACCCAAGTTTTATTAGAAAAATATAGACTAGGTATTAATAATTAATATTATTACACACAGTTAATGAAGTAAATACAGGCTAAATCCAAATAAATCAAATATCTTACCATGCGTCCAGCACTCGCTTGTGGTCTTGATGTCATTTTGGTCACTACTCTCAAATTACGCGCAATATTTTGGCATTTTTATTTTATTGCATTCGAATAACGTATATAGAGTTGGATGAATAAAAAGACGTGTGGCACTCGGAGACTGCCGCGGTAAAGCTATTGCATAGCATTATATATAAATTAACAAAACATAAAATAATACTGCATTTGTGATAATAATAATAAAATGAATGTATATAGAGTAATAACTCATTTTCTTTCACAATTTTTTCGTGACTTTCTTCATTAATAAATGCACTTTGTTTATTCATATTTAAAACACTTTGTACACAAATTATACGAGTACAGATATTCACTGTTTTACAGTGGGCCAAGAAAGTGGTGTACCAGTTTTCATTTAGTTGCCTAGTTATCAAAAGTTACATCAAAGTTCATAGGCAATATCACTGAAAAAGACGCATAATAATGACGTAAGCCTAATTGTTAAGAATACGTACATCATAACGTCACATTATAGGTGCAAGACATTTTAATCTTTATTAGAAACGGATAATGCATTAATTTGTGCAAAGAAGATTTAAATATTCTGAACAAAAGCATAAGAACTATTTCAGTTGACAAAATAATTCTTTTTAAAAAGAAAATTGACATTTGACATTTAAGTCCTACAACGATCTTTTGGCGCGTGAATGACGTGTGGGTGACAGTGACAGTGCCTTACAGTTTGCCTTGCCTGTATGGCACTGTCTCTATCACCCTCAAGTCATTAATATAGTGTCATTATTTTATGTCATGTTATTTTGTATGTTTTAAATCTAAATACGCGATAATTCGACTATTATGAATACATGTTTTCGATTCCAATGCCTTATTTAATCCAGATCTACATGTAATTATTCTTAAAACACCGAACCGACGGGGCGAAAATCAAATGTTTGACAGGTAAGATTTGTATGGGAAATTAAAATTTTCATTTTTAGTATTTTCCTCGCAAATTTTCCATATTTTCTCATCGCTGCAACCTTCCCTGAACTTCCACGAATATTTCAAGACTAAAATTAGCCAAATCAGTTTAGCCGTTATAAAGTAAAAGTTAGTTAACTCAGTTAAAAGTTCTGGTATTTATCGATGTGTGGGTGCACAGACATAGTAACTATGTCTGTGTGTGGGTGATGGGGGTGTAATAATTTTTTCATTACGAAATTTTTGCATTCGGTCCCCGCGTCCAAGGCCCGCGATAAAAGCTATGCAATAGCTTAAAAATAAAGTTAAATACAGCTGTATATTTTTTTGTCTAGAACGTTGAGTATTTTCAACACTATGAATTAAAGGGTTAAACTTCACCCCTTTATTTCACCCACTTAAGTGTCATAAACGTAAGAGTAGATAAAATATAGGTATACTTAATCAGAAAGCTTCGAACTGCTAAGCTATCGGGAGTTACACGTGTTATTGTGAGTCAACCATAAAAGATAGACATATGCTGTCGTGGAATATTTTTTATATAATTTTAAGGAGAACATTTCCGTCATACATGATTTCTGTGTAGCTTTAACCATTAAGGTTGCACACGCGACGGAAGCTTAAAAAATGGAGTAACTTCTCCCGTTTCCCCAACATTTCCCTTCACTGCTCTGCTCCTATTGATTGTAGCGTGATGAATAGTATACCAGCGCGGGAGTATGAAAAATAATTGTACCATTTTCGTTAAAATCCGTCGAGTAGTTTTTGTTTCTATAACGGTTATACATCAGACAGACAGACAAAAATTTTACTGATTGCATTTTTGGCATCAGTATCGATCCCTAATCACCCCCTGATAGTTATTTTGGAAATATATTTAATGTACAGAATTGACCTCTCTACAGATTTATTATAAGTAAGTATAGAAGATTATTATAAGTATAGATAAAATAAGTGAAATTACGAAGTACGTAAATACCTTTTGTTACTCTTGGAATATAATGTTACTTCCTGTGTAACCGATTGGTTATTCTACATTGTTCGCATAACACTTCCCTAGTGTAATAAAATATTTATAAATAAAATATAAATTATGGGTGGGTAACAAGATAAGGTTGACATGTCATCGTGTGAGAAATATATCCCAGTCCTACCTTATTGAGTTCGTGACAACACTTTCAATTATGATTAGCTTATAAATACTGATATAATAAAATTTAGTTTACCGTACGTTGTTCCTAGACGTATGTGTTAATGAGTACCCACCAATCTGCAGTTTTCATGTTATAAAACATAATTAATGATTAAAATCATACCTACGTGGTCGTAAGCAATAATATACTTACATTATTAAGGATCTCAAAAATTACACAATAAACACCAGCCTTTGAATATACCTACTCGTACCTACAAAGAATAAATCAATATTGGTTCACTCAATATAAAGTAATGTACAGCAAATACTGTCAAATTGGGGATCCTTTGAAGTCGGTTAAAACAGAATTTGTTTATAGAATAACTTAAGATGATGACAAGTGAAAGCGAATAGATTTTTACTCAGGTTTAGTGGCTCAACTCATTTTTAAGAATGTTCAAAAATTTAAAATGCTGTAGATACATAATGGGATATAATTAAGCAGGCACCATAGTTGCACGTTCGCCGACTTGCAACATGAATGAGCACTCATCTTGTCTTGCCTCATAAATTGATAATCAACCTTATCCCACCCTATAGTATGAGAGATAGCGACGTGTCACGTGTACGAGATGCTTTCTCGATATAAAATTTCGACACTTATGGGTTACGGTTTGAGATCGTTTATTACTTATAGGATTTAAAAATCACTTGCTGAGAAACAATTATAACATGAGAGTACCTAAATTATTACAATTGAGCTTAATTACTTACAGGCGATAACACTTGTAGTTCACCATTCACTTTCACATTAACAACATGCACAATTCAGTAGGGTAGTTTTCAAGAAATGCAACCCTGTAACAAATTGGTAGTGCAGAACCTTAGTAAGTCTTCCAGTTGGCACTTTTTACCAGACCATGCACGTGTTAAAGGGCACAGATGTTAAAAGAACTTTTTAATGCAAATGGGTACTCACGATTTCGAATTATTTAAAATAAAGTAATTCGAAATTGAGAGTACCCGTTTGCATTAAAAAGTTTAGTATCCGCGATGATATTAGTTTAAAATCATGTTAAAGGAATGTCTTGTTGTAATATCAAGATAACCGGTAGTCGGCTGTTGGAGCGCATTTCAATTTTATTGGCTCTCGACTCCTTTCAGCTCCACCACCGCCACCGCCTCGTTAGTCAACGCCATCAATATTACATGTGCGCTCCGTTGTTTCTACGTTGTCTTGTTTATCAATAATGCACATTTCAAGTAGCTGCTCATGATGTTCAATTTATTCCTTTCTATATTAGATAACGTGTAGTAAGTCATTTATAGTAACTTAGTGCAACTGTTGCTAGATTCCTATAAGATCTGTTGCGTAATTTATGTAATTGTTGTACATACAGCTGCCGAATATATGAGAATTGTCGAGTTATCAGAAATAGTTATTAAGGTACGTAATAATGTGACAGGGAATCAAAATAAGACGAAGCCAAACAATGAACCTAATAAACATTTAAGTGTGAATGATTGCACATGAATGCAAAATTTCAAATAACTTATTTGATAAGAAGATTGTACCTAATGAAGACAATACTTGACGTTTGGAATAAGTATTCCGGATTGATTATAGTTTTGGTTTCAAGTAACTTGAAACTTTATTATTTGGGTACAAATCTTGCGACCAGATTAGAGCTGCGGTTTAGTTTTGTATACGAGTAGATGAGGTTGAGTCTTGCCTACTTTCTGTATGGTTAAGAGTTATGAAGTTTGTATTGAGATACAGATATAAATGTTATATAAAAAACTACGTTCATATGAACGTAAGGAAATATAACGAAATTTTTGGGTTTAAATCCCAGTTGTGCTGGTTATTGCTTGAATTGTTTGTTCTCGGCCTGAGCTCTTGGTTGTTGGTTGTGTACCTACCTACTTGTTGTATGCTATCTCTGATTTATTTGCAGTCCCTCAAAATTCTCTGAGGTTGGTTTGTCATTTGTCTATTCATTATCTTGTTAGTCGTTCAAAACGGCTTTCGGATATTACGGGCTCCATTCATCAATGAGCGTAAACCAATGTAGGTATCTTTCTCGAGATCCCGGCGGTTTTATAGCAATGGCTCCAATTCCAATTTGGAATTGGTCATTTTTTATCTAATTCAATTCTGTCTGTTTTTCGTTTCCTTGATCCTCAGATCTACTCTTTATGGAAAACAACTACATGTGGGCACATCTAAACCAACGTAATGAAATTTAAAATACATTGGAGACTAGGGTAATGGGAGCCTACTAAGGAAAAGTATTAATAAAAACCAAATTAATCAAAATTATTTTAATTTTTTATCATAAACTCTTACCTTTATTATAGGAGTATACTTTTATCACAGTTATAATGAACTAAAGATATGTATTAAGGTACAATCACAGATTTACGAAAAAAGTCAGTCGCTCCTATTACCCGACAAATGCGGCTAATGGGAGCCCATTTAACGCTCATACAGGAAATGAGAGCCATTATTACCTTGTGTTTTTGGTTGTAACTTTCTTACTTTTAATCTCTTTATCTTTGATATTCTTCTTCCTAATTCATATACCATTGTTACTTTTGCCCTTGACACAATTTTCTTTATCAAAATTTCCTTTATTTCTTAATTGTCTTTGTCTTATTCTCCGTTTCAATTATTTTCCTCTTCTCTTGTTGTTATTGTTGTTTTCTTGTTGTTCTCTAGTGCTGCTTGTTCTTCAACGATATTTGTACGTGGCATCTAAAACAAAAAACAAGCCATTTTGGCATGGCACTACTGAGAGCCTAGTTAGGCTACCATTAGCCGCTCACCGCCATTTTGAAAAGTAATAACATAAATATTTAATACTACTCTCAATCACAATTCAACTAATTGGACTTGTTAGTAAACGAATCCAGGGATATAATGACCATAAATACAATAAAATAACAATATAATTTCATGCTTACCTTGATGCTGGCAATTGGCGAATTTTTTGTAAGCGTTTGGCGAAAAACACATAACTGTCCCTTGTGACTTAACGAATAGCACTAATGGTTCGAGCGTGTCAGGGGTAGTTTGCCGATAGTTGACGGAAGTAGTCGTGTGCTTACGATCGCCTAAATGTGGCTGCATTTCGTTCAATCACCATAGCTCCCATTGCCCGATGGCTCTCATTACCCTGTGTTCCCCTATTGCAAAGACTGCTCCTTATCAATTTAACTATTCCGATAGAACAACGGGATTTCCTCGGATGTTCTTTTGGACGTGACTTCGTCGGCGATTGTTCGCAGTTTTATTGGCTCTCTATTTTTCGTCTCGTATTAAGTATAGTTAAAAAAGGAAAATATTTATCGTCTCCGTAATTTCTCTGACTCCACTTTGTTAGCTTTAGTAATTTATTAACATAATTATTATTACGATATCGATCCGATATTATCTTTTCTTGTGGTACGTGACTGATCTATCTTTTGCTTACGGCGTCAATAGGCATTGTACAACTTTTCCTTCTCGAAAATGCCGAGAGAATTTTATCGCCTTAGAATGATTAATTGCATAATATTCAACATCTACTGAAATTTTACTGGAATAATATTACGTGTGTTAGGTTAAGCAAGAAAATGGATACCTATGTATAGGCAGTATACTCGTAGGTATTCTATTCTTTATCGGCAACTTAAAAATGTCTGAAATTATTCTCGTAAACGTGAGACAACCTTATGAAAAGGAAGACTGAATTTCTTCAGCTGTCATTCGGCTTGTTTGTAATTTATGTTCTATGTCGGTAGTAAATTAAATTGCTCATCGAAATTTCAGCGTCTGATGGTATGTTCGCAATACCCAACTCACCCAACTGTGACCCAACTGTAATTAATTATTCAAAAGCTCATAATAAATGCAATTTCCCTACTTTAACTATGATTATCGTGCTATCAAGAGTATAAAAGTATATTACTTAAAGTAGCTACCGATATCTACCTACCTTCTCTGATAATGGAGTTTTTTTTAATACCTACAGAGTTTTAAAACTTCCCGGTATGTCTAAGCATTTCACGTTCGGACTTTTTCACTAAAGTAAAGCTAGATTTCTGACGATTATCTACTTTACATTATTTGGCTTTTGAAACTCTTATGGAGGTTTTACTTGAGCTGTAATAACTCTACGTCGCGGCCCGACGGAGCCGCGGTGGCGGTGTACTCAAAGACGAAATACGTAAAAGTAGCTGCTCATTATAAAAAGTTCCAGAACTCGTGCAAGTTAAAGCAACTTTTTAAGTAGCATATTCAATGAAAACTGTTTACCTACTTTGCTTGAATGCAACTTTTATATTTTAACGGTCAAGACTCCAGACTCTTATCAAATAGCGAAAAAACACGTTAAAGTACACACAGACTCCTCTACTAAAATAAGTTAGTAAAAAAAATGTTTGTAGTACCTAATACCTACTTCCTGGGTTTTTATGTTTGACCTTTACCTAAATGGATATAATTTATTTTTAAGCCGAACTTATAATGTAACTATGACACTAAATTTTAATCATTACTGAAATGGTGCAACGTAAAGTTCGCTGAACCATTTGGCTGCAGGGCTGACTTTTATTATCGTAAAGTTGGATGGAATTTTTAATAAAACCTTATCCACGAACATGTTTCCGGTGAAGCTTTTAATAAAAACTCATTAACCTTTTAATTGCTACGCCCTTGTTTCCGCAACTAACGCGAGAGTTATATTTCAATTTATCTTATATTAAGTCACTGGTCTGGAAACAATGCTTTGATTAATTTGTATCCAGTTTTAAGTGTTTTAGCAAAGTTTATTTTAGAAAGGTGGAAAATTCGTAAAACTTATTCACTTGAACGGGTAGTAAAAAAGCTAAGCTACAACCCACTAATGGCCCACTACTGAGCACGGGTCTCCTCATTACTGAGGAGGCCTAGAGCATACTCCACCATGCTGCTCCAATGCGGATTGGTGGAGGGGTTAGTGGCCAACCCAGTGTTGAACGGGTAGTGCTTTAATCAAATTATCTTCTTCACAAAAGCTTACGAATTTAACAATTTATTAAAACGCTAGGTATAGGAATATTACTTATACATAATTATATTAATAAATTAGGTTAGGTTAGGTAGTGATTTGAGGATCAGAACCACGCGCATTTTGCGTACACAGAAGTTTTTAAAATTATCAATATCTGTAAAAAATCTATTGTACTTATTTGCTATGGCAAATACATAGGAAGAAAAGAAAACTTTTTGGGTAAACCTACGCAGGTATCTGGGATTTCTTTGGAAACTTTTCAAAAGTGTGCAATGTGATCTATTGCAGATTGCAGGCCCGCACCAAGTGG
Organism: Hesperia comma; assembly: GCA_905404135.1. NCBI lineage: Eukaryota > Metazoa > Arthropoda > Insecta > Lepidoptera > Hesperiidae > Hesperia > Hesperia comma. The sequence goes on along the minus strand of FR990021.1, from coordinate 10,281,843 downwards.
TAGGTATCTATAGGTGCCCGCGTACAAAATCGTTTTGCTAACCCCGTCTCGTCGTTTTAATACCTGGACTGTTCAATAACTGGACTGGATACAAGCTGGAGATAAGACTTTACCAATCTCATTGTAAAAGAAGAGCCGGTAACTAGTTTTATCGGTGTGGGTTTGGTATGATGGCAGCGATGATTCATAGATCTCTAATCACGTAATATTGATCTGATGAAGGCTACTAAGTAATTTATAAATGTTAAACATAGGGTAAGTTATAAGAACTATTAGTGCACAAAAGAATATAAGTGCTTAGATTTTTGCTAATGTCCCTAAAGCTCTCTAAAGAGACGAGAAAGTGTTCGCTGCGCTAGCGCTAGTTGCCGTAAACCTGAAACTTTAACTTCTGTGTCAACTTAAGGAGTTGACAAACACCGTTCATTAGTTCAGTCGATGCAATTTAACTTCTATAATGGTTAATCCATTTACCAGCAACAGAAAGTCTAACAAATACATACACTCACATATTATGGTAAAGTTATGGGTACCTAGTGTTTAAATACGTTGTTGTGCTTAATACCTAATTGGAGTGTCAAAGATGTGAAATAAAGAACCGATTTCACATGACGTTTTTTAAAACAATTTATTTAATTTATTATTTAACACTTTATTCTACACAAAATATGAGAAATCACATTCAGAAAACAATTGCGAGGTTCAAGATCAGCAGGAGGAAGTGACATGAGATAAGGTGAGACGAGGTGAGGTTTGGTGCGCTGGTGAGGCGAGGTGTAGGTAGAGTAGAGAGGCGCTACAGTAAATAAGTAGGGGAGAGCGGGGCTAAAAGTGCCGGGGGTAAGTTGTTCCGATGCGGATATCTCGAAAACAGAAAGAGATGGTTACATGATTGTTTTGCGTTGCGTAATGCCTAACAGTCGCGCACACGCGGCTGCCATTTTACTTGCGTCTGCGATGCGGACGTAGTGGCAATGCATGTTAGGGTCCTCTAACGCCACGTAAGTAAATATTTTCGTTGCGATACTTTTTGGTCGCATGTTAGCATTTTTCATATTTTTAATATGAGAGTTTTATTAAAACATTTGTTATTTATTCTAATTTGTTACGAAGTGTAATTTAATACTTTCAGCACAGTGATTTTTCTATTTGAGACAAAATTTTACACTCTCTTAAATGGAGTAAAATGTGCCGTTCATGCGGGGCTAGTTGTGCCGCAGTACAACCAACGTCATTTGTTATTTACAGACGAAAATATGCACCATCTTTTGTCACTGATCGCCCAATGCCAGAAAATCGACCCTCACAAGGTGCAAAAAACTTGCCTGTCGCTTCAACCAGAGAAACTTTAAATATAAACTTCAAATAGACAAAGGACTTCTGATTATCTTGATAAGTCAAATCATGTGGGCAGCAATGTTGAGATTCAGACTTATCCATCTTTACTACAGCATTTGCAGCAGCAGCCTGGGCAGAGTGACTGCAGCATTGACTGTACAATTGAACCATCAGGTAATAAAGAGCAAGAGACACTTCAGCGCTCTCAGGAGCCTGTCCCTTGCTGCAGTTTCCAGCTTCCTCAATCAGCTGATAACAACACAGGAGATAAAAATACAGCAAATTCTACCAGAGCTAATAATACCACTGCCTAAACTAAAGCAACTCCCCGATTCACTTCAAATAATAAAGGACATAAAAGAAAGGCAACTATTCTTATAGACACTCTAGAGAAAAATGCTTTGGCTAAAGATCAGGCTAATAAAAAAAGGACAAAGAAAATTGAAACTATTAAGAACTTTAAGGGAAAAACGAAGGTAAAAAGGTAAAGGTAAACAAACAAAAAACCGAATAAGCACCCCGTTAAGAGAAGAGTTTTGCAAGACGACAACAGTTTTGATGATAAACAAGAATGGCACTGTATCATATTATGTTGTAATGCCTATTCTAACTCTGCCCGTGGAGAAAAATGGATTAAATGTGAAGAATGTAAGAAATGGGCCCATTTGTAATGTATTGAAAATGACCTAAATGCTATTCTGATCAGTTATCTATGGAATAACTAGTTTTGACCTATTTTTATTTCTTAATAAGACTCAATAATAAAAAACGAATTAACAATAAATTTATTTATATAAATTTGATGTGTTTTAAACTTTAAATTAATTTTCACTCATGTAAAATACCTCGCATCATCAACGGCACAACTAACCTCAGCGACGGCACAACTTGCCCCGAAGTGGGGTTGGTTGTTCCTTTCCGCCTTTGCATAAAAAAATCACTTTTTCTAAAAAACTATAAAAAACACGCGCAATGTGTAGGGAAATTCGGATAATAGATTAAATTTGACTTGGAATGAACCACTACATGCATACATAGTACTTGTTTTACCGGAGTAATATAAGGATTCGACAAAATCGGAACTTTTAGCCCCGCTCTCCCCTACAGATGCTGTAAAGAAGAGGGGAGGAACGATCTTATCTGTCAGGTTTCAGGGTGTTCTAACTAATATAATAATAATACTCTTTATTGGACACCATACAGAGAAACATAAAAGAGATATTATAAAATGAATAGAAATACAATAGGCGGTCTTATCGCTAAAGAGCGATTCCTTCCAGACAACTTTAGGGTAAGGAGGAAAAGGTAAAGATACAGATTATTACCTATTGGCCAGCGAATAAGCCATTGAGAACACAGACGAGTAATAAAAACCAAAAGAATAATGTTCTTAGTTGCATTTCGTTTATTTTCCTGACATTTTATTGTGCTTTACAGAACAAAGCCAAAACCAAACAAGAATACGTATATAGGTACTTATCTAAACTATCTAATAATACCTACGTATACCTATTTTCAAAGAAGAAAAGCTGTAAAAAGGGTTTTGGAACTTGGCTACAGAACCTTGCAATGTGTTTTATAGCACATGCCACATTATTAAGCGCGTGGGCTACGCACCGCATCCGTTTATACAAAACGTGGCTATAATAAATCAGGGGCATACAAGTTTTGTTTGAGGGCAAAAGCACATTGCCTTATAGACACAGTACTTATACAAAATCACACCGATCTCAACCAAAAAATCTCAGGTACTTGATTAATTATTTCATAACTTACAGTTATTTTTTGAAGTCAGTATTTTTTTACAGGTAAGTATAATTATTTTATTTCGTAATTGTTAGTTTAAAGGCATTGTTCATACGAAACCTAATTTCGGTCGCTGACTGTGGGCGCGCGTTACGCAGTTTATTGTTTTTCCATATATAGGTATTCAACTTTTTGTACACACCCAACCGATCATACGCTATTACCTTATACGTTGTGGCTGACTTTACGGTGACTGATTGTATTTCGCGTCTGCGCACGGCGAATGCGCATTGACTACGTTGCCGAACGCAACAGCGTATTATATCTACGAGCTACTTCAAATTATGTGTCTTATATACCTACTTAGGTATAGAATAGTCGGCCGCTCAGAGTGCGTATCCTGTGTGAACGTACACAGGCGTACTCCTTTATTCACGCATCGTACGTTATAGCGTATCGTCGGCTGGATGTGAAGGTACGCTGCAAACTGAGTACACGTTCATATTGGGGCTGACAGTAAGCGTACTCACAGTCGGCGGCGGATAATACGTTGGAGTGAACAATCCCTAACAAAATAAAATAATTTAGGTTTTTGGTAATGTTGATTTTCTTACATGCGCATTAGAATTTGGCCTAGTTTTCAAAATAATGGTCCCTTTAACAATAAGTATCTCTTACCTTCCAATACGAAATAATATTTGGTCCATATCATACAAATACAACTGATTTTGATAAAACATTTTATTGTTCCCTAAATTAAAGTACCTAAATGTAGGTAAGCCAATAGAAAGAGAACTTACATACCTACGTAACAAAGAAATAATCCCAACTGGCCAGTTCATTTGACGGTCGTTAGTCATCCTCCTCGTAAGACAAATCTCTAACAAGAATTGAACAATCGATGAGTTGCTAGCACGCAGATAACCGGGGATCCACTCTCTAATCGAAATTACAACCGAAACAAAAAAGTATTTCATGGTTGAATCAATCAATCAATTTGATGTTGGTCTTTATATACCTAAGTGTTCAGATATTATAATGAACATATCCATAGATCAATCATATTCTCAAACGGTAACCAGCTTTCATATCACATTGACTTCATGCATGAACTCACAGTCCCAAAGTAGGTATTTTTTTCCCCTACATTAAATAATTATGTAAGAAATTGATCGCTGTCAGTACGTGGAATATATTGGGAAAAACTATTACAGGGGATCGTTACCCAATATATTTTTAATACCACCCAAGTTAACCAGAACTCGAAAATATTTTTTAAATAATTTTTGTCTTTGATTTTGTTCGCACTAATAACAGAAGAAGCGTAACAGATTGGGGTGTGGTTACATTACATTTTTGTTACATGTTACATACATTTTTATTGTGCTATTTCCACATAAAAATAGTGCTTGTTTAGTGCTTGTTCCACATAAAAATAGAACTTCGTTCCAAAAAGTTAGTTACCCCGATTAAAGAATTACGCGTACAATTTCCGAATGTGTGTAGGTATTTGGGGCTATTAGGGTCGAAAGTGGCTATTAGGGGCTGGTTTTCCGAAGCAAAGCGAAGTCAGTAGGTAACTATTTATTGTGAAAAATACCAACATTATTACGGAACGCACAAGGCAGAAAAATATATATAGCTACATGGAAAGTAGAACAATTAGCAAAAGTCTGTTTTACTTTTTACACACGAGTGACCTATTATTGTCTACTTCTTTTTACTTATAATATCAATGTGTATCATAGATAACTTGTAGCATGTTTTGAGGACACAGGAATTTAATATAGCGTGTTCAATAACTTTGCGATATTTTTATTAATAGCGGTGGCCGCTTAAAATATTTGTATCATGTTAAACTTTCGAAGAGCCGACTTTCGAGTAGCCTTAACATTGACATTACAAAATGGGACTTAAACTATCTTATTTTATGCCTCATTATAGTAGGTATACATTTAATAGGTACCAAATTCCTACTTATTAAAGGTAGAGAATGCCGTAAATGTACAAAAATGTAAATACCACCGTACCTACTTTACCTACCATGCTTACCATACTAGGGCATGGTAGAACTCTACCCGACTTATCATTTCTTAGTAATTTCCAGACATGAGGGTTAAAAACTAAAGTACACAAGTTCCTGTTCGAAGAAACGTATTACGCAACTTACATTTCTAAGAAACGTGACATTGTTTTTGTTTTGCCCTCTACATATCTCGCGAGCACTTCGATTTAGAATAAAACGAGAAAACATGAAATTTGTGAACGCCTGTTTACAATGGAAGCAATTTCTTCGTGCGCGGGTAATGTAGGTGAGTACTTTTGTAAACGTGTATAAGGTTCCCGTGTTCCAAAATGAAGTCAACTTTTGTTAACAAGTAACAAATCAATTAATCTGCTTCGAATGTAAGGCGCAGATCAACAAATTGTTGATTAAAGCTGAGTAATAAGATAATTTACAATACTCAAACTTGTGTTGAGACAAGATTACGGACCTATCATCGTAGATCTGTTTACCTATTCTGTTGCCCTGCCAGAGACCGTATAAATCAGAAACTAAGCTCAATTCATAATTGGAATGTAAGGGTTGGGTATTTCGTAAGGGTCCTTTGTATGGTTAAGTTATTTTAGGAGATGCCTAAATCGGCTTCTGATTTGGTTTCTGTAACTTGGATTTCAGCTTGAAATTGTTGAGAAGTTCCTATAATTATTGTTATCTTAAGAATCCCCACAATCAATAAATGCCCTTTTTTTGGCTCGGGATTCCCTCTCAGAATAAAAGGGATTAAAACTTAAGTCCGTCGGTGGTTAAGTACGGGTTGGTTAAGTATTATTGCATAATTAACCGTTAAGCCCAGAGGTTCTATTAGGTATAATGCATTATTAAAAATGACTTCGTCGCTTTCCCTTTATGTTCTAATTTTTGGTCCCAATAAAATTGGAATGTGTTGAAAGAATTTAATAAAATAAAATATATTTTAAATAATATGTAACAAATGAATTGACAAATAATATGTTGTAAAGTGTACACAAACTAGCCGCACCTCTATGAGTACCTAATACTTACCAATATATTTAAAAACGTTACCTAATATAGTACTTACATAGTACCTACCGAACATAAAAAATGACGGAATTTGAATAGGTAAAACTAAAATTTGAATCGAATACCAACTATTTAAGTATTATGCGAAAAAACATTTTTTGAATCCGCCAATTTAATATGAAACGTTCGTTATACCTACTATACCTACTTCCACAGATAAAATGTTAATAGTGCGTTTTATTTGATGAAAAATCTGTCCGAATTTCACGTGGTATCTGCATGAAATATGGCCGCTATAAATATTGAAACGTATTTCAAAAGAACATCAAGTAATTGATTGCATCGGTAATGTGTCAATATACTGGTGTGTAGGTAGAATACTTGTGCACATTATTCAAAAAGAGACGAATCTATTTAGGTGCTGTTTAATACAAACTTGTTACAATTACTTCCCTCATAGAGTTCCTGAGTATAAGGCAAAATTTAATGAATTACTAGTATTCGATGGGTAAGTATGTATTTCTTGAAGTGTTAAGTTTTAGTGACAAATATTTTGTATTTAACTACTAAACGAAAGTGTTGTAAGTAGTTTGTTTATGAAAATTAGAACGCAGTATTCAAATTCAAATTCTTTTCAAATTCAAATTCTTTATTTTGGACAACAGTGATCCATTTCATTGTTAGTAGGTACATAAAAAACTTAGATACATAAAAACTTAGGTACATAAGAAACTATGTTAGTACAACCAACCAACTAAAAACACAATACAAAACAATAAAAATATTGACTTTACAGTGCTACATAGTAATTATTAATATTCTTACACACTCATATCTAGGACTAGAATTCATTGTGTCACGGGTCGCAACACAACTGAAACAAACATATTTTTCATCACACCTATTCGAAAAAGACGACTTGGTTCGGACTTACGGGGTTCCAAAGTTGCTGTTTTCTATTCAGCGGGCGGGAATGAATTTTCATACAACTTTTCCTGCCGGCTAGATCTTTTCCGTCCTATTTTGAATTTAGAACATTTTAGTATTTTGCGCTAAAGAAATCGAACGCAAATATTGTTTGAATAAAGAATGTCTGGTACGACGCGAGGGCCCCGCCAGCTGAATAATAAAAAAAGAAATCAAATTAAGATTTCGTTTTCAAATTAAAATTAAGTTTTCGTGCATTTTTACGTATTATTTTCTATTATATATATATATCGGCGCACAGACGTCTATTAATCATTTTTATTAATTATGCAATCGTTTTACTCAATTGGTGTTGTCAAATTTATAGTCCATTTTATTAGAATAATTTAATCTAGTATTGAAATAATGTGTAAAGTTCTGACATTGCGTTTTAATGTTATCTAGTAACATTTAAATTATCTGTGGACGCGTGACATTCCACTCGGACCCGCTAGCAGTTCATTCTTGACATCCCATTGACTTTTCGCAATGTCAGAACTAAGAGCGGGGCACTGTTCGAAGCGATAGGAGATTTGAGCGGGCACTTTCGCTCGAGCCTTCGGACAGTGCAGCTGATCCAGCCTACTTGAGTTAAGTAGCACTCTTCTATCATTCCTTCTTAAATTTAACTTAGTTAATTTAGATTTAATTTGTTTTAAGTTTAAACATCATTTGTTGTTATTCAGTAACAAAATATAACGCCATTCGTTTGTAAAGAGTTTTATTTTTACTTTCATCTTTCGTTAAATTACTACCTGCAATTATTTGATAAAGATGAGTAACAATAATGGTGTAGATCTTGACGATGGCAACGCCATCACCACATTTCCTACCAATCTAGCACAACCTCCTTCTACATCGGAAGTGGAATCCCCCACGTGTGCCGGACATCCTACCCCTGCAACGGCTTCCACCGAAGCCACGGTAAGTAACCAACCTAATTTGACTAACGTTCCAATGGAGTTCTGCATGCAGATGATGCAGACAATGCGTCAAATGTCCGAACAGTTAATGAATCAACAAACTAACAAGGTAAAAATTAATGAGATATTTCTACCCTCATTCGATCCGGATGGTAATGTCGGTGTGCGTGAATGGTGCCAACATATATCGACAGCAATTGATAAATATAACCTCGATGATTACGAAGTTCGCATGAAGGTGGGTAGTTTATTAAAAGGTCGGGCAAAACTATGGGTAGATAATTGGTTAGTATCAACGAGTTCTTGGGATGAACTCAGAGAAAACCTCATTACAACATTCGAGCCAGAAAAGAGGTATTCGAGGGATGTTTTAAAATTTCGTGAGCATTCGTACGACCATACGAAGGAAATAACTGACTTTTTGTCTCAGGCCTGGGTTTTGTGGAAACGAGTGACAAAGGATAAATTAAGTAATGATGATGCAGTGGAAGCAGTGATTGGGTGTGTTGATGACGAACGTTTGAGAATTGAGTTGATGAATGCCCGTGCCCAATCGGTTCCTGAACTGATTTCAGTCGCATCTTCAATCCGCATCAAAAAACGTGGTCCCAGTGAGGTAGGTTTTCAAGGTACAAGTAAGCGTATGAAACTGAATGATTCTCAAATAACAGTTTTCTGTAAAATTTGTAGAAGAAATAATCATACAACAAGAGACTGCAAATTCCGGTCATTTGAGAATAATTCAAAGCAGGAGATAAACACTTCGATAAGCACAGGTACGCCAGCTGCAGCTCCAACACAAAACAAATCCACGACGTGCACCTTTTGTATGAAGGTAGGTCATTGTTACGAAAATTGCTTTAAACGTGATAAGTCTATTTCAAATATTAACTGTGTAGGAAAAATGAAAACTACCTCCATGCATATTATTATCGGTGATTATTCAATACAGGGAATGTTTGACAGTGGGGCCGAATGTTCAGTGATGCGTGAATCAATAGCTGCAAAGTTACCGGGAAAACGGATTCATGAGGTTAATTATTTACGCGGAATAGGTCATTTTCCGGTAGTGTCATTGTTGATTTTAAAAGCTATATGTGAAATAGATGGTTTTTGCATAGAACTTTCCTTTTCAGTAGTTCCAGATTATGAATTAAGTACCAATGTTTTAGTTGGCATGGATTTGATTAATAACACATCTCTTAGTGTTTTAGTGACGAATAATGGGGTGAAATTATTCCGTTCTCCTACAGTAATGAGCATCAAATCAAATAATGCTTTGTTTGAGAATCTCGACTGTGATCTTACCGATAGTCATGAACTTGAACAACTACGAATTTTACTCAATAAATATGTTCATTTGTTCATTAAAGGTTTTCCTACTAGCAGGGTTAATACCGGGGAATTAGAAATCAGATTAAAAAACCCCGATAAATACGTTGAACGGAGAGCATATCGTTTAAGTCCGATGGAACGCGAAAAGGTTCGGAATATTATTAAAGAATTAATTGACCATAATATAATTCGCGAAAGTAGATCGCCTTACTCGAGCCCAATGATTCTGGTCAAAAAGAAGAATGGAGATGATAGGCTTTGTGTGGACTATCGCGAATTGAACTCTAATACCCTTAGAGATCACTATCCTCTCCCTTTAATTTCTGACCAAATTGATCAATTAGTCAATGGCCATTTTTATAGTTCATTTGACATGGCCGCTGGTTTTCATCAAATTCCAATCGCAGATAATTCAATTGAGAAAACCGCGTTCACAACAGGAGACGGTCTGTACGAATATTTAACCGTTCCATTCGGTCTGAGCAATGCCTCTTCAGTATATCAAAGATGCATAAATAGGGCACTGCAACCATTGTTAAATGAAGGCATTGCTCAAGTTTATGTTGACGATGTACTCAGTAAATGCAGTGACTTTAGTGAAGGTTTATCTAACATTGAAAGGATACTCATAGCTTTACAAAATGCAGGCTTTTCAATAAACGTAGAGAAGTCTTCATTTTTCAAGCGATCAATTGAATATTTGGGCAACATTATTTCGGACGGACAGGTTCGTCCAAGTCCCCGCAAAATCGATGCACTTGTAAAGTCTCCTATTCCCAACAACGTTAAACAGGTCCGCCAGTTTAATGGACTGGCGGGTTATTTTCGCCGTTTTATTCCCAATTTTTCACGTATTATGCTGCCGTTATATGAATTGACTAAGAAAGGTGCCCATTGGGAATGGAATGAGCGACATGAGCACGCCCGTAATGTAATCATTGAACATCTCACCTCTGCTCCTGTTTTATCTATTTTTCAGGAAGACGCACCAATTGAGCTCTACACAGACGCGAGCAGCCTTGGATACGGCGCCATACTCGCACAAGTGATTAATGGACGTCGTCATGCCGTGGCCTACATGAGCATGCGGACAACTGAAGTCGAAAGCCGGTATCATTCATATGAACTAGAGACGCTTGCCGTGGTAAGAGCCATAAAACACTTCAAACAGTATCTCTATGGGCGCAAGTTTAAAGTAATCACAGATTGCAACGCCCTTAAGGCGTCGAAACATAAAAAGGAGCTTCTCCCGAGAGTGTATCGTTGGTGGGCATTTCTTCAAAATTACGACTTCGACATTGAGTACCGGAAAGGGGAGCAGATTCAGCACGCGGACTTCTTCAGCCGGAATCCAGGTACATTACAAGTAAACATCATGACCAGGGATCTAGAGTGGCTAAAGATAGAGCAGCGTCGAGATGCTTCACTACGACCTATAATTGAGACTCTCACACGCGGCGACCTAGTAGATGGATACAAGTTGGATAACAATGTGTTGATAAAGGTGTGGTCAGATCCAGAATCGTGTTCCCAGAAGGCGGTGGTGGTACCAAAAGCATTTCAATGGAGTCTAATCAACACGTTTCATTGTGTGCTAAAACATCCTGGCTGGGAGAAGACTTTACAAAAAGTAAAAGAAGGATATTGGTTTGATAAAATGTCGAGTATAATCAGAACCTTCGTAGATAACTGTGTCGTGTGCAGAACTTCAAAAGGTCATTCTGGGGCCGTCCAAGTACAACTACATCCCATTCAGAAGCCTACAGCAGCGTTTCAAGTGGTACACATGGACATCACTGGGAAACTCGGAACAACCAACAATCACGAGTACGTTATAATTACTATAGACTCATTCAGTAAGTACGTGCTTTTTTATTACGCTACCAGGAAGAGCCCACATAGTACATTGGCAGCATTAAAACGCACAGTACACCTGTTTGGCACGCCGACTCAAATTATAGTTGATGGCGGCCGCGAATTTCTGGGAGAGTTTAAGTTATATTGTGACAATACAGGTATCAACATACATGCAATATCGCCAGGAGTAAGCCGAGCAAATGGACAAGTCGAACGTATGGTTGGTACACTTAAGAATGGGCTGGTAATGATACGTAATTATGACACTGAAGACTGGCCCAGTATGCTAGATAGCCTACAATTAGCATTTAACTGTACACCCCAGAGTACCACTGGAGTAGCACCACTCACACTGATTACTCATCGTAAACATTGCGTGCCCCCCGAACTGCTTAATCTTGTAAACTTCCAGGATGAAACTATTAACATCGAGCAGCTTTACCAGCATGTACAGCAGAGAATGTTAACAGCTGCTGAAAGGGAGAAGCACAGATTCGACAAAAATAAAGCAACGATTCGCCACTTCGCAGTTGGTGATTACGTCCTCATAAAAAATAATCCTCGAAATCAAACCTGTTTAGACTTGAAATTTAGCGATCCCTATGAAGTTTGTAGTGTTTTAGATAACGACCGCTACTTGGTGAAGAAAGTAGTCGGCAGAGGGCGACCACGCAAAGTCTCCCACGACCAGCTTCGCCGGGCACCACAACCTGGCCTGCAGGCGACCGTATCGGCGGATGAGACGTCGGAGCAGCCAGCTGTCAACGAAGAGGAGCTGAGTCAAAGCAACCAGTCAGAACCGCAACCTTCTACCTCAACACATGCCATGGGGCATGAGTGAACCGGCTGTGCCAACAACTTCAGTTCAAACGGTGAGCATTTTTCTTAACCAAATTACAGTAAGTCACTTCCTTATAAAGGAAATATGTACCTATGCATTACAGTGCACTATAATGTTATCACAGGGATTAGTTTTCCAACTACTTTTCCCATTACGATCAAGATGATGGACTTCGTAAGTTGCTTCATAAAGGTGCACACTTATGTATTGTAAAGACAATATTCTTTCCCCTTAATTTGTTTATTTCAGAGCCTCTGTGTACCACGGTCAAAATAGACCTAGAGCACAGCATCAATCCCTTACCATTGTTCCTTAGAGCCCCTGTGTACCACGGCGAACAGGACCGCCCAGAGCACAGCATCATTTCCCTATTTGTTTTTTTTTTATAATAACGTTGGCTCAGAGAGGGGTACAACGACTAACGTAAAGAAATACTGATTGCAGTAACTACTTGCACCAAGAGATGCATTAACTCCAATCAATATAAAATAAAAATCTACATACAAAAACATGCTTTATATGTGTACAGATGTATAAAGTTCAATAACTTATTTACTAATTACCTACTAACTTAATAATTTACTGATTTACAGTAATTTCTTCCTATGGTTGCTATAAATTCTGTTCAAATATCTATAGATAGGTGCTGACTTTACAGATACCTATCTCAAACATGATCATTTTCATTTCAGATAAACATGCCGCACAATCTTCAGTCCCGGGCGGAGCACTCCCGGCTGAACAGAATGGCCGTATCGGCGCACAGACGTCTATTAATCATTTTTATTAATTATGCAATCGTTTTACTCAATTGGTGTTGTCAAATTTATAGTCCATTTTATTAGAATAATTTAATCTAGTATTGAAATAATGTGTAAAGTTCTGACATTGCGTTTTAATGTTATCTAGTAACATTTAAATTATCTGTGGACGCGTGACATTCCACTCGGACCCGCTAGCAGTTCATTCTTGACATCCCATTGACTTTTCGCAATGTCAGAACTAAGAGCGGGGCACTGTTCGAAGCGATAGGAGATTTGAGCGGGCACTTTCGCTCGAGCCTTCGGACAGTGCAGCTGATCCAGCCTACTTGAGTTAAGTAGCACTCTTCTATCATTCCTTCTTAAATTTAACTTAGTTAATTTAGATTTAATTTGTTTTAAGTTTAAACATCATTTGTTGTTATTCAGTAACAAAATATAACGCCATTCGTTTGTAAAGAGTTTTATTTTTACTTTCATCTTTCGTTAAATTACTACCTGCAATTATTTGATAAAGATGAGTAACAATAATGGTGTAGATCTTGACGATGGCAACGCCATCACCACATTTCCTACCAATCTAGCACAACCTCCTTCTACATATATTATTTTCTCATAGTGGGTGATGAAAAGTAGAGTGTATCACTCGGGTGCAAGTATATTTTTGGCTCGGGCGACGTACTTTGAATCCCTCGCTACGTTCGGGATTCTACTCTAGAATCTCTCACTTCGCTCTGGATTCAAAAAACGCCCTCGCCGAAAAAATATTACTTTGCACCCTTGTCATACAATCTACTATTATCTGTCACATAAATATCTGCCCTGACGAGAAAGGAACCCAGTAGCTTTATTTTTAGTTTTTTTTGGAGTTTTCAAGCAATGTATTTTTTTTATTAGGTAAGTATTCGTCTACTACGACCAGTGATCACAGAAAAAGGGTTATGTAATCAGAAATGATATTACAAAATTATAAAGAGTGAACTTAGAATCATCATCATCATCTCAACCCATCATGACCCACTATCGAGCACGGGTCTCTTCTCAGAATGAGAAGGTTAAGGTCATAGTCCGCCACGCTGGCCAAGTGCGGATTGGCGGACTTCACACACCTTTGAGTTTTGCGAACTGTCCGGTATGCAGATTTCCTCACGATGTTTTCCTTCACCGTTTGTAGCAAGTGACATGTAAATACTTACTTATAACGCATATTATAACTCCGAAAAGTCAGAGGTGCGTGCCCTGGGATTTGAACCCGCACCCTCCGAATAGGAAGCCGAATTCTTAACCCTTAGGCTATCACCACTTAGAATTAGAAGAAGCAATAAATTGACGTCTTAAGTAGTATGTCCTCATTTTCGTTCCCGAATACCTGCCTAGGCGAAATGAACTATCATTTCCATAAATAGACCGTTATTCGGGAATATTTCATCCCTGTTGAGTACCTAGTGTGTTAACAAAACAGGCTATACCTGCTGACTTCAATTATTTTATCTATCTATCTATCTTTTTATCTATATTTTTATTTTATATTATCTATTTAAATCGATGTGAACAAGGGATAACTGTTGTGCAAACAAATTATTTCAATGGAGTTTACTAACTCATACTACGAATTAAATGCAATGAATAGAGATTTTTATGCAATCTATCTATAAATGTGGATAAAAGTGAAAGGTCACTATCTCATCACGAAATATCGAAAACCGCTTGACACAACACACGACAAGGACGCACACCCAGACCCAGAACGGAAAGGCGACCAGCAACTTTCTTAAGGACCTTGGGCCTGGGATATGAATATGAACATGCATGAGACATCGCTTCTTAGATCGAGGATATTGTGTGCGAAAAATTATGGGAATAATGAAATATAGTCGTCTTACGCACCGCGCACACATAGTAGGTATCTACTTTAGTCGTCGCGACTTATAGGCTAATAAGGAAGGTGTAATAACACCTTCCTAAAGGAGATCCGCCAAATCCCATACAAAAAAAACCCAGGCCCGGCGCTAAAGCAATGTATGTCAGTTTTTAGAGTAAATATAGTAAAAACATTATATATATTCGGTTTTGCTAAATTCACATAACGTATTTTTTTGCCCATTGAATTTTCATAGGCGCTCTATGTAAAAAATATATTTTTAAGAGAAACATCATTATTCATTGTACAATACCATTGTAATACTGTGATTATGGCATATAAGCATGTATATTATATTGAAATAACTTTTATTTGCAATTTTTCATAGTCCATTATTTTCCACTTTTTCATACTTTAGAACTTCTAGGTAATTTTTTCATAGTTAATTTTTTTTTAATAAAAATATAACTATAAATGAAAAATATGTAAATATAATATAATGTATACATGCTTATATGCCATAATCACAGTATTACAATGGTATAGTACAATGAATATAATGACGTTTCTCTTAAAAATGTACTTTTTTACATAGAGCGCCTATGAAAATTCAACGGGCAAAAAAATGTGTTAGCATTTGAATTTAGGAAAACCAAATACATACAATATTTTTACTATATTTTCTCTAAAAACTGAGATACATTGCTTTGGCGAGGGCCTGGGTCAATTTTGGCGGATCCCCTTTAGTCATCTAAATCAGGAGGGCTACTACGAAATCCGAACTACGAACAACGTACGAAATTCGATTTCGAAACGTCACACGTCAGTCGTTTCGGAAAATTTCCTACTATGAAAATTGTATTGTATGAAACTGACTCCTGATTTAGATGAATAAATTAAGGAAGGTGTAATAAGCCTATTAGTGATATGATGTACCTAACTAGATTCTAAAATATGAAATGGATGTGTTAAAATATGCAAGATTATTTGGGGGTATCGAACAAGCTGTTCGCTCCAGGCCCAAATCTGTTGTTCTCCTTTAAACTCATCATTTTCACGTCTCTGGGAATTGAACCCAGGACCCTCAGAGCAGCGATCCGGTGTGATAACCATTGCGCCATCCGGGTCGTCATAGGTATGTTAGGTATATGAGTGTAGTAGTATACTATTAGTGGAGTGCCGTAAGCTTTTAACCTCGGAATCCAGGGACTATGAATGAATCTTCATAAAAACTGTTGGACTGTATTTCAAAATGCACAAATAGAAAAGTTAAAAAAAAAAACACCGATCTTTTTTTATTTTTTTTATCTTTGTTGGTAAGTTTGTGACCCCATAACTTCGTGTTGCGTAAACCGATTTTGATGATTCTTTATTTCCTTGAAAGTGGGTACTTTTGGTATAGTCCCATATAAATTTGAGCGACATCTGACGAATAGTTTCGAATTAACTTGAATAATATTTAAGGATGTTTTGTAGTGTGTGTTTATGGTTTTTCCCTAATAACTTTTTACTGAGTGTATAAATTTTTATTATTCTCTTTTTATTTGAAAGCTGGTACTTGCATTGTAGTCTCATATAAATTTGAGCGGCATCTGACTAGTAGTTTTTGAATTATCCTTAATAACTTTTTTGTATGTATGTTACCTTATATCTTACTACTTAGAGTTCCGATTTTGATCATTCTTTTTTTAATCGAAAGCTGGGGTCTTAGGTTAGGTTGGGGTCTTAGGTTTGCCATTTTTATGTCTTACGGCACTCCACTATATACCTAGTCAGGCTGAACATATTTTAGTCGAGTGTGAGCAATGAACGTTTCGTTAGCGTGAAGCTCTTCCGGACGAGTAAATCCAAGACAATAGACGTCAAGACGGTAACTAATGGGCGATGGTGTGGAAACTGGAAACTGGATGAACCGTGTATTGCCTTGTCTCTCAAGTGGACAGTTGGATATAATTAACTAAAAGGCTAAGTAACTGTCCATTCATCATCTTCATGTCGGCCTCTACAGTTGCAAACTCATTCTTTACCGAGGTAGCTTTGTACTGTTCTAGGTAGGTGTAAACTGTTTGAAAGTGTTTCGATTGCATTCGGAATTTCAGTCAGAGAGCCAGTCACTGTTAACAACAGATTCTATATCTACTGCTATCTAACCCTATAAGTAATATATTATCTACTCCCTTTTACGTGAAATAGTCTCAGCTCAAGTTAAAACTTTAATAGTGTTAAAAAAAAAGACGTGTGGCACTCGGAGACTGCCGCGGTAAAGCTATTGCATAGCATTATATATAAATTAACAAAACAAAAAATAATACTGCATTTGTGATAATAATAATAAAATGTATGTATATAGAGTACTAACTCATTTTCTTTCACTATTTTTTCGTGACTTTCTTCATTAATAAATGCACTTTGTTTATTCATATTTAAAATACTTTGTAGGTACACAAATTATACGAGTACAGATATTCACTGTTTTGCAGTGTTTCATAGGCAATATCACTGAAAGAGACGCATAATAATGACGTAAGCCTAATTGTTATACCGCCAACAGACTCACGTGAGAAGTCTCGAAGAGAAATCTTGCCGAGAATTTGCGCGAGAACCGAGAAAGCATCTACACTCATGCGACCTTCTCATTCGCATTCTCGATCGTCATCCGGAATGGACGTCAGTGCAGCGGCTTTGGTTTTATAAGAAATAAATTAATATAAGTACTAAAATAATAATAATAATTGGTAACCACAGACAGTAGATAATTTTAACTAGAAATGTAAATTTTAAATACAAAAACACACAACGGTCCCACTGAGACCGAACGAGAATGTGAATACGGTTCTCTTTTCTCGCCCGAGAAACCCTTTGAAGCGGGCAAAAATACCGACACCGATCCGAGCACAGGCGAGCCCGAGAACGAGACTGCGAGAAACCGATCACATTCACGCTTCTCGGGTGTTCTCGGGGGTTCTCGGCGTGAGTTTGTAGCCGCTATTAAGAATACGTACATCATAACGTCACATTATAGGTGCATTTTAATCTTTATTAGAAACGGATAATGCATTAATTTGTGCAAAGAAGATTTAAATATTCTGAACAAAAGCATAAGAACTATTTCAGTTGACAAAATAATTCTTTTTAAAAAGAAAATTGACATTTGACATTTAAGTCCTACAACGATCTTTTGGCGCGTGAATGACGTGTGGGTGACAGAGACAGTGCCTTACAGTTTGCCTTGCCTGTATGGCACTGTCTCTATCACCCTCAAGTCATTAATATAGTGTCATTATTTTATGTCATGTTATTTTGTATGTTTTAAATCTAAATACGCGATAATTAGACTATTATGAATACATGTTGTCGATTCCAACGCCTTATTTAATCCAGATCTACATGTAATTATTCTTAAAACACCGAACCGACGGGGCGAAAATCAAATGTTTGACAGGTAAGATTTGTATGGGAAATTAAAATTTTCATTTTTAGTATTTTCATCGCAATTTCTCCATATTTTCTCATCGCTGCAACCTTCCCTGAACTTCCACGAATATTTCAAGACTAAAATTAGCCAAATCGGTTTAGCCGTTATAAAGTAAAAGTTAGTTAACTCAGTTAAAAGTTCTGGTATTTATCGATGTGTGGGTGCACAGACATAGTAACTATGTATGTGTGTGGGTGATGGGGGTGTAATAATTTTTTCGTTACGAAATTTTTGCATTCGGTCCCCGCGCCCAAGGCCCGCGATAAAAGCTATGCAATAGCTTAAAATTGTCCTTAAATTGTTTTACATCAATCCGTGATTAAATGTCAATAGGTGCAGATAAATTGTTATTTTATTCTATGATTTAAGTTGACGACGACATGACAGAGAGTAAAATCTTCCATCCGTCGCCTAAAGTCCTTACCTACTTGTGGATTATCTTCAAAAATCCATAACTCGCACCGTGACGTACCTACGGATTAAAGATTGGCACAGATTAAAATTTCAATAGAGGGTTTCATCCAGTTTTAGATCCGTAGAACTCTACTGAAGGAATTAGCTCTACCCCAACACTTATTCAACTGATTCAACATACTCGTACATTGCAAATAAAAGTTTGTAATAACTTAACTATTTTTCTGCTTACGAGAAACTAGCGTTATAAAGCCGCTTTAACACTATGTTGTCATGTATTGTTCGCTCCGTTGTCACATCGCTAACGCATGTGTGAGTTTTCATATTCATTGTTTATATTGTAAGAAGTAGATTACTGATGCCCTGAAAAAGAAATGAACATAAAATAGTTTCATTCCTGTACCTAATACTTAAGCGTGTTAGGCATGAGATGGAGATTCCCAAATGAGAATTTTGAAATTGTTCAGTGCTTTCAAAAGGCAAGTTTTCTCAGTTGCAAACAGAAACAATTTGTGTCTGTATGGAGCTCCGGTTAAATAAATTGTTTAAATTATTCTGCGGCAAAGAGAGTAAAGAATAAAAGCTTTAAGTGCAGTGTTTAAAAATGTTGGTTTCATGCTTCGGTGGTTATAAAATTTATTTCGAGAAAGATTTATGTTTTTCCACCTTAAGTTCTAACAATAAATACTATGCCAAGTTTTATACAGGTATACACCTCTATATAAAAAATATAGCAAAACGTAAAATAAATAAAAAAGTGTATTTGTGTACATATATTTGTACTATCCAGATAGTAAGTATATTATGTAGAGACAGGAGATAAACAGGAAATAACGTAGTACCTAGATTCATATTGGATGCGGACACAAGTTCATTGTCATCATCATCGCAACCCATACTGACCCACTTTTGGCAAGACAAGGATTTCGTTGATGCCTCTACACGTTAGCCAACATGTTGGCGAATGTTATGGCCAATAGGTAATGGCCATCGTGTAGAGCGGGGGTTTGTGATTACTTTGGTAGGTATTGGACCTATGGCCCACAACTTGGCGCAAGATCCGTGAGGTGTCGGTTTTTCAACGCGGATCAAAGGGTTGTGGCGTGATTGTGGCACAGTTATCGGCGCAGCGTCCACACGTTGGCCACGATTTCAGTTAGAAACGAGCGCCCACGCTGAGCGCACGCACTTTATTCATACGTCGATATCTAAATTATGTCTACAATATGGCAACTATGAGTAATATAGATGTATTATAATGAAATAAATGTGTATAATAATTTTTATACACATTTTTATTGTATTGTATGCTGAGAATAATTAAACCGCAGCAGCCGTTAGAACCTCAATATTCATTTTAAGAAAATATTAATATCGTCCGCACATTGGCCCGAACCGACGCAGACTGATCGACCTTCCAACGTGTGGACGCCGTCACAATCTCTTGGCAATCATCTTCGCCACAACATTGGCCAACATGTTGGCTATCGTGTAGAGGCGCAATCATAATGCGATAAGTGGCGGCCAATTTACCATGCTGGCCTAAGGGTCGGGCCACATTGATCGACGGCGATCGACGGTTTGTCCATACAAAAAGAGCGTAAAGTATGGAAAGCCGTTCGGCTCGTCGATGCGAAAGGACGCGTACGGCTTTCCATACTTTACGCTCTTTTTGTATGGGCAAACCGTCGATCGCCGTCGATCAATGTGGCCCGACCCTAATGCGGATTGGCAGACTTCACACGTCATCTTCGATAATATTATATAGAACTTCAGATGTGCAGGATTCTTCACGATGAATTTCTTCTTGGAAGCAAGTAAGAAATAAAAATCTATTTATTATTATTTTTTTTTAATTAGCGGTGCGTGCTGAAACTCAAACTCGGGGTTTCCGGTTTGGTTAGTCCTATAATCAACCTAATGGGCTATCACTGCTACACAGGACACAACTTTCCTTTATTATAATACCTATGTCTGTTTTTTTTCGGTGGACCGGTCAGCAGGATTTTCCGCTTGTCAATCCCCGTGTTGGTCGACAGAAATGTGACAATTTAGAAAGGCGTAGGTACTTTTTTATAAACGGTGAAATGATTACTTATTTTATCTCTTTGTATTTTATGAATATTTGTTAAAGACATATTATTACCGAAAAAGTGCAAAGGGATACCTATATATATATATATATATATATATATATATATATATTGTACAGGTTAGGTAGGTTTATTAAAAACAAGAGCTCATATATGTAGTTCATGTTACTAAAGTGTACAGTTAAATATAATTGGGCTTATTGAATGACTAGTAAACCCGCCCTCGCTTCGCTTCGGGTAACCAGTCCGTTCAAAAATCTCTATATAACAAATTATGTTATTCCGATGTCCTAGCTATGTTACTGCAAAGTTTCATAAAATCCATTCAGTAGTTTTTGCGTGAAAGAGCAACAAACACACACTCACATACATCCTTACAAACTTTCGCATTTATAATATTAGTAGGATTATGTTTAAAAGAGCGCCTAAAGTGCTAGTCGTTTAATTGAATTGTAATTTAATTCCTTACCTACTAGCTATTTTCAACGGCTTTTCTGGTGTGTTACTCTGAATAAAATTCTAAATATTTTCAGGAGATGATCGCGGTATATTGAAAGTTTTCCATGTACCGATTCTTTGCCATCAGATATTGCATATTATCTGTGCCTCCTGTGACAAGTGATACAAGTCGAGTTGTACCCTTTTTGTGATTTTAACATAGAAGTTTATAAAAAAAATGTGTGCGTGTACTAGTGTACACACGTATGAAGTGAAACTTCTTACATATTTTACCAAAAAGACTAGTCGTTGCATACCGTATAACGAAACATTAATCTTTAGCTAGTCTGTGCATATTATGTCATGTCAATGTCAAGCGAATATTTTGTTTTGATTGTATTCTAATAAGATTGTAAACTTACAAATAGATAAAAATCACAATCTTATTAGAATCGTAAAAGGAAAATGTAGGTTTTTTCTAATAAGATAGTGAATAGATAGAGGTCTGTGGTTGTCTTGGTTTTGTTATTTTAAACACAATTGTATGGTGTTTGTTTTGTTCGTGTTTATTTAAATGAAACTACCACTTTAGTAATTTTGCTCCGAAATACTTTTTCTAAATAAAAAAAGTACTACTTCGTCTGAACCAACCGTAAGAGGGGCAAAATAAATAATATAATAACAATAAAAATAAAAATACACTTAAAAACTAAATAAAAACATTACGCCGTTTATTGTCCAATAGTCGCCATCTTGAGTCCAATAATAAAATCCCAAAATTAGGTACCGTTATAGTGCCACAAACAAGTCAAAACATACCTGGCTGGTTATAAATAATTTGGATAAAAAACAAACTAAAGAGACGTCAGAGTTACATTGACAAATAATGTCATCAAAGTAAACAATCAAAAGAAATCGTATTTAAAGTTACAGAAATGTATCAATAAAAATAAAGAAGGAATACAGGAAACATTAAAAAAGGTAACATTTAAAATTTATAAATAGTCCCAGAAGTCAATAACAAAGTAATAATTGTATACATTACCAAAATATCTACCTCCAAAGTAATCAACATAATCTTGACATGGCGCGCGTCAAAAGCGTAACGCGTCAAAGCGTAACGCGTCAAAGCGTAACGCGTCAAAGCGTAACGCGTCAAAGCGTAACCTGTCAAAGCGTAACCGAAAAATGTGACGAAAATTATTTTCCAACGCCGATAAAGAAGTTTCACTTCAAAAAATTACGATTTTTTTGGTCTAACTCACGTTCTTCTATCTGCTATAGTTTCGGAGATAATTTTGTGCAAACTGATATAAGTGCACAGGTTTTGGCAAAAAAACCGTGAGTATAGATATATCTAATGTTGTAACCCCTACACATAATTGCTCAACAGACTGTTTTAGTGCTTCGTGCTATATAATAACTGCGACTATATCTATTTTCACATTTTATTTTTCAACATATTAATCGTGAATATTGATTTATTTAGAGTTATATCAGTTTGAACCGATTTGTTTCAATACTGACTAGGGTACATTCTATATGTATATGCCTACTGATACATTTCTTTACTTCATGTCATATCAGTTTACACAAAGACAATATTTATAGGTGCAAAATAATTTATCTCTAGTTGTATCGTTTATCATGTAATATTCGCTCACATTTGAAATAAAAAAGATACAACTCACAGATTTTTGATAAATTGCTTTAATATTATAATATATAGGTATTACAAAAAACTAAATGTACGGTGACAGTAAATGTTTTTATCTACCAAATAAGGTATTCATATTACATCTAGCCCTCTTAGTTTATGAGCTAGAATTTTTTTAAACTTGTTTTCGCTCTCCTGTAAAATGATGATTTTTCACTTGTATCACTTGTCACAGGAGGCACAGATATAAACTATATTTTTTTTTATTTTATTTATTCATAACATTAATTTTGGTTTACAATATGAAAGCATTGCAAAAACCTTTTACAGTTTGTCCGCAACGCTAGTTAGTCTAACTTAGTTACATGTTTATATTCTACATAAATATAAATTAAGTACAGATAACTCGCACTTATGATCACCTCGATGTCATCCGTGCGATTACCGACCGGTTATAGTAAATATCTTACTATCCAAATAATTGATCATCAAACAAACTGTCTTGTTACGATCTTAAAAAATTAAAGGAAATATATCTAAGTACCTATACCCTCTCTTAGGGTTAAATTTCCAAAAGCTAAAGCTAAAGCTTTTAAATAGTTGATCTTGATTAATTCATTGTAACCGGAAACCTCTTTTCTTTAAATAGTTTAGTTTAGCAATCATTATAATTATTTTTAGTTTAAAAAGTATATTATAATTTTCTACTGTAGAGGTGGAATTTTCGAAGTTAAGTTTTTTAAAACTTATATGTATTTTACGTAACTTTCAAAGATCTCGTTTCTAGTAGGTATTTCGCATAAAGAAATGAAATAGGTAATAAAGTATTTCTGAATGATTCATTTACAATTTAACCATTTATTTCGGTACAATAGAAATTGTTTCGGAAAACATAAAAGGAACACCTCTGGCTGAGATCTATTATTAAAATCTTATTAAGCGCGTCCCGATTTGATGAGACGCGGTCAGTACAAAGACTTCACAGTCCTCCAAACGAATAAAGCCACCGCCAACTCGTTGCGAAGAACGTTTTAGCAACAACTTCTATTTTATTTAGTGTCTTTAACCTTGAAATTTGACCTGATTGCTATTTATTTAATTATACACCATTAGAAAACCATTTTTAGGGGTACAGCTAATTAACAGAAACCTCATAATGTCAATTTGTCACTTAACTTTAAGTACCTACTTATTTTTTTTTATTTCATTCAGCAGCTACGAAGGACAGGTCAAACGTATAACACCCCCATTATTAGATCAGGAGCTAAAAAAGATACCTTCGTGTAAAAAACTTCGTAATTTGTTATCGTTTTTCTTTCGGTTCTTTCAACGTTCGTTCAACGGTACGGAAACTATTGGTACCTACGTCAGAAAATAGCTCATAAGTAATAATAAAAACATTGTTTTATATAAAAGCAATTGGTAAAAGCTCAGTTGGTTAAACTTTTTGATTGGACTCGGTAAACTCACTTGCCACGCAGAGTTCTTATCTGAAAAATAGTCCCGGGACTAATCCCTCTGTTATTTTCTTTTCCTCCGCGTACTTACACTTACGTAATGCTAAACTCATGAACCGCTAAACTTAACTAGTTCAAACACGGCACAAAGACAGATCTTTGTATTTTTGTAATAATTTGAAATTTCTCGGATGGAGAAGAATCAGTTTTGGCCATTAGGTGGCAGTACCACAACACAATGTACTCACTTGTGTTGTGGGTAATTTTGACGGGAGTATCTTACAAAAAAATTCTACAAAAAGGTCGGCGAATGGTAAGGAACACGATCATTTACAAAAATGTATCCTACAGTCTGTAGGTAAATGTTTATATAATCTTATATAAAATTTTTTTTCTTTTTCTCCAACTCTAAAAAATAAAAAAGATAATTATTAAGTACTTATTTAACATAAAAAATAAAAGCTCAGTAAAGAAGCTTGAACTTTCAAGCTTCTTTACTGAGCTTTTATTTTGTGTGCAGTGTGAAAATGGGCAAATCAGGAACATAATTCCATGATGTTTTATAATTTTTGTATTTCATGAAGATTTGGCAAACAGAACACTAACATTTTGGTAGAAAACCTGAAACATTCCTCATCATCACATTTCGTCTAAAGCACCTCTTTTGTAGCACCTCTTCACTCCACACCTCGCCTCGCCAAATTTCATCTTGCTACTGATCTTGCCCCTCAGTTGTATTATTAGAGGCATAAAATTCCTCATTTCCAACTAAAATAAAGCCAAATAAATTTTCCAGTTTTATGATTATGAATGGAAACCTAAATGAAAATCCAAAGGAGCGATAACACGAAATAAATATAATAAACCATTTTTATACGTATTTTCACTGCTCCTGATAGTGTTTTGTCGTGTTATCGTTTTCTCTCTTGTTTTGTCTGTCTGTACCCCTTCTGTTCTGCTATCTAATTGTATTATTTTTGTCTGTTTCTGTGTTGGCTGGAAGAAATCGCTTGGTAGAGCCGGTATCGCTTGGTAGAGTTATAAGGCCGCGCGTTGTTTTGTTTTCCGGCTTTTGTTGTTTTAGGGCATATTACTTTTGGAGTATAAATAACAAAATACAAAAGATATAATATTTAGACTGTACGGATAATAGGTATATGATTTTAAACTTAGCTCATCGCGGATTGTACACATTTTACTTTGATACGGGTACGAGTACACACCACACGATATTTATTTTGTACGCCGATATTTCGACTCAGTTACATAGATCGTGGTCACGGCTGAACTGCGATGGTGCGGAGAAGCTTTTGATAGGATATATGACTTTTGGCATTAATTAATTATATTATCATTCAATTAATTAATTCTTAACTCGATTCTTATCTAATAATAGTAAAATTTGTAAGGATAGGTAATGTGTATATTTTAACTTTACAACGGAGGAAGTAATCGTTAGATTACTTTTCGTAAATATTTTTAGTAATTATTGTACTTCTTAGGCGCTTTGCCCACGGAGCAACTATTGCAGCAACTGGAAACTGGCAGCTAACTGGCAGCTAGCTGTTTACATAATGTACCTACATTTCACTTGGACTGCGCACACACAGCAACTCGAGTTTCGAGTTCCGGCAATCGTCAACAGTTTTCAGTTGCTGTAATCGTTGAGTAGGTCAGTTCCTAATTGCCGCAACTAGCAACTGTTAAATATTATACCGGTGTTAAAAGTTGCCGGTTACCGCAACTGTCAATCGCAAATCAATCAATCAAGTTGCTCACAAATTGCTATGAAATTGCGGCAACCGTAAACGTTGTAGCACCTATCAACTTTTTACAGGAAACTTTTAAAAAGTTGATAATTGCCTCAACTTGAGTTGCTCCGTGGGCAAAGCGCCTTAAGTACGTAAAATTAAGCGCTTTTCCTTCTTTGACTTCGGCCTCGGAGGACATAAAGTCATGTGGTCATTAGATAGCATCTGCTAAATAATGTCGTAGGATGAAGTACGCAGTATGCTATAGAGTCTATGTATCTCTATAGTATAGACTATAGACAGTCCTCAGTCGTAACCCTACCCTACCCTACTCAACACCTCCTTTTAGTGGTTCATTTAATAGTGGAAACCATATTATGTATAAATATAATCGACAAAGTTAATTATACTCCTGACGTGACAAATCAGGCTGTAGTGTAATAGAATTGGAATTCAATGGTAAAACGATTTGGTACAGATTTTAATTACGGGCGCTTTTAGTGTCATGCGGATTTGCTCACGCACGCGGGATTGGCCCGCATGCGTGAAATTTCACGCTGCGGATCATACGCAGTTTAAGTTTCAGTCTTCTGCGGGTTGCGTAACGGGTTGCGTAGACGATTAGTACAATACGGTGCGTGCGCCCCGTCCGACACTAAAATGGGCAGTAAAGTTGTAGGGACGCTCACGCATGCGGATGCCCTGCTGCGGGATGACGCCCCGCACAGCGCCCCGCGTCCCGCGTGCGTTTTTCACGCTTTATAGTAAATTCATATATGAAATTGTTCTTTGCGGGTGCTACGCATGCGGGCCAATCCCGCGTGCGGGAGCAAATCCGCATGACACTAAAAGCGCCCTTAGCGCCCAATTGCAGCTCCGTGGCGTATCTCGTTATAAAAAAACAGTTAGACTGACTACCTCGTCGCTAGTATTCACCAGGGTTCCGTACAGATAAAAAATGTATGTTTTAGAATCACTGTGTTTGAACTGGATGGGTAGTAGGATGTATTTTTATTTAACTTAGTATTGCCCGCGGTTTGGCCCAGGTGGAAGTAAATTTTACCGATTTTCATACTAAGTTTTTTAGCCACTTTTGTTCCACTTAGGAGAGGAATATACAAAATCCGTTCTAAGCGGACATCTACTAACTTAAACTAACTTCCTGCAAATTTTATCTTCATGAGTCAAGCGGAATTTCATCATAACTGAGTGACTTTTTGCCTTTACATATAGAAAATGACGAATAGAATACATACATATGTCGGAGACACTTGTCAGGATGGTGGTATAATGCTCCGATCATCAGGTTGTAAGGTGAAAATAAAACACAGTGGGCATTCAATACTTTTCTTAATGATTTAAATTAGGTTTCAGGTTACACAGTTCGATTTAATTTGATTAAAGCCTTTAGGTTAAGTTAAAACGTGGCACAACGGAAATACACTTAGAGAAACGTTATGCCGTCGGGCATAGGTACAACGCAGTCTAGGATTTTATTACAGAGTACACTAGTTAACTTAATGCGACCGTTCGACTCGACGTCTCCTCGAGAAGTCCTCCCTGTTCGTAAGTGACTGCAGAGGTGCCCTCTGTTGGGTTCCCCCTCTCCGATATCCCATCGAGTGACGTTTACAATTCGCACAGAGTTGCCATTTAAATTACAGTTTCCGGATATCATTAATCTAATTTTATTTCCGTCTCCGACACATATGTTATATTAAATTCTTCCACATCGGTAATGCCTTTGGTGTCATTGTCCATGGGCGATGATGACCACTAAGTGGCTGCTCCTTTGAAAAAAATATGATACCAACCTGTCGATGACTCATCACACACATTTTAAAAATTACAGCACACAATGAATATTAAATTCAGGAAACATTTCGAAATGTTTATTGGATGTTTATTATACGGAATTCTGAATTTGGAGCTGGTTAGCTTTTCTGCATCGGTTTACAATGTTTACATACATACTTCCTTTGGATACAACTAATTCTCAGATTTATGCATTTTATGCAAGACGAGAAATACATACCTATTTAAATTATGTAAGATTTATATTTAAATATCTATTGTAGTAGTAGGTACTATGTTTGAGTGTAGATATGCAGTGGTAATTTTTTGAGCTCAATTTATAACTGTTTTATTGTTATATGATTTTATATACCAATTATATCCATATTGTTAAATAGTTTCATGGATAAAAGCATTAAATAAATATAATAAATAAGCAAGAAATTAGTAGACTGTGTAAAACAGATCACTGAAAGTTAAAAAGAAAAATACCAAGTGTATCACTGATGCCCCTCACAGATGTTCATTACTTTGCTCTGACTTGATTACTCGACTTACTTACGTTTATTCTGATTCCTGATGACTTACTCACATTCCCTAGAGGCTGTCGCGCTCCTTCCCAGCTAGATCTACTGTCTTATAAATACATGCCCACTGGTAAAGTGAACATTATTTCCCTACAATCCCAGTGCGCTTGTATCTTTTACGTCTGATTATGTTACTAATTTTGTCTTAGAGTTTTATTTGAAGGTAAACTAATTTATTGCTACATTTTAATGTCTTATGATTATGATCCAGTAGGTATTTGTTAAGTAATGTAACGTTGAAATATAACAAAATATGTACTGTTGGCTAAGACCCATTATTGGCCCACTACTGAGCACTTATTGAGGAGGCCTAGAGCTTTCACCACCACGCTGCTCCGGTGCGGATTGGTAGAGGTTAGTGGCCAGCAAAGTATAGGAAGTTTTAATACTGCCGGATCGCCTCCGATATGGATTGACGAATGCTATCTATAAATTACAACCAGGATCGACGGCTTTACGTGCCCTCCAAAGCATGGAAAGGTTGAAGAAATTTTGCCACAAGAGGTCACCCATCCAACTACCAACCGCGTCCGCAGAGATACAAAGGATTGTGTATTTAACTGTAGTAAATTATCTTATCATTAAATATGATAAGGAACCATTAATCGAGTGATACATACACACGTCTTCCCAGCCACAAATCGAACCGGGAGTCCGGGACCCTTCGATATGCAAGCAGGTTGCTATTCTCCTATTCTCATAAATAGTTGCTGTACTTTCTGGGGTGACAAATAATAGTTTAACATTCTACACAGATGTAGGGTTGTGTGTTGAATATCTACTTAATTACCAGTGTTAATTTTAAACAATTGGAGCTAATAGAACCATTGAGTTACTTTCAAAATCTCAGCCATTGCTTGATTGTAGATGTACAATGAAGGCACTAATTAAATAACTAACCGCAATTAATTGCGACCATTGACGTTTTACCGTTCGGCTGTGTTCGGTGTTTAAACAAATGAACAACGCGACTGAGGACTACAACACATTGATGAAACAGCGAAATACACAATTTATTGTACGGACGGTGTTGTATACTCGCGTCCACCATCTTGCAAAAAACATAAAATTAAAACGAGTCGCTAATAAACTGCCGTTCGCTACACACGTGTATTGTTCTGCACCTCCGACCTGCATACGAAACTCAACCTTAGTACCATACATACACCGCACAGACGGTTAGGTACAGCCTAACGGATCGTTGTAAGTACAAGGAATTATTTGAGAATAAAAATTAATAGTTTTAAAAACTGCGGTGATAGCTTAGAGGTTAAGAATTAAGAATATGCGGGAAGTACGGGTTCGACTTCCAGGGCACCTCTGATTTTACAGAGGCAGTACCTAATGCCCGTTTTAAGAATTAAAAATCACGCTGTATCGGTGATTTTTCTTCACGTGAGGGAATCTGCATGCCGGAGAGATGCAAAATTCAAAGGTGTATCAAGTCTGCCCAATCCGTGTTTGGCCAGCGTTCTGGACTATGGCCTTAATCTTCTCATTCTGAGAAGAGACCGGTGCTCAAATAGTGGGCCATGATGGGTTGAAATGATGATGAGTTTTAAAACTAAAAACACCCTTGTATAAAGCTGACGGCAGTATAAATGTAAAGCAATAAATGTAATCCCTGTGCCGTTAACTGTTAAGGAGTTCCCTTGTCTGCAGCGTCGTTTCGTTACTAATTAGAGTAATTAGCCTATGAGGCCGTCCATATTTATTAAATACCATACATTAAAACAATATTACGAAACATTAAAAACTTTCGGTGGATTGTAAAATTTATTAAAGGGTTTTATTTCCCTAAGGAATATGTATAAAATTTTATTAACTTGATGTAAAGGTAGCGCTTTATTTACGTATATTTATTTCCTCGTTTAAATAGTTTTGTTACCTAAATAAACGAAGTTTGTTACAAGGAAAATAAACGTTGTGTGAACCGCGCTGCTGATGTCGTATTTTCAGAGTCAACTTCTTAGCCACTCGAGCTCTTTGCTGGGACGTAAGCGCTTCTTAAACAAATGTAGTCACACGAAATCCTTTAGCATTTAGTTACATTGAATTAATATTTTATTAGCAACCGTTAAAGTAAATGTTGTGCAAGTTACAGTAAATATTGTTTAAAATTAACGTAAAGAAAATTTATTTTTAAAACCAACAATTTATTGTTGTGGCGTCGTTTATTTTTTGCTCATTCTTATTGCCCCAACGTGAATAATCGGTGGTTACAGTAAGTAGGTTCATTTTAATACTGGGAATCGTTAATAAATATACTTTACAACGGTGGTTTTTATAAATGAAGCAGTTGAAATTTAATTTAATGTTTATAAAAAGTAATAAAGGTTTGTTCATATTCATACGAAAATAAATTAGTAAGGTTCCCAATTCCGCTTATTACTAAATGCTTCAATTGCGTCTCGTTTGAATAGTTTAATCATTTTGTATCCGGAATGTGTCAAACTAGGTATTAAAACGAGACGCAATTGCAGTAGATAAGTACCTATTTATTAATGAGCAGAATCGAGGATCAGTAATTCATGGAATAGATTGTAAATTATTAATGGAATAGATTTTAAATTATGTGTATGCTTCGTTATTGTGATTGGTACTACCAACTACCAATAGTTTACTTTTATTATATTCTAAGATTTACTTCTATTCTTTTAAAGGTAGGATTAGGAAACCGAAGGGCCAGTGTGGATGCTTAGCCGCAGTCCGTTAAATTTACCTAAAGGAGAATGGGCACTTTTGTATGGGGTGCGTACCAACCCTTGTAACAAGTTGCGACTTGCAGTGGCGGCTGGTGGGTCGTCAAACTGGTGGTGCACTTTACTGATTAATGAAGGCCTTGGTGGTCCGGCCACTTTTTACAAACTTTATTTTCAAAAGCTTTGTTATTGTCTTTAATATAGTCTATATTTACGCTCATTTTCACTCAGAAACACTGTCTCACTTAGTAAAAAACAAATAAAAAACAATTAAATACTAATTATTACGGACGTAAATAATAAATAAACGCGTCACGAGAGGTCAATTTAATATGGCTGGTCATTCCCGCGCCGACCCCGGCGACGAATTTCGTCAAATCAAACCTCGGGCGCTCTCGGTAATCTTCGGATTATCCGTGCGCCGCACGGGATCAGGCTAATGCTCCGTACATTTTCTATGGGGCGGGATTGGCCCGCATGCGTGAAATTTCACGCTGCGGATCATACGCAGTTTAAGTTTCAGTCTTCTGCGGGTTGCGTAACGGGTTGCGTAGACGATTAGTACAATACGGTGCGTGCGCCCCGTCCGACACTAAAATGGGCAGTAAAGTTGTAGGGACGCTCACGCATGCGGATGCCCTGCTGCGGGATGACGCCCCGCACAGCGCCCCGCGTCCCGCGTGCGTTTTTCACGCTTTATAGTAAATTCATATATGAAATTGTTCTTTGCGGGTGCTACGCATGCGGGCCAATCCCGCGTGCGGGAGCAAATCCGCATGACACTAAAAGCGCCCTTAGCGCCCAATTGCAGCTCCGTGGCGTATCTCGTTATAAAAAAACAGTTAGACTGACTACCTCGTCGCTAGTATTCACCAGGGTTCCGTACAGATAAAAAATGTATGTTTTAGAATCACTGTGTTTGAACTGGATGGGTAGTAGGATGTATTTTTATTTAACTTAGTATTGCCCGCGGTTTGGCCCAGGTGGAAGTAAATTTTACCGATTTTCATACTAAGTTTTTTAGCCACTTTTGTTCCACTTAGGAGAGGAATATACAAAATCCGTTCTAAGCGGACATCTACTAACTTAAACTAACTTCCTGCAAATTTTATCTTCATGAGTCAAGCGGAATTTCATCATAACTGAGTGACTTTTTGCCTTTACATATAGAAAATGACGAATAGAATACATACATATGTCGGAGACACTTGTCAGGATGGTGGTATAATGCTCCGATCATCAGGTTGTAAGGTGAAAATAAAACACAGTGGGCATTCAATACTTTTCTTAATGATTTAAATTAGGTTTCAGGTTACACAGTTCGATTTAATTTGATTAAAGCCTTTAGGTTAAGTTAAAACGTGGCACAACGGAAATACACTTAGAGAAACGTTATGCCGTCGGGCATAGGTACAACGCAGTCTAGGATTTACTAAATGCTTATTACTAAATGCTTCAATTGCGTCTCGTTTGAATAGTTTAATCATTTTGTATCCGGAATGTGTCAAACTAGGTATTAAAACGAGACGCAATTGCAGTAGATAAGTACCTATTTATTAATGAGCAGAATCGAGGATCAGTAATTCATGGAATAGATTGTAAATTATTAATGGAATAGATTTTAAATTATGTGTATGCTTCGTTATTGTGATTGGTACTACCAACTACCAATAGTTTACTTTTATTATATTCTAAGATTTACTTCTATTCTTTTAAAGGTAGGATTAGGAAACCGAAGGGCCAGTGTGGATGCTTAGCCGCAGTCCGTTAAATTTACCTAAAGGAGAATGGGCACTTTTGTATGGGGTGCGTACCAACCCTTGTAACAAGTTGCGACTTGCAGTGGCGGCTGGTGGGTCGTCAAACTGGTGGTGCACTTTACTGATTAATGAAGGCCTTGGTGGTCCGGCCACTTTTTACAAACTTTATTTTCAAAAGCTTTGTTATTGTCTTTAATATAGTCTATATTTACGCTCATTTTCACTCAGAAACACTGTCTCACTTAGTAAAAAACAAATAAAAAACAATTAAATACTAATTATTACGGACGTAAATAATAAATAAACGCGTCACGAGAGGTCAATTTAATATGGCTGGTCATTCCCGCGCCGACCCCGGCGACGAATTTCGTCAAATCAAACCTCGGGCGCTCTCGGTAATCTTCGGATTATCCGTGCGCCGCACGGGATCAGGCTAATGCTCCGTACATTTTCTATGGGGCGATATGGACTATCTTTTGTCTCACGCGCCAGGCGTGTTTTCTCGTATCACATAGAAATTGTACCAGCAGTCCCGTGCGCTCGCCGATGCGCACGAGAACTTTTCTTTATAGCGAAAGTAAATCTTAATACTTTAGCAAAGAGTTTAAAATTGTTTCGTCATTATTTTAAACGAGATAAAATAATAATTCGTTTATTTTTAATAGATTAGATAAAACAATAATATTATATTTTTATAAATAAAATAATAATAGTTTTTATTATTTATTCAAATGTGGTGGTTCAGCGCACGAGCGCACTCAAGGGACAGCCGCCACTGGCGACTTGTATAAACATGTTGTCCTGGGACTGTTATATGGTATGCATACAAAAATATTTAATAACTGAATGCAGGTAAAGAATTATTTGCATTCCAATGTTTTAAAAGTTTTGTAATAATTAAGCCCTATTTTAGGGTTTCAATGAAATAAAAATATGTGTTACACACATAAAGCTAATAAATATAGATAGGAGACGGCCTAAGCAACTGTGCACTGTGACTCAACTAGGTCCTGACGTCATCATCACAGTAGGCGTGGCCTAAAGTCAGTTTACCGTCGGCGCCCATCTTGTGCAAAACGTTATGGACGTTTACATTTTTAAAGAAAAGGATGAAGTGCTGTCTACTCGACATTAGATGGCGACACTTTTTTTATATTTTGAGTCCGTCCCTGTTATATCCTACATTTATTGACGTCTAGTGTGAGATAGTGAAACTACATAGTAAAATCGATATACAATGAAGTGAGTAGTTTTGCTATTGACCGTTATGCCCGGGATACACGAGGCTAGTTTTTCAAGCTTGGATAGCAAGCTAGTGTCAGTAAGCTAGCAAGCTAGTACTTCTGGCTTCGTGTAGACAAAACTAGCTTCATTTATAAGTTATATTTTATGAAGCTAGAAGCCAGAAGTACTAGCTTGCTAGCTTACTGACACTAGCTTGCTATCCTAGCTTGAAAAACTAGCCTCGTGTATCTCGGGCATTAGATGGAAAATAAACAAGTGGGCGGATGGTGGGCGGGATCTAACGCCCCCTCGCCCCGCAAAGTGTCACGCGTTCTTTCTTAGGGAAATCTACATACAACGTCTCCTCTCTATATTTGCTTCATGGCTACACATGATTTATTAAGTTTTTTGTTAGTGTTATTACTCGTATATAAGTCGTTTACATGTCTTAAACGGTTAAATAAAACTGATATCGTCGGTACAAAAGTCAACTAGCCAAAGTGTAATTTTGGCAGTTTTGACATACATACATTGGACATCAATATTTTTTACACAACCCATATTTTGGCAAAATATTGTATCTGTGGCAATAGTATAACTCATTAACTAGAATTGATTTTAATAAATCTCTGATTTACTACGATACATACTTTTTTTATTAAAATCCTACCCTTCCTGAACATTTTGACATTTGCAGATTGGCAAGTTGACTTTTGTACCGACGATATACACAGCGCAGTCACACAACAAACGAACGATCGTGCACGACTGAGTAGCCAGCCACAACTCACTTGACGATATCGAGAAACAACGTGACAGGGTTAATTAGCCAATCATAAAGCACATTATACTCGTATTAGACAATAGCTGCGAGTAGAAGTTTATTTACCTCTACCCGCAGCTATACCTACAATTTAGCTGCGCGGGACCATCGACTGGTGAGTGCGGGGCGAAGGGGAGTAAGGTAGCGGCGGTGCGGTGCATAAATGCGCGATTACGAAGCGCGCTAACGTGCTGAATTGCATGATAGCGCGCATCATAGAATAGGCTATATCTTTTTTCCTGCACTAGATCCAGACTTGCTGCCATACAAAAAGTTTTAGTACTTTTTAAGACCTTTTTAATGACATACATCATAAAGTGTTACAATACTTGGTACGAAACCGCCCATTCTCCTTTACATGAGTTGTTGTACCTATTTATAAGTAAATAATGACTTGATTTTTTTCCCTCTTGTCCCTTATGAATTATTATTATTATTAAATGGCAATAAAAATAGTATTAGGTACAGTATTAGGTACCTCATTTTTATTTGATTTATATATGGAGACTCATAATAAGTATACCTTCTATTAATTTCAGTACAAATCACTTTCGACAGAAAATTCAAAGTCCAAGTGTACGCAATCTAATGCTACTCAGTGAAATTGTACAGAACATAATAAATCAAGGGACTTTCAGGAAATGCAATTGCTTCTAGCGTTGGTACGCCATGCGCCAGTCCATTTCAAATGTATTCGTAGAGGTAGACTAGGTATTCGTAGAGCGTAGAGCGTAGCTTGGTACATACATACATATATTTGTATAGTTTTCTTATGTATAAATTATTTATTTGCTGCTCAGATTATAGAACCAAAAGGCAGATAGAACATTCGCAAAGAAAAGCGACGAATAATGTGAAGCCGCTTTTTCCCTATGTGTGCATGACAACCATAATGTCAACTAGCAATTGCACCGTATGGATACGTAATTCTTTGTGTGTGTGAGGTTGCCAAGTGAAAAGTCATAATCTCCCGCAATTTTGTAAACATTGTTCGCCATATTTTCAGCTTAAAACATTATGCACAATTAAATTGGCAAATTATTTATTACTAGTGAACGCCCTTGTTTCGCTTCGGTAAGCCCATAATCGATAAATGAGGGATGGTATTCTTTAAATTGACGTGATTTCTTATTCTATTTTTCTATTCTTATATTTATTCTGATTCTAACTAAATGTTAACCCAAGCTCATTTGAATACGTCAGTGAAATCTGCATCTAAATTTGTTAAACCGTTCCTGAGATTAGGCGGAACAAATGCACAGAAAAACAGACAAAAAATTGGTTGCCTGTAACATCGGTATACGGGCGAAAGTTTTACGTGACAACGACTTTAAGTGGTAAAATAATTTTAATGTGAATATTCATTCGTATAGTAGGAAGAAGGATGAAATAATAGTAACAATTTAAAACATTTATTTATACTGTCTAACCGTCATGTGAAGGCGGAAGCAATTTAAGTTTAATGTTTTATTTTTGTTAAATAGTTCCTCACTTGTAAACAAGATGGCATTGTACCAATTTGTGAAACGCGCTAACGAGTGTAACGTGGAGTTTATATAAGAGAAAAATTTGTAGAGGGCAATGTGTCGACTTCTTTGGTTTTATAATAAACTGCTATTTTGGGTTTGCAAGCAGTTGTGGTTATTTGTGAAGTTGACCCTGCGTTCCCGTATCTTCATGGGGTAAACGTATACAAAGAATTATATTTAAAACATTGTAACACCATCCGCCATCTAGCGCTGCTAACCGTTAGACCATTAACCATTAGTCACAACAGTAAGTGAGGTAACAAACTAGTTACTCTACTTAACCAGAGATGGCGCTGTACCATTTTCTGTACACTGTTACCAAGGAACGTGAGCGGAGCTTACTAACGCAGTTTCTTGAAGTGCCTCCCGGCAAACCAATTTATAAGACGTTGTCACGTCAAAAATTAAAGTTTTATTGTATGTAATAATAATAATTGATTTTAATTTCTTCTGATAATAATTTCTTGAGCGCCTCCGAGCTTCGGAAGGCACGTAAAGCCGTCGGTCCCGGTTGATATCGATACATCGATAGATAGCAGTCGTTAAGCCGTGTCGGAGGCCTTCGGGCGGCTGGAGCAGCGTGGTGGAGTATGCTCTAGGCCTCCTTAATAATGAGGAGAGACCCTCAGTAGTGGGACATTAATGGGTTGTAGCCATATCACTAGTTATCAAAAAGTATTATATAATAATTATGTGTAAATGTTCTTTTAATATACCTATTTAATTTAGTATTTTAAATATGTTTAATTGTTTTAATTAACCTATGGATTTTTGTCTCTTTGGGTAGATATTTTTAATCAAAAAAAACATCAAAATATCAATATACTTATTTATTATAACAAAAATTCGGTTTTGATGATTTTTTAATCAACCAATGTCCTTTTTTAGTGAGATAGGTACACGTCATCCTCACTAAAATGTAATGAGCGAATCACGCAAAATTAATTAACCAATTAATATCTTGCCTGCTTTTCCGAATAATATGAACCCATTTTTCTCTTGTTACAGCATCTGTCGGAAATCTGCAAAAATTATAGTTATTAGTTATTAGTAGGCTAAGCAGAAACTAAAATATTATACAATATTTATCATACATATTATTGGCACACGTGACATTTTCAGCAGTTAGAATGCTAATTTTATTGGCTGTATTGCCTGACTTTTAGGTTTAAATAAATAAAACTATTTACTTTCAAAATATTTTTTTTCGATATAAATTTATAAATCGACCAATGTCCAAATAGTCCATGCATATTTCCCCAAATTTAGGGTAACCGATTTTCATTTAAACTGGTGTACAAATGAATGATTGTTGAGGTTTTGTGTTCCGAGCGAACCGAATAGTAGATTGTATGACAAGGGTGCAAAGTAATATTTTTTCGGCGAGGGCGTTTTTTGAATCCAGAGCGAAGTGAGGGATTCAAAGTACGTCGCCCGAGCCAAAAATATACTTGCACCCGAGTGATACACTCTACTTTTCATCACCCACTATGAGAAAATAATATATATATAATAGAAAATAATAGAAAATAATAGAAAATAATACGTAAAAATGCACGAAAACTTAATTTTAATTTGAAAACGAAATCTTAATTTGATTTCTTTTTTTATTATTCAGCTGGCGGGGCCCTCGCGTCGTACCAGACATTCTTTATTCAAACAATATTTGCGTTCGATTTCTTTAGCGCAAAATACTAAAATGTTCTAAATTCAAAATAGGACGGAAAAGATCTAGCCGGCAGGAAAAGTTGTATGAAAATTCATTCCCACCCGCTGAATAGAAAACAGCAACTTTGGAACCCCGTAAGTCCGAACCAAGTCGTCTTTTTCGAATAGGTGTGATGAAAAAAATATTATTACAAATAAATAATAAAATAATGAACAATTACCTGTGAAAAGATATTCCGTCTTCTTTTCTTTGTTTTTGCGAACAACTTTTAGAGAATTTAATAATGCAAGACGGCATTATAACTGATAAAATTATTTTAAAAAATTTGACACTTGCGACGTTAATGCTATTTGACGCTTTCCGTAGTACTGACACGAGATTGTATTAGCTTTTTATTTTGTATTTGCTTTGGTAGTGTAGCGGCGCGCATTCCTGCAGTAACATGAGCGCGCGCCTCACATGATATGCTGACCATAGCATTACACGACATGCACTGAGCAAAGTAAACAATAGACTACGTCATACGCGTCACTCTGAACTGGCCAATCAGAAGACGCATCCTCAATCGCGCTAACGAAGATTCTACAGTATCTAACGTATATACAAATGGTCCGAAGTTAACATTCGGACCGCGGTCCCCAGGCAGTGACATCGCCTGGCGGGAGATCTCCCCTTTTCCTCCACAATTGGTGACCCCGACGTGATTGCACCGACGTCGTGACGTGATGTTCAACCGACATCATCAACCGACGTGACCAACCATGACAGCAGCGACGAGCACAACGACCAGGTTCCACAAGCAGCCGTAAAAGCGCCTTGGTTCCTTCAGCACGCTCAACTTCAGCGATCCGCAGCACGCAGCAGAGGTTTCTGGTTTCCCTCCCGTGACTGCGCACGCATCGCATCATTCCGGCACTCATGGCCGATAGAAGACACTGGCACACGAAGAGTTACGACATCATCCCATCAGTGGAGGGGGAGTGATGTAGCGGCGCGCATTCCTGCAGTAACATGAGCGCGCGCCTCACATGATATGCTGACCATAGCATTACACGACATGCACTGAGCAAAGTAAACAATAGACTACGTCATACGCGTCACTCTGAACTGGCCAATCAGAAGACGCATCCTCAATCGCGCTAACGAAGATTCTACAGTATCTAACGTATATACAAATGGTCCGAAGTTAACATTCGGACCGCGGTCCCCAGGCAGTGACATCGCCTGGCGGGAGATCTCCCCTTTTCCTCCACAGTAGCTTCACTTTATACTAGAACGTCTACATCTGCCTTTTGGTTCTATAATCTGAGATTTGCTGTTGTATTTTTATTATTCAGTTACACTTCTATTATTTTATCATTTTGTTTTAAACGGGATTTTTTTTTCTTTTTCTTTTCTTGTTTTGAAACACCTACTTTTTGTCTTTTCTGCATCTACCCAGGGCTGACTGGTAGAGAATGCCATTAGGCATTAAGTTTTTGCCCTTGTATACCCTAGTTTTTAGGTGTTACAAAATATTAAATAATAAATAAAATATAAATATCTTTTCACGTGTATTTTACTCCAAAGACCTACCGACTTCATGGATATTTTCTGTCACTATGATCGTAATCTGACCAGTTACTAACTACGAGTAGTAGTTAGATCCTTCGATAGTGAAGCTTTCTAAACGGAGATTTCTTAAATTTCGAAGA
The DNA here is from genome assembly GCA_905404135.1 of Hesperia comma. Lineage (NCBI taxonomy): Eukaryota > Metazoa > Arthropoda > Insecta > Lepidoptera > Hesperiidae > Hesperia > Hesperia comma. The sequence continues at coordinate 10,242,102 of FR990021.1, read as the reverse complement.
TGCTCGGTGGACATTGATATTTAAATTATAAATATTGTACCAGTTACTTATTTTGTATAGTAGGTAGGTAGTACTCGTAATAATAATAATACCTACATTCTTGTGTAATTTCCACATTGAACATATTGAAATTTAATTACCATGTAATAGGGCAAATTAGTTTAAAAATTGTAATTTTAGTAAATGTTGATATGAATACCTACAGGCTGTACCGTTTGAAATCTATGATGGAACTAAGTAAATTGGACTAAATTGTCTGTTACACCGAGCGTAAACTGCTAGCTCAATGTTGAAAAGATTTGATACTTTGTTGCAGAAATTTCTGCGCTTTTTATTTCGAGAGTCGAAAGTTCTTACAAATCTCTTTGTAAACTTTAAATCCAGGTCAATTTTCTATCTAGGTCAAAGTTACCATTATGGATGTATTGACAATTTGGATCTTTTACGTTTGACCCGAAACCTTTGAAAATAAAAATCCAATCAAGATATTCCATGAAGTCAATAACCTTGTTCGGAATAATGCAATAGTGCCATATAGGTGGGTAGTCGTATTTCCAATACAGTGGAATTCACCACGAGGTGTATTCGGAGGGCGTAAAATTGGATTCACTATGTCTGGATGTCCTGTATGTATAATATTCGGTACCTTTGAGGTGATTTCTGGATGTCAAATGAAAATGGAAGAAGGGAGAAAATTTATTTTCTGATAATTCATAACGTTTTGTATTCAAGCAAATTGGATTAGCGACTGCAATGGAGCAAGCATTGTCAATGGTCAAAAGTCACCACCGCCACCCAATAATTATGTGTTATTTTAATCTCGTTATGTCAAGAAAACGGTAAATAACGGAATTAATAGTAGATTGTATGACAAGGGTGCAAAGTAATATTTTTTCGGCGAGGGCGTTTTTTGAATCCAGAGCGAAGTGAGGGATTCTAGAGTAGAATCCCGAGCGTAGCGAGGGATTCTTTAGTAGAATCCCGAACGTAGCGAGGGATTCAAAGTAGGCCCACTATGAGAAAATAATACATATATATAATAGAAAATAATACGTAAAAATGCACGAAAACTTAATTTTAATTTGAAAACGAAATCTTAATTTGATTTCTTTTTTTATTATTCAGCTGGCGGGGCCCTCGCGTCTGAAATGCGACCATTTCATGATATGGTCGATCATTTCATGATGTGAGCAAATCTACGATGTGGCCACGACATAATATATACCTAAAAGTAAAATAACGTACAAATACACACAGGTAGGTGTATCGGGAGAGAAGTATTTCCATATTGCGGCCAAAAGCTCTGCCACAGTAGGTATATAAGAAACATAATATTTAGGACTCAGAAGAACTCTAGATATTCATAGGATAGAACGGGTTGAGTTATTTTAGACTATTATTTTTTTGTTTTATATTACGTAAAAAGTATCAAGCGTTCCTTATTATCGCGCTGATATCATTATTGATTATGGGGTGCTTAGCATCTTTTTAAGTATTCCCCATTTCTTTAAACAATGCACTTGCATTGATTGCTGTAATTCCTCTGGCAAAAGCAAACGTTTCCACCCGATTACTCAGAATTTCTGAATGGCCTTTAGTTAATTCTCGTATGTAGTCTGAATCTCTTATTACTAGGCTGAAAAGTATATTTGTGTTTTTTAGCGCTCTTGCGAATTGTCAAAATTTGCAATGGACTACGTCATAACTATAGTTTTAAATTTGATTCAACTCGGACACAAAATGAATAATTGAAATGTCTATATATATGGATATACATAGGTATAGTACTATTCGGTACTCAAATAAAGGACACCACAAAAATTCAGCTTGTTCGTAATTTTTTCAGAGCTCCAGCATTTTTTGCGAGATTTACTGTACATATTTTTTTTAATCGACACCGTCGTACCAGATAGCAAAATGAATTAGAAAAGAGATGTACCTACTTATGTAATAGTTTGAGTAATTCACGCTATTCCATATAAGCTTCGTTTCAAATTGGTCCCCCGCGTATATGTAGATGTACTCAGACAATTTACTCTGTAAGCCAAGAAGCTGTCATTCCTCTTGTTAGATCGCAGCGAGAGATAACATCATACTGTAACCTGCACTGTCTGGAGGGCATTTTGATAAGAAAAATACGAAAGATTAGAATGCAAGTGCTTGGTGTTTCAGGGAAAGAAATAGATGTTTTATTTTTAAAATATACTGTGGTTTGTATGAAGGCATTTCGTTGTTAAAATATCGTAGAGTTAGGATACTTTAATCTTTTCGTTGTTTCTGTATTTTCTTACAAGGTAAAATGGGTCTGTATATGATTTGTAGGTATACTTATCTAATATTAAAACCTATTTCAATGGTAGTGTTTTAATATCTGATTCCATAAATTATAATGTCGTTTTAATATCGTTTTTATCCAAGTATCATTTATAATACATCTAATCCATCTGCGTTTTATTAGCAACTAGCGACCCGCCCCGGCTTCGCACGGGTGCAATAACTATTTAATGGATGTTATTATACATATAAACCTTCCTCTTGAATCACTCTATCTATTAAAAAAACCGCATCAAAATCCGTTGCGTAGTTTTAAAGATTTAAGGACACAAAGGGACAGAGAAAGCGACTTTGTTTTATACTATGTAGTGATACTTGTAAAATCGTACGATATAAAGGTCGTGTCTAATCTCTCTCCGTTATCAATAAAGAGCTGACTTCTGGTGTGTAATGCAAAGGTCCGAGTATAATAATATCATTGCTAGCTGTTTTAAATAACAATAAGCGATGAACCCCGACTTTGTTTGTTTGAAAACTATTAAAATGTTACGAGTAACCAATTTCAAAAATGGGAGTTTTGCCATCCGAACTACTAGCGTGTTATAGCCGACTTCTTTTTGGTGGGAAGGCTGACGACTGACTATATTAGCTACCGCCCTTTTGCTTGGGTTCGCCAAATCATTAGGTGTGTTTTAGCTGATAACTTGAGAATCAGAGATCTCTTTATCTGACGACCAGAATGGCGCCATGGTTAACACACCGAATCGCGCTTCCATAGGTCCTGGGTTCGATTCTCACCGAGGCAGTAATTTAAATAACGACTTTAATTTTCCGTTGTTGGTATAGGTGTGTTCTTGTCTTCTGTGTAGTCCATGGCATCCAAGACACGGAGAATCCTAGTGTGAAGATATGTATGAGTATTAAGCGTTGTTTAGGTATTTATTTATTATTATTTCTCTCCTCCCTCTTTAGGATGACAAGGTATCAGGTATGCCTTTGGTATCACTGATTTCCAAGGCGTCGGTGCTCACTTATCACCAGGAGCTCGTTGACTCGTAAATTGGCATAAAAAATCAAGTTTCTGACCGACTAGTCCGCAGTGAATAAAAATAATCACGATGTAAGAAGTTAAAACGCGACAAAAGAAATTACAGATAATCATCATAAATAAATAAAACATTTGTATTAGCATTATTTTTATTTAATGTACCTACTGATAAAATTAGTCCTCAGTCCTGTCTTCTAACTGGTGGATGTTTTTTAAACGTAGGTACCTATTCGTGGAAAGTTTTAATGTTCTATCAATAATTTCCAATGCGCATGCGACATTTTATAGAAGTTATTTTAAACGTTAATTATTTAAGTTTGGTATTATAACGGTGAAACAATTTTTCAGGTCTAGTTCTTGAATTTATTCGTTACAAAAATTCAAATTTACCACACTGCGTAATAACCCACTACCCTTTGAAATAAAAGTTTTCTATACCGAGTAGGTAGGTACCTATGTAGCGAACAGCAATAAATAAATATCGAACAGCAATACACAGAGAAGCAGTGACAATATAAATAGACAACTGACTTCTAATTCTAGATAACCTTTCCGTACACAATCTACTTATATTGCCACTCCAGATGCATATCGACCATTAACCTAACGGTCGTATCAATGCAAGTGTCCTTTCGTCTTTAAGATTGAGCGTTTTATTAATCAATAAGATAAGATGTCTTATATTTTCTTCAAGTTTCTAATATTATCATTAACTCTTAATACCGTTTTCGCTGGTGATATTGACGTATCAGAATCACGTGAAGATAAATGTCGGAACTTAAAATCATGTGCTACATGTTTGGAAAAAAGATATTGTACCTGGTGTGTCACTAAAAGTCGGTGCACTCAGCAGTCATGCGGAAACGATAACGTGATCTACCCTGCACACATCAAGGCCTTGATGTCTGGGAGTCAGTTCTGTCCGAGAGTGATTGCGACGAAAGAAAGCGTTTTCAAAAGTGGACACAAGGAGGGATTTGTAGTGAAGATAACGCAAATATATCTTTACATGGCGTTCACGCCGTGGAAATGCAAAGTGGTGGTAGGTGGTAGGGAGACGGTAGTAAACGCAGTATTAATCACAGATGAAGTGTACTGCCAAGCGATAGAGCTGAACAATGAGTTAGGAAGTCCTTACGAAAGCGGCAGCGTTACGGTGATGTGGAATTACAATAAATCTTTCGATGGATCGCTTCCTTTCAGGGTGTGCCGCGCTGACTTGGATCTCAGTTGCAGTACGTTGGAATAAATGAAATTCTGGAGAATCGTTCTACTTTTATCTGCATTGTAAATATTTCTGAAATATATTATTATAATTTAAATGAAATTTATTTTTTAAATACTTCGCTGTGAAAAGGAAAAATTTAACTTATTAAAATATTTAAAGTTCATATTTCGGTGTTGTAATTTAAATTAAGAAGACCTCTGAAGGTTATATATAAAATTCTTAGAATTTTTTACTTTACAATATTTAAAATCACACAATACCTACAGTTCATAAGAATGACTTTATTTTAATTAGTGGCGTAATTTAATAAAATAATAATTATTATTTCCCCTTCCCGTTTCCCCCTAGATCAGGAACTGGGTATGCCCATGGATGGCCGAGAGTATGGAATTGCCACGCCCCGCTAAAACAAATTTAATACCTGTTTAATACCTGTCGGGCGAATCCGACAAAATAGTAACGTGAGGTAAACCGCGTGATATACGTAAAATGTATTCAAACACTCACGAATCATTCAGTACTAAAATGTGAAAGTGTGTTTGTTTGTTTGTTTGTGGTTCTTTCACGTCGCAACATGGCTATTATATGGCATGGTTAATGTGTGTGGGGATAGTTAGGAGTGTGGAGAGTGACGTAGGGTGCTTTTTATACCCACGGGAAGATCGATGTTTTGTTAGTTGCTAGTTGGATGTTGTTAATAGATGACTTTAGTAAAATTCATTTGCAGGTTCTGAATCACGTTATCAAATACTACAAGTAATTTACTTAAGCCATAGCCAAATGTTATATCTGATGTTCCAGAATATCATAATTATAGGCTACTTTTTAGCCGAGATTCCTACGGGAGCGGGACCTACGCGGCTGTTAGGCTGTTACCCTCGGGTCCCGAAGCGAAGCGCGGGCGGTTCTCTAGTCTATTATAATAAAACAACAGAATAGTGTTTGCTTAGTTTTAAAATTGCTAATTACTACTACTACACACTACTTACCTACTTGTTGACCAACATTTTCTTCTACGTAAGCAGAGTTAAAGCATACTTTTGGGATTGCATTCTATGTTTATTTATATGGAATAAAATTGAGAAATGCTATTAAGGCTAAGGGTACAAAAGGTTTAAAGAAAGAGCTTAATATAGAGAGTATAAAGCGTAACAATCATTTTAAGACTTATGCCAGTTTTTCGGTTGCTATTTTATTTTACGTCGTTTACGCTGATCTCGAAACAGCTTAATCTACTTGTATTAAGTTTTCACTCAGTACAATGAGGGTCACATTCAATGCTTGTTTTGTTTCAGGTATAAAGGAAAACCTATGTTTACCTATTTAATATATGAGTAATAAAAGTAGGTATTAGGTTCCTCGAAAGCGTGGGTTCTTATTAGTAAACAGTCAGAATAAAAAGACAGAATCCTTATAAAATTACACACGTTCTTGCTTTTATCAGACTTGACTTACCTTTGAATATACGAGTATAATGGAGTCATTTTACATTTGGTTTCCTTGCGATGATTTCCTTTAGCGTAGATATTCGTGGTAACTTGTTATGTAACTGCTGCGCTAGGGTCACAGCTAGGGTCTCCTCTCATTACGTGAGGGACACAGTCCATATTCCACCACCCTGGCCAAGTGCAGATAAACGGACTATGTACACCTATTACAACATTATGGTGAACTCTCATGTGTGCAGGTTTTCTTACAGTGTCTTCCTTCAGCGAAGCATGTGATAATTGGATTCTTATACGCACATTCACAAACCTTTGCCCTCATTTTCTGAACACCAACATTGAATTTTGAATTAATTTAAAAAACCAACAATAATATAGGTACACTTAAAATGCCTGGAGGAATCATACTTGAACTTAGATACCGTTCGTTGTAATGATTTCTATTACAAGGCTTTTCACAAATAATATATTTTGATAATTCTTGGAAATTCCCATTTAGTGAATACCAACGTTTTGAAGTTCTAGTATAACGACCTATAATACCAGATAAATTGGTTGTAAATTAAACTCAAAAAAATATGACATTTTTATAATTTTACGAGTAGGTAGGTCAAGTTCATTATAAAACGGAAAAACTACTGTTTAACTACGTTTAAAATTGTAACCGTTCCGCTTTGTATAAAGAACAAAACATCATCACGCCTTTCTTTTACAAGAAAACGTACTGTTTTATGAATATGAGACACAATGTTTCCTTCAAGGCTAGTTACAAATGTTAAGATGTCTCGGTTAAACATTGATGAGCCAACGCAAAAGCGACACAGAATCTGTTATACGAAGTTTAGCTGATATACTTGAATAAGTTTTAGTATGTCAACAGTCCTGAATTACACTAAAGTATCAAATAATATCATAACACATAATTATATTTTTTATAGATCTATCAACACAAAATGTATTTATGTATATTTTTTGTAAGTATAGATTGTACCTTTATGTTAAAGAAATAATAGGTGGATCCGGTTCCACTTTTTAGAGGCGATATTCTTAATCCTCAAGATTAGCCTCCTCAAGAATAGTAAACTGGACTGTTACTTACAACAACAAACTATCACTAACAGTCCTTGTTCCAGTCCTTTGTTGTTTTAAATGTCTAGAAGTCTAGATTGAACATCGAATCCGCGCAAACGTGTCAAAAAATTGTGGCTAAGCGCCCTAACGCACTAGCGGTTAGCCGCCTAAGCGGTTCGTTTCAGCGTCTAGCCGCCTGAAGCGGTTTATATAGCGGTTGACCGCTACGGCGGCCAAACGCGATGAAACCGCGTAGAGCGGTTGGAACACTCGAAAAAGTGTTGGTTCCATTGTTTCCCTTTTAAATCTTTATTTTTATAAACTGCTCCTTCGCAATTGCAAATAGCATGTCTTTGTTGAATTTCAACCATGAATTTCTCTGTATCGAAGTTCATGGCTGTGTATGTCAAACGTACGAACTCTTCGGCGGCAGGCCGCACCACTGAACCGCCAGTGCGTATAAACAAGGTGGCGGCCTGCCGCGAAGCGGGCCGCATCTCTCCATTCAACCGCCGCGGTCGAAAATTGATGGCGGTTAGGTGCGTACAATCACAGGCGGTTGCATATTAAAATGCAAAAGCGGCTAGCCGCTCTCGCGGCTAACCGCTAGTGCGTTAGGGCGCTAACTGTTAGCCACAATTTTTATAGCATTACGCACACACAGACAATAGACGAACGTGTAAAACATCGCCTGCACGCACACATGCTTGATAATGTTGCCACTTATTTTTTTTCATTGTAGGGCGACGTTCAATCTAGAATTCTAGACATTTAAAACATCAAAGTTCCAGTCCTACTAACAAATTAACTACGCTCAAAATTACACTCTCTACTGACTATATATTGATATCGTAGTCCTGATTTGAGTCCGAACTGTGTCAGTGACAGTTTTCATGGGTTAATTCAGTGTCAATTTTTACATGCTCCTTTGCTATCTTGAGTCCATAAGGGTGCCTTTCAACCAGAGATGTGCTATGCTACGTCGCTATGGATGCGTCTGCCATCCACCAATCATATTCAGCCCTTACGGGGTTTCTAGGCGGGCCAATGTAGGTATGTGATTGGTAGATCTCAAACGCATCTTTAGCAACGTAGCATAGCACATCTCTGGTGGAAAGGTACCCTAAAATCAAATGCTGACTGTATCACTATCTTCTAAATGGGTTTCAGTGTCAAGGTTGTTCAGATAGTTCATCTTATTGATTAGTAAGTACCAGGTAAGTACTAAGTACGTATTTATTATCTCATAAATAAATCTATCTGAAAACACGTTTATACTATTAACATTTTATAGCTTCGTTAGAAACAATTCCGCATAATTTCGAATTTTTTTATACAAACTAGTTTGTAAACACCAAGCTTTTTTTACAGATACGATAGGTTGTTCATGACATATACTGAGAAATTAGAACATAATATTATGTTAAATTAAGATTTTTGATCTGAGTAGATTGATACAACGATATTAATTTGTTCCAATTTAAGGGAAATTATACCTACCTTGCTAATACTGGTAATATTTACCATACTCATAAGCTTCTATGCTCAAGAAGAAACTCGATGAAAACAAAATAGGTGAAGGGAATCTCAGAAAGAATTACCTACCTAATACCTACGTGTCGTCCATGTATAAAGGTACCTAGTAATAAATAAAACTACGGGTTATTCCGGTTTGACTACAGCTCGCTCAAAATTGTTATTGAGGTGAGCATTGTTCATGACAAACTAGTAGCTACACGCCAAAACAATATTTTTGGAATTCCATCTGTAGGTACGCATCAAGCGGATAACATCGGACAGTGATTGATGATGCTCAGTATATTTGAAAATTCATATTACGGGTCAACGTATGGGTTCTTTACGTCCCGGAAAATGGACGGGTATCCTGTTTTGTTAACAATGTTTGTTGTTAGTTTGTTATGCTTTGGAATGAAACTGTCTGGGTTCTTCAATTTTCAGAACATATTTAACTGTAACGTTCACATTTAGAATAATCCTAACCTAGTTCTGGTGATTATCGGGAAAGTTGGTAGGTAGTCGCCTACTAAACTTTCAAACATACTCGAAACATGAAAGAAAATAAGTGAGGCGCGTTACCTAATAGTAGATAGTATAAGAAGGGAGCAAAGTAATATTTTTACGGTGAGGGCGCTTTTTTGAATCCAGAGCGAAGTGAGCTGATTCAAAGTACATCGCCCGAGCCAAAAATCTTTGCTCCCGAGTAATACCTACACTCTACTTTTCATCCCCCCCTATGAAAAAAATAAAAGGCGCCTCAAATTCAGGAATTATACTTTCACAGTCACTTAAAAACTCATTTTTAAAAACAAAACCATGAATTTCTAACAATCCCAACTTAATTCAAAAAGTGCGCGGAAAAGATAATTGCGGCGCACTTAATTCAAAAAGGACACGGAAAAGATAATTGCCGCGCACTTGTTTAAATAAAGAGGACGAAAAACTCATTCCCGCCCGCTAAAAGTTTCTTATAGAAAACCACTTTGGATGCACTTAAAGGCGAACCAAGTAGTCTTTTTCGAATTGGTGGGATGAAAATTGGTTTTGCAGTACATATTTTATTGTTACTCGTTTGCTGTCTTTCTTTTTTCTCTCTTATTTTCTTGCAGCAACATATCGGTGATGCCTCTAGTGTTACTAACATTGTTGTTAAACGACTTAAAAAAAGAGGTTGTCAATTCGACTGGATTGATTTTTTGATAAATGACTTCTGAGGGGTTTGGGTTATCTCTACTAATCGACTTTGAAGTCGGTTATTTTTTGTTATATGGTTGTTACTTATAATGCCACCAACTTATCTGTTCAGTAGAAAAAAATGGAACTAAAAAAAGACAACGTCAATTTTGAAATGTCATGTCCGCTGTCAATTCTTTGAAGTGCGAGTGCTCTATATGGCTCTATGTATTTTAATTCGATTTTAATTGCAAAAAGTGATTAAAGATGCCTGAGCCTCTTAAAAATGATGCACGATTAAATATTTTAAAAGTTCTAGATTTTATGAGGGAAGAAAATCGCCTGCTAATTCCGAAAATAACGTTTTAAAAAGTGGCAGAATCCGTCGCCGTTGCAACAGGTTAGTGTTGCTATTGTAAGTTAATTAAATATTAAATATTTCAGTTATTTTATGTTCCTCACTTATCTTTGCATAATAGATTAAAGTATCACTGAGTATATTTGGTATCTAATTTTTTTTATACTTCATATAATATTATGTCTTTGTTACAGGAGTTAGTGAACGATTTGATTACAAGCTAATGAGTGAAAAAAAAGCTGAAGAAAGGAGAACTGCCATTTTTGACCCAGACCCGACATAAAAGAAACATATCCCAGTTTTTTTGTTATGTTGAGTATAACAAATATCTATTATTGTTTTATTCGAAATATGTGGCTAACAACAAAATATTTCACTTTAAACTTTTTTAATTTTTCATACTAAAAGAAATGTTTGATATTTATTTTCACAAAAAACTTGTAAAATAAAATAATGATTGGATTATCCAGATGACCTAAAGTTCTAGTAAATAATAATACGTAACTATTACGGTAAGAACTCAAGATGCGGAATTTTTGCGCCGCGGAAACGACATTGCGCTACGTCGCAAGTCGCGGAGCTAAGACGCGTCGTGAGTTTTTAGTTGTCTTTTATTTTATAATTATACGTATATTTTTAAACTTCAAGTAAGTTAAATCAATCGAGTTAAGGTTCATCTAATCTTCGAAGGTAAAGAATAAAGGTACCATTAAAATCTGGGACCTTCATAGTGGAATATAATATTAATTGCTCTAATGGAGATAAAGGTTTGGTGACTGTCTATATTTCCTATTTTTATTAAGTTTGGGTCATTCGAAATGGATACAATTGCTATTAAGTGAAAAATAAATGGTTTTCAAATATTTCGCCTGAGTAAAGTCACATAGCTATAAATAGTTGTTAGCCACTGTTATTTAAAATATCGTTGCTATATTTTTGTTATAATGTAATATAACAAAAAAACTGAGGTACTTTTCATTACTGTCGGACCTGGGTAAATTTTCTATGGGCCATGGCAGTTCTCCTTTCTCTGGCGCATCAGCATCATTTTCTCGTGTGGAACCCCTCAAACTTAGAGATCACGATGACAATTATTTTTATAAAATATATAAAAATATAAAGGTTTATAGTCAATAACAATGGATCTTTTATTTCTCTTGTCCTGAAATTTTAATTTTTACATGAAAAAGTAAAATTTGACTATGTTGGCCTACGTAATTCTTTTATTTTTGGATGTTTACGAATTTTTTTTTAAATAGACAAATTGACACTTGAGAATTATTGAGAAACTTTTCAATTTTTGAATAGTTAAATTTATAATTCTATTCACATAAATATATTGATAGAGATTAAAATAAAGATTAAAATTGTGGTGGTGATAGCCTAGTGGTTAAGAATTCCGCCTCTTATTCGGAGGGTCCGTGTTCGAATCCCAGGGCACGTACCTCTGACTTTTCTAAGTTTTGTGCGTTTTAAACATTTAAATGTCACATGCTATAACGGTAAGGAAAACATTGCCAAACCGCACTTGTTCAGCATGGTGAACTATGATGGTCTTAACCTTCTCATTATGAGAGGACACTTATGCTTAAATTGCTTAATAGTGGGCCCTGATGGATTGAGATAATGATAACATCCTATGTTACTGCACTCATTGCATGGTAGTTTAAGTTAGTAGCCACAGCCCAAGTTGTGTATCTATATTATTCGGAAAGACTTTGTCATCATTTACCATCGAATCATGTGCAACATACTTTATCTGGTAAAATCATAGGTCTCAAAGTTGTTGAGCTCCCTTTACAGTTGGCAAATTTTATTATATGGTAACATTGAACGCTGCACTGGCGACACCGTCTACTGAACAGATAAGTTGGTGGCACTATAATCAGGTGTTTCATCAGTTCGTATGACAGTTATTAGATATAAAATTATTTTTCATCACACCTATTCGAAAAAGACGACTTGGTTCGGACTTACGGGGTTCCAAAGTTGCTGTTTTCTATTCAGCGGGCGGGAATGAATTTTCATACAACTTTTCCTGCCGGCTAGATCTTTTCCGTCCTATTTTGAATTTAGAACATTTTAGTATTTTGCGCTAAAGAAATCGAACGCAAATATTGTTTGAATAAAGAATGTCTGGTACGACGCGAGGGCCCCGCCAGCTGAATAATAAAAAAAGAAATCAAATTAAGATTTCGTTTTCAAATTAAAATTAAGTTTTCGTGCATTTTTACGTATTATTTTCTATTATTTTCTATTATATATATAACGGCGCTAGGGTCAGAGCGGTCGATATAATTTGGGTTATACGTGGCTGGAGGTCAGAAATAATAGTCAGTACACCGAGTTTAAAGGTCTATTACAACACTTCAATACAGTTTTATAACAAATAATGAACTATTTCCAAAATTAATTCAGATTACATTAAATTAAACTTAGAAATAAAGCTTACGACAAAATAATAGCAGACTAGCAAAGGATCAGCAAGATTACTTCGGATTAAACATGGAAACGCGACAAGTTTGGTATGGCAGTGGGTTCTACACGTCTACTCGGTCTAAGCGCTCAATTCCGAAAAAAAGCCCCCCATCATAACAGCTCTGGATCTTTATAATGTCATCTCTAACCCCCACTCCATGCCAACCATGCCCAAACAATAACTGTTTGACGTTTCCACAAATAGTTAAAGCGATTCTCCACAGATGGCGTTGAAAGATCAGCGCAGAACTTTACTGCACTCCGACAAGTAGTTCCAGCGATTCTCCACAGATGGCGTTGAAAGACTAGCGCAGGACTTGAGTGCGCTCCGACATATATATATTATTTTCTCATAGTGGGTGATGAAAAGTAGAGTGTATCACTCGGGTGCAAGTATATTTTTGGCTCGGGCGACGTACTTTGAATCCCTCGCTACGTTCGGGATTCTACTAAAGAATCCCTCGCTACGCTCGGGATTCTACTCTAGAATCCCTCACTTCGCTCTGGATTCAAAAAACGCCCTCGTCGAAAAAATATTACTTTGCACCCTTGTCATACAATCTACTATTAAAACATCATAGTATAAAACATGTACAAAGTTATGGGCATTTAGGTAGATATATATCATGTTTTAACCATAGACTTATTATATCAGTGTACGCAAAATAGTTTATCGTTTTAACTGTTACTTTGAAATAAAAGAGCGTTCCTTTTCATTTAAAAATAACTTTTTGTTTGTATAATTTATGTCATGGTTTATAAATCACGCCATTCAAGCCTTTTAAATTGAAGCTGCTAGATTTTCTTTATGAAGGTTCAGTTTGTTTATTTTAAGTTGAAGTTATTGTTCGATATTAATATTCATGGATTATTAAAGTTCTCTGAATATTGATTAAGGCTACATTTTATAAAATTAATAAGTTCGTTACTTTGTTAAAACTTTTAGCTCTAACATTTTTAAGTTTTCATTGTGATGCGAGTGATATTGAAGATTAATTTGAGCAAAAGTAAAGGTAAAATCCAATAATTATAATCTTTTGCTTCAATTACTTACTTAAAGTAATTAGTTAGAAATTGTATACAATTTCTGCACTTTATTAAAGTAATTGAATTTGTGGTAGGTATACCTACAATCTATACATACCACAGATTTATTTTTAACGGTGGTTGAAGATTGAAAACTACACTTTCCTGTCTTTAATGTCTGCATAATATGTTGTTTATACTACATTCTGAAGACCAATGAAATTGTAATAATAAATATTACGCTGTCAATAAGTAACACTTTACACTCAGAGGTTTATACACAAAACACAGTGTCAAGTCAAGGATAACTAGACCGAGAACTTAAATAAAATACTTATCATTTTAATTTCCACGTCGTTACTCGCTAGGACTCAAACCAGTGGGTAAACCTTGCGCCATTATGGCTCTTCATGTCGTCAAACTATGAATGAATAAACTTCAGTCATTTGATTTTGTCATGAATGTCATGATGCGTTAACGAAATACTCGTAGTAATGTATAGAACAATAATAGCTGTTGTCTGTCTGTTCTACTGCCTTGGGATAACCGAGTAATTTGCGGCGATTTTTTTACGTAAAAATAATTCCTGGTTGAATTGATTAAAGAGATCAAATATGAATATATGAATGGATTTACTATTTACATCTATTATACGTTTATGGACTAGAAAATAATGGATATAAAACTTCATTCTTATCAAAAGAAGACGTGCGTGTCAGACACGTACCTAACTAGCAGACAAAAAAATTTTGAATTATAAAAAAATACTACCCAAGTGTGTATTCATATTCATATTTAGCGGGCAAACATTCTCAACAATAACATTTCCCCCTAGAATTGTGTCTGTTTGTTTGTAGCAGTTGCACGGCTATTATACGTCTTGTAGGTAAAAGGCGTTTTCAGCACATAGTAAGTAACTTCTCGTAGTTTTGAAAACATTGTCCTTGCGCTGACTGCCTCGTCACATGTCTGTCAACTAAATATCTGTAGATATTAATGAAGCTCGCTTACTTGCCGACGGTGGGACACCTGCCATTAAGCACTAAAAGCTGGCGCGGCTTCACGCTGGCTGTCGACGGTACATTGTTTACACTTTGCACGGCTTCGTTACAGTAAGTATGCTCATTGTTATGCCAGGAACTCGGTGCACGCTTTAGATAATATTTTACTTGCTAATTAAGCTCGTCCAAAACATAATATTTCTGAAGTTTTTTCGAGGGTGTAAGGAGGTAAATATTTCACCATATTGTAAAGTAAAGCTTATAGGATGACATGAACTAATTCATGAAACTGTGGGGAATTGATAACGATATTGCTAAGCTTTGGTTAGAGCTAAGTCTAACCCTTCACGAATGAAACCGAAATGCTATTTATGTGAAGTGAAAGCGTCTACCAAAGTGCGTTGATAGACTAACCCAGCTACACCACTCTACCCTGATCAATGGCTTTAAACCGGCACTCTGTTTCGTGTTCCTACATCCGGTCAATAGGCTAAATTAGGATCTGTTTTAGGTTTAGGGGATACTTTGGTAGGTAATGTTAAGGAGCTTTAATTTAATGATGAAGCAAGAATTGGCAGAATGTAGCGGGCTTATCAATAATGCAAAAGTTTGATGAAATATGAAAAATAGGTGAGATATTTCTATAGTTAATCACATTTCAGTATCAATATATTATATTGTTATAGTTGGATAGTTATTCTACGTGTCATTTTACGTGGAAACAATTCGATCTTACCAATCAGATTTGTTACTTACACTAGGTTTGAAATTCAAATGTTTTTGATATCGTATTAAAATAATGTGTAAAAAGAAACGTTGAAATGGAAAATATTTTATTTATTTCCTTCGTAACTTTTTTAAATTAGCACAAAAATCAGACACAAATGAAACTTTGTTTACGAAAAAGCTGAAACTGAAAATTGTCATGTTTACATTTCTAAAGGAAATCGAAAATACTCCTGCAAACGTTACGGTACTAGGTACGTTTGAGTCTTTGAGTCCACTTTTCGTCAATTTTTTCGAATAGTTCCCTCAGTGGAACAAACATAGTCAAAGTCATGGGCTGAGAGGATGGATAGGCATTTATAAACAATGTTATTAGGCTTAAGGTACATTATTAATAAAAGTACTCGCTGTGGAAGGAATTTCCTGACGTTATTTAAGTGTAAACATTTCATTCATCTTGGGGCACGCGAATGCTCTCACTCTGTACCGTCAGTCTCAAAAATATCCAAACCTTAGATGTTTATAGCTAAAATACGCCCAATTTGCTTCTGACTTACTCACCTATCAATATTATTAGGGTAAATACTACACGTAATCTTAAACATGTTTTGTTGGGTAAGATTTGTATGTAAGTGGAAAAAATTAAATAACATTAAAAAGCCCCAGACACAAAAACCTCAGTTCCCTCTAAAGAGTAAAAATAACAATATAAAAACTTAATCTTAAAGCGTGTATTGCATTAATAATTCCAAAAAAAAACAATACGTCGCGTCAGGGACGATATTCCGGTTCCCCATATAAACTATTAAAGATATTCATATAAGCAATAAAATAGTCAAGGTCTGTAGAATCATGCTTTGTAGATTTACGGGCTTAGCTCTTCATGATATTTAACGTCTTAGCAGTAAAAGTGTAAGAGCTTATTACTTAAGAGCTTAGGTATTATCATCATCGCAAGATCGCAACCCATAACTGGTCCATTGTTGGGCTCGCGTCTCTCCTCTGAATGAGAAGGTTAAGGCTGTTATGGTTAAGGTCCACCACCCTGGCCAAGTGTGGATTGTCAGGCTTTACACACACTCCTTTGAGTTTTTCAAACTTTTCAGTATCTGTATGCCGGAAAGGTTGAAAAGTTTCCTCACGATGTTTTCCTTCACCGTCATAGCGACATCGAAGCGCTCATAGCCCGGCGGCTTGCGTCGATCTTAAGTGATTGACAAAGTTAAGCAACTGTGGGCGCGGTCGAAAGTCGGATGGGTGACCGCTAGTGGCAAAATTTCTTGTGCGCTTCCGTGCTTCGCAGGGCACGTAAAGCCGTCGGTCCAGGTTGTTATCGATATATAGCAGTCGTTAAGCCGTGTCGGAGGCCTTCGGGCGGCTTGAAAACTTTCGACACTGGCTTGGCCACTAACCCCTCCACCAATCCGCATTGGAGCAGCGTGGTGGGGTATGCTCTAGGCCTCCTCAATAATGAGGAGAGAACCGTGCTCAGTAGTGTGGCATTAATGGGTTGTAGTTGTAGCCACATAGCAACATTTAAATGGTTAAAACGCACATAGCTCCGAAAACTCAGAAGTACGTGCCCTGAGATTCGAACCTGGACCCTTCGAGTTGTATTAATCAGTTGAACTAGTGGGAATCAACTAAATTTTTAACAACTAGGCTATCACCGATTCAGAGGTTTTTCGTGTTGGAAATTAAACGACATGAAGTCTTTTTTGTACGTAATTATTTCTGGCAACGATATTTATAGAATTATACGTACCTAAATATATTTCAATTGCATTATTCAGTCTCATTTTAAATTGGGTGAACAAAAACTCATTCGTCTCACGATAATCACAAGGTAATTAAGTTAATTATAATTAGCATCAATTGTACTGGATAAATAAAGAGGTATAATCACAGTGACAAATTCTTTGGTGACTCACTTTAGAGAGATTCTCATTGCAATTAAGTAGTCTAGAAGTTCACGACGAAGTTCAGAGCGGTTAGCTGGAATGGTTAATGGTCATAGCAATTCTAGGTGTCTGACCGTAACTCATCTTTTTATGGACTTAGACTAAAAGTAAAGTCGTTTCTCAAAATACTAAAACGTTTGGGACCTTTAGGCACTGTTCTGGAACTTTTGCATGTCGATGAATATCTTCATCTGTTCTAAGTAGATAGATCAAATTATTGTTTAAGTTACACGTAGAATAAAATATTCCGCTTCAGAAGGGAAGAAGAATTATTATTCTTTAACATTACATATCAGTTCTCCCTGTGCTTCCTAAGGTTTTAAGAGTGCTTACCTGCTATAAATTTTATGTTAGAATGTATTATGAAATTTTAACTTTTATAGGCAATTTTAAGACGAGAGGCTGCTATGAACCAGCGTGTATCACATTTTAAAAACTTACTTACTCCCTGCCTGAGGTACTCTATCAAACACTGACATGTCTTGAGTGCTTTAAAGTGCTACGAAAATATACTTAGCGACGTAGTAACCTCATGTCGCTAACTTAATAACATGTTGACACTCTGCCTACTCTGATATCCAGTTCCCGAGAACTGATTATATCCGTCAGTCACAGACTTTTTATATCTACGGGAGAATATTTATATTTCTAGCTTTTTTATTTATAACTTGCTGTTACTTTAGCACATATTAGTACCTATTACGCAAAGATTCCCATAAAAAAATTATTTCAATATAACGGAGAAATAAGCCTTAGGTACTTTTTTATTATACATACAAAATTTTTTGTACCTTGTTTAGAAATACCTGGGAATGTCAGGGAATAAAATGATAGGTATACTTACAAACATTACTTTACTCAGGCACCATTTAGCAATAATCACACTGCGATGATCCTATACAATAATGAATGATAGTCATCAGTTGAATCATGTATGTTTATACATATTTCTACAAAAATGTCTTGATGTTTTGATGAATTTGAGTATTCGCTGAGATTATGTCGCCGATGACAAGTTACGGATGTGCAATTAAGACGCTTTGCACATGGAGCAACTATTGCAGCAAATGGCAACTGGCAACTAGCTGCCAACTAGCTGTTTACATACATTTCAATTGAACTGCGCACACATAGCAACTCAAGTTTCGAGTTTCGGTGATCATCAACAGTTTTCAGTTGCTGTAATCGATGACTAGGTTAGTTCCAGTTAGCTAGGTTAGCTAGTAATAGCCGCAACTAGCCACTGTTAAATATTATACCGGTTTTTAAAGTTACCGGTTTCCGCAACTGTCAATTGCAACGTGTTTGACGATTTCACACTGTCCCTCCGTCTGCCTTTGCCCGGAATTGCGTAGATTGAGCAACTCGCATAAAATTTGCTCACAAATTGCTATAAAATTGCGGCAACCATAGGTAAACGTTGTAGCAACTATCAACTTTTTACAGGAAACTTTTAAAAAGTTGATAGTTGCCTCAACTTAAGTTGCTCCGTGGGCAAAGCGCCTTATTAGCATTGTATACTTATTGTCTTCTTATCGTAGTAATATTTTACTGAAATTATGGGAAATGTAAGAAATATCTCACATAATGCCTGTAATAAGAGATTAGGTTAAATTGAATCTTACGAACACTCGATAAGTAGTAACTGGATTAAAGAATTATACATACAGCAATATGGTCATAAATGATAAAATATTAGTTTAATACGAAAATGGGTCCCCGAGACGATCAAGCGCATTGACAAGTCTACGTGATTGAAGCGAATATTGATCGTTTACTGCGTTGACTTGACACTACCTTCAAGCGGTCTACGGCTTGACCATAATTGACAGAAATGATTGACGCCGCTTGATGCACCTGCGCTTGATACGACTTGACAGGACTTGACAAGCTTTTTTCATTAGCAGCCGAAACATCGAAGATGGCGGATGACGAAAAGGACCGAGACGTGGCCTCGGCAACAAGCGCTGACATAATTACCGAGCGCGATTTTGTGCTATTGCTAATATCATAATATCATGCGTGAATCGATATCTTAATTTATACCATTCCTTACACCATCGCCTCTTTCTTGTTTTTTTTTCTTAATAGATACCGGTAGAGTCATAGCAAGGAATGCCATATCTGCGTTAGAAACCATTTTTGTTTTTTGCGACCACAATTACTTTCATGGGCACAGGGCTGTATGCGACTATGGCACACGCACTTGACTGGACTTGATGGCACCGTCAAAAGGTGTCAAGTCCCTCGTCAAGTAGAAACCGTCAATCACGTGAGACTTGTCAAGTGCGCTTGATCGTCTCGGGGACCCATAACGCAACTTCTTGGCTGTTTTGAGCATTTTAGTTCTTCGAAGACTTACTAAACTAACAGAAGTATTAGGTACTAACAACAATAATAAATGAAGCTTTGGTCGTAAGTATAAAAACTTTGAATTTAAGTAGTCATTGCAAGGGACAGACATATATATAATAGTCAACGTTTAAATACACACTGTGGAGCCCACGTAGGTAGTAATTAATCAAACTGACACTTCTCCCAACTAGGATCATACTAAATGGCCCGGATTAGAACAAGTTCTTTGGACGTTCCTTGGATTTTAACACGCAATTTATTGCGGCCATTCTGCGATTTTTCTTTTAGTTTTTATCGCTTTCTTGTTTCAAGCGTTCTGCGATCGACACTTTACAAATTAGCGCTTTTCTACTTGGTCATTTGATTCAGTGTGAAATTATTATTTTCAATAGTGGTTTATTACATTATGTATTTCGTTTATTACCACCAACATTGCAAAGCTAACGGTTTGTCAAAGTGCATAATTAATTTGTTTAAGTATCTAGACAAAATTAAGACAGATTGTAAGGATAGAGAAGTAGGTACGTAAGATTTGTTATTCAGTAAAATTGTGGTTGACCCTTATTTCCTTACTCATAGCTTTATTGACGTCAATCAAATTATCATAAAATCTATATATGTTACCTAACGGTAACATATATAGATTTGCGTAAATCAGATAGAGTGCAGATTAACGAGGTATTCTGCAGATTATCTGGCTGAGTCAGTTAAAGTGGAAAAAATAATAATTGAGTTCCTACATTAACTAGTTAATGTGCAGACTTCCTAGTTAATCTGCAGACAAACGATCATGCACACGGTAAAGTCTATAAAGTAGGTTCTTGTTTGAATAAAAAAAATTAATAACAGGTGTAGGTAGGTCGAATTGGTAACATAACCGAATTAGCCTACCCCTACTCCACGTAGTCTTGTATGAGCTACCCCTAGAGTGTTTTTTAGAACCCGGAGGCGCGGAGGGAGGGCAGCCTCCGCCCGCTGTAACAAAACGCAGACGTGGGTGTCTGTGCTTTGTTACGCAAGGGCGAAGGGGCTGCACCTTCCGCAGCGCCGTAGACGTCACGGTTCGAAGTTAGCCCTATTTTCCGCGTTTTTATAATTCGGCCAAATGTTGATGACCAAATCGTGAAACGTAGACGATTTTACGATCTGTCCAAACTGAGTTGAGCATTTCATGAAATGCGACCATTTCATGATATGGTCGATCATTTCATGATGTGAGCAAATCTACGATGTGGCCACGACATCAACACAAATTGGTACTCAGGTAGCCAGTCTTCCGCAATTTAACGATGTACCATCCGTTACTGTGCAGACTAAATGGGTAAAGTGCAAATTTTACACTTTAACGAATGGTATTAGTGAATCTGCAGATTACATAGTTAATGTGCACATTAACTTATTAAGCATTTTAACGGTAACATATATACTAGTCTTTTATAGTAATTTAGGCTATCCACGGAGTGCTTTACATAATTATGTAGAGTTATGAAAATTGTTGAGGTAAGAAAAGAAGATTGAATAAATAAATACAAGTTGAATAAATCTGCTAAATGACTTTTATTAATAGCAAAAAGTGCCCTAATTTATTTCACTTAAAAATAGTCGATTGCAGGACGCCCCTAACCAGGAAAAGGTTAGACAAAATGAGAAAGAACATCATGATATTTCCGCATGATTTCCGTTTGAATATCCAAGGAACAAAGGAAGGACGAAGCAACTGGTTTTTGTGTAATCCAAACCATGATCCTAGTTGTAAAAATGTCTGACTGATTAATTGTGTACATCGTGAGTTTCAACGAAAATAACAATTTATTATCTTAGTACTGAATGATTCGTGAGTGTTTGAATTCATAATAATTATTTAATAATTTATTATCTTCTCGTAACCAAACACTTCATTTCGGGAAATAATCCATAACTTTACCAATACAATTTAATATTAAACAGCACTAGTTGATGCCCTCGCTTCGCTTCGGGAGACTAATTCTTTTGGGTAAAAAAATGAAATGTTTTCCCATTTTTGCAACATGTTATTTCATTGATGCTTCGCTCTTATTGGTCGTAGAGTGGTGTTATACAGCCAATATCCTTCCTCAATAAATGGACTATCCATCACCAAAATATTTTTTCAATTCGAGCCAGTAGTTCCTAAGATTAGCCGTTAAAAAACACAAATTAACTGTTTATATAGATTATATCTTATCGAGTTGAATCCTTTTTCCCGCAATGCTCTTTAGATTTTAATTAACTTATGTTATTCATAATAATCGTAGGCTGTAGGTATGTAAGCGCATTTAATGTAATATTTTGCTTCATATAATACATAATTTATATCGGTGTAGCAAATTAACTGTATGTACTTGCACAATTCCTTCCAGTTCAATTTTTCTGTTTCAGTAGTTTAAGAGGTTTATATTTATACCCCATACCATCTTGTTTTCGTTTTGTTCACCGCATTTTGAAAAACGTGTCAAAAATGACTACATTTCAAACGCGCTCTATAAATAATATTCATTCCTGTAATTGTGTAATTCCTGTAATTGAAGTATTTAGGAAATTACGTAAATTAATTAACGTGCTAGGATCAAGAGCGAGTGATTGAGCACGTTGTCGTTGTCAATTGATTAGATTTTCCTTTAACTAAGAACTAAATGCGTTAAAATTAATTACCAAAAAGATTAACTAAAACCCTTAATCACTCTGCTATTATTTTTGCTAATTTGATTATTGCGTTCATTATAGGTATGTATTCAGTATTACCTAAGAGATGCAAAAATGCAAGGCTGCTCAAGAATAAAATAAAATTATATCACTGTGATATAACATACATTAATTATACAAACGTCCAATGTCAAACGTCCGTCTTCCGAATTCTCTTACTTAAAATAATTGAATTATTTTTCTACAGATCATAGATGTATTTAATCTCATAATAAAATTAATATGTATCTATTATCTACACCTAAATCCACTATTGTTCTACATATTATATAAACTTAGTTATCTAATAATAAAATAAGTTTTTTTATTTGCTGAATAAATGTTATCTTCGCATAAGGCCGTTTAATACTAGGCTTTCAATCGAGATAACGGTAGCATATCGGAACATAAGTAGGTATATTCAGCTAACTTGTTTTCGTCTCGCGTAAAGAGACGTCAATATTTTTGTTGGACTGCACCGGGGAGCAGACGCGTCCGCGAAACCGTTCGTTCTAAGATTAAATAATGTGACTTAATTCTGAGCGTGTTGTGTTTATAGACTAAAACAATGTTAAAATTTTAACAGAGAAGTTCGTGACATTTTAACTTTAAAAGTGTGAAATTTTTCTCGAATTAACTTAATAACAATAAATAAAAATGACAGTGCCACCTTCTCAGTTCGTAATCATCGATATCGAGGTCAAGAAACAGGGAATTGCTTCATGGTGTGCCCTCAACTGGAAGGCGATTCTCGCCGAGTTTGTATCCACAACATTTTTGCTACTCCTGGGTTGCATGGCATCTATTCCGATAGATGGGTTGGAAGTAAACCCGGCTCTGTACTCGCCTCTTGGGTTCGGATTCATGGTCCTGTTTAATATTCAATCATTCGGGCACATTTCTGGAGCACACATGAATCCGTCGGTTACATTGACCGCGGTGTTGTGGGGTAAAATGTCGATAGTACTTGGAATAGTGTACGTTATTGCTCAATGCCTGGGAGCCGTAACAGGGTATGGAATTTTGCTTGGACTAACTCCTATTGAAATGGTAGCGGACGGCGTGTGTACTACTCAGCCTCACCCTAATCATTACAGTTATCAGGCTCTGTTGATTGAAATATTTTTGTCTGCTGCACTCGGGTTTGTTAATTGTGCTGTATGGGATCCAGTGAACCAGGATAAACTGGATTCCATTCCCATAAAGTTTGGTTTGACTATCGCCGGTCTGTCGATAGTTGGTGGACCTCTAACTGGGGCCAGCATGAATCCCGCGAGATCATTCGGGCCTGCGTTGTGGACGTGGACATGGAATCAACATTGGATATATTGGGTCGGACCAATGATCGGTGGTGGTGTTTCAGGTTTGATTTATAAATATGCATGGCTGGGCAACAGAAAACCAACACTAATCGTTCAACCACCTGAAAGTACCCAGCTCCAAAATGAAACCACCCAGCCTAAGCAGAGCCTTGAAGAAAGAGTTGAAAGGCTTTAATGATCAAGAGAGTAAGTATATGGAATGCCAAAATTTTCCATTTTCCATATTCATTCAAAACTAAACTAAACTATGTTGATTAAAATAATCACATTTTTAGCTAACTATTTTGAACCTGGTTCGTTGTTATTAACTCTGATCGAAAAAATATGAACCAATTGTGTCGAAAAAAATAATTATTTTTAAGTGAAAATAATTTACAGATTGTCATGTTAGTCTGTAACAGACATCAGGAATCATATAAGGTACCTAATCTATGATGATAGTCATCAGGAAACAAAAGCAATGACTAATTAATTTCAATTGATTAAAGTTGTGATACCTATTGCTATGTAAAAGGTGAACAACCCAATGACATTCAACAGTCGTACAACAATGCGTACTTGAAATAAAACAAGGAAAAGCTATGTATTTAGTTTGTAATGAATATTTAATAGTACGCGACTACTTGTACGGTAAGATGATGAGCGATGTTTGAATTTTAAAGCATTTAAAAAGATTTGTAATATAATATTAGAAAACATAATATTGTGACTGTTAAAATAAAACGGCTCATTCACACGAGGACGAATCGTCTTTTTTCACGAATCGTCTTTTTTCACGATTCGTTATTTTTTTTGACGGCGGCAATGCTTTTTAAATACTCATGTTCACACGCTTGACGAATCGTGAAAAAAGACGAATACGGATACGTCTTTTACAAATCACGAATCGTGAATGTTTTATGATTATGACGGATCCGC
Source organism: Hesperia comma (assembly GCA_905404135.1). Lineage (NCBI taxonomy): Eukaryota > Metazoa > Arthropoda > Insecta > Lepidoptera > Hesperiidae > Hesperia > Hesperia comma. The sequence goes on along the minus strand of FR990021.1, from coordinate 10,217,500 downwards.
GCACAGTTTACTATGCGTTTGTGTGTGAACTTCAATGCGGATATTTTGACGAATCGTGAAAAAACACGATTCCGTATTCAATGTGAACGTCCATCCGTCAAGACGTATCGTGTTTTTTGACGAATCGTCAAAGACGTATGCCGTGGGAATGAGCCCTGGGAAACAGTAGTGTAGTCCTTTTTAATCGAGAATGTGAGTTTTATCTGTCAACGTTATGCTTAGTTTTGGATGTAAACCATTATAGTCTATGTAATTCAGTCAATATTTATTGTGATACTTTACTTTCATAAATGGTAACAAATAAACACTGCCATTGTTTTTTGTAGGAGAACAATAATGTAGTCCATATTGAGTCCTGTATTTAAATGGATAAGTCATTAATTTTGTATGTGAAAATATCATTATGATAATGTCAGTGTAACAAATAATTTTCCCAAAAAGAGAAGTTATCGGCTTATCATTTGCTGATTATACTCGTTTGTTTAAAATGCAGAGGAATCACTTTGATATTTTATCGTTGTAATACTATGGGCGCATTCAAGTAGAACGCTGGTTACCGGCGCCGATCTGCCAGCGCTTATCGGTACTGGTCCGTTGACATAACCTCGGTCGTGTGACAGGTCGGAACTTGTCGGCGCTTATCGGCGCTGAATCGGCACAAAGTATAGAGACTACCTGCGCCGACTACCTGCGCAGATAAGCGCCGATAAGCGCTGGCAGATCGGCGCCGGTAACCAGCGTTCTACTTGAATGAATAATACCTTAAATCACTCATAACATTTCCATATTTCCAAAGAACTCGTAAGGGTGCATTCAAGTAGAACGCTGGTTACCGGCGCCGATCTGCCAGCGCTTATCGGCGCTTATCCGCGCAGGTAGTCGGCGTAGGTAGTCTCTATACAGTTTGTGCCGAACAGGCGCCGATAAGCGCCGATAAGCGCCGATAAGCGCCGACAAGTTCCGACCTGTCACACGAGCGAGGTTATGTCAACGGACCAGTACCGATAAGCGCTGGCAGATCGGCGCCGGTAACCAGCGTTCTACTTGAATGCGCCCTAAGACTATAGTCGGCACAATCATAAGATTCCGATATGAAGGCTGTCATCACAGTGACAATAGTGAAGTACAACAAAAATCGATGCATTAAATAAACCGATTTATAAATTTAACCGATTATAAGTAATAAGACTTTCTAATCGTTTCGATTAAGTTCGGAACGATAATTTATAAACCGACCTTTGATTGTTTTCTTAAAATCAGGTAAAAACAGATGTAGCGTTGAGATTAACACCGAAAGGGATAATAAGACAATTTGACTAGTAAGTTAAGGTGAGGAAATTATATTACTTATTAAAATGGAAATTTCATTAATCTAGTGAAAACGAAGAAACTATTAAACGGTTAATAATTATCCGATTTGAGTGGAAAAGGCTTAAAAACGTATGTATCGGGAATTTATAATAGCTACGAAAAATCGCAATGCTTTAGACATATTAAGGAATCTATAACTATTTGTATTTTGGGTGTGACATGGTAGCACATACTTTCGATTATAGTAATGTATCGATTATGGTCGATTCATAAATTGTTTCAAGAGGTCACATAACTATAAATCCAGCCTCCTTATAAAACATTGTAGTGACGTCTTAAATATTTGTTCAATTTTGCACAATTTATGATGTAAACTGATTAAAATAAAATAAAATTATTTTAACAATTTATAAATAACACAAATAAAAAACAAGCAGGGATGGTTTACATATTTCGCCAGAATTTCTAGTATTTACCTATGTAAGTACGTATAAGTAAGTAAGTACCTATCTAAATACTCGTAGTAAGTAAACAATATTACTCCAATTCGTTTAACCCGCTAGTAACTTGCGTTTAATATTACGGACTAATGCCTAATTAAAATATTAAACAAACTGTGGGCAATTTTATAACATCATGCTACGAGCAATAGAAGCGATGTACCAATAAAATATGTTGCAAAAATGGGAAGAAGTGTTTATTATCTGTAAACATAAAAACAATTTTCCAAAGCGAAGAGGAGATGGATTCACAAGTACATTATGTACCTACTTATAAAGCTTCATTGATAATAAATATAAACTGTGTACTGTATATGCACAGTAAATAGTGCATTGCATAATTTAACCAAAGTGACCTATCATTCACTACGAAATATCTTCACTTCATAGTATCATTACCAGCGGTTCAAATTTAAAAAATATATTTCCGTAATAAGTAAATTGAAGACGTCCATACAAGGTTAGTTTGTGTTCATACATGACAGACGTCATATCGGAATCTTATGATTGTGCCGACTATAGTGACTAAGAAGTTTTAAGGGGCTACATCCGAAATATGGTAGTTTTAGATCTAAGATTATTTTTAAAGCTTACTGTCTATATCTCCGATATTTAGATACTAGAGAACCGCCCTCGCTTCGCTGCGGGACCCGTAAGTAACAGCCGCGTAGGTCCCGCCCCGTAGGATTCTCGAGATAAGTGTAGTATTTGATACCGTGATTCAGAACTTGCAAATGAATTTTACTAACGCCATCTATTAACAGATTCCAGAACTAACTAACAAAACATCGATCTTCCCATGGGAATGAGATGTTTTTCCGCGGTAAAAAGTAGCCTACGTCGCTCTCCACCCTCCCAACTATCTCTACACATATAAATTATATCATAATATATAATAGCCATAATGCGACGTGAAAGAGCCACAAACAAACAATTAATTATTAATTAATTAATTAATATTAATATAGATAATTATGTATCTTCACTATATAATAAAGAATCTCATAAGAGCAAAACCAGTAAAATGAGAAGTTTTCTCGATAGAAAAAAATTTAAAGTTAGGTCCAAATAGTTTTGGTTTTCGAGTTTGCCACAAAAGTTTTAATAATTAGTTGATGAAATTATTTTTAAAACATAGTAAATAATCAAAGCTAAGTTTTCATAAGAATGAAAAACTCAAAAACCGAAACAGTTTTCAAATAAAAAATTAAAATGCAATTGGCACTTACGTCAATAATATTAAAGCTAAAAATAGAACATTGCTATCTCATTATTTGCCTATTAGTCTAAGATCCGAATCTAAGTCGACATTCACCGGGTTGATAATAGAATCAAACTTATTTTATAATAAATTTCGTATCTTAGAAAATATATTAAAAATGGGTTGACAACAAAAATCCTGGACAGAATATTTTTTATTATTTTTTTTAATAATTTTTCAAAAATATTGCATGATGAAGATAATAATAAAATTTTATACTGGACTTAAAATATAGAACATATAGAATGTGCAGATTATTATCAAATCGAGTGAAAAGTAACTAGTATTGACATACCTGTTTATACCTGTCTACCCAGTAGTTCGTCCGGGTAAATAATAGTCTACCCTACGTCTGCACATTCTATATGTTCTATACTTTAAGTCCAGTATAAAATTTTATTATTATCTTCATCATAAGTACAACATTTTATGAAAATCATTTTTTAAAAAATAATTAAAAATATTCTGTCCAGGATTTTTGTTGTCAACCCATTTTTAATATATTTTCTAATATACGAAATTTATTATAAAATAAGTTTGATTCTATTATCAACCCGGTGAATGTCGATATAGATTCGGATCTTCTACTATATACTTAAATGAAATCATTCCATCCCTGTTTTTGAGCTCCGCTCGTTCGGTTTTACATATTTCGGTTGTAGCGCCTTAAGACATGCATCGTTAAATTCCGTAAAGACCGGTTTGGCCTTTGGCGCGATCTTTTTTATTTATTGTCGGATAGGTACATACTTGCTTATTAACTGTACCTATATGTATATGTATAAATGTACCAAAAACGAGTAATGTTTGAATGGCTAAAGTTCAGTGTTCTGTCAGGTCATATTTATAGGTTGGTAAGTACTTACATAAATTATTGCATTGATTAGCTTTGTCATTACAATTTAGATGTGTGTTTAATTTTTATAAGTTTAATTATTTAATATGTTATCAAACTTCAGCTGTGTTTCGATTTCATGAGTTCAGTGTAATTTCAATAGATTGGCTTAGATTTAAATGTTATTTGACCGTTTGGATTTATACAATTTACATAAAAGGACTTGCGATTACCTTTCGATTTGATGTAATTTTGGTGATATAAAAACTTTGTATCATTGTTGTTACAAAATGGACATCATTGTCTTGTCTAGTCGTAGAAATTATTCGTATAAATAAAAGTACCTATTAGTTGAATTAGAAAACAAATGGCATTTAATGTATATGTGCATGGATAGAAGGATGTTCTGTTGCAATTACGATTTGGATCATACAAGTATGTAATTGGCGACTGTTAGTTTTACCAAATGTTAATCAGTCATAGACGAACCATATTTTACTCATATAGATACTTAATCGCCAAAACACATTTACAACTTCTGGAACAGCCTAATAAGGGTTGGTGTTATTCACTATACACAATGTAATCAGTAATACTCAAATAAAATTATTATCTTGTATACACATACACGACACGCACAGATAATTTTTTCGACAATCCTTTGTTTTTGTTAAATTTTCTAGATAATTATTATTTTGTATGAACGCATGATTTAGATGTTCGTAAGTAGATATAATAACATATTGTTTTTTCCTGTTGTGAATTTGTTCATCAACATAAATGTATAAAAATATATTACGAATAATTTCAAGATAGTCTTTCATTGATCATACTAACTTAATGATTGGGTGCAGATTTTGTTTCTCTTTGAAATGCTGTCTCAGAAATACCTATACCTTTCGTGTTCTGTCTCCTCCTGCACGATATTTAAAAATATTAAAACACGTAGGATGTACTTATCTGTACCTAATAAAAATTGAGGGGATCCTGTAAATGTAAATTAATTACGATTAATTAATAAAATAAGAATATACTCTTTTACAAAATTCACACTTTAATATAGAAAAGTAGGTAGGTATACTTTTCTATTATCAAGCTGTATTACCAAGCTAACTTTTAATAGTACATTTTTATAGGACTAAAAGATAGATTCAATAAATTGTAGAAAATTCTAAAAAGGTTGTAACAGCTACCCGGAGGATAATTTCCTTCAAGAAAGAAAGTCATATGAACCTGAACTATTTTTGTGAAATGAATCAGTCACAAAATAGCTGTTACGTACTCATTTTAAAACTGTATATTTTTAACCGACTTCAAAAAAGAAGGTTCTATATTCGACCGTATATATGCTTTTTTTATGGGTGTTCAGCGATTTTTTCGTCGTTTATGGGCCGATTTTGATAATTCTTTTTGTGTTGTAAAGTAGATATGCGCAGTGGGGTCCCCTGATAAGAACACCAGGATCTGATGATGGCATCTCAGAGAAATCGAGGGGAACTTTCGAAAATTGTATGGACGAATAGTGTGTTTGTTCATGTTATCATAAGTAGGTAGGTACATTAAAGCGCTACCATTTCATGAAGGTCTGGAGTCGATCTGATGAAGCCGAAAGACAGTCGAGGGAACTCCTCAACGATTTACTGCAGTTATCTAGTGTTTGGGCTTGATTAATTTGTAGTGACGTGAACTTTACGCTTACATGTTGAATTGAGCGCCATCTGGCGAGTAGTTTTTGAGTTATCTCTGCTTATCAAGGTTGAAATCGGTTATTTTTTTTGTAAAAAGCAATTATCTCGTTAACGATATTTTATCACTTAGAGATTGATTTTCATAGAAACGGAGTCTTCATTATCTACGAATAGGTAGGTAAGTATGTAGGTATACCTACAAATAATAAAACAGTAACAGTAACGACATAATCTATGTAATTAATATAAATTATGTATTTTGAAAATTTTAAAGTACTTAGTGAAGCAGATTTTTTTTTGAACTGTACAAACAGATCGGAGTAATGGCAGTTCCCTAATATTTATGATTTGGTAAATCATTGTGTGTTTATCGTTGTTTTGATGCAGACAACTGATAAGAAGTTTGACTTCTCGAACTAATTACGATATGGATAAATTAATTAGTTCATTCAATATTAATATTGTTTTTAGTAATTGTCATTAATCGGATTAGAAACAGATTGATTATTTTAAAGAAAGCCATATAAACTAGGAAAACAATTTTGTTGTAACTCTAATTATAAAAAACTCTCCGTAATTTCATGATGAATTTTGAAGTGTTTGTCTAAACCTAATTTAAAATAATAAAAATTAATTTCGTTTATTGTTTGCATATTTTTACTACAGCTTGATTTCCTAAAATAATCAATTATCTCAAACGGGAAAGACAGTAGGATGCCACTCTATTTATTTACGAGCAAAAAGGAACTCCTTGCATGCATGTTGCAAAACGTCGCAGTTGCATTATAATGACGTAACTTGGACTGATAGGAAAGAGTGCATCTGTCGTCTATTAAAAAACAAAGCTCACACAAGGGTTCCAGAAGGCATGTCTTATTGCCCTAGATTGCACACCCACGGTGCGTGTAAATCTGGCTAATGCAGCACGTCACTTAGGTATGTACTACCACGGTGCGTTGCGTTGCGATGCGTTCGTGTCGTGGACTTTTGATAACTCCACCTCGACGCATGCACTGAACTGTGAGCACAGGATTTTTTTTTTTAAGAAGTGGCAACGCAATATTCCAATATTCCGTTTACTGTACACACCATATAACAGTAAAAACGTGATTCGAAGTAGCGGCATTAGATAAGTTTTTTAGATCTATGGCAAACCGCCGACATAACGTAGGTATCTAATGAAGAAATTAACGGTTGGATGATGCATTGGCCACTAATATTGTCATTACAATGGTATGGGGATGGAAAGTTATTGGATTATCCAAGATATGGAATTGTTTACATCACCTAAAGATTTACGTCGAGGCTTAGCCAATGATAACGTAAACGAATGTGTGATTGCAATGTTAAAATTAATCCCAATATCAAAGTACCTAGAGTATGCTACGTAGCTACATACATACATAATGTATTTACATAATACTTGAGCGTGATAAGTATAAGTATATAATATTTTTTAGTCTCTTAATCTGACCGACTTTTCTGTTCAGTGGGCTGATTTTTTGCTTCATCATTCATAATTGAAACCTATGTTGACAATGGCAAAGTTAAGGTCACAGTAGGTTCAATACCCTAGCCAAGTGCGGATGGCCGGACTGCACACACCTTGGGGTTTTGCGAACTCTCCGGCATGCAGGTTTCCTCACGATGTTTTCATTCCCCGTTATATTTCAATGTTTAAAACTCACGTAACTTCGAAAAGTTAAAGGTTCGAACCCGGACCCTCCAAATAGGAGGCCAAATTCTTAAGCACTAGGCTGTTACTACTTTTTATTTAGCAGCAATCAATATCTTAAACAATTTTGAATGAAATGTGTACTTATACCTATGTGTAATTATACATCACTTAACTTTGTGTTACTGCAATTTTTGCTCCTGCTGCAGTTCAGTCGAACGATAAATGATTACAGACATGCATACATACATACATGTTCTGTGCTTAATTACCAGATTGGATCTTGCTACTTAATTGGGGAAGTCTAGAACTTACTTTGAGGTTGCCTATAGGCTTACACAACTCCCGATATACTTACCTACTGGCGCTAAGCTGTTAATTTAGGGCTGGGAGAGCATATTGGATTTTCGAAATCGATTTTTAAATAATGTAACTACCTGAGAGACTTCATCTGAGTTTCAGGGGGAGGGGGGTAGCTGATTCACCCTGCTCATACCTGGCTACGCCCATGTTACTACCACATAAACAAACTCTCAAAACCAAGTGACCAAGAAATTATTTTCCCACAAGTTCTCAACCATCTGTTACTGACCGTTTCTGCGGTTATTTTGTACCGTAAATAGTGCAAAAGATAAACAAACGAGCACCCAGGCTGTTTGTCTTTTATGCGGCATTATAAGTACTATATTTATAATTTATTATACGTTTGTAATAAAATTTTCCTAACAGAGTTAAGCAATCGCTCAAGTTACGCCGAGTGTTGAAAATATCAACATCAAGGACTCGTTAAGAGTTTTACGTGTGAAAATTTGTGAATTAATACGTACGTGGATTCTTGTTACAATCATAATAATACTGAACTTTATTTCCGTCACAGTTGTCATGGGTTACAAGGAAAGGGTGGTGCAACATGCTCGTTTATTATCTGAATTTCCTAAAAAACTCAGTATTTAAAAGGGCCGGAGTGTCGTCTACTCGTTATATTGACGTTAATTCTCCTTTGAGCTTTTGAGTTCTGACGAAAGCGACGTAAGTATTTACTTACAATTAGGGACGATTTAGGTACATACGATGAGCATACGGAGAACAGTTTCATCTATAGGCAGTCGTTGGGCTCCGTATCTTCCAGGTATTCATAATTCATACAAAATGATATTGCAATTGTATGACTAGCTAGCAGCTTATTTTTTACAAACGACAGTGATTTTTTTACGTGTTTTGATTGCAGTGTCGAACGCAACGTTTATTGATGACTATTGACTATTTGACGTTTATATTTACACAACATTTTTGTGCAAAATTATTTTTTTTGACCGTAGAGTTATGATCTAAGAACTATCTTTAATTAGTTCTTAGATCATGAATAGTGCATTATTTTATTGTATACCTAGTTATTTTGTTCGTAGGTATTATACCAAAGTTTAATCAGAACGAGTGGGACTTTTTCCCACTCATTCTGTAAACAGAACTACTGGGAATAAGAAATATATCGACTGATCAGACGACAACGCTCGTGTGGTCGTTCAAATTCCAAATATTTGTGCAATTTAAATTATTAAATCGATAATTGATTATTGAAAAAAAAATTAATAACTTCGCGCACGATGATAGCAATATTATCATTATTAGGGGAAATGTGGGATAGATGCCATGAACCTCTACAAATGTGCTTGTAAAACAAAAGGGATGAATATTTAAAAATATAGTACTCTTGTGGTTAGTGTATTTTATTTGTGATGAAGAAAATAAATGAGATTATTTTAAATTATCTTCTTTATTTTTTTTTTGTAATAAAAGAAAAAACAAAGTCTTATGAATGAGGATAGATGACTAATGTGTGGGTTAGATGCCGCAACGAGAATATGACCTTGGGGATAGTTGCCCTAAGGGAGTAATAAAAGAATTAGTTATTTTTTAAACTTTATAGTTAGTAGACGATGTTGGAACATTAGTTGCTTAGTTTGTTAATAAGCATGAGAACTTGGATAGCGACTGATAGTGATAAAAATAGTACTGCCAGTCGTTGTTAGTCCGGTTAGTAATTGTTAGTATGAGTCTTTTTTTAATTCGGTCACAGAAGTGCTGCTACCCTTGAGGAATGAGATGGTCGCGTCTAAAATATGTAACCGGCTCCACACTTTCCTATCCGGATCTCAATTGTTCTTAAAACAATTATTACACGGTAGGAATGGTAGGACTTAGTACCCTGGCGAGCGGTGGTACTTAATGGGGTATGGTGATAGATTATCATGTGCAGAAAAAAAAGCTGCTTTAATTTGATCTATAAATGAAGAAAATACGTCAAGGAGTATAAATTTCACAAATATAAATACCTATAAGTTTTACAACAGACTTCAACTGCTGGCACACCTAAGTTGCGGCCATTTTTGCGTAGACACACATAGTTTATCATGTACAGAAAAAATAGCTCTAATTTGAGCTATAAATGATCCAAATAACAGATGGGTGTAAATTTTCATCACAATAGCACCTTTTTATGCCTGGCTGCCAACAGGTTGCGGCCATGTGCCTAATGGCACACCCGACTTTTCAGGACCTCTAGGTGTATATCTTGACCTTGGAGTATATTTTATATAAATACAGATGCATGTAAATTCGCCCCAGAAAGTCATTTTTCTTTCGTTACCTAATTAAACATACTAGCGGCCATTTTTCGATAGGCACACCAGGAAAAACATATTGTTCGTTGCCATATTGTACATAAAAAAATGATTTTAATCAAATACTCGATGCATGAAGCAAAAGTGTTATGGGATCTTAGACCATGATTCATTAGTTCATTGATCACTCGTTCAATGAACGAATTAGATTTATCGCTACGATCCATTTTTTACGTTCAGATACACCTAATCAATAATTATAACACCGACGTCAATCGATCGCTATTTAACTAGGTATTCCATTAGAATAATCATTGATATCATTTTAAATTGCGATAGTGGGTATTTTGTTCAGCCAGTAAATATCGCAAATGAACTAGATTAAATTTGAGTACCTAAATGGTTCACAGTTTTTGTACACAAAATCTATATCAAGGTTATGATTTCACTTATTAAAAATGTTAAATAATATTCGAAGCAGGTTTAAATAATTGCCTAGTTTTTGTTCAAAACGACTGCAAGAACTGAAAGTCGGTCTAGCGCTGTTTTCCATTACGGTGCGGTGCCGATAATGGGAAGTTAAGTCAACACGCCACTGAGATGAATCTGCGTGCTTCGAAGTTAATAGCACGGCGTCTGTTAGTTTTTATTTCTACCGTAATTGGATTCCGTGTCCTACTTAGTATTGATTGAAACGTCTGCACAACTAGATCGACTTGCAATGCTTGTTTTGCATCTGCACATGTAAAACGTATACCACTACTTATCCGACCGAAAGAAAGCTTTGAACCAACGTATCAACAAAGGGCTTACGTTATCTGAAAACCATAGGCTAACATGTTCATAAGTTCGTAATAAATCTTATTAATAGACGCATTGTTATAAGTATAAGCGTGTAAAAAATATTTTCAGAGTTCGCCCGGGAATAGACCCACGTCATGTAATCCTGTCGCGAGCAAGCTGCTTGTAGCGACGACGACGCGATCTTTCGGTGAAAACGGTTTAGAGATAGGTACATTACGATGTGGACCTCAGAAATAGCAAAATACCTGTGACGTTGACCAGATAACACTGATAATTTACCTTCATTCTTAAATTACTAAATATATTTGATTTAATTACTGATAGATACGTATAATAAGTTATAATTAGGAATGCTCAATTAGGTGATCAACCGGCCTAAAGCTATTAAATTCATCGGTTTTTATCTTGTTTTTCCAATTTCGATCAATCAATTATGAAAATGATATATATATCTAAACTACATCGAAAGAAATGATAATCTATAGTGTGAACGTTGATTCGCCGCTCGGACTTATTGAAATCCTTAGTACAAATAAATATGTACTTTCTATTAATAACTTGCACCGGTAAAGACAAACAATACCTAATAAGTATATCGTGAAGAAATCTCTATATATAAAATGACTTAATACCTATTAATATCAATCGTACACGTATTCATTCCACATGTAGGTGACCAAACCGCACAGTCGATGTGTTACCCACGTTGTAGATAGTGATTGTGAGGTCGGCTGTGGCTCGGCAGTAAGACAGTTGAGGATTGAGTTCATAATGATGTCGGATAAACATTCAATCATCTTCTTTCTTCATTCTACAAGCCTAGCTATTGTTCTATGCACTAGAAATGTAGAATCTTCATCTCGGCATCTCTTCATCTCGGCATCTGATTGTTAGTCGATTACTGACCCTTGTATTTCTTGGCTCAGCATGATAAGTGGGCATGCCAACCGCAAAATAAATAAATTGTCTCTTCCAGGAACGGCATAGCGGAAAAAACATTCTCTGCTACAGGGAAATATCCGTACTGATAGGGATAATAAATTCGAAAGTAACAGTGTCTGTCTGCTACTTTTTCACACTTAATTTGCTGAATAGCTTTAAATTAAATTGGATATGGAGAGAATTAAAGATCATACAAAAGACACAGGATAGTTTTTACCCGACTGCGTCAGAAGGAGGGTTATTTAGTGCGCGAATACATCCGCCTGGGATATTTTAAGTGAATTTCGTCACTTTGCGACCCCCATAGGTACGTGCGGAGCCGCAAGCTATCACTAGTGTAAGTACCTACTTTGAGGAAATCTTGTGCTTATTAAGTAATGGGCTGCATTGTAGACCTTGCGGCTTTGTGGGATTATTTTTCCTCGATATCTGTTTACAATTCAAATCATGCAACCATCCAAACCTTGAATAACCCGTTTTGAATGTTTTACTTACACTTCATACAATCTTTGCACTTGACAGCTGCGTATCGTTACATTGTCGATATGATAAGAAATTACACTTTTTATCAGTTTTACGATGATGTTTGAGAAACTTTAATTCCATGTACTTAGGTTTAACTGATAATTTTGAACGTGACTTTAATATATCCCAAAAGATATGAATGCATGTATCCCAAATTATTAAATTTTGTTACACAACTTAAATACTTACTTGATAACTTAATTCTGATAAACAATCTGACGATTAGGTATATAATGCATGCGCAGTTTCAAAATTCAGGCATAAAATCACAGACAAAATGTTAAGCTTAGAGAATATTTATTACGAAGTAGGTACAAGCTGCCACAATATTAAAATGTTGGCTGCAAAAGCTTTTTGTGCAGGATAGAATTACTAATATGGGTAAACTATGGTATGGATAAAGTCGCCACTATTTGCTAATATCCAGATTATTGTAGGAACATACAAAGCCAGGTGCGTGGAATGTGCAAAATTGGGACCCAGAAAGAGAATTAGTAATTAAGTCAGAATATTCACGTATCTATCTATATGATAAATTATACAGCGCTACATGATTATATTCATAATACCTATCTAATATTATTTTTATTAAAATATAAACAAAACTTACGTAAAAATCCGTCATATAAATGTAAATAGATAGGTATAAGAACGCAATTTATTGAATTTATTTCAAAAAGAGCCTTTAAAGTACATAGGTTCCACATACATAATAATTTAAGCAAGTTATTTGTTATCAAACATACAATCATCATCATACATCAAACAGTTTTTAGAAATTTTAGCGTGTTTCGTGTGCGGATTCTTGGCATAGATTTCTCGTAGCGAGAAATTGCAGCGAAAGCGAATTTTGACTTGTTTATTGACAACATTGTACAATCTCTTACAATTTCCAAAGTCAATAAATACAATGTACAAACAGGGTGCCGTTGTAGTTTTATTATTATACTTTCTTATTGTAACCCCAAAACCTATTTTCGTATCCATTCCCGGCAAATGCGTGTGACGTGTATGAAAATGAAAACGATGAAAACAAAACATTTGTGTTTCAAATTGTATTATGTCATATAGTTTGTAGTTGTATTATGAGTCAAAGTTATCTAGAATATTGCAAGGTATATTTAAAGAAGTTGTTAACAACTTTTTTTTGGTAGGTAGATACTAGTGGATAAACCAGTAAATCAGCCAGCTTGTGATAAGTTGTCACCGTTTGTTCACAGAAGTCATTTAAACCAAAAGGATTTATGTCGCGCTGCGGACCCAAAAGATATTATCCGCATTATGAGCTACTGGGTTTTCAACATTGCGATATAAAACACTTCATGGTTGATTTTAGGAGGGAGACTGCTAGCCAGGCAGTGGCAGGTAAGGTACCTAGTACAGTACTATCAGTAAGGTACCTACTATTATATATGTAAATTGAATGACTAAGTAGGTATACTGTGTTCGCGTTCTATATGGAATTCGTTTTAATTGCATACCACACAAATTCCAGCTTCCGCCCCTGTGATTAAGGTACATTGCAGATTGACGGCGATAATTTTAAATGCCGTAAGTAAATTTTACTTACAGCCAAAATTAAACCATGAGCAGAGGCAATAAATTTATTTTAGCGGAGTGTTAATTCCATATTCTCGGCGAGTCAAGTATAACCAATAATAGCCGAGTGTCCCGAACCAGATGTTCTGGGTTCAAAACCTGCTGGCTACAACACATTAATGACCCACTACCTATTGAGCACGGGTCTCTCCTCCTTATTGAGGAGGCCTAGGCAATACTTCCACCACGCTACTCCAGTGCGGATTGGCGGAGGGGTTAGTAGCCAACCCAGTAGCGGAAGCTTTCAAGCCGCCCGAAGGTCTTCCGACATGGCTTAACGACTGCTATCTATCGATAACAATCGGGACCGACCGGACCGACGGCTTTACGACCTATACGTGACCTCCAAACCCTCAATTATCACTTGCGGTAAAGGCAAACATCATGAAGAAAACCGCAACGTGAATGTTCTCAAAGGTGAGTGATGTCTACCAATCTGCAAATGTCCATTGGGAGATGAGAACCGTGCCTACCAGTGGGATAGTTATGGGTTTCAATGATGATGTAAACTGAGTGGTACTAAGACGATAGACCAAGAAGCGGGACTAGTTTTCCTACAGCTGCACTACAAGCAAGGATGGTTGTCTTGTCTAAAATGGATAAACCCTCTCACGAATCAAATAAAAACTCTACTTTTTACAGTAAACAATGTTTATTTTAAGTATTTAATTATGTTATTGTTAGACGAAAATACACAATCATAAAAAACAAGACAGAAGGAGAAACTTGATAATGTATAAACATTGTTGTTTAATAATAGTAAATATGATAGAAATAACAGCAAACTAGGTCGCCAGCGACCCCAGAGATGAGTTGTCATTAATATAAAGTACACAATTGACTAGGGTTTAAAATGTGCCCGGGAGAGGAACCGGTGCGTTCTGATGATATCCTCGAGCCTCTATGTGCGAGGGTTGAAGTTAGGAAAAACACCATATAAAATGGAATTTTTTGTTACAGAATCTTACCTTTTGGAGAATTCAGCGGTTATGAAAAAAATATTTGTATTGTTTCGTTGAGGAAGGACTATCTATGGCGATTGGCGATGCGATGAGGTTTATTGTGGGTATTAATAATTTACTTTAATTCTTCCACAATCTTAAACTATGGTTGCATTGCAACAGCTAACTTTTTACAAAAAATAGACTTCAAGTAGAAAAAGCCTAAAAAACTACCCGTCAGATGTCGCTTAAATTTTAATGTGTCCATACAACAAGAAGCAGCTTTTGAACAAAAAGTTATCATATAAATCCGAACACTGAATAAAAATTATGAGGAACGGCCATCTTACTTCCTACTATCCTACTAATATTATAAATGCGAAAGTTTGTAAGGATGTATAGTCCAGTCATAATTGACATTCGAAATCGAAAATTTAATAATAATTCCAAAAGTTTTCAAACTTCGGTCAAGTGAAGGTACATTGGGACGACAATAAATATCATTTTGCAACCTTGTCCGCAGTCCGGAACATTGTTAAAATTGCAATTAAATTAATTTTTGCTGTATGGCCGTGAAAAAAATTCCAAAAGTTCTGCAAACTTGGGGAAGTTTTCGATATAATGTTTCATATCACGTATTAAATTTGCAACCAATCTAAGTGTACGGAACATTTTTTGTTATTGAAAATTAATGTTTTTTTTTATTAAACTGAATGAAAACGTTCCAAAAGTTCTGCAAACTTGACACATACCTATATCGGAAAAATATACCGAACGGTTGTATAAATTTGCAACCTTTTTCGTTGACCGGAACATGTTTATTTAAAATTCTTTTTAATTCGTGGTCATTTTTTCGAGTAAGGTGGTCTCGGAATAATTACAAAAGTTTTGCAACTTGGTTGCAAACTTCGAAAACATCTATTCTGATGCATTTACAAATTTGCAACCTCATACGCGATCCGGAACTTTATGCAATTTGTGAAGGTGAAAAAATAAAAAAATACATCTATTAGCATTTGTAATTTGGTCCAAAACACACGAGTATCTCCGGCCAGAGAACGAATAGATCCTTTTTGAAGTACAAACATAGTTTGGATTCTAGGATCGAGAAGAGTGATTAGGGTTCGCATGCTTTCCATGTTATTAGATATTAGGCACCAACTTAAGCAAAAACATTGTATATAGGTATACTGCTATTATTGTTGTTCTTATTTACCCTTAAAATAAAATACAGCCATGTCTGGTCGATACTAGATAAGAAACTAAAAGGAAACAGATGATTGATAATCCATTTTTAATATTTGATGCAATGTCGTGTAAATGTACATAAATACAAGAACCGAACCCGTTTTTGCCTACTACAGCATATAGTTGCCTAATGTTAGCGGCATATGTATTTCGTGACTAACATTAAATAACGGCTGCGGGGAACTGTATTTAATTTAACAAAGTGCTAACTCTAGCGAGATCTTTAAAGCTTTGTGGGTACATAGTCAAGATCGAGGCATCTATTCCATTTAATCAAATGTTAAATTTTTACCCTCACTACTCTACTACGTTATAGCCTAATAAATATATTTTGTTTAGATTTGTTGTGTTTGATCATTCAATGAACTAGTGTAAAAATTGACATTAGTGAAGTGTTTACTATTGTAAATACCTAGACATCTGTTACAAAGGTGTTACCGATGCGTTGCCGATTGCTTGCGACAATCACATTTAGCGCTATTTTTTAAAACTCACAGCAATCACTTTTGAAAGATGTAAAGGGAATTACTTTAAGCTTTACTATAGAGACAATATAGATTTATCCTTTCTTGCCCGCATTGCGAAAATTACCGACGAAATACTCGGTCCTTTCTGATCAATTGAGCAAATCACGTTGTGTTAGGAAGGTTCTTGACAAATCAGATGCTCTCTCCGTAAATAGTAGATATTTATTATGATTATTTAATCCAAGTACCAAGGTATTTTGTTTTTGCGTAGGTATTATTAGGTAACTCATAATATTAACTTGAATATTCATCAGATATATAGATAATTGAAAAATATTTAGGTAGAAATGCTTTAAAATTAAAGGTATGATTTTTTTTGAGAAATAAAGTTCTTAAACCTAAAATGATTTAGTGAATAAGCAATCTAATGGTGTAATAATATACAAACCGTTGAAGTTTTTTATACCTGAAAATTTTTATTTGGGTTTCTAAAGTACGCATAATTAGGTATATTGCTTTAAAATGTTAGTGAACATTAAAAGTGAGAGCATCAGCCAATTTTATGTTATTTTAACGAGAATATTTTAAAATGAATACGCTAAACGATTGAATACTTACTAGGCGGCTTGAACGGTGAATTTGGCGGTGAATTTGGAAGTAATCACCAAAATCACATAGGACTCTCCACGTAGGACACTTGTCACGTAGACTCCTCACGTAGGACACTTGTCGCGTGTAGCATCGCGTCGCATTACATCGTGTCGTATTGCGTTGTGTCGCGTCGTATTCGTTGCATACGACGCGACGCGGTGCGACGTAATGCGAGACGATGCCACACGCGGCAAGTGTCCTACGTGAGTAGTCTACACGACAAGTGAGAGTCCTACGTGATTTTGGTGATTACTTCTCGAATCATGGAGAAGTATCGTACTATTTTGCTCGAAAGTTCACATTTAAAGTACAGACTTTTAAATAAATATCGTAAGCACAGAAAGAAAACAAATATAATATTTTTACAGGGAAATCATTTCGTAGTTCGTGGTGTCGCGTCTGATCGCCCTCAAAACAAGTACGCGTTACGTCGCCTGTTGTCGCAGACTGTCACACACAGTCACACAAGTAGGGATACCGTTGAGTATACCCGGGGAAGTACCACCGCCCGCCACGGTACTTAGTAGGTACCATTCCTACCGTGTAATAATTGTTTTAAGAACAATTGTGTTCCGGATAGGAAGGTGTGGAGCCGGTTTCACTTTTTTAGAGGCGACCATCTCAGACCTCAGGGGTAGCAACGCATCTGTGACCGAATTAGAACGAGACTCGTACTAACAACAACTAACTGGACTTTTACTAACATTAACTAACAGGACTAATTAACTATCACTAACAGTCCCTGTCCTCACACTTATTAACAAACTAACCAACTAATATTCTAACACCATCTACTAACTGGACTAACCATCCTAGTCCCTTTGAGTCTAGTTCTAGGTCGGCCACAGTTGTTATGGGCGGCAGCGGAAGGGTGGTGCTGCATGCTCGTTTGCTATCTTAATTCCATAAAAAAAAGTCCTCCATTATGATGATTGATTTATAGGTGTTAAATCTGCGTTAACCAATGCTAAAATTTTGACTTAATTGAATAAAACAAAACCAGGAACTTTGACTTTTTCATGGTTTAAAGTAAAGTTACAATTCTGATTTTAGCTTCTCAATAAAAGTAGGTAAGTACAGGAGTTCAAGCACTTGTTTACTTTAGGACAATCTCCTCGCGGGATTGTTATTTTAAGTTCTTCCATGAATTAATCATCCCCTTAGGGATTTGATCAAATCTGCGTATTCTTCGATTTTCAACGACATTATTTATCTTTAATTTCGGTGAAGCATTGCTATTATTTTTTTAATCTAAAACGTATTAATTGCGAATTATTCGGTAAATACAAATAGTTTTATAGTTCATTACGTTATTAAGTAATTTGAGTTTGCGTGGTGTACTTTAGCCTGTATCCATCGCATTGTAAGCACAAGCTTTACAGTGGGACCAGTTATACTGGTCGCGATGATGATGATGATAGAGTAATTTGGGTGTCTTTATTTGTCAACATTCACGCCGTTTATCCATCATTATAATATCACACCTGTTTCGATAAGAATTGACAACACACTCGTCTTTATCTCTCTATGCACTCCACTCAGCAAATGTAGGTTGTCACCACGTTCTTTACGTTAAATCCGGTAATCTCTAAGACGTTTCAGATTAGCTACTCGTATGACTGTAACACAATCTGACGCTTTATCCGGCAAACGATATACTAAGATCAAAGTATAATCAAAAAATATCGGTTAATAAAGACGTGGAAGAAAACTTGTTGGTCACTATGATAACTTTGATTAAATTACCATATTTATCAACTCTTTGTCTAAAGCATGCAACAAAAAGGTAGACATGATTTTATTAACGGAAGATCGTGTGGCCTTGGAGTTCAGATGATTGTAGCTTCTTTGACATTTTGGTGGAGCCAGACGCAAAAAACCGCAGGATAGGGCGCGGCCTCAATGGCTAGTAAGGTAAAGGTAAAAGTTGACGCAATCACTAAATCTCTAACCTTATCATCTCGTCAAAAAGAAGCTCTTAAGCCCAAATCGATAAATTGATAACCTACGGCTACAATGTGGGGAAAGTCCCAATATTTCATTACGTAATATGGATAAAAGCAGAGACAGGCATTTGACGTTTTTATCTGAAAACAAAAAAATCCACTGGTTAAATATTTACCCACTGTGCTGTGTGCCGTGTCGTGTGACATAAAACATTTACTTTAAACACCGGTACTAAATATGTATAAATATTAAACCAAAATAGGATTACTTTGTTTTTGTTTTCTTAAAGCATGAAAATAATAGATAGTAGTCGTTTAGAGCTAAGAAACTTCTTGTTATGATCTTTATCCATCCATCCATCCATCTTATTCCATCTTAGAGTCTGAAAATTAATTATGCTCCCTAAAGAACTTCGAAGTTAAGTACTGCCTACCAGTGCTGGCTAGGACTTCTATTAAATTAGTAGAGTTCACTGTCCCGGTCTATGCCGTCACTTGCCGTCGGACAGGATTTTAACGAAACATAAATTTATAAGTATTTAGTAATAAAACTTAGGCAAATATTGATCAAAACTCCTATTAAGACAGGAAGCGTCACTTCTAGCTGAACTAAGAGTTATTGTCGTACTTGAACAGTTAATGAATCAAGATGCGCTCTGCGACCGCTATAACTAATTAGCAAATTTTCACGAACAGTCGTTTTTCATTCAAAACTTTTAGGTTCAGCTTCCAGCTGGGCAAATAGGATGCCCTTGTATCGAAGTAAAACACAATCAATGTTCAGCACAAGTTTTAATTCGATCCATAATGCGAGTCGCGAACTTGTTCGGTGTTTTGTAAACGACGTGACTATTGGACATAATTGTTTGTCCATTGACTGGATCGTCAATATAACAATACTAATGTTGTTTAATTATGAGCTAACATAGTGCCTATTTATTTATACTCTAACTTTGTTTGCTTTGGTAATAAATTATTTAATCGCTGCCATTAATTGATTTGGGTTTATGTTAGGTTTTTCTTTATTAGGTGTGTAGCTGTAGGTACTGTGTACCTACTGGATTGGTATATTAAAACATTTTTGTTTTTGGTCTTATCGGGAGTTTTTTTCTTAGTCTACCTAAGATAAATAAATAAAAATCCGCATAAGGTATTATTTATTGTAATTATCAGTAACTTATTATAATTATTATGAATAAGATAATTGTTGTAATAATAATTATTTTAATTTTTATTTTAAGTAATAAAATTACACGAAATAATTTAATTAAACGACTAAGAAAAATATTTTTGAACCTCTGTAATTGACGTGGCAGTTCGGTGTCTCTCAATTATGTAGATAACGTCCTCATCAATTACGTCGATGATTCGTTCAGGGTACTTTTGCAATTAGTTAGTAGACAAAATATGGTCAAGGTATGAGTCAAAAATTATTTACAAAGAATTTTTATTCTCAAAACTCATAATACATTCTTTAGCGTCGTCAGCTCTAAGAATAAAGAACTAGCGTAAAATATAATTAAGTCACATTATTCTACTGTTTACAGATAAAATACATATAATATATATTATATAGGTATTGATAAATAACCTATAGGTTATAAAACCGTGAACGAAGTATCGACTCCAGTCGCTGGAAGAAGACTGGCTGGTAGTTAGAGTGTAAATTTCAAGCTATACCTAATAAGTAGTCTGTTATAATGAAGGAAATTTAGCTACGTATACCTCTATTGTAACAATTGCTAGGTGACGGGGCAAGGTGTGGAGTGGAGAAGTGCTTTAGAGGAGAGGATAGATGTGATGAGAAGTTTTAGGTTTCAGGTGTTCTACCAAAGTGTTACTGGCGCTCGAGCAGGACGGTTTCGAGAATAGACAGATGATTAAATGAAGGGGTTTGATATTATCAACATGATCATTGAATAAAACCATTCGAAAAACGTTGCACGAGTCTTTATTTTGCTGTTTATACCATATAATAAAATAATTGAAACACTACATCTTTTAAGATAAACAGAGGACTGTGGGTGACCTATGAACTTTGCATACGTTACTTGGCTAACTTCTCCAATAATCAGCATTGAAGTGGCGTAGGGTAAACTCTAGGCTCTTTGTGCAAATTATGGAAATAGGCCCGACCCACGGTGGGCTGATAAGCAGACGTCACCGTCCACAAAGTTTCTTTTGATCCCTTTGAAACGTTAGGTGTAGTTCGTCATCCATGTCTCCTCAAAACGTCGAATGACATTTAACGTAGGTAGTTTTTTACACATTTGTTTGTTTTAGATACTTATTTTACACATTTGTTGTAAATGAATGGATTGATTTTTGTACTCAAAAGAAATCGTACTTATTGTGGAACAAACTTATCAAAATGGAGGTTTTGAGTTTTTGGGCATGGGGAATCAGGAGGAACTAGTGGGGAAACAATTAATACACATAGCTGAACAAATTCTTTTTATTGAAGTTTAAGTTAAACATTTAGTTTCCCTACTTAAGGTTAGGTAGGTAAGAAATAATAATAATATGTAAAAATTAAACAAAAACGAATAAAAAAGTGTTGAATACAAAATATTTTGCTACAAACATTAATAATACCTACATAATTATAGGTATTTTATGTTCGGAGCAGTAATTATAATAATTACTAGAGAACCGCCCTCGCGTCGCTTCGGGACCCGTAGTAAACAGCCGCATAGGTCCCGCTCCCGTAAGAATCTCGGGATAAAAAGTAGGCTACATGTTATACTGGAATATAAGCTACTACGCTCAATCAACATCGCGACGCGATGCGGCGAAGCGCTTAGTTATTTTTAAGCAAATTTACCCAAATTTTTAAACTCGCTATATCTTTTGAATGGAGTGTCCGATTAAAATAATTTAAACAGCAATGTAAAGGTATTGAACTACTGATAAATAAAAAGTAAGTTATTTAGATAAGTATAAATACCATGGTATGAATATCGACATCTTATTTTCGTTGCCGATTTAAATAGTTTGTTAAACTATAAAAGTCTTTATATTGGCGCAACTATAATACTTAGATATACCCTACCGATAATGTGGTCTACAAAATATTAGTACATTATTTTGCTCCATCATCAATAGTCATTGCAGCGCACGCGATTTAAGGTATTTCAATAGTGCTTTTTATCGACGGTGGTTTATGTTATTGAAGTTTTCGCAAGGATCCCTAATTTTTTTCAAAATAAAATATAGCCTATGTTACTTCGAAAAGATGTACATTCATAATGGTGAAAGAATTTTTGAAATCGGTCCAGTAGTTATTGAGCCTATTCAATACATACAAACAAACAAACAAACAAAAAAATATTACCTCTTTATAATATTAGTTTAGATGTACCTATTAAGGCTAACGAGATTAAAGAAAGTGGGAAACTTTCCGACGAAAGGATTATACTCGTAGGTATATATATTATGATTTTATATAAACATTAGAAATTCTGCCGAATCGCAAAATATTTACATACTAACAAAATGAACTGGCCTCGCTTCGTTCAGTGGAAATCAATATTGATGAACTAAAAATGTATAGTAAAATAGTAACCCTTCCCCATGAATGTAGCTATCTGCGCAAATAACATATACATAATTATATTTTCAAATCACACTAGCAGGTCAAAAAATTAACCCGGTAAATTAGACGAAAGGCTCTTCAGTTTTGTTATAATAAAATCGGTAGGTACAGATGAAAGTAAACGATAAAAATAGGTTTACACTGATTGATACGTACGTCATGCCAAGGTGCTATAAAATATTTTATATTTAGCAGAAAAAATAAATTTACAGCCTCATAATATATCAAAACCTTACTTAATTCCTGTTCTATTCACAATAAAGGTTTGCTTAGTGTTGCAAATAAATTTAACTAGGACGCTGTATAATTCCACTCCACTAAAAGGTTTAAAATGAGCACACGCATCGCACATTGTAGGGCTTCGCACATTGCCCATCCGGGCATAGAAGGTATCCTGGATAACTCGATGCGTTGTACGGCAATTGTCCAATGTAATTACCGCTGCAACAAGAATATTTACATTTAGTGTTTATTTTTAAAAATATATTATTTAAAAATAAATATTTAAATTAAATAGGTATTTAGCAATATTCATCGACACTAAGTCATACTTTTAGCGATATAGTTAAGAACACGACTTGTAATGGTTATACCTGTATAAGCGAAATTTAAGTAGGTAACAGGATATACCTATTTAAAATCACAGTCTAAAGTTAACACCCACCTTATAACTAGAATTTAAGTAAGTATAGCTAAATAGGATATTTTTAACTACACATAAAGTTCACACCCACTTAATACCTAAAATGTTAGAAACAAGCGGAATCCAAGCATTAAAACTTACGTGGGTCCGTAATTGCAAACAAACAACGTGAATGTTTCCCCATTCTCCTTCTTTTGTGAAATACCGCATCCTAATCGATTCGAGTTTGCCCACACCATCTGAAATCCATACAAAGTTTACATTAGATACTCAAAGTTTGTAGCTGCGAAATGCTACCCAATCAATTTTAGGGGCAAATGAATGGCAATGGAAAATCCATTGAGTGTTTCTGATTGCCCTCAACCCATTAATGGCTCGCTACAGGGTACTCGTAACTGGAAAGGCCTAGGGCATATTCCACCACTCTGCAGGGAAAATTGGTAGAGGGAGCGGCAGCTAGGCTAAATCGGGAAGTTTTCATATTGCCCAAAGACCTGCGACCTGCGACAGCTTTTCACTACATAGTATAAAACAAAGTCGCTATTTTTGTCCGTCTGTTTGTCTGTTTGTCTGTATGCTTAAATCTTTAAAATTACGCAACGGATTTTGATGCGGTTTTTTGTAATAGGTAGAGTGATTCAAGAGGAAGGTTTTTATGTATAATACATGCATATATGTATTCCCACGAGAACGGGATCCACGCGGGTGAAACCGCGGGCGGGCCGCTAGTTGACAATAATAAGTACTCGGGACCGACGGCATTACGTTACTAAGCCCGGAAGTGCCTATTAAGAAAATTTTACCGCTAACGGTCAACCATCTAATTACAGACCGTGTTTGTTGTTGCTTATTAAAACAAGTCGCTGGGCATTATACATCATCATTATACATCTGATTAATTCTCGAGAACAATCACGAATATTATTTTCTAGTAACACCTAGTTAAAAGGCAACAGGATGACTAGGTACTTCTATCAATCATCCAATTAAAATATCATACTACAAGTTTGTGTGCGGTTAATTTACCTATTTTTATTTATAGAAAGAGCTCGTCTTCGTTATAGTTGATTGACGGTTTATTCATCCACAATACAATTTTTCTTTAATATTCACTAGATATATTCAACGTTGTGGAAATTTTCGGTAATACAATATGACTGTGTTAAAGCGTCCATAGTTGGTGTTGATTGTGTTGTTAAAATATAATCCTATAACAGCCAAAAATGTGATGAATATTACGGTAAATTACTTAAACTTTATCTTCAATGGCAATTTTTTTTCAATATTCAAAATTTCAACATGCTGTATACATGCTGTATATCTATTATTATTGTAATAGCAGAAGATTGTTGCCGCTCTTGTCAAAAGTGAGTGACTGACGTTTAGATAGGCAGTTCTATTTTTTCCTGTATTTTGTGCTCTTTAGTTTGTTTGAAAAAAAAAACATTTTTGTAAATAAGATAAGTAAGGCGTTTTTTACTAAATGTAATATGTTCCTTGCATGAAGCAGGGCTCATGGTTTCATTTATTGTTGTATGGTGGTATCCACCTTGTATAAAACAAAACCACGTCATTTTCAAAAACACAGCATTTTCAGTAATGTGAGGTAAGGCATATTGGGGTTCCATATACCTACCTAAAATCCTGTTATAGTATAACTAGAGAACCGCCCGCGCTTCGCTTCGGGACCCGTAGGGACCAGCCGCGTAGGTCCCGCTCCCGTAGGAATCTCGGCTAAACAGTGGCTTATTTTAAGATATACTGGAACATCAGATATAACATTTGCCTATGACATAAGTAAATTACATGTAGTATTTGATAGCGTGATTCAGAATTTGCAAATGAATTTTACTAACGCCATCTATTAACAACATCCGGAACTAAATATCTAGCAACTAAAAAACATCGATCTTCCCATGGGAATGAGATATTTTTCCGCGGTAAAAAGTAGCCTACGTCACTCTCCACCCTCCTAAATATCCCGACACACATAAACCATACCATATAGCCATGTTGCGACGTGAAAGAGTCACAAACAAACAAACAAACACACTTTCACATTTATAATATAAGTATGGATTACCTGTGTGTAGTGCCCAATAACTTTCTTGGTGCCTAATTTAAATGGGTAGAAACCGTAGTCCAAATGCTCATTGAACCACGAATTTAATGCTTCTTCTATGTTGGGAATTATGGGTATATCCAATGTTGACCAAAACTTGGAATAGAATAAGTTTTCACCAACTAACGGCCACCGTTGACTACCTGCAAAAACAGTAGGTTAATAACCTTCTGAATAATATTTTCATTATTTGCTTTCAAAAAGACTATTTGAGATTGTTTATTGAAACTCATTGATTATATTAAAAATAAACTGAAATATTATCCAGGACTATGAAATTAATGAAAGAAAATCACCTATAGTTCGATCTGGGTTGTGTGAAAAATTGCCATTCTCTGCCCATCTAGCAGCTTTTTCAGATAACTCTTCGTCCCAAACCTGTAAGTAAAATAATTATCTTGTATAGGTACCTATATCAAAATTAACTAATAATCTAATTATATATAGGATACTCAAATAATAATAACAAGTGATAGTTTGGCATATCCGGAGACACGGCAGTGTCTCACACCGATTACAAATGTACAATACGTGTTTGGAACACATGGCGTCTCTATTCCTAATGCCTATTACTAATTACTATGCCTAATTTTTTGCGTTTATAGTCCCAAAGCTATAATGATGCGCTTATTTGCCATCAAGAACATAATTTGTATCCAAATTGTATTAAACATCTTTGATTGTTATCCATTTTATAGAAACTACTAGAGAACCGCCCTCGCTTCGCTTCGGCAGCCGCGTAGGTCCCGCTCCCGTAGGATTCTCGGGATAAAAAGTAGCCTATATGTTATATTGGAACTTAGTCATTTGCCTATGACTTAAGTAGTATTTGATAGCGTGATTCAGAACTTGCAAATGAATTTTACTAACGCCATCTATTAACAGCATCCAGAACTAAATATTAGCAACTAACAAAACATCGATCTTCCCATGGGAATGAGATGTTTTTCCGCGGTACAAAGTAGCCTACGACCCTCTCCACCCTCCCAACTATCTCTACACACATAAACCATATCATATAATAGCCATGTTGCGACGTGAAAGAGCCACAAACAAACAAACAAACAAACAAACACACTTTCACATTTATAATATTAGTATAGAAGTATAGATATCTACTATTGCTAGCTATTGCTCGCGGCTTAGCCCGCATGAGAGTACTTTTAACTGATTTTCAAACAAACTTTCATTACTACTTTTACTTTCTTAGGTATTGATTTATCAAAAACTTTGAAATAGGTGTTTGGGTCCGGAAGCAGGACAAAATCCTATTTTAGCAGACGACTACTAATAAACTAACTACCTTCATGCCCAATTTTACACTACATTATACGTCAAGCGGTTTTCGATAATTCGTGATGATCTTTCCCTTTGCTTTTTTCTTTAAAATATATTATCTAAACGTTATACTTTTGACAGACCGTCATTTATTTATTATTTGAGGATTTTGAAGCTTTACTATTTGGTCACCATATTTTTTAACCTATTGCAACGCAAAGGAGAAAAGTGTTTATTAGCTTAATTAGGTAGTAGTTTGTTCTTTGTTGGTACTCTACATAACAAACGCATATGCCAATTTTACTGAGACTTATGTCAATTGGTAGATGCATAAAAATTACTTTCGTAAGTGTATTTATAAACCTACATGAAATAAATGATTCGAGTTTGTGAAATCGATAAAAGAAAAAAAATCGTCTTTAAAGACATGATCACAATAATCCAAATTAAATATGGAGATAACCAGACGCCAAATTGTGAAGAATAAAATTGAAAGGCGAGTGCGTCATAACTGACTTTAAATAGATCTCATCTCTTAACAGAATGACGTCTTAAAATTTGAAGTAGGGTATTATTGGATAGGCATCTTAAGATTTCTTTTTGTTTTTCATTTCAAATAACTATTTGGGATATAGCATCATTTGAAGGTTAGCAAAAATATTGAACATTACTATTAGGTACATAGGCGGGTTCCAAGTTTTTGGAACAAAGTTCCTTACGGCAGGCTTGGAGGAGATAGGGATTTTGCTGCGCGACCGAACTGAAAAAAAATCGGCCAAGTGCGAGTTGGACTTGCGCACGAAGGTTTCCGTACCATCCTACTTCCTTCCTACTAATATTATAAATGCGAAAGTTTGTAAGGATGTATGTGAGTGAGTGAGTGTGTGTGTGTGTGTGTGTTTGTTGCTCTTTCACGCAAAAACTACTGAACGGATTTTCATGAAACTTTGCAGTAATATAGCTTAGACATCGGAATAACATAATTTGTTAAAAT
This sequence comes from Hesperia comma, assembly GCA_905404135.1. Taxonomy (NCBI): domain Eukaryota; kingdom Metazoa; phylum Arthropoda; class Insecta; order Lepidoptera; family Hesperiidae; genus Hesperia; species Hesperia comma. The sequence continues at coordinate 10,189,854 of FR990021.1, read as the reverse complement.
TTATAGAGATTTTTGAAGGGACTGGTTACCCGAAGCGAAGCGAGGGCTGATTTACTAGTTATGTATAAAAACGCCAAAAAAATCTGGTCTGTTGTATGAAAGCCTCACTTAAATATTTACTTTAGTTTTTTGTAGCCACATATTAGCCACAAGCAACGCCATCTCTTGGACCGAAAGGTAACTAAATTATCGCTGAAGCATCGAAGCCATATATTTCGATTTAAATATTTATTTTATTCAGAGTTTTAGTATTTGTTGTTGTAGCGGCAACAGAAATACATCATCTGTGAAAATTTCAACTGTGTAACTATTACGGTTCATGAGATACAGCCTGGTGACAGACGGACGGACGGACGGACAGCGAAGTCTCAGTAATAGGGTCCCGTTTTACCCTTTGGGTACGGAACCCTAAAAATGTGATAGTAAAACCGTAAGAAAAAGTGCGTGGAATAAAACCGTTAAATGAGACGTGTGCAGGCGCGACAGTCGTATACACAAGTGAGTAGTGTATAATACCTTTCTCTTTCTCCCTCTTTCTTTTCGTTATTTTGTTATTGTTATTGTGTTTTTGTTATTTTAGTTGATAATTTGAATTACGTTTTTTTTTTATTTTACGTAATTTATAATTTCCTAAATACTTTCCTGTACTTAAATAAAAACTAATCAGCAAAAGGAGTAAATTCACATGCTAACATATTTTTTTGCCCGTTGAATTTTCATAGGCTTTCTATGTAAAAAATACATTTTTTAAGAGAAACGTCATTATTCATCGTACAATACCATTGTAATACTGTGATTATGGCATATAAGCATGTATATTAAATTGAAATAACTTTTATTTGCAGTTTTTCATAGTCCATTATTTTCCACTTTTTCATAGTTTCGAACTTCTAGGTAATTTTTTCATAGTTAATTTTTTTCTAAATAAAAATATAACTGCAAATGAAAAATTTGTAAATATAATATACATTATACATGCTTATATTCCGTAATCACAGTATTACAATGGTATAGTACAATGAATATAATGACGTTTCTCTTAAAAATGTATTTTTTACATAGAGCGCCTATGAAAATTCAACGGGCAAAAAAATGTGTTAGCATTTGAATTTAGGAAAACCGAATATATACAATATTTTTACTATATTTACTCTTAAAACTGAGATACATTTCTTTGGCGCCGGGCCTGGGTCAATTTTGACGGATCCCCTTTAAGAGAAAAATCAAGAAAACCTACATAAAATTGAGCACGATTTTTTTGCACACATCTTTTGACCACATCTTTTTTTAATTATATCTAGCTTTCTGACTGGTGCCTTGTCGTACAGGGTAATGTTCCTAAACAGTTTACATATTACGCGTTGGCGTCTGCCATAGTTTGCTGAGATTGCGCATATTTGCATAAATTAATGTCACTCACGTATCAAAAACAAGCTAAGTTATCTTTGAAATATGCGAAACATCCTCCTACTTATTACCCTCACTTTGTTTTATCTTGATAAAAAGTAAGAAATTACATGCCTAAAAACGATTTCTGTGTAAATAGCTGTAATAGGCTTTATTACATTGAGATTATTGTATTACATACTGAATTAATTGTGGTTTTGTTGAACAGCGTCGTAAAGTGAATTGCTCTTTAAAATTCATGAAATAATTTTTGGAGTTGGAGGTATTTTCCTTGTCGATTTTAAGTTGTTTTTTTTTAGTATTTAACCTAACTAACTATTGTCTAAATTACTATTGTCATGACATATCTTTTTCTTATCCAAATAAATTACTTACCTACCTAATTGTTTACAAAGTAGAAACTTGCAGCACACATTTATTTTCTGATGAATATTTTACAAATAGGTGTCCAACGCCTTACCTATGCGGTAAGTTATCGTGAATATTTTAAGTTTAATGCACCGACATTCCCGCTTTACTTACACTGAGTTTATACGTACTTACTTATTAACTTACTCGTAGGTACACTAGTTTATACGTACTCACATTCCCGCTTTTAATGTCGTAAAGTGGCTTGCCTGCGAGCCACTTCCGCTTTAGCGAGAACGTAACTAATGATGATAAAAATTTTCTACTTTCTACAGTAATTCTCGTGTAGCGCACTTACAAAAATATTTTACGGTTGGAGTCCCGTCATCGTGCCCTTAGAAAATATTAATGATCAATGACTAGGGTCCATTACGTTGATTAAGTGAGACAGAAGGTTATTTAAATCATACATGTGTAACAAATAAAGGTGTTAGTACAGTCTATTTAGTAGATATTGGAATGGACGGGACTTCAACCATTTGAATCTTATTGCGAAATAGTCTTCATCTTGGAAGCCGCTGGGTTTTGCACCTACCAACTAAGTTCTGAAGATTTTTTAGTGTAAATGACTAGACCAGTCACCTGACAATGCATCAGTGGCCATTGTCCAACGTAAAGATGAAAAACACCAAAGGCTTCACGGATGCCTTGCCGGGGAAAAAGATGCGAGAACCGGATTGCCATATTGTCACTAGCAATCACACATTCGAAGCCCGCTGGCAACCGCAGTCGCTTAATTGGGTCGATCACCAATGACTGATGACGCATACGATGCCATGAGCTCTTCACTGAAATGCTTGCAAACGTTTAACGGTTGGTTTTCGGTTTCAAAAAAGGAGATGGCAAAGCAAGCGGGTATACATCTTACGACGCATAAGGCATTAGTACCTAAACTTCCTACGTCAGGATTTAAATATAGTGTATGCTAAAGAGCCTCATCGTCATCATCGCAACGCATAACTGTTTAATACAGGACATAACTGTTTAATACTTGTCTCCTCTCTATCTAAAATACTTAGTCCACTACGCCGGTAAAGTGAGGATTTGTGAATTCCATACACTTTTGAGAACATTATGCAGAATTTAACTTAACTCGAATAAACAAATCTTTTTTTTTAATTAGAAGTGCGTGCAACCCCTGGTTCAGTGACTACAATAGTTGGTAGACGGCAACATAACCTCGTAATCTTCAGAATAAGTACATCACAAATAAGTGAAGTTACAATCAAAATAGATGGAGCCGACTACATCCAACTTGCTTCGCTTATCTGGACTAGTTAGGTATCGTAAAAAGTTAATCTCAGTAGTATCTGTAGTGTTTGTATTTTTATACCTAAGTTGTTACGTAATTAATTAAGTATATATCACTAGGTATACAATTAACATTGATAAAATCATAGTAATGTTAAAGAAAACATTAAATATTTACAACAACGTTATCTTCATGTTCTTTGTAGATAGATTAGCTACGATATGGGCAGGCGATTGTCAGACACTTGACATTCCACCGAGAGAGTACCTACATAGATACTGTCTGGTACAGTCAAGGCATTTGAAATCCCCCTGAGATCGTGTCTCCCAGACAGTTTTCCAAATTCTAAAATACATTCGAAATTTCCTCGGATAAGTTCCCATCGTTTTGTTGTATGCAATGTCGAAATTTCATTAGACATTTGATCGACTTTATTTAATGCAGGTTATCAACTGATGGTAAGAATTAAATAATAACTACGTATAATGACAATAAATTAAAATAATAAATTTTTTCCACAGTCATTTTAAGTTATCTATAGGTACATATTATAAAAAGAAGTCCTGTTTTCTATCGAAAACTACGAAACAGATTTTTATACGGTTTTCAACAATAGAAAGAGTGATTCTTTAGGCAGGTTTAGGTATGTAATTTAATATATATTTATGTAAATTAGTAGAAATTCGGCGATATAATTATGTGGAAGAGGTTTCGCCAACTGGGAGCGTTCTACGTGAACGCTGCGTAAACGAGCACAAATATTTATAGTTGAGTAGATGTACTAGTGAATTCAAGATCTATGACAAAGCTACAAAAAAGTCTGCGATAGCATGTCTCTATCTCTTACGGTTGACTTACAATAACCACATGTTTTTGCGAGCGGCATATTTAACGATATGATGCGAAACGACGTCTGCCGGGTCAGCTAGTTAGAAATAATTAACATTATTATTGACGTAATAGATAAATACTTTATTTATTCAAAAAAGTACATTTAAAACTTAGAAGTAAAGAAATAATTAACTTATATTAATGTGCAGTTTAAAAAAATCATTAATATTAATATTGCATTAAAAGAAATACTCGTCAAGTCGTCATCAAATTTAATGCGAATACCCTAGCATAAGGAACTCGTGAAAACCAAGCAAATGTGTAAAGTTTCCCAAGAATTGGTTCATAAGATGTTGTAAAAGTTTTCATAAGATTTGAAATAAAGTCAGATAATATGGGTAAAGGCGAAATAAAAGCATTTAATTTGGACCTCGTTTCGCTTCTGAAAACCTTTTCTTTTTATTTTTGCGTGTACAAATCGTATCTTCTCCCGAAATAATTGTTATTTATTTTTAATAAATTCATCCCTCTCGCTACAAAATTAAGTCAAAACTTTATTGAATTAAGCTCTGAACGAAAATTCTTTCTATATTCCGTGAAAACAAATTAATTTTCCGGAACAATAGGCAAGTTGAAAAACAATAAACATAAAAGCGAAAATACTATAATAAACTATATCTATTACATTTCTTTACCAACCAAGTATAATAGTACCTATGACGCTCTCGCCGCGTTTTAGTAAAACTCGAAGCAAGCAATGCTAATCGTTTAGTACAGGCGCGTAGGCGTGATATTGTATATTTTATGTTTGCCTCATTTATTTGATTTAGGGAGCATTTAGCAATATTTACACAAATTGTCCGAGGAAATTATTTTAACTGAAATTGACATTTGAATGTTATGTAAACAAACATATTGTATACCTAAGTGTAGAGTAGACAAACACATACTACATATAATTACCTACATACATACCTAAGTATTGCAAGTAAAATAAACATAAGCATTCATGTGTGCATATTGCACGTACTACTAAATTAATTTGAACATTTTAATATTTTAGCGACCCGTATGGAGCAATAGTTAGAATATTGGTTCGCTGCTTGAATGGTCCTGGGTTTTATTCCCAATGAGGCGGGAAGTCGAAAATGAGTTTGAATACCTGTGTTCTTGTCGTGGGTTTTGTTCACGGCAATCGTCGCGCTAATTATTTCCTTTTTATATTAATAACTTGCTGACCCGGCAGACGTCGTTCTGCAACACATTGTTAAATAAGCCGCCCGCATAAACATAAAGGTGGTTTTTTAGATCTTGAATTCGCTAGTACATTACTCAACTATATTTGTGCTAGTTTACGCGGCGTTCGCGTGGAAAGCTCCCAGTTGGCGAAACCTCTTCCACATAGGTATATCGCCGAATTTCAACTAATTTACATAAAAGTATAATAAATTATATACCTAAACCTGCCTAAAGAATCACCCTTTCTATTGTTGAAAACCGTATAAAAATCTGTTTCGTAGTTTTCGAGTTTATCGCGTCCAGACAGACAGACAGAAAAACAGAAAACAGGACTTCTTTTTATAATATGTATAGATATAGATAGATAATAACGCTATAGCCCGTTTTTTAGAATAGGCTTAACTACAAAACAAATCACTGAGTTTCCGAAACATCACAGGTCATTTTCACAATATTACACGCGTTAAACAACTTACAAACAGTTCAATCGTTTCACTCGGTATATCACACTTTGTTTTACACCAAAAACTGCTTTGAATTTACAATTATAATGCATAAATTTCATACATTGTGCAAATCCATGACAACTTCTTTTCACAGATGAATCATTTCAACAAGAACTTGACATGTTTGACATTTGCAGGTGACAGAATGGGAAAGATGAATCGATTTGTTGCATTGGTTTTACGATTCGTTAAGTGACATTTATCGATATTTAACTGATTAATAAAATTAAAAACGTTGAAATTTAACTAATTACAAGGAAATTCAAAATATGATTCAAGTTTCTGTGCCAGTTTAACATAAATTAATATTTAAAGCCTACAGACAAATAATCTGGGTTAAAGTGTCTAAATCAGGAACCAACATTTAAATTACAAACGTTCGTTTAAATCAGGAATTTGCGTTGAAATCAAAAACGTACGTTTAAATAAGGAACGCACGTTTAAATTAGGAACCGACGTTTAAATTTACAGCACACATACCATAGACAGCATGTCAGAGGCGGCCGGCTGCCGCAACGCCGCCCCCTGTGCGACGACCCACCGGCGAAAGTTGTGGCCGTCCACGAAAGCTCTGATCTGCCCGCATGACAAATTGACCCCTGCGGACACACGACATCCATGCGACAAAATAAACGAATGATCGATCACTTCATTTCTTACTTTTATTCAACGCTACTGTCTCTGTAACGGAGAACTTGTTTTGTTGTGACATTTACAACAATATTTTTTTTAACCGACTTCAAAAAAGAAGGAGGTTCTCAATTCGACCGTATAATTATATGCTTTTTTTTATGTACGTTCAGCGATTATTTCGTCGTTTATGGGCCGATTTTGATAATTCTTTTTTTGTTGTAAAGTAGATATGCGCAGTGGGGTCCTTTTAAAAGAATCACCAGGATCTGATGATGGCATCTCGGAGAAATCGAGGGCAACTTTCGAAAATTGTAGGGACGATTAGTGTGTTTGTTAATGTTTTCATAAGTACATGAAAGCGCTACAATTTCATGAAGGTCTGGAGTCGATCTGATGAAGCCGAAAGACAGTCAAGGGAACTCCTCAACGATTTACTGTAGTTATCTAGTGTTTGGGCTTGATTAATTTGTACCGACGAGAACTTTACACCTACATGTTGAATTAAGCGCCTTCTGGCGAGTAGTTTTTGAGTTATCTCTGCTTATCGAGGTTGAAGTCGGTTATTTTTTTTGTAAAAAGCAATAATTATAATTACCTAATGATAGATCGTTTTAGTTAGCAGGATGATAAAATAATTTTTTTTTTTTTTTTTTGTATGATATATTTTAATCAAATAATGATATTTTTACTTCAATATCAAAAGACAACTTAATATGGAATAAGTATTAACCCGCTTATTGAATTTGTTTGCTGTTTGGAGGTAAAACGCGCTAACTCATAAATATAACACTTTTGCCATGTAGGTAGTCGTTTTGGTGATCGAATAATATCATATAATTTATTAATAGTTTAATAACGTAAATACAAGTGTTATTGAAAGCAGTATCAAATTAAATGTTTAATAAAAAATGGTTGATTAAACTTTCAATGGAATTATTTACGGTACATACGTAGGTAATACGGACGAATCTATATGGATGGGCGAACATACAGCGTGTATGGGAATAGGCTATCTACGATATATATCCTGCAAGTACCCATTCGGGCTTCGGACCATTGTCAACATGCCACTTTTTGTCTCTTCTCCGCTTAAATCGTATGTGGATTCAGGGGAAGCATGCGACGCTATGAATATTTTAGAGGTCGTTTTTGTAATTTACCTCTTACCTATGTAGGTCTGTACTGTGTACTTTTTATTTTCATGTGGTTTTACTATTACGAGATTGAGTGGTGAGTCACATGAATAATGAAAATTTATTTGGCAAAATGTTGTTACAATTATGGTCTTTAATTTTTTCATAGGCTCACATTTGATTAAACAAAGAGGCAGAAATATGATTATTGTGCATTATGAAGTATTAAATTATAATTTATTTAATTATACCTATGCTCTATATTCATAAATAGGTACTACATTTCATTCGCGTTCGATCTGGATTTCGATATATTTTGTTACAAGTTCTACTTCCGGCACCCCGATATAACCCAACATTAATTATTAATTACAATAATTATATAATTGTGTGTATAATAATTCTGTGTACAATAATTTATTCCTACGATTTATTAATAAATTCAATTATTGTTTGAGATTATATAAGTGTTATTGACTTCCGATTTAATTGTAAAGTGGGGTTGAGGGTAGGATATAAATATGGCGAACTAAGGTAGTGCAGGTCATTATTTTTGTAACAGTTGTAAGGGAAGTTCTGCCCGAATGTATACTTGTAAAATTAATTGGTAATTAAATGTAATAATGTATAAAGTGTAGAGAATAATGTGTATGTGTTGTAATAAACTGTGTGGAAAGATGCTGCTGAGGTTTATTTTTGTGAAATAACTTATCGATAGGGAAGTTCTTCGTCCTTGCTGCAGCCAGTGTGATAGCCATCATCACAATTTGCATGGCACACAAATGCCAGCTTTCCGCCTATGTGATTAAGGTAGATTTAAGATTGACAGCGGGATCTAAAATGTCCTTAGTAAAATTTATTAGCTGAATTGAACTATGGCACAGGTAATTAATTTGGTTTTGGAGGGGAGTGGCAATTCCATATGCTTGGCGACTCAAGTATAAATAACATTATTCGACAAATAGTGCCTCTGTTTCGACATTATATCCTATCGTGAGGAAGAAATTATATCCCGGAAATCATTGAGATATTATGTACTAAAGTACTAGAGAAGACACCGCAAAGAAATTTTATTCGCCAGTCAGTTGCGGTGAATGCACCTCAACTCTCTCATTCGCTTGCCAGCTCACATGCGCGTAAAACGTCTGAGACCTGTCAGTGAATCTTTAAAACTAGCGTGAACAATGCCCAATTGTGTATTACGTAATTGCCGCAATAACTCCAGGAACTCAAATAAATGCACAGGAGTAACTTTTCATCGGTTAGTAACCATATTTCACTATTTTCAAATAAATATGAAAAATTATTTAACGTCTGCCATATTGTGTCCTTCTCATAGACTAACAATGTCCAGTAGTGATAGTAGGTACAATTTGTTGACATCACATTAAACACAATATTATCAGTTTTACACGCTGACATTCATGTCTCTGTAATGTTTTAATTCTTAAAAGACTATACTTTGTCCGCGGTTCCGTCTGCCTAGCATAATCATAATCTATATTTTTCACCCCATAGTTCAAAACTAATTGACAAATTTTACCATCTTAGAAGCGAATATCTCACAAAATATTAAGACTGTAGTTACAACTTCATTCACAGTACACGTTCTGTCTAATACCAAACAAAATAAAAAAGAGTGGATCAAAAAAAGCACTGTCAAGTTCAGTAAAAATGCGCGATATAACCAAATTCCACGCGGGAAAAGCCACGGACGAAAAACTAGTACTGTATAAAGGACTGAGGATAACATTTTAATTTCGTGTTTTAATATACTTAAATAATTCTTTTTTGTTTTGTTTTTCTTGTTTTTTTCTAATTAAAACATTTGTTTTTGTTTATTTATTAAAAATTTATAAAAATATATTTTGTTTTAATGTTTTAACATGTAAAAACCCCACACTGACCGTTCTGTGTCATAAATGTCATAATCTATATTCCGTCGTCATAGTGACCGAGTAATGAATGAAACGACCTACAGTCCTACAAGCATCTTTTGGCGCGTGCGTGACAGAGACAGCGTCATACAGGTAAGGTAAACTGTAAGGCGCTGTCTTTGTCACCCACGCGCCAAAAGATGCTTGTAGGACTATTATGTATCTTATTAAGCGTATTAAGCGCTGCGGTTTAAAATGATAGATTAGACAGAATGTTTTTTTGTAGCGCTGCAGCGACGGATAGCTTTAAACCGAGAAAAGGAACATGACTTTTGTTTGACGTAGCTTCTCTAGTTTACATAGTAACTCAATGCCGGAAATAAAGTTGTACTTAACTATATTGTGACGACAGCGCTACGAAGCGTCACCTGAATATTTGAATAGTTGTTCCAAAACAGAACATCTGCTCCACATTTCTGTTTGAAATTATTACAAGTCTCCAGTCTAGGGGAAAAATTTCACAAAGCAAAATTTTCTACTTGAATTACAGGGAGTAGGTACGTAAAGTTCGTGAGTTTTAACGAAAAAGCTTATTTAAAGGCTGTTACCGTTAGGATATTTTTGCGTAAATTAAAAATTATCAAAGGTAAGTTTTGTATGTATGTAGTGTTCAGTTATAATGAGATTAAAGTATTTATTACTAATTAAAAATGTATATTTTAACCGACTTCAGAAAAAGGAGAAGGTTCTCAATTCAGCTGTATTTTTTCACGTTTTATTGGATGAACCTATTTTGATAATTTTTGACGTGACAACGTCTTATAATTCGATATAGCCGGCACGCACGAAAAACATGACGTCTATGCGTCGTTATCTGACGTCGTAGATATTTTGGTAATGTATCCAATTATTACTTTGTTATTGACTTCTGGGACTATTTATAAATTTTAAATGTTACCTTTTTTAATGTTTCCTGTATTCCTTCTTTATTTTTATTGATAAATTTCTGTAACTTTAAATACGATTTCATGACGTTTGTTTACTTTGATGACATTATTTGTCAATGTAACTCTTACGTCTCTTTAGTTTTGCTTTTTATCGAAATTATTTATAACCAGCCAGGTTTGTTTTGATTTGTTTGTGGCACATTGACATGACATAATATGCACAGACTAGCTAAAGATTAATGTTTCGTTATACGGTATGCAACGACTAGTCTTTTTGGTAAAATATTTAATAAAGGTTTTTAACTGCAATATAACAGTAAATAAATTATAACTAAGTATTCAAAGATAGTTTAGGATGACTATTAGTGATTATGCTACCATTCCATCAGTATTTTCTTAAGACGTTGTCACGTTCAACTATCGTCAGTAAACCGACTTTACAGACAACCAATTTTTTTATTCAAAACATAGTGTCGTCTTCTGGTTCCGTATACATTTTAGCGACAACTGTAATAGGAAGTTTTTGAGTTATCCTTTATAATACCTATTTGTATTTAATTTATAGTCGTTACGTCATAACTTTTTGCTCATAGGCGTAGATATAGAAATAGAAATATTGTAGTAAATTACAAATTTAAACGTCACTATAATTGGAGAATAAAATAAGATGCTGAATTATTTGTATGACGTTCACTAGTCAAGAGTGAAATATAACATAGGTGAAGTTATTTCTAGACAAAAAATATAACAGTATACAAAAGTTCAACAAAAAGTGTAGCGGAAATATTCCACCATATAATATTCGAAAGGCAACTTTTCCAAAAGCTCTACTCAAAGCTTAGCCCAAACAATTTTCACTTCAGATTTGCCTTTGTATTCGCTTATTGTTCTCCGGAGTTAAATAATTATGTAGTATACAAACATTTCAGTCAAAGAGCGCACCAACAACATTTTTGTAACAAACTTGAAACGCCTGGAGGTGGATTTCAATTTGAGAAATAATGCTTTGTAGTTGGTAACTTTCGTAACGGTTGAATGCATCAACAAATAAGTCCTATTTTGTATTCCGTGCCCACGATGTTTTCTAAATCAACTCAATTGTAAAATAAAATCTCTGATTTTCGTTTGTTTAACTTTGTAAAAGGAATAATTATAGATATTAATTAACTTAGTAAAATAAATAATAATAGAGACCCGCCTTGTACATGAAATTGGAACGTAGAACGTATTTCACCCTGTCAAAGAAAATTCATATGCATCCGATAGGCTTAGTGAAAGAATAATAATATCATTCCTTTATTTGAAAAAAAAAAACAGCAAAATTTAAAACAGGTAATTATAAATTTTCCATAACACTTACTCGTATTGCAATTCACGTGCGTCAAAGCTACCAATAAAACTGCAAAAGCAACTTGTTTCCGAATCATATTGAACACAAATTTCAAATTGATGTATTCCTTACAAACGTTTTTAAACGACTGATATGAACAGGAACGCCATAACAATTTTAGCATAATTTTATATTAACTGAAACCAATTGAACAAATAAGAACATGAATTTTAAATACTTAACGTGAAAATTGTATCTACTAATTATTCGTATTTGTTGTATTGAAAATATTATCTATTAATTATTATGTCTACGTTACGGTTGCCGTTGAAACCTTTAGGATTCAGTGGTGTAATATTTATTTGGTAACAGATTTAATCTAATTAGTAATGCGTTCATACACATGGTTTTAGTTGAAGTGATTTGATAAATTAATTGTGTAACCTACTGGTATGCACAATATTGATTATTATTTGATATAATTATTATGTTATCTCGCGAGAGTTAATGTACCTAATATAAGTTACAAACATAGGTATTTACTATTATATTCCGCGTTCGACCTGAAATTCGTTTCAATTGCAACACACACAAATGGCAGCTTTCCGCCCCAGTAATTAAGGGTCATTGTAGATTGACGGAGAGATTTTAAAATGCCTTCAATTTTGGTTACAAGCTAAATTAAACTGTGAGCACACGTAATAAACGCGCAATTGACAATGAGCATTGATCTACCCAATAACTTGATTTTGGCATGTATGCATTTTCTATTTTTTAACTGAGTTTGGGAAATACTTCAATGTGACCTATGTATAACTTTTTTTCAAACCCATTTTAATATTTTTCATTTCGCCGCTTTTTTATTTCAGAATGTTACTAGGTAACTACGTTCCAAAGTACATTTTTATGTCCCATACCTAACAAACGATTAAAACTTGTCATTGTTCGTATATTATTTATGTAACTTGTTGGTCAAAAATAATTTCTTACAGAACCATACAGGCGACATCAGTTCGATTTATTTTGTTTTTGTGTTTTATTTTCTCAGTAGTCACTACGCAAATAAATATTATTGGCGTCATGACAGATGGGAGCAATAAACAATAATATTCAACTATATTTACACAACAGGTGTAGCGTACAAATGGAATATGTAGTTAATGGAATGGAATAGTTAATGGAAAATAGTTGTCAAATAAGTAATATGGTGAATTAAAATAACTTATACATACGTAGATACAAATTTAATATTATTTAGTTGTATTAAATCCGTAGCATGGTTTACACAAATTAATGCCTTACTCATGTACTTATTATAAGCTTGGAGTAGCATTTAGAATTTGTTTTATTACAATCGATTTAAAAATAAAAATATCCATAAAGATAAATAATTCCAGGAATGGAAAGGAACTCTTCGAGATTTTAATCGATTTAAAAATAAAGATGGACGTTCGGTTAAGTAGTTCCCGGGAAGGAAAGGACATCTACGAGTTCGGATTTAAAGCATATAATTCGTGATGCAAAGTAAGGGCTGTTATTAGTTGTCAATAAAATGTTATAGTATATGTATTGTGTGGAGTGCTGTACTTACTACCGAGTAAAGTTACAGTTTTATAAAACTTATTTCAGCGATACGGATGCAAAGGGAAGTCACTTCCTGTAACTTCCGCTGGCGAGTGATATATGTAGGTGACGTTTGCTTCACAAATTGGGCTCAAAACTTTACTCACGTTCCAATTCCACGTATTTGGACTTGTTTGTCCACTATATCTCAAAAGCGAGCTATGAAACACGTCATGATATTTGACTGGGGACAAAATCATGGGCGACAAAGGAAATTTTCGATTTCTGTATCTGTTTCATGAATATTCAATTATGTCTACTTCATACTGAAGACTTTTGCTCAGACTTCAGATTTGAAAACAGCTAGCAGTCTATATTCCTTGAAACAATAGCCAGTGTAACTATGTGCATTGTTGTGAAAAGCCGCCAACGTCCATTGAGATTTCCAAGACGTTTCTGTTCAATGAAGCGTTCATAGCCGGCTTGCGTCGATTCTAACTGATCAGCCGAGTTCAGTAAAAGCTGGCGAAATTGATAGATAGTTGGATGACCGGTGGCAAAATATTTCTGGTAGGTTTCCGAGCTTTGGAGGGAAAATTAAGGGAAAAATACCCCCCCCCCCCCCTTTCCACTAACATGCACTTTTTGTAGCGTGGTGGAGTATGCTCTAGACTTCCTTATTCAATAGGAACTTCAAATTTAAACTATTTTTATTGGGTAAGTTTTCGAAATTGCCGAGTCCTTTACATTACTGAACGCAAGAAGCTGAAAATTGGCATACTTAAGGAGCACTTTGAGGAATGCAGGGGAGTAATAAGAGAGGATTTTTGGAAATACCTCCCCTAAAGGGATTAAAAAGGAGATAAACTGAAAAAACTGCTTCGCAGGAGATGCTTTGGGGAACAGCTAGTTTTATTGTTAAAAGATAGTTACAATTCCGTTTGATAAATATCTTATAAACAGTTTCTATCGTGTACTTGTCGTTTGTTGTTTAAGCTGTGGGTATCGCAAAATTTTCCACTAATTCCGATGCGAAGTGAGCGCCTCATCCGATCGACGGGGGCAAGGTAACGCCACAAAAGAAATAGCCGCTTTCAACGGTAGAAAAATACGGAATGTTTGTTTTGCCTAGCCCTTGTTTTGTACAATGTTTGATTGTTGTTGGTAATGTATTCCTACATAATAATAAAACTGTAATTGATCGTTGTTTATGCGTGAAAGATTAGAAGTAATATTGGCAGGGGAAATTATACCTATATAATCACGAATTAAAATACAATAGTGTTTTTTACATTTCTTGTGTTTTTGCTTTTTCATTTGTTCTTGACGACTCGGATGGCGCAATGATTAACACTAGGTTCGATTCCCAGCGAGGCGGAAATTTGAATGATGAATTTGAATTGCCTTTCTCGGTCTGTGTGTGTGTCCTTGTCTTGTGTGTTGTCCATGGCACCCACGACACAGGGAATCCTAGTGTGGGGCTATGAGTGTGAAGCGTTATTTATTTATTTATATATTTATTTTACTTAATCGATTTGGAAGCGTTTTTCTGTTTTCTTAAAGCAACATTAATTAAGTATTCGAATGAATTCAATCGGTTCAAATATAAATCTATAAGTTTTTTAAGAATCCTGTCTTACATTTTTCGAAGAGATCATAGGTTTCCTAAAGTAACGGTATTTAATAGAACCAATTGTAATACAAGAACTTGTCATAAAATTCATAGTTGAGCTGTAGTTCGCTAACTAAACTTCTCGTGATAAGTTGTTTCCGGCAACATCACTCCCAACAATGTCTGCTACGTCACTTTCGATTCAGGGTTGAAATTGTGCTTTGTAACTTTATGTAACTAAAATTAGTTTCACGTCATCTTTACTCTCGTTTTGTGAAGGCAATAGTAGAATATTAGCTACAGTAGTGAGAATAGGTACCTATAAACTTTCTGAATTTCATGTGGTTGTAGATTTTGATTGATTTTTTATTTTTGTATCTGATTGCTGTTTGTCAACGAAAAATATTCGAGAAACAAATAGTACCAACAGAGGGTCGCTTTATACAATTTTAGCTTTCTTCTGTTTACCTATAGTTTTATTCGCGCTAATCTCAGAAACGGCTGAACTGATTTAGGTGCGAAAGAGGCTTATGTTGTCAGTATGTTCATTGAATAAAATAATTTGGAGGGCGATGCACTATTTTATTCCCCTTTATATTGCTGTAAAACCAAAACACGTCTATTAAATTACGTTGTATGATTCAAAATCAGTGGTGTAATCTGCGGAACAACAGATTGCGACCAAAGTGGTCTTGCTCCCAGAGGACTTGACGCTCGTTATCGCTGCTTGTTTGCTTACGTGACAACACATACAGCCAACTACTTATGTTTATGTTGAATGTGGTCCTGAAAAATCAATACACCTCATTACGTATCTGTCCTTTCAGTAGCTTGCTAAGTACATGTACTAGGGTGGAATATTCAATAGCTCCTTGATTTGCCAGCGAAAAATTGAGTGTGGTAGAGACAAGAAGCAAAATGAACGGTATACAATATACATATAGTTTTAATCTATAATATTTCGCTCTAAGGGACTTTAACTAGCATGATTTTTTTTATTCGGTTCACAAATTGGATGTAACACTTTAAATAAATTTATATAAAAATGGTAGGCATATAAAAACAATTTGACATAGTGTTCATCCTCAAGCAGTGAACGCAGCAATTTAAATGAAATCGATGCACTCCAGTAGTAAGTCGAAGTAGGGGAAACATAAAAATATAACCCAAATTAATGAAATGAAATGAAACCAAATTACAATACGGCAACGAATCTTCTACCCAGAACAAAGAGTTTGCAAAGAAGTAGTCTCGCTAGTAGTAGTAATTAGAATTTTGTCCACGTCATTATCAGAATACCTAATCGTCATCAAAGTATAACGACTGTGTATAATTCTCCTTTCACCACGAGAGGAGAATTTATCATAGCCTTCATCTCCTTGAATCTGATAATTTTAACGAAATATGATTTTAAATTAATTAAATCAGTTAAAACTCAGGAAAGACTTCTAAACGTCAGTTTTAATTCGTACCTAAATAAGGTGTTTCTCATATAGCATATAATATGCATTATACATACTAACAGTATTATAAGCAAACCACAAAATAATATTACTGGCATTATATTCTTTCTTCGGAACCTGGTTTGTTACCTCCCTCTTGCTAGAATCAGGCGCCAAATAAATAGTCATGTCAGACGGGCTTCAGAGCCAGTCTTGTTTTTTGTTATCTCCCTTAATTCTTAGCCGGCAATGAATCAGTGATGATTTTCGTATATACTTACTCATATGCTCATAATTGTGTTAGCTATAAAATCTGAGTAGTTCTTTTAATCCTAGTAATATTGTAGTTTTATAAAATAAACACTTCAACAAAATTTAAAACCTCAGACACATTTTGATGCTGTCATAAAATTTAAGTGTTTTAGTAAATTGATAAATGTTTTAAAAGGTAATTTAAAGCTTGCCTATTATCTAATTAAATAATCTATTATATAACATGTCATTGAAACTGACAAAAAAGTGTTATACCTAATTGTTCGTGAGTCTGTTTAAATACTAAGTAGTTCAAGAATCGAAAGAAGAAAACCTAGAGTAAAACGTTATTATTTTACTAACATTTTATCATCAAAGGCTGGGACAAAATCCCCCAAATTTAGGTAATCGTATTGCTTAGGATCAATACCCAAAGTTTGGCAGATTCTATTTTCATTAGACATCAAATCGGAACAACTTTTACCAAGATTTCCTTTGAATTGCAAATCCTGTTCCTTTCTTTATATTTGTAGGTATAAACGTCTACTGTTGATTTCTTTATTCTAACTGAAATCGAGCCCTTCTAAAATGAATAGCAGTGAACTTTTAACGAACCTTCTTTTGCAATATTTGAAAGCATTATTTAAACAGTTATTGTTTCTTTTTATATCTTCTTTCAGAAGGATAGCTTGTGAAGCTATATCTAAAACTTAACGCATAACGTGTGCGGCATCTGACAAGTATAATCTTTGTGTTATCCCTTATAACGTGTATTTAATTGATTTCGACTAATAATGTACGATAATAATGTTCTAATTACGTAACTTCTCGATATTGAAGTCAGTTGTATTGTTAAATATAAGGATTTATTAAATATTAATTTTAAGCATAAATTTTCTCAGTTTCTACAAAACCCTTTTGTAATTTGAACTCATTTTACTTCCAAATATAAGTAGGTATACCGAGCAGTTTCTTTTGCTATTTTTTCTCACGGATTACAATGCACCTTTTCTAAATGGTTGTCTGAAATCCCTAAAGTCGACGATTTTGAATTTGTACTTATATGTTTATAATATTTACACGTTCCCAATTTTGCTAATATATTCACTGCCCAAGCAGAATCGGATATCGTATTACCGTACGTTGCCAACATCACAATATACATAAATCTATATTATGAGACATGACAGTGGGTACGATGTATGCGTAATTTATGACTTGTATTATTGGCACCTACGATCGGCGGATTATGAAATAGTTTACAGATATTGTTTGTATTTGATCGATTTGTATGTAATCGAACCTTTCTGATAAGCAAAGCTACTTCAAAATCGACTAAAATGAGAACGACATCAAACGTAATCGAAGTAAAACAATCAATTTAATTGTTTGCATTATTTGGGATAAATAAAAAAATACTCGTCAGCTTTCGCTTGAATTAAAATGTGACCACGTGACAATCGCCAGTATTCTGAAAAAAAGATTTTGAAAATCAGCAAAAAAGTGTGATAACTATAACATCTATACAAAAAAATTATGTTTGATTGAGAATTTCTTATTTTTTTAAGTCAGTTACAAAATATTTTAAATTTAAGAAAACATATGTATCTTGTAAAATCAGAGAAACAATCTTAGAACGCGACGTTCAATATTGACTTACGCACAAATGAGGGTACGTGACTGTTTTTACACATGAGGCGTACCCTCAAGCTAAAAGAAGTTTGTTTCTGCGGAGAAAATGGGTTAGCGATAGTGTTAACCATATTGTTATTTATTATATTATTTGGATTATTTTCCACCAGATTACCGGTAGTGTGTTGCGATGTGCGTATTAAAGTTATCTGTGTATCTACATATTATGTAGGTAATCATTAAATCTTTCGTTTAATAAATTTCTATAAATCATGAATAAATCAACTGCACTGAATTTTTTATATCTGTAGACAGGACGTCGACTATCTTGAGTAGAATTCATGAGGAATCGACAAGGAGAACAGGTCTTGAATACAAACGAGGTTCGTTAAAAATGTTCGATACGTTTTATAATTTCATTCAAACAACAATTAACGGATTTAACAGAATATCACGAATTGTATCTTCATAATATCACGCCCTCAGACTTAGCTAAAGAGCATTCACAACCTGATGACAGCTCTTCTTTTTGCTACCGCCGTCCAGATATAAGAACCTCCTTTCAATTTCGCCGTTATATCTATACATATATACAGGGTGTCCCGTTATGAATGGATAATACGGCACCTACGTGTAGAGGACACCATGCTGGTTCAGATATATGTTATGTTCAGTAAAAGTCCTTCCGTTTCCGAGATGTTGGACATTTTCTAAATTTTTAAAATTGTTCCATCCTTCGCCATTCTTTTTGACGCCAGGACTACAAATGAAGACATTTTCTATATCTGTTTTTTGGAAAGTATTCCTGGATAGATGTGCTATCGAATGTCATCAATTATTTTTATAACAAAATCACAGATACTTACTTTTTAAATTAAGATTTAGGACTTAACGTTTTTTCATATTTCATTCTTGACTTTTACTCGGCCGTGATTAAAAAAAAATGTATGGTGGCTTGAATACCAATTTCAAAAAAAACTAGCCCGTTTCACCCAGATTCTGAAATGGTATGTTACAGGGTATAATCTACCTTTAGATTTGAAATTATTTTCTTTTAAAACGAGGTAGAGCCCATTTTTATACCCTGTATATACTTTTACTGTATATACAGGGTATATATTTTAATATATATATATATCTATATATATCTAAAATATATATATAGTTTAGATATATTTCGAAATATATCTAAACTAGAAAATAAAACTGGGGAAAACGTATGTGTAACCCACTTTTTAATATTTCCTACTAAACGTATTCAGCTTTACATCTGTTCCCTTGTTGTTTTATGTGTATTATGTACCTACCTATTTTGGTAAAGCATGGTAAATCATGAAACATCCCAAAAAATTTAGCGTAGGTACCGTCTTTGCTTCTATAAGTAAAGATCGCCATATATTACTCCAAGCAAAATATACTTTCCTAAATGTTTCACGTAAATAAATGCAAGCTGTTACAAGGTTTTCCATTGCTAAGAAGTATGAAAGTTTTCAGGGAGCCGATTTATTTATGCGAACCGTACCATCAGAATGTTACTGTTTAACTTTTTTATTATTCTTTAATGCCATAATATTTATATGGTTGTAATAAATACTCAAAACTCTTCGTATAAAGTAATGTAGTTTATTACTCTGTATAATAGTTGATGTAATGGTAAAGTGTGAAAGTTTAAAAAATAATTTACCCCTGCCATAGATTGTAGCCGTCTTAGAGCTCTTATGATATAGTCTTGAATTGTACTGGTTCCTTAGTTCGTGAGATTTCTGGTTGATGTTACCTATAACATGAGATTTAAAAGAAATGTTAATACTCGTGGTTAACAGCGAATAAGCCTCCTACTCTAAATCCGCCCTGTTAGAGCCCTGTCAGACTGCATCACGCAGAACCTTGGCAAAAGTCGTAGGCGTTGCGTAGACTTTCGCTACGAACCTACTCTGAGTAGGTTTCTCGAAGCGCGAGTAATCCGCCCTTACGAATAAACTCCCAAGAATAATACTACGATAACATACCACTTGCAAGTGGCTTTCAATGACCCCAATCCCAGTAAAACCCGCATACGAGACGCGGGGATTAGTGGGCGTCGCGACGCCTTCTAGCTTTACGAGATTGTGACGACGCGAGACGTGTTGCTACATACATTATGATTCGGTCAAGGAAAAAGTTATAACAACCGAACCCTTAAAATATGTTTGCAATCGTCTTGATAGTCGATATAATATGGCAAGTGCGTTTGGCGGAAAGAAGTCTTTTAAGTAAAGGTACTAGAGGTACAGAGTTATTTTCAACAGTATGTAGGTAAGTAGGTACCTTTTGAGGACAATCTTTCATCCATGTTTTTGAGTGCCTAATAAAAAAATCTTTTGATCTGATGGATTAGATTTAGACTCGGCGTTTACATAATGTCCACGCTGAGTCAATATCGTTATTGATTTTCGATTGTCCTTATACCACGTGAAAAGAGCATATCCGAGCAGAGAGATATGGGTTGTGATAACGATTATGATGATTAATGATAGTGATACATGATTATGACGAATAATTTAAAAAAAGCGCAACTATAGCGAGGCCACGATGAGAATGCGTTCCTGACACATGTCAATTCGTAATGACTAGTGATGTACAATAAATAACATTATGCGTTGTAACAAATAACAATAACAATATGCATTCATTATGCATAATATTTATTCAATTTATATGTTGTTATTTTTAAAGGAATTATGTTTCAATATATTCAATAATAATATTCGTTATGTAAATAAATTTTTAAGGAATCAATTAATTGAATTTAATCATAATTTCTGAATGTAATCAAGATAAAAAAATTAAAATATTTTATTTATTTATTTATTTTATTTTCATTTGATTCACCTGAGTGATATTATAACACAAATTTTCCTAAGCTATGTTTTGGCGTACCTTTATTATAATAATATTATTAACTATATTGAATACTTAGTACATTATATAATGTATTATAAAATTATAACGTTTAAAACGTTTTATTTTATATTTTACCGACATTGTATTAAGATTACAAAAATATTCAATTACAATTGCCTTGTTATTATGTCACATCACTACAAAAACAAAAAGTTGATATGACATAGATATAACATTGAAAGAGCGCCGTTTGACGTGGTTTTCTTTTAAAAGGTATTGTTTTTATATTTGTTATATAAGTAATTGTAATAATTTTAGCCCAAGATTAATACAATTATTGTAAGTTGGCATAATTATTCGATTTAATGTTTGATTTTAATGTTATCACTCGTTAATAAGGCAATTAAAAGATATTAAAAAATTGTCAATTAATTGTACGCCAGTTCAAAGTTACATCGCCCAGTCGAATGACAGACTTCAGGAACGCATAGTTAGCGCGGCCTCACTATAAGTAAGTATATTACTAATCGCAATTGACAATTCAACAAGTCATTTTCCAAGAGATATGAGTTCATTTAATAACGTTTAATGTAGGTAGGTACCTATCAATAAGTAAAACCGTTTATTAGAAGAACCTTTAGGTATTTATGTAACAACGAAGACTCGGTACTCGGTAAGACCGCTGCACAATGGTTCGAGTAGAAGAAGCTGACTAGACAAAAGTCATTATCGAATTACCTGGAATTTACTACCTGGTCCCCTAGCCAGATACCTATATGTCCCAATTATAACAATTTTTTTGCTCCAATGTCAACAACTGATAAGATAATGAGGTCAGTATAAAAGGAAATGGTTAAAAAGTTACTCATTAATTGCATTTTTGCGCTTACGGAAGTATCATCATATGTCAGTGAGTTTAAGTTTTTTTTAAAGTGTCAGTGATGGATTCCCAAGTCAAAGGTATGTACTATTTAATTCTAATTAGAACATGGATATACTTTCACCCCTCTTTCTGTAAATAGCTCGAGTTTAAAAAGTTATGTCAGTTTTTGAGGATTTTCTGAATTCAATCGAATAGAAAGTACCTTACCTATTTTGTACCAAGGCTAGAAATTATATATTTTGTAGCTACATCTGTCGACTTTGAAATTTTAGCTATAAAAAAAATCACACTTTTTTGCAACATTGCCATTTTGCCTGTTTTTCAGAACACGAATTCTCAGTCTCGAAAATGGAGTTTTTCGATGAATGGCAAAAACATCCCAAAGAAAATCGTAATTCTAGACTTTATGATTGTCTGTCGATGAGACATGATCTTGTCGATATCACGGAAGCATCTGAACGGGAATCCAAAGTGAAAATTGGAAGATTCTCAGCCCAATTTGCTGAAAAATGGAAAAGTTGTGGAAGTCGTCGCGAAGGCTTCCTAGCTAAAAACTCTGAGTGGTTGTCTGGGGATCTTGAGTTCAAAGTCACCATCCACCACTCAAGACCATCCACATCCAGTAAGGCTTCGATTCCTGGGCGTCCATCAGTAGATTTTAATGAAGCTAGTGAAAAAACGAAGAGAAGGCGCGTAGAAGATCTTCTTCAAACACGGGACGTAAACCAGTTAGTAGTGGCTGCTGAACTATCGGCGCGATCATCTAGACAACGAAACTTGGCTTCAGTAATTAAGGAGGCAAATCAAATTCCGGAAAAGTGCAAAGTTATGAAAAAAAGTTTGGATGTACCCGACAAACCGAGATGTCTATCGAAGGAGGAGGCTTTGGCGTATTACGTAGATGTTAAATCTACTAGCTACTCCTATAAACAAACTAGGAAGTGAAGCATCAAAGCAGGACATCAGGTATTCCCATCATATTATAGTGTTAGGCAGGCAAAAATTGAATGTTACCCTTCCGAGGAACAGATTTTTATATGTGAATCGCGTGCAGAGATTAAACTTCAGGCGGTTTTGAATAAAATTGCTCAACGTTTAATTAGTGCACAATTTGAAGTTTTAAAATATAATGAAGTTATAAGCAAAATGGGGGTGCGATGGAAGATCCGGTCATAGCACTTACAAACAAAAATGTACAAACAGTGAAGATACAGATGAGTTTTTATTTATGTCCTCATTCGTATCACTTCAATTAGGTACGTGACAATAGTGGTAACGTTTGTTATTTAAGTAATAATAAGTATTGTTAATGAGTGGTAATAATGTCCCATTATGTAATTAGTAGATAGGCTATTAGTAGATTAGTTCTATGACTGCTGTTAATATTATTATTGTTGTTTTTTAACTGTCAGTCAATATGATGTCAAAGGTGTGCGGAGGAGTTTCTTTTCCCCTTTCTTCTCCTCCATGACAAAGCACCGAAACGGGGCAGATTAAACAATTGAACTTTGAAATTTGAGTTTATATGAAATATCCTTAGTAATTTTTAGTTAAGTTGGTACACGTGACCCGACCTTCCTGGTTGGCCACCCTATTTAGGTATTATGTGCTAAAATGGCATGAAAACATCATAATAAAGTAGTACGAAGCCAAAAAACCCCATAAATAATTTTGTCTAGCTAGCTTGTTCTACTCGAACCATTGTGCGCTGGGAAGTGCCCCAGACGTAATCAGTCGTAAGGTTTCCGTAGCCTAATGAACTCTACAAATAGGTCGTCACAATCCGTACGCCTGGATAAATTTTTACAAACAAATCTCGTGAAACAGATGATGAACTGCTAAAGAATAAAATAATCGTTAGCGCTGGCATTCTACAGATAAAATTGAGAGGCAGCTATAAAATTTATCTCAACTAATTTTAAAGACAATGGATTATAAGGTACAGGAGATTGTGTATTATAAATAATTTTATGTTGAGATTGTGTTGTGTATTTACCCTAACTATTAATTGGTGGTTGGATCGATGACCGCTGGACGCAAAAAAATATCTTGAGCATTTCCGTGCTTCGGAGGTCTCGTTAAGCGATGGGTCCCGGTTATTAATTAATAGGTTGAAGCCATGCCAATTAAAATATTTGCCTCATTACTTTGAATTACATAATAATTACCGAACCTCCAGCCAGAGGTTCGGTTATTATCTAACGACCATTCGTCACGTACCTATGGTTGATTTTGCGTGCGTTCCTAATAATTATATTTTACATGTTAAATTAGGTTGTGACACAATTCTATATGAAACGTACTAAATTTCAATAATTGGTAGTTGGAAATGGCGAAAACACATTTCAATTAAATTCTTTATTCAATAAACACATACATTGTTTATCATTAACTGCCCTAATTGTTTTAACACGATTTTGAATACAATTATCTAATCAATCCAATCTCAATGTCACACACTAAACCAAATATTTGGCTTAATATTTGGTCAAGATGATATTGTCAAGGGTATTCATCCCATATATCCTAAAATTTAATATAGTAAGTTTTATGAATATGTAATGGAAAAGCTTTTTTAATTAAAAGACTACATACAACTTCTATTGCAAGGTTTTTACCAAGCATAATATGACATTAATAAAATGGATTGCTTTGGTACCTAAATACTTTTAAGCGACCAAGTTCAACGTAAAATTTAGGTAAGTATCTACGAGTAATTAGCAATAGTCTTACGCAACTGATGCTTACATACATAGGTATCTGCTGATTTGGCCTTTATTTAACTGATTTTAATATGATTCGAAAAGTGGTAGCAATATATAAAAATATCGTTTCATTTCGATATGTTCAACTAATACTGTTCAAGATACAGCTGTACAAGAAAAATATTTTTACAAAAAAGAATCAAATTTTCAACCATCTCATCATTAAATTTGATTACGAAATCTCGTCGAAAATTTTCAGTCGCTTTTAAGTAATTGCTACTAAAATATAACTATAACCAACTATAATAACTTACACAAATTATTTACATGTCGCAAAATGCAATGCAATTTATAAGCACATTCCTATATTTACAATTAAAGATATCGTCACTTACTTGAAAACATTCTCAATAAATACTTTCTTATAAAGTTAATAATCTATAAATAAAACACATACTTATGAGAATAAAACTTAGACAATTTTATGAAAAGATACACGAAACAATTAATTAGATCTGTGAAAATCACAATTATGTAAGTAAATATATTTTTGAATAGGTAACATTCATATAGTTTAAATACAAATTTAGTTCAAAATATATTTCAAGACTTATTATGGAATGTAATGTAAATAAGCTAAACATTGCTAACATTTTTAATCCATTTTCAAATCATTAGTCTTATAGACAGCAGGTATAAGAGCATAAAATACATAGACACGCTAGGACTATTCTCAGCAATGTATTGGAATATTTAATAACCGACATGTTCTGAATGAAAACTTATCATAAAGTTATGTGTCCTAAAACAAATGTATACAAAATAAGTAAGACTAAGATCTCTTTTCAATAATATGTTTTGCAATTACATAATTATATGGGTTACAATTATTTCATGAAAATAATTAAATTAAACCTATTTAAAAACATAATGAGTATCGCCACTGTGTGTGTCATTAAGAGCTACGCATACGTAATTTATATTAAGTTCCTAGTCAGCACATTTACATTGTTTTTACGCATCTCGCCATACACCTACCAATACATTTTTTTATAACAATTATCTCATAAAATTGGGCTAACATTATATTATATCAAAACTGGATATATTTCGTAGCAAAACCGCAACTATCTTAAAGTGTTTTCGGAATCAAAATCTTAATCTATGATTTAAGGAATTTTGAAAATTACTGGCAGTGAGTTTTAATTTATATTAATTTAATTGAATACGTTTGTAGTTAAAAGCAAATTTTTTATTGGTAACTATCTAATAAAATATGTGTATATAACTTTTATACGTAATTATAGTTACTGAATAAATAAATAATAATAATTGAGTGGTAGATTTATTAATATTAAAAAACATTAAAAAATGTTATTCTTAAACCTCAGCTTAATTTGCTGAAATATCAGAAATATGAAATGTAATATAATATGAAATGATAATAAATATGAAATGTCAGTGGCACCAGAATACAACAATATCGTTACATGGTTATACTGTAATTTTTTATTAAAGCAGCTGTTTTTCGACACAAACACTCGAAACTCTAAATTCACTCACTAAACTCCAATACACTCAAACGATCTCAACCGTACCTTCATATCTTGTCAGTGACAGTCCAGTCTACCAAACATAAGTCAAGCTTTACTTACGTCCAGCACACGTGTAATGGAACATCCCAACTAATTATTCTGCGTCATTCACTGTGGATGAACATTTCTCGTTTCGATATACTCGTACCCCGCGGGGATTATTACTCGATGAATAATAACGACGACGTATCTATGATGAACCGTCCACGTACCTACCTACCCATTATTCGCATTGCGTGCCACAGATTATCAACGATACGTCGCACAAAGCCACATAATGCTTTATAAATTTCAAATTATTGGCATTTTCAGTTATTCTTTAAACTCTACTTACTTCTAGTTCACAAAATAAAGATTTAATTAAAAAAACCTTCTTGTACTCCACGTTATTCAAATGTTATCCACTCATTCATGCATTAAGTAATTATTATCAAATTCATTTTGTAATTGATTGTAAGTCACATAATATTTTTAAAAACAATGTTCAATCAACATCAGTTGTAACTAAAAGGACTGGATAAATTCACACTTAATCCGCAGCACTTACAAATAGTTTAATTTTCCAAAATTCGAACAAACACAAAGGAAATGAAAAATAGACAGAAAGTGTACGCTGTTTTGTCGGCGGCGCCAGTCGCTCTAATGTCGCTCTCGAGCAAAAAGGGTTCATCTATGACGTGAATGATTCCATTTGTACACTCCACGTCGGGCCTGAACACGTGGATCCAATGCCCGTTCCATTCCACGTAGTAATCTGTCAAACAAGTTTCCCAATTTAAAATTCAACGCGACATGACACCACCTTCTCTATACACTAAAACGGAATGTTTGCTCTGTTAACAACGAATATTAAAATTTGTGTGGGGAAATACTAGAATTAATAACGATAATAAATAGGGATTAATTAGTAAGTATGTCTTTAGTCTACATTGATTTAGTAGCGTTATCTATCACTAGATGATTAGCGGTAAAACGCTGGGTTCTACTGTCACACCTGGTTCTGGTTTGCTAACGCTGCAATTCCCGGGAGTGCCGTCAGAAACTTCGTATTCCGATACCTCCGTGGGCTGCGGTAGCCCCTTAATATCCACTGGGCCACCTTTATTAAAAGCTTTCTTTCAACAGATGTCAAAAAATTCTGTTTTCCAAACTGACAATGTTTAACTTGATGTTAAAGAGATAATTAGAGAGACTATATAAGATAGAGAAAATTGAAATGATCATTTTTACTAAAAATGTTCCTGCAGAGTAAATAACAAACATATCAGATATTATAATATCTGAACATATGTATCGAAACGAGATTGAGATGTAATCCAACCCAGCAACGCAAATAGCGTTCAACTTATTCTATCCTATATTGTACTTTTACCAGAGATGGCTCGGAGCGATGATCAAGATTTCGTTAGGATCATAATTAGCGGCCACCTACCTGCCTACTATTTATAAATTCGTACAAGCCGAGCTTTTACAAACAGGACTGTTTTCAAAACTTACTCTTATCTGATTCCTTGACGCGCAGTCTGAGAGGGTCTCGAGAAGTTGGCAGAACAAAGGGATGAGTCTCATTGGCGAGTAGCTTCAGATCTGATACTGTGTATGATTTGCTGGCCCTTATCATATGCCGCTCAAGAATTTGTTTTGTCTGAAACAATACGTACACATTGTAGAACACAATCTAACAGAAGGAGTATGTGAATGTGTCGTGTCAGTGTCTAATCTTAATTTATACAATCACTTTAAGTTAATTTGATAATGCAAATCTCATTTCATCACAAATCACAGTATCAGTAAAGTAAATGCGCGGTGATTTCTCTATTTATATAATATTCATTGGTCAATTAAAATTTGTTAAATGTCGGTATAAGAAATGTGAAAATAGACTTATAAAGTGTATATACTTCTATATGAGTAGTTTAACTTACGTAGTAACCGAAGTCTACATTAAACAACGCCTTGTAAGCAGAAGGATGCCTGATTTGGAATTTGAGCCAAGCATGATCCCGCGGGACGAAGTAAGTATACCGATATTCCATTAAACTTAGCTGGTGATTAAACATTTGGCGCTTTCCTAGATTATAAGTAATGCTGTAAAGGAAAAGTAGCTTTAAATGGCTATACAAATGAAAATTAGGGGATTGTTCAAATTATTGTCAAAGTTTCAATTATACGAAGTCATAGAGTTACGCCGATAATTCGAGTGAATTTCATACAAAACCATTCTTGTATATTAAGGAAGTGATTTAAAATTATTCTGACACAATTTCTCTTCATGTTTAGCCAGGCGTCCGACGGCCAGCGAGCGGAGATTTGCTATGGGTTATTTCTCGCCCAAGAAAGAGACTTAAAAACGACGTTCTGTGTAAACAAAAGAGATGCATATTATGTGAGCGAGTAGGTACTCACCGGCGCTGTGAACAGTCAGTAGTGAGTATTCGCTGACATTTGCATCTCTTTTGTTTGCACGGAATGCCATATCATTTGTAAGTGCTTTAAACAAGAAAGTAGCCGAGCTTTAGGGTGCCTTTCCACCAGAGATGTGCTATGCTATGTTGCTAAGGATGTGTTTGCTATCCACCAATCACATTCAGCCCTCAAGCGGTATCTAGGCGGGCCAATGACGTGATTGGCAGATCTCAAACGCATCCTTAGCAACGTAGCATAGCACATCTCTGGTGGAAAGGCACCCTTACTCGCCGACTCATCGGCGGTGGGACACCTGTCTTATTGTAAAAGTTACTCATTGAATACTCCCACAATATATACCCGTATCACAGGTTTTATTACAACAAAATAAGGTTCAATTTCCATTAAGAATCTTGTTTTGTTCTGGAAATCCATTATTTAAGCTAATGAATCTCACTTGAGCATCGGATCCGTCTTCATTTTCTCATAAACAGTGACATAAGGAATTCCAAGTACACGGTCGATGATATGAACGAAGCCGTTAGTGGCTGCGATATTTGTCTGCAGGACTGTAGCGTTCACTCCTCCCCCCTCCACAGTTAGAGTTTGGTTGTTGTCGAAGTTCAAAACGTTGAAATACAAATATTTGCGAGCTGCAGCGGTTGGTGCTTGGTATATCTAGAAAATTCCAAATCGTTTAATTCTGGTATTACATTTGCGAGCAATAATCGGAAATTTGAATAGTGATAATGAAATGAAACATTTTGCTCAGAAGAACTAAGAATATTTATTGTTCACTCATGCTTATAAAAACCATGGAAAAGTCAGCGAAGTGCCTATACTAGCCAGTATGGACGATAACCTGCTTGATAATGAGTCATGCATTGCTGGCAGTACGAGAACCTCTACACGAGCATAAGGAACATTTGTTTAATAACAACATCCATACACCGCATGCGTTGATAAGAATAAGAATGTTATGCAATGGCGATTAATAGAGAGAAAGATTAATCGAGTAACAATAGACTTTCAAGCAATGTTGTAATTGCGTAAATCTGAGAACAATATAAACTAAAGCTAAATATTTTTCTCGGTCTATTTTCACTTCATTGTTTGATAATTAATTGATAATGAACGCGGGTAATTAAAAAAGGAAGATTGGAGAATAGGAAAGAACTATAAAATCATCAACAGAACACTTTTGTCTGAAAGAAAATTTACGCAAATACATATAGCAAACATTGCTCAAGAGACTACCATACCAATATAAAAAAGACCAGAGAATCAAAGCTTGAAAATGAAAAAAGATTTTCGTCGTAAATAATTCGTTTTAGCGGAATTAACGTACAGTTCCGGGGATCTGGTTCCGTAAAGCAGCAGCGAACCGGAGTAAAAGTCAATGCACAAAATTAATTTATGTCGAAATCGTTAATTCGTACCGAAAAGGGCATTTTGTTTGAAAGCATTTAATTGTTCGTAGCTAACATGATTGATTCTGAAGACTAATCCAAATTATCGTAGTACTAATTAATAATTTTTGTTTTTATTTTATTTTCCAGGTCGCAAATGAAGTTTAGTTTAAAGTCGGAATTTTATTATTGTTGGATTCCGACCATTAATAAAAAAAACTCTTTGAATTAATAAATTTTAATTTAAGCAAGTATTTAGTTATGTTAAAAATAACACCTTTACTTACAATGCATTAATACTGTCGGAAGAAATCACCATTAAAAAAGTATAAGAAAAATTCGCTATGAGACTTAAAATAAAATAAACAATTTTACTGTTTCATTGACTTTACCTGATTCATATTATTTTGTATGATAACGTCCATAGGAAGCCTCTCTCGTACCAAATGCATATTCAATATCTCGACTAGCTTCTGATGGTTCCTATAACAATAAAATATTATGTTTAAACGGCCCTTTGAGTGTGAAGCGTAAAAAAAAACGGCCCTTAGGAGTAGTGAATAGAAATGGTTGGATGGGTAAATGAAATGGTTTGATGAGTAAATGTTAGTGACATTTATTCTTGAAGTTCATTATGACCTACATGACCTACATCACAAATGCTCTCAGATGCGACGAAATGGGCAACATTATTATCATCTTCCGGATCATAGAAGGCCAAAACGAAGTATTAGCTCCGTATGCAGATATATCAGTTATACTTAAAAGACATGCCTCAACGTTAATAAACGTTTAGTCACAATATCAATTAATGACTATAGCCTGCAAATATATCTATCTGCATTTTAAGATTACCGTTGTATGTAATATCAACATTTTCCCAATCAATATTGGTCCCAATAGATATTACTTTGAGATACAATATTAATACGGGTCAGAAATCTGGTAAAACAGGACAGAAATCCAGAATAATCATTGAATGACATTTAGAATCAAAAACGTAATAACACGTATCATATAAATAAATACATCCATAAATACAGCTTTTTAAAGTGTAACATTTCAAAATGGAAAATATTCGTCGCCACGATGTATCTGCAACTAACGCGCGGAACATGTTTTGCGGTTATTGCGGTTTTGCAATTACTACAAATCCTAGTAAATACGTACAATCAGTTCTGATATCATTTAAATCTTGAACAATTTCTTTAAATCTCTGGTTCCATCTGTGTATCGATGTTTTTGTTAAGGGATTAAATAGTTTATTGACATCAGTGAAACTCTTTTTGTCCATAAACAACATTTGGCTGGTATTTAACCTACGTGTTTAAGGCTTCATTTATACGATTATAAAAATACTTACTTATAAATAATACAGTAAACAAGTACCTATTCTGAAATTCACATTCCTCGTAAAAAGGTTGACTAGATTAAGATAGTAAAAATTTAAGAGAACGTTACATACCCGATAACATTCTGCACCATGTGGTCATTCCAGGCCTCATTAATTGGAGCAAACAATGTAATATCCTTAGCCAACGTAAGTTCATTAAGGAATTCATTGTTTGAGCCCAAGTCCATGATCACTTCGTAGAACTTACACAAAGGACCGTCGTCTTTTTCCTGATTGGAAGAATAATTTATTGGTTAGATCAAATCTGAAATTGTTTCCTAAGACTCGAACACCGAAAGCTCGATTATTTTTATTAATGCCATAAAATTACCGTAAACAGTTTGAGGGTGATCGGTAGTTAAGTTTGTGTACATTAAAAGTTATGTCAGAGATAAAGTTCATTACTTAATATCTTAAATTAATGGATCGGTCTACTATTAGGTTGCTAATTAAAGCAAAGTGAACTCATTTAATCAGTTTAAATTTTCGACGATGAACACGAAATTATCGACCAACCCAAACCGTAGCGTCAGTATTTTGTTTTTATTTTCGCGTATTTAATCGAGCGCTTTTAATTTATGAAGTTGCAATTGACACCGATAAATATTGTTATAATTTGATATTTTTTTTATAACTGACTTCAAAAAAGAAGGAGGTTTACAATTCGAAAGCGAGTGCTTCAAGTGTGTCCTTTGACTTTTGAGTTGTCTCTACTTATCGATTTTGAAGATTTGAAAAAGTTAGATTCTAGGATAATCAGTATGACATTTAAGAAATTACATTAGTAATTAGAAAATAACATTTCGACAAATTTAGAAACGTAAATACAATATCGGAGTGAATGAAAACATTTTTGCACTTCAAAATCAAGAATGTAGTAAACCACTCTTCATTTCTGTGCGAGCCTATCATGAATTTAAAGTTCAGTCTTTAGCCTTTCCGTTTTCAACTTCAGCCATTGGAAAACTGTCTGTTTGTGGAGTATGTTGTCAAAAACAACTAAACGGAAAACGGAAGAATCACAGAAATATCCACTGTCGTCATGTCTCAGAATCTCTTCTATTTTTCTCGTCAGTCATTGCTTTTTCAGAACATATTTCATAGATTTAATAACCGTTGTAAAGGAGACTTATTTTACTACTTTAGATAAGGAAAACGGATACTATAATAATTTAAGATTAATCCATTATCCATGAATAATGGATACTGGTAGAGCACGCCGACAAAATTTGATTTTCTAAGGCGGATGGGGATAAAACCACAATGTAATAAATCGCTTATTCCTGGCCTGGAATATCAGACGGCGTCGGCGTTTATTGCTGATGTGTTAAAGATGCATACATTTTGTAAATAAGTAGAAAGGAATAAACTTAAAGTAAGCTTAAATATCATTACCCATAATAACGACAAATATAATTACTCTTAATATTCATATAAAAAACTGTCTAGGTACGTAGTTGGCGTATTTCAATGACAGCGCGGTAAATGAATATGAATTGAAACTTTATTCTTATTGGCGTATAAGATACTTGTATTATTTTATAGTTGCTGACTGCGGTCAGATAAAGACTTAACATAGTATTGCATAATATAATAGCATCAAGCATGTACCTACCTACTTAGTTATAGTAGGTATTGTTGTGGTGGTAGTACCAATCAAAAAATTATGTGCATAAGTGTATCAGTGATACCTAAATGATTTAAAATTTGCATTTAATATGTACATATATTTTTAAAAGGTAACTCTAAATACACACTATAATCGACGATCCTAATATAAAAAAATATTTGGAATTTCGATCTTGAATGCACCTGTAGTTTCCCAACTTGCAATGCTCAGCTAAAACGTCTGCCTTTATGTATGTTTGTTTGTATACCTACATATATGAGCACGAGTCGTTTTAACCATTGTTTGGCACCCGTCTCCGCCGCTCTTCGTATCTGTTTCAGGTTTTTTTGACGTTTCATTTTGTGTTTTGAAATAAATTTTCTCCGGCACGAGTACTTCACTGTTTAAATAATAATTTAAAAATAAAGTAAAGTATTATGATTTTGAATATAATTAAGTTTAGAGAACGAGAAAAGGAATTGGTCGATTAGAGAGCGCTACGGCTATAATATGTATAAAAAATGAAAAATTTGCGTACCTACTTACGACATAACATTGATCTTTGTTTTGTGTTTCATGAAAAATATTTAATAATATTCAATATATAAATATTCAATTTTTATCTCGAAACAAGCATGTATTATTTTTTCGCTACAGACGTGAAAATCTTATATGATGAAAAAATTTGTAGGTAAGATAGTCGAAGCTGCCCGCTAAAATCTACATAGTTTTACTTAAAAACCTAAAGGAAATCATACGAACAATTGTTGCTACAAAATTTAAGCTTTAAAGGCTGATAAAAATAAGTCTAGTGTTTAATTAACTTGATATTGAAATTAATTGTTTTTTGATTATAAATAATTCGAAATCATACAAAATTCAAATACGAGTAATTACAGTCGCGTTCGAAAACTTTAACGAATTTAGATTTTATTTAATATGTGCAAACATTCGCATCACGTAAGTACTTACCTAATACTTATTATATGAACTGCTAACTTATTGTGACCATAAACGCTTTATTTTTACCCCGCATATACTTAGATAACATAATAGACTACGGGCCCATGTCGAAAATGGGGGGGTCATACGAACCACCAGGTGATGTATATAGGACGATATAAGAGCACAAAATAATAAGATTCAGCACTATGCCGTCACTTGTAAGCTGTCCAACTGAGTGCTGGTGAGAATTCAAAAGTGCAGGTAGAGGGAGTACATTTTGGTCATATGATTCTGTACGGCATTTTCACCATCGATAGATCCATGAAAAATAATAAGAAAGCGCGCAGTCCCGTAAAAAAATGGTGAGCCACAAAGTCGGTAAATTTGTTTGATTTTTTGAAAATTCCAGGGTAAATTTAGTCATTTGATCCTGTACGGCATCAGTTTCATGCTGTTTCAATACAGCTTCTAATCCATTATTCCGCAACGCCGTACAAAAATCATGCGACAAGGGGAAAAAATCGAGGGTTGAAACCCCCTCTATTTCCGTGGTCTGGGGGGTGATTTGAAAAAGTACGGCTTCGGTTCCAAAACATTATCTAGCACTCAAAAGTACTATTAAAAATAATGCCGTCAAAAAGTTATTGTTCATTTGAATGTATATTAATAATTGCCTTAATTTCATGGTATACTTGATTTATAAAGCTGTAATGTCATTTGACACTGTACGGCAACTTTTTTTTTAACATGATATTGTAAAATATAATTGTTGCATAGTATTGCCGTTCAAAAGAAACTGTTCTAAAAAAAGTTACAGAGAAATACAAAAACTGAAATTTGTTAAATTATTGCAGAAGTTTAAATATTCATAGATTAATAGAATATAGCAATTTCCTACATTTTTCCCTTGTTCTAAATAGTATTAAGATACATAAATTAGGAAAAAATGATGCCGTACATTTTAATGCAGACTATATTTTTCATACATTTCGTTCTATGGATTTTTCCTTGAATTTTTTTTCCCTACAAACCTTTGGACCAACGAAAATGTACGGCATGTAAAAAAATATTATCTGTGCATAAAATACTTTCAAAATAAATTAATTTTATGTTGTTTCAAATCACCCCCCAGACCACGGAAATAGAGGGGGTTGCAACCCTCGATTTTTTCCCCTTGTCGCATGATTTTTGTACGGCGTTGCGGAATAATGGATTAGAAGCTGTATTGAAACAGTATGAAACTGATGCCGTACAGGATCAAATGACCAAATTTACCCTGAAATTTTCAAAAAATCAAAAAAAATTACCGACTTTGTGGCTCACCATTTTTTTACGGGACTGCGCGCTTTCTTATTATTTTTCATGGATCTATCGATGGTGAAAATGCCGTACAGAATCATATGACCAAAATGTACTCCCTCTACCTGCACTTTTGAATTCTCACCAGCACTCAGTTGGACAGCTTACAAGTGACGGCATAGTGCTGAATCTTATTATTTTGTGCTCTTATATCGTCCTATATACATCACCTGGTGGTTCGTATGACCCCCCCATTTTCGACATGGGCCCGTAGTCTATAACAGTTACGATGTTACCGTTTATTGCTGGAATAAACCACAAATAATTTATCCGAGCTTTCACACTTTAGGGTTGAAATTCTAAATGCAGATTTGATGAAACCACAAACGCTTCAGACACTTGATTTTGATGTCTGATTCGAACATGTTCAATATTCGATTTATTGGACGTTCATCGCTCATGCATTATTCTCATTTGAAAACAACTTCATAAATTAAAATACAGATAGGTACCACGCTGAGCATAATATGCTTTATATCATTACATACCTAAAGTGCGGAAAAAGGCTTCAATATAAGTGCTGAATTAAGTCCTATAAATACAAAAATTATATTCTCAGGAATACCTGTTTAATAAAAGGCTAGTAGGTACTCAGTTAACATATTTTAGCATTACCATTATACGTTACCTGTGACTTTAAAACAATAGACAGAAAACAGGAGAATATGTACAAACATTAAAATAAGAATAGGATCAATGCAGAGATATTCCAAGGATGTTACATAATACCTATAGTACAACACTTTCTACATGTGCATTGCAGTCGTGCGGTTCATTAAATACTTACAATCCCCTAAAGTCGATAATTTCATGCAGGTTCCATGGGAGGGTCGCAGAAACATACAAAACACAAACAAGGGTAGATAAAAATACGTAAAGTATAATCAGTACATGTATAGATATTATTAAATGTTCACATGGTTGTTATGAATTATGAGAAAACTTATATTATGAGAAGGCACTGGCACCAATAGTAGGTAAAAAATAAATATAAAAACTTATAAATCTCAAATGTATGCTAAAATCATTTATGGTCAATCGGGGTAACTTTGATTCTTTAGGGTAACTTTGACAGTCCGCTCCCAAAAAAGTTTTTTATTTTTTACGTGAAAAGCATTTGGCGCATAAAATTTATTTATTACATTTTATGTACATAATGAACGTCGTAAACGTAATCTTAAATAAAAAGTAGTTTTCAAATAAAGCTATCAAGATGTGTTATAATATAATACAATCTTTTACATGTGTACTTTCGATATAATAACATATTTTATTAATTTTCAATTGCATCTTCGTTAAAATTACAAATAATACCGGTAACTCAGATTTTGAACAAATTCTGGGTAACTTTGACGGTGTCAATGTACCCTGACTTTGTATGCGTTTTACCAATTTTCGTGTTAGTCAAACATCCAAGGGCCCCCGGACTTCTGTATTTACCCAGAAATTAAATGGATGGAATCTCGTAGTATACAATGTGTCTGGTCACCAGTGTCGGAGACAGGGTGATGAAATATGCTATTTTTTATCGACAAATCACTATCCAAATTTTCTCTTGCCCCTTCCATGATAAAATGGCAGCCATTTTGTTTTTTCAACCTCGAAGCTCGGGCGCCTGTACTGTTTTAATTATTGCTGTCGATGTAGACGTCTTAGGACGACTTAGGAGGACAAAAGATAATTTGAAAGCTAACAAAGTAGATAATCAACTTATGATACATTTTTTTATTTAATATCTTTATCATAGAAGAACAAAAAAGGATTTAAAAAACAAAATTCAATATTTTTTCATTGATTTTTTTGAGTTTAGTAACTTTTACATGAAAACTAACCCGTTAAACTACTTTTTTGTTGTCTTGTCATATTACAGGATATCACCTTCATAATAAAAT
Organism: Hesperia comma; assembly: GCA_905404135.1. Classification (NCBI taxonomy): domain Eukaryota; kingdom Metazoa; phylum Arthropoda; class Insecta; order Lepidoptera; family Hesperiidae; genus Hesperia; species Hesperia comma. The sequence goes on along the minus strand of FR990021.1, from coordinate 10,152,711 downwards.
GTTAAATCAAAACCATAAGTAAGGTAGTTAGCAGTAGTTAGGAAGGTAGAAAGCTTCGGTGTCAAAGTTACCCATATAGGGGTGGTAACTTTGACACACAACAAAATTGCAATTTTTTTATATATTTTGTAATTTTTAAAGACTTTCTATAATTTGACAATATAAAAGCCAGCCCCGATTGACTATACTTAATACTTTATGTCTCTCTACTCTTTATTTTTTATGCTAAATATTGTTGTATAGGGTTATAGCCAGTTATAACACTTAAAATAAGTTCTTCAAAGAACATTGTCAGAGTTTTTAACGCGGTGGTAAAAACAGCACTACTAATGAACGCAGAAAGCCAGTATCCACGGCATATTAACGACACAAATAAATGGACTATCCATCACCATCCATTTTGATACGATGGTCGGTCAGCATTGTACGTACCTAGTACATGGTTATATTTAGACTTGCATTAATTCAAGAAGACAACCTAGTAGATATGAAAATTCACTCAAAAAGGTTAGACATGAGTTACTGAAACAATTTCTGTAATACATATTATTGTCCATTAAAATATCTCCAAAATTAACGTATAAAGTGATTTAACAATGTCTGAATAAAATTAGTACCTTTCAGTATTTTTCTAATGCGAGTCTCTAATTTGTTGAGTGTGGGTTAAATTCATTGAGTCCTCCGTGGCCAAAGACGTATTGTAACTGCGAATCTAAGCATAGTTTTCCCGAAGCTAAGCAAAGGCAGTTACCTACTAATGCCATTACTATGATATTAAATAATGATCTTCATGTTTCAGTTACAGTTTATGAGTCCCAGGAACACATAAATAAACTAATAATAGTAAATTTGATATGTTTATTTAATATACTTACGAGATATTAACTATGGATACGATTATATGAAAGAAATCTGTATTAAAATGGCTTAATTAAACCTAAAATAAAAAAAATACAGTACAGTAATATATTTTACTAACTTTACTAGTAATTTCTCAAAAAACCAAACTCACTACCATGAGAATATATACCTAATGAATTATTCATTTGGTTAACGCATTACTTCGGCCAAATTTTGTTAAAATATACTAGATACCATATAAACCTTCAATAAGTAGCTAATGGAAACCAAAAATGATGATGTAATGTTTAATCAAATTGAACATAACATTAAATTATCACAGTTTTCGATATGGAAACGAACCTGGTGGTAACAAAGAGATGGTACAGAAAAAAACAAATTTTTATAGATACTGGAATAATAAAAAAGTAAAACGTGCGATTATGTTTCATACATAAAAAAGATAGGAACCAGACGCAAAATTGGATCACTCATATGATTAGGGTTCTGTAGCTCAATGTGATGCAGTTTACTGAAGTTAACTATTTTATACCAGAAGTAACACTATGCAAACGTCAATTGCCATATACTTAAATAAAGTAATTCAGAATCAACAGTAATAAGCTGATTTTATTAATTTAAAATGAGAGTGCATAACTCTTTAACGATTTAAAATACTTTAACATTGGAATAACAAATCCTACATAATAATGAAAAAAAATCTTTTAGCATTAAATATTAATTAACTGTTTAAGCTACAGAACCCTACCAATTAAAACCTGTCACAAAACATGATTAATACAAAATGAAATTCGATTTAGGTATATATGTAGTTTTACCTTCATAGCCTGGTTCCGACATAAATGGAGCAAAAAGTTAACGACAGGAGTCAAGATATAATTTTAGTTATTTGTATCGCTGTTCTTACCAAAACTAAGTAATTTTACTTTAGTAATAAAACAATAATTAGAATATAGAAATATTAAGTTAGCATTTAGTTTAATATTAACTTGGAATTTATATTATTCAATTAATGTTTATCGGGTTAAACTGCTATAAAATGAAATTAGGTGTATGTGCTGTATGCTGTATGGTGCTATAATGTTTTAGGAGTGTCGATATCAAAAGATTTTTCGTTTTTACGTATGTTGTGTCCCTTGGCGATGGTTGTGTTGTTGGGTGATAACGCGAAAACGAGTCTACTACTCGTAATTAGCTTTTACTCGAGTGCTATTTTCATAAACAATGAACGGTGAGGACGAAGGGATGAACCAATTAACTTGAACAGCGGGCATGTGGTGTTTTGATTCGATATCCATGCCGTATATTTTGCTCGTGAATGGTCTATCAAAGTAACTGTTGGTTTTGTGTCACCTTTTTGATAATACACACTCTAACTCCACAGTCCTGATGCCGCACAGATACTGTAGTCCGCGAGGCGTGGTATGGTTGCTGGTGTAGAATAAAATAAAATTTCGCAATTCGGAACAACCCGTTTACTTTCGCCGAAATTACACGGTTCTATTTTACATTCTATTTTTTTTGTTTGAATAACATAATTATGCCTACGAAAGTGTTGTTGTATTTTGAATTTTTTCTATGACTGCATCTATGCAACAAAACCGTGTATTTTCAGTATTAATCCTAAGGAATGATGTCACCAACGCATTAAGACGTTGAAATCGTGGATGTTACTCGGGATTGCAACAGGAAAAAATAATTTAGAGCGGCTAGACACACCATTGTACTAATTATGCCGCTTGCATACTAAATTGCTAATAATATTTTTAAGTCTATAGAAAGACGAATAAAATAGATAAGCATACATGCATAGTTTATAAGTTACAACTATCTTGTAGCATCATTTTGAAAAAAAATATATACAAAATATGTTGAGGTTTGCCTATAATTTCGTCCTGTGGACGTTTCAGGGGTTTAACTAAAAATTATCTAAAAATACTTGTTTTTTAGGTGAAGTTGCTTCGTCGTGTAATTTTAAAATATTATACCTACGGAAAATAATATCGAAAACACCATAGCCAAGGTCAAAACCGCGTCAAATTTAAAAAAAAATAGAAGTTATTAACCAAAACTTAATCATTCCTTAACTCACCTTTAAGAAGTCGATTACAGTGGTATCCACCACCATGAGCGGCCGTTGTATGAGGTGTACGACGCCATTCCTCACTGGGATGTTCGCCCGCACGATGTCTGCCAGCACCACGCCTCGGCTGTGCTTCGTGTCCCCAGCAACCGTGTTCGATTTTACGAAAGCTGTGAAGCAATACTCTTGTTAATATCGTGGTATATGAGCGAGTTTCATTATTGAAGTTAATCTTTATCTAATATGACCACCATGTGTAGAGTCAACTTTCCCAGACGATTTTGGGTATCGAGGGTAAATGGATTTTTGCTAATTAGGTATGTATTGAGGCAACTCTATTTATAGTAGGGGAGCCAGGGGCATGTATTAACGGGGGTAAGTATTAACAAGCTCATAGATGCAAAACTATTAATGAGTGTGATCTGTGTCCGCGATGCGACGACAAGAACAACGTCCCGATCACGTTGCGACCTGTCAGGTGTCGTCCGGACACCGCGTTTAAAAGATCTGTGACATGAGTGAATTTTAGCAGGTAAACGATCTTTTTTACACTAAAACTTTTTTGATTTATAGTAAATGTAATACATGTAACTCATACAGATTATAGTGAATTGATGGTAATTTATCTAGCTATAATATCGCGTTTATTCTATTTAATTATCTTTTGTCGTTCTAAACATACAATGTTTTATTTAAAAGCGTTATGCTTGGGGCAAGTATTAACAAAATGTCAGGGGTAAGTTTTAACATGTTAATACTTGCCCCTGAAGATGTAGAAAGATGTTTTACAAAATTTATTTCTTTATTTCAGAATGAGAAATTACAGGCATGGCATGTGGTGAATCGTATTCATCAAATACTTCAGGAGTTGATTGGTTTGAATGCAGGTCATGCAAAAAATGGGCGCATGGAAAATGTATCAAAGGGAACCCATACAGTTTTGTATGCCTAAACTGCAACTCTGACGATGATTATGATGAATAAAGGGTGCTTTTTTATTAAGTTTGATAGATGTCAAGCAAAAGATATTAATTTTTGTATATATGATTGTATTTTGTTTACTTTTATTAACGTTAACGATGAATGAATGAATCTGTTATTATTTTTTGCATATTGTTGTATAATTTTAAAGGCTTATATCTTATGGATAGAGCGTTGAAACGTTCTTCTATAAATATAATGTGTAATACAGACTGATTAAAGAAGTGTTGATAAAAAAATAACCTAATGTTGTATCAAGCTTTAAGTATTAAGCGGCATTGAGTGAAAAAGAGATAGTTTTATTAATTCTATTAATAAATAATATGCTTTACAAAAATTTATTAATATTTACTTAGTGTATAAGATTGTAATAATGGTGAAAATCAAGCAATATATTTCCGTTAATATATGCCCCAGAGTAGTTAATACTTGCCCCAATGACGGGGCAAGTATTAACAACCGACTTTTTTTAAAAAAAACCGCTCTACAGCAAAAACTAATACGAATTGTAGATTATTTTTATTACTATGTCAAAAAGAGATAGTTAGTATATGTTGATAGTAAATCCTGTCTCCATAAATTAATTAAGTTCAGAATTACAGCAAAAATAAAAAAAATTGTTAGTACATGCCCCTGGCTCCCCTACCTACGTGAAATAAAAAAGTAAGTGATCAAAAACTTCAAACCTTCAAAACCTGTGATTATTATTTGCGCAAAATCAGTCAAAACTAACGAGACGTAGGCGCGTAATTTTTTTATACTTATGTAAGTATTAACAAGACTAAAAGCATAATATGTTTATATCTTCTGAGAAACTACAACAATGGTGATCTTTAAGGGAAATTAGTTATTGCTTTGTATTTAGTCTCAGCATAATTTTACTATAAGTTTACAGGAATGGCATCATTGAGCAAGTGTTGTCTCAACTTGAATAAAAGTGCAAGGATAGTCTAAGGCAATGTCGTTCGCATATCTCACTAGGCAGTACCTACCTAGTATTGCCTAGTAATTATTTATGTATGTTGTAACATAATTGCCAAAGGACTGAAATTGTGATTGAGAAAGTGAACGAACCCTTGGGAAAACGCGTTGTGACTCGTGACTTGTATGGATGTCTATGTTTCATGTATGAAGGCTCAGAAATGGCTTGCGCATTAATTTACTCGTAGTAATAGACTACCTACGGTATGTTACAAAATGTCTTTTGGGCTGATGAGGAGAAACATTCGTTTTAGAAGTGCTATACCAAATTAAAATACTGTTAAGAAATTTGAAATGCATGAGTTTTTAACAAGGAACGGTTTCATTTAGTCTCTATAACACTCACGAAAGTCTCTAAGTAGGTAAGTAGCTATTTGTATTACTTTCGTTTGTTTTTTACGAGTGAGTATTTTATTGATGTATTGTATAAAAAGAAAGCGGTGTATCTATATGTAAACAAATTAAAATAACAAAGTTACGAATATTAATGAGGTTTACAACGCAACGTCGGGAAATCACGATGACAAGAAACCGCTTTAAAGACACATTTTAAGTTAATTAACATGGCTATCTCCGAGAACATTGCATTATTCATTGACTTCAAGTGAATTTGTTTCATTTTTAATTGAATGAGTACATTGATATTTAGACACAGAAAAATGTTCTGCTTTACTGCTTATACAGTGCAAAGAAACATATTACAGGTGGTAGGGCCTAGAGCTCACCCGGGGAAGTACCACCGCCCGCCACTTGCTATCTTAATTCCATAAAAAAAAAGTTTAATGCAAAAAAAACACAGATTTAAACCGGGTATTTAAACAAGACATTTGGATGGTGAAAGATTTATAAAGGTTAAAGTTTAATTTTAATTTTATTTTTCTGTAGTTAATATTGAATAGTGTTCAAGAACTTTTTTATTTTAACCAGATATTGATTCTTATCTCAAAAAATACCCAGTAGTAATTTCTTCATAAACATTTTGTCCGACTTTATGCTTTTGTCAGAGGACCTTAAGTTACCAGTACCTAGTTGTTCACCTTACACCTAACATAAAGGGGCATACCACATCATAATTCAATTTCCTTCTGCACAAACTAAATTCTCAAACATAAACGAAGACTTAGATTGAAAGCAATCATACATACCTACTTTAGTACAACCGCAGTATAGTTTGCGAAACTTTTTATTTATATAACAGTTTCTGTACTCACAATACATGAAGGGAAAATTACCGTCGTACCAACAGTTTCCTACAAGGGTAAGGATATTACATATTTTACATCATTTTTCATACCCGTAACGACACGGGGTTCTGAGAAACAAGTTTCAAATTTTCATATACTTATTGTGTATACCTATTGTCCTATAACGGACGAATATAATATAGGTACCTACCTATCTGCGCATAATTCAAAGTTAGAAGATAAAAGTAGGAATTCAATATTAATATAAGTAAATTCCTTCAAGTTCCTTAATTATGATATTTTAATGTCATACAATACTTGAGAGACATAATATTATACAACGTTGTTACGAGATTTACGGCTCGTTACAAATCCCCAGTCATCCCTTGCCACGTTTCTTAATGGCTCTTGACAATTATCGTGTTTTTTCAGGTGCCTTGTATTTCGGATGTCGTGTTGGTAATTAAAGAACTCGTGTTTTCGTACTACTAAGAGATACCTATAAATATAACATGACATATTACAAAAAGCCTCGCCATTGCCATTTTGGGCGCAATTATTTATTGCTAATAAACATAAATATCTGGACAACACCTTATGGCTTCCATTCCGTTATATTTTAAGACAATAGATAATTTTTTGACAAGTTAATGAACTGCGTTCATAATGCTTTTTTTATTTTTATTTACCCTTCATTGTAAAATGTTATGGACCAACTTAATGAAAGCCTAGTTAGTGTTTCCCAGAAAAATCTCTACCAATCAACATCTATTCCATTTGAGCGTTAAAAAATAAGAAAGTAAAATATTATAGCAACTTACTGATATCTTCGTTTCCGTTCTTAGCGGTGCTGAAGGATATAATGACTTTGACATTGTCGCTGAACGCCATTGACTTGAATTCTTCGATATCAGAAGTAGCTTCAGTGAAGAGAACGTGATGGGGGATTATGTGCCCATCGACCACCTTTCCGTCGATCAAATCCGATCGCGTTCTTGGCTGTTAAACAGATTGAGATATTCAGTATTTTTAAATACTTATCTGAGTTTTTCATAATATTATTAACTATCAGACAGATTTTCAATTGAACACCATAGATACAATAGTTAATATCAGATTTATTACTAATGACTTGAGTTATCGAGAGCGTATGTGGTTAGAAGCAGATCGCAATACGTAAACATCTCGCAATTAAATTTGGTTTAGGAATAAATTAAACTTTCTTCTAAATTAATAATGACCATTGTCTTACTATATCTTTAACTAGCGGCCCGCCCGCGGTTTCACCCGCGTGGATCCCGTTCTCGTGGGAATATATGCATGTATTATACATAAAAACCTTCCTCTTGAATCACTCTACCTATTACAAAAAACCGCATCAAAATCCGTTGCGTAATTTTAAAGATTTAAGCATACATACAGACAGACAAAAATAGCGACTTTGTTTTATACTATGTAGTGATGTAATTGGTTACTTAAAAATTTGTAAATTGCACTTCGTGATACATTTGTTATTTGCTAAGTTATACAGGTCTCTCTGAGGCTGTCTGATAAATCGGCTCTCGCTGATATTTTATCTTGTTAAAAAATACATACCTATAAGTATATGTGTGAAAATTTTACCTTGAAACCCTCGTCAACTGGGATAAAAAATGTGTGCTTGCCGTCTGCATTGAAGACATCCTTCTTTTGAAGTTGGTTTACCTTTTGACGGAAAGACCTACAAAAAAAGGCATTCATATATATTTTATATTGGAACATCCTGTATTCACATCACATCTTATATTGGAATATCGAAATAACATACATATCACGGATATATTTTCGCTTCAATCCATTAAAGGCTTACTACAGCCTAAATCATATCCACCACACAGTATGGATTGGTGGAGGGCGAATCAACTACCGTCAGCCGAGCTAGGTCCACCTGGACCGATGGCTTCAGTGTCCTCTGAAGCGTCTCCGAAATTCTCAAGCATTTTCTGCCCCTAGAAGTCACCAGTCGCCGCTAACCGACCATGTACACGGTTGCTTTACTAGTCCGATCACTAATTACCAACAGGTCATTAACTGACTGTTTGGTCAAAACTTTCTATAGTTTGATTTGTTTTCAATCATAATGGAATGCTTACGCATCAAAAAACCTTTCCATTAGATAATTATCTAAAATCATTCATTCGGCAAAGAATTTGTAACGTGCGAATAAACATTATTAAAGTCGTTAACGTTTTGTAAAAACATCCATTCTCTGAGGATTGAGCAGAAATTTTTTTATCACTGCATGGAGTTAAATATTTTATTTTTAACGTAATATTTAAGGTTTTTAAAAATACTCTAAATTATCCTAATTTATTCTCACGAATTATAACTTTATCCTAATTTCCTAATTTCCATGCATGCAAATTATGTGCAATTCAGATTTTTTATGCAATTTATTCGAATAATGTACTCGCATTAAAAATCGTTTAGTATTGCTTTAGTGATATTTTACACCATGGAATGTTTATAAAAGCGAGCTATCCTACATAGCCAACCTCGATCCATTAGTAATCTTAACTGTTAATGAGTTCGCTATCGGTTAGCCGGCTCGTCGGGAGCTAGAGTGCATTGCAATTCAGTTAAGAGCCGAGGCTTATTGGATACTAAGTTATTTTTTACTTACACTAAGGAAATTGAAGCACGCAAACGCCTAATTACGTTAGCTTAACATTCTTATGGGCTGTTAAAGGCGTTAGTGGAACGGTAAAATATAAAATATAGAGTAATTTATTTTTAAAGTGTAAAACAATTTTAATTATTCTGTAGAATAGCCTATAAAGTAAGTAAGTATTGTTATATTATAATAGTTACTGCTATAATTATATTTAATATTAATTCTTATTTTTAACAGGTATTAGGTAATGTTTTGATTTTGTGTGTATACCTACTTGTCTTATTTTGAATATGTCTAATAATCAAGTTTTGATAATATACGTACCAGTTCAATGAAAACCTATCGAATATTCGAAAATCCTAAATCTCTAGCAACTTAACTGATTACGAGCTGGCCATTATCCAATATTCGACATCTCAAGGGAGCTCTAAAGTGCATCGCTATTCAGTTAAGCTTGGAGCTCAATGGTTACTAATTTTACGAGTATAGTTACCGTGGAGTAATTGAACACGCGAATACGTAATTTTGCGAAAATCCTTGTGGATTGATTAATTCAATTTGATAATGGTTATTTGAATGGTTTTCTGCTCGTAGCTTTAGTAGAGATCATGAAGCATTGCTATTGTCGTATAAATTCAATTATACTACACAAATTAAGGATAGATGACAAATTGTAACGGGTTATGTATCAAAGGCAATCGCGTACCTACTTATTGTTATTTAAACACAAACTAGTCAATAACAATAAATAACATATTAAGATACGCGATTGGCTTGCAGTCAAATATTAGTTACATTGTGTTATGAACGTTAAACATCAACATGTATGTAGTTGTGTAAACTTGTGTATAAGAGAGCAACACAGTTGTACAATAAGAGAGTAACACAGATGACTTAAAAGGCTTCAAACAAATTTTAAAATATGAATAAATATAGGTATCTATAAATTATAAATATAAATTTCTAATATTATGTTGTTTTAATTCAAATTTTACCGTTGTTAATATTTAATTAAATTTATTATCACCGCTTGCGATAGCTAGTTTATTTTAATAATTTACTGTACCTAAATTGTAATCCAAATGCATCTCCCAAGATATATCGATACTTTGAAACTTGTCTAAAATTTTGAAAATAAATCAAAATAAAACTGTACCGTTATTGCTTCCTTCTAACAAATTATTTCTGTTTTCTATACAAGTCTACTGGGAAAAGTCAGAAGTCAGTGTAGATTTTTATTTTTTACCTGTGCAGTTCCTTAAGTAGATAAACTTTAATGGAATTTTATAATACAAAGCCCGAGATACTGAAGTAGATTGCTTAGAGAATGCAATATAAATGCATAGCTTTTTTGTATGTTTGTTTTCTTTTTTCTTGTTTGACAAATTTTTTAGAAGATTTTTAATCGTTAAGCGTAATTATCCGCGTACTATGGTCAAAGATATAAATTAAAGCAGTTAGTCACTTCTAACTATCACCAGCTGGGGCAATAACGAGACCAAAATCCTATTTATAGCTAATGGTAAACATGCTAGATAATGGGACCGCTTCTTAGAACCATTGAACTTCGTAACGCTTAATTCTTCAATTAAATTATTATAGAAATGTAGGTAGGTAGGTATTACTTACTCATTATAATCTTGCCAAACCTCACAATTAGGTACTGATTACGTGACATTTATTATAAACAATCAACATGACTTTAAGCAAACACACGATGGTTTACCTCCTCACCTCCAGGATATTAATCACAAGGCTTTATCAACATGTAGATTGGTTAATCAATTTACCTTAGTCTGTGCGTGCCTATGTCGAACACATCGGAGTGTTCCAGAAATTGATAGGCATTAGGATTATACGCTGGTGATCCGTTCGGGCTGGGCGCGTGAGGCTGTAGTGGCTCCAATACTTGATCTATCACGTGCAATACCTAAAATAACAATGAAGTATTAAGTTAAGTACACCAAAAATCGTCATTTTCAAATATTTCAAGTTGTTGAATAAGAGCACTAAGAGCACCTCCGGAAACTGACGTGCATAAGTGTATTGACAAATAGGTACCTACCTCTCTGAATATATGATTTTGAATTTGAATTTGTAATTTAATTCAGTAGGTGTACTGAATTTTAATAACTCCATGCTTGTAAATTTTGCTAGGAACACTATGTTAATGTGTTTTACAAAGTTGCTTACATAAGTAGGTCTGTATTATTTCCCCCTAGAGAAGTGGAGACATTACGACCGGCTGCGGACATACGACCTAAGCTTATTACCTCTGAGGTAAATTTATTCGCAAATATCAAAAACATGACGTACCTAGAGGAACTTTAAGTGAAATTTTCCACAGCAATGTGACAGTGTAGGTATAAACTCTTTAATGGTCATCAAAAGAGATAACGGGAATGGTATGAGGTCGCCGACGTCCGTTGACCGAGTAATATCAAATATACCTATCATAAAATATCGACGATCAAAAAGAAACCAGGAAAATCGCACTTGAACTACCATTGTTATCTAATACTTATATTATTGCCATTGTTTTAAGACAAGTCGTGAAATACATTTTATATCTTAAAAACAAGATAATTATGTCTTTTGTGAAAAATATGTAATTTAAAATTAATAATTATGTGCCTACACTAAAGTTGCGGTACAAAATAGCAATACATTTTAAAACGAAGAACTTTGTTTTGTTGGTAAACATCTGAGCAAGTTCTCAGTGTTCCCACTTCGTCGTGACAACAGATATCGTCTTCCTGTGTTAAGTTTCATGGCATGTATCTATGTCGTGGCCACATCGTAGATTTGCTCACATCATGAAATGATCGACCATATCATGAAATGGTCGCATTTCATGATATGGTCAACTGTCTATTGGCCACATCATGATGTGGTTTGAGCAGATCAATGATAAGAAATCGTTTCTCGATATGGGCAACTAAACGCGCGGCTTTTTCATGAAATGATCAAGATTATTTTGATCATATCGTAAAGTAGTTACATTAATTACCGGTAGAGGCGCTGCAAGTTTATGTGTAAAGATGGCGGCCGTTGGCGTAAATGTTGTTTCTCTTGTCAATTCGGCCTAGCGTAAAAGAGTAGCAACAAAAATTGCGAATTACAGAATACAATTCACGTCAATTGTTAAAAACGAGTAACATTGAATGGAAGCATAAAAATTGAGTTGATTTTGATATAAAACAATGAATACTCATTTCCATTACTACTCACTCAAATTGTTCAAGGTGTAGGTAGGTCGAATTGGTTACAGCACCGAATTAGCCTACTCCTACTCCGCGTAGTCTTTTATGCCCTACCCCTAGAGTTATTTTTAGAACCCGCAGGCGCGGAGGGGGGGGCAGCCCCCGCCCGCTGTAACAAAACGCAGACACCCGGGCGAGCCGGAGCGGCTGAGGCTGGTCGCCGAAAGCGATCAGCAAGCCGAAGCTGCGTAGGCGAGCGTGGGTGTCTGTGCTTTGTTACGCAAGGGCGAAGGGGCTGCACCTTCCGCAGCGCCGGAGACGTCACGGTTCGAAATTATGCCCTATATTCCGCGTTTTTACGATCCGGCCAAACGTTGATGACCAAATCGTGAAACGTAGACGATTTTACGATCTGGCCAAACTGAGTTGAATATTTCATGATATGGTCGATCATTTCATGATGTGAGCAAATCTACGATATGGCCACGACATCTACATTTAAATGAAGTTGTTCACTTGCAGCATTGCATGCTCAAATGTCGTCTAGCCTTTTCCTAGGAAAGAAGATAATAAAGACAATAGAAATGGAGAGGAAAATCATTCAGCTATGAAAGACATCACGAAAGTTAGAAATATTATTGCTCAGTTCTATTTATAACTACTGTAAGAATGATCTATTACCGACAATGCTATTTTGATAACATTTTTAACCGACTTCATAAAAGGAGGAGATTTTCAATTCGACTAGGTAAGTATATTTTTATGTGTAAAAAAACTTCGAGCTCGGTAAACCAATTTTGATATAATTACTTTTATATTGGAAAACTGGTGCTTTTCGTGTGGTCCCATTTAAAGAGCGACATCTGATGAATATTTTTTGAGTTATCCTTACTTGTGTGTATTTAATTGACTTCGACTACTTAATGGTGTTTTTATTTTTTACTAGAGAACCGCCCTCGCTTCGCTTCGCGACCCGTAGGTAACAGCCGCGTAGGTCCCGCTCCCGTAGGACTCTCGAGATAAAAAGCAGCCGATATGTTATACTGGAACATAAGTTATAACATTTACCTATGACTTAAGTAAATTAACGATACATGAAATATTTGATAGCGTGATTCAGAACTTGCAAATGAATTTTACTAACGCGATCTATTAACAGCATCCGAAACTAAATATCTAGCAACTAACAAACATCGATCTTCCCATGGGAATGAGATGTTTTTCCGCGGTAAAAAGTAGCCTACTTCGCTCTCCACCCTCCCAACTATCTCTACACACATAAATTATGTCATATAATAGCCATGTTGCGACGTGAAAGAACCACAAACAACCAAACACACTTTCACATTTATAATATTAGTAAGTATGGATATCCAATGTTGAATTATTTTGTTAATTACCCAGCTAAATATGTCACGTACCTGAAGTTTTCCATTTTTATTGGGTGCCTGATATGACCTCGAGACGTCGATTTTGGCATTGTTGACATAAATGTCATCGTGCATGGTGTCATGGCGGCGGGTGATCCACAATGGCGGGTTACCCTCGAGCTCCGACGACACGGCGTTTTCCAAGTTTGTTAGTGACGTGGCTAGATTTGCTGTAAAATAAACAATCAGATACAGCAGGTGCTTATTTTCGTATTCGTGTTTTAAAAACTGCCATATTTGTCTAAGAAAACATGCTGAGAAAGTACTAAATACGGAAGTACCGCATATAGGTTACCTAAAATCTACAATTTAGGTATTTATTGATCAATTCGATACTTTTGGGTTTTTATTTAATTTATATTGACGACTTCACACCTATAGGTTTTATCTTAGTCTCCCTAAAAGAGGAGAATTCTTTATTTGATTTACTGTTTAATATCCTCGCATGTAAATGTAGTGCAGGAAGGTGAAAAGGGAGAACATAAGAACATTTAATTAACTTACACATGTGATAGAGAACTAAAGAGTCGTCCATTTCGCCATTGTACCTCTGGAAGGCCTGGTTGGTCGGCGCGAACAACGTCAGCTGTCGGTATTGCAGGCTCATATTGGCCAACACGCTGCGTTCTAGTAGCGCCAGGAACTGTGGACAATACAAACCGCTTGATTAGCCGATATGACTCGCATGACTAATATGAATTAATATATTTGTTTTGTGCTGCGTATGCATTGTTTACCGATATGGGTAATCACGATTTGATTATTGTATTTTGTTTGTAAAACGCCGATAAATGGATGAACGACCTTAAGTTAACTAGGACCCTTGCCCATTGAAGTCAGCAACATCAAAGGTGTAAAATGTATTAGAGAAAACTATATCCCATTGTCGCCGGCGTGCAAGTACAGGACCTACTTTTGACTCACATTCATCCCTAAGGTGTTCTAACCCCTCTAAGATTTGATTTACCAAAAATATTTAACAGATGGTTCATTTAATTTTTCTTACCATAAACCTAAAGACCTTTATTATAGTATCAACTTTAAAATCGACGCAAACTCTCAACCCATAATTTACCCCTTTAGGGATGGAATATGATAAGACCCGTCCTCAGCGGACGTGTACTAACTATAAACTACCACCCTGCCTTTCCTCATTATTCGTCAAACGGTTTTCGATATTCCGTGACTGTTCGCTATTACGTAATAATTATGTTAAGGTATAATAATTACGCATGGTGGACATACTCTATTTTTGAAATATTAAAAAATTACAAACAAAATTTCGAGGGGTTAGTGACGGAATATAAACATTTTTATGTGAAATTTTAATCTGCTGCGTTCGCATAATGTATATTCGCTGATCCCTGCGTGCCTAATCTTTGTACAAAATTCAATCTAAAGTGTAATGTGACTACAATGTAGCTGAGCAACTAAAATGTTTTTTCTATGCCGATGAAATGTGTCTTTTTTTATTCGTATTAGGTTATATTCTTTCTCCTTGTATAGCTGAGTTGCCGAGAAAATGGAACTCCTCGCTAAATCAATTTTATTTTATGGCCTTACAGTTCAATTTAGCTTGTAAGCAAAATTTACTTAAGATATTTTAAATTTTCGCCGTCAATCTGTAGTGCACCTTCATCACAAGGGCGGAAAGCCTAAATAAGAACGATTGCAAAATCGAACGTGAACGCAGTGTAGAGCAAGACAAACCTGAGGGATGTCACTTTGTTGGCAAGTTCACTTGACGGTATTAAGGTATTATTGTGGCTTTTGTTGTGGATAGTTGTTTGCTTCGTTAATCTAGGCTCGATGATTCTTAGCTTGCTGCTTGGCAAGCTTTCCTATTCATCACATAACTTATCTGATTATACCCCCCACCCTTCCCTCCACAAAAAGTTTCATTTACACTGGTCTTAACCTAAGCCTTCTATTTCAACGCATGCTCAATATGTTCTTTAAGTCGTCCTGACCTAGTCTCTAGGTATAATGCTCGCATTCCAAGAATTTGTCTCCATTCGAGGACCTGTCTTATATAATTTCTGACGCAATCACATAGAGAAGTGCCAAGCATATCAGATCGATGATCTTAACAACATCAAAGCTTCCATTCATATGTACACAGACGGCAGTAAAATTAATGGGAAAGTAGGAGCCGCAGCCTCCATCTGGAAAGACGGCCAAGAAGTCACCGCCGAGAAGATCAAACTAGCTGATCACTGCTCCGTATACCAGGCAGAACTTCTAGCCATAGTAAAGGGCATTGAGGCCATACGACGCAGTAAACTTCCATTGGTCTTCAGCATTCTCAGTGACTCTAGATCCTCATTGGACAGCCTTTGCAACACGCACAGTCTCCACCCGCTCCCTGCTGCCATCAAAAAGAATATTCAGGAAATCAAGGAACAGGGCGGACAAGTTACCCTCCATTGGATAAAGGCCCATGTTGGAATACCTGGAAATGAGAGGGCAGACATACTGGCAAAGGAAGCAGCATTGAAATTAAAAACGACACCCGCCTACGACTGTTTTCCACTTTCCTTCGCGAAACGTGTGCTAAGAGGTTCGACTCTGGAAAAGTGGCAAAAAAGATACACGTCATATACTTCTGGGTCTGTGACTAAAACATTTTTTCCAGAAGTCACAGAGGCGTACAAGACAATACTTGAAATACGTATGAATAACCGAATAGCCCAACTCTTCACTGGTCACGGCGGATTTAGAGCCTATCTCAATAGATTCCATCTCAGTAATGATCCCCTCTGCATTTGCGACAATTATGTGAGTGAGACAATCCAACACGTCATCTTGGAGTGTCCCAGATTCGCCCGCAGAAGATGGGACTGCGAGATGAAGCTGGGATATCCACTTCGCGAGGAAACTCTCAGGAAAGCCATAAATGACGAAAATAGCCGATCACACTTTTTAAAATTCGCACTCCATGTGATACGAGAGACAGGCAGGGCAAACGGCTCAGTGATAGTGAAGTGATTAATAGTAGAGTGGTTGTAGGCTCCCTAAACATGTCGCGGAGCAGACTGTTATTAAAAAAAAAAAAACATAACTTAGTTTGTAAGCTTTATAGTATTATACATATCATAGTTTCATAGATAAATAGTAAAAAGATTGCTGAAAAATCCAGATCAGCAGAGCTCATAGGCACATCTGCAGTAGGAGTGGCGGAGCATAAGTATAATAGGCTCGTGGTCCCAACATCAACCACCCGCCACTCAAGCTGCGAGCGTGCATTCAATAATTAAAAAAAAAAAAGCATATCAGATCTTTCTCCATTGCCCTCCATTTAACTTTGAACTATTACAGTAGAAGGACGATACTAAACTACCATAATGTTTTAAAGTCTTATGTAACACAGTGCTATTTATTATTTCAGATGTTATCAAAATTACGAAGATCAGCTTGTTTGTTATAAAGCAATCTTTTTGTAGTGTATGTTGCACTCCACTTCGACCAAAGTTTTCCTTGAAACTGTGTAACACATACACAGGAAACCGAGTAATAACCAAATGGAAGCGGGATTTATTTGCGGCCCGGCGGTTACCGCCACTAACGGTGCATGCGAGCTAATACTTCAACCCCAAGAGACAATTTAAAATTCATACCACTGAGTATCTGGCCAATTTAAAAGCTTCATTAATAGCTAATGAAAACGAAATGTTTATCCGGACGTTTATTACACGAGGGGGACCATTATCTCGCTAATTGGGACCTAAACATTGTAGGCACATGGTCATTAATATTGTTAACAGTACGTAGCATGAAAATACCTACGATTCTTTACTTACCATAAAATATTGAGGATCTATTGATTTGATTTAAAAATAATATACTGTAAAGGTATATATACCTACTGTAAGGTAGGATAGACCTTCCGATAAAAAAATAATTTGTGGAAAAACATCAAAACTTTATGTACCTACAGTGTACACCTTACCTACCCGATTTGGCCTAGGGTTCGTCATAATACAGCGTAAAATTTTAATGTGCTCCTCTAGCCAGCAGAAATAACTAGCGAATTTGTTTTAAACTATTTAGAAATATAGATGGAAATTAGAATACATTTATTTCATTGAGATTAATTCCTCTAATTTATTTCTGCTAAATTCTTTCACGTGAACTTTCGTTTCGACTTTAAAACAAAATAAGAATAAAACCCAAGTCTAATCAAAAACAAATGTTGAATTTCCATACTTCTTACAGTTTTAGATTTTAAATTAAATTTTCTATGCTAGTAAAATTGTAGAGATTCGCTGGAAATGGAAGGTAAACAAGACTCTCGGTAATGTAAACACTAGGTGCGCTTCAAACACCTTCCCTCTACTCCTCTTAGCAATAAGAGCCACTATACGTGAGTCATGCTCGCATCTACTATGATAATTTGATATTGAATTACTTTACTTGCTCAACTTTCGTATTTAACTTAGCCTGTCTTATTTACTTTCGACTGTATTATCCTTCAGAAGATTAATTTAGTATCTTCATTTCAAATGAAACGTTAATTAATAATTAATTAAAATCAGATGTATCAAAGAGAGAATTTACTTTGTGCAAATAAGCTCAATATGTTTTTTTACTGCAGCAGCATGTCAGGGAATATGAACATACACGCGTGGTATTATAATTGCAGTTTTAAATTATGTTTTGCTAACAGAAAGATAAATAAATATAGAGATTTCTCTAAAGTATATTGATAAGTGACATAAACCTAAGGCCGCCTGTCTCTTCGCGTGATTATATGAGGTATTAAGACCCCCTCTCCCCGTTATGGGTCACGTAATATGGTCATATTCCCTTAAATGGTATGCATTATTCAACACTAACATGAGAGAGATCAAACTGCGTGAAAACGTGGTATCGTTAATAAAACTAATCATAAATGAAATGTAATCGTAATCTTTGGTATAAATATAATAAATAATGCCTACGTTATAATTCATAACCATCTTTATCCAAAACAATGATTTATGTAAAACCCTTTTATCCAAATCCGTTTAACCTTACCGTGTGAGATTCGTTTCAATAAGCGATAACAATTTATATTGGCACCTGGTTATTTATCGCAATATATCTCCTCGAATCCAGCAAATTGGCTGTCGACGTCTCTGCAAACATAAAATGGAAAATGTTCGGTTGCTTTCCTCGGCTATTATTCGTATCGGTTTCACTCACGTTCAGATCCCGATGTATTTCAACCTGAACATCTTTAACAGAAATCACAGCTCTTTGATTTTATTTATGGAGAAAATTTTATACCATCTTCAGCGGTCACTACAGACAACGTCGTTAAAAACTTCGGTAAAGTCTTATAATCGCTTGTTTTTATATTAATTTATAGCTTACTATGAAGGAAGTTTCATAAAAATGATCAATTTACACATTAGGTACCTACTACATAATTGGGTGAGTATTTGTATTAAGTAAGTTTAATTTGTGTGTACACATTTCACACTGTTTGGCAAGGTAACATTTATCAGGTCGGTCAATACACGGACAAGCAGTAGTAGTTTATAAATAGGGGTACAACTGTAACCCATAAAATGGGTTAGAATATTGATGCTTTTTCATTACACTGCAGTTTCTAAAAGGTCTAAGGATTAGGTCCCGAAGCGAAGCCGGGTTAAAAGCTCCGACATTCGGAGAAAATAGTAAAATGTATTTTCTATATTTTTGGCACAGTTTTTGGAACAATGTCTTGAAAGGTCATGTGTCAAGTAAATAGCGGCGGCAAGGCGCCGCAACGCTACCGACAAAGACTTGGCAAGCTGAGCCAGCGATCGTGCTATTCTTTCAGTCTTACATGGAAATATAAGAGATTTGTTGGCCTTCATCACTTTTATTATAATAACGCGAAGATTTGATATTCATTCGTACAGCGTCTTTGGCATTTATAGGGAAAAATATTATTCTGCTAAGCTAAAATCCAGCTCAAACCGCACTGGAGCAACGTGGCAATATACTTCAGGCCTCTTATTTACTTAAGGCTTGAGGAGAGAACCGTGCTCAATAGTCGGCTATTAATGGATTGAATATATTCTCAACAACTCTCAGGCCTCTTGTATATGGCACGTTTTCTTGACCGTACGGCGTGTTTGTCGTGCCGTAAAAAAAACGTGCTAGCATGTACATGGCACGGCAAAGCTATCGGTCGAGACAACGGCAAGGTGCCGCTCACTTGGGATCTTTCATGAACTAATGTAATTAACAATATTCGTTATTTATGTTCATTTTACTAAGACAGATATCAATTCAGTCAAAAATCATTACCTTAACTACTAGTTGCATCTATTTCTTTCTTATTTATGTAACTTGTCTTTCAAGCTCATAATAGTATGTTTAAGTTTTAGTTGATTTCCTATTCTTGGTGTGTATACCTCTACCCCTTTTATTTGTTTATGTACCTATTTCTTTCCTAAATCTTAGGTTGCCTGGAAGAAATCGCTATAATTATAGCGATAAGGCCGCCTTTTGTGTTGTATTTTATTTGTAACATTGTTCTATGTACCCATGTATTCTGGTATACAAACAATAAAGTGTATAAAACTAAAACTAAAAATGAATTCTTCTATTTATCCCATCTACGTAAACCTAACTTTGGTGTTCCACAAGGAAGTGTACTAGGTCCTTTATTATTTCTAATATACATTAATGACTTGCCTAATAGCATCAAATTTCCTATGACCTTATTTGCTGACGACAGTTCCGTAGTGTTCACTTGCAATGACATTAGTAATTATGAAACTGAAATTAATGACAATCTAAATTCATGATCTAAATATTATCATTGAATGGCTGAAAGCAAACAAAAAAACTACAATCATAAATTTTCATCAACGTAAATGTATGCTCCAGCCACTAAATATAAACTATAATGGAGAAGCTGTACAAGAAACTGACTCCACAAAGTTCTTAGGCCTGTACATAGACAGTGACTTAAAGTGGAAAACACATTCTGAATATATATGTAAAAAACTTAACAAATTTTCTTATGCCTTACAATTATGTTGTCAAAAATAGTAAATCAAAAAGCCCTGCTCACTGTATATCATGGTTTTGTCTCATCCTTTTTACGTTACGGAATCATGTTTTGGGGAAACTGTGCTAAGCGGGAAGATAATTATATTTAAAGCTCAAAAAAGTGCATTCGTGCTATTACAAAGATTCAAAGTACGGACAGTTGTAGATCGCATTTTATAAACCTTAATTTATTGATATTCCCATCCCTATATACATATATACGAATTATTAATATTTATTAAAAGTAACCCTGACATATTTAATAATTATTTGATAAGTAAGCGTCATAAAACAAAGTTATCGGCAATACCATTTAGTACATAGTATCTCAATGGGCAATACCATCAAAGACTGCTTTGCTAAGCAAAAGCGTATATGGAATGGCACCAAAGCTATATAATAAATTCCCCGCATTGCTACGAAACATAGAGAGCATTCAAAAATTTAAACTTGAGTTGAATTTTTTTTAAATTATTAAATGTTATTACTCAGTCCATGATTTTATAGTTGACACCGAAATTTTTAATTTATAAAACTATGCCTAATTTTAATATTTGTATACCCAAACGGGTCTAACATAGTGTACTATTTTTTATCATTTAACACCTTTACACCTATGTTAACAAATAAAGGAATTTGAATTTGAATAAATAAATAAAAAATAAATAGAAGTCGATTAATAACAGTATATAGCCGGTCACTAAAACGTGAGAACTTCCGGCATCGTCGACACACTCACGAAGACTGCCATACAACACTGATGAAAATCACGCCGTGCGTAGACGCGTCACGCCGAGGGGACGCGCGGTGCATACGGCGGCGGCGCCGTGCCGTCACGCAGTCGCGACTGTCAACAAGCTCTCATAGTAATCCATACAACACTGACAACCGCGCCTACACACGGCGAAATTACCGTAGATTTTTACGCCGAAAAAACGACCAAAGCACTTATACTTACTTATGATTAGGTTTTAAATGTCTAAGTACCTACAGTCTATACTGATAAAATCTAATATCTTTAAACGAGCAATTCTTGTATATTTATTTATTTATTTATACCTATATATATAATCACGATCTCGGAAACGGCTGCAAAGATTTTCATGAAAGTTACAGATTAGGGGGTTTTCGGCTCAAGGAATCGATTTATCAAGGTCCCAGGTTCGAGAAAAGCTCGGTTCCCGAGATAAAGAGATTTTAAAAACATCATACTGACGTCATCTATGAAACATTAGGATAACTTCTATGAGGTACTGTTTGTAACGTGTTGAACTGACGCCATCTATGAAACATTAGGATAAC
This sequence comes from Hesperia comma, assembly GCA_905404135.1. Classification (NCBI taxonomy): domain Eukaryota; kingdom Metazoa; phylum Arthropoda; class Insecta; order Lepidoptera; family Hesperiidae; genus Hesperia; species Hesperia comma. Next base: position 10,131,004 of record FR990021.1, on the reverse strand, counting down.
TTCTATGAGATACGGTTTGTTTGTTTCAGTAGTATGAAACTAGATGGCGCTCGAATATATTTTTGTTCGGCTAATACTAATATTAATATTCATTCTTACGTTGAAGCGCTATTTTTGCGTTATACCTACCTATTTTCTGTTTGAATAAAATTAAAAATCAGTGCGATTATCTCGCTTGACCTCGCAGGACGCGTAGTGATAGTTTAACGTGCGTTTGTGATATTTACGAGAATATTTGTAAATAAATGTTAGTTTTGTTATTATCGATTTAATAATATATTTTAATAAAGTTTTAAATAAATAATGGTCAGATCGATGAAATTACTATTGTTGTAAATAGAATCAATAAAATTTTAAGTACGCCTAACAACTTGCTCATTAAACTAAAAGTATATTTATTTATGTTGTTTAATTATCATAAACATTCAATACATTTTATCGCAAATAAAAATTTCAGTCGGGGACTGCCTAAGCCTGCGAAAAGTACGAAGGAAAGTTCAATGAATTTATCTAATTAAGTATGTACCTATTTAAAATGCAATTAATTCGCTCACACAGTTAACTTCTATGAGGTACTGTTTGTAACGTGTTGAAATTTCAGTAGTATGAAACTAGATGGCGCTGTACAACTTTGTGAAACACGCTGTTGAGATCCTTTGGCCGTAACATAAGTAAAATGAATTTTGTGCTCAGTGAACAGTTGTATGATTTGACTCCTGAATAGATGGCGGAATTCCTCGTATTTCTTGCGATTCATACTAAATATAATTTTCAACCGAGCAAAGCTCGGTCAACCAGGTACTATACACTAAATATGACCAAACGAATGAAGAGGATTTTAGTACATGACAAATGATAGTTATTTTACCTAGTAAACAAAACACACTCAATGTTAGTGGTAACTAAATAGTAAAAGTTTATAGACAGTAAAACCCAATGCGGTGAACTGGGTTCAACTGGGTAATTACATCAACAAATCGTGACGGTAAGTAGCTTTGCATTTTGTCGTAAAACTAAGCCTTTGTACGATACTAGTTCGTCCGGTAGACGTTCCATAATACATAATTTATAAAGTTTCTTACTGTGTTTGCTAGCATAACTTGGTAGCATAACGTCCTGGGTTCGATTACCTCTCATTAGTAATGAAAAGACTAAAGGTGACCATTGACGATGCGTCCATTTGGACTGCTTCCAAACGGAAGATATCTATATGGAAGTACCTCTAAAGGAAATCTGTGAAATTTTGGGAGCCGTGGACGATACGTCCATTTGGAATGCTTCTAAATGTATGGAGGCACTTCGATATGGATATCTTCCATTTGGAAGCACTCCAAATGGACGCATCGTCAATGGCTACCTTCAAGTTTAAATTTTTGTTCTCGGTCAGGGCGTGTTCTTGTCTTATACGTTTTACATGACACCCATGACACTGGTTATCCTAATGTGGGGCTATGAGTGTATAGCGTTATTTATTTACTGCTTATATTCAGAAAGTTATACACAACGTAGAAATAATCGAGTTTGTACCTACTCTGTAACGTGAAAGATGCCTTTTTAAGCTTAACGAATTTTTCATTGCGGTTCCTTATTTATTTTGTGTAAAGATGCAATATCAATTACTAAGTATCTGCTGTAGTACTACATTTCCAATGATATTCTCCTTGCCATAGAGAATTAATGTTTCTCGGTTCTCTCTACTTCGATTTATTTATTGGAATCCTTAGTTCAATCAATGTCTTCATAGCTTTTACTGTTGCCTAGAATTGGTTATTTCTTTATTATTCGACACACTTGCTTTAATAAATAAGTACTTGTTTATTTATGAATCATAATGGGACTTAGAATAAAAAAAATTGCGTATAAGAAATTATCACTTGCTTCGCTGAAGTAAAATTGCATAAATGAGGGCTCTCTACAGCGTTACGTTCTCAAAGATAGTGATGTCTGCTAATAAGCATTTTTGATAAGCAAAAGCTTTTGTTCTGCGTTGATCACAGTTGTCATGGGCGGCAGTGGTAGGTGGTTCCACTATTCTCGTTTGCATACCTAATCGTAATAATATGACTTTTATGATTGTTTATATCATAATAGGTACCTATTGTGGTTATTAAGGTTTTTTGACGTGACAACGTTACGTTTTATAAATCGATATACCCGGCTGCACGCACGAAAAACATGACGTCTGTGCGTCGTTATCTGACGTCATGAGGCGTGATGAGACGTCCCATTTAAAGCTTGAAGTGCAAGCGAGAACGCGGAACGAGCGACAAAGCAGCACAATCGGCCTTTGTCAATGTAACTCTGACGTCTATTTGGTTTTTATCGAAATTATTTATAACCAGCCAGGTTTGTTTTGAATTGTTTGTGGCACATTGACATGACATAATATGCACAGACTAGCTAAAGATTAATGTTTCGTTATACGGTATGCAACGACTAGTCTTTTTGGTAAAATATTTAATAAAGGTTTTTAACTGCAATATAACAGCAAATAAATTATAACTAAGTATTCAAAGATAGTTTAGGATGACTATTAGTGATTATGCTACCATTCCATCAGTATTTTCTTAAGACGTTGTCACGTTCAACTATCGTCAGTAAACCGACTTTACAGACAACCAATTTTTTAACCCCCGACGCAAAAAGAGGGGTGTTATAGGTTTGACGTGTCTGTGTGTGTGTGTGTGTGTGTGTGTGTGTGTGTGTGTGTGTGTGTGTCTGTGTGTCTGTCTGTCTGTCTGTGGCATCATAGCTCCCGAACGGATGAAGCGATTTCAATTTAGTTTTCTTTGTATTAAAGGGGACTTACGGGCGCGTGTTTTTAGATATATTTGATGAAAATCGGTTGAGCCGTTTAAAAGTTGTTGGGGTTGAAAGCGGGGAAGAATTTTCACTCTGTCTCTTTGTGGCATCATACCTCCCGAACGGATGAAGCGATTTCAATTTAGTTTTTTTTGTATTAAAGGGAACTTACGGGCGCATATTTTAAAATATGTTTGATGAAAATCGGTTGAGCCGTTTAATAGTTGTGGGGGGTGAAAGCGGGGAAGAATAACCGTATGTATGCAAATATATTCGTGTGGGGTCTCTATTTTTACCTATAAAAAGTATGAAATAAAAAATTAAATTAAAAATTAAAAAAACCCCCGACACAAACATTTAAAAAGTAAAAAATAATATCTTTAAAAATAATACGTCGCGTTGGGGGACCGCTCCGTTTACTTCTAACTTTAACACAAAAAAATATTGATAAATGATAACTCTTGGGTAAAAGACCTAAGTAGGTAAGCAAGTGATACTTATGAATTAAATCGTACTTAGATAATGAATAGTTAGAAGCGGTCCCCCAACGCGACGTATTATTTTTAAAGATATTATTTTTTACTTTTAAAATGTTTGTGTCGGGGGTTTTTTTAATTTTTAATTTAATTTTTTTTTATTGAAAATTTATGTATAGGACATAGACCAGGCTAAACTCATAACACTCTTTTTGGCTTGGCCGTAGTCGGATAAAAAAGGCTCCGCCGCGTCGCACGTAGCGGCGAGAAGTGATTTGGCGCCGGAGCAGCCATGCCCCGATTTCATAGCAACCCGATGCCTTACATTTGAGAACTTGTCGGCTCAACCCATATGTTATCATAATACAGCCAAAATTTGGCAACGGCCTGCGCGTAAAACGGCTCTGCAGCAATGTTTCCTGAAAATATTACGCAATGCAAAATGTAATCGAGCACAGACTGGAGCAATGTAATAAAAGTAATATATCGCACGTATATGTACTTTTAATGATATTTCTGTAAGAGCGATGAAAATAACTATATTAGTTTTTTTATTATGCACTCGAATTGTTACTCTTGATATTAAATTATTTATTTGTTTCCTTGAAATAAAACATAATATTTATACACAAAATGAAAATTATTCAAGTAAAATATTATAATAATATAACATAATTAAAGAGAATTAAATATTTGGCTACTTCTAACCCTTGAAATAAATCGTTAAATAGGTGTAGTTCTGCTCGTAAAAATACTATAATAATATTACTAAGAAGCCACAAGAAATTTTTGTAGGTATATATCTACCCCATTACTATCTAAGTACCTATTTTTAGAAAAATGTATTCTTTCAAAGAACTGGTAGAAGTTGAAAAGAAAATAAATTGAATGCCGAATGAATCAATATCAGATTCAGTTTCGTTGGCTACGAGTTATAATGACGTTAAAGTCTGTTAAAAGTTGAGCCATGACCCAAGTAAAGTTGCTCTTTGCTACGCTCGGAATGAAGAATAAGTATCTCGATTATTTTCGATGCTTTTTGAATCTTGAAATTAATTTTATATATTAAAGTGATCTTTGAAAGATCATTAATACGTTCTAGAATTTTAATGAAATGACAAGGTAGCTCTCTAAAGCTACTTCAGATCTAGCAGTTTAAAATTATTTCGAAGCACTTAAAATAGGTCTTTGTAAAATCATAAGGACTAAGTATTAAAAATTGTGAGAATTCCAGAAATTCTATTTTAAATTAACTCAAGGTGAAGTGGAATTAGATGTTATGGAATGTATTTTTGCATTTCTAGTAGTTTTGGAAAATCTAAATTTTTTCGACAAGTTTCCCTGCTAATCATTTGTAACCTATAGTCTAGGATTTACACATGTACCTATCCTTACTAATATTATAAATGTGAAAGTGTGTTTGTTTGTTTGTTTGTAACTCTTTCACGTCGCAACATCGCTATTATATGGTACGGTTTATGTGTATGGGGATAGTTAGGAGTTAAACATCTTATAGTTAAACATCTCATTCCTATGGGAAGATCGATGTTTTGTTAGTTGCTAGATATTTAGTTCCGGATGTTGTTACTAGATGCCGTTAGTAAAATTCATTTGCAAGTTCTGAATCACGCTATCAAATATTAGATGTAATTTACTTAAATCATAGGCAAATGTTATATCTGATGTTGAGGAAGCTGCCTCTCGCCTACCCTCTACTCGTGCTACACGAACGATATTCCAGCGGAGGGGGGCGCCATGCTCGCCCTCTACGCAGACGACGCGGCGTACCTGACCACCTCGATTAAGTCAGGTCACGCCGCCGTTAAAATCCAAAGATGCCTCGACGCCCTCCCCAAGTGGCTACACGAGTGGAGGATGGCGATCAACGTAGGGAAGACGCAGGCCATCCAATTCGGAGGAACCACGATGCGCGACCCCACTCTAAAGCTCCTCAACCAAGACATTGCCTGGACAAGACAGGCCAAGTACCATGGGGTAACCCTGGACTGTTCCCTGACTATGAAACCCCACGTGACCAACGTCGTGAATCACGCCAAGGCAGCAGCTGTAGCGCTACGTCCAGCGCTCTCCTCGAGTCTCCCGTTGAGGGTCAAACCACCATCTGGAAGACCTACATCCTCCCCAGACTCACGTACGCGGCCCCAGCCTGGTACGCGCTCCCGAGTGAACCACAACGCAGGCGTCTACGCGTGGTTCAATCGAAGACGCTGCGCCGGCTGGCAGGGGCGCCGTGGTGCGTGAGGAACGCCACCATCCAGCGGGACCTCAGAGTTGAGAGCCTGCATGGACGCCCACGTGGAGGACCTAGCGCAACGGATCATTGCGCGCGCGGACGCGGCGCGATTTCTGCACCTGCGGAACCTGGCGCCGCTCCACGCCCGCCCCCCGGACCGTTGGGCACTCCCGCGCGACCTACTGCGCGGGAGCAGCCCGACATGAACCACCTCGGACAAGACCGCAAGCCGCCCTCCGGTCGCAGATCGGCTCCTGCTGGGCTTCTCACCAGCGGGTCTCACCTGGTAGGTCCTGATCGCCCGGGCAGCGTGAAAATCATCATGACTCCCCGGACTAGACACCCATACTCCACATCACCATCTGGACAATCTTCGAGGACCCATACAGGGTCCCAACCCAACGACCGGTCCGTTGTTACGGACCGCGGCAGACACCTCAGTCAGGGGGCCACCGGCCCCGAAACTGAATCCCCACGGCTATGTTAGCCGTGAGTGAAGACAGGACGGATTCTGATGTTGATGTTCCAGTAGGTATGTCATATTATAGGCTTATCTTTGGCCGAGATTCCTACGGGAGCGGGACCTACGCGTCTGTTACCTACGGGTCCCGAAGCGAAGCGCGGGCGGTTCTCTAGTATCTAATAATTTCGAAATAATAATTTTCAAGATATTTTTAAATTACCTGCCTCTAACAGATAGGCACATATTCTGACATAGAGATGATTCATTTAACTTTTTTCTCACATGGAACGCCGCTGAAATTGTAGCCATTTTTTAAATTTTCGATTTAATTTATTTTCATGTAACTACCGAAAGTTAAATACAATAATAATTATTCACGGCATTTGTTCGCCAGTAAATCCTAAATCTATACCTATGAACGTAATCTAAGAACTTTTATTTTCTAATGTAATTAATGAAAATAATACGAATAAATATATGCACAGATAAATTGTGAGCGGTCATGAAACATTATAATATATTTTTTCATCGGCTTACTGAGCCCTAAAATCTATCAATGTGTGCCATTTCAAGATAAGTATTAGAGTAATAGCATTAAAACCCGACGACCCTTCACGGAAGGATGATGGCAGTACCCATGTTAGGACTGGAATTTAAATGATACGTAATAGAAACTTAAATAACTGGAGGGTTATAAACTGATGAAACAGTAGGTAGGTACCTACTGTTGAAAATGATGCAACAACAAACCAATAACCGATTTCCAATAATCGAATTATTGCTGGAGCCGGGTAAAATATGATATAATTTTTATTATCACAAAACTACTTTCAATCTACTCGTATATATCTACGTATGAATGGAAGTGTTTCACCAACTATGTTTTTTTTTTATTTCTATCATATTTAAAAAAAGACGTGTATAATTTAAACTAGAGTGACAAACGCTCTAAAAGTTCATTTCTGGTTGCATTTTCCAGGATTAGCTAAGTAAAATGAACTTCCTAGTTCGAGACGATAACCATGTTACGCGCTCTAAGCAATGTTCTTAAGCTTTAACAAATAACGAGAAACTTATAAAAATATTTTTTGCTTGTTTTCAATTTAAAATTTTTATTTGTAACGACTGATTATATTTAAGTGATTTAATTACAGGCACATAGCACATGAGTTTTATAAGTTTCTGTATATTAAAAATTACTTGACGAGATCCCAAGCTACCAGTGGGTCAGTCATGGGTTGAGGTTGTATGCAGTTATTCATCAATGCCTAACACAAATGTCTGAAAAGAGAAAGGTATATTTTATTAAATGAATTAGTAACAAAACCTTTATTGCATCATAACTACGAGGGGCTAAGATAAACTTGAGCTGCCAATTACTTATCTACATAAAGTTTCCAACTCGTTGCAATTATGCCTCTACAACAAATTGCCAGCCGACGTCCAAAACTTGTTATTACCCAAATGTAAATCGTTATGTACAAAACTTTGCCAAAAAGGTGAACCTTTTGACCCTGGTTAACCTACTGTTAACCAGGGTCATAATCATAGAGCCAATTTATTTTATTAATTTCGTCAGTACCTTACCGTTTAAAACATAGTTACAATAGGTGCTTTACTTTTGGAAACCTATCTCTTTGCGTACTTGCCTAACTTAAGTAAAAAAGTAAAAACACTTTACGTACCAACAAGGTTTTTAATGTCAAAATTGGGCTGACAAAAAGTACTCCAATAATTGCGATTTAAAAATAAAGACCAGGCTATTAGTTTTGTTGCTTTGGTCCCTAAGAATAAGTGTTGCGATGAAAAAACGACATAGAGTTATTATTAATGCGTTAACTATTTTAATAATGATACTTTTAAAGCACTTGTATTAAACCTTTTTGAACATTATTCCTGATCGTCAAAAAGAAACATTTAGTTAGGTGCTTCCAGTTATGAATGTTCTTGGGTAACTCCTTATTACAGCCGGCCATTGTTCCTTCGCAATAAGCACGGTACCATTTGCGGTAACCCTTGTGAGGCCACACACTGTTTCTATTTGCGCTTCCTAATTAGAAGGGCTTACCACGATTACTAATGTACGAGGGGCGAAAAGTGATTCAATCTCGAATAAGCATAATTTATGATTCAATTAAATAAAACAAAGAAGTTGTTATTCAGGTTTGTTATCACTAATCCATTAATTAAACTTCGCTTCGTACGGTTTTCGGGTCCTCTTTGTAGAATAACATCTTTCCCGTTCTTTCTGTGATTTCGTAAAAAACCGAATAATAAGAAAACTCCAAAATGGATCAGCAGCTCCATTTTATGCATTAATTCTCTGACTCTCTAACTCGTACTACCGATAACTGCGAGTACGGCTAACATCCCCCAAAAGAGACAAAGAAACCCCGGCTCCAATCGCTTACGGCCCCACTACCTCTGTCAACGGTATGATCAATACGCTAATGGAAGATCAGGGGTTAATGATAACCTGCGAAAGAGATAGGACTGTTACAACTAACATCAAATCACTGATCACAAAATGATAGATATATACGAGCTGGAAGAGAAGAAAGAATGGTTAAACTTGAGCATTTGAGGATGATTCGATATTCAACATGACATGATTAAAGTTTAATCCGGTAATCTGTTGCATCAAAGATGGGGTGAACACTTGTTCTAAGGTGGCATGATAACGTCTGGATTTTGTAAACAAATTCCTGATTAACCATTTTCTATAAGTTGGAGGTTTATGGGCAAAGGTATACATACTCAAAATATCACAGGGGTATTCGCTGAAGGCCATATAGGCATAATTGTTTGTGTTACCGACATTGATCACAGAGTCAGCCTGGCGAAGTGACTCTAGGCCGGCCACATCATTTATAGGTCAGTTCGGTAAAAGGTGCGTAGAGCATTCACCCAATAAAATGGCCTGATGACCGTTATAAGTCTGCGGAAAACTGGTGAATCGTCAATACCGATATCCGTCTGTTTATTTGAGGAAAACTTTTACCGATATTAGACTTATCTATGTAGCTTATACTTATAACGATTTATAAATGATACTAATGAATAGTATTTTAATTACCCGACTGCGTCCGAAGGAGGGTACTGTTTTAATACTTTATACTTTCAATTTCACTAATTCTGAAGGCACTATTGTATTCAATTGTATTGTATTCAATTAACATCATGATCCTAAAATTAAGTAGGTAAGTAGGTATAATTCATTATTTTTGAAATTACTCCCTCCTACTTTTATATGTATAAAGTTTACTTCTTATGGGATAGCTTTGAACAGTATGAGAGTAGAATTTAAATTAGACCATAATTATACAAAATTTACCGTGCCCTTTAAGACTTGTATTCCAAAATCCCTCTTATAATAAATATCTAAGTCGTAAAAAAGCATCTACCTCATAAAAAGCATTTAAATTTTCCAGTGTAAGGCAGATATAATGCCGATAAGTCGACCAGAGGTGAAGTCACCAAGAAGGGTGGGTAAAACCGGTAAGTGAATTACAGGAAGTGGGACGAAGCTATAAACTTGCCCTTAAACGAAATGTTGCTTTGCTTTCTAAGTATTTGTTGCTTTAGATATGTACAACGAAAAACAGTGTAAAAACAATATAATGTTTTCAGTATAAAATGTAGATAGTGTAACATTTTCTCTCCCATTGCCATTTGAACGTAGAAACCGAAATCATCAATTTTTATTTGTTCTGGGCGCGACAAGGATAAATTCTTGTCACATGTCGATTTAGGAAGCGTCTTATGTCATTGCCATTTCTAGCTTTTCCTTAAATTCCACTCTTTATTTATGACTTTTAAATAAGTATAAAAATCACTTTGTTCTTTTTTCTTTCAGTGAAATATTTGTTGGTTTAAGAAAAACTAAAAGGTTATATGCAATCACATTATAAGTATAAATGTAATATAATGATTGTTCACAGTTTAATTATACAATTAATAAAACAAACACAATTTCATCTAGACCGTAAAAGTGCCCGGCCTTAATAAGAATAGATTACCTAATGAGAATATGGATGATGGAAGGCGGCGGTGACATCACGTTTATTGAGATATAATAATTACGACGTTCCAGGCAGAGAATTCTATAAGAATGATATAAAGAAATAAATACTGCCATATTCTCATAGCCCTACACTAGGATTCATAGCAAAGGATCAATGGCAAAGAAATAAATACAATAAATGTAGGGCTATGAGTATGTGTGCTTCATATTTAGTTAGTGTCGTGGGTGCCATGTACAACACACAAGACCAGAACATATACACAGAAAAAATAAGCACTAATATTTTCGCCCCACCAAGTATCGAACATATTCGAATAGCGGTCCGGCATGCGGCATGGTAACCGTTGCAACGTATAGGTCGACAAAATATTTTCAATCAGTAAATACTCTTAGATAAGGTCACGCACCTACATTTCGAAATGTCACAATTTTCTTACGGAAATAACTCAACTTAAAATATTTCAAGCCTCCTTAATCCCTATTGCGTGGGAATTCCGATTACTTGCTTACTTGTCAAATTTGAAGTCTTATTTGAAGGGAAACGTAAATCCTCTTGATTCCCTATACCAAGGGAATTTCAACAAATCCTGAAAAAGTTTTTGGGATTATGATGGCTTACAGGTCCTTAGTAACTTGCAAAACTTTTAATTTCTGATATTACTAAAGTAACAGTAGTTATGCAAGTTAAAAATCCCTAGTACCTATTTTAAAATATTGAACCCTAGCTAGCTAGGTAGGTATTCATTATATAAAAAAATCTGTATGTATGTCAGAGTGGGGCGGTACACGTTAAATCATAAATAAATTACATAATATGTACACCTTTGTATTCATGAACTGTTGGAGCTCGACCACGATAATCTCTCTTGTGTTAAAATACTTTAGCAGATCTAAAAAAATTTTGAAAGCCACCTATTTCGACTGTTCACACAGACTGAATGTGTATATAATTTTAATTACAAGTGTTGTAACCTCGGATTTAATTTATTTATGTATAATTCAGTAAATGTGCCGCGCCGCGTTACGCGAAATCGCAATTCTGCACAACCACTAACGAGGCTACGAGACCGCTAGGGATTTTCTATCTATTAACTTAATTATGAAGGGATTATTTTATTTGCGTCGGGTGGTTAGCACAGTTTCAGCAAAAACTCAAGAAGATACTTCGTTTTTTAATTTTACTTTATAACAAAAATGTTATTAGGTACAAAACCAAGCGTAGCTTTAAATTATGAAACATGGGTTACATTGGATGAGTGAAACAGGAAAGCAACTTAGAATTAATAATATGCAAATGTTATTTTAATTCTGGGAATATTGGTAAGAATTAATTTTAATTATTTCTTACCAATATTCCCAAATTAATGTAGGTAGGTATTTCGAATGTATTTGCGCTTATAGAAAATAAATCTTGAAATAAACATAATTCGATTTTTGGTTTGCCTTACAATCTTTATTTGGAGGAAATACACTAATTTCTATGAGTGAACGCTTTTATACATATAAAGCTCCATACCATGTTGAGGTATATTTGTAGATTGGATTAGAATTACATTCCCGAATGGCACTAAACCTAATACGAGTATTTTGTAGCCACATTTGTAAAAAGGTATCTACGTTGTCGAAAATTACACTAAAAGCTTGTCACTAGTACTACATCTATCATGAGAAATTATAGGAATAGAAGTTTTCAGAACGTTTCGCTTCAATCTTTGTTTTACAAACCTAAAATATTAAAATATTAGCTAGCAATAGCAATATATTGCTATTTGTTTTTATAATTCTTACGACTGATGCTCAAATGTTTGCATAATTGTGTGGGAGACTGAGAAGGTTCGAGGCACGCGCGCTTTGATATGCGACGAAAAACAGTCACAACTTTGACAGCTTACGAAAATTAAAAATGTGTCAAAAACTTCGCATAATCATTTGCGAAGATCATCGACGTCCTCGTAAAATTATGAGTTCGCGTATTTGCGCAAATGTGAGTAACCTGCCTTAGGTACAAGTGCACATATTTTGATAGGTACTTAGGTACTTACCTAATTTACTAATTTTATAACTACCACAAGAACATTTCAGTTACAAATTAAGCGTGTCTTTCATTTTTGGTTATGGGAACGATGCCTAAGTATTGTTTTAATTGAGTGAAATATGTTATAGATAGAATAACACAAAAATAAAGTTACAGGAAAGACAGGAAGAATTTAAATACTTATGATCAAAATTTCTGTTAATAGTACAGTACACAGAGAGCTGGCACTACGTTAATGAGCATTAATAAATAATTGTCAGTCCTCGGCGAGTACCTAATCGAAGTGAGTTATTCAACATAATAACGCAGCAAACGAACGGATTGATAAATTGATATTGCATCATCATTACGCCCTTTTGCTTCATTCAATGTTTCCAAATAATTTATTGAGTTTAGCACTCACACACTCCCTGTTCCCTACTGAGGCTTCCGGTACAAATATTTGTGTTTGCTATTTAAATGCCTTACTAATAAACTCTGTATAAAATATTTATTCGTCCTTGTCATAAGATCCTCTGAACTAACAGATAATTAGAAAAAGATAAAATAAATAAAACATGGAGGAAACATAGACTGCCTTTATTACTAAGGAGTTATTGCGGTCTGAGAAGTCAGTTACTATTTATTATTAATACTAATAATTATTATGAAGCTGAAGAGTTTTTTTTGCACAGGCTTATCTCATACTCAGGGACTACTGGTTCGAATTGAATTTTTATTTTTTGTTGGATAGTCTATTTATCAAAGAAGGCTTTAATCTATGTATACAACATCTTGCTTCGAGAAATAGGAGCTGAGCATCAGTCAAAAATGTTGCAAATTTGCAAAACTTTTAATATATTTTGTAAATGTTTGCCTAAATAATACTTAAATGTTTGCAGTGGCTGGGAGTCGAACCTGTGAACGACACGGGCCACTACCCCAACCATCGTACAGACTCACTCCAAAATGGCATTTTGACTACAATCCTTACTAATATTATAAATGTGAAAGTGTGTTTGTTTGTTTGTTTGTTTGTTTGTGACGCTTTCACGTCGCAACAAAGCTATTATATGGTAAGGTTTATGTGTGTGGGGATAGTTAGGAGGGTGGAGAGTGACGTAGGCTACTTTTTACCGCGGAAAAACATCCCATTCCCATGGGAAGATCGATATTTTGTTAGTTGCTAGATATTTATTTTCGGAGTTGTTAATAGATGGCGTTAATAAAATCCATTTGCAAGTTCTGAATTACGCTATCAAATACTACATGTAATTTACTTAAGTCAAATGTAATAGGCTACTTTAGCTCTGCCTCGAGAACTCCCCGCTCCGGCTGTATTCAGTGAACCGCCCGCCCGCTGGCACTATCCTGTTGGCTGATGTCCGCAAGTTGCTGGACTCGCCGACACCGGTGGTGGGCACGGGCGACTGGAACTGCAAGCATCCGGGGTGGAATAGCCTAGCTGCCAACAGAAGTGGAAGGCTACTTTTTGATGCCGCTGAACAGCACGGCTACACTGTCGAGGGTGTTGCACACCGTTACCGCGGCTCTGAATAAGTGAGAACGCGTGTGTGCAGTATTCCTCGACATGGAAAAGGCGTTCGACCGTGTTTGGCACGACGGCTTTCTCTACAAGATCTCGCAGTCGTCGGCGCCCCGGAGTGCCGTTAAGGTGATCTCCAGTTTCCTCGAAAATAGAAGCTTCAGAGTAGTGGTTGAAGGCGCCGAATCCACCGAGCGTCCGATCGCAGCCGGCGTCCCGCAAGGGAGTTACCTGTCCCCGGTCTGCTACGCCTGATACACCGACGACATCCCGGCGGCAGGGGGGCGTCGCTTGCCCTGTATGCCGATGACGTAGCGTACATCACCACGTCGCTGAATAGAACCCACGCCATCGTCAAGATGCAGCGTGCGCTTGATGCCCTCGCCGCGTGGAGACTGTCGGTGAATGTCGGGAAGACGCAGGCCGTGAACATAGGAGGATACCTCAACAGGCGGGACCCTACTCTGGAGCTTCACGGACAAGATATCCAATGGGCCCCACAGGCCAAATACCTGGGGGCAAAATCGACGGAAGACTTTCGATGAAGCCACAGGTTACGAAAGCCGTCGCGAATTCCAGAAGCGCGATGGCAGAAACCAGTGCTCTCCTCGAGCCTCCCTTTCGGACTGAAGCTCGGGGTCTACAAGACCTACATCAGATCCCGCCTCACGTACGCGGCACCGGCGTGGTACGCGCTCGCCAACGAACCGCAGCGCAAGAGGATGCGCGCGGTTCAGGCGATTGCGCTCCGCCGGCTGACTGGTGCGCCAAGGTACGTCAGGAACGCCGTCATCCAGAGGGACCTTCGAGTCGAGAGCCTGGACGACTTCATCGAGAGATTGGCACGCAACATGTTCGGGCGTGTCGACGCGTCGCGGTTCCCGCATCTGCAGGACCTGGTGCCGCTCCACACCCGTCCACCGGACCGCTGGGCCTTCCCGCGCGACTTGCTGGTTGCGCGGGACGGGGCTAGCACTGACTGATAATGGGGCTTCGTAAGTCGTCGCCCGGCGCTGATCGGCTCCTGCTGGGCTTCCCACCAGCGGGATTCACCCGATAGGGCCTCGATCGCCTGGGCGGCGCGAAGATGAACCCCATCCCGTTTAAGACTCTGTGGCCTGTAAAAAGGCCACCACTCACAGGACTTGACCTATTGGTTAACCACAGATGGACAACCAAGGGCCTTAGGGCCCAACCCAAGGACCGGCCCGTTTTAACGGGCCGCGAGAGACACCCCCAAAAGGGAACTAACTGTCCCGAGGGCTCCACACACCTTAGACAGGGTGGAGTGAAGAGAGCGAGTAGTAGGCTACTTTTTAGCCTAAATTCCTACGGGAGCGAGACCTACGCGGCTGTTACCTACGGGTCCCGAAGCGAAGCGCGGGCGGTTCTCTAGTTTAATAATAACTTAAAAAAAATAAACGCCTTTAAAATCGACAAGCAGAGATCAAAAACATTAACAAACGCACTAGTCGCCCCTACAATATTTAAAAGTCCCCTCGATTTCTCTGTGAAGCCATCATCAAATCCTGGTGTCCTTATCACGGCACCACCCTTAGAATTAGAATACTAACTTTCCTCCTCCAAAATCGAATCGAATTGATAACCTTCTCCTTTTTTGAAGTCGATTAAACATAGGTATTTCATCTAAATTCGAGATCTACATAATATATAGTTATTATGTTGGTATGTATAATATAGCATAATTTTTTATTAAGTTGGTTAACATTGTGCTAAACATTTCAATTTGTCGAGGAACTTTATTTACAGACAATAATAAAGTACCTGTTCTTATTACTATGCGGTTAAAAATATTCGCGTTGCAGTAATTTTAGGAATATCCTTAGAAATGAAACAGTATGAATGAAAGTCGTCCGACATTGCGCGACAAAGCTTCCGACATTGTGCGAAATACTCGTATTGTCGAACTCTATCGTTGCGTGACTATCTTAGTATCTATTAAATATATTCTTAGTATCTATTAAATGCGGCGTATGTGCTCCTCATTATTAGTTTACCTTATAAGAACATGATAAGTTTCAATAAAAATTATACACATGCTTATCTTTATTTAAATCATGTATAATCTAACCGACATTACTGAAATCTTACTGTATTAGGTACATCTATAACTGATCGCAGCACCTGTGTACAATTTTGTATATACATGGAAGATATTATTTGCTGTTGTCTATGGTTTTGCACATATTTATTTCAGAAACGGCTTTACTAATTTTCGTGCAGTTTTCCCTTTGTACCTACTTATTTTGTGGATTTGTGGTAATCTTCACTTTAAATTCAGTGTTTATTTTATTTCAATGCATTTATTTTCCTCGTGATACTAAGGCATATTATTCCCGAAGTGCAACGAACACTAGTTAAGCTAAGCTAAGCTACAACCCACTAATGGCCCACTACTGAGCACGGGTCTCTCCTCATGACTGAGGAGGCCTAGAGCATAGGTACTCCACCACGCTGCTCCAATGCGGATTGGTGGAGACACTAGTTTACTAGTAGATATTTAAATAATTCGGCACTTATCTAGTTCGAGTTCGCCAAGCTACCTAGACGAACGAGTGTAATAAAAATAACTTTAGTAAATAACTTTCGCAGCAATAATTCGTTGACACTTGCTTATTTTTTTTATTGTTATTCTGTGACTCCGATTATAAATATTCCGACAGCGATATATTTTATCAGACAATGAAAAAACGGGTTTTCATTTCAAAAGTCCCAAACAAAGAAATCATTTTTAGTTGTTATACTAGGTAATAATATCTACATAATTATATTCATATTTACCTTTTTTGTAAGAACCTTGATAAATAAATATTGGAATAAGAATTAATTAATATATTAATCAGAAAAATATTTTTTGTCTACTTTCATATGTATATTTTGCTATCGGTAATTTCATAATAATTTGCTGATGATGATGTGGCGTAACGTTTGACTGTCTCGCATGTCGTCTAATTAGCTTTTGTCAGCAAGTACCTACTATTCAACAAGAAGATTTACTAGTATTATTAAAGACAATATTGTTTATATGTATGAACAGAACAGAAACAAAGAAAAAATGCTACAACAATTTTTATTATTACGATTCGCAGATTTAACAATACCTACCATTATTATACAGCAGAACTACATTGTTGGCACCCCTTGATCTGATAAGACGCTTTAAAACCCCGATATGAAGTGTTAATCTGATTATATTCTATGTAGTTACACTACGGGGTCCATTTTGACATTTAACGGTAGCAGGGGGCCGGTTTAAATGGCAACAATGTTCGAACACTTCGAACATTCACAACAGTGTTCCCGTGATTTATTTAAATTTTTAAGATTAAAAGCTTAATACTCACAATAGGTGGTTCAAATTGTTCATGTTCATGTTATTTAAAAAATGGGGAACATACGGTCACAAAACTGAATTCTACAATAGTTTGTTACATTAAAGTTTTTTTAATTAAGTAAGTTATTATAATTCCCATCAACGCAGTCGAGGTACCAAAGGTAACATACATAAAAAGTCTGTAGCAAACATATTGGGTAATTTAACGACTTTTAAGTAGGACCAAGATTTACATGCGAGGGGAATTACTCTGAATTTATGATACAGAAGAATTTTTCACATGGTTTTCAACTTTGCAAAGTATGTACCTAATGTGTGAGTAGGTAGGTAGGTATTCATATATTCAAATTACGGACAAGTGCACATTTAATACATATTAGCTTTATACGAAAGAGATATTGAAATATAAAAAAATCCCGAGGCATAATTACTGTTACTTGATGAATGTATTTTGCTATGAACAGTTCTGAAAAAAAATTAGGAGTCAGCATCTCAGCATCCATACAAGTTATACAATTTTAAACATTAATTTATCTATCACTTTCGGTTCGGTGTAAATCAATGATTATATTATTAACAGATATAATACGAGTTGTATTAACAGTTCATATCATTTTTTATTTTGTTCATCTTCCAAAAAAAATAATAATTTGCAAGGGCAAATTAAGGTACTAAGGGTAGGTATCTGTAATTTGATTTTTAGAGTAAAGTGTAAATGTATGTACCTATAGTTACATTTTACAAAATACTGTGTTATTTTTTCTATCCTGTCATATACCTAGTTGCTATAAATATCTTATAGTCGTTAATGATTTCAAAAATATCCCTTCGTTCATAACCATTACCTACATTGCTTTATCGCATACAGTGTGAATACTTTCAAATATGTGTATTAGCCTTTTCTTATAGCATCATTACTCTTCAGTAGGTATTGTATCCCAACAAACCCTCAAAATATTGCTTCCATTCTTTCACAATTATTTTGGTTCAGAATTATGCTTCCATTCTTGTATCTGAACTGAATGTTCCCACTTGAGATAGATAATATAAATTCCAAATCGTTTGATGTGGTATTCTGTATTCGTTGAAATAAACAAAATGTTTTCATAAAAATTTGCCATTTTTTTTCTCGGAAATATTCTTACTTATTAAGGCATTGAAATCCATGTTTGTAAATTCTTAGCACAATTATATAATGAATTCTTTGATCGTGCTCAAAAATTTATTTCTGAGAACAAATCTGGATTTTTTTGCTGCAAATATTCCATGAATGTACGCTTAGAGCACGTACAAATTACGTTCATAGTAATTTCAATTTAATTAGGATTTTTCGAACTATGTTTTCATTTTACGTAAATTGCTTTAATAAAAAATCTTTTAAGTACCTTTTATTATTTATTTTTTCATTTTTTTGTCATTAATTATTCATTTTTGATAGTTTGAAGAACGGATATTAATTGAAAATAGAAAAAGATAATAATTGAAAATATAAAAAGGACCGATGATTAAGAATTTAAATGTTTCCACGTTTATTGTTGGTATTTTTGTGAATACAAAATGGTTAAACTGTGAAGTAACTAAGTATAGATATAACAGGAAAGTGTTTACTTTACCTAAGTTTTTAATGTTAAATTAAAATTAGAAGAACCAATATCGAGTAAAATTCGTGATAAACAAGTCATTACGTCTATCACCAAAACTACAATACTTGAGCCATTTATTTAAATTAAATTTAATTAATCTAAGAATAATTAAAGAAAAACATGGTACTTCCTACTCTTGGGTGGATACCACATAATTTCCTAAAGACTTTCATTACACGAAATCTTTCAAACCCTCATTTTCGTTATTTATGTGTTTTAATTAAGAATAAAAACTGGAGATATTTTCGGCGCGTCGTCCTAATTCGTCGGATCGCTACTTCTTGTCTTCGCGACTAACATTTATTTTATTTTGGCCGTTATTATTTATTTATGAATTAATTTGCTAAGAAACCATCCAAGGACGTTATTACGGTTTACGAGCTGTCCGCGTCGCCATAATTCCCTATGATTCTTCAAAATTAATTTGGAAATAGCTGTCTGTGTGTTTTCTTTTTTTCCGTATGTTTTGTGGTTTCATTTTTTCTTCTTTTATACTTTGAATTTTCTTGATGACCTTTAAGTGTTGCGTCGAGGAAAATTAAAATCATCAAACTATAGGTATTAATTACCCTTGTTTCGCTTCGGTATTTTACACCTTGAAGAATTTTCGATCGATTCAGAAGGGATAGGATATATTTTAATCAAACATTATAAAGGAATGCATATTTATATATTTATACCTAATAGGTTTACTGAATTAAATAAATAATAATAATTTGTACTAATACTAGATTTACGATTCAACTAACACTATAAGGATTGTAACCAAAAGATGGAGTCCGAAATAAAGATTATTATTATTAAAGTTACCCCAAGATTACCTTCACAATATATTTGTGAAAACCTCATTCAAATAGGTGTGAATGTGATATCTGGTACTGAGGTAAGCGAGAGCAATGACAATGATAATAATTCTAAAAACTCAAACCCAAAACACCGCCACAGTTACTACGAGTTGTTTACAGTGCAGGTACCTACGATTTGCAGTTATAAACATGTTCTTAGCATTAAAAGTAAAACTACCTGACACTTATACTGAGAAAGCACTAAAACCTATAGTCGCATGATCGGTTCAGTATTAACTGTCCATACATAATTACTAGTATATACCTAAGTAGGTACATATAAACAAACGGCGTGATCACGTATCTTGTCCGTGAAAAGCTGTTAATCTGATTAAAATGTATTCTCAAGGGGTGTAAGCTTCAACACAAAGGTATCCGTGATGACAATACAAACAACGTTTAATACATACTTAGACGATACTAACTCGGGACTTAAACTGCTGGTTAGTATACCTACGTTTTATTTTATTTGGTACAGTAATATTTCGTGGCCAGTTTGCGTCACAAACCTTAAGACTTACGTTTATACCGAAAAACTTGTATTAAATTTTTGTTACAACTATTTATTACTAGGTAATATAAACTAACAGGTAATATAAACTACCTATCACTGCTATCACTAACACAAAGTAACCAACTAATGCTGGTGTTATTTCCTAATAACTATGTATAGATAGGAGGCACAGCTTTATTAATACTTCCGTTCAATAAATTCCACATTCAGTTTTACATCCCGCGGTAAACGCGATCCATTTGTCGTTACGAGGAATATCCTTGAGTCATACTTACGTAAAAAATATGTTAAGTGTCAGTATGATGTTCAATATATTTTGCATGATACTTGCACCGACTATCAGAAAATTAATACTTAGTCATCAATATTATTAAAGATGTAAATTTTTTCAAAAAAATAAGTGCATAGATTTAGTTACATACCAAACAGTTAATTATATTAGTGGGTAGGTATAGTATAGATATCTACACCGTAAAGTAGGTAAGTTGAATTCGCCATAACAGTGCAGTAAATTTTAACCTTATTTTTATCCATACATGGAAATTATAATGACTACAAGTCAATTATTGGTAAAAGTTTATTAATGTGTAAATTATTTTCAAAGGATTATGTAGAGTAGAGCAACCTTGTTTACATTGTATTACATAATGCACATACAAGTTCATTTTCGTACCTAAAGTGCCCCTGGGGTTCTCTAAAAAATTCCAGACAACATCAAACGTGAGAAGTACTAAGTACAGCCGTAAAATTTACATAATAAAGACATCATTTTCAGATGAGTTTTATCTGAATTTAAGAATGCTTTGATTAGCGACACCACTTTATACTCGTATATTACATACAATATCTAATATTCTAGATTGCGACATACGCAACCATTATTAACCTCTCACGGTTTTCAGAAAATGAATAGGTATGTAAATTTTACAGTTGAGGAAAATTTAAGACAAGCTTACTTAGCTCTTGATTTGTAAGCCGATTGATATAAAGCAATCAAACAATATTACTCGAAGTTTACTACTCGGTGAAAGCCAAAAATACGCTCTTAGAGCAACGAATCGTACGACTGTACCTAAATGTTATATTACGTGTGAAGTGAGATTAGCAAACCTTTTGATCTGAATATGTCAAGGGTCAACCTAATGGATGCTGCTTTTGAATTAATTGACATTTAAGATATAAATAAGCTTCCGTACCTACCGTTAAAACATTTAATAATGGTACGAAGTGTTAACGTAACTACTTCTTACATGATTGTCAAAGGTTATAAAATAGGTATAGTTATGGATGCCTGCATTTATGGAACAACAAAAGTAGATAAAGATCATCAGTGTGATAGCCGATTTAATTAAACAGATTATTCAAATCACCGTTAGACTAGCAGAGTTTCAAAGATCAAGCGTTACTAAACTTTTTAGTAAGTTTGTCTACTTAATAGTTTCCAGATTATTGGAGATATTGAAAGTTCTGATTATATTTACAATATCGAATAGTGAAATACGGAACTAAAGGTCGAAATATCGGTATAAATATGTAATATACATATAATAGTTGTGCCCGCGATTTCGTTTGTGCATAGGAGTTTGAATCCCAATCCCGCGGGAACTCCGCGATTAAAAAGTAGCCTATATGTTGCTCCGCAACCTTCTCTATTTCTGAGTGAAAGTCTCATAAAAACCCGTTCAGCCGTTTTTGAGATTAGCGTGCACTAACAAACGATCAGTTACAGTTTTATAATTTATGCATAGAAGAATAGATAGATTGTGAATAGGTGCCCGTAAGTGTCAGTGTGTTTGGTGTCCGCGATGATTTTAAAATATTAAAGATGTCTATTTTCATATTGCTTGAGTTTTCCGTCAGTAGATATGTTTGAGCGCAATAAACCGCACGCGTTTCAAGCGGTTTTTACCAATAGATGCCAGATTTACGATAAAGGTTTACGTTTACGAGTATATCGTAAACATAAAAACACGAGCGCAATATATGAGAGCCTAATATAAACAAGTAATTATCTCGATTAAGTTACTCGAAGTAAAGTTATAGCGGGTTACGGGTGAATTATAGATAAAAAAACAGGTTTCAAATGTAAGCGATCTAGTTATATCATTTGCTTTCTTTGAAAGGTTTTTATTCGTACTAGGTAAGTCATGATTTTGAAGAAACTGAAGATGGTATGATATTATCAGCTACTTATATATTTACCTACCTTAAGTTTACGTATTGTTATATGCCTACAGGTACCATCTCTTTACTCAATAATTTTGCGAGTGTATGTAAAGCAGGGTATCTCAGACACTAATAAACTTATATTAAAACTAAATTTTTTCATAAAACTATACCCTTGAAATAATAACACGCAATTATACGCAACGCAATCAATGTAGCGTTGGCTATAGGTACTCGTATCGTAACATTTTTGGCAGACATTAATTAGCCTTTATCCTCAGCAGTTCTGTTTAATTCAAAAAAGAAAAGTGCCTGTATTTCACAAGTACGGGGCTATTTTTAACTTGTAGTAGAATAATAACCGCTGACATTGAAGCGACAGAGTGACCCCCTTACTCAGAACCTTCCTACAAGATAGGTATCATAAATAATAGATAAGGGAGAACTCGTACACAAAAACTTTAGTGGGTACCTAAGAGAAATATTTCTTTGTTCTCCATCTGTTACCGTACTATCCCGGATCCCGTTATTTTATGCGATTTATATATCCGTTTCGCTTAATTTTTGTCCATTACATTGTTTACAAGTTACATTTATTCGTTGTCTAAAGAGACCCTATTATAAAGGAAATAAATATTAAATATTAGATATTGATGATTTTCAATTACCTACTCTAGATACTCTATTGAAACGTTATATTTTTGGGGAAGTAATTTTGTTTCCTCGATCATCATAAAGTTCGTTAGTGTAAAGTTAAATCCTGGACGGATTGGGTTAATTTTCGACCAAAAAATATTATTGGAAATAGTTTAGTAGGTAAACCATAAAACCATCTACACCCTGATTCCACGATGACAGCCGGATGGCAAACCCAACAAACTAACCCTCTTTAGATATTTCAAAAATAAAATTGCGTCCACTGACCAATCTAACTTTTCAATGCACTAAATAGAATGACCCCATCGGCTAATCACTTAATTATCAGACATATCAGGATGTAACAGTAGTTCTGAAATCACTACATACTAAATATTAAAAACAGATAATTCCCAAAGTGCTTAGAAGTCTGAGAAATTCAAGTCCTAGAAATCTTATAGGAACGTAAATTGTAAGTTGTAAGCCAGCATGGCTTATACATACCTACAGGAGACCGAACATTAAAATATTAATAAGAATGTAGAATCAACGGATTGTATTTTTTGATTAACTTTGTAAAATTATCAAATAAGGTTTTTCTCAGCATCTGGCAACTTTATCATATAACATTGATAAGAAGGAGGAATAACAACAAGTAATGGCATGTTAGTTGCATTAATCAATGTACTTATATTTGCACCATATTTGTATGTATATGTCCACTCATTAAATCAAAAATTATCGGAAATAGAACATGACGGGTGAATGAGGGCTAAGCAGCATCTGGATTTAATTAGCATAACAACATGTAATTACTAGGGCTTCAGGATCGCATCGATGCGGCGCCACGAAGACGCGACATTTCGTCTCTCCGGCGCCGCTCAAATGAGGGACACTCACCGTGTTAGCTTCGCGATCTCCCCATTCACCCCAATTCACCCCTAGTTTACAACTAGAGCTATTTAGTCCTTCCCCAAGTATTTGCAGACTTTTGTACAAAACGATCGGTATTTTACATATAGATACACTTATACGTGCATAGGTGTCTGAATAATGGCCCAGCAATTGTAAGTAGGTAGGTACGTACCTATACCTTTTTTTTTGTTAACGAGGGGGAAACCTTCAAAAGGTACCCTGTGCCGTGGGAGCAACACAGGATTATGTGGGGTTTTTACTCACTAAAACCCCCCCGGTGGCCGTCTTCGACGCTATGTGGAGGACTCCGGGATCTCCAACGGAACGCAACCGGAGCCCTCCGAGCGCAGTGCCTTTCGGCTCCTCCAGCGCGAGTAGAACCTCGCGCGGCACCTTTTCTTTATGATGGTATGCGGCCAACCTCATACCATCATCCTTCCCGGGGCTGCTGAATGGCGGTTCGAGCTCCCACTCTTACCGCCTGCAGCCCCGAAAGCCCCCTTTTAGTCGCCTCTTACGATCAGGCAGGGGATACCGTAGTCCAATTCTGTTCCCGAGCTACAGGGACGATAGTTCAAATAATGGTGAATACTTATTATAATAATAGGTGTATGTTATCTTTTCTATTACTTACTTATTTACTATTTTTGCAACGAAAGCTTTAATTAAATGTATTATAATGGGGAAATAAATGACAGAAAAAGAAACATCATTATTACCTAAATTAGAGATTAGTACTTACCTACATGTCTAAACATATTTGAAGGAATCAAGTAATATTATCAGTATGGGGTATTATTAATTTATTTGAACCGTGACCTCAAAATTATTAGGTATACTCAAATAGATACTTAATACCTACACGAACGTACGGTCGGCCAAAGAATTGGTTTACCACCCTAAGGTTGAATACCGTTTGCAGATTCATAGGTGATAAAGGCTAGTTTCGCTTGCAGATCGATCTGACAACTTTATTGCCATCTTTATCCGATTATAAATACGTGACATTTGTTTTGTTCTTAGTTTAAACTTGATAGAACCATTGACTTCGGAAGGTATATTTTGTGAACCGCTTTAAGATTTTCACACAAAACTAATAAACTGTGGGGGTTCCCCATACTTAGAACTGAAACTCTAAAAATTTTTTTTCATCAAACGCATACATGTGGAATATCTATGAATAGGTCGTCAAAAATGATATTGAGGTTTCTAATATAATTTTTTCCCAAAGTGGTAAAATATGTGCCCCCCCCCCTGTAACTTCCAAAATAAGAGAATAATAAAACTAAAAAACATATATCATGTGCATTGCCATGTAAACTTCCACCGAAAATTGGTTTGAATGAGATCTAGTTAGTAGTTTTTTAATACGTCATAAATCGTAAACCGCAATTTACCTTTCATTCAATCTACTTACTCGAATATTTTTTTATATTATGTTACACGGAACCCTTCATGGGCGAGTCCGACTCGCACTTAGCCAATTTTATTACATTACTTGCATACTTTGATGTTTTAAATATCTAGATTGAGCGTCGCCCTACAATGAAAACAAGGCAACATTATCAAGCATGTGTGCGTGCAGGCGATGTTTTACCCGTTCAACTATTGTCTATGTGTGCGTAATGATATAAAAATTGTGGCTAACAGTTAGCCACAATTTTTTGACACGTTTGCGCGGATTCGATGTTCCATCTAGATATTTAAAACATCTTTGCTTGCATATTTATTTGACTAAATGTCAATTGTCAATTTTCTTTTTAAAAAGAATTATTTTGTCAACTGAAAAGTTCTTATGCTTTTGTTCAGAATATTTAAATCTTCTTTGCACAAATTAATGCATTATCCGTTTCTAATAAAGATTAAAATGTCTTGCACCTATAATGTGACCTATGATGTATGTAATCTTAACAATTAGGTTTACGTCATTATTATGTGTCTCTTTCAGTGATATTTCCTATGAACTTTGATGTAACTTTTGATAACTAGGAAACTAAACGAAAACTGGTACACCACTTTCTTGGCCCACCGTACGTATACATCCATCTGATGCAGCAAATTATACCTACGTACTATAATTCGCCACAAATTTATTGTGATCAACAAATAAACGGATCTAGAGGTCCCTACCTATGTACTATATGTATATCCCTAACCTAGGTGTATGTACCTACATATCAACGATAGAGTCGAAGTACTCGAATTAATGTTTTTATTTTTGTCATTAAGGTGTTCGAAGACCAAAGCCACGCTCAAGTCTCCCATCTCAGTAGCACGCCACGGCGCCAGACCGGCGAGACGGTCGGCAGCCTCTGCGGCGCCGCCCCAAACAAGCTACGAGACTGTTTGCACGGGGCTACGAACTCTGTCTTCCCTAAGTTCCGGCTTTAAGGTATTTAAGGCTACCCTTTGTTGCTCACGCTAAAAAGCAACTGATTACTGATGAATGAAGGGCGTACAGAACATGAGAGGTACAGATTATATTGATCTCTATTTGTATGTGCGTGCCTACATAAATTGTAGCTCGGATGATATCATAGAATGATGGATTTCCACCAAGTAATACCGAGGTTGTTAAAGACCAAAATGGTTGTAAAGCTACCTCCAACGTCCCTGTAAATATGTAGGTACCCAATGAGCTAATGACGTGTAACTGATTTCACAGTAAAAACCGCAAATGCATTCGTCGACTCCTAATAAACTCAAATCTTCCGTAACCTATAAAAATATTTTTATCCATTAAACATTTGGCCATATTCACACATGAAGTATAGATCACTTATATCTTTCGATACCGAGTATACCGATATAGATGTATTAATGATACCCCAATCAATATTTAACAGCATGCAAGTCATCTTAACGAGAATGAGGCACAAATTTGCCGGGTAACAATGATTCGCTCGACACACAACAAACAATTACCACCCAGAGGAATCTGGGGCAAACATTACTAAAACAAAGCCAGAGTAATCAAGGACTTTAGCTTGTAGTTGACTTGGCACTGCCTGCCAAGATTTTACGTAAGAAATAAACTCCAATTCTGCCAAAATACATGAAGTAGGCCTTACGGCAGTAATCAGATGGATAAACGTTTGAGAATAAAGACAATAAGTTAAAATATAGACTAACAACCCGAATGGAGCAATGGTTGACATGCCGGATCGCTGATCGAGGGCCTCTTCGTTCGATTTCCAGCGAGGTGTAAATTTGAATTTTCGTTCTTGATCTGAGTTTGTCTTTGTCTTGTGTGTTGACACAGGGAATCCTTGTGTGGGACTATGAGTGTGTAGCGTTATTCATTTATTTATTTTAACGCAATGAACCAAATAAATCAAACAACTTTTAGAAATAACTCATAGTTTTCTGACTCAAACAGAACATAATGCCAGTTTGAATCTTAAAATATGTACTAACAAAGTCAGACATACCTATACGTAAAACTTATGACATCACTCGTTAGGGCTTAAAAATGAATAACACTGAACTTTCACTAAACATTCGTGTCAATGAAGGTTTAATTTGTCAAGTAATTTGTCACCCGATTCTAACAAAACGAATAGATTTATTTCCAGAGTATAAACAAAGAAAAGTTTCGGAAAAGAAAAAAATATTCTAAAGTTGAAAGGAAAGTTTGAGTCGATAAGTCATTGGGTTCTTTTTATATCCAGTATAAATGGTAATACAAAAGTATAATAATACTTATGTACATTTAGCATATTAAAACAATTTGACATTCCTATTTTTCAGAATACAGAAAATACCTGAAAGCTTAGGTATAAAGCTAGTTACGCCTACGTGCCTTTTTTAGGTAGGTATGTTATCCGCTTAGGCTACAATTTTTTGCTTTCATCTTTATTTTTTGTGAGCCAGTTTTCGACTTAGAACAAAGCACCGAAACATGTAAAAATCGGTGAGTAGCTAATCTCCATACCAACTTTATACTGATACGTGGGAAGAATTTCGTTACTCGCGTAAAATTTAATTCTTACGTTAGCACATGCCTCAAAAATCTCAGTTACAACCAAAACAAAAAAGGATTTGGACTTCAACGTCTAGAATATGGCTTACATCATTAGAATAAAAGTATAATAATATAATATGTATTTATGTATGTATGTATGTATATTTAATATGTATATATATTTATAATGTATATATAGGTTTTTATTTTATTCTTGTAGGTATATTATAATATTTTTTATTTATTTTTGTGTTTGGCTATATATGTATATAAAAGTATAATTATATCGTATCAAATTGTTATTTATATGGTTTCTTGTTTTATTTAATTAATTTTAAATTTCATTGTTATTTTTAACACCTGCCATCTGCCTTTTCCACATCCACCCAGGGCTGACTGACAGAGAATGCCCTTAGGCATTAAGTTTTGCCCTTGTATACCTTATTGTAAGGTGTTACAAAATATATAAATAAATAAATAATCACGTTCATGATAGCATTTTAGTACGATATAACCTAAAAAGCTATTTACTTATTATACATTTTGAGATAGTAAAATTGTATTTTTCGTCTTACTTGTCATTTAAATATTGTAAGGTTGTAGGTTGTAGGTGTCATATTTTAAGAAAGACAAAAGTATGATAATACTTTATTTTTATTTAAATAGCTAAAGGATGCTATGATCATAAAAAGTAGGCACCCACGTACTTCAGTAATATTTAAAATCCTATCAAAACGTTTCTCATGTGTATAAATGGTTTGTGTCGAACAAACATGAACCCAATCATCGTCGAAAAATAAATAAAGCAGATGCGTCCAAAGTTGGGATAACAATGCGATCATTATGGAATGTCTGATGTATTTGTACAGCCAATTACTGACGCACACGCAATTCTAATGATTTGTGTTTGTCGATTTAGGCATAATGTGTTCGTCCAATTTGATCAATAATTTAATATTTTTGTCTCCAGTTTCATAAACGAAATAAATTAAAAACCAATGTATAGTTTTCAGATAGTAAGTACTATTATTGTGTGTGAAAACAGATCTGAACAAAATCTTTTTTGGTCTTTGTTTTTTTGTCTATTAAGTTGTCGCGAATATCAAAAACGGCTTAATCGATTTTGTTGTGGCTGTTGGTGATGACATTGTATCATATTCAGCTTGGGGCAACATTAAAATTTGGTTTTATTCAGGTCAATCTTTAATTAGAAACACATTCCAATTTAAAGAATTCTGTGTACACCTTTGCGATTTAGAATTTTTGTACCCTTTAGTTAGGGTATAGAAAAGAAGTAATTCGAAGGCAGATACTAATATTTATACTTTAAATTACATGACTTTTTGTATTTTATGAATCGGGGTAACGTTGTTGCTAACATTTTTGTCACTATTTTTATATCATTATTATTTAATAGATTTGAATTAACATGAAACCTTTTTATTACGCTAATATCTTATGTTTCATCATTTTAAAACGATTTGAATATATGTTTCCCTTATCTCTCGCTAATAAATTTTTCAACAACAATCGTCCCGGCCTTGTTCGTCAGATGCCCTCTGCTTCCGCAGCGCTCTGAATCATTCATAAGTTCGCTTATACTTCACCAATATACCTATGTGATACTCAAACATACTTGAGTTTTATCTTCTTTGTTTGTTAACATTTTGTGACATTTGTTAACATGTCACATAGTTGATATATTATGACTTATAGTGCCCGTATACACAACAACACTATTCATTATTTTATATTTAAAATTCAATTCCCTCCTTAGGGATTAGTTTTCATTTTCATATTATAAATTAGTACATTTTATGCTTAAATACCTATATAAAATCCGAAAGTGTTTTTGTCGCAAATACTTCAAAACATTATTTGCTAAGGTCTCTTATAAATACACCTAGTAGTTCGTGGAATCAGTATTACTAAAATAAATTATTATTTTGTCAACACTCATATTTCTGTACAAATTGTACAAAATATTTTTCTCTAAATACTCAAGACTTACGTTCGTTCTTTCATGATACGAGCACGCATTTGGTCTACTAAAGCGGATTATAACATTGAATTAGTAATATGGATAAAGTTTCTGACGGGGCTAACAGAAGATTTTCAGATTAAAGAGAATGTTATAAATAAAAATGTGACGATGAATTTTTTAACATATCTTTCGATATTTTTTACTCAGGTCTTAGTAAGCCGTAGTTGTACCTAATATTAATGTAGGTAAGTATTTTGGTATTCAAAGCAAATTCAAGCAGAATTTTGGTTATTTTACATTAAAATGTGATACGACATGCCGAGATGAGTCGATATTTATGCGGTTGCCTAATAAATATTACTAAGTAATATGTCGTCATCTCCCATGTGGAATACTTCTGACAATGTGTAAAGTCGAGCACTCACACTACTCTTGTGCATGTCTGATGATACAGTTTCCTCTGCCCCGGGACGCTCGTTCCTATAGAAATGTATTGTAAATAGCAATTTAAAATAAATTCCTACGATTTTCCCGAACATCATTGTATATTGGTAGGATTGATATTTTCGCAAGCTTTCGATGCTAGATATACCTCTCCAGTCGTAATGTATGTATGTATATTGAATTGAATTATCTGGAGGTACAAAATGTTTTCAACAAAATTTATATAATTTTTTAGTAAATCTTAATCTAATTAACCTTTTAAACGAAAACAATTCTTGGGGGCTTGATGCTTATCCCGCGAGCCTAGAACTACTCTACTTGAAATTATTTACAATATTGTTAAAAATATACATCAATCTGTAGAAATTATTGAGACTATTTTGTTAGCACTGATATAAATATTATTTGAGTTATATCATCCACTGAATCTTACGTCTTTTTGCTATCTTCTTTAGCTCATCAGTTCGCCTGGTTGGAAGGCGACCTGTGTTCCTTTTACCGAAGCCTAATCGTCATTTAAGGACACTTCGACCCTATCGATTATCTGTCCCTCGAACGGTTTGACTTGCCCATTGACACTTCAGCTAGCTTATACTGAGAGCCATGTTTATTGATATCTGCGGAATTTATCATTGTGAATTTCTCCTGATCACGTTGCATAAAAGCCCACGTCCCGAAATTCAATTCAATTGCACAATAAGAAACTACACTGCTTAATTATGAACGAACACCTCCTGAACGAAGATAGGTATTATAAATATGTACAATTGGAATCACTAATGGATCCGAATTTGTCAAGAATTCCGGTTAAATGTGAATTTAAAAAACGCCGTCAAACTTTTTTCGAGTATGGATATTAAGGCAAAGGCTTCTCGAAACCGAGCGAGCATGGTTAATAATCTATACTTATAATAAATCTGTAGAGAGGTCAATTCTGTACATTAAATATATTTCCAAAATAACTATCAGGGGGTGATTAGGGATCGATACTGATGCCAAAAATGCAATCAGTAAAATTTTTGTCTGTCTGTCTGTCTGTCGGATGTATAACCGTTATAGAAACAAAAACTACTCGACGGATTTTAACGAAACTTGGTACAATTATTTTACATACTCCCGCGCTGGTTATAGTATACTTTTCATCACGCTACAATCAATAGGAGCAGAGCAGTGAAGGGAAATGTTGGGGAAACGGGAGAAGTTACTCCATTTTTTAAGCTTCCGTCGCGTGTGCAACCTTAATGGTTAAAGCTACACAGAAATCATGTATGACGGAAATGTTCTCCTTAAAATTATATAAAAAATATTCCACGACAGCATATTATGTCTATCTTTTATGGTTGACTCACAATAACACGTGTAACTCCTGATAGCTTAGCAGTTCGAAGCTTTCTGATTAAGTATACCTATATTTTATCTACTCTTACGTTTATGACACTTAAGTGGGTGAAATAAAGGGGTGAAGTTTAAACGAAATTCACGCGGGCGAAGCCGCTGGCAAAAGCTAGTAAATTCATAAAAGCTTAATCATGCCATGATGTTATGTCATAAGCTAAATAAGCGCTCCAATGGTTATTAGTAAAATATTTCACAAGTATGTACCTATCCTGAATGCACACCACACATCTGCACGCCCTATGCTGTGTTCCAACATGAATTAGGACATAAAGTCCATACTTCCATACTAATATTATAAATGCGAAAGTCTGTCTGTCTGTCTGTCTGTCTGTGACGTTTTCACGGCTAAACCACCGGTGCGATTTGGATGAAATTCGGAATGAAAATAGTTGAAGACCCAGAGTCACATATAGGCTACTTTTTTTTCAAAAATCAACCCCTAAAGGCTTGAAATAGGGGATGAAAGTTTGTATGAAAAATCTAAACCGCCTGACCGATTTCGATGAATTTTCCCAGGAAGATAGTTGATGATGTACCTTCTTCCCCACTTCCCCGGTTCGCGATATAAACGAATTCCACGCGGGCGAAGCCGCGGGCAAAAGCTAGTATATTATAAACTACGAAATTTTGCAACGCTACGGGGTTTATTTTGAACAAACTTTGCCCTAGATCTTAACTAAAACCTGTTATGTTTTAAACTATTCACGTATTAAGGCAAGGAGGTAGGTACTTTCATGCATTTAAATTTCCTAAGTAGACACTATTACAAGAGCAGCTTAACGTAATAAAAGTAATATAATGAATAGGTATAGCAGAAATATTTATTTTGTTCTGCCCTCTAATGTTCACCATCAATTTCATTATCTTCGGAAAATCTTTCTGAACTACAGAAAAATTGTATCGTAGGTCAACATAATAAAAGGAATCGGCAAGTAGACGTATTTAATAGAATACATACCTATTATAAAAATGTAATATTGACATTGCGTGACTGAATATAATTTCGCTACTCTCATGGGCCGTGCATCTATAAGTATTAGATTTGATCAGCTTGCAAAATGATTGCTACTATTCGTGTACCTATTATTCATGAAACCCAAGATCTTATCCATTATTATTAGCCATCAAAATCTAACCCTTGTCAAACATGATCATTGAAATATTATTATAGGAAGGTTTAGAACGTATTACATTTAGTAGGTACCTACTTCATTATAATACTGACATCGCCTCGTTTTGTATTGGAGAGTTATAACGACCTCAACAATCCCGATGTATTAAATTACATCTCTTATTAGATTTAAGTTACCTGTTATTACTACTGACAAAATCTACTGATTATGTATATTTTAGGAGATACAGACAAACGTGTCATTTAACTTATTTTCTTGCTAATTAACAATTTAATTTACCTTTGAGAACAAGAAACAAAGGTAAAACTTCGCTCATGGCAGTCACCGTTAAACAGTCAAATCATGAATGTGTACCTATGTAGGTACGTGGGAAAAGCTGACAGTACGACAGGCGTTGAAAGTTTCAACTTCAACTTGATACCATAATTAAGTAGTAAGGAGAAAATGAAAATAAATTAAACTTATTTCATGTATTTGAATATAAACATATATTATTGTTCTTCATGTTTTAATGTAAGGAGGGTCTATTTATAATTTATTTACTTATAGATGTTTTTGTAATAGAAAAATGTTAGTGTTTCTGAAAGTCCTAAATTCTATGTGTAGGTACATAACATGAATCAAAATTTCATTAATTAACATATTAGTACATTTTAAGTACTTGAAAATATGTTAAATTTCTAATACTAAAAGATTTGAAAATTCTGTATTTCATTATGACTTCTTGGTTGATTGCATAAATCTAACTTTGTATATAGGCTTACAATTCATAATTCAAGTAGGCATGAAGTCATAGTTATTTAACAGTAAAAATAACAGTCCTGTTTCTGCCGACAAGACATACTTAGGTGATGGTTTTGGTGTTACTGTTACTGATATTCGTCGGCGATGGTGACCACTTACCATCAGAAGGTTTGTCTGCTCGATTACCAACTATCAACACAGAAACTTTCAAATAAACTTCAATCTGCAGAAGTTTATTGTCAAGTTCCAAATCAAAAAAATAGGAACCTACAAATAACAATGCAAAGTAGGGCAAAATATAGGCAGTTAAGTCTTCACGTAAGGATAACTGCGTCTTAATTAAGCATAAAAACTGTTCGTTGGCTCGTTATCTGCGGTATGAATATGGGACCACCGAGAGCGTTTCCTGCCAAGGCAGCTTTTGATGCGCCGACGATGCAAGCGCCGCGCGCCCGTGCATTCAATATGAGCCAAAGATAAGCTCTATTGTTGATCGGGTTCATTAGTTTCTGGAGATTCAATTCAAACTTGCGTTGCATAAAACTTTAACTTCAGAATCGTTAATATAAGTCTGTGTTTTAGTGTGGCAAAGTAGTTAGGTACATGAGAGTTACACACGACAAGGTTCCTGTACTTTAGGCACCTTCTGTCTCATATTTATAAATGGACCTATTTTAAGCTATTGCATAGCTTCTATCGCGGGCCTTGGGCGCGGGGACCGAATGCAAAAATTTCGTAACGAAAAAATTATTACACCCCCATCACCCACACACAGACATAGTTACTATGTCTGTGCACCCACACATCGATAAATACCAGAACTTTTAACTGACTTAACTAACTTTTACTTTATAACGGCTAAACCGATTTGGTTAATTTTAGTCTTGAAATATTCGTGGAAGTTCAGGGAAGGTTGAAGCGATGAGAAAATATGGAAAAATTGCGAGGAAAATACTAAAAATGAAAATTTTAATTTCCCATACAAATCTTACCTGTCAAACATTTGATTTTCGCCCCGTCGGTTCGGTGTTTTAAGAATAATTACATGTAGATCTGGATTAAATAAGGCGTTGGAATCGACAACATGTATTCATAATAGTCGAATTATCGCGTATTTAGATTTAAAACATGCAAAATAACATAGACATGACATAAAATAATGACACTATAATGACTTGAGGGTGATAGAGACAGTGCCATACAGGCAAGGCAAACTGTAAGGCACTGTCTCTGTCACCCACACGTCATTCACGCGCCAAAAGATCGTTGTAGGACTTAAATGTCAAATGTCAATTTTCTTTTTAAAAAGAATTATTTTGTCAACTGAAATACATAGTTCTTATGCTTTTGTTCAGAATATTTAAATCTTCTTTGCACAAATTAAAGCATTATCCGTTTCTAATAAAGATTAAAATGTCTTGAACCTATAATGTGACGTTATGATGTACGTATTCTTAACAATTAGTCATTATTATGCGTCTCTTTCAGTGATATTGCCTATGAACTTTGATGTAACTTTTGATAACTAGGCAACTAAATGAAAACTGGTACACCACTTTCTTGGCCCACTGTAAAACAGTGAATATATGTACTCGTATAATTTTTGTACAAAGTGTTTTAAATATGGATAAACAAAGTGCATTTATTAATGAAGAAAGTCACGAAAAAATAGTGAAAGAAAATGAGTTAGTACTCTATATACATACATTTTATTATTATTATCACAAATGTAGTATTATTTTTTGTTTTGTTAATTTATATATAATGCTATGCAATAGCTTTACCGCGGCAGTCTCCGAGTGCCACACGTCTTTTTATATATTTTTATGTTTTGTTAACACTCATCATCCGGGGTTCCCACAAGGTCTGTTGATTCTGTTAAATTAAAATGACACTGGTGTTTGGTTCCCAATTCAAACTATAGGCTTCATATTTTCAGAAGTAAAAATTATAAAATTCGCCGTAGGTTAGTATCCTACGAAACATAAGCTGTCACACGCATAATTTAAATCATTTAATCTTAAACAAATGAAGCATATTATAATCCCATTAGGTAACCTGACGTGTCATTACGGATGTGGAATAAGCGTAAGGTAGCAACACCGATGCTGCCGACGGCAACGGAAGCCATATAGAAACCTACGGGCATTCGCTCGAAACCGGAACACACGCTTGTACGGCTTCCCTCAATTCACCCACATTTTAATAGAGCACCATCGCATGCTATTTCATAGGTATAAATACAGAAACTCATGTGCATAGATACACGGACGCGACGTTGCTAATGCATGAAGTAAATCGTATTGCGCATGCATGTCACTACGACGCTTTTCTGCATAGCACTGAACATTACGTGGAATACTTACAAAATCATATCGGAACGTGTTTATTATGCATTTTGAAAAAAATAAGGGTAGTGCTAAACCGGTCGCAAATTCAATTCATACAACGAAACATTCGACTGGCTGCGTGCCAGAATCCAGAATCATTTAGATGTGATCGTGTGTAAGCAAAACTCACGAAGAAAGGATATCTATAATTATAACTTTTGGGTAGAAAATTGATTGTACCCGCATGTTCGTTTACTGGACGGAATGGGGACGCGAGCTTTATGAGAGTCATCCGTGCGGTGTGCTTAGCCCGACAATGGCGTGTTACACAACATCCATAATGTTAATATGCCCCCGACAGCAAAAAACGAGAGATTATGACTTGAAGCGCAAAGCCATTTGCAG
Source organism: Hesperia comma (assembly GCA_905404135.1). Classification (NCBI taxonomy): domain Eukaryota; kingdom Metazoa; phylum Arthropoda; class Insecta; order Lepidoptera; family Hesperiidae; genus Hesperia; species Hesperia comma. The sequence continues at coordinate 10,094,949 of FR990021.1, read as the reverse complement.
TGACAAATAAGTTGGCGGATTACACCCGAATTACTCTCCCTATGAACATTCGCATTTATTTAATGGCGCACGGTGATAGTTTCCCAGAATTTAATCTCTGTATTTACAGGGATTTATGAATGTTCTGTTTAGCGATCCTACACCTGTTCAATATTATGGTACAATACATGAACGGTCTACTTACTTATTAAATTTTTTTGTAGTTATTACTACATCGGAGATCCGTTGGTGTGAATAAATATCAAATATTTTTATGGCATCTATATAGGCAGAATTATAAAATTGCAATTTGTAAGAGAAACCGACGCAAGCTACGTTTCTGCACTTACTTTTGTTTCAGAGGGTTTAAATAATTTCAAAAGAAAATTCGGTTCTTCATGCAAGCTACGAATCCTGTATTCAAATGCGTACAAAAAGGAATTTAATATTTATGTATATTTGCTCCATAAAAGATGAAATTGCAAATTTAAAATTACGGAGGGAAACCAGTTAACTATAGGTACGTACATTGGGCAGAGTTAAGTAAAATAATATTATATAACTACGTACGAAAATTATAAGCAATAATAAAATACGAAGATATAAAAACTTGGAATAGATACCTAGTTATTAATATTTCCTTATTGTAAGGTATCTACTACCAAAATAGGAATGATATGATATGACTCAAAAATTGTACACGATATTTTTTAAATAGCTGTTTTACAAAAAGAAATTACCTTTTCTTTTTAAAGAAGTAAAATTTAAAAAGAATTCAAGATTGGGCTTACCAAAAAGCTCGTATAATTTAAATTACAGATTTCACCATATTTACTGATTTCATCCATAAGATTTCATCCTATACCTAACAGTTTCATATTTAGTGTTCTATCTTTTACGGTAGGTATTCTATATTCACTTTAATGTATTCTAAACGGTGCCCTGTAAGTTGACTTAAAATATACGAGCTATTAAAATGTGAAAAAATATTATAATTATAATAATTTTATAAGATTTTCAGAATCAAAAAGAATCAGAAAGTTACAGAAACACAAAGTAATGCATAAAATATACATTTGTTATTTATTATTTCATATCGATCATTATTAAAGGATTTATGTAAATTGTAGGTAACAAAAGCATAAATTGTATCTAATGAACAAAGCATAAAGATGCCACTCACAATAATTAGTAGGACGATACATTTATTCCAATTGAATGAATATAATTAAATGTTGTGCGAATGTAGAATCGTTTTTAGGGGTTACGTTTCCATCAAAATAAGGGTGTTATTTATATGAATGCGTGAAAGGATTCAGTCCAGTTACGTTTAATATGAAAATATACATCGTTATTATTAATTAGGATGTTTTAATTGGCAGAGATAGGTATATAAAGCAAAAATACACGAAAGCTTTTGACGTCGTCAGTGTTTCCGGCTATGTATGACGTGGGAGACTTCAAGAGAGGAAAATAGATTTTATAAATCAGTACATTCAAAATGTTATACTACATCGTCACTTACTATCAGTTTCGATTGTTGTCAAGTATTATAAAGATAGTCAACGGAATTTAAATTAAATATAGGTACCCTATGAAGCGGAAACAGATACGTGGACAAACTTATAAATAAGCAGATAGACAAAAGCACTAAAAATCTTGTGATTATTTTAACTAGACCATAAATAATTGAATTCCGTCAGTTTACAAAATCGTGTATACCTACCTATAACAATTTTCGAGTACCTACCTATGTGATCTGGGGCATGCATGTTTCATGAAGCGAAGCGAAGACGGGCTTACCAGCTATGAAATTTTTGAAATATTACTGGACCACAAAATTCGTATTAACCACGTCATGTCCGAGTACACAATTAATTTAATTATTCACTGCGTGTTCGGTTTACCGCGCGTTTACTAAGCAGTTAAGCTCGTTACAAGTAGATAGCAACTTACTTAGTTTTCAATAACAATTATGTATATTCGTCTCCTGTAAGCGTTTTAGAAGATAAAAATAGTTATCGAAAATAATATACAAGGTGGATACCACCATACAACAATAAATGAAACCACGAGCCCTGCTTCATACAAGGAACATATATTATTACATTTACTAAAAAACCGCCTAACATCTTATTTACAAAAATGTTTTTTTTTCAAACAAACTAAATAGTACAAAATACAGGAAAAAATAGAACAGCCTATCTAAACGTCAGTCACTCACTTTTGACAAGAGCGGCAACAATCTTCTGCTATTACAAATTACAATAATAATAGATACAGCGTGTTGAAATTTTGAATATTGAAAAAAAACTTGCTGTGGCTAAACTAAAGTAGTGGAGGTATTTGATTGAAAAATTTTTTGGGGGCTTAGGTAATCATTAGGTACCTAAAATTAAATTTATTATTGTATGTTGGTAACCACGTTGTATATCCAAAATTAGGTACTTCAAAATCCTTACACGATTTTTATGTAGGTATCTACCTATCTAATTAACAGGAACTAAAGAGATCAGTAAAGTAACAAATTACAAATATACGTATATCAAAGTAATTAATTAAAAAAAAACTATAAAACAATATCCTTGGGGATTCAGAATGTGGTTCGTTATAAGGAAAAGTGGAAGGCCATTATCTCGAGCATAGGGCCTATTGTTTTGAGGGTTCCAAGTTGTTTACGTCGTCTTAAAACGTTTATGATCGGCTATTTTGTAAAGTAGTGGACCGTCAAAGAAATTTACCAATAATATGATTTTGTCACGAACATTCGCACATTTCTATTGACCTTTCTTACCTACATCATGAAGAAAATATATATACGAGTATATCTTCAATTGCCTAGACACAACAATAATTATATTATGTAATTTTACACGATACAATAAAACCATACTGGAGTAAGACAAGCAATCTCTATTATTCTATTACACTATTCTAGGAGGAGGCTTAATCATTCAAACAACCGCCTCACTTCATCAACGATAGTCAGCGAGAACAGATTAGCCCATAGTTCGTTAGTTCCCACAATCCACTCATCATTCAACTCGACGACATACCCATCTATACAAAATTGAAATGGGTTATGTGCTATATCTACTTCAACAATAATTTTAGGCAAACATCATTCAACAATATTGTTAGGGAATCGTCAGTACATTACGGGACATGTCAGTCTATCTGTTAAATGCAATTGGTGTAAAATAATTATGACTAGCATTTGCAATTATTGTTACTAACATCTGCACTCGTTTAACACTTTAGCTCTGGCTTGACTTGATTTTATATTTTTAGGTATATCATCTATTTCCTAAGTTGTCATGTGAAACCACAAGTTCAAATAAACACTTTTTAAAGTGGGCACCTTGGGTAGGTAAATTCCTTGTCACAATGAAGCCATATACTTTAGTTCGGTGTTCCAAGTCGCTTTAATATTGATCGTGACCTTCTTTTATCGCCCTGAAATGTCCATCTTGGTTAAGGTCGAAGTTTGGATTAGATTAACGTTATAGAGTAAAAAGGTACGCCCACGACGCTTTTGCTTATTAAAATTCGTCGGTCCGTTTCCAATAAAAATATTTAATGGTAATCTAAATATAACTAATATAAATTATTGAAAAGTAGTTAATTATTATTTCAAAAGGAGAGACCGACTACGTCATTTATAACGAGATCATTGCAGCATCCGGAAATTCCTTCCCGAGCATTTGAATTCTAAGTTTTTCAATTGATTTCGGTACTGATTCTAAAAATAGATTTTAATAAATTGTTAAGATAAATTCTGGATATCAGGTTCAGTAGGTATTATTTCCTGTCCGCCGTGCACTTTTTCATACGATATTCTTTTTCTTTCTCTTCCTTTTTCTTGACCACATTGCTTTCATCTAGAATTCGATTGATTTAGAAAACTAAAGTAATATAACGTTGCTGTACTTTGCCTATAATACAGGTGTAGATATTTTAAATAAAGCTACAGAGGTTTATACTGGACATCTGTTTTATCGTTTTAATAACCCTAGGCTGTTGTGCCTCACTTATCGCTCTTTAGCCAATGTGCAATATATTATGTAATTAAATTTTAATTAAGGGGTTTCATCTGCGCATCCATTATTCACAGCAACGTTTAGCCAGTTTATTGACAATTACAAATTTCAGTTTAATTGTGGAGGTGTTGAAATCAATTACTGCACCTAATAGAGCAAGTGAAGACAATGACCATAAACAAGTTAGTAAACCAAAAAAATTTCTTACATTTATTGGATTGTTTGAATGGATTGTACACAGTCAAACAATAGATATAAACTGTATCATAGCCCTCTATCCAGCACATGTAACGGATTTCATCTTGCTCTCGAAAGTAGCTCGAAACACTTTTAAAACATTTCTAGCTATTGCTGAAGATTTAACCATGCCAACGAAGTGGTGAATCAATTAGCACAATGAAGGAATACAGTCACGTACCTATGCCAGAATTTAAAAGTTTACATTTTTTGAAACTAGAAAAGTGTAAAACATATTTGAAACTCACAATCTGTGGAGTGCGGTAGCAAATTAACTCGTATTTCACTCACAAGTTATTAATTACTTACTGAAAATATAAACTTATGATTCATAGTAGCTGTACAATTTTCAAAAACTTTAAAGTTCGGTTATGAGGATGAAACTGGGAGCCAAAATGTTGCAACATTTTGTATAAATTCCAAAGTGTTTCGTAAGATTATAGAAAGTTTGTTTGTTTAATCAAAAAGTTGAAGCATTTTCTAAAAATAGATTCTAGCAGATTTACGTAGGACTTGTATTTAGTCCTGTTAAGTGAGTAAAATATTAAAAAGAAGAATCACCCAGAGGAATAAAAGTTTAGATAAGTAGTAACGAAGCACCAGCTAGTTTAATTACTTACAAGGGGCGGCTGATAAGTTCGCGGCCTAAGGTACCTACTTAGCGATTACTAATCACCGCATTACTAATGTCACTAGTAGTAGCACTCTCTGACAGTATATAGAGTCATTAATTTTTTTGTTGTGATCATTAATAGTTATTCTATCCAACAACAAACACCGCCATGTCGACTGAACATGACCAGTCGCGTATTTTCGAGCATCGCGCTGTGATTAAGTTCCTCACAAAGATAGGAAATACGCCGAAAGGATTTTTTTAAGAGATGTCATCGGTTTTTCTAGAATCTGGACCTTCGTATACGATAGTCAAAAAGTGTGTTCGTTTATTTCAACAGGGATGAGAGCCCTATGAACACGACCCCCGACCGGGTCGACCTGTAACGGCAGTGACTGCAGAAAAAATTCAAAAAGTAGAGAAATTAGTACTGGACGATCAAAGAATTAAATTGTAGCAAATAGTAGAGGAGTTACAGGTCACTTTAAAAATAATCAGAGAAAATTTACATCAACATTTTTGTATGAAAAAAATTGTGAGCGTTGGTTACCGCGAACGCTCACACCACTCGACAAGCAGCGGCGACTCGCGACTTGTAACAAGTTTTTAGAATTGGCCAAGGACAATTTGGATGAAATTTGTCACCAAATAGTAACCATTGTCTAAACATGAATACGTCAGTATGATCTAGAATTGATACAAGAGTCTAATCAATGGATAAAAATGGAGAAAGAGCGCCGAAGAAATTCAAAGTGGAAAAGTCGGCGTCTAAGATTATGGCGGCCATTCCTTGGGATAGCGAGGGATTTTAATTGATCGTCTATTTACCTAAAGAAACTAGAATGAATAGTCAGTACTATGCTAATTTATTGGCTTAATCACCGGAGGCTGCAGTGCAGAAGAGACGAGAAAAGTTGGCGCCCGGTGTGCTGTTTTTGCAAGACATTGCGCCAGTTCACACCGCTCGGGTTGCACGCCAGGCCCTTAAAGACACAGGATTTTCAGAAATCGACCATCCACCCTATAGTTCAGGTGTGACTCCTAGGGACTTTTTTCTTTTTTCAAAATTAAAAAAGGAGTTCAGGGGCCGAAGATTTTTCGACGATAGTGAGATTAGGGCGGCCGTAAAAAGTCATTTTAACGAGGAAGACAAATCATTTTTTTTCAACGGTTTAAAAGCATTATATGCAAGATGTGAAAATGCATTTCACTTGAGGGTGACTATATTGATAAATAAAAATTATATAACCGAACTTTTCTTTCATTAAGTACTTCGGGCCGCGAACTTATCAGCCGCCCCTCGTAAATACAAATAAGTATCTATATATTGTATAAGTTGTGAATGAAATGTTACTTGAAATAGATGGGCCTACGTCGGAAACCGTACCTAGTCATTTTATAAATCAGAAACAGAAAGTCATTGATATTATAGCAGGAGTATACGGTCCCATCTGGGTCAAGATCAAACAATTCTAAGTTTAATAATGATAGCAAGATTAACAAAATCCGTAGGGAAATAGATTGTTCTGTATAAGCTTCTCTTCTGAAATTTGTCACCGAGCAAATTGTCTTTTTAACCGCAATAAGGTAACTAAAAGTTAAAGCCGGTCTTACTGGGTTGAACATTGTTCACTTGCAAGCGATTAATTTGAATTGCAAAGTTTGCTAGCGGGCTAATCGCAGACCCGCTCTCCACGACCACAGGCATTCTGTTGGCTTCGCTTAATACCATCGCGACCTTACTACAACCTGCGTAACTGCACACTTAGTTAAATATTTTGAGTATAGTGACATATTATTATACGGCCTTTGTCTGGCATATGTAAGCGCATTTCTTAGAAGGTTTCGCTTTGCTTTCAGTAAGAAAAAACTTATCGTTATTTAGGCATTTTGAGGTAAACAAAAACATTAAAGTGTATGTTCATCTAACCAAACTCGACAACGCTCTGCTGTGGCTCACTGGTTAACATAGTAGATATACTGCACACATACACCACTCTGCCCCAACCGGAATAGGGTCCGTGGCTTCGTGGTCAACCCAAACAGCGTAAGATTTAATGCTGCCCGTAAGCCCTCTCCTACGTGGCTCAACGACTGTAAACAATCCGTGCCCTCCAAAACACGAAAAGTTTTAAGACTTTTGCTGGTACCGGTCTTCCATCCAGCTATCACTCAGGCGACAACTTAGGAACGACTCAAGCCACCGGGCTATGAGCGCTTCGTTGCGGCTAAGTCTAATATAACCCGCCTTACAGATTGGCAAACGATGGTGATTACAGTTACGACACCGTCTTCTTGTGCTTATTAGGAGCTACGTTAGCTGAAAGCTATTCATTTGAATTGCAAACATTGTAAGCCACCGTTTAAACTTTAAACGAACATAAACCGCGAGTGGTGTGCTCCACTCGAGACGATCTACATTGGGAACATTTAAGAAAATTCTAACCCAGAACTTAACACTAGATAGAAAATATAATAAGTCTTGCCCTTTCAAGTTATTTACTTGAAAAACTTAACTTTATTCATGTTTACTAGCGACCCGCCCCTGCTTCGCACGGGTGCAATACTGATACTAAATACACTACAGAAAAACTGTGAACGTTGTATATAAAAACATAGCGGCCCGCTCTGGGTTTGCACGGGTACTTATAACATTTAAGTATGGCCTATGTCACTCGCCCCGGCCGGCCAGTACCGCCGCAAGCGCTACGTCCCGCAATTTTAAATCTGTAATATCTTCGAAAATATTCGATTAAATCTTGTGCTGTAAAGGACCATATAGATCTATATTAAATCAACAATGTATTTAAGCTATTTAATTGGATAAGGATTAATGATGTATTGGTTAAAATCGCTTCGAAAATTAGCCATTATTCGTCGTAAAAAGTAAATGACAAAAAAATTTTATTGTGGGATATCCATAAGAGATAGACATATACCATCGCGGACTTTTCTGTAGACCTTTTCAAGGTGTACAATACTTAGTACATTATTTTTATAAATCCTGTAAGGTTAAGCCTGCGTACGCAATGTAAGCGGCAAGAAATGTAAGAATTTACGACACCACATTAGAAACCCTGAAAATAACCGTATTTCTCCATTATTTAATAGATGTTATTATATATAAAAACCTTCCTCTTGAATCACTCTACCTATTACAAAAAACCGCATCAAAATTCGTTGCGTAATTTTAAAGATTTAAGCATACAGACAAACAAACAGACAAAAATAGCGACTTTGTTTTATACTATGTACTGATGATTAAGTCTGTTGAATCGTGGTACGCTTAATGGAGTTATCTGTTGATTTGACTTCTACTTATTTAATTGCTACCGAATTATTTTAAGTATTTTCAGTAACGTGCTACAGACTACTGCTTTATGTGAGCTAATTTAAAAAAATTCGCACTTTGCCAGAATGGTTTACCTACGATATCCTTTGCCACACTTTGTGAAAGACTCAGGCAGTTTGCAATGATCAAATTTTATTCAATGTAAAAGCTACAACCCACTAATGGCCCACTACTGAGCACGGGTCTCTCCTCATTACTGAGCAGGCCTAGAGCATACTCCACCACGCTGCTCCAATGCGGGTTGGTGGAGGGGTTAGTGGCCAACCCAGTGTCGAAAGTTTTCAAGCCGCCCGAAGGCCTCCGACATGGCTTAACGCCTGCTATCAATCGATAACAAACCGGGACGGCTTTACGCACCCTCCGACGCACGGAAGCGCTCAAGAAATTTTTGCCACTAGCGGTCACCCACCGACCGCGCCCGCTTTTGCTTTACTTTGTCGATCGCTTAGGATCGACGCAAGCCGCCGGGCTATGAGCAATGTACAAGTGTACATATTCAATGTACAAGCACCGAAAGTATTATTTTTTCGGGTATCCTAAGCTTTAATCAAAACTCCTTTACCGCTTATTTATTTTTATGCGATGTTAAGTAAACATCGTGAGATACTGGGGCGTTATTTATAATATTTTTTGCTTGTTAAACGAAACGAAAGGAGCACATATAAATGCAAATAATATTTTATGCGCCGCTCATAGCAATTTATAGAGGTGGAACCAGGAAACGTTAGATATCTATAATGTGACTAATTTATAATTCCATTGTGGAAATTTTCGTATACAGATCACGGCTCATCTATTTTTATTGGTAAGGGTAAGGGACACCGACGTAAATAACATGTGATGACGGATTCAATGGGCTGTGTGAAAAGGGAGATGAAACATTATTCAAAAAATAATAATTTTGAAGAACTGCGAACAATTTTTAAAATTTTAAATATTGGTGTGCATACAAAACTCTGCCGGATTTTTATGTAGTTATTTTAAAATAATAAAAATACTTAACATTAACTATTGATCAACATATTTAGTTACATAATGGTATTACGTACCTACCTAAAACAGTTTTACTTACCTGTTGTCTGGAAGAAATTGCTGCTTAGACCGCCGTTCGTTTTCTTTTGTTTTTTATTTTGTGTTTTTATTAAAACTGGTATAACAATAAAGAGTATTTGTATTGTATTGTATTACCCACTAACAAGCTGAATCATTTAAAAATGTAAATAACAATTATAAAGCTTATTAATCTTTGATATATTTAAATGCAGACAGGGATAAATCTATTAATAGTAGTAGTATCTTGAACCTTATAAGCTGTGGCTTTTTAGTCCAGAGTATTAGTAAGTACCTGAAGGTAAAGCAATAAAATAGAAGATACAGGTATTGTGCTATAAATCATAAGTAATAGATTTTCATAAGAAAAATAAATAAAATATACCTACTCTATAATAGGAATTGCTGCAATAGGTACTTAAAAATGCTTTTATGGTATCAACGGATAGATTGCCCATAAAAAATTGAGTTTAAAAATGGGAAAATCTAGAATACCTATTGCAAACATTTAACTGCAGTCGATACTGGAATATGTGGTTCAATCTCGTAAGAGAAATATGACTTATTGGACTATATGGATTGATAATCAGGCATTTCAGTTAGCGGAGATGTTTTCTAATGATATAAATAATATACTTATCATAATTATACCAGCGTAAGACCAGAAAAGAAAGAAATTTTCTTGAAAGACGAGAACCTTGGATTAGGTACAAAACTTAAATCTTGATTTCGTTCTTCATGGGAGAGAACGAAAAACAAAGAGTGTCAGTTTTTAATCCAATGAGGTTGGGGCGTGGCTGGTAGGTGTAAAAATAATTATAAGTTATTTATAATTAATGATTTTAAATATTAAAATTTGATGATTTACCTACTCTGAATTACCTACTCTGATCTGGGCCTACTCTGAATGCTAAAAATAAACGGCCATTCTCCGATTAGCAAGTTTTACTTGTCCGGGCTTGATTAATCCACAGTATTATCAGATTCAAACATGATTTTTTACACAAAAATATTTTTGTATACAAAAATATTGGCTTCTGTTTTAAATAGATAAGACCAAATTAATTTAATGTATACTCAGCGAACCTGTGTTCTCTAATTACCGTGGCGTGTCCACACACCAACTTAATGTTAAAACTTGCTTGTAATTTTTATAACGTACAGATTAACTTTGATCCATTCAACGTTTTAAACGGTATTAGGTATACAACGTGTAATATCGATTCAATAGAACCAGTCTACAAATAATTATCATTAAGTAACCACTTGTCCGCTCTAAAGTTATAATTGCCGTGATAATTTGTGCTCTCGGGTGTAAATCCCTAAAAACAGTATTTTTGGCACATCACTACCGTACGCGCCGCGTCTCCTCAGTGTGTACTATAGCTCATATACATACAGTCGCACGTCTCTAACCTTAGTGTACCGCCAATGAAGCAGGTGAGTATATAATTACCGTAGCCTTGGTTAAAAACTTTTCTAATTACCGTTTTATTTATTTTAATACTTGATTTTTTAAGTTAAACCCGAATTGATCATGGCAATTGAGACAATACTTTGGCCTCTATACGTTGTAATAAGTTAATATTTGCATACTGTGTCCGTTTTCGACATTTTTAAGAAATTCTATCGTTTTCTAATTACCGTATAATAATTACCATATGTTTATAATTACCGTTGTATGTAAAATTAATACACGTTTACGAACTGTAACCGCGAATAATGGAAAAATTTCCCATGGTTATTATTATCATTGTCGGTAAATATGTCTATATAATATGCTGCCCAATTATTATTTAAGTTATTTAATTTATACTAGCGGCCCGCCCGCGGTTTCACCCGCGTGGATCCCGTTCTCGTGGGAATATATGCATGTATTATACATAAAAACCTTCCTCTTGAGTCACTCTACCTATTACAAAAAACCGCATCAAAATCCGTTGCGTAATTTTAAAGATTTAAGCATACAGACAAACAGACAGACAAAAATAGCAACTTTGTTTTATACTATGTAGTGAGGATGGAAAAACCCAAAAATACCAAAGAGGAAATTAAAGAAAAGAGAAGGCTCGCCGCACTACAACACACTACAAAGCCAGCGCAAAACCATGAAGGCGGGCCTAGGGACAATCGATGCAAAGCTGGATGGTTTCCAGGAAGATTTGAACGTCGTGAAGGAGAACCTAGAATTGGTCAAGGTGCGAACATCCGAGCACGACCAAGCCCTCAAAAACCATGACGCGTTACTCAACTCCCACGAAACTAGGCTCGTGGATTTGGACAACAAGCTGCAAAAAATGAAGTTTTTGGGCACGGCAGCAACCAGCCCATGTCCTGGGGCCCCGAACTTTAAGGTCTCAAGTTTCGACGGCACGACCTCGTGGACGGCATTCAGGCACCAGTTCGAGGTAGTTGCAAGTGGGAATGGCTGGGAGGACGAGCACTCGTTGGCGGCACTCACCCTAGCTCTACGAGGAGAGGCACTGCTGGTGCTTGAGAACCTGCCGGCCGAGCGACGCACCTTGGAGTCGCTATTTAAGGCCTTAGAAGGTCGAACGGGGAAAAGCAACTCGAGGACGTGTATCGCGCGCAGCTTTAAGACCGGTCACGGAAGACGAATGAAGGACTGCAGCAATGGACCACAGAGATCGAGTATCGAGCACCTCGTACGCCCAGCTTATGCGTCGAGCTCCACACCGGTCGAGGCAAAGTGTTAGAGGTGCGCTTGGGACATCACGCAACATAGGAAGCAGCTTTAGCGCATGCCCTTGAAGTGGAAGCGGTACGAAGCGACTATAAAGGTCGTAAGGTGCACGAAGTCATAGCAGCGATTCAACCTCGTACTGGGCCGGACTCGGAAACACCCAAAATTGGTGTCGACGGCTACCCAAGTCGACAGCCAAGAGCTAGAAGCCGCCGCTGAGAAGACCGCCAAGTCTCCTACGAAGACACCGACGGCGCGCAAGCCGAAGAATGTCGACGTCCTGTCACGACGCCCATGCTCCGAAGGTCGATATTGCATCAAGCATTAAAGAAAGAATTAAAGAAGAGGTTAGGGTGATAAGGATGCAGGACCTAGACGACTCTTGGGCAAGGGAGCAAGTAAGCCAAGCTCAGAAGGAAGACAAAGACCTCAGCCTGATCATGGAATGGAAAGCCAAAGGACAGAGGCCCCTGGGGAGTGATGTGTCAATCTCAAGCGCAACGACTAAGGCATACTGGGCTCAGTGGGACAGCCTTATATTGGAGAATAGCGTGCTTTATCGGAGCTGGGAGTCACTCAACGGAAGGGAAAAAGCCCTGCAAATGGTTATTCCTAAGAGTAAGGTGGCTGATTTGCTGAAGCTCGTAGGTACACGATGGCACTTCCGGTGGGCTCCTCGGCATCAAGAAAACCCTCGTAAAGATACGAGAACGCTTTTATTGGGTGCGGTGTCGAGAGGACGTCGAAGAAAGGTGCAGGAAGTGTACAGTATGCGCTTCTGTAAAAGAGCCTGGCACTAGATCCAAGGGGAAACGACAGCTGTATAACGTCGGAGCCTTTTGGGAAAGAATCGCCATAGACGTTGCTGGGCTATTCCCTCAGACTGAAGACGGGAATAGATTCATCATCGTGGTTCAAGACTACTTCAGCAGATGTTCCGGCCATTGTTTGCAAGTCTGAACCAAATGGCGAAGACCGTGGCCAAGAAACTTGTCCAGGAGGTAGTATGCCGCTTTGGTGTACTATCGTCTGTGTGGGTGTACTATCGATAAGTCTATTGCTTTAATTTTAATTATATCAGTATAAATTATTAAAATGTGCGTTAATATCATTTCAGTATCATATTTTACATAGATTTGATGATATTTTCTAATTACCATACTCATAATTTTTTTAAGTCTCATTATCTAGAAAACTACCATTATTTGTTACATCCCTCATTAATTATTGAATTTATATCATTGAATTGTTTCATATTTTAATGTGCTCCAGTCAACTCAGTGAAAAATAAAAAAAAGACGTGTGGCACTCGGAGACTGCCGCGGTAAAGCTATTGCATAGCATTATATATAAATTAACAAAACAAAAAATAATACTGCATTTGTGATAATAATAATAAAATGAATGTATATAGAGTAATAACTCATTTTCTTTCACAATTTTTTCGTGACTTTCTTCATTAATAAATGCACTTTGTTTATTCATATTTAAAACACTTTGTACACAAATTATACGAGTACAGATATTCACTGTTTTACAGTGGGATAAGAAAGTGGTGTACCAGTTTTCATTTAGTTGCCTAGTTATCAAAAGTTACATCAAAGTTTATTAGAAACGGATAATGCATTAATTTGTGCAAAGAAGATTTAAATATTCTGAACAAAAGCATAAGAACTATTTCAGTTGACAAAATAATTCTTTTTAAAAAGAAAATTGACATTTGACATTTAAGTCCTACAACGATCTTTTGGCGCGTGAATGACGTGTGGGTGACAGAGACAGTGCCTTACAGTTTGCCTTGCCTGTATGGCACTGTCTCTATCACCCTCAAGTCATTAATATAGTGTCATTATTTTATGTCATGTTATTATTTTGTATGTTTTAAATCTAAATACGCGATAATTCGACTATTATGAATACATGTTGTCGATTCCAACGCCTTATTTAATCCAGATCTACATGTAATTATTCTTAAAACACCGAACCGACGGGGCGAAAATCAAATGTTTGACAGGTAAGATTTGTATGGGAAATTAAAATTTTCATTTTTTTAGTATTTACCTCGCAATTTTTCATATTTTCTCATCGCTGCAACCTTCCCTGAACTTCCACGAATATTTCAAGACTAAAATTAGCCAAATCGGTTTAGCCGTTATAAAGTAAAAGTTAGTTAACTCAGTTAAAAGTTCTGGTATTTATCGATGTGTGGGTGCATAGACATAGTAACTATGTCTGTGTGCAGGGTGTAATAAATTTTCGTTACGAAATTTCTGCATTCGGTCCCCGCGCCCAAGGCCCGCGATAAAAGCTATACAATAGCTTAAAAGGTTATGGTAATTAGGCAAAGAACGCCGAATTGGAGAATAACCGTAAAGATGAATAATGTATACTTATCACAAATTGTACAGGGAATAAATTACAATTCCGAATCCGTAGCGCAGTGATTCAAGAGATAATAGTGTATGTGGTTTTAAAAGAGTTCGTTTTCATTCAATTTGATTTATAAAAGAGTCATCAAACTAGTCGAACCCTTGAATTATCCACGAATTGTGCATGTATAAAGAGGCAACGAATATTTTCGTTTCATTTCACGTATTTTAAAATTCACTTAGCAAAATGCAGCGGCAAGCAAAATCAAATACTATGATTCGTTCACCTATATTGACAGAAGTCTATCCGAGCTTTTTAACTACTTTATATTTACTAACGGATTTCCATGAATATTACGGATTTAGTTTGCGATGTTATAATTTGTCTTGGAGCTGGATAGATTTTATGATAATGTACCATGTATGTAGATACCTATTGTAATATTTTACTTGCGAGTGCAACGTTTGTATAATACTTATATTAACTTATTCAGATTCATGTAAGGTAATTCTAGATAATTTTCCCATAAAAATAACGAACACCCTTTTTAGGGTTCCGTACCCAAAGGGTAAAACGGGACCCTATTGCTGAGACTTCGCTGTCCGTCCGTCTGTCCGTCCGTCCGTCTGTCTGGTGACAGACGGAGCCTGGTGGCTGTATCTCATGAACCGTAATAGTTACACAGTTGAAATTTTCACAGATGATGTATTTCTGTTGCCGCTACAACAACAAATACTAAAAAACAGAATAAAATAAATACTTAAGTGGGCGCCCTTACTTTCGACGCCTCAGCGATAGTTTAGTTACCTTTCGGGCCAAGAGATGGCGTTGTGGCTAATATGTGGCTACAATAAAACAATGGTCAGACAGACAAACAGATTTTTTTATACATAATGGTACGGAACCCTCCGTGCGCGAGTCCGACTCGCAATTGGCCGGTTTTTTATAAGTGACGAGTGCTCAACTGTAAGGTACCTATATTCAGTTTGCCATATTCCGACGAGTTTTAAAAGTCATTAATGAAAATAAATCTCTACTAACATTGTTCCTCGCCAATATTCTTGGTTTAGGAGGTGTTCACGTTTTAACAGAAGTTTCGATACACGTCCGAACAAAATGTATTTTATGAAGGAGTTTTCTTAATTGTTATAATTAAATAAGTAAGATGGAAATAAATATAATTCATTAAAATTATTTCACTTAAAGTTAAATAACAATTCCAGTTCATAATATTGAAAATAATAACAATATTTTTTTTTGCTTTATGTCGGTAAAATAAAGCCGTCACGTCGGTAATAATTAAGATCAATATTGCAATAGTTGCTTAGCAATAATTGTACTCACGCTTCATACATAGGTACACTTCAACCTGCGCAGCCATATAAAAGAGTGAAGCTCGGTAACGCGATAAGGCAAGCGCCAGCCGCCTTAGACAATGGGGGACATGCGCCTTACTTGTCACGTACATCGTGACAAGACTGTGCCCTCACTACGCTGTCATTACTCTGCGTTCGCGTTCGATACAAAATGCGTTTTAATTGCATCCCTCTCAAATGCCAGCTTACCGCCCCTCTGATTAAGGTACCTACATTGCATATTGGGGGCAAAGTTTTAAATGTTGCAAGTAAATTTTGCTTACAAGCTAAATTGAACTATGAACACAGGTAAATTGGTTTTTAGCGAGGAGTGGCAATTCCGTACGCGTGACGCTCGGCGCTTCAGGTATAGTACATGTACGTGTTTATCCGCAGATTCTACACACAATATGTTAGAAATTGTCACTTCATATGTTATTGAGCTTTGAATATTCCAATAACAGGAAGCGACACCCTCACTCGTAGTGATATCTTTCAAAGAATCTCCTGCTTCGAATAGCTCAGCCACCTTTAGGGAAGTTTGACTTGCTCGCTTTTGAATAACATGGATCGCAAACATTTTTGAATTACTTTCAAAAGTTAAACGCGACTAGATATCTCAATTAACGACTTTGTACTGCGAGTTTCTACATTTTTAAACCTTAAATTGATGTAAGAAGTCTTTTAACTTCCGATTTTTTAAACATTAGGTACCTATGCCTTATGCTTAACTCTACTACTTTCAATTAAATTCCTCTAATATTCTTGTAGGTTTCTTATATTCTTGTCTTAGTGAATATATGAGCACATCAAACTATTTTTATTTAAATTTACATCAGTATAGTGTTTTATATTAGAAATTGAAGTGATACTCCAAAAGTAAAGCATACGAGTAAGTACCTATCTTATCTCTTCCATGCCTTCAAGTCAAAGTCCGTTGCTTATGAATTTATGACTCACGCTGCTGAACAATAAACGGGTAAGACTCCTTTTTAAAGATGCTGGGAACTGTACCACCGAGCTTAATCCCTACATTTAAATCCACTAACGCGAGGTTCTTTGTTAGCTGATAAAAATACAATACAAAATATTCTTTACTAGCCTCCGCCCGCAGGCTTCGCCCGCGTGGAATTCGTTTAAACTTCACTCCCCTATTTCACCCCCTTTGGGGTGGAATTTCTAAAAATCCTCTCTTAGTGCTCCCCTACACTCTCCAAGGAACATACATGCCAAATTTCAGCTTCTTCCGTTCAGTAGTTTCGGCTTTGCGTTGTCTGTCAGTCAATCACCAGTAACACAAGAGATTTATATAATACTAGCTTTTGCCAGCGGCTTCGCCCGCGTGAATTTCGTTTAAACTTCACCCCTTTATTTCACCCACTTAAGTGTCATAAACGTAAGAGTAGATAAAATATAGGTATACTTAATCAGAAAGCTTCGAACTGCTAAGCTATCGGGAGTTACACGTGTTATTGTGAGTCAACCATACATGATTTCTGTGTAGCTTTAACCATTAAGGTTGCACACGCGACGAAAGCTTAAAAAATGGAGTAACTTCTCCCGTTTCCCCAACATTTCCCTTCACTGCTCTGCTCCTATTGATTGTAGCGTGATGAAAAGTATACTATAACCAGCGCGGGAGTATGAAAAATAATTGTACCAAGTTTCGTTAAAATCCGTCGAGTAGTTTTTGTTTCTATAACGGTTATACATCAGACAGACAGACAGACAGACAGACAGACAGACAGACAGACAGACAAAAATTTTACTGATTGCATTTTTGGCATCAGTATCGATCCCTAATCACCCCCTGATAGTTATTTTGGAAATATATTTAATGTACAGAATTGACCTCTCTACAGATTTATTATAAGTATAGAAGATATAGATAGATGAAGATTGCGTAGGGAGCTAATGTTGGATTCTCACAAGACGACATGTCTTGTGAGAATCCAACATTTAAAAAAGATGTCAAAACAAAATAAATTCATACATACAACATGTTGGTAAAAATTATGGAAGAAGTCCAAACTTACATTGTAAAGAATTTAAGAAGTATCTAATAAAAAATGTAGACAAAAATGGCAAGTAGGTATGGGTGAACTTATTGCGTAGGACATCTACGAGTACGTAACGCGATGCCAATCTTAACTTAAGCAGAAGGTGGTAGGCCTATATTCTGATATACTTTATTGGTCATACCAGTGTAAATGATTAACAATTGTAAACTAACTGTAGTAAACTAAAGGGTATATGCTCTACGACTTTTCAGCCTTGAGGAGAATTCCGATATTCTGTAAAGTGCACATAAATGGTTTGAAGCCTTTACCTATTAGTAAAACAAATGCAAAAAGGAGCTCAATGTCTATTCATGTCGCCTGCATCCAAAATATACAGCGAAGTGTGCACGAGGAACGGGTCTATTTCAATAATTATCTCTGCATTAGGCAGATGACAAGGACATTGTATGGTCTCCATGTACATTATCAGGGCGAACGTCTATTGTTTTCCGCTTTACATAAATACACGTATTAAATCCGGTATCCCCAACCCACATTAGGCGACAATAGTTACGCAGAATAACTCTTCAATCATTAAACGAGACGCACTGACATTGTGTTTAGAATAAAACAGGAGTAAATAAAATATAATTTTTGTATAAAAACTAGTGTTTATTTTACACTTTTCACGTATTCAGACTTCAGTGAAAGAAATTCATTATTGCTTCCACCCATCAATAGCCCACTGATGAGAACGGGTCTCTCTAAATCATTGAGAAGGCCTAGAGCTTACTCTACCACGCTGAATCTCTGAGGATTGGACATTGGTGACGTTAGTGGTGAACCCAAGTATTGTAACTTTTTATGCCACCCGAAGGTCTCTATGCATGCATTGATCAATAACTGCTATCTATTGATAAAAATCGAGACTGGCGGTTCGACGTTCTCTTTGAAGCAGAGAAACACAAAAATAAATTTTCCGCTAGCGTTCTGGTCCTGTTATTCATAAAAGTATGATCACCATTACTTAACATTTAAAGGAATTTCTTTTTATGGTAGATAGACCACTAACCACCAAAAACATTCCACCACTAAAACAAACATCACTGGCCGGTTGCGACGGTTGCCAAGAAAGGTGCATCCTCTAAGTATTAAATTACTTTTCCGAACTGCAACTTTGTGCAGGACATTTCACGGTAAAGATATTTCACAGTTATTTGTTCAGCACAGAGGCACAGAAAAATTCCATAATTCTTAATTAAGTGCAGTGATTTGATTTACTTAATGTAAAACTACGTTGAAGTAAAATTGCGGACTTAATTAATTTAAATGAAGAACTTGGATTCGTTTATAAGTACGAGTATATGGTTGAATGTGTATTTGTTCTATGCTCCGTTCACCTGTAAAGCAGAAAATGCTCGTATTGTAAAGCCCGGGGCATATGAGACGCTGAGATTCGATGTCAAGTGCCTAAAGGATTTGAAGGTAACACGCGTTTTTCGTGTTTAACATTTAGGAGGAGCTTTTGGGATGCATATTTCATAAATTTTTGAATAAAGCTGATTTTTTTAAAATCTTCAACAATGTGTGTATTGGATTTTACCTACTTATTTTTACTGATATAGATATCAAATCAAAGAAACAACGTTAATGTTAGTTAGAAGAGATCTTGCATAAGAAGAAAATAACCCAAAATTTAAACAAACTATTTAAAAATAAAAATAAAACAAGCCGCACCCAAAAGTATCAAAATATAGAGTATTTAATTTTAGAGTCATTCAAATCAACTCATTCAAATTGCGTTCTCCAACCCGATGATTTAGAGCAGCTGCAACGACCGTTACAGATTGAGTCAATCTCGTACAAGAGGCTGATTCATCACTCATTCAATAACTGAGCTTTAATGAAGTAAAATCACTAACTCGATCCATTCAAAAACTATACTACATATGTAGTTATGAAATGTTATTTCATTAATATCTAATTTGAAATAAATAATTTGATTCATTATTTTTATCATCGAAAAATTCTCACTTAATTAAAAACCTAATTTTGTTGTGATATCAAACATTCTGCAGAGGTTTACATTATACATATTAAGAAATACATTATGAAGTTGGTCATCGATTTTTGATACGATTTAATGCCTAGTTTATATGGGAAATCGTCACTTTTACCGCATGATAATATCGCTGCTTTTCATGAATACTCGCACAAAACAAAATTTTGAAAATAACAGTTTATAACACAGCCAATTCCAAAATAGTGCTTATTTCATGCTCAGTAAGACTCACATTCATAACGACAAAACCGGCATAATGGCGCGCAAAAATGTTGTTTTGTGATTGGTTGATTTATCACGCCATATTTGTGCAACAATCTATGTTCGCCAGTTGCTATTATTGTTTTCGCGAGAGCACATGAAACTTTCTAGAATATTATCTTATTTCCAAATAATCGAGTGTTAAAAGTGTTAATTTAGGCAATATTTTCTACAATATTGATTTATTTTGAGTTGCTTGAATATTGAAGATAAAATTGTGTCTATTTTCGATCATAATATTTTTAATAAAAAGTGCTGCATTTCATGCTATTTTGATTTATGTTCCTATTCATGATAATATACTAAAACTCATTTTGTAACAAGTCGAATGACGTGCAGTTTTTAATTATTAATTATGGTACTTGATGACAAAAACCAAAATATTTCGATTTTGATTAAACTTTGATTAATGCCCTTTCAATGTATATATTTTATTTTTCTATTGATAAAATACATGAAAAGATAAGAGAATTAATATTTTGTTTAATTTTTAAATGGCTGCCCTGTAAAATGTGTGTTTTTTGGATTGTGTGGTTATTCGTGTAAACCAGCGATATGTAAACATGTTAAATGAAACTCTTAATATAACAATTTATTTTAAATACAACATTCATTATAAACTAACATGTAAAGGCATTGAATTGCCTAGCCTTGTTTAATCGATATAAAATTCGTTAACACATTTACTCTATCCAAGCTATCAAAAATTCGCGACCTAAATACAAAGAGCAGGGAATTTTCGAATCAGATTTATAGATAGGATAGGATCACTTTGGATTATATCCTTTGAAAGATACGAAAAAAACGAGTGGATTTCTTTAGAAAGCTACGAGAAATATGTTTCCTCCCACTTCCGATATTCCTGGAGGTGACAAATAACAATTGGCTGGAATTCAATATAGGCATCTGGATGCGGGCATCGCTTCGGCGCTGTCTCGGCCCCGTGACGCATCCTACCTACTTACGTATTCAAAACTCGAAAGGATCATTGTCATGTATTATTATCATCCCAACCGAACTTCTTGTAAAGTGTTTTAAGTAACGATAACATTAGTAGTTTTATTATTTTGTATTATCGTTTTTGATAAAAGGTTTTCTTTATTTATTCCTGTTATTTTACTTAATCGTGACAATAATAAGTATAGTGTACCTACCTATGTAAAAAGAGAATTCCAAATAGTCATACTTATCTACGCCCAGCTCATGTATCCCCTAGAACCGGAAAAACTTATATTTCCACAGATTTCTTTTTCAGTGTAGTGTCAAGGTAGTTTTTTTTTATTTCTGTTTTGTTATAGTAGCTTGTATAACAACAAATTCTACTATGACGAGCTTTATCTTTGTGATTTTTTAATTTCATTTCTTATCTTAATCTTTATTTTTATATCATTTTCCTAAATATAATTCTTGTAGGGGGTTCGTTAACACCCTTAGAGTGATAAATAATAAAACTATGATATTTGATATTTATGATAAAATATATTAAAATGCTAACTTATTGATACTGATATTATGTGATATGATATGACGTGGATGATAAGAGTGCGCGTGCGATGATAATTGATTGCAGACTGATTCAAAAATTGATCTAGCTATATGTTCTAGTTAAATGTACTACTTGCAATGTTCTAATTGAAGTGTTATGTATGCTTATAAATCTATGTCAGTGTTATGTATGCTAATAAATCTATGTCGTGAGATTGATGATTTTACAATATTAGAATTGTAAAATGTTATTAGAATTTAGAATTGCAGCCCGTACAATTCTAATAATCGAATGTCGTTTTAGTTTAACTTTATATAGTAGATACATCATCAACCCGCATACAAGTATAACATGGTTATATGCACCACTTTTATAATAAGTGTTATTGCAATTGACCCGAGTTACACACACAATTATGGATCATTAAACCCCGGATTCAATGAATTAGGTATTTATGTACCTGAACAATTTGCACAACTTCAATATGTGTAAGTATGTCTTATCATCATAACCGAATATTGTCCTATTGTATATCTTAGATGACCTTACGCAATAAGTCAAAAACAACCTAGTACTTTAAAGTTGTATGGAAATACTTTAAAATTCTGCGAGACCATAAAAAGGAAATTCGTATCGTGTTTGCAATTTACCAAAAAAATGTTTTTTATTTTTATAAGCAAGTGATAATCCAATTTTTAAAGTCAGAAAAGCGTAAACATGCAAAGATGGATATGCATACAGGATTCTGTCAAAGGAATACCAAAATATCGAATACAATAGACTCCCGTTTCGTGGATTTAAGTTTTTAATTGTTGGAAATATTTAATTTCTTTTTGTTATCGCATAAAAGCGGTCCCCTTTTTGACTCTTTAGTTAGACCATGATAGAGATGTGAATTACATAAAACGAACTAACAAAAATATTGTTACAACAAAATCAAGATTCACAAGAACATAAAACTAGGTACATAAAATGATAAAATACAAAATTCAATCTACTTACGTATATAATAAGTACTATAATTAATTCCTTTTCAATTAGCGTCCACACTGAATAGCTTGACCACTAGATTCAATTACATTTCAACGTATTAATTGGGATTTGGGGTTCTGGAGAATTTAAACAGAAGGCTCTTGTCCCGAACTTGACTGCGAACTCGGATTCCGTTTACTCTCGCTCGAATTAATTGCGAACTAGGATCTCATTATCTACAGCCAGAAGAAAATCAAATACAGCCTAAGAGTCTAAGTTATACCAAGAACAAATAATGTAATTTGATAAAGTTTAAATTCCTGAATAAAAGGAGATGTTTCGTACTGATTATTTTAATTGATTCACTGTTATTTATTGCATATGTAATAGAGATACGATTGGTATTTTGCACCGACTTCAAAAAAGAAGGAGGTTCTCAATTCGACCGTATGTATGCTTTTTGTATGTGAACAGAAATCTGCTCTGGAGTAGCTTGGCGAACTGTGGTTTGTATCTTTACACATTATGACAGAAGATATTAGGTGAGCCCAGCAGTGGGTCAGTTACGGATTCATTCGATTCTATGATTAAGCCAAATACATTAGAAGCAATTAAATCAATCACAATCAAAATAAAATGACTTACTTCAAAACAATGAAGTTACGTATTCATTTGACTCAACAGTCAATAACAATAACATCGATCACATTAAAAATAATATCACTTAGTTTAAAACAATAAAACCACTTAACACTCTACTAACTCATATAAAATGAAAGTTACTAAATCTCGTGTTGATTGTGTTGTCTTAAACCGAGAAAAAGTGTCTAGATAGAACACGGAAACTAATTGTGTAGCAGTCAACCATTCTTACTAATGGCGTGTACCTTTACCTCACAATTTCCCGCTTTCATGTTAGTTAACAACTTCGCTCATTCAATTCAATGGGGAACATTTCGAACACATAAGAAATAAAACCTTAATTAGCCATCGAGACACGAATTCTAACAAGGAATTTTCAAAAAATTGGAATGAAAGAAATGCTTACCTAAAGTTTTGGGAAACTAAGTCGATTTCAATATTCATGTCGTTTTTGATACGACATTACGAGTTGAAGTATTTTTGAAACACTCTTAATATAAGTATTGCCTAGAATACGAGAAACGCAAAATCTCACTTGACCCTGGGATTACCTAATTTAAATATTTGACTTTAAAAGTTAAATTATAATCTGAAACATTAATGACAGGTAAGCACTCAAATTAATACAAATTGAACCCACAATTGAGCGATAAAATAAATTACCTAATATTATAACTTTTTTATTTTTAAACACAAAGAATAGCAAAATAACTGGATTTAGGTAAGCAGTGTCAAAATGTCTGTATCACAAAATTACTTATACAACACTTGAAGCTTATGGGTATTACCCAGAATACGCAATCTTTAATGCGACAATTTTCATGAAACGTCTTTAAAGTACGCCTGTAAATATTGTCGCTATGCCGCAATAACTTATCGACCACATTTTATATGCTACGTTGAAAAGCATTAAGTATTTGATTCCACGTATATTTAACAATTTTAAAACAAGTTGCTCCAATTCTCCATAACGTAACATGATATCACCATAAGTCGCAACCTTCACGGAGGATGCTCAAATGAAATTAAACTGTTCGCTGACTGCCGAAGGGACCCGTTGTCCATAATAATTACAAACTACTACTAAGAGGAAGTCGGTAACTTGAGACGAGTTATAATTATCTGCGACGGTAGCCGGTCATTTCTGGTAGCTGAATTGATATCTTGAACTATTAAGGTATTTTATTTTACTTATTATTTTCACAAGATTGACCTTTGTTAACGAATGTCACTAATGCTTTTATAACCTGTACACTTTAAATTCCTAGTCTTAATGATAACAAGATAACAAAATAGGTAAAAATTAATAAATAATTTATTAAAATAATTCTTTTGCTTAAGTTTAAGCAATAGGTATTATAAGCATACAAAAGCAAAACGTCACATACTCATCACGTAACAACAAAAACCACTCGACGTACAAAGACACATAAGGCAGGGAATTTATAATTAGTGGACGGTCAATACGAATGGATTTTATCATAATTATTCTACTCCCAACAGGATAAAATAGGGGTTCTTCGATTTACAGCACATAAAAATTGTTCAGAAATAAACATAAACATTAAAAATAATGGAAACCCTGTTTCAATATTTTTGGAAAATCAACTCTATAAATGTTAAGAATGAAATTTTTTTTATCAGTCAAAAGTACTTCAATACGGGCAAAGCCACGTGCAACAGCTAGTCAACTATATAATTTCATATATGTAACACTGATTTTTTAAATTTATGACAAAGCTCGCCTTCTCAAATAGTTCATTTGAGAATTTAGTTTAGCCATTAATATTTTGAAACATACCTCGCTGCTGACTTCCTGTGTCCTGACGTGATGAGATTTTGATATAACCTTTTAGCATTGACTACTAAAGAGCAGTACTGAACTTGATGTACCACAAGCTACTTTATAATCCAACTTTAATATGAAGATGAAATATTATACAGTCAGTATACACTATTTTACAATTACCCATTTTACATTTAACGCAATTTAATTCTCTTTTCAATAAGAAAAAGTTTTTACTCCATAGCTATCGTAATTATTTAATTTAGTACCTACTTAAATCAAAATATATACTTAAGTTTTCTAATATCAGTAATAAGAAAAGACAACTTTTGGGCTGATAAGTGACCAAAATTACTTTATGTAGTACTATTCAAATTTAGTTTGATCAAACAGGTATCATTGTTTACATGAGAACATAATATAAGTACGGTTGTTGAATCGCAAGGTAATTGGAGTCAAGCGGATGCAACCATTTGAGACGTCTGCTCAATTAAGTAACCAAGAGCACATCAGAGTACTCAATCAATGTTTTCTCGTAATATATTGTCCGTAGCATTTCAACCAACCCGCGTTTTAGCAGCCAGGCAGCGTGGTGAAGTACGCTTAGTTGTAAGGAGAGACTTGTGCTTTGATAACAAACGTAGATCGCGCCAAACTCAATCAATCCGAAAGCCCTTATCCCCGGATTAAATAGCTGATTGATTAAATTAATTTCGTGTGCTGAAGGATAAAAATGTCAACGTCGGACTCAATAGCACGCTAAAGAGATTATATACAAATTATAAATTCAATAATAACGTCGTTTAGCATTTCGTAACAAATGCGTAAAAAAACCAAAACGGAGTATTATGAAAAAAATAATTATTAATTGAATCAAATTCAGGCGAACTGGCAATAAACTTAACAATGGTACCGGCCAAAGCCATATTTTTGTGATCCTGAGAAAAAATATCCTACCTACAATGTTTTGAGATGTTCTGGATTAATGTATCAAAAATTTTTAAACGGCAAAATAGATCACAGTTAGATACTGCCGTGTGCAATAGTTAAAGACTATTTGCCATGAGGCAATGCAAAATATTATAAAAACATGACACAATCATACCACATACTTATACAGTCAGTATTTTACTGTATTCATCATGATCATTAGTTCAGTGACTCTAAAGATTAGAGTAACCCACATAATACTTTAATTAATATTTGAAGGATATTAATATCTTTTCATCCCACCTATTCGAAAAAGACGACTTGGTTCGCCTTTAAGTGCGCCCAAAGTTGATGTTTTCTATTAGAAATTTTTAGCGGGCGGGAATGAGTTTTTCGTCCTTTTAAATAAGTGGAAAAGATCTTTTCCGCGCACTTTTTAAGCTATTGCATAGCTTTTATCGCGGGCCTTGGGCGCGGGGACCGAATGCAAAAATTTCGTAACGAAAAAATTATTACACCCCCATCACCCACACACAGACATAGTTACTATGTCTGTGCACCCACACATCGATAAATATCAGAACTTTTAACTGAGTTAACTAACTTTAACTTTATAACGGCTAAACCGATTTGGCTAATTTTAGTCTTGAAATATTCGTGGAAGTTCAGGGAAGGTTGCAGCGATGAGAAAATATGGAAAAATTGCGAGCAAAATACTAAAAATGAAAATTTAAATTTCCCATACAAATCTTACCTTTTTTTTATGGAATTAAGATAGCAAACGAGCATGCAGTACCACCCTTCCCCTGCCGCCCATAACAACTGTGACCGACCTAGAACTAGACTCAAAGGGACTAGGATGGTTAGTCCAGTTAGTAGATGGTGTTAGAATATTAGTTGGTTAGTTTGTTAATAAGTGCGAGGACAGGGTATTACCTGTCAAACATTTGATTTTCGCCCCGTCGGTTCGGTGTTTTAAGAATAATTACATGTAGATCTGGATTAAATAAGGCGTTGGAATCGACAACATGTATTCATAATAGTCGAATTATCGCGTATTTTGATTTAAAATATACAAAATAACATGACATAAAATAATGACACTATATTAATGACTTGAGGGTGATAGAGACAGTGCCATACAGGCAAGGCAAACTGTAAGGCACTGTCTCTGTCACCCACACGTCATTCACGCGCCAAAAGATCGTTGTAGGACTTAAATGTCAAATGTCAATTTTCTTTTTAAAAAGAATTATTTTGTCAACTGAAATAGTTCTTATGTTTGTTCAGAATATTTAAATCTTCTTTGCACAAATTAATGCATTATCCGTTTCTAATAAACTTTGATGTAACTTTTGATAACTAAGCAACTAAATGAAAACTGGTACACCACTTTCTTGGCCCACTGTAAAACAGTGAATATCTGTACTCGTATAATTTGTGTACAAAGTGTTTTAAATATGAATAAACAAAGTGCATTTATTAATGAAGAAAGTCACGAAAAAATTGTGAAAGAAAATGAGTTATTACTCTATATACATTCATTTTATTATTATTATCACAAATGCAGTATTATTTTTTGTTTTGTTAATTTATATATAATGTTATGCAATAGCTTTACCGCGGCAGTCTCCGAGTGCCATACTTCTTTTTAATCATAGAGTTTTTTGAATTAAGTTCGGATTGTTAGAAATTCACGTTTTTGTTTTGAAAAAATGAGTTCTTTCTGTGTAAGTATAATTCCTGAATTTGAGGCGCCTTTTATTTTCTCATAGATGAAAAGTAGAGTGTATCACTCGGGAGCAAATATTTTTGGCTCGGGCGACGTACTTTGAATCCCTCGCTACGCTCGGGATTCTACTTTAGAATCCCTCACTTCGCTCTGGATTCAAAAAAGCGCCCTCGCCGTAAAAATATTACTTTGCTCCCTTGTTATACAATCTACTATTGTTGCCCTGGCAAAATTATTTAGGCAAATAATATTATTACTCTTTTCTTGTATATGATGCTGTAAAAATTTAAAATCTTTAAAATTGTGGGTTATCTTTTTTATTTGACTTAATTATTTATGTAGGTGTAGGTAGGTACTAAGCAGGTTGTAAGGCAAAGTTTAGCAGAAAGTTACCTGTAGTTTTCAGATACATTGCAAGTCGATCTGACTTGGAAAAGCTTCTTAAGTAGCGTAAGTACAGCATGAAATACACATACGATGAACTAGGGTTATGGATAATCTTCTTAAGAAAAGTTTTAGACTTAAAATCAGATGGAGGTTGAAAATAGTGAGGTGGAATTTAACGTACCCAACTTTTCGAAATTTTGCAATTTTTAAGTTTGTGGAAATATAAAGCTACTATTGCTCTTTATTTGCGATAACCACGAAAAAATATGTATTTAGTAGTTGAACAAATGGGAATAACAGTGAACAAAACAAAGCAGGAGATAATTATATTTAGTTGTTTATGTATTTGTAAACGTCTAATAAGGCTTTTAAAATGATTGGTTTCCTATAAGTTACAACTATTTGAAGTATACATTTATTTTTTGTTTCCTGAACATTTTGTTAAAAGTGTTTTAGCGGGTTTTGAAACTAGACGACAGATATAACAAAGAATACCTTCGACAATATTAATTAAGGAGTATTCAATCAAATCGATTACCCAAAAGTAGCGCATCATAAATATAAGGATGGACCGAAACATTAATCACTAAGTAACATGTCCGTATGCATGCATGTGGAATTTGAATGTTATAACCTTGAACTTGACATTAAGCAGCATGGACTCCAGAGTGCTGATATTAAAAATTTATTCATAGTGGCAAAATTAAATGACTTTATTATTTATTATAACATAACATATTACAAATAATAACAGCGTTCTATCTATGTCTGAATGAAAATAGATATTAAGCTCTGTATGGTCAAACAGGACCATCATTTACCTTAGTGAGATGATTTCGATTGTAAAGGCAGTGTCGAAATTGTAAATATTTGCCTGTAACCATATTTATGCTTACTCTCCAGGCATTTTTTTGCCTCGATGATAAAACTTACTTACTTCCAATAAAATTAAATGAGTTAGACGAAATACCTTTAATATACTTGAGTTTTTATATTTAAGCTATTTGAGATTAAAGTCTTCAAAAACTCAAAGACCCAAATAGTTGGGCTTTGGATGAGCTAAAGTAGTCATCAAGTAATGATCGTTACATATTTTGTTTCAAAAGGTAAGTAAATACCTTTCCGGCTTTCTGTGCATTGAGACATTTTATTGTCGAGGAGGAAACGCGTTCCGCTCTTAGTAGAGGTGCTTTCCTTTTGAGCATAAAAAAGGTTGTTGTCGGAGTAATCAAGACTCATGGAATAATACAAAGATTTGTGCGAACAACAAAATATCTCATTGACACGAATTCAAAGCTTAAGTGCTCTTGAGATTAAGACAATTATAATGTATAAGATTAGAAGTATAGAATCTTATGAAATATGAAAATATTAATACTGTTACTGTCTCTAAACTTACCTAATTGAAATAGATAAAATAGTTAATATAAATCAACTGCATATAAGTCACAATTAATGACAATTTAAGAATAATAGAAGACCCGTTAATACTCAATAATACTGATAGACAACGATTTATCAAAAAGCTCAATCAGATGTAACATACCTAGAAAAAAACAAGAAAATTGCAGATTAAGTTTTAAGAGAGTTTTATCGGCGACAGAAATGGGGGCGTTCCATTTCATTTGAATTACAATTCCAACTGACTTCAAATTAGATTATCCCATTAGAGGTTACTTAACGGCAGCGATCAGCGATTCTAGGCTGCAATCAGTACAAAAACTGGACGAAATCTTTGTAATTTTAGATCCTCATCCTAAATTATCACTCTTAACTCTAAAAAACTTCCCAAAACTGGTTTTAAAGTCACATATCAGACATATCTTGCTATACTTTGTACCGCGGCTAATGTAAGTGAATATGCAAAAAATTTAATAGAAAATTATTCGTCATGCTATACTTTTATTCTTAACTCGCCTAATTGAAATTTGTTTTGCAAAGACAGATTCAATGGTATAAGTACTTATGCAATTTGGTGTAGGCGTTCCTACAAACTTGCTTTGTTTCTAAACTTTAATAGCAAATAGCAGACTTCAAACGGTTAATACTGGTATTGGAAGTTATGTTCCCGTTTGATCCACTTTTGATTATATACTAGTAAGTGATTTATGTGAAAAACCATTTTTAGTTTTATAAAAATGCTTCAAAACGAAATTATATAAGTTAAAGAAGTAACGCAAAAGTTTAAAGTTACCTGAGATAAGTCCGGATCTTCTTCAAGTTTTTCGAGGATAGTTGGCTTGCTATCGGCGGCCACGAAAGCTGCCCAGCTCACAAACAACATCACATAAAGTGCACCCATTATTCCGGGTTACGTAAACCATCCAAAACCACAAAAGTACACTAATATACACCCGCGGAACACATCTACGACGAGATTGTTTCGAAGCGAAGTGAAGTACGCGCGGAGTAAGAGGGCGCGCGGTAGTAAATGCCGGGCGCGGGAGGCACTGACGCGTTGACGCAGAGGTATACCCTTCCCGCTCACGCACGCGTCCGTTGGTCAGATGAAATAAATGGTCATCAAACCAACGGAGACCGTTCAAAAAGTAACGATGTTACCTCACAGGTAACAGAAAGCGTCTTCGTTCACTTAAACTAGCTCGTCAGCTTCCTACCATCCACGTGTGTTATACGGCCAGGTGTTTGTAGTAACCGCAATGTCATTTTGCGGTCGTGGTATCTATTTAAAAATGTTTGAGAAGTAGGTAAAGTTTATTCATAATCTAGATCACGAATGGTTTTTTCAACCTGTGTCAATAGATTAGTTCTGCGATATTAAAAGATTATGAGTAAGTACTCAGTTTGGTGACACTTGAGAATTGTGCTGCGACAAAACAAATTAGGTGTAATTGTAATTTAAATGTAAGTTCCGTTAGTAGGATGACCAATCGTGGGAAATCTTAGCTACCGTAAACATTGCAAATAAACACAGTAGTTAAGTACATACGACCAACTCTCTTTAAACTTTTAAAATAACTTACAATATACGATGCTGAATATAAAAACCTAAACGAAATTCAGTTTTATCCTTTAGGCTTTAGGCTATCATTTTGAGATTTCTCTGGTTATTAATTTTTTTGACTGGGATAATGTAAAATAGTTTGTTTCCGGGTCATGACTGTCATATGATTTATTTGCCTCATTAGAGTAGTGGTAGTTCATATCTCTTTGATTTAGCCTGGGTTGGAAAGTGGCCTTACAATAACATATTCTGATGTTCAAACTCCAAAGCTGTACAGAATTACAGATGGCCTAATTAAACGTACAGGATAATTATAATATGCATAACCTCATTAACTGCTGGCTGTGCCCGAGGTTCTTCAAAATGAAATAGGTACACAACGTTTTGGGTTTTATGGCGCTTTATTCATCCTCAATTTGGAACTCTTTTTAACTGCTGTTGATTTGACCAATGGCTTCAGGTCCCTCTCTGAATGATCACGACAATAACTGTACATGATGGTAGAGTTAACTATATCGATGCAAAAAAAGCGAATACGTAGTAACCCACAAAATAGAAAATGTCCACCAGAGTCAATAAACTGTTGCGATTTCGGAAAATAATGTCTGAGGTCTTAACGTATGGTTCAGTATAACTCTACACAAAAAGTTTTATTAGTCGTAGAGACACGAGATTTGGACCATCCGACGCAGAAGTGTTTAACTATTCCAAATCTGCAATAAAAAAATGTGATATGACTAATTAGTTAGCTTTTACCAATTCTTCAAAACAAGCGATATTTTCTTCGGTGTACAAACAGACTGTACTCGTATTTATATTGTATTGTTCTTCTAATCAGAAAATCACACGGTGTCACCACTTTCCACTTGGCCGGCTACCCATTATGACGCTTCGCATTATGACGTGTGTTCTTTTAGCCGATTATTAAAGTTAAAATGTATAAAGCTAAGCTAAGTATGTAATGTATGATCATAAACAATTTATTACCAGTATGATTTTAACTATATCGAGTAGGTACTCGGGATATTTTACCAATATTTCGACCATAGATCACGGAAATCACGGCGAGATATTTGGGATAGTTATTCAAGTCTCACCGTGACCATAATCCATGCAATTGGGTCAAAATATCGGGATAAGTAATAAATATCGTGAGTACCTAATAAATTTCAAATGTTTAGAGTCCACGGTAAAAAACCTTTAAAATCTTGTATCAGTTTGATGTTTTTGTATATATTTTTTTATTGTAGGCACCTAAGTTTCGCTTACACCTCCCATTATTGTACTCGGTGATAAATGTGACTGATACGTATGTATATGCTTGTAGAGATGTCTTTACCTGCTTTCACACAATCACTGCCGTTTGGGCAAAACGTGACGGGAACATATTACGGTCTATTGTTCGTTATCTGTATAAAATCTTTGGTTCCATCGTGTTCACATTCGATTTTTACACCCTTGAATTAAGTACGCATTGTCAGTGAAAGAGCACGTCAAACAATAGAGCGTCCTAGGCAAGAATAACCCAAATTATAAAAAAAGAAAACATCTTTACAATTTATTTAACTGTGAAGTGCTTTATTGATTTTAATCATGTCTTCTGAAAAATGAAGGTAACCGTATGTGCAAAATGCCTTTGGTAATTGGAGTAGTCCTATTTTAATGGGTCAGGTTTCCTTACAAAATGCTAATAAAACTATAGTTTATTGCCGTATGAAGATTTAAGAAGGTAAACCGCTGACCCAGACAAAGCAAAATCCTTATTACTAAGTTATTTGAAGAAATCCGAATAACAATGAACTTAATATAACAAAATATATCCGGTATATAAGCTTCAAAAAACTTTTCCCTTTTCATATAACTTTTTCTCTATATACGTACGTATTCTAAAAGATATTTTAATTCAGAAAAAAGATATTTTAATCGCCGTCATTTTGCCATAGTCAAAAACAGCACAAACGGAATAAACGTTTACCGTGGAGTGTAATATTCCAGCTAATAATAGTTTTAACTAATACTAATGTTACTCATTAGTAACTCACTCCAACATTGAGTGAGTAGAGCTCGGTTATCGTCAAGCTCTACACAGAGGTTAAAACAGGAATAATAAAGGAAAATGTATTATCTAGACCCATTGAGATACTGTACCTTAACACACATAAAAAATACAGTAACATTGAGAAGTTGCTCTCCTTTTTTTTGAAGTCGTTTAAAAAATAAAAGTTCTGCTATCTCTACCATTATTAAAATTTATTATGGAATTCATCATTCCTAAATGAAATAACATAATTCATTCCGCAACAACAATATCAATATAAAATACTACCTGCTATACCAACAATATGATGACCTTGTTACCCAGTTGTAAATAACTGCACAGGGGAGGGGTTCTGGCTTCCCTTTGCGGACGGAGTAGAAATTTATGTGAGAAATAAATCTATGGCTTAGACATATAGGTTTTTGTATCTTCTTATATGAGGTATGTGTATGATATAGGACCAATTACAAGATTCAGTCTATTGTGGGTGTGTATAACATAATATATGATCAATTTATCGTTATGCCATGCACTTTGTGTTGTGGGTATCATGGACAACATACAAGGCAAGAAGACCCAGACCGACCACAGAAAGAGGAATGCCCATCCCTCATAGAGAGTTTGGCCATAAATGCACAACAAAAAAAATATGCTAGATTGTTAGTATATGATAGTATGAATTGGTTTGTGAAAGATTATTTTAAAAAAAGTTCGAAATTCAATAATTATTATTGTGAGTTACAAATACAAAATACACTTTTTGACTTACATACCGGCTTGCAATTTTTAAGAGCTAGGGCCAAAACTCATTCTTGATTGGGAACATACCTCCATTTCATAGCACCGTTACGTCTTACATGCTCACCGTCACCGTAATATGCACGAGCTTCTATTATTTGGTATGTCCCGCAAGAAATTAATATTAAGTTACTTTATGACAGAATAGGGAAATCTGCATTGATCTATAAGGACTATGGATTAGACACTAAAGCAAAAATAGCGAGCCTGACAATACCTGTCAAAATTTTAGTGAATAAAGTATGGCCGATTCTACTAGTGTTGTGCGCACTACGTGGACGGAAACACTATCGATATTTAGTTTAATGACTAACGATATAACAGCAATAATACATGTCGTTCGTCTTCT
Source organism: Hesperia comma (assembly GCA_905404135.1). NCBI lineage: Eukaryota > Metazoa > Arthropoda > Insecta > Lepidoptera > Hesperiidae > Hesperia > Hesperia comma. Next base: position 10,060,841 of record FR990021.1, on the reverse strand, counting down.
CAGCGATATTAATATTAATTTTGATATCTACTGCGATGAACTTGTCATGTCATGTCAACCAAAAATATTTTGTAAAAACCAGCTATCATGATGATCTGCTGAACAACGAACGAGGACACAACGACTGATCCCCCTTTTTAGACGATCTCAGCGATAGTGTTTTAAACTCTGCCAGTTAATTAGGTACCACCCTCTTGCTTAACACAGCCGCCAAACTATTTGTCTTGTTCCAGTTAGGAAATTTAGGTAGTTAAGGCCTTTATTTATTATATGCATAATGTAAAATTATCAAAATAGAGTTCCATAACCGAAGTTTAACCATCGACAATAAAATACTTATATCTCTATTTGGCTGTATTGTATACATATATTATAACTAGGTATATACAGGCTTGAAGTTATGTTAAGTTTTATATCCAATATTAAAAATCAATCCTTCCATTAACCAGTCCGCCTACTCCTAAACAATGCCACTTTTGCTGATTCTGAATGTACCCGCTGAATCCAGAAAAATCGCGATAGATACTTACATAAATAAATAAGTCATATGTAGCACTACGATGAATTTAATTTTAGAGTTTATTCAATAAAAGCTAAGGGTGAAGATAGTACTGCTGTGTGATATGACTGACAATTTTCTTCTGATCACCCATGATTGTGTAATAACCCTTAGTGCATTAATATTGTGGAAATGGGACCGAAATGTAAATAAAAAACATGTGTCTATGTACACAAATTTTAATTTATTTGTTTAAGGCTATATAATGTACAGCATAATTACAAAAATACAAATAAAAGTATTATAGCATATTTATTAATTGGGCACAAAAAGCGATCGTATCGCTAACTAGCGAATTCTTCAAGATAAGCTTTGGGCAGATAAGATAACAGAGGAATAATTATAATTGCTTTTTACAAAAAAAGACTTCAACAAGACGAGGGTTTATGTTTTCTGGAACAATTATTTCTAGCCACTTCTTTTTTAACGATTTATTTGAAGGTAATCTATTGAATAAAAACAATTATTTCAACTTTCTTCAGCGTCATTTTAAATTATCGATATATCGAATATCGATATTTTAACACTTTCTACCCTAAGTGTCATTGAAATGTAAACAAACCGGCTACTCAAATATATAAAATAATGATGTAAAACCCAACAAAACATTAACAGGCCTACATAATCCTCGCACAGATCTTCATGCAGCAAAAACATAATATATCAATATCATTCAGATATTCAACAAACAACGAAAACTGATAGGTACCTACCTACTATAACTTGTTAATTTTGGGTGTAATTTATTTTTCCTGGCTCCGCATTGTAGTATACCACACCTCATTGTGTTTTAATGTTTTTGTTTTGCTTAAAAGACACCACAACACCTATCAATGCCTATTTTAATATATTTTATAGTTTTGGGTTTATTAACCATTTTGTTTGACATAAGATGTCATTTGTAAGGGTGAATAAAAAATGGCCGGCCTGCTACACACCAACCAGCTAATTTTATATGAGGTTAAGGATTAGGGCGTCTCTATCTAAGTATATTCCTATCTCTATGGAAATCTGTGACATTCTCAGACTGACAAATTGACAAACATCAATAACTCGAAGTTACCATTACTACAAAAATCAATAATAAAATTCATCAGTACAAGTCCAATTTATATCTGTAGGGTTAAATATATGTATGGTTTACATGTTATATAATTTCAGTTGACTATTATATATTTAAAAAATTACAAGACAAGTAAACATTTTATTATTACTGAATTTCTCTACGATAATATTTTATCGGGCAGAATGTTTTTATGATGGCAACAACTAACAATCATCAAGATTGACGTAAAAATGTAAATATTTATTAAATCATTTCTATTACTTTTTAGTGTAACGCAATGTTACGTAAACTTCCTATATTGAAATATTAATATTATATTTTTTAAATCTTTTTTTCAACATAATTTTATTTATGGACAAAAATGGGCATCGCCCTTTAAATTCATCATTCAAATTTCTGCCTCGCTATAGATCGAACCCAATACCCTTGATTGAAAGAAAGAAAGAAAGAAAGAGGATTTATTCTAGTAAATACACTCACACATATACAAAATTAAACAAAAAAGAAAAAGTAAAACTAAACATAATAAAAACAACATAAAAACAATACTTAACTAACTAAACAAAAACAAAATAAAATACAATTAAACTAAATTTGTGTAAGAAATATGTATTTACAAGAAAAGGATCCAGCTCAGCATAATGCTAGCTGTCCGAGAGCAGCTAGCGCTGGTCCCATATTGTGACAACATGATTGGCCACGCAGCAAGTACTTATAGTGTTCCAAAGTTATTATAAAAAAATAAAAATATTGAATATCCTTTTAAATTTAATGTGAGAAGATCTAATATGTTACGAGTATTATAATAAATAAGTGTTGACACCTCACCCGTGTGATTGACGATCCCGCGTGTTACAATAACTAGTGAGCCATTCGGGTTGACAATTGTGAAATGACCTAGACAAACTGACTGTAGGTACCATTCCAGAGACGGTTATGACTATTGGGCATAAAATTGAACCAACTTTATCCGCACAGAGCCTTACCTAATTCAAAATTCCAGATCCAAAAAAAAAATCGGGCAAAAATGGTGTTGAAATCCTTTCGTATGACATAAAATTATAACTCGTACACTTCGTTCTACAATAGCTTGTAAATTTTGTTACCACGGTATGAGTCATTGCAAACCATGTCATGGCTTTGACATGTTTGTTTTCTGCACCTTGCGTTTAATAGAACCGAACGATGTTAGACGAACCGAAAGAACGTCACTCAATGTCAACCAGGCACAACTCCATTAACATTATCTTTGCCCATGCATAAGGAAGACTTTTATTTCAGACTCAATAAAATCAGGGATGCCTGTGTCTAAATAGTTACTTAGAATAGGTATATTAAAGATGTCCTTAGTGGTAGAGCTTATCTTTTGTTGCTGTTCTGCTTAATTTATTTTTCGGTTCAAGAAGCCTTATCGCTAGTATCGGTATAATAATTGTAAGGCCAAGGGTTCTAGAGAATGACATCTAGAGAGACTTAGGGTGGTATTCCACTCGTCCAATTTCTTTGATCCAACTTGTCTTGGACAAAGAAATTAGATGACTTTGTCCAATTTACGAATAACAGTGATATTTGATCAAAGATTTTGATGTCGTGGTAAAACTCGATTTCCATTCCTTTAAACCAAGTATAATTCGATCCCACACTAGACTTTACATTTTTAGATCCTACTTTATAGCGTTATCGCCATAATGTCCCCAATCGCCGTATCTACTCAATACAAACTTTTTTCGTCCAGTATTTTACTAAAAATCTTACAATTTTTGCAGCACTCAAAGCCGCTAATAATTCCTCCATTTTCTCTAAGAGAATTTTGGACAAAGATATTGGACGAGTGAAATTAGCACTCGTCAAAGAAATTTGATCAAATATTGGATATAGAAATTGGACAAAGAAATTTGACCAGTGGAATACCACACTTAGATGAGAAGGACAGCACTAATGACATTCTACCTTAACTTTTTAACCGACTTCAAAAAAGAAGGAGGTTCTCAATTCGACCGTATATATGCTTTTTTTATGTACGTTCAGCGATTATTTCGTCGTTTATGGGCCGATTTTGATAATAAATTCTTTTTTTGTTGTAAAATAGATATGCGCAGTGGGGTCCCCTGATAAGGACACCAGGATCTGATGATGGCATCTCAGAGAAATCGAGGGGAACTTTCGAAAATTGTATGGACAACTAGTGTGTTTGTTCATGTTATCATAAGTACATTAAAGCGCTACCATTTCATGAAGTTCTGGAGTCGATCTGATGAAGCCGAAAGACAGTCGAGGGAATTCCTCAACGATTTACTGCAGTTATCTAGTGTTTGGGCTTGATTAATTTGTAGTGACGAGAACTTTACACTTACATGTTGAATTGAGCGCCATCTGGCGAGTAGTTTTTGAGTTATCTCTACTTATCAAGATTGAAGTCGGTTATTTTTTTGTAAAAAGCAATTATCCTAATCCTATGCACATTTATATGTCAAAATAACTGAAAATTCTGACAACAGAATACAAATCATAGTCGGATAAACGAAGATTGACCGACTTTACACAACTATGAACACATTATAAAGAACTCTCTGGTGTGCAGGCATCATCAGGATGCTTTACTTCACTAAAGTAAGTGATAATCAAATTGTAAAATATTATGCATACTTATATTTTTACATGAGGTGTGTGCAAGATTCAAACCCGGAACCCTCGAGAGTCCACCTTTCAAACCATAGTAGGTACAGCTATTTCTATATTATAAAGTTTAATATAACTTCCTGTTTACACAACGGGTAGAATGATAATTAATATTAGTGCGTTTCTTTCAACCAAATTACCGCACGCAATACATCTACAAACCTTTTGAAAATAAAACATAATACTAAAATAAACTAAAAGATACAAGTTCTGAAAAATAACGTTATCTAGGCCAACCTAACGAGTTTGGTTGAAATAAATCATTGTGATTGTTACTAAATAATTAAATAGAATGCTGAAGCATTGCCTAATGAACTCTGTGGTTGATGCCCGTTGAATGGAGACATTATTTCTCTTTCGAACCGTAATTATTTTTTTTGTGTGGTAATAATATTCTTCTTACTTTTATAGCGAAACTATTATGTTCATTCATTTTCACAGTTACATAATAAGCATAGATATTTGTAAGTAAGTATAGTGATTCTTCAACTTTATCAATCCAATCATTGTACGTTACAATAAAGTAAGTCACATTATATTAGTTATACGAGTCCAGTGAGATTTAGCTATACGTTTATAATCAGCGCACTAATTGGAACTTGTTCCTATCACTCAAACGCAATTACGGCGATAATAAACTCTACCAAACAAGAGATTTAATTAAACCGAGGGAAGTATGACGAAACCCTTTCGCGTCTTGTAAACTTCATCAATCATTATTTTCATGGAAAACAATGCTTTATTATATTGATTTATTAGTTCAATTTTTAGGATCATCAGCGAAAATGTGCGTAAGATTAAGCAGAATTTATGGAATCGTAATATTATAGGTATATAATTTTAAATTAAACAGAAGCTACCATTTATTATTAAAAAGAAATTATTCTACATACCTAAATATTAAAAAACAAACATATAAAAGTTAAACAACGTGTCTGAATTTAGATTTTAGGTATTAGAACTAATTTTGTAATAGAATTATAAACAGTTAGCAAATATCGCGGGTAACTTTTGAAATGTTTTTTGGCAATTTCGTTAAACTCACAAGCAAAACGTGTGATTGTTCTGCAATAATTTTCAGAACTTCTAACAGCGCTTTCATACACTCGACAAAGCTCAAACCCACTCGAACACGAGCGTGTGAACAGACGCCTTCCGCCCTTCCGTTTTCCCATATTGTTATCGCGAAAGGATGCAATTCAAACTCCGTGTCTGTCTAGGGGAAAATTGAAATGATTTCGTCGACGAACAGCAAATTAATATCCGCCTACAAGCGTTTAACAGGTGCTGAATACAGTTAAATTAAACTTTCAGTTGGACTCCTAACCCATTAACATAGTTCAACTTCAAGAGTTGCATTTTGCTTTAATCAACATGTCATTAATTAAAAATAGTATTCTCTAAAAGGGATGGTCAAATTATGTCTTTTTTTCTTGCACGTTTTCTGGAGCTATTTAATTTTTCCCCCTTATCAAAGTAAATTTTTATTATACCTGAAATTATGCGAGTACAAAAACTTTTCTCAGTAATCTTGCGAAAGGGTTGCGTTAAACGTCTAACGATGCAGGGCTCTAAAGGTGCAGAATCTTGAGCCACGCGTATAGAAAAGAAAGAAGAAAAGGAAAGTATACTTATAAAGAAACTTTTTAAGAAAGTAAGATCTTATTATAAAAATCTATTTGACTTATTTCTGCTTTTAAATTTCATAGTGTGAAGGTTCATTTCGTCTGCGCGTAATGACCCACCGCACCGTTCCAGTTTTATGTTCCCTCTTTTAATGTGTCCTTTATAAACTACAATAAGAAGTGCTTTCAACTTTTAAAATTATTATTTTACCCGCCTTTCATCATAGGATTTTAAAGCGATTCTATGATTTGTTGGAACGTTTATTGAAATTTAACAATAGCTGTTTGTTATGCGCAACAACCATTTCCGGTTTATTAACGATTTATTTATTTATCATCACACCGAAAGCCGTTTGATAATATCCGACAATCCCGTTGACCACAAACTATTGTCTCCATCATTCTAGCTATCCTATTTATTATGTGCTAATCGCTTCGGGAAAGCCAAAGCCTTAGTACAAACATTCGAAATATCTTTGATTGACATATATTTTTAAAGTGATTTAAATATGACCAGGCTTGCAACACCACAACAATGGTAGAGGAAGCTGTCTCTTGCATTAGTAGCATTACCCCTACTCCACGTAGTCTTGTATGCCCTACCCCTAGAGTGTTTTTTAGAACCCGGAGGCGCGGAGGGAGGGCAGCCCCCGCCCGCTGTAACAAAACGCAGACATCCGGGCGAAAGGCGACCAGCAAGCCGAAGCTGCGCAGGCTACTGTGGGTGTCTGTGCTTTGTTACGCAAGGGCGAAGGGGCTGCACCTTCCGCAGCGCCGGAGACGTCACGGTTCGAAATTGTGCCATATATTCCGCGTTTTTACGATTCGGTCAAACGTTGATAAATGTGTGTATTACTCTGCCCAAAAGGTAATGGGCAACATGTATAATGCCCGGTCAATTTGGTTAGTTGAATAAAAATTATCAAGTTGCGCACTCATATTGGGCATTATTCATAATGACCGAGCATTATGTATATGCACAATTTATCATCTGGTCCATAACATATACAATTATACATCGATCATTTACAGTTTTATTGCAGAATTGCCAGAGTTATAGTGAGTACTTTCAATAATCTTCGTGTTCTGTGAACTGCCGCTCACTTGCTAACTTTTACTATTACATTTTCATTACATGAACCTTCCGTTGTCACGTGTACGCTATTAACGAGCTAGGCGAAGTTTTACTAAAGTTTTCGTGTTATTATGAACAAGCTGAACTTAAATTTAGTACGCAGTAACTAGCAGAATTGGGTAATATTTAATGTTCTTTGACAAGCTGTCACTAATAATCAACAAAATAATCTTAATAAAATTGAGAAACAAACTTTCCAATTAATAAAACAATTGAGTATCAAAATGGAATAAATAAATTTATTCCGTTTGATACACTAACTAATGATACACCATCATGACAGAATGTCTCTAGGAGAACCTCTGTTCATAGTTCTTCTAAATCCACGATGTTAAATGTCACAAGCGAAGCGCTCATAGCCCGGCGGCTTGCGTCGATCCTAAGTGATCGACAAAGTTAAGCAACTGCGGGCGCGGTCGGTAGTCGGATGGGTGACCCCTAGTGGCAAAATTTCTTGAGCGCTTCCGTGCTTCGGAGGGCACGTAAAACCGTCGGTCCCGGTTGTTATCGATAGATAGCAGTCGTTAAGCCGTGTCGGGGGCCTTTGGGCGGCTTGAAAACTTTCGATACTGGGTTGGCCACTAACTCCTCCACCAATCCGCACTGGAGCAGCGTGGTGGAGTATGCTCTAGGCCTCCTCAATAATGAGGAGAGACCCGTGCTCAGTAGTGGGCCATTAATGGGTTGTAGCTAAATGTCACAGCATGTTAATTTTTTTTATAGTGGCGTACGCAGCTCTGATCCAGGCGAGGTAAGAAACCTGAATTCCTAATCCGGGGGCAAATCGGATTTTTGAGACAATTTTTTAAAAGCGTAGATACAAATAGGTACCATAGGTTCTTTATGTGAGGTCTAGGGGGAACTTACCTGCGTACGCCCTTGGTAAATGCGTAAAAGCGTACCGCGTAAACCGTATCGCGTTACTCGTGAAAGCGTAAAAGTGTAAAAGCGTAAAGCGTAAAATCGAAAAATTGTAAAGCAAACTAACTTAAAAGCCTTTCACTCTGGATTTGAAGAAATAAATTAAATTTTTAATTTAATAATTAACACAACCGGTAACTTTACAACAAACACGTATTGATGACATTACTTAAATAAATAATACTAAATAGATACTACCTAGCACTATAATAGAACCAGGACTTAAGTTTTGATCAAGAGGCTCTGTTCATCCATCCATTATACTTACGAAGATGTACTGCTATTAACACTTAAATAACCAACAAAGATTCACGTCACAATATTTGTAGTTGGGATGCAGGACAAGCCGCCTTAAGGGCCGTATATATGTATCTTGTTCAACTGAAGCGTTAGATTAGAAGGCTCTCAGCTGTGAGATTTATGACGGCAATACTAACTCGATTCACAGTACATAGAAATCGTGATGGGATACTTACTAGGGATTCGCGCGAAAATCTGAAAAAATATGCTATCCAAATGACAAATACCAAAAAGTACACTTGCCTAAAAGCGAATGTGAATTTATTATTTGAAGTTGCGTAGGTTAATGCGATTAAAATTCGTATGTTGTTATTGGTTATTAATGTCCTAGTATATTTAAATAAATATTTTAAATGCAAATGGATGCCAGCAATTTTGATTTTGTTTTATCGATAATTATTTTTATATAGTATTTTTATATAGTAGGTACTTTGCATTTATTTTGGTGTTCATACTTAATTATTAAGAGAAATTTGATATAAAATTACACAATATTTGATTATTTCGCTACGCGCAATAACAGAAAATTGTCACAAAATCATCCTTGAGAGGAATATAGCAGTAGTCGAGAAACACTTGTATGTACAAGTTACGTGGATCATACATGGATCGCTAAGCTGCCCAATTTTCCTATTTCATGCGTCCCCTGATCAAAGGCGGTCAACGAAGCGGCTAAAGTATGCGTCGTTGGTTTACTAAATTCATATTTTTATGCTGTACCCACCCGTCCTATCCTGTTCTTTCATTTTTGTTATGGAAGACAATATTTTAGAATAAAGTAACCAGATCAATAATTTTGATACATACAATTCTATATTATATATCAAAATTCTCAATGATTTATTATTGTATACCTACTAGCTTTGTCCTCGCGTGGAAGTTTGATTCAGAGTATTCTTTCAAAGGGGGAATTTTTAAATATCCTCTCTTAGTCTACACTCTCCAGGGAACATACATGCCAAATTTCAGCTTCTGGCATTCATTAATTTCGGCTGTGCTTTGTCTGTCAGTCACTCAGTAACGGAAGAGTTTTATTTATTTTATTTGTCTTTACTTCTATGTGCTGTTCGGCCTACTTTTGTGTGTAACGAATTTTGTTATAATTTGGTTCAAAACTTCCCCAAATTTCTAACTTTAATTAAATGTACGATAAGTCTAACAAGATCCTTTTGTGTCACTCTTGTCACTATTGGAATCAGTTAATTTGTTTCAGTTATAGTAAAACCTTAGAATAATAACGTAAACAAACTTTCTTTACTTACAGAGAAACTTATGCAAACATGAATTTACAAACTTATGAATGAAAAAGAAAACACATTTTACTTTGAACATGTTTAACTTAATTTATACATGTTAATCAATAGGAGCCTGAAATTTAAAAGGCACAATTTTGTACCTAATATTCTGCCATTCCTTGTAAAGAACACATACGTAAAAAATACGTAATTGGATAGAATGCAATTAAAAATAAAATATACATAAGGTAATGCAAAGTTATGTTTATACAGAACATAACTTTGTTGCTCTTCTCAGTCGTGCACTCTTGCCAGAGTGGTCGTGGCTGTTGTTGATGGACAGGGTTGTTGCGTAGCTTCGTCTCCGTTGGCTTTCTGGGCTGCTGCACGTCCCGCGATGTTCCTCCGTTCCTGGCGGCTGCTGGTCGCATTTCGAGCGCACTGTACTGCAGTCAGCTTCGCAGTCTTGGTAATGAGGTCAATCCAGCGGGTCCAACTATGTTGCATTTACCTATTTATTTAATACAAAAAAAAATGTCCCTTAAAACATAATTATATAACCTTATTAAAATACCTAGGTAATTTAGATTACAACAGCCAACAAATTAAGTATTTGCAATGCAAGTGCTGTTTGTTGCAAGAATGTCCTTTGACGCCAAATTTAAAATGTCGAAGGACAAAGTGCAACGAACAGGAAACGTTAATGCTTCTTTGAGTTGCCCAACTAATTAAAAGTTCAACACCTCTTGTTTCCGTCGCCAGCTTGAACCATAGCCTCCAGCAAATTAGTTTGAGCTTTATGTTCAAACCATTATCTTACAACGTAATAGTCTAAGTCGTGATAAAATTAATAAGTATTCTAGTTAATTTACTCCATGGAGTTGAGATTCAGGCGAAATTTAATCAAAATTATTAAACGATTATTTTATGTTTACGAATCTTCGCTTGGCTAGCGTGATGGACAATGGCGTGTCTGATTCACAATGTGAGACGAGACCTGTGCCATTTATTAATTCATTTATTGACGAAACTTTTTTTATCTTTCTGCTCCTTTTAGGACTCGTACCAGGCGTACCTCTTCTAGCTTAAGAAGAGTAGATATCTCTAGCGAAATATGAATTTGATTGGCTATTATAAATTAAATTGGCTGCAACCCATCCTTCACCCATTCCCAGTACTGAGTATGGTTCTCTCCTCATTATTGAGGAGGCCTGGAGCATGCTACAATACGCTGCTCCAGTGCGGGTCGGTGAATGGGTTGATTGCCAACAAAAGTATCGTAAGTTTTCATATCGTCTGAACGCATCGAAACTACTTATATACTTATGTTTATAAAGAGTCACCCATTCAACTACCGACCACGCTCGAAGTTGCTCATCTTTATCCATCACTTAGGATCCAGGCAATTCGCTGGGCTATGAGCGCTACATAAATTTAATTGCTAAAGGTAAACTAACATCATAATAGTAAATTTTATTTTAATAAGCATCTTGTAATTTAGAACGTTGGATGTAACAAGTTAAAGTCGAAACAATCAATCCAATTCCAAATATTCTGTCACCTATTTTGAAATGGGACCTTGAGGGTTGTCTTCGTTTATACATTATCCCGTTTAAATAAAAGCTTAGGGATCTTCATGAAAGCCTATTTTGCAATGTAATGCGACGATAAAACGGTCGAGTGAATGCGTTTTTTACGAACGTTTCTTTAACGGTACGAGACATACCTACCTACTAAAACGCGTTTTGTGGAAAAGTTATAGATAATAATATAGAGCCTAACAAGATATATACTAAAGACTACAAGGATATATCGATCTATATGTTTACATACCCATTATCGACGATTTTTTTTATTTTCATATCGAAATAAATTCCCGGGCCACTACCAATTAGTGCTATCAAGCTATCAACAGGTATTTTAATTCCAATTGAACCAAAACTTTAAACCTATAAAATTGTGTTAACATGAAGTACATATTTTATTTCTTTTTTTTCCTCGTTTTAGCACCTACCAACTGCCTTTTCCACATCCACCCAGGGCTGACTGGTAGAGAATGCCATTAGGCATTAAGTTTTGCCCTTGTATATCTTAGTTTTAGGTGATACAAAATGTATAAATAAATAAATAAATAAATAAATAATTGATTCATATGACTAAAACATTGTATGTCTAAGGAAGGTATTCATGATGATCCTATGACTTAGACTTATGACAGGTTTAAAATACAATTTATTTATCACAGTTGATAGTTCGAGTATTCGAAAGAATTTTATCTTTGCTGACACAGTACCCTCCTATGTTGGGATTTACTTACAGCTTAAACGTCAAGTAGATACTCCAGATCGCTATTCCATCGGTTTTATTATTTTAGCGGTTTATGATATCCCGGCAATATTTACCAGAGCTTATGAACCATAGTTCAAAACTCAAAACTACACGCTGAAGCCTCAACACAAATTTCTATACAGCTCATTAATCATTACTACGAAGCTCGCTGCATACATGTCACTACAGTGTATAAGATTTTTTTAATCTTTGATAAATGAGCTGGTTAGTGTTGTTTCGCGGCCTGTATACATATTATTCTAGATTTACAGTCAGAAAACAAACAAAAATAAATTGTATGTAGCTTTGGAACAGTTTAGAATTACCAAAAATGATACTCTAGTAGGTACCCCAAAGACAATCACTTTGAATGTACGGAAGTACTCTTAATATCGAATCTTTAATAAAGTTCCATCACAATTGACAGACATGCTTTACCGTAAAAAACTCTTGTAAACATTCTTATAATGAAATGTTATTATTATACATATAGGTACCTACATACTATACCTACATACTTCGCTGGTTCTTTTGAAAGATCATAATACTTGTATTATTAGTGGTAGTAGTATTACAAACTTGATGATTATTTTAAAGACAAACCGGTTGGAAATGAGTTTAGTATTTCAGCCGTGAGTAGTAGGAAATGCAATCTGTAACCGTGAGTAGGATAAGAAGCTCCTTTGGAGTTTCTTGCCGCTTCTTGTTCCGAGTTCATCCACTCACCCTAGGGTTTTTATTGAAGCGATAGCGTAGTTTCACTTTTGAAATGTTTGTTAAAATCTTTTTTGAATAAACTTCATTTCAATATTAATTACTCGTATATCTTTATGGGTATTAAGAAAGTACCTAGGTTAGATAGAAATAAATTTAAATTACTAAGACAAACGACAAAGGGTCCAAACTTGTTGCACTCATTTTTATGCAACAATTTTATTTAATGGCCTGCCCTTCCGTCCGGGAGGTAAGGAAAACAGAAACCGGCACATACATATGTATTGTGTGCGACGTTTGAGAATTACCATCACAATAGAATGGAAAAGACGTAGTGTTTCTAAATTCAACATAAATAATGTGCCTTTTGGAAGCCATGATTTGATGCTATCGTGGTTTTAGACAAATTCAATCAATCGTATCATTGTCCAGTTTCCTAGTACCTACAACACAAAAGCATAAATGGGCTAGTGAGCGAGTACTAATATTTAGTTATTAAATTCTATGATGTCATGGCATCATATTATGACTATGACTAGAACAAATAAATCTTTTAGTGGAGTGTAAATAAATGTGACTTCCTCGTAGGTTTTAGAATGGAATAATTAGGCATAATTATTGTATACATTTGCCTGGATAAATACTTTAATAGCCAATGAGTTACGGACTCCCATTATAATAATTTATAAATACCCGTTGGGCTAATAACAGATATACTACTTAGATATACCTACTTGTCCTGTATCGAAAGTTAAGGAAATTCAAAATACTCGTGGACACACATCCAGAGTTTTGCAGGAGGTCACATTTACTTCATTATAATGTAGAAATAGTTGGAAATGTACCAAATGACACGAACAGGTGAAATCGATTGAAAGCTCCATGGAAGAGGTTTTCCGAAGTATCCCCCTTAGCTCAATTTATTTTCGTCGAAGCTCTGACAGCTGAACGCTCGTCCGTCAATGCAGAGGTAGACAACAAAGTGAAATTATCGATGCGACTACTTACGAGATTTCACGTCGAACCGCTATTGATGCTCTATTTAGCGGCGTGGCGGGTAGGTTCTACCTTGATATCAATCTGGTATGGTATGAAGAAAGGTTTCACGTTTTTCGTTTGCAGAGTTCCAAAGCCAGCCAAAACGTGGTCCATCTATGTGTCGGTGGCCTTAAACCATAGCTCCCCTCTTAACTGAAGTGGCCTAGACCATTAATCACCATGTCGTTCTATCGCGGATTAGTAGCCAACGGCGGTGGCTTTGATTTTATATATTTTTTTTATTTAGTTAATTAAAGCCCGATATAATTAGCTCAGAAATTGGCCTGGGAAATCTGTGTCAGTATACGCCTCAGTATTAATATCTGCGTCATTATCAGTGTCAATGTGAGTTTCAGTCTCAGTGTTTATTTATAGCCTGAAGGGCTGACGAAAAAGCGGACGAGCCACCTGATGTTAAGTGGTCATCGTCGCCTATGGACACCTGCAACACCAGGGGAGTCACCTAAGCAACGCCAGCAGGGCTCTTTCAGTTTTCTTCGTTAGTGCCAGGGTCGAGATTACATAGTCTTAGGTAGTCCAGCAACCATCCGTCAACACTACCAATCGACTATCAACATTGTGAATTTAATGGCGTGGATAATACCATCAAAAAGATCGACAATCGAAGCTGTTTGAAAAAGGAAAGACAATAGTACATTATGATACAAGTGTGCGAAGTTGGTCATTACAGTCGAGGCTGTAATAGAGCCAAGACTGTAATGAACAAAGCACACGCGTATCATACGACGTTTTTCAACACACTTGCGAGGAAAAAAACAATTAGGTATCGACATTTTTCAGTCACAAATCAGCAAATTATAAACGAACAAATGTTTGCACAAAATGGCGCGGTTTATTGTTTCGCGCGCCGTATCTTTGGTTGAATAACATTGATGTATAAATACCTAGATTGAGCGTCGCCCTACAATGAAGACAAAAAAAACAAGGCAACAATATCAAGCATGTGTGCGTGCAGGCGATGCGTTCGTCTATTGTCTATATTGCGTGATCAATGATACCAGTTACTAAAATTTTCCCATAAATCACACATTAAACTTAATTTATGGAGTGGTTATTTTCATGAATAAATAAAAAACCCTACTTAATTTAATTACAGTTGTTTATGTTAATGTTGTAATAAACCAGCTAAGTTAATTAAATTAATATTTTTTTACGCAGTTTGTAGTTGGAAAGGAGACGGTCCAAAATTGTATGGAGTCTGGGCCTGGTTTTGTACCAGTGATAAAATAAAATAAAAAAGAAAAATAAACCATTTTTGACTAATCAAATCCACGAACTCATCTATATTTCAGTGCAAAAATTATTTATTAACTCCACGTGACGCAATTATTCTACATAATGGCGGGCAGCAGACCAGAGGATTCATAATTTTTGACGTATGACGTTAGCTGTCAATATGCCTTCTCTATGCTTGAACAATGGCTCGAACTCAGAGTGAAGGACGCCATCTTGCAAGTGTTGCAAGTAGTACCTACCGAATAACTCGAAATTAATTTTATTTTAGCAAGTCATTTATTGCGATTTGTGAATTTATTATATTTTTAATGAACTTTCTGTATTTTTTGGTTTTTCATGGTTTAGTGTACAAGATCCACCATAAAAAAATAGTGTACAAGATAAACCATGAAAAACCAAAAAATACAGAAAGTTCATTAAAAATATAATAAATTCACAAATCGCAATAAATGAATTGCTAAAATAAAATTAATTTCGAGTTATTCGGTAGGTACTACTTGCAACACTTGCAAGATGGCGTCCTTCACTCTGAGTTCGAGCCATTGTTCAAGCATCATTCAAGCATAGAGAAGGCATATTGACAGCTAACGTCATACGTCAAAAATTATGAATCCTCTGGTCTGCTGCCCGCCATTATGTAGAATAATTTCGTCACGTGGAGTTAATAAATATTTTTTGCAATGAAATAAAGATGAGTTCGTGGATTTGATTAGTCAAAAATGGTTTATTTTTCTTTTTTATCTTATTTTATCACTGGTACAAAACCAGGCCCAGACTACATACAATTTTGGATCGTCTCCTTTTCACATTACTCTTGTACCTTTAAAAGTGGTTTATTCGACCCAATGCAAAAATAATCATTAAAATGGGCTCATAAACATACGAATATTAATGTTATATTATTATAAATAAACACAAACGTATTGGTAAACACCACCTTTTTTAATCGATTTATAAAAGTACATGAACTAAATAATATATATACATGTAACCATAAACCAATTTATATACCCACAAAAATGATGTTAAGTCGGGAGCATAAAAATAGAAACTAGCAACACTGACAAAAAAATGACGTAATTTGGTTACAATAAAAATCTAAATTGAAATTTAATTAAAAATATGTTTATTGGTTACTTGCCTATGATATGTGATGTTTTTTGAGCTTTTTACCCTTCCTTTATAATTCCGGCACAGTTTAATAGCACATTTCGTCATGTTATCCCTCTTATTTGTTTATTTAAATTGCGCGCGTAATACGTAGTGACACGAAAGCGGCGCGATCGGCACTAATTGGCGGGAAAGTACTTCTGCGCCAATAGTTGGCGCAGCTTTTTTGACACGTCTTCGCGGATTCGATTATCCATCTAGACACTTATACATCAATGTTGAATAACTATGCGCGCGCAGGTTAAGTCCAGAGACACCGAACATTCAGCCACAATATATTAAACTAAATAATTATGTATTTCTAATAAGAATTTACGGTAATTAATGATTAAAGCGCATCACACACGGTGAAGATACTATAATATTTTAAGTTAAGATGCTCTAATATAAAATATTACAGTATCTTAAAGTATCACACACGATTAAGATACGATAACATAAAAAATCTGTTCATTTCCTTACGAGTTTGCGTTGGTGTCACACATATTCCTTGTTAGAGTTCTATATACAGGGTGATTGACTATGAATGATACTGCCTTACTTCTTGATTTGTTAGACAGCTCCTCAGAAGATGATGATAATATAGAATGTGACATGCAGATTGCAGTAGCACATTCCAAAAGGAGAAACATTTGGATAGAGCCTCACATAAGAAAGAGAATAACCTGCGGCGAATTTAACCTTTATGATCATCAGATCTGTCAACGAAGAAATTTCATGCGTATTCTAGACAGTCAAGAGAAACATTCATTTCGATTCATGATTAGATTAGGAAAGATATAAAAAAGCAAAATACGAACACACAAAAACACCATGTATTTATTGTAAGATGTGTATATTTGGTATTTAATATAACATCTTAAGATATGAAATATATATTTACATATTTGGCGTATCGCTCAGTATCTTAAGATATTGAAGGTAAAATATATAGTATCTTCGTCGTGTGTGATGGCTCATAGGATTTGTATGGCGAGCGATAATCGGAAATATGCTCTAAGATAATATATATTTTACATTATCTTCACCGTGTGTGATGCGCTTTAAAATATTGTATTTTTAAATGCTTTAATAGATAATTAGATGAAGTATAATCTTATCTTATCAGATTTTGACTAAGTACAACAAGTTTATTTATTTACAAAATAACAAATCTTTTGGTAACAACCTCTTTACGGATATTAAAAAAAAAGTGGAATAAGAAAAACACTAGTGCGGCAATGAAAAGTAAAACGCACTAGTGTGTAATAAACCGCATTCCGGGCGTAAGACTAAAGAAAAAATAGCAACTTTACGAGCAAGTGTGTTGAAATAGTACATTATGATACAAGTGCGCGAAGTTGGTCATTACAGTCGAGGCGGAATTGAGCCCGAGCCGCAAGGCGAGGGCTGTAATAGAGCCAAGACTGTAATGAACAAAGCACACGCGTATCATACGACGTTTTTCAACACACTTGCGAGGAAAAAAACAATTAGGTATCGACATTTTTCAGTCACAAATCAGCAAATTATAAACGAACAAATGTTTGCACAAAACACAAAATGGCGCGGTTTATTTTTTCGCGCGCCGTATCTTTGGTTGAATAACTATGCGCGCGCAGGTTAAGTCCAGAGACACCGAACATTCAGCCACAATATATTAAACTAAATAATTATGTATTTCTAATAAGAATTTACGGTAATTAATGATTTAAAATATTGTATTTTTTAAATGCTTTAATAGATAATTAGATGAAGTATAATCTTATCTTATCAGATTTTGACTAAGTACAACAAGTTTATTTATTTACAAAATAACAAATCTTTTGGTAACAACCTCTTTACGGATATTAAAAAAAAGTGGAATAAGAAAAACACTAGTGCGGTAATGAAAAGTAAAACGCACTAGTGTGTAATAAACCGCATTCCGGGCGTAAGACTAAAGAAAAAATAGCAACTTTACGAGCAAGTGTGTTGAAAATTTTATTTGTTCAATTGAAGCCGCGTTTTAGTACGAGTATTATATTGTTGTAGCGTCGAAAGAGTTAAATAATTATTATTATTTATTTCTTCAGCTTAAATTTTTTAGCTCTTAGAATTCATGGGACTCCAAGTTTTATTCAAATTTTATCGTAAGAAAAATACATTTTATAACATTACTATAGCTTATTATTGAAAAAAGTAAAGGTGTTATGAATAAATGTCTTGATTAATAACTAAAATATTATATGCTTTTACTATACCGACTAGGACAACACTTTAAAAGTGCGGTACTCAAGGGTTAAAGAAAATTTATTCATGGGAAAAGTAAGTTTACGACGCATCGTAAATGAGATGGAGGCATGGGGCTGACAGTGACCGCGACTGATGGTTGTAAATCCCCAATTACTCTAGAAGCGGCTTTCATTATAGGTACTATGCGGTAAAAGGATAATTTATTTAAAACCTATTTAAGCAGTGACTTTTATGCATTCTCTAAAATATTAGGACATTGATTGACGTTTACAAAAATATTTATTACATTGTTATCATTGATGTACTTTAGTACATAGTATCTCAATGATTGTTATTAACAAAAAACGTGTATTTTTATAATAATTCTAATACACATTTTTCTCAATTATGAGAATGAGTTATGAATTGTGTATCAAATTGACTCTTGTAGTATACCTAAAGATGACTACATTCAATCTTGAGAACGACGTTACAGCTTTTATGATCATACCTAATTGAAAGAAAATTATTGAATCTCAAATGCGGCGATGGTTGAGATACGTTTCAGAATCTGTAATTTACACCAATTATCCTTGTTGAACATCAAAGATGATCCAATGCGGGGCACACATGAGTACGCAGGCAATTTAGGATATTTTTTGAACAGGCATTGAGAGTTAAAATACCTATATCAATAATTTATTATATTGAGAAAAAAAAGATATCTGAAATTGTCAAAATATTAAGTCCCTAATATTTGTTAATTTCAATAAGCTTCAGTTTAGTTCGTTAACATTTGCACAAATTTTGATTTTTTTTTTATAATCTTGTTACACTTTACCTTGTCCAACTTAAGCGAAGCCTTACACGTTGGCGAGTTCGATGCTAAGAATTAAGACCCAACCATGGACTCGTAAACGTATTTATTGCAGTATAATTCACGGCTTTTAACATTAAATACGTGGCGTATTCAAAAAATGTTGTGTCACGATTGCGTTGTTGTATTTTAAATGAAACTTATCATATCTGGTACATAAATATCTCTTAGTGGTCTAAGAGCCAGTGAAGATCCACCTTCACCCAAATAACCTATTTTGACCTATTTTGGATAAAATATTTCTGATTTCTAAACGCGCATTATGATAGTTTGCCTATCGAAGTGTTCATGGTTATTTTTAATTAAATTAATTTTAATTAATTTTTTTCATCACCTTTCCGATAACCTATTTATTTCCGTCCATAGCTATTTGGTAAGCAGGTATGAGGAGGGAAGTGAAGATTTAGATACTTAGTTAAGATAACTCCAGCGATATGATAGCAAGTAAAAATTTATAAGTATCAGAAGATAGATTTACCTCCTTTCAAAAATTAAAAGTATAGGCTTGCCTGCAAAAAGCCGTTCATAGAATATTATTATGCTTTAAACTTGCAAACTTTCAAATGCACCTAAATCTATTAGTTGGTTATTACGTGAATAATGTTTTTCCACGCGTTTCAACACGTTATTAGACATAAAACCTCTTAAATTACCCATTGCTTTGTAGTTCTGCGACAAATTATACTCGTGATTACAGATACGAAGAAGCCGCAAAACACTTAGTATTTCTACCTACACTAATTACGGCACTTGAAATACATAGACTATCTAGCGCTGTTATCCAAGATTAAAGAATTCGTAGGCACCTATACCTAACGTGTCAAATTTAGAAAAAAAAACATAAAATAAAATTATGAATAAGTGGTAGTTCTTAGAACTCGCCCGGTAGGTACCACCGCTCACAAAGGTACGTACTCGTATGTAGTTCATATTATTTCAATCCCGTAATACCTAATGGTTATAGGTTACAGCAACTTTGTGCCGGTTAATAAGATGTAAATCCAGTTTCAGTTTTTAGAGGCAACCATCTTTGATCTCCAGGATAGCAACATATTTGTGACCAAATTACAACGAGACACTTATTAACTGGACAGCAAAGTAACCAACTAATCATTTTAGTTCCTATTTGAGTATTGTTTGTGTCGGCCACATATCAACCATAGCAGGCAGTGAAAGGGCAGTGCTGCATGCCCGTTTGCTACTTTGATGCCATGAAAAAATGTTTTACATGATATAGATACGCTTTTAAAGTTATTAAAATATGATTTGCAAATATTTCTTCATCATTTCGCTCAGGTGAATCATAAACTCTTGTCTAACACAATTAATCACTTCAATAGTTCACCTGTCACCTTCAAAGCAAACAAAACACTAAGTAAGTCGCAGTGGTATTTCAAATTCCAAAACCAGAATTGAATCCTCTCATGGACTAATACGTGTTGGATATTCGTACGTCAAAGAGGCGTAGTGAAACTACATCTCCACCTAACCATGTGCGGATTATCCTCTGAGCTCTTAACAATGCGTAGGCATCAAGATTACAAAACACAAAAGGAATCGACATACTCTTTGTATCAACTTCAGTATATAAGGTAGGATAAAAGACGACTCTCTCTCATTAATATTACGATTTGTTTTCAGTTTGTGAAAGCGTCATATTATTGCCATAATGAAAGATATTTCTGAGGATCTAAATTTCGATAACTTATTTAAAATAATGCTTTTTTCAATGAAGATAAACAAATGCCATCCAGAAGTTCCTAAAGACAGGAAGTGGTTGTGTCAGTTCTTACTGATGCACGGGTTATTTTGTGCAATTTTTTGTCTCATCGTTTACAGCACCATTTTCTATGAATTTAAAAACGGAAATTTGACTCAAGCCTGCGCTAATGGAATTATAAGCATAATTTTTTGCGTGGTTTCGTTAAAATATTGGGTTATGTTGTGGTATCAAGATCTGTTAAAAAGCTTAATGGATGAAATGAAAATTGATTATAGGATCGCAAAAACGTTTTCTCGTACTGAACAACAGATTGTACATAATTACGCAAAGAGAGGAAAAAAGGTTGTTCAGTTGTGGCTGGTAATTGCTTTAGTGGCTTCTAGTTTGTTTGTGGTAAAATCTTTTGTCCTAATGATGTATTACCTGATCAAAGGAAAATTTCAATTAGTCCCCCTATTCGATTTGACCTATCCGAGTCCAGTGGAGGAAATGAAAAACAAACCAGTGGTCTATATAATTCTTTACATAATGTTTTTATTCTACGACGGCTACGCTATGATAATGTACATTGCCATGTCGGGGTTGGGGCCCGTATTTATGCTCCATGCGTGCGGACAATTAGAGCTAGTGAAAGGAAGACTTATGAATATCTTCGATGATTACGATACCCAGAAGACAACGTTAGAAAAATTCAGTGACATTGTAATACACTTACAAAATATTTACAGGTAATCAATCAATACTTATAATAAATCTGTAGAGAGGTCAATTCTGTACCTACATTAAATAGTATATTTCCAAAATAACTATCAGGGGGTGATTAGGGATCGATACTGATGCCAAAAATGCAATCAGTAAAATTTTTGTCTGTCTGTCTGTCTGTCTGTCTGTCTGTCTGTATGTCTGTCTGTCTGTCTGTCTGTCTGTCTGTCTGTCTGTCTGATGTATAACCGTTATAGAAACAAAAACTACTCGACGGATTTTAACGAAACTTGGTACAATTATTTTTCATACTCCCGCGCTGGTTATAGTATACTTTTCATTACGCTACAATCAATAGGAGCAGAGCAGTGAAGGGAAATGTTGGGGAAACGGGAGAAGTTACTCCATTTTTTAAGCTTCCGTCGCGTGTGCAACCTTAATGGTTAAAGCTACACAGAAATCATGTATGACCGAAATATTCTCCTTAAAATTATATAAAAAATATTCCACGACAGCATATGTCTTATCTTTTATGGTTGACTCACAATAACACGTGTAACTCCCGATAGCTTAGCAGTGCGAAGCTTTCTGATTAAGTATACCTATATTTTATCTACTCTTACGTTTATGACACTTAAGTGGGTGAAATAAAGGGGTGAAGTTTAAACGAAATTCACGCGGGCGAAGCCGCTGGCAAAAGCTAGTTATTTATATAGCAACTACAGGAGCATGAGCAGAAAAATTTACTTAGTTATTAATATCTCTGTCTTCTTTATAGCTTTCTCGCGCGAATACAGACAAGTTTTAACATTTTGTACGAGCTTACTTTGAGATTTACCAGTATTATTCTTCCTATTACATTTTACCAAGTTACCCAGGTATGTAGAAACGATTTTTATTCATATTATGTCACCTTCATTTTAACCATACACCACAATTACGCAGTTAAGTATTAAAAGGAGCCGAGGTGGAATATTTCAAGCCTCCTCAATAAGAACATACGCTGCAGCGCTGTCTTCAATGGCAAACATACGAGTATAAATTTAAAGCCACACACAGCACGCAAACAAGCACACATTTAAGATAAGTATAGGTATCTACATATCTTATGTTATTTCGCAAGCAGCGTCATCTGCTATTCTCTAGAATTACTTCAAAATCGCATAGAATGACTATAACCCTATTTATAAGCCCTCTTGAAAATATCGAATGACAAAGGATAAGACCGTGGGAACTTACAAGAGCAGAGAATAAAACAAAACAGGCTCTAAACGGAGAAATTATGCTCTGCTTTCATATTTCTAGGAAGTACGGAGATAAAGCTTACGATACCAGTGATGACTCACTCACAAAAGTGGTGGTAGAAATTACTGCTGCTGAGAATTGCTACAAAGATGTAGGTGTGAATGGGTACAGCCCGTTAGGTGCTCAATAGTGGAAGGCAGAGTGCAAAGCACTGACTGCCCAAAGCATCCGTGACGCATATAGAAAACCAGATTCCCATAAGATTCAGGTAAACTTTTCTGAGACGAGTCCACTGAGCGGACTCACAGTTAACGCCATCTATGTAATAATATTGTTACTGCCCGCCAAGCGGACTTATCACAGAAAAAAATATCTGAATGTGCATCTTATAGGAATCTCGTAAGAATCCAATTGGTTAAACAATTATCTCGTTATGTATTTTTTACACGACATTTAACTTTTTAATTGCATTGCAACTGTCTTATGAGATTTCTTTAGAAAAGCTGCGTGAAGTGACGTTCTTGCGGCAGATTCTAGGCCCGTATCGAACGTCCGAAGGTTGTACTGTGTAACAACCAGTAACTTCATCGTTCATCCTGAGCAACACACGATCATTAAGAAATGCACAAAAAATTATATAGTTAAGTTATAATTATGCAACATTGCTACCTATTTTAAATTATTTTCCTAATTATTTATTGCAGTCTTATCATGACGGCGATATCAGGATAGAGTTCATTACAATAGTCATTGGTGCAATGACTCTTAGCAGCGTTCCTTGTTATTATGGCGAACAAATTATGAACATGGTAAAATAATTATGTCTTACACGCATTTATTTACGATAAACTTATTCGTTGTTATCAATATAACCGTAATATAATAGCCATGAAATATAACCAAATATTTTGGATCAATGATAAGAGGTTAGAATGATGCAATTTACTAAAAAAAAAATTTTTACTTCTTCTGCTGCACTAATAACCGCTATATTGTACATTTCTGAAGATCTTATTAATTGTATTTGTTCAACGTTCTCATAATGTACAAATGCTTCGTTATTTATGAATAAAATCCGAGTGCTGTTCAGCGAAACGTCAATGCGTCGGCTCGAAGGACGCGATTTCTCGTTATGTAGATTTGCGATCATACAAATTGTAGGCGCTTCTTTCTAATGCACATTTTAATTTGTTATACAGTTATAAATAATTAGTTTCCTAGTGTATAAAAATTAAGAATGTTTTACTTTAACTAGGTAAATCGAAATGTGCGTGATTATTTCAACTACAAGTCGTGTAGAATTATTGCAACAATAGTTAGTTGGATACTTAGATATAGGTACACGAATACCTCGATACCTATCTAAATCTGTCTACGTGTATTTGAATTTAGTACATATATTTATTTATTTATTTATTTTAAACTTATTGCAATACCTACTAATCTAGGTTTACAAAGGGCGGACTTAATGCCTATAGGCATTCTCTCCCAGTCAACCCTGGGCGACGGTGAGAATATGTGGCAGGTGTTAACAATAAATAACACATTAAATAAATACAACATATAAAATTTTACCTATTACATACTATAAGTATAATAAAAAATATACATATAAAATACCTAAATATACATACATATATATATACATATAATATATAAAATTACATACATGTTGTACACAGAAAATTGTATAAAATTCTCAAAAAATTGGTGATTTTAAGTAATGTTCTCGGACAAGTCTCTTGAAAATACATTTGGACTGGGCTTTTCTTATTTCTATCGGTAGGGCGTTCCAAAGTAGAATTGCCTGAACGGTAAAGGAATATATTGTATGTATTGTATATATTTACTGAATAATATACCTAAAGTCGATGCGATCTGAGTCAAAGAAAAAAAGAAGAAATAAAGAAAATACCAACCTGAGTATGGATAACAAGCTCCCAGTCAGAACAGGACAATTTATGCAGGCAGGCTAGCCAAGCAGGCTTCATTGAATATTATAACCAGTAATAATGCAACCTGATAACAATAATAGCAATATTAGCAATATCCTTACGCATATTACCAACCATTTATCATTAGCCACCAAGGATGGAGGCTACCTTCTATCACCTCTTACGAATAATATTATTACGGTTATATTCCTTTCTGAGAAAATACATATTTCCAACAACTAGGGAGTGTTAAAGATACATATATTTTTAGGGAGAAAATGTGCGTTTAGCCGTATACATGTGTGGATGGGAAAATCATTTAAGTAAATACAAAGAACTTCGATCAACCATGCTCATCATACAATCGAGAGCTACTCGTGCAGCGGCTATACATACCATGTTTCGCAGGATTTGCCTAACTGCTTTAACTGATGTAAGTAAGATATAAAAGGTCTAGTGAAAGGCATGGTGTGACGGCGAGAAAAAAAATTCTTGTGGTCATACTGGTGTAGCAAACTAGTGAAACTAGTGTGACCACGAGTCAGCCATCGTGTAATTTCCTTCTATCATAATTATCATATTGTGATAGCGTAGAGAACGCCATACTCCCAGCTTCATACTTACTGGCAGGCTAGAAGATCTAAGTATGTGGTGGCAGAAGTTGCAAATCTTAGATAGTACTTATATACATATATATTATCCAGTTATCGTAGGAAATTCTTCTCAATACATGATTGTTAACATAAGGCTCTAGTCACACTACGCTATTTATAAGCTACGCGACTCCGACGCAATCCACATTTCGCTGACATTTCGTAGACGCGTGGTCTGCATACCTGGACGATCCTAGTCGCTTGCAAATAGCGTTGTGTGAGAACGGCCTTAGTGTTCTTCTAAGTACCTACATTATTGCAAAAAAATTCTTGTAAAGTATTATTGATTGTAAAGTAGGAGACAGGCGACACTGTTATTACCAAAGATTTATACATACGTTACTAATTCAGCATTCATAGACTGTGTTTCATCATTGCCATCGCAACCCCAATAGCATCATCGATGTGGTGCCGGCTGAGAAAAACTATGATGCGTTGTTCGGGCTACATCGAGCAAGAGTTGTATCAATACCAAAAGCCTTCAAAGAGAGTCTCGGGCGTTCACCTTGGTAGTCCTTACAATATCACATATAGTAAACCCAACTTAAGACTGAAACGAAAGAGGCGCTGTCGGACGCATTTGACATTCATTTGACCAATCATTGCACACTAGTAACTGACAGATGAATGACCACAACGTACTTATGAATGACTTTTCGTTAGTTCCAATTTTTGCCATTTCAGAGATAAGTTGGGCGCACTGTAACGTTGATCTATCACTCATTTTTTTAATTTAAAATGTTAAATGACAACTGTTATAAAAATTATTGCGCGCAATAATTTTTGACTAACAAAATGTTACTTGTTACAGGTATATCATCAAGCCTATGCTATTTTTAATTTTTTAAATGCCGTACCACGTTAAAAACTCAAAAACGTTTCAGAAAAACGTTTGTATCTACATGTCTAATTGTCTAATGCAGTCTACAAACGAAGTATCAAGAAAAACTGGAGAAATAATCATACACAGTACAATCTTTATTCTTCTAAATGAGTACCTACTCTTACTGTACTCTAATTAGTACTCTTGTAATACCCTTGCTCACTCTGGCTTTTACTGCAAATAAATTATGTGGGAACCATGTTACACTAGCAGGGAAGTTCAGGTAATGATACGGGTAAAACCAGAACCAACACACGTAGAATGAGAACAGAAATACAAACTCATCGTTCAAATATCCGCCTATTGGGAGTCGAACCCAGGCCCCTTACAATCGCAGTCCGGCATTTTAACCATTACGCCATACAGGTCGTCAATTATATACTCAGAGATACAAAACCCTGGCGTGAAGCGCAGATTTAGCACAATTCACGAAAGTTTTGAAGTTATTTTATCCACGGCAAATGCATTTGTAACCATTAGGTACAGAGACGTG
Organism: Hesperia comma; assembly: GCA_905404135.1. Taxonomy (NCBI): domain Eukaryota; kingdom Metazoa; phylum Arthropoda; class Insecta; order Lepidoptera; family Hesperiidae; genus Hesperia; species Hesperia comma. The sequence goes on along the minus strand of FR990021.1, from coordinate 10,034,111 downwards.
AGCGTTAACATTTATTTTGTTAGTTCACATTCACATAGTAAAAATAAAGCGTGTTGTATTTACCTACCATTGTATTTCTTGTACAACGGCAACAAACAAAAATGTAGGTATTATTTGCAAAGGTAAAGTAAATAAAACCACATAGGTATCTATTTAATTTATTGCTGATAACATGCCATTGATAAGACCTAACTACGTGCTTCAGTTTAGAAACTGTAAGTCTAACACTCTAAATTAGATCCTTAATTGTTCTTGAAGCGCTATGGTGTGTTGATAAAATGTCAGAGATTTTAAATTCTTGTTAAATGTGACGAAATTGATGATGTCCATATCATATTATAAATATGTTTTTAAATCCACAGTCTACAGCCAAACTGCGTTCATTATGTTGTATAAGGCAAATGATTGACGAACCATCTGGAAAAAATAACATGCTTAGGGGCATACTCATTATTATTAATTTTCATGAAATAAACCATTCGAATACAAGATGCGCACTTCATAGAAAATGATCACTGTCGATCTTTACATCAGCAATCATGGTCAGTATTTTGTAATATGGCTTACCTCAGCAAATGTTTCAAGGGTTAAAGGATAAAATATGGTGCGAAGTACGACGGGCTTACTTGTTCTGGTCAACATAAAATTGACTATTTTTCTTATCTGATTATTTGGATGTTCCTCCCAGCCGCAAGAGTAAATCGCTTGTCTCAGAAACTCACTCTGTTCGCAAATTAAGTGTTATTAATTTAATACATTATACATAGCTAGTTTATGCCTGCGGCTTTTTGGCAAAGGGAGATGTGGCCTGAAGCGTTACCGGTGCCAGAAGGGATTTGTTCTTGTCCAGAGGTCACCAGTTTGGCAAAGGGAGATCTCCCGCCAGGCGAGACGACATGCCTGGGGGGCGGTTAGAAAACGACATAACACCATCATTCCAAGAGAATGTATTTCCGGGATCAAAACAATCGTGTGTAGGTGTCCAGAGGCTCGAACTATCTCCATTCCCAATTAATTTAAATCGTTTTATCGCGTTAATAACGAAAAGGTAGCAGACAGACATAAAAATAAACAGACAGACGAAGATATGATGTTAGTATGGATTTCATAATTTTTACTTATTCAAGATTGTCCTATTTTTTAATATACTTTGTCTGTTTCATGTACTACTCGTAATTATCCGTGTTTATTTGTCAAATCAATACCACAATACGTACCTAATGAGATCGGAGCGGATTCTAAAGTGCAATTTTTGTAGCATGAAGGAACATATTTTTAACTTTTGTGTGCGACAGGGTCGAAATATACATAATATATCCTCCGTATCCTAATATGTACAGTACACAACCAACTTTGAACAGTTCTTGTAGATAGTACACAAATTAAAAAAAAATCTTTTTTACATGCCTTCTCCATTAGCTGATGACTGTAGTAACATGGCATATAGAATTGGAGAAGAATTGCAGGAAGCAGGGACAGGAACTCAATGCTTATAACGTCTCGACGTAAGTCCTGTGAACATAGTTCGTTTACCAATAAGTACGACATATTTCTTCACATAAACGAAATATTTAAACCCTCCATCGCTTCGCTTTAGGAAACCAATTCCTTAGTAATTACATTCGGAAATAGTTTTTTTTTTATAGCCTGAAGGGCTGATGAAAAAGCGGACGAGCCACCTGATGGTAAGTGGTCATCGTCGCCTATGCACAAGCAACACCAGGGGAGTCACCAGTGCAGCGTCGGCCCTGAAGGAGAACTCTTTTTACACCTTTCTTGAAGAACCCCATGTCATAGCGCTCCGGGAATACCTCAGAAGGAAGCTCATTCCACAGCTTGCAAGTTCGCGGCAAAAATGATCGTGAAAATCGAACTGTAATCGTTCGCCACGGATCCAAGCGATGTGGATGGAACTTCAATCTTTGGCGAGTGGTGTGATGATGGAAGTGTGACGTTGGCACCAAATCGAACAATTCCTCGGAGCACTCACCGTTGTAAAGTCGGTAGAAAACACAGAGACATCCCATATCACCTAAGACTTAGGTGTTCTAACCTGTTAGTAACTCGTGGGTCGTTGACAACTCGAACAGCGCGCTTTTGTACGGCGTCAAATGAATTAAGCTGGTATTGTGCCTCCCCTGCCCAGAGGTGAGAACAGTACTCCATGTGAGGCCTGACCTGAGCTTTATAAAGCATCAGTAGATCCCTCGCATTGAAGTACCTACTGTTTCGCCCGGTTCAGGACGCCAAGCTTTTTGGAGGCCAATTAGGCCTTAGCTTCCAGGTGACACCGATACTGCACGTCGCTCGAAATGTGAACACCCAGAATCCCAACACTTTTATTAACGGTGAGTGCGGTACCCTGGAATTGAGGCACCATGACAAATGGGGTTTTCTTAGCGAAAAACGCGCAAACTTGTCTTCGTGGGGTTGAACTCAACTAAATTGAGACGGCCCCATTCCGAGACTTGCTCCAGACAGTTCTCGACTTCAGACACAAGTTTGATTCTGCTGTCCTCCACTTGTGACCGAGAGGCATTTGCAGGGCCTGTGGAAAATCCCGTACTGTCATCTGCATAGCAATAAATGCCGTTAGCACCCTCAAGCATGTCATTGATATGCAGAATGAACAGGAGACAGCACAGACCCTTGGGGAACACCAGCGTTTAAGGGTTTCATATCTGAGCAACAACCGTCAACTACGACCTTTATAATATGTCGCTCAGACAGAAAGCTGGCTACCCAAGGTAGACCGTAAGATGGTAACTTCGTGAGAAGAGCCCTGTGCCAGACCCGGTCGAAGGCCTTAGCGATGTCTAGGCTGACTGCCAGTGCTTCCCCATTGCTGTCTAGGGCCTGAGCCCACCGGTGCGTCAGGCATGATTCTTGAAAAAGTCCACAACAAACAATAAAAATTCTAAAAATCGTTGTTTTGGGTTCTAATGTGCCTTTCAGTAATTATTTTAATATGGACTAAATGAATATCTGTGCCAATTTTCGAAACTACACGAATCATATGTAGGTCTAATTTCCTTAATTTTATTCCGCCATATCACAATACATGTCGTCAATCGTTCTTGCGACCTTTGTATGTATTCAAACTAAATCTAAAGTAACAGAATAAAACTTTGACATTATTCCATGGGAAAGATATTAAATAAATAGGAAAGTTATATTAAAACTATGTATAACTAGCAACACATACCGCAGTTTTAATAACACTCAGGGTTGACTAATGGAGAATGTCGTCAGACATTAGATCCGCCCATTGTGATCTATTTTTTTGTTCAATTAAGAGTGAATTTTATAAATAATCCTTTTTTTTTTTTTGTTGACGAGGGGGAAACCTTCAAAAGGTACCCGGTGCCGTGGGAGCGACACAGGGTGATGTGGGATTTTTACCCACTAAAACCCCCCCGGTGGCCTTCCTCAGCGCTTGTGGAGAACTCCGGGATCTCTAAAAGAAACACAACCGGAGTCCTCCAAGCGCGGCGCCCTTATATTCGGGCTCTTCCCGCGAGGGACTAAGGCCCCATTGCTTGCCAGCGCCTTACAACGGTATGCGGCCACACATACCGTCGTTCTTCCCGGGGTTGCTGATGGACGGTTCGAGCTCCCACTCTAGCCGCCCGCAACCCCGAAAGTCCCCTTTTAGTCGCCTCTTACGACAGGCAGGGGATACCGAAGCTCGTATTCTGGTCCCGAGCTACAGGGACAAAGCGGCACACTCATTTTAATACTTACGTCAACGATTTGAAATGCTGCAAAAGGTATCAATAATGTTGTAGTCTTCATGTTAAATTCAAACATTGCCACAAAGGTAACCTGCACATTTTCTGCTAATCTAGAAAGAAACAATACTTGTTTAAAAAATCCTTAACAAAAATTTAATGGTGTTTAAAATACTGAATAATTTACTTGTAAATAGTTTTCAGTTGTAGATTGATTTGTTTCAACTTATTCAGAACCTCCTCAGGTCCGTTGGCATTTTTAAAAATATTCCTCATACGAATGCTAAGAATTTCCAATTGTCCGCAGAAGTGTAACAAGAATATAGCAACAAGAGGTTCGAAACCCATGTATCCCACAACTGAACAAAAATCAAAAACAATCGACAAACAACTAAACCCAATGTATCCGGGAAGATCATTTTTATGAATTTCTAGAAAACTTGGATACACGACTTCAAATATTGGCACATAACGGAATTCACCTTTACAATAACTATATAACGTAGCAATTAGAGCTTTGAAAACGAACAGACTCCCCGAAAACAATGTCATAACAAACCAAAATTTCATGACGAATACCCCTTTATTCATATATTTTAATACAATTTTACTTTCTGCTTCCGAAAAATCATTGGATTCCATATTATTATCCATATATCGAACTAAGTTTAATATGATGTGTCTGTTTCGAACAACAGTAATGTATTTACAAACGAGAGTAAAAGCCAACACGGCCATTATAGATTCCCTGGTTATATCACCGAATTTTGAATTGGGTATGCGATGCAGCAATATGGAGTTACAAAGTAAAATGAAACATATACTACATATTGATAAAGTCACCAAAGATCTCAAATGCCAACCACGTGGAAGGGCAGGGTGGGAACCGTTCATCCATAACCCAAAATTTGTAATTTTAAACACTTTTTCAAACTTTAATTTATCCACTTCAGGCATCATCGTTACATAGGTAATACTGAGGAATGAAAACTTTAGTATCAGTGTATCAATATTGTACTGAGTCATAATACAATTATCATAAGAGTAGGTGGGCACTAGCTGAGAATATAAAACTGCAGTTGACATCAAAATAACCGACAGCCTTTGGATGATATACTAATGACATATTAATGTGCACTATGCTAGGAAATGTATATTTGCAACAAAATACTATTTTTTTCATAAATAATATGGAGTGGTTCTGAAAATAAACTAAAAACAGCTTGTAATACGATAAAATATTTAAGAAAAATTTAGATACGTGAACACTTTTGTAAATTTTTATCAAATTAATTTAAAATAGAATGTGGAACAATTTTTTCCAATTATTTTGTTGTTGTCGTTGTTTCAAACGTTTATATCTGCATGAAAGTATTTCTAAATCCCTTATAACCTAAAAATAAATGGAGCCAAACAATATCCTACACGTACCCACTTCTTTAGTTTATATGAGATCGTAAAACGCCATGATCGACATGATTAAACTAGGGGGAATAGGGTTCACTTACCGTGACCAAACCAATAAATTGGGGTGTCCAAAACCTTCACCACGTTGACGATATGTCGTAACCTACGATGATTTAATTAATTATCTTCTATTGCACATTTTGGGAACCGTTTTATTAGTCCAGTCCTAGAAAGTGAACTTATAGTGTTTTCTCAAGTGGCTGGCTACCTCTCCTCATCATTGATTGGTTATGGCCCACCCAGTATCGGAAGTTTTCATGGTACCCAAAGACCTTCGACATAGCTAAATGACTGCTATCTATCGATTACAACCGGGACCGAAAGCTTCACGTGGCCTCCGAAGCAAGGAAACGCTCAAGAACTTTTGCTACTAGCGGTCACCCATCCAACTACCGATCGTGTCCCCAGTTGCTGAACTTTGTCGATAACTAAGAATCGACGCAAGCCGTCGAGCTATGAGTGTTTTCTCAAGTACCTACTTCATTTTATTTTCACGATACTAAAACATGAATATTTTTGAAATCTACCTGTCTGTCGTTTCTGTTTGCTTGGGCTAATCTCTAAAACGACTGAACCGATTTTCATTCACAGTTAGGAGTTCATTAAACATACACATTGCGAGAATTCCACGGCACTGGGATTTTATTATCATAAAATTAAATGATTGTCACTGAATGACAGTACCTAGGTAATATTGTAATTATCTGTTTTGATCTCAAGACGCCTGGCAACATTAAATGTAGAGCTCAAGCTAATTATGAAATGTAAAACAACTGTACTGATTTTGTTTCAACCATATCCGTATCAACCAGAACAAATAAAATAAGCAAAATAACCACCTTATTTTTACCAAGTCTTGTAGTGTCTGTGGCAATGCATAAAAATCTAAGAGACACTCAACAAGCTCAAGTGATTGATATTCAAGGCGAAGAAATGTATACAAGAAAACTTCAAAGACGTGAAATACCAGTAGGGAAATAAACCCTGTGTTCAATAATGTTAATATCACGTTCATACTATCACGTACAAGGGAAATATACACATATATTTCGTCTGTCTATGTTTACCTTTGTCATTTAATCTTAAACGATGAGCTTGATTTTGTTGTAAAATTGTGTGGGTATTTGAGTCTCTGACTATCTCGACTCTGTGTTTGGGTCTCTGAATGATCTAGATTCACAATTGGTACTATAGATGGTGCTTTAGTCGAGATTTACTAAAAGATCCACAAAATAATTTAGTACAATCATTATTTTGTTGCTCAAAAGGGTGTTACCTATTTCAAAAGTTTTCGGGAGTTTTGAAACTTGGTGATTTTATGGATTTTGACGTGCTCTTTTCGAATTTTCACTTTGTCATCTCGCATCTTTGCCGCTCGTACCACCATATTGGAAAAATGGCACTCAAATACAGTTAAATCTTTGAGAATAACTCCGTTCCAACTCATTTTACGGTGTAAATAGTTATGTAATAAATTAAACTAGAGAAAATTTATGTAGTAACCTTTTTTGACAAAGCAATAGTTTAGCGTACGAGAGCCGCAAGCCAAGGCACGTGAACACCAAAACGCTTTGTGAAATCTTGTTGAAACTTGTTTCTTGCAAATGCATTAAGGGATGTCGGGGATCCTGTGGATGCAGAAAGGATGGATTAAAGTGCTCCGTTATATGCAACAATTGCAATGGTACCTGTGATAATTCACACATTCTACTACAAGATAGCGATAGGGAGGAAGAAACGGAGTCTATTCTAGTGCAAACGTATGACAAAATCGAGGAACAAGAGGACTACAACGTAGCTGATAATTCCATTGCGGATGACGTGGAAGAAATTTCTATTTGTGTGAAAAAGTTACTATATAAATTGTAGGAAATTTTCTCTACCTAGTTTAAATTTTCAAAATTCCTGGAAAATTTTCCAGGTCAAAATACAAAATTAATATTTTGTATACCGTGTCCTCCACCCGAAGGGTTGTCTGGACGAGATCGCTACTTTAGTGATAAGCCCGTTGTGTTTCGTCAATGTTATTTTCTTGCCTCTTTGTAGCTGTTAATTTTTTTCTATTGTTCAAATTGGTGTGCAATAAATTATTATATAAACAATAAATTATATTGTATTGTATTAATTTAACTAATTAGAGGCAGCGAAAAGCTGACATTGAAAATATTACTGGATTTGATGATTATCTAAAATATAACAAAAAAATGAATGTATCTCGATTATACTTAATGTAAAATATGTAGTAGAATAAAAAAAAATTCAAGTTATCTCGTAATATTATATAAAACTAGTTTTTGGCCGTGGCTTAGCCCGCGTGAGAGATGAACAACGTCAAAATACATATCTACTAACAATAACTAAAAATGCGGCGAAAATTAAACGCGCAATTATGCGAAAAGATTAAGTGATTACCTGACGGTGCCACCTTTCCTTTTTAGGGTTCCGTACTCGAAGGGTAAAACGTGATCCTATTACTGAGACTTCGCTGTCCGTCCGTCTGTCACCAGGCTGTATCTCATGAACCGTAATAGTTACACAGTTGAAATTTTCACAGATGATGTATTTCTGTTGCCGTTACAACAACAAATACTAAAAAATAGAATAAAATAAATATTTAAGTGGGCGACCATACTTTCGACGCCTCAGCGATAGTTAAGTTAGCTTTCGGTCCAAGAGATGGCGTTGTGGCTAATATGTGGCTTCAATAAAACAATTAAATATTTAAGTGAGGCTTTCATATAACAGACCAGTTTTTTTGGCATTTGTATACATAATGGTACGGAACCCTTCGTGCGCGAGTCCGACTCGCACTTGGCCGGTTTTTTAAATAGAAATAAAAGAAAGTTGAGAGTATCGACTTTTTAATTTAACGCACTTTTTAATTTAATTTAACGCACAATTTTCCGAATAAAACATAATATTCTACATACATTCTTTGCCAAGGTAAACTCTACATCTGTATCAAATTTTACTAAAATCGGTTTAGTGTTTAGGCGTGAAGGCCTCTCAGACAGACAGAGATACTTTCGCATTTATAATATTAGTAGGAAAGTAGGGATTGTAACTCTTTGATATCTGTTTAAGGAAGATATCTGAAAAATTAGATCTAAGCAAGTGAATATATTTCAATACAAAATAATTATGTTACATTTAGAGTAAGATAAGTGGAAGTTATTTATCAAGCAGAATTTCATCATCAATTACTAATTTTAAGAGCCGCTGATCTAAATTTAAAAACATTTTAGAAAGATGTATATACATTGCAGAAAAATGTAAATTTTTGATTATAGGTATATTAATTTATCGAACCCTAAAGGAGGCTTTCATCATTCCGTAGCCTGTACTTTTGAATATAATTTCTACTCATTCGAACAATAATGCGTGCGAACTGGCACGTGATAATGAAAGACTGTCTGCATTGGTCATAAACAAGTTAAAATAGCCGTCAGTCATGCAATTTTCTTCCACTGCGTAGTTTCATATTTTTATAATAACCAGGATTTAGGTGGACCGCTAATTAAAATCGTTATACAGTCATGTTTTTATATTTTTTGTTTTGTAATTTTTTGTAAGATAGGCAACTTTTTACTTTTCTATATCTATTGTTATCAACATTAAATTATAAATTCTTGTAACTTGTCACGACTAGGTATGTGATGGCGCTAAAGCTAGATCCGCCCTTGATAATAACACACTTTACTAACGTTTTTTATAATTTTATATGTGAGCACTTCACTACGGTCCCACTTGATGGTAAGTGACAATGTAGTTAGACCAGTCTGGTACGCTCACCAACTAAGAAAAAGCCCATTCACTCTTGACTTTTAAAAACACCAACATTGTGCTCAAAAGAAAGTAACGTCGCGGGCAAGTTATTCTTCGTAGTTCCTCATCGTACACAATACAAAAAAGCGTCGTACGTACCGGATGGATGTTTACGACGCGGCGACGAAAGGATGGATACTCTGTATGTCGGCTAGGTCGATAGGAGAAAGAAACTTCTACCACAGTATAAAATAAGTTACTACAGTTGAAATTGTGTGTAACTATAATTTTCTATGCTTGCTCTACCAGCAAATCATTAAGGCAAATGGAAAAAATTAAAATCCGTGATCTAATGGTCGATAAATTTAATAGTGATTTCGTCTGCAGAATGATTATTTTACACATCGATACCGGTAAACAAGGTAATTAATTTACCTACTTAAGAATGACTTAAAACTAAACATATCGAACTTATTATCTAAAATCACATTTACGCCGGGTTCCCACTACGCCGGACCGGCAGATCTGCCGGCTCGGTAAAACTCCCGGAAGGCCTAGTGGCTGTACAAATTGTATGAAGCTATTCACATTATCCCGGATCCGGCGTTTTCGCCGAGTCCGGCATTTTTACCGAGCGTTTTGTCACTACAAAATGCCGGTAAAATCACCGGACCGGAGTAATGTGAACCAGTTCTGCCCTGTATTCCCCGCCCCGCCCGTGCAGCCCGTGCTCCCCGCACTTCATTCGGCTCGCATTTTCTGAGTAAAGTAGACGCTACACGTCATGAACGATATCCAAATCGAAAAATAGGCGTCCATTGTGGGCACAGGTCCAAATTCAACTGAGGTGCTTGTCCGATTTTCTTGTGGGCTCCGGTGTAATGTGAACACTCTGTCCGGTGTCCGGTTTCCGGCAGATCTGCCGGTCCGGCGTAGTGGGAACCCGCCCTTATCAACAAAATTAGGTATATATTTTAAAAGTAGGTATTAATAATAATAATAATAATTCATTTATTGCAAGAATGTAGTACAGATAAATGGTAACATGGTAATACAAATACAGTTCAATTACATTCTACCGTCAAGGTGTGCAACGTCAGTAGCCTAGCATGCATTTAATATGTTACAAATAATGGACACAATTAATAGCACAAATAATAGACAGATTATTGAATTGACATTAAAACAATGATAATAATAATTTAAATATTAATGTCCAGTAAAATTAAATAATATACTTATTAAAATTAAATAGTCAACATATTAGAAATTTAAATTTGTCAAATAAGTTTGTCAAATGTCATATTTTTGAATTCATTTATGTCATAAAAACAATGTTCTAATAACCAATTTGTAATTTTCCTTTTAAAAACATTTAGCGTCAATTTTTTAAACGAATCTGGTTTAAACATTACAGGAATTAAACATTTTACAAGTTCTTAACGAGCAATCGACCAACTGACTGACCGAAGGAGTGAAAACAGAGAAAACTAGAAGAAGAAACAAGAAGAACAGTGTCGTGTCCCAGGATATCACCCTGAAGTGGGAATAAAACAACAACTACCGAAACCAAATCACATATTATTATGTAATACCTTGTAGTATATGTAATATATTTCTTAACTTCCTTGTCTATCTTCCTTGTTCTCTTTATCATCTTTATTTCCTTCCTTTTTGTATCCTTTCCTTGTAATCCTTTTATCTTGCTTTCTTTTATAATACTTGTAATGTTTTATTAGCTGAAATTGAATGATATTATGTACTACTTTGGAGTTAGGAATTTTGATAATGTAACTTTGTTAATAACTTCTAGGACTAATTGCAAATTGTAAATGTTACCTTCTTTAATGTTTTAGTACTTATTCCTTCTTTATTTTGATGAATTCCTGTAACTTTAAATATGATTTTTATGTTTATTTACTTAGATGACATTATGTCAATGTAATTCTTACGTCTCTGTAGTCTTTGCTTTTTCTAAATCTATTCTGTATGTCTTTGTATAATCTACCAACCTTCTTAGACCAATGATAAACCAGAAATTCAAAAATAGATGTAAGTTGAAAGAAGAACGCCGGCTCGAGAAAATTCAAGCGATCGGGTCAATAGGGCAGTGTGGAGACAGACATCGCGGTGTTCGGAAGACTTTTCCCGAGGAGGTCTTTCTGATTCGGTGGCGTACACAGGGCCGTCCCGTGTCTCTGTTTCGCGGACGCGTGCATCTATTCTCGACTCCGACATCGTTCCGGACGGGCGCGCTGTTGGAGCGCCCTGGGACCTGCCGCCTCCTACTACGTCGGGAGACTTGCCGCGCGGGACGCTTCTGCGCGCAGGGCCGCGCGCCAGGGTGGCGCTACCCTCTTGTGCGCTTGGTAGAGCGCCATCCCCTACGCCTCCCGACCTCAGCCTGTCGAGAGACACGCCGGCCTCCGCCATCCGAGTCAGTACTTCGGACCTCCGCCTCCACTTGCAAGAGAACCCCAGGTCGTCTCCCCTCCCTCTCTTAATTTACTGACTTTTCTTAGTGTCTGTGCCTTGTTATCTCACTTATTTTCTATACCGTGTTATTAGTATTGTGACCCACTAGGAAAGATAAGTACATCTTTTATTTCCTTCAAAATTCTTTTATTTCAATCTTTCCCTTATAACGTTACAACCTACCCACACTTATACTTATATTACTTAACAATATGTATTTGTACTAAATTTTAAGTTAATATGTAGCCACAAAATGGTTTGTAGTTAATTTTACCTACCTACTACCTCGTTTTAAAACTTAATTAGCAGAAATAGCGCTCTTAGCTGATTCTGTATTCAATTGAGTACGAGAACAATTCGCACAATTAGAAATAAGAATTTTCGTTATTCGAATGCTTAAGTAGATGAAAATACAATTAATCAGAATGTTAATATGCTTTAGTATTTTGGATTAATTAAGTTAAATGAAAGGGTAATAAATCCATTTTATCAAATTACTGTACTGGTATTAAAACCCAAATAGCAAGATATTGCTGATACATATTTGCGGAAGTGATTTTGCTGTCTCCGAAAACGTAAAATTGAAAAATACAGTGGCTGTTAATTGATTATAATCGTATATTCACGATGTTAAGTATACTTACTCTTATAAAAATAATGCTTATAAAGTGACTAAATAATTATTGGAGCCTTTAAGATTAAAACATGACTAGAAATCACTATTAAAAAAGAAGCTAGATACCATTCAAAATTTTTATATTTTAAAAAAGTTCAAATTTACACACCATTATGGCTGTAGCTAAAGCCAAATTTACTATGACAGGCTTTTGCAAATAACTTTGTAACTCTATCCAAGTAAGATCGCTTTGAGTTCCTTCATCTGTATTCTAAAGCTGTCATTTGACCGTTGCCGACTCTCATCTGTTATTCAAATTTAAGCATTCTACATCTTTTTTCAGGCGTGTTTCTTACTTCTAAATAAAAACAAGAAGGAAAATTTACTTTGAATTTCAATTATTCACGTGTACATCGAAACATCCAAATGTGTTACTAGTCGGAGATCAGGGTCATATCTGGACTAGTAAAAATTTGGAAGTTACAGCCACAGTTAGTAGGGTCCATACTCGATGTGCAGCTGCGTTTTAATTTCTTATTTTCTATGTTTCCAAAAGAAGTTAAAGGGCTGGTAGGTCAACCTATTGTTATAGTAGTCACTGCAAAGTAGTGTCCGCAATCCATATATCGGTATTTCCGCTGCGCGGGGTTCCCTCGACATTAATGACATAAACTTCTTCTTTCAAATCTCTTGCTGTAAAAACGACGGATTTCCGCAAAAAATGCTAGATTATGATTTGAGCCGTTAATATCTATCAATTAAAGCCAAAATCACCCAAATACACTCAATATTTATTTTGTCTTCAAATTTTATAAATAACCTTAAAAACTTAAAATTAAGATTAAAAAAAAACTTCGCATTTCCGCACAAAATGCAATTAAATTATGACTCAGGGCATCAATACCTATTGATTAAAGCCAAATTTATTCAGGAAATCGTACAGCAGGATACTAAAGCCAACCCCATATATCTACTAGTCGTTCGTAAGAAATTGCTAACTGAAACGAGTCTCGTAATTTATTAAGATAAACAATTTGTAAAAATCTTTCTACAAGATTTTTATCTTCAGAAATAACTCGAGATGGTATCCATTAATGTAAGTACTGCGTAGGCATATTACCTTTGTAACATTCGCCTAATCATATTTTGTTAGTTGTCGGCGTTTGTCGCACATTTTCACAAGTAGGTCAGCAAAGCGTGACTTCACATTGTGCCAGAACCTCTTCTTTCTTTTACGCCACTTCAAAACGCCAAATGTGTACCAGGGGATAGTTTAATTATCTTATCCCTGACAAACTTATTCAAGTTGGGTCCTTAAATAACGTAATCTACTCACAACGTACTTACTAACGTACTTACTAACAAACGAATCCTCTTCCATGGTAAAACTAAAACTAGTTTATTATGTACCATCCATCCATCCATCAGCCTTTCGATGTCCACTGTTGGACGTAGGCCTCCCCTAATTGGCGCCACTCTAACCGGTCCTGAGCCCGTTGAATCCAGCGGATGTCCGTCTTCTTCAGGTCGTCAGTCCACCTGGTCGGGGGGCGCCCTATGCTCCTTCCTCCAAGACATTAAGTACGACATGTACGAATCTCATCCATTTTCCATCAAAGGGTAAACTGTAAAATGGTTACTTACTTAATATTACTGCCTATATTGGTGGTACATTTAAATTGTTGAGTCATAGTGACCTGATACCTATTACGAGCGGGGCGCGGCTAGGCTTAGATACCCGTTGTCTAGATGCCAGAAATGCCATTCACTATTCGATTTCGCTCCGCACTTCCATCATGACTTTCGAAAACGTAATTGGAATTGAAAGGGTTTCCAATGCTGCGTACAGTACTTAGTGTTACACTATTTTATCTTACTTAAGTTAAATGTAAAATTACCTATCTAAGGCCGAATTTGTGCATAAAGGAGATGTTTCAAATCCGGCCCACAATATGTACAGTACCTCGAAAAATCGAGCAAAATTCATGGAATTTGGGAAAAATAATGATAAATTGCTTAAATGCATACTTTTTTGGTACAAATTTTGTGTTTATAATTCATTTTTATCAATTTTCAACATGGCGTCTTGCCAAGTTGTCATTGATCATAGATCGCGAACTGTCTACTGTCACTTTAAATGACAGAATTGTAGGTACATATGTCAAACTTCTATCAAATTAACCAACATGACGTGTGATGACAGCTTACCGCCATGTCGGACTTTTGTTTTTGTGTTGCAATTTTAAGTGTAAATTTTTGTGTTATACCACAAAACTAAAGCAATTAAAAGGATTTGGATGATTGAAAACTGTTTTAATTGTGTTTCTCCATTTTTGAGTATGGTGTACAAAGTGGTGGCCGGGGCTCCATACATTTTGAAACATCTCCTTTGCTTTGGTTTTTTTTTATTTTATTTTCTGTCTATTATGAAGGACTTTTTTTCGAAATGAGGCTGTGTCTCGGCCGCATATCACCTGTACATCACTGGACAGGTTTAGGTAGGTATATATTATTTGAAACTTCCAAAATGTATTTTTATATTTTAATATATTTTTCTATAATGATTTGAAAAAGGAAAGGGGTATGGGGGATTTTGAAGGAACCCCGTTCCCACCCTACAACAGTCATGGAATGCATGTCAATTTATTAATTGAAACCCAAAAAAGCCTAAAGTATCTATCTTATATGCAGAATCAATGGGGTTTATTTATTAGGTATAAAAAAAACTTTTCGGCAAAAATGCATTTATCTTTAAACGAAAATCCTTTTTCCACAAACATAAGCTACTAAAATAAATTAAATTAAATAAACTAACAATTACATATTGTCGTCTATTAAAATGTTATCTAGCATTTGTGCAGGTGCATTAGTGCTCATTCATACTGACTCGCGGGCGCGGTGGCGGGCGCGGTCACGAAATATCAAACATATGGCGTAGTATCCAAGTGTTCACACAGGAATCGCACGTTTTAATTCGATGCAGTAAAATGACATTTCCAGTGTTACCGTTTTTTATTATCACCAAAATAGTGAAGTAACCTGGACACAAATTATTCGATTTGATGAAAATATTAATCGGATTATAATCGTTTCGCATAATTTAGCAAACTGCAAAAATACTGTATGAACTAATTACAGGATCAATAACTACATATAAAAATACGATTGATATCAATAATCTCCTAGATTTTTAATTATTAAGCGCTTTTAGTGCATGTATGTACTAAAAGCATGCATGCATCGGTGTTTATTATTTTTCGTTTACTATATAATTCAAAAGTAATAACCTTTCCGTATTGTTTTCTGAATTTGAATTTTATTTTATTAACACACATTATAATAGACATATTGAGAAAAGAATAATCGAATAATCAAAACATCGTTCGTTAATCGTGTAGGTTATCACTATTATTGAAAATCTGGCAACATTATTTCAAAAAGTGACATTAGCAAACGTCATTTTACTGCATCTAATTAAAAGTCGGAGTATAAGTAGCGGGCAAGCTCACAACGACGCGCGCGGCGCGCTCGCGGCATATCAAACGCATGAAATGTTTGTGTGTGTTCACACTGAACTAGCGGCGGAACGCGCGATTCGGTAGCGACGCAATTGAACTTTCGCGCAAAACGCCTGGCGGTCAATATGAACACGAGCTCGCCACGTCCACCGCGCGCGCGCCCGCCGCCGCGCCCGCGTGTTCAGTATGAACAAGCACATAATCTCAATATGACGCCCTAACCCCATATATATACAAGTGCCACAAAGTCATCTGACCCGGTGGAAAAAATTGGAACTAATGCAAATGTCATACTGTAGTCAGACAAATACAAAGACAGTAGCGCTTCCCTTACCGGGTCAGATAAGTTTGTGGCACTGTACCACACAATTTTATTGATATGTGCGCACAACTTCCCAATGGGATAAGAAAAAAAAGCATTTTTGGTTTTTGCATAGATAATAAAAGTTACTTTATATCTAATCTAAACATTACTAAGGTCCCTATATTCTAATCATTTTTATTGCACTATGAGGAAATGTGTTAGAAAAAATAAAAAATATTTCGGAAAACTACATAATACTTAGTATAAAATCTAAACCCAATTTATTTGAAGTACGTCGCCATAGTAAAAAAATATCCTACTAAACGCATAAAATGACACCTAACTCAAACCTGTTGAAGGGTGGGGACACTTTTTCCCATTGTCCTTTGGTGGCGATTTTCAACCAACACCATTAATTAAACTCTTTATGGGTGGGACACGTACCTAATTCATTCATGTTTTATAGGTACTTATCTTTGACCTTCAATTTAAATTGCACATTAAATTAAGTATAATATTTACCATTCATAACTAACATACCGTATACCACTTAAATTTGAATAAGTATACCGACAATGTTGACTTTCGTAAGTCAAAGTGGTTATTAAAATTTCAAAAGGCTCGCCCCAAATTTGAGTTTAAGCCAAACTACCTTTCCTAAACATAGTTTAGTCGAAGGGCCGCGTCAAACCTGATTGACTTTAATAAACTGCACTGAAAAAATGTAGGTGTGAAACTGTGAAATGTAGGTCTGTGGATTTATCAACAGGGCGGATTAGACTTGAATACTGCACGCATCAAGTTTTCATAAATACCTACTAGTGATGTAACGAATATTCGCATTCGCATTCGCATTCGCGAATATTCGCATGTTTTTTCCATATTCGCATTCGCATTCGCATTCGCAAAATTTATGCGAATGTTTTGCGAATATTTACATCAGAAAAAATAATAAATAAAATTTAAAATAATTAAAAAACCATTAATTTCTTTTTTATCAAGAAAAAATTAATTCACTTTCAACTATATTTCGAAATTCACATGTTGATTTCTACATGCAGACCGCATTAGTAGCCCAGTGCCGATAACTTTTGAAACGAAAAAAAAATAGTAACAGGATGAAACCCATTGGAAAAGGAAGAAAAATGACAAAAATAAACGAAAAACAATTTACGGGTCGGGAAGGGGTTGAGGGGGGCTTTTAAGGGTAAAAAACGGTTTATCGCAATTTCCAGAAAAACTACAAGTCCTATTAAAAAAAATTAATGACAAAGTTATAGGTAATAAAACAATCTATCCTTTCTATCAACACTTCTTTCACTTCTTGTTACTATTTTTTTTATTTTTGACCAACTTCATAGGCTTCGGCACTGGTTCATTTGGCCTGGTAAACATATCACCGGGCCAGTTAAAACTATTTTGTCCCATGTGGCCCGGCGCCGGGCCAATAGTCACCGGGCCAGATGGGATACAACCGGTCTGTAGGGGTGTTACGTAAATACTACGGGGGTTTAACGGGGGAAGGAATGTATGCTTTGCTTAATTTTGATTAAATGAGGGGTGGGCGGTTCTGGTTGGTGATTACTTTAGTAAGCAAATATTTTTAAATAAATAAAAAAAAAACTTTTCCATATTTTCTACATAACTGTCTACTTTTTAACCGACTTCAAAAAAAAGGAGGACATTTTCAATTAAGTATTCGTCTATATCTTCTTTTCTTAAATGTGTTACCCCGTAACTTCGTACTGGATAAACTGATTTCGATAATTCTTTCGACTTTCGAAAGCTAATGACTGCCGTCTGGTCGCATTTTAATTTGACACACATCTGACGGTCAGTTTTTGAGTTATTCTCAATAATGTGAATTTAATTTATGCTAATCTTTACTGGGTGATACGATTTTGATGATTCTTTTTTTTCGAAAAGTAGTGTTTGTCATGTGGTACCTTATAAATTGGAGCGACATCTGGCGAATGGTTTTTGAATAATCTCGACTTTGAAGTCGGTTATTTTTTTGTAAAAAGTTAGTTATATTTAAACGCATAGGGCAAACCCGCTTGTCTATGCTCGAACCAAATAAATTGCAAATAGATGTGATCAAGAGCCAATCTACTGTTTCGCTTCGTGGGTGATGTTTTATAAAGGTGAAAATTAAAAAAAATTGCTTACGTACTTGAACAACCCACTAGCGGGGTGACACTTTAGTGAGGTAAGTTCTAATCAACTCTGTAGTTTTCGGAGAAAGATGCAAATGGATCACGCAAAGAAAATTGAGTTCAAATAAAAAAAACTGAATATTCGCATTCGCATTCGCATTCGCGAATATCAAAAGTAAATATTCGCATTCGCATTCGCATTCGCGAATGTTGAAAAAGTGACATTCGTTACATCACTAATACCTACTATGCAAATTAGAAATTAATTGTAATTAATAATTTAATCATCAGTTTTCAACTGACGCTTTATCAGTTTCTTCAGAGAAGGTAACATCAAAAAGATACTTTTACAGATTGAGCGTTTGCAGCGAATTCCTCCTTCCTGCAAATGAGATTTTCCTTAGATAATGCTCTTAAAAATGTGTGAACTCTATTCGCCTTGTATGGTCACTTTGTTAGATGTGACCCAAGACAGAAAGAGTCGGGCAGTTGTGGGTTACGAAGATGCAATATGTTTGAACACCTAGGCTCCAGAGCATATAAAATCGCTTGTATTGCTAACTTATGAAAGAAAGAAACACGTCTTTACTACACGATCCATTGACCCTAGTAATTATCTGATTACACCTACCTATCTCAATTATGTCTCCCAAAAGAGTAGATAATACAGGTACATTTTGTGTCTGTGTTCAGGCCCACATATTTGTATGAACAGTCAAGGGATTGCCCGCTACTGTAAACATTTCACATACCGCCTCATCGGGATGCCTTAAATAATTCTAACGTAACTCAGATGCTCACTCGCTTATTCCAGTATTAATTAATTTTCTAACAAAGGTTCACTGCTTTAGTACGTAACATTACGAGTATAATTCTTCCCCTATCTTTGTAGGGACACTCGTAGATTTGGTGTTTTATGTACATTTAATAAAAACAACTCACGTTTAAATATTTAAATATTCAATATTTTTATTGAAATTTGAAATTATACAATTCATTATTTGAATTATTTATGAAAACCTAAATGCCCGGTAAATTACATTTTCGTCAAAAAATGTTGTTACCTTATCAAACGATTCGATATCGAGGTACGTCATTAAAATCTCTTATACTAAAGAGTATATATGCACTCCAGTTTCACTTATAATATGTTTAGATTAAAACACATCTTAAACACTTTAACTTTGTAAATAAACTTTAAAATATTTCCGTAACAGTTATGCATGACAAAGTACCCGCGGTTCGCGGTCTTTGCCCAAACTTTCCTTTCTGGTCACCCTGTACCTCAAAGCCGCTCTAAGTGCAGTTTGGCTGTTAGTGTCACGTTACAAATTATCTCCGTATATCAAACTTTCTTTAAAAGTTCTTCGTTTTAAACTAAACAACAGCCAGTTTTGTTTCATATCTTTGAAATCTTACCCACCTCTCTCTTATCTATACTATAATAAAACTGTAGGAGCACGTGTTCTGTACATTGAATATTTTTTTGAAATTTCGACTAAGGGGCACTTACATATCGAGATAGAACTCAAAATTATATTTTTTTTATTTATTGTCTGTCTGTCTGTCTGTCTGACCGATCATCACGCTTAAACCACTGGATGGATTTCATTGAAACTTGGTAAAGTTATTACCTATATACTGGTGTCTATTATAGGCTACTTTTTTTTCGAATAATATTTAGGTTCCCTAGGGATAGGTGACTAAAGTTTGTATGGAATTTTTTTATAACGTCGTCCGATTTGCTTCAAACTTTCAACAAAGGGTTATCACTTAAATTAATAGAATACGTGTTTCTCAGTTTTTCGATATTTTGTAAGGAAAAGAAAAAAAACACAAAAGAATGCGGGAATTTGTAAATTTTTAAGGTAACTTTCTGACTAAACTGAAAATGATTTTAACCCCATGTTTAAAAATTATTACAGTGAAATAAGTAATTTTCAATGTAAAATCAGTATTTAAAAAATAGCCAGCAAAGGATGCAAAAATGGGGATAAAGTTGGTACAATTAGAGGTGCAGTGTTTATTCGAGTTGACTTAAGTTTTGTCATTTTTGTTGCGGGCTTAGATTTTTGTGAGACTTTCACTGAGAGATAGAGAAGGTTCTGGAGCAAAACATAGGCCACTTATTATCCTGGAATTCCAGCGGAATCAGGATTCACGCTGGAAAAACTACTATGCGCGAAGGTGCGAGTTTCATTTTTATAGGACTTTCACTGGGAGATAGAGGCAGTTTTGGAGCAATATGCAGGATAATTTTATCCCGGAATTCCGTGGAATCCTTATTCACGCGGGAAAAACTCATATTCGGGAAATAGGTCGCGGGTTCAGATATTTATGGGACTTTCAGTGGAAGGTAGAGAAGGTTATGGAGCAGTATATAGGCTACTTTTTGTTCCGGACTTCCCGCGAGATCGAGATTTACACGGGAAAAACTCTCTCCACTCAACTGCTCTGTAGAAGTTGTGAAAAAATTCATTAAACATTTTCGCGCGCCAAAAATACTCGCACAATGCGAATTCTGTGGCATCCTACTAATATTATAAATGTGAAGATTTGTATGTTTGGTCCTCAATCACGAAAAAACGGATGAATGGCTTTGGATGAAATTTGGTACACGGATAGTTTATAACCCAGAATAACACAGGACACTTTTTATCCCGGAAATCCCGCAGGATCCGATTTTACGCGGGAAAAACTTCGACGAGTATGGGTATAGCTTCATAACAAACATATTAATATAAATGTAACAAGGCTGTCTTTCCGAAAATCCCGCGGGATCGGGAGCTTATCCCGAAATTCCTACGGGAGCGAGACCTACGCGGCTGATACTTACGGGTCCCGAAGCGAAGCGAGGGCGGTTCGCTAGTATAAAAATAAAGAAAAACAAGGAAAAAAGGAAAGTGCACAAATAAAGCAATAATAATTACTTACTGGTAGTTTCGAGTTATCTACCTGTAATAATCTGTATCGAATTTATGATCGTTTTCTCATCATGTTCCTCATGTTTTTGGTCTCTACGAGTACCTACTTGTCAATGTTGAAGTCGTTTTTTTTTGTAAAAAGTTATTTAAATTTTATTGTCTTATTGGATTATGATTAATAGAGACCTCTCAAATTTAATATTTACAGAATCTGTTTGCATAAAACTTCAATGAACGATCTTAAATTAGTTTCGAATTTCGGTCGTTACACTTAAATGTAAGGAACTAACTTCGTTCTCAGGAGTTCAGACGTATAACGTGACCGTCGCCGAATACAATTTTGGTACATGGAGGTGCACTCTTAGGAATTCTATCTCGTAACAGGTTACTTTTTATTGAAGTACCTATTCATCTTACACTAGGATATACAAAAATTTTACTTAATTTATACCCGTTAAGAACTCTACTAATCAACCCTTATATTCCACAAATCCATTACTCTCATATTCCTAGTTCTTATTTTAAATCGATGAATCGGCTTTAATTAAAATAATTGCTTTTTACAAAAAAAAACCGACTTCAACCTTGATAAGCACAGATAACTAATAAACTACTCGCCAGATGGAGCTCAATTCAACATGTAAGTGTAAAGTTCTCGTCACTACAAATAAATCAAGCCCAAACACTAGATAACTGCAGTAAATCGTTGAGGAATTCCCTCGACTGTCTTTCGGCTTCATCAGATCGACTCCAGACCTTCATGAAAGGGTGGCGCTTTAATGTACTTATTATAACATGAACAAACACACTAGTCGTCCATACAATTTTCGAAAGTTCCCCTCGATTTCTCTGAGATGCCATCATATTAAGATCCTGGTGTTCTTATGTGTTCTTATCATGGGACCCCACTGCGCATATCTACTTTACAACAAAAAAAAAGAATTATCAAAATCGGCCCAGAAACGACGAAAAAATCGCTGAACACCCATAAAAAAAAAGCATATAGTTATATATACGGTCGAATTGAGAACCTCCTTCTTTTTTGAAGTCGGTTAAAAATATAGATGTGTGACCTGTGTGACGAAAAAATCTTATATATAATAAAAAAAAATCAACCGGGTATATGTCGAAAAATTACACTGTTAACATACGCATGTTCAGATCGAGAAAAATGTTATTCAAGCTTAAAAAACCTTAAATCAGGTGAGGACAGCCTGTCAGTGTCTGGGCAGCGTTTAATTACTGAACGGACTCAGCACTCAACGTCAGAAGTGCACTGTGATGGTAATTGCGTTACGTACACGTCTTTCAGGTTCATTTACGTGTCGAGCTGACGCATAAAATATAAATGATTCCAAAAGACTACTCGTATTTTATTGGCCATTTCCTTACGTTCAATTCTTTGACGTGAAAAGTCTTTTATTTCAGTTGTAAGAGGCTAAATATTATGTATTTTTGGAAGCAACTTTTAATATGTAAATAAATGACTTTAATAATATTTATACAGGTAAGTTTTTTTTATAAAATTAAAGTACACAATTATGTTATTCGAAAAAATATGGAATGTAACAAAATATCAACATCTTTTAAGTTTTAACAATATTTGCGTCGCATAACTCAAATGTCGTTTGCATCACAGGACCAAGTTAGTTATTCTTGAACGATAGTGGCGAACTACGCGAAGATACGGGCCACGGCATCCGCTCTCACAAATTGAATTGTAGTTTGCTGAAGAGTTCGCCAGTTTCCCGGGTCGCTTAGCACAAATTGTGTTAGAAGTCAACGTACACACGAATGCCAATTTCAAGAGGATTGTTATCCTTATGAATATGCAGAGGATGTGAATCGATCCACTGCATATGTTTATCTTCGGATCAGTCTAGGCTATAATAATACTGCCTTTAGCGATGATGTTATGTATAACGTTATTGAATTTGATAATTTACCCAAACACACTTAAAAATGTAAAAAAATTAACTCAACTATTAGTAAAGAATTGAGCTAATCATTTTAATTGGACGTAAATTGTACTCTAATATAATGTAATTTTGATGAAGCGTGTTTTTATCGTGCGGGATGGCGACTAAGCCGAACTTTGTTTGAAAATACATAACGTAGAATCAATGACGACTGGTTTTGCGCAACCATACAGGACTGCTCTTCTATGGTACTGGATTCGATTCCCGGCGAGACGGTTTATATTACGAGTTTAAATTTCTGTTCTCGGTCGTGATTTTTGATAGTAGTAGGTATGTTGTTGTTTTTGTGTATTTTCCAAAGCTTCCATATTACAGGGAATCCTAGTGTGGGGCTATGAGTATTTACCGTTAATTTTATTAGTACTAAATGCATCCCCATCTCAAGCGTTATGGCATCAACGCCTACACGACATGCATAAATTAAACATCTCCACACTTCAATATACCGTCCTGCCTCATATTGCAACTAATTGGTATACTTAAACTTCGTAATCCCACAAGATGAAACCAGATGTTGTATTATGCAAATTGTTGTTTTATAGCAAAAAAGCGGAAGTATTTTTTATATTCCCTGTCTCGTAATTTCAAAAACCTCATTCTACAACTTCGTAACGACTTTTTTATTTTGTTAGCGATTTAGGAGATAAGTATAAAAATGAGTTTGGTCGCAAACGCTTGTGTTTGTTTTTGAAATATAGTACTCAAATGATGTTTATCTTGCTTCTGCTATCATTAATACTGTTTTCTCCTCGGGACACTACATTGAACTCCCCCAAACCAGAGGCCGGGTTCAAATCTTGCACACATATCTAGCTCTCCAAAAATATTTTTCCATTAGGTACAATTTATTTATCACTTGCTTAGTTAAAGGAAATCATCGTAAAGAAACCTGCACTGTGGCGAGTTTTCCAAAACCTTAATAACCTTGCTCGCATCTCACAATTTTTAATGACAAATTGAATCTAAAATGAATAATAAATAGTCGACAGTTATGATTTCAAAGGCAGCGTACATAGGAATTAACAGGCGCTAAACCGCTCCAGTCCTTATAACTACTAACGAACAAACCAACACGTTCTACCACTGTCTCGTAATTGAACTATCTGCGTCTTGTTCTGGGTCGGTCACGATCATGAGTGGCAGAGGAAGGGTCGTGTTGCATGCTCGTTTGCTATTTTAATATCTTAAAAAATATATGACTAAAGAAGTATCACATGGGGCTCTATTCACTCTTAACCCTAAGCAATTCTCCACTGCTCTTCACGCCCCTGCACAATCGTCCAGGCGATGACGTAGGTACGTAGTACGAAAGGTCATAGGTCATCCTGACAAAAGTTTCTCTATGCCACTATTAGTACCTACCTTCCCTTAGTGCAAAAAGGTGTATTTGAAGAAACCAGCACCATATTTTAGTCTCTATGTTGTGAAGTTATTACTCACTTATGTACTTACTCGTTTATAAATACTTACTCGCTTATTTACTTACTTGCTTATTTACTTATTCGCTTATGTACTTACTCGCTTATATTTTACTTATTCGCTTATGTACTTCCTCACTTGTAGGTAAAATTATTTTCTTCATACCGTGTTTTATTATACCTAATGTTTCTAGTAAAGTAACAAAAACCAACAAAAGGTTTTTTTGGGGAAATTTTAGTACTTTTAATATTAAATTTCTTAGAAACTCTCCAGTATCATAATAAAACAGTACAATCCGCGATGAGATAAATTTAAATAATATTTACTTAAATAATTTCGTTTATACATATTATGTGTATATGTTAACGGAAATGTGTTAGATCCGTCATTGTATACAATTCCTATATAGTAAATGTATACAATTCCTAAAATCGCCCGGAAATGTGTGAAATAAATTATATTGGACACATTTCCTAGGAAATCTATAGCAATCGGAAACGTAAAACATTTAAGATTTTAATGGGTACGCGGGATAGATAATATGAAGATATTATATTTTACGGTATGATTTTTACCAGATTGTTTCACCGAGTGCCTTAATAAAAAATATTATTGTGTAAAACAATGAATACTCATTTCCATTACTACTCAGTCAAATTCTTCAAGGTGTAGGTAGGTCGAATTGGTTACAGAACCGAATTAGCCTACCTCTACTCCACGTAGTCTTGTATGCCCTACCCCAAGAGTGTTTTTTAGAACCCGGAGGCGCGGAGGGACGGCAGCCCCCGCCCGCTGTAACAAACGCAGACAGCTGAGGCTGGTCGCCGAAGGCGACCAGCAAGCCGAAGCTGCGCAGGCGAGCGTGGGTGTCTGTGCTTTGTTACGCAAGGGCGAAAAACATTTCACATGTGTTAATCCGAAAACTAAATTTAGTGACTGGGCAACGACTGGAATATATAAAAGTAGAATTAGACTGTTTGAATTATATGAACAAAAATCTAGTTCCACAGACCCGGAATTTTTGAATCATGTCAGAATGTATTCCAAAACTTTTAAATTAGTTTGCGCTAAAGCAAAATCACTTTACATTGCTAATAAAATAAAGAATTCTGACAACAAAATTAAAACTACGTGGAATATTATTAATAAGGAAACGGGTAAAATAAAAGTAAATAACCATAATTTTGCTCTCAAGGTCAATAACGAAAATATCACTTCCGATAGCGGAGTTGCCGGCGCCTTTGAAAATTTCTTTTCAAATATACCACAGGTGATCACAAAACACTTGAATACTTGTCCTCAACTTTCCATTAGCATAATGGAGTCCTGTGTTGATAAGTGTACCGATACATTTAATTTTAAACACGTCACTTGCGATTCAATTATTCAAAGTTTTAACTCTCTAAATATTAAAAAGTCAAGTGATCTATGGGGCCTTTCTACGGTAGTAATTAAATCGATTATCCCTTTAATTGCACCCCATTTAACCATTATTTTCAATAAATGTGTCGATGTTGGTAGCTTCCCCAATCTTATGAAACATGGAAAAATAATACCTTTGTTCAAGGCTGGAGATAGAAACGACCCCACAAATTTTAGGCCCATATCTGTCTTACCAGCCTTTAGTAAAATTTTTGAAAAAATTATTTACAATCAACTGCTGTCTCATTTTTCCTCAAATAAATTGTTCCATGTTAGTCAGTTCGGTTTTTCTAAAGGGAAGAGTACCACTGATGCAGGCATTGCCCTTCTCAAACACGTTTTCGATGCCTGGGAGCGTAGGCAGGATGCTATTGGAATATTCTGTGACCTTTCAAAGGCCTTTGATTGCGTCGATCATAATATATTATTAAATAAACTTAGTCATTATGGTGTCTCAACACAATCAGTTAGCCTTATAAAATCTTACTTGTCGGAACGCATACAAAAGGTAGTTATTAAAGGAGTAGAGTCCCCTGGAGCACAAATGACTATGGGTGTGCCCCAAGGATCGATATTAGGCCCTCTGCTTTTCCTAATTTATATCAATGATCTTCCTTACTTCACTAGGAACTTGTGTGAAACTGTGTTATTTGCTGACGACACCTCTTTACTTTTTAAAGTAGACAGAAGAAAACAATGTTTTGACGATGTGAATAGCGCTGTTTCACAAGTACTGCTCTGGTTCACGCATAATAATTTAATGCTAAATGCAAAAAAGACTAAATGTGTTAAATTTACATTACCAAATGTTAAACATGTTCCAACTAAAATTGTTCTGAATAGAGAAGTATTAGAACTAGTAGAAAAAACGACATTCTTAGGCCTTACTATAGATTCTCATCTGCAATGGGGTCCTCATATCGAAACCTTGTCGGGGAAACTAAGTTCTGCTGCCTACGCTGTTAAGAAAGTAAGGCTCTCGACTAATGTAGAAACAGCAAGATTAGTTTATTTAGCTACTTTCATAGTGTAATGTCCTATGGTCTGCTGTTGTGGGGCTCAGCTGCAGATATAGAATCAATATTCATATTACAGAAAAGAGCAGTACGGTGCCATTTACAGCCTCAGGCCAAGGGATTCACTCAGACAATTGTTTAAAGAAAGTAATATATTAACTGTAGTATCACAGTATATTTTAGATAATATTATGTATGTAAAAAAATATCATGACCATTTTCCTACAAAGAGTGATGTACACAATATAAATACTAGAAATAAGGCTAAACTGATTATACCAAAATTCAGACTTAGCAAAACTGGTGGCTCTTTCATGGGTAACTGCGTTAAAATTTATAATAAAGTTCCGATACAATTAACAGAAATGCCGTACTGTAAACTTAAAACTCATGTCAAAAGCATTCTTATGACGAAAGGTTATTACAAACTTGATGAATATTTTAATGATAAATCAGCTTGGACATGAGTTTCGTATTTTAGCCGTAATTAGTAGTAAGTGCAACTGTAACTGTGAGTGGAGAAAGAGAAAAAAAAGACTCCTTGGGAGTTTCTTGCCGCTTCTTCTTCCAAGACCACTCGCCGTAGGGATTTGTTGAAGCGATGGCGTAGCTTGACGTTCGGAAAGTGTTTGTAAAAACCTACTTCGAAGAAATAAATAATTTGAATTTGAATTTCGAAGGGGTTGCACCTTCCGCAGCGGCGGAGACATCACGGTTCGAAATTATGCCCTATATTCTGCGTTTTTACGATTTGGCCAAACGTGGATGACCAAATCGTGAAATTTAGACGATTTAACGGTCTGGCCAAACTGAGTTGCCCATTTCATGAAATGCGACCATTTGAAGTGAACAAATCTACGATGTGGCCACGACATATACATTTCCTAATACGATATCGGAATTGTATACAATTCTTAGGAAATGTATACATTTCCTAGGAATTGTATAAAGTTCCTACATTTCATACATTTCCGGTAACATATACACGAATAAGAAGATAAGGTATAAGAGAACCAAAAATGCTCTAGCAGTGCTACACAGACGCATTCACACGGAAATGATAGATGAGTTGTTATCGCGTGTTCTCCGCTATTTTCTGTCTTTGATTAGGTACTTAGTTCCGTGGTTTGTATTTTCGTAGGGATTACGAAAATGTTCATAAATAGGATAGGAACGCCATTTTGTACCTGAATAAGATTGACAATTTAATAAATATTTTGCATGAAGTACCTGTTAAGTTGTTAAACCAAAATACGTAAGTACAAAGATCACTTGATTTTAACGTTTAGGAGAGCATAAAAATCATATTATCTGATATTACACTGCGTAAGGAGTTAAATCTGTAAAACTACCATGACAAACCTCCTCCTTTCGTTGTTTTCCTTGAGTATCAATATACAAGGCTTTGGCCCCAGGTCGCTTTCATTAGTTATGAGAGGTCGGTGGCATCATACCACCCAGTGCATTTTTGACAGCACTTAGGTTTTACTGTTTTAGATAGATACTTAAATATAGCTGCGTGAAGTCAATTGTGATTATTATAGTGACTCTGGTTAACAGGTTTCTTTTACTATAGGTATGCGTTCTGGTCAGAATCGCGTAAAAACTACGATACAAATTGAGTTTGTATGAAGCCACAATAAGTCAATTTTTTTATTTAATTTAGGTATGTTTTCTTCGCCCAATTTCAGAAATAAACATACTTACACTAAAAACTACGGCGTGCGCAGTGCACTGTACAATACAGTGATTTACAATTTATTACATAAACACTTTAACTGGGTAAATACATAACGTTTACGGAAATTTTTGGTTCCATCATACATCTACACCTCGTTATGTACAAATTAACAGCTAAGTAGGTACAAGTAATTGCCAAATTCACGTACCTAATGATATTTCGACGCCGTATCTTGCATTGTATGTGATGTTTCCCAATTAATGTGTCAAACTTTTCATTGCCACCTCATTCAGACTCCTTGTTATTCACCGAATACTATGAAAATTTACGTAACTGGCTTGTATCAAAGGACGTACAATTTCTGTAAGCCTATTAATTGCCTACGCGTGACGACACTGACGACAGAGCCATCGTGTAATGAAAATGTAATGCTGAAAGTTGGCAAGTGACTGGTTGCTTATTTAGGGTAACACGAGTCTGAGTAATGCATAATAAAGTTTTTAGGAGCGAGTACCGAATCTCTGGCGATTTGCCAGTATTATTGCAGAGCCCACTATCACAGTACAGCGATAAACAGCTTTAGCAGAATAAACAAGATTTACATTTTTGATGTCGCGTATAGTTTCATGGTTCTCAATTTAAGAATGAACTAAACTTTTTAAAACTAAAGTCGAATATTTAATAGGTAATTGTACCTATTAAGCAAAACAATTGCATTGTTTAATGTCTCACTTAATTGCACTTAATTGCATTCGATATCTAAGATGGCTCGGTAATTACCTTTAAACCTTAACCTAAACTAGCTAACTCTCTTCTTTTGCCAATTCTTGACTACGCTGATATTTGTTATCTTAACCTTACTGAGGAGCAACTTAATAAACTTGAGCGCCTCCAAAATTTATGCATTAGGTTCATATTTGGTCTTCGCAAATATGACCATATGATTTCCGTAAGAAACTCAAGTGGCTCCCTATCCGTCTTCGCCGGAATGCTCACATACTTTCTGCTCTGTACTCAGTGTTTTTTAATCCGTTGACCCCATCTTATCTTCGGGATAAATTTGAATTTCGTCACATAACCCATAATCATTTACTTCGTTTCTCCACAAACCTTGCCCTTCTTACTCCCTCTCACAATTCTTCCTTCTATCATGACTCTTTCAACGTGACTGCAATCCGCCTATGGAATTCCCTTCCTATTTTCTTACGTAAGGCCCCTAATTTAACTTCTTTTAAAAATTCACTCAAAAATTACTACCTTTCTTTATAATCTCGTGTCTTCTTTTACTTTTTTTTCTCTTCTCGTTGTTATAATCTTTTTCCTATCACTTGTAAACATAGTCCTTCACAGCTCATAATAGTATGTATTAAGTTTAAGTTCGTATTCTCTTTCTTTGGTGTGTATACCTCTACCCCTTCTACTTGTCTATAGATGTATTACTTTCCTAAACCTTGGGTTGCCTGGAAGAGATCGCTATGTAGCGATAAGGCTGCCTTTTGTATTGTGTATGTCCTATGTTGTAATTGTTTTAAGCATAATGTATTTTGGTATACAAACAATAAAGTGAAATAAATAAAAATAAAAAAATGCATTATTTAAATTAATGACAATTAGGTAATAAATTGCGAAAATCATCACCGTAGTCGAAGTAAATTTAATACGCGTTATTATTAATTAATCAAAAACTGCTCGTCAGGTTCCGCTCTGTACTGGCCTGAAAGCAAGTACCAGCTCACGAATATAAAAATAATTATTTAATTGTCTTAACAGTTGAATTGAAAACCTCATGCATTTTTTAAGTAGGTTAAACACTTACCTACTTATAGGTCACACTTATAAGTTACTTATAGGTCACAATACGACTGAGTTCAAGCACAAATAAACAGATAGTTAACTTAGAAATATGTATTCACAAAAATTACAAACTTTTATCATATTTTTGTTTTGTACTACACAAGCTTGTTTAAACAGAACAGAACAGAAACCATCCAAAGTCGAATCATACATCTATTCTGCGATTATTTATTTTGCAATTCATACGCGATGATGATGTCCAGCTTGATACTGATCAGAATGTGTAGGAAAAAGACAAACTGTTAACCCAGTTGGCCACTTGCGCCTTGTAATTGACATTACTCTTTTACCCATGTGGTCCAAGTATAATTATGAAGGGCAGGCGCTGCTTTGGGATCAGAGTAATAAGGGATTTTTCTTGGGATCATCCTTTGAAGTTCCTTTTGCAAACGTAAGGTCATAGAATCCACAATGTTTGGATAGGCTGCTGATATATCCCGATATTCACATGGGTCCTCTTTTATGTTGAACAAACATGTTTTGCCTGTAATGATTATAAGAAATGTTTAAAATGTGTATTTGTTTATTTATAAGACGTTAATGTTACAGGTTTAACTTTAATAAGTTGACGGAAGCGCAAAATTGCATTGATAACCATGTGGTTTAAATATTGAATTTTCAAAAAGCGGGCCCAGGTTTGAACCCTGCACGCACCTATAATTATCTGAAAGTATGTGAGCACAAGAATATAATTATCACCTGCTTTGGTGAACAAAAACCAATATTGTATAGGCACGGTCTATGAACTGGACTTCTAGCTCGTAGTCGTATTTATAAATATACCTATAAATATTGGATTTTTTGTGCCTCTCCAATTTATTATTGAAGACGTACCTATATACAATGGACATGATGCAATTTTTTCTTATAATGGTGAACATCCGGTGAACATGTGGTCATAAATATTTGCTGGGATACAATAAACTTACTCAACACTTTCCTTGGTAAGTAACATTAATAAAACATGAATAATTGTATTAACATTAAATGTACTATCAAGAAACTACTCACCACTTTCTTTGCTAGGATAACACACATCCTTGCTAACTTCGCTACAATCAATTCTTTTTCGTCTTCTATCTTTTGAGTCTTGTATTACAGAACGGTAACTGATGCCCTTTAAAACTGAGTATACTGCACTTTTTTGTACAGTTTCCAGGTAGGAAGGTCCACGGCCGATTACGCCTGAGAGATTTTCTCCTTGATGGTTACTTATACTTTCCATCACGTTTCCAGTAACTAGCTTAAAATCCCCCGAAATTATGGACGCGAATCCCGCGTAATCGTTTATTTCAAACATTTCATTCCTTTTCGATTCTTTATTTGTATTAATACTTTCCCAGAGATCTAAGCCATCGATATTATGTGGAGGCATAGCTCCAGCCGCGCTGAGTAAAGTAGGCAACCAATCAACAACATGCATGTATCCACTCCATGAATGTTTATCTGAATTAGTTAAGTTTGTGCTCCAGATCAAACCATTAACTCTGATGCCTCCTTCAAATGGTGTAAATTTTAATCCTCTTAATGGCCAATTTGATGCACAATTCATGTAGCTGCCTGTTGTCATTCCTCCATTGTCTGACATGAAGGCAATTATAGTGTTATTGAGTATTCCTTTTTCAAACAACGTTCTGACTATGTCACCAACACTGTCGTCAAGTTTCTTCACCATTGCTGTCGAGGAAATATAAAGTATTAATATCGAACTTCAGATGAATGAGGTACAACTTTACAATATTTGTCGTAAAAATGGTTAATGAGTCAACTATGTATACCTAGTGATTTAGCCTATATATGTATACCCTATCATCCTATTTTATTTTTGATTGCAATTTAAATTTTAACGCATATCTTCTTTTTTGAAATAACATTTTAAGGATCCTTTTTAAGTAGGTACATGACGCTAAGCATCTTGATTAAGTAAGTACTTCTGTGTTTTAGAGAGCATATTGTTAAGCTGTCAATAATAATACCGTTATCATAAGATAATGGTTGCATCTGAATTAAAGGTAGCATTTGATAACAATTCTGTAAGATTGATTTATTAACGTGACTCGAATTGGCCACTTCCACCACTCCATTTCATAAATCCCCACTGGATCCACAAAACATACGGTCATGAAATTTTTGTCTATTTGTCTGCTTGTTAGGAGTTTTGTACGCGCTAATGTCGGAAACGGCTTCACCGTTTTGATGACCCTTTCCCTATATTGTGATAAGTGTCACAATACTCACAATAGAATACCTATATCAATAATCTTTGTAGTATCGTTTATAAAATAAAACAGTACCTACTATCAGATTTAAGATCATCAGAATCACACCTAACAATTTTCGAATGTAGACACTAAGGGGCATGCTTCCCAAAGCAAAGGGAGGTATTACTGGTAACTAATGAATGAAGAACAGTACCTGCATACATCCGTCTTCCTGGTAACTCGACGTGCCGCATTTTCCTAATCTCCTCCGCTGGGGCCTGGAGTGGCGCGCCAGCGTTTGCTGAGTGTGGTGCACCGTGGGCCACCGTCAAGAACAGAGGCTTCTCTCCATTATGCTCCTTGATAACTAAAAATGTACGTTAACTATAATCAAACATCATATTAATTTAACCTAATTTAAGTATTTTTTTTTTCTTACTTTGCTTACTTATTCATAGATTTTCTGTATTCATAGATTTAGCATATTATTATACTGATTTATAATCTATCTTTACTTATATTGTAAAATAGATAAGTATATTTATTTATCCGGTATTTTTGATATTCATATAAGTACCTGGTTGACCGAGCTTTGCTCGGTTGAAAATTATATTTAGTATGAATCGCAAGAAATACGAGGAATTCCGCCATCTATTCAGGAGTCAAATCATACAACTGTTCACTGAGCACAAAATTCATTTTACTTATGTTACGGCCAAAGGATCTCAACAGCGTGTTTCACAAAGTTGTACAGCGCCATCTAGTTTCATACTACTGAAATTTCAACACGTTACAAACAGTACCTCATAGAAGTTAACTGTGTGAGCGAATTAATTGCATTTTAAATAGGTACATACTTAATTAGATAAATTCATTGAACTTTCCTTCGTACTTTTCGCAGGCTTAGGCAGTCCCCGACTGAAATTTTTATTTGCGATAAAATGTATTGAATGTTTATGATAAAAACAACATAAATAAATATACTTTTAGTTTAATGAGCAAGTTGTTAGGCGTACTTAAAATTTTATTGATTCTATTTACAACAATAGTAATTTCATCGATCTGACCATTATTTATTTAAAACTTTATTAAAATATCTCGGAGCCAGGGTCAGAGCGGTTGTTATACTTTGGGTTATACGTGACTGGGGATAAGAAATAATAGTCTGTACACTGAGTTTAAACGTCTATTCCAACACTTCAATACAGTTATCACCAAAATTAATTTAGATTACATTAAATTAAACTTAGAAATAAAGCTGACGACAAAATAATAGCAAAGTGGCAAAGGATCAGCACGATTAATTCAAATTTAACTTGGAAACGCGGCAAGTTTGGTATGGCAGTGGGTTCGACACGTCCGCTCGGTCTAAGCGCTCAATTCAGAATGATCATGACAGCTATGGTTCTCTACGACGCCATCTCTACCCCCACTCCATACCAACCATGCCCAAACAATAACTGTTTCGTTTCCAGAAGTAGCTCCGGCCATCATTCATAGATGGCGGTAGGTTCCTAAAACTAGTTCCATCGATTACTCATAGGTGGCGTTACTAGATCAGCGTAGGACTTTGGTCTCGCTCCTACACGGCCAATCTGACGTGCACACGTCCTCGTGTGATTCCTTTTTAATTAAGTTACAACAAAGCTCTAAAGTTTCTTTTATTCAGCAAAAGTTTTTCGTTACTAATGAGACTACCTTTTAATTAAGGTCACACAATAGTTATGGTCAAACGGAATAGTAATGGTCACACAGAATAGTAATGGTCACACAGAATAGTTATTGCCACACAGGCGAATCATTGCCATACGGGCGAAACATTGCGTCACAGGATAGTCATTGCGTCACAGGATAGTCATTGCGTCACAGGATAGTCATTGCGTCACAGGAGAGTCATTGCGTCACAGGAGAGTCATTGCCACACAGGCTAGTCTTTGTGTCACAGGAGAGTCATTGCCACACAGGCTAGTCAGCTAGTCATTGCCACACAGGCTAGGCTTTGCCACACAGGCTAGTTAGCTGGTGTCAGTTAGGGCCACACAGGCAAGTCAGGGCCACACAGGTCAGTCAGGGCCACACAGGTCAGTCAGGGCCACACAGGTCAGTCAGGGCCACACAGGTCAGTCAGGGCCACACAGGTCAGTCAGGGCCACACAGGTCAATCAGGGCCACACAGGTCAATCAGGGCCACACAGGTCAGTCAGTGTCAAATTCGTCAATGTTGATAAAATGTGTCAGTCTCAAGTTGGTTAGTGACCCCTACTACAATTTACTTTAAATTTCTTTTACTCAACAAGTTTCTAATTTTTCAAGTTTCTAACATTACAACACTAGTTTAGAGGAGCAAAATTACAAATTAATAATTTGTGTTTGTTTTAACTTTTACACTATGACTACGCTATCGCTATCGCAGATTAATCCGTACAGCATCTTCACGTAATCTGGGGATGGATTCCATCTGCAAGCACGCTCTACCGGCACCAATCCGCATTCGTCATTGAAGATTACCTGTAACAATCAAACACACACGCGAGTATCTTTCTACGCTCAGCCCTTCCTGATAAACAGAAGCACTTCTTACAAAATTAATCTGCATCAGTACAGGGGCTTATTCCAATTTGAATTTGAATTTGAATTGATTGATTTAAAGTGTATTAATATTGACACACGGATATCTGAAGAAACATGCCATGAGGGCCTTATTACTTTGTCTGCTATGAGGATAGGGGATACAACATAAGACTTCAGAATTTATTTGCCACATAGGTTGTATGCTACTCAGGCTGTTGATCAGGTGTGCCACGCAGGCGTTTGAACAGGTTTGCCACATAGGTGTTTGATACTAGTACCAATACACACAAATAAAAAGAATTATAACTTTCCATTTTAATAACTTTAAAACTAGTCTAGACCAGGTGGACTGATGACCTGAAGAAGGCGGTGGGCATCCGCTGGATTCAGAGAGCTCAGGACCGGTTAGGGTGGCGCCAGTTAGGAGAGGCCTACGCCCAACAGTGGACCTCGAAAGGCTGATTGATGGATGGATGGATGGATGAAAACTAGTCTTTAAACTACTGAACAAACTTTCAAATGATTCCCACCAATCGAAGTAGGATTCCGCATGGTTACGGCGTATAATTCATTAAGGTTTTGTTTTAATTAATTGAAAGGTGACGATAGCGATTCGATAGTACTATGCAAAGCCGGGGTGGGTCGCTAGTTATTAATAATTTTGTTTCATTCTGATATCCCACCCACCATCAACTCAAAAACTAATTAAACCATTATAACCGGTAATATTGAACAGATTACCCAATTATTAAATTGAACGGTTTTGAATTGGGTGATTCAATAACAAAGTAATTCTATAAAAAACTAATCCACTTAAATCTTTTTCCGAAGACATTATATTGAGAAGATTCTTTCTCTTAATTATTCTCTCTTAACCGTTCCTCCTAATTATTCAGATCAATAAGCAACATCATTAATGTTTCTCAAATACCCAATTAATTTAACCAAGAAAAATACAGGGATCGCCTAATATCCAGTAATGTCTCAAAAATGGAAGAGTTTAATTCACTTTTACTATAAGCCATAAGAAAACCAGTTAAACAAAACAGATCACCTGTAACGTTGTGCCCGTTCCGCGGCAATAACCGATGATGCTTCATCATCACACCACGAAGCCAGCGCCAGCGCACGCACACAGCCATCAATGCAGTTCCAATTAACACGAGTACAACCTTCGTGTGCTGCTCTTGCTCCCGATCGCCACAGAAACAACCCGTGCCATCTTCGAAAACCAAGCTGGAACACAGAACACGAATAACGTTAAAAACTCATTGGTTTCACGAGGTAAATTAAATCCAATCAAAGTTTGCTGCACTTGTTAAAAAAATAATAATTAGGGAACCGACTGTATCCAACTATTATTTTATTGATCACTAATTACAAGACAACAGAAGGTTGTATGTTCACAACGAACGAAATAAAATTGAAGTTATGAAACTCCAACACACCAGATGTAATAAAATAAAAGTTGTCATACCAAAAACGCCGTTTCACTTTTACCTCGTTTCATGTTACCACAACTAGGTGATGTCACCCTTGGTTCCAAACAGGTACCAGACAAGGTCTTGGTCTCCAGCTCCTTAAAACCTAGAATCGCTTCCTAAACGCAGCAAAAATAGACTTTATTTATTTCAAAAATATAGTGGGTAGAATCTGAATCGGGTAAGAATTCAAGAAATTCGTCTAAAATACCTCTAAAGTCAATATTTAAATCATTAGATAACCCTTTTCTCAATATTTAAACGTAACAGTAACTTACCCGCGTATTTAGGATACGAAACAAAACAATTAGGTGTACTTCACTTTTAAAACGACAACCAAATAAGCTGTAACGGTTTTTTTTTTAATTAATTCGACAAACGTCACCTCATTTAAACTAAGTCTGTTCAAAGCGCAAGCCAATTGTACTCGCTTTATAAATTTACTTGGTGAAATTGAGTACCAATAAAGCAAACTATTTTGTGTGTGTATTTTTATTTTTTTTTCAATTAATCCTTTTCAACTAAAAGCGGCGCACCAAATCACTAAACACCAAGATAATTAAAATAATACTTTCGTTATTCACCCGCTACCTGACCAGTACTTCCAGTATCACTGCTGTCAGTCACTGCATACCAATAAAAAGTAATCAAGAAATAATTTTAAGAATTCAACGCATGTGACAAAAGAAAACAACACTTGTGGTAAAGGACACTGCACTGTAACACCTTATCACGTTATCAATTGAAAATGTACCTACACGGAATACGTAACAAAATTCCAGAGATCAAACGCGTATTTTTCTTTTTCGACCAGGCTACAAAATGTAATCTATCCCCATGATCTTTAACAATAGGAACAAAGAACGAATCCTAGTTCAACATCAAATATCGAAACGCTTAAATAATGCTTAAGCAACCGCGCACCAATATTATGAAAACATCTCACTCATTAGTGAACAGTATCGTAGTAGTAGCAAGTAATATTACAGACGTTAATCAGCGAAAAGTGTCGTTGCTATCATCTATATCGATCGACAGCAACTAGAGTCACCTCCATCAAGCAACGATACTTATAGACTTCATTGAATAATGCAAGGGACACATCACCTCAACTAAGCGATATGTTTAGCAGCTGAGTAATGACATCAATTACTGTTCGCTAATCAGAAATAATGTAACAACTTAATCAGATTACACCTCGCACCATACTAGAACGAGAAATATTATTGCCACTACTCAACTCAAATTCACTTCTTATAACAACACTTGAAGTGGTACTTGGCCCTCGGGTGTCCTAGTAATTTAACCCCAAATCTACCTTCATTAAATTTTGAACAAATTGAACGCAAGTTACTAGCGTCTTCCGAAGTATGTATGACACTTCGGTTAAATTACAGTAAAATCAAAGACTTGCAACTTTGGCTTTGACCAAGGTAACCACTGAATGATATTTTTTTTCAGGGAAAGAAAACAAAGAAAATAATATTACTACCGGTGCTGCCATAAACGATAATAACGGAAAATCTACGACTTTACTAATCACTCATGATTGTTTAACAAACTATTTGACACACACACAATCTAGTTTACGCAAGAATTAAAATTTAAGCTGCGAAATTTTGTCACCACAGATGTAATGAAATAAAAAAATTATACCATACCAATACTCGCCGTCTTACTTGAAAATCCTTCATATCGATACTTGCCGTTTTATTGAAAATCTAGTCACATCATTTCACTGCACTTTGCACTTTCACTTGCATCCACGCTTCATGATATCACCTGAAAACGTGGACAGAGTTCTTTATCCCAGCTTCTGATCTCGGAGCCAGGGTCAGAGCGGTTGTTATACTTTGGGTTATACGTGACTGGGGATAAGAAATAATAGTCTGTACACTGAGTTTAAACGTCTATTCCAACACTTCAATACAGTTATCACCAAAATTAATTTAGATTACATTAAATTAAACTTAGAAATAAAGCTGACGACAAAATAATAGCAAAGTGGCAAAGGATCAGCACGATTAATTCAAATTTAACTTGGAAACGCGGCAAGTTTGGTATGGCAGTGGGTTCGACACGTCCGCTCGGTCTAAGCGCTCAATTCAGAATGATCATGACAGCTATGGTTCTCTACGACGCCATCTCTACCCCCACTCCATACCAACCATGCCCAAACAATAACTGTTTCGTTTCCAGAAGTAGCTCCGGCCATCATTCATAGATGGCGGTAGGTTCCTAAAACTAGTTCCATCGATTACTCATAGGTGGCGTTACTAGATCAGCGTAGGACTTTGGTCTCGCTCCTACAAATATATTATTAAATCGATAATAACAAAACTAACATTTATTTACAAATATTCTCGTAAATATCACAAACGCACGTTAAACTATCACTACGCGTCCTGCGAGGTCAAGCGAGATAATCGCACTGATTTTTAATTTTATTCAAACAGAAAATAGGTAGGTATAACGCAAAAATAGCGCTTCAACGTAAGAATGAATATTAATATATATTCGAGCGCCATCTAGTTTCATACTACTGAAACAAACAAACCGTATCTCATAGAAGTTATCCTAATGTTTCATAGATGGCGTCAGTTCAACACGTTACAAACAGTACCTCATAGAAGTTATCCTAATGTTTCATAGATGACGTCAGTATCATGTTTTTAAAATCTCTTTATCTCGGGAACCGAGCTTTTCTCGAACCTGGGACCTTGATAAATCGATTCCTTGAGCCGAAAACCCCCTAATCTGTAACTTTCATGAAAATCTTTGCAGCCGTTTCCGAGATCGTGATTATATATATATAAATAAATAAATATACAAGAATTGCTCGTTTAAAGATATTAGATAATCAACAACAACATTTTCTCAACATTCGCAAAATGTAAAGATTCATAATTATCAAAACAGTTTTATTGTAACACACTCGATGTCGATTGAATGGCATTTAGGAAAGACAAGATATACCTAGTTATTGGAAGAGATAAGCAAAATGCAATCAAGGTTATAGTTATAGGTTACAATTTTATCTGGAACCTACCAACAGCGTTGAGCAAAATTATAATTAATCATTAAATTACTCCCCAGTCCCCAGAAACGCTCCAACAACTTTTTCTCAAAAGGCGCTCCGTGGAGGCATTTCCGAACCTCCAGATGTAATTGTACTCTATGTTCATTGTAATAATATCGTTTTTGTATCACTTTACGCAAAGATGTGTATGTAGGTACGACAGCCTAGTAGGCACTTACGCACTTGTTACAGCTTCATCGGTGTATAAGTCCGTAAGGTATTTGGTAGATTCCCAGTCAGGTGTCATGTTCCGGTACAAATCCAAGCCTGCCATTTCACCAATGTCCCACTAGAAAAATAACATTGTAATCATACATTAATAACATCTATGTTTACAGAGAACGCATTACGCAGTTCAACCTATTTTGGGCGGTAAGATTAACGTTGCCAAAACACGACAAATACCAGTAGGTACCTACCCTCATAATAATTACGGGGAACCACAAGATTGCTTTGACATATTCACATGGCATCTGGTTATTGCTTCAAATCTTAACCAACTTACCTAATAACCATCAATCTATGTTGATTGTCACATTGTGTACAATGTAATAAGTAGGTATACAAATTTTAACAAAATATAGGTATAAGTTCAGTGCTATACCAAAAAATAATAATAAGTAACATTATGTTTTCAAATTCAAAAAACATATTTTAACCGGCTTCAATAGAAGAAGTAGGTAGTTCTTAATTCGGTGGTTTAGGTCCATGGTTTAGGTACCTCATAACTTTGCACTGGATGAATTAATTTTCATAATTCCTATTGTATTCGGAAGGCAGTGCTTCGCGTCTGGTCCCATTTGATTGAGTGACATCTGACGGGTAATTTTTGTATTAGGTATTCGAAATAATGCGCATTTTACGATCTTCACTTCATAACTTTTGATACGTCACGTCCCGATTTTCATAATTATAAAGCTAATGCTTGTCCTCTGGTTCTATATTAATTTGAGCCACACATAACGGGTAAGTTTTGAGTTATCTCTATTAATCTTATTTTGAAGTCAGTTATTTATTTTGTAAAAAGTTACATACATATTTTAGGGTATTTTTCCAAGCGGTGGAGTAGTATGGAACCTCTTTTGGTCGGATTTTGTTTTTAACGCGCAATATAACATGCATAAGGTCATAAAAAATAATATACTATACATGAACTTTTCAAACCAACATCCCATAAATACGCACCGTTTCTTCAGAAGTGTATTCATAGTAATCAATGTAGCCATTTCTATGGCCGTAATGTGTGTCAAACCCGCGGAAAGTGGGCAGATACTCATTACGTGCATGGCCTACGTGCCATTTGCCTACCAAATGAGTCGAGTATCCCAAATCCTTCAAATACTGAGGCAGAATTTTCTCTGTTAAAGGTAAGGCTCTATCTTCGCCATTTGTTATCGGGTATCCCTGCATTCCTGTAAAACAAAGATTGGCAGTAAATGACAACTGGCACTAATCTAGAACAACACATAATAACAAGGACCTTTGGTTAACTCCTTAATAAATAGGGCTAGGTATAACTTGAGTCGCCGAGAATACGGATTTGCCACTCGCCGCTAAAAACTTTATTACCTATGCTTACTTGCTGCTTGTTGCTTGTTGTAAGGACTACTGTCCACGTAAACCGCACGTCATACGCACGCTATCGTCAATTGCCGATTGCTTGCATCTTGCGTAGAAATAATCAAATCTGTGTCCACGGTTCGACACAAAAAATAAGCAAAATACGGCTGCTTTCATTTATAAGTTGCATGCATTCGTCATTTGACGCGTCCGTGGACAGTTGGCCTAGGTTGTAAGCAAAATATTATATTAACAGCATTTAAAATTTTCGCCGTTAATTTACAATGAAAGCGGGAAGCTGGTATTTGTGTGGGATGCCATTAAAACCAATTTCATATGAAATGCGAACGTATTGCACCACTGTGTTCGCCGGTGGCGTGAAGACCAGTTAGCAGGTGGCGGAAGAACATTACGTCATAGTCGTAGAACAGCGACGCTGACGGGACCTACTTTTGTCAAAATTTACGAGACAGTTTTTAAAATATTTTTTTCAACACACTTGCTCGTAAAGTTGCTATTTTTTCTTTAGTCTTACGCCCGGAATGCGGTTTATTACACACTAGTGCGTTTTACTTTTCATTACCGCACTAGTGTTTTTCTTATTCCACTTTTTTTTAATATCCGTAAAGAGGTTGTTGCCAAAAGATTTGTTATTTTGTAAATAAATAAACTTGTACTTAGTCAAAATCTGATAAGATAAGATTATACTTCATCTAATTATCTATTAAAGAATTTAAAAAATACAATATTTTAAATCATTAATTACCGTAAATTCTTATTAGAAATACATAATTATTTAGTTTAATATATTGTGGCTGAATAGCGGTTTTCTTTGCCTCTGGACTTAACCTGCGCGCCTGCGCGCGCATAGTTATTCAACCAAAGATACGGCGCGCGAAAAAATAAAATAAACCTCCGCGCCATTTTGTGCAAACATTTGTTCGTTTATAATTTGCTGATTTGTGACTGAAAAATGTCGATACCTAATTGTTTTTTTCCTCGCAAGTGTGTTGAAAAACGTCGTATGATACGCGTGTGCTTTGTTCATTACAGTCTTGGCTCTATTACAGCCCTCGCCTTGCGGTTCGGGCTCAATTCCGCCTCGACTGTAATGACCAACTTCGCGCACTTGTATCATAATGTACTATTATAGTTTATTATAAAATGCAATAGTGACTGACTGACTGATTTATCAACACACAGACCAAACTACTGGACCGATCGGACTGAATACTTAAGTTAATACAAGTTTGTTTCTATTTGAAAAAACCTGAGGCAAGTATCCCCTGAAGCATTTTTGACGTCAGGCTACTATCCGCCACAGTAGGCAAGTAGATATCCCTCTTTTGAGAGATCTAGTATAACATGGTTTATTTAAAACTAATACCATTTACAATGAAAAAACATGCCTTGTATAGAAGATTAATAACCAATGTTTCAATATAGGTACACTCTGAATTCAACATTAAAATTTATATTTTTTTAAATTACAGAGCTTTAAACAAAAGTGGGGCGACTATCCAGGTTTTACCCTATTAGAAAGGGTTTGTAATGAAAAAGTTATGTGCAAAAACTATATAAATTATTTTAAATGACTGCCATGTAAAATTGACCAACAACGTTCTTACAGATTCGCCATGTTTGATACCCCGTAAATGCATGATAGACATTAGAGAAAAATAAAGACATAATTTTGAATCTTCAATCCCGACTGCGTAATAAATATCGGAAATTTTAATTGAAAACGGTAACTAATCAAGATTAAATCGTTTTAGGCCCCAATTGATTACTTATATGAAATAAGAAAAGGAAGAGAAACCTTATTCAATAAGACCCCACTTCAAAAGTTCGTTGACTTTATCCTTTTTCACAACATGGCGTCTAGTTCACCGTATTGAATTTTGATTACTAGCGTGTTTTTAGCGATAGTGAACTTGGAAGATCGAACCTGTTTTTGTTTAATCGTTTCGTTCAAGACTCTCATGACATAATAGGTACTGTTTAACTTTGTTTTAGGCGACTAATATTAATATTCATTTCGAAGTTAACTGCTGGACATAAGCCTCCCCTAATTGGCCTCACTCCGACCGGTCCTGAGCCCTCTGAATCCAACGGTTTCCAGTCTTCTTAAGGTCATTACTCCACCAGGTCAGGGAGCATCCTGTGCCTCTATTATGAGTTGTTGTAGTAAACGTCAAACTGTTACTATTGCAGTTAACGTTTAGAATTTGTATGAGAATCCGTACCTACAGCGCCTCTAGCGGTTACGATCGAATAGTCTAATACTGTAGTTACATTATGAGCTATTATGAGTTTTGGAAATGAAACTACAGCGGGTATCGTAAAGACGTGAGACGGTACAGTTTCCGTTACGTTATGTTGGCATCCATGAGTAATAGGTACCTCTCTCATTCTTTTATTATGATGTCAACAAGGATAGAACGAGACCCTGGCCAGCGAGCCAACATTTGTGAAATTAAAAAAACAAGTCTATGGATGCTCTATAACCCGACTAAATTAGGAAATGTGAAAGAAGAGTGGAATTAATGGCGGTTTGGTACCTTTTCAATTTAATTACATTAGCGTTCTGCGTCAGTCGCATTCAGTGTCAAACTGTGGTGTCAAAGTGTTGCTAACTTTGATGTTTTAAATATCTAGATGGGACATCGAATCCGCGAAAACGTGTCAAAAAATTGTGGCTAACTGTTAGCCACAATTTTTATATTTTTAGCAACTAGAAGTGAACGCAAAATAAAAATCACATTTAACAATTAATTACACGCAAATTTAAATGACAGGATATTTAGTTTAACTATTCAAACGAGCAGTGGTTCCCCTTGCCAAGTGAACTCGACGTGAATTGCCCGCAGACTGAGCTCGCCAACGCTTATATAGACTTCATAGCTTCATACTGACAGGAAATACGTCACTCTTCTCCTAACAATATCATTACGCACACATTACGCACACATAGACAATAGACGAACGGGTAAAACATCGTCTGCACGCACACATGCTTGATAATGTTGCCTTGTTTTTTTTTTGTTTTCATTGTAGGGCGACGCTCAATCTAGACATTTAAAACATCAAAATCAAAGGTTGCTAAATATTTTGTTGATCTC
Organism: Hesperia comma; assembly: GCA_905404135.1. Taxonomy (NCBI): domain Eukaryota; kingdom Metazoa; phylum Arthropoda; class Insecta; order Lepidoptera; family Hesperiidae; genus Hesperia; species Hesperia comma. Next base: position 9,989,770 of record FR990021.1, on the reverse strand, counting down.
GCAAGTTCAAAATTTCATTATTTTCATCTCTGCGTTCGGTTGCGTGAATCATTTGCCAAGCAAAATAGTGCCTAGCCATGATTTTGTTTAAATATACAGCAATATTTAATGACATTTAATTTCGATAGTGACTTTTCACCTTAGAAAATAGCGTGAGTGCCGTAACTACTACGGGTAACGTAATTTATTATAGCATCTGTCAAATTTGTGACTCGTAATACCAAATTGTAAGTAAAACATGACCGCAAGTACTGTATTTAATAGAGTTATGCGCATTTACTATTAAAGCAGCGTTTTCACGATAGCATCAATAGTAACGTCCTTTGCGTTTACTACAACAACTCATAATAGGGGTACTGTACTCCTTTTAACGAGACGTGGTCGTCATTCGAGGACTATTTAATTAGTAGGTTGACTACAACCCATTAATGGCCCACTACTGAGCACGGGTCTCTCCTCATTATTGAGGAGGCCTAGAGCATACTCCACCACACTGCTCCAGTGCGGATTTGTGGAGGGGTTAGTGGCCCACCCAGTGTCGAAAGTTTTCAAGCCGCCCGAAGGCCTTTGATATGGTTTAACAACTGCTATCTATCCATAACAACCGGAACCGACGGCTTTACGTGCCCTCCGAAGCACGGAAGCGCTCAAGAAATTTTTGCCACTAGCGGTCACCCATCCAGCCAGCCCCGGATCTTCATTTTTTTTTAGGCGGGGCAAAAACTGAAAAATGCCGCCCCGCCTAAGTACTTATGTTTATTTTCATCTTTATCATCCATATTATAATTCCAGCTATCAGATGTCCACAAATTGCTTGAAATTTGGACAACGCCAACTTAGGCCTTCCGGAAACAATGCATCCATCATTGTTCATAGTTTCTGATAAATCTTGGATCACGCACAAAAAATTGCATTTTTTGTCTTAGAAAATAAAAGCCAAGATCTTTTAACCCTTTCGCAATTAGCCAATTTCGCAATTAGCCAATTTTGTACCACATAGGGTAAACTCACACCGAGACGAGACGCGACGCGACGCTGCGCGCAGTCTTTCAAAGAGCGGCTCAAAAAAGAACTTTATTTTCTACACGAAAAGATACACATTTCATTGTGAGAATTCAGAATACGTTGCTTCATGCAGCGCTGCGTCTCGTGACGCCTCGCGGCGTAGCGTGGTGTATCGCTACGCAGCCGTGCATCGTCGGTACGCGCGGCGTGCAAGAGCCGCGCTGCGCCTCCCAACGCCGCGCAACGCCGCGAGGCGCAGCCGAGGCCGCCGCCTTCCGTCCAGACTTCGTGGTGAATTGATGCGGTTCGGTCGAGTGTGCGAGTGAAAAAATGAAAATATAGTGATAGACTGGGATCTTGGTATAATCTGACTTCCTGTAGAAGAGAAAGAGCACGTGGCGAATGAAGACACATTCCGCTGCGCCTGCGACTCGCTGCGCAGCGAGGCGTCGTGTTGCCAACGATTTTACGATGCACCTCGCGCCATTGAGATGCGTCTCGCGGCGGCGCGCGGCGCAGCGCGAAATCACTGGCCTGGCTCAGGTTGCTCTTCGCACATCGATAAAGATGGTGAAGTTGGCACTGTAAAATCTTGATCCATTTGATCGAGTAAAGTGCCAGAAACATCCTCTAACTCAATATCAACTTCGGAAGTTGCAGCAGATACTGACGGGTTACCCCTCTGCGAAGCCAATTTTTCATATTATCTGCACATTGTTTTCCCTGCAACTCCTTATATTTAGCCTTTTTCCACTCCTTATAGATTTTTTCTTGGCACACTCATAATTACAACCTGTAAACAAAAATACCTAATGATACAGAAGACCGAGGATTATAATCAGCCGCTATGTGTTGCCTTTGTGGACTATGAGAAAGCCTTCGATTCTATCGAGACCTGGGCGGTACTAAATTCTCTCCAGTGGTGCCGAATCGACTACCGGTATATCGAGGTGTTGAAGTATTTATACACATCAGCCACTATATCCGTCAGAGTACACGACACAGCAACGAACCCCATTCAGCTGCAGAGAGGTGTCAGACAAGGGGACATTATATCCCCAAAACTGTTCACCACTGCGCTGGAAGACATGTTCAAGCTGATGGAGTGGAAACGACGTGGCATTAATATCAATGGCGAATACATCACATACCTGCGGTATGCCGACGATATAGTAATTTTGGCGAGATTCATGGAAGAACTTAGTACAATGCTCGGGGACTTGAACAGCGCCTTACAACGGGTGGGTCTTAAGATGAACATGGACAAGACGAAAATCATGTCGAATGCCCATGTCACGCCCGTATGTACCGGTCGTTGTTGATGGCGCTGCACTCGAAGTTGTAGACGAATATATTATACCTGGGACAAGTGATCCAAATGGGTAAGTCAAACTTCGAGAAAGAAGTCACTCGTAGAATGCAACTCGGATGGGCTGCGTTCGGGAAATTACGTCACATCTTGTCGTCCAAAATACCTCAGTGCCTGAAGTCGAAGATGTTCGAGCAGTGTGTGTTGCCAGTGATGACATACAGCTCCGAGACGTGGTGCTTTACGATTGGTCTAATCCACAAGCTCAAAGTCGCGCAGCGGGCTATGGTGAGAGCTATGCTTGGTATTTCTCTACGTGATCGAATCAGAAATGGGGAGATCCGTAGACGAACGAGGGTAACCAACATAGCTCAAATAATTAGCCGGCTGAAGTGGCAATGGGCCGGCCATATAGCTGGAAGGACCGATAACCGTTGGGGAAGAAAGGCCCTCGAGTGGAGGCCCTGTCTCGGAAAAAGGAGCGTAGGACGCCCCCGACCAGGTCTGACGACCTGAAGAGGACAGCGGGCATCCGCTGGCTTCAGAAGGCGCAGGACCGGTTAGAGTGACGCAAATTAGGGGAGGGCTATGTCCAGCAGTGGACGCAAAAACGCTGATGGATGGATGGGTGGATGGATTTAGGCATATTGTTTGGCTGAACCGATTTTGATACGGTTTTCAGTATCGTGTTTATCAGACTAAGGAGAAGGATTTAGGAATATTAACCGCGTTTAACTGAACCGATTTTTACTTTTCGGCGTTAAAGTCGGTTCTATTTTGCTAAAAGTTATGAACTATGCCTACGCGCGTCGCGAATAATAAAATGTTCGTGCAGCACGTCTCACTCCACGCTCAGGGTGTCGGTCAAGTTGATATGGGCATGAAATTCCTGTGCTTGTACTATTATTTATTCCGTGGTCAAAGTTAAATAAATGAAGAGTTGTCCATTGGTCCGTGAAGTGTGAATTTGGCCGCCCCCTGAATTTGCCGCCCGGGGCATGGGCCCCGGCTTGCCCCCCCCTAGATCCGGCCCTGCATCCAGCTACCGACCGCGCCCGCTGTTGCTTAACTTTGTCGATCGTTTAGGATCGACGCAAGTCGCTGGGCTATGAGCGCTTCGTCGCTATTCTATGAGCGTTAATTAGTAGGTACAAAGGATAAATATAAAGCAGTTGCTGTCCTCATACCTAAAACATGTCCGAATTTTCCCGTATAGAGCGCGGAACGGGAGGGCGTGCATACACAATGAGAGTAATATCGTTCGAGCGCTACTCCGGAGTTCGCCAGCTGGTCTATGTTGGGAGTCATTATCTGGTCCGAGCCGTGGTAACTCACGTCATTCCAGCCCTGAAATTGTTTATTGAAAACACAAGTTTTTATCGTCATTGCAACCAATAATAAATAACTGACACTACTGCCAAGCACACGTTCTGGCCAAATACGGATTGGCAGGTTTCACACACCTTTGAGAACACCGTGAAGAGCTCTCAGCTGGAGGATGAGAATGTTACCATTTGCCGACGAAAATGATAATTAAAATGATAAACTCATATTTTAAATAGAACCGTTTTTCCCCCGAAGGGTATAAAACGGATATTTAGGTTTCAGCCGCAGCTTGAACCACATTTGAGATTACCTTCCAATATTCGTCATTAAAATAGGCTATCTCACTCGCACAATGCATCAAAATATAGTGTTGTCTCTGTCTATGCCTTCTCTCCCCTCCTCACACGCAGCGGCCGGTGGCCATTTTGCTTCAGTACTTTTCAGGCCGGCAAGGACCTGAAGGTGTGGTTCAAGCTGCGGCTGAAACCTAAATATCCGTTTTATACCCTTCGGGGGAAAAACGGTTCTATTTAGGTGTTCGAGCCTTAGCTTGAACCACATTTGAGACGTGTTTATTATCTGCCGGCGCTGCGTGTGCGTACTGTGACAGATGTAATAGAGATAAATAGGGAGATTTAAAGTCCAAGGCATAAGTATATTATAATGATTTTTAGCTATTTATTGTAATAATAATGACAAGTATTCAATCAATACATTATTTTGGCAGAATAGTATGAGGGAGTTTAATAAAGTAATTAATTAAATACTACGTAGTAAGACAATTTGATGTAATTAGATGATTAATCAAACACATCGGCTAATGTTTACCAAGATTAATTTATGTAACAGTGAAGGATCCAGAGAGAGCATTCACGTTAGGTCTTGGAACATTGCGGACATCTTTAAAGTAATGTTTAAAGAAGGTGTTCTTTGACTGCCAATAATTCCCCGTAAACCGGTTGCTAGTCCAGGCATGTGTCGCCACGGCAGCACGGAAACTTCCCGCCGAAGCACAGATTTGAGCCTCTTTAAATAAGTTCTGATCCGACCCACAAAAACCGTTAGTGAGGCAGGTTTGGCGATTCCGCGTGTGGTAATAAATATGCTGCTAATACCCTTTGACGCTCGACGTTTATGAGAAATTGATATGACGTATATCCTCATCCAAAAACTATGTCAAATCTATTGTTGTTGTCCTTGCGTCCATTTTTCAATAGTCATCTAGACAGCTCGACTGTCTGTAGGAGATTGAATTTGTTTTGGAACCGAAGTTTGACCAAAATAGTAATTCTACGTCCATATCTTCAAATGGTCCTCTTTCTAGGGATAATAAGGTGATGTCGTGGACCCTTCCCCCAGTAACAACAACAGTAGAACGCTAGCATGTCTGGAGACTGCAAAGAGATCCTTTTCGTTGAAGCTATACGATACTAAAAAGTTTATTAAGTCCTCCATTTTCTAAGACAATTGTTAGTAGTTAGTAGTAGTTAGTTAGTAGGAGGGCGTATAGCGAAACCTCCTCCAAATTTTGCAACGACCGACTTATGCATTGCTTTTGTTCTGGGAGCTTACTTGACTTCATCATGAAGGTAGCAAAGGTACCTTGCTAAATCTTGTGGGTTTGGATTGTGTGTCGGGATACTTTTATACCAAGTATACCACTTTCTCCATACTGGTTTGAAACTTTTTAACAATGATTTTCTCCAGGATGACTCTAATAAAGCAATTTCTGATTCAGTCCATCCTTTTACTTGATGTGACCAGCCCGAACCATCCTGGCCCTCAATTTAAGGTGCTCTGCCTGTGGGGGTGCTCGGTTTGTTTGTAGATCGATCTAATTCTTGTGGATGTTCGGGATAAGCAGAGGGGAACCCATTGGCCTGAGGCGGAATTCTGGTTTCCAGAAAGCGTTCTCCCAAATTGAAGCGATGAGAATATATAATCCTTTGTCCGACTGGAGGTGCTGTTACACACGAGGTATTAATGCCGGAGGTGGGAATGTCCATGCTAACTTGTACTTCCACTTCTTGCTGAACGCGTCGTTGAAACAACCGTCTTTGTCTTCGACATTCTCGCTCACATATGTAAGTTGCCACAGCTGATCGCCTCGACGCAAACAAATATATTTCCGGCGTCCGAAACTTCTAGAAAAGCATGGATTTGTTCCTCGACAGGCCGTCCGCTATTCCATTGTATACACCCGGAATATGTCGCGCAATGAGGTGAGATTGTTGGTGTTCGCAGTATAAGAGGATTTGTCGTGCCGCTCGCAGCAATTTTAACGATCTCGTTCCCCTTGCTTGTTTATGTAAGCTACGTTCGTGCGATTGTTCGATTGGAGAACAACGGTTTTCAATGTCAGTTCGAGATTCAGTCTCCGAAGCACTTCTAGCACCGTCCATAATTCTTTGATGTCGCTCTACCATTCCCTCTGAGTCGTTGACCATTGTTGCCATAAATAGCGATTGTTCGCTATGGTTCCCCAACCTAGATCGGCTGCGTCCGTTGTGATGAAGATCGAGGGATCTTCGAAATGTATTGGCATGCATTTCTGAATATTCTCCATCCACCATAATAAGTCCTTATGCGCTGAGTCCCGTAAGGGAAACTTCTTGTAAGGGATCTTGTCTGGTAACCGATTTGAGGCTCTCTGAAGTGCTCGGCACTGAAGCCTGCTCAACGGTACCGTCAGTGATGCAAAGTTTAGTTTACCCAGTAATATTTAGGAACGTCCGCCAACTCTATCGTTTCAACCGCAGAAACTTCGATATGATGTGCTTTATTTTAGAACCGTTGGGGCACAGGCTCTTGGTATTTTTTACTGTGTCCAAATGATCCCCAGGTGCTCCAATCTGGTTGATGTGGTTAGAGACGACTTCTTCCGATTGGGATGCCACCCTAAATCCTCTAAGTATGTCATTGCAAACTTGCTTTGACTTTCCAGGATTAGGGGGTCTAGGTGAATTGTTAGGAAATCCTCCAAAAATAATAGGACTCGCAAGTGTTCTAGCCTTAGTCGTTGCGCAACCCAGTTCGTTATTTTGGCAAACGCGGCCGGACTGCTTGCCGGACCAAATGGGAGGCAAGTAATTTCGTAAACGGTTCCTTGATACGCGAGGGACAGGAACCGGCAATGACTCTGATGAATGGGGATATGAAAATATGCCTGCGAGGTATCTATATACATCATAATTATAATCTCCCCTCTCTAGATGTAGAGGTATTTGAAATTGATTTATAAGACGAAAAGACGGGGCATGAACATAATTGTTTAAATTCTTAAGGTTGAATATAGGGCGATTCTCCCTGTTGGATTTTTTTCCTCAAGATCATCGTTCACCAAAAAACCCGTTTGATGAATGGATTTTTGTAAGGCGTTGCAATCTAGTTTTGCCGTGGCAATTCGAGGGAATGTTTCGTTTGAAGCCAGAGTCTGTTTCTCCTTGTAAACTGCTTTATAGGTGGGGTTGTCCGAAAGGGGATTCTGTAGCCTTTTATAATTTTTAATATACTTTCGAGTGCCTCCCTCCGTTGGCTTGTGTGAAATGCGAGGTATCCCGCTCGGATGGAGTCAGTGGAGTTGCGTGTGCCTCCCCCCCCCTTTTTTTTGAATTTGCCTGGTTGGTGTGTAGGGTTCGATTGCTTTGTGCTTTGAGTGGGGTGCCATTCCACCCTTTCCTTTATTTTGGGAATCAATTCTTCTTGTAGATCCCTGGTTATTATGCAGGTTTGATTTGCGCTGAAATTTATTTCATTTCATTTATTATATGCATAACATATGTCACAATGTTGTTCCGTATCTAGAAGATTTATTTTGCTTCCTTTTGTCAGGAAAAAAAAATTATGAATTCCCCGTGTTCCTGAACTACCTCAGTGAAAGCTTTCTCTTCAAAGAGATGAGTCTCCGAAGGGGGTATTTCATGTAAAAAGATAATTCCCTTCATGTAAAAAGATCTCTGCGGTTCTGTACTACTTCTGTCCTCCGACCACAAACATATTGCAGTAAAGAGTCTGAAGTCTTCCTAAATTTTGAGTCTGCTGTAACGAAGTCCTGCCATACTTTCCCTTTCATTTAGGTAAACAATCTAACAGTTGTTGGAAAACCATCCATTGTTAAATTAAATTAACCCATTTGTGATCACTCTTAAAGTATGGTCAAATCGTTCGAGGACAGCGACAGATTTCCACTCTGGGGTAATACCCGCGAGGAGGTTATTCGGGTTTAAGCACAGAAGGCAGGAGTAGCCTGAAATTGTTTTTGTGTTATTGGCATAAAGGTATGCCGTAACATAAGGATATTGCGCCACTCTGAGTCGCAAAAGCCCCCTTCGATTCCTGACCTGTGGTCTTCATGGTGAAATCGAGAGTAGGTTCACTATCAGATGCTTCGGCATGATGCATGCATTGTGCCCCTAAGTTCAACTTCTCGTGAACGTACCGAGGGGCAATTCCTACATCATCCCCAGTGTTATCTGGGAGGGATTCAAAGGATCCATCTAAGTCTTGATCTAAGTCTTGTCGTTGATTTTTCTTGCAGCAACAACTTACCATTTTCATTCTGTTTCGATTGCATATTAATCATTTTATGAAACAGGGCCATTTGTTGGCTAAGGATAGTAGCTAATAAGTGCTCATTACTGCCCTGGTCTGCTTCTCAAATTGAGCGTGAGTGGATTGCTTTTGATGCTTCATCGGTGTTTGACCGTGGGTCGTCACTTCCTAGCTCGGAGGAGGCATCCAAGCGTCTTTTTAATTTTGATTTGAGTCTGGACACGGTGTCCCTGAATATATTGTAAGATGGTGCATGTATTTTTCCCATTACACTGTGGGGGGCATATAAGAGTGAGCACTGTATTCGCACTTCGACAAGAATGATGCTGATAGGTTGAAGGCACCAGCCATATCCACAATAGGGATGGCGAATCTTAGCTTTATTTCTACGGAGGGGGATATCTGATCCCCACAACTCCCAAACAACTCTTGAAAGGTGTAGTTGTTCCATTCGTGCCAACCGTTCGGAAAATGTTGGTCGACAGCAGCAACGATTACCGAGAATGCTCTTGTATCAGTTTGATACGTCTCCAAGGCCAGTTCACCCAAAGTAGATAATTCGGCCATTTTCTGCAAGTAAACAAGTGGCTGCTTAACTTTATTGAAATCAGAGCAATATGTATATACATTATGTGCTCGCTCGTTACCCTAAACGACAAGTTGCCTCATTAGAGACCATGTCGTCTCATCTGAACGGTCGCCTCATTTGAGCCGTCGTTTCATTCGAGATGACGTGTCGAATCAATCGAGACCACGTGTCGCCTCAATCGAGACGACATGCTGCCTCAATCGAGACGACGTGCCGCCTCAACCGAGACGACGTGCCACCCCAATCGAGACGACGTGTCGACTCAATCGAGACGACGTGTCGCCTCAATCGAGACGACGCTGCTCCATTTGAGCCATCGCGTCGTCCCGAGCAGTGTGGCGCGTGGTCTCAACGAGCCGACGCGCCACGCTTCGTCGCTGGGCCGACAGGCGCCGAGCGGGAATAATATCGTCGCTGGGCCGACAGGCGCCGAGTGGGAATAATATCGTCGCTGAGCTTATGAGCGTGGAGCGGAATGTGAGGGAAGTTTCAGAGTAAGTACTTGCTTGTACGGTTTACGTGTTGCCCCGACGAATATTGAAAGCGTACTGAAGCAAAATGGCCACCGGCCGCTGCGTGTGAGGAGGGGGGAGAAGGCATAGACAGAGACAACACTATATTTTGATGCATTGTGCGAGTGAGATAGCCTATTTTAATGACGAATATTGGAAGGTAATCTCAAATGTGGTTCAAGCTAAGGCTCGAACACCTAAATAAAGATAAATTCAGATATCGTGAAAACGAATCAGCATTTTTTTACAAAAAGTTAACCTACAGTATTGTTACGTGTCAGGAGTATGGGGTTCGAGAAAATGCCAAAATGTACCACAAAGACTTTATTTGTACTCGTAGATACACAAATTACACGATGTACACAGTACACACTAAAACACTCTGCACGTAGGTACTAGTAAACACACTCGTCGAACACTGTATCGCTCGTAGAAATCACTTCACTTCTCACTGGTATCGCTCGTAGGTATCGCTGGTATCTTCCTGGTTTCGCTTCCGAAACTAGAATGTCCGCGGTTGAACGATCGCCCCTTTTTATACCACTCACGCACCATTCACGACAATCGAGAATATTCCCGCGAAGTCCGGACCCGCGTCGAAATAAAGTTCGAGAACGTTCCTTGCAACCGACTTTCGCCCGTATGACTATTGCCGTAATGATCGAAGCGTCGTGCGTCCTTTTGAGAGAGCCGCGCTCCTATTGTTTCTATTGTTGCGCGACATGTTTATGGCCTCTATTGTTTATTGTTTTCGGCGTAGCGAAGTCGATGCGCCAGGGTTGTCACATTGCCCCCCTCTTAGTCATGCTCGTCCCGAGCATTATTCGATCCATGAAATGGTGCCAATCTGTCCACGTGCACGATCTTCGGCTTTCTTCTGTCCCCCTGTCTGATCCGGTAGGTCACGTCGTTAATCCTCGTGACAACTGTGTAAGGGCCTTCCCATCGTGCTTGTAGCTTCGGAGACTTCCCTTTCTTCCGCAGTGGATTGTGCAACCATACAGAATCTCCCTCCTTGAAACCATGTTTCCGAGCATCGCGATCGTACCGGGTTTTCATCTTTTCGCTGGTCTTCAAACATTGCTCCCTTACAAGGTCATGTGTCTCGTCCAATTGTTTCCGTAAGTCCGCGATGTATTCAACGGTTGGTTTCGGGGAATCTGGCGGTGTTCCGGTAAGCAAATCCAACGGCAGACGCATTTCTCTTCCGAAGTTTACTTTAGCGGGTGTAAATCCCGTGGACTCGTGTATGGCAGACCGATATGACATCAGGAACAGAGGAATGTACCGATCCCAGTCCCGCTGATGTTCCTCGACGACCTTGGCCAAGTGATTTTCCAACGTTTGGTTGAATCTCTCCACCATGCCGTCAGATTGAGGATGCGCCGGTGTGGTACGTGTCTTATTTATTCCCAAAAGATCACACATCTCCTGGAATAACGTCGACTCGAAGTTCCTGCCTTGGTCGCTGTGTAACTCCAATGGTACACCAAAGCGGCATACTACCTCCTCGACAAGTTTCTTGGCCACGGTCTTCGCCTCTTGGTTCGGAGTTGCAAACGTTTCCGGCCATTTGCTGAAGTAGTCTTGAACCACTATGATGAATCTATTCCCGTCTTCCGTCAGAGGGAATGGCCCAGCAACGTCTATGGCGATTCTTTCCCAAGGGGCTCCGACATTGTACAGCTGTAGTTTCCCTTTGGATCTAGTGCGGGGCCCTTTCACTGAAGCGCACACTGTACATTTTCTGCACCAATCTTCAACGTCCTCTCGACACCGCACCCAATAAAAGCGTTCTCGTATCTTTACGAGGGTCTTCTTGATGCCGAGGTGCCCACCAGAAGTGCCATCGTGTACGAGCTTCAGCAAATCAGCCACTTTACTTCTAGGGATAACCATTTGCAGGGTTCGTTCCCTTCCGTTGAGTGACTCCCAGATCCGGTAAAGCACGCCATTCTCTAGTGTAAGGCTGTCCCACTGAGCCCAGTATGCCTTAGTCGTCGCGCTTGATGCTGACACATCACTCCACAGGGGCCTCTGTCCTTTGGCTTTCCATTCCATGATCAGGCTGAGGTCTTTGTCTTCCTTCTGAGCTTGGCTTACTTGCTCCGTTCCCCAAGACTCGTCTAGGTCCTGCATCCTTATCACCCTGACCTCTTCTTTGGCCTCATGCTTGATGCAATGTCGACATTCTTCGGAGCATGGGCGTCGTGACAGGGCGTCGGCATTCGAATGAGCTCTTCCGTTGCGATGCTCTATTACGAAGTTGAACTCTTGAAGCTGTTCGATCCACCTCGCGACCTGGCCTTCCGGGTTCTTGAATTGCAGAAGCCACCTCAGAGCAGCGTGGTCCGTCCTTATTGTGAACTCGCGTCCCAACAAATACTTGTTGAAGTGCTGAAGGGTCTTCACCACAGCCAGTAATTCTCGCCGAGTCACACAATAATTTCTTTCCGGTTTCGAAAGGGTCTTGCTAAAGTACGCAATGACCACCTGCTGGCCGTCCTGGTCTTGGGATAATACTCCTCCGATGCCAGTATTGCTAGCGTCCGTGTCCACTATGAATCTCCCTTCCCTTCTGGGATAGCCAAGAATCGGAGCCGAACACAGACGTTCCTTTAAGCGAACAAACGCATCTTCGCAATCGGAATCCCAACTGAAGATTCTCTTGTCCTCCGTGAGACGGTGTAATGGCTTGGCTATCTCTGAGAAGTTCTTCACAAACCGACGGTAATAGGCACATAACCCCAAGAACGCTCTTACATCGGTCTTGTTCTTTGGTGTCGGCCATTCTTGAACAGCTCTTATCTTGTCTGGATCAGTTTGAACACCTTCGTCCGATATGATGTGTCCCAAGAATGATACTTCCTTCTTGAAGAAGTCACATTTCTTTGGATTGAGCTTTAGGTTGGACTCCCGGAATCGTCTGAATACCTTCTCCAGATTCCGCTTGTGTTCCACGAAGTTTCGTCCCATGACTATGACGTCATCGAGGTACACCAGACAAGCGTCCCCCAAAAGTCCCACCAACACTCGCTCCATGAGACGCTCAAAAGTGGCAGGAGCGTTACATAAACCAAAAGGCATTACGCGAAACTGCCACAAGCCATTTCCGGTTCCGGTGGTAAAGGCGGTCTTCTCTTTGTCTTCTGGCCGGACTTCTACTTGCCAGTAACCACTCTTCAGGTCGACCGTCGAAAACCACTTCATGCCACCAAGCATATCCAGCGTGTCGTCAATCCGAGGCAGAGGGTAGCTGTCCTTCTTGGTAACGGTGTTAAGCATCCTGTAGTCGACACAGAATCTAGTACTGCCATCCTTCTTCTTCACGAGTACCACAGGTGAACACCAAGGGCTAGTTGACGGCTCGATCACCTTGCTGCGCACCATGTCCTCGATCATTTCTGCAACTTCGTGTTCCTTTGCCAATGGTACTCGTCTCGGTCTTTGCTTGATCGGTGAAGTATTTCCGGTATCTATTGGGTGAGTGACAAGATTTGTTCTTCCAAGGTCGCTATCTCCTCTGGTAAATATGTCCTTGTAGTCCATCAACAACTCTGCTGCCTGAGTATATTCTTCAGGGCTCAAATTCCTCCTGGTCGCCTCCAGCAAAGATGTCATGTGATCCGTTGATCCAGGTTTGTCCGAGTATTCTTGAACCTTCCTCAAGCTGTCCACGGCTTCACATCGCCCGATAACCGTATTCTTCGCGAGATATATCGGCGTGCTACTAAGATTGATGACCTTTAACTTAGCGTCACGTCTGGTCATGAGCAGTGTCCTTGCCGTGATCCAACTGGGGTGATCTCCATAGTCTTCCACTACGACACATCGATCCATCTGTATCTTTTCGGGAAATCTAACCTTGACCAAGGTTTCCGATCTGGGTGCTAGCTTCACTGTCCTCAAACAGTACACTGCTCCTGAACATGAACCGTCCAAGAAGACTTCTTGATCCTTGAAGCTTAACACTCCTCTGGCTATATCAACTATACAGTGATGTGTCCGTAGAAAGTCCAGTCCGATAATGCAGTCGTCAGTTATATTCGCTACTAAAACAGACTGCGTGTAAATGTCACTTCCGAGTTTCAGTCTTGCTTCCGTAACTCCTTGGACGGTCACTGGCTGGCCTGTCGCTGTCTGCAGATTGCATGATGGTCGTCCATTTTCCCACATGATAGTCCGCTTGAGTAGTTCCGGTCGAACGATGGATTTCGATGCTCCCGTGTCAATCGTAAAGCGACAGGGTATGCCATTTATTTCTCCAGTAGTTACGAGGCTGTTCCCGTCACAAGCTTGTGATACCAAGACAGTAGGGGCTCGACGAAGTCCAGCCAGTGCCCGCCCCGCGGCGCTGGCGCCTCTTAGTTTAACGGCTCCTGGGTGTCGACTTGGGTGGCCGTCGACACCGATTTCGGTTGCTTCCGAGTCCGGCAGTTAATCCTTATATGTCCTCGTTCACCGCATCCGTAGCAGATAGGCCCAGTACGAGGTTGGATCGCCGCTACAACTTCGCGCACCTTACAACTCTTGTAGTCGCTTCGTACCGCTTCTACTTCAAGGGCATGCGCTAAAGCTGCTTCCAATGTGGCGTGATGACCCAAGCGCACCGTTGCTCTCACTTCGGGATCCCGTATACCGCTGACAAACGCCTCTAATACTTTGTCTTCTACCGGTGTGGAACTCGAAGCATAGGCTCGACGTACGAGGCGCTCGATCTCCGTAGCCCATTGCTGCAGTCCTTCGCTCGACTTCTGTACTCGGTCTTTAAGTTGCGCGCGGTACACGTGCTCCAGGTGCTTTTCCCCGTATCGAGCTTCCAAGGCCTTAAATAGCGACTCCAAGGTGCGTCGCTCGGCGGGCAGGTTCTCAAGGACCAGCAGTGCCTCCCCTCGAAGAGCTAGAGTGAGTGCCGCCAACGAGTGTTCGTCCTCCCAGCCATTTCCGCTTGCAACAACCTCGAACTGATGCCTGAACGCAGTCCACGAGGTCGTGCCGTCGAAACTTGGGACCTTAAACTTCGGGGCCCCAGAGCATGTACTGGTTGCTGCCGTGCCCAAAACCTTTATTTTCTGCAGCTTATGGTCCAAATCCACGAGCCTAGTTTCGTGGGAGTTTACTGACGCACTGAGGCTGTTGATTGATGCGTCGTGGCTTTTGAGGGCTTGGTCGTGCTCGGATGTACGCACTTTCACAATTTCTAGGTCCTCCTTCACGGCGTTCAAATCTTCCTGGAAACTATCCAGCTTCGCATCGATTGTCCCCAGGCCCGCCTCCATGGTTTTGCGCTGGCTCTCCAATTTACTTTCCAAGCTCTGGCTCTGGCTCTTCATGTCCTCGCGCAGGCTCTCCATTGCTTCGCGCTGGCTCCGCTGTATGTTTTCCATGGCTGCTAATAAGGCAGCCATATCAAATGCACTCGGTGTCGGCGCTGACGCAGGTGATGTAGTTGAAGGTACAGCGGTGGTCTCCGCTTCCGTGCGGTCACGCCCGGGCGACTCCATCCGCGCGGCATCTAATGCCGTCTGGCGTCGAGTACGAATCCCGTCTTCACTTTGCGGTACTACAGGCATTCCGCTTCTGTCACCAATTGTTACGTGTCAGGAGTATGGGGTTCGAGAAAATGCCAAAATGTACCACAAAGACTTTATTTGTACTCGTAGATACACAAATTACACGATGTACACAGTACACACTAAAACACTCTGCACGTAGGTACTAGTAAACACACTCGTCGAACACTGTATCGCTCGTAGAAATCACTTCACTTCTCACTGGTATCGCTCGTAGGTATCGCTGGTATCTTCCTGGTTTCGCTTCCGAAACTAGAATGTCCGCGGTTGAACGATCGCCCCTTTTTATACCACTCACGCACCATTCACGACAATCGAGAATATTCCCGCGAAGTCCGGACCCGCGTCGAAATAAAGTTCGAGAACGTTCCTTGCAACCGACTTTCGCCCGTATGACTATTGCCGTAATGATCGAAGCGTCGTGCGTCCTTTTGAGAGAGCCGCGCTCCTATTGTTTCTATTGTTGCGCGACATGTTTATGGCCTCTATTGTTTATTGTTTTCGGCGTAGCGAAGTCGATGCGCCAGGGTTGTCACAGTATATTTTCGAATTTTCCTATTACTATACGAGAAGAAGTTCCATTTAATAAAAACGTCGGTTTTACTACTGAACTAAATTATTTAACAATATAAATGGAATCGACTTATATTCCTACTATAATATATCTACTTATTAAATGGTGAATTTATGTGCTAGTTCACAATGCTAATTTGATAAAACCATTGCTCAACAATTCAAGTTGACTCGATAGTTGACACAAATCATGACGAAAGACTGGATTCAATGAACGATTAATTTAACGGACTTTCCCCTTATGTACTGAGAAATTAGCACAGAAAATCGGCCAAGTGCGAGTTGGACTCGCGCACGAAGGGTTCCGTACCATTATGTATAAAAACGCCAAAAAAATCTGGTCTCTTGTATGATGTATGCCATCTCTTGGACCGAAAGGTTACTAATGTATCGCTGAAGCGTCGAAGCCATATTTCGACTTAAATATTTATTTTATTCAGTGTTTTAGTATTTGTTGTTGTAGCGGCAACAGAAATAGGTACATCATCTGTGAAAATTTCAACTGTGTAACTATTACGGTTCATGAGATACAGCCTGGTGACAGACGGACGGACGGACGGACGGACAGCGAAGTCTCAGTAATAGGGTCCCGTTTTACCCTTTGGGTACGGAACCCTAAAAAGAGATTTTTCCGAAGCAGTCTAAGTGGTGATACCCTGTTCGTTTCCAGGCAAACATAAATAAAATACAATAGTGTACATAACATGTGTAGTAATACATAGTATTACATAAATAATAACAGTTTGTACAAATTTAAAATTTTAATATTATCTATTTAAATAAAATACTTAATATTGTTAACGTTTTTTCGTTCATCTGGCTACTATCTGCTCAATGTAAACGATTACTTAAGGACTGATCAAGTTCAAGGCGAGAATTACCACATTGATTTACGGATTTGCTTTACTTGCTAAGCAGCATAATACAGTTATAAAAAATATATAATCGCTTATTTTTGTGTCAAGATTTTTGAAAATCAGACAACCATCATCTAATTTTATACAGCTTCATGTGTGAACGGGTACCATGTGAAATTGCGTCATTACGGCTAAACCAGGAGTAATTTAACGTATAAACTGAGGTCTAGTAATAATTTATTTTAGAAAATTAATTTATTTTAGTCTGTATCTTTGTTTGCTTGTTATCGCAGATTTCAATTTTAAACATATTCCGTTGCAAGAACACAGTATGAACGTCCGTGAAAATTGTAGCGTGGTCACTGGTCAACAATGTCGCAGTTATGCAACCTTCGGTGACGGGTGTTCGTAACAAAATTTGAGCGTTTTCGTGCATGGGAGCACGTTAATATTAGTGCCGATCATAGATTGACTACAGAAGAAGGGCCATTGTTTATTTCATTTTCAAATAATGATTATATTTGAATAATCGAGGATTTCCCTGTGTTTGCTTTGATAGAGGCCCTCGGGATTATGCATGAGATAAAAGGAAAAAAGGAAAACAACTAAACAAACTTTGAAATGTCAGTAATAATTAACTGAAATAATTAACTCGTAGTTAACGCATGTCGTATTATGGTGGAACCGTCAGTACTACTGACGATACCGAGTCAGTTGACGTCGGAATCACAGAACAGATCTCCTTTATCTGTTCTGTGGTCGGAATAATAATGTGATTTTACCCACTTTTCATTGAACATTTTAATGAAGTGTTTTTATTGTGTATACGCTCATCGAATCTTGTAATTATAATGTAATTTGTAAATATGTTTAATTATGTTTCTCAATAAGTGATTGTAATTTTAATCTTCTGAGAAATAAATATTCTTAAACCTTATATGAGCTTGTTTTATTACTCGACTCGTCATGTACCTAAGTACCAGTAGTATGACATCTGTGACCGATTTTGCTTAAGAAATAAATCGGAACTAGGTACCTAAGATACATAGTTACCACGAATAATGTTCTGCACTTTATTCACTTTATTGTATGTGAATGTTATTTGGCTTTTCCTTTCTAAAGGCGGATTACCTGTCAAGAAAATATATGTAATAATTCTTTCATCCCATCTTCTGGCCACGGCATTCCATGAACGCTACAGTTATCGTTAGAAAAAACTCATTTATTTGCACAGTCGACATAAGAACTTCCAACAATAACATTGTTCAACAACCTCATCATGGACCCCTAATAGATTGTATTGTGGTTGTAACTGTTACCAATAACACTTTTATATAACCATTGGCCGGTATAGTTCTGCAAGGTTAATCTAGTATTTCTAAATCTTTGCGTCTTTCAATGTAATGTCAATTTTGTAGTAGGTAATTTTACGTGCTTGGGTCAATGGCATAAATAAGTGTCCGAAAGCCTAAACTGGCTGAACCGGTCGCTTTCGTTTCGATATATTTTGTTAATGTGGCATATTTTAACAAACTTTTAATAGTCAGACCATCGATTATGGTAAGTTATTATAAAAATCCCGGTCAACAAACCTTAATATAGGTTTTTAATTAAAAACCTGTAACAAATTTAGTGGCTTGGGGCAATATTCCCACATTGACTAAAAAAAGCGATATTGCATTACGAAAAAATACAAAATGAATTGCGGTCAACAACACGAAATAAATACTGACCAGACCAGCATTTGAATACTATGACAGTCCTTTTCTACCACATTTAACATATTGGAGAGTTTAACATTGGGAGTTGCTATCGATTGTAAATAATTGATTTCTGCTACCGTTGCACAAGTTAAAAACATCAGATTATGAGTTTGCGAATTAATTATTTGTATTTCATTGTTTAATTTTTTATGTACCTGGTGATAAGTGAACACTGAGGTCCATTGACACCACTAACACATCAACAAGACATCACCGATGCGACCTGGCCAATGAAGGAAGAGGAAAGAAAAACAATAGGTACTATCCGCGACAACGACAACAAGACTTTGTAGCTGACTGTGTAAACTAGTTATTCTATAACAAGTAAAAACATATCCATAAAAATTTAAAAGATAAAATATAATCCAGCAGATAGTTTGGAAATAAATTATCACTAGATAGGACTCTTCTAAAGATTTTTATTTTATCTTGTTCAGAATGGTGATAAAATTCATGTGTAGTTGACTGCTACAACATTTTTTAAACACTGTAATTTTAGATGGTGTATTTTCATTGTTTCAGGAAAATCGACAAAATACTTTTGATTGTATACCTACGTTCTTCCGTTACAAATTCAAATAAATTCGCAATTATAATAGTTCTCAAGAGTGGGTAATAGGTAGGTACTGTGTATTACTTAAAAATCTCAGTGTTGTAATTTGAAATCTACATGAAAGAAAGTGTTGAAAACTCTATAGGTATGTATAGCTGAAGTGTTTTTTGACAATACGTTACTAAATAACTCATTTAGTTCCTCGCTTCGCTTTGGGAATCTTTGGTATGACTTAGTATCCACACTCGAATAAATTGGCACATCAATTCTTTTGATTTACATTTATTTCTCAAAAGTTAAAGATAACCTCACTGTAAAACCTTTAATAAAGCAAGCGTGGTAGCAGGTCCACAACAAAATATAGTGAAACGGAAGGGAAAAATGTTCAAAAAATAACTAAATAATCTTTTGCGGATTTCTTAAGCAAATTTTATAAATTAAATATTTTTTAATGGAAACTCTATATTGCTACCGTAAAATTGAGGATTCCACTTTTAATTTTAAATAATTGTACTTATTTTGATAATAAACGACTAGATGGACTGATGCACAATCAAAATGTTCATTTAATCCAAGGGTCCAGCACATTAAATTTAATGCAGAAATTATAACAGGCAGATCAATGAACCTTGATGATATTAGGTAAGATAAGCTAGTCCTATCCAGATCATAATCAGAATAAAGATAATATCGTTTAAAAGTAGGTTATCGTAATTCATGGGACCCTTGACCTCTTGTTATAACTATTTAACCGAACCTTGACGTAGGTACATAACGATGAAATGTTAATGAGTAGTACTTACCATATCATCGGCAATAATTAAAACAATATTAGGACGGCTCCATTTCCCCTCAGCATAATATGTACACAACACCAAAATTAATGGGATGTACAGGGTCTCAAAATACATTCTGTAGAGAAATACGTGAAAATTTTCAATAACAAAAGATTTTGGTATAAATAAAGTCAATTTATTATTTTCAAATACGCACCTACCTACCTAAATTTTACAAAATGTAACTATAATTATGACGTATACTTTACTGTTTGCAACAGTTCCAAATACAATGCTTAAGTTTATTTATTTAAGTTATAAATCGGTCATATTAATTCAACTTTTATACTGAAACGCGCACGACTCAACTCTTTATTTCACTCTGACTGAATGAATAACATTTTATATCGGACATATAACATGTTGGGCAAAACATACATAGTGTAATGTATTATACATTGATTTTATATGGGCCATCTTGATATCAATGTCTACATTTATTTTAATTAATGCATACTAATACGCAATCACTACAATGATGCGATGATAACGTTCGTTCAATGAATTATATTATCAACGCCATAATGAGCTTAATAATTTATTTCGAAAAAATATATTTTTTAGAATAAGGTACCTACTGCAGTTCTTCAAACATAGGTTTAACTAACACACACATAAATAAACAGCGTCTATAGAAAATTAAATTTGAACAAAAAAATAGAAAACAATCAGAAAACTATACATTAATTATTATTATCTAAAATAATAAAATAAATGCCATAATAATTATTAAATTACATATTATATCAACAACCACTATCTTTTAAGTGAATTATGTTAACATAATCGGTATAATAAATTTTCCGCCTTTCCTAAGGGTGCGGTTCCACTGAGGCGGAGCGGAGCGGAGCTGAGCAGTGAAACGAGGTATGTGTTTCCACTGAAGCGGAGCGGAGCGGAGCGGAGCGGGGCGGAGCGGAGCGGGGCGGAGCGGATTTGCTTTGCCTATTCGCCTGAGTGCCCAGTGACACGCGTTCTCTCAGTCAAATCACGCGTCATGATGTCGATAAAAAAAAATAAAGCAGCTCTTTTGTATCTTTCTCTACTGGTCTAGATTACCTTGTAATAATGTAACCAATGATGTTTTAAATATCTAGATTGAGCGTCGCCCTACAATGAAAACAAAAAAAAAGGCAACATGTGCGTAATGATATAAAAGTTGTGGCCAACAGTTGGCCACAACTTTTTGACACGTTTTCGCGGATTCGATGTTCCATCTAGATATTTAATACATCTTTGAATGTAACGTAGGCAAGTGATAAGAGAGGATTTTCCGAAATTCCTACGGGAGAGGGAACAAATTGTTTTTTTTTATTAAAAAAAGGAACTATACTTAGCTATAAATATAAATAAATAAATAATGCTTGAATTTTCGCATGCAACTAGTACAACGTGTTCTCTCAAAATTATTTTCAGAGGTTATTGATTTTCCCACGGGATATGGAATAAAGAGGAGATAGGTATAGTAGTGTATATTATAAAGTACATTATGTCCGTAACTGCAACGAATACCTACCATATATTTTAACAAAATGGTGTAGTAGGTAATCTACGCGAGCGAAGCTGCGGGCAAAGCTAGTGATTATGAGTGAGCCGCCCCGCTGCGGTCCGCCCCGCTCCGCTCCGCCCCGCTCCGCTCCGCTCCGCTCCGCCCCGCTCCGCTCCGCTCCGCGTCTGCCATCTCTTTCTTTCTTACCGATATTTTAAACAATTCTGCTCTGCTCCGCTCCGCTCCGCCCCGCTCCGCCAATGTTGTTTCCACTGAAGCGGAGCGGAGATTTCAAGTCATGTGATTGGTGAATCGCGGCACAGCTCCGCTCCGCTCCGCTCCGCTCCGCCTCAGTGGAACCGCACCCTAAAGGTTCACTGGGAGAGAATGCTTTTAGCATTAAGTCCGCCTTTGTACTGTGCATTTGTATAGTGCATAACATTCATTCTTAACATTCAATAAGGGTTCTACATTCTTTCGTACGAGAAAATAATAATAATAAGTCACCTCTTCTTCCTAGACATAAATAAGATCCAAATTTTAATTTTATATGTATTTATGGCGATTATTCAGGTGGAGATCAAAGCAGAAAATATGTAATATTAAATATAAAATATTTATGCAATAACTAGTTAATTAGTTGACTGACAAAAAATTTTTGCTACCTTTTGATTTTTTTTTATTATCTCTGTAATCAAAGTCTTTAACGAAGTACCTACTCTTTTAAATTCTACACAAAATTCCCAGTCCCATTTCTCTGAGAGATTAAATTCCGGATAAGTATGACAGGAAAATTCGTGTTATCTAAATTAACCAGCCTAAGCTAAGCTGTTTAATAGTTATCATAGGAAGTAAAGCAGCTAAATATTTCTTTATCAAAAATCTCGAAACAATTTTATTTTTTACTCTTAGGAATAACAGAACAATTAAAGTTTACCACATTTCGATTTACCTACTGTATTGAGGAAAATTTGAAGTGAAATTTTCTTCGCAATAAAAAAAACATTTAACTACTCGAGTTTGGCGACAATAAACATACCTACTGACTTGATTTTTATATACTTACAATAAGTAATATCGAAAATGTTTAAACCCCAATAACAAACACATAAAAAACCAAATAACGTTTAATAACAACGCGATTGATATACTCAGATGGAAACCCTTGAATAGTCTGATGTGTAAGAACACAACTTTTCACAAAAAAATAATCGACTTCAAAATCGATAAATACGGATTACTGAAAAATCAGATGAAACGATCAGACGACAACCTCCAGCTCCAGCTCCAAAAAAGAATTATTAAAAAAATCAACAATATTGGTTTACCCATTAAAAATATATTATGAGGTAAAAACATAAAAATACAGTCGAATTGAAAACCATCTCTTTTTTGATGTCGGCTAAAACGGTTACTCATACTGAAAAAAAAAATCTGTAACCATACCAAGCTGAGACAAAGGCAATATAATTATGATTAAGTTCTTTTGAACGTTCTGCGAACGTATGCACATACATTACATGTATCTCTTTGAAATACGTAATGATAAGTAATTATTTTCAAACGCTACTCAGGAATGGCAGTGATTGAAATAATAGTTTTTTTTGGACGTCAATAGACACTCACAACTCTAAGATATATAAACTTAAGTAATAATTTTCAAGGCCAGCAATGCAGAAATTTATAACAATAAAATTGTTTCAAATGACTGTCTTAACGAAAAGAAGAGTTTTATAGACAAAGTAAGAAAATCCTATTTTTATCATTCAAACATTTAAAATTAAAGTAAATTTATGCCACAAGACTACAACGTAACTCTCTCACTTGGATAAAATAAATGCTGTATTTCAAAAACCTTCAAGTTGGTGTGCAAAATATGAAAATAGCTTCGTTTTTTTACCTAACTACTTTAATTTATCGGTGCCATAATTTAAACATCTAGCACAGTCAATGTTGATTACCATATACTTTTTAACAAGCACAAGAAGTTTCTAAATCCTACAGTGCAATTGCACCTGACGGTCCTATCAACATCGTTATTGAGAATGTTTTTTCGGTTAAGCTTCCCTTGGTTGTTACTTGCGCTTGGAGTACTAGGAGATGCTGTCAGGTTTGCGGATCTAGAAATTTGCGTATTTCCATTAATTATCCACGGCGTCCATGTATAATTAAAATTAGCTGGATCAGCATCCACACTTAACGCAGCCGGACCCCTCCTCATTTCCATCGATCTTAGCTCCCTCAGTCTATTTGTCAACATAACAGCAATTTTATTAGCCTCGTCCCAAAGATCGTGGCTCTCCATAGGATCTACTCGAACATTGAAAAGGCAGCCGCGAGCTGGAATAAATCATATTAAATTATTCAAAATTTTCAAACAAAAGGATTTCAAGTATTACAAGAATCAATTTTAAGTAAAACAAGATTTCAATGGTCATGGGTTGTTTCGTTCGATCAACCTCAAATTCAAATATCGTGTAGTGATGAAGTTAAAAGTTTTTAGGCTCGCCAGTGCATCTTTTAAACCTCTTGGCTCTCACTGCTTAGCCCTCCTACCCTCCTAAAATCGCCAGTGAATTCTTTTTTAACGTGTTTTGCTCACGAAGTCAGGGAATCAGCCAGCAAAGTTTCAGTTATGCCTTTTGTGTTACTGATGTGATGTAGATTTACCTTTAAATATCTCAGCCCCTAACTTTTCTGCTTATCTTAAAGAAATTATCAAAAAATTGTATAGATTGGAACTTACTAGTAGTCGGTACACATAAAGTTGTGTCTCTTTTTGTGTCTATTTGTTGAACAAGAGCGGCACTGCGTGCTGCTGTAACTTCCTGTGGATCCAGAAAGATGCCTCTTGATGCAAATACTCGCGCTACAGTGCACGAAGTCAGCGTAGCAAAGTATGGTGGAGGAGGTGCCTTATTTACCAAGAACTCTGCTCCATAGTAGTCATTTCTTATTCCCGTTAAATTTCCAAGGATGATTTTATAATCGCCGGCCCTGTATGCGGCGTATACATCTTCGACGGCTATCAAGACCTCCTTTCTCTCCGATTCAGAGTCTAATACTATAGAATCCCACTGATTGACGCCATCGATCTCTTTTCTTATAGTACCTCCAGCAGCTCTAATTAAAGTCGGCAACCAGTCCGAAATATGCATCAAACCACGCCAAACTCGTGGCGTGAATCCAGCGTGCCATATGAAAGCTGGTACTCTCACTGCGCCTTCCCATGGGGTTTCCTTTTTCCCCCTAAATGGTAAATTAACGCCCCAATTATTAAACTGGTCGACCGTTGGCGCACCATTATCGGATACGAATACAATCAAAGTGTTGTGCAGCATTTGTGTCCGAGCTAGCGCCTCCACAACCTGACCAACACTACGATCCAAAGCGGACATAACCTCTGTAAAAAAACACAAATAACATTTAATTTGCCTCTAAATAGAGAAATTTAAAGCCTTTTTAAGGTATTTTTATGTACACGCAGAAAAATTGTATAATACGGCAAGAAATAGAAAACGATGGTCTTACGTTAAAGAGGCCTTTATCGTATCTCATCTAATTTCGTTTAATAAGATTTCCATAAACTACAATTGTAAACTATGTATTTTAGTAGATTAAAATTGTTAAAATCATTCACCGAAACATTTTCTTCATCGACATCACTTAAAGACACAATACCGTATAAACTAACTGCCAAGCCAAACTCAGGTATTGTTATTAATCATGGGTATACTCGTAGTTATTTTATACAATACATTTTTGAAATAAAAAAGTAACGTTTCACTTTATTAGAAAGTGCTACAGACAAACATTTTATTTCATATTGATGAAAAAGTTTCACGGTACATAGTTGTGTGAGCAAAAAGAGACATTGCAGATTTTATGCTCATTTATGTCATTTTGAGAAAAGACCGATATAAACATAGGCAAGTAATAAAATGAGAATTACATCAACACAGTCAAAAACAAATAAACACGCATTATTATGCGTAACTCAAAAAGTACTCATCAGATCTCGTTAAATTCATATAGGACTACACGACAAGCACCAGCTTTCCAATGTGTTATATAAACATCAGCCACCCATTAAAAAGTTACGACGTAACACAGCGAATAGAGAACCTCCTCATTTTTCATAGCGGTTAAAAAGGTAATAATCGCAATATAATGAGGTGCCTACACCTGAGTCTTAGGGAATAAGAAATTGCTACTCACCAGGAAAAAATTGCCTGAGCTCACAGTTCAATTTAGCTCGTAAGCAAAATTTACTTACGACATTTTGAACTGTGGCCATCAATCTGCAGTGTACCTTAATCACAGGGCCGAAAAGCTGGCATGTATATGGAATGCAATAAAAACGTACCTGCATAAAGTCGTCGGTCGGAGTTAGCGATGTGTCGATGTCCTACGGGTCTGTACAGGGAAGGCTGCAGTAGGCCTCCTGCGTTCCCCGCGTGCGGCGCAGTGTGGGCCAGGTGCAAAAACAATGGACGAGAAGTATTGTGCCGATGAATTACTAAAATAAATAAATAATGTGAAAAACTTAAATTATACTCGTTTGACTCACACTAACAATTACTAACGGGACTTATTAATATCAACTAACATGATTAATTATCACAGTCCCTGTTCTTACACTTATTAACTAACAAACCATCTACCTAATATTCTAACACTATCTACCTACTATTCGGACTAACCTTGTCCTAATCACTTTTCGGTCGGTCACAGTTCTCATCGGCAGCGGAAGGGCACCACCCTTCTTGCTTCATGCTTGTTTTCTACCTTATTGCCATAAAAAGTTAACTGAAGATTCTGAAGAATAAATGCTTTGCAAAAAATGTAGTAATAGTAACAATTCGTTGTCATCGACCTCTGAGCACATTTATCTGACTTCTTAGAATTAGCGAAAATTAGGCTAAATCTTTCCGTTGCGTTCATACAGGTCAACCTTATATAAGCGTCGTAAAACACAATTTTATAGTATTGACGTGATAACGTCTTATAAATTGGTTTGCCGGGTGGCACTTCAAGAAACTGCGTTAGGAGCTCCGCTCACGTTATGCGCTTACAATGAGAGCGAGTGAGAGGCACGCGTTAAGGATGAGCGTTGAATGAACGAACTGTTTTATTAAACTGTTTATTGTGCATCAACCGATAAACTAGTTTATGGTCTTTAGATAAACTGGTTTATGCGTGAACGTGAACGCTTGCTGCCCGAACGGAATAATCGTCGACGTCGAGCGACTCGCGATGCGACGAACGGGCGGGCAGCGAGCAATACGTCTATCTCTGTTCTTCACAACCGACGACGTGCCCTCGTCTCGCTCGCTCGAACATATGTCATAATGACACTCGTTGAGTGGGCGGTGTTTGAACAAAATGAACTTTAAAGTAAGCGTAATAAGATGCAAATCTAATTCCATTTTAAACTATAACGACTAAAATAATAATATGTTCAATAGAGAATCATCTAGCTGTTGGGGACTCTACTAGACTAAGCCTGGAAAAAGTATGAAGGAAAGTTCATTTCCACCGCTTACAAACTGAACCGTCGTCGTCGCATCAATTATCATACGACAAGAACGTTGTTTAAACAGTTTATTCTGAAAGACGTTTAATAAACACAGTTGTTACTGTTAGTAACACTTTCTTGAGAAGACGTAAACTAGTCGAAAAAAAAACTGTTTATTCGACTAGTTTATGGTAAACGATAAACGGTCGCGTTTCGTTCATCGAAAAAGCGTCGACGACCCACCACTAGCACGCGTCCCTTCCACTCGGGCATGGTTAGCCCGCCTAAGAGCGAGACTCAGCGAGAGAGACAGTCATAAAAAGTGAAAGGCACGCGTCCGTCCCTTCCTCCTTAACATTACTTATGGTAGCTACGGCGTACACACGTTGGCGTGTTTCAGAAAATGGTACAGCGCCATCTCTGGAGAAGTAGTCGTAGTAGTAGTTAATGGTCTAACGGTTAGCAGCGCTAGATGGCGGATGGTGTTACAATGTTTTAAATATAATTCTTTGTATAAATAAATGTTTTAAATTGTTACTATTACTTCATCCTTCTTCCTACTATACGAATGAATATTCACATTAAAATTATTTTACCACTCTAAGTCGTCGTCCCTTCCTCCTTAAAATTACTTATGGTAGCTACGGCGTACACACGTTGGCGTGTTTCAGAAAATGGTACAGCGCCATCTCTGGAGAAGTAGTCGTAGTAGTAGTTAATGGTCTAACGGTTAGCAGCGCTAGATGGCGGATGGTGTTACAATGTTTTAAATATAATTCTTTGTATAAATAAATGTTTTAAATTGTTACTATTATTTCATCCTTCTTCCTACTATACGAATGAATATTCACATTAAAATTATTTTACCACTCAAAGTCGTTGTCACGTAAAACTTTCGCCCGTATACCGACTTTACAGGCAACCAATTTTTTTTTTTAGTAGTTTTGAACATTATAGTACTTATTTATTTAGTTAATATTTATAGTATTTGGTAAAAATATTAGGTATTTTCGAGAATTCTCAAAACATGGTTATATTTATGTACCTACATGGGTGTATAAAGATAGGAATGCGTTACGTTTATAAATAAATAAATAAATAAAAATATCATACCATCAGAAATTTAGTCATTATGAGAAATTATTTAGTTATTCCCGTTGGCTCCCATTCCCGTTCTGACGCGTCCCAAACATCGGAAAGTTTGACGAATTAATGTTTAATGTAAACCGTTAAAAAGTTTCATTGATGATCCACAATTTTGCATTCGTATTTAAAAAAAACAAGTAAATTTAACTGACTATACAAGGTGGATACCACCATACAACAATAAATGAAACTACGAGCCATGCTTCATGCAAGGAACATTTAGTAAAAAACGCCTAACATCTTATTTCCAAAAATGTTTTTTTTTCAAACAAACTAAATAGCACAAAATACAGGAAAAAATAGAACAGCCTATCTAAACATCAGTCACTCACTTTTCACAAGAGCGGCAACAATCTAACCTAAGTCCATTCGTGAGCTTCCAGTAGAATTGTTTAAGAAACATGTAAAAGCGCATCTTTTGAGCAAGAGCTACTATACAGGTTGATGAATATTTAAATGACAAAGATGCATGGATTTGACCAGCTCTGCAACCAGTTCCGCTATGGTTAGAGTACCTATATTATGTATTAAGTTTAAGTCTACTTTATGTACTTTGTTTTTTATTTATAACATGTGCTGAGTTTTTTTTTCGCCATTTTTTTTCTCCTCCATCATAAAAGAATAAAAAGCACTTTGCAAAATGTCGGTAGAATCAAAAAATGACCTTCACAAGTCTTAGTGTATTTTTAATACCCAAGTGAATAAAATATATTGATTTTGATTTTGATTCTTCTGGTATTACAATAATAATAGATACAGCGTGTTGAAATTTTGAATATTGAAAAAAAAATTAAAAAGTAAAGGAGGTATTTGATTGAAAATATTTAGGGGGCTTAGGTAATCATTAGGTACATAAAATTTAATTTATTGTTGTATGGTGGTAACCACGTTGCATAATTTGAATATTAATTTACATGCCTACATACATACCTAATTTCAACGCGATAAAATAGAGCACTTATATAATATGAGTAAGGTAATAAAAAAATCTATTTGCATTTTAATTACATACGATTACATAAAACACAAATAGTATTAACCTCAATAAATTGTAATTGTAACTTAGTTGACGAATATTGTACATAAGTTTGATAACAAAAGGCATTTGAAAGTGAGTGTGAAAACCAAGTAGAGTGGCATTAATTGTCACCACGGCTATAGCTATTCACGGTATTTATACATCAATGCTATTCACATTGGCTCTATCGCATCGGCTCGATAGCAAAAATCTGAACGGTGAGAATTGCTTTTCCGTTCGTCTGTTTTTGTATCCGGTCTGATTGTTGTATTGACCCGCGCATACAATATACCTACAATGTGACTTCATTTGCATGAGACAGAGATTTCCCAGCTGCGCCAAATAGAACTTTATCAACCCCGATTTTATTTTAGAAGGAAGCAAAGCTAATTTAACTGATTGAAATTCTTATTGCTTATAAATACTTATTGCTTATTAAATAATAATAGGGGCATATTTGTAATTTTACAGAGTTTTGTTTAACTTAGTAGGTACGTTTTTTTATAAGATTTTTAGCTACGTCTCTTAATCGGGTTTTTCGAGCTGAAGCTTGGAATACCTACTTGATATGTAACTACAATGACAACGCATTATTATAATATTACCAGGCTAATATGAGAATGAAATTGTTTGCTGTACTAAGCAACGTCTAGAAAAATAAATTAATACGAACTATGGAGTTTTTCATCATTAGTCTATCCCAATACCTAATAGACGGTTTTAAGTACATAACGCTTAACATGCAGTCAGTACCTAAGTAAGTAAGCAATAAATTATAAAACTGACATCAATAAAATTACAGGACTATTAATTTATAGTAGGTAAGTTACCTAATAATAATAATACTGAAGTTTTTAAGTAAACAAATCACCCTACATTCCCTGTAACGATTCTATATATTATGTCATGGGTGCAATAGACAACACAAGACAAGGACACACCCATTCGGAGAACGAAGCTCATATTTAAAATTTCGCCTCGCTGGGAATCGAACCCAGGACTCTTTTACCGACGATAAACAACAACAACGTCGATATACAAATGACGTAACTGTTTTATAATAAATAAATGGTTATTGACTAGTAACTTACTATTGATTGCCCTTTCTGTAAGTAAATCGACTGCGTAACGATCTTCATTGACCTGTGGTACATCGTTGTCGAACAGATCCAGTCCAAACATTCGACGTCCGTTGGGCCACTGCAAGAAGGTTTGTTGATACAAAATGTACAATGACTTTGTAACTAGTGTTGCCTAGTGGAGAGTACCTACGATATACGTATAGGTATCTGAAACAGGCTAGTAAATTGTACCCTGTTACCCGTAAAATACTACCTTGTTCCAGTACCCCAGCTAGACATAAATGAGCTTCATACTACTTACTGCTGTTTACCACTCCTCTCCGGTGTGATTTTTTGGAAAGATAAGTGGCTCTAAACAAGGCTAAGAGTTCCAGAGACTATTTATTGAATTTTATTGTATTGTCAATGTCTCATGCTTTAACTTTTTAATTTCAGTCTTTCTAGTCGGCCAACGCGTCGTTGTTTTGCTCACTGTTTTCTGACACTCAGAATAATTATGTAGCTTCAAAATTTTAAGGTGCGAATGACCGATTCATATAATATTTTCATTTAATTATCGTCAATAAGTATCAATTGTAATTAATTGTCCCCAAGCTCATTATCGACGAGTATTTTAATTACATCAACATGAGCAGTCAATTTAATAAATTTCAACAATAAACGGTATGTACCTAATTATAAATACAAATATATTTACCTCTTCAACTTTGTTATACGTGTAGTAGTCAACGAACCCTCCTCTCATGCCGTAATGATAATCATATCCTCGGGCGGTCGGCAGGAATTCCGGCCTAGACATCCCCACGTGCCATTTCCCCACCAAATGTGTAGCATAACCTAGCTCCCTCAGATACGAAGGTAACAAGCGTTCTGATAACGGGATACCACGATCTTCCGAATTCAACAGAGGAAAACTTTGCATACCTGAAAAACAGGGAAGTAATATAAACTCCGTGAACTGTTATAATAGGTACATTTTATAACTTTCCCGTGTTAATTCTTTGTTACATAAAATACGTATTGTAAAATGAACGCCACATTTCTAGATATACAGTCTTCAATTTATAATCACAAAAAATGTAATTCTCGTAAAGACCTCTTTGATTCAAGTCTGTCGAAATTACATCAAGGGCCGGCAGACTACTATAACTTGGAGATTTATATTACAATTAGTAGTAAAGATAATATGTGACCCAAATAAGAGAGAAGTTTCATAAATAATTACGATTTTTATTTCCCTTTGCAGCATTATAGTTAACTATTCGTTGCGTGCCCAGATATATAGAAATATCATTATACCTACTATCCACTAATACGATGTAATTTACCTTTTCGGAAACATTACATAAAAGAGAATCTTTAGTGCAGCAGTTTTATAGATCTAACTGTAATAGGTAGAAAAAAAAATTGAGTTATGACACTAGTCTATTACTTAAATAATAGTCAGTATACATACCCAATCTCATTGGATATTTTCCAGTAAGGAGAGCAGTTCTTGCAGGCGTACAAATCGCCTCACTGTAATACTGTTGCAGTATCACACTTCGGAGGGCTAAACAATCTATATTTGGAGTCTGGATTTGGTCTGAACCGTGGTAGGATACATCATTCCATCCCTATAAAAATAACACAGTTATATATCGTTCAATCGTTAGTACACCTACTTGGCTGCAAAAGTTTATAAGAAAAAAACCTGTGTATTTCACATTCAGTTGAAAGTACCCTCGATGTATAAAATAGCGTAATCGTATTGGTGACTGACAGTTACAGGTCCATGCTTGAGTCGCAGAGAATATGGTAGAATACTAATTCTACTAAGAAAAACTTTTCTACTAAGAAAAATTTACTTAAAGAATTCTAAAATCGCGCCGTCAATCTACAATGAAACTAATCACAGGGGCAGAAAGTTGGCATTTGTTTGGGTTGCCATTAAAACGAATGTCATATCGAACGCGAACACAGTAAGGCACTCCTCACACTACGCTATTGTTGAGATACGCGACTACAACGCAATCCAAAATTCGCTATATCTGACACTGTTCACAGACAGGAGACGCATCGTAGACGCTTCGCTTTCATATACATTGACAAGATCCTAAATAGCGTTGTGTGAGAAGTGCCTCAGAAGATACAGCTACGCGCACATGCTAGGTGCACTGCGCTTGCGAATGGACTGACAATTGATACGGAAGTAAAATAGTAATTTCCCAAAATAGTCTTTTTCCTAGAATAAACTCAATTTGCAACTTAATACAACCACCTACCGCATTAAATATTTATTATTCTATGTAATTGCACATACCTATTTATATTCTATTGATGAAGTATACTAAGTGGGTACCTATAGAACTATTACTTGTTAAAAGCTAATAACACAAATCTTAATAAAATTCTCGTGTCACAATGTTACTCGTAGTTACCATACTCCTCCGAAACAGCTTGACCGATTGTAATGAAATTTAGTATGCATATTCAGTAGGTCTAAGAATCGGCTACTATCCATTTTTCATACCCCTAAGTGATAAGGGTTGTTAACCCTTGACATTTTTTTTTTAATTTTTGGGCAAAATTTTTTGTTTTTATTTTTCTATAATGTGGCATTAAAAATACCTACAACCCTAAATTTTCACCATTTTATCACCAACCCCTATTTTTTAATAGTCATTTTCCTAGAAATAATTTATGTGGCATAACAACGTTTGCGGGGTCAGCTAGTATTATTTATAAAGATGTTGGCAAAATTATACCTTCAATGGGGCCAACACCAGATCTTGTAAGATTCTCAAAAATAAAGCTAAATCATGTCATAGCAGCAAGCATAATAAATTTTGTAATGGGTAAACAAGACAATCGTGTCCCACCGTTCGAAAAATTTAAATAAATTACTTACGATATTTTTTTGTGTTCAGTAAGTAATTAACTTTGTTCCGATTCAATTTGCATAACGAAAACTGATGACAGGTCATAAAAAGTAATTAAAAAAACCTATTATCGTAACTAGATGCGCCCGCGACTTCGTTCGTGCATAGGAGTTTTTCCCGCGTGAATACCGATCCCGTGGGAACTCAGGTATAAAAAGTAGTTCAGCAGTTTCTGAGATTAGCGTGCAGAAACACACAGACATACAGACAAAATGAAAAACTATTTTGGGTCCTCTTATAATTTTTTACATATATTTGCCATGTACTTACAGACAGCAATAATTTACAGTTTTATTATATATAGATAGAAGATTTACCAAAAGGTAGTATGGGGCAGATATCACTCTATGTAGATAAGTTTTTGATGTACATACGTAATGAGGTATGTATTGCTGAAGGATTTCAGTGTAACATAATATGAAGCCGAACATAAAAAAATCCTAAAACGATTCTTATCTTATATCTCAGGATCCTCTTCCTTAGAAATTTTATAACAGTAGGTACATGGAGTTGTACTTGAGAAACCATGCTGTATGCCTACGACTGACATGAGAAATACCAATTGAAGTAGGGGGACCCGGTACGATACCACGATACGTGAAACTTTAACTGAAGTAGTTTTCAATGTCACACAACTCCGGTACAATGCTCTGTGTATCATAATATGTCAGTATTTACATTAATTTACTTATGCAAAAACGTCAGAAAAAAGGACTATCAAAGTCGGTTCACCCAGTACAAAGTTATGCTTATGAGGTAAACCACATAAATAATTACAAAAACAAAAAACCCGACTACATTAATTGGTACGCTTTTTTGTTAAAACATGAATTATAAATGTTATATGATAGGTATAAATGTTACGGGTAATACTCGAAGTGCGCCTACACCTAGTTCTACCCGGGTACAACTATGTAGGTGTACCCGGCCACGTGTGGTTAGAACTAGGTGTATCCTATTTGTCGTCGGCTAGAACTAGGTATAGCCGTACACCGGTGGTTAAACTTAGGTATATCCTATTTGTCATCGACTAGAAACAAGGCAATCCACTATGAATAGGTATAGGTGGAAAGACATTATAGTAGGAGAGTTAGCACTAATTTTGGGTGGTATTTGAGGCAAGCTGAGAACTTGTCACATAGCTCTCCTATCATATCCCAATACAGTGGTGCAGACCTGGCTGGTCAGTAGCGGGGCTAAATCGAGATTTTTTTTTCATAAAATGTATTTGAGGCAATATGAGTATTTTATATGTTGCAGTTGAATATTTAAAGAATGAGAAAAATAAAAAGCCAGACGATTCAGTTGGGGTTTTAATACTGCCAGGCGCGTGCAAAAGTATTTTGTAAACAAATTAAAAAGAGGTTTTTGAGGCAACTTGAAATTTTACTGTTACTATTTTTTTATTTTACTCAGTTTCCACTACAACATATAAAAATTTCATATTGCCTCATAAACATTTTTATAAAAAAAAATTTTTTCATAAAAAGCTAGGTCTGCACCACTGTATTGGGGTATGATCGGAGAGCTACATAATTATGTGACAAGTTTTCAGCTTGCCTCAAATACCTACCCAAATTGGTACCAGCTTTCGGACCAAGGAGGGTCCTTCTAACGCAGTCGATTTAAAAACAAAGTATCGTTGCAGAAGTATTGTCCTTTCATAATCGTTTAAATTAGCAAAATTAACTAATTGCCAAAGTTGTTCAACTTGGGTTATTTAATTTAAAGTAGCCTTTTAAATTCAACAAAATCAGATTACTGCTGAGGTTGTAGCTTAGTAGTGGGTTGTAAGTTTTTGGACGATCCTTGAACAATACCAGCTTTAACCCGGACGGAAACATGGAAGTACTTAGACGGGAAACAACCTAACTAAATACCAAAATAATAACTGCTTCGTGCCAGATATTGGTGTAAATAGTACTGCAGTGCTGTAAAGCGGTAAGGATATAACATTGTACACATGGACATAAAACAAGGACAATATAACCTTACCTTATCTTACGAATAATAATTTTAATCAGCAAAGAGCAAGAGCTTAGTGACTTAGTTAAAACAACAACAGCACAACGTATGCAAAGTCACTCACACTATCATCCACAATAAACTAATCCCATGAATATAATTATTTGCACATGTCTGGCCATCAGTATCGGCAGGTTATTGTACTTCACACACCTTTGAGGACTTTAAGGAGAACGATCAAGCTCGTTTTTTTTTATGGAATTAAGATAGCAAACGAGCATGCAGCACCACCTTCCGCTGCCGCCCATGACAACTGTGACCGACCCAGAAGTAGACTCAATGAGCCTCGTTCTAATTCGGTCACAGATGCGCTGCTACCCCTGAGGACTGAGATGGTCGCCTCTAAAAAAGTGTAACCGGCTCCACACCTTCCTATCCGGAACACAATTGTTCTTAAAGCAATTATTACACATGAAGTTAGTAAGAAAATGATAATTCCACTTC
This sequence comes from Hesperia comma, assembly GCA_905404135.1. Taxonomy (NCBI): domain Eukaryota; kingdom Metazoa; phylum Arthropoda; class Insecta; order Lepidoptera; family Hesperiidae; genus Hesperia; species Hesperia comma. The sequence goes on along the minus strand of FR990021.1, from coordinate 9,954,680 downwards.
TTGACATCATAACTCCTGTTTTAACTTTCATCATGAATACGTCGATTTCCTCAAACACTTTTCCCTGCGCATGGAAAGATGCAATAATCATACCTTTACCCAAAAAAACCAATCCAGTATCCTTAAATGATTACCGTCCCATATCCATACTCCCGTTTCTGTCAAAAGTCCTCGAAAAACTTGTCCAACACCAACTACATTCCTATCTTTTTACACACAACCTCCTTAATCCTCTTCAGTCCGCTTTCCGTCCAGGCCATAGTACAACCACGTCACTACTTAAAATAACTGATGACATCCGACATGGCATGGATAATCGTCATCTCACTGTGCTCGTCTTGCTTGATTTTAGTAATGCCTTTGGGACAGTAGATGCTGATATTCTGCTAGGGATTCTACATTCTCTTAACATATCTCCAACTGGAATTGACTGGTTTCAGAGTTACTTCGTGGGCGCCGGCAGCGTGTCCGGATACAAGATAAGTATTCCTCTTGGACCTCTACCACAGCCGGTGTCCCGCAAGGTGGCGTGTTGTCTCCATTACTTTTTGCAATTTTCATAAATACTATCACTTCACATATCACTTCTTCCTACCACTTGTATGCAGATGATCTCCAAATATATACTAGTGCATCCCTGGATGATCTTCCGAACGCTATTCAGACCATTAACACTGATCTGAGTCGCGTTCTGAATTGGAGTAACTCATATGGGCTTCAAATTAATCCAGCAAAAACGCAAGTCATCGTAATCGGTTCTTCACAGTTATTAACAAAAGTAGATTGGTCTCTGCTGCCATCAGTCACTATTAACGGAATAAATCTGCCTTACAGCAAAACAGTCAAAAATCTTGGTGTTATTATGGATAGCTGCCTCTCTTGGACGCCTCAGATCAATGAAGTCAGTAGGAAACTATTTGCGGCTGTTGGATCCCTCCGTAGGTTGCAATATTTCCTACCCATTCCCACGAAAATTACGCTAGCTCATGCTTTACTCCTTCCTATTCTTGACTATGCAGATATTTGCTATCTTGACATAACAGAGGAGCAACTTAATAAACTTGAGCGCCTCCAAAACTTATGCATCAGGTTTATTTTCGGACTTCGAAAATACGATCACGTTTCAGATTTTCGTCACAAGCTCAAGTGGCTCCCAATCCGCCTTCGCCGGAATACTCATATACTTTCTGCTCTCTACTGCGTACTGCACAGTCCTACTTCTCCTGTGTACCTAAAAGAACGGTTTGAATATCTGTTTGAGTCTCATGGCGATAATCGATCTCTTCGTTCAAATTCTAACTTATGTCTACGAACTCCTTCTCATTCTAGCAATTTTTATAATAAATCATTTAGTGTCCATGCGGTTAGTCTCTGGAACTCCTTACCGCTAACTATAAGGAAGGCTCCAACGCTCTACTCCTTTCAGAGGCAAATTAAGGAGCACTACATGTCTATTATGTTATAGTTTTTGGCCCTCTCCCACTTTAATTGTTTCACCTTTGTCTTGTTTAAAACGATGTCGGTTTGCTGAACTGTGATCTTTCTTGTTCTTTTTTTTTCAACTTATAACACTGCATTGCTTTTTTGTCACCATTATTATTTATATGTACACCCTGCCTTTCTTGACAATCTGTATATAAAATTCCATAAGACCATGGTTGTCTGGAAGAGATCGCTTTTAGCGATAAGACCGCCTATTGTCTACACCATATTTCTTATTACAAGTTGGTATTTTACTGTTAAGTAGTAGTGCTACTAGTGATATTTCTGTATGTATTACCGTTGTTACTTTACTGGTGTACAATAAAGTGTTATTGTATTGTATTGTATTGTATTGTACACGGTAGGAATGGTACTAAGTACCGCGGCGGGCGGTGGTACTTCCTCGGGTGAGCTCTAGGCCCTACCACCTATAAATAATATCGTTTCTGTGCCTTCCTTCACCGAAGCAAGTGATACCTACATTTGAAAACTAGAGATCCTTGCAGGGATTTGAAACCGGATCTCCGGTTCGGAGTTTATGCGGTGGTTAAGAACTCGGAGGGTCCGGCTAAGAATCCCAGTTTTTTTCGGTTAAATGTCACTCGTCATAAAGATGAAGGAAAGCATCGCGAGGAAACCTGCATGCCGGAGAGTTCGCAAAGACTCAAAGGTGAACTCCGCTAAACCGCACTTATTCAGCGTGGTGGACTACGGCCTTAGGGTGCCTTTCCACCAGAGATGTGCTATGCTACGTTGCTAAGGATGCGTTTGAGATCTACCAATCACATACATTGGCCCTCGTAGAAACCGCCTTAGGAATGAATATGATTGGTGGATGGCAAACGCATCCTTAGCAACGTAGCATAGCACATCTCTGTTGGAAAGGCACGCTTAACCTTCTCATTCTGAGAAGAGACCCGTGCCCAGCAGTAAGACGGTTTATCAGATACATATCCTTCGGTTTCGAAGTGCCATGTTCAAACCACTCCTTTCAATGAAACCATAAATATTATAATGGACTAACCATATTGAATATGAATAAATCAATATTTATATGTATGTTTCAATGACTGTGCAATTATATGTGCTATATAAAGACATGTATGTATATGTATATTAGTAAATGATTTTAACGTACCATATCATCGACCATAATGAACACAATATTCGGCTGCGTAGGCTCATAATATCCTGACACCGACGCTAAGTAGGCCAGAAACCAACATTTGTACCTGTAATTAAAGAAGTTGTACATTATTATTTTATTCAGAAAATGATCATTATTTTGGTGATTAAGAAATACCTAACTTCAATTAAAAGGAACTCTACATTGTCGTGAGAAAATTGCAGATAATATTTTAATTTTATGAAAATTATAATCTGTTCCACTTACGAAACACAAAGATTATACAAATGTTGAAATGTTAATAGAGTGAACTCTACAATATTTAGCTAGTTAACCCGCTCTCGCTTCGCTTCGGGAATCCTGTACCTTTGACACGAAAACTTTTACGACGTCACATTAGAAACCTTAAAAATTCTCAATGTGTCTCTACTACCTATATTATGCAAGTATTCTCTTTCTTCTAACTCTACCTATTTAAAAAAACCACATCAAAATCCGTTGCGTAGTTTAAAAGATCTAAGTAAGCATATCTAAATAGAAACAGACAGCGAAAAGCGACTTTGTTTTATACTAGTAAGTGATTTAAATTTTTAATGCTCTTAATTTTGTCATAACAAACTAAAATTTTCTAAAAATACAAGTTATATTGCTTTGGAGGTCCTAGGAACTATTCTGACTATTTTTACGAGGATTTATACACATACACTATCTGTATACATACACCCACATCCTCCTGTACGTGTCTGTGAACTTATTAAGTGATTTTGAGAAATAAAATAATACAAAAAGAACATTACCAATTTTAAATCACGTTATAGACAAGTTGAATAATCTAACTAGCTCTTAAACCCTGAAAACAACGTCGAATGCCGTCAAACTCTTCTACATAATTATGTTCGGAAGATATCATTTACGCAAAATTAAAAAAACCTTCAACATAACATGGAGAAGTAACGTGAATCCTTCGAATTAATAAAACAACAAAAAAAATCCCCTAAATTGATAAAATGAGGTAGACAGGTAGCATAAATATACTTATCGAAGTGGAGAATACTAACTATACAAAAATAAATAACTCTCACAATACATTTAATTTAACATTTACACGAATACACTAGGTAAGTACTTATTCAATATAAAACAACTCAATTAAGAAATTAAAGTTATATTCTAATGACGGTAGATAATAATATTAATAGAGTCAATTAATTCTAATCATCATTCTAACGCTATCAAAGTTTTATTACAACATTTACTTTTATAAAATATTTTTTTATAATGTAAAAAACCCATGTTATGAGAGGTAGGTATATATATATTATGGTTACCCCACACGTTATGGTGTAGCAATGTTAAGCGTTACGGATTTTTATAACTTGACAATTAGCGATATGCCTTTATTGTAAAGATAATAAGACTAAAAATCCTTATTCGAATGTTTACAGTCAAGGCTCAAAATATCTCAGTTCTATTTCAGGTAAGTAGGTATTTATTCTACGATAACATTAAGTATCTAGGTCATTGTTATAGGGCGCACTTAACCTAAAGTATTCGTAGTAGGTTAAATAGCCATAACTGCAAGATTACATGCACGTTAACTATTACTATTGTCAGGCCTATCTACTATATTCACGTGTTTAGTGGCTTTACAACTCACGACAGTATCTCTAAAGATAGTAATAAACCAATGCCTTCAAGGACAACTCAAATGCTCTATAACCTGGGAGCTCATAGATTTAAACTCGTGGTCTCAAAGTTCAAGTCTGGAAGTCTGGTATCGTTTTGGCTGTATTGAAGCGGCATAGAATACTAAACCCAATCTCAACCTAGCCTAGAGATCAAGGTACCTATCGTACCCGAACGAAATGATAGAAGCCGGTCCCAGCTTGATGATAGAAAGAAAGCAATAAAAAAATATTTGTGAGTATGTGTAATTAATTATGTATATAAGGCAGCATAGCTTGTCTTATTTGTATAATTTTGTCTCATTTGACCAATGTCTATGTTACCGGAAATGTATGAAATCTAGGAATTGTATACATTTCCTAGGAATTGTATACAATGACGGATTTAACACATTTCCGTTAACATCTATACAATAATATTGTACGATTTGTACATGTCCCATGCCCAACACAGAAATACAATCAATGTTATTTAATTTTCCTATTATCTACACACAATCTTTACTTGAAATTATAAAGTAAACGTACAATCGTTTATACTAATTACAAAGATGCAATTATAACGTGTATTTAACTTTAATGTCAATATAATTGTTTACCCATGAACTGCTCACGAACAATTCTTATGACTTATAAAGGCGTTGACGTTCACTAACATCTCAGTGTTTGTCAACGTGAATTCTTTTTTTGCGATAACATCTTTTTTGCGACTCAGACAAAGGCTTTATTTTATTTATGATAAGAGACGCGACTGCTAAGCTTTTCCCTACATAGTATAAAACATAGAATAATATTTTTCAAGAGACGTTTATATAAATAGTTTATGTACATTGTTATGTAATTTACTATGCTAGGGTATGTAGATTCCCCATTTAAATGTCAGCCAAGCGAAGGCGGGTCGCTGGTTTTAAATACAATGAGGAGAAGACTGTATTTTTGATGTATACATAAGTTTTACTGCGTGAACCGATTTTGATAATAATTATTTTATTCAAAAAGTAGTGCTTGTAGTCTGGTCCCATATTTTGAGCGACATAAGAGGAGTTGTTTTTGAGTTATCTGTACTATCTGTTTTGTAACTAAATATTTTTTTAAGTTAAATATTAGTATACATCCAGTTCATCATCACATCCACATTGATATTCAGGTAATCATACATGATTTACATAAAGAAGGACTATTTACCTATGTTGTCCGAAAATATCACGAATTTTACGAAATCTAACTCTATCATATTCTTGTTGAAACACCCTATACTAGTAGGTATGGATTTTAACTAGTTGGAATTGGAACTAAGTTTTCATCCCACCTATGCGAAAAGGACAACTTGGTTCATCTTTATGTGCGCCCAAAGTTGAGGTTTTCTATAAGAAACTTTTAGCGGGTAGTTATGAGTTTTTAATTCTCTTTATATAAATAAGTGCGCCGCAATTATCTTTACCGCGCACTTTTTGAATTTTTTAACATCTAAGTGTTCGGATTGTTAGAAATTCATGGTTTTGTTTTAAAAATTAGTTCTTTAAGTGACAGTGAAAGTATAATTCAATGAATATGAGGCGCCTTTTATTTTCTCATGATTAGGGGGGATGAAAATTAGAGTGTATCACTCGGGCGAAAATATATTTTTGCCTCGGGCGACGTCCTTTGAATCCCTCGCTACGTTCTACTCTAGAATCCCTCACTTCGCTCTGGATTCAAAAAAGCGCCCTCGCCGTAAAAATATTATTTTGCTCCCTTGTTATACAATCTACTATTTATCTACTTTTAATTTGAACTAGTAAACTCGCCCTCGTTTAGGTTCGGGAAACTTCTTACTTCAACAAAGATGTATCAATACCTCCTAAAATTTTAGTCGCTTCAATAGAACCAACTGTTCCATATTAACGAATAGATATTAAGTAGACGTGATCCTTTCAACATACCTTTTTTATTGATGAAATAAATTTAATAAAACAAACACTTCTACATAAAGCTTAACCTTACTAATAGACGAACGCACGCAAATCAATCCATGTTTTGGTTTCTATTGCGTTAATAAATGCCACTAATGTTTTTCTCCTAGGTACCTAACACAATACAAGGGTTGATCAAAAAGTTTCCGGTAATCTATATTTTTAATTTGTATTTCAAAGTAGTATATTTTTTTCATAACATATTTTTTCATAATAGTTGTGGCGGGAAATTGAGTGCTTATTATTATTTAATTATTTTTTACGACAATTTTACTTTCAATTGTCGACTCCCTTTTAATAAAATGAACAAAATCGAAATACGCGCCGTGATAAAGAATCTTTTTATTAAAAAAAATACACAAATCATATATTTGATGAACTTTCATCAACTTTGGGTGACAATGCGCAATCTTATTCTACGGTCCAATTTTGGTGTGCAGAATTTATACGTGGCAGAAGAAGCTGTGAAGACGAAAGCCGCTCTGTACCTCCCTGTACCTCAACCACCGAAAATAACACTGAATGATAGACGTGTTACTATTCGTTATATAGCTGAGACTCTAAAGTTTCTTTACGGCACTATTCAATCAATTTTAAAAGACTCTTTACACTTCAAAAAGGTTTACGCAAGATGGTTGCCGAGAATGTTGATAATGCGCCCGCACATCGATCGGAAGTAGCCCTCGCTGCTATCCAACAGGCTGGATTGAGATTATTGGATCATCTACCAGATTCACCTGACTGAGCCCCTTGTGACTTTAATCTTTTCTCCATTTTGAAAAACCACATCAGAGGTATAAAATTTAACAATAATGAAGAGGTCATGAACGCTGTAGAGGAGTTTTTGAGGTGTCAACGAAATGATTTTTTTAAGTAGAATTACGCGTCTTAAAAAAAGTTTTTTTTATGGAATTAAGATAGCAAACGAGCATGCAGCACCACCTTCCACTGCCGCCCATAACAACTGTGACCGACCCAGAACTAGACTCAATGAGTCTCGTTCTAATTCGGTCACAGATGCGTTGCTACCCCTGAGGACTGAGATGGTTGACTCTAAAAAAGTGTAACCGGCTCCACACCTTCCTATCCGGAACACAATTGTTCTTAAAACAATTATTACACGGTAGGAATGGTACTAAGTACCGTGGCGGGCGGTGGTACTTCCCCGGGTGAGCTCTAGGCCCTACCACCTGTAAGTTTTATTAAGTATACTGAAGTGGAAGGAGAGTATGTTGAAGATTAAATATTTTTTTATAATTATAGTATATTCGCGTTTTATGACATTACCGGAAACTTTTTGATCCACCTAGTATATATGTACTATGCACCACGTAAAACAGAGATCAGTTACAGATTTATTTTATATTGATAGATACTAATATAAATTATGCTAGTGTACCTATCTACTAATAAAACTATGATTGCATGCGACCTTTTAACAGTATCTTAAGCATTTCTTTCTCATTATATAAAAAATATTTAAAAAAATTGGGGGAAAATGCTGCCCGGCCCGGCCCGGTGCGAGCCGGTTGGTCTGAATCGTACCTTATTTAAAGTCACTATTTCTTTCAAAATGAATCTCTTCCAACCGATCTGTTATTTTAGCGATTGTACAAGAGGCAAAAGTACACATAAAACAATGGATTCTAATTTTCTCTTCATGGATGGGAGTGCTTGTATGCAGTAGCTACTGTAGGTACCTATTTCTCAGAGCTAAACGATGACTGTACGGAACCCGCACCGCGGACGGAAGAAGCCTGACTGAAGGAATCTAGAAACTAGCTGTTATTCACTGCAACCGAGCCACATAGACCTTTCACGAATTGCAGAGAAGGTAGTAGCAAGCCAAACAATGAAAGAACTCTACTAAGCAGCAACAAGTACGATGACAGACGGAACTGAACTTCACTCAGGATCTAACACTGTTGCCGATCGATTTCGAACGGTGAAAGAAATACTTGACGTTACTATAGTTACGGAATTTTGTGACGTGTTTCCCAAAAAGTAGTATAACACACATACCTTATCATTTCTCTTATACTGGTTTACCATAATAATAATACGAACAGTATTTCTCAATAGCTATTTCATTTTTACGCGTACCTACTGTCTCATAAAATAAGTAAGTAAGTAAATACCCACATTCTTTGTAATTACTAATTTTTTTAAAAGTGTAACAATCCTTACTGGCGTAAATGATTTAACTGTAAATGTTAAACCTTAATATAAAACAATAACAAAATACAAGGAAATTTAAATTAAAATTTGTCTCTAATTTAAACATGGAAACAACTTACCAAAATAGCTCTCTTCTACCAAACATAATGTGAAATTATCAAATTATTTAACGAACAATACACGACGGCCTATTGTACACTTGAACTTTTATTAAACTACTACTATAATTGGTATTTAATTCACTGCCATCGCAGACAAAATTGTGCCGGCTCTAGTTTTTGCAGAACACCGTTCTACGCGAGCGTTCAAATGACACAAAAGTCTGAAGGCGCGTGAAGGCTCGATACTCTTGCAAAATGTTTCACGTAATTGTTATTGGGCGTTAAGTATGTTACTCCTATTGTTGTCTTTATATTTTTACTAGCGAACCGCCCTCGCTTCGCTTCGGGACCCGTAAGTATCAACCGCGTAGGTCCCGCTCCCGTAGGAATTTCGGGAAGATAATAAACTATCACCAAAATTAATTCAGGTTAAATTAAATTAAACTTAGAAATAAAGCTTACGACAAAATAATAGCAAAGTAGCAAAGGATCACAGCAAGATTAATTCAGATTAAACTTGGAAACGCGGCAAGTTTGGTATGGCAGTGGGTTCGACCAAATTTGATTACCATAAAAACGGTTCTAGTGTGTTAATCTTAAAAGATAGACATATACTGTCGTGGAATTTTTTTTAGATCATTTCAAGAGGAATAATTCTTTCATACATATATTTTTGGTATCTTGAATCGTTTTCGCAACGCATGCAACGAAAGCCCTCGAGAATGAATAATTTTCCCCGTTTTTTCCACATTTTCCATTATTTCTTCGCTCCTAATTGTTGCAGCGTGATGTTATATACCCTAAAGCCTTCCTCGATAAAAGGTCTATTCAACACAAAAAAAAATTCAATTCGAACCAGTAGTTCCTGAGATTAGCGCGTTCAACCAAACAAACAAACTCTTCAGCTTTATAATATTACTAGCGAACCGCCCTCGCTTCGCTTCGGGACCCGTAAGTATCAACCGCGTAGGTCCCGCTCCCGTAGGAATTTCGGGAAGATAATAAACTATCACCAAAATTATTTCAGGTTAAATTAAATTAAACTTAGAAATAAAGCTTACGACAAAATAATAGCAAAGTAGCAAAGGATCACAGCAAGATTAATTCAGATTAAACTTGGAAACGCGGCAAGTTTGGTATGGCAGTGGGTTCGACCAAATTTGATTACCATAAAAACGGTTCTAGTGTGTTAATCTTAAAAGATAGACATATACTGTCGTGGACGTTTTTTTAGATCATTTCAAGAGGAATAATTCTTTTATACATATATTTTTGGTATCTTGAATCGTTTTCGCAACACATGCAACGAAAGCCCTCGAGAATGAATAATTTTCCCCGTTTTTTCCACATTTTCCATTATTTATTCGCTCCTAATTGTTGCAGCGTGATGTTATATAGCCTATAGCCTTCCTCGATAAAAGGTCTATTCAACACAAAAAAAAATCAATTCGAACCAGTAGTTCCTGAGATTAGCGCGTTCAACCAAACAAACAAACTCTTCAGCTTTATAATATTAGTATAGATAGTATAGATTAAGGCTTACACACTGGCATACCCATTATCATTGGTTTTTATGGGTCTGAGATAGAAAACGAACATTACCACCCTTCTGCTTTCGCTCGTAACAAGCGTGAATACAGAACAAAACTCAAATCGGTCTTGGAATAGTTAGTCCTGACAGGGGACATGTTAAGATTATTTAGTGAATTAATTTGTTACTAGTACCTAGTACCTACCCCGGTAACTAGCTATCACTAACAATACCCACCCAAGTCCACACCCTTTTTAACTAACAAACCAACTTTTCTCCTTGACTTTCCAAAACATGACAAAATCTTTTAAGTTAACATTGATTATAAAAAAAATTAAAAATGCTTACCTACAATTTCGTTAAATATAGAGAAGCTCAAGTTTTACAACTACGTAAATCGGCTATATACAAGGTGGATTCCACCATACAACAATAAATGAAACCACGAGCCCGGCTTCATGGAAGGAACATATTACATTTAGTAAAAAACGCCTAACATCTTATTTACATTTTTTTTTCCAACAAACTAAATAGCAGAAAATACAGGAAAAAATAGAACAGCCTATCTAAACATCGGTCACTCACTTTTGACAAGAGCGGCAACAATCTTCTGCTGTTACAAAATAATAAATAGATACAGCGTGTTGAAATTTTGAATATTGAAAAAAAAAATTGCTGTGGCTAAAGTAAAGGAGGTATTTGATTGAAAATTTTTTTGGGGGCTTAGGTACCTAATCATTAAGTACATAAAATTAAATTTATTGTTGTATGGTAGTAACCACGTTGTATTTGGATAAAGAAATAGGTTGGTTTAGTTCAATGGCAAATAAAAGAAAAAAGGTGAACGTCCCTGAACCAAAAACACCGATGTAATGGCAGCTACGAAAAAAACGGAATTCTTTTAATTGACATAAGGTCAAGTGGGGTAAGAGAAACATACTTTACTGGTATTTTCATATTTTGGCCTTCAGCTATCAAAATTATACATTTACTTTGATAATAATAGAAACAAATCTTCTGTTTTGAAATATACTTACATTTTTTTTTTTGACACAGAACTAAATTCTTCGTGTAATTACGGCACAATTTAGCAACAAAGCTAGGTCTTATAAATGTTCCTCTTTCCCGAGATTTGGAGTAAGAGGAACACTCGATATTTTTAAGTAATAACTTACGTTTTTAAGTGTATAACATAGCATGTTTTAAACATTTTTTTGAGTAAAAGGAATTAAACCTCGCCTCGTTTTAAATAAGGTCTTCTTTAGGATGACAGCAAACAAAAACGAAATTTGGGGTAAGAGGAACATATAGGTAAGGACAGAGGTACTAAACTCTTTGTGCTATTAAATGATTGTATTAATAAAAAGAAGAACCGCCATTTTTTTAAGTCGGTAAAGCTACCAAAAACCTTTTCCTAATTCTAAAAATTACTGTACTGAAATCCACTTTAAGATCGGTTCAGCCAAATGCGAACTTATGGCGGACAATACGTAAAACACGTTTTAAAGTGCAAAACTCCATTTTTTAAGTCGTGTAATATACCTAAAACCTTCTCCTAAGTCTGAAAAATACTATGCTGAAAACTGCATCAAAATCATACACATACATACATACAGATCAAACTCAGAACCTCCTTTTTTTTTAAATCGGTTAAAAATAGAAATGAATGGCGCCACTTTTAACGGCCCTAACTGCTTCTAATAGTTTTTCTTTCGGGTAAGAACTTCTATCGGTCTTTCTTACGTAAGCTCGAGGCATTTTGCTTTTTTTCTGTAACAAATAAATAGTAAAGCAAATCATGGCTATTTTCGGAACGTGTTATATTTTAGCGGATTTTAAATATGTTTGTTACCCCTGAAATAGGAAAAGAGGAACATATGTTTCTCTTAACCTGGTATAGCCGTTCCTCTTTCCCAGCTTGCCATTTTGAAGGTTATGTTATTATTGACATCGAAAAAGCACTAAAAACACACGTTACAAACAATGTAATACGTAGAAAATAAAGATTAAACGTAATATATACACTTACCATAGCAATAAACCGCAACACTGATGTTTTTAATACTAAAATTAACTTAAACAAGGAACGCCGCTAGGTCTTGGTTTCTTTAGCTTGACAACTGATATTTTTTTTCTCTTTTGCTCGCTTAGTTGCTGTGTTCCAGCGCAATCTATCCAAGAATATTTGAACTACGCCTAATATTGTTTTATCGACGTAGTGACCATAGAGCTGGGCATTATAGTTTTCTTTTTACGAGTGACTGTTACTCTTCCCCCAGCGTCCCTCTTACCCCACCTGACCCTACTTAATATTTTTTATTTCCGAACCGATTTACCTAATTTAAAAAAATGTTGTCATTTAAAATTTTACCCAAAGTGGTTAAGCCGTTTGTACCCTGAGTTTGTAACAATAACGGAAACAAATGCATAGTTACGCGGACAAACCGACAAGAAATTCTTCTGTCGATCCTATCGTAGTAGTAGAGCCAGTAGTTGGCTCGTGATTCTCGGAACTCATCTCAGAATGAGATAGGTTAAGACAGGAGTCCACGATGCTAGCCAAATGGGGATTACCTAGCATAATAATATATCACCGAAGTAAATGATGTTTGCTATTTATTTTGTAACCATTTGTCATCTCAGATGTTACTACGATTCGACCGGGATGTGGAACATTGCCAAAGATGCAGGGGTGCATTCACTTGAAATTCCGAAGAAGCCTCCCTATATGAATATCCGGGAATGAGGGGAATCAAGTGGTTAATAATCCCTTGATGATTCCCCTCTCGATAACAATGGTACCCAAAGGTACCCACAAGCTTCGATGACAATGTCGTACCTACTAGTGATGTAACGAATGTCATTTTTTGAACATTCGCGAATGCGAATGCGAATGCGAATATCTGCTTCCGATATTCGCGAATGCGAATGCGAATGCGAATATTCAGTTTTTTTAAATTTGAACTCAATTTTCTACGCGTGATCCATTTGCATCTTTCTCCGAAAACTACCGAGTTCATTGGAACTCACCTGACAAAAGTGGCACCCCGAATTTTTTGGATTTAATAAATTACTGAGTCGATCAAAATCAAAAATCCAGTTTTTTGTGAAATTTTGCCATCGTAATGTATATTTTTACACCACCAGAAAGTAGAGATTTCAGCGAACAAAACGCACATCAAATTTTTTGAAAACAGGTATTTTGACATGATTTTTCGAACGAAAATTTATTTTTCAATTACAAATATTTCAGTGTATTTGGGACATAAAAAGGTCAGTTTTCACTAAATTTCGTGAAAGTAATATAGTTTTTGTGGAAGATAAATATAAAAAACTCAGTTATTTGAATTTTTCGCATAAATTTGAGGTTATGTAAAAAAACGTGTGGATACAAAAGTTGTGGATCTAATTATTACACAAAACTTTGGTGTTTAAGCTTTTTTTTGTAAGACTTCTTTAGAAATTGATATTTATAAACGGTTTTTTACCTTTAACTAATTAATACCCCTTCCTGACCTCAGACCATCCGTAAATTATTTTTCATTTCATTTTTCCTTTTATTTTTGACATATTCTCTTCCTTTCCCAATGGGTTTCATCCTGTTACTATTTTTTACCCGATTTCAAAAAAGGAGGTTCTCAATTCGACCGTCTATATGCTTTTTTATGTTTGTTCAGCGATTTTTTCCTCGTTTATGAGTTGATTTTGATGATTCCTTTTTTGCTCGAAAGTAGATATTTTCATAGTAGTCCCTTTATAAGGACACCAGGATCTGATGACGGCATTCCAGAAAAATCGAAGGGATCTTTCGAAAATTGTAGGGGCGACTTGAGTGTTTGTTAATATTTTAATTAAGTATTTTAAAGCACTACAATTTAATGAAGGTCTGGAGTCAATCTGATGAAGCAGAAAGTAAAAATATTTTCAATTTTATTTATTTTTTCTGGAGCAAATATTCGCAAAACATTCGCATAAATTTTGCGAATGCGAATGCGAATGCGAATGCGAATATCGAAAAAACATGCGAATATTCGCGAATGCGAATGCGAATGCGAATATTCGTTACATCACTAGTACCTACTGAGGTCCGACAATTTTGAAAAAACGTCAATTTATGCCAAGTCCATTTAAGACCTCGGAAAAAATTAATCGTACCTAGGTAAGCTTCACTTTTGTTTAATTTCAATCGCTTAAATCTCAATATAGAAACAATACAATTTTTTAAATAAAAAATTTATATTTTTTAGGTCATACAGTCAATATGAGAATATTGACTACCTATATAATGGTCCTACAGTCAATATTCTCATATTGACTGCAGGACCCGAAAAAGAAATGGACATAGGTACATACAAACATATGTACACACTCGAAAAACATTACCTGACGCAGTCGGGTAAAAAGTGATGACAGTTTAAACTTTAAAGAAATACGCCTAACAATATTTTCGAACGTGGGAACTAAGCGACTACTTTCCCGAAGCGAAAATAGGTGACACTATGAAAGTAAATTAAGAAATAATATTTAACGTGATATGCCTACTTATTTTGCCCAAAGACTCAAAATCTGTAAAACTCTACTAATCTAACAAAACATTTATAGTGTAATTAAAATAACATTAAATCAATACGTATTATTGAAGATATTATTGAAGATTTCAAAGATGCTAATTATAATAAGACAAAAATACAAAACTTTATGATAAACTTTTGAGTTCGATCCATATTCCATACCTACCAGTAACACGACAAGGGACTAGTTGTTAAGATATCATGTTGTTAAGGTTAACAACAAAATTCTTTTATCAAGGAATTTTTAAAACCAGTCAGCAGGAATTACTTATACAATGAAGAATGCAATTTTTTATTTTATCATAAAACATGACATAAATGGGAAACAGGTTATTCGTGGACTAATTTTAGCGAGCAGTTTTAATGTCGTATGGATCATAAAGGTCAGTAGGTACCTACCTACCTATAATTAAGTTATTAATAATATTACTGGTATGGGCGTCCAGGTAGGACCTCAAATAAAATTTATAACGGTTGTTGAACCCCAAGAAATCTACCTCAAAAATCTGATTTGCCTCCTCAATCGAACATCGACAAATGCCGAGTTTGTGTACCACTAACCTCTTTCTTTCGTTGCCTTACATAACTTCTTAACTTGATAATTGGCATTGCTAATAACCATAAGCAACGGTGACCATTAAGTATCAGGTGGCTCGTCTACTCGTCGTCGAGTTACTTATTTAAACACATAAAAAAGCTAACGCTGGTAACATATCAAAATCATACAACTGATGTGTTAAAATCACAAAGCAATTTGATTGTCAGTCCAACATTCACTAGTTACTGACTTCTTAAGTGTTTTAAGGGAACTTACGAAGTTCCTTTTTGTTCATTTTGTTCGATAATGGTCACTTGACCTCGTCCGGACACTACCTCTCTACGTATGGTTGTTGCATTTGACTCTAACCAACGTTAAAAAGAAACGGATTTTTAGTCGATCGACTAATTTATCTTAGGAAGCGCACGCGCTATGTGACCCGTCCAGGCGGAGGGGACGTCATGGGGTCTTGGGGGTTCTTAGGTTTTCGTCACATAGTCAATCCTGTCTAAATTCAATCCGAGTCAATCCGAGAGCTGCATAAGGACCCTTTATACCTATGTAGGTAGGTATATAGAAAATCATCTTGGTCGTCACTAGACTTATTAGGGACCCTATTCAATATTTTGCACACCCCCCACCATCGCTAAACTTAAAAGCTGAAGAAGAAATTGTTAATAATATTCGGCGAATATCTTTTTTATTCATGAAATACTTACTACTTCGCAAATAGTAGGAGTCGTCACGCAAGGGCATGAGGGCTAAATAATTGAGAATAATGGTCAAGTAGTATCGGTACCTAGGTTCCCTTATCATGATGAACAAACTATGAAATTGTGATGATTTTTAATCACTCGTGTTTATCTAATCTTGGTGAACAAGGTACGATAGTAATCAACTTATAAGACTAACATCAAACTAATTTCCTAATGGAGACCGTAAGAAGGCGACATTATGGTACCTACACAGCCTACACTACCTACCTATGCTTAAAGATGCTACTTGGCAACAATCCGCCAGCAAACTCATATGTGTGATGGTGTATACTTTCATGCATAAATCTACCACCACCTTACCACATAGGAACAAGCAATGAAACACACAAAATATATACACGAACAATACGAACATACACACATACCTAGGTATGTAGGTTAATCTGTAATGAAATTATGCAAAGTAATGCCTGATTCAATTAATTATATGCAAATTTGATGAAGTATCTTTCACAATTGGGATTAATGTTGTCAAAATAATTCTTACCATAATTTATTAATAACATACCTACCAAAGAGAAAAATAATTATCTTTAATGAATCCAGTGTTTTAGTCTAAAGATAAACAAACAAAGTTTACAAGCAACACTTACAACGTAAGGTATTGTGCAGTAAGTATCTAATTTAAGAATAATTGTTTAATTTTTTGTACTCTATTCATTGACCCAGTCATTCGAGTCATGCCGACACGCAACGGTTAAGAGAGCGTAAATAAAACTTATCGCTATGGATTTTAAAAACTCTACTATGTATAATATTCAACTCTCAAATTGTTTAAAACCATAATTATTAAAAATAGGCATAAATTTCGTAACCGTAGTTTATAATGAAGAAGCGAGGGATCTCGGGTACGATTCCCGCACGGGGCAGATACGTTATGTGACACATAAATATTAATTGTTTTCGGGTCATGGGTATTGGCGATGTGTTATTTGTGTTACATGTCACCCGCGACACAGCCGAATCCTTATGCGAGAGTAAGAGCGTTTTTATACATATAGATATTTATTCTATTCGACCACAAACAAGCACTCAAACGAAGGTTACATTGTGGTCTAATTATTGTTTTTTAACATTTTATTTTTACGATATTAAAATGGCAAATAATAAATTAATTAATAGTATTTTAAAAAGCTAGCATCTGTTTCATTTGCTATCTTAATGCACATAAAATCTATTACCTATCTAAACTTAGGTATGTTACAAGTTCTACTTCCGGCGCTCGATATACCCCAACATTAAATATTAAATAAATAATAAATAAACGCTAACACACTCATACCCCCGCAGTAGGTTACCAGGTACCTGTGTCGCGGGTGGCATGGACTACACATATAACACATCACAATTACACCCATGACCCGAGTACAAATATTTATCTGCCACATAAATATCTGCCCCGGCCGGGAATCGAACCCGGGACCCCTCGCGTTGCAGGCAGGGTCGCTACCAACTAGGCTACAGGGTCGTCAATATTAATTACAATACACTTATTGTTTCAGATTAAATAAGTGTTTTTTGACTTCCGATTTAATTGTATAGTGGGGGTTGAGGGTAGGATATAAATATTGCAAACGAAGGTAGTTCAGCACATTAATTTTGTAACAGTTCCAAAGGGAAGTTCTGCCCAAATGTACCTATACTTGTTAAATTAATTGGTAATTAAATGTAATAAAGTGTAAAGTGTAGAGAATAAAGTCTATGTGTTGTAATAAACTGTGTGGAAAGATGCTGCTGGAGTTAAAAATAAACTTGAGAGTTTAAATAACATATCGATATAATCGGAAATAACATATCGATAGGGAAGTTCATCGTCCGTGCTGCAGCCAGTGTGATAGCCATCATCACACTTAGTAATTCATGTTGTAGTTTTACACCACGTTGAGATAGACAGAATTTTAAACATAAAGATACCGTTGCATACAACAACGAATTATGTTCAAAATTTTGCCCAAGTTCGATACAATGTTGAAGCGAAAGATTTGCTTGACTGCACGGCGCGCATTAATGCATGAAGGAGGTAATTTGGATAAGTTTAACTTAATGAGGGTCGCCGTTTTTGTGCTCACCAGTTTGCGCCACTGTCGAGTGAGGTCCTGCTGTCAAAGCCCGCCCATATCCATTGGCGCACTTTACATAAACAGTGACAAGTGACATTCAAACAAGTGAGGAGTGACAGTGCCACAAACTTAACTGACCTGGTGGTCAAAATTGGAACTAATGCAAATATTAAACTGTTGTCAGACAAAGACAAAGACAGTAGCGCCCCTCTTACCGGATCAGTTAAGTTTGTGGCACTGACAGACAGACCTTACTTTCCACTAGCACCTCTAGCAGCGAATTCACACGCTTTTACCCTCATTGAGTTCGTACACCAATCTTATGTGAGAGTAGGTACTTATTTTGTTATTCTATTAATAAATATTCATACTTAGGAGCAAGGTCATATTCGTATCGTTCGATTAGGTGTCAAGGTCACTAGCGAATTGTGTGCTGCAGCCTGCAGCGCTGATAGTAGACCTATCTATATTTTTTCTATGTATGGGGGTTAACAGTTAAGATTTAATTGTGATATCGCCATCTATTGGTGGCTTGAGGAACTATTGGTATTGAACAATCACAAAAAATACACATAAAAGGGGACACGAAAAACATCAAAATTTGTATGACACTGTGAATCTAGTATTCTTAGATCTATGATTAAGTCACATTATTTTAATAATTACAAAATAACAGAATACGCAAATTGTTTAACCAGCTGATTATACATGACGGCATTATCATCGTTTCAGTAGCGTGTCTAATCCTCACTGCCTTAGCAGAAGACGTCAAGGCTGTATAAATATAAAAATCGTTAAGTACGTGTGTGCACACTTCATTTTAATACTATTTAAACCAATTTAATATGAATTTCCGTTTTTGGTCTGGGTGTGTTCATGTCTCGTGTGCTTTCCATCACGACACGAGAAATCCACGTTTGTAGCATTATAAACAGCTAACGTTTTACAAAATAACGACTTTTACGTCGAGATAACTCAGTAACCACTCGCCAGGTGTCGCTCCAATTTATAAGAGACCACACACTTCGAACAAAAAAAGAATCATCAAAATCGGAACACCCAGTCAAAAAGTTAGCATAAATTAAATTCACATTACCGCTAATAACTCAATAACTAACAGTCAGATGTCGCTCAAATGTAAATGGAACTAGACGGCAGTCATTAGCTTTCGAATGTCGAAAGAATTATCTAAATTGGTTCACCCAGTACGAAGTTATGAGGTAACACACATAAGAAAAAAAAAATAGAGACGAATTCAGAACCTCCTCCTTTTTTGAAGTCGGTTAAATATGTTTCAACTAGAGAACCGCCCGCGCTTCGCTTCGGGACCAGCAGGTAACAGCCACGTAGGTCCCGCTCCCGTAGGAATCTCGGCTAAACAGTAGCCTATTATAAATGATATACTGGAATATCAGATATTAATAAATATATATGACGGAGGTAGTAAACCTATGATACTGGTTTGATGCGATTATTGTGATTAAATCTGTACGCGATGATTAATAGTCAATCTGATAGCTGTCAATAGAATTGGAAAATAATAAAGTATGGCTAGCGGTGTAATATCTTGTAAAAGCTCCTTCTATGTTGAAATGCCGTGAATCGTTATAATAGTTGATAAATAACGCGTGAGTCGCGAATGCGAGTGGATCGATCGATAACATCAATATCGTAATGCCGTGAAGTATATCAAACATGTCATGATACCAAAGTAAACCCTAAACCGAGTATTTATACTGAGCCAAAGAGATCATTGAATAAAGCAGTTTACGTATGATTGGCTCATAATCCTGTGTTTCATTTGATATCCTGAGCTCACGTCTTGACGTATGAAAGAAGCCCACATTGCTTATTTAGTCAAGAATACCTATCTGGAATGTAAATAGTACGAATGACCGCCCACTCTACTACTGGACCCGATTTCAGAAGTGGATAAAGAATCCTGAAAATTTTTTTGTGGATAAGGCTAAGATTGCCATCTGTCATGTCCGCGATTGTCATTACTGGTTCATGGAAATAAGACCTAAGCTTACAGAACATTGGACGAGAAATATTTCGATGAAAAGCGATAGAAATTTAAAAGAGGAATTTACAAGTTGACATGGCAATTTTCTAGTGATGTACATCACAAGGTATCAAAATGAAATGTGGAAGGATCAACCAATCTATTGAAATGTTTTTGAATATTAAAGAATGCAATAATTTTTTGTTTGTGAGCATTCTCCGTGAGGAAAAAGGAATCTGCAACAATACGTAACACAAATCCATTCAGAGAGAGTTGGACCTGGAGTTGCAATGCTTTAAGTGTCGTTACACTACACTTCTGGATATCAGGTGATCTCTGTTTTGTTTTATTAATTGGGTAATTGAGAACTTTTATTGAAGTTGGTTATTGATCTGAATAATTAGAAAGTCTTTGTAGAAAATCCTAAATTGGTATGCCTGTGTGGTAATGCTATTGATTGAAATGCCTATGTGGCAAATCTGTTGACAGGCCTGTGTGGCAATTCTGTTAATAGGCCTGCGTGGCCTATCTTTTGAGTGTACTGTGTGGCATATCTATTTAGGACCCATGATGCATTACGTTGCACGTTGATTATTATTTAGTAGGTCAGGAAGGACCGAGCGTGGAGAGATACTCGCGTATGTGTTCTGCCCCCCAATTCTGCTATTTTATTTTAAGCCGAAACGGATCTGAAACGCATTGGAATCTACTTTTGGTATTCTACTAACAATTGGTCAAAACGAAACCGAAACGCATTGGTTACGCAGCCGAAGCGGTTTGGTTGTCGTATTCTGGTAAGAACACGTAGCGTTCCGTTAGCGGTTCAGCTTTGATTTCGTATTCTGATAAGTTTTTGACAGTTGGTAAGGCCGAAACGCTACGGTTCTGCGTTGGTTGAAAATGTTGAAATGTCAAAAATAGCGGTTTTACATCGGCAGCGAATGAGTAGCTTTTGATAATATTTCGTCCGACATCGTTCCGGACGGGCGCGCTGCTTGGAGCGCCCTGGGACCTGCCGCCTCCTACTACGTCGGGAGGCTTGCCGCGGGGGACGCTTCTGCGCGCAGGGTTGCGCGCCAGGGTCGCGCTACCTCTTGTGCGCTTGGTAGCGCGCCATCCCCTACGCCTCCCGACCTCATCCTGTCGAGAGACACGCCGGCCTCCGCCGTCCGAGTCGGAACTTCGGACCTCCGCCTCCGCTTGCAAGAACACTCCATATACGAAAACATGGATTTCCATGTCTTTAAGATAAGAACCTTCAAAGTCAGGTCCTGGTACAGCAAAATACAAGCCGTAACGCACAGCAAGCATTACTGATACGGCAAGTACGAGTATATGACTCGTAACGCATGGGCAGTAAGTTTTATTTTTGTGCAGCCGCATTGAACGTGTTAATTACTTGTTACTATGGTATGTGCAGATAAGAGAGTAAAATTTAACAAGCGCCAATGATGTCAATTAAACGCATGCGCCACGACCACGAATAAGATACGCAAAAATATATAACAACCTTGAGGTTAAGGTCACGTGAAAACCAGCAAAAAGGTTACACAATTGCAATTCGTTTATGAACATAATGTCTACTCACGCATTGAAAGAGAAAGTGTGTATTATAATCACATTAGGGTTGTGTAGTGTCAAGCGGAAATTAATATCACCACGAATATCACGATTGTTTATCTAGATATTATTATGTTATCTACTAAGTACTTGTCGAAATGACTACCCAAATAGCCAATGGTTAACATGCTGGATTGCTGTTACCTACTAGGGTCTGGGTTCGATTCCCAGCGATGCGGAAATTTAAATGCTGACGATGAATGATGATGAATTTAAATTTTTGGTCTGGGTGCGGGCGTGTGTCCTTGTCTTGTATGTTGTCCATGGCACCACGAGTCCACGACACAGAGAATCCCAGTGTGGGGCTATGAGTGTGTAGCGTTCTTTATTAATATAATTCGGCTTTTATATCTACTGTAAAAATACTTAGGTGTAGTAGAAGTAGAACTAAAGTGACCCTATTTAACTTTGGGAAAGTTATCTAATTCAAATCAAAGTTACGACATTGGCCGAGTCATGGTCATGGCAATTTCTCTTTAATGTAAGACTTATTCCGTGGGTACGAGGGGATTATCTGAATTATGGTCAATAAAGGTTTATTAAACTTATTTATATAAAGCATGAGTGACTCATAATATTACATTTTTTTTATTTCGTACGTACGTGAAAAAGCTTAGATTTTTATAGGCAATCACCTAAGTTCTGAAAGGTAAGCTACACATCAGATCTGTCACCTCATTAGAACGAGACTCGTATTAATTAGGTTCTTACTGGACTATTTCTGACAATAACTCACAGGCATTGAGATACTATGTACTAAAGTACCTCACAGGACAAAATATCCCCAACAGTCCCTACCTCAGTGCTCATACTTTCCTAACAAACTAATTCGCAAATATTGTGCTAACACCGTTTGCTAACCAAACTTACGATCCTATTCACATTTTAGCCTTGATATGGGTCAGTCACAGGTGTTATAGGTGGCAGCAGTTGAGTGGTAGATACTGCATGCTTGCTTGCTTCTTGAGCACATCTTTTAAAGTAAAAAAATATTATTTGATACAGTGATATAAACTTAATTGCTATTGTAAGTCCTGCTTAACTTGTTGCAGAGCTGGACATTTCATGTCCCTGCCTACGAGATAATGCTTTTACACATGCTTTTTAAACCAATCTACAGCTACAGGCAGTTTACGAATTGACTCTGGGACTTTATTATAGAGTTAAGTATAAGTATACCAAGACCCATAAAAGATCTTTGTACCTTATAAAGCCTGTAGGTATGAACAATGAACATATATTATGTAAACTATATGTGACGTAAATCTAAGGCACGTGACAAATAGTATCTAGCGATTTGCCGGGAAATTTGAAAACGATTTTAATTTATCATTTATCTTAGTAAATTGAAATTATTTAATTATTTTAATTGTTTATCTATGATAACAAAGGTTCAATCTATTACATAAAATTACCTATAGTTCATTCTGAAATTGACAATAACCCATTTGTGAATGAGCTCGGAAAAGTTTGGAGGTCTCTTATGGGTGCAGGATTCGTCACAATGTTTTCTTGTGATAATATTAATTTCTGATTTGTTCATCAGCTTTAAAAATTAGATAAAATTATTGTATTACATCACTGTGATGACACTAAAATCCTAGACAATACGGAGAGGAAATGCTCCAAAGGAAGAGGAAACAAAGAAACACTGACTCTCTGAGTCTCAAACCAAGTTCATTCAAAAGCAAGAAGGAGGTAGTTAAGCAGCCGGGGTTCAGCTCTGCCAACATGCCTAGTGGTACCTTCGGGATTACACTGGATGGCACGGAGTCCAGCGATTTCTAAAAAGAGCACCAAGCGGGCCGCGACCCGTCCACCCACTAGCTTCACCCACCAGTGGGTGCACGGGGAATTTCTATTTCCCCGTGCACCCACAGCCATAACCTCACCCGTTATTCAGCAGCATCAGAAGGAAAATAGCTCGGTTTGAACTCAGAAATTATTGGAGTTACTTGCTCCTTGAAGCAATTAATAAAAGACAAATACCTAACGTACGGTAAATATTACTGCTATTTACTCACTTGAGTGAGTGTGACAAATTTGAATATGTTTTGTTTCCAAAATGAACAAATAAATTACGATACGATGACGGTATCGCGTGTTGATACTTAATAATAAAGATCGCGGCATTAAAGTTATAAAACTATAACACCTATGTAAATATTAAAATATCGTTCGATACAGTAGATATTTACCACAGACCTGTCATACAAGTCATACAACATGTATCTAACTACCTCGAGGCTAGTTGTATTCGGTTTAAAATGATTGAAATATTTGGACTATGCATTTCTTGGCCGGTAGTTATGTAATCTCACATAGCGAATTATAATGTTACGTATCGTGGTAATTTAATAATTAATTTATTATGGTTTGGTTATTGAGATAACAGAATGAACGTACTGTAAGTCATTATTGTACAAGATGCAGATACAGAAAGGGGGTTCCCTTTGGTTGTTTTGGAAATGCTATTAAGTCCAATTGTAGTTGAAACGCTTTTAAGTCCTTCCTTCTCACTTACATTGTCGTAGCTTTTGATTTTCAAATATCTACACAAATGTTTTAATAACACATTTTTTGTTTCTTTTTCCTAATACAGCTGTTTCAAATAAGCCTAACAATAAATATACATACATTTTGAATAGTGGAGCGAACCGGTAGTATGATTCAACATATTGCGGAATCTATTGCAATAGTCGTTTAATAGCGAAACTACTTTCTGATTATCAATTTGTGTGTTAAATAGTTATTGGGAACAGTAGAAATGACACCTGTCATATGTATTCTCAAAAGCGCCCACACACACACTCGCAATTCCAATTTTGAAAAGGAAGTCCTGTGTTTAACTCGTTTACGTCTTGTGGTTTAGATGTGTGCAGAATGTTGTAAAATTAAAAAGGAACTAAAGGTACAATACCGCAAGATGCAGCCAACGACAGACGTTTGACGACGACCGATTTCGATATACCTACCACTGCAACTGCAGTTGGCTGTTGCTTTGAATAACAGTCCAATGGCTTCCAAATATTAATCTAGTCAGTCGTGAAGTGATGGACGCGTTTTCTAGTTAATAACTTAGCTGTTCTAACAAACCCGAATGGCTCAATGGTTCACACGCTGGATCTCTATTCCAAGGGTCCTGACTCCTGAGTTCGATTCCCACCGAGACGGAAATTTGAACGATGAGTTTAAGGCTAAGAGTCCACCGGTCGGTATCGTACGCATCGGACGCATCGCATTAAACGGATTGTAGTATTCTTTGTAAGTATAGAAAATCATACAAGTGCGTCCACTGATCCGCATCGTACGGATCGTACATCGGCAATGCCGACACCGATGCTCCGAGGGGCAACTTTTGCGATTTGCGATGCGTACCGATGACGTCATACGGAATGCCGAATACTGGACGCGCCCCGCGCGCTATAATGAAACTGGTATCGGCAATCCGATTGCTAGTACTTGCGTCGGCAATCCGATCGTTGCCGATACAGTGGACGCAGTATGAAAAAATAATGCGGTTGATGCGATCGGTCCGATGCGTACGATACCGACCGGTGGACGCTTAGCCTAATCTGCGTTCTCGGCCTGGGTGTAGTGGATGTCTATCATTGTCTTGTGTGTTGTCCATGGCACCCACGACAGCGACACAGGGAATCCTAATGTGGGATAAGAGTTGATATAGGATAGCAATTTTTTGTCATTATTATTTATGCTTTAGGAAAAACAAACGGGATAAACCGTATTATGTAGGAATCGGTCTTCTACTTATTCTAAATCTTCGTCAAATGCCGCGTTCTGTAAAGTCACACTTTTTAAGATGTACCTACTTGACGTAGTACCTATGTATAGTATGATAATATAATGAAACCCGATATTTTTTATATTACCTATTATAAAATCTGCAATTGATATTTTTTGTAATCCATACTAATATTATAAATGTGAAAGTGTGTTTGTTTGTTTGTGACTCTTTCACGTCGCAACATGGCTATTATATGGTATGGTTTATGTGTGTGGGGGATAGTTAGGAGGGTGGAGAGTGACGTAGGCTACTTTTTACTGCGGAAAAACATCTCATTCCCATGGGAAGATCGATGTTTTGTTAGTTGCTAGATATTTAGTTCCGGATGTTGTTAATAGATGGCGTTAGTAAAATTCATTTACAAGTTCTGAATGACGCTATCAAATACTACATGTAATTTACTTATGTCATAGGCGAATGAATTTATAAATAATTGTAACGGAGGATTTTTATGTCTGTGCTATAACAACTGTGAGGAGCAATGACTGCAGGAGATGGCGATATGAGATGTGCTGAAGCGAGGGCAGTTTTGGCATACTGGTGTTGCCAGATGTGGAGTGGAGAGGTGCTATTGAGAGGAGCGGTGCTTTTGAGCAGAGTAGTGTTTTAGTGGGCTTGAGAGGAGAGGAGAGGAGAGGAGTCAGAGCTTTCTTTTCAGGTTTTCTATTAAAATGTGACTGGCCAGCGACCTGGCCGGTACCTATTTGAAAATGGAACGACGACAGCAAAGGAAGATTTGTTGTTGTCAATACTTGGATCATTCAATAAATTGTAACTGAAGTTGTAACACGAGTCGTATTATTTTGCCCTTTTATATTCAGAAGTGGATATTTATGTTGTAGAACATAATACCTACGTGCTAATAATGGAGAGAATAGAAAACAATGGCCGAAATATTAAGCGTTCTCAATTAAAAGCAGTAAGATTTGAAATATGTAATCGTATGACGTGATGTGTCAGAGAAATTTTCTAAGGATGTCCGATCGATATTGTGGTGAAAAATGGATTTAACGAGGAGATTACGAAGCAAGGCTGTTAATGGTATTGATTCGTTGATTCGTTGTGACTTAAAGTTCATCAGTTTGGATAAAATGTGCGGAAAGATTTTAGAGCGCTCGAATCAGATTCGCCTGTGAGAAAGTGTCATCGTGTCATCGGGCACGTAAACCCGTCGGTCTCGGTAGTTATTGATGATAGCAGTCGTTGAGGCATGTCGGAGGCATTCGGGTGGCCTGAAAACTTCCGATACTGGGTTGGCCATACCGTACTGTAGCAGCGTGGTGGAATATGCTTTAGACCTTTTGACCTTTGCCCTCCACCCTGAATCAGAAGCTATGTACGCCCATGTTTAGTTTAATAATTGTGTGCCCAGTTAGTGAGTAATTTATTGTTAGTAAGAATTTAGTTCTAATTCGGTCACAGATGTTTAACTAAATAGACGAGGAGATTAAATACCTACACTATCTTTGTGTATTTGGCACGTGTCGTGACTCGTGACAAATATAGATGTTAGGGCGCATTCAAGTAGATCGCTGGTTACCGGCGCCGATCTCTGTCTCTGTCACTCATTTCCGGACGCGTTGAAATTGAAATCTTTAAAATTTGTATACCCCTATTAGGACCGAATTTTTTGCAGTCTACCCTATATCATCGTGTTCAGAATAAAACAGCGCTTATGCTGATATAATTTTTTTTCTATTATCAAATCTAGTGAAAGTAACTACTATTGACATACCTGTTTATACTTGTCTACCCAGTAGTTCGTCCAGGTAAATAATAGTCTACCTTACGTCTGCACATTCTATACTTTAAGTCCAGTATAAAATTTTATTACTTATTATCTTCATCATGCAACATTTTATGAAAAATCATTTTTTAAACAATTATTAAAAATATTCTGTCCAGGGTTTTTGTTGTCTACCCATTTTTAATATATTTTCTAATATACGAAATTTATTATAAAATAATTTTGATTCTCTTATCAACCCGATGAATGTCGATTTAGATTCGGATCTTAGACTATACTGATAAGTGCTGGCAGATAGGGACAGGGATGGGCAAATGGGAAAAACATATCGACATTTATCGTATCGATATTTTCCAAATGTATCGATATATATCACCCAAGAAATTTAATATCGATATTTCGATATATCGATATTTTTTGCCCAATCACTACATAGTATAAAACAAAGTCGCTATTTTTGTCTGTTTGTTTGTCTGTATGCTTAAATCTTTAAAATTACGCAACGGATTTTGATGCGGTTTTTTGTAATAGGTAGAGTGATTCAAGAGGAAGGTTTTTATGTATAATAACATCTATTAAATAATGGAGATATACTGTTATTTTCAGGGTTTCTAATGTGGTGTCGTAAATTCTTACATTTCTTGCCGCTTACATTGCGTACGCAGGCTTAACCTTACAGGATTTATAAAAATAATGTACTAAGTATTGTACACCTTGAAAAGGTCTACAGAAAAGTCCGCGATGGTATATGTCTATCTCTTATCGATATCCCACAAAACCATTTTTTGTCATTTACTTTTTACGGCAAATAATAGCTAATTTTCGAAGCGATTTTAAGCACTACAACATTATTCCTTATTTAATTAAATACCTTAAATAGATTGTTGATTTAACATAGATTTATATGGCCTTTTACAGCACATAATTTCATTGAATATTTTCGAAGATATTACAGATTTAAAAATACATTGCATAGAGTTTGCGGCGGTAGCGGTACCTATCGGTCGGCAGCCGCCGACCGCAGCGCGACGCGACGCGTTCCTATAAATTTAGACATTGGAATAACATAATTTGTTAAAATTTTTAGAGATTTTTGAAGGGACTGGTTCCCCGAAGCGAAGCGAGGGCGGGTTTACTAGTATGCAATTATTTATAAAAATTGCCAAAATATTCGAAATTTTAAAGTACCTAAATACACATCTGGCTGTTATGACATCAGTTTTATTATTAAAAAACAGGTTTATGTACCTGTAGCCAAGAAAAAATCAACATACAGTGCCACAAACTTATCTGGTCCGGTTGCCAAAATTGCAACTAATGCAAATGTTATACTGTTGTCAGACAAAGACCAAGACAGTAGCGCCCCTCTTACCGGGTCAGATTAGTTTGTGGCACTTTACCAACCAAACCAACAAGCAGTGTCATTGTCATAGACGATATTTTGATATATCGATATTTTTTACCCAAACCTACTGGCAGATCGGCGCCGGTAACCAGCGTTCTTTTTGAATGCGCCCTTAGGTATGTACCTGTTTTGTTTTTTGGGCGTATCTATTTAGTTACTACTTACTACAGCTTAATGAATTATTTTTTACCTCCGTACCTTCCTGTTATACGCAATCACATAATCGATTAGATGAATAATATAATTAAACCCCTGATGTGACCTTAAATATTTTTTGCCAGCGTATTTAATACGCTTAGAGCAAGTAAGTAGGTACAAAGTGTATAAACTTACCTACTGAATGAAAACTTCGATTGAATTTGGAACTATTTTTAATTTAGACATCTAATAGATAGTTGGAAGCTTTGGATTAAAATATTCAATTAATTAATTATGTTTATATTATAGGAAGTAGTAGTAGGTATATCACGTGGGAAACGTTAAATGACAGGATACTGATACAATACCGATAAAACTATCCTGTGTCTATTTTACCGTCTTACTTACCTCAAGCTCAGTGTAATACTCAGTGAAAAACTCATCTAAATCGGTTAAGCTTTTTGGAATAAATGCACAGTCAAACTACTTTTTTTATTCCCAATCCAATACAATTTTATTAACGGTTTAATTTACAGTGTTATTTTTACTAAGGTAGGTAGATTTCAATAAGGTAAATTTCAGGAGTATCTGCTAAAATACATGTTTACCTACATCGTAAAGTAGAGCTGGGAACTACGAATACCTAAAATGATGTTAAACGAACCAAAAACTGAAAGGTTTTTGAACTGTTTGAATATTTTCCTTCTTCATTTAATAGGTTATTGTTCGTGTTGTTGAAGTAAATAGAAAATTATTATTCAACGCTGCCCACTACCTGAGCACAGGTTTCACCTCGTAACTGAGAAGGCCTAGAGCCCTAGAGCGTAAGTACTCTACTACGCTGTTCTAGTGCGGCTTGGTGAAGGGGTTAGTGGGCAGTCAAAGAATCGGACCTATTGTCCTGAATATTGAAATAATAAGTTCAATATTAAAATAATGTAAAGGTTACCAAAACACACTTATCACAACTATAGCCAAATCGATTGAGCTGTTTACGAAATTAGCAAGTAAAAACAGAAGTTTTGTGGTCTATTGTTAATAAAGGTCTATTCTATGTTGTTCTCACTGTCTGTAATTTTCTTGCTCTGGTGTACAATACGGAGTATGTACACCAGAGCAAGAAAATTACAGACAGTGAGAATCGGATGCCCGAACTCCGAGGTATTGGGTAGGTACGCCCATGAAACTAACCAACTTATGTTCTAAACAACACCATCTGCAAACTGGATTAACTATCGTTGTCGCTATTTAAGTCTTCTTGGTCTAGAATCTAGATAGTTAATACCTAAGTAGTTGTCATCGGCGGCAGCTGTGGGCGGTACTAGAATTTTTACGAGTAAACCTACCGAGTTCGGGGGTATAATTAATATCCGTTAACTAAGTATCTAGGTACTTACTTATTATTTACTTAAAGTATACGTGTAAGCCTTCTGAAAGGTAGGTACAGCTAGGTACGATGTCGATAAAATAATACGGGCTCAAATATTGGCATGCATTAAAACAATAACAAAATAAAAATAGTAATGAAACTGGATTTTTGTTACAAGTTTAATTAAGGTCTATCTTGAAAGTAACAAGGACAACTTATAACCACTAAGTTTAATGCTACAATGCAGTCCAGAGAAGTGAAGAATGCTTGCTATCTGAACTGGTTTTTAGTCGAGAGGATGCTGAAGTGTTGTTGAACTTGTAACCAAATCTTAATAATGAGAAGTTTCGCGGCCTTTATGTAAAATACTTTTTTTATTAACAAATTTAACGTTTTGCCGATCTTCATAAATAATAATTTGCCATTTAAAGTTTTATATCGATACATATTGTTACGTGTCAGGAGTAATGGGTTCGAGAAAATGCCAAAATGTACCACAAAGACTTTATTGTACTCGTAGATACACAATTCTACACTGTACACAGTACACACCACAACACTATGCACGTAGGTACTCGTAAACACACTCGTCGAACACTGTATCGCTCGTAGAAATCACTTCACTTCGCACTGGTATCGCTCGTAGGTATCGCTGGTATCTTCCTGGTTTCGCTTCCGAAACTAGAATGTCCGTGGTTGGCCGATCGCCCCTTTATATACCACTCACCCACCATTCACGACAATCGAGAATATTCCCGCGAAGTCCGGACCCGCGTCGAAATAAAGTTCGAGAACGTTCCTTGCAACCGACTTTCGCCCGTATGACTATTGCCGTAATGGTCGAAGCGTCGTGCGTCCTTTTGAGAGAGCCGCGCTCCTATTGTTTCTATTGTTGCGCGACATGTTTATGGCCCCTATTGTTTATTGTTTTCGGCGTAGCGAAGTCGATGCGCCAGGGTTGTCACAATATCATATGGAGCATACCAGCTATATTTTGTCACAGGTATCAGTATCAGCCTCTTGTTTTTTTTATTTACCTTATACTTAAAATTTTGCACTCTGAAGAAGCGTCATTTGGTGCTGTGATCTACCTACTTCAAGGTTTTCTTGACCCAGAAGGCTAAAACTATTATCATGGCGCGATTTTGATTCATTTGTAAATTACTATGATACTTATTTACTTTACTGTACCTAATGGTTATTGTATAAGCAATAACTTCACAATCTGTAATTTTAACGATGAGTTAATCATCTCGAATAGTACTACCTATTACAAATTTTATTTTGAAACGGGTACTCACGATATGTATTTGTACGCCGATATCTCGATCAAAAAAACTTACAATTTGTAAATATAGTCGTGTCAAAAATAAAATATTTAACGTTTATAAAGTTTTCTATTTCATTGAAAACCAAATCGCTGTGTCATAACACTAATTGGAAATATTTAAGTAGGTAGGTGCCCAATAAAAAATATGAAAGGAACAGATTCGTAACTTAATTAAGTACCTACTTAATTACCATGGGAAACGTTTCCGTTTAAATCATTGAGTTCTGATCATGTAAAACAATAGTGGTGTACCTACTGTTTAGTAATAATGGTTGCATTGGTTCCGCTGAGAGTTGTTCAAGGTGTTGATTGCACCATGTACCTAATTAGATTTTGAATAGATTTTGCTAGTGACTAGGTAAGTCCACAAGAAGTTTATGAACTGAGTCCGGCATACATTAATTTTGCACATAGAGTAATGTTTCCAAATCACTACATAGTACAACAAAGTCGCCCTACGCCTGTTTGTTTGTCTGTCTGTCTGTGCCTTTCAAAGTCTTCGTATTAAGTATAACCCACGCAATGGATATTAATGTGGTTTTCACCATTCGGTAGAGAACCTATTTCTGAAAGAAGGTTCACTCGTAATTTGACTGATAAATAACAACACTTTCGTGCATGCGCAGGCCATGCTTTGATGCTTTACTATCTTGCAATCTTGTTAAAATGCTTTACTATCGCCTCGTCTCAAGCCGTTATGTTACGCTGGAAAGCAGAAATAATTAGCATGGTGAGAGTATATCTTTGTCCAAGGGATAAAAGTAAGCTTAACGCTCACGGATCAAAGAAATGTTTAACCGATTTCATATAGGAACTTAATATTTTGATGTCAAAAATTAAATTTAAATAAGTATTTCAATCTATGTAGGTAATCAAATTAATAAGTTATATAAAATTAATTTATGACTAGTGAACCGTCCTCGCTTCGCTTTGGGACCCGTAGGTATTAGCCGCGTAGGTACCGCTCCTGTAGGAATCTCGGGATAAACAGTAGCTTATGTGTTACATAACCTAAGCTATTAAAACATTGCCAATTTCATCAAAATCTGTTCAGTGTTTGCGGCGTGATTTAGTAATAAACATCCATACATACAAACTTTTACATTTATTATATTAGTAGGAAGTAGGATGTTTTAAAAATGCTCATTATTTCGTGACCTCGAAAATTATAGCGCATGACGTCATAAACCGCTAAACTGTCAATGACAGACATTGTCAGACGATTAATAATCAACACTGTTTGACAGTTCGCGATTCGCGAATGACATTAGCAGTTCATGGTTGACGTCAATCCAAGTTACGTGACAAATAGCCGCACTTTTTTGGGAAATAGTTTTTGTTTATCATTTATTTTAGTAAATTAAAATTATCTTTTAAAAACGTTTTTCCTCGTCTACCCAGAGATAACTTATTAAATAAAAGAAATAATTAGTGTGCGTGTGAAATAATGAGTGTACACGCAAACCATTACTTTATTACGATACTAAGCGCGTTCCACTAAGCTAATCTAAATGTTGAAATCATTCCATTTTCTACAGAAAGAGTCGTTTTGAGACTTTTGAGCGTTGTACAACTAAGCGGAACGAACCCGACATAGTCTGTTGTGGTCTGTTTTACGTCCTCGTCTACTCTGTGGTACCACAATTTTTTTTTCAACATGGCGTTGGCATAGAGATATTGGGTGAGCCCTCAGAGTAATTTTATCATTACTCTGAGGGTGAGCCATACGGCTGCCCATAGATTGCATTCGCCCCCGGTTAGAAAGAGAAACAACGATAACGGTAATTACCTATCTCTCGTACCTCGGATAAAAAGAGACGAAATCTTTAGTAATCACCTTTCTCTTTCTGGCGAGGCTTCAGTTCAGAGCGTACTTAGGATAAAAAGAGACGAAATCTTTAGTAATCACCTTTCTCTTTCTGGCTCATTGGGATTAGGTCTGTTGGTTCCCCTGTTCAGTTCCCCTAGTGGGTCCATGAGGACTTATAAGCAGTGGCGGCTGTCCCTTGAGTGCGCTCGTGCGCTGAACCACCACAATTTAATAAATAAAAATTATTAGTATTTTCTTTATAAAAATACATTATTATTTTATATAATCTATTAAATAAAAACGAATTATTAATTTATCTCCTTTAAAATAATGACGAAAGAATTTAAACTCTTTGCTAAAGTGTTAAGATTTACTTTCGCTATAAAGAAAAGTTCTCGTGCGCATCGGCGAGCGCACGGGGTCTGCTAGTACAATTTCTATGGGATACGAGCAAACACGCCTAGCGCGTGAGACAAAAGATAGTTCCATAGTAAATGTACGGAGCGATTAGCCTGATGCCGTGCGGCGCACGAATAATCCGAAGATTACCGAGAGCGCCCGAGGTTTGACGAAATTCGTCCCGGTCCCGGCCGGCGCGGGAACGACCAGCCATATTGGATTGACCTCTCGCGACGTGTTTATTTATTGTTTGTTTACGTCCGTAATAATTAGTATCTAATTATTTTTTATATGTTTTTTATTAATTGAGACAGTGTTTGTGAGTGAAAATGAGCGTAAATATAGACTATATTAAAGACAATAACTAAACTTTTGAAAATAAATAGGTAGGTATCGCGCCGCTACAGTTGGTATTAAATTGGCCGGACCACTAAGGCCTTAGTTAGTCAGTAAAGTGCACCACCAGTTTGACGACCCACCAGCCGCCACTGCTTATAAGTACCTACTAGTGGTTCCCCTTCTGATATAGGGGTCCATCAGGATTTGTGAATCCTGTTGGTTCCCCTCTCAATCCTTTCCAATTAATTTTTATTCTTATTAACTGTTACTGATTGATGACTATCCATTGTTCTATTGTTTTATCGACTGTCATTTGTTTTTTTTAGAAAATCCTAATGTCTCCCCAAGGAAAGAATGAAATATAATTAGTGGGGTGCCGTAAGATTTAAACCTCGGAATCCAGAGACTATGAATGAACCTTCATAAAAACTGTTCGACTTTATTTCAATCTTTTTTTTAATCTTTGTTGGTGTGTTTGTTAGGTACCCCATAACTTCGTGTTATAGTCTAAGATCCGAATTTAAATCGACATTAATCGGGTTGATAAGAGAATCAAACTTATTTTATAATAAATTTCGTATATTAGAAAATATATTTAAAATGTGTAGACAAGAAAAATCCTGGACATTTTTAATTTTTTTTTTTAAATAATTTTTCATAAAATGTTGCATGATGAAGATAATAATAAAATTTTTTACTGGACTTAAAGTATAGAACATAGAATGTGCAGACGTAGGGTAGACTATTATTTACCTGGACGAACTACTCGGTAGACAGGTATAAACTATAAACAGGTAAGTATGTCAATAAGTTTAGTACTAATTAGTTACTTTCACTAGATTTGATAATAGAAAAAAAATTATATCAGCATAAGCGCTGTTTTATTCTGAACACGATGATATAGGGTAGACTGCAAAAAATTCGGTCCTAATAGGGGTATACAAATTTTAAAGATTTCAATTTCAACGCGTCCGGAAATGAGTGACAGAGAGATCCGAGGTAAGTATACCGTGTTATAGGACCGAACATTGCTGTTGGGTCTGTAAGGATCGTGAATATAAGAAAGTGCGCATGCTCGGTATGTAAACTACAATATGGAGAGTAGAGGTACGGGTACCGCGCTAGCAGATCGGCGCCGGTAACCAGCGTTCTACTTGAATGCGCCCTGTGTGTCATTGAAATGTAAACAAACAGGCTACTCAAATATAATTATAAAATAATGATGTAAAACCCAACAAAACATTAAGCCTACGTAACCCTCGCACAGCTGATCTTCATGCAGCAAAAACATATATCAATATCATTCAGATATTCAACAAACAACCAAAACTGATACTAACTTGTGTAAAGTTAATTTTGGGTGCATGAACTCTTTATTGGTTCATGTTTGGGTGTAATTTGTTTTTCCTGGCTGCGCATTGTTGTACATGTCATATACAACACTTCATTGTGTTTTAATGTTTATTTTACCTAAAAGACACCATAAGGCACTTCTCACACACGCTATTTATAAGCTACGCGACTGCTACGCAACCCAAAATTTGTATGTAGTGTAAGTCCTTACTTGCTTGTAATAGGGAACATGCAATATTTTGGTTTTGTTTTCATTTTAAAGAATTCCATGTAAAATAGGTCACAAACATATAAAAAATTTAAAACAGTCTAATTTATCGCAAAAAATGCAGTTATAAACGGACCGTTTAAATTTTCGCGCCTAAACGGACCTATAGTTCCGATGACGTCACTCGTGTCTGTCACTGGTGGTCGTGCTTGCTGTCGTTGGCTGTCATAATGTTGCATGTTGCAAATTTTCTTGACTTTCTTTAAAATACTTTTGTAATAATTTTTTGAACACACTTGCTCGTAAAGTTGCTATTTTTTCTTTAGTCTTACGCCCGGAATGCGGTTTATTTTTCATTGCCGCACTAGTGTTTTTCTTATTCCACTTTTTTTTTAATATCCGTAAAGAGGTTGTTACCAAAAGATTTATTATTTTGTAAATAAATAAACTTGTTGTACTTAGTCAAAATCTGATAAGATAAGATTATACTTCATCTAATTATCTATTAAAGCATTTAAAAAATACAATATTTTAAATCATTAATTACCGTAAATTCCTATTAGAAATACATAATTATTTAGTTTAATATACCGTAAAATGGGGGGAATAGGGTCTGGGAGGTGAATTGGGACAAACCTCAAGTTTTATTTGCGACCATAATCACACGTTTATTTTATCTGTTACACTTTATGGTAGGATTTAATTTTAAAGCTTGGAATATTTTTTCTTTATTCTGGCAACACTCAGTCATCCTGTCATTAAGCTTTTTAAAAATAACGGACTTCAAAACATTGGCTCAAAAACGTGTAAAAATTGCTCCGTAAAACATTTGAGTTTTCTGTGGTTCAAACTGGTTTTGTGTCAAAGTTTAGTTTTCATTATTATTTACTTTTATTTGGGAACAGATTCCGCTATAATGTAAGTGATAAAATCTTATTATTTTTCCTATATTTTCATAAATTCTTACTAAAGGAGATTTGAGCAATAATTGGGGGGATAAGGGTCGAACCATGGGGTGTATAGGGTCATAAATGAGGGGAATCGGGTCAGGAATGGGTTTAATAGGGACCAAACAAGGGTGAATTGGGTCGGCTATGGGTGAATTGGGTTTTAATTTCTAGGGTTGTCAAAATCTCTAAATTACATAAAACGTAACTTAATAAAGGTATTAATGATTTTTTTTATAATATAAGGTATTAATTAAATTAAGATTTAAATTACAGCTCGTTTCCTATTATGATTGATTAGTTGATTAATATTATTTAACTGTTATTTGGGCGATATTAAATTTAATTGAATTTGATTGGTCGTAACGGTGATGTTCTGTAGTTTCTGCCTATGGGTATAGGCAGAAACAACAGAACAGGGAAACAGGCGTGTAAATTTAATACAATTTTTTTAAACCTCACTCGATTATTGTTGTTGTTTTAGTTTATACTGTATAAACATAATGCCACGGGTATATAAGCCAAGAGATGGTGGAAAAATATCAAATTTATTTGGAAGTTACATTTATTTTCTGTTTTGTTAAGTAAATTTATATAAAATAAAATTACACATTGATTGTTTGATTGGATTTGCTGTTTTATTTTTCATAATATTTCTACTTTATTTCATAAAAACATAATAAGAGACTAATTGACACTTTAAAAATGACAGGTCGGCAAAAATGGCAGTATGTATTCTAAAAAGTCGTAATTAAAAAAGTCTCGTAGTACTATGTAGAGTGTAGAATGAAAATGTCAGCCCTAGCGAAAAACTCTATTAACCCCATACGCGACTCTATTCGCCCCAATGCCCGGGTGAATAGGGACAAGTAAGTTTTTGTAACTTTTTAATGGTTATTATTAAATAAACTCGATCTTAATGGATTGTAAATTAAAATTCTAACTAACGGAACCATTATGATCTCTGTTTTATTGCTATACCTACAAAAAGAATACTATATAATCAATGTCGAACTTCAAAAGTGTCCCGATTCTCCCCATTTTACGGTACTTATTGTGGCTGAATGGAATGGTGTTCTTTGCCTCTGGACTTAACCTGCGCGCCTGCGCGCGCATAGTTATTCAACCAAAGATACGGCGCGCGAAAAAATAAAATAAACCTCCGCGCCATTTTGTGCAAACATTTGTTCGTTTATAATTTGCTGATTTGTGACTGAAAAATGTCGATACCTAATTGTTTTTTTCCTCGCAAGTGTGTTGAAAAACGTCGTATGATACGCGTGTGCTTTGTTCATTACAGTCTTGGCTCTATTACAGTTTTGTGCAACCGCCTCGACTGTAATGACCAACTTCGCGCACTTGTATCATAATGTACTATAAATGAACTATCTATCAACATCAGGTGATCACAATAATAGCCCTAAAATACCGAAAAAAAGTCGTGTTGACTCATGTTTTGTGCCGATGTGTCCATCTACTTCAACCCTTCAACCAAATAAATTGTTTTTGACTGGACCTTCTGACCCAAATCTGAGAATAAAGTGGTTTCAAGCTGCAAAGAGGAATGACTATTATTACTTCTGCTTTAAAAATCTTTGAAGAATCTGGATTTATGAATATTTTACCACCTGGAGCTTGTATCATGGCAGACAGAGGCTTCAAGCACATCGAAGAAGTGTTGGCAAAAAAACACAACAACTTTGAATCCACATTGAAAGAGTAATTAGAAGACTTCGGGAATTTGCTTTTCTACAGCCACACACTTACCTGTGTTGATCATTTTCTAATTCCCTATTTAGACTATAGTATAGGTGTAGTGTTTGTACTAGACTATAACTATAGTAATAGCTATAAACACTGTCTCGTGCTCACGGGGTGGCGGGGCGCGCGGTGTCAGTAACGTGCGAGCCAAGGGTGAGAGCGGACACGCCGTCTGCGCACATCGTGTGTTGTCGAGCCAGTGCATCGGTAGTATCGAAGTACATATACAACAAGTGACGACGAGGATAAAGTCCAAAAAAAAAACATAAAAGGGAGGAAAGGTTTCCGAAAGGATACACTATTGAATTAAGTGAAATAGGTATCACCTCACCATACAAGTTAGTGTTTACACTTTTGTTTATCCATTTATTAGTACTTAGTGTTTACAATTTTGTTTATCGAAGTTGTTAAGTTACTAGTTGATTAAGCTACCTACTCGCACACGGCAACGTAACGACAATAATTAATAAACCATTTTTCTTTGGGAGTGTAGTTTGGTGTAAATTCGTACATGAGTTGATTCTACAAAATTAAATTCTACATAATACTTAGTATTGTGTGTGGTTTTCTTATACGTTGTAACGTTGTGAATATCGTCTTACTTTTGTGCTGCCTGTGTGTTGTGTAAGTAGTAGATAGTAGATAACGAATACAAAATATTACAATTAAGTAATAGCATAACCTTAAACAATTTTCTCATCGACAAAAGCGCGGCAAGCGTGCTGTGATGGGGTCATATCGGCGAGATCATGGTGTTGTGCATTATATTATTCCGGTATTCCGTGCAATAATTACTTAAATAACAGGTATTTAAATAAATATCTGAGTAAGAATAAATTATATGTTACATACATATGGTTGATAATAATATGGTATCGTAGATATGATCTTCATTGGTGATTACATAAAACACCTCCATTAAATTGGAAAACTGGTACAAATGTACCCCCATTCAATTGGAAATATTTGGTACAAATGTACCTCCATTAAATTGGAAAACTTTGGTACAAATGTACCTCCATTAAATTGGAAACTTTGGTACAAATGTACCCCCATTCAATTGGAAATAACTTTTACAAATTAACTTTCTGATCACAACTGTTAAATTGATACGAACCTTTACCATTTAATTGGAAAACGCGGCAAACTCGAAAAACATATATTTTTATTTTCAGGTCGTACCAATTTACCTATCACGATGTCTAGCAATTTACCACCACTAGAAAAACTCGAGTTAGAAGGCGATAGTGGGTCATTGGGACAGAGATGGGAAAGGTGGAAACGGTCTCTAAACATTTATTTAGAGGCAACAGATATTACAACTCCAGTTAAGAAAAGAGCGACATTATTATTATTGGGTGGATCAAGCCTCCAAGAGATATTCTATAACTTGCCAGGAGCTAACGCAGAACCAACAAATGACAATAATGTTTTTGAAATAGCAATACAAAAACTTAACGACTTCTTTACTCCAAAGCAGAGTAAAGTTTATGAAAGGCACGTTTTTCGTTTGATTAGACAGGAAGAGGGTGAAAAGTTTCAAAAATTCCTAGTCAGGTTAAGGAATCAAGCGGAAAAATGCCAATTCGATAAGCCTGAAGAGCATTTAATAGATCAGGTTGCAGAGAAGTGTTTGTCCGTTGATTTAAGAAAGAAAATTTTGACAATTGGTGACAGCATAACACTGGACAAGATCATTACAGAAGCTAACACATTGGAAGTCGTTAGTAGGCAATTGGAAGAATATGGACAGCAAAATAAGAGCTATGACGTTAATGCTATTTCTTCTTTTAAGGGAAATAGAAACGCTTCAAAGCTTGACAGTAAAAAATTCAAGCATACTCCGGATAAAGGGTGCGGTAGGTGTGGAAATTCAAAACACACCTCCAATGACAAAAATTGTCCAGCATTAGAAAAAAAATGCCATAATTGCGGGAAACTAGGTCATTTTCGACAGTATTGCAAGACGCAGTTACTTAGGAAGAGGAAAATAGTGGAAAGTGATAAACAAGAAAGGGAAAGACCAAACAAAGAAATGAGGAAAAGAAAAGAAATTGATAATATAACAGAGGATGAAGTTGACTACGTTTTTAATATTAACGATGACGCAAATATAGATTGTGACGTAGGAGGTATAAAAACAAAAATGTTGATTGATTCTGGGTCAAAATACAATTTAATTACGGAGCAGACATGGAAAAAGTTAAAAGAAAAAGGAGTGAAATGTTTAAGCCAAAATAAAAAAACAGACAAAACGCTTTTTGCATACGGGAGTAAAATTCCATTGGAGATTGTAGGGTCTTTTGAGACAGTGATCAAGGTGAATGGCCGGGAAGAGCGTGCACACATATACGTTATTGCGAAAGGATCCAGAAACTTACTAGGCAAAGAGAGCGCAATAAATCTCGGTGTTCTGAAACTAGGTATTGAAGTCAACCATATAAAAAATGAACCGTTTCCAAAATTTAAGGATGTTTTGGTACAGATACCCATTGATGATTCACAAAAACCCGTTTCGCAGCCATATCGGCGTATACCTATACCAATAGAAGAAAAGATTGAAATCAAGATTAAAGAATTGCTAGATAGTGACATAATAGAAGAAGTTCATGGACCATCGAAATGGATATCTCCTATGGTACCCATATTAAAAGATAACGGGGAATTACGTCTATGTGTAGACATGAGACGTGCCAATATGGCCATATTGCGTGAAAATCACCCATTACCATCTATGGAACACCTTTTGCCGAAAATAAGAAAAGCTGAGTATTTTACTAAACTGGATATTAAGAATGCATTTCATCAAGTGGAATTGCATCCTGATTCTAGGCACATCACAACTTTTATTAGTTCTAAAGGTCTTTACCGATATAAGCGTCTCATGTTCGGTATAACCTGCGCGCCGGAGCTATTCCAAAAGATACTCGAAAAAATACTACTGAAATGTGATGGAGCAATAAATTTCATAGATGATATTCTTGTTTACGGGCGAACAGAGCAAGAACACGATTTGCGCCTTCAGAAAGTGTTACAAGTACTTAAGGAAAATAATGTTCTCCATAACGACAACAAATGCATATATAAAGTGAGAAAGGTAAATTTTCTTGGACATGAACTAACTCCTGAGGGTACCAGACCATTAAATAAATATATTGAAAGTGTAGCTAAATTTCGGGTTCCGAAAACCATAGAGGAATTACAAAGTTTTTTAGGCCTTGTAAATTACATTAATAAATGGATACCTAATATGGCAACCATGACCGAACCATTGAAGCAGCTATTGAGACAGAAGTTTGGCAAAAAGGCAAATATTGAAGAATATTGGTCTAGTGAGCAAGATCGCAGTTTCTCATTACTAAAAGACGCGTTGACAAAAATCCAAACACTCGGTTATTACGATGTTCAGGACAAAACTCAAGTCGTAGCTGATGCTAGCCCAGTTGGTCTGGGTGCAGTCCTGGTTCAAATTGACGGTAATGGTCCTAGGGTAATTGCGTATGGGAACCGCACGTTGACAGACTGCGAACGCAGATATAGCCAAACTGAAAAAGAGGCTCTGGCCATAGTTTGGGCTATAGAACACTTCAATGTGTTTCTGTTTGGAAAAGAATTTGACTTAATCACTGACCATAAGCCTTTGGAGGTTTTGTTTGGAGCTAAGTCAAAACCATGCGCCAGGATAGAGCGATGGGTGTTAAGACTACAAGCTTATCGATATAATATTAAGTATAAGCCTGGTAAGTCTAATATAGCGGACCCGTTATCCCGATTATGTAGTTATAAAAATCAACCGGAGACCAAGGAAGGTGATGAACATGTTCATCAGATCGCGGAAAACGCAAGACCTCGAGCAGTTTCAATGGCGGAGATTAAAATGCACTCGGAAGAAGACGAGGAAATACGCAAAGTAAAAAAAGGTATTTACAATAATGAGTGGGATGAATCTGTTAAACTGTTAATTTTATACCCTTTAACAGTTAAAGGGTATAAAATCTTTGAAAATGAATTATGTTTTTTTGACAACGTGCTCTTAAGGGGTAATAGATTGGTCATACCATTGAAGCTTCGGAAGAGTGTTTTAGATGCAGCACATGAGGGGCATCCTGGAATCGTGGCAATGAAGGGCCGGTTAAGATGCAAAGTATGGTGGCCAAGAATAGATAAAGATGCCGAGACCCTAGTAAAGAGTTGTAAGGGTTGCACATTGGTTGGGTTACCAAATCCACCTGCTCCTATGAAGCGTCGCGAACTGCCGGAAGGACCTTGGATCGATGTCGCCATGGACTTACTTGGCCCATTACCTGGTGGTGAACATCTTTTAGTGATAGTAGACTATTACAGTCGGTATAAAG
The DNA here is from genome assembly GCA_905404135.1 of Hesperia comma. Classification (NCBI taxonomy): domain Eukaryota; kingdom Metazoa; phylum Arthropoda; class Insecta; order Lepidoptera; family Hesperiidae; genus Hesperia; species Hesperia comma. The sequence goes on along the minus strand of FR990021.1, from coordinate 9,912,089 downwards.
AAATAAAAATTACGAAAACTATTACCAGTACTGTAATAATTCGGTTACTAAAAGAAATATTTAGCCGATTAGGCTACCCCTCATCAATCACTGCCGATAACGGACGACAGTTCATCAGTGATGAGTTCAAAGCATTCTGTAGTAATTGTAACATACTGCTATTTAATACTATCCCTTACTGGCCACAACAAAATGGCGAAGTAGAAAGGCAAAATCGCGACATATTAAAGCGTTTAAAGATTGGAAAATTTGAGAAAAAAGACTTGCAAGAATGTTTGAATGAGTATCTCATGATGTATAATTCGACACCCCATTCTGTGACGGGCAAAACGCCAACGGAATTATTTTTTAGACGACTAAACAGGGACAAAATACCAACACTGCAAGACATTAGTAATAAAGACGATGACACAGAAATAAGAGACAAAGATAAAGGACAAAAGGAAAAGGGGAAAGAGTATGGAGATACGAGACGTAAGGCGCGGGACTCGGATTTGAATGAAGGAGACAAGGTGTATATAAAGGAAATGAACAGGACTAACAAACTTTCTTTAAATTATAACCCAATACCCCACGTTGTAGAAAAGACAAAAGATGGAGACGTTACGGTAAGGAACGAGGAAACTGGACAAATCTTAAGGAGGAACGTTTTGCATTTAAAAAGAATAGAAGGACAATGGAAATCTGTAGGTGAAGGAAATGAAGATGAGACAGGAGATATTGAAAATAATGAGTGTTAATAATTTACTTAGATTTTGAATAATTACCTACGTATTTGTTAAATTAATTATTATTATTTAGGAGTATGTTTAATTTAAATTTGATTTGACTGTCGAAGTATGTTTACTTGCAAAATAATTAATAAAGATTTTGATAAGAAAGGGATGTAGTGTTTGTACTAGACTATAACTATAGTAATAGCTATAAACACTGTCTCGTGCTCACGGGGTGGCGGGGCGCGCGGTGTCAGTAACGTGCGAGCCAAGGGTGAGAGCGGACACGCCGTCTGCGCACATCGTGTGTTGTCGAGCCAGTGCATCGGTAGTATCGAAGTACATATACAACAATAGGTAATCATTTGTTGTGCGCTTGTGAACTTACAATCACCTTTAATTAAAATTGAATAAAAAGCAATATTTTCAAAGCATAGTTTTATTTAATAAATGTACACAAGTTTTAGACAAAAAATATGCTTAAATGTTATATATTATTATCTTTTAATTTTGGAAATACAGCATCTCTCCAGAATTTCTTTGCAATATTTATAACAGATACAATGCTGTTATCTTAGACCAATAAGCTATGGTCTAAGGCTGTTATGATATGGCACATATTAAATATTATCTTCTTTTGATATTTCAAAATTTTAGTGTGCTAATATACAGAATATTGCTATTTTCCTTTTGCTGAAAAACATTTGCAGTTGTACTTGTGTCCAACATTTTGGTGTTATTTTATTGTCTTTCACATAGGAAAGTATGGCAGCTTCGGTTGAAGGACATTTCACTTCTAGTATGTAATTTTCAGTAAGCCCTTCAGGTGTTGCAACAAAAATAGGAAACACGGTGTAGCGGCCTGCGACACAGCGATAGCTACGTACCTACAGTGCACACCTGCGCCAACTTGCGTTGCCATAGCAACAGAGCAGTGCGCGCTTAAAAGTAGTTACCATGCACGCATACCTACATACCTGTTACCGATACAGACCTGACCTGATTACCTGTAGATACCTCAAAACCAGGAGTACCAGGAAGGGACAGGAAGATCAATATTAAATAACAACGCAACTCAGGATTTAATATAAAAGCAAGCGACCCAATGACGTCCCGCATCATGATAATTTCATCTTGAAAAAGACGCAATATCATGCTAGAAACATGGAGGCGAGACGGAACACTTGACGATCTTCAATCTTCATCTGCAGCACAGGATCAACTAATTCAGGCTTGAATAAAAGAATACTTCTTCATTCTTCATGATCGTCGACAGCGAAGATGGCGCGAACCGCGCGAAGCCGCGCGCCGCGCCGGCGCGTGTTCCGCCCGCACCGAGAGACCTCAGACCGCGCCGGCTGCAATGAGGCTAGGGTTGCAACGATATATCGGAAAAGCGATAATATCGATAATATCGAAGGGGACACATCGATATTTTTATCGATATTTGCGCTATAACGATACGATAATATCGATATCATATCCGAAGAAACATATCGATAATTCACGACCTTAGATAAGGCTGTTTGGGCTTCGAACATTAGCCTTTTCTTACAATATAAACAAATAAAAAACATCCTCTACATGTTTTATTTCTTTATTTTCTCTGGCTGTATGGGCTTAGCCCCTTTGCCTGTCCGTAAGGACTAATGAAACAAAAAAATCTCTATGAACTTCATATTTTTTATTTAAATTTAAATAAATTCGATATTATCGATATTATCGACCAAAATATCGATATTATCAACTATCGATAATTTCATTGCCTCGATATAATTATCGATATTTTTATCGATATTACAACAACCTTGCATCCCTAAATGAGGCCCCGCTAGGTTGCAGCCTATATTTATAGTCTGGAATTTACGTTACTATGCAGCGCTCGTAGTGCGCCGTGCGCGTTCATTGATAGACCAATAGTTACTTGTGTATATTTTGTTGTGCATGTTATTTCATCTGATTTTTAAAACGGAATCTTATTGGATTGTAAAATAATGTAGGCTATTTTATTGGCTAAGGACATTTGTAAATTTTGTATATAAACCGTGTAATTTTCTCAATAAATCAATTCAGCTCAGGACCACTCTGAAGAAAGATTTCTTATTTCAAGAAAACCTCTCCAGCTTCTGCAAGCCTTCAGCTCCAAAGTAAGAGGCTTGCCAGGTTAATCTCGACCTGGCAGAACACCTCTTCAACGGCATTAAAACTATGATTCAGGCATACCGTAGTAATCATTGAGATACTATGTACTAAAGGTAGTAATTTAGTCCCTTTCATTTTTACACTTGAAAACTCTGGACTCTCGGCAAAAAAAGTTACTACCACGTTGACACTAACTCGTGGTAAATTCCTGGAGTCTGCTTTGATAAAACCAGCTTCCATTTTTATTAAAAATGTAAATAATATTCACTGATAATAATCAATTTTACTCGCAAAGTTAACCTCTAAAAAGTTGACAATAATTGACATAACACGAGTGACGTCACTATAAGCTGATTAGTGTTTTGAAATGCGTTTCGTTTTACGTAATTTTAATTCCTAATTATTGTTAAAATCAACATAATATAAAATAAAAACGTTGAAGTAGTCCTTCTTTTACATTTTTTTAGCATTTTAATCATTAAATTTTCATAAATATCATATTTGCATCTTCCCTATTCAATGATTCATTAAGTACTAAACACAACTCCATGTAGGACGTAGGAAGTTCTTTGTATTTTTCATCCCACCTATTCGAAAAAGACGACTTGGTTCGGTCTTAAGGGGATCCAAAGTTGGTGTTTTCTATTTAGCGGGCGGGAATGAATTTTCATATAACTTTTCCTGCCAATAATAGCCTATTAAAATAATAATGCCTATTTAAATAATAGTCGGGTAAGTCGGGTTAGTCGGGTAAGTCGGGTTAGTCGGGTAAGTCGGGTATGTCGGGTAAGTCGGGTAAGTCGGGTAAGTCGGGTAAGTCGGATAAGTCGGGTAAGTCGGGTTAGTCGGGTAAGTCGGGTAAGTCGGGTAAGTCGGGTAAGTCGGGTAAGTCGGGTTAGTCGGGTTAGTCGGTTTAGTCAGTTTAGTTAGTTTAGTGACTGTGACAGTACTATTCCTGAATTTGAGGCGCCTTTTATTTTCTCATAGGGGGGATGAAAAGTAGAGTGTATCACTCGGGAGCAAATATTTTTGGCTCGGGCGACATACTTTGAATCCCTCGCTACGTTCAGGATTCTACTAAAGAATCCCTCGCTACGCTACGCTACGCTAGCTTACTTTGCACCCTTGTAATACGATCTACTATTTAAAGTGTCTATTTACCTTCGATTTTTAATAAATATTAAATTAAAGGATTGTTGGACAATTTGTAAAATTATTTGTTTGTGTGTTAATTATAATAGGATTATTATTTTGTTTCAAGTGTCTAAAAGAGATACAGAAACATTATAGAATCCAGATAAACTGAAATAAATGTTAAGTTAGTTAAACGACTTAATATTCATTATACGCAAAACTGAACAATTTTATTTTTATAAAAAGTACCTATCTCTTCAAGTCCCTTCTCTACACAAATACGTGCAATCAAAACGATTGCACGTAAGTAGTACATTATTTCTTAATTTACAATGTTAATACAACCCTTGACGACCCTAAAGCCTAGTTGGTAGCGACCTTACCTGCGACGCGAGGGGTCCCGGGTTCGATTCCCGGCCGGGGCAGATATTTATGTGACAGATAAATATTTTTACTCGGGTCATGGGTGTAATTGTAATGTGTTATGTGTGTAGTCCATACCACTCGCGACACAGGTAGGTACCTAGTAACCTACTGCGGGGGTATGAGTGTGTCAGCGTTTAAATATGAATAATGGTAACTAAATTACATTAAATTTTAATGATTCTAATCATACACTTTTATTTTCCCTTTTAAACCCTAAGGCTTACGCACCCATGCATAAACTTACTCGAGGTACATACATGAACTTAACTTCACGTAATTACTAGGTACCCTTATTTTGTGCTATTGTACAATGGACTTAATATAACTAACAGGACTGATAACTCCGAAAATTTGTATTGTCGAAAATGGACCAAATTACAAGACATTAAAGTATACTTTCTATTGCGCCGAAGCCGAGAGAGATAGCCACAACCCGTGGGGGTCCCTGTGGCTCTTTCTTTCATATTGCCAGCTTAAAAATATTTTTGAACAAAAATTTTGTTTTTCAAAACTTGGTTGAAACACTTGTGTATTATTGTTACTTTAACAAGCTTAAGTCACCGTATTATAATTGCATTAATTTCGCTGTAGGTATATAAATTCCAAAAAGAAAATATAAATATAAAATATTATCTATCCTATTTTTTTTCTAATGGTAACCCGTTAAAGCGCATGAATGTCATCATGACGTCGATGATTTGACATTTTTGTGAATCTAACAACTGTGGTAACCATGAATTATAAATTCTTGGATTGTATGAGTAAGGTTTTTACTATTGTACTATTATTCCAGTTTCCCAATTAATGAAGAAATGCGACAAAAATGGCTCAGCAGTACACACGTGAAGCATAAAATTACAAAAAATCCAGTCGTATGCAGTTTTAATTTAAAACGTCAATTAATAAAATCGATATCGTGTAGATAGATAGTTTTTGTTCTATATATTTCTTCATCCTTGAGCCCATTGCTCATGATTATACTTCAATACCTAATTATATGTTTATATTAAACTAGCTTTCCGCCCGCGGCTCCGCCCGCGTGGAACTCAGTATGTCACAAAGTTTTTCCTGCGTGAATCCCGATCCCGCGAGAATTCTAGGATAAATAGTGGCTTATATATAACATTCCACAACTTCCACTACCTCCCAGTAAAAGCCCCATTTGAGCTCGCGAGTTCATTCGCGAATAGGAGCTTTTCCCGCGTGAACGTCGATCCCGCGGGAATTCTGGGATAAAAATATATGTTGCTCCATAACAATACAATACAATACAATACAACTTTATTGTACACCAGTAAAGTAACAACGGTAATACATACAGAAATATCACTAGTAGCACTACTACTTAACAGTAAAATACCAACTTGTAATAAGAAATATGGTGTAGACCAGTGGTGCCCAAACGGTCGATCGCGATCGACCGGTCGATCGCGAGAGGTTTCACGGTCGATCTTAGAAGTTAAGCCAGTACAAGATTTTATTTTCGAAAATTTATAAATTACCTACTTACTGAGCATGCATCTACATCTCGTTAATTTTCCGCCACAAGAAAAATATACTTAACTTGACCTGTATTTATTTTCTTTTCTAATAATATTTTTTATGTACAAATGTGTGTACAGAGTAAGAAACTATGTAAAACTGTTTGATTATAATCATATTATAAATCTAATCATTAATAATTACTTATTATTACAACATAAAATAATAGATAATAAAAAAAATACATAAAAATAAATATGTCGATCTTAAACCCTTAACTTTTTCTCAAGTCGATCTTCACAGCAAAAAGTTTGGGCACCACTGGTGTAGACAATAGGCGGTCTTATCGCTAAAAGCGATCTCTTCCAGACAACCATGGTCTTATGGAATTTTATATACAGATTGTCAAGAAAGGCAGGGTGTACATATAAATAATAATGATGACAAAAAAGCAATGCAGTGTTATAAGTTGAAAAAAAAGAACAAGAAAGATCACAGTTCAGCAAACCGACATCGTTTTAAACAAGACAAAGGTGAAACAATTAAAGTGGGAGAGGGCCAAAAAGTATAACATAAAAGACATGTAGTGCTCCTTAATTTGCCTCTGAAAGGAGTAGAGCGTTGGAGCCTTCCTTATAGTTAGCGGTAAGGAGTTCCAGAGACTAACCGCATGGACACTAAATGATTTATTATAAAAATTGCTAGAATGAGGAGTTCGTAGACATAAGTTAGAATTTGAACGAAGAGATCGATTATCGCCATGAAGTCTCATGGCAAACAGATATTCAAACCGTTCTTTTAGGTACACAGGAGAAGTAGGACTGTGCAGTACGCAGTAGAGAGCAGAAAGTATATGAGTATTCCGGCGAAGGCGGATTGGGAGCCACTTGAGCTTGTGACGAAAATCTGAAACGTGATCGTATTTTCGAAGTCCGAAAATAAACCTGATGCATAAGTTTTGGAGGCGCTCAAGTTTATTAAGTTGCTCCTCTGTTAAGTCAAGATAGCAAATATCTGCATAGTCAAGAATAGGAAGGAGTAAAGCATGAGCTAGCGTAATTTTCGTGGGAATGGGTAGGAAATATTGCAACCTACGGAGGGATCCAACAGCCGCAAATAGTTTCCTACTGACTTCATTGATCTGAGGCGTCCAAGAGAGGCAGCTATCCATAATAACACCAAGATTTTTGACTGTTTTACTGTAAGGCAGATTTATTCCGTTAATAGTGACTGATGGCAGCAGAGACCAATCTACTTTTGTTAATAACTGTGAAGAACCGATTACGATGACTTGCGTTTTTGCTGGATTAATTTGAAGCCCATATGAGTTACTCCAATTCAGAACGTGACTCAGATCAGTGTTAATGGTCTGAATAGCGTTCGGAAGATCATCCAGGGATGCACTAGTATATATTTGGAGATCATCTGCATACAAGTGGTAGGAAGAAGTGATATGTGAAGTGATAGTATTTATGAAAATTGCAAAAAGTAATGGAGACAACACGCCACCTTGCGGGACACCGGCTGTGGTAGAGGTCCAAGAGGAATACTTATCTTGTATCCGGACACGCTGCCGGCGCCCACGCAAGTAACTCTGAAACCAGTCAATTCCAGTTGGAGATATGTTAAGAGAATGTAGAATCCCTAGCAGAATATCAGCATCTACTGTCCCAAAGGCATTACTAAAATCAAGCAAGACGAGCACAGTGAGATGACGATTATCCATGCCATGTCGGATATCATCAGTTATTTTAAGTAGTGACGTGGTTGTACTATGGCCTGGACGGAAAGCGGACTGAAGAGGATTAAGGAGGTTGTGTGTAAAAAGATAGGAATGTAGTTGGTGTTGGACAAGTTTTTCGAGGACTTTTGACAGAAACGGGAGTATGGATATGGGACGGTAATCATTTAAGGATACTGGATTGGTTTTTTTGGGTAAAGGTATGATTATTGCATCTTTCCATGCGCAGGGAAAAGTGTTTGAGGAAATCGACGTATTCATGATGAAAGTTAAAACAGGAGTTATGATGTCAAGAAGTGGAATTATCATTTTCTTACTAACGTCATCAGAACCGACGGCATCCGACCCAATGGAGAGTACATTTCTTTTAACATCACAATCAGTGAATTGACTAAAATGAAATTCAGGAAAGTTAGGAGTGGGAAGTGACAAAAGATTATTTAAAGTAGTTGCTTTTGTAATGCCGTCAATGGCAGACGTACTGGAGAAATGATCATTTAGAGAATTTAGGTTCAAATCTGTTCGAATAGGATCATTACGCGATTTCCCGACTCCTAATGTTCTTAGAAATTTCCAAACCTTAGCAGGATCTTCGCCTTGCACAGATTTATGGATATAGCGTCGTTGTGCATCCCTACACAACTTGTTGCAGTGGTTCCGTATAATCCGATACTTTTCATGGTTGGCATCAGTAGGTACTAATTTAAATCTTGACTTAGCACGGTTCTTTTTTAAAATCACAGCTTTTAAGTCATCAGTGAGCCAGGGGGCAGGTGCGTGCCGTATGCGAACTGGACGAACAGGAGCATGCACATCAAATAACTGAGTCAAAAGAGAATTAAAAAGCGCTATCTGTTCATCAACAGTACCGGCCTCCAAGACGACACTCCAGTCTATTTTCGCGGCATCATCACGAAGCCGGTGTAGGTCCATTCCCGCGAAATTTCGCTGAAGTAAAATCCTTGACTTGCATTTTGGAGGCTTCACCTTATAGGATAGAAAAAATAAACTAAAATAACCTCCTTTATCTCCCAGTGATAGTCCCATAAATAAAAAAAATCTAAGCCCGCGACTTGGCGCGAAGGTGTTTTTCCCGCGTGTATCCTGATCCCGCGGGAATTGCGGGATAAAAAGTAGCCTATAAGTATGTTGGTCCACAATCTCCTCTATCTCCCAGTGAAAGTCCCATAAAAATATAAGCCCGCGATTTGGCGCATAAGAGTTTTTCCCGCGTAAATCCTGATCCCGCGGGAATTTCTGGATAAAAAGTAGCCTATATGTTGCTTCAAAACTTTCCGAATCTCAGTAAAAGTTTCATTAAAATCCGTTGAGCCGATCCGGAGATAAGCGTGTACAAAGAGACAAACTTTTTTTATAACTTTTCAACCCCTATTTTACCCATTTAGGGATGATTTTTTAAAAAAAATTGATACAGGTTTTTCATTATTTTTTTTCATAATTCTAAACACCAATTTTCATAACACCTGGTTTACAATTGACGGACTTTCATACAAACTTTGAACCCCTATTAGACCCCCTTAGGGGTGGAATATAAAAAAATCCGTTCTTAGCGGATCCCTTCTAACTATAAACTACTACCCTGCCAAATTTCATCTCAATACGTTCAGCGGTTTCTGAGATTTTGTGATGAGTGAGTGAGTCAGTCAGTCAGTGACCTTTTGCTTTTATATATATAGATAAAAAGTAGCCTATATGTTGCTTCAAAACCTTCCGAATCTCTCACTAAAAGTTCTATTAAAATCCGTTGAGCCGATCCGGAGATAAGCGTGTACAAAGAGACAAACTTTTTTTATAACTTTTCAACCCCTATTTTACCCATTTAGGGATGATTTTTTAATAAACTTTGATACAGGTTTTTCATTATTTTTTTCATAATTCTAAACACCAATTTTCATAACATTTCATCTCAATACGTTCAGCGGTTTCTGAGATTTTGTGATGAGTGAGTGAGTCAGTCAGTCAGTGACCTTTCGCTTTTATATATATAGACTAGGAGCAGAAAGGGTTGCGCTATAGATCTAAGGTACCTACGTTTGGGGTTACAAGTGCCCCCCCCCCCCACGAGTGGAGATAATTTCCGAGTTATGATTTTTTCGAGAAATCATAATAATATATATCGTTTAACACCGTGAAATCCATGTTTTCGAGATTCTGAGTTCAAACACACATACAAAACACACACACCCACACCCACACCCACCCCCTCTCTCTCTCTCTCACACACACACACACACACACAAATATAGCTACAGTTGCTTTTTCAAAGTTTACTATGCGTTTAATTCAATGTTCCTCCATTTTAATTGCTTGATCCTTTTTTATGGCGGGGGGCTTGGCCCTCCGAGCCCCCCCCCCCCATTATGGGGGCCTGCGGCCCCACTTTCCACCCGCTTCTTTGTAAGACAGCAAGCAGCATTTTAATCACAGTAACGAAATGAAAACCAACAAAATTATCAATTGCATTATATTCCTTCGCCACAAATACTCCACTACCACATCAGCAAAATTTGGTATGGTGTCGTAATTTTGTTTTTTAAAAAACCTCTTAATCACTCTATCACTCATAATCAATCATTCAATCCTCTGCGTATGAGTCCCATCCTCTGCCACAAAAGAATTGACTCGGTCAAAAAAAAAACAAGAGAGAGCACATTCACGTTATAACAGTATTAACGGAACGTCATTGATAATTTTTGTGCTACCTTCCATGTTTTAGATAATCTACCCTCTTATTCTAGTAGTAATACGTTATTTTTGTAGATTCAGGTAGAATTAGTTTTGTGCTACCTTCCACTTCTCTCCTTTTTGACAAGTTCCCTCTTACTCGACATCACATTGACAAGAAATGTCAATCGTAATACGCAATTTTTGTGGAATTTATTTTCGTCGTTATTAATTTAAAACGCGTCACCTGGATTTCAAAATGGTTTCAAACGTTCACACTAAACCCTGGCTACATCTCCCAACTCGTACCAATATTAAATTCAGGTACCTTAGACCTATAGGACACCCGTAGAAAGATTGCAAGATTGAATTTGTCTCACAATAATAAAATCTTATTGTCACCCTGATAGAAAGGGACACACTCTCTCGGTTGTAACTATTAAATTCGCTCGGCTTGCTTTTCAGCTGCGAGTGCTCAGTCCTGTTATATTAAGTCCATTTATTGTACCTAAATCATAGAGATATTACCACGGACGAAATTTTTAGTAATCACCTTTCTCTCTCTGGCTCCTAGGGATCGGAGAGAGATAGGTAATTACCGTTATCTCAGAGTAATGATAAATGTTTATCATATCTCAGAGTAATGATAAATGTTTATCATTACTCTGAGACCGTTATCGTTGTTTCTCTTTCTAACCGGGGGCGATTGCAATATTTGCAATGTATGGGCAGCTGTAATGCTCACCCACTCTAGTGTAATATCTCTAATTCTCTATGACCTAAATTGTACCTCGTCTGTGATTAATAGATTATGTTTTATTTTTGTTTTTATTTTTATGTTTTCATATTTCATTGCCAATTTGCCAATTCATTTCATTTCATTTCAGACAAATCACAAAATGTCAAAATGCATTTAATATAATTAAATTAGCATCGTTACTTATACTTACCTTATAAACCCCTAGTTTATGTAACTAGTCGGTGTAATACTTCCAGTGTGTTGTTAAAAATGGCTAATGTAATAGAAGCTTTAATTATTGCATCGGAAAAAGCTGCTAATGTAGCGCGATCCTGTTGCAGAGGCTCCAACAATGAGACTCTTGTGGTGGCTGAGAAGTCCGAGGGAGAGGCAAATGCCCGCTTTGACAAAGATTTTAAAACTATAGCAGATGTGTTAGCGCAAGAATCGGCTAAGTCCGAGATAGTCAAAAGACTCCCCGAGCTTATAAATAACGTACGAGGTGAAGAATGTGCTGAAATAAACGGAGTCTGCATTGGATTGCAAGACACTGCTGATAAAACAGCAGAATTGCTCAGCAAACTTGTACCAGCAGAGAATGCCAGATGTATGGCAGATGCTGCGCATGGTGATGTTACCCACTTTTTGTGCAATTCCCTGTCTAGTAGTCTTCCCTTTATAGACCCCAATGACTTGGGCGTGTGGATAGATCCCATAGGTACGAAATAAGTTTTATTAACCCAAATCTTACATACTCCATCTGCAGAATATTATTAGCTAAGGGCAAGCGAGTTTAACATAATAAAATTTCTACCTTTATTTTACTGCTAGAACCAAGTTTCACCCCAATCCATGTAGTTACAAAACCATAGATATGCTGTTTTGCATAAGGTCCCTTTATAACTGTTCAAGCACTAAGTTACTGTTATAACTAAATGGTTAATGATAAAGTTGTTACTGTAGTCCACCTCCAATACAAAACCTTTAATATCTATGTGTTTCTATAATATTTATGTTATAGATGCAACAGCTGAATTCATAGCTGGGGTAAGAGGGGAAGCAGGAGAGGGCAAAGGCCTCCCATGTGTCACTGTCCTTATTGGGGCTTATCTACGATCAACGGGAGAGCCGGTTGTTGGTATTGTCAACCAACCATTTTATGACAGGTATGTAATACATTTAAAAAATTTATGGACATCTGAGTTACCAAGAATATGAAATTGCCACTTTCCACTAAGAACTAATTTATTGCTAGACACCTAGTTTACATAAATCAATTCAGTTTGTTAGCAGAACTTATTTATGACATTTTAAATTATCTTTGTCAATCTGAAATTTTACTTAATCACAAGGGTAAAAAGCTGGCATTTTTGTGGTGTGTAATTCAAACAAATTCCACATTGAACACAAACACATTAATAAAAACAAAAAACCCGACTGCTTACAAAAGAACTCAAAAGAAAAAAATATATTACATAATGTAACAGTTAACATTGTGTAGTTGTTATTTAATATATTCATTTTATTTGGTCAGTGGCAAAGGACGAATTGTTTGGGGTATCCACTTTAATGGCACTGATGAATGGTATGGAGGTGATGACACATCTGGAAGCAAAGCAATTCTTATGAGTGGAGCTGAGAAACCAGAAATAATAGAGAAGTTCAAAAGTTCTGGCTGGGAGGTTAAGTCAGTGCCTGGAGCAGGTCACAAGCTTTTGAAAGTTGCTTTAGGTGAGTGTCAACTGTGTCATAATTGTTGTAGGTCATTTTTATACAATGTTTTCTTGGGTCATTCCTTCAATATAGCAAGTAAAATTCTTGCTTGTTTATTAAATGTAAATTGCTACTGAGTTTCTATTTTGAAGTTGGATAGAATGAGGTGCAACTTAAATGGAAATTTATTAAAATTTAAAGCGTGCAAAAAGTAAAAGAGTAAAGTATATATAGGCTAAATAATGCTATATAGAATCTATGTGGTAATGTATGTTTTAAAAAATGGAAGTGAATATTATATTTTATGACAATATCTTTTCATAAAATTGAAGCTCCTGATATGCAACCCATTTGATTAGATGAACTTTTTAAAGGTTTTTTGTTAGTGTGGGTGTTTTATTTATGTACAATTTAATTTGATTACAGGAGAAGCTGCTGCATACATCGTGTCTCAAGGAACTACTTTCCGCTGGGACACTTGTGCACCCCACGCTGTGATAAGGGCGAAAGGTGGTGATGTACTAAGCTACTCGAAACTCATACCTATTACATACAATGACTCCAAAGATCTTGAAACTCAAGAATATTGTAACTCGGAAGGTATCATTGCCTTCACTAGTCAAGATGTTTGTGATAAAATTAAACAAATACTTTATGATAATTAAATATACAAAAATATAATAATGTTTTGTCAAAGATTATGCATAATGTTGGTTCTTAAAACTAGCCATACTGGCCTTTATGCCTAACCCTACTGCCTGTAAGTTTAACTTAACCAGGTTAACATAGAGGACACATGCACCATATCAATATTGTCAGTTCAAATGTACTGCTAGGAATTCAGGAAATGAATTGCTTGCAGAGGAATTGCTCAATGTGGCCTTTTTAGACCAACAGATGTGTCAGGTAAGGCTTTGTGTGTATGGCTAGGTTAAAGAGAATGAAGCTATTAGCTGATGACTTCTTATTATTACTGATCTTAAAATCTTATTATTACTGATATATTTAATCTTTATTATTGCTTATAATTATGTGTACTTAAATAAATTGAATTTCCAAATATTATATCCCTTTGTACCTGATAAACATAATTATGATCTCATTAGTCTGATTAAAGCTAGTCTATATGTAAGATACAAAACAAGGATATGATCTTATACTAATTGTGAATGATTTATAAGATTAAAACAAATATAACATATAAAAATTGCTAATTTTATTTCTGTAATTCTTTCTACAAGTAAATTAACTGCTAGAACTGCTTGATGATTCAGTACTTTTACTTCTCTTTTTCTTTTTTTTACTTTTCTTCTTTTCCTTCTTTTTCTTTTTCTTTGTTTTCTGTTCCTCCTCCTGCAAATAATAGAATTTTTGAAACAATACAAAAATATTATTTCAAAAAATTAATTTCCTACATACAACTTTATGTTTATATCCCTTGGATGAGTAACCTGGGACTTTACAGTCAACTACCACTAAAACAAATTCTATGGCAATATAAACATTCTCATAGTATTTAATCAGTTTAAAATCTATATAGTGGACAAGTACATCTTGTGTGAACATGGATTTCCCTATTTTAATTCTGTTAGGGTTCATTAGGCGCTTTGCCCACGGAGCAACTCAGGTTGAGGCAACTATCAACTTTTTAAGTTTCCTGTTAAGTTGATAGTTGCTACAACGTTTACGGTTCCGGCAATATTAAAGCAATTTGTGAGCAACTTGATTGATTGATTTGCGATTAACAGTTGCGGAAACCGGCAACTTTAAAAACCGGTATAATATTGTGACAGCCCTGGCGTATCACCTCGCTTAACAATAAACAATAGGGGCCATAAACATGTCGAGCAAACAATAGAACAATGGACGGCCGTCTCGAAAGTACGCACGCGCACGACGCTTCGACGACCTTACGGCAAAAGTCATAAGGGCGAAAGTCGATTGCAAGGAACGTACTCGAAACTCCCACACGGTATCGGAATTGCGGGAATGTTCTAGATTGGCGTGAATAGTAGGTGAGTGGTATAAAAAGGGGCGATCGGTCAACCGCGGACATTCTAGTTTCGGAAGCGAAACCAGGAAGATACCAGTGAGAAGTGAAGTGATTTCTACGAGCGATACAGTGTTCGACGAGTGTGTTTACTAGTACCTACGTGCAGAGTGTTTTAGTGTGTACTGTGTACATCGTGTAATTTGTGTATCTACGAGTACAATTAAAGTCTTTGTGGTACAGTTTGGCATTTTCTCGAACCCCATACTCCTGACACTTAACAATATTTAACAGTTGCTAGTTGCGGCAGCTGAAAACTGTTGACGATTGCCGGAACTCGAGACTCGAGTTGCTGTATGTGCGCAGTTCAATTGAAATGTATGTAAACAGCTAGTTGCCAGTTGCTGCAATAGTTGCTCCGTGGGCAAAGCGCCTTAAGATTCTATTTTTATATGTGAAGATAATTATTGTTGTTAAATGTCGTATATGTTACTGGCTAAACCCCATTTCAGGATAAACTAGTTTTGCCTAGGCCAAACTAATTGTTCCTATATGCAATAGGATAAACTGGTATAGCCTAGGTTAAACTAGTTTGTCCTTAGCCCGATAGGATAAATCAGTTTAGCCAAGGCCAACCTAATCTAACATTTATATAAAGTTTATATACCTACTTACTAAATTCATAATCACTAGGAGTCCTACTCCTCACACATATCAACAAAGTATTGCTAAATGCTAGTTTGACACAAACCGTAATTTCATAAAAAAAGTGTAAATAATATCTTACCTGTTTTACTGGTACTTCAGGTATAGTTGGTACAACAGGTGCACAGCCTGTATGCCTTAGGGAAGCAGTGACCTGGTCAATTTTACTCATATCTGCATTTGGTACACGATATTGCTCACAGTGATCCACCCTCAATGTACGTCCAAGGATCTGAAAATTTTATTAAACACTTCGATGCCTTATAGTGAAAATCACGTAAGTGTAAAACAAGTAACTTTTCAGGACGAAAAAACAGCGTGCTGCAAAATTTTTACGCCTTAGTAAATACCTCGTAAGTGTAAAACAAGTAACTTTTCAAGAGGACGAAAAACTGCGTGTTGCAAAATTTTTGTATGGGATTGTTTATGTTATTTTATTAATTTATTTGACAATTTAACCCGCTTTAATATACAGAACTGTTATATTCTGTAAGATTGATCGAAATGCAAAGAATGCTACTTACGAGGTATTCATACAATTAAGACTCGTATTCACACCAAACTGTCAATTGCGTTTACGAGGTTCTCAATTACTCACTCAATTGTTATAGATGGCACTATAAGTATCAAATGGCCAAATTAGTTAAGATAAGGGTGTGCGTTTCGAGGTTTTCTTCCTGTTAACGCAATAAAAAAAAAATTGAGCGAAAATGCATTCCCGAGATTTTCACTATAAGGCGACGACTTGTAGATCTGTATGAATTTTTGAATATATCCTACCCCATACTAGAAAATACATACTGCCATGATTAAAGCAGGTGGTAGAACGCTCAGGCTATGTGGAAGATCTCCCACATGATAGGCTGACCAAGTCTGCAGTGGATGGTCAATTAAATGAGTGTACCAGACTCACTAACAACTAAGACTATTGGCGATAGCTTGTGATACTCATAAACTCTGCCCAAATTACATGACAACCACAACCGCTCAGACAAGAGTGATACAAAAAAGAAGACATTGCTTAAACTGTTATGATCAGATGGCATAGCTTTACACAGCAGGGTTTCAGATTCAGAGTGAGATTGACTTTTACTCAAGATGGATATTAAATATCCCTTTACATTTGAAAAGAATAATATATAATATGGTGGTGGTAATTCTACCAATTTTTATTTTATATTAAATACTAGCTTTGGTGGTCTCTCTAGTCTTGAGCCTATAATGCTTGGTGGTATGACATTACCAGTCTGCTCTGATTTTCGGTACCTGGGGTCTCTTGTACAAAAAGACGGAGAAATCGACCAGGTTGTTACATATCGGATCACCTCTGGTTGGATGAAATGGTGGCAGGTCACAGCATCAATTTGTGATCCACGGATGCCCCTTAAGTTAAAGGGTACAAATCTACAAAAATCTACAAATCCGTCATAAGACCTGTCGTATTGCATGGTTCAGAATGCTGGGCTACAAAGAAGATGGAAGAAAGAAGATTGCATTTGGCGGAGATTAGAATGTTGAGATGGATGTGTGGAGTAACAAGAATGGATAAAGTTAGAAATGAGTATATTTAGAGGAAGTTTGAAAGTAGCTGATATAACTGAAAAGTTGAAAGGAGGGCGGTTGGCGTCGTATGGACATGTGAGAGAAAGCGCATGTGACGAGAAGAGTGCTTGATATGAATGTGGATGGATGGAGGACACGAGGACGGCCAAAGAAAAGATGAATGGACTGTGTGGAAGATGATATGAAAGATAAGGGAGTTAGTGAAGAAGTGACGGCTAATAGGCAAGAATGGAAGAGAAGAACATATTGCACCAACCCCAAATAAAATTGGGATATGGGTAGGAAGATGATGGCTGGTAATCATTACCTTGATTCCATTTAGATTATCCACAGCAAGTATAGTTGACCTTTGATCTTCATAGCAAATAAAGGCAAATCCTCTAGATCTGCCAGTTGCCTTATCTCTCACTAAATTAATGTTTACTATTTCACCATACCTGTAAATGGTAAATATATGAATATTAATCGAATGTTGTCCATAAAATCAATGTACAACTAGCATTAAAGTGATCACTTAAATTTAAAACAACATAGGAGAATTTTGCATATTCTTAGTGGACACTTACTGAGAAAACACACAGATAACATCTCCCTCGGTGAGATCATATGGCATGCCACCCACAAATATCCAAGCACTGTCTTTGTATTGATCATGCCAGGAGCTTTTCGAGTTGCCTGACAACTCTCTTTCGCTTAGTTTAAGAACATTTTTCATATTACTGCAACAAAAAATGTTAGGTATATGTTACACATACTATAGAATTAGAAAAATAGGGTGTTTACCCGTGGTCCCGTTGGTTTGTCCCGTTGACGGGACCACGGGTAATTTTAATTCCCCGTAGTCCCGTTGCACTAGGGGTTACACTTTTATCGACTTTTTCAACTTCTGATATCGATATAATGTTTGAACCTCCTTAGAATAAAATAAAAATCCATGATAACGGCATATTGGAAACGTCAAAAGAGCATTCTTCTGACTATACTAGATAGAAAAAAAAACAGTTATTTACAGTATATTTTATTCAATCTTAAGCAAATGAAATTAAAATTATTTTATATGATTTTGGTGATTAAAAACATTTTTCGACAGTCAAACTACGCCATCGCTTCAACAAAGCTCTACGGTAAGTGATGTTGGAAGAAGGAGGGGTAATAAACTCCCAAGGATTTTTTTACTCTACACACACTACACTTATTCCTACTTAAGGCTATAATATAACAAAGCCATGTCCAAGGTGTTGCAGACTGTTTCGCTCACATAGCCTCATCATTTTCCTTCCTTACTAACTATTCTCTAACACTTATGCTTCCTTTATATGATAGCTGAAAAACATATCTACACAATAACTGCCATACATAGGTATTATGTATATGGATATTCCTTAAAGAAGGTACATAGATTAAGTATTTTAATTACCATATTTTACCGTCAATCAGATTCCGACCTATTTTGTTTAATTACATTAGAATTTGGACATCACTATTATAAGATCAACCTACTTAACCGCTAAAATAAAGCCGGTAAAATCTTCAAAAAACTGAACAAGTTTTGAAAGTTAAGAGAAAAAAATAAACCTAAAATTAAAGAAAATACACTTAAATTCCATCTTCGGAAAAAAATACAGAAGAAACAAAACTGAAAATGTTGAATTCATAACCCATGTACACATACATTACACTAATGGTTCATTAAGATTTACTAGTTACTGCCTGCAACTTTGTCCACGTGAGAGAGAAACAACGTCTGAATAACCGTAGGGAATGCAGGGAAAATTAAGCTCTCCATTGTGAGAAAAGATCGAAAGGTTCAGTGACGCTGCTGGCCACCAACCTTTTTTATTTTAATTAAAAAAAAGTATAGATCAGGGTATCAACATTTCAAGAAAATTTTATAATATATGGGATAATTTAATCGATAAAAAGTATCCTTTGTCCTTTTTCCACGTCTACTCTATATCTGTACCTCATTAAAATTCATCTGTATTTCATTAAAATTTCCTCGTGCAAAGTTAATATGTCCTAGAACTGGGACCACGAGGAAGCAAGGTATGCAATCATATTGTATCTCCACTTTGGTCGCGTTTCTGTTTGCGCGTGCATGTATGTGCGTTTGTGATTAACAGACATCTTAATCAGATGTGGTCATGCTTAAATTTATACACACGCGCGGGCACTCACACACACACACACACACACACACGCACGTAGATATGTTTTAAAACATCCAGTTTTTCAGCTATCATATAAAGGAAGCATAAGTGTTAGAGAATAGTTAGTAAGGAAGGAAAATGATGAGGCTATGTGAGCGAAACAGTCTGCAACACCTTGGACATGGCTTTGTTATATTATAGCCTTAAGTAGGAATAAGTGTAGTGTGTGTAGAGTAAAAAAATCCTTGGGAGTTTATTACCCCTCCTTCTTCCAACATCACTTACCGTAGAGCTTTGTTGAAGCGATGGCGTAGTTTGACTGTCGAAAAATGTTTTTAATCACCAAAATCATATAAAATAATTTTAATTTCATTTGCTTAAGATTGAATAAAATATACTGTAAATAACTGTTTTTTTTTCTATCTAGTATAGTCAGAAGAATGCTCTTTTGACGTTTCCAATATGCCGTTATCATGGATTTTTATTTTATTCTAAGGAGGTTCAAACATTATATCGATATCAGAAGTTGAAAAAGTCGATAAAAGTGTAACCCCTAGTGCAACGGGACTACGGGGAATTAAAATTACCCGTGGTCCCGTCAACGGGACAAACCAACGGGACCACGGGTAAACACCCGAAAAATAAGAACCTGTATTAATGAAGTTATTACTTACGTCATAGGATTCATCTTCGGTAACTATTTCTGTCGTAGTTACTTTTATACAAATAAATTATTTTATTATCCTGGGGGGTTTTATATAAATTATTTACGCAAAGCTAGCAGCTGAGGAACCGGCTAGAACTATGAGATAGAATATGTAAAAACATATTTTAAGCTGAGAGTTATTTGTTTTGTAACACAATTTTTTGATTCAATTTATTTCATTTCACAAACAAACAACAATAATACAATAACAATCAACATTGAGTTATAGGTTGAGGTTGACAAAAGAAATTACACGAACCAACCATTGACGACATTGACGTTGACATTTGTTTGACAATTCGGCCGCGTTCCGTAACTATTCCACATAACAAACATAAGGGCCGCGTTCCTTAACTAGCCCATAACAATCTTGCCCTCAACGCCTATACTTTGAGTTCCATTAGGTTTTGACGTTCAGAGTGTTGTACCCTAATGAACGGCTTTTTGAGATGTTACGAGTGTTATGGGCTAGTTACGTAACGCGGCCTAATCTCAAAAAAGCGTTCCATGGATTAAAGGCATTTATGGTCGTGGCATTTGGTGTTCGTTTGAGTGGGCTGTGATGGATGTAATGGATCGGGTCATCACTTTCGATCTCACAACGTCCCATCTGAATCGATGGGGCGTTGTGGGCGCTGTTAAATTTGGCGCACTTTGGAAAAATGTAAGATGGCAACGGAAAATATATTTTATCATAATAAAATATATAACGGATTTTAACGTTGATGTAAACATTACAAATGGCGAGCTTGAAAAACGAAGGCGGGAACTCAAAAAGATAAAGAGGAGCAATTCCTGACGATAAACCTCAAATCTATTGATTAACTTCTGGTGCATTATTACACACCATTTATTTTTTCCGCTCTAACGCTTCAGAAAAAAGTTCTTTTTTGAAATCATACAAAAATATGTTTTCTGTCGCCATCTTACATGTTTTAAAAACGCGTCAAGTTTAACAGCACCTACAAGCTACAACTACTTATGATCGAAAATTTCCAATTAATTGTTAAAACCTAAATACGCGGAACGGGTGGTGGGATGTTTTGAGCGTTATGATTGCTTACTGGAACGCGGCCATAGTCTGTACTAGATAGATTTGACAATTGAAATATTTTTCGTCTGTGGTAGGTAGCGTGTGCCGTGTAGGTATAATATTTTGTGAAATTGTGAACAAAGCTGAATTGAAAATTGAATTCTCCATCATTTGGTATTGGTTTTGTTTTTGCAAATAAAATAACTTCTATACCTAACTTCACAATTTCACATTCACTCACAAGTGAAGTGACGAGATACTTTGTTTTGTTGTTTGACATCGTACCTACCTACGACGATTTATGAATTTAAGCAAGCCAAGTATTGCTTTAATTTTCTATTATTTACAGCATGACGACCCCTACCCCCGACACTCCAGAGCAGTATGACCAGGTAAATTATTTTTGTCAACATATTGTCTTCATTGCATTACTTTATATTGTTCTCACATGCTGACTTTTAGAAAGTCTTTACCGAATAAAGCATTTAAAATATCATATTTATCATTTCAGTTTGATGACGAGGATTCGGAGCAACAGCTTGGCGCAACAGGTTCCGGTCGTAAAAGACTTTTTAGTAAAGAATTACGATGTATGATGTATGGGTTTGGAGACGACCAAAACCCTTATACTGAAAGTGTCGACTTCTTGGAAGATCTTGTTATAGAATTTATCACTGAAACTACACACAAGTGAGTCTTATGTTTCTGTATTTTTAAGTAATTCATACACTTGGGAAGTTGATCAGCTAAAATTGTTTAACACTCTTGAACACAAAAGGATTAAGTAAAATGATGGATTCATTAATTCAACACTCGTCAATGGCCTGGTCTTCTCATGACTGGAAAGTCTAGAGCATGTTCCATCAGAGTGCTCACATCAGTAGCATTGTTTAATTCAACACACATCAAACTTTCATTAAAAGAAACTTACACAAAGTAATTTCTACTATTACAGAGCAATGGAAGTTGGAAGGACAGGTAGAGTGCAAGTGGAAGACATTATTTTTTTAGTTCGGAAGGACCCTCGTAAATATGCCCGTGTCAAAGATCTGTTGACAATGAATGAAGAACTCAAAAAGGCTAGAAAGGCCTTTGATGAAGTTAAATATGTTGGTGAGTTACATAACTGGCATTGCAACTTTTGATTAATTTGAATGAAATGCCTACTGACAAATACTACTTACTACATTATAATTTCATTCTCTTTTTTTATACTTAACTTTTTGATTCAATGTGTTCAAATTGAACTTGTAATAGCTTGAAACATACTACCTTTAATAATAATGATCTGAATTTGAATTGAAACTTCATAGTTAATACCTCCATTTTATATTTAACTTACATATTATTCATTTAACTGACGCAATTGTTTTGAACTTATAGAAGGTCAACAATAACATTGATGGCCAAACAAGAACGCCATGCTTCTAAGACTGATGCAAGTAACAGAATTTATTAAAGACATTTGCTTCTGTGTCTGCACTATGTACCCTTTATTTAATCAGGGCTTATGTTATAAATCATGATTGTTCAAGTAGACTAACCCATGGACAGTAAATACTATTTACACAAGTAATTTTTCAAATGATAAATTTTTAAGGAGTTGGGTACATAACGGGTGGGCCATAATAAAATGCACTTTTGAAAATTTTGTAAAAAAACATTGGTTATATTTTCCGAACTTTAATACATTTTTAAACAAACACTAATATTTAAAATTTATGTTTTAAAAACAATATCGTCCAAATGGTCTCCAGATCGACGAGCGCACTCCTCTAAACGAGATCTTAAATTTTCGAAGACTCGTCTGCAAGTCGCTATGGGAATCAAGGCCATTTCTAGACGAATGTTTTGTTTTAATTCGTCGATAGTTTTCCGATTATTATTAAACACCCTACTTTTAAGATAACCCCATAAGAAAAAATCGGGAGGGGATAAGTCGGGGCATCGTGGGGGCCACTCGATGTCACCCCTCTTCGATATGACTTTTCCAGGAAACATTGTCTTAACGACCTCCATGCTAACGTTTGACGTGTGGCATGTGGCCCCGTCTTGTTGAAACCACGTCATTGAATTGTATCCATCAATTTCTTGAAGCTTTGGAGCTAAAAACTCGTTCAGCATTCTCACATAGCGTTCCGAATTAACCGTAACCGCTTGACCACGAGTATTCTCAAAGAAATAAGGTCCGATCAGACCCTTAGCAGATATTGCTGTCCAAACTGTAACTTTTTGACAGTGAAGTGGCTTCTGATGTTTCAACGATGGTTGCTCTGCACTCCAGTATCGGCAATTTTGCTTATTTACAAAACCATTAATATGGAAATGGGCCTCATCTGAAAAGATAATGTTTCCAAAACTAGAGAACCGCTCAAGCATTATCGATGAAAATTCAAATCTTTTAGTAAGATCATCTGCTTTTAATTGTTGTACGAGTTGAATTTTATACGGATGAAGTTTTAAATCACGTAACAAGATTCGCCTCAAGCTCGTACGCGGTATCCCCAAAGCCGCTGAACGTCTTCGTGTTGAAAGTTTCGGATCCTCTTGAACAGACTCATTAACTTCTCCTATCTTCTGTTCTGTTCGCGAAGAACGCGGGCGACCCTGACGTTTAGTTGGCAATGTCGAACCGGTTTCTTCAAACCTTTTCAACCACTGTTTCATGACATTAGTGCTAGGGCACTGACGTATACTCTGCAATCCATATTTTACTCGAAATAATCGTCGCACAGTAATGTAAGAATGATCATTCTCGTAAAACGTTCGCACAACGAACGCGCGATGTTCCCCCGTAAAATGACTCATGGCTACTAAAATTGAATAAAATGCACGACATAACAACACCCGCCCCGCACGCCTCACCCCGCATGTAGTAGTTTTATTCAAAAAACAAAAGTGCATTTTATTTTGGCCCACCCGATATTTTGCACCTTAAGGTTATTTTCTTGAGGCTGAAAATTGCTTGTGTATGGTGTATCAATTAATTTACATCATATTAACTATGTGTGTTGTGTTAACCCAAGTTGTTTTAACATTATAATTACTATATCAACTATGTGTTTAGACCATCCTATAATTCACATAATGCACAAGGGTTATAAAAACGTTTAACATTACAAATGACTGTATGCATTTCACTAGGAAATGGGTTCTCACAATATGTATTTTGTTTGCAGTTGTATTTAGGGGTTTTCCATAAATAATGTTACATGTTTAGGTGGAGAGATGTTGATTAAGTGTGACAGAGGGTGACAGGAGTCGTAAATTTCGTGAAGTCACACCTAAAAATGTTTTGATTTAAAGATTTTTGAAGTGAAACTTCTTTATCGGCGTTGAAAAAAATTTTTCGTCACATTTTTCGGTTACGCTTTGACATGGCTTTGACGTGTTACGCTTTTGACGCGTTACGCGCCATCTTTATTTTAAATCATTGTCAAATTTGAACTTTGATGTTAAATTTATTTAAGATTATGCATGTATCCAATTATTACTTTGTTATTGACTTCTGGGACTATTTATAAATTTTAAATGTTACCTTTTTAATGTTTCCTGTATTCCTTCTTTATTTTTATTGATAAATTTCTGTAACTTTAAATACGATTTCATGACATTTGTTTACTTTGATGACATTATTTGTCAATGTAACTCTGACGTCTCTTTAGTTTTGCTTTTTATCGAAATTATTTATAACCAGCCAGGTTTGTTTTGACTTGTTTGTGGCACATTGACATGACATAATATGCACAGACTAGCTAAATATTAATGTTTCGTTATACGGTATGCAACGACTAGTCTTTTTGGTAAAATATTTAATAAAGGTTTTTAACTGCAATATAACAGTAAATAAATTATAACTAAGTATTCAAAGATAGTTTAGGATGACTATTATAGTGATTTTTCCGGTGGAGTAGCATGTCGCTTAAGTGGAGCTACCACCAGACCTTACCATTCAGAAATACATGTGCAGTCTCCTCACGTCACAGATGAAAACAGAGTGGGAGAAATGTATAATTAGCGATTGATGCACTGAGTTGCGAACAATGACGATGATGAACAATACAATACAATTAAATTTATTTATAATTATAACAATATATTTATATTATGATATTATTATATATATTGTCGTAAATAAGTTTCACTTCATACGTGTGTACACTAGTACACGCACACATTTTTTTATTTTATTACATGTTTAATTGTAAAATAAGTGAGATCTCACTAGAGAGAGAGGGCTGTCAAAAGTGATGCTGTGACAAAGATGGGGAATTGGGTCAAAAATCATTAAACTTGTGTGACTTAAATTATGGGTGGCCCCTTAAGTATTTTGTACAAATTATATATTGAGAATACCAATGACATAATGAAATATGCACAGTTAGTGCTCTTACACACGAGCGGCACGATGTCAACGGCAGACAACGGCAGAGACAACTGCACCGGTTGGCGGCGGCCGTCGACGTATCGGCGGCGGCCGTCGACGTGTCGGCGGCAGACGTCAACGTATGTCGACGATTGCAATTCGATGTTGACATGTCTACGGCCGCCGCCGACACGTCGACGGCCGCCGCCAACCAGTGCAGTTGTCTCTGCCGTTGACATCGTGCCGCTCGTGTGTAAGAGCACTTAGCGATGGGTTGAGTATAAATTGTATGTTACAAAATGGGGGTACTTATACCTTAAGTATCAATATTAACATTGTCTTTGTTGTAAATACAACAATCTTTTTTCTTCAATAAATTCCTAGTAAGCGTCCAAACCTTCCCTTTGAAGTCCATTATCCACCAATAGAATGCTAACATTATGTTCCAAGTTAGTTGTTTTTTCACATAGGGCTGGGTTTGTGTAGTCTCCAACGCACATTAATACAGGGAAAATCTAGGTTATAAATTGATTTTTATCTAACATGGCTTATTATTTTTCAGAATGAAATGCTGGATTTAATACTTCAGATTAGGTAAGTATTCAGAATTCTATATTGTAAAATATTTGAAAGTTAATCACTGTCTGTCAATTTCTTAGTGGTGCTTGTTGGACTAAGACCTTTGCTTTTCATATGCTGAGAGAATCAGGGGAACAGTTATGAGATAAATGATCAAATGTTTTAAAGAACATTTAGTGACTAAACTAAAATTTTCGTTTCAGATTATTGCCTGGGATATGCTGTGCGACATTCCTTATGTATTTATAATATACCCAAATATCCTTAAAATTTAAAGACTTGTAAAACTTGTAAATATAGTTATAATTTGAATTATTCGACATTTTATTTATTAATAATACTTCATGTTTTATTACCCGACTGCGTCAGAAGGAGGGTTATGTTTTTCGAGTGTATGTATGTTTGTAGGTATGTATGTCCATTTATTTGTCGGGCCCCACAGCCCAAACGGTTGAACGGATTTCGACATATGAGGTATCGTTGAATTCGTCAGAACCGTATTAGTGTCATAGGGTATATGAATTTTCAAAATGGCGCCCGAAAGTGGAAGAAAAAGAGGGGATAATCTTGAGTTTTTCCTTATCTTAGCAATATGGGTATCAAATGAAAGATCGTGAAAAGATCTTTTCACAAATATAAGTACTGGGTTCGAGAATATGCCAAAATGTACCACAAAGACTTTATTGTACTCGTAGATACACAATTACACTATGTACACCGTAACCACCAAAACACTATGCACGTAGGTACTCGTAAACACACTCGTCGAACACTGTTTCGCCCGTAGAAATCACTTCACTTTTCACTGGTATCGCTCGTAGGTATAGCTGGTATCTTCCTGGTTTCGCTTCCTAACTAACTCTTCGCTAACTAGAATGCCACCCACTCGACCGAGTGCTCCTTTTATACCACTCACGCACCATTCATGCCATTTCTAGAATATTCCCGCTAATTCCGGTACCGTTTGGAATGAGGTTCGAGTACGTTCCTTGCAATCGACTTTCGCCCTTATGACTATTGCCGTAAGGTCGAAGCGTCGTGCGCGTACTTTCGAGACGGCCGCGCTCTATTGTTCTATTGTCCGCTTGACATGTTTATGGGCCTTATTGTTTATTGCTTCCGGTTTAGCGAAGTAGATACGCCAGGGTTTTCACTAGAGATGCGCCGAGTAACACTTTTGCCGAGTAACGAGTTTTACTCGGTTCAATTTTTTTTCAACCGAGTACTTGGCCGAGTAACTCGGTTTTATCAAATTCCCATTTCGCGCGCGTAAGCAAGTAGAAACAGGTTCGCGGTGTCCGTCAGAATGGCGGGTCACTACTCATTGATGTGTTCATTTAACGTTGATGTAGATTTAGAAAATTGCTACCTATTTGCTACCTAACATTAAATATTTGCTACCTCCGTATTTTTCAAAATAAATCACTTTTAAAGGTGACCGACCATTCTGACGTCAGCTTGGCGGGTATCCCGTATGTAGGAACTTCTGAGAATTATCGAAATGTTTTTTCACTATTAATTGCTACCTAAAAATCTAGCAGTCTGGATTCCGTAGCCTTTAAGGATAAATAGTTATTAACAAAAACAGTTTACGAAACCTTAAACGCCTACTAAATCAAAATTGCAAATGATGCGTAGATATTTACGTTGTATTATTATTACGTATAGGCGCTAAATGACAAGAATACATACTAAAACACTTACAGTCCTACAATAATCTTTTGGCGCGTGGATGACGTGTGGGTGACAGAGCAGTGCCTTACAGTTTGCCTTAAGCTGGGAACATATTATAGGACGCGGCTGACGGACGCGACTTAAGGTCGCGACTTATAGGTATGCACAGTATGTTGGAACGTCGTTAGCGGACGCGTACCGACGCTCATTCCATAAAGAACTGTAGACAAAGAAACATGTCGAGTAGTGAAAGTGAGGACGATTTTCTCGAATTTTTTTTATGGAATTAAGATAGCAAACGAGCACGCATGTGTCTTCCGCTGCCGCCCATAACAACTGTGACCGACCTAGAACTAGACTCAATGAGTCCCGTTCTAATTCGATCACAGATGCGTTGCTACCCCTGAGGACTGAGATGATCGCCTCTTAAAAAGTGTAACCGGCTCCACACCTTCCTATCCGGAACACAATTGTTCTTAAAACAATTATTACACGGTAGGAATGGTACTAAGTACCGTGGCGGGCGGTGTTACTTCCCCGGGTCAGCTCTAGGCCCTACCATCTAAAAAAATTAATAAGCGGCGGCTGCTTTATGTTGTCCACCCAGAAAGAAAATAAAAGGGAGCGTTTTGGGTCCATGACATAATTAAGGAAAGAACAGAGCCTGGTGAATACCACACATTGACTTTAACACAGATTCGTACTCCTATATCAGCAAAAGAGCAAGCAAGAGCAAAGAACAAGCACGTGCAAGCTCTAGCGTAGTCCGTCTCCTTCTGCCGCCTGACGCGTCCTGCACCCCGTGCATACAGTCCGCGGACGTTTTCGGCTGACAAAAACATCCAGCGCGCCAGATTTCTTTCGGACGTCCGAACGCTCAAGGACAGCCCAAGGATACGTCCGCGACTTACGTCTGATAGTCTGCACAGCACAGTGTACAATCATTATCTAGATACCTTTAAGTCGCGCCCGTCAGCCGCGTCCTATAATATGTTTCCAGCTTTACTTATAAGACGCTGTCTCTGTCACGCTCATGTCAGCCATGCGCCAAAATATCCTTGTAGGACAATAAACGTTAAATAATACTTGCACTGACATGAAAATCGAGCTTTAGTTAAAGAAACATCTGTATAATTGTTAAATTTATGTTTTTCAAGATTTTGCGTTTATGTTTTGCAATTTTGATTTAGTAGGCGTTCAAGGTTTCGTAAACTGTTTTTGTTAATAACTAACTATTTATCCTTAAAAGCTATGGAATCAGGACTGCTAGGTTTTTAGGTAGCAATTAATAGTGAAAAAACATTTCGATAATTCTCAGAAGTTTGTACCTACATACGGGATGAGTGACCCGCCAAGCTGACGTCAGAATGGCTGGTCACCTTTAAAACTGATTTATTTTGAAAAATACGGAGGTAGCAAATATTTAATGTTAGACAGCAAATAGTAGCAAATAGGTAGCAATTTTCTAAATCTACATCAACGTTAAATGAGTACATCAATGAGTAGTGACCCGCCATTCTGAGGGACACGGTTCGCGCTGGTCGTGAGGCCGCCGGCCGGCTGTTACCACAACGTGCAGAGAGCCTTGTGTTCCTGCATCATAACGTACCTTCATTAAATTTTAAATATTGATTATTTTT
Source organism: Hesperia comma (assembly GCA_905404135.1). Classification (NCBI taxonomy): domain Eukaryota; kingdom Metazoa; phylum Arthropoda; class Insecta; order Lepidoptera; family Hesperiidae; genus Hesperia; species Hesperia comma. Next base: position 9,882,908 of record FR990021.1, on the reverse strand, counting down.
ATTACTGTTCTCTTTATTTTGTCTCACTAACTACTCATTCATTAGCATAATTTTGATTTTATTAATTGAGATTGACAAAGATTTCCTAAATTAGTAATTATAATAAATCTGTAGAGAGGTCAATTCTGTACATTAAATATATTTCCAAAATAAGTATCAGGGGGTGATTAGGGATCGATACTGATGCCAAAAATGCAATCAGTAAAATTTTTGTCTGTCTGTCTGATGTATAACCGTTATAGAAACAAAAAGTACTCGACGGATTTTAACGAAACTTGGTACAATTATTTTTCATACTCCCGCGCTGGTTATAGTATACTTTTCATCACGCTACAATCAATAGGAGCAGAGCAGTGAAGGGAAATGTTGGGGAAACGGGAGAAGTTAAGTATACCTATATTTTATCTACTCTTACGTTTATGACACTTAAGTGGGTGAAATAAAGGGGTGAAGTTTAAACGAAATTCACGCGGGCGAAGCCGCTGGCAAAAGCTAGTTAGTAATAAATACTTTTTGATTAACACTTGTTTTAAATAGCTACCTAAATATATTGTTTTTCTTAAACAAAGTATACTCGGCATTCAAAAACCGAGTTATTCGGCCGAGAACGAGTATCAAAAAACCCGCCGAGTACGCCGGGTACCGAGTATCAACCGAGTACTCGGCCCATCTCTAGTTTTCACAATAAAATTCTTCATGGTGCTGCAGGCGGGGACAAACAATACTGTTACCTATGGGTAAAAAAAGATTTATCACAAGTTCTACGTTTGTCGCCGCATGCGGCACCATGAAGTATTTTATATAATATAATATATGTTGATATTGTGACACTTGTTTTTTTTCTTCTGAATTCTTTTGTAAGCAGTCGGGTTTTTTGTTTTTTTTTAAACCATGTAAAATTACCAAGATTTTAGAGAGAAAAAATTCAAGTTGATGATAATAATTTATTTGTGCAGTTACAAACATTACATAATGTAACAAATGATACAAGCTATATCCAATATACAGAAACTTATGTAAGCATTATTAGGAAATAATAGTTAAAATATTAAATCCTTACAATAAAAGGGATTACAATTGCGAAATGACCATTGAATAATTTACTAAAACGACTATCACACTGAATAACAACATGAAAACCTTCAACTTGAAAACACGCCAACATAATGGATTGAAAATATCAACATGAACATTTTATAAAAGATGTACGACTGTATCAACATGAATAAGTAATAACTAATGGGTGTAAATAAATATCATCGTTCACACTAAATTTCAGGTGACTAGACCTGCCATATAAATAGTTAAACACTTTTACTTTGGTTTACAATCAATTTCACAACAAACACATGTTTCCAACAAACTTATATCTACCACAGGCCACTTCTGGCAGTGTAACGGTGTATAAAATATAACCTATATTTTATAACTATGCCTGGCAAAGCAATAGATCTATCACTAAATAACATGGTACATTGTATAAGACACTGTCACAATAAATATATGATTTAAATTAACTTGTATAATGTCACATGTATATATTACTTCTATGAAGAGTGTTTTTTAAACTTTGGTAACTTTTCACAGGATGACATAGACAATTAGTACCTACAGTTCGATGTTCCTCGTGTGTAAGGGGTTTTATTACGATTCCCTAAGTTTTAGTCACTGACAATTCTTTATGATTTATACCATTACCTACAATACAAAATTGAAAAATCACAAATTTCTATAATGCTCAAATATAAATGCCATCTCAGTGAACACAATTTGGATAGGATTTGCAACATCAAGAGGAATTATAAGACAAAATTCATCAAAATATGATATCAATAGAGTACGAATACGAAAGAAAATACGGAAGACTACCAGATAACTAGAGCCTTAAAAATAACGAAACGATAGTATAACAGTCTGTTACATCATAGACAAGTTCGGCAAAAGTAGCAAAAAGCAAACTAGAGTAGATTTACATAAGCTAAACCTAACTACAAAAACTTTAAAAATACCAAGTGTATAATATATATATTGCAAAACTTTAAAAATCGAGTGAAAGTCATTACTAGCTACTAAATCTCGTGTAAAATTGACACACTACCTACGGAAAATTCAAACTTTATAAATATTCTAACACTAAATAGCAAGGCAAGTTTACCTGTAATTTAGTCTAATCGTTTCTAAAACGAGTTATTTGTCTAAGTAACAAGATTCGTTAAAAATGTCTAGTATGTACTAAATTTCACAATTATGTACTTAATAAATAACCAACAATGTGTGTGGTATATGAATAATATCAATTCTCTGGCGGTTAATTGGTAATTCTTAAATAACTAATTCACTATAAAACTGCAAACATTTCGTCAATTTTATGCATGAATACATCTCATAAAACTTAGGTAGGTTTAATATGTAAATCAATAGGCCAACGTTGGTCCACAAAAACCGAATTAATACGAGTACTCATAAGCAAAGACTGTTAAGAATTAAATTAAAATAAGAATTAAATTAAAGGAAATAGTACAATTGTTACATATAGGGTGGCTTTACATATATTCGGACATGTTACTTAATTTTTCTGCCTTAATTAAAATTTTGATCGTTTGGAATGTTACAGAATCATTACTGTCAACCCGCACTCTGTGTTGTATAAGTTTGACCTATCGTTTGGTCGATATCAATGTAGGTACCTACTACAATAGTAGATATGTGATCAGTAATCCGACTGTATAAAACAATGGTATAAAACAATCGACAGGTTCCGAGTACCTAGCTCTGATTGACATTTTCTTCAGCCTAATCAAATTTAAAACAGAAACAACCCGAACATACGTAACGTCACCCTGAAACAAACGAACCACTAACCAGTGCAACAAAGCGGCGGATGGTAGCAGGTGGTCGATACGTGTTTAATCAGTGGGCGGGTCCATATCGGCGACGATGGCCTTCATGACGGCGGCGGCGGCCAGCGCCGCGTGCGCCTGCCACTCCTTGCCGCGCGTGCCGTCGCGGTAGTCTGCTATGCCTGGTTGTACATGGACATACAAACGTAAAGATATTAACTGTAGATACGTTACGTTCATACAAAGCAAGTGGAACTTTTATATTGTCACTGTGGTTATAATATAGGCATACGCAAAGATATGATTGGGCCATAAGTTAAGTTCATACAACGCGAGGTAATCACGGAATATATGAGACATACAAATAACTGGATGAAAATTTGCAATCAGCATTTTTTTACTGTCCTGCTTTTTGCACGCATGTGAGATATCTACATCTTTTCTGCTGTGGAGCAGCGTGGTGCATTATGCTCAAAGCCTCCTCAGTTACGAGGAGGACCCTTGCTCAGAAGTCGGCTATTATTGGTTAATTAAACGTTAAATCATTGGCTTGGATCTATCCGAGCCACATAAATATCGATCACATGCATTGCTTTGAAGGTATGGTCACTACCAACTCGGCTACTTGGTTGTCATTAAGCCGTATGTATACGTCACTAAGCCGGCATATGATATAAGTGATAAAAACTTTGAGCATAGCCAGACGGCGTCTGTCTATCGTACACACTTTAGAAATAACGATTGGCGTAAGTACACAAGATGACCTGGGCACCGGCACATTCTATCTTTTACGAGTGTTACGTGAAAACTTTAATACCTAGCTTTTTTTAATTTTTATCGAATATAAGGAACCGTAACAACACCCATCCTGTACCGCTGTTGATAGTGACCCTACCCACGGAGCGCATATCGCTCACACGTGTGTCAGATATTTATTTTGTTTGTAATGTGATAATGGTCTCTTCCAACTGCGCCGCAGGAAAACTTTTCCAGGAGCCGTATCTTGTTGTTATCCTCGGCAAGACGTTGTAAATCCATGTGCCGAGTCCTCCAAAATAATAGCTAACGTCTTTGTCTCGTCCACCATTTATCATTAAACCAGTCAACGTATAACCCCTAACATCTACTTATATTATTCTAAAGAAAAAATAAGCTCTTTAAACCCCTCACCTCGTATAGAAATAAAGCAGTCCTTCCGGTTCCCAACAACGCTGTCGAGCACAGCGTCGAGCTCGCAGTCGTAGGCCTTAGCCCGCGCGTGCGCAGCGAACGCGGCGCGCGCCTCGCCCGCGCCCGCCACCGCGCGCCCGCCCGCCACCGGCGCGCAGTGCACGCGCATGCCTGACGATCTGTGTGATACGATGGTCGGATATTGTCTTTGAACTCCTTTTTTTAGGATCACGGAAAAGGCCCAAGGGGTAAACAATTGAAACCGAAATATGCCTCCGAAGTCTGTCTGGCTTTGGGTGTTACCAGACCAATCGATCGGTCGTCGATCGACGCCATCGATCGGTGGTGGAATGGATAAGTCGACGTCGACCGATCGATTGGTCTCGTAACACCCTTTCACAGGGCTCTTATCTCAGGTATAAAAATTAGATTTTAAAAATATAAAACTTCAAGCGATCATCTGGTGTATTCCTCGTCGTTCCACCAGTAGTTCCACTGGTGGTACTACGAGGAATTTGACATTCCTCCTCGTGCCACCGAATGTTTGCTCTACTTTAAAATAATGTTTGCTCTACTTTAGATAACTTAGGTATACAAAGGTAAACGAACGATATAAGTCATTTGGCTGCTGACTGAAGCAAGAGCTTGTCTATTAATGTCTATTGTCTGTCTGTTATAACTGTTATAACTACTTCTAATGAGCTGATCTTTATCAAACGCCTGAACTCATCATCATAAATTACAGCTAAGAAGAGTCACGTCATCAGCTTTCAAACAATAAAACCGTATCTAATTCGGTTATTTGTTTCGGTTCTACTATGTCACGGACAGATTTTTATACGGACACGTCAAACTTATAACGCCCTTCATTTTTGTTAGGGAACCAATATTTTCTTGAATGTTAACACTAAATATACATAATATAAGTTTCAATACCTATATATTTATTGTAAGTACCTATACTTTTTCACCAGCAGTAAAAAAATTATTAAATTAATTATATTTAATTCACCTGCCAATTATTTATAGGTTGGTAATTTCACATAACTTTGAGAACTTTGAAAACTCCCAAAAGTAGCTATATATTTTCACTATAGGCAGGTACCATCACCAAAGTAAGTAATACTTTAATGTAAAAATTTCAAATTCGCGATTTTCATAGAAATTGAACCAAAGATCCTCCGGTAGAAGACCGATACAACACAAAATATCACGACGTCCTTAACGATAATGAAATGCGTATTTCTTTGTGGTTCTTTCGTGACCATGAAGAATAAGTGTCCATAAAAAATATTGCTCATTCAATTTATTGCCTAGGCCGCCCAACGACGTCTCCATTTCAAACTTAATCATGAAGGCCGAGTGACAATAAAAATCTGAGGTTTCTCTGTTTACGATTAGGTGTCTACTTGTGAAGCTGCAACAAGTAGGTACTGGATTAAAGTTTATTGCAATGCATTTCGTACATGCCGTTTTAGAGTCCTAGGTTCCATTTACAGCGAGGCGGAAATTTGAATGATGACGTAAAATTATGTTCTTTGAATATTGTCCATGGCAGCCGGACTGGCACTGGGTATCTTGGTGCGTGGCGGGCGTAATCTGTGTTTTAAGTATATACGAGAATATCTATGTTTTCTCTTGAAAATTTTTAAGAAATTTTGAAATTGAAATTTTTAAGAAACCTAGATAAAAGGGCTTTGCCGCCGCGCTGAGTACTTGTGATCGATAAAAAGCTAGATATTTGCGAAAAGAAAGTAGGTCGGCGAGTAGTATCTTATCGGAATACTAAATGAGGGACCGCCTCGCCATTTTAATTTGATTTATGGCTCGAATTCCAAAGTGATTTATGGCTTATTTTGTAATATGACAGATTTGGGAACATTGTACAAAAGCTGGGCGCCACCTGTTGCGGTAACCATACACTAAAGCTTTAACCACTTGATTTATTATCAATATAAAATAGCTGAACTCAAAATTTATGGTGATGGCACATGTCTGTCACACTGACGATCCACATTTAAAAATATTTTAACGACAAACACAAGTCTCCTGAGATTCAAAACACAAGTTAACAATACGGTCGATTGGGTCGATTAGGTAGTTCATCTGTAAATGGATGAACGTAAACTACGGAATTAGGTATTTACTATTTATCCTTTGATGGAACCGTAAATAAATATTTAACTTATTTAAATGTTTGCTAGGACCTGTGACAGTGAATATTAAGTACCAATAAAATATTCGTCAGTAAATTGGAGAAGGAAAACATTTAAAGAAACACACGCACTGCGGCGAAAGAAAGCTCATATAATACCATTCCTAAAGAGGTTCGAGGTGACTAGAACCGATCAGTGAAAACAGAATAACTTAATGATCTACACTTTAAAAATACAAAGAATTTCTTAACATTTCTAATAGCGCTAACCCAGTCAAAACAGGTGCAACCATGAACATAAACCATGATTCATGGTAACCCACTTCTAAAGTATTCAACTTTAGAAACGTCTTAATATCCTTAATGTCATGCTACGTGATAGTGCAAATTAAGTAATTTGCGTACATTGACGCTTGATGAAATCAATCGTAAGTATAACGGTGACTGTTGCATGTGGGGATCCCCACGATAGAATGTGTTACGTTACGTAACACCTTTGTTATAAAGTCAACTCGGATTATCGTAAGCAGAATCGAAACAATCCATATTTTAACATGAAAAAACTTGATTGCATGAAGTTAATTTATTATGAGATCAACATTAGAAATTAAACAATATTGATCAGCAATTTTCTAAAATCATGTAACTTAATCAATCAGTACCTACAGGTTGTTGAAAAATTGATTAACATAGAACTTTCATTAAAATATTCGTACGTAGACGTTTAATTTAAGCTTAAGCGAACAATATTTTGCTCTCATTTTCATAACATCAAGAAATAGAAAAGGAAAAATCACCAAGGCGCTTTGTCTACTTGCTGGAAATGTATGTTCCCATTGAAGTCGTTAAGTTTCGTATTTCGCTCACGGTTCATTCGTTTACCAAAATGCACTTAAACGTAAATACATTACTAACACAGGTCAAAGGTCTACAGGTGATTAAGCCCAAAGGGTAAAAGATGACTAAACGGCGCTATGCAAACCATAAACGGTGCGAAATCGTATTGCACAATTATGTATTAAACCGCACATGTCGCGATAGTCATCCAGCTATTGGAATTTCAAACAAAACATTACTAATCACGACTGAATATGATGGTTAAATCGTTCAATGAATTAAAGAAAATTCCACGCTTAAATTCCTTTTAGGTCTTGAATTTGAAACAATCATGACATCTTCCGTTGTGGAAAAATCGCGAAGAAACCTGAGGCATCTGACAGTTATCTAGGTAGGGGTAACTAGGTAACTACTCACCCTCCCCTCCTTTAGACCCCCCCCTAGACTTCAGATGAAGTATTTATGGTTCTCAAACTTAAAAAATAAAAAAAAAATATCTCAAAACTCCAACTATCCACAACCTTCGCCTCCCTGAATCAGTAGCTCACCTAACAGTAACTAACTAGTAACAAGAGCCACTCACTTCTGTTCCCCGAGCGGCGTGGGGTGCGACACCTCGATGAAGGCGCCGTCGCCCACGTCCACGCACAGCCGGTCCGTGGCGCCCTCCGGCACGCCCCAGCGGCCCGGCACGCCGCGCAGACGGTCCAGACCTGGCGAATTGTACACATAATGGATCTACATATCAATACGCATGACTTATGAAATATCCGGCTATATCGTGACGTAGGTATGCGATTGTATTTCCCAATAGCTTTAAAATGTAGAAAAAAATAACAGAATTCAATATAGACAAGTACAAATAACGGAAAACTACCTACTAGATGTGCTATACTTTATTTTACATAGGATGGGTACGGTGACACATTTCAAATTAACTCTGTAGTGAGGTGACCATGCATAATAAATTTATGTGATTCGATTATCGAGTACAGTTGCGGTTAACCTATAATTGATTGAAATTAAAAATATTCATATAATCTATATCTCAAGTCAGTCAGTTGATGCGATTCACAAGATGGCCGTTACGATTATTCGTTTTTGCCGATTACCTACTACGTGTCCAGTCCCTAACCCTAACACATTTCGTTTCATGCATAGGTTTCATGCCTCTAATTTTAGGTTATTTATTCTGTACCTTTTTTAATTTGTTTAAAATGTGAAAACGCATATTTAAATACAATTTCATTACCATTCATCTAATCAAGCATTATTGTTAACTTTGGAAATTAATTGGTGATAAAAATATATATATTTATCTGATTTGTTGAAAATAGTGAGCGTGTATTGGAACATAAATCAAATGTCACCGTACCCATCCTATATGAAATGGAGTATAGATGTCGTTTAATTATGGGACGGGATGACAAGCACTAACTTTCGAATAAAAAAAAATTCAAATCAGTTCACCCAGTACAAAGTTATGAGGTAACACACACATACAAAAAAACCTGCCTAAAGCCTCCTCCTTTTTTGAAGTTAGTTAAAAATACAATACCTATTCAGTAGTGTAATATCCTGCCTACTATAAATTGCGCCCGAAAACGCTCCTATGTGTCATGGCGCCGCATATGACGTCACGCCTCAGAGAATGCGTTGTGCGTCGGTAATATGTGGCTACAATAAAACAATTAAATATTTAAGTGAGGCTTTCATACAACAGACCAGATTTTTTTGGCATTTTTATACATAATGGTACGGAACAATTCGTGCGCGAGTCCGACTCGCACTTGGCCGGTTTTTTTAGAATCCTTGTGATTTTTATTTTAACCGACTTCAAAAAAGAAGGAGGTTCTCAATTCGACCGTATATATGCTTTTTTTTATGTTTGTTCAGCGATTTTTTCGTCGTTTATGGGCCGATTTTGATAATTCTTTTTTTGTCGTAAAGTAGATATGCGCAGTGGGGTCCTTTTAAAAGGATCACCAGGATCTGATGATGGCATCTTGGAGAAATCGAGGGCAACTTTCGAAAATTGTAGGGACGACTAGTGTGTTTGTTGATGTTTTCATAAGTACATGAAAGCGTTACAATTTCATGAAGGTCTGGAGTCGATCTGATGAAGCTGAAAGACAGTCGAGGGAACTCCTCAACGATTTACTGCAGTTATCTACTGTTTGGGCTTGATTAATTTGTAGTGACGAGAACTTTACACATACATGTTGAATTGAGCGCCATCTGGCGAGTATTTTTTGAGTTATCTCTGCTTATGAAGGTTGAAGTCGGTTATTTTTTTTGTAAAAAGCAATTATTATTGACTTGGACCATTCATCGATTTTCTAATATTGTCCGTCACGCCTAATTCAATCCTCTTCCAAACGCGTAAAAAGAACTGTGTTTATGGAATTAAGATAAACGAGCTTGTATTCTCATTGAGTCATAATTCGTAACGTGTTTAAATTATTTCCATATCGACTCATTTAAACGCCTGAAGGACAATAAAATACCTACGACAATAATAACCTACTTTAGATTAAATTGATTGACGTCTTAATGAGTATTATCTATCGATAATAATCAGCAGTTTGATACAACATTAGAAAACCCATCTTCAAGCACACTGCGCTCCGACATATGTAGGTAGCATATCTCTACTGCAATGCAATGTCTCAGGAATTGCAATAATTGAGCACGTACAGATTATCACGGATCTATTTAAAAATCATTTACTCATAGATATTTTCTTTAATGAGTCATACAATCGCAATTTTTATATTTATCATCGTAGTTTTTAATATTACATGCAACCATTACTTTGTATAAAACTAAGAACGTCAGAGTCTTAAAATAGCTACGTAACAAAACTCTCCAGTATTATTTTACTGTACTGTTTGCGTTCGAGAGGAATCAACGAAGGGTAAATGATTTCTATTTCGGGTATTTTCAGTTCAGTACAGACCTAAAAGCATACGCAAGATAAATCACCGTTATAAAGTGATAGTTAACAGAAATAGGAATAATCCTACTAATATTATAAATTCGAAAGTTTGTAAGGATGTATGTGAGTGAGTGAGTGTGTGTGTGGGTTTGTTACTCTTTCACGCAAAAACTACTGAACGGATTTTCATGAAACTTTTCAGTAATATAGCTTAGACATCGGAATAACATAATTTGTTAAGATATATAGAGATTTTTGAAGGGACTGGTTTCCCGAAGCGAAGCGAGGGCGGATTTACTAGTTTTATATAAATATTATTTAGCGTAAATATTTTCGACTGTGGTTGAAAATATCGATTCTTACTTTCTTACAATAATGCATTGTGACTTTGACATTGATTCGTACAAATCACGTTTACCATCATTAAAATACCATATTCATAACAATAATAATCATACCATAAATAAAAATGTTAAATACAGATAATTCCGTAGAAATAAACCATAATTCATAGCAAAATAGCAACATACTTGAGAAGAATGATAAGTAATAATCGTAAAACGTAATTCACTGTCTGACCAAAAATTGTGACGTCACGTCATACTATACGGAGTAACACTTGGCAGTCGTTACCTGTACTCTTACACAAGCATCAGAAACAATAATGTAAATGAGAATAGTTTAATCATTTATATAATTATACACTTAGGAATCTACGAAAACGTATTTCTTTGTACCAACAGCAGTTGATATGCCCTACTGTAAATAACTCGCCCGATTTTTTGTCACTTCGATTGTTTTGTATTCTTCCTTATAAATTGATATCTTTACAGAGGAAATGACAGAAATGAAGTTGAACTTGGCGAATTAAGATTCTCAGTCCCGGAATTCTAGCTCTAGTAAGGACCGTTGTAAAAACCTAAAGTATTTTTGTTCTTGTGTTGTCTTAAAAATATTATATTGCTAATAATTAATCAAGTTGTTAAGGTATTTTTGTTTTTATGTACATGAAGGTGATCGAGTTCTGCGAGTCTATGGTTTATCAGTCTATGCGTCAGTACACATACATATGTATGTGTACAGACCATAGACTGTAACATACGTATGTTAATTAACTGAAAACAGAAACGGATCCTTAACCCCATTAACGAATAAATAGGTTAATCAGCTGTTGGTTTTGGTTTACACTTATACCACCTGCATCACAATGTGGTAATGAATACAATAATAAATAATAATAATAATAATAACGCTTCACACTCAAAGCCCCACACTAGGATTCCCTGTGTCGTGGGTACCTTGGACAACACACAAGACAAGGACATACCTACACCCAGACCGAAAACGGAAATTCAAACTCATCATTCAAATTGCCGCCTCGCTGGGAATCGAACTCAGGACCCTCGGAACAGCGATCGGCGTGTTAACCATTGCGCCATTCGGGTCGTCCAACATTGGTTTACCTTCATTGACATAGGTGCTCCAAGGCGCTTGCGTGTTTGCGAGACGAATGGCGATCTCTTGCAGTAGGAAATTGACCGGTTTATATGGCTTCACCTCGTAGTCCCATCCACCCTTGTCATTGCGATCTGCCTTCTCGCAGAAGATGTAAACATACCTGCCAAATAGAATGATATTAAAGTCTTTAAACGTAAAGCATTAGGGTCACGGCTACTCTCGATTTATCCATCGAAGATTCATGCAAATGAGTTCAAATATTGACGGGAAACACGTACAAACTTGCCTTGGGTGGGTACCATACCATTGACTTAGTTAAAATATATTTTATCTTGTTCCACTTCGCAAACCGTAAATATCTAACCCTCACTATGACGGGAAGGCCACAGTCCACCACGCTGACTTAGCGTGAATCGGCAGATCTACACTCCTTTCAGAACATTAATAGGAGAATCTCAGGTGTGTGTAGGTAGGTTTCCTCGGGATGTTCTCTTTCACCGAAACGAGTGGTTAATGTCTTTGAAAATTAGAGGTGCGTGTGAATGTAAACACCTTGGAAAAGTCCTTTTATCAGTTCTCGCCTCGTCTGTCAGTACTTAAGGCTATTGTAACGTGACGTGAGTCTCAAAATTAAATTTCGCTAAAAGCTTTTTTATAGGCAAATTTTCTCCGTAAGAGAAAGCTTTTAGGGACATGATCTTCCGTTTCTGCTACAATTTATCTGTAACGTCTATCATTCTTTACACGGAAAACAAAATATTGCTGTTGATAAGATTAGGTACCTATTATAATTTTTCATCCCTGTAATTCCAGGATAGGTATTGACAAATGTGTTCGTTGGGCTTGATTTACTTTTAACAAAATCAGCTTTCCTCACAATCCTAGTTTGTAATACAAACAGTTTATGTAACAGGTATCATTACGTCTATTGTACGTCATAATGTCAATAATAATTTTAATTTTAACTTGAGGACAATACAAAGGTAGGTACGATGAAAACGAATAAGGATACCCCTATATATAAATCGAAGATAACAAATTGTAAATTGTGTAGGTAATATTAAGTGGAAATCTCTATTTACGCAATCAATTGCGGGAATACTACATAATATGTATATCCCCCTATCGTATATTGTATGAATTATAATTGTATATGCGGTTATTCTGCACTTACAATATGTATGAGTTGGAATATGACGTCATTTGCGTTTTGCGGTAGAACATGATTGAACTGATTTCGAACTATTAAGGCCTAATTAGGGCATTACAACAGAGTGCAGGAGGTCAGGAGTAGGTGGTTAATGAAACGTACCTATAGGTACCTGTCTTTGACATTGTATAGCAAGTCCAATATAGTACCTACCTAGATTCAAAAGAACAACAACCAAATAGGTACTTATGTTGACTTTGTTCATAAATACGAATATGTATGTAAACCAGATAGAATGCATACCGTACTTGCAGCAATATTCAAATTCTTTATATCTTAAAACATAACCTTGATAGGTAGGTACATGTAAAAATAACACATCTGCTACCAGACAGGGGCTAACGACTTCATTCTAATTATATAACTGATCGTTAAGTTATCCATACATCTTCAGATGTGACTATTATAATAGTTTTCGTTATCCAGACCATCAGCTATTTAGGACGAAAAATAAATTAACTGCGTTGGCAATGTTGGCGACATTTATGTATCTATTTACAAAGCCCATTTATATTAACTGAATGTCACTGATTTTTGGAAAAGTGGTACAGGAGATTTTTTTCCAAATAGGTACTTTTCATCACAGACTACCTCGGTTCGCAACTTTTTATAAGTACACGCGAAATAAAACCTTATTTTACAGCGATCTACAGTGATATTATTAAAAAGGGGATTTGTAAGTTTTGTGATTTTGTAACGAATAAACTCAAAAACTACTGGACCGATTCAAAACTTCTGTCACCATTATAAAGGTACTTACTGAATTACAAGAAAAAAATGGGATCTTTAATTAACTTTCAATATGTAACCTAATGTGTAATGTTGTAAACAAATTAGCCATAAAATGTCTTTCATCGCATGCGCTATTAAAACTTGATGATAGAACAAAAAAGTTCCACAACATCAAAAAAAGCCAGAACGGGCCGGTAGTTAAATTACAACACGAGACGTGTATGTAACTATACAACCGTACGGTTAGCAACATAGCCAGGGCTTTACCTCAAACTACGATAACAGGACTAAGTAATGGGATGTTAATCACCTTAATTAATTACTTACTTGTCAGGCAAGTCGGGTGCCGGCGTGGACACCACGACATCTCCGAGCCGCACGTGCCGTGAATAGTCGGTGTAGTGCGGGACACCTCCGCCCACACCCACCAAGAATACGTATTCCACCTGTACGAGACAAAGTTTTTAACCAACTTAAAAAAGGCGGTTCTCAATTCCACCGTACATTATGCTTATTTAACTACTTTAGTAGGTATTCCTTAACTAGTCAAGGTTTTGAACTACATTTGTTTACAGAATTCTATGACTTTTGGCGCAATATTTGCTGGATGGCTGTTCAAATGGTTTTGGGTTTGATATCTAACGAGGCAGAACTTTGAATAATAAGTTAAAATTATAGTGTCGTGCTGTGTGGGTAGAGTTATTTATTTATGTATTTATCATTCACAAAGACCACTGCGAGCACTCTGGTGATCTATTGAAGCATCATGTTCAAATGTAATTGTTCCTAGAATACGAATAGTATCCTGCCTTTGATTGCTATCTCAAATAACAGATTTAAATTAGACAAAATTTAATGATAAAACTCGTCGACCTATTTTATAAAATGATTACAAAAATAATGTTGATTTGATAGAATCACCATTTATTACACGTTTTATATTAGCTTCACTTGTATGTTTGTATTTGTAACCGACTTCTTTGGGCGCGATTTTGACCCACTTTAAACGGCCAGATTTTGTTCAAACTTTGTAGATTTATCCAGTTCCGATGACATTACACTAATTTGATAAAATTATTCCATTTTTCAATTTGCAAAATAAGATTTTTATTTTTGTTACTCAATAAATATAAATTAATAATAGTGTAAATAAAAAAATATTTTATTTAAAAAAAGCGTGGGGTGCATGGTGTCAATAGTTATAAATATTTTATTGACAGATATGAGTAGAGTGATTATCATTTTGATAATAATATCTTAAAAAACACCCCACGCTTTTTTAAATGAAACATTTTTTTTATTTACACTATTACTAATTTATATTTATTGAAATTTTTAACACTATTCTTAATTTAAATTTATTAAAACGTATTTTCTATTTTTTAGCTCGGTTTTCTATAAAAAGCGTGTTTTTTAGTTTTTTTTAACTATTATTTATTTTCTAAAAACAAATATCTGTCTCCGCCAGAAGTCGAACCTCAATATACTTATTTACCCTACCACTTACAGCGTTGGAATAATTTAATGAAAGTTATTCCAGCACAATAAAAAAGTTAACCATTTTATTTCGAACTGCGTAAGTAGATAAAGGTACGTTAAATTTAAAACATAAACGGCAGGTAAAGAAGACAATAAATAAAGCTATATTAAATAAATATTTGTATCACCGTCCGTCGCCACCGATCTTTATTAGTATAGGATGGAAATATAGAGTATAGTATTCACATACGTGCCATGTGATGGAATCATAGCTATTTCACGCCTGTAACAGACCGTAATGTAGCCAAGGGCACACTGACTAAATTTACGTCTGCAAGCTAAATCAATTTGCAGACACTTACAATTTTTATAGCCCACAATTTACTCGATACTCGAGACAAACTACTAATACTACGCATAGTTTCTTTAAAAGGAAAATACCTAAAGTATGCCTTAGAAACACAAACCAGACGCAATTTCGGGCCGATCTTAACATTCCTATCGGACGTGTCGAATTCTATTTTTGCAGCGAGATTGCAATAAATCAATAACAGTTATTTACGCCATATTAACAGGCATACACCTACTGCTTATTTGCTAAAATGAGTCAACTAATCGACTACAAAATCGACTAACATTTCGATTACATATTTACGGCACCTATCACCCACAGTCAGAACATCTCCCAAAAACTCAATAAATGTCAGGATCTTAATAAAATGAAGTCTAATTATTCCGAATATGCCAAATGATTTTCCAATTTGTAGTGTTATTTTATATCTTGTAAATCGTTATATTATTTTTGTAGTAATTTAAATTTAATAACCACATTAAACCCTCATAATTTTTCAAGTCGGTTAAATTAAAACATCAATGAGACTAGATAGTTTTATCGCGAGTGCCATTAAGCTAAGCGAGTATATCTATAAACTACTTTAGGATGGCCTCAGTGTCGTAGGTCACATGAGTCTGAACTGAATTGAAATATAATATTTTTTGCTGCCAATAATAATTGAACAACAGTTCCAAGCAGACGACGATTTATGTTGGCAAAACTACATAATATTTGTTTGATTGGCCGCCTTTTGCATAATATTCATTAAGTACAAAAGGCGGTCTTATCACTACACATCAATCTCTTCCGGATAAGCGAGAGACAGAGGGAGTAAGGTAAGATAAGATGTACGAGAAATGTAAGAAAAAATATTTAACAAAATGTTAAGCGGAATTTTGAAAAAACGATACAAAAAGTGCAAAACGGGGAAAAATAAATAACAAATATTAAATTTAATAAAACTCTTCTGTTATGAGTAACTGACTGAATGATAGACAACGCTCAGTCTAGAAAAGGGGAGCAAATCTAGTAAACAATAAGAAATAATGGGGAAACTGGCTCCTTCTAAAGATAATGGGCTTCAACTTGATATGCAAACGAATTTAATCCCTTTGAACTAGTATTCATTTGGGTTACCTTCTGGAATATTCCCAACAGTCTAGTCGTGGTGTTGCCGGCTGCCGTCATAGCCTCCCTGGTCCGTCCCACCGAAGGTAGTTTGGTAGTCACCACCCGATGAGCGCCAATAGTACCCAATGTGTAAACATTGGACTCTCCTAATAACAAACAATACAAATAAACTCTACGTTTCTCTAAACATAAATCTATAACAATACGAATTTCTATTCCTAAACTTTCTTTCCTTCCAACTAATATTATAAATGCGAAAGTTTGTAAGGATGTATGTGTGTGTGTGTTTGTTGCTCTTTCACGCAAAAACTACTGAACGGATTTTCATGAAACTTTGCCGTAATATTGCTTAGACATCGGAATAACATAATTTGTTAAAATTTATAGAGATTTTTGAAGGGACTGGTTTCCCGAAGCGAAGCGAGGGCGGATTTACTAGTTTTCCATTAAACACCGGCAAGTTTCAGACGCGAACATAAAAAACAACGTAAGCATGGCTAGTAGGTAAATGTATCTTAGGACATTTACAAGCTCGTAATAATTTAATAACACGTCATCTCGACATACTACAGAGATAGGTATAATACATAATTTATACCTAATTCTAAGTGAATGCCATCACGTAAAGGTAAAGTACACATTTTAACATTATACGGATACTCACGATAAAATACATTCATCAGGAATCTGCATTAGTGTATTTTTAAAGCGGTTTAGTTAGGTATAACTTATAAGTGGTTTTTAAAGTGGAAACATTCCTAAAACTTAGCCGTGCATAAACTTTCTCAACATAGAAAATATTCCATATTTGTTTATGGACAACGAAAATGAAAGTTTTCGTCACATTTAAACTACATGACGTACTAATGACAAGACACATAGACGGTCTAATGACTCACATTATTGATTTATAAAGGATTTTATTACTATAAATTAATTCACATTGCTACCGACATGTGATGTAGCGTCAACATTGTTTTGTTTAAACTGACCAAACGTGTTGTGATTTACCAGAATTAAGTGATGTGGAAGTGAGAATGATTCTTGGTGTTATATTGTGTTGTGTTATCAGTGTTCAAGCGCGGGCAATTAAACCAGTTTATATAATGGGACAAGATCGAGCAATTAATTTTATAAGGTAATAAAGTGATTGTAATTTATTACAAAAACAAGATTTTACAGGAATTAAGATAGCAATATCCTTTATAAGGATTCCTGTGGTTGAGAGTAAAGTCGAATCATAACACGTTCCCAATATAAGGTCTACTGAAAGAGATTTTTATAGAAGTACAGCCAATAATAAATACTATTCACTTATTCGTGTATATAAACTAATAAATAAAATAACTACCTAACACTTTTAGGTATGAAATGTTTTGCAGGTATGTTAAAGGAACTCACATTTCATATCAAAAATTTTGCCAATATTCATCTGCTTTAATGGATCAAAATATGTTGATAAAATTATACTTAAGAGACAAAGTTAGATCCAAAATAATTTCGTACTACTTAAGCATAAAACTACCACTAGGTATTTAATTTAATAGTTCTCCGCAGCTTAGCAGCTTAGTTTTCAGCAGTTATAGAGTTAAAAAGGGATAAACAATAATACAAAGGAGAAAAATTCAGGATTATTCACACACGTTCCAGAGATTGTACTTGAAATTTCATTTCCTATCTAAGTACGAAGAGTTAACAAAGGCAAAAGATAAGAATTTTTGGACAATACTAAGCCGGTCTGAAAAAGGGAGTAGTTTTTCATTTACAAAGAATTTGAACTAAAAACCTTTCCATCGCTTCAAGGAGTGAGGTAGGCCGGACATAATAGATGGATAAGATCTCTTATCTTCTTTTGTTTGCTTTACATAACAAGTTCATCTGGGGGGTGGGTGGTCTGTGTCTGTTCTTATCATAGTTTTGGGCATTAAAATAATAATTTAATAAGTATCTACTTACGAACCTTTAATAACGAAAAAATTATTTTATAGAAGAGACTATAATTGGATCCTTAATGTGTTAGACGATATTGGAGACATCAAATTTCTGAAATTTCTTAGGAATATTTGTCGAGGAAATGAAAAAGCAGCGGTAAGAAAATAACAATGGGTTAGGCAAACAATAGGTTAGTATAAGTAGTAGAACTACTTTTGTCTATTTTTGTTTAATAGCGTGTAAGTAAACATTACATAACGTGACACGGATCGAGTAAGAAGATTCACGCAATCATTGTTGCGAAACGGTCATGGTGTATTGACTGTTCTTCTTGTATTTAAATAAGAATAGCATACCTACAATTATAGTCTCGTATTTCAAAACATTTACCTAACTAGGCTTTGTTTTTATTTTGTTGCTGGGTCCGAACGCGACAAACTCCAAATCGAAATTAAGGGGCTATTGTTCATAACAACCTTTTGCTGCCGGCCTCGGATCTCATTTATTTCACAATTTCACTTTTCAAATAGTATCTAAGTGAATCTTTAGTTACTGTATAAATTAATTTTATTTAAGATTATAAATTCAAAAGTCAGTCTCTGAATCTATTAAGATGAAATTTTGTATGAAAGTAATTTGAGAGCCGGAAAAGGACATGGGATATTATTATCCCCGAAATTAACGGGGTGAAAGAGAAGTGGAAGGAATATAAAACTCTACATAATTCGTACCAAAGCTCCATGACCTGGACTGGGTAATAGGAAACTATTCTTTGTGATAAGTTCCCTTGGGAAAAATTTAATGGTATTTTTTTTACTTTCTCCCGCAGGCGAAGCTGCGGATAAGAACTTGTTATTGTACAATGCGCAGCGTTCACGGTAACCATGAAATTACTAGTAACGTAACCTTGCCTCAGCTCGTCATTCAAACAGTTTCTTAATCGTATCACAGAAGGTTCAAAAACTTGTATTTATTATTGGCCCAAATGGCGCAAGTTAGAATAAGTTAACAAAAACGCGGCCTTCAAACCCACATTGTATAATCAAATGTAGGTATCTATTATGGCTTAACTATCCAATTTTAGCCACAATAACTAAAGTTAAGTTTGGCTAAACGTTGGTTTATTTTCGTGCATCGGCTAATATTTAAAATTGTTCATTTACTATTAACCACTCGCGATTCCAACGTTATTCGCTGAAATCCGAAACTAAGGGCTAAGGGCTATCAAGGCACTCTTTACTTATTTCAAGTCAGTGGAAACTTAAATATTTTTGGGGTAATGCACCGAGTGATCTGCCTACTATTTAGTAAAGCATTGCCTAAATGATTAGATGGATTATCTCGAAGGTGTAGGGGGCGGAACTTTAGCTCACGTCAGTGGTAGTATAACACCCAGAACAACACCGCGTACCCAACTCCTGATTATCTAGCTCCTGAAGGGGGGCAAAGCTCCTGATCCACCAACTCAGATATGCGAAGCAGATTTTTAAAGAGCAGAACAACCTTCGGCACTTTTTCACACCTTCTTCTTCCAACTTCCAACCCAAATACGCGGATGGATATCACTATTTATCTCTTACTTTGAATATATTATATTCGTTTTATTTGTGTTGTCTATTTGTTTAGAAAGGGTTGTTCGCTTTATTTTATTATTTATATTTATATATATATATATTATTTTTGTTTGGGAAATATTCTCGTAATTCAGAAAAAAAATATCAGATTTCAACTTCCTTGATTATGAGGAAATACCCGTGTACTGTATGTCCTTTAAAGGTTGAAACCCGAACAGTCCGTTAAGATTTATGACGTTTTCTTCTTTCAATTTTCAAGTGTTTTTTTTAATTAAGGTAATAGCTGGAATAATAATTATAATTGTTAGGAAAGATTATTTTATAGACTGCAATAAGGCCGTATGGTTAAAATACATGAGCGGTACTTGATGATTACACGTAGTTTTTATCAGATCGTAGGAACATAATATATCTAAACAACATAATTGGTTTATAGATTGTAGTGTGAGTAGTTGCGCTTGCGACGGACGGTCCCATCTCAAATCACGATCTCGATATAGTAAAACTATAATATATATATAGTTCCATTTCAGTACACACACAAGAGTGAAGAAATTCTGCGCGCGCGCACGTATAAGCCGTTAGCTTAAGGTGTGTGCAGCTAGTGACGAGTGTTTTTTTAAATTACGTCATCTCAAACTTAAAATTCCATGTTAGGAGTGTTAGGATATCGTCTTTACATAATCAGTTCTGCAGTAGTCCAGACGTTAAATATCTAAATCAAAAGTTGTGGTGTTAAAAATCACAAAAAATGTTGAAGGCATGTTGTGACTGCATTTCGGCAGGGTACGATCTGTTACTTATACTTTAATACAAATAAGTGAGTGACGCGTGTAACGTTTTGTTTTGTTACCCCGGTAAAAGAGGTTCAACAAAAAAACTACCTGTTCGGTTTTGTTAATAAACACAGGAAAATATGCAGGCCTAAATATTAAGGTGTAGCTGAGAAATTTATTTTACTTTTATCAATAACATGCCGCGCTTGCGTACAAAGCTTGCTTGCGCAGTTCAGTGTTAGCGTTGCGTTAACTGTGTAAACAGAGGTTTTATTTCAATACCTAGCACTGAAGGAGTGTCACTGTCAACCGGCGTTGGTCAACGTACGTTTGTCACACGACGTGCGTAAAGACATTTGTCAATTGACGTCATTGTCAGTGTCTGTATTGTCGCTGTCGGTTCGGTATTCGCTCGTTATCCAAAACAAAAAGTATATTGCAATTAATAAATAATAGGTACCTGTCTTTAAATTTTGTAAGATTATAATTTTGTAAATAATTACAAATAGTTCGTATACGTGCGTAAATGGATTAGTGCGTGTGCATATAATATGTTATTCGAAATATGGCTCACAATAATATCAGTGAATATTAAACTTGTGTTATATTTTACTCATTATGATATTTATTATTTGTTTAAAGATTTCGTGAACAAAATGATGTGTATGGAGCAGAAACTGTGCGATTAAACGGAAGGAGTCCCAGAGCACCTTCATGGCCAGAACCGAATAGTGATATCGAAAAAATGCTTTTACTACCGAAAATTCTAAACCCAGGAGACCAGATAAATATCACAGGGTTGATCTCACGTAATCCAAGCTGGTAAGCATTCATTTATTCACTTTATGCTTATAAATACGCCAATTACTTAGAGACAAATGACAACAAATTTTAAATTTCTCAATGTTTCTGAATTTGTATTTTTAGGTTGTCTCTGAGTCTTTTAACGGAACGGAATGGACACAACGGTTCAGAGCCAGATTATAATAACATTGCCAGCCAATTATACATACAATTAGATTCCAATGGAGGAAGTGGTTCAATAGTACTGAAAATTATAAGAGATGGAAATATAGAAGAAAATGTTACAGATGCAATTCCTTCGGATTTGATTCCAGGTATTCATGATAATTCATATAAATTTATTAAATACCTATTTATAATCATAATATTTATGTTGTTGCATTATAGTATCCATGTTAACAAATAAAATTAACAGATTATATTAGAATAAATGGGAATACAAATTTCAAAGAATTTGGGAATTAAAAAAACTAAGGATCTGAAAGAAAAATGCACCTTTGTATAATGTAACATTTTTTATTTATTTTTTTCAGATTTAGATTCGAGTGACATTTCTGAAGTTACTATCACATTTAAAATGATAGTGAGTACCAATGGTTATTATGGAATGGAATTTTATGTTGGTGAATCTTATATAGATAAGATTTTCCTTAAACATAATTACAATAATATTAGATATTTGGCATTGGATGGTGCTGTCACTAAATTGGAAAAGTTAGAATTTCATTTTGCTTAAAATTTTAAGCAAGATTTTGTAGTGTGGACATTTACAAGTACAATAATTGTAGAAACATTTAATAATTCCTTAATTTGTTTACTCAATTAACCTCATTCATAATAAACCTCAGTGATCATGAAGTTATTTTAAAGCAATGAGGATAACAATGCAGTACTTTTTGTTGGCGTTTGGCAAGTCTATTGTAATATTATGTATGTATACTTAAAATTTGAAGTGTGTAGTATTAATTTAGGTTTGTTAAATCTTCAGCACAAAGGTGCAAAATAGATAAACATAAGTATTAGTATTTTACTTAGAAATATGATATTTTTACACTGAAGTGTAACTGTTTATAATCCCACCATACTGTTGTTATCTTTTTAAGTATGTATTATGTTTGAAGTGTGTGTAATGCCCAAGGCAGTTATTAACGCTATTGTATTATAATTTATAATGCTTTGCTATTTATTACTTATGTTACCGTTAAAATGCGTAATAAGCTAATGTGCACATTAACTAGGTAATCTGCAGATACACCGATACGATACGTTAAAGTGTAAAAAAGGTCTTATTTGCACTTTACCCAGTTAGTCTGCACAGTAACGGATGGTACATCGTTAAATTGCGGAAGACTGGCTACCTGAGTACCAATTTGTGTTGATGTCGTGGCCACATCGTAGATTTGCTCACATCATTAAATGATCGATATGGTCGATCGATCGAGATTTGGTCAAATCGTAAAAACGCGGAAAATAGGGCATAACTTCGAACCGTGACGTCTCCAGCGCTGCGGAAGGTGCAGCCCCTTCGCCCTTGCGTAACAAAGCACAGCGGGCGGGGGCTGCCCTCCCACCGTGCCTCCGGGTTCTAAAAAACACTCTAGAGGTAGGGCATACAAGACTACGTAGAGTAGGGGTAGGCTAATTCGGTTCTGTAACCAATTCGACCTCCTTAGCTACCTTGAAGAATTTGACTGAGTAGTAATGGAAATGAGTATTCATTGTTTTATATCCAAGTTCAACTCAATTTTTATGTTTCCGTTCAATGTTACTCGTTTTTAACAATTGACGTTCAAACAAGACCCTATTTTATAGACTTTACCGTATGCATGGTCGTTAGTCTGCAGATTAGCTAGGAAGTCTGCAGATTAACTAGTTAATGTATGAACTCAATTATAGTTTTTCCACTTTAACTGACTCAGCCAGATAATCTGCAGAATAGCTCGTTAATCTGCATTCTATCTGATTTACGCAAATTAACGGTAACACTTATAAGTCTTAGATTTTCTAATTGTACTGAATATTTTGAAGTATACGGTTAGGTCCTTGTTGCATTTAATTTTGCTGTAAACTTAAGTGTTTGACAAAGTATTGTATACTTTACAGTAGAATATAGTTTCCATAATTATGTTGAACATCACATATTAATTGACCATGATGATAAAAATCTGATTCTCTCAGTCCAAAGCTTTGCTGTGCAAGCTTAAATATTTGGAAAATATTGATTGTAAAATGAATATTTTTTACATGTAATAAAATTCTAAATAAAATTGATTTTGTATAATTTGTATTGTAATAAGCATAATTCTAACTTGGCCGGATTGAATATAGCGAAGACTGGCTGTTGTTTATTGCGATTAAATAATAAATATGGTGATATGAGACAGGGAGTTGTGAGGTACGACGGGGATGCGAATATTCATAATACACGATGACAATAACATTATGTAAATAGTCGATACGCGCTAATATCGATTTAAATTCAATGTATATCAATAAAAATTTTATGAAATATTTCTTGCGGGTTTAGATTTAATGGACTTCGGCTTTTTCGGGCTTTATTACACACATGAAACTATAATAGAAAGTATATAAATACTATTATAAGACTCTGAAAAAAATTGTCTTGTCTCGAATGAATTTCAAAATCGATTCAGAATACTCATTTTTGTCTATGTATGGCATGCAGGAAGGAAGTTTTGTAATGTTACTATTATAAATATTGTAATTATTTTAGGAATTTGTCGCTGAGCGACCACATCACCTCGTTTAGAAAAAAATATACATGAATAACATAACATTATACTACACAAACAATAGGTAAGTACATAACAAAGATCTTGGTTGCAAATTTCCACACTTCCATTGAATAATGTTCACATATTATATTATTGATGTTATACCCCAATGCTGGGCACAGATTTTTTTCCCAATAAAATTACATGCTCCATGCCGCGTACGTACATGTTGTAGTATATATGTAATATTTACTTCTTTACTTCCTTTTATGTCTTCCTTATTCTTTGTCCTCTTTATCCTTCTTTAGTTCCTTCCTTATATATCCTTGCCTTTGGTTATTACTTCGTTTATTGCTTTATTACTTGTATTTTACTTTATATCTGCTGAAATTGTGAAATGTTTATATTGACTACTTTTGATAATTTATGTAATTATTATTTTGGCTTTTCACTTCTAGGACTATTTTATAAATTGTAAATGTTACCTTCTTTAACGTTTTAATACTTATTCCTTCTTATTTTAATGAATCTCTGTAACTTTAAATATGATTTTTATGTTTGTTTACGTTGGTGACATTATTGTCAATGTAATTCTGACGTCTATCTCTTTGGTCTTTGCTTTTTCTAAATTAAATATATTCTGTATGTCTTTGTATAATCTACCAACCTTTTTAGACTTACTTATTATTTTAAATTCAAAATCTGAACAGATTTAGAAAAGGAACGCCGGCTCGAGAAAATTCAAGCGATCGGGTCAATAGGGCAGTGTGGAGACAGACATCGCGGGTTCGGAAGACTTTTTCCGAGGTCTTTCTGATTCGGTGGCGTACACAGGGCCGTCCCGTGTCTCTGTTTCGCGGACGCGTGCATCCATTCTCGACTCCGACATCGTTCCGGACGGGCGCGCTGTTGGAGCGCCCTGGGACCTGCCGCCTCCTACTACGTCGGGAGGCTTGCCGCGTGGGACGCTTCTGCGCGCAGGGTTGCGCGCCAGGGTCGCGCTACCTCTTGTGCGCTTGGTAGCGCGCCATCCCCTACGCCTCCCGACCTCATCCTGTCGAGAGACACGCCGGCCTCCGCCGTCCGAGTCGGAACTTCGGACCTCCGCCTCCGCTTACAAGGGAACCCCAGGTCGTCTCCCCTCCCTCTCTTGAATTACTGACTTTTCTTAGTGTCTGTGCCTTATTATCTCACTTATTTTTATACCGTGTTATTAGTATTGTGACCCACTAGGAAAGATAAGTAAATCTTTTATTTCCTTAAAAATTCTTTTATTTATTCTTTCCCTTTATAACGTTACAGTTTGGCGCCCAACTAAAATCTTTTTCTAAATTCTAAAATAACACTTACACAAGTGACGCCCTTTTGGATTCCTTTCGGCTTTACTCTTTTTAAGATCTTCCTTTGTAACCTTTCTAAATTCTAAAATAACACTAGCTCTAGTGAAAATTTTGGTTCTACTTTTGGCTTACTCTTTTTTGTCTAACTTCCCCTTTGTATTATAACGACCCTGAGATTCTTTTTCCTAGTTTTTAAATCTTTCTTGGTGGGACAGGCTTTTTAATAAAATGTCTTTTTATAATCTTGTTTCTTTGTTTTATATTTACCTTGAAATGTATCTTTTTTCAGGATATAAAAGGAAAGGACTCTCAATTCAATTTACTATTATAATATTTATTTATGTTTATTATACAATTCTAACTATAATATGTATTTATTCATTCTTTTTATCTTATGCTACTTATATATGTTTCTTTCTTCTATTTCTCTTTTCTATCTTCATCGACGTTATGACTTCGAATTTTGGCTTACTCGAAGTCCTTTTTTTATATTCATCTTGTAGTTGTAGGTGTTATTTCTTTTCCTCTTTCTGAAAAGAAATGCTTTTTTTTAAACTGAGTAGCTAAACTCGGTTACTTCCTTAATTCTCTCTTATAGAATTAGGAACTCTTTCTTTGTCAGACCTCTTATTCTGACTCTTAATAACTATCTTGGTTATTTCTTACAGAGCGGACTACAACTCTATAAATAAGCCTACGGTACGAGCGGGTTGTGACTCGTAAAATAAGCCTCCACTAACCTTTTCTACTGGGTTTTCAGCGTGAGCGGATCACAACTCCTAAAATAAGCCTATGTGATTGTCTAGTGTTACCATTGGAGTAGGCGTCATTGAATGTGAACCCTAGCCCCTAACTCTGCAAGATTGAAGTATGATAGAGAGGTATGAACAGGATAATGAATGTGGATGGTAATCACTATTTTTACCTCAAAATTTTTTGTTACAGCCAAAAAATTTTTACTTGGGTGGGGGAAATATGTAGTATATATGTAATATTTACTTCTTTACTTCCTTTTATGTCTTCCTTATTCTTTGTCCTCTTTATCCTTCTTTAGTTCCTTCCTTATATATCCTTGCCTTTGGTTATTACTTCGTTTATTGCTTTATTACTTGTATTTTACTTTATATCTGCTGAAATTGTGAAATGTTTATATTGACTACTTTTGATAATTTATGTAATTATTATTTTGGCTTTTCACTTCTAGGACTATTTTATAAATTGTAAATGTTACCTTCTTTAACGTTTTAATACTTATTCCTTCTTATTTTAATGAATCTCTGTAACTTTAAATATGATTTTTATGTTTGTTTACGTTGGTGACATTATTGTCAATGTAATTCTGACGTCTATCTCTTTGGTCTTTGCTTTTTCTAAATTAAATATATTCTGTATGTCTTTGTATAATCTACCAACCTTTTTAGACTTACTTATTATTTTAAATTCAAAATCTGAACAGATTTAGAAAAGGAACGCCGGCTCGAGAAAATTCAAGCGATCGGGTCAATAGGGCAGTGTGGAGACAGACATCGCGGGTTCGGAAGACTTTTTCCGAGGTCTTTCTGATTCGGTGGCGTACACAGGGCCGTCCCGTGTCTCTGTTTCGCGGACGCGTGCATCCATTCTCGACTCCGACATCGTTCCGGACGGGCGCGCTGTTGGAGCGCCCTGGGACCTGCCGCCTCCTACTACGTCGGGAGGCTTGCCGCGTGGGACGCTTCTGCGCGCAGGGTTGCGCGCCAGGGTCGCGCTACCTCTTGTGCGCTTGGTAGCGCGCCATCCCCTACGCCTCCCGACCTCATCCTGTCGAGAGACACGCCGGCCTCCGCCGTCCGAGTCGGAACTTCGGACCTCCGCCTCCGCTTACAAGGGAACCCCAGGTCGTCTCCCCTCCCTCTCTTGAATTACTGACTTTTCTTAGTGTCTGTGCCTTATTATCTCACTTATTTTTATACCGTGTTATTAGTATTGTGACCCACTAGGAAAGATAAGTAAATCTTTTATTTCCTTAAAAATTCTTTTATTTATTCTTTCCCTTTATAACGTTACAATGTATTTATCAATAGAAGTTAGCAGGACTTAAGATAAAGTAGGTAAGTTATACATAAAATAAAATTGTAAATAATTCTGTCTGATCATTGAATCTATTTACAATTACAAAAAACATTGAGGGGTTAACGAACAGTAGGTAATAGAAAACGAATCTAAGAACATTTTTGTTTGCACCCATTATTTACCGGAACTAGGTACTGGTCGGATTTCAATGAAACTTTTATGTTATTTTTATTTAGCCATAAGGTTTTGAAAACTGGAACTAAACTATAATACATATAAAAATAGTGTCCTAGCAAAAAATTTGGTCTAATGAGCATAATAATTTTTCTCCTGAGGCAATAAAATAGAAGATCTGATAGCATTAAAACCCGAACGATGTCGCGGGCACCAGCTACATACGTAATAAAGGCACTTTAAATATATAAGAAACAATACTAAAGGAATGCATTTAAGACAATAGGAAAATGTAGGTATCAATCACAACATTCCTGCCCGATTCCAAAAAAAACTTCAAATTGCATAATGAAGGAGGAATTCAATGTTTTTTTCATCACACCTATTCGAAAAAGACGACTTGGTTCGGACTTACGGGGTTCCAAAGTTGCTGTTTTCTATTCAGCGGGCGGGAATGAATTTTCATACAACTTTTCCTGCCGGTTAGATCTTTTCCGTCCTATTTTGAATTTAGAACATTTTAGTATTTTGCGCTAAAGAAATCGAACGCAAATATTGTTTGAATAAAGAATGTCTGGTACGACGCGAGGGCCCCGCCAGCTGAATAATAAAAAAAGAAATCAAATTAAGATTTCGTTTTCAAATTAAAATTAAGTTTTCGTGCATTTTTACGTATTATTTTCTATTTCTATTATTTTCTATTATATATATATATTATTTTCTCATAGTGGGTGATGAAAAGTAGAGTGTATCACTCGGGTGCAAGTATATTTTTGGCTCGGGCGACGTACTTTGAATCCCTCGCCGAAAAAATATTACTTTGCACCCTTGTCATACAATCTACTATTCTTCATTAGTTGGTAACGACTTTTAATAAGGTAACAACACCATAAAGGAAGCAATGATCCAGACACTCCTTGAACTCGGGTGTATAAATGCTCATTAGCTAAGTGACCTACTGACCTTACCAGATGCTAACCAAGTGCCCAATTGAATAAGGTGACACTTACATAGGTCACTTCTGCTCCCTACTGTCCTATTTAATCCGATAATTGTGCAAGGTGTTAAGTTTGTTACCTGACAAATTCCAACAACTTTACATCTTCCTAAGGTGACATGACATAATTATATAGGACGGACCTTCGGAAATGATTACGCCAAATTTTTGGTCACAATCGTGGTTTTCCCAGCTATCAAAGCTGTGACAATTCGTACGATGTACAAAAGTTCCGCCTTTATAAAGCTCCACTCGGCAAGTATTGTTATAGCTCTCATAAAGTACTTACCAACAGTTGTGTATCTCACGTAAGTCTCTTGATTGTCCATCATGGCATCAACCGCTTGCTTCTCGCAGTACAGAGCAGTGACTATGGCTATTGTGGGTTGTCTAGATGAACAGAGTCGAGGCATTTGTTTCACCACCTGTACAATAAAACAACAAATTAAACTGTTCATACGGGAAAGGCGATGTATTTTAAAATAAATGCAGGAATTCTATATAATGGAAAGGCCTGAAAATATAAACCTAGTATATCAACAAAGGCTAATATAGTCATACACCCACAACTAGGACTCCTTGTATTGTGGGTGGCATGGACAAATAAATAACACATCATTAACACCTATTTGCTGACTACAAATATTTACCTCTCCTAACTTTTACATAAATCTACCCTGTTCAGAATTAAACCTACACCCCACCACTTCGCAGGCAAGGCAGAATATTGATTTAAAAAGGTGAATATGGATAAAAAAGTTGCATTTAGACCCAAAAAATACACAACGGATTGTGAAAGTATTTAAAATATGCGCAATGATGGTCATTTAAAGGCAAAATTCGAAATTATAAAGCTGCCAGATTACTTCAGTTGATTATAAAATCTAGGAATTTATTTCATTTTTACACAAGAACTGTGCCTTCTTTCAGACATTTTTAAAATTTACTCCATGCTGACAGTTTGAACTACTTTAAAAGTACTTCGTATAATTATTTAGAAGTGTATGTATTGATTGGTTAAATTTTACCTGAGTATCAATACTGTGTTGGCGAATGTAGAGTCCTTCAGACATTGTCCGCGTTAGGCCCTTCTCTTCTAAGGCCTCCAGCGCATCTTTCACATCTGTTTTCGACCATTTCCCAACCCTAAAATACAATAGTAGATTGTATAACAAGGGGGCAAAGTAATATTTTTACGGCGAGGGCGCTTTTTTGAATCCAGAGCGAAGTGAGGGATTCTAGAGTAGAATTCTTTAATAGAATCCTGAACGTAGCGAGGGATTCAAAGTATGTCGCCCGAGCCAAAAATATTTGCTCCCGAGTGATACACTCTACTTTTCATCCCCCCCTATGAGAAAATAAAAGGCGCCTCAAATTCAGGAATAATACTGTCACAGTCACTAAACTGACTAAACCGACTAACTCGACTAACCCGACTAACCCGACTTACCCGACTAACCCGACTAACCCGACTAACCCGACTAACCCGACTAACCCGACTAACCCTACTGACCCTACTGACCCGACTGACCCGACTAACCCGACTAACCCGACTAAACCAACTAAACTAATTATACTAACTAAAGAACTCATTTTTCAAAACAAAACCATGAATTTCTAACAATCCGAACTGAATTTACTTTTAAAAAAAAGTAAAGTAAAAGGAAAATTCATTCCCGCCCGCTAAAAGTTTCTTATAGAAAACACCAACTTTGGGCCCCCTTAAGTCCGAACCAAGTCGTCTTTTTCGAATAGGTGGGATGAAAATATTTTTTTTAATATGGTTTGTGTTATTAATACAGGAACTCATTAGATTCTGATTAGATTCTGTCTTAATTGTTACAAACTAATAATATGATTAGGCTGTCCTCATAGTATTGATAAAAACATTGGTATTATTAGTAGTAGGTATTATTATTTGTATATGTCAATCAACAATATATAAATAAATAATTTTCAGACAGTTGGTTTAAACAGGCTCATGATTAGTTTAGAATTCAGAGTTTGCAGGGGTAATATTAACATACCTTCATGATATAATATGTTCATAAGTATGCATCATACAGGGAAACTAGGTATGAAAATACTTATTAAATATTATTAAACAAAACTGAATTTATTTGTTTAAAGACTAATTAAAGAAATATACTTACGTTACAAAGTCATCAACAGTTAATGGATTAGGATAGGCATTTTCAATCATGTCTAATACTCTCTGTTCGGAAATCACAGGCGTTTGATTAACTGCAGTATCTTCAATGAATGCTACAACAGACATGTAAATTAATATAAAATTTTACAAGTAAATGGAGCAAATTTTTTAACATGCCAAGCAATCTAAGGTTACAACAGTTACAGCTTCAGAAAATAATTATACTAATACATATAGGTAACTTGTAAT
Organism: Hesperia comma; assembly: GCA_905404135.1. Lineage (NCBI taxonomy): Eukaryota > Metazoa > Arthropoda > Insecta > Lepidoptera > Hesperiidae > Hesperia > Hesperia comma. The sequence goes on along the minus strand of FR990021.1, from coordinate 9,851,839 downwards.
TTACATGTAAAAGAAAACTATTTCTTCAACACCTTACAATGAGCTAAAGAAATGTAACATGGTTGTGTCAAACTATAATCAATCTACCTAGCTTTTAAGTTTATGCTACACAAATAAAAGGTGAAATATTTCATAAAGATACCTTATAGTTACTACCTACCTACATACATGGAAGTTAAAGATAGTAAGTGCTAGCTAACTACTTAATATGACTGTCAAAATGATTTACTTTTTATTTGTGTAATATGTGTTGTGTATATTTTAGACAATAATATACTAGTCTTACTTTATCACATCTTTATACCTCAACGAGACAGACATACTGACAATTTTAATAAATTTACTGTTATAATATTTAAGCTCGTAAAATTCGAACAGAAATCTAACTTTGGTCAAACAGGAAGCATAAGGAAAATTTTATTTTAAATTATCTGTAATATTAATGTAATTTTCCTTGTTTTTAATGAATATTGTAAATTTAGTTTTCGTTAAATCCTATTACAGTTTTAATTGGGTCCCTTTTATAGAAGTGTTAATTTGTATTATTGGTACATAATATTTTAAAATAAACAAATTTGAAAATCTAACGTGTGTTGCAAATGGCATGCCTTAAAATAAATATTTTTGGAACTTTGCTTTTCTGCCCTTCCTATACATACAAAATACTGAACAGTTTAAACTTCACCAAAGCATCAGAATAATATGTGACATCTGATAACCAACATGGCACAATATTTACCATTTCTGATCATCTTTTAGGGTCTTGAGGTTTATTGGCAGTGAATCAGTTTGAATAATGAGTTTTGGGTGAATGTATTCTTTACTCATGTGTAAATATGACACAGGAAATCATAATATGGGGCTTTGAGTATGTAGCACAATTTTATATTTATTCTCAAGTAGATATCAATGATATTTGAAATTATAGTACATAAATATTGAATAAATTATCATTAGATACCTATACATTGTTCTTTAACTTATCACTTGTTTGGTATAATATATATTTTATAATAAACTGATTACACATCTAAACATATTATAATAGAAAGTGTAATTTACAAAACAGAAAACAAATTACATATTATTCATTAATATACAAGAGAATATCAAAGCATCAAACAGAAGTATGATACAGGAGCTCAACCAAAACCTAAACGCAACAATCTCGTGCAAATAAGGATGTGGGTGCCCCTATTTTTTATTATCTTTGATGTTTTATACATCAGCCCTTGATTTATTACGTCAAGTGACTGAGATGACTCAATATAACTCATACATTCAACATTATGCTTTACATACAAATAGACATTATAACTTTTTTGGAGTCTGACATCATCAATGTGTTCATCAAATCATTTAAATATACAGTATGTTTGGGACTGATTATTTCATTCCATTATCATTCACATGTTAGTTTCTTACTATGATTGGAGTGTTGAAAATCAAACACACATGCATAAAGTATAAATTAAATACTATACATACAGCCATTTAAATACTTGTATATAATGTTCTTACTGGTAATATCTCCATTTGTTTCTGTACCATAAATTAAGAAATAAATTGTAATAAATATTTAAATAAATAAATAAATAATTTTCATTTAAATAAAATGTGAACAGTCTAACCAATATTATGTGACTTCTCATAATAATTATTAAGAAATTAAATAATACAAATTTAATCATATGTATAATAGTTATATTTTTCTTTTTTTAATATAACAATGTTGCACAAACCTTGTGGAGGAGGGCCACAGCCTTCTTGTCTTAACTCAATCTCTAAAACCTTTAGCTGGTGGTATTTATTTTGCATCAATTTTATTATCTTTTTAATGAAGCCAACATAGTCTGAAAATGTACAAACAATTTATATTAGTAAAATACATGCATATTAAAATATTCATGTATTACAATTTATCATTTGTTTGTTTACTTTGTTGTCATTCATCCACACTGCTTTACATTGATTTACAAAGGCCTTTCTTAACTTGTGTGAAAGGGCCTGTGAAAGTGTGCACTTTAAGCATTTTAAACAAATCAATTAAAGTAACATAAGTTACTATGGATAAGAATTCTCATCAGATAACAATCACCACTTACCATCCAGTAATGTTATATAAGCATTAACTTATATTATAATTAATATTAAAAATATCTATTTATGTTACCTTTTGGAAAGTCTTGAGGGCTTACAAGTTCTCTGAAAAATGCTTGAGCTTCATGTGGACAATCATTCAGGTTTACTTCAGGTTTGAACCAGAATCGCAAAGCTCGTGCTTCTCTTGTATGGGAACCGGTTGCAGCAGACACCAGGTACACACAAAATTCTAGCTGTGCATGGCAAGGTTCATTAACACCATTCTCTGAAAATAGTCATATGTTTTACACAATCATTTTTAATTACCACAACAATATAGATTTAAATTTTAATGAAGGATCATGATATGTGACAAAGTAGTTAGAAGAGTTTTGTGTGAAAATAATTTTACTTGTAGTTTATTAACTTCTAAAAATTTAAGTGCAAGTAAAAATCCTGCCAATTTTTTACATAGTAAAGTTATCTTACCATATACTTTTTCCTTGTTTATTATTATTCCTGTATGATCACCGCCCGCAATGTGGATTTTATCACTTGGTTCAGCTTCTACTACTTTTCTCTCCACTATTAAAGTAGTAGAGGTAGCTGTTTTACTTTTAGGAGTCATTATAACTTTTTCTTCCAATAAGTCGCCCATGGCTGGAGATTTTAATTTAATCAAGTAACAAACCGCGCCAGTCCCCGATTCCTGGTAAAGAACAAGAGCAAGCAAATGAGATGCTGTGAGTTGTGACTCACGTCAAATATTGTAAGTCACGACTCACGTTAATATATTTTACTACTTATCACTTAGCTCCTCCATAATTTAAAAATAGATACAACCTGGCTTTGTAGTAGATAACAAAGCAGTTAAAGGCCTGAATATACGACGTTGAAATTAAACAACTGAACTTAAATAAGTGAAAGAATTATCTGAACAGTGAAGGTAAATTCATAAACGCCCTATTGAAGGTTGATTTTACTTAGTCTTAGATGATCTAAGAATATGCTGCTTATGGCTATATACCTACATACACTAAGGCCATTATGAGATGCAATTAAAGTAATATTATGAAGACAAGATTACCTTGGAATATAAAAATTAAAAAAATTTAAAGTATTTTTAAAACAATACCTACAACAACAAACAACAACAGAATAGTTAAATATAAAATATCTCAGAGTAATGATCATTACTATGAGTAAAATATACTTTATATACTCTGTGGCCTGAGCACAGAACGACAGAACCCTAGCACTCCTGTAGGACTGGTGGGGTGGACTGAAATGAAAATGAAAATTAAATTGAAAAAGAATCGGTCACATTTCACAAATGACACATTGGTCACATTTGACAATTGACAAATGTTTGTCTTTGCTTCATAGTGAGAACCTGCAGAAAAATATCGATTTTTAATTAATCGACAACTCTCCAATCTCAGGTATGCTGGAAGAGATTTCATAAGAAATAAGCAATACCTTTGTGCCATCCTTACTTTTTATGTCATAACTGTTTAAACTCTTTCCATGTGTACATAAACTATTAAATAAATAAAATAAATAAATAATCGATAAGGACGTCTAACATCTGTAAATTGAATGCGATTGTTATAAAAAGTACTAGAGAAGTAGAGAACCGCCCGCGCTTCGCTTTGGGACCCGTAGGCAACAGCCGCGTAGGCGGCGTAGGTCCCGCTCCCGTAGGAATCTCGGCTAAAAAGTAGCCTATAATATATACATATATACTGGAACTTCATATATAACATTTGCCTATGACTTAAGTAAATTACATGTAGTAATTGATAACGTGATACAGAACTTGCAAATGAATTTAACTTACGCCATCTATAACGCCATCTATTAACAACATCCGGAACTAAATATCTAGCAACTAACAAAATATCGATCTTTCCATGGGAATGAGTTGTTTTTCTGCGGTAAAAAGTAGCCTACGTCACTCTTCAGCTCTTCACCCTCCTAACTATTCCCACACACATAAACCATACCTATAATAGCCATGTTGCGACGTGAAAGAGTCACAAACAAACAAACAAACAAACAAACACACTTTCACATTTATAATATTAGTATGGATTAATAAGCGCATAGTTCGTACAACGACTAAAAAAACGACAAAAGTAATGAGTCAATATTAATGGCACGAAATGAAGTCATGACTTTTTTGTAACATTTCATGTTTCTGGATATTAGCTTTTGAGCCAGACGTTATTATATATGTCGTGGCCACATCGTAGATTTGCTCATATCAGAAATGATCGACCATATCATGAAATCGTCGCATTTCATGATATGATCAACTCCATATCATGAAATCGTCGCATTTCATGATATGATCAACTGTCTATTGGCCACATCATGATGTGGTTTGAGCAGATCAATGATAAGAAATCGTTTCTCGATATGGGCAACTAAACGCGCGGCTTTTTCATGAAATGATCAAGATTATTTTGATCATATTGTAAAGTAGTTACATTAATTACCGGTAGAGGCGCTGCAAGCGCTTTGTTTATGTGTAAAGATAAACGGCCGCCCGTTGGCGTAAATGTTGTTTCTCTTGTCAATTCGGCCTAGCGTAAAAGAGTAGCAACAAAAATTGCGAATTACAGAATACAATTCACGTCAATTGTTAAAAACGAGTAACATTGAATGGAAGCATAAAAATTGAGTTGATTTTGGATAATATATAAAACAATGAATACTCATTTCCATCACTACTCAGTCAAATTTTTCAAGATGTAGGTAGGTCGAATTGGTTACAGAACCGAATTAGCCTACCCCTACTCCACGTAGTCTTGTATGCCCTACCCCTAGAGTTATTTTTAGAACCCGGAGGCACGGAGGGAGGGCAGCCCCCGCCCGCTGCTTTGTTACGCAAGGGCGAAGGGGCTGCACCTTCCGCAGCGCCGGAGACGTCACGGTTCGTAATTATGCCCTATATTCCGCGTTTTTACGATCCGGCCAAACGTTGATGACCAAATCGTGACGATTTTACGATCTGGCCAAACTGAGTTGACCATTTCATGAAATGCGACCATTTCATGATATGGTCGATCATTTCATGATGTGAGCAAATCTACGATATGGCCACGACATATACAACGCGTCCCAAAATTCAACGATAAGCGGGAACTCGAGGATGGACTTGCCCATGTCTACTTCAGGAAAAATAAGAAAATAAATCCAGCTCTTTTTGTTTTATTAAAAAAATAAATTTTCAAAAATTTACACCCTTTCATTTTCTCAACGACTCACGACTCACTCACGACCACAGTTTCTCAAATATTTCAGATTTGTTTTTTGTATCGGCAACCTAAGTAGTACTACTTATTTATTTTTTAATGTTTATTTTGTAATGGTGAAATACTTGTAGACGATTAGTTCGACTTCTCGAATTCAACTTATCTACTGATCTCGTTTCTTTTGGTCCATCCCTAATGTTTAAAAAGAACAAGAGTTCACTGACGTAACTTTGTAACGACGCAGTTTTATACTTTTAAGTGTAAAAAATTTAACAATATCTAGGGAACATTAAATAATATGGGGAGGAAAACCTTACTATTAACCTTACAAGGTCACTTTCTAAAATTTTGACGAACTGTCAAATGTGACCTATTAAAATGGCCCTACTTAAAAAAAAAACAATGCCATCAGATGGCCATCAGACAGAATCTTTATTAAAGTACTTAAGTCAACTATAATTTATACTGTTTCCTAAAAGTAAATATTCTTTGAATTTATGTGTTTGTGTGAAAATAATGTATTGTATTTTCATTTTTCATCCAATATTCAGTTCATTTTTCTATATCAAGTAACTTATATTAAACTTAAGTATAATATTATTAATGCATGTATTAATGATATAAAAACTTTTACTTACTCGTTCTTACTTATTATGACCCCCAAAAAGTTATCCATGCGATTCGCACTTTACCCCATTTTTAACGATACTAAATGAACATATTTTACGTCACTACTGTAATGTTCGACACGAGATGACATCCATACCATCCTTATGGGGGCTTTACCACTTACCTACATTATACAATTTGCAGAGCGCTAACTGAGCTAGCGTGCTAAAATTACATAGTGTAAAGGCAGTTATGGTGCGTACAGATTATGCAACATGTTATATAACTTCTGTTTTATAACACGTCCACACTATATAACATTGTTGTCTAACAATGAAACATGTTACAAGACCGTACACATTAAAAAAACATTGTTGTATAACAATGTTTTATAACAAGGCACAAGTAGGTAACTCGTGCACAAAAGTTATATAATATTGTTGCACAAACTTATAACATGTTGTATAACTTGTTTTTGTAACACATAGCATCCACATTTGTAAAACATGTTATTTAACTATGTTTTATAACATGTGTCGGCGATCGCTATCTATGGCGCCATCTATTGACGAAAGGGGAAGTCCCTACGCGTGAAAGAAGCCGGTGTAGGATGCCTCCACTATACGAACGACACGAGCTACCGGCGCATACGTTGCATACATACATTTTATAAATTTGTCAATTTAATTAGAATTAAACGTATTGAAATCGTAAAATAATAAACGCATTCATTGAGGAAAACCACAAACCCCGTTTCTGAACATACAATTTGATCCTGCGAGCCGAATAACAGCAAATTTACGGAAGACAAGAACCGAAGTCGTCGTGCCAGCACCTACTTTCAAGTGGATTCAGCTTAACGGTCAGGTTTTCCTTTCTACATCTTTTCCTTTCCTAAACGATTGTGTTAAAACGGTGTTTAAGTGCTTATTATCGAATAATTACTGTGCTAGTGCTAGTATACGTGAGTACCTTATCTTACTTTCAACCATAGTGATTCAAAATGCTTGGTGATGATAAATTAACCGTTCCTTCATCTAGTCCTTCTATTTCTCCTACTAGAATGCAAGCTAGTAATCTAGCTGAGCTTAGGAAACAACGCGGTAACATAAAAGGCAGATTGACTCAGTTTAAGAAATATTTAGACTCATTTGATGGTAGTGATCCGTCTCAATTACAACTAAAAGAGATTAAATTTAGAATGCAGGCTGCAACAGATTTATTTAAAACGTTTAATCAAATTGAAAGTCAAATAGAACTGATTTCTCCAGAATCAGAAGTTTCATCCAACGCAGCTTACGTTGAATCTTTTGAGTCACTATATTTTACTACGTTAGCAACTGCTGAAAGTATAATCGAACAGGGAGAGACTGGTGATAGTTCTAGTGTAAAACCTAATAATCGTTTATCTCGAGTAAAGCTACCTGATATAAAATTACCTGTTTTTGAAGGTTCCTTTGATCACTGGTTAGAATTCAAGAGTTCTTATATTACCATGATCCACACACGTTCAGATTTAGACGAAATCCAGAAATTTCACTATTTGCGGTCTTCACTAAGCGGTAGTGCTTTACAAGTGATTAGTGCTTTAGAATTTACGGCAAGTAACTACAAACACGCATGGGATTTATTAGAGAACAGGTTCCATAACTGTAGGCTTCTTGTTCACAATCACTTAAAATCACTTTTTTCTATTCCTCCTTTAAAGCAAGAATCACATACACAAATTCGAAAATTAATAGATACAGTTTTGAGAAATTTACGGGCACTTAAAACACTAGATGAACCAACGGAGTCCTGGGACACTATAATTATTTACTTGATCACTTCAAAACTAGACTCGGCCACTGAACGCGATTGGGAGAATCACAAAGGTGCTATACTCTCCGATTCTAGACGATTAAAGTTAGACGATTTACTCTCATTTCTTAGAAATAAAGCTGATACTTTAGACATGATAAACGCAAGTCACAGTCAAAATAAGTCTATAAGTAAACCTACACATGTAACAAGTAAACAATCACACCATACACATAACCCGCAGGTACACAGCTTCGTTACTACTACTCCAAGTTCAAGTTCAAAAGGTAAATCATCTAACGATAACCTTAATAATAAACGGGCCGTAAAATGTCCTTCCTGTAGTCAAAATCATTCACTTTATATGTGTTACAATTTTCTAAATTCATCGGTAAAGGATAGAATTAAACTAGTAAACGAAAAACAATTATGCAGGAATTGTTTACGCGCCGGTCATTCATTCACCGATTGTCTATTCGGCACTTGCAAGCAATGTCATGGCAAACATAATACCCTACTTCACGGCGGTTCATACGACAGCGATGCATCGGATGTATGTGTGCGTAGCGAGCGCACATCTAATGTAAACCCGTCGGCCGCACTTCATTCGATTATTGCACCGCAGTCTTGTCACTCACTGGCTAGCTCTGACGGTGTATCGTCTCCTCTGCAGACCCTGCAACCTGTGTTGCTGTGTACGGCATTGGTGGAGATCGAAGACAGGGATAAACGTATCCACACAGCCCGAGCGCTGCTAGACAACGGTAGCCAACATTGCTTTATTTCGGATAACTTAAGAAAACGATTAAATGCGCCTTCCATACAGTCCACTATACGTATCATAGGTGTCGCTCAATCTGTGACACAGTCAAATCAATTATGCGAAATCACTATACGTTCTAAATTAAACGACTTCAGTAAAGCGGTTAAGTGTTTTGTCTTGCAGCGCATAACAACCAGTTTGCCCTCGACAAGCATTGATACCGATTGTATACGTATTCCTACTAATATCAAACTAGCCGATCCCACATTTCATATATCTTCCGAAGTAGATATTTTAATCGGTGCGGAGCTGTTTTGGGAGATATTAGAGGAAGGTAAAATTCGATTAATTAACGGTCCATACCTCCAGAACTCAAAGTTAGGTTGGTTACTTTCTGGTCCAATATACGATAAACGATTAAAAAATAATTCGAATCAAGTTCATTGCAATTTCACCCAATCTTTAGAAAATCAATTAAAATTATTTTGGGAGGTTGAAAACGTAGCCTGTCAGTCAAGCAATGTCCTCTCTCGTGATGAACAGCTGTGTGAGGAATTGTTTATAAAGACTACTAAACGTGAAGGGGATGGTAGGTTTTCTGTCCGCATTCCACTCAAAGATTCGCCTAATACGTTGGGGGATTCCTATAATTTAGCGAAAAATAGGTTTCTCTCCTTGGAACGAAAATTACAACGTTCATCAGATTTTAAACGTTTATACTGTGACTTCACGAGTGAGTACGAAGCTCTGGGTCACATGACGCGAATAGATAATTTCGATACGCCTAATTTCTTTCTGCCTCATCATGGGGTTATGAAAGATAGCACTACGACTAAATTACGTGTCGTCTTTGACGCTAGTGCATTGACTACAACTAATAAATCGTTAAACGACATTCAATATCCAGGTCCTGCTCTTCAAAATGACATTTTTTCAATTCTATTGCGTTTTAGGCAATTTAAATATGTCGCGTGTGCCGACGTAGAAAAAATGTTCAGGCAAGTCCTTATTCAACCCGATCAACGGTCATTACAGTTAATAGTTTGGCGAGATGAACCTACTAAACCTTTATCAGTTTATCAGCTCAATACAGTAACGTACGGGACTGCATCAGCGCCATACCTCAGTATGCGCTGTATACGGCAGCTAGCGTTGGATTGTAACGATGACGTCACCTCTCGTATTATTACAGAGGACATTTTCGTTGATGACTTGATAACGGGTGATAATGATTATCAACAACTTTTACAAAATTGCAGTAAGGTAACTGAGGTTGTACAATCTGGATGTTTTTCACTTCGTAAGTGGACATTCAACTCTGACGTTACTCATAATAACACACCTCATCAGTTTGTAGATCAACACACACAAAATAAAACGTTAGGCATAGGTTGGTGTAATGATACTGATGAGCTTTACTACACTACAAAGGTTGAAGATTATTCACATATTCGAATACTAACTAAACGCGTGATGCTATCTATCATATCACAAATTTATGATCCTTTGGGTTTGCTTTCTCCTACAGTCATTATCGCAAAAATATTATTACAAAAGCTATATACTCTGAGTGAAATAGATTGGGATACTCCAGTACCGCACAATATCACTGTCAGTTGGAATAATTTTGTCGAATCATTAAAATGTCTGCCTGACTTAAAAATTCCACGCCATGTTATGAGTGATTATGTACAGCACAAAGAACTCCACATATTTACCGACGCCTCTGAGAAGGCGTACGGTGCATGTGCATACATACGTACATACAATAATAACTCAGATATTACCGTAAAATTACTGTGTGCTAAGAGCAAAATTGCCCCACTGAAATCCCTCAGTACAGCCAGGCTGGAAATCCTAGGAGCCCAGGTTGGCGCGAATCTTTATAAACGGATTATCAACAGTTTACGTTTAGAGTTCACTAAAGTTTACTTTTGGACAGATTCAACGATAGTAATCGGTTGGCTTGGCATGTCACCACATTTATTAAAAGTTTTTGTACGGAACCGCGTCACAGAAATAAACGAGTTGACCGGTGACGCCGCTTGGTTGCATGTGTCGAGTCAAGACAATCCCGCTGATCTTCTATCCAGAGGGCTTCCGCTTAATTCGTTAATTCACTCAAAGTTGTGGTGGAACGGTCCATATTATTTACACGACACTGACAATCATAACTTTTCAAATATTCCAACCCAAAGAGATTCAATAAATTTGCAAGATTTGCCCGAATTAAAACCTCATACAACTAATCTTGTTAGTGTTTGTCCGTATGAGATTGTACAATTCGATAAATATTCATCCTACAATAGACTTAAACGTGTATGGGCTTATGTTTTGCGATTCATTACAAACGCACGCGACCGGGCCGCGCGCGATCCCTCTGGTACATCAAAACAACAAACCGGTTCCTTGACTGTAGGCGAATTGAATGCATCACAGCGGTTGTTAGTTAGATGCGCTCAGAGACAATCATTTCCGGACGTTTATCAATGTTTAATGATTAATATACCTATTAAAACGAACGCGAAAGAAATGAATCGTATTTCAGGTTTAAACGTATTTTTAGACGATGACGGGTTAATACGTGTCGGTGGACGACTGTGTAATGCCTCAAAATTCGATTACAATAAGAAGCATCCCGTATTGCTTTGTAGTAAACATTCATTATCGGTGTTATTAGTTAGACATGAACATCTACGATTGTTCCATGCTGGGCCACAGCTTCTTTTGTCAAGTTTACGTGAGTCTTACTGGGTTCTAGGCGCTAGGAATTTAGTTCGTAAAACTGTGCGTGGTTGTATTACTTGTACGCGTATTCGAGGGAAGACATTAACTCCGATAATGGGAAACTTACCATCTGAACGCTTGGATCCTGGATTTCCGTTTATGAGAACGGGTGTGGATTACGCGGGACCAATAATGATTCTTAACCGGAAGGGCAGAGGCGCAAGACTAGTAAAAGGTTACGTATGTCTTTTTATTTGTTTCCTTACTAAGGCTGTACACTTAGAGCTGGTCACCAGTCTGTCTACTGAAGATTTTATTTTAGCGCTTAAACGTTTTATTAGCAGACGGGGTAAGCCGAATGCTATTTTTTCCGATAACGGCAAAAATTTTGTGGGTGCCGCCAAAGAATTATCATCTTTCCTACAAAATAATTCAAAACAAATCGTTGATTTTACTGCTAACGATGGGATTTTATTCAAGGTCATTCCACCATATTCTCCACATATGGGAGGTCTATGGGAAAGTGGGATAAGGTCATGTAAATACCATCTTAAACGTATTGTAGGCAATGCTAACTTAACTTTTGAGGAACTTAGCACTGTTTTAACACAAATCGAAGCCATTCTTAATTCCCGTCCTCTCTCTCCCTTGTCCACTGATCCCTCTGACTTCACTCCACTCACTCCCGGTCACTTCCTCATCGGCCGACCGTTGGCTGCTCCACCGAGTGAAGACTTGGTAGATGCGAAAACTTCACGACTCACACGCTACCAGTACGTCGAGCAGTTGCGGCAGCATTTCTGGCGACGGTGGTCGACGGAATACGTGGCAGAACTTCAAACCCGAACGAAGTGGAAGACCAAGGAGGACGACATTGTTCTGGGCAGTCTCGTCTTAATAAAAGAAGACCATTTGCCTCCTCTCAAGTGGCGTCTTGGGCGGGTCAGCAAGGTGTTCCCGGGAGCTGATGGAGTTTCTCGAGTTGCAGACATAACCACTTCTACGGGCGTCATTAGAAGAGCCTTTTCAAAAATATGCGCTTTACCAATCTGTTGAAAGGGATGCTTTCAAGGCCGGGGGCATGTCGGCGATCGCTATCTATGGCGCCATCTATTGACGAAAGGGGAAGTCCCTACGCGTGAAAGAAGCCGGTGTAGGATGCCTCCACTATACGAACGACACGAGCTACCGGCGCATACGTTGCATACATACATTTTATAAATTTGTCAATTTAATTAGAATTAAACGTATTGAAATCGTAAAATAATAAACGCATTCATTGAGGAAAACCACAAACCCCGTTTCTGAACAACATGTTTTGTTACATAGTCTGTAGGCACCACTACATGGTAACTAGTGCAGCGTAATGTATGAAAACACTAGTTAGTACACTGAGTTAGCGCTCTGCAAATTGTATAATGTAAAGCCCCCATTATTGTGTGATGACACTGCTGACCACGGAATACAGACACCAGTGGAAATGGTACAAGTGTTGATTAGTATGGGAACCGTCCTAGCCATCCTACACAAGTAAATCCATAATCGTATTGTAAACACAACTAAGAAACTTACATTTTCATTGGTTGTTACATGTCAAATACGAATGGTCTGAGCAACCCACTGTTTATAGTTGACAATGCACCTTAAAATTTTGTTATTAGTTCTTATTTTTCCATGTCTTATTTAGTGACCATATACCGCTAACAATTAAGATCATAATGCTTTTTAAGTTTTTCTATCCACATCTAGATGGCAGTGTTCTACGTGTAAAGTAATTATATACTTAATGTTATTGCTGATAAGGTTGAAATTGAAATTGCAAACTGTGGCAATACATGTCAACCATGATGGAAATGATTAAATAATTGCGTCTTTTGAACGCTAGATGTCGTGACAAGAATCTATAATAAAGACCTTACGGGTATAAGTAGTAAGTTATATTTTTGGTTAACAACATCATCCTGCATTGGTTTAGGCTTAGAGATGTGCGTGGTGCTTTTACCGCGTTATCGAAAATTATCGATATGTATATCAAACCTTGTACACTACAAGGCGTAGACCCGAAATGTTGGTACTTAAAACTTGCTCAAATTTTTGAAAGCTTGTATCGCAGACATTGTAAGGCGAAGATGTGACCGTAGCTATTTTTATCAACTATAGCTAACTAAGTCACGGAATAATAAGCTGCGCATGTTTTACCGTCAAAATAAAATATACCTACTTTTGTAGGTATGTCGATAAATGAAATTTCAATGTCCCTCAACCTCAACGTACCTTAGTTACAAAAACAATGCCGATGTGAATTGGAATGCATTTCAACCTTAACGTTATACAAATAAGGAAAATTTATTTTCGTGGAATAATATATTTCCTGGTTTCTAAGTGTTAAGTAAGAGCGGTCGCGGTCGGTATTTAGTGGCTATAACTAGTGGCGAAAACTTCTTAAGTGCTTTCGTGCTTAGGAGAGCACGTAAAGCCATCGGTCCTGGTTGTTATTGTAAGCCATGTTGGCTTGGCCGCTAACCCCTCGACAACAATCCGCACTGGAACAGCGTGGTGGAGTATGCTCTAGGCCTCTAGGCAATCAGGTGTCAGTGACGTTTCGCTAATGTCCAATATGGCGACTGCGATTTGTCTCTCAGAACCATTACAATTTAACAAAAACTTTGCGGATATATGTTGTCGACTCAAAATCTTTGTTTTTTATATTTTACTAGCTGTTGCCCGCGGCTCCGCCCGCGTGGAATTCAGTGTGTCACAAAGTTATTCCTGCGTTAATCCCAACCCCACATATATTAAGACACACTCCACACATCTTAAGAACAGTTGATTTTTTACTACGTTTTAGTCATACCGTACATCATACCGTACAAAAATCCGTTATGTAGATCTTAAGAAAATCGATAAAAAGACTTTAAGATATAAACGTCGGGGTTTTTTCATTCCAAACTATTATATTTTTAAACTACATTGGTAGTTTTTCATTCGGGTGCCAAAACATAAAGACCAGCTAAAGCGATGCTGACCCTCGAAAAAGAAACATAAAGTTGATCATGAGAAAAAAAGCCGGTTCGATTCCCGATATATTATGTATAGATATACCGATATATAGATATAAATGAGCCCGCGACTTCATTCGCTCATGGAAGCTTTTCCCGAGTAAATCTCGATCCCGCGGGAAGTCAGGAACAAAAAGTAGCTTATATAATGCTCCATAACCTCCTCTACCTCCCACTGAAAGTCCCATAAACATCTGAACCCACGACCTCATTCTCGGGTATGAGTTTTTACCGCGTGAATCCTAATCCCGCGGGAATTCAGGGATAAACAGTACCCTATATGTTGCTTCAAAACTTCCTCAATCTCCTAGTAAAGGTCGCATAAAAATTTAAGCCGGCAACTACGCGCAGGAGTTTATTCCACGTAACTCCAGATCCCGCGGGATTTCCGGGAAGACAGACTTGTTAGTTTTATATTTAGAAGCTATTTATACCCCATACGCGAAGAAGGTTTTCCCGCGTAAATTCCGATCCCGCGGGATTTCTGGGATAAAAAATATCCTATATGTTAATCTAAGTTGCCCTCTATGTGTGTGCCAAATTTCATGAAAATCGGTTCAGTACCCCATACGCGAAGAAGGTTTTCCCGCGTAAATTCCGATCCCGCGGGATTTCTGGGATAAAAAATATCCTATATGTTAATCTAAGTTGCCCTCTATGTGTGTGCCAAATTTCATGAAAATCGGTTCAGTAGTTTTTGCGTGAAGAAGGTTTTCCCGCGTAAATTCCGATCCCGCGGGATTTATGGGATAAAAAATATCCTATATGTTAATCTAAGTTGCCCTCTATGTGTGTGCCAAATTTCATGAAAATCGGTTCAGTAGTTTTTGCGTGAAGGAGTAACAAACAAACAAACAAACAAATACACAAACTTTCACATTTATAATATTAATAATAGCACGTAACTCCAGATCCCGCGGGATTTCCGGGAAGACAGACTTGTTAGTTTTATATTTAGAAGCTATTTATACCCCATACGCGAAGAAGGTTTTCCCGCGTAAATTCCGATCCCGCGGGATTTCTGGGATAAAAAATATCCTATATGTTAATCTAAGTTGCCCTCTATGTGTGTGCCAAATTTCATGAAAATCGGTTCAGTACCCCATACGCGAAGAAGGTTTTCCCGCGTAAATTCCGATCCCGCGGGATTTCTGGGATAAAAAATATCCTATATGTTAATCTAAGTTGCCTTCTATGTGTGTGCCAAATTTCATGAAAATCGGTTCAGTAGTTTTTGCGTGAAGAAGGTTTTCCCGCGTAAATTCCGATCCCGCGGGATTTCTGGGATAAAAAATATCCTATATGTTAATCTAAGTTGCCCTCTATGTGTGTGCCAAATTTCATGAAAATCGGTTCAGTAGTTTTTGCGTGAAGAAGGTTTTCCCGCGTAAATTCCGATCCCGCGGGATTTCTGGGATAAAAAATATCCTATATGTTAATCTAAGTTGCCCTCTATGTGTGTGCCAAATTTCATGAAAATCGGTTCAGTAGTTTTTGCGTGAAGGAGTAACAAACAAACAAACAAACAAATACACAAACTTTCACATTTATAATATTAATAATAGGAAAAGGATTATTCAGGTAAGAACTGCACGAAATTATGAATATAGATTCATTTTTGAATGGTGTGAAGTTAGCGTCATTTACCATGCAAAAATCAGTTATTTATGTCACGGAAATCTGTGACTTAAGTGCGGGTTTAGGTCACGCTGTGCTATAAAATTATATTTATGTGTCCAAGAAACGTTACTGTTTCGCTTTCAATGTTGGTCGGAGTTGCCTGTCTTTATGAAGAACCAGGACTTTCCATCGGATTTTGTATCTTAAATAAATATAAAAATCTAATAATATAAAATTCACTATAAAGTCTATTCTAAATAAGTCAGTCATATTATATTATTTTAAAACGTATCGCAAGTTAATTGTCTGTATCCAATAAAATATGAAAATGATAACCTGATCAAAAACCTAACAATTTTTAATGTTGGGACAGCTGTAGTTCTAAGATATCTATGCCCCTTTTTAGAAATTATGAATTCTTCTTGTAAAAAATGTTCTGAGCATATGGTACTAGATTTGATTGGGAACCAATTGACCCACCCAGTAGCATTAAGCCAGTCTTCTTTTCTCTATGCGTCTTTAGGAAATCTAAAAAGATGTGTACCTAAACCAAAATAAATATAATATTATACAAATAATTTATTATTCATAAAAATATATTGACCAACTTGTACGGAATGGAAATGGTACACATGGTACGGAAAGCGAGAACAAGCGCGTTAAGACGGGAGTCAACTCGGGAGCACACGTCTTTAACACCACTGCAGGAATACCATCCGGCCCACTCGACTTCTTGGTGTCGAGAGACAGTAGAGCTCGCCTGACAGCCTTTTGAGTAAAAAGTATGTCATTCAGCGAGCTCTCATACCGTGGGATGTTAGGCGGTATGGCCCCTCCATCGTCAAGAGTCGAGTTGGCGGCAAAGAGGGTACCAAGGAGTTCGCCTTTCCCCTTTGCCGTGTGGACAACGGATTTATCCGGTAATCGCAGTGGTGGGAGAGAAGACCGACAGAAGTTGCCCTCGACAGCCTTAGCCAGCGACCAGAATTCTCTACTCCCAGAGGGGTAGCTGACTAGTCGCTCGCCAATTCTGCCGATGAATTGTGAGCGTCAGAATGGCCGGTGAACAGTCGTATTTAGCTCTCAAACAGTTTGGGACTTCGCCCTGGACATTTGCTTCTTAGCCGACCGGGAGGCAGCGTTGAGCTTTTTCTTAAGCTCTGGGGCTGATGGGTTTTTCGAAGTGTACGCTGATGCCCAGGCCTGGTATGCGGCCCGCTTGCGGTTAGATGCCGCAGCACATGAACCACTGTACCAGGGCTGGTTTTTTCCACCGATGGATACGACAGAGTTAGGAATGAAATATTCCATACCCTGTCGTATCACATCAGCTACTGAATCAGCGCACACGTTCGGGTCCCCGGAAGCGAAGCAGAGCTGCCTCCAAGGGTACGAACTCAGGAATTCCCTAAGTCCGTCCCAGTCTGCTGACTTATAGTGCCAAACTTGACGCGTGCCAGTGGGCCGAGAACCCTCTTGCCGCGGCAAGGGCACAGTTGTCCTTACCAAGCAGTGGTCAGAAGATCAAAGAGGAGCCCCGACCACCACTCGGTAGTCCGTTGGGTGACAAGTCAGCAGTAGGTCTAGCAAAGAAGCAGTATGGGTCTCAACATCAGGGACTCTGGTGAAGCCGTGAAGCCAGTAACTACCTGAGTGAGACCGTAGGCCAGGGAGAATTCGAAAGCAGTTCTCCCGGCGAAGTCGGTGATCTTAGACCCCAACCAGTCGGTGTGGTGGGCGTTAAAGTCCCCCAAAATCACCAACTCCGCCGAGGGATACTGCTCCAAAACTCTGTCAGCCGATTTCTGGACGTGCTCAAATAGTCGAGTCGTCTCCGCGTCTCCGCTATAGGACCTATAGAGACACGCGTAAACACGAGTGTGGCCGCCCATGTCCACGCGCGTCCATAAAATGGATAGGCCCTTGTCTTCAAGGCAGGTCAGACGGCAACAACAGACATCATCCCGGACGAACACACACACCCCGGCACGCGGCTTAAACACGTGCTCCAGCCTATAGCCAGGGTAGGACAAGTAAGATGCGTCGTCCGGTGATGATATCTGTGTCTCCGTCAAAAAGAGCAAGGCCGGCTTCGCTGTCTCAAGATGGTAGTGGACAGCGTTTAGGTTGAATTAGTTGAATTCCCCTGATGTTGCACATGTCAACAATTAGTGTGGTAGGGGTTTCAGGGGTTGCCACTGGGCGATACCTTTTCCTCTTTTTTGACTTGACCATAGTTCTCAGGTGTAAAAAAAGGGAATATGAATATGAGTTGCTGGCGCGGCGGACGGAAGGGCCCCTGGTCCCCCCCGCGCATGGGCTCTGGGTACCACCCCGGTCTCTTACTCCGGCACGGAGCCCACACAGCGGGATTATGCGCCGGATGATAGGACAGCCTTCCAGGCCAGAGGTTGCGTGTTGCCTGGGTTCGGGTCCCTGTACTGTCCGGCGGGCGGTCAGCGGCAAGCCGTTTCACCAGGTCTCCCTGGTGGCCACCGCGCCAACACATCACGTACCCCTGAATAGCGAAGCCTTAAGAGTCCAATGAGATCCCGGGAAGAAACCGAAGAGTGGGGATTCTTGGGTGGGGTGAATAGAAAAATGCTAGGGATGTCAAAATGAACTTTTATTGTAAGTTGTACGAATGAGTACTATTTTTCTTTGGAATACTTTTTATGCCGTTTGCCACAAGGATCCAGCTTGTAAAAATCTAAATTTAATTTGAAACAGAATTTAGTTGACATTTTTTATTATTACTCGATTGACAACCTTGAAAATGATATTTCTATTAACCCCTCTTTCGTGTCTATTGACCCTAAAGACGTCTCTAATCACCCCCCCACTCGTATCTATTCACCTCGAATTGAGGAAAAATTACCAGTGTCTTGATCTAACTAACAAATAAGAACAAAATGACTGAAATTGATACTTGCCTTCATTGATCTATAAGGACTATGGATTAGACACTAAAGCAAAAATAGCGAGCCTGACAATGCCTGTCAAAATTTTAGTGAATAAAATATGGCTGATTCTACTAGTGTTGTGCGCACTACGTGGACGGAAACACTATCGATATTTAGTTTAATGACTAACGATATAACAGCAATAATACATGTCGTTCGTCTTCTCAGCGATATTAATATTAATTTTGATACCTACTGCGATGAACTTGTCATGTTATGTCAACCAAAAATATTTTGTAAAAACCAGCTATCTTGATGATCTGCTGAACAACAAACGAGGACACAACGACTGATCCCCCTTTTTAGACGATCTCAGCGATAGTGTTTTAAACTCTGCCAGTTAATTAGGTACCACCCTCTTGCTTAACACAGCCGCCAAACTATTTGTCTTGTTCCAGTTAGGAAATTTAGGTAGTTAAGGCCTTTATTTATTATATGCATAATGTAAAATTATCAAAATAGAGTTCCATAACCGAAGTTTAACCATCGGAAGTAAAATACTTATATCTCTATTTGGCTGTATTGTATATAACTAGGCACAGACATAGTAACTAGGTATATACAGGCTTGAAGTTATGTTAAGTTTTATATCCAATATTAAAAATCAATCCTTCCATTAACCAGTCCGCCTACTCCTAAACAATGCCACTTTTGCTGATTCTGAATGTACCCGCTGAATCCAGAAAAATCGCGATAGATACTTACATAAATAAATAAGTCATATGTAGCACTACGATGAATTTAATTTTAGAGTTTATTCAATAAAAGCTAAGGGTGAAGATAGTACTGCTGTGTGATATGACTGACAATTTTCTTCTGATCACCCATGATTGTGTAATAACCCTTAGTGCATTAATATTGTGGAAATGGGACCGAAATGTAAATAAAAAACATGTGTCTATGTACACAAATTTTAATTTATTTGTTTAAGGCTATATAATGTACAGCATAATTACAAAAATACAAATAAAAGTATTACAGCATAATTATTAGAAGGCGCGCTTTAAATTGATTAATAAAAACATTGAAATTTCAAGTGTTCAATTATTAAACGATGCCGCGGTGGCCAAGTACCCCTCAGTTTAGGGTTCTTCTACTCTATTAACTTAGTTCAATTAAATAACATACAGACCTAATTTTAAACTTGTGTGAGACTCTCTTGTTCTATAAAAAGTAAGAAAAGCTCACCAAAATAGAAGGAACAGCGCCGTCGTGTAACCTTACCACATTAAGCGTTCTGTTGAAACTTGCTTCAACAAAATGTAAAGAACACACAAACAAATTTTTAAGGCCCGGATTTATGTTTTCTGGGCCAATTATTTCTAGCCACTTCTTTCTTAATGATTTATTTGAAGGGAATCTATTGAATAAAAACAATTATTTCAACTTTCTTCAGCGTCATTTTAATTATCGATATATCGAATATCGATATTTTAACACTTTCCTACCCTAAGTGTCATTGAAATGTAAACAAACCGGCTACTCAAATATATAAAATAATGATGTAAAACCCAACAAAACATTAACAGGCCTACGTAACCCTCGCACAGATCTTCATGCAGCAAAAACATAATATATCAATATCATTCAGATATTCAACAAACAACGAAAACTGATACAGCTACTAACTTGTACAACCCAGTATGACCACCGAGAATCACCGTTAATTTTGGGTGTAATTTATTTTTCCTGGCTCCGCATTGTAGTATACCACACCTCATTGTGTTTTAATGTTTTTGTTTTGCTTAAAAGACACCACAACACCTCCTATCAATGCCTATTTTAATATATTTTATAGTTTTGGGTTTATTAACCATTTTGTTTGACATAAGATGTCATTTGTAAGGGTGAATTAAAAATGGCCGGCCTGCTACACACCAACCAGCTAATTTCATATGAGGGTAAGGATTAGGGCGTCTCTAAAGTAGGGCCATTTTAATAGGCCACATTTGACAACTGTTTGTCTTTGCTTTATAGTGAGGGTAACCTGCTGAAAAACATCGATTAATTTAATTAATCGATAAGGACTTCAAACATCTGTAAATTGAATGTGATTGTTATAAAAACTATTTTAATGACCGCACAGTTCAAACAATGACTAAAAAAAACGACAAAAATAATGCGTCTAATAATGGCGCGAAATGAAATCATGACTTTTTTTTGTAACATTTCACGTTTCTGGATACTGGCTTTGAGCCAGACGTTATATATTTAAATGAATGATTACGTATTTTTTGGCCTAAAATGTAAGAATAGTACATTATGATACAAGTGTGCAAAGTTGGTCATTACAGTCGAGGCGGTATTGAGCCCGAGCCGCAAGGCGAGGGCTGTAATAGAGCCAAGACTGTAATGAACAAAGCACACGCGTATCATACGACGTTTTTCAACACACTTGCGAGGAAAAAAACAATTAGGTATCGACATTTTTCAGTCACAAATCAGCAAATTATAAACGAACAAATGTTTGCACAAAATGGCGCGGTTTATTTTTTCCCGCGCCGTATCTTTGGTTGAATAACTATGCGCGCGCAGGTTAAGTCCAAGGCACCGAACATTCAGCCACAATATATTAAACTAAATAATTATGTATTTCTAATAAGAATTTACGGTAATTAATGATTTAAAATATTGTATTTTTTTAATGCTTTAATAGATATTTAGATGAAGTATAATCTTATCTTATCAGATTTTGACTAAGTACAACAAGTTTATTTATTTACAAAATAACAAATCTTTTGGTAACAACCTCTTTACGGATATTAAAAAAAAAGTGGAATAAGAAAAACACTAGTGCGGTAATGAAAAGTAAAACGCACTAGTGTGTAATAAACCGCATTCCGGGCGTAAGACTAAAGAAAAAATATCAACTTTACGAGCAAGTGTGTTGAAAAATGAATTCTGTTCCCATTAAAATATATTTTATTTTGTAATCATGAAATACTTTTTGACGATTAGTTCGACTTCTCGAATTCAACTTATCTACTGATCTGTTTCTTTTAGTACTCTCCCTAATGTTTAAAAAGAAAAAGAGTTCACTGACGTAACTTTGTAAGGACGTCAGTTCCTTACTTAAAAGTGTAAAAATTTAACAATATCTAGTAGGGAATGTTAAATAATATGGAGTGGCTCCCTTACAAGGTTACTTTGTAAAATTTTGACGAATTGTCAAATGTGGCCTATTAAAATGGCCCTACTATATCTAAGTATATTCCTATCTCTATGCTTGCCTTTGTGTCAATAAACGATGAGAAACTTAACTATCCAATTATGCAAATTGACCGGATCTGTTTCTATTCATTCCACGATTTCTATTCACCCCATTCACCTAATTTGTGCCCCATTTAACGGTACATATTAATCTATGATTCTGTCTGTCTGTCATAGCGATGGGCGATTGTTACAAAAAAAACTATCGACTGAATCGAAAATTGTGCGACTGTGCATTCGATTGTCGATTTAGTAATTCCCCGCCATGCTTATTCGAATAACAATCGACCTAACTACTAATTGTATTACTAATTGTACGCACGCTAAGTTCGTGCGATCGGTGAAATCACAAATTACAATTTGGCGCGCATTTAACAACTTGTCGCGATAAAATTTAGTAAAACCGCTTAAGCGGTAGAAAAATAAGAAACTTTACTGACGTAGAAACTGCTAGCTTGTTTACTTCGCATACCTATTTTCATAGTAAGTATAATGTCTTATGGCATTTTACTTTGTTGTAAAGCAAGCGATACATAACAAATCTTTGTATTACAGGAAAGTGGTAATTAGAGCTATTTATAAATTAAGGTGTCGGGAATTTAAACAATTAGGCATATTTACAGAAGCCTCACAGCTCACAGTACATTATATAGTTTTTGCTTGAAATAATATAAATACGTAGAAAAAAAACAGCGACTGTTATAATTACTTAATAAGAAGGATGCATAATTTGGCTATGTGTATATATATACCGGCTTTGGAAGAATAAAAAAAATTACGTGCATAAATTTATCAGTGATACCAATATGAATACTTGGCTACTAAATAGTCATCTAAATAACCTAATTTATATAGCGCGAATCGCAATATGCAACGCACCCCCGCCCGCCGCACCATCTTTTGTAATTACTTTTTAAGTAGTAGTAGTACGCAATGTAACTACGCACGAGTATAGCAATTATTCGATAAATTTAGTAGTACCGCACGCGCACGCTGCGCCGCGTCGGTCGCCTCGATTATTCGATAAATTTAGTAGTACCGCACACAAAAGTACTCTGTATACCGCAGGCGCACGCTGCGCCGCGTCGATCGCCTCGCCGCCGCAGCCCGCAACTTTTAGTTGTTAACAAAAATCGAATAACGTCGATTGTTATCGACTTTTATCGACTAACCTGAACAATCGACTAATTCGATTCTTTTTAGTAGTAATCGCCCATCGTTAGACTCTGTCAATGTCAACCTCGTCTGTGGACTGGAGCTGGACTGGATTCTGTGAATGAAAATAATATAAAATATTTTATTTGAATCATATTTGAATCGAGTTAAAGTGTTGATCATAAATAAATTTTCTTTTAGTGCAACTTACTATTATTTATTTTTTGCAATAAGTTTATTTCATGTTGCATTTAATTTAAATATAAGAATAAGTACTTACTTAAAAAATGAAGACTGTAGGCTATATCCTAATTTTACTTGGTATTTTGTTGAAAGTTGAGAGTCAAAGTTTGTCTAGTGTGAGCGATGATGACCTACTGCAATTAATTAAAGAAAAAGAAAAATTAATAGTCTTATTTTGTAAGTGTTAATTTATTTAGTTCAAGAAAATTGTAGACACATTTCCTGTATTAATGAAGCAATTATGATTTTATAGCCAAGTCGAAATGCGATGTGTGCAGTCAATTTGAGCAACATCTGGAAGTGCTACAGGAAGACTTCACTAAGAACCTGAATGCTGCTACGGTGAAGGTTGAAAACAGTCATTTGGCACGTCTGTACAGTCCCACCAAAGAGCCAGCTTTGGTGTTCTTTCGACACGGTGTTCCTCTATTGTTTAGTGGTAATTATTATTGGTCTCGGACTATGCTCTATTTTTATATTTTACCTAAGTAGCCGGTATTTGAGTGCTCATGTTGAAGTAATGTTAAAGCGCTCATACCCCAGTGGCTTGCTGCAAACTTAAAACCGGCCAAATGCCAGTCGGACTCGCGTACGAAGGGTTCCGTACCATTATGTATAAAACGCCAAAAAAATCTGGTCTGTTTTATAAAAGCCTCACTTAAATATTTAATTGTTTTATTGTAGCCACATTACGCCCAACACCATCTCTTGGACCAAATGGTAACTAAACTTACGTCGAATGTATGGGCACCCACTTAAATATTTATTTTATTCTGTTTTTTAGTATTTGTTGTTGTAGCGGCAACAGAAATACATCATCTGTGAAAATTTCAACTGTGTAACTATTACGGTTCATGAGATATAGCCTGGTGACAGACGGACGGACGGACGGACGGACGGACGGACGGACGGATGGACGGACGAACAGCGAAGTCTCAGTAATAGGGTCCTGTTTTACCCTTTGGGTACGGAACCCTAAAAATGCAAAATACTAGTGATGGTTCAGGCCCATGACAACCTATTAGATTTTGTTTTTGGAAAGAGCAAATACCCAGCCATATTCATGTAATCTCTATTGTCAGGTGTCCTAAAAAGAATCATAATATTCATAATGTGTTTTTTTACCACGTTTTTTACCATTTTTACGTAATGGTGTGCCAGTAAATAAACAAGTTAACCATCTATATTATGAGATAGCAAATGTTTGGATGTTAGTGATGATGGGAAGGGATGAATGTTAATTTATTAAGGTGAGAAACATTTTGTGTGCTTTATAGGTGAACCTGATGATCATGAAATATATGGATTCTTTGAAAAAAATCAATCTCCAGCTGTTAAAGAGCTCACTGATAAAATATTTGAACACATGACCCAAGCCGCTACAGGAGCTACCACTGGCGACTGGTTTGTCATGTTGTGAGTATATTTTTATATAATGCATTACACAATAAACAAGATATGACTGCTACTTTATACTTGTTGGAATTTTTCCCGGTCCTGCAGGAATTTTGGTTTATAAAACTGATAAATAGGAGACATGTAACATGTATGGTGATTAAATTTAATTTTTGTGTCTGTGAATAAATTGTGTTTTTAAAGTTGAATGAGCAGACAAGCCAAGTGATGGCAAGTGGTCACATTACCAAGTATGTTGCATACTGAGAAATAAAGGAAATAGTGGAGCTAAATCAAGATCCCAGCGCTAAAATGACAAATGGTTTGACAGCTACCTCAAGCGAGAGGGTGGTAGTGTTCCAGCAGAGCTTCAGCCCTATCAATCATCAATCAGGGGCCGTCTGCTTAATTAATACTACTTGATAAAAAACTAATATTTTACAAAACTGACTTCATAATCGATAAGCAGAGGTAACTCAAAAACTACCAGTCAGAATTAGATAAGCACTGTCTTTTGAATAAAAAAGAATTAGTCATGAGAAAGTCGAATTAACCAACTTTAAAAAAAAGGAGGGATCCTTTTAATAATTTGTTCATTCAATATCAATAAATTCATTCCAGTTATGGAGCATCATGTGTGGAGTGTCAGAGATTGCATGCAGTTTGGGAGGGTGTGGGAGCGACATTGCGGGGCCGCGTAAATGTAGCTCGTGTGGACGCTAATTTAGCAGGGGCCGCTACAGCTAAAAGGTTTAAAGTTACGAAGCTGCCAACTTTCCTATTGTAAGTAACTGATATATATATTTTTAGGGTTCCGTACCCAAAGGTTAAAACAGGACCCTATTACTGAGACTTTGCTGTCCGTCCGTCCGTCTGTCACCAGGCTGTATCTCATGAACCATAATAGTTACACAGTTTGAATTTTCACAGATGATGTATTTCTGTTGCCGCTACAACAACAAATACTAACAAACAGAATAAAATAAACATTTAAGTGGGCGCCCATACAATCGACGCGTCAGCGATAGTTTAGTTACCTTTCGGTCCAAGAGATGGCGTTGTGGGTTATATGTAGCTACAATAAAACAATTAAATATAGTGAGGCTTTCATACAACAGACCAGATTTTTTTGGCGATTATATACATAATGGTACAGAACCCTTCGTGCGCGAGTACAAATCGGTTTTTTAATATAAGTAAATGATATAATTTTACTGAATTAAAATTATTTTGTTCAACGTGGTTTTGTAGATGAGAACCTTCATTAATATTTAAAGAGAAATTAGACTACTTAATAAGTAGTATATAAAGATAAATAGAACAACA
This sequence comes from Hesperia comma, assembly GCA_905404135.1. NCBI lineage: Eukaryota > Metazoa > Arthropoda > Insecta > Lepidoptera > Hesperiidae > Hesperia > Hesperia comma. Next base: position 9,825,627 of record FR990021.1, on the reverse strand, counting down.
TCAAAGTACATGATGTATATCAACAATGGGCACATAATATCATGTTTCCCTCAGTTCCAAGCATCCAAGCAAAAAGTGAGTTAAGTGTGGAATGAGTGTGTTATTTAAGTTGTTTGCCGATTCCACTTGTTGTGTTGATATAGGTTTGTTATTCTTCCACCTACTTTGTCCGTTTAAGTCATGAGTATAACAATACTACATTATGGCTGCGTTTAGAGATTGAAAATTTAAAAAGTAAGCAAGAAGTTAAATTGTGCATAGGTCTTTTTAAATTTTGTTGATAACTGGAATAAGCATTTTTATATATTTAATGTTTGGAGTGTATTGTTATGTTTTAGTTTAAAAATGAAGTTAATGTTGGATCAATACCAAGGTACCTCATGGTTCGTTTTTTTTTCAGTTTCCGTTTGGGTAAAGTGTATAGGTATGAATTACCTAAAACTGACATTAAATCATTTGTGACATTTGCCCAGGATTGGTACAAAAACGCGAAAGGAGAAACTGTACCACTCTTAGCTTCACCATTGTAAGTATTTTGTATTTTTCAATATAAACAAACTTTGGTGCTGATCTATAGCAGGCTTAATGGATTTTCTGATAGGGCAGGCTCTTCTCCTGGGTTGTTGATGTCAAAAAACGACAAACTGCTAGATGTTATGACCACTTGTTTAACATCATGAGTGAACCAATTTGAGTGCAGTTTTTGTAATTGAAAGCTAGTTTATTTGCGATGGTTTTTAGATATGATTGGTAGAAATTGACCCAGCAGTTTGAAGAGCATCAGGTTGTTTTTCAAAATGAATGTAAGGTGAAGATCTGTTACGGTGTTTGATGAATATCAGATCTTGTTATTAGAGGATTTATTAGTTATCTTCATATATACTTATTTCTTATTTTAAAGTTTATAGTTCCATGCTAGTATAGTATCCGTGCTCAGTAGTGGGTCATTAATGGGTTGTAGCTTGTAGCCATTCCTTAAAAAACCTTAATTTTAAGGTCTCGCGTTCCGACACCGATTGAGCTTTTAGCTTATATAGTTTTAACGATCCGGCATAATATCAATAATGTAGTCCACTAACGTAACTTGTTTATTTCAGTGACGAACTAGTTGACTGGTGTGTTAACATGTTGAAGCTGAGCATCGATTATGGAATGGACTTGGCTATCAAATATCCTTGGGTTTGGCAAATTGGCTTAGCTGGATTCGGTCTTGTAGGTATTACAGCTTTAATAGCACTACTAAAAGCTGGAAAGTCGAAGCCTATCAAAGATGTAAAGAAAGAAAAAAAGAGTAAATAAATTCCTGATTTGTAATGAAATTTTATTTACTGTTCTTAATATTAGTAGGTAATGTAGGTATAGATGATGAATAGACTTAAACCTATGGACTTAATTATTGCGGGACTGCCTATTAGATTAAGCGACATCCAATGTCAACATTAAGGTGGACCCATGGGTGTACCTATAGCTTCTGGTCCGGAGGGGACGGGGGCTAAAGCTTCTGTTCCAGAGGGGGAAAAATTCTTGATCCAGGTGGGGCAAAACGGATTTTCGTAACAAATTTAATGAGAGTACAACAATCGTAGCTACTTCATCGAGGTCTAGAGGTGCAACTGTCCCTATCTTGTAACGCCCATGGGTAACAAATCTTTCGTAATATGGTTGAAAGTTGACAAAATTATATTTAAAAATGGTATATTTTGGTAGTGGACTTTTTGAGGTTAATTAATTTGACAGTTTTTTTTATGAAAAGAAAAATATCTCATACTTGGATCAGTTGGCAATGCCGATGGCAATAATTTGGTTCATTGGAATCGTGACTGCCTCCTATTTTAACTCGTAGGCGTGCAAAGTATATTTTATTTTTATATGAGTATTTTTTATTTTTGCATATTAAGGTATCATTTTACACAAACAATATGCATGTAATAAAGTTGAAAAAGGTTAGTTCTTTATAGGTATATTTAATTCAGAAAGTAAATATAAAATACAAACATATTGTGATATTACAGTTCTTTATTTATTGACAGTTTGTACAAGCTGCTAGTGCGGTGAGATATTTATAAGAATGGCATTGAAATAAATAAAAGCTTTCTAATATTATTATGTTTTTAATAGCTTTTGTTTTATTTCTTGAAATATAGATCCCCAATTTGTAAATACTGTTTTACTCAAAAATAGGTATCAGGCGAAATTACAAGTACCCTATAAAAATACTTTACGCCCTAAACTTGGGCGCTACAACCGAAATATGTAAAACCGAACGACCGGAGCTCAAAAACAGAGATAGAATGATTTCATTTATAATCAATTTATTATTGACGTAAGTGCCAATTGCATTTTAATTTTTTATTTGAAAACTGTTTCGGTTTTTGAGTTTTTCATTCTTATGAAAAATTAGCTTTGATTATTTACTATGTTTTAAAAATAATTTCATCAACTAATTATTAAAACTTTTGTAGTAAACTTGAAAACCATAACTATTTGGACCTAACTTTAATTTTTTTTTTCTATCGAGAAAACTTCTCATTTTACTGGTTTTGCTCTTATGAGATTCTTTATTATATAGTGAAGATACATCTATCTAAATATCGGAGAAATAGACAGTAAGCTTTAAAAATTATCTTAGATCTAAAACTACCATATTTCGGATGTAGCCCCTTAACTTATGGTTCAAGTTTTTGGAATTAATTATTTTTTTAGACCCCTGAAAATATTTTAACACTAGAAAAATCCCAGTCGTTACAGTTAACAGTTTTGACGACAGGGTGTTACCGAGCGGGAATGACCCATTAGTATTACAAATAAATGAAAATTTTATTTTTGCTTATTTGTGGCTTAAGCTTTTTATAGTCCGCGTACTTGATGACTGAACGGCCCTGACTTCTAATGCCCTCTAAACTAGAACAATTCCAGAGAAAGAGTACTTTATCTGTCGAGAAAGTCGCGAAAGTGCAATTCCATTAGAACCAATTGAATCGTAGTTACAGTGTGCCATAAATTGCGTTCACATTGTTTATGGTTAAGTTACAGTAATATAAACACTTTCTTGAAAAGCATGTGAGCAGGAACTACTGAACTTTGACTACATGAATACAATTCTAATAATACAATTGAATACATAACAAATTAACAAACACTTTTATACAGGATGAAATGTATGTAAATTTATTCACTGAATCAAGAAATTCATATCTACAAATACCCTACACAAAGATCTAGGTTCGCCTTGCAATCCAAAAAATAGGGATCTAGAACCAAAGATTTATCTAATCTGGAGGCCTTGATGAACAGGATATAATGATAATGGGTAAATTGGTTGCTGAGGCCTTGAGGAACTTGACCTTTATTTACACAACATTAATAAATAATCAGTAACAGCAATTACAATTAACATGCATTTTGAATGGTCAATGTAAAAAGGTTCTATATTTTGATTGTGATGTTAAACTGAAAAAACCATATTAAGTGTTTAATATTATACATATTTCACAATTTTTTGTGGTATAGACAATTAATAAATTAATTTAAAACTATATCAATTTAAAACTAATAAAATTATGGACAGTATAAGCCATATATAAATTCATTCTAGGAGTAACAGCAAACAACATTAATATTATTATTAGACACACGTGATTAAAATAGAGAGATCAGTGAACACCCAAGTATCCCAGTGCAATAACGAGATATAAATTTGAACTAAATATTGAGACTGACTAGCAATACTGTTAAATTGTATCTACCTCAATATTTATTCTGAATACAGAAGCAGGATCTGCAAGTTCTAACCTAATAGCATTTTCAAATTTTTTGTATATCATTGAGAATTCCATTATATTCTGTGGCTTAGACTCAATCCACATTTTGTCAAATTCATAGAATAAATAGCAATAAAATTTATGAAATAAATTAACTGTTGGTAAATATTGCTTCGCATTAAACATGTAAGTTTTTGCAGAACCATCTTTTAACAGATAGTATGCCATTGATGTCAAATTAATGCCTACTATTGCAAAAGTGTAACCATATTTGGGATGTTTTGAATGGCTCAGCACATGGCTGGATGCCTGAGGATATTCTCTTGCGAAGAACAACAGGTTTTCTAATCCAAGCAGTCCCATACCACGAAAATCAGTTTTTGGATCATCTCCCTGAAAAATAAATGGGTTACTGTTACTTCAAAGTAATAAATTAAATTACAAACAAAAAAGACTTACATTTACAACGATGATGTGAAATGTGAATTACATTAGCAGCCAAAAATTTTACTACCTGAAAACCTATGTCTTGCCACTGTTTAGTTACTCGGGATTCTAATGCTTCATTTGGTACCAGTAAAGACCACAATTCTAACAATTTATGTTCATGTTCAAAATTATTGGGGTCAAACTGAGTTTTTCGCATATCTTCGATCTCGTTTACCAATTGCCTGTAGCTCCAGATTTGTTCTAAGCATCTTTTGAATGATCTCAGAAATGGAATGTGCAGTTTTGCATTGATCTTTTTAACTCTAACAATGATTGCAACGGATGGGTCCAATATGTCAGGGAAATTTGCTGGAGCAAATTTTCGTTTCGCTACCATGGAATCCAGAAAAGAAACCACTTCTTTAACATCTCGTGTGCGCGACAACATTAATGAGTTCTCTACGTTGACCGTTCTTTGTGCTCCGATTTTATCTCCATAGCATATTCGTTGTAGTTCACATAATCTAGTGGTTTTTCTTAGAAACCATTTGATAATCGGCCTCAAATACCATTGTAACACAGACCAAACGTTGAAGAATATCATCTCTGTTGCTGCTTTTTATAACACACATTCCTTTTCGCTTTTTAGATTTGTCTTTTTATAAATTCATTTTTGGTTTGGTTTATTTGGTTGCATAAGTATAAAATATCCTGTTATTCGATTGATCAAACAAGGGATAAAGCGATGGAACCGTAATTGAAACGATTTTTTAATTAATTATTAATGACAATAATTGACAACAAACAAACAAAAACGAATCAGGGAACAGGGTTGCAAACATGTTGCAAAACGAGATATAAGAAAAGAAATTCGGTAGGGTTGCCATAAAAAAATCGGTAGATTTCGGTAGATTTTTTATTTATTTATAGGTATATAGTTGGGCCATTTTAATAGGCCACATTTGACAGTTCGTCAAAATTTTCCGAAGTAACCTTGTAAGGGAGGCACCCCATAGTATCTAATACATTCCATACTAGATATTGTTAAACTTTTTACACTTAAAAGTAAGGAACTGACGTCGTTACAAAGTTACGTCAGTGCACTCTTTTTCTTTTTAAATATCAGGGATGGTACCGAAAGAAACAGATGAGTAGATAAGTTGAATTCGAGAAGTTGAACTAATCGTCAAAAAGTATTTCACGATTACAAAATAAAATGTATTTTAATACAAACAAAATTAATTTTATTACATTGTAGGCCAAAAAATATGTAATTATTCATTTAATAATAACGTCTGGCTCAAAAGTCAGTATCTAGAAACGAAACAGGTTATCTTCACTATGAAGCAAAGACAAACAGTTGTCAAATGTGGCCTATTAAAATGGCCCAACTTTAATTACATCAAACCAATGATGCAATAAATAGGTAGATTGAGCGTCGCCCTACAATGAAGACAAAAAAAACACGGCAACAATATCAAGCATGTGTGCGTGCAGGCGATGTTTTTCACGTTCGTCTAGTGTCTATGTTGCGTGATCAATGATACCAGTTACTAAAATTTTCCCATAAATCACACATTAAACTTAATTTATGGAGTGGTTATTTTCATGAATAAATAAAAAACCCTACTTAATTTAATTATAGTTGTTTATGTTAATGTTGTAATAAACCAGCTAAGTTAATTAAATTAATATTTTTTACGCAGTTTGTAGTTGGAAAGGAGACGGTCCAAAATTGTATGGAGTCTGGGCCTGGTTTTGTACCAGTGATAAAATAAAATAAAAAAGAAAAATAAACCATTTTTGACTAATCAAATCCACGAACTCATCTATATTTCAGTGCAAAAATTATTTATTAACTCCACGTGACGCAATTATTCTACATAATGGCGGGCAGCAGACCAGAGGATTCATAATTTTTGACGTATGACGTTAGCTGTCAATATGCCTTCTCTATGCTTGAACAATGGCTCGAACTCAGAGTGAAGGACGCCATCTTGCAAGTGTTGCAAGTAGTACCTACCGAATAACTCGAAATTAATTTTATTTTAGCAAGTCATTTATTGCGATTTGTGAATTTATTATATTTTTAATGAACTTTCTGTATTTTTTGGTTTTTCATGGTTTAGTGTACAAGATCAGGCCCAAAATGGACTATCTCCTTTTCTAAAATTGTAAAGTTACCGTCTCAGATTAAGGTGAAAATTTGAAGGGAGGACGGGTTCTACACTGTCATTCGTCCCCCCAAACTAAATATTGCTCTCATAAAGTACTTACTTTTTTAAAATTATTTTTCTAAATCTCTAAAAATTTTAAGGTTATGTGGTCTCATTGGTTAATGTGTAAGCGCTCTTAAGTGTATGTATATGTGTGTGTGGACGTGTGTGTGTGTGTGTGTGTGTGTGTGTGTGTGTGTGTGTGTGTTTTAAACTACATTATAAAAAATAAATAACTTAAGTAGATCTAATTTGATTTTTGGGCCTAATTTTGAATCGTGACATCTCCGGCGCTGCGGAAGATGCAGCCAAACAGGCAAACAGGACTAACAATAGCGAAAAAGTAATTTGGGGGGAAAGTTGGGGGAGTCACCAACCTCTCCTCCAAAAAATTTCAGCTTAATTTGAGGTAGTCACTTTATAATTTTTGGAAACTTGATTTTTTTATAATAAAAAAGTATGCATTTCCTAGATTTAAAAATGGTGGGGGGAAGATGTGAGCGTCAGCCCCCTCCCCCCCTCAAATTTTTAGCTTAATTTGAGGTGGTAACTTAATTAAAGAAGAGCCAATTATTTACGTTACCTATCTAATTTAATAAAAAAATTACTTGGAAAGTTAATTACATGCATATCATTAAAAAAAACTTCAATAAATAAAGGAGATGGTCCATTTTGGGCCTGATCTTGTACACTAAACCATGAAAAACCAAAAAATACAGAAAGTTCATTAAAAATATAATAAATTCACAAATCGCAATAAATGACTTGCTAAAATAAAATTAATTTCGAGTTATTCGGTAGGTACTACTTGCAACACTTGCAAGATGGCGTCCTTCACTCTGAGTTCGAGCCATTGTTCAAGCACAGAGAAGGCATATTGACAGCTAACGTCATACGTCAAAAATTATGAATCCTCTGGTCTGCTGCCCGCCATTATGTAGAATAATTTCGTCACGTGGAGTTAATAAATATTTTTTGCAATGAAATAAAGATGAGTTCGTGGATTTGATTAGTCAAAAATGGTTTATTTTTCTTTTTTATCTTATTTTATCACTGGTACAAAACCAGGCCCAGACTACATACAATTTTGGATCGTCTCCTTTTCACATTACTCTTGTACCTTTAAAAGTGGTTTATTCGACCCAATGCAAAAATAATCATTAAAATGGGCTCATAAACATACGAATATTAATGTTATATTATTATAAATAAACACAAACGTATTGGTAAACACCACCTTTCTTTAATCGATTTATAAAAGTACATGAACTAAATAATATACACGTAACCATAAACCAATTTATATACCCACAAAAATGATGTTAAGTCGGGAGCATAAAAATAGAAACTAGCAACACTGACAAAAAAATGACGTAATTTGGTTACAATAAAAATCAAAATTGAAATTTAATTAAAAATATGTTTATTGGTTACTTGCCTATGATATGTGATGTTTTTTGAGCTTTTTACCCTTCCTTTATAATTCCGGCACAGTTTAATAGCACATTTCGTCATGTTATCCCTCTTATTTGTTTATTTAAATTGCGCGCGTAATACGTAGTGACACGAAAGCGGCGCGATCGGCACTAATTGGCGGGAAAGTACTTCTGCGCCAATAGTTGGCGCAGCTTTTTTGACAGGTCTTCGCGGATTCGATTATCCATCTAGACACTTATACATCAATGCATCAAACTCATATACTCGTAATAATAGACATATTTATATATACCATTTTTCCGAGGACTTTTTTTGATTATATTTAGTTTTTTTGATTAGTTTTAGGAGATACAGTTTTTGTTAATATTTCACATGCAGACCGTACAGAAGACAATACATTATTAACATCTAACACCACACAATCCATATCCACACACACAAAACATTACAACATACCCAACATAGGTACACGTTGAATTAGAAGGGGCAATGGGCATCTTTTTTCCCGTGGGTTACGGGACGGGACGTTAATTTTTGCCGGGTTAAGCCCGAGACGGAGAAATCTCCTCATCATTAAAATAAAATAAAATAAACTTTGGTCTACGTTTAAAAAAAGTTTAAAAGACTACTGAAAAAACTATATCGGTACATTTTTCATAAAAATCAACTCAGACCAATAAACTATAGACGGCACGCCGGGAATAAAAGAGTGAAGCCAGCAAAAAGTCAGCCTAGCCTTGTAATACACACGGCGGTACTCACACCAAAACGACTTTTGAGTAATAAATAATAAGAAATGAATGAAGCTTTGTGTTCCAAAAAATAAAGTTTAAGTACCTAAATTTGTTCTAGTTCAAACTGTCAACAACATAAGGCATTCTATTGGTATCGATGTGCGCTTTCGACTGACTTTTGCCGGCTTCATGCATTTGTTCACGGCGCTCCGTTTATAGTTTATTGGTCTGAGAAAATTAACATAATATTTTTCTCAATTAAGCAACCTCAGCTGACTCCTATTATTGACAACCGTCTGCCTGGTGAAGTAAGTAATTTTAATTTACAATGCTTTACAACAGCGGTTCTTAACCTTTTTGGCTGGCGACCCAAAATGTAAAAATATTTGAAGCCCGCGACCCTGACTGTTTATTGATTTTCCCGTGATAATAATATAATAGGAGTATAATTGCTTTTTACAAAAAAAAAATAACCGACTTCAACCTCGATAAGCGGAGATAACTCAAAAACTAATCACCAGATGGCGCTTAATTCAACATGTAGGTGTAAAGTTCTCGTCACTACAAATTAATCAAGCCCAAACACTAGATAACTACAGTAAATCGTTGAGGAGTTTCCTTGACTGTCTTTCGGCTTCATCAGATCGACTCCAGACCTTCATGAAATTGTAGCGCTTTTATGTACTTATGAAAACATTAACAAACACACTAGTCGTCCCTACAATTTTCGAAAGTTGCCCTCGATTTCTCCGAGATGCCATCATCAGATCCTGGTGATCCTTTTAAAATGCGCATATCTTCTTTACAACAAAAAAAGAATTATCGAAATCGGCCCGTAAACGACGAAAAAATTGCTGAACAAACATAAAAAAAGCATAATATACGGTCGAATTGAGAACCTCCTTCTTTTTTGAAGTCGGTTAAAAAGTCCGTAGTTTGATCTTATTGATGTCATTACGTTGAGTAGTTTAGTGGCGTAATGGTAAGCGCGCTCAACTTGCGATTACATTTGCTAAGCAATTTTCGCCGAGGCTGGTCGCTGGATGGGTGACCGAAATGCTTAATATTTATCCCGTTAGGTACATTAAGCCGTTGGTCCCGGTGGCATTTGCAGTCGTTAACACCCACCAATCTGCACTGGGCTCGCTTGGTGGGTTATGGCTCATTCTCCTTGTGTGTTTCTATCAGCAAGAAAGGCTTGTGTCCCAGCAGTGGGGACATTAGAAGGCTGGTGATAATGATGATGTCATTACGATCTCTCTGAGAGTTTATGCAGTTGGGTAGCCAGCTTTCTGCTGGTGTTCCCCAAGGATCTGTGCTGTCTCCTACCCTGTTCATTCTGCATATCATTGACATGCTGGAGCGTGCAAACGGCATTCATTGCTATGCAGATGACAGCACGGGAGATGCCTATTTATACAGGCTCTACAAATGCCTCTCTGTCACAAGTGGAGGATAGCAGAATAAAAGTTGTGTCTGAAGTAGAGAACTCTCTGGAGCAAGTCTCGGAATGGGGTCGACTCAACTTAGTTGAGTTCAACCCCACGAAGACACAAGTTTGCGCGTTTTCCGCTAAGAAAGTCCCATTTGTCATGGCGATGGCGCCTCAATTCCAGGGTACCGCGCTCACCGTTGGTAAAAGTGTTGAGATTCTGGGCGTTGTCATTTCGAGCGACGTGCATTATCGGAGTCATCTTGAAGCTAAGGCCAAATTGGCCTCCAAAAAGCTTGGTGTTCTAAACCGGGCGAAGCAGTACTTCACTGCGAGGGACCTACTGATGCTTTATAAAGCACAGGTCAGGCCTCACATGGAGTACTGCTCTCATCTCTGGGCAGGGGCGCCACAATACCAGCATTTCCATTCCAGTCCATTTGATGCCGTACAAAAGCACGCGGTTCGAACTGTCAACGACCCACGAGTCACTAGCAGGTTAGAACAGCTAAGTCTGAGGAGAGACATGGGATGCCTCTGCGTGTTCTACCGGCTTTGCAACGGTGAGTGCTCCGAGGAACTGTTCGATTTGGTGCCAACTTCGCCCTTCTATCATCATATCACTCGCCGAAGATTGAAGTTTCATCCACATCGCTTGGACTCGTGGCGAACCACTACGGTCCGTTTTTCACGTGCAAGATGTGGAATGAGCTTCCTTCTGAGGTATTCCCGGAGCGCTATGACATGGGGTTCTTCAAAAAAGGTGTATAAATAGGTCTCCTTCAGGGCCGGCGTTGCACTAGTGACTCCCCTGGTGTTGCTCGAGTCCATAGGCGACGATGACTACTTACCATCAGGTGACTAGTCTGCTTTTACGTCAGCCCTTCAGGCTGTAAAAAAAGGCCGCTAATGTCTTTTCAAAATTCCCGCGACCCATCCCAATACCGCCCGCGACCCAGATTTGGGTCGCGACCCGAGGTTAAGAAACGATGCTTTACAATTTTAAGCTTTATTATTGTCAATTCTTTCATCAAATAGCTCATCATTGCTAGTTCATCAACATCAAAATTGACCACAAGTAAGAGGAAACTACCAGTAAAAGCTGTACCAAATGCCTTCCCAAAAAAGTCTAATATTCTCATTATACTTACCTACATAAGCAACGTTGTTAGGTACCTACTCATTGTAAGCTTCTGTAGTGTAAGGTTCGATGTAGGTATTGAATGATAGACTTCTTGCTTTAACGATGACTTTATTAGTACTGCCCTTTAATATGCATTAACCTAACTTATATATTAAGGTGTCTTAGCTACACACTACACCTCCGGGGGCTATTTAAATAAAAATTAAATCTGCAGGTTTAATTTTTGTTAAAAACTCGGCAGGTAGAATGTGTGCTAAGACTTAGGTAGGTATACATATTTAAAAGTTATAAAAAAAATTAATTCATTTATAAAAAATATTAACGATTATTATAATTATTCTTAATATCTAGATTATAATTATGTCATAGTTCAATATAATTGTATAGGCACCTATATATGTATGTCACATTCGGGTATAACGTCATATTCAAGCTTTTTTTTTTAAGTCCGTGTGTGGCCACTTCTCACATGTTGTAAATTTATTTTCATTTAACATCATCTTAATTATACTCTTCCATTCATAATATCACTTTCAATATCATAAGTCTTTATATTTTATTATACTTCATTTTTATTTACTCGTTATTACAACAATTCATTTTATTAGATACCCTTTTCACATTCATATTTATTTTCATTTCATCACTTTTTAATTATCACTATCATCATTTATTGCTCTTTCACACATTTCTTTCGCGTAGACGACTCGCGTACAACACGATCAAGACAATGGTTACTTAACAACATAAAGAGTATCTGAACACAATTTTTTTTCTTTCTTGCTTTTCATATTCTTGCAAATGATCCACTCTTTCATACAGACGTCTCGCGTACTGCACGACAAAGATAATGGTATCACATTATAATATTTTCATTTATTTAAATATCCTTTATAACCATCCAGTTATCCAAATAAAAAAACTTTACCAACATTCAATATTATTTCATCAATACGTTAGATATTTCCTTAACTCTCGGGGGATCAATCCCGATCATTAGCAAAAATACTAACTTAAAGAGGAAATCCAAACAAAAATCAATACTTTCTTTCCTTTCTGAATGCTATTCATGCTATTCTTTGACACCCAACTATCAAAACAACATCCCATAACTATACAGTATACACGTTGTTAAAAAAAATCAACAAGTCTATATTCATTAGGTACAAGTACCTTCTCAAATTTCATTCAAATCAATTTTATAAGTTACTCAAACAACATTGTTACTAAGCATGACTGCAACAAGAAACGGCGTTTGCATCATCGCAATCCGATTCCTTGGTGACAAACATTCCATTCCTTTACGGATGCATTTTAAACGTAAGCGAAATTAGAGTTCGCGTTAGTAATGATAAAACCTAACTTGAAATGGTAACAAATTATTAAAAAGAAGTTATTTAAATATTTCTATAACTTTTCACCATATGATCATATTTAAATAATTTAATTTGACTAAATAAAGTACTTGTTACAAAAAAAAAACTTATAGGTATTACGATAGGTACCATAAAAAAGCAAATTTACATTAGGATTTTAGGTACTTGAATATTAATAAATAACTGTTTGATTAAAAATTTATGTTTTACATTAGTAATTTAGGAAATTAACACTTATTGACACACAAGAAAAAAAAAGATTACGACATCACCGTTGCTGCATTTACGTACCTACCTACCGATGTTTTTTTTCACTTTTCACTTCACTGAATTTCACTTTACACGCACAATTACTGAATAACTGGAAACGGGACGCCGAGGCCGCACTGTGTTGCTGTGGTCCTGGATGCCGAGGATGATGATTGTTTGCTCCATTTAATTTTACTCGTTAGGTATTCTTGAAGATAATGTTAATTATTGTATAGCTTGCACCATTTTCTTGTTTCATTGTTCAAGTCATATCCAACTGCCGTGTAGATCAGTTTTGTATGTCAATTCCGAGTATTTTGTTTGTCATTTTCTTGAAAAATAATTTTATAATAGACATTCGTCACGCGCCTTTCTTGCTGTTTTCTGCCTTCTCTTCTTTTATTTTTCCTTCATATTACTCATTCTTCAATATTTTCAAGTTTCTTGTAAAAATATTCCACAGTATTAATCCTTTCTTCTTCCTATCTGTCTCTTCCTTTGTCTTCTTTATTCTATCTTTCATATTTTTTCTTCATTTATAATTTTCTTTGCCCCCGGTGCGCATGCGACGCGGCATTGCCGCACGCGCACCGGCCTGGCAGGGTCGCCATGTAGTGTAAGGTTCGATGTAGGTATTGAATGATAGACTTCTTGCTTTAACGATGACTTTATTAGTACTGCCCTTTAATATGCATTAACCTAACTTATATATTAAGGTGTCTTAGCTACACACTACACTTCATTGTAACCTACTTACAACTTGAAGATAATTAAAGATTACTGAATGTATCTGGGAGAAAAAACTGAAGAAAACATTCCAACGAAGAGTCAGCATCCAGTACTTAAATCATTTGATGGAGTGTAAATCCTGTATCTGAAATGTGCTGTAATCTTAGAATAATTATAGTATAGAAACCAAGTCAGCGCCGCCATTTTGTAGCACCTTCATTGGAGCCAAATTGGCTCCAAACACCGTTCCGCTCCGTAGTATTCAATGTCAATGCACGCCAAAAAAAATAATTATGACGATTTGTGCTGTTAAATTTTGTCACAAAACTTCCGAAAAGCAAAAGAAATGCAATATCTAAATCCCGTAACATCAGATGAGCTTTTAAAAATCGTTAAATCTTTAAAAAACTCAAAGTCAGTTGGCTATGACGGTATCAGTAGTGACATAATAAAGAAAACAGTAAAGCATAAGTCCTCTGGTTTACATTATAAATTTGTCATTAGATGAAGGTGTCTTTCCAGAAAAACTAAAAAAGTCGGTAGTGAAACCTATACACAAAAAAGGGGAAAGGACTAAACTAGAAAACTACCGACCTATAACTCTTATACCAATTTTCTCCAAAATTTATGAAAAAGTAATGCATATAAGATTATCAATTTTTTTTGAAAAGAATAAAATTATTAAAGAAGAGCAAAATGGATTCCGAAAAGGTAAAAGCACATTACTAGCTACTTTTAATTTGATTAGATTAGTAACAGAGAGCCTTATATGACAAAAGCATATGACAAAAGCCTTCGATTTTGTATCTCATGATATACTACTTAGAAAATTATACCGGGCGTCCCACGGCTATGCCACATGAATGGAAAGTACCTTAAATATTAAAGATAGGATATTTTACTAAAAGAAGACATCGTTTTATTTTTAATAATAAGTAGAACTGCATTCACAGATTTTTAGATCCCAGTTCATACCAAATGACTATGGAGTGCCGCAGGGAAGTATTCTGGGCCTGCTATTTTTTATAATTTATATAAATGATTTACCTAATGCAATATCTCAAAAGTGTATTCTTTTTGCTGACGACACTTCCATCATAATCCAAGGTGAAGATAAAAATACATATGAAAAAGACATACATGAATCTCTGCATAAAACAATAGACTGGTTGAAAATGAATAACCTCAAAGTAAATATAAATAAAACGAAATGCTTACAATTTTACACTAGTCAAAGACGGCCACAAAATCTACAGATTATGTACCAAAATGAAAAAATGGAAGTAGTCCAAAATGCGAGATTCTTAGGTATAACACTAGATCATCATGTAAGTGGAAGACACACATCGAAGGATTATGTTAAAAAATTAATAGTTTTATTTACCCATTGCGGAGAATAAGCCAAATGTATCAAAATCTGCAGCAATAACAGCGTATTTCGGATACGTGAGCTCCATATTACGATATGGGATTGTGATATGGGGAAATTCGGTTGCGATTCCTAAGATTTTAATAATGCAAAAGCGATGTTTACGCGCCATCTTTGGTCTAAAGAGAACAGAATCATGTCAGCCATATTTTAAAAAATATAAAATACTAACGGTTGTATCTTTATACATACTAGAAACATGTCTATTTGTTTACAAACACCAGAACAGAATATCGAAAGGAAGCTGATGAATATCCTCGTAAAGTAAGAACCTTGAATAATCACAAACTATATAGGCCCTTATGCAAACTCTCATTAACGTCCAACAACAGCTATATGATGGCAATAAAAATATATAATCAACTTCCAGACAAATTCAAAGAGTATACCTACAACAAGTTCAAGGTGGAAATAAAAACATGGCTTAATGACAAATGTTTCTACCATATTAACGATTATTTTGAAGAGTGACATTATTTTTTATTTTTAACATAAATTATTATATTATTAAATTGTTATTATTTTGTATAAAATGTAATGTAATTGATTAGTGATCATAATGATTAAAATTTGTTAGAATTGGTTGTCTTGACATTGAGTTTATTATGATTAATTTTGACTATTGATAGCATTTAATAATTTTGACTTTTGTAAATAATTGATAAATTTTATATTTAATAATTTTGACTATTGATATTTCATAAGTTATACCTACAATTGATAATAATTATTAATTTCATTATTTTAAATATTGTAAATATTTGCATGCCAGAAATGGTAAAATACACTAGACATTGTATTTAATTTAGACCAGCTGTAATAATTATACTGTGTATTTTGGCAAATAAATAAATAATAATAAAATAAAATAATAACATCACTTTCACAGGTAAGCTTTCAATATTTCATAGTATCTTTTAATTTAAAAAAATTAGACCGAGCGCTTGTATGATTAAATGACTACTGTCATTCAGTACATTAGTATTCTATTATTAGTAGTCAGGTACATTAGTATTCTAAGGCTGTAATCTTAATCTATGAATCTATGGACGGGCATTATGAAGAGTTTAAGCTTTTTTATATGAACTGCAATTATCTTTTCAATTTTGAGTTCAGTAGCACGATCAACATCCGAAAAAGCATTTTTAATTACCTAAGCGGCACGACTCCTACTAAATGATGTTTTATTTAAGGCTAAATTTGATTATTGCTTTTTACAAAAAAAAAAAATAAAAAAAACCGACTTCAACCTCGATAAGCAGAGATAACTCAAAAATTACTCGCCAGATGGCGCTTAATTCAACAAGTAGGTGTAAAGTTCTCGTCACTACAAATTAATCAAGCCCAAACACTAGATAACTACAGTAAATCGTTGAGGAGTTCCCTTGACTGTCTTTCGGCTTCATCAGATCGACTCCAGACCTTCATGAAATTGTAACGTTTTCATGTACTTATGAAAACATTAACAAACGCACTAGTCGTCCCTACAATTTTCGAAAGTTGCCCTCTATTTCTCCGAGATGTCATCATTAGATCCTGGTGATCCTTTTAAAAGGGCTCCACTGCGCACATCTACTTTACAACAAAAAAAGAATTATCAAAATCGACCCATAAACGACGAAAAAATCGCTGAACAAACAGAAAAAAAAGCATAAATATACGGTCGAATTGAGAACTTCCTTCTTTTTTGAAGTCGGTTAAAAACGAAATGTAGTAAGATATAAGCAATAAACTGTATCTGCGGATCATAGTAGACCACGGCCTATACATTTTTGATTTGATTATATACCTATTTATTACTTGTCATTTAGTTTTAGGGGGATCACGGGCAAGAAAAGGTGGCCGACTGGCCGTGGTCCACCTAGGTGAACTAAACAGTTGTACCACGACCGATGCCTGGGTACCAGTTGTCATAGGATTAAAAATTAGAGATATATGTAAGCAGAACTGCATGCTCGTTTACTACAAAAAAGTAGATTTTTTTCCGGGAATTGGATTTTGAAAAGGTAAAAGGAGGGTGAGAAAGTTGTTAGGCAGTAGGCAGTAATTCGATCATTTCTAAAGTAAGAGATACAATAGTACATTATGATATAAGTGCGCGAAGTTGGTCATTACAGTCGAGGCGGTATTGCACAGCCCGAGCCGCTAGGCGAGGGCTGTAATAGAGCCAAGACTGTAGTGAACAAAGCGCACGTGTATCATACGACGTTTTTCAACACACTTGTATTGGGGTCAACCCAAATACAAACACCTTTTCCTTTGTTACTCCTTTTTATTTTCCTTCTCTTAATTCCAATAATCAATTCCTCATCTATTATAATATTTTATGCAACTAATACAGCGTAAATAATACTAATATTGTTTTATGGCATAGTTCAATAGTTCCCTCAAAACCTCAGTACCTAGTCAGTACCCATACTGTCGCTCCTCTTTTCTTTCCCGCCATTATTCACTTGTTTTTTTTTTATGAAAACACAAGGCAAAGATGGCGCCGGATGCAAGTCATTCCAGGCACTGCATGATATTAAATTACTTGTATCACAATAAATTAATTATTAAAGTTAAACCTAATCATGTATTAAAAAACAAATATTCTTTGATACTATTTTACAATCTTAGATACATATTATTTTTATTCAATCAAACAGGAACAATTCATATAAACATGGCTATAATATTCTTAAAAGAGAATAATCAATTAAATAACGCTAACAGCTCGGCCATCCTGCATATCGCGAGTCCCATCGCGTCAGAATAAAAAAAAGTGCCAACTTATTTAGATAATAATATTCTCGAACGTGTTTACAAATAATAATCACTTTTATAAAAAAAATAACGTAACTCCTTGAAAGAATGAAAAATACATTAAATATAAAACAATTAATGAACAGCTCGGCCATCCTATATATCGCGAGTCCCATCGCGTTAGAACCAGTCAGCACAGACAATAGGTACGTACCTACTTTAGATAATAATTCTATTACCAGACTCGTCTGTGGCAGTACCTAATGTATATTACTTATTTATCGTCAATATTTACGACTGCAACATCATTTAAGTAGGTAATTCATTTCTTTTTACAATATTAGCAAGTCCACCACATCATTCGTTGCATCAACTGAACTTTTACCAAAATTTCGATCAATGGTCCAGGACTGAATTTTGTCTAAAAGCTGCAATGCCTTCATAATCTACTACAGCCTCTTGAGACAGAGAGTCGGTACCTAATACTACAAATATAATATCATGTTACAGCTTTACTTTTATGTATCATTAATTACGGAACCAAAAAAAAAAATTAAGTGACGACGCTATAATTGCAAGGTATGTATGTAGTTAAGAAAAAAGTAAGGGTTTCTTACCTTTTTCCACCACGGTTTTACAACTGTTGCGACAAAATATAATCTTTATCGTCTAACCAGATTTGCATCGATACCTCTACTAGCTTGCACAACTCCATAATAATTCCACAATTTTTGTATTACTTACATCGCTTTGTCTCATTAAAGTAACCTGGCTACATAAATCAAATATGGCACTTAAAATGATTTCATTGATTCATATTAAGAAATAAAACATTTTGATAATCTAAAGGAGAACATCAGATTTGGGCCTGGAGCGAACAGCTTGTTCAATACCCTCAAATAATCTTGTACATTTTATATTTAAAAATCATCCATCCATTTCATATTTAAAAATCTAGTTACATCATATCATTATTAAAACATTATAATTTCAAGCCTATACGAGGCACCATCCGATATTTTTGATTAAATATACTTATCGGCGAAGTGTTACGTCTAAATGTCGTACGTTTACATCGAAATAAGATATCGTCGTATCGATAGGTACCTATACTAAAACATCGTTGGCGATACGTATTGGACATCGCTAAGTCGCGACACTATGTGTGTGCGATGCGTAAGACGACTATATTTCATTATTCCCATCATTTTCCGCAAAAACAGAATATGCACAATGTGGTAACAATATCCTCGATCTAAAAAAACGATGTCTCATACCTACATGTTCATATTCCAGGCCCAAGGTCCTTAATAAAGTTGCTGGTCTCCTTTTACACATTACATTAGTTATTCACATTATAAATTAAGAGCCAATACACATGAGCTTCACATAAACTTTAACTTATTCGACCAACCCATCGTACCTATTGCGCAAAAGTTAATAATTACTTTCTCCTTTAAAATAATAAAAAAAACATCTATGACGTTAGACCAGGAATGGAAGCTCTCAGTATCATAATTATTTACAAATTAAAACATTACTCAACATCGATAAAGACTAATATTTTAACATGTCAGTACCTACATTCGATGTAATTAAACAGATAAAAAAATCTAATATAAGTACCAAAAATGTATAGGCTCGTCTTACTAAAACTAACAATTATTAGCTGACATGTGTCGGACGTAGTCCTGATGATTCTGATAATCTCTGTGCTTCCTCTGATGTCCACCCATTCTCCTTCTAATTACAGTTGCACGAATGTTTTTATCTAATTCCGTTTCTTCTGTCAATATCGTCCATTGTCTCTCCATCGATATGCCGTCCCTATTCACCATTTCGTTGCCTCAGTGCTTGTTTGTCCTATCTTTAACCCTTAACCTCGGGTAATTTCCTTATAAATCCAGCCCTTGACCTTGGGCATGATCCATATTTAACCCTTAACCTCGGGTATTATCCTTGTGAAGCCCTAAACCTTGGACATGATCCATATTTAACCCTTAACCTCGGGTATTATCCTTGTGAAGCCCTTAACCTTGGGCATGATCCATATTTAACCCTTAACCTCGGGTATTATCCTTGTGAAGCCCTTAACCTTTACCTTAACCGATCTCAACCCTTGTCCTTGGGTTTCCTTACTGCCGTTTGTCTCTGAAACTCAAAACCAATAAGCTTAGAAACAAGTAAGACTAAATTTTATTCGTAATTGTTCATTTGGGTTTCACCAATTTATTATCTATACTAATATTATAAAGCTGAAGAGTTTGTTTGTTTGTTTGTTTGGTTGAACGCGCTAATCTCAGGAACTACTGGTTCGAATTGAAAAATTTTTTTTGTGTTGAATAGACCTTTTATCGACGAAGGCTTTAGGCTATATAACATCACACTGCAACAATTAGGAGCGAAGAAATAATGGAAAATGTGGAAAAAAACGGGGAAAATTATTCATTCTCGAGGGCTTTCGTTGCATGCGTTGCGAAAACGATTCAAGATACCAAAAATATATGTATGAAAGAATTATTCCTCTTGAAATGATCTAAAAAAATGTCCACGACAGTATATGTCTATCTTTTAAGATTAACACACTAGAACCGTTTTTATGGTAATCAAATTTGGTCGAACCCACTGCCATACGAAACTTGCCGCGTTTCCAAGTTTAATCTGAATTAATCTTGCTGTGATCCTTTGCTACTTTGCTATTATTTTGTCTTAAGCTTTATTTCTAAGTTTAATTTAATTTAACCTGAATTAATTTTGGTGACAGTTTATTATCTTCCCGAAATTCCTACGGGAGCGGGACCTACGCGGTTGATACTTACGGGTCCCGAAGCGAAGCGAGGGCGGTTCGCTAGTCACTAATATTATTTAAGTTTAGTTTTAGTGGCTCCCAATTCGTCCTTGCCACAATGCTCACATTCTCACTCTTCTCTATAACATCTTTATTTGATCCAAATTATCCTCCATACCCAAAAAAAAACTTCAAATTCTTCTACCTAACACACGACAAATCCCTCCGCTCCTTTAAAAACCTCCTTAGTACCACAAATTAGACAAATACAGATGCAAAGCTTCATACAAAGTGCGCCAAACAAACGCGCACATAGACACGGCTCACATACACCAAGAATCAGAACAATTCGGACCACTCGGACCCCGGCTGCTACTTCCAGCGATATGACATTTACAACACACAAATAAGATACTTTTCCTAAAAAAAATATAATTATTATCTTAGTAGCTTTTTCCATTCCACTCTAAATTGCGCATTACAATCCCTCTGACATCCAGTTGCTACAGAAAGGCACAAAAAGTCCTTACTTCCTTGTAATTCAATGATTCATTACTAAACACAAGTCAATGTAAGTATGAGGCAGGAAGTTCCTTGCATGTCTAAAGTGTATATTTGCCTCCGATTTCTAATAAATATTAACTGAAAGGATTGTTGGACAATTTGCAAAATTATTTATTTGAGGGTTAATTTATATAATATGATTATTATTTTCTTTCAAGTACTTAATAGACGTACAAAAACATTATAGAATCCAAATAAATTGAAATAAATGCTAAGTTAGCCAAATACTCACTACATACAAAACCGAACAATTTTATTTTTATAAAGAGCACCCATCCCCCCAAGTCCTCTTCCTCCACAAGCACGTGCAATCAAAACGATTACGCGCAAGCACCATTATTTCGTACAAAAAATATGTTACTACAGATAACCTGGATTACCTGCGTTATTGAACCCGCCATCCAAGGACTCCCACGATCTCAGTCTACAATCACAATACAAACATGAACAATGGTTACCAAATTACACCCTATGCCAATGACTCCAGTCATACACTTCCATTTCCACTTTCCCGTTTAATCCATATCAATAAATTACATAACAAGATCCAATCCAAGAACATTGCGGAGTCGTCAACCCCAAGGCCCACGAACACATACGCAACCCAAATCGAGGTACATACATGAGCTTAACTTCTGTACTATCCTTATTTTGTGTTAGTACTCCTTTACACTCCACATCCTTCTATCAACATTCCTTCTCAGTTACTGCTGTCCGCCTCTGGAACTCCTTAACTTTATCTATTCGTTTTGCTGGCTCCTTAACTCCTTCAAATGTCAAATCACTACGCAAAAAGCAAGTGAGTGGGCTCGATCATTAGGGCTTCTAATTAACCCAAAAAGAAGTCTCAGGCAATAATTATTGGTTCGAAATATTATCAAAAATCCTTAGACTTATCTAAATTACCATCATTATGTCTGGATAACACACCTTTACAATATGCTACTACTGTTAAAAACCTTGGCTTAACTCTGGATATTAATTTATCTTGGAGGATGCACGTTGGGGAGGTCAGTCGTAAGGTTTTTCATACCATGCACTCGCTTCGACGCTTTCAGAGTTTCTTGCCGTTTAAAACAAAAATCTCTCTATGTCACTCTCTAGTTCTCCCGATTTTAGATTATTGTATGCTATTTGGATGCCACAGAGGAGCTTTTAAATAAACTTGAGCGCTTGCAAAACTTATATAAGGTTCATATTTGGGTTACGACAATTTGATCGTGTGTCGCAGTTTTGCAAGAATCTCAAGTGGCTCCCAATCCGTTTTCGCAGGAATACTCGTATACTGTGCCTCCTGTATAATATATTGAATAACCCTTCCTCTCCCTCATACCTCCGCAACCGTTTCACCCATGCACGCCCGTCTGGCGTAGCTTGCAGAACCCACATTAAATCCCTCCTACACTTTCCCCGTCACAAAACCTCGTCTTATTCCCACTCCTTCACAGTACATGGTGTTAGGCTGTGGAACTCACTGCCACCTAGCATTCGTCAGTCTAAAACTTTGTACTCGTTTAAGAAAAAAAAAAGTCAAAGAGCACTATCTTTCCTTATGTTGTTTCTTTTTTTATTTGATTTCATTCAAAGTACATAATTAGGTTTCTTTTTTTTTGTTTGGTACACCCTGCCCCTTATACTGTATTTCCAATTTTCTACTTCTACCTTAAGGGTGTCTGGAAGAAATCGCTCTTTAGCGATAAGACCGCCTGTTGTATACCTAACATTTTGTGCAAGTCTTATGCTGTTGTGTCCTTGCTATGGTGTACAATAAAGCGTATCATTGTTATTGTAATTTAAGTGCTTGGTGCCAGAAACTACTTTCTCTCCGGATATAATTTTACAAAAACAAAATAACCGACTTAAACATCGACAAGCAGAGATAATTCAAAAACCATTCGCCAGATGTTGCTTATTTTAACCCATCTAGATTTAGGTGTAATGTTCCCATCAATACAAATGAATCAAGCCCAAACACAAGGTAATAACTACTATAAAACGTTGAGGAGTTCCCTCGACTCTCCCTCGGCTCCATCATCAGACCGACTCCAGACCTAATTTATTTATTTAACACTTTAATGTTTCAACACCATACAATAAAATACACGAAATTCCTTCATCAAAATGTACTTAGTTCTTTAACATATTTAACGAAAACATTAAAAAAAAAGTCAAAATTGACTCATGAACGACGATGTAGTCCACGAACACATATAAAAAACATAATATATCTATACGGTCGAATTGAGAACCTCCTTTTTTTAAAAGTTGGTTAAAAATGGAAGTCCACAGAAATTATTACGTAAGTTATCAATTTACTTGTCGTAGTAATAATCCAAAATATATCTACCTGATATACCTTTTTAGTTGTTTTCAATATAAAGATATTTATTGTATAATTTAATACTTTAAAACTTAGAGTTATCTCCTACATAAATGCATAAGAATGAACTAGCTTTCCGCCTGCGGCTTTGCCCGCGTGGAACCCGGCCACCTCGCGCACTTTCACTGAACTGGACAGCGCCCCTTCCCTGGACCCATTCCAAAATACTTTTTTTTTTAAGCTGAAACCCTATTACAATTTCAATTTAATATTAAGCAAAATCGACCTTGCAGTCCAATACCTGCTGCTTCCCTTTCATAAGAAAGTCCGACTCCATCCCGGCCCGGAAGCCACCTTTAATGAATCCGCATTTTACGATCCCGCGGAAATGTCCTCTTCAATTTTAAAGTTTAGGGGTGATTTTGAAAAAAATACTGAAGCACATATTTTTTAAGCTTAACCAAGAGACTGGACATTAATTTTCAAGTTCCTAACTTGGAAACTACCGAAAATACCATAGAAATTTTCACCCCGCATGTTTAGGGGTTGGAGGGTTATTTCGAAAAAAACACTTAGTTTTTTTTTATTTACAACAAAGAGTATGTATATACCAATTTCTATCTTGAAAATTTTATTAAATCCGATACAATCTTTCAACCCCCTTTTGAAGGGGTTGAGGGTTAACTTTCAAAAAAAAAATCTGATACACGTACCTATTCATTATTTTGCAGTAAGCAACCAAAATCCAAATTCCCAAGTGACTAACTTCAATGGTGTAGAACTTTCATGTAAAAGTTTTTCACCCCTTTCACCCCCTTCAGGGTGGAATTTCCAAAAATCCTCTCTTGGTGCTCCCCTACCCTCCCCAAGGAATAAATTTATGCCAAATTACATGTTTCCAACTTAGAAAATGACGGACTTCTACATATATAAACTTTCAATCCCTATTTCACCCCCTTAGGGTTATAATTTCTAAAATTCCTTCCTTAGTGGGTGTCTACTCAATAAAACGACCCTACTCACCAAATTCTATAGCTGTAACAGTTTTTGCTCCCCGATGATGAATCAGTCAGTCAATCAGGACATGTTATTTTATAAGCATAGATTGAAATGTACATACATACCTATACATAAGTTAGGTCCAAAGTAAGAAATAACGGTGCCGAACATCATATTTTAATATCTCATTATTATTAATATTAAAATATTAGGTACTTTATTTCCATAAGCTATTTTCTCCTAAACAGTATTAATCTTTATCCGATAAGTAAGTATATTATTTACATGTACTATTTAATGTAGATCAAAATTATCCTTTATTGTTTATCATTTAAATGAGTGTTCACAGATTAAAATTATACGCATACAATACAACCCATACATCGATGATGCAATCAAAATTCCTTACAGCGAAACGGCTGGTGCCAAATACGTAAATAAATGTAATTGTACGAAAAGTCTCAATTTAATGTTTTATTTTCCTATTTGCACTAATAACCAAAGCTTCTAAGAGAAGGAAAAATATTGTGTTAACCACTATTATGCTTGCAATAGTTAAATCGTAACACGAAATAGTATAAAACTGTAGTCAGTTAACCAAATCTCTTTATGTTTAATAGGTTTAAATAACGGCAAAAAAAACAATTCATACTTACTAATATACATAGGTAGGCGTGGAAGGAAATTTTATATATCCTTTTCGAAAATCCCGTCTTCTGAACTATTGGGGTCAACCCAAATACAAACACCTTTTCCTTTGTTACTCCTTTTTATTTTCCTTCTCTTAATTCCAATAATCAATTCCTCATCTATTATAATATTTTATGCAACTAATACAGCGTAAATAATACAAATATTGTTTTATGGCATAGTTCAATAGTTCCCTCAAAACCTCAGTACCTAGTCAGTACCCATACTGTCGCTCCTCTTTTCTTTCCCGCCATTATTCACTTGTTTTTTTTTTATGAAAACACAAGGCAAAGATGGCGCCGGATGCAAGTCATTCCAGGCACTGCATGATATTAAATTACTTGTATCACAATAAATTAATTATTAAAGTTAAACCTAATCATGTATTAAAAAACAAATATTCTTTGATACTATTTTACAATCTTAGATACATATTATTTTTATTCAATCAAACAGGAACAATTCATATAAACATGGCTATAATATTCTTAAAAGAGAATAATCAATTAAATAACGCTAACACTTGCGAGGAAAAAAACAATTAGGTATTGACATTTTTCAGTCACAAATCAGCAAATTATAAACGAACAAATGTTTGCACAAAATGGCGCCGAGGTTTATTTTATTTTTTCGCGCGCCGTATCTTTGGTTGAATAACTATGCGCGCGCAGGCGCGCAGGTTAAGTCCAGAGGCAAAGAGCACCGCTATTCAGCCACAATATATTAAACTAAATAATTATGTATTTCTAATAGGAATTTACGGTAATTAATGATTTAAAATATTGTATTTTTTAAATGCTTTAATAGATAATTAGATGAAGTATAATCTTATCTTATCAGATTTTGACTAAGTACAACAAGTTTATTTATTTACAAAATAATAAATCTTTTGGTAACAACCTCTTTACGGATATTAAAAAAAAAGTGGAATAAGAAAAACACTAGTGCGGCAATGAAAAGTAAAACGCACTACTGTGTAATAAACCGCATTCCGGGCGTAAGACTAAAGAAAAAATAGCAACTTTACGAGCAAGTGTGTTGAAAAACTAATTAATATTCCAACTTCAAAAAGGAGAAGGTTCTCAATTCGTAGGTTTTTTCCTTAAGTGTGTTACCTCGTAACTTCATAAGTAACTACCTACTGGGTGAACCGATAATTAATATAACCGGTAATTGATAATTCTTTCGACATTCGAAAGCTAACAACTGCCGTTCCATTTAAATTTAAGTGACATGTGAGAGTCAGTTTTTGAGATATTCTCAATAATGTGAATTTAATTTATGCTAACTTTTGAGTGGGTGTCAGATTTTGATGATTCTTTTTTTCTTCGAAAAGAAGTGCTTGTGGTGTGGTCTCTTATAAATTGGAGCGACATCTGGCGAGTGGTTTTTTAGTTTTATTTCGACTGAAGTCGGTTATTTTTTTGGAAAAAGTTTTTATTCGCTATTGCTTGTCGTCCCTATTATTGTAGAGCGGTTTTAGAGTTATAGTAAGGTCATAGGTATCTTATGTGTATTTAAATACTTAATGGTCGTTAGTCGTTACCCATCGATCTAAAGATCGATGTCCTTACCTCATTAATTTAGTCGACTGAGGAGGGTAATGTTTTTCAAGCGTAGTAAGTCGTACCTATGTAGGGTTTAATTAAAAGAGACACATAAATAGTTTTGTTTAAATTTGTGTTTTATTTGATGAAAATTATAATTCACAAATTTTACATTAAAATTATTTACAATGTCATAACCATGCGATGCGTAATCATCACTGAAATTGTTATTTACAAAAGTTCATAAGGCGTAGGTATAGCTACATAAAATCTTTTATGCAATAGGTTCAAAAGACAAGCGGTCAATAATTCCCCTATTAGGTATTATTAGCCATATCAATCGGTATGATTCACATCACTTATTTTAATAATTAACTTAAATATTTTATAACTAAATTTTCTTTTACTATTACTTTTCAGCTTCATGTCGATGCAATTGTAATGCCAGTCTCATTTCAATGTTTTTCACTAACATGAAACTAAAATATGGCTGATTTTCTGCGCTTTGAAGCATTTTCAAAACTATTATATCTAGGTAGGTATTAAAAATAAGACCCCTGTACGTGTATAAGCTCTACCAAAAAAATGTATGTAACAGTCAAATTTATATGTAGTAACACGTCATGAAGAATTATTTTATTACATAGGTAGGTAAGTATTATCCCAATGTGAAATGCATTGATTTTATTTTTAGTTAATAATAATATCATAGCATTTTTTTGCATCAAAATGTGTTTCAGGTGTAATAATATAAGGTATATCACATTTACAATTTTAGGCACCTTTATTAGGATATAGATAGATAGAGGTAAAGCGCTAATGATAAATACCTACTTAACACGTTCGCTGCGTTACGAGATCTATCAGATCTCTTACAGGTTTTCGGAACTGTGCGTCGACTAAAATCGTGTTCTTTCACTCCGTGCGGGTGGCTCTAACTTGTAAAGTTCTTTAAGTATGAGAAAGACAAATATACATATTTGCTTCCTACTTAATGGTGAATTCCAGGACATAAAAAAAAGAATAAGAGATGGTTTAGGTCCCTAACGCACAGTATTATAATTATTTTAATTCCTTGCGTTACGAGGCATGTTGATACTCGTAAAATCGTAAGCCTCGTAGACGCAAGAGAGGGAAGGTGGGCGGCGCGGGCGGCGCGTGACTCGATTTAGTGTTGTCCTAGTATCGATGTGAGCATAGAGAGAGATAGAGAAAAATTATATTGTCTTTCGCCATAGAAAATACCTACAGTAGCCCAATCACTGAATTTACAATTCTTGTTTTTATTTATGTACCTACACTTAAATATTCGATTAAATTCGTCGTTGATATTTTTATGTAATTTATTATAAAGATTAATAGGATCATTATGTTCAATAGTAGCCGGTTTAGTCATTTTAGAGTAAATGTTATCTTTAAAAATTGACAATTTATGTTTTGTTATAGGCCTACATTTAATTAAATGCTTTTTGTTTGCGACCATAGTTTATAAATAAACTTTAATAAAACTTTTTCAATCGACAACTGAGATATTATTTTATTCCCATCACTATTTACTACACATATTGAACTATCTTCGGTTGCGGTACGAGATACAATCGATACCTAATTTTATTTTATTATTTGTAGTTTATTCGTATGTCATAACTGCGTCCGCAGCTAGCAAAATATACAGCAATAGGTTATTTTTGACCCATAAAAATTTCAAAAATATATCATTGGTTTTTTGGAAGATATAAATTATTTTCAAAACTGTATTTTTAGGAGACTGATTAGGTCTCTAACGCACCACAGGCCAGGTTAGTTAGGAGATCTTTTAGGTCTCCAAAGCTACTAGCGGAAAGTTCTTTGAAAATGAAGACGCAGCGAACGTGTTAAGTATGATAATAACTAAATTAACAATAAAAAAATTAATACCTAAAACATTACTTACAAACAAAAGCATATGAATGCACCTCTTTTCAATTTGAATATAGTGAGGCCACATGAGTAGAAAAACGGAACAGAGACTAAGCTTCATTAAGAACGTGCAAAATTGTTACCTATTTTAGTAGGGTTGTCACAATAGGATAAGACAAATTAAACAAAACATTTGTTAAATAGTTTTATTATTCAGTGTAATAGAATATTTTACAAATTACTTACTCTAATAATTTTCTTTTTATAATTTTTACTATTGTACTCCTTGGGATAGTTGAAGTATGATATACTTATTTTTAGTTTTTCTAGTATTATTCATACACACAGTACAATAAACAACCATTTTTAACAATATACGTTATACAATATTACGTTTTATATTAAAATATTCAAACTTGCAACTAACAAAACAAACAACGTGCGTCGCACAGACCCTGAGATTGTCAACTGGCTGTGCAAGCGCAAACTGGTTTTTTCCAGAATCGCTGCGTACGCGACAAGCGGCCAGTGGTCACACACACAATATGCCCCGCGTACTTGCAGTAGTGCAATCGATTCGTGCGGTTGTTTGAAGCTTTGTCTCTGTTCCGTTTTTCTACTCATGTGGTGAGGCCGCGTTGAGAATGCGTTCCTGACAGATCAAGATCGACTGAGCGATGTAACTTTGAACTGGCGTACAATTACTTAATTGAAATTTTTTTCATATCTTTTAATTGCCTTATTAACGAGTGATAACATTAAAATCAAACATTAAATCGAATAATTATGCCTACTTACAATAAATCTATTAATCTTGGGCTAAAATTATTACAATTACTTAAATAACAAATATAAAAACAATACCTTTTAAAAGTAAAACAACGTCAAACGTTGCTCTTTCAAGGTTATATCCATGTTATATCAACTTTTTGTTTTTGTAGTGATGTGACATAATAACAAGGCAATTGTAATCGAATATTTTTGTAATCTTAATACAATGTCGGTAAAATATAAAATAAAACGTTATAATTTTATAATATATGTCGGAAATTCGATGAATTTCTAATATTTCTATTGTGGGATATCTGGCGTCCGCCATGTTCTACGTCTTAGAACGCAAATTGGAATCAGTGCGCACAACCGGCGCGGTCGAGTCTCGTATGTCTAGTGTGTCATGTCACTGCATCACCAATGCCACCTTGTCATTTTTGACATATCTGCCAAACGTCACAGTGACACGCGACATCTCTAAGACAAACTTGACTAGAACTACTGACTCAATAGGCTGAATCGATAACAGATGGCGTTACCAGTACGTAAACAAGTCCATTATTTATTTTACTTCTCCGACATATATTATATCTATAATGTACTAAGTATTCAATAAAGTTAATAATATTATTATAATAAAGGTACGCCCAAACATAGCTTAGGAAAATTTGTGTTATAATATCACTCAGATGAATCAAATGAAAATAAAACAAATAAATAAAACATTTTTATTTTTTTCTCTTGATTACATTCAGAAATTATGATTCAATTCAATTAATTGATTCATTAAAATTTTATTTACATAACGAATATTTATTGAATATATTGAAATATAATGCCTATAAAAATAACAACATATAAATTGAATAAATATTATGCATAATGTATGCATGTTGTTATTGTTATTTGTTACAACGCATAATTTTATTTATTGTACATCACTAGTCATGACGAATTGACATGTGTCAGGAACGCATTCTCAACGCGGCCTCACTATAATGTAGATTTTTAAATATTTGATAATTTGCATCAGTTAAAAGAAGAAAAAATTATATTAAGACGTGTCATTTAAACTTATTACACTCAATTTTTTTATTTCGTGACTCCATAATTTAGTACTAAAATTTTGATTCGATTTTCTTTCGATCTCAATTTATGAGAAATAGCTATCGGTATAACTGCGTTGCCAACTAAATACCAATTAGTTACCTACCTATCAAGGGACCACAGAAGGTACGGTAACTGTGCGCACTTTTTCCTTTCAAACGATACTGTGTCTCAAATATTAAAGTTAAAGAAATGAAAACTATATCTTTGAAAAGAGCATTTATTAGGCTAGCAATAGTAATTCAAAATTAAACTTTAAAGTAATACTTTTAGCAACAACAAATTCAAGGGGAAAAATTAACGAATGCGTTAAAATAAGTAGGTACATGGAGGAAAAGGGGAAACGTAGTCATTGTTATCTATACTAATATTATAAAGCTGAAGAGTTTGTTTGTTTGTTTGTTTGTTTGGTTGAACGCGCTAATCTCAGGAACTACTGGTTCGAATTGAATTTTTTTTTGTGTTGAATAGACCTTTTATCGAGGAAGGCTACAGGCTATATAACATCACGCTGCAACAATTAGGAGCGAAGAAATAATGGAAAATGTGGCAAAAACGGGGAAAATTATTCATTCTCGAGGGCTTTCGTTGCATGCGTTGCGAAAACGATTCAAGATACCAAAAATATATGTATGAAAGAATTATTCCTCTTGAAATGATCTAAAAAAATGTCCACGACAGTATATGTCTATCTTTTAAGATTAACACACTAGAACCGTTTTTATGGTAATCAAATTTGGTCGAACCCACTGCCATACCAAACTTGCCGCGTTTCCAAGTTTAATCTGAATTAATCTTGCTGTGATCCTTTGCTACTTTGCTATTATTTTGTCGTAAGCTTTATTTCTAAGTTTAATTTAATTTAACCTCAATTAATTTTGGTGATAGTTTATTATCTTCCCGAAATTCCTACGGGAGCGGGACCTACGCGGTTGATACTTACGGGTCCCGAAGCGAAGCGAGGGCGGTTCGCTAGTAAGTTATAAGTAGGTATTTGTTTGAAGCTTGTATTGAATTAGAAAAAAAATGTTGATGATATTATTTATTATTTTACTGAAAAAATATGATAGGTATATATTATCTATTTAGTAACATAAAATACCAGGGTTTCAAAAACCTGTTGATTTTTGAAACCCTGGTTCGAATAAAGGTAAATAGATTAAGAAATGATAACATTCCTGCAAAATATTTGTATTAAAATGAATAAGTTATTAAATAGGTACGTGTCTGTATGTATGTTTAACTCCATGGTTTAACTTACCGTAGGTAGGTGGGTAGGTACATACCTAATAGGTGGGTAGGTAGGTATATTTTAAAAAGTTTTACCGTTTTCTACTCGAAAAGGACTCAAAAGATAAAAATATTAGGTATAGGTATGTACTGCACGTAAAAGAAGTTTTATATCGATCCAACATACGCAGAAAAACAATTTGCAATTGCTTTGTAATTGTGAAAATATTTACAATTTTCAATATTATATATATTATATATTAATTAATTTTGTCATATATGTATGCTTCTAAAGTTTAATGAATTTTTTAGACATTATTATAATATCTCACTAAAAATGTCTTTTCGTGCATCTTAACTATTTTACTAATATGTCTTTATTTAATCGCTTATACATGTAGGTATAAATATTAGATTCATTATTACGAAACTAAGTAGACATATTATCGTCTCCAATAGTACAAATGAAGTTTAAGTCCTTTAGCATTTTCAACTATTTTCAGTTCTGCTAAGGGTATTAAATATAAATATAAGTACTATTCTTTTAATTATATTGAAAAGACATAATACATAAATATGAAATACCTAAATATTTCAGGCAAAAATATAAATTAAAGGTGTTATCATTTATTTAATATGTATATCTATAATATAAGTACTCCTTTACCTATATATCCATATCTAGTAGGTACGGATAGGTACCTACTTATTCAGGAGATGGGCTATTTCAAGCTACAATACCGGCGGTAACTGTGAGCAGGGATTCTGAGAATCCCCGGCAGAGAGCGAGCTACCAAAACAGATGAATTGGCAAAGATTGAGCTCGCAACATACAACACAGCTACTAAAGACTGCCGACAAGGAAAAACAGTTTGATTATAAGAATGACAAATTAAACTGGAGATAATGTGACTTTAAGTGGAGCCCCAAAATAGTGCTTCTCTCTATTGATACAATAATACTAATATCCGGAAACTTGTTGTTAGGCTTCTCGTACGCACGTTCCTCATCAACAACATTGTGAAAACTGGAAGCGCGTCAGCAAGTTTAGCGTATCATAAACTCAGAATATCCAAACCGTATTTCTTGAAGGTCTTATAGATGTGATCGACGACTTCAAAATACTCTGATGACGGGGTAGAGGTTATGTATAATGACATTAGTTAGAGCCATACATACCTCATAAGCTCATATCACAATTGTGATAGGAGACTTCAACGCATGACTAGGCTTGCGAAATGGATTTGAGATGAAAAAGACACTGCAATTGGTCGACGGAATCAACAAGAAGGCTTACCTGCTGGCAATTTTGGCCTTATAGGTACGCCATGAACTCGTTCTTTAGAAAGGAGCAACGCAGGTGGATTTTGTTAAGGTCTGATGGTTCAACGAAAAGCGTTCATTCTTCATTCTTGAGGGCAAACGGCATATACTGTGTATTCTAATGATATCTCTGTGATTAGTTTAAATTGACAGCGATGACCGTCTCGTGAGAGACACATTGAATATCGATGTAAAGCTGGAATGCTGCTTATGCCTCATTTATTCAAATACAGGGTTCTGAAGACTGTCAACTTGAGTTGCATAATTGTTTCTGTTGCACAGAATCTTGCAATATCGGGGATAAGAATAATAATACTAGGATGGTAGCAATTGTCCATGAGCGAAGTAATTTGGGACCTACTTCAGATCAGATCCGGTGCATGTAGTCACATAAGTGGAGGCATGTGTCCAGCAGTGGATGCATAAAGGCAAATGGATGGATGGAATGTCGTATGGTCGTATCTATATACAATTTACGTCGGTACTTGTATTTTAAAACTACTTTTGATAGTGTCTGTTTGCGGATTAAATGAATGGGAAGATTAGGAAGGAATAAGAAAGCGTGTCTTAACCATTGTACTTATATAATTTTCTGTTGTGTGTCTAGCTAAAAATTGAAATAGAACTTCTAGCAGGTATACTACTAGTACTAAACAAATGTTCAAACTTTCCTGTTACCACTTTCCGGCTCTATCAGTTCCGAATAATTTGAAGAAAACTGAGTTTATACAGGAACGAAATAAGTTCCTACCTCCTTTATTATTTTCAGCATAGACCTTTGTTTCGATGGCGCACCTTATTATTTTTCTTTTTGTTTGGTTCTTGAGACATGTAGATATTTTTGATTTAGGTACTGTTTTATTTAATAACATTAAATTTATTTAAATAAATGATATCAAAACAACTATAATCTATAAAATCAAATATCAAAATAAGTAACGTGGAAGTAAAATTGCGATTCGGTACTTCATTCAAAATTGTACTGTAATAGTCGTCAAAATTAATAATTACTCTTCCCACTGATTAAAGTACCTACGTGGGACGTGGGCACCGTCGCGTCGCGTCGCCCATTAACATCAGTCACGTCCAAGACATCACCGATGCGTAGCCGTTTAAAAAAAAAGAAAAACAAAAAAAAAAAAAGTAAACGTAAACGTTTTAAAAAGTCCACGTCTTGGTTATTAGTCTTATTTGACATCGAAGAAATAACATTCTTTATGTTATATACTTAGACATATAGAATTTCTCGTTAATAATCAGAGCTACTTATTTTGGTGTTGGAATTAAATATATTCAAAAAGTAGGTTTTTTGGTGAATTTATTAAAATTATAACGAGGGACATTCAATATCGTACTCTGTAAACATACATAATTATTTTGTAAAGTATGGAGTCCACTAACTAAATGGGGTGTTTTTTAATTAATTATCTATATATAACATATTAATTATTAGGTATAAATACCTAATATAAAAGAATGTTATGGGTCAATGTAATAGATTCCTAAATATAAAGACTAAAACATAAGTGATGTCTTCAATTTGTTTTTGAATTTTCACGAGTACCTAAGTAATAAACTTCATAAGTACTTCCATTACTTATTTAAAGCTAATAAAATAAATATTTTTCCATATAATAAACGGTAAATATTAACAACAGCTTTGTTTTAAAATTATTTTTATTTAATAATGAGAAAGAAATATAGAAATGATTAAATCGCGTTTTTTTTTATAATGTTAAACTGATGTTTATACACCCAGGTCTTAGTTTTAGTATCTTATAGGTATATTTAGGTATTAGTGGTATTACATTTTGGAAAAAATATCATACTTACCCGGGGGCACTTTTAATGATTACAGTAGGTATAGCGTAGTACTTATAAACATTTTATATACCTACATAAACAATAGTTACAACAAGCTTTGTGTAAAGATAGACTTTTAAATAAGTTTATAACAAAGTCATTAATACAATTAGGATTCTTATAAAGCGAATGATATGTTATTTTATCTTATTTTAGGTACTATAAAACATCACGACAAGAATTAACTTAGTATCACTTCTATAATGCATATATACATATTAAATATATAATTATACATAGGTACGTGTTCCGAAGACTTTCAATTTTATATAATTCCATCATAAAGTATGATGCGGAATTTTATAAATAAATGCAATATAACTTTAACTTTCGAAATAAAATACGTTATTGAATAGATGTCATTACGGTATGAATATACATATATATATATGTCGGAGATTCGATGGATTTCTAATATTTCTATTGTGGGATATCTGGCGTCCGCCATGTTCTACGTAGAACGCAGATTGGAATCAGTGCGAACAACCGGCGTGGTCGAGTCTCGATTGTCTAGTAAGTGTGTCAGTCATGTCACTGCATCACCAATGCCACCTTGTCATTTTGACATATCTGCCAAACGTCACAGTGACACGCGACATCTCTAAGACAAACTTGACTAGAACTACTGACTCAATGAATAGGCTGAATCGATAACAGATGGCGTTACCAGTACTTAAACAAGTCCATTATTTATTTTACTTCTCCGACATATATATATATATATACAGGGGCGGTCTGGCTTCATGTGGGGCCCTCGGCCAAAACCAAATATGGGGCCCCTTGCATGGCACAAAAATTACAAAATTACCCTTAGTCCGGTCAACAAATGTCTCAAAAGACAGAGAAATTCTAAGCGAATTCTTCAGAAATGTGTTCGGTTGCTTAGAAAGAAAATATATTAAAAGTGCTGACTTTTAGGAGGTGGACCGGGAGGGGAAAGGGGGTGAAAAAGGTGTTAATTTTTGGTTTTTCGCCAATATCTCAGAAATGTTACGTTGTAGCAAAAAATGGTGCGTTGTAGCAAAAAACGTTATATTAGGAAGCTTATAAAATTAGGCTTAGCACATTTTAAAAGAAAATAATTTAAAATCTAAAAGTGGATATACCATTTCGGAATCTGGGTGAAATGGGCTAGTTTTTTATTATTTTGGCTTTCAAGCCACCATACATTTTTTTTTAACCACGGCAAAGTAAAAGTCAGGAATGAAATTTGAAAAAGCGTAAAATTAATCTTAATTTAAAAACAACTTGTGCTTTTGTTATAAAAATAATTGATGGCATTCGATAGCACACATCTATCCAGGAGTACTATCCAAAAAAGAGATACAAATAATGTCTTCATTTGTAGCCCTGGCGCCAAAAATGGGTGAATTTTTTTTAAAAACTTTGAAAACGTCGAATATCTCGGAAACGGAAGGACTTTTACTGAACATAACATGTATTTATCTGAACCAGCATGATACCCTCTACACGTAGGTACCAATAAATGATGCAAATAACAGATTGACGTAAACTTTCACCAGAATAGCACCTCTTTATGCCTGGCTGCCAACAAGTTGCGGCCATGTGCCTAATGGCACACCCGATTTTTTAGGACCTCTAGGTGTATATCTTTAGCTTGGAGTATATTTTATATAAATAACAGATGCATGTAAGTTCTCCCCAGAAAGTAATTTTTTTTTCGTTAATTAAACATATTGTTCGTTGCCTAATTGTACATAAAAAAAATGATTTTAATCAAATACTCGATGCATGTAATAAAAGTGTTACGGGATCTTAGGATAAAAGAAAATATTTTAGAATGATACACCCTTCCTCTACCCTGTCCTCTTGGAGAAGTAACAACGCGGATGAAGTCACCTGCCGAGACCTAGTGTCATCAATATTACAATAAAGCTCATGTGTTACTGAGTGACTGGCAGACAACGCAGAGCCAAACTAACTGAGCGCAAAAGGTGAAATTCGGTATGCATGTTTCTTGAGGAGTTTAAGTAAGCACAAAGAAGGGATTTTTGGAAATCCCCTCTCTATGAAGTGAATGGGAATTTATTTCTTCAACGAATTTAGTGAGGAAACAAACAGTTCCGAGGGATTCCATTCGCCCCACAGAGGACGAAGTGCAGAATACGGAGCAATTAATGTTATTTATTTTTAATCGTAATTATGGATTAAATTATAGTGACATAGATATTTCTTATATATTTCGGCTAATACCCGAAGTGCGGCTACAACTAGTTCTAGCCGGCAAAAACTAGGTGTAGCCGGCTGCGTGCGGTTAGAACTAGGTGTAGCCTATTTCTCGTCAGCTAGAACTAGGTGTACCTAGCCGTACACCGATGGTTAAAAGATGGCAAGACTTAGTATATTTTCACCCTAAGTACGCTGAATACATATTTTTGAAATAAATCGCTTAAGTTCCCGCTCACGCATTCTGGACCCTCTTGTGAGGCATTCGTTGACCGGACTATTTGGTGAGGACATTTGCGCCCGATTGTGTATCTGGATATTATGTGATCGATGTAACTATGTATTTAATTCAAAATTAATTAACACAGTTTAAAGATCATTTACTGTTGTCTATATTACGTTGCTCGTATGTTTTGTTAGTAAAAAAATACTCCTAGGAGGAGCGATTTGGGGGCCCCCCTAACCCCGGGGCCCTCGGCGATCGCCGACTAGCCGACCTGGCCAGACCGCCCCTGTATATATATCACGTTCATCATAAATATTCATCCATTCTTGTTAAGGTTTACCTTGCTTTTCCTATTTTATTTCTAACATAACTATAAACACACAGGAAGTAAAGCAAGTGCATTTTGATAAGTAATTTTGGTACATTTTGGTGAGTTATTTTGGTACATTTTGTTGAATGACTTTATGTTCTTAATGTATTGATATTTTCTACTTGGAGCTGAAAAGTAAGAGGTAAAATGAGTGACGATCGTGTCCACATCCGAACAAGGGAAAATAAAACTTGATAAGAATAAGGACGGATGTGGTCTATACCTATACATACATTTATATT
This sequence comes from Hesperia comma, assembly GCA_905404135.1. NCBI lineage: Eukaryota > Metazoa > Arthropoda > Insecta > Lepidoptera > Hesperiidae > Hesperia > Hesperia comma. The sequence continues at coordinate 9,787,820 of FR990021.1, read as the reverse complement.
TAATTTAATTGTTTTTGGCAAAATGACTAGTTACAATTTAATTAAAATAATTACGAGTATATGACATATATATCAACAAAATAACAAAGCATATCTTGTTTAACAAATAAAATTAATATAAATAACGTTTCACTATGTACACTATTTATGATGAATTTGTAATACAGGTTAACAATATTCCATAGGAAAATATTACTTTTGTATATCGTTTATATTCTTCAAAAGTTTTATGATAAATTAGGTAAGTACGAGTATATAACATTTTCATTGATTGAAACACATATCTGATTTTACAAGTGACGGTTAAATATGTTTCGCTATTTCTTAAGAAATACTGCCTATAAATATGAACCAAGTTATTTGTTATATGCAACATCTCTTAGAGGCATGCAAAGTGATCCATGTACTTCTAAAAATATTTTGTAGCATTCTAAACGTATTATGTCAGCGCAATAACTCTAAAGAGAGTTTGTAAGCAATCAATCTGGCTATAGGAAATTGGTAAAGTACCTACACTTTCCTACAGGGACTGACATAGTCACATAGTAGCTGTGTTTATACTATTATATTAAGACATAATTTCGATACGAAGATCTCGCTCTAGCAGTCCAAATAGTCTACACAATAATTAAGCTTCTCTATTCATACAATAACTTTGGTTTTAAACCTCTCAACAATGCCGCTGACTAAAAAATCAGCATAACATCTGGCTGGCAGTGCATTAATCTTTTCAATTAATTTTGTTTGTGTAGTGTACTTACATAAATTTTACGACATTCTGTTTGGAAAATGAACACCCTTTAGGGATGCCAGAAAATCCAGCTACATTTAAAATGAACTTTATTTGTATTGTTACCTACATTAAGTCCAGCATCAGCAAATAACTCTAGACAATGAACAAGGAGTGATGTCAGTAGACTATAATAATTTTAAAAGCACAGCCAAAACTTGTTTTACTTATAGGTACCGTTACAAAGTATGTTGGATATAAAATCTATATTTTCAAAAAAGTTGACTCCTTGGTCCGCTTTTTAACAAGCAAAGGCAATAATGTCGATGACAATTCATTTGAACGTGTTACACTTATCTAAAAATACTCATTCTGAGAACATTACGAATAGTCAGCAGAGCAATAGAATTTTTTTATACATCTTTATAAACAAGATTTATGAAACCTTAAAAATAACTATGATATAAATAGGTATTACGATTGATAGATTTTGTGATTGTTTGGAAATGTGACACGATGTGATACATCGCCAATCGTTAACTTAAGAATTTTTTAATGAAAATTTCCTGAAAGCCATTTTTGGCACAATCAATTAGCTTGGGTGATAAAAATTCAAGAAATCTTTGGACTTTAATATTTTAGGTACTTAGGTACCGATTTATTAATCAACGCTTTTTATTGAATTTATTACGTGATCATCGCAACTGAATACTTATTATCAAGAAGGACATTTGTACTAATTGTATCGGTTGAGAAATTAATATACAAAAAAAAACGTTTAAATGGGAATTGTGCGTCCACTTGCACGCGGATCATTACCTACGAAAACAATAAAATAATACCTACCTATATATTTTTTCTATTACACCATAAAGTGTTTTTGTGTGGCATGTTTTGTGAGCTCGTTTAAAGAAACACAATGAACTCAATCATTAGTATTAAAGCCTGTTACTTTATAAACCTTGCAATAATGATGTCTTTTTTTAGGTAAAAGCTTAACAAAACGAGATCGTATTATGACAGCAAGTACATCAAAATACATTTGGTTATATTAGACACACCTCAGACTTTACATAGTAAATAGACAATATAGATTTGAGCTTCAGATAATGCTACGTAAAAGATTACATAATCGTAAAATGACATTTAATTTGTGTTTAACATAACTATAATGCACCATTTTACTAAAGCAATTCAATTTAATGTTATCACAATAGACGTAGGGGTGAATAAATAAACTACAGCTATTAGTGATTTTTCTACTATATAAAAGTCATAACTATAGCTACCTTATTTATATTCATAACTTAAAAAATACAAATGGACTGTCTTTAGTTTTGAAATAAGTTTCTACGACACAAGGACGTAACGAACGCTATCAACGAGAACCATCCGAGCACATCACTTACGATATCAGCTGTCCCAGTACCGAACTATCATTGATTTGATACATTGTGTACAAAACCTTCGTATAGATATTGATCCCTCCTTAACCAATCATAAGATTTAATTTGTGTATCGGCCGTTAAATTCCGTTTTTGAAACTATTTCAAAACCTTCAGAGTTTTCACACATTAGGTACGCGCTATTCCCAAAGTCGCCTGAAAGCTGCAGTGAGTCTCTTGCTTTACAATTTTCCCTAATAATTATATATTTACTTAAAACGAAATCTATGAATACGATCACAATTTCTTAATTAATATCATCAAAAATATCTCATTAGATACCGTGAATAGCTTGGCCTTTTATGCTGTGACGAAACAAGAGATACAAAATTTACCATTGTCCATACACGAAGCTTTCGTAAGCTACAGATGATAAAAATATTCTGCATTAGGAGAAGGCCTTGTAGTGGATGAAAAAGAAGATAAGAAAGACGGCATAGGCAGTGGGGAAGGTGATTCTGGCGATCACGTCGATGGTCTTCGCCACGCGGATGGGGTGCGGGGGCTCCTTTTTGCGAACCTGGACGAAACATGGCTGAAAGAAATTAATTTGCAAATAAATTGATGATGGCGAACCAAAAATACATCTCCTCGGTGCGGACATGACAAGGTGTGCTCTAGTTTCTACTCAAATTATAAACGATTAGCCAGGGGAGTGAATTTGTGAATAATGATCGAGTTACCGTTTGGTGTACTTATTCAAAATTAGTGTAAATTATATACCTATAACGTATAATGTACCTACATGTAATAGAATCAATGAATGTGTAGTGTTTGTGTTCGAATTACAAAAAAGCTTACAAAAATAATTTGATATAAATAAGTTTGTGAAGAGGCTTATTTTATTCACAAGTACTTCAATTACCTCAGTTACACCGCCATTATTGGCTGTATGCGTACACGAGCCAGGCGCCCCAGCACACGTCGTACACGTCACTAAATCAGCCGCACCAGTTGATTCCCGTTTTTTATCACCCTGTATTCATAATAAAAAAATAAATTTCCCTTCAATCAAACAAAACCAACATAATTATGATCGCTTTTATACACAATGATTTTTATTAAATCAAAAGTGAAAAGAAAATGAAAAAAAAGAGTGGTAATAAAATGAAAAGAAATAAATAAAACATTATAACAAAAGACTACTTACTGGCTGTAGCAGTCCCAAGATGCATTAAAATAAAAAGTATGCGTTAGTTTTTCGTGATATCATATCTGACATGAGGGTGGTTGCAGATGGGTTGTTGGAGCGTTTCAGTGATATCACTTACGGCATCACTAGTTTCCGGCTGAGGCGTTTCTGATTTAGCCCAATGAAGGAATGCCATCGCCTCCTAAATAATGAATATAATATAGAATGTGGCCCAAGCTGACATGTAGTTTCATCGAGTTCAGGAAGCTATATTGTTAGAGAAATGATCACTATCCAAGCGTTACAGCATACTTTCATGGTGACGATTTGTAATAACTGTGAGTAAATGTATGTTGCGGTTTCTATAATTAACATAAGAAAACCCTAGCAATGTATGTAACATTTATATAGAATAAAAAAAAATTCAAGTGAAAAATTTAAAATATCATTTGAATTTTAGAAATATTATATTAAAATTTGGCTGTTCTGTGTTATCAAGCGAAAATTTTAAATATTAGGTAGACATACGCTTCTATTTACATAATTGTGCTGTATGTAGCTTTGTATAAAAATAATTTGCCAATAATATCTAATATATTACACTGTTATAACGACACCTATCTATTTGTTTGGAGACAAGATTTACTTTTTATTTTATTATTAAAATACTGAATACATTATCAATTATTATTACAGCTACGAGCACATTGTACCTATATTTATACTTACAGTGAGGTTGCTTTACAATTTAAACCTTATAAGATAAATTTTACATTAGTATCTAGTAGTTAACGTTTTTATAAAGCTTCTATTCATAACGGTAATAGCTAAACTAATGAATAAATTAAAGGTGTATGAGACAGCCTGACAGCACTACTTTTCTATAAATTATTACATTTTTAACACATAAGTAAGTTGATCTAATCTTACTGACTACAACATGCGTCCTTGATGTGGCCGAGGTGAGTTTGAAGTGGTTGCATACAATTTCTAATATTCTGTTATATTTCTCTTTTTTAATAAGGTTTGTTGCCAACATAACTAAGCTAGAAGAAATCATAATTAACCTATAATTTAAACCGAGAGAAGATAAGAAAACAACTTTTTCAACACACTTGCTCGTAAAGTTGCTATTTTTTCTTTAGTCTTACGCCCGGAATGCGGTTTATTACACACTAGTGCGTTTTACTTTTCATTGCCGCACTAGTGTTTTTCTTATTCCACTTTTTTTAATATCCGTAAAGAGGTTGTTACCAAAAGATTTGTTATTTTGTAAATAAATAAACTTGTTGTACTTAGTCAAAATTTGATAAGATAAGATTATACTTCATCTAATTATCTATTAAAGCATTGAAAAAATACAATATTTTAAATCATTAATTACCGTAAATTCTTATTAGAAATACATAATTATTTAGTTTAATATATTGTGGCTGAATGTTCGGTGCCTCTGGACTTAACCTGCGCGCGCATAGTTATTCAACCAAAGATACGGCGCGCGAAAAAATAAACCGCGCCATTTTGTGCAAACATTTGTTCGTTTATAATTTGCTGATTTGTGACTGAAAAATGTCGATACCTAATTGTTTTTTTCCTCGCAAGTGTGTTGAAAAACGTCGTATGATACGCGTGTGCTTTGTTCATTACAGTCTTGGCTCTATTACAGCCCTCGCCTTGCGGCTCGGGCTGTGCAATACTGCCTCGACTGTAATGACCAACTTCGCGCACTTGTATCATAATGTACTATTTTCGAACAGTTCTATTTCACGGATAAAAAAATTACATACTCTGCCTACTAATAAAAAAAGCATTGAGAATGCAGCTATGTACAGAAACAATTATCGTCGTTTCGAAAATGCAAATTAATGCTTTCTCCTGGTCTATATTTTTGTCAATTCATGTTTCATTAATATCTGAATTAAAATAACTTTATTCTAATTTGGATAAAATATTTCACATACCCTAAACTTTTGTAGAGTGACATTATAGATCCAAAATTTTGAAGACACATAGGTATACCTGTTTAAAACAATAGTCGAATTTTAACTGTAACGGGTACTACGATATTTATTATCACCGATATTTCGACCCAATTGCATGGATCATGGTCACGGCGAGAGAGTTTAGTGTCCGCGATGATAAAAGTTTAAAATCTTATAATAGTCGAATTCCTAATGTGCATTTAGACTATTTTAAATAGAGGCTAAAATTGAAAAACAATTGTGGCAAACATGCTATACCTAATCGTTGATGGTAACCAAGAAATATAACAGAATTGTAATAGGGCTGTGCCAATGAGTATGGCGAATATTCTTACCAAGGGGCTGGCCAGTATAATGCCAATTCTGCTGAGGACTGCGGGCAGTCGCTGCGAACACATTTACAGACAACTTGTTCACTCGTGACAGATGGTCTACGTTGTGCTAGTGTAAACACAGACTATATTGTCGTGGCCAGGTACACACTCATGAGGATCACAATGATTTTCGAAGGATCACAAATCCACATTAAACCTTATTCTCTTTTTTACTTCTTTGCAATGTTTTCTTTCTTTGTATTACAAAGACTACTAACATTTTCCGTCAGTGAGAAGATCATGGTAAAATTAAGGGTAACTAGAGCCACACAAAATAGTCTTAAATTTTTTGATGAAGTGAATATTATCAGTGTTGTAATTGATGGATTCTTCTGACCTTCCGCTGAGTGAGATAACATTAAGATGACGTGCAATATTGAAGAGTAGATAGGTAGGTACATGCTGTATTGCGAAAGAAAACCAATTACAGAAATATAATTCAAAAAATTCATGCTTAAGTTTTGATTGTACATAAAGATGAAAAGAAAACATTGCAGAGAGTAAAGAGAGAAAATAAGATATATTCACGGAGGAAGTTAAAAATAAATATAATCTGTACTAGGCATTACTTATTTGACTATCCAAGTAAAAGCTGCATAAGAAAATAGGAAGACATCAGCTTTTGACCAGATACATTTAAAGCTTAAATTCCTTCGTGAATTTTTTGCATAAATAACCTTTGTTCAAGTGCTAAAATAGACACATAACGGTACATATTCCATTGTTTTAAACGACTACTTATTTAAAAGGACAATATGAGTTTTTTTAGATTACTATAATAATTGTCTAGATTTTAGGATTTGGATTTTTATTTACAAGCTACCAATGTTATCGAGTAGAATTCTAAGAATATGGTTAGAAATGTTTTTACAAAGATAAAGACCGATGTTTATCAGACCAATAATCTAAATTTGAAAGCCAATGGAGAGTAAAGTTTTTGTTGCAGGGTGCAAAACCTCTACGACATTGCGTTTCTAGGAGAGGGGAACACCGAGTACACGCAAAGGTCGCTAAACACGAACAAAGCCTTATATAAGTATGTTTCATTCACCTGGGTAACTGGATTTTCCCCTGGTCGATAGACCACGTTGTGTAACGGTCTTTTCCTGCCCACGTAGTTGACGCACACGAACTCTAGTAGTGAGGCGTAGATGAAACACATGCACACGCCATCCCACACGTTCATCGCCGTCAGATTGGACACGACGGGCAATGTCGACCGGAAACCGTTGGACGTAGTAAAGAAGTTCAACATTGTAGTTACACCTGGATCCAGAGTAAGTTTTGTCATCGCCAGCAAGAGCGATATTTATTTCGATCACATCTTTCAAAAGTGAGCATTTTATTGGAACAGGTCGTAAACTTAGACGACGTGTACGAAAAAAAGCAAAATAAAATGAATGTACTTTATAAACTAATATTTGTGTCGTGATTAAAATTAACAGATATTAATTAAAACATAAATATCGAATATACATAAAATGATGAACATTGAGATGATTTACAAGATCTACTTTATGCTCACTTATGTAGATGAACCTTTTTACAAAATAGTATCTTTGTCGTATGAAATATTCATACATAAAGTGTAGGTACTTTAAATAATTCATGCTATGCTTAAAGCTTTTGAAGCAGACGGTTAGTGCACAATGTTATAGATTAGTAAAGTACGAATATACTTTGAAAATTTTCATGCTACATAATCTAGTTTTTAACCATTCTGTCCTTAATGTCCGTTTACTTGTGGCTGTAATGATTAGAAGAGAAACATAAAGCTGGGTTAGTTTGGATACAGCCCCTGCCAATCCATCATACCGTAGACAATATTTTGTTGTATGACTGACTATAACAAAGGTACTAATGAAGTAGGTATTGAAAATTGATAAGTAGGACATTTGGCAGTAAACTGTTCTTATTTAGTAAAAAAAAACACCAGGGGCCAATGATATAATTAGAAACCATGACAATAACTCAGATTATAGAACCAAAAGGTAGATGTAGTCGTTCAAGTATAAAGTGAAGCTACCAAAGCAAATACAAAATAAAAAGCTAATACAATCTCGTGTCAGTACTAAGGAAAGCGTCAAATAGCATAAACGTCGCAAATGTCAAATTTTTTAAAATAATTTTATCAGCTAAAACGCCGTCTTGCATTTATAAACTGTAAAAGTTGTTCGCAAAACCAAAGGAAAGAATATGGAATATCTTTTCACAGGTAATTGTTCATTATTTTATTATTTATTTATAATAATATTTTTGCGGTTCGCTCGGAACACAAAACCTCAACAATCATTCATTTGTTTTGTACACCAGTTTAAATGAAAATCGGTTACCCTAAATTTGGGCAAATATGCATGGACTATTTGGACATTGGTCGATTTATAAATTTATATCGAAAAAAAATATTTTGAAAGTAAATAGTTTTATTTATTTAAACCTAAAAATCAGGAAATACAGCCAATAAAATTAGCATTTTAACTGCTGAAAATGTCACGTGTGCCAATAATATGTATGATAAATATTATATAATATTTTAGTTTCTGCTTAGCCTACTAATAACTAATAACTATAATTTTTGCAGATTTCCGACAGATGCTGTAACAAGAGAAAAATGGGTTCATATTATTCGGAAAAGCAGGCAAGATATTAATTGGCTAATTAATTTTGCGTGGTTCGCTCATTACATTTTAGTGAGGATGACGTGTACCTATCTCACTAAAAAAGGACATCAATTGGTTGATTAAAAAATCATCAAAACCGAATTTTTGTTATAATAAATAAGTATATTGATATTTTGATGTTTTTTTTTATTAAAAATATCTACCCAAAGAGACAAAAATCCATAGGTTAATTAAAACAATTAAACATATTTAAAATATTAAATTAAATAGGTATATTAAAAGAACATTTACACATAATTATTATATAATACTTTTTGATAACTAGTAATATGGCTACAACCCATTAATGTCCCACTACTGAGGGTCTCTCCTCATTATTAAGGAGGCCTAGAGCATACTCCACCACGCTGCTCCAGTGCGGATTGGTGGAGGGGTTAGTGGCCAACACATTGTCGAAAGTTTTCAAGCAGCCCGAAGGCCTCCGACACGGCTTAACGACTGCTATCTATCGATATCAACCGGGACCGACGGCTTTACATGCCTTCCGAAGCTCGGAGGCGCTCAAGAAATTATTATCAGAAGAAAATAAAATCAATTATTATTTTTACATACAATAAAACTTTAATTTTTTGTCTGTTTTTCTGTGCATTTGTTCCGCCTAATCTCAGGAACGGCTTAACAAATTTAGATGCCGTTTTCACTGACGTATTCAAATGAGCTTGGGTTAACATTTAGTGTGTGTTTTATTTGAATCGGTACACAAATAAGAAATCGCGTCAATTTAAAGAATACCATCCCTCATTTATCGATTATGGGCTTACTGAAGCGAAACAAGGGCGTTCACTAGTAATAAATAATTTGCCAATTTAATTGTGCATAATGTTTTAAGCTGGAAATATGGCGAACAATGTTTACAATATTGCGGGAGATTATGACTTTTCACTTGGCAACCTCATACACACAAAGAATTACGTATCCATACGGTGCAATTGCTAGTTGACATTAAGGTTGTCATGCACACATAGTGAAAAAGCGGCTTCACATTATTCGTTGCTTTTCTTTGCGAATGTTACATCTGCCTTTTGGTTCTATAATCTGAGGACAATAACTTCTTAATCTATGTAACTAAAACAACTACTATTACTAGGTACTATTTCTCTTTAAAATAAGGGGGGGGGGGGGGGATTATCAATGTTTTCACATAAAAATTAATGAAAGTAAGTATTAATTACGAAGCGTTAGTCAAATGTATACAAAACTAAAAATGACACCAACCTATCATTACTCTAGCAGGCACTGCATTCCATTCCAGCCAAAACGTAATAAACGATGATGTCACCAAAATAATGCCCGGAATGAAAACTGTGGTGAAGTAAAATGATCTATCCCGTGTGAAGATGAGATCCACTTTGAGGCAGCTGTAATTACCTAAAAATATTAAGCACATTCTAAACAATACATTGATACTATCTAACGCTCGTGAAGGTGATTCGTTGGCAGTGATAAATTCTAAATTATATTATTTACATTGCCAACGGTAAGCGAAGGTAACCTGCAAAAGTAAGGAGTTAGCGTGTTACTGACAGCCCCAGCCACATCTATGAAGAGAGAAGTTGCATTGCAAGACCGAGAACATTCCAATCGCCAACCATATTTTACCTATCATGGAACGGGCTGGAACCGCGTTCCATTCCAGCCAAAATGTGATGAAGGAGGAGGTCACCAGAATTATGCCAGGAATAAATACTGTGGTAAAGTAGAATGCTCGGTCTCTTGTAAAAATTAGATCCACCTTAAGACAGCTGTAGTTACCTGTGAAGTGAATATTCTTCGTAAATTTTGAACAACGTACAACGTCATACGCTTTTTATTTATTGCATAAAACGGTGACGTTGCATATTGTTTGAATAAACAATGTTGGTTTAGAGCCCGAGAAGTTGGTGCGATGGTAAATTCCAAGTAACTCCATTCAGTGGCCTTGTAAACGTACCTTTTATTTACACTGACTAAAACAAAAATCAGCAACTAATATAACTACCATTCCGTATGTAAGAGTAACGCGTGTTGTGTTGTGGTCCACATATGCGTACGAACATACAGTAGTGTTATGAATTTGTCTCAATATGAACTCTAGCTATTTCACTAACTCGTGCATTCAAACAAACGTGCACTTGCCAAGACGAATACTTAATGATTAAACAAATGATGAACAATGGTGTGTTAATGAATAATTCGGTGTTGCTGTTTTTACTGCTCTTCACCGAAAGTTCGTTTTGTCGTGTTACTCGGCTATGACACAACAGCGCATTTACTCACACATAAGCGGAGAATATACTTTAATTATGAAGACACCGGATAAAACGTTTCGTCATCCGGTGCTGTTCAAGGTACCTTGCTCCTCAAACCGTCTCTGGCAAAGGTTACATGTCAGCTCTTCATCGTCTTCGTAAAGTGACATACCATCAGCTGCTTGCAAAGAGTTTAACAAAATTCTTACAGTCTACATATTTTTTCATCTTTTAAAATATTTAAATTTTCTTTAGAAAATCGTGTGAATAAAACTGAGGTGCAATGTTCGATGTAATGATAAATCTAACTCTTACTGATGGATGGATGTGATGTTCGGATGCTGAACTGGCTACTGGCTATTATCCAATTACGTTACGGGAAGCGTCTACCAATCAAAAACTGATGATAAAACCGACATTTTCATCTAAATATTTTCTTATACTAACATGAAATTAAAACAATTTTTTTACACAAACCAAGACCAAGCTGAAGAGAGTTAATCAGAATGTCAAATTAGTCGTTAACAAAAAAATTTACCACCTCTGGTGCAATGTATAGCTTGTGCAATTTTTTAGAAGGAGCATTGATATGGGCGTAGCTGTGCATTTTATAAATTAGTTAGAGATAGAGATCACTTGCGGTGTCCTTAAATTTAAACACATCTACCAAAATCTTAAAGCTTTGACATTTTACATTTTCAGAAACTGTTTAAAAAGTGTTCATTAAGTATTTAGTGGAGTGCCGTAAGCTTTTAACCTCGGAATCCAGGGACTATGAATGAATCTTCATAAAAATTGTTGGACTGTATTTCAAAATGCACAAATAGAAAAGTTAAAAAAAAATAATTCACCGATCTTTTTTTTATTTTTTTTTTATCATTGTTGGTAAGTTTGTGACCCCATAACTTCGTGTTGCGTAAACCGATTTTGATGATTCTTTATATCCTTGAAAGCTGGTGCTTTTGGTACGGTCCCATTTAAATTTGAGCGACATCTGACGAGTAGTTTCGAATTAACTTGAATAATGTGTAAGGATATTTTGTAGTGTGTACCTACTTATGGATTTTTCTAATTACCTTTTACTGAGTATTTAAATTTTGATGATTCTCTTTTTATTTGAAAGCTGGTACTTGCATTGTAGTCTCATATAAATTTGAGCGGCATCGGACTAGTAGTTTTTGAATTATCCTTAATAATTGTATGTATGTTACCTTATATCTTAATTTACTAGTTTACTAATTTACTAGTGTGTTTACTCGGGACAAATTAATCGCCTCTTATAAAAAATTTAATAGAGAAAACAGTAAATGTAAGTTGAACACTGAATACCTCAGTATCATAGGACCACAAAAACCGATATACATTCAGTCAAGAAAGTATCGGGAATGGATGATTTTTTTATGGTTCCAAATTCAAATTTTCGTTTTTTTGTTGTTGTTATTTTGGCACAACTGTTTTTCATTTTGGCACGCAGTTTGAGTTGCATCTGTTATTTATATTAATTACAGTGTTGATTTTAGTTATATCATTTATCTAGTGTATTGCGAATTTCATAATGGACAAAAACATCGAACAAAGAGTTTGTCTTAAATTTTGCATTGCCAATGTAATTTCGTGTTCGGAGTCACTGAAAATCTTACAGTGAATCGACTTTATCAAAAACACGTGCTTGTGAGTGGTACAAAGCGTTCTAAAGCGGTCGAGATGTGATGGAAGATTTGCCTCGCTCTGGTAGGCCATCAACGTCTGCAACTGAAGGTAACATTGCAAAACTGAAGGAAATAATGACTGAAAATCCTCATTTAACTTTGAGAGAGATAGCCGCCAAACTTTCTGTGTCTCACGAGTCGATCCGTACCATTTTAAATAGGTAATTACTTGGGTATGAAACATGTTTCCGTTCGGCTAGTTCCAAAAGATCTGAATTTACTCCAAAAACTCAATCGCATGAGAGTCACAAGGCCATCATTGTGAACGAATTTTTGTACAAACACTCAACAAATACTATCGAGCAACCACCATATTCACCAGATATGGCTCCAGCCGACTTCTTTCTATTTCCTAAACTCAAATTACCACTTCGTGGCACCCGTTTTCAATCGGTAAGTAGAAGACATAAAGGAGAATTCGCGGCGAGAACTTAACTCAATTCCGGAAACAATGTATAAAAAATGTTTTGATGAGTGGATTATTCGTTGGCGTAAGTGTATCGTTTTTGAAGGAGCATACTTTGAAGGTGATAAAATAAATTTGGATGAATAACAAACGTTTTGTATGTTATTGATCTTTTCCCGGTACTTTCTTGACAGAGTAGTATATATCTGAAGCGCATACGCATAAAACTAAAAAACTATTTTACTTGGCACGCGAATTTGTTAAAAACTCTGATTACTTATACGTATTGCTGGATATCATTGGGAAGAATATTTATTCGACAAACTGAAGGCGCCAAGCCAGTTCGTATTCATTCTGAAGTCGACTTAGAAAAACTAAAAAGCATGTAAATGTTTCCATAGTACTTTTATGTTTAATTTTATCTTGTTTATTTGCAACTTGTATTAATGTATGTATTTAATGTCTTGAACCTTACGTACTATTTAATTACTAGTATTTTTGTATAAACCGACCTAATTATACGATACATAGGGACTCATTATTACTCAAATACTGTATACTACGATACCTGCACAAAACATTAAATCTAGATAAATGTTTCTCACATACATATACAATATATAGATACATATACCTAATATAATAAAAATATTACTTACGTTTTTGCGAGGGTGATTTAACAATATATTTTGTCTTTGAAGCTTCCCTGTAAAGTACAGTACTTTCGCACTTTGTCAAATTACTTTTAATTTTTTATCACCCTTACTTTTGTAAAGCTAAACTTAGCTTAGCTAAACTTAATTATTCACAATTTCACTGTTCTAATCACTCAACTTGCAATTTGCTGCTACTTACTTAAAAATCAACAAACACGTACAATTAAACTGTTAGGCAAACATTATAATACATACACACTAAACTTACAGATTTTAATAACCCCTACTTATTAATTACTTATTATCCATACAAGTGGCTCTAGCTGTGTGTACATAAATTTCACATTTACTCGGTCAGAAAGTTTAGTTATAAGTATTTATACCCACTATTATTATGGATCACATATTATCAGCAAGCAATGATATCGAGCGATTCTCATTGTCAAAAGCTCATATATGCCTACCGGAAGAATTGGCAACTTATTTAAAATATGCTAATGTATTCCTCAAAATCCTTCACCTAAACATTCGTAGCATAAACAGTAATTTTAATAGCCTATTGATTTTACTACAGAGATTGAAATGTCAGCCTGATATTGTTTTCTTATCTGAATGCTGGCTCAGTAAATCTCCTAATATTCCGACATTAGATGGATAGAACTCATATGCGTCTACCTTCTCAAATCAAAATGAAGGTGTTGTAGTCTATGTTAGAGCGCATCTAAACTGCATTAGTGTAACAACATCAATTATTGAAGCTAATAGCTTAGCCTTAAAATTCTCTAATAATATTTTAGTGCTTGCTATGTATAGATCTCCATCCTATAAAAATGTGGACCTTTTCCTTAACAGTCTTGATGAATTCTTAATAACTACAATGGTTATAGTAATATTATTCTGGTTGGAGACGACGACGACGAAAGGTTGATTTTTCTGGTATCCTTGCCTCCACGGATCCAGACCAAGCTGCTAAAGACCTCGTTTTGTGTATTTCTGATGCTATTAAGATCCATTCTAAAACTATCAAACTGCCAAGTAAAAAACGCATACTTACTTAAACCCTGGATCACTCCGGGACTCCTTAGATGTATACGTCACAAAGATAAATTATACCGGAAGCATAAAAAAGTTCCAAATGATTTAAACCTCGAAACAGTATTTACTCGATACCGCAATTTTTGCAATAATCTGCTAAAACATTTAAAACGTCAATATGAGCGTAACGAGTTTCAAAAGGCCCAGAGAAATCCATCTGAAACGTGGAAACTTGTTAAGAAAATTGCAAATATTGAATCTAACAAGTCTTCTTCCACGGATTTACTTAGCTTATGTAGCACACCTTTAGCTTCAGTGGATAGAGTAAACAACTTTTTTGCCAATGTTGCGAGGAGTCTTGCGGAAAATATAACACCTAACCTTCCAATAAATGATGATTTTAGTAAAACCTGTCCCCCGATCTCACGGCTTTTAAAATCAATGACCCTGTTTAGCATAGATGAACAAGAGGTAAAAGTTGCGATACTAAATCTCAAGGATAAATGTGCTGCTGGTTGGGATTGTATCTCAAACACAATAGTAAAAGCTGCTTCTCATATCCTGGTCCCTATTCTAACAAATCTATTTAATCTTTGTTTCAGTTTAGGTGTAGTTCCACGCGCTTTCAAAAAGGCGCTAGTTCACCCTATATTTAAAAGTGGAGCCAGAGACAGTGTCACTAACTACAGGCCGATATCGGTACTCTCAACCTTCTCGAAAATTTTTGAGAGACTTTTAAACAAAAGACTAGTCAATTATCTTACACATAACAACATTCTCTCAGAGAACCAATTCGGTTTTAGGGCTGGCAAGTCTACTGAGGATGCTGTACTGTCACTAACCGATATTATTATTCGTAACTTTGATAACTCACGCAAAACAGTCAGTATATTATTAGATCTCTCAAAAGCCTTCGACACTGTCTCTGTCCCAAAGCTCATTGCCAAGATGGAACTCAATGGTATTAGGGGAATTGTTCTCGATTTGTTCAAAAGTTACCTTTCTGATCGGACACAATCTGTTGTTATTGGTAATTTTACTAGTACAGAAGAATCTATACGTTATGGCGTCCCCCAGGGTAGTGTTTTAGGACCTACCCTGTTTCTTATATATATCAATGAATTGTGCTCGTTACGTCTTCCCAATTGCAATATTCTCAGTTATGCCGATGACACAGCTCTAATAGTTAGTGGTGGGAGCTGGCCTGAAGTTGAACATACTGCTCGGAATGCCATGAATTCTGTTTTGGCATGGCTCAACCAGAACCTCCTTACCCTCAACATTGGGAAAACCAAATTCTTAATATTTGCCCCCAACATCACTACACAGGCTCCTACATCCTTCTCAGTTCGTGTCCACACTTGTTCTAGTTCGACTACCGCATGCCAGTGTCCACCTCTTGAACGTACTACTTCTATCAAATACCTTGGTGTAATAGTAGACAGTTCATTATCCTGGCACCAGCATATAGAATCTCTTACCTCTCGTACAAGAAAGCTGATGTTTATTTAAAAAAAAATTAGGAATGTGGTTGATGTTCAGTGCCTAAAAACTGTTTACTACGTCCTTGCACAATCTATATTATCATATTGTATTACCTGCTGGGGGGGTGCACCTAAGTCAACATTTATTAAAATTGAAAGAGCACAAAGAGCAGTTTAATTTTGAAGGTGATGCTCAAAAAACCTTTACTCTTCTCCACTTCAGAACTGTATTCGAGCTGTAAATTACCCACAGTACGACAATTATTCATTTTACAAACCATTCTACGTAAACACTCAGAATTGTCCTATAATCCAGTTCACCTAAAGTCTAAACGCCAAATCCGTGCATATTTGGTGTGCCCAATAAAACGATGGCGAACAACGATAGCCAAACGCCACTATTGCTACCTAGGCTGTTCGTTGTATAATAAAATTAATAAAGTCCTTGATATTTATTCGGTCACTTCTCACTTATGCAAAGATAAGTGTATTAAATGTCTCCTTAATCTGTCGTATGACCAGACAGAAGAACTTCTGATCCCCTTAATTTAGTTTTACTTGACACACACAGACACACAATCACACACACACACACAATCACAAACACACGCATACATAATAGACAATCACACACTAACACACACACACACACTCACTCATACATAATTATTATTCTGTAGTTATTTTAGCTTTGTTACTTACCTTGGTTAAATTGTTAATAAGTTAAGCTGTTTTAACTCTTTTGTATAAAACATACTTTTGGATACTTTAAGTTTGCTTTTACCTTGTTATTTTTGTTATTTTTATTCTATTGTCTGCTCAGCTTCGGAACTCTGTTCATTGCATTTAAGGAGAGCATTGATCGCTGCAACACAGTTTTTACTTATGCAGGATCACTGTTGAACCATTTTGTATTGTAACACATGTTTTAGTTCCAAATAAAAAAATAAAAAAAAATATATTTAGAGTTCCGATTTTGATCATTCTTCTTTTAATCGAAAGCTGGGGTCTTAGGTTAGGTCCCGTAAAAATTTGAGGTCCGTCAGACGAATAGTTTTTGAGTTACTCTTAATAATGTGTATTTAATTTATGGTCGTTACCTAATAACTTATCACTGGGTGCTTCGATTTCAACGATAAATTACAACAACAACAATAAACACATTATTAAGAGTAACTCAAAAACGACTCGTCACATGCCGCTCAAATTTATATTATGAGACTACAATGCAAGTACCAGCTTTCAAATAAAAAGAGAATCATCAAAATTTAAATACTCAGTAAAAAGTAATTAGAAAAAAACCATAAGTACACACTACAAAACATCCTTACACATTATTCAAGTTAATTCGAAATTACTCGTCAGATGCCGCACAAATTTAAATGGGACTGTACCAAAAGCACCAGCTTTCAAGGAAATAAAGAATCATCAAAATCAGTTTACGCAACACGAAGTTATGGGGTCACAAACTTACCAACAATGATAAAAAAAATAAAAAAAAGATCGGTGAATTTTTTTTTTAACTTTTCTATTTGTGCATTTAAAAAAAAAAATCCAACAATTTTTATGAAGATTCATTCATAGTCCCTGGATTCCGAGGTTTTGCCATTTTTATGTCTTACGGCACCACTATTTTACAGTCTTTAAACTGTTATTGGCTAATATGTAAGAAGCGACTAACAAATACCACTAGCTACGCCCATGATTATAGAGATGCCATTCTACACATCCCGATTATTAAGGTTCATAAAGTTGATGATATCTTTGATGAAGGTACCAACAAGCGATGTTCAAGTGACGAATATAAGAAGTGATTGTTACCTCGCCAGCTGGCCTTGATTGGGCACGGTATAGTTTGGTTCTGAATGAGATACGCATTTAGTGTCGTGAGGGAAGGCGACTTGCGCAGGGTATCTTCATCATTCTTCCACACATAATTTATGGCCGATTGCTCGTACGATACTGAAATGAGATTAAATTTTTCGTCAGTTTCAAATTCGATCTTAACAATGAGATTTTCAAGCACACTCGTTTCTTGTAACAATTATACAACAGGGTAACAACTCTCTTAGTCTATTTAAAACGATATACTATAACAGCAATAACATATTTACCTTTCCAATAACTAAGCGTGCTTGTCTAGTACAAATACAGTTTACTCACTACTTTCTAAGGCAAATGAACACAGTGGGTCATCAAAAGGAAAAATGTTGAGCCGCCCCTGACAGGAGAGGATGAGATGTCGTCGCATTAAATAGTTGATTGTTCCGTTGCGGTATATACGCAACGCGAAATGCATCGGTATGATTGGATCCTGAAATACGATGACTGCTGTTTTCAACTATTATCACAAGCATTTCTATATGACAGTCCAGAGATACATACAATAACAGGTAAAGTCCAATATCGTAGTATCGTAGTATTTCGTATATTTGTAGTAAGCAAAACTGCAGGAATAACCTGTGAGCTACGGTAAATGGACTTTATCCATATAGAACATTTTTAAATGAAACTTTTTCTAGAAACTTTACGATGTCGTGACATTTAGGTACATTACACGACTACATTCATATAATCACGACTACAAACATCCAGTCTACATTTTCGACGGTAATAGTTCATCGTATGTCTAACAACTATTTATTACGTAACGATACAAAATATTGGTATTGAACTGACCTTAAAATCACCATGCATGATAAAGTACGTATCTGGTAACCAGATGTCCTCGTGATGGTGTATTGCATTTAGGAAGTCATAGTGAGACTGATTGGAATACCGTAGTCGAGGATCATACCATTGTTGCTGAAGTAGAAATTCGACTTCATATTTCTGAAATTGTTAAGTATAAAATTTAAGTACATCGCGTGTAGTTGAAGCTGAAAACAGAGATCGAAGATTTGGTCTTATAAAATATTATCAGCATGTACTGGACCTTAGTATACTGTGTCATTTTTTCAATTCGGAGAAATTATAAAGATGTCGTTATCTCAAAGATGTGTAAAGTCTGCCAATCATCACGTGGCCATTATGTTGGACTGTGGTCTATATCCCTCGCATTATGAAGAAAAATTTGTGACCAGTAACAGCAGATTTATGGGTTGCGACATGGCTAATTAATAATACAGCTCTTATTGTTTTATTGTGCTCTTTATTAATGTGCTACGAAAAAATGTTGGTTTCGTAGCACCGTAGCGGAGCTACTACGAGATTCGAGACGGCTACAATTTAAGTTCTGTAAATAAGTTATTAAAGTTAGAAACGTCCAATTATGGATTATAATGCATCTCCTTATAACCAAGAGTAATTCACCGTCATTGCTCCTTGCAGACTGTCGAAAATTTTATTACTTGTGTATGGATAAATAGGTATATTATAGATATAATTTATAGAAATTAAAAAGTTACAGTATAAACAATTAATACTAATAAACATAGTAATTAAACACACTTACAAGACTAGATTCATCTGGAGATGCTAAACTAAGAAGTAGCACGCTTACATTTACAGTGAGTACACCTGAAATTAAATGTAAAGTAATGAGAACGATATACATGTTATCCAAGTTTTAAGGGATACTTTTATTAATTTTCATGTACTTAGGGAGAAACAGTAAGCAAATAAAACGAGATAGTATAAAGTAAGCTTTGAAGTTGAAGAAAACACACTGAACATAAAATGTACAAGGGAACAATTACCCACGACCATTTATCATGCTACAAGAAATGTGAAAAGAGGCATTTTACGCGGAAGGTTCTTTTCTAGAAAGTTCTAATTGAAATTTCTAATTAATTTTTCACAACAAACTCATTATAATGCAAAGTGAAATAAAGAGTCACGACATGTTTGATGTAAACGGGAGACCCGATTTTACCAGTAAATGTCAAAATAAGTTTATAGTTTAACAAGTGTTTAATGTTTGTGAAAAGAGAAAATCATAGAAGGCAAGTTTAGATCAGAAAAAATAGTCAAGGTTTTAAAGATGAGATATGTTAGCTGCCGTGATTACTTAAATATTTCAGTCACGTTGCATATCAGGTGTACGTAAAACAGAAACAATAAAACTATTCGTGTGCTACAACTAGTACATCCAGACGTGTGCTTGTAAAAAAAAATATCACAGTATCAATAGCTTAGGCATACTTGCGTCGCAGGAAGGCGAAACAATAGAAAAGCAGAGATCCATCTAAAGTTGCGTGAGTGAGTACACAGTTTAAACAGTTGGAGGTCGTGCAAGAGGGTGGTGCGGTGAAACGACAATTCTAAAATTGATAGAATTTCTCTTTTCATAAACATGAAACACAACGCACCACGGTTGTGCGAACGAGGCCGGAGAGAGGATAGTCCGATAGTATTTTGAGCCAGAGAGTCGTTCGGGGACGTTAAACCACAACAGAATTCTGGATCTGGAATATCACACCATTTCTGTAACTTGTACTATCGTCTACTCTACACACCTTGAAATTTTTCGGGACGCACAATATTTGCCTTAAATGTAAGGATATTTACGTATAGTAAAATGATACTTACCATCTACAGGTGGAAGCAGTCTTTTGTCGTAGCGGGAGTTTTTTAGAAGATTGTCCAATATCTCTTTATCCGACTTCCCCGCTGCAAAGCTGCCAATATAAAAAATGGAATTACATTATTGTGGTGTTGTATATACCATGTTGTAGGTACCTATATTTTTTTGATGTTTCATAATTAGTCATAAATTATAATAATACATACCTATGTTTCAATTTGTAGTAATAAAAAATACAAAGTAGAAAATCTTAATACTACAAAATTTCAATTAATAATCAAAATAGTCAAAATTTTAAAGTTTGTTTAAAATGATAAAGTGAATGCAGTCAACATTGTATTTCGTAATAACAGGCTTAAGGCCGGCTCCACACGTTGGCGCCAACGTTCGCGCCAACGCTACTCGCCCAACGTGTGGAGCTAGAAAATGGCGTTGGCGCCAACGTTGGGGCGAGCGTTGGGAGTTGACGGGCGCGTGTCGGTTTTATCAAAGGAATCTGCGCCAACGTTCGCGATCCATCCACACGTTGGCGGTTCGCTCAGTCTTGTTGCAACAGGTATCGAGCACACACGTCTAGAAATCGAGCGATAATGGCGTCCATATCAACAAAATCAACATGGACAAATGAAAAAGTTTTAGAATTTTTAGAAATATACCAGTTACATCCAATATTATGAACCGCAAGTCGGAATGACCACAAAAATAAAAACTTAGGTAATAGCTGATGCATGGCGCACTATTCAAAATGATATGAAAATGATTTACGCAATTGAATTATAACTTATAATTATTATTATTATTCATTTATTCATACATATTCTCTGGATTTACCAGGTACCTATTGTAGTATATGTAATATATTTACTTTATTTATTTCTTAACTTCCTTGTCTATCTTCCTTGTTCTCTTTATCATCTTTATTTCCTTCCTTTTTGTATCCTTTCCTTGTAATCCTTTTATCTTGCTTTCTTTTATAATACTTGTAATGTTTTATTAGCTGAAATTTATGATTATGTTGATTACTTTGGAGTTAGGTATTTTGTTAATGTATCCAATTATTACTTTGTTTATAACATCTAGGACTATTTATAAATTGTAAATGTTACCTTCTTTAATGTTTTAGTACTTATTCCTTCTTTATTTTGATGAATTCCTGTAACTTTAAATATGATTTTTATGTTTGTTTACGTTGGTGACATTATTGTCAATGTAATTCTGACGTCTCTGTAGTTTTTGCTTTTTCTAAATTTATTCTGTATGTATAATCTACCAACCTTCTTATGATAAACCAGAAATTTAAAAAGAGATGTAATTTGAAAGAAGAACGCCGGCTCGAGAAAATTCAAGCGATCGGGTCAATAGGGCAGTGTGGAGACAGACGTTGAAGTGTTCGGAGGACTTCTTCGGGCGAGGTCCCTCTGATTCGGTGGAGAGCACAGAGCCGACCCGTGTCTCTCTTTAGTGGACGCGTGCGTGTGAACCTTGACTCCCACATCGTTCCGGTCGGGGGCGTTGTCTGGAGCGCCCCGGGACCTGCCGCCGTGTACCACGTCGGGAGGCTTGCCGCGCGGGACACATCTGCGCGCAGTGCTGCGCGCCAGGGTCGCGCTACCGTTTTGTGCGCTTGGTAGCGCACCATCTCCTACGCCTCCCGACCTCTTATTCGAGAGACGCACCGGCCTCCGCCTTCCGAGTCGGTGCTTCGGACCTCCGCCTCCGCCTGTAAGAGCACTCCAGGTCGTCTCCCCTCTCATATAAGTGACTTTTCTTTAGTGTCTGTGCCTTTGTTTAACTCGCTTATTTTTTATACAGTGTTTTGTGACCCACTAGGAAAGATAAGTAAATCTTTTATTTCCTTCAAAATTCTTTTTATTTATTCTTCCCCTTATAACGTTACACTATTCTCAATAACACGGGCAAATGCCAATGCATTTTACTATGTAACATTAATTAGTAGTGAGTTTTGGGAAAGTGTTTAAATCGACGTATAATTACTTAATTTAGTCCAATATATTGATAAATAATTTTTCAAACCACTAAATTTAATAAAAAATATTTATTTAAAATTTCAAATTGCATTTCGCGCCAAAATAGCGAAGCGCTAACAGAAATTTCGATCTCTGTATCGGACATCTTTACATTGGCTCTGACGGGACAGAACTGGCATAATAGCCAACGTGTGGATGCCTCACGAAAAAACTGCCCCAACGTTGGGGCCGACGTTGGCGCCAACGTGTGGAGCCGGCCTAACTCTGCTTTAACATAAATGATTGAAGTAAAAGTTCCTGGCAACGTTTCGAGGTCACAAGAATGTCTGAACTTCGGAATATGGCGGACATAATGAAGTTTGTGTTCTATTGGGTTCAGTAATATTAGTTTGTCTTCTATTGTTATATCATATAAAACACGTTTTTATATATCTAAATAGGTAGGTAGCTGCTATTTCCTTAAGTTATTAAATCAAGATTGCAGTTGTTACGGAAATTATGATAAGTAGACATTTTTCCAGGGCTTATATCTTAAAACACTCATAACCTTTAAGTAATATCCCCTTTGCAAATTGATCTAGGTATGACTTGGAAACCGAAAGTAATCAGTAAAATTGATTTAAAAGTAGGATAAACGAACCAGGCAAAGCATGTTTCTGCTAGAGTAAAACAGATTCGTATAGAGCCCAACGGCATACAAAAGCGGGAAATAGCAGTTGCCTCCTTTTTTGTCGTACTGGTACCACAAGCAAAGGAGGATGGCTGGCACCTGAGAAGGCGTCGATTCGTTGAAATCAAGAGTCCTCATATCATAACTTTGCATGTAGATGGTGTAACTGTTTCGAATTATGATTGCATACGTTATGATTAAGTTACGTATGCATGTGGAACGGGGTCTATAAATGGAGCGAGGAGCTTCACGCTCCAACGGCCGTGTACCGGTCAAAGCGTTACGTTCGCTTCGCCGCCTGCCAGTCGCCCTTGTACGCTTACATTTCCATTGGGGTGCCACACAAACATGAAACATCATTTTCCAGTATCGAGGCCAGTCGGCAAACATTTTTTCCCTTTGTTCATATTTTTGTTACTTTTAACTGTATGCGAAATGATGTTTTGGATTCATTTACATCAACTTGCATGTCCAAATTTTTTGAGAAACTTATTGACGTAAATGAACATACATCCTATCTGAACATTCATAATTTGCTATGGGTCTGATATATTTTTGAATTAAAATTTTTTGTAGTTGTACAAAAATAAATATAGAATTCTATGATTTTTTTTTAGTATCTTGGTGTGGCTGAACTTTCGAACAATAGATTCTGAAGGTACACATGCCTATTTAATTTTTTCGATGATTCATTGCATAAGTTTTAATATAGTTGCATAGTTTTAATATATGTATGTCAGGTACCTACTACTTACTACATATGCGTAGACTACGTAATGCCTTAATTTATTAGTATCTATATCTTTTTACACATAGACATACATAATATAGACCTGCCTTGCACGTTCGAATGTGTGTCAAATTGTAACAATCCAATTTTGAATTGAATCGGTTTGTGCGTGAAGTTGGCGCAATGGAATTTTGTTACTATATTTGAAAACGAACAGATTACATAGTGATATCTCGCTTCCGCGTTTGGAAATTTTAGTCGTGCTGTCTCTGTCACTCTTACATATGTCACGCGCCATTTTACTAAAGTTATTATTTTAGAAATAGTGAAAATAATTTACAATTCAATGTTTACATTATGAAATGTGATTCCTTTGGACTTTATTTGGTTTCTTGAATTGTTAGAATATTTTTGAAGGCACAGGAAGCCCTATTTTCTACATTTGCGGACGTAATTACTGAAATCAATTTTGCGTAAGGAAGATGTGTAACTCGCTGCTGTCTACAACAGACTGACTTGATCAGCTTGATCTATCACTCAATCACACAACCTAATGTTGACCACTCGTCGTGCGTCTTATGTATGTTACGGGCGCATCTTGTATACAACATTCACTGGAAATTATCTTACGTCAATAAGCATCGATTAATACACTTAACAAGCTCATTTTTTAAAAATAAAGTCATGTAAAAAGCAAGTTATATCTTATAAAATTCATAATATTAATATCTTACATGTCGGAGGTGAGTGCAGACACTCTGCTGAGCATAAGGAAGAAGGCCACGGCGCGTCCCACCACGCATGACCAACCCATATTAGGACATCTGAGGACAAAACAGACGATCATCATCATCATCATCTCAAACCATCATGGCCCACTACTGCCATAGCTAAGCCCATATTCCACCACGTTGGCCAAGTGCGGTTTGGCGGACTTCACACATCTTTGATTTTAACAGACGATAACATTAACAAAACTTGTGATTAATCACTACTAATATTATAAATGCGAAAGTAACCCTGTCTGTCGTGAGGCTTTCATGCTGAAACTACTAAGCCGAGTTTAATTTAATTTGGTACAGGTATAGAATTGACCCTGGGGAAAGAATATCGAATATTTTTTGTTCTGGAATTTATCACATAAAGGGGTTAAAAGGAGATCTCTTTCTTCAGTCGTACCTCATAAAAGGTAATAAGGATATAATATTTTCGTAAAATGTCGGTACCCTCAATTTTACATATACTTTTGATTTTTGTTAAACAATCAGCAACATATTGATATGAAATTATATAAATCAAAATCAAAGAGTAAGCTCTAGAGTCTAGACAATGAAATTACATCCAAATTCATAATCCCATTGCTGCATTGGTTAAAAGTTATAGGTAATGTCATAGCCTCTAGCTTACTTTTTGATTTGTTTAAGTGAGCACTCATGTTTTTATTACAACTACTAAAGTTCCCGTCAAAAATGTGTAGGGGGAATCCGGGAGACTTGCCCAGATGGGAGAGTTGAACCACCTTTTAAAACTCGACTTAAAATTTGCGCTAACGAAACGTCAAGACGGTCATTGATAGGGCGCGGGAGGCCAATGACAAGCACGGCGCCATTTTTAACAATGGCCTGTTTGTTTGGCTGTCAGATTCGAAAAGGTGTTTTTGTTATGGCGGAGTGAATTTTAAATTTTTTTGTAGTTTTGATATTGCGGCCGTGTTTATAGAGGTAAGTATTGTGTGATATTACTATTTTATTGCCTGATTATTATAGTTTGACGTGTGCTAAGTGTTGTTTCGATTACGTTGATTGTTTTTTCTGTGGGTAGAATTTAATGTCAAAGTAGTATATGCGGGAGAGTTGCACCATGACGGGTGCGGGAGATAAGCTCAGTGGTTCATGTCTCCCATGTATAGTATTTGTATGAAGATATTTGGAGTTTTACTTTACAGATATATAAATTTTAAACTTTAATTTAAAGAAATTTAAAAAGAATTCGGGAACCTTAAACAACAAGTCTTATTTGTATTTTGTTTGTTTTTATGTGTAATTTTATATTTTATTGCAGACTAATTGAATGAAATATATAATTTCAATACGAAGCATCCGAAAAAATACCGAAAAGAAAAATAAATATCTTTACAGAATTAGAAAATGCTATACGTGAGGTAAAGGACGGTGCATCTTAAAGAATAACATTGATCAAATTTTTGGTTACCAGCTGACTGAAAATAGTCCTAATTAAGGCTAATTAATGATACTAAATGATAAGAATAAGTATATAATTGAAACAAAATGGTAAGAAATATCAAGAAAGAGTAAGAAGTTTGATTAGAGAAACGTTAAATATTTAATTCTATTAATAAAATGTTTAATAATTATGATGCCTACGGAATGCTTAAGAGTATGTCGAAGTATTGTTTATTTATCCTTATGAGAAAAGTGTGTGACTATGTTTCGTTAGAATTTCATTTCATTTTGTAATCTTTTGGTTAATTAACTTGTGATTTAAGCTGTAAAATGTTTTTATTTTTTACCTTTAAAAAGCAGTGTTCAACTCTCCCCAGACCCCGGTTCAAGTGTCCCATAGGGTGGGGAGAGTTGAATCATATCCCATTTTTTATTAAAATGTGTATAACATATTTCAGTAATATAATATGGAAAATCTAAATACGCATAAGTAAACCTAAATAAATAAGCTATCGTTTATTATTTTAATTGAATCACTAAGCCTCCTTATTTAGAAAATATGATACTTTTAAAAAAAGCGGTTCAACTCTCCCGGACTTCCCCTACCTATCTACCTACATAATATAATTAAGTAATAAATCACATAATTTATTATATTATGCATAATACATTCTGATCTTTAACTATAACTTCAAAAATGAAACTATCCTACAAACTGAAACCTGATTTGAAACCGATGTAGGTATGTATAACTAACAGTAGGTATCTTTTCCGTTAAAGCAAAAGCAATGCTACATTTAATTAATACCTGTCGCAAGAATCAAGGTCCGTTTAACCATGATGTAGGTATTTAATTTAATTGGTGGCCTACTTATTTCTCAAACGTGTAAAATGTGACGTCAATCACGTAGGCAGTAATTACACTCGAATAACATATTTTTAGCAAACAAAACAACATTTAAGTATAATGTTTTTCGAGGTATGTTTTCAGATAGGACAATATACAATATGTGCTTACCTGCTTACCTATGAAAGTATATAAAGTAAAGTACAAGACGTGTACCTACTAAGTACCTATTATAAAACATCGTGTATTATAAAATAATCATATTCAAAACGAGTATGACTTCCCAGTTTTATATTTAGATTCGTAAACATTCACGAACGATAAGTACAATTTAGATTCGAATTTCCTGTTTAACACAAAACAACGATAAAAGCTTATTTGACTGAGGCACTTTGCCCCTTGGAGCATAGAAGATGAACCAGCATTTTATCGTTAAGTACTTTGCGTTTGAGAGCCGAGGGGACAAAAGTTAACTTAATATTGTATTTTTTCTCATCAATCAACTTTAGAACAAGAGATGAAATTAAGACGGATTAATCTTTTGTGTTCTTCGAAATCGAAGGAAAGTCAAAACTTAAGAAAAAAAAACAAAAAACTGATATGACATCGACAAACGTAATAGAGTTTCTCACTTTACAAGCTATAGATGATATAAATTTTCAGAATGGCGAAATGAAAAAAAAATATTATTATAAAAACAAAAAACCCGACTGCTTACAAAAGAACTCAAAAGAAAAAAACAAGTGTCACAATATCAACATAAAATACTTCATGCTGCAGCATGCGGTGCCAAACGTAATTATACTTGTGATATAGTAGATTGTATGACAAGGGAGCAAAGTAATATTTTTACGGCGAGGGCGCTTTTTTGAATCCAGAGCGAAGTGAGGGATTCTAGAGTAGAATCCCGAGCGTAGCGAGGGATTCTTTAGTAGAATCCTGAACGTAGCGAGGGATTCAAAGTATGTCGCCCGAGCCAAAAATATTTGCTCCCGAGTGATACACTCTACTTTTCATCCCCCTCTATGAGAAAATAAAAGGCGCCTCAAATTCAGGAATAATACTGTCACAGTCACTAAACTAACTAAACCGACTTACCCGACTAACCCGACTGACCCGACTGACCCGACTGACCCGACTAACCCGACTAACCCGACTAATCCGACTAACCCGACTAACCCTACTAACCCGACTAACCCGACTAACCCGACTAACCCGACTAACCCGACTAAAGGTCTGCGCAAATTACAACGACTCCACGCCAACGCGGTTACGGAGCAACTCAAATGTAAGCACTCAATTATGATCCTTATATCTTAGACGTTACGGTTGAATTTCGAGTGTACGCTTGAAAAACATGGACTACTCCCCACCCTCTGCTCACCGACGCCGTTCACACTCGAAATTCAACCGTAACGCATAAAATATAAGGATCATAATTGAATTTGAGTTGCTCCGTAACCGCGTTGGCGTGGAGTCGTTGTTATGTGCGCAGACCTTAACCCGACTAACCCGACTAACCCGACCAATCCGACCAATCCGACTAAACCAACTAAACCAACTAAACCAATTAAACTAACTAAAGAACTCATTTGTCAAAACAAAACCATAAAATTCTAACAATCCGAACTGAATTTACTTTTCCTCCCCGTCTTCCTTCCCCCGGGGAGGGAAAGTAATATGAAAATTCATTCCCGCCCGCTAAATAGAAAACACCAACTTTGGGCCCCCTTAAGTCCGAACCAAGTCGTCTTTTTCGAATAGGTGGGATGAAAAATCTTTTTTTACTCGTAGGTAACAGTATTGTTTGTCCCCGCCTGCAGCACCATGAAGTATTTTATGTTGATATTGTGACACTTGTTTTTTTCTTTTGAGTTCTTTTGTAAGCAGTCGGGTTTTTTGTTTTTATAATAATATTTTATTTCAGACTTTTTAAATAGTGTTTTCACCGAAAAATTCTACTTTTTGGGATGGTTTTTGACAATTTGTGTTAAAACGTGTGCCTAAACGTTATATGATATACTTTTAAAAAGGTCTTTTCACGATCTTTCATTTGATACCCATATTGCTAAGATAACAAAAAAACTCAAGATTATCCCCTCTTTTTCTTCCACTTTCGGGCGCCATTTTGAAAATTCATATAGCCTATGACACTTTCACAGTTCTGATGAATTTAACGATACCTCATATGCCTAAATCCCTTCAACCGTTTGGGCTGTGGGGCAACACAAATAAATGGACATACATACAAACATAACCCTCCTTCTGACGCAGTCGGGTAAAAATGGCGGGGATCGGTTTAATTTTTCTTTCCTTAGCAAAATGAGTATCAAATGAAAGATCGTGAAAGAGAATTTCAGAAATATAGGTAAAATATAAAATATCATAATAGGTTTATATGTAGGTATAGTATAAAATATCATACTACATATGGGTTACTGGTTTAGCAATAATTGTTAAAAAACATACCAAAGCAAAGCAAACGGATTTTTGTTTTTATAATTTATCACTATCAAGTCACGATTCTGTTTTTATTCTAAAGCTGGTGCTTTTTTGAAGTCCCATATAAATGTGACCGACATCTGGCGAATACTTTTTGAGTTATCTGTACTTGTCGATTTTAAAAGTCTATTATTTAAATACATTCACCCCGTTAGTTCACCATATACTGTATGTATGAGTGACTCTTTGAATTGCAAAGATTGAATACATACTTGAACTAACAAAAGAAGTAGGAATGTCTAGATGTGGAAGAATACAACTAGCTAAAGAAAGACGTAACCTTTCTGCTCACTGCAGAGTTTTGTCGGCATGTGGAGATGGTTAACCCGTCCGCCTTGTTTCACTTTTTTCCCACAACATATCGATGTAACCTGAAACAATAACAATAGATAATATTAAAATTCATAAAAATGTGTACGCAAAATAGATGTGACGCGTGATATACCTAAGTAATATAATGCACATGTGACGCTATAATGGCAGTTTGCAGATTGATAAAGTGTATATTATTGTTTAAATATTTATTATATTTGAGTCTTAACTTTTCAAGTCTATATTTTTGCAGAAAAGTGGAAGAAAGTAAATAATACGTAAGTAAATACTATTATGGCTTCTAACAGAAGAACTATCCTCTACTCGAAATAAAACTAAATAAAAATGACTTTTACTTATTTTTTTATTTTTTTTATAGAATTAAAGTAGCAAACGAACATGCTGCACCATCATTCCCCTGCCCCCATGACAACTGCGACCGACTAAATCGCTACAAGGCCGATTTTTGCCAATCGATCTAAACTAGACCTATAAATATAAAATTTAAGTTTACAACTGGATTATGAAGCAAAGTTAATCCTAAGCAATTCTTAGTTATAAATCGTGTGTGTGCAACTGTGCACAATAAAATTGGCAATGTACAGTGTACACCTATACTTAATAACGAAATTCGAAAGTGAACTAGTAGGGTAGTAGGTACCATCCAGTGATATCTTCAATATTGGGAATTTTATGCGACAACACAAACCGAAGACATCGACGACTCTGCGACGATCAAAGACTGTCACTTCACTTATAAATTCTTAACGCAACATAAAACTTATTGTTAACATAATGCAATTACCTTTAAGTGTTATTAATACGCTGAAAAAATAAAAGTAGAAATTGACAATATTAGATGCACATAAATAATAAAGATACCTAAAGATCGTAGGTAGGTACACTTTCGTGTTGTTTAAAATGTCCTGATTTCTAAAATGTTTTCAAATCTTATCTCAAAATATTTGATTGTTTACAGCAGACCTCCTTTAAAGTAAGAATGTTTTCCCAAAAAGAAGTGAAGTAAAATTATTTTTACAGCATTTTTTTATTTCGTCCCTTTGTTTGTCTCTTGAGCATCACTCCGAGACTTTTCCCGTAGTCCTGAGCGACAGATAAACTTTAGACGTTCTTTGTTCGAGGTTAGTCTAAGCTTCTTTAGAATAAGTATTATTTTATACTTTATATATGTTGGAACAAGAACAAAACAACAACACCAACTCAAGTTATTTATGCGCAATGCGGGGAAAATTAATTAACGGGATATTAGAGTACAGTGTCTTCTATGCAATAGTTAAGCCGCTATGCTAAGGACAACATGCAAATTTAACTAAAATAATATAGGGGTTCTTCATTACCTTGCTTTAGCCTTGTTATTGATCTTGTAGATCTCTCCATTTTACCTCATTTTATAATCATAAATAAGTAGGATCCTAGTTTCCAATGATACTTTATTTTCTCACTTACAATTGCGTATTGAGCAATTAATTATGTAAACCACATACTGTTATCGAATGGTTTTTTATAGCCTGAAGGGGTCACGTAAAAACAAACGAGCCACCTGATGGTAAGTGGTCATCGTCGCCTATCGATACGCACAGCACTAGAGGAATCATCAGTATAAAGCTTTGGTTTCCTAGGAAAGCAGTGCCGTCATGTACCTAGCGGCCGTAATACAGCGGTGAATGACGTCATTAGAACGTTGTCTATGTAAACGAAATGGCGCGGTTTCCTAGAGAGCGGTAACTGACACCGTAACGTAAAAAGTGGAGGGTAAATTGATAATAAAGTTCAGTTAGTCTCCAACCGGGCTTTCATTATACGCTGCACTGGCGACGGGATAAAAATTTATTATATTTCACTAGTATTTAGCGCGTGTGTTCATATTTTATTGTGTATACCGGTGTAATTA
This sequence comes from Hesperia comma, assembly GCA_905404135.1. Taxonomy (NCBI): domain Eukaryota; kingdom Metazoa; phylum Arthropoda; class Insecta; order Lepidoptera; family Hesperiidae; genus Hesperia; species Hesperia comma. The sequence goes on along the minus strand of FR990021.1, from coordinate 9,756,289 downwards.
GTAATATTACACAATATGCCGATCGGAAAAATAGAACCGTTCGACGTAAATTCCAAACAATGGCCGGCGTACGTTCGACGCGTTAAACAATTTATCTTGTTGAACCAAATCGAAGAAAAGTTACAAGTGCCTATGTTGATAACAGTGGTCGGTGAAGCCACTTATTCATTAATGTGTGATTTATGCGCTCCTGACCATCCGGAGGACAAAAGTTTCGATCAACTCGTTAAATTAGTGACGGACCACCTAGAACCTCAACGTTCCGAAATAGCCGAAAGGCACGTATTTCGACAAAGGAGGCAGCGACATGGCGAATCACTCATGGAATACCTCCAGCAACTGAAACACCTGGCGGCCACCTGTAACTTCGGGACACGTCTCGAGGAAAACCTGCGTGACCAGTTCGTTTCGGGTCTGACGAGTGATATAATGCGTTCTAGAATATTCGCCGAAAAGAACATCGATTACGGGAAGGCGGTGGAGCTAGCTCTGGCATTAGAGGCCGCGGAGAAGCACGCGGAGGTGAGCGCGCGGGCCGCGCTGGGACCGGCGGGCGCGAGCGGCGAGACGGGCGAAGGCCTGCACGCGGTGCAGGGGCGACGGACGCGCACGGGCGCTGCGGGCAGCGGGCGCGCCGCGGGCACTGCAGGCGCTGCGGCCGCTTCGCCCGCTGCCAGCTGTTGGCGCTGCGGGAAGGCGCATCGTGCGGATCGCTGTCGGTTTGCGAATTATAATTGTGATGTGTGTCATCAACGGGGACACTTAAAAGTGATGTGTAATAAAGTGAGTTATCGTGACAACGGAAACCGGCGGCAGCATTTCATGGACCGAGACAGTTCAGAGGATGAGTTTTTTAACATAGATATCATCTCGCAAGGTAACAACAAACCTTATTATATTTCTGTGTACATAGACGGTCGCGAATTGAAATGTGAAATAGACACAGGTAGTCGGATATCGGCCATAAATGAAGTGTGCTATAAACAGATGTTTAGCCATATACAAATTGAACGTGATAATTTAATTTTACGCAGTTATAGCGGGACACGAATTGAACCATTGGGGTATATTTCAGTCGATGTGAAGTTAAACGATATCTACGTTAAAAATTTGATTCTATATGTAATTAAAAACGGGGGGAGGCCACTATTGGGCAGAGATTGGCTACGTGCATTAAAAGTTTCATATATTCATATTAATGAATTGGTCGATGATCAATTCGTGTCCCAGCTGTGCAGAGAGTATCCGGATGTTTTTAGTGATAAGTTAGGGACCTGCACCAAATCGCTTCGACTAGAGCTCACAGATCGCAGCAGTGTTTACGTGCGTGCGCGGCCGGTGCCGCTGGCGCTGCGCGCGCGTGTCGAGCGCGAGCTCGAGCGGCTCGAGCGAGACGGAACGATATATCGCGTGGATCATTCGGATTTTGGTACGCCCATAGTTCCAGTGATTAAACGAAATGGTGAAATTCGCATATGCGGTGATTATAAAATCACTATCAATCCTAAGTTGAAGCGCGATTACTTTCCGTTACCGAGAATAGAGGAGTTGTTTGCCACCTTGAGCAATGGGGAGGAATACACAAAAATTGATCTCAAGCATGCGTACGAACAAGTGTTACTAGATGAAGAGTCACAGCAGTACACGACTATCACTACTCATTTGGGTACTTTTGCATATCGACGCACCCCATATGGGTTGTCCTGTGTTCCGGAAAAATTCCAAAAATTAATGGAGGAGACGCTCCGGGGGGTGCCCGGAACGGTGGTATTTCTGGACGATATTTGTGTGACCGGGCGGGACCGACACGCGCACTTGCGAAATCTGCGAGCTGTACTCGAACGGTTGCGACAGGTCGGTTTGACGGTTAAGCTAGAGAAATGTAAATTTTTAGAGAAACGTGTTGTGTATTTAGGTTTTATAATTGATAAACGCGGGCTTCACCCGGATCCAACCAAGCTCGAGGCGATCTCCTCGGTGCCGACGCCCACTAACGTAACACAACTTAAAAGTTTTCTTGGACTATTAAATTATTATGGGAAATTTATACCCAATCTGAGCACTTTATTGTATCCGTTGAATTCGTTATTACGAAAAGGGGAAAGTTGGCACTGGGACTCACCTTGTGACATGGCGTTCAATAAAGCAAAGGAGGCGTTGATGGGCGACCGGGTACTAGCCCATTATGAGGAGGGGCGGCCGCTCGTGCTGGCCGTGGACAGCAGCGCGTACGGGGTGGGCGCCGTGCTGGCGCATCGCTACGAGGACGGCTCTGAACGGCCGGTTAGCTGTGCATCCCGGACGCTGAATGACACGGAGAAAAATTATAGCCAATTGGACAAAGAGGCGTTGGCTATATTTTTCGGTATAACCAAGAACCACCAATATTTATACGGGCGTCGGTTCGTATTACGTACTGACCACAAACCTCTGACGTATATTTTTGGCGAAAAGAGCGGTATTCCTCAAACGGCAGCTAGTAGGTTGCAGCGTTGGGCGGCCCGATTGGCGGGATATGATTTCAAAATAGAATTCGTTCGTTCGGAAAACAACGGTCCCGCCGACGCGTTGTCTAGGTTGCCCCTGCCGCGCGAGAGCGGTCACTCCTCCCCACACGAATATTTACATTTTGTCGAAGAGTCGTTGCCCGTAAGCTTCAAGGAAGTTGCAAAGGAAACGCAGAAAGATCCGGTATTAAGTAAAATAATTGGTTATGTAACGTTTGGCTGGCCGTCGTCCGCTGCCGGCTGCGATGAGGAGCGCTGTTATTTTTCTAGGAAGGATAATCTTTACATCGATCGAGGATGTTTAATTTATAAATATAGAATAATAATTCCACCATGTCTACGTAGCAAGGTATTAAGCGAAATCCACGAGGGGCACTTAGGAATGAATAAAATGAAATCAATTTCGCGTAGTTATGTCTATTGGCCGAACATCGACCGCCAGATAGAAGAGACCTGTCGCGGATGCGTCGCCTGCCGCGCGGTTCTCGACGCGCCCCCTCGCGCGCCGCTCCATCCGTGGGAGTTCCCATTACATCCCTGGCGGCGCGTGCACGCGGATTTCGCGGACTGTGCCGGTAAACGATTCTTAATCGTCGTCGATGCTTATTCTAAATGGATCGAGGCTATAGAGATGGCGAGCACCACGGGGGCGGCGACAATTAAAACTTTTAGGTCGATTTTTGCACGATTCGGAATCCCATCGCAGCTCGTGACCGACAACGGCCCGCCTTTCTTCTCGGATGAATTTAAAACGTATTGTCAAAATAACGCCATAAAACATACTACATCGTCACCGTACAGGCCGCAGGGTAACGGAGAAGCGGAGAACGCCGTTAAAAGTGTAAAAAAAGCAATTAAGAGAGCGATATATGAAAAAGTGGACATATCGACCGCATTGAGTAGGTTTTTGTTTCAATATCGTAATTGCGAGCACGCCACCACCGGGGTATCGCCGGCGGTGGCGCTGCAGGGCCGTCGGCTGCGCGGGCGGCTGGACGCGCTGCGGCCCGACGGCGCGGCCGCGGTCCGCGACAAGCAGGACGGGCAGGCGGCGGCGGCGGGGGGCCGCTTGCGACAGTTGCGAGTGGGGGACACCGTGCTCGCGCGCAATTTTTCTCCGAAGGGGAACAAATGGTCGGAAGGTCAGATTTCAGAAAAGACTGGGCCGGTCTCGTATAAGGTCCGAGTCGACGGGGCGGAATGGCGAAGACACCAAGACCAAATTGCTCCCATTCAAAGAAAAAATAAATATTCATTATCGCGCGCGAGCACAGGGGTACCGAACGCAGATAGTGAAACGGGTGGCGGGGACGGTGACGATGGAGACGCGGGGGAGGAGCCCGACGTGGGTGAACCGAGCGCCGGCGCCGGCTCTGATCACGAAGGCTCCGACTATGGAGATGCCGAAAGTACTCCGATATCCAGCGAGCCGCCCGCACCAACGTCGGACGCCTCCGCTCGCGAATGGCGTGCATATAAACGCAGTATTAGTAAGAAACATTACTTTTAAATTAGTAATAAGATTATAATAATCTTAAAATAGATTTAGTAGGTTTTTCTTTGTAAGGGGGGAAATATGGAGGGTAAATTGATAATAAAGTTCAGTTAGTCTCCAACCGGGCTTTCATTATACGCTGCCGCCATTTGCATGACGGCCGTCTTGTCGGTGTCCGATGGTTTGGTCAACGTTTTATTGATAGCGGTGAAGCTATTTTTAATATATGTATTTGTTTTTTTTTTCGGAACAACGTCAAAAAAATAAAAAGTAAAGAAAAAAGTCAACTAAAACAGAATTGGTGGCGTGAAAGTGGAGAAATATTAAATTCTGATGAATTATTAATTATTAAAATGACTGACGGTGTGTTAAAACGGCCGTGGAACTTTCCACATGTCATCACCGTCAAGACGGCCGTCTACTTGCGTCCGTAATATTACGGCCGCTACATGACGGCACCGCTTTCCTAGGAAACCAAAGCTTAACGCCAGCACTGAAGGAAACTCTTTAACCCTTCCTTGGTATTTGGTTTAGCGATAGTTTTCTCTACCGAACTTTAATCGATTCCTTTATTATTCTCATGAGTTTCTTAATCATTTTCACCTATTCTGTAGTTGCGTAAATATTGAAGTGACCGCGATGATTTTATATTATAAGTACTATCAGGTCATTGATTTATTCAAACACGCTTCGAGGAACTACGCAGCTATTATAGTTTTTTAATAAATTGGCTACCTTCCATGATTTTGATATGTCGTACCTATGTGCAAGAGACACGTCGACATTTTAGTTTATTTTAAAATATTTATGTAATTAAATTTCATGCAATCTGTTCATAGGAACTTTAGTTAGATTTTAAACAAAGCACAAACGAATACTGTGACATTTCTGAGTATCCAACAATAACAACATTAGGTACTAATAACAACAAACTTCTAGTAAACGTGTAGAGATCTGGTTAAACATCTGTATCCACCATCTTACTGTTGCATTGAAGAAAACTGCTAGGGTTATGCATTTCACTGTGTACAAATATATCCAATCCTAACAAGCTCAAACAGGTTTACTCTATTGGAAACTTGATTATATTGAACTCATTGGTTATACAACAGTCGTTAAAGTATGTCGGAGGTCTGAAAGCGGCATAAGTACTTTCGACGCATACGTTAGTCGATTCATAATTGAGTAGCGTGGAGGAGTAGCAGTAAGATGAGGTCATTTACTAGAAAATTGATATTGTATGTTTATGTATGTTTTATCGTTATCTGGGCTATTATTAACGGAGGAAAAGATCATTAACACCCTCTGGTCTTGGTCAAACCATCTTATTCTCAATTTGATTTTTGTTTTCGGTCGGTTACTATAGTTGCAATGGGCGAAAGCGAAAAAAAGTTGCCGCATGGTCGTACCTGTACCTACACTTCTTCCATAAAAATATTATATTTGTTTTATCCCTAGTATTTCATTTGTGTTCTATATTAAATTCAATAAAACGACCGGATGATCCAAGCGCAATAAACTGAGGGTGCCAAGTCATAACGATTTGGTCAAAAGTTCTTGAACGATCAGCTTGTTTGCCTCACTTTATGAATTCATCTGATTGCTCTAGATTCGAAGCTATGAAAATGCAAAATTCAATACATCGTTTTTTTCGTAGTAATTAAAGCTTAGTTATTTTACTTAAAAAAATGTAAATTAATTTTTCTTTGAATATAATTGTGTTTTATATTGTATTGCATTGTGTTGTAAGTAAGAGTGGTGGTTTATAATATAAAGGTTTTTGCAGGAAATTACTTTTTTATACTTGTTTGTCCCAAAACGTCATCCTAGTTGCGTAACAGCGATTAACACAGGTTAATAAAAAAAAAGAATAAAGTATTTTTAAGTATTTACAAATAGTTAGGAACCTTAGGTACGTAATATGTGAGTTCTCCTCTAACTTGACCAGCTTTTTGCTTATATGTATAATAGACGTCATTCATTTTGTCACCATTTAATTTTGTAGGCAGATAATCTTTATTTTTTTATGGAATTAAGATAGCAAACGAACATGCAGCACCACCTTCCGCTGCCGCCCATGACAACTGTGACCGACCCAGAACTAGACTCAATGAGTCTCGTTCTAATTCGGTCATAGATGCGTTGCTTCCTCTGAGGACTGAGATGGTCGCCTCTAAAAAAGTGTAACCGGCTCCACACCTTCCTATCCGGAACACAATTGTTCTTAAAACAATTATTACACGGTAGGAATGGTACCAAGTACCGTGGCGGTTACAAATTTTTAGGTCACATAAATAGAGTTGATTTGTCTGTCGACGCCATTGTGGATTTTAGGGATTTACTTTTACTGGGATTAGTGACTACCCGTAAGTTTTAGTTTTAGTGTTATAATAAGGAGTTTTTGTTGAACTCTAAAGACATTTAACTCGCTCTTTATACAACTACTAGAATATAAGTTCCAAATATTAACAGCTAGGGGGATTTCATGTGAACTTATTTTTCATTTTAAATGTTAGGTATATCGTAAACTGTGTTCACATTCGTTATGAAATTCGTTTTGATTGCACCTCAAGTTTTAGCTTTCCGCCCCTGCGATTAAGTTACATTTCAGACTGACAGCAATAATTTAAATTGCCGTAAGTAAATTTTGCTAAAAAGCTAATTAGGACCTTGATAAAAGGCAATAAAGTTTTTAGAAGGGAGCGCTAATTCCATATTGTTATTTATTTATTTATTTATTTATTTATTAACATCACAGCTATCATTACAGGGAATGCCTAATGCGATAGAGTGGCAGTCTTTAACTTATTAGCTAATTAATTACACATAACTACGAGTACAATACAACAGGAACATACAACACTACGTAATAAATATTAATTAGTATTGTAACATAACAAATATAATGTTACCTTTGCGAACTCACCCAACTGGCAAGAGAATATATATCTAGCCTGTCGTGCACCAGGTGTGTGCGTGTTGGGCAATCGGGTATAGGTGTATGTATTTTCTTATATCAATTTATAAATGTACTAGAGAACCGCCCGCGCTTCGCTTCGGGACCCGTAGGTAACACCCGCGTAGGTCCCGCTCACGTAGGAATTTAGGCTAAAAAGTAGCCTACTACTCGCTCTCTTCACTCCACCCTGTCTGAGGTGTGTGGAGCCCTCGGGACAGTTAGTTCCCCTTTGGGGATGTCTCTCGCGGCCCGTTAAAACGGGCCAGTCCTTGGGTTGGGCCCTAAGGCCCTTGGTTGTCCATCTGTGGTTAACCAATAGGTCAAGTCCGGTGAGTGGTGACCTTTTTACAGGCCACAGAGTCTTAAACGGGATGGGGTTCATCTTCGCGCCGCCCAGGCGATCGAGCCCCTACCGGGTGAATCCCGCTGGTGGGAAGCCCAGCAGGAGCAGATCAGCGTCGGGCGACGACTTACGAAGCCCCAGTATCAGTCAGTGCTAGGCCCGTCCCGCGCAACCAGCAAGTCGCGCGGGAAGGCCCAGCGGTCCGGTGGACGGGTGTGGAGTGGCGCCAGGTCCTGCAGATGCAGGAACCGCGACGCGTCGACACGCCCGAACATGTTGCGTGCCAATCGCTCGATGAAGTCGTCCAGGCTCTCGACTCGAAGGTCCCTCTGGATGACGGCGTTCCTGACGTACCTCGGCGCACCAGTCAGCCGGCGGAGCGCAATCGCCTGAACTGCGCGCATCCTCTTGCGCTGCGGTTCGCTGGCGAGCGCGTACCACACCGTTGCCGCGTACGTGAGGCGGGGTCTGATGTAGGTCTTGTAGACCCCGAGCTTCAGTCCGAGAGGGAGGCTCGAGGAGAGCACTGGTTTCTGCCATCGCACTTCTGGAATTCGCGACGGCTTTCGTAACCTGTGGCTTCATCGAGAGTCTTCCGTCGATTTTGCCCAAGTATTTGGGCTGTGGGGCCCATTGGATATCTTGTCCATGAAGCTCCAGAGTAGGGTCCCGCCTGTTTATTACCGCCATCTATTAACAACTCCGAAAATAAATATCTAGCAACTAACAAAACATCGATCTTCCCATGGGAATGGGATGTTTTTCCGCGGTAAAAAGTAGCCTACGTCACTTTCCACCCTCCTAACTATCCCCACACACATAAACCTTACCATATAATAGCTTTGTTGCGACGTGAAAACGTCACAAACAAACAAACAAACAAACAAACAAACACACTTTCACATTTATAATATTAGTAAGGATAGTAAGGATAATGGCTATACAAATAAATATGCTGGTGGTGGTAAGGTTTTGATCCCGGCTGGTAAGCAACCACCTTATTTCTTGAGTTAGGCTTCAAAGGACTTGTGTTGCGGTTAGAGGCTTGAAAATTAGTTTTTCTTTCTTTCTAAATCACCAACGCATCGGTGATGGCTTTGGTGTTGCGACCATGGACGACGGTGTCGGCTAACTTATAAAAAGCTACAAGTCCAAAAGCTTTTGAGATTGTAATGAAATTTCTTTTCGTGTTTAATTTTTTTTCATGTAATAGTATTTTGACAGATAAATATGCATCATAACTGTTTTTAATAAGAAATTTTTTTGCGCCAACTCTCCTCTATGTTCCTTTAATATGCCTTTAAGAACCAAATGAAAGTCGAATGTTGGAAGACGTAAAAGGTAATGCGAATTGTTGCCAATTTCGTACAAGGTTAACATTGAATACTGCTTCAAATTATTTTTCCTCGTTAATTGACGTAGCCATAATTTTACCTGGCATGTGTCCACAAGTAGGTACTTTTGCTGTAGGAACAAGTAAGTAGATGTTGTAATTATCTTCGCGTTCATACATAGATGAATACAGCCAAAGGAAGGTAGGTATCTATGGTTTAACCTATGGTTATGATCAGATATAAAATTAACATAAATGTGCATCATATTGTCGCTTCAAAAATTAACAACTTAAGTTAATGCATTATATTATCTAAAGACACTACTTTGCGAAGTTGTTACCTAAAATACCTAAACGGAAACAATGGCTTTAAAGTTTAAAGGTTTACCGTATCGAAGCAGTACAGTATAATATAGTAGGTACGTACACTTTATATGTATACCTATAAGTCACAATATATTAGGTAGTATACTTTGTGCGATACTAAGCTCTTAATTATGCACTCGTAGGACAGTGGACCTAATCGATGGTAATTTCGATTATTGACGATTATCGGTCAGGCGGTCTCCGGTCGCTGATCCTACCTATCGCATGATCGCAATTACATTTTTTTTTCTTTTTATCAGTTGTTATCATAGTTTATCTATTTGAGATATAAAATCTACCAAAAATTAAATAGGATATTTTTTAAACAAATTAACTGAATTTTTTTGAAAAAAATACCCTTCTTTATTTACTTTCGCTATAAAGTTATTTTTACATGCTAACTACATACATACTAACATGCTTGCTTACTTAGCTTACTTAATACTTCGATAGGAAGTTCAAACAAGACTATCATAATTTATCCGAATTAATTAATTAACGACCCGAATAGCGCAATGGTTAAAACGCCGACCTATTCCGATCTAATACCAAAAAACTAATACCAGTGGTATTGATGAAAATGATGCCTGGTGATTAGTTGGAAAAACTTTATTTTTATTATTTAGGTATTTGTGCAATTATTTGTTACTACACTTGAACATGTTTAATAAGACTGATTTTGATTAAAATATACATTACTTAATATCACATTTCATAGCACTTTTATTACTGACTGTACCTTCATACCATTTTAATAATTTTGGGATTCGTTTATGACTGGTATTCGTTCGGAATAAAAATTCACTGGGATAATAAACTAATACCAAGTGGTATTAGTTTTTTGGTATTAGATCGGAATAGGTCAACACGCCGGATCGCTGTTCCGAGGGTCCTGGGTTCGATTCCCAGCGAGGCGGCAATTTGAATGATGAGTTTGAATTTCCGTTTTCGGTCTGGGTGTAGGTATGTCCTTGTCTTGTGTGTTGCCCAAGGCACCCACGACACAGGGAATCCTAGTGTGGGGCTTTGAATGAGAAGCGTTATCATTATTATTATTATCGTTTATCAAATATAGTAAGTATAATAATAGATATATGATAATTAACACAGTCGACGTCATGACCAATTTGAACAATGTACTATGTAACTTCGAAAGGATTAGAAGAATTGTTTCTAATTCTATTTGTAGTATTTCACTGATTTGACCTTAATAAACTAATTATAAACATAGCAAGAAGCAAGCATGAAAGCATAAATAACAATAAAAAATATATTTTCGGATACCTAAACGTAGCGATTATGATATTAGATAAGTGATAGGTAGCTACTAAAGATATAATGCCAATTAAAAAAATTGGTTGCCTGTAAAGTCGGTATACGGGCGAAAGTTTTACGTGAAAACGACTTTGAGTGGTAAAATAATTTTAATGTGAATATTCATTCGTATAGTAGGAAGAAGGATGAAATAATAGTAACAATTTAAAACATTTATTTATACAAAGAATTATATTTAAAACATTGTAACACCATCCGCCATCTAGCGCTGCTAACCGTTAGACCATTAACCATTAGTCACAACTAAGTGAGGTAACAAACGAGATTACTCTACTTCTCCAGAGATGGCGCTGTACCATTTTCTGAAACACGCCAACGTGTGTACGCCGTAGCTACCATAAGTAATGTTAAGGAGGAAGGGACGCGTGCCTTTCACTTTTTATGTCTGTCTCTCTCGCTCTTAGGCGGGCTAACCATGCCCGAGTGGAAGGGACGCGTGCCTCTCACTCGCTCTCATTGTAAGCGCATAACGTGAGCGGAGCTACTAACGCAGTATCTTGAAGTGCCACCCGGCAAACCAATTTATAAGACGTTGTCACGTCAAAAAGTATTAGGTACCTGAATCTAGAACGAAACAACTATGGGACATTTAGATACATTACAATTATTTTTACGTTTGTTACATTACAGTTGTTTTTACGTAAACTACTAATTATAGGAGCTTTTGTATATTCGGAGCAGTTTAAAGTTTTATCAAGGGTTATCATTCATGTTCATTCATGCACAGAGTAATTTCTGTAACAAAAGTGAAGTGAGAGAGTTTGCACTTACATGTATAAGTTTTTTAGCTCATATATTTTCGTGTCAGCGTTCCCAGGAAACTTGGCTGTTAAACACGTCATGAAAGAGAAATTAGGAGGTGTATGCTTTTGACGTGGTGTAAAACAAATAGCACGAATATGATGGAGTGGGGTTCTAAGGCGGGCATGTTTAATTATTTGAATAAATAACCTCGTCCTGGGAAATGGCTGAGAAGGCAAACCACGCTGACCTATTTAATATACACAAACCTTCATTATGGTCTGCTCAGCAAGGTGTAAGGTAAACAAACACTAAAAAATAATGGAATGGTATCTAATAATAAACATTAATTCATTTAATGGATAAAGATTTTAAATAGCAAGGATTAATGAACACGATTGCAATAAAGTCCATAACCTAAGAAAAAATTATGAATATGTTGAGGTTTCTGGATAGTTATGGACGAAGAAACTTTATCGAGATAAAGAAGTGTGAATAAGAGAAACGGTTATAAGGGTAGGACAAAGAGTACCGTAAGCTAGATGAAAAAATAAATGGAAAAAAGGATACGTGTAAGTAGTCTTACGAAACGGAATTGAGATTCGTTACACATCAGGGCTGTCTGGCTTATCTTAGAGCTTCCATGTTACATCTAAACAACGACTATTAGGGCAAAAAAGAATACTTCTAAGTTAGAGATTGTAAGTAGATAATTTAAGTTTTTACTATTTGTCTTAACAACTGCAACGTCAGTTTACCTACATATTTTTTTTATGGAATTAAGATAGCAAACGAGCATGCAGCACCACCTTCCGCTGCCGCCCATGACAACTGTGACCGACCCAGAACTAGACTCAACGAGTCTCGTTCTAATTCGGTCACAGATGCGTTGCTACTTTCGTTACTGAATGCGACTGGGTCAAAAACGCTATATATATATATAGTCATATATATATATATAGTTATATATATATATATATATATATATATGACGGGGGCACTTGTCAGGATGTCAAATAAAACAAGAGTTCAGAGCCAACAACAACACACCACCAGCTACTTTATTCAATGCTCATGTACGGCTCATTATGAATATTCGGTTTGGGTTTGCTTTGGTATTGATTGGATTTGCTTTGCGATATTACGATATTGATTTATCGATCCAACCACTCGCACTCGCGGATACACTTTATTTAAGAGATTCACGGCATTACAATTAATAAGAAACTTTTAACAAGAACAATATTCCGATCGCATGCGACATTCATTTAATTTTTCTATTTCTCCATTAATGACAATTCTCCCGCGCCACAGAGTATCAATTCACCATCGACCACCTCGTCTACCACAGATAAAATAGCATCAAACAAGTATCCTATCTCCGACACAGACACACACACACACACACACACACACACACACACACACACACATATATATATATAAAGAAAACTCCTTTCTTATTTTATTTACTTTTTTTAATTTGACGTCTCATGGCATTCATTACTCTTTTCAAGTCACAATTGTCATTTTTTTTATTACAATATTAATTTTTCGTTTTCTTTAATATGTTTAGTTTTTTATGATTTAATGTTTTTTGAGAAACCCAATAAAAATTAAGGGCATCAAAAATGCCTTCTCTTATTGTTACAGAGAAACGCAATTGTGTCTTTTATATTCCCTATTATAAAACCACATTTTTGCTTTTATTGAGAAAAAATTTAAAATGGATAAATTGAGACTCGATTTTGCTGTTAAATCAACTGCTGATGGTAAGTCGAATATTATACGTATCACGTCAGTAGCCACAACTGATGGACGGGTTTATGGACTACCAATGGAATATCAGCATAATATCATCTACGCCCAGAAATAACAAACACATAATATGTGAAGAAAATGCTATTAGTATAAGATCCCAGGGCCCCCAGACGTTACTTATTTTTGAAGTAACGAATTTTACGGTATAGATACTCTTCTATGTGTTTAAGAGTATGTATGTACTAACTAGCTTGACTAGACGGCCCGTTCACGGGTAGCAGGTAGAAAAGGTAGACAAAAACATAACTTACTTTTGTTAAATTCGAAGTGCTGATTTTTATATATGTCACATAGAATGTTATTAAAAATAAATATTTCATATTGACAGACCGTTTCTGTGGGCGGTAATTTCTCCCAGACGCTTGAAACCTCATAAAAAAAGTACCGAACTTTTGTTATATTCGAAGTCTTCTGCTTTATATATAATGTTTGGGGGGCTATTTTAATACCTTTTGTGTACAGCCAGACCAATCCGAAGGGCCAAACATTGTCCCAGACACAATCAAAGTTCCGCTGTAAGTGCGATTGTAGGGGCATTAAGCAAGCGCCTGAGCGTGACCGAGAGCAATATTATTATGTTTTCAGAACTACTCTAGTAGTTATGAGGTGTTTAGTAATTTAGTTGTTCAGTGCAGGGTTGCAAAACCTACCGATTTTTGGGTTTAGTCAAATCTCGAGTTTATTCGAATAAACTAGAAACGATTCCTGAGCTCAAATCAGAGATCTAACGCGTCATCGGTGAGATACAGCCAGATCTGTGTAAAAACATGGAAAATTTCATGAAAAAAGTAATGGCCTTTCATCAGAGCCATGGGGGCCATTTGCCGAATATTTTATTCCATACTTAATCGGAACATGTTGTCTTTACAATACAATACTAATATCGCAACTCTCATAAAAAACGTGTTTTTATTTTAAAATGAAAAAGGCAACTCTTACTGAGACACCCATTATATACCTAATGCTTTTTGAGCTATAGTCCTATAATTGCCTCCATTAAGAGGCGGTTGCGAGTTTTGGTTTTTATTAAATGAACTAGTGGACATCGTCCTGCAACATATGATATTATTATTTGATTTATTAACACTTGTTGCTCCGCTACTTTTGGTTGTAGCGTGATATTATATAGCCTATAGCCTTCCTCAATAAATGAACTATTCAAAACAAAAAGATTTTTTTAAATCGGAACAGTAGTACTTCCTGAGATTAGCGCGTTCAAACGAACAATAAAAAAACCGCTTTATATTATTAGTAGAAGTACAAATTTTTTAATTAAATTCGGAGAAAATTCTTTCTACATTAATTGCGGATAAATGACGCAATGATAGAATTTTAAACACGAATGAAGTCTTCAATTTCAAGTTTGTCTTCAAACGTAATTTACAAAATAAAAACGATCTTATCACTGTGCAATAAAATTCAAACTACAATAATTCTAAACACAACAACTAAACACCTCATAACTACTAGAGTAGTTCTGAAAACATAATAATATTGCTCTCGGTCACGCTCAGGCGCTTGCTTAATGCCCCTACAATCGCACTTACAGCGGAACTTTGATTGTGTCTGGGACAATGTTTGGCCCTTCGGATTGGTCTGGCTGTACACAAAAGGTATTAAAATAGCCCCCCAAACATTATATATAAAGCAGAAGACTTCGAATATAACAAAAGTTCGGTACTTTTTTTATGAGGTTTCAAGCGTCTGGGAGAAATTACCGCCCACAGAAACGGTCTGTCAATATGAAATATTTATTTTTAATAACATTCTATGTGACATATATAAAAATCAGCACTTCGAATTTAACAAAAGTAAGTTATGTTTTTGTCTACCTTTTCTACCTGCTACCCGTGAACGGGCCGTCTAGTCAAGCTAGTTAGTACATACATACTCTTAAACACATAGAAGAGTATCTATACCGTAAAATTCGTTACTTCAAAAATAAGTAACGTCTGGGGGCCCTGGGATCTTACTCTATATGTTTATGGAGAATAATACTTCGATCTTAACAAATGTCAATATTCCTGATGTACTAGGTGACAAAGAAAAGATTTAAATATTATTCAAAAATAATAAGTTTATGGAGATAATGCTTTGATTCTAACAAAATGTCAATATTCCTGATGTTTACTAGGTGACAAAGAAGAAGAAAGATTATCTTCATATTCAGACATATAAAGAGATAGAAAGGTAGCATTTGAACGAACAATGAAATCGCATGAATATAATAAAGAAAATACGATACCAACAGAAAGGAATATAATTTTGAAGTGGGAGATGAGGTCTATGTGGACAATTATTGGAATAGATTAAACCGGAAGAAAATGGAATAACTGAGGCTCGGCCCAACAAGATTCTGAAGAAGATTTCCAATTCAATTTATGAAGTTGAAAAGGGTCACAAGAAGGAAGAATCCAATTTTTGCCAAATTTCTAAGTTAACCCCAGTTAATGTGTAGATAAACAATTACGAGTTATTTCACTTGTAATTGTTTTTTTCTAGGGGGGGAGATGTAAAGAAAACTCCTTTCTTATTTTATTTACTTTTTTTAATTTGACGTCTCATGGCATTCATTACTCTTTTCAAGTCACAATTGTCATTTTTTTTATTACAATATTAATTTTTCGTTTTCTTTCATTGATCGGCAGGAATCGCAAAATTAAATTCCCATTCTCTTTGCCTCTTGTGACGCCACGCCGCATTACCATCTTGTTCCGTAATCCTTTTGTGGTAAGCGTTTTGTCTAGTTTTTTTTATAGTGTAACCACAAAGGACAGGAAAAATTGCCTATTTTGTCATTATTAATTGCCGTACCTACGATTAAATTAAATAAGTTAAAGGAATATGTTACGTGAAACTTGTTTTACGACAGTAAATAATTATAAGTATTGTATGTAAATATTTACTAAATAAAACCTGTTAATGATTAACTTAAAGATCTCATATTCTGAAAAAATCTTGGAAAAAACTGATATTTTAGTCAAATGAATAAAATTTACAAACACAATAAAATTCATCGTTATGTTTCAATACAGTAAATATCGTTACTTAATATTTTTAATCTTTGGAAGTAACAAACGGGCAATAGCTATAAACATATTCGTAATAATCTAAGAAATCATTTAAATACATACCTAGATATTAAATGAAAATTATGTAACTATTCAAACTTACCATTTAAAGATGTTGGTGTCTGAAAAAAATAGATCTAATACCTATTTTCTAAGTATTATACTTCGGAGTTATTCCTTACTTCTTGTTAGGAACAAAAGACGAACGCTGCAAATCGACAGAGACAAATCGCTGTATTTTCCTCGTGATACCTATATGTATGATTGTTGCAGATATCATGACGACCACTCGTAAGTCGTAACTAATTACAATTGCGTCGTCATGTCAGCGTCCATCGCCTTGAACGCAGTTTTAATTTTAAATTGTCTATTTATAGAATCTCTAATTGAGTTCATAGATTTATTTAGTGACAAACTGTAGTACTTAACGATTAGTTATTTATAAAAGAATGGTAGTACTACTCTAAGTATGTTTGTCATTCAAAATAGCTTACATGATTTGAGAACTACCTTAATTATGTTAACCTACTTTGTAACGCTTTGGTCAGGTTAAGGTGATAAAATTTCAGATCTACTTCTGAAGTCTAGAATTACTTAATTATTTTAGAATTACAGTGTATAATATACATGTCATGTAATATAAGTTGGTCCTTCATATTAAAACTATCTCGATAATTATCAGGAGCAACGAAGTGCAGGCCATCGGGAAAAACAGCTGGAATTAGGGAAATTAGTCCGGCACTACTCACAAATAGCCAGGAATCGATCGGATGCTTATTATAGAAGTGGGTCAGAGTTTAATGTGAACGGCAGAGAACGTCTACACTCTACATTATTTAGAAAATATTATCCCATGGGACTAATTTTACTTACGGAATGCATTGGACATTATGCATCGATTCCAGGTAGTAGGTAGGTACCTATATGGGAATTTAAAAGTATCAAAATATATTTACAGTATGTATCTACTTTATTACGTTGAGCTGGAAAAGTGTAGTTTATAGGTACATCTGTATGAAAACCAACTTACTGAATACTGAGAGAGATTTTTAGAGATTCTATAAATGTTATACATACATTATTGTTATTGTTATACATATATTATATATTGTACCTATTGTTATACATATTTTAATAGTCTGTTTTCTAATTGGATAATCACCTCTCAGACCAATAAACTAGGTATGTACCTATAGACTGCGCGCCGTGAACAAAAGTGTGAAGCCGGCAAAAGTGCGCCTAAAACACACATCGAAACCAATAGAATGCCCTATGTTGACAGTTTCAACTAGAACAAATTTAAACTTTATTTTTTGGAACACAAAGCTTCATTTATTTTTTATTATTTAGAACACAAAAGTCGTTTTGGTGTGAGTGCCGCCGTGTGTATTACAAGGCGAGGCGTACTTTGCCGGCTTCAAGCTTTTGTTCACGGCACGCCGTCTATAGTTTATTGGTCTGAGAATCACCTAATTAATTGTTTTTTTACAGAGAATGTTATTATTATTAGAGTGTACTATGGTAATTTTTTTACAACTTAAATTATTTATATAACGGTACAAGTACTTTTTCCCCAAAACGTTTATAAAACAAAAGGGTTAAATTTTACTTTTACGTAAATTGTTGTTGAATAACATAGAGAGGTTTAAATGCTAAATTGCTATTTAGCCGAAGAATGGGTTTCATAAAATTTCTTTGAAACACACCACTTCTCTTTCAAGCACAAGAGTGCTCTTTTAGTTGAAAATCGAGCGGCAATTGTTTCTTTGTAGCGTTTTTGTTCGTTCTGGTGTAATTTTTGCTTGTCTGGCATAAGTATGTTTTTTCTCTATTAAGTCAATAAACGGCGGATGCTGAGGATCCCCTGGACTGCGAGACGCACAAATGTATCAATCCTTTCACAACTTAAAATAAAAGAGAGGCTATCCACCACGTGTTACCAACGTGTGCTAACCTACTTTGGTCATATCATGAGACGCGGAGACGATAGTCTCGAGAAATTAATCATCGTTGGGAACACGGAAGGGAAAAGACCTAGAGGCCGCTCACCAACTAGATGGTCGGACCAACTCGGAGACCCAAAAACAGCTAATTTCCATACCGTCGCCAGCATCGCAACAGATCGGAGCCGATGGAGACAATTTGTTCGTTCAAGACTCGATTCCCGCCATAGCCACGATCTTATATTGATAGTAGGTAAGTGAACAACATAATAAAAAATGAAAATGTTCTGTGGAGTAAACTTGCCACTGATACCAACGGTGTCCAACTGTCACCAAAGCATAGAACAAGGAGGTATTTTAGTTTAGCATACATTATAATATTGAATAAATTAATGATTTTTAATTACATTAAGATATAAATCTATATTATGCACCTACCCATATATTTTTTTCAAACATGTCACGAATAAATTAAAAATAATGTTTTAATTGTGACTAAAATACTTATATATTTATTGAGCTTATTAGCTATGGTCATGGTCATGCATGTGTCATACTAATATAAATAGAACTACCTAGTTCACAAACTTGCTTGGGTATAAACTTTTTGCTATTACCGGTCAGTCATCTAACTTCTAACCTTGTGTGGCATTACGTTCATTTTGATACAAATAGGCTATGAGTACCTAATTCAAAGCGTAAGGATATTCATGAATTTTAACTATATGGATAGTAGCTAACTGTCTAACCTACATGAGTAGGTACTTTTTTATTTTGATTAAGGTAGCAAAGGAGCATGCCGCACCATCCTTCTGTTGCCTTGCGTGACAATTAAAGCGGCACGCAGCACCACCCTTCGGCTGCCTTGCATAACAACTATGACCGATCAAGAACAAGATTCAATAGGATGGTTAGTCCAGTTAGAAAAAAGTGTTTGAGTATCAGTTGGTTAGATTGTATCAAGACTTGATTAGGCACTGTTTGAGACAGTCAGTCCTGTTAGTCGTTATTAATTAATATCTAATAGTCCAAGTAGTAAGTTTAGAATTTTGTAATCACGAGCATAATTGTTTATCAACAAAGCTATGGACCTTATCATTTATTACACTTTTAAAGATTTTCGATATTGTAAAGTAAACACTTCGTTTTATGTCGTAGTAGGGTAAACTGGGTACGATTGAAACAGGACGGTTGAAACAAGTCGAATATCTCGCGAATGGTTGAGCCGATAGGTAAGGGTTCAAGGGGAAAAAGAAGCAGGTGACAAGTCCAAACCTAAATCAAAGTGTTACATTGGTCACCGGTGCCGTATATTTTTATAAATAGGCCTATTGTATTTTAGCACCCTAAAGTAAGTATTTTTCTTTTGAGTTTCAAGCTATTATTATGTTAATCTATTCAAGTATAAATATTGAGTGGTCATTTATGATTTAGGTGAAGTTTTTAGAACACGGAATGATGACTAGTTTTAATAAGTTATTATTACTACCATTACTATAAACTTTCTTTTACCAAAATTCGAGTTGGGGACGGTTGAAACAATATATGGGTACAGGTGAAAAAAAAACATATAATTTTGTTTTGTTTTCTCGATGCCGAATTCGCATAGTAAAGACTTTCATAGGGCAGATTGAGTTTATTGAGACAAATATGCATATACGAAGGTAAAAGTTGGAGATAAAACTATGCACTATCAACAAATTATTCGTCAAAGCCTGGTTACGTACACTGTAGGACTATTAAAACATTAAAGATCGATTAATATTGTGATACGATGCCATGATTATTATAATACAATTATAACTAATGCTAAATAAAGCATGTTGCTATATATTTTTTGTATATTTCGCGTGCGTTTCAACTGACCCTAGTCACTGTTTCAACCGCCCCTGGCATGGGGACGGTAGAAACGAATCGGAATTTATTTTCAAATCTACATAAATATCTCAAAAAATAGCACCCACC
The DNA here is from genome assembly GCA_905404135.1 of Hesperia comma. Lineage (NCBI taxonomy): Eukaryota > Metazoa > Arthropoda > Insecta > Lepidoptera > Hesperiidae > Hesperia > Hesperia comma. Next base: position 9,736,410 of record FR990021.1, on the reverse strand, counting down.
AGAACTAAATAGTATACTTTTGTAGGTAAAGATCCACTCTTCAATTTAATATGTCGTCATCATCGTTCTTTTTATAAACAACAAAATTACGAACAATTAAAGCCAAATCGTTTCAACCGTACCCATTTTACACTACTCTGCACGTTCTTACAGTTCAAGTTCTCTTATGTGGGTGAAGCAAGGGCTCTTGCCTTTAAAAGGTTTTGAAATTTGTTCCACAAATTCGTCAAGAGTGTTGCTTCACAGTTCTTAATATTTGTATTATGTTTTTTTTGTGTCCAATATGTGCTTACTCTTGCCAAGAACTTGTTGTGTGCACCTCGGAAATTTTTTAGGTACATAGCTTCAATATTTTAGACGGTTGTAGCGTTATGACGGTTTAATTTTTATCGTTTTAAAAGTAATGATCAATTGATCGTGCATATGTTGAGCCCGTGTTCTTTGTAGCCCATGAATACTTTTCCATAATAAGGACAAGGTTATAAGAAAGCGATTACTGACAACTAAGAATTAAAATTGAAGGACTCATTTATTTATTTATTATTTAGCAAGCCTTTAAAGCTGAATCAAATCATAAAGAATTTTATTCATAAAATAACTCATACTACACGCCCTATAAGTTTGTACAGGCCGAAACCGGACACACTGTATATTCAGTGGAATTAAATAAACGACTTTAGTATCTGCTTGCTAAGTTAAAGGTAAATTGTCCAATTTGCGCTGAGCATGCAATCAATTAGGACTTCTCTTTTTTAACATCCGACCTTAAAAAAGGGTGTTATAAGTTTGACCAGTCTGTCTGTGGCACCGTAGCTTCGGATTGAATGAATCGATTTGAGTGCGGGTTTTTAATCGAAAGCTACTTTATTTACGAATGTTTTAAGCTGTTTGATAGAAATCGGTTCAGCATTTTGAAGAGTATCAGCTCTTTTCAAAATGATGTAAGGCAGTGGTGCCCAAACTTTTTGCTGTGAAGATCGACTTGAGAAAAAGTTAAGGGTTTAAGATCGACAGATTTATTTTTATGTATTTTTTTTATTATCTATTATTTTATGTTGTAATAATAAGTAATTATTAATGATTAGATTTATAATATGATTATAATCAAACAGTTTTACATAGTTTGTTACTCTGTACACACATTTGTACATAAAAAATATTATTAGAAAAGAAAATAAATACAGGTCAAGTTAAGTATATTTTTCTTGTGGCGGAAAATTAACGAGATGTAGATGCATGCTCAGTAAGTAGGTAATTTATAAATTTTCGAAAATAAAATCTTGTAGGTACTGGCTTAACTTCTAAGATCGATCGTGAAACCTCTCGCGATCGACCGGTCGATCGCGATCGACCGTTTGGGCACCTCTGATGTAAGGCGTTTTTGGCAAAAAAAATATTAGCTATTTATGAAGATTTGGCCGTTTGATGAATTTTAATTTACTGTTATATACTATTTAATTTATAAATATGTATATTATTAAATTGGTTCTAGTCAAGACTGTGACGAAGTTGAATTGAGAATAAGCCCATCAAAATTCCCGAGCAGGGACATGAAATATATAAATTCGTGTTTTATTACTCGTCCTGTGTTCGAATCCATATAATGAGGATAATTCCAGGGCAACTTTACACTTGCCAGTATTTCGATCACTAATAGGAATAACAAGCTATCGTACATACCTAATACTGATGTAACTATTATGTACTTACCTAATATAGATGTTATAAATAGGTATGGAATAGACCCATGGGAGTACCTAAAACGTTCTATGTCTTAAATATTCAGAAGGGTAAATAGGGCGAATATATCTAATGTATAAGATATAGTATAGTTGTAAAAGCTATTAGTTAAGCGAGTCAAGGCTGAAGCTATCTTCGATACATTAGTAGGGTAAGTCCGGGGTAGATGGCCATACGAGAGAGTTGGCCAATCGAAAAAAAACATCGAATCCTTCACTTAATGTAGCTAGTAAGAGCTCAGTTCGCTTTGCGTCGTGCTAAAGAGCTAACATATAACGAAAATTTTACCGAAAAAAATCAAAAAGTAAGGAAAAACCACGTTTATTGTTTTGTGTAGTGCAAATATTTCTTAGATGGTTCATGTTTTACATGAGTATGATGTGAGTTTCATAGAATAATGGTGATTTTTGTTTTTGTTGATAAGTATACCAATGACGCTTTATTCTAACCTCAAAATTACTAGAGTTTTGTTCTGACTTGTTTGCATTTTATGCATGGTCATCTCTCCCGGAAGAAAAGGAGAGATGGCCAATTGTAGTCGGTATGTGATGAAAAGAAAATTACAAGAAATTGGTTGCTCATATCCATTCTATGCAAGCTAAACATTTGTAAATGAGCAAATAGAGGTAAGAACACTTTTGGCTTCGGAAGAATATAAAGTAAATGGTAGATGACATAAAGCAGAGAAAAGAATGAAGAAGATGAAAACAATAGAAGTCTAAAAAGAAGAAATGGAAAAAAGAATTTAGCAAAGAAAAGGTATATACTAAGTCTGTCTGATAGTAGTGACGGAGTGTGATTAATGTTGATGAAGGTGAGGAATATGAAAACGATGATAAAAGGAAAAATATTGTCGCGGGTGAGATGAAAATTATTATACAACAATTCGGGTAGAAGATTGAATTCAATGCAACATGTGCATTTTCATTTCATGAAAATTGTAATGAATTTGAAGATAATTATGTGCCCGTGAAAATATCGTCAATTGAAAAAGAGGCTGATTAAGCATAGACTAACACCAAAACTATTTTAAAGCTAGTTCGTAATGGCCCTCTAACCTCTAATACTATGGCCATCACACCCAGACACCTCGGGTGAGATGGCCAATTGCGATTTTTTTTAAATGAATATTTTAAGGTTCATCTCATTAGAATTTGTTAATTTTGAGTTCAATAACTTAAAGCTAAATCTTCAAACTTTAATTGCAAATAAAATTTTATATCGTAATATGTAAGGTTTTTTATAACAACGCTTTAGAAAAACTATGGCCAACTACCACGGACTTACCCTATATGAACGTTACAAAACCAGGGTTTTAAAATTTAGTTTAGTTCAATTCTATAAAACTTATAGACTACAGGCCCATGTCAAAAATGGATGGGTCATATGAACCACCAGGTGATGTAGGTATACCTATAGGACGATATCAGAGCACAAAATAATAAGATTCAGCCCTATGACGTCACTTGTAAGCTGTCCAACTGAGTGCTGGTGAGAATTCAAAAGTGCAGGTAGAGTGAGTACATTTTGGTCATATATTTTTGTACGGCATTTTCTCCATCGATAGATCCATGAAAAATAAGAAGAAAGCGCGCAGTCCCGTAAAAAAATGGTGCGCCACAAAGTCGGTATTTATTTTGATTTTTTGACAATTCCAGGGGAAATTTGGTCATTTGATTCTGTACGGCATCAGTTTGATACTGTTTCAATACAGCTTCTAATCCATTATTCCTCAACGCTGTACAAAAATCATGCGACAAGGGGAAAAATCGAGGGTTGCAACCCCCTCTCTTTCCGTGGTCCAGGGGGTGATTTGAAAAAGTACGGCTTCGGTTCCAAAACATTATCTAGCACTCAAAAGTACTATTAAAAATAATGCCGTCAAAAAGTTATTGTTCATTTGAATGTATATTAATAATTACCTTAATTTCATGGTATATTTGATTTATAATATTGAATATTTGAAGTCTGGTAACTGTAATCAATACCATAAAATAAATTGAAAATTATGATTTATGTGAAATGTATGCAATTTTTTAGACGAGTTTCGGCGATGTCCTTTACCCTGACGTCTATTACGTAATTTTAAGCATTACGTATTTCAACATGGAAATAAAATAAGAAAGACATTTGTAAGTTTTACCTATGTACGTATAAAAGATTTGTGCTAATAATAATTGTCATCATGATCCTACCTATTTCTTAATAAGCTTTGCATTATCACATTGTATTATGTTAATATTAAAAATCTTGTAAAAAGGTAGACTTCATCAGGACTCATTTTTCTCACTCTCAAAGATAAGAAAAGTCGAAAAGATTAGAATGTATGTGATTACGTAGTGACATAGTCACATAATGGATAATATTATACAATACAATAGGTATCTCTCTTGCGTTACTGAGTGATTGACTGATAGACAACGCACAGCTGAAATTACTGAATGGAAGAAGCTGAAATTTGGTATGTATGTTCCTTGAGGAGTGTAGGGGAGCACTAAGAGAGGATTTTTGGAAATTCCCCCCAAAGGTGGTGAATTAGGGGGGTGAAGTTTAAACGAATTCCACGCGGGCAAAATGCGGAAGCTTGGAGCTTTTAAAAACATAGTACCTACGTAGGTATTGTAGCTATTTATTTAGTAAACCTCATCGTACAAAAATAAAAAAAGAAAGTTCCGCAATGCTATTGTTAATTTAATCTAACATGTTTTCATCTCGACGATTTAACCACGAGTATGTTGAATGAGTTGGTCTAACACCAACTTTGAATCACTTCAATTTCAAGACCGTGGTTCAGAGCAAAGAGCTTAACCTACATTTCTCCTCGTTCCGGCACACTTGCTGGATATTCGTGTTTTATCTAAATCACATATGAATAGGAAATGTAAAAGAAACAAGAATAAATGTTCAGCGAATGGAGTGTGGTGTGGATTAGCGCTTTGAACTTAGACACGCGATGTAGGCTACTCGGATCAAAGACTCAACTGCGAGAATAATGCGGTAAAAAAAAATATACCGTTCAGTATGTTAGCAGTTAAAGACAAGGAACATAATCTTCAAATTAAACAATATTAAACAAAGAAGATAATATCATTTTAATAACGTTCAGTGAGTATTTTTTAAATGATCCGCTTTAAGTCTAATGAAACTTCTTATTGTAAAAGTTGATGACGTAGGTATTAAAAATGTGGATGAAGAGATTTTGCATTGATAAATAAATAATTCTATACGGATATATTTTCAGTTTATATAGGTATTATAAAAATGGTAAGCTGAGTAATTTGATTAAGAAAGAGCGAAATCAAAACGTCAATAAAGTAATTAATTACTCAGGTAAAAACAACAAATTTTAATCTATGCGATTAAAGAAAGATACGTTTACCTAAATCTAATGAACTACGATAAAACACGTAAACTAAAAGCTGTAAAGCCTAATATTGCTCGAAGGAAAAGAAATGAAAGTGAATTTAAATACCAAACGATAAGGCCTCGTTCCCGGCGTCTGCATCGCACGAGGCAGAAGCTGAATAATTTACCTAGTTTCACTTTGAAGGGAAATCTCTTAGATGAGCAGACTGTACGTTTAGTCTGAGCTACGGCGCTCAGTGTATTCACAGGCATACAATTTTTGATTCAGTAAATATTTCACAATGACAACAAGTAGCCCGTTAAGCCTTAATGGCTTTTTTCGGACGAGCAATTTGTTAGATCTGATGCCGTTTTGCCTCGAGGGAAATATTTGCTCGGATTAAACTTTATTTTCTGAAAAAATGCATTTCGCGTTGGCGATAAAAGGTTTTATGCCATAATTGCAACCTATGTTTTCATTTGTTAAGCAGGGGTCTTCTTCAATTAAAAGAATGAATGAAAGTGCGTCATATCAAAAGAATGCTTTGTTCGCAGGAACACATTAAAAGTGTTTGCACACAAAAGCGTAGTGCGATACGTTCTGTAAAGGTTTCATAGACTCCAGATGGTTCTTATAATAGTTGGTAAAACAAAGCGTTCGCATCGTTATATTTTAACTGTTGTAAAAATCATTTTAAAGATTTTATTTTTCCATTTGTTTTTTTTTCCTACCTCGATATAATTATGTGAAAAGCATGAAATCAACATCGAAATAAAATTGACGTAGATCCACTATTTGCGTTTAATTACATTAAATGTTTCAGTTGAATAAAGAAATTACTTATTCCATTTTATCTGAACATTTTAATGTATATCATTCACATTTTATTGAACAGAACATGTTTTATGCATGTGCTTTGACATGTGTGAAGTGATGTTGTATTTCATACACTGCCTTGATAGCCTATCTATAGGTAATTATCGGAGTCATTAGTAAATTACAGAATAATTAATCATCTTCCTTCAATGCCCGTACAAATTGCTATTGCTTTATGTATTAAGTGGTATTCTTTATGTTAACTGTCTGGCCTAGAAGACTTTTGTGCGGTATATTTGAATATTACGATTTAACATTAGTTGATCCTAACCCATTACAAGGTGACTGTGCTCATTAATAAAGTTGTAACAAGCTTTTATTTAACTCAAAATAACTATGTATAACGTTCTCAATAGAACAATATTTAGGTATTATATGGATCATAAACTTAATAAATCAATAATAAGCTAACTAAGTCGGTTACAAACGTGTTGTAACCCTTGAGGACTCAGATAACTTCTAAAAACTAACCGTATCCACATTTTTCAAACCGGTAGGTACCCCATTGCTATCGAAACAGTACATTACAAACAATAGGTACCTACTATTTACGGTGACGGGCGATGGAACTACTCCGGGCAAATTCTATGGGTTCTGGTCATATAAGGAAACAAGTGGATGCCTTCGCTTCGAAAGACTTTTTTATGTTAGCAAATATTAAATGCTTTCCCATTTTGGAAACATTTTTCAGTGATGCTCCGCTCTCAATTGGTTGTAGCGCGGTATGTATTTTAAAGAGCCTGAAGCTTTCCTCGGTAAATGGACCATCTATCACAAAATTTTCATTCGAGCCAGTAGTTCTTGAAATTGACCCCTTCAAACAAACAAAGAGACTCTTCAGATATATCTACTTAATAGTATTATCTACTATAATAGATAACATGAAAAATGTGCATTGATAAAAATACCTATAGATATCATTTAGGTACAAAAGGTACCTACACCTTATTACCCAATTATTATGTAGTACCTAGGTATATAAACTCTTTTGTATTTTTTTATAGCGACTGAACACAAGTATCTACTAAAGCCAAATTTGAGAAATTCCAGTTTCATGGGCGAAACATAATTACGTAGGTAGGTAGGTACCTATTTTGTCCAAAAATAAAATATTTTTTGTGTACCTTCTATGGTGCGTACACATTGTGCAACATGTTATATAACTTTTGTTTTATAACACGTCCACACTATCTAACATTGTTGTCTAACAATGAAACATGTTACAAGACCGTACACATTAGAACTTATTATAAACATTATGGCTTGTTATAAAACAATGTTATATAACAAGGCATGAGTAGGTAACTCGTGCGCAAAAGTTATATAATATCTATTGTTGCACAAACTAATAACATGTTGTATAACTTGTTTTTGACACATAGCGTCCACATTTGTAAAACATGTTATTAAACAACTAGCTTATGCCCGCAGCTTCGCCCGCGTGGAATTCGTTTAAGCTTCACCCCCTATTTCACTTAAAGGGGATGAATTTTGAAAAATCCTTTCTTAGCGGATGTCTACATCGTAGTGGCTATCTGCATGCCAAATTTCAGCCCGATCGGTCCAGTAGTTTGGGCTGTGCGTTGATAGATCACTATGTCAGTCAGTCACCTTTGAGTTATATATATATATATTTAGATAGCTATCTTTACTGTGTACAAAAGTGGTCGAAACATTTAGATTACTTAGGTATAACTCTACAAAAAGTGCCTGAGCTAATTCTCTAAAGTTACTTCGTTACGCCCGCGTGGAATTCGTTTAAACTTCACCCCCCCTATTTAACCCCTCTAGGAGATGAATTTTGAAAAATCCTTTCTTAGCGAATGTCTACATCATGGTGGCTATCTGCATGCCAAATTTCAGCCCGATCCGTCCAGTGGTTTGGGCTGTGCGTTCAGTTCAATCAGTCGAAAATCACAAACTTTCATCCCTTATTTTATCCCCTTAGGGGTTGAATTGATCAAAATCCTTTCTTAGCGGATGTCTACGTCATAACATCTACCTGCATGCCAAGTTTCAGCTCGATCCGTCCAGTGGTTTGGGCTGTACGTTCAGTTCAATCAGTCGAAAATCATAAACTTTCATCCCCTATTTTATCCCCTTGGGGGTAGAATTGATCAAAATCCTTTCTTAGCGGTTGTCTACGTCATAATATCTACCTGCATGCCAAATTTCAGCCCGATCCGTTCAGTGGTTTGGGCTGTGCGTTGATAGATCACTATATAAGTCAGTCAGTCAGTCAGTCAGTCAGTCAGTCACCTTTGAGTTTTATAGATATAGATGTTTTATAACATGTTTTGTTACATAGTATTTTATTTATTTCTGTACGCACCACCATAAAATATTGTAAAATTGGGTAAAGTGTAAAGTATAAAGTGTTACTTTACAAAAATTGTGAACAATAAATTAGGGTTTGACAAAATACGATTTGGTTAGCATGACGTGGCGGATAACGCGCAAGTGGCGTGTTTGACGAGATGACTGTGTTTAAACTTTTCGGGAAATTGCGGCTTAGATTAGCAACTCTCTCAGGTCTCGTGAATACAAATGAATGAAATTAATAAAATTTTAGTACATTATGTTGTGCCCGCTAAGTTAAGCAATAAGTATAGGTACGTAAACATTTATAATTATGAATAACTTTAAACAAAATAGAACCGACTTTAACGCCGTTAAGTAAAAATCGGTTCAGTTAAACGCAGTTAGTATTCCTAAATGCCTAAAACCTTCTCCTAAGTCTGACAAATACTATGCTGAAAACCGCATCAAAATCGGTTTAACCAAATGCGAGATAATCGCGCACAAATATACATACATACATACAGGTCAAACTGAGAACCTCCTTCCTTCTTCCTAGTGAGGTTCAACCTGGAATAGGTTGAACCTCACTACCGTATTATAATTACCTTGATTCTTGTGCAACACACAGCAAACTAACTAAAACTCGTCGATCGAAAATTAGTCGAAAAAGAATTTTACTTAGTCCCAGTGCCACTGAACACGCCTGGCGGGTCCATGTTTAGTAAAATGACATTTCCAGTGTTGCCACTTTTTAATGAAATAAAAATAGTGCTGGGGCAAAAATATCTCGTTATTCAACTTATTTAATTCAGTTAAATAATTAATTAATTTGTTAATTTCAAATTTTCAAAAGACTCGTAGTTACCGCTTTAAACATAATATTACTATTCGGTAAATAGATTGTAACATTTATAATATAAAGGAACAACACATTTTAGTACAAATTTGTTCTGTATTGGTAAAATCATCTTCACTATCCGCTAAATTAATTAAAAATCTATCGGAAGTAAGAAGGCCAATAACCACAAATTGATACTATTAGTTTCGCAAGAGTTTATTTTAAATTTCAATGTGTAATAACGTTTATTTATTTATTTTTTTTTATAGCCTGAAGGGCTGACGAAAAAGCGGACGAGCCACCTGATGGTAAGTGGTCATCGTCGCCTATGGACACAGGCAACACCAGGGGAGTCACCAGTGCAACGCCGGCCCTGAAGAAGAGCTCTTTTTACACCTTTCTTGAAGAACCCCATGTCATAGCGCTCCGGGAATACCTCAGAAGGAAGCTCATTCCACAGCTTGCAAGTTCGCGGCAAAAATGATCGTGAAAATCGAACTGTAGTCGTTCTTATTACCGGTATTATTATCAGTTATATCGTTTTTAAGAACTAAAGACAATCACTATGATTTGAAAGTTTATTTTATTTAACACTTTATTGTTTGCACACCAAAAAAATACAATACACATACAAAAGCACAAGAAAGTAATACAAACAATGGGCGACCTTATCGCTTTAAAGCGATTTCTTCCAGGCAACCCAAAAGAAGATAAGGACAGCACTCGAAGTAAATAGGTGTACAAAATAGCGAAAAATGATGTACAAAAATATCAAAGCAAAATAAAATAACAAATATACACATAATTGAAAGTTGGCAATATTATTTAAAGAAATGACATTTCGATGTGTCAGTTTACTCCGTTTATTTAAAAATCCGAGTATTGGGAACGTGCACGACGGTGGCAACGCGCAACTTTTTCGGCTACTGTCAAATATGACAAGTAAACATTGTTAGTATTTTTGCAATTAAAAACCAAAATAAACAGTAAATGATACTTGTTGACTTTATTTGAGTGCAATTTATTGAATAGTGTATGTGTACAATGGATATAATCATAAAAACCGCGTTCGAAAGTATTACACACAGCCGCAATAGTTTCCATTTTTTGTCACGTTGTGCGCTGCGATCGTTTTTGTACACCTGCCACCCGCTTTGCACATAGCGAATAGATGCAATGCCACCGACACACCTGGAGTGTCCGCATGGTTTTGTAGGGCGGCATAGCTCAAACTTCATGAAAATTGAGGTGGCGTTGAATGGAACGCGTCTCATATGTTGTGTGACGAAATAAGATCATTGGGGCGTGGTCTAATGTTTTTGATACGTAAGCAAACTAGACGTAACGTAGGAAACTAATACATTAGTATCCAATTTCATTCCGTCAAGAGCTGCTCCACGCCACGTAGTTTTGCCGGGACTTCGATCTATGCAACTGGTCATCAATCACTAGGAAAAACATTTACTTAGCTACTAAATTTTTCAGTTAGGAATTTCCATAGTGTAACGCCATAAAATTGCTATACTGGATATGAAAGTAACCTGCTCAGGAGTAGGTAAGTAGGTATAATGTCATGCACGTTTAGTAGTTATTGAACTTAGGTGTTTCCGCATCAGTATGACGTGGGAGTCTTCAAGAGGAGAGTGAATAGGCCTTATCTAAGTTACTGCGCTCAACATTAATCACCACTTACCATCAGATCGTAGTCAAGCACTACCTTACTATAAGAAATAAAAAAACTTGCCCACACGACTGCACCGTGCACGAGTCTCTAGTTATAACTGAGGAGGCTTAGGGTCCCGCAAACTGACTGCAGCCACCGGCGGCTGTGGCGCTGTGACGCTTCTTTTTAGAAGCGCGGTCCGGCCAACAGCCGCTTCGGCTAAATTCTGCTCACTGTTATTAGAGCTGTTGGTTGTTGGCCGAATCGCGCTTCTAAAAAGAAGCGCCACAGCCGCCGTGCCGGGGGCTGAAGTCAGTTTGCGGGGCCTCTTAGAAAATACTCCACCACGCTGGTCTAGTGCGGATTGGTGAAAGGGTTGGCCAACCCATGGGGCGGAAGATTCATGCCACCCGAAGGCCTCTGACATATTTTATCGATTGTGATCTAATAAAAATAACCGGAAACGTGCCTTCTGAAGCACAGAATTGAGGGAGTATTTGTACTAGGTACTCAAAATAATATTTAAGTAATAGATAACAAAAATAGTAACGAAATTGTTAGAAAAGTAAACCAAAAATGTTCCAGGTTTGAATATATTGTCATATATTGTAATTCACTCAAAAAACTAATGTCTAGATTGTAATCTCGTATCTTCTCTTGCAAATAAATCCATAAGAATTACTGCTATTCGACGTATATTATTATCACAACCCTTCAGGTTATGGGCCCAGGACGCGTCGGCAAGCGCTGTCGGCAAGTATTTAAAGTATAATATAATTTCAATAAATAGTTGCAAGATTTCGACGATTGCGGCTTGTGTAGCAAAACGTCAAAATGGCGAATTCTTTTAACAATATCGTCATGGAAAAACTCACTGGAATTAAGAATTACCATAACTGGAAATTCCAGATGAAGATGATATTAGTTCACGAGGATTTGTGGGATTGTGTGATATCCGAGAAGATTGAAGACGAGAAGAAAGACTTGAAAACCTTAGCCAAAATTTGTTTGGCGGTAGCTTCGTCCGCTTATCCACATGTCAGAAACGCCTCTAGTGCACGTATGGCATGGCAAAATTTAGAAAGGGCATATGAGGACCGAGGTCTGTGTCGAAGGTTGAGTCTGTTGAGAAGTCTTTTTGCTATAAAACAGTGTGAATGTGCGAACATGGACAGCTATATAGCCAAAATTACTGAAAATGCTCAACTATTGGCTGATATAGGTTCCCCGTTAGAGGATGACTTCCTGGCTGTCATAATATTAAGCGGCTTAACTACAGAGTATGATCCATTGATAATGACTTTGGAAAACAGCAATATTAGATTGTCAAGTGAAACTGTAAAGGCCAAATTGCTACAGGAAGATCAAAGGCGTCTTGATAATACTAGCGTGACTGCACTGGCTGTGAAGAAAGCTATAAAATGTTTTAAATGTAATACGCCAGGTCACATAATGAAGAATTGCCCAAACATTACTCGAAGCAAGGAGCGAGGATCTTATAGCAAGGAGCAGGGTTCTCACAGCAAGGAGCGAAGAACTCAGAACAAAGATGAATCCATATTATCTGCATTGTCTGTGTCAATGAAGGATGACACATGGTGCGTCGACTCAGGAGCAACTAACCACATGTGTAACAATAGGTTAATGTTTCATGACTATGAGCCGATAGACTCTATAAAGGAAAATGTGGCAAATGGAGACAAGCTGTCAGCTGTTGGTAAGGGTAACATTAAGATTAAATTAAATAATTGCATAAAAACTATAAGCGATGTATACTTTGTACCAAAACTTTCTGTTAATTTACTATCAGTTAGTTCGATGACACGAAAGGGTTTAACTGTCTTATTTAGTTCTGATGACTGTAAAATATTGAAAAATAATGAGATAGTTGCAACTGCTAGCCATGTAGATCGTGTGTTTCGGTTGAATACCGATGGATCTATTTGTAATAGTGTGTCAGATAATGCTGTGATTTCACAGTGTTCAACTTCACAGGTGAATGCAGTTACAGGTGTCACTGTAGGCACGGTTGAGGTGGAGCCGAAGGTGTCTGCTCACGCAGACTGTAAGGTTTCTCAGGAAATCTGGCATAGGCGACTTGCTCATTTAAACTCACGTAGTATGTACCTCATGAAGAAAGGTATGGTAACAGGCGTTGATTATGAAGTAGCTAATTTTCAGCCATGTGAAGCTTGCGTTAAGGAGAAGAAGGCTCGGGTACCATTTCCAAAGAAATCGGAAAGTAGGTCAACTGAATTGTTAGGGCTGATACATAGCGACTTATGTGGACCTATGTCACAACCATCTTTAGGTGGAGCTAAATATTTTCTCACATTTACTAATGACTGTTCACGAAAAACTTTATTTTCTTAAGTCAAAAGGTGAAGTATTCGATAAATTCAGGACGTTTAAAGCCCTGGTAGAAAAGCAAACTTCAAAGAAAATAAAAGTTTTAAGGAGTGATAACGGTCTTGAATACATTAATAATAAATTCCAGACATATCTGAAGGAGGAGGGGATTGTTCATCAAACTACGGTCCCATATTCACCGTCACAGAATGGGGTCAGCGAAAGGGCTAACCGGACCATTGTCGAGAAGGCGCGGTGCATGCTCCAAGACGCTGGATTGGACAAGCGCTTCTGGGCAGAGGCGGTTCAGACGGCTGTCTACATTAAGAACAGGTCACCGACAAAAGCTGTGATGGGGAAAACTCCAGAAGAAATGTGGTCCGGAAAACGAGTTAATGTGAGTCATTTTAAGATATTTGGATGTGTAGCTTATGTTTTGATGCCGAACAGAAGGAAACTTGATTCGAAATCAAAGAAGTATATTTTTGTGGGATACTGTGAGGATACCAAAGGATATCGCCTGTTAGATCCAGATTGTCCTACAAAATGTATAAAAGCTAGAGACGTCACATTTTTTGAAAACCAATTTCATTCAAGAAAAAATGTTGTTATGTCACATGATGATAATTTTAATTTACTGACAAACAATTTGAATGAACAAAGATTGTCAGAGTCATTTAAGGATCAGTCTGATCATGGATCCACTGATGATAATCTGTCTGATGGCATAACTAAAACAAGTGAGAGAAGACAGGAGATTATCGATTTAAATGACACTGATAATTCTGATACAATATTATCCAATACAGATCGCTGTTCGGATGTAACTTATGTTCCAGGGTCTTCAGACTTGGAGTCTGATGACACGTACGTGGAAAGTTACGGAAGCGCTGTAGATGAAGATTCTTTCGACGTAAATATGGCATTGGCGCTGAGCATCGGAACTGATGGAAGCGATACACCGATGACGGTACAAGAGGCGCTTAGTTCTGAAGATGCTAGTCATTGGCGTGCTGCAATGAAAGATGAGTATGAATCGTTCATTAAAAATAATTGTTGGACTTTAACTAAGTCGGAAAAAGGTCAGAAGCCAATAAAATGTAGATGGGTTTTTAAAATAAAACGTGGTCTTGACAAAGAGATATTGAAATATAGAGCACGATTAGTTGCTAAGGGGTACACACAAAAGTATGGGATTGATTACAATAAAACTTTCGCCCCGGTTGTCAGACATTCGACTATAAGAATGCTTTTCACAATAGCTCTCGAGTATAATCTTAATATTGATCAGCTAGATGTGAAAACTGCCTTCTTAAATGGTGATCTAGCCGAACATGTTCTAATGGAGCAACCAGAAGGATTTGTTATAAAGGGGAAGGAAAACATGGTATTAAAGTTAAACAAATCCATCTATGGTCTAAAACAAGCAGCTAAATGTTGGTATGATAAAATACACAGAGTTTTGACAAGTAAAATGCAATTTAGGAACTCGTCTGTGGAACCATGTGTGTATTTTAGATATCAAGAAGGGAGGCTAACAATTGTTACTATATACGTTGACGATATTCTCTTATTTACATCTGCTGTTGAAGATGGAAGGATTATTACAGATCAACTTAATAAGGAATTTGAAATTAAAGATCTGGGTTCAGTCCATAACTTCTTAGGAATGAGAATCTGTAGAAATAATAACCAAATTTCTATTGATCAGTCACATTACATAGAAGATGTTTTAAGAAGGTTCAATATGGAAAACTGTAAACCGGTCAGTACACCTATGGAGCCTGGCTTGAAACTTGTAAGAGCTGAAAATAATAATGAGAATTGTGAGTATAGGCAATTGATTGGATGTCTTACTCGTATGTACATAGCTGTATGTACTAGACCAGACATTGCTCATGCAGTGAGTCGTTTAAGTCAATTCAATAATTATTATTCTGATGTTCACTTTAAAGCAGCTAAGCGGGTGCTGAGGTATTTAAAAGGAACAATGTCTTATAAGTTGTACTTTGAAAAATCGGGATTAAATGTTTCCGGTTATGGAGATGCTGATTGGGCATCATGTCAAGTAGATCGCAAGTCTTATACAGGTTTTGTTTTTAAGATAGGAAAGTCTGTTGTTTCTTGGGAGAGTAGAAAACAGAAAACTGTGGCTCTCTCAACCACAGAAGCTGAATCTATCTGATGCTACTAAGGAAGCTATGTTTATTCGTACTTTCTTGAAAGAATGTTTAGAGTTGAATGGTGTCAATATCAAATTGTTTAATGACAACATATCTGCGCAAAAATTATGTGATAATTTAATGTTTCATTCACGGTGTGTGTGTGGATTGAGTGAGCACCCTAAATAAAATTAATAACATTATGCTAGTTATTTAGTAAAAGTATAGAAACAATTGTAAAAGCAATCTCACAATTTGTAAAAAGATAAAACGCGAGATATATCAGTTAATGTATGCTCACTCAGTTCTCACTTAAGACCACTCTGATCTATGAATCCGTGAAGGATACATTTAAGATTTGTGTACTAGCTTTTTGTAAAACCTTTGTAAAGTTGTCGTTTTTAGATACCAATCGCCTACTGCCGTATAAAAAAAAAGTTACAAATGTTTTCTTATGCTCACTCAATCCGCACACTTTGAAATGACCCGATTTCCTATAAACCAACTTGAATTAAATTTTGTCATATGTCTCGATTGATTTAAAGGTATTTATATGAATTTGTTAAACACAAAACGAACCATAAAGCTTGCACGTTTTTATAAAATTTATTATTTTAAGTGCTCACTCAATCCACACAATTCTGAAAAGTAATAAGCACGTATATCTTTGAATTTATAGGTAGTTATAAAGATATAAATTGCTCAAGTTTTAGTAAAAATTATTACAAAAAGTGTGCCATTTCGAATTCTTGTTTTTTAGTTTAGTTTAAAAGATATTAATTTGGTAATGTTTCAATGAAAATCTACCACACTGTAGGGTTGTCACGAAGAACTTTTTTCAAATTAAATTTATTTTTTAAAGTGACGTATAATATTTACGTGCTCAGCAGTGAGATATATTTCAGTAGGTTCAAGAATACACCAATTTGAGCGAAATCATTTATTCTTTAATAAAACAATATAACTTTGGAGGTAACGAATTAGTAATACAATGAAATGAATTACATTGAAATTTTGTAACTTCTCAAAACGCTACAGGTGTATTTTGTAATTTATCTAAAGCGTTTGATTGTGTAGAGCATAAAACTCTATTATTAATTAAGCTTAATCACTACATCATCAAGAATACGTCGCTTAACTTGATCGCATCTTACTTAAAAGGCAGGATTCATGTGTTAGTGTTAACGATGTCAAATCGACGAGATCAAAATGTGTTCTGGGTGTTCCTCAAGGTGACAACCCTACAGTGTCGTAGATTTTCATTGAAACATTAACAAATTAATATCTTTTAAACTAAACTAAAAAACAAGAATTCAAAACGGCACACTTTTTGTAATTATTTTTACTAAAACTTGAGCAATTTATATCTTTATACCTACCTATCAATTCAAAGATATAAATCCTTATTACTTTCCAGAATTGTGTGGATTGAGTGAGCACTTAAAATAATAAATTATTTAAAAACGTGCAAGCTTTATCGTTCGTTTTGTATTTTACAAATTCATATAAATACCTTTAAATAAATAGAGACATATGACAAAATTTTATTCAAGTTGGTTTATAGGAAATCGGGTCTTTTCAAAGTGTGTGGATTGAGTGAGCATAAGAAAGCATTTGTAACTTTTTTTTATACGGCAGTAGGCGATTGGTATCTAAAAACGACAACTTTACAAAGGTTTTACAAAAAGCTAGTACACAAATCTTAAATGTATCCTTCACGGATTCATAGATCAGAGTGGTCTTAAGTGAGAACTGAGTGAGCATACATTAACTGATATATCTCGCGTTTTATCTTTTTACAAATTGTGAGATTGCTTTTACAATTGTTTCTATACTTTTACTAAATAACTAGCATAATGTTATTAATTTTGTTTAGGGTGCTCACTCAATCCACACACGTACACACTCATTCACGCACTAAGCATATTGATATAAGACATCATTTTGTGAAAGACATTGTAGCTAAACAATATGTTAAAGTTGAATATCTTTCTACGGATAAAATGATTGCAGATCTGCTTACAAAACCATTAGTAAGAGATAAGTTTGTAAAATTAATGTTACAACTGAATTTAAGAAAGTGATAATGTAATATGTTACTTACTTTGTTATACTTATGGTTTGATATGGTACCTATATGATATTTTTTAAATATTGACCTTGTTAATATGTAGTATTGTTAACTACTGTGTATCATGCTAGGTGCCTGAATGTTTTTTGTGTGTCAGGTATTTGGAACATTTTGATTTAAGGGGAAGTGTTAGAAAAGTAAACCAAAAATGTTCCAGGTTTGAATATATTGTCATATATTGTAATTCACTCAAAAAACTAATGTCTAGATTGTAATCTCTTATCTTCTTGTAATCAATAAATCCATAAGAATTACTGCTATTCGACGTATATTATTATCACAACCCTTCAGAAATAATGTCATTTCTCGTTATAACATTATTTAGGTATATGTACCTATATGCTATACACAAAAACCTAACACCCAAAGTCATAGATTCTGATATTAATACACAAATATAGGGCGTATTTGCTGTTATATTATACTTACCCGACCCAGTTTATCCCCGTAACACGATTTCATATTACGGTTGCGTGATGCTCACGCCGCGCCGCAGCCGCCAAAATGAATAATAATATAAGTACCCGCAAGCTTTAGTCGTAAATTACACATTAAAAAACATTACGATTATTTATTTTCAAACAAATTAATTATAAGAAACGACCTTCGAGCTTCGTAGGCACAAACTTCTAAAGCTTAAGTTTTACCATAGTGGGTATTGGCTTAAGTTGTACAATAGGCAATGGTAAATGTCAAGGACAGTATTTTTGAATAAGCGACCAAGGTTACCGCAGTTCTAAATAAACTTTATGAGGTTAAGGTTCTATTGTGCGTAAGCTTGTATTATTATAGCAGTCTTTATGATTCGGTTTCAGTCACACGAATAACGTACGGGGTACATAGAACGTGGTTAGTATGTAGGTAGGTAGGTACTAGGAGCTACGAGCGCTATTTAGTATCAAAGTATGCGGTGGAAATCGCGTAGTTATACAGGAGATGCACATTGCACAGCGATGGGTCGCAATTGGCATTCCTGACCTGTTTAGATGCAAAGAAGGAATTTTGCATCGAGCTTTCTGCATTCTTTCCAATAAACGACCGCGTTAAACACATTAAGATTTTTGCATGGTGGCTGGGTAGCAAATACTCACGTCTCTACCTACCTAAATATTATACCTAACTCTAGAGTCCAGTAACCTCTCAAAGAGTCCGTATTCAGGCGTGGGAATGAGCAGGGAAGTTTGTAGATGACTGCTCAATAATAACGTAATAATGTCCATAAGTATTCTCGCACATTATACTTACATTCATAGTTGGTAAGTAGGTAGGTATTACTACAAAATATGGACACAAACAGAAGGAAAATTCACGTATCAAATTTAGTTTTTGTGCATTATGTGTGAACGCGAAATGTTTGGAGCTTTTGTTTGGAGGTTATGGTCTATGATTTGGTAGTCTATGTTTTGGTACTAAGAACGTAGGCGTAAAAGGAAGCAGTCAACTTTGTGGGGTTAAACAATGAGGTACCTAAATACTGCAACAATCTACAGTGAACCGTTGCCGACGTTCATGAATGATTAACCTCAGCAGAGTATTAGTGGTAGTAGGTAGTTAAATAGGTAGAACCTAAAAGGGCAGTTCTCAGTAAAACATTTTTGCTGCTACCTACATTCAATCACTGACACTCGTAATTGCACACATCACCAGAGCGCAGAGTCCAGCCCATGCATTATTTATGTTTGTTCCGCAATTCCAAAATTTTCTACTAAGTAGGACGTTGAAGCTGTTTCTGTTGACATTTATTTGAGGATCAATAATGAGAAGTAGTAGTGGTAGTATTCCTTACTATACACCAGAGAAATAAAAAAAGTCGCTGAGACAAAGAAAATAATTATACAAAAGTCGGTGTGATCGCTAAATAGATTTTTTACAAGCTACCAGAATTTGGGAAGTTGTCACTAAAGGAATCGCAAGTTGTACTTAGGATAACCTGGCCTTGCCTGGACAAAAAATGTTTCTTAAAAAAACTAAGTAACATAGAATAATAAACAATTTTTCGTTAACAATAGCAAATAATATTGAAAGAACCTAGAATGCAAATGGGGAGTACCTAATTACCTATAGGAACATAAAATCACAGTTGCGAGTAAGAGTAAAATATTTTATTTTTTGTTATATTTTATAAGAAGAATTTATTATCCTTATGTAAAGTTCAAGTACCTGGTTGACCGAGCTTTGCTCGGTTGAAAATTATATTTAGTATGAATCGCAAGAAATACGAGGAATTCCGCCATCTATTCAGGAGTCAAATCATACAACTGTTCACTGAGCACAAAATTCATTTTACTTATGTTACGGCCAAAGGATCTCAACAGCGTGTTTCACAAAGTTGTACAGCGCCATCTAGTTTCATACTACTGAAATTTCAACACGTTACAAACAGTACCTCATAGAAGTTAACTGTGTGAGCGAATTAATTGTATTTTAAATAGGTACATACTTAATTAGATAAATTCATTGAACTTTCCTTCGTACTTTTCGCAGGCTTAGGCAGTCCCCGACTGAAATTTTTATTTGCGATAAAATGTATTGAATGTTTATGATAATTAAACAACATAAATAAATATACTTTTAGTTTAATGAGCAAGTTGTTAGGCGTACTTAAAATTTTATTGATTCTATTTACAACAATAGTAATTTCATCGATCTGACCATTATTTATTTAAAACTTTATTAAAATATATTATTAAATCGATAATAACAAAACTAACATTTATTTAAAAATATTCTCGTAAATATCACAAACGCACGTTAAACTATCACTACGCGTCCTGCGAAGTCAAGCGAGATAATCGCACTGATTTTTAATTTTATTCAAACAGAAAATAGGTAGGTATAACGCAAAAATAGCGCTTCAACGTAAGAATGAATAATATTAGTATTAGCCGAACAAAAATATATTCGAGCGCCATCTAGTTTCATACTGCTGAAACAAACAAACCGTATCTCATAGAAGTTATCCTAATGTTTCATAGATGGCGTCAGTTCAACACGTTACAAACAGTACCTCATAGAAGTTATCCTAATGTTTCATAGATGGCGTCAGTATGATGTTTTTAAAATCTCTTTATCTCGGGAACCGAGCTTTTCTCGAACCTGGGACCTTGATAAATCGATTCCTTGAGCCGAAAACCCCCTAATCTGTAACTTTCATGAAAATCTTTGCAGCCGTTT
Organism: Hesperia comma; assembly: GCA_905404135.1. Taxonomy (NCBI): domain Eukaryota; kingdom Metazoa; phylum Arthropoda; class Insecta; order Lepidoptera; family Hesperiidae; genus Hesperia; species Hesperia comma. The sequence continues at coordinate 9,715,830 of FR990021.1, read as the reverse complement.
CCGAGATCGTGATTATATATATATAAATAAATAAATATACAAGAATTGCTCGTTTAAAGATGTAAAGTTCAATATTAATGAGTCGGTTACGTTATAAGTATATTTTACAATACTCTTTATTGTACACCAGATCAAGAAAATAACAGACATTGACATTTACATTGAAGTTGTACAAAGGCGGTCTTATCGCTAAAGAGCGATCTCCTCCAGACAACCAGGGGTTGAGAAGTTGTGATTTAAGGAAGGAAAATTTTAAATTTTTTTTTATTTATATAATGAATAAATAAAAATTAGCTATTTAATAGGCTTTTAATTCCCTTGTATGAAAGTACCCCACCTGCTGTACGAAGGTACCCCTTGGAAGGGGTGCATTCGTACAAATAACTTATCTTCAAAAAATAGCAATAACCCTATAACCGTTTCATACTGTAATTTCAAATTATTTTTCAAGCTACTACGATATATTCCCCACATTTTGGGACAAAAACGGGATAATTTTGACAATTTACTTTTAAGATAAAAATTAAAATATAAAAAGTGTATGAAGGGTGACCACTTTCCCTTACTTACCTATAGATTGACAGTTTGGTACGCATATGGCTCCCATGGCAATGGTGAGTGATGTCACGATCAAAGTTATTGGGGTTAAGGAAGCGCTTTACCCTGATAATCTTATTCAGGATAAAAGCCTAAAAAATAATTGCGAAACTATAAAATAACTGCTTTCTCATTGGACCTGGATCTTTGTGTAAATTTCAAATTAATAAGCTTTCTTGAAAGTGAAAATTATGATGAAAGATTCCGTTACAAACATACAACACAACCTACAGGTCGACCATTTTTCAAATAACATCGATGTCAGGCTGTCGAGATTATTTTACGCGGGCTAGCTTTACTCCGTCAAGTAAAGCTGTGAATGATAAATTGATGAGGGACTTCGTTTCAATACAGGAACTATGATATTGTAGCTGTAGCCAATAAAACGGTGCATCTATTGTTTAGTGTAATCACTGGTCGTAATAGATAACCAGAAGAGCTGTAAAGACAGATGCTATCGCCAGCCGGCGGTGACGCGGCCTGACTGACCGCTCGTCTGGCCCGCCGCGGGGCCGGCCAACTTGGCAAGAGCCGTGGTTAATTTTATCGATTTATTATGTCCGATTGCCTTCTTGGCCCGGTTTCGGCACTTACAAACATTTCCGTAGTTGGTCCTTGCTCTTGAAAACTCGGCTATTGGGACACACGTTATTCCTAACTTGGACACAATTTTGTGACTTTAACCAAATTTGGCAGTTTCCGCTCAATCTATGAATTTTTTTGGCAATGGTGCAATATGTGTCTGTATATTACGTTCCTTTGTTTCCATTTAAGGATACTTAGTAGGTAAACATAAGCGTAGTCGGCCATCCAACAAGTCCTGTTGCGCCTGGAAAAGTCAGTATAGTCCGTTTTTTTTCGCTACGGACTAAATTGACACAATATGCAAATGTCAAATTTCTAAAAAATGTTACCAGCTTTTTAGATATAGTGTTGTACTACGTTACCGGTGATCGTAACTTTTTACTCTTACCACATAATTTTATTATTAATTGACAATAGACGAATCTTTTCAAAGTCGTGGTGAATATGGAGCATCACATATAAAAAATATATTTATTGATTTTAATAACTAAGTAAATAAGACAATTACTTATTTATAATTGAAGAATACGTAATAACATACATTTAACAACAATAACAACACATTACGGTTGTCGCCACATTGTTAAAATTTTAAAGACACATTTTTGTAATTGTTACTGAAAAACGATACTAGATTGTAAATTACGTAAGGTTACGGTCGTGGCACATCACTATTAATGATTTGCAAAAAAATAGCAACACAGCTTATGTCAATTTAGTCCGTAGCGAAAAAAAAACAGACTATAGTTACTTTATTCCTTTATCTCTTGACTCGGTGCCTCGGCGATGCCTTTGCGTGACAAATCATCATCAGAAACCATGTGCTCGTTTATTACATTCTTATATGTTATCTTTAAATCTATCGTTTTAATAAATTAACGCTTTTTTATTTATATCAAGATTCTGCAAACGTGAAATGTCCGTTTTTGTTGTTTCCGGAACACCTTGCTACACTTTTACCGGTACAGAAAATTTCGATATCATCTTCTGTCCGCTTTCTGCAACCCTAAAAGCTTGTTCCCATTCAATTAATGATGGGGATTTTAGTTTTGTGCGCTGAGTTTTTACGAAGCAGGGGAATGGGAGCATTTTACGAAGCACTTAGACGAAATTTCTATTTTCAAGACTACCTATCGTATTACAAGTAAATACGCACAGAGGGTGGTTTACGCGGAGATATATTTTTATGTTACATCTCCCTAAATGGTCATCAAATTCAATGTAGTAAACTTGCTATAAAATATGATAATGGATTGGCACTAAAAATTTAATTAAAATGTAGTATTAGCGAGACGTAGAGAGCCGTAATGCCCATCACAGAGTGCATCCGACATGCTGAGGATCGGTCTCACTGGAGGGAAATTAGGAACAACTTTATGAAAGAATACCAGAGCAGGCACGACCTTCAGTAATGAAGACACGACCAGAAGAGAGATTAGCGAGACAGCGACTAACTTGTTACGTTTGTGGTGGTGAAAGTTCTAACACAAACATAAGTAGTTCTATGTTCTAATGCCTATCACAAGTCTAACTTATCTACACTTTATATAAACCATCTTCTGGGTTAAATTTCATGAAAAATGTTGAGCGTGTATAAAAAAACGAAAAGTGCTGGCATTTTCCCTTAACTTAATATAAACGTCAGTATAAAAAATATTGTCCTCGGGAAACGGATATTTAAATATTTTCGTTACTTGACGCAGAGGATAATCTAATCATAATCCATCGTCCGATCTTTCATAATATGAAGTCTTGTGTCAGTAAGGCACTTCTCACATTACGCTATTTATGAGCTACGCGACTGCAACGCAATCCAAAATTCGTATGTATCTGACACTGTCTACTGACAGGAGTCGCATCGTAGACGCGTCTCCTGTCACCTGTCAGTGAAAACATGAAAACAGTGATAGGTAATCATCTTAGATACCTTACCTGAAAAGCAAGACAGTGCAGTCGTGCGACCTTATTGGTTACAACTTACCAATGAACACGTACCTACCTATGGCTAGGCACAGACAATAGTAGGTATACGTTGTGACAGAACAAACTTACACATTTTTTCGCCTAGCCCCCATCCTTACTATGCGATAAGGAACTTCGTTTCAAAACACTGAAAGACTTTACACATTACAGGCTTTATGACTTAAGAAATTGTGGAAGAACTTGGTATAATTTATGTCACTTCTTTTATTACGGACCTTGTAATCTCAGTACCTACCTACTTACTTATCTAGCAAAATTCTTGTTACGGACTTGGCTTTCTTTTACATTTATGTTTTTGTTAAGATTAATCTTACTCTGTAGCATATCCGTAAGTAGGCAGTTTTGCTACTTGTACATGTACAACATTTCACCATGTACAAGGATACTTATTCTAATCCTAGATTCTTAACGAACGAGCTTGGGTTTTATTCCTGTTTGAATTTTAGTATGTACGTACCTATTTCATTAAATGATTTTTGCTATTGGGTGTTGGCAATTTGGTGATTGTACTTACCTAGTTGTGTATGTCCATGTCGCCTCATACACAAAATTCTAGCCTTCGCTTCGTTATTGCATTACAATTATTCTGCTACCAAAGCTAAAAAACTTAAGAAGCTACAATTTTTTATTTTTTCTTTAATCTTTCTGCTGTCTTGTTTTGCTCTAAAAGACCTAAAAAGTATATTATGTCTCAGGGAGGAGTATTATTATTAAATCGTAATGTTTATAGACAATTTTAGCAAACTACAATTGATTAACAATTCGTTGCTATTACGCCACCCTTGCTTTAATCTCTGAGAGCGAGCGAGGTAATCCCTTTCAGGTACCTAATAGCGGTAACAGGGAATGGAGATTGTACTAATTGGGCTGGAAGTACCTCCACACAAAGAATTTACAATCACTTACTCCATAAATGTAAATGAAGGCACAACAACACACACCTACGAAATTCGGATTGGGAATATGAAATGGAATAGTCTAAAAATCGAAAAGTCTAGTCTATTTATACAATTGCCATGGGCGGCAGTGGAAGGGTGGTGCTGCATGCTCGTTTGCTACCTTAATTCAATAAAAAAAAAGTAAGAGAGTAGGTAGGTATACCTACAAATAAGGGATGTGAATAAAACGGTGAAGTAATAAATCAATCTTTTTACTGTAGGTAAGTAGTAGGTGTGGTGTGTAATTACACCCCGTGTGGTGTCCGGGTTCACTTCGTAGAATAGCACCACTCCCGCTCTTCCTGGGATGTCGTAAAAGGCGACTAATAGGTAAATCCAGTAGATGGGCAGCAGCATCTAACTGTGTATTATGAACACTAACTGCGGTCACCAACTCGCAATTGCCAAGCGCGGTGACTATGGCTAACACCCCCTTATGGCAGACACCAAAAAACCCCGGCCCCCAGTCCCCGGCGGCCCCGCTATTCCTGGCTATGGTAGCGGTCACGGTAACGGCGGGGCAGGGGGTGCTAAGAATCTCCGGAAGAGATCGGGCTACCACTCCCAACGACCTCTGCACCTGGCAACATACAATACCAGGACACTGAGGACCGATGACATGATATATGAGCTGGAAGAAGAGATAGGCAGGTTAAACTGGAGCATTTTGGGATTATCCGAAGTCCGAAGACAGGGGGAGGACACGATAATACTCAAATCCGGTAACCTGTTCTATCACCGGGAGGGCGAACATCTGTCCCAAGGTGGTGTCGGGTTTCTCGTCCACAAGTCCCTCGTCAACAATGTTGTGCAAGTAGGGAGTGTGTCGAATAGGGTAGCGTACCTTATACTCAGAATATCTCAACGATATTCGCTGAAGGTTATACAGGTATATGCGCCGACATCGACACATCCTGAAGATGAGGTTGAGGTGATGTATGAGGATATCAGTAAAGCCATACACACCTCAAAGTCTCATTTCACCGTTGTGATGGGGGACTTCAACGCGAGACTAGGCGCGCGAAATGGTGACGAAGAGAAAGTGGGGCCTTTTGGTATCGGACGTCGGAACCACCGAGGCCACTTGCTGGCTAACTTTTTGGAGAAGGAGAACCTCTATATGATGAACTCCTTCTTCAAGAAGAAGCCACAGCGCAAGTGGACTTGGATAAGTCCAAACGGTTCCACAAAAAGTGAGATTGATTTCATCCTGGCAAACAAACGGCACATATTTAATGATGTCTCTGTGATCAGCAGGCTTAAAACCGGAAGCGATCACCGAATGGTAAGAGGCACATTAAATATCAACATAAAGCTTGAAAGGTCTCGCCTGATGAAATCTATTCTCCGCCCAACACCTGTCCAGATCCAAGGCTCCGAAAGCTTTCAGTTAGAGTTGCGAAATCGTTTTGCGTGCTTAGACTCTTGCGACACAGTGGACGATTATAACAATAGGATGGTTGCAACGGTCCACGAGGTAGGGTTAAAGTTCTTCAAAACCCGCCCCAGTGGTAGGTCTCGAGTTCTCTCAGAACGCACACTCGATCTTATGAGGGATAGACGAGAACTACGTGTGCAGTCTCCAGCCTCCTTGTCAGAGTACAGGCGGCTCAATAAACAGATCTCGCAGGGAAGGCGACACGACTTGCGTGCTCATAATACAAGTCGTGTAAAACACTTTATAGAGCAGAATCGCGGCTCAAAAGTGTTCGCCAAAGATCTGGGTATTGGGCAAAGCCAACTGACAAGGCTGAAGACCGAGTCTGGCACGGTGGTCTCGTCAAAACCCGAAGTCCTGAGAGAGGTCGAGACGTATTACGGACGCTTGTATACCTCCTCATGCGCTCCTGTTCCCATAGAAGGAAACGACAAACGAGCCAAGCTAACCCGACACTATACCGAAGATATCCCGGACGTCAGTCTGTATGAGATTAGGGAGGCCTTGAAACAGCTAAAAAACAACAAGGCACCGGGAGATGACGGAATCACAACTGAACTGTTACGAGCCGGAGGGAAGCCTCTCTTGGTCGTGCTGCAGAAGTTGTTTGATTCCGTTATCAGCAGTGGAACAACCCCGGAAGCGTGGAGCAGAAGTCTGGTGACACTGTTCTTCAAAAAGGGAGACAAAACCCTTTTGAAGAACTATAGGCCCATTGCACTTCTGAGCCACGTTTACAAGCTGTTTTCAAGAGTACTCACTAATCGGATCGCACGCAGACTTGACGACTTCCAGCCTCCCGAACAAGCCGGTTTCCGAAAAGGCTTTAGTACCATGGACCACATACATACACTCAGGCAGGTTATACAGAAGACCGAAGAGTATAACCGGCCGTTATGTGTTGCGTATGTGGACTATGAGAAAGCCTTTGATTCTATCGAGACCTGGGCGGTGCTGGAGTCTCTTCAGCGGTGCCAGATCGACTAACGCTACATCGAGGTGTTGAAGTTTTTATACAAATCGGCCACCATGTCAGTCCGATTACACGACAGAAGCACGAACCCGATCCAATTGCAGCGAGGTGTCAGGCAAGGGGACGTTATCTCCCCGAAACTGTTCACTGCTGCATTGGAAGATGTGTTCAAGCTAATGGAGTGGAAAGGGCTCGGCATTAACATCAATGGCGAACACCTCACACACCTTCGATTTGCCGACGACATAGTCATCATGGCGGAAACGCTGGAGGACCTCAGTACCATGCTAGGAGACCTGAACAGCGCCTCACAACGGGTGGGTCTTAAGATGAACATGGACAAGACAAAAATCATGTCGAATGTCCATGTCACACCCGTACCAGTTGTTGTGGATGGCGCTGCTCTCGAAGTTGTCGACGAGTACGTTTACCTGGGACAAATGATCCAGATGGGTAAGTCCAACTTCGAGAAAGAGGTCACTCGAAGAATCCAACTCGGTTGGGCAGCGTTCGGGAAACTCCGGCATATCATGTCATCCAATCTTCCTCAGTGCCTGAAGTCGAAAGTGTTCGAGCAATGTGTGTTGCCAGTGTTAACATACGGATCTGAGACGTGGTCTCTTACAGTTGGCCTCGTTAAAAGGCTCAAAGTCACACAGCGTGCTATGGAGAGAGCTATGTTAGGTATTTCGCTACGAGACAGGATTCGTAACGATGAAATTCGTAGACGAACGAAAGTTACCGACATAGCTCTCAGAGTTAGCCGGCTGAAGTGGCAATGGGCAGGCCACATCGTTCGAAGGACAGACAGCCGATGGGGCAAAAAAGTCCTCGAATGGCGACCACGCCTTAGTAAAAGGAGCACAGGACGCCCCCCGACAAGGTGGACTGATGACCTGAAGAAGACAGCAGGAAACCGCTGGATTCAGAGGGCTCAGGACCGGTCGGAGTGGCGCCAATTAGGGGAGGCTTATGTCCAGCAGTGGACTTCGATAGGCTGATAGATAGATAGATAGATAGAAGTAGTAGGTATATTGTTTAGCTCTGAACTTTCAAATGGGTATGTAAATTAATTAACTTGTCAATGTTAACTTTTATTTACCCTGATAATCGTGGAGTCGAAATACACCCACCCCCTTCCCCGTCTTTGTTGTGGGAATTAAATTCTGTCTGAACCCCACAAACGAAATGAAACTATGACTATACCCAGGTGACTTGTTGTAATGTATATTAGTTTTTGACATGTAGCACACTTGCAACGTATTACTCATCTGTAAATGCGTTTTATTAATAAATACAAACAACCGCGATAGAAGACTTTATTGCTATTTAATTAATTTGGATTTAACCGACTTCAATAAAAAGGAGGTTCTAAATTCACCGGTATTATTCGTGTTTTACCTCCTAACTTTGACTGGGTGAACGGATTTTCATAATTTTATTCTTTTATATTCGAAATTCGAAAGCAGTTCCTAGTCTGACGAGTAGATTCCGAGGTATGGGGACATAATAATGTGCATAATCGACTATTTTGATGATGTTTATACTCGTATTATTTCCTTTCCGATGTGGTAATAAATTTTTGCTTTAAAGTTTTTTTTAAAGGCTTTTAAACAATTGATTTTTAGATATTTGTAGCTCACATTCGCACGAATATGTGAACCTGCAAATGTAGGAAAGTGTTTGACAATTTGTGCAATTACAATGGTTCGCGTGATTATGAGTGAGCGTGGTTGGAACTGCAATCTGGCAGTTTCATTAATACAAATAAACGAACACAATGTTGAACACAATAAACAGTTACTCTTCACAAACTTTAAGCAGCTACTAATGTTAACATGGCGTGATTGGTCTCGCAAAACCACAATTAACAATTTATTATACATGATGAGATGAGAAAACCTGTAATGCTGTTTTTCTAAATGAACGTGAGTCTTCTGTGGTGCAAGAATTTGACATAAAATCAACTTTCCCGGCATTAGATACCTTCCTCAGCTACCACCTGTCATATTTTATACCTAATGTTACCTACTTAGCTCGTTACCTACTTACTTAGCTCAAATGGTTTACATTATAGCAAAATCTACTTTATAATCACCATACCCCTTTAATTAACAATGAGCAAAAGATGATACCCACATAATAAAGAAAAGTAAAATCCATAGCAAGTAGGTACCTACTAACAGCTGACCTTCAATTTTACTAGTTCGTTTTAATGGAAATTTAAAATTGCTGGTACGTCCCAACTAGTATTACAGGTAATGTTTTATTTCGTTTCAATTTAGGGTTTCATTGATTGTTGGGCAGGTTTTTCTAACAGCTTTTTAGTCTCTTAGCTAATTGGAAATTCGTGTGACGGCAGTGACATATTTATTACCTATGTGAAAAGTTTACTATTTTTGTGACTGCTAATGGATACAGTTCAGGCAGTAGGTAATAAATAATTTTGTTAAATAGCCGCTTATTAAAAAAATATAGAAGAATAAAGAGAGGGATAGGACATAATGTGTTTTATGTTTTACTAGCTTTTGCCCGCGGCTTCGCCCGCGTAAAATTCGTTTATATCGCGAACCGGGGAAGTGGGGGAAGGGGTACGTCATCAACTATCTTCCTGGAAAAAATCATCAAAATCGTTGTTTTCATACAAACTTTCATCCCCTATTTCAAGCCTTTAGGGGTTGATTTTTGAAAAAAAAAGTAGCCTATGTGTGACTCTGGGTCTTCAACTATGTTCATTCCGAATTTCATCCAAATCGGACCGGTGGTTTAGCCGTGAAAACGTCACAGACAGACAGACAGACAGACAGACAGACTTTCGCATTTATAATATTAGTATGGAGTATGGATTAGGCATAACATAAGTTCTTCTTCTTCACCTGATACTTAAATAAATATAAATAAAAAGATAGTGCATGATTCTTATGGTGCGTACAGACTATATAACAAAACATGTTATAAAACATAGTTAAATAACATGTTTTTTTAATGTGGACGATATGTGTTACAAAAACAAGTTATACAACATGTTATTAGTTTGTGCAACAATCAACAATGTTATCCTTATCCTTACTAATCCTTACTAATATTATAAATGTGAAAGTGTGTTTGTTTGTTTGTTTGTGACGCTTTCACGTCGCAACAAAGCTATTATATGGTAAGGTTTATGTGTGTGGGGATAGTTAGGAGGGTGGAGAGTGACGTAGGCTACTTTTTACCGCGGAAAAACATCCCATTCCCATGGGAAGATCGATGTTTTGTTAGTTGCTAGATATTTATTTTCGGAGTTGTTAATAGATGGCGGTAATAAAATTCATTTGCAAGTTCTGAATTACGCTATCAAATACTACATGTAATTTACTTAAGTCATAGGCAAATGTAATAGGCTACTTTAGCTCTGCCTCGAGAACTCCCCGCTCCGGCTGTATTCAGTGTACCGCCCGCCCGCTGGCACTATCCTGTTGACTGATGTCCGCAAGTTGCTCAGCCAACAGGATAGTGCCAGCGGACCAGAGGGACCTTCGAGTCGAGAGCCTGGACGACTTCATCGAGAGATTGGCACGCAACATGTTCGGGCGTGTCGACGCGTCGCGGTTCCCGCATCTGCAGGACCTGGCTGCGCGGGACGGGCCTAGCACTGACTGATACTGGGGCTTCGTAAGTCGTCGCCCGGCGCTGATCGGCTCCTGCAGGGCTTCCCACCAGCGGAATTCACCCGGTAGGGCCTCGATCGCCTGGGCGGCGCGAAGATGAACCCCATCCCGTTTAAGACTCTGTGGCCTGTAAAAAGGCCACCACTCACTGGACTTGACCTATTGGTTAACCACAGATGGACAACGAAGGGCCCTAGGGCCCAGCCCAAGAACCGGCCCGTTTTAACGGGCCGCGAGAGACACCCCCAAAGGGGAACTAACTGTCCCGAGGGCTCCACACACCTCAGACAGGGTGGAGTGAAGAGAGCGAGTAGTAGGCTACTTTTTAGCCTAAATTCCTACGGGAGCGGGACCTACGCGGCTGTTACCTACGGGTCCCGAAGCGAAGCGCGGGCGGTTCTCTAGTATTATAAATGTGAAAGTGTGTTTGTTTGTTTGTGACTCTTTCACGTCGCAACATGGCTATTATATGGTATGGTTTATGTGTGTGGGGATAGTTAGGAGGGTGGAGAGTGACGTAGGCTACTTTGTACCGCGGAAAAACATCTCATTCCCATGGGAAGATCGATGTTTTGTTAGTTGCTAGATATTTATTTCCGGAGTTGTTAATAGATGGCGTTAGTAAAATTCATTTGCAAGTTTTGAATCACACTATCAAATACTACATGTAATTTACATAAGTCATAGGCAAATGTTACAGGCTACTTTTTAGCAGAGATTCCTACGGGAGTGGGACCTACGCGGCTGTTACCAACGGGTACCGAAGCGAAGCGCGGGCGGTTCTCTAGTATGCTATATTTAAGAAATGACACGCATTGAATTGTTATATAACACTGTTATATTACAATGTTATTTTAATGTGTACGGTCTTGTTACATGTTTCATTGTTAGACAACAATGTTAGATAGTATGGACACAAAATATGGATAGTACAGAAGTTAAGCTCATGTACATATATGTACCTCGATTTTGGTTATGCATGTGTGCGTTAGCCTAAGGGTTAACGACTCCGCAAAGGTCGTGGGTTGGATTTGTTATTTAAGTTATTGGTATGGATTAAACGGGAAAATTAAAATAAAGGTATACGTTTAGAATCATTAAAATGTAATGTAATTTAGTAAGCGTTAGTCATATTACCTAATTATACAATTAATTTACAATAATAATGCTATCATTGTAAATTAAGATTACGGGAGTCCTTAGATGAAAAATTCAATAAAGCAGGTAAGTAATTCAAGGTTATCTGTAATAATATGTTTTTTATACGAAATGATAATCACAAGTACGTGCAATAATGTGATTGCACGTACTTTTGGAGAGGAGGTACTTGGAGACATAGGTTAATAATAGAAATAAAATTGTTTCGTTTTGCGTATAGTGAATGTAAACTCAATATTTGCAACTAAACCCAGCGCGTTCTGCGGCAGTTTCGGTAATACTTATGTAATAATATCATAATGATATTTATTTATGGGATCTCATATGATCCGTTTATTTCATATTGTAATTTGTATTATATAATATTTTTGTATCTATATTAGGTACTGGAAACAAAATAAAAATCCTATTACATAAATTAACACTAAGAAAATAATTTTACATGTCCAATAATATAATCCTTCATTTAATGTTTTTATTAAAAATCCAAGGTATATACACTCTAACGTACAAAGAACTTCCTACGTCCTACATTGACTTGTGTTTAGTAACGGATCATTGAATTACAAGCAAGTAAGGACTTATTGTACCTTTCTGTAGCAACTAGATGTCTAAAAAATTTTAAATTGCAATTTAACACCGAATAAAAAAAACACTTCGATAATAGTTATAATAATTCCATTACTTATCCATTTTTAAGGAAAATTATCTTATTTGTGTATTATAAATGTCATATTGCTGGAAATAACAACCGCGATCCAAGTGGTCCGGTGCGTTCCGATTTTTAGTGTATGTGCACAGTGTCTATGTGTGAGTTCGTTTTGGGCACTTTGTACGAAGCTTAACATCTGTATTATCTAATTTGTGGTATGGACGTGTTATAAAACAGAAGTTATATAACATGTTACATAATCTGTACGCACCCTTAGAACGATTTAGTAACCCTTGTGTTACAACCTTTAGGTCATTGACTTTTCGTGTCAAAGACTCAAGTCATAGACATTACGCTTATTGCCCGTGGTTCAATCGCGAAGTCGTACTGGTCGATTTAAGGGTAATTTTTTAAAACTAAGTAGCAACATGCATTATCTAGCAATATTTTTAAATTGTTTTGTTCTTGTTTTATGAGGCATTGGATGTGTAGAGCGCCTTTAACTTTAGGGGTTTACCAAATACTAATTTTTTCAGCAAAATTCTCTCGGCAATTTCTCGCAAAATAATTTGTAATGAATCCTGAATGCTGCCAAAATATTTGTCTTTTAGTTGTAATGCCCGAGATTCACGAGGCAAACTTTTCAAGCCAAGATAGGAATAGGTATCCTATCAATACTATCTTGGCTTGAGACGCTAGCTTACTAGCTTTCTCACTTGTTTACTAGGCTAGAAAGCAAGCTAGCTGTATTACACGAAGCCAGGGAGTAATTCAGCCAAGCTAGTAAGCCTGCTATCTTAGTACGCTAGCTTGGTATCCTAGCATGAGAAACTAGTCTCGTGTATCTCGGACGTGACACGAAAAGCTTTGTAACGTGTTGGGTGATTCCCGAGATAGGAGTAGCTACGGTTCGTAGAAACCCAGCATAGCTCGTATCGACCGCGGGCCAGCGACAACACCACAACGTTATTACGACTATATTAATTTTAATGAAGTCCGGTCACTAGACCGGCGTGCACTGTGTCTGACATTAGGTTGACGTCCAATGACAACATATAGTAAACCCAACTTAAGACTGAAACGAAAGAGGCGCTGTCGGTCGCATTTGACATTCATTTGACCAATCATTGCACACTAGTAACTGACAGATGAATGAACACAACGTACTTATGAATGACTTTTCGTTAGTTCCAATTTTTGCCATTTCAGAGTTAAGTTGGGCGGACTGTACCTAGTGTGTATGATAGTGATGACAATTTAGGACCAACCTACAAATCTAATTTAAATTCGATTTTATAAATAGGCTATTCTTCATGAAAGATGATTAGGTACACTCGTATGATGTGTTTGTATGTTCAAATAGTTTTCGAGTCCTAAGTTGAGAATTTTCATGTGGAATGTGGAGCAGAATTTTAAATTGTAAGGTTTACTATGAAAAAATTACAATAAAGACTTTTAATAACACAACATATTCCGTATTAATAACAACATCCAATAGCTAAGAATTATCCTCTTTGATGCTCTTAAGGCTTCGAGAAGTGTGCCAAACTTGATTTTGCGAACGAACCAAACTTGATGAATTAACCGACTGATGATGTTCAGCACTTCAGCAGTGAATACAATTTCCTTACATCTAACCTTCGAATGTAAGGTTCAAATGTGACATTATATATACATTTTAGATATTCTGTGCAGTGTATCAAGCTAATAAGTTTCACGATTCTCGGAATCCTCGAAGAGCGCGCATGTTCTCGGTATTTATCGATCCGGCAGCTACATTTTAGCTGCATGTGAGATTTTAAACACACTGTGAGCTGAATTCTGTATAAATACTTATTGTTAAGATTTGACAATGAATATAGTATCTAATTTTAAATACGAGTAGATACCTACTTTTAAATTTTTAATACTTACTTTCATGTTAACTTTTCATGCTAATAAAGTTATTTTACCTATTGTTAAAGTAAAATATAGTTTATATTTCCCGATCTGGCGAAAGGTTTCGACCCAGTATCTTCGATATTCATCGAATCCCAACCGAAAAGGCCGGGATTTAGTGGTCTTACGCTAATACTTTTCTTTTACGTATCAATAGAGCAAAGAGTAAACATTCGGCATCAGATGAGTGACGGGCTAACATGGAATCCAGGCTACCGTTCAAAAATGTTATACTTACATAGGATACACAGTGTTCATTCGATACGTGTTTACTATTTGGATTTTCAGCTTCAATTATTTTAATTCCATACCAAATTCATGGAATAATTGGATGCTATGTTAACATTATTCCAATTGAGTGCACTATTTGAATTGACATATAAATACTACTGTGCTTCTAATAGAATCAATTAAATGTTTACGGAATTATTAAATTAATGTTACTGAAACATTAATTATATTTTGCAATACCTAATACTTTCCTGCAATCTGCCTACCTTGTTCTATGAGAAGTAAGCAACGTTCATTCTTTACATCATACATTTAACAGCTCTTGTAGAATTATGTGTAATTAAACTGTTGCGTTTAGCAATCAGAGAGTATCTAGAATTTTTATAGGTACCTATACCTAATTGGTTTTACTGAAATTTTATTGTAGGTAATCTCCAAACAGATAAATTTTTTTTTCGTTTTGAAGTCTAACAAAAACATTTGGGTGAAAATTAAGTCGAAAGAAAATTTAAAATTTATTGAAACTACTTTTTAAAAGTTTTAGGGTTGGCCTATTCCAAGGTTTACTTTCTTGGTTTTTCATATTAATAAATAATTCAAGTAACCTAACTATTTTTCTTAATCGATCATAAATGTATGGCGGTTGCTTCGCCAAAAGAAGCATTTAAAATATATCACACTTTACAGTGTAAATTCTGTAATGTCCTTGAATTCCAATATGCGACGTGAATACTGAACTAAATGTATAAATTACGCATACGTGCCAGTAGATACGTTATAAGGAATATTCGTAACAATTCTCGTTACCCGAAGCTTTTGTTTAAGCACCATTCTCATATCGCACATGCTGTCCTATGACATAGTAGGTATTGCAGATCGGAGGGTTATATTATTAGTAAGTGTAGTAATTAATTAATTCAGCATGCGAGCTTACTAACTTCTGAGAAAATCGAATGATATGAAAAGTTATTGGAATTGAAGCAGGCGCGCTGGCTCAAATCATACTAACTTCGATAGGAAATTAAATGAATCTGAAGTTACAGTCTACACGGGTAACTTTGAATAATACTTCTTAAACAGTCTTGTAACTTTTAATCGTACTTGCAAAGGGTTTAGTTTTTTAATTATTTAATTTGCCGATAAACAAGCTAAGCCATTCAAAGACATGAATAACACAAAAAAAGAGGGAAAAAATAAAGTTTAGTAAGGTAAATATGGCGTGGAATTAAAACTGCATCAAAGAAGAAACTCCACTTTTTACCGATTTCAAAAAATAAAAGGAGATAATGTTACTTTAGGTATAACTTTATACTGAGTACCTCAACCAATTTTGATGAGTTTTTATATTGGAAAGCTGGTGCCTTTCGTACGGTCTGTGTTTTTACGTTTGCGCTGAAGTCATTGTTTTATTCAAATCTTAATATATAAAACTCTTGCGTTACTGGTGACTGACAGACAACGTACATCCGAAACTACTGAACGGAAGAAGCTGAAATTTGGCATGTAACATACATGGCAACCTTGGGGAGTGTAGGGGAGCACTAAAAGAGGATTTTTGGAAATTCCACTCCGAAGGGGGTGAAATAGGGGGTGAAGTTTAAACGAATTCCACGTGGGCGGAAGCCTGCGGGCGGAAGCTAGTTATTAATAATATTATTTTTTATTCTTACCACCAACTGTAATGGGGCATGAATACTTATAAGAAAGTTAATTGGTTAATTTTAATTTAATAAAAGAAGAAAAGTGAATCCGCAAAGGTTTGTTTGAGTTTTAATATATTAGCCCAGTTCTTTATTTATTTATTTAACACTTTATTGTTTTACACCATACAAAATATTATATATACATAAAATCAGTCCAGGAGTCTAAAACAATGGGCGGCCTTATCGCTTTAAAGCGATTTCTTCCAGGCAACCCGATGTTATAGACAGGAACAGCACAGAAGTAAGTGGAAGTAGGCGTTAAACAATTAACAACATAAAAAGGAAAATTAAATAAAACAATTATAAAATAACACACAAACATTAATACCAATAATACGCAGAGACAGGAAGTGAATATACAGAATCGGGAAGAGAGAAGAAAAGTAAGAAGCTAGGGAGGAAGATAGTAATCTTTAATAACGAAGTCCTTCAATTTTATTATACTTTTCTCTTTCTTCTTTGATTCATCTCAGCTAGTTGTCTGTTAACACTGCCGAATTCAATTTTATATGACAAGTTCATGTAAGTGGCCTCATGGACCAAACCAAAAATAACGTAATGTTTATTATTTGACTGAATTAATAGCGACGTGATTTAAGCTTTTTTATTGTAAAGTATAAACAATAGCTATCAGAAAGTCTTTACTCACGCCACGTTGTCGGTTTGTTGTACCCTATAACGTTTCTATGGTAACGTTCAGTGCCTAGAAATAATACAAAAATATTCCATTACCCACAGACATAGTAACTATAGACGGAATGCTGGGAATAAAATATTGAGGCCGCAAAAAAGAAGCCTAACCTTGTACACACACGGCGGAACTCACACATCGAAAAAAAAAGGAAGCCCAAATTGACAATTTGAATTGTCATTCGTATTTAATAGACGCAGTTACAATAATTTAATTTGATCGCAAATATGACGAAATGCGTTATAAAAGGGTGCGAACATCAAACTGCTAAAATTAAAAAGCTGGATGGAATCACATTTCACAAGTAAGGAAACAAAATAATTCATATTTACATTAAATCAAAATATAAATATTTCTTTATTATTTTGACACAAAATGTCAACCAATGCTGCCATGAGTACATTTTAGATACTCCCCAATTTATTGGAAGCTTGGAATATCATATTGGAGTCAGCCCAAAAACGAACACCTTTTCCTTTATTAGTACTGAATGATTCGTGAGTGTTTGAATTCATTTTACGTCTATCACGCGGCTTACCTCACCTTTTCCTTTGTTACTCCTTTTTATTTTCCTTCTCTTCGGGATCTTAGATTTAAGTACCTATCTATAATATTTGTAAATTATTTTATTGACCACTGTCAACGATAGGGAAGAGCGGGGCCCCCCAACAGGCATTTATATTTATATTATTAATTTTTTTTTTCAGATTTTTTCTACGACTTTTTTGCCATTGTTAATACTCATACCAAATTACAGCTTTCTACAACTTATAGTCTCTGAGTAAAACAGCGGACGGACAGACGGGCATGGCGAAACTATAAGGGTTCTTTGTTTACTACGGAACCCTAAAACTGCTCCATAAAACTATTATTACAGCAGTAGAAACACTTCAACTTCGCAAGTGTTTCTTTTTAGGTATTGTGCGAATTGATCGACTGATGATGGCGGTGCCTTTGTTATTTTAATATTTTATTAAATTGATTTAATAAATTTATGAACTGTTTTATTTTTGTTGTAACACCTTACTCTAAACCAACAATTGACAATAAAGTATAAACAATTAAAATTTTATTATACTAGTTTGGGTAATTGAAATCCATAGTATGGCAATACTGACAAACGCACCACATGCAAAGAGAGCCTGCCTCACTTTTGATTTCATGAGATTCTGTCTATAGTTACTATGTCTGTGCCATTACCTTACTCTTGTAACGCAATAAAGAGGTTAATACCACACACATAATTGTAATTGTTTTGTAATATAATTGTTGTCCGAGTATTGCTTCGCATGATGTTCTACCATTATTGATAAGCATCACTCCGTCCATTTGCACGTACAGAAAATTATAAACAATCCTACAATTAATTTTTAATATTATCAGGTGCTTAATTTTATACATTAATGAGCAAACATATTTTTAATATTGCTTGTGTATACGCCTAATACAATTAACGCCACAAATTAATTGCAAATGGATTCATTAAAGAAATTAACTTTGATTCCTGGATATACCTAAACAATTAACAGTTGTCTTTTCGACCTGTATACTGTCTTAGAGCTCAAGTTAAAATTAGGTACATATTCGTAGAATCAATAGACATTAGATTAGACAGTAGATATAATCCATTGAACAGACCGGACAAATAGATTATAAATTCGCCCGTGTTTACACGACATTATTTATATTTACTCACGTATATTTTTTGTTATTTGTGATCTTATTGAAAAAAATACTAAATATCAAACAAAAAATGGTCGTTTCTGACATTAGCAATCACAGACAAACCGACAAACAGATAAAGATTCAAAAAAGACATTGAATACCAGTGATACTACGTATACTTATTATTAATTGTCCATGCTTCACAGGGAAACGTTAAATAGTTTTGAAATATGCTCTTTAAACGGATATCGATTATTTTTAGTTTAATTTTATTTTCCGACGGGAAGTCAAGCCCCAATAAATAAAGAGCTGTCATTGAATTGTATTCGCAAGTTTATAATTTTATTAGTTCAGTACTTATAAGAACTAAAAACACAGTACTTTCTATGAATTATAATATCACATTCTTTTTCAGTTCGCTGAAGTCTGGCAGCACTAGCACATACATAGGTTGCTACCAACAATTATTATTCATTAGGTGTATCTCAGGGCGTCCTTTCATCATACCCCGAGTCGGTTCGTTATGCGTTATTCAGAATGCTCTCTTATTTTAATAAAAGGCCGTCTTGAGTAGACAGTCTCCTTAAAGGTCAAAATGAATCTACAGAATGTAACCTTCCATGTTGAAGGGGTTCAAATAATGCTGTAAATTTCTATTTTTCATTTGATTGCCTTGAAAGAAAGCGGTTAAAGTGAAAAAATAAATATTAAAAACGCTTTACAAAAAAGTACCTAAGTATTGCGAAATATCCAAGCGATTCCTTTGTATTAAAACAAAATTCCTTCACAAAAAAATTCAATTCAAATTCACAAAAACACTTATAGGCTATAAATATGTTGCTCCACAACTTGCCTGTGTCGTGCGTGAGCGTCACGGAAAATTTGATTCACACAAGAAAGAAACACACACCCAGTCTGAGGGCTGATATCGAACCATTTTTAACCCAGAACAGCTTTTTAACAGCAAGGGTTCGGTAATAATTTCGCCATTCAGGTCTTCAAAGGTTGTGCTATTAATATTCCTTTTTTTATTATTTTTAATCTCAAACATTGAGTACCTAAGTTCTTAATTAATTGTAAATATTATTAACTAAACAATTAAAACGCAGGGAAAAGAGATTTAAATATGTATACAAAATCCAGGCCAATAGTCGAAGCATGTTTCAAAGATAAAGACTAATAAATGCTGAAGAATCAAAATATCACTTCCAAATACTTACTTTGAGGGCTTGTTAAATTACCCAATAGCAATCGCATGGAGTGGTTTACAGCCATAAAGCCATGTCGCAAGGGTTTGAGAGGCGTATAAACTTTCCACACTTGGGTAGGCCATTTTCCTCACCATTTGATCAATTTGGTATAGTTTGGCAGAAAAGTATATTCCTCAGCGTGCCATTAACGGTTGGAAATGGAAACCGTTTCCTTATTTGATTTTTATTTAATTTTTATAAAATATAATATTCTTCTTAGTCGTGCACTCTTGACAGAGTGGTCGTGATTATGATTGGGCCGGTTCTTTTGTAGCTGCTACTTTCATGAGTCGCCGCCATGTAGCTCTATTTTTGGCGGAGTGAGAGCAATCATTGATGGTGGAGTGCGTCACTGTTTTAATCAGGTCCGTCCATCGTGTTGGTGAGCGCCCGCGTGTTCTCTTGCCCTCAACTTTTCCTTGTACTACTAATCGTTCCATTGAGTCCTCGTTGCGTGTGATATGTCCAAAGAACTTGAGGATTTGTGATAACCATATATACAAATTAAAATAGGTAGGTTCTTTTGGGCTTAGATTAAAAAGGACTTATCAACGAATCCAAATAAAACTAAAAATATAACAGTGGCGACCTAATTAATGAAACCCGAAATAAGTCAAAGTTTGTAGAGCACGTTTCTTTACTGAAATAAAATCCATTAGAGAACGGAGTTGACAACAATATTTCTAAAGTAAAAGCCTTGGCTACGCCGCGAGGTGACTCGGAAATTCCAGGAACTTCGTGGACGAACTCAACCCGTGCTCTTTGTTTTCTTAGGTAAGTCCGTACTTCTCGTGTTTTAATTGGGGTTATAAAGTACATATGTAGGGCTTTCAAGATGCTGCAATTAATGTAGAAGAAGAAAACGCTAACCTTACTTAGGTAGGTGTTTATACAATGTGTCTGGTCACCAGTGTTGGAGACTTAAAGGGGATGAAATATGGTATTTTTTATCGACACATCACTATCCAAATTTCCTTTTGCCCCCTCCATGATAAAATGGCAGCCATTTTGTTTTATCAATCTCGAAGCTCGGGCGTCTGTACTGTTTTAATCATTGCTATCGATGTAGATGTCCTAGGAGGCAGAAAGATCTCATTTCAAAG
Organism: Hesperia comma; assembly: GCA_905404135.1. Taxonomy (NCBI): domain Eukaryota; kingdom Metazoa; phylum Arthropoda; class Insecta; order Lepidoptera; family Hesperiidae; genus Hesperia; species Hesperia comma. Next base: position 9,695,275 of record FR990021.1, on the reverse strand, counting down.
CTAACAATGTAGGTAATCAACTGATGATACATTTTATTTAATATCTGTTTCATAGAAGAACAAAAAAGGATTTAAAAAACAAAATTAAATATTTTTTCATTGAATTTTCTTAGGTTATTGCCTTTTACATGAAAACTAACCCGTCAAACTACTTTTTTTTGTTGTCATCATAATACAGGATATCACCTTATTAATAAATGTTACATCAAAGCCATAAGTAAGGTAGTTTAGAAATTGTGAGAGTTTGAATATGGCCCTTAAACACCAAAATTAGTAACAAATGTAAAACAATAGACTCCAGATTTCGGGTAATGCCGTGAGCGTGTCTTAGGACAGACATTAAAGTAATAAACGATAGTTTGAATCGATTTACATTGTTTTATTTACCTTTTCCCACTATAGCATTAGAAACATTACCTGCTTTTAATCATCATAACTTCTAAACTACCTTACTCAGTTGCATCATATTAAATTAACAAAAATGATACAGGATGTGTATTTATCGAATTTTAGTAACATTTACATTGAAAAAGTTAATTTCATTAAAAAATACAAAATAAGTTATAACTTTTCAAGGGTTGATGATAGCGACCTCCTGTAGAACAGTTTTTTGCAGCAAATGAGCCCAGCTAACCGGTCGTTGCGTTTGATCCACGACTTTTTGGCCACCCTGTATACCACTGTTTCTTATAGAACTTACACATGTAACGACGTGACGAGAAAAAAATATAAAATTACCTGTATCTTTAAATAAAATAAAAAATAACAGCTTAATCCTGATAATTTTAAAGTAAGTCAAGTTCAGTGTAATTTAAACACGATAAGAGAACGATATAAGTAAGAACCCTGCGCAGTAGGGTTCAGTCACATTGAAGTTACCCGGGTTGACAGTAGATAATAATGTTCTAAGGTCCTGAAAACTTAAAGTTCTATCACTTGCTTCTTAAATGTTATAGCAAGTTGACCACCGACCACAGCCACCATAGCAACAAAGATATATTAAATATCTAGATGGAACATCGAATCCGCGAAAACGTGTCAAAAAGTTGTGGCCAACTGTTGGCCACAACCTTTATATCATTACGCACAGATTACGCACACATAGACAATAAATGAACGCGAAAAACATCGCCTACACGCACACATGCTTGATAATGTTGCCTTGTTTTTTTTTGTTTTCATTGTAGGGCGACGCTCAATCTAGATATTTAAAACATCATTGAGTAGCAAGTAGTTTTTCTGTGGTCGGTTGTAATTTTGCGCTAATTCTAGTTATTCCAGTTATTCCAGGGACGCACAGAAACTGAAGTAATTAAACCGAAAAGCGAAAGCGAATGGAAACAGACATTGAAGTAAAGGAGTTACTGTAGGGAGATAAAAAACTAACATACAGACAAGACATTGAAGTAAAGGATAGAAAGAGCAAGGTTTACATTTGAACAAGGAATTGAGTCTATGATAAAAGGTTATTTGTAATGGTATAAATAGACGATCGAACTTGGTCCGGGCCGAACCACGAACTGTACGGTGCGCTCTACACAACAGACGAGCACACCGGTCTCCGAACCGTCCAGTCGTTGTGTGCTAGCATTGGGTGAACACGTCTCGTCTCGACATGCCGCCTATTCTATCGAAACAAAGATGTTCCATAAACATGGAAAATCTTTATATAACTCCAACAATTCAATAACTGCTTTTTTCTCCGTACTAATAACAGTGTCTTCAAGAACTCCCAAGGCGTTGCCTGGAATCCATTTCTGATACCTAAAACGTCGCGACGTGTTGCGCGTACAGTGGCACAATAGCGACTGGACCAACAAATGGTTCGTGCCGTTTTTCAAAATTTTATATCGCTTATTCCCACCCCCTGCACAAACCAGTTAAACAACTTAAAATAATTTAACTACTTTATTTGTTATGTTTTCGATTTTAGGTTTTGAAAAAGTCGCCAAAACTACGAGTCAAAAATCCGCTAGAAGTCGCTAAATATTTTTTTCCCGCTAAAACTAAAATTTCTCTCGCTAACTTCCCAAAAATTCCGCTAGTTCTAGCGACAAAGTCGCCAGAACGGCAACACTGTGGTTCGGTGCGCCGTCCACACCATCGAATCGGTCCGGACCGCACCGCGTTCGGTGTGCAAGCGCTCCGAACCAGCCGCACCGATATTTGTGCGGCAGACCATGCACCACACGAGCGAATATGGTTCGGACCGCACCATGTTCGTGGTTCGGCCCGGACCAAGTTCGATCGTCTATTTATACCTTAAATCTTGTTTTTAAGTAATTGGCAGTGTTTGGGTTAGACAGAATATAATAGGTATAAAGCAATACGTTCAAGCGTAACGTAACGTAAGCCATTAATCTTCGGTAAAATAAACAATATGTGTATCCTGCCGAAGACGAATGAGGAGCCACTTCAGCTTAGTGCGGTACCTGCGAGACATGTTCATATTTTGGGAAGTCAAATATTAATCTTGTACAAATATTTTGGAGGCGCCCTTGTATACCTATTTAGTTGCTCCTCGGTTAAATCTAAATAGCAAAAATCAGTACCTATACCTACTTAGTCAAGAATCTGACGGAGAATAGATTTAGAAAGCGTACCTAAGTCCTGTAGTTCTAACTTTTAAATTGGAAAAAATCTGTAATCTAAGAAAAATGCCAGAGAAGAAAAGACCTTTAGGTGGACTTAGTTAACCCTTTTTCTTTTTCTTTTTGACTAAATTCAATCATATACAGTATATTATGTTGAAGAATGTTAAAATACTGGTGTAAGGCAAAAGGTCATTTTCTGTTCAAAATAATTTAGTTTTAAATTTTCTATTCTGACGTTTGTGCGAAGTTGGCAAATGCAAGATTATGGCTGAATAACATTTGTATGAACGCTGCATTATTGAAATTACATGGATACCTCGAGGCATGAGAATTTGCCCTTTTGCAAATCTGCCCAGCGACTAGAAAACTAATTAAATTATTTATGTAATTTTAAGAGTAATTTTCAAAGTTCAAAACTTTTATGGCTTGGCTCACTTCAGGGCTCCTCCTTATCTTTGACAAAGCCTAAAGAATATTTCACCACGCTGTTCCAGTTCGAGTTGGTGAAAAACTAATTTTTTACAATATTAACCAATACTGTAATATTAACCATATATTTAAATAAAAGTTGTTAAGACATCTTTACATTTGAAATGCTCATGATTAATAAAGGCAATATATCAATGTTAACGTCTAGTTACTCGCAAAAAGTACCTACGTAAAGGTTCCGTGAGGCAAATGTTGAGGGGAAAGACGGTCATGTTACAATGAGATGTTTGTATAATGACAATTTATAGAGCGTGCGATGCTGCGTAATATGCGGGCACATAAATACGAAAGCAAATGGCATAAGGAGTCGCGAAATGCCACTTGGAGGGACTACATTCCGGATTTGAGGACACATTTTGGACTGACACATTTAAAGCTATGCGTGTATCGTAATTTCCCTTGCATAATATACACGCGAGGAAAATTACGGGTAGGTACGTGGAAATTTCATTGTTGCTGGATAAAATGGAGCGGAAATTACAAGCGGTTTTCTGACATTATGACCCCTGAACCCCTGAACCCCTGAACGTTTAATCAAATTTTCAAAATTTTTTGGAGTCCTTGGAGCTACCATTGTCTCTTTTAAGTTAGCCATCAAAACTGACTTTATTTGTTTTGGATGTGACGGAATTTTTAATGGTACTTTTCAGAAACGAAAGAAGTTTCAACTGGAAAACCTATCTATACCTAAGTTCACAAAATTAAATGAAAAATTCGAAAAAATTTTAGGCACTTAGTAATGTATTTTATGTTCTTTATTTTTTATTACATTTAGGTATAAAGATTTATAAATTATTTTGTATTTGTAAAGTGTGATACAAATAAATTGACATCAAAGTAAAAATACAATATAGCCGCTAGGTACCTACATACGTCATATCGAAAAAAAAAATATCATATAATCATATAATATAATCATATCTTATCTAATTACCAAATTTTAACAAACGGACCGGGGTCCGTTTTCCGAGTGGTCTGTTTTGCACTTTTTTAGAGGCGACCATCTCAGTCCTCAGGGGTAGCAACGCATCTGTGACCGAATTAGAACGAGACTCATACTAATAATAACTAGGTAACTGGACTATTACTAACAATAACTAACAGGACTATTTATCACTAACAGTCCCTGTCCTCACACTTATTAACAAACTAACCAACTAATATTTAACACCATCTCCTAACTGGACTAACCATCCTAGTCCCTTTGAGTCTAGTTCTAGGTCGGTCACAGTTGTTATGGGCGGCAGCGGAAGGGTGGTGATGCATGCTAGTTTGCTATTTTAATTCCATAAAAACAATCATAATGACATACACGTGTCGCATTAATCATACTACAAATAAAGTACTCTACTTCTTTTGCGCGCTTTCTACGCTTATTCGATAATTCATTTTTGCCAATTACCTTAACTTTGCTCACAATTAAAATTTATTCCATTTTAGGATGCTGCCTGTTTAATTTTGATTTATGTAATTCGAATATTTCGCAGGTAAAATAGTTGACTTAATTTCAGATGAAATCTGTACTATGTGCTCAAAAAAACTAAGTTTGTTATATTTGTATAAATTATTAGATATTATATCTGGCTACCCTCGTGCATTTGCCACAATTAACCTGCAAATTTAATACTGGTCTGCCAATTCTGCACGGTGTACCTAAATTATTACATTACAGAACTGTATCAGGGGACTTCACTATCACATACATACTAGATTGCTGACATTGCTGATTGGACCAAATTTGATTACTGCACAAGCCGCAACCGCTATGGTAAAGGAGTTGTTTCAAAATGTATGGAGGCCCGGCCACCTCTTTGTACACCATACTTAAATATGGAGAATTGCAATTCAAACAGTTTTTAACTATCCAATCACTTCAAATTGGTTTAGTTGTTTGGTAAAACACAAAAATATACAATTGAAATTGCAACACAAAAACAAAAATGCAACATGGCGGTAAGCTGTCATCACATGTCACGTTGGTTGATTTGATTGAAGTTTGACATATGCACCTACATTTCTGTCATATTACAGTGACAGTAGACAGTTCGTGATCTATGATCAATGACAAATTGGTAAGACGCCATGTAGAAACTTGATAAAATTAAATGATAAATACAATTTTTGTACCAGAAAAGTATGCACTTAGGTAATTTATCTTTATTTTTCCCGAATTCCATGGATTTTTCTCGATTTTTCGAGGAACTGTACATACCTATAGTGGGCCGGATTTGAAACATCTCCTTTATTCACATAATATATTATATGGACGCAATCGCCTAAATATAATGTGAGCTTATTTAAATTTTCTTATTGTAATTAACGACGACTGTAACAGTAGGTACAGTGTAACAGTGTGATTCAGAGAATTAATGCGTAATTTGATCACCGATACAAAGATTCTTACTGGGCAGACAGAGAGACGACCCGAATGAAGCAATGGTTAACATGCCGCAACGCTGTTCAGAGGCTGGGCTGTTTAATTCTCAGCGAAGCGGAAATTTCTATACTGATTTTAAATTTTTGTTTACGGCCGGGGTGTGTGTCCTTGTCTTGTGTGTTGGCACCCACGATCCCGGGAAGTTTAATGGGAGGTTATGATTGTGCAGCGTTATATTTATTTATATTATACTGGTTACATACCTACTTATAGGTAAGGTGTTAAATTTCCTACTTATCGGAATGTTACGAGTGACGTCTCTTCCAAACGAGTAACAACGTCATTTGTCCACCGTTTAAGTGTTATAATTGAGAATATGATAATTGAACAAACGTTCTAAAAATAGCCGGAGTTTATTAAGAGTGTAAGGACAATACGCCAGATTTAGACAAGCTCGCAAAACTCCGACATTGCAACACAATCGACTGTGTGTGGCTCGAAAGAGACTATTCGCCTACTACAAGTTCGTTTCAATCAATCAATTCTATTTATAATAAAACTTCCGTTAAGGAGTGTCTGAGTGAGAGACTGACAGACAACGCAAAACCGAAACTCTGAACGCATTGTTGACCGTATTACAACAAGACATTTACAAACGATTACTATCTGAAGGATTAATAACAGCTAACTAATATACGCCACCTGCTAATTAAACCAACCATCTTAGTCCCGATTTGAGAGTTGTCCTGTATTGGTCACAGTGGTCAGCGTTCTGCATGGCCGTTTGCTACCTTGATTCCATAAAAAATTGAATAATAGGTCAATCAATAGCCGTTTTTAATTCTTCCTTCTTAAGTTACTTAAAATTTGGATCGACTAGCAAATTATCAAACTTGGTTTTGATTAGTTTTTTACAGGTTTGTAAAAAACTCGTTTCTCGTTATGTGAGTTGATGTTTAATTACTTTACAACACATTTTCTAGCGCTTGCATTCCCGTGTTCTTGTAATAAAAGATTCCGCTTTTGTAATTGAATTAACAAACTTACAAAGTAGCTACACTGGGTTTTCAGTGTAATCAAAATAATAAGGCGCTCTCGCTTTGCTTCCAGAACCAAAATCGTTGTTTAAAATTCATATCCGTACCAAAACACTGTTACTGATTTTTAACCCCCGACGCAAAAAGAGGGGTGTTATAAGTTTGACGTGTCTGTGTGTGTGTGTGTGTGTTTGTGTATCTGTGTGTCTGTGTGTCTGTCTGTCTGTGGCATCATAGCTCCCGAACGGATGAAGCGATTTCAATTTAGTTTTCTTTGTATTAAAGGGGACTTACGGGCGCGTGTTTTTAGATATGTTTGATGAAAATCGGTTGAGCCGTTTAAAAGTTGTTGGGTCCCCCAACGCAACGTATTACTTTTAAAGATATTATTTTTTACTTTTTAAATGTTTGTGTCGGGGTTTTTTTTAATCGTTAGATGTCTTATTTTTACCATTTTATTCTTTCTTCCCACTTTGTTCGTTCTCCTAATTATATAAATAATTATTAACACGTTGAGTGCGAAACGAGGCTTAAAACACCTCGTCCGTGTCTCGACGTTATAGCGGTAAGAAAAAACTTAAACTTCTCGTTCGTGCGGGAGGCATAACTTCCATCTGGTTCAGTGTAGGAAAAAGATAACTATATATCTGAGATGTGCTATTAATTCCTAGTTCTATGGTATATCAACCTTAATACCGGGTTTCTTAGACCTCGTGCCGCACTGAACTAATAAAATTCTAACGCTGTGCGGAACGAGGTTGCAAACGCCTCGTACCTCCGCGCACCTCGTACCGCACCCTACGCTAGCTTCATGCGGTTAGTGTTGTGCAACGCATTCGAAGCTTTTACAGAGAACGACTTGGATATGGATACAGGTAATCTTCAAACATCCTAACTACTTGTTATATCGTTAATAGAAACGTGAATGTGACTTGTTGAGTAACTTTCTTCAAATAGGTTGTTAATCATGATAAATTATGGTATGTTTGTTTATTGAGTTAACTAGCGGACCCGGCAAACGGTGTTTTGCTCATCAAAATTTAATGCTTTTGCCCAATTGTACTCGACTCTTCAGTACTCTAACCAACTTTACCCAACTTTTCTCTATTCTAATCTAATCAACTTTACTCAAGTCTACCCACCATTTCCTTACTCTTAAATTAATCTACTAAGCTCGACCCTACTTTTCAGAACCCACTGCAAACAAAGTAGGTACATCATCTCGAAAAGGGATCAAAGAAGAGGAGATGTGTAGGATGTTACGAAAAACTCCGCACCTAACAAGTCGTGAGGCAGACAAAAAAGTAAAGAAAATTGTCACAGAATGCACTGGTTGCAAAAAATATTATTGTTTGAACTGTTTCAATGAGAAACACCCATAAATTTTAAAAATAAAATACCAATATATAAAATCGATATTTATTTTCCCATCACTAAATAATATGAAAAACTGCCATTTTTCAGTGCGGTACGAGGTACATCAGATCCCACGTTTTATTTTACCTATAGAATCTAAACTAACTTATGTAACCACGGGCGGCGGCAGATTTAGGTTCATCAATTCATTGTTAATAATAATCGCGACAAAAACCGTACAATTTGTTTTATTTGGCGCCAAAAAAAGGATTTTTGTCTCCTACGGGCGGTGGGGTTTAATATGCCTCGTGCCGCCACAATGTCTGGTTTAGGACGAGGTTTAAAACGCCTCGTAACGCAGTAATGGAAAGTACAGAAAAATCTGTGCCGCAGGGAACGTGTTAAACAGAGTCGTAGGTACTTATCTTTTAAAGTTTCTTCGTACAAAGCTTTTGTATTTGTTTTGTAATTTTTCTTATTCTTATTATTCGCGGGCTACTGTTTTGGACAGACTCTAATAACAAAGTCTTAGGTCATCCATAGATAATAGTAGATCAGAGATATAACTATATAATCCCTATAATTTACTAACAAATTCATCCCGTTTTCAACTTATTGTTACGAGTTGTATCTTTGGATGATTAAAGCAAGGAACAAATGGATTGTACTCAAAGTTGATTAATTTTTCTTTCATCCTTTCTCCTATTGTGTTTATTTTATTCTTTGACTCTGAGTTTCCTGCCAAACCACATTTCCGAAGGTCCTTACCTTCCGAGTTTGGTGTAATAATAACAGAACCATGGTTCATTATTCATAAACACGTTTTCGTTACTTATTTTTACGTTTCTACGTGATCTTTAAATTAATTTATTTTTATTTTTATTTTTATTTTATTTTTATTTGATCTTTAAATTAATTTATTTTTATTTTATTTTATTTTATTTTATTTTTATTTTTATTTTTATTTTTATTTTTATTTTTATTTTTATTTTTATTTTTATTTTTATTTTTATTTTTATTTTTATTTTTATTTTTATTTTTATTTTTATTTTTATTTTTATTTTTATTTTTATTTTTATTTTTATTTTTATTTTTATTTTTATTTTTATTTTTATTTTTATTTTTATTTTTATTTTTATTTTTATTTTTATTTTTATTTTTATTTTTATTTTTATTTTTATTTTTATTTTTATTTTTATTTTTATTTTTATTTTTATTTTTATTTTTATTTTTATTTTTATTTTTATTTTTATTTTTATTTTTATTTTTATTTTTATTTTTATTTTTATTTTTATTTTTATTTTTATTTTTATTTTTATTTTTATTTTTATTTTTATTTTTATTTTTATTTTTATTTTTATTTTTATTTTTATTTTTATTTTTATTTTTATTTTTATTTTTATTTTTATTTTTATTTTTATTTTTATTTTTATTTTATTTTATTTTATATTTACCTCAATTGTATTTTCTTGTTCGTAGAGTAAAAATGTGTTCGTGTTGATGCATATTATTATGCAAGATATTGTGCAAAATTATAAATATTTCTTTTTGTTTTATTTTTTATGGGGAACAATGTAGCATATTTTTTGTTGTGCATTTAAGGCCAAACTCTCTATGAGAGATGGGCATTCCCCTTTGTAATTGGCGTTAATTCACCCTGCCTGGATCGCCTATCGTGAATACATCGAATGTAATCGATACATTGTAACATGTAGGCAAGCCGTAAATCGTTCTTCACGTACCGTTTAATAAAACTAAAGATACACGATATTTATCGATTCCTTGAATAATGATTGAGTCAATATTTGTACTTATTGAAAGCTTTATTGTGGATACTTACTACTCGTAGTACTAGTTTTAGTTACACAGTTATGTTTTTAAGTAAGTTATTTACCTACCTATACGTAAATCATACGTAAATCCATTCTGATGGCATCGTCGTCCATTGTTAATTTTATAGTAGCTTTTTTACATGTACATACGTTAATTAGGCACAACAAAGAAGAAAATTCAAATAAATAGGTAGGTACCTACAAATTTTACAATTTCAACGTTGCCGCGTTGCGTAAAGTAATTTAAGCGTATTTCAAATTAACATAATATTATGTATTGTAGGTATGTAGTTTGGATAGGCACAAGTACATTTCAAAGACATATGCGACCGATATAACTGTTATGTATTTCAATTAAGTTGATTGTCAGATTGATATAAATGTCAATGTGGGTAGATAAAATTAAAAGTTAGTTTTGCTTACAACCTCAACTGTGTAGTTTACTTTATTGGCGACTTCGGAAAATTATTGTAATTGTCGGAAATATGGCGTTAAAGGAGAACTGCCATGGCCCATAGAAAATTTACCCAGGCCCGACAGTAATGAAAAGTACCTCAGTTTTTTTGTTATATTACATATATAACAAAAATATAGTAACAGTATTTTAAATAACAGTGGCTAACAACTATTTATAGCTATGTGACTTTACTCAGGCGAAATATTTGAAAACCATTTATTTTTCACTAAATAGCAATTGTCCATTTAGAATGACCCAAAGTTAACAAAAATAGGAAATATAGACAGTCACCAAACTTTTATCTCCATTATAGCAATCAATATTATATTCCACTATCCGCGACGTGCGCCGTAGCGCAATTTCATTTCCGCGGCGGACGCGGAAAAATTCCGCATCGTGGTTCTTACCGCAATAGTCACGTATTATTATTAAATAGAACTTTAGGTAATCTGGAAAATCCAATCATTATTTTATTTTACAAGTTTTTTGTGCAAATAAATATCAAACATTTCTATTTAGTATGAAAAAATTCAAAAGTTTAAAGTGAAATATTTTGTTGTTAGCCACTTATTTCGAATATAACAATAATAGATATTTGTTATACTCAACATAACAAAAAAACTGGGATATGTTTCTTTCATGTCGGGTCTGGGTCAAAAATGGCAGTTCTCCTTTCGGAAGTTTAATGTTCCCGGGACATTTTGATCCAAAATCGGATAAATGGTGTGACTACAAGGAACGTTTGTTGTGTGCACTCGATGTCGCGGGTGTCCGTGATAACGACGAAAAATCGCGTTCGTTATTCCTGTCGTATTGTGGAAAGGAGATGTTCAGTTTGATTGCATCATTAGTGGTGCCACTGAGACCAACAAAAATATCTTTTCATGATATCGTCAAAGTTTTGGACACTTTTTATGAACCCGAAATTAATGAAATTCTGTAAGCAAATAAATTTTATAAACGCTTACAATTACAAGGGGAGAGCGTGCAAGACTTCATAGCCGCGATAAATGAACTGGGGTCCAGATGTAATTTTAGTGACCTGAAGAGGCAGTTGAGGGATCGGTTGGTCATGGGTGTACGGGATGATCGTTTGCGGCGAGAATTATTAAAAACAAAACAACTATCTTATGAGACAGCTGTACAAATATGTCATAATTATTAAGCGACATTCTCTGACTTATACCCTGAGACGAAACAATTGAAGCAAACTCATTATGATGCCACTGAGTCTATGGAAATAGACAGAATAAAATCTGTGGAATGTAGACACTGTGCAAGGGTTCACAAGCAAGGTGAACATTGTCAGTTTATGAAATCCAGATGCTTCTATTGCAAGAAATTTGGGCACATTGTGGCTGCTACTAATAAAAGAAATAACAAAGTACAAAATATACAAAATAAATTAGAAGCATCACCTGGTCCATTAGATGAAGATATGATGGGTACCTATATATGCCTGCTCAGATGGTTATCGCACTCCAATTAAGGTTAACATTACCATCAATAATGCTAGATTGTCAATGGAAATTGATACAGGAGCCTCCCGATCTATAATATCTGAACAAACCTACAAGTCATTATGGGTAACACCGCCCCCACTGAGTCCGACTAACATTAAATTAGTAACATGGACAAGAGAGCCATTGCATGTTCTTGTGCTGATTCATGTAAATGCAGTTTTAGGAAATAAAGAAGCTCAGTGTGATCTTATTGTGGTATCTGGAGAAGGACCCAGTCTCTTGGGTAGAAATTGGTTCCATGACTTAGGGATTGAAGTTAGCGGATTATGTTGGTCAGAAGGAGCGATAGAGGCATTAAGAAAGGATTTTCCTGAGGTGTTCACACAAGAATTGGGTGAATATACTGGTCCAGAAGTAACCTTACATCTTAAACCTAATATGGCACCTCGGTTTTTGAAAGCACGGCCAGTACCCTTTCCATTAAAAAAACAGGTTGAAGAAGAATTAGCTTCTATGATTAAACAAGGAATCTTGACACCTGTTAAATATTCTAAATGGGCAACACCACTTAGAATAGTAAGAAAAGATGACGGATCTCTCCGTATCTGTGGGGATTACGGTCAACAGTCAATCCTGCGATAGAAGTAGACAAGTACCCACTGCCAACATCTATGGAGGCGTTTGTTAAACTTAGTGGTGGTCGTTTATTTAGTAAATTGGACTTGAAACAAGCATATACCCAAGTTAAGGCAGATAATAACACTGCGGAGTTACTAACGCTCAATACTCATGTTGGACTGATGAAAATGAATCGCCTTGCTTTTGGTGTTAACGCCGCGCCAGCGATTTTTCAACGTTTAATGTCAACGGCGTTTGCTGGACAAGAGGGCATAGCATGTCTATTGGATGATATTGCAATTTCTGGCAAAAGTGAAGAAGAACATAATCAAAGATTACGTTTAGTGCTGTGCAAGTTACAGGAACTTGGATTTCGTTTAAATTAAAAAAAATGTATTTTCGCATCAAACTCTATAAACTTCCTGGGCCACATGATTGATGCCGACGGTCTGCACCCGTCACCAACGAAAGTAAAAGAAATTTTGAATAAGCCCGCTCCGACAAATAAGGAGACATTGCGGGCATTTTTGGGTTTGTACAATTTTTACGAGAAATTTTTACCCGATAAAGCGACAGTTTTAGAACCGTTGTACCGGCTACTGGAGACGAAAAAGCCGTGGTTTTGGGGAGAAAAAGAACAGGCAGCATTTGATCACGCCAAGAGGATTCTGGGATCAGATGCGACTCTTGTTGGATATGAACTTGATCGAGAGCTCTTACTTATTTATGACTCATCGGACCGGATTATGGAGTGGGTGCAATAATTGCACACGTTATGGACGATGGATCGGAACGACCTGTCATGATGGCTTCGCGCACGCTTCAGGCACATGAGAGGCGCTATGGGTAAATAGATAAAGAAGCGTTGGCCATTGTGTTTGGCATTACTAAGTTCCATCAATTCTTAGCGGGACGCCCTTTTTGTATATTGACCGACCATAAGCCACTGGTGGGATTATTTAACCCAAATAAGCCGATCCCAGATATAATTTCTCCTCGTATGCTAAGATGGTCGCTAAAACTGAGTTGGTATGATTATAGGATTAGATATCGAGCTGGAAAATTATTGGGGAATGCGGATGCCTTGAGCAGATGGACAGCTCCTACAACCTCCACACATGAAGTTGAGTGTCTGAAAGATGTGTTATTATTGGAGGAGCAGCCTGCGGGTTGGAATTTGAATTCTCTTACTATTGCTGATGAGACCAAAAAGGATCCGTTGCTACAGAGAGTAATGTTCCTCGTTCTGCATGGATGGCCAAATTCAAACCCAGATCCATTATTGCAACGTTTCTTGGTTCGCAGAGAGGCTCTTTCACACAGTAAAGGGTGTTTACTGTGGGGTAACAGAGTCATAGTGCCGGCGTCGCTCCAAAATCATGTGCCTCATGCAGGGATAGTTCTCACAAAAGCATATGCTAGAGGCTATGTATGGTGGAGTGGGATGGATAACGACATAGAGCGAATTGTGAGGGAATGCGAGATGTGTCAAGCAGTGAGGAACAATCCACCAAGGAATCCACAAACTTGGATCCTCCCGGAGAAAACATGGAGCCGTGTCCATGTAGATTTTGCTGGTCCATATGAAGGAAAGACCTTCTTGATATTAATTGACAGCTACAGTAAATGGCCAGAAGCCGAAATAGTTCAATCACCGAACAGTAAATGTGCTATCACAACATTAAGAAAAATTTTTGCTTCCCAAGGCTTGCCAGAGGTGCTGGTTTCAGATAATGGTCGCGCTTTCACTTCAGAGGAGTTTAATGATTTCTTGAAGAAGAACCATATTAAACATGTATACGCGCCCCCATACCACCCCGCAACTAATGGACAAGCGGAAGTCACTGTTAAAATAATTAAGAATAAACTTAAGAAACATGCTGATTCGAACATGCCTTGGTGTGAAAAACTATGAAAAATTCCTTACTGGCTCCGCACCACACCAAACACTTCGACTAGTAAGACACCTGCTGAAATGCTGAATGGTCGTAGGTATCGTACGGCGATTTCTTATTTGCACCCTGACTCAGAGCCCAGCAGAGCTGAACGACAGTTGGAGCAGTTAGCTGAGCGGCGACCGACACGATCGTTTGTGGTAGAGCAGCCAGTGTTTATAAGAATGTATGGGCAAGGAGAGAAATGGTGTAGAGCGGTAGTGGAGAGCATTGAAGGACCAAGTACATTTATAGAGTAAAAACAGAAGATGGACAATTACATCGACCGCATGTGGATCAAATAGTGGTTAGAACTGTCGCTATATCACGGGGCTCGAGGGATGATCCTAACAACTCGGAAGAATCAACTTCCACTGACTTGGATATTGACATACCCGACCCATCATTGTGGCCAGACATCATAGGAATACCCAATAATAATGCACGAGTGAATTTTGATTAAATTGTTGTAATTTGTTGTGATTATGAAGTGTAACATTGAACAGTATGGTGGAGAGATATGTTATGTATTTCAATTAAGTTGATTGTCAGATTGATATAAAAAAATAGATAAAATTAAAAGTTAGTTTTGCTTACAACCTCAACTGTGTAGTTTACTTTAATAACTAATCACCCAGTAGCTTTGATTCACACAAAGAGTGCATTGTTTAAAAATACTCTACTAAACATAATGGGCAGTAAGTACGCAGGAGTATGTATAGGTATATTAAGAACAACATAGCGTATATAATGCGCACTGAATTAATAATATATACGACTATTTGAAATGTATCTACTTAATAGAATTTCTCATACAACGTAGCTTCCACACACGGGACATGAATTTCTTAACTGAAGAGAAATTGAGCGGGGTGCAACATATCTCTTCGGCGAAAATAATTATACAAGCCAAACGAAGCGTTTTTATACATAATGGTACGGAACCCTTTGTGCGCGAGTCCGACTCGCACTTAGCCGATTTTTAAATTATTAATTAACAAGTATTCATAATAATCTTGCAATAATATCTAATATCTTTAAACGAGCAATTCTTGTATATTTATTTATTTATTTATTTATTTATACCTATATATATAATCACGATCTCGGAAACGGCTGCAAAGATTTTCATGAAAGTTACAGATTAGGGGGTTTTCGGCTCAAGGAATCGATTTATCAAGGTCCCAGGTTCGAGAAAAGCTCGGTTTTTTTTTTAAATTTTGAAAACATCATACTGACGCCATCTATGAAACATTAGGATAACTTCTATGAGGTACTGTTTGTAACGTGTTGAAATTTCAGTAGTATGAAACTAGATGGCGCTGTAATCTCTATGTGGGCAAATGGATATTTATCGTATCGATATTTTTCAAATGTATCGATATATATCACCCAAGAAATATCGATATTTTTTAATGTATCATTTCGATTTGGGAAAGTTGTAGGTCTCGTCAAGACCTACATTTCCAATGACAGCTGTCAAACTTCGAACCGAGATATCCCGGCAACGGCTGCTCCTGGAGCACTGGTGTCTTTGGGAAAGTTGTAGGTCTCGTCAAGATCTACATTTCCAATGACAGCTGTCAAACTTCGAACCGAGATATCCCGGCAACGGCTGCTCCTGGAGCACTGGTGTCTTTGGGAAAGTTGTAGGTCTCGTCAAGACCTACATTTCCAATGACAGCTGTCAAACTTCGAACCGAGATATCCCGGAAACGGCTGCTCCTGGAGCACTGGTGTCTTTGGGAAAGTTGTAGGTCTGGTTGAGACCTACATTTCCAATGACAGATGTCAAACTTCGAACCGAGATATCCCGGCAACGGCTGCTCCTGGAGCACTGGTGTCTTTGGGAAAGTTGTAGGTCTGGTTGAGACCTACATTTCGGATGACAGCTGTCAAACTTCGAACCGAGATATCCCGGCAACGGCTGCTCCTGGAGCACTGGTGTCTTTGGGAAAGTTGTAGGTCTCGTCAAGACGTACATTTCCAATGACAGCTGTCAAACTTCGAACCGAGATATCCCGGCAACGGCTGCTCCTGGAGCACTGGTGTCTTTGGGAAAGTTGTAGGTCTGGTTGAGACCTATATTTTCAATGACAGCTGTCAAACTTCGAACCGAGATATCCCGGCAACGGCTGCTCCTGGAGCACTGGTGTCTTTGGGAAAGTTGTAGGTCTCGTCAAGACCTACATTTCCAATGACAGCTGTCAAACTTCGAACCGAGATATCCCGGCAACGGCTGCTCCTGGAGCACTGGTGTCTTTGGGAAAGTTGTAGGTCTGGTCGAGACCTACATTTCGGATGACAGCTGTCAAAATTATTAACGTTGAATATTTATTATTAATGATGCCAAAGAAGTATAACTTCTTACGTGCGTACATAAGTACACGCAATTCTTTTTAAACTCATATTATGTCGGAAAGATCGAAGAACATTATTCAAATTTTATCAGTATGCGATTCATACTAAATATAATTTTCAACCGAGCAAAGCTCGGTCAACCAGGTACTTTTAATTTTATCGGTTTTGTTTTAATCGGTTCTCAAGTGGGTAAACAATATTTCGTCTACACATTTTATTATAAATAAAAAACTTGAGGAAGCACGGGTTACTTGTAAGGAATAAAATAAGGAAAAGGTTAACCTCTCAAACGATAGATATCTCCAATTTCTTGAACAACGTAAAACCCTAGAGTCCCGAGGTATTCGCTAAACGACGCGCATTACAAAATAACAATCTCGATGGTGGGTATTACGAGAGGCCGTGACACTAATTTAAGATTACGTCCATTATCTTGAAAACATTAGCAAAGTGGATACGCTAAAAATATAAACCTAACAGTTTTTAAAAGATCAGAAAAGTTTACGGAAACAAGGTTCTGCAGGTATGTAGGTAGGTATGTAGCAATAGCAAGTATATAAAATAACTTTTAGAGATAATGTTAATATACTTATATACAGGGTGATTTGTAACTCGACGTATTCCTCTTGAGATGTGGTAATACAACCAATTTCCAACAAAATTAACCATAATGTCCCTAATACCAAGTCAGCTGGTTATCGAGATATTCCTTATTTTTGGTTTTGGTCAAAGAACACCGAATTTGACTACAAAAAAATCAATAAATAAAAAAGTAGTGGTTTGAATTGAGTTGTGTGCATTTCTATCAGTGACCAATACATCAACAATCATTTATTAATACTAATGCAGGCACAAGTGTTACACATTTTAAAATAACAAGTGAATTCTTGTAAAAAAAATATTTTCTTACGAATGTGGTCGATAGAAAAGTAGATTTATTTTAAAAAATCTAGTATACATCAAGCGTAAAAACTACATGAAAAACATCCTTGTTTTATAAGCTATTCAAACAAGTAAAATTATTAAGACACAAACAAAAAAAAATCCAGAAAAAACGTATGTAGAGCACGTGCGACGTAAAACCCTTTGTTATCGTATCGCGGTATAAGTTCCTGAGTTGCAAACTTTTTAGTTGTTATTGTCGTTTGTCGTTTGTCTATTAGACCCACTTGATCATTTAAAATGAAAATTAAACAGCAGCAGTGTTTTGTTTCTGGCTACCAACGCGATCTCCCAAATTTACGTTGATTTTGATAGCTTATAAAACAAGGATGTTTTTCATGTAGTTTTTACGCTTGATGTATACTAGATTTTTTAAAATAAATCTACTTTTCTATCGACCACATTCGTAAGAAAATATTTTTTTTACAAGAATTCACTTGTTATTTTAAAATGTGTAACACTTGTGCCTGCATTAGTATTAATAAATGATTGTTGATGTATTGGTCACTGATAGAAATGCACACAACTCAATTCAAACCACTACTTTTTTATTTATTGATTTTTTTGTAGTCAAATTCGGTGTTCTTTGACCAAAACCAAAAATAAGGAATATCTCGATAACCAGCTGACTTGGTATTAGGGACATTATGGTTAATTTTGTTGGAAATTGGTTGTATTACCACATCCCAAGAGGAATACGTCGAGTTACAAATCACCCTGTATATTACTTATATATATTATATCCTACGTATGTTAATATACCTACTTATATATATTTTTTCGTGGAATTAAAATCCCAAATGAGCATGCAAAGCCATCGGTTTGCTGCCACCCATGATAACTTACTGTGACCGACATAAAAAAAGATTTAGGAGCATTAGTTAAATTAGGTACTTGCTCAGTTTGTTAGTACTTAGTAGGATTGGGCGACTGTTAGCGATAGATAGGTACTCCTGTTAGTCGTTATTAGCCCAGTAATTGTTAGTAGGAGTTTCGTTTTAATTCGGTCACAGAAGTGTTACCATAGACGGCTAAGATGGTCTCCTCTTAAAATTTAACCACAATAATTATCTAATCGGAGCACAAATGCTGTTAAAATAATATTTAGACAGTAGAAATCATACTAGGTACTGTGGCTCTACCATCTATTTCTATGCTCTATTAGGTATATGCTTCATTACAAGTTATATACAATTCATAGATTTTTTCGATGTATTTTCTATATACGTCGGTCAAATACAACATTAATATAATAAATAATACAGATAATACGGAACGTTACATGCCCTTAATGACTCTCCACCCGGATACCTAATAGGGCTGAACAATAACGTGAAATTAGTAATTAGAGGAATTTATACACGTTTATTATACCGAAATTTTTATCAGTACAATGGCTCCGTGGTATAAAAACATCGTTTGTATTCATGGATGTCACAATAAAATATGTAATTATGTTAGAAAAATTTTGGTTTAATTTGTTTTCTTCACATACCCAGTGTTATTGTCCAATAAAAAAACTAAATGAACAAAATATGATCACACTTACTTATTTTTATTATGTAGTGTATTAAAAGTTTATTCATAGAAATTAGTTGTCTGCTGTGTAATTTATTGATGTTTTTGGGGTAGGTTGCAGTACAAAAATACACTAAAATAAAACAAAAATCAGTCTCATTTCAAATGAGACTGATTTTTGATCCTAACTATTCATTTTCTACGATTTTTCTCATAAGTATCACATGCCTACCTACTTAATCTTTTACCCAAGACTTATCATTTATAAATATTTTTTTGTGTTAAAGTTAGAAGTAAATGGAGCGGTCCCCCAACGCGACGTACCTATTATATTTAGAGATATTATTTTTTACTTTTTAAATGTTTGTGTCGGGGTTTTTTTTAATTTTTAATTTAATTTTTATTTTATACTTTTTATAGGTAAGAATATTCTCGATTAAGTCATAAATATTCTCTTACTGTGCCCTTTCATTTGAGACCCCACACGAGTATATTTGCATACATTCGGCTATTCTTCCCCGCTTTTACCCCCCACAACTTTTAAACGGCTCAACCGATTTTCATCAAACATATCTAAGAACACGCGCCCGTAAGTCCCCTTTAATACAAAAAAAAAACAAATTGAAATCGCTTCATACTTTCGGGAGCTACGATGCCACAAGACACACAAACACACACACACACACACATACTTACACACACACAGACACGTCAAACTTATAACACCCCTCTTTTTGCGTCGGGGGTTAAAAATGACCGACTAAGAGAAGGATTATTACCTCAATATGTTGCGTAAATCGATCATTTCCCTGAAGGATTTGATCAAATTTCCGTTTTCAACATTTTGCTAAGTCATTTTTCTAGACATTCAAATGGATATTTAAGTCCAACGGTTAATGTTATTGTAAATATCTGTTTCATTTGGTATTTTTAGCATAGAGAATAAATATATTATTTATTGCTTGTTTATATCTTACGTGGATATTTGATTAACAAACCCTGTTTATATTTTGTTAATACACCTAACGTACCTACAACATATTCGCTGCATACTACATTAATTGTCGTTTGCCAACTACGTAATCTAAAAATAGGTAGTAATCGCAAGAAAATGTGACTATTACAATAGACTCTTAATCATCGAAATCTTAGCATTGGAAGCTACGAGAAGCATGCACTCTTATGGGTTGAGCAAAATATGACGAACTGTTTTTTGCTGACCAGTGAAGGTAATTGAAACGTTGAACTCCTACGTCCTATGGAATAAAAAGTTTCTTCATACTTTCCTGTCTCCAAAATCAAATTACAAACAATAGTATTCTTGTTTGACATAAGTAATTAAAAGAGCGAGCTAATGGGCTATCCAATTTTAAATGGTAACTGCCGCCCATGGACCTTGGTAAGTCAGTAACTTATTACTTAGGTACTAACTGAATCTCGACGTACCTAAAACTATTTAATAATGAAGAAAAGTCGTAGCACTCGTAGCCCCGTAGATGAAATTCCACGTCTAGTAAAGAGTCCTTTGACCGCTGTTTGCTGTAGCGGCATTGGATGATCAGTAGGGCGAAGCACTACCAGGGGAAGTAGCAGTAGGCTTGTGTAGAGGGTAGGGGATGTTGGATGTAGACGCTTATGGCGCTCACTTACATACGCGCGAGTGTTTATATGTTGTATGAATGAAAGAATGCGCGCGCTTTGATGTGCGACCAAACTGTCTCAGCTTTAACAGCTTACGAAAACCATGTCAATCACTTCGCATAGTAATTTGCGAAGGTCCTACACTTGTGTATCATTAAACCACAATTTTATATAAAGCGTAGTCTAAATTAATAAAAAAAAATATATTTCACATTTTCATATGAGATAATGTCCGATTTTTTGCCTCAAAATTTTTCATCCTTCCAAAGCGACAACATTAAGTTTCGTGATTAATATTGGCGGACATCGAGATAACCATTTTGTACCTAATTTACGATATTTTTATTCAAATGTCCAAATTATATTCCTGTTAGGTTTAAATTCATTTGAACTTTATTGAGTAGGTAATCAGTTATATTTCTTTTCTGTATCGGAAATAAATTAAAAGTTTTAATTATGGTACTTATTTATAGATGCAATAAAAGTTTATACAGCCTTAATAGTACCTGAGTAGGTAAGTACATAAATATAAAACGAGTAGTTTCCTGGAACTTCCTCGAAGAACGAGACCTTCGTTACGGAATAGGATGCAAAATCCTCGAACATAAATAAAAAGTAAATATCTAAGTAGGTACCTACATGTTTCAATAATTTTCATTGTGCATAGCTGTAGGTATCTAATGCATTTAATAGCCAAGGGCGAGGTTGATGTACGACCCGCTTCTTCAGCTAATTATAACATTTTGACATTCGCTCATTACGACGCAGTGTCGTACATTATTGTACCGAGCACACCATATTGATTATGTTTAAAACATAGATGTAGACGTTACAACATACTGTCATATAAAAACAGCCATTTAGGCGAAATCTCTAAAACTAAATATAATGTAGGTAAATTATTTTATGCGTGCTAGACGAGTATAATTTGTGTATAAAAAGTATAAAATATAAGTACAAAAAAGGGCTGAAAATATAGTCGAATTTATTTGTAACAATATTTCGAACAGATCCGTTTTTTATTAAGTTACTTACACACAGTTGTGATGTCCACTCTCCACTATCCTTGAGGGTATAAAAAATCTGGGTACGTATCTAGGCACAGTGGTCACTCGATAATTTGACACCTTGTTAATTTGAATTTCTCGATAAAATAATTTGAATAAAATCAGTATTAATTGGACCCTTTCGAATTTGAAGTTGAAGGAGTAGTGTATCTTGCTCACCAACATGCGATAATAATTATGAAGTCTGAGCTTCCCTGCTCTCTATAATTTGAAGTGTATAACATACACAGACGTGTCATTCGCTTACATCTATACTACAATATACAAATTACAAAAAATAACAATTTACAAAAAAGATTAGGCTGACCGGGTGATTATCAACAACGAAAAGTGCCCTTACAACTCAAATTTTACAAAAATGTCTAGAAGTAATGAAAATTAAAGTAACTTTTCATAACAGTATTTTTGTGGGTCACTAAAATACCTCCATGAAAATTGGTTTTGTTCGTAATTATAATTTTACTTATTTATTTATTTTATTTTACACTTTATTGAACCTTACATAATTATGTAATGGAACAAAAGGCGGACTTAATGCTAAAAGCATTCTCTGTCAGTCATCCTTAGGGCAGTGGGAGAAAAGAAGAGGGCGGTATCAACAAAGTTTAAAACGGTTCAATACTATAAATGGTAAACAAACAAATAAGCGAAATTTGTTACATATGATAAAACACTAATATATACATAATATATAAATATATAGGTTTATGAATAAATATATAAATAATATATATAAAATGCGATATGATGCTTATGTGATTGATGACTAAGCACAATAATAATAATAAAATAAATAATAATAATGATTATGAGCCTATTTTAGTGATCCTAAAGTAAAGATAAGTAATGAGCACGAACCCGATTCTTAAAACTAAACTTGCTGCATGGCTTCTTAAGTTCAGGTGGAAGAGCATTCCAAAGACGTATGGCCTGAGCAGCGAACGAATAATGAAGAAAACCAGTACGGTGAGGTGGGATAGAAAGAGCTAGTCTCAGAAGAACGAAGCTGCCGACCATGAGTGTCGCATAAGAATTGAAATTTACATCTCAAATAATTGGGGGCAAATTCATCAAATAAGATTGAGAAAAGTGTTGTGAGTATCCTTAAGTGCCGTCGCTGGCGAATTGGAAGCCATTTCAGCTGAGCGCGATAAGACGAAACATGATCATATTTTCGAAGGCAGAAAATAAAACGGATACAATTATTTATGAAACGATCTAGTTTGTCTAGAAGATCCTCGTTTAGATCAGGGTAACACACATCAGCATAATCAATAATGGGGAAAATAAGAGCTTGCACCAATGTAACCTTAATCTTGACCGGGAGAAAGTTTCTAAGGCGATTAAGAACGCTTAGCTTTGCAATTACTGACCTGCTAATGTTTTTGACCTGCGTGGACCAACTAAGTGTAGAGTCAAAGTACAGGCCCAGGTTTTTGACACTAGGTGAGAAGGGAATACTTGTTCCATTTAACGAAACAGGTGTTACAGAACCAACATCAAGCTTGGCCAACTGCCGACTACTGCCAAAGATGATGGCTTGACATTTGCTGGGATTCACTTTGATACCAAATTTGACAGACCACAGATGTAAGTTGTTTAAATCCCTATTTAGTTTGTGTACGGCAGAGTTGACAGACTCAACATCAGCTTGAACGTAAATTTGAAGATCATCGGCATATAAATGGTAAGAGTAGCTAAGCTGGGTAGACAAAAAATTTATAAAAACGGAAAATAAAAGAGGAGATAAAATTCCTCCCTGTGGCACCCCAGCAGCTACGCACATATAGCTAAGCACATACAGCACCAGTCAGACGTGCTAACACCATGGCGAATTGCTTGTTGACGGTCACAGAAGTAGGAAGAAAACCAATCTAAAGTAGTGGAGGAGAAGTTGAGGTACCCAAGCATAGCAAGGAGGATATCGTGGTCAACCATATTGAAGGCGTAGGTAAAATCGACCATTATAAGTATGGTGACCATTTTATCCTCCATACCCCCTCGGATATCATCAGAAACTTTGATTAGAGCAGTCGTCGTACTGTGCCCAATTCGGAAACCGGATTGATAATTGGAAAGGAATAGTACATTATGATACAAGTGCGCGAAGTTGGTCATTACAGTCGAGGCGGAATTGAGCCCGAGCCGCAAGGCGAGGGCTGTAATAGAGCCAAGACTGTAATGAACAAAGCACACGCGTATCATACGACGTTTTTCAACACACTTGCGAGGAAAAAAACAATTAGGTATCGACATTTTTCAGTCACAAATCAGCAAATTATAAACGAACAAATGTTTGCACAAAACACAAAATGGCGCGGTTTATTTTTTCGCGCGCCGTATCTTTGGTTGAATAACTATGCGCGCACAGGTTAAGTCCAGAGACACCGAACATTCAGCCATAATATATTAAACTAAATAATTATGTATTTCTAATAAGAATTTACGGTAATTAATGATTTAAAATATTGTATTTTTTAAATGCTTTAATAGATAATTAGATGAAGTATAATCTTATCTTATCAGATTTTGACTAAGTACAACAAGTTTATTTATTTACAAAATAACAAATCTTTTGGTAACAACCTCTTTACGGATATTAAAAAAAAAGTGGAATAAGAAAAACACTAGTGCGGTAATGAAAAGTAAAACGCACTAGTGTGTAATAAACCGCATTCCGGGCGTAAGACTAAAGAAAAAATAGCAACTTTACGAGCAAGTGTGTTGAAAATTAGTATTATGTAAGAAAGTGGACACTTGTTGATGAACAGTGCACTCCAAGAGTTTGGACAGGAAAGGTAATATAGAGATAGGCCTGAAATTGTTGAGGAGTGTAGGATTGGGAATTTTAGGAAGAGGAATTACGAAGGCTTTACGCCACAAGGAAGGGAAGACCCCAGACAGTATAGAGAAATTGATGATGTGAGTAATGACTGGTAAAAAGTGTTCAAGAACAAGGAGAATCATAGCTCTACTCACATCATCACAACCCACTGCCTTGGACTTAATGGAAATGAGCGATTTGTGAATGACCGCAGTTGAGACACAGACGAGAGAAAAAGAATCAAGGTGAGGCTTGGCCATGGAAGATATTTCCGAAATAGTACGAGATTTAATCACAGGATCATGAGGAGTAACTGCCGTAAAGTGAGAGTTTAGTGCATCGAGAGAAAAAGGAATTTCAATATTGACCGAAGTCCTACCAAGTCCAAGAGAATTAAAAAACTTCCATATATCAGCCGAAGAACAGTCATTAACACTATTGAAAAAGTACCTTCGCTTTGCTGCCCTTACCATTTGATTACAGCGGTTGCGAGCTATTTTGTACAGACGCCAATTTTCTTCACACCTGTCTCGCTTAAAAACCCTAAAAGCACGGTCACGACGCTTACTTAAGCGCAAAGAGAGTAAATAACTAATTTATGTAATTTGGTAAAAAAATCATCAAGACGAATACGCTTTGCCACGAGTAAGTAATGAAATTTGCCGACGTATGCAGAATTAATCTTGGTTTTCATGCGTAAAAACAGATATTTATTAGCTAACAGGGGCACGTAAATGTAAGATAAAGAGATATTTGCTATGTCAGGACAGTAACCGAGATGCAGCCGACGGAAGGAAGGAAATTATGACTGCGGCTAAAACTTTCCTTAGTGTTTCCGTTATGATAAGGTTGATTAGTATAGTCACCAAGTATCTCTAAAAGATGTCATCTGTTGTCATTGCCCCGCCTAATGTCCACACACTGTCACCACATCCTTCCCTGGTCTGCTGAAATTATTTAGTTACTGGTGAGAGGTAGTAGGTATCTACCTAAATATAGAGCGAAGGTGAATGTGTACAGCAGAAGTCTTTGAAATGTGGGTGTAGGTACCATACGGACAATGTTGATATTAAGATAAAACCCAGAATGTGAGTGGACTAAGTATACCTAATGCAGCGGTTTGGAAAATTCTTCGGAGTGCTTGAAAGAAAAATTAATTAAGAACAAAAATAAAAAAAGGGTTCGATAAGTAGGCTAAGCATTAAGGGAGAACGAAAAGTACGAATTTTAACTATAAGTAGTAAAATATGAAGGAAAAGGTACATGGAATAATTTTGTATCGGTCGTAGGAATCGTAGGAGAACGTAATAGCGAAAGAATCGCCGCTAAAGGAATAAAAAACCCGATTATTATAAAGATTTACCCGATCATCATTAGGAAATAATAATGAAGAACAACAACAAAGGATCCGATCATTATTTAGAAAGCAGTCTCCAAGATTCAGGTTGCCTTAGCGATCGTCGACCTTCGTTGGGAGATGTCAACGTAAAAGAAGAGTCAGATTTTATATACCTATTTATCTGGCATCTCCAAAATATTGTGACGGTAGAGTGTGTTTAGGTTTCCATTCCAAAGACGTCTATTAGCCCGTTCGCTACTTTACGTTTACTCAGTTAAATTATGTATGACGGTTTGGCTTTGGGTACAACTCTATTTCTTGGTGGGGTTCCTATTCAGAATACGTAATGTGCGCGACTCACGTTCTAACCAATTGAGTTTGTATCGATTACATAGGTACATACAGGCACGTTCGATCTCGGTAAAATATAATCGACGTTTATGTTTTCTGTCCTGATTGAGAGTTAATGAAGCCAATACAATAGGGAATATGCATGATTTTTTTTTATTGTTTTTATAGCTCATTTATGTTAATATAATACCGTAAAAAAATATACGAGTCATGGGAAAGTCCAAATTTATTTTAAATTAATTAATGAAAATTGCAGTGACATAAAGCCGATTCAAACGCCGCCCTTTTGGCGCGTTCTATGGTGACGTCATCGTTCGTCAGGTTGGAGTTGTTTACTAAGAAGTGGTTATGAGCGAGGTTGAGAAAGAGTATTTTATAGTATTAAATTTACGTTTTCTAGTTTAATTTCATAAACGGAAGTATGGATGGAAACCGAAGACCTTATTTTAAGTACTGTATTGTACCTATGTGCAAGAATACGAGATGGAACGCGCCGGACAAAGTATTTTTTCATGTTCCATGGGATGCTTATATAAGAAAAATTGGTGTAAAATTGTGAAAAGAGATATTATATCTACAAAAAGCACTGCATACTGTTGCGAAGATCATTTTAACGTAAGAAGAAAATAATTATTTCTACCAAATATTAATAGTTTTGGTTTAATTTGGCTAACAAAAGTACAAACCCTAAAAAGTTGTTGTAAGATTCTCGTTCAGATCTGGGATAAAAACAGATTTGATTATAAAGTATTCCCAAACACGGTTTTATTTATTAACAACCATTTATTCCTAAAATGTGATATGAAGGATATAGTATAATTTGTATGTAGAAGGTAAACGTCTAAATCTTTACAGGTTATGTTAAAGACTTTTATGAATTACTTAGAAAAACTGTACGAGAACCATGTACCTAAATTAAATATCTATCACTTCCTCACCTTGCAGCTTTGACTCCCCTGATTTCAGCTGATGTAAAATCATTATTTGAGGCGAAGTACGAACTCATCATGAAAGCATCTATGTACAGTAGTACACTGGAGCTTGGTGCTCAATAAAAGATGATGTGATGATGAACAATGGGATTAATTCTGGACTTTGCAAATACAATTATCATCTAATTTAATTTAATACGTGAGAAAGCTTATTCACTGTGCGCTCCGTTAATAGAATGTTCGAGTCCGAATGTACGTAAGTCGCGGGTAAAATATAATTTTCACCACACAAACTACCGACATTCAACACATCACTAACAAACAAAAATCACGCAAGAAGTATACGATAAACTCTGAAAGCAATCAAATTAACTGAAATATAAATGAAAACAGCTAGTTCTAGTATGTTTTTGACATGTCCATCGCGAAGGAAGACGTCACGCCGATGTCTAACCAATGGCGTTGCGTTTCGACATTTTAAATTTGCCTCGTAAAATTTGCACTTTTTATAAATTTATTTTAGTGATTTTAAAAAGATTAAATAGAAAATAATGTGACAGATATCATTATTTTAGCGATAACGACTGTACAAAAAATATTTACTTAAATTTGAATGACATGCATATTCCCTATTGCCCTGTTTTTTTAAACAAGATTTATAGCAATTCTGATTATGCTGTTTGTAAGTATAGTATATTATTGAAGATCTTGAGTTAGTGATAGAAAGGTAATGTTTTAAGAATGTTGCACAAAATAAGGCAAGTTTCATATAATCATATAATCATCCCAATGACCATACCCGTGTTGTACAGTGTCCAAATCCAAAATCTATACGTGTAGGGCAACTGCCGTAGATACCCTATATAATATGATATCAGTATCATCGTAAAGTGATTAAGTAAATTGTAGACAAATTATTCAACAAACCCTAGAGATTGGTTGTAAAGAATACTGCGCACTAAATTTTATTGGACGGTACTTAGTAATACTTACATAGTTACATTCTTCCAAAACTGGTTAACGATACAATGTATTAAGGCTAAACATAGAGGTAAAGTTTAATGACAAAAACCGTACTCCTGAAATGACACTATCACATCTACCTACTTAATGACAAATTACCCAAATGAATGCGCCAAAGATTAATAGTACGTAATGAAAATGTGATTAATAGGTGAGAGATCCTCTTAGTCATATTGGGCTCCGTGCTATCACTGGTATTAACGCATGAGTATGACTTTCAGTAGTTTCAGTCACTACACCAGTCTTAATTAATCAGTCCATGATAGTTACAATCTATTAAGGTAGTTGCGATGACGATGTTTATGTTGTATCCATATTTTAATTTTTAATACGTTAGGTACAGCATGTTTTCCATAATCAAAGGTTTAATTATTTTTCCATTGTCAAACAGGACACAGTCCATTGTGAGGCGCGATGCGGCAGAACTTTGTAAAGGTCTTTTGTGCTTTGAATGATGTGTGTACAAAGTCGTGAACACTATCGCTTGGAACAATTTATTTAATGGCAGGATTTTATGCGTGTGGGGACCCACTCCAAGATTATCGTTCAAAAGCACTTAAATACGAGTTGGTATCTATTTCTAAAGATTTAGGTACAGAATAAGAGGCACTTTAGTTTACCTAAATCATAGGTTTCGAGACCGCCTTGCCCGCTTGTGTCAATGGAAGGGATCGGCCGAGTTTATAAAACAGACGCGATCAAAAAATAAGTTTTTTTTCACGTTTTTTAACACTTCACCGACTGGTATCCCAGTCAAAAGGTCTCCTCAATTATTAGGAGAGACACGAGAGTGGCAGTAGGCTGCTAATAGGCAAGTCCTTACCGGTATGTGGACGTTTAACTAATTTAACCTAGAAAATGTTGCTACAGATAATATTATGTGTCAAGGTTTAACGTTGACTATGTACTTATTTTAGTTTCCGACGTTTCCGTATTAATTAATCCTGATGAACTACAATATAATTAAATCAAGAAATCTGTACCTATATGTATAATATGAAAATGTCATTATGTTTGTTAGATATTTTGTGACCTGATATTTTAATACTTTTATAAAATTACTCATTTGCTCACTAAGAAATTAATCTTCTTAGAAAGCGACAATATTTACGTAACTATGTTACACCAAATTGAATCGAAGATCGGAAACTGCGGATTATATCATAGAAATACCAATACCAGGCAACTTGGCGGACGTAACGTCCTCACATAAAACGGAAGTGGAATATTGAACCTCGGTGATTCCAAGTTAATGGTGGTCAGGCTTTATGGTGATTAAAGAGACTGCAATAAAAACTACGAGTGTACCTACTCGTGCTTAATAATTTTTCATCGTCTGTTAAGTATCGTATTATATCCATAATGTTTTATAATTAGTAGGAGAGCTGGCACCAATTTTGGGTAGGTAAACATATCCAAATTTCAAATTGCCTTAATACAGTTTTGGGGGAAAAATAATATTTTTAAAAATTTCGGGGTCGATTAGCCCCGCTACTGACCAGCCAGGTCTGCAGTTCTGTGTTGGGGTATAGGAGAGGTATGTGACAAATTTTAGCTTGCTTCAAATACCTACCCAAAATTGGTGCCAACTCTAAAAAGAATAAAAAACCGGCCAAGTGCGAGTTGGACTCGGGCACAAAGGGTTCCGTACCATTATGTATAAAACGCCAAAAAAATCTGGCCGGTTGTATGAAAGCCTCACTTAAATATTTACTTTAGTTTTTGTAGCCACATATTAGCCACAAGCAACGCTATCTCTTGGAGCAAAAGGTATCGCTGAAGCGTCGAAGCCATATTTCGACTTAAATATTTATTTTATTCAGTGTTTTAGTATTTGTTGATTTCTTGTTGTAGCGGCAACAGAAATACATCATCTGTGAAAATTTCAACTGTGTAACTATTACGGTTCATGAGATACAGCCTGGTGACAGACGGACGGACGGACGGACGGACGGACGGACAGCGAAGTCTCAGCAATAGGGTCCCGTTTTACCCTTTGGGTACGGAACCCTAAAAAGCTTGGAAATACACGAATTTGATAAAAACTTCGCATAATGTTTTGCGAAGGTTGTCCTCTACACTTGTCTATTGGGGCATTCGCGCAAATGTGCTAGACCGGCGGACCTAGGATTTGTCTCTTGCATGGAACCATACCGTTTTCATCGCAACCCATAACTGTCCTATTGCTGGAAACGGGTATCCACTCATAATGTGAAGGAACAGTCCATAAAAAAACATTTTGCTCAATGAGGACTTGATTATCAGAGCTCAGACAAGTGGACAGCGTCACCCGTGGACATCAGTACCTATTATTTTCATTTGACTATCATGATTTATATTATAATTAAATACATCTTAAAATTAAAATAATTAGTTAGGTAAGTAAATTCTTTATGGTCAATTTTCCAAAGTAAACATGGATTTTATTTAAATTTAGATTTTTAATTTTAGGTAATATAACATTAGATACTTATATATTTTTTTATATGAAGATAAATAATTTTCATTATTATTATTTTTAATTTACGCCCAGCGAAGAAAACAAAGAGATCAGCAGAAGGTATAAAAATTACGTACCTAATTGGTAAGTTTATCTGTCTTTTTTACTATTTTATTTTTAAGTATAAGTTTTCAAAGTACCTGAGTATATTAATGCAGTTTGCAGCGCTCATAGCCCAGCAGCTCGTGTTGATCCTAAGGACCGAGCGAGTTAGGCAACATCGGTTTTGTTTTATAATCCTGGTGTACAAACAATAAAGAGTTTATCTATCTATCTATCTATCGGTTTTGCCACTAACAAAAAAATTCTTGAGCGTTTCCGTGTAACAAAGTTCACGTACGAGTAAAACTACCGGTCCCTATTTTTACCATGGATAGAAGTCATTAAGCCGTATCAGAGGCCTGCGTGCGACATAAAATCTTCCGATACTTGCGTTGTTCCGTAACGTATGCTTCAAGCTTTCTCAATTCTGCGGAGAGAACCGAGCCCTGTTGTGGGCCAATAATGGTTTAAAGTTAACGCAGTCTACAATGGGGAAGCCTTATAAGCCGTAAGCCCATTTCAAACTTACACAATCCGCGAGCACAGCAATTTGTTAGTCTTGTAATTTCCTTGAGATAATCTTGTCGAAGACTGTTCGACATCACTAGTAATGAACTTATACTTGTTCTAGTTGTTCTTGTTCTATTCTCTGGCATAGGTTTTGTTATTATTTGTGTAAAGGAAAGCATGTATGAAAAATTTACTTTTTAGATATGATTGTAGGTAAGAGAAATTATCATTTGAAAGGATATTTTTCTTAACTTCTTTGTTTTCATATAGCGCTTGCGGCCATTATGTAACAAAAAAAGAAGAATTTGCTTTAAAAGTTTTCATCCTTTTTCGATAGGTAGTTAAGTATAGGTACGCGAATTTACATAATAAGTCCGTTCGTAAGCGATTAATATTTTTGAATATAACAATAAACCAATCCTTGTACCAATTATTTTTTACACTACTAAAATCACTGAAACTTACATGCTTGTAATTTTCAGCAGTAGCAAAATTCTTTCAGAGTTCTATAGGTATAAAAGACAGACAGTTCGATTAAGTAACTTAGTCATCTTTACAACGCCTAAGTTACATAAAAATGCTTACAGCAGGAGATACTTATGTATTTGACCTATATTTCTTTGGTATTTTTCGTCCAAATTTGGCGTCAGCCCAAGTTTTTTAGCAAAACAACGGAGTTAACAATCTCCAATTTATGAATAGTTTATGATCACATATTATACTTATCGAGCTAGTATTGATAACGACATTGTTCTTAGAAATGCATACCTATCTAACTACTTATGTATACCTAGTCTACCTATGTACAATATAAGTAAACAAAATTCTTAACTTATAATTATATGTAGGTACCTACATACCTACGTAGGTAAGTGTGATGAATGTTTATATACTATAACTATGGAATTCCATTGTTTCGATCATAGATAGCCGAACTCTTGATATTTATAAAATATGAGTTTAAAAATTAACACTTTACCTATACCTATCTATAGGTATCTACTTACTACAAAAATAAATAGATGCTACTTATAACCAAATCAGACTAACATTTACGAACATTTGCTAATACTTAGAATGCGAAATTTAGCTTTAAGTATGTATTTTTTTTAAATTAATTCAATCAAATAACTTAATATAGAAAGCTATATAACTACATACAAACATTAATCTGGTCAGTTCAATTAGCTACAAAATGAAACTTAAACGCATATGAAAAATTAAACTGCAAAATATAGACGGTTAGCCACTTAAAAATTTAAAAGGGCGATAAAAACTTACCGTCGCCGCTCCCACCGCAGTATCGATTCCTACCACCACCGCTGACCCACTGTCTATCGCCACCAGACGTTACCAAGCAAAGTAAAACAAAACAAATTAACACACACACTTAGAACGTTCTCACTATAACGTACGCCGTCGGTATCCGCATCGGTTCACCGACGATCACTGTCAACTTTGTTGGAAAACTTCAAGAAATAAAAAAATAAAAGCCGCCTGTTCAGTTCATGTGAAAAGTCATCAGAGAGTTATTGGATATTTTTCAAATAATTTTTCACGTCGCAAAGTGGGCGCGCACCGCGGGAAAGTTTTATGGCGTTTTGCGCTTCCCCATTCCATCGGCGCGCACGGAACGAAAGTTTTCAGCGGAGCGTTTGAAGACGAGTGTGCTTTGTTACGCAACTCACTGCGGCGGGAATCCGCCAGGGGGCAGCGCAACGCCAGTGGCGCAGTGGCGAGCATGCGCACTTATGCCGTTGCGAAAACGATACATCTCTTTTGTTCCTTTCGTTTTCAGTTTCATGTACGATACGGCTCACATTAAATACGTTGGTCGTTCACAAAACTAACGACTCGTAAACTGTTCAACAGCCTCACTAAATACATTAATTAAGTATCTACCTACTTTAGATAAATTTAATTGCTTGCTTTGCGGTAACCATTTAAATACAGCAGTTCTTTATATTTACTTCATGCCTCCCGATAGATATTTAACGAGGTAGCTGAATCTAATATTTAAATAATGTTATCTTTATCATTTCCCTTTATTCTTTATGTTCTTGGCTGCGAATATAAATCGAGTAAGCACATTTAACCTTACAATGAATTCGATATAGCTGTACATACTTATTTGTAGGTACAATTTTGTCGTTACACAATCAGGCGGGCATCGACTAACTTAACTATGTATCTAGCTGTGTGAAAGAAAGCTAAAGCGAAATTGCGGTGGAGGTCAGGCACCAAGACATCGCGTGAATAGTGTAATGGGAGCTAGCTAGCGAACCCAATGGTCGACCTCGCCGCTGTATTGTACTACACCTTACACACCTAAATCTAATTCTACGTTCTGTTATATTTATTTCATGCCATAAATTTTACACACATAAATGTTATGCGTCTGCTTTTGACATGTTATTAATAAGGCTTTATGTATGCTTTACTACAATCTTGTAATCTTTGGTACTTGTGTTTTATATAGGTAACATTTTGAATGAATTAGCCATTAAGTATGTGAAATTTAATTATTTCTCGGGGGTTTCTTTGTTTATTATTTTTTCGTTAACTTTCAGTACAACCGCAATAAAACTCTACAACGTAGACGTTGAGTCTACGAACCTATCTACTCGTGGCTAGGAAAGTCTGAAATCGGAAATAATCTTCAGTGATAAATATGCTAGGAGCTTACTTGTGTGTAGGATAAAAATTTAATGCTTTTTTAGTTTGACGTCACGGTTTGATGTCCACTGAAGATGAAATAACTAATTATTTAATAAAGAGACGATTATAAATTTGATTTTTATTAATACTGTAAAAGAAGGGAAATAATACGACTATTTTTACTTTAGGATTTTATAATTTTCTGCTCAATGACAATACATCGAATAGAATACCAAATCAAATTCGTCAACGTCACATCGTTCTTTTTCTAATAACATCAATTCATGCAAAAAGTATCGTCAATGGCTACAGATAAGGCTAAGTTTATGGCTTTGGCTTATATTGACACCTTCCGCTCCACCGTCTGGCTGTGACGGCTGCCTGGCTGTGGCTGGAGGGAATCATCAATATGGCGGGCGGTGGCTTTGGCTCTAAGGCTACGTGATGCGTTGGCAGGCGGCTCCTTTAGGCACAATTTAGCTGGCGGTGCACCAGCTTACGTCACGTCCGTTACAATACACAAAAATTTTATTGTATCGACTTGCCTAATGGTAACGTAATATTTTTTTGTGTCCATTTCTAATTGTTTTAGTACTATCGATGACATGATATTTGTCGATTTAATACGACTTCGATATCATAAATTCGATTTTAGATTCGATATCTTAGATTCAATTTTATAAGCTTTCGATGTGATGTAGGATCGATCCAATCAACTTTCGATGTAATGAATCATCGATATAATAGATTTTCGAAATAGGTAATAAAAGTTCAATTTATTGAGCTATCTATGCAACGTGTTCGATATACTTAATGTAATTCGATGTGTCGTATGTGATCCATATTAGTATTCTACCGATATCGACGTCTACGTAAGAATACATAAAATATACCCAACAGGTTTAGGAATTCTACAGTGAGATAAATAACCAACCACCGTACTTCAAGGGATCCACTTAGAATAATTTCTTTATTTTTCCTTTTTTATTCTCCACCATCTCAATCTCAGTAGAGGTAGGTACTCAGGGTTAGCAACGCATCTGTAAGTGAACGAATTAGAACGACACTCATAGTAACTGTAGGTAGGTAAGTAGGTACAGTAACTTACCAACCCTTTCTAACACCATCTGCTAACTGTACTAAACCATAGTCCCTAAATTGTCTTTCGTTCTAGGTCGATCAGAGTCATCATGTGCGGCAGCGGAAGGGTGGTGCTACATACTCGTTTGCTACCTTAATTGCATATAATATTCCAAAATGTTTAGTTAGTTAGGTACGGTCGGCCAAAGAATTGGTTTACCACTCTAAGGTTGAATGCCGTTTGCAGATTCATAGGTGATAAAGGTTAGTTTCGCTTGCAGATCGATCTGACAACTTTTATTGCCATCTTTATCCGATTATAAATACGTGACATTTCTTTTGTTCTTAGTTTAAACTTGATAGAACCATTGACGTCGGAAGGTATATTTTGTGAACCGCTTTAAGATTTTCACACAAAAATAATAAACTGTGGGGGTTCCCCATACTTAGAACTGAACTCTAAAAATTTTTTTTCATCAAACCCATACATGTGGAATATCTATGAATAGGTCGTCAAAAATGATATTGAGGTTTCTAATATATTTTTTTCCCAAAGTGGTAAAATATGTGCCCCCCCCCCTGTAATTTCCAAAATAAGAGAATGATAAAACTATAAAACATATGCATTGCCATGTAAACTTCCACCGAAAATTGGTTTGAATGAGATCTAGTTAGTAGTTTTTTTAATACGTCATAAATCGTAAACCGCAATTTAACTTTCATTCAATCTACTTACTCGAATATTTTTTTATAATTATGTTACTTGCTGCTACGGAACCCTTCATGGGCGAGTCCGACTCGCACTTAGCCAATTTTATTACATTACTTGCATACTTTGATGTTTTAAATATCTAGATTGAGCGTCGCCCTACAATGAAAACAAGGCAACATTATCAAGCATGTGTGCGTGCAGGCGATGTTTTACCCGTTCATCTATTGTCTATGTGTGCGTAATGTGTGCGTAATGACTGTGAATGAATGTGGCTAACAGTTAGCCACAATTTTTTGACACGTTTGCGCGGATTCGATGTTCCATCTAGATATTTAAAACATCTTTGCTTGCATATTTATATGACTAAATGTCAATTGTCAATTTTCTTTTTAAAAAGAATTATTTTGTCAACTGAAATAGTTCTTATGCTTTTGTTCAGAATATTTAAATCTTCTTTGCACAAATTAATGCATTATCCGTTTCTAATAAAGATTTAAATGTCTTGCACCTATAATGTGACCTATGATGGATGTAATCTTAACAATTAGGTTTACCTCATTATTAGATATGTGTCTCTTTCAGTGATATTTCCTATGAACTTTGATGTAACTTTTGATAACTAGGAAACTAAACGAAAACTGGTAGGTACACC
Source organism: Hesperia comma (assembly GCA_905404135.1). Classification (NCBI taxonomy): domain Eukaryota; kingdom Metazoa; phylum Arthropoda; class Insecta; order Lepidoptera; family Hesperiidae; genus Hesperia; species Hesperia comma. Next base: position 9,658,966 of record FR990021.1, on the reverse strand, counting down.
ACTTTCTTGGCCCACTGTACTATTCTGAATTCCTCCAAATGGAAGACTTCCATATGGAAGTACTTCCATAAGGAAATCTTTGAAATTTTGGAAGCCGTTGACGATACGTCCATTTGGAATGCTTTTAAAGGTATGGAGGCACTTCCAAGTGGAAATCTTCCATTTCGAAGCACTCCAAATGGACGCATCGTCAATGGCTACTTGGCTACTATTAGTCAGTTAGGCTTAGTTAGGATAATGACAGTAATCTCCTGTCGGTAAACCAGTGTCTCAAGAGGGAATGGTCCTGTTTGGTGATAATGCGTTGTTAAAATAAATATTTTGTGTAGGGATTTTTAATTCGAATTTGGTTTTTAACTAACAGTTCGTAACTTAAACTGAGCTACCACTTCAAAAACGTCCCCCCGTGATCGTAGAACAAGAAGTGTGGGTCTTGGAACATGAAGCGGCAAGAAACTCCTAAGGAGATTTTTTCGTACTTAGGTACAATTACAGACAACACTTATTAGTTAGGTAAGTACCAACTAATTGTACAAAGTATATTTAAAACTCAGCTCATTCTTGAAGTAATCATCCATTTTGTAATAACTCTTCGGCTTAAGATTAAGTTGGTAGGTACATACTAGGTAAATATATGTAGGTACTTAGTTCACCTGTGTTGCATGTCAGTCAGTCGTTTGATCAAGTAGATAAATAAATTAGCAATTTATTAAGTTTTCTTGACTGTCCCAGGTTCGCTTTAGGAAACTTGTGCCTATAACTCACTTTCGAAAAATCGACCAAGGCTGCCGTAGGTAAGTGGGCGTGCAAGGCGTGCACTGCACACGGGTGGCACGTCTTGGGACGGCAAATGGACCACGAAGGGGCGGCATGAGATAAAATTATTAGTACCTAGATAATTGAAGCGACAACCTTGCAAAACGATATAGCAAGCGGTCGTTCATGTAGCTAGCGGCGACCCTGGATAGGACTACATCGTAGGGTAGTTGCATATTCAAGCTTACCGCTAGCGCGGTTGACCCGTGCCGATGAATCGCGCTACAAATGTACGTCATGTGACGCAAGTACGACGCGCGCGGTCTGTCGGCGCGGGTCTCTTTTCACTATAAAAATGGCTCGAGAGACTTGTAGCTCACCCGCGCCGTCAATGGAAAGCAACAGTGAATTATTAAATTCAGTTAATACACATTCCTGCCGCTCGGACAAATTGTCAAAGGTAAACAGTTCCATCATCGGACGAGTAAAAGGAGGTTCCACAATAGGAACTCGAGATAACGCTGACCGTAGTCAAATATTATATAGTACAGACGGTACGCATCATCATAAGTACTTAGGTACCTAGTGTACCCGAGGGTAATTAGAGCCGTGAGCCGGGATTTAACAAGGGCCATTACAGCAAAAACACAGTTTGGACAGGTGTATTAGATCGCGCTTACGCACGCATTTAAAGGACAAATAGGAAGGCTTATATTCGAGGTCACGTGATCGTACGATTCGCCATCTTGCCAGTTGCCAGTAGCCCCAAGACCGTCTAGGCAGTGGGTCTGCACCACGCTGATGTAAAAATCCTTCTACAAAAAATTAAATTGTACGAAATTATCTTGTCATGAATAAAAATTGCTGTTTCATAGCAATAATGAATGAATTGTGAATTTAAATCAAGGTAAGTTTTATTGTTATATCAATGTTTAACCATTTGACGACCCGGATGGCGCAATGGTTAACACGCCGGATCGCTGTTCCGAGGGTCCTGGGTTCGATTCCCAGCGAGGCGGAAATTTGGACGATGAGTTTGAATTTCCGTTCTCGGTCTGGGTGTGTGTCCTTGTCTTGTATGTTGTGCATGGCACCCACGACACAGGGAATCCTAGTGTGGGGCTATGAGTGTGAAACGTTATTTATTATTTATTATTATTATTTATTATTTTTACCCGACTGCGTCAGAAGGAGGGTTATGTTTTTCGAGTGTATGTATGTATGTATGTTTGTATGTATGTATGTCCATTTATTTGTGTTGCCCCACAGCCCAAACGGTTGAACGGATTTAGACATATGAGGTATCGTTGAATTCGTCAGAACTGTGAAAGTGTCATAGGCTAAGTATATGAATTTTCAAAATGGCGCCCGAAAGTGGAAGAAAAAGAGGGGATAATCTTGAGTTTTTTTGTTATCTTAGCAATATGGGTATTAAATGAAAGATCGTGAAAAGACCTTTTCAAATATATACAACGTGTCCCAAAATTCACCGATAAGCGGGAACTGGAGGATGCACTTGCTCATGACTAGTTCAGGAAAAATAAGAAAAAAAATCCAGCCCTTTTTGTTTTCATAAAAAAATAAATTTTCGAAAATTTACACCCTTTGTGTTATTTTGAGCTACTATGACCACAGTTTTTCAAATATTTCAGATTTGTTTTTGGTATCAGCAACCTAAGAAGTCCTACTATTCATCACAATTCTTATAAATCCCAGAAAGTCTGCAGTTTTTCCACGAAATTCAAACAAACACCAAAATTCCCTTAAAATTTTGCAAGATTTTTTCTTTCAGTCTAATTTGACTCATCATTGTGTAAAAAAAAAGTATGAACACTACTGCGGCCAGTTTTTTTAAAAGTTGGCGCATCTAACCAAGATTACAAAATGGTATCATACTCTAAGAAATGTAGCCACAAAAAAAATTAGTACCATTTTTAGACAAGACCAAAATTTCTTAATTGTTCAAGTTCAAAGTAATCACTTGGAATTTCAAAGGGACATGACATGCTACTTTATTTACTGTGCACCTTATCGTTTTCAATTGACATGGCTCTCGTACTGACGACTTTTGGCTTCGCAATTTTGCACTGGATTAATTGATCTGCAAACTACTGACTTGGCATGTCTTTGGACTGTGATTGTGTTTTGTTAATTGTACTTTTGGTGTTTTTGGAATGTTTGGCGTTTTTTATGCCGTTACCATAGTAGACACCATGCATTTAGCTGGCGAATGTACACTCATAAATACCCGATAATCCGGGTAAATTTGAACGGGTAAATTGGTACCTTTCTCCATACAATCTGCTAGCAGAGTTAGCATTGCACCGACATTTTCCATAAATGAGGTGAATTATTGGCGTTTTTCAATGGTGTGTTTAGTAACGGCATAATAAACGCCAAACAGTCCAAAAACACCAAAAGTACAATTCATAAAACACAATCACAGTCTAAAGATATGCCAAGTCAGTAGTTTGCAGATCAATTAATCCAGTGCAAAATTGCGAAGCCAAAAGTCGTCAGTACGAGAGCCACACCAATTGAAAACGATAAAGTGCACAGTAAACAAAATAGCATGTCATGTCCCTTTGAAAAGCCAAGTGATTACTTTGAACTTTAACAATTAAGAAATTTTGGCCTTGTTTAAAAATGGTACTAATTTTTTTTGTTGCTACATTTCGTAGAGTATAATACCATTTTGTAATCTCGGTTAGATGCGCCAACTTTAAAAAAAACTGGCCGCAGTAGTGTTCATACTTTTTTTTACACAATGATGCGTCAAAGTAGATTGAAAGTAAAAATCTTGCAAAATTTATGGGAATTTTGGTGTTTGTTTGAGTTTTGTGGAAAAACTGCAGGCTTTCTGGGATTTTTAAGAGTTGTGATGAATAGTAGGACTTCTTAGGTTGCCGATACAAAAAAAAACTGATATATTTGAAAAACTGTGGTCGTGGTAGCTCAAAATAACACATAGGGTGTAAATTTTCGAAAATTTATTTTTTTATGAAAACAAAAAGGGCTGGATTTTTTTTCTTATTTTTCCTGAAGTAGTCATGAGCAAGTGCATCATCCAGTTCCTGCTTATCGTTGAATTTTGGGACACGTTGTATATATCATATAACGTTTAGGCACACGTTTTAACACAAATTGTCAAAAACCATCCCAAAAAGTAGATTTTTTCGGTGAAAACACTAAAAAGTCTGAAATAAAAATATTATTATAAAAACAAAAAACCTGACTGCTTACAAAAGAACTCAAAAGACAAAAACAAGTGTCACAATATCAACATAAAATACTTCATGGTGCTGCAGGCGGGGACAAACAATAATGTTACCTACGGGTAAAAAAAGATTTATCACAAGTACTACGTTTGTCACCGCATGCTGCAGCATGAAGTGTTTTATGTTGATATTGTGACACTTGTTTTTTCTTTTGAGTTCTTTTGTAAGCAGTCGGGTTTTTTGTTTTTATAATAATATTTTTATATTGAAATTTCTCTTTCTCTTCTCTCTCTTCTTTTCTAAGTCTAATAAGGGCCACTTAAACGGCGGGTAAAAAGGGCCCTTGTTATGCTTCTGGTTTGTAATATAATATTAAGCTTTTTTTTAGAATACCAACTAATTATGCAATCTCCTGCTAAAAAGCTACGAGGGCTTTGGTCTCTGCAGCAGTTAAAGCTTGTAATGGATGCTGTTCAAGTATGGTTGATGTCACAACGTTCAATACAATAATATTTAGTTACAATTTTTATTTTATTTTATGTTTTATTTTGTTTAAGGGTTTTAATAGTGTTTCGAACAAATTGTTCAAAAATATAAATATTTTATGAGTATTTGATTTATATAACATTATTAATGTGAATTTTCGATACGTTAGTCTAATATGGCCCAATAATGTTTTTTTTCGTTGTTACGACTTATCGAAAGTGTCATAGTTCGAACAATTATAACTGAAGTTAGTGGGAAAAAGAAAATATTGTGTATTTTATCATAAAACTTAAAAAAGTTTTTGTTTTGGTGCGGCCCTTATTAAACTACCTAGTTTTAACAAGGACCACAGAGGGTTTTAAAAAATCTTAAATTTGGTATCAAATAATTGAGGAAACCTTAAAAACATTACTTTTTCAAAAAATAATAATAAAGAAAACCTTTACCTTATAATTATGTCTTCTTTTTTATTAAAATTTTTAAAATACGTAAAATATTCAGTTTTAAAATAAGGTGGCCCTTGTTTGCCGCAAGTACCTTAGTATGTATTTATATTAAAAATAAGTACTTCTATTATGTAAAATTATTTAATTTCTCTCAACTTTTTTCTCAACGCTACCATAACGCTCATAGATACATGAATATAGATAATTATATCATTTACTTCGACAAGGTTCCTTACCTCCCTGGTTGCGCACGGATTATAGCTTCTTGTAATAGATGATAACTTAATTTTTTATAGATATCTAACCTTTGATTATATACCAGCATATACTCGGTCTAGATTTCGCAATCGGCTCTACCGAAGGGCACCTATAAAGTCCAACCAGTGTCATTTGTGTTGCTTAGCGACAAAGTGCTCCCGAAAAAACATAAATTATGCCGGTTTGTGCAATGAAATTATGTGGAAATACCTTGTAATAACAAAAAGATTACTTTTCATAAGTAAGCTTTTTAAATAAATCACAAATTTTAAAGAAAACATGATTTTTTATTTCGTTATATTCCGATTAGCGAGTGTTGCCTGTTTATTACAAGGGGATTCGCCGAATTTACGGGACATAAATTACAAATAAGTATTAAATTATAAAATGCTGTAAATAAAGTTAACCTAATAAGTTAATACTAATTAGGTAAAGTATATTTATATTAATATAAATTAAGTTATGTTTATTTAAACACGACAGTATTTATTTCATCAAAAAATTTACTTTATTATGCATTCCATCTTAGGCAGCATTATCCCGACTAGCATGTTTTGGTCGGCTACTAGTGTAAAACCGAATGCAGCTGAGGCTTCTGAGTACGTAATTAAGGACTATAAAAGTGGATGATATGGCAACAATGCTGGTTATGAACTGATATCTCTTAAAATACTTAATGAGTCAGTTTGTCGGTCATACTTATTTTAAAAATATTGGTGATTATTGTCAACTTCATCAAAAAGCCCGTTAAAACTTATTATAGAAAAATATTTGCAAATAAGATGTCACCATATTAAGAGATCAGACATCGTGGCCTAGCAATAAAAGTGTTCCGAAAACAAACACAAAGAGATGAATGTTGAAATCTATTTACTTAATATTTTCTTTTTCCCAGTTACTTTTTATTATTTTCTGTCATTTTGAGTACATATATGTAAGTACTTTATTTAGTTTACCCCTAAGAATAATTATAATATTATTATTATTATTTATTACTAGTAAATTAATGCCCTTGTTTCCAATCCCGTAAGTCCATAATCGATAAAATATGAGGGATGGTATTCTTTAAATTGACGTGATTTTTTTGGAACGAAGTTCCTTACGGCAGGCTTGGAGGAGATAGGGATTTTGCTGCGCGACCGAACTGAAAAAAATGTGATAGTAAAACCGTATGAAAATATGCGTGGAATAAAAGCGTTAAATGAGAGGTGCGCAGGCGCGACAGCAATGTAATAAAGTGTAATAGTTTTTTCAACACACTTGCTCGTAAAGTTGCTATTTTTTCTTTAGTCTTACGCCCGGAAAGCGGTTTATTACACACTAGTGCGTTTTACTTTTCATTACCGCACTAGTGTTTTTCTTATTCCACTTTTTTTTAATATCCGTAAAGAGGTTGTTACCAAAAGATTTGTTATTTTGTAAATAAATAAACTTGTTGTACTTAGTCAAAATCTGATAAGATAAGATTATACTTCATCTAATTATCTATTAAAGCATTTAAAAAATACAATATTTTAAATCATTAATTACCGTAAATTCTTATTAGAAATACATAATTATTTAGTTTAATATATTGTGGCTGAATGTTCGGTGTCTCTGGACTTAACCTGCGCGCACATAGTTATTCAACCAAAGATTTTTTTCCTCGCAAGTGTGTTGAAAAACGTCGTATGATACGCGTGTGCTTTGTTCATTACAGTCTTGGCTCTATTACAGCCCTCGCCTTGCGGCTCGGGCTCAATTCCGCCTCGACTGTAATGACCAACTTCGCGCACTTGTATCATAATGTAGGGGAAGTCCGGGAGAGTTGAACCGCTTTTTTTAAAAGTATCATATTTTCTAAATAAGGAGGCTTAGTGATTCAATTAAAATAATAAACGATAGCTTATTTATTTAGGTTTACTTATGCGTATTTAGATTTTCCATATTATATTACTGAAATATGTTATACACATTTTAATAAAAAATGGGATATGATTCAACTCTCCCCACCCTATGGGACACTTGAACCGGGGTCTGGGGAGAGTTGAACACTGCTTTTTAAAGGTAAAAAATAAAAACATTTTACAGCTTAAATCACAAGTTAATTAACCAAAAGATTACAAAATGAAATGAAATTCTAACGAAACATAGTCACACACTTTTCTCATAAGGATAAATAAACAATACTTCGACATACTCTTAAGCATTCCGTAGGCATCATAATTATTAAACATTTTATTAATAGAATTAAATATTTAACGTTTCTCTAATCAAACTTCTTACTCTTTCTTGATATTTCTTACCATTTTGTTTCAATTATATACTTATTCTTATCATTTAGTATCATTAATTAGCCTTAATTAGGACTATTTTCAGTCAGCTGGTAACCAAAAATTTGATCAATGTTATTCTTTAAGATGCACCGTCCTTTACCTCACGTATAGCATTTTCTAATTCTGTAAAGATATTTATTTTTCTTTTCGGTATTTTTTCGGATGCTTCGTATTGAAATTATATATTTCATTCAATTAGTCTGCAATAAAATATAAAATTACACATAAAAACAAACAAAATACAAATAAGACTTGTTGTTTAAGGTTCCCGAATTCTTTTTAAATTTCTTTAAATTAAAGTTTAAAATTTATATATCTGTAAAGTAAAACTCCAAATATCTTCATACAAATACTATACATGGGAGACATGAACCACTGAGCTTATCTCCCGCACCCGTCATGGTGCAACTCTCCCGCATATACTACTTTGACATTAAATTCTACCCACAGAAAAAACAATCAACGTAATCGAAACAACACTTAGCACACGTCAAACTATAATAATCAGGCAATAAAATAGTAATATCACACAATACTTACCTCTATAAACACGGCCGCAATATCAAAACTACAAAAAAATTTAAAATTCACTCCGCCATAACAAAAACACCTTTTCGAATCTGACAGCCAAACAAACAGGCCATTGTTAAAAATGGCGCCGTGCTTGTCATTGGCCTCCCGCGCCCTATCAATGACCGTCTTGACGTTTCGTTAGCGCAAATTTTAAGTCGAGTTTTAAAAGGTGGTTCAACTCTCCCATCTGGGCAAGTCTCCCGGATTCCCCCTACTATTGCGTGAAACGTTGATTCTAGACCTAAAAACCGAAGTACCTACTAAGTGCTGTGTAATAAGAAATCACCCGCATTACTGCAAATTATTAAACATTGCAAACGTTTGATCAAGACGCGTAAGCGTGTTCGAAATCCGCATCACATAGGACCTTTTTCACTAGACGCCAAGCGTAAGCGGAAGCAGCGCAGCTACCGGGGCATTTATGCTGTGCATTTTGGACTGCGAATATTATTTTATATCATACTTGCTCAGTAACTAGGGATTACTATGGTGGAAAGTCTCCTTGTAAGTTGGTGTTTGCAATTCAAGGCAACATTACGTCGCACTAGTAATGTTCACATTACAGTTCAAGCTATGCAAAACTCCTTGGTAAACAATCTCTTTTCTTATAAAATGGTAAGAAAAGATTTGAGATTTGAGATTAGAGATTAGAGATTAGAGATTAGAGATTAGATTAGAGATTAGAGATTTGAGATTTGAGATAGTTATATGTTTGTCTCTTTCTACGTAACGCCTGAACTTTTCGTGTTTCTAAACTTGATTTTACTCCTCATAAAATCTCATACCGGGCCTTATAACTCAAATCGTTTCTTAAGGAGTAAACTCCAAAAAATAGAAAACTATTTACGAAAAAAAAAATGGAAATGGCGGCATTTCATTTGATCTGAAATTAAAATTTCATTTTGCATTACCAATGTTTTATTTACCTCACAAGAATGATATAAAGTAGAATGCTTACCTCGGTTGCAAGTAGCTATTACACCCTCGAACTATATTCACCCTCGCTCGCTGCGCTCGCTCGTGTGACTAAATATCTCGGGTGCACGCGATCCATTAGCGCCCTATGCGAGCTGCGCTCGCACTGGCGCCAAATTGGATCTTGTTCTGTAATAGCTTACTTACGTCCCTTGTGTAACAATCTACTATTATTTCCTTGAGACAGATAAGGGGCATTTGTTGCTGTGCACTAACATTATTATTTTTAACCGACTTCAAAAAAGAAGGAGGTTCTCAATTCGACCGTATATATGCTTTTTTTTATGTTTATTCAGCTATTTTTTTGTCGTTTATGGGCCGATTTTGATAATTCTTTTTTTGTTGTAAAGTAGATATGCGCAGTGGGGTCCTTTTAAAAGGATCACCAGGATCTGATGATGGCATCTCGGAGAAATCGAGGGCAACTTTCGAAAATTGTATGGACGACTAGTGTGTTTGTTCATGTTATCATATGTACATTAAAGCGCTACCATTTCAAGGTCTGGAGTCGATCTGATGAAGCCGAAAGACAGTCGAGGGAACTCCTCAACGATTTACTGCAGTTATCTAGTGTTTGGGCTTGATTAATTTGTAGTGACGAGAACTTTACACGTACATGTTGAATTGAGCGCCATCTGGCGAGTAGTTTTTGAATTATCTCTACTTATCAAGGTGGAAGTCGGTTATTTTTTTTGTAAAAAGCAATTACCTATACGTAATTTATTATTTCCTAAAATCCTACTGAATTTCCTAAATACTTTCCTGTACATAAAAACTAATCAGCAAAATTTAAGAGAAAAATCAAGAAAACCTACATAAAATTGAGCACGATTTTTTTTGGAAATTGTGTCGATTCTACATTAGCCGAAGGAACTTTGTTCCTACCTGGTGTCCCACGACACCACATCTTTTTTTTATTTCTGAACCGCTTCAAATAAGTAAAACAACTTCTCAGTGTCAGTGCTGACAATGCCGAAAATGTATGAAAAATTTGCCGGTACTGTGTCGGAACTGAGACTTCACTGATATGTCTGAATCGACCCTTAGTATGAAAGATTTGCCGGTACTGTGACGGAACGGTGACTTCACTGATATGTGTGAATCGTCCGTAACGGAGCGAGTTTCAGTATGGATGGTAGGTACCTACGCATCGTAAGAGCGAAAAAATCATTCCCATTTACATGAAGAGGAGGAGATAGGCGCTTTAAAAATATTTTTAAGTTAAATTTTATTTTACTATTTTCGGCGTGATAGATATATATGCGCAAACGAAATTAAAAAGTTCTAGTAAGTAGGTAGTAGACCCTACCTATCTATTGAATAGTTGAATTCTCAGTTCTCTCAGAGATTATACAAAATTAAGGTTTGCTATTATGAAGTTTCCTTGGTTTGGCCGAGTTTCAGAGAAAAATGGGAAAAACCGGAATTTGCGACCTTTGCCCTTGAATAAAAAATGTTGCACACATGATCGATGGGGACTTTTGACATTTCATTGGTAATGACTTAATCAACGTCTATACCAATTTTCAGCTCTATGCAAATTTGTCCTGCATTACATGTATTTTTTGTCTATTTTGACTGGATTAGACAGCGACCGGGATACCATCATGATGTCTAAGTATTTATCTTAGTTACCATTAGGTACTAGTATTTACCTACTAGGTAATAAAATTGGGTACTTCTTTAGGTTGTAGTAAAAGGCGATAGAAGCCTGCCCCTTTTTGATGGTAGGAATTTGAGCCCAGCTGTTTAGCTAGCGACCACTATTTCAACTGCTATCGATTGTCATCACAACTGTTATTCCGCAAGTAGCAATGATGTCGGTAGGGTATTATTTCATAAATAAAAATCCATGTTATTTACACACTTTATTGAATTAACATAATGAAAACAAACATTAATTATATTGAAAGTAACTCCAATGACAGTATACTGTAACCGTAAGTACAACATTTATATTTATTAACATTACTCAATTCAATTCACAAAACAATTAGATATGTCGACAATTACACTGATATTAATTTAAAGATATGGCGAGAGAACATTCAAATGTTACATGAAAATGTAGTCTCACGGATTATTACTTTACATTCAATAACTTTACCATTATATCGAATCCGTAAGTTACATCCTATCTCCGTCTGCCGGAGTCCAAATATAGAAAAAGGGTAGATACTAAATATTTTGTTCCAATTTTAAAATTCAGTAGGTAATTATTTTCCAGATTTAATATAATATGACAAAGATTAACATACTGATACAACTAGTAATTAATGTTTCTATTTTTAAATATTATCCGTTCTTCATCATCTAAATATGATGAAGTTCGTATTTAAGTAATAATAAAATAATCATGGGCTATTAAAAATTCTTAAAAAAAATACTATAGTAACCATTTTGCTATAAACACCATTTTAAGCGGAAGTTGTATGGTGCACACATTTTACAAGTAGGTGACGTGTATACAGAAGCTCATTGATAAGGGTGATTTTAAAAATTAAATGCCTTTATCGAAATTGCATTAGTGAATCACGAGTATATTTTTATTGCCATTTTAATAATTTAATCTTAACTATACTCAGTCATCAAGTACCATTAATGTTAATACTAAATGAACGTGCAACAACAAAATTGGTACAGCCCATGACACGACGATGCTAACCCTCTTGTTGTTTTACAAGTGCCTAACACTTCACAGAGCCGTCAATACAACATAAATGAACACCAACGTTTAAAGTCTGTATTCAAAACAACATAAATTACCAAAATTAAATTGATACAAAGTGTTTATGTGCACATGCTGAATCATTTAGACTTAGGCATAATAATTTTGGCACATTAAAACACGCATTTGGCATTTGAGATATTACTTTATATCACGTGACATTGGTCACTTACAATGACACATCATACGACGAGACTACGACTTTGTAGAACTGCAGAATGAACCTGATGATCTTTTCAGCGATCAGAGGGTTCTAGATAGTCGTAAGTGGCGTCGGCTAGGGTAGACCTACGTCCTGATTTAGACCTCCAAGGATTAATGTATAAATGATGAAAAATATAACATCAAATATATTCACCTTTTTAAGCCTGTTATTTTAGTTCTGTTCAAAATATATTCTCATTACAATTGTTTCCTTTCAATTATGACTTGTACTATACGAGCGTGAAGTGAACTTAGACTGAACTATCTGTTTATTTACCCTGATTAACTACAATATTATTATAAATTATCTGTAGTTCTAATTCAAAAAATAGAATGTACTACAGGGATTGCAGCGAATATAATGAGTATTGTATACGCTTAACAAATTACACAACCCTTTATACCCAATCTCCTCAAACCTGTATGTGAATTCAATTCATGACAAACATAGCAAAATATCATTTATGGCGTTATAACTTCACATTCTTACATTCGGCAGTCAATAAGAAGTCAGTTAGAAGCTTGATCCACAAGTGGCGATAAATAATCAATTTTGTATTATCTATTAGTCCCAAATTCATAAGAGGGGACTTCAAAAGGTGCAGTAAAAATTTTAAATTCAGGTGCCAACACGAAATTTCTAGAAAATTCACTATTACATTTAGTAAATATTTGCTAAAATTGAGTTTAATTATACTATCATACAGTGCAGTACTTTTTGGTCTCAAAAATGTTTTAAGTGCGTAACAAAAAAAAAACATTGTCAATAACACATCAGGATAAAAATCATAAAATAAAATCCAATTACAATACATACAAATACAATTTACCTATTAAAGAAACAACATGTTTAATGACTGCAGTCAAAGCTTTTTCAATTGAGTGAGTGACTGCTTAAAAAAATGAATACTTACATAAACAATACTCGCTTACAGCTGATCAAAATCTTTGTAAATATTTTTCGGTATTATATGGCTTTACTATGTAAAGATAACTAATTGTATACGAAAACAAATACATTCAAACAGAAATATTGATACTTTAAGTTTACTTATAACAATAAAATATTCTTTTACAACATTTTAATACGAATATTCACTAAAAGCACTCGGGCCGAACAGTATCGTGGACAGCCCACCAAATAAACATTACAGTAACTCGAGCCTAGCTTATACGAATATTTAATTGAGCAAATGAAAACAACAATAACAATAATGAGTCATAAGCCTACGCTAGTACGATTTTAATATCGATTAAATAATTTATGCAAACCATATTACATACACGAACATAATACACGTGACAAATTAACACTATTACCTAATTTATTTATAATTGCATTGTAATAAATGTATACCAACAATACCGATCAACTAACTGTCGCAAAGTAATTGCGTTACAATAGCCAGCCTCGCGAGCGACTCGCCTACTCGCCTACAGCTCCTTGCTCACCTGACGTAGCCTTGTGCACAAAAGTGCGCTTAAAATCACAGCTACGAAATTTCATTTTATACTTTTCTCATCGCATTACTTTATATCGAATAAATTGTTTTATACAATGTATTACTTATAGTACGAAGCTCCTATACATTGCCCTATTTGCAATTCAATAATTGTCATAAATAATTGATTTAATCATTTCATTGCTAAGCTAATTACTCCAAGCGAGAAGATAAAACTTTAACTTTCAAGAACAAAAATAAATATACGTGTAAAATATTAAGTTAAAAAAGTACACCGATTCAAAAAATTTTGACTAGAATGTAAAAAATATCATGTCTTTTAGATTTCAGACCAATTTGACTAGCACGAACCGACGCTATTGACGAAGTGCAACAACTTTAGAACATCGCTGTTACCTCATTTTTTTATTAATATTTTTGATACGACTTTGGCACAATACTAATATTTATTACACGAATACTGAAGGGGAAGACTTGGGGTAATACGTTACAGGGATATGTAGATACGTACTATTTACGCTAATTGTGTAGACACCTTACATCTAGAGTGCAAAATTAATAATAAGTGGATTAAATAATGTTATCCTTCAATATTATTATGCAAATAGTAAATTCATCGTAAAATGTTAGATAATTATATGCATACGACCAACAGATATACTGAAAACATAATTTCGAATGTTATTATTGGCACAATTTATTTCTCTTTGCGTGGCACTATTTTGTTCTGTAAGGAAATCAAAATACCCACTGGAAATCATTTATTACACTGGTCCTATCTTACTTAATCTACTTTAGCCTAAATGTTTTTTTTCTTTTTTATTGGAAATATGTCACTTACTTCTTGACTACCTATATTTTTTTTTCTAAGTCTAAATATGAGCAGTCTGGAGAGGGTAATAAAATAAGTGAAATGATTCGTTCTACATTACTTTACTAAATGTTAGCTACTCTCAGAATAATTTAGCATAAATCCACAACATTATTAATGTTAAACAAACTTTAACAATCTTTGGTTTTGATCCCTAAACCAATATCATTTATTCGACTTAAAATTTCCAATAGCCGATGTACACAATGTGTTATTAATGTAAGAGATCTTTACGTGTAAAATATGTTACAAGACTATCACATTCAGTTAACACTATTTTTATATGTAATGTCTTTTGTATTAATAGATCATATTAATGCATTCAAAAGTTCATTAAATCTGTCTTCCTTTTAATGTAAGATTCTTAAAGGATTTGATCCCACCGGTTTCGTAGTCGCGTCGCACCCGCAACGCAACCGTCGCTCGCGCGCACTAGCCGCCCGCCCCGCCCGCCGCCCCCCGCCCCCCGCCGCACGTACTACGTTACTCTTTCCATCTCATATAATAGTAAATATTGCTCTACCTACTTTGCCACCCGCGGCCTGGCGGCTACACCCCTCGGTCGGACAACGCCAGTGCACGAGAGCACTTACTGTAACCCCTAATTTCAGGTAATTACGATTATGTTATTTACAAATATTGTCTTTAACCCTCTCACTCTGTTCGCTAATCTAACGCTACGCTACGCCAGCGGGTCCGAGGTCGATTGTAACGCATCTACATCTACTTCATGCCGACGCCCGATTCATTCATTTTGAACATTATAATTTATTTTTGATCGACACCGATCGTAATAATGAAAGTAAATTTCAATGGATAATTGAAATACTCGACTGCTTAAATCCATAATAAATTCGATCAACTCAGCAATCTCCCGATGCCCCCGATCGTCCGTGAACAGCGAACGAACATAAAAAAGTAGATATTAATTATGTGCTCCGTGAAAAATTACAAGTTCACTGTTCGCAGACCGATCACAAATTTTAAAACGTCAGTCATTTTAATTCTTTCTCATATCGAAAACACGCCGAAGGCTCGTCCGTCGACTCTCGATCCATCGATGGGTGCCCTGACACGTAGCACATCGATCGATTAAATAGTGGAGAATAAATATAAGAATATCTAAAATACTTATAAACTCGTAACAAATGTAAACATACGTTCAGCTACTAGCCATCGCTTTCCCTAGAATCCCTCGTGTTGGGAGATTAGTCTGTGTTAACGTTCATTGATGTGTTGTGGAGCCGGAGGTCCGTGGATGCATTCAGTGGATGGGCGCCTTGACGATGTGGTTGGGCGCGATGTAGTGGTAGCCGGGCAGCGGCAGGCCCGCCGTCTCCATAGTGATCCTGAAACGTACCACACACAACTTCATTTCTTCATCTCTAGCACGCTATATCACTACTACATGTAAATATTCATATCTTAGTTAGGCAAGTCCACAAGGCGCGTTGCATCGTTTTCCATAGTAATAACCAAAGTGTATACAGGATGTAGTACCTACGTCGACGAACACTGATCAAAGTCTTCGACACGCAACGTTGACTTAACGCGCAGTGTGGACGTAACCTTACGGATTAAACTCGGTAGGTGTTGCAATCAGTAGGAGTTGGGTTTACAAGGACCTTAAGGGGGAAACTCGCGCGTTCGCCCCCTTACAAATTGGGCGTCGGACGAAAATAATAACGAAAAGGAAAATTCTTACCGGGATTTTGGATGATCCAGCTGTGGGATGTAGGTACACGATGGTTCAGCGTGGCGGGTGTCACGGGATTATGTGCCAAAGTAGGCGTAGGCTCAGTAGGATATGACGTGGGTCACGGGACACTTGGTATTCAGGTCGCTTTACATATACAAACGACAAGCTGTCACCCTGTACTGATACGGATACAAGTATGCAATAAAATAAGTATTACCTTTTTGATCATACTTTTATTAGGTATGTACTAAAAACAATATTTCTCCTTATCTATACTAGCGAGTAATAAGATTCATGAAAAGATATGAAAACGTCTATTTTCTTATAAATAACATGATTTTAAATTACAAATAAAATTATAACTGCAGGCATGAACTTTACCCTACACGGAGCTACATTTTATATTAAACACACTCGAATTGGACCTCGTTTTTATATGTTCGCACTAACTAATCACGACAGTGTGAAGGCAAATCATCCTTACTATAGAATATCGACTGCTACATAATAATTATCTAGAATATTGCTAGTAACCTCATTGTCATTAACTTGTCAGTATATAAAAAAAAAAACATGAAATATTGACTAAACTTGTTGATAACACGACAGACAAATGGGACTTAAAATTAACCACTACAATATTGTTACGAGTCTTAAAAATACTTCTAAGTAAACATTACAAACAGTTCAAACGAGTTGTACTGGAGAATTCCCTAACACTGTCTAGGGTCTTGGACACAGGTGGGCGACAAATGCTGTGCTAGTTCTTTCAGTAGCCCAAAAAGACTTATCAAAGTGCTCAAACGTGCGGTGGACACAAAGTGCAGTGTGTACAAAGATAAAGCGTTATACATTTAACTAATTATCATTTTTCATCATGTGAGAACTTTGTCAAAATGACACAATGTTTAGACAACTACAGTGTTGCATTATAATTGGATGCGATGACTAGTTCGTAAATATGAATACAGAAGAAATCTGAGCTCAAAATGTATTATAAGTACCGAAGCAACGATTTATGTAGGTACCTTTAGTTATCTGTCATTTGTCTGTAAATTAAGTAAAAAATAGGCATTAAATGTAGATGAAAGTTTATAAAATTAATTAAATCTCTTGTTATGAACTAAGAACAATTGAAACTGCAGCTGCCTACAACAAATTCTATTTTGACACTGTTCCAATTAAATAAGAGCCAAAACGACGAGAACCATATAGACACAAACATGTAACCAAAATAGCCTAGTGCATTCATTCATGACACACAGATTACTACAAAATATTTACGGTAAAAATGTGTATTCAAAAGCGAAAAGAGCAATCTGACTATATCAATCCTACTTCCTTCCTACTTCCTACTAATATTATAAATGCGAAAGTTTGTAAGGATGTATGTGAGTGAGTGAGTGTGTGTGTGGGTTTGTTACTCTTTCACGCAAAAACTACTGAACGGATTTTCATGAAACTTTGCAGTAATATAGCTTAGACATCGGAATAACATACAATACGTACGTTATTCCGAATAACGTACAATTTCAATCTCTTTTGGTAGATAGATTTAGGTACTATATGAATATTTTTGGATATAAACAAACATGATTTTTATATAGCATTATTAAATTCAAACTATTTATCGCAGAAACATGGTATTTGTTAGACACTTTCTCAGCGAGTCTACATGTCACATTTGTCGCCCACCTATGACCGATATCAACCGAACATTTTTGATAGAAAACATTTAATTTATTACACACCCTACCAACTCTATCATCTTGGATTTAAACTGTACAGAGTCCACGCTCATTAGCAGGCATCAAACGATACTTCCTCTTTTAAAATGCACGTTATTGCTCTTGGTATGTATGAACCCTCTTAAGTTACGAGGCAGAATTTACACAACGATACCAAATATAGTTTCATCTCCCTATAAAACTTTAAGTAGGATTATGAAGTATAGCTTGACGTCCTAACTATACACCCTGTATTTCATTTTAAAATAGAGTTTTATACAATCATCAAACGCGAAGCACTGTATATATTCTACAGCATAAGCTTCTATGTATTTACTACTATTGTCACGATCCCCCTAGTTATCGTCGTATTTGTTTATTTTGGCCATTTTATCAGGTCATACAAAATATAGTGATCTTCATGTAACTTTACTTAGTCACTTCGAAATAATAATTTCTCATAATTTATGATGAAAATAAATTTTAAAATCACGAATAGGTATAAAAATATGTTAAGTCATAATTTTTCCTTGGTCAAAATGCCCAAACAATGATTGCAAATGTGAATAGAAAACCAAAGGAAGTATACATCGATTTCATACGATTTCAAACCGTATTTAAACAAGTCAATCCTAATAACTTTATGTATTATATTAAGCTCTGTATATTGATTACTAAACGACATAAAATAATTTATGCTTAAGCGCATTTTTGGACGCGCATATTTTTAAAATACAACTCCCCTGAACCTGAAATAAACATAACTTGGTGAACAAAAGAAAGTGCTTTAAAATAACAAAAATTATGACCGCATCCAAGTTATGATCTACAAAACTTAAATAAAATGATTGGCAATAATAGTGCCTGGGTCCAATTTTGAATATTGATTACTTATTTATTTAGTGATTTTAACCATTTAAACTTTTACATACATATGTGGGTGCACTGTGCTTTTAATTGTTGTTTATGCAACAATTTTATTTGGCTGGTAAGGTACTTTTGATTGCATTTGTTTCCGAAATACGTCACGGAAAATAAATGTTGATGTATAGAAGAAAAAATACAAATGCTTCTATAAATATCTGAAACTGACTGTAATACCTTTTTATGCTATTTTGTGACAAATTGAAGTTTCATATATTTAATAGTATGTATTTAATCCGTCGACGAAAGATTTTTTTGCACCGTGCACCCATAAACTATTAAACATGGTTAATGATTTATTACATATAAAGTATAAACTCAGAATACAATACAACAAAAACTTATATATGGCGAATGCATGCCAGATAACTGAAAAGATGACTTGTAACTTTCAACTTACGATGACTGCCGCAAGTGTACGCCTACATAATATAAGTTTTAAAATAAAATAAAAATACTCCAAATCGTAACTTATATTTCTAATAAATATAGTCCATGTTTATTACACAATGGAAACTAATAATGCATTCACATTGTACTATACCAATTTGATGAGCAATGACACACTATCTACAAATGATATGATGAAAAAAAATTCAAATATCAAAACCAGCAAACCTTCTAATACGATCAAAATATGCATGTAAGTGCTTCACATTATTAATTTCCACTTTGTATTAGACTCTTATCGCCAAAAGTCTTACAGTCTTTTCGCGCAGGAAGAACAAACTGATAAGTACACTTAAAATAATATTAGCTCGCGACAAGCATATTGATTATTCATTCAACACCAAACAGATTTGAATTGCAGACCGAAATTTTTCACCTAACGCATTTCGCTTACTAACTAAAGCATAAAACTGGAAATAATAAATGTTCCAAGCCTGCACAAGCAGGCCCCTAAAGGTTTTCGATTTCTTTGGACATTGTTAATTAGCCGTCACCGCAAAACATAAGCCTCGACTTTACTCGCGCTACAATTATTGATTTAGGACATTAATTTATCAACATTTTAACGTCGATAACTACGATAATCTTTTATAGGTCACATTTTATCTATATACCAATAAAAAAGTGTACTAGCGTCAAATTTGTACATTGGATATAGAAGTGACTTTTTAGGGTTCCGTATCCAAAGGGTAAAACGGGACCCTATTACTGAGACTTCGCTGTCCATCCGTCCGTCCGTCTGTCACCAGGCTGTATCTCACGAACCGTAATAGTTACACAGTTGAAATTTTCACAGATGATGTATTTCTGTTGCCGATACAACAACAAATACTAAAAAACAGAATAAAATAAATATTTAAGTGGGCGCCCATACAACCACGAAATATAGATTAAGAGGAAGTGTGATACGTCAAAATTATTACTGAAACCGGTGTCGCCAAACGCACACAAACAAACGGTGGTCATTTACTCCCATTTTGCTCCACAAATAGTGAAGAGTAGTTTTAATTGGTCGCATATATGTAAAGCTTAAATACCCTAAATTGTACAAACTTTAATGCAAAAACACATCTTGACTCTGAGCAATAGAGTTGGCTTTTCTATAAAGAAAGTAACGTATTTGCGACATTTTGTATTGACCAAGGTGGCAAGTGATATTTGTGAAAAATATAATTTGATCTTTATTTGTAAGCAGTAAGGTTAAATTTTCAATGATTTGTCAACCATAATTCCCGTTATCGTTTAGTGATTTGACACAAGCGTGATTTTATCGATAAATTGGTTGGACCTATTTTAAATGCAATTTAAAATGTTAGAGGATTCGCGATATTGATCCGACTGATTTTCATAATTTATTATTTGTTTATTTTATCATTTTACCTAATAATGTCAATACGACAGTCAGCTATACAAGAATTCGTAATTAAATTTTTATAGGTGTTATTTAATATTATTTAACTTAATTTATTATATTGTTTATTCATTAACACGCCCCTGTTTGTTAGCGCATAACATATTGTTAGCTTTAGTGACTAAAACATGCCAATACATTCCTATTATGTTAGATTATATTATTTATCTCTTATTTGTGTTAATTATATCAAATGTACTGACATGTTAAAATATCAATCACTACCGAAGTTGAGTAATGTTTTAATTGGTAAATGACGTCTCTACGTACTCTGTGGTCTGACGTTTATGCGATACTAATTGTAATCTGTGGAAGAATGTCATTATTAGCGATTGCGCAATACTTACGAGAGTTGATTGATGGATATATTAAATTTTATGTGAAGCTTTGACGCTTTGTATTTTATAATGTGGTTAAGTAATATAATAATTTAAATGATTATCAAATGTTTTATTTCCTGATCTGGAGCTAATAATATCTTTATTTATATAATTTATCTAAGCAGGTTAAAATTTTAAAGATGTTACATTACAATTGCTCACTATTGTAATAATAACTAATAAAATGTCGATGTCGATAAACTTTTTTCGCATCACCTACGGAGACGTGTAGAGGTGAATGAACCAACATGTAGATGACACGTGTAAGCTAAGCTAAAGCAAGCTTTATTGCCCATTCCTTATGGTTGATTTCAGATTAAAATATCTATTGGGTTTTAAGTAATTGAAATTAAATTACGATAATAAGATTTATTGCAAAAACTTCACTTACCGGTGATATGAAACACCTCCATTCTTAACATTTCTTGTTTTACTATTATTTTTACACTGCAAAACGGAACAACAAGGCATAATTTCTTTGAAACACCGTAAAACAAATAGTGGTCGAGACGTCCGTTCTTGAACCGGATGACAGCGACGACTAAAGGCAAGTTTGCGACACAACACAAACTAGTGACACGCGGGCCACGCCTACATCGCACTTCCACTATATGTATATTTCGTGCATACAACAGACCAGCTTTTTTTGGCGTTTTTATATAAATTAGTACGGAACCCTTAGTGCGCGAGTCCGACTCGCACTTCGCCGATTTTTGTGTACTTATACTCGTATTGATTATCGAAATAGGTTCAAACATTTTATTTTTATTATTGTCTGTTTGTTTCGACACTCAGAGTCATTTAGTATATTTTTAAACGTATACAAAGCTGGAGTTTAAATGTGTAATGTTTGTATTTAATACATAGGTAGAAAACAAATATGTGACACGCCAATCTGTCGTCTATCGTATTCTCAATATTGGATACGATACGACATGAAGGAAGATAGCAAATGGAACGAGTACTTATTACAATTTGAGCATTTTATTTGAATTGATCATAGCCATTGGGGATTTAACAAATCTGCTGTCGTATATATACCATCAAAGGATAGCGCATTTTATCGTCAAAGGTAGCGACAAGCGACGGGCGAGGCTCACGTTTAAACAGGGCGGCTGACGCGGCGGTTTTCTACTACGGGATACAATATAATTTATCCCATTATATATTACATCTCGGGATATAAATTGATATTGCTCATCGAAATCTGTTACTCTGAGATGTTACGTTTAAATTTATTTCTCATCTCTCCACTGTCCAATGCATTGAATTCAGTTGTGTTTTCTAGACACAATCTACACTTTCCGATGACACAAAATACAACTACTATAACTTTTCAATCCTATCCAATTGTTGGTTAAGTTCAGATAAATCTGTAAGCGTTCTATAATCATTTTCTACAGTAAAATATGTACCACATTTCCTATTATCCTATTACAATCGGTGATCGCTCGGTGATTACTCTATCCATCTATTTATCAATCTAGACAGAGTAACACACAAGCAATCGTCTATTTAACCTCAACCCTACCCTACCCTTAAAATCGGAAGCCGTAGATTGCGTCAAAGCCAAAACCGTCCGCGAGAATATCAATTTACATCTCGCCATCCTTTTAATACGGGTTGTACTTGTTGCGCTCCTTCGACTTTGACGGCGGGTCATCGTCCTGCCGTCGGTAGGCGGGCTTGTGGGAGCGGTGCACGCCGGTGGTCTGGACGGGGGGCGAGGCGCCCGCGAGGAGGTCGGAGAGCCCTCCGAGGGCGGACAGGGAGCTGAGGGCGCCGAGCGCGCCCGACTTGCTGAGCAGCTGCGCCAGCGGGATGGCGGACGCGAGCGGCCCGGCCGCAGAGCTCGCGCCGCTCGAGTTCGACCCCCCCTCGAGATTCGCCTTCTGCAGCTCCACACTGCGGGGGCGGGATGGAGTTGTAGAGGGCCAGGCTAGGTGGGGACGTCTGGACGCTCACTGCTTTACTACAACGGTGCTGATCCGACTTGCGCTACTTTGAATTTGCTTTGTTGCTGTGGGTATTTGTTTTTGTTTTGTCTCACGGCAACGTTTGTTAAAAAATAAATCAATATACTAGGTATAAGGAAGGTAAACAGACATAATATATTATATTGTATTTGTTAACTATATGAATGCAAAAATATATATAAAGTAAAATAATCGACAAAAAATATTTTACAATAAGTATTTGTAGGCGCGCAAAAATTGTGTACAATATAAAAACAATATTAAATAAAAAATAAAATATATATAATAAGTTCGGATCAGAACCAGTATTGAAATCAAAAACTGAATCGAAACGAGCTCATTTCGAAACGCCCCTATACAAGGTATTGACAAATCGAAGGAAGATAACAGGATGTCAAATAAACAGAATCAGTGGACCGGGCGAGTATCGAATGGACAGGTGGTGTGTCTGGGTCACCGGTTGGATCGTCGAGGGGGAATGTTAGATGTTGCGCTGCAAAGATGTAAGAGGGGCTTACCTCATGTTGATGAGGTACTGCGCCAGCGCTACGGAGTCAGGGTTGCCGGAGATGGTGATGGTGCGGTCGGTGCTGCCGCCCTCGCGCTCCTCGCAGTTCGATATCCGGATCATGGCGCCCGAGATCTGGCGGATCTCTGCTATCTTGGTACCGCCCTGGAATTTCAACCGATTATTACTTACAGTAAAATATAGCACGGTGTAAGTAAGTAGGTAAGACGTCAGTCGCGCTCATGAAGGGTACTTAAACATTCCATATCCATACAAATATTATAAATGTGAAAGTGTGTTTGTTTGTTTGTTTGTGGCTCTTTCACGTTGCAACATGGCTATTATAAGGTATGGTTTATGTGTGTGGGGATAGTTAGGAGGGTGGAGAGTGACGTAGGCTACTTTTTACCGCGGAAAAACATCTCATTCCCATGGGAAGATCGATGTTTTGTTAGTTGCTAGATATTTTATTCCGGATGTTGTTAATAGATGGCGTTAGTAAAATTAGTATTTACTTAAGTCATAGGCAAATGTTATATAATATATTATGAAGTTCCAATATATCATAATATATATTATAGGCTACTTTTTAGCCGAGATTCCTACGGGAGCGGGACCTACGCGGCTGTTGCCTACGGGTCCCGAAGCGTAGCGCGGGCGGTTCTCTAGTATTGTATAAAATCACAGTTGTATATGGGACAAGGAAAATTCAACGGCCATCTGATGTCAAATTTGTTCGTAAGTACTTGTGCTTTCTTTAAAAAAAAAATCGGCACGCAAAGCGAAACAAAATACCACGACATTTTTTTGTCTGTTTCATTTTTATCGTCTCATTTCCGTAAGCTCTTTCCTTTTGCATCCACAAGTCAATGCTCTCCATACTACTCAATACGAACCTTGCCAATGATGCAGCCGATGAGCTCGTTGGGCACGGTCATCTCGTGCGACTGTTGGTTGCTCTGCGGCTGGTTGCGCGCCTGGTTGGATGTGCGCAGCTGCGAGCCAGCCAGCGCCGCCAGTGCTGCTGGAGAGACACAAGCGAGCCATGTAACGGCAGTATTCAAGCGTACTTGGCTAAGTAATCAAACAACACTATGCAAAGAACGAAATTTTAAGGAGTGATCTGTTAGTGAGTCCAAGGATTGAAGAAAACTAAATTTATTCAACACTACGATGTGGCTAATATGTCCACTGCTGGGCTCGGGTCTCCTCCATTAACGGTTACTTTGCTTGGTTAGCTACAAGTTAAAAATCGATCGTATGCGATACCGTTAACGGTCCGCTTTCATATTGCAATCGAACAAGCTTATCTGATGTTAAATATCACTTGATACTCGTGGACGTCCGTAACAAAAAACTTCGTGATTTTGTGGCAAATATGGATCTCTTATTACACTAATAATATAAAAGGATTAGTACCAGCAGGGTTCAGTCCTCCTGTGCTAGCTGGTGCGAGGCCTCCCAGGCCTAGGGCCGCCAGCCCCGCGAGCGGTGATTTGGCGAGGCCTCCCATCTACAACATCACAATTGCTATAATATAATTTTATTTTGCGTTTGTCTATATTTTGGTAATCCTATACGGGCAATATTTTGACTGCAATGACTTCAAGTACAAGATTTTTAAGCCACAATTATTTTACGATAAGGTTTAAAGTTAATTGAAAAATGTACATTTTTGACGGTGTTTTTTTTTATAATGAAGGATTTGTAAAGACTGTCTATAAACAATTAATTCCATTGTGTGATGGCCGATATGAATCGACATTCACAGAATATATTGATCACAAATGGCTCATTTCATTAATTAACCGTGTAATTTTGTGAAAATTTCGGCATCATCTGTATGAAATTGATCATTATTTGGATTTTAAGGCTTCATTCACCCTCAATGGCCTAATACATTCCACAGAAATATTGACCGTATAAGCTCACATATAAAGAAAAAAATAATATAATCCATGCCGGAATTATCGATCAGATCTTAATGCAACAACACAATGCAACATTGAGCTCCAGCTGCTTGTTTTCATCTTCTCTGACATTGCCGGGATGGGATCGCTGGATAGGGTTACCTGGGTACAAATTTATTTTAAAATCTTGACATTAGTTCCACTAAGAAAATTCGCAACGGTAGTTGGGAATGGCAAATAAGTCTTATTCATAATAAAAAAGTAATAGGTAAATAAATAATATCTTTGGAACAGGTTAAAAAATTTGCGAATTTTCTTTGTGTCCTTTCAAAATATTCGACCACTTGTGAGCCTTGAGTGGTGCTGCCCAAGTTTAAAAATGCACCTTGAATTTACCAGGAGTCAGCATTTAACTATGTGAATTATTTAAAGAGCTGCTCGCATCAGTTACGCCATGCGGTCCATGGTTAATCGCAATATTAACTGAAGTGAAAAATAAAACACAAAATATTGGAAGAGGCGAGGTAGAGGCAAAAATATGGGAAGAGGTGCAAATACGGGTTGTTCCAAAGAACGTTACTTCGGTAACTGAATAGTCGTAAACGTAAAAGCTTTCGTATCGGCGATGCCAGAAAACAAACAGATAAAGCTTGATGTGAATTTCCTCTACGTAAACTTCGTCAATTATCACACGACAGAATTGTGCTGAAATTAATATGTATGGTTACTAACTACTGTTCGAATGGGTTGATTATAAATATTATAGGATCCTAAAGGGGACACCATCATACAATAGGATTGCGTGCAAACAGAAATTCTAATGGTTGTCGAAGCATAGGGGATATAAACAGCGCAAATAAATAAAGTTTATTTCTACACTCCACATCACCGGGGTATCTAGATTATTGGTCGTTTACTGGTGGTCTCGCTACAGGGGAACTGGTCACATATCCAAACCAATTTAAAGGGGAAATGGGGCAGCACCAATCACATAATAACACTCTAGTTCCACTCGACCTCGTACAGAAATAAACGATATTCGCGAAAGTAACGCCCTCCGAAACTATCCGAAGACTCTTTTATACCAATATGATGTTACATTATCATTATTATTAATTATATTATCGATGCCGTACATCCAATTCTTCAACGTAATGTTAATATTTCTTAAGTTTACCAGTCTGTTAGTGTGAGACCGCATTATAAATGTAAATTAATTATGTTTGGGGATGAATTCCTAAGTAATTTATTCCGAATGTCTAAAACAATGGCAAATATTACATAATGTTTAGAACAATGATTTAATTCCACCGCCTAATAAACAAAACGGTTAATGGAGTAAATAAAAGGTATTTTCGAATTTTGCTTTTCCACATTTAGAGTGTTTTTGTAATCAAAATTATCAGGCGTTTGTCGATTCTATCAAAATCTTACAAATATTACTATTAAATGTAGCATTGTTGGATATTTACTTATGATTTCAATATGTACATGACAGACTTCTTGAACGTTCACATAATATTAAACAATATTAATTGTAAAGGGTCGACAAACAGTTGGTTCTAAGTAATATATTCTGTTTATATTTGAAAATTACACAATGCCCCTAGCCGCTAGCCTAACAAAGGTTATTTGGTCGTCAGCTAAATATCTGTGAGGTTTGAGTATATTTGTCTTGTGACACAGCAATACAATTTAAGATACTCTTTTAGTATAGGTGTACCTACATCACTTTCGTGGAATTGTTTTGTATTCAAATGTGACACGCATGGTTTGACCTAAACTTGAATTAGCATACACAATACGAAAATTCATTTCTCAGAATTAATTTTCACATAAAATTATTATTATAACAACTTTAAACTCAGCGTACCTATAATAAAATAAAACAATGATACTGACTATCCTCAAATTTAATTTGACTATTTTTAATACCAAAAATTTATTGAAACATCTATAAACGTATTGAAACTATACAAGGTGGATACCACCATACAACAATAAATGAAACCACGAGCCCTGTTTCATGCAAGGAAAATATTACATTGAGTAAAAAACACCTAACATCTTAATTACAAAAATGTTTTCTCAAACAAACTAAATAGCACAAAATACATGAAAAAATAGAACAACCTATATAAACATCGGTCACTCAACTTTGACAAGAGCGGCAATAATCTTCTGCTAATAAAATAATAATAGATACAGCGTGTTGAAATTTTGAATATTGAAAAAAAAAATGCTGTGGCTAAAATGAAAAAAAGTAAAGGAGATATTTGATTGAATTTTTTTTGGGAGGCTTAGGTCATCATTAGGTACGTAAAATTTAATTTATTGTTGTATGGTGGTAACCACGTTGTATATTGTAATCATAAGTAGGTTTATCTTTACTAAGAATCAGTCTTGCAAAGCGTGGTAATTGTTCCACATTTCAGGAGCTAGATGGCGGCATTGTGAATAATTACGACAACTTACTGTCCCTACACTGTGGTCGCGTCGATATGGAATTCGTTTAATTGCATCCCACACAAATGCTAGCTTTCGTGTAATCCTAATTTAAAATGCCCTAAATCCGTAAACGCTCACAAGCTAAATTGAACTGTGATCCCAGGTAATAAGGTTATTTCTAGCGGGGAATCAACTCCGTATCCCGGGCGCCACAGGAACCGAGTATCTCTGTACGAGGAGTGGTAGCCGAGCGCGACTCACAAGGTGGTGTTCGTGCAGCGGCGGCGGCAGCAGGTGGTGGGGCGGCAGCGCGCCCACCAGCGGCGGCTTCACCTCCAGCAGTGGGAACACGGGCGCGCACACTGCCTGCACCGTCATACCGGTTTCATTCACTCGATACCGGTTTGTTTATACCGGTTTTTATACCATTTGTCGTTGTCGTTATTAATACGTTTATGCTTAATGAATAGATATAAACCAGTTCTGCTAGCGTTTATCGATAACATTTTTTTATTATAACGGTTTCGATTTATCCGGTTTTTACGTCACTCGTGTTATCTACTTACAAATATGTTCATAAAAAATAAATGTAAATATAAACCGGTTCTGCAACGATTAAGTGCGCCTTAATCAATTCGATTATCTAGTCTTGATGGGGAAAAAAAATTATGGCAGTTAATTTATTTTGGGCTAGTAATTAAAAGTACCTCATTTATCGGTTGTAAATGACGTTAACAAATCAAAATGGGTTGAGCATCGCAATCTTTTAACGAAGTTTCTTCATCTTTAATCACTTTATGGATATCCGTTACGGTAGAAAATTTCGCAGGCACTTAAGCAATTAACCTTTTTGTAACGTGCAAAGTGATGATAATTACAAGTCAATTAACTACAAATTATTATCTGTTACATTTAGGCATATGCCAATGCCACGAAGAATTTGGGATAGGTATTAGCTTTGAATTAAAGCCCTATTCCAGTGTACGCTTCTGCCGTGGGTAGTGGTATCCGAGTATGTACTATTAACCGATTCCTTGCCACCTTCATTTCTAGAGCCTTTACGCCCCGGCCCCATACAAAATTAAATGACGCGCCAGGCGCGTCATTGGCCCTCCTAAGTGATGACGCGCCTAGCGCGTCGTTGGCCCCCGGTAATGTTATTAAGCTATTTCAAGCAGTTTCAAGTATAATAATATAAGTTGAGATCGGTTACTGTGTGTTTTGTTTTAATTAATTCGTTATGTGTGTTTTAAAATGATTGTATACGTGTTTTATAGGAGATGGAAGGTAAGTTTCATATTTACACCAGGAATTGTAAACCTTTGGGTAGTATTTAATCGCAAATCAAAAAATCTTCATTTTTTATATCAAATCTGTTGATTGGTGATATATAAATGATTAATTTCATAGATTTGGTAGGTTCGATTCCCGGCTGTGCTAAGCGACTTTCAAAAATCTTTTAATGTACCTTATATTGATTTGAAAATCGATGACATAGTCCTAAGAACAGATCTTCCTATGTGTTATATTTTCTAACTTTCCCATAATGATCATATTGCATTTTGAATCAAAATAAACATTACCATAAAAGAGTTGTGTAAATGATACTTACGAATTAATAAATTATACAATTACAATTATACCGTATGGTTGTCGACTCCTGACAATTTAATTTTCAAAAAAAATCTAGTGGCCACAGTTATTACTTTCTCTAATGGGTTCATTTTTATATAAAATATAAGGATTTTTTGTTTAAATTGAATAAAAATGTGTATTTCGATAATTTTCTAAAGACACGCTTATCGCGGCATGGCCTCCCTGAAGGAAACCTTCATGACGCGCTAGGTGCGTCACAGGCCAGGAATCGGTAGGAGGTTTTAATAACTTTATATTTATTTATGAGTGAACGATACCGTCTTCTACCGAATTCGAAAGAAAAGTGAGAAGTCAGCGGTACGAACTGTGTAGTATGGACAACGCTCTACAAAGCCGAAACTAATCGATTATCTCGTTCTGAATACCGATGTGTATTATTTATTGCCGGGTACTGTACGCTGGTTCACGTAATAATTCAATGTTCGTTGCGAAATTTATGTCCACCGAGAAAATTTTGAGCATCTAAGCGTCTTGATCAATAACACTCTTACTAAGCAATATAATTATTTATACTGCGAGAACGGACTAAACGTCGTATTGTCCTTATTGAATTTCACTCTGGACACTAGTTCCTTGAATTATTTGCATATACAAATCATAGCTTATGGTTTTAAGATAAATATATTTTATTATACTGCAATGGTTAAAAATCTCTTTGTCAATTACTTATACAGAGAGAATCTTCATAAAGTGCACATAAAATCATTTTTAGAGATTTCAATGAGAATATTGGTGTCATAATAATGATGACTTGTGAGTGAAATAAGCACTTATAGCAATTTCTTTAATTTATGTAGCTCCTATTTACTTTACACTCTGGTATTATTGTACTCTGTATTGTACTCTGGTATATTTTTACTTTGGTCTGGGCGAAATATTTATAAATCAAGCGTATTTTACTTTAAAGGGTAAAACATTATCATTGTTAAATCATTATCAGATCTGATGATGCACCTTGACGACCAAAGTTTGACGTCACTTAATGATGTTGTTAGATTCAATATCTTTACACAAAATATCATTATCATTATTACAATAATTGTATGGACCAAAGACTGTATATTTGTTATCAGTATTGGCAATAAAATTAAATGTTCCATATAATTTTCGTAACTGTTTTTTGGCTGTTGCTCAAACTGATTATGGATTTCTAATCATTTTTTATGGAAGTACGAATGTCTAAACAATGTTAACCAATATTATACAATGTTATTATACTTTGTCAAAATCAAAACTTTATAGCCTGTTGTCTTGATTCTTATATATAATTCTTACAAAAAATCAATAAATCATTTTGTTATTGCGCTCACTTCATTTATTCCTTATTAATAATTAATAATAATAAAAAGGCCTAGTTATAAGACTTACATCTTGAGCGGGGACTGCATAGTTTCCTTGGATGGTGTAAGCCTGGCCACCGGCTAGGATCACTGGCCCGGCTACAGTTGGCTTCGGTCTGTATGGAATAGTTGCGCCTTTCGGTGGGGTCTACAAAAAATAACAATGACACATTAATATTCCATTTCAGTCATTGATACTTAAAACATGCAATTGTTTTTAATGATAATGTGCATTAACAAATTAAGAACTATTGTGATTCATATTCAGTTATTACCTTAATATTCTTAATGTGTGTATTGTATTAAGCATAAACAAAGATTTGTAATTTGGAAATGCAACTAGTTAATTGACGCATGGAGTGATTATTTACGCTACTTATGATAGTCATTTTTGAACTTTCGAAAACTCTTAGAGCAATTTGTTATCATTCCTAAAAAAATTAACTAGATCATTAACTAATAATATTTAGTTAAACAATACCTCCAGCATAACACAGCAGATATGATAAATGCACTGGGTAATGGCATCGCAGGTGCCGCTGATAGTCACAGCTCTTTCAGTAGAGTTCGGCAGCATTTCACTTGCTACCTGTAAGAAAAAAATGTATTTACAGATTTTTGTATAACTGATAAAAATTGGAAATCTGTAAAGATTGATAGACAAAGACTTATTATAATAGGATCAAGTTTACACACATTATTATGTAACTTACGATCGTGCCAAGAAAAGGCTTCCATATCCAGTTGCAAAACTGGAGTGGGAATCAATAAATATTTGAATTGCTTCGTTTGTATTATCATATTATTGTATGTTACATGTATATGTATATCCTCTCTTATTCCTATCCACTGGTTGTGTGGTAAAGATCATAATTTAGCGATAAGAACGCCTTTTGAGTAATATATCTTACTAAAATTGTCTGATTAAAGAATATTTCTTATTAACTGACTTCAAAAAAAGACTACATCAGATCAGAACTTTCGACTGGGTGAACAGATTTTGATGATTCTTGTGTTATTCGAAAACTCCCGTTTGTTGTGTCCCACAAAAAAGCATTGCGTATTGAGCCACATCTGACGGGTAATTTTCGAGGTATCCATGTCGAAATCGGTTATTTTTTGTAAAAAATCAATAATTTGCCTTACCTGTATATTGGCCCCGGTGACGTCCCGGATCTCCTTGATCTTGGAGCCGCCCTTGCCGATGAGCGAGCCGCACTGCGACGCGGGCACGATGAGCCGCAGCGTGATCGGCGCGCGCGACCCGCCGCCGCCGCCCTCGTTGAACTGCGAACACCACTGTAACACGTTCAGTACGACCTTTGAGTACAACGGTTATGATAAATCTATACTAATAATATAAAGCGGAAAAGTTTGTTTGTTTTTTCGTTTGAACGCGCTAATCTCCGGAACTACTGGTCCGATTTGAAAAATTCTTTTTGTTTTGAATAGTCTATTTATTGAGGAAGGCTATAGAATAAATAACATCACGCTACGACCAAAAGAAGCGGAGCAACAAGTCTCCGAAAGCGAAGCGAGAGCGTCTACTTATTTTATATGTTGCAGGACAAAGTATGCCGGATCCACTAGTAATTTATATTATGTACTGTGAAATGTTCAATTCAACCTTTGAATATAACTGTAAAGATTTGATTATAAATCCTTATAACAATAGTTCTGTAACATGCCCCCACGAGTCCAAGTTAACTTGGCTTACTTGAAGTGGTGCCCTGATAAACAAGAGATCAATTTAACCCTTGAATGCAACAGTAATGATTTGAATATAAATCTTTCTTTCGATAGTTCTGTAACATGCTCTCTGGAGTCAAAGTTAACCCTGAGAAACAATAGACGAGGAATTGAAACCAAATCTCTTTTATTGGGCTACCGTACTACGGACCGTTAGAAATATTCCAATAAATATAGATAGAATCTAAATGTTCTTATTCATCAACAACTCATCAAATAATTGTAGAGTGTTACTTGCTTTATCTCTACTGAAGGTTACAAACTCTACTAAACTCTACTAAAGATACCAAAGATTTGAAGTGGCCACTAGAGAGTTGAGTATTTATCTGGTTAGGTATCACTCCTTCAAATAATCCATTCATTTGTATTTTGTGTCTGGAATACATAAGAGTTAGCAAGGGATCTGCATTAATTTGCTTTTTGACAGGTATTGCATCAATGACACTTTTTGACATGAGTAGCCCGTGAAGACCCTATAACTATTGAAATAC
This sequence comes from Hesperia comma, assembly GCA_905404135.1. Lineage (NCBI taxonomy): Eukaryota > Metazoa > Arthropoda > Insecta > Lepidoptera > Hesperiidae > Hesperia > Hesperia comma. The sequence continues at coordinate 9,626,004 of FR990021.1, read as the reverse complement.
CCAATCACAATAATTTAAAAGGATATAAAATAAAATGAAAATTTTAATATGTAAAAGGGGACTTACCTCTTCGAATTTCTTGCATATGAGGGTGAAAGCTTTGAAAATGGCACTTGTGTTGCCAGTAACAGTGACAATGCGCTCCGGACATGATCCATCAGATATGTTTATTTTGGCTCCAGACTGAAAGAATTAAAAACAATAAATTTTGTTACACATACTCATTTCATATAAATGTAAAGCTGCTTATTTTAGAACAATAAAAGGTGATATGAGTATAAAGTCAAAATATTAACTTAGAACTAGTAATATAGTACCAGTAAAGCAAAAACACACAAAAAAATACATACCTCTTCCCTAAATCTCTTGACGATTTCTCCTTTTTTCCCTATGATACTGCCGACTTCCTAAAACCAAAGAATAAATAGTTATTACAATGAAATTAAGTAATTATACAATATTGAAGAACAATATTACAGTAAATAAGTAGCCAATTAAGGCAAATAAACAATTATCTTTGAAGATTCTTTATGTCTGGCACCCAATAATAGCAGCATGCATTACTAGAATTCTTCTTATTACTAGGAGATGAATTGTACATGCACATTAAGACATTTTTAGATCAAGTATTGGTTTGTTCCTGGCAAGAAGGCCTATAAACAACGACAGTAGTTATGTGAACAATGCTTGTGCATCTCTCTAGGTGTTGAAGCAATACATCTTAAAACGACACAAATAGCTGGCCACAATACTATGTGCCTAATACACTGGGACTGGGTTCAAAGAACCTGATACCAAAATAAATGAACTGATTTAAAACTAATTGTTACATAGCGGTGTTGTAACATGCACACTCATTACTGTACAATAACAAAAGGTGAGTGCAACTATCTTACTACAAGAAAAGATAAAAGTGATAATTACTGAGTGGCAAAGTTACAGTGAAATTCCACAAAACTAAAATATGCACAAACATTCATGTTGATTGCTTTTTACAGTTTTGTGTAACAGTTATATGCTTATGATTCACAGATATGCTACAAGATAAAGTTAATTTTAGATCATAACATAACTATATATTATGATAGCTATATGAACAGATGGTTTTATATACAAAATGGTTTTATATACGTATAAAATAAATATTTCCATAAATTGAGGTTCAAAAAACAAAGTCAAGGAAGTCACATCTCAGTAAATAAACAACTGCAGTGTTAAATCCACATACATTATTTCAATCAGAAAAAGGTATAAATCGACATGTTTGATGAACAGGACAAGTGCCAATGGCTGGCAGTATGCCAAATATACTTTGTATTGGATTAAAGCCAATTAAAAGTATCTAGATGCATAGGTAGATGTGAACATCGATACATAACATATGTCAGCACTATCTAGCCAAATCTTAAGGTACTAATTCAGTTTATCGATTGAGCAAAGCAACCAAGTCTAGATGTTTAGCTTAGCTTTACAATCGTTTTCATAATGATTGTGAATAGACATGCCTTGCTTGCAAACAAACAAGATCTTGCACTATGAAGCCATATAAGACTTAGTTTCCTAACAAGATTAAAATGCCAATGTCATATTAGATTACTATATTCTTAAATCTAGACCTCCTTTACACAACTTTTACGGTGTATGAACTATAGTTACTATATACCAGATACTATGTTAACTCAAACACCATTTTGATAGTAATATGTAAATGCATAATTTGTGATGTCCAATAATCTTTTGGTTAAAATAATGAAAGAGTCACAAAATCCATCAAAAGTTACATAATACATCCACATTATCTAATATCATATTATTTGAAACTACTGTATCCATCAATATCTAAAATTAACTACAATTTAAGAGCAACACTACTGTAATTAGAGATTAAGTGTGTGAAGAAGTTATTGTTATAAATTACAAGGCAAGTAGAGGGTTGTGACCAAGGATAAAACATATGCAACATACACAGCTGACTATTATGAATATTAAATGTGTGCTAAAAAAAATTATAATTTAGTAGATTAATAAATGTTTCCTGATAATTATTAAACAAAGAAAGTACTGCAACATGTTTAACTACATGCTTTTGAGTAGCTATATTAAAATCAACATACATTAATGAGTGGTTTGATAAAGAGAATTGCATTGATGGTTAAATAATGTTATAGAAGAAGGTAAAGTGCACACTTCACAAGATAGTTATTATGAAAAATTTAAGCGAACAGTGCCAATGATCTTTAAACAAGTGCTTGATTCTTACCTTCCCCTGCATAATCAGTCTGATAGTGAGGGTGACTGTGGAGTCTTCCTCGTGGAGAGGTGAGGCTTTCTCCAGTTCCATGCTGGAGGAGGTGTCCGATGTTTCTCGCGGAATTTTGACTGCGTACAGGGCTATGTGTGGGCAGGGAACACTCCACTCAATCTAATGGCTGGGACTCGGGGGCTCTTGGCACGCACTGCAGGCAGGGTAAGCTGGAAACAGGCGCACATCTCAAAAGGATCGTCGAGGTACCGAGCGGTCTAAAGGTACGGGACACGGGCATTCGTAATCGAATCAAATATTTATTTACAGTGATGTCGGTGGCAAGCGCAACGGAATGAGGGCGGCTAATGAGGATCTAGACACTATTATAAACTAACTGGTCCGGGTGGGACCGGATTCTGCGGCCGTAATGCGAACCAACCCGAGTCGGCCCGCGACACCGTTACTTGAACTCGGATACTGGTTCGCGTCTCGCGACATAACCTTAGCGTCGCCTCATGGCTCGCCGACCGGGTTATCGATCCCGTAAATCCCAAACAAATTTTATAGGCACGCACTTTACACTTTTCTTACCTCGTTTGGGAATTCACGAAACAACAATGACATAACAAATCTTATCACTAATATTATCACCCATGTGTATAAAAATCACACTTATCACAATTTACTAAGTCACTTAAAAATTAAAATTATTAAAATCCGACGCAAATGACGCGTCGATGTGAAGCTTCAGAAGCTTGTCGTTGTGATTGTGAGTTGTGAGACGTGAGTGAATGAATGAGTTGTCATTTGTCATAGACAACTACAGCAGGTAGCTATGGCAGGTAGGTAGGTAGCGATGTGAGCCATAGAGTAATGATGCCGCTCGATAGGCTACTATCGATAGACTATCGATAGTCTATCGATAGTGTGGCAATAGTGAGACTATCGATAGTACTATTGATAGTATTGAAAAAATCAATACTATCGATACTATCGATAGTATCGATAGTATAAATTATGGTAATACTATTGGTTATCTGCAATAGTATCGATACTATCGATAGTATTTAAGTTTAATAGCCGATAGTATTTTTATTTTTATTTTTTTATTTTATTTTTATTTAGCCGATAGTATCGATAGTTTTGGACTATCGATAGTTATGTAATTCTGTAATAGTATCGATGGTATAATACTATCGATACTATCGATGCTATTATATGTCAATAGTATAATACTATCGATAGTATCTATACTATTGCAGATTATCAATAGTATTACCATATTATATACTATCGATAGTATCGATAGTATTGATTTTAGCAATACTATCGATAGTCCTATCGATATCCTAACTGATTTTCTAGGTCAACAATCATACCATGAGCCGAGTTGACGCGATAGAGCAGAAAGACGAATAGAGAGCAGACAGAGTTCTGAAATAATTTTATTGTTTACCTCTCAGTCCTTTATAATAATGTTAACTTTAATAGGTATATTTTATGTTAAAGCTGTTTATAGAATTTTATTAATACGTAAATTTTCGTACTTGTATATTATACAAATTGCAGGTTACATCTTTCTTCAAAATTAAAATAAATTATCCTAATTAGGTTTTCTAAATAGGCATTTATTAAATATGAAAGCGAAAGGTCAATCAAATCAAGATTAATATTTTGGAAGAGATGTAGTTTAAGGAGTTGAAAATTTAATGAGATTTTGAGAATTTCGTCGAATTTACAGCAGATATATTTAAAACTGTTCCTTGGAATTATGGGTATAAAATTAAATAATTAAATACCTAGTTTATCGGTTTTCATAAATTAACCAACGGTATAAAAAGGAGTTGAGAATGTGTTAGAAATTTCGATGATCGCAGAAACCTAACTCCTATTTGGCTTTGAGCCGGTGAAGCGAGGCGACGCCGGTTTTAGAGTTGATATGTGTGCGCTAACCATATTATTTATATTGTAAGTCGCTCTTGCCAACAGCTTGGCCCCTTGCGGAAGTACTTTTACTGATTTTAAAATCGACTTTTAACCCTTTGTTAGGCTTTGTTTACTCCCATAAAAGTTGATATGTTAACGGAAATGTGTTAAATCCGTCATTATATACAATTCTTAGGAAATGTATACAATTCCTAAAATCGCCCGGAAATGTGTGAAATAAATTATATTGGACACATTTCCTAGGAAACCTATACATTTCCTAAATAGGTAGCAATCGGAAATGTAAAACATTTAAGATTTTAATGGGTACGCGGGATAGATGATAATATGAAAATATTATATTTTACGGTATGATTGTTACCAGATTGACTCACCGAGTGCCTTAATAAAAATATTATTTTGTAAAACAATGAATACTCATTTCCATTACTACTCAGTCAAATTCTTTAAGGTGTAGATAGGTCGAATTGGTTACAGAACCGAATTAGCCTACCCCTACTTAACTCCACGTAGTCTTCTATGCCCTACCCCAAGAGTGTTTTTTAGAACCCGGAGGCGCGGAGGGAGGGCAGCCTCCGCCCACTGTAGGTATATTGTGTATCGGAGATACTAGTGACGAAGAGTCACTAAGTGCTTGTAGCGATGTTGGTATGAACTCATTTGATATGGATTGTGATGAATAAAATATTGTAATTCTATAACAACATAGTTGTAAATCTTCTTACTAGCTCATTCCTTATCTACATGAAAATTATTTAAATATTTACTTGTCTGTCTACCAACAATATTAATTTTAATGTAAGTAGTAATGTAAGTACTAGGTAAGTCATAAGTGCTAAAGTGAGGCCGCGCTAACTATGCGTTCCTGAAGTCTGTCATTCGACTGGGCGATGTAACTTTGAACTGGCGTACAATTAATTGACAATTTTTTAATATCTTTTAACTGCCTTATTAACGAGTGATAACATTAAAATCAAACATTAAATCGAATAATTATGCCAACTTACAATAATTGTATTAATCTTGGGCTAAAATTATTACAATTACTTAAATAACAAATATAAAAACAATACCTTTTAAAAGAAAACCACGTCAAACGGCGCTCGTTCAATGTTATATCCATGTCATATCAACTTTTTGTTTTTGTAGTGATGTGACATAATAACAAGGCAATTGTAATTGAATATTTTTGTAATCTTAATACAATGTCGGTAAAATATAAAATAAAACGTTATAATTTTATAATATATTATATAATGTACTAAGAATTCAATATAGTTAATAATATTATTATAATAAAGGTACGCCCAAACATAGCTTAGGAAAATTTGTGTTATAATATCACTCAGGTGAATCAAATGGAAATAAAATAAACAAATAAAACATTTTAATTTTTTTCTCTTGATTACATTCAGAAATTATGATTAAATTCAATTAATTGATTCCTTAAAATTTTATTTACATAACGAATATTATTATTGAATATATTGAAACATAATTCCTTTAAAAATAACAACATATAAATTGAATAAATATTATGCATAATGAATGCATGTTGTTATTGTTATTTGTTACAACGCATAATGTTATTTATTGTACATCACTAGTCATGACGAATTGACATGTGTCAGGAACGCATTCTCATCGTGGCCTCACTATAGTACCATAATAACCTAAACTGAATAAATCTGATTTATTTTCAATCTACTTATAATAAACCTTATTTAATTAATGTTACTCTTATTTTGTTGTGTGGAAAAAAATATCGATATACCTAAACCTAGTACCTACGTGATGCCACATCACTAGAAATTGCCATTTCAACCTGTCGCGTACAAATACAAAAGACGTACCTAAGCTGCTGCTTGTGCTTATAGAAGACAAAAGAAATGCGATGCCTGTAAAACAGGCAAACAAAGTGGGAAAAAATTCTTAGACATAACCCACAATGTATCTACATACTTGCAATTACAGCTATCCTTATTAATATTATTATTCTTTTAAAAATATTTAGGTACAATTGATAATGGCCTAACTTTAAGTCATTTAATGTCGCCATTAGGTTAAAACACCTGCTTCATTTTAACACCTAGCTACTTCGAGTCTGGCAGTAGGTAAATATGGTTAAAAATGCAGCAGTTTTCTGCGGCAGTGTTATCTACTCTAATGGAGTGTTCGCTCTTTGTTGATACCAGCGAACAATACTGGTTGATACACTGTAATCTGTAGGATAGTCTGGTCTATCAGTAGTATCAGCAGTATCAGTAGATCTGGTCTGGTGTAAATGAAATTTTTATGAGACCACACGACAAGCCCCAGCTTTCAAATAAAAAAAGAATCATCAAAATCGGAATACCCAGTAGAGAGTAATGAGGTAACAAACATAAATACACATTATTAAGGATAATTCAAAAACTACTCGTCAGATGTTGTTCAAGTTTACATGGGACCACCGACAAGTACTAGCTTTCAAATAATAAAATAACTTTTTACAAAAAATAACCGAATCCAAAATCGAGAAGTATGGACAACTCAAAAACTACTCGTCAGATGTCGCTGAAAATTATATGTGACCACACGTCAAGTACTAGCTTTCGAATAAAAACAGAATTATCAAAATCGAAGCATCCAGTGACAAGTTATGAGGTAACGACCATAAATTAAATACACATTATTAAGAGTAACTCAAAAACTACTCGTCTGACGGAACTGAAATTTTTACGGGACTTCACCTAAAGCCACAGCTTTCGATAAAAAAAGAATGATCAAAATCGGACCTCTAAATAGTAAAATATGTGGTAACATACATACAAAAAAATTATTGAGGATAATTCGGAAACTACTGGTCAGATGCCGTTCTAGTTTATATGAGACTACAATACAAGTACCAGCTTTCAAATAAAAAAAGAATCATAAAAATCTAAACACTCAGTAAAAATCTCCTTCCTGTCCGCCGTTTGACTTTTCACATGTTACTGAAGACGATGTTAAGAAAAACATTGCTTCCATCAAATCTAAGGCCGTTGGTTGGGATGATGTTAGTAGGTGTATGATTTTTAATATTATTAATGTCCTTATCCCTGTAATAACCCACGTCATAAATTTTTCATTAGAATCCGGGCAGTATCCTTCGGTCTGGAAGAAGGCACTTGTACATCCCCTACCTAAAATACCCGCTCCTGAACTCCCTAATCACTATCGCCCGATATCCATTCTCCCGTTCCTATCCAAAGTCTTGGAAGCCTGTGTTCACAAGCAAATCACCGCTCATATCTTAAAATATAACCTGCTGAGTGTAAACCAGTCGGGGTTTCGCTCTGGACATAGCACCACCACAGCTTTAGTCAAAGTCACTGACGAGTTTAGACGCGGGATGGATGATAAGAAGCTCTCGGTGGTGGTGCTTGTCGATTTCTCAAACGCTTTCAACACAGTCGACCATGACATCCTTCTAGCCATCCTCTCCCACCTAAAATTCACCCCTACAGCCCTGGATTGGTTCTCATCATATCTTCGTGGCCGCCAGCAGTCTGTTCGCATAGGGGACTCAGCCTCTGATTGGACTGATATTAGCGCCGGCGTGCCACAAGGCGGTATACTTTCCCCTTTAATTTTCTCGTTATTTATTAACTCAGTCACTTCTATTTTCGATTGTTCGTATCATCTGTACGCCGACGACCTACAACTCTACGTTCAAACTGATGTACATGATCTCAGAAGTGCAGTTGACATCATGAACTCAAACCTGCGTAAATTGTATAGCTGGTCCCAGCGTTATGGAATTTCAGTTAACCCTGAGAAGTGTCATGCAATTCTTGTAGGTAGCTCAAGATTATTAGCAAAAGTTGACCCAGATTGCCTTCCAACTATCCATTTCAATGGTAAAAACATAAACTACTGCAATTCTGTTAGGGACTTAGGATTATACATAGATCAATCTTTGAATTGGGGTGTTCACATCGTAGAAACGTGCCGTAAAGTTAATGCTTCTCTGCAAGTTAATTCAAAACTACTCGTCAGATGTCGCTCAAATTTATATGGGACCATACCAAGAGCACCAACTGTCAAGGAAATAAAGAATCATCAAAATCGGTTTACCCAACACGAAGTTATGGGGTCACAAACTTACCAACAAAGATAAAAAAAAAATAAAAAAAAGATCGGTGAACTATTTTTTTTAACTTTTCTATTTGTGCATTTTGAAATACAGTCCAACAATTTTTATGAAAATTCATTCATAGTCCCTGGATTCCGAGGTTTTGCCATTTTTATGTCTAACGGCACTCCACTATAGGTAAATTGTGTAGTTGCTTAAAGTAGGTATATAAAATTATTTAATCCATTTTCGGTTTTATTTTTCGGTAAAAGTTATTTCTTTAAGTAATCATTATTAACGGAAGCCATGAGTTTGTAAAACAGGATTAAAATAAAAGGGGTCCCATTTTGTTGAAAGTGTACTCTAAGCTCCAATATTACGAGGGCTCAATCTCGTGACATCGGTCAACGCAGATGACATTTTATTTAGAAAGCGTAGTAGGTACAACCTACGTTAGGTACTTATGTTGTTAATACCATAAAGGCTGGTGCTTGATTCAATTTAGAAAGGTCGTAGGTAAGTAGTTATCACTCAATTAATATTGATAGATACCTAAGTTAATTCGTTTTGATTCATGCATTTTTATATGCCTAGGTATATGTGAGTGGAATTTTAATGAATTTTTAACGTAAGTAAGTAGATGAGTTTGTATAATCATAAAAGAGGATATTATTTAAGTATCTAAATGTTACGACTAAACGATAAGTTAGTATTTAATAAATTCTCGTGAAAAAATCATAAAAATTGAAAGGAAAAGTATTGCCAATATTGAAAGCCAATATTGAAATTGGCAAACAAAGGTTTAAATGTAGAATTGTGGTCGTCTTAGCAAATAAAACAATAATAACTCTACAGGATTATCCTCTGTCCACAAATAAGCTTAGAGCGCCTCGCCATCATTAAGTTTGTCTTACAATAGGTAATTATCCGATGATTAAAAATATGTTTGTCTGCGTCGCCCTGAACAACCTTGTATGGATAAATGAAAGTAAACGATCGTTGAAGCGCTCATATCCCGGCGGCTTGGGTCGGTCCCAAGTGACCGACAATGTGGGCGCGCTCGGTAGTTGAATGGCTGACCGCTAATGGCAAAATTTCTTGAGCGCTTCCGTGCTTCGAGGGCTGGAAAATTTCCCATACTGGGTTGGCCACTAACCCCTCCGCCAATCGGCATTGGAGCAGCGTGGTGGATTATGCTCTAGGCCTCCTCAATAATGAGGAGAGACCCGTGCTCAGTAGTGAGCCATTAATGGGTTGTAGCCATACAATGGTTATTATACAAGTAACGTATTAAAAGAGTGAGTAAGTAGGTAGCATTCTTTATTTAAAGACACCAACCAACGTTATATGAATGACTTTAGGTAGGTAACTATTGTTCCTGTGGCTCGGGACCAGAATACGAGCTTCGGTATCCCCTGCCTGTCGTAAGAGGCGACTAAAAGGGGACTTTCGGGGTTGCGGGCGGCTAGAGTGGGAGCTCGAACCGCCCAACGGCAGCCCCGGGAAGGACTGCTCTGTGTGTGGCCGCACAGAGCCGTAGAGAACACGCGTCCGAGATGGGTCCGTACGGGACATCGCGCTTGGAGGGCACTGGTCGTGTTTCTCTGGAGATCCCGGAGTCCTCCACAAGCGCTGAGGTAGGCCACCGGGGGGGTTTTAGTGGGTAAAAATCCCACATAACCCTGTGTCGCTCCCACGGCACCGGGTACCTTTTGAACCTTTTGCCAACAAGGGGTAGGTAGGTACCTACTTTTCGTTTTTAGGGCGATACCTAGTACCTACCTTTTTTCTTAAAGTAAAAATTAGTAAAAGTTATGTGTACCTACCTATCAAAATAAGTCTTTTATCCGCCTTTGTATGTTTTCTTTAAACGATAGATGATAAAACTTGAATAACAATAGATTAATTAGCTAGGTACTACTTATTATAATATTGTAGATGTCAAATTAGGCATTGTTTTCTTATTAGAGTCCTCTTTAGTATTTAATGAATTCTAGCTGCCCTCGCTTTCGCTTCGGGAAAATTCTCTGTGATGTGCCCTATCCTGTGACCAATTTTTAATCTTAGTAAATAAGTAGGTTTATAAATTTCATGTTTACCTGATCCTCGCCTCTTTTTATTCCTGACTTTTAGAAATTAATGAGCACTTGCTTCAGTGAAAGGAAATTAGTCGAGGAAACCTGAATACCTGATACTACTTTAATTATAATCTATTAAAGATTGTGAACAGTGAACACGCAATCGCCAAGCGTGGACCAGCATTATGGATGGCCTATCGCTACTTCGAGAGGAGACCCGAGCCCAGCGCTGATAGTTAAGGATTGTGATAGTGTGATCTCTAATGATATCTAATATCTTTAAACGAGCAATTCTTGTATATTTATTTATTTATTTATATATAATCACGATCTCGGAAACGGCTGCAAAGATTTTCATGAAAGTTACAGATTAGGGGGTTTTCGGCTCAAGGAATCGATTTATCAAGGTCCCAGGTTCGAGAAAAGCTCGGTTCCCGAGATAAAGAGATTTTAAAAACATCATACTGACGACATCTATGAAACATTAGGATAACTTCTATGAGGTACTGTTTGTAACGTGTTGAACTGACGCCATCTATGAAACATTAGGATAACTTCTATGAGATACGGTTTGTTTGTTTCAGTAGTATGAAACTAGATGGCGCTCGAATATATTTTTGTTCGGCTAATACTAATATTAATATTCATTCTTACGTTGAAGCGCTATTTTTGCGTTATACCTACCTATTTTCTGTTTGAATAAAATTAAAAATCAGTGCGATTATCTCGCTTGACCTCGCAGGACGCGTAGTGATAGTTTAACGTGCGTTTGTGATATTTACGAGAATATTTGTAAATAAATGTTAGTTTTGTTATTATCGATTTAATAATATATTTTAATAAAGTTTTAAATAAATAATGGTCAGATCGATGAAATTACTATTGTTGTAATTTTAAGTACGCCTAACAACTTGCTCATTAAACTAAAAGTATATTTATTTATGTTGTTTAATTATCATAAACATTCAATACATTTTATCGCAAATAAAAATTTCAGTCGGGGACTGCCTAAGCCTGCGAAAAGTACGAAGGAAAGTTCAATGAATTTATCTAATTAAGTATGTACCTATTTAAAATGCAATTAATTCGCTCACACAGTTAACTTCTATGAGGTACTGTTTGTAACGTGTTGAAATTTCAGTAGTATGAAACTAGATGGCGCTGTACAACTTTGTGAAACACGCTGTTGAGATCCTTTGGCCGTAACATAAGTAAAATGAATTTTGTGCTCAGTGAACAGTTGTATGATTTGACTCCTGAATAGATGGCGGAATTCCTCGTATTTCTTGCGATTCATACTAAATATAATTTTCAACCGAGCAAAGCTCGGTCAACCAGGTACTAGGTATTTATATGTGAGTGCCTTTGCATTTCATTAATAAGTAAAGTTACATACTTACATGGGAATAAATATATTATTCTCTTGATTGGTGCTGAGTAACTGCACTGGATTATCTGTAAAAGATAATAGTATTATCGATTTAAGGCTTGTTGTATGAATGTTAAAATACCTACGAGTATAAGGGAAATACCTACAAAACGGCATATCTAGACAAAATGGCATAGTCGCCTTATTTTAAAATTTACGGTCATTAGGGACATTCCCGCCACTGTATCATGTGACGGGGGCCATGTTTAAAATCTTGTCAGACGTTGGGCGCCATTGCTACAGTTGCATCGCAATAACCAATTCAAATGTGTTTCCTGCGTACAAAACTTTATTTTTCTGATGAGTTTCTCCTGTTTTTTGGTGACTTTATTATTACTTTTTAAAATTATTTCTATTAAAATCGTTGAAAAATGACAGTTATTTTAGTTAACTTTTTTATAATTACTAGTTGTTTGATGAAATTATTATGTTTTATTGGTCACTTGATTACATAATATGGACAAAATGACATACAAATACAATGGACACAATGACATACGATGTAGATCTATTACTGGTAGGTAGGTACCAAGGTTTTATTAATTAACATTTATCATTTTTTTATGTCATAATGCCGCAATTTGTTCACCCTGGGCTCATGCTTCATGTGCTAATATCCCAAAGACTCTTCACACTATCGCCAAATAATCATAATCACTGTGGCAGTGAAATCTGGCATTTGTGTAGATTGCTATTAAAACTAATTCCATATCGAACACGAACGGAGTAGGTACCTAGTAGTGGCGTAGGTGGCAGTTGGCGTCCTGGTTTGGTTCCCGGTCATAGCAGATATTTATGTGAAACATAAATATTTGTTCCATGGGTCATGGGTGTTGTGAATAACATTTTTAAAATAACATTTTTTTTATTGTCTATGCAACCCGCGGCACAGGGAATCCGAACACGGGAGTGTGAGTTAGCGTTTATTTATTTACTAATAGTTGTGCCCGCGACTTCATTTGTGCATCGGAGTTTTTCTCGCGTCAATCCCGATCCCGCGGGAACTCCGAGACAAAAAGAAGCCTATATGTTGCTCGACCACCTCTTCTGTCTCCCAGTGAAAGTCCCATAAAAATCCGTTCAGCCGTTTCTGAGTTTAGCGTGCACAAACACACAGACATACAGAAATACAGACAAACAGAGAAAATTAAAACCATTGTTTTGGGTTCTCTTGCGTATATATATGCCCCCCAGTATAAATTTTTAATTCTAAATTTTTCATGTACAGATCGGGATCAGTTACAGTTTTATTAAATGTATAGAATAGATATAGATAGAAGATAGATAGATATAGATTTAGAGTTAAAAGAAGAAAAAGAAAAGAAGTTTATGGTTAAGTAGTGTGGGTTTATTTAAATTACTTATATATAAATGTAAAAAATAAGTACCTACGAAAAAAAAACAACGTAAGTAAATATACCTACATAATTTTCTCAATGTTAGAGCATAATAATATTTTAATTCACTGCTTCGCTTTAATAGAATGTTTATCAAGTCATTCGTTTCTTGTGGTAGATCATAATTGAATCGTTTGTTGTATTAATTAATACCCATTCCTAGAGAAAGTGTACCTACTGACATATCTACCTAATGGTAGCAGACCATTCAGTCGATCGGAGAAATCGGACTTACGTTGATTACTACTAAATGCAAGTTCAACAGACCAAGACGGACATACGGTCTATGAATCGTAAATGTGTATGAATATAGGAGCGAAACCGACACCGCTTTGGTAATTACATCATGGTTACTATAAGAGCGGTATTTATTTATCGCTCCAAAATGTTATAATATCCCCTCCAAATGATCTTTAGACATTACATATTTAATACAGTTTTCTATGAATAGAATAATAATTATTTGCTTGAAACAATTACTGTTGCCTCGTGTGAAAGTAATGATAAAAATAGGAATTGTTTCTTGTTTTATTTTTCTTTTTTTAGGTTTACAGGAACTCATGGACTGAGCTACTTTGCTTTGCAAAACTTATGCCTTATAACCCGACACCGACAAAATGTTTTGGCAAGTTTTCACATAATCATTTTATTTATTGATTATTTGCAATAAACATAATATATTATAAGTACTTGCTTAAAAAATATTACCGAAAACATCTAGTCATCCAAATCGTTTAAGTCATATCTAAGATTAGCGGAAAAAGTTCATAAAAGCAAAATGAAAGTCTGAAGAAAATAAAATTGTTATTGCCAAATGCATTTTCAATATAGAGACATCAACTAGTTCAATCATAAAACCGTTTTTATTATACCTAAATGTATGGAACGTAATTTTATTGAATCTATAATTTTGAAATTAAATTTAAATAGGTATCTACTGATAAAATTTGCTGTTTGACCGTAGAATGGAAAACTGTTAAACTCTTTTCTTTTCTAACAACTTCAAGGAGAATACGTATACTTATTTACTTTAATTTAATTTGTAAAAAAGTTAGCCACCGAGCTTATAACTTTACCCTTTTTCCTTTACAAAGTTAAGGAAAAATATTTGCTTCTAATTTTTCACTCAAAGTGGTTTTTGTAGCGGGGAAACGGTTTCGGTTATTCATTTCTTAGAATATTTCTGGTTTTATTCCATAATAAAAAAATATATTAAAATTATATTTCCTAGTTTTTGTTTCGTGCGAAACATGAGAGTACTTATGTAAAGCATTTTTGACTGAACCATAAATATTTACGAGTATAAAGCCTTTGGAAAGCTGTTGTTTTCAATTAAAATAATTTGTCTCTAATTGGAATGGATGTAGGTAGAGCCGTACAAGAGCATAGTTTGCAACTACAGTTTATAATGAATTCGAGAGCGTTGCTTTGTTGTCGTCGCGGCTGAGGCTAATTGTATAAGATTCACAACAGCAACAAACTAGACAATAGACGACACATGTTTTATAATTATGTTGGTGTCACAAGTTTTAATTGCTCCGTGCAAACTTATATGCCTTGTCGGAAATGCATTGTCGTGGTTGGATGCCGCCTCACCGTATCATGAAAGAACTTACTATCAAAAGAGATGCAATGCAAGTTTTCACACGCTTACAGAAGTCTTCTTAACTTTATACGTCGTCATTTCTGTGCACTTTAGTTTGAGATGGTTCTTTTGTAGGCAGCCTCCGATATTTCCGTTATAAACTCAACGACCGTTATGAAATATCGCACCTTTTCGAAAATCTTGAACAAATTATGGAAAACAGAAACGCCGCTCGGTTGTATCGGGAGTTACCGAAAAGTATTGAATAAATTATATTATTCTTGTAAGAGCCACCGGCTACGACGCTACGGGCTACGTCGTAGCAAAGACGCAAAATAAACGTCAACAGTTATTTTTTAAAGTTTCGCAAAATAATGACTGAATGAAATATTTATTCGAAGTAGACTTTTACAAACACTTCTTCTGCTTCAACATCCCTACGGTGAGTGGTCTTGGCAGAAGAAGCGGCAAGAAACTCCCAAAGAGGTTCTTTTCCAATTTACAGTTACAGATTGCACTTACTACCACTTATGGCTAAAATACGAAACTCTTGTAGAAGCTGTTTTATCTTTAAAATAATCATCAAGTTTTTAATAACTAATTTTCCTCGGTGCAAAGAGGTAGGTAGGTACCTACCTATCTACAAATTTACCTACATAAACGTTGTTTACCAAACAGAAATAATCCGGTATAATCGCAAGGCTTTGGCTGATTGTTCGCGCTGTGGGATTGTACAGGTAAGGTAAACGTTTTGAATTTATAATTTGGATAAAACATATTTTAATTTGAAAAGCGATCGAGACGAATAACAGTAAAATACGCGGTGAGGTTACCGTGGATTAGATGGAAAGTGCAAATAATGTTTTGTATGTATTCAAAATATGAAGTAGGTAGGTATATTACTGGTTGGATAAAATGATACCTTCGGCAATGGCGAATACAAAAAATTCTTATTATTTTGTTCTATTATAATAAGGCTCGATGAATACAGCAAATATACAATAAATTAATACTAAGTGTAGGTAACTATACCGAGACTGTTATGTCAAGGAAAATCTTGTATCTTAGAAGCGCACAATGTATGTTATTGAGCTTAATGAGCTCCTTGTACACGTAAGTTTCGAAGCGAATGTTGTTAGTAAGACTGTTGTGTATGCATACTTATAATAATGACCTACGTAGAACCTAATATTGGATCACTGCACTTCTACAGTCAATATCGTTATGTTCACAAATCGTTTACATCTGATAAATAATTTCCTATTTATCAGTACTAATATTAAAAAATATATATTAAGGTTTTACAAAATAAATAACTGACTTTCACATCGATAAGCAGAGAAATGCAAACAAATGAGGTAAGTAACTACCATAAATTACATAAAATAACTCTTCGCTCTCTCTTTAGAATACAAAAACAATTATCAAAATACATAGACATACACACACTAGCTAGGTACCTGTACATTTTGTATGCCATTATCATTTCGTTTTTTTCCTATGAACTGAATTGCGAAGATTTGAAATTAAATAGGTATTATAAAGTCGTCTCTGAAATGTTTCAATATTTCCCTTACGTGTGCTACAATATTTCTGTAACATACGATTGAGAAGGTAATCCGATTAGATGGCCTAAGTAGCAAGACTATAATAGTTTTGGTAGACGTACTTGGATCCGGCATTAACTCTGTCACTCGGTGTTTAAAAGAACCTAATGATTGAATTAGATAGTTTATCACAGATTTTTTTTGGAGGAATATTTGCAGAAATTAATTTTTAATTTGCTGTTATTTTATTTTTAAAGTATTCAGCAGCTTACGTGGGTACCAATAGTGTTTGTCCGACGAAGGCAAAATTGGACACGGTCGATAGTTGAATAGGGGACCATCTACATCATATTTTTATAAAATGGTAAATACTAGCCCACACATAAAAAAAAATACGGAACTTTGCTGTCTTTATTCCGTGTACAGTATGTATTTAATTTGTTATCAAAGGGGAAAACATCTATCTATCTGAAACATAGCTGTAGTTAGCTAAAAGTAATTTGACTTGTAAGACTCGAGATAATCGGAAGAAGATTTGTGGTGCACTTTGAAATCGAGTTGGTTGAACAATATTGAAATTCTTTCAACTTCAGGCACTGGGTTCAACCAATTATTTATTGCATCGGAAACCAGCGATGTAATTACTTGTTTGATGTAATTCTTTAGCTTCAAAATTTGAATTCATAAGTTTCTAATTTTAAGGTCTGCTTGTAACTTCCTGACAATTTATAAAGTGTAAAATTTGACGAGTGAAAAGTTTTTTTTATCTTTGATTATATACACGAAAGTTAGTGTATTTGAGTGAGACATCATTATTATTACCTACTTGAGATTGTTCATACGTTCTCATAGATACTTTTGTAAATAAAAACAATAATAGGTAATTAAAAGAAGTAAATGTGGGAGTAAACCTAATAATGTATAACCCTACCAGATATAAACGAGGATTAGCATTTACGGAAAGCATTAACGATTGTGAATTTCAGCAATAGTCAAAGAGGACAATAGTATAATTGCCGAATGTGAAGAAAGTAAAATTGCCCATAGACAAGAAATGAACAGACACCTCTACCAAAATGAAAAGCGGCTTGATTTATAACTCGCGTAAACGGTAAAACCCGAGGTCGGATCTTATTAACATTACTTTTTATAACAGAGAAGGGCGGAAAATGCAATAATGTCGACAGAAATTTAATTAAAACGTCTGGATTAGAGGTGCTAACTAGTATCATTAAACAGGAGTAGTTTATGACGCGACGACGGATTCTTTATTGTACTCGTATTGGGTATAATAATACTGAGAAGTAATTATTTAGCCTATTACGTTATTACATACCTAATTTTAATCATTGTGGATAAATAAACTTCGGCTTACATACGCCGCACTCGGTATTTTGTCGTGGGCGGCATGCAGCTTGGATAACACAAAATTAAATAAGACATATTATTACATTTAAATATTTGTTGTTTAAAATAAATAAACAACTGAATCCATTCATAAATTATTATGACGAAATAAAAATAAAACAACGTAAAAATAATAAATATGAAATAAATAAACGTAAGTAGTACCCCTTCAAACGTAGTATATACATTTTATGTGTTATCATTTAGTGCTTGAATTGCTATATAAATTAAGAAAAATAAGCCGAGAAGTATAGTAGGTACAATTAAGAACGCAGCGACTTGCAAAACCTTGTGTAAAACATTGAAGTGAGTAAATCAAATTTTGGCCATATTTTCCGGTTCATTCTTTTAAGTTCAGGGAAATCAAAGAGCAAAAGGCTCTGGCTCCAGGTTCCTCTTAATTTATCCAATTGAATTCGTCATGCATGACCCAACTTTCAATATTGATTGTAAGAGTTTTTATTGGTTTAGGTTGGAGTGTCGTCTTTGGTAGTTCACGAGTGAATGTGACCACTTGCCAAGGTGGCTTATCTCTTAGTCAGCCATTCGTGAAAATAGAGTTAAGTACCTACATGGCTCCATATCAATAAAATGTACGGCATTTTTAGGGAAAATCATTTCACTATGCGATTTCGTCAAAAGTATCTATTATACCTGGTATATAGGTAGGTATTATAATTTATCTATATTTTGAACTTAAAACTGAGCTTTAAATTATTAGATATTGATTGTTAAGGAATAATTTATCCTTAGGCTAAATTGTGCACAAACAGGCTGTTGAACAACCGAGAAATCTAAATGCATGTTAAGATAAGCGATAGACCTGCTTAACGATCCATCGGCATAATTTTGTCGACGAATTCAACAATCCACTAACATGTTTTGATAATGAGGTAGGCATTACTACAAATATATTGTGAGCTCAGAGCAATTTAGGATGACATTACCCCAAACCCAAAAATTTCTATACTCATGTAAGCTTTGGAGAGCGAAATCAGTATTACATGTTTCGCGTTATTGTATCCCTAAGCTTGATTCTTCTGGATAACCTCACAGTACGTCGTCTTGAACCTTTTCGAAGAGGCTTGCAAACGAAAAATTCTTTTGTGCTAATGCCAACATATTTCCCAGTGCCGCCTTTAGCGGTCCTTTGATAAGCATCTCCGTCCCAGAATAATTTCGAGATTGATATTTTTCCAACCCGTAACAGTATAGATACGAATGTAGCGCACGACAGGTATCCGAATACCGTGAAATACGTTATTTAACAAGCAAAACCTTTCCTTTCAAATAAGTCTGTTGCTGTTATAACCTATGTGTATGGAAGATTGAGATTTTACGGTGAACAAAAGACCAAGATATGGGATAATATATCTATTGCGTATTTATGAAGTAATATTTACGTTATATTAGTCGTATCCATATTATTATACAGCAATGCTACGTTTTAATATTATTTCAATGAATTCGCTTTTAGGCTTATGCTTACTTTATTTCTACATATATATTACTGTCGAAACTGCCAAGTCGATATGTAATTTTCACACACACACATTTAAACTTGATATATTTTGTACATTTTTCCTATTATTATTATTTTAGCTTTCTAACAAAGAGAATGTCTTCACAACAATCAATAAATAAACAATCATAAACATGAAAGCTCCGTCACAAGCCGTAAGATTTATCCCGCAACGGCAAACAGCAATCGGGCGAGCGAAACTCGAAATCCAATCCATAAGTTAATTATTTAGACGCCATTGGAAAGCTAAATGGAGTAAGTTTGCCGGCAATATTAATCTATTCAGTGAATAAAACTGCAATCACAGTGCTGCTCGATTCAATCTATCGACAATAAATGCTAATTCAATCTGAACTTTTCGAACAAACGTAAAAATTCACTGCCCCAGGGGAAAAGCCATCTTGAGCAAATATTCACCGAAAACTAGAACTTACCTGCCTGTTTACTCCGCGGTCCTTGCCAAGTCTGGTTATGGTGAAAATAGTATTACATTACCTGTTTTATATTTATGTAGGTCTATTAAATATATTGGCATGAGATCTCTCGCGTTGTAAATCGTCCCTTATACTTCATGTATTAACTATTACGACAAGGTAATAAGAAGGGCTTCGATCTGCAAAACTTCCGATACTGGGTTCGCCACTAACCCCTCAGCCAATCCGCAATGGAGCAGCGTGGTAGAGTATGCTCTAGACCTTCTCAATTATGAGGAGATACCTACTGGGTTGTAGCCATGGTCTCAAGTTGCAGTATTTTCAACATACTTAGTTAATAACTACTTACCTATTATGCGGATCTGGTTCTTGAAATGAAGCTAAGGAAACGCTTTATGTACATTTTTTGCAAATGACTTGGTAACTAATATCTTTATTGTATTGTAAAATACTGATGAGAACATAAATAAACGCGTCGTAAATCGACTCCGTCGATGAAACAATATAGGACCATAGGGACTACACTTTAGTGCGTTAAAAAAAAATTAACTCTTTATCATAAATAACAGGCGTTCGGTCACTCACGGTTTAATATCCGACCTAATATTATAGCGTTAAAGGAGCGAGTCTGGCTTAATAGCGTCAAATAAATACGTAGTACTTAATAATATTATATATTAAGGTACCTAATATTATTAGGGCATTTATGATATACACACATACATACCTTTAAGTGTTCCCCGAACATTCATGATTCGACACTGTTCGAATAGAGATATATAAAACACTATAACTTCCAATTAATGCTTTATTTTCGTACTGTCAACCTAAACGCTCAACGATTCACAATGCGTAGGTAATACCATTCTGTAACTGTACAGCTCTTTGTAAAATTCCCATTAGTAAACCAAATCCCCAATTTACTTTAACGTATTCATAATACCCATAAAAACAATATAAACGCTGGCTAACAAAATTTTATAACTAGATTTACATTTTAAATCAATTACGCTTGCGTAGGTATCGGTTTACACTGTATTATCCCACGGGGCCGCTAAATAAATACTGCCCCGAGTGCTCGTTTCCCTGAATGTCGACCTGTTTCACAGAAGACTCGATCAGCATAGTTGATAAACAAACCGATAAATGAATTACGGAATCAGAAATATTTTTAAAGAGAAAATAATATTCTTCATGCTACCCACTTTGCATTCGATAAATTACATATTTCATGAGTGCATTCAGATGGAAATCGTTGCTTATTTCGAATTCCGTTCTTTTAAAGATGATTATGGAACTGTTTAAAGTAAGGTAATCAATTTTGAAAATAGATTAATGCTTAGTACTTAGGTAAGTATCTATTACACTGAGCAACCAAAAGCCATATTTGTCAATTTCTATTTTCTCCTTCCTCCTGAAAATAGATACTCTTTTTATATAAGACACTATAACGTTAATATGAATATTATTGAAAGATTTTTATGTAATCGGTGGGATATCTAATATGAAAAATCAACGGTAACTTCCAAGTTAAAATACTTGTAAATGTACAAACAAGCTTTACCTCTATTATAAAAATAATGGTTAGGTTTAGATGTTTATATATTATGGTAGCATTCTGATACTTTGTTACATTGCTAATATCGCTTAAACGTTGAACACCTAGCTTGTTAATAGCCTGGAAAATCGAAGATTACCATGACGGCAGACAAGGATCGGTTACGGCTACACCTTGTTTCATGAAATAGAATTTAACAACCACATAAAATAATAACATTGCACGGTTGTCCTGAGTTATGAGCGCTGTAAGAAGTTTCAAGCGAAACGAGAACTAAAGCGCATAATTCTTGTGGTGTATTCATGTAACTTTCAACGAGGAAAAATATGTTTTAAAACACTATTTACTTTCAATTGCGAAAATTCTCGCCAGGTAATGTTATATTGTAGTAGGTATTGTTACGCTGTAGTAGGAGTGAGTACCTACATAACGGTAATAAATATTGTTAATATAATTTAATTGCGATAAATGTAAAGAATAATAAGAACTGATATAATAAAATAGGTATACTTAGTTGTCTTTAATGAGGATTGACTATTCTTAATATTAAATATTTTTGAAACAAAGCCCTTTAATTCGACTTGGAGTAGGAATTACCTAATAGAAATCATCTGATAATAAGTGCACAAATATTCGTCTATTGCCATGTTTATTTATACAGGGGGTTAGGAATGTTTATTTTAACAGAATTTATGGACAAACTCATTAATTTGATTTTATATTCGTTTCATTTGATTTATATGGATGTCTCAAGAGAATATTCATGAAATTATGGAGCAAAGTTTAATCCTACGTTCGGTTTAATCCCACCTTGACAGTGTTGTTACACGTCATTGTTTGACTAAAATTCAATTTCCTTCTTGTCAAACTTGGTCCCATATGGACTTTTCGCTTGGGCTAACAGAATCAAGCTCATATTGGCTTTGAAGATCCAATTAAACTTTTCATGAGAATACTCTAACTAATTTTCAGTAGTTTGGCAGAGTCGACCATTCGGCAGGTAAAATTTCACAGGCTATTCATTATATTTGCCTTATTACCAATTAATAGGAAATGGTTTGATGTTTGGTAAAGTAATGTACAAATAGGTACCTAGTGAATTTTGTTGATGAATCTTAATATAAAAAACTCTTGCGTTACTGGTGATTGACTGACAGACAACGCACAGCCGAAAATACTGAACGGAAGAATCTGAAATTTGTGATGTATGTTGCTTGGAGAGTGTAGGGGAGCACTAAGAGAGGATTTTTGGAAATTCCACCCCTAAAGGGGTGAAATAGGGGGGTATAGTTTAAAGGAATTCCACACGGGGGAAGCCTGCGGGCGGAAGCTAGTACGAGTATAAAGACTGTTAGTAGTGTTAGTTAAACTTTAATGTAACCTTGTTATATTAACCGCCTTTGGGTATATTCGCTTATGTATTTATTGAATTCATTTAATTGCAACAGGTGGGTATAATATGTTATGCCCTTCAAATGGCGTCTAAATAAGAAAAGGGTACTCTTTAATCCAGAAGAATAGTAATAGCTTTAAGTACTTATAAGAACGTAAAAAAATCTACCACCTTTTTGTTTATCAGAAACCAACCTTTTTAAGCTATGATAATAACAAGCTAACGCGAAAAATGCACTAACAATTGGACCGATTTAAGCAAAAACGTTCCAACCCACACAAACCTTATTTCGAGATAATTGACTTTAAAGTTTATTGCTGGATTGCTCCGGTTTTATAATGCTTAACGTTATGTTTTTAATTTCAGGTAATTCTAAGTATACTAAACTAATTAACATGCATGTATTTAGTGAATAAATTTTAATAGTTTAGTAGATATTCAAGAAACTTGCGTCTGGATCATTTTAACAAAATAAATTTTGTATGGGTTTTGCTGTGTAGGCTACGGAAAGAAAAATGCAAAAATGATTCAAAAATGACAAAAATTAAAACTCAAAAATATTTAATATTCTTGTTTTATTTTAAAAAATAGCAAAGTGACCCTAGTCCTCATCAAAATCAAAGTCAGGTTCATCCCAATAACCATCTATATCATCTATTATTGCGTCGTCTTCCTTCAGTTTTTTATAGTAATTAATGCAATCATTTGGTATAAGATGAAATAACGATTTCAAATCTTTTAACTTTTCTTTATTAATCCGTTTTCCTGTTGGCCATAATTCTGTCAAATCTTCTTCTGCAACAAACAATTTTTCTGCAACAAACACCCGATTCTTTGTTTTGAATCGATTTTTTGGATCGTAATGGATCGCAACACAATGAATCGATTCACGATCTGATACGTATTACATTGAATCGATCTCATTCGATTTCCGAAGATCGTATCGTATTGTTTTTAAATTAACGAAAAGCCACAAAAATAAGCTACATTCTGTATTTTAACCAGCGTTATTTAATCCTACTTCCTACTAATATTATAAATGCGAAAGTTTGTAAGGATGTATGTGAGTGAGTGAGTGAGTGTGTGTGTGTGTTTGTTGCTCTTTCACGCAAAAACTACTGAACGGATTTTCATGAAACTTTGCAGTAATATAGCTTAGACATTGGAAAAACATAATTTGTTAAAATTTATAGAGATTTTTGAAGGGACTGGTTCCCCGAAGCGAAGCGAGGGCGGATTTACTAGTAATTTATATAATCAAAAAAAGTAACAATCTAGTGTGGAACACAAGTTCAATTTAATTTCATTTGTATTATGGATTCCAACTCTCCGCGTCTTACATTTGATTTTTTGGCCATGTTATTATTTTTAAATAATGTGCTGCTCGCAAAATCATGCACTTTGTATCCTATCGTAGTAATATCAAAGAATAAATAAACAAATTAGACTTCAGTCAGTAAACACTGCAGTATACACATAACATATAAATATATATTTTTATTAAATAAAATATAATAAATTTTAAAATTTACTAAATATTAATATTTACCTTCATATTTCATACGTACCGCTTAGTTTGATCGGTATAACTCGAAAGTAAACTTAAATATCTGATTTAAGGTAGGTAGGTAATCTTACATTACATTACATATTCTTTTACCGCCAACACTAAGGTGGTGTTGGCAAAGATCATGTTGTTTAGGTTGTTACCTATAGTTTTAATTATACGATTTTATTCATACGATCTTCTTAGCATACGATTCGATTCAGGCGAAGATCGCAACCTGTTGAATCGATTCAAAAATCGGTAGATCGTATTGCCATGAATCGATCTTCTAAAAGATTCACGTCAATAGATCGGGCATCCCTTGCACGGATACACAGTTGCGGCAGCGCAAATATGTAAACTTTAAAGTACCAACACAATAATATTTTCATTTCAAAACTGCAAAAACGTTTCAAGCTTTGAGGTTCATTTATGTTAGAATTTGCTAAATTAAGAAATTCTTTCTTTCTTTTTTGGCCGGCCGGCAACGCATCAGTCATGCCTTTGGTGTTGCTGGTGTCGATGGGCGACAATAGCCACTTACCATCAGGTGGATCGTCTGCACGTTTGCCGGTCCTATACCATAAAAAAAATAATTATGCAGCAAAGCATTATTGTAAAAAAGATTCAATTGACGTGGATCATTTTTTGTAACACTTTAACAGTAATTTTTCACTGCGCTTGAAGTTTTACAAAAACGATCCACGTCACTTTCTTTTTTGCAAAACTTTAGGTCTGTTAAAAAGGTTCATTTAGAAATATGCATTAATTATCTTCAATAAGTTTTGACCACAATATCCTACAAAAATTTTCATGCTAAACATACAATTTTATTGTAGATGCAAAAAATTGCAAAAAATAGGTTTAAGTAAATAAATGCCTATATTAAAGTTTTCGGTATAAAAATAATATTTTGTTTAGGTACTTTATCGCCGAGATACTAATGTTAATTTAATAAGGTTGATATAAAAGGTTGTGAATCATTTTGAATTAAATTTTTCGTATTTCTTTATTTAAATATACATATATGCATGTGGCCTGAATCAGTATAGTTCTGTAGTCGAATGTTATTTTGAATTGAGTTAAAATGATCCAAGTTTATTGGAACATTTAAGCAGAATGAGTTTTGTTATTATATTCCATATTGTATAAACGCATTACTGATCCAAGTAGTTTGAATCATTATAGCAAAATAAAATTAACACACGTCAGGGCAATCATGAAAATGCAAAAATGATTCAAATAGCTTGAAACATTTATTCATTTTAAAAAATGGTCTTCGATATTTCAGCTGTGGGTTGGACCATACGGATTTTCGTCAATTATTACCATAGAGTTATGAGTCTTTGATATGTTAAAATATACCTTATTTGGAGTACATAGGTCACAAAAACTCGAAATTGTCGAGGTTGTGGGTTGGATCGTTTTTGCATAAATCGGTCCAATTAAGGTCGAGTAAATTTCGCTCAATATTAATAATTTTACAACCCATAGTGGCAAACCAGTATCAAAAGATGTAAATGAAATACGAAAAACTTGTAACCAAAACAAATTTCAGGCGCAACCAT
This sequence comes from Hesperia comma, assembly GCA_905404135.1. Taxonomy (NCBI): domain Eukaryota; kingdom Metazoa; phylum Arthropoda; class Insecta; order Lepidoptera; family Hesperiidae; genus Hesperia; species Hesperia comma. The sequence goes on along the minus strand of FR990021.1, from coordinate 9,600,252 downwards.
CTTGAAAAGCCTTTGAGGTTTCACTTAAAATTAGCGCATTTTATTCTGTAAGGTTTATTTGAATTCGCTTGTTTTTATACGTTTTAGGTACTTCCCGTGTCGGTGGGAATAGGAAATGAGATTTTATGAACATTTTATTCGTACTAAATGTTTAAAAAACGCGGTTAGGCCTGTTTTAATAAATGTATTTTGTTCCTTTTCCTCGTTAATAAAGCTGGAGTACTCAAATCATTTTTTATTTTGCATATCCAGGAAACGAAAGCGCTCGTACCTACCTAAAGTTATTTAAATTAGAAACTGTTAACCGTTAATCACATTCGTTTGTAGGTAATTGCAATTATCTTAAGGGGGATTGGATGACAGATTGAACGTTGAAAACATAATCACGATAGCAATGATATAATATCTAATATTATAATTATGATGATTATTTTTAATACCTACCTATTTATTAATTTATTTATATTTAATTTTGCATATTTATTACATTATTTTAAATAATATTCTGTATCTGTAAATTATATTTTCATCCCACCTATTCGAAAAAGACCACTTGGTTCGCATTTAAAGTTGGTGTTTTCTTTAAGAAACTTTTAGCGGGCGGGAATGAGTTTTTCCTCCCCGTTATTTAAATAAGTGCGCGGAAAAGATCTTTTCCTCAATAATTCAAAAAAGCGCCCTCGCCGTAAAAATATTACTTTGCTCCCTTGTTATACAATCTACTATTTTAACCGACTTCAAAAAAGGAGGTTCTCAGTTTTACCTGTATGTATGTATGTATATTTGTGCGCCATTATCTCGCGTTTGGTTGAACCGATTTTGATGCGGTTTTCAGCATCATGTTTATCAGACTTAGGAGAAGGATTTAGGAATAACTCAACCAATTTTTACTTTTCGGCGTTAAAGTCGGTTCTATTTTGTTAAAAGTTATTAAAGTTCGTATTTAATTGTAGTGAGATCAAGAATACTTGATAGTTTTCGTTGTTTCAATTAGAACTAGCGAGTCTGCGGGGAAGCCATCAAATAATTATGAACTCATTTCTTTGGTGCAATGACGAAACTTCACCCTCGGTACGTAGTAGTCACGTTTTTAAATTTTCTAAGAATAACAGAGTTGAATGATCTTGATAGGCTTGATTTACATTATAGTCATTACCTACTATGAAATATTAGATCGAGATCATAATGTTCAATAATAGACATAGAGAAGATTTTATGATTTAAATGTAAATTTCGTATACCTACATATTTCGTACTTGAAGCAAATACTTTTGGCTCACTCTAAGGCCGCTGCCTCGAATTTTGCGGGCAGCGGGGCGGCGGCGGCGGCGGCGGCGGCGGCGCGGGCAGCGCAGACTAGTTCTCGAAACCAATCTGACATTTCGCGCAGCGCTATAGCGGCGTAGTGTTGTGTCGCTGAGATATTTGTTTTATTCGCGAACGAAATGTCTGAACAATGGAGACAACATCTTATTGATTCAAATTTATTTCTAACACTCGATTTATTGTGGGCAAAAGAAGAAGTGAATACCTACTATAGGACAAGGAAAATAAAAGGCGAGTTTTATCGAAATTGTGAATAACAGAGACAATGTCTCGACAAATAAATAACAAAGTAATAATTAGATTCGTTATCAAAATACCTAACTCCAAAGTAGTCAATATACCTAATCTTAAATCATTTTACAATTTCAGTTAAAAGACAAAGTACAAGTATTAAAAATAGTAAAGCAACATAAAATAATAAGTCGTAAAGAAAGGCAAGGATATACAAGGAAAATAAGATAAATATTACGTATATAACACCAAAATAAATTGCACAATACTACAATGCGGTCGCGCGGGCAGTCACCGTGTGCGTTACCCTAGCAAGAAAGTAGAACAGCGAGAGGGATATGAGTAGGACGGTTACACTTTTTCAGAGGCGACCATCTCAGTCCTCAGGGGTAGCAACGCATCTGTGACCGAATTAGAACGAGACTCATACTAACAATAACTAACTGGACTATGATTTTATTATGAGTTCGAATGTGAAAAGAATTATCAAAATCGATTCACCCAGTACGAAGTTATGAGGTAACACACAAAAGACAAAAAAACATACAGAGGAATTGTTAACCTTCCCCTTTTTTAAATCGGTTAAAAACAACATTAAAGTGACAAGACGCCCGCACTCCGGCCGATTTTCATGTATTAAAGAAGACCGTATTAAAATCCGTCGTGAAGTTTAAAAGATTTAAGCATACATATTAACAGACGGACGACAGCGGGAAATGACTTTGATTTATACTAGGTAGTGAATTAGTGATAAGTGAAATATGAATTAAATAAAATGTGGTAATAAAAACATCACGAGGTATTTTCATTTTTATAGTTGATTGTACTAAAATTACTTGACCAAAAGCGTATTTGGCAAATTTCATAACTGGACAAAAAGACGATTTGACGAACTACCGATTTGACCAATTTCAGATTTGACGAATTGCCGATTTGACGAATATCAGATTTGACCAAACGCGTACAACCCTTACTAACATTAGGTAACTAACAGGACTAATTATCACTAACAGTCCCTGTCCTCACGCTTATTAACAAACTAACCAACTAATATTCTAACACCATCTACTAATAGGACTAACCATCCTAGTCCCTTTGAGTCTAGTTCTAGGTCGGTCACAGTTGTTATGGGCGGCAGCGGAAGGGTGGTGCTGCATGCTCGTTTGCTATCTTAATTTCTATAAAAAAAGGACATAATAATTAGTGCTCAATCTGCTGTAAATGTGCTATACTATTTGGTTTTTAAAGCTAAATCACATAAATGACAGACATTAATTTCTGTATTGTGCCCACATTTGGGATTTCAATGTTATAATTTTATTCTATAATAAATAATCCGATACCTAATATAAATAACCCTATACCGGGCGTCCCACGGCTGTGCCACATGAATGGAAAGTACCTTAAATATTAAAGATAGGATATTTTACTGAAAGAAGACATCGTTTTATTTTTAATAATAAGTACAACTGCATTCACAGATTTTTTAAAAATCGCCTACCTCAACCGGGAATCGAACCCGCCAAATGTGATAGAAAAATTACATGTATTTTATAATAGCGTTTGAAAGGGCTACTCATAAGCATTATTTTTTCCTAAATAACTAGCATATTAAATGAAACTAAGATCATAAAATTTGACATTTTATTTAAAAAAATTAATTTATCAAATGCTCAAAATGTGATCCGTTCTGTTGTATACAAATTCTCACTCTTTTAATAATTTCTCTCCCTGTCGATTTACTTATTTTTGCATGGTGGATGTTTGAAATAATACGTCTAAGTTCATTTTGTAACTCCTGCACACTGTTGTACCGGTTCCTGTAAACTAAATCTTTTACATATCCCCATAAAAAAAAATCAAGCGGGGTTAGATCTGGAGATCTCGGTGGCCATCTAATTTGTCCAAAAGTGCCGATCCAGGAAGGAAAATTTTCATTAAGAAACTCTGCTGTTCTCCTACTGTTATGAGCCGGAGCACCATCTTGCTGGAATATGAGATTTCGTCGATCTGCATCAGGAAGATTATTAATCTCATTTCTTAAAATCTCAAGTATTTCTAGATATCTTTCTGTGTTCAGAGTTCCTTCGTAAAAATGTATTAAGAGAACCCGGTTACTTACAATCCCACACCAACAGTTGAAAGAAAAACGCACTTGATCATTAGTCTCGTGGATTCGTAAGGGATTCTGTCTGGACCAAATGCGATTATTACGCCGGTTGTACATACCGTTGTTACTAAAGTTTGACTCGTCTGACCAAATGATGGTGTTCAAAAAATTTTGATCCTCAAGGATGAGTCTCTCGATATGTTGACAGAAATTAAGTCGTCTTTCAGCATCTCCCGGCCGTAATTTTTGCACTAATCGCCCTTCAACATAACTTTGAAACTTGTATTTTTTCAGAACGCGATGTATTCTACTCTTTGAAAGTCCAATTTCTTCTTCAGCTTCCCTCACTGAACTCTTCGGGTACGCTTCAAAGTAAATCAGAATGTTGAGTTCATCATCGCTGACGTTTATTATCTGCTGCTGTGGTTGCTGTAAGCGATGATCAAAACGTCCTAAATTTGTTAAATTATCCACCAATCTTTTCAACACAAATCGAGATGGTGTGTGTCTATCGGGATATCTTTCGCGGTGCCACCGTAAAGCTAATGAAATAACTTTGTGATTTAGAAAGTATGCTTCTATTAAATCCAAATTATTTTGGTACGCCCATGGTACGCCATTGTAAGTAAATTAACACAAAAATTGCTAATAAACGAAAATGAAACTCACAATAAACAAAAGAACAGACGGTTGTAAACACAGGTTGTAAACAATGATGCAATAAATAGGTAGATTGAGCGTCGCCCTACAATGAAGACAAAAAAAACACGGCAACAATATCAAGCATGTGTGCGTGCAGGCGATGTTTTTCACGTTCGTCTAGTGTCTATGTTGCGTGATCAATGATACCAGTTACTAAAATTTTCCCATAAATCACACATTAAACTTAATTTATGGAGTGGTTATTTTCATGAATAAATAAAAAACCCTACTTAATTTAATTACAGTTGTTTATGTTAATGTTGTAATAAACCAGCTAAGTTAATTAAATTAATATTTTTTACGCAGTTTGTAGTTGGAAAGGAGACGGTCCAAAATTGTATGGAGTCTGGGCCTGGTTTTGTACCAGTGATAAAATAAAATAAAAAAGAAAAATAAACCATTTTTGACTAATCAAATCCACGAACTCATCTATATTTCAGTGCAAAAATTATTTATTAACTCCACGTGACGCAATTATTCTACATAATGGCGGGCAGCAGACCAGAGGATTCATAATTTTTGACGTATGACGTTAGCTGTCAATATGCCTTCTCTATGCTTGAACAATGGCTCGAACTCAGAGTGAAGGACGCCATCTTGCAAGTGTTGCAAGTAGTACCTACCGAATAACTCGAAATTAATTTTATTTTAGCAAGTCATTTATTGCGATTTGTGAATTTATTATATTTTTAATGAACTTTCTGTATTTTTTGGTTTTTCATGGTTTAGTGTACAAGATCAGGCCCAAAATGGACCATCTCCTTTTCTAAAATTGTAAAGTTACCGTCTCAGATTAAGGTGAAAATTTGAAGGGAGGACAGGTTCTACACTCTCATTCGTCCCCCCAAACTAAATATTGCTCTCATAAAGTACTTACTTTTTTAAAATTATTTTTCTAAATCTCTAAAAATTTTAAGGTTATGTGGTCTCATTGGTTAATGTGTAAGCGCTCGAAGTCTTAAGTGTATGTATATGTGTGTGTGGACGTGTGTGTGTGTGTGTGTGTGTGTGTTTTAAACTACATTATAAAAAATAAATAACTTAAGTAGATCTAATTTGATTTTTGGGCCTAATTTTGAATCGTGACATCTCCGGCGCTGCGGAAGATGCAGCCAAACAGGCAAACAGGACTAACAATAGCGAAAAAGTAATTTGGGGGGAAAGTTGGGGGAGTCACCAACCTCTCCTCCAAAAAATTTCAGCTTAATTTGAGGTAGTCACTTTATAATTTTTGGAAACTTGATTTTTTTATAATAAAAAAAGTATGCATTTCCTAGATTTAAAAATGGTGGGGGGAAGATGTGAGCGTCAGCCCCCTCCCCCCCTCAAATTTTTAGCTTAATTTGAGGTGGTAACTTAATTAAAGAAGAGCCAATTATTTACGTTACCTATCTAATTTAATAAAAAAAATACTTGGAAAGTTAATTACATGCATATCATTAAAAAAAACTTCAATAAATAAAGGAGATGGTCCATTTTGGGCCTGATCTTGTACACTAAACCATGAAAAACCAAAAAATACAGAAAGTTCATTAAAAATATAATAAATTCACAAATCGCAATAAATGACTTGCTAAAATAAAATTAATTTCGAGTTATTCGGTAGGTACTACTTGCAACACTTGCAAGATGGCGTCCTTCACTCTGAGTTCGAGCCATTGTTCAAGCATAGAGAAGGCATATTGACAGCTAACGTCATACGTCAAAAATTATGAATCCTCTGGTCTGCTGCCCGCCATTATGTAGAATAATTTCGTCACGTGGAGTTAATAAATATTTTTTGCAATGAAATAAAGATGAGTTCGTGGATTTGATTAGTCAAAAATGGTTTATTTTTCTTTTTTATCTTATTTTATCACTGGTACAAAACCAGGCCCAGACTACATACAATTTTGGATCGTCTCCTTTTCACATTACTCTTGTACCTTTAAAAGTGGTTTATTCGACCCAATGCAAAAATAATCATAAAAATGGGCTCATAAACATACGAATATTAATGTTACATTATTATAAATAAACACAAACGTATTGGTAAACACCACCTTTCTTTAATCGATTTATAAAAGTACATGAACTAAATAATATACACGTAACCATAAACCAATTTATATACCCACAAAAATGATGTTAAGTCGGGAGCATAAAAATAGAAACTAGCAACACTGACAAAAAAATGACGTAATTTGGTTACAATAAAAATCAAAATTGAAATTTAATTAAAAATATGTTTATTGGTTACTTGCCTATGATATGTGATGTTTTTTGAGCTTTTTACCCTTCCTTTATAATTCCGGCACAGTTTAATAGCACATTTCGTCATGTTATCCCTCTTATTTGTTTATTTAAATTGCGCGCGTAATACGTAGTGACACGAAAGCGGCGCGATCGGCACTAATTGGCGGGAAAGTACTTCTGCGCCAATAGTTGGCGCAGCTTTTTTGACAGGTCTTCGCGGATTCGATTATCCATCTAGATACTTATACATCAATGGTTGTAAAGAATCATGGCAAGTTTCATACATTGAATTGTACAAAAAAAAATTAAAAACTCGAGAGCCTGGAATGAGTTGTAATAATTATTTCTTATTTTTAGCAACACTTGTATATATATAAAATATTTTTAAACCTCGGGGTTATATAATCAAACACGATATAATTTTCTTCACTTTCTTGCATTGAGATATTATGTACTAACTAGAGAAGACACCGCAAAGAAATTTTATTCGCCAGTCAGTTGCGGTGAATGCACCTCAACTCTCTCATTCGCTTGCCAGCTCGCATGCGCGTAAAACGTCTGAGACCTGTCAGTGAATCTTTAAAACTAGCGTGAACAATGCCCAATTGTGTATTACGTAATTGCCGCAATAACTCCAGGAACTCAAATAAATGCACAGGAGTAACTTTTCATCGGTTAGTAACCATATTTCACTATTTTCAAATAAATACGAAAAATTATTTAACGTCTGCCATATTGTGTCCTTCTCATAGACTAACAACGTCCAGTAGTGATAGTAGGTACAATTTGTTGACATCACATTAAACACAATATTATCAGTTTTACACGCTGACATTCATGTCTCTGTAATGTTTTAATTCTTAAAAGACTATACTTTGTCCGCGGTTCCGTCTGCCTAGCATAATCATAATCTATATTTTTCACCCCATAGTTCAAAACTAATTGACAAATTTTACCATCTTAGAAGCGAATATCTCACAAAATATTAAGACTGTAGTTACTACTCCATTCACAGTATACGTTCTGTCTAATACCAAACAAAATAAAAAAGAGTGGATCAAAAAAAGCACTGTCAAGTTCAGTAAAAATGCGCGATATAACCAAATTCCACGCGGGAAAAGCCACGGACGAAAAACTATTACTGTATAAAGGACTGAGGATAACATTTTAATTTCGTGTTTTACTATACTTAAATAATTCTTTTTTGTTTTGTTTTTCTTGTTTTTTTATAATTAAAACATTTGTTTTTGTTTATTTATTAAAAATTTATAAAAATATATTTTGTTTTAATTAATTCTTGCATCCTCTCTTGGTAGTGAGCTCTTTTTCAATTCGTTATTATTATTATTGGTTATTATTGTGTATCTCCAAAATTAGTTTGACGGGTCCTAAATAATTATTGTTATTGCAAAAAATGTTTTTTTTTTGTATACGAATAGACGGTCTATACTAATGTTTATCCATGCATTTAGTAAAAAGTGGTTATTTCAATGTTATAAACAGACACCCAAATTTTAATTAGTTACTTGTTTAGACTTTTTGTAAAATAAAGAAATTTATTGATGTTTGTACTTAATAAATGTAGAACGTGTACACTTTACAGTAAAACTGAGTTTTGGGGGATAAAATATTAACAATAATACTTAATTTTAATTTTTTGTTTCATTCAAACTGATGAACCAGATAGGTAAAAAACATGTAAAAACCCCACACTGACCGTTCTGTGTCATAAATGTCATAATCTATATTCCGTCGTCATAGTGACCGAGTAATGAATGAAACGACCTACAGTCCTACAAGCATCTTTTGGCGCGTGCGTGACAGAGACAGCGTCATACAGGTAAGGTAAACTGTAAGGCGCTGTCTTTGTCACCCACGCGCCAAAAGATGCTTGTAGGACTATTATGTATCTTATTAAGCGTATTAAGCGCTGCGGTTTAAAATGATAGATTAGACTGAATGATTTTTTGTAGCGCTGCAGCGACGGATAGCTTTAAACCGAGAAAAGGAACATGACTTTTGTTTGACGTAGCTTCTCTAGTTTACATAGTAACTCAATGCTTTCTTGCCATTATAAAAATACGCCATTTGTACGCTAACTGTCAATGTGACATAAGAAATGATAATAATGACATGACAATCATAATTAGAACCAATCAAAACGCTCGCAGTCCAATGACAATATGACATGTGACAATGACAATGTCTACGACACAGAGTAAGTAATTGTTCCAACAGATTACAAATCAATCGAAATCACAGATTAAACGCTGATATAACAAGACAGAATCTACTTCAAAATGTTCGTCCAGAAATGGTAAACTATGTAAATAAGAAAATGATTTTAGGATCCCCGGGTTTTAAAAATATTTTGAATGGTTCAGGATAATACTTGAAGTCTAATTAAACAATTACAAGTTATTTCAAATTCTCGAGAATTATTATTTTTTATGTACAAAATCTGCCATGATTCTTTACGTGTTCCATTTTCGAATTTATTTATTTTTACTAATATCAGCCAGTTTCATGGTAATTGTGAGCTCATGAAGAAATGCATACAAGTACCTACTACACTTCATGTATCGCTTTATTACTACTTATACCACGGAAATCTCGTATCTCAAGTGGGTAGGTCTTTGAAATGATAATGTTAATTGTTGGAAGCATACATGTAATTTTTCTATCACATTTGGCGGGTTCGATACCCGGTTGAGGTAGGCGATTTTTAAAAAATCTGTGAATGCAGTTCTACTTATTATTAAAAATAAAACGATGTCTTCTTTCAGTAAAATATCCTATCTTTAATATTTAAGGTACTTTCCATTCATGTGGCATAGCCGTGGGACGCCCGGTATACGAGTAGGTACATTGAGCGTACGGTGTAGAGTAGTATAGAGTATCGTAGTCGATATCAAGTCTTAATTTTTAAATGGAAACTGATTTGTGATTTTGAATTATACAAGGTAAAAATAAAAGAACTTTTTGTGTTCGAATATATTTAGGATTTTTTTCTAAATCTACATCAACGTTAAATATGAGCAGACCCGATCTACTTTTCATCCCCCCCTATGAGAAAATAAAAGGCGCCTCAAATTCAGGAATTATACTTTCAGAGTCACTTAAAGAACTCAATTTTTCAAAATAAAACCATGAATTTTTAACAATCTGGACTGAATTCAACAAGTGCGCGGAAAAGATAATTGCGGCGCACTTAATTCAAAAAGTGCGCGGAAAAGATCTTTTCATCCCACCTATTCGAAAAAGACGACTTGGTTCGGACTTACGGGGGCCCAAAGTTGCTGTTTTCTATTTAGCGGGCGGGAATGAATTTTCATATTACTTTCCCTCCCCGGGAGAAGGAAGACGGGGAGGAAAAGTAAATTCAGTTCGGATTGTTAGAAATTTATGGTTTTGTTTTGAAAAATGAGTTCTTTAGTTAGTTTAATTGGTTTAGTTGGTTTAGTCGGGTTGGTCGGGTTAGTCGGGTTAGTCGGGTTAGTCGGGTTAGTCGGGTAAGTCAGTTTAGTCGGGTTAGTATGGTTAGTCGGGTTAGTCGGGTTAGTCGGGTTAGTCGAGTTAGTCGGGTAAGTCGGGTTAGTCGGGTTAGTCGGGTTAGTCGGGTTAGTCGGGTTAGTCGGGTTAGTCGGGTTAGTCGGGTTAGTCGGGTTAGTCGGGTTAGTCGGGTTAGTCGGGTTAGTCGGGTTAGTAGGGTTAGTCGGGTTAGTCGGGTTAGTCGGTTTAGTTAGTTTAGTGACTGTGACAGTATTATTCCTGAATTTGAGGCGCCTTTTATTTTCTCATAGGGGGGGATGAAAAGTAGAGTGTATCACTCGGGAGCAAATATTTTTGGCTCGGGCGACATACTTTGAATCCCTCGCTACGTTCAGGATTCTACTAATGAATCCCTCGCTACGCTCGGTATTCTACTCTAGAATCCCTCACTTCGCTCTGGATTCAAAAAAGCGCCCTCGCCGTAAAAATATTACTTTGCTCCCTTGTCATACAATCTACTATTAGAGTTAAGAAGCAACTAACCTAGTCATCGATTGCAGCAACTGAAAACTGTTGACGATTGCCGAAACTCGGAACTCGATTCGCTGTGTGTGCGCAGTCCAATTGAAATGTATGTAAACAGCTAGTTGCCAGTTAGTTGCAAATTGCCAGTTGCTGCAACTCAAGTTGCTCCGTGGACAAAGCGCCTAAGTTATCAATGTCGCACATGAAAATCACTAACGCTTAAAAAAGCGAAAAAAGTTATTCAAGTTTTTTTAAATTAAAATTGACATTATAAACATTAGAAAAGAACATTTTATTTTTAACATTAATCCTGTTCCATAATTAGGTACATCGCATTGAAAACAAATTTTATTTTAGTGAGGAAATTTTATAGATACATTTTAAATCCCAAAAAAGTTTTCTGGCTTCTTAAAAAGCTGAAAGAGCACGCCTTAAACTATTAAAATTAAATGTTCGTAAAAATCCATTTATAATCAATTAGCAAAATCCTCGGAGAGTTGCGCTACGCGCGCTTACTTTCGCATACGCTTTGCTTGATCGTTGTTGTAATTAGTGTTCTATCAGCCTTTCTGTTACTTCCTAACTTCAGTGTTGTTAACGCTTGACTTTCTATCCTATCATTCTTTCTATCTTCCGCTCTTCTTTCTATCTGTGTAGTGTACCTATTCTGTTGTGTTGTAATAAACTTTAGTGAGAACAGTTTCGGACTTAATTTATTTCTCCTGCTTACGCACAACGCACAATTAGTGGGGGAATAATACTACCAACCCCCATAATGTTAATCCTAATGGTTGCAATGGCGGCGTCAATACACGAAACTTACCCATTAAAATTTTCTTATTTAATCTCCGCAACAGAAATAGTCTTCAGCAATTAGTTAATAAATGCCTATGTATGTATATGTAGGTATGTTAAACAATAACTTTAACAAAGAAAAATACCGGCTTCAATATCGAAAAGTAAATAAAATGAGAAAATATCATCAACATATTCTAAAACAAGTAGTTACACATTATAAGGGATACATCAAAAACTACTCGTCAAATCTCGCTCAAATGTGGCCTAACAGTAAGCATAAGCTTTCGAATTTATCAAAATCGGTATAGATAGTAAAAAATATATAACAAACATTTAAAAAATCAATTCAAGAACCTCCTCATTTTTTTGGGCAAATCATCAAAATTTATCCAAATACATAATACCCGCTTTCGAATTAACCGTAATCTGAGCTGAGCTTTATTGATATTCAACGGTGTGTCAAATCACGTAATATCCTTCTATATTATCTATAAGTAACAACACAATCCATTGGAATATTCAATGACCATTCCTGGCGACCGTGTCAATTATTGATCTAAGTATCTGATTTTATATTCATAGACCGCTAGTTCATGTTGCGGCTACGATAACGAGACAGCACTGATTGAAGACGTCAACATGATACCCACTGTATCGAACTGGAACGAGAGGAAGCCTTTACAAATAGCATAGAATGAGACTTGTAATGTGATAGTGCGCAGAACAGATGTGGGGTATCCATTGTTACCCATAACGGCTGCCACTCACGGAAGCACTTGTCATTGTCACAAGGCGAAGAGGCCGGCAGATAAATGTTATTTTCCCTCATTACAGGAACTAACTTCTCCACGTCATGCGAAAAAAAAATATGCCACTATAACACTTATATTCGTATATGTATACCAACAAATAATATGTTACACTTTTATATAATATTAGAATCTAAGGAGTAGACAAACATATTTTTGGGTGTGATGGTAAACTTTAATTTTACATAATAATATACATATAAATTATTGTGGCCGTGTGTGTCCGCCTATTGTATTTCTTAGTTTTAGGACCTTATTAACCCGGGAGCACTCGCGCTTTTAAAACTTACACGAGCACTCGCGTATAGAGCATTTTTCTCACGTTTTATAAATAGCGAAAAAGTACATAAATTATAGTATATTTATTTATATTACTGCTTGTTAATAATAAAACAGTTGTGTAAAATCAAATCAATTATTTATTTTTAATATATAACATTCGTTACACTAATTACAATTTAATTACAAATTTAGGAATTAAATGGGCATTTCTTAAGTGCACTTTTGGAATTTGTTGTTCTCTGCTATCTATCTGTAAAAATATTGTTATATTTATATGCACATGTATAATATACTCATTGTTGAACGTTTTTAAATTAGGTAAAATACTATTTTCCAATACAAGAGTTACTAATAAAATAATACTTACGTTGTCACTCGCGCGATGAGCAAAACGCCGCGCGACGTGACTCGGACGTGACAAACCACCTCCAGTGCGCGATTGATGCACACTAACATGAAAAAAATGTTACGGGCGGGACGGGGGAAGTATAAAACTCAGCTATAGGGCGAACGACGTCCATAGTTAAATAAATCCAAAAATGGCACGAATTTGAAATTCACCGTGAGGGAAATGCTCATAGCGCGAGTGCTCGCGGGTTAATAAACGTGGCTTAAAGTTACTCCAGGTTTAAAATCAATAAGAGGTTAAAATTTACATTAATCGTCTCGTTTATCCCTTTTTCTAGAAAAATTAAAAATCAAATGTGGACATCAACGAAATAACGTGAAAAGACGTTCGTATTTCAATTACAATCATATCGTATTGAACCTGAAATGTAACCATATACGAGTTTATAGTTAGGAAAAGGCGTGAGAGCATTGGAGCGTCGCGTATTCTACGGACGTTGGGATAATCTCATTGAAAGATTTGATTTTCCGCTAAATTAGATAAAAGTAATGAAACACTCCCTCAGGATTTACGCCAAGGAGAAAAGGAAAAGAATTTGTGAGCATTGATTTCACGCAATATATTTTGAAAATATTTTTTTTTCACACGTTTGATTGATTTATAATAGGAATCTATTGAAGGCATTAGGCAATGTAATGGTAGTAAAATTGAATAGGATAGATGAATTTGATGATGAATAAACGGATTAGATATGTATGAATAAAATTGAAACACATTGATAATACTTTAGTCAGCGAGCAGAAAAAGACTTTAGTTTATGAGAATTTATATTTAAATATATAATTATATTGCTTTCAGCCGAGGTTTCTACGAAAAGTTTTCATTCTCCTTGATCTGCACGAAAGAATATTTTAAACCTCAGATATACAAATTAAGAGAAAAAAAATTGGTTTAGGTACCTTTTGGTTGTTCGATTTAAAAATCAGCCGTCAAGGAAATACATATGTTGCCTGTGTCTCTCACTGGAGAACTAAAACCGTTTTGTTGTACGGCCTCAATTTGTATTACAAGTATTACAACCGTATTAAATTCGTCGCACGTTAAATGAGCGTCACCTACGACACGTCTTCAATGGCGCTTGCGACTTTTCACTGTCGTTCTTACGAACCTTTAAAATGACTAGCATAGAGGGAAACATGTTCTGAAATCTTACCGTAACAATACCTACCTATTTCAATAATAAGTTATTTTACATTCATATTTTATACATAGGACGAAGTAAAAATGTATTGCTTGTATAAAAATAATAATTTGACCTTATTAGGGCGACCTAGAATGCTGACTCCAATAGCACGAATGATTTTTAGGATTCCTGTTTGTCATAATGTTGTTCGCGTTAATCTCAGCCATTTTCATGAAGTAAGCTGTATTAAAAACTCTGAACTGACTTTAGGAATATGAACGTAGGACATTTTTTATTCTGAAAAGTATCCCTAAACGGGGCTTATAGGGGAGAGATGTAATATGTTCGTAAAATGTCGGTACCATCGACTTCACTTATGTTTTTGATTTTTATAAAAATAAAGAAGGCAGGTGTCGGGCACGTTTAATCGATCATTCGTTTTTTTGCACAATGACGCGTTTAATTATCTCCGGTATGTTGATGTTTTTTTAGTCACGTGCGTGCGAAGTCACGGGCAGAAAGTAGTTAAATATAAATATTATTTCGAAACTTATTTATTATTCAGTACGTTTTTACTGAATGCTTTATGGCAGTCGATATTGTAAAAAATTAACACTTTACATGGTGTATCATATATGTAAGTAAATGGAAGAGTTATTCGTTATTCAAAACAATTAGTCGTAATTTGCCCAATAAAGAAAAGAAAAGCTTCCGGTACAAACTCGCAAATTCCTCACGGGGAACCGAATGTTTATTCCAGAAGCGTAACTGATGAGTCGTAATTATTGGGCAAATGTTTGTAGAGTCAAGAGCTCTTGTTCTCTACGGTACATGTGCCGAGAGCTTGCTATTGTGTACATCACTAGTGGGTTTCTGCTCTAAACAAGGGCCAATAAAGAGGAACTAATGTGACACAATACTTCGGCATTAAATAGGAGCTTTGCTCCTGTATCCCTTAATCCTTGTTAACTTCGCTGTTGTGTGTGTAATTTATGTGTGTAATAATATATTGAGTGTAATATTATATTATTGTGTATAATATTAGTAATTTATTCATTGATTTAAAAAAACTTCAAATAGAAATTGTTGTTAACTGGGACGTGAAAGGTTCATTAAAATGAGTTAAGAGGCTTTGGGCAAAACGTCCCACTTGGAAAACGTCCCGTGGGACGTTTTTGTCCGTTCATTTAATTTAATATTTTTCTTTGGGCTAAACGTCCCACTTATAAGATATGCAGAAATTCTATTGTTCGCCGCAATATTTTGTACAGTCTGCAGGAAAACAAATAGTTTGAAATAAAACAGAATATTCATGAATATAAAAAATATTCATTATTAATTAAATATAAACATATATTTATTTAGGTATAGTAGCATAGTATATTTTTCATTTACAGTATAAATCAACATTTCTTTTTAAAACATCACAAAATGGAATACTAATTACTAAGAATCACATTAAAATCGCAGTTTAGTTATTATTATTATTATTTTAAATTAATTTAAACACTACTCTAGAATCCAAAATCAACAAAAACATATTTTTAAAGTTTCTTATACCTAATAATAAATAATTAATAAATCATATTAAATTTATAAACAACAATTGTAAAAATCACAGATAGGAATTTTAGGTTCACACATAATAATCACAGATATGTTCCTACAAATATCAAGCTACGATTCTTTTATTAAATACTTAAACATAGTTTTAACAATCAGTCTCTTATTATATTATTTAGTTTTTAAGCAGTGTCCAATACTTATTTGGCTGCTTAAAAACTCACCCACAGTGTGTTCACATCACAAAATTCAATGATTAATTCGTACGTTCGTGGCTTGAAAATTCGAACCTAGCAGGTATTTGGTGGACATTTGGAGAACCCCACAAAGCAAAAAACCCAGTCTAGCAGTGGAATAGCCTTATTAAAAAATATATTAAAGCGAGACCAAATATTGCTCTGTTCTAGGTAGGTTTACAAAAAAATATTAAGTATTATTCTTATGCATTGGCAATTCCTAACAGGATTCAACTTTCAAAGAGGAGGCTTGAAACATTAGATATTAACAGAAAGATCGAACACACTGTGAGTGAGTTATTAAGTAACTAAGTCTAACAAAAAATATCAAATATCAAGGTTCTTTTATTACTATATACAAAAATTAAATATTTAAACCTAGTTTTTAAAATCAGTCTCATACTATATCACTATTTACAGTCTTAATTTTTCTAAGCAGTGGCCAATACTTATTTGGCCGCTTAATAACTGACTCACAGTGTGTTCGATCTTTCTGTTCATTTCTAATGTTTCATGCGTTCTCATTGACAGTTGAATCCGGTTAGGAATTGCCAATCGATCAGAATAATATTTAATATCCTTACTCTTCTGAACTCGTGCCCTTTTACTTGAACTAATGCCATGTAATAATTTTTGTATTATTAACGAATATTTAATGTTTTTGCAGTAATTACGATTCAAAAAAATACTTTTTCATAAAGCTTGAGATGTGGAATTTGTATTAGTTAATGTATAATAATTTAAAGATCATTTCTATTACTGTACTTAAATTTATTTTTATAATCAAATAGAAGTTAACCTTAATAATATTTAAAGTAAAAATATGTAACACGGAGCATGTTTTTCTGCTGACTATACTATAGTTTCATCTTGAATTTCTGGGACCAATTGACAAAGTCAAAAAAGTTCTTGGGCAAAACGTCCCATGGGACGTTTTCCAAATGGGACGTTTTGCCCAAAGCCTCTAAAATACATAGAATACTGTTAATCTCATTACTTATGATATCGATGACTTAAAATCTGCCCAGCATGGTAAGAAAGACTCGTACCCAACTGTGGGCCAATCATGAAACGAACTTTTGATGAAATGAACTTTTGATGCCGACTATGTGGGAGTACCAGATGACTTCGTTCGCACAGATGTCAGATAACATTGCCATTGTCTAAGTTGTTATAACTTTTGACACAGTACACCGATATTACCTCCAGAACCGACTTTGTTTTCAATTCCTTGAACATTATGTAGTTTTCCATGCCATTTTAGTAAAGACAAAGAAATTGTCAGAAATTCTTTTAACTCATAGAAATGTACTACTATATTTACGTACTCTCAATAGTTCCAAACACTTCAAACATGCCTATAGGTATCTATTATGATCTTTCGATGAACAGACACACGAAACTTACATTTTTATAAGCCGTATCCAAAGAAGAAAATTTTTCTATACTTCCAGGTGATACTTAAGAAAATAAACTCAATAATCGTGCATACTTTTAAAAATATAAAAAAATATGGACGTAAAATTATTACGTAAACTCCAAAGGCGCTCTTGTGAATGTATAAATTCTGACATGAAAGATAATCGGGTTGGCGGAACTGATTCGCTCACAAATTGAATAAGAAGTGTAGTAGGAGTATGTATGTAGAATGAATAGGTACTGTGAAGCGGCAAGAGGGAGATGTTTCACTCAAACTGCACGTTGAATTGTTGCCCTGATTTAAGATCATGTAAAACAGAATAGTTTATACTGATTTCTGCTCGTGTTCGTTTTCGCGTGGATGTTTCAATATGGTTAATTTATTAAATGAATAAAATGATCTTGATGTCATTAAATAATGTTAAAGGATAACAAGGCTTTCTTTATTTAATTTTATGAACAAGATTATGGATAGGTAATGTGAATTACTTTCTATCCCAATGCTAAGCCAGGTTATTTTTTTAGAACTATGGTCATAAATCTCCCGTGATAATTGCTCTTTGAATGTCACCTAGGATACTATTACATGATCAGACATTAGAAATACATCTTTCATTATTGCATTTTTATGTAACCCTGACTTTTTTATTTAGGAAGAAAACATTAATTCGTCGTCATGAGCAAATTGTACATTGTACAATACGTCAAGTATGAATTATTATAAGTGTAGTAAGTAGTGAAGTATCTACCTACTGTACACATTGGACAAAGTTATTGATAATTGAATCAATAAAAAAAACAAAAATAATAGGTAAAAGAAAAACATTGTGAATTTCCTAAATCGTATCAATCAAATCATAATCGGCATCATAATCGGAAAAGATTCGCTTAATTTGTAATAATATTTTCCGTCTACCGAATTGGGGCTGCCCTTTGACCGATATACTCGTATTATTTTCTTTTAAGATTTTCTTGTACAATTTTCGATTCAAGATACCACGCGAGGTTTATCAACCTAATCACGGTGGGCATTTCAATATAAATTTAATAGGCCGTCGATTTTTAACTTTGTTAAATAAAAATTGTATAAAACATGGATTTTTGGATTCCTTGGTTATTTTTATACTTTTATGTTAAAATACTTATTGAGTACGTAGTACGTACTCAAGGACCTACTTATACCTAGGTACATGTTTTGAAATAATCGTCATCATACTCATCATCTTTGTTATCAAAACTACGTAATGTTTTTACCTTAAATTTAGTTAATCCTAGGCAATAATATTACTCGTATCTCGTATATCTCACGGTAAGAGGTGGCCTTTATTTATACTGGCCTCCGATATGTAACTTCTTAATTACCGCCCATCCACTGTCATGTTATCGTACCCTAATACTGAATCATGCCAATGGTATGGCAGTGACAGTTTAATTTTAACCCAAACAAAATTGAAAAATACGGGTAGGTAAAGAGAAGTTTGTTTCGTTAACGGTTTATGAAAAGTTTTACTAAAACCTGCTACAAATAACAATTTTCAATTACAAATTCCCGAATTGTTTACGTATGAAATGAAACATGTCATTTTATTATTTTGACAATCTGTCCTTAACGAATCTTTCAATATGAGGAACTGTCTTTAAGAAAATCTGCTTTTATCGAAAATCTATCAATGTTTATCATATATGCTTATGTATACTTCGGACAGTTTGTCGTTATGCGAACCTGTCCTTTTGCTTTTGATTTGTTGACCCAGATTTGTAATCCGGGTCCTCTGCGTGAGGGTCCTGCATTCAAACCACTTTATTATGACTACTCTTAGAGGAATTGAAAAAAGGAGCGTCTTTGACTACTGCTCAAATTGTTGGGAAATATTACAGCGTCAGGGTAATAGTGAAATATCTGTAATTGGCTCCGAAACTGTTTTACCTTTTTAAATCAATTTTTGCTGACGAGCAAGGAATGTTACAGCCGCTGAGCCTTTGGGAAAACTTTTGCTGAAAAGAAAGCTCATTAAGGAATAAAAAATATACACACGCAGCTAAAATTATGTAAATAGATTTTTCAGTGGATTCACTTAAAATTTCCTCGTTAATCGAACTAATTACGGGCTTGTGTACGCCATCAGTTCTCATTGAATCCGATTGCATAACTCTACATAACATATTAAGCCTACACAGCCTACACAGAAGAATATGTCTACAGTCTACACAGAATAAGTATGGATGAAAAAATTGCCATCGCAGATTGTCTGGCTATCTCTTTCCAATTAGCTCTGAGATAAGAATGTATTTTAATAGATAAATTAAGGATAAGGAGTTGAAAGACGACAAAATATTATACATACTTTGGCATGATTTTCGGGACCAAAAGTAGTAAGTATGTTGTTTTGTTTGTGTTTAGTCACTTGCAAGTTACTTTGCTAGACAGACACTTTAATTTTATTTATAGGTATGTATAGATGGTTAATTAATTGATGCAGTAGGTCAAGCGAACCGACTAAATCTAGTCTGCCGGAGACAGTCCTTTGCATGAGTGCAGCAGAGTAATCACAAACAGGGAGAATTGGCGAATACTCGTGAGGCGTATCGAATGCCCGAAGTAGTTACTTACACCTTGCGATGACCACGATTGCTTTGGCAGGAACGTTATTTAATTAGAGGCAATTGGTATTTCTATGCAATAATATTAGTTCCTTCAGTCGCATTAATTGACGTTCATCTTCCATCGATGGTAGTTCCTCGATATTAAAAATATGATTTTACTCATCCCTAACGTGTTTAGTAAGAACGATTGCATCACTTATTTTTACTTCCTAACTTTAGTAAGTACATAGTATCTCAATGCCTAAAGCTTTGGTTTCCTAGGAAAGCGGTGCCGTCATATAGCGGCCGTAATACAGCGGTGAATGACGTCACTAAAACGTTGTCTATGTATACGAAATGGCGCGGTTTCCTGGAGAGCGGTAACTGACACCGTAACGTCAAAAAGCGGTACCGCCATTTGCATGACGGCCGTCTTGTCGGTGTCCGATGGTTTGGTCAACGTTTTATTGATAGCGGTGAAGTTATTTTTAATACGTATTTGTGGTTTTTTTTTCGGAACAACGTAAAAAATGAGTTCCAACTCTTGGAGCAGCGAGGACGACGAAATTTTAATAGATTTCGTTCGTAACCACGAAGCAATATATAATATAAAAAGTAAAGATTATAGAAAAAGTCTTCTGATGATAGTTCATCCTCCAAGTAAATTACTAAAGCTAAATCAAGGTCGTCCATTTTCTATCTTGGATACTTTTCGTTTCACGTTTATTTAAAAAAAATGACTGACGGTGTGTTAAAACGGCCGTGGAACTTTCCACATGTCATTACCGTAAAGACGGCCGTCTGTTTGCGTCCGTAATATTACGGCCGCTATATGACGGCACCGCTTTCCTAGGAAACCAAAGCTTTAATGGGACTACAAATATTTATTGTCACCGTCAATAGAACTTGTGGATTTGTAAATAAATCTTTTTCTTCATACTCTTTAAATCAACATTTACAAATATTGTTTTAATTTCTTTGGTATTTTTCTTGACACGGAGACCATTTTATTGAAATTCTTACTCTCGTCATTTATGTTAGGACAAACAGTTTTATTAAACAGTTTTATTATTGTAATATTAAAATTATCTACTATTTAAAAAAAATATTTTCATATCAATATGTTTAACACTAGTTGCAGTAATAATTAATTAATATACAAAGCGATATCTTTGCTACGATCTTCGCCAATAAGATCTTGCCAGCTATTAAAATATTAAAGACTTGCAGTATTATTTTGAAGTATTTGCCGATGTGTATTAATTAGTAAACTTCAATATTGTGTAAATGGTAGTTTATTTCTGTCGTTACATGAAAGAGTCAGGTGGTAGGTAATTAATAATTAAGAATGCCAGAAGGCCGACACGGGACAGCTGTAATGCAGTGGCAGATATACGTTCTGAAGCCACTTTGGTCATACTCATTGTCGCCAAAGTTATTAATTGATAGTATACAATTTTTATTATTCCAAATGGTATTTTTAATACAATCGCTACATTAATGCTTTGTAATATATTTGTGAATTTCAAATATATTTAGAAATCGCAGCCATGCACAGTTATAGGTATATACTCGTATTAGAAGGTATCAGAGTAGCGATGCGTTACTGAAGTGCGGACGTTATCTTAGTTTCCTCGACATGCAGCCGTATATACGTATAGCTACATACTATACTGAATCACATTTTTTGAGATTAAAGTCTCTGAAAATAAAAGATATTTGATTGAATACTGCTAATATAGCTCTACAAAGGAGAACATCAGATTTGGGCCTGGAGCGAATAGCTTGTTCAATACCTACCCTCAAATAATCTTGCATATTTTAATACATCCATTTCGTATTTAAAAATCTAGCTACATCATATCATTAAAATATTAAACGACCAAAGTAGATACCTACTATGTGTGCGCGGTGCGTAAGACGACTATTATTTCATTATTCCCATAATTTTCCGCAGAAACGGAATATGCACAATGTGGTTACAATATCCTCGATCTAAAAAGCGATATTTCATGCACATGCATGTTCATATTCCAGGCCCAAGGTCCTTAGGAAAGTTGATGGTCTCCTTTAGGTTCTCCTCTCATAATGTGAGGAGCTGATGAGTACACGTTGTTAAACTGCACATACTTTTAAAATACTATGGAAAACTCTCAGTTGTACCTACAGATTTTCTCAGGATGTTTCCCTTCAGAGTAGGAAGTGATTTCTAAACGTACAATTTTTTTAACAAACTATTCAGATTTTTGACAATCCCTACCTAAAGGCTCATAGTTTAGTTCTATATATTTATGTATACTTTAATTCCGATTGGTATGCTAGCATTACTGACTGAGCAGAAAAACCACGCTTTGTTTATTTTAGTTTTTGCATTAACTTAGTTTAATGACTGCGAACTTTCTGAAATGACCTCTTGAAGCTGCTAAGCAAAATTGTACTGAACATCAAAACGAAATTCGCACGTATTTGCAGGCCAACAGAAGTCATAGTGCCAGCGTAGCACATTTGAAGAGCTAGCTAGTTAGATTATACTGCTCCCCTCCTACTATAATAAGAGTGCTACAAAGTACAGTGACAGCGGCATAATCCAGTAAATAAAGTAATTCAAATTATATCACACCTTATTATCTATACTGTGAATTATACTGTACAACGTAAGTGTTCGTAAGTAGACTTTATACTGGGATTTTCAGTTGTGAGGTAAATTGCATTCAAATGAAATTTTTATTTAAAGTTGGGTTATCCCAAGTTTCCGACTGTGCGAGTCTTTTAACATCAAATAGGGTATATGTTATGATCTATATACACGTTCGCTACTTTCATATTGGTGAAAATCATAATGGATAAGTGTACCTTATCGTGTGATTGTAGGTTTGCCGCAACTTATTGAAATGGGGTTGTACCTCGGGATTTACGATATCTCGGAAGTTTTCTTAACTTGAGGAAACTTTTAGCTATACACTCCGTATACAGAGATAACACTACACGATAAGTTAATGTTATGAAATAAATATTTTAAGCAATCAGACACATAATTTATTAAAAAAAAAAGATAATTTTAACAACCTAAAATAATTTAATCTCAAACATAACACAATGTAATAATTAAACCAAAAAAATGGAAAGCAACTACTAATCACATAAATACAATTCGAGGATATTTTAGCTGAGGTACAAAATAATAAAGGGTAACGTCCGTCCAGGGTGACGACTCGCAACACAATTCGGCTTTTATAGGCATTGCTATATGGTTCGGAAGTTCATATCCATCAATATAATATTGATAATATTACAAAAGATAATGTAAATATTGATTATGAAAAATTGGGTCCTGTCCTAATTTCTGATAATACCTATTTTTTCATATACCTACCTAGAATTAAATTAAAAGTCAGGATTTTGAATTTAAATCTTAACTATTGCTACTTTAACTGACTCCGGTGTCCGTTAAATATGATAGAAATGTTTATATTGTATATTTATATCATATTAACAGTGGATAAAATAAAGAAACGTTTTCTCTTAGAAGACAGCCGCACAAAGGTGACACACCGTGTCAACAGCGGTTTACTTTTATTCTGGTTTACACTATGAACTCTATGTACAAACTAAGAAGTTCTAACACTGGCCCTTAAACCAAAATAATACACACTTGTTACAAGATACAAATATCAAGTAAACTAACCAAAAAAATATATAAACCAAAAACGTTTAACTAAATCAGCAAAAGTTAAACTTAAATAACAAAACTTAAATTCAATGTAACATTAACATTAACTGTGCTACAAACTTATTATGCACATCCCTAGACAAAGGTTTTGTCAAGACATCAGCTATCATATCAGAAGTACATAAATATTTTACATCAATGACCCCATTGCTAACGTTTTCCCTAATGAAATGATGCCGTATATCTATATGCTTTGTTCTAGCATGAAACATCGAATTAGAGCACATCTTTTGAGCCGACTGGTTGTCATTAAAGATAGTTGTCTTAAACGTTCGACCCAAAATCTCACGCAAAAACTTTTGCAGAAAAAGAGCCTCCTTGCAGGCATCAGAGAGCGCCATGTACTCGGCCTCTGTGCTCGACAGTGCCACAGTGCGCTGTTTCCTGCTTTCCCAGGAGACTACTGACTTGCCCACTTTAAACACATAGCCAGTGTATGAGCGACGATCAGTTTCATTTCGTCCCCAATCAGCATCAGCGAACGCTTTTATCGACATACCACCTTTCGCAAAGGTTAAACATAAATGTTGCGTACCTTTCAAGTAGCGAAGAACTCTCTTTGCTGCCTTCCAATGAGAAGCGTCATAACACGAATTGAATTGACTTAGATAGCTCACCGCATGTGCAATATCCGGTCGCGTACCAACTGCAATATACATAAGTGAACCGATTAGACATCTGTAGTCATAATTATGACTGTCACTGGATTTCTCAGCTTTCGTGAGTTTCACACCAACTTCCATCGGTGTCGGAGATGGTTTACAGTCCTCCATCTTAAACTTGCACAACAATCTTTGAATGAAATGAGATTGATCAAGTTTTATCTCGTCCTGAAGCTTATTAACTTTCATTCCTAACACGTGACTCGCTGGCCCTAAATCAGTTATCTCAAACTCACTATTTAGTTTTTCCTTGATTTTAACCTTTTCTGAAGAATTTAGAAATGAAAATAATAAAATGTCATCTACGTAAAGCGCTATAATAACTAATCCTGTATCCCCCGACTTGAAAAATACGCAGGGCTCAGACAAACACTTAGTGAACCCTAATTTTTCACATAAAACACGATTAATTTTCTCGTACCACGCTTTAGCCGACTGCTTTAAACCGTAGATAGCCTTATTAAGCTTATAGACCTTATCCTCCTTACCCTCGATTACAAAGCCATCAGGCTGTTCCATGTAAACGGTTTCCTGGAGGTCACCATTAAGGAATGCAGTTTTGACATCCAGGTGATCTATGTCCATGTTGTATTCGACAGCAATAGCTAGTAGCGCGCGAATGCTAGAGAATCGCACCACAGGCGAGAAGGTTTCGTGATAATCCACACCTTGTCTTTGTGTAAATCCCTTAGCTACTAGTCTCGCTTTATACTTTAAAAGCTCGCCGTTTACACCACGTTTCTTCTTAAAAACCCACTTATTTTTGATCGGTTTTTGCTCAACTCTATCAGTCAAAGTCCAGCACTTATTTACTAGAAATGACTTATACTCATCTTGCATCGCCAGCCGCCAGTTGTCCGCGTCAGGGCTGCTCAGCGCTTCCTGCACCGTCTGCGGCTCATCTCCGCTGCTCTCTATGTCGCGAGCAAGATTTGCCAGCAAGGAGTCATCACTACAGTCAGAATACTCCGTGCTGTCCTCTTCCAGTGAACTCTCTGGAATATACGTTTTATCCGAAGTATCATTTGACTCAGTACTCTCATCCTCGCTTTCAGAATCATCTGCCGTAACCATGCTGTCGTGCTGGTTAGTCTGCACCAAAACTGTGTCATCAGAATCCTGGCTAGATAATTCTGCAGGAGTTTGAGTGTTGTTCACACATACAGGAGGTGGAAATACTATAACACTACTAGTATCATCATGTGACACAATATCCTTGTAACATTTGTCTTCACAAAACGTTACATCTCGAGCCTTAAAACAGTCCTTCGGATTGCTTGGATCGATCAATCTATACCCTTTTGTATTTTCACAATACCCCACGAATATACACAGCTTAGCTCTCGCCTTAAGCTTATTCTTCGTGTGCTTATGAGCATAAGCAACACAACCAAATATACGTAGGTGTGAAATCGATACCTTTTTATTGGTCCATTTCTGCTCCGGTGTGCATCCCCGCACAGCAACGGTAGGCGACCTGTTCTTGAGATACACCGCTGTACTGACAGCTTCTGCCCAGTAGCCCTGCTCCAGGCCAGCTTCAAACAGCATACAGCGTGCCTTTTCCATGATGCTCCTATTCGCCCGTTCAGCAACTCCGTTCTGCTGAGGTGAGTACGGCACCGTCGTCTGGTGTAGAATACCGTTGTCACTCAAGAAGCTCTGAAACTTAGCAGACATATATTCGCCACCGTTGTCACTACGAATTGCCTTAAGTTTTTTATTAGTCTGATTCTCGACTAAGGCTTTCCAGATTTTAAACTTCTCAAAAGCTTCACACTTCCTTTTAAGGAAATAAACGAATGTCTTCCTTGTAAAATCGTCTATAAATGTCATAAAATACCTAGCTCCGCCTAGCGACGTGCAAGGCATAGGTCCACACAGATCGCTATGGACTAACTCCAAAATGTCTGTAGCTCTGGTAAATGACCTTTTAGGAAACGACGTGCGAGTTTGCTTTCCCTCGACACAAGGAATACACGGCGTCATACTATTACTATTGTATGAAATACCATCAACCATACCTCGCTTCAGAAGCTCCATACTTCTATGGTTGAGATGTGCAAGTCTCCGGTGCCAAACACCCTGCATACATGCAGTAGCAGCTGCAACGTTCTTCACCGCGACAGCATCCGACACAGCGACGCTCTCGGCAACCACAGCCGATTCACCGTGACTGGAACTTGGCTCGCTCTCTGTAGTAGAGACTGGTACTGCAATCTCTGATCCTGCAAAGCTAGAGGTATCTACATTCTCTGCAATGTTACATGCGATAGAGGAACTGTTAAACGTATCTAGCTGAAAAATACCGTTACGTAGTGTGCCTGTAGCAACAACTACACCCTCATCAGATATTTGACAACCAGTAGACCCAAATACTACATCATACCCCTTATCAATCATAGCACTTACTGATAACAAGTTAGCCGACAAATTAGGAACATAAAACACATCACCTATTGTTTTAACCTTATTGCCCCTTAGTATTACCTTTACTGAGCCTTTACCGGCTGTACACAGCTTGTTACCATCTGCTAAACTAACATCTAAAGGCTTACCACTAACATAGTCACTCATCACACTTAGGTCGCTGCACATATGTGCAGTAGCACCGCTGTCAATATACCACAAGTCCCTCTTGATGTTCGCCGAAAGTGCAGTAAGTAGTACCTTGTCTTTATTTGGCTCGGGGATTTTTTTATTCCCTGGCTTAGGACAATCCTTGATCATATGTCCGACCTTCTTACACCTAAAACATCGGGGCTTCTTCTGAGCAACCAAAGCGGATACGCCATCAGACTTATCATCCCTGCGCAGGTTCTCATGCAACAACTTTCCTTTTACTACCTCGCTGGAAAGCTTTACATTGCTGTTTTCCAACGCCATGATCAATGGATCATAATCGGATGTTAAACCACTCAACATTACCACGGCTACAAAGTCGTCTTCAAGCGCTGACCCTATATCACTGAGCTGTTGTGAAATTTCAGTGATCTTGTTCACGTATGCCTCCATACTCTCGCACTCGCTAAGCTTCGTCGCAAACAACGTTCTTAGTAGGCCTAGCCTGCGAGACAGACCTTTGTCTTCGTACGCCTTCTGGAGATTGTTCCAGGCCTGATGTGCACTCTGTGCTTGCCTAATATGCGGAATACAAGCATTCGTCACAGACAACGCAATCTTAGTCAAGGCCTTCTGCTTTTGGGCCGTAGTACCCTTACTATCAGATTCAACGTAATCCCACAACTCATCATGAATGAGTACCATTCGCATCATAAATTTCCACGAAGAGTAATTCTCAATACCTCTCAACTTCTCGATGGATATGCTACTCGATGCATGAGACGAAGAACCCGCAGTACTACTATCATTCGCCATCTTTTATGAACAATCTTCACGTAAGAGAATTAGTTATTTTTTTTTAGTCGAGTTGGTAGAATATATTTATTTATCTTACCAAATCACGGTACCTGGGCCCATAACCTGTTTATATTGTATATTTATATCATATTAACAGTGGATAAAATAAAGAAACGTTTTCTCTTAGAAGACAGCCGCACAAAGGTGACACACCGTGTCAACAGCGGTTTACTTTTATTCTGGTTTACACTATGAACTCTATGTACAAACTAAGAAGTTCTAACAAGAAATAGATATTTTGGGGATTATTAATATTTGTATGAATTAATTACTGAGATCGGACAACGATTCCGTGTCGAACAGATAATTATATTTGCATAACATTTGATTGAAAACCCTCGTAAATTTCCAATGCGGTTCATAATATTCAATTCTGTACAGGTAGAAATTTTATCTAATAGCGGCTGGAGCCAATATAATAATCAGAATAGTTCATTAGGATTGAGTGTAGGAGTGTAGTGTACCAATATACCCTATATTGGTAAAGTTTACTCTCTATCTTCCTTTCCTTTGACGCTTTTAGCTTCGTATTCGGCTATTTTGGTTTAGCTTTAGTTATAGATGCTTTTTCTTGCCTTCGAGACTCTTACTAACAATTACTGACTGGGCTATTATTAACAAAAACTAACAGGACTAACTGTGACGAACAGTCTTTGTCCTTACACTTATTAACAAACTAATCATGCTAATACCATTTGCTGACTGGACTAACCGTTCAAGTCCCTTGTTCTTGTTCTAGGTCCCGAATGCTCGGTCGCTAGTTTAATTCCATAAATAAACTATCACAAGTTTTGAAAACTGTATGTACGAGTATAATGTCCAGGTAAATAAAAACTCTTAAAATATAACAGGTATTATGCCAAAACTCTGCGGGGTAAACTGGGTGTTTTATATTTAAATAACATCGTTAACATCCGAAAACACCGAAATACAGAAAATGTTCTAAGGGACCCTTTACATTTTGAGCCTCAGTAATACAAGGAGAATTGAGGATAGAATGAGCGGTAAACAATGTAGGTCCTTACGATAAAACATATTACGGGTTTACAATAACCAAATGACACGAGTTTTTCTGTATTCAATTACATTAAAGGGGCACCGTAGTAAATTCTCTACATTATACAAGGATAAAGCCTTTAGGAAAAGATACCCTACATATAATCAACAAGCGTTGTTAGTGTTCAAACCTTGGATCTCGTAAATGTGTCTCGGGTGTTCATATTTTCACAAAAAGTCTACAGGGAGCTTTTAGCAGATAAAAATGATACAGCTGTAAGAAAAATATTCTAATATTTCCCAACAACTTTTTACTTATATTTCCGCTACGAACTAGGGTTTTACTGAGAACTCTGGGACTACTAATATGTTAAAAATTATTATTCATAATTATAACACAATTGCAACATTATTTTCATCACACCTATTCGAAAAAGACGACTTGGTTCGGACTTACGGGGTTCCAAAGTTGCTGTTTTCTATTCAGCGGGCGGGAATGAATTTTCATACAACTTTCCTGCCCGACTAGATCTTTTCCGTCCTATTTTGAATTTAGAACATTTTAGTATTTTGCGCTAAAGAAATCGAACGCAAATATTGTTTGAATAAAGAATGTCTGGTACGACGCGAGGGCCCCGCCAGCTGACTATTAAAAAAAGAAATCAAATTAAGATTTCGTTTTCAAATTAAAATTAAGTTTTCGTGCATTTTTACGTATTATTTTCTATTATAATTATATATATATGACGGGGACACTTGTCAGGATGTCAAATAAAACAAGAGTTCAGAGCCACGCAACAACACACAACCAGCTACTTTATTCAATGCTCATGTATGGCTCATTATGAATATTCGGTTTGGGTTTACTTTGGTATTGATTGGATTTGCTTTGCGATATTACGATATTGATTTATTGATCGAACCACTCGCACTCGCGGATACACTTTATTTATTATTATTAGAGATTCACGGCATTAAAATTAATAAGGACTTTTTACAAGAACAATATTCCGATCGCACGCGACATTAATTTCTTTTCATATTTCTCCATTAATGACAATGCTCCCGCGCGCCACAGAGTATCAATTCACCATCGACCACCTCGTCTACCACAGATAAAATAGCATCAAACAAGTATCCTATCTCCGACACGGCCATCGCTGACATGTCACCCGTCCCTGGGTGATGCTCCATTCCGTTATTATCACCATCTCAATTGCTCGATCCACAATTTTCAATTACTTTAAACCAAAACAAAACTCAAAATCTTTAACATCAAAAATGACTACTGCTGTTACTGCGAGTGGATTTCAAAAACTTTGTTTGCATTTTTTAACCCTAACTACCGTTTTTACCGCTGCTTCGCTAAGTGTCTTCGCTATGGAGAAGAAGCAAGCGGAAGAAACTCCATAACATAACACTTGTTTAGGACAAAATTACCAATTCATTATTTGCGCGATTAGTTTTAACTTTTACTCGATACGTCATCGTCATAAAACCGTATGCGTTCAGCATCTTCCCGTGATCCATCCTCAAGCACGCTCTACCATCGGCAATACGTTTAAGGCATTGAAGATTACCTGTTACGTTGCGTCCGATCCGAGGCAGTAACCCTCAGAAGAGGTGCGAAGAATTATGGTTTGCCAGAGCTTCCTCCTTCAATGACACACGAATGAACTCCATAGAGCGCGCGAGTGCAAGCACGCAGCTGTCGATGCGGTTCCAGATAACATGCGTGTAACCAGCCTGTGCTGCCTTTGTTCCCGATCGCCAAAGTAATGTCCTGTGCATCTTCAAAACTTAACTGGAAAACCAGAAATCGATGCACATTGCATCGCCAGTTATGAGATAACTTCAAAACACATTGGTTTCACAAGGTAAATTAAAACCAATCGAAGTGTGCTGTACTTGTAAATAAAATAATTAGGGAACTGATTGTATCCAACTGCTACTTTAATTAAAAATTTCACTGAAAGTCCATAAACTGCTATTGTTTTTTTTTTAAAAGCGCAAGCGAAATTCGTTATATAACTCTAATGCTATATACTCGCTATATTCTTCTTCAAGTTGAGTACCAATAAAGCAAACTATGTATTTTGTGTGTGTTTATTTTTTTTTCAATTAATCCTCTTCAGCGATAAGCGGTGCACCAAATTACAAAAAAACCAAATCAACTAAAAGAGTACCTTTGTTATTGACCAGCTACCTGACCAGTATCGGAGACACTGCCGCTAATTATTATGAACGGTGTTACATTGGCCACCTCGCTTTTATACAGACACCTCGCCTTATATGGCCACCTCGCCCCTATACGGCCACCTCGCCCCTATACGGCCACCTCGCCCCTATACGGCCACCTCGCCCCTATACGGCCACCTCGCCCCTATACGGCCACCTCGCCTTTATATGGCCACCTCGCCCTTATATGGCCACCTCGCCTTTACATGGCCACCTCGCCGGGAATCGAACCCAGGACCCTCGGAACAGCGATCGGCGTGTTAACCATTGCGCCATTTCAATACAATATCAAGGCATCAGAAAACAAAGCATGAAACTTATTCGTGGCCTGTGACAGTGGCTTTTCACTAAGCCTAACCCCAAATCAACCCACATTAAATTTCAACAAAGTGAGTGAACGCAAGTTAATAATGTCTTCCGATATTACAAACGTTCATAATTAAAGCAACTTCTCTTTATCAGGGATAAGATTACAATGAGTATCGATTCGTTTTAATTACGTATCTGTCTCAATTGATTTTATTACCGGATTTTTTTCCACTCACGATTATAAAACAAACTATTACACACAACACACACAAAATACTTTACACAAAAAAATAAAATTTTCACACTACATGCTCGACAATGCCGAATTATATGTCATGTAAACCTTACCGAAAGCAAGACATTATACCTCTTGGCTTTAGCCGGGTTATAATGTTCTATTGAATTTCATCATAACCCGCTGGTCAATAATGTGATTTTCACTTTCATAACTCTTATTGCTATGTGCATAAAGTCTAATTTTGCTAAACAGAATGGGCCCTCAGCGGGCGCGGCCAACTCGATTTTCGAAGACCGAAGCCATGGCCCACTAGATTCGCACTGAGACGAACTTCATTTGTTTGTCAAATCGAGTAGGCCACGCGGCCCTTTATTGTCTCGCATAAAGTGAGAAATAAAATTTAAGCAATGAAATTCTGTTACCACATGTAATGAAATTAAAATGTCATACCAATACTCGCTGACTTACTTAAAAATCCTTCATAACGATACTTGCCATTTTATTTCAAAATCTAGTTAGTTAGTTTTACTATGGCACGGTGATCACATCTCTTCACTTTCCATCAACGCCTCACAATCTAGAAACCTGAAATAACCTAAAATGTTCTGAAAACGTGGACAGAGGCTCCCTATCCCACATCTGATGACGGGGACACTTGTCAGGATGTCAAATAAAACAAGAGTTCAGAGCCACGCAACAACACACAACCAGCTACTTTATTCAATGCTCATGTATGGCTCATTATGAATATTCGGTTTGGGTTTACTTTGGTATTGATTGGATTTGCTTTGCGATATTACGATATTGATTTATTGATCGAACCACTCGCACTCGCGGATACACTTTATTTATTATTATTAGAGATTCACGGCATTAAAATTAATAAGGACTTTTTACAAGAACAATATTCCGATCGCACGCGACATTAATTTCTTTTCATATTTCTCCATTAATGACAATGCTCCCGCGCGCCACAGAGTATCAATTCACCATCGACCACCTCGTCTACCACAGATAAAATAGCATCAAACAAGTATCCTATCTCCGACATATATATATATATTATTTTCTCATAGTGGGTGATGAAAAGTAGAGTGTATCACTCGGGTGCAAGTATATTTTTGGCTCGGGCGACGTACTTTGAATCCCTCGCTACGTTCGGGATTCTACTAAAGAATCCCTCGCTACGCTCGGGATTCTACTCTAGAATCCCTCACTTCGCTCTGGATTCAAAAAACGCCCTCGCCGAAAAAATATTACTTTGCACCCTTGTCATACAATCTACTATTACGTGACAGGTAAATATTTTATTCTCGGGTCGTGGATGTTAGTTTATTCGTAAATAATAGTGATTTTACCACCCTTAACGCAGGAATTCCAATGTCGGGACTAAGTATGCGTCGTAAGAATTAATTCAAGTCTTGAAGTAAAACACATAATTATGTACGTAGGTATAAACAAAATTTATATACCTAATGCTTAAATCATTTTCTTCCAGTGTTAGATTTTCAGAAATGTGAAAAGACTGGTTTGGGAAAATCAATATAGCTACATGTGCATAAAAATAACGAAGTATTCTTATACGTTTGTATATAGGTAAAGACACTTTAAATTATGCTGGGGGGCTATTATATTACATTTTCAATTAATCTAGGTGAAAGTGTGGCGTGGTCCTGGGTGACAGGGATAACACACGAAGACAAACAGATAAACTCGTAACGAAGAACAGAATTTTAAAATCATAATTTTTATTCCTGACTTCCTGGGAATCCGTCTTTGTATCTATTTTGCAATACGGGTCGTTTAATGTTTGCTAAAGCACGGCTGCATTTAAATAATTCTAGAGGATTAAAAGTAAGTTAAATTTTATAAAAGATCTAGTATAAAAATTTTAACCTTTTAATAGCATATTCCACTTTTTATTAGAAAAGTATGAGCGGGGAATAAAACACGTGCTGATTATAAATTATGGTGTCGAGGGAAATCTTAGCTAAGTTCTTGCCAACAATGGCTGCATAAAACACTGCATATAGGTAAAGACACTTTAAATTATGCTGGGGGGCTATTATATTACATTTTCAATTAATCTAGGTGAAAGTGTGGCGTGGTCCTGGGTGACAGGGATAACACACGAAGACAAACAGATAAACTCGTAACGAAGAACAGAATTTTAAAATCATAATTTTTATTCCTGACTTCCTGGGAATCCGTCTCTGTATCTATTTTGCAATACGGGTCGTTTAATGTTTGCTAAAGCACGGCTGCATTTAAATAATTCTAGAGGATTAAAAGTAAGTTAAATTTTATAAAAGATCTAGTATAAAAATTTTAACCTTTTAATAGCATATTCCACTTTTTATTAGAAAAGTATGAGCGGGGAATAAAACACGTGCTGATTATAAATTATGGTGTCGAGGGAAATCTTAGCTAAGTTCTTGCCAACAATGGCTGCATAAAACACTTATCCCTGTTCAAACTTAGGAATATAATAAATTTTTAAAAGTGTATTCTTTGAATGAAACGACATTAACTTTATTCTAAAGAAATATTATCTACAATTAATTCAGAAACAATAGAACTTGTACCTACTTGGCAATGAGCTGTATCTATAGGTAGGTAATGGAACAATGAATTTAACGATATCAGCGTTTTATTTCTAAAATAGAAGTAAATGGACTTTTTTTTGAGATCACTAGGTACTTATATCAACATTTTATTAATTACAACAATAAGTCGTTATCTACTAATATAATAAATCTTACGAGTTTTTTTTTTGTTTTGAACACTATCCATTTTATACAAAAAAAAAATACTGTTAGGTAACGCTTGAAAAAAATTTGTTAGGTACTAGCCGACCACGATAATTAGGCGCATGTCAGTTAAGACGTCATTGGAACTAGGGATGGGAATACGTAGTACATTCTGCAGTAGTACCAAAAGTACCATGGTGAATGTTTAATGGAGGTACAATTTTTTTATGGACTTAAGATAGCAAACGAGCATGCAGCACCACCTTCCGCTGCCGCCCATAACAACTGTGACCGACCCAGAACTAGACTCAATGAGTCTCGTTCTAATTCGGTCACACATGCGTTGCTACCCCTGAGGACTGAGATGGTCGCCTCTAAAAAGTGTAACCGGCACCACACCTCCTACGGTAGGAATGGTACAAAGTACCGTGGCGGGCGGTGGTACTTCCCCGGGTGAGCTCTAGGCCCTACCACCTGTACTTGGTCAGTTACTGTACCTGCGCAAACATCTCGGAAAACGAAGTTCATATCAGCCTAGTCAAAATGACCTTAATGTACAATTGTACACGACTGCGCCTCACTAGGGGACGCGCGGGGCTAGAGCGGGGTGCGGGGCCCGCGTGACTGCTATCTGTCATGCGCCTAATTATTGTGGTCAGGTAGTAACTATTAATATTAATACACCACATTTTGTCATATTTCCACACTCAAAAAGGAACGACTTAACGCGATTGCTTAGCATCGATCAGGAAATATACCTAAGTACTTTAAAAACGAGCAGGGAAATGTGACTTTAAGTCAAGGCCAACAACACAAAGTGAGTAATGAAGTATTCATTAATTTGTTTAGGTGATTATTTACGCAATGACTATACTCCATTTCATATAGGATGGGTACGGTGACATTTGATTTATGTTCCAATACACGCTCACTATTTTCAACAAATCAGATAAATTTATATTTTTTTATCACCAATTAATTTCCAAAGTTAACAATAATGCTTGATTAGATGAATGGTAATGAAATTGTATTTAAATATGCGTTTTTACATTTTAAACAAATTAAAAAAGGTACAGAAAAATAATAACCTAAAATTAGAGGCATGAAACCTATGCATGAAACGAAATGTGTTAGGGACTGGACACGTAGTAGGTAATCGGCAAAAACGAATAATCGTAACGGCCATCTTGTGAATCGCGTCAACTGACTGACTTGAGATATAGATTAAATGAATATTTTTAATTTCAATCGATTATAGGTTAACCGCAACTGTACTCGATAATCGAATCACATAAATTAATAATGCATGGTCACCTCACTACAGAGTTAATTTGAAATGTGTCACCGTACCCATCCTATGTGAAATAAAGTATAATGGTAGAAAACGCGGTGTATTCGAAAACGCGTATTGGATACCAATGCCAGTATTAATCAGTCAACAATAGGGGTGGTAAAGGGGCCGTTAGTAAAAAGAAATAAAAAAATATACCTTCTAAATAATAAAGAACTAAATAGTTTTTAATTTTTTTAATACAAAGAAGAGACATTCTTAGAACAGTCCTTTGTTAATAAAGCGTTATTCAAACGTGAAGCATACCTACTCTCCCGGTTTTTCCCAAAACACGTATGAGTAGTTTAAACTTACAAAACGAAAATACAACATCCAGGTATTAATAAAAACAATTATAGAGTAACTAGCTCTCCACCCGTAGTTTCGCACGTGTGGAATTCGTTTTTTTATATGATAAAAATATGTAGTCCATGTTTGACCTTGTGTCATCAACTATTTTCCTGAGAAAATTCATCGGAATTTCTATGCGCTATTTCAAGTCTTTAGAAGTTCAAAGTAGTCGTCGTGGGTGATTGGATGGACGATTGCTAATGGAAAAAATCTCTGGAGGGCTAATTGCTTTGTAGGGCCAATAAGAAGTCAAAATTTATTGCTATAGCTATAGCTACATGAAAACTTTCGATTGCTCACTAACGCATCCATCAATTCGCACTGGAGCAGCGCGCAGCGTGGCAAAGTATACTCTAGGGCCTAGAGTATACTTTGCCACGCTGCTAGAGTCTAGGCCTCCTTAATGATGAGCAGAGGCCCATGTTCAGTAATAGGCCATCATAGCTTGAAGCCAAATACTCGTAGTTCTGAAGGGAATCAATATTGCTTTGTAACAGCTATCTACATTAGCATAGGTACAATCGTAACCAAAGGGATTTACGGTGGCTTTAAGTTGGAGTTTACGGTAATCCTGCTTTAGTGGTGAGTAGTTAAACCCATGTTCAGAGTTTCGTAGGCCGTGCTAGCTAGCGATAACCTATTCAACTACGGTTATGACAGAATTGCGTACTTAACTTGATCCCTCACACACAATTAACATAAGCTAGGCTGTCATCTTTATTCAATTACTCTTTAAACCTACAGTTTCCGATATGTAATTATACGGATGTGTACTTACATACAGCACGAAATTAATTATTTATTTGAGTGTATTTATTATGCACATACTATGTATATATTTACCATGTTAAATTTTCTTTAGTGACCTGAAATATTTATAAGCGACGAAATTTCCTTTACATCGTTATTTTTACGCCAATTAAACCGATTGCGGTTATTTGTACTGTACATTGGAATGAAAAACGTAATTGTGTACGTGTCGGCAATAATTTGTAATACTGATTTTATGTGATACGTATTACATCTATAAATACAGCTTAAAAAATGTGTAATTTTTTATGACAACGGACGACCTGACGAACTAGGTACATACCTAATGTTACGGAGTCAAAGTCGCTCGTAGAGCCATAACCAAGTGTATCACCAATAGGTAAGTACGTAGCAATCTAAACAAGAGGCAGAAGACAACCTACACCTAAAAGTTTAAAGATTAATGTTGTAGAAAAATTTATTTGTAACGGAAAATCTTAAAATTTCCGTGAGGCTGATGATTTGTAAACCACAATCAATGATCATCTGCACACTTATGACTGCCCACAGACTTGGGTTTAACTTTGCCCCCTCTAACTCCTACCCTATATAAATCCATCTTGAAATAGATTAGTACATTACGATACGGTGCGTAAAGTTGCCCATTTTTGAACGGCGCGGCGTGAAGTTAGCGCACGAGCGAAGCGAGTGCGATATACGCCGTTCAAAAATGCAACTTTACGAACAAGTATCGTATATTATTTTTCAACACACTTGCTCGTAAAGTTGCTATTTTTTCTTTAGTCTTACGCCCGGAATGCGGTTTATTACACACTAGTGCGTTTTACTTTTCATTACCGCACTAGTGCTTTTCTTATTCCACTTTTTTTTTAATATCCGTAAAGAGGTTGTTACCAAAAGATTTGTTATTTTGTAAATAAATAAACTTGTTGTACTTAGTCAAAATCTGATAAGATAAGATTATACTTCATCTAATTATCTATTAAAGCATTTAAAAAATACAATATTTTAAATCATTAATTACCGTAAATAAATACATAATTATTTAGTTTCATATATTGTGGCTGAATGTTCGGTGCCTCTGGACTTAACCTGCGCGCGCATAGTTATTCAACCAAAGATACGGCGCGCGAAAAAATAAACCGCGCCATTTTGTGCAAACATTTGTTCGTTTATAATTTGCTGATTTGTGAGTTTGTGACTGAAAAATGTCGATACCTAATTGTTTTTTTCCTCGCAAATGTGTTGAAAAACGTCGTATGATACGCGTGTGCTTTGTTCATTACAGTCTTGGCTCTATTACAGCCCTCGCCTTGCAGCTCGGGCTCAATACCGCCTCGACTGTAATGACCAACTTCGCGCACTTGTATCATAATGTACTATTTCAACACACTTGCTCGTAAAGTTGCTATTTTTTCTTTAGTCTTACGCCCGGAATGCGGTTTATTACACACTAGTGCGTTTTACTTTTCATTCCCGCACTAGTGGTTTTCTTATTCCACTTTTTTTTTAATATCCGTAAAGAGGTTGTTACCAAAAGATTTATTATTTTGTAAATAAATAAACTTGTTGTACTTAGTCAAAATCTGATAAGATAAGATTATACTTTATCTAATTATCTATTAAAGCATTTAAAAAATACAATATTTTAAATCATTAATTACCGTAAATTCTTATTAGAAATACATAACAATTTAGTTTAATATATTGTGGCTGAATGGCGGTGTTCGGTGCCTCTGGACTTAACCTGCGCGCGCATAGTTATTCAACCAAAGATACGGCGCGCGAAAAAATAAACCTCCGCGCCATTTTGTGCAAACATTTGTTCGTTTATAATTTGCTGATTTGTGACTGAAAAATGTGGATACCTAATTGTTTTTTTCCTCGCAAGTGTGTTGAAAAACGTCGTATGATACGCGTGTGCTTTGTTCATTACAGTCTTGGCTCCATTACAGCCCTCGCCTTGCGGCTCGTGCTGTGCAATACCGCCTCGGCTGTAATGAGAATGACCAACTTCGCGCACTTGTATCATAATGTAATATTTTAACTTCTACCTCCGCAATTCTCAATAATTCATTTTTGAACGGCGTGAAGTTGGCGTCATTTGCCATGTAAAAATGAACTACTTACGCCACGGAAAACTGTGACTTAAGTGCGGGCTTAAGTCACGCTGTGCTATAAAATAATTTAATAAATAAAATTACTTATAAATTCGTAAGTGTGTATGGTCTCATTGTCTTTCTTTCAAAAATAGGATGGATGGCTAGGATTTTGGCTTACTATCTTCTCAGTAACTTTCCACGAGCCTCCGTTTTAATCAATGATTGCTATTTGTCAACGTTTATTGCGTTTATTAATTCCCCGAAGCGACTACGTAGGATTTCACATGTATAAAATATGCGGAAACGTGTTACGTAATATAATTATAACTTAGTATTTGAGAGGAAGGTATTTCCATGGTTTCGTTTAAGTGTTTGCAAACACAGACCTAATTTGCAATTTCATAACTACCAAGCGAACTAAATCAACACAAGTAGTTAAGTTTTGAATAACTTTCATGGCGAACAATACCTTAAGGGGACTGATTACTGATGAAACAAAACAGAGACCTACAAGGCAGTTTCTCCGCTTTGATATGGTAATAATCGATGGTACTTGATTTAACTTTATCATTATCCACCACGCGCGTACTAGGAAAAGAACATTACTTGATTATCATAGACTTTTTAACGTTACTAGTAGACAAACAAACAGACGCGTCACCCACTTGTAAATGGGTACAGTACTATCGCCCATGAGAATGTCAATTACAAAAGCGTTGGGGATATCGATATCCTCGATGCCTGAAAAATAAAAGGATGATTCGCATTAAAAGTGGCCCTTTTTCTTGTACCTCTATATTTCACGAGTGAATTATAACGGTCAGGATAATTAACGCAGTTAAATACGCAGTTAATGACTAAGGTAAATTTGGATTTTGCTAGACCCAGCTTCTTTGCTAAGCATTTGTTTATATCCTTAAGAGATGGCAAGAAAGAGAGAAGTCACCTGATGGTAAGTAGTCATCATCGCCTATGGACACAAGCAGTAGCAGTAGGTGGGCTGCAACTCAATATTGGAAGGCGTTGTACAGTACAGGAAGTGAAGGGACGGAGGGCATTTGTTTCTAAAATATACATAGGTGCCTACCTATGTAGCTACCTACTATTTTTATTTTTGTTGCCCAAGTTAATATATTTTATAGGAGTTGGTTGGTGGTTGGTTTAAAACTTTTAAGCCCTGGGGTTTTAATGCCGGGAATTTTACACAAACATTTATTATCTACTTGTTGACGTCCCCGAAAAATTAAATCCTAGATTTTGCTCATACTTTAGAAGCATACTTACTCATATACTATATACCGAATTTAATATTTTTTGTATCACTTGACCTATATAATTATAAATTGAACATTAACAGACTGTTTTAAACGACGCGTTAACATTAGCTAGCACAAAATGTATTCAATGTTAGGTACCTACTAGTACGTGTGCATTTTGCTTTAATAAAGTCTGACCATAGCAAACTTCGTACTAAGTGTTAATGCTTGTTACGGGACATACGACGTTAATTTATAAATACCTTGTTGCAATGTGTTGGTAACTGGCATCTGTTGTATGTATTATATTGGAGGATAGGTACATTGTAGTTTGGGACTATACAAAGTTGTAGACAAATCTGTGCGTTATGTACCTACCTAATGTTGAAAATTTTTATGAATGAAATTCTATTTGGTCCCCTATTTTTAACAATGTTTCTACCACAACATCTTTTTTAACTTATTCTAAAGTAATAATATGCAAAGCTCATTGTCCTTATGTTAAAACTAGAGAATCGCCCGCCCTTCGCTTCGGGACCCGCAGGTAACAGCCGCGTAGGTCCCGCTCCCGTAGGAATCTCAGCTAAAAAGTAGCCTATAACATTTGCCTATGACTTAAGTAAATTACATGTATTGTAGTATTTGAAAGCGTGATTCAGAACTTGCAAATGAATTTTACTAACGCCATCTATTAACAACTCCGGAACTAAATATCTAGCAACTAACAAAACATCGATCTTCCCATGGGAATGAGAAGTTTTTTCGCGGTAGCCTACGTCACTCTCCACCCTCCTAACTATCCCCACACACATAAACCATACCATATAATAGCCATGTTGCGACGTGAAAGAGCCACAAACAAATAAACACACTTTCACATTTATAATATTAGTAAGGATGGGATACATAGGCAGGTATCACATGGTTTCTGTGGTCTGAAGATTAACTCACTTCAATTTGTATTGATAGAAATTCGTACACAATTCATAAATTATTTATATTGAGGAAAGTTTATCACAAAAAAT
Organism: Hesperia comma; assembly: GCA_905404135.1. Taxonomy (NCBI): domain Eukaryota; kingdom Metazoa; phylum Arthropoda; class Insecta; order Lepidoptera; family Hesperiidae; genus Hesperia; species Hesperia comma. The sequence goes on along the minus strand of FR990021.1, from coordinate 9,559,231 downwards.
ATCTAGGAGTTTGACGGTAAAGTAACTGTGACTTTAAAAGTCATTACAGTATTTCTTTTACAATGATATATTTTATTTATAAACGTGTGGATATTTTGTTTTAGTTTATTCCCTTTAATCGCTTAGGGGAAAGGGGGGGGATTTTCAAAAAGTCTCTCTTTAGTGCTTGCTCTGCTACCTTATAAGTACTGTCAAAAGAGCATAGGGTACATGCCAAAATTCAGCTTCTTGTGTTTAGTAGGTTCGGCTATCCGTCATTCAATAACGGAAGAGTTTAACATAAGTATAATACCTATTGATTTAGTTACTATATATAAACTTATTTATGTTATTTACGTGTCCTCTAATCGTAAAATGAGGATTACTTAAAAATTACCTTTTATGTAGATACGTAGTGAATCTGAGGTAATCTGAAACAAAAATAATACGTATTAGCTTGTATATCAAGTAGGTATCTACACTTGTATGATCGACACATTATTGGAAAGATTTTCACATCTCTGAATCCTCCCCCGAGAATGATAATCTCAGAAAGGGTTTCTATTTTCTTGTCATAATAGAGCTTCGATTTCAATCTTCACAAACAAGGTTTATAATAATAGGTATTGTAAGTATATAATATTTGGCGGAAAATAAATAAACTGAAACAGCAGACATATAAAAGTTAAGTTTTTTAACAGTAAAAACTGTATGAAAATCGGTGTATTCTTTATTAACTTGACTATATATTTTATATTTTTAGGATAAATCTGCATAAACTCAACAAACCTAATAGTGTAGGAGGAATCGGCGCATTCGTACCGAAAACTATTCCACCTCAATTTTTTTATGCGATCCTCTTCAAATTGCCCTCTTAATGATATAAATGCATGTTGCCAGGGCGCAACCCGGTGCCTTTTTTTTTAAACCGAAATTTTTTTATCAATTGCAAGGAATTGTTATTTTTCAACCGGACAATTTTTTTTTTATATTCTTCATTGAAATACCAATAAAAAAGGTCCTATGACTTTTAACGATAAAGTTAATATTTTTAAAGATATGAATTTTTAAAGGTTCGAAAAATCTCAAATTTGGGTACTTTCGTCCCATGAAAAATATATTAAAACAAAAACATAATGTCTAAGTAATATTTAATTCTCTATACAATTGTTAATAATATTGTTAAAAGAGATTTTAAAAAATTTCATTGTTTATATCTTTTTTTTAATTGTTAATTCCGCGCGCTCACAAGTATGCGTCGCTTACCTGGTACAGTCTAGCACTGTAGGTATATTGCATAGTGCGGAATTGCTAACGCGATACCCTATGCTCTAGCTTAGAAATAAGCTATTCGGGTGGTTGTGATACCACTATACGAACGTGTAGAACTAAGGTTCTGTTCGTCTGCAGTGTAATGCTGTAATCGGGTGGTTGTGATACCACTATACGAACATAGAGAAAGCTACGGTTCTGTTCGTCCACAGTTTAATACTGTTTTCGGGTGGTTGTGTTACCACTATACGAAACGAACGTAGAGAACTACGGTTGGGGCTTACCACAACCTCTTAAAGCAGTATTATTTTAATATTACATTGCCTTTTCGTACCATAACGTGTTTAAAACAAGCTTATTTTAAGCTTGAAACAATATTACTTATTCGGCAGTTTTGATGACGTAACCTCGTAAAACTTCATTCAATTCGTACCATGACGCGTCTTTTGACAGTTAGCATTATTGTTTTATCGTCAACTTCGGCAGTCTTAAAAAAGTTAACTTTTCGCGACGGATCTATCATTATTTAGATTTTTTTGTGAATTTACCGTATAAAATATCATTATTGTGACCTTTATAGTAAGTAAACCTTATTTATTTACCTAAACTTCTCAAATAAATTACGTTTTAAGTGATTTCATTCAATTTATGTTTTCATTGGTAGATGGCCAATGAATTAGAAATTTTGGAGTTTTTGGAAGCCGATTATGCACATGTTCGCAATACACGAAAGCGGCGCCAGAAAATGGTTGTGGTAAACCATTTACATATTTTCGCTAAATAAGTAAGTATTTGAAACAATACTATCTATTTCATGAATTTCTTCGGGGGTCATTTCAGTTTCTTTAGTAACGCATGAGAACGCAGGTTCGATAGTAGGTATAAAACCAACCACTTTGTTTAAAGCCACTTGTAAACACACATGCCACATAAACATTATAAGTAAGCTAGCCCTATTGAGTTTTGAATTTCACTCGCACTTATAGCCATGCAGGTAGGTACTTGACAAATAAGCTTTGTTTAGAACTTTGATTATATATAATACTATAGATGAACCATCGAATCCGCGCAAACGTGTTAAAAAATTGTGGCTAACTGCCACAATTTTTATAATACTTATATCATTACACACACAGACAATAGACGAAGATGTAAAACATCGCCTGCTCGCACACATGCTTGGTAATGTTGGCTTTTTTTGTATTCATTGTAGGGCGACGCTCAATCTAGATATTTAAAACATCAAAGGTTTAGAAAAATAAATAGAATTCCATATCGTAATGCCGTAATTTTAAATTATTTTGCATGTTTTATTAATTTTTAAAGAAAACTTAACAATATACAATACGTTCATCATTATAAATTGCATATTCTTTATAAAGTAATACGAATATAATATTAATCTTATTATATAGTGTTTGTCTTTGGCATAAAGAACTTTTTCCAAGCCGTAGATCGGATAATTAATAACAAAAATTAGCAGGTTTGAGAGATCATTCGTTCATTCAGCAGGTATAAAGTAAGACTGCTTGATAGTGGTCATGGTACGAATAAGAGTATTATTATTATAACATTGAAACAAAACTTTCTTGAAGTAAGCTTGTTTCTATAAAGCTTGTGGTAAGGCCCGTTCGTCACAATTTCAATATTGTTTTATTATTTTGGGAATTATAATTAATTGTAACTAGGGTGATTAGTGCGTAAATTAATCTTTTGTAATAACTTTGTAATATCTCTTAAAATAATCTCTTAATAATACCTAATCTCTGTAATATCTCTTACGTGTGTAAAATAAACCTTCATTGTTATTTCGTGACTACTTAATCCCTGCAACATGGGATCTCCTAACCCTGACATACCGCTCTTTTAGCTTGGCTTGCCTCCTGATCCGACATAATCAATAATTTTGTCACAATAACAAACAACGATCTCGAGGTTTTATAGAAAGAGCAACCTTGAAAGAATAAAAAACAAAGAAAAGAATGTTTTTTTTACTTCGACACAATCATACACACACTATGATACATATACGTAAAATTATTTTTATTTAATTCATTTGAATGTTTTTTCTAAACATTCAAGTGCGTACCCAATATATTTCTATTATTTATAAATAATTGTGATTTCAAAAAATAGTCAAATACCATATATCTTATTATTGTTGATATAAATGCAAAAATTACTATGATAATAACAAAAAAGTAATATAAACTGATAAAAAAGTAATTTTAATTACATGTTTCGATTTATGCTTGAATAACTTTTGAAAAATTGATTTCAGAATTTTTTTTATTAAAAACAAATTGTAGACAATTTAATTATTAATAACATTGCTCTCTTTAACAATCTTGATAAAGTTGATAGTTTTTAAGATAAATGATAATTAATGATTCAAGACACAGAGAGGCCGATGCAATGCATGAGTCAGAGACAGACAGCGATACTTAAAGGTAAGCGACGCATACTTGTGAGCGCGCGGAATTAACAATTAAAAAAAAGATATAAACAATGAAATTTTTTAAAATCTCTTTTAACAATATTATTAACAATTGTATAGAGAATTAAAAAAAAATATTACTTAGACATTATGTTTTTGTTTTAATATATTTTTCATGGGACGAAAGTACCCAAATTTGAGATTTTTCGAACCTTTAAAAATTCATATCTTTAAAAATATTAACTTTATCGTTAAAAGTCATAGGACCTTTTTTATTGGTATTTCAATGAAGAATATAAAAAAAAATTGTCCGGTTGAAAAATAACAATTCCTTGCAATTGATAAAAAAATTTCGGTTTAAAAAAAAAGGCACCGGGTTGCGCCCTGGCAACATGCATTTATATCATTAAGAGGGCAATTTGAAGAGGATCGCATAAAAAAATTGAGGTGGAATAGTTTTCGGTACGAATGCGCCGATTCCTCCTACACTATAAAGCTTTTCTTAATTAAACATTTACGTTGCACATACATAGACTTAGATCACTATTACATGATATTATACACTAAATATTGTCATAGCGAGTCAACTATTTTTCCACATGATTTACTATGCTATATTATTTTCCCACAAGCTTTAAAATTATGATTATCTATTCTTTTCTCATTATAATTATGTTATAAAGGTAAACGACGTATCAGACTCGAGACATTAAAAAGACAGGGACGTGTATCTACCCTCTCCTGCTAGGGAATTGCGGTGATCGACGTTACACAAAAGCGTAAGCCTTGATGTAAGCCAAAATGTTGGACAAATTAATGATGACTGAAGCTTGGCACAAAGCCCGTTCTCACAAATAGGCACCCATACCTACGAACTTACTAAGACCCAGTCTGTTCAGGAGAACAACTGCAGCCAAAATCTTGTTTTAGGTAGATTTATCAATTAATATTGTATGTAACATAATCATTTATGGTGAAAATGTTGATTTTATGAATTCTATTGGTGTTTTACCTATCTACTCGTCTAACATATAAACATATAAACGATTTTTTGCTTGCTAGGCAGCTATGAGCATGATTATTATATGCTTAGATTCGGACCATTTCTCGATTCCTCCTCGTTTGCTGAAGCCATAAAAACAAAACTTGGCTGTGATTTTAAAGTAACGTTGTCCAGGAGATTACTAAATCGGTCACTGTAAGGCTCTATACTTTTAATTAGCTTTGAAAGGAGATGTTTCTTTTTGGGCGGGGTGTAATCAATAATTTGGATGATATGGAAAGCTTTCAAATAATATGAGCTACTTCCTATTGAATGTACAGTGTACCAGCCCAGGTTCCATACATTTCTGAAACATCTCCTTTCTTTTCAACTGAGCTAAACATATACATAAACTAGCGGCCCGCCCGCGGTTTCACCCGCGTGGATCCCGTTCTCGTGGGAATATATGCATGTATTATATGTACATAAAAACCTTCCTCTTGAATCACTCTATCTATTACAAAAAACCGCATCAAAATCCGTTGCGTAATTTTAAAGATTTAAGCATACAGACAAACAGACAGACAAAAATAGCGACTTTGTTTTATACTATGTAGTGAAGTGATATAGGGCGTAGTCTCATTGTTATTAATAAAAAAATATATAAGGTGTGCAGTATAATGATCTACTTATTTACTTGAAAAAGTACATAATTTACCGTCTTTTTACCTATTCTTCTCTCAATATTTTACTCTTCCATTGCTCTAAGTTTGATTAGCTTATAAATACTTTTAGGATTAAGTCTGCCGTTAGTTTCATTATGTACGGTTCAGCAAAGAAATAAACAAGCAAATGATTAGTAGCTAATTTTTTTCTTGACGTAGAGAAGTTTCGCTATCTCGGCTACAACACAATATAATCTAACCGTCTGTTCGGTTGCGATGTGGATAGAGAGTCCTAAGTAAACAGCTAACACCCTTTCGACAAGTGTTTGTACTTAGACCAATAGAGCCGTTAGATTTCTTCAGTAAATTGCATTCGCTACTTTTACGTGGTACTTGTGTTTAAACGTCTCAAAAAATAGGGCGCGGTGATTTTGTAACGGATTTAAGGTAGCCAACGAGTATGCAGCCCCAACCTTCTGACATGACAACTGTGACCGACTTAGAACTAGACTCAAATATGGACTAGAATGGTTCGTCCAGTTAGAAGATAGTTTTAGTTGGTCGTCTTATCGTTGTTGGTAATTGTTTGGTTAGCAATAATTGTTAGTAACATTCTCCCTCTAATTTGGTATTTTCTTAGTAACAAATGGTATTTATTGTAAACTTTAGTATTCTAAGGACTAAACGGAATTTTTTTTAATGTTTGCAATGTCCACGTTATAGCGATTATACGGTTCGTCAGATGCGTGGCGCTATAAAAAGGATTTTGTACCGTTTCATACTCGTATTTTATTGTAATGAAAAATTATATCACATAATTGCGACCTTTTACCCCAGTTAGTAGTGTTTATATGTGAGGGTTTTTAATGTAAGTAGGCACATGTGCAATTAATTAAATATGGCAAACAAAAATGACTTGAATATAAATCTTTTATTTTATTATTCTTCTACTCCTAGTGAAATTGATCTCGGAACGTTTCGCTTGGCAAAGTCAATATTCAAGGTCATCTTATATAATATAAAAAGTATTCATTTATTATCGGATCTAATCTAACAAGTTACTTAAAGATAGATTCAATTTAAAGATACATCAGCCTTAGCAGCTTAAATTTTATAGCATGAAAATCATGATAAAAAGAATAAATAATAGGCGTGAAAATTCAAAAAAGTCTAACAACCTAAAACAAAACAATCTTTTGTCATAGCCTTTGCTATTGTCGTGTAAAGCCTAGGTTTTTCTCATCAAATAGAATTGACGTCAGCACAGAATACCCATTTTTCGTTGCCGGAATTTCCATACCAATATTTTTAGCCATAAATGGATAAGTTGAAAAGCTTTACAACGCGTGTATAGTGCCGGGATTTGATAAACTTGTTTCATATTTTTTGCAACATCCGTTGATATAACGTAGGTACCTTTTTTTTTTTTTTTTTTTTTTTTTTTTTGACGAGGGGGAAACCTTCAAAAGGTACCCGGTGCCGTGGGAGCGACACAGGGTAATGTGGGATTTTTACCCACTAAAACCCCCCCGGTGGCCTACCTCAGCACTTGTGGAGAACCCCGGGATCTCCGTAAGGAACACAACCGGAGTCCTCCAAGCGCGGCGCCCTTTTGTTCGGGCTCTTCCCGCGAGGGACTAAATGCCCCGTCGCTTGCCAGCGCCTTACAACGGTATGCGGCCACACATACCGTCGTCCTTCCCGGGGTTGCTGATGGACGGTTCGAGCTCCCACTCTAGCCGCCCGCAACCCCGAAAGCCCCCTTTTAGTCGCCTCTTACGACAGGCAGGGGATACCGAAGCTCGTATTCTGGTCCCGAGCTACAGGGACAATAACGTAGGTACCTACTACTAGCGAGGATATGCGTAACCGAGATACAATTTTATACTCCTAGCCCAGTTGGTAGTTGTCCTGCCTACGAACTGGAAGGTTCTAACTTTGATTCCCGGTCGGGGCTCATAATATGTTTGTTATCGAGTCGTGGGTGTTAAGGATGAGTTATTTATGTCGTCCATGCAACCAGTGATAGTACATACCAGTGATAGTATATACTTGAGTCGCCGAGAATACATAATTGCTACTACCCACTAAAAACAAATTTATTTCGTGTGCTCACCGTTCAATTATGCCTGTAAGCAAAATTCATTTAAGGCATTTAAATTCTCGCCGTCATTCTACAAAAGACCTTAATCACAGGGGCGGAAAACCGGCATTTGTATAGGTTTCCATTAAAACGAATTCCATATCGAATGCGAACGAAGTATAGTGCGGGGTATGAGTGTGTCATCGTTTATTTTCTTAACCTTACCTACCTTACGTAAGTATGTACGTTAGAAAACATACTATCAAGGACGGCAAAATATGTCCCGGTATCCCAACATCCATATACCTATTACGCAATCCAAAATCTCGAAACAAGGTCACCACTAGGGCATTGGAAATACTCGAATTGAAGTAGCTCTACAAAGTTAGCAGCCTCTCGACACATCCTGATTTGTCTTCATTATAGCTCGCGAACCTAATTCGGATTTAAGTAAAGTCGTTTTCTAACGTTGGCCTTCGTTTATTGCCAATGCTTGACCTAGAACCCATTTGTCTGCATCCAAAGTACCACAAGACAAATGGAAAGTTCTAAAGATTCATTAATGTCGATTGAATAAGTTTCTTCCATTAAGCCCGTTAAATATTTAATTACTTTTAAAATAGTGGATAATTGATCATTTCGGTGTTTGTGATTGTTTTATAAATTACTAGTAAATCCGCCCTCGCTTCGCTTCGGGAAACCAGACCCTTCAAATATCTCTATAAATTTTAACAAATTATGTTATTCCGATGTCTAAGCTATATTACTGCAAAGTTTCATGAAAATCCGTTCAGTAGTTTTTGCGTGAAAGAGCAACAAACACACACACACACTCACATACATCCTTACAAACTTTCGCATTTATAATATTAGTAGGATGCTTTTCAAAATGATTGAGTAATTTGTTAACATTTTTTTTACCATTTTAATTTAATTACTTATTGCGATATTTAAAAAATAATGAACAGAAATTATTTAAAAATGCAACTTTATACTTCCGCGACGTTCTTCCACAATATTCTGTTATTTTATTTCAGAAATATCTCTTTCAAAGCGCGCACTGCAAAGTCAATCTCGATATTGCACGTTAAAGTTCAATAATTTAAAAATATTTCACGATTTGTTTTAGTATTTATAGACAATTTGTTGTCAAAAACGACCTTTCGTAACGTATTTCGTGATAGAGCCAGCTCGGCAAAATATTTTCCGTAGAGAGAATCATTTTTGAACGTAACCTTACATTGTAGTAATGAAAATTTGTATCTACATAGGTACATAGTTTGAAATACAGTTCCTTTGATTAAAATTTTTTCGGAGGATCGAAGTATTATAATTTTAATATACAACGCAAAAAAATATAACTCGCTATAACTTTATTGCACCAAGTAGGACGCTTCGCGTAAATTTTGCATCTACCAGAAGCTGATGAACAAACAGACAAGCAAGAATGTGATAGACTGGTCTCTGTTGCGTCAGGTATAGTGAAAGACGCATTCGTAAGACTTATTTTTCGTATTCAATCTACTTTGTAATCTTGACGATAATCGAATTGTAAATCGACTTAATGAACGGCGTTCATTAAACAACGTCACAATAATTGATGAGATTGCTTTAGCAGGTTACCAGTATGCTATAGTATGGTTCTTCTAGGTATGTTTCTCTTGCTATTGTTCTAAGTTCGCAAGCTATAGAAACATAAGTGTAATATTTATGCATTTATACATTAATACTAATAAAAATATTAATACTTCCTGTTAGCGTTATTTAATTGATTATTCTCTTTTAAGAATATTATATCCATGTTCATATGAATTGTTCCTGTAAGATTGATTAAAATATAGGTATTTAAGACAATATCAATGGATTGTAAAATAGTATCAAAGTATATTTGTGTTTTTAATACACGATTAGGGGTAATTTTAATTAATAACTTAATATCATGCAAAGCCTGGAGTGCCTTGCTTCCGGCGTTTATTTATTTTATTTATTTATTTATTCACCAACTTAGGACATAGTCTAGTACAAAATTTCTGCCAAACTGCAGCACAGTTTGTCGGCAGTGTAGTTCTCGTAGATCTGGTAAGCCTAAGCCTAATACATTTTTACAAATAACTTATTCCTATTATTATACTAATTCTTACTCTAGATTGTGTGCTTATATCCTGTGTTGCCCTACGATAAATACTTGGGATCAGTTCAGTTACTGCAACACAGGATTACGTGTGTGTGTGTGTGTGTGTGTGTGTGTGTGTGTGTGTGTGTGTGTGTGTGTATGTGCGTGTGTGTGTATGTGCGTGTGTGTGTATGTGTTTCTTTGTGCATGTGTTGGTCTGTCGGCATGCTTAGTCGTGTTCATTATCCACATCTAATCACCCCGTTAGCTATGGACATAGGGACATGTAGTGTTTCCTCAAAATTTTTTTAAGTTTTGTTTTCGTTGTATTTGTTTTTGTTATTTGCGTGTTGAATATGTCCTGTGGCAGTTCATTAATTAATACCGGTGTTAACCACCGTCTTTGACGCTTACCGTAATAGTTGTTAACTTTGGGTACAATTAATTTTGGGTTTTTTGATGCGCGGGTTGGGTACATGTGGTCTCTTTTTTTTTTTTTTTTTCCTTGCCATCTTTGCCTTGTGACTTTCATAAAAAAAACAAGTGAAGAATGGCGGGAAAGACAAGAGCAGAGACAGAATGGGTACTGAGGTTTTGGGGAACTATTGAACTATGCCATAAAACAATATTTGTATTAATTACGCTGTATTAGTTGCATAAAAATATTATAATAGATGTGGAATTGATTATTGGAATTAAGAGAAGGAAAAATAAAAAGGAGTAACAAAGGAAAAGGTGTTTGTATTTGGGTTGACCCCAATAGTTCAGAAGAAGGGATTTTCGAAAAGGATATATAAAATTTCCTTCCACGCCTACCTGTATTAGTAGATAAGTATAAGTTGTTTTCCTATTTATTTTACTGTCATTTAAATCTATAAGTCTATAAACTCGTAAAAAGATTTGTTTGACTGACTACACCTGTTGTATTTATGCTACTTCGTGTAATGATTTTAGATTGATATTGTAACATGATTGTAAGCGTAATAGTGGTTTATTGATGATCAAGCGAACTTGCAAAGTGAAGTTCGATCACAATTATATGAGCAGCTTCATTCGACGCGATTTATAGTTAACAATTATGTAGATGTCGCCCCAAGCGTCAGCCTTCCACGGATTTTTAGAGCTGACAATACTAAAAAAAGTCACTCCACGTGGTCTCATCCCCACCCTAGCTTACCTGCTCGACTCGTCTCGGGATTTTTGCTCATTATGTCTTTCCGTGCCGAAGCCTTCGCACGTAAAAACTCGTCTCATCACTCGTCAACATGGGAAAGAAGAGGAAAAGAAGTGAATATAGTGAAAAATATATCAGGCGAAAAATTACAAAATTACTGGAAAAAATAAAAACGAAGATGTCGAATAATGGAATCATCAGAACACGAAGAAAATCACCGTAATGCGACGCCTTCCGTAATGCGAGCAACTATCCTGGGTTGTCTCTGTTACATAACCTGTGATGCGTTACTGCTAAATATGGGCAGATACTGTCACATTAGGTTGGAAGAGCTAAAATATAACTATCCCCTTTTAAGGGCAAGTTATTACGGATTACGCTTCGAGGGAAACATCATCCACACCAGACGCCTTCCGTAATGCGAGCAACTATCCTGGGTTGTCTCTGTTACATAACCTGTGATATTGATATAATAAATAAGAATTTATATTATTGGAGTATATGTATCTCACTCAATAGTTATTAATTTGTGCCATCTCCCCAGTGAGAGGCCGCTACACGAAAGGTATTACGAAAATTTAATTGAAGTTTTGATTAAGCACTATCGCACATACCAGAGTCGCCACCCCATCTATCTACCAATATATAAACCTTCGTGTTCTTTATATTTGCATATGACGTGAAATTTTATAAATTTAATATTTTTTTACGGCTGGCTAGGGCTCTTTTACGTAAATGAAAAATAAGCTAATTGATGGTAAGAGATCTTTTTCATGAAAAAGGGTGTTACACCGTGCATAGAGTGATTTTAAGATTAGCGGAATGACGCCTAAGTGGTGTGAAAGCTTCTCAAACGGGGAGGCCTAGGGAAGCACTTCTAATTTGCAAAATTTATGTGCGCAATATAAATTAACTGTCACTTGCTTCGATGAAGGAAAACAGTAAGACAATTTGCACACCTGAGCTTTCTCCAAAATTTTCTTAAAGGTACATATGTGAAGTTTTCTACGGACGATACCTACCGTCCTGTGAGAGGAGAATCCAACCCAGGAGTGAAATTGTTAAACTTTGCGGTGGTGACCATAAAAGGTTAAGCATTTTATATGAGTCTTTTCAACACAACAGCAAAGACAATTATTTTAACCCTGTTGTATCTGTATCTACCTATATTTTGTATGTTCCCGTATAAAATTATAATCGATATTATAAATAATATAGTCGATATTATAAATAACCAATAGAAGCGTCTTAATTTTCTACCGGTTACAGGCTTTATGACGTTATACTAAATTAAATGTGATGGTCCCTAGAGAATATAGAGTCACATTAATTTAAAGCTGTCGTGTTGAGTATCAAAATTTTAGGGCTAATTTAGACATTATAATGCTGTATATTTTTCAAAACACAATTTTATGTAATAAAGGTTATAAAACTATACTTTTACCCAAAGACAAATTATGCAAGCAAATGATTCATTAGGGGCGAGTGAACTATTTAAATAAGTACAAGAATTCTAAACAAAATAAACTCGTATTTGAAACAAGCTCTTATTGCTTATTGTGTTTATGATGTATTAAAATTAAAACCCATGTCGGTACCCACTGTAATACCTAACTTGGTTTGTTCGATAATATTTGAAGAGGTTTGTGTGTAGGTACATTGCGAGTATTCGCAAACAATGGTTTTAACAACTCCATTTTTGTCGGATTATTCAGACTCTTTGCGTATTGTTAATTTATCATGGGGCTTTGTACCGTCTATTTATTAGTCCACGATTTACATTTGAAAGTTCGTTAATGTTCATCGCAAATGAAAAAATCTAATTTCGATTACATTTTATTGGAAATGTGTCTATTTATTTAAAAGGTATTCAAAATATAATACGGTGACCATGTCTTCAACAAGGTCTAAAGGACACTTTACCGGGTGATATGACGTCCCTATGAAATTTTTTAAACTAAACGATTCAGGATTAGGAAGAGTGGTGCAATGAAGTAGACGAGGCAACTTTTTTTAGGTTTTGTAACTGTGATTGTCTTCAGGTTACCTATTTCCTACAAAACTGCGCCATTAAGCCCTTGCTTAAGTTTTCTGTTTAAAATAATGACAACTTCACTTACTTTTTCCAAAAAACATAACCGGCTTCAACATCGAAAAGCAGACATAACGAATAATAATCCAAATCTGTTCTGCCATTCGAAACTCTAATATAAGAAATATTAAAAAAATACAGTTAAATATTGAGAACCTCCTCCTTTTTGAAGTCTGTTAAAAAACTTAATACTTATGAGATTAGTATTAAGAAAAGAGCTCCCCGTATCAAACTGAAATAAAATAGTAATACCTATTCAAATAGGCGGGATACGACATGATTAAGAAAGTACGGACACAGTCATGTAACTAGTGATGTAGAAAACAGGTTCCTTAGAGTCTTAAAAATATTCCGAATTAAGTAACCCATTTATTTGCTTTGAGTTTGCATATTAAATTCTGCACTCATAGCTTTAGTAAATGGAAAAGCTTGTTTGCATGTATAACAACGCAGTAAAAATGCACGAAGATGATATTAATATTTAATAGGCTGACGAAGTAGGTACATAATGTTTACCTACTTATGAAACGAAGAAGAAATAAATCTTTTAATACATCGTTAAAAGTTAATTATTACTTTCATAGGCTCTATAGACTACACTACAGCGTAATTCACGCTACTTTCCGCTTTCAATCATTCTAATACTTACGACGCAAAAACGCCTAGCATATTAGATGACCCGAGTTCATGAGTAGGTACAACAATTACAATGCTCTTTTACACTCATTTCTACAACCATTTTTCTTATAAAAATCCTGCGTTTTTGGCCATAGGACTTGACACTGTATCAAGGATTCTTTTGAATCTCCATCTGAATTTATAGTTTTAAAATTTTATGATTTAATTATAGGTATTTATTCATAATTAACATCATGATTAGTGTCTAAAATGTTCGATTTAATTTAGATCATTAATTTTAAGTTGCAATTCGAGTATAAAAATATGAGACTGCTCGATTTTTGTGTCCCGAACGGTTTTACCTTTATATTAGAATGAACAAGAATTCTAAATAATCTACCTATTTCAGAGTGACGCACGTCGAATTGAATAATTATATTATAATTACCACATAAACCTAAATTTGAATCCCCTAGATGCCCTCTGTTTATGCTCCCATTTAGGTATTTAATATCCTATGTACTCGTAGCTTCCAATATCCGTTCATCATTCCCGGCTTTTCCAGTAATCTACGAGTCCGAAATACGAAATGGAATTTTGAATACATTGGTACGTAAACTAGCTGATTAAATCTGAAATGTATCGGATTATACTTATTATTTAAGTGATTCCATTCGAAATAAATATTTTTTAAGCTTTGTAGCAGTAAAATTATCACGAATGACTACCAAAATAAGTAAATATGATGAATTTGAAGCCATAATAATAATATATTCATTAGCTGTGCACAGGTAAAATAAAACTATCATCATATTATTATTTATATGTGGTTCTTAAAATTTACTTCTTTTTACCTTACTACGGCAATACCGAAAGGAAGCGTTATAATTTCAGCAGCAAGTGTACGATTGTATTTTAGTACGGACATGGTGGCATGTTGGTGTGGACCAATGTTCCACTGTAGCTGATTTGACGATATGTATTTTTTAAATAATAATTACGAATAAAATAATGGGGTTTTTATTATGAACCTAATAAATAGAAAACAAAGATTTTTACTACAAACTGGTTATTATATTTAGGAATTAGTAAAAATCACAACCAATTCGGTTATTTTGGGGGGTTCGCGGGAGCATACAATACATTGTATGAAATTTATTGCATCTTCACCTCAAAATTTTATTTTTAACATTTCATTCACTAACAATTTACAAACCATTTCAGTTTTATTACCATGATGATCTAATTATGTCTTTTTGTAGAGTTAGTTAAATATATTTTTATATTATCACTTATAAAATGGCATATTCATTCTTAAAGAAACTGTATTATGTAGCGTCGGGTAGCAGCATCGTTGTAGGCCGGGAGTCGAGTAATAAAAGCACGTTGACCTCTAGTAGACGTCAATTTAGTGGCTCGTTGACACTGAATCGAGAATTAGAGTTGTAACAGGCGGCACGGTACTATCTTGTTGAGTCGCTGTGAATTTGGTAGTCGTAAACCTTTCTTACGCAATAGTTTCTACCTTATTCCGGTCATTTGTAAATTCTCAATAAAATTTTTGCTATTTTTTACATCCTAGGTAATAAAATAAATAAAATATCAAACGGGTTACATGATGGTAAAAGGAAACGACCACTATTGATGTCAAGAACTTATACATGCGTGGCATACAGATAAAATATCAAATATTTTTAATGACTATCAACAGGATAATCAAGTAGGTATTATCGCGTCCAATAAAATATAAATACAGTTCTACAAGAATCTTTTGGCGCGCGGGTGAAAGAAACATTGCCTTACAGTTCGCCTTACCTGTAAGGCGCTGTCTCTGTCACCCTCACGTCAGCCACGCACCAGAAGATCCTTGTAGGACAATAAATATGTATGGAAGCCTGGGTTTGACAATAGGAAACGCCTCTCATTTATAAAAGTATCCGTATATTAGAAATAAAAGATCACTTGCTTCGGTGAAGACAAATATCGTGAGGAAAATTTTATACATAAGAGTTTCCCTTGGGGAAATTATGTATGAAAAGCCTACTAATATGCACTTACTCAGCATGATAGAATATAATCATATTACAACATTGACCAACCGGCCATAAAAGCAAGCATCAAGGAGCACCAGGGGCTTGCTTACCCAAGTAGACAATGTCTCGATGTTCCCCTTGCTTTTCACTACATAGTATAAAACAAAGTCGCTTTCTCTGTCCCTATGTCCCTTTGTGTCCTTAAATCTTTAAAGCTACGCAACGGATTTTGATGCGGTTTTTTTAATAGATAGAGTGATTCAAGAAGAAGGTTTATATGTATAATAACATCCATTAAATAGTGGAGAAATACTGTTATTTTTGAGGTTTCTAATGTGATGTCGTTAATTATCAATTTTTTTCCGCTTACATTGCAAACGCAGGCTGAACCCTACGAGATTTATCAAAATAATGTACTAATTATTTGTACACATTGAAAAGGTCTACAGAAAACTCCGCGATGGTACTTATATATGTCTATCTCTTATGGATATCCCACAATAACATTTTTTGTCATTTACTTTTTACGACAAAATATAATGGCTAATTTTTGAAGCGATTTTAACCAATACAGCATTAATCCTTATCCAATTAAATAGCTTAAATACATTGTTGATTTAATATAGATGTATAATTATGGTCCTTTACAGCACAAGATTTAAATGAATATTTTCGAAGATATTACAGATTTAAAATTGCGGGACGTAGCGAAGTAAATAAGTAATGTAGGTATGAATTTAGATATTCCAAAGATAGCAGGAAATCTTCATGGTATAGGGAAAGGGGAATTGTTTTACTCCAAATTTAACGCGTGCGGGCCACGGGCAGTAAGGAATAAATGAAAACTACTGGATCGATTTTAATCATTTTTTCAGTGAGTGACATAGGATATATATGTTATACTCGTGCGAAGCCAGAGCGGGCCGCTATGTTTTTATATACAACGTTCACAGTTTTCTGTAGTGTACCTATTTAGTATCAGCATTGCACCCGTGCGAAGCCGGGGCGGGTCGCTAGTAATAAGTATATAAGACTTTTTTGGTGCTACCAGTTGACAAATATGTAGTATAGTCACCATAATAATAATAAGGTAGGTAAGTGCTTAAGGCCACGGTAACACCAAAGTGGTCACCGATGCATTTATCGGCTAAGAATGAACAGAGAAGAAAGAATTTATAAAAAAGAAGAAAAAATACGTGTGTGTGTTTTAATGTGAATTATGATGATAATGAAAACTCATAAAAATAGCCAATCGGGTCATCACCCGATTGGCTATTTTTCTGTTGATAGTAATAATTCTCTTAAACTTTACTAAAACATGTTTAATATATAATAGGAATACGCATTATTCGCGATGTTCAAATAGAAACATTTCATATTAGTTTGAAATATTCGCGTAGTCTCGGGTTTCATCGGAGGAACGACAGATAAATAAACTTCCTAGACTGGCTAACTCAAATGCGAAAGTGAAACATAAACAGGAACTTGGAAATAAATGGCGTATGAACGTTAGGAAAAAATACCTTTGGAATAAAATATAAACTTCTGTTTTTCAGGCCGATTCAGCCAATTTCAACGACAATAAAATTGCTGAAAATTTTTTCGATGTGGATCCCTTGCCCTTTCATCGATGTAATATTGTTGCCTACATATTTTTTCTTTATGGTGTGTTTACTCGAAGGTATACGCATGAAGACAAGATAGAGATTACGTAGAAAGTTGTGTTTGGATGCGGAAACATATTTCTCTATAGCCCTTACGATAAAAAATATGATCCTTCGCTCCTTAACGAATAAAAGCTGTAGGGACATACGTATATGTTTTATGATAGGTAGTTTGTAGTCACGTTTTTATTTGAATGTTTTATTTTATTAACATACTCACAATAAGGATTATTTAGAAACATCAGTTCCCATGGGTAACATAATTATTAACATACTAGTACCTAATATTATAAAAATAATAGACGTTACTTCATTTTGTCTGGAAAAATCCTTCGCGAAATATTTATTTAAGTGATACTGTCGTAAAAGTGTCATGGTGATTTTCATTAGACCTTCATAACGAGCAGGTTGCCCTGCTGAGAATAAATCTTGTCTTACAGTGGGACATAAAATGTTCCATTGCTGACAGACATCAATTAAAAATGAATGGATTTTGATACGATGATAAACAGATAAACGTTATAAATAAACGAAAATTACAGCATATCAAAAGTGAACCGTTCATAAAATCAGATAAATGAAATAAAACCAAAGAGAAAAAAAAACTTAAAGTTAATATAAATAATGTTTCAGCTAATTCCTTGTTTAGTATAATGATCATGATACAAAAATAATCACGCATGATGTTCGACAGCAACATTACAACGAATTTTCACACCAATATCATCAAAAACAATGAGCCTCTTATTCCATTAAGATATTTGAATTAATACTCTGCACTTTAATAATAAGAACCAATTAAAATTTCTATAGTAAAACGAGCAAAGTGTGCAGACTGCCATACTGGAAAGAAGTAGGTAAGATTTTTTTAAATTTCAATTGGAGCTTCATCACAGCCGCTAGCTTGGTTGGTTCTAATGCGAAAACAAGGGAACTTCCGCCAACTCGTTTACCTGAACCGGGCTAAAGTACATTAAACTATGTAATAGTGGTGCGCGCTCTAGACAGTTTATTTTTCAACTAGTATCGTGTAAAGGTTGTAATAAACGTAACTTTTTTTGAATCTAAGGCGATATGAAAGAACATTGGACATTAATAATAATGTTTTTAGATTAGCAGATTTAATTATTTGAGAATTGCTTAGCTTTCTTTTTAGTCAACAACGCGTCAGCAATACCTTTGGTGTCACTAATATTCATGGACAGCCTTTTACCACCTGTTGGCTTTTCTGGTGGTTTGACGACTAGATAAATATTAATTGCGTCAGGTGTTACTTTGCGTAGACTTGTGTACATCGTTCTGGTGATAGATTAGGATGAGCTTTTGCGGGCGCGGTGTGTAGTTAAACCATGTTGAAAGCTGTGGAGTACCTATATAAAAACTCCCAAAATTTATCTTGATTATTACTAACTATACCTTTTCGATCTGGAGAAACGATGTTACCCAGGCCTAGACTTCTTTAGTTATAAAGAGAGACTCGTGCCTTTGTGCTGGAATGGGGATGAATTCATTTGATTTAAACGTTGAATTATTTTACACTGTGTTCGTCCTGTTCGTGTTTGATCTGGAATTCATTCTTAGAATGATCATGATGAATAGCATGTAATTAGTTACATCTCACACAAATGCCAGCTTTCTGTCCTTGTGATTAAGGTGTATTGCAGTTTGACAGCGAAAATTTAAAACGTCCTAAGTAAACTTTGCTTACAAGTAAAATTGAACTGAGAGCACGCGGAATAAAGTTGTTTTTAACATTACATAGCATTGTATAGATAACGGAGCATCCTTGAAGTTAATGGTGATAGGCCCTTGGGCATCAACTTGATAGGCAGCTGTGATAATCGACAAATAATATAATTATTTTACTACACTTGACTCGCCACTCCCCGATAAAACTAATTTGTTACGTGTGATCGCAGTTTAATTTAGCTTGTAAGGATTTACTTAAAGCATTGTAATTTCTTGCCGTCAATCAACAATGAACGTTAAGAATAGGGGTAAAAAGCGGATTTTTGCGTGGATTGCAATTACAACGAGATCATATCAAACGCGAATCTGTCTGATTGCTCTACACGTTGCATTTTTTTCTACAACTAATCATTTTCACTAAGGCTTTCATTTTTAATTACTTTTTTGTCTCACTTAATAATAAACAATGAATTTTGCTAAGGTCAATTCAAAGAATCAATTAGTCCTAACAGTAAGCAACTTAACTAAAGATGTTCGTACTAAAACTAGCAAATAGGACTACAAAAAACACTTCACTAAAACTCGTGTTCGGGGAAAGAGTCTTAAGTTTCTTAAGATAGGATAGCGTGAATAATAATATAAATTCTACCGTATTGTTACCAAAAGTTAAATACTTACAACAGAGTTACTCGGGAAACCTGTAGAGCCGGTACCTACTACTATTAAAAAATAATAAACATTTGCTGCCTTACTTATAAAAATCTACTAATCATCTTCTTAGCAACAAATTAGTTAATCAGTAATTAACTCCTTAAGTAATGATTAAATATTTTCTACTCATAATCGTCACTTAGGTAAGCATAACTTAACTAATGAACCGTTGAGATTCAAAAATTTATTTTACTCTGTAAACACTGTCAAATGTTGACAGTATTAAATTTTAATTTTTGCTACAAATGTCAATGTTAACGTTTATAATAGCAACATTCCATCACTAGAAAAAAATCAGCTGTCACAAAGTCCTTTTGGCGGCTAACGGTTACAGCATCTTGAAAGTTTTACCGTGTTTTTGTAGTTTATTTATTATATTATATATTATAATAAATTAAGTAATCTAAAATGGAAAATGCTATGAAAAAAGAGTGCGGTCTGCTAACTGAGATAAACAAGAAAAGGTATATTTAAATATTATATTAGTACATGAAGGCTTTTTTTACCTATTTTGTATTTGTTCTATTTCATTATGAAAAATACTTAATATATATCGCCTTCAAAAACATCCATTTTATTAAATTAATTATTTTCAAGCCACAACTCAGAGAAAATAAATCATAACGACAAAACTTTAAAACGGCATGAAACGAAAGTTCACAATACTTAAATCCATTTTGTATAGATTTCAGATCTTTTTAGACATACGTCATACAGCAGCTGATAGGAAACCGCCATTTCGTTACTTAGGGCCTTAAAACAATGCCTAAACATGGGTGCGCCATTGATTAACTTGACAGCTAATTAATACGCTGCTAAGAAACTGCTTAAAGTTAATCAACGATTATGAGTAAGAAATATTCTTAAATGGTAACTAAGTATTACTTAAATTTTAAGCAATGTTTATAAGTAACACACTACAGCTTCTAAATTTCAATTGCATTTAGTTGTTGCATTTTGTGTTTTTGGAAGTTTTTTTACACTGTACGAATTGTCAAAGCAATCAAGCAGCTATCAAAAAGATGGGAATATCACAAAGGCGTCAAAAAAGGATGTCACTTGTGGGATTGCGTATTCGCGCGAATGAGAATGAGTAAGCGGCTCTACATAGTAAACATTTAATAAGGCCCCGCACATTCTTCAGTCTAAGCTAGCCTTCTCTGATCGCAGTGCATTCTACTGAATAATGAAAGAATGTACAGGTGATGGTTCTTGGAGATCACTGCACTCTGAAATTCAGGTTATTCCTGAAATTAGTTTTTGGGCACATTATTCAAGTTATCTTATTAAGCTAGTTACTTACCATCGTTGAATGGTACATAATTTTGATTTGACGTTCAAAACTTCCTATGAAAATCAAAATTAAATTATTTTGTAGTTTTCAGTAAACCCGCTCCATAACCACTACCAGTCCCGTAGCCACAATCGTCAATTTTTATGCGTAATTCTTTGAAGTGGCTTATTATAGAGTCGAATTGACAACCTCCTTTTTAGGGTTCCGTACCCAAAGGGTAAAACGGGACCATAGGGTAAAGCATACTTTCGACGCTTCAGCGATAGTTTAGTTACCTTTCGGTCCAAGAGATGGCGATGTGCGTAATATGTGGTTACAATAAAACAATTAAATATTTAAGTGAGGCTTTCATACAACGGACTAGATTTTTTTGGCGTTTATATACATAATGGTACGGAACCCTTCGTGCGCGAGTCCGACTCGCACTTGACCAGTTATGAAGTCTGTTTTTTTTTCCAATTTGCAAATTTTTATAGACTGAGGGAATATTGGGGCTTAGTTTTGTTCTTTTAAGAGTAATCGTTTTTTGCCATAGTTCGTTTAGCTTGGTTATAATTTCGCATATTTGCTGCAACAGTGTTTTGTCTAAAAGAAAACGATTTTTCAGAAAACGTTTGATGGACAACAGACAACAGTTGAACAGCGAAATTCAAAATTATTATATTACCGCTACCAAATGACAGTTTTGCACATGCTTCTCCTATTTCCTCTTTTACTCGTTCTAGCATTCCGGAAAATTTGCTTTGTCGTTGAACTGTAAAAAACTCGCCGTTGCTGAATTGAAAGCCAAAGTTGTATTAACTAGTGGCTCACTGCGAGTGAGAATTTGTGGGATATACAAATAATGTGGAACCAGTAGCTTAACTTCGTGGTAGATTTTTATTTATTTTAAACTATTATTATTGTTGTTACTGAAGCAATATATTATTTTATGTAGCTAATACACAAGTAATCTATGGTAATCTCTAGTCTGTCTGAAAATTAATCGGCGCGTCCAGTAAGAACTAAGAAGTCGCAAATTACAAAATTAAATGTTCGTTATTATACTCATTTTATAAAGGCGGGTAACAGCTAATTAAATATATTTCTGTGTAGGCATAATGTCAGCGAATGTTCAAATTCATCAGTGAACCAAACAACTACCTACCTAAACTAAAAGTGTTAAGGATATCTGACATTTCGCAACATTTTGGTGTGGACTGGTGGAGAATTGCATAAGAAATCATTTTTTTTTTCAATTTCATCCATCCATCAGCCTTTCTGCGTTCATTATTGGACATAGCTCTCCCCGAATTTGCGCCACTGGGTCTGGATTTGAGCCTTCTGAATCTAGCGGATGCCTTCGTTCTTCTTTAGGTGGTCTTTTTAAGTCTTCTTTAGATCGTCGGTCCATGCAGTCAGGGGGCGGGAATCCTACACGTCTTTTTCCGAGACGGGACCTCCACTAGAGGACCTTTCTAGTTTCTATCTACTTTCTTTCTATTTCAATTTATTTAAATAAAAATTTAAATTGGATGCAATTATCTATTATAAATTCTACTTCAGTTTTTCCAGGTGAAGTACAGAAAAATGAATACACTGCACTGCAGTTCAAAATTATAAGTGTCGTCAGAGTAAGGCCGCTCGTTTCGTTCGTAAAAACACCGGTTAGTACGACTTCAGGTTTTTGCACTGTAAATATAAGTAAAAATATTTTCCATTTAATAGTTGCAATATTATTAAGATAGTGAGTAGAACGTGCAAGTATAAGATTTATATTTATATTTTAACTATAAATTAACATAACATTAAACTCACATCAGTACTTAAAAAACTGTCGGCTCGTTAAGAAACAAAATTTAAATGCAACTATAAAAATGCAAATAAAAACTTTCATTTTTCCTCTTTTTTTGTTTTTAAGAATTAAAAAGGGGAAGTAGTAGAATGTGGCATTCGGGAGACTTGCGCAGGTTTAGTTTCTGTGATCTACTTTCACTTTACCTTCGCGTTAAGGTTACATGCAAATGTCGCCAGTGTCAATGGGCTTTCGCACATCTCAAACATGCATCATCAAACAAAATGTACAGGCGTTTTTCTTTGTACGACTTCTGACACATAAATCTGTATTAGGTATATAAGGGCAACATACATTATATCACTGGGACCTTCAAACGGAACACATTTGTAACATGCAATAACTGTCGTTATCGTAGACGCAACATATTTCCGAGCACTAATATTAACTGGTGTCTAATAATTCAGGGCGGCTTATACAAATACCAATTAAAATAACGTGTTTAACGCCGGTCACTCATATTCGCGCGAATACGCGAATTTGCGAATTTGGACGATGTTCGCAAATTGTTATGCAATTTTTTTGACACATTTGTGGTTTTTAAGCTCTCAAAGCTGAGACGATTTTTAGTCGCACATCAAAGCGCATACCGCGAACCTTCGCGTGCACTTCCACTCGTTCGTACAATGTGGAGACGTTCGCACGCATGTGTAAGACGCCTCTCGCACGTGAGGCCTCTCAATCACGTTCGCGCGAATACGTGAATAAGTTTTTGATACATAAATTTTTCCTTGGAAACTTTAATTACATGGTTTTCGAAGTGAAGTAGTAGTAAGTAATTATTATGTTAGGTATAAGTGAAAGTAAAAACAAAAGAAACGTTTATCTCATTTAAATGTTCACCAGGTGTACATTAAGCCAGCTGAATAGAACTCTGTGGCTTTACCGAAATTGAATTTAAAAAATATTACCGACTCGTGAACTGTTGGCCAGTATCCAAAAGACAATACATACGTGGCGGCCATCTTCTACATTTATTTTATAGAAATGAATAGGTACTTAGAACACATCACTTAGAACCTGTGTGTGGCTCAATCTTGACTAACACAGTGT
Source organism: Hesperia comma (assembly GCA_905404135.1). Classification (NCBI taxonomy): domain Eukaryota; kingdom Metazoa; phylum Arthropoda; class Insecta; order Lepidoptera; family Hesperiidae; genus Hesperia; species Hesperia comma. The sequence goes on along the minus strand of FR990021.1, from coordinate 9,535,538 downwards.
TTATGTTTATTTATACATAATATTATACAGCTAAAGATTATTTAGATTGTTTGTTTGAACAAAATAATCTCAGAAACTGTTAGTTCAAATTTAAAAAATATTTTTGTGATGGCATCTTTGCGCGGAGCATTCATGAAAAATATTGCAAAAATGGTTAAAACATTAAGAATAAGTATCCCGAATCGAAGCGAGGGCGGGTCCACTAGGTTATGAAATAAAGTAAGTTTATTCAAAATTATAGTAACATTTATACAAGTCCTAACAAGTCCTTGTTTAGCTTTATGAAACATTTAATTAAGTACGAATTGCACAAAGATAATAGCGAAAAGCTTTTTTTAGGGTTACATCCTACTAATATTATAAATGCGAAAGTTTGTAAGGATGTATGTGAGTGTGTGTGTGGGTTTGTTAATCTTTCACGCAAAAACTACTGATCGGATTTTCATGAAACTTTGTAGTAATATACCTTAGACATCCGAATAACATAATTTGTTAAAATTTATAGAGATTTTTGAAGGGACTGGTTTCCCGAAGCGAAGTGAGGGCGGATTTACTAGTATTTTATAATTGCATCATTATAATGCAATTATTATTTAAATTGAATTAGATTATATTAATAAAACAAAGTAAACGATTTTTTATTTATGACGAAATTTTAAAAAAGCTTTGAATATAGAATATGATATAAGAACCATTAATTTCTCACATTTTTCATCACCACAATCATGAAACACTATAATATTATTATTTTTATGTATACCTACTTATTATCTCATCTGAGTGATCATCCTAACTTCCTAACCCTTCCTAAAGCTTTGGTTTCCTAGGAAAGCGGTGCCGCCATGTAGCGGCCGTAATATTACGGACGCAAGTAGACGGCCGTCTTGACGGTGATGACATGTGGAAAGTTTTAACGGCCGTTTTAACACACCATCAGTCATTTTAATAATTAATAATTCGTCAGAATTTAATATTTCTCCACTTTCACGCCACCAATTCTGTTTTAGTTGACTTTTTTCTTTACTTTTTATTTTTTTGACGTTGTTCCGAAAAAAAAACACAAATACATATTAAAAATAGCTTCACCGCTATCAATAAAACGTTGACCAAACCATCGGTGTCGACAAGACGGCCGTCATGCAAATGGCGGTACCGCTTTTTGACATTACGGTGTCAGTTACCGCTCTTCAGGAAACCGCACCATTTCGTTTACATAGACAACGTTCTAGTGACGTCATTCACCGCTGTATTACGGCCGCTACATGACGGCACCGCTTTCCTAGGAAACCAAAGCTTAACCCTTCAGTTACAAAGTAAGTACTTAATACAAAATTAATGTTAAAAAAATCAACTGCAATAGATGTCGAACTTTATGTAAACAAATTAAACCAAAATTTAACTTTACCTATACACATGGGGCATACATATTATATGAGACATGGACAATGTTGTGACAAAACAAAATAAGTATAACTTTAAATCTAAAAGAAATTAGTTGCAAGTATCCTCGCAGTTCCGAGGGTCCTGGGTTCGATTCCCAGCGAGGCGGCGATTTGAATGATGAATTTAAATTTCCGTTCTCGGTCTGGGTTTGTGTCCTTGTCTTATGTGTGGTCCAAGGCACCCACGACACAGGATCCTACAGATCCTAGTGTGAGGCTTTGAGTGTGTAGCGTTATTAATTATCATGAAACGCTTCAACAATTTTCAATCGTTGATGTTTCGGAAGTTAATAAGGCACGGTTGTTACCACAGCGAACTTTTTACATTAACCTAACTACGCTGTCTCTATTTATTTTGTTGCTTCGAATCTGTTTCAAACAAAAAACAGGGTAACCAGAACGATAGGTTTTAAATGTAAAGCAATCACAAAAATTACAAAGATCACAGGTAATGGTGAATAAAAATACAAAGATTCTTTCAGACGCTCTTTTACGTTATGATACAAAGTAAATTCAATTTAGTGTCCGTTTGATACACGATAGAACTTTTGTGTAATTCCCTCGGGACGAGAACATCGCTATACTAATTGAACGTTGAATCCTAAAACAAGTTGCTTTCAGAAATCGTTTGATTCGATTCGCAGAACGTTGTGGGAGTGTATCCTCAAATCGATACTAATATTATACGCATGGCAGGTTTGGTTTTTATGTCGTCACAACTTAAATATCAGGACAATGACCAGTAATTTTTCATGCATCATCCGCCTAATATTATAGATGCGAAAGTATCTCAACTTTCTGTTAGGCTTTCATGCCTAGACCACTGACTTGACCTTGAGAAAAAACAGGATATGTTTCATCCCGGAAATTATTCCTCAGCGGACAGCGAAGGGGGATATAATATTTTCGTAAAATGTCGGTATACTCTATTTTACTGATGTTTTTCATTTGAATTAAAATAAAAAAGGTAGCTGGCCGGCGCCGTCAGTAAACTAATTGATCTTTTCGCACACTGAAGCGTTTAATTTTCCCAGCATTCTTTTCATACATTTACAGTTAGGTACTTTTCTCTCAAGCGAGCGAAACCGCGGGCAAAAACTAGTTATCAATAACCTAAAAAAGGCCATAAAGTATACTTTATATCCAGAAAAAATTAACTGTCTGGACTTTCTCGTGAGAGATACCTGCGTGGCAACCCTGCAACGTATAAAGGACTTCGCACATTACAACGACTCCACGCCAACGCGGTTACGGAGCAACTCAAATGTAAGCATTCAATTATGATCCTTATATCTTAGGCGTTACGGTTGAATTTCGAGTGTACACTTAGAAAACGTGGACTACTCCCCACCCTCTGCTCACCGACGCCGTTCACACTCGAAATTCAACCGTGACGCCTAAGATATAAGGATCATAATTGAATGCTTACATTTGAGTTGCTCCGTAACCGCGTTGGCGTGGAGTCGTTGTAATGTGCGCAGTCCTTAAGTTTGTGGTTCTATTCCAAACTCTGCTCTCGGCATGTCCTATACTTTTTTAATCATAAAGAGACAAAGGATGAAGGTATCTTATTCGGAAAACTTTAGACTAGTTTGATTAAATTGATTGGGTTTTAATGCCAATTGTTAGCTTCAAACTGTATGGTAAAACTTTTAATGTTAATTGTCTTGATATTTTTAAAGCCATCTTTTGTTTAACTATTCAGTACTAAATAAAAAAATCTTTGTACTTACCAGTAAATGAATTGAGTAAAGTAGCTGCCAAATTAATTTTATCTTTTTGTGACTTGTAGATCCAATAAGATTCTTTATTCGTGATGAAAAGATTAGTCGGAGTGAATGCAAAAAAGCCAAGTGTTAATTCGTCTATTATAATATTCAGTTATTCAACATTTTCAATTTTCTAGCGAAAGATTAATAAGATCGTCGGTCGGATATAGCGATAATGAGTTTTCAGGATAACAGTTTACTGAGATGAGATTTTGGGTTTACAACTTCATTTAATTGAGGTATTTATGGACCCACAGAGATATCTTCACGATCGATTAGTGTGATTAAGAGATAAGTTTAAATAGGACTTATGTCTTAAAGTTATAATAGGTTGATATTTTAAATGATTTTGGAGGATTATGTGCCTCATAACTTGATTCTCAGGGACTTACGGAAATTCAAAATATTAATGTTCACACACTTATTACAAGCAATAACATAGACTAATACAGACGCAATTTTCATACATTGCGCGTTCGAGCAACGCACACAATAATATTGTGTAGACACCGTTAATGGACACGAATAATAGGGTATTACACCTATTTTTGAAGTGTTTCATTTCGATCATAAGGTCCTAATATAACACTCAAAAAATATATTTTTTTTATTCAATGGATAAGTTCTTAAGTGTCCTAAAAAAGTTAAATTTACAGTTTCTTTCGCGCGTATTTTGACGAAAACGCTGATTACATTTTAACTCTATAGCCGTATGACGTCATATCATGGCCGTCTCCTGTCTCGCTTATAAACACAGTTTATTAAAGCGGAATTTTTGAAACGGATTGTAAAATTAATTTTGTTATTTTAAGAGCTGAAACTATAATTTTGCGACTGCTTATTTCCTAAACCTGAGATGGTTTGTTGAAGGTTGTACCTAAGTAGGTACATTTTTAGATTTTTTTCTTAAAAAAAGAGAGTAAAATATCCTATTGTTCAATAGTGGTTCCAAGTGGTTCCATAATTCATGTTCTTAAGCGGTGTCAATGTCTACATTGCTCGAGAATGTAATGTTTGGAACTTATAGTGTATACAATTTATGTTGAAAGCTAGAAATCCCGCTCTAATTTTGCGTTAAACCGTGCCTAAATCGTTAAGGCTTTTCTTTACAAAGGCAAAAATTCTAACAATAGTTGTTTTGGATGTAATGCAATGCAATGATGTAAAGGCAAAAATTCTAACAATAGTTGTTTTGGATGTTTAAAATTAATAAAGTGAATAGGAATGGACAAAGGATTTTTATTAAACATTGTTGATTTGTAAGAAATATATTTCATTAATAATAAAGAAGATACGAAATAATTTATTTACTGCTATAATACAAGAAGTAGAAAGGATTCTAATCATTTTAAAAACTACGTTTATCTTGTGTTCAACACGCCTGAACTGAGCAATTTCTTTACAGCTGAGAGATCCTCTGTTGCTTATACTCGTAGTTCTTCATACGACACCGCCTTCAAATTAATTTAGCTGGGAGATTTAACCTATGCTATAAATTCTTTTGAAAAAACAGCTTTAAACGCCCAAAAGATGGTTTTGTTTCAGAATTTGCTTGTTTTCTACACCAAAACCGTTGTTGCGTTAAGGTAGTTTGCTGAAGAGGATTTTGTCGTAGTGGAATGGTTCCAAACGCTTTGCCTCCCGGGACATTTTTCAAATTCAATGTCTATGCGATCTGCTCCAGTACTTTATTTAATGTACTGCAGGTGTGCGTATTCCCACTGAGTAATAGCTCGAATGTTTCTTGTTTCAAAATAAAATAATGCGCAATGCATATTTTAGTAAGCTAACTGGGATTCTCTCGAGACAGTGTCGGGCAGTTAATATTGCCGATATACGAACAATGGAGAGAGATCAACTTTATTTAACATTTTTAACATTTCCATTTTGGTATTAGCTGGAATTAAAAATGTAAAAACATTTGGCTGGAACTCATTTATGAACCCCTGTTGAACACGGGTCTCCCTTCATCATTGAGGATACCTAGAGCATACTCCACCACGCTGCTCCAGTGCCCATGCTGCCCAAGTATCGGATGTTTTCTTTCCCCCCGAAGGCCTCCGACATGGCTTAACGACAGCTATCTGTCGATAACTACCGAGACCGACGGCTTTTCGTGCCCTCCGAAACTCAGAAGCGCTCAAGAATTTTTAGCCACCATTAGTCACCATCCAATTATCGACCGCGCCCGAAATGTCTTACTTAGCAAGCCGCCGGACTATGACCGATCATTTCAACCTTGTTTATTCAATTGAGCTATGAGCTTGTCTTCATCTTAAAGTCAGAAGCTGGAAGTGCGTCTACCGCATTCTCCTTTAATTTTTTATGGAGCAAACGAACATGCAGTACCTTTTCGCTGCAGCCCATGACAACTGTGACCAACCTAGATCAAGGCTTAATTAAAGGACTGGTAAGTTTAGTCCAGTTAGTTTACGGTGTTAGAACAATAGGTGGTTGGTTAGTTAATAAATGTGAGGACAGGAATTGTTAAGAGATGGTTAATCATGTTAGTTAGGTATTGTTAGTAATAGTTCAGATAGTATGAGCCTCGTTCTAATTCGGCCGGTCACAGATGCGTTGCTATTCCTGAGGACTGCGATGGTCGCCTTTAAAAAAGTGTAACCGGCTCGATCTAACCCGGATGTTATACAGAATAAATTACAGGAATTAATGTCGTACTAGCAAAATTCTGTAAGCAACATTCCCTATTACCGCCCTGTTATCTGACGTTGGCATGCATAAAAATTGCATCACAATACCTATTATCATCGTATCTCCTCGTAGTAAAGTTCGTTGTTATTTTTATTACGGTATATTATGAGGAAGGTAATTTAATTTTATTACTATGCGATAATAAATAGTTACTCGTACGTAGATTCCTTCATATAATGAAATCCTATTTTGAACCAATGCAAATTCTGTTTCCGTAGTTTTTTTTATTCTCATTATAAGTTAAAGCTTCACTACAATCCCACCTGAAGGTAAGTGAAGCCTAAGTATTCACTATTTTTAGTTTAATTTAAGTATATAAAGTAAGTTTACTTTTACCACCCAAGTATAAGTATCTTTTTGTAGCACTAGATTGAGTAGAACTGACTTGAACAGACTCTTCAGAATACTGTAGTTTGCGAGTGTATGATAGCGATTATATATTATGTACTTTTACTGTTGGACCAGCACTTTTATGTCTGTTTTAAACTGTCATAATAATACCTACATATAATCTGCATAAACATTTAAAACAAAATAAAGAGTCGTCAAAGGAAAAATCATCTAAACTAATTACCTAACAGAATCTCATAACAGTTAATAAGGCGACTGGCAGGAGTTGTTTATTAACACTGTATGTACCAATGCTGTACAACTGTCCTTTTGATAATTATTACAGCGAGGACATAACAAAAAAGTTCAATATACAAAAAGTAATACAACAGGTGACCTTACCGCTTATAAGCGATTTCTTCCAGACAACCATAGGGTCACAAGTATAAAGATTGGGAATACAGTAGGTATAGGGGGTGGGATGTGCGAAGATAAATAGATTCTGAACGAAACCAGTGTGCTAACTTGGATAAAGTAAAAATGAAACACAATAAAATAAAATAGAAATAATGTGATATGTAGGTATACCTATACATAGATATTGGGGTGTTTGGGGCTCCATCCATCTTGAGCCCAAGCCGTCCTCCCCTGCTCGTGGTGCACCCTGCTGAATAACGGACGAGGTCACGGCGCCCGGCCCCCCTATTCAGGGGTCCCTGGACTCTGTACCCTCCAGGTCTGGCCCGTAGGTACTTTCTGCTGGTGGAAGGGTTTTACCCGACTGGCTAGCTACCACCCTCCTTCTAAAAATCAGCCGTGAAATGTTCTCACGTGTTTCGGCTGCAGTGTCGGAGAGCCAGATCTCCTCCTCTTCTTCTTTCTCCCCCATTTCCAGTCCTTTCCTTCCCACTCTTCATCTATTTCCTATCCTGAAGCAGTATGTTGTTGGTGTATCTGGGGTCCGTTTGGTGTCGTTACAAGCTGTTCTCGTGCGTCGGGCGTGATGGACAGGCACGGCGGCCAGGGAGAGCCGATGAAACGTTACCGCTGGCGCCCGTTGGTTGTTGGGGACCCGAACCCAGGAGATCCCGGTCTGGGAGGCTGTCCCGCCGCCAATGATAAAAGCCCGTCGAATAATTTCCTTGCCGGTGACGGGAGCCGGGTGTGGACGGGGACTTTGTTCGCGGGTTGGATCGGGGGTCCTTCCGTCCGCCGTGCCAGTCGCTCACTCCATCCGATTTGCAGAGAGAGTTCGCATGACACTGCTTTGACCCTGGCGACACCGATAATGTATTGCTTCCAGTTACACTTTGTCTTCCCCGCAATCAACAACATTATGAGAAAGTCGAATAAAAGAAAAAGGTTGAAACCAGCGGCATCCCCCTCCACATTTCAAATGGACTTTTGCAACATCAGGGGCTTACACTCTAACCTCAACGCCGTTCACCACCACCTTGAATCGGCGCGGCCGGCCTTACTCTTTTTGACGGAGACACAAATATCGGCTCGAGAAGAAACATCTTACCTTCTGTATCCTGGATATAGATTGGAACACAAATTCATACCACATGCTGGTGTCTGTGTGTTCTCTCGAGACGATATTTGCTGTCAACGTCTCGACTTTCTTGAAGGAAGAGACCTGTCTACCATCTGCGTACGCGTTGACCATGGCGGTCAAACGCGTGTTTACATCTGCTTGTACAGGTCTCATAGCGGCAATACCGAAATTGATCGACTCTTCGAGTACGTTCAAGGGGCGATCGATTATGTGCAGGAGCGGATTCCTCGTGCCGAAGTGGTGATCCTAGGCGACTTTAACTCCCATCATGTTTAATGGCTTGGATCACGTACAACGGACTACGCGGGGAATTCTGCCCACAGCTTTGCCTTGGCCAATGGCCTCAGTCAGTTGGTGTCCAGCCCAACTCGGATCCCTGACATTGACGGTCATTTTGCTTCCACTTTGGACCTCCTGCTTACCTCCCACCCTCATGATTACGCCGTATCCGTCGAGGTTTTTTAGGTGGTAGAGCCTAGAGTTCGCCCGGGGTAGTACCACCGCCCGCCAAGGTACTCAGTACCATTCCTACCGTCATAATAATTGTTTTTAAGAGCAATTGTGTTCCGGATAGGAAGGTTTGTGGAGCCGGTTTCACTTTTTTAGAGGCGACCATCTCAGACCTCAGGGGTAGCAACGCATCTGTGACCGAATTGGAACAAGACTCATACTAACAATAACTAACTGGACTATTACTAACATTAACTAACAGGACTAATTATCACTAACATACCCTGTCCTCGCACTTATTAACAAACTAACCAACTAATATTCTAACACCATCTACTAACTGGACTAACCATCCTAGTCCCTTTGAGTCTAGTTCTAGGTCGGTCACAGTTGTTATGGGCGGCAGGGGAAGGGTGGTACTGCATGCTCGTTTGCTATCTTAATTCCATTAAAAAAAAAAAAAGGCACCGCTTGGCTCATCTGATCACTGCCTAGTGCGTTCAACGACTCGATTGGCGCGATCAGTAGATCGGAGACCATGCGCGTCTCGCCGGGTTTGGCATTATAGATCGGCGGACTGGGATGGTTTGCGGGAATTTTATTCGTCCTACCCTTGGAGGCGCATCTGTTTCTCTTCGGCTGATCCCGACGTTTGCGCCCTGTCCATAGCTGATGTGGTACTCCAGGGCATCGAATGTTACATTCCTAGCTCTGTGGTACCCGTTGGTGGAAAAACCCAAGCCTGGTTTGACAGAGACTGCTCCAAGGCTAACAGCCTGAAGCAATCTGCTTATCAGGATTGGCTAAAGGCGCGCAAACTAGGTTGTGCAGACGCTTCTCAGCTGAGGAAGAAATTCAATGCTGCCTCCTGGTCCACAAAAAAGCAAATCACCAAGGCAAAGTTCAAGCACATACACAGAACAGGCAAAAGACTTCTAGGTTACCCTTGTGGCAGTCGAGCCTTTTGGTCTCTAGCCAAAGCCATCCAGGGCAATTTCTGTGAATCGTCCCTTCCACCTTTGCGCAGAGCAGACAATACCCTGGCCCACACTGCTAAGGAGAAAGCCGATATTCTAGGCACATTCTTTGCATCGAACTCGACTTTCGATGACGAGGGGAAAGCACCGCCTACCATCCCGCGGTGTGAAGAGCTGATGCCAGACGTTCGTTTTAACCAAAATGCCGTGCGTCAAGCTCTTCTCTCCCTCGACACCAGTAAGTCGAGTGGGCCGGACGGTATACCTGCTCTTGTGCTAAGAACGTGCGCTCCGGAGTTGACCCCGGTTTTAACGCGCCTATTCCAGCTTTCCTATTCTGCCGGCATCGTGCCGTCTTCCTGGAAGGTAGCTCTGGTCCACCCTATTCCCAAAAAGGGAGACAGGTCCAACCCATCCAATTACAGACCAATTGCGATAACCTCTTTGCTCTCCAAACTAATGAAGCGCATAATCAACTTTCAATTGCTCCGGTACCTAGAAGATCGCCAGCTGATTAGTGACTGTCAATACGGTTTCCGTCATGGCAGATCTGCTGGCGATCTCTTAGTGTACCTTACTCACTGCTGGGCGGAAGCAATCGAGAGCAAGGGAGAAGCATTGGCTGTGAGTTTGGATGTGGCGAAGGCCTTCGACAGGGTGTGGCATAAGGCATTATTGTCTAAGCTGCCTTCCTACGGGGTACCCGAGAAGTTGTGCAAATGGGTCGCCAGCTTTTTATCGGAGCGGAGCATCAGAGTCGTTGTTGATGGTACATGCTCGGACACCAAGCCCATAAACGCTGGCGTCCCACAAGGCTCTGTGCTGTCGCCTACACTGTTCGTCATGCATATCAATGATATGCTCGACATCGAGAATATCCATTGCTATGCTGATGACAGTACGGGCGACGCCCGTTATACAGGCCGAGCAAATATGTCTCGGGTGCAGATTCAGGAGAGAAGGAATACACTTGTGTCGGAAGTCGAGACATCTCTGGAGCGGGTCTCGGAATGGGGCAGACTAAATTTAGTCCAATTCAACCCCGAGAAGACACAAGTTTGCGCGTTAACCGCTAAAAAAAATCCATTCGTCATAGCACCACGGTTTCAGAACATTTCCCTTAACATCTCCAGGAGTATCGGGATCCTAGGTGTCGATATCTCGAACGAAGTTCAGTTTCGGGACCACTTGGTGAGTAAGGCTAAACTGGCCTCAAAGAAGTTGGGAGTGCTCAACAGAGCTAAGCGGTACTTCATGCCTGAGCATAGGATGTTGCTTTATAAAGCACAAGTCCGACCTCACATGGAGTATTGCTCTCACCTTTGGGCCGGGGCACCAGCTAGCCAGGTGGACCCGTTTAACCGAATCCAACGGCGAGCTGTTCGACTTGTCGACGATCCCATGCTCACAGGCGGTTTGGAAACGCTAGAACTACGGAGAGATGTGGGCTCTCTCTGTGTATTCTACCGTCTGTATAACGGGGAGTGTTCTGAGGAACTGTTCAATTTAATACCTGCGGTTAACTTCCGCCACCGCACAGCACGGGGTAAAGCCAGGTTCCACCAACATCATCTTCACGTGTGGACACTTGGCATTCGTCCACAGTTCGGTTTTCACGTCATTTTCTGCCACGTACGTGTAAACTGTGGAACGAACTTCCTCCCTCGGTATTCCCACAGTGCTATGACATTGGGTCCTTCAAGAAGCGGGTCCATCACTTTCTTCTTGGCCGGCAACGCACTGGTGACGCCCCTGGTGTTGCCAATGTCCATGGGCGACGGTGATCACTTACCTGATAATAGATAAGATACCTGAATGATAGCGATAAGCAAGGGTTGAGGGAAGCTAGAATAGTCCGACTGACAAAGTTGTAGATACCGATCTTTAACCAGTGTTCTAAAGGAATTTAGGGAGCCAGCAAGACGGATGCTTAAAGGTAGGGAGTTCCAGAGGTGGATAGCTGTCACTGAGAAACTATAAATAGAGGTCTAAGGCATAAATTGCGTCGATGGCTCCATATTGGATACCATTTCGCAATTTGCGCAATCCAGCTTCGGACGCAGCGGCATAGAACTCGTGCTTTTAGGGGTAGTTTTAGTTATGCTGCGTCTAAATGCTGGAACAATATACCTCCTCCGATAAGGAACCTGCAAAATCTGTCTAATTTTAAAGTAAAATTAAAAATGTTTCTTCTGGATCATCAGACCAAAGAAGAACCACTGAGGCATGACAGCAGTATTATATAACTATAATTGTCCTATATAGTCTATACATATTGTATCTCTTTCTATATTTTATTTATTTAAATGCGTTTAACTTGTTACAACTATATATATCTACTTATATGTGCTAGTGGGTAATTAATGTTGATATACAGTTTTATTGCAATAGTATCGTGGCTTATCACAAATTAAATGTTTGGAACGTTTGCTGGTAGACCTTCGGGGCTTAACCATACGGCACCTGCGGAAGATCAGCGCTGGCGGTCTCCTGACTCCAGCATAATGCTGAGCAGGTTCCGTTTTGTAAGAGGTTCACTTAAATTACTATCCTATGTTAATATTACTTTAGATTAATTTTAATTTTTACAAGTGTACCTTTTATGAATAAACTTATTTCTTTCTTTCTTTCTTTTCTTTCATTTAACCGAAGTTGTTGTCAGGGGCGCCGTAAGGTGTGTCGGCGCCCACGTGCGAACCCGATTTGCACTGGTTGAATACGAATCTCTTAAACAGATTCATGATTATGTCGCTCCGCCGGGGGCCATTTGCCCTGAATTTGACGCCCCCCCCCCCAAGGGTGCCGCCCGCGTGCGCCGCACGCCTTGCACGCCCGGTTACGGCGCCCCTGGTTGTTGTACTCGTATTAGCTCGGTAATAAATGGGTCTATAGTATTAAAGCGACATTCAGGCATATTTCGGAACCAGTAGCAAGTCTGACAATATTTTTGGACTTTAGTTTCCTCCTAGTTCCTACCAATAATATTAAAGGTCATGATTCAATACATTTAATTTTGTAGGACTACTAGTGAGCTGACGGAAAAATTGAGAAGCATATTCGTTGTATTGTTAATCATATTCAATCTATTATATAAAAATAAGTCGGGTTTTCCTTCCTGATCATATAACTCCAGAACGCACAAACCAATTTCCACGGTTTTGCATTCGTTGGAAAGGTCTCGAGCTCCGTGAGGTTTGTAGCAAACAAAATTCGGGAAATTTTCAACAGAAAAGGAGGAAAACAGGGAAAATCATTGTAAACCAAACAATTTAAGTAGGTGTTGTACATATGTAATTTGGTAGGATTGTCATATGGTTGCCTTGGATATCACGTTGTTACCTTCTACTGTCTAATAAAATATTTTTCCATCAAAACAATCAGGCGTATTGTGCAAGTTCTTAAGGTGGTAAGTTGAACTGTGTAAATTAAGTGGATCGTGCATTCACGTGCATGCAGATCACCAGTCTGTCCATAGTCCAAAATGCCTAGAGGACGACGTGCGAATATCGGCCGCCGCACAAGACATGCAAGCCAGCAACAAGTGTATTCACAGAACTTAAGGGAAGAAAGTCAAAATATAATAAGAGAAAATGCCCGATTGAGACAACGCGTGAGCACACGAAGATCATTAGCATCATACAATCGCTTGGCATTCCAATATGATCCCACTGCGAACTACAGTGATGATGACAATTTAGATATTGGACCAATGACGACTGTATGCCGATATTGCAATGCGTTAAAGTTCAAAAGAGAAACGGCTGGACTGTGCTGCGCAAGTGGAAAAGTCAAACTGGATCCATTACTTACACCACCACAGCCACTGAAACCATTGTTCGATGGAAGTGATCCCGATTCCAACCATTTTCTTCAACGCATCCTTGAATACAATAACTGCTTTCGCATGACTTCCTTTGGAGCTAATATCATTCGAGAAGGCGGCTTCACGCCGACTTGCAAGGTAAAAGATACAACACACACAACCAATCACTCACACCAACACAATCAATTGCAACACATACAACTACACATACACCACACACTACACCATCACACGATCAGTGCCTCTATTAAGAGTTGTTGTAGTAAACGTAAAGGACGTTACTATTGCAGTTAACGTTTAGAATTTGTATGAGAATTGTAGTTCAGTATCGTAACCGCTAGAGGCGCTGTACGGATTCTCATACAAATTCTAAACGATAGACGCTAGCGTGTATGGTAAACTATAGTATTAAAAACTCATAATAGAGGCACTGAAGTCACACCGTATTCTTCAACAAATAATTGTTTGCAATTACAGATACAAGGACAAATATATCATTTGCATGGTTCAATGGTGCCAACACCAGATGAACCGCATCAATTTCTGCAAATATATTTCATTTCCTCGATGGTGGATCAGCTGAATGTGCGGTGCAATATACAGGGAACACAGCAGTTAAAGAGACGAATTATTGAACAGTTGCAAACATTTTTTCACGCTAATAACTCTGTGGTTAATATGTTCAAAATAGCATTGGAACGAATGCCATCGGATACGCACAAATTCGTCATAAGAGCGGATCGTACCCCAACAGGTGAACATGTGCGAAGATTCAATGCACCCACCGTTGATGATGTTGCTGCAATTATTGTTGGCGATCCAACTAAATCACGAGACATTGTCGTTCAGCGAAGAAGCAATATCATGCATCGTGTAAACGAGACACATCGTTTGTACGATGCGTTACAATATCCAGTCATTTATTGGCAAGGGCAAGACGGATACGACATCACGTTGAAGATGGTCGATCCAATTACAGGTACAATATTAACACACTAATTATTGCTAATTATTGATATTATTGGTTTCCATTAACAATCCATTTAATTTTGCATTTCCAGGCGTATCAACGAACAAAAATCTAAGCGCAATGAATTACTATGCGTATCGTATGATGATTCGTACACATGAGGAGAATGTCATTCTGAAGTGCCGTCGGCTATTCCAGCAATTCGCTGTCGACATGTATGTCAAAGTCGAGACCGAACGTTTAGCGTTCATCCGATTCAATCAGGCAAAGCTACGATCTGAGGACTATATACACTTGCGTGATGCTATTCATTCAGATGGTAATGTTCAGAATATTGGACGCCTGACGATTCTCCCTTCATCTTATATCGGAAGCCCACGCCACATGCACGAATACGCTCAAGACGCTATGACGTACGTGCGAAATTATGGAACTCCGGATTTATTTATAACGTTCACATGCAATCCGAAGTGGACGGAAATTGAACGTGAGTTGGATCCGGGGCAGAAACCGCAAGATCGCCATGACATAATCGCCAGAGTGTTTCAGCAAAAACTCAAGGTTATGATGGATGTGCTTGCTAAGTATCGAGTTTTTGGTGACACACGTTGTTATATGTACTCGGTGGAATGGCAGAAGCGTGGACTACCGCATGCTCATATCCTAATTTGGTTGCTGAACAAATTACATTCAAATGAAATGGATGACATCATATCAGCGGAAATTCCTGATCCAGTCACTGATCCCCATCTACACGACATTGTGACGACACAGATGGTGCATGGACCGTGCGGTGCATTAAATCCATTATCGCCTTGCATGGCTGATGGGAAGTGCACAAAACGATATCCGCGACCGTTAGTTGCTGAAACAGTCACAGGGAACGATGGATATCCAGTTTATCGTCGTCGTTCAAAAGAAGATAATGGTCGAACTATCAAAGTTAAAGTTCAAAATCAAGAGATTGAGATCGGAAATGAATTCATTGTACCATATTGCCCGCTGCTATCACGAATTTTCAAAACACATGCGAACGTTGAGAGTTGTCATTCGGCCAAATCAGTCAAATATTTGTGCAAGTACGTCACAAAAGGCAGCGACATGGCTGTGTTTGGTATTGCGTCGGAAAATGCGAATGACGAAATCAGCAACTACCAAATGGGCAGATACGTCAGTACTAATGAAGCACTGTGGCGATTATTGTCATTTCAAATTCATGAAAGATATCCCACAGTTGTACATTTAGCAGTGCACTTGGAAAATGGTCAAAGAGTTTACTTCACTGAGGCTAATGCGGCACAACGAGCTGAGAGACCACCATCGACAACATTGACTAGCTTCTTTGCAATGTGTGAAGCAGATCCATTCGCAGCGACGCTGATGTACGTTGAAATGCCCAAGTATTACACTTGGAATCAATCAACAAAGAAATTTCAACGTCGCAAACAAGGAACCCCAGTTCCAAATTGGCCACAGGTGTTTTCCACTGATGCGCTAGGTCGCATGTATACTGTTCATCCTAGAAATGATGAATGTTTTTATTTGAGACTGCTGTTGGTAAATGTACGTGGACCAAAATCATTTGCGGATTTGAAAACTGTGAATGGCCATCAATGCCAAACATATCGAGAAGCATGTCAACTATTGGGTTTGCTGGAGAACGATTCTCATTGGGATTTAACACTTGCGGATTCAGTCGTTTCATCAAATGCGTACCAAATACGAACGCTGTTCGCAATTATCATCACCACATGTTTCCCTTCACAACCAATTCAGTTATGGAACAAATACAAAGACGACATATGTGAGGATATCTTGCATCGCTTGCGCATTCAAACGAATAGTCCCGACATGCAAATAACCGATGAAATCTACAATGAAGGATTGATTCTAATTGAGGATCAATGCTTGACTATTGCAAACAAGCTACTGATTGAAGTAGGAATGATTGCGCCAAATCGATCGATGCACGATGTATTCAACCAAGAATTAAATCGAGAGCTGCAATACAATGTTGATAGATTGCAAGAATTCGTTCGAAATAATGTGCCGTTGTTGAATGAACAGCAAAAACAAGTATACGAAACATTAATGCAAGCGGTGGACAATAATACTGGTGGTCTATTCTTCCTGGACGCACCTGGAGGAACAGGGAAAACATTTGTAATTTCATTGATTTTGGCCACTATTCGATCAAGATGTGACATAGCTTTGGCGTTAGCATCATCTGGAATTGCGGCGACTCTTCTAGATGGCGGTCGTACTGCACATTCTGCGCTTAAGTTGCCACTTAATTTAAACACAATTGATACTCCAACATGCAATATTTCGCGATCCAGTGCAATGGGAAAATTGTTGATGCAATGCAAGCTCATTGTTTGGGATGAGTGCACAATGGCACATAAGAAATCACTTGAAGCACTTAACTTCACACTGAAGGATCTTCGGCGAAATAACAACATCTTTGGCGGCGTGATGATATTGTTGGCAGGCGATTTCAGGCAGACGTTGCCAGTAATTCCCCGTGGAACGCCTGCAGATGAATTGAATGCTTGCCTGAAGGCATCACCTTTATGGAATAACGTAAAAACATTATCGCTAACCATTAATATGAGAGTTCAACTTCAGAATGATCAAAGTCCTGCACAATTTTCCAAACAATTGTTAGCTGTTGGAAATGGAAAAGTCCCAGTTGATGCGACAACTGGATTAATTACGCTTACCAACGACTTTTGCCGATTTGTAGACTCTCAATTAGCTCTTATTGAAAATGTTTTCCCAAACATTAGTGAGAATTATCAGAATTATGCTTGGTTAAGTCAAAGAGCAATTCTTGCCGCAAAGAATAATGATGTACACGCACTGAATTTCACCATTCAATCAAAAATCGCTGGTGATTTGGTGACATACAAATCCGTTGATTCCATAACAAATCCCGATGATGTAGTAAATTATCCAACGGAGTTTTTGAACTCTCTGGAGTTACCAGGATTTCCACCACATAACTTGCAACTCAAAGTTGGTTCAGTTATTATGATATTGCGTAATTTGAATCCACCGCGACTTTGCAACGGTACTCGACTTGCGGTGAAAAGACTTATGCCGAATTTGATTGAGGCAACCATTATTAACGGAAAGTACGCAGGTGAAAGTGTATGTATTCCTCGAATACCAATGATTCCGACTGATCTTCCGTTTGACTTCAAACGATTGCAATTTCCGGTTCGCCTTGCGTTCGCAATGACCATTAACAAGTCGCAAGGCCAATCGCTTAGTGTTTGCGGGATAAATTTAGAAAATCATTGTTTTTCACATGGGCAGCTATACGTTGCGTGTTCACGAGTTGGGAAACCATCCGCTTTGTTTGTGTTAACGTCAGACCAAAAAACAAAAAATGTGGTTTACCAAAGAGCACTTCAATGAAACGGATAATTTGCGGACACGTAAAACGCTTCGATTCAGTATTTACTTTGGATTTACTTTCATTTTTTACTTAGAGAAGTTCAACTAAATTACACTTCATTTTTGTAATCGAAATGAATTCATTAATGTTGTGAAATGAAATAATTTTATTCCTTTTCAAATATAAAACAAAAAAAAATTCTTTAATCCCCAAACGAATGTTACAAAAAACGAAGCCATTTGGTGGCGAAACGGAGTTCGCCGGGTTTGCTAGTGCTGTATATTGTTAGCCATGTTTGAAATATAACTTATTTTTATAAAGCACTAACCTAGCTGTTGCCTGCGGCTTCCTCCCGCTTCGAGGTACCTACTTTTAACTGATTTTCAAACTAATATTCTCCATATAACAAAATCCGTTTTAGCGGACGTCTACTAACTATGAACTACATTTCGTGATATACAAAGGTCACTCACTCGACATTCGCGTTTATATATAGTTTATAGATAGATTGGGTACATATTATTTAGAAACTTCTATGTAAAACATGAAACGGATCAGCAAGTACGACCTCCATACATAATACAAGCCGAGATGAAAAATGTGGGGAGTATATTAAAAGCACATCGGCATGAAAACAAACCCCGCGTGTAACCAAAAGCCCATCAAGTAAAATTGCCATCCGCTTGCTCATTACCGACTGAGCCAACCACAGGATCCGATATCCTTGCGCACGTGACTAAAGGAAATTGAAAACTCTATCGGTTAATCGAAATATTGAATGGTGTTCCGAAAATAAGAAATTAATTATTCCGCCGGGGTTTTAATAATTACGCAGACAAAGGCGTGTTTTCAGAACTAAATGATGTCTGAAGCCCTTCTGTGACCAAACTTTAAGATAATTTTTTTGTGAATTATATTAGAGGCTTAGTCGCCATCTCGCACGACAAAAACTTGCACGATCGTGCGACTTGGCACCTTTCGAATTTACCTAATAATTCCGTCATCAACTCGCACGACCATAAAAATATGAGGTAAGTAAATTTGTACAGTCAACTACAAAAATCCTTTTTTAAAAACGTTTAATGTTTTATGGTTGGACTTTAAAGAAATGTACAACAAATTGCAGTATACTTTTTAATGTCCTAGGAGTTTTAGATGTTAGGTGTTAAACCAAGAAGAAATCGATAGTGTTTTTACAAGATTGACGATTTTTTTGTTTGTTTGAACGCGCTTATTATTTTTAACCGACTTCAAAAAAGAAGGAGGTTCTCAATTCGACCGTATATATGCTTTTTTTTATGTACGTTCAGCGATTATTTCGTCGTTTATGGGCCGATTTTGATAATTCTTTTTTTGTTGTAAAGTAGATATGCGCAGTGGGGTCCCCTGATAAGGAAACCAGGATCTGATGATGGCATCTCAGAGAAATCGAGGGGAACTTTCGAAAATTGTATGGACAACTAGTGTGTTTGTTCATGTTATCATAAGTACATTAAAGCGCTACCATTTCATGAAGATCTGGAGTCGATCTGATGAAGCCGAAAGACAGTCGAGGGAACTCCTCAACGATTTACTGCAGTTATCTAGTGTTTGGGCTTCATTAATTTGTTGTGACGAGAACTTTACACTTACATGTTGAATTGAGCGCCATCTGGCGAGTAGTTTTTGAGTTATCTCTACTTATCAAGATTGAAGTCGGTTATTTTTTTTGTAAAAAACAATTATATATCTCTGAAAGTCTCAAACTCTCTCTCTCGATTGGCAAAAGTGTACCAGAGACACATTCACGACGAAAGATTTATAAGCCATAGTTAGAAAGCCTAAAATTATTGTATCTATAAAATCATAATCATAATCATAATCATAATCATTTATTAATTTGCTGAATTTAGGTATAAAACATGTTACAATACATTATATTTGCCTTCCGCTAAATTCTGCCTATTGGCGTGCAAATATTCTAAATTAAATTCTAAAATACAGCTATATTTATTAGTATATAATTATTACTTTATCCAGTCATTTGATTAATAGTACCTTATTTACTTTATACATATTCAAATTAATCTAGTCACATAATTAATAATCATTAATGGTCAGGTAAATTTATCGTTCAGAAAGTCATTTATGGAATAATAGGCTTTGTCAATCAATATATCCCGGAGTTTATGCTTGAACTGAGAAATATTAATGTCCTCACTTCTTATTACAGTTGGGAGTTTATTGTAAATTTTGGGTGCCATGCCAAGCATACTCTTTCTAAGTAGTGCAGTACTTGAGGCGGGTGCACATATTTTATGACCCAGGCGCGCACTATGAAATGTTTGGTATGATTTAATATTTGACCTAACGAAAACAGCTAATTCAAATATATAGGTACAGGGAAAAGTCAGGATTTTAAATTTTTTAAAATATGGGACACAACTGACTCTACGGTCAATATTAGCTATG
The DNA here is from genome assembly GCA_905404135.1 of Hesperia comma. Classification (NCBI taxonomy): domain Eukaryota; kingdom Metazoa; phylum Arthropoda; class Insecta; order Lepidoptera; family Hesperiidae; genus Hesperia; species Hesperia comma. Next base: position 9,515,653 of record FR990021.1, on the reverse strand, counting down.
GCTCGTATGCATTTTTTTTGTGCCTTAAAAACCCTGTCCTTATTTGTTGAGTTTCCCCAAAAAATTATTCCATATCTTAGTGTCGCCGATACGTAGGCATGATAAGCTGTTAATATGACTTTAATATTACTTATCCTCTTTGTTAGCATTCTTAGTGCATACGCAAATTTACATATTTTCTTACAAACAGTATCAACTTGTGGTGTCCAATTTAATTTTTCATCAACCCATAGTCCCAGGAATTTGGCTTTGTCAGTTGTGTTAACGACACTAGACTCATAACGCAATGTGATATTTGGTTGGTTGACTCGTTGCCTAAAATGCATGATGTTAGTTTTACTGATGTTTATTTTTAGGTTATTTTTGTCAAGCCAGTCTATTATTGAGTGTAATGTTTTGTTTGCATCAGTTTCAAATGTATCGATGGTTTCACCTGTAAATATTACGGTACTGTCATCAGCGAACAATACCATTTGGTGATTGGTAACCTTTGGAAGATCGTTTATATAAATAAGGAATAGTAAAGGTCCCAGCACACTACCCTGTGGCACACCGAATTCAACTTTTCGGGGATCAGAGAAGTAAAATAATGACGTATTCTCGCATACTAGGTAATTATATGAAAAGTTCATACGTTTTTCTCTCCTTTCTTGGCATATACCTACATTTTAATTTATGTAACCTTAGTATTTTGCTTTTATATATTTTGTATAACGCAGTCGTATTTGTTAACTTCATTTATCGTTGTTCATCATCATCATCATCTCAACCCATCATGGCCCACTATTGAGCACGGGTATCTTCTCAGAAACAGAAGGTTAAGGCCATAGTCCACCGCGCTGGCCAAGTGCAGATTGGCGGACTTCACACCTTTGAGTTTTGCGAACTCTCCAGCATGCAGGTTTCCTCATGATGTTTTCCATTACTGTTCGTAGCAAGTGACATTTGAATGCTTAAAACATCCTTACTAATATTATAAATGTGAAAGTGTGTTTGTTTGTTTGTTTGTTTGTTTGTTTGTTTGTTTGTTTGTTTGTTTGTTTGTTTGTGACGCTTTCACGTCGCAACAAAGCTATTATATGGTAAGGTTTATGTGTGTGGGGATAGTTAGGAGGGTGGAGAGTGACGTAGGCTACTTTTTACCGCGGAAAAACATCCCATTCCCATGGGAAGATCGATGTTTTGTTAGTTGCTAGATATTTATTTTCGGAGTTCCTAATAGATGGCGTTAATAAAATTCATTTGCAAGTACTGAATTACGCTATCAAATACTACATGTAATTTACTTAAGTCATAGGCAAATGTAATAGGCTACTTTAGCTCTGCCTCGAGAACTCCCCGCTCCGGCTGTATTCAGTGTACCGCCCGCCCGCTGGCACTATCCTGTTGGCTGATGTCCGCAAGTTGCTGGACTCGCCGACACCGGTGGTGGGCGCGGGCGACTGGAACTGCAAGCATCCGGGGTGGAATAGCCTAGCTGCCAACAGAAGTGGAAGGCTACTTTTTGATGCCGCTGAACAGCACGGCTACACTGTCGAGGGTGTTTCACACCGTTACCGCGGCTCTGAATAAGAGAGAACGCGTGTGTGCAGTATTCCTCGACATGGAAAAGGCGTTCGACCGTGTTTGGCACGACGGCTTTCTCTACAAGATCTCGCAGTCGTCGGCGCCCCGGAGTGCCGTTAAGGTGATCTCCAGTTTCCTCGAAAAGAGAAGCTTCAGAGTAGTGCTTGAAGACGCCGAATCCACCGAGCGCCCGATGGCAGCCGGCGTCCCGCAAGGGAGTTGCCTGTCCCTGGTCTGCCTCGCCTGCTACACCGACGACATCCCGGCGGCAGGGGGGGGCGTCGCTTGCCCTGTATGCCGATGACGTGGCGTACATCACCACGTCGCTGAATAGAACCCACGCCATCGTCAAGATGCAGCGTGCGCTTGATGCCCTCCCCGAATGGCTCGCCGCGTGGAGACTGTCGGTGAATGTCGGGAAGACGCAGGCCGTGAACATAGGAGGATACCTCAACAGGCGGGACCCTACTCTGGAGCTTCACGGACAAGATATCCAATGGGCCCCACAGGCCAAATACCTGGGGGCAAAATCGACGGAAGACTTTCGATGAAGCCACAGGTTACGAAAGCCGTCGTGAATTCTAGAAGCGCGATGGCAGAAACCAGTGCTCTCCTCGAGCCTCCCTCTCGGACTGAAGCTCGGGGTCTACAAGACCTACATCAGATCCCGCCTCACGTACGCGGCACCGGCGTGGTACGCGCTCGCCAGCGAACCGCAGCTCAAGAGGGTGCGCGCGGTTCAGGCGATTGCGCTCCGCCGGCTGACTGGTGCGCCGAGGTACGTCAGGAACGCCGTCATCCAGAGGGACCTTCGAGTCGAGAGCCTGGACGACTTCATCGAGAGATTGGCACGCAACATGTTCGGGCGTGTCGACGCGTCGCGGTTCCCACATCTGCAGGACCTGGCGCCGCTCCACGCCCGTCCACCGGACCGCTGGGCCTTCCCGCGCGACTTGCTGGTTGCGCGGGACGGGCCTAGCACTGACCGATACTGGGGCTTCGTAAGTCGTCGCCCGGCGCTGATCGGCTCCTGCTGGGCTTCCCACCAGCGGGATTCACCCGGTAGGGCCTCGATCGCCTGGGCGGCGCGAAGATGAACCCCATCCCGTTTAAGACTCTGTGGCCTGTAAAAAGGCCGCCACTCACCGGAATTGACCTATTGGTTAACCACAGATGGACAACCAAGGGCCTTAGGGCCCAACCCAAGGACCGGCCCGTTTTAACGGGCCGCGAGAGACACCCCCAAAGGGGAACTAACTGTCCCGAGGGCTCCACACACCTCAGACAGGATAGAGTGAAGAGAGCGAGTAGTAGGCTTCTTTTTAGCCTAAATTCCTACGGGAGCGAGACCTACGCGGCTGTTACCTACGGGTCCGGAGCGAAGCGCGGGCGGTTCTCTAGTACCTACATAACTCCGAAAAGTAAAAGGTCTGTGCCCTGGGATTTGAACCCGGTTGCTCCGAATAGGGGGGCGAATGCTTAACCATTAGGTTTTCACCGCTACATACATAATTATAGTCGTTAATTAAATCAAAATAATTTATTGCTGTTAATGGAAGGCCATTTAGTTAGTTGAACACTTTGTTCGTCGACACCACCAATTGTGACTGGAATTGGACAGAGATATTCATTATACGCAAAGGGAGGGCGGCGTCAAGGAGCGGTTAAGATTGTGGGAAGCAGACGTGTTCGAGTGGCGAGCCGTGTGAGTTCATAATAAGAGCTTTGCCGGAGTGCCTCCGCCCTTCGACCCTTATCTGATCGGATCTCCGCTGATCCCAATCTGCTCAGGTGACTAGATGACCTTTCTCTGCAGCTATGTTCTCACCTCTTTTCAGCTGACCACTGGCTTAGTTTTCGGTACTCAGGTCGGGACTAGAATGGTTAGTGCAGTGAAGACACTGTTAGTTGGTTAGTTTTTTTTTACTTTGTATATGGTAACGCTTGACCACGTTTCCACTTCGTGGTAAGTGGCAATTTTTACTTAAAATAGGATTTGTTTATAATATCACGGCGATTCATTTTTGTATTTACCCAATTTCATAGGTTTAAATTGTGTTTATTGAAGTTCTATAGATGCAAATAAAATAAATGTTACATGCAATTACCTAAATACAAAAATCATGATTGTTGTAATATAACGATTCACTGCGTCACAACAAAAATAAGATATCAGTATCTGACACAAATATGTACCCCGTCCGGGAATCAAACCTCATAAAATATCTTAAAAAAACTTTTATACGAGCTTTGACTTCACATCCCGCGGGAACAGATCAGTTTCACATAATACAAAGTATTTTTCATATTTAATGCAATATCAATAAAGGAAGTTTCAAGTTAATCTATTTAGAAGCTTTCACGATTAAAAGACAACCTGACAGACATGTAAAATTGCAAAAACCATACGATTGTAGCATGTTACTGTAAGTATTCATTATTCTCAGTGATACAAGAAATATCTATCGCCATCCTGGCATAGGTAATTTAATTACTTAGAAGGATTCTATACAATACAATGTACATACTTTATATTGTGCACATCTAATGGAACAAAAAATACAAGTAACAAAGAGGTGCAGTAAATTAACACTGAGAATACACAACAGGCGGTCTTATCGCTGGAGCAGCGATTTCTTTCAGACAACCTTTCGGGTGGAGGACACAGTATACAAAGTGCTTAGGTAGGGTGCAAATTTTACTAAAACCAAACTATAATTTACAAAACGATATTCTTGCAATGTAGATAGAATAAAATTGTTCAACGTAAAATAAATTATTTTTTATTTCTCGATATATTATAAAGAAGCAGTCATTCAAAACAGAATTCCTAGGTTTGAACCCCAGCATGCACCATTAATTTTCTAAATGATGGGCGTATGTCACATTTCTCCGGTGAATATAACATCTTAAGGAAACCTACTTACCTGAGATTCTACTTATGGTTCTCAAAGGGGCGTGAAGTGTGTCAATCTGGACTTAGGACGTGGTGAACTATGGCCCGTATCCTACATGTTGTGATAAGACACCCATGCCCAGCAGTAGGATAGTTATTGGGTTGCATCAACATGACGAAATTCAGTAAAAAAATATTTGAATCAACTACCATATTCAAATATATCATGTAAGACTATGTTCGTAGATGCCTTTCAACTGGAACTTAATCTAGAGATAACATCGTCTGAAATTATTTTAAGCAGGCATTCACGTGTATAAAGTGGAGCGATTATGAATTACTAACGAGCCTGAGCACGGTTTGGCTGCCTGCGTGACAGAAAGGTGTAAATGGAGGCAAATTTGTCAATTTATATGCGAAACAGGCTGCCTTAGACATGCCTGTGATGTTTACACACTCATATTATTTCTACTACTTTCATTTTAATTCAATATTAACTGAACCTACATACTTTTTTATAAATATTTCTTGCTTCAATTCAATAATGGCCCACACTGCGCACATATATTTCCTCATCTCTAAAGACGCCTAGAGCATACGACACCACGCTGCACTAGTGAGGATTAGAGGGGTCAATAAAATAGAATAGAGCGCTTATTATCTAATATTTGTAAATATTGTTCAAATAAGCTGTCTACATTTACCAAATAGTAACAAATTATTTGTTAGTAGATATACGTACCTATTAGACTATTGCTTTAACATAGGATTAGCGCCAGTTCTGTTAAATCTAAAGGAGTGTAACTAAAGGCTTAAACACCCATAAATTCAAACGTAATATAATAAAATGTTTATAACTTCGAATCAAAAGCCAATATATATCGGAAATATCAACCAATCTACTGCCAAGAAAAGCAACCTACAGATTTTATATTTTAAGATTTTTATACCAGAATTCGTTTCTTAATAACAGGTAACAGATGTGTTCCTGTATTTTGTTAAGGTATTTGCATAATTTCATAATAATGTAGGTGTGCATACCTACTGTACAAGGAGGGAGGGGACGACAAGAGAGAATATAATATGATCATGATATATCATAAAAGGAAAATTCCTTGCGTTCCAGCGGGGATGCCAAGACGGCCTGCCTCGCTTTGGGACAGGTATGTTGCGAGAACTTACTTATATAAGTATTACACTCAGCTGCCCAACATATTATTATTGATACTTTTATGATGTATGTTGTATTATACCTAATGATATGGTGGAAGAAACGGACATTCATTATTAAGTAATGAATACCTACCCATCTCTTTATTTGTATACAAGAAATTAATCACAGACAATAAAAACAACATAAAATCGAGTATATAAAAAGGTGGCCTTAAGGTTAAGAAGTGATATCTTCCAGGCAACCTTTGTACAGAAAAAATCAAAAAGAAAAAATAAATGGGCTAGTGGTGACAAAAAGGTAACACATAAATGTTTTGTTTTTATGATGATAATGGTACATGTGTAAAGTATTACAAAGATTTTAGACTAGTTATGAAGACTATATAATTGAGAGCACGAGTGGAACAGGTTTAAGGATTTCCATCGATGCTAGATTCGCATTGCATGTAGTTGATCTACGAGTATGTCATGTGGTGCCATATGTCTACGTTAAAGTTTTCTCGAAGCGCGGAGATGCCAAATCGTTCTGAGGTGATAATTGTGTGCTAAACTCAAGTTGTTGACGCGCGTAGCTTTTAATGTATTCGTTTTCGGTTAGCGGAAGTGACAACTTAGGTACTACCAGTTATTTCTTCTGGTATTTAAAAAAAAGACCGACTATTCAACCCGGCTAATTACAGCTTGATAAAGAAAACGCTGAAAATTTCATCCATAATCACATTTCTTCGACTATTAAATGGCCACTGAAATACTCAAACTATCATTTAAGAATAACTCACAGATTTCAGTTTAAATCACCCCGGAGATTTTGAATATAATTCTAAGAACTCGAGTAGGGCCGAGTCGCTTCTGTACTTCAAGAGTTATTTCTGAATTGCTCTCAAACTTTATCAGAGTCAACCACTACTTAATACAAGCCATGAAATTATACAACTAAATAATCAAAATACAATCTGCCATACAATAACGCAACAGGTTTACTTTTATTCCCTAAAGTTACGGCAGTTAGCTTTGGGAGTGAAAGTTGAAACTTTAGGGGCATAATGACCCCGCGTTAGATTTTTGACTTCATGATTTAATTATGAAGGTTGTTATGTTTATAATAAAGTCTTATTACGTAGCGAGAGCCAGGGTTCATTAAAATCTCCTTTCACGTTGCTTGGGTTTAATTATCCGTTTTCTTTGTTCGCGACCGTTCGGCCTCTGTGCAATGGCAAATAGTTCGTTGTGTCCTGAGGCCTCCGTGAATTGAACAATTTGTGTAAAAACATGAGTAAATTTAACGAACATCTTTTACTACGGTTTTTACGACTTATTTATAAATTCATTAATTAAACTCAGAATGTACCTAAAAATAAAATAAAAAATATTGAAATAATTTGTTCTGAATGAGTAAAAATTGTATTTTTATAGTTTTGGAGAGTTTTTATGTTATTTTATTCAATGAATATTTTCTTCTCTTAATGAAACATTTTTTTTTTGTTGAAAATATTGAATTACGAAAATGTCATTATTATAAACAGCTTATGATTGTACTTACATATTCAGGAATGCCTATATAAATACATCTATTAGATTGTCGATTTCACGATGTAACACGCGATAGATCTCATCTCAGCTTTCTTTTGACCGTTTCATTCAGAGGGTGAAAAACTTAAGTCGTTCCGGACCGTCTGTTTGTAAGTCATCTAAGTGTCAAGAATGAAAAGAAAGTAGCCGGAAGCGCGATTGACCACTACACGACAAATCACTTAGCTTCACTTTGTGTACTATTTTCTCCACGTCAAGTCTCAGCTAGCATTTATCTTTTCTTTTTTGTTCTCTTGTCAGTTTTTCACAAGGAAAGATTAAGATAAAGGATTCCATTATGGAACAACTAACTCAACAGTGACTGATTAACGAAGTAGGATACAATAGTAGTTTCTTATAATCTATAATTATATATAAAGCTCTAGGGTTACTGAGTGACTGACTGACAGACAACGCACAGCCGAAACTACTGAAAGGAAGAAGCTGAAATTTGGCATGTATGTTTCTTGGGGAGTTTAGGAAAGCACTAAGAGAGGATTATTGGAAATTTCACCCCGAAGGGGGTGAAGTTTAAACGAATTCCACGCTATATAGTATTTATAATTTTATAGCGACACATTATAGATTAGTAGGTACCTACTCCCAAAATTTTGTTGTTATAATTGCAATGACAATTATAACAACAAAATTTTGGGAGTATTCACTACTCATATTTTATTAATTAACAATAAAATTTATTGTAGTACGTGAAAATCTGTAACAAACTTATAATACGGTTATCATATCAGAATCTAAGTAAATAACTGGAAAATTCTTCCAAAGACTTCATTCATAAAAACCTTGTTTGGTATCATTAATTAATGTGAAACCTACGTATATCTCTCTGTATCCTGAGGAGAGCAGTATCATATTAAGTGACATTCGTTACGAAATTTGGATATTCTGCCAAGCAGGAAATAATTTTCGGCTCCATTTGCTTTATTACATTTCGTCAAGACAGGATAACAGCTACTCTGTGCTCCGCATACGACGAGAGGGTTAATAGGAGTAATCTTAGCAGACGAAATTGCTATGTTCACGTGTTGATACGCAACAAACAAAAGTATTAGGTATCGGGACTAAGGTCGTACTTGTCATCTGTGGTTGTGTAGGTGTTTAGCGTCTAAATCTTAACACTTTTTAAGACTTTTAAAACGTCATCTTTGTACACTTTGTCAGAATCACAGAATTGTAACAGCTGACGTCTTGAACTAGAGGTTTCCAGATTCGGTGGTTCAGGTTCAGGTTTGCTGACCAAATCAGAGATTTGATGTTCAAAATCAAACCTGAAAATGTTTCATTTTGGTTCTCGAAAAGAATTCTGAGGCCATATCAGACAGTTACTCGTAGCTACAGATATAAAGAAAAATATCTGATTTTGTCGTTGTTTGGTAATACCTAATCGTTGTTTCTTTACATTTCTCTTACGTGATGGGTAGGTGACGTAAGAGGAGAGCGGAAATAATCCACGTCGCGGGTATCTGCGAAGCTAAAGGATCCAAAATTTTGAGAAAGTTATTGACAAGAACAGTATTTGTATTAGTTTAATCAAAATTTTATATTTGGCTTCCACCCATAATTGCTGGCCATCTAATGATCACGAGCTTCATTATTGTGTAGGTCTAGAATATACTCCACCACGCTGCTCCAGTGCGGATTGGAGGAGGATTCTAGTTAGCAATGAATTACTTATCATTAGCTTTGGTAATGGAAACTTAAGGAATTCGGCTCACATAAAAGTTTTCACTCCATTTTCTTTTCATAACATTATATAGAGTCTTAAATCCGCACTGGGCCAGCGTGGTGGACTATGGTCTGTACCTCTAATATTGGAGAAAATCTGAGCCCAGCTAACTGTTACGATTTACAATAGAATACAAACGATTGGGCAATTCAATTCATAACACTTTCTAGAACAGCGATCGGAAAATAGGTTCGATAAAATATTTATTTTTAATCTTTCACTCAATTATACTTATCCAACAGAATATCCAGTGTCTCTGGCTACTTACATCAGTCTCGTCTTTCCGACCGGAGGAAGTGAGCTGAACAATTTTATAAATAGAGAGTCGGATTTACTCAGGTTACCCGGGTCGTCTTACGTCATAAAAATAGACATACGTCATAGAAACAAGATTCCTAACGGAACAATAGTGTAATCTTAACATTTCAAAGAAAACCACTTCTAGAAAATAGAAATTGTTAGAAATATATTTTTACTTCTTTTTGTCGAGTAGTTTAGCACTTATTGTTATTACTTATATGGTAATTTACTCCTGACTCGTTTTTTCTATAAGAATCTAAACGCAAATGAGCTTCTGTATATCGATAAAGATACATATTGTATTGCAAATATAACCGTAATGGAACTAAAAGATCTATTATTATACCTATTTATCAACAGTAGGGATATTAAGACATGCATTCTTTAGGGTTTTATTCTTTAGCATTCTTTAGGGGTTTCCTATGGAAAGTATTCAGTGTTCTAAAATTGAGAAGCTTTGCCATATCCAATCTTTGTATACTTACGGAGTCCAATATCAGAAGTACATACGTACTAGCAAAATACACCGATCCCAGGGATTAGCCGATAGCCATTAAGGAAAACAACAACCATTACAGTACAGGCAAAGTTAGAATAATACCCGCACGGCTACGAAAACCCCTAAAATACTGGATATTTCGAAATACAGTAGATACCTACATATCAAACTCTGAAGCCAAACGTAATCATATTAGTAACAAAATTTGTTCCCAAACTGCTATAAGATGATCTTGACTCGTACATTTGAACGGAAAGAGCACACCAATTAAATAGAGCTAGACATTTACGACTTGATTTTGGCAAGTGCGCGAATACTTCTATTGATACAACACAAAACACTTCTTGTACAAAATTAGAATTACTATAATGATCGTTATTTATTCTCAATATTAATTTAAGATATAAATATCAAAAACAATATTGATAAGTACGTATAACGTACCTATACCAAAAATATAGTACACGGTACAGTGTGTACGAAGCCTACAGTAACTACACAGGATGAAATATATCAATTGGAAACTATTCATTCGCACATTGTGATGTCGAGAAATTATCCTACCTATCTGAAATGAATATCCGCTGATAGTGGAAGCCGACCGCGCATTACGCAAACATGGCGCTTGACGGAACAATTTGTTGGGCCGTTCTTTGTAACGTCTCGCTTTGTGATTCGCGTTAACATAGCGTGAACATTTTGACAACTCGAATTTATTTTACAAGAGGGTAGAGAGGAGTGAGGAGCACACTCAGATAACGATAATTTCACTCTCGATGGTCTCGAACGACTTTTCGGGGCGTTCGTGCAATGATTTGGGCGTTAGTATTTTCTTTTAAAGTACGAGTAGGTACATTATTATCGAATGCCGTGAAAAATATGCACAAGCTGCGGTATTATCGTCATTAAACAGTAAATTCAAATTCAAATATTTATTTCTTCGAATTCGGAATATCGGAATATCAGTAGATATATTTTACACTCATAAAACTATTACAATATGGCCTAATGTATTTGGCTGTACATACATATACATATATTACAATAATTTGATATTTAGGTATAAATGACTTTCAGAGATGCAAAATTATGTTAAGGGATTAGTAAATTGTATTCATGTTTTTTTTGACGGGATTGTTCTATAGTGATAAAAACGTCTACAAGATAATATGAAAATTTTCACACTTGTTTATAAATAAGTAATAATAATTATTTAAACAGGATGAGCAATGACGGTAGCCAACGTTACTGGGGTAGTAAGCTGAAAAACGAAATAGTCCGCATTGTAAGCATGAATAGCGATTTATCTCTTTCACAATATTGTTTTCAGCATAATTATGAAGTGTTTAATACTTGAAGGGAGTACGACATTGAGTGCAGCGTATTTCAACCAACACAATATTTTAGTTTACATACTCGTAATGCTTTATTCACTGCACAGTGTTTGCCGAATGGATGTCCATTGTTGAATATTTGATTTAAAATCATCACAGCGGAGAACAATTTTACGCTGGGTAACATGAACTTTTGATAACCAGAACATTACGTTTAGGTAGGTAGTATTATAATTACAATATAATTCGTACTTATATTAAAATTCATCATTTTTAAACGACTTTAAAAAAGGGAGTTCATAATTCGAATGCTTTTTATGTGTGTTCAGCGATTTTTAAATTTTTTCGTTGTTTATAAGCCGATTTGATAATTTTTTTTGGAAAGTAAATATTCCAAGGGTGGTCCCATGTTAAGGACACCAGGATCTGATGATGGCATCCCATAAAAATCGAGGTGAACTTTCAAAAATTGTGGGGGCGACTAGTGTGTTTGTTAATGTTTTCTTTAAGTACATTAAAGCACTACAATTTCATGAAGATCTGGAGTCGATCTGATGAAGCTGAAAGACAGTCGAGGGAACTCCTCAACGATTTACAGCAGTTATTTTGTGTTTGGGCTTAATTAATTATGTAGTGATAACAACTTTACCTAGATAGGTTGAATTAAACGCCACCTGGCGAGTAATTTTTGAGTTATCGCTACTTGTCGATGTTGAAGTCGGTTATTTTTTGTAAAAAGCAATTATTAGTAAAATCAAATTTATATAATCAGAATTTTAAGGAAACATTTTTCCCTGCCTGTGACGCATGAAAATGTAATACGGAGTGAATCAAGGGCAAACTTCGGCGCTAGTCCTCAAGAAATCTTGTAATGTAAATTTAGATAAATTGGGAAATAAAGTTAGACATGTAGCATTCGTTTGTATAAAGAACATTTTGTAAGGTAACTTCTAACTTTTCTAAAATGTAAATTATATTAAAAAAATAGTAGGTAAATGTTCCTATTGCGCTCATAACAGTTATTTAGAGTATAGGTATATAGGTATTATAAATATTATAGGGTAGGTATATGTGGTTCATATTTTTAATATAAAGGTAAATAAAATACACACAACAGCATTGGTGCATACTCGTTGTTATTTTTACGGACATCGTTTTTAAGGCACCCATTAGGTTCAATTCTTATTAATGTGATAAAACTCAAAGGGGAAAAGGTGCACGTTAGATCGAATACTTACGAATATGAATGCGAATAAATTAGAGGTGATAACTTTTTTATCTATAGATAAGTAGCTCATTCGTTCGAACAAGAAATAAACAGGTACCTAACAATTCACTGTAATAAAGTATTTTATGTCACAAATCAACCTCTAAATGGATTGTCAAGGAGTTTACTCTGTCCATGTTGTACTTGTAGATAATATATCTCCTGTAGGTACGTGGTATTTTATACGACTTTAATGTACGTTCCGTGTATGTTCGTGTTTGAAATATTAACTTGAAATGCTGCATGACACGGGGATGACAACGCGAAAATTTTCCCGCCGTATAATTTCCTACTGTAAAGTTTTAATTCTCACATAGAGTGCGCTAAAAGCGTCTGGCAAGTTCCATAGGCGCGCAGATACACAGGCACACTTTGCACACAAAGCCTACAAACATAAAGACGGCCTTTGTGCCTGACGAGCAGTAGACACGGATGGGGTCCGTCAAATCGCTTCTTGCTGCTAGTTTAAGAGTTTACTTGCCTGTGTTCACGTGTGCATGGTTGACTTGCATGTAATATGTTCAAATTCGATTTACTCACAAGCCTTTGAACTCGTTTTTGTCGAAAATATATTTTTTAATATAAACTAACTACACAAACTAGCTATACAAACTGTAACAATTCATGCGACCACGTCATTTTACATTTGATGGTGAGAGTTGAACAACCTCCTAAATAGAAACTAAACCGTGGTCATATCTTGCAGCAGATGGCAAATCCAACATGAGCAGCTGAGGCATTCTTGGATGTCCAAATCGATCGAGACAAAATCGATGCTTTGGAATAGGAGACTACTCCAAACTTGCTTTTATTTTCTTTTTTCGTTTTATGCATTCCACATATCACTTACGTAAATGAATAGATACAGTGAATTGGAAAAAACAGTCGGTACACAAAAGCCTCAGTTTTGATTTCGAGTTCTCCGTAAAGCGATGTAGGTATGCTTGTTATAACTAAACTAAACCTTTACTCGTTTGAAATATAAAGCGGAATGCTTTATGATACAGGAATCACACAGGAACGACAACGCGGAAGTTTTTCCGCCGTTTAATTTCCTGGTAGCGTAGTGATGTGCGACATAAAGAGCTCTTCAACCGGACTATGCACACAAAGTTAACGCCGCGTTTAAATTTCAATAAGTCAACGCAGATACTTACACACACCCATTTAATTTCGAATTCGTAGTGAGTTTAGTCCTCGTCAATCGATCATAAAACCCAGCATAGAATAGAAAATGAAACGAATCCACGTTGGATTGTTATTACATGAAATCGCCTGAAAAGCACTTCTACAGTTCTTTCAGATCCGAGAGGCTATTTTCTAGCAAACCATCGTAATATTATACTGTTATAAGTTTATGCCTTACCTGCGCTACTGTCGATGTAATAGGCATATTTTATGAGTTTAATACGACAGAGTAAAGTTTTATGGTGTTCTATGTTGTGACTTCTCTCGTGATAATATGTGCCTTAAAGTGTAGTGAGCACAAAACGATATCAAATACTTTCGTGTATAATATACATATATAAATAGAATTAAAAAAGACTTCAACATCGACAAGTAACAAAATCAAAACGAATCAGAGCAATAGAAGACAATTAAACACGCATTTTTTGGGATAGCTCTAGTAAATAGTAATACTCGTCAGATGACGTTCAAATTTAATGCGACCATGCGTAAGCTTTTGAAAATGAAATAAATATCATAATCAGTTCATCCAGTACTTCTAAGGTTACATGTAGGTATATAAAAATACACAGTTGAATCAAGAAGTTTTTTTTTGAAGTCGATTACAAACTAGTTACCGACAATGATGATATAAGTGTAGTTCTGGGTCGGTCACAGTTGTTATGGGCAGCGGCGGAGGGGTGGTGCTGCATGATCGTTTGATCTTAATTCCATAAAAAAAACTTGCCTAATCAAACCTAATCTCATCAATCAAATCTATACCTACTAAATATTACATTATATGCGGATGCTCCCGGTGAGGGAGCACCTTTAAACATACATAGATTAATCAAGTTCGTTACTATGTACGGTGGTGTGATGATATTGATAATATAGCCACATAATTGTCTTAACGACGATTTGATCGTTACTTAAACTTTTACAAATAGGTAAGTATGAGCTATGAGCTTAAAGAAATCCTTATTTATTTTGGAATCCTTTGAAAAGCTCTTCGCTTCTTTCATATCCCCGGGCATTATTCAATTAATTATGATGATATTTGACTTATACTTTTTATTAGATACCTAATAATAGTAGTAATTTAAAAGGCGTAGAATATTTATTTTCTTAAAAAGCGGATCGGTTCTGATGTAGTTATTTTTTGTTATTGGCCTTGAAAACCTGGCAAAGGATAATGAAACAAAATTTAGGTTTTATGTTTTTTAAGACCTTATTAAAAATATTTTTAAAATTTAGAGATTTAACAAAATTTACCTCTAAATAACCGAAATGAACCTCTGTGTTAACTGCCAATAATTATACACCTTAGTATAAATAAATATCTAAATAAATACCTAAGTAAAATAAATGTTTTGAATTGAAGCGCAGGCAGGTATTATTCGATAGTTATTGATTTTCGAGTAATATAGAACGTGTCAAACGCATAGCTACGAATATTACGATATCAAGGCGTTTAATTTTGATGCCTATCATGGAGCTGAACGCATTCCAATTCACTTCCAATGCACGTCAAATAAGCCGACACTTCTACATGTCTGTCAAAATTAAATGAAATATCATGCACAATCCCTCAGTTCTCTTGCCAGTTAGTGTAAATGAAATTATTTTAATCTAGCACATTCATGTGATTAATAGAATAGAAGATTCTTATATTCTCTAAAGTGTTAAAAATTTATCGATAATATAATATGAATTAAATATTTGAAATTTAAATAGGTAATTACACTAATTACTGTTTAATTTTTCAGAGTTAAGTTTCGTAATTAAAGGAGATGACCAGTTTCAGGCCAAGACTTGACACGTGTCAATTAGGTACCAAAAAAATTGTCTTATTTCCTTGATTAACTTAAATAAATATTAGCTTTTTTGGCAATGGCCAAATGGAGATATTAATTTTTTTTAAGTATTTATCGCTATCTCCGTAAATGTCTGACATATTAATATATTAGTATTTTTTTCGTATTTAACAATCTTCGTAAACGCTTACCATAGTTCGCGAATAGAGCACATCCGTAGAGATGGAACACTTAACGTTCCTTTATGTCAACTATCGATTAAATAATCGATTGATGAACGTCATTCTCTCGGTAATACGTCTTAATTAAAATAATAATTATGGTTAAATGTATTATCATGTTGTTCCTATTATACAATTAAATGATTGTTATTTTTAATAAGATGTGTAAAATAAATAAGAATCGATACTGATTGCTTCAATGAATCGATTAACAAAGATCGTCTATTCTGTCAATGTCAATACGTCATATACGTCAAAATGTCATATTCCTGTATAACCTTTATCAGGTTTGCTTTGGATTTGGATCTTTGACTTCTTTGAGACATAAATCTATGCGTAAATTGTGGAATAGCAATCAATCGTTGCAATGCTACTGGAAGTAGGACATTAGACGTTGACGCGATACTTGCTTGCCATTGTACGGGAATGGATCGCGTCGCGCCTCAAATTGTAAGTACTTACTGCTTAGTTATACTATTATCTCTACACTATTACTATTCTTATTCAGAAAGTGTTTTCACTAATAGCTTCCCATTGCAATAATTTAAAAACATATTTTGTACAGTTGTACAGTTTAGGTACAAATGTTTCATACAAACCTATGTAATCTATTTCATACCCCTGGCCATTTATTAGCATTATCTATATTAATAGAACCAAATATTGTTTCAGGTACATTCTAATGATTTTGTGTGCCAAGCTTCTTGGAATGTCGCCAGCCAGTGAGGAAAGTAGACCAGAGGTGTCACCTATGGGGCACCATTGAATCTGCATTCTCTGTGGACACTCTCTTCTAAGAAGAATATATGATTTCATCAATTATGCACTTCAGTACAAGAATGCAGACGTTATAAAAGAATCGATTTTACCAAGAACGGTTTTTAGTTTTAAAGCATTTATAGTTTATATTCATTGATAATAATTTATTGATGAGTGTAGCGAAGTTACTAAATCACAAATGAGATGTTGAAGTCTATCATCTAACTCCGATTTGGTATATAAATAATATTTATTTTGTCCTGGGTGTTAGTGATATTTAATTTGTAATGTCCATGCCACCCGCAACACAGAGATACTACTGTGAGGGTATGAGTGTGTTTGTGTTAATTAATAAACAAGCATGTTTAAAAAAATATATTTTAATAAGAAGCATTTTCACACTTGTTATTTATTTTTATGTTGGTGCTTCAAGTGTTTACTCTTATTTGTCACTCTTGTTGGCAACACTCTAAAACAGCGACCAGATACTTGACCGATCATTTATATATTATACTCATCTCACTTGGTACACGTACACCAATTGAAATAGGCTCGGTCATATTTTGGGGACTATATAAGAGCAAATGGCAGATATCTGATATAACTGTACAGAGAGATCGACAGCTCTCTATTACAAGAGCTGTCAATATCCGACACCACATGGTTGTTAAGAGGCCGAATACAGTCTAGGCACATAAGTGCAAAAACATATTTTGTATATGTTTTAATCGATGGTACAAAAAGTGGAAGAGATGCTATTGTTCAATATTATTGCAACTGCGTGGTAGGAAAAAGGACTGTTGGTTGCTGTGCTCATACTATGAGCATTATATGGTACCTTGGTTGGGCAAGGTACCAAGAGAATATAGTGCCTCCTGCAAAGTCTCCAGACTGTATATTAATAAACTATGATGATGATCCTGATTAAATGCATTAAAAAAACTGGTTTTTTATTTGAATTCTCCGATAGGTCATAAAATTAGTTCATGTTTATAATAGTAATAGCAGCGTCAACTTAACTACACTTTTACTACTATTCTAGCTACAAATGCGTGAACTCGCTATGTGTGCAATAGGTTTATGTATCTAATCCATCGCAATAAATTAATAGACACCTAATGATATTAAGTGTTATGCAAGTAGTAAGTACGGGTGTAAATACCCGTTCGTAAAAAGTATAATATTGTTACGTGTCAGGAGTACTGGGTTCGAGAAAATGCCAAAATGTACCACAAAGACTTTATTTGTACTCGTAGATACACAATCACACTATGTACACAGTACACACTAAAACACTCTGCACGTAGATACTAGTAAACACACTCGTCGAACACTGTATCGCTCGTAGAACTCACTTCACTTCGCACTGGTATCGCTCGTAGGTATCGCTGGTATCTTCCTGGTTTCGCTTCCGAAACTAGAATGTCTGCGGTTGGCCGATCGCTCCTTTTTATACCCCTCACGCACCATTCACGCTAATCCAGAACTTTCTCGCTAATTCCGGACGGACCAGATTCGTCTAAAATTCGAGAACGTTCCTTGCAACCGACTTTCGCCCGTATGACTATTGCCGTAATGGTCGAAGCGTCGTGCGTACTTTTGAAGACGGGCAATCGCGCTTTTGTTCTATTGTTGTCTCGACATGTTTATGGCCCCTATTGTTTATTGTTTAGCGAGGTACGCCAGGGCTGTCACATTGCCCCCCTCTTAGTCATGCTCGTCCCGAGCATTATTCGATCCATGAAATGGTGCCAATCTGTCCACGTGCACGATCTTCGGCTTTCTTCTGTCCCCCTGTCTGATCCGGTAGGTCACGTCATTAATCCTCGTGACAACTGTGTAGGGGCCTTCCCATCGTGCTTGTAGCTTCGGAGACTTCCCTTTCTTCCGCAGTGGATTGTGCAACCATACAGAATCTCCCTCCTTGAAACCATGTTTCCGAGCATCGCGATCGTAGCGGGTTTTCATCTTTTCGCTGGTCTTCAAACATTGCTCTCTTACAAGATCATGTGTCTCGTCCAATTGTATCCGTAAGTCCGCGATGTATTCAACGGTTGGTTTCGGGGCATCTGGCGGTGTTCCGGTAAGCAAATCCAACGGCAGACGCATTTCTCTTCCGAAGTTAACTTTAGCCGGTGTAAATCCCGTAGACTCGTGTATGGCAGACCGATATGACATCAGGAACAGAGGAATGTACCGATCCCAGTCTCGCTGATGTTCCTCGACGACCTTGGCCAAGTGATTTTCCAACGTTTGGTTGAATCTCTCCACCATGCCGTCAGATTGAGGATGCGCCGGTGTGGTACGTGTCTTATTTATTCCCAAAAGTTCACACATCTCCTGGAATAACGTCGACTCGAAGTTCCTGCCTTGGTCGCTGTGTAACTCCAATGGTACACCAAAGCGGCATACTACCTCCTGGACAAGTTTCTTGGCCACGGTCTTCGCCTCTTGGTTCGGAGTTGCAAACGCTTCCGGCCATTTACTGAAGTAGTCTTGAACCACTATGATGAATCTATTCCCGTCTTCCGTCTGAGGGAATGGCCCAGCAACGTCTATGGCGATTCTCTCCCAAGGGGCTCCGACGTTGTACAGCTGTAGTTTCCCTTTGGATCTAGTGCGGGGCCCTTTCACTGAAGCGCACACTGTACACTTCCTGCACCAATCTTCGACGTCCTCTCGACACCGCACCCAATAAAAGCGTTCTCGTATCTTTACGAGGGTCTTCTTGATGCCGAGGTGCCCACCAGAAGTGCCATCGTGTACGAGCTTCAGCAAATCAGCCACTTTACTTCTAGGGATAACCATTTGCAGGGTTCGTTCCCTTCCGTTGAGTGACTCCCAGATCCGGTAAAGCACGCCATTCTCTAGTGTAAGGCTGTCCCACTGAGCCCAGTATGCCTTAGTCGTCGCGCTTGATGTTGACACGTCACTCCACAGGGGCCTCTGTCCTTTGGCTTTCCATTCCATGATCAAGCTGAGGTCTTTGTCTTCCTTCTGAGCTTGGCTTACTTGCTCCGTTCCCCAAGACTCGTCTAGGTCCTGCATCCTTATTACCCTGACCTCTTCTTTAGCCTCATGCTTGATGCAATGTCGACATTCTTCGGAGCATGGGCGTCGTGATAGGGCGTCGGCATTCGAATGAGCTCTTCCGTTACGATGCTCTATCACGAAGTTAAACTCTTGAAGCTGTTCGATCCACCTCGCAACCTGGCCTTCCGGGTTCTTGAATTGCAACAGCCACCTAAGAGCGGCGTGGTCCGTTCTTATCGTGAACTCGCGTCCCAGCAAATATTTGCTGAAGTGTTGAAGGGTCTTCACTACAGCCAGTAATTCACGCCGAGTCACGCAATAGTTCCTTTCAGGTTTCGACAGGGTCTTGCTGAAGTACGCAATGACCACCTGCTGGCCGTCCTGTTCTTGCGATAACACCCCTCCGATGCCAGTATTGCTAGCGTCCGTGTCTACTGTGAATCTCCCTTCTCTTCTGGGGTAACCAAGAATCGGAGCCGAGCACAGACGTTCCTTTAAGCGAACAAACGCATCTTCGCAATCGGAATCCCAACTGAAGATTCTCTTGTCCTCCGTGAGACGATGTAACGGCTTGGCTATCTCGGAGAAGTTCTTCACAAACCGACGGTAATAGGCGCATAGTCCCAAGAACGCTCTTACATCGGTCTTGTTCTTTGGGGTCGGCCATTCTTGAACAGCTCTTATCTTATCTGGATCAGTGCGAACACCTTCGTCCGATATGATGTGTCCCAAGAATGATACTTCCTTCTTGAAGAAGTCGCATTTCTTCGGATTGAGCTTTAGGTTGGACTCACGGAATCGTCTGAATACCTTCTCTAGATTTCGCTTGTGTTCCAGAAAGCTTCGTCCCATGACTATGACGTCATCGAGGTAAACCAGACAAGCGTCCCCCAAAAGTCCAACTAACACTCGCTCCATGAGACGCTCAAAAGTGGCAGGAGCGTTACATAGCCCAAAAGGCATTACGCGAAACTGCCATAAGCCATTTCCGGTTCCGGTGGTAAAGGCAGTCTTCTCCTTGTCGTCTGGTCGTACTTCTACCTGCCAGTAACCACTCTTCAGGTCGACCGTCGAAAACCACTTCATGCCACCAAGCATATCTAACGTGTCGTCAATCCGGGGCAGAGGGTAGCTGTCCTTCTTGGTAACGGTGTTAAGCATCCTGTAGTCAACACAGAATCTAGTACTGCCATCCTTCTTCTTCACGAGTACCACAGGTGAACACCAAGGGCTAGTTGACGGCTCGATCACCTTGCTGCGCACCATGTCGTCGATCATTTCTGCAACTTCGTGCTCCTTTGCCAATGGTACTCGTCTCGGTCTTTGCTTGATCGGTGAAGTATTGCCGGTATCTATTGGGTGAGTGACAAGATTTGTTCTTCCAAGGTCGCTATCTCCTCTGGTAAAGATGTCCTTGTAGTCCATCAACAACTTTGCTGCCTGAATATATTCTTCAGAGCTCAAATTCCTCCTGGTCGCCTCCAGCAAAGATGTCATGTGAACCGTTGATCCAGGTTTGTCTGAGTTTTCTTGGATCTTCCTCAAGCTATCCACGGCTTCACATCGGCCAATGACTGTATTCTTTCCGAGATGTATCGGCACGCTGCTAAGATTGATGACCTTTAACTTAGCGTCGCGTTTGGTCATGAGCAGTGTCCTTGCCGTGATCCAACTGGGATGATCTCCATAGTCTTCCACTACGACACATCGGTCCAGCTGTATCTTTTCGGGAAACCTAACCTTGACCAAGGTTTCCGATCTGGGTGCCAGCTTCACTGTCCTTAAACAGTACACTGCTCCTGAACATGAACCGTCCAAGAAGACTTCTTGATCCTTGAAGCTTAACACTCCTCTGGCTATATCAACTATACAGTGATGTGTCCGTAGAAAGTCCAGTCCGATAATGCAGTCGTCAGTTATATTCGCTACTAAAACAGACTGCGTGTAAATGTCATTTCCGAGTTTCAGTCTTGCTTCCGTAACTCCTAGGACGGTCACTGGCTGGCCTGTCGCTGTCTGTAGATTGCATGATGGTCGTCCATTTTCCCACATGATAGTCCGCTTGAGTAGTTCCGGTCGAACGATGGATTTCGATGCTCCCGTGTCAATCGTAAAGCGACAGGGTATGCCATTTATTTCTCCAGTAGTTACGAGGCTGTTCCCGTCACAAGCTTGTGATACCAAGACAGTAGGGGCTCGACGAAGTCCAGCCAGTGCCCGCCCCGCGGCGCTGGCGCCTCTTAGTTTAACGGCTCCTGGGTGTCGACTTGGGTGGCCGTCGACACCGATTTCGGTTGCTTCCGAGTCCGGCAGTTAATCCTTATATGTCCTCGTTCACCGCATCCGTAGCAGATAGGCCCAGTACGAGGTTGGATCGCCGCTACAACTTCGCGCACCTTACAACTCTTGTAGTCGCTTCGTACCGCTTCTACTTCAAGGGCATGCGCTAAAGCTGCTTCCAATGTGGCGTGATGACCCAAGCGCACCGTTGCTCTCACTTCAGGATCCCGTATACCGCTGACAAACGCCTCTAATACTTTGTCTTCTACCGGTGTGGAACTCGAAGCATAGGCTCGACGTACGAGGCGCTCGATCTCCGTAGCCCATTGCTGCAGTCCTTCGCTCGACTTCTGTACTCGGTCTTTAAGTTGCGCGCGGTACACGTGCTCTAGGTGCTTCTCCCCGTATCGAGCTTCCAAGGCCTTGAATAGCGACTCCAAGGTGCGTCGATCGGCGGGCAGGTTCTCAAGCACCAGCAGTGCCTCCCCTCGAAGAGCTAGGGTGAGCGCCGCCAACGAGTGCTCGTCCTCCCAGCCATTCCCATTAGCGACTATCTCAAACTGGTGCCTAAACGTCGTCCACGAGGTCGTGCCGTCGAAACTTGGGACCTTAAATTTCGGGGCCCCAGGACATGGACTGGTTGCTGCCGTGCCCAAAACCTTCATTTTTTGCAGTTTATTGTCCAAATCCACGAGCCTAGTTTCGTGGAAGTTCACTGACGCACTGAGGCTGTTGATTGATGCGTCATGGCTTTTGAGGGCTTGGTCGTGCTCAGATGTACGCGCTTTTACCAATTCCAGGTCCTCTTTCACGACGTTCAAATCTCCCTGGAAACCATCCAGCTTTGCGTCGATTGCCTCCATGGTTTTGCGCTGGCTCTTCATGTCTTCGCGCTGGCTCTTTATGTCCTCGCGCAGGCTCTCCATTGCTTCGCGCTGGCTCCCCAACAGTTTACTTTCCAGGCTCTCCATTGCCTTGCGCTGGCTTTCCATGAATTCGCGCTGGCTCTGCTGTAAGGCGGCTAATAACGAGGCCATATCCAATGAACTCGCTGATGCAGCAGATGTAGTCGGTGGTCCAGCGGTGTTCTCCGTTTCCATGCGGTCACGACCCGGCGACTCCATCCGCGCGGCATCCAATGCCGTCTGCCGTCGCGTACGAATCCCTTCTTCACTTTGCGGTACTACAGGCATCCCACTTCTGACACCAATTGTTACGTGTCAGGAGTACTGGGTTCGAGAAAATGCCAAAATGTACCACAAAGACTTTATTTGTACTCGTAGATACACAATCACACTATGTACACAGTACACACTAAAACACTCTGCACGTAGATACTAGTAAACACACTCGTCGAACACTGTATCGCTCGTAGAACTCACTTCACTTCGCACTGGTATCGCTCGTAGGTATCGCTGGTATCTTCCTGGTTTCGCTTCCGAAACTAGAATGTCTGCGGTTGGCCGATCGCTCCTTTTTATACCCCTCACGCACCATTCACGCTAATCCAGAACTTTCTCGCTAATTCCGGACGGACCAGATTCGTCTAAAATTCGAGAACGTTCCTTGCAACCGACTTTCGCCCGTATGACTATTGCCGTAATGGTCGAAGCGTCGTGCGTACTTTTGAAGACGGGCAATCGCGCTTTTGTTCTATTGTTGTCTCGACATGTTTATGGCCCCTATTGTTTATTGTTTAGCGAGGTACGCCAGGGCTGTCACAATATTATACTAAAATTATGTACAATGAAGGTAATTATCCAAGTGGACTTAGTACCATAATTATTTAATGATATTTTCTTCATTAAACACGTAACCAGTGACACTCCAAGTACCTAGTTTGCGACAAGTATAACCTAAAAATCTCGAAGTTTATCATAAGAATACTTTTAATGGCCATTGCAGATTGTTGTGAAAATTGGGCAACATAAAATTAATATTATGTTGTAATTTATGGCAAATTTTCAGTTCTGTAACGTCGGGCCTGAGTTTGTATGGGAATTGGGTTTGTCCTTTTCATCACACATGAGTAAATAACAAAACATAACTTGGGGATCATAAGTTTTATACGAATGAATATAAGAAGAAATAACGATAAAGTTTTCGTTAATTTAGGGGACAGCTTTTGCTATTGTATAAATTATAAAAAAAAATATTATGGTTGCATAACATTATATCAAAATATTACTTATAACTACTAGGTACACCTTTTTTTAAATCTCCATATTAAGTAACCTCTGTTACCCCAAAAGAGAACAGAATTAATAACTTTGCAAAAAAATCTGTGCTATAAAACTGTCGTAGGAGAAGAGAGGTACTTACTAAACAATTATTTGTAAGACAAATAATATTTTGATTTGGTTATATTTTCTACTTTATATTTATTCCTAAACGTGAATTTCACAAGTGAAATGATACTTATTTTACGATATCTACCTTCTGTTAGGCTTGAATTCCGGGTTGTTAGAGTACCAATTACCACAACGACGGTTGTTAGACCCAAACTAAACCTGATCAATCCTTGGGTAAAAAATTACAGTTTTCTGGTATCTTAGCTATTGCAATTATATTTAGCACAGTGACGTTTAGAATAACAAATCTACATATAACAGCAATATAGTACATATTTTTCATTACCGCTCATAATAAAAACCAACTTTAAAGTTCTTTACTCTATGGTTATAGATGTCTGGCTGTAGAAAAGAGACAATAATCAAAAAGTTATTGAATTCAACAAATTTAAAAAATTAAACGAATTTAAATCCATAAAACAAATCTGTAGGATTGTAATGCACGTGATAGAAATATTAAGAAATACTTTTGAAATCAATAAGTTATTATGTAGATAATATGACATGGAAAAATAATGTTATGTATAGTAAACCCAACTTAAGATTGAAACGAAAGAGGCGCTGTCGGACGCATTTGACATTCATTTGACCAATCATTGCACACTAGTAACTGACAGATGAATGACCACAACGTACTTATGAATGACTTTTCGTTAGTTCCAATTTTTGCCATTTCAGAGATAAGTTGGGCGCACTGTAGGTAGGAGGTAGGTATGTCAAGATGTTTTGAGGTCTAAGGGATTTTATCAGCAGTAGAGCTACTCTACCTGTCTGCGTACTTTGCTGAACAACGGACGAGGTTACGACGCCATTCATCCTTCCAGGATAAGGGACTTTGTACCACACAGTTTAATCCCTACGGTACTATAGTATTCTGCGGCAATGTACTACGGAATACGTGGATTTTCAACCACTAGCTAGCTATCACTCCTCTTTTTAAAACTTTCATCTATTTCAGCCGCATAGTATGGATAATGTATATGGCTAAGTATGGATATTAACGCTGGATAACTAGAAATAATGCTTTTTTTTTAAATTGCCGCAGTGTTGCTGACGTCTGTGGGTAATGGGCTGTCTCTGTTACCTTTCTGATCAGATGGCTTGTATGCTCGTAAATATTTTTCCCACGATAAAAATCTCATTAATGCAACATATTATTCTCTCTTTATTGCAAGCAACATACTTAAATTAAAATCAATATATTTTCAAGTACCATTACATTACAAAGAGAATGACGTGTAAATGTTTTCAATTGTATGTTATTATTTTGGCGATCGTATCATCGCCTTCAGACGATTCACCCTTCCCGCCGTCTGGGATGCTGGCAGCATCGTAGTACAGAAATAGTGCTAGATATTTATGGTCTATTAGCGTAGAGTTCTTTCAACTCTCCGTTAACAATCGACAGGTAAGCGTACAAATATTTTATTACTCCTCCCAGACTCAGTTTAGATATAAACTTTATAAATAACATGACGTCATTCATCCATGTTTTACAGCACTAGCACGTATAGTAACAATTTGGATGAATTATAGCTACGTAAGCGTGCTCTTTCAGCACCGGAACGTAAATAACTAATTTATTTTCTAGGAGCTTTTACCTCGCTGTGGCGAGGTATTTTGTCGTGTCACGGTCGTTGTAGCCAAAATGCAACCAATTTGTGAAAGCGGGCGCGATATTAATTATTTTATTTTGCATACAACAACGGCAATATCCAAATCTACCCAGATTTAACTGAATACAAATTGTTATCTCCAGATTGTATTCTGCAGTTACTTGGCAACGGTAGAAGAATATCTAATCTATGGGCCTATGTGGCCGGAGCTTAGGACGTGCTCTATTCGGGGATTGTATTGGCTGAAATAAAATTATGCAGTTATGTTTACATATTATTTCTAATGGTCTAAGTCTCATACCGTAAATTCTAATTAACTTCGTTTTCATAATATTTTGCATCTCTTACTTTAAAGTTTTTGATTTCATATCTTTCTGGAGCGTCTTACATGTGAATGTGAATATATTACACTTAGTCTTTTCAGTATTAGTGACAGCCAATGCTTTGAACGTTGGACCCGCGAACTTCTGGGCTTGAACTCTGGCATGCACGTCTAATTTTCGAAAAATATGTGCGCATTGTGATTTAATTATAACTTGCTTCAGTGAAGGAAAACAATGCGAGGAAACCTGCACACCTCAAAGATCTTCAAAAAGTTCAGTGTGTGTGCACTAATCCATATTGGGCTAACATGCTTATCTAGTCTATGCCCTGCACCCCTCATATTGTGAGAAGAGATCCGAGATCAGTATTGGGGCACGTATTGCTTGTGATGACTTACACTTCGTTATTTCCGCCCATCAACAGTTCCGTCGAAAGATTCGATAATAAAATGAGCATCGTTAATCACTATCCTTTCATTTGCTCCGTTTAAGTTGTCAGGAAATAAATTCTATTTGCAAAAAAGGCACGATGAGTTTGATACGCGGAAGCGAACGCACTGCAGCTCGGCTGACTTTAGCGTATGTATTTCGGTCGAATGACAGATAAGAGAGGAGCGTGCAAACAATACGGTTCCGCCTCTGACGCCGGCGTCGTGGTTACAGAATACCTATTCGCACAGCATTCGCGGTCGTTGCTCCAAGTGCTACGCGTCAATGAATACTATTGTTTTAAAGTTACTGCATCTTACGAAAACTACGGCATTTTGTTTTCCTGGATTATATTCGGTTCAAAGCATTTTTATCAGTCGGAGCTATAACGACAGTTAAGTTTGTAGACTCGGTGAACTTTTTAAACAAATCTCTTTTTTAAATACCTTCTGACTAGCATAACTAGAGGGGTGTAGATCTCTTCTACCGGGCTCTTGTCTGTTGCATATTGGGCCCTTTAAGGATTCTGGCCTTTCTGTCCTTTGCTCTCATCTGTTTATTAATGTTTTAGCCGATATAGCCTTTCCATTGTCAAAAGCCGGCGTATTTGTTTCTATGTTGTTTTATAAATTCTGTCTCGTTTCGAAATATGCGATACCAGTATCTAAAGCGCGTTGAAAAACCATTGAACAAGTATTAACAACGAATGCTGTGTGAAGTTTCTTTTTCTTATTTTTATTTCTTTAATTATTTAAGTACCTACCCATAGCAATTGATACTCCCGGTAATTAGTAGGTACACTGTGTGCCGATTCTTTATCAAGTAACAACCTCTTTTGAAGGATAATCCTTGAATACCTAAGTCGTGGGTATGAAAATAAAAGTAAGAAATGGATTCACAACAACCTTATAATAACGGGTGGCGCAAAAGTACTGGCACTAAAGAATACTAATAACTGAATCAAATTGAGTCTTTACTTTTGCGCCACCCAGTACAACAAGCTATCGACTGACGTTATTTAAATTTTTCTTCTATTTATTATTCTGTAAGTCAACGTAATATCATGTTTATGGGGAGTATTACCGTCAATCCAAGATACCCTCCGCTGGTGGTGGATAAGCTGCCCGACTGGGCTCACCACTTCCGAGAGCTCAAAGGGCGGCTTGGACATGCCCCCAACGCACGCCCCTATGGAAAAGGGCTGCGTTTTCAAGCGAAGAGCGAGAGGGAGTTCCGGACCGTGCAGTCTTATCTCTGGGACCTAGAACAGCGCGAAAAGGTCTCATGGCACGGATACTCCCTCCCAGCGGAGCGGAGCCTACGAGTGGCCATTAGGGGGCTGCCAGTAGACACCGCCCCGCAGGAGATAGAACAGGAGCTCCGCGACTTGGGTTACGAACCCGAGTATGTCCGCCCCATAAAAGCACGCCAAGGGAGGCCAGGCTGCATATTCCTGGCCATTCTAAAGAGGACCCAGGACCTCACACCGGGCATTTACGCCGTAGATGAGCTTCTATGCATGCCCGGTGTCAAGATCGAGGCCTGGCGGGGAAAAAAGGGACCGGCGCAATGCCACCGGTGCCAACAGTTCCGACACTCGTCGCACAATTGCCACAGAATGGCGGCCTGTGTGCGTTGCGGCGAGGAACATTCCGCCCGCGAGTGCCCTCGACCTCTAGAAGAGCCGGCCACCTGCGTCAACTGCGGGGGGCCTCACCCGGCCAACCATGTCGGCTGCCCCGTCTACAAGAAAGAGGCGAGGAATAAGCGTGCAGGCCCGGTGGCATTAACGGGGGAGCACGCTCAACTCCCCCGCCCTCGAACAAGATCAAAATCCGGTCCGAGGGCGGACACCCGGAACGCGGAAGAACCGCACCAGCCAGGCTCGCTGATGGCGGCAGCAAATGAGCCTCGGCAGCGCGGAGCTCCAAGTCGGAGGAGCAAGAAGAAGAAGGGAGGGAAGGGGAAGGGGAAGAAGGCACAGGCCGTCCCCCCCCCACCACCACCACCCACTTCAGCACCTCCCCAGGGCGTTCCCAAGGCCGAACCCAAGAAGGGAACGAAAAAGAGGGAAGCCGGAGAACAGGCAACGGCCCCTCCCCGCGCCCCACGTCGCACAGAAGCGGCAGGGGGCGAGGGTAATCCACACGTATGTTTCGTGATGGAACTGCTCAGCACAGTTATGCGGGGGGGTTGCAGAGGGGAAATGCCCCCTGCAACTAGCCTCAGAGGCCCTCAATAAACTAGCGGCCTACTATGGATAGTAGGCCCATCAGAATAGTTTTTTGGAACGCCCGCGGCCTTAGGAGTAAGGCCGCCCTCCTCCGACTCTTCCTGCGGGAGCAGAATGTCGACGTGGCCCTAGTCAGCGAGACTCTACTCTCCCCGTCGGTACAACTCAAGATTCCGGGATATCATATATACCGCCAGGACGACGCCGCGGCTACAGGACAGCCGCTCAGAGGGCTGGCAGTGCTGGTGAGACGCAGAGTCGTTCACCAACCTCTCCCGCCCATGATTCTCGACTCCATGCAGGCACTTGGGGTCGAAGTATGCCTAGACACCCCGCTCCGGCTGTATGCGATTTACCGATCGCCCCGCGGCGCACCAGAGCCGGCTGACGTCCGCAAACTGCTGGACTCGCCGCTCCCAACCATTGCCGCGGGTGATTGGAATTGCAAGCACCCGGGGTGGAACTCCAATGTTACCAACAGAGGCGGGAGGGTCCTCTTTGACCTAGCTGATAGCCTCGGTTTGGACATATACGGCCCGGACTCCCCGACGCATTATCCCGACCAGAGGAATATTGCGTCGGACGTGCTAGATATCGCCGTATGCCGGGGCTTGCACTGCCAGCTTCAACTAGAGGCGCTGCAGGACAGCATGGGGTCCGACCATGTTCCTGTCCTGCTCGTCCTGGCGAAGGAACCCAGTAGAGTCTTGCCTAGAAGGCCACGTCGTCTAACGGACTGGACAACCTTCAGGAGGGAACTGGAGATCACCACTCCAACTCGGCCCGTCCACACGGAGGTGGACGTTAATCTGCTGGCTACTGAGCTGACTGCTAGTGTCCAGCAAGCTCTGCAGCTCGCATCGAGAGACGCGCAAGTCCAGGGGGCCTTGCCTCCGTTACCTTACCATCTCCGCTGCCTCCTGGACAAGAAGAAACGACTGCAGAAGCGCTGGCAGGAGTCCAGATGCCCGGTTACGAAAAACCAGCTCAACAGGACCGCAGCCCAGCTCAAAGCCGAGTTGGACGCACATGCGACTGTGAGTTGGGAGGAGCACCTCGACACAGCGAGCGATGACTGGACAGCGCTACATCGCCTGTGTCGCTCGCTTTCGAATACCCCAGCCGCAGTTCGACCGCTACTACACGCGGACGGCACGCTAAGATATCGGGCGGAAGATCGCGCAGAGATCTTCGCCGAACACCTTTTTTTTTTTTTTTTTTTTTTTTTTTTTTTGTTAACGAGGGGGAAACCTTCAAAAGGTACCCTGTGCCGTGGGAGCGACACAGGGTTATGTGGGGTTCTTACTCACTAAAACCCCCCCGGTGGCCGTCTTCGACGCTATGTGGAGGACTCCGGGATCTCCAACGGAACGCAACCGGAGCCCTCCGAGCGCAGTGCCTTTCGGCTCCTCCAGCGCGAGTAGAAATCCGCGCGGCACCTTTTGTTTATGATGGTATGCGGCCTACCTCATACCATCATCCTTCCCGGGGCTGCTGATTGGCGGTTCGAGCTCCCACTCTTACCGCCTGCAGCCCCGAAAGCCCCCTTTTAGTCGCCTCTTACGATCAGGCAGGGGATACCGTAGCTCCAATTCTGTTGAGGCGTGGGGAGCAGATAAAATAATAACACACGGCTAGTTCGGACAACGGTATGCTTTATTCTAATTGAAACAATGAGAAGCTTATAGTCTAACCTTATAAGTAATTATAATATGTACGTATGAACGTACCTCACTTCACCTCCGGGGTGAAAAAAAGAAAAAAAAAATGAAAAATTTAATTAGCATTTTTTTTTACAAATGGTTTTGTTCTATTTTTGTGAACAATATCGATTTTACCATTTTTCATAATTTTCACATTTGGTTCCTGCTCTTCTATTACAATATATGGCCCGTTATACAAGGTATCTAATTTATTTCCTGTTTCATTTTTTACAAATAACATATCATTTGGCTTATACTTTATCTGATTTACATTTTTATCATATCTTTCTTTTCTTTTCTCCTTACACTTCAGCAAATTTTCTCTCGCATCTCTACTAGCTACTTGTAACCTGTATTTTAATTCTAAGCTATAGTTATCTGGGTTGTACAATGGTTCTATACTAGAAGAAATTCTACTTGGTAATTCGCATGGTTTTCCGAACACTAATTCATAAGGTGCATATTTTGTACTGGAATGAACTGTATTGTTATATGTAAAACACCAGAACGGTAGCCATTGGCTCCATGTTTCTGGGTGGTTATCGCATTGTATACGTAAAAATGAACCTAGATGTTTATGTGCGTTTTCAAGTGAACCAATAGTTTGATGATGGTATGCGGTCGAGCTTAATTTTTCTATGTTAAGTAATTTACATACCTGTTCCATTGTTTCCGATATGAATTCTGTGCCACGATCTGTAGTGATGACCTTGGGGATTCCAAATCTTAAAATGAAATTGTTCACAAAACTTTTAGCTATACTTACGGTTTCCTTATTTCTAAGAGGGTATGCCTCGACAAACTTGCTTAATTCGCATTGAATTGTTAGTATATACTTATTATTCTCTAAATCTATATCTAAAGGGCCCACTACATCTAAAAACACCTTTTCTAAAGCACAACTTGCTGTAGTTGTTATAACCATTGGTTGTTTTATATGTCTAGGATGTTTCATTTTCTGACATTTTTCACAATTTTGAACAAAATGTTTGACGTCATTTTCGATTCCTGGCCAGTAAAATCTACGTTTTATATTATTAATCATTCTGCGTACCCCAGCATGTCCGCTTGTTGGTAGCAGATGATAGTCATTTATAATAAAATTCTTCTCCTCATTACTGTCTATTCTTTTTACTCCCCTTAGAATACAAATGCGTGGTCCGGACCACTTGTCTATACCTTTTATTTCTTTTATGATATTTTTAATGAATAACGCGTTATCTTCTCTTTTTATAATACAGATCTCTTTTATTCCTAGTTTTTCACATATTATCCTCAATTTTTCCACAAAAACGTCTCGCGTGTAGTGTGCTTGAAAATCGAGGTTAACATACAATATATTTTTATTAGCTATAAATGCGAAACATTCAGATTCGACATCTACGACTTTGTTCTCTTTCATTTTCTTTAATTCTGCACCTTTCACAAAGCTTAACTCAACTGCTTCATTCGGTATTCTGAGTATTTCCACAACTTTTGGCTGATCAGACCAATCGTTTGGGTGAATACTTGGGATACCGTCCCTCACACTATCACTCTTACTTACATTCTCATTTTCAGTCTCTTCCATTTTCCTAGCTTGCGCTCTTGTTGTTATTGCTATTATCTTATCATTCATAACTTTTAAATCTTGTGAAGTTACACTTATTCGTGACAAGGCATCTGCTAATACGTTTTCTTTACCTCTCACGTATGCTATTTTAAAATCATACTCTTCTAGGGATAATCGAAATTTCAAAAGCCTACTAGATGGGTCTTTCATTCCAAACAAGTATAACAAAGGTTTATGATCCGTCAGTATAGTGAAAGTCCGTCCGAATAGATATGGTCTAAAATATTTTATACTCCAAACAATGGCAAGAAGTTCTTTTTGAATTGTTGGGTAGTTTAATTCTGATTTATTTAAAGGCCTACTAGCGTAAGCTATTGGTTTCATGTCACTGTTACAGAGTACTGAACCTATCGCTGTTCCAGAAGCATCTGTCTGTAGTATAAATTCCTTGGAAAAATCTGGATAAGTTAAAATTGGCGGGGAAATAAGGGCATTTTTCAAAAAATTAAAAGAATTTTCACACTGTTCAGTCCATTCAAATTTAGTATTTTTCCTACAAAGTTTGTTTAAACAACTAGTTATTTCTGCAAAATCTTTTACGAATTTTCTATAATAATTGCACATAGCAACAAAACGTCTAACTTCATCAACATTAGTGGGTCTAGGATAATTTTGAATACACTTAACTTTACTTGGGTCAGGGCGAATCCCTTCAGAAGATATTTTATGACCTAGGTATAATAACTCTGTTTTTAAAAATTGGCATTTACTTGGATTTAGTTTAAGATTGACTTTACGCAACCGTTCAAAAATTGTTATTAAGTTTTTATTATGAGATTCTAAGTTTCTACCAAAACAAATAAGGTCATCTAGATATACAAAGCAATTTATGTAGTTAAGGCCTGACATGGTCACAGACATGACTCTAGAGAAAGCACTAGGGCTTGTCTTCAAGCCCATTGGTAGGCGCTTCATTTGATATTGTCCCGTACTTGTAGTAAATGATGTGATCGGCCTGGACTCTGGTTTTAATGAACATTGATAATAGGATTGACTAAGATCTAAATGTGAGTAGTAAATAGCACCTGATAACGAGTCTAAAATATCGGTAATATTTGGTAAAGGAAATTTGTCGTCTTGTATTACTTCATTCAGCTTTCTGTAATCGATTACCAAACGCCACTTTTTATTGTTGTCATTATCTGATTTTTTAGGAACTAATAATATTGGGCTAGACCATTCGCTTTGTGATGGTTCAATTATGTCATCGTCTAACATTTGTTTAATTTGTTTTTCTACTTCCGGTTTTAAACTATGCGGTAATCTATACGGTTTGACATATACTGGACCTACATTTTGTTTTAAATGGATTGCTTGTTCACCTATATTAGTAGTGGTAAGTTTATCGCCGGGTAAATGAAATATGTCAGTATATTTAGAACAAATACTTTCTATACTATTTCGTTCACTTTTACCTAAATGATCAAGTGCCAATGTCTGTAATAAAGTTGTTGCCCGCGCGGAATTAGAATCACATTTACTAAACGAGCAAACATTATAATGTTTTAAAGGTAACAATTCAGGTTGAAAAACTGAAATAACTATTTCTTTGTCGCTAGTATTTAATAATCTGATAGGTATAATGTTATTTTTAGGCTTTACTATCAATCCGGCTAAGAATAAGTTTTCTTGTAATTCTTTCGGCACAATCACACTATCTTCTCTCACGTCTGAATTTAATTTTATATAATGAATAGTTTCGCATCGTGCTGGTACTGTTATATATTCAGTACATAACTTCGGTGAAGTATATAAAGGCAACACACTCTGTGTTTCTTTTGTCAAAGTTAAAATGTTTTTCTCTAAGTCAATAGTCGAATTAAAATTGTTTAAAAAGTCTAAACCTATTATTCCGTCTGATTTACAAGGTAATTTATTAAACAAATAAAACTTATGTTCATAAAAAGTTCCGTCTAATGCCTTTAAAGTTAAATAGACATAGCCTTCCGAATATGTCTTACCACCTATCCCGTCTATAACTATAGGGTCTCTATGTACAGGTACTCGTTCTGATAAAAAATTACTGCGGATTGCCGATAATGAGGCACCTGTGTCTAATAACCATGAACATCTTTGAGTGCCTAAAAACAGGTATATATATTTTACATTATTGTCACAGGTTAAAATATATTGTTTAGGTCCGAAAAAACTGGTTCGGTTCAATAGTTTCTGTTTCTTGTGGATTTTCTACTTGTACTGTACAAATGGATCGATTATTACCCCTACGATTATAAAAGCGACCACGATTCGAACTCACAAAATTACCACGATTTAAACTCACAAAATTATCACGATAACCTCGGTTTGGTCGGGAATTGTTATATCTCGAATTATTATTAGTTACGTACCTTCCCTTCGTATTATAGTTATAATTTTGTCCTCGATTCGAATAAAAGTTCCCTCTGTTCATTCGACCCACAGGTAGACGGCTTCCCCGTGAAGACCTATAGTAATTAAATTGGTTACCTCTCCTTTGTGCATTAAAGATGTCGTGGGAAGACGAAGGCTGCCCCAGCTCTTCATCCTCGGCGGCACGCACCGCGTCTTTCAGTTGCGAGTAGTCCCTGGCTGATATAATTGTGCTCAGTCGCCTATTCCGCAAACCATCTGCAAACCTTTTGATTGCAATCTTTTCATTTATAGGTCTCAGAATCTCACTAGCTTTGGGATTTCCATCGCTCTGTGCGATAGTGAGACCCACAAATAAATCTGACAACTTATCACCAAACTCACTTATTGACATATTATTTTGAGACAAATTATTTAATTGGTTAAGTATTGAATTTGCCGATTTCTTTGTTAATAAAAAGTTCCTAATATCTTGGATTAAGTTTGTTACATTGTCATATTCGCTTTTTAATTTTAATTTAGCAGATTTAGATAACCTAGTTTTCAATACAAATGAAATTAATAACCTCCTCTGAGTAACGTCCACTAAATATTCGTTATACATTTCAATTCCATCAATGATTTTTTCAATAGTTTGTTCAGAACTATCCATTACCGGTATTAAAGAGGTAGCAGTTTTTATATCAAACTTCTCCATGTTTGTATTTTCCTTACAATCACTAATTTTATAACTCAAGATCCGATTATATGTTAATTCTATACGTTCTTTTAACACATCATACACATATTCTGCAAGTTCTAATGTAGTTTCCTTAGTTCTAAAAACACTAATAATATCTTTATATGTTAAAAATAACTTCTCAGCTTTTAAAATTTTTTCATTTACACTACATGCATATTTTACTCGCTTAATAGGGCCCAACTTTCTTAAACTAGTTTGAATATCATTTAACTTACTTAAAATAGCTTCTAAATTTTGTTCCATACAACGTTGTCACTTATTTTCACTTAAAACTAATGTTCAGTGTTCCATTTGTTCAAAGCCGTATTTCCATAGATTTAGGTATATTTCGCACAACCGTAAATAAAGATCACATCCACCTTCACACTGACGCTGTTCCTTCATCTGGCCTTCCAAATCTTCCCGAGAGCCTTTGTCGCAAACGAGTTATAAATGCAGTCTGCATTTGTCTTTCCATCCATTTGCGTTCATTCTTCCTCCATATCCGACACCCGATGTATATTATAGCCGCAATTCCAATACATAAAGCCACTGCTAGAAGTATGTTGGTCGTCCACATATGGTTCTGGATCTCAATATCCTCGTAAATCGTCGCTTTATTCGAGCCTGCTGCATTCTGGTTAACACTAACTTCTTTATCTTCTGTTTTTGAGTACGATTTGCCCATTTTCAAATAGTTTTCGAGAGGAAAGTAAAAATAGTACGCCCGTGTTCGTTATAAAGTTATGAAGTATTATTCACTACTTATTATAATTGTCCAAGAATAATGCACCGAGGCACACAGGAATGCGCAGCGTTAGCGATTCGCCGGGCCGCGCTTGGTCACCCGACACTCGCCCACGCCACGGCATGGCAGGGTCGCCATGAGGCGTGGGGAGCAGATAAAATAATAACACACGGCTAGTTCGGACAACGGTATGCTTTATTCTAATTGAAACAATGAGAAGCTTATAGTCTAACCTTATAAGTAATTATAATATGTACGTATGAACGTACCTCACTTCACTGTTCCCGAGCTACAGGGACGAGTGCGGTAGGGCTACCTACGCGCACCGCGACGCCTCCCTCTTCGAGCAGGATCGGCGCGTTCCCTGGCCCGTTCGGCGTCTTCCTTCGCCGACATAACGTCGAAGCAGAAGGTGATCATACCGTCCCAGGCAGATCTACGCCGAACCATGCTCCCCACGATGGCCTCTAACCGGAGGTCCGGTCCCACTTTCTCGACGAGAATCCGACGCTGCGACTCCCAGGCCGGGCAGTATTGCAGCGTATGTTCAGCGGAATCCTCGTCGTCCCCACAATGATGGCACTCGGCCGTCTCTTGTCTTCCAATCCTATTCAGATACTTACCGAAACAACCATGTCCGGTAAGTATCTGAGTAAGATGAAACGTCATCCGACCGTTACACCTAAGCCATTCCTCAAAGTGGGGCAAGATGGCCTCCACGACCCGTTGGCGAAGGCTCCTCGGTTCTTGGAGCCGATTGTGCCAGCACCTCAGTGCGTGCCTTCTGGCGCTTCTCCGAAGCATCTCGACCGTCTCTTCGAGGTTTTCCGTCCTCTGACGGAGGATGCGGATCTCATGATAGACCCTTGCATCCAAATCCGCCAAAATGTCCAGGGGCGGAAACCGTCCCAGGACTGTCGCCGCCTCATACGATATGGTACGGTAACCACGAGCGACTCTGATCGCGATCATACGTTGCACGGAATTTAACTTCCGCGCACGTCGCCGGCTGGCAGACAGTTTGTCCGACCATACCGGTGCACCGTAGAGCGCGATCGAGCGTACTACACCCGCGTAGAGGCGACGGACTTCTTCTCGTGGTCCCCCGAGATTTGGCAGTAGTTTATGCAGCGCACCCGCTACCCTAAGAATCCGAGGGACTAGACGGTTGAGGTGTTCATCGAAGCACCAGCGGCTGTCAAGTGTTAGGCCTAGATACTTTATGTACCGGCCTATCCTGACATCCGTTTCTCCGACACGTACTGTGGTCTCAACTGGCACAGCCCCTTGTCTATGCCTGTGGAACCAAATCGCCTCGGTCTTGTGGGACGCTACCTCCAGGCCAATGCTGCGGATCTTCGATACGACGCATGCCACTCCAAGCTCTGCTAGCCGGACCGTTCTCTCCCAAGACTCCCCTTCGGTCAGAACGAGGGTGTCGTCGGCATAGCAGACGATGCTCACGCTGGGTGGGAGCACCATTTTCAGCACAGCGTCGTACGCGATGTTCCACAGCAAAGGCCCCAGGACCGAACCTTGCGGCACTCCGCACGCGACACTCCTCCCACATACGGTGCCAAGACGACCTGGAAAGTGGATACTCCTCTCCGACAGGTACGACTTGAGCACGTTTTGCAGGTACGCTGGCACCCGATGGACGGCGAGTCCTCTTATGATAGCACTCCAGGGTAGAGTGTTGAACGCGTTGACGATGTCGAGGCTTACCGCCAACATTACTCTACCCTGGGATGTGGCCCTCTCCGAAAGCGCTCGAACATGGAGGATCGCGTCCACCGTCGAGCGCTGCTGCCGGAAGCCAAACTGGTTTTCAGACAGGTCCGGGCCGTGGAATGCTAGGTGATGACTGATTCGAGCGGAAATAATTCTCTCGAACAGTTTACCCGCCTCGTCCAGCAAGCAAATGGGTCTATATGCCGATGGGGAGTCCTGTGGCCGTCCGTGTTTGTGCAGCAGCACCAGCCTCGCATGTCTCCACCGAGCCGGGAATATCCCTTGGCGGAGGCAGGCCGTGAACAGCCGCTGCAATCTCCCCCCCAGCACTGTAAGAACCAAAACCCACGCTTGCCCTGGGATCCCGTCCGGCCCCGGCGCAGCGCTCCTCTTTACCATGCGTCTGCTCGCAGCGAGAAGTTCCCGTTCGGACACAGCCCACTCATCCGACCACGACGCTGGGGGTGACGACGATGGGTGCAACTCATCGGCGATTGCTGGGAACAGACAGTCGACTACCGTGTCCACGAAAAGGGGATCGAGCGTTTCCGTCAGTGGAGGCACCCATGGACGCAGCTTTCCCAACACCATCTTGTAAGGGCGGCCCCACGGATCCCTGTCGAGACCGTCCACGAGTGCGTTCCAGTTCCGGGCTTTACTCTCGGCGATTGCCTTCTGCAACAGTATTGTTGCGGCCCGGTACTCCGCGTACTTCGCTTCCCTTTCCGTGGGACTAGCTGACCGGCGTCGCCGAGCTCGGGTGAACTGACGGCGGGCACGCAGGCAAGCCACGCGCAGCTGGGCTATTCGCTCCGTCCACCAGTGCACCGGTCGCCTCCGGTCAGGCCTCACCCGTGGCATCGCGGTATCGCAGATGGCCGTCGTGCATGCAATGAGATGCCTCGCCTCCACCTCGGGATCGTCGTGGGCAGTATCAGACCATTCCACGACGTGGGCAGCAGCCACCAGCAGATCTTTATTCATCTGCTTCACAGCCCATCGCCGTGGACGGTCAGTTGTACTGAGAGTATTCACAACCGGTTGGAACACCACATCCAGGACGATGTGGCGATGGTCGGACAGTGTGACTAGCTCTTCGGCCACCCTCCATCCAGAAACCAAACGCTCGGCCGGGAGAGTAGCCCACGAAAGATCGACCACAGACTCTCCCTGCCAGCGAACGCAGGTGCTGACCGAGCCTCGGTTCAGCAGACGTAGGTCCAACGTAGCTGCCCATTCGAGCGTCGCCACTCCCCTGGCAGTGTCGCGCCTGTCTCCCCAGGACCGTGAGCGAGCGTTAAAGTCGCCGAGCACGATCACTGGGCGGGGATGACAGGATCGAACACAGTCCGCTAGTCGGTCGAGGAACGTTTCATACGTCGCCAAGCTGGAGTTGGGGGAGGCGTAACATCCTAGCACTGCCAGGGGACCCCATTCTACTGCGATCAGGCCCTGCTCGGAATGCAGCTTTGAGCATGGAGGGTCTCCGTCGTGACCTCTCCAGTAAATCGCAACAGAGTGGGAGTCGTCCACGAACCACCGCGGATGCGACGGAACCCTGTAAGGCTCCGCCATCACTGCTAATGAAATCGAACAATCCACGAGGCATTGCATTAGAATGTCCTGCGCCCCGCGGCAGTGGTTCAGGTTCCCTTGCATTAGTTTGTGTGATGGAGACCTATACATTATGTGTCGTCCATCGTTTCCGTCGGCGGGCTCTGGGCCGATGCACTGGGTTGTGCAAGCCCGTTAGCCCGTACCGATGTGGTGGTCATGGCCACCGCGTCGCTTCCTCCGCTACCTCGTGTTTTCCTCTTCTGAGGCGAACACTTTGTGCTTCCCAAGCGATGGTCGGCTGGGCGACCGAGATCCGCGCACAGGGCGCACTTCGGTGCCTGTGCCACGCATTGGTTTGCCCTATGACCAGGCTCACCGCATACGTAGCACAGCGCGCTCCTATCCTTGGGACTGGTGCACTGGTGCCGAGCGTGCCCCATTTCGAGGCAGCGGTAGCACTGCAGCGACCGGGCCGAACACCTAGAGCGCCAGTTCCGGCCGAACCCAACAGACCAGGAGGAACACGTGGCGGCAGTCGAGCAACACCTTGTGCAGTACTTCGCGCCGCCTATAGCTCCAGATGAAGACCCCATTGTCTTCTCTCCCGGCTTGGTGCAGCGGGTCACCAAGAAGTTGAAGCCAAACAAGGCCCCTGGGGCGGATGACATAACGAACAAGGCGCTGCGACACTTTCCCTCGAAGACGTTCGGGGCTGTCGCGCGCCTGTTCAATGGCATCGTACGCACGGGGGCCTTCCCAGAAGCATGGAAGATCGGACGGGTGATCATGCTGCCCAAGCAGGGGAAGGACCAGATGAAGCCAGCGAGCTATAGGCCCATCACATTGCTACCGACACTATCCAAGGTGTTTGAGAAGCTCCTGCTGCCACACATCCAAGAACATCTGAAGCCAAGACCGGAACAGTTTGGGTTCCGGCCGGAACACTCAACGACCCTGCAGTTGTCGAGGATACTGCACACCGTTACCGCGGCCCTTAATAGGAGAGAACGCGCGTGTGCAGTATTCCTTGACATGGAAAAGGCGTTCGACCGTGTTTGGCACGACGGCTTGCTGTACAAGATCTCGCAGTCGTCGGCGCCCAGGCGTGCCGTAAAGGTGATCTCCAGCTTCCTTCAGAACCGAAGCTTCAGAGTAGTGGTAGAGGGCGCCCAGTCTACGGAGCGGTCTATCGCGGCCGGAGTCCCGCAAGGGAGCTGTCTATCTCCAGCCTGCTACGCCAGCTACACCGATGATATCCCGGCGGCAGGGGGGGCGTCGCTCGCCCTGTATGCCGATGACGTGGCGTATGTTACCACGTCACTCAATATGCCCCACGCCATCGTGAAAATGCAACGCGCGCTTGATGCCCTCCCCGACTGGCTCGCCCGGTGGAGATTATCGGTGAACGTAGGGAAGACGCAGGCTGTGAAGATCGGACCCGCGACCAGCCGCGACCCTACTCTGAAGCTCATGGATCAAGACATCATGTGGTCCCCTCGTGCCACATACTTGGGGATCGTCATTGACTCCGCCTTGACGATGAAGCCCCAGGTGGACAAGGCCGTTGCGAACGCCAGGTGCGCAATGGCACTCCTCCGCCCAGTGCTCTCCTCGAGACTCCCTCTGAGGGTGAAACTCGGGATCTATAAAACGTACATTAGATCCCGCCTCACCTACGCGGCTCCCGCGTGGTTTGCGCTGACGAGCGAGCCACAGCGCCGGAGACTGCGTACAGTGCAATCCATCGCGCTGCGCCGAGTCACTGGCGCTCCGCGATACGTGAGGAACGCCGTCATCCAGAGGGACCTTCGGGTCGAGAGCCTGGACGACTTCGTCTGCAACCTGGCACGCCGCATGTTCGAGCGTGTCGAAGCGTCGCGGTTCCCGCACCTGCGGGACCTGGCGCCGCTCCACGCCCGTCCACCTGACCGCAGGGCTTTCCCGCGCGACTTGCTAATTGCGCGGGGAGAGCTCGCGGACTGACTCCGGGGCTTCACAAGCCGCCGCCCGGTCGCTGATCGGCTCCTGCTGGGCTTCCCACCAGCGGGATCAACCTGGTAGGGCCTGATCGCCCGGGCGGTGCGAAGATGCAACCCACACCGGACCTAACTCCGCGGCAACAAGCCGCTCACATGAAGACTCCGCATTATTATTATGAGAGAAGACTCCTATCATCACGGACTTGACACCAAGGGGGCCTCGGCCCCCAACCCAAGGACCGGTCTATATTAATAGACCGCGAGAGAAACCTCGCAAGGGGACACACCAGTCCCAGCGATTCCGCACGTCCCTTGCGGGACGGAGTGAAGAACAACGAGTACCGTCAATCCCTCATTACACCGAAATATCCTATCGAAAGATGTCTTCGGAGCGACCTTCAACTTGCTTTTCGCTCTTTTCCTCGTAACAAAAATATGCGATCTTATTTACTATTCAAATTTCCAATTTATAAAAATTTTTCATTATTTTCATCTATCTTCAAAATAAAATAATATTAATGAAATACTTTATAAGTGGGCGTTGAAGATAAAATATTGAACAAAATTGTATGATAGCGGAAAATGTTCTTTTTAATGGTCTTGTCAATGTTGCTCCAAAATTTATAAGATAGAATTTTCAGCAAATATTTCAGGTGGATGAGATGAGGGATGAAATATGGAGCCAATATATTTTGTTTGCGTCATATTTGCTTTGTCAATTGTATTTTTAGGTTAAAACTTTAAATTTCCCCGGGGTTACCTAACTCAATATGCGGTAGCTCGTTAAGTTGGATTGTGGCGTTAATTGAAGATATTATGGTAAACTGTCGAGCTCAGCTGTCTTGATGACATTGTGTAGTATTGTTTGTACTCGTACTGTGAATGTTTGATAATAAATATTTGCTCTACTGGTTGCTTATTTCGTATTTAAATTCTCATTTTTTAGGTAAGTAAGGGAATCGCACCGTATGTTTTTGTTTCAGTAACTATAAGTTTTTTTTATTATTACCGAGTACATAGTTAATTCATTGATTGACCGGCTGGCTATTTTATGTGGCAGCAATAACATAGAATTCTTAAAACTCCATCCACTAAAGAAAAAATAAGCGCCAAATTTTGCATAAATACGGAAATCAACTTAAGTATTTTTAACATATCTACTAAAAAACTAAACAATTATTAATAACATAAAAGTTGTACCTTATGTATGTGGAAACTTATGTGCTATGTATCACAGATCCATGTTTAAATGGCAGTACCTGAAATACAAAAGAACATACATATTATTAGCCTTTCCAAATAGTTTTTCTTAGCTCAAATATTTTAATTTATGTTAACTTTGGCTTCGCTCGCGTGGACAATAAGAATGAACAATAAGTTGAGCATGTATAACACATTCCTGATGCAAGGACAAAATAAGTTAAATAAAATAAGTTAGTTACTTCGTAGTATCGTTACTGTATTCCTACGTAGGCGTGCAGTCGACAATACCACAATGATAAGATACTAGGTGACCCGGCAGATGCTGTTCTGCAACATATATAGCTAAATATATATATAGATAAACGCTCTCGCTTCGCTTCAGGAAAATTTTTTCTCCGCTCCTTGTTGGTCGTAGCCTATAGTCTTCCGAAATAAATGGAATATTCAATGCAAACATATTTTTTTAATTCGAACCAGTACTTAGTTCCTGAGATTAGCGCGTTCAAACAAACTGACAAACTCTTCTGCTTCATATTAGGTATAAGTATAAAATAAGAGGAACCCAAGATAACGCTGACGGCATTCAAATATTAGTATGGATGATACGCATTATAGGTATTTAGCATCTTATTAGAACTTCCCATGGGAACGAAGTTTTACTGCGGCAAAAAGGAGCTTTCTTACTTAGTTAC
Organism: Hesperia comma; assembly: GCA_905404135.1. Lineage (NCBI taxonomy): Eukaryota > Metazoa > Arthropoda > Insecta > Lepidoptera > Hesperiidae > Hesperia > Hesperia comma. Next base: position 9,472,781 of record FR990021.1, on the reverse strand, counting down.
TCCCCATTCTCCTAACTCCATACCAATCCAAAAAATGTACCATAACATCGTTCCGTTGTGACGTCAAAGAAAAACAAACAGACAAACATATTTTCAGTTACACTTACTTCACAAACAGCTATAATATTAGCATAGTTTTTTTCACAGCAGAATTACCTATAAGTATCTACCATTACGACGAGATCTAAAAGTTTCCTTTCTACGGCCTTACGATTGCGTCACTAAATGTTACGGATAAGAAAATTGAAAACGTATAACTACCTACTTACAGTATTGGTAGCGAAGAAATCTTTTCAGAGATTACGATGTAATCTACGGGAATTAAGCCTATCGCAGTTAAGGGTAATTCTTTTCTCAAATATTCAACATAATTTTACAATTCAGGTATCGGATCAATTTAAACAAATTTCTTGTTATAGAAGTTATTTTATTTACTTATATATCAATATGACTTGTCCCTCATGCTAGGTAGTTAAAAAGGCAGAGTAATGCCTAAAAGCGTTCTCTACCAGTAAACCATTGGTGCAGGTGAAAAGTTGTCATAGGTGGCAGCAATATTACTGCATTAAAGACTCTAAGAATAATTATGGATATTTAATTCAATAGCTCCATGTCTAATATTTTTATTTACACATTGGCTATGAGTTATAATTATGGTAGTTTGCTTTTAATATTTATTTGGCGCTGTCTAAACTAAAACAATTTTTCCCTTCCTACGTTTTGTCCCTAAGGTATCGAGGTGGATTGAATCCATTTATGCCATGCAGGGCCGTCGCCAGCTGCATGAGCGCCCGCGTACAATACCGCACGTCGGAGGCTTAACTAATGATATCCAAAAATAACTTCAAAACACGTAAACATTTTTGCCACTGGCGGTAAAGATTTTTTTGCCACTAGCAGTCGTCCATCAAACTACCGACTGCACCCGCTTTTGCTTATCTCAGTCGATCACTCACACTGTCTTATTAATAAACGCAGTGTTAAGACACATATTTTAGAATTATTTGTTACTGTCACGTCATTCTCTAAAGTCAAAGGTAAAAAAGGCAAATACCTACTTAAACCTAATAGTAGACTATGTTTATTAATAAGATAGATGGAAATTAAAATCGACGAAAGCCGCCACGCTTTAATTGCTCTAGTAAATCAAAAGAGTTTACTCCTACCGTAATTCTACGATCGACCAGAACTCCAAAATCACTTTCAAGACGTTTCATAAACATTTGAATTAACAATCGAATTCTATACTACTGTTAAGTTACCCGCAAGCTCAAGCCGAGTACTTAGAACCGAGTTGTATTACAGCGTTAATTGATTTAACCTTTAAGTACGTGACGGCAAATTCCGGTGGGACGGACGGTTACAGTATCATTGTTAAGTTAATCACGTCTAATGTGAATCTTGAGGTTAGAAGTTACTGCTGAGTTTAGGTTATACATAGGTACGTAGTATGTTAGAGGAAATTTATTCTTGCGTATTATTTTAACGGTAGTTTATATAGGGATAGGTAGATTATATAATGATGTAGATAATAGTATCTATAAATAAATCTGCCTCCAATGTTGTCTATTTATAATTATGTTTCTTTTATAACTATTGAACAGGCCTTGGATACTAGCAGACTGATGATATTACTTACAAGACGTATTTACCTATTCGAAATAATGGTCAAGACATCGAAGATTTCCCATCACTTACTTTATAAACTGTTTATCACTTACCGATTTTGGAATTGTAAGTATAGGTAAATATTACCAAATGATACACCTGCTTACTTACAACTAACTAACAACTAACTGCTTACTTTACAACCTAAGGCATGCATAAACTTATAAACTATAACTATATCTAGTTTTTACATAAGATAATATTCAAACAAGTCTAGTCTTAGATACCTACAAAATATTTATTCGTGCCGATATGAAAGTATGGTTGAACAAAATGTAATAATTGCTTTTATCTCATGAAAATCCGGAGCGTGTCATGTCGAAAAGTTTAGTGAAGTTCCCTCATTTCCTTGTCTCGCCGAGACTCTCACAATCGTGTTGCGTAGAATATGGCGACGCTATGCGTCTAGGAAATATTCAGTTGCTAATATTATTTTGCTTATTTGAAAAACATCCTTTACAACGATATTAACTACTTAGTTTGAAACGAACGAATGTCTATTGTTTTCGAGCGTTTCTTTGTCAATGCGATATTGGTATTTGTTCGTTTTGGTTTCATTAGGCTTTGTTAATCAATTTGATGATGTCGTCACGAAAAATACCTACTAATGTATCTACCAATGTGATGAGGCGCCGATTCTTCAATAATAACTTTTTTCATGAAATTAAGGTATCTAACGAGCAGGCCAACATCACCTTTCCCTGCAACCCATGACAACTGTGACCGACTTAAAACAATATTGAAATAGAAACAGGGATGGTAAGTTCAGTTAGTAGATGGTGTTAGAATATTAGTTGGTTAGATACTGTATTGGTTACTCCCGAAAATAGAGTTTTATACTGATAAATTTCGAACCAATTATTTGTAGTTCCGGAGAGAAAGCGGTGGCGGAGAGAAACTGACATTTGACAGGCACTAATGTCAGATAAGCCTGCAAAAGTAACAACCATAAAATACAGAGAGTAGGTATAACAACCTGTCATCGTTGACTCTTCGTTACAGTTAAACTGTTGTGTACCTGCGATGGTAAAAGAGTTAAATCGTCTGTAACAACCTTTTCCCAAGTCTAAAAATAAAAAATAGTCTAAAATATAATAAAAATGCGGGCCGTAAGTACTTTCTTGCTGAGCAACGCACAACGTGTCGATGTTTGTATAGGCGACACAGTGATCCTGCTAGTTACGCTAGCAAGGTGGCTCGATTGCTCAATTCTCATGTAATTGCATCGATCACGGCGTTAATCAACTCACCCCATCCATGAGCCATGGCCCACTATTGTGCACAGGTTTCTTCTCAGAATGAGTAGGATAGTCTCCCACGATGGTCAAGCGCGGATTGACTGGAATGCAGGTTTAATCGTGATGTTTTTCTTCCCCGTTAAAGCGAGCATATAAATGCTTAAAACACACATAATATATGTAAGTCCGAAAAGTTAAATGTGCGTGCGTTGGGATCTAACCGGACCCTTCAGTAGGAGGATCCAATTCTTAACCACTATTCTATCACCGTTATTTTACTCGTACATTATTAGGCGTCATGATAATAAAATTAAAAAAATATTAGTGCCAGATCATGGAGACTATGGAGAGTTATGCAAAGCATGTCATACCTAATATCGTGATATAATACCTACACGAAATTTGGGTTGAATTACAATGAGGGTTTTCAAGAGGAGTAAAGGCTCTTAGTGCGTTTCACCATCAAAGATTAAATCGACACTTTCCGCCGAAGCGAGATTATTCAACAAGCGCGCAGACTAATATAGAGCTGTAACTTGGTCATTTTGGGGTTTACGTATACGTAGATAGGTACAATGTAGTAAATAGATTAAAAAGTATAAATAGAATCTCTTAACAATATTGTTATTGGGTAGACAAATACCTAATAATTATGTCTAGAAGATATCGATGTTGATGAATGCCTTGTCGTACGCTACCGAAAAGTTTACGCGATTTTATAATGAAAGGTTATCCCGATGTAAGATTTCTAATAACTTTATTCCCTTACGATCCAATATGTACGAAACATAATTAAGTATGTAAAACTCCCCCGGTACCGCTTTATAAGAGCTTTATATAATGGTATACTTCAGCATACGTTATGGATTATGGTTAGGATGAGGATTTCAAGTTGTTAGAATTACTTAAATGAAGTCAAATTAGTTAGGTAATAGTTTTATAACGATATTGGTTTTCAATTTTCACGCGGCGGTATTAGCAAGTTTATGGCCGAATTATTTTGCGAGTAAGTTGATTTTGCGCCTAACGTTGGCTGTGTGGGATATTGGCCCTAATGTTGCTCTTTTTAGGACTAAATGTACGAATGATTGTATTGGAATTTTAGCACCCAAAAGTAAGTATTTTTCTTTTGAGTTTCAAGTTATTATTATGTTAATCTATTCAAGTATAAATATTGAGTGTTCATTTATGATTTAGGTGAAGTTTTTAGAATACGGAATGATGACTAGTTTTAATAAGTTATTATTACTACCATTACTATAAACTTTCTTTTACCAAAATTCGAGTTGGGGACGGTTGAAACAATATATGTGGGTACAGGTAAGAAAAACCATATACAGTAGAACCAAAGTGATAATGCGCATACAAATCTTCGCCAGTGGTCGCGTTTCCGGAAACAACCGAATTATTGAATCGTAAGAGCCCTAACCAATGCTCTTGCATTTAGCATCTTGTGCGATAGAAATAGGAGTCAATATCAATCGATAACAAGTTCGAACGGTCGGCGGCGGTCGACGGGCGCCGCCGGTGAGTTGAACGTCAGTCAGTTGTCATATATAGAGAATATATAGAGCTGATATTACACCGAAAAAAGGAAAACCTAAAAGTAGGTTTCGGATGGGACTTGATGATTTCGACTATTGTGTAATTCGAAATATGATATACAATTTTCAGTTGACGCTCAAAGAACTCCCAACTGTAAATAATTTGAGAAAAAAGTTAATCGAAGCTATTAATTTCAAAGGCTGTGTAGAGACTTTAAGGCTCATCTTGAAAGACATGGGGTTTAGGTTTCTGAAAACTGATACCAACCGACGGTTACTTATGGAAAAGCCAGATATACGTTTAAAAAGGATCAAATATCTCCGAGAAATACAACAGCTGAGAAATGCTGGTAGAAACATAGTATTTATGGACGAGTCATACGTGCATACATCGCATACTAAAGGTAAAACTTGGCAAGACAGCAGCAAAAAAGGTATTAAACAACCCATTTCTAAAGGAGAGCGAATTATTATTGTACATGCAGGCAATGAAAAAGGCTTCGTCTCAGGGGCTTTAATGTTACATAAATGTGTCGACTCAGAAGGTGACTATCATAAAGAAATAAACGCCGAACGTTATCAAACTTGGCTACGCAATCAGTTGATTCCCAACTTGCCTCCTAATAGTGTGTTGGTAATTGATAACGCCCCATATCATAATAAGCTGTCTGTAAAACCACCAAACTCAAATACACCCAAACCACAAATGATTGCGTGGTTACAACAACACAATGTTCCTCATGACCCAAATAAACTCAAACCTGAATTGTACGAAATTATAAAAAGACACAAAGAACAATACACAGAATTTGCCATTGACCGTATAATGGAGGAGCATGGGCATAAAATTGTACGATTGCCACCATATCATCCAGATTTCAACCCCATCGAAAACATTTGGGCGCAAATAAAACAACACGTTGCCAAAAGAAATATTGCAATGAACGTTACGTCAGTTAAAGAAGCTATTTTAGAAAAAATCAACAATATAGGTTCGGAAGAATGGAAAAAAGTTCGTGATCATGCCCTTAAATGCGAAGATGAGTATAGGAAATATGAGTCAAGAATCGATAGTTATTCAGATGAAATGATTATTTACACAGGAGATAGCAGTGATATAAGTGAAATTGGAGACCTTGATGAAAATTCCGATGACTCTATGATGTCAGGAATAGAGAATCTCCCTGATTCTGATTAAATATTAACCTATGTTCTGTTATACGATTCTGATTAAATAAAACTTTTTTTTCCTAATACTTATACCTAAATCTTCTTTTCATTTAAACCTTCTTTTTTCCATCGTTAAATCGTCGTCGTCGCTTTCCTATGTGGGTCATGCGTGAAATCTCGTTACTGATAAATCAATATTAATTTATCTCTTTTACCACAAAAAAAATATATATTAAATTATGCATGAAGTAAATGTACTTTCCACTCTATATAGATATCATCTCCCAACGCTTCGGAAATACGACCGATGCCGAACAATGGCGAAGATCGCTATGCGCATTATCACTTTGGTTCTACTGTAATTTTGTTTTGTTTTCTCGATGCCGAATTCGCATAGTAAAGACTTTCATAGGGCAGATTGAGTTTATTGAGACAAATATGCATATACGGAGGTAAAAGTTGGAGATAAAACTATGCACTATCAACAAATTATTCGTCAGCCTGGTTACGTACACTGTAGGACTATTAAAACATTGAAGACCGATTAATATTGTCATACGATGCCATGATTATTATAATACAATTATAACTAATGCTAAATAAAGCATGTTGCTATATATTTTTTGTATATTTCGCGTGCATTTCAACTGACCCTAGTCACTGTTTCAACCGCCCCTGGCATGGGGACGGTAGAAACACATCGGAATTTATTTTCAAATCTAAATATCTCTAAAAATAGCACCCACCAGAACTAAATAGTATAGCCCTATTGTAGGTAAAGATCCACTCTTCAATTTAATATGTCATCATCATCGTTCTTTTTATAAACAACAAAATTACGAACAATTAAAGCCAAATCGTTTCAACCGTACCCAGTCTACCCTACTGTTGTTTAGTGAGGTACATATTTTCTTTCCAGGAGGAAGGAATTTCTCTCCTTTTACTTGTAGTAAAACTAATTAAAGTTTTATAAGAACAATTAAAAGTTGTGCTCGCGGATTAATTTACAGTAGACTACCCAATAGCACTAATTTGAAGTGTCACCAATATAAGAAACGATCATATCTTAAGTGCTCGGCTTCTCATCACATTCTTCTTCTTCATCATCCCATAAAAATCCGTTCAGCCGAACCGGAGATCAACGCGAACAAACAGACAAACATACAGATTGAAAGACAAGAATTTACAAAATCGTTTGTGTTGTATTTATTATTTAAATACCTGTAGCACTGGAAAAACACTGTTATTTTAAAAGCACAGACCTTTTATTTATGTACCTAATACTCGTATATGATTTTGAAATTATAATGAATCTGTGCATTTTTAACTTTAAATAGAACTTAAATGCGTTTTCAATTGAGTTGATTATCGAGGTATTCTTAAATAGGTACAGAGCTGAAGCGCTTCAATTGTTCAAGTGTTGTCAGCTCTAAGCCCGAACATCTTCGAATCGAAACTTAAGAGTTGCTTGACTAAGCTTCTCTACTACAGTTACTGAACTAATAGTCGTGGTGATAGTCTTAGCTGAGAAGCTAATAGTTAATGTTACATCACGCTTATATGGCAATATACAATATAAAATAGCATATAGGTATACAAATTTCATACTTATTTCAAGCCATTCAAAGTAAAATTAAACTATTATAAATCGTTTTATTTATAGGACTTAAAGTATTTGTAAGGGTATGGGTTAGCATACTAACTGATACCTTTAAAAATATGTCTTTGATAACAGAAATTGCCTTGTTATTTGTTATCATAGGGCATGACACTTTAATAAAACAAGAATTGCAAGAAGTTTGTACGGAGACAGGAACAAATAATACCCATCGTAACAAACGTTACAGCTAATTGCCCAGGTCAACTGGTCAATAAATCAAATATAATTACATTACGCGATTGAAACGCCATAACAATACAAAAATTTAATATAAAGACCATTTCATAAGCAAATATTGAAATATTGGGGAGGCATGCAAATGTTTCAAGTCACCCTTAGTTTACTAACAGCCGGCGAGCAAGGCAGGTAATTGAAAATGAGGGTATTATACACCCTACACAGATACATAAATACACGCAAGTATACGTTTACGAACGCTTCAAAAGGAATCTTGTAAAGTGGTCTTTTGATCTGCCTTCGTCTTGTATTTTGTGCAAAATGAATAAGCGCGAAATTTTTCTTCGGGATTCTTACAGGAATTTCCTAAATACAATAATAGAAGTGTATTTTTATCTCTCAAAACGATTGTGAAATGTGCAGGAATATTTATCTGAACCTAATATAGAGGCGCCTACATAGTTGAATCATCTAGGTGTTCTAATTAACTGAACTACCTATAAATAAAGTGAGCGTCGAGTTCCCGACAGTCTAGCGCTAAGTACCGAAATAGTAAGTTCAGCGAAATATATTTATTCCATTAAAGTGAACAAAACTGTAGTTTGCATCTTGTCGTTTGAGAATTATTGATTTGAAATTTGTAGCGTTAAATCTAGATTGCGCAAACTGATTTTATTAATGGCAAAAGGTTAAAGGGTCGGTGCGAAAATACATTAAGTTCGAGGAAACGTCAAGGGATAATGGACCGTATTTACGAAAAGCCGACACGTTTCGAAGCAAACGCTTCGGGAATATTACAAATAATCAACTTATTCGGAGGTTTTACAAACGGAGGATTTCTGTATTACAATAAACTCAAGACATTATTAAGCCGAACTCTGACTGAAAATCGATAATTTTCATAATCCTTTACCTATGATTTGACAGCTTTGAAGCCAAATGTTGTCTACGTAATTTAAATTTAGATTAGTACCTACCTGGTACTGACTTCACTTAAGTAAACTATTATTTAAGTAAACATACCCAAAAGATAATAATTTAAATGATTATATTTGTTCAAAATAACTAGGTAGGTACTTATTTCTGAAATAAATATTTTCCAGCAAACCTAGAAATGGAAAAGTGATGTAAAATTAAATTTAGCTTGTACTTGTCTCTAAATATGTATAGTGCAAAAATATTATATATTTCCAACATTATAACATATAAATACACCATGCATTATACATCTATATATAAATACAATTATATTTTAAACACATAAATATTGCTGTAATACACGGATCTAATAACGATTTTTAGATTATTTTACAATAAATCTAAAATCCATGCAGCAGCAAGGTGTGCTCGTATTTAAACGTCAGGTCATTGTGATTAAATGTCGCGTAATGGATTGCTTGCAGGTGCCAGATTTTAATTTATTGTCGCAATTACTTTTAGACGAGACGAGCTACTGGCTCGTAGTTACAAGCAAAACAAAGCGAGAACATTTCTGATGCGCGTACGCTATAGTATTTGAGACTGTATGTAGTGAGTCATACTTTCAATATTTTGCACGGAAAAAGTACCTTCCTGCTTATTCATTGATTTCGTTATGTTAACGCAATTTGGTTATAAAAAAATATTAAAGTCTCAAGTTAGGTGCGTGAAGAACTACTAACTTGCACTAGTTGTAGCTTTGGAACGTCTGAATTCAAAAGAACGCGGTCGCTAATCTTCATAGAAAACCCCTAAAAATTTGGATGAACCACAGATGCATTCGGTGTTCCAAAATGAACCAGCTTGGTGTTACTTCTGGGTATATCATCTACGACAACACGCTGCTCTGCGAAGAGCTGCTAAAACGTTGAACTGATAGTTTAAAATATGCTAACAAGTTTAAAACATACTAATTAGTAATTTAAAGGTACTAACTAGTAGTTTAAAATATTCAAAAGCTAAGTAACGAGTGGTTTCCTGTTTTGCAATAATCTGTCCAATTGCTGAAACATGCGCACTCCATCGTTTGTTTGATAGCGGGTGAGATGGAAATAACGACCAACGATTTCGGTGTACAATTTTTTCGAGCGACAACGGGCAGCTGTATTTGAATTCACAACAGGAACAGATCAAATTCGTTTTACCTCCGGACTCGCGTCGGCTTGTAGCTACCTAATTCCGTAGTATCAAGTTTTCGCTTTCCAATCAAAAATGGACGTACGCTCCTGCTCAATAGAAAAGTTTACTTGTTTGCCGATTCTATTGAATTTTGAACCGAAAATCGTATTCTGATTTGCACTTTTTACAATGGGTATGCGTCAGATTTCAGTACAGTAAGCTGGCCTTAGTCTTTTTACGGAGTCAACCAACAGAAGTATAGGCGATAGTGCTACAAGTATATGTAATGAATAAATAAATAAACAAAAATAAGATCGCGCTATTCTTGATAAATTTTACTAATTTTTTAAATATCATTATTCTTTATTATTTTTTCTATTATTAAAATTAAAACCTACTTGATGAGGGACTTAATAAATCAGGTCTCGAATCAAGGATCGAGCTGTATTAGCTGAATGTGATAATAGAAAACCTGATTGCATACACAACAGTATCTATCGTGATACATAGATAGACAATAATGACATCCATTGCTGCCCAGCTACTGTTGAGCATTGTGATGGTTTGATCTCAATTCGCTGATTCTTGGACTAGCCGCGGCCAGTTTCTGCGGTATGCAGCACACTGTAAGGCTTCACTCAGTCGGATTTGTTTGGACACCTGATTTATCCACCTTTTCGGACTCCGGCCCCTGGCCCTGGGTCCTTTCAGTAATTATGAGCTTCATCAGATTGTTACTTGGTTTTCCGGTGATATGTCCAAAGTAATTTAGTAATTATTCTTTTTAGAATATGCTGGAGAGTCTTTGCTTTATGTTACACTCGTCAAGGATTGAATTGTTCGTTCTATGAGCTGTCCAGGGGATATGTAACGTGCGGCAGCATCCTACTTCCTACTAATATTATAAATGTGAAAGTTTGTAGGTTTGTTCCCCAATCACGCAAAAACGGATGAATGAATTTAGATGAAATTTATTACACGGATAGTTTATAACCCAGAATAACACATAGGATACCTTTTATCCCGATAATCCCGGTTAATTCCTTTTTATTCCAATAAATGTTCAAAAACGTAAGTTAGATGGCGTTGGCGTCGAATTAGTAGGATAAGTTTCCCGAAGCGAAGCGAGGGCGGGTCCACTAGTTAGATATATATTTTATAAATTCTGTGCTTACTTTTAAGTTAAATACATGAAACATTTTATTATCATATTTTCCCAATACCTATACATATATACATTCTGTATAAAAGTTCATTAGGTTTAAATGACCTATAATAAGTGCACAATTCAGAATAAAACAATTTGATGATAAAAACACTGTAATCATTAATTTCTTGGAATAAACCGTTTCGATACAATATTATCGCTTAAACGCACGTAATTGTATTGATATTCGATTATCACTGAATGTTATTGCACAAGTGCTGTCGTAAATTCCCCAATTTACGTTCCAAACTATTAAGGGACCGCTGGTTAGGGACAAACGTATTATTTCAACGTTGTTTGTTGCAACAATTAGGTAATTATTTAAAAATATAAAAAATTAAATTAAAAATTAAAAAAACCCCCGACACAAACATTTAAAAAGTAAAAAATAATATCTTTAAAGTAATACGTCGCGTTGGGGGACCGCTTCTAACTATTCATTATCTAAGTACGTAAGTACGATTTTTTTCATGAGTATCACTTGCCTACCTACTTAGTCTTAATTTTACCCAAGACTTATCATTTATCAATATTTTTTTATGTTAAAGTTAGAAGTAAATGGAGCGGTCCCCCAACGCGACGTATTACTTTAAAGATATTATTTTTTACTTTTTAAATGTTTGTGTCGGGGGTTTTTTTAATTTTTAATTTAATTTTTTATTTTATACTTTTTATAGGTAAAAACATTTTGGATTAAGTTATAAATATTCTCTTACTATTACGCTTTCATTTGAGACCCCACACGAATATATATTATTTGCATACCTACATAAGGCTATTTTTCCCCGCTTTCACCCCCCACAACTATTAAACGGCTCAACCGATTTTCATCAAACATATTTTAAAATATGCGCCCGTAAGTTCCCTTTAATACAAAAAAAAACTAAATTGAAATCGCTTCATCTGTTCGGGAGCTATGATGCCACAAAGAGACAGAATGAAAATTCTTCCCCCCTTTCAACCCCAATAACTTTTAAACGGCTCAACCGATTTTCATCAAACATATCTAAAAACACGCGCCCGTAAGTCCCCTTTAATACAAAAAATACTAAATTGAAATCGCTTCATCCGTTCGGGAGCTACGATGCCACAGACAGACAGACAGACACACAGACACACACACACACACACACACACAGACACGTCAAACTTATAACACCCCTCTTTTTGCGTCGGGGGTTAAAAATGACACAATCGAATTGAAGAAATGGCCACTCATTGCGATAGGATTAAAGGGTTAAATTTACTCGTCTTAAAATACATCATTCTTTTAATATCGTTCGTTCGTCTTAAAATACAACAACTGTTGTAAGAGTTTCAAGTTTTGCTCTATATTCAAAATTATATGCCCTATAAAATGCTATTTTGCAAGTACAACTGTTAATCTTGAAGCAAGTAATGTACATGTTACCGTTAAAATGCATAATAAGTTAATGTGCACATTAACTAGGTAATCTGCAGATACACTGATAAGATACGTTAAAGTGTAAAAAAAGGTCTCATTTGCACTTTACCCAGTTAGTCTGCACAGTAACGGATGGTACATCGTTAAATTGCGGAAGACTGGCTACCTGAGTACCAATTTGTCTTGATGTCGTGGCCACATCGCAGATTTGCTCACATCATGAAATGATCGATCTGGCCGATCGATCGAGATTTGGTCGAATCGTAAAAACGCGGAAAATAGGGCATAACTTCGAACCGTGACGTCTCCGGCGCTGCGGAAGGTGCAGCTCCTTCGCCCTTGCGTAACAAAGCACAGACACCCACGCTCGCCTGCGCAGCTTCGGCTTGCTGGTCGCCTTAGGCGACCAGCCTCAGCCGCTCCGGCTCGCCCGGGTGTCTGCGTTTTGTTACAGCGGGCGGGGGCTGCCCTCCCTCCGCGCCTCCGGGTTCTAAAAAACACTCTAGGGGTAGGGCATACAAGACTACGTGGAGTAGAGGTAGGCTAATTCGGTTCTGGAACCAATTCGACCTACCTACCGTGAAGAATTTGACTGAGTAGTAATGGAAATGAGTATTCATTGTTTTATATCCAAAATCAACTCAATTTTTATGTTTCCGTTCAATGTTACTCGTTTTTAACAATTAACGTTCAAACTAGAACCTATTTTATAGACTTTACCGTATGCATGGTCGTTAGTCTGCAGATTAGCTAGGAAGTCTGCAGATTTACTAGTTAATGTATGAACTCAATTATAGTTTTTCCACTTTAACTGAGTCAGCCAGATAATCTGCAGAATACCTCGTTAATCTGCATTCTATCTGATTTACGCAAATTAACGGTAACATACATACTTTTAAATCTATATCTATGAATTCTTCCTTATAAAATTTTGTTACGTACTCGTAATAATAATAAATTTCGTGTTAAATTCATATTTTATTACGCAAATTTTATGTTTACCTTTAGCTAAGCAAGTATTCATTATAAAATTTAAAGGTATAGGTATACATAAAATGTTAAATATATTTATAAATCATAAAAAAGATTACATAATCATTACTGTATACCAAAGGTAAAATACATAGTAAGTATGTTTCATAGAGCAGGCTCAATCATAACACATAATTATCCCTTCAGAGAGCTTCCAGAAACTAAATCGTATAATAATGAGACCACGTTAAATTAATGATAATAGGTATTATTATTATTTGGGTTGGTATATATTTCAAGCTTTATCTACGTACCAGCTATTTTGTACAATAAATGTTGATCATTACGTATTTATCAATAGGTACGTCAGTTAATTTGAAGAAGTTTGTTGAGATGGACTTGGCATTTAATTAATTAGCTACCTACAGGTACCTACTGCAGACCATAGATGTAGCATACACTGTAGATGTAGCATACACTGACGTTTAGATAGATTGGAAATGCGAAAGAGCAAAACATATCATACACGTATGGCAGAGCGAGATAGATAGACGAAACCAATTTTTAGACGGCATAGCGGGCTTAGCGGGCACTTGTCAAAAATTGTTCCTCAATTTTCTCAAAATACTTAATTTAGTTTTTACATTTCTGTGTGGAATAACGTCCTTTGTAGTCTTAATTAGTGATGGTTACTTGTGCGGTACCTGGATGTGACTCCTCTAGATATAAAAACCACCAGGAAGGCGTCGCGCTCGGCGGTGACATTGACAGCGGGCGATTCATTTTTGGTTTCGTCCAAGTGATACAATTTCCGATCTTTAGTTATATAATAAATCTATGCTGCAGACTGTATTACTATTAATACATACACATAATTATTAAGTCCCTGGATGATAATGTTTAAGATAAGTTTCATTAAAAGTTTTGGGAACATTTTTAAAGTAGGTAAGTAGTATTTTTTTTACTTTTAAAATTATATCATCAGATATATTTTCAAGATAAAACAATCCCACGTCTATTTTAGGGTCTCAAACTATCATCACTATACCAAATTTCATCTTATATCGGTGGGACGGATTAAGCGCGAAAAAGAACAAGTATCTGAATACAAAGTTTCCTGGCTTGATTTAAAACAATGACGAACTTCGTTACAAACTCGCATTCCCTATTCCAACCTCTTCAAACCATTTTTTAAGCGATAAAGGATAACGTATGTCAAAAGGTCAAAAATGTCTTTGCTCTAAACTTCATTAAATCTGTTCAGTGGGTTAAGTTTAAAAGCCTAACAGACAAGAGCTAATTTCGCGTAGATACTTATATAATAAAAGTAGTATGTATGTTATTCATTATTATGGATTATATTTTAATAACACTTATTCATATTCCAATATAAGAGCTTAAGATAACAATCAATCAATCAATCAATATATTTTATAACAGCTTTTAGTGTTTACTTTATTTTCATAATTGCATAAACAAGGATAAATTAATTAGAAGTCTAAATTAATTGTCTGAATATATTCATTTGTAAAAAAAGTTGGTTTATTATCTACTTATTATTACAGATTTCGGAAAATTATTTCCCGAAATTTAACAACAAATTCTTGAAGATGAATTCATAGCTCTGCTCAGAATAATTTCGATTGTCAAACATCAAAAGAATTTCTATCAAATTAGAAATGGCTCGGTTCTGTATTATATTATTTGTTATTGATTTTATTAAAGCTGTCATAGTTATAATTGTTTTATTTGTGAAATCTACGTAAAACAGAGCATTTGACTACAATATAATTCATAAGAACAATTGTCCAGTAGGTACGTCATACAACTATGAAGTTTTCTTGTTAATAAAATATACTTACGTTTTTAAACGGCGCTCCAAACAGCTATTTCAGACCTGCATCGGCGAAATTGAGTAGTATACAGGAGAGTTCCATTAGGTTTGTCTAGCGACACTTTCCAAAAGCGGCCCGATCGGCGGAGCTAAATTAGGATTGACGCCGACAGGTTTTGTAAAAGCATTGCACTGTTGAATTATTAAGGTAACTTCGGCTGGCTCTATATTCGTAGGACTGCCTGCCGGCTGCTCCAAATGTTACGAACTGAGGTAATAGTCCATTTACGGAACTACCTCATTTTCAATTCTGACACCCGGATAAAGTGGCTAGCGAACGAGCACTAACCGCAACCTGCATGAAACAGCCAAATTATTAATAGCTATATATTTTCATTTAGGAAACGGCTCCAGTGACCTCAGCTGTTAAGCTTTATAATGTAAATTACACTACCTGCATAAATTTAGTGGGTTGTGGTACAAAAATAACGTTGTTTTTACAGCCTGCTCACGCTTTTGTTTGAGGCATTCCAAATGGAACTACTTTTAATCAATCAAAACTGTTATATAGAGGACTTATTTAGAGACATATCCGAAGTTATAAAAAATCAGTCACGTGGCAACGAAGACGGTTAAATTTGATAAAACAAAATGGAATTCAGTACCAACAGAAATAAGTATCTAAGTGCGACGACCAGAAAAATAGTCACGTCTCTGTCACCGAATGCTCGGAATTTGGAAATGATCAAAATGAGCAATTCGTCGGCACTTTGTAACAAAGAACTAAAACGAACGATTCAAACACAATGCAACATTGTGATAATTAATACACAACGAGCAACTATGTCATCCAAAATATGCTTTCGGAAATTGAGTTCAAGCTTATTGTGAGAGGAAAAGTTGCAAAGCAATTTCGTGAAAATTTAATGCTCTTCAGAACTTACGAGACTGAGGAATTCGTGAAATGAAGCCAACACGAAGCATTGCTAATTTGTTGCGAATTATGGATGAGGGCCACCTAAGACTTAGAGAAAGTATCAAGGCCTTATAAGTTCAAATATTCTGTTTCAGGGTAGGTTAACCTGGATTAATATAAGCCTTTATTATTCATGAACAAAATTATTTTCTTTGTTACTAATTATTTGCTTAATATTTAGTCTACCCGTAACTTATAAATGTGCACTTTACACTTTTTTAATACAAATAAGTCAGTTGATATCGAAGAGATCCTGATGTTCATGGGCAGCCATGACAACTTACCATCAAGTTGGCTCTATTGCCAGCTTTTTACTTAAAAAAGCTTAAATTCACATTATTAAAATATTATAATAACATTTTGCTGTTCATAATAAAGAGTATTTGCACTGTATTATTTTCAACAGTATCTTTCAGCCGAAATCCTTTTGTAAATTGATCCGGTAACAGATACTCTTGTTGGCGACGTTTCCCTGTAATTCCGTTTAGTATTCCTAATTACTATCATCCAATATTCATAATGAGCTACGGTAATCGGATTCTCTGCGAGATATTTTACCTTACTATGCCTCTTGTTATAAATGAGATCGTTTCCTCGGTTATAAATTAGTTGAACAGAATCAATTCAATAACTTTGGTGAGGAGTTCAATGTTTAACGACGCGACGCCCAGGTAAGGGTCTATCTTCCGACGGTAGAACAAACTAATTACCCGTTTAGAGTATTTGCTATGACAACGCGATTGCTTTGTCACTCGGCTTCACAATCGTGAAGCCCTCGTCGCTAAGCATTTGAATGGATTGTTTTTATTTAGTTTGTCCATGAAACCGTTTCAGTTTCAACGTAAATCATTTCAAAATGCAATAAAATCTATCATTTTAAATAAATGTTTTACCTCTACAGGTTCTGTCTACAATATTTTAAGTACGCGGGTACTTAATCATCAGGTGAACTATGTCCCTCTTGCTCTGTCGTAGTTTTCATTAAGAGCAAGAGGGTAGGCATAAATCTACCGCCATGAATCAATAACCTGCTTCACTCACACCAGTGTGTGTTCGAGTGTGGTTACGTCACACATCCGCGGTATCCGCAGACGATATTTTGACGGGTTTGCACTGTTTAGAAGTTATGAGGCTTGCGGGCGCGACGAGGTCATAAACAATGACTTGTATTTCGTACATTTCATAATACGTAGGTAGGTATCTCAAATTCGTGAAGGTTTGTTAGCCGTAATAAAATCAAATGTAATATGAATTAATATGATACCAACATTATGTATTGTTACTGCTTGGATCATAATGTAGGTATTCGAGGTTATGCAATATTTATTTTATCAAGGTATTTATGGTGTGATTTTTACGAGTTTTTGTGCTTCTGAAAGGTAATCCCCAGAAAGGCGGCGTGTACTTAAAAAAAATTATGAGTTAAATATACCAAAAATATGATATAATAAAGGCCGGAGTGGAATACTGGTTTATCTTATAAAATAATAATTCTTGTACTAAACTTTATTATTTTGCGGTGTTTAGATGTGATGAATATTGAAAAGCCCCTTATTTAGGGAGCTTTTATTAAAGTAACGTGAATTATGACGGGTTAGAAAAGAGCGTATAATTTATAACAAACAATGGTATGTATCACGAAACTAAAATTTATTAAGAAATCAATAACACAAAGGTGATAACCTTTGTGTTATTGATCTCTTCTTTCATTTGCAATGAAACAATAGTTCAATTATTTATGTAGTAATTGTTTTTAAAGAGAAAATGATCTAACTTGGTTTAAATTGTTGGTAGTATAAATCTGAAATGGGTGTAAAAGATTCCACCAACCATGACAGCGTGCCTCCCTGTTTAGATACTTGTTCCATAGCTCGCGAGTAACATGCAATTTGTTGTATTATTAAATTTTGATATTATGTCTATGTAATATCAAAGTAATTAAAATTTACTATAAGTAGGTTTCTACTCGAACTGGTGAAAGAGAAACATTTGTTTCAAACAGAAAATATTGTGTAGCATTATTTACGAAAAAGTTACGGTCACTCA
Source organism: Hesperia comma (assembly GCA_905404135.1). NCBI lineage: Eukaryota > Metazoa > Arthropoda > Insecta > Lepidoptera > Hesperiidae > Hesperia > Hesperia comma. The sequence goes on along the minus strand of FR990021.1, from coordinate 9,454,787 downwards.
TAGATATCAGCAAGACCAAAGGCATCATCGATGCCTTATCGGGCATGGAAGAATGAAAGAAAGAAAGTTTAAGCATTATTTAATATTTCTTAAATTTATTATTATTTTTTAATAAAGGCAAAGACTGTGAGCACTACATCTATTTAAAAAATACTAATTAAAATTATCTAAAGTATGTACCCAGATTTGAACATGCTATTATGTCAAAGTACAATATTTATATTCACTTCATCCAGGTCTGCTCTCGCAAAACAACTTTGCTCGCTAACTTTAGTTAATCTGTTGTTGGTGGTACAAGCGCTTAATATGCATTTTCATCACGTTCCGCGGCTCTGAAATATTCAACAGCATCGATTATCTGCTCACTTTGTATACAAATTCTTTTTTATTCAATCTCGGGATCGGAAAACGCTCTTTTGTGACATATTTCCATTCCGAGTTTGCCCTCGTTTTAATAAATATTTACCTATTTAAATTTCTTATAGATACCTGAAAAATTTGTATCACAAGTTATTTTGAATTTTTCTTTCGATATTTGTGTTTGTTGAGCGGCAAAGTATGCGCATCGATTCGTTTTGATCAGTCTAGAAGAAAGTTCTGTTGTAAAAAAATAAAACTACTCGAGCTTAACTTAGATCTCTATTGTAAATAGTTCTCAATGCCGTTGACATTTTCACCTTAATCTCGACATGACAATGAATATCGTAACTGAAAAAAAACTTATCCACTTAATAAAATATTAGCCGTGACCAACAAAAAATGCTACGCCTGAATATGGATTCAGGTATCTAGAGGGAGGAAACATTGTACAGGGGTTTCTTATATAGTGAAGGATGCTAACAAATATTTTCTGGACTTCATCCAGTGAAAGGGTAAATTAGGCGGTAAAAGGTCCGATTTACTTGAGACTTGCAATTTACTCCCGTTAACTAATCGTTGTGATGGGCCCGATATAGGGTTTTCTATATCTCGTTATTTACGTTTGTGCAGAATAAGCACAAAAATAATTTCAAGTGTTAGAAACTTTAGAAAGCAACTTTCTACGTTGCTTAGGTATTTATTCTATGACATCTTTATTTAACTAGTATGTATATGCTGTATCATTTGATGAACAAATGATACAGCATATACACGTCACGTCACGTCTTAAATATAAAATATATCTATATAATAAATAAATATATATTATTTTGTTCACGTCTTATTTAATCCTTATTTATTTATTTTTTATTTAATGATTACCAAAACCGCATTCGTTGTTCTCTGCACATCCCGAAGGTTGGCTGGTAGAGAATGCTTCGTAGCATTAAGTCCGCCTTTTGTACTTATTATAAGGGTCAATAAAGCTTAAATAAATAAATAAATAAAGCAATATTTTTGGGTACATGTAGTGCAGAAATGTAATATTTGTAAACATATAACAATGAATAAATAATAGGTGTCTGAAAGAGAGACGAAGACGGTTTGACATTGTTAAAAAAATTTAGTTGTATTGTAGTTGTTATTGTACGTTTTTTATGTTTAACAAATTGCGGTAAGCTAATTATGCTCTCACGCAATTATTATTTGTATTGAACGAGAGGAAGATAAGTTTTTTATCTGTTTTAATTCCAAGCATATCGAAATAACCTTTTAAATCCGTAGACAGCCCTATTTGCGGTTGGTAATAGATACATCGCTCCTCCTGATATACGAGATAACCTCAGATTTGTAACTGTCCCCAGCAATTTTAACCGCGATCTAATCTACTTTTCCTTGCCTCAAATGTTCTATTTATTGGACGCTTAATCTAAAACTTTAATTTATGGGAGATTTATCGAACTTTACATTATTTAACTTCTTTTCTAGATTTTCTGTGCAATATACATTTTATTTGGTGTACCTACACTTGAAGTGAAATTAGAACAACAACATATTTCGAGTTGGGTTATTGATTCGTTGATTTGATTGAAGGGTTTGGGTTTATAGAATTTTGGAATCCGGCTTGTCTGGGAGTTTGGAAGTCCTCAAGCCTGCGTGCAATGCGATTAGACAACCAAGCCTCTGTCAAATAAATTGCTGACGTGATTGTACAATTTATAACAATACTAGCTTTTTCCCGCGGCTTCGCCCGCATGGTCAAAGAGAATTAACAATGAGTTGTTTATCATACATGACACACAAATAAATTTCATAAAATATGTAAAGTACTTTTCCTTGGCTACAACTTATTAATGGCCCACTACTGAGCACGGGTCTCTCCTCATTATTGAGGAGGCCTAGAGCATACTCTACCACGCTGCCCCAGTGCGGATTGGTGGAGGGATTAGTGGCCAATCCATCAGAAGTTTTCAAGCCGCCCGAAGGTCTTCCGACATGGCTTATCGCCTGCTATCTATCGATAATAACCGGGACCGACGGCTTTACGCGCCCTCCAAAGCACGGAACTTTACTTTTTAACTTTATTTTTTCTTAAAAATAATTATTATTTAAGCCCAAACAACAATTACAGTCGACCAAACCAATTCACGAAGTGAATCATAACCAAAATCAAAGCGCATGTCTTATCACTCTAGTTCCTTTACATTACAATGTTAACACTGCGTTAGTCAAATTTGATGACTTTCAGTTGGTGCGGAATGGGGTCTATTATATCCGAAGCACAACTTTTTTCTGGTGCGTCGATGGGTCGAAAAGATCCGTTTGACTTCCATCTGTTTAGGAGGATTTATCTTCATAGGCATCATGTTTTAGAGCGTATTTTTTATAGCAATATGTTGACAAATAAACACTAAATAAAAGGCTGAAATCGTAGGTAGATAGACTGCATGTTTCTTAGTAAATAAAGGAATTGCTTGGAGGATCTTAACGACCCGTTCTCCGCACTGGTTAATAAAAGTCTCGATATATTTTTAGTGTTGAGCATGACAAAAAACATCGATAGCGATAAAATAATATATTTTTCATCACACATATTCGAAAAAGACGACTTGGTTCGGACTTACGGAGTTCCAAAGTTGCTGTTTTCTATTCAGCGGGCGGGAATGAATTTTCATACAACTTTTCCTGCCGGCTAGATCTTTTCCGTCCTATTTTGAATTTAGAACATTTTAGTATTTTGCGCTAAAGAAATCGAACGCAAATATTGTTTGAATAAAGAATGTCTGGTACGACGCGAGGGCCCCGCCAGCTGAATAATAAAAAAAGAAATCAAATTAAGATTTCGTTTTCAAATTAAAATTAAGTTTTCGTGCATTTTTACGTATTATTTTCTATTATTTTCTATTATATATACATATATATATATATTATTTTCTCATAGTGGGTGATGAAAAGTAGAGTGTATCACTCGGATGCAAGTATATTTTTGGCTCGGGCGACGTACTTTGAATCCCTCGCTACGTTCGGGATTCTACTAAAGAATCCCTCGCTACGCTCGGGATTCTACTCTAGAATCCCTCACTTCGCTCTGGATTCAAAAAACGCCCTCGCCGAAAAAATATTACTTTGCACCCTTGTCATACAATCTACTATTTCAAATCCAAACTTGATTTTAGGCTAGTTGAATAATCTTGTGTTCTAATATTTGTATTTGATCATTATGAGCTACACCTACTGGTAGATGGTTTGGGTGAATCTGGTAGCTGGGAATTGATGGCTGCAGTTCGCAAGATTTGTAATGTGTGACCAGTTGACGGGCTAGTATATATTATGTATGTATAAATTATCGGACATATTCCGCTTACCGATTATTGTTTGTTTTGGGGAACCTTCACTTACTTTATTTTTATTAGGTTTTTCACATTCACATGACTTAGACAACATTTTCCTGGATCGCTTCATGTTAAATACACTGTCTTTTCTTTATTTGCAAAAAACTTGTCTAACCATACGGACGTTACCAGCTCAACTAGCATATAATCTAGTGCGGCTATAGGGTCATCGGGCATCGGGTCATTAAGAACCGATAGACGCACTAGACGTAAAAAATTTAGCTTTAGTCGGCATCGGGTCGTAAGAACCCGATACATTTTTTTCGTATTTATATTATCTATTTAACGAGGCAATTCCAAAACACTAACCATCTCATTCTGATTCATACGGAGACCAAATATATCGATGGGTCCTATGTATATGGGCCAAACTAGCAATTTGGCGATTTTGGCTTTTTTGTGGGTAACGCATCTTATCGATATAATGAATCATGTGAGCTATTAAAAAAAAAAGATTTCAGCATAGAAACACGATTTTTTATTACGGTATAACGGCATTTATGTAACATGAATTTAAACGTATAAGTTCCTAAGCGTAGTTAGAGATTTATACGCGGGGAGTTTCCCGCGCGTTTCTTTATAGTTTGGAACAATCAGCCAATTTGACACTTGTACGTTGAACGGAGCATCGGCCGCACTGTGATGAATAAAGATGAATACGAAATGTAATTGTTGTGTTTTTGGGTTACAATTTAGTTTAATAAGTAAAAATGACATCTAATTATCACGCTAAGATGTCTAGATGTCGGAATTTTCTGAATTTGGCTTTGGGAAATGAAAACAACAATTAAAACGAAGATTTTATATTATATTCTAATTAATGAATTATCAATTACTTCAATCGTTTATTGAATTTATAGATAAAAAATTAAAAAAAATATATACATTACGCTAATTAGCGTAGGTAATACGCGTATAATGGCCAACATGGTATATCGGCCCTTTTAGGGTGTTTAAAAAAAATAATTTTAACAAAAACTAACGTAGAAGGGCCAATGTGACATTAAAAAAACCCAGATAAATGTATATATAAAATACTACAATGTAAATGAGGGAAATAGTTTTCTTAGCAAATAAGCAAAGATTCGGGAACTTCGGTTTTATCAATTTAAAGTTATAGTAAATTGAAACTTTGTAAGCCTCTCCTGTAAAGTTTTAATTTTACATTTTGGCCCATATACATAGGACCCATCGATATCTGTCCCGCACCAGCGGTAAACACAGCAATTTTTACCCCGCACTGGAGGAAATATGAGCATCGGATATAATTGACCTGCTACCGCATCAAAGGTGTTAATAGATATTAAATCGAAAAAACTAATTAATTATTAGTTGCCTTTTACTTAAATAAATTACGTACATTTACATTTGATGCGTAATTCGGAACTTGCAAATGAATTTTACTAACGCCATCTATTAACAACATCCGGAACTAAATATTTAGCAACTAACAAAACATCGATCTTCCCATGGGAATGGTTGGTGGTTTTACCGCGGTAAAAAGTAGCTTACGTCACTCTCCGCCCTCCTAACTGTCTTCACACACATAAACCATATCATATAATAGCCATGTTGCGACGTGAAAGATCCACAAACAAACAAACAAACACACTTTCACATTTATGATATTAAATAATAATAAATAATAAAAAAATATAATAAATAATGTATAATATATGACGGCGCAGTGAAAAGGAGGTCCTTATATCTGGACGAGTTTGACAACTGACGTAACACCGCGTGCTAAAGAAGCATTCACGACATGGCGACAGCAAGAAGAGGAGCTGTCATCTGGTTGTGGAGGCTCCTTACGTGTGCTGGTGGAACGTCGTGATATGAAGATACAATCCGTGATATTCTGTTAAATCCGTTATAGTTGTTGAATGGAATCATAAAATGTACTATGCAAATCTAAAGGACTTCGTTTGTATTCAAGGCCTGGTCTCCTTATTGATACCTCATGTATTTGTACCTACTCAAGATAGCCGGCATCCTTTCTACATCAGAAGTGGGATAAAGAACCCAGCGCTCATGAAACCTTGCATAAAAACATAAAAAATAATGCATTTACAATATTTTTGCAATAAACGGTGAAAAATAAAAGAGGACTGACAAAAGATGTCATTTGAAATTTTCTTGGAAGTGAATATTTTACGATGTAAATCATTACAAACGCATTGGAAACGATCGAATTGGAACGATCATTGTTGAAAACTGAGGTTGCAAATAAGGATTGTGTTGTTGGATAGTGAACACCTACTTCCATAGTATATGTGTTCGATGGAGCTCTTTTGGTAACATTGTTCCATTGGTTGTGATAATATTGTTCCGTTACAGAATGTGCAAGGAGTGTCATGGATATAGAGGTATGGAAAAGTCTCACAAAAACTCTCAGACGATTCATAAACACGACCATGACCGTGTGTAAAGTATGAAAATATGAACGATATTCGACTAAACTACGAAGATTTATGTTGTAAAGGTGATGGCGGTTGTAAAAGCCATGGCCAGCGTATCATGGATAGCAGAAAGTCGTGTATAATACGAATGTACAAAAATGTGTGGAAATGTGCGCTAATGTGCGCTAAAACGCACCTTTCAGTATTGTATGCTTCTTAGATCGCTGCTAATGTTTGAGAGAGCACAGCGTCAACATAATTCTGGTTTTCTATTGGTATGCGTTAATACTAAACGCTTATCGGTATGTACTGCATTTCTAATAACATTGTTGAGTGGGTAAGTCACTAAGGGTGAGTATGTCGGTAAGGCAGTAATTACTATTAACATTGGTATACTTCTTGGAGAGCGACGTTGCGATGGGGATTCCTGTAGAGTACCTAGCTGAATAGATGAGGAGGACAGAAGGAGAACAATATTATCATGCGTGATGGAGGAAGGGTGGTGCTGTACGATCGTTTGCTTTCTTAATTCCATAAAAAGGAGGGTTGTAAGTTCTTTAACTAGTAGGTAATTTACCCTATTAACTATCAATAATAAAGTATGGAATAATTGTAACGTAATCAGAACAAAATGCATACGAGATTAAGACGCTGGTGTTTTAGACTTCCGTTTCTATTGTTTAATTCGATCCGAACTTATTTACGTTGTCTTAAGTCTACTTCAAATGCCGTTACATTATGTGTCGGTGATGAGGCTTAAAAGGGATATCATAGACCTTCAGCCTACTAATGTCACTGAGCTTTACAAAGTGTTGAATTGCTGCGTCCTACAAGATGTTAACTTGAACATCGTTTAAGGAGCTAAATAATATTTCTGATGAGATTTATAGCCTGAAAGCTTTGAAATTGATGAATGAATTGTGATAGGATTTGGCTTCAGTATTAATGGATAATAATGTTTGTTTATAGCTAAAATTGTGACATGCCCTGGTTTTGAATGGCTACAATGAAGATATAGTAAGGGATCATTATGGAGCGATTAAATTGTAACTACCATTGGATCCAATGTGAAGTCTGAGATTTATGACTATTGTGTACAGAATAATAATTTCAGAAACGATGAGATGAATTACATTCGGATGTTACGGACCAACAGTAAAAGAATATTAATGACAGTAATGTTATTTGAGTAACTTCTATGGTAACTTGAGCTAGGATTGACTGTTGCTCTAGAATACTCTTGAGGATTGGTTTAGAGGACACGTACGGCATCAAAATAATGACTTAAAGTACTTTTGAATACCTAATATCTCCAGAATGTTAATGGTGTGACTTGCAATGGAGAGCGAAGTTTATCTAAGAGCTTAACGTAATGATGTACGATGAACGTAGAAATGCTTAACGTAACTATTTGGTTCAAATGTAATAAGATTATTGTCTTTATGAGTTGAGTTCTATTTCTGAGATGAATCGTTAATTAAATGTTCTCATGAGGTTTGGTCAGCATTTTAGCAGCCTTGGTAGTTCTATTTTATTAAGAAACATTGAAGTTTTCCCTGATCTTGTAAACCTACCGAACAGAGAATTGTATGATGTTGAGAATCGCGTTGTTTCGTTACGTGGTTTGGGGTATATAGTGAAGCAGAGGAATGAACGCAACGGAATAGTCTTGTTGTGGATTTGCAAAGTTGCTTCAACCTTCACCTCCAAGATAAATGACCGATGCGGTACATTCATACAACACGAGTTTAGTGTCAATACGCTCCGATGCTTCTATGGATGCGAGGTTTAATTACGGAACATAGGAGACATTGAAATAGCTAATGTAATAGGACGTGAATTAATTTAATTTGACTACCTAATTTTCAGCTTGCTAATGGCAATATAGTATGAACATTTATTGTTATTGTCCACTGCATACTTTAATTATCCTGTAAGCTACGACTGGGCACGCCTTTTCTTAAAAGTGAGGGGACTGCAATTAACTTGCAACCATAGTGTGTAATGTTGAAAGCGTCTCTGGTACCTGAAACCCGGCAAGATCATAAAACTTATGGCAACCAAGGTCGATTTATTCATCCCTTCTAAAATGGAATCGGTTATTATTTTGTCAACATTTATCCAGTTAGCCATATGGGAAATACTGCGTACACACTAGGTACTTCGCACTTGAAAATTATTCAGAATAATAAGGCAAATGTGGTTAGTATCGGTTGTAAAGATTTGGTCTGGTTGGTCGCGCAGTAAGAAAGTAACTTATCCACTAACAGCTCTGAGGGTGCCATCTTCTAACAAGGTCAGCGGTCGTTTGATCAATTTAACACTGCAGCTTTCAATAATATTAAGATGCCTTTCTTATACCACTGATGTTGGTTCTCAAACAAGAACGTTCTATTTACAATAGATACGACATCTCGAGAACGTGATCATGGCTATCATCATTGAACCATTCTAAGTACTGGTATTTGGGGATTCTTTAACGCTTTCTTTCATTCTTCATCGGGCATGTGATATGTGATGGGCGTTTATGCTAGTCATCATTCTTAACGTCGATATTGGGGCGATATGTTGTAGTAACTTTGTAGTTTGTCTAACAACTGAAGCTCTTCAATATTGGAAATTGCTGTTCAAAATTATTGGTTGCAGATACGCCATGTGGGAACGTGGATGTATGTTGTCAGCGGTAGTCATGACGGATAACTGAGGCTGAATGTCTCAACAAACTAACGTTCGAGCATTGCAATTCATGGGCACAGCTATTGACAATTGCATAATGATAATGGAGTAAATACACGCAAGGATTTTCCAATTTTTGACCAGAGTGTAATGGAAGGTACATTAGTAAAAACAGTTGGTAAGGTCTTTGAATTCTTTTTTTTCATTCTCTGCAGAAAACAGCAATTTTACAGTAAATTTTGATACTGAACGTGATGACACCGTCACCGAGTATACGTTGACGACAAACGTAAAGCTTTTTTTTAGTTCTGTTACGGATATAAACCCTGCTGCATAATGATTGCCCGTGAGGCTAGTGGTTCCCGGTTCGAGCCCGGCTAGTGTAATTATGTAATGGTTATGTGAATTTTGTAACCAAGGGTCATACTAAGTATCATAATAGGGTAAAGGGAAATCTTTCGCCAGACGAGACGACATATTTGGGGAGTGGCTGAGTTCCGACTGTTCGCTTTTGGTACTGTTTAAATATATGAATGATGTAGAATTCAACGGTGGTGTGATGTGCAATATCATTTCAATAGAATAACGCAGAGTAAAGTTATTTCCTCCGAACAACTCTTGCTGAGGTAGTATAAGTAATATTATTACTATTTGAAGAAACGTGGGTAGTGTGTGTAAGTGTGAGTTTGAGGGCTTAGTTGAAATTGTAACAAACACGATCGGTGGTGAGGAGGCCGAGACGGCGGTCAATAAGGAACAAGGTGTTCATATTAACCAAGCTCATAGTGATAGTAGTACTTCAAAATGGAGTGATAATGCAATAACAGCTGGCTCAAACAGTCTTTCAGCTGCAGATAGTGAGTTTTAGTGTGGTTATCCGTGGCAATTGTGGTAGAATTATGGCGCACGTTTATGGCTAGAGGGACGAATGCTTGATTTAGGTTATCAGTATCAATTGAGTAAGTATTGTTAGAGGTGGTGTCGAGCAAGCGACAAGAGAAAATAGGTGCGCATCTGGTTGGAAACAAGCTGGTTTAAAAGGCTTCATAAGCCAGAACCACGCCCGAACTACGCCTTTGGTTGAAAGATAGCTGCCGAGCTTGAGAAAAACCCGCTGCCTGCTGTGGAAGATACCTATGTTCGGCTGGTTGAAGGGGCTACAGTTGTCCGGGCCACCGCTTTTAAGTAAGCTGGTCGAAGGAGCTCTGTACGTCCGGTCCACGCCTTGGGAGTAAGCTGGTCGAAGGGGCTTTGTACGTCCGGTCCACGCCTTGGGAGTAAGTTGGTGCAGAGGGCTCCACACGCCCGGTTCTCGCTTTTGGAGTAAACGAATGAAGGTTGCATTTAGGTATGCCGAGTTCTTGTTATATCGAGGAGTTTTGCGAGTTCATATGCGCGTTTTAGGTCGAGATGATGAAATACAGAGAGCAGTTCACTACTAAGGTTATTGTAAGTGAGTTTTTATGTGGCATGATTGAATCGGATTCACGATTTGGAACAGTTTGGTAGTCGAAAGCCAACGAGCACGATTGTTAATAAAATAGGAATAACTGAGTGATAACACGCATGTTGATATTGAAGGTTAATTTGGTCAGATTCAAAAGTTGAGCATACCCAGCGGCAATGTGTGTTGCTACTTTGTATCAGGTATGGACGAGCAATTACTAATTGGATGATTGTCTCTTTAGGTGACTCCCAAATCTAACTAACCGCTCGAGGACGCGCGGTGGTCAGGGTTGGCCGTGACGGCGCAGTGAAAAGGAGGTCCTTATATCTGGACGAGTTTGACAACTGACGTAACACCGCGTGCTAAAGAAGCATTCACGACATGGCGACAGCAAGAAGAGGAGCTGTCATCTGGTTGTGGAGGCTCCTTACGTGTGCTGGTGGAACGTCGTGATATGAAGATACAATCCGTGATATTCTGTTAAATCCGTTATAGTTGTTGAATGGAATCATAAAATGTACTATGCAAATCTAAAGGACTTCGTTTGTATTCAAGGCCTGGTCTCCTTATTGATACCTCATGTATTTGTACCTACTCAAGATAGCCGGCATCCTTTCTACATATATATATATCGGCATCCTGACTGATTTCTAGATGATCTTCTCGTGTGGGCATCGTGGGAAGTGTTGGTTAAACTATGCAATATGGGCTTCTCTCGTCAGGACGTCAACTCAGGATATCAAATGAAACACAGGATTGAGCCATCACGTAACCAACTGCTTTATTCAATGATCTCTCTTTGGCTCAATATGGATACTCGGTTTGGTTTGCTTTGGTATTGATTGGATTTACTTCGCGATGTTACGATATTGATTTTAACCACTCGCACACGCGGTCACGCGATATTTAACTCTTTGAGATTCACGGCATTACAATTAATAAGGAATCTTTTCAATCACCCGTACGACATTCATTCCTTTTCATTATTCTTTTTTAACCGACTTCAAAAAAGAAGGAGGTTCTCAATTCGACCGTATATATGCTTTTTTTTTTATGTACGTTCAGCGATTATTTCGTCGTTTATGGGCCGATTTTGATAATTCTTTTTTTGTTGTAAAGTAGATATGCGCAGTGGGGTCCCCTGATAAGGAAACCAGGATCTGATGATGGCACCTCAGAGAAATCGAGGGGAACTTTCGAAAATTGTATGGACAACTAGTGTGTTTGTTCATGTTATCATAAGTACATTAAAGCGCTACCATTTCATGAAGATCTGGAGTCGATCTGATGAAGCCGAAAGACAGTCGAGGGAACTCCTCAACGATTTACTGCAGTTATGTAGTGTTTGGGCTTCATTAATTTGTAGTGACGAGAACTTTACACTTACATGTTGAATTGAGCGCCATCTGGCGAGTATTTTTTGAGTTATCTCTACTTATCAAGATTGAAGTCGGTTATTTTTTTTTGTAAAAAGCAATTATTGGTTTAAAAATAACAATACTTTTGACTTTTTGTTTTAAGAATAAAAATAAACGACTGAATTTTAATAAACCCAATATTGTTTTAGTTCCATAAAATCATTTTTAAATGAAAAATTAAATACTGGACCTTTTTGCCTCTTGCCTGTCCCTTTTTACCCCTACCATGGGGCAAAAAGAGACAGACGACAAGGTCTAGAAAAGTGATTAAAACACATATTTCTATTATATTTATTCAACTAAAAATTGAGTTAAACATAGTCAGATAACTGTTTGTTTGATTAGTGTTATACATTTTGATATAGTAGAGTCAGTTTACACAGTATAATTCGAAATAGTGAAATTGGACCTTTAAGCCCCGCCCTACCCTACAGAAACCTGGTAAACTTGTTCTGTATGCGTTCCATCATTAGTTTATATTTGATCTCACTTGGAGCCCATATAACCGAATTACATTCTAAGTGGCTCCGCACCAAGGCTTCATATAAGGCACGCATAGCATTGAAGTTGGAAAAGCTACATGCTTGTCTCAATATGAATCCAAGGTTTCTGTAAGCCTTTTTGCATACTTCGTTTATATGTTCTCGAAAGTTAAGATCAGAGGTAAACCGAACGCCTAAGTCCCTCACATCTGTGACACGCCGCAGAGGCTGACCCGCGATATGGTACGGCGAGTGTCGTGGATTGCGCGCGCGACTGAAGGAAAGCACGACACACTTGTCAACGTTGAAGTGTAGCTTGTTTCTGTGACTCCACTCTACAACATTGTCAATGTCTCTCTGCAGTTTACGATGGTCTGCAATGTCACCGACTTCAGATACGAGCTTCAGATCGTCAGCATACAATAGGCAGGTGGAATCTTGGACCACCTCCGGTAAATCATTGATCATTATGACGAACTGGAGAGGGCCTAGATTACTGCCCTGACTGACGCCTGATCTCGTGCGGTACTGCCTCGAGTGGCATCCGCCACAGTCGACGTACTGATGTCTATCTCGTAAGTAGCTGGCGAAAAAGGACAGTGTGTGTGGCGTACAGCCCATACCGGCCAGCTTCGCAAGAAGAATGTCATTATCGACCGTGTCGAATGCCTTCCTAAAGTCGAAGTAGGCGACATCCACCTGTCGTCCCGCATCCACCGCTAGCACTAGTTGCGTCATCAGATGCAAAAGGTTGCCCGCCGTCCCACACCCAGGACGAAACCCGTGTTGCTCGCTAGCCAACTGGGCCTTAACCTGTGTATACAATGCGTGATGGATGGTTGACTCAAATACCTTGGCCACTGCACAAAGCACTGCAATCGGTCTGTAGTCACTCGGCGCCGGTCCACCCTTTCCTTTCGGCACTGGCACCACTCGGGTGAGTTTTCACCTACCGGGAAAGGTTGGTTTTGCCAAGCAGAGATTATACAAATGGAGCAGAGGCTTCTCAAGTACAAGACGGCAGTCTTTGAGGATGTAGGGCGGGATTCCGTCCGGTCCTACGGAGCGTTTCGGAGGTAACTGCGCGAGCACACGGGACACATCCATTAAGGAGAGGCGCGCAAGATGTACGCGCGCGCTACCTTCCCCTGCAGTACTCGCTGCCGACACATCCAGGCGCGCCAGCTCCTGGGTATACACAGAATGAAAGAACCGGGCAAATTCGTTGGCACAGTCCTGATCTGATAAAATTTGTCCGTTTTTTGATAACCTATTGTTAGAAATAACGGGTCTAGTGGTGGCGCTGGCGTGACGTCACATCGGGTGACTGGTGGCGTGAGCGGCGGAGTGGAGGAGCAGTACCTGCACTACCTGGGGTGCGGCCGGAGCAGAGAGCGGTCATTCTCGTGTTGGCATTCGGACGTGACGGACGTACTATTTATAGTAGTTCAATATTGTGTTAACGTTGTAATGTAATTTCTCTGATTAAAATATTCGATGTGGTTATCGTTATTTTTCTTTTTAAAAATCAACTCGACTCCTGATATATAAGATCAGAAGTTGGATTCGAACGCAAAGCCTGGCTCTTGCTGACAAAATTATTTTCCACGTAAATGAAAACCCGTTATTTTAAATTTTTAGTGAGGTGTTGTGTTATGTTTCAACAAACCGTGAGTACATTTTCTTGAATAATGACAAAACGACCTTCGCGGTCTGATCAAGGACAAACTGTGCACTATAAAATCTGCTTCGGACCGTCACGTCCAACTCGTGAATGCCACACTACTGTTGCGAGTTACAGACTTGACACTTAGCCGGTTAAGCACGTTTGTTTCCAATGAATTGTCACCACATTAACGTCATCAAAGCCGCTATCAGCTCGAGGAGCGGTCTGTGGCGCGGTCTACGTGCACACCTCGCAGTCCACATCGGACGTCGTGCAGTCTACACCGGGCGCTGCCATCACCACCGCGCTGTCTGCGCCAAGCGTCGCCATACGCCTTTGTCGGCGTCGCCCAGGTGACGCCCGGCGTGCTGGCACCGGCAGCCCCGCCGTCATCGACACGGTCTGCACCCGCTGCTGTCGCGGCGTATCGTGCGCCGCTACCGCGCTGCGGCGACGGTTGTCGCCAGCGCGTCATCCACCGCCTGTCGCTGCTGTGCCGCATCAACAGTCGAGCGACTCACGCATTCTACAAATCGCATCGTGGACGCGGTTTACTCAATTGGAAATTTGGTGAGATCTAACCCACATTAATACATTTCAAATCTTGATCCTAACGTGCATAATTTTGATATTTGGTGCGCGAAGGTTAATCAAGGTCACGAGCTTAATCTATGTGATTATTGTGAGTGCCTATAACGTTTTGCCCTTTTGCCTTTGAGGCGATGTATGTATATGGTTGGATGGTTTGTCTCCAGTGTTCGCACATGAACCATTTTTAGGTTATTATTTCGATTAGTCTGCCTACAGAATAATGATTTCGCTAAATGATTTTTGACCATGTGAAAACAGGCTCTCTTTGCTTCGTACTCTGAATACGTGCGTAATATTATGTGCGTAAGTCAGTTTCGTGTAATATTGTGAAAAGTTTATTTGATGATCTAAAACACTCCACTGCCATTCAAAGTATTAGACGAATTAGTAACATTTTACCCGCTTTATTCTCAAGCTCCTACTATTACAAATTTGAAATAACTAAAGTAGACGTAAGTTCACACGTAAAGTGCGGATTTATGTTGCGTTTAGAAAGCGATTCTAGGTTTTAAGGAGTGGGAGACCAGGACCTTGTCTGGTACCCCTATGAAACCAAAGCTGACATCTGGTTGTGGTTACTTGTAAGGAGTTAAGTTTTTGAAGACATGCGGGGTCATTGGCGGAATGGCATTACTCTGCATCGATGGCATGTAAGCTATGCTGCCTAAATGAAGAGCGAGGACAGTTCTGCCGCCGAGTGTTGCGCGGAACCACATCGTAGCCCGCGTGCGCGAGTTCGCTGCTGGAAAGCGCTGGCGAGTGTCACTTTGATGAGCGCTCCTCTCAACCCTAGCATCATGGATTGAAACTTGGGTATGACGCAGTATCACAGGTGATCTGTATTGTTCATTTTATTTTCTTGTAGCTTTTGTGAACAATAAAATTGTTCTCATTCTTGAGACATTGCGTACCTACTTGCAAATTAGCATTGCTTTATATCAAGTGACGATTATCTGCTTTAAAGTGCTCAAAAGAATATGAGTAGACGTATTGTGCGTTTTTGCCTTAAACGTACCATAGGTATGAAATGTTATGCGTCAGAAATAAGTTCTTGTGATATCACCTTTCAAAAGTGGAGTTCAGTTATATCCTTCAGCCATAATAATGCCTTTTACGTTTTAGCTGAGAATACTGGTCGATCTTAAATGAAATTGCTCAGTAATAAGTCTTGGTCAGGTACGGCCGAGTCCCAGGAAAGTACTACGCTTTCATTCACGCCAGCAGCCCCGCACCTCTGCTGTGGGCGATTTCGTCTTCGTGATCAAGACCTCGCAAAGTACTGGCAAGCTAGACTTCGGTATGCGCGGCCCGTACAGGGTATTACGTGCGTTACCACATCGTTGCTATGAGTTGGAGCTCTTAGCGGGTTCTTACGGCAAGAAGACACAAGCCGCCTCTGAACATTTGGTTCAGTGGCGCGGCGAGTGGACGCCAGATACGTGTTCCGCATTCTTTGAGGGCGGTTAGTGTACACAGCCATGGTAATAGTATGGGCATGCAAATACGGCCTCTGCCGTTAACATACTTACCATACGAAACTACACGCATCTCAGCGTTGTACTTTCACAAAGCATTCTTTGAGGGCGGTTAGTGTACACAGCCATGGTAATAGTATGGGCATGCAAATACGGCCTCTGCCGTTAACATACTTACCATACGAAACTACACGCTTCTCAGCGTTGTACTTTCGCAAACTTATTACCTTCGTATACTATTTTACCGATCTATGACGTCCGTAAGTAACGTCATACAGCGGTAAACTGGTACATAGACGTACCAAATGCACTGTATAAAGGGCTTCGTAATGTTGCCTTCTATAGAGTTCACATTTTCTAGTATGGTGCGACTGATGAGAGTCCGGAATCTTATTAATCGCATTTCATTTTTGATGATAAATTCATTTTTACAATAAACAACTAGTCTCATTATTTTGAAGTTTTATAATCGTTGCTAAAGGACGCTTGAGTGCACGCTTGCGCTGGTAGCAATGATATTAAATTCATAGCTTGCCTTAATACCTTTTGACATTACTCATATTTGTGTCTCATGTGGATTACAGAGAACGAGCACAGCGATGATCAGGATGGGCGAGACGGACAGGAGCATGAGACGTTCGAGGACGAACTCGTGTCAGGAACGGCCGTCTCACAAGAAGTCTCACAAGAACCCCTCTCTCCTCTACCTGGGCCGAGCGGATTGCATAAATAGGACGATGTGCGGTAGATCGGGCCCTGCCATCACCACCGCGCTGTCTGCGTCAAGCGTCGCCATACGCCTTTGTCGGCGTCGCCCAGGTGACGCCCGGCGTGCTGGCACCGGCAGCCCCGCCGTCATCGACACGGTCTGCACCCGCTGCTGTCGCGGCGAACCGTGCGCCGCTACCGCGCTGCGGCGACGGTCGTCGCCAGTGCGTCATCCATCGTGCAATGTGTGACGTGGTTTTGTGAGTGGCCTCGTCATACAGTTGCCGTTTTTGCAATATGTGGGCAGGAGACGTCCTTCCACATAGTTGCTGCAATGTGTGACGTGGTTTTGTGAGTGGCCTCGTCATACAGTTGCCGTTTTTGCAATGTGTGGGCAGGAGACGTCCTTCCACATAGTTGCGCAATGTGTGGTGTGGTTTGTGAGTGCCATATCATGCAGTTGCCATTTTATTATTTATTTCATTCGAATGTTTGGCGAATTTAAGAAGTCCGGAATTCTTTAATTCGTGATTCATTTTTAACCGACTTCAAAAAAGAAGGAGGTTCTCAATTCGACCGTATATATGCTTTTTTTTTATGTTTGTTCAGCGATTTTTTCGTCGTTTATGGGCCGATTTTGATAATTCTTTTTTTGTTGTAAAATAGATATGCGCAGTGGGGTCCTTTTGAAAGGATCACCAGGATCTGATGATGGCATCTTGGAGAAATCGAGGGCAACTTTCGAAAATTGTAGGGACGACTATTGTGTTTGTTAATGTTTTCATAAGTACATGAAAGCGCTACAATTTCATGAAGGTCTGGAGTCGATCTGATGAAGCCGAAAGACAGTCAAGGGAACTCCTCAACGATGTACTGTAGTTATCTAGTGTCTGGGCTTGATTAATTTGTAGTGACGAGAACTTTACACCTACATGTTGAATTAAGCGCCATCTGGCGAGTAGTTTTTGAGTTACCTTTGCTTATCAGGTTGAAGTCGGTTATTTTTTTTTGTAAAAAGCAATAATCTAATGACCGATCAACCGCGCTATAGAGTATCGATTCGCTATGGATCCGCGCCTACCACACATTAAATAGCACCAAACGAATAACATGGATTAACTATTCCCGACATATATATAGTGTGGATTAAACATGAATATCCTAATTTAAAATATTAAACTATTTTGAAGTGAGATCGTAGTGTAGTTTTAGTCAGATCCAGCTCTTTACAAAATTAAATAACTTATTAACTTACTTTTGTGAAATTACTCCATAGCCTAGCTAGTACATTGTACATTTTTTGAGAATATCGTTGAATCACAAACGTTTTATCGTTTTGTTAACATAACCCGAACTGTATATATTGTGTCGGTGTATTTTGTCGCATTTTAGACCTGTTTACACAAATCTCGTTAGCAAAAGACATGACAGTAGCGCTCGTGTAAAAGCTCGTTACTTATCGAAATGTAGAGCAGCGCGAAAAAGTTAAATTATATTTTAGTAAGTATACACCGTCTACAAAATTTTCCTGTTGATATCAACACGTTGATAATGCCTTTCGTGTTTATTGATATTATTTACATTTTGATTAGAAAATATGCTTGCAAGACCACTTTTTTAACGTAGGAAATGTTGAGTGAGAGCTTTAGATTTGGTGTAAATCGACGATAAATTTGACAGTGTCTACGTACCCGAATGAAGGAAACATAAATACTTGTTAAATAATTGTATCCATTTATTTATTTACACTTCTTGCCCAAGTATGTAGTTCAGTAAAACAATGCGTGTACCTTTATTTAGTCCATATTAATATGTACGCATGTGTTGCGTATTTTTAAGCGAACAAATTAGGTTTATCAGCGAATGGAGCGACCGCGCATCGCTGTCAAATCAATCAGAATAAATTGAACACGTACCAACTTCAGTTTTAGTCGATTGGCTGGTGACGTAATAGAATTGAGTTTCAATTCACTTCATTCACTAATCTAGGTACTATTGGTAATACGATTACAAGATCGTCATGAGAACGTGGCTTAATGCTACAATAACTAACTATGTTTGTTGTTGTATAAATTAAAAGAAGCATTAAAGGCTTATAAATTTTTCTTTTTGTCCATGATTTTCATCTCATCCTAACCCATAGATAAATGTCCCACTGCTGGGATACTCTTTTCTTAATTTTTTAATTTTCGTCCCTACAGGGACAAATTCGACCACCCTAGCCAAGTGAGGTTTGACAGACTACACTATGAGGAACTCTCGAGCGAGTGTTGTCTGCCTCATAATGTTTTCCTTCGCCATATCAATTGATAATTGAATTCTAATACGTACCTACATAACTTTTGAAAATTAGATGTGATACAGGTTTCGAACCTAGCTTTCCTGGTTCGGGAGTCCAAACCATCGTTCAAAACCTCTTCCGTATTTTCTTCTTTATACTTAGAGTTAATTGCAAAGTTTCTGATTTCTTCGGCCGCAAAATCACGATTAAAGTTTCAAAGTTGCGTGACGCTTGTCAAATGTGATTACTGAAACTCCGTACAGAAAGGAACCACAAACTTTTTGGCTGTCAAATGTTAAAAACGGTGTTTACGCTTCTCATATTAATAATTCATCTTGTTTAAAATAGGTAAATAGCAAGAACATAGGAATAAGCTGGAGTTGTCACAAATTGTTAAGCGTTTCACATTCGCCGCAACACACCAACCATCATTAATCTTCGTCAGAGCAAAAGTAAGGGGCCTGCGACGGCCTGCTTCGAGATGTTAATGAATAGTTATCGTCAACGACTTGATGTGTAGGTAATTGCCAAAATTGAAAAGTCGACCCAAAAAAGTGGAAACGCTGCTAGCTACCTAATAGAACATTTTTCAATTTATCTACTTTGAAATTGCGAATTTAGGTAGGCTGATTTTAGTTTTCAAAATTCAGTTCGGTTTTAATCTACACAATGTTTAAATGATACAAAAAAGTCGTGATTTTTTTAGGGTTTTAGAAACAGATGATTACTGTCATTAAATATGTGGTGGTGATCCAGCACGTCTACCACGAGAACGTCTACTAGTTAACCAGGTTAACTAAGTTCCGTTTTTTTTTTCAAAATAAATTTTGAATTATTTCTATGTAGATTGCGTAGATATGTAAGTATTATGAATTCATTAATAAAGGAGAACGAAAGTAAATTTCTAAAATGTTTTCCTCATTTTTCAATTATCGTTGTTTACACACAAACAGTCGTCCAAATTACCTCCATGTAGGCAAACAACGAAGAAAGCCGGCCAAGCGCGAATAAGATTCCCACACAAAGGGATCCGTATCATATTATCTGTATAGGTAATATTTACGCTGAAAATATATTAGTTGTTTAATAAAATATTCGTTTTTTTAAATACCCAGGTAATACTTAGTTGTTTAATTTTATAAAAATACTTTATATTTTATCTTTTTATTGCTTGAGGTTATGACTTCTATAATAATCTTGTAAAAATCTTTACAAGTAAGTATCTGCCTATTTTGTAAACAGTTTTTTAGGGTTCCGTACCCAAAGGGTAAAACGGGACCCTATTACTGAGACTTCGCTGTCCGTCCGTCCGTCCGTCTGTCACCAGGCTGTATCTCATGAACCGTAATAGTTACACAGTTGATATTTTCACAGACGATGTATGTGATGATGGCTATCACACTGGCTGCAGCAAGGACGATGAACTTCCCTATCGATGAGTTATTTCACAAAAATAAACTTCAGCAACATCTTTTCACGTAGTTTATTACAACCTATACACATTCTCTATTCACTTTGTACATTATTACATTCAATTACCAATTAATTTTACAAGTATAAATTCGGGCAGAATTTCCCCTTACAACTGATACAAAAATAATGCCCTGCACTACCTTAGTCCGCCATATTTATATCCTACTCTCAACCGCACTTTACAATTAAATCGGAAGTCAATAACACTTATATAATCTCAAACAATAAATGAATTTATTAATAAATCGTAGGAATAAATTATTATAAACAGAATTATTATACACACAATTATAATATTATTGTAATTAATAATTAATGTTGGGTTATATCGGGGTGCCGGAAGTAGAACTTGTAACATGTATTTCTGTTGCCGCTACAACAACAAATACTAAAAAATAGAATAAAATAAATATTTAAGTGGGCGCCCATACAACAGAGCAGATTTTTTTGGCGTTTTTATATATAATGGTACGGAACCCTTCGTGCGCGAGTCCGACTCGCACTTGGGCGGTTTTTAATTTTTTTAGTTATTACAAGGCTACGACTTCTTTTAATGTAAATTTTTGAAGCGACGACAAAAGGGTTATCAGTTCGACAGTTAATGTAATAACCGCTATTACATTTTGTATAGAAATTACAAGTAGTTATTACGGTTTATGAGATACGTATAAGTAACATTAGCAGTAGGTATAAGGCCTATTAGTACCTATCCTTCGAGTATGTTAGCTTTTTGGCGTTAGCGTAACTATAAATATTAAATACTAGCTTTTGCCCGCGGCTTCGCCCGCGTGGAATTCGTTTATATCGCGAACCGGGGAAGTGAGGAAGAAGGTCCTGGGAAAATTCATCGAAATTGGCCAGGCGGTTTAGATTTTTCACACAAACTTTCATCCCCTATTTCAAGCCTTTAGGGGTTGATTTTTGAAAAAAAAGTAGCCTATGTGTGACTCTGGGTCTTCAACTATTTTCATTCCGAATTTCATCCAAATCGGACCGGTGGTTTTGCCGTGAAAACGTCACAGACAGACAGACAGACAGACTTTCGCATTTATAATATATTCCTAGTAGCTGAACCCGCTACTCCGTCGCGCAGGAGTTTATTCCGCGTAACTCCAGATCCCGCGGGATTTCCGGGAAGACAGACTTGTTAGTTTTATATTTATTTATATTAATGTTTGTTTAGAAGCTATTTATACCCCATACGCGACCCGCGTAAATTCCGATCCCGCGGGATTTCTGGGATAAAAAATATCCTATACTTATGTTAATCTAAGTTGCCCTCTATGTGTGTGCCCGCTACTTCGTACGCGCAGGAGTTTATTCCGCGTAACTCCAGATCCCGCGGGATTTCCGGGAAGACAGACTTGTTAGTTTTATATTAATGTTTGTCTAGAAGCTATTTATACCCCATACGCGAAGAAGGTTTTCCCGCGTAAATTCCGATCCCGCGGGATTTCTGGGATAAAAAATATCCTATATGTTAATCTAAGTTGCCCTCTATGTGTGTGCCCGCTACTTCGTATGCGCAGTAGTTTATTCCGCGTAACTCCAGATCCCGCGGGATTTCCGGGAAGACAGACTTGTTAGTTTTATATTAATGTTTGTTTAGAAGCTATTTATACCCCATACGCGAAGAAGGTTTTCCCGCGTAAATTCCGATCCCGCGGGATTTCTGGGATAAAAAATATCGTATATGTTAATCTAAGTTGCCCTCTATGTGTGTGCCAAATTTCATGAAAATCGGTTCAGTAGTTTTTGCGTGAAGGAGTAACAAACAAACAAACAAATACACAAACTTTCACATTTATAATATTAGTAGGATTAGTAGGATTTACAGAGAGCAATAAAACTTTTGGTATGTACTTATATATGTCTTAAGTTATGTATGCTTTACTTTGAAATTTACTGTACGTACTTTGAAAGAGGTTAAAACTTTTGGTATGTACTTATATGTCCTAAGTTATGTATGCTTTACTTTGAAATTTACTGTAGGTACGTACTTTCAAATTTTTATCTTTAATATTTCTTCTATTCACTCACCTGTCATCCCGCATTCGCCTCCCATTGGGGATCGTAACAAACGCTAAAAAGACATTACAATTTCTTGTTATTTTTTATCAAGTTAAGATAAGCAAAAGATAACGAGAAGTCTATGCTTCGTGAATACTGATGTAGCTCGCAATAAATATAAGTATTTTCATCCCACCTATTCGAAAAAGACGACTTGGTTCGGACTTAAGGGGGCCCAAAGTTGGTGTTTTCTATTTAGCGGGCGGGAATTAATTTTCCTATTACCTCCCCGTTATTTAAATAACGGGCAGGAAAAGTAATTTCAGTTCGGATTGTTAGAAATTCATGGTTTTGTTTTGAAAAATGAGTTCTTTAGTTGGTTTAGTCGGGTAAGTCGGGTTAGTCGGGTTAGTCGGGTTAGTCGGGTTAGTCGGGTTAGTCGGGTTAGTCGGGTTAGTCGGGTTAGTCGGGTTAGTCGGGTTAGTCGGGTTAGTCGGGTTAGTCGGGTTAGTCGGGTTAGTCGGGTTAGTCGGGTTAGTCGGGTTAGTCGGGTTAGTCGGGTTAGTCGGGTTAGTCGGGTTAGTCGGGTTAGTCGGGTTAGTCGGGTTAGTCGGGTTAGTCGGGTTAGTCGGGTTAGTCGGGTTAGTCGGGTTAGTCGGGTTAGTCGGGTTAGTCGGGTTAGTCGGGTTAGTCGGGTTAGTCGGGTTAGTCGGGTTAGTCGGGTTAGTCGGGTTAGTCGGGTTAGTCGGGTTAGTCGGGTTAGTCGGGTTAGTCGGGTTAGTCGGGTTAGTCGGGTTAGTCGGGTTAGTCGGGTTAGTCGGGTTAGTCGGGTTAGTCGGGTTAGTCGGGTTAGTCGGGTTAGTCGGGTTAGTCGGGTTAGTCGGGTTAGTCGGGTTAGTCGGGTTAGTCGGGTTAGTCGGGTTAGTCGGGTTAGTCGGGTTAGTCGGGTTAGTCGGGTTAGTCGGGTTAGTCGGGTTAGTCGGGTTAGTCGGGTTAGTCGGGTTAGTCGGGTTAGTCGGGTTAGTCGGGTTAGTCGGGTTAGTCGGGTTAGTCGGGTTAGTCGGGTTAGTCGGGTTAGTCGGGTTAGTCGGGTTAGTCGGGTTAGTCGGGTTAGTCGGTTTAGTCAGTTTAGTTAGTTTAGTGACTGTGACAGTATTATTCCTGAATTTGAGGCGCCTTTTATTTTCTCATAGGGGGGGATGAAAAGTAGAGTGTATCACTCGGTAGCAAATATTTTTGGCTCGGGCGACATACTTTGAATCCCTCGCTACGTTCAGGATTCTACTAAAGAATCCCTCGCTACGCTCGGGATTCTACTCTGGAATCCCTCACTTCGCTCTGGATTCAAAAAAGCGCCCTCGCCGTATATTATAAAATATTACTTTGCTCCCTTGTTATAGGTACAATCTACTTACTATTTTAACTAGCGCTCGCTTCATTTCCGGAAACCTTGGTACGCATTCTCAAATTTTTTTTGGATATTCTTAAAATTAACATACTTAATTTTAGTTTCCTTTGTGAATCGATGTAAAGTCAATAATTACTGAGCGTTAGCTACCTATAACTAATGATGATTATTTGTGAAAACTGCATCTAAAGTAAGTTAGTTAAGCTGTCACAGAAAGCAGGAACAAAGCCACAGACAAAAAGTCTTAAAATCATTGAAATAACATCATTTGTATTACCTAAATGTCCCAGTAGCAGTGTTTCCCAAATACCTGTTATTTATGGATATCGAGGAATTACAGTTTTTAATTTTTAGTGTAGTAGTTTAAATTAATGTAATGGTAAGATGATGTAAAGGTAAAAATATGCAATATAAATATGCAAATATGCAATACAAGCGGAAAATGTGTGTCAACATTGAAAGGTTTCCGTAAATTGTCATTGGCCGAGATCGTTACATTGTTTAGCGTTACACATTTTATGCTATATTTTACGATAGGTAGGTACTCCGTTTGCGTTCGATATGACATTTGTTAAAATGACAACCCACACAAATGCCACCTTTCTGCCCCTGTCATTAAGGTTTATTGTAGACTAGCTTCCGCCCGCAGGCTTCGCCAGCGTGGAATTCGTTTAAACTTCATCCCCCTATTTCACTCCCTTCGGGGTGGAATTTCCAAAAATCCTCTCTTAGTGCTCCCCTACACTCCCTAAGGAATATATGTACACAACAAATTTTAGCTTCTTCCGTTCAGTAGTTTCTGCTGTGCGTTGTCTGTCAGTCAATCACTCAGTAACGCAAGAGTTTTATAAATCCATACTTCCATACTAATATTATAAATGTGAAAGTGTGTTTGTTTGTTTGTTTGTGACTCTTTCAAATCGCAACTATGATATAGTTTATGTGTGTAGAGATAGTTGGGAGGGTGGAGAGTAACGTAGGCTACTTTTTATCGCGGAAAAACATCTCATTCCCATGGGAAGATCGATGTTTTGTTAGTTGCTAGATATTTAGTTCCGGATGCTGTTAATAGATGGCGTTAGTAAAATTCATTTGCAAGTTCTGAATTACTCTATCATCAATACTACATGTATCGTTAATTTACTTAAGTCATAGGTAAATATTATAACTTATGTTCCAGTATAACATATAGGCTACTTTTTATCCCGAGAATCCTACGGGAGCGGGACCTACGCGGCTATTACCTACGGGTCCCGAAGCGAAGCGCGGGTGGTTCTCTAGATGTATATAGATTGACTGGGAGAATTTAAAACAAAGTGATACGGAGGAAAAGGTCGTTTCTTAGATTTTTTGTGAGCGTTTATCTATTACATTCGATATTTAATAGTAGAAGATCCGAATCTATATCGACATTCACCGGGTTGATAATAGAATCAAACTTATTTTATAATAAATTTCGTATATTAGAAAATATATTAAAAATGGGTTGACAACAAAAATCCTGGACAGAATATTTTTAATTATTTTTTAAAAAATGATTTTCATAAAATGTTGTACTTATGATGAAGATAATAATAAAATTTTATACTAGACTTAAAGTATAGAACATATAGAATGTGCAGACGTAGGGTAGACTATTATTTACCTGGACGAACTACTGGGTAGACAGGTATAAACAGGTATGTCAATACTAGTTACTTTTCACTCGATCTGATAATAATCTGCACATTCTATATGTTCTATACTTTAAGTCCAGTATAAAATTTTATTATTATCTTCATCATGCAATATTTTTGAAAAATTATTTAAAAAAAAATAATAAAAAATATTCTGTCCAGGATTTTTGTTGTCAACCTATTTTTAATATATTTTCTAAGATACGAAATTTATTATAAAATAAGTTTGATTCTATTATCAACCCGGTGAATGTCGACTTAGATTCGGATCTTAGACTATAATGTTACCTACACTCCATATAAGTGTACGGAGATTTATGACAAAAATTGATAATTCTCTATTTTTTATTTAGAGTCTTAAAATAATGAAGTTAGTGGTAAAGGGTTAAAGCAAAACGGTTTTATTCCAATGGCCGACAATCGTATGTCACCGTCGTGACTTGTGAGGCTTCGCACTGAATCGCACTGGCCGCATTCCTTATACACACATTGGATTAGAAACTGCATACCCGGTTAATAATTATCTAGTAGAAACTAGTAATGTTACGAATAATCGAATATAATCATTGAATTACGATGGGTTTCACCGCTTCACACTTATGTACTTACTAGCTATTGCCCGCGACTTCGTTCATGAATAGGTGCTCATTCATACTGACTCGCGGGCGCGGTGACGGGCGCGGTCACGAAATATAAAACATATGGCGTAATATCCAAGTGTTCACACAGGAATCGCACGTGCGGTCTAAGTAGCGGGCAAGCTCGCGACGACGCGCGCGGCGCGCTCGCGGCATATCAAAGCATGAAATGTTTGTGTGTGTTCACACTGAACTAGCGGCGAAGCGCGCGATTCAGTGGCGACGCAACTGAACTCTCGCGCAAAACGCCTGGCGGTCAATATGAACACGAGCTCGCCACGTCCACCGCGCGCACGCCCGCCACCGCGCCCGCGTGTTCAGTATGAACAAGCACTAGGAGTTTTTCCCGGGTGAATTTTGATCCTGCGGGAACTCCGAGATAACTTAAAGTAGGTATCTCCACAGTCTCCTCTATCTCCCACTGAAAGTCTCATAAAAATCCGTTCAACCGCTTCTGAGATTAGCGTGCACAAACATATAGACATACACATAATTATACAGACAAACAGATAAAATTTAACATTTAAAAACATTACGTATATAAAGGCTTAAAGGCCCACCATTATAAATTTGCATATATTTGGTATTTACAGACGATTGACAGCAATCAATAACATTTTTATTATGTAAGAAAGAAAGAAAGAAAACATATTTACTAAAATAAATTGTACTAGCTGTGCCCGCAGCTTCGCTCGCGTGAAACCCATTTTCGCGTGAAACTGTTTTTCCTATGTGAATCCCGACTCTGCTTATTTCGTGGCAAAGCATGTAGTCTCAGGGAACTGTGTGCGTTTAAATTGAAAGGGGAAATTGTTTGGGATGAGTAGTAGGTATATAACTGTGGAACGAACTTAATCCCTCGTTATTCCTACAGTGCCATGACATGGGGTTGTTCAAGAAGCGGGTCCATCGCGTACTTCGTGGCCAGAAACGCGTTGGTGATGCCCCTAGTGTTGCCAATGGCCATGGGAGACGGTGTCACTTACCATCAGGTGATCTGTCGGTTCGTTTGCCTGCTTAGGTTATAAAAAAAACTCAGCCGTACCAATCCCAGTGAGGATTACAGATACAATAATATTTAACTATGAGACGGATTCCATTACAGTTTTGCGTAAAACCTGACCTCACGGGAATTCTGGGATAAAAAGTAGCCTATGTGTTGCTCCATAACCTCCTCTATCTCCCAGTGAAAGTTCCGTAAACATTTAAGCCCACGACTTCGCGCATAGGAGTTATTCCCGCATGAATCCTGATCCCGCGGGAATTCCGGGATAAAAAATAGCTTAAATGTTGCTCAGGAATCTCCGCTATCTTCCAGTGAAAGTCCCATAAAAATCCGATCGTCAACGAGTTTCAGTCGCGTTCCTACTAATGCATCAACTACCTGCTGGATAACAACTTCTTCATCTTCAGCAGTGTAAAGGCGTGGTCAACTGCCATCATTTTGTTGACGTTGAAATTGTCCAGTTTCCAATTGAACTGAAGACTAATGTAATGTAAATCGTTCGTCGTTGAGGGTAACGACGAATGTACTCTCGACGACCTTCATCCGCGTTTCCATCACAAAAGACATAACAATAAATAATATCGGCATACTCGGAATTAGAGTAAGCCGTCATACTTATTTAGTGATCAAAATCAACGTAAATTTGGGAGATCGCGTTGGTAGCCAGAAACAAAACACTGCTGCTGTTTAATTTTCATTTTAAATGATCAAGTGGGTCTAATAGACAAACGACAAACGACAATAACAACTAAAAAGTTTGCAACTCAGGAACTTATACCGCGGTACGATAACAAAGCGTTTTACGTCGCACGTGCTCTACATACGTTTTTTTCTGAAATGTTTTGTTTGTGTCTTAATAATTTTACTTGTTTGGATAGCTTATAAAACAAGGATGTTTTTCATGTAGTTTGTACGCTTGATGTATACTAAATTTTTTAAAATAAATCTACTTTTCTATCAACCACATTCGTAAAAAAAAATTTTTTTTTACAAGAATTCACTTGTTATTTTAAAATGTGTAACACTTTTGCCTGCATTAGTATTAATAAATGATTGTTGATATATTGGTCACTGATAGAAATGCACACAACTCAATTCAAACCACTACTTTTTTATTTATTGATTTTTTTGTAGTCAAATTCGGTGTTCTTTGACCAAAACCAAAAATAAGGAATATCTCGATAACCAGCTGACTTGGTATTAGGGACATTATGGTTAATTTTGTTGGAAATTGGTTGTATTACCACATCCCAAGAGGAATACGTCGAGTTACAAATCACCCTGTATAGATATCTAGATAGAAGAAGATATTTAAATATAGATTTAAAACGTATTGTGGGGTATAAATAAACAATTATTTCATTTGTAAATCAAGTTGATTAATATAGTTTGTAGCTTCGGTGAGAATAATATTTGCGCAATTAAACTAGCGGCTTTTATTGACATAATATCGCTAGATTTACGAATGTAGATAAATTGATATGCTTGATTAAAATCAAAATAAATAGCAATAGTTGCTTAAATCTCGTGACAAGCTTTTATAAACATATAAGCTGTGTAATTACGATATAAGCCATGAAGCAAATAAGCTGACATTATTACAATCTGTCATGGAAAGCGAACGGTCATTCACGCATCACGAAATGTCCAAAACCGCTAGTCGTATAAAGATGAAATTTGGCAAGGAGGTAGAACATGGTATGGGTAGTTAGTAGACGTCTTCTAAGAAAGGGTAAAATAGGGGGTGAAAGTTTGTTTAAAAATCATTGAAAGGCACGCGGGAAACGCCGCGGGCTACATCTAGTATAGTGTAACTTTTTTATTGGGACATAGGAGATAGGTGAGATAATTGCTTTTTACAAAAAAAATAACCGACTTCAACCTTCATAAGCAGAGATAACTCAAAAAATACTCGCCAGATGGCGCTAAATTCAACATGTATGTGTAAAGTTCTCGTCACTACAAATTAATCAAGCCCAAACACTAGATAACTGCAGTAAATTGTTGAGGAATTCCCTCGACTGTCTTTCAGCTTCATCAGATCGACTCCAGACCTTCATGAAATTGTAGCGCTTTCATGTACTTATGAAAACATTAACAAACACACTAGTCGTCCCTACAATTTTCGAAAGTTGCCCTCGATTTCTCCAAGATTCCATCATCAGATCCTGGTGATCCTTTTAAAAGGACCCCACTGCGCATATCTACTTTACAACAAAAAAAGAATTTTCAAAATCGGCCCATAAACTACGAAAAAATCGCTGAACAAACATAAAAAAAGCATATATACGGTCGAATTGAGAACCTCCTTCTTTTTTGAAGTCGGTTAAAAAATGTAACAAAGGTGTCTAGAGGGCCACGAGAAGCCAAAAACAATGTCTTAAGAATTTTTGTCTGTCCATACGGACTGTCCACACGGTTTGTCTGGGCATGATTGAATAGCTAATGAATGAAATTCGATGCCGTTTTATAATACCTACTTGTACTCGTATAGCTGGAGGTCTAATTTAATCGCTGGTGCATGTTTCATCTTAATACGCTGCTACAAACGAACATAATATAATATAATTATGTATTATTTATGTTGCAGTAGCACATCTACCAGCCCCCTTATTATGAACTCTTAATTCCAGACAGTTTACGTTCACAACGTGTGGGTGACAGAGACAGCGCCTTATTACGTGTAAAGCGCTGTCTCTGTCACCCACACGTTGTGAAGGTAAACTGTCTGGAATTAAGAGTTCATAATATGGCCCCAGGTCAGCTATTTTGCTATAATACTGCCTAGTAACTAAAATACTATCAGGGTTTTTAACCTGAAAACAATTATACGCCGATGGCTATCCTATTAATCTTAATTACTCGTGGAAAGTCGGCTTATGAGCCATTATCTAAATGAGACCGAGAATGCCGCAATGTACACCGACCATCAATTTATTTTTACTAAACCATTACTGGATGTTTGTTCCGTGTTGGAAAATGTTTATTTTACTTCTCCATTTTTTAACATCCTATTTTCATCATAAAAAACAACTGTCAGAGCATTATTTTGTTTACATGTAAGATTTAAAATCAATAACAATTTTTAATTAGAAAAAGGATCACTCTAAAACGCATGAATTGATTTAAAATTCAAAAATTTCTTTCTGTATGTTTGTTGGAATTTAGCAGTTGTATTATTAGATGTCTTAAAAAGTAGTACATGTTTTATCGCTTAGAATCTGAGATACAATTAATGTATACTGCAGGACAACGTCTTCCGGATCAGCGAGTAATCTCAATCGCCCTATTTCCGTTTTCGCTGACAACGCATCGGCAACGCTCTGGGCATTACTTTTGACCACAGATGACGGATACTGTTAAATGCTAATTTGCCGGCTATTTTACAACAGCTATGAATATTTTATTGAATGTTTGATTGTTTATCTACAGGACAATATTTTTTATTTGGGACGAATATTATGGACTACCAATGAAAATTTTTATTATTATAAAAATATTCTGTTACATTTTGTATAACATGCTTTAAATGAAATATTATTTTATGATTTTTAGATAACCCCTTTTTCATCTTGTTAAAATATAAGGCATTTATTAGTCATAAAGTAAAGGAGGCCGAAAACTTTATTTCAAAATACACACAGGAATAAAACGGAGCAAGTTCTAATAATAATTCTAATAGAATTCGAAATTTTGTGGCAGATAAAGTGAAAAGTGAGCTGTAAACCATCGAACAAAATTACAGTACCTAACTTTATAAAATAAAGTCACTTACAAAAAGTTCAAGCCGCTTATTCGTCTTTATATTGTACGTTAATTGGTTTCGTATATCAAAAAGGAAACTTCAACGGTGTCAGCTTATCCTGTGTATTATAAACTTGTTTAATTATCTAAGAACGACCCAAATAATCCATAATTGGAATGTCAAAAAATTGTCGAGTCAACAAAAAAACTTGTCGAGTTACAAAAATAGGTGAGTGTGTAATTAAAGTAAGCCCTTGACGAAACGGGTAATCCTAATCTAATTTTCAATTGTTCTAATGAGTTTTCGCAACCAATAGTAAGTACATAAGTAGCTTAATTAAGCAGGGAACATTGTCAATTTGCACTGTCCCGAACGCAAATAGGATTCTACTTCGTAAGACCTCCCAGTAACACGCAATTACGGAATCTAGATCAGGTGAACCTGTCGAAAATGTGTTAGTGTGTTCCAAGAAAACTACGAATTTCCTGTAAATATTTAGCTAAACCATTCTGGATAGGATTCATAGGATTAATTACCAAATTGACTTGATACTACGCTCTACCTTCTCGTAAATTGAAAGGTGTTTGAAACGTGTTTCGCTTAAAAAGTTTGAAAACGAGATGAAACGTCGGTTTCCCTTTTCCCTTTGACCGGTTATGTCTAGGTACTTTGGTACGTTAATTTTGAAAACAAAGTTAGTATGGCTTCAGCACTTATTATTCCTTCTTTCGCTGTAAACAAATCTGCAAGTTTTGAATTCAAGGGAAAATGAAGAAAAATAGTACAAAAGAATAGACATGTTTAAGAAGCCTTTATTTTACCGGAAGCAATGTTAACCAGACCTGAAAAGCTTCTTTGGAGATTCGTTATACAATGTCATATAAGGTATGCGGTTATTAAACCAGAAAACTATATTAATTTATGAAGAAAGAGACTAAATAGTGAGTGATTTTTCGTCCGTTGACTGATTTTTCTTATTTCTTGGTAGGTAGACAAATAATACTTCTTTTCAAAAGATGTCACTTTCAATAGAGCGTTCATTTCAAGTCATAAAATAAATTAACTTCATTTATATAAAAATGAAATAAACCATTTTATGTGACCTGTAAATTATAATACGATTAAAACAAACGTTGGTACAAAGTCCAACCTTATTATTTACCGCAGCCACTTCAGGATACTAAATTGCAAATTATTGGACTTCATTGTAAATGAATACATCGCTTCATGTAGCTTATTAAAACCACCATGAATTTGTGTGTATTCAATTCGTTTTAATTACATTCTACGAAAATATCACTTTGACATTGATTTTCTATTCTACAAATTCTATACATAGTATAAATGCATCGATTATTATATAGTTATAATAACTATGTATACAATACCTAATCGCCCGGGGTAGTACCACCGCCCGCCAAGGTACTCAGTACCATTTATACCGTCATAATAATTGTTTTTAAGAGCAATTGTGTTCCGGATAGGAAGGTGTGGAGCCGGTTTCACTTTTTTAGAGGCGACCATCTCAGACCTCAGGGGTAGCAACGCATCTGTGACCGAATTGGAACAAGACTCATACTAATCATTACTAACTGGACAATTACTAATATTAACTAACAGGACTAACTATCACTAACAGTCCCTGTCCTCACACTTATTAACAAACTAACCAACTAATATTCTAACACCATCTACTAACTAGACTAACCACCCTAGTCCCTAAATTGGGTCTTGTTCTAAGTCGGTCACAATTGCCATGGGCGGCAGCGGAAGGGTGGTACTGCATGCTCGTTTGCTACCTTAATTCCATTAGAAAAAAAGATTTTTATATAGTTATAATAACTATGTATACAATACCTATAGGTTCGGTATATTAATACGTATGCACAATGTACCTACTCCCGAACCAAAAGGCCTGGGTTCAATTCCTGTGCGCACCTCAAATTTTAGAAAAAATTATATGCGTTCGTCCGCGTCCATAATTATAACTTGCTTAAATGAAAGAAAACATCGCAAGGAAACCTGCATACAACCTGAGAGTTCTTTGTAATGTTCGAAAACGAGCGTGAAGTCCGCCTATTTGCATTTGGCCAGCGTGCTGGACTGTGGCCTATACCACACATAATGTGACAACACAGATGGGTTACGGACAACCCATCTGGTTGTTGAAGATGACGATCAAATAAAGAAATTGGTCAATACGTTTGAAGGCTACGGTGCCATGAGACAGAGCCACAGATACACAGACAATAAAGACAGACTTAACTTATAAAAAAAACGTTGCATTTGACTATTCATGATATTAACTATTCATTATCACAATTAAATTAATGCTTCAATGTCAAAGCAAATACAAATTGATCATTGTACGAAGTAATTTCACGCATTCAATGATTACTTCCTAAAAGTTCTTATACCTAATCCCTTCTTGCGCACCGATTTCTTCCCAGCGGAACATGCTTTGATCTAAACCTACTGTGCCATTCCGACGTAATCTGGAAACATTGACCTCTTTGAAGTTCAAACATGACTTGCAAGCCAGTTAACGTAACATATTGATATAAAGACACATGTTTGGGAATGACAGGTTGTTTAGCTACCAGAGGGGTTAAGAGGGTTCAGGTACAATAGGTAGGTAAAATGTAACTTATATTATTTACAGTTACACTACAATAACCCGACTAAATTTTTTTAGTAGCTATTCCTCTATGATTAAATTCAAAGAACAAAAAATTTATTTTCTTCATAACTTCTGTTAGGAAAAAGGGTTATCAAATCTGTCTCATTACAATATTTCTGCGGAAAAAATAATAGATTCAGTTAATTCGCGTAACGAGAATTATATAGATTATATTGAAGCACCAAATTTATCATGATTACAACTTTTGGTATCATTGGTACGACCTACGCATCAATCGCAAAATGATGGATTGAGTGAAATTCCCGCTCAAGTATTTAGCTAGAACTTTGTAAGTATGCGGTAGATACTTTTGTTCAAAGACAATTTCCATAATTGAGCCAAAAGAAGTATACCCAAAACTTTCTGAGGTTTCGAAATTTCCCAAAGTGACATCTTATTTATGAGATAAAGAATCTTGAACGCAAAGTACTAAGTGTAAAAATTGAATTGTAATCGAATATCTTGTAACAATGATCAAAGGAAAATATTGTCTGATCAGCATTTGAGGCTATAGCCGTAAAAGGGTGTTTGGAGTTCCGAGGGGAGGTTTAAGTATTCCTATCACGGTAAGTTAGTAAAATATTCAATGTCTTTACGGCCGATGCGACCTTAATGGGTGTGTTTACTGCGCAAAAATTTACTCCAAGAATGACCTACTTGCGGAACAGCGAAACCTTTTATACCTACTCTCTTAAGTATCATCTATACGTACAGCTAGTAATTAGTAGATACTCAGTTTTATTAGGTACGGGCACTCCGTTTGTTACTTTATGCGCTGTTATGTGTTTTTATGAGACTGTTGGTAACAATATTGATTAGTGCTGGTATAATAAAGGTTATACTATAGGTATTATGTTTTTTCAATTATCAAAAATCGGCCAAGTGCGAGTTGGACTCGCGCACGAAGGGTTCCGTACCATTATGTATAAAAACGTCAAAAAGTCTGGTCTGTTGTATGAAAGCCTCACTTAAATATTTACTTTAGTTTTTTGTAGCCACAAGCAACGCCATCTCTTGGACCGAAAGGTAACTAATTTATCGCTGAAGCGTCAAAGCCATTGCTTCATGGTCGAAGCCATATTTCGACTTAAATATTTATTTTATTCAGTGTTTTACTATTTGTTGTTGTAGCGGCAACAGAAATATGTACATCATCTGTGAAAATTTCAACTGTGTAACTATTACGGTTCATGAGATACAGCCTGGTGACAGACGGACGGACGGACAGCGAAGTCTCAGTAATAGGGTCCCGTTTTACCCTTTGGGTACGGAACCCTAAAAAAGTCACAGTGACCATAAGTTTAGTCTTAACGATTGAGGAAACATTTAGGTGTGTTTAGCAGTTTATTGTAACGTATTCATACAATCAGAAGTGAAGCAGAAATTTATTGTCACAAACTGCCGCCCTAGAATGATGCACCTAACCCCTGCCTTAATTAAAAGTCTTCACTCAGGCGTAGGACGCTATATTGGATGGATTGCTCTGTGATGTTGTTGATGCCGAATTGTTACACTTGATTACCGCATTTTGTCGACCCCGTAGCCTAGTTGGTAGCGTCAGCCTGGGAAGGGTCTCGGGTTCGATTCCGAAAACAAGGAGAAGGCTCTCAATTCGGCTGTATTTTTTATGTGTACTTTGTACCTCATAACGTTAACAGATTTTAATAATTATTTTTGTATTGAAAAGCTAGTTCTTGAGCGACATCTGACAGGTAATTTTTGATTTTAAATCTTTACTTATCGATTTTGAAGTCGGTTTTTTTAGTATGTTGATATTAGGACTTAGGGTATTTTTATATTTAGGATATTTTATACTCAAAAGTGTAGTCGGTTTGTAGATGTCTGTAGGTACCTATGTATAGGTGCTTGCTCTCGCTGATCTCAAAATCAGTCATCCAATGTGGATTCTACTTCCACTGATAAGTTTTTTAAAGTTGGTCTGTAAATAGTCTTATTGTACACCAAGCACAGAACATTACATATAGAAAAAAAAACAATAAACAAAATCTTACAGACAACCATATGATATGGAAGGAGACACAACGTTAGAAAGGTGCACGAGAAATGAATAGTAAATAAAAAAGAATTAATAATATTATTGCCTAGTAGTTGAAAAAATCATTCCTTGTAAATACTTTTTCTATTTTGTGTAACGCACGGTTATCTCGAATCGTATCAAAGTTAGGTATTAGTGATGAAAATCTACTGACATCATAATTATTTTACAGCACATTCGATACATTATCATCGTATTTAATCCTTAGACATTGTTCGTGTTTAATTAAAACCTACAATATACGATAGGCAGTTTAAACTCCGATGTCCGTACATCGTAGAACAATAAGGAAGCCGGTATACGGCCCGACTATTGATTATGGAAGGTAATTTAACATAGGAGCCATTGGAGCGTGAGTCAAACACGCAATACACGAGGTCCATCACTCGACACAATGAATACTTAATGCATCACTGCGCGAATTGGACTTGCTCTATATTGGCAGTATTATTCCAGAGTCAAGCGTCGTAGGTTTGACCGATTTACTAGCGGGTACTTTACCATTCTGGTAGAGCTGTCCTGCTCCTTTTAAAGTTGTGTATGTGATTGTTTAGAAACTACCAATAGAATCCTATTAGGAGTACGACCAGGAGCATAATGAGAAACTGAAGAAAGAGAAAATGTGATGTGTGGCATGTCCTCACGTCCGATACGAGAAACTTACTTTTAAATAATAAAATTGATTACCTAAACAACACGTCCTGACCTAGACAATAATTAAAATCCCTTCTGTATAATATTCAAAATGCGAATTCAACTCTGTATGTCTGTCTGTGAGGCTTTCTCGAAAAAACCGCTGAACCGATTTTAATAAAATTTGACGAAGATATGCAATTGTCCTTGGGAAAGAAAGAAGGGTATTTTTTATTCCCGAAATCATTTCTTAACTGGGTGAAAACGGGAGAAGAAGAAATATTTTCGTATAATTTCGTTACCCTCAACTTCACTTGTGTTTTAGATTTTTATTAAAATAAAGTAAGTACAGTATGTTGCTGACACTATCAGTCAATCATTCGATCTTTGGTTTGGCACAATGGCGCGATTAATTTTCCAGATTTCCTACAGGTATTTTGACCTTAATTTATCTCTCACGCGGGCAAAGCCTCTGGCAAAAACTAGTATTGGTATAATATACGGAAAATTATGTAACCTAAGACTGTCGTTGAACCAGCGCAATGCGACTCATATTCAATTGATTTGCTTGCTGTGCCTATCTATGTAGCTATCCATACTAATATTTTAATGCGACAGTACTACGCCTGTACCTAACAGATATTCTTTAATGCTAATTCACTGAACTGATACTGCTGATACAGATGAAATTAGATACCGTACATATAGAGATAGATCAGGACCTGAAAATGAAACTGAAAATGACATACGATGGTGTTTATCCCTGCAACATGTCTGGCGATTATAATCAAACTAATTTGATTTAGTTGTTAGCAAAATCTAACAAACCTGTGGCGTTTTTTTCAAACGACCGCATTTGTTCGTCAATCACAACTAATGGGATGATTTTTTAATTTAACCTAATAAATGCTCACCTACTTATATTTTTTACACAAACAAACCTGACATCAAATATAAGAAATTATATGAAACACATGTGCCTATAAAACTTAAAGGTTTCCCTTGATTATCCTGGATTTTATATTTTATTGACATTAAAGGAGATGATTCATATAAAATTAACTAGCAAACCCGGCGAACTCCGTTTCGCCACCAGATGGCTTCGTTTTTTGTAACATTTCGTTTGGGGATTAAAGAATTTTTTTTTGTTTTATATTTGAAAAGGTGATAAAAAAACAGAGATCAAAACAGCATAGGAAAAATAATTTATTAGACAGTAAAACGTAACATAACAACATAATATCCTAGGTAACCAATACGCCAATGCAACCAAATTACGTATGTACAATACACTTACAAATTGTTCGGTTTATATATTTCTAACACCTGCCCTTAAACTAAACAATTTGTAACTGTAACCAAATCGGACAGATACTCTTAAATAATTAATCAGTATCTTCTACAACCCGTCTCACATATTGGTTCTTTATATCGAAGTAACTGACCCTTTTACATTTGAATTTACTTTGGAACTTTTCCCCAACAAATATTACATTTAGTTTCATTATAATGTACCTCAAGCCCTTTTGAAGTCATCTTTCCAACCGATAACAAATTTGTTGACAAACCCGGCACGTAAATAACTTCTGTTAATTTTGTAGTCTTAGTGTGCCCTTTTAACAACTCTTCTTCACCATGTACTTCGCTATGCATCTTTTCTCTATTAGCCACTGTCACCAACCGCGGATTATCCACAACATAATTTTGCAATAAAGCTTTGTTGTTCGTCATGTGGCAAGTTGCGCCGGAATCCACATACCAGGCATTCGAATTTACATCTATAGCTAATGCCGATAATAATGTTCCTCTCCACGTATTTTCACATGTTTCTCCTCCTTTTCCATTTTTGTTGGTTTTTGTCGGACAGTTCTTTGCATAATGATCCTGTTTCTTACATATGAAGCATTTGCCTTTCATAAAAGGTTTATTCGCTGTTTTTGCATTTCATTTTGCAAACATTGCGTCTTCTTCGCTCTTATCAAAGCCTCTACGCAATTCTTCTTGTAATAGTTTGCTCTTTACTGTCTCGCTGCATAATTTAATATTAGAATTTTACAATGTCAGGATAAGCGGGTCATAATCTGATGATAGACCGCTCAGTATCAACACTGACAGGAAATCATCATCTAATGGAGCATTAATATCTCGTGGTTGTTGATCCAACTCCGTAATCCTTAAGAGATACGCTTCCATATCATTAAATTGTTCTAACTTCAATCCGAACATTGTACGTAAAAGTCCAAGACGTCTACACAGTTCTTTGTCTTCATAGGCCATTTTTAAATTATTCCAAGCCTCAAAGCCAGTGGTAGCATTTCGTACATGCGAAAACGACGATGGCTGCACCATCAAACATATTTTGGCAAGAGCCCGTCGTTGCTTGCGTTCGTCATTGTCCCTAGGGACACCCGACTCAGCCTCAACGATGCAGTCCCATAAGTCCTCATGTATCAAATACATCCGCATCAAAAACTTCCAATTGCCGTAATTGGATATACCACTAAGCTTCTCAAAATTGACAGTTATTCCAGAACTCGAAGCTGTAGACAACCATTGAGATACTATGTACTAAACTGAGGTACTAAAGTAGACAACAATGATGCCGGCATCGCCGATGGCGATCGAACATTCCTTCTGTTCTGCATCTCGTTTTAAAATCAAAATTTAATACGTACAATTCTTCCTATTAATCTTGGTTAATAACTGGGAAGTGTGGAATACCTCCTGGGGTATCTGGGCCCGTAACCTGATAGAAAAACAGAGATTTACACAGCATAGGAAAAATATTTTATTAGACAGTAGAAGATAACAACGTGGTATCCAAGGCAACCATATGACAATCCTACCAAATTACATATGTACAACACCTACTTAAATTGTTTGGTTTACAATGATTTTCCCTGTTTTCCTCCTTTTCTGTTGAAAATTTCCCGAATTTTGTTTGCTACAAACCTCACGGAGCTCGAGACCTTTCCAACGAATGCAAAACCGTGGAAATCGGTTTGTGCGTTCTGGAGTTATAAAATCAGGAAGGAAAACCCGACTTATTTTTATATATAAGATAACATCCGTTCACAAATGACATACAAATCGCGGGACTTACAAAAAAAAATATAGCTGTCGAACATAGATTTCTTTTTAATTCTGTTTAAAAGCATTCTCTGCCAGTCAATCTTCGAAAATTCTGAGAAACATCAACGGCGGTTTTCCCCTTGTAAATGAACAGATTGAAATAGAAAGGTTTTATGAATATTGTACCGTTGGGGAGTTGTTTAATTTGTTCAAGTGTTTAAATTATAGCCACTGAAGTAGGTATGTAGCTATCATGTAAGTACTAAGACGTGATAATAATATCCCTGATAAAATGAACATGTAAACACTACGCTTTATTTTGCTATAATTTTACACTGTAAACCAGACACTATCCGGGTAGTCGGCAGCAAGAGCATTAACCTTAGTTCATAATCCCCTTCTTACATGCAAGCGCGCGTGCCCTTTGAATCTTTTATTTTAACCAATCATAAATAAACGCGTTCAACTTCATTAGCATATCCATGGGTCTCGTCCTACTACCTTTCGAAAACACCGGTGATTGAATCTGGAACAAAAAAATATTTCTAAGTCAGTCAACGAATACGTGACCTAAAAACTAACGATGGGCAAAGAAAGATATAAGACGAGCAATATACTTATCATGTCGTAAAAGTGAGTAGGTAACCGTTTATTGACCCTAAAGGCGTGTTATCGTTACATTTGCATAACGTCGGATATACATACGACCTCTGCCAGTAGTAACCCTCTGTTTTTACGATCATGATACGTATATAGTATATACGGCCAAGGTATGAACTCTTTTCACAAATTCTTACGCATACTTCTTATTTGGATAGTAGGCGTAGGCGAATTTAGATTTTACTTTATGTTTTATTAGGTTTGTCGGTTCGTCTGACTCTATGTTAATTCTCTGAAATTAATAGAATAATTGTTTAATTAATTGTATCAGGTACCTATTACTTTGCGGAATCCCATTATTACTGATTATGACTGAGAGATAGGTTCGCGAGCAAATTTAGATCTATGAAGATGATGAAAATATACCTACTTTCAAGGAAATAGCCGACATGTTAAGCATTTTTTATTTTGAAAATGTAGCCATGGGAAAAGCTAGTTGGTTATATAAATAGGTAATTTAAAAAAAATAACATTAAATTAGGATAGTTAAAAATACTTTGTAGGTAGGTGCATTGTGAAACTTTTTTAATTTTACAAAGATTGTTTGAAACTTGTTTTAGATTCTATCCCACTCGATGCGAACAATAGTCCTCGTTTGAATGTTAATTGCCTAACTTGAGTCAATTTCGTTCAAAGAATTATTTTCAACAATGGTGGTTAATCTAACAACGAATTGTGTTTATAATAATAATTAGCGTCTACTTATAATTATTGCTATACAAACTTTGAGGGTTCTTACAATAGAGAAATATCTTCTTCCTATGTTACACTGTTTAACTACGCAGATAACAATTTGAGTAAACGATCCTTGCTAGGATCGTAGTCAATTTATCACGTATAATTCACATTGTAAAATTATAGATGGCGCTCATATCGATATTTTGATAAACTTGTAGTGCAGCGTTACCTATCATTCTAAGCGAATTTTAAGATGGCTATAAGTACTTATCGTAACAGATATTAAGTGTATTCAATTGTGTCAGGTGTTACTTCGGAACTACTACAGATTGCAGATATAGATAATCTACTTTGTTTGCGAGCCAAAAACTCTTATGATGGTTAGTGTATATTTTCAAGCAAACAGCAAATAGCACAGAAACTTAGAAAGAAGGTATTTAATTAAGTAACTTATATTGTATAATTAATTAGTAGTTTGTGAAAATAAAAATTAATTCCTTTGATGAAGAAGAAACCAATTTGTACCTTTCATTAGAATTACCTACTAAGATCGATTTTCCAGAAACACATACTTCAAAACTTGGAAACGCGTGCTCTCAAACTTAGGTCTCCGAGCAAAAGCGTATTTAACTACTAGACTTTTACTACTTATCCAAATATGGATATTATAAATATTGAGTAAAAGCTAACAATAACTTGTTGCGATATATTTTCCAAAGTTATTGTGTGAAATGGATAGTAAAATACAATCACGACTTTTTGGATTCGGCAGACGCACTCTTGTCATTCGACTTTCAGTAAACTTTCATCATTAATCACAGGAGCGTCAAGTTGTCGTACAAAGTGCGCTGCTACACTCAAAAAGGTAAAAATATCTATTAATCTCTACTTATAATAAATATGTAACTCGTTTGGCAGTGTGTGTACTTATTACGATTTTACAAATACCGTAGGAAGAACACAGTTTAATATCACTGATAAAGATAAACTATTTATTTACCTAGCTTCGTTCGTCGCTCACGGGAGTAGGTATTTTCGGACCTCCATAAGTAATCTGTTCTATTTCTGATGAAAAGTCACTGTTATTTGTTAGGTACCGAGAAAAGTTTATTGAACCAATTGAGAGTAGGAAGTAATAGGAGAGTCATATGAAGCGCTCATAGCTCACAGTGGCTAGTGTCGACTTTAAGTGATCCGCAAAGTTAATCAACAGCGAGCGCGGTAGGTAGTTGGATGGGTGACCGTTGTGGGTGGCAAAATTTCAGCACTTCCGTGCTTCGAAGGACCCGTTAAGCCACGGTTTCGGTTAGCGTTATATAACAATCGTTAAGCTCTTCCGGAGGCCTTCGAGCGGCAGGAAAACTTCCGATTCTGGGTTGGTCACTATGGCCGCTGACTCCTCCACGTGATGGAGTATTTTATAACGAGGAAAGACCCGTGCTCAGTAGTGAGCCATTAAAGGATTCATAGCCAAGGGAAGCCACACGTAGAGCCATAGGTAGGTATCCAAAGTTTACAAAGTAATATGTTCAGGATTGAATCACAGCAACGCAAAACGATATGCTGAAGTTCTTGACCACTACGTTAATATTATCTCTGAAATATTAAATAGCTGTACCTATATTAAATTAATGAATTCTTTTTTGAAACCCGCAGTGTGCTTTTGTATTTTTAAAGTAAAGAAAAGAATTCTTCCCATCTTCTTTTAATTTGTGGGAAATGATCACGGTATTAAATTTAATTCATTTAATTATGTTAGCTTATCTCTATTCACTTCTAAGGTAACCTTTTATTTTTTTAATCTTATACTCTTATTATAATAAAGTTCATTAATTAAGCACTGCGTAATAAATAGTTCATAATTTAGGTAATGAAACAATCAATTCTTATTCCTCTATTACTATTCTATATTGATAATTGCTTTTTACAAGAAATATTTATCAGACTTCAAGATCGATAAGCAGAGATAACTCAAAAACTACTCGCCAAATGGCGCTTAATTCGACCCATCTAGGTAAAGTTCTCGTCGC
Organism: Hesperia comma; assembly: GCA_905404135.1. Classification (NCBI taxonomy): domain Eukaryota; kingdom Metazoa; phylum Arthropoda; class Insecta; order Lepidoptera; family Hesperiidae; genus Hesperia; species Hesperia comma. The sequence continues at coordinate 9,412,127 of FR990021.1, read as the reverse complement.
CATAAATTAATCAAGCCCAAATAAAAGGTAACTGCTGTAAATCGTTGAAAAGTTCCCCCGACTGTCTTTCGGCGCTGGTGCCACATACCTCATAGAAAATGAAGTGACAGCGATTAGAAATTTAAGTTGTTGCTGTACTTTTGACGGAATAAACGTTTCTTTCTTTCTTTCTTTCTTATAATACGCAAGGTGTTTACTATTTTGTCTTACACACATGTTGTTACTATTGTTATTATTCCTTATATGTACCTACATTATGGTAAATACCTACTTCATACTTCCTACATACATTGTAGTTGTAGTATAAATCGAATACTTAGTATCCTTATAGTACCTAGTAAAACCCGATACCGTGGAAGCCTTTGGAAGGTAAAAATAAGTTACTAACTTATTTTTCATTCACTATATTTTATTTAATACCAGATTTTAGTACGGTTAAAAAGGAAATAATAGGCTTAATTATTCACGCAAGAGCAAGACATTAATCTTGAGAAGCAAGACAATTCACGAAGGAAAATCCTTTTTATCTAGGTACTACCATCAAAGATTTTCTGTAATAAAGTAATTCAATAACATTATTATGATAGGTAGATACTTGAATTAAGTAATAATATCTTAGTGGAAGGATGATTTATTGGCTTTAAAACGCTCGCATTTACGACCACATCAATGGTAAGTAATCGCCACTCTCTTTAATGTACACTCCAACAATTGCAGATAACATTAAACGTTTATGAAGGTTAGAACAAAAACTAAATCGTTTATAAGTCGTTAACTTGATACAGCAGTCGTTAAACCATCTCAGACGTCCTCGGATGTCATAACAACTTCCGATATTTGGATTACCTACTTACCTATTCATTTAACTACCTATACCTTGTTCTGTGGCTTCAACAAGGTACCTACTCGATGCACGTAGCTTGATTTCATTGATTTTATACGCCTCTATTAATACTATGAGAAACTTCTGGTTTCCTACTTCAGCCCATTAATTTTTTTGTTGCCATCTATTACAACTTCTGACCAACACCAAGGGTTAACTGGTAGTCCGCCTTTTGTAACTATCTAGTTGTAGGTTATACAGTAAAGGTGAAATCAATTAATTAATTAATTAACATCTACCTGAGCACAGGTCTCTCCCCGTCATTAAGGAAGCCTAGAGCACGTACTCCACCACGCTTCTTCAGTTTGGATTAGAGAAACAGTTAGTGGCCAACCTAAGTGTCGGAAGATTTTATGCCGCAAAAAACTTCCGACAAGCTTGAAGGACTGGTATCTAAAGATAACAACGGACCCCTGTCTTTGTATGCTTAGGCCCACCGAAGCATAAGAGAACATACAAGTTTCTGTCACTACGGTCACCTACTTCTTAGATTTTTTAGCTAGGTCTAATACTTAATATCAACGAAAGCTACGGGGCTATAAGCGCTTCCAATAGGTTTCTAATAGGTTAAAAATATATCTTAGACTCAGTGATTCATTACTTCTAAACGAAATCATGTTTAACATTTGATGATTGATTGGCTGACAACATAAATAAACTGGTAAGATTGAGAGATATTTGTAATCATCAACCCGGTAAATTCGATAAATAAAACATAATTAAGTAGGAGTCATTAGTGTAAGGTTACCCAAAATTCCTATATTCCTCGTTCACAAAAACAACGTGACTCTTCGGTACAGTTATTTGATGTAACCATAGAAACAGTCCATAATTATCCAGACAGTTTGAGTTCCAAAGTTTTCGTCCCAAGTCTTTCTAGGAATATAATTAAGACGGTAAACAGTTTTAATTGCTTCAGTAATCTCTGCGGCTCAGATGAAACTATGTAAATGGGTTTCTTTATGGAAAATATATTTATTTAACCTAAACATGATTTTATTTTGTAAATGCCTAGGTAGGTTTAGTAGGAATCATAACGCAACTAATTCACCGAGAAATATTCCGAAGTTTTGGATTGTTGAATTTGTTGAGGTATTTGGGCGACCTAGACTACTAATCTCATTGCCATGGCGACAGATCTGATTAGGTATTAGTGGGTAAAGAAATTGGCCTTTGCATAGTGGTAGGACAAAACTCGGCTGGTACTATTCTCTGACTTGAGCCAACTGCCATATGACTTGGGACTTTATTTATTGTTTATTTATTTAACACTTTATTGTTTATATCCCACAAAATAAAATAGGTACACAAACAATTAGCGGCCTCAACTATATAAAGAAATTTCTTCCAGGCAACCTAAAAGAAGATAAGGACAGCATGAGAAGCAAATCGGTACCTGTGTACATAAAGTACATGAATAGCGAAGTATAATCAAAGGAAAAACATAAAAACATTAGGACACAGTTATGACAAAAGGCCAAATGACAAATCAAGAAAAGGAAGGAAGAAGAAAAGTAACAAGGAAGGAAAGAAGGTAGGAAAGATGCAGTGATCCTTAAGTGATTTTTTAAAAGAATCCAGGTTAACAGCTTTTCTTATAGCTTGTGGCAGACCATTCCAAAGACGAATAGTACTTAGTCAGTGTTTTCCTTTCTTCTGCCTTCTTTCTTAGCTGTGTCACTGATGTCAATGGACGACAGTGACCTCTTACCAACAGGCAGCACGTATATTTATATAGCATAACAATCTACTTTAAGAGATAAGTAATATGTAGATAATGTTCTAAGACTGTAATTTGAAGATGCGACACATAATTTGTGGGAATGAAAATACTATTATAAAGAGGAAGGCCTTTTTTCCGTCACTGATTCATCAATGCACAGCCGAACCTACTAACGCTACAGTTCTGATATTTTGACAGTAAGTTCCTATTATAGCGTAGGGGACAAATAAGACGGGATTTTTGATAATTCCACCCTTAAGGTAGAAAAAAAGGGAAAAACTTTTGTATGAAAGACAGTCAGTTTTGTAGATAAATTCGTGAAAATTGGTATTTGGTCTTTTAGTTAAGCGTCAAAAGAGAGTCATTAGAAAAATTCTTGAAATTAAACCTAGGGGGTACGCTATATAGGTGGAGGGTAAAAAATAGGGGATGAAATTTTATTAACAGGTTGACACTGAGCTGAAATCGCTTCAATTACATTTTTTAAAATTTGTTTATAGGTATATTCTTTCTTCTGAAGGGAATACAGATTGACGACCCGGATGGCGCAATGGTTAACACGCCGGATCGCTGTTCCGAGGGTCCTGGGTTCGATTCCCAGCGAGGCGGAAATTAGAATGATGAGTTTGAATTTCCGCTCTCGGTCTGGGTGTGTGTCCTTGTCTTGTGTGTTGTCCATGGCACCCACGACACAGGGAATCCTAGTGTGGGGCTATGAGTGTGAAGCGTATAAAAAAGCTTAAAAAAAGCTACAACCCACTAATGGCCCACTACTGAGCACGGGTCTCTCCTCATCATTACTGAGGAGGCCTAGAGCATACTCCACCACGCTGCTCCAATGCGGGTTGGTGGAGGGGTTAGTGGCCAACCCAGTGTCGAAAGTTTTCAAGCCGCCCGAAGGCCTCCGACATGGCTTAACGACTGCTATCAATCGATAACAACCGGGACCGACGGCTTTACGTGCCCTCCGAAGCACGGAAGCGCTCAAGGAATTTTTGCCACTAGCGGTCACCCATCCGACTACCGACCGCGCCCGCTGTTGCTTAACTTTGTCGATCGCTTAGGATCGACGCAAGCCGCCGGGCTATGAGCGCTTCAAATACAGATTAAGAGAGACTTTTTGAAAATTCCACCCCTAAGCATGGACGTATAAAGAGAAGGACGTAGTGTCATTAAGACAAAACTGTGACCCCGTAATGGCGGCGGTTAGATATGAGTGAGTGAATCATGGGGTTGTCAGGTTAGCCAAATATTTTACCAATAAAACGCAGTTAAAAAGATGAAAATATTTTAATTGTTATAAATTTGTTTTTACAAAAAAAGGGCCCGACTTCAATATCAACCAGCAGAGATAACCCAAAAACTAAAATAGATGTAAAGTTCTCGTCACTACAAATTAAAATTAAACATAACTCAACTGCTGTAAATCAGTGAACAATTTCCTCGACTGTCTTTCGGCTCATCAGATCGACTCCAGACCGTCATTAAATTGTTGAGCTTTAATAAACCTAATGAAAACATTAACAAATACATACACTGGTCGCCCCTACAATTTTCGAAAGTTCCTCTCGATTTCTCTAGGATGCCATCATCAGATCCTGGTGGCCTCAGGTGTGACAACAGTACCAAATAAAATCAAAGAAATTAGAAATATTTTCAATAAATTAAAACATCAAAATATGCAATCGGCCATTGTGTCTGCAACACGAAAGACAGCCATAACTTGACGATGACGTCAGTCTTCAGTGAGCGATCAAACTTCACTATATTTAGTTGTTGTTACCGTATTACAACTTACTCAACTGGAATGATTTTTAATAGTTTATGTATGTTAAATCAATTCTACTCGATTAATTAATAATGAAAATAGGCTTTGATAAGATATATAGCTCAAATTTGCCCAGGATTGATATATTGATTTTGAGTAAATTCCCCGCAAAAAAATACAGAATTTAGCTCGTCTTCAGTAAGAAACGCCAGAATTCCCTTGTAAGTAAGTACATTATTGTATAAAAAAAATGTTTATATCACTAGATACAACCACCTTAGTTAAAAAAACTTGTTTTGAACTCAAATGACAAATGATATTTTATTTTACTTTTATAGGGTATTGTGCAAAAACTTTCATTGTTTATTTTTGAGTCAAGCTCCCCAACATCATCTGAGTTTTTGGTTTAGGATTAAGAACCTGACACCTACAATTAGAGTAGCAAATGGGTATAGCTAGAAAGCGCCCAATATTGTATTACTTCTAAGTAGACACGTAATAGGTATCTGATAATAATCATATACCTATTATATTTATTTTAAATATTATTTTCTTGTTTGGAACATGTAAAAACACTTTGTTGGGGTTCGTTATCGATGTATTTTTACACAGCGGTACTGTATACTACTAAATCTTTTTAGAATTAATTTTAATTACAAATTTGGTTAAGTTCCTTCACCATGCCTATACATATTATGACATATTCTTGACTGAGTAATGACGTCAGAGCTGACGCCATGACACCTGCAAGCGTTTTTCGCGGTCTCTGAAAAAATATTAGGAAAATAGCTGTAAACTTGGTTAAACTATAGATTATTACCGAAATAAAGGTTTTATAGTCAATAGTGAACGTCTACCCCGTTTATAGAAGAAGATTTCAAAATCTTTCGTCATGCCTATTATCAAAATCGGCTCAGAAACGACGAAAAAATTGCTTAACAAACATAAGAAGAAGCATAATAATATAATTATATACGGTCGAATTGAGAATTTCCTTATTTTTTTTTAATTCGGTAAAAAAATTAACAAAATCAAAATCGAATTTTAAATTCCTGTTACACTAGGCAACAAAAAATCTTTTTTTTTCTCAGTGTCCTGATTATGTGATTCGGAATCACCATGCTAGAGAGAACTATGGGAAGTAAATAGAAAATCAAATACCCGTAAGCATAGTTTTTATGCGACAATTTCTCATTTAATTTTTTTAAAGAATTCAAGTGTATTTAAAATCAGTCCGGAGTCCTCCTTTACTCGTATATAAATCTTTAGCTTTAAAATGGAGACTGCAAATCCTATTAATTATTAATTATTATTAATTAATATTATAAATGTGAAAGTTTGTGTATTTGTTTGTTTGTTTGTTACTCCTTCACGCAAAAACTACTGAACCGATTTTCATGAAATTTGGCACACACATAGAGGGCAACTTAGATTAACATATAGGATATTTTTTATCCCAGAAATCCCGCGGGATCGGAATTTACGCGGGAAAACCTTCTTCGCGTATGGGGTATAAATAGCTTCTAAATATAAAACTAACAAGTCTGTCTTTCCGGAAATCCCGCGGGATCTGGAGTTACGTGGAATAAACTCCTGCGCGTAGTTGCGGGCTTAAATTTTTATGCGACCTTTACTAGGAGATTGAGGAAGTTTTGAAGCAACATATAGGGTACTGTTTATCCCTGAATTCTCGCGGGATTAGGATTCACGCGGTAAAAACTCATACCCGGGAATGAGGTCGTGGGTTCAGATGTTTATGGGACTTTCAGTGGGAGGTAGAGGAGGTTATGGAGCATTATATAAGCTACTTTTTGTTCCTGACTTCCCGCGGGATCGAGATTTACGCGGGAACAGCTTCCATGAGCGAATGAAGTCGCGGGCTCATTAATATCTATATATCGGGATATCTATACATAATATATCGGGAATCGAACCGGCTTTTTTTCTCATGATCAACTTTATGTTTCTTTTTCGAGGGTCAGCATCGCTTTAGCTGGTCTTTATGTTTTGGCACCCGAATGAAAAACTACCAATGTAGTTTAAAAATATAATAGTTTGGAATGAAAAAACCCCGACGTTTATATCTTAAAGTCTTTTTATCGATTTTCTCAAGATCTACATAACGGATTTTTGTACGGTATGATGTACGGTATGACTAAAACGTAGTAAAAAATCAACTGTTCTTAAGATGTGTGGAGTGTGTCTTAATATGTGTGGGGTCGGGATTAACGCAGGAATAACTTTGTGACACACTGAATTCCACGCGGGCGGAGCCGCGGGCAACAGCTAGTAACACTATATTTATTTGGAACCCAATTATTTTCGCCGTTACAATTTCGAATTATTAAAGTCGTTTCGCCATATTAAATTTGCCTTAGGAAATCTGGTAAAAAATAAATAACTTATAAAAGAATTTATAAAATAAATTTAATAATTCAAAGTGACCAAATTTCCCACAATCTCGGTAATAATTATGCTTACGTGAATACTGACAACACTGAACTTTAGTTGTCTTTATGATTGTCGAAAATGAAATTTTATTTCGATATTTTTTAAATAGATAAAGAGAATAAATTAATAAATTACCTATAAAACGTGATTCCAGGATTTTTTTTCCTTTGGTCACTTTGGTTTTTGCAGAATTTCGCCACGCATGACATCTTTTTTGACCTACTATTTTCTCCAAGTTACGTTTGAACTCGTAATGGCCGACCAGTGTGTCAATGTGTGTCTGTGACCGAATTGGGACAAGACTCACACTAATCATTACTAACTGGACAATACTAATATTAACTAACAGGACTAACTATCACTAACAGTCCTCACACTTATTAACAAACTAACCAACTAACATTCTAACACCATCTACTAATTGGACTAACCACCCTAGTCCCTAAATTGGGTCTTGTTCTAAGTCGGTCACAATTGCCATGGGCGGCAGCGGAAGGGTCGTGCTGCATGCTCGTTTGCTACCTTAATTCAATAAAAAAAAAAAAAAAAAAAAAAAAAAATGCTGGCTGACCGACACAGCTTGTTGTTTAGCGAGGCTCCGTCCTTCTCTTTATAGGTCCATGCCCCTAAGGTAGAAAAAAGGGAAAAACTTTTGTATGAAAGTCAGTCAGTTTTTTAATTAAAGTCATGGAAATTGGTACGTCTTTTAGTTAAGTGTAAAAAGAGTATCATTAGAGAAATTCTTGAAATTAATCCTAGGGGGTGCGCAATAGATACTAAATCCCGAAGCGAAGCGAAGCAAAAATTATGGAGATTACTAATAAATGCGTTTAGATAGTATATGCGTTTGAAATTTAATAATATGACTTTCAAACATTAATTTGTACAAAAGGCTTATTGTGATCTTTTACCTACTGTGTTGACAACTCTGTGAAATAAACTTAGGATACAAAACATAAACTTCGTGAATAAGACAAATATTCGGATTTCGTGATGTGGCATTTGAATGAAAGTACTCAGGCTGGCGTGCTAAAGTTAGTGCTGCTGAAAGTTATGAATCAACTTGTACTCAGTTAAAGCAAGTTTGTGCAAAGGTTTATTGCTGCAATGTACTGATTTAACAGTTTATACGAGCTCTAAGTGCGAAGCCTTTAATATTTGTAGACGCGTGTTTCACTCTTTAGCTCTTTCAAATAGTTGAACTGTGTAAACTAACTCAAGTTAATTTCTAAGTCTTTAAACTTCACGTTAGGGTAACAGTATTACTAATCCCTATTTCTTTATTCTTACCATCACTAAAGTCAGGTGATTTATGAGGAAAATTTATATCTATAACTTGTGGTTAATGTGGCTTGCCCTCATTAAGGATAATTATGATTAAATTACTAGAACATAATAAGTCTACAAAAATTACCTCTAAGAGATATCAGAAAGGTCAAGTGAGTGAGTTAGTAGCAATATCGGGCGATTTTAAACGTTAATTAAATCTAAAGTAGGTATAAAAGTAACATCTTTAAGCCTAATAACAATTACATGAGACATCAGAAACATAAGAAGTTAAGTTAAGAAAGTGAATTTGTAGCAATATCGACAGATGTAGGTGTTAATTTTATTATCTATATCTTATCTATAAAAAGTATAAATGATGTAACTTAGTGTATTTATTTGTGTTATAACAAGATTCAAATATCTACATCAGATACTTTCACATTTTTCCGTCAATAATTTAACACATATGAGTGTACCTATTATAACCTAAAAATATTAATCGCTGACAAAAAATATTTTTCTTTTAAAAATCTAAATTTCAGTACGTGTACTACTTACTAAGCGTCTACGAACTTAAAAACTCCTTAAATAGCTTATAGTCTTAGTAAGAGCCTTAAACTAACGCGGATATTTAATTTTGATTGATTGATTAATAATTGAATTGAACTAATCGTTGTTACTCAGGCTCAGCTGAACACTAAGCCTATTAAATGCATATCATACGCTCGAAGTACATGCATATTAGATTAACACATGAAACTGTTATACCTACATTTCGGCAGGATGGTGATAGTTCATGATTAAATCATAAAGCCAATCTGTCTAAATTCGGCGGTTGGCTAATATTTGTTTCTGCACATGGTTGTTACACGAACGTAAATTTGATTGAAGGTCAACAAAAATTGTAGTGAATGCCGTTGAGTATATTTGCATTGTGAACCATAATAGGTATATTAAGGTGTAGGTATATCTTGTTCTTAATTTATTAAGGACAAGAGTTTATATAGGTAACTATACCTAGTACAAAAATACTTTTTCTTACCTTTATATATTTTTATTAATATCAAATATTTCGAAAATGTTACATCCCTCCTCGTTAAGGGATCACTTCTGGGATAAAAAATATTCTAATAAATTATTTTAGTTTTTTGGTCGTTATCGGTTTTCTACGCAGTTTATATTGTTACTTCCATACACACATACTTTTCCTAGGTCCAGCCCACAAACCTTAGATATTAAAATCGGCTCAGTGGTTTAACGTGAAAAGCTCACCAACAGACAGACAGAGTTAGTAGTTTGGTATTAATGATATTAGTAGAGATAAGTACCTATCTATACGAGTAAATAGTAACTAAGTAATGGTAGATAACTCACTGCTAAATAAGTAGTTTTATTAGCTTAGATTAAGACGTATTTATTTATTTATTTAATCTTTATGCACTATACAAATGTACAGATACAAAGGCGGACTTAATGCTAAAAGCATTCTCTCCCAGTCAACCTTTAGGAAGTACGAACACAACGAAAAGGCGGCATAAATATCTATAGCTATATACTGAAAATAGGTATTGAAACAAAAGAGAAAAAAAACGAAAACATAACAAAAAATATATAAAATATTCACAATAAATATATATATCGATATTATACATGTATAATATATATAAGAAGATAATATAAATATAAATATACATATATATATATATATGTCTACAAATATTATATATATAATACTAGCTTTTGCCAGCGGCTTCGCCCGCGTGAATTTCGTTTAAACTTCACCCCTTTATTTCACCCACTTAAGTGTCATAAACGTAAGAGTAGATAAAATATAGGTATACTTAATCAGAAAGCTTCGAACTGCTAAGCTATCGGGAGTTACACGTGTTATTGTGAGTCAACCATAAAAGATAGACATATGCTGTCGTGGAATATTTTTTATATATTTTTAAGGAGAACATTTCCGTCATACGTGATTTCTGTGTAGCTTTAACCATTAAGGTTGCACACGCGACGGAAGCTTAAAAAATGGAGTAACTTCTCCCGTTTCCCCAACATTTCCCTTCACTGCTCTGCTCCTATTGATTGTAGCGTGATGAAAAGTATACTATAACCAGCGCGGGAGTATGAAAAATAATTGTACCAAGTTTCGTTGAAATCCGTCGAGTAGTTTTTGTTTCTATAACGGTTATACATCAGACAGACAGACAGACAGACAGACAGACAAAAATTTTACTGATTGCATTTTTGACATCAGTATCGATCCCTAATCACCCCCTGATAGTTATTTTGGAAATATATTTAATGTACAGAATTGACCTCTCTACAGATTTATTATAAGTATAGATTAATTTACGGTGATAATAGGTATATGGTGATTTGACGGAACAAAACCTAACTATTCCTCTCGACATAATGCGCATGAAGTTTCTTTTTGAAGAGGAATTTACTAGTTGGCTTTCTGAGAGACTCAGGAAGACCATTCCAAAGTCGTGCGGCTTGAACAGCAAAGGAGTAAGACAAGAAACCGGAATGGTGAAGTGGAATAGAGAGAAGCATACTCTCCGTGGAACGAAGCTGCCGTTCATGTGTATCCCGTAGAAAATTAAACTTTTGTTTCAGGTACGATGGAGAGTGCTCATCGTATAAAACAGAAAAAAGAGTAGAAAGTATCCTAACTTGTCTCCGTTGGCGAATAGGAAGCCATTGAATTTGGGACCGAAAAGAGGACACATGATCGAATTTGCGGAGACCGAAAATAAAACGGATACAGTTATTAATTAGACGATCTAGTTTGTTCAGCAGGTCTTCATTAAGATCAGTGGTACACACATCACAATAATCAATAATGGGAAAAATGAGAAGTTGCACCAGATTGATCTTAGTCTTAACAGGAAGAAAGTTATCTACTAAGTTAGTATCTAGTTAGTTAGTTATCTACTAAGATAGTAATAAAATACCTATATAAGTAATTACATTACTTTACCTTGTATTAGAACGATTACTAAACTTACTCGCCATTACAATTTATTAATTGTATTATAGTATTTTATGTATAAGGTTACCTATCTAACATAATTTATTAATACATTTGCCTACAATACATCAAATTTGGACGGCGTACCTGTGGGAACATGAAGCTTTCCCAGGAAACAAATAAAGTTACATATATAATAAGACAGGAATATATAAGTGAATAAAGCCCTCATGGCTTAAATTTTACATGTGGAGCACTCTAATGTATTGTGTATTATGAAACACGCTTCTCTACGCCAGTAACATTCGCAAACTATAGTAAATTGTGAACTATACTGCGTATTCACCTTGGCTGAATACATTTATACACAAATGTATTATACTTATAAGAACAAGATGCGAACATTTCTAGATAACTATTTGATGAATTTTAACATGGTTTCGACAGCGAGATAACACAATTTTCGACAGATTTGTTCAACTGAGCAATGAGTGACTATAAATAAAATGTATTAATTTGTTCTAGTCGAACTTAAATACAAACGTTAGACTTTTAATGTTAACACAACAAGTGCTTATAGCAAGGAGGCCTGCGTCGGTTCTATGTGACTCTCCGAGTTAAGCAACATTGGGCCTGGTCGGTAGTTGCATAGGTGACCGTTGGTGGCAAAGTTGCAGTTGATAACAGTCGTTAAACCATTTCAGAGGCCCTCGTGAGGCATTGAGGTGTAAATTTAGGGTTGTATGTATTTTTAATGCCACATTATTTAAAAATAAAAACAAAAAATTTTGTCCAAAAATTAAAAAAAATGTTAAGGGTGAACAACCCTTATCACTTAGGGGTATGAAAAATAGATAGTAGCCGATTCTCAGACCTACTACTGAATATGCATACAAAATTTCATTACAATCGGTCAAGCCGTTTCGGAGGAGTATGGTAACTAACATTGTGACACGAGAATTTTATATATAAGATACTTAATATTCTATTGTATAAAATAATTAGAGTATTTCATACGTAGGTCCAAAAAGCAACATTTCAATAAAATGTAAGAAATTTAAATCGGGAGTACATGTAATTTATTTCTTTCCCTTTCTTCTTCTATAATAGAACATAATTGTACCTATAAAATCTCAAATTAGTCGTAATCCAGTAGGTACAGAAGCTAATTAATTTATGTCACAGCATAAACACAAAAGAATACTCTCTTGGCGATATTTTGCTTCATCGGAGCTCAAAATAGACTTTGAACCTTTCAATGTACGGTTGAATAACTCAATGCTGAGCTGGATCCCTTTCCTGTAAATATGTCCTACACAGAATTTAGTTTAATTGTTTTTTATTTGGTTTTGTTTTGTTAGTTATATATTGTTTTTTTAGGTAGGTATGTTGTTTTTATTATGTTTAGTTTAGTTTTACTTTTATTTTTCTTTTTTGTTTTATTTTGTATTTGTGTGGGTTGTATTTACTTGAATAAATCCTCTTTCTTTCTTTCTTTCTTTCTTCAATGAAAGTAATAATTAACATATTTCTTCAATAATTTTCTGGCCTAAAAGTTCGGAGCTTTTGATTTATTAAGGTGATCCTAAAATTTTCCACAGAATTGACTACGCAGGTGTTAATTGTAACTCATGGAAATAAAATTAAAACCACTTGGAACATTATTAATAAAGAAGCAGGTAAAGTTAAATCTAATGATCGTAGTTTTGCCTTAATAGTCAACAACAAAAATGTGTCTTCTGATGATGCAGTTGCAAGCACATTTCAGGATTTCTTCTCGGAAATACCACATGAAATTACAAAAAACTTGCAGGCCAGCCCTCAGCTAGCTTTGAATATTATGGAGTCATGTGTTGATAAATGCAATAATTCATTTACATTTAACCACATCACTTTTGATACAATAGTAAAAACCTTCAATTCTATTAATATTAAAAAGTCAACTGATCTTTGGGGTCTTTCTACAGTTGTCATTAAATCAATTATAGCCTCCATTGCACCACATTTATGTATTATTTTTAATAAATGTATAGATGATGGCAGCTTTCCTAATTTAATGAAGCATGGTAAAATAATACCTTTATTTAAAGCTGGTGAAAAAAGCGACCCCACTAATTATAGACCAATATCTATTTTACCAGCTCTTAGTAAAATCTTTGAAAAAATTATCTACAACCAGCTGCTGTCACATTTCTCTAAAAATAAATTATTTCATGCAAATCAGTTCGGTTTTTCGAGAGGAAAAAATACTACTGATGCGGGCATTGCTCTTCTCAAGCATATTTTTACTGCCTGGGAGTGCAAACAGGATGCTATTGGCATATTCTGTGACCTCTCAAAGGCCTTTGATTGCGTTGATCACAACATATTAATAAATAAACTTAGGCATTATGGTATCTCAGCACTATCACTTAGCCTTATAAAGTCTTACCTGTCTGAGCGTGTACAAAAAGTAGTGATTAATGGTATAGAGTCCTCAGGAGCACACATTTCTATGGGTGTGCCTCAGGGATCAATACTGGGACCATTGCTATTTTTAATATACATAAACGATCTTCCTCATTTTACTCGGGATTTGTGTGAAACTGTATTGTTTGCTGATGATACATCCTTAGTTTTTAAAGTAGATAGAAGAAAACATTGCTTTGACGATGTGAATAATACTGTTTCGCAGGTACTACACTGGTTTACTTGTAATAACTTGATGTTAAACGCGAAAAAAACCAAGTGTGTCAAATTCACGTTACCGAATGTAAAACAGGTGCCAACTAACATACTTCTAAATGGGGAAGTACTTGACTTAGTAAATTCTACAAAGTTTCTTGGCCTTACGATAGATTCTCGGTTGCAATGGAGTCCCCATATTGAAGCCTTGTCTGGGAGACTCAGTTCTGCTGCTTACGCTATTAAGAAAGTAAAGCTCTTAACTAACGTGGAAACAGCAAGACTAGTTTATTTTAGTTACTTTCATAGTGTGATGTCCTACGGTTTGTTGTTGTGGGGCACAGCTGCAGACATTGAATCTATTTTTATATTACAGAAAAGGGCAGTGCGTGCAATTTACAACCTCAGACCTAGGGACTCGCTGAGAGATCTGTTTAAAGAAGTTAATATACTTACTGTTACATCACAATATATCTTGGATAATATTATGTATGTTAAAAAGTACCATGATAGTTTTTTAAAGAAAAGTGATGTCCATAATATTAATACTAGGAATAAGGCTAAGCTGATTGTACCAAATTTTAGGCTTTGTAAAACTGGTGGCTCGTTCATGGGTAGATGCGTAAAAATTTATAATAAAATTCCGTTAGAATTAACGGAAATGCCATACTGTAAGCTAAAAACTCATGTTAAGGACATTCTTATGACGAAAGGTTATTATAAACTGGATGAATATTTTCAAGATGAAACAGCCTGGACATGAGTTTGAAATATAGCCTTAAGTAGTGATAAGTGCTCTCTGTAACTGTGAGTGGGGAAGAAAAAAGAAACTCCTTGGGAGTTTCTTGCCGCTTCTTCTACCAAGGCCACTCATCGTAGGGATTTGTGGAAGCGATGGCGTAGATGACATTCGAAAAGTGTTTGTAAAAACCAAGTTCGAAATAAATCATTTCATTTCATTTCATTTCATTTCATTTCATTTCATTTCATTTCATTTCATTTCATTTCATTTCATTTCATTTCATTTCATAAATTGTCAAATAAAATTTTTAATCGGCTGACGCTTAATAAAACAATGTAATAAAAATTCATATTCGGGGGTCCAACACTCAATCTACTAGGCTATCACTTCATATTTTGTGTTCAATAAATATCCATACTTAGGTAGATATATTGTAAGAATAAAATACGATCGATCCAGTTTTTCCCTATGACCAACATGAGATAGTTACATGATATACAGAATAAATATTTGTGCTTTAAAACAGTCATTTTGCGTAACATTTACACTAAATAAAATTAATTAAATTTTTAATTCACAAACATTTCATGATATGTTAATAAATATCTACAGAATACTGAGGGTAGTAGTGCATAAATTGACATAATCCTTCGCGCAGAGCTACGTTTTGTAATATGAGAAGTAGGATGACGTGGCAACTGGCAAAACAGAATAATATGAGGGATTAATTAGGTATGTGAGAACTTGCTACAACAATGTATTTTTTGATGTATGTATTTCAACTATACGCTTTTGCATTTTTAGGGTTCCGTATCTAAAGGGTAAAACGGGACCCTATTACTGAGACTTCGCTGTCCGTCCGTCCGTCCGTCCGTCCGTCCGTCCGTCCGTCCGTCCGTCTGTCACCAGGCTGTATCTCATGAACCGTAATAGTTACACAGTTGAAATTTTCACAGATGATGTATTTCTGTTGCCGCTACAACAATAAATACTAAAAAA
The DNA here is from genome assembly GCA_905404135.1 of Hesperia comma. Classification (NCBI taxonomy): domain Eukaryota; kingdom Metazoa; phylum Arthropoda; class Insecta; order Lepidoptera; family Hesperiidae; genus Hesperia; species Hesperia comma. The sequence goes on along the minus strand of FR990021.1, from coordinate 9,396,651 downwards.
TAGAATAAAATAAATATTTAAGTGGGCGCTCATACTTTGGACGCCTCAACGATAGTTTAGTTACCTCGGTCCAAGAGATGGCGTTGTGCGTAAAATGTGGCTACAATAAAACAATTAAATATTTAAGTGAGGCTTTCATACAACAGACCAGATTTTTTTGGCGTTTTTATACATAATGGTACGGAACCCTTCGTGCGCGAGTCCGACTCGCACTTGACCGGTTTTTGAAGATTCCTAGGTGGTGATTGCCAAATAAGTTGAATAGATATATACTCTAAGTATGTAAAAATGAATCAAAGTTCTAATCAAGCGGGCATCTCTAGTTTTTAAAATTTTGAAATTATTAAGTACGGACAAAAATAAAAAAATGAGTTATCAATTTTTCTATGGAATTAAGACAGAAAACGAGCATGCAGCACCGCCATTTCGCTGCCGCTCATGACAACTGTAACCAATATAGAATATAATAAAACTCTTGCATTACTGAGTGACTGACAGACAACGCACAGCCGCACAGCCGAAACTACTGAAAGAAAAAGCTGAAATTTGGCATGTAAGCCTGCGGGCGGAAGCTAGTATAGAATGAGACTCAAATCGAGACTAGGATGATTACTCACTACCAAATGGTGTAAGAACGTTAGTTAGCTATTTCCCAAAGTGTCAATTCGAGGAGTACTACTCGTAGATGGCTTGTAACGTTACACAGTGGAAGGCGACCCAAACTCAGCAGTAGCAGAGTAGTAAGTCGTGGGTTGATGTGATGATTTTATCCAATGAAAAGCTTGGAGTTATAAGACCTAGCACATTTCTGAAAAGATCCGATTTAAAGACGACTAATAAATATAAATCACGTTTTTATACGAAAAGTGGATGGGATTGAAATTTCCTTGATCCCAGAATTTTTGAAACTGAATTCAAACTTTATCTTGGATACTGATGTTGGTTATACTAATCGCTATCAAGCTATTGCATCGTAAAAATATTATACTGACCTGACTTTATTCTTAAATATATTAAGACACTAGTAAAATATACTTTGTAGTAAAAGGTTTTCGGAATAAACCTCCATTTCACTAAAAAATAGCATCATGAACATAACGTCCAATCTGCCACAAACGTACCTACAGAGCAATAAGCGTTTTAACAACAATATTCGCGTGTAAAGGTAAACAATTTTGTTTGTATTTCCATAAATATGTTTCCTTTGTGGCGTTATGCTGCGTGTAGTGTAGCGTACGTACAAGTAGGGTCATCTAAAATTAATGGCGTACGTTAGGTTAGGAATGGCGACGCGCCAGTACCTTGCCTCCGGGCAATAAACTAAGTGGCGCTTGTCGAAAACCCTTGCAATGCTTTGTATACTAAAAAGTCTTATTTAACTGCGAATGTTTGCTAACTGATTTCCTTTGAATAAATAGTATCTATAAGATATTTGTACTTAAATGTAAAACTCATTTTTGTTTGGAATTATTTATATAAATATTTCTTAAGGTAACAAACGAGCAGGCAACACCACTCTGTTGCTGCCGCCCATACATCTGTGACTGACCTAGAACAAGACTCAATTTAAGAACTAGGATGGTTTATCCAGTTAGTACTTAGATGGTGTTACACTATTAGTTGCTTACTTTGCTAATATCTAAGTGTGATGGCAGCGACCGTTAGTGATAGTTACAATGAGTACTTACTTAGTCGATTGAAGTCATCTGAAGGAAGGTACTTGATTACCGTATTACCAAAACCCTACAGCTTAGCGTAAGTATCTACTTCCAATAAGAGGAATCCGCCAGCATAACCTCGTCAGTTGGTAGAATCCATGACTGACTTGGCCACTTCCATGTCATGATGTGAGCTTCGTGTGTTTATAAACTGATTTTCCTTTGAATAAATAGCGATAAAATATTCAGACACAAATGTAGAAAACATGTAGGCTTTATGACAGCCAATGAGGTCACGTCATGTCTTATAGGTAATCGTGTTCGTTGATGTAACACGTTAAGAACATGAAGTTCAAAGAGTTTCCACGAAAGGAAATTCTAGGTATAATAATACTTATACGATAGATTTATAGGTTTAACATTATGTACTTTCGGTGAAATTTTACACAGCATACAAACAAAATGTACTTACTAATAAAGCAGTTATGCGATTTTTTTTCTAAAATTGTGGGCTTTGTTTTAATAGTGTTTTGTTATTTAATGATCAATCGCTTCAATGACAGAAACATCATGAATTAACAAGCATACCATGAGCTTTCTGTAATATGAAGTATTTCATATTAAGTTATTTGATTATGGCTTTTTATTTATATGCTTTTATCGAGGAGCTTGATATAGGTACAGACTACAGAGACACAAACAGCTCGAGAAAAGGAAGTTTGTATGTGGCGATGATGTGAAAGATAAAAGATTGTAGAAGTAACGAGTTCAGAGAAAAACAACAGGTAGGAACATATCGCACAAAGTCAAACAGAATTAGGAAAATGCTAAGAATATGATGAATTTAATAGGAGCACTAAAGCTAGCAGTGGGCCAATTATGAGATGTAATATGACAAAACATTTCAATATATTGTTTTGAAGGAGATATTTTTAAGTAAATGTAAATGAAATCAACAGTGAAGCGACCTGATGGTGAGTGATCACCGTCGCGCATGGAGATCGTTAAGAAGAAAAGCGTGGAAGAGATTGAAAGAGGATGAGAAAAGAAATAAAACACACACATGTCTAGCTCTAAGTCATTTTTCAGAATTGTTTTGTGTAAATAAAAATCCACCAGAGAATTAGTAACCTTGTCAGTTTGTTTGCATTTACAAGTATAAAAACAATGTTCGGTATAATAAATTATGAACACTTTCTCAATAAACCAATTCCCAGTGGCGTGAGTATGGTTAACTCGGTACGATACAATTTGTTTGTACATTAAGCTCAGAGCACACAACTACAATATACAGTATTACAGCACGCTGAATACACACTAATTTGGATTGCATACAGATACTAATGGTCCCACTGTTTAGCTTAGTAATTGGCACAGGGTATGAGTAACTGTTACTGCTGTTTTACCTAGGTGTTGGATTGGGCTAAATTAACAGATGGTATTGTTGCGGTATAAAGCGTACATTGCTCTACGGATTGTGACAACTGTAGCTGTGTTTATTGAAATATCAAATGGAAAACATATTAAATAGTAAACCCGTCCTTGCGCCGCTTCGGGTTACTAGTCCCTTATTAGCCATATTGGGGTATTGTTAGGTGTGATTTTTTAAACTGATGTAACTATTTTACCCGATTGAAAAATATGTTACACTATTATTAGGGTAAAGTTTTTTACTATATAATATATAGTTATAAGAGAAAAAAGTACCCAAATCGGTTGAGCTATTTCTGAGATCAGCGTGAAACAAACATAAAAATTCTAAAAATCATTGTTTTGGATTTTTTTTGTGTTAAGTACCTAATAAAGATCCCCAATAACTAGTTTTATCAGACTTTTAAAAAAGGAAGGGGTTTTCAATTCGACTGTATTTTTATGTATGTTAGTTCATACCTTTCCACTGAGAAAACCGATTTGGAAAAATCTTCTTGTACTTGAAAACTAATTATTAAAGTCGGGACAAGTTGGAGCGACACCTGACGGGCAGTTTTTGAGTTATCTATTATTATCGATTTTGTAGTCGGTATTTTTTTAAAAGCAATAATAATCAAGCTATATTGTATCCATCTATCATATTCAATCCAATCAATACAAGATTATCAATTCTGTGAAACAACCGACGCCGACGGATCGTTGGGGATTACGCACTCGTTTCATTAGTACAAAATGGATGTCACTTCAATATTAAAGTTTTATGCCGTCAATTTATTGGCTTTGAAAAATTACAAAAAGAACTTCCCAATTCGAGTCTTTTTGATCTTCCAGGTAGCCTATATAAGAATGACATCAAAGAGTAAGGTGAAAATATCACTCAAAATAAGATTACACTGTCATCGACTTTAACCCTTTTCAATCGTTCTGTACCTAGCACCTTCATTAACGAATGTTGTGACATTAAGTTATACGAGTATATTATCTGAAAGTGTTAAATACATCCATTTAACTTTTAGGATTATTACTGTTAAGACACGTTTGTTCCTGTTAATCATAGAAATGTATTAGCTATTTTGGATGCAGTTTTCACTGATGCATTCGAAGTAAGCTTGAGGTGATATTTGCGAAATAAATTGAAATGTTATAGGAATTCCCTTGAAATGGTTTATAAGGTTAAGAAATTAAGGCCTTTAAACTGTTGGATTCCAACGACATCTATGCATGTCGAGAATGCATAGTACCGCTTATATACCTGGAATCCAAAGGGGAACCCTATCATCACCTTTTCATGGACGTAAGGTAGCAAATTAGCATTTAGCACTACCCTTCCGCTACCGCCCATGACAAATGCGACTTTAATACCTAGGAATGACAAGACTCAATTCGGGACTCGTGTGATTAATCTAGTTAGCAAAGGGTGTTATTATAAAGATTAGTTGGTTAGTGTCATAATATCATACCTAATGTTAGCATTCTACGAATTCCCATTCTACGAATACGAGACAGGAGGCAATACGATAACAAAACGAGAATTTTTTAAGTTTTTCATAACTGAACTCGGAAACAGCTACAGAAGGTGGCGTTTTCATAATTTAACAAATTATAACGATCACTTAGCAATGCTTGCCTACCTATATTATTTTCATAATTGCTTTTTGTTAATGGTGATTAAAATATTTAGTTCTTCGTGAGGCGTAATTACGATTCCGTTATGAGTTTTTTGTTGTTTTTCCTACTCATTATAATATTGTGTTTCGCTTATACAATGCCCGTAAATAGTGCGGCTTTTAATATTAATTAAACAACTTTTAATGAAGTAAATTGTAATTTTTTTCGTTCCTATATTTTTTATGAACTCGCTTGCTTTATCTTCTCGTAAATCTATTATAAAACGAATAAGTCCTTATGTAGCATTTGGCAAGGTATTCATAAAATTTGAATGAAAGAAAACTTTGGAGAGTCGTAAATAGTACGTACCTAAGCGTCCAAAAATTCGAAGTCGCTAAACTTAAGTTATTAAATTTGTTTTTAAGAATATTAAATGTTTCAACCACTGTTTCAGTGATTGTGGTTCCGAATTCCTAATTCAGTTTCTTAGAGAAGTTAATCTTTAATATAAAATGGTAATATCCAACACTTTTAGGACTGATTTACTTATTATAAATTATAAGGAAGCTTAGAATGTTTTCTTAATATATGTATAATAAAAACGTAACTGGATTATGATCTGTTTGGCTCTCTAATTTTGATGCGGTTTTCACAGTTATATTGCTGAAAGTCTTACTTAAAAAAAATTGTATTTGTTTTATATTGGCACGTCGCTAGAACCTGAGATGTAAATAACATAGAGTTATGTTGTAAGAAATCTTCTACCGGGTCCGCTAGTCACACAAAATTATATTATAGCTTTATTTCCACTTATTTTCTAACAAAATAAATACATATTTTGACAGGTTAAACACAAACTTTGAAATGTTACACAATAGTTTTTTGTCAGTGGATTCGACTACGTGAGAGACATATAACGGCAAAATACCTGTAGAGAATGCCGGGAAAATTAAAGAAAATTAAAAGATTGAATTATTGACTGAAAGTATCGGTTACCTACCTTCTATTATTTTTTCTTTCTTTTAATAAAAATAAAAATAGCAGTAACGTTGAGGATACCGATATTTCACAAGAATATGAATATTTCTCCTCCCTTTTCCCTTAAGGTATATTTTACGGAATATAAAATATCCTATCTTCTTTCCCAATATTTAGGTATCTACCCTACATCTATACAAAAGTTCATTAAAATCAGTTCTGTTTAGACTTGAAACAGGACAGACAAACCAACAGTCATAAAATAGTAACAAATAGTGAATTGCATATTGTAAATTATATTCCTTGATAGATCTACTTTGAACATGTTAATACTCGCCGTTTAAAATAAACAGTAAATACGGAAATTGAAATTTGGTCGACGCGATTCACCGCTCGTGTGACTTTTCGCTGCGAGCAAACATCATTTGAATTTATAGAAAGCTATTTGGCAGAATCTATAAAGGCACGATTAAGCTAGATATGCAATTCTATCTATTGCTAGCTATTTCATGAAACTCTAATAAAAAGTATCAGTCATATCATATTGGACTTTTAATATAGGTTTTAAGAACATATTAGACTTTTGACAGTATTTATCATTGCTGATTAAGTGTGAGCAATTTTAAGCACCTAACGTTATAAGATTTCATTACACTCATGTCAGCACACACGCTCACGTCAACTGAATGTAGGTATAATATTTACAATACAAATAAATACATGTAAAGCTACAACACTACTACACAATATATATGCACACCGTTCACGGACACGAAATATGGAACCACTTTGAATCATTTTTAGGATTCCGTAGCCAAATGGCAAAAAACGGAACCTTTATAGATTCGTCATGTCTGTCTGTCTGTCTGTCCGCCAGTAGGTATGTCACGGGCACTTTTCTCCGAAACTATAAGGATTATATTGTTAAAACTTGGAAAGTAGATGTATTCTGTAAACCGCTTTAAGATTTTTACACAAAAACAGAAAAAAATAAAAAAATGGGGGTTCCTCATACTTAGAACTCAAACTCAATTTTTTTTTCATTAATCCCATACGTGTGGGGTGGAGTATATATGAATAGGTCTTCAAAAATGATATTGAGGTTTCTAATATCATTTTTTTCTAAACTGAATAGTTTGCGCTAGAGGCACTTCCAAAGTGGTAAAATGTCCCCCCCCCCCCGTAACTTCTAAAATAAGAGAAAGATAAAACAAAAACAATATAATATGATGTGCATTACCATGTAAACTTCCACCGAAATTGGTTTGAATGAGATCCAGTAAGTAGTTTTTTTAATACGTCATATAACGTAAATCGCAACTTAACTTTCATTTAATCAACTCGAATATAATGTTACTACGGAACCCTGCATGGGCGATTCCGACTCGCACTTGGCCAACAACTTGAACAACTTTGAATTGAATTGTTGTTGCTCGAACGCGTAATGAAGCTTTACAACTGAACTAGTCTATGATTTTTGGTTATATAAACTCATAAACTAGAGGTAAGTTAGGTAGATACAGACTATAGTTGTCACCAAACATAAAGTGGACTCTTCGAGAAAATTTTGCAAAACAATTTTGAATGCGTCAAAAGCATATTTAACTTTAATAATTCATATTCAACGTGGAAAAGCGGCTAAGTTTGACCGTTTTCACTGAGACAGGTAGGAAAATGGATTCGCTTTTGTTTTATGAGTTGTTTATTGTTGGACTGACAATCCAGTCGCTTATATTTTAGGTAGTTGTGGACGATTCAATACTTGACATATGTTTCATCGCATCGCAACCCGTAATTTGGACAGACTCCACATACCCTAGAAAATATTATGGAGACTTCCCAAGTGTACAGGTTTCCTCTAGATGTATTTATTCGCCGTAGAATAGTGATAACCAAATTCACGCTCATAGTTTTTGAAAATAAGAGGTGCGTGCAGGATTCGAACCTAGCACCGCAGGTTCGGATCCAATGTTAAACTCGGTTTCGGTTAAGGAAAAACCTGAACCCTCGCAGGACCATCGACGTATAAGTAAATGATAATAATAATATCGCTACACACTCATAGCTGCTCTACACTAGGATTTCCTGTATTGTTAAGGAACAAAAAACATATTCATTATTTATTTTGTTACTTGCAGTTTCAAAATTTTGTTATCAACATTTTAGTAATATAATGTACCTATTTTATTTAACATAAACCATAATAGGTACCTACCAGGAAAAATATTCTTATTCACAAAATGTGTACGACAATTACTCCTTATCCCGAATAAGATTTAACCTATAATCCGATAAACATGCAAAGCTCACATCCCTTTCAAATTTAAATGGGTCGCCCTAAATGTCAAGAACACAAAATACGTCGTGAAACCCTCATGTCCTGCAAGTCAATCTGTTTCCTAACCATTTCCTAACAGTATTACGTCTATAGTCCGTTTTTTTCGCTACGAACTAAATTGACACATGCAAATGTCAATTTTCGAAATAATGATACCAGCTTTTTGATAGTAGTGTTGTTCTACGATACCGGTTTTATGAATCGTAACTTTTTACTTTTATCAGATAATTTTATTTTTATTTGATAATAGACGAATCTTTTACAAATCATGGTAACTATGGAGTATCACAGATAAAAAATATATTTATTAATTTTAATTACGTATTACACTAAGTTAATACGAAAATAGAACCGTTTTTCCCCCGAAGGGTATAAAACGGATATTTAGGTTTCAGCCGCAGCTTGAACCACATTTGAGATTACCTTCCAATATTCGTCATTAAAATAGGCTATCTCACTCGCACAATGCATCAAAATATAGTGTTGTCTCTGTCTATGCCTTCTCCCCCCTCCTCACACGCAGCGGCCGGTGGCCATTTTGCTTCAGTACTTTTCAGGCCGGCAAGGACCTGAAGGTGTGGTTCAAGCTGCGGCTGAAACCTAAATATCCGTTTTATACCCTTCGGGGGAAAAACGGTTCTATTTAGGTGTTCGAGCCTTAGCTTGAACCACATTTGAGACGTGTTTATTATCTGCCGGCGCTGCGTGTGCGTACTGTGACAGATGTAATAGAGATAAATAGGGAGATTTAAAGTCCAAGGCATAAGTATATTATAATGATTTTTAGCTATTTATTGTAATAATAATGACAAGTATTCAATCAATACATTATTTTGGCAGAATAGTATGAGGGAGTTTAATAAAGTAATTAATTAAATACTACGTAGTAAGACAATTTGATGTAATTAGATGATTAATCAAACACATCGGCTAATGTTTACCAAGATTAATTTATGTAACAGTGAAGGATCCAGAGAGAGCATTCACGTTAGGTCTTGGAACATTGCGGACATCTTTAAAGTAATGTTTAAAGAAGGTGTTCTTTGACTGCCAATAATTCCCCGTAAACCGGTTGCTAGTCCAGGCATGTGTCGCCACGGCAGCACGGAAACTTCCCGCCGAAGCACAGATTTGAGCCTCTTTAAATAAGTTCTGATCCGACCCACAAAAACCGTTAGTGAGGCAGGTTTGGCGATTCCGCGTGTGGTAATAAATATGCTGCTAATACCCTTTGACGCTCGACGTTTATGAGAAATTGATATGACGTATATCCTCATCCAAAAACTATGTCAAATCTATTGTTGTTGTCCTTGCGTCCATTTTTCAATAGTCATCTAGACAGCTCGACTGTCTGTAGGAGATTGAATTTGTTTTGGAACGGAAGTTTGACCAAAATAGTAATTCTACGTCCATATCTTCAAATGGTCCTCTTTCTAGGGATAATAAGGTGATGTCGTGGACCCTTCCCCCAGTAACAACAACAGTAGAACGCTAGCATGTCTGGAGACTGCAAAGAGATCCTTTTCGTTGAAGCTATACGATACTAAAAAGTTTATTAAGTCCTCCATTTTCTAAGACAATTGTTAGTAGTTAGTAGTAGTTAGTTAGTAGGAGGGCGTATAGCGAAACCTCCTCCAAATTTTGCAACGACCGACTTATGCATTGCTTTTGTTCTGGGAGCTTACTTGACTTCATCATGAAGGTAGCAAAGGTACCTTGCTAAATCTTGTGGGTTTGGATTGTGTGTCGGGATACTTTTATTTATGGCCCAAGTATACCACTTTCTCCATACTGGTTTGAAACATTTTAACAATGATTTTCTCCAGGATGACTCTAATAAAGCAATTTCTGATTCAGTCCATCCTTTTACTTGATGTGACCAGCCCGAACCATCCTGGCCCTCAATTTAAGGTGCTCTGCCTGTGGGGGTGCTCGGTTTGTTTGTAGATCGATCTAATTCTTGTGGATGTTCGGGATAAGCAGAGGGGAACCCATTGCCCTGAGGCGGAATTCTGGTTTCCAGAAAGCGTTCTCCCAAATTGGAGCGATGAGAATATATAATCCTTTGTCCGACTGGAGGTGCTGTTACACACGAGGTATTAATGCCGGAGGTGGGAATGTCCATGCTAACTTGTACTTCCACTTCTTGCTGAACGCGTCGTTGAAACAACCGTCTTTGTCTTCGACATTCTCGCTCACATATGTAAGTTGCCACAGCTGATCGCCTCGACGCAAACAAATATATTTCCGGCGTCCGAAACTTCTAGAAAAGCATGGATTTGTTCCTCGACAGGCCGTCCGCTATTCCATTGTATACACCCGGAATATGTCGCGCAATGAGGTGAGATTGTTGGTGTTCGCAGTATAAGAGGATTTGTCGTGCCGCTCGCAGCAATTTTAACGATCTCGTTCCCCCTTGCTTGTTTATGTAAGCTACGTTCGTGCGATTGTCCGATTGGAGAACAACGGTTTTCAATGTCAGTTCGAGATTCAGTCTCCGAAGCACTTCTAGCACCGTCCATAATTCTTTGATGTCGCTCTACCATTCCCTCTGAGTCGTTGACCATTGGTGCCATAAATAGCGATTGTTCGCTATGGTTCCCCAACCTAGATCGGCTGCGTCCGTTGTGATGAAGATCGAGGGATCTTCGAAATGTATTGGCATGCATTTCTGAATATTCTCCATCCACCATAATAAGTCCTTTTGCGCTGAGTCCCGTAAGGGAAACTTCTTGTAAGGGATCTTGTCTGGTAACCGATTTGAGGCTCTCTGAAGTGCTCGGCACTGAAGCCTGCTCAACGGTACTGTCAGTGATGCAAAGTTTAGTTTACCCAGTAATATTTAGGAACGTCCGCCAACTCTATCGTTTCAACCGCAGAAACTTCGATATGATGTGCTTTATTTTAGAATCGTTGGGGCACAGGCTCTTGGTATTTTTTACTGTGTCCAAATGATCCCCAGGTGCTCCAATCTGGTTGATGTGGTTAGAGACGACTTCTTCCGATTGGGATGCCACCCTAAATCCTCTAAGTATGTCATTGCAAACTTGCTTTGACTTTCCAGGATTAGGGGGTCTAGGTGAATTGTTAGGAAATCCTCCAAAATAATAGGACTCGCAAGTGTTCTAGCCTTAGTCGTTGCGCAACCCAGTTCGTTATTTTGGCAAACGCGGCCGGACTGCTTGCCGGACCAAATGGGAGGCAAGTAATTTCGTAAACGGTTCCTTGATACGCGAGGGACAGGAACCGGCAATGAATGGGGATATGAAAATATGCCTGCGAGGTATCTATATACATCATAATTATAATCTCCCCTCTCTAGATGTAGAGGTATTTGAAATTGATTTATAAGACGAAAAGACGGGGCATGAACATAATTGTTTAAATTCTTAAGGTTGAATATAGGGCGATTCTCCCTGTTGGATTTTTTTCCTCAAGATCATCGTTCACCAAAAAACCCGTTTGATGAATGGATTTTTGTAAGGCGTTGCAATCTAGTTTTGCCGTGGCAATTCGAGGGAATGTTTCGTTTGAAGCCAGAGTCTGTTTCTTCTTGTAAACTGCTTTATAGGTGGGGTTGTCCGAAAGGGGATTCTGTAGCCTTTTATAATTTTTAATATACTTTCGAGTGCCTCCCTCCGTTGGCTTGTGTGAAATGCGAGGTATCCCGCTCGGATGGAGTCAGTGGAGTTGCGTGTGCCTCCCCCCCCTTTTTTTTGAATTTGCCTGGTTGGTGTGTAGGGTTCGATTGCTTTGTGCTTTGAGTGGGGTGCCATTCCACCCTTTCCTTTATTTTGGGAATCAATTCTTCTTGTAGATCCCTGGTTATTATGCAGGTTTGATTTGCGCTGAAATTTATTTCATTTCATTTATTATATGCATAACATATGTCACAATGTTGTTCCGTATCTAGAAGATTTATTTTGCTTCCTTTTGTCAGGAAAAAAAAATTATGAATTCCCCGTGTTCCTGAACTACCTCAGTGAAAGCTTTCTCTTCAAAGAGATGAGTCTCCGAAGGGGGTATTTCATGTAAAAAGATAATTCCCTTCATGTAAAAAGATCTCTGCGGTTCTGTACTACTTCTGTCCTCCGACCACAAACATATTGCAGTAAAGAGTCTGAAGTCTTCCTAAATTTTGAGTCTGCTGTAACGAAGTCCTGCCATACTTTCCCTTTCATTTAGGTAAACAATCTAACAGTTGTTGGAAAACCATCCATTGTTAAATTAAATTAACCCATTTGTGATCACTCTTAAAGTATGGTCAAATCGTTCGAGGACAGCGACAGATTTCCACTCTGGGGTAATACCCGCGAGGAGGTTATTCGGGTTTAAGCACAGAAGGCAGGAGTAGCCTGAAATTGTTTTTGTGTTATTGGCATAAAGGTATGCCGTAACATAAGGATATTGCGCCACTCTGAGTCGCAAAAGCCCCCTTCGATTCCTGACCTGTGGTCTTCATGGTGAAATCGAGAGTAGGTTCACTATCAGATGCTTCGGCATGATGCATGCATTGTGCCCCTAAGTTCAACTTCTCGTGAACGTACCGAGGGGCAATTCCTACATCATCCCCAGTGCTATCTGGGAGGGATTCAAAGGATCCATCTAAGTCTTGATCTAAGTCTTGTCGTTGATTTTTCTTGCAGCAACAACTTACCATTTTCATTCTGTTCCGATTGCATATTAATCATTTTATGAAACAGGGCCATTTGTTGGCTAAGGATAGTAGCTAATAAGTGCTCATTACTGCCCTGGTCTGCTTCTCAAATTGAGCGTGAGTGGATTGCTTTTGATGCTTCATCGGTGTTTGACCGTGGGTCGTCACTTCCTAGCTCGGAGGAGGCATCCAAGCGTCTTTTTAATTTTGATTTGAGTCTGGACACGGTGTCCCTGAATATATTGTAAGATGGTGCATGTATTTTTCCCATTACACTGTGGGGGGCATATAAGAGTGAGCACTGTATTCGCACTTCGACAAGGATGATGCTGATAGGTTGAAGGCACCAGCCATATCCACAATAGGGATGGCGAATCTTAGCTTTATTTCTACGGAGGGGGATATCTGATCCCCACAACTCCCAAACAACTCTTGAAAGGTGTAGTTGTTCCATTCGTGCCAACCGTTCGGAAAATGTTGGTCGACAGCAGCAACGATTACCGAGAATGCTCTTGTATCAGTTTGATACGTCTCCAAGGCCAGTTCACCCAAAGTAGATAATTCGGCCATTTTCTGCAAGTAAACAAGTGGCTGCTTAACTTTATTGAAATCAGAGCAATATGTATATACATTATGTGCTCGCTCGTTACCCTAAACGACAAGTTGCCTCATTAGAGACCATGTCGTCTCATCTGAACGGTCGCCTCATTTGAGCCGTCGTTTCATTCGAGATGACGTGTCGAATCAATCGAGACCACGTGTCGCCTCAATCGAGACGACATGCTGCCTCAATCGAGACGACGTGCCGCCTCAACCGAGACGACGTGCCACCCCAATCGAGACGACGTGTCGACTCAATCGAGACGACGTGTCGCCTCAATCGAGACGACGCTGCTCCATTTGAGCCATCGCGTCGTCCCGAGCAGTGTGGCGCGTGGTCTCAACGAGCCGACGCGCCACGCTTCGTCGCTGGGCCGACAGGCGCCGAGCGGGAATAATATCGTCGCTGGGCCGACAGGCGCCGAGCGGGAATAATATCGTCGCTGAGCTTATGAGCGTCGAGCGGAATGTGAGGCAAGTTTCAGAGTAAGTACTTGCTTGTACGGTTTACGTGTTGCCCCGACGAATATTGAAAGCGTACTGAAGCAAAATGGCCACCGGCCGCTGCGTGTGAGGAGGGGGGAGAAGGCATAGACAGAGACAACACTATATTTTGATGCATTGTGCGAGTGAGATAGCCTATTTTAATGACGAATATTGGAAGGTAATCTCAAATGTGGTTCAAGCTAAGGCTCGAACACCTAAATTATTGACTTCTTGTTGAAGAATACGCAATAACAGGGTTAAGGTACATTCTATAAGTATGCCTGTCGGTCATATTATTTTAAAGACACATTTTTTATTATTACCGAAAAACGATACTAGATTGTAAATTACGTAAAGTTACGGTAGAGGCACATCACTATTAATGATTCGCAAAAAAGTGGCAACACAGCTAATGTCAATTTAGTCCGCAGCGAAAAAAAACGGACTATACCTACATACGTAAGCCTTTGCGATAAAGTTGCCATGTAGACTGGATTATACTGAAAAAGTTGAGCGTTTACGAGCTTTTATTTACTTTCCGCCTTTCCGTGTATTTGAAACAGCTATAAGTTAATTTTGAACCTTTGTGTTCTGAGTATTTTATGAACAATTCCAACTGCTCGGTAGTTTTTGTGTACATATTTTAGAAGCTACAATGTTTTTTCTTTCAGAGCTGGATAAAAAAAAATTAAACACGTTTATGTTGCACTACGATCACAAACTTTAGTATTTACGTGCTGTCCAACAAAGATTTTCTTAGTCTACAGCCAATCCCGTGTTTACTATTATTGAGAATTACCTGATACATGTAATTCTTACCCTTAGGGTGCCATTCCACCAGAGATGTGCTATGCTACGTTGCTAAGGATGTGTTTGAGATCTACCAATCACATACATTGGCCCTCCTAGCAACCTTCTTACGAATGAATATGGTTGGTGGATTGCAAACGCATCCTTAGCAACGTAGCATAGCACATCTCTGGTGGAAAGGCACCCTTATAATGTATCGCAACTCAAGCTATTTATGACATTTGATTCAAATCTCATATAGCTTGAGTCTATATCATAAGATCATCATCTGCGAGATACATAGCTCGCTACACATCTCGAGGTATTTATCGTTATATTTATGTACCTTCATTATATTAAACTGAATGCGATAGAAACTAAATGCTTACAAGTCATATTTAGTAAACTAAAACAGCAATGTGAATACGAAATGTTTCCTCGATGAGCTACGTTTTACTGGTAACTACATATATTGCATCGCAGGGCGCTAACTGGGTAACTTTAAAGTTTGATTTGATGCGCGCAGACAATTTAATATGAGTAGGTACGTGCTTTCCGTCGTCCTATATCTCTGACAAACCTACACCGCACACCGCAGCGCACTCATTCAATAATCTGATTCAATTTACAGTGAAGGTTCTGTTTCACGGTATCTGACATCTTATTTAATATTCTGTTACTGTTTTTGCCGGGATATGCGGCGTATGTATTATTAAATTACAATTTATGGCATTAGCACATGTTTCCAACGGATCTGCTCACGTTTGCGGGAATTGCGATCCTGTAGGTACGAGTACATAGGTACTGTCCTGTATTTATATGCGGTTGTTAAATGTATGTTAAGTTCTTATTCGTAAACATTGAATATATTATAGACATACGCTAAAATTCGTCTTTTATTAATTTTTGGAGTTTACTCCTTAAGAAACGATTTGAGTTATAAGGCCCGGTATGAGATTTTATGAGGAGTGAAATCAAGTGTAGAAACACGAAAAGTTGAGGCGTTACGTAGAAAGAGACAAACATATTATATATCTGTAGGATTGAACGTGTAAAAGAATGAGATGGAATACATTACACAGCTTATCTCATTATCTCATTAAATTTGATCTCGTATTAAATTGCCAGTGTTTTTTTTTATTTTTGACGCCACCGTTGCCTAGCAACAATTTGTTTCCCCAGCTGTTTACACAACAACGAATTTGTCATACAATGTCATATTTTCTGCATGTTCGAATTACTTTGCCATCAATGTACTATTAAACAAATCATCAAGTGATTAAAGTTGAAAATTTTTTTGAAAATATGCAAGAAATTGATTTAGATGATAATGAAGAAGAATCCAAAAAACACATGGATGCGGTTAATTGGTAAGCTTATCGTTTACATTTATGAATAATATACATTTTAAATACGAACAGCTAGATCTTTTATTTAGTGTTTTTATTTTCTATTCGATATATATATCATAATAAAATTATCGTTCGTAATTAGTAAACTCCAATCGTGCGTCGTAGCTGACACACACTTTTTATCTGCTCTTATTTATGTTTTACGTATGATATCTCTGTACATAATACGATTACGGCCTTTTTTAATACATTCATGAATATAAGTTTGACAAAATGGTCTGAACTAACTTTAATTAACACTGAATGAATAGAATCCGAACAATATTTTAGTAGAGTTAAATGCTATTATTCAATCTACCCCCAAAATTGTACCTTGTATATTGACCACGAAAGCGGCAAATAAAGGAAGTTGAGTTTATTTTTCGGTTTTGAGTATTTTATTCAATTGTCAAAATGATGATGTCATGATGATGATGAAGGATTTCATATTTCTCAGAGTGGTGGATATCAACTTAATTACGAAGTTATGAGTACCTACAAGAAAATACTGGTTCTCTATTATTTACAATACTAAGGATTTTCTTCACTGGTAATAAGCCCAATTAGTAGGATTATTACATACACTTCAGAACATGAAAATAAACGTAATTAGAGGTTCAAAGGTTGTTTTGCGAGGGTACCTATTATGTTTTGTTGATATCGTTAACTTGATATCGGTTGTGAGAGCTTTGATTATTATAAGGGTATTAGAATTTTTTAATTTTATACAAATTAAAGGTTTTATAATATTTTAGGTGTTACGAGAACCTTACACAGTAACAAATATGCAGACAAAGAGTTTTGTAAGTGTCATAAGCTTTTAGAATTGTATTTTTATAAATAGGCGGCAAACTATCACACGAACCATATTACTTATCAGGTAGTCACGCATATATGTACGTACAAGTAGGTACACCAAAAAATTACAAATAATAATATTTAAAATCAAGATAACTCACACACCAAAACTCTCGTTAACACTTATTTTCTTATTGCTACGTGGTTACATCACAAACTGATGAGACTAAAAACATAATTATAATATAAAAGGATTTTGATTGAATGCAGGCTTTTGGTGACAAGCTCTAAGACATCTTAAATAACATAACATTCAGTCACTATAAAAATCAATAACATTAAATTCCTATCCGTACACAATATTGATTTACACGATAAAACCAGATAAGATAAGATTTGGTAAATATGTTTTCTTTACTGGGCAATAAAAATAAGAATCGTTTCTTTTGAACAAATGTTGGTGGAAGCCATACTTACGGTGGGTCTACAAATTTGCTCCGGTTGAAAATTGCCGACGTATTCAGAATTCCTATTCCACGATCTTTTAAAAGGCTTTCTCAGCTTCTCAATGGATGCTCTAATACCTTCAACGTAACATGGCCGCAAAATTAATCTTTGTGGGGCCCGATAACAGTGCAGCAATGTAAAATACTTAGAATATTCTCGATTTCTTACAGATTCAAAAGGGAACCGAATATTATTATAGAATAATGCGACATTTATGTGTTATCTCTGTAGGAAAGTGTAATAATGGTTTTTCGTTCTTTATTTTTAGAAGAGTTTTATATACAGGTATATTCTTTTAACATTATGTTTAAGTAAAACTTTTTGTCGATATAAACTGGCTGACTAGTTGCTTCGACTAAGTGACAGAAGCCAGAATATTCAATTTTGCAGCACATAAGAACTCGTTT
Organism: Hesperia comma; assembly: GCA_905404135.1. NCBI lineage: Eukaryota > Metazoa > Arthropoda > Insecta > Lepidoptera > Hesperiidae > Hesperia > Hesperia comma. The sequence continues at coordinate 9,379,003 of FR990021.1, read as the reverse complement.
ATATTAGACAAATTCGATTTTGAAAATTACTTACGTAAGAAGGTACAGCACATAATATGTAGGTACTTACATAAGTTTGTGTAGTACGTCTACGTGTATAAATGTCTGTTACTAAAGAGTGATTGAAGTATGAATTTAAATTGAACGAGTATGTTTAAAGGTTGTTCGTTTTCGCAGTTAGGTAAATTCTTGAGCGTTCTTGTATGTATTTTAGTTTAAAAAGTGTACACACTGAGATATTTTTTATTACTACGCAAATGTCTACTGTCTTTCGGGGAAACCAGGATGTTTTGTAGATGGCATCCAAAGTCGATACCACTAAATTTAAACAAGAAAGACGTTTTACAACCTTATCAGCACATAAAATAACGAAATAACACATTTTTCGTACTGAAAAATTACGTTGATGTTGGTTAATATTATCACAAAAAGGCCTGTAACGAAAATTATGCGAAATGCGTTTTCCGGAATTAATTCTCGACAAACCGTGTAAGCTGAGTAAATTTAATCAGTTCGTAAACAAATGACGAAGGTAGAACCCTCACATTATCGCCCTCGGACGACGGTTAAAATGAAAATATGAGTAATCAACGTGAAAATATGATAGTAATAATGTAGGTAAATTTAGCTTAGAAGGTACACCGTCATGAAAAAACAACTACTTATTAGACGCTGCGAAAATGTTGGGGCCTAATTTTTCCCATCAAACCACTTTCACTAAAATTATGCCAGGTGTCTGAATATTCTATTAATACACATTTCTTACAGTAAACAAAGTGGTTTCTTAAATATCTTCATGAAGAACTTTAGTTGGCATATTTTCGCACTAATGAGTACCTTATTAAAACCAGAAATGAAAATGTTGCGATAAAAATACTTAAGGTCAGTATTTCACAGGATACGGGAATATTACGTCTAAAAGCTGCCTGCCGGTATTATAGTAGAACCCATTGGTGACAAGACTATTCCTAAGCCAAGCAAATAATGTAAATACCTGGATTACCTACCTCGAAATCTAGAGAAAATATATTTGGACGACTGGTGTATCTGTTCTTTTATTATGTCACTAGGCTACTTGTTTAGTTTTTGTATTTTCTCATTCTCTCTGCATGGTATATACTTATTCTTACATCCTGAGTCCAAGACAATACGTGTAGGTACCTTACGAAACACCAAAATTAGAAATGTGATGAGTCCAAGTCATAGTCCACCACGCTGAACGGAAGTAGACCTTCACACACCTATGAAAGTTATGTGGAGAATAATTCCCTTATGTGCAGGTTTCCTCATGTGGTTCCCTTTACCAAGAACAAGAGATAATTAATTTATAATACCCACATAAATTTTGAAAGTTTGAGGTACGTGTTTAACGAGTCTAACGTTCAAAGTTCAAACCTATTGCCCATCACTGCTTACCTAAATCAAAGAAATAAAATTCATGTTAAATACAAAAAGTACGGTTGATGTTTCTTGAAATCCAATAACAGAGTATGCTGATGTAATGAAATTCAAAACCTCTACAGTCTATTTGAAGTAGAATTCAAGTGGATATTGAGTCGGAGGAGACTGACATCGCGACTATAAACTAAAGCGAGGGAAACAGATTTCGCATTATAAATATCTAGCACTGAACATTTTTATATTTCTATCCCTTTATTTTCAATCGTCTGTTGATGAGCATGATTTGTGAACTGAATTTATTTTGAAGACACTTACCTAACTTAATTCAATAGAATAGCGCAGGTAATAAGTTAACTCTAAAGGTATGTATGTGAATGCGTGTGTAGGTATGTGTGGGAGATAGAGAGAAAGATAGTTGTAAATATAAGTGGTACTTAGTAAAGCACGTATTTAAAACTCTATATTTATGTGATCTTATATTAGTTAACCACACTCACTTCGCTTCGGGAAATCTATTGGGCTCGTATGTTTACAATAGTTTCCGCACGAGAGACTATTCTCATTCATATGAGACAGGACATAGGTACATTAAATGTTTACCAATAAACAGTTTATTCTTATTATTAAATAATCTTTCAAATACGAATATAATTTGATATGGTAGTTTTAATCTTATTAAAAGAGAATATATATAACAAATGATAATTTTTATCACTTTGAGCTTTTTACGGCATTTTTCCGTTTCACGCGGAAGCCGCTCGCACAAATAAACAAATTGCTCGCGAACTTTAAAAAGACGTTTAAATTAATATAACAAATACAAGTTTTAACAAAAATCTATTTGTGTACCATTATCAAGTTACCGTGGCCGCGTAGTCACGGCGACACGGCGTCGTATTCCGTCCTAGCCTGCGGTGAGGCGACCGCAAACCAACGTCCGCACCGCTCTACCTCCTCTACGTATTATTAATCTATGACTAGCTATTATTAAAATAGTTGAAAGCTTTTTGTTGTTTACAACGTAAATATTTTAAAGATCGTTTAATATTATATTTATCATTGCTTTGTGTACCTTTGGTGTACAAAGTCTTGGTGACAGGTAGTATTTAAATTGTATGTAGCAAATTAAAAAAAAATTTTCTACGTTCGCTTTTCAAATGTTTGCTTTATCGCTTCAGATTTATTTTACAACATTCATTATTTTTTCGTTTGTAAGAACACCGAACTACCAAAATCAAACCTAATATAGCTACATTTTGCTAATTTTATGTCCCCTTTTAACATATCCAAACAACAAATTTTACGTCAATGTCTAATTAAGATGTTGTTATTTTTATGTAAAATTTTAAACATTAGTTGATATAATAAGTATGTTGTGATTAAAATAAACTAATAAACATTCGTCTTCATTGTAAAATATAAGGATCCCTATCAAGAAAATGATTTGCTCTGTAGTTGTCTGTAATGAAAGACAAAGTTAACAGAAGGACTATTTGCAATCAGGATTAACTAAAATTGTTAATTCAATTGATCAATCTAGTTGGCTGGCTTTCGCATGATCCGATTTTCCGTTTGTAGTACAAATTTATGAATTAATTACCTATTCAGATTATTGAGATCAGAAGCTTGTTAATTTTAAATACATTCAGAAGCTAAGCATTTAATACGTTATATTTATGAAATGTTAACATCTAAAATAGTAATTCTATGGTTTACTGAGTTTTATACCGTACCTATACTGCCGTCCTCAAGCTAAAAGGCGGCTAAATGACATCTGGCCAATTTTTACTTTTTAATGCCAATAAATAATGTTTTGAATCCTCTCTCGATGTGTCTAGGCACGGTTATTGTATCTTTCACCGTTTCGAAAATAAATTTATTAAAAAGGCAGTTATTTACAATATAAAATATATTGACAAGACTAAAGAGCGGCTAGTAAACAATTCTAGACTAAAAGGTGACTAAAGTACTTTAAGGTTTGTATTAATTTGATATTTTCCCGGTCAATGCCAGGCTTAAAAACGGTCATTATTTTGGACTACACTAAAAGGCGGTCGAAGTTTCTTATCCGCTATGTAATCTAGGTTTTTAGAATTTAATGACAATCACATACTTATGTAAAAGGCGGTCATACGTCCAAGCCTAGCTACAAGACCGTTAAAATATTTTAACCACTTTTAAGCGTTGTATTGTTATTATATTTCTAACATAGTAGCTTCAATAGAAAGCCATGTTAGTATGCATGCATAGCAAAGAAGAATATTTTTTTGTAGTTTACACAACTAAAAAGGAGTTAAACCGCAATACATCACTATAAAGCAGCTATAAATTGAACTATATAAAATTAGTTTGCTAAGTTTTTTTTATTTATAGCCTAAGCACTGCAAACGAGCAGGCGGGTCACCTGATGGTAAGTGATCACCGTCGCACATGGACATTGGCAACACCAGGGGCGTCACCAGCGCGTTGCCGGCCGAGAAGGAAGCGGTGGACCCGCTTCTTGAAGGACCCCATGTCATAGCACTGTGGGAATACCGAGGGAAGAAGTTCGTTCCACAGTTTACACGTACGTGGCAGAAAATGACGTGAAAACCGGACGAATGCCAGGAATCCAAATGATGTTGGTTGAACCTGGCTTTACCCCGTGATGTGCGGTAGCGGAAGTAAACCGCAGGTATTAAACTGAACAGTTCCTCAGAACATTCCCAGTTATACAGACGGTAGAACACACAGAGTGAGCCCACATCTCTCCGTAGTTCTAGTGGTTCCAAACCGTCTGCAAGCATAGGATCGTCGACAAGTCGAACAGTTCGCTGTTGGATTCGGTTAAATGGGTCCTCCTGGCTAGCCGGGGCCCGGCCCAAAGGTAAGAGCAGTACTCCATGCTAGGTCGGACTTGTGCTTTATAAAGCAACATTCCATGCTCAGGCATGAAGTACCGTTTAGCTCTGTTGAGCACTCCCAACTTCTTTGAGGCCAGTTTAGCCTTACTCACCAAGTGGTCCCGAAACTGAACTTCGTTCGAAATATCAACACCTAGGATCCCAATACTCTTGGAGATGTTAACGGGAATGTTCTGAAACTGTGGTGCTATGATGAATGGGGTTTTTTTAGCGGTTAACGCGCAAACTTGTGTCTTCTCGGGCTTGAATTGGACTAAATTTAGTCTGCCTCATTCCGAGACTCGCTCCAGAGATGTTTCGACTTCCGACACAAGTTTATTCCTTCTCTCCTCAATCTGCCATAACGCCAGCGTTTATAGTGTCCGAGCATGTATCATCAAAAACGACTTTGATGCTCCGCTCCGATAAAAAGCTGGTGACGCATTTGCACAACTTCTCGGGTACTCCGTAGGAAGGCAGCTTAGACAATAATGCCTTATGTTATGCCACACCCTGACGAAGGCCTTCGCCACATCCGAACTCACAGCTAATGCTTCTCCTTTACTCTCGATTGCTTCTGCCCAGCAATAAGTAAGGGACACACAGATCGCCAGCGGATCTGCCAAGTAATATGTATCTATGAAAATAGCAATTCAATTTTAATACCAACTATTTTTATTTCTTATTTCATTGTATTGCCAAAACACAATACTGATTTTAATATTTGATTATAAAACATACATATATTATTCTGTCTTGTTTAGTTTTATATAAGTGCAATAATTCCTAATAAACGGGGTGAATTTTTAGAAGTACTTTACGTTTACTTACGTTTACGTTTTATAAAGTTTGTTATTGGTTTGTTTATGTAAAGATGTTTTTGTTTTTTTTTATATTTATATTAGTGATACTTACTTAAAGTATTTAATCCTTTTCATCTGTAGTAGGTAAGGTACAAATACCTATTTAAATGTAGCTACGCAATTCGAGATTTTTTATTTAACTTTATGTAAGTGCTAAGATTTCCTTTCTTCATTTAATATGTCATTTTGATTAGGTATTCAATTTGAAACTGAGTTAAATATTTATTGTTTCAATGTCTCGTGAGTGAAAAGCGTGGTGCTAAATCCTTACACATTACTAAGTTTTAATTTACGTATTTTTACAAAGAAATTGTAACGGAGGAGTTTTATGCCTGGGCTATTACAACTGTGAGGAGCAAGGTCAGCAGGAGGTGGTGATATGAGATATGGTGAAGCGAGGGCAGTTTTGGCATACCTACTGGTGATGCGAGATATGAAGTGGAGAGGTGCTATACAGAGGAGCGGTGCTTTTAGGGTGTGCTTTTATGGAGAGGAGAGGTGTTTTAGAGGAGAGGAGAGTTATTTCTTTTCAGGTTTTCTAATAAAATGTTACTGGCCAGCGACCTGGCCGGTACCTATTTGAAAATGGAACGACGACAGCAAAGGAAGATTTTTGTTGTTGTCAATACATTTATCATTCAATAAAATGTAACTGAAGTTGTAACACGAGTCGTATTTATTTTGCCCTTTTATAAAAATTTATTACAATAATATACATACTTATTAGATAAATATAAATAAAGTAGTAGTCGCCAGTTTTGTAGGATTCATAAAAAAACAATGATGATCGTACAAGACTACAAAGCAGTATTAAAAAATAGTTTGTAAGTTAACCACTCTTAAGTTATGCAAATTCATATGAAATAGTATTCTCAATGCAATGGGAGATAAGTTAAACAACACCTACTTGTCTATAAGGCGGCAATATGCCTTTAGCTGTTTTATTGTTATGGATAGGCTGAATAAAACTGCTTTTTAGGTATGTAAAAGTTGTTAATTTCTTAAGTCAAGACAAGTTCCAAGTAGTTACTGAGAAATCCATAGCTATAAGGTGATTAAGAACCTTTAGCCGTCATTTAGTACTGTGCTGTTGAGAGGATTTAGAAAATTTTCCTAGATTAGAAGGAAATTAAGAAGCTTAATTACCGTAATTTTTAGTATTTTACAAAAACAGTATTATTCATATTAAAGTAAACAAAAATATCTATCTTTTGATATATGACAACATTGACAATTATTTACAGAGAGTTACTAGCATCGATTTCAAAATATTCGCGCGTTTTTTAGCTCTAACTCAAAAACAGTTTTTGTCACTTAACCGCCTTTTAGTTGAAGGACGGCAGTATAGTTGTATTCTTGTCAAATAGATTCAGAAAATTGAGTTAGACAAATGGATGGAGAAACTAGTGCTTAACATATTAGTCCTATCTTTATAACAATATCCTAAAACCAATAATACTTAATAGTTTTTTTTATAAAAATATATTCGAAAGTACTTTTGTTTAGGACAAACAATTTGTTTTCTCATTTAATGAATTCCTGCAAACGGTTTTCATTACATTTTTAGGTAACGAGAGCGCAAAAGCGACAAAACTACGTAATAGACAAATGTAGTAACCTATTTATATCTAGGAGAAAATTTTAACAAAAACATATTATAATATATTTTACAGTCATTATCATCATCATCACCATCGCAACTCATAACTGACCTACTGCTGGGCACGGTCTCTTAGAATGAAAAGGTTCAGGCCACCAGGCTGGCCAAGTGCGGATTGGGGTACTTCACACACCTTTGAGTTTTGCGAACTCTTCGGCGAGCAGGTTTCCTCACGATGTTTTCCTTCATCGTTATAGCGAGTGACATTTAAATGGTCAAAACGCACATAAACTTCGAAAAGTAAGATGTCAACAAAGTTAGAAGTCAATTTTGAAATAAGTTGACTATGCGACTATGCCATTTTGTCAATATTTGCCAATTTGTACGTATTTACCTTACCGTTTATTAATTTATATTTATGTCTATTGCTAAACCAATAAAGGTTTTGGCTGATAATAATATCTTTTCACGGCTCAACATAGAACGTGTTTTAAGTTTCTGCCCTGCTTAAATACCTATATTCGAACAGCAATATTCTGTAGCTAACACGGAAAAGACTGTTACGATTAATCGCATCCTACACCCTGCGGAAAATATATTCCTTTGCTCGAATGCGTATATTTAGTCAGGTAATAAAAATGAGGTGTAAATATGTTGTTTTCATGAATGAATCATTTTTACTTTTATTTGGTAACATCATTATTTTGTTAAATAACTCAATATGTATAAAGTCAGTTTCCTTGTGATATAAAGAATAAAGATATGTACCTAATACCGTGAGGAAACCTACCTACTTGAGACTTCTCTAATGTCGTACTGTCTCGTTAAATAAAGTTTAACCCTTACTTTACACCCAGACAAAAAGTTTTTTGAACAATACTAAATACTTACCAACTGTTCTATACCTTATTACGTATCGATCGTTTATTAATAGGACGGGTTGTGTCTGAAGTATATTCTTCCATATTTGGAAACGTGGCGGTGGACCTACCTTTATCTTTTTTGGTACCTTTATCTGATACGTCATGACAGGAAAATCCCAAAACTAGTTTACTCTAATACACATGACTCTAATATACTTTTGAATACATACAGTATTCCAAAAGGTTTTGCAAATAATTAAATAAATTTAAGTATGAAACAGAACTTAATACATATTTAAACTCATTATTCGAACTTGCGGAATGATACTCCATTTCTTATAATACGAGTAATGAGTATTTGCCAGTGCTTTAACAAACCAAATTTTTACCCTAACAAAATAATATATTCCCTTAATCATCTCATAACAATAATTTTACATAGGATATTCTATTTGGATATAACATCAAAAGAAGTTATATTAAATTGACATGGTCGAGTAATTTTCACTCATCCGCCCATTTAATCAGCCCGGAAAACAATTACACCAACGTTTATCCCCAAGGAATGGTAATTACTAATCGTAGGCGAAGGGCGCCACCCTTCAGGTTTCGAATTTACCTTATTTTATTTCCTACGGAGGAAACTCTGAGCCTTTTCTCCATAATTAGTACTCTTCGATAATTGTATATTGCTACGAGAACTATTCTTGTTGATGGTTTCAGGTAATGATGATTCAGGGACATCTTAAGTGAGCTTTATTTTCTTGCTCATATCGGTTTTCTTTAAAGATTTTGCTTTTTTTTGATATAAATAAATATCGTTAAAAATATTTTTTTGACTTTAAAATATAATTTTCTCCGATGATATATGTACACTGATAGTATTAAGAAGCAAGATCTGACTTCAAACAATCTGTTGCATGAATGTCTACCTCGGCCAAGAATCGAATAATAATTTGTCTGGCAGAATTAACGCTCTATTTTTAAGATATAACTACTACGGAATCTAAGCTCTGTTTTTAAGATATAACTACTAAAATTTAATTTAATAGCCTAAAGTTTCAAGCATTTACAAAATATAATTATTTAAGTAAGTAATAACTTTAACCAATTAAAAATTAAACATTAATACAATTTCTTAGTTTTATGTTTCATAATTACATGATACAAACGAGATACTGTTTTGGAAAATGTGTATCCCAAAAGTACTGAAATTATATTTTCATAAAATGAGCTTGTACAATTTTAATGTAGTAAAAGCAGTGACATTGCTCGTGTGGACATCACCCGAGGCTTCCCTGTACTTTTACAAGTTCTATAGTTAACAAACCTGTGTAGTTTAATAATCTAAAAATGTAATCTAACTTTTAACAAAAAATTTACCGACTCGAAAGTCGGTAGGTATTTCGATACCTAAATATTTTGAAGCACTACAATTAATTGGAAGGTCTGAACTCGATCTGATGATGGAGCCGAAAGACAATCGAGGGAAATCCTCAACGATTTATATAGTAGGTACCTTGTGAGTGGACTTGATTAATCTAGGTATATTGACGAGAACTTTACACCTGAATGGGCCATCTGGCGAGTAGGTTTTGAGTTATCTCGGCTTGTCGTTGTTGAAGTCAGACATATTTTTTAAGTTAGTTATGAAATACCTGGACAATTATTTTAAATATTTTTCCTTTCGTTTTACATCGCGAGCATTTCCTTTGTTCGCCCATTGTCCTAAGGTTGACTGGTAGACAATACTTTAAGCATTGACTTGGTCCTTTGTTCTTTCACTTTGTATGATGTTTAATTAATAGATAAATAAACCTTCATAATTAATAATTATGTCAGGAGTATAATTAGAATTCTACATTTGAATAACTTCTAATTATTAATAAGCATCATTAATGAAAGGTACTGAAACATGAGAAAAAATATGAAAGTACGTGTAAGTACGCCTTAATATTTAACTTATTTAATTTTGTTGTAAAATTTATGTTGAAAACTCACTAATTTGACAGACCGACACTACGACGACTTTAGGTGCCTATTGTTAAAGCTAATAAATTACCCTAATTTTGAAAGTAGTAGGTATATCTGGTAAAACACAAAACTTAATTTTTTGAACTTTTTAGCACATACTTAACCGATGGCATCATCTATGTTATTTCGAATGCAAAACATTGTACCTATGCAATTTAAAATTATTCTTGTAGGAATTCAAGCCGACCACTAGATTAAAATTGACACAGAAATGCCTTATAAAAGATTATAATAGAAAGTACTTCGGCAATAACATTGATGAAATCGGTGTCAATAAACGTTGAAAGGATGTCGCGAACGAGGAGATTAGAAGAGTAAATTTACAATTATTACTCCAGAAAGAGCTTTGTAAATTTGAAGAGCTAATAAAGTAAGGATTCACTTTAATACATTGTAATGAGGGTAACCGCGTGTGAATTTTCCGCTAGAGGCGCTAGTGAAAAGTGAGGTCTGTCTGTCACTTTTCGCTTGTCTGAATGTCATTTGTCACTGTTTATGTATGGGCGGGCTTTGACAGCAGGACCTCACCTCGCCGGTGGCGCCAACTGGTGAGCACAAAAACGGCGACCCTCATTGATCAAGTTTTGGGGTAAAGCATCCCATATGTTTGAAGTCTAAGCTATGCTTAATTGATTGCAGTGTTCTGCTTAATAAAGACTCTCTAAGGTACTTGTATCCACTATGCATAGGGTTTCTTATCCACTTAACTATAAAAAATATGTTATCTGTGCTCAAAGTTCAATTTAGTTTGTAATAAAAATTAACTTAACGCATTTTATGTTTTCCCCGTCAATCTACAATGGATGTTAGGGCGCTTTTAGTGTCACGCGGATTTGCTCACGCACGCGGGATTGGCCCGCATGCGTAGCACCCGCAAAGAACAATTTCATATATGAATTTACTATAAAGCGTGAAAAACGCACGCGGGACGCGGGGCGCTGTGCGGAGCGTCACCCCGGAGCGGGGCATCCGCATGCGTGAGCGTCCCTACAACTTCAGTGCCCATTTTAGTGTCGGACGGGGCGCACGCACCGTATTGTACTAATCGTCTACGCAACCCGTTACGCAACCCGCAGAAGACTGAAACTTAAACTGCGTATGATCCGCAGCGTGAAATTTCAACACAAAATCCACATGATACTAAAAGAACAAATCCGCATGATACTAAAAGCGCCCTTAATCACAGAGGCGGACAGCTGGATTTTGTGTAAGTTGCCAATAAAACGAATTCCATATTCGAATTAAACGGAGTATAGGTACATGGTGTCCGGCTTCGGTCTGTACAAACTTATAGGGCGTGTAGTATGAGTTATTTTATGAATAAAATTCTTCTACATACTAGGTCTAAACCCGACTCCCCTCGATCTACAGCCATTTTAATGTTTTAATATTTTTTTTGGACCATGCACAGTAAAAGTACTATAACTTAAGAAGTTTCGTCCAATCTTCTTCAAAACTAAATTAGTTTTTACTCACTGGTGGGGGCCATCGATTTAACAGCTAAAATAATTCAAGAATGAAATTCGGAGCTCGGTCATAAATCACCTTAGAGAGCGCTATGTTCAAACAACGATTGCTTGGTTACCTATTGTCTCAGAATTGCGTTTTTGGTGTCGTTGTTTAGATAAACTTAACATCTGATAGACGAGTTAATAAAAAGTAATCATGCCCGGGGCTATTTTCTGAAAAATCTTAAAAAATAAAAAAAAACTATGTCATTTTTGTCATAAATTCTACATTTAATTTAAATTAATTTTGAATTATTTTAGCTGTTTAATCGATGGCCTCTACCAGTGAGTAAAAACTAATTAAGATTTGATTATTCAAATTGGACCTAAACTTCTTAAGTTATAGTACTTGTACTGTGCATTGTCAAAAAAAAATTATTAAAACATTAATATGGCTGTAGATCGAGGGGAGTCGGGTCTAAACCCGACGAATAGAATTTTATTCATAAAATAACTCATACTACACGCCCTATAAGTTTGTACAGACCGAATCCGGATACCCTGTATAGATAGCTCTTCTTTTATTGCTTGACTAGAGAACCGCCCGCGCTTCGCTTCGGGACCCGTAGGTAACAGCCGCGTAGGTCTCGCTCCCGTAGGAATTTAGGCTAAAAAGTAGCCTACTACTCGCTCTCTTCACTCCACCCTGTCTGAGGTGTGTGGAGCCCTCGGGACAGTTAGTTCCCCTTTGGGGGTGTCTCTCGCGGCCCGTTAAAACGGGCCGGTCCTTGGGTTGGGCCCTAAGGCCCTTGGTTGTCCATCTGTGGTTAACCAATAGGTCAAGTCCGGTGAGTGGTGGCCTTTTTACAGGCCACAGAGTCTTAAACGGGATGGGGTTCATCTTTGCGCCGCCCAGGCGATCGAGGCCCTACCGGGTGAATCCCGCTGGTGGGAAGCCCAGCAGGAGCCGATCAGCGCCGGGCGATGACTTACGAAGCCCCAGTATCAGTCAGTGCTAGCCCCGTCCCGCGCAACCAGCAAGTCGCGCGGGAAGGCCCAGCGGTCCGGTGGACGGGTGTGGAGCGGCGCCAGGTCCTGCAGATGCGGGAACCGCGACGCGTCGACACGCCCGAACATGTTGCGTGCCAATCTCTCGATGAAGTCGTCCAGGCTCTCGACTCGAAGGTCCCTCTGGATGACGGCGTTCCTGACGTAGGTACCTCGGCGCACCAGTCAGCCGGCGGAGTGCAATCGCCTGAACCGCGCGCATCCTCTTGCGCTGCGGTTCGCTGGCGAGCGCGTACCACGCCGGTGCCGAGTACGTGAGGCGGGATCTGATGTAGGTCTTGTAGACCCCGAGCTTCAGTCCGAGAGGGAGGCTCGAGGAGAGCACTGGTTTCTGCCATCGCGCTTCTGGAATTCGCGACGGCTTTCGTAACCTGTGGCTTCATCGAAAGTCTTCCGTCGATTTTGCCCCCAGGTATTTGGCCTGTGGGGCCCATTGGATATCTTGTCCGTGAAGCTCCAGAGTAGGGTCCCGCCTGTTGAGGTATCCTCCTATGTTCACGGCCTGCGTCTTCCCGACATTCACCGACAGTCTCCACGCGGCGAGCCATTCGGGGAGGGCATCAAGCGCACGCTGCATCTTGACGATGGCGTGGGTTCTATTCAGCGACGTGGTGATGTACGCCACGTCATCGGCATACAGGGCAAGCGACGCCCCCCCTGCCGCCGGGATGTCGTCGGTGTAGCAGGCGTAGCAGACCGGGGACAGGCAACTCCCTTGCGGGACGCCGGCTGCGATCGGACGCTCGTTGGATTTGGCGTCTTCAATCACTACTCTGAAGCTTCTATTTTCGAGGAAACTGGAGATCACCTTAACGGCACTCCGGGGCGCCGACGGCGCCGCCGCCGACGCCGAGAAAGCCGTCGTACCAAACACGGTCGAACGCCTTTTCCATGTCGAGGAATACTGCACACACGCGTTCTCTCTTATTCAGAGCCGCGGTAACGGTGTGCAACACCCTCGACAGTGTAGCCGTGCTGTTCAGCGGCATCAAAAAGTAGCCTTCCACTTCTGTTGGCAGCTAGGCTATTCCACCCCGGATGCTTGCAGTTCCAGTCGCCCGCGCCCACCACCGGTGTCGGTGAGTCCAGCAACTTGCGGACATCAGCCAACAGGATAGTGCCAGCGGGCGGGCGGTACACTGAATTTTTTTTTTTTTTTTTTTTTTTTATGGAATTAAGATAGCAAACGAGCATGCAGTACCACCCTTCCCCTGCCGCCCATAACAACTGTGACCGACCTAGAACTAGACTCAAAGGGACTAGGATGGTTAGTCCAGTTAGTAGATGGTGTTAGAGTATTAGTTGGTTAGTTTGTTAATAAGTGCGAGGACAGGGTATGTTAGTGATAATTAGTCCTGTTAGTTAATGTTAGTAATAGTCCAATTAGTTATTGTTAGTATGAGTCTTGTTCCAATTCGGTCACAGATGCGTTGCTACCCCTGAGGTCTGAGATGGTCGCCTCTAAAAAAGTGAAACCGGCTCCACAAACCTTCCTATCCGGAACACAATTGCTCTTAAAAACAATTATTATGACGGTAGGAATGGTACTGAGTACCTTGGCGGGCGGTGGTCCTACCCCGGGCGAACTCTAGGCAGGTTCTCGAGGCAGAGCTAAAGTAGCCTATTACATTTGCCTATGACTTAAGTAAATTACATTTAGCATTTGATAGCGTAATTCAGAACTTGCAAATGAATTTTATTAACGCCATCTATTGACATCTCCGAAAATAAATATCTAGCAACTAACAAAACATCGATCTTCCCATGGTAATGGGATGTTTTTCCGCGGTAAAAAGTAGCCTACGTCACTCTCCACCCTCCTAACTATCCCCACACACATAAACCTTACCATATAATAGCTTTGTTGCGACGTGAAAGCGTCACAAACAAACAAACAAACAAACACACTTTCACATTTATAATATTAGTAAGGAAGTAAGGATAGTAAGGATTAGTAAGGATAAGGATTGATTTGTAGTGACGAGAACTTTAGACCTACATACATGGGTTTCATTGCTAAAAACAAACAATATAAAATTAAATCCATGTAAAAATTCATATTTTATATACCTACGAATTAAATGCTATGAATAGCTTATCTACGTTGGTAGTTAAATTAAATTCTAAACTTTCTTTCACTAACTTTCTTTCACTAAACTAGCTAGTTCATAAACGAGATGTAAATCTGTCTTAATAATTCAGTGAGTCTGTTGTTAGGGTCTAATTTGGACTTCACAATGTGCAGATTTTTTACGATCAATGTGTGAATTTTAAATTTCAATTTAAAGTAAGTGGAATGGGGTAAAAAGAACTTTTTATTAGTGGACCGCCCGTCGCATCGCTCGGGAAATTTATTTTTTATGTCCAATATAAATGTGCTGTTCGACCGATCATAGGTCGTTGAGCAAACGCCCAGCAAAATATTAGAATGGAAATAATTTTGAAAGTTAATCTATAGATAATTTTACCTTTAATCTGTAAATCTTTTTGGTTTATACAAAATTGTAGGTACAACATAATATAAATAATACATCACATCTAAACAACATCATAACTACAAGGACTTTATCTTATCTCAACGAATGAAATGTGTTCCTGGTATATATTAATCTATGATGTGTTCAAAACTTCGTCGTCTATAAAATTGAACTACCTAACTACTACGTCTGACCCGGCAGACGTTTTTGTCTCAGGAACTAAACAGATATTTTAGATAAAAAAACAGCGTTTTTGAGTTCTACCTCCAAAAATTCTCCTCAAAAACCAAAGAAAATTTAAACCTATATTTGTCTACTACATATGTATAAACCGCACGCATGACCCTTTATACTTATTTTCCTCGAATGTCTCCTATGTATCTACATAAATAAACCAATAACATTTATAGGTCGAACATAGGTATAGAAATGTAGATAACAAAATGTGCTGCTTTCGTCATAAATTCAGAAATATTATTATATTCTGTAGCTCGACATTCTGAGAGATCTTATCTGGTTCAAAAAGAAGAGTTGTAATGAAGGTCTAGACTAGACTGATTTTGTAGCTCAAATTTATTTACAAGCATGATAAATTCGCGAGCAGTACTAACATTTTAATGTAGTTCACGCCAAATATACTTAGTGTAAATTTGTCACTGCCAGCCGGTATAAATAGTTCTATGAAGTTCAAACTACGAACATAAACTTTGGAACACATCGCAAGCATTCAGTGAAGATTAAAAGTTTACTCGTTACTTTCTCAATTGGACAATTTTTGACTAATTTAACTTTACGTTCTTCTCTTTTTCTTCTTTTTCAAGTTGAAATTTACTTAGTTTTGTTATGTTTAATTAAAAATATTAACAACAAATTCGAAAAAGTATACAAACTTTGATCAAGTTTAGGTAAACTATTCAGCAACTATCGTGTTCAAAGATCGTCTCGTTTTAATGCTTTAGATATTGTCCATCGCTTGTTATATTATTATGATTAGGTATTTTATTTGATGAAGTATGAAGCGCCTAGGAGAATTTTATAAAAAACACATTACATATTTAAAGAAGCATATGTTTAGAAGGTTTTGTTTAATATTTCGGGATTCAACAACAACAGACCGATAGTGATGTATCGTACCTATAGGACGTTATTGATAAATCCTTTCCTAAATTATAGGATAAATTCCTTCGTTCCAAGTTAAGCAAAAATATATTTATAATTTTAACGTTTGTTAGGTATATCTATAAATTATGATCGTTATCGATTAAACTGTATCTTTAATTGCATAATTAATGTGACAAAAATAACTTAAAATACGCACAGCTTCATATAATTTTATTGTAAAATTTAATTATTTAAAACTGATTTCAGCTTTACATGCTTCAATATTTCATGAACACCGAATTTAACAATTTAACATTCATTCATAACTCTTTACGCAAGAATGTCACAATTATATGTGACATGTCGTTATTCCCCACAATAAAACTTTTAGAGGAAATGAGAAATATGACATGGGTTTAGGAAATTGCAAATCATGTTCAATTGGTTGTTATTTCTTTGGAAAATATGACCCCAATATTGTAAAACCCGTTGGTATGATGCTATCAGTTTTTAACAGACTTCTAAAAAAGGAGGAGGTTAATCCAAATGTGTTTTTCTTGCGTGTAACACTGGCTGAAAGCTAAAAATTTGCCTGGTCTTATTTTATTTGATTAAAGCGACATCTAGCCTATTGGTTAAGAATTTAGCCTCTCAATCGGGGGTCTGGGTTCGAATCTCAGCGCACGCACCTCTCTACGAAGTTGCGCATAACTGCGCATTTAAATGTCACTGGCTATATCGGCAAAGGAAAACATCGCTCGTGAAGAAGCATGCCGGAGAGTTTTGCAAAACTCAAAGGTGCGTGAAGTGCGCCAATCCTCACTTGGCCAGCGCGGTGGAATATGGCTTGAACCTTCTCAGTCTGAGGAGAGATCTGTCCTTAGCAGTTAGACAGATGGTTGCAATGATGATGGATAGTAACTCCTAGAATATGTAATGTTCGTGGTTAAATTACCTCCAATACGAGTGTTTGTTTTATCGAAGTATTACTTCATCGCTATGCTTTGGTCCGACAACTTTCGTTGAGGTTAAATTAGTAGGTAACATATTCTGTATTTACACAATAACTGGAATTGTAAGTAGCCAAATAAGTAAATTTGAGCAAATAATTTGAATTAAAATATTCCCTTTTAAGGAAAGGATACTCTAGTAACTTTCTCTTTGCATGCGAATCCTGAAGAAACATTATTACAATTGATTAAAGAATGAATGAAGTAGCTAAGTGCTTTAACACCATGCAAGGGAAGCTTAATAGTTCAATAGTTTAGTAGTACAAAACAAAGTGACCTGTCTTCTAAAGAGCCGAGGGCACCATAAACAAGAACGTTGCAGTAAAGCAGTATAAACATCGTATCAGTAACTTCCCCAAACTGAACTTTAATAATAATAATCTATTCCTAGCCGATTTCGGCTTCGGCGACTGTTTTATGGCTTACTTTTAAACAGAGGCGCTTTGCTGTTGTTGTCGGCGGTGCGCTCGTTGGTGACTTATGTATCCAATTTTCTTATTGAAGGTCCTATCACATATGGGACAAGTCAGCACTCCGTTTATTTGGTGAAAGCGATAGGCTGCAGGTGGTCTAGCCTTTATGGCATCTCGTTTCGCGTCTAGATCAGCACGCCGATCAGATTCGAAACCCGCGACGCGCTGATTTATGAGACACCTCCATTCCGGACGTTGAGCTGCTTTTTCCTCCCAATCGCTTGGCTCTATCTTGCATCTTTTCATATGTCGTTTCAGAACATCCTTATATCTTAGGAATTGCCCACCCGGCTGTCGTTTGCCATTTTGGAGTTCTGAAAAGAAAATGCGCTTAGCTAATCTATCGTCAGACATACGATACAGGTGTCCACTCCAGCGCAGCTGACGCTTCATGAGGTAGGTCTCGATACCTCCAACATTCGCTCGTCGAAGAACATTGGTGTTGCGAACACGGTCCTGCCATCGAATGTTCATAATATCTCGTAGATATTTTACATGGTACCTGTCCAGTGCGCGTATGTGCCTACGATATAAAACCCATGTCTCTGACGAGTACAAAAAATTCGGGAGTACTGCGGTCATATAAATATTTATTTTGGTGGATAGTTTTATGTCATGGGATCGAAATACCTTAGAACGCAGTTTACCATAAGCAGCAGCTGCAGCTCCTATTCTACTGTTTACTTCTGCGTCTAAGTCGCATTTTGGTGTAATAATGCTCCCAAGGTATCTAAACTTATCCACTTGGCCTAGTATACTGTCTCCGAGATATACATTAAGCGGTGCATTGTCATTAACCCCTACTGCCATCACTTCGGTTTTTTTGACACTTATTTTAAGTCCAAATTTAATGCATGACTCGTTCAGGCTGGTCATAAGATTTTGTAAGCCATGTATAGAATCTGCAACGAAACATAAATCATCAGCGTACATTATCTCTGTTACTAGTGCTAATGATGTTCTTGTAGTCGATTTAAGTCTCGCAAGATTGAAAAGACCTCCATCTGTCCGAAACCTGATGTGAACACCGTCAGTCGAATGTTTCAACGCTTCTCGGGTAACAAAAGCAAAATATAATGCGAACAGCGTTGGTGCCAATACACATCCTTGTTTAACTCCACAGGTGACGGAAAAAGATTCGGATTGTTCACCATTTGCTATCACGCAGCACGACATGTCGTCATGTAAAAGTCGTAAAATCCTTATAAACTTTTCCGGACAACCTAGCTTGGACAGAATTAACCAAAGAGCCTCGCGATTAACGCTGTCGAAGGCTTTTTCAAGATCAACAAAGCACAAAAACAATGATTGACCTTGCTCCCTGCTCTTCTCAATAAGCTGACGGACTGAAAAAATGGCGTCACAGGTTCCCCTCTGAGGTCGAAAACCAAACTGAGATTCTGGTAGTATTGTTTCAGATAAAGGTAGTAATCTATTAAGGAGAACTCTAGCGAAGATTTTGCCTGGAACAGAGAGAAGGGAAATGCCACGATAAGAGTTACAGTCAGAGCGATCTCCCTTGTTTTTGTACAATGAGCAAATGCGAGAGATCTTAAAGCAATTAGGTACAACTTCTTCTGTCCACATACGTAAAAACAGTTTAAAGATGGTCTGATGTAACTGTTCTCCTCCGTACTTCACCATTTCGCCGCAGACATTGTCACTGCCCACTGCTTTCTTATTCTGCTGTTGCTTGATAGCATTTATGACCTCATCTAAAGTAAAAGGTTCAAGCAGCTCTTCCCTAACTTCACATTGCGGGAGGGAATTTATGTAAGATAAATCAACAGCGCGGTCAACATTCAGAAGGTTGTTAAAATGTTGAGCCCAGCGTTTCAAAATATCATCCTTATCGGTGAGAGGTGTTGCATCCAGTGACTTAAGTGGCACTTTCGCGTTACTAATGGTACCTGTGAGTTTACGAATCTCGTTGTAAAATGCACTTAGCTGTTGTGTGTCCATGAGCCACTGTAAGTATTCTGCTTTCTCTTGCCACCATTTATCTTTAGCATCTCTAGTCAGTTTTCTCAACTTTGAATTGCTTTTCTGGATGCGCTCCGACATGTTCTTATTGTGAGCGTTGCTGTTTAGCATCTTAAGCAGTTGACGGTGACAATTTAAGGCATGTGTTATCGTATCACTGTTCTCATCAAACCAGTCTTCAAGTTTCGAGGATGTGACACCTAGCACTTGAGAGCTTGTTTCTACGACGAGAGACGTGACAGCCTGCCAGGTGTTCTCAAGATCACCGTTTTCTAAGTCCATGGAACTAAGAGCTTCATTCAAAGTTGATACATAAGCCTCCTTTCTTTGAGGATCCTGAAAGTTGTCAACTGCCAATCGTAATGGTTTGGCAATGTTTCTTCTCCTTGGTAGGTGAAGGTTGAGCTTCATTCGTGTTAACACAAGCCAACCAACTGACCAACAATTTGCACCGCGCATGACACGTGTGATCTGGACCTGCGATATATCTCTGCACCTCACTATAGCGTAATCAATGAGGTGCCAATGTTTCGAACGGGGATGCATCCAGGTGGCTTTATATTTTGTAGGGAGTCGGAAAAATGTGTTAGTTATAGCCAACCCAAATTGGGAACAAAAATTAAGCAGTAGCTGACCATTGCTGTTCATTTTCCCGATCCCATGCCTTCCAATAGTGTTCGGCCATGCGTCAAAATCACGTCCAACTCTCGAATTAAAGTCTCCGAGCAGTAAAATTTGCTCACTTGGACGAACTTTACCGATGGTTTGAGAAAGCTCTTCGTAAAATTTGTCTTTTGTCTCGTCACTTTTATCAAGTGTAGGGGGAAAAGCACTAACTAAATTTAAAAAGTTCTTATTTGCCAGGTGTAAGCGCAAACTTATAACACGGTCGGATATGTAGACAGGATGCTCATTGAAAAACTGAACAAAAAAAAACTGAACTTTATAACATACATAAATGAACAAAAATAAGAAATCGAAACTAATCAGATATTTCACAGAACAGGCTTCAATACAGTCGAAACTAGGAAGACGTTGTTGTTTTATCGAACAAGTATCCAGTGCCAGAATTCGGTACCTGCTAACAAAACTTTGTTTGAGACTCGTTCAAAATTGCTTTCAGATTCTCATGCTGTATTCGTTTCAGGAATTTTCATGTTTATTTGCTACAGCAACTGTGGGGATCAAATATATTTTCACAAGTGCGGAGTTAGATATCTACGAGGTTCTGATGCGGTTTTGTTAAGAAGCCCCGAAGACCTACGGCAAAATTTAAACATTCATTTTGTTGATCATTTACGATTACCGTTGGACACGACAGCTGTCTCTCAAACAGAAAGGGCCTGAAAACAATGCCTTTTCCGTTGGTAACACGGTACATTTATATATAAATCCGTAAAAGAGCTTGACGTGAACTCAAAGATGAATGTTTCCCCTTTAATAATAATGTTTTAGTAGATTCAGGAATGTATATTAGATACTTATTATGAACGATTTTACATGAATGTAGAGGCTTGAAGAAAAATTTGTTTCTTTCTTTAATCAGTTTCAGTTCAGATCTTTAATACTTACTTAGATCCGTGTCCTGCAATGAGCTACCAGTTTTGATAGATCATTGCAGGGCACGAGTCTCTCTTCATTACTGAGTAGGCCTCCATCAGAGCTATGGTGCGGTTTAGTTAGTGGAAGAGGTTAGTGGTCAACCCAAATTTCCTTAATACCTCACGTATTAAGGGACTGCTTAATTCGCTTATCGATTGTAACTGGGATTCAAGACTTTATGTTCCCTTGGAAACACGGAAACGTTTAAGAGATTTTACTTCTCGCTGTGAGCTATGCGCTTCATCCTATACTTACTTTACTATGAATAGCCCTAAAACTCAGCGTGAAAAATGTTCCTTTGGCATTCCGCATTATGCGATGGCTATCTCATCATTTTTCTTAGTATCAAGTATTGAAGAAGTTTACAACATCACGAACTTTGTTAGTCTGAAAACACTTTCAGGTTCATTAAATATTAATGAGGTAAGAACCGAATAAAAATAGCTACACAAGTACAATGCGGTGACAAACTACCCAATGAATAAAGCCTGCTGTGGACTTGCTAACTTAATTACAATCCATGAAAAATACTCAAGCACGCTTCAGTATTAAGTACACACGAAACCTAAACAGAAAATGATAGTGTATGTGTTGCCGTTACTTTTGTTTTAAGCAAGTACCTACGTACGACCACCGTTGTGTTTGAATTCTGATAGCATTTGTATGAATAATGATCTTATGAAACTACTCGTAAATCCTTCGATAATTATTATTTTCAAGACAATTTATTCTTCAAATTTTTTAATGTAAAATGACTATCAATATAAATGGATATAATAAACCTCAATCATATACCTCAGAAACCCATTATTTTCTTTTTGCGTAGATGTGTATGGTTGCTATTGGAAGATCTATATTTTTCAATGGTATCAAACGCTCCAATAATATTCCCAGCCTTTTGTCACAGAAGGCTAATTAAGTATTATAGAAAATGTATAATTTTAAAGTCTTATTTGAATTCTTTCACACGCTTAGCATCCTTGTCCATTTTCTTCTGACAGATTGTTAGTTTTAGTATCTTCAAATATTTTACACCATGCTACAAGCATTTCTCCTCTTCCATTCCCATGAGTCTTGTTACGCGTTTACGTTATTGTTACTTATAAATTTATAACGAGCTATGTTGCCGCATACACAGATCACATAAACCTAGTTTAGACGCAGGTGTATTTTTGTGGAAAGAATGTCATTGAATATTTTATTAATGTAGGTTTGTGAAATTGAATTGGGGAGAGGTCAAAAATGCCTTCAGTGTTAATGCATTCAATGTCAATGACAACTTTGGCGACAGTGACAGTTACTTATAGATATCAATAACATCAAAGGCACCGACGCATTTAAGAACAAAACCCACATCATTTTTGACCCTCACATCAAAAATTTAATCATTTTGCGGACGTTTTTGAAAGGAGGGTGGAGCTATCTAGTAACGTAAAACCTACCACAATAATACCTAACGTTGAGATGAAACTAGGTGATACTGGGCTCGATGGTGAAGAGTCTAACACCAGTCCTAGTGCTACCGCTTCATCAAATATTCTTTACTTTAATTACATTTCCCCAATTGACACAAATGAATGACTTATGACATGGTTGGAATGGTAGTACAATTTTATTCGGAATTTTAAAACAGATATTGACAAATTACTTCGTGTACTACAGGAACGGTAGCTGAGTTTTGGCAAATTTCGTGTCTCCAGGATCCTTTTTTTAGTCAAAGGGGTTTCATGTAACCAAGTTCCTGTTTTTGCTAGATATCGGAAGTTAAATGAAATTAATAATTCAAAAAATGTACATATTTTCCAGATTGTTTGTGTATCAGGATTCGATATTTGGCGCTGTTTTACGTTTGTTATTAACAAATTCCGAAATTTTAAATATTTTGTACCAATGAATGTGATGAGTCAAATAGTTCACGCATCTCTGTACATGAATTTTTTGAGAGCTACTAGAATACTTTCTTTGCTATAAAGTTCCTCTTTGAAAGAATGTACGATTATGATACGAATTTCTGGGGTTATTTTAATTTTCTAATGTTTAGTATATGTATTCTAAATTTTCTTTATTCTAAATTAACGGTTTTTTAGAAATAAACTTTTTTATACACTGTATTTGTTTTACACTTATTTACCTAAATATATTTAAGTAAATATGTTACACAAACATACCTCGGGACTCATTTTCCTTAAGCACTTTAACTCGACGTCCTTGGGTTTGCGTCACTGAATAAAAAAACCTACACAGCTGTGTGTACCGACCCTCATAATATTTGTTCCGCATGCATTTTTAAACAACTGTGACTGGTCATCTCGCCCACAATATCCCTCGTAAACCCACCGTACAGAGCTTCCCACTCAGACTACGGGGAATAAAGAAAATAATGTTTTCATCCAGTCCTATTAATAAACACAATTATGTTTATCAACTGGATATAATTTACTACAACACTGAAGATTTGCGCGTGGCTGAATACATATTACCTACCGAATATTAGAAGACGTATTGTAATTAATTGGGTTTGACAAAATACAAAAATATTTGGTTTTCGAAACGTGACGGCCACAAAAATAATGATAACGTGTTAACAGAAGTTGTTCGAGAATTAGGTAGGTACTGGTCACAAATATTCGTTTTTTCCTGTCAAAAATCTTGAGGTAAGAATTGCAGATTATTAAAAACTAACATGGTCGTCAGGACGTGTCGTAGCATTCCGATTAAAGGTTAACAAGGTCCTCACAAGAACTATGAAAATCGGAGCACCCCGTGTAAATCAGGACACCTGTCATATTCCAATGCTATATCATATTATACAGTGATGGGTCAACAAACTTGATTAAGGACTTTAATTTCACCTATTGCCTTATTCCGAAATGTAGTGATGATTACGGATTACCAGTTCATCTGGAGACACTGATATGTCCACGCGTAGAATGATCCTACTACCTTTTCCTGAAATTAGCTTAGGGTAACACATTTGTAGTGTACCTACTCGCATAACATTACGGCCATCTGTGATTACAATATAGAAGACTGTAAAATTACATATACATACATCGTATCATAAGAGTTTCTATTTTACAACGCTCTCGCCAACATCTGTAGGTATTTATTTGTAAACGTATTCATACGACTCTCAGAAAACCAAAATAAGAAGAAAATATTAGCATAGTGCAGCTATAAAGTATAAAAAATCCTACACAGCTGTGTATAAAGTACGTGGAACGTAATATGCGTTGAGCTGAAAAATTCTTTAGAAAACTGTATTTACTCAAAAATGTCCTTGAAGTGTAAGAGCGTCTATTTATTTATTATACCGCACTACGTACCTACTATCATTATTATTTTTCATACTGGCTGATCCTTTTAGTCCAACTATATAACATTGTTTTAGACTACTCTAACTTTAGACGTTGTAACAAATTTTGTTCTGTCTCACAAAATTAAAAATGTAATTTTGGTAAGTAGATAATATTTATGTATTGTAGTCAGCAATCAAAACATACAGAACTCATAACGAGGAATCACGATAATGTTTTTTTTGTAATGTATTAATTCATTGAATATTACATTTTATTGTTTTAATAATTCTCAAATGTTTAGAGCTGTATTCTGTGTTTGGGTGTCTGCAATTTATTGTTTCGTTGTAATAATGATTTGTCTTCGTTTTATAATTATAAATGACCCTAAATACCATATAGATATTCTGAGGCTCGTCAACTGCCTATGAGGATTATTCTTTTTATTTATCTTTTCAATACTGAGGCGTTACAACCAGAGTATACCTATTAGCAGTATTAGGTATAGAAAGTGGGCATGTCGAGCATTCAATTTACAAATCTTAGGGTTTACTTACATGAATCACTTTTTTGTTAAATGGGATTTTCATGGGATACCTAAGGAAGGGACAAAAAATCTTTATTTATAAGAGTTTATCTGAAATAAGTCATCCTGCTACAATTTTTTTTTATGTTTTGTTTGTAACTTTATATGAATTTACTTTACAAGGAAAATCCCTACCAATATTATAAATGCGAAAGTAACTTTGTCTATTACGCTTTCACACCCAAAAATCTGAACGAATTGTAATAGAATTTGGTACAGAGATAAAACTTTTTTAAAGGACATATATAGGTTACGTTTCATTGTGAACAAAGGAATTGAAAAGGTCGAAATAAGGGATAAAAGTTTGTGTGGAAGTTTTATGGAATTGAGGTACCTACTAAATGAGCATGCCGTCCTAAACCTTCCGCTGCCCGCTGCCACCATGACAACTGTGACCCAAAACAAGACCCACATCGGGACTCACATGTTCAGGTTAGTCTAGTTAGCAGACAGTGTAAAAATATTAGTTGGCTAGTTCATTAGTAGATAAGACTGGGGCAGGATACAGTTAGTAATTGTTATGAATAGTTAACGTAACTTCATAAAAGCGTGATAATAGAGATAACTAATAATTATTAGGAATAACTATAGTAGGTAGCTATCAAAACGGGTTACCAGTTAATTGTAAAGCTCCGAGTGGTAGACGGTTAATTGGCCGCTTTTATAGCTTGTTTGTTGTCCAACACTGCGTCACGGGTAGCGGCAGTACCTGGCATCAAAGTAATAACATTTGCAAAATTAAACACTCGGACGCCGCACAACAGTGATGTGTTATATTTTCAATGGAGCTATTTTGCTCAGTCCATCTGCTTTAGTGTGGTTTGGTTAGCATAATTGTTTGCGGCTATGATTGCGGAAATTTGTAAAGAAAATCTCCCTAGTAATCATTTAAATGTGAAGTACCTCTGACTGTCTGTTAGGGTCTCATGCTTTATCATACCATCTTGGGAAAAGACGCAGGATATTTTTTTATCCCGGAAAATAAAAAGTGCATGAAAAATATATTTTTTTACCGTACCGTAACTTAACCTATATTTTTGATGTTTATTAAAGTAACGTAGTAAACGTAGCCAGTAGTAAAAGTAGCCAGGCCATCTGTCAATCATTCGATCTTCTTACACAAAGGCGCGTTTAATTTTCCCCGCATTCCCTACAGGTATTTTGACGTTAATTGGCTCTCACGGGGTAAAAACTAGTATGATTTATATTTTTGATTTTTTTTAAAGGTGGATCCATTAATTACCTTAACTATAAAATATAGCCCCGTGACGCAAATAGAACAAATTAGACGCCACGAAAAGGCGGTGAAGTTTTGATTTTGCAAGGTACCTATAACCGTAAAAATCTTGCTCCTGAAAAAAGGAAATCTACTTCATCATAATATCTTATTTATTAACCATTAACTTGTAACAGGTGACTGAGATAAATAATATCTGGATTCATAATTTAGTACAATAATATGTATAAAGAGGGAGACATACAAAGTTTAATATGCATGTGGGAGATAAAATAATTTTGTGTTCGAATTTATTTTTTTACCGCTGTATATATTTTATTTGGATTTCAAACATTGATTTCCGGTTACAAAAATCAGTTACAGTATTAACGGAAATAGTACTGCTTCCGGTACAAACGGATACAACTCCCCGCCATTAACGAGCAAGCCTTTATAAACGTTCGGAGCGCCACAGACGGCTCAGAAGTTGTCCGATCGCGGGCACGGCTCCACACGGAGCTCTGAACTGTCAGGTGACTATGTTATTTCTATTTTACGATTACACTGTAAATTACATTGTTAATAATTAAGGATATTATTATTATGCTATTGTAATGCCGTCATGCTATTAGATACCTAGTTTACGAACTGCTGAAATAAACATTGCTATATAGTATTGACTGTCATCACTGATATTTATTTGCGTAAATATACTTATTTATGTCTATTTGCGTGTTTAATTAAAACCATCTCCCACATCAGAAGTTGGGATAAAGAACTCACTGTGGGTTGTCTGGTTGCAATTGTCAGGTGATAACTGGATCCATAAATGGCAAGTGAGTTGCCATGTGCCATTTCATCTCACGTGACATGGATGGAATGTGGCGTCGAATTTTGGTAAAGCTAAGTAAGACGGCGAGTATGGGTATGGCATTATTTTTATTCCATTACGTCTGAGGTGATACAATTT
Source organism: Hesperia comma (assembly GCA_905404135.1). NCBI lineage: Eukaryota > Metazoa > Arthropoda > Insecta > Lepidoptera > Hesperiidae > Hesperia > Hesperia comma. Next base: position 9,352,130 of record FR990021.1, on the reverse strand, counting down.
CATTGCTTAAATTTTAATTTTTGTGTGAACTATATTGTGTGTGTGTAGTTTATTTGATAATCGTGAGTGATAATAAAGACATCAATTTCCGGTGAAAAAATCATTTAACGCAGCTCCGTAATTAAAACAAATCGCTCCTCATTGTAATCTTATTTTGATGTTTAATCGCTGAAAAACAAAAGAAATCGTTTTTATTATGACCTCTATGTTTTCATTATGAAGGGAAAATTACACCCTTTGATTTTAGTGTAATTTAACCAAGTATTATATCATGTGATCATTTTGTTGAAGTTTAACGTGGGTAGAATTGTGGTTAGTTTGCTAGAATACCCAAGGGCTAAGTATCATTTGAAGTGTTGTGATATAAAAAGTGAATTTGAGTAGAGTGATAGCGATGAATCTTAGTTCAGCTGGTCGGGTCTTGCAGAGACCGTGGAAGAGTCCGTGTGACTTGTTGACTTTGTTTGTTGGGCTTAGTGAAAAGCCACAGGTCACGAATAAGATTCATGCTTTGTTTTGAAAGTTATTGGATAATATTGGTACTTGGTTGGGTAAGCATTTTTTCAATTAATGTAACGTAACTCGAGTAATTTTAAAGTAAAATTATTATGTTCCGAAGTTACAATAACGTTCATAAAATTCTTAAAGATACCCCCTTTGGTAGATAAGATTTTGTAGTCTGGTCGAAAAAGAAAAACGTTTTAAAGTCAGGCATTTTATTATTTAAAGAATTTAAATTTAAAGAATTTTTAAAAAAAATTTATTTGTCCAAAAAATGTTACATAATTACATGTTGTTGGGACGTTTTCCATAATTTGGTGCACCGCTTATCGCTGAAAAGGATTCATTGGAAAAAAAATAACCACACACAAAACAGTTTGCTTTATTTGTTCTTAACCTGACGAAGTATTCCATTTATCGAGTACCTACAACAATAATAAAAGCCTACAACAATAATAACAATAAAAGCGTAAGCTAGCTTTTAAAAAGTGAACGGTTTGGTTTTTCATTGGTGACGTCGATCGAATTAGTTACTCATTAGTTCACGTTGTTTTAAAAGTGAAACACAATACAATTTTCATAGGTTTTAACTCATTAGTTCACGTTGTTTTAAAAGTGAAACACAATACAATTTTCATAGGTTTTAACTCATTAGTTCACGTTGTTTTAAAAGTGAAACACAATACAATTTTCATAGGTTTTATTTACCAAGTGTTTTCGAGTGGTCTCACTGTGGTGACATTTATCGAGCCATTAATTAAGAAGAGTGTTCGATTTCAGCTTATTTTGTTACGTCGTTTTGAACATTTTGTTGTTATGTGTAGTGCTCTAAATACCCGCGTGGTTCATTGTTAATTTTGGATATTATGTGAGCGTTATCTAATGATCCAAAACATTGTCGTTGGTTATTACAGACGAATTAGTTCGATTCTTGCCCGCTTTGGTCACTATATTTTCGAAATAAATAAAGTCGATTTACGTCGGATTTAAGATGCATTTAGGAAGCGTTTCTAGTTTACAAGGAGCTGGAGACCAAAACCTTGTCTGGTACCTGTCTGGAACCAAGGGTGACATCGCCTTGTTGTGGTAACATGAAACAAGGTAAAAGTGAAACGGCGTTTTGGTATGATAAAGTTTTATTTTATTACATCTGGTGTTGGAGTTTTAAAACTTCCATTTTTATTTCGTTCCTTGTGAAAATATAACCTTTTCTTGTGTCTTATAATTAGTGACTTATAATAATTAATAATAATTAATAATTAATAATTAATAAATAATAATTAATAATTAATAATTACAACTCCCCGCCATTAACGAGCAAGCCTTTATAAACGTTCGGAGCGCCACAGACGGCTCAGAAGTTGTCCGATCGCGGGCACGGCTCCACACAGAGCTCTGAACTGTCAGGTGACTATGTTATTTCTATTTTACGATTACACTGTAAATTACATTGTTAATAATTAAGGATATTATTATTATGCTATTGTAATGCCGTCATGCTAATGTTGCTATTAGATACCTAGTTTACGAACTGCTGAAATAAACATTGCTATATAGTATTGACTGTCATCACTGATATTTATTTGCGTAAATATACTTATTTATGTCTATTTGCGTGTTTAATTAAAACCATCTCCCACATGCATTTGATACCTCTACGAACAATAGTCACAAGAATTTATGGCACACGCAAATGTCAGAAAACTGGATGGAGGTCTCTAACATTATCGACAAAATAACGCGACAACGCGCACCGTAGTTGGCTAGTGGGTGTTCTCTGTTCAGCCGCATATACTCATATATAGTTACCTTCATGAATACTTAGGGTCGACCGTAAACAGTTGAGATTATACTTTAACCTGCTGCGGGATCCCGCATACGGGTTTATTACGCCAATACAATTACGTGGAAATCCGCAGTAGTTGATAATAATAAACAAGTGTGTTGTACATAACACTAGTGTTGTTCTAATTGGTACAATTACTTTAATTATTGTATAGATAATAAAACAGTTTTAAGAAGAATTTTACTGTCATATAATTATGGCTATTAAGCCATAGACAAAGCAAAACAAAACACAAACGCAAAACACGTGTGTCAAAAAAATTGGTTTTGACACACGATAAATACGTGTTTGTGTACGAGGTAGAAGACATTCACATTCACAGGTCTATGTTCTAATCATAAATCCATGTAGGTTTTTTCTCACTCTCACAGCGCATAGTGGCGTCAAGATCTGAATAGATGTCGCTATTATAGTTTACCTGTATATATGTATGTAACATTCTACTTCTAAGTTTAGTGTTTAGGTAGTTGCCAACGTACGCTAAGCTATTCCACCTGCTCTGTTTTACTTTAAAACGAATCTATGCAAGATTCATGTTCGAAGTAAAGAAATTCACACTACCTGTAAGAACATAATAAAAATACCGTCATGATTTTGAGTTCTGACCCACTTGCAAATACAAATTTGAAATCTAAACACAAAATGCAAGCGAATTTTTTCCCTAAAATAAAAGTAGGTACCTACTACAAAAGAACGGAATACATATTTCTGTAAATAGTAACGAGGCTAGGCACCTTTGAGTCGTAGAGCTCGCGTTTGGAGGACGTCTTTGTTCCGAATGGCGCGGACAGTATGGACGTTTCATTCCAATTACGCTTCTCAAGCGAACGTTCGTGCTTCTACGGGAGGTTTACCATTCAACAAAAGGGTCTATTCCCTCTTGAATAAGGGTAATTTATGTTTATCTAGAGTAGTCAACCGAATGAAATGCAATACGTTGAACAATCTATAACCGTTTTGTTCAATTTACGTCGATCAATAATTCATGACTGTTCCCATTGACAGCATAATGTCAAAATATACTTAAGTAGGTACTGTAATTTCGAATAAGTAGGTGTGTGATACTAGCTTATGTTTTGCAATTTATACTCATACAAACTTTTACGCCCTCTTTATAGATTTAATTTTTAAAATTCTTACTTATTGCTATGCTCTAATTAATGACAAGGAACTCCCGTAGGTCCCAGATTTCAAAATTCTTGGTCCACTGGTTGAGGCTCTGCGCGTATTATCAGTAAGTAAGTCACTGTTCGTTATTAAGTAGCTACCAAAATATTTATGTATGTAGGTACTTACAGGGGGTGAAAGCAAATTTATATTATGTGCTGTTATATATGGTAATATCACAGTAGACATCAGCCTCATATATTTCTCAACCTATGTAAATGTTATTACGTAGATATACCTAGAGTGCACCTAAGTATTAAGTTTACTATTAGGTATGCATATAAGCGTTTTATAAGAAAACCTACGCATAACTTTATCCATTTTTAGACAGTGAATGGCTTAAAGTCTGCCTTTTATAGTTCCAGAACCTTCTTTGTAGATTCAGCAGCGCTTTTTATGCTGAAGAGACGATTTTTCGTTAAAAGCGCCGATATGAAAACATTCTCTTGTATCGGTCCCCGTACAATCTACATGTATATTTCAACGTGCACGAAATGTAACACAAAAAAGTAATTTCTTGCTAAATATCTATGTAGTTTATGTTGCATAATTAAATAACTAAGTTAAGTTACTAATTAATAAGTTAGTACTGGCGCGGTGATTCAAATAATTAGGGGAAGTAATTTAAGTGTAATAAAATGCGGAATATAATAAACCTTGATATTGTATCGAGTTGGTACTTAATTAATACACATTTCTGGTTTACCACTTGATTAAAATTGCTTTTTTGTGTCACAATAAGCCATGAGTAGGACCTACGATGCTACGGGATAGTCTGGTATGACAGCTTAAGGCTGAGATATCGCTAACTTTCAACGGCGAGATTGTTCCGAGATCAATAACAATAGAACTGCAGGTATACGCTCTTACACTATGACACTACCGAAAATACGTAGCGAAGTACCTTAGCACGGTTCTTGGAGGTGCTTCCGTAACTGCGAATACTGCGGTGAAACAAGTTTCGTCAAGAAACTTTGCCTTTTGGTTTGAAAGTTGTGGTATTCAGCGACACCTACAAATGAGGCGTTCAGTCTCAGTTGCATTCTGCCTTATATGTAGTGAATATAGCACAAGTACACTGGCCATTGAATAATAAGTAATCGTCTTTTCGTTATTAACTCCCGAGGCAAAAAGGGAATGGTCAGTTCCTGAATGGATGAACTGATTCAAGCCTTATTTGTATCCGTATTTTAATTGATGGCAAAGATGTTCAATTACAGAAATAATACGACATGCTACCCCTATCTTTACCAAAGTCAAAGTCAAAGTCAAAGTCAAACTGTTTATTTCATTTAGGAATTTACAAATTCACTTATGAACGTCAATTTTTTGATTCTACCACCGTTTTGGAAAAGTGCTTGAGGAGAAAAAAACGGCGAAAAAAAACTCCTCCGCATCTTTTAAAATAAAAATTACAATATTACTTAATTGATACAGGTAAGCACTAACCTAGCGGAGCTGGTTGCAGAGCTGGTAATTTCCATGCCTTTTTGTCATCTAAATATTCCTGTATACTATAGTAGCTCTTGTCTACGAGTTGTGCTTTTACATGCTTCTTAAACAACTCTGAAGGCAGGTCACGGATTGCCTTAGGGACTTTATTATAGAACTGTACACCAAGCCCCATAAAAGAACGCTGCACTTTACCTAGCCGATATGAAAGCGTCGCCAAATCATGCATCTTTCTTGTTAAGCGATTATGATAGTCGCTGTTTTTTTTATATGCATTTATGTTGTTTCTTACAAAAACTATATTACTATATATGTACTGTGAGGCTACTGTAAGTATACCTAATTCTTTGAATTTATCACGGCAAGATTCCCGATACCGTAGTTTATGAATAGCTCTAATGGCCCTCTTTTGCAATACAAAGATTTGTTGTATATCGCTTGCTTTACCCCACAGTAATATGCCATAAGACATAACACTATGAAAGTATGCGAAGTAAACAAGCCTAGCAGTTTCTACGTCAGTAAGCTGTCTTATTTTTCTAACCGCATAAGTAGCCCTACTAAGTTTCGTCGCAAGAGTTGCTAAATGCGCGCCCCATTGTAGTTTACTATCCAGGGTTATTCCTAAAAATACTGTTGATTGTTCCATTTTTAATGCTTCATTGTTTAATTTAAGTGTCTTATCGACATTCTTTACATTTGGTAGGGTAAACTCTATACATTTAGTTTTTCTTGCATTTAGGAGTAAATTATTAATTGTAAACCACTTTGATATATGCGACAAAGCATTGTTCACATCGTCAAAATTACGTTTATTTCTGTCCGTCTTAAATAATAATGATGTGTCATCAGCAAACAACACAATGTCCGCATGTTTTTTTACATAATATGGTAAATCATTAATATATACTAAGAAAAGAAAAGGACCTAAAATTGAGCCCTGTGGAACACCCATCACAGCCTTAGACCCTGACGATTTAATATCATTTATACTAACTTTTTGGACTCTATCACTTAAGTAAGACCTAATCAGGCTAAGCGACTTGTTTTTTACCCCATAATAATTAAGTTTTAATAGTAATGTTTCATGCTCGACACAGTCAAAAGCTTTAGATAAATCACAAAATACACCAATGGCATTCTGTGATCCCTCCCATGCATCGAAGATATGTTTTAAAAGTCTAGCCCCAGCATCAGTAGTACTACGACCTTTTGTGAAACCGTATTGTTCGGGGTGTAGTAGGTTGTTGCTATTAAAATGGGCAAGCACTTGATTTAAAATAATCTTTTCAAAGATCTTACTGAGTGCTGGCAATATAGAAACTGGCCTATAATTATTAACATCGTTTTTGTCACCAGTCTTAAAAAGTGGAATAATTTTACTGCATTTCATTAGATTTGGAAAAGTGCCTAAATCGACACATTTATTAAAAACTACGGCCAAAGTTGGAGCTATGATATCTATTATATGTTGTATTATTTTTGTTGAAATGCCCCACAAATCACCTGTATTCTTTATTTTAAGCGACTGAAAGGTCTTAATTATTTCTCTTGCGGTAGTATACTTAAATTCAAAAACAACATTACATTCACTGACATTACTTTTTAAAATAGAAAGTGCTTCCATCGGCGAAGAAGCTAATAAATTGGTTAATTTTATTGGTATATTACGAAAATAATTTTCAAAAACGCTTGCTACTTCTGTGTCGGAAGTGATTTTATTTCCATCATCTAATATTTCATAACTGAAATCGCGGGACTCGACGTTACCTGTCTAGCTGCTGATAATCCTCCAGGTAGCTTGTATTTTATTTTCTGAATTAACAATTTTATCCTTAACGTACATTGACTTCGCCTGAATACAAACCTTTTTAAAAGTTTTCGAATAATTTTTTACATAGTTTTGGAAGCTTGGACAGAAATTATATTGTCTTTCGCCATAGAGCTCATACAATTTATTTCTACTTTTAAAAATACCTACAGTAGCCCAATCACTGAATTTACAATTTTTGTTTCTATTTATGTACCTACACTTAAATATTATACATACTCATATATATACACATATGTACAAACACATATGTACATATGTGTATACATATTATACATACACATATGTACAAACTAACAAAGGTACCTACAGAGAGCAGGTTAATTTCATAATTATGCCTTTTTACATGCTCTAATATAAATATAACTTTTTAATTATACAAAACAACATTTTGAACGATATATTTCGACGTTTAAGGAAAACAAAACATTATTTGGGTTTATAATATTATCGTCTAATGTTGTTCAATTACTTCTTATTTAGCCGTCGATGCGATGTCTTTGTTTTGATAACTATCATCTATGACACATCATAGATGTCTATGGATAACGGTGGCAAAAATCCTTTGATTTTTATCGATATACCAAAGAAGTACGAAGGTGAGGTTTTCAGGTAGATAGGTTTCAGGGAGTTTTGGTGTATCTTCATTCCTTCGGAGCAATGAATAGACGAGTGCTGTATTGTTTCCTGGCAGTCGGCATGAGACTATACCTAATATAACGACGTAGGTATACGTCTGTAACTTACCTACTTATACACTTAAACTGATGATATTTCTAATAAATGAAATTCAAGATCGAATTCAAGCTTTTCCATGTAATGAAGTTGTTACCAGGCCCTTATTCAGTATTTTTCATTAAATATTTTATATTTGTGTGGACGAATGGAAGAATTCTTTTGGCATCTGTAACATGAACAGTAATGGACATACATAATTGAGGTATCAGAAGGTATCGGGGACTGACATTTTTTAGCAGTGCTACATGCTCGTTTGTTAGGAGAAGGTTCTTAATTCATCTTTATGTTTATTTCGTATCAATAAATTATGAATTTAATAGCACCACCCTTCCCCTGCCGCCCATGACAAATGTGACTGATCTTGAAAAATATTTAAAGGACAAAGGATTTTAGGGACATTTACACATACAGTTAGGACAGAATAGTTAATGAATGTGAAGACTTAGGAAGGGGCCAGGGAAAACATTTATCATGGAAATACCCAAGAAGCAATACAAAATTAGGCAAATTAATTAATTTATTTTAGTTATAGTTTGTGTAGTCTTAAGACACATAGACTTATTACCTAAAAGAAAAGCATGAAGCTCAAGTCCCGAGGAAGAATGCTTTTGAAGGTAAAGAGAGTTTTGAAGATTTGCCACAATATCAATTAAACATTAGCAGATAAATTGCAAAGCGAAGAACTCTTTTGTATACTACCACCGTTCACGCTGACCTGTGAACAACATTTTCCACTTAGATGCTGATAGTAAGTGGCAGAAACTTACAATTTTCAAAGAATATAGATAGACCAAAGCATAATTTAAAAGTGTAGATTTAAAATATTTTCCGTTAGACGAGCAAAATTATTGAGCATTGACTAGAATCTCGCCAAAATTTTATTCAAAAATCGAGAATAAATAAATCTTTGCATAATGGCTGTCAAATATTGCAAGCAATTGGTTGGGTTAAGATACTGGGCCGGGTCATTACTTTAATTACAAACCTCAATAATATTGAGTAGACATTGGATTAACGTAAAATTTTGATACTGAGCGAACTTGTGTAAATAAAATGTTACAAAAAATCATTTTCATTTTCAGAGAAATCTATAATCTATTTTTGTAAATAAAAACTGTACCGTAATACTTGTCAACAAATATTTTAATATTACGAGTATATTGTAATAACAACCTATTTTTCGAACAAAATAAAACCTTACAAGGAAAATTCACTATCTGTATCTTATCCGTGGAGCTCGATGATGGATCAAGAAGATTAATTAAGTGGAGGTGCACTTAGATACGCGACATAGCATAATGTGTTAATCCCCCTACGCAGTTGTACACTTAATGAACTAAGATGCTATACAGGATGATCAGGCAACATGTCCTGATCTGAAATATCATTACGCACTATGTCCAGCAGGTACACGTGTTATTTTGACGCGTCAAATGGAAGACGGAATTATTTAATGGTGTCCTGGCTTGGGACGTGGAATTGGACCTGTTTTCGTCCACGCCTGCTGTATTTCGCAGAGCGGCCAGTAAATATATTCAAACCATTGTCTCTGTATAAACGCATTAGTTTAATCTGTAATGTTTATATGGAAATGTAAAAATAAATAAAAATAAATAAATAAATAAATAAATAAATAAATTTTGTATCGGAATTGTAAGTATAAATTATTTTATTTAGACTGAAGGGGGCACCATAAAGAAAATATGTAAACAGTCGGTTGACGAGAAGACGATTATCCAAGGATATTGACATGTTGGAACCGAAAACGAAATTCGACCTGAAATATATTTTAACAAAACAGTCCCGTTGCTTAACAATAATCCTAAATAACAATTTCTTTAACTCACACTTGATTGAATATAGATTTCTTATCAAACACCTCTTCATTCCTATGCTGTTGCGTTTCCTGAACGCCTGATAATTTTATTTTTAATTTTGTTGCGCTTGGCATAATGTGTATATAACCTTTGTTTGTTTTGTATTCTTATTATAAAAACGGGCTTGCACGACATGGATGGCGCGAAAAGAGCCTCTTGTAAAATATTTCTAAATTAATTGTTTTTTGCCAATATACCAATTCTTAACTAATTGGAATTATCATTTATTCAAAATATGTGGCACGTTATGTCATCGAAGACATAAATTGGTGGCCCATGAGGGGAACTACAAAATAATTAATACAAAGTCGGAACCACGCAACTACGCGGGAACGAACACAAAATCTTTGATTTCGTCCTGGTGGATGGAGAAGAAGTGAAGGACGGAGCAGAGGATCGGAGCAGTGAAGCAACAAAAGCATTACGCCGTGAATCGCCGCCCAACAAAATATAAGTGCCCTTCCTTCGCATTTTTCCTAACTATTTTTCTACACTTATTCCAAACTTTACTATCCTCATAACTTATTTCGCAAAAATAGCCTCCACTGGACAATAAATTATTATGTTCTTTGCCTAGTTAGGTATATTAATTTGCAAAAGAAGTCACCTACATTCATTTTTCAAAGTTCATAAAATACGTAAATTTCAATCAAACTAAATACTTATTTGCATAATGTAAATGTAGGTAATTGATTGATTTTAACTATACTTAGACCGTGAGCTTAGCATATTTGATAATATTTTCATACAATCTGTATCAGTTCTTCATCGTAATAATATTACGCAATAATTTCGCATTTTGTTTTTTCCCGCCGAACATTCCAGTTTCACGCGCTGCGCAGCAAGCCCTTAGTGACGTCACAGCGGCGCGGCTGTGCGGCTTATGCGGCTCCGCTCGCGGGCATCTATTCTGCTTGTTAGCTGCGCGCGCGGCCGGTTTCTCATAGCGGCGAATGTTATTGAAGCGAGGAGCGTGAGATTTTACTATTTATTCATTTCACATTTTATTTTATTATTTTGGCTTACGTTATAATTTCACTATTTTAAATCATTTATTAAATTAATTCTTCATAATGTCTGATAGCGAAAGTGATACTAAAAAATCTCACCAATTAAATTTACTTGTAAGAAAACGTTCTTCAATTAAAGGACAACTAACAAAACATAAGAATTATTTAAATAACCTAAGCCAAAAATCTTCTTTGACGAACGTCGAAGTGGCTGAACTGTCGCTTCGCATAAATCGTATTGAGACATTGGCAGCTAGCTTCGACGAGTTACAAAATGAAATAGAGGTTTTAAATTCTGATGAACTTGATCGGGAATTGGAAGAGCGTGAAAAGGTAGAAGGTGACTTGATGAGCACTACTGCTAAAGCTAAAACCTTATTAAGTACTTTCAATACTTCTCTTCCTTGTCAAGAAAAGGATGTTAGCTATAATATTGGATTTCAATTGCCACAAATACAAATATCAAAATTTGACGGAGTATATTTTCGCTGGTTGGAGTTTCGTGATACCTACGAGAGCTTAATTCATAATAATCAACGCATCTCACCCATTCACAAACATTATCTCGTTTCATATCTGGAGGGCGAGGCCGCTCGAGTCATTTCAAATTTAGAAATATCGGAGGCAAACTATCCGATTGCATGGAATTTGATTCGTGAGCGATACGACAATACACGGCTACTTATTAATCATCATCTCGATGCATTATTTAATGTGCAGGTATTTGCTCGGGAATCGGAGAAATCTCTGCGTTTTCTGGTAGACCACGTAACTAAAAATTTACGTGCTTTAGCCAATCTAGGGCAGCCCACGGATAAATGGGATACTTTAGTAATATTTATGCTGACTTCCAAACTCGATAGTCAGACATTGATAAAATGGGAAGAGTTTCGAAATTCATTAAACGATTGTCCAACCTTAGAGCAATTCTATAAATTTTTAACTGATCGCGCCGATGTTTTAGAGTCATTAAATCGTAACAAAAATGATATTAATTACTTTAAAAATAATTCACCTACTCCACGAAACTTGCATTCAACACAAAATGATAATAAACACAAAAAACCTTATCAGAATCAACAAATAAAGTCTTACACTACTACTACTAGTAATAAAACAAAATCAACTAACTTTTTATGCATTATTTGTGACGAAAATCACAGAATTTACGACTGTGTTACTTTCAAAAATAAATCTATACAAGATAGATGGGCGGAGGTCAAAAGATATAAACTATGCCCTAATTGTCTTAGACAAGGTCACCCTGAAGCTGATTGCACCAGGGGTCCATGTTGCGCGTGTAATAAGCGGCACAATACCTTGCTGCATAGTCCGTCTAAAAATGAGATTTCTAGTAATGTGGAATTTACTCAACCTGTCACTACATCTAATTTTACTAATCAAAACAGCACACAAGTGCTCCTATCTACTGCAATTATTGAGATTAGTAACCCAATTACTAAGAGGACCGAGCAAGTCCGTGCATTGCTGGATTGCGGGAGTCAGTCCTCATTTATAACAAAATCACTAAAACAAAAGTTAGGTTTAAATTCAATTCCTATTGACAAGCTAAATGTTATTGGAATTGGTAATGAGTGTTCTAATCACGTTGTAGAAAAGTGTAATGTACAACTAAAGTCATTACATAGTTCATTTAAAGTTATTTTATCTTGTTTTGTGCTGGATGAATTAACTGGTAGTGTACCTAAAACACCTATCAGCATACAAAATTTACATTTACCTCAAAACCTTCGCCTCGCTGACCCCAGCTTCTACGAGCCGGCACCCATCGATGTGCTGATCGGAGCTGACATTTTCTGGGATGTCCTAGGGAGTGAACAAAAGACTCTCGGTCCCAACAATCCTAAACTACACAACTCTAAACTAGGGTGGTTAATTTCTGGTCCTATAAATTCGACAAACACACATCATCACTCGCACATTCACACATCATCACATGATCGCTCACACATTCACACATCATCGCATGATCACTCACACATCCATTCTAATCATTCTTTAATTTTCATATCAAAATGAGAAACAAAATGAAATCTACAAAATGTTACCGACAACTTGTTTCAAACGAAACAGACGAAATGTGTTAAAAACATTAAATTAAATAACAATTAAACAATCAATTAACTAATTAACGTCATTATTTACAAAATTTGCTTAGATAGATATCCTGTAATCAGCTTAATAAATATATAAATATTAACAATGATTAAATTAATAAATTAAAACCTAAATAAATTAAAGATAACTTATGCATAATATAACATTATACGTACACTAATTTATTTTAACTTAAGAAATAAACAAAATAGACGAATAGGTTGCTTATCGGTTGAAGAGTTGAACGAGTGGTTTCGTACGTTGTGTATTGTCCCTCAACGCGAATCATTTCCAGCCGAGTACCTACGACCTACTCATCAAACAAAAACTAATAAGCTCAAAATGTATAATTCTATCTTTTAGGAATTCAAGATAGTTTGATCCAAAACACTGTGTCCAAAAATAGGCGATTTCCCATCGCAGAATCATGCCAGATTTTCATTTTTTGACTGTACGGTTACATTTTGCAGGCCCGTTCTACATTCTAAACCGTAGAGGGCGTGGCAGTTAACTAATTAAATTTTATTTATGTTTATTTTTTTGTTTTCGTTATAAGTGCAAACATTTTACAGGCTGTAAGCGATTTGTCCAAAAATTCATTTAATATGACATTGAGGCGATTTGTAGCTCGAAGGGGGAAACCAGCAAAAATATATCGCGACAATGGACGTAATTTCGTGGCTGCTGCCAAAGAAGTAGGCACATTCTTACAGTCTAATATTGAACCTCTATCTCAGTTTGCGAGTCAAGAAGGTATACGGTTCATATTCACGCCCACGCTCGCTCCTCATTTCATTGACATATGCGAAGCTGGTGTAAAGTCCGCTAAATACCAGATTAGGCGCGCGCGATGGGGAATATTTTAGTACTTAATTTGACATTTAAAGAAATTTCAACTTTGTTCGCACAAGTGGAGGTTATTCTTAACAGTCGCCCCTTGTGTCTCTTATCTTCTTCTCCCGACTACTATCCCTCCCTCTAAGGCACTTTCTAATTGGGCGGCCACTGACCGCAGTACCAGCCCCAGCTTTGGAGAACTGTAAAGAAAACACTCTCGCAAGATACGCACGCGTAGAGAAATTACGACAAAATTTCTGGCAGCGACGGCAAAAAGAATACGTTTCGGAGTTGCAACAAAGGACTAAATGGAGACAAAACACTGCTAAATTGAATATTGGAGACTTGGTCTTACTTCAAGAAGACGATTTACGACCACTCTGCTGGCACCTCGGACGAGTCACTCGCCTGTTTCCGGGTCCGGACTGCATCTCTCGGATGGCCGATGTCGCTACCACCAAAGGCTGCGTTCGAAGACCTCTTATTCGTCTTTGCCCTCTACCAAATGCTAAAGAGCTCGGCAACTGTTGAAAGAAGCTTTCAACGGGGGGGAAGATGTTGCGTTTCCTGAACGCCTGATAATTTTATTTTTAATTTTGTTGCGCTTGGCATAATGTGTATATAACCTTTGTTTGTTTTGTATTCTTATTATAAAAACGGGCTTGCACGACATGGATGGCGCGAAAAGAGCCTCTTGTAAAATATTTCTAAATTAATTGTTTTTTGCCAATATACCAATTCTTAACTAATTGGAATTATCATTTATTCAAAATATGTGGCACGTTATGTCATCGAAGACATATGCATTCATGTAAAATTCCAATTCGTCCTTTGTGTAAAACACAGTCTTTTTTAAAAAAAGCTCTTTTTTTACGGACAATGCTTCTTAGCTGTATTTTTTATAAGTATTGGGAAATCCATCGGTTTATACATAATTACATACTCTGAGTAAACAGTGTTATTTATCTTAAAAATATATTTGATTTTACCTGCTAAAGTTTTTTGCATTTTTGGTTACTTGTAATGTGATCACTTGAGGCATTTCCAGAAAGCTTTTCATTATCCTCAACACCTTAACCCTTAACTATCTAACTAACTGCTTTGCACGGGACTCTTGTCACAATGTGAGAAAACAGCGAATTAGCGCACCTTACACACCTTTGAAAACGTCATGAAGAAATCGAACGAAGGAAAATATATTTCACCTAAGTAAATGCTAATTAAATTCTAAAACGCATATAATATTTTTCAAAGAAAAAGCCTTCGCTACCACGCTGGCCAGTTAAATGGCTGCCGATTGGAGCATGCAAATGATAATAAAATCCTAGACTCGAAAGGTAGCTACGCTCTACATCTAAATAGTGGGCTAAATGAATTGTAGCCACTGAACAGTGATGTGAATTGTTTAATTACGACAGATAATGATGATAAATGAATAATGGCAGAATCATCATTGGCTGTCGTTACCAATGTTATCACAAAGGTATTATCCGCATTTGAAATAATCCTTTGTGGGCGCGGTGGTCGTTACTGAACCAGAATCAACACGAAATTAATTAAATACTTAAATGCGCAAATGAATAATACCTTACCTACAAAATAATATGTGTTGATTAATACAAAAAGAAAATTGTAACTGAGCAATGTTTGTACCTGTAACACAATTAGGACTCAACGTTGTTATTTTTGAAGTAAAATTCTATTCCAATTTATACTATTATCACTTTAATGGCGCAAGTTCAATTAATTGGAAAATATTAACCAATTATAAAACTTTCAAGAATGTATATTTAAGTGGTGCAAACGTATTAATAAAATAAATAATTAGTGTCACCGAGAATAAACCTTTTATAAAATAAATTACGGTCCAATTTCGACTGTAAAGCGGGAGACCTACTACGAATTTCTAGTTGTAGTAATCGATGCCTTGAACGAGCACGTAATGGAAACGCGAATTTATGTTTATGTTACTAAGGCCCGTGTGTTGATTCCAATCTGTTTATTTTCTCGCAAACAGATCTCGCTAGGAGGGATTCGGTAGGATTTCGAGTCTGCCAATCTCTATCAAAACCACGGAATCGACCGCATACCGGGAGTCATAATACATACAACATAAACCTTTTAAGTATAAATTGATTTTGATCGGGACACAGGCGGCACTTAGAAAATTAAGCGACACATGGGCTAGCACATCAGGCGCTCGTCGCACACTTCCATTAATCATCCCCATTGATTAATGTGTCGTCACCAATTTCATAAAGTAATCACGATTTTTGTCTGCTGATACTTTCAGTTAACTTAATGACTTAGAAATTATGTATGATTTTCAGTGGTCAACGGCGTAGTTAACAGGAATACCTAAATGTTGCATAAATACGTACACATTTAAGGAACTACGTGACTCGTTTGTTTGTTTTTTTCGGGACCGGTAACGCAATGTAGATCCCGTTGGTCTAGCTGATGTTAATGGCTCAACTTCAGGCGACGTGCTTATTTGTCATAAAAAATAAATCTCATTTGAGAGTAGGTAGGTAGGATATGCAATTCAGCGGTTTCTTTACGTTACTAAACACATGCATTAGGTATACACAATGAAGATGGGTGATAAGAAGCTGTTCTTCACAGGACAGCACCTACCCCATAGCCTCAGCATTGGTGACCAATAGGTATGCCAAAGATAAAAAAAGAAAAAATATTCACTCAAAAATCACTACGTGACAAATGGACCGTATAATGAGAATGTTATGAAATTGGACTCCGTCACATTTAACGTTCGGTTACTAATTCTAGTAACAGAACGACGACGAGCGTACGTGGCATAATTAATATTGCAAATGTTGTTTGCAGATGGGTCGAGTACGACCCATCTTTACACTATATCGTAATATATCCGAGTATAGCGTTCACACAGACAGTGGGCATCAAACCCATTTGAAGGGTCCCTAACCCGGATTATCCGGATGAATTACTTTGGTACCGATCACGTATCACGGGGAATGAGATTTTTTGGTACCTGTTAGTGTTTGACAAATACGCCAAAGCTGTTACAAATATAACAACACGATAGTTTTGTAACAACAAATAGGTAGGGGAAGACGGGTGAATGGCGTTCACTTAAGGAAAACATGGTTTTTTAAATTGTTTATTATGGAAATTAAGAAAAATAACAAAGTCTTTAACTGTCTAGTAATCAACTTTTTAACAACAAAACCATGCATCTTTGACCTACTAGGAGTAGGAAGGCATTTAAAAAAAACAGATTTGAGCGGCATTACCCCTGACTATGGGTAATGCCGCTCAGAGTTCCATCAAACATAGTTGTTGGAACATAACAAGTAAAATACATAATATTAAAAAAAATTAATGAGATCAATCCTATACAATCAAATTAAAGTATATAATCTCAAATTAGCATCAATTATCCCTATTTCTACATAAGATTAGCCTTTGTCAAGTAAAAAAAAATAGCAAAGTCCGCATTGTCAAATCAACTTCAAATAGTATGATATAATATAGAATAATAATTGTTATTAAGATATGGCAACTTAGAAATAATCATATTATATTATTTTTGATCACATAAATCACAGATGTATCCATTTGGCGAATCACATCCTGAATATGAGCCTACAGTCCACAGATGGTGCCCATTATTTTTTCGAATTTCAGTTTCTTGGTGAGTGAAAATGGGTTTGCGACTAAGTCTCGAGTTGCTTGCTCATGTTTGGATTTTTTGATCGATCTCTCAAAGTAGTAAATGGCATATTGTGTAGTTTTGCGGCTTTTCTTTTAGACAAACATCCTTCATCGCAATCTTAGCAGATTGAAGGTTTTCTTCGGTCCACGCTGCTTCAGCGGTTTTTCTTTGACGATGTCTTGGCATATCTCCAACAATTAAGGAGTGAGTCACCAAGGAGTCATAGAGCTCAGGTGAGCTGTATTACCCCAAACAATCGTTTTGTAATTGATTTGAAATTTATAAAAAATCATACACAATTGTTGAAAATTGATTGCACTATCAAAATTAGATAAGTTTTAGTATAAGAAAGCACAATTTATAATTAAATAAGCATTAAACTTTTGGTCTAACAAACAAAAAACTTGAACCAAAAATTAGATCAGCGCGGTGGAAAACAAAGAAATGCACTTCCTGTTCACAGTACGCGAGCTGTCTGTCTGTTTGCAATGTTGACTGTTAGACGCCCCCTCCCTTCGCGCTTCCCGCGAAGTGGCATGTTTCTACATTCCATTTTGACAGAGTTACAGGGGTGAGCGCCATTACCCAATGAACGTCATTCCCCCTGCTTACCCTAATATTATATCGAAGTCAACTTGTAATTTTTCTTGTATATAATGTTTATCATATACTTACCATTGGATGGTTTTAGCATAATTCAATTTACTCATACTTTTTTTCTCTATATACCTGTACTATTTAACGTTTATAGATTTCGTGATAAGTCGAGCACTACACACGACATAGGTACACAGTTCATAAAGTGGAGTGTAAAAAGGCTTTATCCATCCTCAATCTAAAGGCTATCTTTCCCCACTCTTCATGCACTCTTATTCCAATGGACGAGGTTACTCTATACTTGTATATACCAGCTAGTATAACTGACCGCCGCCGTTCGCATATTAAGTATGGTGGTAAGTACCAACCACCTAAAATCGACCGTGAAGTTCTTTTCGTCTTTCAGCAACTTAGTATAATCAGAATGAATAATTATAACAAAAGATAAACCTTTCCGTTTGTTTTTAATCGATTTCAAAAAAGAAGCAGGTTCTCAATTCGACCGTTTTATTTTTTATGTGTGTTCGGGGATTTTTCGTCGTTTATGAGCCAATTTTGGTAATGTTTCTTTATTTGTAAGAATGTAGATATACCAATAGTGGTCCCATGATAAGGAAACCAGGATCTGATGTTGGCATCCTAGAGAAATCGAGGGGAACTTCAAAAATTTGGGGGGGCGACTAGTGTGTTTGTTAATGTTTTCATTAAATATATAAAAAGCTAAGCTACAACCCACTACTGGCCCACTACTGAGCACGAGTCTCTCCTCATTACTATATAATATATTATAATATATTATGTATATATATTTAATGTTAATGATCTGATGAGGCCGAAAGACGGTCGAGGCAGGGGCGCCGTCCGGGCGTGGAAGACGTACGCCTCACGCGGACGGCACGCATGGGGGGGGGGGGGGCGGCAAATGGACCTTGGCGGAGCGGCCTATCCACAAGGTAAACCCTTCGACGAGGGGGAGAATGAGAGTGTAAAGCGGTTTTGCATTATCGAGCATTAAAGTGAGAGACAATTTCATATTTAAATTCAACAAATCTAAGACATAATAATTATGAAATAGAGCTTCCAAAGGTTCCAAGCTTATAAATAACTGCGATTATTTCCGACAGAGTAAATCATATTTCAAATCGAGCTAGTTGCGTTACCAGCTATATGAGTTCAGTTCGAAGTAATCACTGGGGTGTTAACTTTAAATTAACCGCTTTACAATTTTATTGCACAAGTGTGTTTATTACTGCTTATAAACGATTCATGTAACTTATACGTAAAAGTGTCTCGTTTTTTTTTATTGTGTAGAAATCGTAGAAAAGATGTAAGTCGTCAACTCTTTCAAAATCAATAATAAAACACATTAGCACGCGACTGCACTACAATTCACACAGATAGTTATGAATCCTCCCTCCCTGTTTTGCGGATGCCACATGTAATGTACCTACCTATCTACAAGTGAGATATTACAAACACTCACGACCCAAGGGCAAACAATTATCTGTCGATGGAATAAATCTCTTCCCCGGCTGGGAATCGAACCCATCTTGGCTCTGCCGAAAGGATCCGGACAGAACTTCAAACTTGTTAACACAGAAATGATAGAAGGATAGACCTTTTATAACAACGCTAAGCTTTGTTATTGTTGTTAATATTAATCAGTCTTTTCAAATTTAAGTCAGATTCATAAGTTTTAATGAAATAAGTTATTCAAAATTTAAAGGTGGAATGTATTCAGGGAAAACAGCTATTTAAGTTAATTTAGGATTTTATAATGAATCTATTATTCCATCAAATACTAATTAATTTCTAATAGGTATACATTATTACTTACAAATGTTAGGGTTACGCATTTTAAATTCCATCGCGAACATTTTAGAACATTAGAATAAATTTTTAATGAACATTTTCACATAATTTTCAAAATTCCATATTTTATATCAGGTGATGCGGTAATTGTAGAATGTTAAGGATTTCTCTTGACAGTTTATTCTCTAGCAAATGTATATGTTACTGTTAAAATGCATAATAAGTTAATGTGCACATTAACTAGATAATCTGCAGATTCACTGATACCATTCGTTAAAGTGTAAAATTTGCACTTTATCCAGTTAGTCTGCACAGTAACGGATGGTACATCGTTAAATTGCGGAAGACTGGCTACCTGAGTACCAATTTGTGTTGATGTCGTGGCCACATCGTAGATTTGCTCACATCATGAAATGATCGACCATAATCATGAATGGTCGCATTTCATGAAATGGTCAACTCAGTTTGGCCAGATCGTAAAATCGTTTACGTTTCACGATTTGGTCATCAACGTTTGGCCGAATCGTAAAAACGCGGAAAATAGGGCATAACTTCGAACCGTGACGTCTCCGGCGCTGCGGAAGGTGCAGCCCCTTCGCTCTTGCGTAACAAAGCACAGACATCCACGCTCGCCTGCGCAGCTTCGGCTTGCTGGTCGCCTTCGTCTGCGTTTGCGGTCTGCGTTTTGTTACTCCGGGTTCTAAAAACACTCTAGGGGTAGGGCATACAAGACTACGTGGAGTAGGGGTAGGCTAATTCGGTTCTGTAACCAATTCGACCTACCTATACCTTGAAGAATTTGACTGAGTAGTAATGGAAATGAGTATTCATTGTTTTATGACCAAAATCAACTCAATTTTTATGTTTCCGTTCAATATTACTCGTTTTTAACAATTGACGTTCAAATAAGAACCTATTTTATAGAATTTACCGTATGCATGGTCGTTAGTCTGCAGATTAACTAGGAAGTCTGTAGAATAACTAGTTAATGTAGGAACTCGATTATTTTTTTCCACTTTAACTAACTCAGCCAGATAATCTGCAGAATACCTCGTTAATCTGCACTCTATCTGATTTACGCAAATTATCGGTAACATATATACAATTATTTCTATCAATAGCTCTTAATTATGTAAACAATGCGGGCGCGGTCGGTACTCGGATGGGTGACCGCTAGTTTCAAAAATTCTTGAGCGCATCCGTGCTTCGGAGGGCACGTAAAGCCGTCAGACCCGGTTGTTATCGATTGATAGCAGTCGTTAAACCATGTCGGAGGCCTTCGGGCGGTTTGAAATCTTTCGACACTGGGTTGGCCACTAACCCCACCACCAATCCGCATTGGAGCAGCGTGGTGGAGTATGCTCTAGGCAACCTCAGTAATGAGGAGAGACCCGTGCTCAGTAGTGGGCCATTAGTGGGTTGTAGCTTAGCTTTTTTCTATGTAAACAATTTGTATGAGTTAAAGCAACGAAATTGTTAAGTCCTCAAGAGAAATAATAAAGGTATGATGATCATAATAGAATGCCTTTGAATTTAGCCAAGCACTTAATGAGAATCCATGTGTGATCGCAGTACTCTAGTCATTGCTTTGCACGAACCAATTTGCCTCTTCAAATTGCACTGTTGCATACAACACAACATTCCGTTCATGGCATCGAACCTGTCATTGATTTTGAACCACCTCATACTCGACAAGAGAAGCCCTGCTTTGTTAAGTTTGAATGACACTGTAGATAATTACCAAAAGCTGAAACATTTTAGTAAGGATTTTAAACTTAAATCATCGTGATTATCTATTTTTTGTTTTTATTATTTATTGTTTTTATTAACCAACTTCAAAAAAGAAGGAGGTTCTCAATTCGACCGTATAATGCTTTTTTATGTACGTTCGGCGATTATTTCGTCGTTTATGGGCCGATTTTGATATTTTTTTTTGTTGTAAAGTAGATAATAATATGCGCAGTGGGGTACCCTGACAAGGACACCAGAATTTTGATTGATTTGAACTTCAATATAATGACCACCGAGAATCACCGATCAACGCTAACAAAAGATTTCCAGGTATTCAGGCGCTGATACGGGCTTACCTCTTTGAGCGGTCAGGATTCTTATGTAATATTTTGGAAGGATTATTATATAAACACTTCATTCATTCATTTAATTTATGCAAGTATGTACATACCTAAAGTATAATAAAAATCAATCTTTACATTTAGTAGATACCTTATACCTACGCTGTTTTATCAGACAGCGGTTTAGATAGTATAGTTTAAAAAGAAAGTGGTAAGTGGAAACCTTTACCAATAGACATCAGTAACGTCTAACGTCACAGGCATCGGCAATGCATTGCCGATCAAGAAAGAAGACAGTAAAGATGGAGAAAGTATAAGTTATGGCTTTAAGCTGTTGGCAGGAACACGACTGGCTTAACACCGACACACGAAAGTTATGATATACCTATAGCTGTATATACAAAAAAAAATTCGTGTATAAATTTTATTGCAATTTTAACTTTTTATTTTATAAAACCTTGAGTTTGCTCGACAATGAAATGAATCATCTAATCTATTATGATTATCCGGAAAACGACATATTAAGTACAACCAACAAGAGATTTACTTAATGGATAAATAGATACGTACTTAAGACATGATTAAGCAAGTATAAGAAGTATCAATCCAAAGCCTTGCGTGCTGTAATTGCTTTATAAACCGTCATCGTGACTAATAAAAACATAATATTAATAACAAAATGATTGATCGATGTGCCAAAAATATAAGTAAATCTTTTTGTAATGATGTTATATCTCCACTGTTTTTATTAATTACGTGAGGTGTTTTTTTATTTTGTAAATTGTACAGTGGAACATTGAAAGCTTAAATTTTCATTTTTGGTTCAACGCTCGGTGCCCTCTCAATTTTTTTCAATTAAAATTGTCTGCATTTACATCGTACTGACGGATTCGTCGCCAAGTGGTTTGTGGTGTTTCTACTGCCGACAGTGAATTAATCTAGCTCATTTTTACTGTTTGGTCGCCGTAAGCTGTGTCCCATTTACATCCTTTTCTCATTCATTGTGAGGACTGTGCCTTGTTACTGGCCACTATTATTCGAGTATACCAACCACTTTTATTTCGTTTTCACCGCTTTTATATGGCTACACGTCCTCGTATTATTCGCATGTTTATTTTGATACTTAGCTCCGTCAAAAATTGTTAAACGCTAACGTCATGATCTACTTCAAAACCCATGGGATTAACCTAAGAAAATTTTCAATATGCTCATTACTTAATACTTACTTTCATTTTTAATAATATGCAAAAACAAACATATTTAAATTACCATAAAAATTATTATAAAATTTTAATAAAAAAAGTTGCTTACCTTGCTGAATATACTCTACTTAACTTGACTTTTTTCAATAACATGTCAAAATGAAGGTAGCTTACTAAAAACGTACTTAAGTGATAAAACTATGACAAAATTAATTTATCTACACGTAGTTGCCTAAAATATAAACAAAATGTGATAGTTAAATTATTAAAGACCACGTAGGTATCTACTGGATAAAAAGGCAAATAAACCGCCGCCGGAGCGGCGTGTCCGTCAGAATGGCGGGTCACTACTCATATTTAACGTTGATGTAGATTTAGAAAATTGCTACTTATTTGCTACTATTTGCTACCTAACGCCATATACGCCATAACGCCATTCTGACGGACACGGAGCGGTGGCCGAGTGGATCTTGCTAGCGAGTATTTGTTTACAATCATAGATTTTCGGATTGTTTAGTAAATACTAATGGATAGTTATACGGATAGGCGATACTTCAGCCGCAGTGTTAGAGACCCAGAATTAATGTTGGTTTCCGCTTCGTTTTAGGGTGGTAATTAGGTATGACTACTTACCATCAGATAGCTTGTGTGCTCCATGGTCAGCTATTTACACAAACACATTACAAACACACATAATCTTGTGATAAACGTTAATGTGGCCGTCACGACCGACCTACATGGTCATACTTAAACAACTCTTTAAAAAATGCACACAGCCGCCTTCAGAAACGTCCAAAACAATTAACTTTCCAATAAATAATTCCACAAAGAACATAAACGCAACTCTTTCGAAAACAAAGAGTGAACTCAATATCAGCTTTGAGGAAAAGGTACTGACGCGTAAAATTGTATGCAGCTTTGGAAAACAGTTCGGCCGACCGGCGTTGGGAGGCGCACCCCGGGCCCTCGCTTCCAATAAAATTGTCAATCAAAGCCCGGCGAGTCAACACACAGGTTGCACCTACAGTATATTGAGCGACACAGCGCGAATATACGAAACTTGTTTCTATTTATTTTTAACGTACTCGATCGACCCTAAAAAGTCGGCTTACCGGGAACAGAAAATATTTGAATTTAGAAAACAATAAAACAATCTATTCTGGGTAATTAAATCCAAAGAGCAATTCAGGGAACAATGAAACAACGGGGTGGAATGGAACTCAAAACCATTTTTTTTATTTAAACTGCGAAAAGAAAACAAACTCTATATACTTATGTGAAGTCTAGATCCTGGATAAGCTGTGTTTATTTTATTCTGGACGTGAGAGTTACAAAACAAAAATTCATCAATGTGTTACTTAAATTCAGGGTTTATACCTACTAGTTCTCTGTAAAGGTAAAAATGGGAACAAAATGGTGTTAAAAGCAGTTAAAAGTACATATTAATGTTTCTGGGAAAGTTGTACGTATGGATTTAGTATGGCTTAAACATGAAACGTGGTAATAATATTATCTTACCGCCAATACATTTGCGGATTTATAAATCAAGTAGGTAGGTAAGTACTATGTTTCATTGTTATGATAAAAATGTTTGGATCTGATACAACCCCTATTAAATCCAAACATTTTTATTGTTTTTCTCTTTTTA
This sequence comes from Hesperia comma, assembly GCA_905404135.1. NCBI lineage: Eukaryota > Metazoa > Arthropoda > Insecta > Lepidoptera > Hesperiidae > Hesperia > Hesperia comma. The sequence goes on along the minus strand of FR990021.1, from coordinate 9,327,725 downwards.
TGTTTGTGGAGTGCTTGGAAAATGCTATTTAAACTTTTAGAAGTCTTATGTCCTACTTACTGTTGTATATTTCATCCAAATCAATTGGGTAAAACTGAAGTTATATTACAAGGAGGAAAAAGTGAGCTTGTTAAAAATAAATTGAGTTAATTAATTGAGATATTTATCGATTGCTTTTTGTCGTTCCCATGGTTGCTAAGTCGACTTGGACAGAATATACACATTCTTTAATTTAAACATTATGATACGAAGCATTATTTGACAATATGAAGCAGATTTGGTATGCGTGTTTTCTCACAATATTTTCCTTATCCAAATCCAAAGCAAGTGACAGATATACCTACCTACCTATTGGTTAGGTCCATTTTTATTGGACATTTTAATAGTTCTTCACTTGATTATTATACAGACAAGACTATGTAGGAACCAATTAAAATTATATAATCATACATTGTAGATAGGTAGGTACCTAATAGGAGATTGTATGACCATGTGGGAATATTTTGCTTAAGAATTTCTGTAACTACAAACTTTTTCGGCCCTTAATTTGACTACTCGCATCAGGGATTTTCTGAAATAACGGCACAACTGACGTTCGAAAAGTTTTACAACCCTTTACAAGTAAAAGCCAATTTCAAACAAAAATATATTTTCCATAATGGTACGGGAGCCGACGATGCTAAATGTGGATTTACTCGAGCGTCATAGAGACCTATTGGGTTGCAAAGCTTACATGATAATAAGAAAAAAATGTTATATAATGTATAACTTTTCATCAGTGGGGGAAGCGGCTATAGACTTTTAAATATGTAAAAAAATAATGTCCATGAGGACATACTCGAGCGCTTCAGATATTGATAGCATCAATGTTCTACGTATTTTTAATAATGTACTATGTTAATCTGATCGTTTGTTTGATGGGGGTGACTGTACGTAAGGGTTGAAAATGAGAGAGAAAAAATCTAATCAAGCACGTCAGATTTTTTAAGGGGGTATTAAGTGAACTAAAAAAAGCTCTCATTCAATAATCTGACGATTTCGATGTGACGCAAACTCGCTACCATTATTATAATGTGCAAAATAAATTCGAACTTATATATGGGGCTCATATTTGGTGGAGGTACTTAACTGGGTACAAGGTATCCCCTGTACCTTAATCTGCCACGCTCGAGTAAATCCCAGATTCCCCTCTTTGGCTCCCCAGCTATAATATTATTACAATACAAACGCCACTAATTATCATATCACGGATAATTTGGCGCTAATGTTAAATCTGTGAAAACTTGCAATGTGCTTTACATGAAAAAGTAATTGGTTCATAATTGAGTTGGCTACTAATTTTATGTTATTCAATTTCATTTCGAACTAATAGTATGTAATTATTTCTCAAAATTTTATATGAACAGGTACAATGAAAATGTTAAATGTGCAAATTAAACTTTTTTCCGATAGCTTGTATTGCCCAAACGTTTGAAAGTTTCCGAACTGATGTCATTTATTCTGGACGTTCGGAGTGAAAAGGGTTTTCCCTTGTCTTTTTAAAGCTGATCTGTCTACTTTTACTGGTGAAATACATGTAACAATAATTCAGTTTAACTTAGTTTTATAAAAGAATGAATCGGTAAAATAAGATACTTTTAGCGATTACATAGTTCTTTATATACTAAATAAATAGAAATAATCAAGAGCTTAATTGGGAGTAGGTGATCCCTCTTCCTTAATAACATCAGTCACAGTTGGTGCTTGAAATGCTGACGGATGTATGTACCTAAGAGCAAACTAGATAATTTTAAGTTGGTATCTTTAAATTATGATTGTTTATTAATTACTGACCTTTGAATATTTATTTCAGTAGTAGGTTTTCTTATGGTCATGGTCAAACCTTCCCGCTATAAATAAGATTCTCCACTTCCGTCTTAGCAGCAATAAACAACTGTGGCATTTGCTCATCTTTTGCCCATCTATTCATTTGTTTTTAACATAAAAACAATTTCGATTGCCAGCTAAAGTATAAAAAATCACACCATTTGCAGTTAATCAAAAGCTGATACAGTGCAATGCGCGAACGTGATCAATCTGGCGAATAGAGCAACCAGTCGTGCGCACTAGATCGACAGGTAAACTGATGACTGATGTATGCAAGTTTAAAAATTGTCACATTATTATTATTTATTATACACTAGATTTTGCCTGTGACTTCGTTCGTACATAAGAGTTTTTCCCGCGCGAAGGAATAAACTCGCAAAGGAAGGAACTCCGGGATAAAAAGAAGCTTATACGTTGCTCCACACTCTTTTCTATCTCACAGTGAAAGTCCCGTAAAAATCCGCTCAGCCGTTTCTGAGATTAGCGTGCACAAACAGCGATCAGTTTTCTTGTATGGAGCGGACATTTTTATTTTATAATAGATAGAAGATAGATAAACACACTATTTTCAGCAATTTTTCTACAAAGTGTTCGTTAACTGAAAAAAGAAACTATAAACACTACTAAGTCCAGATCCTAATTATGAACTGAATAATTAATTAACGAAACAGATGCACACATTAATACACACCACATACACTACAACATATACTACATATACTATATACTTACTACCTACAACTTGACTTTGATTAAGCTTTAAAGTTAACATAATTATGATTTTATTCAAAACAATATAGCCAAGTTATGTAAAACGAGAGGCCTCGCAAACCTATTATAAAATTGCACAGATTAGGTATACAGTCATAAAAAATTTCAAAGAAATCGCAGATCTTTATGGAAGCAATGAAATTGAATACAAATTACAAACAATGACACAATTTTTCATTAATCAGATATTCGAATCTGTTGTTCCTTCGACGAATCGAACCCCCGTGGTAAGAATCGAATTGGAATGGGAAATGGAAAAACGGTGAGAAAGTTTATGCATAGGTTAACACAACAGATCTTTATTAAATCTTATATCCATAAGTACTATAAACACTTTTAATTTTTTAAATGGGATCCTTTAAGAAGCGAGTTTATTGCTTATTTCTTGGTAGGCAACACGTCGGTGACGCCTATAGTTTTGCTAATGTGCTGTTAATCGTTGAGGTGTTCTGTCGACTGTCTTTCGGCTTCATCAGATCGACTCCAGACCTCCAATTGTAGTGCTTTAATATTTACGTCTACGTAATGAAAACAAACGCACTAGTCGCCCCTACAATATTCGAACGTTCCCCTTGATTTCTCCGAGATGCCATAATCAGATCCTGGTGTCCTTACAATGGGACCACCCTTTAAATATCTAATTTCCAACAAAAAAAGTCGGTTAAAAAACTATGTTATCCCGATTCTCGGACTGTTAAGCAAGAAATATTTTATCAATTACTATTTATAGGTTATTGATAAGCGTGGGATAAATTCCGAAATACTCCAAATCAATGCAAGCCGAAAACCCGCTAAGTTATTTAAAATGCAGTCGGCACGTCATCATCCGAGCGAAAATGCAATATTCGCCTTGTCCATGCGGAAACAGTTATTTTCAATCTACTTTTTTACACAAAAAGCGCTTGAATAAAACTACGCGTTTCAAAGGCAGTTAGTTCTTTGTGCTATTTTAAATATTTAGAAATTAGATTCTGGTTTTATTAATTTGTGTTGTTTTCAAGTATCAATTCTGAACTATTTTGCTTCAACAACAAACAAGTTTTGCTTTTCTTTATAATTAAAATAACGTCAAAGACTGTCTTTTTGAATAAATTCATGTAGGAGAACGTTAGGATAAATAACAAAACAAGAGTAATAACAACAATCCAACGAGAACCTAATAAGCCTCAGGTTACAAAATCATGTGGAAAATTATACTACTTTTTAAAGGACTCGTTGTAGTCTTTGTTTGGAGTACCTACTTGCAATCATTGATCAATAATTTAAGAATGCTGAGTTAAAAAAATCGTCGTCGGATATGAATTCTCTTCCCGTACATCACTTTGCCTCATCATTCACAGTAGCGTTGATTCATTCACAGTAGGACTTGAACAGCGCCTCACAACGGGTAGGTCTTAAGATGAACATGGACAAGACGAAAATCATGTCGAATGTCCATGTCACACCTGTACCGGTTGTTGTCAATGGCGCTGCTCTCGAAGTTTTTGACGAGTACATTTAGGTACCTGGGACAAGTGATCCAAATGGGTAAGTCCAACTTCGAGAAAGAAGTCACTCGTAGAATCCAACTCGGATGGGCTGCGTTCGGGAAACTGCGTCATATCTTGTCGTCCAAAATACCTCAGTGCCTGAAGTCGAAGGTGTTCGAGCAGTGTGTGTTGCCAGTGATGACATACGGCTCCGGGACGTGGTGCTTCACTATTGGCCTGATGCACAAACTCAGAGTCGCTCAGCGGGCTATGGAGAGGGCTATGCTCGGTATTTCTCTGCGTGATCGAATCAGAAATGATGAGATCCGTAGACGAACATGGTTAACCGACATAGCCCAGAGAATTAGCCGGTTGAAGTGGCAATGGGCCGGCCATATAGTTCGATGGACCGACAACCGTTGGGTAAGAAAGGTCCTCGAATGGAGACCACGTCTTGGAAAAAGGAGCGTAGGGCGCCCCCCGACCAGGTGGACTGACGACCTGAAGAAGACTGCGGGCATCCGCTGGATTCAGAGGGCTCAGGACCGGTTAGAGTGGCGCCAGGTAGGGGAGGCCTACATCCAACAGTGGACCTCGAAAGGCTGATGGATGGATGAAGGATGGATCACAGTAATGTTAAGCGCTTAACGCAACCGAATTCCGTTCCGAATTCCACTGAGAAACACTTCAGTTAATACACATGCCAATTCAATACGTAAAGCGAGGTTGCTGTACCGTAGATTAGGTAATCCGTAATTAGTTTGTTGTGGACCATGTCGTGGCCTATTGATGTGTGTTCTTTACTATGAGAAAACAATCAACTTCCTATTGGTTAATCTTTTGTTCTTGTTGTTTGTGTAACATAGGTCTGTTCCGATTACAGTAACTTAACTCTGACTTGACTCTGATTCACCTTAAAAGAACACTGAAATATGAACTTCTTTCGCGTGAACTGGGCCTTTTTATTATTACTTGAATGCATATGTTAAGAATCAGACTAGACATGTCTGATGCACTTTTTCTATGATTCTTTGTTTTGATTACCCCCTTAAAAGACAAATTTTCAAAAATCCTTTCCTAATTAGTAGGCTCACTTAGGCTATAAAAGAAAACATGTGCTTTTCAAGTTAATACCTAATTTTGGTAGTTTTGCAGTGCACTTTAGTAGGCTATCAGTCAATTAGTCAGCCATTTATCCGTTCTATACAACGTGTCCCAAAATTCAACGTTAAGCGGGAACTGGAGAGTGGACTTGCTCATGACTACTTCAGGAAAAATAAGAAAAACAATCAGCTCTCTTTGTTTTCATAAAAAAAATATTATTGTAAAAACAAAAAACCCGACTGCTTACAAAATAACTCAAAAGAAAAAAACAAGTGTCACAGTATCAACATAAAATACTTCATGCTGCCGCATGCGGTGATTTACATGATTAATTTATGGAAATTCACTGATTTATAAATAACTCTCTCTCTCTTTCTCTCTCTCGCCTGTCTTCTACGTTTTCACGCTTAATTTTTCGAAACAATTTAAAGGATTTTGTCATAGTCTAAGACAAACCTTACAACGTATAAACGTACGTGCGCGTGTGAGGGACCGCCATAACAGTAGTCACAACTCACAAGTTAAAAACATTTTAGTGGATATTTCTCTAATAGTAAAAGAAATGCAGTGTATGATTACATTCACTTGGCAACTCTGCTACCGCAAATAACTTAGAACCTGTTTAGGAAGACCAACCAGGATATGTCAGGTTATTGACGCTATCAGACACCTCACCTAGCCCGGTTTTACAGTTAGCCGAGTACAGTAAGAAAACACATCAGAAGGGACTTAGTTTTTGCTTCACTTAGCACATCTCCAACGGGTGCAAGCAAATCCTACTAATATTATAAATGCGAAAGTTTGTAAGGATGTGTGTGTGTGTTTGTTGCTCTTTCACGCAAAAACTACTGAACGGATTTTCATGAAACTTTGCAGTAATATAGCTTAGACATCGGAATAACATAATTTGTTAAAGGAGATGTTTCAAATCCGGCCCACAATATGTACAGTACCTCGAAAAATCGACAAAAAATCATGGAATTTGGGAAAAATAAAGATAAATTGCTTAAATGCATACTTTTCTGGTACAAATTTTGTATTTATAATTCATTTTTATCAATTTTCAATATGGCGTCTTGCCAAGTTGTCATTATCATAGATCGCGAACTGTCTAATGTCACTTTAAATGACAGAATTGTAGGTACAGTCCGCCCAACTTAACTCTGAAATGGCAAAAATTGGAACTAACGAAAAGTCATTCATAAGTACGTTGTGTTCATTCATCTGTCAGTTACTAGTGTGCAATGATTGGTCAAATGAATGTCAAATGCGTCCGACAGCGCCTCTTTCGTTTCAGTCTTAAGTTGGGTTTACTATACATATGTCAAACTTCTATCAAATTAACCAACATGACGTGTGATGACAGCTTACCGCCATGACAGACTTTTGTTTTTGTGTTGCAATTTTAAGTGTACATTTTTGTGTTATACCACAAAAATAAAGCAATTTAATGGAATTGGATGATTGAAAACAGTTTTAATTGTGTTTCTCCATTTTTGAGTATGGTGTACAAAGAGGTGGCCGGGGCTCCATACATTTTGAAACATCTCCTTTATAGAGATTTTTGAAGGGACTGGTTTCCCGAAGCGAAGCGAGGGCGGATTTTAATAATTTTAAAAGCGTCCCTGATTCAATGAGGGTAACCGTTTTTGTGCTCACCAGTTGGCGCCACTGCAGACGGCGGTCATGCTGTCAAAGCCCGCCCATACATAAACATTGACAAGTGACACTTGTCTGAATACTATTCAGTGAATAGACAAGAGAGAAGTGACAGGCAGACCACCCTCTACACTAGCGGCCTCTAGCGGCGAATCCACACGCGGTTACCCTCATTGATCGACTTCATGTCATTGTAGGTAATATGCATGTTAAAAGATAAACCCGAAAGTCGATAACACAGTATTTTTTTGTATAATACAATAATTATTTATAACCCTAAATAAGGAAGTATTTTTAAAATAGGCACATATATTGCGGAATCAACATTTATAACCAACTAAAAAAAGAAAATTAGTTTTTGATTTATCCTTACTAATATCCTTACTAATATTATAAATGTGAAAGTGTGTTTGTTTGTTTGTTTGTTTGTGACTCTTTCACGTCGCAACATGGCTATTATATGGTATGGTTTATGTGTATGGGGATAGTTAGGAGGGTGGAGAGTGACGTAGGCTACTTTTTACCGCGGAAAAACATCTCATTCCTATGGGAAGATCGATGTTTTGATAGTTGCTAGATATTTAGTTCCGGATGCTGTTAATAGATGCCGTAGTAAAATTCATTTGCAAGTTCTGAATCACGCTATCAAATACTACAATACATGTAATTTACTTAAGTCATAGGCAAATGTTATAGGCTACTTTTTAGCTGAGATTCCTACGGGAGCGGGACTTACGCGGCTGTTACCTACGGGTCCCGAAGCGAAGCGCGGGCGGTTCTCTAGTTTTTCATAATGCATAATTACTTTGAGTAAGTTGCCCACGTCCTTATTTTATTAGGGCTCGGTTTTCTTCGTTATTTCCGTGGGTGGAAATAGGATGATTGCTGACATTAATAAAATAACAAAACATTTACAGACTCACATACAAAAGATAAACTGAAGCTAGAAAAATATTAGTATTCCTGGTAACCTTGTTTGTTTAAAATTTTATTAAATCCATTCCAATCCTACTTTACTGGGTTTACGGTAAGATCGCTTGAGGTAAAAACGCGCTCCTGAGAAAATATTGAAACTTTTATTTAAAGAATACTGAGACTTTACAAATAGATACACAACTGAAAGAGAATAGTTGTTTACGTATTTCCGTTACAAAGGTAAAACTTCAAAAATATGTATGCTTATTTTAAAAAGTAGACCTAAAATAAGTGTGACATTCTATGCAGATGCACATTCAAGTGCTGGAATTAAGTTGTACCAAATTACACTAAGGATTGTAAAATAATGTGCAATAAAGAGTTTGTATTGTACTGTTTTATTGTATCCTACTTCCTACTAATATTATAAATGCGAAAGTTTGTAAGGATGTATGTGAGTGAGTGAGTGTGTGTGTGTGGGTTTGTTACTCTTTCACGCAAAAACTACTGAACGGATTTTCATGAAACTTTGCAGTAATATAGCTTAGACATCGGAATAACATAATTTGTTAAAATTTATAGAGATTTTTGGAGGGACTGGTTCCCCGAAGCGAAGCGAGGGCGGATTTACTAGTCTTCTATATAAAGACATAAACCAGTTACGTTTTATTATAAATACCTTAAAAATCAATACTTGTCAAAAATACCAAGTCTCGCAACTCAGTTCTTTTACCGTAAAAAGTTGTAAGATCCATGTAATACCAAGTCGGTTATTAATTTATTTACACCCTACTTATGGGACTTTCTGTCCTTAGTTGTTACCTAATTATTTAACCTAACAAGATCAAAAATGTTCAACGTTTTAAATTAATAGACTGACTTGGCAATCGCACTAAACAATATAATTTAATACAGCATTATTTGTGAAATACATTGTGCTTTCATGCGATCGATATTAAACGATAACAAGATTGACAATAATTATGACGTGTAAGCTCCAAATGACCGGAATAAGGAAAACGGGAAAGTCGATTTCGGAGCAACCTTAGCCCAATTAGGCTTAACATTCTTACATGCCCGCCCTTAAACTCTGCGGTCGGGGAACCAACCTATCAATACAAAATTCAACACATTTAGAAGTTTATGAACTGAAAGCAGTAAAATCGATTTTATTACTCGCATCGAGGACGCGTGTGATGGAAATTTTGTGTTTATGAAGTAGTAAGCATTTTACGGTAGTAAACAGCATGTTAAGCTGATTAAACACCTATTTGTTAACTACTACTGTAACTACTACACTACTTTTGCTACCACTACTACTATGTATAACTGAGATATCTTTACCTAATACTAACGAGTATTTATCGACGTTTCGAATAGATTATAAAGAACAAATTAATATGAAATTACACTAAAATCAGAAAGATCAGATTTGGGTTATAAGAGGTATTTGGAATAATAATTATCGCAATTCACAATGAGAGGGGTTTAACGGGCCAAAGTCCAATACATTGACGAAGTGAGAATTGGTGGAATTCACACAACTCTTTGAGCACGGAGTGTTGTCAAGTGTTTTAGTTGCCTAATGATGTTAACTTCATCGAAGCTATGGGCAATTTTCTGAACATTAGATACCCGTCCAAGATTCGGTTTCGAATTGAACAGGTCCCGATCAAGTGTAGGTCGAATATAACGTTGAAATCACTCGATAATCACTGCTTTGGTTTTGGAATAGGATAGTAATGAATGGGGTGCCTTTATAATTTAGTCTATGAAGACATACTCGTACCACATCAAATAATAAGATCATACTTATTGTCATCTTCGTACAAGCTGTACGACAAATGATTAAAGTCGGTACGTAATAAGGAGAATGTGACGAATATAATATGTCTGTCGTATTCAACGTCTATACATAAAGCCGGTTCTGTGGTAAAAACTGTTCATCTAAGTTCGCTGCGGCTTTCGTTTCACGTTACTGAGTTTCACTACCTTACCACGCAACTAGATCATGACATTCGTATCTGCTTGGGGTTACTAATAACTTGGTATGCATACATACTTTAATATTAAGTAATACTTATATTCACTTTTATGTATTATTTAATATTACGTTCTATAGTGTCAGATTCAAGTTACAAGTAGATATATTTGACGAACATTCAAATATTGTTTGTCATGTTCGTAATATTGTGTCAAACATCAATAGGCTTTATTGATCAGGTATTTTTATAAAAGATCGATGACAATTACGGAGAAATAAACAGTAGAAATTTAGTGGGATTGGATGACACAGGAGAATTTAGTATATGGTAGTAAGGGTGTCTTATTGTTTTGGAGTAAAACGTGTAAGTACCTTATATTTTGTTTAAAGAATAATAGGGCAAATAACTTGTTAAACGGAGTTTTCATATCGGATAACTGAGAAAAATAAATTTCGACCAACTTCAAATGAATTGTACTGAATGACTATTTACAGAGATTAAGTAGATATAATTTTATATTATTATCAGTTCTGAATAACCAACCTATTAGAATACTAATTTAGAATTAGTAGAAGAAGTTTAGTTAATTAAATATTTGATAACATTTGATTTAATTAAAGCTTGAGAACTAACAAATTTAAACTTATTTTATCAATCTGAAATAAGGCCTTGTGATACCGTCATAACTAGGCGGCTTGTCTCTATATTGTCACAACGAGCGTGCTCGTTAGTTGGATGGGTAACCGTTATTAGCAATTTTTTTAGAAGTCGATCATATTAGAGGTCTCCAGGTGACATAAAAAAGTACAACATTTGTTTTGGCTATTAATCTTTCCACCAATCCGTACTACAGGATTGGGGTTTGAGTAGTGGGCCATAAGAGTTGAAGTAAATATTACGTATTGTATTTTTTGTTAACAATAATTCCACGGGCACCTCCAAACTCGGTTCACATCCACTTACGTAAGAAATACGTTTCTGCAAACTACAGAACCAACGGGCAAGAAATTCTATGCTTTAATTACCCCCGTTCTCGTGAAACAAAAGGAATTACTTCTAAAATTTTTACCATGCCATTGTCAACTGGATTATGAATACCTAAGAAATCTCTTAAAGATTTCAGTGACGTTGAAATGAAGTTGGAGCTTTGTTGTTGTACCTCAGTTGACTTGAATTCTTTGTGGTGATATTTGAGAAGGGTAGCTTTATCGGTCGGATTTTAAGATGTTGGCAGATCTATGTTAACGCACTATAAAAATCTTCTTTTTCACAAAATGAACACGCAAGACATAATTTGAGAGAAAATATTTTTACTTGAGAATATTTTTTCAATTTCGATACGGTTTTTTTCCGATTTCCGTGAGTACATTTTAATCAGATGAAGTTACATTTAGTGTTTTCTTTAGTAGCAATAGAATAAAAAATATCATGCATAAGCGAATGAATATACACACGTACATAATATACATACGTACATAATGTACATATTAAAATTGTTTTTAATCATAAATTAAATTCCTTAATTTTTCGTGTTGTTATTTAATAAGAACTATGGTTACCAGTTTACCATATAAACACAAAACAATTTCTCATAAAACAGTGGGAAACGCCATGTAGGATAAAATAAAATATGATTTGAATTCGAAATGGTGTATGAAATATGAATAGAAACAGCAGTATGTTTCCGTGGCCGGGCATCTAGGTCGGTAACAATAACTCGGGGAGCCCCAGTAGTGGAATATGTCTCCATTTTTGCGCCCCCGAGCGAATATAATTTACCCATAAAGAGCCCTAAAAGGAGAAAGTTTGCGACGCATTTATTCTATTTGCAGTTATTCTATTTGAAGTTCATAACTTCAGTGAGCCACGAAGTGACTCTTGGAAACATTTATTTCACTTAACTACTTTATCTGAAGTTACAAGCTTCGTTTGTAAGTATACGGTTATTATTCTTGAATTAAACTACGTCAATAAATCAAATGTAAGTATTCAGTAATATCAATCTATATATTATAGGCTATGATCGCTCCAAACTCGAATAGGATCGAGTGACGAGTGACGCATAAGATAGTAGGTACATATTTTAATACAGAAGAGAATTAATCGAAGTTTTCCAATGAAATGGAAAATTTCTTTCATTTATACTTTGGCATAGTTGTTTATTAGATGATAAAAGTTTAAGTAGGGTTTAAAAAAAATACTACCTAACCTATGAATATTAAAATTGACCGGGCCGGGGTTGTTGATAAGTAAAAACGTTAATTAAGGATCAATTTGTGAAAATGTATGCCTATGGTGGTAGGGCTTGGACGTGAGCGAATGACCTAAGTGTATAATGTTCATAATTATTAACTAAACTCAGTTAATAGTTAGATATTAACTAAAAGTACGTATTAAAATATCATTATTTCGTTCGCATCTTTTTTGCCATACACACATAGAATATTCCACATTATGTAACGTTCCTTTTACCCAATTTTCAAAATGAAAGTTTTTCGGTTTTTCATTAAACTGTCAAAAGCAAACAAAAGGCGTTATTCCATTTACTCCGTTGGATTAAATCGATGGAATAATTTTGAAGTTTTGAAACGTTTTTGTTTATACCTTGTTTTCACTGAGGGCTCCGATCGACAGTCCAATTAATATTTCACCGACCTCCATTCTTGCAAACGTCAAATATGGAATATTATCAAAGCAAAATCTTATGAAATAATAAATGAAATTAGAAATATCTTAAATCAACTTTCCTATACTAAGAAGAACTTAATTGTTCATTATAGGCACGGAGGTACATTTTTAAACTTAAATAGCTACATAAAAAAATCAACAAAGGTAGAAAAGGGAGATAAAATTATTATATCGTGGTACACCTACTTATTGAATTATAAAGGATTATTAAGGATTGATTTTCTGTTTATTTATTTAAATTTCAAAACTTCATACGTAATCATCAATCATTTTTATATTTCGTGTTGATTGTTTAAAATTTTCAAATATAAAAAATATTAGTTATGTAATTGTTTTAATCCTAAAATAATTGTTTGAAACCCTAAGTAACGTAAACGTAAATGTTTAGTATAACGGGATACCAAAAGTCGTTAATTAGGTTTATAGGCAGTATTATCTTTCTGTGAAGCCTGACTGGATAGCTACTACCCTCTTGCTCGAGTCAGCCGCGGCACAACTCGTCATGTTCCGGCTGAGAGCTTTTAAATTCCAGTATTTTATTATCAGCGCTCATAGCCCGGCGGCTTGCGTCGATCCTAAAAGATCGGCAAAGTTAAGCAACTGCGTGTGCGGTAGGTAGTGGGATCGAGTGGGATCGGTGACCGCTAGTGGAAAAAATTTCTTGACCCGCTTGTTATCCTAGACAGCCATCGATAAGCCATTTCGGACGCTTTCGAGTGGTATTAAAACATCCAAAACTTGGCCACTGACGCCTCTGCGAATCCGCAATGGAGCCGTGTGATGAAGAGACACGTATTCAGTGTTGGGCCATTAATGGGTATACATCCCAATTTTATTTTCATCTTCTTTATTATTTCATTGCAAAATTGTGTGTTGCAAAATCGTTTTTTAATAAACATGGTTTTGTAAACGATTGGTATACACAAAAAATATTTTCTAACATTAATAATTCCACTCCAACCTCACACACTTGAATAGAAAACTATAATATTAAATATTGAAAATAACACTTTACATAAATTGTCTAGACGAGTATAGGTACGTTTAAAGTTGTACGTACGTATAATTACGTACGTAGGTACATTTGTACGATTTATTACGTAAATATTAATCAGTAATACCCGTGTAATTATAATTCTAACGTATTGTTTTGCAAATTCAATGGATTGGCAGTAATGACATACCTCATTAGTAGCATGAAAGTTTAATGTATGGCAATTACCGGTCCCATCCTGATTGTATTCCAAATTTCGAAAATTGCAATTGAAAATAACTTTTTCGAGGCAGTTATAGGGTTTTTCCTGCGTAACTTAAGCGATAACATGATTTAAAACTTAATTTAACATGTAGACATTAAACATTTAAATCAAAACGAAAACTGACGATTTTGAATGATCCATGCAATTGGATTGAAATATCGGTAAAACAATTAAAATCGTGAGTACCCGTTTGAATTTAAAATGTCAGCCTACGACAATTAAATAAACAGACCCCCTCTCTACTCGTATCTTGACCGCGACGCGTCTATTATATCTCTTCAGTTAGGTTGTAAAAGGTATCATCTATCCTGAAGTCAACTCCCACTGCTCTTGTTGTACGTCGTGTCCTCTGTACCACACCGTTTAATCTTGGCGAAAGAGACACACCGATCTCTATGCTTTAAATCCATCGAATGCTCAGGGACATCAAGCACACCTACATAATATAAGCAAACTGTAATTGTATCGTAGCAAATAAATGCTTAACAGACACCCTCGCAATAGTACTCCTTATTGTATTTGTGGTAATAACCAACAACTAAGACGCGATAACACATTTTATCTGTCAGCTAAGTGTCTGGCCGAAAATCCAACCGTTCGTTTGGAAAGCGCACTATTTCGACGCAAATTTTTATTTGAAACAAACTAACACACAAGCATGCAAGCCACCTGCCTGATAGTAAATGATTACGTTGTTATAAGACGTTAGAAATACCAAAGACATCATCGAAATTACAGGCTGCAAAACAAAAGAGTGAAATCTGAAAGTAAGTTTTGCCTGTAATTTCCTGATATACGAAATGGGAGAGAATAGTTAAGGAGAAAATGTTGTCAAATTTTGAATATCTTTATTTAAATTTTAGTAAAAGCCATCTCGTATTACCACCAGTTATCGAAGCGAAGTGTTGCAAATTACCTTTCATTGTTTCGACTATATACTATTTCTACTAACCTTCTACATGGGCTCTAAATTTGTTTACACCTGTCCAAAAAATTAAAAACGTAAATACCCGTTGTTTTCTCTGACAAACTGTTCGTCTGTCTATTCATCCATTCCTTCAATTCCTTTCTTCCACGTTACTGGACCGTAAAAGGTATTACAAAACCTTTAAGGATTAATATCTAGAGGCAAATAAGAAAAATTAAATCGTCGAAACATCAAGTCTTTTTATGAAATGACGGTAGCAAATTAATGTCAAGAACTACCTTCCCTCTGCCGTTCATGTTAATTGATTAGTCATATTTTATTACTTAGTAAGTACCTACTAATGAGAACTGGGACAGGGACTAATAGTGATAGTGCTTACAGTTTTTGTTCATATTAAGTACTCTAGTTAATGCTCGGAGTTAGCAAGAGTCTCGACCTATTTTGGTCTCAGATGTGTCGCTATCCTTCAGTTCTAAAATGATCGCCTATAAATATATGTAAATAGATTCATCTTTCTAAACGGAATGGCAGGCAGTGGTACTACCCCGGTTGAACTCCAGGCTCTAGCATCTTTTAATATCCTTCAGTCACCTGCTTCTAAAACTTACATATACGACAAATTCTTCTAAGCTCGTCCAAAGGCTATATCTTGAAGGTCAAGTTTATCATGCTTTTACCGCCTCTCAAAACCAGCTCTTACTTCCATTTATTTAGAGTCCACGCGATGACATCGTGCACGTAGGATAATCTTAAGCTTTCCATTACTTTAAAGAAGTAGTAAAAAATATGTACATACCTATGTTATATTGTCTTCGTTCTTGTGTACAGTTAGTTTTTACGATAATTCATTATTTATTATGATCTACATATTCTAAATCGTACTAATTTTATTTATATTGTTAACTGAATTCTGTATTCAATTTATGTGTAAAACATATTTCTACATTAAATGCTAAGAAAACCCCATTTGTCATGGCGCCTCAATTCCAGGGTACCGCACTCACCGTTAATAAAAGTGTTGGGATTCTGGGTGTTGACATTTCGAGTGACGTGCAGTATCGGTGTCATCTGGAAGCTAAGGCCAAATTGGCCTCCAAAAAGCTTGGCGTCCTGAACCAGGCGAAGCAGTACTTCAATGCGAGGGACCTACTGATGCTTTATAAAGCTCAAGTCAGGCCTCACATGGAGTACTGTTCTCACCTCTGGGCAGGGGCTCCACAATACCAGCTTAGTCCATTTGACGCCGTACAAAAGCGCGCTGTTCGAATTGTTAACGACCCACGAATCACTAACAGGTTAGAACACCTAAGCCTTAGGAGAGATATAGGATGTCTCTGTGTGTTCTACCGACTTTACAACGGTGAGTGCTCCGAGGAATTGTTCGATTTGGTGCCAAAGTCTCCCTTCCATCATCACACCACTCGCCGAAGATTGAAGTTTCATCCACATCGCCTGGATCCGTAGCGAACGACTACAGTTCGATTTTCACGATCATTTTTGCCGCGAACTTGCAAGCTGTGGAATGAGCTTCCTTCTGAGGTATTCCCGGAGCGCTATGACATGGGGTTCTTCAAGAAAGGTGTAAAAAAAGCTCTCCTTCCGGGCCGGCGTTGCACAGGTGACTCCCCTGGTGTTGCAGGTGTCCATAGGCGACGATGACCACTTACCATCAGGTGGCTCGTCCGCTTTTTCGTCAGCCCTTCAGGCATGGCCTTCAGGCTATAAAAAAAAATGCAAGCGTTTTGTATCTACATTATTATGTTATGTGCTGTATATTTATATTTTTATGGACTTAAGGGAGCAAACGAGCAGGTTAGCACCACCTTCCGCTGCCGCTCATGACATCTGTGACCGACTTAGAACAAGACTCAAATATTTATTTACTTTAACTATAGGTACATTTATAATTATGTAAACACACACTCAATTTCCTTCGCAAATGCAACTTTCCTGTTTATAGGATAGCTGGAGGCTCTTCCTGTATAGAATAAGTTGTTACCTACTAATAAATTTTCCCTCAATCAGTACTCTGCAATTGTTTGTGCGTACTAAATTAATAAAAAATAAGATATAGTTATGAGTTATATTTATACATATTTTTAAATAAATAGTATTTAGGGGGATACGAGAGGAGGAGAAGAGAGGAGGAGATAACAAAGAGGAACGGGAAATGATGATGAAAATTGGGAGGAAAAGGGAAAGGAGATAATTCGTCTCTTTACATTCCCGCGGGAAATGAAAAGTAGATAATTATATGATTTACAATACGAAACCCTCTCGACAATAGAGCTTTTCACAGCAGACCGGTTGTTACTCAAATTTACAATAGAACTATGTAATGCGATATTGTTTAACTCATTATCTATTTATAAAAAACCTTTTAAAGTATCTTGCCTCGTTCCCTCTTTAATTGGTTTTGCTGGAGGAATCTATTATCAAAATGTTCGTCAAAGGTTAGAAATTAATTTTATCGTCTACTTTTATATCAATTTCGTTGTAGATCAACCTCGCAGAGACCCGGAGTAGAGTCAGAGAAAGAAACGTTACCTACTGTAAATTGTGGCTTAATTACGTTTTATTAATTAGTGGCGTTACCGTTACATTTCAATATTTATATTTAAAGAATAAGCGGTTCTCCTTATCGTTGACTGTAATACTTATAAGCATAAAAACTCTCGCTTAAAATAAATTACTGTGTGAATACAAGTCAAAGCTTAAAAGCTATTATTAATATACAATTTTCGCGACGAATGTTTAAAACTTAACAAAAGTCCACGCGCAAATTACGCGCAATATACTAAAAGCTACTTTTCAAATGAGCTTGAACTTACCTTTCTTGCACGACAAGCCGGCTGAAAGCTGCCGGTTCCGACTGCAATCACTTTTCACTTCTTCTACAATCCAGGTAACCCTCTATTTTCATTCAAAAGTCCTTTAAATCTGTGTATTTAATAGCACTACGAAAGAAAATTTCAAACAAAGACAAAGTTCGGAACGAAAGCTAGCAACGGAGACCAGGTGATCGAATCGTGAGAGATAATTTTACGAGAAATATAAGAGGATGTTTTAAATAAACGCGTCTGGGACGCGGCACGCTCGAGTTAGTGCCGGTAGGGTTCGGAGAGATCGTACGTCACGGACAGGAGAGGTTCGGACACACGATCGGGAAGACCGAGTCGACGTGAGTGACGCCGAGTCCGTGCCTCCCGCCCGCCTAACGTCGCGCGCGCCCGCGAGCAAAAAGGATGCAGCGAGCGAACCCACGGACCCGCGAATATCGCCGCTCGGATCTTCTCGCCAGAGTCTCAAGTACTCTTCACCGTTAGCAATGCGCGCTCGGAGAGGGAGGGCTCACTAACCGCCGTTTCAAAAGCGACTCATATAACAAAGACCGAGCTATTCGTATTTGAAACCTAATGCTGCAGTATTAAAATGTATTTTTTAATGTAGCTCCGGAGATGAACACCTGACATTCGGCATCATATCGAAGAACATATGCCCCGGTTGGCTAGGTGTAGCAAATACCATAACGAATACTTTGGCTGAACACGCGCCATATTATGCAACGTTACGAGCTTGTATTGTGCAGTTGGAAATTTTCTCCTGCTTCGAGTGAGCTTTTAGAATACTCCAATACTTCGCTGCCAAACAACAACGACATTCTTTCATCAATTTATACCGGAATCATTCGTCTGCATATTTATGTACACGTTTTTTTCTGGATTTTTGAATTGAAGTGTTATCATTGTACGTGGTATTAGTAAGGTCAAAGAAGCTCTTACTAAAATTTCAGCGGATCAACAACTTTTAAACTAAATCTAACAACTTCTTGAAGCAACTATTATCAAATCGAATAAGCTAACTTTAAAGTAAGCCTTAGGTTAGGTTTGAGCATGTTTGAATTGATCAACATTGTATAACGGTGAACAAATACCTACTTATAAACATTTTTTACTGCATAAATGGTTTATCATAAATTTATTCTTTATTCCTTTGTAACACGAATTAGGTATACCATATCCAATTAGTTATACCAATCCTTATTTTGCCACACATTTAGAGTATTTAGGTTAATTACTATAAGGTCATACATGTGGAAACTCTTGATTGATTAAGCTGCGAGAGTCTTTACTCTTTCTGTAAAACTTTTTTAGTTTTTTCTTCAGTGTGACAAGCTAAGCTCTGTACATAAGTATCAGTTCGGTCAGTAAGTAGATATCCTTATCTCTTCTGTCTAGACAATAATTCTGAGAAAAGGAAAACACTGATATTAGTAGAAGATCCAGCATCATATCCACATCTCAGAACTACCTCGACAATACTCAAGTGGGTAGGTACCTACTCGGTTCTGTTCAACGTCGTAATTCAGTATCGTAGCTTGAAATCCTTCAAAGCATTATATTATTAATCAAATTTTCATACTTAGGTACTACGCAATAACAATGTCGACATACAATCAATTTAATCCCAGGATTTACTCACATATATCGCTATTAAGTATGCACCTACTGACTATACTTAGATAAACCCTCTGCGACTGACGTGGTAGTATGACAGACACCACAAAATCGAAAAACTCGTATTGCCACGTTATTTTTTAATTATTGACTCCAACGCTCCCAGTACCTTCCTGTCATGGGCTTAAGTCTGTTTTTTTGTGCTGCTTGCTTTTATATCGTGCATATTCACCCGTAGGCGAGGAAATGTGTCCACGAGACAACCACGTCAGTATTTAGGTCAGTGTCTGACAGACAATAACCTCAGTAAAATTGTTATAAATTCATAGTGTTTCCTAAACAACATGTCAGTAAAGTTAGTCTACTAATTATTCATAATAAACTAGAAACCAGTCAAATTCAGAATGAAAATATGTAATGCGCACACATATTAGGTACATATTCAGTGGACTTTTTTTATTGAATATTGAAACAGAAACAGTGCTGGGTTACATGAATTTACTTAGAGAACCGAGAATGGCGGTCGGTACAGTTTTGGATGAAGATCTTGCCCTTCCACCATCAAAAATCATCATCAAGTTGAAGAAAATAATGCTATATAAAATAGTTAACCAAATATTGTTTTCGATATTATTTGTAGTCAATATCTTCTATATTTTAAGAAAAAAACTGCCAAAAAATTGTGATTTTTGAGGATTTATTACACTTAATTGAACCGTTGAAAATACGTAATTTTTTGCAGTCAGATAGCCAATTGTGTTAACTTTAATAAATAATTAACGTTAATGTAAAAAGTTTTTACATTGATATTTTTTTCAACCTTTTCTTGTTATGTTGATATTAGAAGACTGATTTAGGTCAAGTTGATAAAAGTTGTTTCACTTAAAAATTGTTGTTTAATTTTCCAAAACAATAGTATCAAGTAATTATTTACTTTCTAAGCTTTGCGAAAAATATGATTAAGTAATTGAAATTACAACGGAATTTCAAAATATCACCTGTTTAAATGGTGTCTGATGGACTACCATGTCAGTAGAATTGTAAAAAGTAGACCACGTCAGTCGCAGAGGGTAAATCATAAAATTTACTTACACATATTATAACATAATCTAATTTGCCATTCGCTGCGAATTCGAGATTTTTTTTGTATAATATGTATCTACTTATTTCAGCACTCATCCTTACAGTTCAGTCTTTCGTCTCCTAAGTAGCCAATCGTAAATCGTGAAATTTTCGCCCCGGATTTCCCTCGGGGAAGTTGTGTGACCAAACAACTTTTGTTATGAAAACAAAAGTTTATGTACTTTAATTTTACATTTAACTTTGCTTCATTGAAGGGGATTTTCGTTAATTTAAAAATCTGGCGACATTTACTGTTCAGTTTAGATTACAAGCTTTGTCTCTTAGTTTTGTGCACGAATAAGTAGAGTAGTACAGAAGACTTAATTTAACCCTTACGGCTCATTCACACGAGGACGAATCGTCTTTTTTCACGAATCGTCTTTTTTCACGATTCGTTATTTTTTTTGACGGTGGCAATGCTTTTTAAATACTCATGTTCACACGCTTGACGAATCGTGAAAAAAGACGAATACGGATACGTCTTTTAGAAATCACGAATCGTGAATGTTTTATTATTATGACGGATCCGCGCACAGTTTAGTATGCGTTTGTATGTGAACTTCAATGCGGATATTTTGACGAATCGTGAAAAAACACGATTCCGTATTCAATGTGAACGTCCATCCGTCAAGACGTATCGTGTTTTTTGACAAATCGTCAAAGACGTATGCAGTGGGAATGAGCCCTTTAGTTGTGCATTTCACGTACCGCACAGTATTTATATTAAAACAAGTTACCGACTGTTTGTTGTTCTGTAAGTTGTTCTGTAACAATTCCATGTTCGATTTTTTATACCTTTAACCTGCCAATATGTCTGTGGAAATAAGTCTTAATATTTTTATATTCATTTAATCTGAGACAAGCTATTTTTCCACAGATAATATAAATCTTAATGCTTCACGAAGTTTTCTTTCATTATATGTAGCATAAAACAGTATTGAAGTGACTCTTACATTAAATAATTGACAAAACCATTCATGTTTAATAGCAAAGAGTAAAGGATTTAGTAACTACTAAAACAAATAATATACTGGTGATGAATCTCTGTTTTAAACTTGTTGTTTTATACGACGTGTAATAACCAGCGACAGCCCATTTTACTTTGAGAGGCAACCCGGCCCTCATGACCCGTAATACCATTGGGACAGTTATGAGTTATGACAATGAAGATGATGATCATAATGTATGTGCATGTTCGTTCGTATTTGTTCACCTGTGTTAGTGATCTGTTTTAAACGGTTGTATGTTGCTATGCCTTTCAGTATCTAGGTAATGTAATAACTAAATAGTTTGAACATTGGACCCCCAACACAAGGATTTATGTTTGAATCCTGCATGCTTCCAATTTTTTTTAATGTCTAGTAATGGGAAACATCGCAAAGAAATATGCATACCTAACTGAACACGCAATTTGCATTCTGCACCGGGAAACTTCCGAAAACGTTTTAATTATTAGTTTTTATAATTGTTATAATATATGTTTCATTTATCCTACTTCCTACTAGTCCTACTATCCTTCCTTAATATTATAAATGAGAAAGTTTGTAAGGATGTATGTGAGTGTGTGTGTGGGTTTGTTACTCTTTCACGCAAAAACTACTGAACGGATTTTCATGAAACTTTGCAGTAATATAGCTTAGACATCGGAATAACATAATTTGTTAAAATTTATAGAGATTTTTGAAGGGGCTGGTTTCCCGAAGCGAAGCGAGGGCGGATTTACTAGTGTCATATATTTACAAAATTCTTATTAATAATATAATATTTTATAGATAATACTCGTATAGTGTACCCAGCACAAGATATTACAAAAAAATTAAAAAAGTTGACTTCCAAAGGCTAGTTGGAAAATGAGAACATTATTTATCTTCTTGAAGTCAATTAAGCATGTTTACCAACTTAAAACTTAAAAAAAATACTCGACAGATGTCGCAATTTATATAATATGGGACTAAACGGAAAGCACCAACG
The DNA here is from genome assembly GCA_905404135.1 of Hesperia comma. Lineage (NCBI taxonomy): Eukaryota > Metazoa > Arthropoda > Insecta > Lepidoptera > Hesperiidae > Hesperia > Hesperia comma. The sequence continues at coordinate 9,305,531 of FR990021.1, read as the reverse complement.
TAACAAAAGCTTATAAAAAGGACTATTAATATCAGTTTGCCTGTAAAAATATAAGGTAACGTATAAAAAAATACATTCGAAGTGAGAATCTACTTTTTCGAAGTCGGTAAAAACGGTTTTAATTAAGAAATCTAATTTGCCAACATTGACTGTCGTAAACGGAAGTGATGAGTGCAGAGAACGGAAGTCACTCAAGGAATGTTGAATGTGCCGACAAAATTTATGAGCTCAAATATTTGCAGCATTTAATACCGTCTAAATACGGAACGTGATGCAGTTCATCTCATCCAAGGCTCCTTTTTTGGTAAATCCAATGAAAAAAATTGACTCTTTATATAAGAGTTTCTTTCTGAATCTCCCAACAAAACAAAACGTTGACAGTAGCTTGGCCGTTGTCCGCACGGAAATATTTCATTGACATAAGTATCTAAATTTATTCAAAATTCAAATTCAAATTCAAAAATGATTTATTTCAAATAGGCCACAAGATGGCACTTTTGACAGGTCAAAATTCATAATATTATTTATACAATTAAATTCGATTATTCTATATTCAACAATAATAATTATACAATTATGAATTACATTACTTAAATCTAATTAAAAACTAATTAAATAATATTAAAATAAATCATACATTATATATTTTATATGCATACATATTTATTATGTCATTGCCAAGCTTTCTTATCGTTTAAGTAATCACTTATACAATAATAGGATTTTTCAATAAGTTTGCGCTTTATAAGTACTTTAAATTTATTTATGGATATTTATCCAATATTTGCTCGGCGAGTTTGTTATAAAATTGTACCGAAAGACCAAAAAATGAATTTTTAATTTTACTTAACCTAGATGAGGGTAAAATAAGTTTATTTTTGTGCATTGTATTTAGGTTGTGGACCTCTGATTTTTTGACAAATTTATTTATATTTTTATGAACATACATCAAATTTTCAAATATGTATTGATTGAAAACAGTCATAATATTAAATTCCTTAAATTTATTTTTTAGAGACTCTCTAGGTCCCATGTCATAGATTGCACGAACAGCTCTTTTTTGAATTATGAAAATAGAATTAATTTCAGAAGCTCTACCCCACAATAGTATACCGTACGACATAATGCTGTGAAAATAACTGAAATATACTAGTCTCGCAGTCTCTATATTCGTTAACTGTCGAATCTTTTTAATGGCGTATGCCGCAGAACTGAGTCTGTTACACAAGTTGTGTATGTGAGGACTCCATTGCAGTTTGGCGTCTAATGTTATTCCTAAAAATACCGTTATATCCACGAAACTCAAATTCTCATTATTCAATCGAACAGTGCTGTTTATCTGTTTTACATTAGGTAATGTAAATTTTATACATTTCGTTTTCTTATTATTAAGAAGCAGATTATTAGCTTCGAACCAATTCACTAACTTATCAAGACATTTATCCACTTCATCAAAGCTTGACTGATAACGGTTTACTTTGAAAACAAGTGACGTATCATCTGCAAACAGAACTATATTACTATTATTATTAACTAGGTAAGGGAGATCATTTATATAAATGAGAAATAGAAAAGGGCCCAGAATGGAACCCTGTGGAACTCCCATTTTTACGATTGAGCCAGGCGAATGCTTTCCATTTATTGCTACCTTTTGAACCCTTCCACTCAAATAGGAACTCATCAGGTCCAGTGCTGCGCCTCTAATACCGTAGTGACGAAGTTTCCTAATAAGTGTGTCATGAACAACACAATCAAAAGCCTTGGACAAGTCGCAGAAGATACCAAGCGCATCATGCGACTCCTCCCAGGCATTGAAGACATAAAAAAATAAGTTCAAAGAATCATATTCCGATATGATTCTTTGAACAAGGTTCTTTGTGGGCCTGATTCGGACATGTTGGTTTTATTATTGGATCTAAAGTGGGGTTCCAATGAACAAATCCGCACACTTGAGTCATACGGTTCACATCAAGTCAGAAACATGATTCTTACTTTCGATATTTGAAGTAGGTCATAAATTTTACGTGAAGGTTTGTGAAAAACTCTGAAAGATAAAAAAAAGGTCTTGTGTCATTTATATCTATTTCTTAGTGGTCGGTAATTTCGCTGTGCCTTCAGAATTATCTACTACCTTAGGTATGGATTTGGGCGACGGTAAACACTTAATCATCATCATCATCATCATCATGTCAAGCGAATGACATTTGAATATTTGAAGCGCGCATAATTCTGAAAAAAAAAAACAATAAATGCATGGCTTGGTATTCGAACCCAGAGTAGGAAGCCGAATTCTGAAAGACTATGCTGTTACTGCATGACGATGTCCACTTAAATGTCATGACCACTCACACCTACTCGTTTCTCGCCTACTAACAAATAACGTAGGTACACCAAAACAAAGATAGGTATGCTGAACAAATTTTGCCTCAAACGGTCACCAAAAGTAAAGTTGACGTAGGTGGGTGTGAGAAGTTAATTATCCCTCGCTTTGTTGGAAAACTTGGTGACGTAAACTGCACAAATGACAGTTATTTATAATGTTCTCAAATTAATGTGAAGTTTGCAAATTCACACTTAGCTAGAAAGGTAGACCTTAACCATGAAGCAAATATATTTGCTTCATGACCTTAATTAACCTTTATCTATCTTATAGATAACCAGAATCCATCATTTCATTACATTATAATAGTTACCTAACACTTTTTTTGGAATAAGCTACAAAATCCCACACTGATAAACGTGGATGTCTATAGCACGTCCGAGTAAGCGATCAAAACGCTCAAAATGACACTTGTTATCTAGAAATTGTACATTTTAGAATGTTTTGGTCGGTAATTATGGCATGCACGGTGTAATTAATGTTTTAATGCCTTCTGACTATATTACATAGAAAATCTTACTAGGGAGTGTAAGTATGTAAGTATTTATATTTATTAAACAAAATTCACATGAATGCTCAACGTAAACATTTTGCAGCGAATTATTTGAGCACGCAGCCGGCGGAAGTTGCCAGCGGAACACATAGTGTGTCAACAAGCCGTGTACACCCACAATATTTGTAACTGAAAAACATTTTAATAGGTTTTAGTCCATAGTAAAAGACACTTTGAAATATTTGCTGCCAAACATTTAATTATGAATATTAGATTGCAGTAGCTACAAATTCTTAATGTAATTTGATATGATCAAGTTTTTTACACTGACATTCGCGTTCGATATGGCATACGTTGTAATAAACCCACACAAATGCCAGCAAATAAATTTTGCTTACAAGTTAAATTGAACTGTGACAGATAACCACAACAACACCCAGAATTATAACAAATTAATACTTATTTAAATTATTTATCACCTATTTAAATAAAAAAAGGAAAGAAAGATTGATAAAAGTAAAATAATCGTTTGATAGATAGATAAGATAAGATAGGTATAAACTTATTATAATGTAGTAAGTGTACAAAAAATTCAAACAATTGTTCATAATCTATTATTTTGCATGTTAAACCCTGTTCAAGTTCAAATATCGCAATAAATCCCAGTTTTCATAAACATTATGAGGAATACCAAATCTGATATGATGTTTTATTTTTAAAAAATATCATCGGACTTTTATAGCGTTGAGGCTATTCGTTAAAATTTAAGCCCGAATACACGTTACTATGCCTGGCTCGTAGCTTTTCACTTTTCAATCTGATGGTACCTGATAAAAATCGTAATTTTTATTCATAAAACTAAAATATCGTACGATCTGTTACATTTTACATGAAAACAAAAATTAAAACGAAAACACATCGGTCACGGCACATGGAATATACACTTCTATTTCCTCTGATTCCGTTTAAGGTATTTTCATTTGAAAACAGAAAACATTACGTAGTATTTCTTTGTTACTTTAATAATGATTTGATATTTTTACTTCTACAAAAGGAATACTTTGTATATACTACGTTCGCGTTCGATCTAGAATTCGTTATGATTGCATTGCATACAAATACCAGCTATATGCCATTATAAGATTGACGGCAGGATTAAATTTTGATCAGTAGAAAGTGGTGAGATGAGATGTGGTGAAGCGAGCTGTGTTGTGGAGACGTGATATAAAGAGCAGAGGGGTTTTCGTGGAGAGGAGAGGAGATAATATGTGATGAGGAGAGAGGTTTTAGGTGTCAGGTGTTCTACCAAAATGTTACTAGCCAGCGAGCAGGCCATCTTCGAGAATAGGCAGACGATTAATGAAAAACAAAAGGAGAGAATTTTAACTCTCCGATTCGGTAATTAAATGGACCAGTAGACGTAACTCTAAGACACATTGGACCAATAAAGCGAGTGATTTTATTGCTGTCAAAAAGTAGTCTTTAGGTTGCCTATGAACTTATCCCGTAACAATAGATTTGTTAGTTAAACCTTCTACCGGTCCCAAAGAAGAGCATCCCTCCAAGCCGCTAGCAAAGCCAATTGCAGCTAGTAATGTAACATTTTAGGTTTCTCGTAGCAATGACAAAGCGTTGCAATGTATTTCGTGTTTAAACTGAACATCCTAGATAATGTCTTAGCGTCAACGATCGTGTTAGTGCATATGTGACGGAGCTGAGTTATTGTCGTCGACAGTAAGTAAAATGGATGGCGGCGACAAATGTACGCCGAAACCCTCCACTTGTCATCGCTACAGAGGCATTTTGTGTTTTGTCGCAAATATGAAAGGTAAATCATGGTAGGTTACATGAATACTTTTTCAAACGGATCACCATTGTTTTAAACATGATTTAGTCAAAACATAATTATATTAGCCGGGGAAGATGTTTGTTAGTATTCTTTGACACCCAGCACTTGAAAGCAATTTAATTGAGCAATATTTACAAATATTACACTTATATTTTAAAAATGTAGATTTTTTATAATAAAATTTAGATTTCAGGTTTGTAGTCAAGCATTAATCCTACTAATATTATAAATGCGAAAGTTTGTAAGAATGTATGTGAGTGAGTGAGTGAGTGAGTGTGTGTCTGTGTGTGTGTGTGTGTGTTTGTTGCTCTTTCACGCGAAAACTACTGAACGAATTTTCATGAAACTTTGCAGTAATATAGCTTAGACATCGGAATAACATAATTTGTTAAAATTTATAGATTTTTGAAGGGACTGGTTTCCCGAAGCGAAGCGAGGGCGGATTTACTAGTTTTTAATAAATAAGTAAAAAATGAATTCTCGGGGTGTAACCGAGACATAATTCAACAAAATAATGGCATCAAAATTATTTATCAGCCATCACTATGTTTCATAACAGGTTACCGTACATGCGCATTAAAGGTACTTACTAATCTTTATAAATTATATTCCTTGAGAACCTCGTCATTGAAATTGAATTAGGATATTTTGCCATGGATGGATATATCCGAAACTGGGAGTGAGCACTGTTCTTCAAGAGAATGTTCATACAAAATCAAAGAACGAGTAATATGATAAAAGTTGCTTCAGAAAGTACTTAGTTTACAAAATGCGGATGTTATGTGGAAGCTCCGCGTGTAAAGTTAAATTAACTTCCGGTTCCGCTACAATCGCATTTCCTTGATGCTAGTAGCTTGTTTAGAAAATACCTTCATAACCTGATTGTTCGCAGTGAAGCGTAGCAGTGTTGTAAACAATGTTCTCTACTTAACTATTTGACGACTTGAGTGAACTTGCATATTAAATACTAGGCATTCAGCCAAGCTTCACACGAAGTCTTTATTACGTCATAAGTACGAATACTTTGCTACGCAGCAGTACCTACGGTTCTACTGAAGTGTAGATACTCGCCTCTCGTTGCAATATAGAAGGCCCCTTCAGACCTTCTAAGTCTAAGGCCTTGTAATAAAATCGCAAAATATAAAAACGTACATAAAAAATCAGAATATGTAATATATTACACGTTTCGTTGACTTCTAAAAATTACATGAAAATATTTTTTCAACTTCAAAAATTAAGAGAGTGGGAGGGAAGAGATCTCATAGGTTTAACATACACTGTGTAACATGGTGTACAATGAAGGGTTTTTTTACTGTGTTGTAGTGTAATAACATTTTATTTTTATTTTGCATTATGAACATTTTGATATTCATTATCTAAAATATACAAAGTACATTTAATATGATTACATGGGGTTATTCGATAATATGCATAATTTATAATCTAAAACCTTTAAAATAATTACGTGTGTAATTAAAAATACTAGTTATTGTTGTGTATGTAGATATGTAAGTGTTAACGGAAATGGTAGATTTCATACATTTCCGGTAACATAAGCACTAGAAAAATATGTTTTTTCAGCCTAGGACTAGTTCTCAACAAAGTGATAAGGTTTGTTCCAAGAAAACGCAAGCAAAATCTAGTTCACTGACAAAAAGTTATCTTGAATATGCAAACAGGTACAATTTGTGCCTCAAACTGTTTATATTTGTCGCTCGTTTTTACGTCATGTTCAAATCTCATAAGGAAAATGAAAGCGACATTATGTTGATCCCGAGAATAAAAAACAATATTATTTCTAGCGAGTTTTCCTGAGGTTAAAACAATACTTAGGCATCGTTACCATTACCAAATAAAAGAAACGTTTAATTTGTAACAGAAATGTTGTTGTATTTGTGTAGGTATCAAATCCATCACGTTTGAGTATCGTGTTATCATAATACCTATAATAGTTATACAAAGGGGAGATAGGTATAATAAAGTTATATATTATATTAGATATCACGAGCGGGGGAGATGGAGGTGCTTATATTCGAAGGTCACATCCTGATCATTTACACATGACTTGAATATTATCTCATCACTAAGCACGGAAATAATTAGGTACTTTTAATGCGGTTATAATATCGAAAGATATTATAATTTCTCTTTTAGCTTTTATTACCGCGGAGGAGTACTTAATAGGCATGATGACAGCAAGTAAATTTCATTGAAATAATTTGTATGTATAATATACCTGAATTGTTGATTATAAAACACTTATTCTTTTTATAATTAAAAGAGAGATTAATAATTTATTAATAAATCAAAATCACGAAATACGACAATCCGCCATGATATGTTGAACACCAATCACAGCGCGTGACGTCACGTTAGAGTTCTCTATCATTGTTTATTTGTAATTCAATAGAATACATACCTACTCGCTTGTTTTTACTATTTAATACGTTATAACCTCCAAAAAGTTAGGTAGTTAGTCAATGTTTATATCATCTAATATTGATCACATTTATTTAGGATCAACATGAAATCTACAAAATTAGAGTAGATACTTACGTCAAAGTGATCTTCACAAAAATATAGCTGAGTAGTGGGTGTTATTCCTTTCATATCACGTCTTGCAAGATTAAGCCACTTATTTCGAATAGTTTTATTAAAAGGAACGAAAATAAATAACTTCTCAGGAGTTTTTATGGACGTGTTAGTACACAGAGGGACTGAACACCACCTATACGCTTTCGAATTCATGATTATAACCAAATAACAACTGTAATTCCAAAAAATCAAGATGTTTACAACTGTCGAGTGATTGTTGTACTCTAAAGTGACGTAGCAAAGGGACGCCATGACACTTTGATGCGTTTTGGTGCGAATTTTAAATTTATGAATTAAAAAGTAACTTTTAAATACTAATCCTTAATTTTAAGCAGAAATATTATCTTTGTTGTAATTAATATATATTCCAGAGCATTATAGAACAATTTTCAAAAATTTGTCATCATGCCTATTGCCAAGAGGTTTGAACGTTATACGCCCGAACAGAAACGCCAAGGTATGAATCCTGCATGTGTTTCAAAATTTTAAAATGATGTGTGTTTTAGAAATTATTTATAACTGGCATCGATAAGATACCTAATATATCGTGAAGAAGCCTGAACCTTTAAGAGTTAGTTAGACACCATCTGTTTACTTGACTTACTATACTAGTCCCCAAATTGAGCCTTCTTGGTCGGTCACAGTTGCCATAAGCAACAGCGGAAGCGTGGTGCTGCTTGTTCGTTTGCTACCTTAATTACATCAAAAAAGTTCTCCACGGTATTTGAAGTCTGACAATCCACTCTTGGCCAGTGTGATGTACGATGACCTGTACCACAACCAGCTCAAGCCCAGGAGCGTGACAGTTACAAGTAGCAATGATGACAAAATGATGAATAGCCTCTAAATTGTGGGTCGTTTATGAATCGTTTTTCCGCCTCGAAAACTCACCGTCCGAGTAGATATGATACTGAAAATAAATGAAACTAAATGTCAAGGATAACGAATACCTAGGAGTATTTCTGAAAAGAAAAATATATTTATATATTAACTAGCTGACCCCGCAAACGTTGTTATGCCATATACTTAAATTATTTCTAGGAAAATGACTATTAAAAAATAGGGGTTGGTGATAAAACAGTGAAAATTTAGGGTTGTATTTATTTTTTACACATTATAGAAAAATAAAAACAAAAAATGTTGTCCAAAAAAAAAATGTTAAGGGTGAACAACCATTATCACTTAGGGGTATGAAAAATAGATAGTAGCCGATTCTCAGACCTACTGAATATGCATATAAAATTTGGTAAAAATCGGTAAAGCCGTTTCGGAAGATTATGGTAACTAACAATGTGACTCGAGAATCCTTACTAATATTATAAATGTGAAAGTGTGTTTGTTTGTTTGTTTGTTTGTTTGTTTGTTTGTTTGTTTGTGACGCTTTCACGTCGCAACAAAGCTATTATATGGTAAGGTTTATGTGTGTGGGGATAGTTAGGAGGGTGGAGAGTGACGTAGGCTACTTTTTACCGCGGAAAAACATCCCATTCCCATGGGAAGTTCGATGTTTTGTTAGTTGCTAGATATTCATTTTCGGAGTTGTTAATAGATGGCGGTAATAAAATTCATTTGCAAGTTCTGAATTACGCTGTCAAATACTACATGTAATTTACTTAAGTCATAGGCAAATGGCTACTCCCCGCTCCTGTATTCAGTGTACCGCCCGCCCGCTGGCACTATCCTGTTGACTGATGTCCGCAAGTTGCTCAGCCAACAGGATAGTGCCAGCGGACCAGAGGGACCTTGGAGTCGAGAGCCTGAACGACTTCATCGAGAGATTGGCACGTAACATGTTCGGGCGTGTCGACGCGTCGCGGTTCCCGCATCTGCAGGACCTGGCGCCGCTCCACACCCGTCCACCGGACCGCTGGGCCTTCCCGCGCGACTTGCTGGTTGCGCGGGACGGGGCTAGCACTGACTGATACTGGGGCTTCGTAAGTCGTCGCCCGGCGCTGATCGGCTCCTGCTGGGCTTCCCACCAGCGGGATTCACCCGGTAGGGCCTCGATCGCCTGGGCGGCGCGAAGATGAACCCCATCCCGTTTAAGACTCTGTGGCCTGTAAAAAGGCCACCACTCAACGGACTTGACCTATTGGTTAGCCACAGATGGACAACCAAGGGCCTTAGGGCCCAGCCCAAGAACCGGCCCGTTTTAACGGGCCGCGAGAGACACCCCCAAAGGGGAACTAACTGTCCCGAGGGCTCCACACACCTCAGACAGGGTGGAGTGAAGAGAGCGAGTAGTAGGCTACTTTTTAGCCTAAATTCCTACGGGAGCGGGACCTACGCGGCTGTTACCTACGGGTCCCGAAGCGAAGCGCGGGCGGTTCTCTAGTTTCATATATTAAGATTTATAAAGATCTAGTTCTTGAATTTTCTAATACATTGAGTTTTAAAGGATATCCTGAATATGTTTTATACATATCTAATATGTAACTGCTTGCCTTCTTTTATATCGAACGTCCAGCAAAATATTTTAAAAACGATTTTGTTATACAACGGTAACTGATTTATGTCTATATATTGAAGATATTAAGGATTATGTTCGGTTAAATAAAATAAATTATTTTAACAAATAAAATAAATTACATTAATGCGGTAACACTTTTTAGTCATAGTTAAAGTGCAACTACATCCCAAGTAACACAGATGAGCTGCACAAAAGCTGCATAGAAGATAAATTTTGAACCTAAGGCTGATTTAGCCAAGCTGAACAAAGGCTGATTAAACCGCTATACAACCCTTGTAATTCCAAAATGGGCCCCAAATTAACCAGCCTTGGGCTGATGAATGTCTGCTTAAAGGCTGTCTACGTCTTGTAAAAGAGCTGCATTTAGGCTAAACCAGCTTAATTGTGCAGCTTATTCTCTACTTTTCAGCCGCTATCAAGCTTTTATCCATTGGTAAGTTCCATTGGGGCTGGATAGTGGCAAAAGAAAAAAATAAATTAAAATGAAATGTCAAAAATGTCTTAGTATTTTATAAATTGTTATGGCGTGCGCGTGGAAGCTATAATTGCTGGAATTGGAAATTCCAATTGGAATAATTGGCGATTTTCTTATTATACTATGTGTTCTAAGTGCGGAGAAAGTTTTACTGTAAATGTATATATTAAATTACATCTCATTTTTCACGCGCCCTTCATATAACGCCTATTTAAGATATAATCGAAAGAAAATTATGAGCTGAAAATTTTTGTGAAATCACTTTATGTCTACAATTTGATTATTTGTGACTCGTAAAATTAATATTTATAAACTTATAGCTAAAACAGCTCATAATAAAAAGCCAAAAGCTTTTAAATTGCAGAAAACATACATTATTTTATCATCCGATAACTATCAAGATCGCACACAATGGCTGCCGTTTGTAAAGCAGCTCTGGCTCTTTGTTTCAGCTATTATAATTCTATAGACTGCACACGGGTATCTATGGCAACCGTTGATCAGCTCATAGCTTTCTTATGTCTGTACAAAGTATGAAATAGTTACCTTAATCTGACTAGCGGTATAGGTAGTAACTACACTTTTAGTCAGCCTATTGGAGATCCTCGATAGTTATTTCGATACATTAAAACCCATGAATTTATTGCAAACTATTGCTTAATTGGGATTAAACGGAATACTTTAATTTAGGTATGGTATTTATTTATTTTATTAGGTTAAAGTTTGATTATATACTTACCTACTAAAATTTTTTATTAGCTCTCTTGGTTAGGTAGTACCGGTAAAGAAATGATTCGTTTGATAAATAATAAATTACGCGCGTAACACGTAACAGTTTGATCGACATAGGATACGACACATAAATAGTATGTGTATGTATGTACAATTAACAATAAAAATATATAAGTCACATTCAAGTTTTACGCTTTTATACTTAGGTACATCGACTAAGTAATTCTTATTATGTAGTAGTCTGCTACAGGAGTAAAATTAAGCCGTTAGAATTATAAAACTCTTGAGTAATTCTAATAAACCGCCTCAAGCTGCATTAAAGCTTTTAGTAGAAATTTAAAGCTTTTGGCTTTAAAGAAGAACTCGTTAGAAGTTTAGTAGATATAAAAACATTTTTTTATTCTCCTTTGCAAACATAAGCGTGTTAAGAGTTCCCAAAACGACCATTGTCAAGCTTACTTGAATAGCATTTAAAGAGAATAAACCTACTCTTTTAAACAACCTTTAGTTTTGGTGCAAACTGTTGTACAGCCAACGTCTGCACAAGAGCTTATAAGTTACCTAATTAACCAAACATATACAAGCTTAAGGTTTTTTTACAAGCTAAGAGAATAAGTTGCAACCAGCGGCTGGACAGTAACTTTTTAATTAACTGTTATAATGCTAAGAGTATATTGTTGCTCTTTATTGCAGCTCTTAATCAGCAAGACTGTACAAAACTAGAAAAAATCACTCTTGCACAGTCTTCAGCTTCACCCAGAACCTTTATATATCTCTAGTGGAGTGTTATTCTGGTTAAAAGCTTACTTATTTCTGAAAATTCAGCCTGTGTGCTACTTGGGATGACTTCGTACCATTTTAGATTTATTAACGTTAGTGTAGGCTAACTCTATGGTTCTAAGCGAATCTTCTACGAGTTCTCAGACACTCGCACATTTTTGTATTGTGGTATTTTACAAAATGAAAATAGTAGGAGTAGTAACGGATTAAAGTTTATTCCATCAATAACGTGCGACCGCAGAGGGGCACACAGTGTGCCTACGATATAATGTGGATGCTACACACGCGGCGTTATCGCACAATACACCTGTGTTCAGTTCACATCAGAATGAGCGCCAATCATGCGACCAACGTCATGTTCATTCAGATATCAGCTCCATTGTATTGTTTTGTTTGGCCTGTTCAGAGATGGTTTCAATATGTAAATATATTAAGTCAAGCCCGTTTGGGACACGTGAAATTTTATTACAGGTAATGTTATTATTCCATCTACGTGTAATTAAAAATATTTACACATAATTACTTAAAATATGTACCTATTAGTGATCTTTTTAGATAGTACCTACAGTACAAGCTTACAATTTAATAAAATTTACGGTTAATAATAATAATAACGCTACACACTCATAGCCCCACACTAGGATTCCCTGTGTCGTAGGTGCCATGGACAACACACAAGACAAGGACACACACCCGGACCAAGAATGGCAATTTAAACTAATCATTCGCTAGGAATCGCATCCAGGACCCTCGGAACAGCTATCCGGCGTGTTAACCATTGCGACAACCGGGTCGCCAAATTAGCCAATAATATGATGAATAATAAGCTAATGAAGAAACTGAGGTGCATAATCATTTGTTGTTATTATTTTACTGTCTCCTATTTAGGGTTGCCACCTTTTTTTGCAAATAAAGTACATTGGTTATTATAGGTAAGAAAAAAAGTACGTAGTATCAAAATAAAGTACAAGTTTTTCGTATTTTCGTGTACTTTAATGTTCTCATAAAGTACAGAGTACAATTGCCTGAAATAACGTACATTACTTTATTATAAAGTAAGGGTGGCAGGCAAGCCTACTCCTATTGCCAAAAGATGTCTGGAAAATATTATTGCTGGAGGATACGAGCATTTTATACTTATTACTTTGAAATCATAATTTTATTTGACTGGTTACCTACTCCCTACCCTGTGTACATATTCTGTAGTAGGTACTCAAGTTTATTAGTAATTAGCTGTTTCCCACGGTTTGGCTACCTACCTGCCAAATTTTTTCTTTATGCGTCAAGTGGTATTCGATATTTCGTGAAAAGTGACTGACCTTCCAGTTTTTATATTAAAAATCCATAACGTTTTTACGAAACGTTACATACAATGTACTGAATTCATAAGATAACTGTTACTGAGGTTCTGAGAAACACAACATTTATGAACATTTGTTAAATATTAATGTCATAAATTAATGAAATTATTCTCAAGTCACGTAACACCGAACAGTCACCCGTTCCGATGTCACCCGTTCGTAATGTCATTATCGTCGCAACCCATGAAGGAGCCACTGTTGAGTTTGGGTCTCATCGCAAACCCTGGCAAAGTGCGGATTGTTAGACTTCACACACTTTTGAGAACATTAAGGAGAAAACGCAGGTGTAACGACTGTATCTGTGTTGCACGATAATTAATAACAACATGCAACGGAGTAAGTAAATACATATGTATAACATAATTTATGCAAATTATTATAAATGACCATACTGAAAAGCCAAATTAAACATGCCGAGATAACCCTAAACAAGTTTGAAATTATGCTAAATACAAGCTACCACGTATTTATATAAATCATACATCATATTATGTAATTTGCATAAATCATACTAAATAAGTCTAAAATCGTGTTAAATATGCATGAAAATCACCCTAAACAAGTTCCGTGCTTGTGCATTTTCCTCATTTAAGGATAAAACACCTTTCACGTTTAGCTCTCTATTATTTCAGAGCTTTCAGTGTTTGCGATAACTTGATTAACAAACCGTCAGAGACACGTTTGTATGTGCGGGCGGCTACCGTTAAAATCAACTTTGTCCTAATTTGGTTATGTTACCGTAAACAGATTCGGGTAAGTACAACGCCTGTGTGTGAGATGGTCGCTCGATAAATTACCCGCTAATAAATTGTAGCGCGCTCGTAAATGTAACAAAGTGTTGAAGAGCCTTGACGTGTTCATTAAATTTGTTATGTGTAAGGTAAACGTGTAAAATTTTGTTAATCATCACGTGATTAAATACATATTAAATAGTTTGTACAGGCGATAGAATATAGGTACTTAACTAGTTTGTTTTAATGAATATTTATTTAAAATCAAGTTGGATTTTCAAGAATTATTTCGTTTTTTATCTAGTTGTTTTTATGATACTAAAGGCATCAATTTATAGCGGCTATATTAACCATTACACAACATCAGTGATACAAATCAAAGACATTTCAAAACAGATCAAAAATCTGTATTAATAGAGTACCTACTATAAAGTCCCACCGTATCACCGACTCTTTAAGTCACAGCCGAAACTATCGACAGTAGAACTATGAAAAGACAGTACGTTCCTTCTTTGGTCTAAGCAAGCAAGAAGAGGAAATACGCCCAAAGAGTACGCATTAGGCAATAAAAATTTAATCTTTATAACGAACAAACCCAAGAACATAACCGATTTTAAAGAAACTATCAACCCTTAAATGCTACATTATCTCTTGAATAATATAAGTAGGCCACATTTATTACTAGAATAATAGGTATGCTCTGCTACCCGACGTCGTCGGTCGTTAGTATTATTTATACCTACTGCAACCTATGAGGGTAGGTGTATAGGTTTTAGTTCAACTTACAAGATGTCGCTCGTAGGTTCAAGTATTCCCTGCAGCACATACATAGTAAAGCCTTGTAAGTATTGGATCCGCGCCTTATAGATGGACCGACAGTCCGAACCCGCGTCCCATGAATTTAGATTGCAAGTTTATTCCTGACTCAAAATTCATTAACTCCTGCATCGTATGTATATTTCCACGTAGGAAATACCTACTTTTAATGATATCTAGTGACCACAATTCAAGCTTGCGTGATATTTCCAGCGAGATTTTGCGTAGAACAATTTAAAGTTTATTTATTTTCAACACACTTGCTCGTAAAGTTGATATTTTTTCTTTAGTCTTACGCCCGGAATGCGGTTTATTACCACACTAGTGCGTTTTACTTTTCATTGCCGCACTAGTGTTTTTCTTATTCCACTTTTTTTTTAATATCCGTAAAGAGGTTGTTACCAAAAGATTTGTTATTTTGTAAATAAATAAACTTGTTGTACTTAGTCAAAATCTGATAAGATAAGATTATACTTCATCTAATTATCTATTAAAGCATTTAAAAAATACAATATTTTAAATCATTAATTACCGTAAATTCTTATTAGAAATACATAATTATTTAGTTTAATATATTGTGGCTGAATGTTCGGTGCCTCTGGACTTAACCTGCGCGCGCATAGTTATTCAACCAAAGATACGGCGCGCGAAAAAATAAACCGCGCGATTTTGTGCAAACATTTGTTCGTTTATAATTTGCTGATTTGTGACTGAAAAATGTCGATACCTAATTGTTTTTTCCTCGCAAGTGTGTTGAAAAACGTCGTATGATACGCGTGTGCTTTGTTCATTACAGTCTTGGCTCTATTACAGCCCTCGCCTTGCGGCTCGGGCTCAATACCGCCTCGACTGTAATGACCAACTTCGCACACTTGTATCATAATGTACTATTAGTTCATCCTACTAATATTATAAATGCGAAAGTTTGTAAGGATGTATGTGAGTGAGTGAGTGTGTGTGTGAGTTTGTTGATCTTTCACGCAAAAACTACTGAACGGATTTTCATGAAACTTTGCAGTAATATAGCTTAGACTTAGATGTTATTCCGATAATAACATAATTTGTTAAAATTTATAGAGATTTTTGAAGGGTCTGGTTCCCCGAAGCGAAGCGAGGGCGGATTTACTAGTAACTGTACAAGTCTGTCTGGACTTCGGATTGGGTTGTACGTATTTAGACGCCTAAAACCATGTACAAAACAGAGTAACTCACACCACAAGTCTGTCCCAATGTCCCAAATATATAATATCAACACAACGACGACCTTGTAGCCCAGTGTTTTGTAAATAGAAGAATAAATTGATACCCGGCCGGGGCAGTTAGATATTTATTTAACACAAATAACCAGTCGCTTCGAGAAACCTATGCTTGGTAACCCAAACTCAATTTTGTTTTGCTACGATTCTTGGAATCGACAATCGTCAACAATGGACAACAGATTTATTTGTAAACCTCTTGAAATAAAACAAACACCCAATGTAACACCAAGCTTACTCAAATACATCAGTGAAAACCACGTCCAAACAAATATCCCTAATATCTATTAGTTTTTTTTCTCAAGCATTATTTATGTACAAGACCGATCCGTTACAATTTTTTTATGAGCAGGTTAGCGATCATACATATACTATGTGACCCATTTTTTAATTCATTGGTATTATTAATGTGGTTTCAACACACAGAAACATACAGAAAGTTTAAAAAAAATTCGATAGCTGGAAAATAATTCTTTAAAGAAACCACCATGTTCCTTAATCTAATCCTCCAGATGCATATATTAGAACCATGCATTCAATATGTCCATGTCTTCAATAATTATGTCACAATTCATGACAAACATTTAGATAAACTAAATAATTGGTAACTCTTGAACAAGCTACATCTCCTGACAAACACTCCGCCCGGAACGTTCTTATTCAATGCATGGCTGCGAAACATGAACAAGGTATTTAACTGTAAACCTACTTTAACGTGTACCTAAATACTCTAAACTTAAGCTCTACAGCAAATAGAACTCAATAGTTGTCTCAATGCCACTAACATTGCATACAAAGCATCCTAATATCTTGTTATGCTCAAACAAAAGCCTGAAGCAGAGATGTAAGTTTTAGCGTTGTAAGTTTGTGACCGATGTGAAAGAGCTGCTGAGCAGTAAGCACCCGAGTTAGGATTTCATAACTTACCCATACTGTATGCGAGCAAACCGCAAACCGAATAAACAGACGAACCAGCTTTGAGATGTCGCCCTTCATATACACACGTCAATAATAAAGGCATCAAAGCGTTTTCGGGAAATGAAGAAATTAAAGTTTAACCGCTTAATAATGGCTGTCTTTGCTCTAATCTTAAATGGCCGGAAAAACGCAGATAAACACGTTGTTTCATGGGTGATTAAGCGACATCCATACTAATATTATAAATGCGAAAGTCTGTCTGTCTGTCTGTCTGTCTGTCTGTCTGTCTGTCTGTCTGTGACGTTTTCACGGCTAAACCACCGGTGCGATTTGGATGAAATTCGGAATGAAAATAGTTGAAGACCCAGAGTCACATATAGGCTACTTTTTTTTTCAAAAATCAACCCCTAAATGCTTGAAATTGGGGATGAAAGTTTGTATGAAAAATCTAAACCGCCTGACCGATTTCGATGAATTTCCCCAGGAAGATAGTTGATGACGTATCTTCTTCCCCACTTCCCCGGTTCGCGATATAAACGAATTCCACGCGGGCGAAGCCGCGGGCAAAAGCTAGTGCTTAATAAAGCATGCTTTACAGGAAAATAATAATACCAATAATAATATTTATTACTTATCTAAATATTAACTTAACCTTATGCTTGTGTTTTGTTTTAGGGTGTGAAAACAATAAAATGTTATATAAAAATAAATAAATACTTCTTGACCCGAATTGCTCCCGTATCGCTCGTCACGAAATATTGGAAATAGTTTGACGTAAAAAAATAAAATTTGAGTAAATGTCAATTAAGACCGGATTGAAATAGAGATTGAGAGTTTGTTTGAAATTATGTTGATTTTAAAGCAGACACTATATATTTTTTTCTTGGTGATTAAGTACCTAAGGTTTCAACGTTTTGGAAAATCGACCCTTAAGAAGTAAAAAGGATGAAAATTTGTTTAAAAATCAGTCAAAAGTTCTACGCGGTATATTGGTGAGCAACAACAATACTTAGGTAATAATTTTGACAATAAAAATATCATTAAACAAAAGTTCACCATCAAACAATTGAGCCGGTTTCTGACATTGAATCGGAGTCAGAACTTTGTTAGCCACCCTAAAACGGCCAATTCTGGCTGGGTCTTTTAACGTCCCGAAATACATACATATCTAACAACAGCCAATTTATCAAAAGGCTCAAACTAAAATAATTAATCGATGTCTAAAGTAGAATATTCCATCATTTTATTTTCACACAGGAACGTTCTATTCGTAAATTATTACAAACCAGGTTTCAACTGAATTTAAGTATACTTAGTTGTAAAACTAAGACTTCTTGGATTGAGTTAAAATTCTTTAACTTGAAGCAGAAATGAACAGACGAATGTAAGAGCCACGCTTTTACGAAGCAACGAAAGTACTTACGAGTAAGTACTTTCACGTAAGTCACTCTTTAAATTTATAAACCGAAACGGATGGTTGCGGTAGCTTGCGGAAAAATCTGGGTGTATTCCTCGTCGTTCCACCAGTAGTACCACCAGTGGAACTACGAGGAATTTGACATTCCTCCTTGTGAGGTTGGCTTTTTCAATTTCCGGAGGCCACTTCCGAAGGTCTATGATGCCGACGTTTGACAAATATCATTTTCCTCTAGTATCTTTTAATTTAGCTAAAATTGGCTGCCTCGGTAAGGAAACTTTACGGCACAACTGCAACGCATTTTTATTAGACAGATATATTTAACCCCATAAGTTTAAGGAAACATTCTAAGCTCGATACCTAACGTCGATTTATGAGTGATCGAACGAGTTGAGCAAATAGCGGGCACATTCGGTAATAGGGAATATGCATGTCATTCAAATTTAAGTAAATATTTTTTGTACAGTCGTTATCGCTAAAATAATGATATCTGTCACATTATTTTCTATTTAATCTTTTTAAAATCAGTAAAATAAATTTATAAAAAGTGCAAATTTTACGAGGCAAATTTAAAATGTCGAAACACAACGCTATTGGTTAGACATCGGCGTGACGTCATCCTTCGCGATGGACATGTCAAAAACATACTAGAACTAGCTATATTTCAGTTAATTTGATTGCTTTCAGAGTTTATCGTATACTTCTTGCGTGATTTTTGTTTGTTAGTGGTGTGTTGAATGACTAACAATGTCTGAAAGTGGATTTCAAAAGGCGCAGTCGGATAATCTTCCGAAAATTGAGGCTTTCATGATAAGTTCGTATTTCGCCTCAAATAATGATTTTACATCAGCTGAAATCAGGGGAGTCAAAGCTGCAAGGTGAGGAAGTGATAGATATTTAATGTAGGTACATGGTTCTCGTACAGTTTTTCTATGTAATTCATAAAAGTCTTTAACATAACCTGTAAAGATTTAGCCATTTACCTTCTACATACAAATTATACTATATTATTATCCTTCATATCACATTTTAGGAATAAATGGTTGTTAATAAATAAATCCGTGTTTGGGAATACTTTATAATCAAATCTGTTTTTATCCCAGATCTGAACGAGAATCTTTAATTCAGGGTTTGTACTTTTGTAAGCCAAATTAAACCAAAACTATTAATATAATTTGGTAAAAATAATTATTTTCTTCTTACGTTAAAATGATCTTCGCAACAGTATGCAGTGCTTTTTGTAGATATAATATCTCTTTTCACAATTTTACACCACTTTTTTCTTATATATAAGCGTCCCGTGGAACATGAAAAAATACTTTGTCCGGTGCGTTCCATCTCGTATTCTTTTTTATTTATTTATTTATTTATTAACTTACGCACTATATTCTTACGCACATAGGTACAATACAATACTTAAAATAAGGTCTTCGGTTTCCATCCATACTTCCGTTTATGAAATTAAACTAGAAAACGTGAATTTAATACTATAAAATACTCTTTCTCAACCTCGCTCATAACCACTTGTTAGTAAACAACTACCTGACGAACGATGACGTCACCATAGAACGCGCCACAATGGCGGCGTTTGAATCGGCCTTATGTCATTGCAATTTTCATTTATTAATTTAAAATAAATTTGGACTTTCCCATGACTCGTATATTTTTTTACGGTATTATATTAACATAAATGAGCTATAAAAACAAGAAAAAAAAATCATGCATATTCCCTATTGGATGGGTCACCGTTAGAGGCAAAAAATACTTTGTTTAGGAAGACTCCTAACGTAGTTTAGGTACCTAGATTGGTACCTTATGATACCTAACTAAGTATAATTTTCCACATACAGTGAGTAAGGCATAATATAGAAACGAGTGTAGCTCTACTTATTGAAATAGGTACTTATATTATGTACCTATTCGAACTCCTATGTTCACTAACACAGCGCAGCGGTACGAAATCGTATAAAATACCGTTGCAGAACTGAAATCTAAAACTGAAAGTAACCCAAATAAAATAAAAACATGGTACAAACGTCCGCGGCGTGAAGTCGGAAAAGCCCAATCATGTGTCGAGAGCCGGGTGTGAAAAATTAATGTGTGCCGTAATGGTTCCGCGTCGCGTCCGGTAGCTATCGCCCCAAGCCTTCACTGGCAATTACATCAGAACGATGTTGTGTTCTTGTGACCCACTAATTGGCAGATTGATACGGACCAACCATTCATCTGTACATTATAAATACAACTGGCTTTGTATACGATTTATAGTGGCGAAAAAGGAAATGCGAATGATATTTTTGCCAGTGGACATCATTCATTAAAGACATTTCCGATGGAGAAGGGGGAGGGGGTCTCGAACAAGAGAAAAGAAAGAAAAACTTCAGCAAAAAAATCGTAGCGTAGCTAAGCAAACATTACGTACCATTCAGTTTATGGATGATAATGAGTATCACGTGAATATTACTACTATGTATTTGTTTCCTAATTCGCACTAGTTGATTACGACTTCATGTACGGAGTACCTAACTACTACCGATGTAGGTAAAATCTAAATATATCTCAGAAAGGTTTACAACGCACGTAATCCATGACTCCATCCTTCTTCAATATTCATGCTTCACGGAGACCTTAATTATTTTAATTGGGTTTGTTTAATTGACCAAATTAATAATAACGCAGCTAATGATGTTGAACATTAGTTTGATAAAAACTTTTGCTTCCTCACTTTGGATGATTCGTTTATAATTAGATATAATTGTAGAGGGATTCCTTTGCAAACTCTAATAAAATACCAATTAAATAAATAATCGGATTTCAATTTATGTCTATAAACATGATAATCATGTCATTAATACCTATTCATCATTGACGTTTTGTTTCCGTGAAGTCCTCGTGTCCATAAAAAGACAAATTGCAGATTTATAGCAGTTAACTCCCACTGCACGCTGCTTTAAGGAACTTTGATTCAACACTTAACCACAGAAGACACAAACCAAAGGCCGCTATTTAACAATCAATCTTTTACACAAACAAGGGACTTCTCAACTTAGTTCGTTATAACCCATTAAGGGCCAATAGCAGAGTACCTACTGCTCTTTCTCTTTTGTGGAGAACTCAGTAATAATAATACCCGTCAGTCGCGTTGTTTTATGTGAATTATTTGCAAAATTCTATTATCCCGTACCTATGTATCCCAATCTTATGCCGGCGGCGTAGGCCGGGGTGTTAGAGGTGCTAAAAGCTTGCCTCTAGTTGATGGTAGACTGGAAGTCCGTAGCTAGCAACCGTCTCCCTGCTTGAGTTCCGCTCAACGACTTCACGTTTACCGACTGGGAACTTAAGAGTTAGTATGTTCTTTCCTTCACATTCCTTTTAGAGACCGGCAACGTATCTTTGATGCCTTTATAGTTGTTGATGTATGTACCTACATGGATAACTCAGACTTACTTTTTGTGGCTCGTCAGCCCGTTTGCTGGCTCTTAACATAAAAAGCTTGTTATAGAAAAGTTATTATTATTAATCTGACCTACCTACTCGTTAACTATTTCCAACCTGTTTCCAACATACTTATTAACAATTTATACTACGGTAAAGCTCTCGCCTACTCGCCTTTCATTAATGTTTTAATTTGATACAAATGAACTATTATAAACTATCTAACTACGCATACGTAGTAAACATCCACAATAAACTTACTTAATCATTGCGTAGCGGTGATGGCCTAGTGGTTAAGAATTCGGCCTCCTATTCGGAGGTTCCGGGTTCGAATCCCTGGCACGCACCTCTGACTTTTCGGAGTTATGTGCGTTTTAAGCATTTAAATGTCACTTGCTACAAACGGTGAAGCGAAAACATCGTGAAGAAACTTGCATGCCGGAGAGTTCGCAAAAACTCAAAGGTGTGTGAAGTCCGCCAATCCGCACTTGGCCAGCGTGGTGGACTATGGCCTTAACCTTCTCATTCTGAGAAGAGACCCGTGCTCAATAGTGGGCCGTGATGGGTTGAGATGAATCATTGCGTATATTAATCGGGGAATTAATAGGTGTGTAAGGATTAAGGAACAGATTTCAAGAGCATAATAAGAGCGTTTTCATCGCGCCATTACCACGCCAAATTTACATTAACGTTCCCTAACAAAGAAATAAAGGGTAACAGACTGGCATCGAGCACACATCGCACTCGGAACAGTTCGGCTACAAAGGACGCTTATGAGCCAGGTTCATCCGAAGTTAGTGTAATGAATACGTGACTTATCTCCGTAGCACAGGCCGGGGCATTCGACGTCGCTCCAGCTGCGCGCTCGCTGCCGACAGCCTATGTCAGAGCTACGACCATACAACGTAATTATTATCGGTGCAATTTATAAAGCTTTGTTTTATAGCGTGGAAAACTTACCTGATTTAGTAAATATAATATAAGCATAATTATATCAATTATATGTATGCAAATAATGTACCTATATCGCTATCTACATAATATAAATATTTATATTAGTAACTCAACCCGCCCTTCGTGTTTATTACTTTAGCCCAATGATTAGCTAGTAGAGAATACATCTAGCATTAATAGCTAGGGAGCCCAAGAGGGGATTTTTGGATTTACTCGAGCGCGTCAGATTAAGGTACGGGAGGTACCTGGTACCCAGTTAAGTACCTCCACCAAATATGAGCCCCATATATAAGTTCGAATTTTTTTTGCACATTAAAATAATTGTAACGAGTTTGCGTCACATCGAAATCGTCATATTATTGAATGAGAGCTTTTTTTAGGTTCACTTAATACCCCCTTAGAAAATCTGCTCTGAAATCGTGCTCGATTAGATTTTTTCTCTCTTATTTTCAACCCTTACCCCCATCAAACAAACGATCAGATTGACATAGTACATTATTAAAAATACGTAGAACACTGATGCTATCCATATCTGAAGCGCTCGAGTATGTCCACATGGACATTATTTTTTTACATATTTAAAAGTCTATAGCCGCTTCCCCCACCGATGAAAAGGTATACATTATATAACATTTTTTTCTTCTTTTCATCTAAGCTTTGCAACCCAATAGGTCTCTATGACGCTCGATAGTAAATCCACATTTAGCATCGTCGGCTCCCGTACCATAAGCTTATCAGTTTTACCACTTTTACCCGCTTATCAATTTTGTCCTCCAATTCGAAATACTTAATTTACGAAATGAGTCAAACTACTCATACGCGACGCAATTATAATATAGCAGACTCGAGCCTCCGGTTTTAAGTTAAAATTAGTTTATACACATAATCTAAGTAAATAGCAAACGAGCACACAAGCGCTTTAATTATACGTGAACCTCGTTGCCCGTGGACAGTGAACATACTGAACATCGGTACCACCAAAGGCCTCAAGGATGTATTGACAGCCGAAGAGGAAGCGGCGGAATTTTACTGGTTCTCTGCCTGCAACTGTTTCAGTTGAGTATACATTTGAAACTATCCATAGTTGAATTTATAGAGAAAGTGTAGATTGCCAGGACCGCGAATCCTACTACCCAAACTCCTGGGATTACACTGGCACCTAGTGGTGCCGTGTACCATGTCTTCATAAATTAAGATAAGCAGAATGCACCACGCGGAGGGGATGTTAGCTGATGTTATAATTTACTAGTGGACGCCTTCACTTCGCTTCCGGATTCTTCTTCTTTGCGTTTCCAATTAAAAAAAAAACTCATTTTTGCAACCATTTTCACTGTTTTTCTCCTGTTGGTTGTCATATCTATAGCCTTGAGCCTTTCTCGATAATTGGACTAAGTATTCAATACAAAAAGATTTCTTCAATTCAAACCAGTTCCTTATACATATTAGCCAGTTTAAACAAACAAACTCTTTAGCTTTATAATATTATAGATTAAGGATGGAGCTGTCCAAGAACGAATTGGCAGTCTTCACACATTTTCCGTTATGGGCTAAATTAACTCTGGGCTATGAAGGTTTACTCACAATGCACAATGAAATTATGTATTAATCGATTTCTAACAAACTCATTTTAACATTTTTAGACATTACCTAAATTTCTTTACAACTACAAGTAGTTATTATTATTTAGCTTACCGTAGTATTAATAAATTGGCAACTTAATTCATACTTCGCTACTTAGGTACCTTTCCAAAAGTAATCCAAAATAATAACAATCCTCTATGAGGTATTCATAATATCTAACAAAGTGTTGTTTACAATTTTTTATTAATTAGGCTTACAATATTCGGCAACCGCAGCTCTATTAAATATAGCAGTCTTAAATTAGTACTACGTTCTTACTACGCGTTAGTCAACGATAAAATCCGAGCTTTATGTTTTCTTTAATATACCCCACGGTCTAATAAGCTACCTTGCAAATCATCGTGATTGTATACACGCGGAGTGTACATTACTTTGTATATTAATTTTAACATTATGTTAACTTTTGTTACTAAATAGCTCCAAAATTTATTTGACGTGAGTCAGGAACATAATGATATTTAGACTAATTACTGCTTACAAGAAACGTTCGGCGGTTCCGGATTTTGCTTCCATGACCAAGCAGAGATTTACAGCTAAGCGAAAAATTGCTCCTTGATCGTCGAATGGAAAACTTATTTGAGCCAAGTTTATTATGTTGCCTTGCGTATGAATTTGTGGTTTCTTTGATAAAACTACAGAGTTCAAAGCCAGTTCAATCTTAGAAATATTTAGATTTCGACGTCTTAAATGGAAGGTGAAATTTGAATGTGAAAGGTGAATTTGAATCGTGAAATTTTGTATTTTGCAATACTAAAATCAGATAACCGTTTCATAAAAAAACAACGAATTTTATTTCCAGATTTCCTAGATATTGGAAAACCGTTTCCTTTTACGATAACTGAATTAAAAACAATTTATTTTTCCCTTTAAGTAGGTACTTTAAAAAAAGTTATAAAAATACACACTATCTCAATTACCTTATTTACGTATTATTTATCGACGAAATGCATAAGTGTGTCTTTAATAAATCTAAAAAGCAATTTACTTTTATTTTAATAAATATTTATCTCGTAAGTAATTTTATTTTACTACAAAGTAATTACTACGTAAAGTAAATACTTTCTTGAAATACGAAACAATCCTCGATTTATTTACAGAAGAGATTAATAATAAACATTATTTATCGACGAAACATCGCCAAGTATTTAAAGGTCCCATGTAATAATGATAGCTATTGTGATGAATGTAATGGGTTATCGTTTATCGATATAAATAAGCCACCCGAGTGCTCTACAGAATGGCGACGTGCCGCAAAAAGGAGAACACTTCTTGAAAGGCTGATCGATTTGAAGCACGTACACTGAGTCACTGAAACATTTTTGTCGTTATTAAGCGGTATTATTTCGAAAGATGCACAAATATTGGAATGAAAGAATTAAACTTCTTGATTGTATATTTCTTGCATAATTTGAATGTTGAAACGACCAATTAATTGAAACTTAAGCTGATTACACTATTTTAGAAGCGACCATCTCAGTCCTCTGAGGTAGCAACGCATCATCATAGCCGGAAATCGCTAGATTAAGAAGACAAGCAGAAGTTAGGGGAGGCACCACCAATACCACCATTAAAAGGTACTACGACGAAATCGTCATGTATATTTTCTTTAATTTTTGCATAGGTAGTAAGCGGCTGATTTCGAATTTGCTGGTAAATTGAGTCTTCATCTTCTCAATAATGTCTAAGATTTACTTCGTAAAATATAATATAGTTAACTGTACGTTATTATCAAATTGCTGTAAGCATAGATTTAGCATACCTACACTGACATTTAGATATAGATAATAAATCTATGGCTGTAAGTGAAATATATATCGCAAAGACATGATACATTTAAATTAAATATGGAACTCTCTACAGAAACAATAGACGTGAGAGATCATGTCTCAAAATCTGTTTTCAGTCGTTATGATTGCGGTCACGTGCCATGGCCCGTGAGTCGTGAGCTAACCGCCGCCGTGCTGTTATCCCACCAATTGATATCCTTAGACACTTCCTCTCCGTACACTTTCATTCCATTACACAGGTCAACCCTCCGAGTCTGTAGATTTACCAGAAAGCCACAGAGCACTTTCAATGTATTATAATCTTATTTTATTTGCATATATATAATAGTTATGTAAGTTTGACGACCCGGATGGCGCAATGGTTAACACGCCGGATCGCTGTTCCGAGGGTCCTGAGTTCGATTCCCAGCGAGGCGGAAATTTGAATGATTTTCGGAAGGTTGAATTTCCGTTCTTGGTCTGGGTGTGTGTCCTTGTCTTGTGTGTTGTCCATGGCACCCACGACACAGGGAATCCTAGTGTGGGGCTATGAGTGTGAAGCGTTATCTATTTATTTATTTAGTTATTTAACAAGTTCATCATAAGTCACTGAAACAATTTTATAATGTAACCAACATTATATTTATACTTATATTTTAATACTTTTATGCTCGATGTTAGTAATGACGTGGCCTTGCCTGCGGAGTAAGCAGCCTCGGATTCTCTCCCCGGTTCAAACATAATTGAATAATTTGTTTAATGGGTGATTTTTATTTTATTCCTTAAATGATAACTTTCAAGGATAATTAATTTTCATATACCTATTGTTAGACGGAATTATATAATAAGAGCGTAGAAAAGTCGAGTCGGCTTTTTTACGAAATTGATAAAACAAAATATATAGCGGGGTTCAGAAACAGTACTAGAACATAAATCTACAAAAAAAAATTTTTTATTAAAAAAAAGTTTGTCTGTTTGTCTGTTTGCGCGCGCTAATCTCCGGATCGGCTGAACGGATTTTAATGGGACTTTCACTGAAAGATAGCGGAGATTCCTGAGCAACATTTAGGCTATTTTTTATCCCGGAATTCCCACGGGATCAGGATTCACGCGCAAAAAACTACTATAATATTTACATATCCTATGTCGCGGGCTTAATTTTTTATAGAACTTTCACTGGAAGTTAGAGGAAGTTGTGAAGCAACATATAAGCTACTTTTTATCCCTGAATTCCGGCGGGATCAGGAATCACCTGGGAAAAACTCTTATGCGCCAAGTCGTGGGCTTAGATTTTTATGGGACTTTCATTGGGAGATAGAGGAGGTTGAGGAGCAACATATAATCTACTTTTCATCCCGGAATTCCCACGGGATCAGGATTCACGCGGAAAAAAACTCCTATGCGCAGACTCACTAGCTTTGATTATAATGGAACTTTCACTGGGAAATAGAGGAAGTTGTGAAGCAACATATAAGCTGCTTTTATCCCGTAATTCCGGCGGGATCAGGATTCAAGCGGGAAAAACTTCTATGCGCGAAGTTGCGAACTTAGATTTTTATGGGATTTTCACTGGGAGATAGAGGAAGTTCTGGAGCAACACATAGGCTACTTTTTTATCCCGGAATTCCGGTGGAATCAGGATTCTCGCGGGAAAAACTCCTATGCGCAAAGTGGCGGGCTTAAATTTTATAGGACTTTTATTGGAAGATAAAGGAAGTTCTGGAGCAACATATAGGCTACTTTTTGTTCCTGACTTCCCGCGGGATCATAATTCACCCGGGGAAACTCCTATGCGCTAAGTCGCGGGCTTAGATTTTTATGGGACTCTCACTGGGAGATGGAGGAAGTTGTGAAATAACATATAGATTATCCTGTAATTCCCGCGGAATCAGGATTCACGCGGGATAAACTCCTATGCACGAAGTTCCGGGCTTAGATTTTTATGGGACTTTCACTGGGGGATAGAGAAGGTTCTGGAGCATTATATAGGCTACTTATTATCCCGGAACTCCCGCAGGATCAGGATTCACGCGGGAAAATCTCATATGCGGGAACGAGGTCCCGGGCTCAGATGTCTATATGTGACTTTCAGTGGGAGGTAGAGGCGGTTATGGAGCCTTATATAGGCTACTTTTTGTTCCTGAATTCTCGCGGGATCGGAATTTACGCGGGAAAAACTCCTATGAGTGAATGTCTATATATTTATATCTATGTATCTATATCTATACAGTACTAAACTAAAAAAGATTTTTGTATGGTGTGACTAAAACATAGTAAAAATCAACTACTCTGGTGTGTAGAGTAATATATAGTCCCTTATTTATCTTAGAAATCTCGCGGGGTCGGAATTCACGCAGGAAAAACTTTCTGACACACAAAATTCCACGCGGGCGGAGCCGCGGGCACAGCTAGTTATTTGAATATGAGTTTTGCTTTATTGACATTTAATTATTTGTATTGATTTAAATGTATCACTCTTAAATATAATTTAATATAATTAATATAATATTAATCTAATTCGATAAATGTATTTTATTGCATATTATTGTAATTGAATCGATTTGGGAGTGACAGTTGTGAGTGGCGCTAGTGAGGGGGGACTCTTGGAATGGCGGCCGCAACGAACGGACGGATTGTGATCGTGTGGCGAAATATATTATTTTGTTAGAAGTCAACAGTCTCATTATTATTTCAAGACCCATTCTGATTACTTATAATACAACACTACGGTGATACCGATATGACCCCATCACTAGATGACAGCTAGACTTCCCGCGCTGTGATGAATGAGAAAGTTGTGTAAAGAATAAAGCCATTATTATAAATACAATATTTTGTGTTTATTACTATGTACCTAATTATAGCTGTACCTTTGGATTACTTTTGCCTAAAATTTTATAATAAAATAATTACAAAGATTTGCTGGGTCATACCTTCATAATAATTACCCTTCTTACAAATTAGTCCATAGAGTTAATATTTTTATTTGACAATATGTACCTACCTATCTATCAGACATAATTGTTAACATAATTTCCGACATAGGAATATGTTAAAATCAACATTGCATATCACTTAAATTGATCGATTATATACATACTCGTAGGTTGCAAAACTTTACGGGAGGAATAGCTGAACGGCACGTAGCAAACTTTTAATAAAGTTCAAAGATATATTAACTGCTCTTGCTTTTCTTGAAGATGTCATTATAATTTTTTGTTAGTTTGCGGATGGTTTGCGGTAGCAGAAATGTGAAAAAGTGAGCATTATAAAATAATTTCGGTTTCTCAAATATATGTAATTTTAGTATCAGTCTCTTAGTAGCCACATTCGGATATTTTTAGGCGTGAATTGTAAACGAATATAACTTTTTTTTTTAATTAATGGCTGTCGGTGGACGCCATTTTGAATTTTGATTACTGTCACATGCCTAACGAGAGACGAGAGACGAGAGACTCGCATGATTGAGACGATTAAATAGACGTTTACCATCAAAATCAACCCAAGTATTTGATCTCTAGAGTGCCACAAAGGAACATACCTTCATACATAGACTGATGAGCACATTACTCTCCTTTGCGTAGCACGGTCTGGTAAAATATTTTTACCCTACTAGTAATAATTCGTTGACATCTGCGATCAATAAACGATCAGAAATGCAATGCCCTCGGTCCGATTAATTAGATCAGCGCGCACGTTAATATTATTATTGTAGGTAATACGAAACCACAATGATAACCACATTTGGTGTGCAGCCGCGAATACTATACCAACGTACGGGTATACTCTATATGACCAGACCACAAACACTACTCACAACAAGGATATACTGGTTCTATTGAAGTACGTAGGATAGACTGGGTACGGTTGAAACGATTTGGCTTTAATTGTTCGTAATTTTATTGTTTATAAAAAGAACGATGATTTTGACATATTAAATTGAAGAGTGGATCTTTACCTACAATAGGGCTATACTATTTAGTTCTGGTGGGTGCTATTTTTAGAGATAGTTAGATTTGAAAATAAATTCCGATGTGTTTCTACCGTCCCCATGCCAGGGGCGGTTGAAACAGTGACTAGGGTCAGTTGAAACGCACGCGAAATATACAAAAAATATATAGCAACATGCTTTATTTAGCATTAGTTATAATTGTATTATAATAATAATGGCATCGTATGACAATATTAATCGGTGTTAAATAAAAGAAATATTGCCACTTTTAAGAACTCGTTTACTCGTTATATTAGGATAAAATTGTACAAAATTTCAATGAGGAGTTAAAGCGGTCACGCACTGAACGCACGCGCACGCACCGCGGTCAGAAGGGCGATTGGAGGACACGCAGAGGTGACCGGGGGTCCACTGGTCAGTGTGACGTTGGTAGTGACGTCCTCACGTGAGCGCCTTCACCAAAGGAGGAGCAAAGACGCACCGAACATAATTATCAGACGCCTACATAACCTCCCCCCCTGCAACACCTGCTGGTGTTGCAGTAGTAGTGCCTTGTAGCATTGGGCATAGTCGAGTTAGTGCTCGCCGCGTGGAACCTCGGCTCGTAGCAATATCAGCGACTCTAGCTACGCCATCGACCCCAGGGTAGAGCTTCGTCACACGCCCCATACGCCATTGAAGAGGTGGAGCGTTGTCATCTTGCAGCAGCACAAGGTCTCCCTCTTTCAGCGTGTTGTGGATGTTGGAGCGCCATTTGGTCCGCTGCTGCAGCTCGCTGACGTATTCTCGTTGCCAACGCCTCCAGAAGTGTTGACGGGCTTGCTCGATTCGTGCGTAGCGCTGCAGGCGGGCTGGATTCTCCTCTTGAAGGTCCGGATCAGGCAGCGAAGTCAACGGCCGTCCGATCAGGAAGTGCCCTGGGGTGAGAGATTGGAAGTCGTGAGGAGAGGAAGTAATAGGACACAAGGGGCGGCTATTGAGTATAGCTTCCACCTGTGCGAACAAAGTAGATAGTTCCTCGTAAGTGAAGTATGAATTGCCCATTACGCGTTTAATATGATGCTTAGCTGACTTGATTCCGGCCTCCCACAGTCCCCCGAAATGAGCGGCGTACGGTGGACTAAAACTGAACCGTATATTCTCGTTTGTAGCAAAGTCAGCTAGATTATTTGAATTTTCGGCAAAGAAATTAGATAGTTCCTTAGCGGCCGCGACAAAATTACGACCGTTATCGCAGAATATTTGCGATGGTTTACCGCGCCGCGCAATAAACCGTCGCAAAGTCATTATGAAAGCATCCTTTGAGAGCTCAGTGACCGCTTCTAAATGAACACATTTGTACCTAAAACAAATAAAAAGACATAAATAGCACTTGGAAGTTGTTGCGCCGCGACCCTTACGATTTAAGATGTAGAAAGGACCACCGAAGTCCAAGCCTACTGTTTGAAAGGGGAACGCCGGTGTTGTGCGTTCTTGTGGAAGGTGGCCCATTCAGTAATGGGTACGGTAGGACGGTGACACACTGGTGTCACCGTCCTACCGTACCCACTGTGCTACCGTAGAGGCGTTTGCATCGTACGCAACCACGCGACGTCTGTCGTGCAAGGACCCTGCCCCCTATCGGCCATACATAATCACGGATCGTACATAGTAAAAGCTGCGGTCCTGCGTGCATCTGTCTAATGTGCTCAAAACGAAATAAAAGAATACATAGGTGGTGTTTAGCATGTAAAATAATAGGATGCCTTTTGTCATAGCCATAGTTAGAACGGTCAAGTCGACCACCTACTCGAATAACACCCTGTTCGTCTTTGAATGGAGTTAGAGATTGAAGGATGCTCTTGCAAGAAATGCAATTGACTTTGTTTAAGGCGTCTTGCTCATTAGGAAAAGATTGGGCTTGTGAAAATTTACAAAGAAAATTGAACGAGTTGCGGAGCTTTTCTACTGTAAGGGCTCCGCTTAATTTGGATGTAGAAAACCTAGAGTTGTGGATAAAACGTAGAACATAGGCAAATGATCGTTTTAATCGCATAAAATTAGAAAATCGAATAGAAAAATTAGGGACTCGCATAAGGTTAGTCTGGACACTTGCAATGTAGTTAAATCGTGGTAGTCCAATTTAAGCTCGTTCCATTGGTCGAGTAAGTCGGAAGGTACAGAATCGTCCTAACTGATATCGCGACGCCACAACTCCTGCATTAATACCTTAGATCTAATAGTACAGGGACTTATAAGCCCGAGAGGATCGAATATTTTAAAAGAATGTGATAAGACTAGCCTCTTTGTTATCTGTTCGTCGCGATCATTGGGGATATTTATAACGACGTGTAGCGTATCAGAAGATGGTATCCACTGTAGACCTAGAGTATTCGTAGACTCACTGAACGTAAGCGTCGCTTGTGGGTCCGTCAATGTAGTGTCAAAGATAAAAGGAACGTTAGATTTGAACTTTCGAAGTGGAAAGCAACCCGATCGCAAGACTGAAACAACCGAATTTAAAATGTTACGTAGTTGTGAAATAGAATCAGCACCGGTGATTAGATCGTCCATATAGAAGTCGTGTTGTATTATTTGTTTGACGGAATCATCTTTACAATCCTCCCCTAACTGCCAAATACACTTAGTGCTCAGATAACTAGCGCTTGCGAGACCGTAAGTCACCGTATTAAGCCTAAGAGTTTGAAGAGGCTGTGACTCATCATCTCTCCATAAAATAAGTTGAAGATTACGGTCGTCTTCGTGCAAAGTAATTTGACGGAACATCTTCTCGATGTCGCCCGTCAGCACATATCTGTGTTGACGAAACCGTAATAATATGGAGAAGAGAGAATCTTGAACCGTAGGGCCTACAAGTTGTAAATTATTGATCGATACGCCGGAGAAGGTACTAGCGGAACCGTCAAACACAACTCGCAACTTCGTGGACTCACTGTTCTGCTTGAATACCGCGTGATGGCATAGAAAATAACCGGGATTTGGCCTCGGATCGTCTGCAACAGAACAGTGACCTAGCGTGATGTATTCGTTAATGAAATTTGTATATTGGATTTTGAGTTCGGGATTAGACCTAAAACGCCTTTCTAAATTAAAAAATCTATTTCTAGCCATTGTGTAAGAATTACCTAAACAATCGGGTGAGTCTTTGAGAGGTAAGCGGACACAAAATCCACCTGAAGAATCGCGAGAAGTGTAAGTCTTAAAATGATGCTCACATGCTTTCTCGTCTTCACTTAGAACCTTTGTAGGTGAAAGCTCTTCTAGCTCCCAAAAACGACTCAGTTGTTTGTGAAGATTATCATTTGGATCGGTTGAAGTTTGAAAATTGCAATTAATAGTAGAATTAGTATTTGAAAATTGAGACCCAAGATAAATAGAACCTGATATAATCCAACCGAATTCAGAATTAATTAGATACGGTTTGTTAGAACCTAAAGATTGACGTTCGCTACCTACGATTTGCCAAAATAGATCAGCACCGACTAACACGTCTATTGGAGACGGTTTATAGAAATTTGGATCGGCTAACTGAACACCTGTAGGTATATTAAAAATTTTAGAATTGATAAATGATTTTGGAATGTCGCCTGTAAGCTCGGGTAGCACCGGACAAGTCAACCTCGCAGTGTAGTCACTGTGTAATGATTTGATTTGGAATGAGCAAAGCTCATTTACACAGTGAGAGGTAGAATTTCCGACCCCGATGACGTTTACACGCTTCATCGGTGATGATTGTAGACCTAGTCTATCCTTAAGGGATTTGGAAATGAGACTAGACTGACTCCCAGAATCGAGTAACACCCGCACTGTTTCGCACTTGTCAGTTTGTGGGTTGACCGCTATAACCATGGCTGTGGACAAGAGTGTTAATTTATTAACGTTATTGCTAGCAAAGTTCACAGTCATATTAGTTTGAGTCTCACAACTAGCGGTAGTGCGAGGCGCGCTTGGGGCGTGCTCATGAGAAGCAGATTGTTTGCTGCAAAGCAAAGTGTTGTGACGCCGTTTGCAATTGCGGCAGTTGCCAAGGCGACAGGTGTAAGCGCTGTGGCCAGAACGCAAGCAGTTGTTGCAAAGCTTTAATTTAGCTACTAAGCCCTGCCGTTGTTGGACAGTTTTAGACTTAAAATTGGAACATTCGTAAATTCGATGAGGACCCTTACAGACGTCACAAGTAATATTAGTTGAATTAGATAAATGCGCAGTAAAGGTACTGCTATGAAGTTGACCTCTTTTATTATTGTTATGAGGTTTGTTGTATTTATTAGACATTGAATCGCCACCTGACCTATTGTGATTATAAGTTTCAAGAATGTCTGCACGGTCCTTTAGAAATTTGGTAAATTGCTCAAGAGTAGGAGACTCAGAAATGGAATTTCTGTGCTCCTCCCATTTCATGCTCGTTTTGCTAGCGAGCTTCGAAGATACAATATGGATAATTAAAGTGTCCCAGTATGAAGTAGGTTCTCCCAAACTAGACAGTGCACGCAAATTTTTATTGATATTATCAACAATAGACCGTAGTACCTTGTCCGATTCCGTTGATTTAGTATCAAAATTTAAAAGAGAATTTAAATGGCCTTTAATAAGTAACCTTTTGCTGTCGTAACGCTCGCGCAACAACTCCCAAGCTTTAAGATAGTTGGACTCAGTTACTTCTAGATTACTTATAACGCGAGCCGCTTCCCCTTCGAGGTAAGAATTTAGGTAGCAAAATTTGATGGGCGTAGGTATTTGTTGGTTGTCATGAACAAGTGAACAGTAAAGATCGCGGAACTCAAGCCACTTAAAATAACTCCCATCAAATTTCCCTATTTGCAAAGTAGGGGGTTTGAAACCAATTCCCGCTTGATTATGGCAACAATTAGACGAGGAGCTACGAGCGCCAGCTTGATTAGCTGCATTGTGATCGGCTTGAAATTGTTGCGCAGTAGCAATTAAATAAGCAAACTCAAGCTCAATTGTGTCACGCTCACTGAGCTCATCGTCCATCTGTGATGAATTCAAAACTTCTATCTGACTTTGCAAATCCTCAAACAAGCACGATAAATTCTCGATTTTGGATAACTGAATATTTAATTTTGCCAACTCAGTGTTATCTATCGATTTTAAATTTTCAACAGAAGCCAAATAATTTCTAAATTTAGTTAAACGGCCCTTAACTGAGCTGCGCTTAGCATTAAGTTCTCTCAATTTTGCGTCCGACATGATTGTAAACGACAACAATTAAACAACGGAGTAATAACTAACAAACACGCTAGAGAATTTAATAACGATAGATGCGAATCAAAACGTTAATCCAATGCAAGTAAATGAATATTGCGTCTTACGCCGCTCCTTTATACAAAACCGGTTAGCTATTGCACTTCGGCTGAGCGATGCACCGACCGCCCGAGCCGGCCGCGTAGCGCGTAGATCTGTAGATAAGCCGATAATCAAGTCAGCCGCGCGATATTCTCCTGGAATCACAAACAATTTTGACTTTAAAAAGAATTCAAAACTTATTGGGAATATTGGTTTAACCAGAAATGAAGTTTGTGAAATATTGTTGAAATTGATTTGTTAAGTACTTGTATTAATATGTAGATTGTAGGTAAATTAATAGGTATAAGAAGATCAAAAATCACTTGCGTAATTATGTATAGAATTGTATTGTAGTTGTAAAATTATCGTTATTAATTTGAAATTTATTTTAAACATGAATGTACAATATACTGCGTTATATGTAGGTAGTTTGAGACGACTTATGTATTCGATTTATGGAAAGTTTTATTGGCATTAAATCAAAATGGAATTAAAATGACACAAATGAAATGAATTGAATGTGTTTAAATATCTTTTAACACACAATGATGAAATAATAGCAATTTTCTTATAGGCGTGAAAATCGGAACTTTTAAAAGTTAAAATAATTGTAACGGCGCACAGAATGAAAGCTAGAATTCGCCAATTAGGGAGAAAATAGATGAAGGATTGAATTGGATAAAATATGGACTAGTAAAAGGAATGTAGGATATAGGTATGGAAAATAACAGGGACACTTAGCTGATCGGTTGGCGGTGAATGCTGCTGACCGGCGTGATGAAAGGACCCCAAAACAGTTGATTAGATGCGCTGACCCGTCGTGCTGGCTGTAGACTAGGAGGTGCAGCTTCTTTCTTCAGATGTAGATTGGATCCTCGAAGATTATTTTCTCGAAAATGGACTTAATTACGATGTCCTGTCACGGTCGCCAGTTTTCTTATGTTAAATAAAAGAAATATTGCCACTTTTAAGAACTCCTTTACTCGTTATATTAGGATAAAATTGTACAAAATTTCAATGAGGAGTTAAAGCGGTCACGCACTGAACGCACGCGCACGCACCGCGGTCAGAAGGGCGATTGGAGGACACGCAGAGGTGACCGGGGGTCCACTGGTCAGTGTGACGTTGGTAGTGACGTCCTCACGTGAGCGCCTTCACCAAAGGAGGAGCAAAGACGCACCGAACATAATTATCAGGCGCCTACAATCGGTCTTCAATGTTTTAATAGTCCTTCAGTGTACGTAACCAGGCTTTGACGAATAATTTGTTGATAGTGCATAGTTTTATCTCCAACTTTACCTCCGTATATGTATATTTGTCTCAATAAACTTAATCTGCCCTATGAAAGTCTTTACTATGCGAATTCGACATCGAGAAAACAAAACAAAATTATATGTTTTTTTACCTGTACCCACATATATTGTTTCAACCGTCCCCAACTCGAATTTTGGTAAAAGAAAGTTTATAGTAATGGTAGTAATAATAACTTATTAAAACTAGTCATCATTCCGTATTCTAAAAACTTCACCTAAATCATAAATGAATACTCAATATTTATACTTGAATAGATTAACATAATAATAGCTTGAAACTTAAAAGAAAAATACTTACTTTTGGGTGCTAAAATACAATAGGCCTATTTATAAAAATATACAGCACCCGGTGACCAATGTAACACTTTGATTTAGGTTTGGACTTGTCACCTGCTTCTTTTTCCCCTTGAACCCTTACCTGTCGGCTCAACCATTCGCGAGATATTCGACTTGTTTCAACCGTCCTGTGTTTTAACCGTACCCAGTTTACCCTACTAAGTTACATTGCAACGATTACTTCACCAAGGAGACAACATTAAATTGGGCACATAAATTAAATTTAAAATATAATTATTTCTAACCGCGCTTAACCATGCGGGCGAACATTTGTGCATCGCACAAATAGTCACACTTCTAAGAATTGGGAACACCATGAATGTAACAAAAGTCAAAACCTTCGTATACTTAATCATATTAGTGAGCGGCCTCACCTCACGTCGAACCTTCGCATTGTCTCCAGCACATTCGTGAAAATATTCGAAAAATTAACAAAGCTCTACATTTGTAGTAGGTAGTAATAAATAAAAGTATTACCTTTACAAACCTACACGCAAACACAATGGTTAAATTGTCAGGTGATGAAAGTTTGCCTATTTGCGTAATTTTAAAGGTTTATTTAAAAAATTATTATTTTCATGTTTTTTAAGCTATTGCATAGCTTCTATCGCGGGCCTAGAGGGTGGAGACCGAATCCAGAAATTCCGTAACGAAAAAAACCTAACACCCCCCACTCCGACCGGCACAGCGGTGACATCTATCGTTAAATACCAGAACTTTTAATGACTTTGAAATATCACGCTTGTCTCTTTAGTTCAGCAACCCGCCTTTAGGTGGCATTGGTTGTATTGGAAAACTACCGTAATCAGCTGTTTGTGAGAAAGTATATAGGTGTATAGGTATTTATCATCTATGTACAACAGTGAATCTGTACTCGTATAATTTTTGTAAGAAAAAAAAAATACTGCATTAATAAAATAAATATATAATTGTAATTGCATAAGTTGATAAAAAATGCTATGCAATAGCTTTACCGCGGCAGTCTCCGAGTGCCACACGTCTTTTTTTTTAATTAATATAAGATAGCTACATATAAGATTATTGAGGTGAGCAAAATTATACATATATATTAATTGTGATATTAGTATCCCCTACGACTCCTTCATTCAGAATTTATACAAATGGATAACGTACTGAATACTGAATGCTGAAGTTTATGTGCGTCAACCAATTAATTTATTCCAGCTACGTGAATATTTATGTACCTACCTATATTGTAGAGTGCATAAAAACTTGTTCGGGAAAATGTTATGTGGAGTCAGCCTCCGATATTTTTACGAACTATTTTATTTACGAGTATTATGCACTTTGCTAACTGTTCCGCCAAAGTTGGTATCTTTCGAAATAACATGAAAGCAATAAATGAGATTGTTATGTGTCAGTTCAGTTTGTCAGAGAGATTTATATTCAGACTTACTGTTTTATTATTCATGTTGGGACATAGCTCTATTTCAAATCTTATATTTATTGATCAGCGATTGATTTTGTTTTTATTATTATTTAAGTTGCAAGGAACCGACTACCCCAATGGTGCAATGGTTAATACGCTGGATCGCTGTTCCGAGGGTTCGATTCCCAGCGAAGCGGGAATTTGAATGATCAGTTTTAATTTTCGTTCTCGGTCTGGGTATGTGTCCTTGTCTAGTGTTTTGTCTATGGCACCCACGACACAGGGAATCCTAGTGTGGAGCTATGAGTGTGTAGAGTTAGCGTTAGAATGCTATCTTCATTTAATTACTGGTTATAAATTATTTCATTGTATTTCTGATCCGTACAGTAGTAAAGGACATTGCTCCGCGTTCATACAAACTTCGCCTAAGAACCAACAGTCATGAAAAATTGATAATTGGCTGAAGAATAATATTGTCTTTTTGGTTATCACTAATTAAATCCACGGACACTTCTCTGTAATTATTTATTAGCAAAAGTAAGTTTAATTTTGAGGTTATTTCGAAGAGAAAACATAGTGACAAGAGTTAAAGAAACCCCTATTATAAAGCATTACCTAAGTCCGTAAGCCAAAGCCACGGTCATTAAAGGATATTCCTTCAGAGTCCGTTGTTCAATATCTGTCGTTAAAAGCAAATTAAAAGTACACGTAAATCTCCTTTGCACACGAAACGAATGTAGGTACATAAATATGAATGAACTGCCAACCGCCGAAATTGTGTGAAAGTGACAGTTGTGACTGACAGTATCAATGACACTATGAACCATAGAGATAGGAATATAGTCCTTATAGATCAATGCTATGAACATAGAAACGTAAGACGTATTAAGGTCGTCGGACACACATCCATTCGGAAACAGTTCAACTTCGTCTTATCTCATTTTATTACCTCGACATCAGCCAGGCTTATTCCAAAGAAAGACATGCATGAAACTAACATTTAATGATATTTTATTTTATTTTAAAACATTGTACGACGAAATTAAGAGTTTTGTACAAGCAATCCTTTTCGACTTGATGTGTTTGCGGCAACCTTGGCATAGAGTAAAGAGGAGGATGTGCCAGATGTTTTTGTGAAATCAAGTTAATGTTTATTTATTTTTATTTCATTTGTAAGAAGTGTCCGTTGAAGTCTGCTAACCGTAATCAATACCTAAAAATAAATTGAGAATTATGATTTATGTGAAATGTA
Organism: Hesperia comma; assembly: GCA_905404135.1. Classification (NCBI taxonomy): domain Eukaryota; kingdom Metazoa; phylum Arthropoda; class Insecta; order Lepidoptera; family Hesperiidae; genus Hesperia; species Hesperia comma. Next base: position 9,265,915 of record FR990021.1, on the reverse strand, counting down.
TGCAATTTTTTAGGCGAGATTTGGCGATGTCCTTTAAATTATCCAGGTGAGCCCGTATCATAGGAGCCATTGACTTCCCCAACGATGATATAATCTCTATTGTAATAAAACTTAATTTACAAGATAAAATATAAAATTATTAATATATTATTAAAAACGCTTGACTTACTTAATTTTTACTGCACTTTGTGACTATGTTCATTTTTTATAATCTCAATGTAAATTTATTACCAAGTAAATTTGATACCATTGAATTTAAAACAAGAATAAAAAAAAAATGTGAGCCGTCATGGGACGCCTGGCAGATGTGAAACACACACACACACACACACACACATATATATATACATAATAATATGTGTATATATGGACCCTCGCAACGTACATCATCGAAACTGCAAATTGTCTACTTTTCAGGAGAACATTTTAAAGTTGTATTTTGATATAATGAAATGGGAAATAGAGTTATACTAAAACATTACCTGAAAAAAATACTTTATTTTATACTCTTTTTTTAAGCATGGTAATCTTTACGATAGTTTAAGTAGTTTTTTTAATATTGCACATTCGATTTTGTTTTTCGCATTTGTTTATGAACAATTTATCGAATATGGCAGTTTCGATTGTTTTCTACGTACATCAAACCACCGTTTATATCGATTGTGGCACTTACGATACTATTCTACCACATTTTATTCTAAGATAATACCCAGTTTCCACTTTCGATACTTATCATAACGAATTTATTCATTATTAGGGTGGTATATTTATGGAAATAAAATAAAATTGTATGTTTATATGGATTATCATTCAATTAGTTTATCAGTTTAAATAAAGTTAGCGATATTATAATTATAAAACTTAGCAATTAAAGGTTTTTTTATAGCCTGAAGGGCTGACGAAAAAGCTGACGAGCCACCTGATGGTAAGTGGTCATCGTCACCTATGGTCACGAGAAACACCAGAGGAGTCACCAGTGCAACGCCGGCCCTGATGGAGAACCCGTTTTACATTTCTTGAAGAACCCCGTGTCAAAGCGCTCCGAGAATACCTCAGAAGGAAGCTCATTCCATAACCTGCAAGTCCGCGGCAAAAACGATTATGAAAAACGGACCGTTCTTGTTCGCTACGAATCCAAGGAATGAGGATACTTCAATCTTTGGCAACTCACCACTCACCGTTGTAAAGTCGATAGAGAACACAGAGACATCCCATGTCTCTCCTAAGACTTAGATGTTCTAACCTCTTAGTGATTCGTGGGTCGTTGACAATTCGAACAGACATTAAACGATTAAGCTGATATTGTGGAGCCCTGTTCAGATATGAGAGCAGTAACTGTACTCCACGTGAGGCCTGACCTGAGCTTCATAAAGCATCAGTAAGTCCCTCGCAGTGAATATTGCATCGCCGGTTCAGGACACCAAGCTTTTTGGAGACCAATTTGGCCTTAGCTTCCAGATGACTCCGATATTGCACGTTGCTCGTAATGTCAACACCCAGAATCCCAACACTTTTATTACCTGTGAGTGCGGTAGCCTGGAATTGAGGCGCTATGACAAATGGTGTTTTTTAGCGGAAAACGCGCAAAGTTGTGTCTTCCTGGAGTTGAACTCAACTAAATAGAGTCGACCCCATTCCGAGACTTGCTCCAGAGGGTTCTTGAATTCAGAAACAAGTTTGATTCCTCCACTTGTAACCGAGAGGCATTTGCAGGGCCTGTATAATAGGCATCTCCCGTGCTGCCATCTGCATAGCAATGAATGCCGTTTGCACGCTCTAGCATGTCATTGATATGCAGAATCAACAGGGTAGGAGACAGCACAGACCGCTGGGGAACACCAGCGTTTATGGGTTTCAAATCTGAGCAACAACCGTCGACTTACGACCTTTATACGTCGCTCAGATAGAAAACTGGCAACCCAACTGCATTACCTCTCAGGGAGATCATAACATGGTAACTTCGCGAGAACAGTTTGTGCCAGACCCGATCGAAGGCTAAGATAAACCGTGCGTAAGATAAACTAAAGGACCATGATGGAAACCGTACTGCCCATCATTGATCAGCTGACGATCTTCGAGATATCTTAGGAGCTGTGTATTTATTACACTCTCCATCACCTTCACAAGCAGGGTAGTTATATATTTGGTATATAGGCCTGTAGTTGGCCGAGTCACTAAGATCGCCCTTTTTGGGGATAGGATGAACTAGAGCTACTTTCTACGAAGACGGTACTGTATTGTACTGTACTGTACTGTTTGATTTTCAGTTATCTTCTCTATTGGTAAATCATTATAAAAATCTTGGATAGAGTTTGAGATGGAATGGGCGTGCACTCATTACTACCAAGTACGGTGTTAGAGTCATTTATTAAATGGTAAACATTATCACAGGTATTATCATAGATTTCATTCAAAACCCTCCATTCTTCTTGTGTACGATTGTTGTACCGTATTGAAGATTCTGAACATATAATAATCAATATAGCACATGTATAGTAAAAATATACAATAAAGTTTAAATTGACCTATATCATAAGTTTTAATAAAAAATTAAGTTGCCATAATATCGAAAATGATAAGTATTACGCAGAACAGCATCTTAAGTGGCAAATTCGATATTTAGATTACAACGTACAACCTCGAAAGTGGTAAATACGATATTACTTCAACTTGGTACAACATCGAAAGTGTCATTTGCGATACTATCTTGTAGATTAAGAACGGTCAATTATACATGAACAGTATCGAAACTACCACTTTCGATGTTGTAGATTGTTAACCCCAAATATCGACTTCGTGGATAAGATTCATGATTAATATTATAATAAAAACATCACTAAAATTTGATTTTAGGTACTACAAGGCATTAGCTATCGATTATTGGGTTTTCGTTAAATATATTTTACACAAAAACACTCTGTGAGCAAAATTGCTTACCAGGTTTATCAATAATAATTTCTTCATAATCAGTGTTAGGTTTGATCAAATTAACTAACTTTCTGCCATGGCTATCCATTTTAACATAGCAAAGAAAAACAAATGAAAAACTGTCAAAATAGTGATAAAACGTTAATGCACTCTCACTAAGTCACATCCCGGCGAACACTGTCGATGCTACCAGTTTCGTCCTCCCCGCATCCCTCGCTAGTCAAGAACATAATCGAAAGTAACGCATTCGATTATATTCCGTGCTTAAATAGTGCAGTATCGACAGTGTTCGTTTCGAAAATTGGCTAAATATTGCTCAAAAAAATTAAATTTTTTGATATTTTATAAACAGTCACTAGTATGTTATTTTAGAGCAATAAAATGAAAAACGCGTTTTTGCAGTTTCGATGATGTACGTTGCGAGGGTTGATATATACATATATATACACATATTATATATTATGTCGGAGACGGAAATAAAATTAGATTAAAATCAAACTAAATAAATCATTAAACTTTGAATAAAACGTAAATCCGGAACTGTAATTTAAATGGCAACACTATACGAATTGTAAACGTGTCTCGATGGGATATCGGAGGGGGAACCCAACAGAGGGCACCTGTGATGTCGGCTACGAAGAGCGAGGACTTCTCGGGCAGACGTCGAGCTGAACGGTCGCATTAAGTTAACTAGAGTACTTTGTAATAAAATCCTATACTGCGTCGTACCTATGCCCGACGGCATAACGTTTCTCTAAGTGTATTTCAGTCGTATCACGTTTTAACATAACCTAAAAGCTTTAATCAAATTAAGTTAAACTGTGTAAACCTAATTTAAATCATGAAGACACGTATTGAACGCCCACTGTGTTTTATTTTTCACCTTGCAACCTGATGATCGGAGCATTATACCACCATCCTGACTAGTGCCTCCGAAATCAGAAGTTGGATGTAACTTCACGTCCCACACATGGCTGGCTAGGTTATTTCCAGGTTTTCAGATAGCAATTTTCAGATGAGAACTGGATTCATAAATGGCAAGCGAGTTGACATGTGCCATTACATCTCACATGGCATGGATGGAATGTGGCGTCGAATTTTGGTAAAGCTAAGTAACACAGCGAGTATGGGTATGGCATTATTTTTATTCCATTACGTCTGAGGTGATACAATTTCATTGCTTAAATTTTAATTTTTGTGTAAACTGTATTGTGTGTGAGTAGTTTGTTTGATAATCGTGAGTAAAAATAAAGACATCAATTTCCGGTAATAAAATCATTTAACGTAGTTCCGTAATTAAAACAAATCGCTCCTCATTGTAATCTTATTTTGATGTTTAATCGCTGAAAAACAAAAGAAATCGTTTTTATTATGACCCCTGTTTTTATTATGAAGGGAAAGTTACATCCTTTGATTTTAGTGTAGGTAATTTAACCAAGTATTATAACATCGAAACACGCTTTTATCATGCGATCATTTTGTTGAAGTTTAATGTGGGTAGATTTGTGGTATTAGCTTGTTAGAATGCCCAAGAGCTAAGTACCATTTGAAGTGTTGTGATATAAAAAGTGAATTTGAGTAGAGTGATAGCGATGAATCTTAGCTCGGCTGGTCGGACCGTACCAGTAGACATTTCGTAGCCGTAGTCCGTAGAAGTCGGTATCTGCTTGAAGTGGATGCGAGACTACTTTAAGTAGACCGTGGATACGCGGTACGCGGGTGGCTCTGGCGGAGGTCGGGGTCCATTTCGTAGCCGTAGTCCGTAGAAGTCGGTATCTGCTTGAAGTGGATGCGAAACTGCTTTAAGGTAGACCGTGGATACGCGGTACGCGGGTGGCTCTGGCGGAGGTCGGGGTCCAGGTTAGACCACGGAGGAATCCGTGCGACCCGTACGGCATTCGGAAGAATGCGCGTGTAACAAACGTAGTTTGTTGGTTGGGCTTAGCGAAAAGCCACAGGCCACGGGTTTGATTCATGCTTTGTTTTGAGATACCTTGAAGATAATAGTTGATGAAAGTTATTGGATAACAATGGTACTTGGTTGGGTAAGCATTTTTGTTCATTTAATTTAATCGAAATGTAACGTAACTCGAGTCATTTTAAAGTAAAATTATTATGTTCCGAAGTGACAATAATAATTAATCTAAGTTCATAAAATTCCTAAAGATAAAGAGGGTACATAGAATAGATTTTGTCTGGTCGAAAAAGAAAGAAACGTTTGAGGTCAGGCATTTTATTATGCATTCCGTGTTGGTACAATTTTTAATTGATAACGAGATATGACGTACAGTGCAGTGACTTTTATCAAACGTGTAATGTTCGTGATAGTTATTTTGGTTTTTGATAATTTGGTGCGCCGCTTATCGCTGAAAAGGATTAGTTGGAGAAAAATAAACACACACAAAATAGATGCTATATTTGTGCTCAACTTGATGAAGTATTTATTCCATTTATCGAGTACCTACAACGATAATAAAAGCCTACAACAATAATAACAATAAAAGCGTAAGCTAGTTTTTTTAAAGTGAACGGTTTGGTTGTTCGTTGGTGACGTCGATCGAATTAGTTGCTCATTAGTTCGAGTTGTTTTAAAAGTGAAACACAATACAATTTTCAAAGTTTTATTTACTATGTGACAAAATAATTTCGATATTCTAAATACCCGCGTAGTTCATTGTTAATTTTAAATATTGTGTAAGCGTTTCTAGGTTATAAGGAACGGGAGACCAAGACCTTTTCTGGTTCCTGTCTGCAACCAAGGGTGACATTACCTAGATATAGTAACGGCTAGACGAGGTAAAAGTGAAACGGCGTTTTTGATAAGTTTTCGAGGATGCACAGGCAGCAGCACACACAGGTTACACATGTGTTGTCTGGAGCCGAATCGACGGCTGCGTGCGTGCACTCGTGGGCTTCCTGGAGTTCATTCGTGTGACATTGAAGGAGTAAGCTCTGGCAACTGGCAGCCGCAGATCGGACGCAGCGAAACAGGTGATCTGTATCGTTCATACTTGTTTTGTAATAGCTTAAAGAAGTAGTAAATTAACTTTTCTTTTCGAGACGTAGTTCACTTGGTAAAAGACTATTTTTGAGAGATTTAGTTTTCGGTCAACTTGTCGAACGGAACTTTTGAAATTATACTTGAACGGTTTTGTAACTTTGAAAAATGTATAGTCCTTAGCTATGTAGGTATACGATTTGAATGTTATTTCTGGACAGAAGAACTGATTGTACTTGAGTACCGTTCGATGAGTCAACTTATTTGCGAAATGATAACTTTTGAGAAAAGTAACTTTTATGGGAAATGTAAAGTTTGTTTTGGATTAATCTGTAATGTGATAGGATAAATAAAGCGACATGTTGAACAAACCTTATTAAGATTATTTTTGATAAAAGCTCGAAATGATCATCTGGGTAGTGTAGTGTTTGTAACCGGATGGAGGTTGCATGCGGGGATGACTGGATAGAGGTTGCCTATTGGGTTGTTGCTTGTAACTGGATGGAGGTTATAAGGGTGATGATCAGAACCGGATGGAGGTCAGGGTGCGAGCACTGCAATATTTCAATGAGTTTCCTATTTATTTGAATGAGTATGGGTGTTGATCGACATGTCAGCTTTGGCCTTTTGAGAGAAATAATCTGTTATGATTTTCAAAATTTCTAATGATTTGATAAAGTTGTTTTTATTCCCTGCCCACTTACGTCAGGAAGGGCCGAGCTTTAAGAGATACTTTCGTTTGTGTTTATTGTTACAGGTAAATTCCGACACCACAGCCGATCGAGTCATCCAGTTTTACGACGATTGTACGACGACGTATTGCGTTAAACGTTAAAAACAAACCCGCGTTAATAATAAATTTGGTAATTTTGCTCTAAACAAGTGTCATGTTATGGAGTTTGTTTAGCCGTCTTCTTCTCCATAGCGACACCGGAAACGGCGCGGCGGGAGTGTAGGTAGTTAGGGCTAAAAATAAATGCAAAAAAAACTTTAAAACAAAAACTTAACTTAACTTAACTTTAACTTGGCGTTCAATCAAAGAAATTTTAAGTAATCTAAAAACTTGTTGCTCAAATTAAATTTGTAGTCTCGTTTAAAATTAGTAGCTTTTGCTGAATAAAATAAAATTAGAGCTTTGTTGTAACCTAAAGTAAAAGGCATCACACGAGGACGTGTGCTAGTCAGAATGGCCGTGTCGGAGACGGAAATAAAATTAGATTAAAATCAAGCTAAATAAATCATTAAACTTTGAATAAAACGTAAATCCGGAACTGTAATTTAAATGGCAACACTATACGAATTGTAAACGTGTCTCGATGGGATATCGGAGGGGGAACCCAACAGAGGGCACCTGTGATGTCGGCTACGAAGAGCGAGGACTTCTCGGGCAGACGTCGAGCTGAACGGTCGCATTAAGTTAACTAGAGTACTTTGTAATAAAATCCTATACTGCGTCGTATCTATGCCCGACGGCATAACGTTTCTCTAAGTGTATTTCAGTCGTATCACGTTTTAACATAACCTAAAAGCTTTAATCAAATTAAGTTAAGCTGTGTAACCTGTAACCCAATTTAAATCATGAAGACACGTATTGAACGCCCACTGTGTTTTATTTTCACCTTGCAACCTGATAATCGGAGCATTATACCACCATCCTGACTAGTGCCTCCGAAATATATATATGTCGGGAATAGTTAATCCATGTTATTCGTTTGGTGCTATTTAATCTGTAGTAGGCGCGGATCCATAGCGAATCGATACTCTATGGCGCGGTTGATCGGTCATTAGAAAAAGAATAATGAAAAGAAATGAAGGTCGTGTTGGTGATCGTAAAGATTCCTTATTAATTGTAATGCCGTGAATCTAAAAGAGTTAAATATCGCGTGACCGCGTGTGCGAGTGGTTAAAATCAATATCGTAACATCGCGAAGTAAATCCAATCAATACCAAAGCAAACCAAACCGAGTATTCATATTGAGCCAAAGAGAGATCATTGAATAAAGCAGTTGGTTACTTGATGGCTCAATCCTGTGTTTCATTTGATATCCTGAGTTGACGTCCTGACGAGAGAAGCCCATATTGCATAGTTTAACCAACACTTCCCACGATGCCCACACGAGAAGATCATTTAGAAATCAGTCAGGATGCCGATATCAGAAGTGGGATCGGTGTTGGTTTAAACAGAGAGGAGAACGATGATAAAGGACATAGCTATTGGCGTATTTTGTCTCTACAGCAAAATAGATACCTATTCCATACACAAAATACCTACCTAAAATATCCAAACAAAAAAATTTTGAAAGGCATTGAATGGCATGTTGCAGCGGGAACTAAGAGGTGTTACACAATGGAAATGCAGATACGTATTCTCATTGAATCATCCATAATTATAATTGATTTCAACAGCATAAAACTAACGTCATATTTAGTCTTTCAGCTATGTAAAAAAAACTGTGAGAATAATCAACGAAGCTACAACCCAGCAAATTTTGAAAAGGAGCAGTGTCAGAGCCGTTTGTAGCGAGGGTGGCTAGTCCGCTACACAGTAACGTACTGCGGAGCTACTGCCGTTGCAAGCGCCGTGCGCCGCGCTGAATGCAGCCAACCTGCATGGACGTGCTCTACAGAACCAATAACACATAACGCGGTCAGTCGGTAACAGTTTTGTTTCTAGATTCTGGTGCCGATTGCTTTTAAAGTTCTGAATATTGCTAAATAACTGTCGTGTGAACTTTTTAACACCTACATTATGAGGAGACCTGAACATCTTAGATTTCTTTTCTTAAAATGTTTACAAGGATGTGTGAAATCTATCAATTCATTAAGGTACAGACTATAGTCCATCGGTCTGTGTCCCTCACACGGTGACAGGAGACTAGAAATTGGCAGGGACGGTTATGAGCAGTGAAATAAAAGAACAGAACATTTAAAATATCAATTCATTGTAAGATTGTTCAAAAAAATAAAGAATATCCCAATGATCTTATTGTAGGTAGATACTTCCTGGTGTTTCTTGAATTTATACAGTGATATTATGAGTCTGAAGGCTGATGGATAAGCCTTTACTTCTCCACGGTCGGGCGTAGGCCTTCCCTAACTAGCGTTACTCTGACCGATCCTGAGCCCTCTGAATCCAGCGAATGCTTCAGGTCGTCGGTCCACCTGGTCGGGGACTCCTTTTTATTCTATTTACGTTATGGCTGAACTTAAGATATTGTTTTCCGGATTCTTCAGTAATAATAGAAATAAAATTGTGTATTTTAGATCCATAATTTTATTCTGAAAGTGACGTGACAGATAACTTTGACTAGATAGACAATGACATTTGAATGTAGTTTGTTTAAAACATAGAGATAGGAATATGGTTTAAAAGAACGATATTCACAATTTGAATGACAGTATGTTACAAAAAGGTTTAGATGCATGTCAGACGACTTATGTGGTGAAGTGGCTGCAATATCGGATTGTCGTTAGTAGGTTCTAGGTTCGATTATTGGAACGTGAGAATTTGAATGATTTTAAATTTGTTCCCGTTGTTTGTGCGTATGTGTGTTTATTGACTTTTGTCCGTGGAAATTGTGATACAGAAAATCAGCTCGTGAGAGTATGAGACCAATATGAGTGTGTATCGACCAAATTCACCCTCTCGAATTAATACTGAAAACTGGAGAGTACTGTTTAATTGATTACTGAATAAACGAAAAGTAATGTGGCATCGGCTCTATGGAAGAAGCCAAAATAATAAGATTCATATTTTTGAGGTTCGGTAATATTACATTAACATTGGATGCAATGATGCACATCAGATAGGATATCGTCATTTGAATAAGATACTGTTCAATTAAATGATTAGAAGAATGTTGAAGAATTAAATTGTTGTAAAGCCAAATTTAACGGAGGATACCTATAATTTCATTAATATCTCTACCTGTAATGTTCCATTATATGTGACGGTTGTTGATTCATGACTTGAATGAGCCGTTACTGTAGAGAATATCCGTTGCAGAAATTTGAAAGCAATAGGCATTTGTTAGTAGTCCGACATCTCTTTATTAATGTGGAATGTTTTTATAAGAACCGTTTAGTTGAAAAGTTAGAGTAAACTTCTGTTTACCGCACAACACGATTATCAACCCAGATTCCACCACCACCTGGATACTTGGTGATCACTTACCATCATCTGTTATTTCTTGACTAAATAAAAAAAATATAGCGAACGCTAATGAATTTAATTTAAATGTGTTCACGAAGATTAGTCTTGTCGGGTGCGTAACTTTGTCTTGACCGTCAGTATGATCATTGGTTTGTTTGTATTTGTTGTGAAGCATGTCTGTCTAGTAACCACCCTCTTGCTTGAGTCTGCTGTCGAACAACTTGAAGGGTTCCTGTAGGAACATAAAATGTCAATCATTTCCTTTTCTGTCTTTTGTCTTTCTTTGTCCAGAAGTGAAGCTGATGAAAAATACAAAGATTCTGGCTACATCGCAATCGGGTTCGAACGGACACCGTCGCAGGCAGCGGAGAAAGAGTATAGCGAGAGCTGAGCGGTGGTGCGGATGTCTGCGTTGTCTCAAGGCGACCGGGCAACCAAGCGGGTTTGGAGCACAATGAGCACTTAAAGATGGTTTGGTTGAACTTGCTTATAATTCTGGTAACGAGTATTCAGTACGAGACAGATGTTATGTTCAGTAAAGAATAATCACTCTAATGTTGTTGCACATTTGCCAACTTATGACAAAATAAGTTATCAAAATTTTAATGACTTAATATTACAGCGATTTAATTTACAAACAAAGTTCTTGGCTTAAATTCTAATTTGAAATGTCACTACTGACAGGATGGATATAAATAAAGAAATATGCTGCAATTATTGAACTGTATTTACAAAATTTTGAGAGCGGGTTGTTAAACATTTTGACTTTGCGTAGAAAATTCATAAGTTAGCACACGATTGCTTATTGAAGTTTTCAGGAGTCATGTACCAGTCGAAAAGGATATTGATAATAATAAACATTAGATATGAAATGTAAATTGTATCACAGGCTCTTTCGGTTTTAGAGAAGGGTTTTAGATCTTTCTTTCCGCACGGATGGAGGGAGAAAGCTGCCCATCGGTTTGCTTCTTTCGTTCCACACGGATGGAATGGGGAAGCTGATCATGGGTTTGGATCTTTCTATCCGCAAAGGTGGAAAAAGAGAGCTTCCCAGTTGTGTTTGAAAGAAAGAAAAAAGAAAGAAAATACGTGACAAAAAAAAAAAAAAAAAAACGAAAAAAAAGACGTAAAAATATGTGAAAAAAAAAAGAAAAAAAAAGAAAAAAAAAAGGAAAAAAAAGAGAAAAAAAAAAAATTCCACAAGGGTGGAAAAGAAAGCTTACCTTGTTGTAGAGTTGTAAAGGCGAAGAGAGAGCCCTGGCGTTAAAGGGGTTAATTTGAAGGCGTTGAGAAATTTTCTTGTTTTACGACTTTGGTACATGGCTCAGGTTAAAATGATACTGGTATTTCGAATGAGAATGACTTTATAATAGGTCAGGAAGGGCCGAGTGTAAAGAGATACTCGCGTGTGTATTTGGTTGTTACAGGTAATCTTCAAAGCCTAATACGTGTTCCGCTGGTAGGGCGAGGACGGATCACGGGAAGATGCCGAAACGCATACGGTTTTATCGCGATGACGTACCGAGTAAAAGTTAAAACAAATCGCGCAAATAATAAATTGGTAATTTTGTTCTAAATAAGTGTTGTTATGTTATGGAGTTTCTTCTCACTCGCTTCTTCTCCATAGCGACACTAGCGAAGCGAGTGGTAGTTTACGGTAGTCAGGGTTAAAAAATGCAACATAAAGTTTTTGAAATCCACTCGCAGCAGTAGCAGCAATAGTCATTTTTGATGTTAAAGATTTTGAGTTTTGTTTTGATTTGAAGTAATTGAAAATCGCGGATCGAGCAATGGTGATGGCGATGATATCGGAATGGAGCATCACCCAGGGACGGGTGACTGTCAGCGATGGCCGTGTCGGGAATAGTTAATCCATGTTATTCGTTTGGTGCTATTTAATCTGTAGTAGGCGCGGATCCATAGCGAATCGATACTCTATGGCGCGGTTGATCGGTCATTAGAAAAAGAATAATGAAAAGAAATGAAGGTCGTGTTGGTGATCGTAAAGATTCCTTATTAATTGTAATGCCGTGAATCTAAAAGAGTTAAATATCGCGTGACCGCGTGTGCGAGTGGTTAAAATCAATATCGTAACATCGCGAAGTAAATCCAATCAATACCAAAGCAAACCAAACCGAGTATTCATATTGAGCCAAAGAGAGATCATTGAATAAAGCAGTTGGTTACTTGATGGCTCAATCCTGTGTTTCATTTGATATCCTGAGTTGACGTCCTGACGAGAGAAGCCCATATTGCATAGTTTAACCAACACTTCCCACGATGCCCACACGAGAAGATCATTTAGAAATCAGTCAGGATGCCGATATATACATATATATATACACATATTATTATGTATATATATGTGTATATATATAATAATAATAATAATAATAATAGTTCTTTATTTTCCTCTTCACAATGTATGTATGTACAGGTACATATATATGTTTCACATCTGCCAGGCGTCCCATGACGGCTCACATTTTTTTTTATTAATTGTATTTCATATAAACTTGGCTTGAACACTGCCGTGCACCCTATTAACCAACGACCAAATAAATAATAAACGAAATAAAACTTTATTTAAAATTTCGAACTTGGCGAGGTGCACTGCCGTGCACCAAGTATTATAAGAAATAGGAAACGAAAAAGTAATTTTAATGAACAAAACAAATGGGGTATTTTTTGTGGAACTTGGCGAGGTGCACTGCCGTGCACCAAGTATTCTAAGAAATAGGAAACGAAAAAATAATTTTAATGAACAAAACAAAAGGGGTATTTTCTGTGGAACTTGGCTTAGACACTACCGTGTCCCTCATGAAGCTAATATTCGAATTTAAAATATGTATATAAAAACCAAACGGAGGTCGACCGATCGAGTGAGTGAGATAAAAGATGAGGCATTGTGAGATAGAATGAGCGTCGCGTCGCCACGGGCGAAGCGTAGGCCACGCCAAAATTCAGTTTACAAGTGAGCCATAAGATGTTTCACATCAAAAAAGATTTACTTAATGAAAAAAATGGACGCGAAATTTAATTGGTAAAGAAAGAGAAATACATACTTAGGTATTTTCTTTACTTCATTCATACTAAATACTTTACGTAGTTTAAATTTCCGGTATTAGGTACGATGTCTTGATGATCGACAGTCGTGGGTAGATTATTATCTATAGAAATCTGGAATACAATAAAGAATTTTTCATCACACCTATTCGAAAAAGACGACTTGGTTCGGACTTACGGGGTTCCAAAGTTGCTGTTTTCTATTCAGCGGGCGGGAATGAATTTTCATACAACTTTTCCTGCCGGCTAGATCTTTTCCGTCCTATTTTGAATTTAGAACATTTTAGTATTTTGCGCTAAAGAAATCGAACGCAAATATTGTTTGAATAAAGAATGTCTGGTACGACGCGAGGGCCCCGCCAGCTGAATAATAAAAAAAGAAATCAAATTAAGATTTCGTTTTCAAATTAAAATTAAGTTTTCGTGCATTTTTACGTATTATTTTCTATTATATATATATATTATTTTCTCATAGTGGGTGATGAAAAGTAGAGTGTATCACTCGGGTGCAAGTATATTTTTGGCTCGGGCGACGTACTTTGAATCCCTCGCTACGTTCGGGATTCTACTAAAGAATCCCTCGCTACGCTCGGGATTCTACTCTAGAATCCCTCACTTCGCTCTGGATTCAAAAAACGCCCTTGCCGAAAAAATATTACTTTGCACCCTTGTCATACAATCTACTATTGTTAGATCATAAATATCGTAGATTGTATGACAAGGGTGCAAAGTAATATTTTTTCGGCGAGGGCGTTTTTTGAATCCAGAGCGAAGTGAAGGATTCTTTAGTAGAATCCCGAACGTAGCGAGGGATTCAAAGTACGTCGCCCGAGCCAAAAATATACTTGCACCCGAGTGATACACTCTACTTTTCATCACCCACTATGAGAAAATAATATATATTTCGGAGGCACTAGTCAGGATGGTGGTATAATGCTCCGATCATCAGGTTGCAAGGTGAAAAATAAAACACAGTGGGCGTTCAATACGTGTCTTCATGATTTAAATTAGGTTTACACAGTTTAACTTAATTTGATTAAAGCTTTTAGGTTATGTTAAAACGTGGTACGACTGAAATACACTTAGAGAAACGTTATGCCGTCGGGCATAGGTACGACGCAGTATAGGATTTTATTACAAAGTACACTAGTTAACTTAATGCGACCGTTCAGCTCGACGTCTGCTCGAGAAGTTAGAGAGGTAGACTAGATTGAGTGGCCTTTTATAACACATGTCCAAACAGAAAACACATAGGTGGCTCTACTGTGCTCAACTGAAAGTCAGTATAACAACTAGATTAATTTCTGCACACGGAAATAAAATAGAATAAAACTTTTATTTACTTTGATTTTAATCTAATTTAATTTCCGTCTCCGACACGGCCATTCTGACAACGTCACACGTCCTCGTGTGATGGCTTTTGATTTAGGTTACAACAAAGCTCTAATTTTATTTTATTCAGCAAAAGCTACTAATTTTAAACGAGACTACTAATTTAATTTGAACAACAAGTTTTTAGATTACTTAAAATTTATTTGATTGAACGCCAAGTATTTTGTTTTAATTCTGTTTTTTTTTTTTATTTTTTTTAACCCTAACTAACTACACTCCCGCCGCGCCGTTTCCGGTGTCGCTATGGAGAAGAAGACGGCTAAACAAACTCCATAACATGACAACTGTTTAGAGCATGTTTAGAGCAAAATTACCAAATTTATTATTAACGCGGGTTTGTTTTTAACTTTTAACGCAATACGTTGTCGTACAATCGTCGTAAAACTGGATGACTCGATCAGCTGTGGTGCCGGAATTTACCTGTAACAATAAACACAAACGAAAGTATCTCTTATAGCTCGGCCCTTCCTGACCTAAGTGGGCAGGGAATAAAAACAACTTTATCAAAGTCATTTTGTGTAAATATCGATTGGTGATTACTCTGTAAGTGCGATTTTTTTTTTTAATTGCGATTGATGATTTGTTAGAAGTGTGATCATTTCATTTTTGTTTTGTTAATTTTTTTTTTTTTTTTTTTTTACTTTTTAGTTCCGCTTAAGTAGCGTCATCGCTTAACCAGCGGCATCACTTAACCAGCGGCATCGCTTAACCAGCGGCATCACTTAACCAGCGGCATCGCTTAACCAGCGGCATCACTTAACCAGCGGCATCGCTTAACCAGCGGCATCACTTAACCAGCGGCATCGCTTAACCAGCGGATTTTTTTTTTGATTTCGATTTTTTTTGTTGTTTCTCCAAATCAACTCTCCGTAAAAGGGAAATAAACAATGTCTACATTACACTTTTCGTAGTCTGTCTAGTGAGTACTGTCTAGTCTGGGACTGAATGTTTTTAAAGAGTAATTATTACCCATGACCCAAAAGTGATTTTGAATACTCAAGTTGGCCTTTTAAGAGAAGTTGGTTAAGCTGTTATTTTCTCAAAATCCTGTATACGGTGGATGTGCTTTCACATTAAAGTAACATAACCGTTCAAATACAATTTCAAAAGCTCCATTCGATAAGTTGACCGAAAACTAAATCTCTCAAAAATAGACTTTTATCAAGTGAACTACGTCTCGAAAAGAAAAGTTTTAATTTACTACTTCTTTAAGCTATCACAAAATAAATATGAACGATACAGATCACCTGCTTCGCTGCGTCCGATCTGCGGCTGCCAGTTGCCAGAGCTTCCTCCTTCAATGTCACACGAATGAACTCCAGGAAGCCCACGAGTGCAGGCACGCAGCCGTCGATTCGGCTCCAGACAACACATGTGTAACCTGCGTGTGCTGCTGCCGCCTGTGCATCCTCGAAAACTTATCTGAAAACAGAACGATGCACATTGCATCGTCACATGTGAGATTACTTTTAAACTTTCACTTTTCACAAAGTAAATTAAAACCAATCGAAGTGTGCTGCACTTGTAATTAAAATAATTGGGGAACTGATTGTATCCAACTGCTACTTTAATTAAAAATTTCAGTGAACTTCCACAAACTGCTATTAATTAATTAATTTTTTTAGGATATAGAAAATGACGAACGACAAATTTTACAGAACCTTCGATATCTTAATTGTTATCTTTTGTCACATTTCACTAATTACAAGACACAACAAAAGGTCATTTTCACAAGGAACGAAATAAAATGGAAGTTATAATACTGCAACACCCGATGTAACCAAATAAAACTTTGTCATACCAAAAACGCCGTTTCACTTTTACCCTGTTTCATGCTACCACAACTGGGTGATGTCACCCTTGGTCCCAGACAGGTACCAGACAAGGTCTTGGTCTCCAGTTCCTTATAACCTAGAATCGCTTCCTAAACGCAGCTTAAATCCGATGTAAACAGTTACGTCGACTTTATTTATTTCGAAAATGTAGTGACTAAAGCGGGAAGAATCCAACTAATTCTTTTCAGCGGTAAGCGGCGCACCAAATAACCAAAAACCAAAATAACTGTCACGAAAGGAATGAACACGGGTTATAAAAGTCACCGCACTGTACACCTGATCTCATTATCAATTAAAAATGTACCAACACCATGGATGTAAAGTCTAGATGGGCCCGTAACATACATAAGGCGCACGGCGAGTGGTCAACATTGGGTTGTGTGATTGAGTGATTGATCAAGTCAGTCTGTTGTAGACAGCAGCGAGGTACACATCTTCCGTACGCAAAATTGATTTCAGTAATTTCGTCCGCAAATGTAGAAAATATGGCTTCCTGTGCCTTCAAAAATATTCTAACAATTCAAGAAACACAAATAAAGTCCAAAGGAATCACATTTCATTATGTAAACATTGAATTGTAAATTAAGTATTTTCACTATTTCTAAAATAATAACTAAAGTAAAATGGCGCGTGACATATGTAAGAGTGACAAAGACAGCACGACTAAAACTTCGAAACGCGGAAGCGAGATATCACTATGTAATCTGTTCGTTTTCAAATATAGTAACAAAATTCCATCGCGCCAACTTCACGCACAAACCGATTCGATTCAAAATTGGATTGTTCCAACTTGACGCACATTCGAACGTGCAAGGCCCGTCTAGGTATATATGTCTATGACCAACACGGAATGCATAACAAAATGCCTGACCTCAAACGTTTATTTTTCTTTTTCGACCAGACTACAAAATCTTATCCACCAAAGGGGGTATCTTTAAGAATTTTATGAACGTAGATTAATTTTCACTTCGGAACACAATAATTTTACTTTAAAATGACTCGAGTTACGTTACATTTCGACCAAATTAAATGAACAAAAATGCTTACCCAACCAAGTACCATTGTTATCCAATAACTTTCATCAACTATTATCATCAAATCTCAAAACAAAGCATGAATCAAACCCGTGGCCTGTGGCTTTTCGCTAAGCCCAACCAACAAACTACGTTTGTTACACGCGCATTCTTCCGAATGCCGTACGGGTCGCACGGATTCCTCCGTGGTCTAACCTGGACCCCGACCTCCGCCAGAGCCACCCGCGTACCGCGTATCCACGGTCTACCTTAAAGCAGTTTCGCATCCACTTCAAGCAGATACCGACTTCTACGGACTACGGCTACGAAATGGACCCCGACCTCCGCCAGAGCCACCCGCGTACCGCGTATCCACGGTCTACTTAAAGTAGTCTCGCATCCACTTCAAGCAGATACCGACTTCTACGGACTACGGCTACGAAATGTCTACTGGTACGGTCCGACCAGCCGAGCTAAGATTCATCGCTATCACTCTACTCAAATTCACTTTTTATATCACAACACTTCAAATGGTACTTAGCTCTTGGGCATTCTAACAAGCTAATACCACAAATCTACCCACATTAAACTTCAACAAAATGATCGCATGATAAAAGCGTGTTTCGATGTTATAATACTTGGTTAAATTACCTACACTAAAATCAAAGGATGTAACTTTCCCTTCATAATAAAAACAGGGGTCATAATAAAAACGATTTCTTTTGTTTTTCAGCGATTAAACATCAAAATAAGATTACAATGAGGAGCGATTTGTTTTAATTACGGAACTACGTTAAATGATTTTATTACCGGAAATTGATGTCTTTATTTTTACTCACGATTATCAAACAAACTACTCACACACAATACAGTTTACACAAAAATTAAAATTTAAGCAATGAAATTGTATCACCTCAGACGTAATGGAATAAAAATAATGCCATACCCATACTCGCTGTGTTACTTAGCTTTACCAAAATTCGACGCCACATTCCATCCATGCCATGTGAGATGTAATGGCACATGTCAACTCGCTTGCCATTTATGAATCCAGTTCTCATCTGAAAATTGCTATCTGAAAACCTGGAAATAACCTAGCCAGCCATGTGTGGGACGTGAAGTTACATCCAACTTCTGATTTCGGAGGCACTAGTCAGGATGGTGGTATAATGCTCCGATCATCAGGTTGCAAGGTGAAAAATAAAACACAGTGGGCGTTCAATACGTGTCTTCATGATTTAAATTAGGTTTACACAGTTTAACTTAATTTGATTAAAGCTTTTAGGTTATGTTAAAACGTGGTACGACTGAAATACACTTAGAGAAACGTTATGCCGTCGGGCATAGGTACGACGCAGTATAGGATTTTATTACAAAGTACACTAGTTAACTTAATGCGACCGTTCAGCTCGACGTCTGCTCGAGAAGTTAGAGAGGTAGACTAGATTGAGTGGCCTTTTATAACACATGTCCAAACAGAAAACACATAGGTGGCTCTACTGTGCTCAACTGAAAGTCAGTATAACAACTAGATTAATTTCTGCACACGGAAATAAAATAGAATAAAACTTTTATTTACTTTGATTTTAATCTAATTTAATTTCCGTCTCCGACATATATATAATAGAAAATAATACGTAAAAATGCACGAAAACTTAATTTTAATTTGAAAACGAAATCTTAATTTGATTTCTTTTTTTATTATTCATCTGGCGGGGCCCTCGCGTCGTACCAGACATTCTTTATTCAAACAATAATTATTTGCGTTCGATTTCTTTAGCGCAAAATACTAAAATGTTCTAAATTCAAAATAGGACGGAAAAGATCTAGTCGGGCAGGAAAGTTGTATGAAAATTCATTCCCGCCCGCTGAATAGAAAACAGCAACTTTGGAACCCCGTAAGTCCGAACCAAGTCGTCTTTTTCGAATAGGTGTGATGAAAAATTTTTAACCGACTTCAAAAAAGGAGGTTCTCAATTCGACCGTATATATTATATGCTTTTTTTTATGTTTGTGTAGCGATTTTTTCGTCGTTTATGGGCTGATTTTGATAATTCTTTTTTTGTTGTAAAGTAGATATGCGCAGTTGGGTCCTTTTAAAAGAATCACCAGGATCTGATGATGGCATCTCGGAGAAATCGAGGGCAACTTTCGAAAATTGTAGGGACGACTAGTGTATTTGTTAATGTTTTCATAAGTACATGAAAGCGCTACAATTTCATGAAGGTCTGGAGTCGATCTGATGAAGCCGAAAGTCAGTCGAGGGAACTCCTCAACGATTTACTGTAGTTATCTAGTGTTTGGGCTTGATTAATTTGTAGTGACGAGAACTTTACACCTACATGTCGAATTAAGCGCCATCTGGCGAGTAGTTTTTGAGTTATCTCTGTTTATCGAGGTTGAAGTCGGTTATTTTTTTTGTAAAAGGCAATAATAACAGTGTCATCATCAATTGACAACCTATTTATATTTATTGTTGGATTTGGTTATATTATGTGATAAATGAAAGTTTGTTCTCGGGAAAAAGGACATAATTATGTAGGTAGGTACACGAAGAAGCTGTTTACTCAAATAAACGATAAACAACATATTTTTAGTTCACGAAATAAAAATATTTTTTAAAATTTTCGTTATATTTGTCACAAATAAAATAATTTGTACCTTTCAAATTTAATCCTATCGATTATGTATCAATTACGACGAAACGAATGTACGCCACCTAACCCTCTTAATTAAATACTGAATGATTAATGGTCCTTTCATGTTAATGCAAAGGCTGAAATCCCAGGTGTCTAAAGTACATACATTTTTGCAATTAGTTATTTATGTTTAGGGTTTGTTAAATGTATACTATGTGAATTCAATGAAAATATCCTTTATAAATATAATTTTGTGAATTGATGACGCTGTTACAAATTAAAAAGCAGAAAACATAATTTTAATTGCAATATATAAATCTCTTGAAGGGGTTCTCTCAAAAAGGGGTTAATTTTGAGGTGTCAAACATTCAGATATTCTAGTTTTAGATAAATATTTTTGATATGTATTAGGTAGGTACGTCCTATAAGACTGTAAGAAACGGCCTTAATCGATTGATTAAATTAAATAATTAATAAATCATAATATTCACATCTCAGACTATAATTGATTTGGGTTCAATGGGATTGAATAGACTTGTAATATTTTTAACCGACTTCAAAAAAGAAGGAGGTTCTCAATTCGACCGTATTATATATAGTTGCTTTATATTCATAATTTTAGTTTCTTCGTAGATGTTAGTAGTTGGGGTACGGTAACGGAAAACTATTTTTAATATTTTGTAGTACTTGAAGTTCATTTAATTTGGTTTTTGAAGCGCAACCCCATATCTCAATTAAATATAATAGATGGGGCTTAACTAAAGCATTATATGTATATTGTATTTCTTATTGAGCTTGGTATACATTTACCCAAATTATAAATAGAGCCTAGAAGAGATAATAGTTTTTTTTGACGTGTTCAATATGAGAATTCCATCTTGAGTTGCAGTCTAATCTCAGGCCAAGGTATTTTTCTTCCTTTTTATGTTGTATGGGTATGTTGTTTATCAAAAGTGGGGCATGAGGTGGTATAATTTTGTTTTTGGCTTTGAAAATTATATAACTAGTTTTCGAAATGTTGATCGTTAAAAGATTATGTTGTAGCCAGTTAAAAAGGGTATTTAAATCATGTTGCGCTTGTGAGATAAGTGTATGAATGCTAGGTCCAAAATAAAAAAAGCAAGTATCATCTGCATAAAGTGTAATATGACCCTGTAATCCTAGTCCCTGAATATCGTTGATGTAGATTAAAAAAATGAGCGGTCCCAATATGGATCCCTGAGGAACTCCATATTTTATAGGTAGTGCGTAACTTTGAGAATCATTAATTTTAACAACTTGGGATCTGTTTGTCAGATAAGATTCAAACATCTTTAGTGCTTGACCAGTAATATTTATTCTTTCTAACTTATATAGGGTTATCCATTAAGGACGGGTAGATTTTAAAATTGAATAAAACAAGTTGTACATGAGATATCAATAAGATTTTATGTTTATTTGAGAGCCTCATCAACCGAGTGGTTGAATTTGCTACAGCAGTCATCTGATTCACGTGAAAATTAAGTGGTATTTGATTTGCTAATATACACCCAATTTCAGAAAAATATTTGTTAAAAGCCTCAAAAATGTCCCTTAGATTAGTATATTGATTGGAATCTATAATTATTTTTGAGGGAGCAGAACTTACTTTAATCTTATTATTTGCTAGAGTATTTACTAATTCCCACATTTTTTTCGGCTTCTTACTGCATTTGATAAATTGTTCATAATCATAACTTTTCTTTGTCTCTTGGATCAATTTTGCCACATATTCTCTGCTGTTTTTAAATTCTAACTGTAAAATGTCATCATCACGATTCTTTATAGTATATTCGGCCCACACACTATTTCTGTGACTTCGATTACATTATTATTTATCCAATCTTCTTGGTAAGTTAAGGATCTTGGTCCTCACTATTTTGTTCTGTTCTACTAGATTCTTTATTTCATTTTCCAATTTGGTGTAATCGCTATCAATTTTATCACAGTTAGTTATGCTTAATGATGTACTCGTATTTAGTTTATTGTAGTCAATAGACTACAATAAACTAAATACGAGGCAGTATATTGTATGCGCGTTTTCGGTGGTTTTTTTTTTTTTTTCTATATATATCTGTCTATGATCTGTTAAGCTGGAGTCGATTAATGCCATATGGAAATTATCCCTTTTAAAATTTGTCACAATATGATCTATGACAGACTTTTTTGTTGAACATTCTCTGGTCCAATATTTTCGTGCTATTTTGATCATTACTTTATAACCATTTCCTGTTAAGATATGATTATATTCTTTATTCTTTTTATCTTTCGTTAACAGATCGATGTTAAAGTCCCCAAATACCATTGTTCTTTTCCTATGTTGTAGTTGTGCTTCATATACTTCTAAAAAGTCTTTAATGTTTGTATTACCAGGATTATATATAAGCCCCACATGTAGTGTATATCTTTCAAGTTTTATTCATAAGTAGTTATTTTAGTTTTAAACAATAACATCTACATCTATATCCATTCTAATATTATAAGTGCGAAAGTCTGTCTGTCTAACAGTTTGTCTATGAGGCTTGAGATGGTTGAAATAGGCGGTGAAAGTTTCTATGAAAAATCTAAAGTGCAAGACCGATTTCAATGATTTTTCTGACCAAGATAGTTGATGAAGCAAGGTCAAACATAGGCTAACTATTATTTCAAAAACCAACCTGTATGTGGATTAAATAGGGTATGAAATTAATATAAAATCTAAACCGCTTAATGCAAAAACCTGAAAGGAGACCAGCAACTTTCTTAAGGACCTTGGGCCTGGAATATGAACATGCATGAGACATCGCTTTTTAGATCGAGGTTATTGTTACCACATTGTGTATGTTCCGTTTTTGCGGAAAATGATGGGATTAATGGAATATAATCGTCTTACGAACAGCAAACATATTGTATCTACTTTAGTCGTTTAATATTTTAATGATATGATGTAACTAGATTTTTAAATATGAAATAGATGTATTAAAATATGCAAGATTATTTAAGGGTATTGAACAAGCTGTTCGCTCCAGGCCCAAATCTGATGTTCTCCTTTGGCATGTTTATAATTTGGGGAGAGTAGGGGAGCACCCAGCCTCCTTCGTCCATTTGCGATATAAACGAACGCGGGCGCTACGCGGCTACGCGGGCGATGACTGATGCTGGATGGAACATAATAAAACTGTAACTAGTCAATATCTAAAAGTGGAAGCAATAAAAAAAATATGTCACGTTTACATCCCATAATAATTGTATGTCATACCTTTTTAGGGTTCCGTACCCAAAGGGTAAAACGGGACCCTAGTACTGAGACTTCGCTGTCCGTCCGTCCGTCTGTCACCAGGCCGTATCTCATGAACCGTAATGCAGTTGAAATTTTCACAAATGATGTATTTCACTTTTTTAGAGGCGACCATCTCAGACCTCAGGGGTAGCAACGCATCTGTGACCGAATTGGAACAAGACTCATACTAACAATAACTAACTGGACTATTACTAACATTAACTAACAGGACTAACTATCACTAACAGTCCCTGTCCTCACACTTATTAACAAACTAACCAACTAATATTCTAACACCATCTACTAACTGGACTAACCATCCTAGTCCCTTTGAGTCTAGTTCTAGGTCGGTCACAGTTGTTATGGGCGGCAGGGGAAGGGCGGTACTGCATGCTCGTTTGCTATCTTAATTCCATAAAAAAAACAAATACTAAAAAACAGAATAAAATAAATATTTAAGTGTGCGTTCATACTTTCGAAGCCTCAGCGAGTTTAGTTACCTTTCGGTCCAAGAAATGGCCTTTTTCTAATATGTGGCTACAGTAAAACAATAAAATATTTAAGTGAGGCTTTCATACAACAGACCAGATTTTTTTGGCGTTTTTATACATAATGGTACGGAACCCTTCGTGCGCGAGTCCGACTCGCACTTGGCCGGTTTTTACTTTTTCGATGGTGCGTTAACGTGTTTCCAAATAAAGTGTAGTGAAAGTATAGAAACAAGTTATTTTTGTTATAGTTCACTTAGCTTAGTTACCAGTTTAATAGTGATTAAACTATCATTAAATTAATTACCTCTTCTGTTATAGGTATATCACCATAGATGAGGAAATTTATTCAATTCGATCAAACATCTTTTTTTCAAACATTTTACATAAGCTAAACGTGCTACAAAATTTTACACCTTAGAAGCAAAAAGAGCCCGAAGAACGCTAATATTCAGACAGCCGGAGATTATCATAGAAAATGTATGTAAAATGTAGTCACGGAGAGAGTGATAAAGTTGAATACTAAATTGAGAGCTCTGAGTCCACGGACACAGCTGCTCCGAGTGAACCGCTACTAAGCTCCAGTTGTATGTTATATTAGTTTGATGGTCGCAAATTATGTTCTCGAGCTATGACATTATTTTATTGTTTAACGGATGAGTTTTATGTGTTTGCTATAACAACTGTGAGTAGCAAGATCAGCAGGAGATGGTGATATGCGATGTGGTGATGCGAGGGTAGATTTGGCGTACCTACTGGTGATGCAAGATGCCAGTGGAGAGGTGCTTTAGGGAGGAGCGGTGCTTTAGTGGAGAGGAGAGGTGTTTTAGAGGAGTGGATAGGAGAGATGGTAAGCAGGAAGGGTTTCGGGTTTTCTATTAAATGTTAAGTACTGTCCAGCGACTTGGCCGGTGTTCATGCTGATTCGTCATTTGAGACCTACTAACATAAAAATAGGTATTATAACTTCCACACAAAATTGCTTACAGGTTGCTAATTGAAAAGAAAAAAAAAATTGGTTGCCTGTAAAGTCGGTATACGGGCGAAAGTTTTACGTGACAACGACTTTGAGTGGTAAAATAATTTTAATGTGAATATTCATTCGTATAGTAGGAAGAAGGATGAAATAATAGTAACAATTTAAAACATTTATATATACTGTCTAACCGTCATGTGAAGGCGGAAGCAATTTAAGTTTAATGTTTTATTTTTGTTAAATAGTTCCTCACTTGTAAACAAGATGGCATTGTACCAATTTGTGAAACGCGCTAACGAGTGTAACGTGGAGTTTATATAAGAGAAAAATTTGTAAAGGGCAATGTGTCGACTTCTTTGGTTTTATAATAAACTGCTATTTTGGGTTTGGAAGCAGTTGTGGTTATTTGTGAAGTTGACCCTGCGTTCCCGTATCTTCATGGGGTAAACATATACAAAAAATTATATTTAAAACATTGTAACACCATCCGCCATCTAGCGCTGCTAACCGTTAGACCATTAACCATTAGTCACAACTAAGTGAGGTAACAAACTAGTTACTCTACTTCTCCAGAGATGGCGCTGTACCATTTTCTGAAACACGCCAACGTGTGTACGCCGTAGCTACTATAAGTAACGTGAGCGGAGCTACTAACGCAGTTTCTTGAAGTGCCACCCGGCAAACCAATTTATAAGACGTTGTCACGGGCGCTGTACCATTTTCTGAAACACGCCAACGTGTGTACGCCGTAGCTACTATAAGTAACGTGAGCGGAGCTACTAACGCAGTTTCTTGAAGTGCCACCCGGCAAACCAATTTATAAGACGTTGTCACGTCAATAAAAGTAAGTTTTGGTACCTACATTTATTAGACATCAAAGTGCAATAAATGAGGTTTGATTTTGCCTTGACCAGTCGACTGCTCGAGGCAATATAGCGAAAGATGTATTTATTGGACCATCGAAATTATGGGGCAGAAAATGTCTAGTGCCTTTAATCACAGGCGAAACATTCAACGAATCGCCATGAGGTTATATTGTACTACATTTATCAGTCAATTTGATACTGTGGTAAATTTTTTTCTTATACTCGATTTTTGACCGCGACTTCCCCTGGGTCAAAATGAAAATGAAATTCGCCATTGCTTCAATTAATTCGGCAAACGACAAAAATATCAGTGGACAGTCTACTTTATCAATCGACAAAACTGTCTGTCACGGGGATGTTTCACAAGAAGAAAAGCACCACGACACCACCACCACACACAGTCTTATAATGTCTATCCATAATTAGGTATGTCAAATTTTATCTCGATCTGATATAGAAACTGATAGCCTTATGCCACTCTCCAGGCTTCTAACTATCTCCAAATACAAAACATATACCATAATCATTACACGTTGCATCGTGAAAGAAAGACAAACAAACAAACACACTTCGCATTTATAATATTAGTATGGATTACCTTATTATACCTAGTTTTCCGAACTACAAATTATATGTTTGTGATTCATATAAAAGTCAGTCTGCAAGTCACAATTTATTCTAGCAAATCAAAAAGAACTACCATAAAGCAGTAACGTTGCAGTTAATAGTAAATTTTGACGCAATAAAGGTTATTGGTTGCTCCCTTGGGGTACAAGCTTAAATATGTGGAACAAAATAAAACAAATAATAAGCGATAAAGAAAAAAATATTTATTCAACCGGAAATATAAATCCCATGGAGTTTCATTCAGCTGTACATATTTTAACAAAATCTTATGGCTTGTATGATGAGTCCTTTTTTGCATGGTCGTAAGTACTTTTTTTATTTTAAAACTAGAAAACTTGTTCTCTTTTTGCTTCGGAAAACCTTAGTAGCCTCATCTAAAATTGTTAGGTGTGTTCCTTTATATTGACATAACTTTTTATGGAATTAAGGTAACAAACGATCATGCAACACCATCCAAGCTGCCGCCCCTAACAACTGTGACCGACCTAGAACAAGACTAAATTTAGGGACTACATAGGTTGTTTTGTCTAGTTAGTAGATGGTTTTAAAATACTAATCAGTAAGATTTAAGTAAGTTTGTTATTAAGGGTGAGTGTGTTAATAATAATCCAGTTAGTAATTGTTAGTATGAGTCTCGTTTTAATTAAGTTACAGATGCGTTGATAGCCTGGAGCACTGGGATGATCACCTATAATAAAGTGTAACCGTCTTCACATTTATTTTCTTTTATTTATGAACCGATTGAAATAAAACAAACTATATTATCATTTATTTATTATCAAATTATTTAAGTAAATCTTACTTTAAAATATTAGTGAAAACCACAACCAAATCGGTTTAGCCACTTCCGACGTTATCATTTTCCTTTTTTATTTTTCAGGAACATGCTTGTAGTGTTTATGATATTGTGTCCTCTACCAGGCATTGCTATTAGCATATTGGCATTTTATCATGGCTGGCTAATACGAGATGCAGCTGTTATAATTGAAACGGGAACCTACATAATCATCTTGTCATATAAGATATGTATTTTGCCATGTTTTAAACTAAATATTAAAGATTTCCATGCACTTATGCGTATCTTGAGGGAAGATTTTATGTACGTTTGCACGGACGGAAAGAGTTACAGGTAATTTAGGAACAAAAACATCTCTTTTTATAAATATTCATTAAATAACCTGTTTATAGCTAAGCCGGTAATGAAATCTCTAGAAGTTATAATAAGGAAAAAATGTTGCGCAAGACCTTCTATAGTGAGACGATGCAGAAGTAAAATTATTCTACAGATAAGTTACATTATGTTATGTAATTTTTATATTTCCTTCAGTTCAAATTACAAGTATGCATCATCACAAAGGTATATTTAGTTAAGATTTTATTCCTTTTTAAATTGACTGTAAAATATCAGCATCGATTGTTGATATCAGATATATCTATCCATATTTTTACTATAATAAAATTCAAAGGGCAATTTTTCTGTACATTGAATATTTTTGCAAAATTTCGATTAGGGGGCACTTCAATAACGTATTAAAGCACAAAAATTTTTTTTTAGAATTGTTATACGTATGTCTGTTTGTCCGGGCATCACATGAAAACCCTTGAACGGATTTCCATGAAAATTGGTAGAATTGTTACTTATACCCTGGGTCATATTTTAGAAAACTTTTTATCCCGTAAAATTTAAGGATTTTCTTGGAAAACAAGAGGAAAGTTTGTATGGAAAAAATTTAAAATATCAACCGATTTGCTTCAAATGTTCCTTGCTTGAATTGATGAAACATAATTATTTTTCAATTATTCAAACTATTGCAATAAATAGAAAAAATACAAATTAATGTGAAAATTACTTAGTTTTCAAAACCCGCTCCTTGAGAAGTCCTTTGTGATTGTACCGCGGGTTTCAGTTTATAAATTACTAAATATTAGTACTTCAATATAAATTCACGGTTTTTTTAAATTTTATTCTGCAAGAGGTACAAATAACACAAAACTTAATCTCAATGTAGTCAACCCAACATAAAATAATTCAGCAAACGACAACTAGATGGCGCTGTTTAGTTTCCTGAATCACGCTAACGATATTACAATGGGATTTTCAATTGGTAATATTTGTTAAACTTTCCTTTATAATGATCAAATGTAGTTTCTCGATTTCTATGCGGACGGAGTCGCGGGTGCTGCTATTTAATTATTATAAATTACTAGTAAACCCGCCCTCACTTCGCTTCGGGGAATCGGAAAACCCCTTCAAAAATCTCTATTAACAAATTATGTTATTCCGATGTCTAAGCTATAACACTGCAAAGTTTCATGAAAATCCGTTCACTAGTTTTTGCGCGAAAGAGTAACAAACCCACATACACACACACATCCTTACAAACTTTCGCATTTCAGTAGGAACTTCAGTAGCAAGTAGGATTTGAGAAATAACTACTTTTTATTTTTGTACCGCAGGGAACGATTTTTTCAAAATCAACTGCAGACTTGGAAGATTTGCATGTTGGTAGTAGGTGCGATGACTTTTTTAACCCTAGGAATGGTCGTTGCTGCTTTACTAACTCTCATTTATTACCTTATCACTCATGATTCTGAATCTGATGGACAAAGGCCACTGCTTTTCCCATTTTGGGTTTTCGACGTAGATTTCAACAAGTCGCCATACTATGAATTAGCGTTCTCCTATTCTGAATTGGCCGTTATGGCCTATGGCTATAATTACGTTGGTAAGTGTCGGAGATATCTAAAAGCTAGATGTTTACTGATAAAATGTAGAAATACGATTTCAAAGAATCATGGCAAGTTTCATACATTGAATTG
Organism: Hesperia comma; assembly: GCA_905404135.1. Lineage (NCBI taxonomy): Eukaryota > Metazoa > Arthropoda > Insecta > Lepidoptera > Hesperiidae > Hesperia > Hesperia comma. The sequence continues at coordinate 9,236,837 of FR990021.1, read as the reverse complement.
TACAAAAAAAAATTAAAAACTCGAGAGCCTGGAATGAGTTGTAATATTTATTTCTTATTTTTAGCAACACTTGTATATATATAAAATATTTTTAAACCTCGGGGTTATATAATCAAAAACGATATAATTTTCTTCACTTTCTTGCCATTATAAAAATACGCCATTTGTACGCTAACTGTCAAAGTGACATAAAAAATGATAATAATGACATGACAATCATAATCAAAACCAATCAAAACGCTCGCAGTCCAATGATAATGTGACATGTGACAATGACAATGTCTACGACACAGAGTAAGTAATTGTTCCAACAGATTACAAATCAATCGAAATCACAGATTAAACGCTGATATAACAAGACAGAATCTACTTCAAAATGTTCGTCCAGAAATGGTAAACTATGTAAATAAGAAAATGATTTTAGGATCCCCGGGTTTTAAAAATATTTTGAATGGTTCAGGATAATACTTGAAGTCTAATTAAACAATTACAAGTAATTTCAAATTCTCGAGAATTATTATTTTTTTTGTACAAAATCTGCCATGATTCTTTCGGTACAAGCTGCTGCTACTAGATTTCGTGATGTGATTTGATTTTGTGATTTTTTTAATAATGTAAAAATTGTGTTATTTTTGTTATGAAAGTAGATAAATCCGTTTAATTTTCATGTAATTTATTTAGGTCAAATCAATTCAAAATTATTTATTCTTATATGTATCACTGACACACATATGCACGTAAATTTTTGATTCTACCACCATTTTATACTTAATTGTTATATTATTATAATGTATATTGTTGGAGGAGAAAAAAGGCGAAAAAACTCCTCGGTACAGTTTTTATGCGCACAATTATCTACATATTTGTCGTATAATTTCTTACTTTAATTTTCGATATTCGAGTCAGTTTAATTTTTGTTAAAAAATGATCAAACTCAGCAAAATCTTGTGTTACGCAGTTATGATAGCAACGCAAATATTGTGGATAAGAGAAATTGCCACAAAAGCGGATCTAGTAATATGGAAAATACAGGACTTAATGAATGATATCCATCGGGCCACAAATAAAAGGGAAACAATTATGTTCTCCAACATTATTAAACATCGAATGAGGGCAATTATTTATCAACATCAATCTATGTACGAGTAAGTAATAAATAAGTAGGTAAATAAAAGTAAATAACACTACACTACTCAATTATAGCCCCACACTAGGATCCTGTGGCATGAGGGTCATGGATATACTCGTACCTACATATTATAGAAAACACACGATACATGATGTTTCTTATTTTTATTCTTAAGGACACATAGGTACATCCAGACCGAAAGCAGAATCTCATCATTCTAATTTCCGTGTCACTAGGAATCGAGCCACAACCTTTAAAGGACAGTCCAGTAATCATTCTACTTTACGGTTTGTCTTAATCATTATTAATAATAATTAATGACGTCATAACCACATTGATAGGTACTTACTTCCAAAATTGACCTATGGATTTGTTTCAGACTCATGGAACATTATTCTCGAGTTCACAAGAGGGTGTTAATGTATGAGCAGACGTTTTGCGGGCCCGTGGTCTGCTTAACTGCGTATTCGGCAGCTGAGGTTTTTATATTATTATATTCACTGTACATAATTATTATACTTTAGTTATAACTATTATAAATATCAACGTTGAATAAAACAGGGTGTTGGGATTTCTGTATTACTCTGTGCTGTTACCACATCTTCATTCGCGTGGGAGTTTTTCCTGATTCCGTGAGAATTCGAAGATAAAGGTAGCCCGTACATTGCCTTTGAGTCTCCTCTATCTTTCAATGAAAGGTCCCATAAATATTGCTTCTAAATTCTAGAGATTTGATTCGAGAAATAAAGAAAATTCAGACAGGGAAAAAAATTAAAAGAAGTTTGTTTGTGTTTTGGTATCGTGCATAGTTATAGTTTGTACCCACTTCCTTTTAACGCCATCCGTAAATTGTGGAAAATTAGAAATTTATATAACACCTACAATAAATGAATAGCAATGTTGCACGTGCGTATACTTATAAGCACTTTATTGAAGCTCAGAACGGTCGTTAACTTGTGATTTGTAACGTAAATGCCACAAGCTAAATTGCCAACCTTCAATATAATAATTATTAATACTGAATTCGTAAGACACATAATTATTTTGCCTATATTTTATTTTATGACCAAACTGACTTATTATTTTTATGTTACAGAAACTTGAAGACGGAGAAATAAACTCTATTGTTATCATATTATGTTTCTGCACAGTCATAGTTGCGTTGGTGCCGAGTTACTTGTGTACTTTTCTAAGGATTAAGGTAATTTCATAAATTTTAGTACCAGAAACAACAATACTGTTTGTAAAAGATGCACACGCAATTATGCATTCATTCTGATTCACACAATCATAGTCACCATCAATTTAGCTTTCACATTTTTGTATTTTAAATGCGTAAAAATTCAATTTCACATGTGAAAGGATGCTTACAACCCTCAGTGTTGTGAAGGTTCTGAAAGGATGCTTAATCAAGCGAACGCATGACAGATTATATTTGAACGATTGAAATCATATTAAAGATAATTACAGCGAATAGCTTTAATTAAGACAAATATTATCTACACGTGACAGCACCTGTAGATACTTTTTATGTGACATGCTACAATCTTGTAACTCAGGATGTGTACCTATTATTGTATCCAAAATAATCCAGCTGAATCCAGCTATACCTACTTGAATCGCGGATGAGATAGAAATGTCACTTCCGCTAAAAACTAAAAATTTATTACCTGTCAAATAACTTGTTAGCAAAATTTACGGCGTTTTAAATACTAACTTTTAGGTCAGTTCAGTTATGATCGCATGCACAGATGTACCATTTTGGAATACTGGGCCCATCCTTCGTCCGTATCTCGTACTGATGATGCAACGATCTTTACGGCCTTTGCCTTTAAGCTTTGGGGGCTTTCAAGAGGTGTCTCTACAAACATTTGCAAATGTAAGTAAATGACTCTTATAAATTTTCGAAAGTGAATGAGTAGGTTTAACCCATTAGTGATTCATTAAAGGGTACGAGTCTCTCCAAAAAGAGGTTCAGAGTGTAGTGCGGATCAGTGAAGAGTTTAGTTAGTTAGTTTAGAGGTTAGATACAGTCATATTATCAACACCATTAGTCCATGTCTGATGTCTGTCATTGGTCGTGTCCACTGTCCAGTATTATTATTTATTATTATTGAATAAAACCTTAACAGCTGACACCGACTGTAAAACAATCTCTAAAGGACAAAACAACCCGAAATATCAACAACGGTCACAATTCAATTCCCGTTGCGTCCAAAGTTGCTTAACTTGGTCGACTACCTACAATTGACCAAAGTCGTCTTGCTAGCTAACTTCGTAATATAAATTAAATATGTTGGAAAAAAGACATTTACAAAATTGCAAAGAGAAACTTGTCACAGAGATTATTATTAAGCTAGTACTAAGTAAATATTTCTCAGGGACTTTACTCACATTCTAGTGACTAAGTAGTCTGAAAGATGTTGATCCCTATGACATTAAGATTTAAGAAAATCCTCAAATTAATCCTTGACAATTCTCAGTTTGGAAGGAAAAAGGAATATAATGCAACTAATATATTATCCTTACTAATATTATAAATGTGAAAGTGTGTTTGTTTGTTTGTTTGTGACTCTTTCACGTCGCAACATAGCTATTATATGGTATGGTTTATGTGTGTGGGGATAGTTAGGAGCTTAGGAGGGTGGAGAGTGACGTAGGCTACTTTTTACCGCGGAAAAACATCTCATTCCCATGGTAAGAATGTAAGATCGATATTTTGTTAGTTGCTAGATATTTAGTTCCGGAGTTGTTAATAGATGGCGTTAGTAAATTTCATTTGCAAGTTCTGAATCACGCTATCAAATACTACATGTAATTTACTTAAGTCATAGGCAAATGTTATAGGCTACTTTTTAGCTGAGATTCCTGCGGGAGCGGGACCTACGCGGCTGTTACCTACGTCCCGAAGCGAAGCGCGGGCGGTCCTCTAGTAGGTATAATGATATATTATTTTAACCCCCGACGCAAAAAGACGGGTGTTATAAGTTTGACGTGTCAGTCTGTCCGTGGCATCGTAGCTCCCGAATGGATGAAGCGATTTCAATTTAGTTTTTTTGTATGAAAGGGGACTTACGGGCGCGTGTTTTTAAATATGTTTGATGAAAATCGGTTGAGCCTTTTAAAAGTTGTTGGGGTTGAAAGTGGGGAAGAATTTTCACTCTGTCTCTTTGTGCCATCATAGCTCCTGAACGGATGAAGCGATTTCAAATATTTCAATTTAGTTTTTTTTTTGTATTAAAGGGAACTTCTGGGTGCATGTTTTAAAATAATGTTTGATGAAAATCGGTTGAGCCGTTTAAAAGTTGTGGGGGGTGGATGCGGGGAAGAATAGCCGTATGTATGCAAATATACTCGTATGGGGTCTCAAATTAAAGCGCACAGTAAGTGAATATAGACTTAATCGAGAATGATCTTACCTATAAAAAGTATAAAATAAAAAATTTAAAAAACCCCCGACACAAACATTTAAAAAGTAAAAAATAATAGCTCTAAAAATAATACGTCACGTTGGGGGACCGCTCCAAACCTAACAATATAATCACAAATAGTAACTAACCTAACCTAACTAAGCTATGTAGATAGAAAAAAATCGTAGATAATAATAAATAGTTAGGAGCGGTGCCCCAACGCGACGTATTATTTTTAGAGCTATTATTTTTACATTTTTAAATGTTTGTATCGGGGGTTTTTTAAATTTTTAATTTAATTTTTTAATAATATCAAAGTATTTTCCATGGTACTACCATTAATCAACATCAGTAGGTAATACCGGTAGGTAATGCATTGAACCTAAATGTTTTATGTGGTCGTACCTGCAGGGAACAAAGATATGTACATACATGTAGGTTATTAATTTGTCAACGTGAATTATCACAGGACGCTGAGTTCGAGCCATTTCTACACTAATATCATAGAAGAACCTACATCAAAATTTTTCCGATTCATTAAACAATTTTTATTTTCAGAAAATGTCATCGGCTTACTCCTGTTTCAATATGCTACGTCAGGCTTTCAAGTAAATAAAATGTATTAACAGTTGTTTTATTTACTTCACTTTCATATAAGGACACTTGTTTGAATAATATGTGTTTTTACTCGTGTAAGTTTGCATAAATGTTAGAAGGCATACATATGTATGTATGCACATTTTTAAATAGTAGGTACTAAATACGTAGATAATAAATATGTCATGAAATTAAACCGAATTTTTATCACCTAACCTTAAATATTTAATGAATTATAAATGTCCGAATAATGGTCAAATTTATTTCATATGGCATAGGTAACACACCAAACCCTAATTCAGGGGGACTTTTGGTTTGATTTCCAGCGAACGGAAATCGAACCCACACCAACTGAGCCACGGGTTCGAATGATCTTAGACTTTAAATAATTAGGTGACCACTTCCAAATACATTTATCGCCCAAATATACCTATTTAACGTCAAATAGTAAATGGATCTTTTCCATATATTATTATGAGAAACAAATTTCTATTAGGTACTGAAGTTCTGCTTTTGTAACCTCATAACTTTTACTGGGTGAACTGATTTTGATAATTCTCTATTATTCTTATAATTATTATTCTCTATAAGCTGGTACTTGTCACGTGGTCAAATTTAAAATTGAGCGACATCTGACAAGTATTTTTTGAGTTGTCCTAAACAATGCGTATGTAATTCACTTCGATTACGTTGATTGGGTATGTCCTCATTTTATTAGATACCTGTCAATGTTGAAGATTTTTTTTAAACATTTTTTTATTCGCATTCTTTTATATCGTTCATCGTTAGGTAAGTCGCAGTTGCACTAAGACTTGCAACACAACCAGCCAACAACCATCTACCTACAATGTACCTACCAGTACACGCAAATGTAGCAAACATACTACAAGGCTAATTATTTAATTAGAAGGATAAACCTTTACCTCGAGGTAGATGAAACTTGAACTCAAGAGTTGAAACGATATAGCGATACTGCATGGGTTCAATACTACACTTTCCCTTTAAGCTCCTATAACAAACAACGTTGAATACCCACTCACTTACCATACACAAATACCTCAAGTGCCTTTAAGATTTCCCTCTTATATATAAACAAAAATCATTGGCTTCTCGAGAAAACCGTTTGATGATGACCGTTTTGATGGAAAAAATATATATTTTTTAATAAAAAAGTAGATTCTCCTACTTTTTCTTCGCAAACTGTGAGGGTAAATGCCATAGTCCACCACGCTGGCCAAGTGCGCATAGGCAGACTCCACACACTTTTCATGCAATATTCGCACTACCGGCGCCCAATTCGGGAGTCCAAAATTACAAATCACTAGGCTTTCGCTGCTTTTTATAGCTTTACTATAACTATTTCTTCGAAAAAACAACCGAAATCTGTAAGTAGAGTTAACTTATTACCAGTCAGAAATCGCTCAAATTTATGTAGGATCAGACGAAAAGCACTAGGTAAGTAAGTTTCAAAACCAAAAAAAATCAGAATCGGTTTACCCAGGGCAAAGATAAACCTATATTTTTTGGAGTCAGTTAAAATAGTACATTATGATACAAGTGCGCGAAGTTGGTCATTACAGTCGAGGCGGAATTGAGCCCGAGCCGCAAGGCGAGGGCTGTAATAGAGCCAAGACTGTAATGAACAAAGCACACGCGTATCATACGACGTTTTTCAACACACTTGCGAGGAAAAAAACAATTAGGTATCGACATTTTTCAGTCACAAATCAGCAAATTATAAACGAACAAATGTTTGCACAAAACACAAAATGGCGCGGTTTATTTTTTCGCGCGCCGTATCTTTGGTTGAATAACTATGCGCGCGCAGGTTAAGTCCAGAGACACCGAACATTCAGCCACAATATATTAAACTAAATAATTATGTATTTCTAATAAGAATTTACGGTAATTAATGATTTAAAATATTGTATTTTTTAAATGCTTTAATAGATAATTAGATGAAGTATAATCTTATCTTATCAGATTTTGACTAAGTACAACAAGTTTATTTATTTACAAAATAACAAATCTTTTGGTAACAACCTCTTTACGGATATTAAAAAAAAAGTGGAATAAGAAAAACACTAGTGCGGTAATGAAAAGTAAAACGCACTAGTGTGTAATAAACCGCATTCCGGGCGTAAGACTAAAGAAAAAATAGCAACTTTACGAGCAAGTGTGTTGAAATAGTAGATTATACACCAAGGGGATAAAGCACTGTTTTATGTCACGGGCGCTATATTGAATCCTGAACGTAACGAAGGACTCCAAATTTAACTCCCGAGCGCAGCGAGGGTGTTATAAGTTAATTCCCGAGCAAAGCGAGGGAATTAAGATTGAGTCCTGAGTGCAGTGAGGGATTCAAGCGCCCAAGAAAAAAACAGTTTTATTCCGGTGGTGTATACTCTACTTTTCTCACTTTATGCGAGACAATAAAAAACCAGGCTTAGTAGATAGTGGCGTGGCCTACTCGATTTAACAAACAAATGAAGTTCGTCTCAGTGCGAATCTAGTGGGCCACGGCTTCGGTCTTCGAAAATCGAGTTGGCCGCGCCCGCTGAGGGCACATTCTGTTTAGCGAAATTAGACTTTATGCACATAGCAATAAGAGTTATGAAAGTGAAAATCACATTATTGACCAGCGGGTTATAATGAAATTCAATAGAACATTATAACCCGGCTAAAGCCAAGAGGTATAATGTCTTGCTTTCGGTAACGTTTACATGACATATAATTCGGCATTGTCGAGCATGTAGTGTGAAAAGAAATAAATCATTGCGAACAAATAAGTAACTTAACAATATCGTTAAAGAAAAGACATTAAAAGATAATGGTGTTCCGCTTTTACATTTTGGATCATAATGAGTGTTATCATCCAACGCTAGCCCGTCGTCCCACGAACTCATTGACCTGTCCTCGTATATCAGAGGTCTTCAATTTTTATCACCGTCCTAAAATGTAAGAGAACACCGTACATTTAATTATTAGCTGTTGCTCCTAGCTTTGCTAGGTTTTATTAAATTTTCCAATACGGAATGGCCAATAATGATCTTTGAGTGACTGAAATTTATAAGGGAATACGAGGAAGTATCTGTCAAGATGACCTGTACCTACAGTTCTTATAGCACCGCTTAATAGTTATACTTCAGCATGTATGTTGAAAAGCATAAGTACATAGGTTAGAAGTAGTCATAGTAGGAACTCCTACTACACAGGTAAAAAATGTTATGATGCCATCAATCTGTTGCGGCGTGTCAATTTATTCCGGACAAGTGGTTCCGGTGGTACAAAAGGTTGTAAAAAATGGGAAAAGTGAACTGTATATTGATTTTTATTTAGGTTTATATTTTAGCGTGTCAAAAGACAAATGCACACACCAAAATGGGAATCCACCAACCTTAGTCCCGTTGCGTGGAGTCTATTGGCGCTGACATGGTTTGCTTCTTTTCTGCGCATAACAGTTATGTGCCTCCATGCTCGAAATTCAGAAAAAAAAAACAAGATCGAATTGCAGCCACGCCGAAAGGCTGCACTGACCGGGACGACTAGTGAAACAGCATACTAGTGCGCGCGCGCCATGGGCGTTGCTAGCGAACGAATTACTAGAAAAAGGAGGGTAGAATAGAATCCAAATTAATGCGAAACCAAATAAAATGCAGATCTAAAAGAAGAAGTTACAGGTAATCGATACATCGATATCGATATATATACCTACCTAAAAAGTGTCTGGTTTGTGATTTTAAAATAACAGTACTATTTCCGTTGCATAGATTGTATATATGTATGTACATGATACTGAAATACAAGCAAACGATTTCAAAAATTTTTGTCTGTCTCTATGTCTGTTAGTCCGGGCTTATCTTCGGAACAGTTGACCGGATTCCTATGAGACTTTCACTGGTATATAGAGGAGGTTGTGCGGCGACATTTAGGCTACTTTTTATGACGGAATTCCCGCAGGATCGGGATCCACGTAGGATAAAATCCTGTGCAAACGAAGTCGCGGGCTCTTCTCGTATTATAATAAACTTCAGCGTCAAAGCGTAATATCGAACAACACGTAAATTTATCACGGTCGGACGGACACTAAAAATAGACAAGGAAGAAAGAAGCGAGCTTTATCCAATAATAATTCTCACTTGAATCGCTCTATTTGTTCGCCGTCGCTAGATCTGATATTAAATATGGATAAAGTGAATTATACTCAGAGTGGCGGGCTCTGTCGACTCGCAGAGTTTTAGATAAGAGGATTACCTACAAGTTATAATTGGTTCTTCCTATTCCAGTGAATAAGAGAGAAACTTGGTGTTTCTATAAGTACCTTCCAATTTTTAGATAAGAATCGCAATTTTCTTCGTTCATTCAAATCATTTTAAATTACCTACCTTTAAATTTTTAAGATGCAACTGTTTCATTTTATTTTTTTATTTCAAATGAATTTCAACACACAGATATTGATCACAAGCAAGTTCCTAGTAGGCATTCTACATTTAATAAAAAGAAGTAAATTAATAACTTCATTTACGAAGCGGCAGAAGATTTATGTTTACAATTTTCATACCCACTTAAAAAAATGTTATAGGGGATTTTTTATTCAAAACCTCTTTTGTTAGTATTTGTTTGTAAGCCAATTAAAACAACACTTAAGACTTTTTAAATCAAGATGTTTGATGGTAAGAGTGGAAGAACCTGTAATTCACCCGCCGAAGTACCTCCACCCGCCACCACGGTACTACCATTTCTACCACCATATCTAATAATTGTTTTAACAGCAGTAGGTAATACCTATTGTGTTCCAGATAGAAAAGTGTAGGATCCGTTTACACTTTTCTAGAGGCGATCATCTCAGTTCTCACGGATGGGAACGCATCTGTGACCGAATTAGAACGAGACTCATAATAACAATTACCTATTAACTGGACTATTACTAACATTAACTAATAGGACTAACTATCACGAACAGGCACTGTTCTCACTCAGCAAACTAACCAACTAATATTCTAACACCATCTACGAACCTGGACTAACCATCATAGTCCTTGAGTTGATAGATTGGTTCCTGGGAGACCATTAAAATATGAGCTTTCAGTAGGTATAGCTTTTCTTGTTGAACGGAAATCTACGTAGGCACTTAAGTACCTACCCATTGAAGTAGGTTGTCTGCACTTAAACCAAGTTAATATTAAATTACCTTTAGTGGTTTTTCTTATAAATATGCGCCAACTGACCCAGTTCCTTAGGTATTCAGATAAATCTCATTCAATTAACAATTAAAAGATTTAGCAACTTAAAGAAGACTTAGCGATTCAACATCCGTATCTAAATTGTTTAGCCAAGGGGTTAAGTGATTATTTATGAATGAAGACATTGACGACTTCATGAAAACTGTACGGTGCAACCGTGCATCTGCTGGGGTCAGCTATCTTACGCGACACGCGCGACCCAATTTAATCGTAATAAATATATTTTTTAGTTAGTTCGCAATTGGCCAGCAAGGGCCGCGCGTGCTCGCTCTATATCAAACTATTGTCTTCCCAATCTATCATTAAAATTATCTATCATTAAAATCCATTCAAGTTCACATAGTTATAAATTTACTTCAATACAGTCTACTATCATACAAACAAGTCTCTTATTTTCTTCTACTAATATACTGAGTTAACAAGAGCTCGTACAAAAACAAATCTAATTAAAAAAGTTTTATTTACAGATTTTAACCGCATAAAGTTATAGTAACTTTGTATACCTAGTATTGGGCAATGAGAAATTTGTACGAAAAGGTATGATTCCAGGAGTCATATTCAATGCAAAAGTTATTTTCTTGTAAGCGTTTCGTGCTCTTGACATTTATATTTATGTTTTTTTCCAGTAGCCGGAAAAGTGTTACCCGAACTTTTTCTGCTCGCTGCCCGAAAACCCTTCGCTTCCCAGAACTGATACTAAGGAATTATAGTAGTTAAGTAATAGTTACTCAAATAATTCGCGTTTACATTTCTTCGGCCGTTAACCGCAACATAAGACCTACATTTAAACTAAACTAAAATTTGCATAACAGTTATACGATGTGCTTTATCAGTTTTTAATACATATTACTCGTATTAAAAATTAAAGTGACTAACAGGTTTTCTTAATTGCTTTCTTTAAATGAAGGTCTGATAAGAATTAACAACACTATATAAGACTGCATCTCGTGCATAATTTATAGTGTCGTGTTTTAGTACCTAAGTGTAGAAAATTTTTGTGAAGTTTTTTACAATAGAAGTTGAAAATACGAAAACAGGTAAAGTGACCATATTCTCCAATCCATCGAAAGTTTTTTTTTTATGGAATTAAGATAGCAAACGAGCATTCAGCACCACCTTCCGCTGCCGCCCATGACAACTGTGACCGACCCAGAATTAGACTCAATGAGTCTCGTTCTAATTCGGTCACAGATGCGTTGCTACCACTGAGGACTGAGATGGTCGCCTCTAAAAAAGTGTAACCGGCTCCATACCTTCCTATCCGGAACACAATTGTTCTTAAAACAATTATTACACGGTAGGAATGGTACTAAGTAGGTACCGTGGCGGGCGGTGGTACTTCCCCGGGTGAGCTCTAGGCCCTACCACCTGTATTTTCAGTCCTATCGAATTTGCTTTGTTAGTTATAGATACTATGTAGAGCGAATAGTTCGTAACATTTTTAACGAAGACTACGTTACAAAATACGAACACAAAAAAGTTCGGTTACGTATCAACATACGCGAACAACCTTTTAGCGTCAAATAAAAAAGCAGTCGCGTTGAATAGGGCCTATTAGGAGCTGAGAGCCCGGACATGTTTGTCACTAACACAATTACTACTGCGCTGCCGGCGCGTCCTGCAATCTGAATCCAATTCAATTAACATCGGCTTTTAAGTTCACCTATTGTCGGTGCAGAAGTGAACGTACCACATAACAGAGTTTCACATACTAGACGTTTAAGACACAATGTAGCTGTCTCGTTGGTGGATATTTGAGTACTAGGTAATTCTTTATTAATTAAAATAGAAAACGAGCAAGCAGTAACACCCTCCCGCTGCCGCATAAGACAACTGTGGCCGACCTAGTAACATGGAGATAAAGAAATCCTTACATCCTTCCTTCTTAAAATCCTTACATTATTTTTACCCGACTGCGTCAGAAGGAGGGTTATGTTTTTCGAGTGTATGTATGTATGTATGTTTGTATGTCCATTTATTTGTTGCGCCCCACAGCCCAAACGGTTGAACGGATTTAGACATATGAGGTATCGTTGAATTCGTCAGAACTATGAAAGTGTCATAGGCTATATGAATTTTCAAAATGGCGCCCGAAAGTGGAAGAAAAAGAGGGGATAATCTTGAGTTTTTTGTTATCTTAGCAATATGGATATCAAATGAAAGATCGTGAAAAGACCTTTTCAAAAATATATATATCATGTAATGTTTAGGCACACGTTTTAACACAAATTGTCAAAAACCATCCCAAAAAGTAGAACTTTTCGGTGAAAACACTAAAAAGTCTGAAATAAAAATATTATTATAAAAACAAAAAACCCGACTGCTTACAAACGTAGTACTTGTGATAAATCTTTTTTTACCCGTAGGTAACAGTATTGTTTGTCCCCGCCTGCAGCACCATGAAGTATTTTATGTTGATATTGTGACACTTGTTTTTTTCTTTTGAGTTCTTTTGTAAGCAGTCGGATTTTTTGTTTTTATAATTGACTAATTAATAACTAAATAGGTAATAATTATAGTGTCTACTATGAAATCGGCGAAATTTCAAACAAATTTTTAACTCTTTGATGTCACCCCTTTGAAGCAATATTATCATAAACGTAAAAATTTTATTAAAACACTAGCGAACCGCCCTCGCTTCGCTTCGGGACCCGTAAGTATCAGCCGCGTAGGTCTCGCTCCCGTAGGAATTTCGGGATAAGCTCCCGATCCCGCGGGATTTTCGGAAAGACAGCCTTGTTACTTTTATATTAATATGTTTGTTATGAAGCTATACCCATACTCGTCGAAGTTTTTCCCGCGTAAAATCGGATCCCGCGGGATTTCCGGGATAAAAAGTGTCCTGTGTTATTCTGGGTTATAAACTATCCGTGTACCAAATTTCATCCAAATCCATTCATCCGTTTTTTCGTGATTGAGGACCAAACATACAAATCTTCACATTTATAATATTAGTAGGATGCCACAGAATTCGCTTTGTGCGAGTATTTTTGGCGCGCGAATATGTTTAATGAATTTTTTCACAACTTCTACAGAGCAGTTGAGTGGAGGGAGTTTTTCCCGTGTAAATCTCGATCTCGCGGGAAGTCCGGAACAAAAAGTAGCCTATATACTGCTCCATAACCTTCTCTACCTTCCACTGAAAGTCCCATAAATATCTGAACCCGCGACCTATTTCCCGAATATGAGTTTTTCCCGCGTGAATAAGGATTCCACGGAATTCCGGGATAAAATTATCCTGTATATTGCTCCAAAACTGCCTCTATCTCCCAGTGAAAGTCCTATAAAAATGAAACTCGCACCTTCGCGCATAGTAGTTTTTCCAGCGTGAATCCTGATTCCGCTGGAATTCCAGGATAATAAGTGGCCTATGTTTTGCTCCAGAACCTTCTCTATCTCTCAGTGAAAGTCTCACAAAAATCTAAGCCCGCAACAAAAATGACAAAACTTAAGTCAACTCGAATAAACACTGCACCTCTAATTGTACCAACTTTATCCCCATTTTTGCATCCTTTGCTGGCTATTTTTTAAATACTGATTTTACATTGAAAATTACTTATTTCACTGTAATAATTTTTAAACATGGGGTTAAAATCATTTTCAGTTTAGTCAGAAAGTTACCTTAAAAATTTACAAATTCCCGCATTCTTTTGTGTTTTTTTTCTTTTCCTTACAAAATATCGAAAAACTGAGAAACACGTATTCTATTAATTTAAGTGATAACCCTTTGTTGCAAATTTGAAGTAAATCGGACGACGTTATAAAAAAATTCCATACAAACTTTAGTCACCTATCCCTAGGGAACCTAAATATTATTCGAAAAAAAAAGTAGCCTATAATAGACACCAGTATATCCTACTAATATTATAAATGCGAAAGTTTGTAAGGATGTATGTGTGTGTGTGTGTTTGTTGCTCTTTCACGCAAAAACTACTGAACGGATTTTCATGAAACTTTGCAGTAATATAGCTTAGACATCGGAATAACATAATTTGTTAAAATTTATAGAGATTTTTGAAGGGACTGGTTTCCCGAAGCGAAGCGAGGGCGGATTTACTAGTAGGTAATAACTTTACCAAGTTTCAATGAAATCCATCCAGTGGTTTAAGCGTGATGATCGGTCAGACAGACAGACAGACAGACAGACAGACAGACAGACAGACAATAAATAAAAAAAATATAATTTTGAGTTCTATCTCGATATGTAAGTGCCCCTTAGTCGAAATTTCAAAAAAATATTCAATGTACAGAACACGTGCTCCTACAGTTTTATTATAGTATAGATTACAGGGAACTCTGAAGTAGGTACGCAAATTCCCTAACGATGATAAAAAATATCTATATCTACTCGTAAAGGCAATGTGTAATGGGTTATTTTTCTAGGCTTTTCCTTCCTTAGGATTTTCCTTGTTGTCAGTAAGCCTTGTAGTAAGTACACAATAGTTAGACAGTGTTGAACAATTTTATGTTGAACCATGTCGTGGATCAATGAATTTTTCATTAACCCTGGGTAGGTACTCGTTCTAGGTCGGATTAAATAATAAATAAAACTAGCGATACCGATGCGAATAATTCGCACTAATAACGTTATATTTGTATCATTTATAGGATAAGTGCCGAAAATTTTATTAATCAAATCTTCCTTTGAACAATAACAATCTTTATTATTTTTTATTGTGTTGGGCGATATTTCTTCATGAACTGGTAAATATATACACATACTAGCTACCCGCCCCGGCTTCGCACGGGTGCAAGTTAGATTTACCATAGCAGCGCCATCTATTGATTACTTACTCAACCCAGTCGAAAGGTATCGACATCTGTTACATATAGGCCGCGTTCCGTAACTCGACCAAAACGCCCAAAACGACACTTTTTCATAGAAATTTGAACGTTTTGGGCGTTTTGTCGAGTTACGGAACGCAGCCATAATTGTGACTGTCAAATAATAACACTCTTAATTTAGTCTGTTCATCTGTGAATAAGACTGCCATGTCAATTGTCATTACTTGCAAAACTTACTGTCAATTAATAAGAGACAAATAATTAGAAATAAATTAAAATTGCGACTATAATTTGAGATTTAAAGTATCCTATCTCTCAAGTTGGATCGAACTGCACATGGTGTGCGAATTTTATTATAATCGGTTAAGTGGTTTAGGAGTCCATCGCGGACCAACATTGTGACACGAGATTTATATATATTAAGATAATACGTACACTTTTAACGTACTTCCTTGTGTTCTATTACATTATGAAGCTCAGATGACAGATCGAAGAAATATTTTTTACTAAAATTGAGTTGATTTGAAATTTACCGACCGTCAATCATGTTGCCGTTGTTTCAAAATTAAAGCCGTCAGATGGCAGCATTGCTGTACCTATTGTTTCTTAATGTACCTGTAATTAATTTACAAAAACAAAGTGATAAGGAATATTTTTTTTTGTTGTTTGTCCAGTAGACCAAGCAATTATCAATAAAATTAATTTTAATTTATGCAGAGTAATTGTGAGGTTTTTTTCTAAAAAGGGAGGCAATCATCTTAACCTTAGCGTATTGATATATAAAATAATAATGTAACTGTGTCACTACGATATATTATTTTAAAGTGTGTTATTGACACAACGGCAAAGATATAACTTATTAGGATGCAAATGGAAAGTGGAAGTCATTGAAGCGATAACTAAGTAAATTCTAAAAATCATTATTTTCCAAAATTATTTTCCGTTTTGTTTACGCATATTATTAGAATATATAACTCCAAAAAGACTCACATAAAACATTGATGTTGAAGAAATGGCCAAACTGATTTGTTTTATTTTAATCACTTCATAAACATAACGTCAGTAGAATCCCTCCTCACAATTTCCGAAAAACTAAGGACTTACTTTCCCGAAGCAAAGCGAGGGCGGGTTTACTAGTCATCATCTCATCTCAACCCATCATAGCCCACTACTGAGTACAGGTCTTTTCTCAGAATGAGAAGATTAAGGCCATAGTCCAACGCGCTGGCCAAGTGCAGATTGGCGGACTTCAAACACCTTTGAGTTTTGCGAACTCTCCGGCATGTCGTTTCCTCATGATGCTTTCCTTCACCGTTTGTAGCAAATGACATTTAAATGCTTAAAAATCACATAACTCCGAAAAGTCAGAGGTGCAGGAGGTGCCCTAAGATTCGAACCCAAACCCGAACTCCGAATAGGAGGCGAAATTCTTAACCACTAGGCTATCACCGCTAAGGTTACTAGTATATACTCGTAATATTGCGTTGCAAGGACCGTAGCCGCAAAATGCAGCTTGTTTGGTTGGCCGGGTGGAGTTAATGAGGCTGAAATGTAATACTCTTTTTCTTTTCTTACCCAAAGCTTTTTTAAAACAACAATTTTGAACTGTAGTTTGGTTTTTAACACTTGTTTATTTTGTAAGACATTTAATTTTTTTGGTAATAAACGACATTATAATGCAATTATTAGATATTATTTATTTATCATCATCATGTCAATATCATCATAATATCATTGACATATATTATATCATTATCATTATCATTTAACAATTATTTATTATTCGATCTATTCGATTTGTCGTAATTGAAGATTTTCGATATCATGGTTTTGATAAAATAACTTTTAACGTACAAGTAGATATGGTTGATAGAGGAGATCCGTGCCCAACAGTGGGCCAGTTATTTGTGTAATTATGATATATGTACATACAAAATAATACCTACCTTAAACATAATAATAAAATGCACTTTTTTAATTTATGGTATATTTATGGTAGCCACTTAACAATTTCTTCACGATCTAACCCAACAAGGCCAATTTTTAAACATCCTATTTTTGTGTAGTGGAGAAAATCTTAATTAAGTAGGTATCTCTATCTATCATATTACCTCTTTGCAATGAAGTAAAATGTTTGTTCAAAATATACATAAAATTCTACTTAAATAAAAAAAGTTTAACAATTATATTAATGAGACATGACAGCACCAGCTGTGTTAATGATACTAGCTTTTTATGGTGTAAAAAGAAATTAGGTCACCTCTAATTACGATGTAAAACTCATAAAAGTTTCAGCAAAGTTAGATACTTATATAAAAATGCTGATCATTCGTCCGGCATTAAATTTACTTGCATCTACATATATATTTGTAGAGTACCTAGACAAAACTGCAACAAAAATTTAATGGGATGAAAAACAAAGTATGCAATCTTACTTGTGTCTTAATGTTGATACTACTCGATCGCGATGGTATAAAATTGTGCTACGTTTCAAACTACGAATAACACTGTATAATTCAAATGAAGTGTTACTTCATGTACGGTGATGGGTGTTTTTTCTGCCGGACGAGATGTTACCTTACGTCTTAAAAATCGAAAGTCAAACTATTATTATTCATTATTAAAAAAAACCTAACCTTACCTTACCGTTATTTTCTTGACCACGGGCGTGTACCTAACCATTTTGCGTAACTTCGCCTGTTCTTGTATTTGATGTTACAAATCAAAACTGCAAAAAATTCGAATACACACAATTTTTTAATTCCCAAATTAGGAATTAATTTTATTTTCCTACAACTTATAATAGTATAATGAGAATTTCATCAACGTAGTCGAATTAAGTACGCATTATTGGGGGTAACTCAAAAACTAATCGTCACTTATCGTGTTGAACGGAACAACACGGCAAGCAATAGCTTTCGAATATAAACAGAATTACCAAAACTAGTTCACCCACAAAAACAACGTAACACACGTAAAAAATACAGTCGAATTAAAAACCTCCTCCCAAGTCCGTTAATTAAGGGTCGGGCGGCGGGCCACATTGATCGACGGCCTTTCGCATTTTGCCGATTGAAAAGAAACACACTAAATATTACGCATTATGCCGATCGCCCGTTTACGGAGCAGTTCGCATCCGTACGGAGCTGTACGGAGGCGTACGCTTCCGTACGTAAATTGACATAAAAACTTACCTACACGAATTATTCCATAATTAATTACCCACTTTAAAAAACTTTTATCTTTTGTCCCCATCATAAAGTTATTTACTTACAATCCATAATTATGATAAGGTACGTAAAGACGTATTTATCGTACAAAAACTCACGAAATATGAAAAACTTGAGTATCTTAATTACGAATTCTTGAACCGTGGTAATTGTAATGGAGTATAAAAAAATTATACTGCAGGTCGAATCATAAAGAATCCGTCTTCAAAATCTGAATATCTAATCGCTTCCATCAACCAAGAAATAATTAAAATAAAAGCCTTATACATAATTATCGTGCCTAAGCGATGTAATTGAGTTCCCTATAAAATTCTCAAGTCTTTTATCGCCGTACATTCCTTTTATACCTATCCAGTAGATGTTCAGAGTAGAACAAATCACACAGGTCGCATATAGGTCCTTGAATACAATGCCATAGTTGCAGGATATCGTAATTGACGTGTCATGACCAGTTACACTCACAAAAGGACAGAGATTGTACAAAATTTGTCCTCCGATAATGTCGGTCCGGCAAATAGAGTTTACTAGGAATGTAGACCGCATGCGGCCGACAAGTAAGAAATGCAGATGTAATGTGAAATTTAATGACAAAGAGATTACTTTCACAGATATGTTGGAGTAAAAGAGCCGTTATTTTCACTAGTACCTAAGTAAGGTTAAGTCGTATGGATAATTCGGTGTAAAACAGAGCTTTTCGACGTGTGGGTCGCGTCGCGACCCCATGGGGGTCGTGAATTCTCTGTGGGGTTGCAAGGGGTCGGATAAACGCCTCAGTAAAAATAGTAATAAAGTTTATGTAAAAATATTTGGATTGATTGTTTGTAACACAAAAAAGGAATTTTTTCATACTATAAAGTGACGTGTCATGGAAAAGATATTTGAAACACATAACAACCCTATTTGCATTGTATAAAGTAGCGCTTAAAATGACCCCGATAAGAGTCTACGTAGTTATAATCGAAACAAGAGCAGCGTAGTGGAATGCACTCCAGTACCTACGTATGAATTACTGAAACTCCATTGAGCCACTAATTGATTAAAGCCAGGAGAATAAAAACAAGCCTAGTAAAACTGTTGTAACCAACGCCCAAAGGCTTGATGGCTTAATCCAATGGCGATCGTAATCGGCTTTGTCCTGCAATTTGATCCTATGCTCAAAGTGAAATGTCAATGCAATTCGGGACTTCCGCTCTCGAATTAGTGTTTTGCGAGTGGATTAAAATGCATGTTTTGTAACGAATAAAAATAATTAAATCGAGAAAAGGGTCGTGTTATCACTATTGATAATGATACTTATAATATTTCTGAACTTAATGTTCAAGGCTTGAAAAAACTGTTGAATTATTTCCAAAGTTTCATCTCTAAGTCCCTTAGGGGTTGATTTTCCAAAAACATTGAACTATTAAGCTCATTAATTCTAATCATAAACCTAATGACCGGAAACGGTCAAAATTCTACGAAATTTCAAAACAAACTCAACCCTTATTTTACTCCCTTGAGAGATCCGTTCTTAGCAGACTTCTACTACCTCTCTGCTAAATATCTTTATACGACGAGCGATTTTCAATATTTCGTGATGAGTAAGTGATCTTTTGGTTATGCAGGTAGGTACATGTTTGTATATAAACTTATAAAGTAGTTTATATTTTCCGGCATGGGCGGTGTATCCCTTATCGGTCAAGCCAGTTATAATGTTATTTAGATAAAATTGTCTGCCTTGTTCTTTACATCTTCATTTAAAACCAATTTCCTGGGTGAGGGAAATGGGAAAAATGTAAACAAGATTAAAAATTATAAATATGTCCTTACTTAATAAAAATGATTTTCGAGAAAACATAATTGGAGCGTTCTTGGGGGAGGGGAGTGTATCCGTCACTCAAGTTTACCCTTGCAAGGACAATACAAAAAAGGGGTTTTTTGGTAAGGGTTTTTATTAAACATCATTTTACAGTACATATTACAGTTTGAACTTAAAAATATACAACGTGTAAACAAACGACCTTCCGCTAGAGAGGTTTGCCTCGAGCACTTTAGTGTCTGGGTCAATAATGTACTATTTTTATACAAAATAATAATAATAATAATAATAATACTCTTTATTGTACACCATATAGAGAAACATAAAAGAGACATAATATAACAAAATGAAATACAATAGGCGGTCTTATCGCTAAAGAGCGATTTCTTCCAGACAACCTTAGGGTGAAGAGGAAAAGATAAAGATACAAATTAAGATAAAAAGATAAAAAGATACAAAATACTAACTTTATATTACCTATGTATCGATAAATGCAAGACTATTACTGTTCAACATTTTTAATTTTATCAGTAGGTACAATAAATCTCATTACGTCACATACTATGTTTAATCCTGGTAATTGGTGTGTCTCGTTAATTTGATCACAGTATCAAGTGTGTGAGTAAAATACTCGTTATAATTTGACCACTCTATCAAATTATTACGAGACTTTTACTTAGACACTTTTGTGTGTTACTCGTGACGACTAAAATGATTGCCTTAAAAGGTCTAATCGCATCGTCGTGACTCAAAAAAAGATTTTAATGATTGTATATAAATAAATAAATAAATAAAATAATTTTCATGTAAAAATAACGATAATTGGTTAATATATTAATTTGTCAGGTTAACAGCAAACTTTTTAAATTGTACTTACCTATTTTTAATTAGGTACCTAATAGCCTCACTTAATATTCATATAACTGCATGAAGTTGGTAGGTACAGCCGTTGGCTATTTGTGCTGTATAGTAATTTAATAAAGAGAAACTACTCATCCATTTAATCTCCTAAGTCCTAACTTACGAACGATGTTTGAAGGATATTAAAGCTGACAGCACTTAGGAATCGGCCGCTCCAACTCAGTTCTCCACAGGAGAAATTCATTTGTAATAAATAAATAAAGAGTTACAATCCTATTCTTGTAGATATTTCAAAAAATATCATGACTTTCCTTATCGCTGTAAAAATAAAAATTTAGTAGGTATTAATTTAATTTTTGTTAACTAGCGAAATGGATACAAAATTTTGATGTAGATACATATAAATAACTACAGAATATAAAAGTTTGAGTTGGAGTTTACACTGAACAATATTTACATCGTCAGTAGATAGCAGTAATCACTTATTGCAAATTTCATAATATTAAAGAATTCCGTACCACTGTTCTATATTTTATTTATAAATATGTTAAAAGATTGTATTGAAAAAACGGTAAGTATCGTTGGATTATTGGTCTATTTGATGGGTACTTCGCTTAATTTTTACTTCTTTCTTATATTTTGATTATTTGTTCTGCAGTAACAACGCTAAAAACGTTGAACAACAATTACAATACAGTTACAAAACCCGATCTAAGGGATTCGGTGAATTCGCTGTTGGACAGAGACACGCACGAGGTATCACACGTCCGACCGGTAGCGTAGCCCAGTGATGAGTGACATCTTATTTCCTCGTCATGACTTGTGACAGGTTGTGACGCTTGCACCATTTACACGGAAATAGTGATATTCGCAACGACGCTACGTGGTACTTTATAACTTTATAACATATTCTGTTCTCTTTCATCGTCTCATCACAACCTAAAGTTCTACTAGTTTTTGTCAGCGGCTTCTCTCCCATGTGAGAAAAACAACGTCAAAATATTAATTAGGGAATGCCAGAAACGCGCTATTGCGCAAAGATCGAATGTCAACTGGCGGTACCGGCCACCTACCAACCTTATTTTTTATTATATCACTCTCCTGTTTCCACTATGTTAATTTAACTTCTTTAACAAGGTCCACTGGTTATCTGTACAAAAATTCATTAAAATTAGTCCAGTACTTAGTTTAAGCGTGAAAGCCTAACAGAAAGACAGACAGAATGACGTTCGTATTTATTATATTAATAGGGATGAGTTTTCTTAGCGAACGAGTATGCAGAACTAACAAACAAATCATACTAATTAACTGAGGACTAACTAATTAACGGAGGAACATGCGGAGGAAATATTACTAATCTTAAATTACTTCTAATTAATATGGTAAATGGGAAAGTTTTGGTGTTTTGATGTCCGGGATTCAAATCACGCCAAAACGGCTGAACGGAATTTTCCCCTAGGCTGGTGGTGGCTACAACCCATTAATGGCCCACTACAGAGCACGGGTCTCATTACTGAGGAGACATAGAGCATACTTACTCCACCACGCTGCTTCAGTGCGGATTGGCTCCTATGCTACGAGTATAGCTGTTGTTATTTACTTTTAAAATAGTGGTACTTTCGCCTTTGCATTGATGAGTCACAGAAAAACGGCAACTATCTTTAAGTATAATAAACATAGATGTTAACTTTACTAAAAGTTTCTTCCAATACTTAAGGGTCATTTATGTCGTTAGTAGTTAGACATTTAACTTAATTTTATTTAATATCCTCGTAAATATCTCTCTTAATTTTAGGTAATATTTTAAGCTTTGTCAAAATATACATGTAATTAATCACATTTTTTACTTTCCACAAATGGTTTTATTGCAATTATTTTCTAGTGCGGCGATTTCAGTGTATAAGCCATAAAAATAATATTTTGAATTCCCAAGGGATAGGATTTATGTGAGATATTTTAAGCTTTATATTTTTAATATCTCATACTTATTGGGAATCTAAGGGGAAATTTTAATAAGAGAAAATATAAATAGTAATTATTCTACTACTACGTACAACTAGCTACTAAATTATTTTCAAAAACTTAAACAAAAAAACGAAAAATCTTTAAATGATCGCATAATGCTCAATAATACGATAATCCTTGTCAGATAAAGTAAACAAAAATATTTAATAATTCGTAGGAAGCCATCTGAGGTCACAATCTTACTAACCTTCTTGCGAATTTTGCCTTGTTAACCTTGCAATATTCAAGTGCGAATATTTTAAATGATACGCAGCAAGGGCAAGAATGACTTAACTTTAATTATTATCATATATTATGCTTCCTGTAGGCCTTCTTAATTCTGGTTATCTCGTTATATCATTGGCGATGCTTTATTCATTTTATAGAAGTGAGACCGATACTAATGGCAAAGAAGAAATTCAAAATAATAAATATGTATAGCCCAGGCTAAATAGCTTTATAACAAAAAAAGTTTCATTCAAATCCGTTCAGTAGTACCAGAGATTAGCGTGTACAAACAGACACACTTATCTGTTTGCAAAACAACAGACAAATAAATTAAGATTCGTATTGAATGCGTATTTTTTGGTCTCTTACGTCGGCTGCAAGTGTGTACAAGCATTATATTTATTTGCTATGACGAGAAGAAAGAAAATACTAAAAACCGGCCAAATGCGAGTCGGACTCGCGTACGAAGGGTTCCGTACCATTATGTATAAAAACGCCAAAAAAATCTGGTCTGTTGTATAAAAGCCTCACTTAAATATTTAATTGTTGTAGCCACATATTACGCCCAACGCCATCTCTTGGGCCGAATGGTAACTAAACTTACGTCGAATGTATGGGCACTAACTTAAATATTTATTTTATTCTGTTTTTTAGTATTTGTTGTTGTAGTGGCAACAGAAATACATCATCTGTGAAAATTTCAACTGTGTAACTATTACGGTTCATGAGATACAGCCCATGGATACAGCCTGGTGACAGACGGACGGACGGACGGACGGACGGACGGACAGTGAAGTCTAAGTAATAGGGTCCCGTTTTACCCTTTGGGTACGGAACCCTAAAAATGAAGGCTTTATTTAAAACCTCTGGCTAGTAAACCGCCCTCGCTTCGCTTTGGGAAACCAGTCCTAGTATGAAAATCTTAAAATAGGCGCACTTCGTTAAACTGACATATCTTTTTTATTTATGCATCGATGGAAATAAAACACTATTTGTTAAGTGAAGATATTTTTTAATGAAAGCCGCACCCATATTAGTTTAGGACCCATATCCGATTCTGGGATTATCGCAAAAAATGTCATAGACAAACAGTTAAAAATTCTGAAAAACATTTTGTCTTGGCTTTGAGTTTTCTCTCATACTATCTTTCCTGTACAGACAGCGATCACTTAAAGATTTTTTTTTATATATACAATTTTTTAAATATCTACCGAACCTTCTACAACGGCACGCGGCGTAATGAATTTTACATTTTGCTAATTGACATTAAAACATTAATGCATGTAATTAAAATTCATTTATTTTCGTGGAGTTCACATAGCGCGTTGCAGTGGATTTGATCGTGTTGCGTTGACCCACCTATAGTCCGTTTTTTTAGAATAGACTTAACTACAAAACAAATATGGCCAATTATTGTCAACCGTCATAGTAAAGTCAATAAGACACTGACATTACCACGAATTTGTTGTATCGAGTCGTATCGATATCGATTGTACTCAACGATATTATTCGAATGTAATAAATATCTATTATTTAAATATGCTTATGTTAATGTTACACTAAATATTATTTTATGATAAACTGGCACAGAAACTTGAATTATATTTTTAATTTCCTTGTAATTAGTTTTAAATTTTAAATATCGATAAATGTCACTTAACGAATCGTAAAATCAATGCAACAAATCGATTGGTCCTTCACATTCTGTCACCCGCAAATGTCAAACATGTCAAGTCCTTGTTGAAATGATTCATCTGTGAAAATAAGTTGTCATAGATTTGCACAATGTATGAAATGAAGTTTATGCATTATAATAGGGTACTTTCAGTAGTGAAAAATAAACTTGATTTTCCTAATAAAAAGCAACAAAAAATATATTTCGGCAAAATAAACACGCTTTCTCGCCTTAAAATAAAATAAAATATTAATTCTTTTTTATTTCCGGAAAAACGCTGTCAGAACTTGTCAGCCATTTTGATGACCTAATAATGGCAAATTGTACAGTGCCACAAACTTATCTGACCCGGTGGCCAAAATTTGAACTACTTGATGCAAATGTTATACTGTTGTCAGAAAAATACCAAGACAGTAGCGCCACCCTTACCGAGTCAAATACTTATTTCACATACACATACCTACACAGGTCTTACATACAGTGCCACAAACTTTTGTGGCACTGTATGTAAGACCGGCATTCATTCAAGTTGATATGCACGAAACTGAACTGACAGTTTGGTTCTTGGAGGAATAGGTTTGCCTTTATGACGTCACACCAATGCCTCTCGTGTTTTAAGGTCACGTGACATACCGATTAAAAATTTCGATTTTTAATATTGTTTATTAAAATAATTATGTCCTTTTATTTATTTATTTATTTATTTAAATGTTGCACCAACAAAAAGATCACCATAACATTCTAAAACAACAATCATGCAAGTTTTATACAACATAGGTGTCGATTTACTTATAGGTACAAACTACATGCTAAGCTAATACAATACAAAAATATTATCTATAATGGACTCTCCTGTAAATAGAGTATTATGACTCAAAATCAGAATATTAAAGTATATTTCTACATAAATTTTTATTTTTATCAAATTTCATAGTTTATTTTTCATTACGGAAAGTACCCTATTGTAAATTCAAATCAGTTTTTGGTGTAAAACAAAGTGCGATATACCGAGTGAACGTTTTGTACAGCCCATCTAGTTTACTGCGAGTGAACTATAATAAAATCATATTACAATTTTATTAATGTCAATTAGCTTTCCTTCATCGATATTTGTTCACTATATAGGTATAACCAATAACAATATAACCGTGCTTATATCTAACTGGACCGATTTCTACATACATACATACATAGAGCTAAGAATCGCCACAAGGAAACGGGCTTTCGAATAAAATAACTAACTTTTTACAAAAAATAACTGACTTCAAAGTCGACATAACTCAAAAACCACTATCCAGATGTCGCTCTAATTTATAAAGGACCACACGAAAAGCACTAACTACCTTTCGAACAAAAAAAGGATCATCAAAATCGGAATATCCAGTCAAAAGTTAGCATAAATTAAATTCACATTATTGAGAATAACTTAAGAAATGACCGTCAGTCAGCTGATGTCGCTAAGTTCGGGAAAGAATTATCGATATCGGTTCATCCATTACGAAGATATGAGGTAACACACATAAGACAAAAAAACATACAGACGAATTGAGAACCTCGTCCTTTTTTTGAAGTCTGTTAAAAACCGCAATGATATCGGTCAATCCGTATGATACAATACACAGACATACAGGTCAAAATAATAATATAACACCCCTGTATTTGCGTCGGGGTTAAAAATAAGAATGCATAAAATAAGATTACTCAATAAATTTTATTGTGTTTCGTACCTTATTAGGTTACTATAAATACTTAGAACGTATCCGAACGAACTAATAATATTGTTACGAGTCAGGAGTTCAGGGTTCGAGAAAATGCCAAAATGTACCACAAAGACTTTATTGTACTCGTAGAAACACAATTACACTATGTACACAGTAAACACCAAAACACTATGCACGTAGGTACTCGTAAACACACTCGTCGAACACTGTATCGCCCGTAGAAATCACTTCACTTCTCACTGGTATCGCTCGTAGGTATCGCTGGTATCTTCCTGGTTTCGCTTCCGAAACTAGAATGCCCGCGGTTGACCGAGTGCCCCTTTTTATACCACTCACCCACCATTCACGCCAATCCAGAACATTCCCACAATTTTCGGAATAACGGTCCAGTATACTCCTTGCAATCGACCTTCAACCTTAAGACTATTGCCGTAAGGTCGTCGAAGCGTCGTGCGCGTGCGTACTTTCGAGACGGCTGTCCATTGTTCTATTGTTCGCCTGACATGTTTATGGCCCCTATTGTTTATTGTTTAGCGAGGTAGATACGCCAGGGTTGTCATAATATAAAGCGGAAGAGTTTGTTTGTTCGTTTGAACGAATCTCAAAAACTACTGGTATGATTTGAAAATTTTTTTTTGTTTTGAATAGTTAATTTATTGAGGAAGGCTTCATCACCATACGGCTAAAAGGAGCGGAGAAACAAGTATCTCAAAGTGAAGCGAAGGCGTCTACTTAATACAATAAGTTGCAGGACGACGTCTGCCGGGTCAGCTAGTTTTTATTAATCTTGCAAGGTTTGTATGTAAGTAGACACATAATGATATAGATACTTATAATAAATATATTCGGAAAGTGTTTACAATATAAGGCCAGGCAGCTATATATACTAAGTTCGTCAATAAAATCTGGGCCTCCTTTGATAAGTGATACAAGTGAGAAATGGTCATTTTACAGGAGAGCAAAAACAAGTTTTAAAAAATTCTAGTTTATAAACTAAGTGGACTAGATATAACATGCATACCTTATTTTGTAGATAAAATTATTTACTGTCATTGTACATTGAGGTTTTTATAATAAATACTATATTATTAAAATAATTCATCAAAAACCTGTGAGTCGTACCTTTTTAATTTCACATGTTAGCGAAAATTACATGATAATGATGCAAGTAGAGTTAAATTATTTTGCACCTATAAATTGTCTTTGTGTAAACTGATATGACATGAAGTAAAAAATTGTATCAGTAGGCACATATAGAATGTACCCTAATCAGTATTGAAAAAAAAACAGTTCATACTGATATAACTCTAAATAAATCAATATTCACGATTTTATGTTGAAAAATAAAATGAGAAAATTAAATAATCGCAGTTATAGCACGAAGTACAAAAAACAATCCGTCAAACAATTATTTTTTGTAGAGGTTACAACTTTAGATATATCTATTCACGGTTATTTTGCCAAAACCTGTGCACCTATTATAAAACGTGTTTGCACAAAATTATGTCCAAAACTATAGCAGATAGAAGAGCGTGCGTTAGACCAAAAAATCTCTTTTTTATAAACTTTATATTACAATCACAAAAAGGGTACGACTCGACTTAAACCACTTATCTCAGGAGGCACAGAAATATCGTTCATGTACCTATTTAAATTGAGCGATCTCAAAAGTATGTAGCGACGAGGGGAATGGGTGCGAAACAATACCTATTACTAAAAGCCACTACAACAACAGGCGTCAGTTATCAACAGCTGTCAGAACACGGCCTAACTCAATGTTTGGAGTAAGGAAAATATTTTAAACCCAATTAACAAAATCCAATATGCTGCTCTTATCGAAAATAATAATGTGATACAGACACCTTTTATGGGATTACACGTCACCGGTGGAAAAGCTTTTAAACAATTACTCGGTTGTCCAATAGCGTTTCAGTGAGGCACTCAATTTCGTTTATCCCATATATTAACATAAAACTGTACATGCATGTTTTTGTGTAAACATAAGCTCCTGCTCAAAGCGAAGCGTTATTGACCTGAATGTAGCGTTTAGTTGAATGAGCATTCCTCTAAGCACATCAGCTCAATAGGTTATAACAGGTTTACTGTTTGTTTTATTTATGTTTCACTTTGAAGTACAGCAGCCCTCTGAAGGGTTAATTTAGTGAAAGATCCACGCCCGCTGGGCCGTGATCGCTTTAGACAAATTAGAACGTTTTATTGAGCAAAGAACCTATTTATCATGTCAACCATGTTTGAACACCTGACTACGTCGCCGTTTCAATTAGTAACGTGTCATCTCCATGTGAATATAGTTTTGGCATTATTATATTCGCGTACCCTCGTAAATCTGTACAGAACATCATTCAAAGGGTTATATTGAGCCATTATTCCAAAGAAGCATTAGGTGTAATTTAACAATATCGACCCACGTATTTTTTTATGTTTATCGGCTGATTTTGATTATCTTTTTTTAGTTGGAAAGAAGATATTCCAAGGGCGGTCCCAGAGAATGGGTGGCATCCCAGAGAAATCGAGGGAACTTACGAAAATTTTAGGGGCGACTAGTGCGTTCGTTAATGTTTTCATTAAGTGTTTAAAGCACTATAATTTTATGAAGGTCTGAAGTAAATCTGATGATGAACCCGAAAGACAGTTGAGGGAACTCCTGAAAATTTTCAGCAGTTACCTTGTGTGGGCTTGATTAATTTGTATTGAAGAAAGCTTACACCTAGATGGGCTGAACTGAGCGCCATCTGGCGAGCAGTTTTTGAATTGTGTCGGCTTGTCGATGTTGAAGTAGCTTATTTCTAAAAAAATAGTTATTACGTGTGTTGCCTCTTAACTTTTTAGTGGGTGAGTTTTGATATTTATTTTTACATCAAATAAATTAGTATATATATATATCTATCTAAAAGGAAACCTGGTAATTACTCATCGTCTGATTCTATTTAAATTTGATCGGCAGTTATTAAAACTTATTGAATGAAATACTTATTGTGTGTATATCTTATTATAGAAACATATATATTTATTGATTCTTAAACCTACTTTCATTTTCTCGCCCACGTGTCGGTAGTAAATCGGACGAGCAACATATTTTGACTACAAGATGAAAAGTTTGTTAAGTTGTGTAGAGGTAGAAGCTCGACTCTATAAGATAACTTTTTGACAGAGCAAAGCGTATTATGTTTTCGTCTTGGCAACATTTTACATGAAAAGGTTTTTGAAGGGAAACTAAAATGACTGAACTGATGAATATGAATTTTGAACTTGAATTTAGGCGTTCAGAAGCACAAAGCGATTTCTTATCATACGTACTTTACATAGCTGTAAAAATGGTTCACACGCATGTACGCGCGCTGGCTAATATCTCCTAATTAATATTAATGCTTTAAAAAATTAAGTAATTTTTTATTATTATCATGAGTAATAATGTATTCTGTGTTACGTAGACTGGAACGTAATTATAAATACTAATAAGCGCGCAGTTTCATGATGTGTTTCAATTCAAAGAACAAAATAATATGTATGAGCATTGTACTCGTAACTTAGGAACATAATATTAGAAAGCTTTTGTCACGAAATACACTTGCCACAGGGTCTTAATTGCTCAGTTTCCTCAGGTCACCTGGTTTGTGTTTATAAATACATAGTGTACCTACCTAGATATTAATTTTGCCAAGAAAATTACTGTGTCATATCAAGACACTTCCATAACTTCCATGTTGAAAAAGAGAGATAAAATAATTTTTGTCACTGTGTCAAAACTTTTGATCACATTGACAAAACGAGCATGGTCAACAGGTGGTAGGTACTCATCATAAAGATAGGTTTCAAAAATTTCTTAAAAAAATAAAAACATGTAAGACTCTAATCAAAACGTCAATATAACTCTGAGAAAAACTAAGGAATTGTATGGCATTTAATAGGAACCAGGATTCAATTTATTTAACAATGTATACGGAGTGTATGCAAAGAATCGCCGCTGGTTCCCATCACCAGACACAATTCAAACCGTGAGCCGTGTTTCTATTTCGATTACTGAAATATTGGAAATAAAATAGGTATAACTGCTATCGTATTTCCACGCGACGGGCGGAAATAAAGCCTGCTCACAAACCGACACGCCGCGTAGCTTCACGCCGGCGACAAACGCCGCCGCGCCGGCCGCAAATAATGCATACCTAAATCCCATGTACCTACAATCTACACATCTGTTTAGTAGATTTTGACAACGTAAAATAGCTCCAAAATGTACGCAATTTTTAACACACTTTCACAAGGTAACAAGGAAGTACAAAATATACATGAAACTCTACGTACGTACTTACGTACGTAAGCAAAAATGTTACTTGTGCCCCATTTCAGTGTGACGGCAGCATTGCCCTTTGCACAGTACGACAATGGCCACCCAACTCACCCCTTACGTATACCTACTACCTTTACGTCCTTTAGTCGTCGCGTCTTTGAAATATACCTAATGATATTTTAAAAAATTAAAATGAGAAGGTCATGATTGTCATCATTCTTTGTAATGTTCTCAAAAGTGTGTTTAATCTCCTTTTCCGCACTTGGCAACCGTAAGTAATGTCACAGTTCAATATTTCGACGGGTGCAAAGTGAAAAAAGTTATCTGCAAAATAGCAACTTTTCAGGACAGCGCATAATAGGAAAAAGTGCTCCCATTTTGTTAATTTTCAACCAAATTTTTTGAAATTTTTATCACTGCTTCATTATTTAATAAGGTATCTATATGCATATTTTATTTCTTCTAATTATGTTTAATTTACGAGATATTGCAGTTGTCTTCATCTACATTGTGCTTAAAAATATTACAATTGTGTCAACTACCACTTGGTCGTTTTAACGTGGGAATTCAAAAATCTAGATTAAATAAAGTATATTTTATAACATTACAGTAAATACAAAATGTGCAGCATTTCTTAATATAAAAATTAGTTCATGACTGTGTTAAATCTTAAATACACCAAGTTTAGAACATATATTGCGCAGATGTCTTTTTCTACGTCCGAACGTTTGTTCAAGGTACACGATTTAGAAGAAAGTTAAATGAAAAAAAATATTATTTATTTACTTATTTATTTACTTATTACTATAAATTATTTATTTACTTTAGTAAAAATATAATCTTATTATAATTTCTTTCAGCATACAAGTCTAGGGAATATTGGTAAGGTTGTTGCAGTTTCTTTGGTTGACAATTCAACAGTAAAGTTAAGTAAAGTTATCAGGAAATGCAGTTACGCATACCGTCCGCTCCAGAGGAAACGAACGGTGATGTGGGACTTCACTGCCGTAAGAACGGCGGTGACCTACCCACTAAAACATGAAGGTGCCGACGCTGCCGCATAGTGCCGGGACTGTGTGCTACTCTCGCTCCACGATCCCGGCGCGGCGGCCGCTGCCTTGGCGGCGGCCTCAGCACGGGGCGCTCAATAAATTGAGCGTTCCGCCTCCTCCGTGATTTTTTAACGAGGTTGTCTTCCTCCTCAATTTTTTAACGAGGTTTTCTTCCTCAAGGCGTAATCGCCTCCACCGCGGGGGCATAAAGCCCCCATGATCCATCCAAAGTGCCCTCTGCAATCAGAGGGACACGTGGAGGATCACGCCGCCTGCTGGCAGCTGGGCCGTCGCCGGCCCTCCCACCCCTACATGAGCGGAGGCCCAAACTGGACCCCCGCTCCCCCATTTGGGAGTCTCTTGGCTTCACCGTGCACTGGCTTGTGCACGGCTACTGAGCCCCGCCACCACGACAAGGTGGACTCCCCCGGCGGGGTACCTACAGGCACCTAACCAAACCTAAAAAATGAAATTATCTACATAATACCTGTAAGAAAGTTAATACTTGACAGTCGTCCGGGGTTAATATTTTAATCTAACCGCAAGCGTGCCGCATAGCAGTCCTGGACATCAGCGTACTCTTCGAAGAATCCATCTACCCCAGAACTTAAGAGAAACCTCCTCCTACGATTCTCTTGCGATGCGCTTCGTGTGCGGAGTTGTTAGAAAATGTTCATGCTCGTAGTGTTCTCGTCGTACTCGTACGTGTAGCTTAAAAATATTACGATACGCTACGACGCCGTGTGCGAAGGGCCTCACGCTGCCTCTCGGTTGGCTATGAGGCAAATTCATTCGGTAGTTCATCCTATCCCCAAAAAGGGCGATCTTAGTGACCCGGCCAATTACAGGCCTATAGCGATAACTTCCCTGCTTGCTAAGGTGATGGAGCGTATTATTAATGCCCAGCTCCTAGGATAACTGGAGGATCACCAGCTGATAAATGACCGGCAGTACGAGTTTCGTCACGGCCGTTCAGCTGGCGATCTTTTAGCGTACCTTACTCACCGATGGGCTCAGGCCCTTGATAGCAACGGGGAAGCATTGGCGGTCAGCCTGGATATCGTTAAGGCCTTTGACCGGGTCTGGCACAGAGCTCTTCTCGCGAACCTTAAATCTTACGGTCTCTCTGAGAGGTTATGCAGCTGGGTAGCCAGCTTTCTGTCTGAGCGACACATAAAGGTCGTAGTCGACGGTTGTTGCTCGGATATGAAACCTATAAACGCTGGTGTTCCCCAAGGGTCTGTACTATCTCCTACTCTGTTCATTCTGCATATTAATGATATGCTGGAGCGTGCAAACTGCATTCATTGCTATGCAGATGACAGCACGGGAGATGCATGTTACACAGGCCCTGCAAACTCCTCTCAGTCTTATGTGGAGGATAGCTGAATAAAACTTGTGTCTGAAGTTGAGAACTCTCTGGAACAAGTCTCGGAATGGTCCCCACGAAGACACAAGCCTGCGCGTTTTCCGCTAAGAAAACCCCATTTGTCAAAGCGCCTCAATTCCAGGGTACCGCGCTCACCGTTAGTAAAAGTGTTGGGATTCTGAGTGTTGACATTTCGAGCGAAGTGCAGTATCGGTGTCATCTGGAAGCAAAGGCCAAACTGTCCTCCAAAAAGCTTGGCATCCTGAACCGGGCGAAGCAGTACTTCACTGCGAAGGGCCTTCTGATGCTTTATAAAGCTCAGGTCAGGCCTCACATGGAGTACTGTTCTCACCTCTGGGCAGGGGCGCCACAATAGCAGCATAGTCCATTTGACGCCGTGCAAAAGCGCACAGTTCGAGTTGTCAACGACCCACGAGTCACCGACAGGTTAGAAAACCTAGGTTTTAGGAAAGACATGGGATGTCTCTGCGTGTTCTACCGACTTTACAACGGTGAGTGCTCCGAGGAATTGTTCGATTTGGTGCCAACTTCACCCTTCCATCATCGCACCACTCGCCAAAGATTGAAGTATCATCCACATCGCTTGGATTCGTGGCGAACGAGAACGGTCCGTTTTTCACGACCGTTTCTACCACGAACTTGCAAGCTGTGGAATGAGCTTCCCTCTGAGGTATTCCCGGAGCGCTTTGACATGGGGTTCTTCAAGAAAGGTGTATAAAGAGCTCTCCTAAAGGGCCGGTGTTCCACTGGTCACTCCCCTGGTGTTGCTCGTGTCCATAGGCGACGATGACCACTTACCATCAGGTCGCTCATCTGCTTTTACGTCAGCCCTTCAAGCTATAAAAAAAGGTGATTTCGGACTTTCTTAACATGAAACAGTAGTGAAAAATATCATTAAGTAAATATTATTTAATTACAAGTCAATTATTATAGCTTACAATAAGAAGTCACATAGTTACATACCAAAAATATACTAATTGACTTATGTAAACTGAGACATCTACATAAATAATCTCGACGTAGAAAAAGACATATGGCAGATGGCTGTTTATGCATCTTTTCGTAATAAAAAATTACCGTTGTAAAAACGACCAGCGGTAGGTAACCGCATTGACGTCGTGCAATTTTACAAAATAGGTGTAGTTGTCTTCTTATACGTGACAAAAGTACGAAAAATAAGGAGATATTTCGATTTTTCTTTTTGCCATGTTGTGGAATATGATATTTTAAGTATATATGTTTTAAGTATATATGATATTTTAAGCTTCGACGCTATCAGAGTTTCTTGCCGTTTAAAACTAAAATATCCCTGTGTCACTCTCTAGTTCTTCCGATTTTGGATTACGCTGATGTATGCTATTTGGATGCCACAGAGGAGCTTTTAAATAAACTTGAGCGCTTGCAAAACTTATGTATAAGGTTCATCTTTGGGTTACGAAACTTTGATCGTGTGTCGCAGCTTCGCAAGAATCTCAAGTGGCTCCCAATCCGCTTTCGCAGGAATACTCGTATACTGTACCTCCTGATACTGAATAACCCCTCCTCTCCCTCATACCTCCGCAACCGTTTCACCCATGCACGTCCGTCTGGCGTAGCCTGCAGAACCCATATTAAATCCCTCCTACACTTTCCCCGTCACAAAACCTCGTCTTATTCGCGTTAGTCAGTACATGGTGTTAGGCTGTGGAACTCACTGCCACCAAGCATTCGTCAATCTAAAACTATGTACTTGTTTAAGAAAAAAGTCAAAGAGCACTATCTTTCGTTATGTTAACTTCATCTATTTATATAACTAATATTATTGTTCAATACCTATTTGTTCCTTTTTATGAATTAAAATTTCCTTATATTTTATGTATGTATAATTATATATGTATATAATATATATGTATAGTATGTATTTATTATTGGTAGAGTTTATACTTAATTTATGTATATATTTTTATTATTAGGTATATTATGAATATTTATTTAAGACAAGTGCACGCTAAATTCCAATCTCCATCACTTTTCCATTCCTAGGTCTGCTGGAAGAGATTTCTTTTAGAAATAAGCAGTACCTTTGTACAACATTACCTCTTTTGCCTGTTAATATCTCTTTTTTCGTGTACATAAATGATAAAATAAAATAAAATAAATATATTACCGCAATAATCGCAAAATCGCAAAATTGCAGATAACTTTTTTCACTTTGCACCCGTCGATTTAGGGTAGTTAAAATTCTGGAAATTGAAAAATGTTTACTTACTGAAAAAAACTTATTTTTTCAAGTAAGTAATAAAGAAAAATTTTAGTCGTTTTAAGATACAAACTTACGACAAATATTTCTTAATACAAATGATAAAATAAAGTTTTTCAATATTTTGTAATGAAATGTTTATTCAAACACTTTTTTATCAAATTGGTATTTCCATAACTTTTATCATACATATTTTTAAACAGTTTCTCAAATACAATTTCAGTTTTCTAATAAGTAGTTTCAATAACAAAATTTGGAAACCGACCGCAGATGCAGATTAAATAGCCTAGCATGACAATTTCCAACGCATACAACACATTTTCCAATTAAATGGTAGGTAGCTGTTCTGTTCCCTGTAACACGCCGACGGTTATACAATACTACATAATATTAAAATAGTACCTACTCTGAGATTTTGTACAGCAAATTGTCAACATTCGCGATTTACTATGGAAGGATTGGAAGATGCGTTCCATGAAGCAAACAAAACGAGAAAAATGACGTCAACACCCTTTTTAACTACTTAATTAAAATTTTATTACCACTTTTTATTTTTTTTTAGTTTTTTAACCAATGTAGCATCAAATGGAATATTATAATTATTCACTGCACGACATCTAAGTAGATGAGATTTTTTCAATGAGCCCACTTGCCATGTCAGTGAAAATTGTATAATAGACTACCAGAATCACTACAAAATGAAACAAATAATACGAAATTCATTAAACAGTTAAAAGAATTTTTGATAAATAAAACTTACTACACAGTACAAGAATATTTAGAGGACAAAACCTAAATCAAATTTTAATCAAGTATGTTTATAAATATATATATTTTTTTTAAATTTATCATTATTATTATTATAATTATTTAATTTTATTAAAATTATTAATTTAACCATTTGACTTATATTATATTTTAATTATTATTTATTTAAATTATTTAATTAGTTAATTTGACCATATTTTGACTTATATTTTTTATTCTTTTTATTATTATTAAATTTACTAATCTGACCACGAATTTGACTGACAATTTATTTTTTAATGCTATTCAATCCATTTAATATTACTTTTATTATAATTGACTTCATAAATACATACAATGGACATGATATATATATAAAATAATAATAATAAATAATTTTACATCTGACACAACATAATATTCTTCAAAATTAAACTTTTCGTATCTCCACTTTACTACTTTTAAATTTAATTATTTGACCGTTAAACTAAACTATATAATTTTAACCTTTAATAAATCATCTACCTAATTTTTAATATTTATTTAAAATCTTAATTCTCTTTAACTCTTTTTTAACTGAGCAATTAAAAAATTCAGCGTCTTCCTCTCTCCTACCACTAGCTGCTGTGCCCTACCGGGTCCATGACTAAAACATTGTTTGTAAATCATGGTATGCAATAAATAAATATGAAATATGAAATATGATGCTGAAATTTTTACCAAGCTATTTTTAACTACTTAACTAAAATTTTTAGCTAACAACCACCGCAAGAATAAACTGTCTTTGCTTACCTTTCCAATGAAAAAACCGCAGTAAATTCTGGCACTTTTTTGTAAATTAAGTAAATATACTGTAAGTAGGTACACACGCACACATAAGCAAAAAATATATTTGTTTTTTAATGTCTGTCTGTCTGTCCAGACAACACAAACATATATCTATGAACGGATTTGGGTGATAGGTACTTAGTTAATTTATTGCTTACACATAATCATGAAATAAAAAAAATATCTTTGCTATCTCTTAAACCTTATCCTTATCTTATATCCGTGTCCTCTACATACCTAATTCTTTCACGACATTGGCTCATTAAAACATTTCGAAACAACGCTAAATAGATAGTTAACAATTATTAACAGGAAAACAATTATCATTCAGAACAATGTTACTTTAACTGAATTTATTATCCACTAACCCAACATTCTAATTAAGTAATTAATGAGGCTGGTACATTCTTACACGTCATCAATTGTTTCTTTAGTGACTATAAAATTTATACCTAATTGCGCTCCTCGATGCGTCTGTCTGTGTTTTTAAAAATTGAATATTCCTGAATATAAAATAATAACACCATAAAAAAAAGTTTTGAAAACGCATCTATCATGAACGGCAGCAAAAGGGTGCTGAATACTCGTATATTATAACATAGCGTTATTTAGATAATAAAAAAATCAGATATTTACATAAACCGACACATACCAAGTTTCAACTTTTTTTTGTTTAACGCCTATAACGTAAAATGTTATTAGAGCAAATAATATATTTGCCCTAATTACAGCCTTATTAGTGGTAAAATTCATGATTTTTATTTAGCCTGCGTAATTTAAAATATTTGCGTCATCTATCAAATGGGAAAACAACGTCTGGAGTGCTAGTTTTGTATGTTGAAGACGGTTTTTATGACGTACAAACGTAATTATTCGTAGAAGCTACTAATTACTTCTTTAATAACTATATTGTGCTTAGTTTTTTAGGGTTCCGTACCCGTAGGATCAAAACGGAATACTATTAATTAATATGCATTTAATGTATGCTGTGTGTTTGTGTACAAGTGTACAAGACTTCAACAAAGAAGGACGTTCTAAATTCCATCGTATATATGCTTTTTATGTATATTCATCGATTTTTTATTTATTTATTTAACACTTTATTGTTTGCACACCAAAAATACAATATACATACAAAATCACAAGAAAGTAATACAAACAATGGGCGGCCTTATCGCTTTAAAGCGATTTCTTCCAGGCAACCCAATAGAAGATAAGTACAGCACACGAAGTAAATAGGTACCTACAGGCGTACAAAATAGCGAAAAATGCTGTACAAAAATATCAAAGTAAAATAACATAACATATAATTTTTGTGTCGTTTATGAGCTGATTTTGAAAATTCTTGAAGGGTGGTCCCATGATAAGGACACCAGGGTTTGATGATGGCATCTTAGAGAAATCGAGGAGAACTTTCAAAAATGGTAGGGCGACTAGTGTGTTTGTTAATATTTTCAAAAGTAGTATATTAAAGCACTAGGTCTAGTGTCGATCTTATGAAACCGAAAGACAGTCGAGGGAACTCCTCAACGATTTACAGTTTAATTTGTAGTGACGAGAACTTTACACCTATGTAGATGGGTTAAATTGAGCGCCATCTGGTAAGTAGGCTTTGAGTTATATCTACTTATCGATGTTGAAGTCGGTTTTTTTGTAAAAAGCAATTATTTAACTCATGAAGAGCTAGAGATAATAATTATAGTGTCATTTAATCAATCGTCACAAAAATAACAAGAATTATATCAATACAGTTATTTCCAAGAGGGGCGCCCATAAAAGAATCTAATACGTTAATGGAACTCTTTATTATGTCTTTGTTGTTATATTCAGCAGCCATAGTAACACATATTATACTGTGAAAATTTCAGGTGTAGGTAAGTATACCTAATTCCATCCAAGACATAGCGTCCTGTGACAAATAGACAGAGATCGGAGGTAGGTATATTATTAACATAATTTCGTTTTTAACCTTTGGTTATGGAATCCTTAAGACTAATTTAATAAAATGTCGAGAACTTGGACTCATGTTTTATTTATTTTATTATTATATTACATACTTTCGAAAATATCTCTTGCTCGTACATTCCTATGCTTTCTCAACGGGAGTGTGTTATATTTTTCTTAGACGATTATAACATATCTATATACCTATCTTGATATTGACCAGATAATTGCAGTTAATATCGCATAGTGGTACGGAACAATACGTGTGTGAATCCGACTCGCACTTGGTTGTCGTTTATTTCCTATAGTTGTTTACTACTCAAAGCTTGCTTATATAAACCTTAAGTTTTTAATAATGGGAGTTTGTTTCCTTAAAGCTTGGTCACGTTACGAACCGGATTACCTTTTTACCTTACCGGATTTACGTGAATACTGGCTCAGGATACCTACAGAACTTTGAAAGTAAGGCTTTTGATATAATATTCACTAAACATTACAGATTAAATCAATCGATAAATATCGACATTTCAACCCATGACTGCCTCACTTGCTTGGTTTCCGTCCCTCTCACGATATTCCTTCACCGTGATACCCCCTGGAGTGTATGTCTCTGTGAAAGAGTACCTATAGGTAAACAATAAGTAATTTCGACCCAGGCAGGGATCCACCGAGGGGGCTCACGGGGGATATAACCCCCCCCCCCCACCCCACCACAATCGAACACGTTAATAAAAAAATTCTAAAACATAAAAAGAAAGAAATTAACCTGCCTCTAGTTACGAAGCATGTTTTGGTCTACTTATCTAACTGTGCTCTTAATGCGACATCATTGAGATACTTTATACGATACGACTTAGTTTTGATCATCCTAGCACAATCGGTTTATGACGCCCCACCAATATTTCAGTCTGCGTCCGCGCCGCGCGCCTGTTTAGACCCCGTGCCCAAATGACCAATACTTAAATCACCGAGAATATTCCAAATTGTATACCTTTGAAAATATTTTTAGCGAGGAGTAGTTATTCAATTCTTCCATACTCAGTGACTCAAACCCAAGTATAAAGCTGCGTACGGCCATTTCCGTGCAGGACTCGAACCTACATATGTGCCCGGTTCAGGAGTCCTACAATGAAACAAGTTGGTTAATGATAACCCAATAAATATACAATACTAATAAAAACTTACGGTCATTTCAAATATACTACAATAATGTGTCAATCCAGCATCTTTAACCCAATATTAAACAAAAAATTAAGTTTATTATTTTACAAAACCTGTCCAGATCATGCCAAAAATTAATTACTGAGCCACGTTGAGGGTTGTCGACCAGCCGAGGTACTTAGTGCGTCCATTACCCATTACAAAGCGAAGTGTTTTTAACATTAAATTGGACGTACAGGACAAATCTACTTCATATACCGCTAGGCTAGGGCAACGCGAGCGTTCAGCGTACGATTGCAAACCGAAGATAAATAAGAATATTATTATTGTTTTTTTTTAACATCAAATTCATATCCTCGTCACCGATGTAGGTATGTAGAAACTTACTTTTCAACACACTTGCTCGTAAAGTTGCTATTTTTTCTTTAGTCTTACGCCCGGAATGCGGTTTATTACACACTAGTGCGTTTTACTTTTCATTGCCGCACTAGTGTTTTTCTTATTCCACTTTTTTTTAATATCCGTAAAGAGGTTGTTACCAAAAGATTTATTATTTTGTAAATAATAGTACATTATGATACAAGTGCGCGAAGTTGGTCATTACAGTCGAGGCGGTTGCACAGCCCGAGCCGCAAGGCGAGGGCTGTAATAGAGCCAAGACTGTAATGAACAAAGCACACGCGTATCATACGACGTTTTTCAACACACTTGCGAGGAAAAAAACAATTAGGTATCGACATTTTTCAGTCACAAATCAGCAAATTATAAACGAACAAATGTTTGCACAAAATGGCGCGGAGGTTTATTTTATTTTTTCGCGCGCCGTATCTTTGGTTGAATAACTATGCGCGCGCAGGCGCGCAGGTTAAGTCCAGAGGCAAAGAACACCATTCCATTCAGCCACAATATATTAAACTAAATAATTATGTATTTCTAATAGGAATTTACGGTAATTAATGATTTAAAATATTGTATTTTTTAAATGCTTTAATAGATAATTAGATGAAGTATAATATTATCTTATCAGATTTTGACTAAGTACAACAAGTTTGTTTATTTACAAAATAATAAATCTTTTGGTAACAACCTCTTTACGGATATTAAAAAAAAAGTGGAATAAGAAAAACACTAGTGCGGCAATGAAAAGTAAAACGCACTAGTGTGTAATAAACCGCATTCCGGGCGTAAGACTAAAGAAAAAATAGCAACTTTACGAGCAAGTGTGTTGAAAATAAACTTGTTGTACTTAGTCAAAATCTGATAAGATAAGATTATACTTCATCTAATTATCTATTAAAGCATTTAAAAAATACAATATTTTAAATCATTAATTACCGTAAATTCCTATTAGAAATACCTACATAATTATTTAGTTTAATATATTGTGGCTGAATGGCGGTGTTCTTTGTCTCTGGACTTAACCTGCGCGCCTGCGCGCGCATAGTTATTCAACCAAAGATACGGCGCGCAAAAAAATAAACCTCCGCGCCATTTTGTGCAAACATTTGTTCGTTTATAATTTGCTGATTTGTGACTGAAAAATGTCGATATATTTTAACTTTATCGCACCTTAGAAACGTGTAGGACACAAACCTAAAAGTATTCTCTGCCAATGAACCTTAGGGCAGGGGAAAGTAATTATAGGGCCCTCATTATCCTTAAGTGTTTTTCAGATATTTGTGAAGTAAGACACCTGAAAAACGTAGGTTTCTCGTTGAAAATGTAATACTTATTTATTTATTCACTGTATTGTTCATACACCAAAATATTGTCGCGCAGATTCATTGGTAGTCTATACTAGGTACATATAAATAAAATTAAATTGCTTTTCCAGTGCATATAGGTTTACTTGATATTAAAATATAAACATACGATTTTAAAATTTTTGTATATCAGTCTGATTGTCCGGGCTAATCTCTGGAACACCTGAATGAATTTTCATGGGAATTTCACTAAAAAAATGCAGGAGTTTGTTTAGCAACGAAATTCACGCGGGATCACGAG
The DNA here is from genome assembly GCA_905404135.1 of Hesperia comma. Classification (NCBI taxonomy): domain Eukaryota; kingdom Metazoa; phylum Arthropoda; class Insecta; order Lepidoptera; family Hesperiidae; genus Hesperia; species Hesperia comma. The sequence goes on along the minus strand of FR990021.1, from coordinate 9,194,482 downwards.
AAAAACTTCTACGCGCAATCGAAGTCGCAGGCACAACTTGTTCTGAACTGCATAGAAAATAAAATACGGTACAGAACATCAGGAATAGCAAGCTCGCCACCAGGAGGAGAAACTACGAGTGCTGCAGAAGGAGCAAGCGCGTCGCCATGAGGAACAATTGCGAGTGTTGTAAGAGGAGTAAGCTCGCTGACAGAAGGAAGAAGCACGCCGCCAAGAAGAGTGACTTCGCGAGCTCAAGGACAGCCTTTACAAAAATCTAGTGGCCATGATACCCCCAAAGTTTCAAAGGCTGGAAGTTGAGGAGAAAGAAGTCACCGGAGTGAGTGAGTAGTTTGCGTAAGTAAAGGAAGAGGTCATCGGAGTGACGCAGGAGATCACTGGCGTAGAGATGGAAGTACGGGAGTAAAGGGAATCCTCCACCAACTGCGTCGACGAATAAATCTCTTAGAGGCGGATTCTGTAACTTCTTCCGTGATAACTTCTACTGCTATAAATTTGGAGGTACCTCCCTATGGCGGAAAATTCTCTTTGGATTCCTTTCAGTTTCAGTTAGAGACGGTTAAGAGAACCAGCTGCTGGAGTGACCAGAAGGCACAGTCGGTCCTCACGTTATCCTACGAAACAAGGTTTTTTCCGTGTTTCAAGCACTATCTGGTGGGAAGAAGGAGGTATCGTAAGACTAATAAGCTGGAAGCGATAGCGCTGGAAGCCATAATATATGGTGAATGTCACCTTAATCACGTGTGCCGGGCGTAACTTAAGGATTGGAGTCAACGGGCTAGCGGGACCATACAACAGTAATCCGTTGAAGTGAAAAGATAATTGAGGCATATCAGTTCTCTGAGACTATGTGAGGTTGTCGCAGCGGATAACAATAGCTGGCTGTCAAGATTACTACGCTTTATTTGCAAAACGTAATTATCGCTGACACAATATATCTGACGACTGCATCATTGTCTGGATTTTTTCAAAATTATATGAGCAAGTTGCATTTAAACAAGGTGATCTCAGGTGATCGACAAAGTTAAGCAACAGCGGGCGCGGTCGGTAGTCGGATGGGCGACCGCTAGTGGCAAAATTTCTTGAGCGCTTCCGTGCTTCAGAGGGCACTTAAAGCCGTCGCGGTTGATAGATTATTGATAGATAGCAGTCGTAAAGCCATGTCGGAAAGCCTTCGGGCGGTTGAAAACTTCCGACACTGGGTAGGCCACTAACCCCTCCGCCAATTCGCATTGGAACAGCATGGTGGAGTATGCTCTGGGCCTCCTCAACACTGAGGAGAGACCCGTGCTAAGTAGTGGGCTGTTAATGGGTCGTAGCCAAGTTCTAACACGATGAGAAAGAATAGCGTTAATGAACTGAAATGAGTGAAAATGAAATGAAATGAAAATGAAAATGTGAATGATATAATGAAAAAGGACAGTTACCTATAATTGTCCAGAATCAATGAGACTTTGGATTCAATTTGCAGTATGACGTGGTTTTCCACCTTAGATCTGAAAAGTGGGTACTGGCAAATTTAAATGGATCCCAAGGATAGGGAAAAAACTGCCGAAACAAGGCAAGTAGTTTAGCGGCTGACTCAAGCAAGAGAGTGGTAACTAGCCAACCAGGCCGAGCCCCACAACAAGTAGAGACCGCCTTTGCCACCTTTTCATAGATAATCTTGGCATGGGCTTATGCAGCTTTTGATCCAGGAGGAGGCAAAGTTAATCCAGGAATCCACGGGGCCAATCAGATTTTCGAGGCAGATTTTCTAAAGTTCAACTACCGTAGGTCTTGGTGTAAACCTAGTGAGACACCTCCCCTCACCCTCTCCTCCATGCTTCTATCTGGTTACACTCATGTATCCTGTTCGGCCGACATAGGCTCAGACTTCAGTGAAATGTAGCCAAAATTGTGTGGTATCATTTTGTTGTTGCACAACCGTAATAAGTAGGTAGGTGCGTAATAGCTACATTTTTAAAGAGATTTTCCACGCGACCACTGAACTATGTTACTTTTGTTTTGTTTTGTAATGTATGTACATAATTAAAATTAGTGGCAATTATCGCTTGCGGTAGGTATGTGGGATTCCGTTTTATTATGGAAAAAAATAAAAATGTTGCAACGGATGCTTAGACAAAAAACACAAGCGTTCATTTAGCTACCTACTTATGTAAAATGTATTTTCCTCATTTTGATATCTTGCTTGTTTTTCCACATTTTTTTAATTACAATAGGCAATTCCATTACATTTGAGACGGATACTTTTAAATTGCTTAGTAATTTATTATTAAAATCTTATGCTTAGTAATTCCTTTTTTTGATGATTTGATATATGTTATTTCCGCCATATGGTGGTGGTGGTGTAAGTCTGGCCCTTTGGCCTGATTTCGTTACATACCATAAATAAATATTAAAGACTAGTTAACTTGACTTCGCTTTGTTTTGGGAAACATACATATTAGTCCCAACATTAGGAAATTGTTAGGCATGATGCAGACAAGACAACTTTATTTAATTGTGGACCGATTGAAATAGCATTTCATTTTTCATTTCTATCATATTCCAAACAAACCGACACTAATCGACAATCATTTTTCTGGGTTCTGTTGCCATAAATAATATTGGCCCCCGATATTTGTTCTTTTCAATATCTACGGTGCACAGACAGCGATTAGTTACAGATTTCTTATATGTATAGATAATGCAAATTGGTCTACATAATATATTATATACTTATGTTTGTTTGTATATACCTAGATATATATTAAACGTCCATTAAAAGAAACCGGTTCAAAGCGGTTTCGGCGGCCACTTTCGGGTTTTACCTTAACCTTAACAATTAACTGTAGATAAAAGTTTTATTACTATAATTCTGGAATAATTGATTTTATTGCCATCATAATAAAACTTGGTGTACCTAACTGTGTTTCTTTTTGTGTGCAAAAATAAACTCTACTAAGGCATTACAATGTCAAGGACAGCAGATTTATTACCTAAACGTCCAAATAAAAATATAAATAAACTTAAAATTAAATGTTATTTTATAATTATAAATGTCTCATAATAATATTTTAATCTTATACAATTGTTAATTGTTAATTAGAAGGATTAGAAGAACTGGTTCCGTTAAATATATTTAAAGTTTGTAGATAATAGGTATTGTTTTAAAACATGTGCTGCGGAGTTTCTTCATTTAATTTTTAGTGTGACATCTTTGCGAAAGGGTAGATGCAAAATATTTGACGTTCATAAGTTTATATATTTTATTTATTAATACTTACATTAATACTTAAGAATTTTACACAAATAGGTATAATATTATGTATAATGTACTTACCTCAATAATTCAGTGAATAATTCGATCGACAACTTGTCAGTTATATCTTTGGCATTGCGAGTGTCCATGATCGAATGTGACCATTTACCATCACATACCTACATGCTTGCTTATTTGTCAGATTTGTCATTTGGCTCCAGGGAAAACCACGATTGTATCAAAAGACAAAAGTCCGTCCTACACTTGTGGATTCGCGTATTAGCGTGAATGTGACTGGGTCTTTGGCGAACTCTAGACAATACCACAATTAATTATTCCGACGATCCAAGAATTAACATTTATCTAACCAGGATTGCCTTATAATGCATTATATTTTCCTCGTAACATCCGGAATCCGCAGCCAGTTGGTAATAAAAAATTAAAATAAAATAATATAGTACCTAGAAGACATTATTTGATTTAAATTATTAAAAACTAATCGCTTTTAGAATGTCATACTACGTTTCGGATAAATAATAAATTAAATAATATAAATCAAGTAATTTTTAACAGTAGAGCGTAGTAGTAGATTTTGTATGCTCTCGCAGTAGGGTAAATTAAAATTAAAATAGTGTCCTGTATTGTATAATATAATATATTATCTTATTATTTAATTTAATATTTCTGCTGATCATTGGGTATTCTTGAAAGTAATTTACTATCATGTAAAGTAAATAACCACGTTGCACAGATTTTCTCTTCTATACAAGAAAAATTGTAACACAAATGTGTTAGGGAGAATTAACAAACAATAAATAATTTGATAAGGTCTTCATGGGCTTTGAAGGCTTTGAATAATCTAACAAAGGCGAAAACTTTACGGTATATAAACGAATATTGTAGAGGTAGAGATGAGATAGAGTAAGAACAACCGACTCTACGACTTTTCAAGGCGAAAAGCAGTACTTAATTACTTTTTCGATCTATTTAAATAAAGATAATAATAAGTTATTTTATGGAATTAAAAATAATGACAAACATTTTATTTATCTTAACATGTAATTTAATTGTAAATGGTTGAAAATAAATAATCAATTAAATGTTAGGTACCCCAAGTTTAGGTCTGTACAATAATAAAATATAAATATAAAAGCCACTTTCACATATATACTATATAAAAACCACTTTTATATCGATTAAGCCGCTTCTGAAATTATGAAGACAAAAAGACAAACATACAAAAAATCTGAAATTATTTTTTGATATTAATATGCGTAATTAATATAATACAATCAGAAAATTCCATACACATAGGTCAGTTACAGTATTTTACATAAAAAAATTATAAATTATTTATTACATGTTACATATTAAATATAATATGCTCATAACCACACTTACTATGTTATGTTTTAAATGAATATGACGATTACATAATAATAAAAACTTTCTGGTAGAACTCCTAAATAATTTGCCTACCTAACATTAAAAGTAAGTATAACAAACATTTTAATTTGTAGGTATGACTAGATACTTTAAATGAATAGTTAAATTATCCAAATTGTTACTTTTTTTAAATCAATTTAAATCTAATAAAACGTAATATTTAAGTAAATGCTCATTTAAAGTATAACTTTAAATACATAAAAAAAATCACTTTAAAAAGAATCACAACCCTTAACCATTAGGTACACCAGTCTTCTTCTCACAATCAAATCGAACATTTAATCTTTGTCTTACAGATCCTCTCATAATATCTCTAAACACTTTTAAGTAAATATCTGTGAGGACACTAAACCTGAGTTCACTGACATAATTATTATGGTAGGTATCTATAGGTTTGAACCCGTTTTTAAACACGGGCCCATACGAAAATGTGAATTACATAATAAAACAAATATCAACTTATTTCAAGGCCAAATCTGCACTTTACACCTTCGTTAGTAAAGTTGACATAACATTATTCACACACATGCGGCATTGTCGACAACGAGAAATTTTGGTGATAGATTGGTAATTGTCACATAACGATATACGATACTCATGTGAGTACGCCATTCAGAAAACCCACAGTTACATCAGTGATGATCAATGGAATGTGCACTAAAGGGTAATAATGTCAATATTTTGAATACAAATTTTGTATCAAGTTTATCACAGGCTTGTTAACTAAATCATTGACTCGTTTGCCGTAAACAAACTCAATATGAGTAAAATCTAATGTTTTGTTAATAAAAATATGATTTTCAACACTTTTTAGCTTACGCTTGAGATATTCAACGTCTTTCACTTCACTAAACCAGTCTGATTCGCTCATTACTAATGTCAATGGAATTTTAACTTGCGATACATCATATTCAGGTGGCTGACTAGAATTGTAAAGCATTTGATTTTTGGAATTACCATAATCGTACCTTTGAAATCTCTTACTTCTATAATTTTGCAGAAAATGGAACAATGATTTCGATGACAATCCGGCTGGAATGTGACTAGCAATAGTTGGAAGTTTCGGTGACGGTAGATTAGTAATATACTGTAATCCATAATTTACGTAAAATTCAATTTCACAGAGAAATCTTTCAGAAGAATTTATGTTGCATACTTTAACGTGATATAAGTTCAGTATGTGATTAGCAGGAAATACCTCATACAATTCTGCTGCTTCAGCAAAAGCTTGTAATCCTCCCAAAATATTTGTGTAAAATTCTATTAATACGTATCTTATATGATTGATCCAGGCAACAGGCGCCAACAAAACTGCATGATTTATTTTGTTATTATATTCTGGTCTCATACTGCACATTATAAAAAATATGGTAGTTCCTTGTGAAAATCCGATATACGTGAGCTTTTTCCTTGAAGTCATTCTTAGTATATAATCTATAGTCGAGGGTAGATCATGAGTACCCATCTCCTCAAAAGTAAAATCCCAAAAAACTTTTTTCGGTAATGTTTTAACGTGCGTGTTGCTATATTTATTACCTCTGGAATTAAATAGCCAAACATCATATCCAGCGTCTGCTAATCCACACGCCAAAGACTCTTTTGGTCCAAGAACAATCCAGGAATCAGAACTATCACCGATACCGTGTACCAATAATACAGGAGGCCCTTTATTCGGTATTCGAAATACATTTAATACATATCCATCGTCAGTCACGATCTTATGTCTTTCAACTTTGTAATTATACTTCTCTAGAAGCTGTGATGTATCAAATTTTATAGCAGCTAAGGCTTCTTGAACACCAGGTGAATTATTATCACTTAATTGTTGGAAACAATTAACTGAAGAGAGACCCAAAACCAGTACAATCTTAATTTTAACCACACAATAAAAAATCATGATTGTGAAACGCAGATCACAACCACACGCAATCACTGGGTATAATATATTGACAAAGCGGTTATACAACCAATGTCAAGAACGTCTAAGTAACATTGACGACTAAATTCCGGTTCCTCATAATTTTGGCTTATTCCCACCTTGTTGAACATAATTCAGAATAATCCGTACTTATATTATAAATGCGAAATTAACAACCGTCTGACTGTTTGATTGCAATTTACGATTAATCTGCTGAATCAATTTTGAATAAAGTTTATATGCAGATATTTTGAGAGCTGGGAAAGGATATTGTATATTCTAAGAATAATCCTTAATGGGGTGAAAAGGAAAATGCCCAAGGAAATATAACTCATCATAATTATACTTATTAGATCGCGATAAAATATGGCATAAGAGTAGATCTAAAACATAGAACACTAACTTTATGCCTGGTGACACGTTCCCATGGGATCATTTTTACGGTATTTTGTCGTAGTCCGTCAATGCAGGGAAAGCCATGGAAAGACATACACGGTTATTAAAAACATAAGTACATACCATTCATTTCTACCACGATCTGGTTTAATATTACCTACTAGATTGACTACCTTTGGTACAAAAAACGTAGGTTTAGTGACAAAAAATATTTATAACCATAACAGTCGTTAATAATTACATTCCTAAAATTATATAACAAACTTTTATGTGAAATATTTTTAATTATTTCGGGTGCAGTGTCGTAGATCCAGGAAATAATACGGGTAGGTGCTTCACTTCTTTTTACGATTCGATCTCGCTTTTGAAATCGTATCTTCGATCTGGTGTTACTCCTTCAGCTACATGCTAGTTAGCTATCTTAAATCCATAAAAAAAATCTATTCACTCGTCGACCTTGCAGTGAGCAAGCGCCCAAAGAGCTGGGACTATGTTAAATTATTTTTTCGTAATAACTCGATATTAGACATATAACCTTGAAACAATTACTCACGGCTTTGGTAAATCTGCAGTTCCCTCGTAGGATAATGTGTTATCGAACCCGTGTCCAACTCGAGATCTACATAGAAGTCCGTATGCCAACGTACGTTCAACATGTTTAGTATTAAAGGCGACATGTTTAGTATTTAACGACAACTAGAATGGCTAACGAACGACATAACAATGGCGAAATTTTTGAGTTAGGTTGGTTTAAAAAAATCCCGAGACTCTAAACTTACTTAATTTTTTTTAACCCTGATTCATATAAATGATTACCTACTTTACCTATCTAACGCATAGTTGCATGTGATTATAATGATGACCGATTTGAGAAATTTTAAAAGTCCGTTTCTATAATTTCTTAGCCAAAAGTTACAAAATAGTGCATCCAAATATCCGACATTTTTTTATGGTCGTAGATCACTCTATACCTTTTGACATAGGTAGATAAGTACTTGAAAATTAAAAAAAATCTTTTTATAAACCTAAGCCACTTGCTAAATAAAAAAATAGGATTAAAATATTACATTTATCATTATTTGATTTTTAACTGCTCACATCTATCAAATTACACTTCCAATAACGTTAAAAGGTCGACCGCGGCAGAGTGGTGGTAGGTATCGCCTAAAAGAACATCAACAAGTCTAAGCAATGTGACATTTTTTGCGAATCAATAAGTATTTATATTAGGTACCTACTTCCTAATGCCCATGAGCTTGTACGCGAAACAATTTGCTGATTATGTGAAAAGCTCAATAAAGTTATTAATATTAATGAAGCAAATGATTTCCGTTGTAAATACATAGGTAGGTATGATGTAGAACTAACTATTCAAATTAGTAATGAAAAGTTTATGATGTAATAGTTTTAACAGTTTTCGTTTACTTATTTTCAGACAAATGTTTGTGCTTAAATAGCAAATAATGCTTTCTTATCAAGGTTTCGTTAAGTAATTATAAATTATACCTATAGCCTACTATTCTATTATTTTACTGGATTCTTAAACGTGGTCATCTACTTAATTATGATCAATAATTCTATCATTCAGTTATATTATTTTCACCACTTAACATACTTAATCATATTATTTTGAAATCCGAAACGGAGTTTCTTACGGGTCTTATAGCACAAGTGGAGTTAACAATTTCTACATTTCTCTATCTAAAGACCACAGCTAAAGATGTTTTTCTTTTATTAAAGCTACTATCTATAATTGTCTGATTTTCTACATAAATCACTTTTAAATATTTTCGTAAAATTAGATAAAGTAGCAGCACTATATGTTATTTTGTTTTTTATTTTTCGCATTTATATTTTGAGTTAAATTTTATATGTTACTGCTACCAAAAACGTGAAAATCTTGGTGAAAATGCACCGAGTCCAAGGAGATTTAACATGGACTTCAATATTTATGTAGTCACTTATAAGTACATAGGTAGGTACTAGGTACACTGAAACCCTTGAAACCAAAATTTGTATTACATGTCATTTTATTTTTATTTTGTTTCAGAAATGCCCAGAGTGAAGTAAAGCCGTGTTGCCGAAAATCATTCATCTTAAAAAGATTTCTACGAGTCATTCCTAGTTTGGACAAATTTTAGTTACATCAAGCCGCTATGATTGCCGCAGCGACGAAATTAATGGGTAATGTGATAATGGTCTAAAACCATGTTTAACGAAAGGTTATTGGCGCCTCCTTCTTTATTTATAAATAGCCTAAGTACTCCTTTAAACCTAGGCACCACGCCATCCTAAGCGCAAAGTGGTTTTACCGCTGAAAGAGATAAGACGAAACATAATTTTTATCTTTATCCAAACTTTCAGTTGTAACAAAGATGAAATTCAACGAACCTATTTTAAACATAATAATATTTGGAGATGCTCAACAGTACGCTGATGTTTGGAATTTACATTATCAAATACTATTGTTTTCATAACAAGGCGGATATTTCATAATGACAATTTTCATAAACACCCCAATTAGCGTGTGAGACAATTGTGAGTGATTATGTCAGTCTACCGTCAATCGGAATACCCGACAGGCAAAAGAAGAATTTGAGCTATTGTTTAAATTGAACAATTATTCAATCGATATTGTACGCAAACAATCAGAATTATAGTATTGCTACAGAGGCTATATATATCGGATAAAACTTCCGTTGAACTCATGTTAATAGTTTAAATGAGTTCATCCGCACTAGTGGGTACCTACTTCTTTGTGAAGGTGAGTTTTTACCCGACTGCGTCTAAAGGAGGGAAATGTTTTTCGAGCGTAGGTATGTACCTATGTCATTTCTTTGGCGTGTCCTAAAGCCCAAACGGCTGGGCGGAATTTATTATGAGGTGTCGTTGAATTTGGCAAGAGTGTGGTAGTAACATAGGCTATATTAAAAATTTCAAAAGACAGAGGGGTTTGGTTTATTTTTTTTGTTACCTTAGCAATACGGCTGTCAATTGAAAGATCATGAAAATACAATATCCTCAATCTAAAAAGCGATGTCTCATGCATGTTCATATTCCAGGCCCAAGGTCCTTAAGAATGTTGCTGGTCTCCTTTGGATGTAGATTGTATGTAGCTCCAGTGAAGATGGTTTATACCTAAACAAACTTAATTTTTATGATTTTTTTATCCCTGAAAATGAATCGGTTCCCGCGGGTAGCATAAAAGATGTCTTAACGAATTAGAATAAATAATTAAACAGTGTTTAAAATTATTGGTTGTAGCTTGTAGCCAAAAGTGTAAGGGTGGGTACCGTGAGGACTTGTGAAAGTGTGTGACTATTTGTGTCGGTATGTGAAGGTGTGTGACTATTTCTGACGGTTCTTCAGTACAACGACTGTAATACATGAGTGTATTTGCTTTATGTATCTGGGAACGGCTACCTCATTTTTACTTTTAAAGCTGCATTTAGTAACTTTGCCGTCATAGTTGGCAATTTTATTAACCGACTTCAAAAAAGAAGGAGGTTCTCAATTCGACCGTACTTAGGTATATATGCTTTTTTATGTACGTTCAGCGATTATTTCGTCGTTTATGGGCCGATTTTGATAATTCTTTTTTTGTTGTAAAGTAGATATGCGCAGTGGGGCCCCTGATAAGGACACCAGGATCTGATGACGGCATCTCAGAGAAATCGACGGGAATTTTCGAAAATTGTATGGACGAGTGTGTTTGTTCATGTTATCATAAGTACCTACATTAAAGCGCTACCATTTCATGAAGGTCTGGAGTCGATCTGATGAAGCCGAAAGGCAGTCGAGGGAACTCCTCAACGATTTATACAATACAATACAATACAATACAATACAATACAATACAATACAATACAATACAATACAATACCATACCATACAATACAATACAATACAATACAATACAATACAATACTCAACTCCATACAATACTCCTATCAAAATTCCTTCTCAGTCACTGCCGTCCACCTCTGGAACTCCCTACCCCAACCTATTCGTCTCGCTGGCTCCCTAAACTCCTTCAAAAAGCTAGTTAAAGAACATTACCTACAGGTTCAATAATGTTAACCTTATCCGATCCTTTTATTGCTATCATAATAAGTTACCTTTTTCTGTTTGCCTTAAATTCGAGAATTTGATATCTAGCTCCTTTCACGTCTGTCACTTATTTCTATTTTTGCTAAAATTTGCTATTAGTACACCCCGCCCTTAATTTGTATCTTTATCTTTTCCTCTTTACCCTAAGGTTGTCTGGAAGAAATCGCTCTTTAGCGATAAGACCGCCTATTGTATTTCATTTTGTTATATTATGTCTCTTTTATGTTTCTCTATATGGTGTACAATAAAGAGTATTATTATTATTATTATTATTACTATACTATACAATACAATACAATACAATACAAAACAAAAGCAGTTGTCTAGTGTTTGGGCTTGATTAATTTGTAGTGACGAGAACTTTACACTTACATGTTGAATTGAACGCCATCTGGCGAGTAGTTTTTGAGTTATCTCTACTTATCAAGATTGAAGTCGGTTATTTTTTTGTAACAAGCAATTATAATTTTTAAACACAAGATTCATGCAATGCATGCATTAAGTTCCTCTTGATGGAAAGTAGGTAGAAATACTAATCTAAATTCCATAGCTTCAAGTAAAAACTTATCCATTTTTATAGTCTATGAAAAATAACGAGTGCGGTAAACGCTTTCAAAACAACGGGCTCTCGTGTGTTACCGAATCATTAATACAATTTCGCTAAAATCACATCACTATTACATAAACGCAAGTGGATGTCCCCAGTCAGTCGGACGTCAATTCACTTAAGAAGAGTCGATCATGCCGCTCGCTGCTAAAAGCTCTAAAAGCCCTTCATAAAAGCAATAATTAAATTGGCGTAACGCAATTTAGTAAGGCGATACTGTCGAAGGTGCTCGGCGTGCGTCTCCTTTGTGTATACATATTTCGCTATTGCAAAGTCGCTTTACCTACAACGTAATTTATCGCGATTATTCTCTTTAATAATAATCTAAAGCAGATATACTTTAACGGAAAGTAACTACCTATCTATACTTAATATTACAGTAGGTATGTAATAAAATTATTCATAATTATCTTAGTGTGTTCACAGAACATCTGTAGAGTGGGTAGATCTGATAACATTTTAGTATTGGTAGATAAATATTCCACATAATATGCCTCGGGTTATAATAATAATAATAATAATAAGGACTGCATACATTGTAGATATAGCCATACCCAATACCCACAATTTGCAAACCACAATATCAGAAAAATTTACTAAATACCGAGACCTGGCCATTGAATTGCAGACTCAATGGCAGGTTCAGACTGTCCACATATTACCAATAGTTTTATCAACCACTGGAGTAATACCAAAACTTTTGTCTAAAAACCTGGAAGTGCTAAAAATTCCATCACATGTATCGCAAACAATGCAAAAGGCGGCTATACTAAACACTTGCCGAATAGTGCGCAAGTTTTTAAATATTAACTAGTAACAACGTAATGCTACACTGGTACACTTGGCTAACGCCCGTGTACTAGTAGGCAGGACCTCTTCGGAGAGAAAAACAAACGTATAATAATAATAATAATAACGCTACACACTCAAAGCCCCACACTAGGATTCCCTGTGTCGTGGTTGCCTTGGACAACACACAAGACAAGGACACACACCCAGACCGAGAACGGAAATTCAAATTCATCATTCAAATCGCCGCCTCGCTGGGAATCGAACCCAGGACCCTCGTGACAACAATCCGGCGTGTTTACCATTGCGCCATTTGGGTCGGCATAATAATAAAACATGTTTAAATTGTGTAGGTATATATAATTATGTGCTATTGTTTTAAAGAATTAAATAAAAATTAATATAAAATCTCATTGTCCTCCATCTCACAATCTGTGCTATCATCACTGTCATTATCACCCGTATTTATAATAAGCATATCTGTATAGTCATCAAAATTGCGTTGGTATTTTCTATATTCGTCCTCACATTTCACTGCATGATTGCATACTTCTTTCCATTCGTCAGGTCCAATCATGTTGACTTTTTCAGTCAACAAATTTTTTACTGCTATTAAATTCATGTCCACGTTTTTAGAGCCTTTGAGTTGCAATTGCGACCATAATAATTTATATGTTTTCAATCGGGGTGATACGGTGGTAATCGCAACACAGTATGGCCATGTTGTGCCAACTGCCAGTAGTTTATCTACTTGTTTCTCTTTCTAACCGGGGGCGATTGCAATGTATGGACAGCCGTATGACTCGCCCACTCTAGTGTATTATCTCTGTTTAAAACCGGGTTAGTCGGGTTAGTCAGTTTAGTCAGTTTAGTCAGTTTAGTCAGTTTAGTCAGTTTAGTCAGTTTAGTCAGTTTAGTCAGTTTAGTCAGTTTAGTCAGTTTAGTCAGTTTAGTCAGTTTAGTCAGTTTAGTCAGTTTAGTCAGTTTAGTCAGTTTAGTCAGTTTAGTCAGTTTAGTCAGTTTAGTCAGTTTAGTCAGTTTAGTCAGTTTAGTCAGTTTAGTCAGTTTAGTCAGTTTAGTCAGTTTAGTTACTGTGACAGTATTATTCCTGAATTTGAGGCGCCTTTTATTTTCTCATAGGGGGGATGAAAAGTAGAGTGTATCACTCGGGAGCAAATATTTTTGGCTCGGGCGACATACTTTGCATCCCTCGCTACGTTCAGGATTCCTCGCCGTAAAAATATTACTTTGCTCCCTTGTTATACAATCTACTATTTCATTTCATCCCACCTATTCGAAAAAGACGACTTGGTTCGCACTTAAAGGCGGCCAAAGTTGGTGTTTTCTATATGAAACTTTTAGCGGGCGGGAATGAGTTTTTCCTCCCCGTTATTTAAATAAGTGCGCGGAAAATAATCTTTTCCGCGCACTTATTGAATTCAGTTCGGATTGTTAGAAAATGGTCTTACTTGAAAAATGAGTTCTTTAGTTAGTTTAGTCATTTTAGTCGGTTTAGTCGGTTTAGTCGGTTTAGTCGGTTTAGTCGGTTTAGTCGGTTTAGTCGGTTTAGTCGGTTTAGTCGGTTTAGTCGGTTTAGTCGGTTTAGTCGGTTTAGTCGGTTTAGTCGGTTTAGTCGGTTTAGTCGGTTTAGTCGGTTTAGTCGGTTTAGTCGGTTTAGTCGGTTTAGTCGGTTTAGTCGGTTTAGTCGGTTTAGTCGGTTTAGTCGGTTTAGTCGGTTTAGTCGGTTTAGTCGGTTTAGTCGGTTTAGTCGGTTTAGTCGGTTTAGTCGGTTTAGTCGGTTTAGTCGGTTTAGTCGGTTTAGTCGGTTTAGTCGGTTTAGTCGGTTTAGTCGGTTTAGTCGGTTTAGTCGGTTTAGTCGGTTTAGTCGGTTTAGTCGGTTTAGTCGGTTTAGTCGGTTTAGTCGGTTTAGTCGGTTTAGTCGGTTTAGTCGGTTTAGTCGGTTTAGTCGGTTTAGTCGGTTTAGTCGGTTTAGTCGGTTTAGTCGGTTTAGTCGGTTTAGTCGGTTTAGTCGGTTTAGTCGGTTTAGTCGGTTTAGTCGGTTTAGTCGGTTTAGTCGGTTTAGTCGGTTTAGTCGGTTTAGTCGGTTTAGTCGGTTTAGTCGGTTTAGTCGGTTTAGTTAGTTTAGTTTAGTGACTGTGAGAGTATAATTCCTAAATTTGAGGTGCCTTTTAATTTATCATAGGGGGGATGAAAAGTAGAGTGTATCACTCGGGAGCAAATATTAAATACGTACTTTGAATCCCTCGCTACGTTCAGAATTCTACTCTAGAATCCCTCACTTCGCTCTGAATTCAAAAAGCGCCCTCGCCGTAAAAATATTACTTTGCTCCCTTGTTATACAATCTACTATTGTAGTGGTGAAAATTATGTTAGGTCTGATTATTTTAGTCTGATTATTTGGTCTGTGATACATACTTAGTTGAAAAAAATAAAATAGTCAAAGACGTCAAATCCACAGACTTATAAAAAAATAAGCAGGCCTAACATATGGGAGAAAAAGGCGTGCCACTTACAACTACATAGACATGCTGCACACATTGACAATTCCCATACAAAACATGGTCTACAAATATTGTCTATGGTCCTCATACAAAAAGTGAGCTTCTTGTAGCTTTACAAAATGGCGAAAGTGCTTCAACCCCATTTTGTCTATTGAAGTGAAACTTCTTTATCGGCGTTGGAAAATAATTTTCGTCACATTTTTCGGTTACGCTTTGACATGGCTTTGACGCGTTACGCTTTGACGTATCACATTTTTCTGTTACGCGCCATGTTAAGATTATGTTGATTACTTTGGAGGTAGATATTTTGGTAATGTATCCAATTATTACTTTGTTATTGACTTCTGGGACTATTTATAAATTTTAAATGTTACCTTTTTTATTGTTTCCTGTATTCCTTCTTTATTTTTATTGATACATTTCTGTAACTTTAAATACGATTTCTTTTGATTGTTTACTTTGATGACATTATTTGTCAATGTAACTCTGACGTCTCTTTAGTTTGTTTTTTATCCAAATTATTTATAACCAGCCAGGTATGTTTTGACTTGTTTGTGGCACTATAACGGTACCTAATTTTGGGATCTTATTATTGGACTCAAGACGGCGACTATTGGACAATAAACGGCGTAATGTTGGTTTGTATTTTGTTTTTAAGTGTATTTTTATTTTTATTGTTATTATATTATTTATTTTGCCCCTCTTACGGTTGGTTCAGACGAAGTAGTACTTATTTTATTTAGAAAAAGTATTTCGGAGCAAAATTACTAAAGTGGTAGTTTCATTGAAATAAACACGAACAAAACAAACACCATACAATTGTGTTTAAAATAATAAAACCAAGACAACCACAGACCTCTATCTATTCACAATATTATTAGAAAAAACCTACATTTTCTTTTTACGATTCTAATAAGATTGTGATTTTTATCTATTTGTAAGTTTACAATCTTATTAGAATACAATCAAAATAAAATATTCGCTTGACATTGACATGACACAATATGCACACGCACAGACTAGCTAAAGATTAATGTTTCGTTATACGGTATGCAACGACTAGTCTTTTTGGTAAAATATTTAAGAAGTTTCACTTCATACGTGTGATTAGAAAAAACCTACATTTTCTTTTTACGATTCTAATAAGATTGTGATTTTTATCTATTTGTAAGTTTACAATCTTATTAGAATACAATCAAAATAAAATATTCGCTTGACATTGACATGACATAATATGCACAGACTAGCTAAAGATTAATGTTTCGTTATACGGTATGCAACGACTAGTCTTTTTGGTAAAATATTTAAGAAGTTTCACTTCATACGTGTGTACACTAGGTACCTAGTACACGCACACATTTTTTTTGTGCGTGAGTGTTGCAACAACAAAAATAATACGAGATAGACTTTGTACGTGTCATGGGAGGAAAGAGATGAAACTATAAATTGCTTAAAGTAGGGCCATTTTAATAGGCCACATTTGACAACTGTTTGTCTTTGCTTCATAGTGAGGATAACCTGCTGAAAAACATCGATTAAATTGAATAAATCGATAAGGACTTCAAACATCTGTAAATTGAATGCGATTGTTATAAAAAGTATTAATAAGCGCACAGTTCACACAACGACTAAAAAAAATTACAAAAATAATGCGTCAAATAATGGCGCGAAATGAAATCATGACTTTTTTGTAACATTTCACGTTTCTAGATACTGACTTTTGAGCCAGACGTTGTTATATAAATGAATGATTAGATATTTTTTGGCCTAAAATGTAATAAAATTAATTTTGTTTGCTTTAAAAAAACATTTTATTTTGTAATCGTGAAATACTTTTTGACGATTAGTTCGACTTCTCGAATTCAACTTATCTACTCATCTGTTTCTTTTGGTACCATCCCTGATATTTAAAAAGAAAAAGAGTTCACTGACGTGACTTTGTAACGACGTCAGTTCCTTACTTTTAAGTGTAAAAAGTTTAACAGTATCTAGTATGGAATGTATTAGATACTATGGGGTGCCTCCCTTACAAGATTACTTTGGAAAATTTTAACGAACTGTCAAATGTGACCTATTAAAATGGCCCAACTATACATCATTGAGTTACTATGTAAACTAGAGAAGCTACGTCAAACAAAAGTCATGTTCCTTTTCTCGGTTTAAAGCTATCCGTCGCTGCAGCGCTACAAAAAATCATTCAGTCTAGTCTATCATTTTAAACCGCAGCGCTTAATACGCTTAATAAGATACATAATAGTCCTACAAGCAGCTTTTGGCGCGTGGGTGACAAAGACAGCGCCTTACAGTTTACCTTACCTGTATGACGCTGTCTCTGTCACACACGCGCCAAAAGATCCTTGTAGGACTGTAGGTCGTTTCATTCATTACTCGGTCACTATGACGACGGAATATAGATTATGACATTTATGACACAGAACGGTCAGTGTGGGGTTTTTACATGTTTTTTACCTATCTGGTTCATCAGTTTGAATGAAACAAAAAATTAAAATTAAGTATTATTGTGAATATTTTATCCCCCAAAACTCAGTTCTACTGTAAAGTGTACACGTTCTACATTTATTAAGTACAAACATCAATAAATTTCTTTATTTTACAAAAAGTCTAAACAAGTAACTAATAAAAATTTGGGGTGTCTGTTTATAACATTGAAATAACCACTTTTTACTAAATGCATGGATAAACATTAGTATAGACCGTCTATTCGTATACAAAAAAAACATTTTTTGCAATAACAATAATTATTTAGGACCCGTCAAACTAATTTTGGAGATACGCAATAATAACCAATAATAATAATAACGAATTGAAAAAGGGCTCATTTACAAGAGAGGATACAAGAATTAATTAAAACAAAATATATTTTTATAATTTTTTAATAAATAAACAAAAACAAATGTTTTAATTATAAAAAAACAAGAAAAACAAAACAAAAAAGAATTATTTAAGTATAGTAAAACACGAAATTAAAAGGTTATCCTCAGTCCTTTATACAGTACTAGTTTTTCGTCCGTTGATTTTTCCCGCGTGGAATTTGGTTATATCGCGCATTTTTACTGAACTTGACAGTGCTTTTTTTGATCCACTCTTTTTTATTTTGTTTGGTATTAGACATAACGTGTACTGTGAATGGAGTAGTAACTACAGTCTTAATATTTTGTGAGATATTCGCTTCTAAGATGGTAAAATTTGTCAATTAGTTTTGAACTATGGGGTGAAAAATATAGATTATGATTATGCTAGGCAGACGGAACCGCGGACAAAGTATAGTCTTTTAAGAATTAAATCATTACAGAGACATGAATGTCAGCGTGTAAAACTGATAATATTGTGTTTAATGTGATGTCAACAAATTGTACCTACTATCACTACTGGACGTTGTTAGTCTATGAGAAGGACACAATATGGCAGACGTTAAAATAATTTTTCGTATTTATTTGAAAATAGTGAAATATGATTACTACCCGATGAAAAGTTACTCCTGTGCATTTATTTGAGTTCCTGGAGTTATTGCGGCAATTACGTAATACACAATTGGGCATTGTTCACGCTAGTTTTAAAGATTCACTGACAGGTCTCAGACGTTTTACGCGCATGCGAGCTGGCAAGCGAATGAGAGAGTTGAGGTGCATTCACCGCAACTGACTGGCGAATAAAATTTCTTTGCGGTGTCTTCTCTAGTACTTTAGTACATAATATCTCAATGCTATACATACGTCTTTATGTTAGGTCTGGTTGTATATTCCTATCTCTATGGGTTGTTTATTATTTTTTATAAGTCTGTGGTGAAATCAAAGTCTCTGTCACCACAACTGTCACACTGACTGAAGAGTCTGAAGACTGCACTGATCTATAAGGACTATGGATTAGACACTAAAGCAAAAATAGCGAGCCTGACAATGCCTGTCAAAATTTTAGTGAAACAAGATATGGCCGATTCTACTAGTGTTGTGCGCACTACGTGGACGGAAACACTATCGATATTTAGTTTAATGACTTACGATATAACAACAATAATACATGTCGTTCGTCTTTTTTAATTCCTTTAAAAACTGACTGAATTTTGGATGTAACAATTTGGGTTTTGTAGGAATGTCTTTAGGAAGAATTAAAAATTAAATTGTTACAAACACAATAACTTCTGCTGTGTGCTCTCTAAACAAAATGGCTGCCATTTTATCATGGAGGGGGATAGAGAAAATTTGGATAGTGATTTGTCGATAAAAAATACCATATTTTATCACCCTTAAGTCTCCGACACCGGTGACCAGACACATTGTATATTAATGATATACAAACTTTTAATTCGTTCTTACTTATCATGACTACAAAAAGGTATTCATGCGATTCGCACTTGACCATATTTTTATCGATACTAAAAATAAACATATTTCACGTCACTACTGTAATGTTTGACACGAGATGACATGTATTTGAGCGGTATAGAAAATGGCCGGCCTGCCACACTTTTGCCAGCTAATTTTATATGACGTTTAGGATTAGGGCGTCTCTATCTAAGTATATTCCTATCTCTATGGAAGACTGAGTATATTCCTATCTCTATGGAAGACTGATTACTGAACTGTCAAAGTCCGCATATCTTCTGTCAGCCGTCATATTTATATAAACTATTTTAGTTTAGACTTCGAAAGATGTTTTCTAAACTGCTTCAAGCATGCTTCACGAGATACGAAAATATTAAAGCAAACAAAACATAATGTTTTACGATAATGAGCTTATTACAAGGTCATATTCAATTCAAGTAATTGTATATTACTGGAATAATAACTTCATGATTTCACCAGTTTGCTGTACGTACACGTCACACAAAATAGGTATGTGAATATTCTGTTCATACTGAAGTGAAATAACAAGATAATTCCGTTTTCATTTCACCAGGATCCAAAATGACAACGTTAAGCCAAGTTATAGATCCTGAACGAATGAAATTGATAACTTCTGAATTTAGTAGATTACGAGGTAAGTCTTTATAATGTATTATTTGTAAGTGGCTAGCTTCGCGCATCGTAGAATCCGTTTATGTCTCTTATTATACACTCTAAAGAGAAAACTGGGCAGTTAAATAACTACCTTAACGGAAATAAAACCCATCCATTTCAAATTCACATTCCCTATTCTTATTGCTGCTCCTTGATAACATGTCAAAATGTTATAGAAATTGAATAAAAGTTTGTATGCTGACAAACAATTTATATTCTAACAGCATATATATGAAAGATATTATATACAAAGAAGAACTAAAATATATATATTATATTGCAATAGGTACCTTACTTAGAGTTTTTTTTTTCAGATAAATGCTACCTGGATAACTCAGGTGCAGCACTATATCCACAAAGTTTGCTGCCTAAAATAAATCATGATTTAATGAACAATGTGTATATGAACCCACATTCAGACAAGTATACTCGAGAGTGCATAGACCAAATTCGAAGTTTGGTCTTGGCTCATTTTAATACAGATCCCTCCAGTTATACAATTATATTTACTTCGGGGGCAACACAGTCACTTAAATTGGTTGCAGAGGCATTTGATTTTACACCTGAAGAAAATTATTCAGATGATTGTGGATCATTTGTATATCTAAGAGACAATCATACTTCTGTTCTTGGGTTAAGAGAAATTGTGAAAGAAAAAAATGCTGATGTCATTGACATGTCACTTGAAGAATTTAAGGCAGCATTAGACCCCACACACCTAAAAAGCTTTGTGCCAAATATAGAAAAGCATAATGTTAACTCAATAATGGCTTACCCAGCTCAAAGCAATCACAATGGATATAAACATCCATTGGACTGTATTGAATATATTAAGAATGGATGTTTGAATAATTGCCTGAAGAGGCACTTGTGTGAAGTAAACTGCAACTGGTATGTTTTGCTTGATGCAGCAAGTTATGTGTCTACAAATAAATTAGATTTGTCAGTGACACAACCAGATTTTGTCTGTTTGTCATTTTATAAAATCTTTGGCTATCCCACTGGTTTAGGGGCCCTCCTTATAAAGAACAGTAGTGCTGATGTTTTAAACAAAAAGAAATTCTATGGAGGTGGCACTGTCGACATAGTCCTGACAAGTGAAGATTATCATGTGAAAACTAAAGAACTCCATGAAAGGTATTGGCTGCTGACTTGATATTAAGTTAACTATAATTATAACATTGGGTATATAGAAAGGTTAGTTGTTAGCCCTGGTATCCCGCTTTGTTGTGACAATGGTGTTGGTTCTCTGCATTATGGATAGCTTTGTCCATCACACCGTTGAGAGTGGTTAACTTCTATAGTCTAATAATTTTATAATAGAAATCAAAAAGTAGCTATTTCTCAGTAATTATTATTTTTGTTTCTTTACAGATTTGAAGATGGCACAATTCCCTTTTTGTCAATTTTAATGTT
The DNA here is from genome assembly GCA_905404135.1 of Hesperia comma. Lineage (NCBI taxonomy): Eukaryota > Metazoa > Arthropoda > Insecta > Lepidoptera > Hesperiidae > Hesperia > Hesperia comma. The sequence continues at coordinate 9,173,016 of FR990021.1, read as the reverse complement.
GAAGCATTGCTTTGATTATTTAAATGGTATGATTCCAAAAGTTATCAACAATGATGTAATGGAAACAATATCATATCATACATACTATTTAGCTAAAGACCTTTACCACCAGTTGAATGATGTCCGTCACCCAAATGGAAACAAGGCAGCTGTTTTTTATATGGATTCAAATTTTACTGACGTAAAAAGACAGGGTGGTATAGTCACATTCAATCTATTAAGGGAAAATGGATCATATATTGGATATGCAGAGGTAATTAATGTTAATCATTAATTAATTATAATTAAGAATATTTATTCTTATTGGAATTAATTTCCACTTACAAATGGTGATATCATGAATATAGGAAATTATTTATGAGTGGAAGAGGAAGGCACTTTTTAGACAATTTTTTTGAATTAAATTTAATTGGTCACAGTAGAAATGTAATAAGATAAATTTAATCAAAAGTTTTAATAAGTAGTCCTCTATAAATTCTGCCCATAGGTTAAGTAAACTGTTAAGATTTTGTAATTAATCATTGAATTATCATATTTCAGTTTCAACACTTGGCAGATTTATTCAATATATGTGTTAGAACTGGTTGTTTCTGTAATTCAGGTTCTTGCCAACGACACCTAAATTTCACTAACAAAGAGATAAAGGATATGTTCAATGCTGGTCGCAAATGTGGCGACGAAAATGATTTAATTAATGGAAAACCAACTGGTGCTATCAGAGTATCCTTTGGATATTACAACACATACAATGATGTGGACAAATTAATGATAATGATATGCAAGTGTTTCGTCAGAGCCAGTTATACTAGGCCTAAGAGATCTATGTTCACATATGACGACTGTGATCTTAAAAAGCCAACCAGAGCACTTTTCAAAGAAAACTTAGTTAAAATGTTTAATGAAAGATTCTTCAAAAGCATTGATATTCAGCGAGATGTAACTATTAATAGAGATGCTAAAATTGTCTTAGAAGAAATTGCAATATTCCCAATCAAATCTTGTGGGGCGTTTAAAATACAGGGCGAGTGGAAAATAGGACCAAAAGGGTTAGAATATGACAGAGAATGGATGATTGTCAAGGATAATGGTGTTTGTCTCACACAGAAACAGAATTCTCAAATGTGTATGATCCGCCCTGAAGTCGATATCTTGCGCCGACAATTATTACTGCACTTTAAAGGTAGGTAATTTACATTCATACACATTTATATAATAAGGTTTTTTATGTTAATACCTGCTAGTCAAACAAACAGACACACCTGTTGGTAACAAGGCCGCCTTAAGCTGATAAACAAGGCATACACTGCATACAAGTGGCACGAACGTCTGAGGTGCAACGACGACGCGGGGGGGGGGGGAGGAGAGGCAAAACGGTAATGCACTCAGGCGCTCATGTAACTAGCGGCGGCCCTGGTTGGTAAGTGGTCATTGTTGCCCATGGACATCTGTTACACCAAAGACATCACTGATCTGTTGTCAATTAGAAAATAAAGAAACATATTGGACTAGAGAACCGCCCGCGCTTCGCTTCGGGACCCGTAGGTAACGGCCACGTAGGTCCCGCTCCCGTAGGAATCTCGGTTAAACAGTAGTTTTATGCTATACTGGAACATCAGATATAACATTTGCCTATGACATAAGTAAATTAGATGTAGTATTTGATAGCGCGATTCAGAACTTGCAAATGAATTTTACTAACGCCATCTATTAACAACATCCTGAACTAAATATCTAGCAACTAACAAAACATCGATCTTCCCATGGGAATGAGATGTTTTTCCGCGGAAAAAAGTAGCCTACGTCACTCTCCACCCTCCTAACTATCCCCACACACATAAACCATACCATATAATAGCCATGTTGCGACGTGAAAGCGTCACAAACAAACAAACAAACACACTTTCACATTTATAATATAATATTATATATTATTATATATATGTATATATATATATATATATATTATAATATTATATATTATATTGGATGTTGCATATGAAACACCATCTGGTTTAAAATTAGTTACGAGAGTTATATTGGACAAAACAGAAAATGCAGAAATCCATATTCAATATACAAATTAATGCTCACTAACCCTAAAATTAATAACACATTACTTGACCAACATCAATGTACATAGTGAGTAGGATATACAAAGAGGATTAGGTTATCAATGTTATCATGCAATAATAACAAAATTATATACTATTTGTTAATTTGAGTTAGTAGGAATAAACTATTGGTCTCCATGTAAGTCAATACAGTCTTCTTTTGAGTCAGTAGGTGCCAATTATAGCCTGTTAGTTGATTCGAGGGTTACAATTTACCATGCTGCTTGATTGAAGGGTTCACTTTATTACCAACGAGTACAATACCTATATAAAATTGTTCCAATTAAGACTTCAAGGAAAGTCTATCATTAAAATTCCATAAGTAGGAATTTAAAAAAAATATTTAATTTATTTTATTTATAGATATTTTTTTTCTAAACTCTAAATACTTGATAAATGACAAAAGCCATAAGAACTTAGTGTTTATTTTTTAATTTGTGTTAGGTTATTTATTATGTACTAGGTATAATATAATTTACAGTTTTTTAATTTACAGGAATTCCGTCTATTTCGATACCTTTAGACGAAGGCTCTAGTTACAAAAAGACAGAAACTTCACTTTGTCGCAGTAAAGTGTGCACAGACAACATTCAAGGCATTGATTGTGGAGATGAAGCCGCTGACTGGGTATCAAATGCATTAGGAATATCCTACCTCAGATTAATAAGACAGGCTCAGAATGATAAGAGATATCAAAAGAAAAAAGACAACAACAACCAAAACTTACTGTCTCTTAGCAACCAAGCTCAATTTTTACTTATAAATAAAGCTACAGTGAGGTGGTTGAAAGACAAAATTCAAGACCCATTATTCAATGATGATTTACAATCCTTAGTTAACAGATTCAGAGGGAACTTAATGATAGAAATGTCTGAAGAGCTAGTGGAGCGTAATTGGCAGAAAGTAGTTATCGGAAATCATGAATTTAAGGTAAAAAAAAAAATTGTTTATTCACCGCGCAATAAAATGATCAACCGCACCTGAAACAAGCGTAGCTAAGTTGCTTGAATCTAAAAATTCTCGTTTAGCGGTTTAAATGTTGGCATTTATGTTCGATTATAAAATTTTAATACGATTGCATATTTTAATGACATTTTTTTTGTTTATGCCATTCAAAAAGTAAGTATTCTTCAAAGTCCCAGTGTCCCTTGTAACCAAAATAAAAAGTTTAACATCAACAAATTACTCATAAAAAAAATTATCATTGCAGGTGGAAGGGCAGTGCCCTCGGTGTCAGATGGTCTGCATTGACCAAGAGACTGGCACTAAGACAGTTGAGCCTCTTAGAACAATTTCTGAACAGTTTGGTGGTAAACTTCGTTTTGGCATATATTTAACGTATGTAGGAAATGTAAATGGAACTAAAAGTTCTATGCTACGCACCCATTCGACAGTTTATCCAGTTGCTAGCAGTAACGAAGATGACATCAGCAGATAAGTAAAAAGTGTTTGTGAGAACAATGTAACAAATTGTACAGGTAGTATCGAATTTAGTAGTAATTTAGTAATTGTGCCCATTTGTTTATTAAGGCTACATAAATAGTTTAGCTTCAGAATATTATCATTATTGAATAAATAGTAAATGAAATAATTATTGAATAGATAGTTAATTCAATTCAACTGGCAACCAATTGGCAGACAAGTGCAGACTGAACTAGTGGACCAAAAAACATGAAGGCAATTCCTTAAAACGATTTTAAATAACTTGTTTCCTAAAATGTGATATATTAAGTAGAGGTACAAGTCAAAATATTTATAAAATATCCTGGACTAATTCGCGGATCCTATCTAGTTTTCTAGAAATGTGTTTAAACTATAAAAAAAAAAAATTAAAAATTAAAAAAAAAACCGACACAAACATTTAAAAAGTAAATAATAATATCTTTAAAAGTAATACGTCGCGTTGGGAGACCGCACCTAACTATTCATTATCTACGTTTTTTTTTCATAAGTATCACATGCCTACCTTATCATTTCGACGGGTGCAAAGAGAAAAAAGTTATCTGCAAAATAGCAACTTTTCAGGACAGCGCATAATAGGAAAAAGTGCTCCCATTTTGTTAATTTTCAACCAAATTTTTTGAAATTTTTATCACTGCTTCATTATTTAATAAGGTATAGCTACATGCATATTTCATTTCTTCTAATTATGTTTAATTTACGAGATATTGCAGTTGTCTTCATCTACATTGTGCTTTAAAATATTACAATTGTGTCAACTACCACTTGGTCGTTTTAACGTGGGAATTCAAAAATCTAGATTAAATAAAGTATATTTTATAATATTACAGTAAATACAAAAAGTGCAGCATTTCTTAATATTAAAATTAGTTCATGACTGCGTTAAATCTTAAATAGGTACACCAAGTTTAGAACATATATTGCTCAGATGTCTTTTTCTACGTCCGAACGTTTGTTCAAGGTACATTTGAAGGTAGTTTAGAAGAAGGTTAAATGAAAAAAAATATTATTTATTTACTTATTTATTTACTTAAATATAATCTATTATAACTTCTTTCTGCATACAAGTCTAGGGAATATTGGTAAGGTTGTTGCAGTTTCTTTGGTTGACAATTCAACAGTAAAGTTATCTACCTACAGCCTACAGGCACCTAACCAAACCTAAAAAATGAAATAAATTATCTACATAATACCTGTAAGAAAGTTAATACTTGACAGTTTTCCGGTGTTAATATTTTAATGTAACCGCAAGCGTGCCGCATAGCAGTCCTGGGCATCAGCGTACTCTTCGAAGAATCCATCTACCCCAGAACTTATGAGAAACCTCTTCCTACGATTCTCTTGCGATACGGTTCCTTTGCGGAGTTGTTAGAAAATGTTCATGCTCGTAGTGTTCTCATCGTACTCGTACGTGTGGCTTAAAAATATTACGATACGCTACGACGCCGTGTGCGAAGGGCCTCACGCTGCATCCTATCCTCAAAAAGGGCGATCTTAGTGACCCGACCAATTACAGGCCTATAGCGATAACTTCCCTGCTTACTAAGGTGATGGAGCGTATTATTAATGCCCAGCTCCTAAGATATCTGGAGGGTCGCCAGCTGATAAGTGACCGGCAGTACGGGTTTCGTCACGGCCGTTCAGCTGGCGATCTTTTAGCATACCTTACTCATCGATGGGCTCAGGCCCTTGATAGCAACGGAGAAGCATTGGCGGTCAGCCTGAATATCGCTAAGGCCTTTGACCGGGTCTGGCACAGAGCTCTTCTCGCGAACCTTAAATCTTACGGTCTCTCTGAGAGGTTTTTTTTTTATGGAATTAAGGTAGCAAACGAGCATGCAGCACCACCCTTCCGCTGCCGCCCATGGCAATTGTGACCGAATTTGTCCTGAACCGGGCGAAGCAGTACTCCAGTGCGAAGGACCTTCTGATGCTTTATAAAGCTCAGGTCAGGCCTCACATGGAGTACTGTTCTCACCTCTGGGCAGGGGCGCCACAATACCAGCTTAGTCCATTTGACGCCGTGCAAAAGCGCACAGTTCGAGTTGTCAACGACCCACGAGTCACCGACAGGTTAGAAAACCTAGGTTTTAGGAAAGACATGGGATGTCTCTGCGTGTTCTACCGACTTTACAACGATGAGTGCTCCGAGGAATTGTTCGATTTGCAGCCAACTTCACCCTTCCATCATCCAACATACCAAAAATATACTAATTGACTTATGTAAACTGAGACATCTACATAAAATACATAAATAATCTCGACGTAGAAAAATACATATGGCAGATGGCCGTTTATGCATCTTTTCGTAATAAAAAATTCCCGTTGTAAAAACGGCCAGCGGTAGATAACCGCATTGACGTCGTGCAGTTTTACAAAATAGGCGTAGTTGTCTTCTTATACGTGACAAAAGTACGAAAAATAAGGAGATATTTCGATTTTTCTTTTTGCCATGTTGTGGAATATGATATTTTAAGTATATTACCGCAATAATCGCAAAATCGCAAAATTGCAGATAACTTCTTTCACTTTGCACCCGTCGATTTATCAATATTTTTTTGTGTTAAAGTTAGAAGTAAATGGAGCGGTCCCCCAACGCGACGTATTACTTTTCAAAAAAATTTATTTTTTACTTTTTAAATGTTTGTGTCGGGTTTCTTTTAATTTTTTATTTTATACTTTTTATAGGTAAGAACATTCTGGATTCAGTTATAAATATTCTCTTACTGTACGCTATCATTTGAGACCCCACACGAGTATATTTGCATACATACGGCTATTCTTCCCCGTTCTCACCCCCCACAACTATTAAACGGCTCAACCGATTTTCATCAAACATATTTTAAAACATGCGCCCGTAAGTTCCCTTTAATACAAATTCAAAAAAACTAAATTGAAATCGCTTCATCCGTTCGGGAGCAGCTATGATGCCACAAAGGGACAGAGTGATAATTCTTCCCCACTTTCAACCCCAACAACTTTAAACGGCTCAACCGATTTTCATCAAACATATCTAAAAACACGCGCCCGTAAGTCCCCTTTAATACAAAGAAAACTAAATTGAAATCGCTTCATCCGTTCGGGAGCTATGATGCCACAGACAGACAGACACACACACAGACACGTCAAACTTATAACACCCCTCTTTTTGCGTCGGGGGTTAAAAAATAGTGCAATTATTTAAAAGGATATACCTATATTATTATGAACGTAAATATCGAGGAGGCATAGCATAATAATAACAATACCATTCCTACCGTGTAATAATTGTTTTAAGAACAATTGTGTTCCGGATAGGAAGGTTTGGAGCCGGTTACACTTTTTAGAGGCGACCATCTCAGTCCTCAGGGGTAGCAACGCATCTGTGACCGAATTAGAACGAGACTCATTGACATTGAGTCTAGTTCTGGGTCGGTCACAGTTGTCATGGGCGGCAGCGGAAGGTGGTGCTGCATACTCGTTTGCTATCTTAATTCCATAAAAAAAATTAAGGCATTTCTATGATGAATAATTAAATGGTATTGATGAAAGAATCAACTAAGATTGTTAAATTTTGTAGAAAATTATCCTATGGAATCAAGCTATAAAGATGTTAAAGAAGTATAATATATTTTATTTTTCTTTTACACTGGTTACAATTCTATTATGCTTGTAAAATTCTTTATTTTTTTTAGAACTTCTTACTTTGTATTAATTTTAAGTAATGTTGTAATTAGAATAATTTATGCAAAAAATATTTTTAATATTAATTTAATTCCTCATTTCAAGAACTGAAATATAAGACGTTATAGAAATAACGGCTTAATAATATTTCTTGCCAGTAATGAAATATGTACTTAGGTTTATGTATTTAATATTACATCATGTTCTCAGCATAGTTGATGTTATTGTTACTAATAGTCTATAAGCATTTGATAAACTCTTGTTACGATTGTGATTATGAGTCAAAGTTTCGAATTCTGCATTGTATAATGTTTTTATTAGTATTTTAATATTATCATTATTAGACTTATGATGAGACAACATCAACATCGTTTTTACTGTATTTTTAGTTCATACCAATCTTATCTCATGCCGCCGTAAAAAATCTCATTATAAGTATACACAAATGTTTTGTAACAACTTGTTTTATAGGTGGCATTGCAATATAATAATGATGGAAGTAATAGGTTTCTTGCATCTATTGTTAGTGATTTGTGGCCCAAATAAGTGTATGAGTAGTGTATTTGTATTTCTGAAAGAGATTGTGGAATATAAAAGGATGATAATATGTTGCTGGTAAGTGCTTGTATAAGTTGTTGTTGTTGTTGTTGTTATAAGTGTTGTATGACTGCCACCAGTGGACTAGAAAATAAGTTAAATTAAAATATATTACTTGTTAGCGACACTGCCATAAACACTGGTTGTGTTAAAATAATATAGACATTAAATAATATTTTTGAAATTATAGAAACAGCTTAAATGATTAGGATGCGATTTTCAGAATTGTATTGATGTATGCTTGTATTACTGGTCCACAAATAAAAAAAGCAAAAGAGGTTGTTAGTCTGTCAAATAACTGTGAAACCTGGCTGAGAAATAATTCATAAATCAAATTCTTTCACTTGGGAGGTAAGGATAGTTAATACCAATTGGTGCATGTTATTATGATATTATAACAAACAGCAATTAAAATGACATTTAATAAATCCCTAGTCATCATCAACAGCAGAGCAGTTTTATTGTAAGAATGCACATTGCTTCCAGGTGTAGTCAATGTTGGAAAATGATGGATTTTGGCTTATCACAGCCACATTTTAAAAAACATTTTTGTTTTACAATACCATGTTATTTAGTTTACATTATACAGTTATACAGTATTAGAACTATATCACAATGTATATAGATTTATGTTTAAGTATTGTACATATTATCACTTCTGAGTGTCTAAGGTATTTTATGTGTTCTAAGCATGTACTATGTGATTTACAAGTTTGTATAGTTTATAGAAAGAGTTTATACATAACAGTACTTTTATATAACTGGTTTTGGATCTATAATTCTTATACCTTGTTTTTATACATTTGATTATTATGAATTGTTACTAGAGAAATCTCAAATAAAGATTATGAAATACTGCAAGTTATTGGTTGTTCCCCTTTTATTACTGTTGGCGTCCCACCTTGGGACACATTATTCACTACTTGAACAACTTCTTCGTAGTCTGGCAATGCCATTGTTTTGAGTTTAGAATAAACCAAGGTGTTGTCTATGGACACTTCGAAAGATCCTGAAATGAAAAAAAATGTTTTAGTATGTTATCCAGGAATAATTAACATAATTTTCTACAGATTTTCCAAATACAGTTTATATTGTACCTTGACGGCCCCTCCTACAGGAGATAGTAGCATTTGGGGTGGTGTCTTTTATCTTCTTTGCCAGTGCTAAGCAATGTCCACCATAATCACATGCCCCACTATAATGAGAATGTGACACATTAATAATTAACTAGGAAACTTAAAATTTCTTCCTATTTAGAGCTTGTGCATGGATAGAGCAACTAAAGTGGTTCTACTATTAGAACCATGAGGAAACTTGTATTAGTTGTCCTAAAGTTAAAATGTCTTATTATTAGAACCACGCGGAATAGGCCTTTCTCACGGTCTTACTGGTAGGACAGATTAGTACCACTAAATTACATAAAAAATTACCGACTTCAATCTTGATAAGTAGAGATAACTCAAAAACTACTCGCCAGATGGCGCTCAATTCAACATGTAAGTGTAAAGTTCCCGTCACTACAAATTAATCAAGCCCAAACACTAGATAACTGCAGTAAATCGTTGAGGAGTTCCCTCGACTGTCTTTCGGCTTCATCAGATCGACTCCAGATCTTCATGAAATGGTAGCGCTTTAACCTTTAACTATGGACGTGCGGTCTCACGGGCCGCTTGCAGTTTGCGATTCTCATGCCCCTCTCCTCCCGCGTATCCCACGCGTATGCCGATGCCGGCCTCAGTAGCTTCGGTTTTAGTGGCGAAACGACCGTTGAGAGTGAAGGTAACGTCGCTGGCTGAATGTTGCGTAAGTAATTTCGCTTTGTATTTTGAGTGCGGCCTGTGAGACCGCGCATCCACGTTTGTGTTATAAATTAACGCTGACGGTGATTTTGTTTGTTTTAGAGTTTGTAAATTAAAATGTCAAAAATCGATCAACCAACGACTGCGGGCAAACGAACATCGAGTTCGTCGACTCAGGGACCCAGGAAAATATTGCGATTAGATGATATGCCTACAATGTTCTAAGCCGTTATGCAAATACTGCCAATAAATATGACCAAGTTGGGCCCTTGTCGAAATTTTTATGTTTAGTTTTGAGAAGATTATGATAAGATTTTTATGTTCTTTGTTCCTTATATTTTATTGTAAAAGAAGTTGAACTGATTAAAAAAGTCATTTTCCTGTGTTGATATACCTATAAAGTGATCTCAAGCTAAAAAGTCTGAAAAGTGCCTTTGATTGTTATATCGTTAGATTTAGTTTAAAATAAATATATTTTTCATTAAAATCATATCTTTTATTCATATTTAGTAACTCTTGCAAGGGATAAAAACAAAAAATTATACAATACTTACTCATCAAGATAGAAACCAGCCCGTAAATATAGCGGTCTGTGAGGCCGCACCTCCATAGTAGTGTAACAAAAATGGAACGCGCCCATAGTTAAAGGTTAATGTACTTATGATAACATGAACAAACACACTAGTCGTCCATACAATTTTCGAAAGTTCCCTTCGATTTCTCTGAGATGCCATCATCAGATCCTGGTTTCCTTATCAGGGGACCCCACTGCGCATATCTACTTTACAACAAAAAAAGAATTATCAAAATCGGCCCATAAACGACGAAATAATCGCTGAACGTACATAAAAAAAAAGCATATATACGGTCGAATTGAGAACCTCCTTCTTTTTTGAAGTCGGTTAAAAAGCAGGGGATCAAGCTTCTATAAACACATAATATATTATTTGAAATAACCTACCAATATTCAACCTCTACTCTAGGACTGTGTATTGCATCTTGCTGCGAGGCCATTATAAAATAATAATTATGATTAACCACAAAAATTTTCTCATAATACAATATTGCATAACTGTTATTGTTATTAGCTCATTGTAAATATGTAGTTTTAATACTTTATTTTTAAAGTAATTACAAACTGTATAAGTATTGTCCTTAAAAAGACTAATAGGGTGTGTATACAATTGTAACTAAGCAATCGGCTTATACTTTTAAATTGGTAGGTATAATAACAAAAAATATTGGCAAATATTATGTAAACAAATATCAGGTCATGCGGGACTGACTGACAGCAATAATCAGCAATATTGACATTGACATTTTGACACCGAGGCGCATTCCACTCTAGCCCAAGTATAGTAATCTGTAATTCCACTTAGGCTGCGTTCCGTAACGCGACCAAAACGCCCAAAATGTCACTTTTTCATAGGAATTTGAACGTTTTGGGCGTTTTGGTCAAGTTACGGAACGCGGCTTATGCGATCACAACCATAGAGATATTACAATAGAGGGCAGAAGCCAGGCTTCAGAGCGTACCTCGGATAAAAAGAGACGAAATCTTTAGTAATCATCTTTCTCTTTCTGGCGAGGCTTCAGAGCGTCCCTAGGATAAAAGAGACGAAATCTTTAGTAATCACCTTTCTCTTTCTGGCAAGGCTTCAGAGTGTCCCTAGGATAAAAAGAGACGAAATCTTTAGTAATCACCTTTCTCTTTCTGGCTCATCGGGATCGGAGAGAGATAGGTAATTACCGTTATCGTTGTTTCTCTTTCTAACCGTGGGCGATTACAATGTATGGGCAGCTGTATGGCTCACCCACTCTAATGTAATATCTCTATGATCACAACACTCAAAACATTATTTTTTTGCGTTCTCTTTGGCTCTCATGTTCGTTCTGTGCGACTGTGCTATGATGACGTTGACGTCATTTTTGACGTGCTGCATAGGTAGTTTCCATACAGTACCCGGCAACAAATATCAGATAATCGGTTACAGTCGTACAAGAATCTTTTGGCGCGGGGATGACGTGAGGGTGATAGATAACGGTGCCTTACAGTTTGCCTTACCTGTAAGGCGCTGTCTCTGTCACCCTGACGTCAGCCACGCGTCAAATGATCCTTGTAAGACATAGGACTATAGTTTCGGCTTTGTAGAGCGTTGTCCTTACTACTCAGTCCTTACCGTTACCGCTGACTTGTCACTTTTCTTTCGAACTCGGGAGAAGACGGTCGCGTTCATTCATAAATAAATAAATATAAAGAGTTGTTAAAATCTTCAACGGAACATCAATATTATTATTGTTATAAGTACTTATTAGGGTACTTTATTAGCGCTTAATCGTAGAGATAGGAATATAGATCAATGCTCTTAATAGATATTGCACTATTAGTGCAATGTGCGAGAGAGGCAACGCTCTACAAAGCCATAACTAGCCGATTATTATCTGTTTCTAACGTCCGATGTGCATTACTTTTCTCCAGGAACTGTACTTACCTGTCTCATACCTGGCAACAGAAGAAAGAAAAGGCAACAGAACAAATCAGAAAAAGAAGTAATAATCGTAGCAGTTCCAGAAGCGCTGTAATTAATACACGCATGAGTGTCTAAACCAGCGGTTCTTAACCTTTTTGGCTGGCGACCCAAAATGTAAAAATATTTGAAGCCCGCGACCCTGACTGTTTATTGATTTTCCAGTGATAATAATATAATAGGAGTATAATTGCTTTTTACAAAAAAAAATAACCGACTTCAACCTCGATAAGCGGAGATAACTCAAAAACTAATCGCCAGATGGCGCTTAATTCAACATGTAGGTGTAAAGTTCTCGTCACTACAAATTAATCAAGCCCAAACACTAGATAAAAATCTAGTGTAAACTAGTAAATCGTTGAGGAGTTTCCTTGACTGTCTTTCGGCTTCATCAGATCGACTCCAGACCTTCATGAAATTGTAGCGCTTTTATGTACCTACTTATGAAAACATTAACAAACACACTAGTCGTCCCTACAATTTTCGAAAGTTGCCCTCGATTTCTCCGAGATGCCATCATCAGATCCTGGTGATCCTTTTAAAATGCGCATATCTTCTTTACAACAAAAAAAGAATTATCGAAATCGGCCCGTAAACGACGAAAAAGTTGCTGAACAAACATAAAAAAAGCATAATATACGGTCGAATTGAGAACCTCCTTCTTTTTTGAAGTCGGTTAAAAAGTCCGTAGTTTGATCTTATTGATGTCATTACGTTGAGTAGTTTAGTGGCGCAATAGTAAGCGCGCTCAACTTGCGATTACATTTGCTAAGCAATTTTCGCCGAGGCTGGTCGCTGGATGGGTGACCGAAATGCTTAATAGTTATCCCGTTAGGTACGTTAAGCCGTTGGTCCCGGTGGCATTTGCAGTCGTTAACACCCACCAATCTGCACTGGGCCCGCTTGGTGGGTTATGGCTCATTCTCCTTGTGTGTTTCTATCAGCAAGGAAGGCTTGTGTCCTAGCAGTGGGGACATTAGAAGGCTGGTGATGATGATGATGTCATTACGATCTCTCTGAGAGTTTATGCAGTTGGGTAGCCAGCTTTCTGCTGGTGTTCCCCAAGGATCTGTGCTGTCTCCTACCCTGTTCATTCTGCATATCATTGACATGCTGGAGCGTGCAAACGGCATTCATTGCTATGCAGATGACAGCACGGGAGATGCCTATTTAAACAGGCTCTACAAATGCCTCTCTGTCACAAGTGGAGGATAGCAGAATAAAAGTTGTGTCTGAAGTAGAGAACTCTCTGGAGCAAGTCTCGGAATGGGGTCGACTCAACTTAGTTGAGTTCAACCCCACGACACAAGTTTGCGCGTTTTCCGCTAAGAAAGTCCCATTTGTCATGGCGATGGCGCCTCAATTCCAGGGTACCGCGCTCACCGTTGGTAAAAGTGTTGAGATTCTGGGCGTTGTCATTTCGAGCGACGTGCATTATCGGAGTCATCTTGAAGCTAAGGCCAAATTGGCCTCCAAAAAGCTTGGTGTTCTAAACCGGGCGAAGCAGTACTTCACTGCGAGGGACCTACTGATGCTTTAAAAAGCACAGGTCAGGCCTCACATGGAGTACTGCTCTCATCTCTGGGCAGGGGCGCCACAATACCAGCATTTCCATTCCAGTCCATTTGACGCCGTACAAAAGCGCGCGGTTCGAACTGTCAACGACCCACGAGTCACTAGCAGGTTAGAACACCTAAGTCTGAGGAGAGACATGGGATGCCTCTGCGTGTTCTACCGGCTTTGCAACGGTGAGTGCTCCGAGGAACTGTTCGATTTGGTGCCAACTTCGCCCTTCTATCATCACATCACTCGCCGAAGATTGAAGTTTCATCCACATCGCTTGGACTCGTGGCGAACCACTACGGTCCGTTTTTCACGTGCAAGATGTGGAATGAGCTTCCTTCTGAGGTATTCCCGGAGCGCTATGACATGGGGTTCTTCAAAAAAGGTGTATAAATAGGTCTCCTTCAGGGCCGGCGTGGCACTAGTGACTCCCCTGGTGTTGCTCGAGTCCATAGGCGACGATGACTACTTACCATCAGGTGACTAGTCTGCTTTTACGTCAGGCCTTCAGGCTGTAAAAAAAGGCCGCTAATGTCTTTTCAAAATTCCCGCGACCCATCCCAATACCGCCCGCGACCCAGATTTGGGTCGCGACCCGAGGTTAAGAAACGATGGTATAAACTGTCTGAAGTGTAAGATTTTTGTGAGAGATAAACGGGAATATATGATATTGGCAGAGGCCAGTCATAGATACGCGCTTTGATCAATCAGTTTTATGAATTTCATCCAATAGATGTCAGCATGTTATAGAAGGGCCATTTTAATAGGCCACATTTGACAACTGTTTGTCTTTGCTTTATAGTGAGGGTAACCTGCTGAAAAACGTCGATTAATTTAATTAATCGATAAGGACTTCGAACATCTGTAAATTGAATGTGATTGTTATAAAAACTTTAATGACCGCACAGTTCAAACAATGACTAAAAAAACGACAAAAACAATGCGTCTAATAATGGCGCGAAATGAAATCATGACTTTTTTGTAACATTTCACGTTTCTGGATACTGGCTTTTGAGCCAGACGTTATATATTTAAATGAATGATTATATATTTTTTGGCCTAAAATGTAAGAAAATTAATTCTGTTCCCATTAAAATATATTTTATTTTGTAATCGTGAAATACTTTTTGACGATTAGTTCGACTTCTCGAATTCAACTTATCTACTGATCTGTTTCTTTTGGCACCATCCCTAATGTTTAAAAAGAAAAAGAGTTCACTGATGTAACTTTGTAACGACGTCAGTTCTTAACTTAAAAGTGTAAAAATATCTAGTAGGGAATATTAAATAATATGGAGTGCCTCCCTTACAAGGTTACTTTGTAAAATTTTGACGAAATGTCAAATGTGGCCTATTAAAATGGCCCTACTATACTATAAGTCCAAGCATAGGTCCAAGTAACCTAGTTGTCAAGTGAGATAGGTCAGATGTTAAAATGGCAGATTTTTTTCGAATCGAGCGGCATCACTAGTTTGGATAGCTCGTGACTCAATATGTTGCCAACAGAATAGGATTTTTTATTAGAAGCATTATATTATTGCTTACTGATTTATATACCTCTTTTAATTTTTCAATCATTAAATGATATGCCTAATTTTTTTATTACTGCCCGAATATTCTTAATTTTTTTTTCTTCCATAAAGTCGGCAACGATTAATAAAGTTCTATGAACTCAATTAAAAATCCTTAGAATAGCTCCTTACGTTACACACGTTACAGTTAAAGATTATAATTTAAAGTAAAGTAATGGTATCAAAAGGTAAAATACTCGATACCACAAGGTATCGATACTTTTTTCGTGTCCCTATGTAAAACACTCGGAACAATAACAGAACTCAAAATACAGACGTTGAGGGTGGAATTCATAGATAATACACTATATATATAAGGTGGAATTGTTTTAACTGTTATAAGCTAGTTACGGAACGCGGCCCGACTTTAAATTACAAAGATTGGTCTTCTATGATAATGAAGATCCTTCGGCCTTCCTTGGTTTTTTTACTATAATTATTTATACCTATATAGGTCCCTTAGGTAAATGTAAGTGCAATAATATGTTACAAGAAGGCAAATGCATTTTATTTTTAAGTGCAATAAAGTCTATATTTGTACTGTAATCTTACAATTTACAAGGTGCAGTAAGATGCTTTTTCATATTGGCGGCTTGATAGATACGTGTTCTCGTGTTCTCCATCTCCTACCTTTACCTACTTGTCTTATCTATCTAATCTCGTTATCTTATCTTAAGCGTCAAATTTATCTTTATTAAAATATAACGTAATATATGAATTATCGTGAATGAAATTTTAATTAAAAGTAAAACTTTGATTTCTGTAAGGCAGTGAAAAGCAGTGATCGTACTCTTTGTGTTTGTTTATTGTTGTGAAAAGCAATTAATTAAAAACTTTGTGATGGGTTTTTAATAATATAGTAATTATTTACTCCGAAAGTTCAGTTCAGTTAAAAAGTTGTGTCTTCCCTGAAATTCCTTCTGTGTTCACTATTGCTGAAATAATTCCTGATGTCCAGCGGTGATGTGACGGTGAACTTCCTAATTCTATCAAAATAATTGAAAATTGTTACTTTTGTTTTAACAATTTTTAAAATGATGCCTATATACTTTCAGTAGTATTCGGATATCAATATGGACTACGATTACTTGATAAAACTGTTATGCGTTGGAGATTCAGGAGTTGGAAAGACAAGTTTCCTGTACAAGTATACAGATGGTGTATTTCACACTCAATTTATATCAACTGTTGGGATTGATTTTAGAGAAAAAACCGTGGTATGTATCAGTACCGTTTTTGAATAATACTTAAATATTTAGTTTTGATTCAATTAAATACTGAATTCTCTTCAGCACTGCTGAATATATTGAATTGTAGATATACATCTGCCTAACATGTCACTATGGAAGATGGAAGGTCTGTTTCTTTAATTCTGTAGGGTCCACTTTATTTATTTTACAACTCCTGTTTGGAAGTCCCATGATCAAACCACTTTGCTATGAAATTTTTTAAATACAATTTAAATACAGTTTTATTGACCTAAAGTAAGTTTTAGTTAAATTGACACTGTTTAAGAAAAACCATTTTAGATCATAAGTTTGTACCAGATTAATATTGTTAACTTGAAAACCTTTCAGATTTACCAGCAAGGTGGTAGACAACATCGCATTCATTTACAACTGTGGGATACTGCAGGGCAAGAAAGGTAAATATCTGCTATATTAATGTTTTACTCTACTCTAAGGCCCTTTTCACACTACCCTGTTTATTAGTAATGCAACTCTTTACAGTTGGGATTGTATTATGTAGTCTAACAGCTTAGTAACTTATGAAGAGAGATCTGGTCTTATAGCCTCATCTGTTCTTCAGATGTACAGGATGAATGTGCTGTGGATGGTTGGACACCTAGCATATTTTATTATTTGTTATTTATATTTCAGTTGGGTTGAATTTGGGTTATTAACAATTTTCAATTTATTTCAGGTTCAGAAGCTTGACAACAGCATTTTATCGAGATGCAATGGGTTTCCTTTTACTCTTTGATTTGACAAATGAAGCATCATTTTTGGAAGTTAGGAATTGGATTGAACAGTTGAAGGTAAGGGTAATGTAATAATTATTAGATTAAGTTTTGATCAATGGATAATTAATATTATTATGATGGATAACAGTTTAATAGCCATATGCTGGATACTGGATATTGGGCTAACCTTATAGCCATATAGCTGGGTGTTTAGCCCCTATTTATTTATTTATGTACACTTTATTGACCACAATATAAAAATATTGAAGAACAAATGGCGAGCTTAATGCTAATGCATTCTCTACCAGCTAACCATTAGGCCAAACAGAGAAGACACGATGAGCGGTATAATACAAATATGTATAAATATCCATATAATAAATGCATAAAATAAATATTATATATAATAAGTAACACATACAAACTATGTGTTATAATAAATACAATATAATAAAATAAATATATAATATATATAAATAAGTATCTTACTTATGATAAATATGAGTACAAGAGAAACAATGACTTTATTACGAGCGACGTTCTAGAAGGAGAGCCTGTAATTTTTTTTTAAACGTGAGTTTACTAGCGGGCCCTCTAATTTCCCTAGGAAGACCATTCCAGAAGCGAATTGCCTGCACTGCAAAGGAATTGGAGACAAAACCGGATCGATGTAGTGGAAAGGATAAAAGATGGGATTCAGAGGAGCGGAGTTGACGGTCTTGAGAGGAACCTCATGACCGTCAACTATATATCTAGTCACCCTATATATCTAGTGTAAATATATCTTTGCAATAAAATGTATCTTCCAACAAGTCTGTACTTCAAAATACTGTATAGGCACAGCAAGGCTGATAGGCACTAGTATCTGGTATTCGGCCATATAGTATGTAGTCCACTAGATAGGCTGGATTGTTGCTGGATATCCATTCCTTCTGTAATAATTCTTATACTAAAAATTACTAAGTTAATTTATAGCAAAAAGAATAACATATCACTGTTTCAGACACATAGTTCCAGTGATGATCCCGATATAGTGTTGTGCGGTCACAAATATGATCTTCAAGAGAAGAGACTGGTGAACCAGAACCGTGCACGAGAATTCGCGAAAAACTATAACTTGCCATACTTGGAAACAAGTGCCAAAACTGGACAAAATATTGACCGAGCCATAGAAATTCTGCTTGATAAAATTATGTACAGGTATGAGAAAATTGAAATTAATATACGTAGTTAACAATTATGTTACCAATTCATTTAGTTAGTATATGTCAACTTTAATACGATATATTTTGCTAGACGAGGCCACATCTTTGTCATATTCTTTCTGTTAGCATCTTTCAGTCAACACTTTTAATTTATTTTAATTTTATATCAGATAATATATATTTACATTCAAATGGATTAAATTCATCTTTCCGCACATCTTAATGTAAACTTTAACTATACCAAATCTTACACATCTTTGTGCATGCATTTCTTTTTGAGAGTGGTAGATACATTTTCTCTATTGTATTGGAATAACCATTTTTAATACAGTTGTATTTTTTTTTCAAATTTGTTATACCATTTATAGAATGGAAACATCGGTGGAATATGCTATGCTGTGTGCGTCGGGGAGGCGGCGCCAGTCTCTACAGAAACTGGCAGCCAAACAAGAGCGGAACATTTGTTCATGTTAATTTACTGTGATCTTAAACATTTTTTTGATATTTGACTCTGCTGATCTCAATTTTTCTGCATTTAATCTTAAATTTCAACATAATAATTGTAAGGAAGAATAATGATAATGTTATCAGTGGTGAACTACGGCCGGCCCGAAAACAATGATGAGGCCCCCTGTTTAAGAAGTTGATGTCATCTTAAAGGCCTTTTATTCGCCTCAAATGTATGTATGAATTAGTGTAAGTAGGTACTTATGATTACAGTAGACTCTCGGTAATCCGACAAACGTTTTGCAAGGCAGTGTCGAACTAGCGAATTTTCCGGATTATAGAGTGCTGCCTAGGACACCCTATAATCCAGACGTTTTTACAAGTACTTGATACTCCGACAGATATATCCAATGATAATATTCTATACATTATAATGTGTAGGTGCTCTTAAGTATAAAATATTTATATCACTATGTCATTGTAGGGTAAATTGAGGAGTAACAGGCCACCGTTAAGGAATTGACGACTTGAAATTTCAACGTTTTTTAATAAGAATTATAATATGATTGTTTCCTCTATATCGAATTTAGTAAATTAAACAACACAACTTACTATATTTATTCAGTAAAAAATTAACGTCATTGATCCTATAGAACTTACAAATAATAATCATTTTATAGTAGGAAGACGATGAGTATGACTAATCACATTTTTCTTTTAGTCTTTAAGCAATCAAAATCAAAATATTTCCTACGCGTTGAGCATAGTAAAGGCGGGACACGTACTCCCGCCTTTACTATAATATTATCTATTATAACATGTTACAACCTGTTCAATCACGCATTATACCTGTCAACATTGGCGAAGATCGTCAAAAAATATTCAATAATAATAAAATAGGCCTGTCGGATTACAGGGGGCTCCGGAATAGCCAGGGTCCGGATTACCGGGAGTCCACTGTATTTACTTGAAATGTTGCAAGTAAATTTAAAATTGACTCAAATGATACCAACTAAGCATATATTTAAAACATTGTTTAGAATTTTATTTCATTAAGGAATTTCGAGGCAACTTGAATGAATTTGACGGTCATAGGCCTGGGGTCCTTTCGGTTTTCGATTAGTTCACCACTGGTTTTAATGAAATAGGGCAATTTCGTCCGTAATTTATTACTTACCAAAGATATAAGTAATCAAACATTCTAAATGACCTTTTTGACTTAAACGGCTACACTAATATGAGACTGATTTTGATTTCTATACTTTTTACTTGAGAAATTACTAAGACATGTCCGTTGTAGCGAATGAATGGTCGCTATTATGAAAAGTTTATGAAAATTACTAGCACAAACTATACATATAATGTGAATTAATATGAGAATATCATCAATGACAGTACAAATTTATTTCATTCATTTTATAAATAACAAATACTATAACTTGAATACTGCTTCAATTTGAATTAAAATATATAAACTTTTTGCTACATTTTGAATAATAAAACATTTGTACATATTTTTTTTATAATCTTTTATACTTGTGTATGTTGTTTAAATTGTAATCTATTTAGCTTCAAAGAGTATAACGATTACTTAATGTACAATATGGCAAAATGTACGCAATGTGGGTCCAAATAATATATATGGCATGAATTGAACGAAAAATGGGAATATGAGTGATGGTGAATTTATAAAATTATATATGTATAAAGGTGCCTATGGAATGCTTACAATGTGTACTCCGACCTTAAAATAAATTAATATTGTATTTAGCTGGATTTGTATGTCTTTATGTGAGCTTTAACTGTAGGTTAAAGTGCATATAGACACTTGATAACTGTAATATATGGCAGAATGAAGTCATGTATAGGGTATATTCTTTACAAATAACTAGTCTAAAGATTATAAATTATTTTAAACATCTGTCCCACTAGGACAATTTAAAATTACCTAGCGCAAGCAATTCAAATTCAAATATTTATTTCTTCGAAGTAGGTTTTTACAAACACTTATCGAACGTCAAGTTACGCCATCGCTTCAACAAATCCCTACGGTGAGTGGTCTTGGAAGAAGAAGCGGCAAGAAACTCCCAAGGAGACTTTTTTTTCTCTTTCTCCACTCACAGTTACAGTTGCACTTACTACTAATTACGGCTAAAATACGAAACTCATGTCCAAGCTGATTTATCATTAAAATATTCATCAAGTTTGTAATAACCTTTCGTCATAAGAATGCTTTTGACATGAGTTTTAAGTTTACAGTACGGCATTTCTGTTAATTGTATCGGAACTTTATTATAAATTTTAATGCAGTTACCCATGAAAGAGCCACCAGTTTTGCTAAGTCTGAATTTTGGTACAATCAGTTTAGCCTTATTTCTAGTATTTATATTGTGTACATCACTCTTTTTAGGAAAACGGTCATGATATTTTTTTACATACATAATATACAGGGTGTTCCGTAATGAATGGATAATACGGCACCTACGTGTAGAGGGCACCATGCTGGATCAGATAAATAAATGTTATGTTCAGTAAAAGTCCTTCCGTTTCCGAGATATTGGACATTTTCTATTTTTTAAAATTGTTCCACCCTTCGCCATTCTTTTCGACGCCAGGACTACAAATGAAGACATTTTTCTGTATCTGTTTTTTGGAAAGTATTCCTGGATAGATGTGCTATCGAATGTCATCAATTATTTTTATAACAAAATCACAGATTCTTTTTAAATTAAGATTTAATACCAACTTAACGTTTTTTCATATTTCATTCTTGACTTTTACTCGGCCGTGATTAAAAAAAATGTATGGTGGCTTGAATGCCAATTTAAAAAAAAAACTAGCCCGTTTCACCCAGATTCTGAAATGATATGTTACAGGGTATAATCTACCTTTAGATTTGAAATTATTTTCTTTAAATACGAGGTAGAGCCCATTCTTATGATACTACGATTTAATTCCAAAATTTGGTTTGTTACCTTAATGAGCTTCAAAACCATCTAAATTCACTTGACTGTCCCTTATTTGTCAAGAGAGCAACATGTGCTCTAATTTAAGAGGTTTGAGCTTATTTTACTTCATTACCTATTTAATACTAAAACCCCTTGAAATGTTAGTTTCAGCAAATAAATAAAGCAATCAAATGATAATTTCCGTTGATAAGTATTTTTAACTGACTTCAAAAACAGGAGGAGGTTTTCAATTCGTATCATGTGTTTTTTCTTATGTGTGTTACCTCAGAACTTCGTACTGGGTGAACCGATTTCGATAATTCTTTTGCCATTCGAAAAATAGAGACTGCTGTCTGATCCCTTGTACCTACTGCCTGTCATGTGGTCCGTTATAAATTTGAGCGCCACCTGGCGAGTGATTTTTGAGTTATCTAGATTTTGAATTATTTCGGTTATTTTTTAGTTAATAGTTATTTTTAAAGGTTATTTGCTCTCTTCGCTATTAGAGGGTAAGAGGCTATTTGCTCTCTTTATTCTGGTGGTACCAGAGTTACCAGACTTAGTCATATTCTAGTGGTATAAGGCTTCAAAATTATTATTTTGACCAATAATGGTGAATCAAGAGAATTTGGATGGTTTTGAAGCTTTCTTAAGGTAACAAACCAAATTTTGGAATAAACTTGTAGATCATAAAATTGGGTCTACCTCCTTTTCAAAGAAAATAATTCAAAATCTAAAGGTGGATTATACCCTGTAACATACTATTTCAAAATCTGGGTTAAATGGGCTAGTTTTATTTGAATTTTTTTTATTAACATATTATTTTTTTTAACCACGGCAGAGTAAAAGTCAAGAATGAAATATGAAAAGACGTTAAGTTGGTATTAAATCTCAATTTATAAAAAAAACTGTGCTTTGGTTATAAAAATAATTGAAGACATTCGGTAGCACATCTATCCAGGAATACTATCCAAAAAACAGATACAAAAAATGTCTTCATTTGTAGTCCTGGTGCCAAAAAGAATGGCGAAGGGTAGAACAATATTATAAATTTTCAAAATGTCGAATATCTCGGAAACGGAAGGACTTTTACTGAACATAACATTTATTTATCTGAACCAGCATGGTGCCCTCTACACGTAGGTGCCGTATTATCCATTCATTACGGAACACCCTGTATACAATTCTCTAATAATTATACAAAAATGACGTTAAAAATACTGACTTACATATATAAATTATGTCAGTATTTTTTATACATTGGTAAATTAATATTTATGACCCTGATATAAAATTTAATTATTTGTATAACTAAAAAGTTAACAATAACTTCAATCTGGCGCAATTTTATACAACGTATATTTATTATCTTTGGAAGTAACTTCTTATAATTCCTTAAAAGAATCCAAAGAGTCTGCATTTATATATTTAATATAGTGAATATAGACGGAAATTACAGTATCTGACTTCACACAGATGCATACATACAGTCTGAATTTTGGTTAATATATTGTGTTCTTTTAGTAATTTAAATGTTTATTCATGGAGTAACTTTTATTTATTTACACATAGAGTTATTAAAATGAAATATTATATTTTATAACATTTTAGATCATATTCTTATTTCCAGTTATACCTATTGGATTTTAAAAAAGCTACACTTCAAATCTTAATACTTAGGTGAAATCATAATCTGTTAAAATGTAATGAGCCTAATTTATTAAGGATAATCTTTAATTATTATCCTATCTATATAATACATATTTATTGTTAATTTATATTTTTTAAAATTATTATTATGTTGAATGTATGTTGAACTGAATTTTTGTAAAGGTGGACCTCTAGATAAGGTGACATCTTGTAATGTGTCATAATTTTTTATTAATTAAGAACATTCCTTGATTTCGTTATTGATGACAAAATTTTGCTTGATAGCAAGCATTAAGTATTTTCGTTATAAAGAAATGATCAAATGTGTTGGAAATAAAAAATGAAAAGGTTTCAAAAAAACCCAGGGAAGAAATAGGAATCCTATGAATCAGTATAAACTGTGTTCTGAAATGTCATATTTAAAGATTTCAAAACAGAATGTACTATCAGCAAAATTGATTCGTACGCGTACCACCACTTCGTCGACAGTTCGTTTGAACTTTTGAGGATGTCAAATTCGTTTTCTTTTAGAGCGTGTCTGTTGCACAAATGGATATAACAGGACTGAGCACTCGCAGCTGAAAAGCAAGCCGAGCGAGATAGTTACAACCGGGAGAGTGTGTCCCTTTCTAACAGGGTGACAATAAGATTTTATTATTCTGAGACAAATTCAATCTTGCAATCTTTCTACGGGTGTGCTATAGATCTAAGGTACCTGAATTTGATATTGGTATGAGTTGGGAGACGTAGCCAGGGTTTAGTGTGAACGTTTGAAACCATTTTGAAATCCAGGTGACGCGTTTTAAATTAATAACGAAGAAAATAAATTCCACAAAAATTGCTTATTACGATTGACATTTCTTGTCAATGTGATGTCGAGTTAGAGGGTACTTGTCCAAAATGAGAGAAATGGAAGGTAGCACAAAACTAATTCTACCTGAATCTACAAAAATAACGTATTACGGTAGACAATAATTGTTGTCAATTTGTTCTAGAATAAGAGTATATTATCTAAAACATGGAAGGTAGCACAAAAATTATCAATGTCGTTCCGTTAATACTGTTATAACGTGAATGTGCTCTCTCTTGTTTTTTTTGACCGAGTCAATCCTTTTGTGGCAGAGGATGGGACTCATACGCAGAGGATTGAATGATTGATTATGAGTGATAGAGTGATTAAGAGGTTTTTTTAAAAAACAAAATTACGACACCATACCAAATTTTGCCGATGTGGTAGTGGAGTATTTGTGGCGAAGGAATATAATACAATTTCAAGAGGAATAATTCTTTCATACATATATTTTTGGTATCTTGAATCGTTTTCGCAACGCATGCAACGAAAGCCCTCGAGAATGAATAATTTTCCCCGTTTTTTCCACATTTTCCATTATTTCTTCGCTCCTAATTGTTGCAGCGTGATGTTATATAGCCTAAAGCCTTCCTCGATAAAAGGTCTATTCAACACAAAAAAAAATTTCAATTCGAACCAGTAGTTCCTGAGATTAGCGCGTTCAACCAAACAAACAAACAAACAAACTCTTCAGCTTTATAATATTAGTATAGATTGATAATTTTGTTGGTTTTCATTTCGTTACTGTAATTAAAATGCTGCTTGCTGTCTTACAAAGAAGCGGGTGGAAAGGGGGGCCGCAGGCCCCCCATAAGGGGCGCTCGGAGGGCGAAGCCGCCCGCCATAAAAAAGGATCAAGCAATTAAAATGGAGGAACATTGAATTAAACGCATAGTAAACTTTGAAAAAGCAACTGTAGCTATATTTGTGTGTGTGTGAGTGAGAGAGAGAGAGAGGGGGTGGGTGTGGGTGTGTGTGTTTGTATGTGTGTTTGCCTTCAGAATCTCGAAAACATGGATTTCACGGTAAGTATTATGATGATGATGTATTATGATTTCTCGAAAAAATCATAACTCGGATTTATCTCCACTTTCACAATTATCTCCACTCATCCCCAACCCCCCCCCCCCCCCCACTTCCAACCCCAAACGCAGGTACCGTAGATCTATAGCACAACCCTTTCTGCTCCTAGTTTAATGTAAACATATATTGAAGTATAACCATGAGCAATGGGCTCAAGGATTAAGAATGGATGAAGAAATCCATAAAACAAAAACTATCTATCTACACGATATCGATTTTATTAATTGACCTTTTAAATAAAAACTGCATACGACTGAATTTTTTGAAATTTTATGCTTAACCATTTTATATTCATATTTTCTTTTTGGAATTTATATAGCTACAGCGAAATTAATGCAATTATAATTCGGTGACTTAAGCTTGTTAAAGTAACAATAATACACAAGTGTTTCAACCAAGTTTTGAAAAACAAAATTTTTGTTCAAAAATATTTTTAAGCTGGCAATATGAAAGAAAGAGACACAGGGACCCCTGATGCGGCTATCTCTCTCGGCTTCAATTAGCCTCTGTGTGAGGCGCAACGCAATAGAAAATAATTATACTTTAATGTCTTGTAATTTGGTTCATTTTCGTAAATACAAATTTTCGGAGTTATCAGTCCTGTCCTGTTAGTTATATTAAGTCCATTGTTGCACATAATATGACCACCATATGACCACATATTATGACTTTCTTATTATTATGCTCATTCCGTCAAATCGTCAAACGTGGCTCAAAATTTTTGTAAGGTGTCAAAGTGCAATGAATTATAGTTTTTTTAGAATAGAGTTTACTACAAGCTACAAGTTAACTCTATTCTAAAAAAACGGACTGTACTTTTTACAATATGTATCTGAAAACTGCAAAATATATTTGACAGAAATCCTTGTCTTTTGTATTAATTATATACAAGTTTTTCCCGTAGCTTACCAGCTAAGCAAAAAATCCGTTAAAAGCTTTATCCGTTCATAGCTTTGCCTTTTACAATATGTTCCTCATTTCAACTGACATTTTAATAAAAAATGTCCTGAGATATAAAGTAACAAGGACTATGGAGTCACATATTTAACCTTGAGGTGAAAACGTAAGCTGGGAAGCTCCATGATTTAAATAATTAAATGAAATGAGATTAAACTGATGTTGATCAGATATAAATAAAAATATTATCCTCTTTTATCCTATTATTATATCTTTAGAAATTTTTTGTAGTTTTGAATGTTTTGTCATAGAAAATAGTAAAGAAAGAACATTAGCATTACATTAGACAAAGTTGTAAAAAGTATAATTCATGCTTACAATATCTGTAAAATATTTATGTTTCTATACAACATTATTGACTGTTTTGTTACACATAATTATAGTGAGTACATAGGGTAAGTGCTCCAGTGAATGAACACCCCCCAGTGAATGAACAAAACGCAGTTTTTCCCAAAAAATAAGAAATTAGGGCGTTTCTACGAAACGGAGTATTTTTTTTCATTATTGCAACTCTATCTCCTACACTAATAGCAACATTCAATCCTAATGACATTGTTCATTTCAAAATGACGAGCGTCTAAAGTGGTCGGTTATAAGAAACTGAGAATTTGTTCGAGCCAGAATTTACGAGTCAGGTATGATGACTCGAGTTTGATTTGAGATTGTAACAATAACTGCAGTATTTTCGTGAAGTTAGTTGTGTAATGATAAAATAGAATTGTTTAATATTGTATTTCAAATCGATTAAGTTGAGATTTTAGCCAATTATACTAAATTATTACGTGTCCCAGCATTGGAACTAAAAATCGTCTGAAACCCAATGAATGAACGGCCGTTCATTCGCTGGGTCATCGTCAAATTCAGTTTTTATTAAATAATATAATATATTTTAATGCTATAAGGCCTGTCTTTTGGGAGTTACTATATGAATGGATTTCTGACCCTTGGGCTAGTATTGGGACAGGCATGTTCATTTATTGGTTTTTGAAATCCAGTGAATGAACAAACATTTTTCATTATATCCAAGTAATAGTTTTCGTTTTTTTTTTATAGCCTGAAGGGCTGACGTTAAAGCAGACGAGCTAAGTGAAGCCTGACCTGAGCTTTATAAAGCATCAGTGGATCCTTCGCAGTAAAGTACTGCTTCGCCCGGTTCAGGACGCCAAGCTTTTTGGGGCCAATTTTTGACTTTAGCTTCCAGGTGACACCGATACTGCACGTCACTCGAAATGTCAACAACCAGAATCCCAACACTTTTACTAATGGTGAGCGCGGTACCCTGGAATTGAGCCGCCATGACAAATGAGGTTTTCTTAGGGGAAAAAGCGCAATTTTTTTGTCTTCGTGGGGTTGAACTCAACTAAATTTTGGTGTACAAACAACAAAGTGTTAAATAAATAAATAAATTGAGTCGTCCCCATTCCGAGACTTGCTCCAGAAAGTTCTCGACTTCAGACACAAGTTTGATTCTGCAATCCTCCACATGAGACTGAGAGGAGTTTTTACGGCCTGTGTAACATACATCTCCCGTGCTGTCATCCGCATAGCAATGAATGCCGTTTACATGCTCCAGCATATCATTAATATGCAGAATGAACAGAGTAGGAGACAGTACAGACTACAACTACGTGCAACTACCGTCAACTACGACCTTTATATATCGCTCGGATAGAAAGCTGGCTACCCAATTGCATAACCTCTCATGGAGACCGTAAGATGGAAGTTTCGCGAGAAGAGCACTTTGCCAGACCCGGTTGAAGACCTTGGCGATATCCAGGCTGACCGCCAATGCTTCCCCGCTGCTATCAAGGGCCTGAGCCCACCAGCGAGTAAGATATGCTAAAAGATCGCTAGCTGAACGGCCGTGATGAAACCTGTTCTGCCGGTCGCTGGCGATCCTCTAGATATCCTAGGACCTGCATTTATAATACGCTCCATTACCTCAGCAAGCACGGAAGTTATCGGTATAGGCCTGTAATTGGCCGGCTTAATAAGATCGCCCTTTTTGGGGATAGGATGAACTAGGGCTACTTTCCACGAAGACGGCACTATTCCAGTGGTGTAGGATAGCGTGAATATATAGGCGCGTTAAGACTGGAGTCAATTCAGGAGCACACGCCTTAAGCACCACTGCAGGAATGCCATCTGGTCCACTCGACTTCTTGGTATCGAGGGACAGTAGAGCTCGTCTGACCGATTTTTAAGTAAAAAGTATATCTTTTATCGTTCAACGAGCTCTCACACCGCGGGATGTTAGGCACTATGGTCCCTCCATCATCCAAGGTCGAGTTGGCGGCAAAGAGGGTATCAAGAAGTTCGGCTTTCCCCTTTGCCGTATGGACAACAGATTTATCTGATAATAGCAGTGGCGGAAGAGAAGACCGACAGAAGTTGCCCTCGACAGCCTTAGCCAGCGACCAGAATTCTCGACTCCCGTAGGTCCCGACTAGTCGCTCGCCAATTCTGACGATGAATTGGGCCTTCGCCCTGAACATTTGCTTCTTAGCCGACCGGGAGGCAGCGTCGAGCCTTCTCTTAAGCTCGGAGGCAGATGGATTCTTCGAAGAGTAGGTACGCTGATGCCCAGGCCTGGTATGCGGCACGCTTGCGGTGAAATGCCGCAATGTATGAACCACTGTACCAGGGCCGGTTTTAACCACCAACAGATACGACAGAGTTAGGAGTAAAACATTCCATACCCTGTCGGATCACATCGGCTGCTGAATCAGCGCACATATTCGGGTCCCCAGAAGCGAAGCAGAGCTGCCTCCATCGGTACGAACCCAGGAATTCCCTGAGTCCATCTCAATCTGCTGAGTTATAGTGCCAGACTTGATGTGTTCCAGACGGACGAGAGCCCTTTTTACGCATCAAGGGCACAGTTGTCCTTACCAAGCAGTGGTCAGAAGATCCAAGAGGAGCCTCAACCACCACTCGGTAGTCTGCTGGAAGCTTTTTGTGACTTAATTAATAAAGAAAAGATATGTTCATTCACTGGATTTATTTGTGTTCATTCACTAGAAAATTTCGTTCATTCACTGGGTTTTTGGGGATTTTTCTGTTTATCGCTAAATATCTAAAAGACTGTTAATCACATATGGTAAAACGAACCTAAATTTTATTTTTGAATGTATTCTTTACACCAAAAACTAGCTATGGGCTGTATGCATTAGAGGGAACATATAGTAATTATTTTTTAAAGTTCACTGGATGCTTAAGTGTTCATTCACTGGAGCACTTACCCTACTTGTATATTTATAATGTTTTCAATTTTATGTAGGTAGTATACTCGTAGTTCCTAAGTTTCGTTTATAATATGTTCCTTTTAAAGAGAGCAGGGTATGTTATCTAGTCAAAAAGATCTCTCTTTTGCTTTAGTATTGTTATGTGTTGTTATATATTATATTATATTAATATTGTCTATAAGAATAATTATGCACAAGTGTGAATTATTTGCACGAATATTTAATGTTTATGATCGTTATAGTAATGACATTTGCATTTATAATGTTAAGTATTTCAAATAGTCTTCATATACCTAAAGATATCGAACATTTTTAAAAGTCTATCTGGGTCAATGTGAAGTTTAGTGGTGTATAAAATTAAAATACAAAGTCCATTTTTATATATTTAATTAAATAATATAAAATACAACTTGGCTTGACACGATGCCGCGTGTTAAAATCATTCTGTTTTAGCTGTACTTGAATGTTTAGCCATTTAGCATTCAGGTTTTCTATTCAAAACAACGTGAGTTTATTATTTTCATTATTATTAAAAATATTATTATTGTGAATAATAACCGAATCTTGGCATTGTTTGTAAAATGTCTCTGATTATTTATGTACTTAGGCAGTCTAGTTATTTTTAGTGGTTGTTCATGCTCTCCAGAATTATCTTAACGTTTACCAATGTTATTAATAATACCTTAATACTTAGATGTAAATTGGTTCGGATAGACTTATATTAAACAAATTTAATCATGTTCGTATTGTTTTAGTTTACTAATCTTAAATCTATCCATATCAGTAAGACCTTCAAATAAATTTAACATTGTTGACGTAGTTTCATAATTTTATCCATTAAATTTTATCGATCATATATTTGTAAGTTAGTGATTGAAAAAATATTATTCATAAATATATCCTTGACCAGACTGCCATATAAGGAATTACATATAAATGTCAATTTCTGAACAATTACTATCTTGTCTGTGTAATGTGTATTTTAATAAAGTGTGGTAATTGGAAAATGTTTATTATTTCTACTTATATTAAATACTTCCGAACCGAGGGATACGGATTCGAATCCTAGCACGCACCTCTTATTTTCAAATTGCTTATTACAATTTAATTATTGCTTGTTACGGCGAAGGGAACATCGTGAGGAAACCTGCACACCTGAGAGTTCAGAGTGAGATGAAGTGAAGTCTGCCAGTCCACACTTGATCAGCGAAATGATCGAAGGTCACGTGAGAGACGAGAAGAGAGACCCTTGCCCAGCTGTGGGTTGCGGTGTAGATAATGTTATTAAAAATTGTGACATTAACAATTAAACAAAAATGGTACGTATTAATTTCAAAGCGCTCATAGCCCGGCGACATGCGTCGATTCGACAAAGTTACTTATGCAACAGCGGGCGTGGTCGGAAGTTGGACGTAACCGTTAGTGGCAAAATTTCTTGAGCGCGTCAGTGCTTCCGAGAACACGTAAAGTCGTAGGTACCGGTTGTTATCGATAGATAGCTAAGCCACGTCGGAGGAATTTAGGCGGCTTGAAAACTTTCGATACTGCGTTGGCCACTAACCCATCCACTGATCCACACTGGAGAGACTCCTCCATAAAATCAAAAATGAGGAGAGGGAGAGATGAAGGAAAACATCGTGAAGAAACCTGCATGCCAGGGAGTTCGCAAAACTCAAAGGCGTGTGAAATCCGCCACTCCGCACATGGCCAGCGTGGTTGACTATGGCCTTAACCTTCTCATTCTGAGAAGAGACCCGTGCTCAATAGTGGGCCATGATAGGTTGAAATGATGATGATATTTTGAGGTTGATTTTTAATGTTTCTTTGTTGATTTTTGTTTACTCTTTCAGACTGATTCAGATATACAGAATGATAAATGATTCAGATATACATGTTATATTATACTAATAATTATAAGACATAAAGAATCAAAATTACTGGATTTTATTTAGATTTTCCGCTTGCTAAAGCTTGCCAAAGACACTTGCTGCTGACTGTACCTACCGTTCGTAAAAGTTCGGAGTAGTTTGAGAATTGTATGGGTTATTTATTTTTCACAAATTAAGGGACGGAGTATTTTGACAATGAATTTGAATTACCTTGGAGTAAAGTGCGAGTCGATTTTTAAATAATTTATTCTTATTTTTTTTCGCGGAGGAAATTATTTTCGGAGTACCTACTTTGAGAATAAGCCCTACTACTTAGTCCATAAACCTAATTACTAATCGCACCTGGGGTTAGGTGCAAGGTATTTCAGGGTCTCAATTAAGTAGGTATTTATACTTTATTTCACATAGGATGGGTACGGTGACACATTTCAAATTAACTCTGTAGTGAGGTGACCATGCATAATTAATTTATGTGATTCGATTATCGAGTACAATTCTGCCGTGTTACCGAAAAAGGGCACAACTGACATTTTTTGTGAAATTGAGTTATATATATAGTCTGAATCAGGAAAAAACGGCCAATCCGCCTGATTTTTTGTGGATTTTTAGCTTTAAAATTACCAGAGATAGCATAAGCTTAAAGGGCACAACTGCACCATTTTTAAAGGTTTTATTACAATAAAAAGGCATATTGTGAGATATGCCTATTTTTCACCTTTTTATTTGTAATATATAAAATTGATTATTACAATTATTCTAATAATTTAAAGTGAAAAGGCACTTTTACTCAGTTGTGCCTTTTCATGACAACATTTAAAGAATTATTTATTCTAATAATTAACAGTGAAAAGGCACAACTGAGTAAAAGTGCCTTTTCATCACAACATTTTAAATTTTTACCCAAAACTTTTACAATGAAAAGGCATATTTGGTTATTTGTGCCTTTTAAATGTAATATTTCTCTTTTAATGCAAATTTTTTTGTTACGTTAAAAATAAATTTGCTAAATATTAAGTAAATCCATTAAAATAAAAAAAATATTTTACTATCATTGTATACATACTAAACAAACGCAACTTTTAACATTCACACAATTCCGTAAAAAAAAATTAAACGTGTTTTTTTAACAAAATTCAAAAAATATTTTAAACTCGATTTTCTCAACTTTTGCAAAATGTTAGTTGTGCCTTTTTTGATAACGACGGCAGAATTGTGGTTAACCTTTAATCGATTGAAATTAAAAATATTCATAATTAAGTAAGTATAATCTATATCTCAAATCAGTCACTTGACGCGACCATAGAGATATTTCACTAGAGGGCAGAAGCCGGGCTTCAAAGCGTACCTCGGATAAAAAGAGACGAAATCTTTAGTAATCACCTTTCTCTTTCTGGCTAGGTTTCAGAGCGTACCTAGGATAAAAAGAGACGAAATCTTTAGTAATCACCTTTCTCTTTCTGGCTCATCGGGATCGGAGAGAGATAGGTAATTACCGTTATCGTTGTTTCTCTTTCTAATCGGGGGCGATTGCAATGTATGGGCAGCCGTATGGCTCACCCACTCTAGTGTAATATCTCTATGGACGCGACTCACAAGATGGCCGTTACGATTATTCGTTTTTGCCGATTACGATTACGATTACTACGTGTCCAATCCCTAACACATTTCGTTTCATGCATAGGTTTCAATGCCTCTAATTTTAGGTTATTATTTTTTCTGTACAGTCAATCGGGGTAACTTTGATTCTTTAGGGTAACTTTGACAGTCCGCTCCCAAAATAGTTTTTTATTGAAGTTATACTTCTTTAGGCGCGTTATGGAAAAATCATGAGAGTGAAATTTTAACAGTATGAAGTTAGGCGCGTTATGGAAAAATCATGAGAGTGAAATTTTACGATGCGCGCGAATCTGTGACACAAAAATTAACAGTATGAAGTTGCCGGCTAAACCACTGACGTCTCTTTAGTTTTTTATCGAAATTATTTATAACCAGCCAGGTTTGTTTTGACTTGTTTGTGGCACATTGACATCCTATTATAAATGCGAAAGTTTGTAAGGATGTATGTATGTGTGTGTGTGTGTGTTTGTTGCTCTTTCACGCAAAAACTACTGAACGGATTTTCATGAAACTTTGCAGTAATATAGCTTAGACATCGGAATAACATAATTTGTTAAAATTTATAGAGATTTTTGAAGGGACTGGTTTCCCGAAGCGAAGCGAGGGCGGATTTACTAGTGACATAATATGCACAGACTAGCTAAAGATTAATGTTTCGTTATAAGTACGGTATGCAATAATCCATCAGTATTTTCTTAAGACGTTGTCACGTTCAACTATCGTCAGTAAACCGACTGACAACCAATTTTTTTAGTATAATTAATACTAAATATTATGAAATTATTAACGTTGAATATTTATTATTTAATGATGCCAAAGAAGTATAACTTCTTACGCGCGTACATAAGTACACGCAATTTAATTTTTTTTTTACGTGAAAAGCATTTGGCGCATAAAATTTATTTATTACATTTTATGTACATAATGAACGTCGTTAACGTAATCTTAAATAAAAAGTGGTTTTCAAACAAACCTAATATAAAAAACTTTCTTTCAAAAACGTGCGTAACTATTCGTGTTTTTTTTCCGACGTAAAACTTTTTAGATATCTCTCAAAACTTTAATGCTATCAAGGTGTGTTATCCTTACTTCCTTACTAATATTATAAATGTGAAAGTGTGTTTGTTTGTTTGTTTGTTTGTTTGTGACGCTTTCACGTCGCAACAAAGCTATTATATGGTAAGGTTTATGTGTGTGGGGATAGTTAGGAGGGTGGAGAGTGACGTAGGTTACTTTTTACCGCGGAAAAAAATCCCATTCCCATGGGAAGATCGATGTTTTGTTAGTTGCTAGATATTTATTTTCGGAGTTGTTAATAGATGGCGGTAATAAAATTCATTTGCAAGTTCTGAATTACGCTATCAAATACTACATGTAATTTACTTAAGTCATAGGCAAATGTAATAGGCTACTTTAGCTCTGCCTCGAGAACTCCCCGCTCCGGCTGTATTCAGTGTACCGCCCGCCCGCTGGCACTATCCTGTTGACTGATGTCCGCAAGTTGCTCAGCCAACAGGATAGTGCCAGCGGACCAGAGGGACCTTCGAGTCGAGAGCCTGGACGACTTCATCGAGTGATTGGCACGCAACATGTTCGGGCGTGTCGACGCGTCGCGGTTCCCGCATCTGCAGGACCTGGCGCCGCTCCACACCCGTCCACCGGACCGCTGGGCCTTCCCGCGCGACTTGCTGGTTGCGCGGGACGGGCCTAGCACTGACTGATACTGGGGCTACGTAAGTCGTTGCCCGGCGCTGATCGGCTCCTGCAGGGCTTCCCACCAGCGGGATTCACCCGGTAGGGCCTCGATCGCCTGGGCGGCGCGAAGATGAACCCCATCCCGTTTAAGACTCTGTGGCCTGTAAAAAGGCCACCACTCACCGGACTTGACCTATTGGTTAACCACAGATGGACAACGAAGGGCCTTAGGGCCCAGCCCAAGAACCGGCCCGTTTTAACGGGCCGCGAGAGACACCCCCAAAGGGGAACTAACTGTCCCGAGGGCTCCACACACCTCAGACAGGGTGGAGTGAAGAGAGCGAGTAGTAGGCTACTTTTTAGCCTAAATTCCTACGGGAGCGGGACCTACGCGGCTGTTACCTACGGGTCCCGAAGCGAAGCGCGGGCGGTTCTCTAGTAATATAATACAATCTTTTATATCATACTTGCTCAGTAACTAGGGATTACTATGGTGGAAAGTCTCCTTGTAAGTTGGTGTTTGCAATTCAAGGCAACATTACGTCGCACTATGCTTGAATTGTAATGTTCACATTACAGTTCAAGCTATGCAAAACTCCTTGGTAAACAATCTCTTTTCTTATAAAATGGTAAGAAAACTTTTTACTGAAAAAAAAAACACAACATGGCGGCATTTAATTTCCATACATTTCAAACTATGCAAAACTCCTTGGAACTCAGAGCCGTAAAAAAAAAAGTGTGTGTCAGCTACGACGCACGATTGGAGTTTACTCCTTACGAACGATAATTATGATATTGGGCGTTTTTCCATTAGCCGGCCCGGCACCGGCCCGGCGCCGGCACGGCACCGGCGCCGGGTCTTCGTTTTTCCACTGCGCCGGTGTCGATG
Source organism: Hesperia comma (assembly GCA_905404135.1). Classification (NCBI taxonomy): domain Eukaryota; kingdom Metazoa; phylum Arthropoda; class Insecta; order Lepidoptera; family Hesperiidae; genus Hesperia; species Hesperia comma. The sequence goes on along the minus strand of FR990021.1, from coordinate 9,137,285 downwards.
CCGGCTTATGGCCGGTGAGTGATACAGTACTGACACGGACTTCAGCACGACAACACGCAAAGTACAACGCGTAGATAAATATAACAATGGCCTCCACTAACTCGATAAGAGTGACGATGTCGTATTTAAACGTCATGACGCCTACGCACTGAAATCGAACTACAAACTATAGTACGCGAGGCTACATTAAAATAAACAGATAAAGAAATATTTAAATAATTTTCATGTAAATAAGGAATGAGCTAGTAAGAAGATTTACGTTGTTATTGAATTATAATATTCATTCTTCGCAATCAATATCAAATGAGCTCATACTAACATCGCTACAAGCACTTTGTGACTCTTCGTCACTAGTATCTCCGACTTCTATGATAAAATCTAAAGCTACCTGTAATATTTCCTGTATTATTACTAAGAGGCGATATTATCTTCCAAATATTTATTAATAGAATGACAACGTCAGTTTTTACATACCTACTTCCTCATCGAATGGCCGTTCTTCTAAGTGGCCATACCACATACATCACACTCCCTCATACTAAATTCCTAATAATACAATAATTAAAAATTTACAACAGGGGTAACAGAGTGGGGATTCGTATGAGTTGGGTCATTCTGCAGCGTTGAGAATTGCTCGCTATCTATCTCTCGTCTCCTCCCCCCAAATCCCTGGCAGGTGACCGCTCCGGCTCGCCTGCCCTCGATGTTCCCGCACTCGGCTCCGATTTTTAGGCATGTCAGCCAGTGCTGCGCATACAACACACGCTCGGCACTGCCCTTCTACTCTCTTTTGACAACCAGCCGGCGACGGCGCCGGCGGGACTCAATGCCGGGCCGGCGCCGGCGCCGGTAAGTGGAAAAGCGAGCCATACATTTTCATACAGTTTTGCTTCTTCGGCACCGGCTCGGCGCCGGCACCGGCGCTAATGGAAAAACGCCCATTATATATCGAATAGAAAATAAATTGTAACTGAAGTTGTAACACGAGTCGTATTATTTTGCCCTTTTATAATATATTTAAGGTTCAAATTTGTTATAGAGATTAAGATTTAAGATTTGAGATTTGAGATTTGAGATTTGAGATTTGAGATTTGAGATTTGAGATTTGAGATTTGAGATTTGAGATTTGAGATTTGAGATTTGAGATTTGAGATTTGAGATTTGAGATTTGAGATTAGATTAGAGATTAGAGATTTGAGATAGTTATATGTTTGTCTCTTTCTACGTAACGCCTGAACTTTTCGTGTTTCTAAACTTGATTTTACTCCTCATAAAATCTCATACCGGGCCTTATAACTCAAATCGTTTCTTAAGGAGTAAACTCCAAAAAATAGAAAACTATTTACGAAAAAAAAATGGAAATGGCGGCATTTCATTTGATCTGAAATTAAAATTTCATTTTGCATTACCAATGCTTTATTTACCTCACAAGAATGATATAAAGTAGAATGCTTACCTCGGTTGCAAGTAGCTATTACACCCTCGAACTATATTCACCCTCGCTCGCTGCGCTCGCTCTGGCGCCAAATTGGATCTTGTTCTGTAATAGCTTACTTACGTCCCTTGTGTAACAATCTACTATTACATGTCTACTTTCGATACACAAACAATTTTTATTAATTTTCAATTGCATCTTCGTTAAAATTACAAATAATTTAAAATTAACAAACCTAATATAAAAAATTGCATCCATTTTGTTTTTTTAACCTCGAAGCTCGGGCGCCTGTACTGTTTTAATCATTGCTATCGATGTAGATGTCCTAGGAAGCCGAAATATGTCTCATTTTAAAGCTAACAATGTTGGTAATGAATTGATGATACATTTTATTTAATATCTTTTTCATAGAAGACCAAAAAAGGATTTAAAAAACAAAATTCAATATTTTTTCATTGAATTTTCTTAGTTTAGTGCCTTTTACATGAAATCTAACCCGATAAACTACTTTTTTTTGTTGTCGTATCATAAAACAGACTATCACCTTATTAATAAATGTTACATCAAAGTTATAAGTAAGGTGGTTTAGAAGATTTTTTGATAAATTTCACCGGTGTCAAAGTTATCCATAGGGGGGTGGTAACTTTGACACACAACAAAATTGCAAGTTTTTTATGTATTTTGTCGATTTTAAAGACATTTTATAATGTGACAGTATGAAAACCAGCCTGAGAGCACTGATTAAGTTAACACTTTTATCTCATATGCGATAACAGTAAGAGTTTTTTAAGAAAATACAGCGATGATGTATCAAAGTTACCCCGATTGACTGTACCTTTTTAGGGTTCCGTACCCAAAGGGTAAAACGGGACCCTATTGCTGAGACTTCGCTGTCAGTCCGTCCGTCCGTCCGTCCGTCTGTCACCAGGCTGTATCTCATGAACCGTAATAGTTACACAGTTGAAATTTTCACAGATGATGTATTTCTGTTGCCCCTACAACAACAAATACTAAAACACTGAATAAAATAAATATTTAAGTCGAAATAATTTATGGCTTCGACGCTCCAGCGATAAATTAGTCGCTCCAAGAGATGGCGTTGCTTGTGGCTAATATGTAGTCCGATGCATTTAGTTACCTGCCGGTCCAAGAGATGGCGTTGCTTGTGTCTAATATGTAGTCCGATGCTTTTAGTTACCTGTCGGTCCAAGAGATGGCGTTGCTTGTGGCTAATATGTGGCTACTGATGTACCTAAATGTAAATATAGTGAGGCTTTCATACAAAAGGCCAGATTTTTTTGGCGTTTTATACATAATGGTACGGAACCCTTCGTGCGCGAGTCCAACTCGCACTTGGCCGGTTTTTTTAATTTGTTTAAAATGTAAAAACGCATATTTAAATACAATTTAATTACCATTCATCTAATCAAGCATTATTGTTTACTTTGGAAATTAATTGGTGATTAAAAAATATATATTTAGGTATCTGATTTGTTGAAAATAGTGAGCGTGTATTGGAACATAAATCAAATGGCACCGTACCCATCCTATGTGAAATGGAGTATAGGGGTCAGAAATACTAATGCGGATGATTTAATTGTATTTCATTCGGCAACGCACCGGTTGCCGAAAAAAATCGATGTAGGTAGACATGAAACACGTAACACATTTTTATTTAAAGTTTTTGGTACAGTCAATCGGGGTAACTTTGATACATCACCGCTGTATTTTCTTTAAAAACTTACTATTTCGCTTATGAGATAAAAGTTATGAGTTAATCAGTGCTCTCGGGCTGGTTTTCATATTGTCAAATTATAAAAAATCTTTAAAAATGACAAAATATAAAAAAATGCAATTTTGTTGCGTGTCAAAGTTACCACCCCTATATGGGTAACTTTGACATCGAAGCTTTCTACCTTCCTAACTACTGCTAACTATTTACTTATGGTTTTGGATTTAACATTTATTATGAAGGTGATATCCTGTATTATGACAAGACAACAAAAAAAAAGTAGTTTAACGGGTTAGTTTACAAGTAAAAGGTACTAAACTCAAAAAAATCAATGAAAAAATATTGAATTTTGTTTTTAAATCCTTTTTTGTTCTTCTATGATAAAGATATTAAATAAAATGTATCATCAGTTGATTACGTACATTGTTAGCTTTCAAATGAGACATCTTTTGTCCTCCAAAGACGTCTACATCGACAGCAATGATTAAAACAGTACAGGCGCCCGAGCTTCGAGGTTGAAAAACCAAAATGGCTGCCATTTTATCATGGAGGGGGCATCACCCTTAAGTCTTCGACACTGGTGACCACATTGTATACTACGAGATTCCATCCATTTAATTTCTGGGAAAATACAGAAGTCCCGGGGCCCTTGGATGTTTGACTAACACGAAAATTGGTAAAACGCATACAAAGTCAGGGTACCTACATTGACACCGTCAAAGTTACCCAGAATTTGTTCAAAATCTGACTTAACGGTATTATTTGTAATTTTAACGAAGATGCAAATGAAAATTAATAAAAATTGTTTACGTATCGAAAGTAGACATGTGAAAATTGTATTATATTATCACACCTTGATAGTTTTGAGAGTTATCTAAAAAGTTTTACGTCGGATAAAAACACGAACATGTTGCACGTTTTTGAAAGAAAGTTTATTATATTAGCTTTGTTTGAAAACCACTTTTTATTTAAGATTAGATACGTTAACGACGTTCATTAAGTACATAAAATTAATGTAATAAATAAATTTTATGCGCCAAATGCTTTTCACGTAAAAAATAAAAAACTATTTTGGGAGCGGACTGTCAAAGTTAACCTAAAGAATCAAAGATACCCCGATTGACTGTACGGCATTTGTTTTCATTAGAGAATGTGTGAGAACGACGGCGACCATTTACCATCAGGTGGATTGTATTTAGCGGTTTCTCGTTTAAAAAAAAAGCTAAGCTACAACCCACTAATGGCGTAATGGCCTACTACTGAGCACGGGTCTCTCCTCATTACTGAGAAGGCCTAGAGCGAGCATACGCTGCTCCAATGCGGGTTGGTGGTTCTCGTTTAGCAGTTATGAAAAAAATAAGTGAAAACATCTCATCTATTTTCTCAACAGTACCTAATTTGTATAAATAGTAGTATAATAATGTAGTGTAGTTTATGTTATTAAATAGTAGGTTGTAGGTAGGTAGTTTAAGTATCTTAGTATAAGTATTTAGTTTATTAATTATTTGACTGGTAAGTATACCCGCCCGCGTTTCGTTCGCTCGTTTTTCGCAAATATATCTTCCATGGACCTACAGAAATGGATCAGCTATAGTTTTATTATATATTTACATATAAGTATTACGTAGAATAATATGGGTTGGAAATTTTGTTAGATATCGTGTGTCAATACTCTCCCGAAAAGCTTTAGTAACCCCAAACTAAAATTGGGATAAGGGGATCGCCTCACTGCAATCATCTCGCCCCTCCGTATGCATGCAGTATTTCCCTTCCAAGCATTTAAATTCGTCCTTACACTATTGTTTTTAAAGCTACGTTTCCGAGGGCACATCATTACTAGACCGCCCGAGGAACGTAATGCATTTTCAAATCGACTTTGTTGCGAAGACTCAGTGTACAAATTGGTCCAATAATGAAAGACGCAATGTTCGTGCCTACGGCGCAGCCGCGCGGGTTATACGCATACATCACACAGCGCTAATCTCGGGTATATTTAACGTCGGTTTGTTATACTTTTAGGTTGTAAAACTTTTAACAGCGATGAATCTAATATTTTTTATGTCGTTTATCTGATTTTCGGTGCCGGTGGAGGATGCTGTATGTGCTAAAAGAGTCAAACAGCCGTTGTTACAGCGGCGAAAATGGCACACACATCCAAAACGAATCGGAGAGCCACTTTGATAGTAGCGCTATGGAATACGGGGCTAGCTTCAGGACGTTAGTCAGTTTGTTTATATATTGAAAGACAACAGATTGTGTAGCCGGCTTCTGTGGGCTCCGTAATTCGAATCGTGTGCGTTGTGAGATACGAGGAATGGATTGAGGTGAGGTGTCGTGGTTTCGTCTGACGCGTCTCGACCCGCTGGAACAATAACACAAGAGTTTACAGGACTGTAGAAAAGCGTGTGAAAATCAGTTCAGTGTTGACGTTCGGTTGTAATCTCGTAGGTTCATCTGAACTCCGCGGTGAATTGTTGAGAATAAATCTTAGGACTGGTAAGTTTCATTCACGTTAATATAATTTATGTTTTTTTATTAATATAAAAGGTTAAAAGTACCTACACATTATTGGTAGGTAGGTATGTTTAGACATATTATAATGCGTATTTTTATCTAATATTTATTCCTACTTACCTAACAATTCAGGTAACTTTTATTTAATTTTTCACGGGGAACATTTATTTTGATGTAGGTACATAATTTTTTTTTTATTTTTTTAATTAAGATGCCTACTTATCTATCTATATTAAATACAAATATATATCTTTTGATTATTTTGTCATTCATTTTATCATTACCTTCAACTCTATGTAGAGTTCGATTTAACTTTGAGAATAACGTAATGTTTTTTGGATTTGTGAACACAAATTCGAAGGTGGCCTTCATCCAAAAAAGGGTAAGGCTTGTGATGGTGGCGTGTGGTGGTAAGAAAAAACGAGGTCCCAAGCTATCATAACCTTGAACCATTCATAGAGATTCATCAAGATCAGGGGAATGTGGTTTTGGCCCAATGATAGTGAAGTTCCTAAAAATTTAATATCTAAATACTGTATTAAAATGGTCATACTCTTATTATTTCTAATTCCTGTGTCATAAATCAATTTCGGTGAATAGGATTTTAATTCCAGTGGTTGTTGCATAATTTCGGTGGCATTTGGTAACTTCAAATATCTCATGACCTATATATTTTTTTACAATCTCTAAGTATGACCAAAGACTTATAGCTACAATTAAGCTATTATTTAGACCAAAAAATATATCAAAAACAGCAAGATAAAATTCGCCACTGGAATTAGGCAAAATTCGTGTTTGTTGAAATTCACCCACCTAAGTATGTGTTACTCCTAATTCGTGTTAGTAAATCATTCATAAATAGCTACCTATTTATGAAGTATGCCATAAAATCGAGTGTAAAATTGGTCCATTCCTCTCCGTCCCGGTCGTATATTGTTTTATGGATTTAGGATAGCAAATGAGCATATGTACCTACATCACCACGCTTCAGCTGCCACTCAAGCTATCTGTGACCGATCCAGAACAAGACTCAAATTGGGACGAGAATTTTTAGGCCAGTTAGAAGATTCTGCCACTAATAACGTCAGTTGGTCAGTTTGGTAATAGATTTGAGCTTTAGGCCCTTCTCACACTACGCTATTTATTAGCTACGCGACTCCGATCCACAGTTCACCGAACCGACACTGCAGTGTTCACTGACAGGATCGCATCGTAGACGCGTCGCTTCGTGTGCGGAGTTTGGTAAATATGTAGGTACTTATATGTATAGGGCGTCGACTCACAAGCGACACATGGTCAAGATCCTAGGCGCTTGCAAACAGCATTATCTTAGATCGTCCTTAGTGCAAGGATGTGTCAAAGATGTGTTTCCACCCTTGAGGACTTAGACTCTTAAAAAGATTACCGGATCCACACCTTTCTAACCAGAACATTACCTAGGTATCCAATTTTATCTATTGAAATTCTACAGAAACTTAGATATGGCGTATTATGACGCACATCAAATAACTAACACTGCTTTAGTAATTGGTTGCTTCTCTTCTTTTCTTTTATTCACCTGGACACTCAAGTCAACCTCCCCTCGGATAGTCTGCTAAAAACACACTTTTGGAATACTGATGGAAGCAGCGGTTCTCATGTATTGTTTTTTAAGTTTCGGCAGCAGTTTCTTTATGTGGGTTTTCGCTTTCTGCCATAATACCCCTTCGAAAAATTTATGTCCATGGACAACTGCCACCACTTCCTATTTTTATTATCTAATTTAGGTACCTCACCGAAAAATATCAACTTATTTTATTGGTCATCCTACTAATCCTACTTCCTTCCTACTAATATTATAATTTGTTGCTCTTTCACGCAAAAACTACTGAACGGATTTTCATGAAACTTTGCAGTAATATAGCTTAGACATTGGAATAACATAATTTGTTAAAATTTATAGAGATTTTTGAAGGGACTGGTTTCCCGAAGCGAAGCGAGGGCGGATTTACTAGTATTATAAATGCGAAAAGTTTGTAAGGATGTATGTGAGTGAGTGTGTGTGTGTTTGTTGCTCTTTCACGCAAAAACTACTGAACGAATTTTCATGAAACTTTGCAGTTATATAGCTTAGACATCGGAATAACATAATTTGTTAAAATTTATAGAGATTTTTGAAGGGACTGGTTTCCCGAAGCGAAGCGAGGGCGGATTTACTAGTGATTAATAATTCTAACACCTAGAAGTTTACGAAAAACCGCTCTACCTTACTTTGGAAGTAACTGAGCCTAAAATTTTACATTTAGGGATAGTACAGGAAAAACTACATACCTATATGAAAATATTTTTGATACATATTTACTAATGGACCTTTATTTAGTCTAAAGAAGGACTCCAAGAGCCAAGGCATTTCAGCCAAAAAACCGAATTAAGTGAGTTTCAGCTCAATCCGATGTTCTTTATTCACAAACAAACAATGAAGACAAAATAACTGATCCAGTAGGAAGTTATATAAAGTATTATAATAAGTGATATATCAGTATGAAATCACCTAATTGTTGATCTAATTCCCGGCCATACATCAATTAAATGCGGTTTCAAGGCAATTACTTTTGATTAATCTTAATTACGTACATAGGAGTACCACAGTAGGTAGTTACGTACCACATTTATTTCTCTAAAAAGCAATGCGGTGTCAAGTTTTTTGGAAACATAAAATATATACAACGTGTCCCAAAATTCAACGATAAGCGGGAACTGGAGGGTGCACTTGCTCATGGTAGTCATGATTTTTTTTGTGCCTACATTTCTTAGAGTATAATACCATTTTGTAATCTTGGTTAGATGCAGCAACTTTTGAAAAAACTGGCCGCAGTAGTGTTCATACTTTATTTTTACACAATGATGAGTCGAAGTAGACTGAAAGTAAAAAATCTTGCAAAATTTTAAGGGAATTTTGGTGTTTGTTTGAGTTTTTTGGAAAAACTGCAGGCTTTCTGGGATTTTTAAGAATTGTGAATGAATAGCTGTAGGACTTCTTAGGTTGCCGAGACAAAAAAAGACGTGTGGCACTCGGAGACTGCCGCGGTAAAGCTATTGCATAGCATTTTTTATCAACTTATGCAATTACAATTATATATTTATTTTATTTATGCAGTATTTTTTTAACAGCTGATTACGGTAGTTTTCCAATACAACCAATGCCACCGAAAGGCGGGTTGCTGAACTAAAGAGACAAGCGTGATATTTCAAAAAGTCATTAAAAGTTCTGGTATTTATCGATAGATGTCACCGCTGTGCCGGTCGGAGTGGGGGGTGTTATAGTCGGCACAATCATAAGATTCCGATATGACGTCTGTCATGTATGAACACAAACTAACCTTGTATGGACGTCTTCAACTTACTTATTACGGAAATATATTTTTTTAATTTGAACCGCTGGTAATGATACTATGAAGTGAAGATATTTCGTAGTGAATGATAGGTCACTTTGGTTAAATTATGCAATGCACTATTTACTGTGCATATACAGTACACAGTTTATATTTAATATCAATGCAGCTTTATAAGTAGGTACATAATGTACTTGTGAATCCACCTCCTCTTCGCTTTGGAAAATTGTTTTTATGTTTACAGATAATAAACACCTTCCCATTTTTGCAACATATTTTATTGGTACATCGCTTCTATTGCTCGTAGCATGATGTTATAAAATTGCCCACAGTTTATTAAATATTTTAATTAGGCATTAGTCCGTAATATTAAACGCAAGTAACTAGCGGGTTAAACGAATTGGAGTAATATTGTTTACTTACTACGAGTATTTAGATAGGTACTTATTTACTTATACGTACTTACATAGGTAAATACTAGAAATTCTGGCGAAATATGTAAACCATCCCTGCTTGTTTTTTATTTGTGTTATTTATAAATTGTTTAAATAATTTTATTTTATTTTAATCAGTTTACATCATAAATTGTGTAAAATTGAACAAATATTTAAGACGTCACTACAATGTTTTATAAGGAGGCTGGATTTATAGTTATGTGACCTCTTGAAACAATTTATGAATCGACCATAATCGATACATTACTATAATCGAAAGTATGTGCTACCATGTCACACCCAAAATACAAATAGTTATAGATTCCTTAATTTGTCTAAAGCATTGCGATTTTTCGTAGCTATTATAAATTCCCGATACATACGTTTTTAAGCCTTTTCCACTCAAATCGGGTAATTATTAACCGTTTAATAGTTTCTTCGTTTTCACTAGATTAATGAAATTTCCATTTTAATAACTAATACAATTTCCTCACCTTAACTTATTAGTCAAATTGTCTTATTATCCCTTTCGGTGTTAATCTCAACGCTACATCTGTTTTTAACTGATTTTAAGAAAACAATCAGAGGTCGGTTTATAAATTATCGTTCCGAACTTAATTAACGAAACGATTAGAAAGTCTTTTTACTTATAATCGGTTAAATTTATAAATCGGTTTATTTAATGCATCGATTTTTGTTGTATTTCACTATTGTCACTGTGATGACAGCCTTCATATCGGAATCTTATGATTGTGCCGACTATAGGTTTTTTTCGTCGGAATTTCTGGATTCGGTCTCCACGCTCAAGGCCCGGGATAGAAGCTATGCAATAGCTTAAAACAAATCTGAAATATTTGAAAAACTGTGTTCGTGGTAGCTCAAAATATCACAAAGGGTGTAAATTTTCGAAAATTTATTTTTTTATGAAACCAAAAAGGGCTGGATTTTTTTTCTTATTTTTCCTGAAGTAGTCATGTGCAAATGCACCCTCCAGTTCCCGCTTATCGTTGAATTTTGGGACACGTTGTATATTATCTAGTATTAAACCTAGACCTGGATTTTTTTTTATTGAATTAAGGTAGCAAACGAGCATGCAGCACCACCCTTCCGCTGCCGCCCATGGCCATTGTGACCGACTTAGAACAAGACCCAATTTAGGGACTAGGGTGGTTAGTCCAATTAGTAGATGGTGTTAGAAGTTAGAATGTTAGTTGGTTAGTTTGTTAATAAGTGTGAGGACAGGGACTATTAGCGATAGTTAGTCCTGTTAGTTAATATTAGTATTGTCCAGTTAGTAATGATTAGTGTGAGTCTTGTTCCAATTCTGTCACAGATGCGTTGCTACCCCTGAGGACTGAGATGGTCGCCTCTAAAAAAGTGAACCGGCTCCACACCTTCCTATCCGGAACACAATTGCTCTTAAAAACAATTATTATGACGGTAGGAATGGTACTGAGTACCTTGGCGGGCGGTGGTACTACCCCGGGCGAACTCTAGGCTCTACCACCTAGTAAGTAGTACCTTGTTTTTATAGTAAACTAGCTGACCCGGCAGACATCGTCCTGCAACATATAATTATTAAGTAGACGCCCTCACTTCGCTTCGGGAAACTTGTTGCTCGACTCCTATTGGTTGTAGCTAATGTTATATAGTTATATATATTGCTCGATTAATTTACAGTATTTATTGGTATCTACTTTGATAGTTAGGTACACAAATATAAAGTAGACAGCATTGTATTGGTAGATACTTTACTCCTGGTGTTAGTTGCTGGAATAGAAAGTGATTAAAATAGAGGTAGGTACACAGGTTCCGGGTGTCGAAATTGTAGGATTGATATGTAAGCGTTGTTTTAATCGGAGTTGATGTTGCTAATTAACCACGTATAGGTGCTCGTAAATCGTAAATAATTGCCTGTCGTTAACGTACTTAGTTTGTGATAACATTTCCTTCCTAAATAGTTTTCATGCAGGTTAGTGTAACTCAATCGTATTCCAATTAGGGATGCCCGATCTGAATCGATCTTTTAGAAGATCGATTCACGGCAATACGATCTACCGATTTTTTGAATCGATTCAACAGGTTACGATCTTCGCCTGAATCGAATCGTATGCCAAGAAGATCGTATGAAAAAATCGTATCATTAAAACTGTAGGTAACATTATAAACAACATGATCTTTGCCCGTGTCTTTGCCAACACCACCTTAGTGTTGGCGGTAAAACATTAAAAATCTACGAAAATGTTTGTTCTTTATCTACGACAATGTAGGATTACCTACCTACCTTCAATCAGATCTTGAGATTAGTTTAAACTACTTAAGCGATTAAACTAAGCGGTACGTATGAAATGAAATATGAAGGTAGATGTAATTAGTTTATTTTATAGATAATTATATTTTATTTATTATATTTTATTTATTAGAAATTATGTTTATTTGTTATATGTATACTACAGTGGTCACTTCGTGGAGTCTAATTTGTTGATTAATTCTTTGATATTACTTTTGTAGGATAGGTACAAAGTGCATGATTTTGAGAGCAACACATTATATATATTATTTAAAAATAATAACATGGCCCCACCGTTCAAATCAAATGTTCGACGTGGAGAGTTGGATTCCATAATACAAATGAAATTTAATTGAACTTGTGATTCAGACTAGATTTTTCCTTTTTTTATTATATAAATTAAATATCGCTGGTTGAAATAAAGAATCTAGATTATTTTTTGTGGCTTTTAGTTAATTTAAAAACAATACGATACGTTCATCGGAAATCGAATGAGATCGATTCAATGTCATACGATTCAGATCGTGAATCGATTCACAGGGTTGCGATCCATTACGATCCAAAAAATCGATTCAAAACAAAAAATCGGGCATCCCTAATTCCAATAGACCAGTAAAGAAGTATGTGTATTAAATGTATGTAATAGGAGAAAGTGGTCTATGGATGAAAATGCTTTTTTTATGTCTCTTTTCTTTTTGTCGTATCCTGTTTCTGTCAATTTATTCCACTGTTCCATTTTAAGAGTGATTGCATAGTCAAGCTTACCGCCAGCGCCGTTGACCGGCGCGGGTCACGTGCTATGTCTTTTACCGTTTTATAGTGAAAAGAGACCCGCGTCGATGAACCGCGCGCGCCGTACATTTTTAGCGCGATGCATCGGCGCGGCTCAACCGCGCTGGCGGTAAGCTTGACTTTGCAATCACCCTTACGCGTCGCTTTTATTTATGTTCTTTTATTATTTTTTCTATTTTGATATTTGATTTGTATTTCAATTTTTCCCCCTGTTCGCAAGCTACAACCTATCGCGCACTATGTTTTAAATATTTTGTAATTGCTTATTAGTTATTTACTGATCATCGGCGAAAAGTAAACATTTGCAAGTTACCAAATTTCGGGATATGAATCATTCAAAGCCGCAGTTACCCCAAGCCTTTGAACAGTACCTAATCGTACAAATATGTATGTATGTGCGTAGGTTGAGTAGCTCCACACATAATTATTATCTACCTCACGATCAATCTTTCATAAACAGTCGTCTGAAGTTTGCTAACTAGGTAACGAATGAAGTTGTATTTGCGTTGTAATCCAAACATTTACCTATATGGTTATAATTATAACCAAATCGCAAGGAATTGAAGCAAGGCACATGTGTACATAACGAAACCAAATATATTAATGTTGTTAATGACTTATAGGGGAAAGTTTACGAAGTAAGTTCCTAATCAGTCACGCTAACAGCTGTTGGACAGACAAACAAAACATCGATATGGGAAATTGAGTTATGCTTTTCGGCAAACAAAATAACAAATCTTCAGCGGTTTAGCGATTTTAGGTATGATTATGAAAATAAAGGACTACCTATCCTTAAAATAGATGGCCTGAAGATATAGGTAGGTACCACTTTTACAGTATTTTTATAGTAAAATGACAATGTGTTAAGTGTCCAGGCATAAAGTAAACTTAATTTTTTTTAGTTAATCTAACGTGGTCTAATCTAACGTCAGTCGTATTTAGCATAGTTAGTAAAAAAATATTACTAAAAATTAAATGAGAATCTAATGAATCTACTAACCTCATAAGCATACATCAGAATGTTGCATAATCTAATTTTTGTCTGTTTAATTAGATTAAGAAGGCTTCCCAATAAGAAGGCGCCAATAGGCAATATTATGCATTTAATTAGCGTAAGCCGATTTTTGTCCCAGTGATTATTTATCGGAAGATAGCTGCACATAAAAAATCAGTAATGTCTCATTTTAAAGAGCTGCTTAGAAGCAGTAAATAAGTACAAACAGTATTACGGGAAGCACGCCTTTCTTGAAATCGAGTAAACAGTTTGTACGGGGAAGAATGGGTGAAGGTTAACTTTAACCTAAATTTGTCGGTGTGTGGTTGGCGTTAGGATTCACTGATTGATTTAGCAAACAAATTGATGAAAGCAGCATATTTATAAGAATTATAAGCTGCAATCACACTTTAAGTAGTGTTAGCTAAGCTATTCGACCGTGACTTCCGAAAGATACTACTTCGGTGAAGGGAAAATCGCGAGAAAACTACCTAATACTTAATGTAGGTAATGTTCTCAATGTGTGATGTGAATCTTCCTATACGCAGTTGGTCAGTATGGTGGACTATGGGTTGTGCACCTAATATTGTGAATGGAGGCCCGAGCTAAACAGTGGGTCAACTACAAATTGCAATCAAAATTGAATTAAGCTGTACACCATAGTATTAGCCATCTACACATTTGTGACATACCAAAGTTTAAATATTTTCACTTGCAATGAATACCTATACTTAGTTACTTAAATTGGAATATGTTGGATCACTTTTACACCATGTAATGTGTTAAATTAGTGGACGCCCTCGCTTCCACAATAAATAGCTAGTCTTCCGCAATAAATGAACTATTCAAAACAAAAAGAATTTTTCAATTCAATCCTGTAGTGCCTAAGATTAGTGCGTTCAAACAAACAAACAAACAAACAAACTCTTCTGCTTTATATTATTAGATAATAATAGTATACTTAAATTAACTTCTGTAGTAAAGTTAATATCGCAATAAAGCTAAAATACCCGGCTTTAAGAGTAGGTAATTATTGTACAATGTACAAGCGTACCTATATCTATAATAATATCTTTAAACGAGCAATTCTTGTATATTTATTTATTTATTTATTTATACCTATATATATAATCACGATCTCGGAAACGGCTGCAAAGATTTTCATGAAAGTTACAGATTAGGGGGTTTTCGGCTCAAGGAATCGATTTATCAAGGTCCCAGGTTCGAGAAAAGCTCGGTTCCCGAGATAAAGAGATTTTAAAAACATCATACTGACGTCATCTATGAAACATTAGGATAACTTCTATGAGGTACTGTTTGTAACGTGTTGAACTGACGCCATCTATGAAACATTAGGATAACTTCTATGAGATACGGTTTGTTTGTTTCAGTAGTATGAAACTAGATGGCGCTCGAATATATTTTTGTTCGGCTAATACTAATATTAATATTCATTCTTACGTTGAAGCGCTATTTTTGCGTTATACCTACCTATTTTCTGTTTGAATAAAATTAAAAATCAGTGCGATTATCTCGCTTGACCTCGCAGGACGCGTAGTGATAGTTTAACGTGCGTTTGTGATATTTACGAGAATATTTGTAAATAAATGTTAGTTTTGTTATTATCGATTTAATAATATATTTTAATAAAGTTTTAAATAAATAATGGTCAGATCGATGAAATTACTATTGTTGTAAATAGAATCAATAAAATTTTAAGTACGCCTAACAACTTGCTCATTAAACTAAAAGTATATTTATTTATGTTGTTTAATTATCATAAACATTCAATACATTTTATCGCAAATAAAAATTTCAGTCGGGGACTGCCTAAGCCTGCGAAAAGTACGAAGGAAAGTTCAATGAATTTATCTAATTAAGTATGTACCTATTTAAAATGCAATTAATTCGCTCACACAGTTAACTTCTATGAGGTACTGTTTGTAACGTGTTGAAATTTCAGTAGTATGAAACTAGATGGCGCTGTACAACTTTGTGAAACACGCTGTTGAGATCCTTTGGCCGTAACATAAGTAAAATGAATTTTGTGCTCAGTGAACAGTTGTATGATTTGACTCCTGAATAGATGGCGGAATTCCTCGTATTTCTTGCGATTCATACTAAATATAATTTTCAACCGAGCAAAGCTCGGTCAACCAGGTACTCTATAATAACTTGAGAACTTAACAAGTTAACTATACAACGTGGTTACCACCATACAACAATTTATGTACCTAATGAATGATTACCTAAGCCCCCAAAAAATTTTCAATCAAATACCTCCTTTACTTTAGCCACAGCATTTTTTTCCATAATCAAAATTTCAACACGCTGCACTGTATCTATTACTATTGTAATAGCAGAAGTTTGTTGCCGCTCTTGTCAAAAGTGAGTGACCGATGAAAATATAGGCTGTTCTATATTTTCCTGTATTTTTGTGCTATGTAGTTTGTTTGAAAAAAACATTTTTGTAAATAAGATGTTTGGCGTTTTTTACTAAATGTAATATGTTCCTTGCATGAAGCAGGGCTCGTGGTTTCATTTATTGTTGTATGGTGGTATCCACCTTGTATAATAAGAGCGTAGAAAAGTCGTGTCTGCTTTTTTACGAAATTGACAAAACAAAATATATAGGGGGGTTAAGAAACACTACAAGAACATGAATCTAAAAATAATTTAAAAAAAGTTTGTCTGTTTGCGCTGGGAGATAGAGGAGGTTCTGGAGCAAAACATAAGCTACTTTTTATCCCGTAATTCCGGTGGGATCAGGATTCAAGCGGCAAAAACTCCTATGCGCGAAGTGGCGGGCTTAAATTTTTATGGGACTTTTATTGGAAGATAGAGGAGGTTCTGGAGCAACATACAGGCTACTTTTTGTTCCGGACTTCCCGCGGGATCATGATTCGCCTGGGAAAAACTCCTATGCGCCAAGTCGCGGGCTTAGATTTTTATGAAACTATCACTAAGAGATAGAGAAAGTTGTGGAGCAACATATAGGCTACTGTTTATCCCGGAATTCCCGCGGGATCAAGATTCACGCGGGAAAAACTCCTATACGCGAAGGAGCGGGCTAACTTTTATGGGACTTTGACTGGGTGATAGAGGAGGTTCTGGAGCAACACATAGGCTACTTATTATCCCGGAATTCCAGCAGAATCAGGATTCACGTGGGCAAAACTCCTATGCGCGAAGTAAGTAATGGGCTTATATTTTTTTAGGACTTTCACTGGGAGATAGAGGAAGTTGTGAAATAACATATAGGCTACTTTTTATCCCGGAATTCCCGGGAAAAACTCCTATGCGCGAAATTGTGGGCTTAGATTTTAATGGGACTTTCACTGGGAGATAGAGGAAGTTATGGAGCAATGTACGGGCTACCTTTTATCTTATTCAATAAGATTATTAGATTTTTAATTATTTTATTGTTATTTAAATAGTTATCATTAATTATTTGCTGACATAATATATAACTATTTGTATCTAAAACTAAATTATTATCAAATTAGTCTAAATATATATCATATTTTATAAAATCTCCTCTCTAGTGTCGAAAACAGGGACCAACACAATGGCTTAACGTGCCTTTACTTGCACGGAACTCTTCGGAAAATTTCACCCTGTGACCTTCATCATCTAAGTTCCAATTGGACCCGTACTGGCCTAACTTGGTCTATAGCTTAGTTAGGATAACCTTTGAATACGATCGCTTCAAGGACTGCAAAAATTACATTCATATACGAAGTAATATCAAATTGAAATTTACAAAGGGATCACGATAAGTAGGGTCAGATTGGTTTTACGATCTGGAAAAGACGTAGGTACCCGCCTTATCTACAGAACCCAACCCTTTTCTCAGTATTTTTCAGAGGATACTTTGCCTCTTTGTTTAACACATACCAGATACCTAATAATTGTTAGGCAATTTTCCAGTCTTCTGATGAATCTTTTTAATGGAATTAGAGGTAGAGAAACATTGAGATACTATGTACTAAAGTATGTACTAAAGTACAATGTAGAGAAAGAACATCCAGCACCTTTCAGCTGCTGCCATGACAACTGAAACAAGACTCTCTCTTTAATCTCGACTTGGATGATAAGTCCAGTTAAATTAGCTATTACAATATTCGGTTGGTTAGTTTGTTAGTGTAGGAATGATGCCTTGTTACAGGGCCTACTAGTGATATGTAGTGTTTGTCGTTGTTATTAGTAATATTCCAGTTGATAATTTTAGGTAACAGTCACACATACAGGGTGTCCCGTAACGAATGGATAATACGGAACCTACGTGTAGAGGGCATCATGCCGGTTCAGATGAATAAATATTATGTTCAGTAAAAGTCTTTCCGTTTCTGAGATATTCGACATTTTCGAAATTTTAAAATTATTCCACCCTTCGCCATTCTTTTTGACGCCAGGACTACAAATGAAGACATTTTTTGTATCTGTTTTTTGGATAGTATTCCTGGATAGATGTGCTATCGAATGTTATCAATTATTTTTATAACAAAAGCACGGATTCTTTTTAAATTAAGATTTAATACCAACTTAAGGTTTTTTCATATTTCATTCTTGACTTTTACTCTGCCGTGGTTAAAAAAAAATGTATGGTGGCTTGAATGCCAATTTAAAAAAAAACTTGCCCATTTCACCCAGATTCTGAAATGGTATGTTACAGGGTATAATCCACCTTTAGATTTTAAATTATTTTCTTTTAAAACGAAATAGATCCCATTTTTATGATACTACAAGTTAATACCAAAATTTGGTTTGTTAGCTTAATAAGCTTCAAAACCATCCCAATTCTCTTGATTCACCATTATTGGTCAAAACAATAATTTTGAAGCCTTATACCACTAGAATATGACTAAGTCTGGTTACTCTGGTAGCACCAGAATAAAGAGAGCAAATAGCCTCTTACCCTCTAATAGCGAAGAGAGCAAATAACCTTTGAACACTCAATGAATAATTTTTATAATTTATAATTTTAATTTTATAATTGAAATAACTAACTATTAACTAAAAAATAACCGAAATAATTCAAAATCGAGATAACTCAAAAACCACTCGCCAGGTGTCGCTCAAATTTATAACGGACCACATGACAGGCACTAGGTACCAGGGACCAGACAGCAGTCTCTATTTTTCGAATGGCGAAAGAATTATCGAAATCGGTTCTCCCAGTATGAAGTTCTGAGGTAACAACACACATAAGAAAAAACACATGATACGAATTGAAAACCTCCTCCTTTTTTTGAAGTCAGTTAAAAATTATGAAGTTCTGAGGTAACAACACACATAAGAAAAAACACATGATACGAATTGAAAACCTCCTCCTTTTTTTGAAGTCAGTTAAAAATACTTATCAATGCAAATGATCATTTGATTGCTTTGTTTGGTTGCTGAAACTAACATTTTTAAGGGGTTTAAGTATTAAGTAGGTAATGAAGTAAATTAAGCTCAAATCTCTTAAATTAGAGCACATGTTTTGTTCTCTTGACAAATAAGGGGCAGTCAAGTGAATTTTGATGGTTGTGAAGCTTATTAAGCTAACAAACCAAATTTTGTATTAACTTGTAGTATCATAAAAATGGGATCTATCTCGTTTTAAAAGAAAATAATTTAAAATCTAAAGGTGGATTATACCCTGTAACATACCATTTCAGAATCTGGGTGAAATGGGCAAGTTTTTTTTCAAATTGGCATTCAAGCCACCATATATTTTTTTTAACCACGGCAGAGTAAAAGTCAAGAATGAAATATGAAAAAACCTTAAGTTGGTATTAAATCTTAATTTAAAAAGAATCCGTGCTTTTGTTATAAAAATAATTGATAACATTCGATAGCACATCTATCCAGGAATACTATCCAAAAAACAGATACAAAAAATGTCTTCATTTGTACTCCTGGCGTCAAAAAGAATGGCAAAGGGTGGAATAATTTTAAAATTTCGAAAATGTCGAATATCTCAGAAACGGAAAGACTTTTACTGAACATAACATTTATTTATCTGAACCGGCATGATGCCCTCTACACGCAGGTGCTGTATTATCCATTCATAACGGAACACCCTGTATATGTTGCTAATGCTGAAGCATTGTCAAAATGCCACACAGCTCTAATAGCGGCTACAGACTCACGCCGAGAACCCCCGAGAACACCCGAGAAGCGTGAATGTGATCGCCTGTTCTCCGATCGGTGTCGGTATTTTTGCCCGCTTCAAAGGCTTTCTCGGGCGAGAAAAGAGAACCGTATCACATTCTCGTTCGGTCTCAGTGGGACCGTTGTGTATTTTTGTATTAGGTACCCACATTTCTAGTTAAAATAATCTACTGTCTGTGGTTACCAATTATTATTATTATTTTAGTACTTATATTAATTTATTTCTTATTTTAGTATTCACAAGATTATAGTATATTAATGCACACAAAACCAAAGCCGCTGCACTGACGTCCATTCCGGATGACGATCGAGAATGCGTATGAGAAGGTCGCATGAGTGTAGATGCCTTCTCGGTTCTCGCGCAAATTCTTGGCAAGATTTCTCGGCGAGACTTCTCGCGTGAGTCTGTTGGCGGTATAAGAGTCGTGTGTCATTTTGACAATGTTTCTTTTTTCAGAGCAATGAATTCTCCAACTGAAATAAGACCTACGAGTAATAGAGCAGGCCATAACAAATTACCTATTATAGACCATTTGCTATTTATAGCGTCATCCTTCTTCATGACTGGCTAGCATTTGTGACTTGTCTAGTGTTACCCGTGACCATAGTGATGGTGACTACTTACAAGAGATCCATTGGTCAGACCAATCTGACCACCAATCTGACCAGTGGGAATAACCCGATCCATTTACTATTTCGTCATACTTTTAGACTACGAGTATACCTAAAACTGCGAATTAGATTCATGTTATACCTAGTGCTTGCTAGTAGGAACAAATACTTGGCAAATCTTTGAATAATCTTTTATTTATTGCATAATATGCAAGTATTTTTAAATATTTGTTATTATATATTATTTTAAAAAGTAAAGTAAAGTTTTTGTAAAGGACATACTAGGCGACTAGGCGTTTGAAATCATGGATACAAAAAAGATTCACGAAAATCGGCAAAATGCACCTATTTTTTATCTTCCTCGCAGATGGCGCTTTTGCATTTATTGGCATATGACATCGAATCTCATATTATGATCTATGTTTCCACATTATTCTGTATTGATTTAACTTTATAATGTAATTTTGTATACAAAAGTATAGCGTCCCTGGGGTTTTGCGACATCAAATAATAATTCTCGGAGCATTGCGAATTCAACGACTTTAAGTTAAAAAAGTAAAACACATCCTAAGACTGCAAGGACTGCAGTCAAATACCTCTCTCTCCTTCTGGGATCTGTTTAGCTTCCACTTTACTATGCCAGTAGATTAAAATAAATTTTTAAAAGCATAAAACTTACGTTATTACTCTTAGAAGTAATTAGTTAAAGTACAGAAGTAATATAACAGTATAGTATATTAATATATATAGGATTTTCCTAGCTTAAAATTAATATTTTATTAGTAACTTTATAGATACCTTTATAGATACCTACCTTCTATAGTTTGGCTAGTAATTCAGTCCGTTCTTATTAAAGTCTATGTGATCCTTTTCTATTGTGTTGAAATATGATTCTACGACGCAGTGGTGAAATTGTAAGAATGGCAACGTATAACAATATACTCTATAGCCAAGTTGAATTGTCTGCCTGCCAAGTGAGGGGTCTCGAGTTCGATGCCCTGTTAGTGACATTTGCGCGCCGAATAAAAACGCCGGAAGATACGGCGTTTGTAATGTCATTTATACGTCTAAGTATTTATGGCATACACAACTACATTAAAGAACACTAATATAATATCCAGACACGCGGGAGTGTGTCAAGCCAAGTTCACAAGCACCGTGTTTATGATTACTTATGTTTTACTATTTACAGTACTAGTATCTACGAACATAATATAATACTCGTATATCATTATATCCCTTTCCTTTTTCATTTTAAGCTTATACGTTTCTGCAATATTTAAGTGTAGACGTATTCGGTGGAGTCAAGTTCTAAGTAACATAATTAAATTAGGGTCGAATTCAACTTGCAATCGCTTTTGAATATATTTAATTATGATTGTCTTTTGTATGGTTTGTATTCTAATTTTGAATATGTCATCTGTCCAGTAACCCTTGGGTAGTCCAACTCGCACCCTATGCTTTACGTCAACAGATTATAATACTAGCACTCCTCAATTACGGAAATGTAATTTGGGAATACCGGTCCCTTAAGGGAATCAAATTAACGAATACTATAAATCCCCATTAATGGGGGAAGTTCAAGGTTTTACGTCACTCTGGCTTTGTTAATTATTTAAACAACTTTTAATTAAAATCACTGTTGTTGTTTTTTTTTCGTGATATCGAACCGTGAACAACCCACGTAGCATTCATTACATTACGAGTATTTGAGTTTTAAAAAGAATGAAGGGCTGGAAAATAAAAGTGAGTAGGTTTTTAGTATTTTTACTAAGTGCGCTCAACAATTGGACTTCATAGGACCTCTATTCATCGGATTGTTGTCGAGCACTAAATTACGATTAGGTATACCTACTAATTATTAAAGTATAATTATTTTTTGTGTTTAACTCTGTCATTTACCTACTGTCTATCACTCAATAACGACATCATTTTTATTATCTTCTAAGCCACTATCTATTATTTGATTGACCTAATAAGCGCGCACCTATGAATGGGCACAGCCACAATTTTACAAGTCTTACACAAATTCTCTTCTAGCCTTCATCCGTGCTATGCATTAAGGAACTTCGTACTAAAAACAAAATTATTTAAATAACATTATTTGAGTCCGACACGCACTTGACCGGTGTTTCCTTTATTTATTTATTTTGTAATCATCGTCATAATTTTATCAATTATGAAGAAAACTTGAAAAAAAAATACTGTCAGAGTCATTTTAAACATAGATCCTTTACCTATAAATAACGCGCGGTGCGGGTGTTGCAAGCAATTACAAGTAAGTACTACAATTATAATTGCCAACACATGGCTTTTGAGTTCCATCGCAACTCTTAGTCGTGGTCAAAGGGCATACTGTTCGGGCCAACGATAATACTTATATGATAGCGGGCAATGACCTCTCGCTTATAATTATAATACAAAGCCAGCTTTAACTGATGAGAGAATAATAAGGTTATCTTTATGTGAAGACTTGCTGTGTCTAAAATATGCCTTACCTAGGTACCTAATGATCATCGCTACATTTTGTTCGAAGAGGCACAGTTAAAAAGCTACATGGTGTTATCTGGTAGGTATTATGAAGCTACTAACCCCGAATTGAAATGATGTAGTTAGTTACAGCAATTTTCGGGCTGTGTTTGTGTTGTGTTTGTGTCAATCATTTGTGATCATACTTAGACATAGAAGAAGACACAGGAATAGACTTAGGGATGCCATCTATCGCAGTCATAAAACAAAGTGAGCAACTTATGCCAATTAAATAAAAAAGACACGGATTGATACTAAGCATGTTTTATCTCGCTTTGCGTGCCGGTTTTTCGTAGGACAGCAAAGATCTTTGTTAGAATTATTGCTTTTTACAAAAAAAAGTAACCGACTTCAACCTCGATAAGCAGAGATAACTCAAAAACGACTCGCCAGATGGCGCTTAATTGAACATGTAGGTGTAAAGTTCTCGTCACTACAAATTAATCAAGCCCAAAAACTAGATAACTACAGTAAATCGTTGAGGAGTTCCCTTGACTGGCTTTCGGCTTCATCAGATCGACTCCAGACCTCCATGAAATTGTAGCGCTTTCATGTACTTATGAAAACATTAACAAACACACTAGTCGTCCCTACAATTTTCGAAAGTTGCCCTCGATTTCTCCAAGTTGCCATCATCAGATCCTGGTGATCCTTTTATTTCCTTACTGCGCATATCTACTTTATAACAAAAAAAGTATTATCAAAATCGGCCCAAAAACGACGAAAAAATCGCTGAACAAACATAAAAAAAGCATATATTATGTATACGGTCGAATTGAGAACCTCCTTCTTTTTTGAAGTCGGTTAAAAATTATTGCGGTGCGACATACAATGGTATTTTTTCGTTATATCTCATGTAGGTATTGGCCACGCTCATCAGGGCTAGGTAAGTATATACATACTTTTCTGCTACGTTACGTCTATGTATGTTTGTGATCAACTATTGCAGTTTGAATTGTATAGATAACAAATAATTACAAAACTTGTGTTAAAAACTCTTTCATGCTTTGGTATGACACGACAAGTAGTCTACTTTATCTTGTTTCGGTAAAAGAGTTATGTTACAGCTAGTCTTGTGAAAAAAATAGGTCCTATTACGGTCTACTGGCAATCTCCTCTTATGTATATGTTAACGGAAATGTGTTAAATCCGTCATTGTATACAATTCCTAGGAAATGTATACAATTCCTAAAATCGCCAGGAAATGTGTGAAATAAATTATATTGGACACATTTCCTAGGAAATTTATACATTTCCTAAATAGCAATCGGAAATGTAGTACATTAAGATTATATATCAAGACTTTAATGGGTACGCGGGATAGATAATATGAAGATATTATATTTTACGTTAAGATTTTTACCAGATTGTCTCACCGAGTGCCTTAATCAAAAATATTATTGTGTAAAACAATAAATACTCATTTGCATTACTATTCAGTCAAATTCTTCAAGGTGTAGGTAGGTCGAATTGGTTACAGAACCGAATTAGCCTACCCCTACTCCACGTAGTCTTGTATGCCCTACCCCTAGAGTTTTTTTTAGAACCCGGAGGCGCGGAGGGAGGGCAGCCCCCGCCCGCTGTAACAAAACGCAGACACCCGGGCAAGCCGAAGCTGCGCAGGCGAGCGTGGGTGTCTGTGCTTTGTTACGCAAGGGCGAAGGGGTTGCACCTTCCGCAGCGCCGGAGACGTCACGGTTCGAAATTATGCCCTATATTCTGCGTTTTTACGATTTGGCCAAACGTGGATAACCAAACGTAGACGATTTAACGGTCTGGACAAACTGAGTTGCCCATTTCATGAAATGCGACCATTTGAAGTTAACAAATTTACGATGTGGCCACGACATACACATTTCCTAATACGATATCGGAATTGTATACAATTCCTAGGAAATGTGTACATTTCCTAGGAAATGTATGAATTAAATAATTTTTAAAACAATATTTTACACATTTCCTAAAGAGCTTAGGAATTGTATACATTTCCTAGGAAATGTAAATTCCTAGATTTCATACATTTCCGGTAACATATATAGAAAGTTAGCTCGAAGGTTTAACACATTTTTATGTAGCTTTATATATAAAAATATAAGTATCGAATCGTAAATTTCTAATAAGACCTCAATAAAATTAGACATTGGGGATCTAAACATCGTAACAATTGGTGCAAAATATCCAATAGCCCAACGAGAAAATATCCAACGTGCTTCGAGCCTCAACCCTCACCTTAGCGATAACGTTTTACGATAACTGGCGGATTATCATTCCGTACACTTTCACGTAACACGCGGGTTTTACGTGCTTTAGTGATAAAATTATTTGAATTGAAATAAACTTGGCCTTAATTGGCCTCCTAGAGAAAAAAGAAAAATTGTAGGTAAATTAAAAATTTGAAAACCCCCCGAATTTTCTACAGCCCCATCCAGTAGGTAAGTCTAAGTACCTATATTGCGAGTGAACTTTAATAAAATCATATTACAATTTCATTATCTCAATAAGCTTTCGTCCATCGATAATGTTGTTCACTGCGTAACATATAAATGACGTTTAAATATCAAATACCTACCTTCCATAATTTTGGAAAAGAGCTGTTTCTTCAAACTGCCGCACCGATTTATTTATTTTCTTTAATTTTATACGTTACGCAGCACGCTGTGGTACTTTACTTTGTAATTTTCTAATTCCCTGCGAACAAGCTAATTAATCCCCAAACTCAGAAAAAAATTAAGATATAACGTAGGTCTGTACTGAGTACATTTAAGTAAACAGAAACGTATTTTATTTTCAGTACTCTACAAAAATTTTAAAGATATATCAGTGTTATAATTGCAGACCAGCTTTCACTTAACTTTTTGAGTTGTCTGCGAAACAAATTCTCTTATTCCTTCCGGGAGTTTCAGAGCCTGTACAATACATTCTTCCTTTATTGGTCCGGCAACTAGTAGGAGATGCCTGTGGTGTTACAGACGTCCATTGGTGACGGTGACCACTTAGTATCAGGCGGGTCATCTGATCGTTAATAAGCTACTTATTAGCAAAAAATTTTTGTTGAGAATAGGAAAATATGCAGGAATTTTGAAAAAAAAACGATCAGTAATTATTGCAGATTGCTGAAGGAGCATTTCTTCTTATTGAGTTTGAAGTCGGTAATTTTTTTGTAAAAATGAGTTGTTTTTTAATTGTATTACTTATATGTGAAATAGTTGTATTCAAAGATTGTTTTATTTATTTAAGTTAATAACACTATCGAGGCATGTCATGAGTATGATCTATACAATTTTCTAAAAATGAAATTAATTCTGTAACGACATCTACAGTAGTTACATGTAGGTATACTGCACGACATAATAAAATGACGTAAGTGTCCTCACGTATGCTTACCTACCAAAATTGAATCATTAGCTGTGTAAATATTTCCTACATCACAAACGCAATAAATAATATACGACAGGAGTCAGGACTCGTTCACATTAAGCCATCTGCGGCAATTATAATTGTACACACGTTTAAGTAATTACTGTGTTGCGTGTAGCGTTTACATGCGTTTGCCAGCTTTTAGCTAGATTGCAGCAATTGTAAGGCCATGGTGCATGCAATGGATATTCATATTGCTTTTGTTGGTTTTATGGTTTTATTATATTGTTTTAGAAATTAACCGCCTGAATTTGTTCACGTGAATTTGTGCATAGGTTCACTGGTATGTGAATTTTTACTTTTATTTTTTGTCGTGGATTTGTTTCGTTTTTTAACTATTATAATACACTTCAAGTGTGACATGAATGGAAGGCCGCCGACGAGATTTAACGGCTGTAGGTAGTATGGAATACATTTTGATATGCTTAATAACACTACAAAATCTATAACAATATGACCTTAGCTATAGGTAGGTACTTGTGAATATGCTATACTTCTCTGAAGCTCGCAAATAAAATTAGTGCAATAAACTTCTCGGGGTTAAGAGGCTACATCCGAAATATGGTAGTTTTAGATCTAAGATTATTTTTAAAGCTCACTGTCTATATCTCCGATATTTACCTAGATATAATTATGTATCTTCACTATAAGTATAATAAAGAATCTCATAAGAGCAAAAGCAGTAAAATGAGTTTTCTCGATAGAAAAAAAGACGTGTGGCACTCGGAGACTGCCGCGGTAAAGCTATTGCATAGCATTATATATAAATTAACAAAACAAAAAATAATACTGCATTTGTGATAATAATAATAAAATTAATGTATATAGAGTAATAACTCATTTTCTTTCACAATTTTTTCGTGACTTTCTTCATTAATAAATGCACTTTGTTTATTCATATTTAAAACACTTTGTACACAAATTATACGAGTACAGATATTCACTGTTTTACAGTGGGCCAAGAAAGTGGTGTACACCAGTTTTCATTTAGTTGCCTAGTTATCAAAAGTTACATCAAAGTTCATAGGCAATATCACTGAAAGAGACGCATAATAATGACGTAAGCCTAATTGTTAAGAATACGTATGTACATCATAACGTCACATTATAGGTGCAAGACATTTTAATCTTTATTAGAAACGGATAATGCTTTAATTTGTGCAAAGAAGATTTAAATATTCTGAACAAAAGCATAAGAACTATTTCAGTTGACAAAATAATTATTTTTAAAAAGAAAATTGACATTTGACATTTAAGTCCTACAACGATCTTTTGGCGCGTGAATGACGTGTGGGTGACAGAGACGGGTATCGTACTCTAGTTCGAATGACGTTACCTCGACGGTCGATACCTCGATGTCCCTACCTCGATGCCTTGCCTGTATGGCACTGTCTCTATCACCCTCAAGTCATTAATATAGTGTCATTATTTTATCTAATATCTTTAAACGAGCAATTCTTGTATATTTATTTATTTATTTATTTATACCTATATATATAATCACGATCTCGGAAACGGCTGCAAAGATTTTCATGAAAGTTACAGATTAGGGGGTTTTCGGCTCAAGGAATCGATTTATCAAGGTCCCAGGTTCGAGAAAAGCTCGGTTCCCGGGATAAAGAGATTTTAAAAACATCATACTGACGCCATCTATGAAACATTAGGATAACTTCTATGAGGTACTGTTTGTAACGTGTTGAACTGACGCCATCTATGAAACATTAGGATAAATTCTATGAGATACGGTTTGTTTGTTTTAGTAGTATGAAACTAGATGGCGCTCGAATATATTTTTGTTCGGCTAATCTAATATACTAATATTAATATTCATTCTTACGTTGAAGCGCTATTTTTGCGTTATACCTACCTATTTTCTGTTTGAATAAAATTAAAAATCAGTGCGATTATCTCGCTTGACCTCGCAGGACGCGTAGTGATAGTTTAACGTGCGTTTGTGATATTTACGAGAATATTTGTAAATAAATGTTAGTTTTGTTATTATCGATTTAATAATATATTTTAATAAAGTTTTAAATAAATAATGGTCAGATCGATGAAATTACTATTGTTGTAAATAGAATCAATAAAATTTTAAGTACGCCTAACAACTTGCTCATTAAACTAAAAGTATATTTATTTATGTTGTTTAATTATCATAAACATTCAATACATTTTATCGCAAATAAAAATTTCAGTCGGGGACTGCCTAAGCCTGCGAAAAGTACGAAGGAAAGTTCAATGAATTTATCTAATTAAGTATGTACCTATTTAAAATGCAATTAATTCGCTCACACAGTTAACTTCTATGAGGTACTGTTTGTAACGTGTTGAAATTTCAGTAGTATGAAACTAGATGGCGCTGTACAACTTTGTGAAACACGCTGTTGAGATCCTTTGGCCGTAACATAAGTAAAATGAATTTTGTGCTCAGTGAACAGTTGTATGATTTGACTCCTGAATAGATGGCGGAATTCCTCGTATTTCTTGCGATTCATACTAAATATAATTTTCAACCGAGCAAAGCTCGGTCAACCAGGTACTGTCATGTTATTTTGTATGTTTTAAATCTAAATACGCGATAATTCGACTATTATGAATACATGTTGTCGATTCCAACGCCTTATTTAATCCAGATCTACATGTAATTATTCTTAAAACACCGAACCGACGGGGCGAAAATCAAATGTTTGACAGGTAAGATTTGTATGGGAAATTAAAATTTTAATTTTTAGTATTTTCCTCGCAATTTTACCATATTTTCTCATCGCTGCAACCTTCCCTGAACTTCCATGAATATTTCAAGACTAAAATTAGCCAAATCGGTTTAGCCGTTATAAAGTAAAAGTTAGTTAACTCAGTTAAAAGTTCTGGTATTTATCGATGTGTGGGTGCACAGACATAGTAACTATGTCTGTGTGTGGGTGATGGGGGTGTAATAATTTTTTCGTTACGAATTTTTTGCATTCGGTCCCCGCGCCCAAGGCCCGCAATAAAAGCTATGGAATAGCTTAAAAAAAATAAAAGTTAGGTCCAAATAGTTATGGTTTTCAAGTTTACTGCAAAAGTTTTAATAATTAGTTGATGAAATTATTTTTAAAACATAGTAAATAATCAAAGCTAAGTTTTCATAAGAATGAAAAACTCAAGAACCGAAACAGTTTTCAAATAAAAAAATTAAAATGCAATTGGCACTTACGTCAATAATATTAAAGCTAAAAATAGAACATTGCTATCTCACTATTTGCCTGTATGAAATCATTCCATCTTCGTGGGTTTTACATATTTCGGTTGTAGCGCCTTAAACCACGGAACACAGACACCTTAGACCATACAAAAGTACTACGTAAAATATTTCAATGAAACTTCAAAATAAATCAAGTCAAGTTCAACCCTGACACAAAAGAACTCGCTCTTGTATCTTTTATTAATTATTCTCGGTAGGTAAAAAATATTCGTTTTAGTAAGTAGTAGGTAGATAGTATAAAGTCAGGTATAAGGTCAGTAGGTAGATAGTAAGTCTGCCAATGACTACAAAGTAGGTACAATATAATGTCGTGTCCTTAGCATTTATATATTTCGTTCTGCTTTTCATTTTTAACCCCGTTGCAAAAAGAGGGGTGTTATAAAAGTTTAATCTGTCTGTCTGTGTGTCTCGTGGAATTGTAGCTCTTAAACGGATTCACCGATTTCAATGCGTTTTTTTTAAATTCAAAAGCCCGTTTCCATGCAGTGGTGCGGTGGTAGCTATGTTTGGTAGAAATCGGTACAGCAGTTTGAAGAATACGCATTGATGAACAATTTATTTATCGATGGAGGAGAGCCAATTGACATTGATGAAATTGTAACATGATTTTATTATAGTTAACTCGTATAGGTACTACCTATACAGCTGTCGTCGATTGATGCGAACGTCGAGGATTTTATATATACAGAAGTTATATTTCTGCATAAATTCGAACCTTTTTATTATTTTCTTAGTGTTAGCTGTGGTGATAGTTAAGCGTTGAACGTTGGATTCCAAAACAATGCGTTTCTTATTAAAAAAAAAAACAAATAGAAATAACGAGTTGCATCACTGAAGGAATACGACGTGAGAAAACATGTACCTACCTACGTCTAGATGTTAAATGTTCCTTAAAGTCTATCATGTCTTAGAAGAGAGTGTGGATTAGAATCTACACTTGCCAGCATGGTGGTGAATCGCCTAACTAATTTAAATGATCATGCTAAAAGGCTGCTACTATTACCTTCAATTTATTCATCTTGTCACCAAAAGTAAAGCACAAAACGTCAGCCAGAGGGTGCGCGTTCAGTCGACGCACGATTTATAGCTATCGTGCCACTAAATGCATATCCTGTTAGAATTGCTCCCATGGTTTATTGCACGGTTTCCCACTGGCCATTTTAAACTCTGCACTTTTACAAGGAACATACACAGAGATTTAGTGTTCAATTTTTTTTTTTTTTTTTTTTTTTTTTATGGAATTAAGATAGCAAACGAGCATGCAGTACCACCCTTCCCCTGCCGCCCATAACAACTGTGACCGACCTAGAACTAGACTCAAAGGGACTAGGATGGTTAGTCTAGTTAGTAGACGGTGTTAGAATATTAGTTGGTTAGTTTGTTAATAAGTGCGAGGACAAGGTATGTTAGTGATAATTAGTCCTGTTAGTTAATGTTAGTAATAGTCCAATTAGTTATTGTTAGTATGAGTCTTGTTCTAATTCGGTCACAGATGCGTTGCTACCCCTGAGGTCTGAGATGGTCGCCTCTAAAAAAGTGAAACCGGCTCCACAAACCTTCCTATCCGGAACACAATTGCTCTTAAAAACAATTATTATGACGGTAGGAATGGTACTGAGTACCTTGGCGGGCGGTGGTACTACCCCGGGCGAACTCTAGGCTCTAATGGATGATTACAAGCAATGAAGCCTTGCGTATGAAGTTAGTTTTTGTTTTATTAAATCGATATTCAAGAATAGATTTTAATAAGATTAAAAAAGGGTCTTTTATGGCGAAAATGAAAAAACAAGTGGAGTCAAAATGACAGCAGGTTAGATTAGATACAATACATGTTTTTAGACGCGACCATCTTAGTCCACAAGTAATAATACCTAAGTACATCTGTGTCTAAATTGGAACCAGACTCAATAACAATTACTAACTTAGTTGACCACTGATAGAAATAATTAACTAATGTTAACGAACTGACCAAAGGATATTAAGTAATAACAAACGACCCTCTGCTAACTAACCATCCTAGTCCCAATTAAAGTTTTGTACTGTTCTGTGTAATTTAAGTCTTGCTCTTGTACCTAGTACTGCATACTCATTTGTAACCTTAATTACCTAATTTGTCTTCAATCCATAAACATACTGTACAGTTTAGTATAAAACTTTAATCCTTACAATTGTGTAGGGCATATTTTATGGAAAGAAAAGAAATGTATAAGTACTTATTTTCTTGAGACAATTCTCTCAATACAGATAATGGAGCTGTACAGCCTTTCCCATTTCACACGTCGAGATAGTGTGTCACTGAGATAATGTTCGGATTTCTTCTTTATTACGTTTTCCTCCACAACCAGGACTTTATGACTATATTCAGATCTATAAAATAATCTTCAAAGAGACGTTGAATGTCATGCACGTTTGCGAATGAAATATGAGAACTTTTTTTAAGCAGTAAATGAGGCGATAAAATGTTATGTTATCATAATTTGGTTTCCATTATGTTTGCTTCATTCTTCTTGGTCTGCACTGTCATTGATGCGTTATGTAACGATGACTTACCAACTGATGGCTCGGCTATTGCTCCTTAGTTTGTTTACTAATTATGTAAAGTTAGTCAGTGACTTCCTTTATCTCCGAAACTACATAGAGTTTATCTATAGTTTTATTGATCGTGCCATATCACATTTGAACGTTAATTAATCAAATCTTTATAAAATCTTGAGTTTTTGTTAGAGACGGTGTCACGTGAAAAAATAATAATAGCAATAACAACAATAACAATTTCGTAATAAGGATCGTTTTATTATTTACCAGTTGTGTATAAGTTATAAAAGAGAATGTACCTACTATAATTAGTATTTTTTTTTGTATTTAAAGTTCATTGCAGTTTTTTTATTCAAGCTACATATCTCCTCATTTATACCACCTAAAACTATCTATTGTCTGTTTTCAGAAAGTTAGTAGGGCATTGTCTTCAATTACTTAAAATAATTTATTCTCATAATAACTCAATTTTTTTACGCTGTTCTATCAATAATACCTACCCTCGCACCGCATGGGAGTTTCAAAACGACGAATTGCATTAAAATGAAAGTATTATCGGTATAAAAACTATCCTTTATCTTTCTACGGTCTCATCTATAATTATGTTACTAGCGATCCGCCCGCGGCTTTGCGGCTTTCTCCGCATGGAATTCGTTTTTTTAATTTTCATCACCTATTTCAATCATTGAGGGATTGTTTAAAAAAAAAAATAGACCTTGTTTCATCAATATTCCGTCTTCGGAAATAGGTCAAGTAGGTTAGATTTTTCATACAAAATTACATCCCCTATTTTAATCTTTTAGGGGTTGATTTTTGAAAAAGAATAGCCTATCTATGACCCTGGGTCTTTGACTATTTTAATTCCGAATTTCATCGAAGTTAGGTCTGTGATTTAGCCGTG
Source organism: Hesperia comma (assembly GCA_905404135.1). Lineage (NCBI taxonomy): Eukaryota > Metazoa > Arthropoda > Insecta > Lepidoptera > Hesperiidae > Hesperia > Hesperia comma. The sequence continues at coordinate 9,104,326 of FR990021.1, read as the reverse complement.
AATGCACTGTTCTGCGTCTTGTACTGTTCTGTGCGTCACAGGTGGACAGACAGATAGACAGAGAGACTTTCGCATTTGTTATATTTGTATGGATTGATGTAAGTAGGTACCTACGTAGGTACTCGCTTCTAAACTAGGTATTTCAATAAACTCATGGAGAATATTCAGAACTGTAAAGTTTTCAATAGAAAAGCTCCTATAAAAACTATTGTTGGAGGGAAGCCATGCAATAAAGTACACAAGCAATTCGAGCCAAATATGCATCTCGTGGCGCGACGGATATAAATCCTCTGCCGAACGAACGTTAGCCGGGGCATCATTTTGTGCGCTTTAAAAGATGATTATTATACACCCGAAATAAATAAAATAACGTGAAATCGTAAGTTATTGGAAATCGTGGGTAAATGTTCATTTTGTTGAAGTTAGGAACTATATCAAAGTGAATTAATTTTCGAATTCCATGATAACCTGATGATAACACATATTTAGTAGTTTTCGTGTCGTTTATAATATGAAGAAGGAGCTTTGTCCATTTGTAATAAATATTTAATTTGTGACATGGAATTATTATTACTTTGCAGTTTGCATTAATAAGTAGGTATTCATTGTTTTATATCTAAAGCCAACAATTACCAGACCTAGATGTAGGTAAATCCTAAGATTCAACAAATGAGTGGTGGTTAATGCCTGAAAAATTGATACTTTATTGTTATTTCATACATTTCACCAACTTATATTAGTGTATCTTAGGATTCACCGTTAAATAGGGCATGGTTAGGGCTCTACAGTGCCAAATTTAGTTCACTAAATTCTGCGGTGCTATTGACAAAACACAGGACACACACCCTTATCGAAAACAGAAATAAAACTCGTCGTTCAAATTTTCGCCTCGGTGGAAATCGAAACCAGGACCCTTCTACCATTATGCCATACAGGTTTTCATAACAAAAAAACGAAACGAATTTCCTTATAAAAACTTACAATTAGAAAAAAGTTTGTACCTAACATCACTATTAGTTTGGGATAAATAAATCAGTTAGGTACCTACAACTCTTTTCGTTGGTTATAATATTTAACCACATTTTATTTGCCTTATTTACGACAATAATTATGTGGATCATAAGAGCAATATAATCCAATAAGTATTCGGAGTTTGACCCTCGGTTTACAAGGACCTCCTAATTCATTATGTCAACGAGTTTATGTAGGGCTGCGGTACAAGTTGACATTGATTAGGTGAAGTATTGGTATCGGGAAATTACTTACACTGCTTGGTTCATTTACTAACAAATTGAATATTGGATTTTATTCTCTGAATCAAAGTCTGAGTAGGTACCTACATAGAATTAAGTTTTAAGGAAATATATTTGAAGTTTATTAATTCGAGTTTCATTCAGTTTGATTATATTTTGTCATCGATAAAATTACTATTTACAAAAAGAAAATATCCGACTTCAACATCGATAAGCAGAGATAACTCAAAAACTACTCGCCAAAAGGAGCTCAGTTCAATCCATCTAGGTGTAGGTAAAGTTCACGTCACTACAAATTTATGAAGTCCAAATTCAAATTCAAAATATTTATTTGCATGAACAAGGGTAGGTGTACATTATAATTTATTAAATCCGCCAAGTTCCGCCTGTTAAGGCATGCAAAAATGTTAGTTATAATATTTAGGATAGTTCAAGTTCTTATTCTATGTTTTAAGCAAATTACATTAATAAATAAATAAGTTAATTGAGTACATCATGTCATAACTTTTAGAGTAAGATTAAGATTAAGATTGAGATTGCATCAGATTATATTAGATTATAGTATTATATTAGATTAAATTAAATTACATTATATAAGTCATTCAATTCCATTCAATTATGATGACATTAAAAATTCAATAATTTTTAATGTCATCAGGTAGGGCATTGTAAATTTTGGGTCCCATACAGAAGGCTGTATTGTGCTACAGACCATTTCTTGAGGGAACATTCTTTAGTTTTGATTTAAGTCTAGCTGATGCACAAGTTTCGTACTTTATGATGTTATTTTTTATCATTAACGCAACCTCATAGATATATAGCGAAGGGAGTGTCAAAATAGATAGACGTGTGAAGTGGCTTTTACATGACTCAATAGTCCTTAGCTTGCATATCGACCTGATGCATTTCTTTTGGGCTTTAAATACGCTGTCAACCCCAGCAGCATTACCCCAGAACATGACTCCGTATCTTAATGCGCTTCCAACATAGGCATGATAAGCAGTGATAGTTGCATTGATTTTGACTATTTTAGTTAGCATATGAAGAGCAAATGAAAACTTATTTAGCTTTTTGATGACATATTCCAGGTGAGTTTTCCACCTCAAGTCATTATCGATATGAATACCTACCTAACACAAGGTTACTGCTAAAAATCGTTGAGGAGTTCCTTCGACTTTCTTTCAGCTTCATCAGATCGATTCCAGACCTTCATTAAGAGTTTTAATGTACCTTTTCAATTCATCAATGTATATCAGTTGTTATTTAAATGTAATAATAATAGGCGTTATTTAAAACATGTTCACAACATGCCAGAAAATGTCTGTAATGAAATTCTACGAGAAACGAGAAGAAAAGGGAATGTTAATTAAAATAGATTAAAATAATACAAAAATGTTTAAAGATAATTACAATTTTACTGCAATAACTCTTTCATCATTAGGAATAGACGGGTTACTAGTTCTTAATAAAATGGCAGACGGCGACGAGGAGTAACAATGCAAGATGTTCGCCCGAAGGCTACAAAGAAGTATACTAATGAATCGAAAAGAACCAACAGAATTTTAAATTAGTTATGGAAAGTTTTGGTTCAATGATTATTCCTTTGTTTTCAATCATGCTAATTTTCTTTTGCTAGTTAATTGAAAAGTAAGTATTATTAACGAATTAGGAAGTTAGTAGTTATGGAAGAAGGGTCGTCGACATAAGAAAAGCCATTTAAATATCCTATCATACTGATGTTTAAAAAAATATGTTAACAATATTATTATTGACTGTGTTTGGATGTTTGTGAGCCAATGACATAAAACGGTTGAACTATTCTGCCTGATATTTTCCATTTCGGAAAATGGATTAGGTATGTACATGCGGAGAACGTCGCCTAATGAAGGTTTTCTTTATAGATTGCTAATAAAAAAAGTAGCTGAACAGATTTGGATAGAATTCGACACAAAACATAGGTGTAACCTGATTATAAGAACAAATATTTTTTATCCTGGAAAACAGAGTAGTTCCTTAGAATTAAGAAGTATACCTATTCAAGGTTGATATTGTAGTAATAAATTAGACATTAAAGTTGTGACTGTTTTTATCTAGTCACGCGGCAGCGTGTCAAGCCAAGTTCAAGTAATATTTTAACCATGTTTTTGATAGGTGTCAGGGTTCCGTACCTCACCAGAAAAAACTGAATTTTATAGAATTTCTTGTTGCTCATGTGTTTGTCTGTCAGTCCATCTATCACGACCATTTTTCTTAGAAATGCGTGGAGTTACCAAGCTATACCTAATCAATACCAAATAGCATAGCATAGCAATAGGTCTGCAACCACTTATATAGAGAATAAAATAAAACAAACTTCTAAGTGAACGCAATCAAAATCATTTATTTCGCATATTTTGATCCTCGTAATGTTATCTAAACTTATAAGACACTTCTTTTTGACCTAAAATCATTATACTCATATAATAATATAAATCATGGGAAAAGAAATAATTTAAGGGACGATACAATAATTTACAAATCATTACGAACGAAACGTACTTATTACTACAAAGTATGGACCATTAGTGAGCACTAATGGTTCCATCGAGCGAGTACAACTCGCACTTGACCGATTTTTATTGATTTTAAATGTTACATTATGCCTGAATAACATAGGCTATATATGTAGGTAGGTATATTATTGTAGGTACCTTTATTTCTACATTGCTTCTGGGTGAAGCCAGAAGACTCGCTAGTATTCAATAATTTGGTTTTATATTTGTTCTATTCGAGTGAATGTAACGTCGATGTTTACACACGCGCTCATCCCGCAAATCGACCCAATTACAACTCCACATGCGGCACACATGCTGTAACTCGGATTCTTCGCGTTTCGAGAATTAAAACCAACCGAGCTACACATTGAATCATATTGGATTACGGTTTAAGTATTTAAATCAATATTATTTCTTTTTTAGATAGTCCGGTTAGAAATGCTCAATGCGGAAATGAAATTCTAAAATGACGTTTTTGTAACTTACTTTAAGTTAAATTCATTAATAAATAAAAGGTTACTTATTAAAAATTACTAATAACAATTTTAAGATAATTTTTACCACGTTTGGATTAGTTATACAATTATTATTGGGTTATTGCTCGATGTCCATGCGTGCAATATGGTTCATATTTTCAATCACATACCTAGTACCTAATAAAATAACCATCGATCTAATAATACGTAATTACTCAAAAATTGTGTACCTACCTAACTAAACAGCTTTATTTTATAGTCAAATAGTCATATTTTTAAAGTAGTCGACTGAGTTGTACATTTTTTACCGAAACAAAGTACCTATCCCATAACAACACGGGAAACTTACTTGTCTTGTCAATGTCTTGATAATGGACCTACTAGATGTAAAAAATGTCTTTAGTAAAACTGACATCGTTTTGTAGATGAACTTTGCTTTATTTGTACTTTTGTTGAAGTCACTTTACGGCGGCTGATCTACACACCTGCACCGAATAATCACCATCTGCGGCATTTTCAGTTCAGATTTCAGTTCTTATTGGCAGGCTTCAATAGCATTCTATAGCCCATTTACCAGTCCTTTGCAATTTCATCTGAATAACCGAGAAGATAACGTAGCTTCATGTTACAAATCTTCGGATTTCAAATTGTGCTGCCGAGGGTATTGACTGTCTTGTGTTCCATAATTAGTACGTCTGTTCCCACGCAAGTCGTCCACACGACCGGGTCCACTTACTCGTACATCTAAGACCCGTAAAACTACAGACATAAATAATAAAAGAATGAGAAGTATGTACTAAGTATAATTATATTTGTTACTGTACTTCGCTTCCATCTCTTCACTTATAATGACATAGAGACAAAATCACTACAATACTTGAGGAGCTTTATAGTCTTGAATTATTTCAAGAATATCATTATCTGTGTCTGCAGTTTCGATCTATCAGTTATGAGGCGTAGATATTTTTCCTTAAACGAAAATCGAAATAAGAGTAACAAAATTGTTACGAACAGCGTATTATATTATTAAATTTACAACGTGAATAGGCGCTCTCGTATAAATCACGCTGCCAACACGCTGAACCGCCAGCCTGCCACCCTCACATACTATTCTTCGTGCTCTCTCCACATAATATTAGGTCATGTAGCCTATAAATTTGTTCTCAACCTTCTTTATAAACGATGTCAATTTACATGCACAGCGTTATTACAAAATATATTTTGAAACTAAGCCTATTATTCATGAGAATTAAGTCATCAATATACTTTATCGTTATCGATATGTTACTCGCTTCGTTTTGGGAAATGATGCCTTAGTGCGTAGTTTCCTCAGCGTTAGCAATACAAGCACCCAATTTATTAATATTTTCCGTAAATAGAATATGAATTTATTTTACTTACTTATCTTCTGGAACAAATTTTATCATTAGGTACTTATAATTTGTTTTATACTATGTTAAGATTAAGTAGGTTCGTAACTCAATTAATTTCGTTTCAGGACCTTAACGCTTACGGAAGTTTTAAAAATATTTCAGGTACCTAATATAATCTGCTAGAACGTAGGTACCTACAACATGTATATTTATTTTTTAAATCAATGTATTAAAATTAAGAATGAAAAAAGAAATCCATTGAAATATTTGACTAACTTTTCTTTCTTTTTTCTTTTTTTTTAAGCAGTCACCCGAAGAACCTAAGTAAATATTTCGTTCTGAAACTGCAACATAGATATCTTTTCATCGATATTCTTCAGTGCATGAAGCCGAATGGATTCGTACGCGACCAGCAGACGAATTAAGGTTATTGACGTACCTATCTATCCCACGAACTTAGCTGAATGAAGATTCAATGAACAGTTCAAATCGTTTATAAGGAACAAGAGGTGGATAAAAATAAGTAAAATGTTAACCATACCGTGAAAATTACGAAGAAGTGCATAAAATTATAAATTATTGAAATTTCACTTCATCACTTCATCGTCGACAAGTAATTTTATGAGAACAACAACGTTGAATTTTCGAATTGAACTCAAATAAATATTTATTATTTGGGAAATCTCAAAAAATACTCTTTTAATTATAAATGGGACCACGCAACAAGCACCAGCTTTTGAATAAGCCTCGTATTCATGGTAAACATTTGTTTAGCAACAGTTGTTGATCAACTGTTGTTCATCAAATGTTGATCATCATTGATATTTTTTAATTTGTATATCGATAAAAAAGCCATTTAGATGGATTAAAAAAAATATAACGTTAATTGTAGGTACACCATAATTACAAACAGGAATAAAATAAAAACATCACATAGTCGTGGCACTGACACACGATCTTATAACGAACTAACGATTTCTTCTAGATAATTATTCCAGATGATAATTAATAAATTACCCGGTCAAAATCTCATCCAAATCGGTTTCTCGTTTCTGACAGAAGCATAAACAATCGCGCAGACGTACATACAAATATCCTAACATCTTACGAGATGCGTAAATAAATGCCCTTGTGATAGTTTATCTCAAATATCTTCCAAGTACAGACACCAGTCAGTTTCATTATAATTGTATAACATGTATATTATTTTGTACGTGTAAATCAGGCATATTGAAAGGGCGCCTTGTTTACTCGCGTATAAATGTAGTTGCCAAGCCGTCTTTTCGTCAGCACCGCTGCACTCCACTATATTAAATCATACGGCCTACTTTGTAACTGCTATGAACCTTAGTTTCACAAACACCGCCTATTTGAAATTGTTAACGATGTGCAAAACTCAGGGGTTTGTTTAATTATAAACTACAAATTAGTTCTTCTTTGGTGTTTTCTTCATTTCTAAATGTCTGTTCTAGTAAGCTCGGGTAGGAGATTTAATGAGCTGCGTCTAACTCACTTTGTCCTCTGCCTGTCAGCTCTGTCACTCCTCTGCCAGGAGTAGCAACGCATCTATGACCAGTGATCACACTAGACCGAGACTCTTGAGTCTTGTTATGGGTCGAACACAGCTGTCATGGGCGGCAGCGGATGGTGCTGCTGGAAAACTGGGATGCCTATAATCCTTCTTACGGTGTCGAAAAATGAGCGGCCTGTATGTAAAACAAAGATTATAGTACCTACCTATAATGTACAAAAGGCTTAAATTAAGGAAGGACGCGTTAAATCATCTTTTTACTGAGTGTTCCGATCCGAGTTTCCATCCTGCTCTGAAGCTCGCAATTTTTGTTAATTAATGTAAACAAATCGTACAATTTCTAAAACAAAGGGAATAAGTACGCGGTACCTACTGACACAATGTAACATTAATAGCAAACCAATGGCCTCTTGTTGAGCTCCAATCCAATCAGAGTGAATTCTGTAGATCAAAGTTTGATAGAAAAGGTTTTTTACGTGCAGAGTAAACTAAAATATACCAGCTGTTTCTCGGAACAGTCTGTTGGCTTCGACAGGATTTATTTTAGTTTATTATAGATTATTTATTTATTTATTGACCACATTAAATATTGCGGTACAAGTGACGAGCTATTGCTAGATGCATTCTCTACCAGCTAACCAGGCTATACTAAAAAAAATTGGTTGTCTGTAAAGTCGGTTTACTGACGATAGTTGAACGTGACAATGTCTTAAGAAAATACTGATGGAATGGTAGCATAATCACTAATAGTCATCCTAAACTATCTTTGAATACTTAGTTATAATTTATTTACTGTTATATTGCAGTTAAAAACCTTTATTAAATATTTTACCAAAAAGACTAGTCGTTGCATACCGTATAACGAAACATTAATCTTTAGCTAGTCTGTGCATATTATGTCATGTCAATGTGCCACAAACAAGTCAAAACAAACCTGGCTGGTTATAAATAATTTCGATAAAAATCAAAACTAAAGAGACGTCAGAGTTACATTGACAAATAATGTCATCAAAGTAAACAAACGTCATGAAATCGTATTTAAAGTTACAGAAATTTATCAATAAAAATAAAGAAGGAATACAGGAAACATTAAAAAAGGTAACATTTAAAATTTATAAATAGTCCCAGAAGTCAATAACAAAGTAATAATTGGATACATTACCAAAATATCTACCTCCAAAGCTTGCACTTCAAGCTATACATGGGACGCCTCAGAGCGGTAACGCCGCATGACGTCAGATAACGACGCATAGACGTCATGTTTTTCGTGCGTGCCGGCTATATCGAATTATAAGACGTTGTCACGTCAAAAACAAGAAATACCTATGCTGTTTGCATCCACGCAATGGATCATAATTATATTTAAAAATAACCAAACGTAATGTTGTTGTTATATATAACCTTCGATTAACAAAATGCTCCGTGACTCAGCTTCGTTTTGAGCTATTAAAAGCCAGCAACGGGAGTTACGTCTTTGTGCTGTCACTTGTATTGACGTAGGTCGGCTTAAATAACCGCATGCCTGATCGATTTGTGAAACAAATTTTGGCTCTACAAATTGAACGTCACATATTTTATAGTCCTTGTTACAACGATGCCGATAAAAGCGATTTTCATTACGCTCAATGGCCACGAATTTGAGTAACTCTATTTACAAATTTATTGTAAGCGTTTAAACGATCCCAAAGCTTAAAAGGGTTCCGTGTAGATTGATACCGACGAGAAATGAAAATTCAATTTGACAGGAACATTTCAGACTGAGAGACGGCTTTAAGCCTATTATTTTATTTTGTACGGTGAGTTATTCAGATCAGTTTTTCAAAGATTCTCATAGTTGAATACATTTATCTATATTTATGTATTCTTTTCTACCTTTACAAAATATGAAGTAAAAAAACTTAATGTTTTCCACTTTCTATTTCTGAATCTTAATACGGAAGTCAAAGATATGAAATGTTGCCGTACCTACCTCTAATTGCAACATTTTATCATCTAATCTTACTTTATTGTCGTTATTTTTACGTAGAATTGCATACAGGTAGTTATCATTAAGCTGGTGAGTTTCGGAGTTAATTTATGTTTGAGAGACAACAGTATTATCTTGGTTTAAACTACACCCTAGGGAGCTATCGAATTCGCCACTGTACTAAAACTAAACGAACGGCTTGACCTATATAACTAAATAAGCAATAAACAATAAATAGAATACAATACGCAATAAAGCACATAAGCAATAAAGGCAATCTATACGACATTTATTTGCAAGAAGAAAAGGAAATGCGCTTAGAAGCAGTCCTGATGATTAGCCCTTCTATGGCACAGTTCACGACCAGAAATTTATGACACTTGATCTATAATACCTATATCTTCTGTACATAACTGATCGCTGTCTGTACATAGAAAACATTTAAAAATTAATAAGGGGCAGTCTATATACACGTAAGAGAACCCAAAGCAATATTTTTTTTTTTTTTTTGTCTGTTTGTGTGTATGTTTATGCACACTGATCGCAGAAACGGCTGAACGGATTTTTATGGGACTTTAACTAGGAGATAGAGGAGGTTGTGGAGCAAAATATAGGCTACTTTTTATCCCGCAGTTCCCGCGGGACTGGGATTCACGAAAACTCCTATGGGAAAAACTCCTATGCAGGAACGAATTCGCGGGCACAACTAGTAAATGATAAATAACTGGTGTATACCTACAGGTGTCTATGTTCATAATTCTTTTCATTATACCTACTCTCTTTATTCATGTTATGTGTAACATACAGTTTAGGTCAGCGCCTAATCCAGAATCAGTTCGGGTTAGATTCTCGGCCTAATTCCATTGAAAATTCCTTTGAACTGTTAGAGATTACAACTACGCTATGAATCGATGTTTGAGAATCCCTTTACAATGGTAGCATTAGGTCTGGCCTCTCAGTGCCACATTCAACCGTTCAGCGAACGATCAGAGATGAAGGATTAACATCATTCAATGAAAATTTATTCGCTAATATAGCATAAAATTGTCGATAGAGATTTTTCTCATATTTAGCTGACTTCAAAAAAGAAGAAAGTTCTCAATTCGACCGTATAAATGCAGGTATGCTTTTTTGTGTGTTTTCTTTCTCACATTTTCTTTGACCACGAGTTTGTTCATTTAGTTGAGCACAACATTTGTTACTAATAGTAGGCACCTACTTTATTTAATACTACTTATTTATTCCTGTGATAGTATCTACTACGCGTTAATAAAATTTAATAGAGTCCACGTCATCGCGATAAAAGAAATATGGTTCTAAGTTTATTCACGGCCAGCAGTAAGATCCTCTGTATTCGTACACAGTTCTACAATGAACAAAATTTGTTTAACCAGTTAACCACTGAATTTTCCACTGTATTCCTGAGTAGAATTTAAAAGAGCTTAACTACAAATTTAATCATCTCTTGCGCGCCACGCACGGACATGGAACTTTATAGTTCTACGTTTATGCGGATAATTAGTTTAGACTGTGGACGGCGGCGGGAATATTCATTTCCTTGGCTTTAAGTAAGAAGTTCCTTTGAGAAAGCGAAAAAATATATCCCATTTAGCTACATACTTAAACTTTTCCAGCGGAGAAAAGCAAGATTTCCGGAAGACTTCCAAGAATACGGCTATCAGTAAGGTGCATTGTTTTTAGCTTTGTTTAGTTTTACTGCAATTATTTTTTGCAAATAGTTTTTTCTTCCCTATAATATTGTTTATAATCGTAAGATGAATCATACTCGTAATGATATTTGAAAAAATAACACCGAAGAAAATACCACTCACATATCGTTTGTACATTTGTTTGTTTTTGCATAATCTGCGTTTTTTTCGAAATAGTACCTAAAGATTAAATTGATGAAGTATACTGAAAATTTGCCTTACTACACGTCACTTATGGCTGTCATCATTGGGAGCTCCCGCCTTATCGCGAAAATTGACTGGGCCCAGCTGCCATCGGCGAAACTGAACGACTAAAGTATTACGTACAGTGACAAAGTCCGAATCTAGGCATTTAGGTACACGGACCAGTTCTTTTTATGTATTCTGTTTCGTTTTTCATAAACAAATAATATTGTGATTACCTCAATACCTACACAGTCGATGAGTAAGGAAATTTATGAGTTATGTGTTATTGCAGTCATAATTTCATAAGTTAGGTATGTATGTTATTCGGTTTTTTGCGCAACCCAGTTGATTAGGTATTGTTTCCTTTTTTATAATATCTCTCAAGGGAGTTCTAACTTCCTTAGTGAATTTGGAGTGCCGTCCTAAATTTACCTACAAAGTTTTGGGCTTAGCCAAAGGTACGACCCTGTACGACCACTTGTTTTATTAAGCGATACATTTGTACTTATTCCGGCAAAGTTGTTCTAATGTGAGCCTGGCTGTATTTGGTAACTGTCTAATTCAGAACTTGTAATTACCCACGTTAATGGCTGTACGATGATAACTCTAAATGAAAATTGTTTCAAGGATGTCCCAGAAACTTTTTGGCTATGTTAGTTTATTACGTGAAATGTTAGCTGCTGTTCCGTACTGGAGTAGCATGGTGGAGTGTCATCATCATCGCAAACCTTAACTGTCCCACTTCTGGGCACGGTTCTCCACTCACAATATGAGAGGTACCTACAGGCCATATGAGGTTCACCTCACTGGCTAAGTGCATCCGCAGACTTTCACGTTACACAATCGTTTGTTTGTGTTGCTGTCTAACTAAAACAATGTTTTATAATAATATATTCTACCTACTCGCACTTGTATAACATTTTAAAATGAAGGCTTCGTACAAATTAACTTCGTCTATGTTATTAACTGAAATATTGTAAAATTCCTTCTATAGTCTATGCCTACAAAGTATAATGTTCCTTCCAGATTTCTAACATACAATGAACATTTTGCTATTTTCAAAAAATATTAAATTATAAGTATTTATTGCGTATTAGATAAGAAATGAAATTGAATAAAATATTATCTAACCTTATTTCGTTCAATAAGAATTCCCGTATGAGTTAGTCGCAGCTATCGGTTTTTTTTCAAGATGGGACAAGCCTTCGCTTTAATTCTGAAACACTAAAACAAAACATTTCAATTTAGAAGTTACTCATGCTCACAAAACTAGACAACAATACAATTATTTTAGTTTAAAAAATGAAGTGCGATTTTCATTCTCCTGTATTATTCGGACGTCCGACGAGGACGAATAAATGAATCAAGGTGCTCAGCAGGTGTAGTGGTGATGTAAGCACCGAATTGGTGCAGCGAAATGTTCTGGCTTGAAATAATGGCCCACATCTCTCAACGGTGCTGCCAGCTCGTGTTTTATTTTACACTAGAGAATCGCCACGGCTTTGCTTGGATGCAAATTTTACATATCTACATAGGTATAAGTAACATAGTACTACAATAACACCATTTCTCTCAGAGGTAATGTTGCGTTCTAATGGCGAAAGATATTTTTGTAATCTGTCCAGTTATTTTTGAGTTTATTTGCAAACATACCTACAATTCTATTTTATATTAGTATAAAAGTGTTATTGACTTAGGGCGGCTTTTACCAAACCTTATTTAAAATGAGTTTAAACGCATTTAGTTAAATATGTTTTCATTAGTAAACACGATTAATTTAAACTTATTTAAGTTTGTCTTGCACCACGATGTTGAAGCTTGTAATTAACTAAACGCATTTTAGAGTGTTGCGTGGTTTTGCTGCATTAAGGTAAAGGGCCACTACTTCGTGCTAGTACGTTACTTCGTGTGTTTTGCTTCAGGCGCAACAAATAAGCTACGTAAATAATATACATTAAAATTATATATCAGAATAAAATAACTATCTCTTATCCTGTCTAAAAAACCAAGTTTCAACATTCTACCTACTAAACTCAGTGAAATAAAACGCTTGGAAGTCCCATCGGCCGCGAACGTCGGTGAGAGGTGATTATGCTTCCCTATACCGTAAGGCAGGCGCTCAAACTTCTTAAGCTCATAGAGAAGAAACGGTAAATCCATTCAAATAAAAACTTAAGCAGTGCTTTTATATGTCCCTTAACAATTGATTTGACTCATGAAGAAGTTGCATGCAGCTTGAAATACTTTTAAAATAGCAAGAAACCGACTGACGAAATAGCGGTCATTTTATATTTCGGGTGTCTCCTGTTTCGTGACATTCACGAATTAGGGGTTTTATAGCTACATTTTCGTTGCTCGTGTTCATATAATTATAATTGAAATAATTGAAATATAAATGAAAAAACGAATAAGGTATTTAATTTCATTACTTGTGAGCTAACTTCGGTATATGTTTTGTTTACTGGGAAATCCATAATACGAGCTTAAAGATGACCCAATTTTACAATTTTAAACTAAATTCGCATAGGTACTAGCAGCATAATTTCGTTTGTTATTCGATTTGTTTTGTCAATATTTGTATATTTTATTATATAAATAATGTACTGAATAGTCAAGTTATATAATCTAGAAATAATCTCATTACTTGAGTGTGGTAATTTCGAAAAATCAATAACACGAATCAAAGGACTTATCTTTTGTTCCTTGTCCGTAAGTTCGTTACAAATAATTGTATAGTAGTCCTAGTCACTTTAGCATAATAAAAAGTTCAACCTCGGATTAAAAATACCTAATAAGCTGATTTTTCGTATAGGTGTTTTTGTATAGGTAGTTAAATTTTGGCAATCATAATTACTTACATTAAATTTTGGGGGTAGATCTCGGAAGTATTATAAAAGACGTACAGGACCTAAGAGTAACTTAATAATATCAAATGTGAAAAAGTCTGTTTGCGAATATATTGGTTAGGTACTATTTTATAGAAATAAGGTAGCAATCGAGCAGGCAGCCCCACCTATCTATACTTCTATACTAATAATACATATAAAGCGGAATAGTTTGTTTGTTTGTTTGTTTGAACGTGATAATCTCAGGAAGTACTTGTCCGATTTGAAATATTCTTTTTGTTTTTTTAATAGTCCAATTATTGAGAAAGGCTTTAGGCTATATACCATTACGCCATTACCAAAAGGAGCGGAGCAACAAGTTTCCCGAAGCGAAGGAGTCTACTTAATAAAATTGTCAAAGCGTGATGTTACTATAGTCTTCCTCAATCAATACACTATTCAACACAAAAATATTTTTTGAATTCGAACCAAGTACTTCTTGACATTAGCGCATTCAAATTTCAAACAATCAAACCCTTCCGCTTTATATTATTACAAGCGGACGTCGTCCTGCAACATACATACATATATTATTAAGTAGACACCCTCGTTTCGCTTTCGGAGACTTGTTGCTCCGCTCCTTTTAGTCTTATCGTGATGTTAAGTAAGCTGTAATCTTCCTCAATAAGTGGACTACTCAAAACAAAAAGAATATTTCAAATCGGACCAGTAGTTCCTAAGATTAGCGCGTTCAAACGAACAAACAAATAAACTCTTCCGCTTTATATTATTAGTATAGATATAGTATAGACATTAATTATCAAAATATAGTATTTAAATATATATTTTTTTATTAATTACCAAAAAAACTTTAAGAAACGTTGTCACGAAATAGGGGGTGACACGAATTCACGAACTTAGGAACAGAGCCAAATTTTGTCACGAAATAGGGTTCAAACAAGGGGTCCACAAATAAATTAATAAAAAATTTAATTCTAATTAAAACTGCATAATTCATATCTTAAATTACTAACAAAAGACCATATTCATTACACAAAAACTTTCAGACTGATATTTTGAGTGGTAAAATTTAAAGAAATCTTAAAGTCGGCGGAGGCTTAACCGAAATAGGGGACACTTACCTTATGTCTTGTGCGCTCCATTTCACTATTTGAGCAGTAGGTATCGTTACAAATAACTTTATTTCACGGTTGTTTGACGAAATTTGGTTTGTTTTTTTGCGTAATACGAGTTTTCTGTCAATGTAACCTGGGCAAATAAATAAGGTAACCTATGATGTAGCTACATATTGGACTGATCTTCTTCTCAGTCGTTATCTTCATTGCTGAAGGTCGTGTCTAGCTTGAAAGTATTGGTCACTCGGTGCACTATGCTTCTCCAAGATGTTCTGTCCTCGACGGTTTTTAGGGCTTGGGTTATCGGCAGGCCTGTGAGGGTCTTTACTAGGTCGGACCAGCGGGTAGGTGAGCGACCGCGTGGTCTTTTCCCGTTGACCTTGCCAACTACCATCAGCTTTTCTAAGCTATTAGGGTCCCTTCGAGCAACATGTCCAAAATATTTGAGAATCCGCTGAAAGCACATAGCGGACAGTCTTGTGGTTATCTTGAGCTCCTTTAGTATAGACACGTTGGTCCGGCGAGCTGTCCATGGAATACGCAACATTCGCCTCCAACACCACATCTCAAACGCATCTATTTTATACCTCTCTTTCTTTGGACTGATATAAAACATAAATTCTATAAGTAATCTTTGTACCTTACTTAAGTACTAGGTAAGAATGTTGTATTGTAGGTAGGTACGTACTTATCGTACGTATCTTACAAGTCTATAATAAGTAAACAAAGTAGGTACATATACTTACTTTTCCGTTTTAAACAATAATCTAGATTCAATTATTTCTAGTAAAATCATCGTCGTCTTTTTGGATAGGCGAAATCTTCGAAAGAACTTTTTCTTCGTCAGGTTTCAAACATATTTGATATTGCCTCAATAACCCTGACATCTCGAGGCCTGTTCATATAGTTGACAATTTCTTCGTCGTCGTCATCAATCTCATCAAAAAGAAACTCAAACAAACTCATTATTCTTTTCACACTCAAATTCTTCGAAAATTATTCACGACCAAAATCTAACCTCAAATTCAACTGCTAAATACGTTTAGCAGCTTAAACAGCGATTTTTGGCTGTTTAAATTTGACAGATCGATAATCATGTTTAACTTGTGGTGCAAGACAATTTGTGTAGTTAAACAGAATTTTGTGCTTAAATAAAATTTTAAACATGTTTAACCGCTTGGTAAAAGTCGCCCTTAGAACATATCGCATGCTATTTCGTTGACCACGCAAATTTAAATATGAAATGAAGAATTTGTGAGTAACTGTGTTATCTAACTACGAACTCCAAAGGATACGTCAGCTGGACAGACAGACAGTTACAGATAGGCGCATCGATGCTTAACGCATAAGTAATTAAGATGTTTATCTATAGATTGTTGTAGGTATAAAATATGTTATAAAACATTTATTTCTCTACGGACTAAATAAATAAAATTATTAACATGACTATGGTAATAAGTTACTTACCGTCAGTATCACTTAAATGATCTTAGTATTCCTAAGTATGCTTTATTATACCTAATATGTTAGTTAACGTTTGAATAGTTTTCTAAACTGTCTATATCTTACTCAAATAATAAATTTTTGACGATTTTCTATGTACCTAATACTAAAAGTTGACTAAGGCCCTTCTCACACTATGTAATTTATTAGCTACGCGACGTCCAAAGTCAGTGGATACTGCAGTCCAATGCAGCGACAACACTTGAACCTACAAACATTAACCAAAACGCAACTATATCACAATGCTCTTATATACATTACCTACATAACATGGTCCTGTAATAAATTAAACTAATTTCATTAACCATAGTGCCTACTCCTACAAGAGTAACAGGGAATTAAATTCGTATTACTCCGCAATAGTCCTAACTTCATTATCGTTCGTGGCACCTTGGCAGCATAAATGGAAGTAATTATATAACGTAGTTAACTATTCGTACCCAGTATCTGCTGGTAACACAACGGTAACTTTGTGCGAAAAGTTGCGACTAATTTACAATGTGTACCTAGATGATCTAAGCCGTTGTATGTTATTTACTCTTCCAATATAATTTACTAATAGACAATTAGTACCTACCTACCAATTTTGAAAAATAATTGAGACTTGATCGAGTTCGATCATACTTGCGAGGCGACCTAGGCGTGCTAGTTTTTATATTTAAATAATTATTCCATACCGATAGTTATGAAGAAAGCTTTAGACCGGGAGGGGACATAATACCGTTTTTATCTTGTCAATACGTTCCCTTGGGAAAATTTTAACCATATTTCGTCGTTTTTCGAAACCCACACGGGCGAAGGCGTCAACTGAAACTGAAACTACTTTTTATAAATTGTATAACGGCTTCCAGAACAGCTGATAGCGTTGATAGGGACCAAATTTATTAATTTGTTATGGTACTGTAATAGGATTAATGATAGGCAGCCGTCAAAATTGATTGAAGCCAAGAAAAACTGCGGGTTATTTATAAAATTAGGGTTTACAACGCTCCTTTGTATAATATGAAAGTGGGTGAGCATGTCTATTAAAAAGCTATAAATCAGTGTATGCTAAGAAAAGAGTGAACATAAGAAATGATTCAATCCATGATACGACCTTCGTTCGTATGTCGGTCTACATCATAGCCTGAAAATAATTCGGCAGAGTGGCCTCGCATTCTGTTATATTACTTTTAGTTTACAACTTCGGTCTTTACCTTGTTGCGCTTCTAGAAATTTTGCAGTTACTAGAATTTAACGTAACAATAAACTTGTGGAATGGGAAGTTCATAAAATGTTCACCTACCGCAAAATTTTGCATTATTTATGAGTTGGCTTTCATAGTTCAAAAATTCGCCGATATTTTAATGAATTAGGTACCCACTATAATATTATGAATTCATATACAACATAGTACCTTTCTATAGATTATTTCATTTTATCTGTTCTACGTTTCCATTTGAATGAATAAGCAGGCATGTGAAGAAGCATAGTACCTATTATGCTGACAGTAAGTATCTCGAGAAAAATATTGAAATATTTTGCATTTTTATTTCTTTGGGAGCATTATCTGTCAATAATGCTCTTGTATGTCTGTTCTGAACTGGCGCACATGGCGATACAGCAATCCCGGCATTCAGACCCCTCCGTACATGACAACAACAAAACAACATCAACACATGTTTCATATCGAATAAGATGGTATGAAGAAGTGTAGAAATGAGAAATGAAAATTATTCCATGCTAGAGTCTAGGCGCTTCGATTTATTTGTTCGTATTTATAATTCCACGTTCATTGTTATTCAGTTTTAATAAACTCACAACATAAAGCACTTTTACTGTTTACAAATTTAAAATTTCTTCGTAATTTTTGATTTATATACCTATTGTATAACTCCATAATCCTTATTTCTGAAAATATAGTTCTTTTAATAAAAGCCCTGTTGAGAAAACGTTTTGTTCATTCATTTATTATGTTTTGTGATTTGAAAATTAGAGGTTAACGAAAATGTACAATTTCCTCTCATAATTTATAGATTTACCGAGTCTAAGATAAAAACGTCCTAAATAAATAATAATAATAATCAATAAGCTGAATGAATAGCAGAAGAGCTAGCCACCTGATGGTTAGTGGTCATCGTCGCCTTTGGAGACGAGCAACACTAACTTAGTCGACCGGTGCAGGTGCAGTGACTCAAATTCAGTCTTGGCTTCCGATAAGAAAACTCCCCACTCTTTCCAGTTATTGGCTTAAGTTCGCGCAAACAGCCTCAACCCTATCCTCGCAGCGGTATTTTCGACGACCAACAGGGGTATCGACTATTTGGTTACAAACTCATCGATACAAAAAAAGCCAAAACTTGCAAAGGATCGAAGAGTAGAGCCAAGCTCTTTTAACAGAGGGATTCTATTCCACGAAGTGTTTTTCATTCTTAATCGGTTATTGGCCGTTGTTGTTAATAAAATATTAAATCCTTGTTTCAGAAACAAAGACTGCAACGCCTCACCTCAACTCAAGGAAAGTAATAAATTCCAGTACCGTAACAGAGGCACAATTTAATGCTTGCGGATGGAGGGCTTCCAAAGTAGATTTACATTTATTGATACTATAGGATGAAGGAGAGAAGAGATATTGTGTATTGGAATTAAGGATTGATAGTGTAGTGAATGAACATGGAGTGAATGTAATGCAGTGGAATGAGCAACAATGACGACGAGGGAAGTGGAACTGTCGGGCGGAGCGCCTTGGGGCTTCCGAATGCACGGCGGTGCCGATCAGAATCAGCCGCTCAGGATATCGAGGGTACGTATTCAAATTTATAATTTATATTTAATACTATTTACCACTGCAGCAGAAGGGGGGTAATGTCTTTGACCGTATGTATGTGGAGTTATTAGTTTCCTCAGTTTGGCACGCCCTACGGCCATGACATACGGATTATGACATACGACGTGTCGTTGAATATGTCAGATTTGTAGTAGTATTATGTACATGAGTAGTATCGAGAGTTTATGATAATCAATGGTTGTTACATAATGTAGGTTTTTTAAATTTTCAAAATGTTTCTCACCCAAATGACAATGAAGAAGGGAAAACTTTATGCTACTTTTGTAACACGAATTGTCAAAAAGCGTACCGATTTAAGCAGTCTGGTTTTTGTTTTATAATTATGTATATTATCACTAGTTACATCGAGTTATCAACGTTGTCCTATTGCCCGCGAGGGAGCGACTAACTTTCGTATATTTTGTCGCTCATCAACAGTATCTACATGCAATAGATGTACATTCTCTGTAAATGAAAGAGATATCATGCATTTTAGTACTGAATGATTCGTGAGTGTCTGAATACATTTTACGTATATCACACGGCTTACCTCACGTTACTATTTTGTCGGATTCGCCCGACTAGTTTCGAACCAATCCCGAGGTTCGTCATCAGGAGCCACCGGCGACGAGAGCTCGCTTGTGACGTTGTGACTGCGGTCAAGGGCGCGGCGTGCGCGCTTCGTCATAGATGGTCGGCCGGTCTCGTCGGTTGAGTTCGTGTTTCGAATCCGACAAAATAGTAACGTGAGGTAAGCCGTGTGATATACGTAAAAAGATATCATGCAATATACAGTTCAATGCTTTTCTTTTGTTTAATTTTATAGTCTACTAGCGAACCGCCCTCGCTTCGCTTCGGGACCCGTAGGTAATAGCCGCATAGGTCCCGCTCCCGTAGGAATCTCGGCTAAACAGTAGCCTTTTATACGATATACTGGAACATCAGATGTAACATTTGCCTATAACATAAGTAAATTACACGTAGTATTTGATAGCCTGATTCAGAACTTGCAAATGAATTTTACTGACGCCATCTATTAACAACATCCGAGCTAAATATCTAAGCTTATAATAATATCTAATATTAATAGTAAAAATAGTATGGATTTTGGTTTGACCATGGACCTTTTGATAGTGACTTTGGTTGAAGAACTGTGAAGTGTTAAGAGAAGCAGTTGCTAAACAAAAGTGGTGAACATGTAACCTTAGATTGATCGACAGGGAGTTCACTGTTTCTTGGCTTCTCAAATAAAAAAAGTGTGTGTCAGCTACGACGCACGATTGGAGTTTACCCCTTACGAACGATAATTATGATATAATATATCGAATAGAAAAAAAGGGTAAATGAACGCATCTGCTAAAATGATAAGAGAAACAAACATATATCTGTAATTATTCGGATTATTTATATTACTTCAATAAAGCGTATTACATAAAGTATGTTACAAAATATTATAAATAAAACTTTATTTAAAAACTTCGAACTTGGCGAGGTGCACTGCCGTGCACCAAGTATTATAAGAAATAGGAAACGAAAAAATAATTTTAATGAATAATGAACAAAAGGGGTATTTTTTGTGGAACTTGGCTTAGACACTACCGTGTCTCTAATGAAGCTAATATTCTAATTTGAAATATGTATATTTTTTTAAGCTATTGCATAGCTTTTATCGCGGGCCTTGGGCGCGGGGACCGAATGCAAAAATTTCGTAACGAAAAAATTATTACACCCCCATCACCCACACACAGACATAGTTACTATGTCTGTGCACCCACACATCGATAAATACCAGAACTTTTAACTGAGTTAACTAACTTTTACTTTATAACGGCTAAACCGATTTGGCTAATTTTAGTCTTGAAGTTCAGGGAAGGTTGCAGCGATGAGAAAATATGGAAAAATTGCGACGAAAATACTAAAAATGAAAATTTTAATTTCCCACATTGAGTTACTATGTAAACTAGAGAAGCTACGTCAAACAAAAGTCATGTTCCTTTTCTCGGTTTAAAGCTATCCGTCGCTGCAGCGCTACAAAAAATCATTCAGTCTAATCTATCATTTTAAACCGCAGCGCTTAATACGCTTAATAAGATACATAATAGTCCTACAAGCATCTTTTGGCGCGTGGGTGACAAAGACAGCGCCTTACAGTTTACCTTACCTGTATGACGCTGTCTCTGTCACGCACGCGCCAAAAGATGCTTGTAGGACTGTAGGTCGTTTCATTCATTACTCGGTCACTATGACGACGGAATATAGATTATGACATTTATGACACAAAACGGTCAGTGTGGGGTTTTTACATGTTTTTTACCTATCTGGTTCATCAGTTTGAATGAAACAAAAAATTAAAATTAAGTATTATTGTGAATATTTTATCCCCCAAAACTCAGTTCTACTGTAAAGTGTACACGTTCTACATTTATTAAGTACAAACATCAATAAATTTCTTTATTTTACAAAAAGTCTAAACAAGTAACTAATTAAAATTTGGGGTGTCTGATTATAACATTGAAATAACCACTTTTTACTAAATGCATGGATAAACATTTTAGTATAGACCGTCTATTCGTATACAAAAAAAAACATTTTTTGCAATAACAATAATTATTTAGGACCCGTCAAACTAATTTTGGAGATACACAATAATAACCAATAATAATAATAACGAATTGAAAAAGGGCTCACTTACAAGAGAGGATACAAGAATTAATTAAAACAAAATATATTTTTATAAATTTTTAATAAATAAACAAAAACAATTGTTTTAATTATAAAAAAACAAGAAAAACAAAACAAAAAATAATTATTTAAGTATAGTAAAACACGAAATTAAAATGTTATCCTCAGTCCTTTATACAGTACTAGTTTTTCGTCCGTGGCTTTTCCCGCGTGGAATTTGGTTATATCGCGCATTTTTACTGAACTTGACAGTGCTTTTTTTTATCCACTCTTTTTTATTTTGTTTGGTATTAGACAGAACGTGTACTGTGAATGGAGTAGTAACTACAGTCTTAATATTTTGTAAGATATTCGCTTCTAAGATGGTAAAGGAGATGTTTCAAATCCGGCCCACAATATGTACAGTACCTCGAAAAATCGAGAAAAATCCATGGAATTCGGGAAAAATAAAGATAAATTACCTAAATGCATACTTTTCTGGTACAAAAATTGTATCTATCATTTAATTTTATCAAGTTTCAACATGGCGTCTTACCAATTTGTCATTGATCACAGATCACGAACTGTCTACTGTCACTTTAATATGACAGAAATGTACGTACATATGTCAAACTTCAATCAAATCAACCAACGTGACATGTGATGACAGCTTACCGCCATGACGGATTTTTGTTTTTGTGTTGCAATTTCAATTGTATATTTTTGTGTTGTACCAAAAAACTAAACCAATTTGAAGTGATTGGATAGTTAAAAACTGTTTGAATTGCGATTCTCCATATTTTAGTATGGTGTACAAAGTGGTGGCCGGGGCTCCATACATTTTAAAACAACTCCTTTGTCAATTAGTTTTGAACTATGGGGTGAAAAATATAGATTATGATTATGCTAGGCAGACGGAACCGCGGACAAAGTATAGTCTTTTAAGAATTAAAACATTACAGAGACATGAATGTCAGCGTGTAAAACTGATAATATTGTGTTTAATGTGATGTCAACAAATTGTACCTACTATCACTACTGGACGTTGTTAGTCTATGAGAAGGACACAATATGGCAGACGTTAAATAATTTTTCGTATTTATTTGAAAATAGTGAAATATGGTTAAGTACTAACCGATGAAAAGTTACTGTGCATTTATTTGAGTTCCTGGAGTTATTACGGCAATTACGTAATACACAATTGGGCATTGTTCACGCTAGTTTTAAAGATTCACTGACAGGTCTCAGACGTTTTACGCGCATGCGAGCTGGCAAGCGAATGAGAGAGTTGAGGTGCATTCACCGCAACTGACTGGCGAATAAAATTTCTTTGCGGTGTCTTCTCTAGTACTTTAGTACATAATATCTCAATGATTTCCCATTCAAATCTTACCTGTCAAACATTTGATTTTCGCCCCGTCGGTTCGGTGTTTTAAGAATAATTACATGTAGATCTGGATTAAATAAGGCGTTGGAATCGACAACATGTATTCATAATATTCGAATTATCGCGTATTTAGATTTAAAACATACAAAATAACATGACATAAAATAATGACACTATATTAATGACTTGAGGGTGATAGAGACAGTGCCATACAGGCAAGGCAAACTGTAAGGCACTGTCTCTGTCACCCACACGTCATTCACGCGCCAAAAGATCGTTGTAGGACTTAAATGTCAAATGTCAATTTTCTTTTTAAAAATAATTATTTTGTCAACTGAAATAGTTCTTATGCTTTTGTTCAGAATATTTAAATCTTCTTTGCACAAATTAATGCATTATCCGTTTCTAATAAAGATTAAAATGTCTTGCACCTATAATGTGACGTTATGATGTACGTATTCTTAACAATTAGGCTTACGTCATTATTATGCGTCTCTTTCAGTGATATTGCCTATGAACTTTGATGTAACTTTTGATAACTAGGCAACTACAGTGCGCCCAACTTATCTCTGAAATGGCAAAAATTGGAACTAACGAAAAGTCATTCATAAGTACGTTGTGGTCATTCATCTGTCAGTTACTAGTGTGCAATGATTGGTCAAATGAATGTCAAATGCGTCCAACAGCGCCTCTTTCGTTTCAGTCTTAAGTTGGGTTTACTATAAATGAAAACTGGTACACCACTTTCTTGGCCCACTGTAAAACAGTGAATATCACTGTACTCGTATAATTTGCGTACAAAGTGTTTTAAATATGAATAAACAAAGTGTATTTATTAATGAAGAAAGTCACGAAAAAATTGTGAAAGAAAATGAGTTATTACTCTATATACATTCATTTTATTATTATTATCACAAATGCAGTACCTATTATTTTTTGTTTTGTTAATTTATTGTATATAATGCTATGCAATAGCTTTACCGCGGCAGTCTCCGAGTGCCACACGTCTTTTTTTATCAATTGTATTTCATATAAACTTGGCTTGAACACTGCCGTGCACCCTATTAACCAACGACCAAATAAATAATAATAATAAATGCTACTATATGCATTTATTATACAGCATGCATACCCTGTACTCGGCAGCAGTATACAAGTTGTGGCAGAACTTCGTAATACGCAGGCGCGCAACACACACGTACAAACATACGCACAGTACAACTATACATTGAGACTACGAAGTATCGCGCAAAGAGGAGACCCCGAGAATGAGATACGCTGTGTAATGTATTCCATCTCATTCTTTTACACGTTCAATCCTACAGATTTATATGTTTGTCTCTTTCTACATAACGCCTCAACTTTCGTGTTACACTTGATTTTACTCCTCATAAAATTCCCGTACCGGGCCTTATAACTCAAATCGTTTCTTAAGGAGTAAACTCCAAAAAGAACTATTTCGCAACGGTTGCGTTTTGGATCCAAAACAGTGTTAAGTTTCTTGTATCCCTGAATAGGTAGTTAACGTTAGGTTTTATATACCTACTAGCTACCTTTCTGTACGTTATTACTGTCTATTAAATAATGTAACACCAATCTTAAGGAATTATAATATTGACCGGCTTTGTTTCGTAAGTCAATGGCTGGTTTAAACAAGCAAGTCCGATATAATTGGCGTTGTCGTACCGTAATCGCCTACATTGGAATACAATGGACTACAATTTACTTTAATGTCCCCTACTATGTTACAATTACAAGACGATTTCAACAAATGATATAATTACGTCAGTTAAACATAAATTAAGATTAGGAAATTGGTGAAGACTGGTACCAATATATTTCGTATAATTTTTGTCTAGTAAATGTATTTATTGTTTTTATTTTAAAATATTCTTTATGAAACAGAGAGTAAGTGAGATAATAATCGCTAACTAGTCTATTTTTTACTTTTTCGATCGTTATCTCGACTCAAACTAGTAAGATACCTAACTTCTGTAATGCCGATACATTATATACCTAGGTATGTATTGATCACATCCCTTAAACTTATTTCAGAGATACAGCGACACAGTGAGCCGTAGTCTGGATGTGAGTAAAATTTTCTGATAAAAAGTGTTTGCTCACCTAACAATAATTAATCACGCCTGCGAGCCGTCTCCCGTCTTCTAACGTGTCTGAATTCTTGAATGTACCTACACCCAAATTCATATTAACAGTCTGTATAAACATTTTAACATATTAATTAAATTTAGTTCTCAAACAGCATGTTTTATAACATACCTTTTGTGTCTCTGTAACTGTTATTATAAGGTTCAGCGAAGTGAGGGGTTCCGGGTTTGATTCTCATCCCGGCCTGGATAGATGTTTACTCAACAAATAAAGGTTACTTTATCCGATTATGGGTATTTGTGATATGTTAATTGCTTGTGTGTGTGACTCTACCAACCGTATAAGACGAAGAGAAAACGTAAAAATACATGATACCCTGTATATATACCTATCTTATTTGTTTCGGTTTCATATTATGTAAAGTATCTCGGTTTAAAGCTGAATGACTCGCCGGTAATGCAACCGTTGCGAACAGATTCGCTTGATGTGAAATGCTATTTGCTGCAAATAAAATCATTGACTGGTAGTATAATCATCATGAATACAATTGAGTATTTTCGAGATGATGATGATGAATTATTATCACCGCGAGTCTATTAGCTGTTGTGGTTGCCAACAGGGCCATGTGAATCATTCACATCACCTCACACAGTCACACCACTGGGTCCTTGAAAACTATAATTATACTTCTTAATACACACTCCGTTTACGTTCGACATTTATTTGTTTAAATTCAACTCACACAAATGCCACCTTTCCGTCCCTGTGATTTTTTTTTTATGGAATTAAGATGGCAAACGAGCATGCAGTACCACCCTTCACCTGCCGCCCATAACAACTGTGACCGACCTAGAACTAGACTCAAAGGGACTAGGATGGTTAGTCCAGTTAGTAGATGGTGTTAGAATATTAGTTGGTTAGTTTGTTAATAAGTGCGAGGACAGGGTATGTTAGTGATAATTAGTCCTGTTAGTTAATGTTAGTAATAGTCCAGTTAGTTATTGTTAGTATGAGTCTTGTTCCAATTCGGTCACAGATGCGTTGCTACCCCTGAGGTCTGAGATGGTCGCCTCTAAAAAAGTGAAACCGGCTCCACAAAAATTAAAATTAAAATTAAGGTTTATTTTTTATTAGATTGACGGCGAGAATTTAAAATGCCTTAAGTAACGTTTGCTTACAAGCAAAAGCATTTTATCATCCTCCGTGACTTGATCAAATCGCTTCGGGAATTGACCAAATCTCTGTTTTTATCGGGAAAATTGTTTTAGGGGGAGTAGCAATTCCCATATCCTCGGCGACTCAAGTTGGACGTATGTAGGTACTAGTCCAGTTGCTTTGAAAAAGCAGCGAATGATTCGCTGCGATTCCACCGTAACCAAATGATCGCTGCGACCAAACATGCTACGTGGTGGCTACGTAGGACAAATACGCACAAAATCGACTGTGAAAACGATCTTTTCCTTTATATTCGTTACCTACACGCCATGAATATTCCTCCGATCTCGGATCAATATCGGTTTTTTGGCTCGAATTGAACGATTTTTCGTCTGTCATCGCAAGAGATCGTTTATATTTCTAATCCCCGAGTGCCGCCGACCTAACAAGAGGTGTGTTTGTTTATTTGTTTGTTTGTTTTTTGTATTCAAAGTTTGACCTGTCTGTTTGCCTGTGTCTCTCTCAGTCTGTTTTCTGTTTCTGTTTCTAGCACGGTAACTCCTGAATGTATGAACCGATTTGAGTGCGGTTTTTAAATCGAAAGCATTTATTTGTGGTAGTTTTTAGCAGCTGTATTTGGTAGAAATCGATCCAGCAGATTGAAGAACCAGCTCTTTTTTAGCATAAAATGTAATAGTAAACGAGTGCAATCGTAGTCATATTGATCAGCGGGTTATTCAGCTAGCTATTGGTCTAATAACTAAATGAGCATTTATATTCAGGATATTGTGCGTAAACTAATAGCCTTTACCGAACAATAGTGGATATTGGGTATAACGTAGGTCACACTTTTTTCCGAATGGGAAAGTTGAAGTGGTTTTAAAAACGAATTAATATGTAAAGCATTTTAATTCTCCTTTTATTGTGAAATATTTATAAGATATTCTCAGTCAGAACAGAAGGGATTATAAGTCACACAATTTGAAGAAAGCTAGTTATTTTAAAGTTAACGAAAACTTTACTAATTTCAGTAAGAAAATAATTGGGGCGCAAGAGCCCGTCTGTTAAAATCTAGTGGAAAGTCCCGCTTTATTTTTTTCGTTTCAGCAATTAGCGACGAAAGTACGGAAAAGAAAAGATTCCTTCATTTTTTCCTCTTTTACAGTAGGTAGGTACTCCAAAGAATTTACAAAGCCATTCATTGTGCTGTTAAAGATTAAATTTCTCGAACACGCAGCGGACATCACGAATCATTTTATTCGTGTTCCTCTATCGTTTAAACGAAGACTGTTGTTGTAAATAATTTAAGGAATTTTCATGTTTATTAAAATTTATTTATTCGATATTAAAATGTAACTCTATTTGAATTTGAAAGCGACGGTAACCTTTTTTTTTTTTTTTTTTTTTTTTTTTTTTCGAGGGGGAAACCTTCAAAAGGTACCCTGTGCCGTGGGAGCGACACAGGGTTATGTGGGGTTTTTACTCACTAAAACCCCCCCGGTGGCCGTCTTCGACGCTATGTGGAGGACTCCGGGATCTCCAACGGAACGCAACCGGAGCCCTCCGAGCGCAGTGCCTTTCGGCTCCTCCAGCGCGAGAACCTCGCGCGGCACCTTTTGTTTATGATGGTATGCGGCCAACCTCATACCATCATCCTTCCCGGGGCTGCTGATTGGCGGTTCGAGCTCCCACTCTTACCGCCTGCAGCCCCGAAAGCCCCCTTTTAGTCGCCTCTTACGATCAGGCAGGGGATACCGTAGTTCCAATTCTGTTCCCGAGCTACAGGGACGAGTGCGGTAGGGCTACCTACGCGCACCGCGACGCCTCCCTCTTCGAGCAGGATCGGCGCGTTCCCTGGCCCGTTCGGCGTCTTCCTTCGCCGACATAACGTCGAAGCAGAAGGTGATCATACCGTCCCAGGCAGATCTACGCCGAACCATGCTCCCTACGATGGCCTCTAACCGGAGGTCCGGTCCCACTTTCTCGACGAGAATCCGACGCTGCGACTCCCAGGCCGGGCAATATTGCAGCGTATGTTCAGCGGAATCCTCGTCATCCCCACAATGATGGCACTCGGCCGTCTCTTGTCTTCCAATCCTATTCAGATACTTACCGAAACAACCGTGTCCGGTAAGTATCTGAGTAAGATGAAACGTCATTCGACCGTCACACCTAAGCCATTCCTCAAAGTGGGGCAAGATGGCCTCCACGACCCGTTGACGAAGGCTCCTCGGTTCTTGGAGCCGATTGTGCCAGCACCTCAGTGCATGCCTTCTGGCGCTTCTCCGAAGCATCTCGACCGTCTCTTCGAGGTTTTCCGTCCTCTGACGGAGGATGCGGATCTTATTATAGACCCTTGCATCCAAATCCGCCAAAATGTCCAGGGGCGGAAACCGTCCCAGGACTGCCGCCGCCTCATACGATATGGTACGGTACCCACGAGCGACTCTGATCGCGATCATACGTTGCGCGGAATTTAACTTCCGCGCACGTCGCCGGCTGGCAGACAGTTTGTCCGACCATACCGGTGCACCGTAGAGCGCGATCGAGCGTACTACACCCGCGTAGAGGCGGCGGACTTCTTCTCGTGGTCCCCCGAGATTTGGCAGTAGTTTATGCAGCGCACCCGCTACCCTAAGAATCCTATTTGGACGGTCCGGGTTCGAATCCCAGGGGGATTGCGGACCGCCCACACATTTGACTTTTCGAAGTTATGTGCGTTTTAAGCGTTTATATGTCACATGCTCTAACGGTGAAGGCATCGTGAGGAAACCTGCATGAGGGAGAGTTCGCAAAACCCAAAGGTGTGTGTAGTCTGCCAATCCGCATTTGGCCAGCGTGGTGGACTATGGCCTTAAGGGGCTACAACCGTAATACGTATAAATTAAAAATTAAAAAAACCCCCAACACAAACATTTAAAAAGTAAAAAATAATATCTCTGAAAATAATACGTCGCGTTGGGGGACCGCAAAATGTTTCAAAAATATGTTCATCAACTAGGTATATAATTATTAAAATATTGTTGTAGTAAACTTGAAAACCACAACTATTTGGACCTAACTTTAAATTTCTTTTCTATCGAGGAAGCTTCTCATTTTACTGGTTTTGCTCTTATGAGATTCAATCAATCAATCAATCAATCAATCAATATATTTTATTCACTCTCAATAAGTGTTAGTAGGTACATTAAGGCTTAGATTGATACACAAGATCTTACATAGTGAGAGTCTGGTACCTGATGTAGGTTTGTATAAAACCTGAGTTACAGCTTACCAGTGCCCTCCCCCGGAAAGATTCATATAACAAAACTGATGACATTGTTTAACTTCAGCAGTAACATAATGAAACTAATAAACACTTAGATATAACATAACTTGACTTAACTTACTTAACTTACAATAATGATATATTCCACAGTATTAAATATTGTGCTTATGAGTGTGTTTGAAGAGATGTGAGTGTAGTGTATAAATTATGTATGTATATGTTTGAGTGTTTGTGAGGGTGTAAGTGTTTTGAGTATATTAGTATCTTAAGGTGTGTGAGTGGTAAATGGAATGGTGTGTGTATGTGTGAAGGATGTATGGCTAATTAATATAACGAATGAAGTTTTTTGTTGGAAGTAGCGAGAAGGAGAAGGAAATTTATGAGAGAAAAGAGACTGGAGTTATGTTTTGGTTTGTAAAACTTTGTTTGAGGCTATTTATTTTATTTTAATGTTTGTAGTAAGGTTTCAGTTTCCTGGTAGTTGAGTGTTTTGAGGTATTTAGAGATGGTGAATTTACAATTACGGATAGTAAGTGGATATATATTAAGTTTTGCATTTAGTTGATTATATAAGAATGGGCCTAGAAAACAGAAGGAGCTGTGGGAGCGGGATAGGTGGAGTAAAGGAGTAGGAATTACGTGTGCTTTCCGTCTTTTATTTTTAAGAGGCTCTGGATCATATGTAAGCTGGGAATGCTGCCTGAGAACAGTGTGGAGTATAAATGTTTGGCGTACAGTGAGGAATTCCCAGTGCTTATAAAGATCTACGGTTGGATAATGGTAAGGAAAGCCAGCTGCTACTTTTAGGATAGACCGCTGTACTCTCTCTACATCGATCAGATGAGTCTTTGCAGCGCCACCCCAAGATGTTATGCAGTATTCGATTAATGACTGACAAATGGCATGGTAAACCATAGTTATAATTTTGCGATCCGCTACATGGCGCAAAGTCCTGAAGATATGGATAAGTTTACGCAGTCTAGAGACTAGCGATACTATGTGAGGTCGAAAGCTTAGGGTCTGATCAATGATAATGCCAAGATATTTTGTGTTGTCTATCCGTTGAAGGCAGGAGCACGAACAAGTGGATGCAGAATCAGGGAAACCATTGCAGTGATGGACTTTTAGATTTAGGGATGCGGAGGGAGTAAGGTGCGTCTTGGTGATGAAGGCAATATATTTAGTTTTGTCAACGTTTAGTGTCAAGAGATTGGAACGTAGCCAACTGTTGACTTTATCAAGGCCTAACTGCGCGTTTTCATACACTTCCTGCCAGTTTGCACCATTAAACGTTAGGGCAGTATCGTCAGCAAAAGTAATGATTTTCCCGTTATGGAGTTGCAATTGACATAAGTCATTTATATAGACTAAAAATAGAGTAGGGCCTACTATACTGCCCTGTGGAATACCATATTCGATACTGAGCTCATCACTTAGCAGATTATTTATCTTTACACGCTGCTTTCTTGCCGTTAAATAATCCCGGAAAAGCTCTAGGGGTACTCCTCTTACTCCAAGGGCCTCAAGCTTTTTTAGAAGTAATGGAATGGAAACCGTATCAAAGGCCTTAGCAAGGTCAAGGAAGATTGTTAGGCATTTTCTCCTTTCATCTATATGAGAAATTAGCGAGCTAATAAGCTCCTGAACTGCATCCCTAGTGGATCTGCCTTGCCGGAACCCATATTGAGAAGATGAAAGAAGACATTTGGACTCTAGGAAGTTTATGAGGCGACGGTTCATAATTCGCTCTAATATTTTTGACAAGGATGATAGAATTGAGATCGGTCGATAGTTGTTAACACAATCCGCTTGCCCTCCTTTGTGGATGGGTTTTATTATTGCAGTTTTAAAAGCCGAGGGGAACACCCCTGTGGACAAGGCAAGGTTGCAAATATGTGTAATGGGAGTGGTTAGTACATGAACGTATCTCTTTATTATTTTTGATGAGATAAGATCACTCCCAATTGCACAATTTTCTTTCAGGGAGGTTATAATGTTAAGAATTTCATCTTCATCGGTGGGTAGTAATACTAAGGATGTTTTTGATTTATTTAAGCTGTAACTATTATTGTTATTGGGTTGGGTTGGCTGGATTATTGATTCTGCTAGCTTTTTACCTACACCTACAAAGAAACTGTTTACACTATTCAGACTGCTCTCATGATGGTCAGGTAGTAGTAGGGAAGTGGAGTGGTCCAACGTATTACTTGGGTGACTGATATTTTTAATAACCTGCCATAGCCTCTTTCTGTCGTTTCTTGCACTCTCTATTTCCTGTTTCTCGTACGTTCTTTTAGCTTTACTTAGCACACGATTGCAAAAATTACGATATCGTTTATAAATTAATTTGAGATTATCGTTCTCAGGGTTCTTTTTTAATTTTCTATAAAGTTTATCGCGATGCCTCATACATCGCAGCAATCCTGCTGTGATCCATGGCTTAGTAATTCGTTTTCTATTGGGGGTCTTTCTTACCGCAGAAGTGCTTGATGTAACAGCTGAAGCTAGTGAACAAATTAATAAGTCTGTTGCGGTCGTAGCATTTTGACACTGTAATATGGGTTGAAAGTTTATACTCTCAAAATGACGGTCTAAGATGTCATAGTTGACGCGGAATTGTTTGCTATGAGGTTCGCCCTTGTTGGATTTCCTTGCGATAGTAACGGCAACACAATCATGGTCAGTTATCGTTGTACCGAAAACAAAACATGTTGCCCTTAATTTACTTTTGATCATAATATGATCCAAGCATGTGCGCCCATGAGTAGGGAAGGTGTGGCCTGGTAGAATAGAGTGGCTGGCTAGGATATTTAAATAGTCGTGTGATCGTTTATCGAAGGTGTTTAGGCCAATGTCTATATTTATATCACCGCATATTATAATGTTTTTATAGGAGTTTAATTTAGAAAGTAGGGTATCTAATGAAGTTATAAAGTTACTAGTGTCAATTTGACTAGGTGGGCGATAAATTCCAAGAATACAAGTGTCGTTACGTATTTTTATCAAAATACAATTTGCGTCATTTAATTGGGGTTCCTCATATGTTACCTGCAAATTATTTTTATAATATATAACTACTCCCTCATTTTGAGTTTTATTTTGTGTAGTACTAAGGAAACTATAATTATCTACAGGTGGGATATACTTAGAGGTTGGTAGCCAACATTCTGAGAGGATTAAATATTATATTTTCTATATCTTTTATATTGTCTATTATATAGTGAAGATACATATATCTAAATAACGGAGATATAGACAGTAAACTTTAAAAATAATCTTAGATTTAAAACTACCATATTTCGGATGTATCCTCTTAACCTTCTTACTGCGAGAAGAGATCCGTGCTTAATAGTGGTCCAGAATGGGTTGATGATGATGATGATGAACTCTATTATGTGTCTGTTTGATTGTAACACTTAAATCCTAATTTATTTCGGTACGTACGAGTACCTACATGCCATATTGTATGGAGATAGTTTGAGACCCGAGCATGGAGCAAATATAGGACCCGAGAAAGAACATAGGATCAATTTTTATACTGGAAATAACCGTCGGATAATTTTAGTGGTAGGTATCGTTGTTTGTTTTTCAAGCGAGCCAAACAGTAGTCAAAAACTAGTGTATGAATATTATCAATAACCTAATTTAATATTGCACCACTTCGGATAACAGTCTTCCCATCATTTAAGAGCCCCCCAGCACTCTAAATTAGAACTACAGAATCTATATTGTAACAAATTAAAGCCGTTAGATGTCTTTATCCTAAAATGAGTTCTAATTCAAAATCAATAAATCAGTGAGAGCGATCAAGCATTGAATATCTGCTTAGCAACAATATCTGATAACGACCTAGTAACTTCCAATTTCTTAGCGATATTACGAGTAATGACAGATACTTATATTTTATCCCAATAACAAGTCGACAAGTTGATGACAA
The DNA here is from genome assembly GCA_905404135.1 of Hesperia comma. Lineage (NCBI taxonomy): Eukaryota > Metazoa > Arthropoda > Insecta > Lepidoptera > Hesperiidae > Hesperia > Hesperia comma. The sequence goes on along the minus strand of FR990021.1, from coordinate 9,070,511 downwards.
GTAAGTAGAGATCTGTTACACCAAAGGCATCATGATGGATTCTTTGCCAGCCGAGAAAGGAGAAAGAAAGAAAAATACTGGTTCTCAAAGTTCCAAGTTATTAGCGGCGGGCACTGCTAGTAAGGAATAATGCAGCAAACTAGCAGGCAAAACTACCTTTCCGCTGTCGCCCTTGATTTTCTTTTGCCGGATTTGCCCTAACTAACTAACACTATACTAGCGAACGGCACAAGGTTTGTATGGGTAATAAAGCATATTATTCAAGTAATAAATAAAGCCTATGTTGCTCAGCAAAATGCATCGTAAAAAGAAAGACGGTCAGGTCGTGTTTAAGTATACCAATTCGTTACAGACATAACAATCTTTCTTCTTTATAATATTGCGTTGATAACTAATCCTGCAGAGTGCTAACGAGCATAACGATGCATAACGATGCAAGTTATTTGGATGGTTAGGCACCTACTTCAAAATTTGCAAAGCTTGTAGTTCAGAACTATCCGATGTTGCGAATCATGGAACTTATGAAGCATGTAGCGGGAATTGAAAGATGAAGCACTACTGAAATATTGGATTTCTGGTTTATTTACTTGAAAATAACAATGTGGATGATTTAAACTCCAATCTTAACAAATATGAACCATTGTTTGAAATTTGAAAGTTACCTAATTACAGATTAAGTTTCTAAATTTTGTGACATGCGTTATAAGTATGGACAATGTAAATATTGTACACTAGTTAAGCCCGCGACTTCATTCGCTCATAGGAGTTTTTTTTTCGCGTGAATCCTGATCCCGCTAGTATTCGGAATAAAAAGTAGCCTATTACATATGCTGCTCCACAACTCCTTTATATCTCTTAACACTCCTCAACATTTTTTTTGTTAATAAAGTAAATGTACAGAACAGACACAACTTTTTTACCTTAGTTTTTTTTTATGGAATTAAGATAGCAAACGAACATGCAGCACCACCCTTCCGCTGCCGCCCATAACAACTGTGACCGACCTAGAACTAGACTCAAAGGGACTAGGATGGTTAGTCTAGTTAGTAGACGGTGTTAGAATATTAGTTGGTTAGTTTGTTAATAAGTGCGAGGACAGGGTATGTTAGTGATAATTAGTCCTGTTAGTTAATGTTAGTAATAGTCCAGTTAGTTATTGTTAGTATGAGTCTTGTTCTAATTCGGTCACAGATGCGTTGCTACCCCTGAGGTCTGAGATGGTCGCCTCTAAAAAGTGTAACCGGCTCCACACCTTCCTATCCGGACCACAATTGTTCTTAAAACAATTATTACACGGTAGGAATGGTACTAAGTACCGTGGCGGGCGGTGGTACTTCCCCGGGTGAGCTCTAGGCCCTACCACCTATAATAGTACCTTCTTATTGAGAAAGAAGACTTCAATTTATGTAATCTGCAATGATCACGAAGTTTCTTCCCCACTTCGGCTTATTTATGATCATTTGACTTTGCAAAGTAATTGCAAAACTGATGTGGTTGCCATAATGTGTGTGTGTGGATTGAGTGAGCACCCTAAATAAAATTAATAACATTATGCTAGTTATTTAGTAAAAGTATAGAAACAATTGTAAAAGCAATCTCACAATTTGTAAAAAGATAAAACGCGAGATATATCAGTTAATGTATGCTCACTCAGTTCTCACTTAAGACCACTCTGATCTATGAATCCGTGAAGGATACATTTAAGATTTCTGTACTAGCTTTTTGTAAAACCTTTGTAAAGTTGTCGTTTTTGGATACCAATCGCCTACTGCCGTATAAAAAAAGTTACAAATGCTTTCTTATGCTCACTCAATCCACACACTTTGAAAAGACCCGATTTCCTATAAACCAACTTGAATTAAATTTTGTCATATGTCTCTATTTATTTAAAGGTATTTATATGAATTTGTAAAACACAAAACGAACGATAAAGCTTGCACGTTTTTAAATAATTTATTATTTTAAGTGCTCACTCAATCCACACAATTCTGAAAAGTAATAAGGACTTATATCTTTGAATTGATAGGTAGGTATAAAGATATAAATTGCTCAAGTTTTAGTAAAAATAATTACAAAAAGTGTGCCGTTTTGAATTCTTGTTTTTTAGTTTAGTTTAAAAGATATTAATTTGTTAATGTTTCAATGAAAATCTACGACACTGTAGGGTTGTCACCTTGAGGAACACCCAGAACACATATTGATCTCGTCGATTTGACATCGTTAACACTAACACATGAATCCTGCCTTTTAAGTAAGATGCGATCAAGTTAAGCGACGTATTCTTGATGATGTAGTGATTAAGCTTAATTAATACTAGAGTTTTATGCTCTACACAATCAAACGCTTTAGATAAATTACAAAATACACCTGTAGCGTTTTGAGAAGTTACAAAATTTCAATCTAATTCATTTCATTGTATTACTAATTCGTTACCTCCAAAGTTATATTGTTTTATTAAAGAATAAATGATTTCGCTCAAATTGGTGTAATCTTGAACCTACTGAAATATATCTCACTGCTGAGCACGTAAATATTATAGGTCACTTTAAAAAATAAATTTAATTTGAAAAAAGTTCTTTGTGACAACCCTACAGTGTGGTAGATTTTCATTGAAACATTACCAAATTAATATCTTTTAAACTAAACTAAAAAACAAGAATTCGAAATGGCACACTTTTTGTAATAATTTTTACTAAAACTTGAGCAATTTATATCTTTATAACTACCTATAAATTCAAAGATATACGTGCTTATTACTTTTCAGAATTGTGTGGATTGAGTGAGCACTTAAAATAATAAATTTTATAAAAACGTGCAAGCTTTATGGTTCGTTTTGTGTTTAACAAATTCATATAAATACCTTTAAATCAATCGAGACATATGACAAAATTTAATTCAAGTTGGTTTATAGGAAATCGGGTCATTTCAAAGTGTGCGGATTGAGTGAGCATAAGAAAACATTTGTAACTTTTTTTATACGGCAGTAGGCGATTGGTATCCAAAAACGACAACTTTACAAAGGTTTTACAAAAAGCTAGTACAGAAATCTTAAATGTATCCTTCACGGATTCATAGATCAGAGTGGTCTTAAGTGAGAACTGAGTGAGCATACATTAACTGATATATCTCGCGTTTTATCTTTTTACAAATTGTGAGATTGCTTTTACAATTGTTTCTATACTTTTACTAAATAACTAGCATAATGTTATTAATTTTATTTAGGGTGCTCACTCAATCCACACACACACTGCCATAATTGGCATGGTTGCCATGGGCCTCGCTTTATAAGTGGTGCCCACCTCACAAATCATATTCTCACATCGTTATGGAGGGTATTCAAATACAAACACTATGAACTGAACGTATAGAATAGCCAGGAGATATCTACAATGTTAGCAGGGTAGGCACGCTACGTGCGTGTTGAAGTCACGCAATTACGTGACGGGAATACTGACACTTCGTCCTTATCTAGTCACTACTGGATCCTTGCTGTTCCCGAAAGTCCGACCTGTTACAAATAAGCTTTTTATACTATTTATATGTATAATCACTCTTTGATGATCACAATAAAACAAGAGCAAATTGTTTTTTTTTTCTAAATAAGCGCGATTTACCATCTTAGGGCCTCTTTACCAGTAACATTAGTGCGATGGTAGTCAAGGGCTAACTTAAACATACATAGGTAGGTACCATAGAAAGTAGATTATTAAAAGGCTTACAAAATTCTTAATTCAATATCTTCTTTCTAGTACTAATAGTATTTACAATACAATACTATAACACTATTGTACACCAATTAAACAACAATATTAATATAAATATCTTTACTACTAGTAATAATATTACAAAACAGAAAATGGTGTAGGCAATAGGCGGTCTTATCACTTAGAGCAATTTCTTCCAGACAACCAGAGGCCTATGGAGTTTTATAAAGAATTTTCAAGAATGGCAGGGTGTACATATAAAAAATTACAGTGACAAAAAAGCAATGCAATGTTATAGGTTGAGAATGGAAGAAACTAATAGATCACAGTTTAGAAATTAACAAAAAGAATTAAGACAAATTTAAACCTTGAAATGAAATAATTGAAGTGAGGGAAAGCCAAAACTATAACGTAGTGGACATGTAGTGTTCTTTAATCTGCCTTTTGAAAGAGCAGAGCGTTGCAGCCTGCCTTATAAGTAGTTAGCGGCAAGGAGTTCCAGAGACTAACTGCGTGAGCATTAAATGATTTTTTATAGAAATTACTCGAATGGGAAGGAGTCCGCAGAGTTAAAAGAGTAAAAGTATGTTACGTAAGTAAGTAGTATAGTTTCAGTAATTTTAAACGAATTGTTTTGCAGATTACATAATATTTACCGCGTGCAGCTTTAGCGTGGTTAAGATTTTCGGTTACTAGACAGTAAGAGATCTTGTAACAAAAAATAAACCAGGATAGTATAGTGATGGGGAGGTTTAACAAAACATTAAACTCTCAATGTTCACGTAGATAACAGGATAACATAATATATAATGTGGGTCGCCGTTTTTGTACTCACCAGTTGGCGTCACCGGCGAGTGAGGTCCTGCTGTCAAAGCCCACCCATACATAAACAGTGATATTCAGACAAGTGATAAGCGACAGTGCCACAAACTTATCTGACCCGTTGGCCAAAATTGGAACTAATGCAAATGTTATACTGTTGTCAGACAAAGACAAAGACAGTAGCGCCCTTCTTACCGGGTCAGATATGTTTGTGGCACTGACAGCCAGACCTCACTCTACACTAGCGCCTCTAGCGGCGAATTCACACGCCTTTACCCTCATTGCCTAAATACATATGTTTGAATGTTTCGTAATTTAGAGGAAAAAAACGTATATTTAAGGGCGTTTTTAAAGCACATACGAGGTGTGTATATTGATCTGATTATAGACTGATAGAAATGGGTTGCTTCGCTGTGGAGTCACGGAGAAAACGTGCCCGAAATACTTCACACTCTGACCGGTCACGAATGAAATGTAATCAACTATAACCTATTTCCTGGATAACAACGAAAGAATAATCTTACTTATCTCTGATAATGATGGGGATTCGTCTTACATCTACAGTATGGTAATTAAATATTCGATTATTTGAACGCAGTAAATGAGGTAGTTGTAGCATTTAAGTAGCTTAATTTTTAATTTTAATAATTATTATTTCCATACGAATCAATTTATTCGTTCTTCGATCGATTACAATTGATTCTTCTGTGTCTTTCTATCGGGTTGTTTCGTACTATTGGATTCCATCCCTTTGGATCCATCCCTTTGGATTCCAGCGAAGCGTACGTACTATGGGTTTCATGACATGAATTCATGTCGTTGGAGTTTAATGAATCATATTCAGATCAGAATGCACCATCCATAAAGAATCTTTATTTAATCTATATTGCTTGTCTGTGAGTTGGACTGTATTCTTGCTCCGACTGCCCAGAGGGCGCTGTTCGCCAACAAACGCGGCACAGGTAGTCGAGAATTTTCTGCCGTCGAGTTCGCCACGACTCCGCGAACAAGTCCAGAATAACGCTAGTCTAAACGGTTTAAAGTGCCCAGTTCCGTGCAAACTAATATCCAGTGTCCGCACCAACCACGAAGAATTCGGGGATCGCACCTAAGGACCTCCACTCGCCTGAAGTTTCACCTAAAGAAACCATTGACGGGATACGGCGACATCAACCAGCACCCGGGCCTCAGGTGAGTCCAGATTACAGTCCACTAACCATCGCTGACATAAATTGGCCCTACAAGCCAAATTCTTTATTGATTGGTGCATTCTTTATTCCAAATTTGTATAACATGCAAATTTAATTCTCTTTGTGTTTCGCACAAAGAATCTTATTTCACGTTCGTTTATTAACGTCGAAATTACAAAAATATTATAATAAAACACGGGTACTACCGGTTTAATGATAATTATTTAAGTAAGTTAAAGACAAAACGATCTCTTTCTTTCTCTCTCGAAAAATACAATTCATACAATTCAATATACCTATGTACATATATGTACATTTTGTAAAGCATAACGCACTATATACCTGCCTACCAACCTCTAAATAGCGAAAGCTAAGTTTGCAAAAGTTGAAATATTTTGATTCTACGTTTGAAATTCCTCGTGAACAGATCTTATGTTCGTATTAAAAATTGAAGTACTAACCTAACTTTATCGACATCGAGTAAATTTAAAATGCTCTTGCTGAAAATTTATGCATTTCTAAAGCCGGCTACGTGACGAGGAATTTTCATCAATGCGCGTTGTTAGCAGCTCATACGAGTACACGTTTAAGCTCTCCTTTCCGCATCACATCTACTCGAAGCCTCGAACAATCAGTATTCATCTTTTGAAATTCCCCTTTAGTACTTTCTCTTAGATATTCACCCTACAAAATGGATATTTTTTATCAGTGATCTCTGGCAATGATACATTTCAGCCTTGGTAAGGAGAAAGTATGGGGTTCATTCGCTAGCTGTTGTGTCGTCAACATATTGTTAAAAGGTTCGTTGAAAATATAAAACAAAACTTAACATTTTGTCTTCTTTTTTATAACTCAACATGACCTTGTTAATTGTGCTTGTGCTTAAGACAAGGAATACAAGCTTTTGTCGGTTGAAAAAGAGAAGATCTTTGGAAAAAAGGAAAATAGCAGGGATCATTCTATTTCGTCAAGGTACTAAGGTGTATCTACAATATCTTGGAATACGAATATAATGAACTATTTTCCACAATTCCCTTCGTTTGTTTCAAATCACGTTAAGCTCTAAGAACAATCGGAGGGTTCTACAGGAACCAACGAAACTTGTTTTATTTTGAAGTTTACAAAAATGCAGAAAGCGTTTTATACATATGTAGATCCCGCTGTTAAAGTTAAAGTTTATATATCTAAACAGGTAGCGGGAAAAACTTGAGTACGGACTTTAACAACAAGAAATTCAACTCTTGAGAGCGCGAAATAGGATAAATGTCTGTGGTTCACATTTCTAGAAGTGAGACACAAATATAGGAATAATGAAGTGGGGCATAATAAACTGGGAAGTTTTTTAATTCATTCGATTTCGAAAAGGCTATAAGTTATTAATTATCATCCCGAAACATTGTTATTGTACATTTTAAATAGTAACGTTATGAAATAATTAAATGTTTTGTTTCTCTTCAACGCTTGTATCAAAAAACATCCATACCTACTTTACTAATGAGGGTAACCGTTTTTGTGCTCACCAGTTGGCGCCACTGCAGAGGGCGGTCATGCTGTCAAAGCCCGCCCATACATAAACAGTGACAAATGAAATTCAGACAAGCGAAAAGTGACAGACAGACCTCCCTTTTCACTAGCGCCTCTAGCGGAAAATTCACACGCGGTTACCCTCATTACGTGAACTAAATAAGTTTTATTATTATTTCCATCATGAAAATAAAGCTGATTAAGCTTCCATCCTGATAATTATCGTGTCACAAAAAGGTAAATATTATTTTTGTTCCGAGTCATTTTAACGCAAAGTCGAAGTTCATCGGCCTATTAAAATACACGGAGGCTTTGCACGTAGCCATGGGACCAGCGCGTACCCGCTTGACTCCTCAAGACGCCTTCGAAGAGATTAATATTCTTGGCGAGTGGCAAGCTTCGATATAACAATAGCTATGTGTTCACGGCGCATGCATATTCGAATAATGGACATAAATGTTTCGATGAAATTGGCTCTAACATCGCGTGGACTATTGAGCTTTAGTATCGCCCTTGGCTTGGCCGGGGTAACCGGACGATGTACGAATAGGGCGGATTTAGTCGTGTTTAGATCCCAACATTAGGGGAATTATCAGTCTAAGTAAAAGCGTCCGCATAAATCTTTCGTTTTGAGTTTTGTTGTGATAAAAAGACATTATAATGTAGAAATCCAATGTACAATTACGGTTTGAAAGCCTGTCATGTTCCAAGGCGAGAGTTGTGTAACTTTGTGTCGTGTGAATGTGTGAGCGCTAGAGATTGGAGTGTGTTGAGTGAGTGACAAGAATCGGTTCCGCTTCCGGCAGGAACATGCTGAAGTTCTGTTCACCGGCGGCGCGGCGGCGTGAACCAAATGCGGTACATTACTAAGTTTTAATCTCCTTAAATGAGCGTGTAATTAATTCATTTAATATCGTTAAGTCTTCGAAGGTGAATCATCTCATCTTTGTAATACACAATTCTGTAACTCTGCTAGGGATGAGTCTTTCTATGTGAGGGCTATAGGCCATAGTCTACCACACTGGTCATTTACCCTTTGGCAGACTTCATATTATACCCTTTTAAACCATTAAGACGAGTTGTGCTGAGTAGGTTTTATCATAATGTTTTATTTCACTGAAACAAGTGATTTATTTTTATAATACCTACACGTGTAACTTTGACATGACATGCTTTCTGGATTCAAACACAAACCTCTATTAGCGAGAGGCCAAAGTTCAAACCTGTGAATTGTAACATGGTACGATATGAATAATAACGATAAAAATGTTTTTTGAAAGAAGATTATAGATAAGTACATTATACCTAATTGAGATTTTTGTACTTATAGTACACTCATTTCGCCGAACAATCTTTGGCCACTTTACGTCGGATAACGGACATGACATGTTTTATTATGGTGCTTCAGAAAAAAACATTGTATCCCTGCATGAATTTACATAACAGTTGGGAGATGGGTATAATCAAGCCTCGGGCGGTCGCAACAGTGTCGATGTTAAATGGATAAGAAAATATATCTCCTTTGCTCATGTGTGGACTTACATACATCCAACCTCTTACGCGTATCTTTGGTACGCTTAGACCCGTTGGGAGGTCAATTTCACCGCAATAAGTATTTAACAATGCTGATGCTGCTTTTACCGTGACATATGTATTTACTAACTGTAGGTATTCCTTGAGAAGCAAGTTATGAATTTTTGGAATTATTTAGTTTTCACTTTCAAAATATTTAAGAGAGAAATAAGAGACACTCGTGAGGAGTTTGTCTCATAAAAAAATGCTTGAAGAAAGTTCTTCAAAGTGAGAAAAATTTCGACGTTTGTAGTACCAAATCGAAAGGGTTTTTGTATATTTATTATTTTAATTTGGTAGGTAGATAAAAAACTAATAAAACATTAATTAAATTAATTGGACAATTAGTTATACAATTTCATTGGTCAACTAGTAGGTAATCCAATATTATGAGGTCAATGATATTAACAAATTAGTTAGGTATTCCTTATCATTTTATTGAGAAAAAATATTGATAGATAGGTACTACACAAAATTAATACGACTTGCTTAAAACTTAATTAAGTACCTGCCAAAGTGTATTTAAAAACATAAATAATGTACCTAACTGAAATTGAGATTCCACTTGTTGGTTGAAGGTACCTCTTTATTGCTCGATAAAATTTACGTTCAGTCATATAAAAACCTCTATAAAGTTGTTTGGGTCCTGTCGTTATGCCACGTGACAATAAACTGTAAACTTTACTTTGTTGGACTTGTTGTTTTAACGTCTTCTTGAAGGTAAAAACTTTGTACCTATTCATCCAACTTGGTATGATTGCATCTTCAATTAGGTTTGATGTGTGTACGTACATACCTACAATACTGTGAAATACCTAAAAATATAATAATATACATAACAAAATCAAAATAACTACTAAAATAAATACTGTGAAGCTACTATTTTCTTAATACGTAGTAGTTTATTTAACCCGAAAGTACCTAATTATTCGCTCACTGTGTAAAATAACATTTACCTTGTTTAAGATGCCTTTAAGAAATAATAACAAATAATTGGCAAATAAGTCCCATTACTCTGCTATCCATATAAGCCTTATATTAGCTGGTAACACTGATCCTCGTTGTTTCCAGGTGAACCCGGGTAGAAAGGCGTCACTGAGTGGGATCCGAGAGGGTGACGTCATCTCCTCCATAAATGGCCACAACACGAAAGGAATGAGCAATGCTGAAGCCCATGCGATGCTCAGATCAGCTGGTCCTGTGCTGAGGCTTGGGTTGAACGAGTAAGTACTTAGATGACGTCAATTTGTTAAATCAATCAAAGCGTAAAGTTTATGTTTGTTACCAGATACTCATAATTTATTGTGATACTAACAGTTGCTCGCCGCTGCTCTATTGCAAATGTAGAGCCTGGGAAATCTTTATTAAAACTTAATAAAATTATAAGTGCGTTTATTTTGTTACCTAAAATGTATGGGTGTTTTGACTATGTATCTACTAACTAACGTAATGTCGTTAATCTAGTTTCATAATTTTAAGTAGGTAACATACTCGTATATATCTACGTTGTATGAAGTTAGGAAATGTTAAAGATGGGTATTTTTGTACTAGGTCGTAGATACTTGATTCAAAGAGGCATTAGTTTATAAAGGCCGTGCGTACCTACTTTAGATACTATCGGAAAATACTTGAAAACAATGTTCAACGGAATTCTCGGAATTCAGATTGTTATGCAAGCTATTCACCTTACTACTATAACTGAGTGAGTTATAATGAACAGAACCATCACAATCTGTAACTGTTCAACTAATTAATCAAATAATGTATTTAGTGATCTTAGAATAAGGGCAGTAAAAGCCATAGGACATAAACATGTTTGTAATGTCGGCTTTCTTTTATACATATGTGAGTAACCGGGAAATTTAATGAGCAGATTACAGGGTTAAAATCATGATTGTAAGTGATCCCTCTGACTCATTGACATCGAAAATAATAAAGGTATCAAACATGTTGACGGCCGGCAACAACTTTGCGGAGTGCTGCTAGATATTGGCCTCTACGCTGCAACCGAAACCTTTAAAAACATATATGTAGGTAAGGGTGATTTGTAACTCGACGTATTCCTGTTGGGATGTGGTAATACAACCAATATCCAACAAAATTAACCATAATGTCCCTAATACCAAGTCAGCTGGTTATCGAGATATTCCTTATTTTTGGTTTTGGTCAAAGAACACCGAATTTGAGTACAAAAAAATCAATAAATAAAAAAGTAGTGGTTTGAATTGAGTTGTGTGCATTTCTATCAGTGACCAATACATCAACAATCATTTATTAATACTAAACTAATAACTAATAACTAATATAAACTCGTTGACGATCCTACTACTGCGTCAACTACCTGCTGGATAACAACTTCTTCATCTTCAGTAGTGTAAAGGCGTGGTCAACCGCCATCATTTTGTTGACGTTGAAATTGTCCAGTTTCCAATTGAACTGAAGACTGTAATGTAAGGCGCTCGTCGTTGAGGGTAACGACGAATGTACTCTCGACGAGCTTCATCCGCGTTTCCATCACAAAAGACATAACAATAAATAATATCGGCATACTCGGAATTAGAGTAAGCCGTCATACTTATTTAGAGATCAAAATCAACGTAAATTTGGGAGATCGCGTTGGTAGCCAGAAACAAAACACTGCTGCTGTTTAATTTTCATTTTAAATTATCAAGTGGGTCTAATACACGAACGACAAACGACAATAACAACTAAAAAGTTTGCAACTCAGGAACTTATACCACGGTACGATAACAAAGGGTTTTACGTCGCACGTGCTCTACATACGTTTTTTTCTGAAATGTTTTGTTTGTGTCTTATTAATTTTACTTGTTTGGATAGCTTATAAAACAAGGATGTTTTTCATGTAGTTTGTACGCTTGATGTATACTAGATTTTTTAAAATAAATCTACTTTTCTATCGAACACATTCGTAAGAAAATATTTTTTTTTTACAAGAATTCACTTGTTATTTTAAAATGTGTAACACTTGTGCCTGCATTAGTATTAATAAATGATTGTTGATGTATTGGTCACTGATAGAAATGCACGCAACCATGGATGTAGAAAGTAAAGATGCGCCCGTAACATACATAAGGCGCACGACGAGTGGTCAACATTAGGTTGTGTGATTGAGTGATTGATCAAGTCAGTCTGTTGTAGACAGCAGCGAGTTACACATCTTCCTTACGCAAAATTGATTTCAGTAATTACGTCCGCAAATGTAGAAAATATGGCTTCCTGTGCCTTCAAAAATATTCTAACAATTCAAGAAACACAAATAAAGTCCAAAGGAATCACATTTCATTATGTAAACATTGAATTGTAAATTATTTTCACTGTTTCTAAAATAATAACTTTAGTAAAATGGCGCGTGACATATGTAAGAGTGACAGAGACAGCATGACTAAAACTTCCAAACGCGGAAGCGAGATATCACTATGTAATCTGTTCGTTTTCAAATATAGTAACAAATTTCCATTGCGCCAACTTCACGCACAAACCGATTCAATTCAAAATTGGATTATTACAACTTGACACACATTCGAACGTGCAAGGCCGGTCTATATTATGTATGTCTATGCACGCAACTCAATTCAAACCACTACTTTTTTATTTATTGATTTTTTGTAGTCAAATTTGGTGTTCTTTGACCAAAACCAAAAATAAGGAATAATTCGATAACCAGCTGACTTGGTATTAGGGACATTATGGTTAATTTTGTTGGAAATTGGTTGTATTACCACATCCCAACTGTATACATTACTCTCTTTTAAAAAGATATCGGAACTCAGCTCTGCAGATTTCAACATCAAAGAAATTGACTGTATGTTGTAACTGTAAATTTAAATGTTTAATTTTATGCCAAAAATGCCTTGCATCATTTTGGAAAAGAGCTGATACTCTTCAAACTGTTCGATCAAAGCTAAACCACCGCGCTGAACAAGGCTTAAAAATACAGATAGACACACACAGACACACAGGTCAAACTCTTCACTCTTCTTTTTACATCAGGGCTAAAAATAATAAAGGTTTACACACCTGTCTGGAGTGGAATTCCCTATTGCGGTCGGTGTGACCAACACAAACGATCTGAAAACAAACCCTTTCTTGACCCATAAATGTCTGCCCAGGGAATCGACCTAAGACCGTTTCGTACACTATTTACTGCCAATGACGTGACCATGGTCAATAATTCGATTCAGACAGAAACGTGACCATCAAAATTCGAGACGCTTCCTGCACTAACACGCAGATGCATCGGGATGAACTGTCGTTCACATTTCCAGACTATCACTTATATGAATAAATTTAATACGGGATGTAAGCTATCCGTGACGAGACTTTCAAGTGTATCATAAGCAGTAATTACCTAGCTGTTTGCACTTCGGTCTACCGCACACAAAAGCCGATGTTCCAAATTCCGATATTTTTATGAAAAGTGAGCATGCAGATTAACTTAATGACAGCCGACCCAGAAGATGGCTCAGAACGGGACTAGGTTTGTAATTTCAGTTAGTAATTAGGTATTCTAATTCGAGCACAGATGTATTGAGATGGTGGCCTTTAAAAAGTGTGACCGGCTCTTGTTGTGGGATAGTTATGGGTTGCAATCATTATGGAGTTGAGAAATTAGTACCTACGTAATCTATAACATTAATTGTCTAACTCGTATGATATTCATCTACGCAAACCATTTGAATTTTAGACGTAGAATTCTTTTCGTTTTATTATCTACCCATTCTCCATAAAATTCATTTGGGAAACGGCGTGTGAAGACAGTAAATGCATTCCCTGTCTGCGAGCATTACGCGACTTGACGTTAATCCGATCTCTCCGCGTTCGCAAGCATCGATCGACGAATAGAGATTAGACATCATTGCAACGGAACTGTTAACGTGTCTTGATGGCGACATATGCGTATGTAGGGTTGTACATCTATTCCTTATTTCTGATTGATATCTATATTGGTGTCACTGAAAACCTTTGGCATCCTACGGAAAATTTTGTAATTGTTTAGAAAACGATATAATATGTATAAACACGCTAAAATGCATCGTTTTGATCCTTCATACTTGCACAGCTACCTAGGTACTGTTTAAAAAAACACGATCAGATTTGATTTCAAAATTTATCTGGAAAATATGGCGCCTAATGTTACAAACGTTAGGTACATTTGCTAACATTATTTCGTACGTCTCTACATTTGAAAATTAAAGATTTATTATTGTAGGTACCTACGTACTCTTAAAATCTTAGAACCAAAGCCAACTTCAAAAAAAGTGGTCGGGTACTTTTTGAGATTTCTCTCGATTTTGATGGATTTAAAATACTGTTACGTGTCAGGAGTACTGGGTTCGAGAAAATGCCAAAATGTACCACAAAGACTTTATTGTACTCGTAGATACACAAATTACACAGTACACACCAAAACACTCTGCACGTAGGTACTCCTAAGCACACTCGTCGAACACTGTATCGCCCGTAGAAATCACTTCACTTCTCACTGGTATCGCTCGTAGGTATCGCTGGTATCTTCCTGGTTTCGCTTCCGAAACTAGAATGCCCGCAGTTGACCGAGTGCCCCTTTTTATACCACTCACGCACCATTCATGCCGATGCAGAATATTTCCGCAATTTTTGGAATAACCGTCTAGTATATTCCTTGCAATCGACTTTCAACCTTAAGACTATTGCCGTAAGGTCGAAGCGTCGTGCGCGTACTTTCGAGACTGCCGCGCTCCATTGTTCCCTTGTTCGTTTGACATGTTTATGGCCCCTATTGTTTATTGCTTCCGGTTTAGCGAAGTACATACGCCGGGGTTGTCACAATACAATTGTGTCGGCCTGTAATAGAATAATTACATAAGTCCATTAAATGTACCGTACGTAATCAAAGATTTTGCTTACTCTTTTTAAGATCCAAAAAAAAGTTTTCATTAATTTATTTAATAGTTTTTACGTTCAATAAAAACTAATCTTATAATTTCTCTCCTATAATAGTACGGGAGGCCATGATGCTGAATGTGGATTTACTCGAGCGTCATAGAGACCTATTGGGTTGCAAAGCTTAGATGATAAGAAGAAAAAAATGTTATAATATAATGTATACCTTTTCATCGGTGGGGGAAGCGGCTATAGGTCTTTAAATATGTAAAAAAAAAAATTTTTTTTTTTTTTATTTTTTTTTTTAATAATGTATGTATGTTAATCTGACCGTTTGCATGATGGGGGTGATCGTACTTAAGGGTTGAAAATGATTAAAAAAAAATTTACTCGAGCGCGTCAGATTTTCTAAGGGGGTGTTAAGTGCACCAAAAAAAGCTCTAATTCAATAATCTGACGATTTGGATGTGACCCAAACTCGCAGCCATTATACTAATATGCAAAAAAAATCGCCATTTTGAAATACTCAAGCGCGTCAGATTAAGATATATATGGTTCATCTTTATGTCCTAGACTTGCTGTCTCTTAATCTGACGATTATCTAGAGGGATTTCCCTATTCTGCCAAAAAAAAAATTAAATCATTGAACTTCATTCATAGAAAAGCTCAGGAAATAGCATGCAAATAAAAAAGTGTATGTTTTTAAGTAGAATACTTGTATTTACATAATATAAGGGACGTAATATCAATCATAGTTTAAACTATGCTTCAAAGTTTAGTCACGAATTATTTCTTAAGATCAACGGTAGATAATCGATCAAGTCCAGTTTAAATTATTTAAACTCTCCCGAAGGTTGGTTAAAAACCTCCTTGTGAGATTAACCTTTCGTTTCATTTGACGTTTCTTCAAGATAGTTTTTGAGTTATTCATAATAATGTGTATTGAATTTATGGTAGTTGCCTCATAACTTTTGACTGGGTGTTCTGATTTTTACATTTTTTTTTATTCGGAAGCTGGTGCTTGTCTTGTGATATTGTATAAATTTGAGCGCCCTCTAATGGGCAGTTTTTGAGTTATTTTTAATAATGTGTGTTTATGGTCGCTACCTCATAACTTTTTACTGAGAATTTAAATTTTCATCCTTCCATCATTTTTTTTAATCGAAAGCTCGTCGTATGTTTTCGTATAAATTTGAGCGAAATCTGACGGGTAATTTTTGATTTATCTCTACTTTTCGATTTTGAACATTAAACTTTAATGACGAATTTTTGTTATTTCGGCTCTTATAAATCGTTAGATTATACAGGGTGTCCCGTAACGAATGGATAATACGGCACCTACGTGTAGAGGGCACCATGCCGGTTCAGATAAACAAATGTTATGTTCAGTAAAAGTCCTTCCGTTTCCGAGATATTCGACATTTTCAACATTTTCAAAATTGTTCCACCCTTCGCCATTCTTTTTGGCGCCAGGACTATAAATGAAGACATTTTTTGGATCTGTTTTTTGGATAGTATTCCTGGATAGATGTGCTATCGAATGTCTTCAATTATTTTTATAACCAAAGCAAAGTTTTTTTATAAATTAAGATTTAATACCAACTTAACGTTTTTTCATATTTCATTCTTGACTTTTACTCTGCCGTGGTTAAAAAAAAATGTATGGTGGCTTGAATACCAATTTCAAAAAAAACTAGCCCGTTTCACCCAGATTCTGAAATGGTATGTTACAGGGTATAATCTACCTTTAGATTTGAAATTATTTTCTTTTAAAACGAGGTAGAGCCCATTTTTATGATACTACAATTTAATTCCAAAATTTGGTTTGTTACCTTAATGAGCTTCAAAATCATCCAAATTCACTTGACTGTCCCTTATTTGTCAAGAGAGCAAAACATGTGCTCTAATTTAAGAGGTTTGAGCTTATTTTACTTCATTACCTACTTAATACTAAAACCCCTTGAAATGTTACTTTCAGCAAATAAATAAAGCAATCAAATGATAATTTCCGTTGATAAGTATTTTTAACTGACTTCAAAAACAGGAGGAGGTTTTAAATTCGTATCATGTGTTTTTTCTTATGTGTGTTACCTCAGAACTTAGTACTGAGTGAACCGATTTCGATAATTCTTTTGCCATTCGAAAAATAGAGACTGCTGTCTGATCACTGGTACCTAGTGCCTGTCATGTGGTCCGTTATAAATTTGAGCGCCACCTGGCGAGTGGTTTTTGAGTTATCTCGATTTTAAATTATTTCGGTTATTTTTTAGTTAATAGTTATTTTTAATGAGTGTTCAAAGGTTATTTGCTCTTTTCGCTATTAGAGGGTAAGAGGCTATTTGCTCTCTTTATTCTGGTGGTACCAGAGTTACCAGACTTAGTCATATTCTAGTGGTATAAGGCTTCAAAATTATTATTTTGACCAATAATCGTGAATCAAGAGAATTTGAATGGTTTTGAAGCTTTCTTAAGGTAACAAACCAATAAACTTGTAGTATCATAAAATGGGGTCTACCTCCTTTTCAAAGAAAATAATTCAAAATCTAAAGGTGGATTATACCCTGTAACATACTATTTCGAAATCTGGGTTAAATGGGCTAGTTTTTTTTGAAATTGGTATTCAAGCCACCATACATTTTTTTTAACCACGGCAGAGTAAAAGTCAAGAATGAAATATGAAAAAACGTTAAGTTGGTATTAAATCTTAATTTATAAAAAAACTTTGCTTTGGTTATAAAAATAATTGAAGACATTCGATAGCACATCTATCCAGGAATACTATCCAAAAAACAGATCCAAAAAATGTCTTCATTTATAGTCCTGGCGCCAAAAAGAATGGCGAAGGGTGGAACAATTTTGAAAATGTTGAAAATGTCGAATATCTCGGAAACTGAAGGACTTTTACTGAACATAACATTTGTTTATCTGAACCGGCATGGTGCCCTCTACACGTAGGTGCCGTATTATCCATTCGTTACGGGACACCCTGTATATTTTTCGTTATCCTTGAATCTGTTCCTTCAAAAAAAAAAAAAAAAAATAGCCAAACTCGAGACTGTCAAGATGGCGTTTTTTTAACAACTTTGTAGCTCTCCCTTTTCATTGCGTCATTCTCAAATTGTCAGATTTGTGGAATATACACTTTTAAGCATGTAATTAACTCACCTTACTTAATCTGACGCGCTCGAGAATGTCTGATGATCAATTTTTTTTACTAATCTGATCCTTTATTCTTGAGGCGCGGCCTTATACATATATGGGGCTCATATTTGGTGGAGGTACTTAACTGGGTACAAGATACCCCCTGTACCTTAATCTGCTGCGCTCGAGTAAATCCAAGAATCCCCTCTTGGGCTCCCTAGCTATAAACCATTATTTGTTAACACAAAATAACAAGTTAAGTAGTTCGCGTACTAATCTAAGTTTTCTTGTTGTCAGAGACAGAGAGGTGTCACCGCGAAGAAGATCCATCGGAAAAGCCAGCGAGTTGAAAAGTAAGTTAAACGGCATATGCGAGTGTTGCTCCTATTTATCTTTGTCAACTTTAAGTACCCTTTGAAGTGTGTACCGCTTAAGTATAATGTAAAGTTTTGTAATTAACTTCAGTACAATTTATTCTTCTTTAACTAGCAACCAAATGTGTAAAAATATATTGAATACATTGTATTGTGAATCCGCATTAAATATAGAGTGATAGTGACATACGTTTGTGAAGTACGTTTTAGGCCTCCACAGTTAAGTGGATAGAGGTTATTAAGGGGTTCAACTTGAAGCCAATCCGCAAGGTCAGCTCTTTAGTACGTCTGGCGTTCCATGCTCATGTAGAAGAACGATAGAAAAGCAGAAGATCATCTACGGAACTGACAAATTAAGTATAGTTTATACGCCGCAGGGTGAGACAATATCACGATCACTCTGTTAATAGTTTACAACTGAAGATATCTGATGGTATATATATTATGATGTCTAGTACTACCTACTCAAGAAGGTAGTTCTATATTGTTAATGGGTCACGGATTTTAGTATCATCAATGTTCAATATAACAAACCGGCGGATGTCGAATTATATTTCGGACCTACGAAATTGTACCTATTGCGTTAAAATCCCCAATAGCCTTTTTCAGATATCTTCCGTAGGTATCTCAGATATAATTATAGGATAGGTAGATGTCGTGGCGGACTTTTATAAGTCTTATTAAGAGCTCCAAGTTTTTGCGTTCTGTATCTCTTACTTTTAGGGCGACCGTAATAAGAAATGTATTTACTCGACGACTTAAGTTGCAAAATAGGTCTACTTGAAAAACCATTTATTCAAATTATATAATTATATACCTAGCTTAAAGTTAACCCTGAAAATCCATTTTAAAAAGCTGTAAAAAGTTTTTTGAAATTGTGTCCCGAATATTTCCTACTGGGAGCATTTAAATTTACAACGCCACAAACTGGTAACTCTTTGTAATTAGTATAAATAATGTCGTCTGCATTCGTTGAAAGTCAAAGAGTCGAGAAGTCGACCGCATATTGATTAGTTATTGAGGCTGCCCCTGCAGGATTCGAGAAGTTTTCCAACATTCCTTTTGTTATCTCAGTATCGAACGGGATAAGACTAGATAAAACCGGTTAATCCATTATAGTTTATTATTACGTCTTATTACTTACGTACGGATTATGATAAACGGACCAACAAACTTGCGGTTTCCAAATCTTTAATTTATACTTTCGAAAAATTTTTTGTCGTATTCCTTATTCCTTCTTGATTTATATCGAGCAAAGTTTCGCAAGAACATTTTGATGTGTTGATAGTTTTTAAATGTTTATTTTGTACGAGTATCTGTATTTCTATTGCTTTTATACCTGCCAAAAGATTACACACATTTTAATGTTTTAGGGCGAGTCTGTCAAACGCAGGATTAGCGAAGTAGGAAGTAATAATTAGACCATGAATTTGAACAATAAGTAAGTTATGAAAATACGATTATATTTCAAAAAGTCTTTCACTTTTCATTCAAACAGGGGCACTGAGTATGGTCTCAAGTGCATTATTATTCACTTTAGGGCCTCTACGCCACTCCTTTTAGTTTTTCGTAGCTAGCGAACTCCACATTGTATATCTCCTAGAGTTCAGGCACGTGAATTACACGTACTTTTTAGGTTAAAAGCGACGGCTTCACCTTTTTTACACTCTTTTTTTCAATGCAATGCTCGTATAAAGTTTGATTTTCTACACACATATTTAAGTTTAACTTTATTATACGTCATTCACGTGTTTATTACTATAAGTTTAAATATAATTATATAGTTTATAAACACTGTGTGATGTATATATTTAAAAACGGTGAAAATCTCTCTAGGAACCTTTAATATATAAAAATGATATAGATATTCAAACTTAGAGCCATATAGTCGAATTTACAGTAAAACCATACTGTAAAGAATGCTAATTATTCGAAATATTATGCAAGGTTAAAGTTGAATATTTATGTATCACTTTATAACCATGCCACGCAATTTAAACCCTGTTAAGTATAGAAAAAGAATATTTCTCACCATGTAGGTGTAGGTATGTAAGTGTAGGTGTAGCGTGTCCTCCACTTCATAAAGTGCTTGTACTTTATCGTCCTACACGTGAGAAGCTCGGAAATAACGTGACGCTTTTAAGCACTAGAGGCGTCAAATGGAGCTTTTAACAGAGAATTCTTCCTATGATCAAACAAACCCTCTGAATTCAGCATTATTTAATATTATACCAATATAATATCGTAATGTATTATATTTAATATTTTTATTTAACGCTCTAGGTAGGAAGAAACATCACGTAATAAAGTATTTTCTGTCAGACATGATCCAAAGAGAAAGTTTTACACGAAGATAGGTTGAGTTAGCGATACGTAGCGATAGCGTACTTAGGTAAATGAATAAAATGTTAAATGTAATGCATAGCCTTTAATAATAACTATAAAGGTAATATTAGAGTTAGGTTTATCATCTTCTTAGAGGTTGTCTGGAAGATATTATTGTAGGTACTTAATTCGTAATAAGACAAATATTTCGTTTCTTAGGTAAAACCCAGGTCGTTTGAATTAAAAAAAAATGTACAATCCATTTTACTTATGTAGGTAGTATTTCTTTGTTTCAGGACCGTCTCAAATAATAGCTGAGGTTAATAGTGGGAGGGCAACACCGCAGCCGCCGGTGTACGCCACTATAAGGCCGTCTCAATCTCCGCATAATCGGACGTTTTCCTCCCCTATGCGTTCACTCAACTCGGTGCAAACAACTCTCAGCTCGACGCCACTCGTAAAATCCATCGCGCCTACTGAAGAACCGCTCAAGTTTCATCCCACGAATCCTTTTTATACAACATTACCCTCAAATTACTCAAGTGCTTCCAAACTTCCCGTACCAAACGGTAAAGCGTCGCTTGCCGGAGTAGATAGAAATAAATCAATTAATAAATGTAAGGAATCACCTTCTTTTGAAGAGTATAGCACAGAAATACAACCACCTCTTTTTTCAACGCCATATGATTCTAGATCTACAAATGAAACTGATTTACAAAGTAGTATGACCGAGACAAAACTGAGCACAAATGGTAGAAGTGATACTTACTCCGGCAACAGTAAATACAAGAATTCGAACGAAGAAAATACGCACAGCAATGTAGCACAAAATAGAAAGAATCCTTTTGAAACAAAGCGAAACAATGATCTTTTTAAAAAGTATTTACACGAAGAGTCTAAGATGAACGGGACTTCGACGTTTGACTCTGAGAAAATATTCAACACGAAAACTAACAATGATTTTCAGTCACGCGAAGAGGTTATTGAAAGGTCAACGATAACTGAACATAAAATAAATGAAATAGAAGAAGTAAAAACGACAAAGAAAATTATATTGAATGGTTCGTGCGACAATGGACATGGAAGCAATGAAAGCATTCAATTAGATTTGTCCAGATCTCCTAGTTATAGACATACATTGAGTATCCATACAGAATCACCGAAAAATGAACATAATATTAAAATTCAAGTATTTTCAAACGATTATGAATTATCAACACCTACACAGACGCAAAGTAATTACTTTGATACATTTGAAGGAAGAGACCACGGCGGACAACGGTTGTCGGCTAAGAGTGACCACCACCTATTACGCGACGACTACAGCACGTCTGCAGGTAAGTCGATTGTATAATTTTGAAATTATATTCATAAGTGTAATTATTTTCTACCTTGTAGCAGCGTGGTAAAGCGTGGTCTAAGCATACATCGATATAAGGAAAGATTCAAACTTAGTAGTAGGTAGCTCACTAATGGATCGAAGTCAAAAAGGTCAAATTGTGGTTATTAATTTTTCTCTTTAAGCGTCTATGTAAAACAATGGGCCTTGAAACATAAGTTCAATAAGGTTGCTAAGAAATCAACTGAAACAAAAGTCAATAGCGAAATAACTGAATTAAGAATCGAATAAATACATTAGGTGGAGTAATTTCAGCCTACATTTTATTATCGTTATGTTTGGTCTTAATTCGTGTTTTATAAGAAGTTACGATGCATCATTGTGAATGCTGGAGGCAACCTAGTTAATTCTCGGAGGAGGCATAATATACGGAAGCGGAAAGGGCGGGACCTCAGAGGAGCGGAGTTCCGTTAGAATACGAATTTATGCCACTGTCTGTCGTATTACACATCTGTGCTTCTTATATGTTTCACCTTTTTATTAGGTTCATTTTTATAGCCCTGCTTATAAAGCAATTGTATATTTTTGGAGAGGAAAAGACTATGTTAGGACGCGTAGGTATGCAGTGTATTCAGAATCATCGCGATAATTATATTTGAGGTCAAAATATCTTAAGGCACTAGGTACTTTATTTTGGACGGGTTAAAATAGATTTGTATAATAAACATCATTCATAGTGTATTTGTTACACACGTGTCAATGCAAAGTAATAAATTCGGTCACTATGTTCCTAAAAGTTCCTTGCCTAGAGCAAAGGACTAAATCAACATACAAAATCTTAAATTTTGTACAATACCTAAGAAGACGTAGATCTAATTAAGATTGCAACATGATACTCGAACATTCATAGACCATGCAAGTTATATAAAAGCTTGTAATAAATACTAAACACTAACACGCTCATGCCTTCGCACTAGAATTCTCTGTTTCCCTGGTGGCATGGAAAGCGCAAACAACACAACAACTTCTATGACTCGAGAAAAAACATTTATCTTTCATATAAATATACATCCCAGCTACGAATCAAATATAGAACCCCTCAGGCAGACAGGCCTACTAACTAAATTACATTGTCCTCATCGTATATTTAATGGGTGTCATTAATCCCTGAATAAAAAAAATATTCATGAATATTATTTGATCGGCATTTTACGTAGAAATGGCTGTACATTTTACATCGCTATCGAGGATTATTATAATCCCATTAAATGGAAAACTGTTGTAATCCCTATTTGCGTTTCATTTAGCACTTCACGTGATTGGCATAATTGATTGAAGAGCAAAAGGAAAAAATGAACTAGGAAAGTTGTGGAATTTATACAAAATTAAACTACCTATCGTATTTTTATCACGAACTAGGGAACTTCAGCTGAATAGGGACGTGTTCACAGTTAGAAGAGGAAAAGGGTGATTAGGGCATAATAAAACGACTGTTATTTGATATAATATGTACCTACTTACGAATGCAAAAGGCTCAAAACAGTTTTACATGTCATACACTTTTTTCATTATCACAAACACAAAAAAATAAAAAAACAATTACATATTTCCTTTTGTCACCACTAGCCCATTTTTCTTTTTGTAATTTTCTCCTGTATGTAAGGTTGCCTGGAAGAGATCGCTGCTTAGCGATAAGGCCGCCTTTTTTGTATACACATTTGTATTTTAATTTCGCTCTATGTGATTATTTATGGTGTACAAATAAAGAGTTTATCTATCTATCTATCTATCTACACTTATCAATCATTTTCTATCATTTTCGTTATTCGTTATTCGCTATGTGCGAAGCGGGTGGTAGGTGTACCAAAACGATTGCAGCGCACAACGTGACAAAAAATGGAAACTACTTCGGCTGACTGGCTGTCAAAATAGAAGAATTTCAGTACAAATTAAAGCTAAAAAATGGGTCACGATTATTAAAATAAGCAGGATAATAAGCATACAAGTAGTAAATGAGAAATTACTCACACGAAATAGAGATCTGACATCACATAAAAATTGCTTACATTTAAACTGGTTTTGTAGGGTGTTAGTGTCACAGATGTCTGTCGAATCACTTGGGCTCGTATTAAGTACTTAACCCTTGCCGTTACGTCGTAATTCTTCAACATTTCTTAAATGCTAGGTTAATACTAATTTATTGCCTTTAATTTTAAACATCCAACTTTTGTGGTTGGTAACTAATATTGTGTGTAATACTTTCGAACCCGGTTTTTATGATTATATCCATTTTACACATACACTATTCAATAAATTGCACTCAAATAAAGTCAACAAGTACCATTTACTCTTTATTTTGGTTCAGTGTTACCATAAAAAACTTTGTGTAGTTCCCCATATTTATGGGAAAATTTGTAAATTATAAAGTAAATGATTTCAATAAAGCTTTACAATAACGACGCTGCAGGGTGCCTAAAGATCCTGAACGCCGCAATAAGTGGGTGGAAATAAAACAAAAAATTAAAGTACTGTTTCAGCTGTAATATTATATATTGTATATTTTTAGGATCATTATTCTGAGGAGCAGATGGAACGCAAAAGGGAATAAAATATGGATGTCGATTCTGCGGAAACTGACGAAGAAATAAATGAAATCACTGAATCGCCGCGAAAACAAAAAATGAGGAAAATAATTTGCCGTTTACAAAATGTATCTGCTAGGAGACTAGGAGAATTGTTAATTTAAGTCTCTATTTATATATGATTATGAAAATCATAATTGTTTATTAGAATTAAATGCATTAATCCTGTATACTTTTTCTTCATAATGAAAATGTTACTCTACATAAATCAATATCAACTGCATAGATGTGGCTAAATGTAACCTCTGTGTGTCTCTTTTTGTCAGCGATTTAAAGTAATAAAAGTTATGATAGCTCACTCATGTATAAAAATAATTATTGCTTTTTACAAAAAAAAAAAAACCGACTTCAACCTCGATAAGCAGAGATAACTCAAAAACTACTCGCCAGATGGCGCTTAATTCAACATGTAAATGTAAAGTTCTCGTCACTAAAAATTCACAAATGTGTGAATTAAATTATTTAAATTAAATTACATTAAATGTCCACTACATTTAAATAATGCAATAATAATTATAATGCATAAAAAATATTGAATTTATTTAAAAACAAATAATTGGCTGAATAGACAAAAAAGAAATTGAAAAAAATTTAAAAAAGTGACAGCGCGTCATCTAAAATTGAAAAAAGTCGCCATTCTTTTCACACACACATGTCATTGATGATGTTCAGCGACTTTTGGAATGAAAGCGTTTAGCAACTTATGAAAAAGTTATGTTAAGCTAATTATGAACGTCTGTAAGTTAAGCTAAATTTGCATCCGTGTCACGACATTGACTTATGGTTCGTTGGGTGTTCAGGTGTTTTGCACTTTAGATTCTGTCAAGCGACTTTTGCGGCCGACTGTACCACTATATGTCAAAATCTGTCCAGCAGCTGTTTGAACTGTAGGGCTTGACAAAGAAATAAACATCCATACAAACATACATACATATCTACTCTCGAAAAACATTACCCTCCTTCTGGCGCATTCGGGTAAAAACTAATATGCTATACCTATTTTAAAATTTTACGCTTTATATTTTTGTTAGTAAGTTACCATAAATACATTATAATTCCTGCAGAACTACGTTTTCGGGGTCCGGTAGTTAATAACAAATAAAAAAGTATAAAAAAAGAGTGTGTGTACTTATGTACACGCGTTAGAAGTTATACTTCTTTAGCGTATGGAAAAAAAATAACTAAAATGCAGTAGTGATTAACGATAAATATTAAAATTAATCAAAAAGATTTTATTTAAATAAATCACTAATAGTCATCCTAAACTATCTTTGAATACTTAGTTATAATTTATTTACTGTTATATTGCAGTTAAAAACCTTTATTAAATATTTTACCAAAAAGACTAGTCGTTGCATACCGTATAACGAAACATTAATCTTTAGCTAGTCTGTGCATATTATGTCATGTCAATGTGCCACAAACAATTATTTTCAAACCGTGAACTCATGAAAATGTTTCATACTAACGCCATCTATGAAACATTAGGATAACTTCTACGAGGTACTGTTTGTAACGTGTTGAAATAGTACTTCTATTTGTTGTCAGATGACGCTTCGCCAAATTTATTTGGAGAATTTCGTTCAGAAAACGCACATTGTGCCGTTGTTTTTGTTTTTTATGAGCACTGCAATATATAATTTTACGATAGAAAATATTATATAAATAACTTAATAATTTAATAATATTTTCAGAAACTTTCAAAATTTTTAGGCTCCTAACGCCATCTATCAATAGGTCATCTATCATAAGGCCAATAGGCCAATGAGTATGAGTGGTTAGCCGGCAACTTCATACAGCTGCGCGCGCATCGCAAAACGAATTTCATGCTGTTAAATTTAGGTGTCGGTGTGCGCAAATTCACCCTCATCATTTTTCTCCATCGCGCCAAAAGAAGTATAACTTCAAAAACATAGTGAAACATATAAAAAAAATAGTGTCTTGCAATCATGCAGTATTCAACGTTTTCTGTGGGGAAAATACATAGTATCTCAATGGCACGTTCCCAATACGTAAAATCATCGAAACTTGAAACAATTATAATATATAAAAAGCCTCCTTAATTAAAATAAAATTTAAGAATTACATGTAATAAGCTCACAGTTTTAGTACCTTATTAGGGAGAAACTGGAGAAGAAAGTATACTTACATATTATGGTAAATATTCATATAGAGAACCAGTGTGAATCACAATCCTTTGAGATTGTTTAACGTGTTCTCCACCCATTTCGACATTTTTCTAGATGTGTTTAGTTTTTTTGTTTTTATTTATAAGCTTTAAGTTATCACCACTAATTAAATACATATTTTAGGTACCTACATACTTTACTAAATAAATAGTTAATCTTATCTCATTATCTATTTATTTAAGCTCCAACCCCTCTTTCACCCCCTTCGGGGTTTAATTTCCAAAAATCCTCTCTTAGTGCTTCCCTACACTCACTTCCGTTCAGTAGTTTCGGCTGTGCGTTGTCTGTCAGTCACACACCAGTAACGCAAGAGTTTTATATATTAAGATTAATTTCATGCAGTACCGTGTATATAGTAATAGTAACATTAAAAATCTCTATAAAACTTTTAAATGTGAAATTTTATCGGCGAGTGATATCGCGGCGCGGGAAATGAAGCGGCAATCTAGTCTAGCGGCTACATCTGTTAAATTGCACCGTTGCTAGACTGAACTTTCAGGCGCTCTCTTGATTGAGAAATGAAAATGAAATGTACCTATAATAAAAAGGAAAACGTATTCAGAATAAGATTTGATGCATTAAATTGTAGAATCATTAAAATTTTTATCTTTAAACAATTTAAAATAGTTCCCATGTACTTATCAATCTAAGGAATATGCCTGCTCTGATGTAAGAAATCTGTAATGATAAATTATGTTTCGCTGCATAGTTTATAATTACTTAGATATGTACTAACCTAACCTAACAAGAATCAACAGAAAAATAAAAATGGATATAAATAGCAAGAGTACGTATAGGTACCTAAGTTATAACTAACTTTAATGACCGAAAGGAAAATGAAATTGCACGTTTTGCAAACTTGCGGTGTGTTAGGTAGGTAGGTATGTGGTACTTATGTGGCAGTTCATAATAATTTTATGAGCATGCTAAAGTAATTATGCGCCATAAGACAAATGAGCCAAGGTAAGTCAAGGTCTTGGGTTTGTCATAGGAGCGGCTTCACGCTTCAACGGCATTCTGGATAGACATCCTGATTCTTAGCAGTTCCGTCGCCGACTTGAACCAAGTCTGTTTAGAGATCGACATCTGTGATTGTGAATAGTCGTGTTTCTGACGTTTTAAACTTCATAAAGCTCGGTCATGAATTCCCCCTGTTTCGTCGGTAGCCCTTATATATTTCACCCCGTGTCTGATACGTCCGAAACAGAATCAGACGACAGTGGGGGCTCGGGGTGTGAGAAAACTGTCGGCGGCGGTCACCGAACGACAAAGTACTCCGATCCGAAACACAGAACTATTAACAAGGTCAGCAAGAAAATACTCAGAGCTATTGAACGGCTCACGTGCAACATCAAAAGAAATACGAGGCTTAAGAAAATATTCACCCCGCCTGAGAAAAATGGTCAGTAAACGGTTTTTATGTGCCTATATACTTCGTTCAGATTGGAGCTGGACAAAACCAAGCCGAACCATTAAAATTCTTCTGTAGGGTTTTCACTAACTGTCACTAACTAACATGTATTTCTGAATCAAACGCGTTATTGTAAAACTAAACTGCTCACTATAATTTTTCTGAATTCATAAATTTAACTATGAAGCGATCCATAAATACTTCAAACTGCAAGAAAATGCGGTAAAACTAATTTAATTTAACGCTTTCGTTACTAAATTACTCATGCAGCCACAACCTTAAAAACGACGAGCGATTTGAAACCTTCTTCCCAATGTTGTAATTTTTGAAAAGCCTGTCTATATTATGTACCCAGATGTACCTATAAAAGAAAATCCTTACCATAACAATGACGCCAGCTGACTTTGCAACTTGGTCGTCTTATATTCGATTCATTCCACGCAGTATACGTATAAAATTAAAATAACTACAATAATTTTTTAAACACGATAATAATTTAATTGATGTTTTGGACTCTTTTAAATAACTAATCCGTGTTAATTTACACTATAAATAAATATAATGTAAAATAAATAAAATCAATCATAAACGACAAAACCAAAACAAAAACTTCAGTTTAAGTTATATTTAACAGTCTGTGGCAGTCTGTGTTTGACAGTGGCAGTCTGTGGCAGATCGTCATTGGCCATTGTTTATTTACAAGTTCACAGTTGAGCGATACTCGTATTTATTGCTTGACCAGAAAAATAGAAAACCTGTCATGAGGGCGCTAAAGTTTCCTTTTATATGGCAACAGCACTGACAACCAACTGACAACAGTAACTATAGTAACGCTCATGTTATCAATGTCATTTTGACAACTATGTCCGAAATGTTATAGGAAATAAATGGTATTTTACACGAAATGTAATTTTAGCACATAGAAAGCCACTTTACTTTCACGAATATGAACAGTTTTTGTCATTATACACAAAAAAGACACTCAAGTAAAAAGACAAACATGAGACAAACTGACTGTGACATTCAAACCCACTGACAAGTAATTCACGATTGACGTTTAGAAACTAAGCGTTGCCAGTAAAACAAATTAGTTCCATGAGTTTACCGCAATATGGCGAGGTTTTTTATATTTCTGGTCAACCTATAATTTCTTTATCTTTGTACTTAATTAATTAATCTTATTGTTTGTATTAATTTGGATTTGTGTTTAGCCATATTAGTTTTGTTAATATTGCTAGTGCAGTGACTGTTATGTGTATATATATGTATGTATAGATATCCCGACATATAGATATTAATGAGCCCGCGACTTCATTCGCTCATGGAAGCTTTTCCCGCGTAAATCTCGATCCCGCGGGAAGTCCGGAACAAAAAGTAGCTTATATAATGCTCCATAACCTCATCTACCTCCCACTGAAAGTCCCATAAACATCTGAACCCACGACCTCATTCCCGGGTATGAGTTTTTACCGCGTGAATCCTAATCCCGCGGGAATTCAGGGATAAACAGTACCCTATATGTTGCTTCAAAACTTCCTCAATCTCCTAGTAAAGGTCGCATAAAAATTTAAGCCCGCAACTACGCGCAGGAGTTTATTCCGCGTAACTCCAGATCCCGCGGGATTTCCGGGAAGACAGACTTGTTAGTTTTATATTAATGTTTGTTTAGAAGCTATTTATACCCCATACGCGAAGAAGGTTTTCCCGCGTAAATTCCGATCCCGCGGGATTTCTGGGATAAAAAATATCCTATATGTTAATCAAAGTTGCCCTCTATGTGTGTGCCAAATTTCATGAAAATCGGTTCAGTAGTTTTTGCGTGAAGGAGTAACAAACAAACAAACAAACAAATACACAAACTTTCACATTTATAATATTAGTATCCTATATGTTAATCTAAGTTGCCCTCTATGTGTGTGCCAAATTTCATGAAAATCGGTTCAGTAGTTTTTGCGTGAAGGAGTAACAAACAAACAAACAAACAAATACACAAACTTTCACATTTATAATATTAGTAGGATTACGACGAAAAGTTTGTGTTACTTGGTTGTTTACTGTTGCTGGGCAACGCAATATTTACCTTTTTTCCAGCTCGAAAGAAACTGGAGTATAGTTGGTAGCGACCCTGCCTGCGACGCGAGGGGTCCCGGGTTCGATTCCCGGCCGGGGCAGATATTTATGTGACAGATAAATATTTGTACTCGGGTCATGGGTGTAATTATTGTAATGTGTTATCCTACTTCCTACTAATATTATAAATGCGAAAGTTTGTAAGGATGTGAGTGAGTGTGTGTGTTTGTTGCTCTTTCACGTAAAAACTACTGAACGGATTTTCATGAAACTTTGCAGTAATATAGCTTAGACATCGGAATAACATAATTTGTTAAAATTTATAGAGATTTTTGAAGGGACTGGTTCCCCGAAGCGAAGCGAGGGCGGGTTTACTTGTATGACATAAATAACACATTACAATTACACCCATGACCCGAGTACAAATATTTATCTGTCACATAAATATCTGGTGTAGTCCATGCTACTCGCAACACAGGTAACCTACTGCGGGGGTATGAGTGTGTTAGCGTTTATTTATTTTATTTTATTTATATAATTAAAATGCGCCAGTTAGATGGATTTTGATGTCTCACTTTTTACACGCGTAATGACATACTCGTAGATTAAACGTCTTTTTAACTTACAGTATTATTCCTGATCTTTTAATAATTATGATATCACAACAAATGACAAATTAATTACATTTAAAAACTCCGTTGTCCAACTAGTATTTATCCTAACTGACATAGGACATAACCTTAGACCTAACCCATCTTGGCCGGAGTAGACGAAGAGCGTCTGTCTCTCGCTTCAATTCCGCATTGGAATTGGAAATAAATTACGGTTTAAGATCATTTATTTCTCAAAAGATTTACAATCACTTGTAGAGAAACACATACTTATTCACATTACCTACATAATTAATTGCGCGTACTACCTATTAATTAACAAAAATATATCTTTAAACGCATGCAAATAACATAATTTATAAACATTGAACCTCATGACCAATAGAGGACATATTGAGGGTAGTTGTAAATTTTTTTCGAATGATATGATAGCGAATTATGAGCGAGGCCCGGATACACAACTTGAACACTGCATAGCGAAACGTTAATCGTAGTTAAAGTTATCATCAGTTAACACAAATGTGCTGGCAATAATCATATTTATTTAGTCTTACCAGATATACATGCCTGTACTAAAAAGTAGATACTAAATAAAGATTTTTTATATATTTATTATTTATCTAGTTTAAAGTAAATTATCACTTGCTTTGAAAAAGACAAGAGAAATTGACTGGAATCAAAAATCTACATCTGGTCAGCGTAATTGAGCATCGCTTTTATTTATTTTGTGAAAGGAATCTTGAGTCCTGTTATAGAATATTTAAGGGTGAATTATATGTGTATTGTGAAAGGTATTTGTAAAGCAGGTATTTTTGTTTAATTTGATATGTCGAATGTACTTAACCCTATTGGCAGCACCACAAGCCTTGGCTTTTTTGAAAAAAATAGTTATATATTGCGTCTTTTTAGGTGTAAATAAAACAAAAAATTACAAATTGAAGAAAAAAATAATTTTTATTCATGGTGTTTTCACTGGTCACTTATAAGTGACAATGCCTAGTATTCGACAAATATTTGATATGTCGTAGTGTCCTTTTTAACGTACATTGCTAGTTAAACAAAATATATTATTAACAGAAAAACTTAACATTTTTTATTAACATTAATCACATTGTTACAATAGAGATCACGTTACATTATAGGAAACATCTTACAGGTAAAAAATTTGAATAATCTAAAAAAAGTAAGAAAATTACAAAAAAACAAATTCACTCATATTCGCGTAAATACGCGAACCCACAATTGTAGGACAACCTTTACAATTGATTATGCGAAGTTTTTGACATATTCGTGGTTTTGTACTTTCACAACGGTGGGTTTTGTTTGGTCTCACATCAAAGCACGCGCACCTCAAACCTTCACGTATAATAGATGGTCTCTCACACATTCGAGTAAACATTCGCACAACGTACAAATGTTCACGCGCTCGTGAGTGATTGCGGTAAGAATCTGAATAGCAGAATTCATCGACTGATAACTGGTTTGCATATATCGATATGGAATCAGGTATTTTCAAAATGTCCGACGAGTTTCAATATGCTTGGTGGCTCTACTCTCCGCTATTGGTATTTGGTAGCCTCTTTGTTAGCATACCCACAATACGAACAAAACCACTGTAGATCAAATTCATTTAATGGCGAGAAATTAAATTAGCCTTGGTGTTTTGTACATGTGGCGATGGGAGACGGTAGCATTTTTTCTTCAGTGCGGTGTTTGGACAAGGAAAATATGAGGAAATTAACTTAGAATATTTTTGCTCACCACAAATTTTTTTTAGGTATATAATATGAGTGAATGAAGAGGAGGCCATATCTCTGCAATAAAAACATGAATTTTAAAACAAACATCGCTAAAAACCTAACTCGTAATAAAAAAAATACTTACAATATTGAAAGTCCCAAGTGGGTAATGTCCGTTATAAATGACACATGAAGTAACTCTAAATGAGCAATGTCCGTTCTGTGGGACGAGGGGAAAAATTACTACTTTTGCTACATATTTGGCAGTGTAAATTTGGCAAAGTAAATATTTGATAATAAAGTAAAGAATACGTATTGTACAGAAATAAAAATAAGTGCATTTTATAAATTAATGATTTGTTAAACTACATATGACACAGGAATAGCATAAAATAACGAAATACTTACATAAGGGTGCGTACAGATTATGTAACATGTTATATAACTTCTGTTTTATAACACGTCCACACTATCTAACATTGTTGTCTAACAATGAAACATGTAACAAGACCGTACACATTAAAATAACATTGTTGTATAATATCTAGTGTTTTATAACAATTCAATGCGTGTCATTTCTTAAAATATAGCATATAACACTGTTGCAAAAACTAATAACATGTTATATAACTTGTTTTTGTAACACATCGTCCACATTAAAAAACATGTTATTTAACTATGTTTTATAACATGTTTTGTTATATAGTCTGTACGCACCATAAAATTAATTTTCTTCACAAGTTCAAATTCAAAGTCAATTCAAAGTCGGTTCCTTAATGAAAGACTGCAAGTTTGTTAGATTGTCCGTCTGAAGAAATGGTTTTCAGGTTATGCGCACTTAACACTACACCCTATATAACAAAAGCTGGAGCCACCCCAATTATAAACACCAGGAATCGCCACTGGTTAAGTTCTCTTACCTCGTGCTCGCACGTCGCACCTTTTCCCGAACTTAATACGCACCTTTTATTACTCTATAGGTATGAAAAAGGTTCAAGGGTCGTAAACTGTTCATAATTTTTTTCCGAGTAAGCTGAATATTCAACCTCTTTTCATAGGTTCCTTTTTAATTTTCTTCAGAGGTACCACTGTATGGAAGGTTTTCTGTTCAAATATTGTATCTGATATTCTGATATTATACCTATAGCAGTTTTAGGGTTCTGAATCGAGTCTTACTGATGAAAAATCCTTTATATAATATTCTCGTGTCTGTTTGTCGATCTATTGTCAAATTAGTTATCTATGTCTATGCAAAATAGAAAAATGATGTGAGTTTTACGAGGCAATGGCAGAAGGTTGAACTTAAAATTTCTTGACAATTTTATCCGTTTTGTCTGTATTTAACCTATTTATCTTTATTTTTTTAAACATTAACACACAAAACGAGCTTTTCTACAAAAATGAATGTCTGAGAAGTTAAATAATAAACACTGTTTTACAAAACGAATGATCGTGAACGTACACATTATTTGGAAAAAATGGTGAAAAAATATTTTTGAGCTTTTGTACACAGTTAACGAAGTGGGCAGTAGTTTCAACCTATTAATGACCCATTATTTTACACGGGCCTTTCCTCATCTATGATGAGGCCTTGAATGTATTCCACGCTGCGTAGTGGAGCCAGTTGGTGATGAGAGATAGAGAGTATTTTTTTTATTTATACAGCCTTACATAGGTTCACACTTTACGACACAATTTATACAAATACATAAAACTAAGTTTTAAACTATATGAGATTCAAGAAAATTCAACAATTTGCAGATTTTTGTCGAATGTACATTTTTGAAGCTTCTGTCCATTTAGAAAACTACTTCATTATAAAATATTATAAATGATACCTGAGCCTAGTTTTTGAAATAAATGCGCTAAGTTGCCGAATTTTGCGGCGCGTCTTGGGCTCTCATTCTTCACAGATAAATTATGATAAAAAGACCGTCCAATCTCAGCAAATATTGCAATAACATTGTCGGATTAGGATAAGTTGCGGGTGAATAGTCTTATATTCTGGTAGGTATTGTTGGTGTACATTTCTTTGTACAAAATTTATTGTTAACAAAAAAAATATACCCGAGTAATAAACTTACGATTTTCTTATATTCTGGTATTGTTGGTGTACATTTCTTTATACAAAACTTATTGTTAGTATTTTTTTTATACCTACCCGAGAAATAAACTTATCTAGGTACGTTTGATTCACTAGTTGATAAGAGTTAAGTATATTTCGCCTCTTAGTTCAGCTAAAGAATGTTTAATGTTTCCATTAGACATGCATTGGAAATCAGTAAGAACGACTTCAACATCGACAAGTACATACAGATAATTCATAAACTACTCGCCAGATGTCGCTAAAATGTATTGTATACCTACCTTTGTGACCATTCGAAAAGCGCAACCTTTCGAATAAAGAAAGAATTATCAAAACCGTTCACACAGTTCAAAGTTATAAGGTAAAACACATAAAAATACAGTGGGATTGAGTGCCTCCTCCTATTTTTTGAAGACCGTTAAAAAGGACAAAGTAGCGTAGGAAAATCTAAATGTGTGCGGTCGCTGTTAACCATGAATAATAGTTTCACCACGGGTACCACACGTTATTGTCATATTATATGTAGAAGAAATTGTGGTCGTAATTAATATTGTGTTCAGAAATAGGGAAATAGGGAAATGTTATCCAAAGATGTTTAAAAAATTTCTATTCAAGCCCAAATTTTGTGTATCCGTGCTTATTCGGAACCACATTGAGTCATTGATCTCACAAAAAATATGATAAAGAGACCTTTTCGTGTAACGAGGTATTTCAATAATATTGTTGTATTCGGATGTTTTAGATTTGATATGACATGGGATCCCGACCGTCAATGGCTTGGAAAACTATGTGGAACTAAGACGGTTTTTTCGGTGTTTTCGTTATTTACAAAATTTTAAACATTAGCCTGCGCGTTGGATTATGGTGTGTATCTGTAATCCTATCATTGAAAGAGGAGACTCGTCTCCAGCAGTGGGACAGTTAAGGGTTGGGTTGACGATGAAAACTGTAGGTAGTAGATATAATTGGTAGCGACGAGTAGTATAATTGGTATAATTGGTAGCGACCTGCGCAGCAAGGGATTCTAGTTCTAGGTGTATTACGACAGAATCTTGTAAAGCAGAATTTTACAAACGTTTTTTTTTATAGCCTTAGCAGGCAAACGAGCAGACGGGTCACCTGATGGTAAGTGAACACCGTCGCCCATGGACATTGGCAACACCAGGGGCGCCACCAACGCGTTGCCGGCCTCGAAGGAAGCGATAGACCCGCTTCTTGAAGGACCCCATGTCATAGCACTGTGGGAATACTGAGGGATGAAGTTCGTTCCACAGTTTACACGTACGCGGTAGAAAATGACGTGAAAAGCGAACTGTGGACGAACGCCAGGTATCCAGGTGGTGTTGGTGGAACCTGGCTTTATCCCGTGAAGTGCGGTGGCGAAAGTTAACCGCAGGTATTAAGTTAAACAGTTCCTCAGAACATTCCCCGTTATACAGACGGTAGAAGACACGGAGAGAGCCCATATCTCTCCGCAGTTCGAGCGGATCTAAACCGTCTGTGAGCTTGGGATCGTCGACAAGATGAATAGCTCGCCGTTGGATACGGTTAAAAGGGTCCACTTGGCAAGCCGGGGCCCCAGCCCAAAGGTGGGAGCAGTACTCCATGTGAGGTCGGACTTGTGCTTTATAAAGCAACATCCTATGCTCAGGCATGAAGTACCGCTTAGCATAGCGTAGCTTAGCGTAGAGCACCCCTAACTTCTTTGAAACCAGTTTAGCCTTACCCACCAAGTGGTCCCGAAACTGAACATTATTCGAAATGTCGACACCTAGGATGCCAATGCTCGTAGAGATGTTAAGGGGAATGTTCTGTAACTGTGGTGCTATGACGAATGGGGTTTTTTTAGCGGTTAACGCGCAAACTTGTGTCTTCTCAGGGTTGAATTGGACTAAATTCAGTCTGCCCCATTCCGAGACCCGCTCCAGAGATGTCTCGACTTCCGACACAAGTTTTATCCTCCTCTCCTCAATCTGCACCCGACACATATTTGCACGGCCTGTGTACCGGGCATCACCCGTACTGTCATCAGCATAGCAATGGATATTCTCGATGTCGAACAAATCATTGATATGCATGATGAACAGTGTGGGCGACAGCACAGAGCCTTGTGGGACGCCAGCGTTTATGGGCTTAGTGTCCGAGCAGGTACCGTCGACAACGACCCTGATGCTCCGCTCCTATAAAAAGCTGGCGACCCATTTGCATAAAAACTCGGGTACTCCATAAGAAGGCAGCTTAGACAATAATGCCTTGTGCCACACCCTGTCGAAGGCCTTCGCGACATCCAAACTTACAGCCAATGCTTCACCTTTGCTCTCAATTGCAAACGTTGGGTTGGGGGCGTAAAAAAGAAAGGATACATCGATAGACAGGGGTCTTAACCGGACATGAGAAAAGCAGAGCAAATTATTTTCCACTCTGCTTATTTAATGAGGGACCTGTAAAAATTTTCGATGCTGACGGAATATCTTTTTCGTTTTTCACGTTATAATGTTTCCATTTGTTTGTGACATGAATACGTTAATTCCTGATTTGAGAAGTTTTAAGCTATATGACTGCTATAGGTATAGGTGCGGGTTCGATCAACTCACATTTATATATTAAATATGAATCGCAAAAATCATTATTACATTCATTTGGAATAATATATCTTGACGGTATTTTGTCGTTTCAGAATGCGGGCGAAGTCGAAGCAAATCTAGTTATTTGTATTTCCTCTTTATATACACAATACATGAATGCGAGCTAACCATGAGGTCACTGCACTCTCATGTTACGTTATATTACAGCGAAGTCTACTCAAACATTATTTTGTTGCAACCTGTTACGGAAATAGATCGCTAGGTGAGTTCCTATTAACCTCTCCGGATCTGTTTACAAAGAAAGGTTTGAAGTGATTAAAATTTTCAGATACAAAACAGACTTTATTTACTTAGTGTGATACAGATCGTAAATACAAGTGCTAGGTAAGTTAAAAATTTTGAAGCGTAACAAAGTTCAAATAGAAATGAGGAACAATTCAAGTGAGAATGTTTGCTAAAACAAACTTTACCTATACGTTATTAAATACAAAATGTCGCTTCAATGATACCCTATTTAACATAGTAGTTTTTCTTTGTTGCCATTTCGAATTTTGTCCCGTTATTAAAATACCTACCTGAATATCATGAAAATTCGGCGCAGAATTATTTTGGACTCTATCTAGAGCGAACAAACTTACTCGAAGATCAACTGTAAACCCCATTACTCTCTTTTGCGTCCCTCAATCGAACTCAACTTTCTGTATACCTATTGTACAAACTGAATCCCATGGTGGTAGAATAAAAAATATCTGACGCGCTTAAGTGTATCGGCGGTGTACAAAATAACTCAAAAGGAAAACAGCTGAAATCTTAATGTTATAAATAAACTTTCAATGTTTTTGTAGTTAGATATATAGATAGATAGATAGATTTACCTACCTGATACCATAGATATTGTACCTACAGTTGTACTTGTTGTACTTACATCCTGCACAAAGATAATAATGTAAATTGTCCTTCATTCATTAAAATGACATGGATTTGACACCGTACTTTACATTGTTTTTTTTACAACATGGGTGATGGTTCGTACGTTATTTTTTTCCAATTTCATCGAAGTACTTTTTCACTATGCAATACACATGATAAATTGTAATATTAGATTTTCGCGTACAAGTAGGTAACTACTAGGTATTTAACGGTCTCAGCGTGGGCAATTATAATTTAATTAGGGCTGTTGAAATAAAACTATTTATCGGAATTCAGTCCAGTAATGATTTAAATTTGGAATTATATAAAACAATAATAACATTAAACAATAGTGTTGGTGAACGTTGACAAATTATGATCTAGACACTATTTTACGTGTCCTACATTTGATCGCATAATAAAACCCAACTGAATAGAATACTGTGACAACTAGCAGTGATTGATGGCACAAACTGGGTTTGCCTATTTGGTCTCGCACAGTTGAACCGACACACCTCGTCTTTGGACAATATATTGTATGCCAATCACTGTGCTCGCACGGAAATGTGCACATTATCGTAACGTTTGCCCTTTCTGCATTAATTCGTATGTCGACAATTTCATGTGTGACCAGATTTGTTACGCATATAAATTGCGTGCTCTATTATCATGATAGGGACCTATGTATTTGAAGATTACAGGACGTATGAATTAATTAGGTAATTAAATTGTAAAATAAATTTCACTTCTTTATATTTTAAAGACGTAGGTAATTTCGTGTATAGGTATTATTTCAGCTTATCTCATCTCGATTGATATCTGATAAATAATAAAGTAATAATAAGATTTAACAGTATTTAATTTGTATTAGAAATACTTAGAAATGGGAATGTTTTGCTCATTTTATCCCTATTGAAAAAAAAATCTTTATATTTCCAATCGGAATACTCAACGAACGGATATCTCTGAAACAAAACACATTTTCAAACGAATACCTACATGTAACACATCAGCATTTACAAATCTACATGCAAATTATACGGAACCAGTGTAATACGTGGTTACATGTTACGGTTTTTTCAAATATAAACGGAAGCGTCGCGTCACGTTCAATAACTTCGATTTCGTACTCTATTTTGTGTGACTGCCGATGGTCAAAGGATGATGCGACCGGTGCTCACTGCGTGTCGTAATCGATGCACAAAGCGCGTATTTTATTGTGATTTCCATACAGAAAGTGGCATTGTGTGCGAGCCCTGTCACAGTTGGCCGTCAGCTCTGTGGTCAACTTCACACGTGATAGTTTTTTCCCGGTTTTCTATAATGTAGTATGGACACTGGACAGTTGTGTGATTGAAAATATGTAATAACTCTCAGGTCGATTGTACGAGTATCTACGTAATTTATACTTTGTAACGTTACGCGTGCTTGGAATGGCATATATGGAAATTTAACTGTTTTCCGTTGAATTTAAATACAATGGAATAAAGGTAAGTAGTGAATATTATTTTGCACATGTCGCCAATTTTCGAGCGTACCTTCATGTATACCTACGCATTAACACAAATCGCACCATCGCACCGAACTTAGATATTCACAGCACGACGAGATAATTTTTAGACGAAAAAAGTGATAAAAAGAACTGTTTATTCTGAAATAAACTGTAGGTTTAACAACAAAACTTTTTTGTACATTCACTTGATTGATCGAAGTAATGTCAAGTTAATGACTCCAAGCGAACAAGTTAGAAGTTGCGACTTATCGTCCTTTCGTCACAATAAACTGTTCACAATCTCAATAGCCATCCAACTTTAATTACGTTTTGTACAAGTGTTAAATCTTATTCTCTAGTATATTATTTTCAATTCGGATTAATCATGACAACATCAATTTATATAAAGTCGTAAAATATTGGAGAACGATTTCATTTCTGTAATTGAGCGTTTCCTAATTCGTTTCAAAAATGCTTGAAAATGTCTCAAGATGTCTGGAACGGATTAATTTATAAAAGACAGAAAATCATTTCATTGTAGGTACATAACGTTCTTCAAAGTCATTTTATTTTATCTTGGAATCAAGAGGAGTTGGGTAAGTACCTACTCGTTGTTGCTTACTATCGGGAAAAAGCGACCTATGAAAGTTCTTTAAGGCTTCACTAGAATAGACCACATTGAACTATTATTTATTATCTTATTTTCCTAACAAAGAACGTTTTAAAAAATTTAGGATTTAACCGTACCTTAATAAATGGTTTATTTTATTCATCGAAAATATTGATCTTCCTGTATCATAGAGTACCAAGTAAAGCTTAGGTTTTCCCCATGCTTTTATTGGGTGTCTATCTCATAGCAGATAGGTATTATTGATCGTTAATCCTTACTAATATTATAAATGTGAAAGTGTGTTTGTTTGTTTGTGACTCTTTCACGTCGCATCATGGCTATTATATGGTATGGTTTATGTGTGTGGGGATAGTTAGGAGGGTGGAGAGTGACGTAGGCTAGTTTTTACCGCGGAAAAATATCTCATTCCCATGGGAAGATCGATGTACATATTTATTTCCGGAGTTGTTAATAGATGGCGTTAGTAAAATTCATTTGCAAGTTTTGAATCATGCTATCAAATACTACATGTAATTTACTTAAGTCATAGGCAAATGTTACAGACTACTTTTTAGCAGAGATTCCTACGGGAGTGGGACCTACGCGGCTGTTACCTACGGGTACCGATGCGAAGCGCGGGCGGTTCTCTAGTGTGCTCATAAGTTTAAATCGGATAAAAGAAGTGTAAATATCCATTAACCCGTTCGGATATCCCCACAATGTTAATGGGTTTCAGTATAATGTCCTCGACCTACTAATAAACCGTGTCCGATAAGCTTCTTTATATATTCGGATCTGGGAAATAAGCCCTTATTATGTTAATTTATGTACCTTATTTATGAGCAAATTAATTGAGACTGGGTAAATTAAGTATTATC
The DNA here is from genome assembly GCA_905404135.1 of Hesperia comma. NCBI lineage: Eukaryota > Metazoa > Arthropoda > Insecta > Lepidoptera > Hesperiidae > Hesperia > Hesperia comma. The sequence continues at coordinate 9,029,415 of FR990021.1, read as the reverse complement.
TGTTTAATGATTTGCAACCTTATTTATTTGTAAGCGAATACCTAAATAAATGATTGAATTAACTATTTATCTGTGGTTTTTAATTTTAATAGGTTTCTGTTCAATTATTAAGGATGTTCAAATGCATAGGTAAATAATTTATAAATACCTAAATAAAAATGAAAAATAAGGGATTCTTTAGTACCGTTTATTTTCATTAATCTACGGCTTAGTTACTTATCTGAAGCCTACAGTGAATATGGGTTCCAATAAATACGATATAAATTATGTATGTACCTAAGTGTTCCAAATGATATCATTAATATCATAAAATATCTTGGCATTATCATTGATCAGACCCTAAGCTTTCGACCTCACATAGAATCGCTAGTCTCTAGACTGCGTAAACTTATCCATATCTTCAGGACTTTGCGCCATGTAGCGGATCGCAAAATTATAACTATGGTTTACCATGCCATTTGTCAGTCATTAATCGAATACTGCATAACATCTTGGGGTGGCGCTGCAAAGACTCATCTGATCGATGTAGAGAGAGTACAGCGGTCTATCCTAAAAGTAGCAGCTGGCTTTCCTTACCATTATCCAACAGTGGATCTTTATAAGCACTGGGAATTCCTCACTGTACGCCAAACATTTATACTCCACACTGTTCTCAGGCAGCATTCCCAGCTTACATATGATCCAGAGCCTCTTAAAAATAAAAGACGGAAAGCACGCGTAATTCCTACTCCTTTACTCCACCTATCCCGCTCCCACAGCTCCTTCTGTTTTCTAGGCCCATTCTTATATAATCAACTAAATGCAAAACTTAATATATATCCACTTACTATCCGTAATTGTAAATTCACCATCTCTAAATACCTCGAAACACTCAACTACCAGGAAACTGAAACCTTACTACAAACATTAAAATAAAATAAATAGCCTCAACAAAGTTTTACAAACCAAAACATAACTCCAGTCTCTTTTCTCTCATAAATTTCCTTCTCCTTCTCGCTACTTCCAACAAAAAAACTTCATTCGTTATATTAATTAGCCATACATTCTTCACACATACACACACCATTCCATTTACCACTCACACACCTTAAAATACTAATATACTCAAAACACTTACACCCTCACAAACACTCAAACATATACATACATAATTTATACACTACACTCACATCTCTTCAAACACACTCATAAGCACAATATTTAATACTGTGGAATATATCTTTATTGTAAGTTAAGTAAGTTAAGTCAAGTTATGTTATATCTAAAAGTGTTTATTAGTTTCATTATGTTACTGCTGAAGTTAAACAATGTCATCAGTTTTGTTACATGAATCTTTCCGGGGGAGGGCACTGGTAAGCTGTAACTCAGGTTTTATACAAACCTACATCAGGTACCAGACTCTCACTATGTAAGATCTTGTGTATCAATCTAAGCCGTAATGTACCTACTAACACTTATTGAGAGTGAATAAAATATATTGATTGATTGATTGAAATGATATCATTCATCATTCTTATATTCCAGTAATTGGGGCAAAGATGAATACACATGGGTTATTAAAAATACTTTAACTTGTTGCATTATACCTACACACGCGAACTGAAACTAGTGTTAAAAAGAATGAAACGTACAATCGTACACAAAAGTTTGATACTTAAATGTCAGCTGTAAATAAAATAAAGAAAGGTAACTGTGCCAAAACCTGACCTGTATTCGTCTTCCCGGTCAGCGGCACTTGCGTTGGGACGATCTAAATGCATTCTAGTATTAACTGTACCTTTATACGAATGGGCTGGAAGCCCTCGTGCGCACAATCAATTTATAAACAATCACGTTCAGTTTGATCTATTCTTAGCTTAATCGGAAACATAATGATGCTCTAAATTAAACCACAGCTGTGCCCGCAGTCTATCCAGCTGCATTAGCAAACCAAGCAACGCAAGATTGGGTATAATCCGATATCACGAATGGTATTTTGCCGTTGTATCGACTCGGAGACTTGTTCGGAAGCATGGTAAGTGATTTCATGCATTTAGGAATTCGGTGACCGTTTCTGAGTAGTTGTTTATGTTATTAGGCACGGTTGATTGCGTCTTAATAGCTGTGTATTGTTCTTTATTTGAATCGGTACGTTTGTGTATTAAGAAATTAGGTACCTATACACATTGCTTGTGTTGTTAAGTTTTTGTTGTTCATGTTTTGTTTTATTTTTAGGTTGAAAGGTCGAACTTTATATCTAAGCTTTTTAAGCAGGTACATATGTATTTTAGTAACAGGTTCAAGTAAAAATATGAATAAAAGAACAAAATCAAAGCAAAAAATAGTTTTTCGTGCCATTTCTCCGTAACCTACAATTGTTAGCACTGTGAGCTCTTGAATGAATGAGACTTCAACAGCCATAGACTACGGCGACGGTGTACTATTTATTGTTTGCGAATGTAGGTACCTACTCTTAAAATGTATTTATTTATCTTACAATATTTTGCGTAGTTTAAACCCAGCTTTCAGTTATCGCTGTGAGTTTGTGGATAAGGAGAGAAAAAAATTGATTTATTTTTAACAGTTATTAAAATATCGCGAAATCACGAGAAAATCTTCACAACACCGAAGATTTAGGATTGATATTTATAATTTACTGTACGTAATAGTTGTATGACGTTATGGTAATTCAGTTCAAAATTAAAAAAATGAAATCTATACCAACATAAAATTGGTACATAATAAACAAATTATAATAATAAATAATTATAATATTGTTTTCATTTCTACTATTATTAGATATCAAGTAGGCACGCATTCACATATCACAACATTCGCAACTGTTGTGAAACAATAACTTTATATTTTTTTGGTGCTTCGTTTTTCCTTCACTTTACGCCTTATTAGTTACAATATTATTACGATGGTTGAGCTAAATATTGTAACCGCAAGGAAGGTCTTCGGTCCTGCCGAAGAAGATTGATGTATTATTACAATAAATAAATACTAATAAAATACGCCTTATTAGAGTTAACTGGCTCTTCAGGAGATTTTACGTGCACAGAAACTGGAAAAGTCCTTGTTATTTTATTTGAAGAATAAAAGGTTTCACGTGGCCTTCGCGTTGCCTTTTTCTTCGATTGATACTGACAGTGGACTCTACATTTAACTTTTATATTCCTATTTCAGTAATTGTTCATTATTTTTAACTAAGTAAGTAAATGAATTATCGGAAAAATACGTCAACAGATAGAATTAAGTTTTATTTCTAACCGATTTCAAAAATAAGAAGTTCTCAATTTGACTGGATTTTTTGTGTTAGGTATCTACTAATTTTGTGCTTGGTGAACTAGTTTTGATAATTATTTTTTATTCAAAATGTAATGCTTGTCGTCCGATCTCATATACATTTTTGGGACATGTGACGGGCTGACGGGTAATTTTTGGGTTATCCTCTATAATTTGTATTTAATTAATGGTTGTTATTTTTTTGTCAAAAGTTACATACAACGTATAAAAATACCAGATTTATAGAATAGAGATAAAGAAGAACATATTTTAGTATTCAGTAGGTATTATCAAGCACTCATAAAACGGGTAAAATATTACAAACCGCAGAATATTTTGTGGTTTTATTTGGCAACAATTTTTAGTAGATATTGTTATTTCGCTTTAATCATACATAAACAAAACCCCAATAACCACAAATTTTGAAGTATTCCATTAATTTTAATCAATCGATATTTTGCGGTGGTTAGATATTTCAGACAACTTAACAAAAGTTTTCTTTACGAACTTAGTCATACTTTAGATAATTATCTAGTTTTGGGCTTAAATTGCTGATCTTTCAGGTGATCCAGAGACTATATGTTTATGATATTACTTTTTTACATAAATTTTTTAACAATCTTTAAATTAATTATGAAGATCTTCAAATTAATCTAGAATCAAATTAATTCATGTAGAAGATAATAGTGATTTGAGAAAGCCTCTATATGTTTACTTTGATTTACTGTAATTTGTCTTGGTGAATTCCTCTAGTCTAGACAGTCAGACTCTTCGTTTATTACTACTAAGATTTCTTGTAGTTAATAGGTAGGCTATAGATGTATGTATTAACATACATGATAAAATAATGATTCAATTAAATTAAGATGGTATTTTTATGTATGGTATTTTTTATGTAGGTATCTAATGATAATTAAAGATTTTCCTTAATTTGTTACTACGAGTATTATCCGAACATTAAACAAAATAATTATTCTGTAAGGTGTCTCTTTCCTGATTTGTATCCACAACATCCATATAATTTAAAACGCAACAGTAGCTAAAACAAATTAAATCCGTAACTATTTAGTGTAGAATTTCAACATTTGCAGGACCATAAATTCAGCTTGTAATAAAACCAGCTGCAAATGACGCGGTTATAAATCGTTAAAACTGCATTTTTATTAAAATAAATCTGAATGGCTTTCACATAACACTTATAATATTACTAACAATAATTTAATGGGCTAACTATTGCCAATAATGTCTGCCCCAGTCCTCAGACGTACTTACTTAAACTTTGTACCAGTCTCCTTTTTTACTAACTAGCTATTCGACCGCGGCTTTGCCCGCGTGGAATTCGTTTTTGTCATTTTCATCCCCTATTTCAGACCCTTTAGGGGTTGCTTTTTGAATGTGATGGGTGTTCAACTATTTTCATTTCTAATCTCATCCAAATTGGGCCGATTGTTAGTCGTGAAAGCGTCACAGATAGACAGACAGACAGACTTATGCATTTAAAATATTAATTTAGTATGGATAAGTAATTCTTATTCACAATAACACAATAGTGTTTGATAAAAAAAAGCTGGGACGAAAAATTTACGTTTTTCAGGCTATTCTAAATTTAGGGATTCTGTTACACTAAACTACTAGTATAAAAATATAAATACTAAAATTACTGAAAAACCAATCTTACGTTTGTATCAACCAATTTTTTTTTTATTACGCAGGGGAGGCACAACGGAGCGAGGTGGTTGTAACAAAGCCGCCCGCGCGGTCGCCCAACGCGTCTGGATCCAAACGTGAGTATTCTGCACTATTCAAAGCCTGTTCAATATGGACAGTATCCGATACCACTGTGGGTAGCACTGCAGCCTGGGTGGTGCCTGTGAAACTTCTTGACAAGGAGAAAGGAAAACCCTTAAGGTTGGTTCCGACCGAACGCTACTTTCATAGTTGTCGGTTCTTTTTAATGATTGAGTCTAGTTGGTCCCAATATTTACGTCGTCACACTGGCTGGCGTATTAAACGCCGTTTACACTACTGGTATCGTACGTTTGCTAAATGTTGCAGTTCGAATAGTGTAATTGTTGCGTAGGGTGAACCCAGCTTAAGAATACAGATTTACCTACTCGGATACCACTACCCACAGTGGCAGAAGATAACAGCCATATCTGAACAGGCCCCTTGTTATATCCCTTCATTATTAAATTTCTTGGGAACCCTAACACTGTTTATGTTAACGTTGTTAAGTGAAATGATAGGCATTGTAAATTATCAAATTGTCATTTATGTCATATCTGCATGACTTCCAATTTCATCATCCATTACCTACAATAAGACATTGTCCTTAGACCTTACTTACGTATTTCATTTTATTTCAGACGTTTAATTGTAAATGTTAATTATTACATGAATTTCCACTCCTCTCTCGTTCCCTTTCAATAAACATTATTCCATCTTCATCACATCTAGTTTAGTTCACATTCACCAAATTCTCACTCATCAAAATAACTATACCATTGAAAAGATGTTTATTTTAAGTAGGTCAATCATAATTTATAGCTTATAAATTAAGATGATTTTAAAGAAAGATTTCGGACCGAACCAGTTGTAACTAAATAGTTACCGGAAGTTTAGTTTGAACTACATATCAGAAGCACCTAATCCATAGTATTAACGTAGGAACATCTTTACAAATCCTTGTTAGTATTGATCGTTCAGTCATGGATTAATTGATTTATGCAAATTCATTTATAGTTTTTCTACTTCGTTACTTTTTTAACAGTAATATTACCCTATGAATGTGTTACAATGATCTGTTTTCTTGTTGACATCCGTTCTCTAAATTCCTTGGCATCTTATTCAGACTGATGACACCCACACAAAACGACAAAAAGTCCATAAGTAATGGTATAGGTACGTATGAATAGTGTCGCTGCAACTTTTTGACACTGTTTTGTGGCACGGGTTGTGGTAACGCTTAATATGTTTGAGATAGAGTCTGTCTAAACGTCTCATAATAATGTCAAGTGGTTTTATTTTACCAAATACTCTATCCAGAGATTGTGGGTAAAAGACCTGCGAGCGTGTCAAACATGAGGTAACACTAGAAGGTACGACTATATGTGGCACAAGAACAATTTGCCTGGCAAAGTTCGTTGCCTTTGTAGAAAAAACCGTCACACAGTGCGAGACAGAAGTTAATATCATCCTGTCTCGTTTGTTCTCATGTTATTGGTGTAAATTGCTCCTATTCTTGTGTGAGTGCGATATATGACATCTATCCGTCTTGTACTCTTTTACGTCTTTGCCATTAATTAAGTATACTAGCGACATTTGTCACTAATGGTTTTGCGTTAATTTCAATGTAAGTACGTGTGAATAAAACTTTGACATTTGCGCCCGCCCACATAGTCATGGATTTATATGACGTTTGCTAGGAAATATGATAAAATTCGCTAATTTTACAAAAATATGCTATAAATTATGTTTAAATGAGCTCGATTATGTTTTTCGAGGTCTAATTATACCTGGCATAAGTACCTACAGCCTTAGCAACGAGATTTTACTTAGTCAAAATTCCCCGAGTTTAAAAACATTAGTTAATATATACCGATATACCTATTTCAAATTCTATTGAGCAATCAGTTGACTTGATTTTCTAAGGGTACTTTGGCATACCTACATTATGATTCAAGAGAGCGCCAAGAGGACGGCGCCATATTTATTGGATGTTTGAAATATCACTGTGGACAGTTAACCAGACTTACTGTATATCTTTAATGAATAATGATATTTTAAAATAAGTAAGTAAAGATTATTTTTGTCGCGGGTGGAAAGGACAAGAATAGCCAATTTACAACTATCTGCTGGAATGAAATTCATTCTGTAATAAGCACATGGATTTTAGTAGCAAATCAGTTAGTTGATGCTTGTTATTTGCTGTACCTAAGCCTATTTAGACAGTTGGTATCTTCTGTAACATTAAAGAATTTAAAACTAATTTTGAACATAGGCTGTAACTTTTCCGGAGGAAGTAGAGATATAACGTGCAAAGTTTTTAAACTGCGTTGAAGTATAACACAATAAAGAAAAAACCTTGCACATTTTGCGTCCTAACATTTATCATAAATTATTTAATCAGGTTGTAAAACCTTGCTACGATTCCCCTGTTAAGGATTACCTACTACCATTAAAAAGGTTAAATAATAAAGCTTTGAGTAACTTTTTGTTGAAGTTTGTAGGAAGTTTGCGCCAGGCCAGGGCACACCTTGCAAATGTGGCATTTTATTTTAAGTTTTAGTTTTGCAATGAGACTTTTAAAAAACTGGATTTGTTTAACATTTATAAATGAACTAAGTAAACAAACAAAATAAATTGTTATGGGTCTATCCAATTTTCAATATCTTTTCATTTGAGATCCACTGGTCTGATTTATATTTAAGTACAAATAGGTACAATTGAAAATCACATTTGAACACAATTAGGTATCCATAGTAGCAAGTTTTATGCATAAAGTTGACAGAAAATTCGCTTTGTTAAGAGCTTCGTCTGCTAGCAATGACGCACTTACCTATTCCCAACAGTATTACATTTTTATTATAAGAAATAGTATCACATTGTAGCACTTCGTAAAATCATCTTGGTAGGTAATGTCCATGCAATAGATTAACCATGTTATCAAAGGCCGCAGAATAAATTAGATGTCAACAACTTAAAACGGTTTTAAGGTCTATTTGGACGCTGATTAGATATTTACGACGTACTAAAAGACTTAAGAGAATCCTGACTCCAACACGATAAATAAGGTATTGCCCTCAATTAATGAGTTTCTACTACGAGTCTTAACTTCTCCATCCTCATGACGCAGAATCACGGTAATCTAAGAATAAATCTGTTTGTGCACAAATACTGTGATTCGAAGCGAAACGAGGTGGTCAAAACAATAAAATCTAGTGCTGTCTCACCTTCAAAACTGAGTCATTGAAGTAAAACAACAAATTGGAAATTATGCTAGGAAACTTTTACAGCATGTAACTATTTACTTGACTCATTAATGAATAATTCATTAGGTACTATAAATGTTAGAACTGTGATCATTTTCCAAGACATTTAAAATTTAAAGTTAAACGCAGTTTGGAATTCAAATTGGTTAGCTAAAAGTTGAGATTTTGCTAATGAAATACAAAAATTTAACTTTATTTATTCTTTTATATTTATGTCAAGGGTTTGTAATAAAAATACATTGATGTTCACAATCATATTGATCGCTGATGTACTTGCAAAAATACTTCAAGAAAGTCGTAACAAGGCAAAATAAGTCAGACGAAAACTATGAAAAACTGTCTACGCATGCAGTCTACAAGTTTACCTTATAACACGTTGACTGGTTGCCAAATAACGACATCAGAGTTATCAGCTGGGACCATTTTGGCACACCGGCACGGATCTATGCGGCGATTATGTCATGCGTTGCGTTTTTCACCGGCTGTTTGTTTTTCCACACTCCCCACAAACAAATATTATCAGCTTTTTATTGTCATTTAGTAGTCGACTCCCGATGCCGAATGGGAGCGACGTGATATTTCTGGAAGGTCACCCTACACGATTCATTTGCGATGCACGTTGCTCTGAATCGCGATAACTCGTTCGAGTTCCACATCTACCCACTACGAGAGTATTAAAAGTCATGAAATCATGAAGCGAGAGTTCACCAGTGTGGAGTGGATCATACATGCTAACTTATGGCAGCAGTCGAGATTTTGAAATATTGTCTACTTGACCTAAATTTAATTCAGAGAATACGATTGTGTTTATAAATTTAGACCATTTACTATTTAAATGTATGGGCAGTATAGGGTGATTGATTTTTCAGTACCTTATGAAAATGTAATAAAATTATTGCTTTCACTTAGATGAAACGTTCTGGTTAATAAAAACAAGAAATCGCCTTAATAGGCGCCTTTATAATCGCCTTAATCTATACTAATATTATAAAGCTGAAGAGTTTGTTTGGTTGAACGCGCTAATCTCAGGAACTACTGGTTCGAATTGAAATTTTTTTTTTTGTGTTGAATAGACCTTTTATCGAGGAAGGCTATAGGCTATATAACATCACGCTGCAACAATTAGGAGCGAAGAAATAATGGAAAATGTGGAAAAAACGGGGAAAATTATTCATTCTCGAGGGCTTTCGTTGCATGCGTTGCGAAAACGATTCAAGATACCAAAAATATATGTATGAAAGAATTATTCCTCTTGAAATGATCTAAAAAAACGTCCACGACAGTATATGCCTATCTTTTAAGATTAACACATTAGAACCGTTTTTATGGTAATCAAATTTGGTCGAACCCACTGCCATACCAAACTTGCCGCGTTTCCAAGTTTAATCTGAATTAATCTTGCTGTGATCCTTTGCTACTTTGTTATTATTTTGTCGTAAGCTTTTTTTTCTAAGTTTAATTTAATTTAACCTGAATTAATTTTGGTGATAGTTTATTATCTTCCCGAAATTCCTACGGGAGCGGGACCTACGCGGTTGATACTTACGGGTCCCGAAGCGAAGCGAGGGCGGTTCGCTAGTAGGTTAAATAAATTTTATGATCAATACTAATTAAATGGGACCCCTGAAACAATTAGATAGGTCAGATATAAAACTTTTTTGCGCACGTAAATAGGTATAACGTTCCATTGGGTAAAATTTAAATAATACGATATAACGATATAACATACAATAAATACATAGGTACATTACGTAAACGCATGACCGGTGCTTCAGTGGAAGTGGTCAATCAGTCTAGATGACCTGCAAGTCTAGATACATACGGGCTTGTTAGTCTACTTTTAGCCCACCGATTCTCGTTACAAACTTTACGAGTATATTGCTTCCTACACACAGTTTCTATCATTATGGCAGGATGTGCTAATGTATTTTAATCCATTGCATCACAATTTAAAATTCTATGAAATCAAACATAAATATTTGAATACATTTACTACTATTATACTAGGAATGTTTATTAATAAAAAAGTAAAGCGCTGTGTTTTTTATTTTAACGTTTGTTCTTATCGTGATAATAATTTAAAACACAAAGTTGTCTTGTATTTTACATACCTAGTTATATGATTGCTACTTTATAATCATTGAAGTATATCTACTTATATCCAACATTTTTAATCGGTGATAACGACTTTATCATAGTTTGCCCACTTTTGTTGAATTGGTTACAAGTCGAAATAACTCTATGCAATTTTATTTTAAATCATAAAGAGATTGTAAATGTTCACACATACATACTTTTCAAATTCGCCTAAAATATTCAGTATACATAATAAATACTTTAGCAAATGTTCATTCAAATCTTATTTGCGATCGATTCTAAAGTAAAACTTATTTCTTTTTAAAATAACACTTACTAACGCACGTACAAAAATATGATTCTATGAGGGTTAGTATGCATAATTTAATACAACCTTAGGCTTAAATTTTGTCACACTATAATAGTGACTATATTATGCGTAAAGTTTAATTAGAATTTCGTTGGCGTCCCTATCCACTCCTAATATGAACCATGGGCCATTGTGTTTCAAAGTTCTTCTCCGTTATTCATCCCTAAAATGGATAAAGTTGTGCGTATGCAATATTAATTAGCAATAAACGATTTATATCGCGTGTGCTGATAAAACAGACGTTGTGTTTGTGTGCCTCGGCCGGTGATGCCCGGACTCCCCTCGTGGTCGAGAACTGAGAGTCGCGCGCGCACCGCTCGCGTACACGTCTCTGCATAAAAATAAAGTCCACAGCGCGCGCTCGTGTACTTCAACCCATTTATAATTATTAGTAAATCGGTGCGCGGGCGCACGACTGCCGCAGCCGGTGACCGCTCGCGAAAAAGAAATTAGTTAACCTCGAACCCGAACTAAATACTCTACGTACTGTGAGCCCTTGCGTTTTGTGTGAAGCGCTAGGATATCCTTAGCATTGCCGCTTGTACGTAACGACGCGTTAACTACCGCTCCTACGCATTTATTACCGGTATCGCGGCAGGTGTAGAATCAAGACTGATGTAAATTGATGTTACGTGCCTTTGATAACATAGTGATAACGTTGAAGTGTTAAATAAAAATGCCCGACAAACCAAAACGACGTAAAAACAAAAATAAGAGAAAAAACAAGAATCCTAATAAAAGTAATGTAAATAAAAGTGAAACCAGTGATACAATAAGTGTTGATTCCTGTGATTGTCAAGAAGAAAATGTGAATGATGGCTGTGAGAATAATCAATCCGAACTAGATAATAAAAATAAGATCATTTTGGAAAATGATATTGAAAGTCAAAATGATAACCTAAATTTATCTTCTGATCCTCAACCTTTAACATTACTCGATGAATGTGATAAGTCAGATGATAAAGAAAATGTTAGTATACCTCACGATTTAGATAAAATTGAAGTTCTGAAAGTTACAACTGACTCAACAGCGTATGTCGTAGAATCTCCAGACGTAAAGAAGAAAAAAACTCCAAAATTAAATGGTGTAAAAAGCAAAAGTGTTGATAACGATGAATCTCCGACAATCGTCGAAATTACTGAAGAAAGCGATGTTCAGTGTGACAACGAAAAAAGTTTAGCTGTTGTAGATACTGGTAATGTCATAATTACTGATGCAGAATCAGATGTAGAATGGGAAAAAACAGATGAATTACATGAAATATTGAAACCAGATAATTTAACAGCAGAAGCTTTCTCAGTAATGACAATACCCCTTCAAATAGCACAATGTAAACAGACTCAGTCTTTAAATCCTGATCAAGAAAAGTCTTTGAGATGCTATTTACAAAGTCTGAATTTGGCAACATCTTCCCCTAATCTTAATACACTAGAAATACGAACAGAAATTGAACAAATCATTAACAGAGAAATTAAACATCGATTACGAAAAAAAGGCTTAGCGGAAGAATCATTTTTATCACGTGGCACAATATCAAGAGGTTTAGATGTAATCGATGAAGAAGGCAGTAGTGAATCATCTGCAACATCCCGTCGACATTCATATCTAAGCGATAAGAAAAGTGATACTGATGATTTAGAAGATGAAGTATTCGAAAAGAAACAAATAATTGCATTTAAACCTGGAGTGTCTGGTAAGACTAGAAGCCAAAAATTAATCCCACAGCAATGTTTTTTAGTGGATGCTAAAATAAAAGAGCCTGAAATAAGTGAAGCATGCGGTGATTGGTCATTAAAAAAAATGGAAACTGTTACTGGTGCGGAAGTAGTTTATTTGACTGATTCGTCAAGTAGTACTAGTTCTATATATGATGTTGGGGATGATATTGAAAATGAAGAAGTGAGTGATGCCTCTATTCGCATAATAACTCCAACTATAGAAGTAACTGATACAGAAAAATTTCTTACTAATACTTTTATTGCGAAAGAAGAAGAAGTTAGTAAAGAAGGGCAAAAACATGACAAAGCTCCTACAAATGTAAATAATGAAGATGGAATTTCACAAGACAATGTCGCTTCTTCTATACAAAATCCTCATGAAATTGTTGTTCTGTCAACGGAAGATATTAAAACAAATTTATTTGTAAAAGATGCCCTGATGGATGAATCTGAAATAAAGTCAAGTGAGGATATTGGAAAACAAACCGAACAAATTATCAATAAATCAGTGGAAGATTTGAAAAACGACAAGGAAACGTATGACTTAGAAATTAAAGTACTAAAATGTGAATTAAATGATGCAATCAATAATTTAATTAAAGAGTTTACGCCTGATTCTGAATTAATGTCTGATAACCAAAAATACGTTTACACTCGACAAGATTCCTCAAGTAGTGTTTGCTCTTCTCAATGCACCGCTAAATACAATCCTAATTATTCTTCCCTTAATGATGTGTCTAATATAATGCATGAGGATAATAATACCACTTCCATTGCCAATAATAAACTTCATAAGGAAGATGCTCAAAGCAATGATGTGACGAGTCATGTTAAAGAGGTTTTTAAATGTGTTGCAGGAGATTCGAAAGAGAATAAAACCAATAATTATAACCGCAAGAAAACGCCCTTAGCACTAAGAGATTTGTGCGTGAAAAAAATTTCCACGTTTCCATTTGGTAATAAGGTACTAGAAGAGTTAGCTCACGTCTCAGAACGTTTGCAGAGTATGAGCATACTTGCCTTACAATCTAAAGACTCATCAAAACTATTTGAAGAAAAGGTTACTAAAAATACAAAGGGAGAAAAGCATCAAAATAAAATGCCTTACTTTCCTATGCCTGATATTTCAACCATAGATAAAATATCTTTATCTACTAAACATCAAGATCAAGTGCCACCCCCGGTACATCCACGTAATTCATCTTTAAAAAAGTCGCAAGATGAACAACATTGGACTGCTATACCGACTACTATTGATCCTGTATACGTATGTTTATCACCGTCTCAAAAGATGTTAATGGACAAGACAAACACAGTGATAAAAAAGGAAGACGCTAGTCAGCTTATTGATACACATAAAAAATTTGTTGACCGCAGGGGATACAATGAAAAATGTAATAATAATATAGATACGACGCCAATTGTGCCGTTTAAATCACAAACTGGTAGTCGTTTACTGGCATTGATTCGTGATCCATCAGTTACAAATAATATTAGTTTATCTTCAAGCCAAAGTAAAAATTTCAAGAGTGTAGAATCACTACCTAAGTTGAATTATTCTGATAATAAATATAATTGTAAAGTAAACGATTCTTCAAATGATTCAGACAAATATTCTAAATCATTTAAACCTATACCACCTCCTAGGCCTAGAAAGTATTCTTCATCTTTTTACGAGAGTGACGAAAGTTCTGATTTCACTGACAACTCATTCCGATCAATGCGAACTGAAAAAAAAGTTTTTCACTATTCTACTGGGAACCTTAATAAAGAAATTGAAAATGATATTTCAACAATACAAAACATGCACAGGTATTATTCAAATATTAGAGATTCCCATAGTGGACATTTTTACCCTAGAAGGCCATCTTTGCCAAAAGGCTTGTGTGAGCAACAAATGGAATATATACGCCAGAAAGAAAAAGAAGTAGAGGAAGAAATTCGCAGGATTGAAGAGGAGAAAAAGATGCATCTTGAAAGAAAGGGTCCCAGAGCTCCTCTGATTTATGATGAATCAGAAGTTGAAACTAAAGTGTTAGGTTTTAATGACGCTAAAATAAAAAACGATATATTTTTTTCCGATCATAAATCTCGTAAAGTAGAAAAAGGAAAGTTATCTTCGGTTTTTAGCAAAAGTCAAGAAGAGTTGCTTCGGGAAAAGATGTATTCCGAATATGTCAATCAAATGGCTGAACGTGAACAGAGAAGACAACAGAAGTTTATAAAAATAACTCACCTTCCAACTTCCAATAACAATAGTACTATTTCTAGAAGTATGCCAACTTTGGATGACTTAGAATCTAAGGTTAATAATCGGATTGAAAAAGAATTTATTAATAGAGCAAGAGAAAGGTGGCATAAGTTAGGAATTGAAGATCCTGAGACTGAAGACGAAAAGGAAATGAATAAGGATATTTATAAGGAGCCAAAGGTGATAGAACATAAAATTAAAGTTATTCAAGCGGGCGAAGAAAAAGATGTGACTAAATTACCAAATCATTTGCAAGAGTTTGTTAGTTTTACTGCGCGGGCGAAACAAAAAGCAAACGTCAGTTCTGGTGAGTCGGAACCCGGGCAAGAACCTGCGCATGTTGTGGTGTTTTGTGCAGTGATCATTTTAGTTTTGGCTGTTGGAAACTTTGTCTTGCGTTTATTGCGTAACAAATAACTAACAATGAATTGTGTCAGTGTGTGATATATTGAGTGTAGTGTTGACTAACTTATATCATTAGAATAATATCGTGTTATGATTGCATGCCTGAGTGTGGATCTATTTAAAAGTTATATTATATAAAACACTTTCGTGTAATAATCATGTTTTAAGGATTATTAGATAAAATATTTCCATTTTGTGTGGTAAGTTATCATAATAATACATTATTATTATACAAATATTATGAATTATTGTACTCCAAGCATAAAATCATGTTATAGTAAGTAGTAAGTACCATTTAAGTGCTTCGCATTTAAATGAATTTTATACGAAATCATTAATTTATTCAATTTCATATACTTACATTATGCGACTCAGTATAAACATTACTACTCATTAACATTATAATATTAGTAAATTCAAGGTTGTTAAATAAAATCCTAGTAGGTATTGGGTATTATTACCAAAAATTGCGTATCTAGAGTAAAAGTAGGCGAAGTGAACTTCGATACAATACCTACACAATTTATTTCGCCTCCGTCATAAAATTCCTCTCCATTAAAAAGTGATATAAGTTAATTTACTTGACATAGCAACGCTAACTTCGTTTTCATGACTGACACATTTATTAAATGTGTAATAAGATTTTCTAAGGTGGCTTTATTTGAAAGAAATTGTATGTGACATTCCTTGTTATTGAATTCAGAGTTAGTGATTATTCTTATCTTATGACGACACTCGTGCTGATATAGATAGCGCGATTAGTTTGTTATGGTACCTACTTCATGTTTAAATGAAATTAAACGCATTTGTTGACGCAAACATAATATTATTTTATTTTAGTCCTTGAGCTAATTGAATATAATTTTAATAATATTTCCTTTGGAATAACTATTTCTCGTCTTTACGTGTAAAATTAAATAATAGATATTTCTGTATATTTCATTGTATTTATTCATCAAAAATATTTTATATATTTACCGACTCTGTTTCTAAAAATTTTAATTTAATAAAAGTAAAAAAAATATTGCATTATTTTACACAATCTCAAATTGTAACTTAATAATAAATAATGTCGCAAGCCCTTATACCCTTGATTATGGAGCAAGTGCGTTGTCCGAAGAAATATTTGGATCGTCTAAATCTGTAATATGCGGCCTTTAGGTGACTCAAACATGCAAATACTTGTAAGCAATTTTGCTTGCATTTTCTTATTACCCGACTGCGTCAGAAGGAGGGTTATGTTTTTCGAGTGTATGTATGTATGTATGTTTGTATTTATGTCCATTTATTTGTGAGGCCCCACAGCCCAAACCGTTGAACGGATTTCGACATATGAGGTATCGTTGAATTCCTCAGAACTGTGGAAGTGTCACAGGCTATATTTTTTAAAATGGCGCCCGTAAGTGGAAGAAAAAGACGGGATACTCTTGAGTTTTTTTCTTATCTTAGCAATATGGGTATCAAATGAAAGATCGTGAAAAGACCTTTTCAAATATATATTATGTCATGTAACGTTTAGGCACACGTTTTAACACAAATTGTCAAAAACCATCCCAAAAAGTAGAATTTTTCGGCGAACCCACTAAAAAGTTTGAAATAAAAATATTATTATAAAAACAAAAAACCCGACTGCTTACAAAAGAACTCAAAAGAAAAAAACAAGTTTAGTGTCACAATATCAACATAAAATACTTCATGGTGCTGCAGGCGGGGACAAACAATACTGTTACGGGTAAAAAAAGATTTATCACAAGTACTACGTTTGTCACCGCATGCGGCAGCATGAAGTATTTTATGTTGATATTGTGACACTTGTTTTTTTCTTTTGAGTTCTTTTGTAAGCAGTCGGGTTTTTTGTTTTTATAATAATTAAATATGGCAATTGAATCCTTTTATCTTTTTATATCTTTATTGGCTACATCATTTATTAAATTAAAAATACTTAACTTATTAATATCCATTTCATTAATTAATATTAATGAAATGGATAGACGATTCTTGGTAAAATCATGAAATGCATTGAGGCTTATACGTATAATCTTTTAACATAGATAATTCTGGCTCCACAACAGTGCCAACGACTTCTTCATTTATATATTATGAAGCGGATGATGCGGGCTATTTGATTAAACAACTTTGTCACCGTGTACGAGTGTTGCCATCAGGATTCAATTTATCAGGGTCCTTCAGCAGGGTGTACCACAAACAGAGATTATACCTAATACCTGTTTGTCTGTGACGCTTTCACGCCTAAACCATCGGCCCGATTTGGACGAAATTTGGAATGATCAAGTTACCCAATAGTAATGACCCAGGGTCACATATAGGCAATTTTTTTAATAATCAACCCCGAAACTTTGAAATAGGCGATGAAATTTAAAAATCTAAAGTGCTTAACGCATCAAGGTGAAATAAACATGTTTATTATTCGCGATATAAACGAATTCTATGCGAGCGAAGCCGTGGGTGGCGGCTAGTAAGTAAAATAAAGGATGTCATTAAGGACTACCATGAATGCAGTGGGGTGTTACATTAAAAGCAGTAAGTAAACGAGATAATACGCGTACCGCTATCTAAATTATTGATCTATGTTATGGATGATGCGGGGTACACCGATGGAATTTCAATTAACGTGCGAACGTTTCAATCTAAATTATTGTGCGAGAGTTTATCCAAAGCGTCAAAATTCCCTGCCACTAAACTTAACGGGCATTAACTTTGAATAAAGTATTATAATTTTAAAGAGATTTGTTAGGATTTAATTTCATTAGAAATTTAATTTTTGTACTTAATTGGAATGTCTGAAGGTTCTGTTGTTTATTACATTAATACATTTTATATGTACGAGTAGGGGAGACCAGGGTAATGGGAGCCTACTAAGGAAAAGTATTAATAAAAACCAAAATAATCAAAATTATTGTAATTTTTTATCATAAACTCTTAACTTTATTATAGGTGTATACTTTTAACACAGTTATAATGAACTAAAGATATGTATTAAGGTACAATCACAGATTTACAAAAAAAGTCAGTCGCTCCTATTACCCGACAAATGCGGCTAATGGGAGCCCATTTAACGCTCATACAGGAAATGAGAGCCATTATAATTACTCTTTAAGAAAAAATAACAATACGTACAATAAATAAGATCTTAGTTATTATAATTATCAACACAAAACTAGTAAGTAACACAAATTATAATGAAGACAATTCAAACAAAATGGAGATAAAACATAAAATTATTAATGGACAAAATGGTTGCCTTTCTGGTCCTTGTGTTTTTGGTTGTAATCTTCTTACTTTTAATCTCTTTATCTTTGATATTCTTCTTCTTAATTCATATGCCATTGTTACTTCTGCCCTTGACACAATTTTCTTTATCACAATTTCCTTTATTCCTTAATTGTCTTTGTCTTATTCTCCGTTTCAATTATTTTCTTCTTCTCTTCTTTAAATACTGCTTTCATTGGAGTGCTTGTTATTATTTCAAAGTGGTGCTTGTTCTTCAACGATATTTGTACGTGGCATCTAAAACAAAAAACAAGCCATTTTGACATGGCACTACTGAGAGCCTAGTTAGGCTACCATTAGCCGCTGACCGCCATTTTGAAAAGTAATAACATAAATATTTAAATCTACTCTCAATCACAATTCAACTAATTGGACTTGTTAGTAAACGAATCCAGGGATATAATGACCATAAATACAATAAAATAACAATATAATTTCATGCTTACCTTGATGCTGGCAATTTGCGAATTTTTTGTAAGCGTTTAGCGAAAAACACATAACTGTCCTTTGTGACTTAACGAATAGCACTAATGGTTTTAGCGCGTCAGGGGTAGTTTGCCGATAGTTGACGGAAGTAGTCGTGTGCCTAATTACGATCGCCTAAATGTGGCTGCATTTCGTTCAATCACCATAGCTCCCATTCCCCGATGGCTCTCATTACCCTGTGTTCCTATGAATTGAAAATTTTAATCTTTTTACTTTAATAGTTAATATTAACAGATAAATTCATATATACATATGTATCTCAAATGGATTTCCTCTTTAAGAAGGATTCTTCCAAAATTATTATTAGAATTTTATGACAAAATGTATTGATGATCAACCTAATTTAGAAAGTATTACTAAAAATATGCTGTAATAGCCTAGCAAAATCTTAGTAATAAAAGTAGTTTCAACTTGACTCTACTTTAAACACATACGTCTGCATGCGACAACTTTACGAAATTAATGCGTAGGTACCACATTTTGTTTTGACGGCAAATAATAAACTAAAATTAGAAATCGAACAATCACTGTCGAGCACACTGTGGCTAATTCACTGCCAACCGTGTCTTATCCTTGGCGTTTTCAGTCGTAAAGATACGAATATTGCAACCATATTTTCCAGTCAGGGTTGTATCGTTCGAGTTTTAATGTATATTATTTGACTCACTTGGACCGTGTATAAATGATAACATTATTTAAATGTAATGTGTTGTAGAGGGTAACAACTAGTGACAAAAGTTCATAATTTAACAAAGAAGAAAATAAGTACAGGTGCATTTAATGTAATGATTTTAATTTTTACTTGCAGTATAGAGTTAAATTATGCATTTTGTTACCAATAATCGTAAGGATTTACAACTAAGGGTTTTTAAATTGTTAGAAATACAGTACTCACGATGTAACGACATAATACGACGACAATGTTTCGACTAAATGATTCGTGACTGTTTGAATTCATTTTACGTACCTATATAACGTGAGATAAGACGCGTTATATACGTAAAATGAATGTTTCGACTGTAATATTTATACCATCATTTATTACGTGCATGTTAGTTTCTTGATAGACTAACTAAATAGTATACGTTTATCTTGTTAGTCGGAGTGAATAATGGCGTTCGCGATAGTTCTTTAGTTATGCTCGAACGGACTGCATCGCCCGCGCTACCGATCACTGATCGATTTTCACGCAGTGTCAGACTTTATTTGTTAACTAGCTCACATTTGTATTAGTACGAGGGATTAGAAGTATCATAGATATTTTTATACTTCTTAAGACGGCTATCTTAGTCCTCAAGGGTAGCAACATTTATCTGTGACTGAACGAAAACAAGTAATAGTCCAGTTAGAAATTATTAGTAGGAGTCGAGACTTCTAGTAATGGACTATTACTAATGACAAGTAAAAGAGCCATCATCACCAGTCCCTGCTCTAGTTCTCATACCAATTAAGGAACTGACTGACTTCTAGTCCAAAAGTCTTATTCTGGGTCGGTCAAAATTGAGTCTACTACAATCAAATAGATAATATTATAGCAATGTCCATTTTGTAGTACAGTACAGTAGGTACTTAATTTTTTTTCAACTACGGACTATTTACCCATTCATCATACACAATAGATAACTTAATTTTGTTTTTTATGGTCATTGTGGTGATCTATTCTAATAGACTCAATTGTAATGAGCAGCAGCGAAAGGGATGCTGCATGGTCGTTTGCTATAATAAATCCATAAAAATAATTTAGAAGTCAAAGTTATTTAATGTGGGTATGTACAAGGGGCTTATCCAAAGTCGTTCAGTAGTAAAGAGACACTTAACAGCGTATCAGCAGTAACAACTCAACCACATTAGTTTTCCCTGAGCTCGAGCTGTATTGGTGAACGCTAATAAAATATGAGTAACACCTACGGTCTGAGAACGAGCATTTATCCTTCACATATTTTTACCCAGGGAATTGATTACGTGACTCCTCGT
Organism: Hesperia comma; assembly: GCA_905404135.1. NCBI lineage: Eukaryota > Metazoa > Arthropoda > Insecta > Lepidoptera > Hesperiidae > Hesperia > Hesperia comma. The sequence goes on along the minus strand of FR990021.1, from coordinate 9,008,585 downwards.
GTCTATAATGCTATAGGTATTTCGTTTTCGTTCGATATGGAATTCGTTTTAATTGCATTTCACACGAATGTCAGCTTTCCGCCCCTGTGATAAAGGTACATTGCAGATTGAAAGAAAGAATTGAAAATGCAATAAGTAAATTTTTGCTTACAAGCTAAATTGAATTGTGAACATCCTATCCTACTAATATTATAAATGCAAAAGTTTGTAAGGATGTATGTGAGTGAGTGTGTGTGTGGGTTTGTTGCTCTTTCACGCAAAAACTACTGAACGGATTTTCGTGAAACTTTGCAGTAGTATAGCTTAGACATCGGAATAACATAATTTGTTAAAATTTATAGAGATTTTTGAAGGGACTGGTTCCCCGAAGCGAAGCGAGGGCGGATTTACTAGTAGGTAATAAATTTGTTTATAGCGAGGAGTGGACTATTCAGGTAGGTATAGATGAGTACTGGGTACCGTTTGAATAGAAATCATTACGACGTATGTAACATTTCTATTAAATGGACTATAATCCCACCTGTCGGATCCTTTCATAACTATGCAGGATCATCCATACTTTCTTCATCGTCTTACAAATAATAATATTGTATGAATAATTAACTCATAGGGCGATGTTCTCAGAAAGAACGAGCCTTCTATTAGACGTTCATTGATGTAACATGGCATTTCTATCATAATAAGTATTTTTCATCATATTTTTTCTGACAAACTTTAAGGTTATTGGAACTGTCATATGCTGTATAGTGATACAAATAAAATTTTAACTGATTAGTCTCTAAGTCAGTGATATTTGAAAAAACCTTACTGTGTCTAGGGTATTTTATTTCCTAAAGCAAAAGGTGTATTCCTTTATAATGATTTTTAGAACTGGAAACTCAGTAACATTTTAAAAGATTGGTTTTTCAAGCGCATATACATAGGTATGTAGGTTTTACTGATATATTGTAATAATCTTGGGGTAAAATTATTTCGTTTATTTCAATTTCTTCATAAATATAAAGTGTGGGTATTAATCCCTCACGGGTAGGTTAGGTTAGTATTTATTATCTATTGTTTTACCTAGTACTTCGTTACCAAGCCAAGCTACCAAATGGCAAAAATACAATGCTCTGCACGCGCTTGTGATGCCCCCGATTTGGCTATTAGCGTTGGCCACTTATCATACCATCAGTGTTGAAGAAATCTATAATTGTAGGTACTTCATTAAGAGAAACGCTTTCGTCTCAACGATACAAATGAACAAAGAAAGGTCCTACTCAATTTTGCAGCCTTTTTCGCTTGAAATGTTTGGTAATACTAGGGATGTCTTTTACTTTTACTTTTTACTTGTTCATCCTATTAATTCTTTATTAATAGACAATTTGTAGACATTTGATTTGTAGACAAAAAAATCGTTATCACCGTTTAGTTATGGACAATGTTTTGAATGCTGCTAATCACACGAGTCATCAGAAGATAATTTGGCATGTCGGGTTTAACAAAGAACGAACGTCAAAGAGCCCGCGGGTGCGCCGGAAGCGATTTGACTGCGGAAGTGACGTCACGGTGGGGGTCGCAGCCGGGTGAATCAACTCCGATATCCAGCCACTCTGCGTTCGTTATTGTTGCTAATATATTGTACCTACCTAACTACGAATATACTGACATGCGAGCATGCGACAGAATGCTATTGGGCAATATTGTACGCAAATATTATTTGATTACTTTTGTCATTCGGATTGTGACGTAAAGCGATTTAATAAGATGTTTCAAGTTTATTGTAAATATTTTGAATTGAAAGCAAACGTAGGTACTTATCGTACGTATCGTATTTCAATTAATTTCTTGTTAAATACATTTTCCCTTTATACCTAAATGCTTTTTTATTTAAAAACAATATTAAAATGAAGAACTTTCTTCTTGTCAAGTTAGCTTACTTTAATGCTTTAACTTTTTTAGGTTAGGCTGAGGCTCAGTTTTGTAAAAATATTATAATAATATATTTTATTATTATTAAATACAAACATGAAAGAAATTCGTTTTGGGGAACTTATAGGTACTTAGTGTTTATTTTATAATGAATATATACTACAATACGTTAAGTGAAATGAAACAAATCTATATCTACTCAATAGATAACACGCAAACGGTGTCGGCGCGTAGCATCGTCGTCGTTTTAAGATACAAGCGTCTTTCGTCTCCATCACCTCACTAATGAATAATGGATGGTTTCCTTAAAAGCACATTAAACTGTTCTTGATAGACTTATCTACAAACATATAAATGTATTCTCTAAAAACTGTTACAGAACCCATCCATGCACTAAACTTTAATTGTTATCAGGATAATTAGTCCCTAATTTATTAATCCTGACCTAAAAAGAAAGCCCTTTTCCAAATTGATGTAAGGTATTTTAGCATAAAACTGATATGTATGAGCTATACATATTTTAAATTATTTTATGAAGATCTTTTCGGGCGTTTGATGATCATTAGCTCATTATAGGATTTTCTTCATCGGGAGTTCATTATATTCTAAATTTACAGTTATATAGTTATATATCAACTATAATTACAACTACCTATTAACCCAGGACCTTTAGAACAGTGATGCGGCATGTTATCCATTTCGCCCTTTGGGTCGTCAAAGATAATGCATTATTTTCTATTCCTAACTCGATTGGTAGAAAATGTTAAAAACATTACCTAGGTATCTATTTCTGACGCAGTCGGGTAAAAATATAACAAGGGACATAAATTCATCTCTTTTTACATTAGGTACAGATAACTAATTAATACATTACGATTGATAGGTGTATTAGAATTAATATTTATTCCTAGTGTACAATTTATGAAAACAGTTTAAAATCTCCTTTATTTGACAACATTTTTTTTTGGTTCACATTGAGCTTAATTTGACATGAAAGACACTTTGATGATCTAATGTCTAGATTGAGCGTCGCCCTACAATGAAAACAAAAAAACAAGGCAACAATATCAAGCAAGTGTGCGTGCAGGCGATGCTTTACAAGTTCGTCTATTGTCTATGTGTGCGTGATCAATGATACAATGATAATTTATAAAAGTTGTGGCTAACAATTTTTTGACACGTTTGCGCGGATTCGATGTTCCATCTAGACATTAGATCATCAAAGGAAAGACACTAGATACATAAAACAATGTATGTTCTTATAGGGACCATAAAGATTTTAAGTAATTTCGACTGTGTAACCTTGATAAGTCGCAAAAAGTAAATGTAGGTATCTTTTATAAGGCATCGGCTTTTAATTCAACCGTATTATGTCGTTTTCGTGACTTGTCCATTTTGACGGAGAGGAAATTGGATAGCTCTTTAGTTATGACCATTTTCTGTTAAAAAAAGACATCGCCAAAAATTTTTAATTACCAATTTTCGATTTCTTCTACACAGTGTAAAGTAAAATGACAGATTTTAGATTATGCAAATTTAAAATTTATTCTACTTACGTGAATTTTCATATAAGAAGATAAATAAATAATTGATTAATCACTCATTATGTAATTACATATTCATCAACGTCATCATCGCAACCCATGACTGTCCCACAGCCTGGCATGGGTCCCAGCATACGCCAACTTGAATGCACTACATCGAAGTTCAGTCTTTGCGAACATAATGCAGAGAATACTCAAGTGTGCCAGTTCTCGTGATGTATGTTAGGTACTGAAGCAAGTGATAATGAAATTCTGATATCATTTTTTTATTAATTAGAGGTTCATGTATGGGTTTGAACCCAGGCGCTCGGTTCAGAGTAGATCGTTGAAACCAGTCAACTTTCATTGCTTTATTTTATTTATATCTCTATGTTTTTTATGTTCAAACGCACACATAATAACAAAAAAGCGAAAAAAATGTTAGTGTCATTAGACTTAGGTACATTTTCTTGATATGCCTGCATATTATACGTTTTGTTTTTTAACCATGAATGTTTATATGATTCGATGTATTACCATGGCTGGCTACAACCCATTACACTACTGAGCACGGGTCTCTCCTCATTGTTGAGGAGGCCTAGAGCATACTCCACCACGCTGCTCCAGTGCGGATTGGTGGAGGTGTTAGTGGCCAACTACTACCGACTGCGCCCGCAGTTGCTTAACTTTGTCGATCACTTAGGATCGACGCAAGCCGCCGGGCTATGAGCGATTCATTACCATGGACAGCACCTAAAACTAGAACACACACTCAGACTGAATACGAAAATTCAAATGAATTTTATTTATTTGCTATTGGGAATTAAATGTAGAAAGTTTTGAACGGCATTCCGGCATCGTAACTATCACGGTATTACGTCAAGTCCACGCAATATCTATTTCCCGGACAAATGGCGGTACCTCCGAGACGATTGATGGATGGTATTGGTTTTGAATCGATCGTTTTTTTGTTTTCCCGTAAAATGATGACCCATGTGGCGCAATGGTTATCATGCTGCATCCGTTCGATGAGTCTTTGGTTCGATTCCCAGCGAGGCAAATGTAAGAATGATGAGTTTAAATTCTGTTTTCACTGTGGGTGTGTTCTTGTCTTGTGTGTTGTCCGTAGCACCCACGACAAAGGAAATCTAGGAATGCTATGAGTGTGTAGAGTTAAATAAAAATAATTGTTTATTGTATTATCTACCTGTTAGCAATGACAGGTAATTCAAGTATATTATTTGATGTTGGCACATTTTATACCGGCGAATAAGAAAAAGAAATCACATTTTAAATAACGAATTAGAATAATCTGGCAGAATTGTCTGGAGCGACCGAACGTAGTTAATATTGTTAGGATTGTAAATTAAATAAAACATCTATTAGTTGTTTAAATAAATTAATGTGTGTTAAAAGTAATAAAACAAGAATGTAAAGCTGAGGACGTGTTTTTCTTTCATGTCAGAAGTGTGTAGGCGATAAATAGTATGCCTACCTTTATCTACGTGCCTACCTGTGCGGTCTCCTGATGGTGTCCTGAGCCGAGAAAATTAATAAGTGATAGTCATGTGATAGTGATAGTGAAGTGAAGTGAAGTTTAAAGTGCATTTATTAATGTGATAAATATGTGGATTTTATGTACGTAGTTACTATCAGTGAAAAAAAAAAGTAAATTAGTACTTAGATACGTATGTTAATATTAAAATAATACTGTTATAGGAAAAATGCTGTCAGTTGCTAATACTTCATTTTGTCTATTCTTTTAACGTGGAGATTTTGTTTTTAAAATTACTAACTTAGTCATAATATGTACCTACATAACTTCTTTGTAGGAGCCTAAGTATTAACTTTTATTTGTTTTAGTGACATTCGCGACTTATGCATCGTACCTACTGATGATTATTAATTGTGTTATTTATTTTTTCAATTGCTCGATATAACATCTCCACGTCTACGTCATGTTCTAAGGTTGATGTACCTATCTCCAATGTATCGCTCAATAATGCATCGAGTGTTTCGAAAGGACATTCGTGTTGTTCCTGAATTTGATCCAAATGATAATAGTCAAACAATTGAAAATTGGATAAATAAGGTAAATGAATGTGCGCAGATTTACTGTTGGAATGACCGTCAGATAAGTCATTAGGTACGCATTACCTAAATTATGCGGCTTAGCCAAAAATGGTATCAGGGACTACCATCCGTTTTTTTTATACATGGAATGAGTGTGTACAAAAATTAAAATTAGCTTTTCCATCTAATGAAAATAAATTATGGTGATTTATTAAGTTCAATGTTAAGGTTTCGTTGTAAATTTGGTCAGTCATTAGAACATTATTATTATGATAAAATGGCTCTATTTAACAAATGTGAGATAACTGGAAGTAAAGCTGTTGGTTGTCTTATACATGGTATAGATGATAAATTCATAAGAATGGGTGCGGGAGCGTGTCTGTTTACTCAGCCAGAACAAGTCCTTAACTATCTACGAACAATATCACGACATGAGAATAATATTCCTACGGCATATTCCGCATCAATTAATGAATCGTTTAAAAATATTTTAGAATCTAGAGGTAACACAGTTAGATGTTTTAATTGTAATGAAATGGGGCATGTTAGTTTAAAATGTGAAAAACCGATTAAACAGTGCAATTTGTGTTTCAAGATAGGACATGAAACTCAAGATTGTTCTAAGAAAAATGTTAAAAGCAACGAAGATTTTAATAAGGATGGTGTAAACTAACTGTCTGCATGTATATTGATAAAAACTTGGTTATTCAATTAATTGATGTAATTGCTGAAAGGGAAAATTGTGGTGGATTACATTTGCAGTACAGCTTGCGGGTCTTACTTACCTGATGTTCAATATACTGACGAATTTATCGTTTAGAGTGTCGTGTATCGTTCTTTGATGGCCAGAGGATAATGTTACGGGGTATCAATGTTCAATCTGTTTTATATGCTACAGAGACTAAAAGTTATGTTCCGTTAACTATTCATTATAAAAAAATGGTGCTATTATGACTGAGTCTCAAAAAATAACAATAGTTTGCATTATTAGAAAAATATATAGATTGTTTTGCAATGAATTTGAGTGAGTTAAGTGAAATAAACTTGATTGAAATGCATTATCTCATTGACAGATATTGTTTACTAGTAAATCCGCCCTCGCTTCGCTTCGGGGAACCAGTCCCTTCAAAAATCTCTATATAACAAATTATGTTATTCCAATGTCTAAGCTATATTACTGCAAAGTTTCATGAAAATCCGTTCAGTAGTTTTTGCGTGAAAGAGCAACAAACACACACATACACACACACTCACACACACTCACTCACTCACTCACATACATCCTTACAAACTTTCGCATTTATAATATTAGTAGGATAATTTGATGTTTTGGTTCGTGTCGAAAATGATATACCCCTTTAGGGTTTGATAGGTTTTATAGGGGTATCGATGCTGTTGATAAATTTCATCCATGGCTGGTTATAATTATGATGTGATATAGAGTAATTCTGAATGGGAAATTAAAGTTACCTATGTTATTTAATTGAGTTTTTTAGGAATTGTTAAGCGTTATTGATTCTGAAATTATTATCCTGTGTGTATTTAAATTGTAAATATAAAGCGTGAACGTAAGGCGACTATTAAAATAAAATGCAATAAGAGATTATTAAAACAAAGGAAACATTTTAATGAAAATGTATAAAATGAATTAGAGATATATATATTTATGAAGATATTAATATTGATTGTGACTAGATTAATTTAGATAATAATATGTATAAAGTAGATAAGGTATCTATTAATTCAAATGACTGGATAAAGTAATAATATACTATTAAATATACCTAGCTGTATTTTAGAAATTGAATTATTGGAATATTTTCATAATTATTGTATTTATATTTGACATTTACTTTACATAGGCATAAACTGACATTATTGTAATTAATTAAGATACTTAATAATATATTTAAAATTTATACAATTGTAAAAATGAATAATTCTGACTTTAAAATATTTGCACGCCAATAGGCAGAATTTAGTGGAAGATAAATATAATGAATTGTAACATGTTTTTTTGTACCTAAATTCAGCAAATAAATGATTATGATTATGAAGATAAAAATTTATATTAAATGTAATTAATGACATTTTCGTTCAAAATGTGAAATTATAATTGTATGATATTTGAATACATTAATGAGATAAGAGTGAAGTGTCATAGGAAAGAGGATCCCAAAATGTCATATTGTATTAAAAGCGAGTCACTACAGATTATAATTATAATGTGATTGATGTTATAGATAACAGTGATACTATACATAGATGTAGGTGATGTTATTGATATAAGTGATATTATTGATGTTGGTGATGTTATTGATGTTAGTGATATTATTGAACCTAGTGATATAAGTGATGGTATTGATATTGGTAATTTTAGTGATGATATTGATATTAGCGATGTTATTGATTTTAGTGATATTAAAGAGAGCAAAAAGGCTATTTTAGTAAAAAGAGAGAGAGAAAACCTAGGGACGATGTTAGTTTTAAGAGTGAGTCGCTGTAGGAGTGAGAGCCTACAACGATGTTAGTTATAAGAGTGAGTCTCTGTAGGAGTGAGAGCCTACAACGATGTTAGTTTTAAGAGTGAGTCGCTGTAGGAGTGAGAGCCTACAACGATGTTAGTTTTAAGAGTGAGTCGCTGTAGGAGTAAGAGCCTACAACGATGTTAGTTATAAGAGTGAGTCGCTGTAGGAGTAAGTACATACAGATGATGTTAATAGAATTAGAATGATATTTTTATCTGTTTTACTTTAAACTTCTGTTGTTTTTTTTTTTGTTGTTTTTTTTTGTTTGTTTTTGTAAACGCGAGGTCGCGTTTGTTGTCAGAATTAGCCGAATGTTAGCAATGACAGGTAATTCAAGTATATTATTTGATGTTGGCACATTTTATACCGGCGAATAAGAAAAAGAAATCACATTTTAAATAACGAATTAGAATAATCTGGCAGAATTGTCTGGAGCGACCGAACGTAGTTAATATTGTTGGGATTGTAAATTAAATAAAACATCTATTAGTTGTTTAAATAAATTAATGTGTGTTAAAAGTAATAAAACAAGAATGTAAAGCTGAGGACGTGTTTTTCTTTCATACCTAGTCACCATTGGAATCACAAATATGTAGAATAAAGGTGTAATATTTGTGAAAGTACGTACATGATTTTATGCATGTTTTGTTAGGTAGGGGAAGTCCGGGAGAGTTGAACCGCTTTTTTTTAAAGTATCATATTTTCTAAATAAGGAGGCTTAGTGATTCAATTATAATAATAAACGATAGCTTATTTATTTAAGTTTACTTATGCGTATTTAGATTTTCCATATTATATTACTGAAATATGTTATACACATTTTAATAAAAAATGGGATATGATTCAACTCTCCCCACCCTATGGGACACTTGAACCGGGGTCTGGGGAGAGTTGACCACTGCTTTTTAAAGGTACAAAATACAAAATAAAAACATTTTACAGCTTAAATCACAAGTTTATTAACCAAAAGATTACAAAATGAAATGAAATTCTAACGAAACACAGTCACACACTCTTCTTATAAGGATAAATAAACAATACTTTGACATACTCTTAAGCATTCCATAGGCATCATAATTATTAAACATTTTATTAATAAAATTAAATATTTAACGTTTCTCTAATAAAACTTCTTACTCTTTCTTGATATTTCTTACCATTTTGTTTATACTTATTCTTATCATTTAGTATCATTAATTAGCCTTAATTAGAACTACTTTCAGTCAGCTGGTAACCAAAAATTTGATCAATGTTATTCTTTAAGATGCACCGTCCTTTACCTCACGTATAGCATTTTCTAATTCTGTAATGATATAAGTATATTTTTCTTTTCGGTATTTTTTCGGATGGTTTGTATTGAAATTATATATTTCATTCAATTAGTCTGCAATAAAATATAAAATTACACATAAAAACAAACAAAATACAAATAAGACTTGTTGTACTAAGGTTCCCGAATTGTTTTTAAATTTCGTCAAAAAGTTTAAAATTTATATATCTGTAAAGTAAAACTCCAAATATCTTCATACAAATACTATACATGGGAGACATGAACCACTGAGCATATCTCCCGCACCCGTCATCGTGCAACTCTCCCGCATATACTACTTTGACATTAAATTCTACCCACAGAAAAAACAATCAACGTAATCGAAACAACACTTAGCACACGTCAAACTATAATAATCAGGCAATAAAATAGTAATATCACTCAATACTCACCTGTATAAATACGGCCGCAATATCAAAACTACAAAAAAATTTAAAATCTACTCCGCCATAACAAAAACACCTTTTCGAATCTGACAGCCAAACAAACCGGCCATTGTTAAAAATGGCGCCGTGCTTGTCATTGGCGTCCCGCGCCCTATCAATGACCGTCTTGACGTTTCATTAGCGCAAAATTTAAGTCGAGTTTTAAAAGGTGGTTCAACTCTCCCATCTGGGCAAGTCTCCCGGATTCCCCCTATTACTTTTGACTGGGTGTTTCGATTTTTATAATTATTTTGATTTCGAAAGGTTGTTGAGATGTAGGTAGGTACTTACGTGTAGTGTTTATCTCTACTAATCAATATCCAAGTTGGATTTTTTTAAAAGTCAGTTTTTTCAACCCATCCTAGGCTATGATTGTTTATGGGCAAAGTCCACTATGATGAGAAAATGCGAGTCGGTAGACAATACACCCCATCACGATTATTTCAGCTTAAATTAATTGAAATGTGTTCTCAATCTCTACTCAAAACGATGTTTAAAAATCGCTTGGCGTTAGAAAGCCGCCAATGCCGGATCACGGATCATCTTTATCTCTGAATGACATAAATAGTCATTTTGTTTCTGTATCTTCTTTAGATCCTTTTATCCGTTCTCAAACTCTCACCTCAATTGCGTTGAGACAGCCCCTTCAAACTCCCAGCTTTCAACTATCACCAGTAAGTCAAGTGGAGGTGAAAAAATCTATTAAAGCTATCAGGTCTAAGGCCATTGGATGTGATAACATCAGCAGGGACATGATATCAAGAATCCTAGATAATTTACTACCCCATATTACACATATAATAAACTTCTCACTTACGTCTGGTAACTATCCCTCTCTATGGAAAAAAGCTTTTGTCCGGCCTCTTCCAAAAATTTAAAATCCAACATTACCGAACCATTTTCGTTCAATTTCTATACTTCCATTCCTATCTAAAGTTCTGGAAGCCTGTGTGCATAAACAACTTTCCCAATTTCTATACCAACATAACCTGCTAAGTAATTTCCAGTCTGGACGAATCCTGGTCACAGCACTACCACTGCACTCATTAAAGTTACTGATGATATTAGACTCGGAATGGATGACAAACTGGTCACACTGGTAGTGCTTGTTGACTTTTCTAATGCATTTAACACAGTCGACCATAATCTCCTCCTTGGTATCATGTCTTATATGAATTTTTCACCTTCTACCTTGGATTGGTTTTCCTCTTATGTTCGCGATCGCCAGCAGTTGGTTCGCCTTGGAGAAGCTTCTTCAGACTGGGCCTGTATGGAAACTGGTGTGCCTCAAGGCGGTATTTTCTCTCCTATTCTTTTTTTTATTTTTATAAACTCTCTCACTTCTGTCATAAACTGTTCGTATCACCTTTATGCCGATGACCTGCAACTTTACACACAAGCTAGCATTACCGACCTCAACGTAGCTTTTAACAAAATCAACGAGAATTTGGAATTACTAAGGGACTGAGCATGCCGGTATGGAGTAAGTGTTAATCCTAATAAATGTCAGCCTTTGCTTACAGGCAGCTCACGTCTCCTTTCCAAGGTTGACTATATAAATCTGCCGCTTGTCACGTATAATGGCATCAGCATACCGCTTAGTGACTCTGTTAAGAACCTTGGTTTGGTTATCGATAGCTCATTAACCTGGCGAAAACATGTCTCAGAAGTTTGCCGTAAAGTTGTAGCCTCGTTACAATCGCTCAGTCGTCTGAAACACTTCCTTCCATTGAAGACAAAGCTTATGCTTATCCATACCTTAGTTTTGCCCATTATCGACTACGCTGATACAGTATGCTACCCGGATCTTTCAGAAGAACTTCTCAACAAACTAGATCGCCTTTTAAACAACTGTATCCGTTACATTTTCGGTATACGTAAATATGACCACATTTCTGAATACCGACATAAGCTGAAATGGCTTACTATACGTCAAAGGCGTGAATCTAGAATACTCCAGCAGTTGTACTCTATTGTGAATGATCCCACCTCTCCATCCTACCTTAAAGAAAGATTTCATTATCGCTGCACTACACATGATAGAGTACTCCGATCTTCTGAAAATCTTAAAATGGATATTCCATCAGTCAATACCTGTTCCTATGAATACTCCTTTACTTTTCAGGCAACTACTTTGGAACGCCTTGCCAATAGATATCCGACGAGCTCCATCTAAAGATGTGTTCAAGAGGCTTGTCCGTGAGCATTTACTAAAGTCTAATGCGTAGTAATAGTAATACATTAATTTAACCAAATTTTAACCTAATTATACACTTCGTTTATATAATATGTGTGCACTTAAATGGATATTTATGTCTATGGATATATATGTTATATACAATGTGTTTTTTTTACACTTGATAAAACGAAGTGTGCGATACTAGACAAAAAATTACCGACAAAAACATTTTAAGCTATTGCATAGCTTTTATCGCGGGCCTTGGGCGCGGGGACCGAATGCAAAAATTTCGTAACGAAAATTTATTACACCCCCATCACCCACACACAGACATAGTTACTATGTCTGTGCACCCACACATCGATAAATACCAGAACTTTTAACTGAGTTAACTAACTTTTACTTTATAACGGCTAAACCGATTTGGCTAATTTTAGTCTTGAAATATTCGTGGAAGTTCAGGGAAGGTTGCAGCGATGAGAAAATATGAAAAATTGCGAGGAAAATACTAAAAATGAAAATTTTAATTTCCCTTACAAATCTTACCTGTCAAACATTTGATTTTCGCCCCGTCGGTTCGGTGTTTTAAGAATAATTACATGTAGATCTGGATTAAATAAGGCGTTGGAATCGACAACATGTATTCATAATAGTCGAATTATCGCGTATTTAGATTTAAAACATACAAAATAACATGACATAAAATAATGACACTATATTAATGACTTGAGGGTGATAGAGACAGTGCCATACAGGCAAGGCACTGTCTCTGTCACCCACACGTCATTCACGCGCCAAAGATCGTTGTAGGACTTAAATGTCAAATGTCAATTTTCTTTTTAAAAATAATTATTTTGTCAACTGAAATAGTTCTTATGCTTTTGTTCAGAATATTTAAATCTTCTTTGCACAAATTAATGCATTATCCGTTTCTAATAAAGATTAAAATGTCTTGCACCTATAATGTGTCGTTATGATATACGTATTCTTAACAATTAGGCTTACGTCATTATTATGCGTCTCTTTCAGTGATATTGCCTATGAACTTTGATGTAACTTTTGATAACTAGGCAACTAAATGAAAACTTGTACACCACTTTCTTGGCCCACTGTAAAACAGTGAATATCTGTACTCGTATAATTTGTGTACAAAGTGTTTTAAATATGAATAAACAAAGTGCATTTATTAATGAAGAAAGTCACGAAAAAATTGTGAAATAAAATGAGTTATTACTCTATATACATTCATTTTATTATTATTATCACAAATGCAGTATTATTTTTTGTTTTGTTAATTTATTGTGACAACCCTGGCGCTACTTCGCTACACCGAAAACAATAAACAATAGGGGCCATAAACATGTCAGGCAAACAATGGAACGCGGCCGTTTCGAAAATACGCGCACAACGCGGCGACGCTTCGACCTTACGGCGATAGTCTTAAGGTGGAAAGTCGATTGCAAGGAATATACTAGACTGTTATTCCTAAAACTGCGGGAACAATCTAGAAAGGCCTGAATGGTGGGCGAGTGGTATAAAAAGAGGCACTTGGTCGCCGGCAGGACATTCTAGTTTCGGAAGCGAAACCAGGAAGATACCAGCGATACCTACGAGCGATACTAGTGAGAAGTGAAGTGATTTCTACGAGCGATACAGTGTTCGACGAGTGTGTTTACGAGTTCCTACGTGCATAGTGTTGTGGTGTGTACTGTGTACAGTGTGTTTCTACGAGTTCAATAAAGTCTTTGTGGTACATTTTGGCATTTTCTCGAACCCCATACTCCTGACACGTAACATTATATATAATGCTATGCAATAGCTTTACCGCGGCAGTCTCCGAGTGCCACACGTCTTTTATTTTTTTATTTTTTTTATAGACTCGAAAATAAGAGCAATTTAATTTTTTCTTATTAAAAACCTTTCTTTTTGATTACTTTTTTGGTTTCTTTGTCTGGGAACGGTGTATTTTCGTCAAAGTAGTCTCTTTTGAAAGCTACAAAGTGTACCTACCTAAGCAAATAAAGTGAATAACAATATCTCGAACATAAGCTTCGAAAAAAATAAACTATTTGAAATAATAAAAATAAAACTTGATTTTTATTGATGTTTGACCTCTAACTTTAAAATGGGGTCGTTAACATAGTCGTTTTTGCACGTTTTATTAAAGTTCATGATCTAATGAACAAATTCTCTAAAGTAACTATTGCTCTATCTATTTTCGTTGTTATGATATTCACTGTCAAACTAGGGTCTCTTTGATCTCCATTGTCATGGAATTTATTATTTAAGTTTAATCCTTTTATTCATGTGCATATACCGGGTGTTTTGGGGAAGAGTGTAGGTATTTTGCAGATGGACAGGATAGGTCCATACGATCATTTTGTAGTATGGGAACCATAGTCCGATATCCTTTAGTTTTTAAGTTATGGGCAAAAAATGATTTTATCAAATACTTTATACTTTTATACAGTTTCGAATTAAATACAGTTTTTTATTATTTGTCAATTAAAACACATAACACACGATAAATTAAACTTCTAACAACTATTCTAATAGCAAAAACAATCAAATTGTGGTCAAAAGAAAGAATCCAAAAAACAAATCTTAGTGACTTTTATACATTTCAAAGTGTATTTAAAAAAAAATGTGTTGGTGAAAGACCTATCGTATGGACCTATCCTGTCCATCTGCAAAATACCTACACTCTTCCCCAAAACACCCTGTATATGTATGCCGACTAGACTTAGAAATTATGAAATAAAACAACTATTTGAATGACTTCTATTGTTAAATAATTTGTTTAAATTAATTAATTTATTTAATTAATTTGGAGATCAAAGAGACCCTAGTTTGACGGTGAATATCATAACAACGAAAATAGATAGAGAAATAGTTACTTTAGAGAATTTGTTCATTAGATCATGAACTTTAATAAAACGTGCAAAAACGACTATGTTAACGACCCCATTTTAAAGTTAGAGGTCAAACATCAATAAAAATCAAGTTTTATTCTTATTATTTCAAATAGTTTATTTTTTTTTTCGAAGCTTATGTTCGAGATATTGTTATTCACTTTATTTGCTTAGGTAGGTACACTTTTTAGCTTTCAAAAGAAACTACTTTGACGAAAATACACCGTTCCCAGACAAAGAAATCAAAAAAGTAATCAAAAAGAAAGGTTTTTAATAAGAAAAAATTAAATTGCTCTTATTTTCGAGTGTATAAAAAAATAAAAAATAAATGTTTTTTGTCGGTAATTTTTTGTCTAGTATCCGCACACTTCGTTTGATCAAGTGTAAAAAAAACACATTGTATATATGTGTAATACGTATTATATATATTGTATGAATATATATTTATATTATGTTTATATGTTTCTATTTTTGCAGTAATAATTTATTTACACACAGAATACTCGATTCGCTTCCAATCTTTCCACCTGCCACAATGTCTCACCTTTACCATGGGTTGACTGGTAGAGAATGCCACTAGGCATTAAGTCTGCCCATTGTAAAAAAACCTGTACTCAGGTCTTACAAAAAGATTAAATAAAATAAAATAAAATAAAATAAAATGAAATAAAATAAAATAAAATAAAATAAAATAAAATAAAATAAAATAAAATAAAATAAAATAAAATAAAATAAAATAAAATAAAATAAAATAAAATAAAATAAAATAAAATAAAATAAAATAAAATAAAATAAAATAAAATAAAATAAAATAAAATAAAATAAAATAAAATAAAATAAAATAAAATAAAATAAAATAAAATAAAATAAAATAAAATAAAATAAAATAAAATAAAATAAAATAAAATAAAATAAAATAAAATAAAATAAATAAAATAAAATAAAATAAAATGTTTCATTTTAAAGGCCTACAAGAAACCGTCCGATAATCGAACCTAACACCATCACACAGGAGTATAATTTAAGGCCTAATGAAAAATTTCATGAATATTTATATTAATTTATTTTGCGATTAAGGTACATAAATCTAAAAGTCACTTAATTGCTTAAGGTAGTAATAGTTAACTAGACACTAAATTTAATAATTATTAACTTTGGGTTTTCTATAATAACTCAACATTGTAATTTACATTTAAAAGTTACTTAGCACTACAAATAGCTAAGGGACTGAGGCTATACCCAGACCTTTTGAAACAACATTGTATTATTTCGTAGGTTGGTATAACCAAGGGAAATGCTATAGAATTTGGCACTCGCTTAGATCTCAATACTATTATTGGCAAAGCCAACAAACGTGGATATCTTTTGTATCAAACTGTGAAAATGGACCATCCGTTTCATTATTGTGGTTTTGGTTTATTTAGTTTTCGTGGGTTTATCTACCATAATTATTTAAGTTTTGGCACAAAAATGGGTTTGGTAAGCTCCTTTGCGTGTCTATCTACTTGACGAACCCTTCAAAACAGTTGAATAAAAAAGGGATTAGTACACGTTACGAAATAGATGAATTAAATTAGGAAGTAACAAATCCACTGTTATGTTATGAGGAATTGTTACGCAATAATAGGTTACGAGAAAATGAAAAATTGTAAGCTTCGATTTGTTGGATTATTAGGTATTTTAAACTCTTAATATAAAAATATTTTGAAAGGTAGATAAATATATTTTTCTGACTAATAACTTACTATATAATCTTATAAAAGTAAACTAAGTACTTTCTTGATATAAATGCAGATAGTAAATTTCTTTTATTTACTACCTACATATTCTCATCATATGATCAATCTCCTTATTGACCATATCGCTCCTGTTATTGCACAAATATTGAACCACTCCATCCTAACGTGTTCTTATCCTAGTGTCTGGAAAGATGCACAGGTTATCCCCATTCCAAAGAAATCCAAACCTTCATCCTTCTCAGACTTCCGCCCTATATCTATATTACCTTTCCTATCCAAAGTCCTTGAGCGTTTGGTCCACCAATAACTTTATTCTTTTCTCTCCCGTAACAACCTCCTCAATCCTTTCCAGTCTGGTTTCCGTCCTGATCATAGTACGGCTACTGCATTGCTCAAGATTACTGACGACATCCGTTTGGGTATGGATAGACAGCAAGTCACAGTGCTGGCGCTACTCGATTTCAGCGACGCGTTCAACACTGTTGATTTTGACATACTTTTAGGCTTACTAAGCACTATTAACGTATCTCCTACTGCATTAGAGTGGTTTCGCAGTTACCTGCATGGTCGCCGGCAACGTATTAAGCTTAACGATTGTTTCTCCTCTTGGGCTGACACGAGTGCCGGTGTACCGCAAGGTGGTGTTTTGTCTCCGCTTCTCTTTGCAATCTTCATCAATTCGATTAGCTCCTACATTTCTTCTCCCTACCACTTATATGCAGACGACTTGCAAGTATATACCCAGTCACATTTGGACAATTTGCCTACAGCAATAGCTAATATTAATAACACCTTGGACATCATTTTAAATTGGAGCAAGACCTTTGGACTGACTGTTAATCCAACAAAAACGCAAGTCATTGTGATAGGTAGTCAAAGGTTAAGCGCTCGCATTGACTTATCAATACTGCCACCGATTCTCTTTGACGGGATCATCATTCCTTACAGCAACACAGTTAGGAACTTAGGCATTGTAATGGATCGAAATTTATCATGGACTCCGCAAATTAACAACGTGAGCAGGAAACTTTTTGCAGCACTTCGATCACTTCGCAGGCTTCAGTATCTTCTTCCTATTTCCACAAAGATACAGCTCGTTCAATCTCTCCTCTGGCCAATCCTTGACTATTCTGATATTTGCTATCTTGACCTAACAGTGGAGCAACTGAATAAACTTGAGCGACTTCAAAATATTTGCATAAGGTTTATATTTGGACTACGCAAATATGACCATGTCTCAGAGTTTCGTTCTATGCTCAAATGACTCCCTATCCGCCTTCGCCGGGATGCTCATATACTTTCTGCTCTCTACTGCGTTCTTTTCAATCCAACATCTCCGTCATATCTAAAGGAGCGGTTTAAATTCCGGTGCGATACACACGACTTAAATCTTCGCTCTTCTGAAAACTTGTTCATTAGCACACCATTTAGCTCTACTATCTTTTATCAAAAATCATTTACGGTGTACTCTGTTGTACTTTGGTTGTTTGTTGTGGTTTGTACTTGTGGAATAATCTCCCTCTACCTATCTGCCGCTCTAAATCTCTTCTATCCTTTAAAAACAAAGTAAAAGAATACTATCTGACACAGTAATTAATGGTTCCTCTTTTATCTAAGATTGCTTGGATGACATAAGTCTCAATGCCTTTCACTAGACTTATATGTATATATATTATATATATTTATTCATATGTATGTATATTGTGCTATATTATATAATAATATATTGTATATTATTAAATATCTATATATATAGTTGTAACTTTAATACTATTTATATAAGCTATTGACTTTTAAATACATAAGTTTTGCACCTCTACCAACGATTTTTTAATGTTTGTGTCCTCTGCCTCAAGGTTGTCTGGAAGAAATCGCTACTACAGCGATAATACCGCCCATTGTGTTAATAATAATCTACACCATATTGTATAATTGTTTTTTTCTGTGTGCACAATAAAGTATATTGCATTGTATTGTATTGTATTGTATTGTATTGTATTGTATTGTATTGTATTGTATTGTATTGTATTGTATTGTATTGTATTGTATTGTATTGTATTGTATTGTATTGTATTGTATTGTATTGTATTGTATTGTATTGTATTGTATTGTATTGTATTGTATTGTATTGTATTCTCAAAATAGCAAAGTTATCGAATGATAAAGAACCCCAACAAGCCCGTCTTTTGCATAAAACATGTTAAAGAGTAAAATATGTAGATAATTAAAAGACGTGGTACATACGATATGTTCATAGTATTGTATTTAGTCATAAATTCGCGCTTATTCAATATAAGTCATGTCAGTCAGAATTCATAGTGGGATAGGCGAGCGACCGTGGGAGAATCCGCAACGGGTGAGATTAATTAGAGTTGCGGTTAAATTAATAACGGGCCCGACACGCACCCTGGACAGCCACCTTCAATTTAATAGTTACGAGTACCCAATGCCTATTTTATTCAAAGCCCTCTAGAGATAGACTGCGGCGAAAAAGATTCGCAAGGTTATTTGGTAGCTTCAAAAGGCAGTCTATGTATTTTCGTGGTTTTGTAGATACAGGATGATAATATTTTTAATAACGTTCATGGAAGATTAATGATGTCTTAGAAAATTATATTGTGAACGGTTACTTCGTATTGTTTAAGTAGATATTGAAAATTATGTGGCGTCAAAATGCATCATATCTCACTACTGTTTCTAATTTTGATAATAACAATCGCTTTACTTTTTAAAAGTGCTTTTAATTGTTAAAATATCCATTGTATCGTTTTATATGAATAAATTATACTTTAATTTAAATTGTATCTTATCTTTTTCGTCATGTCAATCATTGGTCATATTGATATCCGTAATTTCTAAATATGTAGTTGACTAGCAATGGTCAAAAGATATTTCAGTGATAGATATTTTGATTTGATTTATCCAATAAATTACGTACCTATTATTACAAGATACATTTAAAGAGCTAGAAACTTCTAGTAGGGAATCTTTAAAAAAATATTTCTTTTATCAAGTTAAAAGCAAGATAGCTCGATTTGAGCGCCAACGTAGCCGCTGCTTTAAAATATTTTATTAATATTCCTAAATAGGTAGGTAACATAATATTATGTACCTACCTAAATTTACTAAATAAGTATAAACTCGGAAATATGCTTTATAACAATATTGTATTATACAAACTTGATACGATAATATTATTCATGTGCATTGGGAATACCAGGAAACTAAAAGTTAAATTAAGTTTGAAGTCGAAGTTTCCTAGAACTCATTGACGCCACTGAAAGGATAGACATTTCACGTATCCAATTAAAGTAAGACGCAGGCCATCCTAACAATATTATGATAATTATATCATAGTAGATAGTTATTAAAGCTTACAGTTTTACAATTGAATTTCTAGTTTAAATATTTATAGTTTAAATATGTTGTGAGCTTGAGAGTCAATACTTTCTTTCTTTTCTATACTTCCATCTTGCTCATTGATGCATCGGTGATGTCCATTGACCATTAGCGACGTAAACTGCTAACTACCGTCTACTCTTTTGGTACTTATTGACAACACAAACATTATCGCGATACTTGTCTCAAATTCTTTTTACATTTTCAATGGTAAATGTGACCCTAAAGGGAATAAAGCGAAATTCCACTGCAATATCAATGCATGCAGCATCGAAACAGAGAGCATAAATGCTGCTATGTGCGGGTTACTTTGAACGTTTCAAACAATTAAACGAGATAACAAAATCATTATTGCTCATTTATTTCACGCCAGCATTGCCGTGGAAAATCTCGATTATATCATGGGGCAGTAACCTACGAAGTCCAATAGTTACAATTGGACTGTAATCGCATTAAGGTCAAAACAATTGACACTAATACAATTTATATTAGTAATAGCCTTCACTCTACGCTGTGTGATATAGTGAAGACGTGTTTTAATTTAAGTCAATGTAAAACTTCCGTACGTTTTTAGCTATTTATTTATTAAGTCGGGGAAAGAAATGAGGTAGTAATCGTTTTTCTCATAATAATATACCTATGTATGTTTCATGTACAGGAATCAATCGGTTACAGATTTATTATACGTAAAGATATTATAATTATTGTTTATATAACACAAATTATGAGCGCGTTTCAGTTAAAAATACTCATAAAGGCTTTTATTTGATGCCGGTATACGACGGCCTGGCCTCGCCAGCAATGTTTAAACTGTTGAACTCCAACGACATCTATGCATGTCGAGAATGCATAGTACCGCTTATATACCTGGAATCCAAAGGGTTTTTAAATTAAAATATACTTTAACACATACACAAAAAAATTATAAGTTCTGTTTTAGTTAAATCATTCGTAATTAATATCTACTCGTATTAATCACGACGTCATCATTACCGTTTTGTCATTAACAGAAAAAGTTTTTAATCAAATCGTAAAGAAAGAAATATAGGTACTTATATGTACGAAAGTAGGTAGGTATACCAGATATGTCAATACAATTAAAACACTTGTACGGATAACCTTACCCGAAGGGACGGCAGTTGCTAGCCAATAACAATCTCTTTACAACAACTAAACATAAATAAGTTGTTAT
Organism: Hesperia comma; assembly: GCA_905404135.1. Classification (NCBI taxonomy): domain Eukaryota; kingdom Metazoa; phylum Arthropoda; class Insecta; order Lepidoptera; family Hesperiidae; genus Hesperia; species Hesperia comma. The sequence goes on along the minus strand of FR990021.1, from coordinate 8,987,374 downwards.
GATAACAAATTAGAAAGCCAACATGACAGCCCAACATATTTGCCATGAACGAAAATGCCATACGTGAAAATGAAATAACGTCGTGTCCCTTCCACCGCAGCAAAGGAACTACTAATAAACTAGGTCTGAGTATATTTAGAGATATTTTGTTCCAGTTTATTTTCGGCCCTTCCTGTCCCGACGGACGGTGAAGTGCGAATTTAAAGGCGACTGGAAATGTGTTTGATGATGCACTAAATATATAACTCTATGGTTTTTATTATTTCGTTTATTGTACTATTATATTTCTTCAGTATGATTTTACATTCAAATAGCTATCTTTGCACTCTTCAGAGATACAGATTAAATAAATTAATTTGAAATATTACAAACATGGCACATCCTTCATTACGAAACAAAATAAATGAAGGAGATAATTTGGTTATAAAATTTGTGGGTCATTTTAGGAGTTACTCGTTTTGTAAATACACGCATAAATAAATTATAAGATTATTAAACTTTTCCTCATCAGCTGAGGCCTGAAACTACTTCGTCAGAGCTGCAAAATTTGACTTTTATTCCCTGCTACTGCGTAGGCTAACAATAAGAGAGCATATTTAAAAATTCCACCCCTCAAATAGCAAAACAGGGGATGAAACTACGAAAGTCGGTCAGTTTCCGAGTTGAAGTCATAAAAACTGGTATTTGATCTTTCGGCTAATGGAGATGTGTTGTAAAAATTGTAGATATTCACCAGGGAACGAGGGAAGATACTAGTCTCGAATATTATTCGTTTTAAGTATATGAAGTCTACGCTCTACTTGGTCTTTGCTTTATAGTCGATTCGACCCAGTTATATGAAGTGTAGGTAATAAAATGGAACATAAAAATGTGTTACAGATATTGTTACATTTTTTTTACCCCGCCTAAATTAGGTGGTTAGGAAAATCGTATTCATAAACATTTTTGATTGTATGCTTACGATTTCGAATGTATGTGTTCGATCTAAGCTGAAACTTAAAGTCATTGATTTGTGTTGAGTCAAATTTATAAACCAGCGACGACTCTATAAAAATTAATCATAATTATCTTCAAGAGCATACTCGTAAAGCAAAATTATGTATGTATCATGAACGATGATAAAAGTCTGTAGTCTGTATAATGCTACGGCTCCATCTGTGTATGCGTTCATATTAGTGTTAATGTCGAACTACGCATAGCTTAACGCACTAAGGACGCTTGGCTACATCTGCGTATTCAATCATTTAATTTTCGAATTTCGCGCTATCCCGTTTCCGCTTAAGAACATAGTAGGCATAATCCTTGTTCTACCATATCGTGTCGTCTCGCTCTATCTTTAGTGCACTAACTTCGGCGCTAAAAACTCTTTGATGTGTCGAAAAAAGCGACACTCGATTTTGCGCTTAACATTTAATGCCATTAGTTATGCCGCATACAATTAGCGCATTAATCCCTTGGCTACATCTGCGTAATGTCAAATGTAGTGCACTAATTAACGCGTTAAGGCGCAGTCGGAGCCGAAGAGTAACTCTTGTTTTATTTACTGGATCTAAACTTTGGCTTTATATAATACTAGAGAACCGCCCGCGCTTCGCTTCGGGACCCGTAGGTAACACCCGCGTAGGTCCCGCTCCCGTAGGAATTTAGGCTAAAAAGTAGCCTACTACTCGCTCTCTTCACTCCACCCTGTCTGAGGTGTGTGGAGCCCTCGGGACAGTTAGTTCCCCTTTGGGGATGTCTCTCGCGGCCCGTTAAAACGGGCCAGTCCTTGGGTTGGGCCCTAAGGCCCTTGGTTGTTCATCTGTGGTTAACCAATAGGTCAAGTCCGGTGAGTGGTGACCTTTTTACAGGCCACAGAGTCTTAAACGGGATGGGGTTCATCTTCGCGCCGCCCAGGCGATCGAGCCCCTACCGGGTGAATCCCGCTGGTGGGAAGCCCAGCAGGAGCCAATCAGCGTCAGTCAGTATCAGTCAGTGCTAGGCCCGTCCCGCGCAACCAGCAAGTCGCGCGGGAAGGCCCAGCGGTCCGGTGGACGGGTGTGGAGCGGCGCCAGGTCCTGCAGATGCGGGAACCACGACGCGTCGACACGCCCGAACATGTTGCGTGCCAATCGCTCGATGAAGTCGTCCAGGCTCTCGACTCGAAGGTCCCTCTGGATGACGGCGTTCCTGACGTACCTCGGCGCACCAGTCAGCCGGCGGAGCGCAATCGCCTGAACTGCGCGCATCCTCTTGCGCTGCGGTTCGGTGGCGAGCGCGTACCACGCCGTTGCCGCGTACGTGAGGCGGGGTCTGATGTAGGTCTTGTAGACCCCGAGCTTCAGTCCGAGAGGGAGGCTCGAGGAGAGCACTGGTTTCTGCCATCGCACTTCTGGAATTCGCGACGGCTTTCGTAACCTGTGGCTTCATCGAGAGTCTTCCGTCGATTTTGCCCAAGTATTTGGGCTGTGGGGCCCATTGGATATCTTGTCCATGAAGCTCCAGAGTAGGGTCCCGCCTGTTGAGGTATCCTCCTATGTTCACAGCCGGCGTCTTCCCGACATTCACCGACAGTCTCCACGCGGCGAGCCATTCGGGGAGGGCATCAAGCGCACGCTGCATCTTGACAATGGCGTGGGTTCTATTCAGCGACGTGGTGATGTACGCCACGTCATCGGCATACAGGGCAAGCGACGCCCCCCCTGCCGTCGGGATGTCGTCGGTGTAGCAGGCGTAGCAGACCGGGGACAGGCAACTCCCTTGCGGGACGCCGGCTGCGATCGGACGCTCGGTGGATTCGGCGTCTTCGACCCACTACTCTGAAGCGTCTATTTTCGAGGAAACTGGAGATCATCTTAACGGCACTCCGGGGCGCCGACGGCTGCGAGATCTTGTAGAGAAAGCCGTCGTGCCAAACACGGACGAACGCCTTTTCCATGTCGAGGAATACTGCACACACGCGTTCTCTCTTATTCAGAGCCGCGGTAACGGTGTGCAACACACTCGACAGTGTAGCCGTGCTGTTCAGCGGCATCAAAAAGTAGCCTTCCACTTCTGTTGGCAGCTAGGCTATTCCACCCCGGATGCTGGCAATTCCAGTCGCCCGCGCCCACCACCGGTGTCGGCGAGTCCAGCAACTTGCGGACATCAGCCAGCAGGATAGTGCCAGCGGGCGGGCGGTACACTGAACACAGCCGGAGCGGGGAGTTCTCGAGGCAGAGCTAAAGTAGCCTATTACATTTGCCCATGACTTAAGTAAATTACATGTAGTATTTGATAGCGTAATTCAGAACTTGCAAATGATTTTTGTTAACGCCATCTATTGGCAACTCCGAAAATAAATATCTAGTAACTAACAAAACATCGATCTTCCCATGGGAATGGGATGTTTTTCCGCGGTAAAAAGTAGCCTACGTCACTCTCCACCCTCCTAACTATCCCCACACACATAAACCTTACCATATAATAGCTTTGTTGCGACGTGAAAGCGTCACAAACAAACAAACAAACAAACAAACAAACAAACAAACAAACAAACAAACACACTTTCACATTTATAATATTAGTAAGGAAGTAAGGATTTTTTTGTCCAGTAAAATTTTCGTATATTATGTAAGTGTTAGTTTAAAATTATGCTTATTGTTGTAAATTACAAGCTGTCAGTTTAATTTCAATGGCCATTTTGTAAATGCACGTTTTCAATTACCCAATGGCAATTAAATTAAGCAACATAAACAAAAAATGCAGGCAATTAACTGAAATGGTTATTTAAATATTTTTATTCATTGATTCATCTGTCTATATGATTTTATTCATATGATTTATTGACGTCTAGAATAAAACATTAAAATCAATAGAAATCAAGCTCACTAAAACCTGTTTTAATTTATTTAGGTTTTGTTTGTATTTTTGCTTTAAAATTTCTGATTTTTCCTTATCCAAGTCCCTGGAGCCAGGAACTATTGTTAGTATTTATTATAATTAATTATTCTTGTGTGTAACTTTGAAATGAGGTACCTGATTTTGTTAATTTATTTTACGTATAAATGATGACATATAAATGTTATGTTTGCCTATGAATCCCTTGTTAGGCTTTATTATAATAAAAAATCTACAAGCCTCTATTAGGAGTAAAGTTATTTGGAGCAACTATACCTTAAAAAAAATATTTGTTCAATGACGAGTTACGTTTACGCTTACAGGCACGCTTGTTAAGTATAAAGTTTCAAATACGATAACAAGATGTAGAGAAGGTGTTGAATTCAATCTTCTTTTCGGGCGTATAAGGGTGAATTTCAACAAACACGAATTTTGCCTAATTCCAGTGGCGAATTTTATCTTGCTGTTTCTGATATATTTTTTTGGTGTAAATAATAGCTTAATTGTAGTTATATTTGGTCATACCTAGAGATTGTAAAAAAATATATAGGTCATGAGATTATGTCCATTTGAAGTTACCAAATGCCACCGAAACTGCGTAAAAACCACTGGAATTAAAATCCTATTCACCGAAATTGATTAATGCCCCAGGAATTAGAAATAAGAAGAGTATGATCGTTTTAATACAGTATTTTTAGTAAAAAACTTTAAGTTAGCAACAATTTAAGTATCCCAAATTATGATACGTATATTTTACTTTTATAAAAATTTAATTAGGTTGTTGTTTAAACATTTATTAAGCTCAAAAACGACTAAATCGCTAAAGTAGTCTGCATTACTCTCATTGAGAACTTTCCTCGTTTTACCAGCAGTCCTAGAAGAGACCCTTGTTCTCTATTGTTATGACCTTGCGTGACAGACGACAGAAGAACCCGTTCCTAATGCAATATTAAACGCTAAAGAAATATTAATATATTAAATAAATTAAATATTAAACGCGAAAGGCAATATTAAATTAGATTCAACTGATGGTTAATGGTAATCGTCGTTTATGGACACGAACAACACCAGGGGAGTCATCAGTGCAATGCCGGCCCAGGAAGAGAAACACCTTTCAACTTTCTTGAAAAAAGCCATGTTATGGCGCTCTGGGAATACCTCGGAAGGAAGTTCGTCAAAAAACAGTTGTGAGAGTCAGATTGCAGAAGTTCTCCAAGAATCCAGTGAAGAAGGTCCTGGCTAAGGTATTTTAGTGGTACTTGATACCGCAACAATTACTAATCTTACGTATAGCACAGGTATGGTCATGTGTGGCTGCAACATTTGGGCTGGCGATGCGAAATGTCATCTATCATCATTGGATTCAGCAAAGAATCGTGCTAAGAGGTTTATTGGTAACCCTGGATTGGTGGAGACTAAACTTGAAAGCCTAGAGCATAGGTGCAGAGTTGCCAGCCTCTCCGTATTCTACAAGAACGCCTTGGCAGACAATCGGGGCAGTCGGGACAGTTGAAGCCAGTCGCCCTCCAAACATGTCTTTCGTCTTGAGGGGGATCTCCCTTTGCAAAAATGGTGACCCTTGGACAAGAATATCTCCTTCTGAGCACCGAAAGCGGCTCAGGCTCATCGTTCACACCCAACGGACACATGCATGCCAGGCTCATCGAAGCATATGTCGCAAGTAAGCACTTCCTTTTCCAGGATCAGCTACTGTTCTGCACACACGACAACAGAAATTCACATTACTCGCCCTCCACATTTATCGTCTTACTCTCTCGATTCTGCGAGGATTGAGGCATATCGACGAAGACAACCAACATCGAGAACACGGACGGACTGCAACACCGGATCGACCTCCGGTTTGAGCAAAACCGGGTTGTGGTGACATTGCGCACACGTCACATGATGACGCCATGAAACATGAATCACGCTATAGAAAATTAGTTACACCACTCGCAAGTATACAAAAAAGCCTCGACAGGCAGGCATGTCGACTCGCCTGGCAGGACATATTCCTTTGTCAAAAGTTCTTGACTTCAGACACAAGATTGAGTCTGCCATCCTCCACTTGGAACTGATAGTATTTCGGAAGGCCTGTATAATAGGTGTAGGCCTGTATAATATAACCAGATGCCTCCTGTGACGCCATCTGTAAAGCAATGAATTCCAGTAGCACGCTGTAGCATGTCATCGACATGTGAATAGTGTAGGAGATAGCCCAGACCCTTGGGGAACATCAGTACTTATAGGTTTCATATCTGAGCAGGAGCCACCTATTACGACCTTTCTTTGTCACTCAGATAGAAAGCTGATTATCCTTAGGGAGACACAACCTCTTAGAAGACCACATGTTGATGGCTTCGCGAGAAAAGCCCTATTTCGCCACCGAAACCACCGAGATTGTGCCACTGGACTTAGAAATCGGAGTCAAAACTTGAATTTTTAAGAATACTACATATTATTTATTCGTTAACTTTTATTTTAATATTGTGTCTGAATACCTTTAATATAAGCCTCCATAAAAATTCTTTTTAATCTGCTTTAAACTTTTAGTAATGCACATGTCACCGATATTAGATAATTTTGTATTCCTGTGCCACCGCGACAAGCATTTACGTGTTTAACGGGAAAAATATTCAGTTTATTCATAGTCCACATACACTGATGAGAAGAGCACAACTGGGCCGTGCAGGGATTGATAGTTAGGGGTTTTCGAAATCGTTTCGTTAAAAGTAATGAAGCATTCAAAATGCACCAGCGATATTGCCTTTTTCTGCGGGACAATTTTGAAGGACATTTTAATAGCTATTATACTAACTTAATTCTATCCTAAAATATATAATTAGTTAGCTTATTTAATATACTTCTAAATGAAATTATTCTATAATCTAATTATTTCACGAGAAAAAAATAAATTACAAAAATATGCAAAGAAATGTAATTGGAACAATGCACCGTAATTAGATTTTAGGTCTTAGACTTTTTTTTATAAGGAACCTATAACTCTAATACCTTTGATACCCTCACTAACGTATAGATGACCGTTAAAAGTACTCATATAAAAATTTGTGTTACTGTAGTTAACTTGTACACATCGAATTACATCGTTGCCGTCCCAAAAACGCACCTGGGAAATTCACCCATAAAAAGGTAGGTATTTAATAGCTACAGACACTACTAGCTACATCGTAGGATGTCTTTGTGAAAAAGGCGAAAGCCTTCTTACGAAAATTAAGTAAATGGCCAAAAATAATCATGTAGATGTGCAGTAAATTAAAGATTATACACACAAATATATATAACCTCATATTGACACGACGTGACACAACGATTGAATCGTTTACGTGTATCAATGTGAAGTATGCAAGTAATCCTTTGAATCAATTACGGACATAGCGGTCGAACATAAGCGTAGAGTCTTAAATAAATATGTTTTTTATGTAAAAACCAAATTGGATCCTAATTCAATAACATGAAGCAAACGTTAAAAGGTTAAAAGCATATCTACTAATTATGAAAAAAAAAGAAATTATTTATTGTTGGTTGTTGGCTTAAAAATTTTGTACAGTTAGGTATAGAATACAATTAATATTTGTAGTCTTATGCTTAACTTTGTAAATTTTTATTATACCATCTAATAATCCATTAACACTAAACTTGCCAGATGTCAGGACAAACGCCAGATTTAAAAAAAAAATCACAAAAATCGGAACACGTAGTAAAAAATTATGAGGCAAGCACCATAAATTAAATACACATTATTAAGTTACTCAAAAAATATCCGCATAATATATGTATTATTTTTAAGTATACCTATGTTAAAACATCGTGTTTTAATTGTCAGTGAAAATGGCAGGTTATTGATTTTCATTACATCACGCATTTTTTTTTATTGAATTAAGGTAGCAAACGAGCATGCAGCAACCACCCTTCCGCTGCCGCCCATGGCAATTGTGACCGACTTAGAACAAGACCCAATTTAGGGACTAGGGTGGTTAGTCCAATTAGTAGATGGTGTTAGAATGTTAGTTGGTTAGTTTGTTAATAAGTGTGAGGACAGGGACTGTTAGTGATAGTTAGTCCTGTTAGTTAATATTAGTATTGTCCAGTTAGTAATGATTAGTGTGAGTCTTGTTCCAATTCGGTCACAGGTGCGTTGCTACCCCTGAGGACTGAGATGGTCGCCTCTAAAAAAGTGTTGTTGACATCCCGCTCCCTTTTTGTTCGGCAACGCATCAGTGATTCCTTTGTAAGTATTGCGGGTGTCTATGAGTGACAGTATTCACGTAGGTACCATTCGCTAGCTCACCTACTCAGATACAAAAATAACCTCTAAAAGTTACTTTATGGCCCGAAACTGTTAAAAACCTCTTTTAGGACGTATTTTTTACCGTGTTAATTGAAAACTGTTATTTTAGGTGTTAATTTTATAGTTTAAATATAAGCAAAGGAATTTTGTATTAATTGATGTTAGTTAAATGATTGGCTAATATCACATAAATGTTTCTGAATCTGAATATCGGATATGGTACGTTGTACCAAATACACATCTATAATATTATATTTAATGAATGTAGGTAGTTTGAAGTGGCGATTAAATTAATTAATTAATTAATTACCCTACTTCATTTGGTTGGGTTATACGTTTAATAGGATGAGTGATATTATTATAATCGGATCATAAATTTTCATTTCAGTTTTATTCAGCTTGTTGTTAAGGATTTTCTTTTTAGATGTTTCGCTGTCAGACTTTATTAATGTTGAAACTAATGATATTGGTATTACTAAGGTTTCATTTAAATACATTTCGTCGAAAAACAATAAAAGCTTATTTCTGGGAAAATCACGAATGTATAATTGGCAAAATCCTTGATAGGTTTATTTACGTATCGAGGTATTTGTGTGTAATGAAGATTAATAAATGTACAGAGAAAGAGACAAAGATTAAGTTGATCAAGATAAAGATATGATATCGTATATTTAAAATATGAAGATATTGATATTGAGAAGTTGATCAACGATACGTTCATTCTGCTAAAGATTAGAATATAAAAAAATCACATTATTTGATATTTTATGTGTACTATAAATATTAAACATAATGTATTATGTATGTAGGTATGTTATTGTACTAACATTTACTTAATGAACCCTTCGAAACTAAACCTTCTACAACTATCAATACATAATAATAAGTGAAAAATTTTGCACCTATTGTCACCGTAGGTATAAGTATTGTGATCATCTGACGGCTTGTTTCCCTCTGTTTCCACTATTTCCATTTTCCGAGCGTATCGGCGCACCTTATCACTGGCAGGTTCATCAGTCCGGCCGCGGTCGTCTGCAACGACACACGTGTGTCGGTCCGACGTTTCCCGCAAGTTTTCCGACACCGACCCACACCCCCGCCACGGTCGGTCCGATAGTGGGGAAATGTCACCCCCTCAACGGTTTAACGTGTATCAAAAATAAGCACAAATTTCAACGTTAATGGATAATGATAAATTAATGGGTGCTTTGCTCTGTGTACACGTGATCGGATTACAGATTCGAGGGATTAATTGTTTTGATTAATGTAAGTAGAGCATTCATGACTCTGTTTGTAAACTATGTAGATCTTAACTTTGTCATAGTTAAGCTGAGATGTAGTGGAAACGAGGAATGTCAAGGTCTGAATGGTTGACGTTTATCTTATCGTTGTGTTTTGATTTGCATTATCTCATTCAACCGGTTAGTTTAACATCAATGATAATTGGTCTTGAGAAAAATTCGCGTAAATGTTAAGGACATTACTTACTTCATAAATATTGAAAACAATAAAAATACTATAATATCATATTTGATATACTAATATAGATCGTTTAGTTAGAATTCCAAACTGTGAACTATCTTTTACAAATTTTTTTCACTTGTACTCGTAGTTCAAACACACCATTTACTAAATTTGACACGCTTTATCATGAATTTATTTCATAGCTGATTCAGTGCTGTCATCATAGATTATTCAATACAATTTTCATAGCAGTAACTTGTATCTACGGTAGTTAGCAGTGTTAGCACCGTACACAATGAGCAGGCTATCGATAGATCATAATGGTCATACATATAATAGGTTTACCTCACGGCTCATATGACATTTACATTAGCATAACTACGACACCGAAGCAATATTATTATGTGATATAGCGAAGCATAAGCCAGTATCACATAATATTGTTATCTGACGAGTGAAATTGTAACTCAGAACTAGGTATCTACATACAAGAATAGCAGACATTGACTGATGTTCGTTTATTTCAAAAGATAATGTTTTGGCTGTAGCTACTACAATCGTTTATGTACGTTGATAAATAGTGGATGATGTACAAGTTCCTTCAATCAAACTGTTATCTACGAGTAGGTAATAGTGGGTTAGGGTACTTAATTGACTCTACGGATTGTAAGATTATTCGATTCAACAATTTTTAACTTTTGAATCTCATGTTACAGGATTTTCTAAGAGAGTGCTACGTTTTTTAAAACGTAGGGATGTAAGCTAAAATGTGTTTGACATATTAAAGCTTTTCTACACTGAGGCAAAATTAATAATAATAGATACTATGCACTGGATGCTACAAAAGCACAAATTACTATGCTCAAGTTCAGGTCTAACAAAATGACTCCAGTCCTGATAAACACTTTAGCAATTTGGTCAAAATTAATGTTTTAGATTTAGAATTTTTTTGTTTAATGTTTTAGATTTAGATTATGTTCAGTATTTTATTTAAGTACTTCAATAATGTATTACGCTACACAATTAAACTGATTAAATATAAGTGCATTATAAATTAACGAATTGGTATTTTATAAATGTTTATAATATTGCTTCGAAGAAATAAAGTAATTAAACGACACCATCCTTTGATTTGAGTATTTGTTCTAGCGCTTCTTTCACTTATTACCAGATAATTAAATCTTGATCATTAATGTTGTAGGATTATCAAACTGACATGTTTCATTATTGTACAACACTTATTTTTTAAAGTTTCATCTGAAAGTAAAAAAAATGTCACACTAAGCTAACAATACAATAATAAATACAGTATGAAATATAAAAATACATTATTCTAGTTTAGGAAATAGGACATCATTTAATATTTTTACTTCGGAACAATTAGGATAGATATGATTTATCATGAATATTATGTTTCATTTACCTACTTAGAATATGTATAACATTCTTAAAGTACGACAAAAAATAATAAAATCCATCAACATTACTCAAATACTTGATGACTATCATAGATTGTTAGCGATAATATCTTATATTCAGTTGTCAATAAAATTGTTTTTTCCCATAAAAGAGAAATCAGTGTTAGTGTACAATTTTACGCAACCAACATACTTACTTTAGCTGTCTCTCGACTCTCAGGGGAAAGAGCACGTGGCCCTATTTTTTCCCGGAAACCCATATGGATAATTTATCAACATTCTGACTGTAATTTATGGTGCGTTCATTTTAAGAGCTAATTACATAATTATAATGGGATATCAAAAACTTTAATTACCCTTTTATTACCCTAAGATTATTTTTTGATTTGACAGCAACTATTTCCCACTGTCATTTGTCACAAATATCTAACTGGAAAATAGGAGGTGCCGGATTCAATCGCCGGCAAAAGACAGAATATGACAAAGAATAGTAGATTGTATGGCAAGGGTGCAAAGTAATATTTTTTCGGCGAGGGCGTTTTTTGAATCCAGAGCGAAGTGAGGGATTCTAGAGTAGAATCCCGAGCGTAGCGAGGGATTCTTTAGTAGAATCCCGAACGTAGCGAGGGATTCAAAGTACGTCGCCCGAGCCAAAAATATACTTGCACCCGAGTGATACTTTTCATCACCCACTATGAGAAAATAATATATATATATAATAGAAAATAATAGAAAATAATACGTAAAAATGCACGAAAACTTAATTTTAATTTGAAAACGAAATCTTAATTTGATTTCTTTTTTTATTATTCAGCTGGCGGGGCCCTCGCGTCGTACCAGACATTCTTTATTCAAACAATATTTGCGTTCGATTTCTTTAGGGCAAAATACTAAAATGTTCTAAATTCAAAATAGGACGGAAAAGATCTAGCTGGCAGGAAAAGTTATATGAAAATTCATTCCCACCCGCTGAATAGAAAACAGCAACTTTGGAACCCCGTAAGTCCGAACCAAGTGGTCTTTTTCGAATAGGTGTCATGAAAATGTTTTAGAAGTCGTGGTTGTTAGTCATAATTATATCATTTGTATATGACATGAAGGATAGATTTGAGTTTAATAGAGAACTACTTCATTCCATAATCAATACTCTTACCGATGTCTACGGCTAGCTATGACGGCTAGATCGACCTGTAATTGTCAACACTCCGTCTAATCCTAGACCTTCTTGTAGGATAAGTGAATAATCACTTACTATGAATATTATATTATGATGACAAGACCCTACAGATCTAGAACAATTTGCTAGCGTGTTGGTACTATAACAAACTGAAGAACTTATGATACATAGAGCGTGGTATTTCACATGGTTCTTAATTAAATGCTTACATTGCTTAGCGTACTTTATGGAGCTCTCTGTGAACTTAATGTGTATAAATTTTACAGTGTGCTGTAAGTTTACTACAGTACGTATGTTAGCCAAGGCCTAACACTATAAGTTATGACTTAATAAATATTATCTTACTATGACTTAATAAATATTATCTAATAATAGGTAAATAATTATTGGAACTAACAGGTTCACGTATTCTCCGTAGTTCACATTAAAAATTTAAATTGAGTTTGAAACACGTATTTTTTTATTACCTGTTAAACGAACAGATAATCACCTGATACTGATCACCATTGCATATGGACATCCGTATACCAAAGACATCCTTGATGTTTTGACAGCCAAGAAAGAAGAAGGAGGAGGACAAGAAAAAACCTACCTGGAAACGCTTGAATAGGAAGTTCTACCCCACCCACTGTGTTCACCAGACATAGCCTCTTCCGATTACTACCTACTTCGATCGGCGGCACATAGCCTGGCTAAAAATCTTTCGAAAAAACTAAAAATTCCATCGATTCTTTGATTGCGTTAAAGATCTAATCGTTTTTCCAAGGCGGCATTGTTTTACATCCAGAAAGATGGGAGGGAGAAAGAGGCTTCTAGTAATGGGCAATACTTAGAGGAAAAGATTTTGAACTATATATTTAAACCTACAGCTTTTAATATCTGAAAAAAGAGCGAGATCTTATTCATGGAACCAATAATGAAAAATAAGATGTAACAAAAAATAATTTTACGGTCTCCGATAGGTACGAAAATAAAATGATTTACAACAAGGTAAAAAAACTCTCAAAGTTTCAGGATTTTTGAACTGGTGTAGGCTGTGAATGAGGGTAAAGGCGTGTGAATTCGCCGCTAGGTGTAGAGTGAGGTCTGGCTGTCAGTGCCACAAACTTATCTGACCCGGTAAGAAGGGCGCTGCTGTCTGTGTCTTTGTCTGACAACAGTATAACATTTGCATTAGTTCCAATTTTGGCCACCGGGTCAGATAAGTTTGTGGCACTGTCGTTTCTCACTTGTCTGAATATCACTTGTCACTGTTTATGTATGGGTGGGCTTTGACAGCAGGACCTCACTCGCCGGTGACGCCAACTGGTGAATACAAAAACGGCGACCCTCATTACGTACTTGTCAACCATTTTATTATGTTGTTAGTAATAAAATTTGTAACATCCAATATTCTAATAACAGATGATATTTCAATATGTACCTATAGTCGATTGGAACCTTTCTAGTTTATAGCTTTGCAAATAAAACATCAATTTATTGGTACTGAGCTTAGTACCAGCAATAAAAAAGAGATTTATGTAGATGAGAGTATTATGTTACTGAGAGTAATGACTTTTATTGATAAGAACATGGTACTTAATGTTTGCGACAAATAGTTTATAGCTTGGTATTAACTATTTGCTATACTGTTATACGTAACTGTGAAAATAATAACACATTATAAGCAAATATCTACGTAATAATTAATGTGACTATTAAAGTGAGCCTAGGTAAAATACGTCAATACGGTCAGATCGTAACTAATTAGGAAATCTTTCTTTCTATAGAATCACTTCAATAAGACATTAGGAGTTGTTTAACTGAAAGCTGTTTTCCCGTGAAAATTAAATGTTTTTTTGCAAAACAATGTAGCTTAGGTATGTCTTTCCAATTATCAGTTAAACCTGCCAAGTTTTCGTTTCTTAGTTTTGTCGTTGTAGGACAAGAAACAAACGTTTATACTTTCGCATTTATAAGTATTCTCCCAAGCATGCGTTAGTAAGCATATCCGTTTATAGGTGCTTTTTAGTTTTGAAAGAATTGAACGAATTAGTAATTATAAATCGGTATGAGTCATTACTCAATAAATACATATAAAAACGAAGATTTCTCAAAAATAAATATTAAGAAAAATAATATTATGTTCTCACCCGCGCACTATAAAGACCGGTGATAATGATATGAAAAAAAAACATGCGCACTATTCCTCATGTTATAGGTAGTGTGAATACAAACACCTACAACCCGAGAACAAGCATTTATCTGTAACATTAATGAATGCTCCGGCCGGTTGGAACCCGATCTCTCTCCTCTCTCCAATCACTAGGCGTGAATCGGCGTGATACTGAGGCTACGTAGTCAATTTTTTTAAATAGGTATATACATAGGTATTCATTTATATATTTTCAGTAATATGTCTTCTACATTTGTGATCGCTTTCAATATTAGCATGTGTACCTTTGGCTTTACATGACTGAACCCCATCCAGTCCTAGGTTTATGAATGAAAGAAAACCGTATTGGTTCAGAAAAAAGGATTATCATTATCGCATATTACAATATTATAATTTTCTTTACAAATAAACAGACATAATATTCATGAGTTTAAAAAACTCTATACTGGTTCTGGTTATATTTTGTTCTCTTTGTAGGTATGTTATCCAAAACAGGGAATCCCAGTGTGGGGCTAAGAGTATGTAGCATTTTATACTGTTATTATCACACTTCCCTTCATTTTTCTTTAGGTATGCTTTAAATTTTCAACCCGCTATAATTTATCAGACTAGGGTCATCCTCTATGGCTGGTAATTTTCTAATTAAAATATACACCACGCCACGCTGCTTATCTCAAACGATAACGTCGATTACTTTCAATGAAAGGAGAGCTCTTTGTAGAGTTATTCCGCTAAGTACAATTTTATTACATAGTCGATTTTCATTCACTTGCGCTTATACGAGCTTTTGCCTCGCTCCATGGGAAGTATTATCTGTTACCTACGGCTATATCTTTTTCAATAAAATACATAACACACGTTAAAGCCTCTACTTTCATAGTTTTTCTGGAAATTGGTATAAAATAAAATAATTGCACCTATCGCAATTCTGTACCGTGTAAGATATAAGTACAATAAAATAAAGCCAACTAAAATAAAGTAAATGATGTTAATTAATTAATTTTATTATTTAAGCATATAATAAATAATATTAAGTGTATTGTATTAGACATCTATGTCTCAAAATTTATAAGTTGGACTTATTTGGGAGGACGCAGTCATAATATAAAGTTCAGTTTAATAACTTATTCAACAATGTATAAATGTAACAAGTAATACGAGAAAAATCTAAATTTTAACTTCATTTGTTGCTCATTTCACTAATGTTGTTTCCGAGTACATTAGCGGATTAGGTAACGTCAATGCTGTTAATGGTTTTATTATCCAAATGTGCATACCGTGGGCCGCAGAGAAGATGGTCGCAGCACAACTGGGTCAGAAACTCACAGACCCCTCCCCAAGTGACCCTCGCTTAATATTGTGTCTATTTAATGGTAAATCGGTGATATTATCGAACGTGACCTTTTATGAACGCCTGCGCAAAGAAGTAAACCTTTGTAAAAACTTAATTCCATCAAGTTAAACTGCAATCTGTAGGTGATGGCGTACGTCTATCGCGGTCGAGTGGGGAGATTTATTACTTTGGAACATATATTATACTAGTAAATTCGCCCTCGCTTCGCTTCGGGGAACCAGACCCTTCAAAAATCTCTATAAATTTTAACAAATTACGTTATTCCGATGTCTAAGCTATATTACTGCAGTTTCATGAAAATCCGTTCAGTAGTTTTTGCGTGAAAGAGCAACAAACCCACACACACACACACTCACATACATCCTTACAAACTTTCGCATTTATAATATTAGTAGGATTAGTAGGATTAAAGGGCATTCTTTATTCGAACAATACATACATATGTACATAATGAATATCTAATAGCTTTTGGCGTTTAACTGATACGAAGTTTAATATATACTAGAGGCGCTTATTTTTTTCGTTAAAAATCATATAATAAAATCAGGCAATATTGAAAAGGTTTTGGTTTCTGCTCGTATATTATATATAGGTACTTTTTTTTATTCGAATTAAATATAGTTTTTAATCGTTTATATAACAGTAGGTACCTATGTACTTACATAATTTGAATTATGTTTGCGGCATCTCGAATATTGTATCCAAGTTTTGGGCTGATCATAAAGTAGCAGAGATTTTTTTATATAATTTTTTATATCAAAATCCTTTTTTTAAGTAAGTACTTATAACTTTTGTCATGTTACTTACCGATATACGACATACGTGGGCAGTAGCTCTCGAGGCACCTACTCATGTTAATATAATATGTAATGTGGGTGTGTAAAGTACAAATATTTATTTTCTATTAGGTATTATTTGTACCTACTAAGTATGTTAAATCTTACTACACAAATATTGTAAAAACGTGAAGATACAGCAACGAAAACAATTACCGATTGTGATATTCTACGGTATTCTGTTCTATTATCTATCCACTAATAATATAAATTATCTACTACTTAGCAGTAGTAGTAGTTAGCCTTACCTTCGCTTAAAGAACCTTAGATATTTCTGACGTTTACAAAGATTTAAGTTGTAGTTACTATCTTAATTTAAGATTTTGGTTTAGCAACTTATGGAATTTAACTATAACTACAGGGTAAAATAAATGTATTAAGATTTAATTTGTCTCATTTTGTCTACCAATTTTATGTGTAGGTTGAAGAATAAATATCGAGTTTCTTCAAACAGTCTAAATTAAAAGATTACTTGTAATGAAACGTTTTCAGTTCTTATTTAAAAGAAGTACATTGACAGTACGCCCATTGTCCTACTTTTTCTCTTAATAATACCTACGCGTTAATTAGACGAGCCGCGTTTGACTGAACTAATCGGATAATTAGCATTCCGCCTAGCTGGATTGCCTTCGACGAGGTTCTTTATTAATCGACTAAGCTCCAACAATCATCGTTTTATATTTCCTTTTATATTAAACGAGGTAAAGATTTATATAGGTGCGTTTGAAGAAAATGTCTGAAATCGCGAATCAGCATAATTTGGTCTCGATTATCGATTTCATACTTTGTCTTTGTCAATTTAAGACAACTCTGTGGCCCATTTCGTTTTGGCCCTGCCTGCGAAGCGGTGGGTCCCGAGATCGATTCTGGGCCAGGCATACTATTCGTTTCAATTTAAATATACTAACTAATTGAATCTTTCGGCTAAATCGTTTTGTAAAAATATTCAAACGTAACGTAAATTATTACTGGACGTGTGTAACTAAATGATTCTGCTGCCATTACTTTTCTTCTGATACATATTTGTTGACTGCGAGCCATGTAATCATCAAGTTAGTTTATTACTTACTAGCATTGCAGGCCATAAATCAACATTAGTGAACATATTTGGTATACCTGCTTATGTAGCTCCTTTTACGGTCTACTGTCTCGTATAGTATCCATGTGACTCATTTGTTGAACATATACATATTATTAGTACATACATATACCTAGTATTCTGCCCTCGCTTCGCTTATCATGTTCACTTTCATGTTTAAACGAGATTCTAAGAGATTAAAAGTGAATATCAAATCTCAACTTCACTAAAGATTTGTGAGATTGATGTGAGATTACTTACTATCTAACTCGGTGGACGTCGCCCTGCTACATAATATATTATTTATATCTCAGATTCCAAACGGTGCGGCGTATTATGATAAACGTAAACTAGTATTTCAAACTTTCAGCGAAACAACTGCCAAAATTGCATCCAATCAGTAGTCATAGGGCGATGCCTAGACAAATATACGAAGAGACAAAAATTCTAAAAAGTATATTTTTGGTTTCTATTGAACTCAATTGTTTGTTTGTCAAATACCTCCTATGTAGAGACATTAACTAGTTACATCTATATGTATTATGAACAATAGACATAGATTAACGATATTGAATCATTACTGGAAGAGCAATAAATTTAAATCGCGTAACCCGTTTTTGAGACAAACGGAGATAAATACATCAGTAAACAAAAAAACCGACAAATAAAATTTCAAAATATTGGTGGGATTTATTGAAATAGTCCAATGATAGTTTTCCAAATAGATACCCTCCATGTACAGCCATCGATCAGTTTTATTGGTATGTATTTTTTCCTCCTGCGAAAATACCGCTAAGTACTGAATAATGCGACATAAATATTTATTATGAACTAAGTAGTAATTATGTTTAGCTTCATTGGCTATACTTGATGTTGATTAGATACTTGACTCTAAGGGTCGTGACATAATTTATGGTATGTCAACCTCGGTTATCAGAATAGATACCATGGACTCAATATAACAGTACAATACGTTAAATAAAAGTAATCATTTGTCAGTTGATAATAATTAAGAGTAGTGACGTTATTACTAATGTTTGTTTTACAAAATGACCCTTTATTTTTAACGACAGAAATCGTAGTGATAAATGATATACAATTTTGATAAATGATAAACGCCGTCAATAGATTGACAGGTATCTACCCCGTTTGTATAAAGAATCAATATCACGAATGACTATATCAAGGGTCAAGTTTGGTTGATTTTCAGTGAAATAAGTTTGATTTTAGAAAGGAAAACCTAAGATGCATAAGTTCATTTATAGCACGTTATATTTGAGATCCATTCCGTTGACATTACTGAAACTATAGCTGTATCAGATAAGGATTTTACAGAATATTAAGAACTAGTAAATCCGCCCTCGCTTCGCTTCGGGGAACCAGTCCCTTCAAAAATCTCTATAAATTTTAACAAATTATGTTATTCCGATGTCTACGCTACATTACTGCAAAGTTTCATGAAAATCCATTCAGTAGTTTGTGCGTGAAAGAGCAACAAACACACACACACACACATACATCCTTACAAACTTTCGCATTTATAATATTAGTAGGATAGGAAGTAGGAGGTAGGATGTATTAGGTACAAAGATTAAATTATCCTGTAACCTGTCCTATCCTGTGCTATCTGCTTTTTTTGACATATTGTTGGTAATTAGTATATTCTGTGAAACTTTAAGGTTCGTTTAAAAAAAAACTGGTAAGAACTTTTAAAGAAATTTATTTTGAGATTTACTTGTTATCCGTATCTCCTTAGAAAACGCTGAATCTAAGAGGGTCGGTACAAAACAAGGCACGAGGACGTTACAAAGTGCACGCACGCAGAATAATTATGCATAATGGCAGACTTTGAAGTAATGCAGGGTGCAAAAACGGTCTACAACGAGTTACTCTCCAACACGGTAGAGAGATCATCAGATCAAATCCCAAGACCATAAATTCCTGCGCAACAAGTATACCTAGTTGAAGTGCTGCACTGTTAAGGTGTTAAGTAAAAGTCTATGTATTCCAAGTTTCATTAAATATTGGTCTACTATTAGTCTAACGTTTAGACTCTAAGCTTACTTCCATAAACAATATCAAAAGCTATAGTAAAAGTGAAAGCAGTATCAAGTAATAACAGTGTATGAATTTAATTATCATTTCTTTTCATGACATTTACATTGTTTTACTGTTAGATAGTGCTTAATTAGGTATTATTAACTTTTAAAACTCGATTGTAGCACTTGCGCTAATACTAGGGGCATTAGTTTAGAAACTATTACTATTCTACTCCATGGTTAATAAATATTTGTACAGCTCACCATAATTAGATACGTGTGTGCACATCCTACACCCTAATTATAATATTATCTCGTACACTCTCAGCAAGTCTCGCAAAATAATGTAATCAAGCAAGTAAAGGTATGTAAGGTAGTTTCACGTACGTTTTAGCAAACTTGACAGTGAAAAATATATATATTATATATATACCTAAATGTTGGCTATTTTCGTCATTATCATGGTGCATGCACATTCTAAAGAATCACATCCAATTTACGTAATTTTGGAGTAATATTAAAGTTTCTCGTTTATTTTTAAACAACAAAATTCAGATATGACGCAGAACATAGTTCATTTTATTACGTGTAAACGAACAATGTATTTAATTACATGACTAATATTTATTAATGGAGGTATTAAAACGACTGCGAAAGCTGCAAGGCAACACTTTTATAGCTTTCGCTAGTAGTTTAATATCAATTACACGGAATTACGATACGATCCAGTAAATGAATGAGCTTACGCCACAATGGAATTTCTATTAAAGTAACGGGTACAAACTTCTTAAATAGGTATTAAGTTAGATAAGTCTAAAATGCTGGGTATATTACATTTTGTTATTCATAGTAAAGCCTGAATACCTTGACATTATTTGAGGAAGTGTAAGGTGTTCTCAACTTTGTAATTAACTAATCGAAGAATCTTGCCGAATACAAGAGAGTTTCTGAACTATGTCGTTATATATAGCATAGTCTTAGCTTTATGTAAATTCGTGTTCCCGTCAACTTGGCACAATAAAATTTAAACTGTAACTGCTATTTGTTGTGGGGAATACTAAACTGCAGGGAATTAAAACTACTGTAGGATCCAGCGCTCGCACGTGGTTTGAACTACGCTTAAATTAGCCTAATTGTAGTAATGATTCAACTCTCATTCATTCCAACGAACGCTGCCCACATTACGTCATACAACTACTTGGAAATTTTCAACGAACTGTTATGAAATACGAATGCCAGCGGTTTCGTAAAAATAAGTTATCAAGCTAATCTTTCTTATAGTCATTAAGGTACTTTGACCGTGACCGTATTTTCCATGGAAATGCAATTTGAATACACCCACAATAAAATCGGTAATCTATCTTTGTAAGATTTAGATGTCTTGTGCGGATTACGTTAAATTGCTCTAGAAGATTTGTGGCTCTGAGCATTGTAGTAAAAAATAAAGCATGTTAGACATGAAAGTTTATTTGAACACAGTCAATTATGTAACAAAATAATCCATCATGTAGGACTGTAGGTAGTACCTGCTTTTTAGGTACTAAAATGAAAGTAAAGTTTTAAACATATTCAGTGTGTAGAATATTTATTTGACGAAGATTTTATAATGTAACGCTGAAATATAAATGTTATAGTTTAAATTTGCTACTTCGGTACCTATTTAATTCAATCAACCAATGAACAATCCCTAACATTAGCAACAAACGGTAACTATAGCAACGCCCACTCGATTGGGTTGCAGCGTAACCTGAATTCCATTTCTCTAATAAAGCACCGCACTCCTTTAACCATATTGAGAAATTACACAATACATATAAATAAGGGCAAACTGACGATTGTGTGATTGTGTGACGATGGGCGCGGTACGCTCACACACAGCACAGGATCTGGGCTCTATTTGTTGCGCCCGCGCACCCACTGATGTGTGTCACCGCTCCCAGCTTGTAAACATATGTACGTATTTGTTTTCGATTTTATTCACTGGTTCATGACATAACATTAGTTCCGGAAAAGTTCTCTTTCATGGATCTACTATTTGATGTGTGACTAAAATGGTACTCGTAGGTATGTAGACGCTTAGGCTCACAACCACAATGGAAATAATAAATAATATCTCTAGCTTGCGGGAAACTTTAATATACAAATGAAACTTTAAAGTCAGTCATGACGCGAAAGTAAACATTTATATGTCGAATTAACATTTAATAGTAGTAATCACTTACCCTCCGGCTTACAATGTCTTCGTTATCACTTGGTAATTATTTTGTACAAAAGCGCAATAATTTCATTAAAGGTATGTTAGATAGTGAATGACAACTTTTCTATGGTCAATAACTTAGCTTGGTCCATGAAAAATATGGAGCTTGTTTCTAAACAATTCTCTCTGTTTTGTTTATTCAGCTGCAGGAAAAATTATAGCAGATCGAAATAAACGACAAACAGGATATGAAAATTCAATGCGTCAATATAATTTCAGTACCTAGTACGTAACTAATATGATAAACAGCTATAATTTTTGCGAATCTGGTGAACTACATATCTACTTATTATTTAAGTGCGTCTCCTTTGAAATCAATTGCTATTTATTGTCCTTGAGTAATGAAACGGCAAAAACCAATGTACATGTAAAGACCTCCAGGCTATATAGACGAATCCAATAGCTTCAATTGACAGTCTATTCTACATATTTGAAACAATGGTGGCGAAAGTTAAAGGGTCACAACCTTCATCGTAAGTTTGGGATTTAAAAATCTATCTTTTCTAATTAAATTGTAACGAGACTAATTATGATGAATAATAGCTTTTCAAATCTTATTTCATGTCATTATCCTTAGCTGTGCCAAAACATAGGTACCTAGGTATTCGATTGGAATATTCATTTACATATTTTTTTTATTAGGACTAGATTATTTTATGTTTGAAAAAATATAGTAAATAATAGGTCTATTGAAAACTAAGATATACCTAATTATCTACCAACGTAGCGATGGAAAATATATTTTTATCTTTTAAAGCGAGTAATTAATATTTCAGTCGCTTCATTAATTAACTAAGGAATCCACGTAGATGTCGGAAGCCATAACAATTTCCATAGGACTGGGATAGTACCTCTAAGCTATTATAAACCAAAAGCGCAGTTAGTCATTTCACCGGGCGATGTAAACCTATTTATTTCTGTCACTGACTTTGGGCCAATTCGATTTCATGGACTACCCGTTGCCAACTCGAACTGGCAGGCTACCGTATCCGAATACTATTTTACTTTAACTGAAACGGCTCTGGTATACGCTTTGCTTTGATGATATTTGTGAGAGATATGACGTGAATAATTCGGTATATTCATTATATTATCTTCATTCATTATATTCAGTATATTATCGGCTAGGTCACTTGGTGTAGGCCGTGTAGGTACAAGAAATAACAAATAAAATAAGTAACATTTAATTCAAGTAAATTAATAATTATCACAGTAAAAGTACAGAAAATTGTAAGGTTTAAAAAGTATGTTCAAAAAATATTAACGATGAAACTACTTCGTAATTCAGACCACACTTCAGAATACAATTGAAATAATTTACATAATTTATATCGTATCTCACATAAAACAGTTTGTAACATTTGCTATAGGTAAAGCATTTTAAAAACGTTTCATATACAAATTATAACCGCCAACGTAGCACGTAGATGGCTGCACACACACAAAGATAAACTTTTTTTGTGTGTGCAATGCAATTGGTTTGTTAATAAGTAGGTATACATTGAACCATTTTTGACGTCATAAATCGACAGAAAATCAGACGATCCAAAGGCACAGTCAAGCCTAAAACTACCTTGCGTTACCGACCAAAAAGTAGGACCGGCACTCTGTTTCTTTCTTGGGTGACAATGCATCGGGGATGCCTTAGGTGCCACCGGCAAAATGATCACTTACCATGAAGCTCGTATGCTTGTTTATCAGTTAGTTACATTAGAGAAAGAATGACGTGTAAAACATTTCAAGGCCGACACACCTCCTCATGAATCTTCAGCAACTATAAGAACACAGTATGCTGTAACCTTCGTTTAGTCCATGACTGATCGCAATACAAACATGTATTGTATTGCACAGACATATGACTCAACGTTATACTATTTCCTTCACAATGTTTTATTAGAGTATTGTTTGTTAATTCTAACCAGGTAGATGTGTGTGCTTTCTCCACAATTATTCCGAACGCGTTAATTCAATATTGGTTTGGCACCATTCTACGAGTACTAGACGAACGCGTTCGAATGCCCCACATCCTTTGCCTCTGACAGTTGTTTCCTTGTCATTAATGTAGGTCTTTGTGTGTGTAAGGCAATGAATACTTTTTACCCTCGTTTAGTAATTAGGGTCTGTACCTATTTCATTAGTGTCATTTATTATATAGTCTGTTTTATAAATTGAATGGTTCCATATCCTGAGTTATGTGCATTTTGATTCATATCTCATATGTATGTTACTTTAGTACATAGTATGTCAATGTGTGTATGTTTCATTCTGAAAGTGAAAAGTTATATAAATATAATTTATATTTAGTAGTAAAAATTTAAGCTATTATAATTGCTGTAAAATAATAAAAATCAAATTTCTAGTTATTTATTGGTAAAGATATATTTTTTTATTGCAATATTTAGTCTTGTCTCTATACTGAATTTATTATTGACAAACGTGTTACGGCAAAACATAAGTATGAAAGAAATGGAAATGAAGTGATAATTTAAAGTCGAGTATAAATCGACCACAAGTTCCTCGTGTATTCAAAATTTCTAACTATGATTAAAGAACCAACTTATGCCAATATTTAATTTTTAGATAATATTTTGTTGCTAATTTAATAGTTTCTTAAAATTAAAAACACCCACTCACCACATAGTGTGTACCTAGTATCCTGATTATTATATCGCTATTTCTGGGGACTGACATGAAAGCTGACATTCAAGCGTTGCTAAGTCCAACGCCCTACCTGTCACCGGATGAAAATGATATTTGAAGCATAGCTTCCCGACAGGAATATCTATTGTGGTAGTGAACATGACTCACTCGATGGCAAGTGGTTACCGTCGTCCATGGACAATTACACCAAAGCCGTGAGTTATCTCACAAGGTAGACATAAGATGAGAGCAAGAAAACGTTGTCCCTATGTGGGCCCTCTTTGCCTCTCTTGTGCTTAGATAAAATGCTAATAAATAATTGGCAGAATTCACAGAATTTTAGTACCAATTTGATATAGTATAAAGTGCAGACATGTTTCTCAAGACATAATATTATGTAATCACTAAGCTCATAGTAATTCATTTATAAGTGAAAATTGAGAAGGAAATATTGGCATTTAAACGGAGCTTAACGTGAGGAAGATTTACACACATTCACACCTTAGATTACAAAGTATAACTATCATTCCTATCAATAAAAATATATTTTTAGTGACAAGTTTATTCTGTTTGTTTACAATAAACATCATGAATTTGATTGTGATTTACAGAGACCGTCATGATTGCGCCGACATTCAAAGCGCGCTCGCCTTCGCCAGGTATCAATTTGGCACGTTGTGTTGTCCTCAAACTTGTACCCTTTGTTAATGAACATTCATATGTCTTTCTTTCATTTTACACAAAACAAAATTTTGAAACGGGCGTCAATAAAATGTTATTACTGATGAGGTGCTAAAACTCTACCTTCTACACTTGCCGTTACGCCTCAAATTCGTTTTTATGTAACCTTTGAACGTACTAAATTTGCGTTCATAAAAAAGAATGAAGGTAAATTACGACATAACATATGAATGTTCTAGGAAATGAAAATGTCAGGCAAAGTGTAAATGACAAAGTGTTATAAAATACGAACATTAGCATAATAATGGCGTATATAGGACCTTGGGATGTATCCCCGCCACTCTTATGTTAACTATTCGCGAAGTTATTTAAAACTATTTGAATGAGCCTCAATAAACAGGCTTCGAATAATCGACTGAAACTAATATTAGCATGATTTGGAAATGTGTTTGGTTTTCATTTGTGTTGTTCACTAATTATTACTAATGGATGTGTGTGAAGCGTCCATATTTTCTAATGAGGTTTTTGACCGCTTTCGGTGTTTTGTGTGAGTGTGTATTTTTTGTGAGATAGACTTTTAAATGTTTTTCAATTTTATGGTGTTTTTATTTCAGCGGTTAGTTTGATTTGTTTATTATTTTGTGTAAATTACAAAGTACATTTTCGTATTTGTACTATTGTACTCAAATGTTTTAGGCGTATGTAGATAGGTAGGCTCTACCAGAAATTTATAGTTACGTCAAATCCAATATTAATTCATACAAAGTTACAAAGCATTCATTCTTTTCACTTTTTGGGTTAATCATATCCACAAAATCTTCTTAATAAGCAAAGAACTGCGTACGGAAGCGAGAAACAGAATAACAGAAGATTCGCTTTTAGGGTTCCGTAGTAAACAAAATCAAAATTAGTTGACAGTATTTGTGAGTGTGAACTGAAAGTTGGCACTCGCAACTACGGAACCCTAAAATGCGTGTGGCCCGATACGCACTTGATTGGTTTTTTTTGGATTCGTACCTGGGCTTAAGGTTCAAGAAATTGTATATTGAATTGTAGTAATATACTTAAAATCTTTTAACATTCCTTTACCATGTTTATAAACAGTACAAAACCGAAAGGGTATGTAGAAACCCCTCTGCATATCCTGTAAAAACAATACCATCCACATTAATTATCCCGTTGCGGTGCTAATTATATCCATGCCTCCTTGTCATTGATTTATTCTCGTACGTAAACCCTTTATCTCCAACGTTTCTCAAACGTTTTTATTAGCAAAATAATATATGGTATGGTATTTAGTATTATTATTTTATTTGGGTAAAGTAGATATTACCATAGTGTATCGTTGTTAATAGATAATGTAATATGAATCAGAAAAACTCGATGGTTTATGATCGTAAGGATTCTAAAGTAGGTAAATTTAAACACATGGATAACTACTTAATTATGTTGTTACTTAAAAAAAATATTAAAACTTTTGAAAACCATAATAACTTTAGTAAGTATCGGCAATATGTAGTTTCTCTTATATTTCATTCACCAGTAGCGTTTTGAAATCAATGTAAGCTAATTAATTATATTCTGTACACCTGCAAGAGATACATAGGTACCTACTTATCTGGTATCAGAGATAAGGTTCATGGCAGAGGAAGTTCCTGTTTGTGTTTAATGCCGCTATCTCTCGGCTGCTAAGGCCACACGCGACCGTTTGCTTCAACGATAGTGTCGTCCCCAAACTTGATCATAATTTTTAATGCTCGATAAACGTGACTCGAAAGCATACGACTTAAAATGAAATTTTGTTTTGTTGTTAACTTTTAGCGCTGCGTTTTCTCAAGAAACTTTGACCGTTGACAAGATCTCGTTTGTGCAACAAAACAAACCTTTTGAAAAAGATCATTTACCTACTTTTACGGGTATTTATTATGAGTACAACATTTATATTTAAATCTAAATGTTATATAGTATAAATATAAATGGGATATATTATAGGTGAGATATTACAAAGAGCTTCAAAGTTCAAACGTCAAAAGTCAAAGTTCATAGCTCTATTTTTTTACGCGGAATAAGTTGGACATTTTTCATAGGTCGTAATTTAGATACATGTCTCGAGAACTGTGTGGAGTATGCATCACTTTTTGTCAATTACAAATAAGTTTTATGTTCTGAAACACTAGTAGTGGCTAATTTTCACCCCTTGGATAGTGGACAGTACATTTGTAGGTACTCACATAAAAACATTACGTTAGTAGGTATATTTAAAACGTTTTAAGGAGTTTTTAAGACATTATTTCTAAGACTTTAGTGTCCTTCCTTCTGTTAATCAATCTGTCATAGTACCCTGTATCTTCACAATGGATATCCACTTAATAATATTTACAAGATATGTCTAAGTTTCGTGCTGTGCGTTGTGTGTTTGTCTATTCAACAAGTACTTAAAACAACAAAACATAAAACTTAAAGAAGGCCTCATACAATAATCATAATATTTTACTATACGTAAATTAAACCTTCGCCAGCCCGATTCCCACTTGGCCGTTTTTATTTAATACATAATAAAACCGAGTAAGCCCTACCGAAATTTGAATATTCGTAGGCAAAGAAGTGTTACATCTGTTCGTCACCTTGATTCACAAAATTGGATTTCGAGAACCCTTTTGTCCCTTTTGTCTTCGTGTTTATCTGAACTAGGTACCCGTTTGTCTTATACATTATTTATATTTACTTTCGTTCTTAACTATAATGATATTGCGATTTGTATGAGTAATTTAGTTAAATAACTTTTTTTGCTAAATAATAAACTACTGTTTCTCTTATTTTATTTATTTTACGGTCAAATTGTCACGTATTGTTGTGTTCTAGCTGGCAATCGGGGACTGATTGTGATCACGGTAACCATTTATGGCTTAGTCGCATTTGGACCTATTCGCAAAACGACCTGTAGTCGTAAAAGGACTCATTCGCAAAAGGCCCTATTCTTAAAATGCCTTATTCTCAAAATACCTTATTCTTATTTGGACCTATTCGCAAATGGACTCATTTTTAACACGCTTATACATTTATAAGCTTCACTTTGTATGTATGTATGTGTGTGCATGTTTGTGTGTGCGTATTTTAATTTAAAAAAATGTGTGTGTCAAGGGCTCAAGGGCGCCGTAAGCGGGCGTGCAAGGCATGCACCGTACGTGGGTGGTGGCAAATGGACCATGGTGTAAACCTGTGTGAGATTGTGAACTATTGTAAAGTGGTTTTGCACGCGGACGCCGATACAGCTTACGGCGCCCCCCTGAGAAGTGTTATAAGTTTGACGTCATATCTGTGTGTATGTGTGTGTGTGTTTCTTTTCTTTGCGTTCTTTTCTTTTGAAAGCCAGTGCTACGGTGGTAGTTTTGTATTCCTTAACTTGTGCTTCGACATTTGTGTCAAATACAATTTATATTAAGTGGTTAATGGGAACGGATGAATGAATTAATGAATGAAAATGGACGGGATGGAACGGATGGAACGGATGGAACGGATGGAACGGATGGAACGGATGGAACGGATGGAACGGATGGAACGGATGGAACGGATGGAACGGATGGAACGGATGGAACGGATGGAACGGATGGAACGGATGGAACGGATGGAACGGATGGAACGGATGGAACGGATGGAACGGATGGAACGGATGGAACGGATGGAACGGATGGAACGGATGGAACGGATGGAACGGATGGAACGGATGGAACGGATGGAACGGATGGAACGGATGGAACGGATGGAACGGATGGAACGGATGGAACGGATGGAACGGATGGAACGGATGGAACGGATGGAACGGATGGAACGGATGGAACGGATGGAACGGATGGAACGGATGGAACGGATGGAACGGATGGAACGGATGGAACGGATGGAACGGATGGAACGGATGGAACGGATGGAACGGATGGAACGGATGGAACGGATGGAACGGATGGAACGGATGGAACGGATGGAACGGATGGAACGGATGGAACGGATGGAACGGATGGAACGGATGGAACGGATGGAACGGATGGAACGGATGGAACGGATGGAACGGATGGAACGGATGGAACGGATGGAACGGATGGAACGGATGGAACGGATGGAACGGATGGAACGGATGGAACGGATGGAACGGATGGAACGGATGGAACGGATGGAACGGATGGAACGGATGGAACGGATGGAACGGATGGAACGGATGGAACGGATGGAACGGATGGAACGGATGGAACGGATGGAACGGATGGAACGGATGGAACGGATGGAACGGATGGAACGGATGGAACGGATGGAACGGATGGAACGGATGGAACGGATGGAACGGATGGAACGGATGAACGAAATTAAGAAACGAACGATTTCTACGAAATAAATGAAACAAATGACAAAACAACAAAAACAAAACACTGTCATTAAAAGAAAACAGAACACTATCCAGGTTTATGTCGACTTAATTGCGTTCCTTAGAAATAACTAAAAAAGTAGGGCATTTTGCGAATAAGTCCTTTTAAGAATAGGGCATTTTGCGAATAGGTCGTTTTAAGAATAGGTCATTTCGCGAATAGGGCCTTTTTTTCAGGTAGGGCGTTTTGCGAATAGGTCCAAATACGACTAAGCCCCATTTATATATCCGCACTTGTCCTATTTGTTTATTTGTCACATTTTTTTGAGTGAATAATAAATGTTATGTCAAAGCTACAAGTAGTAACTTCTAATTATACCACAATTTCAGTGTGACAGTAATTACATATATCAAAATTTTATGACGTTACAGGACTGTCTGGCCTTGTTACACTTTTTTTTGTAATAATTAATTTTTAAATTTTAAAATATGTAGCAGGAAACTGATGGTTTTCTTCGTTACAATGGAAATAAATGTTTAAGATTCGCCGTGAAAAATATTTTAAATCTTGTTACCAATGCTTAACTAGAGGTAGTAAGTAGTAAGCAGTCAAAAAATTAAAATTGACTTTCATTTGTTTATTTTACTTCAGTGCGGAGTAATTGAAAAGTCTGACGTAAGGTTGCATTATTGAAACGTCTATATTGCTACAAACAGTGTGTGAGAAGAACTCATATTTTGTAAATATCCAAAGGTATTTACTAAAGTATTCAAAGTTAAATCTGTTTCTTTTGAAGCCGTAATAACTAATTTATTCGCTACTATATTTTGAAGTTTTGAAGATATTTAGTGACAAAATATTTAGGTAGTATGAAATCATGCTCGAAGTATGAAACAGTTGGTACTTTTGTCATTTGTAAAATGTAATGTGCGTGAATAGGAATTTAATAGTTACGCTGTTTTCTTTCTGGTAACACAATAGCTGTTATTCTTAAAATAATGTATGTAACTGATGTGTTTTCCATTACTTACTAAATGTTGTAGGTAACTTTTTTTTTATAGCCTAAGCAGGCAAACGAGCAAACGGGTCACCTGATGGTAAGTGATCACCGTCGCCCATGGACATTGGCAACACCAGGGGCGCCACCAATGCGTTGCCGGCCTCGAAGGAAGCGACAGACCCGCTTCTTGAAGGACCCCATGTCATAGCACTGTGGGAATACTGAGGGATGAAGTTCGTTCCACAGTTTACACGTACGCGGCAGAAAATGACGTGAAAAGCGAACTGTGGACGAACGCCAGGTATCCAGGTGGTGTTGGTGGAACCTGGCTTTATAACTATAATTTAGTAGAATTTTCAGACCATTAGTTGGCATTGTTGAAGCGATGGCGTAGTTGACATTCTAAAAGAATCTCATTCACCATTGCATTCCTTTAAAACTTACAGATGTTTTAAATAAGCACAAATAATACAACATCTACTTAAAATTTAATCGTACGCTGATGTTTGCATATTGACATGAATAAGAATGTCATACTATGCTAACACGATGCAAATGAAGCTTTTATAAATTAGCAGTGTCTGGTATAAAATACCGTATAAAAGAAAGAAGAAAGAAGAAAGAAAAATCATTTATTTCAAACACAAAGCACTGCTGCAATAATGTTTCTTAAATCTATACTACTCACTAAAACAAAAGAAAAAAAAAGAAAAACAACGCAGTGCCGTGCAGATGGTATGTGAAAAAGGTCACATTCAGCGAGGCTCGCTGTTTTTCAATGTGACCTACGGCGCCGTGCGGTGCGCACGTAGGTGCGGAACGTGGCGAACTTGCTTAACAAAAATAGTAAGAAAAAACAAAAACAAAAAATTATAATAATTCCATAATAATTGACGTTGGATCCTAATAACTAACAGTACAGTACACTAGCAATAGTAACAATAACTATAGTGGACACATGAAAACAAGAACAGCACTTATACGAGTATAACTGAAATTAATACTACCTACGCAAGGACCATAATACATAAACGAGTGGATAGTATTCTATGACCATCGCCCATGGATAGGTTCTCGCATCATGATTGGCATCACCGACACGTTGACGACTGAGAAAGAAAGAGGCCTTCATCTTAATTAATTACTGGCTCTTAAGTTGCCAGCCGATACACGACATGTTGTTTGGCTGACGCAAGCAAGAGGGTGGTAGATAGCCAGACGAGCTTCATAGTTTCAGCGTAACTATAAGTTACATGGAAAATGTATCTAATTATCCAAGCCAATGACGCGTGTCAGTGACGTCAGAGTTCACGTAATTGTGCGTAAGATGTTCGTATGATTTTGATATATTCGTACCTACAACACGTCAAGCATATCCGTCGATGCGGGGAGCGTGCTAATGCGCGGAACGGCGGAATGAAATCACCTTTTGAGACTTTTACCAATAGGGAATATGCATGATTTTTTTTAATGTTTTTATAGCTCATTTATGTTAATATAATACCGTAAAAAAATATACGAGTCATGGGAAAGTCCAAATTTATTTTAAATTAATTAATGAAAATTGCAATGACATAAGGCCGATTCAAACGCCGCCCTTTTGGCGCGTTCTATGGTGACGTCATCGTTCGTCAGGTTGGAGTTGTTTACTAACAAGTGGTTATGAGCGAGGTTGAGAAAGAGTATTTTATAGTATTAAGTTTACGTTTTCTAGTTTAATTTCATAAACGGAAGTATGGATGGAAACCGAAGACCTTATTTTAAGTACTGTATTGTACCTATGTGCAAGAATACGAGATGGAACGCACCGGACAAAGTATTTTTTCATGTTCCACGGGACGCTTATATAAAAAAAAAGTGGTGTAAAATTGTGAAAAGAGATATTATATCTACAAAAAGCACTGCATACTGTTGCGAAGATCATTTTAACGTAAGCATATTATAAGTAAATTCTAATAGTTTTGTAAAATATTAATAGTTTTGGTTTAATTTGGCTTACAAAAGTACAAACCCTGAAAAGTTGTTGTAAGATTCTCGTTCAGATCTGGGATAAAAACAGATTTGATTATAAAGTAGGTATTCCCAAACACGGATTTATTTATTAACAACCATTTATTCCTAAAATGGGATATGAAGGATACAGTATAATTTGTATGTAGAAGGTAAATGGCTAAAACTTTACAGGTTATGTTAAAGACTTTTATGAATTACATAGAAAAACTGTACGAGAACCATGTAGCTAAATTAAATATCTATCACTTCCTCACCTTGCAGCTTTGACTCCCCTGATTTCAGCTGATGTAAAATTATTATTTGAGGCGAAGTACGAACTTATCATGAAGCATCAATTTTCGGAAGATTATCCGACTGCGCCTTTTGAAATCCACTTTCAGACATTGTTAGTCATTCAACACACCACTAACAAACAAAAATCACGCAAGAAGTATACGATAAACTCTGAAAGCAATCAAATTAACTGAAATATAAATGAAAACAGCTAGTTCTAGTATGTTTTTGACATGTCCATCGCGAAGGATGACGTCACGCCGATGTCTAACCAATAGCGTTGCGTTTCGACATTTTAAATTTGCCTCGTAAAATTTGCACTTTTTATAAATTTATTTTAGTGATTTTAAAAAGATTAAATAGAAAATAATGTGACAGATATCATTATTTTAGCGATAACGACTGTACAAAAAATATTTACTTAAATTTGAATGACATGCATATTCCCTATTGCAGCAATTATTTCTATAGAGTGACTTTTCTATCGGATGTTTGAATAAATGGAGTTTACTAAATTTAAATAATTCTGGATCATAAGCCGGTAAAAATAACAAAAGAAAATGGCTCGGTCCAATTTATATGAATATATTTAATCCAGTATGAATACTATTGCAGAAAAAAGATTATATTCTAGGTCGGCCACAGTTGTCATGGGCGACAGCGCAGAATTGGTACCTACTGCCTGTTCGTTTGTTGCCTTTATTTCATAAAAAATATACCTACCTAGATCAACTTCAGCATCATATCACTACAATCCTACTAATATTATAAATGCGAAAGTTTGTAAGGATGTATGTGAGTGAGTGTGTGTGTGGATTTGTTGCTCTTTCACGCAAAAACTACTGAATGGATTTTCATGAAACTTTGCAGTAATATAGCGTAGACATCGGAATAACATAATTTGTTAAAATTTATAGAGATTTTTGAAGGGACTGGTTACCCAAAGCGAAGCGAGGGCGGATTTACTAGTCATCTCTATTCAAAAGAAAGTATTCCGTATCAATGCTATCACGTTTCACAAAATAATTCCTAAATTTAGAAGAGGTTGCTTTATAGGAAACTTAGAACGTATCTATGTTTTTCTTTTTAGTTTTTATAAAACTATCACAAAATAAGATGGTGGATATTCGTCAGGAACCGTTAAGTGTCCGTGAGTGCGTCTCTGAAGCAAGAAAATATCCAAAATTACGTAGGTAACTACTGTATTTAAGGTTCATTCCTTGTATGTACAAATATAGGTAGGTACCTAAAACTCAGCATAACTTGCGCAAAACACGCCTATTTACAGTAGTAGTCGTCAATATCAAATCTGGGGTGGCAAAATCTATTGTGCAGTACATTAAAGTAATCAAGCTGGGAAACCGACGCACGGAAATAGCCACTTTGTTGTACTATTTAAAGACACCAGGGCCCAGCGGTGTTCAGCAATGACTTTTAGGTATCGCCCGTGTTACGTTCCTGTAGGAACCAGAAATCCAACCTCCATTTCTACACTAGCAGGCTAGAATGTTTGCTTACCGGCTTATCTCGCAGTCTTGTCATTTTGTGACGTAGTCTCAGATGTGTGCTACAGAGACATATCCCTCATTCAATTTTATGATACACTGTATGTAATCTACCCTCGCTACGATGTAAAACTTTTTTTATTTTGGTATATCATGTCTGCTGGATTAAAAAAATACATTTACAAAACTGAGTATTTATAAAATGTGTACAAGCAATAGGGAATACCTATGCATTAAGTTTTTTATGGTTCCTATTCCTAACGTTTATTTATGTTGATACTAGAGAACCGCCCGCGCTTCGCTACGGGACCCGTAAGTCCGTAAGTAACAGCCGCGTATGTACCGCTCCCGTAGGAATCTCAGCTAAAAAGTAGCCTATAACATTTGCCTATGATTTAAGTAAATTACATGTAGTATTTGATAGCGTGATTCAGAACTTGCAAATGAATTTTACTAACGCCATCTATTAACACCTCCGGAACTAAATATCTAGCAACTAACAAAACATCGATCTTCCCATGGGAATGAGATGTTTTTCCGCGCTAAAAAGTAGCCTACGTCTCTCTCCACCCTCCTAACTATCCCCACACACCATATAATAGCCATGTTGCGACGTGAAAGAGCCACAAACAAACAAACAAATAAACAAACACAATTTCACATTTATAATATTAGTAAGGATAATGTCATAAGTATAGGTGTTGTTAAAAAAAGTAAACAGTAATTTGAAACTAAATCTAATGCCTAGGTATCTAAGACTGTAATGACAATGGTGATTTTAACGCTACCATTTTGCCCTGCTTGGTAGTGACGTCATCATTTACTATTCTAATTACCTACTATTCCACTGCATAAGCGGCTAAAACCTTTTCTATGGGAAAAATACTTTTTGAGCGTTGAAATGGTGACGTCGCGTTAAATGGTTACCAATTTTAAATGACTCTCGTAAAACAACTTTGCATTACTTAATGTTTCTAATTTTACAGCTTTTAAATATAAGTATCATTAAAGGAATGTTAAAGGTGTTTTTGTTTTCACAATGGCGACTGTAAAAAAATACTTTTTTATAAGGCTGCTTTAAGTAGGTACATTGCGATATTTATATATCAGATAGGTAACTTCGACTTGATAACACTTATGTAACAATATGTGTCATCGAGAAAACTAGCAATAAAGAAAAAAGTGCTCCTTTACGAAGCATAAGGGCGTGTAAGTCCTTATATAAACGTCCTATTTAGCCTTTGGATCGTGCTCTTAATCAGCTTTTTATTAGGGTTCCGTACCCAAAGGGTAAAACGGGACCCTATTACTAAGACTTCGCTGTCCGTCCGTCCGTCCGTCCGTCCGTCTGTCACCAGGCTGTATCTCATGAACCGTAATAGTTACACAGTTGAAATTTTCACAGATGATGTATTTCTATTGCCGCTACAACAACAAATACTAAAAAACAGAATAAAATATGCCCATACAACAGACCATATTTTTTTTGGCATTTTTATACATAATGGTACGGTCGTACGGAACCCTTAGTGCGCGAGTCCGACTCGCACTTGTTATTATTATAGATTGCTGGTACTTTACTTGAAGTAAGGATCGACTTCATCTCAGTGTCGAAGCAGGTTATTAAACTCATACTTCGTGTAATATAATTTTGTACAAAAATTTATTATTACTTAGGTCCTTTTGTTTGCTCACAGATTTATTCGGACAGGATTTTTTTAAAATTAAGAATAACAGTTTTATTTAATAGGGACACACCTACCTTCAATAACTTGTAATAATCCATTATAAAGAAATAGTTATATCACCTATGAGAATCACTTTTTTCCATGGAAAATTTCAATATGTATTAAAAAATATCACTTATGTTATAACTAAAACAGCGTTTCATTATAAATTACAAAATCCTGCAAGTCATTAGTTTTAACTTTGCATTGAATAGCGGAAAAGGCTATTTCTCGATAGCGTACAACGCACATTATTAATTTTTATGAAGCGTATCAGAAATTCTTTATTAAGATTTCTTCCTTACTGAAAATATATTATTCAAGTAACCATTGCTGTTATTTAAAATTTTAAGCTTAGAGAGATTTTCAATTTCAATTGAATCACATTGACTTAACAAATTATACTTATATTCGATCACGATTTACGTCGTTGAAGTTACGTTACGTCATTGAGTTTTCATACATACATCACTGCGGTGGCCTAGAGCATACTCCACCACGTTGCTCCAGTGCAGATTGCAGGTTAGCTCAAGTATCGATAGTTTTCATGCCGCCCGAACGCCTCCGACATGGCCGAATGACTGCTATCTATCGACACTATTTACATAAAAAGCAATTAAATATAAACTTTTCCAACACCTATAAAAAATGTGACAGAGAATGGCATTCACGAAAATCCTTGTATACGAAGTTTGCACTTACTGAAATGACCTAACCCAGATAAGGAAAATTTCAACGCTCACAAAGTATAGCTACCTCGTTAAATATGGCGCACGCGTTCAATCTGAAAATTTTGAAAACTGCTGCAACTTGTAATATAGTTTGTTGTTGACGACTTAACTTTCCTTGTACGGTAAACACCTCGCCTTAAACAAACGAGACTAAGTTTAACTGGATCGCTGAGAGCTCTATACGCTTACAGAGGCAATCAACCTTTATAACGGCTATTTATCTAAAAACGAATTTGTATTCAAAATGTTTCATTTTTCTCCTTCGGTATTCTTCGTCGTTGTTTATTTTGTGAACTTTTGGTCGTTTCGTACGTAATAGGTATTTTCAACACACTTGCTCGTAAAGTTGCTATTTTTTCTTTAGTCTTACGCCCGGAATGCGGTTTATTACACAGTAGTGCGTTTTACTTTTCATTGCCGCACTAGTGTTTTTCTTATTCCACTTTTTTTTAATATCCGTAAAGAGGTTGTTACCAAAAGATTTATTATTTTGTAAATAAATAAACTTGTTGTACTTAGTCAAAATCTGATAAGATAAGATTATACTTCATCTAATTATCTATTAAAGCATTTAAAAAATACAATATTTTAAATCATTAATTACCGTAAATTCCTATTAGAAATACATAATTATTTAGTTTAATATATTTTGGCTGAATAGCGGTGCTCTTTGCCTCTGGACTTAACCTGCGCGCCTGCGCGCGCATAGTTATTCAACCAAAGATACGGCGCGCGAAAAAATAAAATAAACCTCGGCGCCATTTTGTGCAAACATTTGTTCGTTTATAATTTGCTGATTTGTGACTGAAAAATGTCGATACCTAATTGTTTTTTTCCTCGCAAGTGTGTTGAAAAACGTCGTATGATACGCGTGCGCTTTGTTCACTACAGTCTTGGCTCTATTACAGCCCTCGCCTAGCGGCTCGGGCTGTGCAATACCGCCTCGACTGTAATGACCAACTTCGCGCACTTATATCATAATGTACTATTTTTACTAAGTCGGCATTTTATCGGATATAAATTTGAATAAAAAGGAGAGATATCTACTAAACAAAAAACTTAATGCCTGATGGTATATATTCTGTACCGGTTAACACGGCGTGGATGTAGAAAAACCGGCCAAGTGCGAGTCGGATTCGCGCACTAAGGGTTCTGTACCATTATGTATAAAAACGCCAAAAAATCTGGTCTGTTTTATGAAAGCCTCACTTAAATATTTTATTGTTTTATTGTAGCCACATATTAGCCACAACGCCATCTCTTGGACCGAAAGGTTACTAAACTCGCTGAGGCTTCGAAAGTATGAATGCACACTTAAATATTTATTTTATTCTGTTTTTTAGTATTTGTTGTTGTAGCGGCAACAGAAATAGATCATCTGTGAAAATTTCAACTGTGTAACTATTACAGTTCATGAGATACAGCCTGGTGACAGACGGACGGCCGGACGGAGGGACAGCGAAGTCTCAGTAATAGGGTCCCGTTATACCCTCTGGGTACGGAACCCTAAAAAGCAGATAGTGAGTGTTAAAAACATTAAAACAAAAAAATATCGTGCCACGATGTAGGTATAAAATAAATGTTCATGAAATCGTCGTAATACACGATTACGTCATAAATCATTTTAACATCTGTTAGTGTTCACGTAACTTCTCTAATAACGTGACGAATAGATACCCTATTCGCACAAATTGTGACGATTCGGTGATTCTCAGCATTTCAAACTGTAATAGAATTGAAACATCTTTAGTGCAGAAAAGTAGTTTTATGATAGCTACACGTATAAATAATACATTAATTAGCATCCTTTTGTATCGGAAACTCGAACACTCGAAAAACCTTGATTATCGTATCTCTTTATTTGTAAACCGACTGAAATTAAAGAAACATACTTACTTCTTCGATCTACATACAATACCAAGATGGTTGAAAATCGCGTAACACGAACACAACACAAAACCATACATCAATCCTGCTTGAAGACGTAAAGATTAGGTACATCTTCCGTACCTCCAAGAAAATATAGCACAGCAATAATTTTCTCAGTCCCCAACGTCTACCTTGCTCTTTATACCAAAATCATACCTAATATCACCTTCACAGAACTGCTTGAAATGTAAAGGAGCGTCGTAATTACCGGTACGTGAGACTTTTATAAGGAAGACAACGCGACTGCAATCAACATCAAACATGAGGTTTTGATTTCAGCTGCGTCCTTTATGTGTCGCTGTCTGTAGGTACGATCCTTTACAATGTGGAGTCTTTCACACTCATAAATATGTATACAAGATGTTTGCGATAGCTGGCTGTGACACTTTTTATTCAACTGATGGACATGGGTGTCTCTTATAAAATTCTTAAACGCTAGCCTTATAAAGTATTCCGAGAATGCAAAATATTCTAAGAAGCCATTTTAGACTTAACACAGCATATTTATTAAATCCAAAAATTCGTTTCGGCTGTTGAATATTAAAAAATTAGGTACAATATGCGAAAATATAAATATACTAGCTTTTGCCAGCGGCTTCGCCCGCGTGAATTTCGTTTAAACTTCACCCCTTTATTTCACCCACTTAAGTGTCATAAACGTAAGAGTAAATAAAATATAGGTATACTTAATCAGAAAGCTAAGCTAATCGAACTGCTAAGCTATCGGGAGTTACACGTGTTATTGTGAGTCAACCATAAAAGATAGACATATGCTGTCGTGGAATATTTTTTATATAATTTTAAGGAGAACATCTCCGTCATACATGATTTCTGTGTAGCTTTAACCATTAAGGTTGCACACGCGACGGAAGCTTAAAAAATGGAGTAACTTCTCCCGTTTCCCCAACATTTCCCTTCACTGCTCTGCTCCTATTGATTGTAGCGTGATGAAAAGTATACTATAACCAGCGCGGGAGTATGAAAAATAATTGTACCAAGTTTCGTTAAAATCCGTCGAGTAGTTTTTGTTTCTATAACGGTTATACATCAGACAGACAGACAGACAGACAGACAAAAATTTTACTGATTGCATTTTTGGCATCAGTATCGATCCCTAATCACCCCCTGATAGTTATTTTGGAAATATATTTAATGTACAGAATTGACCTCTCTACAGATTTATTATAAGTATAGAAGAAGATATAAATATACCTATAGATATATAACAAGATGCTAAAATTTATGTTTTATCTACAAAATTATTACGAGATTAGGTGTGTTTACGTGTTGGATTATACAGGAAAACATCACACATATAACCTTCAGAACTCGTTATTATACTCGAGCTTTGTCCTCGAGATTAGCATTAGGTATACATGTAGTAACACATACGGTGTCGCCTATTCGCACTGATTTTTTGAGGTAGATAATAAAAAGAAACAGTTTTTTTTTTTTTTTTTTTTTGTGGGTAGGTATCTTTTGCTTCTAGTCTTGCCCGGGCGCAGTTCGTCATTCACAGTTCAGTGCTCCGCCGCTTCGCACGTGTATTCAAGTCGCGCACCAAAATGGGAAAACGCTCTCGTACCGAACCTAGTGAATATGAGTCGTTAGCTAAAAAGTTTAAAAAGTTAGAAGAAAAATTGTTGCGCGCCCGCCGGAAAGAACGACAACACACGCCGCGCCCGCGCCGCCTGTCCTCCACGTCGTCGTCGTCATCGTCGTGCAGCTCGCGCTCGTCGAGCGGCAGCTCCGCCAGCTCGAGGCGCAGCACCGCCGCCCGCTCGCAGCCCTATCAGGAACAATTGTTTTGTATTGAAGGTTAGTAAGTGTATCTAACGCGTGTTAAATCTATGTGGTACTGCGGTTAACCTGTGGGGTTATCACTTTACCGAATACACAGTTAATTTCATGCGCAAAAAATAAGTGTTGCGGTCGGTCTTACAATATTATCTAATAATAGGTATTAAGTATAATGCTATAAAAATGTGGTGTTGCGGGCATTCTATGGGAATGTCACTCTACTACATACGTAGCTTAAGTAATGCGGTCAGTTTTTGGGACTGTCACTTTACTTATATAAATACTGATGACATCAAAATACCTACATCGTCAGGGTTTTGCGGGCAGTCTATGGGACTGTCACTTAACCAATAGGTATGACGTAATGTGTGGACGAATATATTATCACGAACTACTTCGATCCAGGTGTACCTACGATCGAATACATACCTAAACCATCGACGAGTGCCGCTCCTCACGTCGCTCCACCACTCCGGCCGCCGCAGCGCGCCGAGCCGCCGCCACCTACCGTGCCGTCGCCGCCGCCGCCGCCTCCGCTGGATTCCGCCGTCGCTGATGCTACTCCAGACCCACAGGTGACACCGCAAATTACTGATGAGGTTATGCAACTGCTTGGTGAGGACCCCTCCCAAAAAAGAGTCTATGGAAATGACATCCAGCCTGACTTGGCCGTACGTCTCCAGCATGTGGCTACTTCGGGTCTGTCCAAGGAAACCCGGAAGGAACTATTGGATAAATACCTAATTCCCGCCAACTGTACCTTGATCGACGCACCCTTACTGAATCCAGAGGTAAAGGTTGCCATCTCCGAAACTGTCCACAAAAGGGACAAGGGTATTGAACAAAAGCAGAAGCAAATCGCGTCCGCTATAACCTGTATTGCCGAAGCTCTCACCTTGCTTATATCACCTGAGCAGAGCGCAACGCCCACAGAGCTTATTAAGCTTTTAATGGACACACAAAAATTATTATGCGATTGCCAAAACTCCGATTCGCTTGTCAGAAGGAATTTCATACTTTTCAATATGAAAAAAGAATTTAAAGATCAGCTTCAGGCGACAAAAATTGATAAATTTCTCTTTAGTGCAGAGTTAGCAGAAACGCTCAAAGCTGCAAAAGCTATAACCAAAACGGGAGACGACATGAAACCCACGCCTCCCAAACAACCTGCTAAAAAAGTGACTAACCCCAAGGTACAGAAAAATCCTTTAAACTGGCGAGCTCCTCCCCAGAGCCACAGGTCGAAGGGAACCCAGAGGAGAAAGGAACCTGCACCCAGGAATCGGCGCGACGCCTCCTCGAGACAGTCATCGCGTCCAGCAGCGAGCCGCAGCCGCCGCTAGACATGGTAATGTACGCCGGCCGGCTATCTAATTTTCTTGACCAGTGGTCCCTTATCACTCATGATGAGACAATACTGTCTTGGGTCACAGGATATCGCATTCCTTTCTCGCAACCTGTGGTTCAATACTCACCGCCTACAGCAAAAGCACGTACACCTGCAGAGAAAGTACAGACGAATCAATCAATAAAAGATCTTTTATTGATCGGTGCGATCGAGGAATGCGACCCCAGTGATGGTCAATTCATATCACCTACGTTTCTAGTACCAAAACCGAACGGCAGGACTAGATTTATTCTAAATCTTAAATCGTTAAATAAATTTATTTCAACAGAACATTTTAAGCTCGAAGACTTACGTACAGCTATTAATCTTATAAACAAGGGTTGTTTTATGAGCACTATTGACCTCAAAGATGCCTATTTTTTGATCCCTATACATAGTGATCATAAAAAATACCTAAGATTTGAATTCGATGGAAAACTGTTTCAATTTAATGTCTTGCCGTTCGGCCTCAATACGGCTCCGTTTGTGTTTACAAAAATAATGAAACCGGTTATTAGTTTACTCCGGTCGTGTGGTTTTATGTCTACTATCTACTTAGATGATATTTTGCTAATATCAAATACTTATGAGTCATGCTTGAGAGAAGTCTCTTACACAATAAGCTTATTACATTCTTTAGGTTTTATTATCAACAAAGAAAAAAGCACACTATATCCTACAACAAATTGTAAATTCCTGGGTTTTATAATCGATACAAACAAATTACAAGTCTCCTTGCCTCACGAAAAAATTCAAAAAATTAAAAAAGAAATAAATAAATTTAAAATACTTACACGTTGTAAAGTCAGAGAATTTGCCCGCCTCGTAGGCTTACTTACCTCGGCCTGCCCTGCCGTCGAATACGGCTGGCTTTATACAAAAGAACTCGAACGCTGTAAATATCTTAACATAAAAGAAGATGATAATTATGATAAATACATGACTATACCCCCGTCGATATTGCCAGATCTAAATTGGTGGTCACGAGTAATTAATAACTCTGTGAACAAAATTAAACAAAACAAGTATTGTTTGGTTATTTACAGCGACGCCTCAACAACGGGGTGGGGGGCGGTCTGCGGGGAGAAACGGGCTAGTGGTATGTGGTCTGACAGCGAACGCTCGCGACATATCAATTATTTAGAAATCCTCGCTGCCTTTTTTGGACTAAAAGTTTTTGCTAAATCTTGTTATGACTGCCAAATTTTATTACGAATTGATAATACCACTGCCATATCGTATATAAATCGTATGGGTGGTATTCAGTTTCCCCACCTAACTGAAGTTACAAAACAAATTTGGCAGTGGTGCGAAAGAAGAAAAATAATACTTTTCGCTTCATACATAAGCTCCACAGATAACAGTATCGCGGATGCCGAGTCTCGTCGCGTTCACCCAGATATCGAGTGGGAGCTGTCAGATCACGCCTTTAAAAGCATCACAAAGCAATTTGGTATCCCTGAGATAGATATTTTTGCCAGTAGATTAAACAAAAAATGTAAGAAATACATATCCTGGCATCGGGACCCCGATGCCTATGAAGTAGATGCATTTACTATCTCTTGGAAAAATTTCTATTTTTACGGATTTCCACCTTTTTCCATTATATTAAAAACTCTTAGAAAAATCGAGAATGACCATGCAGAAGGCATTATTGTAGTTCCCCACTGGCCTACACAGCCATGGTTTCCCTTGTTTAAAAAATTACTTGTGTCTGATACTTTAATCTTTAAGCCCAATAAAAACTTAATAAATTCTCATTCCAGCAACCGAGATGTTCACCAGAAGATTACCCTGGTTGCCGGGATATTATCCGGCAATCACTCCTGAGAAGAAGTATACCACCAAACTCGTTTCATATTATGATGGCCTCCCTATCAGATAATTCCATAAAACAGTATGACACTTGTCTTAAAAAATGGTTTTTGTTCTGTAAAATAAATCATACTGACTTATACGTAACTTCTGTTCCGACTGTCATAGATTTTCTTACTCAGCAATACGAATCTGGTGCTCAATATGGAACCTTAAATAGCTGTAGGTCTGCTCTCTCTTTAATTTCCGACTTAGACCTAGGGAATGATAGCCGCATAAAACGGTTCTTCAAAGGAGTTTACCGATTAAGACCTCCTCTGCCCAAGTACAATACTACTTGGGATACCTCCCTGGTTCTTAATTATATAACACCGTGGTATCCTAATGAAAATCTTAACTTAGAAAAAATCTCTAAAAAACTTGCAACGCTCCTAGCCTTGACTACTGCACACAGAGTACAAACCATTTCAAAAATAAATATTAATAACATTGAAGTTCTTCCAAATGAAGTTAGAGTAAAAATTCCCGATTTAATAAAAACGTCCCGTATCGGCGCTGCTCAACCTAC
This sequence comes from Hesperia comma, assembly GCA_905404135.1. Taxonomy (NCBI): domain Eukaryota; kingdom Metazoa; phylum Arthropoda; class Insecta; order Lepidoptera; family Hesperiidae; genus Hesperia; species Hesperia comma. The sequence continues at coordinate 8,943,005 of FR990021.1, read as the reverse complement.
TCTCATCCTTCCGTTTTTTAGAGACCAACTAGCCATTTGCCCAGCTACCACACTGAATTCTTATCTACTGATGACGAACCCACTACGTGGTAGCGAAAACCACTTATTTATTGGCCTTAAAAAGCCACATAAGGCTGTTACGTCACAAACTCTGAGTAGATGGATAAAGAGTGTTCTTTGCAGCTGTGGTATAGATATTTCTGTGTTTACCGCGCACAGTACTAGACACGCAGCCACCTCTAGAGCTCATAAAATGGGTATCAATTTGGACTTAATAAGGAAGACAGCTGGTTGGAGCGGTAGCTCCAATACTTTCGGGCGTTTCTATAACAGATATATAGTTGCAGATCAACAGCAGAATCAAAACTCTTTTGCTAATTGCATTTTGTCTGATTAAGAACTATTCATTAGTAAATCATTAATTTTTAAATTAATAAGCCTGTAAAATTAAAAACCTAATTTACGAAATTCCTTACAGAATTTCTTTTTTACCAAAGTATGGTACCTTGATTGCTCATGTAACATGATGTTTTTTGTTAACATTACTTATGTTTTAATTATGTTTTAATTTAATTAATTAATACATAATTAAATTTTTAATATTGCTTATTTCTAAATACTTAATAAAGTATTTAAATAAATTGGCATTGATCATAATGTGTTGATATTTTCATTGCTTAAGTCTCAACATCTACATGTATACCTAATGCTAATCTCGAGGACAAAGCTCGAGTATAATTAATGATTAAACGAACTTACCTGTAAGTGAAGTTCTATCCTAATTATACGAGGAGCTTTGTCCGAAGAGATTAGCATACATCCCACCCTCCCGGGACATAGGACCTATCCCCTGACTATGCAAATATCAACATTAGTATTATGTGTTTATTCTATGTCTGATATGGGGATGCTCCGAACTAAATGACGAACTGCGCCCGGGCAAGACTAGAAGCAAAAGATACCTACCCACAAAAAAAAAAAAAAAAAGAAAACTGTTTCTTTTTATTATCTACCTCAAAAAATCAGTGCGAATAGGCGACACCGTATGTGTTACTACATGTATACCTAATGCTAATCTCTTCGGACAAAGCTCCTCGTATAATTAGGATAGAACTTCACTTACAGGTAAGTTCGTTTAATCATTAAATATTTTGTATCGATTAATAATTTATGCGTAATCCGCTTTACAGCTACACGAAGCGTAGCCAAGCTTACATTCATTGAACTTTTATTTGAGTCACCCACGTCCGCAAGTCGTCAGAATATTAATGGCACATAATACGTTCTGAATACTGGTTACAACTTTTCCCATTACGCTGTTCAGATTTACACCAAGAAAAAATGTCTTTGAAGCAAGGGAGTTCAGGCGAACTCGCCTGAAGTTTATTGTAGGTACTTGCGATGTGAACGCAATCATAAGCTTACGTACAGGTGGCAGGTGACCGAATTAGAATGGTACATTATGATATGCAAATGCTGGAAATGTAGATACATTTGTGGGAAATATTGGGTACAATACTTTATTATTCGCCTTGTGTATTTCCAGCTTACCTTTCCACCCGAGATGTTTTAGGTAGGTAGGTATATGAATTCCCGCATAGAAACTTCCCGTCCCTGACCGCGGCAGTGCGGGAGAATAAATGTGATTGGCGGATATAAAACTCTTCCTTAGCAACGTAGCATAGAACATATTATTATATTGTGGAAAAGTGTCCTCCTAAGGGTTACATTTTGTAACTGTCAGTCTACTCATTGCAATTGCATCCATACAACCCATATTCAACTTTCTTTTGGAGTCCATTAAAGGACGTTAACTTCATTGAGGTACTATAGTATCTCAATGGTTGGCTTGCCTTTTAAATAAATTTAGGAATCTCGCATAGTTTAGACCTGGAGAATGCTACAGAGCTCAGATTGTGAGAATAAGGTGTACCTAGTAAGCAAACTAATAAATTACAAGAGGTTTCAATTGTGTAACTTTTATAGATACCTACTTTGTTTATTCTTTCTTTCCGAGGTCGTAAGAAGTAGTAATTTGTTATGCAGGCTAAGATATACACACAAACAAATGCTAATAGAGTTATGCCTAGTAAAGTTAGAGGTTATCCAGCCCTTTCTGAGGTCTGATATACGAACACAAAAATAACAAAACCAACGTTAGGAGCTAGTAAATTTTGGACACTTATTTTTCATGAATTTTTTGGTGGGATGTGTAATCTAATATCTTTAAACGAGCAATTCTTGTATATTTATTTATTTATTTATTTATTTATACCTATATATATAATCACGATCTCGGAAACGGCTGCAAAGATTTTCATGAAAGTTACAGATTAGGGGGTTTTCGGCTCAAGGAATCGATTTATCAAGGTCCCAGGTTCGAGAAAAGCTCGGTTTTTTTTTTTAATTTTGAAAACATCATACTGACGCCATCTATGAAACATTAGGATAACTTCTATGAGGTACTGTTTGTAACGTGTTGAACTGACGCCATCTATGAAACATTAGGATAACTTCTATGAGGTACTGTTTGTAACGTGTTGAAATTTCAGTAGTATGAAACTAGATGGCGCTGTAATCTCTATGTGGGCAAATGGATATTTATCGTATCGATATTTTTCAAATGTATCGATATATATCACCCAAGAAATATCGATATTTTTTAATGTATCATTTCGATTTGGGAAAGTTGTAGGTCTCGTCAAGACCTACATTTCCAATGACAGCTGTCAAACTTCGAACCGAGATATCCCGGCAACGGCTGCTCCTGGAGCACTGGTGTCTTTGGGAAAGTTGTAGGTCTCGTCAAGATCTACATTTCCAATGACAGCTGTCAAACTTCGAACCGAGATATCCCGGCAACGGCTGCTCCTGGAGCACTGGTGTCTTTGGGAAAGTTGTAGGTCTCGTCAAGACCTACATTTCCAATGACAGCTGTCAAACTTCGAACCGAGATATCCTGGCAACGGCTGCTCCTGGAGCACTGGTGTCTTTGGGAAAGTTGTAGGTCTGGTTGAGACCTACATTTCCAATGACAGCTGTCAAACTTCGAACCGAGATATCCCGGCAACGGCTGCTCCTGGAGCACTGGTGTCTTTGGGAAAGTTGTAGGTCTGGTTAAGACCTACATTTCCAATGACAGCTGTCAAACTTCGAACCGAGATATCCCGGCAACGGCTGCTCCTGGAGCACTGGTGTCTTTGGGAAAGTTGTAGGTCTGGTTGAGACCTACATTTCGGATGACAGCTGTCAAACTTCAAACCGAGATATCCCGGCAACGGCTGCTCCTGGAGCACTGGTGTCTTTGGGAAAGTTGTAGGTCTCGTCAAGACCTACATTTCCAATGACAGCTGTCAAACTTCGAACCGAGATATCCCGGCAACGGCTGCTCCTGGAGCACTGGTGTCTTTGGGAAAGTTGTAGGTCTGGTTGAGACCTACATTTCCAATGACAGCTGTCAAACTTCGAACCGAGATATCCCGGCAACGGCTGCTCCTGGAGCACTGGTGTCTTTGGGAAAGTTGTAGGTCTCGTCAAGACCTACATTTCCAATGACAGCTGTCAAACTTCGAACCGAGATATCCCGGCAACGGCTGCTCCTGGAGCACTGGTGTCTTTGGGAAAGTTGTAGGTCTCGTCAAGATCTACATTTCCAATGACAGCTGTCAAACTTCGAACCGAGATATCCCGGCAACGGCTGCTCCTGGAGCACTGGTGTCTTTGGGAAAGTTGTAGGTCTCGTCAAGACCTACATTTCCAATGACAGCTGTCAAACTTCGAACCGAGATATCCCGGCAACGGCTGCTCCTGGAGCACTGGTGTCTTTGGGAAAGTTGTAGGTCTCGTCAAGACCTACATTTCCAATGACAGCTGTCAAACTTCGAACCGAGATATCCCGGCAACGGCTGCTCCTGGAGCACTGGTGTCTTTGGGAAAGTTGTAGGTCTGGTTGAGACCTACATTTCGGATGACAGCTGTCAAAATTATTAACGTTGAATATTTATTATTAATGATGCCAAAGAAGTATAACTTCTTACGTGCGTACATAAGTACACGCAATTCTTTTTAAACTCATATTATGTCGGAAAGATCGAAGAACATTATTCATATTTTATCAGTATGCGATTCATACTAAATATAATTTTCAACCGAGCAAAGCTCGGTCAACCAGGTACTACAGTTTAAAATAGGCTAATTTACTTTCATATAGATTCATCGCATGGTGAGCGATGTGCTCATTTCTGACTTCATTATAAACAGCAAAGCCGGTTTCACTTTTTTAGAGGCGACCATCTCAGACCTCAGGGGTAGCAACGCATCTGTGACCGAATTGGAACAAGACTCATACTAACAATAACTAACTGGAATATTACTAACATTAACTAACAGGACTAATTATCACTAACATACCCTGTCCTCGCACTTATTAACAAACTAACCAACTAATATTCTAACACCATCTACTAACTGGACTAACCATCCTAGTCCCTTTGAGTCTAGTTCTAGGTCGGTCATAGTTGTTATGGGCGGCAGGGGAAGGGTGGTACTGCATGCTCGTTTGCTATCTTAATTCCATAAAAAAAAAAAAAAAATATGTCAAACCGAATTTTTAATAAAATTTATTATAGGTAATGAGGAATGCAGGTTAGTTCAGTACAAAGCAACATATATTTATTTATGTAGCACATTCATTGTCTACAGATACGAAAATTACGTCGTTACAGTATCAATACTTCGGCAGTACCTTTATGAGAAAGCTTGCCGCCTATATGCGTAGACAAAAGCGTGAGTGTACGTAAAAGCCCTATTGTACTGTTATTGTTTGCCGTCAGTTCACTAAAAGCGATGCAATCGAAAACATCGGGGGCCGTTCATTGTCCACGGACGTGTATATTTAAGCACAAAACAAGGGAAAAGGTATTTATCATGGAATAACAATGATTAACGAAAGTTTATACAAAAGTATTCCTAGTTTGTATTGTGAAGTAAGCTAAGTTGTGGAAGAGCCTGCCTAGTCAAGGATTTCAGTGTGAGATAATTTTTATTTGTTTATTGTTTCATACATAAGTTTTTTTACGAACCAAACCAATGAAGGTCAGATTGGCTATCTGATGGTAGGCACCGTCGATCGTCACGCGTTGTCGGATGAAAAAGAACCTAAGAAACCCGCATTATTTATGGCTCACTTAGGTACACTATGACCAGAATCTTTCTTTCACTGTTTGAAAAGGATCTTTGTTAGCGTATAAAACCCCTATTACCAAGCATGAGTAAAACAATGATTGAATTGTGTGATAACCCAGCGACTCACAATACGTGGGACCTAGAACCAGTGTCCAACTTCTTCAGCAGGATACATGAAGACCTCCATATTGGGTAGGGGACGTTAGTTTGAAACATGCTATTAAAAGTAGATGAAGAGTGTAGACCAATGAATGGTGTCACTTCAACAAGAAAAGAAACAACTTACGCCACTGCCAAGAAAACAAAGAAGACAGAAGGTTTGTTTTGTTTCGTATTGCGTGCTGGTTTCATTTTGAAGGAAATCTAACCTTACCTGAACAAACAAACATTCTACTACTCACCAGATATTCTCCATCCGCATTAAAACAATACAATTGCCTGAAAGAAGCAATTATCACCTTAAACAGAATACATAATAAATCGTAATGAAGCAAACATAATCATAAAATCTGTCATTATGAGTAACAAACAATAGAGAATACAAGAATGCTTTATTATCACTATTGTGAGTTATAAATCAGTGAAATAATTTGGAGGCGGTTCCCATTTAAGTTTAGCGATATCAGTTCTGTGAATGGTTGTGATAAATATAGCGAACACATGCTCGTTTACCGCCAGATGCCCTGCGACCTTACGCTTCGCTCTATTTTATAACATTCACGTATATAGGTACCCGTAAGCCGAGACAACACTATAAATATCGGCCATTTTACACTACATTAGCGTTTGGTAAACTAGCCGCCAGATTTGTGCGCGTCACTTTAAACATCATATTATTATCTTGGGAACATTGTTACTTTGAGATATTACATTTTAATCATTAATAAGCGTATGTAGTTTATAGTTACGACACTAGTAGCCCCAATTATTTTCGAAAGTTCCGCTCCATCAACAGATCCTGGTGTCCTTTTCATGGGACTACCCTTGGACTATTTACTTTTCAACAAAATCAAAATCAGGTCATAAACGACGAATAAATAGCTGAACACACATAAAAAGGATATTTACGGTCGAATTGAGAACCTCATCCTTTTTTGAAGTCGGTTAGAAAATAAGAATAGTCTGGTAGTAGAGAATAGTCTAGTTTGGTGCCGTGACCAATAGTCAAATACGTGTGGGTCTTAAAATGTTCATAATTTCATTAGTTAGTATGCGAAGAAGTCAAAACATTTGAAAGTCCTTGTAACATCAAATTTTAAATCACATGATTATTCGAATGTACTAAGATTATTTTGTTTACTATTCGCTGATTTGCACTGAATAAGCTTGATGTTGTAGGTATACCTACTATTTCACTAAAGATGATCCTCAATGACAAGGATCCCTTGCGCAAGGCCAGTAATGATCTTTAACTGGAATGTAATCTTTGTTGCTACAGAATGTGACGAATTAAAAGTAGCGTTATCGCAAAAACCATGTGTGAGACTTTGGCCCGATTTCAGTTACCTACAGTCATTAGGAACAAGGTCGAAATATATAATTTAACACTGCCCTTAACATTACGTAACTGTAGTATCTTTAATGTTCTTGTAACAATTTCTGTAACAATTGCTATCCACTGTATCCACAAACTTGGTGTAGTTTCAGTCGAACAATACCAACTATTGTCGCTATGTTATTGCTCCGAGTTTAATCTGAATGCTAGACATTTGACAGACGCTATTGCGGGCGCTCCGTACACAATGTGTCCATAACGATGGCCGCATGTCAACTATACTTTAGATTATTACACAATTACATCAATGAACTGTGTTATTCAATATGTTTCTAAGGCTAGACGCATGACACATAGAGTAAACTTTAATATTCTCTTCAAGTTTGTTGATTGCTGTCCCTAAATACAATATTAAGTACGTACAAGTAGTATCTTAGAGGGAAGCTTTAATTATTTCGGAAAATTTAAGAGACCAAAAATATTTTTTTTGGAAATAATTATTTATCTGAGTGTCTGTTTCAGCTTCATTTGAGAGATTTAGATGATACTTGTCATTTTTATTGTGGTACTTATCTCTTACTTGTTCGACGATACTTTTCATTCCAAATAACGGATTAGTTTCCACGGTATAGTATATAAAATGTAATGTTTATTACGTATCTCATTTTAGACACTACTTAACTCTCTTTGTTATACCTACTATCAGAATTTTTATTCATGTACATAACATTCTTCAAAATGTATTGTGAGATCATAGTTTCTTCAAATCCCATAAGCAAACCGTTCAGTTCTGTGAATATCGCGTTTTACTTTTTTCTGAAAAAAAAAAACTTAATGATAAACTCGAGTCGTTCATTGATAAGACTCTTTTTAAAAACACGCAAAGTTACGTAATTCGTAAGATAAATTTGAATAGTAGCATACTGTTAGTCATTAAGACGGAGGCGTGACCAAAATAACCTGTACCGTTTGAGAGGCGCCGATATGTGTCAACGCTGAAGTTAATTTGGGTGTTTAAATATAGCTTCAAAATACAAATGATCTAATTTTAAACTAGCAACTGTTCGCAAAATAATATTTTTTTATTTTTGATTTTCATTGTTAAATAAATTATTGCAGTAAGCATAAGATAGAGTTTTCTGATTTCTACTTTAAATCTATAACTGTAAATTGTAAATTCTAAAACTCGCCGACGTTTTGGTACGTAGCCCAATAATGCTTTGAGTGAACTTTGAGTGATTAAATCATATTAAAATTTCATTAGTGTGTTTCTTCATCGATAATTGCACATACAGATGGAACTGAATTGCCAAATGGCTTACATCATTTTGGAAAAGAGTTAATATTCTTCGAAGTGCTGAACTGATTTCAGACAATAACATACAGACACACAGAAAGTCAGGTCAAACTAATAACACCCCTCTTTTTGCATCGGAGGTTGAAAATAGTCTTTGCAAGTTTTAAGACAACAGTATTAATTCGTCGATTTTCATGTATCTGCAAATTAGGTATATTATATCTCAGCAAATTTTATACTACGTACCTAATTGGCTCTTCACAAACAAACAAATGTTCGTAGACGTCAACCATCAATACCGATGAAAAACCGCTCGACAAACAAAAGGTAAACAACAGGAATCGAATGTAGGAACTGGAAAAAAGTACAACCCCTATTATCAGTAAGTACAACCCCTATTATTATCCCCTACAACCTAAGGACCGGCCCGTATTAACGGGCCGCGCGAGATACTTCGCAAGGGGGCACATAGCCCCAGCGATTCCTCGAGCCCCTTGCGGGACTCAGAGAAGATACGCGACTCGACTCAGGTCTCGACGCATAGACGTCATGTTTTTCGGTCGTGCAGCCGGCTATCGATTTATAAAACGTAACGTTGTCACGTCAAAAAAGAATTTTCAAAATCGGTTCTCTACCTCTTCTTTTTTAAGTCGGTTAATGAAAACAGACAAATTTAATATCCATTGGGACTAATTGCAATTAGGTAACTATTCGTCTAGTTACAGTATCGTAGTCCAGTCTCAATTATTCATCGCATCTGGTATTTCAATACCTACACCGTTCGTACATCACATACCTATTATTTTTGTAATATCGTAAAGTTAGCGCGTTCGTAATCGAATTAATGGATGTAATTATAAGTTGTTTATAGATGTTCGTGACATCGTTTGTAAATTTTCATTTGGGTTTTGTTTAATGGTAATGATATTTTCTGTTGTTGCTGTGGGTTATCATAACAGACAAAAATAATATGGCGATAACACAAATATATTAATATCAATATTTTTACATAGTAGGTATCTATCTACCTATATGATTATCATAAACCATGACTATCCGATACTCGAGTTTTATCTTGAGATCTTTTGATTTCTAATCAATATTAGGTACCTATGAATCGATTTTTGATAATACATAATATTAAGTTCATGTTCAAAATTCCTAGCAACGTGTATGCCTTACGTAACGTACCAAGTAGATCTACGTAATTGTACCAATATTATTATGCATCTCGAAAAGATAGAGTATATTTTCGAGTTGCATAATAATATTGGTACAATTGGTATCTAATGGTATCTAGAGTCATTTAATAAACTCCATTGTTCAACTCCTCAGCTCAGAAAAACTTTTTATTGGACCGGAAAAGTCCTTAATGCCTGGTGCATACTAATAAAACAATGAAGTCGGTTCTTAAATTACGAGTAAACCTGCACTCGCTTCACTTCGGGAAACCAGTCCCTTAGCAGCCACATTCAGTAATTACTTACCAAAATATTTAAGTGAAACCCACATCGAAATCTATTGTCGTTTCTGAGATTACTTCGATCCAATCGACGAACAAACTGACAAAATTCCTAAAAAAATTAAAAAATAAAATAGTTTTGGATTCTATTGCATCATTAACGACTCTGTAGTTTTTAGTTTTTCTCACAAGTCTTTAATGTACAGACAGCTATTAGTTACATATTGATTATATGAGTAGATACTCATAATGTAATTCCCCACGTAGGTAAGGCATACCTACATTGTATGTTCTAATTGAGGAACTGGTGTTGGAGGTGTGTCGCGGGTCAAATGCGGAACCATTGCCAGTTCCTCAATTATGGAGGAACCTGAGCTGTACAGTGGAGCGGTAATGGATCGTAGCCAGTTATTATTTTGTTTTACGTGTATTATTTTGTTGCTATACCTATGAAGATTCAACTGTTCCAAAAATTTTGTACCTAATCTATGTGCATAATACTACACGAATTATTTATTTATTTATATATTTTGTAACACCTTACAATAAGGTATACAAGGGCAAAACTTAATGCCTAAGGGCATTCTCTGCCAGTCAGCCCTGGGTGGATGTGGAAAAGGCAGATGGCAGGTGTTAAAAGGTGTTAAATTATGTTGTAGGAAGTCGATCATTAGATTCGATTCCATGCATATAATTTACACACACGTACTGCTAAGGAAGTTCAGTTCATGATCATAATTTCCCGGATAAATAATTTAGCATTGAGTTTTCTTGGACACCACCTCAATGTTTAGCAATCTAAGCGTAAAAAAAATCAAAATAAATGGAGTTCCGGAATTCATTATAACGAAGGGCATGTTAGAACATCATAAGATACGTTATACGAATGACCTACAGTTTTATGAGCTGTGGTATCCGAAACCGAGCTTCCTGTTTTCGCCAGCACCATTGCGCAACTTGTCAGCGCGCCAAGCTTACCGCTCAGGTGTTCCGACCTCCGACGCGATTGTTGACACATACCGTGAATCATCTACACTTGTACAGTCTACACCGAACTATGTATCCCTTTGGTTTTTTCATATTGTTACGTGTCAGGAGTATGGGGTTCGAGAAAATGCCAAAATGTACCACAAAGACTTTATTGTACTCGTAGATACACAATAACACACTGTACACAGTACACACCAAAACACTTTGCACGTAGGTACTCGTACACACACTCGTCGAACACTGTATCGCTCGTAGAAATCACTTCACTTCTCACTGGTATCACTCGTAGGTATCGCTGGTATCTTCCTGGTTTCGCTTCCGAAACTAGAATGTCCGCGGTTGACCGATCGCCCCTTTTTATACTCACGCACCATTCACGCCAATCCAGAACTTTCCCGCTAATTCCGGACGGACCAGATTCGTATAAAATTCGAGTATGTTCCTTGCAACCGACGTTCGCCCTTATGACTATTGCCGTAAGGCGAAGCGTCGTGCGCGTAGTTTCGAGATTGCCGCGCTCCTATTGTTTCTATTATTTGCGCGACATGTTTATGGCCCCTATTGTTTATTGTTTAGTGAGGCAGATACGCCAGGGCTGTCACATTATTAATCATATATTACATAATTATAAATTTAAAAAAACAGGCTAAGAAAATCCTCTAATGATCCAAAACGCGGCTTTACATCGTTTTGAAAAAAGCATACTCTTCAAGCAACCGGACTGATTTCTAGCAAACATAGCTAAAAACTACCGCAAGTAATGCGGCTTTCGATTAAAAAATCCCACTCAAATCGGTTTCGTTCAGAGGCTACGGTGCCACAAATAGACAAACAGGTCAAACTTATAACACGCCTCTTTTTGCGTCGGGAGTAATAAGGGTCCCATACCATACCATCCCATTTTCTTCTTACATTTATTTCCTTTTCTACTTTTATATATTCGTATAGCTTTCGTGACGTGGAAGATTTAATTGGGTGTTATTATTAATATATCATTCGATTTTAAAACAATTATTGTTGTTAAAACGTTTATCAATCGATTTACAAAAAGATGGGTCAGTTAAAAGAATCCAAATTAAATACTTTTTCAGGTGTGGATATTCAGGCAGAGGTAATCCAAAGCGAATGGAGGACAGTAACTAGTCTAAAATAAAGTTAATTTGCTCGTCCCAATAAAAGATTTGCATTGATTTGTTGAGCTTATAGGTACTCTAAATAGATTAGTTGCGCTCTGCCCCGATTGGGGAGATCATCTAATTTCAGTATCTTTATACTTCGTTCTGTACATTTTGTATCCGTTTTATGACAAGCAACCGTCTTTGTACATCTACAGTAATGTGATGATTTTGTAAAATGGAAATTTTACAATTATAATAATTAGATATTCTGTAATATTTAATTTTCTTCAGCCTGTATTAAGTTAACTTAATTTCAGAGCGAACTTTTCAAACAAGTTAGCAGAAAATTTTTGCCTTCTCGCATAAAATCTGACTATCTGTAAAATTGCTTTTGAATTTCTATTATAGGTAAAGTAAGGTTAGTTATTTTGTTCGTGAACAAAATTGCTCTTCTTGTACGAAAAAGTATTAATAAAGAATAATACTAAAAACGGTGCGGTAGGAGTTCTTATATAAACTCTTACATAGGTATATCATTCATAATCGTGATAACATCATCATTAAATGTTAGATCGAAGAACATAATAATATAGGGTGTTAGCAATGATGTTATAAATAGGTAGATACGCGAATACATTATTTTATTATATTTTATACGAAAAAAAAGAGCTTTAATTTGAGCTATAAATGATGCAAATAACAGATGGGTGTAAACTTTCCGCAGAATAGCACCTCTTTATGCCTGGCTGCCAACAGGTTGCGGCCATGTGCCTAATGGCACACCCGACTTTTCAGGACCTCTAGGTGTATATCTTGACCTTGGATTATATTTTATATAAATAACAGATGCATGTAAGTTCTCTCCAGAAAGTCATTTTTCTTTCGTTAATTAAACATACTAGTGGCCATTTTTCGATAGGCACACCAGGCAAACCATATTGTTCGTTGCCTAATTGTACAAAAAAAAATGATTTTAATCAAATACTCGATGCATGAAGCAAAAGTGTTATGGGATCTTAGTATAATAGAACATTAGCATTTTTTATGGAATGAAGGATGCTAACGATCATGCAGCACTATGCACTACCCAACACGGCTGCCTATGACAACTGTGACCGACCTAGAACAGCGCTAAATTTAGGGACAATGTTGGTTCGTCCAGTTAGTAGATTATGTTAGAATACCAATGTTAAAAGTAAGAAAAATTCAAAAAATATTGGAGTAACTTTACACTATGTTTATTAGCAAGACCGGTAACGCAATAAGCCAAATACTCTCAAGGTACAGCCTACTATGTATATGAATTGATCTCACAATTTAAGTTTTTCATTGTACCTATTTTTATTTCAAATGCAACTAATCTACCGGGCTTTAGAACACGCAAGAGAATAGAATTCTATTATGATTATTACATGAGTAATTCTCGGCTGCGGTTTCCTTGCGGTGATATCCGTTTACGGTTCCTGTCACTTGCACTAGAGTAAAATAGAGCTACACATTCTCTAACACGAACATGATACGCGTAAGTAAGTATGCAGAACCGCAATTGTATAGATAAGGTGTTTGAATAGAGGCAGTTTGTTATTCCTGATAAGTATGTCTTGATTTCGCAAATCCGCACTTTTGGCTATGGCTTTAACCTTCTCATTCTGAGAAGAGACCCGTGCCCACCGGTGACATTGTTATGGGTTGCGATGATGATAATAATGATGATGATATTGTTTTACCCAGTATTTCGCCGGCAACTAGGAAAATTATTATCGGAGTTGCTTATGCATTGTTTTTTAATGTCTACTAAGGCGAATAGTGTAGGCATATCTATGTCGTGGCCATATCGTAGATTTGCTCACATCATGAAATGATCGACCATATCATTAAATGGTCGCATTTCATGAAATGGTCAACTCAGTTTGGCCAGATCGTAAAATCGTCTACGTTTCACGATTTGGTCATCAACGTTTGGCCGGATCGTAAAAACGCGGTATAGGGCATAATTTCGAACCGTGACGTCTCCGGCGCTGCGGAAGGTGCAGCCCCTTCGCCCTTGCGTAACAAAGCACAGACACCTGGGCGAGCCGGAGCGGCTGAGGCTGGTCGCCAAAGGCGACCAGCAAGCCAAAGCTGCGCAGGCTCCCTCCGCGCCTCCGGGTTCTAAAAAACACTCTAGGGGTAGGGCACACAAGACCACGTGGAGTAGGGGGTAGGCTAATTCGGTTCTGTAACCAATTCGACCTACCTACACCTTGAAGAATTTGACTGAGTAGTAATGGAAATGAGTATTCTTTGTTTTATATCCAAAATCAACTCAATTTTTATGCCTCCGTTCAATGTTACTCGTTTTTAACAATTGGCGTGAATTGTATTCTGCAATTAGCAATTTTTGTTGCTCCCTACTCTTTTACTCTAGGCCGAATTGACAAGAGAAACAACATTTACGCCAACGGCCGCCATCTTTACACATAAACAAAGCGCTTGCAGCACCTCTACCGGTAATTAATGTAACTACTTTACGATATGATCAAAATAATCTTGACCATTTCATGAAAAAGCCGCGCGTTTAGTTGCCCATAAACATCGAGAAACATTTTCTTATCATTGATCTGCTCAAACCACATCATGATGTGGCCAATAGACAGTTGATCATATCTTGAAATGCAACCATTTCATGATATGGTCGATCATTTCATGATGTGAGCAAATCTACGATGGGGCCACGACATCTACAAGTTGAAAATTCAATTACTTAAATGTTCACAAATAAATTTCCTTCCTTAGACCTTATCAAAATGCAATGTCACCTGATATCTTGTAAAATGTACGAAGAGATTCAAAAAAATTCAAAAATTATTTATTTTGTCCAAAAATTATAATTAACATACAGTGGTTGGGACCCACCCGTTAAGCTTTAAATAAATGCCTGTGTTGGGGGGCCCCTCTCACTCGCTCTCATTGTAAGCGCATAACGTGAGCGGAGCTACTAACGCAGTTTCTTGAAGTGCCACCCGGCAAACCAATTTATAAGACGTTGTCACGTCAAAAATATAGTCGACGGCTTGAAGATACCATTGTTATATCTACGCGTTGTAATGTACTATACGTGTCAACGTGCTGAAGACCACGTCACCACTCACCGGGCATAAACCGGCAACGACACCGGCACAATGGAAAAACGAAGACCCGGCACCGGCGCCGGTGCCGGTGCCGGGCCGGCTAATGGAAAAACGCCCATATGTTTGTTAATTCAAATTCAAATTCAAATATTTATTTCTTCGAAGTAGGTTTTTACAAACACTTATCGAACGTCAAGTTACGCCATCGCTTCAACAAATCCCTACGGCGAGTGGTCTTGGAAGAAGAAGCGGCAAGAAACTCCCAAGGAGTCTTTTTTTTCTCTTTCTCCACTCACAGTTACAGTTGCACTTACTTCTAATTACGGCTAAAATACGAAACTCATGTCCAAGCTGATTTATCATTAAAATATTCATCAAGTTTGTAATAACCTTTCGTCATAAGAATGCTTTTGACATGAGTTTTAAGTTTACAGTACGCCATTTCTGTTAATTGTATCGGAACTTTATTATAAATTTTAATGCAGTTAGCCATGAAAGAGCCACCAGTTTTGTTGGACCTGGAGACACCATCATGGGAATAGTCAGAATAATTTCTTAGAATCTCTAACAGTTGACACTTTGGAAATTACTTAGCGGGAATATAATTTACTGGTTGTTTAAAAAAGGTACAGTTGCTATATCGGAAAGTTTAATTCATGTTAAAAGATTCAAACCATGTTTTTTATTTTATTTTATGGGCTACTAGTAAACCCGCCCTCGCTTCGCTTCGGGGAACCAGTCCCTTCAAAAATCTCTATAAATTTTAACAAATTATGTTATTCCGATGTCTAAGCTATATTACTGCAAAGTTTCATGAAAATCCGTTCAGTAGTTTTTGCGTGAAAGAGCAACAAACACACACACACACTCACTCACTCACCCACATACATCCTTACAAACTTTCGCATTTATAATATTAGTAGGATTAAGTTTATCTTTGTGTAACCCTGAGTATCTTAACAGCATTATGTTGGGTTAAATTATATCACAGATTAGGTTAAGCGTTACGGGAAGTCCAGTGTGCCACACCCTACTGCGGTAATGGAATGGACTCTATAAAATAAACCAAGTAGACTTAAGGTGGATTAAGTTTAAAAGCGGATCCTATATTATTAAACGATAAATAAATTAATACTTTTAACTCGTTTAATTAAAAATTACACCGTTAAATAATGGTTATATTCAAGTGTTTATTTAACTAATAATAGTTTTGGATAATAATAATATAATTGACGAGTCAGAAGGTCGAGTTGGTTGTTCTTTAGCATGATTTCGTACTATTTTACTCTGTGTAATGTGTAACTTCCTTCCAAGTAGGTACTCTTGTCAAACTTGCAATGTGGGCTTCTTTCGTCAGGACGTCAACTCAGGATATCAAATGAAACACAGGATTGAGCCTCACACCATCACATAACCAACTGCTTTATTCAATGATCTATTGGCTCAATATGAATACTCGGTTTGGGTTTGTTTTCGTATTGACTGTATTTACTTTGCGATATTAGGATATTGATTTTAACCACTCGCACACGCGGTCACACGATGTTATTAGCAACTCTTTGAGATTCACGGCATTACAATTAATAAGGAATCTTTACAATAACAAGATACCGACGCGACATTAATTACGACATTATTTTTCTCTCTAATGACAGCGCCCGCGCGCCACAGTATATCGATTCCGCGCATACCACAGACTAAATAGCATCAAACAGTTTACCATCTCCGACACGGCCATCGCTGACATATCACCCGTCCCTGGGTGATGCTCCATTCCGTTATCATCGCCATCACAATTGCTCGATCCGCAATTTTCAATTACTTCAAACCAAAACAAAACTCAAAATCTTTAACATCAAAAATTACTACTGCTGCTACTGCTGCGAGTGGATTTCAAAACTTTGTGTTGCATTTTTTAACCCTGACTACCGTTTTTACCACTGCTTCCTAAGTGTCTTCGCTATGAAGAAGAAGCAAGCGGAACAAACTCCATAACATAACACTTGTTTAGAACAAAATTACCAATTCATTATTTGCGCGATTTGTTTTAACTTTTACTCGGTACGTCGTTACCGTATAACTCTAATCGGTACGTCACCGCTATAAAACCGTATTCGTTTCAGCATCTTCCCGTGATCCATCCTCAAGCACGCTCTACCAGCGGCAACACGTATTAGGCTTTGAAGATTACCTGTAACAACCAAATACACACGCGAGTATCTCTTCACGCTCGGCCCTTCCTGACCTACCATAAAGTCATTCTCAAAAATTCCGAATTTCGTCTTTATCTAACTTCATCAATGTCAATTTCCAAAAACACTAATCGCATTCCTAAAAATCTCATCTCTGTCCGACTTGGTTCGTAGTTAGTTTCCAACCCTGTCAACATGTCCATCTCATGTGACTAACCAGTATTTCAAAACAATGAGATATCGTCAAACCAGTATTTACACCACTTTACAGTTTTAATCCAACCAGTATTACACAAATTGTCAGTTCACCCATGAACACAAATGGCTGAAGGTCATTAACTCAACATCATCATCAGATAACTTTTCAAGTCTCAAACGTCATCACTTTGCTTGGTACACTCTGTTATTAACGCCTATGTCGAGCGTGGACGTCAAACCTGTGCCTATGTCGAGCACGGACGTCAAACCTGTGCCTATGTCGAGCACGGACGTCAAACCTGTGCCTATGTCGAGCACGGACGTCAAACCTGTGCCTATGTCGAGCACGGACGTCAAACCTGTGCCTATGTCAAGCACATGTCTCCAACGCCTAAATCGAGCGTGGACATCAGAACCTGTGCCTATGTCGAGCACGTGTCTCCAACGCCTAAATCGAGCGTGGACATCAAAATCCTGTGCCTATGTCGAGCACATACCTTCAACGCCTAAATCGAGCGTATACACCACAAGCTGTGCCTATGTCGAGCACATCGCTTCAACGCCTAAATCGAGCGTATACACTACAAGCTGTGCCTATGTCGAGCACATCTCTTCAACGCCTAAATCGAGCGTATACACCACAAGCTGTGCCTATGTCGAGCACATCGCTTCAACGCCTAAATCGAGCGTATACACTACAAGCTGTGCCTATGTCGAGCACATCGCTTCAACGCCTAAATCGAGCGTATACACCACAAGCTGTGCCTATGTCGAGCACATCGCTTCAACGCCTAAATCGAGCGTACACACTACAAGCTGTGCCTATGTCGAGCACAACACCAAGCAACGTGTTGACCAAAACTAGGCCAGATGGGCCTAAACTTGCTCATTACCGATTGTCACTTCAAATTCAACAACTTGACCTTCAGGCACTTTCATCGCAATGTCATGGTTATCAAAAACCACCATTAAACCGTACCAGGTTATGAACAATGATAATGTCAAACAAACATACTGGTTAAACAATATCTCCCATAGCAAATTAACTAGTGGACTTTCTCATGACTGAACCTCATAGCTTTTAATTTAAATTAGCTCAAAACATAATTGTAGCTTGTACTCAAAATAAATTAACTGGTCACTTTATATTCCCCAAAAACAAATTTACGTTTCTTACAAAAGTTAGTTTTTATCAAGTTAATCAGTTTTTCTCAAAGCAATTGAATTTTTCTCTGACTTATCGAACGGTACTCAAGTACAATTATGTACTTCTCCAAAAATAACAACCCGTATACATAGCTCTCATGCAAAACCGTTCATTGGCACCCACCAACAACAGGACAGAAAACTTCTCTGCAGTGTTCATATAAGGGCCATGCATTTTTCAAAGTAACAAAACCATTCCAATACAATTTCAAAAGTTCCGTTCGACAAGTTGACTGAAATTCAATAAAACTCTAAAAAAAAATAAAGAAGTCCTATTAGTTGACTACTATGTCACTATAATGCTGTTTATACTGTCAACTGACATCAATTATCCAGTGCATAAAAGTAAACCAGTCATTAAAGCCATATATCAAGAATTCAAAAGTGAATACTTAATACGGAGTCAATTTCTACTGAAGACTTATTACATGAAGTTTCTCTCAAATCTATTTCAATTAGTCATTATCAAAGAGTCCAAATAACTGCCTAGTCCATATCATGACGACTGCAATCCATTTTTTTACAGATTGTTTTAACTAAGAAATTTATTCTGTGGCCGTCTCACTGTAACTTAAATCTGCAAAATATATGATGAAATACCTCATGAGATAATACCACAGGTAGTTAAATGTTACATACCTAGTAACTTATTACTTTAAAAACTACTTTGATGATAATCAAAACAAATAATAACTTTCTCATTTTCATACGTGAAACTGAATATTAAACTTCAAAACTCAATATTGGTAATTTTAGTATCATTCTGTCACAATTCTCATTCCATTATTCGCTAATTATAAGTGATAATTAATCATAACACTCAAACAACTCAAAAACTAATTGGGACCACTATAATCAATAAACAAAGTAAACAGATTATCTCATTATTAAATTAAGGGAAATTCACTTCTTTGTTTAATAACACAAAAATTCTTTTATGTTCCATTAATGGGTCTTTTACCTTAAAAACCATTAGATAACTCTAGTAATAACTAATGAAGTGCTTTTAGTTGTAATTCTATCATGTGTCATTAACAAACTTTTAAAACTTTAATTCAATTAATTTGTTGTCCCGGAAACTTTAATTGTGATATTCTTTCTTATTTAAAATAGCTCCCAACTATTCAACCAAACCTAATTAAAGGTCCTCCTATCTAACAATAAAAACAATGCAGAGATACCTGACATCCAGTAGCGTAGTATATCAACACTCGAAGCATCATACATCCAAGTCCGACTCCAGCAGAACTTTTGCAGGGCAGCACTGCAGGCTCATGATGCAGACCCTTTGGCTCATGTAGTATGCAGACACTCAACAATGGCATTGCACAATATTCAAAGAATTTCAAAGGGTTTGTTGATACTTCCCCGTTCCACTTTGATACCTTCACAATAATATGACACAGACTCCTTGGGTTGTCATTTATTCTCTTAAAATACACGTTTACCAGCATGATTCGTTACTCATAATGGCTTTGAATGATTTCATATCATTTATCATCGAAATATTTCTCGCCAATATTTCGTAAACTTAGGTTATGTTTCCATGAATCTGCTAATTGTCATTCATGACTTATTAACATCTAGTTCTTCGGGATTCTTTATCTCACTTCTGATGACGAGTCAGAAGGTCGAGTTGGTTGTTCTTTAGCATGATTTCGTACTATTTTACTCTGTGTAATGTGTAACTTCCTTCCAAGTAGGTACTCTTGTCAAACTTGCAATGTGGGCTTCTTTCGTCAGGACGTCAACTCAGGATATCAAATGAAACACAGGATTGAGCCTCACACCATCACATAACCAACTGCTTTATTCAATGATCTATTGGCTCAATATGAATACTCGGTTTGGGTTTGTTTTCGTATTGACTGTATTTACTTTGCGATATTAGGATATTGATTTTAACCACTCGCACACGCGGTCACACGATGTTATTAGCAACTCTTTGAGATTCACGGCATTACAATTAATAAGGAATCTTTACAATAACAAGATACCGACGCGACATTAATTACGACATTATTTTTCTCTCTAATGACAGCGCCCGCGCGCCACAGTATATCGATTCCGCGCATACCACAGACTAAATAGCATCAAACAGTTTACCATCTCCGACATAATAATAACTTTGGAATTCCTTACCTATCTGTATTAGACGTGCTCCTTCCTTAGTATCCTTCAAAAACCAAGTAAAAAATCACTACTTGTCACTATGATCGCTCTCTTAAATTGATTATTTTAATAGTTTTGTTATCTTTAATATAGTCACAAATTTGTTAACTTTCGTACACCCTACCATAAATCTGTGTCCTTTTGTAATTTTTCCCTCATTAGGTTGTCTGGAAGAAATTGCTGCTTAGCAATAAGACCGCCGATTGTTCTCTTGTTATTATATCTAGCTTATTTTGTCAAAACTGGTGAACAATAAAGTGTATTTGTATTTGTAATAGTTGTTTTTATTCGGCACAAGCTACTAAAAAAATCTAAATTTAATTCTAATATTCACTTCTTTCTTTAAGTTGCATAATGAATTTTTGTAAATAGCAGTGAAGTGGTTTGAACATTGGACAACCAAAACGGAGCACCCATAATTTTAAAAATTAATCAGAATGTAATGTAAAGTTCTCCATTATTCAGCATGATAGACGATGGCCTGTATGCCTCAAATTACATAATTGCTTTTTACAAAAAAAAATAACCGACTTCAATCTTGATAAGTAGAGATAACTCAAAAACTACTCGCCAGATGGCGCTCAATTCAACATGTAAGTGTAAAGTTCTCGTCACTACAAATTAATCAAGCCCAAACACTAGATAACTGCAGTAAATCGTTGAGGAGTTCCCTTGACTGTCTTTCAGCTTCATCAGATCGACTCCAGATTTTCATGAAATGGTAGCGCTTTAATGTACTTATGATAACATGAACAAACACACTAGCTGTCCATACAATTTTCGAAAGTTCCCCTCGATTTCTCTGAGATGCCATCACCAGATCCTGGTGTCCTTATAAGGGGACCCCACTGCGCATATCTACTTTACAACAAAAAAAGAATTATCAAAATCGGCCCATAAACGGCGAAATAATCGCTGAACGTACATAAAAAAAAAGCATATATACGGTCGAATTGAGAACCTCCTTCTTTTTTGAAGTCGGTTAAAAAAGAGACTCATAGCTAGCAGTGGGACAGTTATGGGATGCAATAATGAACTTGAAAAAAACTTACTATTAAAATGTAAGATGTAATAATTTTACCTGTAGTTTCAACTTCGCTACCGTTTTAATAAAATGGGTCGAAAGAATTGTGAATGAAACGCCGCCTGCAAACCACTTCAAAGCATTATCTTCATTCAGACATGCTAAGTCAAAGAATTCAAAGGCTATTTATGACGTTTTAAGATTACCTAATAAGAAAATATTTTTCAAACAAAACCGGTGAACTCAGACCAACTCACGTGGGTTCAGTATTGTATTTACTTCTTATGTACCAGAGTATAATGTTATCTTTTTTCAATGGAAATTCAATAACAGATTTTTGTATGGGTATATACCTAAATGTTTTTCACAAAATTTGATTTTGATTTGTAATTTCAAGTATATAAGTTTATAAATACTTAGTAAAAATATGCAAGGATAGCAAGGATATAGATTCGGATTTAACAGAAAAGAGACACGCGCAAAGACACGTTGACAAGGGATTTTCATTAAAGTAACAGAACCTAAATTAAAATAGGAAAGTACATGAGGTTCGATACGTAGGTATAATCCAATAATTATCTCGGCGCAGAATCCGAAGGCGACGCGACGACGCTAATTGGTGTAGCTTGACCTTTGTCATGGTAAAGTTATTTGTCACCATTCATGTTGCTTGTAAGGATGGTTCAAAATAAACAATTATAAGAATTGTGTAATACAACCAACACATTATTGAAACAGTGATTGATTTTCTTGAAACAACAATCTATATTTAAATTAAAAATGTTAAAAAGTTTATAAATATTGTCCTTTCACACGTTAAAATCGATATGGTTTTTGATATGGATTAAGATGAAAGCCTGAAGAATGACATAATATGCTAGGTACTTATTTTTGTTGTAAAACAGCACATCTCCATGAAAAAAACGTTTTAAACCACTGAACATTTTGTGAGATACCTAGTAACCACCCACTACTACTAACCATACTTAGACAGCAAAGACGATCACTGGCTCGTTTGTAATAGATATTGCTTTAATTACTTATTATAATTAGGGAATCCTAGTGTGGGGCTTTGAGTGTGAAGCGTTATTATTATTATCTTTTTTGTTTTCTTTATCTCAGCTCCTGGGCTGGTTTTTATCCGCATTTACGGGTCAAAGCCAAGTAAATGCAGATTAAGAGGAGGTTTGTCTATATTGTGTGCATATTTGTTTCATTGGCGTCTATTTGTAGGAACTTTCTTACAATTCTGCAGGTATTTAAAATTGCGGCTTTTTGAAGTGTGATGTACAAAGTTTCGTTCAGTTCAATAAGCTTAAGACTATTGTGAAGATGTTTGGGTATAACACCAGTACTGGATAGAACAATTGGAACTATATATACTTACTTTATTTTGTTTCCATATTCTGGTGATTTGTTCTTTAAGTTCTACGTAATTATTGATTTTTTCGCTTATAGTTTTTGTATATTGTGGGTATTTGGTACTGCGATATCTATAAGGTAAGTGATTTTATTTTGTTTATCTTGAAGTGTAATATCAGGTCTATTATAGTGGATGGTCTTATCGGTTAGGATTGCTCGATCATAGTACAACTTATGAGTGGAATTTTCTAGTACAGCTGAAGGAGAATATTTATAATAAGGAGTGTTTTTATTTTGTTTAAGTTTATGTTTTAATGCTAATTTTTGATGAACGATATTAACTATTTGATTGTGTCTATGGGTATAATCTGTCTGTGTAAGTGTTATGCATGCTCCGGTAATATGTTGTATAGTTTCCGGCTGGGTGTGACACTTGCGACATTTATCATTTGTAATGGATGAATCTTTAATAATGAACTTCCTATAGTTTTTCGTATTTATCACTTGGTCCTGTATCGCTATAATGAAACCCTATGTTTCAGGAAACAAGCTGCCGATTTTTAGCCATTTGTTGGATGCATCAGTGTCTATGTGCGTTTGTTGTAAATCATGAGGATGTCGTCCATGAAGGGTCTTTTTTTTCCAGATGTCTATTTTATATGCTTGGGGGTCTCTTTTGTCTGTATTTAGTATAGTCGGATTTTCACTCAGGTTTAAGGGGGTAAAGTTATTGTCATTCTGGCATATGGCCTTATGGATGCCACTTGTTAGAGCCTTTGTATGAAAGAATAATTTTAGGTTAGTTATTTGTTTCTCCCAGAGATTATGTATGTCTGTTAAGCCCCTTCCTCCGTTCTGTCTTTTGATGGTAAGTCTTTCTACGGCAAATTTTGGATGTAGATAGTTATGTTTAGAAAGAGTGGTACGTGTAATCCGTTCTATGTGTTCTATGTCTGTATTTGACCATTTTATGACTCCGAATGAGTAAGTAAGTATTGGTATAACGTATGTATTTAATGCTTTTATGAAGTTTTTTCCCGATAGTTGCGTGTTACATATTGCGTTTATTCTTTTCTTGTATTCTGTGGTTAATGTTTGTTTAATATTTGAGTGGTTTAGTCCTTTTGATTGGTTATATCCTAAATATTTATATAAATCAGATGGCTCCATTGCTCGTATTGTATTATTGTCGTCTATTACGTGATCTCCAAGGCTAACCTTACCTTTTATTATGTGCAGCATTTTACATTTATCTAATCCGAACTCCATTTGTATATCTTTGCTAAATTCTCTAGTCCTATTTACTAGTTCCTCCATTTGCTTTTGAGTTTGAGCATATAATTTGATATCATCCATGTATATAAGATGGGAGATGGTGGTTTTTTCTGTCGTAGATTTAAAATTGTATCCAGCACGGCAACCATGTAACTGGTGGGACAGAGGATTCATTGCGAGACAAAACCACAGCGGGCTAAGAAAATCTCCTTGATAGATACCTTTCCTTATTACTATTTGTCGAGTTGATATGATACTATTTCTACTATTTAACTGCAGTGATGTTTTCCAGGTGGTCATTATATTACGCAAGAAATTGATTACCTTTGTATTTATTTTGTAAATATGCAAAACATGTAGGTATCAACCAGGAGTGTGGAACACTATCGAACGCTTTTTGGTAATCTATAAATGTGCAGTGCAAATTTCTATTTTTTGTTGCAGCATGTTTATGGATAGTGGAATCTATGACTAATTGTTCTTTACAACCCATGTGACCTCGCCTACATCCCTTCTGCTCCTCGGCCATGATGTTATAATGTTCTATATGTTGATTAATTTTCTTAGCTGTTACTGATGTGAGAATCTTATATATTGTAGGTAAGCAAGTGATGGGCCTATATTGAGATGGATCTGATGTATGTGTGGTTTTGGGTAACATGTAAGTTATTCCTGTCGCGATGAATTCTGGTATATTTTGTTTTCCCAAAATGATGTCGGTTAAATTTTTCGCAATAGACGTATGTAGTGTAGTTAACTTTTTGTACCAAAAGTTATGTATTTTGTCGATACCTGGTGATTTCCAGTTGTGTAGTGTATCTGTAATGTTTGTAATATCTGTTTTTGAAATCTCAACAAAATCCATTTCTTGTATCGTATCCCACCTATTTTCTTCTTCCTCTATCCAATTCGCCTTTTCGTTATGCTGTACTGTCTCTTCCCAAATCTGGCCCCAGAATTCTTCTAGCTGTTTTTCCGTTGGTAGTTCTAAGTTGTGTGTTGTTGAATTGTATGTCTTCTGTTTTAGTAAGTTTCTGTAAAATACTTTTTCATTTTTATTGAATGAAATATTGTCACTCCTACGCTGCTGTGCTTTCTTATATCTTTTAAGCCTATTTACTTGAGTGCTAGCTGCTGTTTTAGGGTGTCTAAGAATTCTTCAGGTTTACTATTATTGGTTTCGTGTCTAGTGTGAGTAATTTTTCTTTTAAATATTTCCTCTACTTTTTTAACTAATTTCCTTGACCGGTTATTATTTATGTATTGAGTGAGTCTTCCACAATCTTGTCTGAGCTTCTCTATATCTTTCTCAAGCCTTTGTTGCCATGGAGGTCTGGGATTATTTTTTTGTCCTATGTGATTTGCATGCTCAGTAATTTTATAATTAAGATCTTCAGTTATAACAAAAGCCGTGCAATATATAAGTGTGTGTAGATCTATAAGTTTTGTGTCATTTGATATATATTGTGCTAAAATATAATTATTAAATAAATTTATTAATTGTGTTAGTTTGTAACTATAATTTAACGTAGGTAGTTTCGGACGAACAGTTGGGTCCATTCCAGAGTACAGTGTTAATAATGTTTTTAACCTATCATGCATTTTTTAGGTATGAGTTTCAGTTGTAAAGTTACGTTCTACTAAAACCTCTATGTCATTTTCGACTATTACAGTTTCGCATTCAGTTTGCGCGTATCTATGTGAAGTTTGGGTGGACATGTGTGATGTTCCTGTGTATAGTTGTGTAAGTGGTTGTGGTATCAATGGAGTATCAGTGTTGTGTGATTGATTGATTTGAACCACGATTTGAACAGTTGAGTGTACTTTCAGTGGCGATATATTTTCTGGGTTATATGTTACCGCGGTGGGCAAATTATCTATTAAATTAATGTTTTCTTGCAACTTTATTCTCACTTCTTCTTTTATTTGGCTTATTGTGTTTATGGGCAATAGTTTATTTCTAATTATCGCCCGTCTCTGGTCTGAAACTCGCTGTTCTGTAACTTTAATTTGAGGATATTGTTGGGAAAAAAGGTCATATAATTGTTTCCTATACATAGTCATGTCTGTCTCTAATTTTGTTATGGTGTAATAAGTACGCATGATAAATATATTCGCTTCTTTACTCCAGCGCATGCGCACTCTTGTGTTCCCAGCCTTAGTGGACGCAGGTAAAAAGGTATTCACCTCCTGCGCAACAGTTAAGGTTGGGGTCGGTGCTTCGGGTAAGATGTCATCCGCGAAAGACACCGGTGATGGTACGTATGAAGATGAAGATGGACTATAGGGATCATTTATTGACAATGGTGAGTTTGAATTACTGTTGTATATTCGGGAGACCCGGAGGGAGCCCGCCTATTCAACTCCTTTCCGCTGACGGTTCGCATGCTGAAACACCCAGCGTCAGCTCCAGGTGTGCCCCGGCGATAGCCCCCGGGAAGCGGCCCTAAACGTTTCCTTTTCGATCTCGTCTCCATATTCAATGGGTCACCAGTTCCGTGTTAGCCGTGCCAGTAAATTTTTATCACGTGTCCGCCCCCCACGTGAATCAGGTGGTCGATTCGGACGTACGGTTGGGCTTTAGGGGGCTTATTATTATTATTATTAATTTTTTTTAGGAATAGCTTACATAGAACGTACAATAGGTGATGTGAAAGTAGGCACCACCACCTTTTCTCTCGGGAAATTACGTACTTACACGTTAATAAAGCGATATGGACAGCTACGGGGAGTGATAATAATGAGATCAATATTTTCCTTTTCTACTAGAGCAATGGCGAGGTATTACCTATCCATTTTATCGAAGAATATTATTCGATTTTAACAATTTAATCAAACTATCAAACAATTCCGCATTATGAACAGCCAAATCTTAACGTTGAAATTAATCGTTTAGCAGCAAAGTTTTTGAGGAACACAATAGAAAAAGTAATAATTTTCCTTTAAGAAAGCTTGAGCGAATCGCGCGTCGCATAATAAGGCATTAGTCTATTCGTTGGAGTTTTTGCCAGTTTTCTTCTTAACTAATGGCCCTATTAGCGTCTCTTAGACAATAATTTAATATTTTCGTGAATTTCGCAGCAAATCGCTTCTCAAATGGTGACATCTTTTTCCTTTTTTGGAGTTTATCCCGACACTTGCTTTTGTTAGCCAAACCGGTCCGGATCTTATTTACTTTGACACTTGCGGACGTTTTATTATGTTTGATCGAAGGATATTAAGTTACACTTTGTGTGTAACGTTTGGTTAACTGTATATAAAAAGAAATTAATGTAGGTATGTTTACTGTTTAGTTGTTTTAGCTGTTTATTCCTGAATACAAACCACAGAACCTCAATTAATAAATTAGCTAAAAAGCGAAACATCAAACAGCGTGGTAGAGCACAATCCCTAAAATGCAACTGAACTTCTCTGTTGTTCATTAATCTTCTAAAGGAGGTCGTTTCGCAACCATAATTTAGAATAAAAGGAATGCATTGAAATCAAAATTAGTTATTTATCAAATTTAAGTTCTTCGTTAAAATTATTCCCAAAAATCAGAATAATAAAGCACGTAACGACTAAAAGTTTATTATTGGTCCATTAATAGGATTGGTATGTTTTATAAAATTATTTATATACGGTTAACATAAAGAAAATTGTATGAGACTAATAGCCAAACAAGGTGAAAGCGCAGATCTTGTTATATTAAAGAAAACACCAATAATGCGGTTAAAACAACAGCCACTTTAAAACTATAACGTGATTCTATTTATGCTGCACGGTCCAGCATTGAAATTTAATTTCACGGTTCGCAACATATATGATTATAATCAGTGCGGAGGCTCGCAATATTGGATTTTAATATTTTGCGGTGAGCTCGTCCCTAACCAGATTAGTATCAAGTGAATTCAATCCCGTAAAATGGGATGTACCTCTTATGCGATAGGAACGTTGTAATATATAGATAATTGTTTTAAGTTCCGCGTTTTAACTAGCTTTTTCGATTTGATCATACTTTAACCCATAAGTAATAAAGTTCCAAAATCAATTAATGCTTAATAATATTAATTTTTTATATAATATTTCTTAAATAATATTTAAGAAACATATTAAAACAACGTTCAGAGAATGGGTATTGTTAACTGTTGTGTAGCGTTGATGAATTTATTAATAATGAATTTAAGAAAAACTAGAAAGAGTTAATTTCCTAAAAAAACGTTTGGGTTACGTCTTATAATTTAATATTTAAGAAAATTACGTCACCGATAGACCATTGTTGTAATAATATAATTTACTCATCTATAATTATTTGTATAACATTGCGAAGTCTTATAAAGTAGATAATCGTGGACATTAATGCTATACCTTCCAGTAAACAAAGACTGTAACGAGAAAAGTTAAAATAACTTGTATTAGAGTTGTGAATGAAGAATATTCTCGAGAGCGCAGTAGCTTCTTGTAAGGTCTTCGACAAATTTTGTTTTATTTACTGAATCTTATCTTAGGGTCGGGCCACATTGATCGACGGCCTTTCGCATTTTGCCGATTGAAAAGGAACACACTATTACGCATTATGCCGATCGCCCGCTTACGGAGCAGTACGCATCCGTACGGAGCTGTACGGAGGCGTACGCTTCCGTACGGAGCTGTACGGAGGCGTACGCATCCGTACGCAGCTGTAAGATGCCGTACAGTATGCTAGCAAATCGTAACAAACGACTGAACACGTTTCATACTGTTGTTGCCTCTTGACCACGATGGACGGTTCAATTGTTAAAGCTATCATTTTTACTTGCGTTTTACAAGAAATTAAAGAAAAACTAAAGAAAAAGAAGCAGCGCAAAAATCGTCGTCTTCGGCCGTCGATCGCCGTCGACGACCGATCGCGTTTCGTGTCAGTTCGCCGCCGGAGCGTGTTCGGCTCGTCGATGCGAAAGGACGCGTACGGCTTTCCATACTTTACGCTCTTTTTGTATGGACAAACCGTCGATCGCCGTCGATCAATGTGGCCCGACCCTTACAGAACTAAATTAAAGTTGAGGATTTAAGGAATACCGTTTTTTAAGTTTTTTCCATCGCAATACTTCTTTATTTTTATCGCAATACTTATTTATTAAATGGAGTCGAAGACAAAACTAATTTATTATTGGTTTGTATTCAAATAAATATCATATAATATTTATTAATGAAACATTGTGTGAATACCTCATCAACATTGAATACTAATTAAATAAGAACAATATCAACGTAGTGTATGTCAATTAAATATACAATTAATATAAGGTACAACTCGAATTTAAATAGGACCCTCCGCCACCCGACATGTTTTCTAATTATCAGTACGAGTATACCTACCTTATCCAAACTAATATTATAAATGCGAAAGTTTGTGTGTCTGTGATGTATTCACGGCTTAGGCTTAGGTTTAGAAGACTCAGGATTCCATATATTATGCTCCTTTTTATATCAACTTCTATTGATTTGAAATAGGGGATGAAAGTTTGTATGATAAACGTAAACCACTTGACCAATTTCCTCAAGAAGGTAGTTGATGACACAAGGTCAAACATAATTGCTCCTTGGGGATATTGGTAATATGAGGGAATTTTTGGAAATTACCCCTCTAAAGGGATAAAAAGGGGGAAGAACTAAAACAAAAACTTCGATCAAAGCCGTGGGAGCAAAGCTAGTACAAATAGAGGTATGAAAATAAATTAATAAAAATAAATGTAGAGTCATCAAACTGAATCTTTTCTTGAAGTCGGTCAACAAATAAGTTTAATGTTTGGTTAATATAATACATTCATAATACATTCTTCCTTCCAGCGGTCTTCTGAATTCAGCGGATTTCCGCCAGCTTTCGGTCCGTCAAACTACTTTGCCAATTGTGAGACGCTCAAGAGAGTATCCAATGAAGGCAGATGTAGTCGTTCTAGTATAAAGTGAAGCTACCAAAGCAAATACAAAATAAAAAGCTAATACAATCTCGTGTCAGTACTAAGGAATGCGTCAAATAGCATGAACGTCGCAAATGTCAAATTTTTTAAAATAATTTTATCAGCTAAAATGCCGTCTTGCATTTTTAAACTCTGTAAAAGTTGTTCGCAAAACCAAAGAAAAGGATATGGAATGTCTTTTCACAGGTAACTCTTCATTATTTTATTATTTATTTATAATAATATATTTGCGGTCCGCTTGGAACACAAAACCTCGACAATCATTCGTTTCTATAACAGCTTTATATGAAAATCGGTTACCCTAAATTTGGGGAAATATGCATGGGCTATTTGAGCACTGGTCGATTTATAACGAAAAAAATATATTTTAAAAGTAAATAGTTTTATTTATTTAAACCTAAAAATCAGGAAATACAGCCAATAAAATTAGCATTTTAACTTAGGCAAACCGAGTTAATTGAAAATGTCACGTTTGCCCACGATAAATATATGATGAACCCTCTGATTCCAGCGAAGTGAACTATTGGTTCATGACATGAATTCATGTCGTTGGGGATTAA
The DNA here is from genome assembly GCA_905404135.1 of Hesperia comma. Taxonomy (NCBI): domain Eukaryota; kingdom Metazoa; phylum Arthropoda; class Insecta; order Lepidoptera; family Hesperiidae; genus Hesperia; species Hesperia comma. The sequence goes on along the minus strand of FR990021.1, from coordinate 8,912,421 downwards.
AGTATACAATATTTTAGTTTCTGTTTAGCCTACTCACTAAAATGATTTCAATTAAAATGTTTGCAGATTACCGACAGATGCTGTAACAAGAGAAAAAATGGATTCATATTATTCGGAAGCGCAGGCAAGATATTAATTGGCTGCCATTCAAATTTTGCGTGATTTGCTCATTACATTTTAGTGAGGGTGACGTGTATCTCACTAAAAAAGGACGTTGGTTGATTAAAAAGCATCAAAACCGAATTTTTGTTATAAAAAAATTGGTTGCCTGTAACGTCGGTATACGGGCGAAAGTTTTACGTGACAACGACTTTAAGTGGTAAAATAATTTTAATGTGAATATTCATTCGTATAGTAGGAAGAAGGATGAAATAATAGTAACAATTTAAAACATTTATTTATACTGTCTAACCGTCATGTGAAGGCGGAAGCAATTTAAGTTTAATGTTTTATTTTTGTTAAATAGTTCCTCACTTGTAAACAAGATGGCATTGTACCAATTTATGAAACGCGCTAACGAGTGTAACGTGGAGTTTATATAAGAGAAAAAATTTTAAAGGGCAATGTGTCGACTTCTTTGGTTTTATAATAAACTACTATTTTGGGTTTGCAAGCAGTTGTGGTTATTTGTGAAGTTGACCCTGCGTTCCCGTATCTTCATGGGGTAAACGTATACAAAGAATTATATTTAAAACATTGTAACACCATCCGCCATCTAGCGCTGCTAACCGTTAGACCATTAACCATTAGTCACAACTAAGTGAGGTAACAAACTAGTTACTCTACTTAATCATAGATGGCGCTGTACCATTTTCTGTACACTGTTACCAAGGAACGTGAGCGGAGCTTACTAACGCAGTTTCTTGAAGTGCCTCCCGGCAAACCAATTTATAAGACGTTGTCACGTCAATAAATATGTTATTATTGATATTTTGATGTTTTTTATTAAAAATATCTACCCAAAGAAAAAATCCATAGGTTAATTAAAACAATACAATACAATACAAATATTCTTTATTGTGCACAAACAGGACATTACAACATACATATACTGGAAAGAAATTTCACAAAAGGCGGTCTTATCGCTAATCAGCGATCTCTTCCAGACAACCTTTGGGTAGGAAAAAATAAATAAGCAAAAATCGGTAGGGTGCACAATTACAGGACTAAAAAAATAAAGTATATAAGTAATATAGAGATATCAAAATAATAAATCTATACATGCATATACACTTACATAAATATAATATATACGTAATATATACATACATATATATAAATATATATAAATATATATATTATGCACAGGAAACAATATAGGATACAAATAAAAATAGGATATTATACGAATACTGATAATGTGTAACAGTGTAATTCATAGTGAAGAGGAAGGAAGATTAATTAGGTTGTGTTGTGAGGTTGAGAAAAAACGATTTAACTAGGTTTTTAAAGTGGTAGGGACTTTCACAGCGTCTAATGGTGAGTGGTAAGGAATTCCATAGTTTAACAGCATAGTCGGTGAAGGACTTATGATAGAAATTAGAGGAGTGAGTAGGAGTAGAGGGAAAGATTAGTGCTAGAGCGGAGGGAAAGATTGTGGGAACAGGCCATAAAGTTGAAGCGTTCCTTCAAATACAACGGTGTCAAAGGATTAACCAGCACACTATGTAAAGTAGAAAGTATATGAGTATCCCGGCGAAGTCGGATAGGGAGCCACTTAAGCTTAGCACGAAGTTGAGAAATATGGTCATATTTACGTACGACAAATATGAACCGTATGTAAAACAAACATATTTAAAAAATTAACTTATTAAATTCAATATATTAAAAGGACATTTACACATATTATAATGTTCTTTTTGATACCTAGTGATATAATTAAAATCTATTATTATTCTTACATTTAATAAAACTTGAATTTTTTGTCTCTCTTTAAAGTTTTGTGCATTTGTTCCGCCTAATCACAGGAACGGCTTAACAAATTTAGATGCAGTTTTCACTGGCGTATTCTAATGAGCGTGGGTTAACATTAAGTGTTTGTTTTATTTGAAGCGGTTCAGAAATAAAAAAAATCACGTAAATTTAAAGAATACCATCCCTCATATTTTATCGATTATGGGCTTACGGGATTGGAAACAAGGTCGTTCAGTAGTAATAAATAATTTGCCAATTGAATTGTGCATAATGTTTTATGTTAGTAATATGGCGATCAATGTTTACAAAATTGCGGGAGATTATGACTTTTCATTTGGCAACCTCACACACACAAAGAATTACGTATCCATACGGTGCACCGCTAGTTGACATAAGGTTGTCATGCACACATAGTGAAAAAGTGACTTCACTTTATTCGTTGCTTTTCTTTGCGAATGTTACATCTGATCCAATGTTGATTTTTCTGATATGTATGAGGTCTCCATTTAAGGATTTTTCTTCCCCAATGGTTATTGTTCCTTCGAGTTTTGCCGCCAGCCCATTGCTATTTTACCAGTTTTCATTATTTCCTGTACTAGGAAAATCTTGTTTCTTAAATATTCGCTTTATTTTAAAGTTATATAAATATTATCAAAGTGTATCGATATTTCCCTTATAAACAGCAAAGCTTTCTAAGATAAAAATAACATTTTAATCTTATGAAACAATATACCCTTGACATCGGAAAAGGGGAATTGAGTTTTTCTGTCATGGTTCATAGCTGGCCTTGTACGGTGAAACGATAAATGATTGTGTAGAATCATATTACTCTTATTTCAATACTTTAAAGGGCAGATAAATTAAAAAACCGGCCAAGTGAGAGTTGGAGTTGGAAGTGCTGAAATAAGAACATAATCTCTGGAAAATCTCGTACATTAAAATATTTATTATTGTACAGGTATAAGGGTAAATTGGCTTGTAAATAATTTCTAAAGCCAATTGGAAATAATGTCAATCTCGTATTTATTCTCATCAAAAAAGTGTACCTATCCAGTCGCTCTTTGAAGAAAACTTTCCTGGTAAAGTTAATTTTAATATTATAATACGTATATAAACCAATTGGAAATTTATATACCGTTATTTATATTCCACTGATCTTCATACGCCATTATGTATTCATCTTATAATAAATGTTAATCCCAAATAAATAAGAAATGTGTTCGAAGTGTTCCTTTGATAGGACCTCAAAATGTGAGTAGACTGGATGAAGGAGTTTCATAATTAAATTACGAGTTAGAAGTAAGCAACCCAGCGCGTACGGCAGCGCTTGTGATCAGAATGTTTAATGTCGCACCAGAAAAAGGCCTCTAGCATTGTAGACAGCTCGTATCAGATTCTACGTGATCCTTTTCATAATGTTGAGATATTACATCACAAACATCAACTTAGCGCGCCTTATCAAAATGTGCATCAAATCGTGTTTGGCAACTTAAAAATCTGTTTAGTCATATTTAAAATTATTTATGAAAGTGTTTTGTCAATTAGTAAAGTTGCTTTCTAGGGTTCCGTACCCAAAGGGTAAAACGGGACCCTATTACTGAGACTTCGCTGCACGTCCGTCTGTTCGTCCGTCCGTCTGTCACCAGGCTGTATCTCACGAACTGTAATGTAATAGTTACAGAGTTGAAATTTTGACAGATGATGTATTTCTGTTGCCGTTACAACAAATAAAATACAAAAAAAAACAGAATAAAATAAATATTTAAGTGGGCGGCCATACTTTCGATGCCTCAGCGATAGTTTAGTTACCTTTCGGTCCAAGAGATGGCATTGTGCGTAATATGTGGCTACAATAAAACAATTAAATATTTAAGTGAGGCTTTCATACAACAGACCAGATTTTTTTGGCGTTTTTATACATAATGGTACGAAACCCTTCGTGCGCGAGTCCGACTCGCACTTGGCCGAATTTTATTATTATTAGTGTTCCGTATCCTAAAAATTACAAACGACATACAATCAATCTGTTTTCGCAGCCTTTCTGTATGACTACTATGGCCAAGTGCGGATTTGATAGACTTAACATACCTTTGAAAACATTGAAGACAACTTTCATGTATTCAGGTTTCCTTACGACGTTTTTAATTCATTCATTCATTCACCAAGGAAGGAAATAAGAAATTTTTACAAAAAATATAATGACGCTTAAATCAACCCATCTAGGTGTAAAGTTCTAATCAATATAAATTAATCAAGTTCATACAAAAGGAAGCTGCTGGAAATTGTTGAGGAGTTTCCACGGCTGTCTTTCAGCTCCATCATCAGATCGATCCCAGATCTTCATTAAATTGTAGTATTTTATCTTAATGAAAACATTAACAAACGCACTAGTCGCCCCTAAAATTTTGAAAAGTTCCTCTCGACTTCTTTAGGATGTCATCATCAGATCCTGTTGTCCTTCAAATGGGACAACCTCTTTCTTTTTTGAAGTCAGTTAAAAAGAAAGGAAAGAAGTTGAAAATAAGAGGTGATTGATTTGCACCCAAACTCTCTCTTTGAAAGTCCAACGTTCAAAATATTTTTTATTAATGCTTATTTAACAACGTCGCTGATAGATAGATATTAATATAGGCACGTGCGTATATGTAATCTCGTCCTATCAACGCACAATAAGTGGCACTCAAACTCACTCAACAAGCGAAAATTGAGGATTTTTTCAGTCATGGCTTAATTGAATTCCCTTAAGCTCACTTTTAATTTATTTACGTTCGGCTTTGATGTTGGCTCTCGAATTCCATGTTCTCCATGTCCATCTAGATAAATAACCAATTATACGAATTTGATTCAATTGTACATCATTCTGCCGTTTAGGAAATGTAGCTCCAACTTAATAATTATAATATTGTTACGTGTAAGGAGTACTGGATTCGAGAAAATGCCAAAATGTACCACAAAGACTTTATTGTACTCGTAGATGCACAATTACACTATGCACACAGTAAACACCCACACACTATGCACGTAGGTACTCGTAAACACACTCGTCGAACACTGTATCGCCCGTAGAAATCACTTCACTTCGCACTGGTATCGCTCGTAGGTATCGCTGGTATCTTCCTGGTTTCGCTTCCGAAACTAGAAAGTCCTGCCGGCGACCAAGTGCCCCTTCTTATACCACCTTTACCCCTTTTTATACTCGCCCACCATTCATGCCTTTCTAGATCGTTCCCGCTAATTCCGCGGGCCCGATTCGAATAAAGTTCGAGTATGTTCCTTGCAGCCGACTTTCGCCCGTATGACTATTGCGTAAGGTCGAAGCGTCGTGCGTACTTTCGAGACGGCTATTGTTCTATTGTTCGCCTGGCATGTTTATGGCCCCTATTGTTTATTTTTTAGCGAGGTGATACGCCAGGGCTGTCACAATATTAAGGATATACCTACACCCAGACCGAAAACAAATCAATCACTCAAACATCTGCATTGCATTGCTAGAATTGAACCTTTGAACTGTTATCCGGTATAATAACCATTACACCACGCGGTTCGTCAAGAAGATATTCTATTTTATAATACATGTCTACTTTTACATAAAATCAAAATTTATAAATCAACTAATTCATCTTTGCAGTTGTGAGCTATTGTTAACCGACTTCAAAAAAAGGGGAGGACTATATTTTTTATGTGTTTCACCTTTAGTTGGTAATTGTCCTAAAATATGAGCGACCTCTGAGGGTAGTTTTTGGGTTATCTCTACTTATCGATTTTGAAGTCGGTATTTTTTTGTCAAAACTTAGTTATTAATGTAGGTAAATCGCCGACAAACGAGCGAAGTAGCGTAAGTAGACACCACTAAAAGCTTAAGCGACATGTTTTCACTCAAAATGGAGCAGGAAACTTATATTATTCTTGTCTTTCAGAAACACGTAAAAACATTATTATTGGCATAGTTATTGTGACCTTACTTCAATGATAAAATGTATCTATTGGAAATGGCACCTTTGTTATTTTCATGGAGTTAATAAATGGCAAACTCTTTTCGTTTTAAGCTCTTCGTTATTCAAGTTGAACAACAATTTAATAAAAATCCGCAGCGGGCTGCAGGAGAAACTATGCACAGTATCTCTCCACGATCGAATCAGAAATTTAAACATTTAAAGTTCGTAAAGGAATTGGGTAATCGACATAACTGTGAAAATTTGCCGTCTGATGTAGAAAAAGTCTAGCTAGAAGAAAAAGTCTGGCTAAAAACTCTGCGCTAGTATAGAAAAGACCAAGTCTCTACAGAACTGAAGAAGACTGAAAGGGTCAGACGTGGACGTTTTAAGGCTGAAGTAAAGGATGGATAGATTATAATATTTGAAGCACGTAAATGTAAATTTATTACCTTACAACAACATCGATCATAAAAACTAAACCACTGATTACACCAACCAGAAAACATGCTTAGGTTAGGTATCAATATACCCTGCCGCGCCGCGCCGCTTTCACTATATTTTGATTAAGCCGAGTTTACACTATTAGGGTAAGTGAAAGTAAACATGTGAAGATTCCGCTGAAACGTGATCACCACCAGGCGTAATAGGCTACGCGATTACGCCGGTATAGGGCGCGGCGTACTAACCCAATTTGTGCAAAACGACCGAGTAAACACACGTCGATTCTACGCTTCAGAGAGATTTATTGCAAGATCGTAAAATGCAGCACTCTGTGAATACGCTCAAATTGAATGGAGTAGGTATATCAAAAGCTTTCGATGTAGTCGACCGTTTTGTTTGCTCATATTGTTTTCCCACCCGCCCACTAGTCGTTTGTATAGCAGTGTGACATTGTGCAGTAATGAATGAACAAACTTCTGTTATTTGATATTTTCACTCGGATGAGTAGAGGTCGTATAAAGGCGAGATTTGAATAAAATTGATACGTAGGTACATTTTAAGGTCCCTACATAGGTACATTAGATGTATTTTGACAAATGGTTGATTTCCCTTTATTAATTTCCCCTTTTTACCCCTTTAAGAGTTGACTTACGTGACAACAAATATCTTATGTCCTTTCAAGGGCCTTAAACTATACCAAAAGTCATGTTAATCAGGTCAGTATAAAATAATAGAAGTAAGAACCGACAGATAGAGAAACCGTTGAGTTTAAATGTTGTAGTACATGTAAATAGTAAGCAAAGTTAATAGCAAATTAATGGCAATAGTATGGAAACAAATTTCGTCAGGTTTGTTTGAACTTCTTTCACATGCATACACAAACGATATTGTTTCTGAATCTACAATATGCAAGAAGTCAAAAATTGTTATATAAAACTCTATTATGTGATATATAATTTTTTTTAATAGAAAGTATTAAATTCCTAGTAAATAAATTTATATAAAAAAGTAAATATTACAGAAATAGATCCTTACAGAAAATGAAGATAATTATTATGAGGTAGTAAAGTGATTGACGTGGGCCTTTAATTGCTAATCTTCTGTCTATGAAGGGCTTCATCAGAAATTTATAACAATATTATTAGGTAGGTACCTAACCATCCATCAAAATTATAATGGATGTATCTAGTATTAATAAGACCTATTCCGATCTAATACCAAAAAACTAATACCAGGTATATTTATGAAGTTTAAAATGTATGGATCTGCTGTTTACTTTTTAAATTTAAATAGGTACACTAAAATATATCTGAAAGTTATATCTGACATCATAATATCATCGTATCACGGTTACGTTATTAACCAAGAGAGCAGAAAGAAAAACATTATACTTCCAAAAAGGTTATCCTATTCTAGTTGCGGGCTCTAAAATTTTGTATGATAAAAAAATCTAATCGAATATTTTTTACAAATTTTCTGGGCTCACGTCTCATAATACCTACACACAAAAGTGTTATTCTAGAGTGCCATTGAAACTACTATTTTGAAAACTCTACCAGAAATTTCTTGTGTTCGTAGGCTCCATCCAGGTCTCGAATTATCCAACAGTACCTACATTAAATTCTCTTTCCGCTGAGTGGTTTGGGTTAAGCCGCGGTCAAATACATCCAGATGAACAAAGATAAACAAGGTCCGACCAGGGACATTTACTAAAAGGATTGTTTCCATAAAATGAAGTTGTATTTACTGGTGTAAGATTTACGTTGTCATGAATTCAAGTATCATGGTTATAATAAGTATATAAGTTTTGAATACTTAATTTTTTTATATAAAAAAATATATCAGAATATTTAGACGAAACCGTAGCCTAGCTTCTAGTGACTGACTACGAAGCAAAGTATCCGGGGTTCGATTTTATTAGCCGTGGCAAATATTCATTTAGAATATTTAGATAAAAAACTTTAAATTTAATATCTAGTGTTTATTCTCGGTTGCACTGCCAAAATACTAGGGCAGGGTATAGTGTATATAAGCGTGTAGGTATTATTTATTACCCTTTAAGTTATATAAATCTTTTGTTCATAATGGTGCCATAATGTAAATATGTAGTTATGTTTTCAGTTTGCTAAGTATATTACAACCCTATCTTAGATGTTTATACGACAAGACTGCCAGTGATGTGAGGTCGTTGACTATGCGGACGGTGCGTTTATGCACCGAGGTAAGTGGATTAAGCTGGTACTGCGGCTATACCGAGGTAGAGAGCACTACGTGTCATTTCTCGCCTGAGCTTAGCAAAGTAAAAGCAATTTTCTCACTGTGGAATACTGCCTATATCTGTATCCTTCGTCAAGTCGACTGAGACAGCGCTCAATAGAATTCCTCAAGCGCAATTGGATTGTATAGTACTCGTATTGTACACAAAACATTGTCACTGAAATAACGTTGTACAACACTTTCGCTCTGAATCATTTTAATACCCAGAGACGTTCATTATAGGAAATCGATAGCTTCTTTTTAAGCGCAACAAAGGGAATATCGGTGAAATGAAGACAGTTGTTTAAATTGGCTTAACGAAACAAGACTTTCGAATCTTAGGACAAGTGACAGTTTGTAAAACAGCTGTTTCTGGAGAAGATAGCGATACATCGCGTTGTCAAACAAAAAATGGATACTTACTTTACTCTGAATCGGAGTAGGTAATGCCAACCTAAATTTCAGAAGGTTTTCGTCATTTAAACACGGGACTAACGGTTTAAACTGTCATTCATGAACAAGTGTTCAAAAACTTTTAACATTTAACTTATTTTCTGTAATAATGCCATTAATTCGACAAGACTTTTACTTCCATAGTGCCTAACATCAGCATTACAAAGTTTAAATAGATAACGCTATACATTCATATCCTGTCTTGTACAACACATGCCTAGACCGACAACAGAACATAAATTCATCAATCAAATTCCGCTCCACTGGATCGGGATGGGACCAATCGAACCCAAGACTCTTCAAACAGCGGTCTGGCATGGTAACCATTGCCTCATAAGGGGCATCAAAATATAGTTGTCTTGTCTTAAAGTTACTCCGAGTTTAAATGTTTTTGGCTTTTTCTAACCTTGACTTTAGAGTATCACATGTCATGACACACTCATGACAGGGACAAAAAAATTAAACCTAGAGTAACTTTAAGCCGCGTTTGGTAATAAAGTCCCTAAATATTAAGCCAAATTATATTAACATATGAAATATTAATATTCAATACTTTCTATTTCCAGCCATTTGGAGGCCGGGCGCGCCGCCCCCAGTCGTAGGCAGCCCGGGCGCCGCGAGCCCCAGCGCTCCGCCCCCGCCGCCGCCGCTGCCCCCCGTGTGGAGCCCCTCGAGCGCCTCCGCCTCGCCGCAAACACCACGCAAGACCTTCCGACCGGTCCACTTCGAGGACACGCCACCCGCCCGCCGGAAATTTCCTGTAAGTGGATTGGAAAATACTTCGCGTTTTTGTCGTTATTCGTATGCGTTGCACCGACAAAGGAACAAACGAGCATCTGATAGAAGGTGGTCATGGTTACAGATTAAAATTACATACATTATATAGAAAGCCTGAAATATAGAGGCTCTGAAATACCCCCGTGACTGCCTTCCCATATCTAAAGGTAGAGCATTGTCGGCAGGGGCTTTTGCGTTCCTCCAGATATAATTGTTATCCGTAATCATGATTACACTTTGGGCAAATGCATTCTGATGCATTTATCATTAAAATTGAATTAGTATTCATGGTTTCCACACACCAAAAGCCCAAGGCACCACCAAAGACATAATATTTTCGTTGCGGTGTTGGCCAAGAAAGATGTACAAGAAGGAATGAAATGAAATGAATTTTCTATCAACATTCCTAACATTTGCCACTCAGTCGCTCATCAAATTCCCGACCATTGTAACTCGGTCTATCACTTACGACTGTCACGAGTCATAAAGTTCTGAGCGTTTCAAATTTAAAGACAACCTCAAACATTACAACAAAGCTATAACGTAAGACATAAACATATGTAGACGTACATTACGACCTATAAATCGCGAACATAGCTACTCAAATGTATGTAGATACGTAGACAGGAAGGTACTATGTGTTGTTGTTCACACAGAGAAATGAGATGGGTACCGTGATACCGACTACCATATAAGACGGTTTTCATAACAATCTTTACATGAATATCTTAATGACAAATTTTAGACTTTCTTACAAGAGTCAGTACTAATAATTGCTTTTTACAAAAAAAAAAATAACCGACTTCAACCTTCATAAGCTAACTCAAAAAATTATTAAGATAACTCAAAAAATACTCGCCAGATGGCGCTCAATTCAACATGTATGTGTAAAGTTCTCGTCACTACAAATTAATCAAGCCCAAACACTAGATAACTGCAGTAAATCGTTGAGGAGTTCCCTCGACTGTCTTTCAGCTTCATCAGATCGACTCCAGACCTTCATGAAATTGTAGCGCTTTCATGTACATATGAAAACATTAACAAACACACGAGTCGTCCCTACAATTTTCGAAAGTGGCCCTCGATTTCTCCAAGATACATCAGATCCTGGTGATCCTTTTAAAAGGACCCCACTGCGCATATCTACTTTACAACAAAAAAAGAATTATCAAAATCGGCCCATAAACGACGAAAAAATCGCTGAACAAACATAAAAAAAAGCATATATACGGTCGAATTGAGAACCTCCTTCTTTTTTGAAGTCGGTTAAAAATCATAATTTTTATCATCTTTTATCATACGTACTGCGAAGAACCGGAATAACTTGCGGTTCGATTATTTGTATTTACGTCAAGACTGAACGATTTTATCTAAGACAGCTACATACGTCATAGAACATATGTACATAGAATCTAAAGATTCTGAAACTTACTAAAAGGTACATTTAAATTGAAACAATGAAAATAAGAATCTCTAAGTAAGCCTGCAGAAGGGTAATCTATATATATAAAAGCGAAAGGTCACTGACTGACTGACTCACTCATCACAAAATCTCAGAAACCGCTGAACGTATTGAGATGAAATTTGGCAGGGTAGTAGTTTATAGTTAGAAGGGATCCGCTAAGAACGGATTTTTTTATATTCCACCCCTAAGGGGGTCTAATAGGGGTTCAAAGTTTGTATGAAAGTCCGTCAATTGTAAACCAGGTGTTATGAAAATTGGTGTTTAGAATTATGAAAAAAAATAATGAAAAACCTGTATCAAAGTTTTTTAAAAAATCATCCCTAAATGGGTAAAATAGGGGTTGAAAAGTTATAAAAAAAGTTTGTCTCTTTGTACACGCTTATCTCCGGATCGGCTGAACGGATTTTAATGGAACTTTTACTGAGAGATTCGGAAGGTTTTGAAGCAACATATAGGCTACTTTTTATCCAGAAATTCCCGCGGGATCAGGATTTACGCGGGAAAAACTCTTATGCGCCAAATCGCGGGCTTATATTTTTATGGGACTTTCACTGGGAGATAGAGGAGATTGTTAACCAACATACTTATAGGCTACTTTTTATCCCGCAATTCCCGCGGGATCAGGATACACGCGGGAAAAACACCTTCGCGCCAAGTCGCGGGCTTAGATTTTTTTTATTTATGGGACTATTACTGGGAGATAAAGGAGGTTATGGAGCAACATATATTTTTATCCCAGAATTCCCGCGGGATCGACGTTCACGCGGGAAAAGCTCCTATTCGCGAATGAACTCGCGAGCTCAAATGGGGCTTTTACTGGGAGGTAGTGGAAGTTGTGGAATGTTATATATAAGCCACTATTTATCCTAGAATTCTCGCGGGATCGGGATTCACGCAGGAAAAACTTTGTGACATACTGAGTTCCACGCGGGCGGAGCCGCGGGCGGAAAGCTAGTTTAAAGTAAAGTCGTATTTTAATAACGGGTATACAAAACGAAAGAAAACTTTGGCGGTGTTATCTTACAACAAAGTTTATATAAAAGGCATAACCTGCAACATTTTAGCATACCGTCTTGCAAATTATTCGCCAACTGGTATTCCATTTCCGTTTGAAAGTACCTACTCTACTTTTTATTATAAATTTTCTGATGCTAATATTGCAATCAGAACAAACTATTAATTGCTTTGATAACAATGCACAAGTTTTATAAAAAATCATTCCATTCGCACAAGTACTTGTGTACGAATGTTCCACTTCTATATTTTCAGTTTTAAAGGCTTAATTACTATCGTAATTATAAACGATAAATTGAACAAATTGCAGTAGCTATTGATGGGCTATTTTTCCCATACTTTACACTTCATGAAGTAGCGTTCTGTTTAATGTGCATTTAATTAAGTTCTGTTCAGCTCTACAACGTAATCTTCTTTTATACTGATAATATTCATTTTTGATGCATGATAATTCAAATAAACTTTTTTATATATTTCAGAGTTCAGATCAAACTGATTGTATTAGCAGTTCAGACACCGAGAGTCGTCTACGGACTTCGCAGAGTGCGCCTTTGACCGGCCTCAACTCATTGGGCGGTTCGACCAGCCGCCTACCAAGAGCACAGAATCCGACCGTGACATTGCTACAGAAAGCCCGAGGTAAATATAAATTGCACTGAAAAAAACCTAAAAAAACCACATGTGTCATTACATCATTAAGAAACTTTTTAGAATTTGTTTGATATCAATTCATAGTTATCCATTACTTTATTATCTTTATACGATTAACTGTATTCTGACAATCATGGTTCACATCTTGTTTTTCTATAATTTAAGGAAAAGTTAATAAATTCTCTTGCATACTGAAATCCCGTGAAGATAGAAAATAACCGAATCAATCTGTGATTTGACATAAAGATGATAATGCCAATTTCTTTAAGCTACAATTATCATTCCTAGAAAAAGTTATATCCTTACAGGGAATTTATTATTAAACAATAATTGATCTTATCAAAAATCCTTGCGATGAGGTATGACGTCTTGTAATGTAATAATATCCACCGTAACGGACTGACAAGGGTCGGACAGAATTATTATTAAACTACATGGTCTACCATGCATAAATACAATAAACATTGGGCTAAAGCATGAGTCAACGTGTTTAGTCCTGGATAACAAACAACCTTAAGTTACCCATAATTTTAGGTTTTTAGGTAACTTACTACTTATATTACATTTACATTCTTATAATACCTTTTGTGTTTCTCAATCTTTTACCTGTACCTAGTATATAAGATAATGAATTTTAAGTAATTAAACAATATTTATTATGATTGACAAAAAGCGGTTAAGAGTGTGTTGATGCATAGTGAAAAGTTTCTTAATCGGGATAGGACTCACTTAATCGACTTAAAAAAAATGTTTATAATATATTTCGTTGAAATACCATGGCATGCTAAATTCTGAAATTCACATTATGCAAAAAAACTTTCCGTTTATCCTAAATAAAACGTGTTTTTCATTGGAAAATGTGTGTGAATAATGAATTAAGCCTATGTAGATTTCTTTATTACCCAAACATGATAGGTAGCTACCGCTCTGTTGAGAAAAAGTTAGATACTTGGCTACCAAACTCTGGTTTTTAAATTAAGAGTAGAGTCTGTTATAATAGATTTGTATAATTATCATTATTATAATATATTCTTTTCCAGAAGGACAACTTTCCCGCAATTCCGGTCAACAACAACAGGAAAGGGATCCTCGACTTCCTCGGGACAGGCCTTCGCCGCCTAAAGGCGACCCAGGTTAATAATTTCAAAGTGCATTCAGCTTCAATAAGAGAGTAATAAAAAGTACGCTGGCACGTCGAAGGAAGTTATAATTCTTTGAAGTGATGTTTTGTTGCTTTCACACTTTTTGTTGTTTTAACTGAGCAAACTAAATATAGACAAATGCTGGTTTGAGTAATTAAAGTTTTGACTATGAAAGTTCGTCAGGCCTAGGTGAAAGTTCCAAGTGAAACAACTTAATTGAAGTGATAATTAAATTTCGCTATGAAATAGAACCAGACGCCTTTGTTTCTAGTGCAGTGCTATTTTTTGTATAATAAATATAAAAAAACCTACTTGCTCATAATAATATAATATTTATTACACTTATGATAGTCCCTAAAACAAAAATTTATTAAATTTAAATTATTATTATTGATTAAATTTAAATTATTATTTAAATAATTTAGATTAAAAAGAAATTGACACCTCTTTGTACGCATCGTACTACAGCATCGCTACTACGATGCTGGCGGTAAAAATATGAAAAGGCAAAATGATAAAATTTGTGTTACATCGCGAACAAATACCATCCCACGCAAAAATTACACTGATATATTTTGTCAAATACCATAGAATAATAATTTCAATTTCTCGATAACTTAATTAAGTTAACTTAATTAAGTTTCTACAGGTTTAAGAAGCTTTCTAATTAGAAAGCTTCTTAAACCTGTAGAAGAAGGTCATACTAGAGTAGAGCCTAGAGTTCGCCCGGGGTAGTACCACCGCCCGCCAAGGTACTCAGTACCATTCCTACCGTCATAATAATTGTTTTTAAGAGCAATTGTGTTCCGTATAGGAAGGTTTGTGGAGCCGGTTTCACTTTTTTAGAGGCGACCATCTCAGACCTCAGGGGTAGCAACGCATCTGTGACCGAATTGGAACAAGACTCATACTAACAATAACTAACTGGACTATTACTAACATTAACTAACAGGACTAATTATCACTAACATACCCTGTCCTCGCACTTATTAACAAACTAACCAACTAATATTCTAACACCATCTACTAACTGGACTAACCATCCTAGTCCCTTTGAGTCTAGTTCTAGGTCGGTCACAGTTGTTATGGGCGGCAGGGGAAGGGTGGTACTGCATGCTCGTTTGCTATCTTAATTCCATAAAAAAAAAATATATATTAATAGACTACAAGTAGGCTTAAAATAAAAGAATCTTTACTCTTCTAACATTTAACAATAAACAAGGTTTTAATTTCCGACTGAGATTTTATTCGTTGATATACCTATTCGCTGCCTATTATGTAATCAGTCAAAGATATTTTTAATTTGTGCAGCTTATAATTTGATCAAGAAAACCAGTTCAAACGTGAAAAGTTGGTTTGTTTGGAACCTTAACGTTATAAAATACTACTTGCTGCCCGCGGCTTGGTTTGGCTTGAAGTAGGTTGATTTATGAAAAATATTGACACGGGTGTTTTTAAAACCATGATCCTAAAAAAATATTCAGATTCGTAACTTTCAATCGGCGAAATTTCAAACAAACTCAGCTCCCATTATAAGTGACAAATACATTTTTAGCGGACATCGACTTTCTATAAATTAGGTACCTGCCTGCTAAATTTCATATTTATACGTTAAGTATTGTCGATATTTCGAGATCACCTTTCGCTTTTATATAAATATTTAGATTTAATGAATTTACAAAATTTTACGTAAACGAATTTTTGAAATATTCTATTCTGCCAACACCTAATAATTAAAATCTGTTTACGTTATGAAAGTCTTACAACATATTAATTTTCGTATAACACACACACCGCTTTCAGTTCTGACAGGAAAAATTAATTTAGATATAATTTCTGACTGTGGAATTCCCTCGTTCTGTGGAATTACTTTCATCGAGAATAGTTGAGTCCAATAGATACACTCCGTATTGTAGTACAAACGCAGTTTTCTAATATTGCGATATATGAAACATAGGGACGTCATGTCGTAACTGCTTATGATACAATATTTGTGCACAACAAAGCCAGTTGTTGGACCCCCGAAGTACAGGACCTGGTGTAGAAACCCGCAAGCTTCACAATATGCCTATCAAAAAAATACCTATTAAAATTAAATTATCACTTGCTTCGGTGAAGCATCCCATCCAGATGATACCCATACCTGACAGTTTTCCATAATAAGTCCACCAATCCGCACTTGGTCACTCACTCACAATGTGGGAGACTCGTGCCCAGCTGAGACAGTTATGAATTGTGATAAAGATGAAATTATTCTTAATATTTCAGTGCATGCGCTACGCCAAGGGTACATCAGCGAAGGTGAAGCTGAGAGAAGTGATTACGAGCGCGGGACTAAGAATAAAATGGCGGATGCCTACCGCAAAGTAGAAGGAATTGGACCCACTACTAAAGAAGGAATGCCAGTAGCTCTTAGATCTGTAAGTTATTATGCGTTGTATGGACCTACATTATTTTTAATTATCCAGAAATAAAAAAAATCATTATTATTTTTTCAGGAAGTCAAAGACCCATCACGATGGTATAAAAAGATGTATGATACGATTCATAAAAATAAATATGACGGTAAGAAAAAAAATTAACGTCTCTACTTGTCGTTTACTTTAGATAGAAGTTTTTGTTTATTATTTAGTAATATCTAGTTTTTATCGTAGTCCATGAAATGTTAAATATTTTCTTTTTCAGAGGATTATGTGACAATTCGATACAAAAATCGCCGAGGTGATTATTTCAAAACTTTTCCAAATTATTTGCATTGGTGATTGTCTTCACATAGTTATGGACAAAATGCATTAAATTGAAATGCTTTATTTATGTACATCCATAATCACCTATGTACATAAACATGCGCTTTGCATAATATATATTTCGGTAATATGTAGTTTTCCATCGTTAAGTTTTAATTAATTTTCATGGTCATACTTTGATAGCTCATCACGCTTCATATTAACATTAAAGAATTCACATTGGAGTCCTAAACACAAAGGAATGTAAATTAGATGATAGAAAAATATTAACAATGAAACAATATTAACAACGACTAATTAAAAATATAACTAAAAAACTCTATAGCCTCTCTCAAATAATATCGCTTTAGTATTAGTACCTATTGTAACGATTAAATTCAACAACATCAAGTTTGAATAACTTATTTTAAGTTGTCTATTTAATACACTGGAAATCGATTTTGTTATATCGTTCAATTCCATTATTATTTCTATGTACATAATTACTTTTTGTGATTGTTTGCAATTTGCAATTGAATGATGATGATCACTTAGAACTTTTGACTAAATACATACTCTTTTCTAGGTGAACCTCAGAAGGTAACCGGTAACAAATCTCAGTACGCGTACTTCGATCCTCGTTCGGGATACTTGAGCGAGCCTGAAGGTGGTCTCAGTAGATTGGGGTCTAGTACTTGGAGTGACGCATACGATAGTGACGTCACCAGCGGACCTAGACGAAGAACAGCTTCAGTCCAGGAAGATAGAAGAATCAACGACACTGCATCTCTCTACTTGTCTAATAATAAGTATGGATTACAAAGTTGTATTAATATTACCTTTTACGTAAACCCATTTAAATGATAGCTACTACTAACAAATATAATACAAGATATCTTTAAAATAATGTAAGAATTTTAACAACAAAGAGTAAGAGATTTAGGTAGATAATCTAAAAGCAGAAAACGAGTTCTAAACACGGCATTATAAAGTTTAAAACATGGTGCCTGTGGTTTTAGATATAGCACATTGGCATCGGCGCGAGCTAGTCAAGAGGTGTATAAAAGTCAGCCTGGAAGAATAGAGGATTACGTACCTGGAAAATCCTCGGTAGTCGACAAAGAAGCTAAGCAGGTAATTTGAGAGCTTCGAAAGTCTATTAATATTACCATTATTTAGGTATCCATCTGCATCTCATCATGTTGACACCATCTCATTTTGCGGAGGTTTAATTCGTTCAATAAAAAGTCCATAGCAATCGCACTAACTGCCTGCCATCACCCATCAATAGTACCTAAGCAGCAACGAGATTTGATTTGTTTTTCTTTTCTAGTGGTGGGACGAGGTCATGGACATTTTTGACGGGGTACGAATCTTTTTCATTCTTATATGTGTGTACTTGTTAACCAAACAATATACTTATTATCTAATCTTACATACCGCCTTAACCTCGAACATGTATGTGCAGACCTTTTGTAGCTATTGAAATTAATTGTCAAGTTTTGCAGATTTTTTTTGAATTATAAAACATTATTCTCGCCCTAACTTGATTTTGTCTAAAATTAAACGGATGTACAGACATAGGATGGAAGAGAGAGATGTATTAATCTTAAAGAGTATTTGTTATTTGTGCTAATGCGTAAATCCTCCGTATTGCTATCATTCACTGATCCAATAACGATGTTTCCATCGCTGTCATGGGTGGCGCGGCGTGCACTAACAGTGGTTAGACGACAACTCCCCTCTGCCTCCTTACTCCACATTACTTGCTCGCGCAATCCAGAAAAATGTAAGGGTTTACAACATGTCTGCCTGTGTGCCTTTCGTGTTCCGCTTAGCACGATCTGTTTGTCCTTGTCATGGCTTTAGCACACTTGCTAGACTTAAGTTTAATACTAAAGACTAAGGTCGTCTATAGCATGAAATTTGAAATCAAGTAAGAAATACTGAATTGTAGTCTTATACTGAGATAAATAATTTTAGTAAAAATGTAATATGCTTCGTACTAAACACTACTTCATTTATATGGAACATTACGCATGGTTATCATGGGGCTGCGAAATAAAAAATATTTTTCATTAAATAAATGACGTCCGCTCTATTACATCTTATTTGATTGGCATGCTGTAAAAATATAGCTGTAAAAATTTTATATTACATTTAGATCACAGGAAAAAGCATCTAGATAATTTAAGCTATCGGGCTTTCACCATCCGGACCGACTAAACCTATTCATAATAGTCAATAACCAATTAGTATGTAATAATACAATCTGTTTACTTTCGTCAGGTACATATTTACCTTGGATAAGTGTAACTTACATACAAATATTTAATCTTATCATACCATCGTATGTCAATAATAGTTTTCCTTTGGTCTAAAGGTTAAAGTAAATGTATTTAACTAACATTTCAATATTTTTTTGTGTAAAACAAGCAAACTTGACCTGTATTTTTGTAAATACCTATTTTGTAGGCTTTATTAAATTTAATTAAGTGTTTCTCAAAGTTACATATTGTGTTAGCGTGTTAAACAAAGCTTCTTAAATATTCTGTGATATTCCGCAAGTAGGTATAATATGCCGAGTTCATTGAAATTTATAGATTTCCTGTGAATTGGACTGTGATAACCGCAAAAAATTTGCAGACCAATAAATTGAGGTGGCGTAATTCACGACCACTGTTTTTACTGAGACGAGTTGCGAATAAAAAGCGATTTGAGATCTTTTTTCTATTGATCATCACTATTATAAGCTTTAATTTGATTCTATACAATAAAATGAGTTTTTGCTGAGAGTTCTGTATAATCGTCAATAAACATATAGAGAAACCATTGGTACCCCTTTTTAAGAATAATGCACGCGTGTAGGAGTGTGACATTTGGTAAGTAGGTACCTGCATTAGAAATTTATACAGAAAAGAAGTGCTGTATGTTAAATTTCATACATGACATGCATTACAAATAAATCTAAAAGATAATATGTACGTTAACATCGTCAATGTGAATCAATTACGGTCGAATTTCGTTCCTAGAGCAGGTTCAGTCATAAAAAACACAGTACAATTCATAATTGTTCGGTCTCTTAAACCGATCCCAACGAGTTGTATCATATACAACATCTTACTTTCTGATCCAAGTAGCCGGAACTGATCGTTTGTTTAATGTTTTGTATCATATCATAAAGTAATTACACCAGTTTTATATAAGACTAGCGGCCCGCCCGCGGTTTCACCCGCGTGGATCCCGTTCTCGTGGGAATATATGCATGTATTATACATAAAAACCTTCCTCTTGAATCACTCTACCTATTACAAAAAACCGCATCAAAATCCGTTGCGTAATTTTAAAGATTTAAGCATACAGACAAACAGATAAACAGACAAACAAACAAACAGACGGACAAAAATAGCGACTTTGTTTTATACTATGTAGTGAAGATTGAGAAGTAATTAAGTCAGAAAAAAAGTCGCTAACATAATATCACTCGGCTTATTTATCTTGATCTGCTACTACGTTCAACATCTAGTCATTTAAAATAATTTAACCAGAATGTTATTTTGTTGGCATGTAGCTGAGAATATTTTAGAATTTTAATTTAAATTACCTATGTTTTATTGTGCTGCATACAACGTTACGTGTCTTTAATTTAAATATCTTCTAGGTGATAAAATATTATAAAATATGTTACTTCAAACTTTGTCAGGATAATCATCTTTATTTGTTTTCTGTTTGGATACGAACACTTATATTTTTGGAATGATTAACATTTTTTGTATTCATATGATTGTTTTTTATTTTGCAGATTATGTTAAAGATTTAGTTGTTTTTATGGTTTAAAGCTTAATTTATGTTACAGCAAAACTTATCAAGCACGACCTCTCTACCACAAACATCACCCAAAGAGAAGAAGGATAGTATTACATCCACAATCCTCTCCAAGTCGAACATGGCAAGGTAAGTAATATGGCACACTTTTTTATCTTTCCGTTAACCTTAATCAAATAAGTATCTCATTGTTCCTGAGGAAAACTTATCTTCATGAATTTTATTTAATATTAGGTAACTTTTCGCCATTTTAACATTGATTTCAACGATGATTTTAAGGAATTAACTTCAAAGAACCGAACTGTTAAAATTAAAACAATGCGAACTCACACATTAAAATCAAATTTAACTTCGCAAAATTAAGAAGACTCACGCCAAATTGCATCAAGCACGCTTAAAAACAATAAGTCAAGTAAAAGAACAATGTTGAAACTAGTACAGTATTCTGTTACTTATTGTACACAGAGCCTTAAAAGAATCTGGATACGAATCTGACTCGACGCTAATATTCCGAAGACGTGAAGACACCGAAGCCCCCTTATCACCAGCGGAAAGACGTGCAGCCTACAAAGACCTGCAGGCAGGAGGGGAACCTCCTCTTAGGGGATTCAGATCACCTGCGCCTCCTAGACAAGGTAAGAAAAATTTCATTTTCATGAATTAAATGAAATCAATATAAGGACAACTTTTGGTACCCACATAACTTAATTGAATCAAACAGATAAAATTAACTTAGTGGATGAAAAATCTAAAAGTTTTAAATATAATTACGTTTTACTTTGTAATTTTTTCTCCGAGTAAGATAGTACAAACAGAAAAAGGGTTGCATAAAATGGAATATTCAATATTGAATACGAAAATTCATGTCTAATATATTTATTAATTTGGGCATGATTTTTGGCTTTGGTGTCGGTATAATATATTATATGTTTATGTACTAACATTTGGATATTATGATCTCTCAACACTGCCTGAAAAAATAATCCTAGTTTATTGGAGCTGTCATTGGTTTTATTATGCGAACAAATCTCAGTCAAGGCCATTTCAAACGTCGGTATATTTAGCTAATATGGCGTTTTGTGTATAATCAGTTCATGAAGGTCTTTTGTCAACGTTGCAATGAAGCTAACCACGCACTCGCATTATTAGTGTAAACCGAAGTACAACTGAGGTAAGTCGATATTTAATGGTAACCTAAGCATGCATTTTATACTATAAATTAACAAGGTGATGGGGCGCCAAATTGTTGCTGCTTAAGGAGGTAAATTGATTTGCATGATCCAATTAAACTCCAAAATTTAAACAAACACTTTGAACAGTATTTTACCCACTCGCAATGTATTTTAATTTCACGTCCACGACAATAGTAGTACCACAAATAGAGTATTTAAATAAGCTTTACACGCGACTATTTATGACAGGAGCACAAGAGTCACGTTTTACTCACGTCTAACGAAAATGGAGAACGAGAAAACAGAGATTAACAAGTGGTTGAAAATCCACAGACGAAACAGAAATAGAATATATTCCGATATCTTCTACATTGACGAAAATAAGAATCCATAAGAAATCCCCAAATATTCATGAAGTTGTTTGCTATCCGGTTACTAATATTGAGAGAAACTATAAGAATAGAGAAGAATATAATATGCAAAATACTAGTGACGATTATCCACCGGCGCCTCCTAAAAGAATTTCTTCCAAAAACAGTCGAACCTTAAAACTCGTGACAAATACAAGATCTACTTCAGCGTCGCCTCTGAGAACGACGCAAGCACAATCTAATGTCACTTTTCTAAAGGATAAAATAGGTCATAAACTGGATAGACAGAACACTCACGTGATTTTAAAGAAAAGTTCTGCAACAAACGCAGTGAATATGAACAGTAAAGTTAGACAAATGTCTACATCAGCTCCTCCAGCTATTAATAGAAAGAAAAGTTCATATCCGTCAATTTCTTCATCCAAATATATTCAAAGTGAGACTAAACATATTGGCACCAGCAGTTTCGGCTCACCGCGGAAAACGTTGCAGCCTACAGAGTATTCTTCAAGTCCAAGAAATAGAGGAACTGAACCAAGGGCGTCAGTAATAATAGAAGGGGGTGCCGGGCGAAGGACACCTATAACGAATATATTAGATAAGGTCACTTCTTTAGACAAATTGTGGAGTGCTCAAAGGAGAAATGAATTAATAGAAATTCCAAAAGTAAAATCAAAATTACTTACAAGGAGTGGTAGCACGTCCGTTCCCAAAACGAGTGGCACGAAAACGCCACAAATTAAGGTATCGCCTCCAAGTTCACATATAAGTCGAGATATGATAAGAACATCGGAGAAAATTCAAAAAATTAAAAGCTCAAATCTTCAAAGCAAATATGATTCGAGAGATAAAATTGATGTGAAACCTTCAAAATGCAGTTCACTTCAGAACGTGTCCAATATTTCTAAATCTACTTCAAATATTTCACAAAACTCGAAAAAACAAAATTTAATTAAAACTGCGACAGTAACAAATTTGAAAATGAAAAAATCCTCAGAAAATCTTATTATGCGACCAAGGAGTGTCCCTTGTCATGAGGTATGTAGTAAAAAATATAAAGATGTAAATAAGAACGTGAAAAAATCAGTAAAATCTGTTAAGAAAAGTGATACTAAATCGAATGAGAAATCTGTATCAACCAATCAATTTGGTGATGAAACAGCTAACATTAATTCAACTGGAAATTTAAAAAATCCTCAAATTCATGCAAAAGAATTAAAGGAGACACGGGATTCATTAATGTCAGATTCATTTTTTCAGCATCTTTTCCTTCGAAATGCTGAAATTCCTATTTGTAACTATGAAATAGAACGACATACAACAAAGAATGTCCTAGAAAAAGCAAAATTATTTCAAACAAACCCACAAAATTACTGCAGTTCATCAAATTCTATAAATACATATTTGATACATAGAAAACCAGTAACTCTTTCACGTTTTAAAGTATGGGATAGATATCCAAGTACCGCGTATACCCCAAGTCCACGCTCAGTTTCATGGCCAGGAAGAATGGATGGAAAAATTCGGAAATTTGATAGTTTATTAGAATGTGATGATGAAATTGGTTCTACCACATCTTTGTCTACAGTTCGCAGCAAAAGCGAGCCTCCTGCAAATAAAATATATTTTTCTCAGACATCGCGACCTAGATCGCCTACAGTTATATTTCACAAAAGTAGTAATAAAGAACAATCGCTTTCCAGAGAATCAATGTCACCCTCAAAACTGGTTTTCTTACAGCCAACACGATATAATATGTCACCGGATAGATGTATAAAACATTATAAAACGTCTAGCTCACCCCCTAAAATATTTTTTTCCGACACGGTTCGTCCAATTTCCCCGACAGTAAATAGACGAATTTCTACTATGTCTAAATGTGACGTATCATCGAATGATGAAGATAAAATTCCCAGTACAATTTACTTTTCACAAACATCACGACCAATATCACCAAAAGTTTTAAAACAAAAAATTACAAGCAGAAGTCAATCAACATCTCCAGTATGTGTGAGATCACCATCTTACCGACGCATTCATAATGTTCGTGCACAAGGCAAACTTCATGAAGATAATATTCGAAAAAAGTCATTGCGAACTCATAGCGTAGATATGACTGCCAAAAACTTTGATGATTATCAATTACCTAGAAGCCACATTGATGGTAATGATCCAGAATATGATGAATATATAAATGATATTAAAAACAACACAAAAGGAAGATCAGAACGCTTCCGGGAGTTAAATAGATATTATAATTACTTAGAAAGGGTCGCTGAATTGGAAAAAGCTACATCTAAGTCTGATCTACGCCATAGAAAAAAAGACGAGGAAATTATTGATTTCGACAGATGGAAGAAAATTCGTGCCATAGAAAGAGCTGAAGAAGAATTAAATCATTTATATCATAAGTTAAAAATAGCACAGAGTGAAAACAATATTTTGTTTTATCCAAGAGATTTAAAGGATTTTCGGTGGAATTACGACAAAGATAGAGGCTTAAGGATTAAAGAAAAATCCGTTGAAGATCTTAAGGAAGAATTTCAGCAAAAGAATTACACAGAAAACATTTCTAGTTTAGAGCAATCGCAATCTCAAGATACCTATAAGCCACTGTGGCGTGGAACTAGTGTTGCAGAAACTGC
Organism: Hesperia comma; assembly: GCA_905404135.1. Classification (NCBI taxonomy): domain Eukaryota; kingdom Metazoa; phylum Arthropoda; class Insecta; order Lepidoptera; family Hesperiidae; genus Hesperia; species Hesperia comma. The sequence continues at coordinate 8,887,634 of FR990021.1, read as the reverse complement.
TTTTAATATAAATAAAAAGAAAGATTCTAATCGGCATGAAGTAAGAATCCCAGTTAAACCTACCGTATCTTTACAACATGACGCATCATTGGGTGAACTAAAGAAAAAAATTGGTTTCGGTAGTCGATTATGGAGCAGTTTATCTATGGACCAAGTAAACGCTTTAAAAAATCAATTGAATGCCATATATAGTAAAGAATTAGAATCTAAGTCACAAAAAGAAATCGATAAATATACTATAGACGTTAAAGATATTAATTGTAAAGATAAACCTTCGTTACATGTACGATGTAATTCATTGATAACCCCTCCTCAATTACCCGCGCAGGAAAAAGAACTCAGTAAATCACAGTCAATTGCTGCCATAACTTGTCCAATAACGTCTGTAAAAGAGCTTAAAAATAATGTTAACAAAATTCAAATGACACTAAGCGAGAATGAAAAGAAGAAAATTTCGCAAACGCTGAGCAAAGAAGTGTTAAATAGAATTAATCTTTCCCTTAAACAAGAAATTATTTCAAAAGAAGAGGACATAAAGCAAGATAACGACAGATTATCCAGTAAAAATAAGAATGATGATAACATAAATATGCCTAATGAGCAACCTTTAATCCCATTCCAAAAAAGACATGTAGTTTATCCGATAGATAAAACAGAGTCATCAGCAAGCGAAACGGAGACCGGTAGCTCGGATATTTCTAATAAAACAGTAATATATAAAGGTCCTAGTAAAGAGGTGCAAAAGAAAGTCGAGTATTTTGAATCTGTGCGGAATATATTACAACAACCACAAATAAACCGCTACGACAAAGGGACTACAAATACTCCACAAGTTGCGCCACCATGTCCTACAACTGAGAATATTCAAAATACAAAAGAAAAAGAATTGCAGGGTAGTCAAATTTATCAATCGCAATCGTGCACAAATATCAAAGAACTTTTTGGTGAGACTGAAAAAAATAAATATTTGTCGTTGCCAATAAAACCTGACCTATATTCAAGATCGCCCTCACCCCATTCGGAAGTGTACCTTAGCGATAGACGTACGCCTGACACGCTACGGTACTCCAGCGACGAAACAATCTGGCGCAGTAGAAGCCCATCGCCCGATCCGGAGCGTTACTGGCGAGCATATCTTAAACTGGCGCGAGAAGGGGAAGTGCGACGTCTCGCTAGACGTTTTGATTCACCATCTGCTGCCGGCGCAGTATTGCGACGTTACCGTAGCGACCCGGAAATTGCCCGCAATGTTATCAATAATAACTGGCCTCGTTTGGCTTCTTCTCGAAGGGAAAGATGTAGGGCCATACTGCCTGTGGCGCGCATCCCGCTTCGACCCACAAACCGTTTTATGCCTCATATCGATATTATATCAAAGTTAGCTTCACTTCGCAAGCGTACTGCACCTCGTTCAAGATCGGCTGAAGAAGCATTCGAATGTCGATCGGGAGAAGTAGAGCGTATTCGTAGAAGGTTCGAGGCTATGACACTTCTTGGTCCTGTATATTCGTCGGCGCCAGATGTAAGCGAGCTTCGTGATATCGCACCCTACTTAGCTGGGCCTTGGATCGCTCATCGCTACCCTAAACCAGCAGATAATTATATATCATGCAAAGATCAAAGTCGAATAATCAAAGACCGAAGATCACCAGAAAAAAAAGAAACAAAAAGTTCAGCGATACAGGATTCTGTGAAACTGAGTTCGATTCTGAAAAGTGAAACTCTGGGTAAACAAGCCTTTGATCCATCGGTGCATCGTCCTGTTAGTCGGTACGAGCCGCCCCGCGCGCCGCCGCGGCCGCCGCCCGCTTCGTGGCCATACCGCCTGGCGCCCTTCATCACGCCATCACGACACACGGTCACATTCCAAGGTTAATATCTCAACTTTTACAATCGTTCATTACAAACTTGTTTGTTTAATTTTGGAGTAATTTTTTAGACTTTCCGTCTAAAAATACTAAATTGATGTTCGTTATGTGGAATGCTACTTTTACCTAATGTAATTAATTAATTCCTTCCTTCTGTGGATTAATTTTGGGAATTATTCGTGTGTGTCTATTCGCTTAATGTTGTAAAAATATGTGTAATTATTTCACTGAGAGTTAGGTTTTTTACGACCTGGACTTAGATTTTTACCAAAAGAAGGAATTTCATTCATAAAATCAAAACATATTAAAACGAGATACATATTATTAAGTTTGGACTATAAAACTACTACCTCTTTTACTCGAATTGGCTTACTGGGTCAACAAAGCCAACTAATACGTCACATAGTAATCTGTAAAATCACATAATTGAACAGATGATTTTGTATTTCACATAACGATATTCAATGTTTTTACATTTATGTTCGTTTCCATAACATGCTGTTTTGTTGTATCCTGTTAGAGACCGACTCAACCCCAGAGCCTCCACGAAGAATATCCTATGGCAGTTATTCGGACACTGGTATGTATTTGTCTCACATTTCTGTGTTTTTCACCATAATTATGTGCTAATTAGGTTATGTGTTTAATATCGGTGATTGAAAACTTAAGTCATCTCAAAAATGACATCAATAAAGTTGTACTTTAAGGAATTTGTTGCAAGCGATTATCAAAGGAAATTTGTCGTATTTTAATCGCTAAGTCCTACGACAAATTCTTTCCGCGTCTAACAATTGATATCATTCGGTGAGAGCAGCTACTTACGTTGCAATTATCCATCATATCTACATAATCTTTGCGAACAAAAAAAGAAACAATGGCCTTTGTTCAAAACAATCGACACCAAACTTATTCGCCTGACCGTCGTGAACGTGCGTAGTCTCTAACAATGTTATCCATTAAATAACCCAATATATTTTATACTTCTATAGGCCGCCGGTGATTACTATAGCATAATGAGATATTTACGTCACTCAATTCAAGAACTCGCAAAACTCGTCGGCTCAGTTTTTATTGTAAATAGTTCAGCAAGCTTCCTGTTCGTGAACGGTGTGTTGTTGCTTAATATTATATCGTAGACGCACATAAGATTTTGAGCGGAAACCTCGATATCATATTAGTAATATCGACAAGTGGTATGTCAAGTATTTTTGTGATAAGTGCGCGCTATCTATGTTATCATTACTTCAGTTTGTTGCGATCTATCATGATGTGTAGTGTTCGTATTAAATAGTTTTGCAAAATGGAAGAAGTTAAAAGTGACTCAACAAGTACTGTGTATCGTAATGTGTTGCAAAGTAATAAGCTAGAATTTTTACAAGAAGATGATGGATTTTTTAGTGATGTCCCTGTTTACCGACAAAGACCCAAGTCTCTTATAGCTTTGAATAAGTTTGTCAAAAAGAATTTGCTTTACGATAACAATGAAGATTCCTACGGAGAAGAAGAGAATATTGATTCTTCTTATTTTTCGAAAGAGAGTAGTCCTAATGAATCTGTTTCAAAATTTGATTCTGACGGCAATGAATCATGCGATAGAAGTGAAATAAAAAATGTGGAAGTTTCTGATGTTATTACGGAAACAAACTCCGAAAAATATTTAGTTATTTCGGACGAATTTACCGTTCCAGAAAACATAATTATACTGACGGCTAAAAGTGGTATTGTTGAATTTTCTCACGATTCACTCCCAAAAGCATCCATAGTTGACGATAACGATACTAACAAGCAAACAGATGACTACAAAGTGAAACAACTCCTGGACAAACCGACCTTAAATAGTTGTCAAATTACGGTGGAGCATACAACATTTCAACAACAAACGAATGATGCACAAAGTGACTTGTGTAAATCCTCATCTTTTGATGACCTGAAAAAAGTTACACCCAAAAACCATGAAATAAATCATCAAAGCACAATAGTGTTAAGGAAAAAGAAAAACAATGTAACATTTGAAGAAAATCGGCACACTGTTCATGATCCTTCGGAGTGGGCCAATAGGACGAACATTTATCCTGATGTGTACGCACCATTACCTTATAGTAAGTATCTTCCAGTTTTTTTTATTTAGCTTTAAATTTTTTTTTCTTAAATTACTAGGTACAAAGTTTGACATATTTTTATTTGCTAGTAAAATTAGGTTAATAGCTACAAACATGTATTTACGACATGTATTTACCTAAATACATTGCATAATTGATACGTTGTTGTCACGTAGAGTTATTTGTGAAAGTTGAGCAACTACGTAAAGTACATGTAAATAGACATTACAGCTAAGGTAAATGCCCTTGCGTAATGCAACGTAAATATTAAATAGGTTCTACATTCACGTGAAGGGCCCGTCTTGTCACCGTCCATCGATGGTGGTGGGTACGGTGTTTTGGGCGGGAGGCTCGAAGAAAGTAATCTCTGATCTAAACGTGATTTGTCAGTCACCGGCGTCACAGCGGTTGTGCTTACTACCGGCAATTGAAGACGTTTTGTGCAGTGTTTATTTATGTTTGTGGTTTTAGTGGTGGTGACACAGAAATGGGCATCTTGAAACAAATTAAAAAAATGGCAGCGTACGGTTAGTTTCTTCTTATTCTATTTACTGCATTATATGGGTTAATTACTACCGATAAATTAAGTAAACATTAAGACTTTAAATTGATGTAAAGAAGGCGATTATAAATTATATTTTATGAATTATTGAATATTAGAAATATTATTATGGTGGCTATATTTTTTAATTTTGTATGTTATTAAAAGAATATAGCGATTTATGATTATTAATATCTACTTTTTTACTTTTGTAACATTTAGTAAATAACAAATATTAACATTTTCTCTTAAATTGCTCTAGAATTGCTACATTTTTTGGATCTAAGGACTATTATATTATTTATTCGTGACCAAAGATTAAGTTTACCTAATAGCTAAATTTAAATCATTTAATATAAATTAGTGCAAAATAATCTAATCAGAGTAAGTAGGTAGGTACTGAATAACCGATGTTTGTCAACCACGATAGATTGACTGGAAACTATTGGAATGTGTTAATAACTGCTTAACCTCGTAGTTAGTACCTAGCTATACGTCCTTTCGAATATCAACGACTATATACGACTCGTTATAAGTATTAACAAATTAGTAACTCCGCTCGAGAATTATTCTACATTTATTTTCTTAATAACAATATTTACATATCAAAATGCACGTTAAATGCTTCTAAATGATTTTTAGTGGATTGGTACCTAGCTATTTGATTTCTGTTCCATCGGGATTATTGTTGATTTTATTTTCTTGACATAAATAAGTTAATACTACACTATATACAGCTTATTTTACTATGGCATACAGTCAATACAGTATATTCCGCAAATAAAGGTAGATCTAACCTTGACTAACTGCCTTGGCATTTGCAAATCCAACCAGGTCCTAAATTAATTCATTAATTGGAAGGAAATTAATTGTTTCCGTAAAATTTGATATTATAATACACCTAATTATTTATTTAATTGTGTCTGAAATAAAAACATGAGTATTTTGTTAGACTGTAGGTAATATAATTCCGTACAGTCCATAACAAACACAATTGAAAAATTTTATTTGAGTTCGTGTCGTATTTTATCAGTCTTACAAAATTTCTAAAAATGAAACATAGTAACTTGGTATTTTGTAAAATATCGATACATTTTTTAGTTGTATTCTCGCAATAAACACTAAGATGTTGAAAAGTCATTGCCAGCGAAAGTGTCTCATTTTTTGTACCTAATTGTTACAAATACACCGAAAAATGTACAGTTTTTAGAGTTCGTAGTAAAAGTAGATACCTAAATATACTACGACGACTCAACCAACGACAAAACAAAAACATATATGTGAAATAAAATAAGAACATTTATATTATGTAAACATAATCTATAAGAAGAATAGTGTCTTAAATTTTTGAAACTTGTAGCTTTTGATCAAAGAGCAGAACGTTATACATGGGGCTGCATGGGGCACACTAAAAGTTTTGCACTACTAGCTAATCGAAGCTATTTGAATTTCGAATGTTATATTTTTTAAAACGTTGCAACCTTCTTGGTAATAAAAATAAAAAAAACCGGCCAAGTGCGAGTCGGACTCGCGCACGAAGGGTTCCGTACCATTATCAAAAAATTGTTCTGTTGTATGAAAGCTTCACTTAAATATTTAATTGTTTTATTGTAGCCACATATTACGCACAACGCCATTAGAGATAGGAATATACTTAGGGTTCATGAGATACAGCCTGGTGACAGACGGACGGACGGACGGACGGACAGCGAAGTCTCAGTAATAGGGTCCCGTTTTACCCTTTGTTTTACCCTTTACCATTTGTCAATTATTTTTTATCTCACATCAAAGTTCTACGTACGCAAGGAAAATGGAATTAAGTCGTAACGATTTTAGAGCGACGATTTTCCATGATTTTAAAAGTTCTCTCTCCGCGCAAGACTATGCAGCTCGTCTTTCACAGCAGTCTATCAAAATGCTTTTGGGAGAGAAGCACCTTGTTTGAGCACCGTGAGGCGATGGTTTGCTGAATTTGAGAGAGGTCGGGTTTCTTTACATGACGAATTTCGTGAAGGGCGGCCTCCAATTGCGGTCGACGAAAATAATGTGGCTACTGTTAAGCGGCTATTTGAAGAAAACTCGCGGGTTACCTATGAGACAATTCGAGGGCTATTGGGGATTGGTATGAGACAAACTCAGAAAATTTTACACAAAGAATTACAAGTTCGGAAACTTTGTTGTCGTCGGATCCCTCGTGAACTGAGAGCGGAGCAGAAGCGGGCCCGCGTGGAATGGTGCTCACAGATGCTACTGAAGTACGACCACGGCATTCTAATGCTGTTTATGGCATTGTCACAGGAGACGAATCGTGGATTTATTGTTTCGAACGCGACAAAAAACAGCAATTCACGTTCAATCAGCACTTAGATAACATGTCTTCAGATCTGTGGTCCTCCTGTTTTAAAAAATGGTTCGATCGCATGAAAAAATGTTTAAAATGCAAAGATCAGTGTTTTGAAAAGCAGTAAACATAGGTAATATTTAGGTAAAATAACATGTTGTTTTTTAAGTTATGCAAAACTTTTAGTGTGACCTACGTTGCGTGTGGGTACGCAATTTTATTAATCGACACAAGTTCATTTGATTAGTTACAATTATCATTGTTAAATCATTAAAATTGCAGTTGCCGTTACATTCGTACAATTACAGTAATTATTTTATTATCATAAGTTGATATTTTCTATATAATCATGCATGTTTCATGTGCATTCGTATAAACTATGTTTTTATTTGTTAGCATTATCTTCTTTATATCGTTATGTTTATAAGATCGTACTGGTTTGACAAAGATTTATATCTCCCTGATAACATATGGATGAAATAACATATGGACGATATCATGGTCATTCAATACTGATATCAAATAAAGTAGGTATAAACACAGTTCGAAGTTGATATAGGTAAATAGATTAGAAACATAGATGTAGATACGACTATTTGTTTGGAATAAAAATACATTATTATCCTTTAAGCAAATTCGTAGTCGTTTAAAGAGAAATTTATTTATCTTCTCATGCCGTAACTGTCCTTTTGGGCTGCAAACTTCTTCAACAACGACAGCTGTAAGATATGAGTGCTTTATTGAGAACTTATAGATATACACTAGATTTCCTTTCATTGGGTATAAGATTAAGTAACTAAAAGACACGTAACTAAGAAAAAAATAAGTACCTATAGTTGGGCCATTTTAATAGGTCACATTTGACAGTTCGTCAAAATTTTCCAAAGTAACCTTGTAAGGGAGGCACCCCATAGTATCTAATACGTTCCATACTAGATATTGTTAAACTCTTTAACACTTAAAAGTAAGGAACTGACGTCGTTACAAAGTTACGTCAGTGAACTCTTTTTCTTTTTAAATATCAGGGATGGTACCGAAAGAAACAGATGAGTAGATAAGTTGAATTCGAGAAGTCGAACTAATCGTCAAAAAGTATTTCACGATTACAAAATAAAATGTATTTTAATACAAACAAAATTAATTTTATTACATTTTAGGGCAAAAAATATGTAATTATTCATTTATATAATAACGTCTGGCTCAAAAGTCAGTATCTAGAAACGTGAAATGTTACAAAAAAATCATGATTTCATTTCGCGCCATTATTTGACGCATTATTTTTGTCATTTTTTTTAGTCGTTGTGTGAACTGTGCGCTTATTAATACTTTTTATAAAAATCTCATTCAATTTACAGATGTTTGAAGTCCTTATCGATTTATTCAATTTAATCGATTTTTTTCAGCAGGTTATCCTCACTATGAAGCAAAGACAAACAGTTGTCAAATGTGGCCTATTAAAATGACCCTACTTTACGTGCATGACACCCCAAGCCTTAGGTATGTTAGTCTATGGGAGACTAAATTATTAGTATTTGAATCATGCTAACTGAATGTTGCAATGAATAAAAATAATCCATAGGGACGAGACCCACTTTGCAATGTATCATTACGACACGGCTGTCACTTTCGATGTAAAGATATCGTTGCTGAAATTACGTTCTCGTTATAAGTAATCTGATAAGTAACATGATCGCATTTACGATTTGTAATTATTATTAATAATGATATATCTTAATTAAAGCGTAACATTTGGAAATATATGTAGAAGAACAAATAAAAGATCTTTATTAAGTATTATTAAATTTGTAGACCATTATAGATATTATGGCGATATAATAAAGTCACATTTTCATGGTTACCACCGTAGGTATTTAAATAATGACAAATATGGCAATGAACGTTAGCGACGTTGAAATCATCATTAGTTCCATATTTTGGTCAGTTAAAATACACACTGCGTCCTAATTTAATAATATAAAATAAAATAATACACTTACACTAATATTTTCTGTCTTGGGTACCAAAGACACGAAGAATTGACCACACTCAAGACAGAACAAAACTTTTAACTCATCATTGAATTTCCGTTTCGCTGGGATTCGAACACAAGACCTGTAGAAGGGCAGTCCGGTCATTGCAATGACGCACCTTTACATTAAAGTATCTTACAAATGGTATTAGAAATTTTATAACTTTATATGCACGTAATCGGTGTAATTTTGTGAAAGTTAACAAATAACTTCAAAGCAAAAGGGTTTACCTTTCTATTACTTGCGCAGTTACGTAAAGTTGCTTGACTGGCATGTAGTTTTATTTAAAATATTATTTTTAATAATATTACAATAAAAATAAAAATAATAAAAATAAACAAAATGTAAATAACGTAAGTTTCGATATTCTCGTTGACAAAGTAACACCAAAGCACAGATTCACTACTCTATAGTTTTCAAAGAATATAAACAGAAATGGATCACGTAAATCACGTTGTAAAAAATGATGTAACAAAAAATGTAGGTAGTAACACGCGTGTTGGACCTACTCGTATGGCGTGATGGATCGCGCTTCCCGTGTCTACTCCACAGATACTTACGTCGCCAGATGATGATGGAAACGGAGATTTGTTGATACCTATTTAGGAAAGTTATCAATCAGTGTTTGATGTTAAATTTGCGTTTACTTAAATAACTTTGTTCGCTTAGGTACTTAAATAGGTTTTATTCGAAAGCTGGTATTGCTGCTTGTCATGTAGTCCCTTATTAAGCAGTACATCTGGCTTGTAGTTTTTGAGTTATCTGCACTTTTCGAAGTAGAAGTCGGTTAGTTTTTTGTAAAAAAAGTTAATTATTAACATAATCATTACCCTAAGGTATTTCATCACATTTCCGTTCTCACAATACAAGTTAGTAGGTTAGTATTCCTATTCATTCGGTAATGTTCGGTAATATCGTAAATGTGCTGCGCTGCATGAATGCGCTCGATCGTTGTGAAATGTCTGTTTTTGATCATTCATTCGCGTGTTATCTTGGACAACTTTTAAGTAATTTTGTAGGTCAGCTTCAATTTGATAATTTTATTAACTAACATCTTTTATTCTTATTTCTATGTTTTTACAACATTTTGTTCAAAAGTGCTTACCTTCAAAATTTTGAAATTTTCTTTTCGATACTATCTACAATAAATGACATTTGACATGGATTTTATGTATTGATACATATTAAATACCTAAAAATTCATCAAAATGTTTTTTTTTGATGTACAGAAACTTAAGCAACAGGGTTAATCATCTGATGAAAATTTAGAGATTCGTGTGTTCTATAAATCTCTTAATTCTAACGACTTTATTCACACGTGTATTACATCTATCTGTATACTTTGCCGTCCTCAATTTAAAACTTAAAGCCAATTAGTAAATCGCTGTGTTAATTAACCCGTCTCCAATTTATTGCTTTGGCGTAATGGAATATCTATTAACGCGTGGCCCACATAAGCCGAGATGTCCGCGGATCGGTTATCGAGATGCCAAGTTACGTGACGTCGTAATACGACGGTCGTATAATCAGCATCATCCGAAATGCAAGAACCAGTTATTACGACATCTACCGGTCCAGTGACGTTTCCGTATACTTTCACTCGGCCGTTAAAAATAATCTTAACATGTGCTGTTATGGTGTATTCCATAAAACGGCCATGGTTTTATAGTAAACATGGTTGCTTGTAGCTTGTAAACAACGATCGCTGAAGTTTTTAAGTAGGGCATGTAAACTTATTTAACGTTCGTTACAAGCTGTACTCGTTTGGGGTAACAAAAAACAGTTTTTATCATCATCACTATCATCATTATCCTTATTGGACATCATCATTATCATTATAATTATAATCATCATCGTCGTTAAGGTAGAATCAGTCTTGCAATTTACAACATCCGGGCGAAATGCCGTGCGCCTGAGATTGATATAGGTAACCACTAAAGGCATGGAAATTACCAGCTCTGCAACCAGCTCCGCTAGGTTAGTGCTTACCTGTATCAATTAAGTAATATTGTAATTTTTATTTTAAAAGATGCGGAGGAGTTTTTTTGCCGTTTTTTTCTCCTCAAGCACTTTTTCAAGACGGCGGTAGAATCAAAAAATTGACGTTCATAAGTGAATTTGTAAATTCCCACATGAAATAAACAGTTTGACTTTGACTTTGACTTTGACTAATTACCACTAATTACGTATATGGTTCTCGTTAAGTAGTAATACTACCTATTTCGATTTCTCATGTAGAAATGGTGAAGTAACTAAAAAAATAATAATGTAAGTGGTCCTCCGCTCCGTAAATGGAACTCCGGAAATTATTAGCTACGGCTGCTACGAGCATATTATGAGCTTTCAACTTAAGAAGCACTTGTACACTGCATATCTTTTATTATACTTGATTTCTTTGGGTAAGAGAAATTTTGTAGTACCTGAGTCCAGTTCACTTTACCTATAGTAAAATGAAATGAAAAGATGATATGAATGGGTACCTAATCCAATTGCAGATCATGAATACCTCCTTATATTAGGTGTCTAGTAGTAAATTATTATTGTTTCAAAAATAAAATATGTTTGATTATAAACTGGGTATTTCGATTTTTATGATATGTACCTACCAGGTATTTTATTCGAAAGCTGTTGCTTGTCGTCTGATCCCTTACTTTTTGAGCTATCCCTAATAGCATATTTACTTGACTCTATCACGTTTGTGATGTTCTCATTACTTTCTTTATGATAAAAACTATGTTTGTTTTGTCAATAGAATCTCCAAACCGTCGGTACGTGGAGAGCGACGTGAACATCCACTACCGGTGTCCGGTGCGGCACGACCCGCTGCCGCTGGTGCCGGAGCGAGAGCTCGCGCGGCAGCAGGCCGAGCATATGAAGAAGCTGTACCGGGAGCAGAAGAGGAACAAGTACTTGCAGGTTAGTCTGAGAATAAGACTTCAATTTCTACTTATCGCAGCAGTATTAAATAAGGAAATAGGAACTTCTTCTATTTATCGGCAGTTAAGATATAGGTAAAAGGTGTAGTAAAATTCGTGGTGTGTCACATCTGTGTTACAAAATAGAGTGACCACGAGCCTGGCACTTTTTCATCGACGAAAAATACGGAGAAGATTCACAATTCGACACGTACATATACTTATTTATTAATTATTAATGTTGAACGACGCTAACTTTTACAGAGTACACCAATTTTTATATATAGGGAATACTCCAAAGTTGGTCCTGCACTCACTGATTTCACTGATTTATGTGAACCGTACCTACACCTCTCATACCTTGTTTAATTTTCGTTCTTAAAAAGTTAAACCTAAACTGTCTGTCTTATTAATAAAACATAGTGTAGTGTTACTTCAATCACATGACAGGATGAAAGTATTTTTAACTTATAATAACTTTCGCGAAACTACATATTTTTCATCACACCTATTCGAAAAAAACGACTTGGTTCGGACTTACGGGGTTCCAAAGTTGCTGTTTTCTATTCAGCGGGTGGGAATGAATTTTCATACAACTTTTCCTGCCGGCTAGATCTTTTCCGTCCTATTTTGAATTTAGAACATTTTAGTATTTTGCGCTAAAGAAATCGAACGCAAATATTGTTTGAATAAAGAATGTCTGGTACGACGCGAGGGCCTCGCCAGCTGAATAATAAAAAAAGAAATCAAATTAAGATTTCGTTTTCAAATTAAAATTAAGTTTTCGTGCATTTTTACGTATTATTTTCTATTATATATATATATTTATTTTCTCATAGTGGGTGATGAAAAGTAGAGTGTATCACTCGGGTGCAAGTATATTTTTGGCTCGGGCGACGTACTTTGAATCCCTCGCTACGTTCGGGATTCTACTAAAGAATCCCTCGCTACGCTCGGGATTCTACTCTAGAATCCCTCACTTCGCTCTGGATTCAAAAAACGCCCTCGCCGAAAAAATATTACTTTGCACCCTTGTCATACAATCTACTATTGAATATGGGACATTTTATATTATAATCAACTAGTAAATCCGCCCTCGCTTCGCTTCGGGAAACCATTCCTTTCAAAAATCTCTATAAATTTTAACAAATTATGTTATTCCGATGTCTAAGCTATATTACTGCAAAGTTTCATGAAAATCCGTTCAGTAGTTTTTGCGTGAAAGAGCAACAAACACACACACATACATCCTTACAAACTTTCGCATTTATAATATTAGTAGTAGTAGTAATAGTATAGTAAGTAGTATTTGAATACTAGTAAATCCGCCCTCGCTTCGCTTCGGGAAACCATTCCTTTCAAAAATCTCTATAAATTTTAACAAATTATGTTATTCCGATGTCTAAGCTATATTACTGCAAAGTTTCATGAAAATCCGTTCAGTAGTTTTTGCGTGAAAGAGCAACAAACACACACACATACATCCTACAAACTTTCGCATTTATAATATTAGTAGGATTTAAGTCATGTAATTATCCCTATAATTTATATACCAATAGTGTATCAATTATGAGACTACCTTTCAGTTATGACAAGACAGACTCAAATCTCCAGCGAACCCACAACCAATATTTATTTATTTATTTGAGGTCCACCAACACAGGATACACAATAATTTCTTAATATCTAGCCTAACCTATTATCTAAAATTCGTGTTCCCGCAATTACAGATGAACACAGCATGCATTAAATTAGATTATTATAATTAATGTTATTTTTGTTACACTATTATAATATGTACCTACCTCCTATTTGTTCACTATGTATATTTATATATCTTAACTATCCTTATTCTTATTTCGATTACAATTAAATAATTAAAAACCTTTAAATAATTACAGATGCAATAATTAGAACAAAATTGCAAAAAATAATAATATCTAGTAATAGTCATCTCCAATTTTGTCAACTTTATAAAATTACAATTGTACATTAAAATTACAATTCAATGTCATTAATTTTGTAAACACAATTTATTTCCAATTTTGTCAACTGACTTCGATTTCCACAGTTTAAGTGTAATAATCGAAATCCTTTCGAATGAATAAAACGCGTGATTTTTACGCCGGAAGATGCGAAAGACTACAGGGTGATTTATAACTCGACGTATTCCTCTTGGGATGTGGTAATACTACCAATTTCCAACAAAATTAACCATAATGTCCCTAATACCAAGTCAGCTAGTTATCGAGATATTCCTTATTTTTGGTTTTGGTCAAAGAACACCGAATTTGACTACAAAAAAATCAATAAATAAAAAAGTAGTAGTTTGAATTTAGTTGTGTGCATTTCTATCAGTGACCAATACATCAACAATTATTTATTAATACTAATGCAGGCACAAATGTTACACATTTTAAAATAACAAGTGAATTCTTGTAAAAAAATTTTTTTTCTTACGAATGTGGTCGATAGAAAAGTAGATTTATTTTAAAAAATCTAGTACACATCAAGCGTACAAACTACATGAAAAACATCTTTGTTTTATAAGCTATCCAAACAAGCAAAATTATTAAGACACAAACAAAAAATTCCAGAAAAAAACGTATGTAGAGCACGTGCGACGTAAAACCCTGTTATCGTAACGCGGTTTAAGTTCCTGAGTTGCAAACTTTTTAGTTGTTATTGTCGTTTGTCGTTTGTCATTTAAAATGAAAATTGAATATATTTATGAAATAGATTTTTGGAACTCTCTATTAACCTCATAATAATGGAATAGAATCTGAATAGAATGGATTCAATATGATTTTACTTGTTTTTAGTAGTTTTAGTGTTAAAGATAACAATAAAATCAACATAAATATGTTGATTTTATTGTTATCTTTAACAGTTATAAATTGCCGTACAAACAACATAAACATTTAAGTGTCCCACCAATCGTGCCTGAACATCCTATTACAAATTCCAATAACAAATGACTAAAATAATGTATATGTTTTGATGATCAAATTCAATAGAGCTAATTTAGAATTATATTGCAAAAATGTAGCATAGTGCTTCAATAGCTGTAGATCTCATTCCGTAATTATTTAATAATCTAATTATTAACTTATAAATATTTACATTGAGCTCTACGATAACTTACAGAGATATACTTAATCATTAACCTCATATGCAGTTTTATCTGACTTCAAAAAACTGTTTTCAATTAAGATAAATGTTGTTCAAAGCAAGCCAGTGCTTGGCATTGTTTTTCTTGAAAAAAAATAGGTATTTATCAGCAAGAAACGTCAAAACCATAATATTTTATTATTGGCTGGCATCTCCCTCGACCTTGGTATTTATGCATCATGTGACGTGTAAAGGGCATAGACAGACCACCACATGGGTATCTATCTTATAATATTATATTAGTGTTAATAATTATACCCACTTCCCTACATCAAACAAGGTAGTCAGAAATATTTTAGTATATTTGTTGTTTCTTTTTTACCTACTATAATGCAATACCTTTCTAGTGTAGTCTACCATAACTAAGTAATACAACAAACCGCGTTTGCCGAAAAACCCTTTAGTTATGGACAAGCTACAAGATGTTCATCATACCTAATTATTATAGCGGTGAGTGATATCACTGATAAAAAAAAAAAAATTGGTTGCCTGTAAAGTCGGTATACGGGCGAAAGTTTTACGTGACAACGACTTTGAGTGGTAAAATAATTTTAATGTGAATATTCATTCGTATAGTAGGAAGAAGGATGAAATAATAGTAACAATTTAAAACATTTATTTATACAAAGAATTATATTTAAAACATTGTAACACCATCCGCCATCTAGCGCTGCTAACCGTTAGACCATTAACCATTAGTCACAACTAAGTGAGGTAACAAACGAGCTTCTCCAGAGATGGCGCTGTACCATTTTCTGAAACACGCCAACGTGTGTACGCCGTAGCTACCATAAGTAATGTTAAGGAGGAAGGGACGCGTGCCTTTCACTTTTTATGTTTGTCTCTCTCGCTCTTAGGCGGGCTAACCATGCCCGAGTGGAAGGGACGCGTGCCTCTCACTCGCTCTCATTGTAAGCGCATAACGTGAGCGGAGCTACTAACGCAGTTTCTTGAAGTGCCACCCGGCAAACCAATTTATAAGACGTTGTCACGTTAAAAACTGATACCGATACTCTATTGTTACAATGTGTGTAAGAAAAAGTATTCCAGTGTTCACACAAATACATCCAATGTTTATAAAAATAAAGTGTCAGTAGAAAGGCATAGTTCAGGCGATAAGGGCGAACGTGAGCAGAATCGGTCCCCAATTACCGTGTCAGTCGACTCTCACTTGATTGCGCTCTATAATCCAGTTACGGCACGCAACTGCAGTTACTGATTGATCGATATCGCGGTACTAAGAAAATATGCCAGTATAGAATCTACTTATTATAGTAGGTACATTACTTATAAGCTTATAACTACGGCTACATCTGCATCTTATTGCGTTAATTAACGATAAAGTGGTTTAAGTTAGTAAAAAGATTTTTTTCATCATATTAGAATAAGTTATCAACACTTAAAAACTTTCCATTTACGAAATATTCATATTTTTATTAGTGAAGAAAAAACTAATAGAAATTGTGAATATAACCTACATTTATTATTACTTTTTAGTATGAGATTTGTTCGGTAATTGGATAAAAGATTTGCGTGTATATAAACACAGGCGATAACGTTTGATCTGTGACGCAAAACCTAGATGTTATCTACGATAACACATCCGGTGCACTTAATGCTATCAACGGAATGATGCACAGTAATCGAAGTAGGTACATTAAACGATATGAACAATAACGGTCGACTGGGTTTGGAATTTCAATTCGCAAAAAATATTACTATCTACACTCAGCGTTGGGTGAATGTAGTTTATAATTTTAACAATAATTAATTGATACTCTCAATTATTCCACTGATCTCTGTTTCATATTGTACCCATTATTACAAAAGCAAACACTATCAATTTAAAGCAGTAAAATATAAATAATGAAATTAATTAACAAAATTGTATTTTATGGTTCAGAAAAATGAACAAAATATTTGTAGAGACACGCGATTCTCCCATAAATTAACCTAGAGTCATTATGTTCAAACAAATATATTTAAATTACAATAACGTCTATTAATGCATGTATGTAGTCAATGCAAGATGGCGTTATGTATTGTTTTCATTTCATTAATAGGTAAAATAAAGTTCACAATATGATTATGACAATGCTTGAATGAATCAATCAAGCATTGCGATAATATAGGTACAGTAATCTTAAATCAAACATAAGCGGTTGTAACTTAAAATTCAGTTGCCAAGATACGCTTACAAGTTGAATCAATAATAAACGTGTATGCAAGAAAGCAGGTAACCTCAACTATTAAGGTACTTGTATCTTTTCCCTAAATTATCAGATACGAAGTGTATTTTATATGTATATCTTAAAATTAACCTGTTTTTGCCGTTATTAAAATAGCATGACGGCAACAAGCTATCTCAAATATAATGTTACGAGATAGACTATCCAATTCATACGCGTCAACTACCGGAACACGCAGCGAACATTGCGGTTTCTCTCGTAATTGTTTGCGGTGGTTTTCATTCAAGTTTCCACAATAAACGTATTTGCTATTCTCATTTGCATAACACAGTGCTCTAGCGTACACGGAACCGTTAACCTCACGAATGTTGCTCGTAATCTCAGTATTGTTTAATCTGTGCCAAAGTCATGTAAACTTTTCTATTTGTGTACGCTGATTCGTGGTTTTGTGAAACGGCCAGTTATTGTAGAGGTAAGACTTATGCAGTCTAATAGCTAATAGTATGAACTCTACATTACGAGTATGTTGTTATATTAATGTAGGTTCATATGTATACTTTGGTATATTTTGTAGATGATACATTAGTAGTCTTAATAATAGGCCCGGTATATTAACATAATCCTACTATCCTACTTCCTACTATCCTACTAATATTATAAATGCGAAAGTTTGTAAGGATGTATGTGAGTGTGTGTGTGGGTTTGTTACTCTTTCACGTAAAAACTACTGAACGGATTTCCATGAAACTTTGCAGTAATATAGCTTAGACATCGAAATAACATAATTTGTTAAAATTTATAAAGATTTTTGAAGGGACTGGTTCCCCGAAGCGAAGCGAGGGCGGGTTTACTAGTATTTAATATTTATGACATCTGTGATATTATGTAAATCGCAAATAACCATTTACCACGTGATATAAAAATATTTTTTCTTTAAACGGTGTTCAAATTAGTATCGTCATGAATTTATTTAGTTCGCAGTAACTTGAATGAAGGTGAAAATAACCAAATCAGACTATTCTCTGGCATTTTAAATACTACAAAAGGCACTTTTTACTCAGATCACGTAATTTCTTGCGTTATGGTGTCGATTTCACTAGCATCGTGCTAGTCAATTCCGGAAGTATCAACAGTGCGATCTGCATTTCTATTTTGTTATCTTACTATTAGCTACCGATCAACGTTGGAAATAATTTTTATCGACTTTTAAAAAGAAGGAGGTTCTTAATTCGTCTCTCACCTTTTTATTATGTGCGTTACTATTTACTGAGTGTTACGATTTTGATGATTATTTTTATACTAGAAAGCTGTTTTTAACTTGTGGTCCTGTTTAAGTTGAGCGAGATCCGACGTGTCGTTTTTGTTTTGTTCCTAATAATTCGTATTTAACTGACTGACTTGAATTGACTTTTTGTATTTGTTTTGTTTTGATGTTCTATGGAATTCAATTAATCTTCTCTCACGCGGTTTAAGCCTAATAGGTATCATGAAATTGATTTCAATATGTATTTTGTTTGAAAAATCAATATATCATTAGATACTGTTAATTTACGGAGAGAAATTGAAATGTCTTGATTGAAGGTCGTGGGGAAACTCACTAAGTACTTGGTAAAGTACATAAACCAGTAACTATTCAAGTGAAATTTACGTCTTAACCTACCTATCTGCAACCATCGCTGTTTTCACTTAGATTTCTACTCATTTATTTTTTGTTGGCTTATATTGTTATTAAGATACATATATTTATATTATAAATCATTTATTGATAAATCAATTGATGAAAAAAATGTATTTACACTAAATTCTAAACGGCAGCGTGTTGAAATACTTACTTTAAAATTGGCGTTCAGTAAAAGTAGACGAAATATATTTATGTTACCGTTAAAATGCATAATAAGCTAATGTGCACATTAACTAGGTAATCTGTAGATACACTGATACGATACGTTAAAGTGTAAAAAAAGGTCTTATTTGCACTTTACCCAGTTAGTCTGCACAGTAACGGATGGTACATCGTTAAATTGCGGAAGACTGGCTACCTGAGTACCAATTTGTGTTGATGTCGTGGCCACATCGTAGATTTGCTCACATCATGAAATGATCGATCTGGCCAATCGATCGACATTTGGTCGAATCGTAAAAACGCGGAAAATAGGGCATAAATTCGAACCGTGACGTCTCCGGCGCTGCGGAAGGTGCAGCCCCTTCGCCCTTGCGTAACAAAGCACAGACACCCACGCTCGCCTGCGTAGCTTCGGCTTGCTGGTCGCCTTCGGCGACCAGCCTCAGCCGCTCCGGCTCGCCCGGGTGTCTGCGTTTTGTTACAGCGGGCGGGGGCTGCCCTCCCTCCGCGCCTCCGGGTTCTAAAAAACACTCTAGGGGTAGGGCAAACAAGACTACGTGGAGTAGGGGTAGGCTAATTCGGTTCTGTAACCAATTCGACCTACCTATCTTGAAGAATTTAACTGAGTAGTAATGGAAATGAGTATTCATTATTTTATATCCAAAATCAACTCAATTTTTATGTTTCCGTTCAATGTTACTCGTTTTTAACAATTGACGTTCAAACAAGAACCTATTTTATAGACTTTACCGTATGCATGGTCGTTAGTCTGCAGATTAGCTAGGAAGTCTGCAGATTAACTAGTTAATGTATGAACTCAATTATAGTTTTTCCACTTTAACTGACTCAGCCAGATAATCTGCAGAATACCTCGTTAATCTGCATTTTATCTGATTTATTTATTTATTTATTTATTTTAAACTTATTGTAATACCTACTAATCTAGGTTTACAAAGGGCGGACTTAATGCCTACAGGCATTCTCTCCCAGTCAACCCTGGGCGACGGTGAGAATATGTGGCAGGTGTTAACAATAAATAACACATTAAATAAATACAACATATAAAATTTTTACCTATTACATACTATAATTATAATAAAAAATATACATATAAAATACCTAAATATACATACATATAATATATAAAATTACATACATGCTGTACACAGAAAATTGTATAAAATTCTCAAAAAATTGGTGATTTTAAGTAATGTTCTCGGACAAGTCTCTTGAAAATACATTTGGACTGGGCTTTTCTTATTTCGATCGGTAGGGCGTTCCAAAGTAGAATTGCCTGAACGGTAAAGGAATATTGATAGAAACAGCTACTGAATCGAGGAATATCCAATTTGAGATTTTCAGAAGATCGGAGTACTTTATCATGAGTAGCACAGCGATAATGAAAATTTTCCTTGAGATAAGTGGGCGTCGCTGGCTCATATAGGATAGAGTACAAAAGAAGGAGAATTCTAGAACATCGCCTGTGCCGAATAGGAAGCCAATTAAGCTGACGGCGGTACTGAGATATATGGTCAAACTTACGAAGCCCAAAGATGTAACGTATACAATTATTGAGGAGGCGTTCTAGTTTATTGAGAAGTTCTTCTGAAACGTCTGGATAGCACACATCTCCATAATCAATAATTGGTAGTATTAATGTTTGGATAAGCAAAAGCTTTGTCTTCATCGGAAGGAAGTGTTTGAGACGACTGAGGGATTGCAAGGAAGCCATGACCCTGCGACTAATTTCAGCAATGTGTGGTCGCCAACTTAAAGTTGCGTCAATGTAGAGGCCGAGATTTCTGACAGAGTCACTGAGAGGTATCTGGGTGTTATTATAAATTATAGGTGGTAAGTTATCACAACAAACCTCGGCACGTAATCTCGAACTACCTATCAGTATAGCTTGGCATTTTTGCGGATTGACGACCACGCCATACTGATCGGACCATTTTTTAAGTGCCTCAAGATTAGTATTCATCTCATCGAAAACACTGTGAAGTTTATCAGCCGTGGTATGAGCATATAATTGTAAATCATCAGCATACAGATGATACGAACACGAGAAGACTGAAGATAGTGAATTAATAAACACAGAAAATAAAATAGGGGATAGTATACCGCCTTGCGGCACGCCAGTGTCTAAATCAGCCCAATCCGAGAACTGCTGTCCAAGGCGGACCGACTGTTGACGTCCGCGAAGATAAGATGTAAACCAGTCCAGGGTAGAGGGTGCAAAATTCAAATGGGAAAGAATGGAAAGGAGGATTTCATGGTCCACTGTGTTAAACGCATTTGAAAAGTCAACCAACACTACTAATGTAAGTTGTTTATGTTCCATCCCTTTACGGATGTCATCCAAGACCTTACTCAAGGCAGTAGTAGTGCTGTGACCAGGACGAAACCCTGACTGAAAATTTGTCAGCAGGTTATGTTTACATAGAAAAGTAGAGAGTTGTTTGTGCACACAGGCTTCCAAGACTTTGGAGAGGAATGGAAGAACTGAAATGGGACGGAATTGATTGGGTAAGGTGGGGGTCTGGACTTTCGGGAGAGGATGAACATAGGCTTTTTTCCAAGTAGTGGGATACTGCCCGGACTCGAGGGAAAAATTAATAATGTGAGTGATTGCCGGGAGTAAGCTATCTAGGATTAAGGTGATCATGCCTCTGCTGATATTGTCACAACCCACTGCCCTGGACCTGAAACCTAAAATAGTCTTCCTAATTTCATCCTGATTCACAGGACTGAGTTGAAAGCTTGAATCACAAGGTGACTGCAAAATACTAATGCGAAAAATCGTTTGAGTACGGATATTAGGGTCCAAAGGTGAAGTGGTAGCAAAATGACGATTAATATCGTCTAAAGACAAAGAAGGACCATAATCCGTCGCTTGTGGCTTTCTAACACCAAGCGAATTAAGGAATTTCCACACTTCAGTGGGTGAAGAATTGGATACATTTTCATGGATATAACGGCGTTTGGCGTTTCGTATCATCTGGTTGCATCTATTTCTAGCGGCTTTGAATAAAACCCAGTGTTCCTCAGACCGCTCTTTTTTAAACTTCTTAAAAGCTATATTGCGTTTCCTCATAGCCATACGCACACCCTCAGTCATCCAGGGAGCTGGAGGACGCCTCAGCCTGACCCTGTGAATCGGAGCGTGATCATCATACAACTTGATAACATTGGTGTTGAGGATGTTGATTTTGTCATCAATTGTGCTTGTCAGCGCTAACGATTTCAGATCCAAGCGGGAGGCGTCCGCCCGTAGCTCATTATCATTAATTTTGGAGAAACTGCGTACATGCAAAAATGTTGGGCATATTTTGGGAGATTTCAATTTGTATGAAACATATATGAGGTCATGCCGCGAAAAACCAGGTGCTGAAATCTGACCATGTGTTCCCACATGGTCAAGCGAAGCGGTAATAATGTGGTCAATCCAAGAGTCCTCAGCGTCTAAATTATGATGAGTCGGAGCAAGGGGAAGGATGGAGAGGTTGACAGACTCAACGATTGACCGAAATTTACTAGCCCGTGGAGAAACTTTTAACAAGTCTGTGTTGAAATCACCCATGATTATGTAATGCGCATATCCAGAGCCAATATTATCGAAAGCTGTTTCTAACGCGGAGAAATAATTTAGAGACGGAGGACAATATACTACTCCAAGAACAGCCCTTATGCCATTAACATTTACTTCAATAAATAGATATTCGGGGGAGGCGGAATAGCTAGAGGGAGATTGCAGGATAACCTTGTGCTGTATGGATGACTTAATATATATAGCAACACCACCACCCCCTTTCCCTGTACGGTCATTGCGCACTAGCACAAATCCTGGAAGAGGATATAAGGAGGAGTGCAATGACGGTTTCAGCCAGGTTTCAGATATCATAATTGCGTCAATATGTTGAGATGTAAAAGCTGTTTCCAGTTCAGCATAGTGGCTCGGTACGCTCTGCGCATTGATATGACAGACGTTGAAAAATTTAGATCTTGAATAAAAAATTTCGTCAAGCTGAGTACTAAGAGTTCCAAGAGACCCGTCGCAAGAAACATAAGATGAATCAGAGAAATTACAGGAGTGGAATGAATCATCCGACATTTTGAGTATGTAATATTTAAGTATAAATATAAATATAATACTAAAAATGGATAAATTACTATAAATAAATATACGTTATCTATTACACTAAACTTAAAAGCAGCCATTCATATCCTACACCACCACTTCAGCTGACAGTAATTAATAACAGCAATAACTTAAATTTACATTTTACACACGAACGAGTAACCTATTGGTATTAATAACTGTTTAAAGCTATGACCTATCAATACAATGCAGTAAATTGACATAATAATTTGTTAAAGTATTTAAGCGAGTAGCTTAAATTATACGAAACGACTACAATCCGATTAATATTTTCTATCGAGTCATTTTCGTCAAGGTTACATCACTATTTTAGAGATAATAAAAAGCGGTAACACTGGATGTTATGTCACTTCACTGCATCAAATTAAAAGTCGTACAAGCTTAAGCATTATTAAAAAGAAAAAGAAGAACACAAACAAAAAAAAAATATTTTCGATAGACAACACATTGTGAATGGAGAAGAGAAGAAAGAAATAGAAAAAAAAATACCTATACCTTTTTATAATAGCAGTGGTTGAAATAATGCCTACAGATTTACACAAATTACAGATTTACGCAAATTAACGGTAACATATATATTAAACTAGAGAACCGCCCGCGCTTCGCTTCGGGACCCGTAGGTAACAGCCGCGTAGGTCCCGCTCCCGTAGGAATATCGCCTAATAAGTAGCCTATAATATGAGATACTGGAACATCAGATATAACACTTGCCTATGACATAGGTAAGTAAATTACATGTACCTAGTATTTGATGGCGTGAATCAGATCTTGCAAATGAATTTTACTAACGCCATCTATTAACAACATCCGGCACTAAATATCTAGCAAGTAACAAAACATCGATCTTCCCATGGGAACGAGATGTTTTTCCGCGGTAAAAAGTAGCCTACGTCACTCTCCACCCTTCTAACTATCCCCACACACATAAACCATACCATATAATAGCCATGTTGTGACGTGAGAGTCACAAACAAACAAACACACTTTCACATTTATAATATTATAGTACGAATTGATTATATTTCTTTTTCTACAAAATCCAAAACAAAACAGATGTAGTTAATATAAATTAAATAAGCCTTTGGCTGGTACGAAATTCGTATGGATTTATATGTGGGTTTTTATTAATGCACTTCTATGGCAATAACCATAAAGTGAGAGTCATTATTACGTAAGATACCTGTTTGCTATGTAAACACAATTAATATCTTCTCGTCTGGCAAGGTACGAGTCTTAATAGACTGGAAAAGTAGATCGTCACGACGATAAGATGTTTGAAGCAACTGCTTTTTACTCGCCTTAAAAAAGGAGGAAGTTTTCATTTCGATTATATGTTTTTTATGTGTGTGATTTTGGTATTTCTTTTGTACATATTTGAATTCCGTATAAATTTGAGCGAGATCAGACCGGTATTTTTTTGGTTCATTTTTAATAATTTAATTTATGGTCTTTACGCCACAACTTTGGATTGGTGTCCCGATTAGTATTTTTTTTAATCGATAGCTGGTGCTTGTCGTCTACTGCCATGTAAAGAGCGACTTCGGATGGGTAATTTTTGAGTTACCCATACTTATTGATTTTCAAGTTGGTTATTTTTTTGTAAAAAGTTACGTTATTACTATTCATAATGCCTTCTGAAATACATTATCTTCCTACTTACTTAGGTATAGAATATCTTACCTAAGAATATCTTAGCTTGGAAATGTGTATAATTGGGTTGCTTTAAGCGTATAATTATGTACATCTCAGCGTATTTTTTCCGCAAATAAAAAATTGAAAATTGCGAAAAATTGTTGCACCGTGTGAAGTCACTCGGTGCAGCAATACCTACCCTATACTTTAATCGACGTTTTCGTAGGTATGTCATCGTTAGCAAAATATTAACTGCCTTACTTATAAAAATCTACTAATCATCTTCTTAGCAACAAAGGGGGATGCCCATCCCTCATAGAGAGATTGGCTCTAAATGCACAATAGAAAAATATGCTAAATTGTTAGTATTATGATAGTATGAATTGTTTTGTGAAAGATTATTACGAAACAAAGTTTGGGTGTAGAAGTTATGCATATACTGTTCGACTTACATGCGTGCAATTTTCCCCTATTTAAGAAGAGTTATTCTTGATTGGGAACTCTATTTTATAGCACCGTTACGCCTTACATGCTCACTATTATATGCAAGTGCTTGTTTTATTTGGTATATATCCCGCAAGAAATATAATTATTATTGTGTCATTAGGTATACGCCAAAACAGGAAATCTGTGTTTGACATTCTCAGGCTGACAAATTGACAAACGTCAATAGCTTTCGAAGTTACCATTACTACAAAAATCAATAATAAAATAAAATTGA
Source organism: Hesperia comma (assembly GCA_905404135.1). Lineage (NCBI taxonomy): Eukaryota > Metazoa > Arthropoda > Insecta > Lepidoptera > Hesperiidae > Hesperia > Hesperia comma. The sequence goes on along the minus strand of FR990021.1, from coordinate 8,862,125 downwards.
TCGATACAAGTCCAATTTGTATGTGTAGGATTAAATATATGTATGGTTTTTACATATTATATAATTTCAGTCGACCATTATATATTTAAAAAAATACAAGACAAGCAAACATTTTATTATTATTGAATTTTGTCTACGATAATATTTTATCCGGCAGAATGTTTTTATGATGGCAACAACTAACAATAATCAAAACTGACGTAAAAATATAAATATTTATTAAATCATTTCCATTACTTTTTATTGTACTGCAATGTTAGGCAAACTTCCTATATTGAGATATTATACGCACATATTATATTTTTTTAATCTTTTTTTTGCAACATAATTTCATTTGAGTGCGTTTTAGAGCCAATACCGGGCATCCCCCTTAGTTAATTAGTAATTAACTCCTTAAGTAATGATTAAATATTTTCTACTCATAAACGTCACTTAAGCGTAACTTAACTAATGAACCGTTAAGATCTCAAAATTTATTTTACCCTGTAAACACTGTCAAATGTTGACAGTATTAAAAATTTATCGTGTCAATGCTAACGTTTATAATAGCAACATTCCATCAATTTCGATCACTAAAAAAATTCAGCTGTCAGCAGCTAAATTAGTTATTTCAAGTAAAATGCATTTCTTTACTTTTATGACGTTATTTTCAGCATGTTTTCCTTACTAAATCTATATCTTTGTTTAAAATCTTTATCGCTCAAATCTAGCATAGGATCTCTTCTTGCATTATATTGTTTTTGTGTCCTAATCGTCCGTGTTCTTCCTCTTCTAATGCTCCGTATTTGTTCTATTTCATTACGGAAAATACTTAATACATTGCCTTCTTCAAGAACATCCATTTTATTAAATAACTAGCGAACCGCCCTCGCTTCGCTTCGGGACCCGTAAGTATCAACCGCGTAGGTCCCGCTCCCGTAGGAATTTCGGAAAGATAATAAACTATCACCAAAATTAATTGAGGTTAAATTAAATTAAACTTAGAAATAAAGCTTACGACAAAATAATAGCAAAGTAGCAAAGGATCACAGCAAGATTAATTCAGATTAAACTTGGAAACGCGGCAAATTTGATTACCATAAAAACGGTTCTAGTGTGTTAATCTTAATAGATAGACATATACTGTCGTGGACATTTTTTTAGATCATTTCAAGAGGAATAATTCTTTCATACATATATTTTTGGTATCTTGAATCATTTTCGCAACGCATGCAACGAAAGCCCTCGAGAATGAATAATTTTCCCCGTTTTTTCCACATTTTCCATTATTTCTTCGCTCCTAATTGTTGCAGCGTGATGTTATATAGCCTATAGCCTTCCTCGATAAAAGGTCTATTCAACACAAAAAAAAATTCAATTCGAACCAGTAGTTCCTGAGATTAGCGCGTTCAACCAAACAAACAAACAAACTCTTCAGCTTTATAATATTAGTATAGATTTTCAAGCCACAACGCAGAAAAAATAAACTCTAATGACAAAACTTTAAAACGACACGAAACGAAAGCACAACGAAAGTTCACAATACTAAACTTTTCAGACATACGTCATACAGCAGCTGATAGAAAACCGCCATTTTGCTACTTAGGTCCTTAAACAATCCCTAAACATGGGTTCGCCATTGATTAACTTGACTGCTAATTAAGACGTTGCTAAGAAACTGCTTAAAGTTAATCAACGATTATGAGTAAGAAATATTCTTAAATGGTTACTAAGTATTACTTAAATTTTAAGCAACGTTTATAAGTAAGGCCTTAATTGTATAAAGGCCCACACTGTCAAATAACTGAAACCTGATGACACAGAAACAATAATAGCGTCCCACGGGACGTTTTCCAAATGGGACATTTTGCCCAAAGCCTCCTAGATAGTTATCAATATTGATTCAAAATATTTCGTAAATCCTTCTTTACTTACTTACTTAATAATTGTTGCGTAACGAATACGTTAAATATAGCTAGGTAGATTAAAATCTGATAGGTACCTATATGATTGACCTTGGCACCTAACATACCTTAGCGCTTAGCGCATGAAAGGAAGTGTCGAAAAAACTGCTCAAATGCAAGTTTATAGTTTGCATTTATTACCTACATATAGCACGAAGATTGAAAAAATGCGTTAGATTTTCTTTCTTCATCCATAATAATTTTAATTTAATTCGTATCGATCGTTTCGTTTTTTATCGTTTCTGCCACGAACTTGCAAGCTGTGGAATGAGCTTCCTTCTGAGGTATTCACGGAGCGCTTTGGCATGGGACTCTTCAAGGAAGGTGTAAAAAGAGCTCTCCTTCAGGGCCGGCATTCCACTCTTGACTCTCCTGGTGTTGCTCGTGTCCATAGGTGACGATGACCACTTACCATTAGGTGGCTCGTCTGCTTTTACGTCAGCTCTTCAATAAAAAAAATGTTTATTTGCACAAGTGACTTCTGAATTTGGTATGTAAATAAATTCTTTTTTCTTGTATCTATAATTTTATTAGGTATAATCTGTAAATTATCACAAAAAATGCCGCAACCAAATAAACTATTACATAATAATAATTAAATATTTTTGATTTCCTTTTACAAAAATCAATGTACTCGTATTCTTTCTCGAGGGTTATGTCTGTTGCTAAGTACCTAGTATATTATTGAAGTTTACCCACGTACACTTTTGGTTCGTATTTACATAAATATTTCATACCAAAAATAAACACCTAAAATTATAATTTTCAGGAAAATTCGATCCATCCTGTGGACATAGACGCATTTGATGCATCTATTAAGGTGATGTTTGAGAGATGTGTGACTGGGTGTTTTGTATAACATTTTTACATGTGATTCTGTTAACAAAACATGCTATGTAGATAACTGTTCATATCATCGTTTGGCATTATTATCAAATTTTTTTAAATTTTCATACTCACCGTGTTAGCTTAGCATGTTGAAACCTAAGTGAAAATTAAAATTACAAAGTACGACTACACCAATTTAAAATGACACATACATTTTGTAATTATGACTCTACTTTCTTTTGTTTTTCATGTTATTTTTTTTATCTTTCTGTGATTAAAGTAATGGTGCTCACTCACATTCGCACGAATACGCTAACCCACAAGTGTATTTTGACAATTTCGAGATTTCTAAACTGTCAAACTTGTGAAAAAAATTGTGCAATATAAAAAGGTTGGTGTGCATGTGAGTCAGCGGACTAAGATAATGTAATCTGTAATCACAATAAAATTTATGTTTCTAGGAGTTACAAGATATGCAAAATCGGCGTCATCAAGATAACTTCATGCCTAGTCAGAAGACGGTGGTTCCTCTGAACCGCTACGACGAACCAGAGAGGGTTGTAGCTAGAGCCTTGTACGCGTTTAATGGGCAAACGTCACGGGAACTCAGCTTCAGAAAAGGCGACCTTATCAACGTTCGACGACAAATAGACTCCAACTGGTACGAGGGCGAAGTACATGGAAGAATAGGATTATTCCCTTACAATTATATCGAGGTAAAGTCTCTTTTTGTTACAAGTCATTTATATAAAGCCTCTTCTTGAAAAGGTTTTTAGCGGTATCCAATAACAACCCTCATGGCGCAATGGGGACACCGGATTGCTATTCCAAGCGTCTTGTGTTCGATTCCCAACGAGTCGGAAATTAAACGATGAGTGTTGAATTTCCGATCTCGGTCTGGGTGTGTGTGTCTTGTCTTGTGTGTTGTCCATGGCACTCACGACCACGACACAGGGAATCCTAGTGTGAGGTTATGGGTGTGTGGTGTTATTTATTTATAAAACATTTCAAGTGGAGTTATATAGTTAAGGTTAAGGTCAGTACCTAAGCAAACTAAATTTCGTAAGTTGTTATGCCACTCAAAGGTCTGCGATGGCATAACGTGACCTCCAATTTAATTTGACCTACGAATACCTTCAGACTCGCTCGAAGTTGCTTTTTTATACGATTGTTTATAGCTGACGCAATCCGCCGTTGGTAGCGCCACACTTTACCGATGCCTAAACAAAGCACGAAACAACTGTTGTCATGGTGATTGTAAGGTTGGGTCTTCGTACCTAATAACTTCAACTCAACTCGAACTGATTCCCTTAAGTCTAGTTCGTGTTGTCTAAGGAAAGCATTGAAATATGAACGGTGTGTCGTGTTACATACAGTTGAATGTTCAACATTTACTTGGTAGAACCAATCGACGAGCGATAGTCATAGTGTTACTTATATTTACATATTTATTTTATGTAAATAACCGTTAACCGTCTAAACGGAACGGGCTACTTGAATTATTGTCAGATTGTCATGTCATAAATGATCATCCATGAACCTCCCAAAAACATCATATATAAATACGTTGCCGTTTACGTATAAAATGCAAGAAAAGACAACATAAATGCGTTACCGTCTTAAAACCCAAGAAAGACAGTATTATATTATGACGTTGTAATTCCAGTTACTAAAAGGCGACGTAGCTCAGTCACCGAAGAAGCCAGCGGTAGTGGAAGGCAGAGCGCGGGCGAAGTACGACTTCACGGCACAGACCAACCTCGAGCTGCCGTTGAAGAAGGGCGAAGTGGTGGTGCTGACGAGGCGGATCGACCAGAACTGGTGGGAAGGCCGCACCGGGACCAAGACTGGCATCTTCCCGGACAGCTATGTCACAGTACTGCAGGAGCCTAGCTTGGGGAAAATTGGTGAGTGTGACTCATAAGTAAACTATAAAGAACGTAGGTAATTGATACTATGAACGTTTTATATTTTAGTAGGCGATGTACAATTATTATCTTTAATTACTAAGATGCAAGGTACTTAACTTAACAAGGTACTTAACACTTACAGTACAAATACTTGTTCTCAAACCATTAGTATCTACTTTCATTAGAAAATTGTTAAACGCAAACCTTTAAAGTGATATAAGTTCTAATTTTTGATAAAAATAAACGAACACTAAGTTTTCAGTTAAGCTTACCACAACACAACACACTAGTGAAAACCACACCCTAATCGGTGAAGCCGTTTTTGAGATTGGCTCAAAAATCACTATTTTGGATATTCTCATTGTTTTCCATGTACAGACAGCTGTCAGTTACATTTTAACATTTTAATCATTGAGTACTTTAGTACATAATATCTCAATGATTTTAATATCTAATATTATCGATTAGTTACTTTTCATGTTACCTATTATTATTAATGAAAGTACAAGAAAAGTAAAGCGGATTTTGTATCATATTTCAGAGCCGCAGCCAATACTAAACACGGATAAGCCGGTGGCATCCCCCGCGGCTCACGGGTTACTCAATGGGTCAGCGAAACGGAGCATGGGGTCCCACAGCTACACCCCGCAGCAGAACAGCCCAGCGCTGGCCAACGCACCTCCTGCTACTCAACCCTTACCCGGTAAAAATATTATATATATATAGTTATAGTTAATATACATATATGATGTATATATATGATGTAATAATATACATGATATAAATACCCGCTTTGCAGTCGAAATTCTAAATTCTCTCGTTAAATAGGTGTGATTTTATCGATGTATCGTGTTCGATATCATGAACTTCGATGTAGTGATATTCGATGTGGCATATGGGACCCATATACCTACTCCATAAACATAAAATGAAATTATTTAATCAATAATTTTATAATTTTATATTCGCCACACATAATTATGAAAAAAAAATCTATTTCCTTTCTGTTCTCAATGCGAACTAGAATTTAAGTGTGAGTTGTATGGGTTTGTATCAATGACAATATAAGCAAAGATTTTTACTACGAAACATTATTAGATTGAATTATTTTAAGTCTTATTTCGAAACTCTCGAGTCAAAACTTTCTGTATAAAATGTGTAATTAAATTAAATTAATTTGACACTCATTAAAATACGTCGTGTTTAAAAAGCGTAACAATATATCTTAATCATAATATATTATATTTTCTTATTTACCTAACCTCGTTTAATATAATTTTCCAGGTTACGCGACGAAGCCCCCTCAAAACCTACTGACGCCATCGGAACGCGGGTACGGTCCTCCGACGGGCGCCGGCGTAGATCTGAACAACACACAACCTCTGTACGTGGACACAAATGCTGAGGCAGTGCCGTAAGTTAACAATATATTACACTACTAGCTTTCATCCGCAGCTTCGCCCGCGTGGAATTCGTTCAAACTTCAACCCCTATTTCAGCCCCGTAGGGCTTGAATTTCTAAAATCCTTTCTTAGTACTCACATAAATCATGAACCAAATTTGAAGTTCCTAGGTACAGTATTTTCACAAACATACAGCCAGACCGAGAACAGAAATTGAAACTAGTCATTTAAATTTCCGCCTTTCAGGTAATCAAACCCAGAACCTTGCAAACTACAGTCCAGCATGGTGACTATTGCGCCATCCGGATAGTTAATAAATCTTAAAGTATCTTAAAGTATTTCGACATATTGTCACACACATAGCTATCTATTTCAACAGCGTCATAGTCTACATGCTTTATCTCTATCGACATAACGAGGTCAAATGTTTTTATCTGTTATTATTGAACAATTTTAGAGCAGGCAGTTGTCGGTGGTAAGCTGAGTGGTGATTCTATTCCGGCTAGGAGCTTGATGGTCTCAATGTTTTTCTTGAAAAAAAGACCGCTAGCACGTTTTCCTCAAGGGCGTGTCGCAAACTCGCATCATAGATTTCCATGGGCGTATTCTAAGCAACCGTTCCCGTTCCAGATACCGAGCGATGTACAAGTACCGGCCGCAAAACCCGGACGAGCTGGAGCTGAACGAGGGTGATACGGTGTATGTCTTGGAGAAATGCGACGACGGCTGGTACGTCGGCTCCAGCCAGCGCACCGGCCGCTTCGGTACCTTCCCTGGTAAGCCTTCGTCAATATTCAATGGGATTTAATGTTTTTTTGTAACCAAGATGTGTAAAGTACAGTACCTATGCCGCACTTGGCTAGAATGGTGGACTATGAACCTTTTCATTCTGAGAAGAGAGACCCGTGCTCGATGGGTTGAGATGATGGTTGTAACCATATTTGCTGTAAAAGACTCTATCCATTGTTTAGTCTAAGTGCATTTCCCATGTTTCCGGAACTTTATAATAATTTTTTATAGAATTTTTCAAGGTCGTTAGTAATAATAGATGTCGTGTCATCAGGTAATTACGTGGAGCGCATCTGATAGCGCCAGTCGCTGTTGCGTCGGTTGCGGCGCGCCGCGCTGTGCGGCCGCCGCGCGCGCTCCAGCCGATACCAGTAGACGTCGCCGCGTCGCCGCGTCGCGTCGTGTCGTAGTCATGCCCGCTAAGGAGTTTTATTGTATTTAACAGTTTAACTCTACACTACCTTACGTAACGTGAATAAGTTGATTAGTATTTGCATTGTACAACAAAGAGCGACTGTTACAGTATTTGTAATCAAGCATCTCTACAACTTTAATCATGCTGAAATTTCGCCGCGTCAATTCCGAATTTATGCTGTAAAGAACATCTGAATATTAAACAAGACAATTTGTAACAATTGTATCGAATAACCACGTGTGATTTATCGATTTATTCACGTCACGTATGTATGTTATATGTAATCGGCCGCCCCAGTACCCAATAGATTAAGTGAAATGGAACTGTTAGATCACGTATAAACATGTGCAAATGATATAGATAAAACAATAGAACCGTTTTTCCCCCGAAGGGTATAAAACGGATATTTAGGTTTCAGCCGCAGCTTGAACCACATTTGAGATTACCTTCCAATATTCGTCATTAAAATAGGCTATCTCACTCGCACAATGCATCAAAATATAGTGTTGTCTCTGTCTATGCCTTCTCCCCCCTCCTCACACGCAGCGGCCGGTGGCCATTTTGCTTCAGTACTTTTCAGGCCGGCAAGGACCTGAAGGTGTGGTTCAAGCTGCGGCTGAAACCTAAATATCCGTTTTATACCCTTCGGGGGAAAAACGGTTCTATTTAGGTGTTCGAGCCTTAGCTTGAACCACATTTGAGACGTGTTTATTATCTGCCGGCGCTGCGTGTGCGTACTGTGACAGATGTAATAGTGATAAATAGGGAGATTTAAAGTCCAAGGCATAAGTATATTATAATGATTTTTAGCTATTTATTGTAATAATAATGACAAGTATTCAATCAATACATTATTTTGGCAGAATAGTATGAGGGAGTTTAATAAAGTAATTAATTAAATACTACGTAGTAAGACAATTTGATGTAATTAGATGATTAATCAAACACATCGGCTAATGTTTACCAAGATTAATTTATGTAACAGTGAAGGATCCAGAGAGAGCATTCACGTTAGGTCTTGGAACATTGCGGACATCTTTAAAGTAATGTTTAAAGAAGGTGTTCTTTGACTGCCAATAATTCCCCGTAAACCGGTTGCTAGTCCAGGCATGTGTCGCCACGGCAGCACGGAAACTTCCCGCCGAAGCACAGATTTGAGCCTCTTTAAATAAGTTCTGATCCGACCCACAAAAACCGTTAGTGAGGCAGGTTTGGCGATTCCGCGTGTGGTAATAAAGATGCTGCTAATACCCTTTGACGCTCGACGTTTATGAGAAATGACGTATATCCTCATCCAAAAACTATGTCAAATCTATTGTTGTTGTCCTTGCGTCCATTTTTCAATAGTCATCTAGACAGCTCGACTGTCTGTAGGAGATTGAATTTGTTTTGGAACCGAAGTTTGACCAAAATAGTAATTCTACGTCCATATCTTCAAATGGTCCTCTTTCTAGGGATAATAAGGTGATGTCGTGGACCCTTCCCCCAGTAACAACAACAGTAGAACGCTAGCATGTCTGGAGACTGCAAAGAGATCCTTTTCGTTGAAGCTATACGATACTAAAAAGTTTATTAAGTCCTCCATTTTCTAAGACAATTGTTAGTAGTTAGTAGTAGTTAGTTAGTAGGAGGGCGTATAGCGAAACCTCCTCCAAATTTTGCAACGACCGACTTATGCATTGCTTTTGTTCTGGGAGCTTACTTGACTTCATCATGAAGGTAGCAAAGGTACCTTGCTAAATCTTGTGGGTTTGGATTGTGTGTCGGGATACTTTTATTTATGGCCCAAGTATACCACTTTCTCCATAGTGGTTTGAAACTTTTTAACAATGATTTTCTCCAGGATGACTCTAATAAAGCAATTTCTGATTCAGTCCATCCTTTTACTTGATGTGACCAGCCCGAACCATCCTGGCCCTCAATTTAAGGTGCTCTGCCTGTGGGGGTGCTCGGTTTGTTTGTAGATCGATCTAATTCTTGTGGATGTTCGGGATAAGCAGAGGGGAACCCATTGCCCTGAGGCGGAATTCTGGTTTCCAGAAAGCGTTCTCCCAAATTGGAGCGATGAGAATATATAATCCTTTGTCCGACTCTTCTAGAAAAGCATGGATTTGTTCCTCGACAGGCCGTCCGCTATTCCATTGTATACACCCGGAATATGTCGCGCAATGAGGTGAGATTGTTGGTGTTCGCAGTATAAGAGGATTTGTCGTGCCGCTCGCAGCAATTTTAACGATCTCGTTCCCCCTTGCTTGTTTATGTAAGCGACGTTCGTGCGATTGTCCGATTGGAGAACAACGGTTTTCAATGTCAGTTCGAGATTCAGTCTCCGAAGCACTTCTAGCACCGTCCATAATTCTTTGATGTCGCTCTACCATTCCCTCTGAGTCGTTGACCATTGTTGCCATAAATAGCGATTGTTCGCTATGGTTCCCCAACCTAGATCGGCTGCGTCCGTTGTGATGAAGATCGAGGGATCTTCGAAATGTATTGGCATGCATTTCTGAATATTCTCCATACACCATAATAAGTCCTTTTGCGCTGAGTCCCGTAAGGGAAACTTCTTGTAAGGGATCTTGTCTGGTAACCGATTTGAGGCTCTCTGAAGTGCTCGGCACTGAAGCCTGCTCAACGGTACCGTCAGTGATGCAAAGTTTAGTTTACCCAGTAATATTTAGGAACGTCCGCCAACTCTATCGTTTCAACCGCAGAAACTTCGATATGATGTGCTTTATTTTAGAACCGTTGGGGCACAGGCTCTTGGTATTTTTTACTGTGTCCAAATGATCCCCAGGTGCTCCAATCTGGTTGATGTGGTTAGAGACGACTTCTTCCGATTGGGATGCCACCCTAAATCCTCTAAGTATGTCATTGCAAACTTGCTTTGACTTTCCAGGATTAGGGGGTCTAGGTGAATTGTTAGGAAATCCTCCAAAAATAATAGGACTCGCAAGTGTTCTAGCCTTAGTCGTTGCGCAACCCAGTTCGTTATTTTGGCAAACGCGGCCGGACTGCTTGCCGGACCAAATGGGAGGCAAGTAATTTCGTAAACGGTTCCTTGATACGCGAGGGACAGGAACCGGCAATGAATGGGGATATGAAAATATGCCTGCGAGGTATCTTTAAACATCATAATTATAATCTCCCCTCTCTAGATGTAGAGGTATTTGAAATTGATTTATAAGACGAAAAGACGGGGCATGAACATAATTGTTTAAATTCTTAAGGTTGAATATAGGGCGATTCTCCCTGTTGGATTTTTTTCCTCAAGATCATCGTTCACCAAAAAACCCGTTTGATGAATGGATTTTTGTAAGGCGTTGCAATCTAGTTTTGCCGTGGCAATTCGAGGGAATGTTTCGTTTGAAGCCAGAGTCTGTTTCTTCTTGTAAACTGCTTTATAGGTGGGGTTGTCCGAAAGGGGATTCTGTAGCCTTTTATAATTTTTAATATACTTTCGAGTGCCTCCCTCCGTTGGCTTGTGTGAAATGCGAGGTATCCCGCTCGGATGGAGTCAGTGGAGTTGCGTGTGCCTCCCCCCCCTTTTTTTTGAATTTGCCTGGTTGGTGTGTAGGGTTCGATTGCTTTGTGCTTTGAGTGGGGTGCCATTCCACCCTTTCCTTTATTTTGGGAATCAATTCTTCTTGTAGATCCCTGGTTATTATGCAGGTTTGATTTGCGCTGAAATTTATTTCATTTCATTTATTATATGCATAACATATGTCACAATGTTGTTCCGTATCTAGAAGATTTATTTTGCTTCCTTTTGTCAGGAAAAAAAAATTATGAATTCCCCGTGTTCCTGAACTACCTCAGTGAAAGCTTTCTCTTCAAAGAGATGAGTCTCCGAAGGGGGTATTTCATGTAAAAAGATAATTCCCTTCATGTAAAAAGATCTCTGCGGTTCTGTACTACTTCTGTCCTCCGACCACAAACATATTGCAGTAAAGAGTCTGAAGTCTTCCTAAATTTTGAGTCTGCTGTAACGAAGTCCTGCCATACTTTCCCTTTCATTTAGGTAAACAATCTAACAGTTGTTGGAAAACCATCCATTGTTAAATTAAATTAACCCATTTGTGATCACTCTTAAAGTATGGTCAAATCGTTCGAGGACAGCGACAGATTTCCACTCTGGGGTAATACCCGCGAGGAGGTTATTCGGGTTTAAGCACAGAAGGCAGGAGTAGCCTGAAATTGTTTTTGTGTTATTGGCATAAAGGTATGCCGTAACATAAGGATATTGCGCCACTCTGAGTCGCAAAAGCCCCCTTCGATTCCTGACCTGTGGTCTTCATGGTGAAATCGAGAGTAGGTTCACTATCAGATGCTTCGGCATGATGCATGCATTGTGCCCCTAAGTTCAACTTCTCGTGAACGTACCGAGGGGCAATTCCTACATCATCCCCAGTGCTATCTGGGAGGGATTCAAAGGATCCATCTAAGTCTTGATCTAAGTCTTGTCGTTGACTTTTCTTGCAGCAACAACTTACCATTTTCATTCTGTTCCGATTGCATATTAATCATTTTATGAAACAGGGCCATTTGTTGGCTAAGGATAGTAGCTAATAAGTGCTCATTACTGCCCTGGTCTGCTTCTCAAATTGAGCGTGAGTGGATTGCTTTTGATGCTTCATCGGTGTTTGACCGTGGGTCGTCACTTCCTAGCTCGGAGGAGGCATCCAAGCGTCTTTTTAATTTTGATTTGAGTCTGGACACGGTGTCCCTGAATATATTGTAAGATGGTGCATGTATTTTTCCCATTACACTGTGGGGGGCATATAAGAGTGAGCACTGTATTCGCACTTCGACAAGGATGATGCTGATAGGTTGAAGGCACCAGCCATATCCACAATAGGGATGGCGAATCTTAGCTTTATTTCTACGGAGGGGGATATCTGATCCCCACAACTCCCAAACAACTCTTGAAAGGTATAGTTGTTCCATTCGTGCCAACCGTTCGGAAAATGTTGGTCGACAGCAGCAACGATTACCGAGAATGCTCTTGTATCAGTTTGATACGTCTCCAAGGCCAGTTCACCCAAAGTAGATAATTCGGCCATTTTCTGCAAGTAAACAAGTGGCTGCTTAACTTTATTGAAATCAGAGCAATATGTATATACATTATGTGCTCGCTCGTTACCCTAAACGACAAGTTGCCTCATTAGAGACCATGTCGTCTCATCTGAACGGTCGCCTCATTTGAGCCGTCGTTTCATTCGAGATGACGTGTCGAATCAATCGAGACCACGTGTCGCCTCAATCGAGACGACATGCTGCCTCAATCGAGACGACGTGCCGCCTCAACCGAGACGACGTGCCACCCCAATCGAGACGACGTGTCGACTCAATCGAGACGACGTGTCGCCTCAATCGAGACGACGCTGCTCCATTTGAGCCATCACGTCGTCCCGAGCAGTGTGGCGCGTGGTCTCAACGAGCCGACGCGCCACGCTTCGTCGCTGGGCCGACAGGCGCCGAGCGGGAATAATATCGTCGCTGGGCCGACAGGCGCCGAGCGGGAATAATATCGTCGCTGGGCCGACAGGCGCCGAGCGGGAATAATATCGTCGCTGAGCTTATGAGCGTCGAGCGGAATGTGAGGCAAGTTTCAGAGTAAGTACTTGCTTGTACGGTTTACGTGTTGCCCCGACGAATATTGAAAGCGTACTGAAGCAAAATGGCCACCGGCCGCTGCGTGTGAGGAGGGGGGAGAAGGCATAGACAGAGACAACACTATATTTTGATGCATTGTGCGAGTGAGATAGCCTATTTTAATGACGAATATTGGAAGGTAATCTCAAATGTGGTTCAAGCTAAGGCTCGAACACCTAAATAGAGGATTGCGAGGTATAAACTGCAACATAAATCGATCGAAATACGAAAACAGAGAGACTTTTGGTCGCCCCTTTAGAATAGATGGCCATACTTCAACCCCCCATTGAGTATATTATTATAATTATGGCTGTCTCAGTAGGATCGCGTTTGGCGTGATCGTAGGTACTTCGTACGCTGGCAATATCGAATGATTTACTGCGCTCTTAATGACTACCTTACTGCATTATAATCTTAGATTATGGATACGATTGTAGATACATTTCATTTGATCTGAAAACGATAATGATGTGGTGTTCGTAGAGTACCTAGCTATAATAAAAATATCTTAATACGGGTAGGTGCCCTCTATTATCCCGAATAGTAACGTACCAATCATAGTAACAGCGTATCTGTTATGATAAAAAAATGAATTCGAATTCCCTTAATCTAATGTTACCAAAACTATACCATGACTTTTTATAACATTTTATATATTAATAAAACTAGCTAGGTATTGATGTTCATTATAATAACAGTGTCGTATTTATGAAATGTTACATTTATCATATCATTTTACATTTCAATGTTCGTAAGCATTAAATGATAACCAAATACTTCATATATTATATTACTTTGATATAACAACACAAAGAAGCACAAATTGCCAAAATATGTAACAAATAGCTTCATGATGTAATAGGTATCTAATCTTTGTACGCTAATATCGTGTTTAACAGACACCCTATTATAGATGTCTAAATATTGATCCTACCCAAAGTTATTTTACGCGTCCCAAAGAGTATGTATATGGAATACCTTATGGTGTTGTATAATTGTATAAAAAATAATAAAAATACTTATATACTTGTAAAGTTGTTTAGTAGATATAGTAATTTATTTAAAAGAAAAGTAACGTGGGCTAGAGCTCTTCTTTTAAAAGCACAATTTTAAAAGAATGCAGCTGCAATAAGTGGTTTACTAATTTGTGTGAATTAACATTTTTTTTCACGTTTAAGTATGCGTCGCCGTTCAATAATATATCGGTAAAGTAGCTACGATTTTTATCACTCTTAACGTTAAATCTGTCTTTGTAACTAAGAACAAAAGTCGAACTTTGAAAATTAACAGTTATAACATAACAAAGTTTTGACATTTTGTGACATGACGATGGTTATACTAACACATCTGAAAACTTGTATCACAATGTATTAGTTACCGCAATAACCTAATATTTATAATAGGAGTAATATTCACACTGCAATACTCATGACTATTACTATGCAATGGCGAGTGTATATAGGGCGAGTAAGTTTTGGAAACGTTTGACAATACAATTTATATGCTTAATTTTTACTTAGATATAATGAATATTACGGTATAGAAGTGCTATTAGTCGGGTATGAAGGTATTGAGCGAAATATTACTTTTTTACTAAAATGACCGTAACTTTAAAGTAAGCGGCTTTTGAATGTCTAGTCATGACGCGAATTGTTTAACTGTTTTCATATCATTTCCTGTCTACCTTGTCCTCTCCATACATTTTATTGTTCTTGAATACAAATTTTGAAATTTTAAGTAAATGTATAACGTTTAGTATCAAAAGTTTTGTGAAGTAAGTATAAATGTTTGGTGTATCACATGCATAAGTTTACCAAAGTGTCTCCTCGCCCTATGTAAATGCTTAATTTGTGTAGTTCGGTTTGTAACCCATTGTTGTATTTTACTTTGTTAATTTATTTTTAGAAGCACAAACGTTTTATTTTATTGTTGACATCTCGACATGAAATTTAACATTAATTGCTATTGTTTAAATCATCACATCTAATAATATAATCTTTCTATTATAAACGAGTTTTATTTCTGCCACAAACCTATTTTTATTTCAAATAATAGGGTTATTAGTCTCGGTTAATTTTAAATCAATTCATATTTTATACATTGACCGTTTTAATATTTGTTCGGTGATAGTTCGATGTTTTTAAGAAACATGATATTTAATGGAACCAATTTTTTTATTTTAAGCATGAAAATCATAAAATCCTAAGCAGAGGTGATTGTAGTTCATTATGTTACTTAATAGCACAATGAAATTGCAACATCGTTATACAGTGGCTATAGCATTGGCTATAGCGACTAGCGACAATGAACTTAATATAACTAACCTAGCGACTAATGTTTTGTCTATTGGACGACCCCATCTATCTCTATGGACCCTATTCCTACGAAAAGCTGTTGCTTAGCAACAGCATTACGTCAAACATTCAAACAATGAGTTGGACGCTCTTACTACAAGGGACTTTTTAGTGTTTTATTAAACCGATACTATAGTATAACTACAACAAATCACCAGTTAGTAAATGAACAGTTATAAATAATTTTGTTTTAAGTCAGCACTAACATAAAATGGTAGAGACAGATTGGAGAGAAATTTTGAGTTTCTCCCAGCGAGAACTCATGCAAGCAGATAAAGATCAGTTATGTGAAAATTTATCCTGGATGGAAGCAGACGATATTGAGCTTAATTTTACGGATCTTAAAACTTTGTTTAGACTCGCGCAGGATATTTTGAAATACAAGAGCGAGCAGGTACGTATAATATTTGGCTCATTAATTATGATTATTTATATATAAATAGATATTTATATTAGAAGTTCTGTATAAAAATGAATATTACATTTCATTTATAAACAGCATAATGTGAATAAATCAACATATTTTTTATCAGGTAAATAACCTAAAAGGAGAGTTAGAAAAAGCGAACAAAAGAGGGAGTAAGAATAAACATAGGGATAAACCAATTGGTAAGCTTTTTAAATCAAATTGTAAAATAAAACACAGTATCGTTGTTGAAAACTCTTATACAAAGGATTTTATTTTAGAGTCCCCCTCCAGAACTTCTGATAGTTTCATAGAGACTATATCACACCAGGAAGATGTTATTAAAAAGAATAAAAAAATATTACAGCAACTTTATTCAGATATTGCTCAGTTAGAAGAACGTAGCAAGAGATATAGAAATAAGGAGAATATAGAAAAAGATAGCGATTCAAGTCGTGATCCTTTATCAGAAATAAATGCTACGGCTCAATTACAGAATGAAATTTTTCAAAAGAATAGGCATATTCGAAAACTGCTTGCTGACGTTAAAGTAAGTAAGAATTAGAAAACCTATGTGATCTAATTTATAAGAAACTTACGATACCTACAAATGATTGACAAGAGAATTTATGGATTATTAGATGTTTTTTATTCCTTTAATCTTAGATTTTAGAAGAAACCAACGTTGAACTAAAAGAAAAGTTGACCCAGCTTAAAGATAAATTAAAAGAAGCCACAAACATAATTGAAAACTTAACTGAACAGTTATTTTCAATTAATAGTGAACGTAATCAATTAAAAGGTAAGCAATAACGTAACGTCTTGTATTTGAATTACCTACATCACCTTGGCTATAATTTATTATACAATAACAAGACTAGAATTAACGAATTATGGAGTTTTAGAGGCTTTGGGAAAATGTGAACAAAGTAAAGGGAATTTATTAGCTCAAATAGATTCATTAAATAAAGAACTAAGTGTTAAGGACACAAGCAAAGAAAATGTACAAGTAGAAGTTAAATCAAAATTACAACATTTAAAGGTATTTATTGCCGTAAGTACTGTAAACAATTTTCAATAACAGCTGTGAACTTTATTTAATTACTTTTAAATTTTGTAGAATTTGTTGAAATCACACAAAAATGAAATTGATCGATTATCTGCCGAAAATACGCAACTAAAAGAAAATCTTATTCTGGTTTCAAAACCAGTATCACCAAAAGTAAGTAGATATTATCATTTGCATACATATATTAATCATTTTTAACTGTTACTAATGTTAATATTATTATTGTTAAATAGAAAGATAAAAATGACTTACAATTAAAAATGAAAGAATTAGAAGACAAATTGTTAGAAGCATCTAATGAAATAGAACAATCAGCCAAATTGATTCAAATTCTAAAAACAGAAAATAAACGCTTAATGAATATTATTAACGAAAGTCCAGATGTATCTATACATGAAAATAGAAACGAAAGTGATGATGGGAAGGAAAGGAATCTCATAATTAAATTAAAAGACAAATTAAAAACTGCAACAGTTAATTTGCAAACAACCGAAGAGTTGCTTGTTACCAGAGAAAAAGAGGTAAGAAATGCCATACCGTATTTCGACTGAGTAGAACTGTTATAATAACAAAACCCTATGTTAAATGTTATTTTGACCTAGTTTACACGTTAGTTAATTCATTTTTAATCACATATTTATTTCCGAATTCACCGAAATTCTCATATTCTTTCTGTTTTGTATTGTGTGCAATTTAATCATTATTTTAAAGATCGCTTTGAGTATCTGTGTGATTACCATGACCAATTCCTTCTCTCAACCCGGAATTAAGATCTGAGATCACCTATCCATGATTTTTCCTTCTTCCATAAATTCATTACTGATACTGCTGTCCGTCCATGGAATGCTCTTCCTCTTTATGTTCGGTGCTCAGAATCGCTTGAAATTTTTAAAAATGAGTATTTTTTTAAATAGAAATGTAACATTTTCCTTTTCGCTTACTGTTCTTGGTATGATATGTGCCAATTGTGTTTTATTAATCAAATTTAGTAATTTAATGCGAAAAACGTCTGAGCTCTTGAGAGTGCAAACGGCATTCATTGCTATGCAGATGACAGCACGGCAGATGCCCATTATACAGGCCCTGCAAATGTCTCTCGGTCATAAGTGGAGGATAGCAGAATCAAACTTGTGTCTGAAGTAGAGAACTCTCTGGAGCAAGTCTCGGAATGGGGTCGACTCAATTTAGTTGACTTCAATCCCACGAAGACACAAGTTTGCGCGTTTTCCGCTAAGAAAACCCCATTTGTCATGGTGCCTCAATTCCAGGGTACCGCGCTCACCGTTGGTAAAAGTGTTGGATTTCTGGGCGTTGACATTTCGAGCGACGTGCAGTATCGGAGTCATCTGGAAGCTAAGGCCAAATTGGCCTCCAAAAAGCTTGGTGTCCTAAACCGGGCGAAGCAATACTTCACTGTGAAGGACCTACTGATGCTTTATAAAGCACAGGTCAGGCCTCACATGGAGTACTGCTCTCATCTCTGGGCAGGGGCGCCACAATACCAGCTTAGTCCATTTGACGCCGTACAACAGCGCGCGGTTCGAATTGTCAACGACCCACGAGTCACTAACAGGTTAGAACACCTAAGTCTGAGGAGAGACATGGGATGCCTCTGCTTATTCTACCGGCTTTACAACGGTGAGTGCTCCGAGGAATAGTTCGATTGGGTGCCAACTTCACTCTTTCATCATCACACCACTCGCCGAAGATTGAAGTTTCATCCGCATCGCTTGGACTCGTGGCGAACGACTACGGTCCGTTTATCACGATCGTTTTTGCCACGAACGTGCAAGATGTGGAATGAGCTTCCTTCTAAGGTATTCCCGGAGCACTATGACATGGGGTTCTTCAAGAAAGGTGTAAAAAGAGTTCTCCTTCAGGGCCGGCGTTGCACTGGTGACTCCTCTGGTGTTGCTCGTGTCTATAGGCGACGATGACCACTTACCATCAGGTGGCTCGTCTGCTTTTACGTAAGCCCTTCAGGCAATAAAAAAAGGCAATAAAAAAATGTATAAGTACTTAGTGTATTTTTGTAGTTGGCGGAAAAGGCGACACAATTACAACTTGTGCAATCTGCAGAAGGTATCAACACATTATTCAATAAATTAAAGAATCTTAGACGTCAGTTAAAAGCAAAGGATGCAGGAATCAAAAATTTAGTTATTGATATAAATAACTTAAATCAACATATCGATGAACTTCAACTTGAAAATGAAATTTTGAGGTAAACCTTACAATAAATTTCAAAATAAACGTCCACAAAACTGTTTATAACTCGTAACTTTCTATTACGAGCACGACACCATTTACCGTCCTAGTAAATTTCATAGTTTCAATTAATGCAACTCGTAATTCAATTCGGTCATTGCCCGTTAGCGATTTATCTTTTAACTTACGAGAAAAGAATTTATAATCGAGTATTTCATTAATTACAGACGGGAACTACAAATACCTTCTGAACAAAAGGTTCCTATTCAAGGGACTTTAAGAAAATATCAGGACATGGAAAAATCTTTACAAGAAATTACAAAGAAATATCATGAAAATGAAAACAATCTCATAACTGTTCAAATAGATAACCGGCATAAAACACGAGAAATATCTAAATTGAAAACATTCATTAATAGGCTGGGCTACGACAACAAGAAAATAAATGAATTTCTGTTAGATTATACGGATGATGAAAGTTTAAAAGATAACGAGGAGACCTTAAAGAAGTTAGTATAATGATAACATATTTTTGTTGAATTAATATGTAATAATAAAACGTTACTAATTTGCATTACTTAATTATAGAAAGAGTAAAGATGTTCATGAAGCACCAACTATTCAAGGTCCTCAAATGCAACAACTGATTGAAGAAAATGAAGGCTTACGAGTTGGTCTTAAAGAGATATTGGATTTCCTCAAAGATAACAGTAAGAGTTATACAGCTATACATACTACTTTAATTTTATATTTATATGATCGACACTTATTTATAAATTATATAATTTTATTTATATTGTATACAATTTTAAGGTACTACTTCCTCTGGAATACTAGCACTAAAATGTCCAAGTTTGGAAACAATTTGTCACGCCATGGATGCTCGTCATATGGCGGGCTGGTTTGGTCCACATATGACTACACTAATGGATTTGAAAACAGCCGTTGGAGGCAAAGATGCACTTCTCACCGCATTACATGAATCCAGGTAGCCATATTGATGAGAAGCACTACTCTTTCAAACTAAAGTGCAAATCTGGTCAATGCATTATAATTATGATTCTATAAAATTATTTTAAAACCCTAAATATTTTAAATGCGTGTTTTTTTTTACAGAAAAGAAACGTTTGAAGTAATGCAACAATTATCTAAAGAATCTAAGAAATCATTAGAGTTACAGCAAAGACTACTAGAAAAAGAATCTAAAGAAATAACTGAAGGTGCAATAAAAGAAACTTCAGTCACAGGAACATGTGATATAAACGATTTAGGTTGTTTGATACGCGATGAGGAAATTAACAATGTCGATTTTAATAATAAAGCGCAAATGCAAGCTATGATGGAAAAAGTCAATGTCCAATATGAAGATCAATTTAACAATTGTTTGCATTATTTTCAATATAGATTTAAAGTATTAAATGAAAACCTCACTTCACTGGCAATAAGTTCCGAAGATAACATTAATGAATGGTCAGTTAAAGAAGAAAATTATAAAGCGGAAATAGAAAATTTGAGAACTCACTTACAACAAAATGCTGATGACGATACTAGTACACATTCACCCGGTTTACTGACTACTACAGATTTCAATGGTCTGCAGAGAAAAATTACTTATTTAGAAGAGTCATACAAGCATATCAGAACACAATATGAGAATCTTAAAAATGAATACTCAGAAAGCAAACGAGAGACTATGACAATGGCATGTAACTACGAAACAAATATTCAAAGTTTAATGCTTTGCAATATTGATCTTACTGATAAGTTTCGTCAGTACGTACCTGCAGAACTATTTTGGAAACAAAATATAGAATTAAATAAATTTATCACAAAATATCGAAACATCTCTGAAGGCATTGTCGATGTTCATATGGAAAAAAATAATATTTTAAAAAGATTCCAAGAAGATAGGTTATCTAAACTGAGTTATTTAGAAAAACTACCTAAAGGTACGGTATCCGGTTTTATAAAAGTTAAGCAACTATTGCTGTTTTTCATTACACGTACTAATTACTTTAAATTATTTATTTTTAGTTGATAAAAGCAAAACTCATGAAGAAAACACAGAAGAATATATTTTTGAAAAACCATTACAGCAAATTACGACGGAATTGACACAGAAAAATTGCAAAATAGAAAATTTAAATAAAAAAATTGAAGAGGTCCAAGTTGCATCGGCTAAAATAATGTAATTATTATAATAATATATAATTAATTATTATAATATTATATAATTTTTAGTACACTTTATCTGTGAATTTTTTTACTAATAAATTGTTTGTGTAATGTCTAGAGATACTCTTATGGGCTCGACATCGGACAAAGAGGAACACTTTTGTAAACAGCAAATTCATAAACTACGAGAAGAAAATATTATAATAAAAAAGGAAAATAAACAACTGCAAAATCAGTTGCACATCACTATACAGAACGTAAGTCATTTATGTTTATTTTTCATAATAAATTTTATCGATTTAAATAAAATCACAAGGCTTTTTTAATATTTTTTTTTGTTTATAGTTGAATGAAAACAAACAGCAAAAAGAGGATATAGATATAGAAATAAATTTGTTACGGCACCAAATTCTGGATCTACAGTCAGCAGGAGATAATAAAGCAATAATTGCAAGGTAAATAGCGTGCAGGCTATGTTAAACGGATATTATTATAAAAATAATTATATTTAGATTTACTACTGCTACTATTAACACTACTATAAACTTTATTTCAGGCTTAGTGGAGAAATACTATCTTTACTTCTACAACTTGCTCAATGTAATAAAACGATAGTTAAACTAACACGAGAAATACACAAAGAAAAGCTAATGAGAGTTGATGCAGAAGAAATGTTTAAAACTCGACAAAACGTTTTGAATTACTTTATAACTACCTATGAAAATAAATTCAGGTAATTAAAAAACAATCTAAAGTGTATGATATAATACATTAACTTACAGGACTAATTATCACTAACAGTCCCTGTCTAACTATTCTAACACCATCTACTAACTCGACTAACCATCCTAGTCCTTTTACACTAGCGGCACGCTATGATGGCCGGTTTCACACATTACAACAGTGATGTGGAATGTCAATTTATTCTCGAACAAAAAACAATTAAGTTTTGTTTTTGTACCTGATTAAATAGGTTTAATAAAACAAAAATGTAAATGTTTATTTAATTTATTTGAACGAACTGAATATTTGAATGAAAATGAATATACATACTTTATATGCACACAAGAAACATATGAATACAAAAGATACCAAAAAAGGTGCCACAAAAGGCCATAATTAATCAGATTCGTCCATACTACTATTTTCACTGTCGTCACTGCTATCATCACCTACATTAATAATTATATGTTCGTTTTCTATAATATTATCTATTTTCACATCTCTTTCATAATCTTCCCTTATTAATTTAACAGTTCTATTCACAACCTTTTCCCAGTCTCCTTTAGTCACATGTTCACAAGCTTCTTCTAATAATTTTAGCATTTTTTTTGTGGTTTTTCTACACTTGTATACATTTTAGAAATCAATTTAATAAATAAATTTTGAGTCCTAAACCTAAAACTACATTCGATAAAATTTATGAATCTCTGCACATCACTATCGTCAATAAAGTAATACAATTATTTCCTTCAAAGTCGTTATCAATTAATACGGAACTTCATGAGCGGACAAACGTCAAACCGGCCATCATAGCGTGCCGCTAGTTTAAGTCTAGTTATAGACAGCAGCGAAAGGAGGTGCTGCATGCTCGTTTGCTATCTTAATTCCATAAAAAAATATTACAATGGAATTGAAATATTAAAATAATATTATTATATACATTGCATATTTTCACAGGAACATGTTCGAAATTTTACAAGCTCTAAGAAAAGAATATCAAGGTAGTTTACCGCTTTGTACCATTGAGAACTATATTTCGAATATTGAAGAGTTAAATAAAGGAACATTTGCTGCTAATGAAAAGTTAAATGAAATTGAAAACTTACGTTTACAACTTATGACGAAACATAGTGTTTACACGCAAGTTTTAGAAACTACTAAAACACAATGCCTGGAAATTAACAATACGTGCAAACATAGCCTGGAATATTCTGTAAAGGTAAAATACTTCTTACTTGTTCTCTACCTAATTTATATTTAAAAAACTGGTTGTCTGTAAAGTCGGTTTACTGACGATAGTTGAACGTGACAACGTCTTAAGAAAATACTGATGGAATGATTGACAAATAATATCATCAAAGTAAACAAACGTCATGAAATCGTATTTACTACCTGACCACAGTAATTAGGCGCATGACAGATAGCAGTCACGCGGGCCCCCCACCCCGCTCTAGCCCCGCGCGTCCCCTAGTGAGGCGCAGTCGTGTACAATTGTACATTAAGGTCATTTTGACTAGGCTGATGTGAACTTCGTTTTCCGAGATGTTTGCGCAGGTACAGTAACTGACCAAGTACAGGTGGTAGGGCCTAGAGCTCACCCGGGGAAGTACCACCGCCCGCCACGGTACTTTGTACCATTCCTACCGTGTAATAATTGTTTTAAGAACAATTGTGTTCCGGATAGGAAGGTGTAGTGCCGGTTACACTTTTTAGAGGCGACCATCTCAGTCCTCAGGGGTAGCAACGCATGTGTGACCGAATTAGAACGAGACTGATTGAGTCTAGTTCTGGGTCGGTCACAGTTGTTATGGGCGGCAGCGGAAGGTGGTGCTAAATGCTCGTTTGCTATCTTAATTCCATAAAAAAAATTGTACCTCCATTAAACATTCACCATGGTACTTTTGGTACTACTGCAGAATGTACTACGTATTCCCATCCCTAGTTCCAATGACGTCTTAACTGACATGCGCCTAATTATCGTGGTCGGCTAGTAAAGTTACAGAAATTTATCAATAAAAATAAAGAAGGAATACAGGAAACATTTATAAAAAGGTAACATTTAAAATTTATAAATAGTCCCAGAAGTCAATAACAAAGTAATAATTGGATACATTACCAAAATATCTACCTCCAAAGTAATCAAGCTGCCGAACGCAAAGGCCGATTGTGCTTTTTATGTCTGTCTCTCTCGCTCTTAGGCGGGCTAACCATGCCCGAGTGGAAGGGACGCGTGCCTCTCACTCGCTCTCATTGTGAGCGCATAACGTGAGCGGAGCGTAACGCAGTTTCTTGAAGTGTCACCCGGCAAACCAATTTATAAGACGTTGTCACGTCAAAAATCTTGGACTTACATAATAGTTTTATTTTTCAGCGTGAAATACAAAAGCAAGAAATTGATCTTTGCAAGAAAAAAATAGAAGCATTAGAACAATCAAGGAAAAAAGTTATAGAACGATGTAATTATTTAGAGCATACACTAATTCTTATCAACCGAGGCCTCCAGATTTCAACTGTAAAGGAAAATGAAACCATCAACTATAGAATGAAAAATCAAAAATCTTCTAGCAGCATCGACATGGAAGATATACATTCAGAGGATGAAGGAAGTAGCTCTAGTAAAAGTAAGCAACCACGTTTTATTAAACCTAAATATAATTGTAAAATCAAATGACACCTCGATTACTACTGACTGATTTCTACCAAACATAGGTAATATAAACCACCGGACGGAAACTGGCTCATCCATATAATTGCCACAATGTCACACATACATACATAGACCACTTCAAAGTTATAATAACACACTTTTGAAAATATGCGCTTCGATAGGCAACCAAAATTTTCTCCTTTTCTCCTTCCTGTGAGAGGTTAAAGTGCATTCATATTTTTATTTACGTTTAATTTATTAATATTGATCATACAGTGAAATGAACCCACAAGCAAATAAAATATTATGCGAAGTTTTTGATACATTCGTGGTATTCCTTGTTGTGAAAGTTGTGAGTGAGCGTCGTTAGAGACCAATAAATCCAAGAATACGTCTTTTGCTAATATACCCCTTGCTGTTGTTTAAGGAAATCATACTTTTACGCTGCCTGAATCAAAATTTGTCATAAAACCTCGTACGGAAGTAAAAAATGATACTGACGTACCACTTTTCACTGAATCTGTCCAACCTGCCACAAGCCGTAAAGATCAAACTCAAGAAATACACAAACCAGAACTAGTTAATTTAAGTACACAAACCGATTTTCCCAATGAAAAAAAGAAACTCACAAAAATTATACAAACTGATGATGATAACAGATTCAAGGATTTACAAAGACAGATAAATAAGCTTAACGCAGATATTAAAAGGAAAACCGAAGAATCGACTAAAGCCATGAAGGAAATTCAACACTTAACTGAAAAAACATCAATTGTTGATGAACAAAAGCATTTATTGGAGTCAACCGTGAAAAACCTTACAGATTCTCATATTGAAAAAGATAATGTTATAACCTCTCTACAATCCAATATTGTGATTTTAAAGAATCAAATCGATGATTTCAAAATTAATCAATATACTAAAATACTTGAAGAAAATAATTCAACACGTGACGAAAACCAAAAATTGTTGATTTCTCTTAAGGAGTTAGAAAACGAAAATAATTCTATAATAACGCAATATAAAGATTTACTAACAAAAGAAAGAGAAGATAATGCAAAAATTGTTAAAGATTTACAGGCAAAAATATATATCATACAATCGCAAATTGATGGGTAAGTTTTTATTAACTTAAAATTTGACGGTCTCACTGACAAACGCAGTATAAAGTTTAATAATTTTTCAATGTTTAATTTATTTTATCTTTTTAAAGGCAAGCTTTGACTTCAGAGACTCATATTATGAAAGGGGCAAATAATTTTAACCAGGGAATAACTTTATACTGCGTCAAATACGAGTAGTACAGTGCCTATACATAAATATATTATATTTTCGTTAAATAGTTAACGTATAGTCTCTATAGCTGTATTCCATAGATGACTCAAGTAATCCATCATTTGAAGGAGGAGGGTAATCTCAATGTTTATATAAACCGAGACTGCGCTCGACGTAATACGCTATTAATCATGTATTTATTACAGAAGAGCCACACGAAGTGACGAACCTAAACAAGATGTTATAAAAGAAGCTGTCGGTAAATATATTCAAAAGAACACGGAATTAGAAGATATGTGTTTTAAGTTACAAAGTGAGCTGAATGGATGTAAAGCAGAAATGTCAGTAACATTTTTGACGTACGTTACTATGTCTAAGTGTATATTTTCTCTATTGATTTGAAAATTTTGTAGATTAACTTGCCAAAGTGAAGTTGCCCGTTGGAAAGACTTAGCCTCAGAAAGATTGTCGAAAATGGAGCAGCTTGGAGCACAGTTGAAAGAAAGACACAACGCTGAAGTAAGTGGATAAAATTTTAATTAATTTTGCAAAAAATGCATTTCGTAATTTTGCCTTTCAACTTATTTTTACGTTATCAGGTAGAATCCTATAAGGCAGAAAATCAACACTGGTTGTCGCAACTAAATGATACTCAACGCGAGCATATGGAACTCAGATCTCGTTTGACAGAACAAAAAACACTTTACGTTAAACAGCTATCTGATAAGGAAGCTCATATTGAACAACTGCGGTCGGTAGTACAGAATTTAAAGGTAAGGCATAGTTTCAAGTTACCTAGTAATATGATTTCATAAGCTCTTTCTTTAAATTTCATTTGTTGCAGTGATCTACTAAGTAATAAAATTGAACTTTTCCACGTACCAAATACTAATAATTTCTGGGTCAGAAAACATTAAAGTTTTGACCCCTAGCTTACTTTTTCTTAAACTCTCAGGCTCTAGGAATTTAATAAATTTTATTTGCAGACACAAATAATGAATATGCAGACGATGCTCTCGATAAATGACCCTAGTTTTGATCTCTCTGCTATCGTGGAGGTGGAAGAAGCGAGCGACGCGGTGTCACCCCAGGGATCAGAAAGACTAGAACTCAAGTTTGAATCGGTTATTGACTTGGATGAATTTCAAGACGATTATATGAAGATGCCTACTACTTCTACTGCCATTTGGTAAGAATTGAATAATTAACTCTACTTATAAATGTCAAGCAGTAAAATGTAATATTATTTTGGTTGTCTTACTTATCTATCCATCATAACTAAATACCGACATTTTGACCGACCGACTTACTTACTATTTAAGTACTAATGATGTATTTAAATTGGACAGTAACAAATGCGGAATGCGTTTCTTATAGGTACAAACTGTGTTTCAGGCAAGAACCGTTAATAGAGCGACTACGTCGGGAGAAACAGCTAATTGGTAAACAAAACGCCATTCTTAGAAGACAAATTAAAGCTGTTGCTGCAAGGGAAAGACGAGCACGACTCGACGCACAGAATCTTAAAAACCAAGTGTTTAGAATGTATGTAATAGTCTTCTTTAATAACAAAATAGTCACACATAATAATAGAATCATTGAAAGTTTATGACGCAATGCTTTTTAGATACCATATAAAGTGAAATTAATTGAGTAGTACAAGAGATTAATGTCAGAGAATTGTTTCTAGACGCCGTATATTTTCATTATGCAACGCGATTGTGTCGGCAGGTCATAGATTTCCATGAAAGACGGCCGACATTTAGCACTGAATGACTTTTCATCTATTTACATTTGAAACTACGTTCCATTTAAAACTTCCAGCACCACATCCGGCAGTAAGGGAGCGACAGCGGAATCAGCGGCTCTTCAAAACAAGATCGCAAGTCTGCAAGCCCAGCTAACCAGTGCGCGTCGGGACGCCCAGTCCAATGTTGCTATTTGGGACAAATGGAAAAGGTCAAGGTTTTTTAATTCTAATAATTGGTTTAATGAGTTGGGCTTTTACGTAGGGTCTGTGTTGGAATCTTGCACTTACTTCTTATTTATCCAAGTTATGTGCACATTTAAAACTATCTCAACCAATCTAATGCGCCCCTCGTAGGGCCTCGCATTGGGACAGGAGACCTATGACCAAGTATGCACTAAGATAATTTATTAATATTAGTTACCCTTGATATTTCCAGAGCACAACAGACAGCAGAGAAATGGCAAGCTCGATATGAAGAAAAATGTCAAGACGAGAAGAAACTGGAGGCCAGCCTAACCCTTACAAAGTCTGCCTTGTCGCGGCTGGAAAAAGAAAAACGTGTGCTTTTATTAAGATTGTCCGAATTGAAGAGTGAGTAAAAATCTTTAATTAATAATCTAACAACAGCTGAAAATTATATTGGCAGCAATAGCGTACGTGTACGTGGCGGTATCATAATGTATATTAGGGCAAAGATTTAAAAAATCAACAATTTCAAAATCATCGTTGTATTTACTCTTAAAAATAAAAAGATATTATGTTTTATAGGCGAATCAAGATCAGCAATAGAAAAACAAGATGAGGAGCGGTCGGAGAAAAGTTCGCGATTACAGAGCGATTTCAGTTGCACCTCGCCGCCTGTCTCCACGCGCGCTCTCCTCGACCGAATTCAGGCGCAACAAAGACGTATAGCGGCACTGGAAGTCGCGGAAAAGGTATAACACTTCTTACTACAAGCTCATAAAACTTTTAGCACTAAAAGATTTGTGACTGTTTGAATACACGTATTCATCACGACTTACCTAAGTTATTGTTTAGTCGGATTAGCCTAACTTTGAGTCGATTTCGAGACTCGTCATCATCGAAAACATTAATAAAAAGTTATCAAATTTCCTAAAGAGCCCAGCTTCTCAAAACCTTGCCAATGGATTCAATCTACAACGACCGTATATATTAAGCCGGACTCTACAAGATAGGACTCTAAAATTGTATTTATTTTCTTTCAGGGTAATGAACCGTTAGTATCAGAATACGAGAAAGCGTTAGCAGAGATAACTTCATTAAAAGGTCAAGTGTTAAAACTAGAGTCGACTTTACTGGAGTCTCAAATACGAACTCCTCTTAACAGTTCGAATGACACGAAACCTGAGCTGGAGTATTGGAAAAGGTGAGTAAAATACAATTATACTCATTTATAGATTACGGCACACGTTAAGGAGGAGGACAGGGCTCGGTATAATGTAAGATCATGTGATGGGAGGGATGTACGGTCACTAGAAAAGCTAGGTATAGGTAGCTCTTAACTTACTTAAAATACCGGTAAAAGGGGAATAACCCAAAAGTAAAGATATTCTGTGATATTGTTGCCTATATTTCAATTTAAGCTAAAAATTGGGTACGAACGACCTTTCATATGTGTATAAACTTAACATTGTAACTTTGTGTTTTCCTTATCTTGTGTAACTTTATGAATGACTAATAATTATGTATGTAGCATAATTATTATGTAAAAATATGCTCGTAGAGATAGATAACTTAGTCGGATGATAGTGGGGCAGGTAATGTTCATGGTGTATTTTTCAAGTTACCTGTAATCTAGGGTTCCTGATCAGAATCTAGTGCCTAGTGCCTTTAGTAGTGGATTAGTAGACATTACACTTAGTCTGCTTATATGTAGCAATCAGCAATTCCGTTATTTTATGAGGTTTTTAAGCGCTGGCTTTTTTATCTTTTAGTTATTGCGACATGCTCAAAGAGGAAAACATGCAATTGACCCTACGAGTGAATTCTTTAGAGACCACGCCTACTTCTGCACATCAACAGCGAATAAATGATCTCGAACAAACTGTTCTTACACTGCGAGGTGAGTCTATATGTATTACTTTTATAAATTGTGATCACTAGCCAATGTATCTACGAGTATGAAAAAGTAACATAAAGTAAATAATAAAGAGAAATGCGGGACAGCAAAAGTAATTTTTGTTTTGATAAATCAATATTTATTATGCATAAATTTTCTAGGTTTAGTGAGCAAACTGCAAGCTGATCAGAAATCCGGTGCTTCAACCAAACGCGCCGATTCCAGGCCTGGCAGTGGACGGAGCACGACTGAAAAGGTTAGTTATAATCAGATCAGTAAAAATATCTGTTTAATTATATAAAAATCTTAGTATCGCGATTAATTGTCATTTCTTGATTTTATTTGAAAAATTGTCATTCTTACACTTTCCACGATGGGAATTTTTGAAGGGAACTCGTAGTAATTGTAAAACTATGTTCGAATAAAAATCAGGACCTGAAGGAAATGTATTTCATTTAATTTGATCGATGAATTTATCATACTCATCAACAATTATAAAACATACAAAATTAAAAAAACAAAGCGATCATTGTCATCATGGTTGTTTGTAATGTTACATTAGCGACAGGTTGCGATAGGGTTTGAGAAAACTAGACAGCATTCTGACTCCGATTAAAAAGAGATTGTGTGTTTATGGTCAAGCTTCTTGATAATTACAAATAAAAGTTACTTTTTACTAGGTTCGTAACCAGATCGATTCGTACCGGACGGAGATATCCAATCTCAAACGCACTATACAAGAAAAGGATCTGTTACTAGAGAAATCAAAAGAAATGCTCAAGATAGCGGCGGAACGGGAGGACGAATTATTGAAAGAGGTAGCTAAATATACTTACTTGGAAATGGTACTCACGATAATATGAACTTTCTAAAACGTTTATTGAAGTTTAAGTGGGAGTTTATGAATTATGAATTAAATTTTCTGTTGTTGGTCTATATTTTGGTACTCCTGTCCTTATTAATGCCGGTGTCTTGCCATTAACAATAAGCTGTCTTTTTGTGGCTATGTGTGTGTTGAGTAACTAACGGTTAACGGTGAATTTAAAAATAATTCATTTACTTCCTAAAGTTAAATTCCATTTTTATTCTTTAATATGTAGGACTGACATTTAGTTTTTTATTGCTTATTGGTAGATACACTTCCGATGAATCTGCCATTCTAGACACTGAAACGCACCTACGAATACGATATTTTTGAGATGTATTATTTATTAAGTCGATTTATGCTTCCCTTCTATACCTATTGAAATTAAAGAACTATCCGGACAAAATAATTTCATGATTTTTCAACGTAGCTATTATCTGACTGTCAGTCAGTGAGTTTTAATTTGTTTTAAGTTAATTATTCTACTGATTTTATTTATGTAACCAAAATATTTTGTTTCAGAACATGTTGCTACGTAGACGTTTCGATGAACTCGTTGAACGTAAAGGAGGTTTTTTATCGGCTTGAAAACATTTTATTGCGTTCTTAGTGTATAAGAAATTAGTGTTAAGGCAATAATTTAACATTTAATTTTGAAGGAAAAATGCACAATTTAAACTGTAACATTTTAAGTAATAATAATATTAAAATATAACATAGATTTTATTTCTAACAAAATCCTCTAAGTATAATAATTATCAATATCTACGTCACATACATACCTACCTACACGTTTTATGCGTGTTTACGATTTTATAAAGAGGTCAATTTATTTAATTACCTACCTAAAGTCAAGACAACGCCTGACAGATAATAAAATTGGTAGATACGTTTAATGTACTTATATCAATATATAAAAATGTTTTTTTTATACGTAGAGTTATTAAACATAACAGGGTTCGAGACAATAGCCCTACAGAAAAGTGGTCTATCACTGTAGCCTTTTTTCCAATAACTTTACCTTATCAATTACTTGTTCTCTTTCAATTGCTTCTTAAGAATATTAGCGAGAATCGGGGTGAAGAGAACTGGGTCGGGGTGACTTCTTTTAGCCTTCTGCCACGGTTGCTCTTGCCTCCATAATAGTGATATTACTGACCCGATTACTATTACCCACACGAAACCAACCTGAAATGGTAAATTTCGAACGAAATTTTAATTTTCTCAATAACAACTAAATTATGAGTATACGGTATACCTACCTATATGATGCAGAGCTGATAATCTTTTAAAATGTTAAGATGATTAAGGTGACGTGCGAGTAAGGTAAAATGCGTGTTGTGATGATGAAGGAAAAATTACGTCAACTTTCATCAACTTTCGCACTTTCAATCAACTCAATTTCATAATAACAACAATATAAACAACTCAATTTGATAATTAACGACTTGGGCTTAATAACAACGATCACAGATGGGCAGAATATACCTAATCTTGATTACAAATTACAATTTTGATATTGTGCCCAAAAATAGTAATTACTAACGATTCTTACCGTACTAGTCCACATATAAGAGATTCTGTACAAGTAAAAGTATTGCTTGTAATCTATGTCGGGTACAGCGGGGAATGTGATGTTAAGTGCACAACCTTCGACGCTCACAGGAAGCCTGGGCGTCGGTGGACGGGGACCGCCGAAACTCATCCACATCGTCAACGCCATACCAGTTATTAGACCTACTGAGACTCCCTGTAACAATAACAAGGGACATACATTTTTAAAAGACAAAAAAATGTTACAATATTAAAAGCCCAAAAACAAAGTATTTGCTCTTAAAATTTGCGAAAGTATTGCGCTTCTTATTTTTGGATCTCTCTTCGTAAATAATAGCTCACGTTACCGTAAACGGCACACAGTTTGAGTTTATTTCTTAACTAGTTGTTTCCTTAAATTGTCTATTATCAATAAAATTAAACTTTTTACCCTTTCATTAGCAAAAGTAGTAAACATTCCCAAGGTAAACACTCCGAGTAGCGGTCCACCAACAGCACCGAATATCGTGAGCGCAGCCTGTAGAAGTCCACCAAGATATTGGGCTAGGAAAGCGAGACCCACAAACACGAGACCAAACCCGCAAGCCAACAGCTTCGTTAACCAGGGGACATGATCTGGGTTTAGTTTACACCATCTACAAACAGAAAAAACAACATTCAGCACACCTGCAAGAGAACATAGATACACTTACAACACAAAAATTACGAATGATGTTAGAATAAGATCGATATTGTAAACGTGCTGATAAGTACCTTGGTTACGCCAACTTAATTCTATAAAATTAATAATAATGCGATAAGCTTCCCATCTCTTATTAAACATGCAAGCATAGACAACGCGCGGCGCGAGTCGCGCCAGTCCCTCTGCCGCAGCGCACGCGCCACCGATGTAGTGTGCCAAAAATAGTTGCATAATCGCCCTCGTCGAGCAACGACTATCGCTCCGCTGAAGAACTACCCCGTGGTTCTTCCCAATTTAAAACCCATTAATTTCCGCTGTGGGCACTGTGCCCCATCCATAACGCTAAGCTAACCAAAGTTTGGCCGTGCCTTCCGCGCGTGCTTCAAAACGGTGTGGTGTAAAGTGTAAACTAGGACGTTGGACCGATAAGAGAGAGTGCTCCTAGCTGCAGTCTGGCGGGGTTTGTGCTGCATATTCCTTCCGTCTCTTCAATCCTAACCGTTTCTTTGTACGAACCGCAAACTACAGTCCACTCATTTGTCAAAGAAAATACCTAACTTATTAGCGCGATCATACCTACTCCAGGATAATTTATATTCCACGATTGATATGTACCAAAATTAAGCACCACACTAACACTAGAGCTGAACAATTATATTTTTTTCCAAAAGTCTTTCCCTGTTTCAAAAGTTCTCTTCTTCAGGTAGCAGTATGACACAACACCTTAAACTAATACATTTACCTGCCTATATAGTCAGAGAGACAGACAGCAGCAAGTGCGTTACAAGAAGCGGATATCGTGGAAAGTGAAGCGCTGAAGATGCCAGCCACGAACAGCCCTGCCAGCCCTGGGATATCTCTCATCGTGTTCACTACGTAGTACGGCATAAGTTGGTCCGACTGAAGGAAACAAAAACCAGTTTAGTTCAAAATTATCTAGACTAGCGTGACCTAATCACGTTGGAAAAATATTTATAGTGATATGATGTCCATTTTTTATTTAGATAAATGGGAGTGCAAGTAATGGATGATCGACAAATTCCAGTACTATCCATCGATTTTCCAACTGTGCTGTGGTTATATTTGGTAAAAATACAACTTTAGTACAGACAGACCGAAGTTCATCACATTTACCTAAGTTCATTTCCATTGCTTCCTGTCCTAAGCGACCCTTCTCGAGAGGTCCTGTTGTTTATTTTATTTCATCTCCCTACTAGGATCCGTCCCTTGGGTATCGTTCCATGAATCTTTTGCTCCACTTTCCCATTTTATCGCGCATCCACATCCACTTCTCATGGTCAATTTGCGCGAATATATCTGTAAGTTTTGCCCTTGTCGGTAAGCCAATGTTCCTAACCTTGTCCAGTAGTTTGAATCCTGTCATGCTCCTCTCCATTGCTCTCTTTGAGATAGCTTGTTTCTCTCAAGCAAATAATAATCCAATTTTATTACGCACATGATTTTGAAAAATTATAGGTGCCTGCTTGATTCAAATCCGGATGGTCTGTTCCAAAGTAAAACGTTTGAACAGCTCGGCTGGCATTGTAACTACCACTCATTATCTAGCTATGTAAAAAAGAAATAAACAATCTCACCGCAGTTATACTCCCAGCAGTAAGAGGGTCACATTCCCTGTAGACGGCGTATATAGCTAGCCCGCTGATACCAGTGAATAAACTGAGGATAGTGATGATAGGCCAACTCCAATACAAACACTGCCGAGATCGATTGAGCGTACTTACAGTGAGAAGACGCTGCACCTGAATTATTATAAAAAGTAGATTAAGTATGTAGTTATGACATCAAATAAATACTTTTAAACAAAAAATAAATCCCTGCCACCAACCCTTAAAGTATGTACAACTATTTGTATCTATACATATAATGTAGAAGAGGAAGAGGGTAGTATCTGGCCAACCAGGCTCCAGCTCTATCATCAATCAGGGGCCGATATGTGATGCCTCTTACGACACTTTGGGCTGTCGTTATTTATTTGGGGTAAGGATGTCATTCTGTCATTGTCTGCCTATAAATTTCAATTCGCTACGCCAAGAAAAAAAAGTGGGCCCTCAGTCCAGATGCAGACTCAATTTACTTATGCTTGCTCGAGTGTTCTGAGCATGGAACTCATGATAGAAGTGCTAAGAAGATTAGAATGGCCCAAATATTATATAGTAAGGAATGCCCTAAAACCGAATGTATAAAACCAGCGCGCAGGCCGATTGCGGGCTCA
Organism: Hesperia comma; assembly: GCA_905404135.1. Taxonomy (NCBI): domain Eukaryota; kingdom Metazoa; phylum Arthropoda; class Insecta; order Lepidoptera; family Hesperiidae; genus Hesperia; species Hesperia comma. The sequence continues at coordinate 8,827,164 of FR990021.1, read as the reverse complement.
TTTGTCGGCTGTCGGTTGACGAGGCAACATCGCTCAAGTGTTAGTTTAAGCAAGTAGTTTTAAGGTGCAATTCTGTAAGTTGATTTTTGGTATTTTGTTTTATGTTTACCGGTGATTATTTTGTTCTACAACTTAAATTTTATGTTTTTGTTTGTTAAAATTATTAAAATTACAAATAGATTATCGCTTATTTAACAGTTGTGTTTTTTTTTATTTAAATTTAAAACCTGATATCTAAATTCAGAACTGGGATAAAGATCTCTATTAAAAATTTGACCATCAAAGAACAAAATAATTATCCTGTTAACATTGTTTTATTTCGTTTTGTTTAACTACCTTCTAGTTTGTCGTTTTTAACAACCATGCGTAAGAAATCGAAACGTAATCGCTCCAGGATTAGAAGTAGGTCACGCCATGCGAGGGATCGATCGGCAAGTAGTTCACATAGGTCTCGTAGGGCCCGCGAGTCTCGTAGCCGTGGTGATTCAGAGAATAGTGCGCACGAGCGTTACGACTCCGCTCGCACTCGTTATCGTAGATCGCGACAAGAGTCGAAGTCGAGAAGTCCACGCGGAACGCCTCCTTCACGCTCACCCGTCTCGCGTTCGGCCGGCGGCGACTCGCTGCAGGACACTTTGAATAACATCCTAATGAGACTAAACGCTGTCGAACAGTCTAGCAGTAGTGGCGTGACGCCGACCCTCAATAATACTGTCGAACCGGGTAGCAGTATTGTAAAAAACGTACCTGCAGTCATTGATCACGCAGTAAATAACAAAAACACTGTATCGCCCGCGAATAGTTTGCTTAACTTGAGCGATGTTCCTCATACGTGCGTCGACAATTCCGAGGGCTTACCATCCACTCATGATCAAGACCCCACGATTCGCAATTCCGATACAATAACAACTTCTTCTCTTACTGTTCTGGCGGAAGCCATTAAGTCTCTAAGGCCAAGTAACTCGCGCGATTACTACGTGTCCACCTTTGATCCGTCCATACATGACATTGACGTATGGTGTTCAGAGGTTGACCGCGCTATGACTGCGAATGGCTGGGGGGATCAGGAGTGTCTTTCGCGTGTGGCATCGTGTTTAAAAGGCGACGCCAAAATATGGTTAAGTGAATGGGTCACAAGTGACCGCACCTGGTCAAACTTTAAAAATGAATTTACACCTCTTTGCCCTCGGAAGTTGGACTACGCCGGTATTTTATTTGAATGCATGAACACGACATCCGACAAATACACGACATACGCTGAGTATGCGAGACGTACACTGTTGCGTCTGCGAGCGGTTAAGGGTTTATCCGAAGAGCTTAGGACTCTTATAGTAATACGAGGTATTGAAAACCCTCAAATTAGAGCCGCAGCGGCAAACGCGAACCTGGTAGCCGGAGATTTAGTCTCGTTCCTATCAATATATACCAAACCAAATCGAATCAAGCCCAACAGTACTCACGTTAAGGCCCAAGTAACTTCGCGGTCGGGAATTAAATGTTACGTTTGCGGTCAACGCGGACATTTAGGACGCAAATGTAATACAATTAGACACACTAAAACCAATAATGTCCCAAATACGAGTACTGCTCCCACTGCTAGGTCCGCGGTGTCGTGTACTTTCTGTAAAAAGACGGGACACACGGAAGATCTTTGTTTTGTAAAGAATAGGTCGGAACCAAGGAACCAGCGAAATGTGAATTTGTGCGCACCCAAAGCTATTACAAATATAGACGTAGTTCCTGCTGTTGTCCAAGGTATACCAATGGACGTACTTATCGATAGTGGTGCCCACAACATATCGCTGATTTCTTCCGACGTTCTTAAGTTTCTTTCGTGTCAACCCAAATACACACGATGTACGTTAAAAGGCGTTAGTGAACACGAAATTGTTGCTACTTCTTATGTCACTGTTACCATTGAGTTAAGTAATATTTCACTAGAGGCTGACCTAGTTGTAGTGCCATCGGAGTGCATGAACGCCTCAATAATAATAGGGACCGATGTTCTGAACCGCGACGGGGTTATGTATGTACGCACAAAAGACAAACAGTATATCACTCACGTAAAAAATGCCACCGGTCAGGTTAATCAAGTTCAGCCTATTGAAAGCTCCTCAGTAAAAACCCCGCTGCTAGGTAGTGATTTGGAATCATTAATGCTTGTGTTGACGCCTTTCTCGAATTTTCTCATCTCGGGGACCGCTACCACCACGGTCACTACTGGCGAGATGGAGATCAGACTTACCAGTTCTACTCCAATATCTTACCGCCCGTATAAATTATCTTATGGGGAAAAACTGAAAGTTCGCGAAATAATAGGGGATCTTTTGGACAAGGGTATAATCAAGGAGTCTCGATCACAGTATGCCAGCCCCATTATTCTGGTGAAGAAAAAGGACGGCTCCGACCGTATGTGCGTCGACTTTAGAGCACTTAATCGTATCACAGAGAGGGAGAGGTACCCACTCCCCCTCATTGATGATCAAATTGACCGTCTTGGGCGGTACACTTTCTTCACCAGCTTGGATATGGCTACTGGTTTTCACCAGATACGGATCAAAGACAACTGCACTCACTACACAGGGTTCGTAACGCCCGAAGGGCACTACGAATATTTAAAGATGCCCTATGGCTTGACGAACTCACCAATAGTTTACCAGCGAATTATCAACGATACTCTACGGGAGTTCATTGATTCTGGCAATGTGCTCGTTTATATCGACGACGTGCTCCTTCTGAGTAACACGGTGAAAGATGGCATTTTGTTGCTTGAAGAAGTACTCAAAAAATTAACGGGATCCGGTTTTTCGATTAACATTAAGAAATGCTCCTTTCTAACCACTGAGGTTGAGTACCTAGGTAGACTTGTAAGCGGTGGTCAGGTACGCCCGAGCGCCAGAAAGATTGAGGCCTTGAAAAACTCATCTGCACCTAAAAATGTCAAACAAGTCCGACAGTTTCTTGGGCTTGCAGGCTACTTCCGTAGGTATATTTCTGGTTACGCCACTAAGACGGCATGCATTGCTCTGCTAACTAGGAAAGGTGTTCAGTTTAACTGGGGTCCCGAACAGGAACAGGTTCGTCAAGAATTGATAACATGCTTGACAAGTGAACCTATCCTCACTATATTTAGACCTGAACTTCCTACGGAAGTCCATACCGACGCGAGCAGTGCGGGCTATGGGGCTGTACTCATGCAGACGCATCCTGATGGCAGAAGGCATGTTGTAGCATACTTCAGCAGGGTCACACAGGGAGCTGAAAGTAAATATCACAGCTACGAGCTGGAAACGTTAGCAGTGGTTAGGGCCCTGCAGCACTTCCGCCATTACTTAGTGGGTATCCAGTTTAAGGTCATTACAGACTGCAACGCCCTCAAATCGACTCAAAGCAAAAAGGATCTTATCCCTCGTGTGGCCCGCTGGTGGATATACCTACAGGATTTCCAATTTACCATGGAATATCGTAAAGGAGTTATGCTGCAGCATGCCGACTACCTCAGCAGGAACCCGATAGCCACAATTAACCAGATATCTAACCCGCGTAATTGGGCACAAATCGCGCAAGCGGCTGATAGCGAAACTAGGGACTTGATGCAAAAGCTATCAGACGGGATATTAGATTCAGACCGTTACGTCATACGAAATGAACTACTGTACTACAAATATACCTCTGTTGGTGAAGATCCGCGTCTCCTGTGCTACATTCCGAAGGGCCATCGTCTAAGCCTATTACGCATCTTCCATGACGAGCACCAACACATTAATTCTGATAAAACTTTGCATCTTATTCTGAAACATTTTTGGTTCCCGAATCTCCGTCAATTTGTAAGGAAATATGTTTCACATTGCTTGGTCTGTATAACAAAGAAGCGGGTACCAAGGGCTCCACTTCAAAACATATCGTCCTGGCCAAAGCCTAGTACTCCATTCGACACCGTACATGTGGATGCACTTGGACCATTACCAACGTCTGAGGGCTACAAATTTATACTGGTATTAGTAGACTCCTTCACCAAGTTCTGCTTACTATACCCGATGTACCATCAAGACGCCAGTGAACTTCAAAAGGTAATGACTCAAGCTATTTCTCTGTTTGGCGTTCCGAAGCTGCTGGTCACCGACCGAGGTCGAATGTTTGAAGCCAGAAGCTTTGTCCAATGGGTATCTGAACTTGGGGCAGATTTGCATTATATTACCCCAGAAATGCATAACTCAAATGGACAGGTGGAAAGGTACGTGAGAACGGTCCTTAACATGTTAAGAGTCGAAGTTGGTCATCGAAATGCCTCCTGGTCTGAATCTCTATGGAAGCTCCAGTTGGTCCTGAATATTACTAAGCAGAAGACCACCCAAGCCTCCCCAATCAGCTTGATGATAGGTACCGAAGCTACTACTCCAATCATACGCTCCCTCATACGAGACGTTGCTGTAAGCAGCCCGATGAACAATCGAGAAGCTCTAAGAGAACTCAACAGGAACCGGGCTGCTGAACTTCTTCGAAAGAATCAAGAAAATCAAGACTCTTTGGTAAACCAATCAAGACATCAGCCACGAACGTACGCCGTCGATGACCTAGCCTTCGTCATAAAATATTCGCAATCGACAGGCAAACTGGATCCTGGAATGCGAGGGCCGTATCGGGTCACTAGGGTTTTACCGAACGGGCGCTACGAACTGAGATTGCTCAGTGGTAGCAAAGGAAAATCGACTCAAGCCGCCGCCCAATATATGGTTCCTTGGAAGGGCGAATGGTGCCCCGAGACTTGTGCCATATTTTTCGATGGTAAGGTTCTGAAACTGTTTAATTTCTCTGCTTTGTCATTATTTTGGTGATTGCTTTCAGAAGTAGTAAGAGACGCACATGGCATCTCGTAAATCTGCTACTCTGTGGGGGTCCTGGCAGCACCCTCACCGATCACCACCGGCGTTAGTCGCCACTGACAAGTGCGTTAGTCGCGCCGGCGTCAGTCGCCACGGACGTTAGTCGTCTATCGCGTTAGATTTACCGGCGTTAGTCGTCAATCGCGTTAGTCGCACTGGCGTTAGTCGCCCCGCAAAGGCGTCAGTCGCCCAGCAAGGGTAATATGCGGTGATGATGTGAAACGGTCGGGACGCCGACAGTTTTACATCTTTACTTCCGTTATTTACTTTGTTATTACGTTGTACTTGTTGTGCCTGTCTGTCTCGCTTTCGTTGCTTTATTACTGCGACTCTGATGTTTGACTCTAAACTAATACAAACAATATCTTTCAGATGGCAATGATGACAATTTAATACCAGAAAGTCAGCATGACAGTGACCAGAGCGCTGTAGCTGGACCGTCGATGCCTTTACTTGAAGACGAGGGTCAGGAAGTTGGACAAGCATGTGAGACTTCTCCAGGTGTACCTTCGAGGAATCTGGTCGAGGACGACCCCGAGTCAGGAGAGGCCGAGTAAGGAATGCCCTAAAACCGAATGTATAAAACCAGCGCGCAGGCCGATTGCGGGCTCATTTGTCGGCTGTCGGTTGACGAGGCAACATCGCTCAAGTGTTAGTTTAAGCAAGTAGTTTTAAGGTGCAATTCTGTAAGTTGATTTTTGGTATTTTGTTTTATGTTTACCGGTGATTATTTTGTTCTACAACTTAAATTTTATGTTTTTGTTTGTTAAAATTATTAAAATTACAAATAGATTATCGCTTATTTAACAGTTGTGTTTTTTTTTATTTAAATTTAAAACCTGATATCTAAATATATTTATTATGTAAGTAAATATTTAGATCCGAGGGGTATTGAAGGAGACAAAATAAATGTTAGGTACATCAATATTTTTAGGGAAAAATTAAAACACAATACCTACTTATGTATTATATCAAAATATATGATATTGAGTACGTTACCTGTGTGTGATTAACGGCATAAAGGGACATATTTGTAAAGAAACCTCCTATTACTAGTGACCACCATGTGTGTCGTACCGTTGGGTCTATGCTGAAACTGAAGTTTAACATATTATTATGTACAATACGGTATTATAATTAATTGGTATCGATATGGCCTCAAGATTGTTACGAAGTTAGAATACCTACTTCGAAGCACAGAAACACTGAAGAAATGTACATATACCACTGGCGGTCACCCATCCACCTACCGACTATGTCAGCGGTTGTTATAATCAATCCATCTTTCAGTTCTTTTTATCTCAAAGCATATTATTTTGGTAAAGTTAATAGGCATGATTTGCAAGGTCTATTATAAATTTAACTTACTGTGAAAAATTGAGTCGTCCACCTTCCTTCGCAATCAAAAATATTTTATCGAATCCCCCAAGCTGGATGGAAGCGAATACGACTATGCTCACCACCGCCCCTAGCATTAAAAATGATTGTAATACATCTGTGAAAAGAACAGCCTTCATACCTCCCATTGTAGAATAAAATGTACAGGCTAAACCTACCACTAATATCGATATTAGTCTATCTAATCCCGTAACAGATTCGAGAACAATAGCTGGTGCGTACAACACTATCCCATTATATAGTAACATCTGCAAAGTATATGTGAAAGATGCAAGCAGTCTTATTTGAGAGCCAAATCGTAACTCCAAATATTCGTATGTGCTAGTTCTCTGTAATCCAAAAAACACTGGTAGATAGAAATAACAGGCGGTGGGCATAACTAATCCAATGCTTATGTTAATGACTACGAATTGCATCCCGTAGTAGTAATTTTCAGCCGCTCCACCGAGAATAGTGATGGCTGACATAAACGAGGCCATCAAAGATATGGCTACAGGGAATATTGACATGTTTTTATCAGCCAGCAAATATTCCTATAAAAGAAAAATGTACTGTATTAAATAACGTATTTAATTTATCTAGGCAATACCTAATACAAGTACAATTGGTGATAATGAATAATATGAGAAGAGTAGGCAAAAAAGGCATCACCAGTGCGTTGTGTGCCATGAAAAAAGAGGAAAAGAGAATGAAAGTACAGTACCTGGCAAGAAATAATGCACATCGGTATCCAAAAAGAGATAATCGGTTAATTACGGCTTTGTAGAGTGTTGTCTCGACACATTGCGCTAAAAGTGCAATATCTATTAAAAGCTGATAAAGCACCCTATCAAGTACAAATATAAAATAATATTGATGTTCCATTGAAGGTTTTAACAACTCTTTATATTCATTTATGAGTGAACGCGACTGTCTTCTACCGAATTCGAAAGAAAAGTGGTAAACGGTAACGACTGTGTAGTAAGGACAACGCTCTACAAAGCCGAAACTAACCGATTATCTCTTTCTGAATACCGATGTGCATTATTTCTTGCCGGGTACTTGTACCTAATGGCTCTCAGGTTCATTTACTATAGGTATTCAGAGTTCAAAATTTTACCTCATTTGTTTTCTGCTTCCCTCCAGTAAATCGAAAGTAAACGCCTATAACAACAGAAGCTAACATCGTAAATACCATTATAACATAGTCCGTAACACCAAAAACCGCACTGTTGGTCATGTTAACTGAATTGTTTTTACAAATTGCTCGTAGTACAAAATTCTTCAAGAGCAGCGCTCGCGAATGAACAGATTTAAGAAGATCAACGATATGTAACTACTTTAATTGTAAGTTTGCTTCAGAACTCACTACATTAAACTTATCTTCAGTTTTATCTCACTCTATCCGCATATTTTTATCACAACGTTACTGTTTGGTCTCGAGTGCAGATATTATTAAGCATACGAGTAAATAGTGTATAGCAACTGCAACTTAAACATCTGAACTATCATTTACTACGTCACAAACGCTACGAATAGCATTGACTTAGAATTGTAAATAATAAATTGTAAATAATATCCAAGAATAAATATTTATGTCTGTTTCGGCCAATATTCAGCCTGGAAGCATACGCTCGGTAGACCAGAAAATTATTGACTAAGCTACAGAGATCAATTTACAGAAAACAATATCAATTGATGCGCTGACGTCAGCCGCTGAACTCATTATGATTAGTAAATACATGCCGAGACTTGGGTTAAGATTCCGATAGTTCACTAACCTTAAATACCTATACAATGGTTTAAGAAATTCGTGATCTCATGAAGAACCAAGCCTCTGCTAAGTGCTACTGTCAGTGTTAGGCCAGACTTTAAAATAAAATTTTGTATTAATGAAACGGGCTATGAAGCGCTCATAGCCCGGCGGCTTGCGTCGATCCTAAGTGATGGACAAAGTTAAGCAACTGCGGGCGCGGTCTTTAGATGGATGGATGGCCAGTGGTAAAAAATTATAAAAGGGCAAAATAATACGACTCGTGTTACAACTTCAGTTACAATTTATTGAGTATTGACAACAACAAATCTTCCTTTGCTGTCGTCGTTCCATTTTCAAATAGGTACCGGTCAGGTCGCTGGCCAGTAACATTTTAATAGAAAACCTGAAAATAAAGATCTGACTCCTCTCCTCTCCTCTCCACTCCACTAAAACACTACACTCCTCAAAAGCACCGCTCCTCTCAATAGCACCCCCAACTCCACATCTGACATCACCAGTATGCCAAAACTGCCCTCGCTTCAGCACATCTCATATCACCACCTCCTGCAGTCATTGCTCCGCACAGTTGGTATAGCACAAGCATAAAATTCCTCCGTTACAAATTTCTTGAGCGCTTCCGTGCTTCGGAGGGCACGTGAAGCCGTCGGTCCCGGTTGTTATCGATAGATAGCAGTCGTTAAGCCATGTCGGAGACCGAAAAAATCCGATATTGGGTTGGCCACTAACCCCTCCACCAATCCGCACTGGAGCAGCGGGGTGGAGTATGCTCTAGGCCTCCTCAATTATGAGGAGAGACCCGTGCTCAATAGTGGGCCATTAATGGGTTGTAGGTTGTAGCCAGCCAGTGGCAGAATACGACAAAAGCTAAAGTGTAAATAATCTCATAAATAGGTCAAACGCTAAAACTAGAGACACACATTTCAACTTCCACACATCCAAATTGTGGTGATTTTATTACCTCGTGTGACTTAATGAATGACTTTATCATAAATATGTATGCAACAATTATCCTCATAGAGATAACGTCGTCGATGGATGATAGGTGCAAGGTTAACAATTCATGGTGATTTTTATGCATGTTTGAAAAGGCAAGAGCTTGTTCAATAGATTGGAGTTCTTAAAACATGCCTTTGGTTTTCAAAATACAAAAAAACTTTCGTTACTTGATTTGGGTCTTGGTCTCAGCGCTGTGTGCCTCCTCTAGGTCTCCGAAATCAATATTCACGAGGAAACGCCTTTAATCTACAGTGCAAGTGCAAGTACAATTTTATTTTATGAGTTTTTTAAACGCAAAATTTATCACTTTTCAGTTTTTGTGGCATGATTAGAAGAATTTATGCATTTGAATCTGCGTGGTTTGGAGACCTTGCTTACTTCAGCGCATCGATAGCGTATAAGTGATTCCAAACAATACACTGCGAGGTGATATATTATGTAATGCGTAGTTATTGACTTAAAAACACCTGTAGGGAGGTAATTTCTTTACTCCCTTATGAATAATCCCCAAGGACCATCCAAATTTCAGCCAAATTTCAGCTGCTTGAGCTATGTCTGTTGTGGTTGTTTTTTGGCTTTTGTCTGTCGGTCAGTCACTCACTAATGGAAGAGTTTTATATAGGTATATTGATACTCGTTAAAAGAATAAATATTTATTTAATAACTTTTAAACTTAACAGAGTACGAGTTAATAGACTTTCAGCGAAATGTGAACTGCCGCTATAGACTTTGTCCAATGACTGTACTCGTACCTTATCATTTCTACTCTTCACTCATTTAACTCTTTCATTTGCTTCTTGAGAATATTGGCAAGAATCGGAGTGAAGAGGGCGGGGTCGGGGTGACTTCTGTTGGCCTTCTGCCACGGTTGCTCTTGCCTCCATAATAGTGATATTACTGACCCCACGACTAAAACCCATATAAAACCAATCTGAAACGATAAATTGCGTACAAAATCTTAATACTCCCAATGAAAACTAAACGGTAGGTTTCTTCAACTTCATATTTGGTTTAGGCTTGTTAACCCGCCGTTGGTGTCCTATATGTCTGTGAGACCGGGTTGTTAGAAAAACACAAATATTTTTTACACCGTTCATCAAATTGCATTGGGTTTTCGAGTAGCTGCCTTATTGCACGCCCCCTACCACCAGTATACTCCACGACAACGACGAGGGCCCACTTCACTGAGTTTTGGTGAAAACCCGGTCTGTGAGACCGGCGTCACCAACGAAGTAAGTCAAATGGTTATTGTATATTTTTTATTTTATTTATTTATGCAGGTCTGTGATTGTTATTTATTGTGTAATTGTATGATTTTATGATAAGTAAGCATTTAGCCTAATGTTATCGATATTTTCGCGTTTGTTAACACATTGTAAGCTTTGTTTCAGTATGTCCTAACGAAAATGCCCTGCGACGCCTCGAGGCTCTTCAGCAAGAAAAAATGTCTGATGAGGACAGCTTGCAAGGGAAATTGGAAAGTGGATCCGGAAGTGATATTAAACCAAGGCACAAATTTAAAAAATATTTATGCCTTGAGCGTGTAATACGAAGTTTTTTGGCTGTTGATGATGTCTGATTTTGAAATTATGTATTTTTTTATTGTATAGTAATTATACCATTTATGTTTCTTTATTTCATTTTTCCAATGTCATAAGACTGACTAAGGTTGATTTTGTTATATATTATGTCAAATATTATTGCTATATTTGTTAGCCAAAAAATATTTGGTAAAATGTCACATAATTTTACAAGATATCGCTCTAATACTGATAAAATAGATTTGAATCATATTTATTCATATATTTTATTGAAAAGAAAGGTGTATTCCTCGTCGTTCCACCAGTAGTTCCACTGGTGGTACTACGAGGAATTTGACATTCCTCCTCGTACCACCAGTGGTACGACGAAGAATTGTAACTCCTCGTCGTACCACTGAATGTTTGCTCTACTTTAGATGTCACTTTAATTTTTTTTTATGTAATTGTATAAATTTATTATTATTATTATGTATTATTACTTTTGTTGTAGTAAATAAATTGATAATAGGTATAAAAATATAAATTTCCCATAGGTAATAGTAGAGTGCCAGCGACTTTGATTTTGATGTCAAAAGCATTGTTATAACGAAAGATTATTACAAACTTGATGATTATTTTGAACATAAAACATCTTGGACATGAGTTTCGTAATTTAGCCGTAATTAGTAGTAAGTGCAATCTGTAACTGTGAGTAGGAAAAAAACTCCTTGGGAGTTTCATGCCGCTTCTTCTTCCAAGACTACTGACCGTAGTCTTGGAAGTAGGGTTTTGTTGAAGCGATGGCGTAAATTGACTTTCGAAAAGTGTTTGTAAAAAACCTACTTCGAATAAATTATATTCATTTATCATTTCATTTAGATAAAAATAACACTCTTATATTGAAACGTTAGGAAAAAATTGACAAATTGCATTACTTAACGAGATCTCAAAATCAGTAGTTACTGAGGTTTTCTTGCTGGATTTGTGTCGTAATAATGTCGAAGAACAAAGAACAATGCCTACTTCCCATACATTTGAAAATCTGGTACAAAAATTAATGTATAGATGTAATGAATAATAGAAGGACTACCTATTGGAGTAATAAATATTGTCTAATAGTCATTTTTAAGATTTGATCGCAGTAAAGTTATAAAAATATAAATAAGTATTGATGACTGTGAAGCCCTTGCAATCATTATCAACGATAGTTTCGTACAACCTACTACTACCTACAACCGACAAATTACTAGACTTACTAGATGTTTAACGACATTTTCTATAGTTCTCTTATTTTCAAAAGATTTATTTTCTATCCAACACATTTCGTTGGCTAACTTTAACATAATAGTAATGTTCTCTTGAACGAATTTCTTTTTTCTTACCCCTGAGTGATAAGGGTTGTTCACCCTTAACATTTTTTGGCAAAACAACGTTTGCCGGGTCAGCTAGTTTAAATATGAAATAAATATTATCAGGATCTATCAACCTAAATTTTATTTTTTCTTTTACTGCGACTAGTTCTGTGACGTCACAGTGTGCATAACCTATTTGTCGGTCGGCGCTAGGTTCACTGTGGTCGTTCGTTTTTTTGAGTTATTTGGTAGTCGATTGTTTCCTTTTTTGTTCCCATTGTAAAATAAGTTTATTAATTTTAATTTTATTAGTAATTGGTGTTTTTAGTGGTAAATTAAGTGTTAATTAAACATAAAAGACTATTTTTGTGCGTTTTGTTCTTTTATTATTATTTTCCACCCCAAAGTCCTAAAACTATAGTATATAAAATTATTTTATTTGTTTCAATAACAAAATTATACCAAATAACACACAGTAAAAGATTCATAAAAAACAGTAAAAAACATTAATTATAATCAGTTTAACAAGTTAAAATCTTTTATCCCACAGAAACTCGTTCATTTTCCGGGATTTGGCCTTCTTTATGAATAATTATGGGTATAAGACGAATAATAAGTTTTTGTAATTTAACTGGTAGGTACTTGAATTACAAAAACTTCCGTTCTGATCTCGTTCTGGAAACTAGCCCGGACAGACAATATTTTTGAAACCGTTTTTCTATGTTTAAGTATCGTGTAAATAATTATATGCACTATCTATAAAAATGCACTTAATTTTAATAAGATTATAGAAAAGAATAAAGAACATAGAAAAGAAATAAAAAATTCATTTGAAGTAGAGCAAACATTTATCTAAAGTAGAGCAAACATTATTTTAAAGTAGAGCAAACATTCGGTGGCACGAGGAGGAATGTCAAATTCCTCGTAGTACCACGAGTGGAACTACTGGTGGAACGACGAGGAATACACCAAAAGAAATGTCTTATTATTGTATCCTTACCAATTAAAAGTAATATAAACAATACATTTTTGAAAAACACGTAGTTAAAAACCCGGTCTGTGAGACCGGGGTCACCAACGGTGTAAGTCAAATTCACGTCACCAATGGCGGGTTAAGTAAAGTCATAGTCAAAGTCAAAGTCAAATAATTTTATTTATGTGGGTATTTTTCAATACACTTATAAATGTCAATTTTTTTGAGTCTACCGCCGTTTCCAAAGGTGCTATTTCAGTATTTCTCTTTATAAGAGGAGAAGAAAGGCGAAACAAACTCCTTGTACATCTTTTAAATCAAAATCTTTCAATTATTACACAAAACAAAACTTCTAGTCTAAGCGGAGCTGGTCGCGGAATTATCACACCCAGGCACCCTTGTCATTAATATATTCATCTAGGTATATTATATCTATATTATATACCTAATACTTATTCTTTACTAACAAGTTGTGATTTTACACGTCGCTTGAACATTTCAATGGGTAAATCACGTATCATGTTGAACTAAGACTAGAGGTTCTTATGTAAAGTTTATAATTGAATTTGAATTCAATATACCTATTAGGTAGCTAAGATTCGGGTGAGCATATAGTATAAATAGTACAGATTTCTCACCGTACTAGTCCACATGTAAGAGATTCTGTACAAGTAAAAGTATTGATTGTAGTCTGTGTTGGGCACAGCGGGGAGTGTGATGTTTAGCGCACAACCTTCGACGCTCACAGGAAGCCTGGGCGTCGGTGGGCGGGGACCGCCGAAACTCATCCACATCGTCAACGCCATACCAGTTATAAGGGCCAGTGAAATTCCCTGTAATATTATAGACAAAAAAAATATATCTAAAAGATGAAACGACCAAAAACACGGTTATGAAAATAATGAAAATGTTGCTCCATTTCTTATTTTTAAGGCCTACTGTCCACGTAAGCCGCACGTCATACGCACGCTACTATCGTCAATTGCCGATGGCTTGCATCTTGCGCAGAAATAATCAAATCTGTGTCCACGGTTCGACACAACAAATATGCAAAATACGCCTACTTTCAGTTCTAGGATGCATAATTGCATATGCATTGGACATTTGACGCGTCCGTGGACAGTAGGTCTCTCGTTAGGTCGTAAGATATGTGCCACCTCTAGCAGATACATGCCTATTGGTGGAGTAGGTATGATATGTTATAATTCACGCAGTTAGTTTGAGTTTATTCCTAAACCAGTTGTTTACGAAAAGTTTTTTCAATAAAACTATAAATATGACCAGTTACCCTTTCATTAGCATAAGTAGTAAACATCCCCAACGTAAAGATGCCAAGTAGCGGTCCACCAACAGCACCGAATATCGTCAGCGCAGCCTGTAGAAGTCCACCAAGATATTGCGCCAAGAAAGCGAGACCTACAAATGCGAGACCGAACCCGCAAGCCAACAGCTTCGTTAGCCAGGATCCATGATCTGGATTTAGTTTACACCATCTGTAATTATGAGAAACAATAGCTACTCAACAAATTTACAAGAATACACAAATACAGTTACAATACAAAAATATAAATGATGTAAGAATCGATATTACAAAATACTCCATGATTCTTTATGTACCAAGAATAACATGTCTCAAGAACGATAAAGTTTCCAAAAGACTGTGCTTGATACAAAATAACTGTTCGTTTGGTCATGGTCCATACGTAACAACAGTAAGAGTCACCTTATAATTTGATGCATTTACCTGCCTATATAATCAGTGAGACAGACAGCAGCAAGAGCGTTACAAGAAGCCGATATCGTGGAAAGTGAAGCGCTGAAGATGCCAGCCACGAACAGTCCTGCCAGCCCTGGTATATCTCTCATCGTGTTCACTACATAGTACGGCATAAGTTGGTCTGACTGAAATTAAATAGAACGAGTCCAGTTCAAAATTAGATTCTCGTGAGAATGATTGCAAAAATACTTATTAGGTACATAATAATTTCAAACTTCTTTCTGAAAGATGATTCTGAAAAATTGGATGCATTAGATGACTGAGCGGCAGCTCAACTTTCCTCTGCTATTCATCTTACAGTATCCCACCGTTCTGTTGTTATAGTGGGTAAAAATCCAGTAACTCGAAATCCACTGGGTCTCTAAACAAATTTCCTCTCAAAAAGGGTAGGTAGGTGCTTTACCAATTAACAAACAGTTAATTGATTCAGGCGTTACTTTGCGGAACTCCATTATTACAGATTAAAGGTTAATCTACTTTGCAACAATCCGCGAGCAAATTACCCTGATGATGCCCTGTTTTGGGGGGAAACACGTGTTGGTGGAGTTATGTATGTTGGTGTATACATTCTTTGTTTGTTGCATGTTCCTATGTGGGAGGGAGGGAGGTGCTACTTGCATGAAAGTATACACCATCATAAATACGAGTTTGCTCGCGGATTGTTGCAAAGTAGATTAACCTATAATCTGCAATTAACAAACATAGTTACCCTGTTATTACTACTACTATTAACGCAAAAGTCAATTTGCATCTGTAGACACCCTAGGATCTTTCATCTACGCAACCGGTTTTGATGCGGTATTCACTAACATTCAGATGATATCTTCCAAATGATTAATAGAAAATTAATCTAAATCTTAAAATTGTGAATTAAGTATTCAATGTTGTGCGCTGTGAGGTGTAATACGCACTTATATAGACAGAGTGTGTTTGGAAAATTAAATACCATTTATAATAAAATTCCACATGCAATAAGATCTATTGACGATATTAATTATTTTAAACGAAAGATACAAAACCTCCTTCTAGAAAAATGTTACTACTCCTTAAATGAATTTTTGGCTGACATACTGTAATTAACACAAATTCTCGCTTTCTCTCTTTGAACAATGAATTAATTATAATTATATTTTTTTCCAATTTGACATAATACATAATATTCTATGAGTAACGTAATAAGTATTTTATTTGTAATTGACCTATGATTGTAAAAATTTAACTTTATAATATATGACATAATTTAAATAACAATGTATAAGTTTGTGTACCTAGTTTACTCGTATAATAATAAATTACTTTAATATTGTACGCCCATTTAGAGGCAGGAATTTGGAATGTGCATGACATTTGACATAAGACCTAAAACTGTGAAACCAGTGTAACCCTTATTCCACAATAAATTAAATAGAATTGAATTGAATCAATATACCTTACCTGAGTTATACTCCCAGCAGTAAGGGGATCGCATTCCCTGTACACTGCGTACATAGCAAGTCCACTGGTAGCAGTGAATAAAGAGATGGTGACGGCGATAGGCCAACTCCAATACAAACACTGCCGAGATCGACTGAGCGTGCTTACAGTGAGCAGACGCTGCACCTAAAGTTTAACGATAAATTCGTATTATAAATAAAATCTGTCCCTTTATAACCTTCAAATTACAGACAGATTGGTAATTTGAGATGGTGGTAGCTAGCCAGATGGGCTTCAGCCCTGCTATCAAGTAGGGGCGATCTCTAACGCCTCTTACTAACTACTCTCTAGTTTGTCGATAAGGGTTTAAGGCATGATCGTCAAACTGCGGGTAATTTTAAAGCGACGGACACTGGTACAAATAACTGCGACGCTGATGGTGCCTATATAGTTATAAAGTTCAGCTTAGTTCTGCGGCTTTTGGTTAGAAAGTGAGACGAATATTGGTTTAAGGTTAGTATTCTAGGGTGGCTTCTCACAGCCGGTAAAAGTACATATTATTAATTATTGATAGCACTACCTGTGTATGATTAACGGCGTAAGCGGATATAGTGGTAACGAAACCTCCTATAATTAGTGACCACCATGTGTGTCGTACTGTGGGGTCTACGCTGAAACTGAAGTTTAAAATTATTTATTACAATAAGGTATTAATAGTATAAAGAATAATACGTAGAAGAAATTCCATCCATCTTTAAGTCGCAGCCAACCCCGTCTACTAGTGGTGCATCTAAATGAACTACATACAGACTAAGCAGTAGTGTAAGGTTTCTGGGCTGCATACTTGAAATGTATTTCACGGAATTATTACTTCCGTTATAATATTGTACCCACCTACTATAAGCAATTATCTGTTACGGCGGTCATGCTACACAGAACATTAGGAATACCCCTGTTGGAGCTCGTGCTATTAGGTACTTCCTAACCATTTTAATCATAATATTTGTTTCAGCTCTTTTATATCTGTCATCAAATTTTCTCAAGTTATTTTTGATATCACCATGGAAATAGGCATGTGCATGTTCTATTTTTAATATTACTTACTGTAAAAAATTGAGTCGTCCACCTTCCTTGGCAATTAAAAATATTTTGTGGAATCCCCCTAGCTGGACGGAAGCGAAAATGGCTATGCTTACCACCGCTCCTAGCATTAAAAATGATTGTAATACATCTGTGAAAAGAACAGCTTTCATACCTCCCATTGTAGAATAAAATGTACAGACTAAACCTACTACCAATATCGATATTAGTCTATCTAATCCTGTAACAGATTCGAGAACAATAGCTGGTGCGTACAGCACTATGCCATTATATAGTAACATTTGCAAAGTATACGTGAAAGATGCCAGCAATCTTATTTGAGAGCCGAATCGTAACTCCAAATATTCGTACGTGCTAGTTTTCTGTAATCCAAAAAATACTGGTAGGTAGAAGTAACAGGTGGCGGGCATAACTAATCCAACGCTTATGTTAATGACTATAAATTGCATCCCGTAGTAGTAATGTTCTGCCGCTCCACCGAGAATAGTGATGGCTGACGTGAACGAAGCCATCAAAGATATGGCTACAGGGAATATTGACATGTTTTTATCAGCCAGCAAATATTCCTAAAAAAAGAAAAATATAGTGTATTTATTTGACAATTAAACTCACTTTTCAGGCAATATAAGAAAAGAACAAACAAAGAGATCACCGATGCGTGTATACCAAGAAAGAAGGAAAAGAGAAATGGAAGAATCTGCTCGCTCTCAGGCTCATTAAAATTAGTCGTAATAAATTTATTCAAAGTTGAAAATTTTACCTCATTAGTCTTCTGCTTCCCTCCAGTAAATCGAAAGTAAACGCCTATAACAACAGAAGCTAACATCGTAAATACCATTATAACATAGTCCGTAACACCAAAAACTACGTTATTGGTCATGTTTACTGGAATAAAATGTCCTTATAGTTCAAGAACAAATCTATTGATTACACAAGAGCTGTTGCTCTTGTCCAATTCCCTACTGCAATAAATTCTTTTTGCAGTGTAGAAGCCGAATACTTTAATTATTGTAAGTTTCGTGCAGAGCTCACCACAGTTACCTTATCTCGATTCTTCTTTATCTCAATGTATCAGCATACATTTATCCCACAATAAGTGTTTAATCTCGAGTGCAGATATTGTTAAGTAGGTATACGAGTAGGTACCTACTATGGAGTGCGGCAACAGCAAAACAATTTTTAATGGAATTAAGCTAACGCATACAGCACCATTCTTCCTGGGAGCATAAAGTTGTCAACAAATCTTCAGTGTAATCAATTCATAAAAAACAGTTTCTGACTCCTCCTCCGTTATCTATTATGATTGAAATATTTATACTCGTATAAATGTTGAAAATGTAAGGTTAAGAAAAATATAATGATACTTTACCTAACCACACGTAGATACTATTGGTAAATAAATCCCTAAATAAGTTAATTATAGCAAGGGTTCATTGTTGGCACAAAATTGTATTTGTTGGTAGTTTATTAAGGTTCAATTGATGTCCTGTTTTATTAATAAAAATTTAACAAATCAATATTACAATTATTGAATTCTCGTTAAAATTTATAAAAAAGAATAAGTTCTTTATTGGTGTACACGCTGTAAAAACAAAAAGTCATCTTTGCACACTAATTAAAATGAACATTCCAGAGCTATTTTTTAACATAGTTTTATAAGTATCTTAACCCAAACATCGCAGATAAGACTCATTAAACAAATACTTCTGATATTTCGTGACCTAGGTACATTAAACAGTAACAGAAATAGGTAAAGGTTATGACCGTATCTATTATGTGGCATGGCTCTTACTCGATTCTGTTATGGTATGGATCAAGGAATAATTCTTTCATTTTTTATATAATCATTAGTAGTAGCAGTAGTATAAAATCCGCCTAGTAAGTCCAAGGCTAACAACACATCTGTGACCGAATTAGACTGTGCTTCTTACCAACAACAACTAACAGGGCTAACTACGTATCACACACAGTCCCCGCCTCAGTTCCCATGCTCATAAAATACCTAACTAACTTATATTGTAACACAGTCTGCAAACCAGATTATTAAATTAATATTACCTATAACTTATCGAAAATATGAAATTCCATCGAATGCAATCTGCGACTATATTTAAAAGAGCCTGGTTGTGTTTTTACTTTTCAATCGGTGACAAATTCCCTCTTTCTTCATTAGTAATAATAAAATGTTTAAAACATATTTTTGGCAATAATTAAAATTAATTTACATGCATTCTTTATTATATCTATGTATTTAGGTACTTAACCTTGAAGGACATTTTTACTAAAATTAAAAAATAATAAAGCTTGATTTAATTTTTTATGCATTTATTTGTAATCGCTTATCTATGTAAGCAATAAATGGTCAAAAATTACATAGTTACATTACAATTACACGCGTACATGGAAGAACCAGCTTACATTTATCACAGCTACACATTCCATACAGCATTTAAATAGTTTTTTATTAATAGGGTAAGCTTGCGATCATTGGACCGGTTCTTTGATTGGACCGCTTTGGTTTCTCGAAACCGAACAAATTTAAAAATCTACCGAGGCGACGAAACATAACCTATTTGTAACAGCACACACCCCCGCTCTTGCCAAGGCCGCCGTGTGCTTCGTTGGGAAGGACATACGTCGGATTGTCTCACGCGCTCCTGATGTTGAATACATTACAATTTAATGAGGGTAACCGTTTTTGTGCTCACCAGTTGGCGCCACTGCAGAGTGCGGTCATGCTGTCAAAGCCCGCCCATACATTAACAGTGACAAATTAAATTCAGACAAGCGAAAAGTGACAGACAGACCTCCCTTTTCACTAGCGCCTCTAGCGGAAAATTCACACGCGGTTACCCTCATTATGTTTTTATACAAGGCTTTATACCTACCTAATTGCAATATAATCATTTTAACAAATTCAACCTTGATAGAACCCGCGCCGTAGGTAAGAATTTAAATATAACCAACTCATAAAAAAACAAGTACATATCATATTGTTTTTTTTTAATCAATATAAAATAATATTTTGTCAGATTTTACGCAACTTAAAAATCGAACATCCCAACAAAATAACGTTAGGTACCAATCTACTGACTTATTAGTATTTTGAAGTACTTATTGGTAAGTACATATGTACCTATTTATAGATAAGTAATTCAGGAACATCAATCTTGATTCTCGTCTCCTTTCAGAAGCTCGCACTGAAATAACAGTAACATAAGTACGTTAAAATAATGAAACTTTCAGTTTTTACGTAAAATAAAACGTTAAACATGCAATATAATAAATCTATCTCTGGAACTAGGTATATTATTTTGAGGCCTAATAATCTCAGAGCTGACAATAAGATCATCAGACATCAGACAAATTATTATAAATCGTTGGTCTGGCAATCTGTAACTTGACCAACTTCTTTTTAAATAATAAAGTCATGTTTCCAATTTTTTAAGTAAATTTACCTCATAATATTAAATAAGAAAAACTTTATGTTAAAATAAAGGGTATTTAGCTTGACCAAATTCGACCAGATCACTATTCAAAAAAAAATTTCTCGCTACTTGCGTGCTTGCGCTATTTGCAATGTTTTTGTTTCAATCTAACAATTCTCGAAATGTGATATTATGATTATTGGATTGTTATTGTGTAACAGACCAAAGTTTTATAATTCGACTGATATCGAAAAATACACATTACATCTATTAGGTATTTTTATCTAATTTTTTTTTTATTTTTCTTTTTTTATAGTGCATATACCTACATATTATAAGCTCCGGCACTTTATTATACCAAACCTATGAGCATGCATTCTATTATTTATGGTAGTATGGTCTTATGTTGTATTAAAGTCAGAAGAACCATTAAATACTGAATATTAAACAATTCGTGTAACATAATGTTAATGTAAAAAGGGTTTGTGAAAAATGTGTTAGTTTCATGTATGAAAGCCCCCTCAGGAATAAAGGTATGGTTTTTTTTCTCATGATAAGTAGAAGCTGACAGCATATTAATAAGGTTCCGTAAGTCGTCCTTTGAGTACAGAACCCTTACGTGTTAGTAGGCGTTTATATTTAATTTTAACAAATTATGATTAAGAACATTGAATGATAAAAAAATAAAAGATAAACCCATGGTGTATACCAACCTGGTAATGTGTCAAGCTATCTACATCTGTAGTGGAAGCGTTGGTTCAATAAACAACTGTATCCATCTAGAAACAAACTAAGCCTTTAGCTCATCTACAAATAGCACGAAAAAAGCAAAACACCAAATATAAGCGTTCAAAATACATGTAACTAAATGTAAAATTAAAATCAACTAATAAATCTATTAAATAGGAAACTAGCCATGAAAAAGATACCTACATCTCAGGAGGTAGGTACATTTTTTCGTTGATTTTGTTTTACTTAATAAAATAACTCCATTTAAGTGTCAGTTATTATTATTACAATATTATTATGTTTAATAGGTATAATTATAACCACTTACTTTTTATACGTTAAAAGCAGTTATTCTGATAGCCTAACGATTGATGATCGTTGATTTCATACGCAAAAAACCTGGTTACTAATCCATTCATTAATGTTAATTTTTAATTTATCCTTATCTTTTTCTCATAATTTGACTATTAGAGATTAACTACGAGTATTAGGTACTTACATGAACTACATTATCGAAAACATGTATTATTATACAAAGTCTTTGAGTTAAAGTTTTTTTACTGGGAAATAAGAAGATACCTACTTATAAGATGTACCTATTTACCTATATAAAGTACAAGTTATCTGTAAACTTTATAATATGATATAAAATATGTCACTAATAAAATTTAACTAGCCTATTAAGTAGGTCAATATTAATTGATATACTTAAAATATAAATATTTGAACGATATTTTCAATGTAGAAAAAGATAAAAAGATTCACACGAGTATAGTACCTACTGTCTCACACGAGTATACTTAGTACCTACTAAAGTCTCTTCTGGTTAAGAGATAAAAACCGGACTACTCAAGTAACTTAAAGTCAGCGTTTGATGATAATATCAATAAATAAAGTACCTATAAAAATGAAGTTTCCCAAGAATCAAGCACATCTATACGTATACCTGTAGCAAAGAATGTTTATTGATCCCTTGCGCAAATGAAGACGAAACATCTAAGCATTTCCTTCACTCCAATAGTTCATAGAAATGAAGGAAAACCCCATGAAAAGCATAATTAAAATGCGTTTGTAAAGACACAGTTTACAGAACGATTACTTCGTAACACATACCTAATTATAATATATAATAATCAAGTAAGAGTAGTAGGTACTTATTTATTGTTAACCGTCAAGGCTAACAAACTATCCAACTAACATTTTAACACCGTTTGCTAATCGTAAGTATGGGTCGGTTACAATTGTCATGAGTGGCAGCAGAAGAATGGTACTATCATGGTACTATGTGCTCGTTTGCTACCTTTACTCCATAAAAAAAGCCAGCAGCTCTATGAACCCATATTAAAAGTGATGATTGCGTAACTTTTTTATAGTGACCAGGCATAACCCTAGAATAAAATTTTAAAAAATTACCTGCACGGTATTTTTCTGGTTTTCGTTCTTCTTCCTTAGTATGTTAGCTAAGATAGGTGTGAACAGTGCTGGGTCCGGATGAGGTATCCCCGCCTTCTGCCACGGCTGCTGATGTCGCCAGAGTAACGATATTATTGTACCCACCACTAACACCCACACGAAGCCGAACTAAAAAAGAACACAGTATTATTTTTAAGACGGTCACACACACGCGCACACACACAAAATAAAAAATATGTGGGTTTTTGTGAGTGCAGGTTTTCTGACGATAATTGCCTTCATCGAAGTAAGCGATTATTATAACTTGCACATCATTTTTCCTAGTAGGTAGTAGGTATTTGGGAAATCAGAATGTGGTAGAATGAATAAATAAAAAACAAATAAATATAAATCTTACCGGGCTAATCCACATATAGGAGATTCTGTACAAGTAAAAGTAATCGTCGTGATTACTCGTCGATAGGGAAAGTGGCAAAGTGACGTTATGTGTGCAGCCTTCTATGCTAACGGGTAGCTTCGACAGCGGCGGGCGGGGACCACCGAAACTCATCCACAGTGTCATCATCATACCACTCACAAGAGCTATTGATGCACCCTGGAAATATTATCATATAACTATCCTACTGGTGGGCTAGTAGATAAAAACCTAAATGCCAATAAAATACCAGGAGCCCAAGCTGAGTAGTAAATTTAATTGAGTTGTGTTTAATAATTTGGCACATTATGTAGACAGAAATGCAAATGTATTTAAAGATTAGAAGATTTGGGCCCACCGAAGCAAGTGATAAAATAATTAATTCATAATACGCACATAATTTGAGATATTTATGAATAATTAAATTGAATAATTAACATTTAAAAATAATAATGATACATACCGTTTCATTCGCGTAAGTAGTGAACATCCCCAAAGTAAATATGCCTAGTAATGGACCCCCAACTGCCCCGAATATGGTCAGCGCAGCTTGAAGGACTCCTCCTAGGTACTCGGCAACGAAAGCCAGTACCAAAAATACTAGCCCATACGCGCAAGCGGACAACTTGGTCAGCCACGGAATATATGAAGGATTAACTTTGCACCACCTGAAAGCAAAAAAAGTTTGGAATAATAAGAATCAATAATGATAATATCATCTACTAGTATTTCTTGTAATATTTGCTAACAAATCTGTCACTGGTTATAACTAGTTTTTAACTCTAAGTATCAAGATCATGACCTACATTCTAATGAGCATGTTTACTAACTTTCACAACTCTGCCAAGAATATAGTGGCATATGCTGACATTAACTTTCTCATTCCAAGAGAGTTTTATAAAAATTGTGGATATTTCTAATGTACGAATAAAAAAAATCAAGTCACTGAAGAGACGGTCAGATTATTCTTTACCCAGCAACGAGTGTTGAATATACCCATATTACCTATACCTAGTATTACGGACCTACATGGACATCACGTAAAGTGCAGTTACATTTTTTAAGTCGACCAACTAAAATAAAATTGTTGCCAGTTTGTTACAAAGTACATACTACCTGCCAACATAGTCCGTGAGTGTGACGGCAGCAAGAGCGTTGCAGGAAGCTGATATGGTGGAGAGAGACGCGCTGAAGATACCCGCCACGAAGAGTCCCGCTAGACCCGGTGCTATACGCATCGCGTCCACCACGTAGTACGGCATCAGTTGATCAGACTACATAGAAAAACAATAGGATAAGCTTTAATATGTATTGTGTTAGAGGAAACATCAATTGGAAATATAAAACTTTCCATGGAGATATAAAACACTCCAGCATGTGGTGCTATCTACTTCTTGTCAGACACACTGGAATTGCCACTCACCGCTAAAAATTACATATGCTCCCAATTATCTTTAGCTTGTAAGGAAAATTTACTTAAGGCATTTTAAATACTCGCTGCCAATGTATAATAAACCTTAATCACAGGGCCGGAAAACTAGCATTTGTTTTGTTTGCCATTAAAACGAATTCCATATTAAACGCGAACGGAGTTATAATTTTTATCATTAACCTGACATCTGACAGGATAGTTATCGCGGCAATTTAGTAAAAAATTTTTTTGTTCTTACCGCACTAATTCTCCCAGCGGCGAGAGGATCACAATCCTTGTATACGGCGAATATCGCAAGCCCACTGATGCACGTGACGATGCTGAGCACCGACAGCACGGGCCAGCTCCACCACAGGCACTGCTGCGACCGGCTCAGACTGCTCACTGTCAGGAGACGTTGCACCTGGAAAATAATGTACAGTAGGAGAAAGTTCTTGTATTTTCATTCATTTATTTCATTTGTAACGCGTAAATCTGTTGCTAGTTAAAAGAAAAACAACACGATTTCTATCGTGTGAACGAGGTTACTGAGGGCCTTCTCACACTACGCTTTTTATAAGCTAGACTTCGACGCAATCCATAGGTCTTAATGAGAAGAAGTGGGCCATAATATACAACCATAATATACAACTTAATACCGAAAATTACTTGTTTGGTAGTAAAAAAGAGAAATACTGTGACAGCCCTGGCGTATCACCTCGCAAAACAATAAACAATAGGGGCCATAAACATGTCGAGTCAACAATAGAACAATAGCGCGCTTGCCCGTACGCACGACGCTTCGACCATTACGGCAATAGTCATACGGGCGAAACTCGGTTGCAAGGAACTTTCTCGAATTTTATACGAATCGGGTCCGTCCGGAATTAGCGAGAAAGTTCTGGATTGGCGTGAATGGTGCGTGAGTGGTATAAAAAGGGGCGATCGATCAAGTGCGGACATTCTAGTTTCGGAAGCGGAACCAGGAAGATACCAGCGATACCTACGAGCGATACCAGTGAGAAGTTAAGTGATTTCTACGAGTGATACAGTGTTCGTCGAGTGTGTTTACGAGTACCTACGTGCATAGTGTTGTGGTGTGTACTGTGTACAGTGTGTAATTGTGTTTCTACGAGTTCAATAAAGTCTTTGTGGTACATTTTGGCATTTTCTCGAACCTATTACTCCTGACACGTAACAATTGGTGACAGAAGCGGAATGCCTGTAGTACCGCAAAGTGAAGACGGGATTCGTACGCGACGGCAGACAGCATTGGATGCCGCGCGGATGGAGTCACCCGGGCGTGACCGCACGGAAACGGAGGCCACCACCGGACCTTCAACTACATCACCTGCATCAGCGCCGACACCGAGTGCATTTGATATGGCCGCCCTATTAGCAGCGATGGAAGCCATGCAGCGGAGCCAGCGCGAAGCCATGAAGAGCCTGGAAAGTAAATTGGAGAGCCAGCGCGAAGTCATGGAGAGCCAGCGCGAAGCCATACAGCGGAGCCAGCGCGAAGCAATGGAGAGCCTGGAAAGTAAACTGGGGACAATCGATGCAAAGCTGGATGGTTTCCAGGGAGAACTAAACGTCGTAAAGGAAGACCTGAAACTGGTAAAATTGCGTACTTCAGCAAGACCCTTTCGAAACCTGAAAGGAATTATTGTGTGACTCGTCGTGAATTACTGGCTGTGGTGAAAACCCTTCAGCACTTCAACAAATATTTGCTGGGACGCGAGTTCACGATACGAACGGACCATGCCGCTCTGAGGTGGCTTCTGCAATTTAAGAACCCAGAAGGCCAGGTTGCGAGGTGGATCGAACAGCTTCAAGAGTTCAACTTCGTAATAGAGCATCGTAACGGAGGAGCTCATTCGAACGCCGACGCCCTGTCACGACGCCCATGCTCCGACGAATGTCGACATTGCATCAAGCATGAGGCTAAAGAAGAGGTCAGGGTGATAAGGATGCAGGACCTAGACGAGTCTTGGGGAACGGAGCAAGTAAGCCAAGCTCAGAAGGAAGACAAAGACCTCAGCCTGATCATGGAATGGAAAGCCAAAGGACAGAGGCCCCTGTGGAGTGATGTGTCAGCATCAAGCGCGACGACTAAGGCATACTGGGCTCAATGGGACAGCCTTATATTGGAGAATGGCGTGCTTTACCGGAGCTGGGAATCACTCAACGGAAAGGAAAGAACCCTGCAAATGGTTATCCCCAGGAGTAAAGTGGCTGATTTGCTGAAGCTCGTACACGATGGCACTTCTGGCGGGCACCTCGGCATCAAGAAGACCCTCGTAAAGATACGAGAACGCTTTTATTGGGTGCGATGTCGAGAGGACGTTGAAGATTGGTGCAGAAAGTGTACAGTGTGCGCTTCAGTGAAAGGGCCCCGCACTAGATCCAAAGGGAAACTACAGCTGTACAACGTCGGAGCCCCTTGGGAGAGAATCGCCATAGACGTTGCTGGGCCATTCCCTCAGACGGAAGACGGGAATAGATTCATCATAGTGGTTCAAGACTACTTCAGTAAATGGCCGGAAGCGTTTGCAACTCCGAACCAAGAGGCGAAGACCGTGGCCAAGAAACTTGTCCAGGAGGTAGTATGCCGCTTTGGTGTACCATTGGAATAAAAACAGCGACCAAGGCAGGAACTTCGAGTCGACGTTATTCCAGGAGATGTGTGAACTTTTGGGAATAAATAAGACACGTACCACACCGGCGCATCCTCAATCTGACGGCATGGTGGAGAGATTCAACCAAACGTTGGAAAATCACTTGGCCAAGGTCGTCGAGGAACATCAGCGAGACTGGGATCGATACATTCCTCTGTTCCTGATGTCATATCGGTCTGCCATACACGAGTCTACGGGATTTACACCGGCTAAAGTTAACTTCGGAAGAGAAATGCGTCTGCCGATGGATTTGCTTACCGGAACACCGCCAGATGCCCCGAAACCAACCGTTGAATACATCGCGGACTTACGGGAACAATTGGACGAGACACATGATCTTGTAAGGGAGCAATGTTTGAAGACCAGCGAAAAGATGAAAACCCGGTACGATCGCGATGCTCGGAAACATGGTTTCAAGGAGGGAGATTCTGTATGGTTGCACAATCCACTGCGGAGGAAAGGGAAGTCTCCGAAGCTACAAGCACGATGGGAAGGCCCTTACACAGTTGTCACGAAGATTAACGACGTGACCTACCGGATCAGACAGGGGGACAGAAGAAAGCCGAAGATCGTGCACGTGGACAGATTGGCACCATTTCATGGATCGAATAATGCTCGGGACGAGCATGACTAAGAGGGGGGCAATGTGACAGCCCTGGCGTATCACCTCGCAAAACAATAAACAATAGGGGCCATAAACATGTCGAGTCAACAATAGAACAATAGCGCGCTTGCCCGTACGCACGACGCTTCGACCATTACGGCAATAGTCATACGGGCGAAACTCGGTTGCAAGGAACGTTCTCGAATTTTATACGAATCGGGTCCGTCCGGAATTAGCGAGAAAGTTCTGGATTGGCGTGAATGGTGCGTGAGTGGTATAAAAAGGGGCGATCGATCAAGTGCGGACATTCTAGTTTCGGAAGCAGAACCAGGAAGATACCAGCGATACCTACGAGCGATACCAGTGAGAAGTTAAGTGATTTCTACGAGTGATACAGTGTTCGTCGAGTGTGTTTACGAGTACCTACGTGCATAGTGTTGTGGTGTGTACTGTGTACAGTGTGTAATTGTGTTTCTACGAGTTCAATAAAGTCTTTGTGGTACATTTTGGCATTTTCTCGAACCCATTACTCCTGACACGTAACAATACTTTGAACACCATGGCGGCAAATATTTACTTTGATAAACTGGTTAATACCGGGTATATGGCGGAATAATATAAACACAAGGACTCACAATACTTAACATAAAATGAAAGAGATTTACCTGAGTGTGATTAACGGCATACAGTGACAAGTATGTGATAAGCCCGCCGATAATGAGCGACCACCAAGTATGACGTACGGTTGGATCTAACGTCACGCTGTGAATAAATAATAGAAAGAAGATATTTATAATAAACATAATTGACGGATTAAAAATAAACGTAAATAAAATAGTTATTGTTCTTAGTTTAAAAATAGATGAATTCGGAGGTTTTGATGAACCCGAGTAATAAGTTGCAAACAGACCAAAAATCCAAAGATCAGATTTTTTGGTGTAATTCAATGGGTATAGAAAGAGATACCAATTCATATTGTATCATGGTAGGCTACCAGAAGTGAAATTTACTGATATTTTAAAACACAACAATGAAACAAGAATATTACAAATTCCTTAGGCATCAGTATTTTCAAATCGAAATTGAATTTGAATTTACGAACATTGTTATTCATACAGTATGTTGATAGTTTCCTTTATAAACCGACTAGTAAATCCGCCCTCGCTTCGCTTCGGGGAACCAGTCCCTTCAAAAATCTCTATAAATTTTAACAAATTATGTTATTCCGATGTCTAAGCTATATTACTGTAAAGTTTCATGAAAATCCGTTCAGTAGTTTTTGCGTGAAAGAGCAACAAACACACACACACACTCACTCACTCACATACATCCTTACAAACTTTCGCATTTATAATATTAGTAGGTTAGTAGGAAGTAGGATAACGTTTAATAAGATAGGTATTAAAAATTAAAAATTTCACGTAGGTACCTACCTTGAAAAATCTAGTCGACCTCTTTCGTACGCTATGTGAAATATTTTTTCGAATCCTCCTAATTGCACAGATGCAAATATAACCACACTAAATACGGCTCCGAACATCAAAAAAGACTGTAGTAAGTCTGTGAAAAGAACTGCCTTCATTCCTCCTAACGTAGAGTAAAACGTACAAGCTAAACCTACTACTAATATAGAGATCAGTCTATCAAGACCCGTAACAGACTCTAATACAATCGCTGGTGCATACAACACTATTCCATTATAAAGCACCATTTGCAATGTATACGTTAGGGACGCTATTAACCGAATACGCGGCCCAAATCGTAATTCTAGATATTCATAAGTACTTGTTTTCTGAAGACCAAAAAATACTGGCAAGTAAAGACGACTAGCAATAGGTGTAGCGATGCCATAGGATATATTGATGACAACAAATTGCATTCCGAAATAGTAATTTTCAGCGGAGACGCCGAGTAGAGTAATGGCCGACATAAATGAGGCCATTAATGACACCGCTACTGGGAATATTGACATGTTTCTATCAGCTAGTAGATATTCCTGAAATGAAATAAATACACAATATTCAGAAAATTATAAAACCTTTGAAATATCATTATGTTTCGATAGAGTGGCATGTAAGTACCTACCTCATTGGTTTTTTGTTTTCCTCCGCTAAACCTGAAGTAAAGTCCGATCAATACTGAACCAATCATGGTGGCAGACATGATAATGTAGTCCCAAACGCCGAAAACCATTCCATCCGCCATTTTGTATCTGAAAACCATAAGCTATTTGATAATGGTGTCACGGATGGTATTAAAGGGTCCTGGTGGTTTTCTAAAAAAATATAATATATTATGTGGAAAATATTCATCGGAGGATGTGGATGTTTCTAATAGTAGGTAACACGTCGTTGAAAAGTTGTAAACTAAATGAAAACTTTTAAAGGTTATTCCAATCTGTTTGAAAGACTCACAACTAATCGATTAAGCTTTTCAGAAACAACATAATATTGCTTTTTATACTACTACTCGTAATAGTAGCCATACCTTTTTCATCGTTGTTGCGAAAAATTCATTATGGAAACACGGATAATCATTATCGTTTTATCTAAATAGTTATTTAATACCAACCAAGGATTCAAGGATCTACTTGACAAACATTAATCTTATAACGGTATGTTCATAAGATAATCTATAATTAGCAATATTGCTCATCCTTTCTTAGTTCCAATTAACAAACAAGATGTTGAAACAGTTTAAAATTAATAATTTCATAATACCTAGCGGTGCAACAAGATAATAAGTATTGTAAGAATGAATAGAACAACTCTAACACATAATATTCTAAAATGTTCTAAAAATAGTAGGCACCTTACCGAGTAAGTAGGTAATAACTAATAAGATTCTTGTTACTCCAATGCACTTTGAAACTATTACGCCCTCAAGTGTCTATGTTTTCCTGCGATATTGTCCTTAACCAATTAATATAACATTGCTCGGATAATAACTTAATGTTTTATTTAGAGCCAATAACCCGGCCTCGTTTCGATAAAGTCAATCTGTAAAATAAATAAAAGCATCTAAAACTGCTCATTTAGGTACTTCTGATATATCATTGACATACCTAAGGGCAATTTTATTATTGTTCGTTATGTACTTATGATAATTCGTCACTAAACGATATAAGAGCTGTGGGATCTTATTTTTGTAGACGGTTTTCTAGCACTGAGCCGACACCTTAGTACTTTGGTAGTGTTGATTGAAGTTGTTTTTTTCTTATGTAAAGATTCTCATGTAGTTAACACACTAGCTACACAAGTATTGTAAAAAATAATGATTATCCTTTCTCATTATAACCTTCATTACTTTTATACATAACAAGCAAACCCCGTGCGAATAATTGGCACTACGTTGAGCTAAAGCGCCACTATTGGGAACGTGCACGACGGTGGCAACGCGCAACTTTTTCGGCTACTGTCAAATATGACAAGTAAACATTGTTAGTATTTTTGCAATTAAAAACCAAAATAAACAGTAAATGATACTTGTTGACTTTATTTGAGTGCAATTTATTGAATAGTGTATGTGTACAATGGATATACCTAATCATAAAAACCGCGTTCGAAAGTATTACACACAGCCGCAATAGTTTCCATTTTTTGTCACGTTGTGCGCTGCGATCGTTTTTGTACACCTGCCACCCGCTTTGCACATAGCGAATACGAAAAGTATTATATATGTGAGTGGATTTGAAATTTACCAACCGTCAATCATGTTGATGTTGTTTCTAAATAAAAGCCGTTAGATGGCAGCATTGCTGTATTGTTTCTTAATGTAATAATTAATTATTTTGCAAAAACAAAAGCAACAATAAATTTTTCAATTGTTGATGCCGGTAGAGCAAGTAATTATCTATAAAATGATATAAAATTTATGCGAAGTAATTGTGTGGTTTTTTCGAAAAAGGGAGGCAAACATGTTAACCTTAGCGTATTAATATATATAATAATAATATTATGTTGACTTGCGGATTTTCCTTAGTCGTTTCTTCAAATAAAAACCACGACTTTATGATACCTACTTAGGCTATTTTTGTCCAATATGTGGCCAAAAGACATTAAAATTGCGAAATGCGACCATTTCATGAAATACTCAAGCATTTCATGAAGTGAGCAAATCTACGATGTGGCCATGACAGTAACACAAGAACAAACTCCTCGATCACATACCTAATTGAGGATAATAAAATAAACATACCATTATATATTTGCATAATAACAAATAGTTATCCGTAGGTAGGTATATTGTAACTTTCGTTTGCTAAATAAGCACTGAATCGATTGATGGATTTGAGTTTCTAGCTATAGGTAACTATGTTCATTCTATACACTCGTATTACCTATAACCACTTAATGATTGGATTCTACGTGGTGCGAGTATCATGGACAATATTTAAGTATAATACACAAATTAAACTTTTTCCTTTTCTGAAGTCGAATAATAGAAAAAAAATAGGATCGTGAAACAGGATAATTTCAAAATCGTACAAGTGACACACACGTTAATGCATAAAAGCGATTTGCATTGGTCTCCACAGTTGCATAATAAGTAAGAACAGTGCAATTCGTTTCGCGAATTCGCAATTGTCTTGCATTTTACGATGTTTTTGTCCAGTGTCACATTTTCCGCAACACGTTTATAGGCTTCCTATTGTTTCATCTTCATCTTACGAGTATAAGGTATGCGCATTATACTAGCCTAATTGAAGAATTATTATGGCCCGTGGAAAAATACATATTATAATAGAACATTGCAGCCACTTAAAATCAATTTAACAAGTGGTAGAACTCTTCATACAATAATTACCAGCATGGAACTGACCAGCGCATGATTCAAACTATAGTTATTAGCGTGAGTAACATTTGATTTATTTAAATATCGCCTATTTCAACAAAATTAACGTCAAATTGTATTTTCTGTCAGTCAATGAGGGTAGCCGTTTTTGTGCTCACTAGTTGGCGCCATTGGCGAGTGAGGTCCTGCTGTCAAAGCCCGCCCATACATAAATAGTGACAAGTGACATTCAGACAAGTGAGAAGTGACAGTGCCACAAACTTATCTGAACCGGTGGCCAAAATTGGAACTAATAAAAATGTTATACTGTTGTCGGACCAAGACAAAGACAGTAGCGCCCCTCTTACCGGGTCAGATAAGTTTGTGGCACTGACAGCCAGACCTCACTCTCCACTAGCGCCTCTAGCGGCGAATTCACACGCTTTTACCCTCATTCTGGAAGCTTGTGAAAGGACTTATAGGGTGTATTGGTAACCTACAACGCAAGATAAAATTTTCAAAAAAAATACAATAGGCGGCTTAATCGCTGCTTAGCGGTTTCTTCCAGGCAACCTCAGGAAAACTAATGTTATACCTATTCTATTTCTAAAATAGTATTTTAAAAACAGATACAAAGTAACAAAGAATCCCGACTCACGAGGCGTGTTTTAAAAACACACTGCCTTACAATGGAATGTCCATAAACAGTTTAACATGTTTAAAAAAATCGGACGACTTCATCACTCAGGACGAAACTGAAGGACATTTTCTAAAGTGACATGAGGAAGCGATAGAGCGATGTATGTAAATACGTACGACGTAAATATTATCCCAACAAAAATACCTATAGCTTAATATCAGTGAAGACAGTTTATAATATTTTCACTTATATAAACTTTTCCAATCACATGAAAAACAAAGACCCTTTAAAAAATCCATGATCCTGCTAACCTTAACTTTAAGAAACTACCCATTGGGCTATATATTTAAAACTTGGCGGTTTTACAGCCGTGGAACCGAGATTAAGATGAAACCATTACAAACGGCTGAGCTGTGGGTATTAGTTTACAATACTATACCTAATAATAATACATAATACCTACTTAATATATGTATAATTATTATAATATACCTAGTACAAGAGGTAACCCTAGCCGCATACTTCGATTCACATTGAGATCTGTTATTTATAGAAATATAATAATGTTTATTTTATTATACCCGACTGCGTCAGAAGGAGGGTTATATTTATTCATGTTATCATTGATGAATTACTACGGCACTTTACAATATAAGCGTGATTTTTATCGTAAATAAATGTCTACGAGTATCATGATGTAACAAGGCAGGTCAGTTATACATATTTATGTCATCATCAATACACATCCGTTAGAGGAAGTTATGTTTGGAATCCTTCCTATCCTATCCTATTATCCTATCCTATTATCCTATTAATTATTAATATTATAAATGCGAAAGTTTGTAAGGATGTATATGAGTGAGTGAGTGAGTGAGTGTGTGTGTGTGTGTTTGTTGCTCTTTCACGCAAAAACTACTGAACGGATTTTCATGAAACTGCAGTAATATAGCTTAGACATCGGAATAACATAATTTGTTAAAATTTATAGAGATTTTTGAAGGGACTGGTTTCCCGAAGCGAAGCGAGGGCGGATTTACTATAAATTATAATACTATGACTAAAGCTACAACCCACTAATGGCCCACTACTGAGCACGGGTCTCTCCTCATTACTGAGGAGTCCTAGAGCATACTCCACCACGCTGCTCCAATGCGGGTTGGTGGAGGGGTTAGTGGCCAACCCAGTGTCGAAAGTTTTCAAGCCGCCCGAAGGCATGGCTTAACGACTGCTATCAACCGATAACAACCGGGACCGACGGCTTTACGTGCCCTCCGAAGCACGGAAACGCTAAAGAAATTTTTGCCACTAGCGGTCACCCATCCGACGACCGACCGCGCCCGCAGTTGCTTAACTTTGTCGATCGCTTAGGATCGACGCTAGCCGCCGGGCTATGAGCACTTCAATACTATGACTATTATTTATCAACGCTTAGCAGAATGACATTAGAATGTAAATATCATCATAAAATCAAATTTTTTCCTCAGCTAGCGTGTTTCAGCAGAAAGATATTAATGGCTACGAGCTATCATCGCAAAAGTGTGACGATTAACATAGTAGGTAAAGTTGATTGGAAAAGCAAGTTTTAATTAATTTTTTTTATGGAATTAAGTCGAGCATGCAGCACCGCCCTTCCGCTGCCGCCCATAACAATTTAGATGAGATTTAAATTTGTTTAATTAATACTTGCAGTTCTCGGTTACTTTTTCCTGTAGTGACCATGTGGTGACTGAGTTTTTTTAGGTTTCGTGAAGTACCTATCGAAAATTCCTAATAGGTAAAAAAGAAACCAAAAGGTCTATAGCTTTGGATCTTTTCCAATTTATTTAGAGTAGTAGTAGCAGTAAAAATGTTACAGCAGTCAAATAAAATTTCATGTTTATGAATAAAAAGATAACTTCAATAAAAAAGTCTCCCCATAGCTCCTAGGACCAAAAATTACAAAATCCCTCAGAAATTACAGAAATAATCGATCGGCTAAAAAACTCAATGGTTCAACGACTCGTCCAGATTCTTAAAGTTGATATAAAATAATGTCGATGTCATCTCAGCGGTATTTCCAACTGAGTTGAACAAAAGTAGGTCAAACTTTTCTCTGGTAATTATCATGTGAACTGTTACTGAATAGGTACTTACTCGGAGACTTAACAATCGAGTCGAAGATACATTTAAATTCCCTTGAAGGGAAAAGTATTTTTGAGAAATTAAGTAAACTCATTGAAAGGATTTTTTCCTAAAAGTTTTATTTTAATCAAAAATTATTTAAAGATACTTATTTAGACTATGGAACTTCCCCAATTCTACGAATTCATATTTATTCATATTTAACTCTCTTTATTAGAATAAATATTACAATTAAATATTAAATACTTAATACATATTACTTACTGCTTACAACTTCCGTCACCGTAAATTACGAAGTAAAGCCAGAAAGCCAGGTTACATTTAGGTACACCACTTAGATCACTTCTATCTACTACAATTAGGTACATCTATGTGTAAGCTGTGAATCGAACTTCCTACATCGGTGTTCCCACACAGTGCTATAACATGGGATCCTTAAAAAGGCGGGTCCATCGCTTCCTTCTTGGCTGGCAACGCGTTGATGACGCCTCTGGACTTGGACAATAATGTCCATGGACGAAGGTGATCATTTGCCATCAGGTGACCCACTATAAAAAAGCCGCTTGTTTTTATAGTTACATGTGTAGGAACAGAACAACAGGAAGCAAAATGTACTATTATAATTTGAATTTAAAATCGACCTTATTAAAATGTATATTCTGAACCCACTAAGTTCACCATCTAGCATTCCCATAAAATAAGTTTTATGTTGCGGTCAAAGAACTTCAGACGTCGCGCAACAGTCGCGTCTATTTTTTTTTTCTTATGGCAAATACATATATATGTACATTCGTCGCTTGTTGCGTTAATTCCTGCAGAAATTAAAAACAATGCAGCCTTTTCTATGAACTATTAGGTAGTAGGTACCTTCTACCCTTTTTTAATTATAGAACCTACCTCCGAAAAAAAAGTGGTTAGTAAAATGGTAATTAAACGAATTAATTAAAATATCCCATAGATGCATTTTTGTTTGGTTGTGAGACCTTTATAAAATCCTATACAACTACCTATACCTATAGCAGTTTATAATAGTGCCTATTTCAACTTACATTATTATTATGTAAATATATCATTATATTAGTAGTATGTTATAGTCGTTTCAATGTATTTTACCCAGCTTATGAAAATAAAGGTGTGTTTACCATATTTACTTTTTATTTTTAGAGAGGACATGGAATTGTTCTCGGCACGAATATTTTAAATATTATGCAGATAATGTAAGTACTTAAAGATGATACAAAAGAATAATGTAAAATTCGAATTGGATATTTAGGGGAAGTCCGGGAGAGTTGAACCGCTTTTTTTTAAAGTCTCATATTTTCTTAATAAGGAGGCTTAGTGATTCAATTATAATAATAAACGATAGCTTATTTATTTAGGTTTACTTATGCGTATTTAGATTTTCCATATTATATTACTGAAATATGTTATACACATTTTAATAAAAAATGGGATATGATTCAACTCTCCCCACCCTATGGGACACTTGAACCGGGGTCTGGGGAGAGTTGAACACTGCTTTTTAAAGGTAGAAAATAAAAACATTTTACAGCTTAAATCACAAGTTTATTAACTAAAAGATTACAAAATGAAATGAAATTCTAACGAAACACAGTCACACACTCTTCTCATAAGGAAAAATAAACAATACTTCGACAGTATCTCGCATTCCATAGGCATCATAATTATTAAACATTTTATTAATAAAATTAAATATTTAACCTTTCTCTAATCAAACTTCTTACTTTTTCTTGATATTTCTTACCATTTTGTTTCAATTATACATATACTTATTCTTATCATTTAGTATCATTTAGCCTTAATTAGGACTATTTTCAGTCAGCTGGTAACCAAAAATTTGATCAATGTTATTCTTTAAGATGCACCGTCCTTTACCTCACGTATAGCATTTTCTAATTCTGTAATGATATATATTTTTCTTTTCGGTATTTTTTCGGATGGTTTGTATATGTATTGAAATGATATATTTCATTCAATTAGTCTGCAATAAAATATAAAATTACACATAAAAACAAACAAAATACAAATAAGACTTGTTGTATTAAGGTTCCCGAATTGTTTTTAAATTTCGTAAAAAGTTTAAAATTTATAGTATATCTATAAAGTAAAATTCCAAATATCTTCATACAAATACTATACATGGGAGACATAAACCACTGAGCATATCTCCCACATCCGTCATGGTGCAATTCTCCCGCATATACTACTTTGACATTAAATTCTACCCACAGAAAAAACAATCAACGTAATCGAAACAACACTTAGCACACGTCAAACTATAATAATCAGGCAATAAAATAGTAATATCACACAATACTTACCTCTATAAACACGGCCGCAATATCAAAACTACAAAAAAATTTAAAATTCACTCCGCCTTATCACAAACACCTTTTCGAATCTGACAGCCAAACATACCGGCCATTGTTAAAAATGGCACCGTGCTTTTCATTGGCCTCCTGCACACTATCAATGACCGTCTTGACGTTTCGTTAGCGCGAAATTTAAGTCGAGTTTTAAAGGGTGGTTCAACTCTCCCATCTGAGCAAGTCTCCCGGACTCCCCCTATGCTAAGTTACTGTTTTCTGTCGCTTTAGGTGTCACCTAAATACGAGTATATATACCTACCTCTACCTACTTACAGGTTTTTTATCAAAACCATATTTTTTCATATACTTAACTTATTAAACAGGTAGAAAGGTACGAATAGATCACATTTCTTAATTTTCTTCGCAGATAAGTAGACCGAAATCACATTCGTCGTTTGTATGCTGAAAATATACGGTTCAACTAAGTTCACTTTAGTGCTTAGATTAATTAAATTGAAAAAATGTACCTTACTAATTAAATAATGTAATTTGTTTGAATCATGAAAAAGACATGGAAGAGTATAAACCGTGTCGGTATTTTATGTAATTATTTCGGTGTTTAATTTACTTTTTTTAATTCCATTAATAGATATATAACTTTAAAATTAAAATTTATAAAATTACTTACACCAATAAAATAATTAAAGTTCTGGTCAAAATTCCACTTATTGAAAAATGTACAAACTTAACAATTTTATTAAAAGTTCATATCATACAACACCACTGCAAAACAAGAAAAGTAATAAAGTCTCATGTCACAACATTTGTACATCAATAAATAACCTATCCTATAACTGATATGGACTATGTACAGTAACGTACACTAAAATTTTATGAATTAAAATCACATTATTGTCGTCTACCGGTTTCGAATAGCACCTTTGGAATGAGGGTGTGAAGTTGTCGACGAGCAATGTGCATCTTTGAATCGCATAATTAAATTCTTAGCTACCAGTAACCAGCGATAGGTTATGTGTTACGTCAGAACTCCTACAGACAGGTCATACGATAGTGAGGCCAGCTAACAAAATTCGTAATGTAGCGTTTTAAGCGCTACAGGCGTAAGTTACAGCGCTTGTCATTTTTATTGATTTTTTTTTCGTTACACTTATTCATTACACTTACACATATATTTATTAAACATGGTAAATTTCTTTTACCTGAATCCTATCATCGTGCTGAATTCCTAGTAATTGTAATTGTAATTATAGATAATGAAATAATAAGAAATGGTCAACTTATTCACGGTGTCGAACAATTCACAATTATAAAACTGCTCAGTCAAGCCAGATTTATAAAAAATACATAAGTTGCTATTATAGATAGGTGTACTATTATTAAAGACTAATAATTATACTATTATAAGTTGATAGAAGACCTTACGTGTAAGAGTGAGCATATAATAATAATTGTGGAGAAAATATTGTCACTTTCAAAATTTAATAATAAAATTTAGAGTAGATTGTAGACCTAAGTGTTAATGCAAGATAGTGATTGTGTTGTTATAGATAAGTGGATACTGCTTAGATAATCTACTTACAATTATGAGATTTAATAAGTGAATTATTTATTTATTTATTTATTTATTCTTTATTGAACCCCAAAAGTGGTACAATTGGCGGACTTAATGCTAAATAGCATTCTCTAACAGTCAACCTTCAGGATGTGCAGAGAACGGTATAGGGCGGTTCAATAAAATACACAGTTATACTAATAAGAACAATAATATCTAATAGTTTAGATATAATATTTAGTAGGAGAGCAATTTTAAAAAGTGAGCATATACTCTTTTTTTAAAGGAGAACTTGGAGTGCAATTTTCTGACGTCTTTGGGAAGAGAGTTCCAAAGACGAATAGCTTGGAACGTGAAAGAGTTGGACACAAAACATGTGCGGTGACATGGATAAGCAAGATTTAGCGAATTGGAGGAACGAAGGAATTTACCAAAAATAAAAAGAATGTATCAAGAAATATGACACTTACACAAACATAACCATTGTACACAACATTACATAATGGTCATGAACATTATGAGAAATGACTTGTAAAATTCCAATAAGTGAAATTAAAATCTGTGTGCTGTATAAGTATAAATGAAATAATAATATATATATTATTCTCAACATGGCAACCCCATTTTAGCGCTTTAGCGCTATATGAATACGGACACTTTCAGCCGATTGGTTAGATAGTAACGTCTGCGTGGAAATGTACAAATTGGCGCTTTATTTGAAAGCACTTGACACGTAACATCATACTTGAAGAATTTATTCGTACTCATACAGGTAGAAACAGATCTTCCCCCTTATTAACAACTGGGCGTATTTTTGGGAATGTCCGGGCTTTTCAAAACATGTAGACAAAAATTCTAAAAACAATGTTTTTAACTTCTGTAGGCACCATCAAGAACCTTCTATTATATTTTGTTTTCAAATAACTTCTGGGTACGTGGGTCAATCTAATGTTATTTCTAGATCTCAGTTACCTACATTTTTAGTTTAAATGATTAGGTAAGATTATAAATACTTCATAAATGTATTTAAATATTTCTTACAAGTCATACTTGAGTTCACAAGGTGTTAGATCATGCTTAGATCATCTAATTGCCATTAGTTAAGGTATTGTAAAAATGAAAATAATAACGAGTTAGGTATTTATTTATCATATTTACATATTAAGTACAATTTCGTTAAAGGGAAGATTTAAACTGACTGCAAACCATAAATTTAATTTCGTTTGCAAAAGAGAAGTGCGATTTAAACTTTTTGGTAGGTAAGTAATTAAATAGAGTGCAAAATGGACACCAAAGTTGAAATCAATTTATCGCTCGCCATTCATTTTTACGCTTGAAAACTCGCTTGCAGTTTTGTAATTTAACACGATGAGTGCGAAACGAGGCTTAAAACACCTCGTCCGTGTCTCGACGTTATAGCGGTAAGAAAAAACTTAAACTTCTCTGTCGTGCGGGAGGCATAACTTCCATCTGGTTCAGTGTAGGAAAAAGATAACTATATATCTGAGATGTGCTATTAATTCCTAGTTCTATGGTATATCCACCTTAATACCGGGTTTCTTAGACCTCGTGCCGCACTGAACTAATAAAATTCTAACGCTGTGCGGAACGAGGTTGCAAACGCCTCGTACCTCCGCGCACCTCGTACCGCACCCTACGCTAGCTTCATGCGGTTAGTGTTGTGCTACGCATTCGAAGCTTTTACAGAGAACGACTTGGATGTGGATACAGGTAATCTTCAAACATCCTAACTACTTGTTATATCGTTAATAGAAACGTGAATGTGACTTGTTGAGTAACTTTCTTCAAATAGGTTGTTAATCATGATAAATTATGGTATGTTTGTTTATTGAGTTAACTAGCGGACCCGGCAAACGGTGTTTTGCTCATCAAAATTTAATGCTTTTGCCCAATTGTACTCGACTCTTCAGTACTCTAACCAACTTTACCCAACTCTTCTCTATTCTAATCTAACCAACTTTACTCAAGTCTACCCACCATTTCCTTACTCTTAAATTAATCTACTAAGCTCGACCCTATTTTTCAGAACCCACTGCAAACAAAGTAGGTACATCATCTCGAAAAGGGATCAAAGAAGAGGAGATGTGTAGGATGTTACGAAAAACTCCACACCTAACAAGTCGTGAGGCAGACAAAAAAGTAAAGAAAATTGTCACAGAATGCACTGGTTGCAAAAAATATTATTGTTTGAACTGTTTCAATGAGAAACACCCATAAATTTTAAAAATAAAATACCAATATATAAAATCGATATTTATTTTCCCATCACTAAATAATATGAAAAACTGCCATTTTTCAGTGCGGTACGAGGTACATCAGATCCCACGTTTTATTTTACCTATAGAATCTAAACTAACTTATGTAACCACGGGCGGCGGCAGATTTAGGTTCATCAATTCATTGTTAATAATAATCGCGACAAAAACCGTACAATTTGTTTTATTTGGCGCCAAAAAAAGGATTTTTGTCTCCTACGGGCGGTGGGGTTTAATATGCCTCGTGCCGCCACAATGTCTGGTTTAGGACGAGGTTTAAAACGCCTCGTAACGCAGTAATGGAAAGTACAGAAAAATCTGTGCCGCAGGGAACGTGTTAACAGATACTTAGATAAAAATGAAATTAAAATGTATACAATCAGAGAGATACATTCAAAGTACAAGTAAAAACAGATACCTATCTAATATGTTATTAAATAAATGTTTTTATCGGTTTTACAATTTAAGCCATCTCACAACCATGATAGTCATCATCTGAAATTAAGAGAAATTATGACCGTTCGTTCGTTTGTTCTAATTCAGTTAGAACGAACGAATGACGGTCTTGGAGACCGATTATAAGATTAAAGAGCCTGGCTAAAATAGATTATTGGCTTATTGCATAGTATGATCGCAGTTTCCTTTGGGAATGCAAACCATGTCCAATTTAATAAACCTTATAAAAAAGCCATACTTGCACACACAGATATACAGTTTTCCTTACTATATTTTCCTTCGCTTCCATAAGTATTAATTGCTAATAGCAAGTACACCCATAATTCCATTCCTTATTTGGAGCCATTCTCACAAAAATAGTTTTCAAATCACTAAATAAAACACGTTTCAAAGTTTAGCAGTTAAGCTAGTAATTATGACTATGTTAAGGGCTGTGTCTTAATTATAAGAAAAAAAGAAAAGCAAAGAATCTCTATCACGGACTCTAGTTTCACCATTTGGCAATTGGGGACAAAACATGCAAATTGCT
Source organism: Hesperia comma (assembly GCA_905404135.1). Classification (NCBI taxonomy): domain Eukaryota; kingdom Metazoa; phylum Arthropoda; class Insecta; order Lepidoptera; family Hesperiidae; genus Hesperia; species Hesperia comma. The sequence goes on along the minus strand of FR990021.1, from coordinate 8,784,619 downwards.
AGTGTTGCACCCTGTTTTTTGGTTGAGAATTTATGTGTTTGTAGCTAACGTTTGCGTTTGCGCCACGTAAAGATTGGCTTGTAAATGAAAATTCATCCAATCTAGATGGATTCTGCATTTATTACCATCGATAGGTACCTAGAATTAACTAAGGTAGGTATATCTTATTTGTTTTCCATAGCCTTCAATCAAAACCTATCTAACCTACTAACGAACTAACCAACTACATATATAAATCAAGTTGTATTAAGCGAGTTCTGCAACAATTCGAGGGCCTATTCCGATCCAATACCAAAAAACTAATACCATTGGTATTAGTTTATTATCCCAGTGAATTTCTATTCCGAACGAATACCAGTCATAAACGAATCCCAAAATTATTAAAATGGTATGAAGGTACAGTCAGTAATAAAAATGCTGTGAAATGTGATATAAGTAATGTATATTTCAATCAAAATCAGTCTTATTAAACATGTTCAAGTGTAGTAACAAATAATTGCACAAATAACATAAGAATAAATAAAGTTTTTCCAACAAATCACTAGGCACCGTTTTCAACTTTAAATAAAAACTATCACAAAAAAATTAAAATTACAATTAAATACTAAAATTATAATTATATAGTAAAAGATTCAATCAACAACGATGACAAAAAGAAATTACTTTTATACTTTGTAATCAAATATCAAATATTGGCACGACAGTCATTACAATTTAATGTGTTTTAAAAAAATCAACATTAAATAGATAAATAATAATTATTTGTGCAAGGACAACGATTCGTATAAAAACAGACCTTATTTTATTTGATTGTCTTAACGTTCATTAAGCAAAATATCAAAACGCTTAAAGCGCTTCGTTTGCTCAACCCTTGACTGTGATTAGTTGGTTTGGATTTTTAAACAATAGGAACGAGCTCACCTTTTTTGCTGGTAAAAAAAATTGGCATGTCAATCTACATAAGTAAAAATGTGCTTTTTTGCAGGTAAAAAAATTGGCAATCACTTTCATAAGAAAATGTTTGTATAAAATTTAGGATTGAATTACGATCATTATAATAACTTATGAAATAGCAAAAGAAACGTTTTCTGTGACTGTACTAAAAGTTATGTTTTGGTATTCGTTCGGAATAGATTAGGTACTTCTTTTGAATGGTATTCGTTCGGAATAAAAATTCACTGGGATAATAAACTAATACCAAATGGTATTAGTTTTTTGGTATTAGATCGGAATAGGCCAATTCGAGTAACACTATTAATCACACACTGTGTGCTTACTAGACTTACCATCCTAGCCTCGATTTGAATCGTACATAGTTGTGCCCCGATTAAGAGCTTGAGAACCAGTAGGTACTTTAGTGCTTCCTTTTTTCTAAGCCGGTAAGGGATCGCTGAATTCTTCGGTGATACAGATGTTATTGTTTGTCAGCGGTTTACAAAAAATACAAAGTCAAAGTGAACTCATGCCTTTGACCTTGAAAAAAAATAGTGAGAAAAAGTAACTCCATGTTACATTTAGTACCTAAGTATGCATTTTGAACTCAATATCATATATACTCAATATTACATAAATATTATAGACAATCGAAGCGTCGTTCGTCATGAAACCAAAGTGTTGATCAAGATCTTCTTAAATTATAGTTAAGAACCATCTCTATCATGTCAGCTGTCTATAAAAAAATGCATCATTGTCGGTCTATTTGTTTAAGACCCACGATACCACAGATACAATGACCTGTCGGCACATATAAAATTTATAATACTTACATAATTATAACATCCCTGTTCTGTGTCGAGGGTTAATAAAATATGAATGGAAAATGCAAAGCCACAATATTCATAAATAGATGTACCTAATACCTAATATCAAGTTTTACTTATTTATTATGGTAGGAAAAATTTCTATTACTGTAGGTGAAGCGAGGGCTTAATTTCATGTCTTAATAAATAGTAAATCAGATACAAATGTTCGACTAAATTAAGTATTCCCTACAAATTAACACCTTTCCATTTGCCTTGATCGGTAAGACTATTAATTTTCGTCGACGACAGTTATATTCAAGTTTATTACGTTCAATAATTACGCGGCTTTATCAATATATAAACACAATGTAAAATGACGAACAAAGACCCAAATCATAGGAGATTCGGAAAAAGATTTTTGTTCAATAAGTAATTATTGAAAAAAAAACACATAATTTTGTGGATTTTATAAAACAGTAACCGCTTTGCATCTGGACACATACCTTACCTTACCTTACCTTAGGTACCTATACTTAGGTATATTTGGCTTATGCGTTTGGAAATATTTAATACATACTAGCTTTTGCCAGCGGCTTCGCCCGCGTGAATTTCGTTTAAACTTCACCCCTTTATTTCACCCACTTAAGTGTCATAAACGTAAGAGTAGATAAAATATAGGTATACTTAATCAGAAAGCTTCGAACTGCTAAGCTAACGGGAGTTACACGTGTTATTGTGAGTCAACCATAAAAGATAGACATAATTATGCTGTCGTGGAATATTTTTTATATAATTTTAAGGAGAACATTTCCGTCATACATGATTTCTGTGTAGCTTTAACCATTAAGGTTGCACAAGCGACGGAAGCTTAAAAAATGGAGTAACTTCTCCCGTTTCCCCAACATTTCCCTTCACTGCTCTGCTCCTATTGATTGTAGCGTGATGAAAAGTATACTATAACCAGCGCGGGAGTATGAAAAATAATTGTACCAAGTTTCGTTAAAATCCGTCGAGTAGTTTTTGTTTCTATAACGGTTATACATCAGACAGACAGACAGACAGACAAAAATTTTACTGATTGCATTTTTGGCATCAGTATCGATCCCTAATCACCCCCTGATAGTTATTTTGGAAATATATTTAATGTACAGAATTGACCTCTCTACAGATTTATTATAGAAGATAGATAGATAAGTCAATATCATACTGATACACCTTACATAGTATCCGTAGCCATTCTAAAAAATACATCGATGCATGGCTCCATTCTGGTGTACTTAAAAAAAGGACAAACGAATAAAGTTTAGCTTATTAATATTAATATTACTATGGATCATAATTCAGATAATAATGTGATTGTCTTCGAGAATATTTACAAGTAGATACATACAGAAGTGAGAGAAATTGAAAATGGTTCAACTTTATTGTAAAAAGTGCTTGAATCCAAGTACCTACATGCTTTACTATGCGATCGGCGATAACAATGAATCGATTCTTTTATTTGCCGAATACACAGAAGCCAAGCAGTAAAGTTCGCTGTGTCAGTTAAAATTCTACCTCAATACTAGATAGGTGTAACATGTTACTTTAACCTTTTCTAATTTAAAAATTATTGTGTCAGTATCTATTTTATCCCAAAGTGTAGATTTTATATTATCCCGGTTTCCGCTTACGCTTTTGAGTTAGCACTCGTATATAGGTAAAGTGTTATTTATATTTTATTGTATCACTGGTGAAGGATTAAATTATACGACGAAAACCTCAGAAGTTTGGTAGAGCTCTTAAGTAATATACTTAGACAAAATTAAAAAATTTGAAATGCTCCTTGACTCGGATCCTCCTAAACGCTATTTTGCGATACATTTCATATTACTCAGATTCCTGGGACTAGGATGGTGGCATCATCCCGATGAAGAAAATACATCGAACTTTCCTGGGTTATACATATACTACGCCATAATTACAGAAATCGTATGGGTTTTCGGTTTCGTTGGCCTTGAATCAATAGATCCCTTCATCGGTGAAAAAGATTTGGACAGATTCATGTTCAGCCTTTCCTTTGTTATAACCCATGATTTGACGCTTATTAAACTCTATATTTTCTTTTTTAAAAACCGCGACATTCAGGAAATCGTACACACATTAGAAATTGGTGTGCAAAGATTCTATCAAAATAACACCAAAAATCGCAGAACAAAAAAGATCACACGTATCATGACTGCCTCTTTCCTTTTCTTCGGCTGGGTGACGATCGGAAATGTAAACGTGTATGGAATTTTTCAAGATCTTCGTTGGAAAGCTGAGATAGCCAAATTAAATGACACGGAAAATCCGTTCAGAACACTTCCGCAGCCAATCTACATCCCTTGGAGATATCAAACAAACACTTCATTCGTACTAACATTTTTGCTGGAGACTGTAGGTTTACTTTGGACTGGACATATAGTTATGACAATAGATACTTTCATTGGATCAGTAATTCTCCATATGAGTTCGCAATTTGAAATATTACAAGAAGCATTTATTACAGCTTACGATCGTACTATGGCAGAGTTATCGAAAGGATTAGCCGAACGACATTCTCTTGACAACATATTTCCAGATTGTTCCGATGAAGAAGATGTAAATTTTTACGGCAATGATGACCGCATCGTGAGAAAATATTGCACCAATGAAGAAATGGAGAGTGCTTTGGAAAATACGCTCAGGAAATGTTTTCTACAACATCAATTACTAGTCAAGTAATAAATGCAAATTAAACGATTGGATTGATCAGACAATAACAACGAAATATAGCTATTTATATATGTTACCGTTAAAATGCATAATAAGTTAATCTGTTAATGTGCACATTAACTAGGTAATCTGCAGATTCACTGATACTATACGTTAAAGTGTAAAATTTGAATTAAAAAAGGTCTTATTTGCACTTTACCCAGTTAGTCTGCACAGTAACGGTACATCGTTAAATTGCGTAAGACTGGCTACCTGAGTACCTATTTGTGTTGATGCGATTTGATAAAAACGCGGAAAATAGGGCATAACTTCGAACCGTGATGTCTCCGGCGCTGCGGAAGGTGCAGCCCCTTCGCCCTTGCGTAACAAAGCACAGACACCCATGCTCGCCTGCGCTGCTTCGGCTTGCTTGTCGCCTTCGGCGACCAGCCTCAGCCGCTCCGGCTCGCCCGGGTGTCTGCGTTTTGTTACAGCGAGCGAGGGTTGCCCTCCCTCCGCGCCTCCGGGTTCTAAAAAACACTCTAGGTGTAGGGCATACAAGACTACGTGGAGTAAGGGTAGGCTAATTCGTTTATGTAAGCAATTCGACCTACCTACACCTTGCAGAATTTGACTGAGTAGTAATGGAAATGAATATTCATTGTTTTATATCCAAAATCAACTCAATTTTTATGTTTCCGTTCAATGTTACTCGTTTTTTAACAATTAACGTTCAAACAAGAACCTATTTTATAGAACTTACCGTATGCATGGTCGTTAGTCTGCAGATTAATTAGGAAGTCTGTAGATTAACTAGTTAATGTAGGAAATCAATTATTTTTTTCCACTTTAACTGACTCAGCCAGATAATCTGCAGAATACCTCATTAATCTGTACTCTATCTGATTTACGCAAATTATCGGTAACAAATACATTAAGTAAATTTGGCTGAAGATGGAGGTAGATGCATACAGATGTTGTTAATTTAATAGTGATCTTATTATAACATACCTAATCATAATATAGATTTTAGCATGCGCCTTCATTTTTGGCTCTGCCAATATACAAATCATATTTATAAAAATAGGTAGGTGTACCTGCCGAGCAGTCACGTAATGTACCTACCTCGATATAGACGAATATCCAAAAAGAATTCGTCGAAGCATGAACATGCATATAGGTACACAATCGGAATATAACTCAAATTCGGTGTGTGTAATTTTGTAGACTTTTTTATTTGGCACAACGGGGTCTGCCCGAGGCCCTTATAAGTCTGATGGCAGAATATTAAATGAAATAAGGCTCCTGACGCTCCTGTCATCATAAACCATGACTAACGGAATAGGAACGACACCCTAAACTTTAACGTGTTTTTACAGTTGCGTAGAAAAATTCAAGAAAACTTATACCTATGGGTTCATGACTCAACTCCTGTCTAGCAGTGCAGCGATTTGTGTAGTAATGGTGCAACTTTCGGTAAGATTTTGGGTTACTTAATGTATTATAATAAGGACTTAATAAACCTCTAAAAAATCTTTTTAAAGTTTTTGAAAAGCATAGGTATTAATGAAAAGTAGTTTGTCTCAAAAAAATGTTTTGTATGCCCACTATAAGAAAGTCAGAGCTAACTTTTAATTATCCATTTACGTTATTTAAAGATTCCAGACAAGACATCCTTCATAAATTAGGTATACCTAAATTTAAACTGAAATAACATCCACTGGTATATCATACATGTAATTTTAAATTATTCATTTATACGGAAGCTTATGCTGCAATTAGGTGCACAGTTAGGTACATTTACAAATATGTTGGCGGGAATGCAATTCATTTGCTAAGCGTTGTGTTTGTCGAGACAGCATGCCGTTTTGACTCCGGAAGCGTCAATCTGCGCACAATTACTTAATTTCGTGTTTACTTACGTTGATGATTTCCATAAAATCATAAAATAGTCTATATTTTCTGTAATATTTTAGAAAGACGCATCCAGTTTGAAGTCGATTCGTATCGTCACATCCTTGGCTTTTTTCTTCGCGATGGTCATACAGCTAGCTATCCAGTGTTTTTCGGGCAATGCACTTACATACCAAGTAAGTAACGAGCGTTTATATTACTTTTTAAAATCAGAAGTAAGTAGTAGCAAATTATACTCCAGTCTCAATAATAATTTCTATGTAATTGACACACATTGGCTTTTTACCCAACGCTCCATTATCCAGTTTAAGGAAACGTGTGCTGCATTACTTAAGGAAACGGTTACTGTCATACTTACCTACGTACTATAAAAGTAGGCCAGTTATTTTTTCTTTATGCTCCTCGCTACTGGTGCAATATTTACTGAGAGAAAATAGCACAATATTTTAGCTATTGTCCGCGTTTTGTGCTGTACGTATGATACATAGTTATAAAAATACAGCCCTAAATAATATAGCAGAAGCTTTGTATGTGTTTTCAGGTCTACAAATTTTATAGTGGATTATATTCTTCATAATTATATCGAGTAGTTTCATGTCTAAAGAGTGGTATTGAATTTTTGAAAGACCTTGTTCAAAACTGCAGTTCTGTTTATGCTTGATGACGACTTTTTGAGATTTGACGGAAAGATTATCCTTGGAGTAAATTAATATAAAGTGAAAAAAATACCATTATAGTAGGGAGAAAGTTATTAATTAAGTAATTTAACCTAAAAAAAGAGAGACAGATAAAAAACGAAACTGCTTTACCTAAATATTAATATTGTACTGAGTTTATAGGTAGTTCATGAACGCAAATGCAACACTATAGAAAATATGACGCGTCAAGAACTAAAAGGATCAATAACATTCTATTGGTAATGAGCATAGGTGGTATGGTGGTATCAAAGAATTTGACGATAATAGTTTCTGTGCCGACTCTTGGAAATAATATGAATCCTTCCACAGGCAAGCAAGGTGTCTGATGCGATAATGCAGAGCAAATGGGAACGTATGCCACCGCGTCTTCGCAAGATGCTGATGCTAGCAATGGTGCGCGCACAACGTCCGCTGCAACTCTCTGCGGCGGGTTTTGCCAACATGAACAACGACTGCTTCTTAGCGGTAATGAAATATGATTTTGAAGCACCCAACGAATAATTCCATGATATCAAAATTCATGTTTACAAAAAAATGTGTAAGAATTGATTAAAAAAACATGAATCCAATCTTTCAGTATACGATGTAATTAAAAGTGACGAAAATTGAGAAAAGCAACTAAATAAAATACGACTGGAGATCGTACCTACTCTCCCAATTACTGACACGACTTAAAAAAATGCATAATGCACGAAATTCTAAAATGCAAATAACATTTTCGCCTTTTAAATTCGTTTGGGGCTTCGAGATATCCCCTTAGTTTAAAAGTGGTCTTCTGCACACTATTGCAAGATTTTCAACCAGCTCAGCCGTTCCTGTATGTAATAGGTACTCGTAGATAAAACTTAAATAATTTACACTAGTTAGTGAATAAGAGCGAACAACATATTCCAAAATATTTAATTATAGGTTATATTCATCACAAAACTTTAACAAAATTTAACTGAGGTTATTATCACGATTCAAGGCAAAATTTTTTTACCTAACCTTCCTTTTTTAGGGTTCCGTACCCAAAGGGTAAAACGGGACCCTATTGCTGAGACTTCGCTGTCCGTCCGTCCGTCCGTCCGTCCGTCCGTCTGTCACCAGGCTGTATCTCATGAACCGTAATAGTTACACAGTTGAAATTTTCACAGATGATGTATTTCTGTTGCCGCTACAACAACAAATACTAAAACACTGAATAAAATAAATATTTAAGTCGAAATATGGCTTCGACGCTTTAGCGATAAATTAGTTACCTTTCGCTCCAAGAGATGGCGTTGCTTGTGGCTAATATGTAGTCCGATGCTTTTAGTTACCTGTCGGTTCAAGAGATGGCGTTGCTTGTGGCTAATATGTGGCTACAAAAAACTGAAGTAAATATTTAAGTGAGGCTTTCATACAAAAGGCCAGTTTTTTTGGCGTTTTATACATAATGGTAGTACGGAACCCTTCGTGCGCGAGTCCAACTCGCACTTGGCCGGTTTTTTTTAATTTTTAAACCCAACCGGTTTAGTGTTGTTAGCTCAACTTTACGGTTTAAATTTAAACTATTAATTAATCACAATGCATTTATCTTTTTCAGATAATGAAAGCTGCGTATTCATATTATGCCGTGCTCAGTCAGAAACAAGTTTAAAATTTAATTTATTTTTAATTTTAATAATCATGTTTTAATTCATTAATTAATGTTTCAAATATTTCAAATCATTTATTATCCCTTGCCACTGATGCACATAAAGTTATATTAGGCTATCACAGATACTTGTAGAGTTGTATTCAAGATAAATTTGAATACCTAATGTTTAAAGTAAAAATAAATTCAAAACATGGTCAAAACTTTAGATGTAGAATTTAGTCCATTACTCTTATATTTTGTTTACTTGCATAGAGTCATAAAAAGCATTGAGAATTAACATTTTAGAAAAGTATATTTAAGGAGTAAACGTATACAAGGATTATATTAATATTATAAAGTCACAGCCACAGTTACGGAGATTCGTCGAGCGAGAACTATTGTGTTCGGACTTCACGTCGATCACCTCTACAGACCTACTACCGTGTATCAATTTAGTTTTCTAATTAACTTACGCCAAATAAACACGGCCTTTTTCAACAATCTCATGAATGTACCTTCATTTTATTTCTTTATTTATTTTCACCATAAAAATAAACAGTCATGAATCGTTGTTGCTGTGTTCGTTACTTCCCAGAAATGTGTACCTACTCGCATGGATGATAGCTTGAGGAGATAAAATTTAATTTATCATGCGTGCCATGCATATTTTATTACATTACAGATTTGCAAAAAAAACAGTTAAAATGAAATGTCGTGTCTACGGGGTTAAAAATTTTTGTATTGTTACACTATTATCGCGTTTGTTTATTCCATTCTGATCCTCAAAAACTAATAGGTACCCTGGCCTAGTGGATCAATTATATACACACATCAAAAGTGTCTAGGGATCAAGCATTTTTATGCGGATTTCTTGAGATTGAGATGTGGCTTTGTAATAAATTTATGATTTTATAAATTTATATGGATGACCCCCTGGAGAACCCCTGGACGCCAACAGCGATTAAAATCCTGCCAGGAAGTCCATCCTTATAGTGGTGGAACCATCATGGTATGGGCGGGTATTTGGATCGGCGGAAGAACTGAGTTGATTTGGATCAGAGGCAACCTCAACGCTCAAATTTATGCTGAGACGATTGTATCAGACGTCATCGTTCCTCTACAAGTGCAAATCGGTCCCTTATTTCAGTTAATGCATGATAATGCACGACCGCACACCGCAAGAGTTGTGACAGACTCTCGCCGCAGCTAACATCAATGTCCTGCCCTGGCCTGCTCAGTCGCCAGACTTGAACCCGATTGAGCATGCATGGGATATGCTACAGAGAAGAGCTCTGCCGAATATGGAGGGTATCCAGTGGCAAGAAGACCTTTTTTTGTTGTTGCAACGAACATGGGCGGCCATTCCACAGCGTGATTTGGATGAACTCATTTTGAGTATGCCAAACCGATGTTCTTGTGTTGTTAGTGTTCGCGGTAGAAACACGGATTATTAATTGTTTAAGTTACCCAATAAAATTTTAAAGAAAACTGTTATTTCAGTCTTTTTTTCGAACTTTAATGTTAGTGGTTCAAATGTCAAAAATCCCTTTATTAGGAAAATGGCAAATTTCTTTATTAATGCAAAGGTGACTTGGTTTATCGTTACTGTGACAAACGAAAACACTTTATTTGATGAATCCTTAAAGAAAATTTTAATTAATATCAATCAGGAGAAGAGTTATTGCAAAAATATATGTTGATCCCTAGACACTTTTGATGTGTGTATTTTTTTAATATTACCACTATAATATCCTCTACTGACTTTATATTGATTTACTACACACATCAAAAGTGTCTAGGGATCAACATATATTTTTGCAATAACTCTTCTCCTGATTGATATTAATTAAAATTTTCTTTAAGGATTCATCAAATAAAGTGTTTTCGTTTGTCACAGTAACGATAAACCAAGTCACCTTTGCATTAATAAAGAAATTTGCCATTTTCCTAATAAAGGGATTTTTGACATTTGAACCACTAACATTAAAGTTCGAAAAAAAGACTGAAATAACAGTTTTCTTTAAAATTTTATTGGGTAACTTAAACAATTAATAATCCGTGTTTCTACCGCGAACACTAACAACACAAGAACATCGGTTTGGCATACTCAAAATGAGTTCATCCAAATCACGCTGTGGAATGGCCGCCCATGTTCGTTGCAACAACAAAAAAAGGTCTTCTTGCCACTGGATACCCTCCATATTCGGCAGAGCTCTTCTCTGTAGCATATCCCATGCATGCTCAATCGGGTTCAAGTCTGGCGACTGAGCAGGCCAGGGCAGGACATTGATGTTAGCTGCGGCGAGAGTCTGTCACAACTCTTGCGGTGTGCGGTCGTGCATTATCATGCATTAACTGAAATAAGGGACCGATTTGCACTTGTAGAGGAACGATGACGTCTGATACAATCGTCTCAGCATAAATTTGAGCGTTGAGGTTGCCTCTGATCCAAATCAACTCAGTTCTTCCGCCGATCCAAATACCCGCCCATACCATGATGGTTCCACCACTATAAGGATGGACTTCCTGGCAGGATTTTAATCGCTGTTGGCGTCCAGGGGTTCTCCAGGGGGTCATCCATATAAATTTATAAAATCATAAATTTATTACAAAGCCACATCTCAATCTCAAGAAATCCGCATAAAAATGCTTGATCCCTAGACACTTTTGATGTGTGTATATACCTTATTAAGGTCTACCTCTTGAACGGAAATAAAAGAAACATGTTTTTTGCCTATCAGAAATAGTTCGCATCAATTCTGACAGTCGACATTAAACCTACAAATAATTTCAGGTTAAAATTCTCAACCACTAGCTATGCATAAATAGGTATTCAAGAAGAAGTTACTTTAGCAGGTATCGAGACTAGCGTCAATGGCATATAACTCCAACCGAAAGGAAGTGAGGCCATGGTAATGTTCAGCAGGTGCACCACGAATAGGAGCAGTTGACTAGCACTAAAGGACTGATGAAACCCTCTGTACCCTATTTCTTCTCTATCCCAGTCTTTATACATACTAACTACCGTACTGACCAACTAACATTCTTATTAACACCAACTAGACTAGCCATTCTATTCCAGCGAACAATATGGATGCTTTTTCTGCTCGCTGTTCTATTCGTGATTTGAGTCTTGTTCTATTTGTCACAGTTGTCGTAGACAGCAACAGTAGTGTTGTTGCGTGTTTTTCTTCTTAATTCCATAAAACATACTCTAGTCATACACTAAACTTTTTATAACGAATATCTTCCTTCTTCGAAAGAAACTCGATAAAAACTAAGTTCACTGCTCTCATCACACAAGTTTGTTTCTTAAGTCAGAAGTTTAATTAAGGCTGAACCGACTCTTCGCTTATTTCTACAGCGAAAAGGTGTGAGTATTTTCCAAAATAATAAACGAATAGAAGATCGATTATTCTAGAACATCAGTAAAGAATCTATTTGTGACTGAAGAGGCGATACTGCCTGTACCCAAGAACGTTATCCTGTACCCATATCATGTATCGAAAGTTCTTACGCCACTCGACCCTATCACAAAGCGAACGTTGTCGTAACGATACCTAAACTTTCCCTTAACATGCCTTCTCAAACACCGAAGCATTCCAAAAAATTTAGCTCTAGCAGTTACCAAAAGTTTCCCAATCAATTTGTTAATTTGTATGGCGATTGATATACCTACTTGGAAAATCAAGTAAGGTTTTATATGGTTTACTTGGAATTCACAAATTATGAGAAATAGATTGTCCACGGAGTATGTACTGTTTTCATAATATATCCTATTCACATACCCTAAAGCCCTAAACCATTGTTACCATATTTTAAAAATCTTGTCTTCCAAAAAACCTTTCCTGTACTCTATCAGTGAGGAACAAACAGGCAAACCTGTAACCATAAACACATTTTTAAACAATTTTAAACTAACAGAAAAATATTTTTTGAGAAGAGTTCTTCCAACATGGACAACACTATGAATTTCCACGATCCGAGAAGAAATATTTATACATCTACTAGTAAACCCGCCCTCGCTTCGCTTCGGGGAACCAGTTCCTTCAAAAATCTCTATAAATTTTAACAAATTATGTTATTCCGATGTCTAAGCTATATCACTGCAAAGTTTCGTGAAGATCCGTTCAGTAGTTTTTGCGTGAAAGAGTAACAAACCCACACACACACACACTCACTCACACACTCACTCACATCCTTACAAACTTTCGCATTTTTATAATATTTATACGTCTATTAATGTCTGCTCTTACTAAGAGAGACGTGCTTCGCAGACACAGCCAACTAGGCTACCAAAACAGGACTTATTCGTACCTCTATTAAAACAAATAATACATAAGCTAAATTAAAATTAATCTAAACTAAAATTAACCTAGTGAATACATTTTCTATTATTTTTATTTGTTAGAATTACTTATAACTTTAGCATCATATGTTTAACCAGAATAATTTAACTACACACATCAAAAGTGTCTAGGGATCAAGCATTTTTATGCGGATTTCTTGAGATTGAGATGTGGCTTTGTAATAAATTTATGATTTTATAAATTTATATGGATGACCCCCTGGAGAACCCCTGGACGCCAACAGCGATTAAAATCCTGCCAGGAAGTCCATCCTTATAGTGGTGGAACCATCATGGTATGGGCGGGTATTTGGATCGGCGGAAGAACTGAGTTGATTTGGATCAGAGGCAACCTCAACGCTCAAATTTATGCTGAGACGATTGTATCAGACGTCATCGTTCCTCTACAAGTGCAAATCGGTCCCTTATTTCAGTTAATGCATGATAATGCACGACCGCACACCGCAAGAGTTGTGACAGACTCTCGCCGCAGCTAACATCAATGTCCTGCCCTGGCCTGCTCAGTCGCCAGACTTGAACCCGATTGAGCATGCATGGGATATGCTACAGAGAAGAGCTCTGCCGAATATGGAGGGTATCCAGTGGCAAGAAGACCTTTTTTTGTTGTTGCAACGAACATGGGCGGCCATTCCACAGCGTGATTTGGATGAACTCATTTTGAGTATGCCAAACCGATGTTCTTGTGTTGTTAGTGTTCGCGGTAGAAACACGGATTATTAATTGTTTAAGTTACCCAATAAAATTTTAAAGAAAACTGTTATTTCAGTCTTTTTTTCGAACTTTAATGTTAGTGGTTCAAATGTCAAAAATCCCTTTATTAGGAAAATGGCAAATTTCTTTATTAATGCAAAGGTGACTTGGTTTATCGTTACTGTGACAAACGAAAACACTTTATTTGATGAATCCTTAAAGAAAATTTTAATTAATATCAATCAGGAGAAGAGTTATTGCAAAAATATATGTTGATCCCTAGACACTTTTGATGTGTGTATTATTAAGATAACGTACCGCTACTTGTCTATTTAAGTTTCTATTCCATCTAATTTTAGGCAAACATTATGTTGGAAAACATTAAATTCAAGTTCACTGTGGTGACTGTGGTCATCTGGTCATATTTGACGTCGGCTACTGGCAAACATTCTAACTTTTATATCGATAAATTGAATATTATCTATACTGTCATTCAAGTTGCGTTTTGCCGGATTTCAGTATTTATTATAAGTACCGTAACCGAAATGTTGATGATTTTAAAATCATGGACAACATATTTTTATTTTCAGTCACGCTCATAGACCCACTCTAGGTTTCCCTGTGTCATTAAGGTAGCCATTGACGATACGTCCATTTGGAATGCTTCTAAATGGAAGATTTCCATATGGAAGTACCTCCATAAGGAAATCTATGAAATTTTGGACGATACGTCTGTTTGCATCGTCAATGGCTACCTTTAGACAACATACAGAGATCGCCACACATCCAAACTGGGAACAAAAATTTAAACCCGTCATTAAATTTTTTGTCCTGACAGTTAATCGAACCCGTGCTGGGTTCGAAACGACACTCTCTTCTCTCAATGACACTCCGGCATGGTGCCTAACCATAACACCATTGGGGTAGTCTTAATTTTATTGATTAATAGAGTCATTTTAATAAAAAGTAACTTAAAAATAAAGATCAATTAAATTAAATATTCTTCACTAATTAACACCTTTCATTACCTTGATCGCTAAGACCATTAATTAACGTCGACGATATTTAACTTTACGGCCAATAATAACATTTCTCTATTAATATATAAACACAATCTACAGGGGCAAACACAGACCCAAACCATAAGAGAGAAATACTTCAGGTATTTGTGGGATATTTTTCAAACTTGATTGAAATAAATCAGAACTTTGTAAGCGCGCTACTATCTGGTAGAGAACTCAAATAAGTAATCAAAAGGGCCTTTGGAAAGACAAGGAAAACTACGATAAAACATTTATTACAATGGAAAAAATAAATTTCTCTATCCTATTTGTTTTTAAATACTAACTATAAACTGTTAATTATATGTATGTACCTACTGCGTTTGCATTTGATGTAGAATTCGTTCTATTGTATCTCACACATGAGTGTATTTTTTACGAATAAATGTCTTTCTTTCTTTCTTTGACAAAAATGCTAGCTTTCCGCATCTTGTAAGAATTTAAAATGCTGTACTTAAATAAATTTTGCTAACAAGCTAAACTCAAACGTAAGCAAAAGTAATTTTGTTTTTGGCTGGGAGTGGTAATTTCATATTCTCGGTGACTCAGGTTTAAGTAATTAAATTATTATGGATATAAATATTATTATCAAAATATATTAAATTGCTGTTGTTTTTTAATTTTCGAATAAATTGATTTTGTCATAAAAAGTCCTGTTAAAATAAACACCTGCATTGTTGTACTTACGAGCGGTGTTGACATGAGCTTGGATAGTAAATTTCCTTTTATTTGCTGCATACACACAAGCCAAACAGTAAGTAGTTATTCGTAGTGTCAGTTGAAATACCACTTCCGTTACATTTTCACGTTTTCCGAGTAGAATTAAATATATCTCGTTTCCGTTTAGTATTTAACGTTTCCGCTTACGCCTTTGAGTTGGTGCTATTTCACAGGGAAAGCTTAATATTTAATTGTTATACTGATGAAGGATAAAATTTTAGCCTACAAGCTCATTAGTTGAGCGAAACTCTTAAAACAGAATTGGTTTTAAATCAGAATTTAAATAAAACCTCGAGATGCCTCGTAACTCAGATCCTCCAAAACGATATTTCGCGATACATTATATTATATTCAGATTCCTGGGTTTGGGATGGTGGCATTATCCAGATGAAGGAAATACGACAAACTTTCCCGGGTTATACCTATACTACACCATAGTTACAGAAGTTGTGTGCGTTTTCGGTAGATCCCTTCATCGGTGAAAAAGATTTGGACAGATTCATGTTCAGCCTTTCTTTTGTCATTACTCATGACTTAACGCTTATTAAGTTGTTTATTATAATTATCAAGAATCTTGACATTCAGGAAATCGTACACACTTCGGAGATAGATTTGCAAAGATTCTATCAAAATAACGTTAAAAATAGAAAAACTATCAAAATCTCACGTATTATGACTAGTTCTTTTGTTTTCTTTGGCTGGATGACGATCGCAAATATAAACGTGTATGGAATATTTCAAGATCTTGGCTGGAAAGCTGAGATAGCTAAATTAAATGACACCGATAAAGAACCATTCAGAGCTCTTCCGCAACCACTTTATGTCCCTTGGAGCCACCAGACAGATAGTTTATTTGTATTAACAATTCTGTTGGAAAGTGTAGGATTGCTTTGGACTGGAAATATTATTCTGACAATTGACACTTTCATTGGATCAGTAATACTCCACATGAGTTCGCAGTTCGAAATATTACAAGAAGCATTTTATACGGCTTACGATCGTACAATGACAGAGCTATCAGAAGGATTAGCCAAACGGCATTCTCACGACAATATCCTGCTGGATTCTTTCGATGTAAGCGATTTAAACTATAACGACTATAATGAAAGCATCGTGAGAAGATACTGTACCAATGAAGAAATAGCGACCGCTTTGGAAAACACCCTCAAGAACTGTTTTCTACAACATCAATTGTTAGTCAGGTAATAAGTGCTAATTGATATGTTGGACCTGTTATACAATAGGGATGACAAAATACCTATAATTATTGTTAGCCGGAACGTAAAGATTATTTTAATTGTGATCTCATTAGAAAATAATGATAGCATACAATTTATTTAAAACTTTATGTACCTACCGTACAAAGTACAGAAACAAAGACGGACTTAATTCCAAACGCATTTTCTCCTCCTATAGCATAAGTACTTACTTACATTGTTGGTTCTAACATTTACGTCACATAAGAATGAATAGAATTCGTCGACGCAAGAAAGCGTAACACAATACGAAATATGCCTAGGACAAAAATTGTGGGTATAGTTGAGGATATACCTACCTTTTTAATTTATTCAAAACAGGCTATGCTGGGAGCTTTAATATGCTGGGGGTTGTCAGATAGCTGAATATTTAATGAAATATTTCCCTTCTATAATATAAACTTTTTGCTTCAATTTAATTCAAACTTCGTAAATTTTTAAAAGGTGATCAAGCGCTTAATTCTTTGCAAGCAATATTTGACAAAATAAAGTGTAAGTACTGACAAATTCATATGTAAACTAGTATTAGGAAATATTTTAAAACAATGGTATTATTCAATGTTTGTAATAGCATTTCATTGCGATAATGCAATGCAAAACGACTATAAAATCACTACGACTATAAGTCGTAAGTTGGTAATAGTACATTATGATATAAGTGCGCGAAGTTGGTCATTACAGTCGAGGCGGTATTGCACAGCCCGAGCCGCTAGGCGAGGGTTGTAATAGAGCCAAGACTGTAGTGAACAAAGCGCACGCGTATCATACGACGTTTTTCAACACACTTGCGAGGAAAAAAACAATTAGGTATCGACATTTTTCAGTCACAAATCAGCAAATTATAAACGAACAAATGTTTGCACAAAATGGCGCCGAGGTTTATTTTATTTTTTCGCGCGCCGTATCTTTGGTTGAATAACTATGCGCGCGCAGGCGCGCAGGTTAAGTCCAGAGGCAAAGAGCACCGCTATTCAGCCACAATATATTAAACTAAATACTTATGTATTTCTAATAGGAATTTACGGTAATTAATGATTTAAAATATTGTATTTTTTAAATGCTTTAATAGATAATTAGATGAAGTATAATCTTATCTTATCAGATTTTGACTAAGTACAACAAGTTTATTTATTTACAAAATAATAAATCTTTTGGTAACAACCTCTTAACGGATATTAAAAAAAAAGTGGAATAAGAAAAACACTAGTGCGGCAATGAAAAGTAAAACGCACTACTGTGTAATAAACCGTATTCCGGGCGTAAGTCTAAAGAAAAAATAGCAACTTTACGAGCAAGTGTGTTGAAAACAACTTTTCTTCAAATGGCCATTTTTTGCAGTTTACTTGTCATTGGCAAATTTTCGATAAGACCCGAATTTCTTGGCAAACAAAATGTAAGCGAGCTAGCTAAGTTCCCATAACGAGTGATGTAAATTAACTGGAAACAGACGCTGCCAGCGCGAGAGCCAAACTTTGCAATCCCTATTAAGTAGGCTGGCACCGACACAGCGTCGTTACAACGACGGTTATCCAATAAAACTGGATAAGATCACTGTCAAAATTCTGCATTCTGTAAATTTCAGCAACTATTTCCTAACCTTTAGAAGCAAAGCGATCAATCGAAAAAATCAAAATGAAATCACTGAATGCTTGGCGATAAACGGACCCGAATTTTGGTTTGAATATAACTTGTAATATCTCAGGATTACCGCTCCAATAATGTCGCTTGCTTTTTTCTCACGCCTAAACCAACATAATCTCCGATTCGTATTCATCTTCCGTCTAAAAGAGTCTGCGAATACTTTCCTTAATCTTTGTAATATTTGATTCTACTTTTTTAACCGATTCTAAAAAAATATACTTGCATCATCATCGCATGACGCTGAACTGTTGTTAGGAGCCAAATCATTTCTTACGATAATCTTACCAAGTAGCACATACTTGTTTGCAGCTTATTGTGCACAGCTTGTTAGTTACACTAACAAATAAATTACTGATACTACGAAATTAATACTTTTCCTAGTGTCTTTTTCATATCGCTTTCGGAAACCAGTTTTATTAGTTTATTATCTTGTTAGTAATTGTGAGGTCTAGGGCAGGGGCAGAAATCGTACTAAGTGCCCCATGGAACTCTAGGTTTTAGCACCTATTAGTCTACCGTTGAAATAAAGCAAACAGAACGTTATGTAAGCTCCCTGCAATACTTCTGAGCCGATTCAGAGATTAATGATGGCAAATACGCAGATAAAACTTTTTTAAATCTTTGTTATACTCGTAGAACCTTTGTATCACCATTAGTAAAAAAATCTCAAATATCTTCAAAGGAATGGCGATAATTCACAGTGTTACATTATCCTTCAGTTTTCGTGTAGGTGTATTTCTTATTGTTTACATGCTGTTATGTAACTGAGCTTAAAGTTAACCGCTATCCCTTTAATATTCTCTTACAGTTGCGTAGAGAAAATCGAGAGGACTTATACCTACGGCTTCATGACTCAACTCCTCACTAGCAGTGGAGCAATTTGCGTAGTAATGGTGCAACTTTCGGTAAGATCGTTAAGATATCTTGGGATATTGAGTTACTTAATGCTACTCTAATATTGTTACAGATATCTTGCTGTAATTCAACAACTTTTATATTTATGTCTGCAATTGCCAGCTAATCTTAGTATTATTTAAATGAACGTACAATGTCCTAGAACTCTAAGACGACGTTGTAAAAGTATACCCAAGGGACTCTTAAAATTTAGAATTCAAGTTAATTTCATAGGAAGTGCGACTGCGTTGTTATCTATTTTTGACTGTTTTATATAATAAAACTGTTATAGTAAAAAGGTGACCTAAAAAGTGCACTATGGCAACGTTTAAAGATACTTCAATAATGCATACTGTATATATATATAGAGGATTATGCAGCAATTACGGAGACAAATATGAATGTGATTTATTTGCTAAAACTTTGGTTTCCTAGGAAAGCGGTGCCGTCATGTAGCGGCCGTAATACAGCGGTGAATGACGTCACTAGAACGTTGTCTATGTAAACGAAATGGCGCGGTTTCCTGGAGAGCGGTAACTGACACCGTAACGTCAAAAAGCGGTACCGCCATTTGCATGACGGCCGTCTTGTCGACACCGATGGTTTGGTCAACGTTTTATTGATAGCGGTGAAGCTATTTTTAATATGTATTCGTGTTTTTTTTTCGGAACAACATCAAAAAAATAAAAAGTAAAGAAAAAAGTCAACTGAAACAGAATTGGTGGCGTGAAAGTGGAGAAATATTAAATTCTGATGAATTATTAATTATTAAAATGACTGACGGTGTGTTAAAACGGCCGTGGAACTTTCCACATGTCGTCACCGTCAAGACGGCCGTCTACTTGCGTCCATAATAATATTACGGCCGCTACATGACGGCACCGCTTTCCTAGGAAACCAAAGCTTAAGTGTTCGTCGGGGTCGAGACAGCATTCCGTTTCGACTCCGGAAGCAGCGCTCTACATACAATTACTTAACTCACTCTGTTTGTACAATTATGGTTTTCATGAAATAGTGTAATACTTTTTATGAATAGTCAGTCTATAAGACTGTAACCAGGTCATAGTACCTATAGACACACAATTTAGGGTGAATATAAAAACAATACAGAATTTCGTACTAAATTCAAGTGGTTTTCTATTCACCTTCGCAGGAATGTTCATTTTCTTTCTGATTCCGTCACTTCCCGTTTATCTTCGTAATAACTTTTAATATCGGCATATATCCTACAATCACTTACTTCAATCCTAATAACCTTTCTCTACTTATTCCCTCACACGTCCTTTTAGTTTTTGCTAAAAGTTCACGCTTACAGCTAAACGTTTTAGAACTCAAGCTATATAAAAATCTGTACTTAAAAAAGTTCACCTTTTGTCAGTTGTAATTAATTTTTAATATGCTTTTTCTGTAACATTTTAGAAAGATGCATCCAGTTTGAAGTCGACTCGCATAATCACATCCTTGGCTTTTTTCCTCGCCATGGTTATACACCTAGCTATCCAGTGTTTTTTCTGGAAATGCTCTTACAGAACAAGTAAGTCACATCTTCAAATATTTCAAGAATAGCTTTAGTACAGTTCAAGAAAAGACGCGGCAAAAGAACACTAAACAGTAGGTACCTATCTTGGCCACCTTGGCTAGCACTGTCAGTTGATCATTCTATTTTTTAAACAATGGCTCCTTTAATTTTTCCTGCGTACCTACCCTACAGATACATTTTTACGTTTCTAGTCTCGTTGACGTTGTTGTTTGCAGCCGGGGGCAAAGACTAATAGTATTCTCATAACCTTAAGCACAAAGTGTTTAAAATTTTTATGGAACAAAGTTAACAAACGAGCTTGCAGCACCACCTCCGCTTCCACTGTGACCGACCTAGACCAAGACTCAATTTACGGACTGGGATGGTTAGTCCATTTAACAGATGGTGTTAGAATAAGTATTAGTTGATTAGTCCTGTTAGTTGATGTTAGTAGCAGTCCAGTTAGTATTTGGTATGTCGGAATTTAGTTACTCCGTTTGATAAAACATCACTCACCATTCCACTAATTGATGTGTGCCGTCCGTATAATTTTATAATTTCCTATAACTGTAGTTGGGAAAATCGGTCTGAATTCAATTTCCTTTGAAATTCATGCTTGTTGTATTTTTAAAGCTATCTTTGTGATGCGCCATTATTTAGATAAGGGTATACTGGATTACTCAAAGAAAGCATTTGACATACTTGCTTTATAGTGCGTTGACAGGTCAGCTATTGTTTCTTTATGACAGTTTTTTATTCTCGAGCAATACGTAATGGCAGAGAATAGCACAATATTTTAGCTTTTGTCTGGATTGTGTGCTGTATGTTTGGTCGTAATAAAAAAACATGAACTTGGCAGAAGTTTTGCACGAATTTTCGACTAGACCACAATAACCTTAAATTATTTTATTATTAGAAATTCTGCCGATGTCAAATCAATTTTTTTGGTCATCCAATCCATCCAATCCAAGCTAATGAAGATGCTTAAATACAGGATCGTCGAGATTTACCTAATATTATACTTAACGGTTACACTGTAGGTAATGTCCCGAAGGTTTTCTGAAACATAATAAGTTATTGGCCTTACATTCAATAAAGACAAAGTTCTCTGAAAAGTTAAACCTACACGCTACGATGTAGGAGGTACCTGACAGGTTTTCTATAAGTTAGTTTTCTTAGTTAGTCTTGGTGACATGTTGTGTAGTTTGCTCATGTTTATAGGCAGATGACTATTTACCATTCGGTGGTCATTCTGACCTTTTATCAGATGTAACATATAAACATTCAAAACTTTATCTATGAGTAGCAGCCATCTTAGGTAGGTATAAACAACAATTTAGGGTGCGGTTTCACTGAGGCGGAGCGGAGCGGAGCAGTGCGCGATTCACCAATCACATGGCTTGAAATCCCAGCTCATTGCGCCTCGTGCGGATTTCAAGCCATATGATTGGTGAATCGCGCACTGCTCCGCTCCTCTCCGCCTCAGTGGAACCGCACCCTTATAGTTATAGTAGATATCACAAGCCCGTATGACTTTTTTTAAATTTTTAAGTAAATACCTAACAAAAATCCTATCTATATGATGATGAAGCCTACATTGGTAGGTATACACACTAACCAGACAAACTTTTTAAGAGATACATATTTTAATCATTTTCTAATTTACTCCAAAAATCGACCCTATGATAATGTCGCAAAAACGCAAAAGAATATAACAAATTCTTCCACAGGCAAGCAAGGTATCAGATGCGATAATGCAGAGCAAATCGGAACGTATGCCGCCGCGTCTTCGCAAGATGCTAGCAATGTTACGCGCACAACGTCCGCTGCAACTCACTGCGGCGGGATTCTTCACTCTCAACAACGACTGTTTCTTAACGGTAATGGCCGCTTTATGATCCCCAAATTAATTCAAGAAATGAATGAAGGAATGGAGAAAGTGGGAGCATAAAATTACAACAAAAGTAATGCAAATAAACATAATTAATTGATAACAGTTCACGCTCGTCAGAATTAGAACATAAAGTCTACGTGGAATTATGTGCAAAAAAGAGAAATCATATTATATTGTGTGTGACAACCCTGGCGCATCTACTTCGGAAACAATAAACAAAAGGGACCATAAACATGTCGAGCTAACAATAGGAACAATAGAGCGCGGCTGTCTCGAAACTACGCGCACGACGCTTCGCCATTACGGCAATAGTCATAAGGGCGAAAGTCGGTTGCAAGGAATATACTCGAATCTTATTCGAATCGGGTCCGGAATTAGCGGGAATGTTCTAGATTGGCGTGACTAGTAGATGAGTGGTATAAAAAGGGGCACTCGGTCAACCGCGGACATTCTAGTTTCGGAAGCGAAACCAGGAAGATACGATTAGATACCAGCGATACCTACGAGCGATACCAGTGAGAAGTGAAGTAATTTCTACGGGCGATACAGTGTTCGACGAGTGTGTTTACGAGTACCTACGTGCAGAGTGTTTTGGTGTGTACCTACTGTGTACATAGTGTAATTTGTGTATCTACGAGTACAATAAAGTGTTTGTGGTATATTTTGGCATTTTCTCGAACCCATTACTCCTGACACGTAACAATATACAATGAGAACTTTTTTATTCGCCTCTTACCTAATTGCAATGGTAATTTACAGAATATCACATTAGGTTTCGTATTAATGGCAAGGAAGGGAGACGAGCAAAACGAACTGTACGACGACTGTAAAATACTTATTGCAAGATTAAATCGAGAAGTAGAAGACACTAATAACACTTGTTGATTCCACCAGTATTTGCCGGCAAATATAGATATATATAAAGTCGTAGGTACAACATACAACATACAATTTAAGTTCTTAATAAAATTAAAATCAACAAAACTTCCATACAACGATAAATTTATTTAGTCTCGTTAAACGTTGTTCCAAGGCAAAAGTTTTTTGGCAAACGACACTAAACCCACGGTCCCAATTATATGGTTTAAACTACTAATTAACCACAAAACACTTATCTTTTTTCAGATAATGAAGGCCGCGTACTCATACTATGCCGTCCTCAGTCAAAAACAAGTTTAAAATTAAATTTCGTAATGAGTAGTTAAAATTTTAATAAAAAACTGTTTCATGTTAATTCATTTAATGTTACAAATATTTCGTAGTCATGTATCATTTCACGCTACCGATGCACTTGAAGTTATTCTAGGCTATCACAGATACTTGTAGATTTGTAATAAATATAAAATTAAAAACAATGTTTAAAGTAAGAATAAATATAAAGCGTAGATAATAACCCTCTATACCTCCGTTAACCTGTATAACGAGTTTTTACACGGCATTGAGAATCAAAATTTTTAAAAAGTGATATTAACGTATTAAAGGTATACAAAGGTTATATTATAAAGTCACAGCTCCAGTAGCGGTGGTTTTGGTGTCGTCGAGCGAGATCTATTGTGTCCGGACTTCACGTCGAGAACTGCCATCTCTTCACATCTGAAAACAATGTCATACAATTTAATTTTCTATTCAAGTCGGTCCAAAAACACGGCCTCATTCAACAATCTCATGAATGTTACCTTCGCTTTATTTTTATATTTATTTTTAACATAAAAATAAACAATCGTGAATCTTTATTGCCGCGTTGGTCGGTTCCCAGAAAAATACGTACACAGACGGATGTTAAATGCTTGACAGTTTGACGGTTAACAAATTATTTAATAAGCGCGCTTTAATTTTTTTTCAACCCAAAATGATTACTGACTGTTCATTATTAAATAGCTAATTGCGTATCTAATTAAGTTTATCGACTGTATAAAATTTGAGGAAAAAGAGTAAGTACTTACTTAAACTATTTGTAAGAAAACTGTAGTTCCTATTGAAAATGTTTTTATTATACACCAACCAATATGATTCTCAAAAATATCAACTCTTATAATTCTGTCGAAGCAAACTACTTACTCAAACTATTTTTGTGTTGACGCCAATCCAACCCAAACCTTCTAAATCCAAAGTTCCTATAGTTTGAGCTTATTTCTGCCCTTTTGATTAAAATTCATTGTAGCTTGAAAGCGAAAACTGAAAATGATTTAAGTAAATTTTGCTTACAACGAAAATTGAATAGTGAGGAGTGAGCACACATAATAAAGTTGTTTAGCGGGGAAGGTAATTCCATATCCTCGGCGACTCAGGTATGTACCTAGGTATAGTGTTAGCGTTATTTAATTGATTATTCTCTTTTAAGAATATTATATCCATGTTCATATGAATTGTTCCTGTAAGATTGAATAAAATATATGTATTTAAGATAAAATCAATGGATTGTAAAATAGTGTCAAAGTATATTTGTGTTTTTAATACACGGTTAGGTGTAATTTTAATTAATAACTCAATATCATGCAATGGCTGGAGTGCCTTGCTTCCGGCGTCATCTTTGCCTTGTGTCTTTCATAAAAAAAAAACAAGTGAAGAATGGCGGGAAAGAAAAGAGCAGACTACACGGAATGGATACTGAGGTTTTGGGGGAACTATTGAACTATGCCATAAATAAAACAATATTTGTATTATTTACGCTGTATTAGTTGCATAAAAATATTATAATAGATGTGGAATTGATTATTGGAATTAAAAGAAGGAAAATAAAAAGGAGTAACAAAGGAAAAGGTGTTTGTATTTGGGTTGACCCCAATAGTAGTCAACAGACCCAGTTATGACCACTGAACAGATTGCAGTTATCATAAGAAGACGCCAATATATAGCCACGCCAAATATACCTATCCATGTTCGCAGAAACAAATTAACACTTAGGTATAAACCGTGAAATGTTTTTTTACGTTTTTCGGTGTTGGAGAGCCAAAAACCATCAGACTTCTTTGTCGATAATGTCTTTAGTCTTTTGCAAATGTTAATCAGCGACAATGACCACTTACCAGCATACCTACCCTTACTGCTCGTTTGCCAATGATTATATTATCTAAAAACCGTGTATTTATCAACTATTCCTATGACTTTTGATTTAATTTACCTGTCGTCCCCCGAGTGGGCTGCGTTGTAAAACACGTCTGGTAAGGGTGAGTCATGTTGACTTAGCAACGAGCTTCCCGCGCGAGGGGAATGGGGTCCATGGCTGGCATATGGAGAGAACGGGACTGCTGCCCGTAACGCCGCAAGGACCAACAACAGGCCACCTAGGACAAAAAATATTAGATACATATTACATAAGAGGTACTAGTGGTCGCCGACGGTTTGTTCGTTACATTATAGATGCTAATATTATTATTTTTTTAATTTTTTGCACCATTTTTCACCAATTCTCCCCTGCTTACAGTTGAAGCATGGTAATAGATTTATGCTTTAAATGTTCCTCGATAAATGGACTATCCAAAACAAAAATAATATATCAAATCGAACCTAGTTCCTGAGATAGGCCCGTTCAAACAAACAAACTCTTCGGCTTTACAGTATTATAGATACAAATTCTTTGACGCAGAAACGGAGATGAAATCATTTATAATATCTATTCAGACCCAAAATGGCGATATTGTAACCAAGATGTTTATAAGACGTGCAATCTATGATTTAACAATTAATGTGCAGGGTCAGATGAACTACAATCATACCTATTACCTGCTTTTAAGGATTCGTTTATCACTAAGATAATAATTATATTATTTATTTCATTGTTCTCAAATTTATAGAAGATTTGCATTTTCAATAAAAAGACTCGACGAAATCCCCTCAGACTACAAAAGAACGAAAACATGAAAGTAGAACTTAATTCACAAATTAATAAACTTCTATAAATCATCATGAAAGAATTCATAACTTATAATCACATCAATTTTCAATTAATTACATGCTAATTGAGTATTGACTCCGATCTAGATGAGCACGACCCGAGTTTCATGAAACGGTAAATTGTACGGTGTTTGTTAGCATTGACAGTGGCCCTTTGTTGTTAAATAGGTAGCTGTGTCTGACTAAATCTCTTTCAGATAAAGATATGGCCAACAGGTTTCGATTCAAATCGTCTTCGACAGAATCGTCTCTTTCAGACAAACATTGGAATAAAAGTTTCATGACAATTTTTGCGTCATAATCGATGAAAATATTATAAATACCTAGCTGCAGTTTCCTCTAATAAGTTACTGTAGAGCCAATTAATTGGTGGAAAGGGTTTTTGTGGAAAATACCGACAACAAGCATTCAACAGAAATACCTAAATGAATCGGATCTAACTACCAAATGTGCTTTAACTTCTGTTATATGATGCAATTATTTGCTTTTGACACAAGACGGTTAGGATATGAGCCCTTCTAGGTCCTAAGAAACAACAGTTTTTATCTTAAAAAATATTTACTGGTCCAAGGTTGTTACTTACCTAAAAAGTTGTTACTTACCTACTTTACTAAAAAGACTAATTATAATAAGGGCATCACGTGAAGTACCTACAGTCATACCTATCAGTCCGTTATTTTAGATAATTATGCTAATTTTAACAATATTCGTATGACAAACATGCTTGTGTAACGTAACGTAAACTGGCGTACCTATGATATGAATGCGGATGTAATACGACCTTTTTTTGGGCATAGGTTTGAACAGAAACAAAAAGGATCTTGGCGCGTTTTCTAGTGGGTAAAATTTTAGCAAAACATAAAGATGTTTCTACAGCTTCATTTAAGTGAAAGAGTATGTTGTGGGAACGAAGGCTGGCTGAATTATTTCCAAAGTTAGGTCTAACGGCCGCAATGGCGCCGGTTCTCCAACAAGTTTTTCACTTCTTTGTATGGGAACTTGTTTGTAAACTTCGTAAATGGCCTAACTTTTTACATTGATAATTTTTTAATTATGTTGGTATAGAATAAACTAGTAAATCCGCCCTCGCTTTGCTTCGGGAAACCAGTCCCTTCAAAAATCTCTATAAATTTTAACAAATTGTTATTCCGATGTCTAAGCTATATTACTACAAAGTTTCATGAAAATCCGTTCAGTAGTTTTTGCGTGAAAGAGTAACAAACCCACACACACACACACTCACATACATCCTTACAAACTTTCGCATTTATAATATTAGTAGGATTAAAAGGAAATAGGCTATTTGCTGCCGACTATCGACGCGGAAAACATTATGCCACCGTTATGGCACTCCAAGCCATTATTCGATTTAGCCGGCGTTTTATGGAATTTTATGGATGGATGCTGTAATTGACGTTATTTGTTGCTAAAAATCATGAACGAGTTACTGATATTTAAATAAAATGAAAACGGCATAAAGCCATTTTGAAATTAATGAGAGGAAAAAAGTATATTAGAGAGACACATTCTTAACAGTTTCTCTCTAATGTCTTCTATACGTACGTATATGTAGGGTGATATTATTATACGTACCTACTAAAAAATACATTCTACGCAATATTAATATTACGTAAGATAAATAAAATTCATCCCCGTTGATGAGTAGGTAGGTGATTGATACGTTATAAATACTTAGCACAAATATACACATACTAAACATTATTTATATCATTTAAGAAGAACAAAAATAAAACCCAGAAAAAAATTGGTTGCCTGTAAAGTCGGTATACGGGCGAAAGTTTTACGTGACAACGACTTTGAGTGGTAAAATAATTTTAATGTGAATATTCATTCGTATAGTAGGAAGAAGGATGAAATAATAGTAACAATTTAAAACATTTATTTATACTGTCTAACCGTCATGTGAAGGCGGAAGCAATTTAAGTTTAATGTTTTATTTTTGTTAAATAGTTCCTCACTTGTAAACAAGATGGCATTGTACCAATTTGTGAAACGCGCTAACGAGTGTAACGTGGAGTTTATATAAGAGAAAAATTTGTAAAGGGCAATGTGTCGACTTCTTTGGTTTTATAATAAACTGCTATTTTGGGTTTGGAAGCAGTTGTGGTTATTTGTGAAGTTGACCCTGCGTTCCCGTATCTTCATGGGGTAAACATATACAAAGAATTATATTTAAAACATTGTAACACCATCCGCCATCTAGCGCTGCTAACCGTTAGACCATTAATCAAATCATTTTTATTGCCAGAATGTAGTTTTACATAGATGTTATAAATAAAGAAGACCAATACATTCAACCACGTATGGTATGCAATAGTGTCAATAATACAAAATATTAAATTACTTTTAAAATTATTAAAATTAACAATGTTGAACAGTACAAATTTCCTATTAAATTATTTAATAAATCATTCTAATTAGTTATATCAATGTCAAAAAAAAATCAAAAGGTCAAATGTCAAAATTTATATGTCAAAATTAAAAAAAAAGTGCAAGTTATAGAAGGAATAAGATTAATAAATAAATTATAAATTTTTTACATTATTGTAGCTTCCTCTCCTTATAGGTCATATATTCATCCATATCATAAAAACAATTTTCCGCTAGCCAATGAGTAATTTTATTTTTAAAAGCATTTGTATTGAGGTCTTTAAATGTATTCGGTAGTTTATTATAAACCATAATTGCATTCATAAAGACATTTCTTTTATAGAGCTGTAATCGACATTTTGGTATACAAAGCTTAAATTTATTTCGGCTTGAGTTTGCCTTTTTTTCAAAGTATTGTGGATGTTTTTTGACAAACATACAGAGGTCTCTAATATACATGCAAACCAGTGGTAAAATCCGATATCTTTTAAAAAGTGGTTTACAGCTTTCCGTGCTTTTGGACCCTGAAATGGCTCTTACGTACTTTTTTTGGATGCGAAATGCTTTTATAATATCAACGCAGTTTCCCCACAACAAAAGACCGTACGACAGCACTGAAGACACGTATCCGTGGTATGCACTTAGTGCTGCTTCAGTGGACACCGATAGCCTTAGTCTTTTTATCGCAAAGACAAACCTATTGAGCTTATTGCATACATAGTCAACGTGTGACTTCCAGTTGCAGTGTTTGTCCAGTAATATTCCTAGAAACTTAGTGTGACTGACTTCTTCTATTTCAGTGTGGTCATACACTACATTGAGTCTTGTGTCTTTTTTAGTATAAGTTTTAAATTGAATTAATTTGGTTTTCCCTATGTTTATTTTTAAGTTATTATTTTTAAGCCATGTAATTATTTTGTCTAAAGTATTATTAATTTCGTTTGCATATAATATTGTGTCTTTATTTTTTATAACAACCGTTGTGTCATCAGCGAATAGGATTGTTTTATGTTCAGTAACGTTTGGAAGGTCGTTTATGTACATGAGGAAAAGAAATGGGCCTAAAACACTCCCTTGAGGGACTCCGAATTTATTTATGAGCAACTCAGATTTGTTCTTAATTTTAATGCCGTCTATTACTTTTGCTATTTCCACATATTGTTTTCGATCTGTGAGATAGCTTTTTAGCCAATCGTTAGCTTTTCCTCGAATTCCATAATGATCTAATTTTTGAAGTAGTAGCTTATGATCAACAAAATCAAAAGCCTTCGTCATGTCGAGGAATATAGCTGTAACTGGTGTATTTTCATTAATTGCTTCAGTTATGACCTTTACTAAATTGAAACAAGCTAGCGAGGTTGTACTATTTTTCCGAAAACCAAATTGTTCTTCTGAGATTATCTTTTTGTTGGTGACAAAAGAGTTCAGTCTATTCAGTATAACCTTTTCAAATATTTTGGAAAAAATTGGTATCAAGGTTATTGCACGATAATTATTCATATCTTTTTCATCGCCTTTTTTAAACAGAGGTTTAATTATTGACGTTTTTAATAATTCTGGAAATGTACCTTCCTCAAGTGACATATTAACAATGTGGCTTAAGGGTTTGCAAATAAATTTTGCACAGAGTTTAATGCATCGTGTGCTTATTTCATCATTCCCTACAGAGTTTGTGTTATTAAGAGTATTAATTATTTTGTGTATTTCGCTTGGGTCAGTAGGTTGCAAGAAAATGGTGTCTAAGTTGCTACTTGACATGATGTTGTTTAGGTAGTTTGTGTCATATTTAAAGTCATTATTATTTGCTAAGTCTACGTAGAATTTATTAAAAGAATTGCATATGTCATTAACATCAGTATATTTTTTATTATTTAATATTATTTCATTAATTTCTGCATTATTTTTTATGTCACCTATTTGCCTATTAATAATTTCCCACACTGCTTTACATTTATTTTGTTTATTATAAATATATTTTTCATTCTGTAATTGTTGCGATTTAATTATACATTTTTTTAATAAAGTGTTATATTTTTTGTAACTTTTTTTATTTGCTTTTTTGTTGTTTCTGTTAAGTTTGTAGTTAAGATAAAGAAGTCTTTTTTTCACACAAGACTTTTTAATGCCCTTAGTCAACCATGTACTTTTCCCTACTTTATTGCTTTTTTTCTTTAAGAATATTGGAAAACAAAGATTGTAGAACAATACGAAAAGGTCATGAAATTTTTTAAATGATTCATTTACATTGGGCTGTTCGTATATTTCCGAGAAAGTAATAGACGATATACAGCTAGTGAATTTTTTTATATTATGTTTATTAAAGTCTCTAACGGGCTCGTACCAAGTATGTAATATTTGCTTAATATTAGTCTTAATAGTCAGGGTTTGTCCGGTCTCGTGGTCCGAAAGACCCAAGTAATGAACTTCTGGTCGAATTTGTTTAATATTGCTTGCAAATTGATCCAGACACGCCGTCTGCCTAGTCGGTGACTTTATATGTAATTGTATATTAAAATTTTCCAATATATCTATTAATTCGTCACAAATTTTGTTACTTTTTAATGTGTCAATATTCCAGTCTCCGCATAAGATAATTTTTTTATTCGATTAACCATTAGTCACAACTAAGTGAGGTAACAAACTAGATTACTCTACTTAACCAGAGATGGCGCTGTACCATTTTCTGAAACACGCCAACGTGTGTACGCCGTAGCTACTATAAGTAACGTGAGCGGAGCTACTAACGCAGTTTCTTGAAGTGCCACCCGGCAAACCAATTTATAAGACGTTGTCACGTCAAAAAGTAAAGAAATAAGACCCAGAAAAAAACTCAAAGATATGTAGATAGACAAACATTTAGTAATAAAGTGTAAGAATCTCACCAGAAACTGTAGCAAGAAGCGTCAGATTCGCGAACAATAATGCAGTGGCACCGCACGCGTAAAACGGCGCTCTTGCTCTCCCGCAAGACCATCTCATGAAATCCCAACATCTCAGGGACACCGTATACTCCCCTCGTCGACACAGCAGGTCGACGAATAGAGCCGCTACCCACATCGTCTCCAATAGAAGAACTAAAGCTGACCCCACACTGTTAATAACAAAGAAAGATATCGATAAATAGACTAGAAAAGTCAAGGCTTCAAAGACTGGCATACATGAAGGCGAATTAAACTAATACTGTAATACAATATCCAACGAAATATTAGAAGCTTCCAATATACTTATTTCTTAGGAGAAACAAAAGCAATACGAAATTCAGAAGTACTCGAGCTACACAAAAATACAGAATCACGGTTGATAGAGACGCGATCGCTCCTTGGGCACTTTGGGCAGGTCTCTTAGCATAGGTATATATTTATATATGCGTAAGCCGACTGCTGCAAAATATGTTTCGAGTTATAATCACGATTACATTAGCTACACATGCGTGAACAAAATATACCTAATGAAGTACGAGTAAGAATTAATTGAAACATCGCCCATATTTTTTGGAGTTACCTTTGGATATTAATGTTTCATAAGTACCAACAGTTCTAGTATTAACTGATTTGGCTTGTTTATTTGTTTATCATTTATATAAATGCGAGAAATTAATGATAAATAATTAAGTAATTGTTTATCATTTTCATCATTCACTGCAGTAATTATTTAATTTATTAATTAAATAAGACCATCTATTATCAAAGCGTTTTCCTAAAATAGGTGCGGTTTTTTTCTTTTTTCTTACGCAAAAATTCACTGTTAAATTCATTTGGTGTGGTGCAGAGACTACTTACTATCATGTGTCTTGTCCATTTTCAACATTAAAAAAGGTGATATTTACAGGTAGTGTTATAGAGATATACCTACCTACAAAACAAACTTATTTGAACCAGAAACCTCCCTCACGTGTTCTCCACTTACCTAATAAATCATTGTTCACCTTTCGATTATTCTAGTGTTAACGACTAAAAATATATTTAAATATTCAAATGATTACAAAAAACTACGTCATACTTTATTTGCTAATCATTTAGCAAAAAATTCATTACCTAAATATTATTTTTATGATGTGGAAACAAATTTAATTTTGATCAATTTGAGCATGATCTTTTTCATTTCGGCAGAACACAATGTATAAAATACGAATAAGTATAGACACATAACATACCTACATTGTCCAAAGACAGTAATTGTTCGAATTTGAATAAAAACATTATGCTGCGTATTTACACTTTAATTAGTTTTTTCAACATTTCTCGTGACGCAATTCCCGTATCGCCCCCCCCCCCTTGTGATCGTTCGCATATGAATTTCTCTTAATAGGTACCTTATAATTTTTTATTGTGGATTTTCTTTCGACCTCTTTCATAGATTTCGGGACCCACACGTTGAAAACACACTGGTTTAAATAAATAACCCTGCACTGAACAATCATAATTATAACGTAATAGGTCACATCCCTAGACTAAACTTATGATATGCAAATTATAATGTTAATAAGAAACAAATAAAAATTAGATAACGTACTTACAGCAAGGCTGGCGCCACTTCATAGCCCAGTACTGCCAACTCAGCTCCGGCGCCGCTCATTACTGGCAAAATAAAAAATAAAAGAGTACCACTCTGAACATCCACCGAGAGCTCTCGGCATTAATTAAGATTACCGTAGGGATGCGGGATTCAAAAACTTTAAGAAAAAAATAGACTTCAACATCGACAATAAAATGAGAACATCAACAACACAATTAAATACACATTATTAGAAGTGAATTAAAAAGTACTTCTCAGATCTCTGTTTTTAAATGGTACTTCGGTGAGGTTTCAAATATGTCTAAAACGCCATAAAAGTTCTGCTGTAACACATTGAAATCCGTACAGGTAGATTTATATATGTTAACGGAAATGTGTTAAATCCGTCATTGTATACAATTCCTAGGAAATGTATACAATGCCTAAAATCGCCAGGCAATGTGTGAAATTAATTATATTGGACACATTTCCTAGGAAATTTATACATTTCCTAAACAGCAATCGGAAATGTAGTACATTAAGATTATAGATCAAGATTTTAATGGGTACGCGGGATAGATAATATGAAGATATTTTATTTTACGTTATGATTTTTACCAGATTGTCTCACCGAGTGCCTTAATCAAAAATATTATTGTGTAAAACAATGAATACTCATTTCCATTACTACTCAGTCAAATTCTTCAAGGTGTAGGTAGGTCGAATTGGTTACAGAACCGAATTAGCCTACCCCTACTCCACGTAGTCTTGTATGCCCTACCCCTAGAGTTTTTTTTAGAACCCGGAGGCGCGGAGGGAGGGCAGCCCCCGCCCGCTGTAACAAAACGCAGACACCCGGGCGAGCCGGAGCGGCTGAGGCTGGTCGCCGAAGGCGACCAGCAAGCCGAAGCTGCGCAGGCGAGCGTGGGTGTCTGTGCTTTGTTACGCAAGGGCGAAGGGGCTGCACCTTCCGCAGCGCCGGAGACGTCACGGTTCGAAATTATGCCCTATATTCTGCGTTTTTACGATTTGGCCAAACGTGGATAACCAAACGTAGACGATTTAACGGTCTGGACAAACTGAGTTGCCCATTTCATGAAATGCGACCATTTGAAGTTAACAAATCTACGATGTGGTCACGACATACACATTTCCTAATACGATATCGGAATTGTATACAATTCCTAGGAAATGTGTACATTTCCTAGGAAATGTATGAATTAAATAATTTTTAAAACAATATTTTACACATTGCCTAAAGAGCTTAGGAATTGTATACATTTCCTAGGAAATGTATACAATTCCTAGATTTCATACATTTCCGGTAACATATACACGAATTGAGAACCTCCTCTTTTTTTAAAGTCGGTTAAAAATAAGAGCGCTTACTCTGAAAATCCACCGAAAGTTCTTGGCATTAATTTAAATTTCCGTAGGGATTTGGGTTGCAAAAATTAAACTTTAACATGAGTTAATTATTTGTATCGTACCAGGGTAACTTAGTTAAGGAAGAGGTCATAGCCCTTTGGTTGGTGTAAATCGGGGACCGGTAGTAAAATTTCACGAGCGTATTCCTGCTGGGAAGTACTATTAAGCCGTCGGTCCTGTTTAATCGTAAGACAATATTGCTGTAACGTTGGAAGAATAATAGACACGGAGAAACAGTGGGAGAAATAGTGAGTACCTACTTACAAATTAAGTTCAACTTTCTAACCGCTATCGATCTGTTTTCGACAAACGTCACTTTACTAGTATTTCTTGTATGGTCATTGCATCCTATTCTAGTTTTTTATTTCTCTGTAATCGATAACTATTGTCTTAATTTAACCTCATGGTTAATTTATGTCAAGAAAATGAATTTTGGATATTATATAGCATATATCTGATATCCTTGAAAATGACGTCAATATTATATTACGCTGTTGGTAAAAGATGTACAAAAGTCATAATCAGTCATAGTGATATTGAAAAATCCCTAATTTCAATCTCATTAAAATAATCTCATCAAAATCCAAATTCACAATAGAGCCATCCATCGTGGTTCATGGATGGTGGATATGGGTCATCAATTAACCTAATCAGTTTAAATTACCAAAGGCCAAAGGACAACAAACTTTTACTTTCCTCGACTCTCGGTTTGCAAATTTGTAATTAATTTCCAAAACGACCCTCCTAGGTATCTCATTTTACTAGTTAAAATCATGTTACAGTTTATGTATATTAATGCATTTCAATAAAAACATAACATTTATGAAATTGATATTAATTTACCGAGCGGATCATCAAATAATCAAGAAGCAAAGATGTATTAAATATCTAGATGGAACATCGAATCCGCGAAAACGTGCCAATGTTCCGGCCGTCCAGGGGTTTCCACTTAAAAGACCGGATCAATTTTTGTACTTGCGTTTATTTGAATTGTAATGCGTTTTACAAAGGTAATTAGCGTAAGAAAGAAGCGTATGTAAGTTGTTAGCGTAGAGAGAAGCGTATGAACGTATTAACGGCGAAATTTGCAGTTTCACCGTCGAGTGGGGAGATGTCCAGTGGTGGCCGGCGGTCGCTCATTGGTTGGCCGCTGCGATGACGTGATCGTCGACGAATCAGCAACCGGCACGGTGGTCACCTGTGTTGGTCAGCTCGGTGGTGGTGGTCATCGCTGCCACAGAGTAGCGTAGCGCGCTTTTATATCATTACGCACAGATTACGCACACATAGACAATAAATGAACGCGAAAAACATCGCCTACACGCACACATGCTTGATAATGTTGCCTTGTTTTTTTTGTTTTCATTGTAGGGCGACGCTCAATCTAGATATTTAAAACATCATTGTCAAGAAATAGGTTTTGTGTTAAAGGAAACCAACAACTATCCGACTGAAACTTGCAATTAGAAAGATAAGGCAGTTTACTGACGTGGAAACTGCTAGACTTGTCTATTTTGCCTATTTTCATAGTCTTTTGTCTTACGGCATTGTAATGTGGGGCAAAGCAGCTGACATAGACTCCATATTTGTACTGCAAAAACGAGCGGTTAGGGCTATTTATAGGTTGAAAACGCGCGTTTCTCTGCGGGAAAAGTTTAAAGAAATAGGCATATTAACTGTAGCCTCACAGTATATTTATAGTAATTTGTTATACGTAAGAGAAAATTTAGGCACATATAAAGTCAACAGTGATACGCATAATCATCTAACGAGAAGGAGACACAATTTGGTTACGTCTTCATTTCGCCTGCATAAGGTGCAGCGATCTTTTATGGGGCTTGGTGTTAAATTTTACAATAAGATACCCAAAAACATACGTGATTTACCTATTGAAACGTTCAAGCGACGTGTAAAATCACAACTTCTTAGTAAAGGATATTATACTATAGATGAATATGTTAATGATAAGGGTGCCTGGGTGTGATAATGCCGCGACCGGTTCCACTTAGACTAGAATTAGTTTTTTTTTGTGTTTAGCCATAATTAGTAGTAAGTGATACCTGTACTGTGAGTGGTGAAAGAGAAAAAAGAGACTCCTTGGGAGTTTCTTGCCGCTTCTTCTCCCAAGACCACTCATCGTAGGGATTTGTTGAAGCGATGGCGTAACTTGACTTTCGAAATGAGTTTGTAAAAACCTACTTCGAAGAAATAAAGATTTGAATTTGAATTTGAATTTGAAAGAAAATTAGATTCGATTTTCGACAAAAGTATTCCTAATTTGAATTCATCCAAACACAAAATTGTAATATTGTGATATCGTTACAGTTACATACCAACGGCTGTGATGAGACCCCAAAATCTCGCAAGCGGTTGCAGTAAATCCCATAACTTGGATTCTAGGGACTTTTTTGGTACCGAGACTCTTCTTACATTCCTTGTCGGTACCTGTAACTGTTCTATGGGTCTCACTTCCTGGTTCGGTTTTTCCGGTTCCACACTCATTTTAAATATCTAACCATCAAAAGCCCTAACTGAATTCACCTAAAATAAAAATAATATTGGTCAAGTTTATCCAGGCGATTCTAATATTTAATTAAAATCGCTTAAATGCTTGCATAGATTAATAACCTATTACTCACATTTCCAATTTTATTTTTATCCGGACGAGCAACTATTTACTTTACCAGTACGTTGGTCATAAATGCACATGATTACACACAAGAATACTTCGTCCAATTTATCATATTTAAGTTGTTTACAGTTTTCACTGTAACTTTGTCACAAGAGTAAAACCGATGTTTACTTATCAAAACAATCTGGCGTAGTGCCCGTGGACCAAAATACACACCACCTTCAATCACCTAATTTGTAGCAAATCAGATAGTTTTAAATTATTAAAAATTACGAAGCAATTATAAGATTCCACGTTATTATGTTTTGGCGCCCGACGTGTAATTATAATATTAACTTTATTTTAGGAGACGAAAAGTTTTCTCTCGTCAGGCAGCGTGCAAAAGCGATGCACGCTGTTTTCTCTCACACGAGTATGCTCTACTAAGAACTACGGAACACTGGCGGACTGTCGCCTGGCCGTGACGTGACAGACGTTTTCTTCTCCACGACACGTGGAAACGCACTGCTTATGCAAGAATTTCCAGTTTCAGCGATCCATTGATAGTAGTACGCAGTTTTTAGAAAGGTTTAATTAACAGGAAATTTTAACTACTTAAGGCCAAGCTATCATTTTTGACTGAATTGTAGGGTTATAAAGGTAAGACTAAATAGAGTCATGCCGTCTAGACATGTAATTGGTTCAGTTCTTCATGAGATTGATAACTTTTTAGCAGCGTATGGATAGGAGAGATTGTAAATCGCAGCTACTAAATCCACTTTAAAAAATATGTTTTTGGTGAGATTTCATTTCGTTTTGTTTCTTTGAAGCTTAGTCTCTTTTTTGTTCTTTGTCATAAATGGAAGATTATAATATGACATTTATGTAACTTTCATAACATTATATTTTTACAGGGTTGAAGGGTTAAAGTTGCAAATTCCTTATTTCTGTTCGAGTGAAATCATAGCCTGCATTTCTTATGTTAAGGGTAGAGCCTTCTGATGATAAGTAATCGCTCAATAACCACCAGCAACACCAGCAAC
This sequence comes from Hesperia comma, assembly GCA_905404135.1. Taxonomy (NCBI): domain Eukaryota; kingdom Metazoa; phylum Arthropoda; class Insecta; order Lepidoptera; family Hesperiidae; genus Hesperia; species Hesperia comma. The sequence goes on along the minus strand of FR990021.1, from coordinate 8,746,045 downwards.
CTCAAAGATGAAAGTTTCGACCAAGGAAGAAAGCAAAACTGGCAACTGGCACACCAGTCCCCAGTCGAACAATGACAAGTAATTTGGCTGGTCCAGCTAGCCCGGTTCAAGGCTCTATTAAAGCATAGTACTTACGAGCCTACGAGATTAAACAAGATCCGTGGTCGTCAAACAGCGGCCTGCTGTGGGTATCTGTGCAGCCCGCAATATTGCATGCGGGCGCTTATATCTACAGATAGCGGCGGTCCTGATGTTGCCTAAATAGGCCAGAAAAGTGTGACGATCTCTGAACCAAATGATACCTACAATGCAAAATTTTGAGTCAGCTCAGAAAGTAGGTAATCATTGCTGAAATCAAATAAAAAAATAGTTTGATAAACCTAAAACCCCACTTTTAGAAAAATAAGTGAATTATAAATGCAAATTGAATACCAATAAATTTTGTCACTGTACTGCAGTTAATCGTTCAGACTTCTTGAAGTTCTTGTCTTGAAAATTAGGATGAAAGATAATGTTACGTGATATAGGTACTTACTTACATAAACATACCTACATACACATAGTTCAAGCTAATAAAAAGAGTGTAATTAAAAAGAGTGTAAATAACAAAAGAATTAAACAGCTATTTTATACGAAAAAAAAACTATTTCGTAAAGTAAATTTTTTACTGTTGAAGACCGGACGACCCATTAAGTACCTATTAGATATTAGGTACTTAAATTTATTAAAATCTCAACAGTTTCATCGTAAAAATAAGGATACCTACTCAAATTAATATAAAAATTCTATAACATCGACCAAACTCGCAAAAGAATACAAGTAAACAAAACGATATTAAGGTCATCGTAATTCTGACAGTGTCAACTACGAGTACTTACCTACGTAGGGGAAGTGCGCCCAAAACGGGCACCTTAAGTTTAAGCAAGAGAAAAAGATATAAAAATACATAGATGAATAATAATTTTAATGCTATTCTATGCTTAATTTATCGTAGTTTCATACCCAACATATAAATTACTCATACATTTCATAAATTACAATTAATATCAAAAATATGAAAGTCTTCCAAATGCTCACTTTGCCCGGAGGCTGGCCTAAAGTGGGCATGAGCATTAGGGCAAAGTGGGCACGCAACGGGTAAAGCGAGCTTGCAAATATATATTGGTTAGATCATCATCATCATCTTCTCAACCCATCATGGCCCACTATTGAGCAGAATGAGAAGGTTAAAGCCATTAGTCCACCACGCTGGCCAAGTGCGGATTGGCGGACTTCACATAGGTAGGTACCTTTGAGTTTTGCGAACTCTCCGGCTTGCAGGTTTCCTCACGATGTTTTCCTTCACCGTTTGTAGCAAGTGACATTTAAATGCTTAAAACGCACATAACTCCGAAATGTCAGAGGCCCTGGGATTCAAACCCGGACCCTCCGAATAAAAGGCCGAGTTCTTAAACACTAGGCTATCACCGCTACGTTGGCGTTGGTTAGATAAGAAGAAATAAATCTATGAAAACATTAGGAAGGCAGTTTAGGGTCCGTACCCAAAGGGTAAACCGGGACCCTATTACTGAGACTTCGCTGTCCGTCCGTCTGTCTGTCCGTCTATCACCAGGCTGTATCTCATGAACCGTAATAGTTACACAGTTGAAATTTTCACAGATGACGTATTTCTGTTACCGCTACAACAACAAATACTAAAAAACAGAATAAAATAAATATTTTAGTGGGCGCCCATACTTTCAACAACTGAGCCATAGTTTAGTTACATTTCGGTCCAAGAGATGGCGTTGTAGCTAATATTACTCACTTACTTCTTAGTTTTATACATAATGGTACGGAACCCTTCGTGCGCGAGTCCGACTCGCACTTGGCCGGTTTTTATGGTCGGTTTAACCCCGCTACTGACCAGCCAGGTCAGCACTACTGTGTTGGGGTATGATAGGAGAGCTATGTGACAAGTTTTCAGCTTGCCTCAAATACCTACCCAAAATTGGTGCCAGCTCTCGGACCATCTCTTTTGAAATTGATGTCTTTTTTGGTTTCTTAATTCTTTTATTCTTTTGACTTTTCATTAATTGTCCTTTAAGATTTTTCGTAACTCCTTTAAGTTTTTTTTAATAGTGGGCATAGCGTACAGGATCATGAGGGCATAGTGGGCATGCTTGCTTTGCCCTGCTCGCTTTGCCTTTTGAGTCACGCGCACGTTTTTGTCCGGCCTAACTTAAAATTTATGTTCATATTTAAAAGCAAATATGATTAAATTAAAGTAAGATAAAGGCAATATACAAGTAATATATTAATAATAGCATTGATCACTTAAAACTAGACAAAACACAATTTACATGCCTTCCTTTTTTGCATAATAACTTCAAAATTATATTTTATTTCATACGAGCCGAAGCCTTCGTCCGAGGTGGAACCGGCGACTGCCATGGACAGCGGCGGGGTAGGAGGTAACGTCTATGAGACCTAAGACCACATCGAGTTCGTTTAGATTGATTCCGTTTGGGGTGCCCGCTTTAGGCTGGTGCTCGCTTTGGGCGCACTTCCCCTAGATACTAATTTTTGTGTTTACAACTTAAGTACTTTACAATTAACAATTTCATAATGGATAGCATAATGGAAGCGCTCATAGTCCGGGCACGTAAAGCCGTCGGTCCCGGCTGTTGTCGATAGATAACAGTCGTTAAGCCATGTCAGAGGCCTTCGGGCGGCCTGAAAAGTTTTGACGCTGGGTTCGCCACTAACCCCTCCACCAATCCGCAGTGGAGCTGCGTGGTGGAGTATGCTCTAGGCCTCCTCAATAATGAGTAGAGATCCGTGCTCAGTAGTGGGCCATTAAAGGGTTGTAACTTGTAACCAATAATGGATACAATCCATTAATGGCCCACTACAGAGAACGGGTCTCTCCTCATCATTGAGGAGGCTAATAGCATACTCCACCACCCAACTACGGTGCGGATTGGTGGAGGAGTTAGTGATCAACCCAAAATAGGAAGTTTTCATGCCGCCCAAACGCCTTCGACATGGCTAAACGACTAGGTAGGTACCTACTATCTGTCAATAACAACCAGGATCGCGGTTTAACGTGTTCTCTGAAGATAGGAAACGCTAAATTTTCCAATAACCGTCACCTATCCAACCGCCGACTACCGACCGCGCCAGCAGTTGCTTTACTTTGTCGATAGAATTAACGCAAGCCGCCAGGTTATGAGCGCTTCGAATAACTATAATAAAATATAAGTATTTAGGTAGATAATTATATTAAATATACCTAGTTAGTGATTAATAATTAAGCCTACCTACCACAATACACTCGGATTACTTCCAAAACTTTACGGTCTAGTTAAACCAAATAATATACCTAAAAGTCATTATAAGTAAGTAGGTAGGTATCTGTATTTTCCACCAATTCGTAATAGTCCATTGAAAAGTTACATTTGGGGTTGCGTTTTTTAGAGGACGCAATCTTATTTTTTTGATGTGTAGGGGGGGTAAGTGTAAAGCTAAAACCAAATTTGTGGGGTCGCCACCCTTGTCCCACGGCCGCCATCTTGAAAATAGGGGTTGAAACGGTTTTTATGATATATCTCTTAAACTATTTATTTCATAAAAAAAATTTGTTAACATTTTTTGTTGCAAATTAAATTCTCTACAACTTTGGTCCAGTAACTTTTTATCGTAGAACTATAAATAAAAAAGTTATAAGCGAAAATCTTCAGAAATTCGAGAAAAAAATTATATTTTTCGATATAACTTTTTTTTTATCATTTTACGAAAAAATAATATCAGACCATTTTTGTAGATCGTTTTTTGAGGAACAACTTTTATTTGCATCATTTTTTCATTAAGTTAATAGCTAAGGTTTTACAGCGCTCCGAAGTGAGTACTATTGTTTAGTACTCTTAACTATACCTATATTATATATGTGTGTACTAATAATATGTCATCAGTTATTGTTTTTATTTTTTTTCTTTTGTTATTATAACTTTTTTAATTACAAATTTAGTAATATTATTAATAACTAGCGGCCCGCCCGCGGTTTCACCCGCGTGGATCCCGTTCTCGTGGGAATATATGCATGTATTATACATAAAAACCTTCCTCTTGAATCACTCTACCTATTACAAAAAACCGCATCAAAATCCGTTGCGTAATTTTAAAGATTTAAGCATACAGACAAACAGACAAACAGACAAACAAACAGACGGACAAAAATAGCGACTTTGTTTTATACTATGTAGTGATTAATTATTGACTCTTTCTCACTCCATAACAGGATTTAACAATTATTGATTTTTAAAATAATTTTAAATCTGATGGCCGTTACCGGGAATACTGTTCAGGTAGAAAATACCCAAGTGACCATGAGGGAACAAAAGAACAGCTGCCTGCTATTGTTATTATTATTCCTAACCTCTGTTGTTGTAAGAATAGCTAATAACATTGTGTTGAAGTTGTCGTTCAACCTATATCTGAACCTTCTCGAATTTCTGAAGATTTTCGCTTATAACTTTTTTATTTATAGTTCTACGATAAAAAGTTACTGGACTAAAGTTGTAGAGAATTTAATTTGCAACAAAAAATGTTAACAATCTTTTTTTATTAAATAAATAGTTTAAGAGATATATCATAAAAACCGTTTCAACCCCTATTTTCAAGATGGCGGCCGTGGGACAAGGGTGGCGACCCCACAAACTTGGTTTTAGCTTTACACTGACCCCCCCTACACATCAAAAAAATAAAATTGCGTCCTCTAAAAAACGCAAGGTTAGGCCTAAAAAATGTAACATTTCAATGGACTATAACCATATCTACCCTTATGCGTGTCCATTAACAATGGACCCTTAAGTGTTGCTATTAGGAACTTTAGCAGGAAATGGTGAAACAAGCCTTTCAACTCTTTGATGTGTCAAAAAAACCGACACCCGATTCAACGCTTTCGCTTTCGCCCGATTCACCAATAGAAAACATTTTGTGGTCTATCATCTATGGCCCTTAGATAAAGATGACGTAGGTTCGGCTTCTTGCAGCTTATGAAAATGGCGGACCTGCTTCATCCCCACGGAACCATAGAGATAGTACAACTCTATGCACGAAACACAGACACCAGTTCATCCCCATTTTGTCTATGTGTGTGTAAGTGTTGCAACAACAAAAATAAAACGAGACAGACTTTGTACGCTTCATTGGAGAGAATGGGATGACACTATTGCTTACATCCAATGCACATCTTAGTAGTGGTGAAAATCTTTATTGTTCTTCGTAATATTGTTCAGGTGGTTCTAATAACGACAAGGTATAGGATGGCCAGTAATATATAAAACCTGCATTGAGGTCGCTAAAAGAACAAGGGCGAAAAATTATTTTTACTTTTTGTAGCGTCTTAAAACGTCATTTATACCAAAGTAATTTAATATTTTTTCTGCATATTTTATCAATAATGTCTGTACGTGTCTTACTCAGCGTTAAATAATATTAATAAGAAGTGAATAGATTGAAATAACAATGATATCCTTTCCATTAGGTGAAAAATGTTACCATTTAATTATTTTTTATTTTAATGGTAGACAATATATTTTGACAGACGTAATCATTTTGTAATTATAATATTTATTTAATATTTTATAAAGTAAGTAGTTTGGGCAATCTTTTATGAATAATTAACATTTTGCTTGAAAGCTTCAGTTTAGGTATTTTGACGTGACAACGTCTTATAAATTGGTTTGCCGGGAGGCACTTCAAGAAACTGCGTTAGTAAGCTCCGCTCACGTTCCTTGGTAACAGTGTACAGAAAATGGTACAGCGCCATCTATGATTAAGTAGAGTAACTAGTTTGTTACCTCACTTAGTTGTGACTAATGGTTAATGGTCTAACGGTTAGCAGCGCTAGATGGCGGATGGTGTTACAATGTTTTAAATATAATTCTTTGTATACGTTTACCCCATGAAGATACGGGAACGCAGGGTCAACTTCACAAATAACCACAACTGCTTGCAAACCCAAAATAGCAGTTTATTATAAAACCAAAGAAGTCGACACATTGCCCTTTAAAAATTTTTCTCTTATATAAACTCCACGTTACACTCGTTAGCGCGTTTCACAAATTGGTACAATGCCATCTTGTTTACAAGTGAGGAACTATTTAACAAAAATAAAACATTAAACTTAAATTGCTTCCGCCTTCACATGACGGTTAGACAGTATAAATAAATGTTTTAAATTGTTACTATTATTTCATCCTTCTTCCTACTATACGAATGAATATTCACATTAAAATTATTTTACCACTTAAAGTCGTTGTCACGTAAAACTTTCGCCCGTATACCGACGTTACAGGCAACCAATTTTTTTAAAAGTATGTTTTCTTTACCCTTATGAAATGTCATTTAGTCATAGTAGAAATCATAGAGATAGGAATATATCTACCTATAGATCAATGGTAGAAATAAATATGAAAAGAACTGACAACTTTTGAATTGTGTTTCAAATATTGTCGTTGACGTTTGTGTTTTGCTTGCCGCTTCCGCGTCATAGTTCCGCGTACAGGCAGCCATGTCTTAATTTGTCTATGCTTATAAGAAATTAGTGGAAATTAAATATCAAAATAATCTGGTTCTGGAATAAGCTTGCGAAAAATTCTTGTAAGTATATTTGGGCTCAGATATTAATGGTGGATTTTTTAGAATATTTTTCATTCTAAGACGCTAAAGTTGAAAATGAAATAAAACTAATTAACTAACTGCCATTACTCTTTCTGTTTTTATGACAATAGTAATTATAGTAGCGCTCCAATGATGTTATAAATATCTAGAATAATCTAGATTGAGCGTCGTCCTACAATGAAAACAAAAAAAACAAGGCAACATTATCAAGCATGTGTGCGTGCAGGCGATGTTTTACACGTTCGTCTATTGTCTATGTTGCGTGATCAATGATACCAGTTACTAAAATTCTCCCATAAATCACACATTAAACTTAATTTATTGAGTGGTTATTTTCATGTAAAAAAAAAATTGGTTGCCTGTAAAGTCGGTATACGGGCGAAAGTTTTACGTGACAACGACTTTGAGTGGTAAAATAATTTTAATGTGAATATTCATTCGTATAGTAGGAAGAAGGATGAAATAATAGTAACAATTTAAAACATTTATTTATACTGTCTAACCGTCATGTGAAGGCGGAAGCAATTTAAGTTTAATGTTTTATTTTTGTTAAATAGTTCCTCACTTGTAAACAAGATGGCATTGTACCAATTTGTGAAACGCGCTAACGAGTGTAACGTGGAGTTTATATAAGAGAAAAATTTGTAAAGGGCAATGTGTCGACTTCTTTGGTTTTATAATAAACTGCTATTTTGGGTTTGGAAGCAGTTGTGGTTATTTGTGAAGTTGACCCTGCGTTCCCGTATCTTCATGGGGTAAACATATACAAAGAATTATATTTAAAACATTGTAACACCATCCGCCATCTAGCGCTGCTAACCGTTAGACCATTAACCATTAGTCACAACTAAGTGAGGTAACAAACTAGATTACTCTACTTAACCAGAGATGGCGCTGTACCATTTTCTGAAACACGCCAACGTGTGTACGCCGTAGCTACTATAAGTAACGTGAGCGGAGCTACTAACGCAGTTTCTTGAAGTGCCACCCGGCAAACCAATTTATAAGACGTTGTCACGTCAAAATAAAAAACCCTACTTAATTTAATTACAGTTGTTTATGTTTATTATTATTTTTCTAAATCTCTAAAAATTTTAAGGTTATGTGGTCTCATGTGTAAGCGCTCGAAGTCTTAAGTGTGTGTGTGTGTGTGTGTGTGTGTGTGTGTGAGTGTGTGTGTGTGTGTGTTTTAAACTACATTATAAAAAATAAATAACTTAAGTAGATCTAATTTGATTTTGGGCCTAATTTTGAATCGTGACATCTCCGGCGCTGCGGAAGATGCAGCCAAACAGGCAAACAGGACTAATAATAGCGAAAAAGTAGTTTCGAACTAACCTTATTATATTGGTAGCACTGTCAAACTAAGCCAAGAGTCAATAATCCATCCGCAAATCGCATGTTTAAAAAACACCTTAAAGAATAAAACAAGTCGACGCACTATGGATTGGTAGGTATAGGTTAGGTTGGATTGTATAATAACCAAGCGGAAAAAGGGACTCCCGAAGGGGGTCCCTTCGACATTTATTTACAACACTTCCTGCCTTGAAAGGTACCAATTATCTAGATAACTTACATAAGATAAAAGAACCTTGTACAGTATTTTAGTTTCGTCATAACCTTAAAAATTTTGAAACTTAAAAGAATAATTTAAAAAAAAATATGCACTTCCTTACAGCCATATTTGGGGGGAAAGTTGGGGGAGTCGCCAACCTCTCCTCCAAAAAATTTCAGCTTAATTTTTGAGGTAGTCACTTTATAATTTTTGGAAACTTGATTTTTTTTAATAAAAAAAGTATGCATTTCCTAGATTCAAAAATGGTGGGGGGAAGATGTGGGCGTCGGCCCCCTCCCCCTCTCAAATTTTTAGCTTAATTTGAGGTGGTAACTAAAGTAAAGTAGAGCCAATTATTTACGTAACCTAGCTAATTTAATGAAAAAAATTACTTGGAAAGTTAATTACATGCATATCAATAAAAACCTTAATAAGTAAATTTTTCACATTAGTCTTGGCACCTTTAAAAGTGGTTTATTCGACCCAATGCAAAAATAATCATTAAAATGGGATCATTAACAAAAAAACCCGAACATTAAGTATATTACTGTAAATAAGTGCAAACGTAGGTATTGATAAACTCCATCTGTTTGAAACCGATTGATAAAAGTACTTGAACTAAATAATATACACGTAACCATAAACCAATTTATATACCCACAAAAATTATGTTAAGTCGGGAGCATAAAAATAGAAACTGGCAACACTGACAAAAAATGACGTAATTTGGTTACAATAAAAATCAAAATTGAAATTTAATTAAAAATATGTTTATTGGTTACTTGCCTATGATATGTGATGTTTTTTGAGTTTTTTACCCTTCCTTTATAATTCCGGCACAGTTTAATAGCACATTTCGTCATGTTATCCCTCTTATTTGTTTATTTAAATTGCGCGCGTAATACGTAGTGACACGAAAGCGGCGCGATCGGCACTAATTGGTAATTGGCGGGAAAGTACTTCGTGGCCAACACTTGGCCACGCTTTTTTGACACGTTTGCGCGGATTCGATTATCCATCTAGATATTTATAACATCATTGTAGCGCTCATGCAATTTTGACTAATAATAATTGAATTAAATTAAAGACACTTAAAAATAGATGTACAGTAAAACCACAGTAAAACCACTTTGGGTAATCTCTTTACAATTTGTACTCTGTAACATTTGTAATCTATAACTCCGACTTTTAATTCGATTCAGTAAAATGACATTTCCAGTGTTACCGTTTTTTATTACCACAAAAATAGTGATGTAACCTGGACGCAAATTATTCGATTTGATGAAAATATTAATCGGATTATAATCGTTTCGCATAATTTAGCAAGTCGCTAAAATACTGTATGAAGTTATTACAGGATCAATAACTACATATAAAAATACGATTTATAACAATAATCCCCTAGATTTATAATTGTTAAGCGCGTTTAGCGCTTTTAGTTCGTTAATCGTGTGAGTAATCGCGATTATTGAAAATCTGGCAACATTATTTCAAAAAGTGACATTAGCATACGTCATTCTGAATCGAATTAAAAGTCGGAGTTATATGCTATGAATCTATGTTAGGTATTCTATGATTGACAATATTTAATCTGTGTCCGGCTTTGCCAATCACGGTTTGAAATAGCGTGTGTTTTATGATTTGTGATTTTGTAATTTTGTATTTGTATTCACTGATTATTTGTGTGGTCTAACTCGTGTTATATAAATATTTATGGAAAATAGTCAGAATATTTCCCAGTTTTAGTATAATATCATATTCTTGAAAATGCAAAGTGGCAGTGGAACAAAAAATCCTCCATGGGCCCGGTCTAGCGTTAACACAAACATGACCGGCATGAATCCACAAATAATGGATCCCAACGCTATGATGTCACAACAGGGTATGATGCCATTTCAACAAACGCAGGCAGTGTTTAATCCAAGTATGATGCAAGCTCAAGGCGGAATGGCAATGCCAATAACTGGCCAGATGCCGATGAATCAAATGGCGCAAGGTCAAATGTACCCTGGTAACGTCGTAGCATATCCAACACCACGTGCTATGAATCCGAATATGTATCAAAATACGTCTCAAAACCAATCGCAACCTAACTCCGAGCAACGAGTTTTTACCGGCACGGTTACCAAGACTCACAATGATTTCGGCTTTGTCGATCACGATGTTTTCTATCAAACATCAGTATGCGCTAAAGGCATAATACCGAAAGTAAACGACCGGGTTCTGGTGGAAGCTATCTTGAATCCTAATATGCCTTTCAAGTGGAATGCGACACGGGTACAAGTCCTCCCGAAAGGCGGGCCGAACCAGAAGGGAAACATGTCAAAAACAAACTCTTATAACGCGGTCCCTCCGCCCTCTAACAAGAAGTCGTTGCCGCCCCGTCGTGACGACCGCCGGGATGACCGCGGACCTCGAAGAGATGATAGGGTATTTAACAATATACAGCTGTTTAATAAAAAACAAATTCCATAAGAAACGCAAAGACAGTATAGTGTGGGACAAAGCGACCCATTCTATTAAATTCAAATTATATCATAAGACTACCTAAACATTTTTAGAACTAACATAGTCCGTAGCAGCCTCAGTTAATATTAACCTTACAAGCTGAGCAAACACTGAATTTTTTTGTTTGCCCGGTAGCAATCAATTATGATAGTGTTCATTTTTAATTTTGGTTGATTATGATGTATGAAATTCACATTAACATCATAGGGCATACTTGTACTCACATAAATATACACACCCTCACAAAAACAAATCTTCAAGAATTATTAATTATCTCATATCTATCTATCCCAATATTACCCATACCATGCTATACCCATACCATACCATACTATACCATACCCATACCATACTATACCCATATTTTAGTGTTACATTTGCTATAGGGATTATTGTTGCTTAGATGACAAAGAACTTAATAAAAAAAATAATGATAAATAAGCAAATTACATAAGGAGCCTAAAAAAATAAAATAAAATACATGATGTGTGTTATTATACATAATGATGATATTAGATAAAATACATAACATTTGACACTCATTAATTTGAATTATTATCCTGTTAATATGAATCCCATGTTAATTTTGGGGTAAAAAGTATCCTATCTATCTGATGGAAATCAGAGAGGTTATCTCCATTCTACTTCCATCCCTTTCCAGTCTCCAATGTAAGTGCAGTTAAGATTGATAAAATCATTCCAATATATTCATATTATCATTTCATTCCATTTATATTTAATTATTGTGTAAATAACTATAAAGCTTTGATGTTTTAAATGTCTAGATTGAGCGTCGCCCTACAATGAAAAAAAAAAAAAAAAACTAGGCAACATTAACAAGCATGTGTGCGTGCAGGCGATGTTTTATCCGTTCGCCTATTGTCTATGTGTGGGTAATTATATAAAAATTGTGGCTAACAGTCAGCCACAATTTTTTGACACGTTTGCGTGGATTCGATGTTCCATCTAGATAATTAAAACATCAAAGCTATAAAGACTATTTTGATATCAAAGGCTATGTACAGATGATGAAAGTTATATAAGACTTTTGATTTTATGCAGAAACGATCCCGCACCCGCAGTCGTTCGCGCTCTCGCGACAGGCGCGACGTTCGCCCGCGTAGAGATTCTCCTCCGCGGAAACGTCCCGTCATCCAGCAACCGTCACCGGTCAAATATATTGTGAGAGTACCAAGAATGCCATTAGACATGTATGTACAGCTTTTTTATATTACTTGCAAGTAACAGAACTACTAAACAGGGTAACCTGTGTTTAAATCCTGCACTTCAAGCATTAGAAATTAAGTTATAAAAGATGCACAAAGCTTGGTAAAACAACATCATTGAACATTGAACCAGGAGTGATCATCTGGTGTGACCACCTGGATCCAAATGATATTGCATTAAGTTATAATAAGATATACAGGATGCATGTGAATTTTATATGTAAAAAAAAAATATGTTTTAAATGAGGATGTATTGTGTTTACACGTGCATGTTTCTTACTGGATTTTAAACATTTCAGCTCCAAATTGGATGTACCAGCTGTATCACAAAGATATTCAAACCTGTACATTCCTTCAGACTTCTTCAATGCATATGTGAAGTGGGGTGAAGTTTTTCCACCTCAATCTCCATTTTCGCTCAACAATCCTTGTGCATTTCATATCATGAGTAAAGATATAGAAAATCCTAACCTAAACGATGCTGTTTTGGAACCCCCTGATGCAGATTATAGATTTTCAGCAAAGGTGTGTATTTTGTATATTTGCTAACAATATTATAAGGTTTTCCATAAAGTCACTATAAGCTACAACCCACTAATGGCCCACTACTGAGCACGGGTCTCTCCTCATTACTGAGGAGGCCTAGAGCATACTCCACCACGCTGCTCCAATGCGGATTGGTGGAGGGACAAGGGGAGGGAGGGAGTCACTATACATTGTTATAAATGGTTTATAGGGCTTTACACTAAATATTAGTTACATAATAAATTAAACCATTTCAAGTCACTGAAACCTGTCTTTTATATTTGAAAGGTTACATTTTAATCATAAAAATTGGGCCAGTAATCCAATATCAAGACTGGTTAGAGTGCGCTAGTTAGGGGAGGTCTACGTCCATCAGTGGACATCGAAAATTTGATGGATGGATCAGTATAGAGTTAAAGATAGGTTTCCATAATGAAATTATGTATTAATTTTAGAGAAGAAAGATCACAGATACACAATATGTGTTGGAATAATAGGCATTGCCCTGCTTGGTAATCTGGTATAGTACCTACACCCCTAGCAGGCAAACATATTTAAATTTAAATATTGATCCCATGAGGTGCATTTAGGTTCTAATTGTTTACAGCCTGTATTTAATTTAATGACTAACTAGGGATTGTTTAATGGTTCATTCATTAATGAAAGTAGACCTTAAAGCTCTTAATTGCCACCCATTAATTATCAAACGAATAACAAATTATTACTTATAAAATATTTCTTTTTAGGTAATGTTGATCTCCATGCCTACATTGGAGACTTTATATCAAAAGTGTGGACTCACTAAAGTCGATGATAAAGACAAACGATCTCAAAAGAGTCCATTCCACCCGACACGCTTGATCAAGTTCCTGGTAGGGCAGAAGGGAAAAGCAGGCGAAAGCTTTGCTATTGGTGGACCTTGGAGTCCTTCCTTAGATGGCGAAAATCCACAGAGTGACCCTGGGGTGTTAGTGAAAACCGCCATACGCACATGCAAAGCGCTCACTGGAGTAGACTTGTCGAACTGCAGCCAGTGGTAAGTCAATTTATATACAATTTAAACTGGTGCTCTCTCCCAAAGCCTGACTACGCGGATTAATTGATCGCAACTATCTCGTTCGTCGGGTCGAAATTTTCTTCATAAACGTCACTTTCACAGACAAATTTGTAGATAACGGACGTGAAGAGACTTTTGGCTTTGGCGTTGCATAATTTGATCGTTGTAGCACACATTCGTTGTGAGAATAGAGGCGTCAGTACATCCGCAGTGGTGGCTATGCTTGGCAGCAGACGATGTGCCGGCCAAAGAGAGGTCGGTCTATCGCCGTCGCATTGTGAGTATCCTTCACTATAGCTGTATTACCCGTGCAGGTACCGCATGGTGGAGTTTTACTACTGGCGGGAGGGCAGCGGCGGCAAGTCGCGCCTCGAGTGTGTGGTGTTGTTCCTGCCCGACGTGTGGTCAGCGCAACCGTCGCGAGTCGAGTGGACGACTGTACAGGACCACTATAAGGCGGCGTGCGAGGCGGCCCTTAGAAAACTCGACGGCGAAGAAGAGTCCGGCGAAAACGCAGCCACCAAGTCAACGGAATCCGACGCGGCTCCGGAGAAATCCATAATTGTTTGTTCCCAGTTATTTCGTTTTGACTTCTGCAGCGTCTTTGGATGAAGAGCTCCGAGCGACTGTCCACCTCGCACCAATTCGTGCTATCATTGAATAAATCACATTTCTGCCTATCCCCATCTTGTCATGAATTTGAGAATCCCAAGTTAATTTATTAACGATTTGATATTATCCACATTAAATATGCCACAAATATTAAAATTTCATTACCAGTTTTCTTGAGATTCTGGTAAAAATATTAATTGTTTGAAATGTTTCAGGAAAGTGACCCAAATGAAAGTACAATAACGATTGATGAAGTCGATGATGACAATGAAGACAAACCGGAACCCACTCACTACTCTAAAATAGACCTAAGAACTATTAAGGTTGACCAGCTTCGGCAAGAACTAAAGGCGAGAAATGCTAGTTACAAAGGTAATTCAAGTTCAGTTCCAATATAAAATAATTGTTTATTAGGCCATCAATTTTTTGTACTTTTATTTTCTCTATGTCGTACATACAGTTTATACATTTCTTCTAGCCTTTTATCTTCTTTTTCCTTGTTGAAATATTGTAATAATTTATGTCTAAGATAGATTATAGGAACTGCCCAATGTGTTTGGTCTTCCTCATGTGTGTAATAAATAGACAAATAAATAAATAGTGGATGGATTTCTGACAACAAAAATAACTATGTACAACAAATGACTACACAACACTAATGGTCATTATAACACCATTTTATAACACCAATTCTTCTAGGACTTCGCGCCCAACTTATTTCGCGCTTATCAAAATTACTGAAAGCTGAAGAAGGAAAAGAAAACAGTGCCGAAGATGTAATGGAGGTGGAAGACGATGAACCGGCACAAGATAAGGATAAAAAAGACCAAATTGCAATTAGAGATGATGATGAACGTACAGAAAACAAGAAGGCAGAGATGGAAAAAGCTGATGATACAGATTCTAAATCAGAGCTGAAAGATGATACAGAAATGCAAGATATTGAAAAAGATGATGGAGACAAAAAGGATGAAAGCAAACAAGATGATAAGAAAAAAGAGGAAAAACCTAAAACTGAGAAGGAAATTGAAGAAGAGAAGAAAAGGGTAACTAACTATTCAATTACAACTTGTTAGGTGTTTCATATTAAAATTTCCACCCATTCTAGTGGGAGAGTGTATCCTTTCCCATTGGATTCCAGCGAAGTGAACATACTATGGCATTCGTGACATGAATTCATGTCGTTGGAATTTAATGAATCAATGCTGGAAGAAATGTGTTGTTTGGTATTCAGGGTTTCATTGAAGTATATTTTAATGACAAACAGTTGGTAAAGTCATTGTTGGATATTGAATTTTGTAATATAATAATAATAATTGTGTTATTCTTTTTTTATCATATTCATTTTAAGTATCTTGATCACATAAGAAACTTAAGTTTTAATTTGCATAATATTATGTTGATGTTTTTACAGATAGAGAAAGAAAAGCAAAATCTTAAAGCCAAGTACCAAATGTCAAGAACGCCTCATATTGTTGTGCATCCATCCAATGTCGCTAAAGGTGGCAAGTTTAACTGTAACGTCGCCAGTCTGTCACTGCTACTGGACTATCGCGTCACTGACAACAAGGAGCATAGCTTTGAGGTATGTAATTTTTTTGGTTATCAGATCAACTTTTCAATTTGTACATTGTGAATGAGAGTTAGGCTAATAAAATATATTCAATTTTGATGTCAAAATCTCGGTATAATCCGTGCGCGACCACAGTTGTCTACTACATTTTAAAACTGAGAAGCTCACATCTCGTCGATGAGCCTCACGTCGAAGGTCGCATTATGCTATGCTAAGTTGCGTTTCCTGTACGCGTGGATTTTTATTGAGTTTGATTTTAAATAAGAGATAATTAGCAATTAATTAATAATGAGTGATTATACCCATGAAATAAATATGAGTAGCATTAAAAAGTTGCAAAAAGTGTAAAATAATGAAGCTAAATATTTTATTACATTGATTTCATCCATGAAATATTTTTCTGTTTAATAATCCTAATAATAATTTAATAAATTGTAAAAATAATTAGTAAGTATGTAATTAATGCTAAAAAAATATTATGTATAATTATTTCATTTCTTCAGCATTTTTTCTCAACGCTGCCACAACGCTACTTGACAAATGTCATTTTCGATTTACTTTGACAAGGTTCCTTACCTTCCTGGTCGCGCACGGATTATATAAGATAATAATATGCATTTTGTTTGTGAGTGAAAATGTTGGTGCAAATTATCTTGACTCTTAACTTGATTAAACTTCTTATTGTACTCCATATTGAAATATGGGTATATTGTATAGAGGTTATGTTCCATACGGTTACATTTTTGAGATTCACTTGAAAGAACCAGTCCATGCGCGACTAGGTATTGTATACCTTCATCCAAATGCCGCCGAATAATATCTTATGTGCACAATATAATAGAGCTCATACTTAAATACATAAGTGGAGTCTGGCTTGAGATACAGTTGAGTTGATATAATGTATGCAGCCCTAACCATTGACAGGACGACTGGAGTAGAAGCATACCTTAAATGGAGTTTCAGATAAGTTGCAGCAGTCTTTACTTACCGTCGACTTGTATGTCGAATAATGTGTATTAAAGATGTTCACACTATATTGTTTAATGCAAATTTTTGTATTTTTTCAGTTATTCGTATTCGCGGAGCTTTTCAACGAGATGTTGATGCGTGACTTCGGTTTTTACATCTACAAGACTCTGTACACATTACCGGAGAAAGCTGAGGAGGTACAGGATAAAGAGAAGAACGCAGAGAAAAAGGATGAAAAGAAATCTGACGAGAAGAAAGATGAAAAGAACGACAAAGATAAGAAAGATGACAAAGAAAAGAAGGACGATAGAGACAAGAAAGATGATAGAGAGAAAAAAGAAGATAGGGACTGTAAGGACGAGAAACGTGATGAGAAGCGTGAATCCCGTCGCCGCGAAAGACGAGTAAGTAATAATTATGATTCTTTCGATTGCACAGGCGGGTCATCTGATAGTTTGTAATATCGTCTTCTCAAAGAATCTCATAAGAAGTATGTACTATGTAGCTGATATAAGTTTTGTCACAAATATGTTTTTTTACTGTTATCTAACATACAACAAATTAATAAGTAATTCGAAATGTACACATGTTAGTGTTATCAATGTTTTAATGCCTATTTCTATGTCTTATAAATTAAAACAAGGTTTAACAGTATTATGATTAACATACAATAAAGTTTCAAAACATTTTATAACAACAGTATTTCAACACTATACCTATGCCTTCGATCGACGATTGATCGATTGGTCTGGTAACACCCTTACAATACATACGTTTACAATAACCGTATCTCAACATCATATGTGCCCTAGGAGTCACACAGCGACGACGAACGCAGCAACTCTCCCCGTAGACGGAGCCGCGGTGTGGAGTTACCCCCAGACCCGTATCTCCTGCTATCGCTGGTGTACTTCGACACGTCCCGAGGTAGCGTTATCACCAAGAAGGACCTACAGAACCTGTTCATGAGCCTTGGTCTACAGCTGTCACGGTCCCAGATCAAAGTTGTCCTGGACAAAGTTTGCGTCAAGGATAACTTCAGCTACAAGTATGTTTTGTTGCTACTTCTGCTAACACCTGATTTTGTATTTGATAGTTATGTTAAAAGGTGATAAACGTGTAGACTTGCAGAGCTGCATTATATTAAGTGGTCAATGCTTCACATGGAAATTTGGAATGATAATGGTATCATAAAGCGGGCTCCACATTCCCGATGTTTGCCGAGAGGCAGAACTTTTGTCAAATAACGAGCATTGGCGAGAGCACACGAGAACGGCTCTCTACATTCTCGGTTGGCTCAGTTGAAAATAGACGTTCGTACGACATGGACGTCACCAGAATATGTGCCGCTACTGTAGCATTCGCTGCAGCATATTATAACTTTTAGAAAATGTGCCATATCTCTAGAACTGCTAACTATATCTTGCTCAAACTAATTTTTGTTGAAAGTTTTTATTAAGATCAACAGCATAGATTTTTTTAGATTTTTCGCTCTCTTATTTCAAAAGTTAGAAGGGGACACATACACACTTTTTACCACTTTGGAAGTGTATATCTTTCAAAGAGTTGACTTTGAGAAAAAATAGTTTTAGGAACCTCAATGTCATTTTTAAAGAGCTGTCTATAGACACCCTGCACGTATAGGTTTAATGAAAAAAGAACATATTTAGTTTAAGTTCCATGTAAGGGGAGCCCCCCCTTAAACTTTTATTTCTTTTATTTTTGTCTAGAAATCGTAAAGCGGCTTACAAAATACAATCTACCCACTATTTAAGTTTCAACTGTGTAATCTTGTGTTATACTCCGTCGCAGTACCACGACGCCAAACAAGTGCAAATCCTGTTTAAAATAAATGTTCACGAATTGTTCGTAATTTGTACGCCATTAAAAAAATTGTACGTTACGTATTTTAGTCTAAAAAAAATGTCTGTGTGGTACTGCCAGGGAGTATGCTCTGCCGCAGTATCTAGTATCATATTATAGGGTTACATTGATAAAGTTCTAAAAACGATAACTCTAGTTCGTGTGTCCAATTAACCGACATTTTAAAAAATTACGTGCGTTCAATACGGTGACTGTCGGCCGACTGGCCCGAGCGACAGCGGGAATCTGGAGAGATAGTTTCGCATAAACACAAAACTTAACGAAACTACCCGAGAACCCTTTGATGTACCGACATCGAATGGATAGAAGGCAAATATATACACGAGATAATACGAATATAGACGAATATTCTCTCTACACTCTCGTATTCGGGAACTACACTCTCGTGTAGTTTTGCCAGGAATGTGGAGCGCCCTTAATACATGGTTATTTAAAAAATTAGAGAAGATAGAAAGAATATGAAGTTTTCCGTTAGATTGGTTGCCAACTTAGGAAAGCAATGGATATCCTACTAATATTATAAATGCGAAAGTTTGTAAGGATGTATGTGAGTGTGTGTGTGTGTTTGTTGCTCTTTAACGCAAAAACTACTGAACGGATTTTCATGAAACTTTGCAGTAATATAGCTTAGACATCGGAATAACATAATTTGTTAAAATTTATAGAGATTTTTTAAGGGACTGGTTTCCCGAAGCGAAGCGAGGGCGGATTTACTAGTATAGAATAATGATACTCATATCATACTCTTAATATATCCTTCCTACTTCCTACTAATATTATCCTACTAATAATATTATAAATGCGAAAGTTTGTAAGGATGTATGTGTGTGTGTTTGTTGCTCTTTCACGCAAAAACTACTGAACGGATTTTCATGCAACTTTGCAGTAATATAGCTTAGACATCGGAATAACATAATTTTTTAAAATTTAAAGAGATTTTTGAAGGGACTGGTTTCCCAGAGTTTTCAAGCGAAGCGAGGGCAGATTTACTAGTTTTAATATAATACTTACTTGCTTAAGCTCTACTTTGTAATAGCTAGGCCGACTGTCGTCTCTAACGACGCCTTGATCGGCAGTAACTGGCTCAAAAATTAAGAAAACCCACTGGGCTGTGAAATGAAATTTTATTAATAGATTTATTTATAGGACTTTGATGCAAAGCATCAAGGACCTCGCTTCAGGATCGCCTGATGCCATGCAAGACTTGCCACTGGACTCTGTCCCGGTCAACAATGAAGTACCTCCACATGTGAGTATTCTTTCACCTTCACCTAAATGAATTAATCACCCAAATTGTTTGACTGACGACCTGAAGAAGACAGTGGGCTACTGCTGAGTTAAAAAGGCCCTGAACTGGTCAGAGTGAGTTAAGTGAAGCCTATGTCCAGCAATAGATGCATAAAGGCCAATAATTTATGATCCAGTACTTAGGCCATAAAGAAATACTACATTGCAGTGCAGTACTCTAAATAGGATTAGTTTATATTTTTCATTTAACATAATTATTTTATTATCTTCCAAAACAGATTGCGGAATTAGAAGCAGCGATCGCGTCTGGAAATCGCAATTTGCTACCGATTTTCAACCGGCCTGGCGCTACTGAAGGGGAGGGTTCGTCCGACACTAAAGATGTTAGCGACACGGGTGAGTAACGTATTAAAATTTTTGATACGTGAAGCTATAAATGAATGCTGTGTAACTTAGACATATACATATACTTACATTATTACACTTATAACTTAAGGTAGCCATTGACTATACGTCCATTTGGAATGCCTCCAAATGGAAGACTTCCATATGGAAGTACCTCCATACATTTAGAAGCTACCTTTAGTATCGCGACTTTTTTTCATTGAATAACATCTTTCATACTTTTTTGACCGATACTTTTACAGATATAATGATACGCTTGCTTTTTTTCTATGTCCAGCAATTTCTCTTGTTATTTGTGAACAGATTTTGATAATATTTTTGCATTCGAAAGCTGGTACTTATACTTTATTTCACATAGGATGGGTACGGTGACACATTTCAAATTAACTCTGTAGTGAGGTGACCATGCATAATTAATTTATGTGATTCGATTATCGAGTACAGTTGCGTTTAACCTATAATCGATTGAAATTAAAAATATTCAATAATCTATATCTCAAGTCAGTCAGTTGACGCGATTCACAAGATGGCCGTTACGATTATTCGTTTTTGCCGATTACCTACTACGTGTCCAGTCCCTAACACATTTCGTTTCATGCATAGGTTTCATGCCTCTAATTTTAGGTTATTATTTTTTCTGTACCTTTTTTAATTTGTTTAAAATGTAAAAACGCATATTTAAATACAATTTCATTACCATTCATCTAATCAAGCATTATTGTTAACTTTGGAAATTAATTGGTGATAAAAAAATATATGTTTATCTGATTTGTTGAAAATAGTGAGCGTGTATTGGAACATAAATCAAATGTCACCGTACCCATCCTATATGAAATGGAGTATAGTCATTTAAATTAATTAATCAATATCTGACGAGAAGTTTTTTATTTATCTCTAATAATGCATGTTTATAATTTGTCGAAGACAAATGAAGTTCTGAAGTCTTTATTAACCAAATGCCGTCACGTTAACGTAAGTCTAATTGACTGGATGAAGAATTATATTTGTTATCGTTTAAACCAAAGCTAATTTATCACCCTACCCACAGGCATGGTAACCTGGCAATCGCGCGTGATCGACGTAGCCGCATTAGTCGCGGGCGCGGCGCGGGCGGCCGGCGCGCGCACACGTCTGGAAGCAGCGTTGGAGAGCGCGCAGTCGCAGCTGCGGGCAGCCCGCGCTGCCGCTGCGCACACGCAGCAGGCCGAGCGCGGCGCGCAGCACCAGCTCAGCGATCTGACCACGCAGCTGACTGCCGCGCGGGCCAGGATCGCCTCGCTTACGGTGAGAATTGGTGGTTATTGAGGGTGGGATCAATGACCTTTCATCCGCCTAATTGGCTATGAGCACTTCTTATACATGGAAATAAATTAGACTTGTCCAAATTGTCAATTACTGTTATTTTCATGTATTTGCCATTAGAAGAGAAAATAATAGTAGAAGAAAATTTTTGAACTTTCACATCTATTATTGTGATAAATGTGCTCCTTGGTTTGAGATATTGTAAACATTTTATTTGTTACAGGCAAGCTCGAAGATATTCCATTCAGCATTGAAGAGCATCCAGACGAAAGTAGAGGCTGTCGTTAACATCAAATATGATGACGACGATGTCATTGAAGTCGTCAATGGACCAGCAAAGTGAGTATTGGAGACCCAAAAATAATTTATTTTTATTACTACTTCATAGTAGAATGGACAGTTCATAAATTCGACCTAGCAATTAATAGTCTTGTCTGACATACAACATGGTATATCCTAGGCGTGTCTCCAGTGATCATTTTCTTCAACAACCAGATCTTTTTCAGTTCCATTTCTACTGCGGGACAGCATCTTGTTCATCTTCCCAAGTACTTCAAAGAATAGCTTATCTCGTCTTTCTTATACCTCGACTTGCAGATTATGCATGATGTTTTCTTTATCTTTAGTTTTGATGGCATTGCTTTTTGTGAATAGTTTTGTATCAAATTAAAAACAGATAGGATCATAGTCAATAACTTACCCAAGATAAAAAAATATATGTCCGTATCACATGTATATTAATTTTTTTGTGATATTTTACATTTATATTAAATCTTATTTTTCTAATTTCCAGACAACCAAAAACAGAAGATAAAAAGGAAAATATAGTAACGGAGAAAGAGAAGAAAGAGATAATTGATATAAGTGTTGAAAGTCCAGAAGTTGCCTCTGCTTCTGAACTTAAAGAGGAGAAGGGAAGTAACGAGAAAGACAACATCGTAACTGAAAACATGGAACTTGAAGATAAAGAATAAAAACAGGTTTAAGGTTTAGCATGTAAGGTACTTCTACTAATATACATAAAGTAAAACTGTACCTAATCAATGTCTGTCTGATATGGAAGATATTTGAAGCATAATAACAAGAATTAATATTTGACAGTTTGTGCGTTAGGGTCGATTCAGACATATCAGTGAAGTCTCAGTTCCGACACAGTACCGGCAAATTTTTCATACATTCTCGGCATTGTCAGTGCAGTGTCAGTGCTGACAATGCCGAGAATGTATGTAAGATTTGCCGGAACTGTGACGGAACGGTGACTTCACTGATATGTGTGAATCAGCCCTTAGTATTCAAACGCGTTATTTTTTACCGATGTTCAAGAGAATGCAAACTTGGAGTAACATTTAGTTTATATCAACAGTTTACGAATAAAACAGATCTCTCAATTCAAATAATTCCCTGTAAACATCGTGTCGAAGACATTGGTTTGCTGAAGTGATGTCAGTTACTAGTTTTACTCATTTTTTAAGTTAATGACCATTAGTTATTTTAATAAAATATCTTTGGTGTTCGCTTCCACTGTTGGTAGCGTTATATGAATGGATGAGTGGTATGTATACTTTCTTTTTATACCTAAACAAATATTGCTTGGCTAGCGACATTTGTTGATTATATTTATCGTCCACTATAAACAATAGAAGGCATGCAATGTTTATTGTTTACGATGATGAACATAAGGAACTTATGAATATGAACCTACTAGTCGGTATCATGGGTCGTTTCGCATTAGCCGCGATATATCGATATTTTTTGCCCTCTTATTGATACCGGTAGTGAATACATTGTATATCTGAATGGGTCTTTATTTTAAAAAATCTTCCATGTTGACTATAATCATTAATTCAATATAATAACATCAAGAAAGTTATCAGATTGTTAAATTTAACCGACTTGGAGAGAAAAATCCTGTGATGTTAAAATAATAAATTTGCTGAAGTTTCTTATCTATTTATGAGTTCGGCAAATAAAATAATGACTAATTGATTATTATTGATGTCAACATTTCTGAACTTAGATAATATCGTGAGATAAACCTTTGTATGATCTGTTGTATAACATGATTTTCGTGATTAACGTCATTCGACTGGGCGATGTAACTTTGAACTGGCGTACAATTATAATCTGTTTTTAATACTATACTCGCTAGCGACTATCGTTAAGAATTTGTATGAGAATCCGTACAGCGCCTCTAGCGGTTACGATACTGAACTACAATTGGTATTATGAGTGGCCATCAAATAGTCTAATACTGTAGTTACATAAACTACAGTAGTTGCGGTCATGTTTTACTTACAATTTGGTATTAAGAGTCACAAATTTGACAGATGCTATAGTAAATTACGTTACCCGTAGTAGTTACGGCACTCACGCTATTTTTTAAGGTGAAAAGTCACTATCGAAATGAAATGTCATTAAATATTGCTGTATTTTTAAACAAAATCATGGCTAGGCACTATTTTGCTTGGCAAATGATTCACGCGGCCGAACGCAGAGATGAAAATAATGAAATTTTGAACTTGCGAGATCAACAAAATATTTAGCAACCTTTGATGTTTTAAATGTCTAGATTGAGCGTCGCCCTAAAATGAAAACAAAAAACAAGGCAACATTATCAAGCATGTATGCGTGCAGACGATGTTTTACCCGTTCGTCTAAATTGTCTATGAGTGCGTAATGATATAAAAATTGTGACTTACATTTAGCCACAATTTTTGACACGTTTACGCGGATTCGATGTCCCATCTAGATATTTAAAACATCAAAGTTAGCAACACTTTGACACCACAGTTTGACACTGAATGCGACTGACGTAGAACGCAAATGTAATTAAATTGAAAAGGTCCCAAACTGCCATTAATTCCACTCTTCTTTCACATTTCCTAATATAGTCGGGTTATAGAGCATCCATAGACTTGTTTTTTTAATTTCACGAATGTTGACTCGCTGGCCAGGGTCTCGTTCTATCCTTGTTGACATCATAATAAAAGAATGAGATAGTATTACTCATGGATGCCAACATAACGTAACGCAAACTTTACCGTCTCACGTATTTACGATACCCGCTGTAGTTTCGTTTTCCAAAACTCGTAATAGAGTTATGCGCGTTTACTTTTCAAGCAGCGTTTTCACGATAGCTACAATAGTAACGTCCTTTGCGTTTACTATACTCTGACTTTTAATTCGATGCAGTAAAATGACATTTCCAGTGTTACCGTTTTTTATTATCACAAAAATAGTGATGTAACCTGGACACAAATTATTCGATTTGATGAAAATATTAATCGGATTATAATCGTTTCGCATAATTTAGCAAACTGCTAAAATAATGTATGAAGTTATTACAGGATCAATAACTACATATTATAAAAATACGATTGATATCAATAATCTCCTAGATTTTTAATTATTAAGCGCTTTTAGTGCATGTTATGTACTAAAAGCATGCATGTACCGGTGTTTATTATTTTTCGTCTACTATATAATTTTAAATTAATAACCTTTTCGTATTGTTTTCTGAATTTGAATTACATTTTATTAACATACATTATAATAGACATATTGAGAAAAGAATAATCGAATAATCAAAACATCGTTTGTTAATCGTGTAAGTTATCATCATTATTGAAAATCTGGCAACATTATTACAAAAAGTGACATTAGCAAACGTCATTTTACTGCATCGAATTAAAAGTCGGAGTATACAACAACTCATAATACTGGCCGCGCTAACTATGCGTTCCTGACACAAATGTCAATTCGCCATGACTAGTGATGTACAATAAATAACATTATGCGTTGTAACAAATAACAACATGCATTCATTATGCATAATATTTATTCAATTTATATGTTGTTATTTTTATAGGAATTATGTTTCAATATATTCAATAAATATTCGTTATGTAAATAAAATTTTAAGGAATCAATTAATTGAATTGAATCATAATTTATGAATGTAATCAAGAGAAAAAAATTAAAATGTTATATTTATTTATTTTATTTTCATAATTTTAGCCCAAGATTAATACATTTATTGTAAGTTGGCATAATTATTCGATTTAATGTTTGATTTTAATGTTATCACTCGTTAATAAGGCAATTAAAAGATATAAAAAAATGTCAATTTGTACGCCAGTTCAAAGTTACATCGCCCAGTCGATCGCGATCCTTCACAGATGCATTCTTAGCGCGGCCAGACCATAATTGACAATTTTTTAATATCTTTTAATTGCCTTATTAACGAGTGATAACATTAAAATCAAACATTAAATCGAATAATTATGCCAACTTACAATAATTGTATTAATCTTGGGCTAAAATTATTACAATTACTAAATAACAAATATAAAAACAATACCTTTTAAAAGAAAACCACGTCAAACGGCGCTCGTTCAAGGTTATATCCATGTCATATCAACTTTTTGTTTTTGTAGTGATGTGACATAATAAAAAGGCAATTGTAATCGAATATTTTTGTAATCTTAATACAATGTCGGTAAAATATAAAATAAAACGTTATAATTTTATAATATATTATATAATGTACTAAGTATTCAATAAAGTTAATAATATTATTATAATAAAGGTACGCCCAAACATAGCTTAGGAAAATTTGTGTTATAATATCACTCAGGTGAATCAAATGAAAATAAAATAAATAAATAAAACATTTTAATTTTTTTCTCTTGATTACATTCAGAAATTATGATTAAATTCAATTAATTGATTCCTTAAAATTTTATTTACGTAACGAATATTATTATTGAATATATTGAAACATAATTCCTATAAAAATAACAACATATAAATTGAATAAATACTTATTATGCATAATGAATACATGTTGTTATTGTTATTTGTTACAACGCATAATGTTATTTATTGTACATCACTAGTCATGACGAATTATAAGGTACTTCTCACATTACGCTATTCATGAGATACGCTGTGTGAGAAGTGCCTTATTGTATATTAAGTATGGTATAACTTGAATCAGTCACTATTGAAATTACTGTGCGCATATTGTGTGAATGAAAATTGTGATGAGTTTAGGTGTATCTTATAATAGGATTAGGGTTAAAATAAATAAAACATTCATAATAGTTTTGGCGTTTTATTTCTATACAGTTGTTTATACGTATATAATTGTTATATAACTTAATATTCATTCTTATACAAACAATGGGATACGTCTTAAAATTAGTTATTCATAAATGCTACATAATTTTGATTTGCAGTGTACAAAATCATTACACCTCTGCATTCACAATGATTCCTTAAATATTGAACTACTAACTTTAAACTATAAAGTATGTAATTTAAAGTATGTAAATGTAAATAGTGGTGATATAAAAATGTTGGTACTGTAATATTTTAGCGACACGAAATACGTGTGCATGTGGATTGAGGGCCCATTTTTTTTTTCTTGGCGTAGCGAATTGAAATTGATAAGGGAATTACTTAAAATTAGTTAAAACTTAAAGCAAACACTCATAAATTTCTTAAACGTAAATTAAAGATGTTATGGGCAAATGTTTTGGGCCCTCAGTTCAGATGCCTACAGAAAGTGGCATGGTGTAAATCTCAGAAAGTACTACCTCTGTGTCAATAATTTTTATTCCTGAATTTAGTTAAGAATTTCTTAAAACGATTTATGTAATTCTCAACTGACTAGAGAACAACATTACAGATCTATCACACGTTTTACTTGGGCCCTCAATCCAGACGTTTATGAACTGAGGGCCCAGGCGAAACATAGGTTTAAAAGAAGAAAAAAGAAGAAATACACAAATTTTCCTTGAACACCGCCTAGATAACATCCCTATGAATTAGTAAAAAAAACAAATAGTGAAAAAAAAGTAACGGCTGAATCGTAAAACGGATTCGAATTTTCGGAAAACGTCTGATCTGAGGGCCCAATATTTTTGGCTTTATCGACTAGGTGCAACCTCTTACTTTGAAATAAATGAGCTGAAAAGTTGTAAGAAATTCTTAACTAAAATTCTACATACGGGTTTTTCTTCAAAATGCCATATTTTATGAGAAAATTAACTTTACATTTTTAATAGGAAGAAATTTTGTAGGGTAACCATGATTCCAGAATAGGAAAATAACTAACTCAGTTTTGTAAAAATCTAATTACACTTCTGTGCTGTTATTTCTTAACCTTGACTATGGAGCTCAAATTCGAGACCACTGTGCGTCGCCACGGGCGAAGCGTCGCCCACGCCAACAATTCGGTTTACAAGTGATCTTAATAGATGTTTCACATCAATAACGACATTTTTGTGCCTTACTATATATTCTCATTTGCAATGGGGTCCTCATATCGAAACCTTGTCGGGGAGACTAAGTTCTGCTGTCTACGCTGTTAAGAAAGGAAGACTCTTGACTAATGTAGAAACAGCAAGATTAGTTTATTTTAGCTACTTTCATAGTGTAATGTCCTGCTGTCTGGTCTGCTGTTGTGGGGCTCAGCTGCAGATATAGAATCAATATTCACATTACAGAAAAGAGCAGTACGTGCCATTTACAGCCTCAGGCCAAGGGATTCACTCAGACAATTGTTTAAAGAAAGTAATATATTAACTGTAGTATCACAGTATATTTTAGATAATATTATGTATGTAAAAAAATACTATGACAGTTTCCTTAAAAAGAGCTATGTTCACAATATCAATACTAGGAATAAGGCTAAACTGGTGGCTCATTCATGGGTAGCTGTATTAAAATCTATAATAAAATTCCGTCACAATGGACAAAAATGCCATACTGTAAATTTAAAACTCATGTCAAAAGCATTCTTATGACGAAAGGTTATTACAAACTTGATGAATATGTTAATGATAAAACAGCTTGGACATGAGTTTCGTATTTTAGCCGTAATTAGTAGTAAGTGCAACTGTAACTGTGAGTAGAGAAAGAGAAAAAATGACTCCTTGGGAGTTTCTTGCCGCTTCTTCTTCCAAAACCACTCACCGTAGGGATTTGTTGAAGTGATGGCGTAAAAACCTACT
Organism: Hesperia comma; assembly: GCA_905404135.1. Lineage (NCBI taxonomy): Eukaryota > Metazoa > Arthropoda > Insecta > Lepidoptera > Hesperiidae > Hesperia > Hesperia comma. The sequence goes on along the minus strand of FR990021.1, from coordinate 8,717,496 downwards.
TCGAAGAAATAAATAATTTGAATTTGAATCTGAGAAGAGACCCGTGCTCAATAGTGGGCCATGGTGGACTGAGATGATGATGATGATTTAACGTGAATGATTTAATGCAATTATTATATTAAATAGTTAATTAATACGAATAATCACAATATTAAGAACCAATAAAAATATTTAAAGTGTATCAAATGACTCTTCTCGAAAATTGTTATGTAATGACGGCACAGCCATCTTGATGATTATTGGGGTAAAAGGAGTCGTCGAACTGAGCTATCTTTTTATTTTTATTATTTCGAATACGTCGTAATACTACATGGGTTGAATTGAGCGTCACTGTTGAAGTCGGTATTTTTTTTAAAGTTACTGTTAAATGAGAACACATAATTGCTGATAAATTTTATGTTTATCTAATTGTAAGAAGTAGTTTTAGTTCAAATAAATACTTACTTTTTTTCTTCTTAATGATGCGTTTTACTAAAACCCTTATTTAAATATCTTCCTTTATAACGTCTTTGACGAAATTAAATGAATATTGGTTATTAATGACTGTTTACATACAATCAAATGTTATAATTATTTATACACGCGATAGCGTGTAGCGATACCTGTGTCCCTTGTAACTGTCCAATAACAGCTAGTAGACCTGTAGCAAACCGTATGTATTCGGTACTGAGTAACGGGTGCGCCCTGTGGTACCCAGTAACGAATCGTTACTCTCGAATTTATTTCGTTACTCGCACGATTTCGTTCCTCGCATTATTTCGTATATTGGGTGATTTTGGTATTAGTGATTTATCGCCTCGCATTATTTCGTATATTGGGTGAATTTGGTATGAGTGATTTATTTAACATCATGTTTTTATTTAATATGTCTCATTTCATTTTAAGAACAAAAGATTTTTTTAATGAGTATGTTTTATTATTTAATATATCTAATTTCAGTTGAATAGTAAAAGATTTTATTGTTGAAATGTTTTTGTCAATTAATAAGTTTGACACAATACATGTGTTGCTTTTTCATTATAATTTAGAGATTCCGTCAACAGTTCATTATCAGTTCTACAAGCGTACCAAACGATACAACATACGAATCGATTCGTTTTGTTGGTTTATACTAAGGTATCAAAAGTAACGAGTAACGATACGATAGTAACGGGTACTCATTTTTATAGTAACGAATACATACGGGTTTGCTTTTTGTCGTTACTTTTACACCTCTAACAGCTAGTTACGAGTTCTGTCGTATGGAATTCCTAATGCTGATATTGAAAATGTAAAGGTTAAGAAATAACAGCACAGAAGTGTAATTAGATTTTTACAAAACTGAGTTAGTTATTTTCCTATTCTGGAATCATGGTTACCCTACAAAATTTCTTCCTATTAAAAATGTAAAGTTAATTTTCTCATAAAATATGGCATTTTGAAGAAAAACCCGTATGTAGAATTTTAGTTAAGAATTTCTTACAACTTTTCAGCTCATTTATTTCAAAGTAAGAGGTTGCACCTAGTCGATAAAGCCAAAAATATTGGGCCCTCAGATCAGACGTTTTCCGAAAATTCGAATCCGTTTTACGATTCAGCCGTTACTTTTTTTTCACTATTTGTTTTTTTTACTAATTCATAGGGATGTTATCTAGGCGGTGTTCAAGGAAAATTTGTGTATTTCTTCTTTTAAACCTATGTTTCGCCTGGGCCCTCAGTTCATAAACGTCTGGATTGAGGGCCCAAGTAAAACGTGTGATAGATCTGTAATGTTGTTCTCTAGTCAGTTGAGAATTACATAAATCGTTTTAAGAAATTCTTAACTAAATTCAGGAATAAAAATTATTGACACAGAGGTAGTACTTTCTGAGATTTACACCATGCCACTTTCTGTAGGCATCTGAACTGAGGGCCCAAAACATTTGCCCATAACATCTTTAATTTACGTTTAAGAAATTTATGAGTGTTTGCTTTAAGTTTTAACTAATTTTAAGTAATTCCCTTATCAATTTCAATTCGCTACGCCAAGAAAAAAAAAATGGGCCCTCAATCCAGATGCACACACGAAATACGTATCGTAACTAACGACCATAAAGTAGTTATACTTAATTGAAGAACAAAACTAGTGAGAACTATAATGTAGGCCAATGTTCTCAGAATTGCTACTGTAAAACTTATAGGTCTTATAGCGTATTCTACACGCATGAATTTAGGTATACTTAGCAATAACTGTGGGGAAAATTCTCTAAACAAGAGCAGTTATCAAAGTATGCGTATGCATAACCATGCATAACATTTCGCACATGGCTGTATTTTATTCCTGTTATTTTAAATCTCTCGAAATCATTTTAATAACCAATAAAACTAAATATCTTATGTAAATAACTATGAACACTTACCATTATGTAATAATTAATAGCAAGTGCAATATAAAGAGTAAATAAGCAAAATAAAATAGTTTCATCAACTTCATACCCTATAAAATTATCACTTTCAAATTTATGTGCACTAATACTCTATATTGGAACAAAGTTCCTTATCGCACGTTGCTCATGATAGCTAGGCCGAAAATGTTAAGTTTTGACCGTTCTGAAATTTCATTTTAACATCCAAATAAAAAATTCAGTTACAAAATACAATATGTTTAGGGCTAAACTTCAATGTTCTATAGAAAACAGCAATATATGCTCAATATAAATCGAATAGCAATTGTGTCTCCTTTTAGCTACTCAAAAACTACTATGTGTACTGGTTAATTTTATCATTACTTTATATAAAAGTATTTCATATATTACTTACAACGTTTAAAAAATCTTAAAAAATTTCACTTCTTGCGGGTATAGCTGTAGCTTCATAAATACACTATAAACGTCCCAACAGCCTAAAGTCAAATTAACCATCAGTTCAACTTTTTACCTTATTGTTATTTATTCACCTTTTTTAAAACACATACTTTGTAATCTACTATTAATTTATTTAACTACATTATAAAGTGGATTATTAACATTATATTAATTGGGGAATATCATGATTTTTTTTTATTGTTTCTAACGTTTATTTATGTCTATATAATACCGTAAAATATATATATACTTGAAGAAAAAGTCAACACCTATTTTAAATTAAATATTTAAAACTGCAATGACATTATGCTGATTTAAACACCACCATCTTCCGCGCCTAGCTTTCACTTCTATGTAGTCTATGGAGGGTGTTTTCCACTTACAACCAAAAGGCTCAACAAACGCTCTGTTTGTATCGAAAAATAAAAGTTTTGGGCGTTTTATTTGTGCCAAGCAGAACACATCTAACATAGACTCCATAGAAAGATGACGTCAATGTTCATGTCTTTAATGAACGAAGACGTCACTTCCTTTTTAACTATTTTAAATTTCCCTCGTAAATTTACCACTTTTTATTAACTAATATTTTTATTTTCACAGTGTTTAAACCAAAAATAACGTTAGAGGTGTCTTTATGTTAGCGATAACTACTGTAAAAAAATAATTCACTTAAATTTGAGTTACATGGATATTCCGTAATTAAACAGCGATAGGAACTTTGTTCCATCCATCCATAGTATATGATCGCTATTAATTATGCTAGCTAAGAATTATGTGATACTCACTAATCGTCTTTTGATGTCCACGCAAAGCCCATTTAAAAAAATTAAATACTTCACTTTTATAATGTAGACTTAATATTTAAAAAAAACCCTCAAATTCAAAGGGTAGTGGGAATAATAAAAATCTGAATAAGAAATAATAAAGACGAATTCCTTAACACCTAAAAACCTGAAGATTGCTTATTACAAATTATGTATATGTTACGGCTAGTACCCGAAGTGCGGCTACACCTAGTTCTAGCCGGCTACAACTAGGTGTAGCCGGCCACGTGCGGTGAGAACTAGGTGTATCCTATTTGTCGTCGGCTAGAACTAGATATAGCCGTACACCGGTGGTTATCTTTTTATCGAATGTTCAAATGCGCTAATTTTAATTAAAGTAATTAGGTTAGCGAGGAGCGAAGCGACGAGCGTGTTAGGTTAACAGGAACCATCGCACGAGCCGAGCGAGCGAAGCGAGCGTGCCGCGGCAGCGGCCGGCGAGTGCCAGAACCGACTTTAGGGCGTTTATAACCTGAACATTTCATGAAATGAACATTGTATAAAATAATATTCGATCAAATGAACATTATGTCAATCAATACTACACAAAATGAATATTCGATCAAATGAAAATTATGTCAAACGATATACAAACTGATTAAATATGATACACCTAGTTCTAACAACACGTGGCCGGCTACACCTAGCTGTAGCCGGCTAGAACTAGGTGTAGCCGCACTTCGGGTATTAGCCGTAACATATATACCAATTTAGAACGTCTTTAGTCGAAAAAATGCATCGCTTTTGAATTTTACATTGGCATGCACACAATCGTGACGTTCTGTCACCAATATAAGATACCAGTTGGTGGGACTTACTTAAAAATAAAAGCTTATATTTATTTTATCTAATGTAAAATAAAATTTAAGTTATTACTAATAAACAGAAAATATATTAACGATAATATAGAAAGAAGAATCTTTCTTTATAATAATGTTCCTCAAAATAATATTTAGGTACACCTTACCTTATTTTCAGTGTAGATTTTTCGAACGAGTAATAGATATAGTTATCACGTAACCATCCCAGATTTTCAACCAATGTGCTTAAAAAAATAAACTTATCATACACTTACCTAACTTACTTTTAATAAACCCATAACCGACCTACTGCTGGGCAGGGGTATCTTCTCAGACTGAGAAGGTTAAGGCCATAGTCCACCATGCTGGCCGAGTGCGGATTGGTGGACTTCACACACCTTCGAGTTTTTGCCAAACTCTCTGGGATACAGGTCCTGTCACGATGTTTTCATTCACCGTTGTAGCTTATGACATTTAAATGCGTAAAATGTGCATAACTGCGAAACGTCAGAAGTACGTGTCCCGAGATTCGAACACGGACCCCGAGTAAGAGGTCGAATTCTTAACCATATGCTATGACCGCTTCATTGCTTCCAAATTATTTCTATTTAATTTTGATGATAAACGTTTGATGTATACTCGTATGTCGTGGCCACATCGTAGATTTGCTCACATCATGATATGATAGACCACATCATGAAATGGTCGCATTTCATGATATTATGGTCAACTGTCTATTGGGCACATCATGATGTGGTTTGAGCAGATCAATTATAAGAAATCGTTTCTCGATATGAGCAACTAAACGCGCGGCTTTTTCATGAAATGGTCAAGATTATTTTGATCATATCGTAAAGTAGTTACATTAATTACCGGTAGAGGCGCTACAAGCGCTTTGTTTATGTGTAAAGATGGCGGCCGTTGGCGTAAATGTTTCTCTTGTCAATTCGGCCTAGAGTAAAAGAGTAGCAACAAAAATTGCGAATTGCAGAACACAATAAATTCACGTCATTGTTAAGAACGAGTAACATTGAACGGAAGCATAAAAATTGAGTTGATTTTGGATATAAAGCAATGAATACTCATTTCCATTACTACTCAGTCAAATTCGTCAAGGTGTAGGTAGGTCGAATTGGTTACAGAACCGAATTAGCCTACCCCTACTCCACGTAGTCTTGTATGCCCTACCCCTAGAGTGTTTTTTAGAACCCGGAGGCGCGGAGGGAGGGCAGCCCCCGCCCGCTGTAACAAAACGCAGACACCCGGGCGAGCCGGAGCGGCTGAGGCTGGTCGCCCAAGGCGACCAGCAAGCCGAAGCTACGCAGGCGAGCGTGGGTGTCTGTGCTTTGTTACGCAAGGGCGAAGGGGCTGCACCTTCCGCAGCGGCGGAGACGTCACGGTTCGAAATTATGCCCTATATTCCGCGTTTTTACGATCCGGCCAAACGTTGATGACCAAATCGTGAAACGTAGACGATTTTACGATTTGGCCAAACTGAGTTGACCATTTCATGAAATGCGACCATTTCATCATATGGTCGATCATTTCATGATGTGAGCAAATCTACGATATGGCCACGACATATTATATAAAATATATTCTCCATCTAACTGAACTATGGTAGCACTACGTAACAAAAACAATCGCCTTTTATAACCCTCCTGTAATAACTGGCTTATCATACTTAAGAAAGTAAAATGACCATTTCTGGTCCTAATTTATTAATGAGTAATGACCATCTGCTAAATAAACATGTTTGGGATCTGATGATGGGTTCTGGGTACGAAGAAATTCCTCTGATGGGAGTAATTGATGATTGAACACAGTTCAAAGATAACAAACTAGTTCATCATTGAAGTCAACTTTTGTTGTGAAATTTAAAATATGATTATCTATCAATCCCCGACAAGGATTTAATTAATGCGGCAACTATTCATTTTACTTGAAACCTATTTCATACTTCAATGCATACTTCTTTCTGTGTAAAGTTGCCAAATGTCAGTCGCATCCAAATATATTAGACACATGGCTCGACATAGTTCCCAGGGAAGAGACCGGTGACCCCATCCATGACTCCCTCCCACCATCCGTCGTCGTTCTTCTTCAGAACATAAATAACAGAGCTCTCTTGGAACGACAGCTCGTCTTCTTTGTCTGCGTAATAGTCGTAAATCGCAACCACTGTGAAAAACCGAGAAAATTTTTAATAATGCAATCTGTACATATTGGAAATTTTTGAGAAAAACTATTATAGGGTTCCTTTATTAACGCAATAAACAAAATTTAGTACAATTTTTGTCTATTAGGTTTAACATTTGCGGAAGCAAATCTCAGAGCCGGTCAAATACATGGAATTGGTTTTCGCTTAAGTATTGTAGTAAGCTTCTGTTTAAATTTAAACATATTTATTTTATTCATCGCACTAACAAAAATTTATGAGAAAAATTGAAGAAAAACATCGTACATCTATTCAATAAATGAATTATGTGCCCTCTTTGATTTTCAGCAAAGGCTTACTAAAATTAAACTTGAATAAAATAATATCCATATTATATTACAAGAACAAGTAAGTATTTTACCTTTTTCAATGTAATTCTTAGGCACCCATCCAGGCAAATCCTCTTCATCCGGTACAATAGCCGGAACTGCATTTGTGTACTGAGTTCCCATCTTGTTCTGAAAATAAATATCACCTATCAGACAACATGGATTCTGATGATGATGATTGATGATTATATCTTTATCGTCATTGAGTATCATTATCATTAGTAAAACGTTACGTTGTCTTAAAGAGCTTAACTAAGTTAGTTAAATTGTCATGTTTGTCTCTCTCATCTCATGTTAGTATCTCTCATTTTGTATTTAGAGGTCTAGACACAACCACTTGGAGATTTGAACACACTACAACACCAATACACATTCCAACATCATTATCCAATTATTTGTCTGTGTCTGACTAACTGTCTCAGACAGTCCGCGAGTGTCACTTTGTGTCCGTATTTGTCTACGTGTCTCAGTCAGTCCCGACGTGTCTGTCTAAGTGTCTCCGCGTGTGTCGCTTTGTGTCCGTGTCTGTCTGCGTGTCTCAGTCAGTCCCCACGTGTCTGTCTACGTGTCTCTATCTATCCCCACCCCACGTGTCCACCGTACTCACGTTGACGTGCATGGGCCGGCCGAACGCGTCGTGGTCGAGCTCGTCGTCGGCGGGCGGCGGCGGCAGCGGCGGCGACACCGACCCGCCGCGCGCCGACCCGCCCGCGGACGACGACGCGCGCGTCGATGTCTGGTACTCCTGGAAATGACGCTTATTTATAATGAAGTATGTTTGGTCTTCCTGGAAATATACCTTACTTTATAATAAAGTATATTTGGTCCACCTGGAAACATTGCTTACTTTATAATGAAACTAGTAAATCCGCCCTCGCTTCGCTTCGGGAAACCAGTCTCTTCAAAAATCTCTATAAATTTCAACAAATTATGTTATTCCGATGTCTAAGCTATATTACTGCAAAGTTTCATGAAAATCCGTTCAGTAGTTTTTGCGTGAAAGAGTAACAAACCCACACACACACTCACTCACATACATCCTTACAAACTTTCGCATTTACAATATTAGTAGGAAATAGGATAGTAGGATAGGATACTTTATTGGTACTCCTGGAAACATTCCTTACTTTATAATGAAGTTACCTGTTACCTCGTCACCGGCGATTTGTCTGCGCGAATATAAATTTAACTTAACTATATCAAAGGGTGGAATATCATAAAAACCGTTCCTAGTCAGTCAGTTAAGTGCTCGTAAACTACCTCCCAACGGAATTACGGTAATGAGGGTAACCGCGTGTGGATTCGCCGCTAGAGGCCGCTAGTGTAGAGGGTGGTCTGCCTGTCACTTCTCTCTTGTCTATTCACTGAATAGTATTCAGACAAGTGTCACTTGTCAATGTTTATGTATGGGCGGGCTTTGACAGCATGACCGCCGTCTGCAGTGGCGCCAACTGGTGAGCACAAAAACGGTTACCCTCATTGTACGAGCACGTACATTGGCGCGACCTCATTCTTTACACCTTACTTAGCATATAAGAGTTTACTTTGAACATCACTAAAACAATTAGGAATTACAAAAATACAATAGAAATACCTGTCCAGGCAAGCTCATGGAATGTTGGCTATGTTCTCCATCAGATCCAATCAAGGGCGATGGTGGAGCTGTAATAAATTTTTAAATGTTAAGTTATTTACATAAATAAAACCCATTTTTATAGAACACACGTAATTGTATCTGCAAATACTCACGCGGCATACTGGAGTGCAAATCTTGCTGCGAGTAGGTAGTAGTTGCTTGATGTTGATTTGGATGTACCATGCCAACCTGTATGATAAGATACTTAAGACATTTTTTACACTAGCAATAATTTAATTTTAATTGCGGACAATAAAACTCTCTCGGGCAAATTATTCCTTATTATTATTACAAATATTTACTTAGTTTGAAGTAAAACAACAATATCACATAAAAATTATCCCAAGGAAACATAACAATCAGGTCTCATAAATATGAACATGAAGGGTAGTTTTTTAGTTATATCTACATATCGAAAATGAAGTCAGTTATTCTTTTAATGAAAGGCAAATAATTATAAACATTAAAACAAAATAACTGTATAACTTAGTTCAGTTCTTTATTACACTTGGTAACTTCCCACTACGTTCCTAAGTGTAAGGTAATAGCCGTACCTGCGGCTGAGCGACGGGCAGCGTGCTGTAGCCGGGCGGGCGGCGCGGGTAGTTGGGCGCGTAGTGCGACGGCACCTGCGGCGGCGCCACCGCCGGCGGCGTGCGGTACTCGCGCGATGACTTGCCTGCAATGTTACTCGGATTGGTACCGGGGCGAATATCATGTCACATACCCTTGTCTGACAGTGAGCTCTGGCTCACTGATAATGTTTAGCTTTAGAGTCAATTATAATATTGTCCAAATAATTTTGAACAAATAATACAGACAAATAATACTTCTGTATTACCTAGACAGATATTAATGTATTAACATTTTCTTAAAAGTGTAAATGAGACATACCTCTCCAACAAAGTATAATGGATTCTTTAAAAAAATGTCACATTTTATCATTCTACTACATTCATCTACTTATCCAGCAGTTAACAAATGTCAAAAGCTGGCCTTGAGATATTAATTGCATGACTTTTGAAATTGATGAACAAAATTAAATATTTTTGCCTGAATAAACAGTAATAAATAAGGGAATTTATTACCAAGCGTGCCCCTTCCAAGAGTTCCGGTAGAAGATGCCTGTGGGGCGCGGGCCGGTTGCGGCGGAGTAGGCGGCTTGGTGGTAGGAGCAGGGAGGGGCGCAGCGCCCGCGGAGCCCGACCGGCGGCCACGCGGAGTCCCCGCCCCCGTGCTGCTCCACCGCGCGCCGTGCCCGATGTCATCCAGGGCTGAAAGTAACACTTCCATTCACTGTAATGTTGTTCGACTGCAAGTATATTGTTTAGACACTGTACCTATAGACAACAAACCTTACTTGTCTGCACTGTTTTTATTACCTTTTTTTATAGCCTGAAGGGCTGACGAAAAAGCGGATGAGCCACCTGATGGTAAGTGGTCATCGTCACCTATGGACACAACCAACACCAGGGGAGTCACCAGTGCAACGCCGGCCCTGAAGGAGAGCTCTTTTAACACCTTTCTTGAAGAATGTCATAGTGCTCCGGGAATACCTCAGAAGGAAGCTCATTCCACAGCTTGCAAGTTCGCGGCAAAAATGATCGTGAAAATCGAACTGTAGTCGTTCGCCACGGATCCAAGCGATATGGATGGAACTTCAATCTTCGGCAAGTGGTGTGATGATGGAAGGATGACGTTGGCACCAAATCGAACAATTCCTCGGAGCACTCACCATTGTAAAGTCGGTAGAACACACAGAGACATCTTATATCTCTCCTAAGACTTAGGTGTTCTAACCTGTTAGTGACTTGTGGGTTGTTGACAACTCGAACAGCGTGCTTTTGTACGGCGTCAAATGGATTAAGCCTTTTTTTAACAACATCAATAACAAAAATGAAATAATTTTAAGGAATGGCATGGTAGTTCAAAAATTAAAGGTTTCTGAAAGCAGAATAGACTTAATGTAAAATGAGGAGGGAAGTCTGATGTATGAAAATGGAGGAGATAATATGACAACAAAATGTAAAAAGTACAAAGTAATGTTCAATTATTAACAGAAAAAAGTTAATAATTAACAAAAAAAATACAGCAAGATATAAGCAAACATGAAAATAGTTCATGTAGGAAACATCAAAAATATTTCTGTACCAGATTCAACTTATGCTTTCAATTTCGGCATTAGAAAGTTGTGTTTATTGATATTGTTAACCAAATGCTTGTAATAAGATTAAAAAGCCTCCACAAATCCACATTGATGCAGCATGGTGGCGTGTGCTCTAGTCTTCCTCAGTAATATGACTTGTAGAGGGCCCACAATAAGTGAACACTAAGGTAAAAATTGTTTAATATCTTGAGATAGTACCTGTATAGTCAATGCTCTTGCGGACATATTTTATTGGCTTCTCAGGGTTAGCAGGAGCGATGATCTTGTACTGTCTGTTTGTCACTTTATTTGCTGTCAGCACACCTATCTCCCGTCTTGCTACCTATAAATAAATGCATAAGTTAGAAATATGCACATCAAAATGTTTGATACATAGAGAAGAAAATGAATAGTGGGAGGTACACTTGTAATTTTAATAAGCCTTTTACATTCAATGTAACAATTTCTACACAGTGAATATTTTTGCAATGATCGCATTCACAATAATTATTTGATCTGTGTTATTAATAGCCTGAGGTTAGCAATTTATGGAGCAATGCAGCTTCCTTCCAAACCCTCATTGGTATTGGTTGGCAGTTTAAATATGAAATATATATATAAATACAGTTCTGACTGTATAGTTTGTAAGAAAAATATATAGCAAAATGAAAAAACTTTTACCTTTTCCTTGTGAATGGCAACAGTCTGAGCAATATGGTTCATTTGACCTTCCATTTCTGCCAATTGCATAGTTTGTAGTTCCAGTAATTGCAGGAAATTATACGCTAAAGTATTTATTTGGTAAGCAACGCTGGCCAATGATTGCGTAGTATAATTTTTAGTGCTCTCCAAGGCAAGCCTCTGGTTTTCCGACTGGAAATAGTTGGCTTCACAATATTCCGCCACGCGTTCTAAGTTCGTGTGGCTGTCGGTCAAATGATTTCGACCTTCAGGGATCTCCGTCTGGAGTAACGCAGCCAATTCAGCCATCGTGATCCTAAAAGGATGTATCTAATCGTTAAAACTTGAAACAGTAAAATGTCAGAGAATGGCCTTTCGATAGATAGTTGTACGGTACCTGATTAAGGTTTTGTGAACGGGCACAACGATATAGTTAATATGTTAGTTACAAATGGTAATACGTAAGTGTACAGCTGTCTATTAAAATCAACTAATCGCTGTTCAAATTATTCGATTTGTAAATCTTTATTATAGATGCACTTATTCATTGCATTCAAAGCACCGCTGGTTTTTTATTGCTATACAGAATTCACAGAACTAGCAGGATAAATCCATAATGAATTTGAAAATTTAACCAAATAAATATTTAGCTTTAGTTTAGATATTGCAATATTAAAAAAAACTTTAATTTTCAACACAACTTAAATAAACTTAACAGCTTGCATAACACACCCACTCAATGACATTGACACACAAGTCCATAGAAAAAATTTACTCCTGTCGGAGTCGGTGTCGGCACAAGTCACACAAACACAAAACCAATAACCATAGACGATTATTAGATCAAACTGATACAGATTAAAAAGAATATAACCAATGAAGATAAGCAAGAAGTTTTCTGTATGCACAGTAGAATGTGGTAGAATACTAGTTACCTACAAATGAGGGTAAAGGCGTGTGAATTCGCCGCTAGAGGCGCTAGTGTAGAGTGAGGTCTGGCTGTCAGTGCCACAAACTTACAGTGCGCCCAACTTATCTCTGAAATGGCAAAAATCGGAACTAACGAAAAGTCATTCATAAGTACGTTGTGGTCATTCATCTGTCAGTTACTAGTGTGCAATGATTGGTCAAATGAATGTCAAATGCGTCCGACAGCGCCTCTTTCGTTTCAGTCTTAAGTTGGGTTTACTATATCTGACCCGGTAAAGGACTGCGCACATTACAACGACTCCACGCCAACGCGGTTACGGAGCCACTCAAATGTAAGCATTCAATAAAGATCCTTATATCTTGGACGTTACGGTTGAATTTCGAGTGTGAACGGCGTCGGTGAGCAGAGGGTGGGGAGTAGTCCACGTTTTTCAAGTGTACACTCGAAATTCAACCGTAATGTCCAAGATATAAGGATCTTTATTGAATGCTTACATTTGAGTGGCTCCGTAACCGCGTTGGCGTGGAGTCGTTGTAATGTGCGCAGTCCTTAAGAAGGGCGCTACTGTCTTTGTCTTTGTCTGACAACAGTATAACACTTGCATTAGTTACAATTTTGGCCACCGGGTCGGATAAGTTTGTGGCACTGTCGCTTCTCACTTGTCTGAATATCACTTGTCACTGTTAATGTATGGGTGGGCTTTGACAGCAGGACCTCACTCGCCGGTGACGCCAACTGGTGAGTACAAAAACGGCGAGCCTCATTGAGTCAGCTTTTAAACTAGCCTGTTTTTCACAATAGGGCTGGAAGAACAAAATAATTGAGAATTTAAGGAGAAGTAATGACAAACTAATATAATAACACAAAATATGGATGTACAGAAGTTAAGCTCATGTATGTACTTACCTCGATTTTGGTTATGCATGTGTGCGTTAGCCTTAGGGTTAACGACTCCGCAAAGGTCGTGGATTGGATTTGTTATTTAAGTTATTGGTATAGATTAAACGGGAAAATTAAAATAAAGGCATACGTTTAGAATCATTAAAATGTAATGTAATTTAGTAAGCGTTAGTCATATTACCTAATTATACAATTAATTTACAATAATAATGCTATCATTGTAAATTAAGATTACAGGAGTCCTTAGATGAAAAATTCAATAAGCAGGTAATTCAGGTTATCTGTAATAATATATTTTTATACGAAATGATAATCACAAGTACGTGCAATCATGTGATTGCACGTACTTTTGAAACCCCGCGCGTTTCTGCGGCAGTTCCGGTAACATGTAATAATAATATCATAATTATATTTATTTATGGGATCTCATATAATCCGTTTATTTCATATTATTTGTATTATATAATATTTTTGTATCTATAGGTATTATTATTGTATTATAGTTAGGTACTGGAAACAAAATAAAAATCCTATTAAGTACATAAATTAGCACTAAGAAAATAACTTTACATGTCCATTAATATAATCCTTCATTTAATGTATATTTTATTAAAAATCGAAGGTATATACACTTTAACGTACAAAGAACTTCCTATGTCCTATATTAACTTGTGTTTAGTAACGAATCATTGAATTACAAGCAAGTAAGGACTTATTGTACCTTTCTGTAGCAACTAGATGTCAAAAAAAATTTAATTTGCAATTTAACGTCGAATAAAAACATCACTTCGATAATCCTTACTAATATTATAAATGTGAAAGTGTGTTTGTTTGTTTGTTTGTTTGTGACGCTTTCACGTCGCAACAAAACTATTATATGGTAAGGTTTATGTGTGTGGGGATAGTTAGGAGGGTGGAGAGTGACGTAGGCTACTTTTTACCGCGGAAAAACATCCCATTCCCATGGGAAGATCGATGTTTTGTTAGTTACTAGATATTTATTTTCGGAGTTGCCAATAGATGGCGTTAACAAAATTCATTTGCAAGTTCTGAATTACGCTATCAAATACTACATGTAATTTACTTAAGTCAAATGTAATAGGCTACTTTAGCTCTGCCTCGAGAACTCCCCGCTCCGGCTGTGTTCAGTGTACCGCCCGCCCGCTGGCACTATCCTGTTGGCTGATGTCCGCAAGTTGCTGGACTCGCCGACACCGGTGGTGGGCGCGGGCGACTGGAACTGCAAGCATCCGGGGTGGAATAGCCTAGCTGCCAACAGAAGTGGAAGGCTACTTTTTGATGCCGGTGAACAGCACGGCTACACTGTCGAGTATGTTGCACACCGTTACCGCGGCTCTGAATAAGAGAGAACGCGTGTGTGCAATATTCCTCGACATGGAAAAGGCGTTCGACCGTGTTTGGCACGACGGCTTTCTCTACAAGATCTCGCAGCCGTCGGCGCCCCGGAGTGCCGTTAAGATGATCTCCAGTTTCCTCGAAAATAGAAGCTTCAGAGTAGTGGTTGAAGACGCCGAATCCACCGAGCGTCCGATCGCAGCCGGCGTCCCGCAAGGGAGTTGCCTGTCCCCGGTCTGCTACGCCTGCTACACCGACGACATCCCGGCGGCAGGGGGGGCGTCGCTTGCCCTGTATGCCGATGACGTGGCGTACATCACCACGTCGCTGAATAGAACCCACGCCATTGTCAAGATGCAGCGTGCGCTTGATGCCCTCCCCGAATGGCTCGCCGCGTGGAGACTGTCGGTGAATGTCGGGAAGACGCCGGCTGTGAACATAGGAGGATACCTCAACAGGCGGGACCCTACTCTGGAGCTTCATGGACAAGATATCCAATGGGCCCCACAGCCCAAATACTTGGGCAAAATCGACGGAAGACTCTCGATGAAGCCACAGGTTACGAAAGCCGTCGCGAATTCCAGAAGTGCGATGGCAGAAACCAGTGCTCTCCTCGAGCCTCCCTCTCGGACTGAAGCTCGGGGTCTACAAGACCTACATCAGACCCCGCCTCACGTACGCGGCAACGGCGTGGTACGCGCTCGCCAGCGAACCGCAGCGCAAGAGGATGCGCGCAGTTCAGGCGATTGCGCTCCGCCGGCTGACTGGTGCGCCGAGGTACGTCAGGAACGCCGTCATCCAGAGGGACCTTCGAGTCGAGAGCCTGGACGACTTCATCGAGCGATTGGCACACAACATGTTCGGGCGTGTCGACGCGTCGCGGTTCCCGCATCTGCAGGACCTGGCGCCGCTCCACACCCGTCCACCGGACCGCTGGGCCTTCCCGCGCGACTTGCTGGTTGCGCGGGACGGGCCTAGCACTGACTGATACTGGGGCTTCGTAAGTCGTCGCCCGACGCTGATCGACTCCTGCTGGGCTTCTCACCAGCGGGATTCACCCGGTAGGGGCTCGATCACCTGGGCGGCGCGAAGATGAACCCCATCCCGTTTAAGACTCTGTGGCCTGTAAAAAGGTCACCACTCACCGGACTTGACCTATTGGTTAACCACAGATGGACAACCATGGGCCTTAGGGCCCAACCCAAGGACTGGCCCGTTTTAACGGGCCTCGAGAGACATCCCCAAAGGGGAACTAACTGTCCCGAGGGCTCCACACACAGACAGGGTGGAGTGAAGAGAGCGAGTAGTAGCCTACTTTTTAGCCTAAATTCCTACGGGAGCGGGACCTACGCGGGTGTTACCTACGGGTCCCGAAGCGAAGCGCGGGCGGTTCTCTAGTAATTATAATAATTCCATTTCTTATCCATTTTTAGGAAAATTATCTTATTTGTGTATTATAAATGTCATATTGCTGGAAATAACAACCGCGGTCCAAGTGGTCCGATATGTTCCGATTTTTGGTGTATGTGAACGGTGTCTATGTGTGAGTTGTTTTTGGGCACTTTGTATGAAGCATAACATCCATTTAGTACATAGTATCTCAATGTTAACATCTGTATTATCTAATTTGTGCTAATAACCTCTTATAATTAACAATTACGCTTATAAGTAACAAATTAACGATTGCATACATAACTTATTTGGGAAGATTCCATAGCCTTCCTGTGACCTCATTAGTTTTCAATGTTCCGAGGGGTCCTTGGTTGTAATTTTAATTGTGTTGTCCAAGTCACACCCGACTACAATTATTTATTTTGAGATAATATAAAAGTGCCCCCGCGCCGCCAAGAAAGCTTTAACAACCTTTACTCGAAACATTGTTATTTCAAAATAAAATGTATAATAAGTTCCAATAGTGTAACCTGTGTAACTCTAATGGTCCTTTTAAGATAATATTAAACAAACGAACAGACTAGCTATCTCAAGATAACATTCTAAATTGGCTACCAAAGCAGCTAATGAAGGCCTCATTCGCTTTAAAAAGGCAGTTTAGGCTTTAGGCAGCTGCAAAGGGCAGCTGTTATAAAAATAAGCTTCCAGCTGTAGGTACTCTTATAGTGGCTACAGACTCACGCCGAGAACCCCCGAGAACACCCGAGAAGCGTGAATGTGATCGGTTTCTCGCAGTCTCGTTCTCGGGCTCGCCTGTTCTCGGATCGGTGTCGGTATTTTTGCCCGCTTCAAAGGGTTTCTCGGGCGAGAAAAGAGAACCGTATTCACGTTCTCGTTCGGTCTCAGTGGGACCGTTGTGTGTTTTTGTATTTAAAATTTACGTTTCTAGTTAAAATAATCTACTGTCTGTGGTTACCAATTATTATTATTATTTTAGTACTTATATTAATTTATTTCTTATTTTAGTATTCACAAGATTATAGTATATTAATGCACACAAAACCAAAGCCGCTGCACTGACGTCCATTCCGGATGACGATCGAGAATGCGAATGAGAAGGTCGCATGAGTGTAGATGCCTTCTCGGTTCTCGCGCAATTTCTCGGCAAGATTTCACGGCGAGACTTCTCGCGTGAGTCTGTTGGGGCTATTAACATAGTGTGACATAGTAAAGGTAAAGAGTATAGACCAAAGGATGCCATCTATCGCACTCACTCTCCAATTCTAATGGGGGCTTTACATTATGCTAACTGAGCTAGCGTGCTAAAATCGCATAGTGTAAAGGCAGTTAGACAGTAACTAGTGCAGCGTAATGTATGAAAACACCAGTTAGTGCACTGAGTTAGCGCTCTGCAAATTGTATACATTTTATATTACCCTGCTCTAGTTACTGTCTAACTTCTTTTACACAAAGCGATTTTAGCACGCTAGCTCAGTTAGCGCTCTGCAAATTTGTATAATGTAAAGCCCCCATATAAGTACTTTTTCTTTTTGAGTTATCTCTTCTTATCGTATTTGAAGAATTTTTTTTAAGTGTAATTATTGAAGGAAATTATCGTTAGGCAACTTAACAAACGACAGCTGAACGTTGAATTTGTTCAGGGGGCTTTGTACGAGTTTTACATGACATACCTAACGTGCTCGCTACGTAACTGCAAGGTACCTAAAATTTGTATGGGATCATTAGTATCACTAGATAGATCATTAGAATCTGTAGTTTACAATGTCTTTGGTATATTTGTATACTCTTTGACATCTTTATATTTGTATTCTGTATCATCTGTACTCTGTAATAATCTGTACCCATGGAGGATAGAACTAAGGAGAGTCATCTTATATGGGAGAAAAGTTGAAAAAGTGTCCAGTTGTATGCGCTAAATAACAGTTCCAAAATCCTCCACTGGTGGCGCTGGTGGATTCACAGGGTATGGTATGAATGTAGCAATCGTAGATGAATTGATTGAATTGAAGTATGCCGAGTTAAAAAATTTAATGTCATTATCGGCTAAAGTAGCATGGAGGATATCCTCCATGTAAAGCTCTACGATTGCTACATTCATACCATACCCTGTGAATCCACCAGCGCCACCAGTGGAGGATTTTGGAACTGTTATTTAGCGTATACAACTGGACACTTTTCATATACACAGATGACCCTCCTTAGTTCTATCCTCCATGTCTGTACCACAAACCATAGGCAAAGGCAATGCCAAAATAAAATTGATTGAAGTTGTTTGATTTTGATTGCTCCCTGCCTGCGGTATTGGTTTATTGCATAGAGATAGGAATTAGTCCTTAAAGATCAATGGTTTATTGATAGGTACCTATCTGATAGTTTGCTACAAAGGATATCAAATTGTAAAGGGTAGTTTACATCATACAATGTGAATAAATGTAAATAGAAGCCAAATAAATGATGGGAACTAATGGTAACGACTGCCGTGGCGGCGCAAAGCCCCCGGACGTCCGTAGGGCCATGGAGGAAGGCGAATGTGTTAACGACATGGAGAGCCCTGAGCTCGATTTCGTTTACGATGATTGTGATACACAAGCAAACGAAATTGATGAATTGTACAGTTACACCGAACATCCGGAGTTTCAGCTTAACGTGAAAGCTTTCGAGGATATAATGGAGGAGTTTAATTACCCACCCAGTTGGCAAAGACTATCTGCTGCTCAACAACGAACAGTTATTATGAAGCTCTTAGAACACCTGGACGTGGCCGTGAGTGAAGTACGTATGCGAGCAACGCGATGCATTTTATACTTGGCTCAAGGCTGTTGGGCTGAAATGCAGTCAGATGCTGAACAGTCTCATTGGGCCCGGGTCAACATAATGACTTTGTACGACATGGGCACCTTTGCAGCGTTTGTTGAATTGTTAAACCTCGAAATAGTCAGAAACGGATCAGCATCTCGGAAACTTGCAGAGTCCCTAGCAGATTCCACGAATCTACGAGTCATTTTATCAGTGTTATATTTGATAACCGAACACATGAGAACCGAAAAGGAAAACCCCACATCAGAGTATGCTCACCTAGTAAAAAACTTCAAGGAAGAACTTGGTACTCCGTTTGGTGAAGAATTGCTACCTGTAAAATTACTGAGCATGGTCACATACCTCTGTGCAGGAACGACTTCTCATTTCCCCATGAAAAAAGTTTTGCTATTGTTGTGGAAAGTTTTACTGGTCTATTTGGGAGGATCTAAAGAGCTGAAGGAAAAAAAAGCTAAGCTGCGTGAAAAGCATGGTTTGCCGCCTATTACTGAAGATACCTTGGAGATAGTGAAGGGAATGAGAGCTAGTTCTCCTCCACCAAGTGCAGCAGATATGCTTGAGAATCAAAATCCAGGTCAGAGAAAACTCAAAGAAAATGAAAGGGCCCTTCGTAGACAAACTTTTATGAAACAGACATCATTAGATGAGACAATTGAACAAATATTTGTGGACAAAGAAGAGACTGGCAATGGTTCTGAAGATTATCCTATGGAGTTCCAATCAAAGCCAAAAAAGGGTGTACAAAATGCATACGGTCCAAGGTATAACCCATATTTGGTCTTTGAGGAATATGATTGTCCACCATCTCCCCCACCTTTGCCAAGAAGTCTACCCTGGCAGTCTAAAGTACGCCAGAAAGACATTGACATGTTTTTAGACAATGTCAGGATAAAATTTGTCGGTTATTCATTACCTGGAGACCGATCCACTATAGCTGGATTGCCACAGCCAATTCACGAAGGCATTGAGATTTTGAAGAAACATATGTACACCAGTCTGGCTGAAATTCAGTGTGAAAGGGAGATTGAGATTGCTAGAAGCCCATTAACAAAAGGAGAAAGAGAAGTGGAAGAAACCGAAGTGGAAACCTTGTATCGGGCCATGCTGCCAAATCTACCACAATATATGATTGCTCTCTTAAAAATACTCTTAGCAGCTGCTCCCACGTCTACTGCAAAAACATATTCCATGAATATAATGGCAGATTTACTACCTGAAGAAATGCCCATGACAGTATTACAATCTTTAAAGTTAGGGATAGATGTAAATAGACACAAGGAAATCATTGTGAAAGCTGTCACAGCAATTTTGCTTTTACTTTTGAAACATTTTAAACTAAATCATGTGTATCAGTTTGAATTTATGTCTCAGCATTTGGTGTATGCAAATTGCATGCCACTGGTTCTGAAATTTTTCAATCAAAACATCTTGTCTTATGTTGGAGCGAAGAATTCTATACCCATTTTTGATTTTCCTGCTTGCGTTATTGGGGAGCAACCAGAATTAACAAAAGAATGCTTGGAAATTGGAGATTCGTCAGTTCCTTACTCATGGAGAAATGTTTTCTCTTGCATTAATTTACTGAGAATCTTGAACAAACTCACCAAATGGAAAAATGCAAGAATTATGATGCTGGTTGTTTTTAAAAGTGCTCCAATATTGAAGCGAACTCTCAAAGTGAGACATGCTTTGATGCAGTTTTATGTCTTGAAGCTTTTAAAGATGCAAACCAGGTATTTGGGACGACAGTGGAGAAAAACTAATATGAAAACTATAAGCGCTATATACTCTAAGGTCAGACACAGGTTGAATGATGACTGGGCATTTGGAAACGATGTTGATGCTCGACCTTGGGATTTCCAAGATGAGGAATGTGCACTGAGGGTCAGCGTTGACAGATTCAATCACCGCAGGTATGGCTCAGGTGGCGACCAAGAAATAGATCTGACTCCCCTTGAAACAGACATTAACAGTGTTTTGGAAAGTAATATAGAGCTAGATGAAGAGTTCAAAGAAAATTATGAAATATGGCTTGATCAAGAAGTATATAATAATGAAATAAATTGGGACATATTGCTAACAGCATAAAATGCAAAATACCTTCACTTAAGGTGTAGAAAATATTCTTAAATGTAAAATAATATTTTATAAAAACATGAATTTACTTTCAACTATTTATATCTATTTGATACAAATTTAATTATATATTTGGGAGATTTAGTAACTGATTGTAAGCCATCTATTGTAACTGTTAATCATAGTTCAATCCATTTTAAGCAGATTTAAAGTACATAATTATGGTTGTAATAATTGTACTTGATAACTGTTCTATGGCTACTCTATCTTTTACCTATTTATTACAAAAAGCATGTATCTACATCTACTTGTACTTATATACTGTAAAAATATTGTGTGTAAATGTTTCATTCATGTAATGTTTTAAATTGGACAATGAATTGAACCAAATCATATATTAAATGTTTAGTTAGAGCAAGCAGATATATTAATTGTCTGCTTATAGAATAAAGAGATTCTAAAGTAATATTTACGTTTTATTATTTAGTTGAGTTTGTTTATATTGCCATTTTTATGCAGGATTTACAAAGTAGTTAAAAATCCTTTCATTCAATTATCAGTTTCATTAAAAAAAATTATTGAAAAAAAAAATAGATTTAACTGACTTCAAGAAAGGAGTTTCTCAATTCAACTATTTCTTTTGTGTGTTACCACTTAACTTTTTATTGGTTGAATCGATTTTAATCACTATGATTAGGAAGTTAGTGATTGTTGTCTGGTCCTATTTAAATTAAAGCAACATCTGTCGGGTAGTTTTTGAGTTATCTCTACTTCTCGATTTTGAAGTCTGTTTTTTGTTATAAGATTAATTAATTAATATTAAATATACCCAAGGAGTAGGTACTGTACAAGGAGTATTACTGCTGTTTTGATCAAGTTGCGTGGATGCGTGGCACAGTTCAGTTATTCAGTTACCTACCTACCTCCATTAGGAGAGACCCAGTGCCCATTATCTTAGTTTAAAATAAAATAATCTACAACTTCAAAAAAGGAGGAGGTTCTCCGTTCAACCGTCTTTTTACACGCTTTATATTAGCTTCACTTGTATGTTCGTTTGTAAACGACTTCTTTGGGCGGGATTTTGACCCACTTTAAGGGCGTTTTTAGTGTCATGCGGATTTGGTCACGCACGCGGGATTGCTCCGCATGCGTGAAATTTCACGCTGCGGATCGCACTATAAGTTTCAGTCTTCTGCGGGTTGCGTAACGGTATAGACGTGTGAAAAAATGATTATATCAGAAGAATATGTGTCGCTTACATACTTTACAAACGACGAAACAAGAAGACAAGAGTACATCTATGGGCTGAGTGCGAGTTTTCAGTGACAAAACGCGCTCGCTACGTACGTAACTGCGAGTTAGCTAAAATTTGTATGGGATCAAGCTGAGTCATTTACGTCCCGCTAGGTGGGTCTGCTCCGATCCCATACAAATTTTAGGTAACTCGCAGTTACGTAGCGAGCGCGTTATGTCATTGAAAACTCGTACTAAGGCCCCTGACATTCTGTGTCAATTTTCATTTTGATAGTACAACACGGTGCGTGCGCCCCGCACGACTCTAAAATGGGTATTGAAGTTGTATGGATAGGCCACGCATGCGGATGCCCCGCTGCGGGATGACGCCCCGCACAGCGTCCCGCATCCCGCGTGCGTGTTTCACGCTTTACAGTGAATTCATATATGAAATTGTTCTTTGTAGGTGCTACGCATGCGGAGCAATCCCGCGTGCGTAAGCAAATCCGCATGACACTAAAAACGCCCTAAACGGCCAGATTTCGTTCAAACTTTGTAGATTTATCGAGTTCCGATGACATTACACTAATTTGATAAAATTATTCCATTTTTCAATTTGCAAAATAAGATTTTTATTTTTGTTACTGCTACGCTACTGCCATCTACCCATATTTACGGGCAACGGCACCTTTGCTAGTGTTCAGTTTGACTGCGTACATTACGTTTTAACTAGATGGCGTTGTTCTTCTATTTATTTGAATTTTAAGTTACCACGGAATAGGGTACTTTCCGTAATGAAAAATAAACTATGAAATTTGATAAAAATAAAAATTTATGTAGAAATATACTGTAATATTCTGATTTTGAGTCATAAAAGCACATAATTATTTTAAAAAACAATATTAAAATTCGAAATTTTTAATAGGTATGTCACGTGACCTAAACACGAGAGGCATTGGTGTGACGTCATGATGGGCATGATGGCAAACCTATTCCACCAAGAACCAAACTGTCAGTTCAGTTTCGTGCATATCAACTTGAATGAATGCCGGTCTAACATACAGTGCCACAAACTTATTTGACCAGTTAAGGGTGGCGCTACTGTCTTGGTATTTTTCTGACAACAATAATTATACTTAACATTTGCATTAGTTCCAATTTTGGCCACCAGGCCAGATAAGTTTGTGGCACTGTACAATTTGCCATTATTACGTCATCAAAATGGCTGACAAGTTCTGACAGCGTTTTTCCGGAAATAAAAAAAGAATTAATATTTTATTTTATTTTAAGGCGAGAAAGCGTGTTTATTTTGCCGAAATATATTTTTTGTTGCTTTTTATTAGGAAAATCAAGTTTATTTTTCACTACCGAAAGTACCCTATTAACAGTCGATTAGAACAAATATAATAGTTAAAAAAAAACTAAAAAACATGCTTTTTATAGAAAACCGAACTAAAAAAATAGAAAATAAGTTAATTTTAATAAATTTAAATTAAGAATAGTGTTCAAAATTTCAATAAATATAAATTAATAATAGTGTAAATAAAAAAATATATTATTTAAAAAAGCGTGGGGTGCATGGTGTCAATAGTTATAAATATTTTATTGACAGATATGAGTAGAGTATTGACAGATATGAGTGATTAGTAGATATGTATAGTATGAATGTGAATGTATGTGTAGTATGAATATCTTAAAAAGCAACCCACGCTTTTTTTAAATAAAATATTTTTTATTTATTTATATTTACTATTAATATAAGTAGGTATATCTATTTATTGAAATTTTTAACACTATATTAAAACTTATTTTCTATTTTTTTATTTTTCTGTTTTCTATAAAAAGCGTGTTTTTTAGTTTTTTTTTAAGTATTATTTTTTATTTGAAATAACCACAGATGTCACTCGCTATAACGGTGAAGGAAAATATCGTAAGGAAACCTGTTTACTGTCCGGGAATTCGCAAAACTCTAAAGGTGTGTGAAGTACCAATCTGCACTTGGCCATCGTGGGTGACCGATGACTATGGTCTTAACCTTCTCATTCTGAGGAGAGTAAGTACCTACCGTGCGCAGCATGGGTTGCGACGATGACGAATAACGGAGGTTATGAGTGAAGTGGAGTTAGGAGTTACAGGTAAAGTTGAAAGCAGAAATGAGGGTGAGGATGAAGGTCAAGACGAGGATAAGTGTGAAAGTGAGAATGAAGATGCAGGATATAGATTAAGGCGGAGGTGAGGATAAGGGAGAAAGTGAAATGAAGTCATCTCAGGTCGGGTCAAAAAATAAAGTCGCAGCCGAAGTTAAAAAAACATAAAGCTTTTAAATATAATAAATACTTACTTACCGAAACTTACGTAATTATTATTTTCTGATTTGTGCCAAAACGAAAAATCGTTAAATATTCCTATTTAATTTATTCATTGCGTGCGTGTACGTGTAGGTACCTACCTACCTACCTACCTAAACCGTACCAAGGACTTACACTTAAAGCACTTATAGCAGCATTTTGTAATCTTGGGTTGGCAGGTACCTACGTAGAATTAATACTTAAGTTAATATATGGTACGTTTAGATAGTGCCTATAGATACCTTGGTAGGTAAATTGCCTCAATCTGAAATCTTATTACCCGGCAGCCCGGCACTTATGTAAACCACTTACCAACTGTTTTTATGCCGTAAAAAATGTTTAATAGCATGGAGCAAGGTGGTTTGTTCTCACGTCAAATGTCATGCCGATGACACCCGAACATTAGTAATATCCGAGAGCACAAAGGATCCTCTTACATCCCTCTCGACCCATATTTACGGAGCCGCAGGGGTGGAATCACGGTAGAAGGGGCATTAGACACGGATATAGGTAATAATTATCAATAAGAATATTATCTTTTTAATTAAAATTTTAAATCTACTTTTTCTACGAAGTCCATAATCAAGTGCCTACACCTACCTACTTACCTAAATAAATAACAAACAAAAAACCTCTGCCTGTCTGATTGCGATGAACTCGTAAAGTATTGAACGGTTTTTATGCAGTTTTCACCAAAAGACGGAGTTAAGTATTTATCATCCAGCAAACAGGACCAGACCCCATTTGGGTGGGCAATTTACATGGGACTAGTAATTATTAAACTAAATAATTATTAAACTCTTTACTTAAACTCCTTTAAGTATTCCCCAATACACAATATTATTAATACGTACCTAAAGCATATCTAAGCGCTGAGGTAGAGCATAGGTATGTGTGTAGGTACTTAGGTATGTACTTTACACACCCTTTCAGATTCCCTGATAACCTTACAAACACGCACAACCCAAAACAATCATTTATATGTCTGCATCTGCACCCTTGACATCTTACGCAATTATGTTCACAAAAACCAGCTAAAGGGCCCGTCAATAAGAAGTAATTCTAATTTGTACCTTTCGTTGAAGGAAAATAATATCGTGAGGAAACCTACAACCTGAGAGTTCTCCATTAAAATATTCTCAAATGTAGAATCGCCAATCAATGGTGTTTGTTACACAACACAATTCTTATACAACATAATATTAAGTAGCTTTATAATGGTGCGTACAGACTATGTAACAAAACATGTTATAAGTAAAACATAGTTAAATAACATGTTTTACAAATGTGGACGCTATGTGTTACAATAATATCTCTTAAAATAATACGTCGCGTTGGGGGACCGCTCCTAATTATTCATTATATACGATTTTTTACGGTCCCCCAACGCGACGTATTATTATAAAGAGATATTATTTTTTACTTTTTAAATGTTTGTGTCGGGGGTTTTTTAAATCTTTAATTTAATTTTTTATTTTATGCTTTTTATAGGTAAGAACATTCTCGTTTAAGTCATAAATATTCTCTTACTATGCGCTTTCATTTGAGACCCCACACAAGTATATTTGCATACATACGGCTATTCTTCCCCGCTTTCACCACCCCACAACTTTTAAACGGCTCAACCGATTTTCATCAAACATATCTAAAAACACGCGCCCGTAAGTCCCCTTTAATCCAAATAAAACTAAATTGAAATCGCTTCATCCGTTCGGGAGCTATGATGCCACAGACAGACAGACAGACACACACACACACAGACACATCAAACTTATAACACCCCTCTTTTTGCGTCGGGGGTTAAAACAAGTTATACCTACAACATGTTATTAGTTTTTGCAACAATGTTATCCTACTAATATTATAAATGCGAAAGTTTGTAAGGATGTATGTGTGTGTGTGTGTGTTTGTTGCTCTTTCACGCAAAAACTACTGAACGGATTTTCATGAAACTTTGCAGTAATATAGCTTAGACATTGGAATAACATAATTTGTTATTTATAGAGATTTTTGAAGGGACTGGTTTCCCGAAGCGAAGCGAGGGCGGATTTACTAGTATGCTATATTTTAAGAAATTATACGCATTGAATTGTTATAGGTATAACATTGTTATACAACAATATTGTTTTAATGTGTACGGTCTTGTAACATGTTTCATTGTTAGACAACAATGTTAGATAGTGTGGACGTGTTATAAAACAGAAGTTAAATAACATGTTGCATAATCTGTACGCACCATAAGAATCAATGAGGTTCCTTCATGATGATATTTTCCGTCACCGAAAGGTACAATTGAGAATTATTTCTAAGTAGCTGTTGCCCGCGATTTCGTTCGTACATAGGTAGGAGTTTTTGCCGCGTGAATCCCGATCCCGCGGAAACTCCGGAATAAAAGTAGCCTAAGCATAAAAATGTTAAAAATGTGCCTCCTCTATCTTCCAGTGAAAGTTCCTTAAAATCAGTTCAGCCGTTTCTGAAATTAGTTTGCACAGACAGCAATTAGTTACAGTTTTATTATAATGTATAGAATAGATAGGAGAGATAAATAAAAGAAAAATGTTATCCTACTTCTTTAACAGTTATGCGTACACGACACAATCTTTGATGACAGAGATTTTCTGCTCTATAACTCGGTTAATATCTGCGCGGTCTCTACAACGGCTTGCGTCCATTTGCATCAACAGCTTAAGCCGTGTCGTTCATATCTTGAAATATGTTATTTTTTATAATGTTTTTACAACTTACACCGAAAACTTATACTTTTAAAATGTATGACGAGATAAATATAAACGATATTTTGCGCACCGATTTAATGCCAACGTCATTTATAGCGAACAATGAAATTAAAGAGAACAGGGAGGGAGGGAATGATTTTGAAATCGAAAATTATTCTCCATCAGCGAACGGATCTATCGAAGCGGCGTTGTCCACGCTTGATTTTCACAGGTAACTTTCTGTGCTTTCTTTGTGCTTCCTACCTGTAACTAAATAGACCTGGGCCATTCCAAGTGTCGGAAGTTATACCTACCTCCGACATGTTGACGAGCTCTCCCTATCTAACCACAGAGACCGACTGATATACGTAATAGCAACATAATGTAACTTTTTACAGAAAAATGATGAATGAATATCACTGCCGGAGTTACGTGGCTGAACAAATATTAGAGGAAATGGGGAAAAATTCTTTCAAAAACCGCCTTGGAAAACCGTTCGATGTTAATCTTATGGGAAGAAATGTGATGTCACCAAGGTTACAGGACTTCAGAAATAACTTTTTGTATGATGCGGGATCTGCAAATTACCAAGAATGGCTAGCCAAGTAAGATTAAATTTTTATTGCATATACAAGTGATTAGGTAGGTACATTATATCTCATTGTTGTGAATTAGCAACTGCAACTAATGTCGCTAAGCTTAGTGTAGGTACATATTATACTATTATACCTGTATATTAAATATGATATGAGAATTATAAAACATTTCAAAGCGCCGTTACGAAAAGTTCGTTAGTATAATAGGGAAGTGCGCCCAAAGCGAGCACCAGCCTAAAGCGGGCACCCCAAACGGAATCAACCTAAACGAACTCGATGTGGGCTTAGGTCTCATAGACGTTACCTCCTACCCCGCCGCTGTCCATGGCAGTCGCCGGTTCCACCTCGGACGAAGGCTTCGGCTCGTATGAAATAAAATATAATTTTGAAGTTATTATGCAAAAAAAGGAAGGCATGTAAATTGTGTTTTGTCTAGTTTTATGTGATCAATGCTATTATTAATATATTACTTGTATATTGCCTTTATCTTACATTATTTTAATCATATTTGCTGTTAAATTATGAACATAAATTTTAGGTTAGGCCGGACAAAAACGTGCGCGTGACACAAAAGGCAAAGCGAGCAGGGCAAAGCAAGCATGCCCACTATGCCCTCATGATCCTGTATGCTATGCCCACTATTAAAAAAAACTTAAAGTAGTTACGAAAAATCTTAAAGGACAATTAATGAAAAGTCAAAAGAATAACAGAATTAAGAAACCGAAAAAGACATCAATTTCAAAAGAGATGGTCCGAGAGCTGGCACCAATTTTGGGTAGGTATTTGAGGCAAGTTGAAAACTTGTCACAGAGCTCTCCTATCATACCCCAACACAGTAGTGCAGACCTGGCTGGTCAGTAGCGGGGCTAAACCGACCATAAAAACCGG
This sequence comes from Hesperia comma, assembly GCA_905404135.1. Taxonomy (NCBI): domain Eukaryota; kingdom Metazoa; phylum Arthropoda; class Insecta; order Lepidoptera; family Hesperiidae; genus Hesperia; species Hesperia comma. The sequence goes on along the minus strand of FR990021.1, from coordinate 8,688,768 downwards.
CCAAGTGCGAGTCGGACTCGCGCACGAAGGGTTCCGTGCCATTATGTATAAAAACGCCAAAAAAATCTGGTCTGTTGTATGAAAGACACACTTAAAACTAAGAAGTGAGTAATATTAGCCACAACGCCATCTCTTGGACCGAAATGTAACTAAACTATGGCTGAGTCGTTGAAAGTATGGGCGTCGACTAAAATATTTATTTTATTCTGTTTTTTAGTATTTGTTGTTGTAGAAATAACAGAAATACGTCATCTGTGAAAATTTCAACTGTGTAACTATTACGGTTCATGAGATACAGCCTGGTGACAGACGGACAGACAGACGGACGGACAGCGAAGCCTCAGTAATTGGGTCCCGGTTTACCCTTTGGGTACGGAACCCTAAACTGCCTTCCTGATGTTTTCATAGATTTATTTCTTCTTATCTAACCAACGTAGCGGTGATAGCCTAGTGGTTAAGAACTCGGCCTTCTATTCGGAGGGTCCGGGTTCAAATCCCAGGGCACGCACCTCTGACATTTCGGAGTTATGTGCGTTTTAAGCATTTAAATGTCACTTGCTATAAACGGTGAAGGAAAACATAGTGAGGAAACCTGCATGCCGGAGAGTTCGCAAAACTCAAAGGTATGTGAAGTCCGCCAATCCGCACTTGGCCAGCGTGGTGGACTAATGGCTTTAACCTTCTCATTCTGCTCAATAGTGGGCCATGATGGGTTGAGAAGATGATGACGATGATCTAACCAATATATATTTGCAAGCTCGCTTTACCCGTTGCGTGCCTACTTTGCCCTAATGCTCATGCCCACTTTAGGCCAGCCTCCGGGCAAAGAGAGCATTTGACTTTCATATTTTTGATATTAAGTGTAATTTATGAAACATATGAGTAATTTATATGTTGGGTATGAAACTACAACAAATTAAGCATGGAATAGCATTAAAATTAGGTATTATTCATCTATGTATTTATATATATTTTTTTCTCGCTTAAACTTAAGGTGCCCGTTTTGGGCGCACTTCCCCTAAGAATAAAAAAAGGTTTAAAGATCTTTATTTTTCACAGAGGTATGCCTACATATTACATACCTACATACAACTGCATATTACCACATACGTCATATTACATACCTACTACATACAACTTATAAGAAAATGGTGAATATAGTGTATCATGAATAGATGATTTTCAATTATGAATTTCCTTTTATATCAGGGTCACAGCAATGAACGACATATATCAGCATTACAATATGACTTTGAACAATAATCCGTCCAACACATCCGTACTGTTCACCCCGAGATCGACGGCCCAGCCTAGAGATGGCTACCAAGTTTACGAAGGTGAAGAGACTGGTTACGGCACTGAAACACCATCGGCATATGATGTTTCCAAACACGGTGACTATTTTTTATAAGGCTCAAATGGGTACTTGGTTAGTTAGTCCGTGTTGTGAATAAGTGCGAGGGCTTGGGCAAGGACTGTCAGTCATAGTTAGTCCTGTTACTCGTAGTCGTTGTTAGCAAGTAGTCCATTAAGTAGGTAATATTTTTAGTGAGAATCTCATTCTAGCTCGGTCACAGATGCAACACTATCCCTGAGAGCTAAGATGGTCGCGGTTCTAGTCTATTTGGGAAAATGTTCTGAAGAAAAGAAAAATAATCTATCTGTCAGTTGCTTAAGTAGGTACCTACTCAATCGAACATAGCACCTGGAGCTCTGGTTCTAGGCGCTATCCATTATGACGTAGTTTGTAGTTAAATATTATCTTAAACCTAATTACCTACCTGGAATTATATATACCTACCCCATTAGCTTTTCCGCCAATATTTGTCAAGAGATTGCAATTCGTAGATGCTCTGTAAATTTTTTTTATTTACTAAAAGACTATATTTAATTTTAGCTGGTGGTTACGAGTATTCAGTACCACCGCCGCCACCACCGATATACCACCACGCGAGCGAGCATGAGGCTCACGAGGACTACTCCGTAGACCACGGCCATCATGGGTTAGCGGTGGCCGACCTGTTCGACATATCACTCACCGGCATCGCGTTTCTTTCCTTTGGCATGTTTATCCTTCAGGTGTTGATGTGTATTACTATGGTAAGTAGGTATAATTAGTTTACAAGTATGTAGGTATATATGTACTTACATCAACCCAGGAAACTAAAGTAAAAATGACCTATGACCAATGGTTCATTCTTTTAACAGTTGGAACCCTGAGAAGTAAAAAAGCTGACGTTTCTATTAATTAAATTAATCTGTTCTAATTTCCGGTTGGAATTTTCAGACGGAACACCCACCACAGGTAATGCAGATGGTAGACAATGGAGATACTGTGAACGTAGAAGAAGTGTTCCGTGTAAAACGTGAAACAAACTTGCCTCCGAAATCCGTCTCGGCTTTTAATACCATCGCTAAATATGCTCTGATGGCTCTACGTCCAGGCTCTACACTTTGTGTCTACAGAGCCTTATGTTTAGGAAATAAATATGCAAGAAATATCAGCGATAATAACAGATATTGGCTACCACTTTGGCAGTAAGTATAAAAAATTGAATAAACACTATAATACATGTTAGGTTTTTTTGATGTTCACTCAACTTTTTATACGAATAACTGCAAAAAAATAAACAACTCAACTTATAAAGCTCTTTAGATGTCATCATCGTCCATGAATCAGCCTTTGAACGTCCATTGCTAGAAAAGGAGAACTTCCTTAGCTTGCATCTTGTATCGCTCTGACTGGTCCTTCAACCCAGTGATTAGTAGACAACAGATAGACATTAGCAAGATCTAAGGCATTACTGACTTTTTCCCGGCAAGAAGAAACTGGGAGAATCGCATTATTACTAGTTTTCCGACGGCATTATAATCCAGTCGATTTAGACATTGACCCTTGCAAAAATTCCCAGAAAGCTGAAAGTTTGCATAGATGTTAGGGACACCATTGTTATGAAATTGTGAAAAGTCTCCATCAATTCCATGTCTGCAAAATTTTTTATTCAAGGTCAAAGGTTGCAAAAATGGGGTTTTTGAATTTTAACGCGGAACGGTTAGTTTTATGAAAAAATATGTTGGACAAATATTGTAGATTATGCAATTATCTACAAATATTGTGCTTACACATTTTTTCATAACACTAACCATTTTTGAGAAAAAAACAATTTCAAAATTTTCTTTCGCTGTATTGTCTATAATATGTACACGTTTCAACACCACCTATGAGGTAGTGTACCTAGCGCGTTTTTTAAATGTGGTTTACCCGGTAAAATTTAATGAATGTTTGGTTATTCTTCTTCTTTTCAGTCGTTGTACTCTTGTCAGAGTGCTCGTTGTCGATCAGATAGAGCTCGAGTGGCAAGTTCCGTTACGCTTGGTTATAAACATATTTTATTCATCATCATCGTCATTAATTATTTCTTCTTCTTCCCCTCCATCTTCTTCTCTCTCTCCATTTTCTTCTTCTTCCGCATCTTCTTGAGTTGACGTAAATTGTATTAACAGCAATACATCAGTTGTTTCGTCATTGATGTGAAAATCTTCTTCTGTTAGAGATTCAACATTTGAACACGATTGGCCTTTAAAAGTGGTGCACGCTAGTGAACAGTTAGGGTAGGTACAGGTAGGTACACTACCTCATAGGTGGTGTGGAAACGTGTACCTACATAATTATTATAGACAATACAGGGTAAGAAAATTTTGTAATTGTTTTTTCTCATAAATGGTTAATGTTATGAAAAAATGTGTAAGCACAATTTTTGTAAATATTGCATGATCTACAATATTTGTCCAACATATTTTTTCATAAAACCAACCGTTTCGCTGAAAAATACAAAAAAAACCATTTTTGCAACCTTTGATCTTGAATAAAAAAAATTGCAGACATGGGATCGATGGGGACTTTTCACAACTTCATAACAATGGTGTCCCTAACATCTATGCAAATTTTCAGCTTTCTGGGAATTAATGTAAGGTTACCTCTATTTTTGGGCAAAATTTTACCGGATTATTATTAGATTATTACTTGATTCTAAACAGCCGACAAACAAGTAGGCTTGCAATTTGATGGCGAGTGGTCACCGTAAGCCATAAATTATGGGCATTAGGGACACCTAAACCATCACCGATGTATTGCTAGCCTAGAAACGAGAAAAAATCGTGTGATCCCTTGACTTCACCATTCTATCTTTTATTGAGAAGAAATAATAATGAACTAAATGTAATGTTCAGTGCAGGGGTGGCGTGGACACGTGGAGGAGCGCTGGGGGCGCTCCGAGCGGTCACTCTGGGGCTCGGCGGGGCTGACTGCAACGACTATTATCCACTAGAACACTGTGAGAACTAGGCACATTGGCGTTTTCTACCTTTCGCTGTTTACAATGTGAAAATAAAACGTGTTTTCTTATGCTATGTGTAATCGAAGAAAAACATTTTTACAATTTACCACGTGTTCTTTATACTTTGTGACCTTAGTTTTTTTTTCACTTTATTAGGGTCAACAAACAGTTAACAACAGAGCTTACTAAACTTAAGTAATAACAAAATAATCTTATTATATTGCTAACCAGCACCGTAGACCACAGATTACTATCAGTATACAAGCAATGGTAGAAAGTGGGTGGCTAAAGTTAAACAAAAATTAAGATATTTATAAGTACCTAGTTAAAAGTACAACATTAGAAATGAGGAGAGTATACATATAAGAAGTTCAAAATTTACTTAATTTTATGAAGTTTACTTCTATTGCTATTACATTAACGAACGTCTTACCAAACAAAACCGACTTGTGTTCCAAAAGGCTCGTCTTCTAGCGCGTGAATTGAAATACAAATACGTCTGGACACGTGAGGGAAAGATCTTTGCTCGGCAGGAGGAAGGCAAGCCGCGTCACCGTCTACGTACTGAAGATGACTTGATAAAGGTTTTTGGAAAAAGCCAAGTTTGATCCGATGTATCTGTCGCACTAATGCTTATATTGATATAACCTATTTACAATTGTGGCTAGTTGATCTTGTAGCTATAAGTCTCTGTCTGAATATTATGAACAAGGATTTGATTACACATTCACATTCATTTAAAATTACAAATTCATCCGATTAATTTAAATAACTGCGATATTACTAAATTTACATGATGGCTAATTTAAAGAAAAAATGTTTGAGATTAGGATTATTAAATGCAAGGTCGTTAAATACTGGGAAAGATGAACTCTCTATCTCTGTCGCTACCCACAAACTAGACATCCTGGCTATTAATGAAACTTGGTTAAAATCAGGAGAGGAAGGCCTAGCCCCTATTCTTTCCAATTACAGATTTCTACACAGGCCGCGACAGGGCAAAAAAGGGGGTGGAGTAGGGTTTTATGTACGAGATGGTATTACTGCCAAAGTGCATCGACAACCGATTTCACCATTGGAACAAATGTGGATTGAAGTGAAATTGCCAGGCTCAACTATGGCTCTGGGAACTGCCTACAGACCTGAGTGGGTGGGGATTATGGAATCTTTGGATACTCTTAGTGATTCTATAAGCATAATGAGTCACTGCGATTCTACCTGTATACTGGGGGATTTTAATGTTGATATGGCTAATAGTGAATCGTATAAGTCAAAAGAAATTCTGCAATTCTGCCACCAACATGGCCTAGAGCAACTTATACAAGAACCAACTCGAATAACTGATAATTCGCAAACTATTTTAGATATAGTCATGACGAGCCTAAATTGTAAATGTAAAAACATAAAAATAGTTCATAATCCTTGTTTAAGTGACCACGGATTAGTTATAGTAGACTTTGACATTAAAAAACCCAAAGTTGCAAAGAAATTTAAACTTCAAAGAGCCTTACATAACATAAATTTCGATATATTCATTGACGACCTTAGACAGATACCCTGGAATTCTATTGATAACTTAGATACAGTAGAAGAAATGGTAGATACTTTTAATTCACAAATTATTAAATTATTTGACAAGCACGCTCCTGTACGCCAAGTAATTATAAGGGACAAACCAAAACCTTGGATCACAAACATGATTAAATTCATGATGAGTTTGAGAGATAATGCCCTTGTTAAAGCTCAGAAACTCAAAAATGACGCCTCCAAAGATTATTATAAAAGCCTTAAAAATTTTGTAACTGCCTCTATTGAAAGAGAGCGTAAGAGCTACTTTAACTATTCCATAAATAAGAACCTAAACAAACCCTCATTACTCTGGAAGAATATTAAAAACTCCACGCAGATGTGCACATCACATGCAAATCCTATTCCTAACCATCTTAATGATCCAGATATGATAAATAAACACTTTCTGAACCTACCATCTTGTAGCAAAACCGACACTGGCAATAATACTTTGAGTTCTACCAGCAACATGAGGACTCAGCATCGTGATACTTTTGAACTAATAGGGACAACAGAAACTGAAGTGAGGAAAATAATAAATAATATCAAGACAAAGGCAGCAGGCCATGATAGCTTGAATATTGAAATGGTACAATTAACTTTAGAAGTGACCCTCCCCACAATAACAAAAATAATTAATTATTCGATCGAAACAGGCATCTTCCCCTCTGCATTGAAGGTAGCACTGGTTAAGCCTATTCCAAAAAAAGCTTGTGTTTCCGAACTAAAAGACTTGCGCCCCATATCAATCCTGCCAGTTCTGTCAAAAATATTAGAAAAAGTAGTTCTGGGTCAAGTCCAGCAATACTTAGACAGTAAAAACATAATTCCTCAATATCAGTCTGGTTTTCGAAGAGGTTATGGGACGGAAACAGCTCTTATGCATGTCACAGATGACATAACTGAGGCCTCAGATATGGGATTGAGTACAATAATGGTTTTACTAGATTACTCTCGGGCATTTGATTGTCTGGACCCAGAACTACTCTTAAAAAAATTAGAACAGTATGCATTCTCAGAGAAAACATGCAAGTGGTTCCGCTCATTCCTGACAAATAGACAGCAAATGGTGGTTACAGACGACATATATGGCACTAAACACTTCTCTTCCATCGCATATCTCCAACGAGGCATACCGCAAGGTTCACTTTTAAGTCCTGTTCTATTTTCGGTATTCACAGCTGACATGCCTGAACACATCAAATTTTGTAAGTATCATCTATATGCGGATGACACACAGCTATATTATTCGTTTAAGAGCAAAGATACTCAAGAAGCTGTTAAAAAAATTAATTACGATCTTAACTGTATACATATGTGGTCTCAGGAAAATGGGTTAGTACTTAATCCTTCAAAGTCTCAGTATTTGGTGTTAGGAACTAAAAATCAAATTAAAAACGTTGTGGATTATGACGATAAAATAAAAATTAATAATGTTGTCCTGAAGCAAGAGCACAATGTACGTAATCTTGGTCTGGTTTTGGATGGGGAACAAAAATTCGTGGAACACGTAAACAACAAAATTAAGACTGCTTTCTACAAACTTAAAGTCCTGTATAAAATCAGACCTTACATTAGGGAGGAAATAAGAATAATGTTATGCGACTCTCTCGTGCTGTCGCAATTTAACTATTGCAGTACTATTTATGGCCCTAGACTCACCACACACACAGAGAGAGCAATACAGAGGGTACAAAATGCCTGCATACGTTTTTGTTTTAATGTGCCCAAGAGGGAATTCATTACACCTTATTTGAACCGAAAAGGCATACTTAACATGGCGGCAAGGAGAGAACTTCACTACGCGTGTACTGTGCATAGGGTTATATGGAACAAAAAGCCCGAATACTTGTTTCAGAAGCTTAATTGGGTTAGAGATATATCAAATCGAAGCAGACGGCCCGATAGAAATAATCTTTTAATAACTCCAAGACATAACTCAAACCGATATCGCGCATGTTTCAAATTTGCTGCAGCGAGTACAGTGAAACTTGGTTAAGTGGGACCTGGATAAGTGAGAAACCTCCATAACTGGAACTCATGCTGAGGTCCCAACACTTTGGCACTGAATTACCTCTGTTAGTGGGACGAGGTAAACCTCTATATCTGGGATTTGTTCTTTCGATTTATCATCATAGTTACCTCTATAACTGAGACAGCGAGTAAATTTTATATGCATAAACCTCTGTAACTGAGATAACATTGTTTGTTTACTCATTCTTATTCTACCCACAAATTCCACACGTAATTCCAAGTACGTAAGTACAAATTTTGAGCTTCAATTACCTTCAGTTTTAGTTTCGCTTTACTATCATACAGATGTTTATTTGAAAAATGTCAAAACGAAAGCTACAATCGTTATCATTACGTGAAAAACTGAAGTTAATATCCGTTTATGAAAGTGGGAACACACGCGAAGAATGAATGTAACTCTGTAAATGAGACAGATATTTATTTATACCTGTATATCTGAGGCACTGGGTAAGTGGAATACCTCTATAAGTGAAACGACATTGCAGGTCCCTTGATGTCTCACTTAACCAGGTTTCACTGTATATGGAACGACTTACCTCCTCCCCTGAGAAATAAAATGACTACAGATTCTTTTAAAGGTAAATACAAATTAGCCTTACTCAAGAAACAACATGCTGTAGAAAATTTGAAACATGGATATTGGATGTTCCTGCCCTTGAAAGAGTTCTTTGAATTTAAACAAAAATCCTAATCAGTACACACACACACACACGCGCGCACACACACACACACACACACACACACCACACACACACCACACACCCACATTGTAAGTAATAATGTAAAATGAAAATTGTAGTGTTATTTTTTTTCTGTAAGACGTGTTACCTTTTACTATTTCTTTCGGCTGGGAACGGGGAGCACTCCTATCGCCCGCATACCATCTCAGGGTTTAGGGAGTGCCTGAAAATCAGCGCTACGAGAGACCCAGGTCTCGAGTCAGCAAAAGCTGAGCCATCTCCTTTTGCCCACATACATATTATGTTATTTAACCTATTAAGTTAATATGTTTTTTAAGTTCTAACTTTTTTTGTATAATTATAGTACCTATGTTTTGTAACTTTGTAACATATATCTCTAGTGTGTGGCAATAAAGATTATATTATTATTATTATTATATATTATTATTGCAATCTGTAAGCACAAATAAGATAATACAGATGTTATGCTACATACAAAGTGCCCAAAAACAACGCACACAACCATACAACCAACATAGTTGGAACAACCTAAACATACATGTTGATGTTTTCTTTCCATTTGATAATAATCTGTCGCTGGCTGAATACATACCAATAAATCTCTCGCCGTGTATAGTAAGCAGTAAGCTGAGACTGAGATCAGCTGTTGGACAGGTATGAGAGGTGTTATTTAATTTTGATTTTAGTAAGTGTAACGTGCTCGAATAAGAATATTACTTAGGCATTCAATTAAAGGCTACCAACTCATCAATGATAGTTTGGGTATTAGGTGTCTAAAGTGCATTACTAATTTTGGGTGGTAGTGCCCAGAGTTGGCCAAGGGAAGCAATAAAATTTTTTAACATCAACTGTGTTTTGGTTAGAAACATGTGGTGTGGATCTGGATACAGTATTTTAAAGACGACCATCTTAGTCCTCAAGGGTAGCAACGCATCTCCGACCGAATCAGATCGAGATTTATACTACTGACTGTCCCTTCCCCGTGAGACCTACATAGACCCCATAAGGAGGTTCGAGCAAATCACTAAGTTCCGATTAAGGTCATATTCTAGGTCATCCACGGTTGTCAAGGATGGCAGCGGAATGTTGGTGCTACATACCTACTCGTTTGCTTACTTAATTCCGTAAAAAGTGTAAAAACCTTATAGTTTCCGTATCAAATTATGTAATCTAATAAGTATCTAATAATGATTAAAAAACATTTTTATATTGCGTTGTTATATTTTACAAGTTTATTTCAATTTAATCTACTAATTATTCTTACTATCTGATTAATCCATAATTATATCGACTATACATAGATACAACTATGACTAAAATATAGTGATATGTCTCGGTACTTAAATTATACATTTATAATATCTAGTGTCTATTTTACATTATTTAAAGCCACTTTCCAACTTCAAATAATAACATAAACTTTATATGTTTTGAGAGCCAATAAAGCAAGACTTGTGTGTAAAAAAGCTCAATTGAATCTATGCAGTAGTTTTTGGTTGGTTTCTTTTTAAGTATGGCGAGCAATAAGCAGTGTTTTCGTCACTATGTACTTTTAAGTATGGAAAAATTAAAAATTTTGTTTAAGTCACAATATTTTTTTCGGATGAACTGATGTGGATATAATGCCACTTCCAACATATTCTCCAGAAGTGGTGCCTTCGGATTATCATTTGTTCCATTCGCTGCAAAATTTTTTGGACGGTTAAATCTTTAGGTACTTGAAGTGAAGAGGTCAAAAATGACCTGTATTAGTTTTTTGTTAGTAAAGACCCAGAAAGATGGCACCAAAAAGATGGCATTCTACCAGAAAGATGGGAAATAATGCTGAAACAGAATGGCTAATGTAGAATTTACTGAAATATTTTTATTCATACGAAACTTGGGTTTCATTTTCATATTAAAAAACGAAATGACTTTCCGAACAACCCAATAAGTGGAAATCAGAAATAATAAAGGTAGTTAGGTACTTCCGGCAAGATTGAATTTGTGAATCAAATTTAATAATACATAAATGAATCTACATACACATTTTAATGTATTTTAAGATTGCATTAAATTAATATTCAAATCATTTTCGAGAGAAAGGGAAATATTTGGACTTCATTGATTTAGTAGTAGGTGTAGTTTAGTATCTAATGCCACATAATTTTCTAACGCAAAGCATTACACCATGGAGATGAGCTCAAAATAAGCAATTCTAGTCATGGCTTTAACTATGCAATGTGTTATATTCTACTCTACTAAATAAAACTAAAAAATCATCTCTAGAAAATTGTCACACCTTATTCTTTATGTCTATTTATTTACAAGTAATAGCCAATAATTGATTTGCTTGCCAACTAGCATCACAACTACTTAAAGTTCACACTTAAATTTAGGACACGCCAACACCCGAAGTGACAAAAGTAGCGAGTTAAAGAATCATTGTGTACATTTCGCACTATAATTAAATTAGTTGTAAGCTTCGAACATTACCAAAATGTACCATTTTTAAATAAAGCACTACATCACAGAGTAATGCGAGATTGTGTAACAGAGTAACATTTAAATACACTAGACATTAAAAGAACATGACGTTTTATATGCTATCTTCAGGTATTGTCTTAAAAATGAAAAATAAAATGGATGAATCTGTATAAGTATTTTAATTTTATTGAACTTATAAAGTTACAGCTATATATTTCTTTACTTTTCTTTTTTTACCTGCTCTACATAAAAAATGAATTAAAAGAATTAAAAAAAAATAAGGATGGAAATTCCATAAATCGTTTTCAGATACATAAATTATATTAGGTACTAGCTTTTGCCTACGGCTTCGCCCGCGTGAATTTCGTTTAAACTTCACCCCTTTATTTCACCCACTTAAGTGTCATAAACGTAAGAGTAGATAAAATATAGGTATACTTAATTAGAAAGCTTCGAACTGCTAAGCTATCGGGAGTTACACGTGTTATTGTGAGTCAACCATAAAAGATAGACATATGCTGTCGTGGAATATTTTTTATATAATTTTAAGGAGAACATTTCCGTCATACATGATTTCTGTGTAGCTTTAACCATTAAGGTTGCACACGCCACGGAAGCTTAAAAAATGGAGTAACTTCTCCCGTTTCCCCAACATTTCCCTTCACTGCTCTGCTCCTATTGATTGTAGCGTGATGAAAAGTATACTATAACCAGCGCGGGAGTATGAAAAATAATTGTACCAAGTTTCGTTAAAATCCGTCGAGTAGTTTTTGTTTCTATAACGGTTATACATCAGACAGACAGACAGACAGACAAAAATTTTACTGATTGCATTTTTGGCATCAGTATCGATCCCTAATCACCCCCTGATAGTTATTTTGGAAATATATTTAATGTACAGAATTGACCTCTCTACAGATTTATTATAAGTATAGATAAAGGTATACTATGCGTATACTATCATGTGTAGGTATATAGATTTGGCCAGGACACAACCATACCCGTGGGTAAGAACGTGTCATGAATTCATGTTTTAGAGTATCTAACAAATTCCACTGTGTAATTCCTAATTACCTTTTAAGTTATTTATAGTATTAATTTAAATTACTTAATGAAATAAATTACATCTCTCGGCGGTATTGTTACACGTACGTATAATAACTGTAATAATTTTCTCTCAAAAAAAGTATCATTATTTTTACAGGATAAAATTTACACTCCCGAGAGTGGTACGAGCATCGGGTACAAAGTTACCGTGAGACATAATTTATTTTTTATTGTACTTTTTGCTAATACCACAGACAACGCTACTCTACTTTAGTATCTAAGAAAAACTATCCTAAGGTGTCGAAGATGGTAACGTCACTGGTGTGAATACGCAACTCAGTGGCGTATACGCATAAGGATTCAGAAGAGCATACGATTGTGGCGTGTGTCCGAATATTTGACCTGGGAATAAACCTTGTCTCTGCGCTATCTTCAGACGTGACGTCAGCTGCTTCTTCCACTTTGTTCTTCTATTTTGGAACCAAGTTTTTATTTGGACCTCTGTGAGCCCGAGTGCGTTGGATAGTTCCATTCTTTTCGACACACTGAGATATTTATCAAGTTTGAACTCGGACTCGAGTCGTTCCAACTGCTTTGCGCTGTACGCTTGCCGCGGTTTTCGTTCTGGTCCGGCTCTCCGTGGTCTTCTATTGTTTTTGTCATCTACAAAAAAAAACAAAAGATTAATATTGTTTATTGCAATGTATAAAACCAGTTGAGACGAGCGTGGACGAGACAGAGTATAATTAACGGATCGACGACAAAATAGCAGACAGGTCACCTTAGACTAAGTAGTATTCGTTGCTTGTCACACGGTAAGCAACAAGATGTTGTCTCTGAAGTAGAACTCTTTCTACATATTTTTGAAGAATCACAAGCCATAGCGCTTGGGAATACCTAACGAGGAAGCACATCTCATTTCCGCAATGAAATCATGTACACACTAAACCCCTTCAACGAAGTCAGCTCAGCTCACAGTGAAATTAAAATCGTTGGAGTAAACCGTGGACAGCTTACGCAAGTGGTTAGCAGTCGTTAGCGCGGCCATCACTCGCCACACAGCCGCCACAATGCACTGTTTGCTCACGAGATGTCAAACTGCGCAGGCGCAACTCAAATACCCTGATTGTGTTTATAGCCACTTAACGAGAACCCGCGATCATTCCGATTAGTACGTGACAAAAACTCTACAGAATGTTTGTCTTTAGCGAGAGCAGCTACTTTGTAAATGGGACGATTTTATTAACGTTTTAATGGTGGTACCTACGCTAGGCATATTTATGAAAGACATGTAAATAATAATATTAAGAATTTTATGAACATAGCAGCATTAAATATTTTTTAATTTCGCTCGCACTTGACGCACTGAAGCTGTTGTATTTACGTTTAGGTAAATTTTTAATCACAAAGTATCGGTAGGTATGAAAGAATTTGTGTGTATTTTCGGCAAAAAAATAAGTTCCTACCGATACAAAATATTTTTTGAAGACCACCCAAGGCGTTTAAACCATCAGATCCATGAAATATACCCAAGTAATACTGCATAGGATAATTTCAACGTGAATTTCGATGTCATCGTCTAGTTGCAGTGAAAACAGTATAAACACGAAAGCTTTGCCACTAATTATCGCAGCAGCCGTGTTTGCCGTCGCCTCGGCGCGAACAGACGTCCACCGCGCGACAATTCGACGAATACCTCTCAGCCTACTCGTCAACTTTCTAGGAACAGCGGGTAATTATACCTATTTTCTTTAAGGTCTTGAAGGCAAATTGAAACAAATTCATGTTACTTCTCTTGTAGCTCTGTAGTTGTGCAAAACATTAAGAGAATTCAAATGAATACTGTTTAGCATTTTACGATCTTAGTACATAGTTTTGTAGATATTGATACTACCTGTACAAACATTTGACTGTAAATACTTGTAATTAGAATATTTTGGCAAAAATTATTTAGTTTGTCATATTTTCACCACTAAAGTTACGCCGCGTAGAGTCTACAAATATATTCTTCCACGGCTAGTAAGGCACTTTTAAATAGAGTCCATAGGATTATTAATTCTGGAGTGAATTTTTATTTACTCAGTAATTGGTTTTATGACTGGAAGAAATATTATCGAAAACCATACAGAGCCGTGGATTCCGTAATGTCAACATAAGATGCCAATAACAAATTGTGTACCTAATAATTTACGTTCGAAATACATATTTTGACAATAAACCTAGTCATTATCCAGACATAATGGGGGCTTTACAATCTTTACATTATACAATTTGCAGAGCGCTAACTGAGCTATATTGCTAAAATCGCATAGTGTAAAGGCAGTTAATAACTAGTGCAGCGTAACGTATTAAAACACTAGTTAGTGCACTGAGTTAGCGCTCTGCAAATTGTATAACGTAAAGTCCCTATAAATACCAATGACAACAATTATTATTACAATCAATTAGGAAGCCGGTTGAATATTTTTCCACTGTTAGCGGTTTAATTTGCCACCATTCGGATGTTTAGCGTGTAGGTAAGTAACTAAAACGTGTATTACTCATTAGAACTAATCAATATTAATATCACCTTATAATAATGTTACGCAATATTTAAAATGTAACTTTTATGCGTAAAATTATTCATGCTTTTTATTATCTAATAATAATAATCGTTATCAAGTAAAATTCATTTTTCGATAGTTTAATTAAACAAAATGTAACTCTATGCGTGTACATTTTTTTTATATTTACGAAGTATCTAAGTAGGTAGGTACCTATATATTTGGAGTAGGTAGATTATTTATTTGCGGTACACTCAGAAACACGCGTGGTGCACAAGTATCCCTTTTACCAAAGCGGGCAGGAACTCAAATATCATGTCAAGATGTCAACTAATATGTAAAGTCGGTTGCTGCTCTAACAAGTTTACTCAAACAGTTATCTTGCGAGACCCCCACCCTGTTCTCGGACGTGACACATGACACACTAATTTTATAGCCACCGAAATTCCGTCTGAAGAATATTTTTGTCACCTTTTACGACTGTTGGAGTGGTGGAGGTTTTGGTGAGGTTAATGAGAGGCAGAAGAACTTGTAAAATAATTATTTATTTAGAGAACATAAAATTAACATCTTTCTTGTTTACGTAGCTAAGGACAATTACTAATTGACAAGCATTCATATTTAAATCATAGAACTAACTTGAATGAGGTCTCATATCAAGAATATAATATTTACTATATTCCGACACGCCTCCTTAAATTTATATTCTTGATATTTTCTATAAACATTACTTTAACAAATTACAACAAATCCTACATACTAACATAATCTCAACCCTGACCTATGTCTCAAAAATTGGCTTTTATCTAAGCTCTTAGTTAACATGTCTGCTAAGTTAAGTTTTGAATCAATTTTCACAATATCAATTATACCCTTTTCATAGTTTTCATTTATGTAATGATACTGCACTTCAATGTGCTTTGAGTTCTTTGTAAAATTACCATATTTAGCAATCGAAATTGCACCTGAATTATCTTCATACAATGTTATCGGTTTATCAAACTCAATACTGAATGACTCAGTTAACAAGTTTTTAATGAACAGTATTTCTGTCACCGCTTCTGACATAGCAGTATATTCTGCAAAAGTTGAACATTTAGTTACTGTATTTTGCTTATGAGTTTTCCAAAAAATTAAGTTACCAAAAAATCTTATAACAAAACCTGTAGTAGATTTTCTATCTACGTTATCTCCTGCATAATCAGAATCTACCATACAATCTAATATTTCTGTATTTATATTATCGTAGTAGGTTAACTTTAAATCTTTAGTCTTATACAAATATTTTAATATTCTCATTGCATATTTGTAATGTGTTTTGTCGTAGCAACTTTGAAACCGACTCAAGTAATTTACGCTAAAAGCTACATCTGGCCTAGTACCACTACTTATATACAATAATTCGCCTATAATATTTCTATATTTTAAACTATCATCTACTTCACTGGCCTTTTCCAGTTTTAAATTTGTTTCCATTGGAGTATCATACAACTTATTGTTTTCTAGATTATATTTTATAGCTAGAGATTCAATATATTTTGTTTGACTTAAAGTCATTTTTCTTCTATCGTCACTATAATCAATATCTATACCAATATAGTTCTTAACTTTTCCTAGGTCTTTCATTGCAAATCTTTCCATTAAACTAGCTTTTACCTTTTTTACCTTGCTTTCATCTTTACAACAAATTAAAAGATCATCAACAAATAAGATTATATATATGCAATCTTTGCCTGTTCTATTTACGTATAAACAGTAATCATAGTTACTCCTAACAAAATTTAATTGTTCAATGAATTGATTAAAACATTCATACCATACTCTTGGACTTTCTCTCAGACCATAGAGTGCTTTTTGCAATTTATAAACTTTATTGTCGTCAGTTTCATAACCCTTCGGTTGATTAACATACACCTCTGACCTTACATAACCATTCAAAAACGCTGTCTCAACATCCATTTGTTCTATGTATAAGTTATATTTACAACAATATGATAATAAAATTTTTAATGTTTGCATTTTACTTACTGGCGAATAAACATTCTCAAGATATTCTTTTTGCTGAAAACCTCGTACGACTAATCGAGCTTTGTAAGTATTATTACTTTTCTTTCTAAAGACCCACTTAACATCAATAACCTCTTTACCTTCCGGTCTTTCAACAGTTTTCCATGTATTATTTTTGTTTAAACTATTTATTTCTGAATCCATAGCTATTTGCCATTGTTTACTTTCGCAGGAGTTCATCGCCTCCTCAAATGTATTAGGTACATTTGCATCAACAAAGTTTATATAAATAAAATGTGAGACTGGATTACCATATCTACAAACTGGATTGACTTTTCTTTTTGACCTTCTTTCTACAATACGTTTGTCACTGCTAGTACTAACATTTTCATCATTAACTATCTCTTGCAAAGCATCTTCAGAACCAGTATTAGCATCTTCAGAACCAGTATTTTCTGCATCTACATATTCTTCCTCAATTTCAGTTTCAACTATATCATTATTACTATCTGAACCTGAACTTTCATTCACTTCCATATCCCTATCTTTTTCATCATCAAGCTTTTCTAAACAAATTAATTGTGTATTTTCTTCAACTACTTGTACATGTCTAGCATTAATTATTCTATTATTTAATAAAACTCTATAACTATTATCATTATAACCTACTAATATTCCTAATTGAGCTTTATCATCCCATTTACTTCTTCTCAAAACTTCAGGAACCCTCACATACACTCTACTTCCATAAATCTTCAAATGCTTCACATTAGGTTTAACACCAAAAAATATTTCGTAAGGAGTTTTATTCTCTACTGTATTGGCAATAGTTCGGTTTTTTAAATATGCAGCCGTTTTAACAAATTCAGGCCAATACCTCCTATGTATTCTAGCTTCTTTCATTAAGCATCTTCCTATGTCCATAACAGACCTATTATACCTCTCTGCTACTCCATTCAATTCATGAACGTAGGGTGGACATGGTAATAACTCTATACCCTTTTGCCTAACGAAATTATAAATATCTCGATTTAAATATTCTTTGCCATTATCACAATGTACTTTCTTTACCCTTTTATTAAATTTATTCTCAACTAAATTAACAAAATCTATAAAACAATTCGCTACTTCTGCTTTACTTTTAATACAATAAATTCTCGTACATTTACTATAATCGTCAATAAACGTCAAAAAATATTTTTCTCCGCCATAACCTGTTGTTCTGTGCGGACCGTTTAAATCAGTATGAATCAACTCTAAAATCCCCGTAGCCTTAGTTCTATTATTTTCAAAAGGAACATTAGCCATTTTACTTTCAATGCAATTCGAACATTTCATTACCGTGTTTTCAATCCTATCCGGCAAACCTTCAACTAACTTATTCTTAACCAATTTATTTAAATATTGAAAATTGACATGACCAAGTGCCCTATGCCATTTCTCTTTATCAGTTAATTTAACACTATTAACATACGTTTTATTACTTTCATTTTTTAAAACAAAACTTTTAATGTAATATAAATTATCTATTTTATTTGCAACAATAATTAATTCTCTCGATTGGTCATAAATTTTTGCAGTGTCATTCCTCGCTACTATTGTGCAAGTTTTAGTTATTTTGGAAAAACTTAACAAATTCTGCTTTATACCTTGTACAAAATAAACATTTTTAAGATCAACATGTTTTTCATTATATTTGTTTTTAAAATAAATTTTAACCGTACCTTTCTTGGTTGCCTTTAACATTTTACCATCTGGCATTTTGACATCGATAGGAACTTTTAAAAATTCATAATCATAAAATAAATTATCATTTTTTATAATATGGTCTGTGCACCCACTATCTAATAACCAACTTATTACATTAATGTCATCATATTCCCCATCGTTTAACCCTGTTACCTGGTTAGCTTCTGATGTACATACTTGAGTTGTCCACGATGCGCGATTGTCCTGCTGAGTGCCTGATGACTCGCCTCTGAAATGACCTTTACCTCGGCCTCGTCCTTGACCCTGAAAAAATCTTCCTCTACTGTAACCTCTATGTCCTTTCTTTTGTCCTTGACCATTTTTCTGACCATACCAACAATCCTTCTTTAAATGTCCTGCCTTTCCACAGATGAAACATTTTTCTTGAGTCTTAGTTATAAATGTGCTCATATTTTTCTTGTCCATTTCACCAGCACTCATATTTTTCTCTTTTATTTTAGATTTCACATAATCAACTGTTCTCTGTTCTTTTGGAATAACATCAATAAAATCTCCAATATAACTATAACTTGGAGGTAAAGCTCGTAGCAAATATCTCATCTTCTCGGCTTCATCTATTTTACCACCAGCCGCTTTAAAATCGTTCGTTACTTTCTCAAAATCAACAAAAAAATCTTCTATGTTATCATAGTTGCTTAATTTTATATCTTCTATTTTTCCTCTACATATTATTTGCATAGCAGTAGACTGTGTTAAATACATTTTGTCAAACTTTCTCAACGTATCATACGCTGTCATACATTCCGCAACATATTCTAATTGTTTATCCGATATTGTACTCATTATTATTGTCCTAGCTTTTAAATCCATTTTCTTCCAGGTTGACACCTGATTCTCATATTCAGCAGACATTGTCCCTAAGGCCGGCTCGTTGCATTCCTTGTATTCCAGCAACGTCAATAATCTCAATTTCCAGCTTGAGTAATTTACCCCGTCAAAAATAGGTATCGTTATGTCCTCTATCCTTGCTTGCTTAGCCATTTTAATATTTATATCGTTACACAATAATATCTTAATAGGACTTACGCGAGTCGTAAAATTTTTCGTGTCCGCCTTTTGACATTTCTTCTTCACTCGTAGTTTTCAATTTATTTTTCCTATTAACCACCAAAACCACTCAACCACGCTCTGCTACCATGTTGGAGTGGTGGAGGTTTTGGTGAGGTTAATGAGAGGCAGAAGAACTTGTAAAATAATTATTTATTTAGAGAACATAAAATTAACATCTTTCTTGTTTACGTAGCTAAGGACAATTACTAATTGACAAGCATTCATATTTAAATCATAGAACTAACTTGAATGAGGTCTCATATCAAGAATATAATATTTACTATATTCCGACAACGACAAACAGATCATGTGAGATCGTTCAGCTCTAAGAATTCCATATGCCTAACCAGCCAGTCACGGCCTAGGCACCTGCATTAGTGTTAAGAAGTGAAACTTTAGGGTTAACTATGGCTCTTTACGCTTTTGGAAACCTTTGCCCACTCAAAAACGACGAATTCATTAATTATTGTCATAATATCTATTTAATAGTGAACGCACAAAAAGGGATCGTGAGTATAGTGAGTGAATAATCGATGATGAAATTTAAACTTAAAATGAAACGACCAAATATGATAATGAAAATACCGAATACGGAAATCGCAAACTTAAAATAGACAGTTTAAAATAATTACTAACGGCCCGAATACGACAAATCTGCAAAACTTTGATACCTACCTACTCAAATACCTGAGAAATGTTTCGGATCATGTTTATATAATTTTTATGGTAGGTGTATAATATTACTTATTATTAGTCTGTCGCTCTTAATCTAATTATTTAATCTTTTATTTAGGAACCATTTTGTCTACGAACCGAGAGGACCCGGGTTCGATTCGCAATCACGGCAAATAATTATGTGTGTTTTGTAAGTGGTGTCCACGCCACCAACGGCTCAGGAAATCCTGCCGTGCGGTGGTGTGAGTGTTTAAGCGTGTTATTTATTCTTATTAACTTACTTAAACTTTTAAAAACTGACAAATATATATCTAATCATTTGCAAAATTGCTAACTACTCTCTACTATAAACAAAAATACTTATTTATGACAAATGCCGCCCCAAAACTAGCAAATATACGGTAGCCACAATCATTCAAGTAAGGGTAGAGATGATTGCGTGTTGGTTGCGGCAGTAATTGTGCGTGTGAAGTTTCGCACCCGGGGAAAATCACGCAATTGCACAGAAATAACAAAGTATTATAACACACTGGTACTCAATCTAATGGTTCTTCTAAGGAGGAAGTTAAAGATATCTATTATTAATATAAAGGGGAAAAAATTGTTTAGGTAATAGTAAACATACCTATTAAATAAGAGTGAAAGAAACTTTAGATGTCTAGGTACGTGATTAATCGACAAGTGAATTAATGCAAATATTTTTTGGACTCACATTATAAAACCAAATGAAGCTAATGCCTGATGAATGGGAAAAAAGTATTTCCAGCGTCGACAATAAAATCTTTAACTTTGGGTACCCTTTACCGCGTTTTTAGAATTTATAGTAAATGCAATTTCAGTAATGCAATAGCTAAGCTACAGGGCCATTAGTTTTCAACATATGTAGTTACATATACTCGTAAGTACTGATTTACATTAAAGCACTAAGTTAAGATATTAGTGCAAAGGAAGGTTCAGGGCAAAAGATTTGGACGCTCTTCAACACGATGGACAAAGCTATAAGGCAATGCTTCACTACAACAGCGGTGACACAAGAATCGACCAAGACGTCACTATAAACCAACAAACATACTAGCACCAATATGGATTCCGCAGAATAACTGCCTGATACTAATAAGTACTTATTGAATTAGTTATTATTATGAACACTTAAATTGCGAGCGTTAAAAATGATAGACGCATTCGAAATGTGGTGTTGGGCACTGCACTAATGCGTCTATCATATTTCGCCATTGAGATACTATGTACTAAAGTACTATTTCGCGTAGAAGACCTAAATCAAAAAATGAAAAATCAAGGACCACGACCCTAACTCAAGAAGAAACGTCTACATGAGTAAGACTCAAGATGAATTTGTGTAAGTAGTTAGAAATTGCCCGGTATTATCGTGTCGTTTTTCTGCAATATATTCGCAGAACGCGTCGCTTCCAAAAATATATTCGAGAAATAACTTTCATACAAAAATTACCAGGGATAAATTTTTGTGTTAAAGATATAGTTGAAGTTTGAGCTCCTGTGACCAATGTATCAGAGCCTATAATATGTTTGGGGTGTTAGGGTGATAGAACACGCACTTTTATCCAGTTAATTACATATGTTAACTGAGACACCAATTGACTAGTAAGAAATGTAGTTATAATTTTCGGGCTAAATATCCCGAAAAATCGAATAAAATATAAAAACTCCTACGTTTACATGTAAAAACGTACTTGTGAAGATGTAAACCTACCTTCTACCGCTTCATCTTAAAAGAATATTCTCGGAAAGATTTGTTGAAGCGACGGAATAGTTGGACTTTCTACAAAGGAACATTTCATTTTTTGCATAAATTTTTCCACGCTAAGCTGCGCACTACAAACAATTATCATAAATTGTAACGGTAGAATTTTACACCTCTATTTAAATGAAGGTGTGGAGCAGGATTGGTAGGAAATGGTGAAATGAAGTGTGATGAGCTAATGAGAGGAGGTATAACGGCGCAAGGTATTGTGGAGAGAGAGGAGATGAAAGAAGAGATATAGTGAGAAGGGAGTCTTCCAAATGTTCCGGATCCAACATTATGTTAGCCAGCTAGCTAACTAGCAAGCAAGCGGATGAGCTAAGAGAATCGACAGATGATAAATATAAAAACAAGGGACGAAATTTTTTTCAATATATTCCAATAACAACAAACGAGCGTAAAAACGGTCATAACTGAAAATACCACCATGCGTAAGTGCCACCAGATAGTAAAATGTCCAGTTAGTAACCTACAACAAGAGAAACTGTTAGTAGAATGCACGAGAAAAGCTTGGCTTGGACTTAAGGAAGACAAAATCTTGCACGATATTAGATGGGGCTTAACGTAAGAAAAGAAGAATATAAACGCCTACAACTGTTGAAAGTTTTCAGTAGTGAATAGAGAAAGTTTTATTTCTGATGAAGGCAGAAGCGGATTAAGGGACCTGAGCATCCTACGCAAAAACATCTTTGCGCCCATGTCAACTTTTGTTCTCGGTCTGGGTGTAGGTTTTTTCCATGTTACCAACGACACAGAATCCTAGTGTGGACCTAGAAGTCGTTGGCAACCTTTTTTTGGTCAGTGGCAAAGTAATTCCGCGCGCTTGCCCCCTTGTTACTTTGCGTACCCCCTTATAACCTCGCCCCCTTGGTACTTGCCTACTTTGACTTAAAGATAATCTGCCACTGGATGTAGGTATATGGTCAGAACACATGTTGCCACGGAATGATGCATTTGTTTTTACGTTAATGAATTTGTAAATTTTCAGAAGACTGGAAATTTCACGATGGCATTTATTGTCAATTAATAAATCTGCCTTCGCTTCGCTTCATGAAACTACTGAAAAAAACTACTCGACTTGTTAAGTGAAGCTTACCACAATATATACTGAAAACCACACCCAAAACGGTTAAACTCTTTCTGAAAGAACGCGAATGTTATCGCAAACAGACAAACGGGCAAATACACAAAAAAATTTAAAATGTTTGTATTGAATTCTACCGTGTTGTTATAGTTATAGTTTTATTAAATGTCTTGCATATCGGTTACAGATTTATTAAATGCATAGATAGGTGGTATTAGGCGGTAGAGCCCAGTGTAAGGCCGGGATAAAAACGCCGATCGCGATGGACATTTTTGAAATGGCCCAAGCCCCAATTCAAATTGCCGCACAGTCAATCAAAAGAACAATTAAACTTAAATAAAAATCCCTACTCAAGAAACCTTCAAAAATTAATAAATGAAACTCTTTGGGTAATAATATTTATAATGATGAGCGTCGTCCGGTCAGGAAACCTTCTAGTATCAAATTGGACGCATGAATTTATTTTTTAAAACAATCTATAAATCTGACAAGGCCTACTGTGTTCGGACATTTCTCGGTAGTCATTCCAGCAGTGCTTGTTACAAGTGAATGGAGATCCCATCAAATAACATGTAAAAAAATCACAAGTCTTGTAAACTCGCAACGCAGTTACGTTAGTAATAAAAGTTTTGACAGCATTTTATGCAATGAATATCTTCATAATTTAACGAATAATGAAAATTATCCTTGTAATTAAATCCATAAAATTTCTTATTAATAACTTATTAATTAAACTTTCCTAATTAGTCGGTTAGTTTAGCTCTGTTTTCTAAATACGAGATTTGATGAAATTAAGAGATGAAAATTATAGATTAAAATATATTCATTGGATTCAGGTCAAATGAATGGTGGATAATAAGTAGGTACCTACATGAGGTAAATGAGGTAAATGAATCGTGGATTAGAGAGGTGTAAAAAGAGTTCTCCTTCAGGGCCGGCGTTGCACTGGTGACCACATCAGGTGGCTCGTCAGCCCTTCAGGCTATAAAAAAACAAAAGTATGTCTGTTTTCTTCCAGGCCATATACCTACTTCAAAATTGTCTAATGTATATCACGCTTGGTGGTGAAGGTTGTTAACCTATCTTACCACCGCACCATTATGTTTTATGGCATTTATGTCCATGGCATCCACGACACGGGGAATCCTAGTGTGGGGGGCTATGCGTGTGTAGCGTTATATTAAATTATATATTTTAGTTGCATTTATGGCACTCAGGTATTCAGGTATTACCTATGTAGAAGAAATTGTAATCGTCGGAGATATTTTTCCATGTTACTCGCTAACGAGCCAATGCAGGACCTATTTATTATTAAAAAGAAATCTCTATTAATTTTAACTTATTATGTTATTCCGAAGTCCAAGCTGTATTACTGCAAAGTTTCATAAAAATCCGTTCAGTAGTTTTTGCGTGAAAGAGTAATAAACCCACACCCACACACTCACTCACATCCTTACAAACTTTCGCATTTATAATATTAGTAGGAATAGGAATAGTAGGAATACGAATATTAGTAGGATAGTAGGAATAGGAAGTAGGATGTAACTAGATTAGAATTAGAAAAACATCCAAATGTTGACGGGTAGGTAAGCAACTTTTACGTTTTTCCTTTTCAGTTTTTTTTGCAGTTTTTCTAAGAATACTGTCTTGTACAAACATAATAATATTGATATCGATTTATCAGAAAGCCCTGATTGCAAGTTTCCATTTACTATAAATTGTCCTATTTTTGGAAAATTACTTAATATTAGGTCCAAATGTGACCCTGACTGACGATAATATAAATATTAAAGATTTCACAACAAAACACTTATAAGCTTTTCTGTGCATTTTTTTTTCAGTAAGTATGGCGTAATATTTCGGGCTCCCACACATAATTGCAGCATACCTAATGTCGTGCCGCAAAAACCTTCAGCACAACGAGATTTTTTTCGATAAAGCTTTGGCTAAGGATTATGGTACCTTTGATGGCAGTTGACCGTTCTGCACATTTTTTCAAATTCAAATTCAAATTCAAATAGGTATTCATTTCTTTGAAGTAGGTTTTTACAAACTCTTATCGAACGTCAAGTTACGCCATCGCTTCAACAAATCCCTACGGTGAGTGGTCTTGGAAGAAGAAGCGGCAAGAAACTCCCAAGGAGTTTTTTTTTCTCTTTCTCCACTCACAGTTACAGTTGCACTTACTACTAATTACGGCTAAAATACGAAACTCATGTCCAAGCTGATTTATCATTAAAATATTCATCAAGTTTGTAATAACCTTTCGTCATAAGAATGCGTTTGACATGAGTTTTAAGTTTACAGTACGGCATTTCTGTCAATTGTATCGGAACTTTATTATACTTAATTTTAATGCAGTTACCCATGAAAGAGCCACCAGTTTTGCTAAGTCTGAATTTTGGTACAATCAGTTTAGCCTTATTTCTAGTATTTATATTGTGTACATCACTCTTTTTAGGAAAATGGTCATGATATTTTTTTACATACATAATATTATCCAAAATATATTGTGATATTACAGTTAATATGTTTATGTCTTTAAACAAATGTCTAAGCGAATCTCTCGGCCTGAGGTTGTAAATGGCACGTACTGCTCTTTTTTGTAATATAAATATTGACTCTATATCTGCAGCTGAGCCCCACAACAGCAGACCATAAGACATTATACTGTGGAAGTAACTAAAATAGACTAATCTTGCTGTTTCTACGTCAGTCAAAAGCCTTACTTTTTTGACACCGTAGGCAGCAGAACTAAGTCCTGACAAGGCTTTGATATGAGGACTCCATTGCAAATGAGAATCTATAGTAAGGCCTAAAAACTTTGTTGAATCAACTAGTTCTAATACTTCCTTATTCAAAACAATACGAGTTGGAACTTCTTTAACATTTTAACATAACTAATATCGAACCTTGGGGCACACCCATTGTCATGTGTGCTCCAGAAGACTCTATTCCATTAACAACTACTCTTTGAATGCTTTTAAGAAGTAACGTCATGGATCGTAAGAAGAGTGTCGCACGGCTGTTATTGTTAAATAGATATAAAAATGAAGAAGATTTTGGGTTCATCGTCATAATGGTAATACAAGAAAATTTACGATTATGAACCCTGATGACAGTCAGTGAAGACTACTATATTAGAATGAGCATATGTATTTCTATAATTGTGACGGAGGAGTTTTAGGGTCCCGGCAGACTGACTGCAGCCACCGGCGGCTGTGGCGCTTCTTTTTAGAAGCGCGGTCCGGCCGACAGCCGCTTCGGCTGAATTATGCTCACTGTTATTGGAGCTGTTGGCTGTTGGCCGGATCGCGCTTCTAAAGAGAAGTGCCACAGCGCCACAGCCACCGGTGGCTGCAGTCAGTTTGTGGAGACCCTTATGTCAGTGCTATAACTACTGTGAGAAGCAAGGTCAGCAGGAGGTAGCGATATGAGATAAGTATGGCGGGGCGACGGCAGTTTTGGCGTACCTACTGGTGATGCCAGATGTGGAGTAGAGAGGTGATATTGAGAGGAGCGGTGAGAGGAGAGAGAGTTCTTTCTTTTCAGGTTTTCTATTAAATGTTACTGGTCAGCGACCTGGCCGGTATCTATTTAAAAATGGAACGACGACAGCGAAGGAAGATTTTTTGTTGTCACTACTTACATTCATCATTGAATAAAATGGATCTGAAGTTGTAACACTACTCGTGTTTTATTTTGCCCTTTATATACCCTTTATATTATGTTAGTCATTTGTGACCCAAGTAATGGGGCATTCATCAATTAAGGATTAAGGACATGAGGAAGTACGTGTTAACCTTTGATGTTTTAAAATATCTGGATTGAGCGTCGCAATACAATGAAAACAAAAAACAAGGCAACATTATCAAGGATATGTGCGTGCAGGCGATGTTTTACCCGTTCATCTACGTAGGGCACTCGATAAATTTTGAGTTTTGAAAAAGTATTGAAGATATTAACAATATTTTTTTTAGTTTTGTATCAAAACTTTCTCTTATTCTTTATGCAAAGTTTCATTCGCCTAAACCAACTATAAAAATATTTTTGCCGATCTTGATCCCATAGGTCCAAAATAGCGGCTTCGTATGCGGCCATAGCCTCTTTGACACGCTATGAAAAAATCCTTTTATTTTTTTCTTGGGTATTGGTAACAAAAATAATTCACAGGCAGCTAAATAAGGACTGAACGGTGGATGGAGCAAGGTTTAAACACTGGATTTCTCAAGAAACGCCTTTGTTTAGAGGGACGTATGTGACGAATCGTCGTCGTGGCGGAACATGTTTCCCCGAAACTCAGTCTTTGGGCTCCTCTCTCGTAGAGCTTGGAAAACTTTCGGCAATGCTACTGTTGTATACCATTACGGGATAACAGGTGTATAATTTTCCAAAATTATTGTGGACACACGCCAGCTCCGAAAAAAACATTAAGCCACCATATTTTTACCAACGTTTCGTTATGTCAACAGTTTTTATCAGAAACTTTCATTTTGAAAAGACTCAGACGATTGTCTTTTATTTTCCGGATCATGTTAATAAATCCACGTTTCGTCATTCGTGAGGATGTCTAAAACACGTCTTGAAGTTCCGTTTTCAAATCGTAGTCGTGGTGGCGGCGTCTTGCTCACACGCCGTTTCAGAGCGGACTACAGATGTTGTCATCAAATATGACGGAATATTGCAGAAATGCACCACACTTGCTGTTTGCTTGCAAGTTATTGCAGCGCGCCTTGCATTTCTGCGCTGCGTCCAAACATGATGTCACAGTTATGTATGGGAGCCCTTAGGCATAGGTTTCTCGAAGCATACCTATAGTGTATAAAACATTTTTTTTGATACCACATCTGGACAAGTTTATTGATGGATAAATATAAATTTATCTTCTAACTTGTAATCGCTTCGCGTCGTTTTGAGAAACTTGAAAATTTTCCCATTTTTGCAACATGTTTCATCGTAGCTCCGCTCATTTTACATTTCACGATAAATGGACTATACAACAAAAATAAAAACATTAGTTCCTAATATAGGTAAGCCCCAACACACAAACAATGAAACACTTCAGCTTTATGATATTATTAGTAAAGATAACATATAATTTAATAGAATACCATAGAAAGTTGATGAAGACTGATGCGTAGCAAGCCAGTGGGCGTAAGCATGGCCAGCCAGGAGTTCTGCTCCGTTGAGCGAGCTCAACTCGGGGCACGTAGACGTTGACGTCACTATAAGCAAAATGAATTGTGCATTGAAAAATACTATACTAAATTGATAGGTAAATTATATCACTATAGTTTTTTATGTTGACCAAAATCTTTAAACCGATAGGTACCAAGGTAAATTAATTACGAATCCGGGATAAATAAATATAGGTAGCTATCTGTTAGTCGTCGTATTAAAAAAGTCTCTCAGAAACTAAAACAGACTGATATAAATGTGCATAACATTTTTGTTACCGCTAATATCAGAAATATCTAAACTGATTTGAATAATAATAGAAAAATACAAATCAGTCCTACAATAATATGTCGAATAATGTGTTTTTCACAGCGTTTTAAGTTTAATGTTTTTACAATAAATGTTGATTTGTAATTTTAGCTGTTTAATCCTACTAATATTATAAATGCGAAAGTTTGTAAGGATGTATGTGAGTGAGTGAGTGTGTGTGTGGGTTTGTTACTCTTTCACGCAAAAACTACTGAACGGATTTTCATGAAACTTTGCAGTAAACCAGTCCCTTCAAAAATCTCTATAAATTTTAATAAATTATGTTATTCCGATGTCTAAGCTATATTACTGCAAAGTTTCATGAAAATCCGTTTAGTAGTTTTTGCGTGAAAGAGCAACAAACACACACACACACTCACTCACTCACATACATCCTTACAAACTTTCGCATTTATAATATTAGTAGGAAGTAGGATAGGAAGTAGGAAGTAGGATAGGATATTAGTAGGATGTGCTAAGGTAGCTTTCAGACAGAGAGTAGGTAAGTTAGTATGACAATGAAGTAGGTATATCAATGAAAGAAACACCTAAAAATTACAGTACCGCACCCAGGTCTGTGAAGAATAGAGCTCTATTTTATATATTAAACAAAAAATGGGCTAAAGCGCTTCTTCCTTAGTTTTTTTCGACGTAATATCCATCCATCCATCCATCCATCCATTAGCCTTTCGATGTCCCCTGTTGGACGTAGGCCTCCCCTAACTGGCGCCACTCTAACCGGTCCTGAGCCCGTTGAATCCAGCGGATTCCCGCCGTCTTCTTCAGGTCGTCAGTCCACCTGGTCGGGGGGCGCCCTACGCTCCTTTTTCCAAGACGCGGTCTCCATTCAAGGACCTTTCTTCCCCAACGGTTGTCGGTCCTCCGAACTATATGGCCGGCACATTGCCACTTCAGCCGGCTAATTCTCTGGGCTATGTCTGTTAACCGTGTTCGTCTACGGATCTCATCATTTCTGATTCGATCACGCAGAGAAATACCGAGCATAGCCCTCTCCATAGCCCGCTGAGCGACTCTGAGCTTGTGCATCAGACCAATAGTGAAGCACCACGTCTCGGAGCCGTATGTCATCACTGGCAACACACTGCTCGAACACCTTCGACTTCAGGCACTGAGGTTATATATACCTACCTTTATATACCTACATAATTATATATACCGTTATATACCTACCTTTAAAAACGGTGGTAAAAGCAAATTGACGTGAGTAGGTATAGTAAAAATATCCATTTTAATGATATTGAATTGTAATTTGGATACGAATACCCTGATCTTTTGTAATAAAGCTTGTGATAAAATTAACTAGATATTTATGGCGAATAAAAACAAAACATAATTATATACCTAATATCAAGTAAAAAAAGAAATCATTAACATTTTTTTCTATGCGAAAACATAATATAAACGGAAGTTTATCACTAGATTCGTTATTTTCTTAGTCCTTACCATCATTTTTATGTTCTTTATTCTTATTTGGTAGGCATATTTTATTTATTGTTCTAAATTCAGAAACTATATGAAGTCATTGTTCTATGTAACTAAATAAGTATTAAGTACATACCGTTCTGTTCATCTGCAGTTTCTTCTAAATGATCACTGTCATCTTGAATCATCGGATTATTAGATGATGAGTTATTCTTTTGATTTCCTAATATACTATCAATCAGAAAAGTTTTGCTTTTGCCATCAATAACACTGTTTATTGGATTAGCACGATTAATAGATTCACTGTTATCACAAACGTTTCTAGTCTTATGACTGTTATAAAATTTATTAGATAAATTAGTGTTTTGTTCAAAGAATAAAATTTCTGGTCCACCGTACAAATTATTATGAATACGATCACGTTCTTTAAACGTCTTGTGGTCACTATTTTCGCAAATCACATCAATTGTTTCATTTTCACTGTCAAATTCAGTTTCAGATTCACATTTATAATTCACGTCCTCCTTTTTAAAATTCCGTACAACAAGTTGGCTTTCAAAAAGCGATTCGCGATCATTTTCACACGTACTTGAGATATCTTCAATTGCGTTCATTGTTACTAATCGTTTTTATTATTCACTATCATAATAGTTATCAGCGACTACGGATGCGACATCAATCTTAAAAGCCGCTTAGGAAGACTGAATTTCTTTTCGCGGCGGATGTTGCAAGGCGATAATTGCTTCCGAAAATAGGTGGTGCCAAACAAACGGTTGCGGTGGCTGTAGGTATGACCACCGCAAGATGCTGTAACGCTACTGGTTGATATTTCTATGGAGGGGATAACGCCATCTTAAGTAGGTGGGGCTTCGGCGAACGCCTGTGAAGTTTCACACCTTTCTTTTATTTGATAACAGGTTATGAGAGCTTTTTACCGCACAAAAGATTTCTAAAAGCTTATGATGAGCGTCGGATCCGATATCGCTCGTTTATTGTTTGATTCATGTCGTCAATTTATTATGAGGGTTATATTTTGATGGTACAATTGTTGGTAGTAGGATATAAAAGCGAAGTGGAAATTAGATCTAAAACAAAAAATTTTATTGGATAGGTATGCTGAGTTCATGTTAGGGATTGAATTCAATGTTGTTTTGTCAGTTATAAATTACGTAGTTATTTTGATGGTTTCATATTTTTTATTCAAAAATGATAACATGTTGATTTTTTATATTTTCATGATATTATACTTAGTCTACAAAAATATTTTTTATTATGAAGCTAAGCTAAAGCAGATCCCTAAATAATATCGTCGTTATATTTAAAAAATCAAATAAACTTTTAGTAAGCCATAGTGAGTTGGCTTAAAAATTATTAGTTTATTATTAATTATTAGTTTAAAAATTATTATTGGTTGAGTTAAAAATTAATTTTAAGTGGAGTTTTACCAACTGTCAAAATAAATAAACCACATTAAGTGCAATTATCAGGATGTGACCTAATACTAAAAACATTTAATATGAAATTTGAGCATTTGAACAACGACGAAGGTCAACAAAAATCTTTGCTTACCTGCTAATACTTAAAAGTAGGCATATTTTATTTAAATATGAAAGAACACAATTAATGTTTAGTGTATAAATCCTGGAAAAACTAAAATATTTTAGAAATTAATTTATTAGTGTGTGTGAATCTTTGTCAAAATACTCTTCAATAAAAATAACAATTTACCTACGTGTCTCAACATTTTGCAATAATAATCCTGAGAGGGTAAAAATAGGGGCTGAAAATTTGTCAACACATACATAGAAGTTGAGCCGAAACCACTAGACTTAGGCGCTTTACACACGGAGCAACTTAAGTTGAGGCAACTATCAACATTTCAAAAGTTTCCTGTAAAAGTTGATAGTTGCTAAAACGTTTACAGTTTACAATTTTTACAATTTGTGAGCTACTTTTATAGCCGAGTAGCTTAATCTAGGCATTTCCGGGCATAGGAAGAGGGCTTTAAGAAATCTTAATATTGACCTGGTCATTATAAGATATTGTCAGGTTAGTTAATTACGTAACAACTTAAGACAGAAGGTTCCATAAGTAGGGACTGAATAAATTAATAACCGACTTGGTATTATCACATGGATCATACAACTTTTTACAGTAAAAGAACTGAGTTGCGAGACTTGGTTTTTTTGACAAGTAATGTTTTTTATGGGATAGATATCCACCTAGTTACTAAAAAAATTAATGCTTTCTTCTTTTAGACCTTTTTCGTCTTTTTCTAACTTTTGAATTTAGAAAATCACATGACAGGGATAAAAAAATTAAACCTGGATTAAGGCGCGTTTATTAATAAGGACCTCACCGTTTTATTCATATTTTACATAATTTGAAAGTTGTATAATGAAGCATATTATCACTTCATGTACAAATACACCCATAGCATCGCCCCATTCGGACACTGTCCGTAGAGTGAGATTCACACGCTCCATTCTGGCCTCTCTTTCAGACTGTATTTGGTCTTTGCTAGCCCGATTGCTGGCCAGGTATCTTCTCTACAACTGTGCTGCCGTCTCATCATCATCATCGCAACCCATAACTGTCCCACTGCTGGGCGATCGTCTCATCTCAGAATGAAAAGGTTAAGGCCATAGTCAAACCACGCTGGCCAAATGTGGATTATAGGGCTTCACACACCTTTGAGTTTTGCGGACCCTCTGACATGCAGGTTTCCTCACGATGTTTTTCTACACCGTTAAAGCACATGAATAAGTAAAGAACGTTAAAGCGAGTGATATTCAAATGCTTAAAACGCACATAACTCCACAGTATAAGTATGACACTACTCATATTTACACTGTGATAACTCCATAAAGTCAGAGGTGCCTCTGGATTCGAACTCAGACCCCCGAGTAGAAGGGCGAATTCTTAATCCAACAAGATATCACAGCCTAAGTGGTGCCTTATGCGTACCCATAAACACCGGGCATAAGCAGATCATGGATGTGAGGAATAGAGTTGCGGAAAAAACGTACCCTTGAAAAACTCTGGCATGGACTGTCATTGCTTGAGACATGCCTCCATCAGACAGCAACGTGGAAGGTTCAGTCACTCAAAAAGTCCAGCTGATAACCAGGAAGCTTGCTCTTAAGTTTTAAAATAGCGTGCCGGACCTAATCGAAGGCCTTCGAGACATGTCGTCCCCCGTTTTTTTTATGGGCCTCGCCTTAAATAAGCATGGCATATGCTATAAGATCTCCTATCATTGAGTCACTCCCAGAAAATTCTTTCATTTGTTTTTATTCTCTTTCAATCAGTTGAAGGTATCAGCTTCAAAATTGAGTTGCAAGATTCCACCTATCAAACATTGTTGCATTGCAAATTAAATAAAACTCGTTAAAATGGGAAAATCACGGAATTCAGGGCCAGTCAATGAATGTTTATATACCCATTTACTTTTGAAATGTGTTTTACATTATGCAAAAAAGTAAACAAAACTTTTCGCGATCTTTTTTTTATTTGAAAGCTGGTACTGTTTGTATGGTTCATTTGAGCTACAGGAAAAAATGCGTTTGTCGTAAAACACTCAGCTCGAAAAGAGTTTTATTAAGTAGGTACCTAATATTGTTGCACTTTAACTTTCACACTTGAACATCTGACATACATCACCTCACACGCACACCTGATAGCTCCCTTACCTGATCTGCTTGGCACCTTATTGACTGCAATTAATAAAACTGATTGACCAATGGATTGATTGGGCTTCGCCAGTAGCATACCATTTCCGTCACTTAATTAAGTTTCACTTTTCATTTTCCAACTTCCATTCGTACCATGCGATAAATAAATAATAGTTATTAAACCATTTTTTTATTTTTACTATCAGAATCCAGGAGAAGTCTTTACATAAACTTTTGAACTTCTCCTCTTGTCCACTTTTTATTTATGAAATAACAACCATAAATCAAACACATATTTTTACTAATAACTCAAAAGAAGTCGTCAGATGTCGCTCAAATTTAAATGAGAAGCTCGTTTATTCACTACTAGCTGACCCGGCAGGCGTCGTTCTGCAATATATTGTTAAATATGTCGCCCGAAGCTTCGCCCGACGCTAATTACTTCTAACGACGATATCTCAAAAAATATCCATCTGACTGATATGTAACAGGCAACTTTGATCTGCATTAAATGCCTAAGCTAACTAACATATTCATTTGGATAAGGATTAATACTGAACTACAGAAAATAGCTTTGAAAATAACGTAATGTTTTTAATTAAAAAATTTAACATAAAAGTGGTTATTGTAAGTCAGCCGTAAGAGTTAGAGACTTGCTATTGCGGACTTTTTTGTAGCATTTTTATAGATCTTGAATTCGCTAGTAGTACATTACTCAACTATATTTGTGCTAGTTTACGCGGCGTTCGCATCGAAAGCTCCCAGTTGGCGAAACCTCTTCCACATTATCGCTAAATTTCTACTAATTTACATAAAAGTATAATAAATTATATATCTAAACCTGCCTAAAGAATCACTCTTTCTAATGTTGAAAACCATATAAAAATCTGTTTCATAATTTTCGAGTTTATCGCGTCCAGACAGACAGACAGACAGAAAACAGGACTTCTTTTTATAATATGTATAGAACTATAGAAGATGTTATCCAAGTTAAGCACTGTGTTACTGGGGAGGTAAAAAGGTTAGTTATCATTTATTCAATCAACAAAATTCAATTAAATAAAATCCAATTTCAAACTTCAGAAAGTCCAGTAATTTGTTATTTTGGTACCTATTTCATTTGAAAATTATTGGTTTTCATTAAACTCATCAAACCTTATTATTAAATTAAGTTTAATTATTATAAAATAATTTTACAATAACCTCATAATTCCATCTTTGGTGAAAGTTAGTATCTAATAGTGTCTTAGGCAGAACGAGTCCCAAAGCCACGTAAAAACCTTCAAAATATATGACATTCCGTGTAAACAAAAGAGATGCATATAAGGTCAGGGGGGCAAAGTGCGCCATACTTTTTTCATAGTTGACTTTGGTGCAATATTACTCGTTTTTAAGTTAACGAATGACACATGTCGTAGTTCCATAACAATCTGTGATATTTTGCAATTACAACCAATGTCTTATCATTAGAATCTGACAGTAAATTAATGATTTTTAGCATAAAATTTGAAAACAGTCTGACCAGGCGCACTTTGCCTTCAAATCGGGTAAGTGCGCCTAGTATTAATAAAACGTAAAAATGAAGCATTAGAATAAAAACCACTTCATATTATTATAAGACAACAAGCAACGAAACCCAATGCATTTCATTTTATTGAATAGGCACATTCTAGGAGAATCTATGTACTAAAAACCAAATATCGGCTAAGTGCGCCATACAATCAGCATGCAGAGGCTGTAAACATTTTTTTCTAAATATTGATAATCGAGTGCCAAGTTTATTTTTTCTTTTAAAATCATAATTTTTTTTTATTTTTATTTAAATGCTTAAAAAATAAAATTTATATCAAATCAAATCCACGAATGTACTATATTATCCACAAAATTTTAATGAGATATTAAATTTGTATGTATTTCACTGATAAACGTAGGTATATTGTGCAAATCTATATTTATAAAACTCTTGCGTTACTGAGTGACTGACTAACAGACGACGCACAGCCGAAACTACTGAACGGATGAAGCTGAAAATTTGGCATGTATGTTCCTTGGGGAGCGTAGGGGAGCACTAAGAGAGGATTTTTGGAAATTCCCTCTCTAAAGGGATAACCTGAAAAAAAACTTATACGCGGACGAAGCCGTGGGGAAAAGCTAGTTAAAGTTATATCTAAATCTGTTGAAGATACCGCTTTACAATTTGCAAGATTTGACCCATCCATACAAAGAAGCAAACATTCGAAGTGAAATAAAAGCTTTTTAAAAAGACACATTTTAAAAGGTTTGTAAACTCTGGATTGCGGCGAAGTGCGCCATACAAAATGTCAATATGGCGCGCTTTCCCAACTTTACAAATTTGAGGTTAGAATATTTAACTTTAAAAAATTATATTAATTTTACGAGATAGGAGTGATATAATATCAGAATCTTACAGCAAAATATTTAAACTGTGCACTTAACTGACTCGTATATCGGTAAAAAGTCGATTTCTTGAGATTTACGACGATTTGTCGCCCTACAGTCATCTCTCCTCAGCCTCACCACTTTGAATAAGAGTGAAAATAAAATGGCGTGTTTTTGCAACTTACATGACTACAGCCATCTGTGACTCTCATCAAGAACTAAGACTTAGTTTGTAGCATCGATGTAGGATGTCACTACTAGTAACCAGTCAGTAGTTTTCGAGATATTTGTAGTAGGCGCACTTGCCCGGTAGGCGCACTTTGCCCCCCTCACCTTACATATTATGTCAGCGAGTAGGTACAATAGGTAGGTACTCGCTGACTGTTCATACCGCCAGCGAGTACTTGCTCGCATATGCATCTCTTTTGTTTACACGTAATATCATAATTATTTATAGTGCGCCCAACTTATCTCTGAAATGGCAAAAATTGGAACTAATGCCGCCATGTTAAAAAGTCATTCATAAGTAGGTACGTTAGAGTCATTCATATATTATGTCAGTTACTACCTGTCGAATTGCGGGCGATGATTGGTCCAATGCCTCTCTTCGTTTCAGAGATAAGTTGGGTTTACTGTAAGTCCCATGCTTGGGCAAAAAAATAGCCCATAGCTACCTACATACACTCTCTATTTTTCTATTTCTCTATCTCGGTGCTGCTCGCCGGCGCGGCGGTAGTCACCACCTAATCGCAATAGAACCATTTGTGAAGCTAAACTAGATTGTAGCGCAATCTTGCCAATGCAAGTCGAACTTTTTGCCATTTCAACGTACGACTGTACGAAGTCCCATTTTCTATGAATAGATACACGAGAAACAATTTTCTCCCGTTTCATGTTCCGGCGCTAGATGGCGCGTTCCACCCCTCTTTGAAAACACACCTGAAGTAATGAGAACTTCTATAAACTAGATGGCGTCAAAGTTCAAGTTTGTTGTTGGGTAACTTACAAAGTGTAACTTGTTTGTTCAAACTCCTTGTTCTTAACTAATCAAGTATGGTCTATGTTGTAGTTTTAACACAGAGTATCTACATACATATTATATGCCTTCTGTGGTTGTAGTGTCTGAAAATAGGATAAATTAAGTTAAATATATGTTTGCTTACTGATCCTGTTGCAAAACCCCTGATCTAGGAGGAGGAAAATAGATTTTCGGGGTAAATTTTTGGAGGATGCAACAATCGTAGGTACCAGTCTGGTTACGCCCATAATTATCATAATTATCATCTCTCAAAGTCTCTTAATATCTAGGTATTATAGTCGTCATATATATTATATGAGATAACAAATATGAGATATCTTTGTTCTATTTTCTATTCCCAAAAACACAAACAGATGCTGCTATGATTTTAGAGAATTAAGCCAAATTGATTCTAAATTCCCATTCTAAAACTGCATTTTACAAACAGATAGTTAAGCTATCATCTATGCATGCCCACGTCCGCGCCGTGTTGAGTGGTGGATAGACAGAAAAAATATTAGTTCTATTTCTTTTGGAAGATTTGTTACATTCTGTGCAAAACAAACATATTTTCATCAAAAACATAAGAGTTACATTTTATTGGGTGTTGTGAGATTGTTTGTCTGGAAATATGTATGTTTAAACTATACTCGTCGGAATGTAGAGTTACTGGTTTGTTCAAATATTCCATTCAAATATTCTAGTAGATAGCTGTTCGAAAGAATATAAACGTATTTTTTATGTAACAATACCCAGTTTATTAATCAGCCTAACATATGAGTACTCGTAAGTATGTCGTTAATAAATCTATCCTAATACTTTTTTTATTAAGACGAAATTACCTTCATATTACTTTATTCTCCAGTTTTTTTCTTCTTCACGACATCTCTTCAAACATATGATTATATTTTAATACCTACAATATTTAAAAGCTTGCCTAATTAATTATTTTTGATTACGATGGCAATAATCACTATTTATTTACCTTTATATTTTTTTTACCTTTATAATTTATTTTTAAACCTCATTGTGTATGTACGTGCTTACGAGGGCAAGTCATTTCCCTTATCCCCATATTGTAGGCTAAAGATTTCGAGTTTTTATTACGGTAAAGGCTTCAATGAAAACCTATCAAAAGAAAGTGCTGAAATGACTGGCCAGTTATAGAATACGTATTATGGTAGCATTTTTCTTACGAACAACTCATACTCGACACTCAGTTATTGTTGTTTTGCTCAACAACGGGCTAGGTCATCAATCCTTGCCTCCACAAATCCTCATTACAACGCTTGGTCGAGTGCTGCATGCTTCGTAGGGGTGTTCCGCGTATACAGGGACTACGAATTCCACAATTTTCGTTGCAAACCATTTTAAAGTGTCACATTCTTGTACTGTGGGTTCAAAATATATTTACATAATATTTATTGCAGATATGACAGATTCATTATATGGGTGGAATAAGGTAGAAATAAAGAAGGTACCTATTGGTTCTCATGGTCTCAGGCGGTGCACGACAAAAAAAATTTGCTGGCTGACTCAAGCAAGAAGGTTGAAGTAGCAAGTGGGATTGCCATTATCAAAGACGATAATCAATAATGACATCTTAAGAAGTGACAGAAGGTTGGTGGCGGAAGGAAGCGGGCTCCTGCTTAGTAATACATCGTCAGTTAAGGATGTATTACTAAGCAGGAGCTTCCTTCCGCCACCAACCTTCTGTCACTTCTTAAGATGTCATGCTATGCCGGTATGGTATTGGAAATTGGGATCCAATATTCAAAACCTCAATACCATAATACACCCAAAGCCTTGCGATTAATCTCTGTTATGCTGAATTATAAAATTTATTAGTAGGTACATAGATACCTACTTAATAACTGCATGTTTCCACTCCCGCCCGAAAGATTAATAGTCAAAATGTTACACAAATATGCTTTTTTTAATTTTTATGCTTAGTATAGTAACCTTACAAATGGTGTCGCATTTTACTAGAAACTTTATCAAAATCGTGAGATGTAAGGTGTCCGTGGCGTCGCAATATATCAATCAGTTGCTTCGAGCGTGTGCAGGATCCATTTTCAGCTTTGTCATTGGTAACTTATCAGATTTCCACGCTTTTATTGTGTAAGAGAACACGAGTTCTTCAAGAACTTGTCTTTGATATATCGATGAAGTCACTGATCCGTTTTAGGCTATTTTCGAATGGCATTTCATAAGAGACACGAATAAAAAATGGCTGAAAATCACTTCAACGCGCACTAGAGTGGCTATCTATCTCCTCTTATTTAGGTATAAGGTATAACAACCAATTGATACATTTTAAAGTTACATCATTTTTATAAAAAAAATAGTTACATTACAGTAGAAGTACATTGGTATTCTGTGTAATTATTTACAGAATCTTCTGAAAATTAATATCAAGTTCTAAGTAATTTAAAACGGCGTTGAACGAAATCATGAAACGAAAAAAGGTGAAGCAGACTTTACATTTTATTTTCCCTAATTACTAACAAACCTTTCATATCAAAGATCTATTTTGGGGATTTAAATCGGGAGAATTTATTTTTTGTTCACAAATTAGAACTTGGGTTTCAGCTGGTGAATACCTAAATACTCCAAGGGTTAAAGCTCTTGGGTTTAAGTAATTCTGCGAATTTAAAGAATGTTCATATCTGTTTTCCATGAAACTATATTAAAAACATTTCTTTAAAACTGTGTTACCCCAACGTAGTTAAATTTTATTAACATAACTAGAGAACCGCCCGCGCTTCGCTTCGGGACCCGTAGGTAACAGCCGCGTAGGTCCCGCTCCCGTAGGAATTTAGGCTAAAAAGTAGCCTACTACTCGCTCTCTTCACTCCACCCTGTCTGAGGTGTGTGGAGCCCTCGGGACAGTTAGTTCCCCTTTGGGGGTGTCTCTCGCGGCCCGTTAAAACGGGCCGGTTCTTGGGCTGGGCCCTAAGGCCCTTGGTTGTCCATCTGTGGTTAACCAATAGGTCAAGTCCGTTGAGTGGTGGCCTTTTTACAGGCCACAGAGTCTTAAACGGGATGGGGTTCATCTTCGCGCCGCCCAGGCGATCGAGGCCCTACCGGGTGAATCCCGCTGGTGGGAAGCCCAGCAGGAGCCGATCAGCGCCGGGCGACGACTTACGAAGCCCCAGTATCAGTCAGTGCTAGCCCCGTCCCGCGCAACCAGCAAGTCGCGCGGGAAGGCCCAGCGGTCCGCTGGACGGGTGTGGAGCGGCGCCAGGTCCTGCAGATGCGGGAACCGCGACGCGTCGACTCGCCCGAACATGTTGCGTGCCAATCTCTCGATGAAGTCGTTCAGGCTCTCGACTCCAAGGTCCCTCTGGTCCGCTGGCACTATCCTGTTGGCTGAGCAACTTGCGGACATCAGTCAACAGGATAGTGCCAGCGGGCGGGCGGTACACTGAATACAGCCGGAGCGGGGAGTAGCCTATTACATTTGCCTATGACTTAAGTAAATTACATGTAGTATTTGACAGCGTAATTCAGAACTTGCAAATGAATTTTATTACCGCCATCTATTAACAACTCCGAAAATGAATATCTAGCAACTAACAAAACATCGAACTTCCCATGGGAATGGGATGTTTTTCCGCGGTAAAAAGTAGCCTACGTCACTCTCCACCCTCCTAACTATCCCCACACACATAAACCTTACCATATAATAGCTTTGTTGCGACGTGAAAGCGTCACAAACAAACAAACAAACAAACACACTTTCACATTTATAATATTAGTAAGGAAGTAAGGAAGTAAGGATAATAAAGTTACCTAAGTAAAAACATGCCTAAGAATAACGGACAATTTATGAAAGAAATCATGTGTTAAAACTTATTATAGCATAT
This sequence comes from Hesperia comma, assembly GCA_905404135.1. NCBI lineage: Eukaryota > Metazoa > Arthropoda > Insecta > Lepidoptera > Hesperiidae > Hesperia > Hesperia comma. Next base: position 8,647,814 of record FR990021.1, on the reverse strand, counting down.
CATATCATATTCATAAGAAATATAAGCTGTAATGTATCCAAATGGTACCTACTTCAGGGCGGCGATGATGCCAAAAACATGATAAGGGAAAAAGGACAGGAACTATTCTCGTTTTTATTTGTTCCTGTAGTGTTACAATAACAATATCAAACAATTATCAAACAGCAAAACATTGGTAGGGTCTGAATTAAATTCGCGTTAAATTGTATTCTGTGATACATAATACGAGTACAAATGGGTATTGTTTAGGTGGCTGCAACCAACTAATGGCCCAATACTGAGCGCGGGTCTCTTCTTATCATTGGAGAGACCTAGAGCCACCCTGCCCATCCTGCTCCAATACGGATTGGTGGAGGAGTTAGTGGTTATCGGAAGCTTTGATGCCGCCCGAAGGCCTCTGACACTGGTTTAACGACTGTAATCTATCGATACCCAACAAACGTGATCAACGGCTTACAAAGTGTAAGTATAGAAAAGTATTTTTATATTTGCTATGATTAAAAGACAAGATTTTATAGTTTCTGAAATGTTTGAAGAAAGATTATCTGTTCCATAAAAATTAATAAAAACATAAGGATGAAATCTTTTTAATCCTAATGTTTTTACTTCTTCTTCTTATGACTCTAGCTAGAGTACCTATTTATGGAATATAAATATTATAAGTTTTGTACATAGATCGTACGAGTGAGTATTACCATGGTACTGTTTCTGCCATGTACCTATACTTAATTATTTTTAAGATCAAGTGTGTTCCGGTTGGAAAGATGATGATTGTGAACCTTGTTGGATCTGATCGCTGACGATCGAATCGACGAATCAATGTAAGCTTTTTGTTATTTATTCATCATTAAATAACCAAAAAGCTTAGATTGAAAGTTTAGGACTTAGGTATATATTTAATCACTGTAGAAAATATAACTGTAGATACTGCACACTTTGGTAACAGAAAATATATTTCACGCGGGAAGGATGGCAGAAAAAGCTACATTTATAATTAAAATGTTCAAGCTTTTTTGTTTGATGCGAACCTTTCCTCGCGATTGTTAAAGTTTTAAATTTAAGCTCGTGTTCTTTCCTCTTATTTACTATCTTATTAATGTTTATAAAATATTAAATGATCCGGCAGACATTGCAGACATCGCAACATATATAAATATTCTAACAGACTAGTTAAAATGTTAAATATGTATAAATAAATCAGAATAGGCGTACCAGAAACCCGTTATGCCGAATTTTATCTCTTGATATCAGTATAACACATTGGAGTCTTTAGGGCATCGTATGAGTTACTCCAAACTCAAAATTTTATGTACTCTGGGTACCCCATAGACATAAGTATTGCTCCATGTTTGGGAAGCGATTGAACGTGAACTCGTAACTTGATAGGTTTTTGTCATAATATTTTAGTAATATAGCAGTATTTTTGTATGTACACGAGAAAATACTGAAGCGTTGTTATATTCTTATAAAGACAATAGCGGAATGAGAACATGACATGGTTGTTCGATGCGGTGTGAAACACACTCAAAGTCGATACTATACGTAACAAATATGGCACCGGGCACTAACACTCATACTTCATTATTTAAACACTGCCTTAATTTTAAAACACCTTTATAATAAACTTCACCTGTATGTTATAATGTAACGAAATCTATCATTGTATTTTAACAGACTTCTAAATGAAGAAGGATTTAAGTTGACACATAAACCTAGATTTTTATGAATGTCCAGAAACTTGGCAATTTGTAAACTGTTTTTTTCAGTTAACAAAGCACTTACACCTACTTCCAAGATGATCCCATTGCCACCGATCGATGATGGAATTGCAAGGAAATCGAGGGTAACCGTCAAGGCACGTGCTTGTGACTTTGATATAATTACTTTTATTGCTTGTATTTTTTTGTATTCGATCGATTTTATTTTTGTTTCTTTTAACTAACAGACATGGCTGTGATAAATTGAAAAATCTGATTTATATAATAACAAGGACGAATGACAATACAGTTATAATATGGCAACAGCGAACTGCTGTGATAGTGGAGATCTAAGATGAGGATGGGAACTTGGAATACTTAAATACATGTAAAATTACAGGAGACTTGCATTTTTACTATTTACTTCGGTGTACTTTTACATTTCACATTCAATTTAAGAAATCACGCAAAATCAACTTACCTACGTTAAAACTAAGAATCCTTTTAATCAAAATGGGTGCCTATGTACCTATACCTACATTTTTAAGTACCTAATTGGAAGGTTGAGAGGAATGCAAACCCTTCAAATAACAATATGAAAGGTAACTTTTACTTTTGGGTAGTAGGTTTTGCCCAAGACATATAAATTCTAACTAGGTATACACTTAGTAGCTAACTTTGCGTCGCATTGGGAAACATGTCTCACATCCATACCCGAGAATGCTTTGGATTTGGACTGACAAATAAAAATGAATAAATGTCCGGATGAAGATAAGACCAATATGACCACTGAGACAAACAAGTCTCACTGGTCATACCAGTATGACAACCCAGTATGACCACCGAGAAGCACCCAATATGTGGACGTTTGATATAGAATATAGTTTTGATTGCATTCCCCACAAATGCCAGCCTTCTGGTCTTGTGAACTAAGGTAAGGCCGTAAGTAAATTTTGCTTACACCCGCATTTATCTAATAATAGTTTATTGCAACAGCGACAGCCGAGTGGTTTCAATGTTGGATCTCTCTTGATGTAACTCTTATCACTTGTTTCGGGGAACAAAAAACATCGTGAAGGAACCTGGTCAGCGAGTTCTCCATAATGTTATCAAATATGTGTCTGGTTCGCCAACTTCCAATTAACCAGCATGGTGGATTATGGTCTGTTCTCTTCACTTTGTGAGACCTGTGCCCAGCAGCGAGACAGGGTTAATAGTTGCGATGATCACGCAATAAATCTTACAATAAACCTAAAGGAAGGGTTAAAATTAATAAATAAGCAACTGAAAACCGATTAGCCAATGTCACTGCCAACGCTCAACTTAATGCCATTTTATTAATTATTATGAATGAAAGTTTATTTTGTTGTATTTATTAACTCAAAATTAATTTGATTGGAGATTCAGTACTTGAAACAAAGTTTGTCCTTGATACTACAGGGTAAATGCCTTTAATACCTTCCAGTCTCATAGTTAGATACGTAAATTAATAAATCCTTAACTTCGTAACCATTTATTAATAGACAAGAAACTAATCCAATAACTAGTTAAATTACTCTCTAAAATCCCTGAAGGATATTTTACTCGTATATGGGTACTTTGAAGGGCAACCTGGTTATATAAATTTAATCTATTATTAGTAGATACCTAAATAAAATTTAGAGCATACCTTGGGATAATTTATAATTTTCAAATTATTATTATAATTTTATGTTGGTAGCCAATATTAGGTACGAGTATTATAAGTAGATGTGCCATCTGATAGTCACTGTCGCGTTTTCCGCTAACAAAAAAGGAAGAGGATTGAAAGAAAAATTTAGATAATGTAGAATTGTAAAATCGCTTTTATGAATGTGACTTTGTTTTGTAGTAAGTACCTATGTATGTTTAAGTATAGTGTACCTAGTCGGAACCATGGTTGCACATAGCCCATTTAAGCTTGACCAACTTTTTTTGTGTATTTAGGTATACCTACTCAGTTCGGTTCGAACAGAAAATTATTTTTGGGTTGAATAGTCCATTTACTGAGGAAGGCTATATAGGCTATATAACATCACGCTACGATTAATAGGAGAGGAGCAACAAGTTTCCCGTAGCGAAGCGAGGGCGTCTAAAAGTCATTGATATGCACGACGTAGAGAAACTTAGTAGGAAGGAGATTTTAATAAAATAGTGGCCCGAGTAGTCCTTACTATATAAACGAAATTTACTGCAACAAAAACGAAATTTATGGTTATTATTCGACATCTACCTTTTTTAAGATTGAGGCTGAACAATTCAAAGTGGAAACGAATGGGTGTCCCTGGATTTATCAGATTTATTGTCGGAGGTTATGTAACTTACTGCACATAAATATGCTGCCCGAAGCGATGTTTTGTAAAGGCAATGTGTGTGTAAATCAGGTTATCCGCCTATAAAATGATGAAACACTATCCATCCTTATTTTAAGTTTAATAAAAAAAACAATATGTCACCACCGGAGAAGCATAAGTACATAAGGTAAGTAATTAAGTAGATACTAAGTTCATTTATTCGAACACTCTATTTACCTTGTTTTAGACATCAATATTCTTATTGATACGTAGCCAACAAATATGTCATCTTATATCCTTCAAGTCGAGATTGGCATTTCTTAATACTTATCCATATTTTATTGAATATCACCCTATTTGTTAAGCGGAAGATCTGTTCAAGAAATGATGGATTGGAAATCGTTGATAAATAAAGTGATTTTGCAGTATTCGAGATAAAAACGTCATCTTTAATTTTGTTTTAAAGTAGATATTAAAGTAATATTTATTACGTATTATATTTAGACGGGATTTTTTTTATGTTGACGTTAAGTTTATCAAATTATAAGATGTTTACATAATAGCTTTTTAAAACTACTAACACTAATGAAGACCGCATCCAAAACAATTATTAACGTTACTGAGGTTAGTGATTAGTGGGAATAAAATGCAAAGACAAATTTACAATCAGTGTTATTAGGTCAATTGGGTTAATAAAATGTAAACTCCCTAAAAAACGATATAATTAATAATTGTAGGATATTATTATTTCTTTCCTTCATATAAAACATTACATTGCATAAAATATGTTAAGATGTATTGGGCTTTGCGGTACGCGGTCAGTTTCATTCACAGAACAGAGAGATTTCTCGTATACCTACCTACGTTACCCATTATGATAATGATAAAGAATTTTTATTCAAGTTAGGACAGATGTAGCAACCCTTAGTACCCTCGACCGTGGCTGTGCCGACAATACAAAACGTACCTACCTTTTCTCTTTACGGACTGTGGTTCAGAATTTTAACAACGACATTGAAAACTTCACTCGAGTAACACATTCACACGCGAATATTTAATTACAGTTGTACCTATTTTTGGTCGCAAGAATGGAATTTAATTAGCGAATTGGTGTTAACTCTGCGAGTAGGTAGGTACTTGCTATTTTTACCAGATTTCGCAATGCAAGGCAGGGTAGGGTGTAACATAATCCTACTAATATTATAAATGCGAAAGTTTGTAAGGATGTATGTGAGTGTGTGTGTGGGTTTGTTACTTTTTCACGCAAAAACTACTGAACGGATTTTCATGAAACTTTGCAGTAGGTAATATAGCTTAGACATCGGAATAACATATGTAATTTGTTAAAATTTATAGAGATTTTTGAAGGGACGGGTTTCCCGAAGCGAAGCGAGGGCGGATTTACTAGTATAAGTATATTGCTAAGTATTTTCTTTGTGACTGTCCTCTGGATCGATTTTGATTAAGGAAAAAAATGTACGAAGTTAATTAACGACACTTATAATTGAAAATCGTCTTTACTTTTCTCTAATCTTTTATTTCAAATGACCATATTATAAGTGATCTTCACTCGCGTTTGAAACTTGATAAGGAGCCAATGATTCAAGTTTAAATTTTCTACGTTCTCGCTGCGAAGTCGAGTTTCAATATTATAATTTACTAGAGAACCGCCCGCGCTTCGCTTCGGGACCCGTAGGTAACAGCCGCGTAGGTCTCGCTCCCGTAGGAATTTAGGCTAAAAAGTAGCCTACTACTCGCTCTCTTCACTTCACCCTGTCTGAGGTGTGTGGAGCCCTCGGGACAGTTAGTTCCCCTTTGGGGGGTCTCTCGCGGCCCGTTAAAACGGGCCGGTCCTTGGGTTGGGCCCTAAGGCCCTTGGTTGTCCATCTGTGGTTAACCAATAGGTCAAGTCCGGTGAGTGGTGGCCTTTTTACAGGCCACAGAGTCTTAAACGGGATGGGGTTCATCTTCGCGCCGCCCAGGCGATCGAGGCCCTACCGGGTGAATCCCGCTGGTGGGAAGCCCAGCAGGAGCCGATCAGCGCCGGGCGACGACTTACGAAGCCCCAGTATCAGTCAGTGCTAGCCCCGTCCCGCGCAACCAGCAAGTCGCGCGGGAAGGCCCAGCGGTCCGGTGGACGGGTGTGGAGCGGCACCAGGTCCTGCAGATGCGGGAACCGCGACGCGTCGACACACCCGAACATGTTGCGTGCCAATCTCTCGATGAAGTCGTCCAGGCTCTCGACTCAAAGGTCCCTCTGGATGACGGCGTTCCTGACGTACCTCGGCGCACCAGTCAGCCGGCGGAGCGCAATCGCCTGAACCGCACGCATCCTCTTGCGCTGCGGTTCGCTGGCGAGCGCGTACCACGCCGGTGCCGCGTACGTGAGGCGGGATCTGATGTAGGTCTTGTAGACCCCGAGCTTCAGTCCGAGAGGGAGGCTCGAGGAGAGCACTGGTTTCTGCCATCGCGCTTCTGGAATTCGCGACGGCTTTCGTAACCTGTGGCTTCATCGAAAGTCTTCCGTCGATTTTGCCCCCAGGTATTTGGCCTGTGGGGCCCATTGGATATCTTGTCCGTGAAGCTCCAGAGTAGGGTCCCGCCTGTTGAGGTATCCTCCTATGTTCACGGCCTGCGTCTTCCCGACATTCACCGACAGTCTCCACGCGGCGAGCCATTCGGGGAGGGCATCAAGCGCACGCTACATCTTGACGATGGCGTGGGTTCTATTCAGCGACGTGGTGATGTACGTCACGTCATCGGCATACAGGGCAAGCGACGCCCCCCTGCCGCCGGGATGTCGTCGGTGTAGCAGGCGTAGCAGACCGGGGACAGGCAACTCCCTTGCGGGACGCCGGCTGCGATCGGACGCTCGGTGGATTCGGCGTCTTCAACCACTACTCTGAAACTTCTATTTTCGAGGAAACTGGTGATCACCTTAACGGCACTCCGGGGCGCCGACGACTGCGAGATCTTGTAGAGAAAGCCGTCATGCCAAACACGGTCGAACGCCTTTTCCATGTCGAGGAATACTGCACACGCGCGTTCTCTCTTATTCAGAGCCGTGGTAACGGTGTGCAACACCCTTGTGGAGGAAAAGGGGAGATCTCCCGCCAGGCGATGTCACTGCCTGGGGACCGCGGTCCGAATGTTAACTCGGACCATTTGTATATCTTGAAATCTTGATAGCGCGGTTGAGGATACGTCTCCTGATTGGCCAGTTCAGTATGACGCGTATGACGTAGTCTATTGTTTCACTGCACTCGTTGCTTGTGGTTGCGTGGTCAGCATTATGTACGGCGCGCGCTCACATTACTGTAGGTATCGCGCCGCTACACCCTCGACAGTGTAGCCGTGCTGTTCAGCGGCATCAAAAAGTAGCCTTCCACTTCTGTTGGCAGCTAGGCTATTCCACCCCGGATGCTTGCAGTTCCAGTCGACCGCGCCCACCACCGGTGTCGGCGAGTCCAGCAACTTGCGGACATCACCCAACAGGATAGTGCCAGCGGGCGGGCGGTACACTGAATACAGCCGGAGCGGGGAGTTCTCGAGGCAGAGCTAAAGTAGCCTATTACATTTGACTTAGGTAAATTACATGTAGTATTTGATAGTGTAATTCAGAACTTGCAAATGAATTTTATTAACGCCATCTATTAACAACTCCAAAAATAAATATCTAGCAACTAACAAAACATCGATCTTCCCATGGGAATGGGATGTTTTTCCGCGGTAAAAAGTAGCCTACGTCACTCTCCACCCTCCTAACTATCCCCACACACATAAACCTTACCATATAATAGCTTTGTTGCGACGTGAAAGCGTCACAAACAAACAAACAAACAAACAAACACACTTTCACATTTATAATATTAGTAATTATAGTAATTATAATTTATTTCAAACTAGAGAACCGCCCGCGCTTCGCTTCGGGACCCGTAGGTAACAGCCGCGTAGGTCTCGCTGCCGTAGGAATTTAGGCTAAAAAGTAGCCTACTACTCGCTCTCTTCACTCCACCCTGTCTGAGGTGTGTGGAGTGTCTTTGGGGGTGTCTCTCGCGGCCCGATAAAACGGGCCGGTCCTTGGGTTGGGCCCTAAGGCCCTTGGTTGTCCATCTGTGGTTAACCAATAGGTCAAGTCCGGTGAGTGGTGGCCTTTTTACAGGCCACAGAGTCTTAAACGGGATGGGGTTCATCTTCGCGCCGCCCAGGCGATCGAGGCCCTACCGGGTGAATCCCGCTGGTGGGAAGCCCAGCAGGAGCCGATCAGCGCCGGGCGACGACTTACGAAGCCCCAGTATCAGTCAGTGCTAGCCCCGTCCCGCGCAACCAGCAAGTCGCGCGGGAAGGCCCAGCGGTCCGGTGGACGGGTGTGGAGCGACACCAGGTCCTGCAGATGAGGGAACCGCGACGCGTCGACACGCCCGAACATGTTGCGTGCCAATCTCTCGATGAAGTCGTCCAGGCTCTCGACTCGAAGGTCCCTTTGGATGCGGGCGTTCCTGACGTACCTCGGCGCACCAGTCAGCCGGCGGAGCGCAATCGCCTGAACCGCGCGCATCCTCTTGCGCTGCGGTTCGCTGGCGAGCGCGTACCACGCCGGTTAGCGTACGTGAGGCGGGATCTAATGTAGGTCTTGTAGACCCCGAGCTTCAGTCCAAGAGGGAGGCTCGAGGAGAGCACTGGTTTCTGCCATCGTGCTTCTGGAATTCGCGACGGCTTTCGTAACCTGTGGCTTCATCGAAAGTCTTCCGTCGATTTTGCCCCCAGGTATTTGGCCTGTGGGGCCCATTGGATATCTTGTCCGTGAAGCTCCAGATGTCCCGCCTGTTGAGGTATCCTCCTATGTTCACGGCCTGCGTCTTCCCGACATTCACCGACAGTCTCCACGCGGCGAGCCATTCGGGGAGGGCATCAAGCGCACGCTGCATCTTGACGATGGCGTGGGTTCTATTCAGCGACGTGGTGATGTACGCCACGTCATCGGCATATAGGGCAAGCGACGCCCCCCTGCCGCCGGGATGTCGTCGGTGTATCAGGCGTAGCAGACCGGGGACTGTTGGCAGCTAGGCTATTCCACCCCGGATGCTTGCAGTTCCAGTCGCCCGCGCCCACCACCGGTGTCGGCGAGTCCAGCAACTTGCGGACATCAGCCAACAGGATAGTGCCAGCGGGCGGGCGGTACACTGAATACTGCCGGAGCGGGGAGTTCTCGAGGCAGAGCTAAAGTAGCCTATTACATTTGACTTAAGTAAATTACATGTAGTATTTGATAGCGTAATTCAGAACTTGCAAATGAATTTTATTAACGCCATCTGTTAACAACTCCGAAAATAAATGTCTAGCAACTAACAAAACATCGATCTTCCCATGGGAATGGGATGTTTTTCCGCGGTAAAAAGTAGCCTACGTCACTCTCCACCCTCCTAACTATCCCCACACACATAAACCTTACCATATAATAGCTTTGTTGCGACGTGAAAGCGTCACAAACAAACAAACAAACAAACAAACAAACAAATAAACAAACAAACACACTTTCACATTTATAATATTAGTAAGGATAGGTACATATCTTTTCTCAGCTCCACTTTTTTCAATATACTTACCTAATAAAAAATTAATTTCACACTGATGTAAGTAGATACATACCTACATACCTAATATCATTTTTATTCACCTAATATTTAACACTATAGGTAATTACTTACAGTCCACATACGCCTCAAGGCCTGAAAATATTCTCAATAGCAAATATTCTTTTCAATAATTTGCATTCTTCACAATTTGATGAAGAATGAAGTTTGAAGTTCCAACCACTCGATTGGACTCGTGGAGAACCTCTACGGTCCAATTCTGGAATAAACTTCCTTATGATCTTATTCTTGGAGCGATATGACATGGTGTTTGTCAACAAACGTGTAAAAAGAGTTCTTCTTCAGGGCCGGCGTTGCACTGATGGCTCCCCTGGTGTTGCTCGTTTCCATAGGCGACGATAACTTTTTTCCGCCAAGTGGCTCGTCTTGCTTTTAAATCAGTCCTTCAGTTATATAAAAAAGACAATTATACAAAAATGGTCTTTATACCGATAACAGAGCCTACCTGTATAAAAAAATTCAAAATATCAATAGGTATACAGGTTTAATATTGATACAGTATTTATATTAGGTGCTTAGATTATATTTTCATACACCCGTCTCGTTTACGAACATATTTTATACTCTAACTGAAGAAGCAATAACCACTTTATGGACTATAAAAATAAAAATGATAAACCTTGTGACATCGTGCATCACTCATTTACATCGAAATAGTAGCATCGTTCAAGATAGGTAGGTACATCGAACATCTGTGCGTTAGTTTATAACTTTTAGGTTACATTAGGTTATAACCGCGGCCCTTTCGAATATTATTATATTAGTTGTTTCATAATACCTAATCTTGGAGCCTGGAAAAATAAACCTTATTTAATAATAAGGTTTATTTTTTAAAATTTAACTTATAATAATTTATAAGTTAAATTTTAATAGTCATGATACGTAAATAGTCTTAGTTAGTGGTCTAAGTGATCCCTGGTTCGATTCCTAGACAGGGCAGATATTTATGTGACATATAAAATGTACGAGTATGTTCTCCCGTCATGGGAGTTCAGTGATGTATTATTAGTATTGACTATCCTTAAACTTAATTTTTGACCGGTAACTTATTGGTGATGGTTTGGAAATTCTGTTCTATAACCAGCTACAGCCCGCGTAATTCTAATCAATAATAATTTATTTATTTATTTATTAGTTTTAGTACACACGAACAATTACATTAAGAACAATAGAGTTCGTAAGTTTAGCACTGGGGTGCTGCTCATTCCATACAGGAATCTCTTCCAGCAGACCCGTAAAGAGGAGAATTGCATTGGTAAAGCTAACGAGGCGTGTACTTAAATAAGATACATAAATATATGAATACATTGCATAATATAAACTTGCATAGGTAAATACATATACCAACTGTAATACATAACTATATAACTATATACATATAAATATAATATATATAGAATAGGTACATACGACGAAAAGAAAAGTATTAATAACATATATATATATATATACATACTAATATGCGATGGTTACTGTGGTCAATCACAGGAACGGAGATAATGTTCCTTTAACATTGATTTAAATTTAGGCAGCGTTTTAGCGTCTCTTATGTTAGGCGGAAGGGAGTTCCATAATCTCACAGCCTGGACAGTAAAGGAATGGGAGTAATAGCTAGATTTGTGAGGAGGAAATTTAAGTTTAGTTCTTACACTAGACCTGCAAGGCATTTCTGTTGGACGAGCATAGGAGAATCTGTCACGTAGATAAGTAGGAGAGGTAGGGGAATGGAGTATATTGAAAAGGAGACATAAAATCCTAGTGTTTCGTCGAAGACTAATTGGGAGCCACTTGAGATCCTTGCGAAATTGAGAAACATGGTCAAATTTCCTTAACCCAAAGATGAAACGAATGGCCAGATTCTGCAAGCGCTCAAGTTTGTTTACTAGCTCCTCATTGGCATCCAGATAGCAGGTATCAGCATAATCAAGTATAGGAAGAATAAGCGTCTGGGCAAGTGTAATCTTAGTTTTCAAAGGCAAAAAATTTTGTAGACATTTCAGCGAGTGCAAAGAAAAGTGAATTTTTTTGCTAACATGACTGACATGAGCACCCCACGACAGATTTTGGTCAAAAATAACTCCTAAATTTTTGGCTGTATTTGTGTAGTTTATAGGAGTGCCGTCAAGATACAAAGTAGGAATCATATTGACGTCGAGGTCTCTGCACTGGTGCTTACTACCTAAGATGATGACCGTCGATTTCGCTGGATTTAAAAATAGGCCAAAAGAGCGGGACCATTCGCAAATACGGGACAAGTCCCGATTCATACAGGCAATAGCCTCATCTGCTGTCTCTAAGGTAAAGTGGCGATACAACTGCAAGTCGTCTGCGTATAGATGGAAGTTTGAAGATATCACCCTCGTAATGGAGTTAATGAAGATGGAAAACAGTAATGGAGATAAGACGCCACCTTGAGGTACACCCGCAGTCACTGCACTCCAATCAGAAAAAGTTTGCTTGTGGCGTACGCACTGCGAGCGACCCCGAAGATAGGATTCAAACCATTTGATAGAGGAGGAAGAGATGTTGATAGAATTAAGAACTCCGAATAATAATGGGATCAATAACATAACATCATTAGGATTCTAAGAAGCAACCTATCAACCACGACAGACATCATAAAATATTGACGTCCTACAGAATTTAATATGAACGATACGAGTAGGTACACTTGTCTTATTGAGAATATTTATCCAGAATCCATTTCTATAATGGCAATTTGAGAATTGCCCAGTAAATACAAGTTCGTTGACATCGGCAAACTACAAGCGACAAGCGTTTTCCACAAATATATTCAAGTAAAAACTATTTTTTATAGGCTTTTTGACTGAAATTACATAGAAATTATAGCTATTAATCATTAAAATGAATTGAGCCTATATAGTGACATAATATATTATGTAGTTTCATCGAAAAGGCACCGGTTTGTCTCCGGAAATTGAACCGTCCCGAGTTGATCCCTGTCGGAGCACATGCTTATGTGACAGATAATGTTTGTTCTCGGAACCTGGGTATGTATGATATTATGTTAATAAGTAATTGCGTCTGTCCTTGCCACCCGCAGCTCATAGATCGAAGGCTACGTACGTGAAACCATCTTGCCTTCTGAAAACAACAAGACTTCAATGCTTTAATATATTTATAAACCTATTATTTAAAATTCAAAATTTCTTTCCGAAGCAAGGAAGTGCTCAAGAAATTGCCACTACCGACCTACAGTTTAACTATTCGTAGCCTAGTTGTGACCCCGCCTGCTTAGCAATAGGTAGATCTCAGGTTTGATTCCTGTGCCGGATATTTATTTGACAGATGAATATTTCCCTGGTCGTCAGTTTTAATTTGCTATTTATGTCCCATTGCCACCTCAAATACCCTTGCGAGGGAGTATGTGTATGCAAGTGTTTATTTATCTATTTGTAGGTAGTTCTAAATCTGAGTCGCCGTTAATACGAAATTGCAACTCTCAGCTGAAAATAATTTATTACCTGTGCTTAGATTTTAATTCAGATATTAAGCAAAATTTACTTTACGACATTTTGAATTGTCGTCGTCAATCTGCAATGTAGGTACTTAAGTATCTAAGTACCTTAATCACAGGGTCGGAAAGCTGCCATTTGTATGGGACTCTATTATAAAACAAATTCTACTTATATCGAACGAGTCAGTACAGTCCTGACATAGTACATTTGGTAGATAAATCAATCTTATCAGTGAAAACCAACGATGGCACTCCTGAAAATACAGGTGTCTCGCGAAGAAACGTAAACATTCTTGTCACAAGTCGCTCGGGACGTGAAATATCGAAAACTGTGTAGCTTCTAGCATTTTTATAGTATACCAAGATGCATACAGGGAAGTCGACTCTGAAAGTGTATTTGAATAACAAATCCAAATATCTAATACTTTATCTATCGTGCTATGGCTCAAGTCGCTCACAATAAATGCAGTTTGTACCTACACCGATATTGGAAACGGTGATAAAATGCCTAGCGTCACTCTTGTAAAACGTTTTTCATAAAATAAAAAGGCCTTTTGTATCTATTTTTTTTTTTATTTATTTAATAGTTTATGTACACAAACATGATATAATAGACAAGAATACAATAAATTTTGTACAAAGGTACTGCTTATTCCTAAAAGAAATCTCTTCCAGCAGACCTGCGAATGGAAAAGTGGTACGAAAAGCATTTAGCGTGCACATTATATATAAATATAAATAAATATAGAAATATAAATAATATATTCAAATATATACAAATATACAGATACTATATATAGGTACATATATACAAATACATACTATATCTTTACATACATACAACTATACTACTAAATAACTACATGGACTTTGTTGCGTTAAGTGACATAACGTTAATTTTATTGAAATATGTATGATATGCACAATATTAAAATTCGTTTAGAATAAAAATAAAAAAAAAACATAAATTATTTAAGTAAAAGATAAGTAGTGCTCTTTAACACTTTTTTTAAAAGAGTATACACTACGGGATTTCCGGATAGTTGGCGGCAGCGAGTTCCACAACCTAACTGCATGTACAGAAAAGGAGTGAGTGTAGGATGATGTTTTGTGAGGGGGATAGTGTAAAAGGGACTTAATCTGTGTTCTGCACGGGGCGAACGATGGACGAACATAAGAAAAGCGGTTACGGAGGTATGAAGGGTAGTTGGGGTTTTTAAGGATGTTAAAAAGTAAACAAAGAATGCGGGTGTTCCTGCGAAAGCGGATTGGGAGCCACTTGAGATTCTTGCGAAGATGAGAAACATGATCAAATTTATGATGATTTATGATTTATAATGATTAATTATTTCTATGTATGTGTAATGTGACTGGATATTTACATTTTGACAGTTATAGTAAAAGTTCGGTTTCACAGCAAGTCTTTATTAATTCTTGTCTTAAAAAGTTATCCTTCACGCTCATAAAATGTTATTTTTTATGGAAAGTAGCATGGTGATGATTAAAATATAAATTCTCGCACACCTCACTAGTAGGTAGATTAAACTGCAATAATGTTTCCATAATTTAAGAATTAATTAATTTCTTTATTTGGTACAAAAAATATTTCCTTAGTACTATAGTTTAACTCAAAGCCAGTATTTTTATGTAGGTACTTACTTTTTTTCCTGTCCTGCATCGGCAATGCTGACCACTTAGCATCAGCATGCATTAGGTGACTCACCTTCTCATTTGGAGGCTTCTCTCTAGGGAGAAAGTCTCTAATACCAGATTTAATAATAAAACAAAAGTTAATTTAATAATATACAACGGTCATTTTTCTTTATAATTTTTCAACGGTGAAATAGGCTTGAATTCTTCACGTTGTTATTTGGCTGGGGAGCCCAAGAGGTGAATCTGGGATTCAAGCGCGTCAGAAAATTAACTACAAAGGAAGAAAGTTTGTAGTTTGTTATGAAGTACCGACCTGTTATGAACCTTAGATATCGGTGGGTGTATGTAGGAGGTGATCAGAACATAAAAAAAATAAAATCGACCCTCTAATCTAAAGTAACTCGAGCGCGTCAGATTAAGACAAGCATGCATAACTGCATGCAGAAACGTGTAAATTTCAATAATCTGACAATTTTAGCGCGACGGAAGAAAATGAGTGTGACAAAGTCGTCGCTTATTAAAATGTCGCTTAGCTATTATTATTATTAAGAAGTAGACGACAAATATAGATAACATTATAAAATAAAATACTAACCCAAACCCAGGACCAATGTTTACATAAAATGAAAACTAAGTGTAATTGGATTCCTGAACAAATAACGAGTAAGTATTGCATACATTAGAGTGTACGTTCGTTCCCTAGGGTGGGCTATAAGGCGGCGCGCCGGTGTGCTCTCAACGTATTTACAAGCATCATAAATTTCTCAATTTTACGACATCCATTTACCACTGTCCTAGTTTCAAATCTTTGCTCTACTCGGTAACTAACGTCACTATCCTTGTACATTAACGTATTACGTTGTATAATCACACTGTAAGAACTTACAGTGGCCATCGCTTTGATGTCGGAAGAAAGGCCGAATCGACTAAGCATTGCGTCATTTCGGTAGGGTTGTGCTGCTGGTACAATTTATTATAGTACATTATGATACAAGTGCGCGAAGTTGGTCATTACAGTCGAGGCGGTATTGCACAGCCCGAGCCGCAAGGCAAGGGCTGTAATAGAGCCAAGACTGTAATGAACAAAGCACACGCGTATCATACGACGTTTTTCAACACACTTGCGAGGAAAAAAACAATTAGGTAGGTATAAAATTTCGTCACAAATCAGCAAATTATAAACGAACAAATGTTTGCACAAAATGGCGCGCAGGTTTATTTTTTCGCGCGCCGTATCTTTGGTTGAATAATTATGCGCGCGCAGCTTAAGTCCAGAGGCACCGAACACCGCCATTCAGCCACAATATATTAAACTAAATAATTTTGTATTTCTAATAAGAATTTACGGTAATTAATGATTTAAAATATTGTATTTTTAAATGCTTCAATAGATAATTAGATGAAGTATAATCTTATCTTATCAGATTTTGACTACAACAAGTTTATTTATTTACAAAATAATAAATCTTTTGGTAACAACCTCTTTACGGATATTAAAAAAAAGTGGAATAAGAAAAACACACAAGCAATGAAAAGTAAATCGCACTAGTGTGTAATAAACCGCATTCCGGGCGTAAGACTAAAGAAATAAAAATATTATTATAAAAACAAAAAACCCGACTGCTTACTTTTGTAAGCAGTTCTTTTGAACTCAAAAGAAAAAAACCGGCCAAGTGCGAGTTGGACTCGCGCACGAAGGGTTCCGTACCATTATGTATAAAACGCCAAAAAATCTGGCCCGTTGTATGAAAGCCTGACTTAAATATTTACTTCAGTTTTTTGTAGCCACATATTAGCCACAAGCAACGCCATCTCTTGGACCGGCAGGTAACTAAAAGCATCGGACTACATATTAGCCACAAGCAACGCCATCTCTTGGACCGACAGGTAACTAAAAGCATTGGACTACATATTAGCCACAAGCAACGCCATCTCTTGGAGCGAAAGGTAACTAATTTATCGCTCAAGCGTCGAAGCCATATTTCGACTTAAATATTTATTTTATTCAGTGTTTTAGTATTTGTTGTTGTAGCGGCAACAGAAATACATCGTCTGTGAAAATTTCAACTGTGTAACTGCGTCGGTGTTCCCGTCCGATTATGATTTAAGTGTCTTCAAGAAAAGAGTGAATAGGCTTCTAAGTTATTGCGATTTACCACCCATGACTACATTGCTGCTTTCCATCAGGTAGTAGGTGTAGTCAAGCATTAACTTATATAAAGTAAAAAAAAAAAAAAAATACGGTTCATGAGATACAGCCTGGTGACAGACGGACGGGTGGACGGACCGACGGACGGACAGCGAAGTCTCAGCAATAGGGTCCCGTTTTACCCTTTGGGTACGGAACCCTAAAAACAAGTGTCACAATATCAACATAAAATACTTCATGCTGCCGCATGCGGTGACAAACGTAGTACAAGCTTACTTGTGATAAATCTTTTTTTACCCGTAGGTAACAGTATTGTTTGTCCCCGCCTGCAGCATCATGAAGTATTTTATGTTGATATTGTGACACTTGTTTTTTTCTTTTGAGTTCTTTTTTTATTATTGAATTAAGGTAGCAAACGAGCATGCAGCACCACCCTTCCGCTGCCGCCCATGGCAATTGTGACCGACTTAGAAAAAGACCCAATTTAGGGACTAGGGTGGTTAGTCCAATTAGTAGATGGTGTTAGAATGTTAGTTGGTTAGTTTGTTAATAAGTGTGAGGACAGGGACTGTTAGTGATAGTTAGTCCTGTTAGTTAATATTAGTATTATCCAGTTAGTAATGATTAGTGTGAGTCTTGTTCCAATTCGGTCACAGATGCGTTGCTACCCCTGAGGACTGAGATGGTCGCCTCTAAAAAAGTGAACCGGCTCCACACCTTCCTATCCAGAACACAATTGCTCTTAAAAACAATTATTATGACGGTATTATGACGGTCGGGTTTTTTGTTTTTATAATAATATTTTTATTTCTGACTTTTTAGTGGGTTCGCCGAAAAATTCTACTTTTTGGGATGGTTTTTGACAATTTGTGTTAAAACGTGTGCCTAAACGTTACATGACATATATATATTTGAAAACTTCTTTTCACGATCTTTCATTTGATACCCATATTGCTAAGATAAGAAAAAAACTCAAGATTATCACCTCTTTTTCTTCCACTTTCGGGAGCCATTTTGAAAATTCATATAGCCTGTGACACTTCCACAGTTCTGAAGAATTCAACGATACCTTATATGTCGAAATCCGTTCAACCGTTTGGGCTGTGGGGCCTCACAAATAAATGGACATACATACAAACATACATACATACATACACTCAAAAAACATAACCCTCCTTCTGACGCAGTCGGGTAAAAATAGCAACTTTACGAGCAAGTGTGTTGAAAATATATTTTTTTAATTTAAACCAAAAAAGGTTTTTCATTAAAATTTTAAGTATGGTTTAAATATAATTTTATACCATATTTTAAGCAACCATTTTATGAGACTGGTCACAACTAAACTAACTACTAATTAAAATTATATTAATCTGGTAAACTCGCCTAATTTCGAGAAACTTGCTCCATATTAATTTAGGTAACATGACAGATGGAAGTAAAACAAACAAATAATTTTAAATAAATCTTAGTATAATAAAAAACTGAAACCAATCAGTTTACCCGTTTCTGAGATGAGTAGCTTAAACACGCAGACAAACAGATGAAAATTCTAACAATTGTTTAGTTAGCCCCCCCTAGCGCTACCGCTCAGCATTATTATTAACAGCTCTCTTGGTTCCGGAGTCTTTCCTACATCCTGGAAAAGTGCTCTAATAATACCACTGTTTAAAAGTGGCGATACGAGTGCGGTACAAAATTACAGAAAATTTATTATTGATTAACTTAGTGGAGGTTGTGTTAATTATGAAAATATTTTTATTAAACGAAATAATTGAATAATTGTATTAGTTTTCCTTTCTTGAAATTGAGTTTCGTCCAACTCAAGAGACATACATCGACCACTCACTCAAAAATAAGCACACATTTGAATGTTATCTAATTTTAGGCAAACCAATTACTTTTCATCAAAGCTAAATAATATCTCTACGTATTTAATTAGGTAACAACGTATTTGCGACAGTTGATTAGGGAGAAAAAAAATTGCAAAGTCATGATACCATATATGGTGCCATATGCGGTAGAGGGTTAAGATGCGGACTTAGCCCTTGGCTTGAACCTATAAATATGTAATTGTACCAGTACAGTGCATGGGTATTATCTTAATATCTTATAGTCTCAGAGCTGACCCTCATATAAGGTGGGATAATGTTATAAGCGTGAAAATGGCGTGTAAATGTCTTTTTCGACAAAAGAAAAAATATAAATCGTTTTAGATGGCGCAAAAATTTATAACTTTGTTTGTCGTAGGTAAGAAAATTATCGATTTTTTTTTTCAACATCCTAGGTAATAAGACAAAACTTTTATGTTCACGTGATCGCTCGATTTGCCGCCCCCCTGGACGTGCCGCCCGCGTGCGCCGCACGCGTTGCACGCCCGGTTACGGCGCCCCTGTGTGTAGATTGCAAAACACTATTTGTTCTTGCTAAAGATCTTCGACATGACTAATGAATTTCTATCTTACGTAGCAAACCTATGTACAGAGTTACAGCCATGGAAGGGATATATCTTGTTCATTTACCTACTAAGAGTACTTTGGTATTGTAACACCTCGGCCGCATTTAGCTCTGGAATCTCTTCGTCCACTATTAGACTACTAACTACAGTTCAAAAATAACCTCGTTGCAGTAGATCATTTCAGTTGTTCTGTTGCGTGCAGTAAGTTCTCTTTATACGAGTATCGAATGATGTAATATACGATGATCAAAACATGATGAAAAATTAAATTTATATATTACATAAGTTTGTTTTTAAAGTTCTATTTTACGTTGGTACCACTATTACATTTGTTTTTTCGTAAATAGACGCCAAAAGAGAACATACGATTCACCTGATTAAAAAAGATCACAGTTGCCCAAACACATAAATAACTTTTTTATATTTGTGCAGCCCTACTATATTTAAATACCTACTTTTATACTGTTTAAGCTGTCTTGAAAACATTCCTACTTGTAGTATAAGACTTATTATTTGTTGTTGAACTGAGACTATTAGTGTTGTACTTCTGAGGTTTTTTTGGTACATTATAGGGGTTTGATTCGATTTTGTATTACGTATCGTAGCAGAGAAGTACGCAAAGATTGATACAAATACTCAACCCAGAAAGGCTGAAATAAATAAAGAAGAATATCAAAAACTAAAAGTTAAAGGCAATCAGCTAACAAATGCTATGCGAACCTGCCAGGAATGTAACCTGGCCACAGTGTCAGACACAATATCCATTGCGCCACAGAGAGGGCCCATGTATGGTGTACTCTTGACTTGAATTGTATATAGAGCAAGATCCCAGGGCCACCAGACGTCACGTATTTTCTGACGAAGGAAATGTGGACGATTGAGTAGTGTTAGTATGTACTAAGAACGCATGCCTACCTGCTAGCTTGCTCAGACGGCCAATTTTCAGGTATCAGGTAATCAAGGTACATAAAAACATTACTTACCTCACGTAAATTCTCCAAGCTGATTTTTACGTATATTTTAGGCAATATCCTTAAAAATAAGTCGCCAATACTCCCAGACACTTTCCGTCGGCCGTATTGCTTTGCAGACGCTTTAAAGCTCCCAAAATAATTACTTAACTTCACGTAAATTCTGATGCTCCATTTTTATATATGTCTACCAGACAACTATTTTAAAATCTTTTACAAGAAGACAGACCGATCCAAGGGGCCAATCACCCCCTAAGCTCAATTTTAATGCCTCTGTGGGTAGGAGCGCGAGGGCATGAGGGCATGAATAGGGACGAAACTGAAAACGTAATTCAATGCGTGATATTCAAACGGAAACGTTACTAAAGGGTATATTTTGTTTTTTAATTTGTAGTAGAATATCTACTTTTGTAAATGGCACCACCAAACGAAAATGAAGTTAGCAACAAATGGTCATAATTACGCATTGAAGACAGGTATTCAAACAGTGGCGGTTTTTTGGTCTCAAAACTTGTACGATATTTCAAAAAGTTTCAGTGTTTACGTGATAAAAGTTTATTAAATACATAAAGTAACTCATATTAGACGTGGTAATTACAAAAGTAAGTCAAAATACTTAGCATTTTTTAAAAACAATAAACTTTTCCGAGTCGAAGTATTTTGTATTATCTTTTGGGGTTAAAAGGAACGGATTGTGGGCGAATAGGAAAGTCCTAGGTATGAATAAAAACTCCGACCGTTTCAATAGGGAATAATAAGGTTTTAAAAGAAACGGTGAAGTTTGAATGAGGACAGGGTTGGCACTTTATGTAAATATTTAAATTTAATATGAACAAAAATGAATCTTTATTTACCTACATTAAAAGTTAGTTGATTACGTTCTTTTTAACCCCAGTTTGCTGTACCTTCGTACTTCCTAAACGAATGGACCGATTTTGATGCAGTTTTGTTTTAAAAGTGAGCTTTGGCAACAGTTCCGACGGGCTAACTATATTGCTAGTCTTTGGAACCATGCAACTATGAAGATGATAAATATTTTCAAACCCGAAAATAATGGCTGGACATTAAAAGATGGAACATATGATTTTCATTGGTTCGACGGAGATCAATTACCGGGTTTTGTCAGTGAGTCGCTAGTCGCTGTCTTTTGGTGGTGCCATTTACAAAAGTAGATATTCTACTACAAATTAAAAAACAAAATATACCCTTTAGTAACGTTTTCGTTTGAATATCACGCATTGAATTACGTTTTCAGTTTCGTCCCTATTCATGCCCTCATGCCCTCGCGCTCCTACCCACAGAGGCATTAAAATTGAGCTTAGGGGGTGATTGGCCCCTTGGATCGGTCTGTCTTCTTGTAAAAGATTTTAAAATAGTTGTCTGGTAGACATATATAAAAATGGAGCATCAGAATTTACGTGAAGTTAAGTAATTATTTTGGGAGCTTTAAAGCGTCTGCAAAGCAATACGGCCGACGGAAAGTGTCTGGGAGTATTGGCGACTTATTTTTAAGGATATTGCCTAAAATATACGTAAAAATCAGCTTGGAGAATTTACGTGAGGTAAGTAATGTTTTTATGTACCTTGATTACCTGATACCTGAAAATTGGCCGTCTGAGCAAGCTAGCAGGTAGGCATGCGTTCTTAGTACATACTAACACTACTCAATCGTCCACATTTCCTTCGTCAGAAAATACGTGACGTCTGGTGGCCCTGGGATCTTGGACTAATACTAAATTCATTGATGAAATTGCCACAAAAATATGGGTAATAGGATCGGACCAAAGACCATATCCCAAAGTAACAATTCCTCGAATAATGTACTTACCCTTAAATTGTTTTAAGCACTTTTCCTCCATATATATTAACTTTTATACCGCCTTTCATTAGCATACACCTTTCAAAGGGTTGAAAGTGTAACTAATTTAGAAGGTGGTATATATGTATTTTCTCTGTAACATTAATTAGGAATATTAACAGTTACCTCCATATGTTTACGGAGACGGGAAGATGAGCTTATTATAATTAAGCCATATGTTACATGCTTATAATGTACCTTCCAGACAACAATAAGGCTACCTACATATATCGTGTAGGGATATTGGATACTGTATGTTAGTCGTAGCTGTAGGTAATGCTCAAAGCCCGGCGCGCGGCTTGCGTCAAAAAGTGTTCATTAGTTGACGCGTGGGGTCGCCATACTTTTCTGGCCTAGGCCTGGCCTTTTATACCTACCTATATCTATAGGCGCACCATAAGGCCCCCGATAGCTGTAAGGGTCGATTCAGACATATCAGTGAAGTCACCGTTCCGTCACAGTACCGGCAAATCTTTCATACTACCTAATAGCACTGACACTTCTCAGTGTCAGTGCTGACAATGCAGAGAATGTATGAAAAATTTGCCGGAACTGTGTCGGAACTGAGACTTCACTGATATGTCTGAATCGACCCTTAGACAGCTATAAAATATGACAGGACTACGATAGCACAATCAATTTTCTGAAGCGTGTTTTACGCTACAATTGTGTATAAAAAATCACCTACTTATTTACCAGCACAAGTTCATTAAACGTGTATTAATAACACAAAAAATAACATAGGTATCTAATATAGTTCGTAAAACGAAAAAGGGTCATTTTTATAGGCCATTACTATAACACAAATTGCCATTGAAGGATCGGATCAACGATCCTCTGAGAGCAATAATATAAGTAGATTTTGTCAGTGACAGAATCTTGGATACCTTTTATAACTGGTATTATCCTAGGCACTTGGTTACATTACTGCCGATCGATAGCCTTATAACTTATAATATTGAGGCTCTATAAGGACCTTTCCAAGAACCTTGAACGAAATTAGTACCAATGATCCTAATCTAATTATGTAATAAGACTTTTAGTTGCGGACGGTGATATACCACCGGCTCTAGGGAAATATCTCAGCACAAAGAAAATATTGAGCATATTTACTGACCTCCGTCTAAGGGGGTAATAATTGTTTCTTTTAATATATAATAAACCAAACACAAAGATTATTAGTTAACTTTAATTATCTTCTTTAGGTTGAAAGTGTAGGTACTACAATGTTAAACAGGAGATTAACACCACCAATAAACTTTTCAAGAAGTTTTCAAGCCGCCTGAAGGCCTTCTGACATGGTTTAACGACTGCTATCTATCGATAACAACCTGGACCGACGGCTTTACGTACCCTCCTAAGCACGGAAGCGCTCAAGAAATTTTGCCACTAGCGGTCACCCATCCAACTAAGGACCGCACCCTCACTTGCTTAACTTTGTCGATCACTTAGGATCGACGCAAGTCGCCGGGCTATGAGTGCCATGCCGGGGTATTAACTTACGTCAACTTACTATACCTATCAAAGGAGGACGGGCAAAAATGTATGGAAGTTGGTCTACCTTGCAATAAAAATAAGTCATAATGTTAATAGAAGGGTTATATTATGTATTTGCTTATGTGCTAGGTCGCATGTCTCTGAGTGTTGTCAGTCCTGAGTTCTACTACATTGAATCTGACAGTAAGTATTTAGGTAGTGCCAAACATTGAACTCGTGGTATTTAAAATGAACATTTTGTAAAAAATAATGAAACAATGTAGGTACATAACTTTTTACAAAAAAAATAACCGACTTCAAAGTCGACATAACTCAAAAACCACACGCAGATGTCACTCCAACTTGTAAGAGACCACACGAAACGGACGACCAACTACCTTTCGAACAAAAAAGGATCATCAAAATCGGAATACCCAGTCAAAAGTTAGCATAAGTTAAATTCACATTATTCAGAATAACTCAAAATAAGACCGTCAGATGTCGCTCAAATGGGCTCAAATGGCTAACATGGTACCAAACGGCAGTCATCAGCTTTCAAATGTCGAAAGAATTATCGAAATCGGTTCATCCAGTGCGAAATTATGAAGTAACACACATAACACAAAAAGGAAAAAGAAAACATACAGACGAATTGAGAAACTCGTCCTTTTTTAAAGTCGGTAGAGGTTAATAAATAAAAACAACATCGATAATCAAAATATTATACCTAAGTATGTTATTAAACATCATTATCATCGAAGATAACATCGTTAAGGAACAATACCGGTGCATTAAACCCTTCATTTCTTGACGGACAGTCTAAGTACCAGATTATCGATAGCATATTATGAGCAAAAGTACCTATAGTACGTCTTCCTGTTAAGCAGGTACAATAATATTGTATAATAGTGTTGATAATATTATTAATTAAAATATAACAATAATACTTCCTGGCTCAGATATACTCATGTTCGCATGGCTGTATCTCCAAACGGACAAAGATTTGGAGAAACTTCCAATAGTAAAATTTGATGTAGGTACTATTCTATCCCAAATTGAAAATGTGCTACTCATTATTATAGGACTGTAGACCAAAATGCCCATTCTCCTTTAATTTAAAATTCGGACTTTAAGTTTTATTGCTTGGCGTTAATACTTCAGTTAGCTTTATATACTTGGGTGTAGTTTTCCAAACTATTCATTTATTAACTTTGCCTTTATTATAAGGCAAATTATTTTCAAAGTTTTTATTATCATGGAATTTAAAACAGATTTTAAATTAAAATCAGTATTCCTTAAACAAAATTTACAACAACAAAGGAATAGTTACAATAGAGATGCAGCGAGGTGAAATAATCTGTGATTAATAAGAGGTAACATCGTTGTGTCGTAGTTTCAGAAATTTCTAGCTCGAGGTAGCAAGGTAATAAAGGACAAACGGCTACTGTTAAGCTTATATTATTATGCTGTACCTACGATGTAATGTTTCAGAACAGGGATGTTTTTCATGTGAGTACTTCTGACCCCAAAAGGGCAGTTAAGTTACCCCATTTACTAACCAAGTTACCCTACACTAATTTGTACGAGTGTATGGAAAAAGCAGTGATAGTTAAGTGGTTTGGGCGTTTCACTTCAAATGGATGTACCTAGGTTCGAATCGACGGACAGATGAATGAATCTGCTTGGGTGAAGGAAAACGTGAAGAAAATTGCACACCAAGATTTCTCGGCAATGTTCTCAAAAGTACAATAATCCACATTGGAGTATGGACTGGATGTATCATACTGTGAGGAGAGAGTTGAGCTCAGCAATGGGACAGTAATGGCCGTTTAGGGTTGCGATGATGATCATGAAGATCTTTGTCCCTTTTGGCTTACTGAACGCATGAGAGAATTTTGAGAATTAACAGGTCTATCGATTTGTCTTCATCTCGTGAATAGCATTGAAAAGTCATAAAAAATCTTTCCTGACTTAGGTATAGATACAGCAAAAAGTTAAGTCGAACAACTGTGTGCCATCTTGGATATTTAAAGGTCATTTAAGAATTTTAAAACAAAAATGTCCGAATATTTCTTGCGATTGCTTTATATGCACTAATGCATACGGCGGTGCAGTGCCAAATTAGCAGCTCTCGCGCGTCAGTGATCCCTTTGGTGTTACGGATATCTGTAAACGACTTTGACACGAGACTTATTAGCAGTTTACCGAATTCTAGACCGGGCCATAAATATTTGTATACGGAACATGATCCGACATTGATGTTCATGATATCCGAATAGTATAACTAAAACGAGCGAACGAAATACGAACTCCTGTTTTACAGTTTTTATTTTTATGCCCAAGTACCTATTTAATTTTATGATTACTTTCTACTGATTAAGAACTAAGTGTTCAGTTATTTTTAATGCATATCTCTATATATATATATACTTATATATATATATAATCAGTATGATTATATACATATATATATGATTATATGTATAGGATATAAGTATATATGCTGCTTGCCAGTTCTGTCTTGATGAACTTGGCTTGACACACAACAACGTGTCTAATACCTCTTCTCCTGAGTCGGTATGTTCTTGACAGAGCGGTCGTGGTCGTCATGTGATGTTCCGGGTAGATGTTATCTTCTTCACGATTTCTCGCCATTTTTACCTGTTAGTAGTTATTCTAGTACACTCATGCAGTGGACCGCCAACCGCAGACTTGACTTGGTCGGTCCAGCGCATGGGTGATCTACTGCGGGGCCTGGTGCCTTCGACGCTACCCTGCACAACTAGGCGTTCGATGTAGGTAGTCACCATCCCGCCGAGAGACGTGACCGAAGTACTTGAGAATGCGAGCTTGCACTTGAACAGATTGGCGTTGTTTGATGCTGAGTTCTGTAATTATAGAGGCATTGGTGCGGAAATCGGTCTAGGAAACACCGAGCTTCCTTCTCCAGTACCACATTTCGAGAGCGTCTATCTTTTTCTTCTCTATTTCTCGCAGCGTCCACGTCTTCGCGGGGTACAGGAATATGGGGAATATAAGTGTTCGGATAAGTCGGGTCTTAGTGGCCTTGGTGAGATTTCTATTCTTCCATATCCTTCGCATCTTATACCTACCCTGTGATAAATTCGTGTCAGTAAAAATATGCGATATTAAATAAAAACGTTCCTTCCATCCCTTCCCTGATATCTACGCTCTGCTACAGATTAGCAAGATTACCGGACATTGAAAGAGCTTTCAGGTTTTCTGCTGAAATATTGAATCTGTTTTGTACCCAAACGCACCTATATGTGCTTATGTTCTGTCACGTCGTTAGTAAATGTGCGTACCTACATCTACTAAATGTTTATAACTTAAAGAAACTTCGCCAAATCCTGAAATTTAATGTACAGGCGTAATTATCAGTTTGTGGCAGAACTATGTAAGTGTGAGTTAAGGTTAAGATATTCAAATTTATGTGCCATGAACAACGAAATAAGATAATATTTCACACTAGTTTTTGCTCGCTCGTTCTCGTGGGAGGTAGAGGACGACAAAACACTGTGAAAATTATCTCAGTAGCTTTATTACCAAGAATAGTCTATTTTTCATTCTAAGTACGCCTTAATTTACTCATTTGCCAGACGTAGGAATTCTTTTATGATAAGTTTTGTTTTTTCACATTTTTGACACCATTTTCACCATAAGAGGGATGCTTTTCAGCATAAAATTATCCTTTGTCTTTTTCAGGGTCACAAAGTATCTCTATACCAAACTTCATCATTAAATCGATGCTATGAGTTAAGCGTGAAATAGACAAGCAGACAGAGTTACTTTTGCATTTACATTGTAAGTATTAGGTACTACTAGGAATTACTTACTATGAGTGTACAAACAAACGCCTAAAACATATATTATATACCCCGCACTAGGTATCAACAACACAAATAACATATCCCAGAAAAACAGACGGAAAGTCATTCTTTCTTGGGAATGACTTTCCGTCTGTCTATTCCGGTAATGTTCATGTACTACTGCATTCATTTTCATATGGTTTGCACCACTACATTATTTGGTTCCTTACTTAGGTACAGAATTTATTTAAAAATCTATATTTTAATACTGGTAGGAAAGCTGTTTCTCTACGATTTTTAGTTACATTTTAAAACTTTTTAAATGTATGTACGAAACTATTGCACAGTTCGTAAACAGATGAATAATGTTCGTTCGGGCAAAATATGTTAGTACGCAGTCGTATGATAAAAAGGGTCTATGAATCTTAAAGTTTGAGTAACCCGAGCATAACAGAATATCGTATGTTAATTTTCATGTGGTTTACGCAGCAAATAGACGATTAAAGCAATTTATATGCACGTTTGGGTGGCACATACTCGTAATATGTCTGAAGCCTTCGGGTAGCATCAAAACTTTCGGTTCTTGAGTCGACGACAAACTCCTTCAGGCCTCAACCAAGTCGCGCTGGATCTAGGTGGTGGAGTAAGGAGTGGAGTGATGGCCTCTTCAATGATGAAAAGATTGCTCAGTAGTGGACCATACCATTAATGAGTTGAAGCCAGCCATGTTTTTGACATTATACAGACTAACAGAATACGATTTTTCCTACAGGTTTTTATGTCCTTACCAGGAGAGAAACCTCTCATGTTTTGCTCGCGATGACGTATAGACCAAGTGTCATGCACTCTAATCAGGCCACTAGACTCACCAGTCTTTTGTGTAAAAGGTGACCTACATCATTTTCCGTAATTGAATACAATGATTGATTTGTAACTTGATAGTTTTTGACAAATGGGGTAAATTTGTTCTAAGTACAATGAAACGAGAGCTAACGGAAATACGTCATTATCTTATCCATTAATTTTGTACCTACTAAGTATTGTATTGTCAGAGATAGCTACATAACTTTGTTCTTTTTTATGATATTATTTCAGTTGCTTCTAATTAAATTAATCATATTTGTGCGAGAAAAAAGAGATATGCCTTTGTTAAGGTTTGTTTAGTCAAGAGAAATGAGTAATAAAACTACAGGGAATAATGGCACACACACTTAGCCCCTCATTAGGTATCCTTGTGTCGTGGTTGCCGTTCTTGCCATACCACAACACACAAGGACACACGCCCAGAACGTGAACCGGAATTTGAACTCATCAGCGCGTCGCTAGGAATCGAACCCAGGACCTTTGAAACATCATCAGACATGTTAACCATTCCTCCATTCGGGACGCCGCGCCAGTATAAACTTTATTATAATAGTTATTAAGATAGCGGGTGAAGCTTACAACCCGACGGCTTGCCAATGAAGCGTTGAAGGTTGTGTCGATCGGAAGTGATCAACCGTGTTAACTTCAAGTGCAATCAGTAGTTGCATCTTTGATTATATACACGGTTGCATGAATAACCGCTAGTAGTTACCTAAACATCGAGCGCTTGAATCATTCAAATCACATTACATTTTAACATGTTCCGCTTAATATTTTAGTCTTATGATTTCGGATTTTCGGATGCTTAAATTGTCAGTTGCTATACGAATTGGCTTCAACCCATTAATAGCCAACTACTGATCAAGGGTCTTCCTCATAGTTGACAGGATCTACAGCATACTTCCTTATTCTGCTCCAGTGCGGATTGATGGCGATACCTATGGTGACAAATCACCCTGGAAGGAATCCTCCTTCTTCATATTGGAGTAGTGTGGTGGAGTATTTTAGCCCGACTTATCACGAGAAGTGACTCAAATGAGTAGACAATATACCGATGTCATGAACACAATATGACGATGACATTGTGTCCATAATAAGTATAAACTTGCATAACACATGCAAATGCAAATGCTTATGTGTTATGCAAGTTAGAAGAGTAGCTATACTCTTCTATCAAATAAATCGAATTTACTTCACTAACCATGGAAAACTAAAAAAAAATTGGGTTACGAACTTACGATATTACTGGCATTCGGCCACTACGAACGAAACGTGTTAAAACACATTTCACCATCGATTTCGGAATGGGATTATCTCCTAGCGAGGCGAGTAAAAGTAAGGCTTGGAAATATATTTTGGTGTTGTAAAGTGTGGACATTCCTTACTAAGTAGAATGTACGGAAAAGCATTTTAATGATGTAAATGAAGGCTACTAAGCGTAAAGTACTACTTACTACTACGCCGTACTGAGTGTAAAGTAAGGTAAGATATTTTGATGATCTAAGTGAGGATTACCCGGTTTACCAAGTGTTTGCTCCTCGATCGAACTCATCAGTGGAGTGCTGTGGGCAGCGGCGGAGCGTGACATCATCCAGTCGACTGTAATGCAACCCCGATATCACTGATCGATCCATTATGAGTGACGTTCACTTATTATATTATGACACAAGTAAAACCTGTAATGTATGGTATATTTATGTAAATTGCCGACATGCCGACAAACAGGCAAATGAGCTACCTGGTGGTATGTACCGTCACCTTCGTCCTTTGGTTAAAAGAAATCTAAAGGTGTTACTGATGTGTTGCCGACCAGGCAGGAAGAAGAAAAAAAGAAAGTACGTAGGTACTTTCTTTTTTTGTGAGTAGTCACTGTTAAACTCCCACATGGAACACCACCATTTTTGGCGGCTGATCTAAGCAAGAGGGTGGCAAAGGTGTCACACGCTATCTTTTTAAAGATACTAGTGTTACTTTGTATTAAACTATAAATGCACTCTTATAAAATAAAGATTTGTATATTTGTAGCGAATAAACTCAAAAACGACTGAACCGATTTCAAAGTTTACTTCAGCAATAAGCAGCAACGTTATCTTCACAGTTTAATTTTACTATGTTATCTTCGATCTATTGCACAATAACATTGGTATGTAGATGGGGCTAGCTAGTTCCGAGTACAATAAATTAAAAATTACCTTTCAAGGTTTCAGGTGGTATCCTTACATGGAGTTAAATCTGCGGTGTAGCGCTATTAAATTAAGGTCAGCCATACAAGCTCGTTCTTATTAATGTCTCCAAGGTTAATATTAAGTGTTTTCTGAACTGCGAATAAATCCACAGCTGCTGACGCTTTTAATGACTGTTTGGCGGTGGTCATTAAATACGGCACCTTATTATTTATGATTAAAACAATAAACGGCCATTTGTTCCTGGAAATAAGGACTTAAATCATATTATTAAAAAGCTCTTACTTACATCGCCGCAGGTGGTTTTTCAGTGCTGTAGGTGCTATAAAATAAAGAAAATTTGTTAAACGTGATAATTAGTAAGTAGTCTGTACTATTTATTTCACATATATGCAAAACACTCTACAACATGCTTTATACAAAATTCCATTCATATAAAGTTTACTTTGTAAACAAACTTTGAAACCACTTTGCCAGTCTTGATCTGACGGGTCAATAATCGCTACTTCGTATTCGTAGGCAACCAGAGAATCTTCAACGCTCGAAAAAACTTTTCTTTTGTTTGTTTTAAGAATGAAAAGCCCGCCAAACGTTGAAGTGAAATGATTAGAACTGTTGTTTTCTATACATTCTGTACATAGAAATAAAATTGAAGGGTCTGATTGTGATTTCAAAATGACAGTGTTATTTCAGTTGTGACAGTGCATGTAGACATACTAAAACACAAACATTTTCTCACAGATCGACACTTAAAACGTATAGGTAAACATACGTAAAGCATCAAACTTGATACACATTATTTCATATATCACATATTTATATGATATGCCTTGTGTGACTTCACCGAGAATTAGTCTCGGGGCCCTTTTACAAGTTACCAATCTCTCTAGATATACTTAATCCAATGATAACGTAGCCAAAAAGTAGCACTTATCATATCGCAGCATTTAATAGCGAAAATATAAAATTATTACAATGTCTCCACGAAACTTAATGATAAAAATTTTGGTTTACATTTACTAATTTTAAGGTAAAATTATTCTTTGCTCCTAAAGAGTACAAAAATAATATCAGTAGGTACTATCCCCTAAATGGACTATGGAAACATTAACCGCACTTACCTTAAAGTTCGTTTCACACTGGATCAGCCACTAAATAACTAGTTTGCCGAACATTCGACCCCTTACTTACACAAATAGTGCGGAACGTGACTTGTTGGTTGGGTATCTGCCTATTGGAAAACAAGGATACACAGAGATGGCCGTTGATAGTGGTTTGAAAGTAAACGTCATTTATTTATTTATTTATTTATTTAGTAACACCTTATTCTTGGGTATACAAGGGCAAAAACTTAATGCCTGATGGCATTCTCTACCAGTCCGCCCTTACTCCCACTCCCCTTACGCCGCATTTACTAGTAGGTATACTCCACTCGGGCTCGATACGGAGTCGTTTAAATGGCAACCCACACAAATCCCATCTCTCCGCCTCTGTGATTAAATTTCAGTGTAAATTGTCGTAAAGAAATTAATATGCCATATGTAAATTATGCTTACTAGCTAAATTGAACTGTAAGCACATGTAATACCTAAATTTGTTTTAGCGGATGGGTTTTTATTTCATATTACCAGTGAGTCAGGTCAGGTATGGTTAAGTTAATATGTGTCAATAATGTATCTACCAGTTCAGTCAACTTACAGATTTCTTGTGTTCTTTTATCTTGCAACTCCTTGTTAACTTCGACCTTAGAGGTAACATCAATTAACTCTTCTGCTCTTTTGTCTATTAAGTACAACCATGTCACTTGAAATTACAATTAATTTCAAAATTATTACGATGTTACCTTAGCAACTCTTGTTTCATTCTGCTCTTACGTCATTGCTTTAATCACACGTCGATTAATTAGCGCGCTATTAACATTATAAGAACGTGTAATCAACGACTAACTAATGAAATGTTTATCAGAAAATGTAAATTACTCTGGGATAAGGCGATTTACTCGATATCACCGAGGCGACAACAGAAAATGGGGTGTGGGGATTTGATTACCATTAATAAACATGCCTTACCCACTTAAATGGGCTTTTCAAGATTGTGGGCCGAGGAACGTCTCGCGCATTTATTAAAAGACTTGTAATCATATTTGCATGAACCTAAATTGAATAAATGCTAATAATACCTTGAACTTCTGTCCAAGTTGGCTCTTTGATCCCTTCAAAGCATTGATTTGTAATTTTTTTAACAAATATTAAATATATGTATGTGACTGTTAGCTGTTATGTATTGAAGGTGCAAACATTTTATCAACTTTCTTAAAAGTAAGGCTTGGAAATATATTTTGGTGTTGTAAAGTGTGGACATTCCTTACTAAGTAGAATGTACGGAAAAGCATTTTAATGATGTAAATGAAGGCTACTAAGCGTAAAGTACTACTTACTACTACGCCGTACTGAGTGTAAAGTAAGGTAAGATATTTTGATGATCTAAGTGAGGATTACCCGGTTTACCAAGTGTTTGCTCCTCGATCGAACTCATCAGTGGAGTGCTGTGGGCAGCGGCGGAGCGTGACATCATCCAGTCGACTGTAATGCAACCCCGATATCACTGATCGATCCATTATGAGTGACGTTCACTTATTATATTATGACACAAGTAAAACCTGTAATGTATGGTATATTTATGTAAATTGCCGACATGCCGACAAACAGGCAAATGAGCTACCTGGTGGTATGTACCGTCACCTTCGTCCTTTGGTTAAAAGAAATCTAAAGGTGTTACTGATGTGTTGCCGACCAGGCAGGAAGAAGAAAAAAAGAAAGTACGTAGGTACTTTCTTTTTTTGTGAGTAGTCACTGTTAAACTCCCACATGGAACACCACCATTTTTGGCGGCTGATCTAAGCAAGAGGGTGGCAAAGGTGTCACACGCTATCTTTTTAAAGATACTAGTGTTACTTTGTATTAAACTATAAATGCACTCTTATAAAATAAAGATTTGTATATTTGTAGCGAATAAACTCAAAAACGACTGAACCGATTTCAAAGTTTACTTCAGCAATAAGCAGCAACGTTATCTTCACAGTTTAATTTTACTATGTTATCTTCGATCTATTGCACAATAACATTGGTATGTAGATGGGGCTAGCTAGTTCCGAGTACAATAAATTAAAAATTACCTTTCAAGGTTTCAGGTGGTATCCTTACATGGAGTTAAATCTGCGGTGTAGCGCTATTAAATTAAGGTCAGCCATACAAGCTCGTTCTTATTAATGTCTCCAAGGTTAATATTAAGTGTTTTCTGAACTGCGAATAAATCCACAGCTGCTGACGCTTTTAATGACTGTTTGGCGGTGGTCATTAAATACGGCACCTTATTATTTATGATTAAAACAATAAACGGCCATTTGTTCCTGGAAATAAGGACTTAAATCATATTATTAAAAAGCTCTTACTTACATCGCCGCAGGTGGTTTTTCAGTGCTGTAGGTGCTATAAAATAAAGAAAATTTGTTAAACGTGATAATTAGTAAGTAGTCTGTACTATTTATTTCACATATATGCAAAACACTCTACAACATGCTTTATACAAAATTCCATTCATATAAAGTTTACTTTGTAAACAAACTTTGAAACCACTTTGCCAGTCTTGATCTGACGGATCAATAATCGCTACTTCGTATTCGTAGGCAACCAGAGAATCTTCAACGCTCGAAAAAACTTTTCTTTTGTTTGTTTTAAGAATGAAAAGCCCGCCAAACGTTGAAGTGAAATGATTAGAACTGTTGTTTTCTATACATTCTGTACATAGAAATAAAATTGAAGGGTCTGATTGTGATTTCAAAATGACAGTGTTATTTCAGTTGTGACAGTGCATGTAGACATACTAAAACACAAACATTTTCTCACAGATCGACACTTAAAACGTATAGGTAAACATACGTAAAGCATCAAACTTGATACACATTATTTCATATATCACATATTTATATGATATGCCTTGTGTGACTTCACCGAGAATTAGTCTCGGGGCCCTTTTACAAGTTACCAATCTCTCTAGATATACTTAATCCAATGATAACGTAGCCAAAAAGTAGCACTTATCATATCGCAGCA
This sequence comes from Hesperia comma, assembly GCA_905404135.1. NCBI lineage: Eukaryota > Metazoa > Arthropoda > Insecta > Lepidoptera > Hesperiidae > Hesperia > Hesperia comma. The sequence goes on along the minus strand of FR990021.1, from coordinate 8,613,122 downwards.
TTTAATAGCGAAAATATAAAATTATTACAATGTCTCCACGAAACTTAATGATAAAAATTTTGGTTTACATTTACTAATTTTAAGGTAAAATTATTCTTTGCTCCTAAAGAGTACAAAAATAATATCAGTAGGTACTATCCCCTAAATGGACTATGGAAACATTAACCGCACTTACCTTAAAGTTCGTTTCACACTGGATCAGCCACTAAATAACTAGTTTGCCGAACATTCGACCCCTTACTTACACAAATAGTGCGGAACGTGACTTGTTGGTTGGGTATCTGCCTATTGGAAAACAAGGATACACAGAGATGGCCGTTGATAGTGGTTTGAAAGTAAACGTCATTTATTTATTTATTTATTTATTTAGTAACACCTTATTCTTGGGTATACAAGGGCAAAAACTTAATGCCTGATGGCATTCTCTACCAGTCCGCCCTTACTCCCACTCCCCTTACGCCGCATTTACTAGTAGGTATACTCCACTCGGGCTCGATACGGAGTCGTTTAAATGGCAACCCACACAAATCCCATCTCTCCGCCTCTGTGATTAAATTTCAGTGTAAATTGTCGTAAAGAAATTAATATGCCATATGTAAATTATGCTTACTAGCTAAATTGAACTGTAAGCACATGTAATACCTAAATTTGTTTTAGCGGATGGGTTTTTATTTCATATTACCAGTGAGTCAGGTCAGGTATGGTTAAGTTAATATGTGTCAATAATGTATCTACCAGTTCAGTCAACTTACAGATTTCTTGTGTTCTTTTATCTTGCAACTCCTTGTTAACTTCGACCTTAGAGGTAACATCAATTAACTCTTCTGCTCTTTTGTCTATTAAGTACAACCATGTCACTTGAAATTACAATTAATTTCAAAATTATTACGATGTTACCTTAGCAACTCTTGTTTCATTCTGCTCTTACGTCATTGCTTTAATCACACGTCGATTAATTAGCGCGCTATTAACATTATAAGAACGTGTAATCAACGACTAACTAATGAAATGTTTATCAGAAAATGTAAATTACTCTGGGATAAGGCGATTTACTCGATATCACCGAGGCGACAACAGAAAATGGGGTGTGGGGATTTGATTACCATTAATAAACATGCCTTACCCACTTAAATGGGCTTTTCAAGATTGTGGGCCGAGGAACGTCTCGCGCATTTATTAAAAGACTTGTAATCATATTTGCATGAACCTAAATTGAATAAATGCTAATAATACCTTGAACTTCTGTCCAAGTTGGCTCTTTGATCCCTTCAAAGCATTGATTTGTAATTTTTTTTAACAAATATTAAATATATGTATGTGACTGTTAGCTGTTATGTATTGAAGGTGCAAACATTTTATCAACTTTCTACATATTCATTTCATGCGATTCGCCTATTCATTCTCTAACTGCAATTAAAATTTAACAAAAAATGGTAGAGCAAGAAATTTTCCATCCTGAGGCAGCAAAATATGTAATAGAATAATGACAATATGCTGGTACAATAATGTGGATATAATACTATCCAATGACAACTAAAGGCACCCAAAAAAAGGTGCGAGGGAAAAATACTGTTAGGTACGTATGCCCCATGGCCGTGCCTTGCCACGGGGGTATGTGGTACTTCGTGGTGAGCGCATCGCAACTAAAGGCACCAACAAACCAAGGCCTATAAACCCATTCAATTCTAGGGTACATATAAACCAGATTGTATTTAAACAATTATATCAAATGAAATAGTTTTTATCCTCATGTCAACAACCATTTATATCTAGCTGAAATAGGTCTTAAATCCATCAAGAATGTACTGAATAATTAATTATTCGTTTTCGTTTGTCGCAACTGAGCCGTGAAGTATGATGGACTGGCTTGTAAAAATGTTATCACAAGCTCCAGTGAACTAACAGACTTAGAGTTAATGGCCATTAAAGTCGCAATTGCCGGCTCACGTTAATTCCTACTGTCGGCACGTCAGTAAAAGTTGGTCTCTGTGTTATAGAGATTAAAATGTTAAGCATTGTTTAAAATCTCACATTAGCTGGATTATTTGAAAGCTTGCTGACATTTGTGTATTAAATTTCTACCGCATACATAGTGAAATGGATTAGGTGTTATGCTTGGATTAAGTTATGTGATAAAACGGCATGCTTCATATTCGCTACCTGAATTACCTGCTATTGAAATAAAATACTTTTAGAAGTGTGGTTTATGTGGTGGTATCTTTAATCAATTAATATGGTACCTATGGGTTTCCTCATAAATGACAAGGCTTTGAGCATATTCCACCACACTGTGTGCCCATATGGCTGTTCTATGTCTGCCATATGGCTCGTGCCTAAAGGCTTTTCTCAGGAAACCTCAGGAGGTTCCCGAATGACGGATAAAAACTACTTTTATCGTATTCTACCGAAAGTGACTGCTGTATTTTCTATTTGGAGTTAAAATGAAAGGTTGATCTTAAAATATGGCTGCATTTTTTCGAAATAAGAAACTCCATTCAGCAAACGACAAACACTAACCTATTTTATTTTAAAAAGTTAGAGATCTTGAATGAATTCACCTTGAATACTAATAACTAGACTACTAATAATTGAAGTTTAATTAAATTACTAATAATTTAAGGTAAAGTAATTTTCTAGTACTAATTGTAGTATTTTCCGAGGAGGTCCCTCTGTTTGTGCCAAAAGACCCCGTCATGCTATAAGACAGCGCTGCTCAGTAGTTTAGTGCCCAGAAAGATAAAACTATACAAATCGACTAATATTATATTTCACAGCACTAAAGTACCTAATATAAATATGGTTTACTCTTAAGTTACACCTTTTAATGAAGAGGAGAAACGCATGCCCATTTTAAACCGCTAAAGGTTGATTAAGACCTAAATTACTTTCACATACTATACATTTGTATAGCAACTCTGTAATAGAACAAGAACATCAAATACTGATAGGAGTTCAAAAACAAAAACTTACTACAATGCTGGACCAGGTTTCAGTCACTGCTAGCAGAAGAGTTGTTGCGTCCTCCATTGGAAAAATGCACAGAAAATTGTGGTCCGAGGGTTAGGAGCCCTATATACAGTTATATGTATACCTAACACTAAACCTTGGTAGAGCGACATAAAGTACCTAATATTTTATTGCGTGACTAATGGTTGGTACTACATATTAGTCACTAATCTCTCCACCAATCTTTGGAGAAATTCACGTAAAAAAGCTTTTTAATTATTAGTTTTCAATTATCAGAAGACAACAAGAATCATAAGGAATAATAAGTCAACATTTAGGAATGGTAGAATAAATAATAAAATAAATAACGCTCCACACTCATAGACCCACACCGGGATTTCCATTCCTATCTCTATGGGATTTCCTGTCTTGGGGATGCCATAGATCATAGATAACACTTAACGAAAAGACCACACACACACACCAATAACAGAAGTTTGAACACATCATTGAAATTTCCGCCTCGCTGGGAATTGCACCCAGGTTTCTTCGAACAGACTGGCAAAATAACCAATTAGCCACTGCGTCTAATTACAGAGATGAGATTAAAACTGACTGCAGTAAAGACAATAATTTGACATTGTTAAATTACATAGTACAGAAAATTAGAAGAAACAAGTCCAAGTAAATTAGCCAACATTTTTAATGGAGATGAGAAGGTGCAATTCGCTTTATTGCTTTATAAAGTGAAATTGTTTCTAATTAGTTTTAAAATATTAGGTCGCTAATTGTAACTGGCATTGAGTTTACCAAACTAACTTTAGACGGTAAATTTTAAACACCAAGCCAAATAAGTATGAAAGCAATCGCAATATTGAATGTTGAAAATAATTGTACAGTATTTATGAGTATACAAGATTTTGTAAGCAACTTCGATTTCGAGAATTTATTATTCACCATCCAAGGGCATTATATTGTGTCAACGTCGGAGATATTGTACTGTACCTAGCTACTAAGTTCAAACGTGATGTCATCTGACTGATATATTTATCTTCAGATTTCTTCAGAACAGCATTTTTATACTATAAACCTAATACACTTTTAACACATTTATATGTAAGTATGCCATATCCGTAAATGTTCCAATACTTTGCTTCAGTTCCATTGCACATTAAGATGGTTTCAAGCACCTCCCACTACTCTTGTTAAGTGCAGATTGGTAAACTTCACGCACCTTCTACAACACTGCTCCATCGGCAATAGTTCAGTATCACTTCGATTACGCGAAGGTTCACAACACTTAATTGTACCAATTGTATATGTCTCCTCAAAATTGGGAGCAAAATAATAAACATAAAGTAGGGCCATTTTAATAGGCCACATTTGACAACTGTTTGTCTTTGCTTTATAGTGAGGGTAACCTGCTGAAAAACATCGATTAATTTAATTAATCGATAAGGACTTCAAACATCTGTAAATTGAAAGTGATTGTTATAAAAACTATTTTAATGACCGCACAGTTCAAACAATGACAAAAAAACGACAAAAATAATGCGTCTAATAATGGCGCGAAATGAAATCATGACTTTTTTGTAACATTTCACGTTTCTGGATACTGGCTTTTGAGCCAGACCACGCCAGACGTTATATATATATAAATGAATGATTACATATCTTTGGCCTAAAATGTAAGAAAATGAATTCTGTTCTCATTAAAATATATTTTATTTTGTAATCGTGAAATACTTTTTGACGATTAGTTCGACTTCTCGAATTCAACTTATCTACTTATCTGTTTCTTTTGGTACTCTCCCTAATGTTTAAAAAGAAAAAGAGTTCACTGACGTAACTTTGTAACGACGTCAGTTCCTTACTTAAAAGTGTAAAAATTTTAACAATAACTAGTAGGGAATATTAAATAATATGGAGTGCCTCCCTTACAAGGTTACTTTGTAAAATTTTGACGAACTGTCAAATGTGGCCTATTAAAATGGCCCTACTATAGTCCACGGGAACTAAGTGATGATTGACAATCCTCACATCATAAATAGCTTTATTAATAGTAGATTGTATGACAAGGGTGCAAAGTAATATTTTTTCGGCGAGGGCGTTTTTTGAATCCAGAGCGAAGTGAGGGATTCTAGAGTAGAATCCCGAGCGTAGCGAGGGATTCTTTAGTAGAATCCCGAACGTAGCGAGGGATTCAAAGTACGTCGCCCGAGCCAAAAATATACTTGCACCCGAGTGATACACTCTACTTTTCATCACCCACTATGAGAAAATAATATATATATATAATAGAAAATAATAGAAAATAATACGTAAAAATGCACGAAAACTTAATTTTAATTTGAAAACGAAATCTTAATTTGATTTCTTTTTTTATTATTCAGCTATTTAAAACACTATGGCTATATTTTACTATAATAGTCCACTCCACCATATACATAGTTACTTACTTTTACGGCAAGAAAGATTTCGTCGGGTGCCTCATTAAGAAAAGTCTCCACATTTTTGACTGTGAACACTTTGGATTTTTTAGGTTTAAATCCATCAGACATCCTCTTCAGATATGCTATTAATTTCGAATATGTGTCCAGTTTTATATCGTTATTAGAACTGACTGTTGATTTAAGCATTGAGTAGATACTCCAAAGGGTGGAAGGTTTTTTAGTTTTGGCTAAGTTCTGGAAGTACGCCAAAAACACAATTTCTGAAAAATTCTTGGCGCCTCTTGCATTTCTCCATTCCAAAAAATTATCATAGGCTTTCAAATATTTTTCCCGGGATTTCGCAGGTAATAAACTATTCATCACATTACTCGATTCAGTTTTTATACTATCAGGAGGATACTTTCACTATCGTTGGAAGAACTCATTTTTTCAAAACAAAACAAAATTTCTAACAATACGTAAAAATGCACGAAAACGCGGGAAATAGTTCGAGCGATCTTAATTTGATTTCTTTTTTTATTATTCAGCTGGCGGGGCCCTCGCGTCGAACCAGACATTCTTTATTCAAACAATATTTGTGTTCGATTTCTTTAGCGCAAAATACTAAAATGTTCTAAATTCAAAATAGGACGGAAAAGATCTAGCCGGCAGGAAAATTTGTATGAAAATTCATTCCGGCCCGCTGAATAGAAAACAGCAACTTTGGAACCCCTTATGTCCGAACCAAGTCGTCTTTTTCGAATAGGGGTGATGAAAACGGTATTTTTAACCCCCGTGTGTGTGACTCGTTGCATTTGGCATTTCAATGTCATCTACAGTGTCGTGCAATTAACAATTATTCATTAGGTATATTCATTTGATGGAGGAAAGCTTAATGACATTAATTAAATTGTAATGTATACTTATGTGATTTTATTATTTATGTAGTTCACTCTCATACTACATATGGGATTATACAGGACAGCGCGGCGTCGGGTTTTTAACCCCCGACGCAAAAAGAGGGGTGTTATAAGTTTGACGTGTCTGTGTGTGTGTGTGTGTGTGTCTGTGTGTCTGTCTGTCTGTCTGTGGCATCATAGCTCCCGAACGGATGAAGCGATTTCAATTTAGTTTTCTTTGTATTAAAGGGGACTTACGGGCGCGTGTTTTTAGATATGTTTGATGAAAATCGGTTGAGCCGTTTAAAAGTTGTTGGGGTTGAAAGCGGGGAAGAATTTTCACTCTGTCTCTTTGTGGCATCATACCTCCCGAACGGATGAAGCGATTTCAATTTAGTTTTTTTTTGTATTAAAGGGAACTTACGGGCGCATATTTTAAAATATGTTTGATGAAAACCGGTTGAGCCGTTTAATAGTTGTGGGGGGTGAAAGCGGGGAAGAATAACCGTATGTATGCAAATATATTCGTGTGGGGTCTCAAATGAAAGCGTACAGTAAGAGAATATTTATAACTTAATCCAAAATATTTTTACCTATAAAAAGTATGAAATAAAAAATTAAATTAAAAATTAAAAAAACCCCCGACACAAACATTTAAAAAGTAAAAAATAATATCTTTAAAAATAATACGTCGCGTTGGGGGACCGCTCCATTTACTTCTAACTTTAACACAAAAAAATATTGATAAATGATAAGTCTTGGGTAAAAGACCTAAGTAGGTAAGCAAGTGATACTTATGAATAAAATCGTACTTAGATAATGAATAGTTAGAAGCGGTCCCCCAACGCGACGTATTATTTTTAAAGATATTATTTTTTACTTTTTAAATGTTTGTGTCGGGGGTTTTTTTAATTTTTAATTTAATTTTTTTAATTTAGAGTTAATAATCTTTTCATTGACTGTAGCATTTGACAATTAAATTCATATTTACTTACTAAAAAGTGCAATATCGTAAACTGTAACTTATTTATTTTATATAGATAATATGCTTTGTTATTTATATGGAAAACAAAATATTTTTCCGTTTGTCTATTCGAATATCTCGCGAAAGCCAACGAACTGAGTTATTTGATTTTTAACATATTTGTAGCTTATATTGCAGATTTATCCTTATATTTTTTTCTGTACGTTAACCGAACAAAAGTTTCAGAGTTGTAGGAAAATATTTTTGATTGAAGTATAAACTATGGAATGTGAGTAATCAGAACATTAGGTAATATAGGTAATTATAATAATTTCATGGATTATCCAAAATTGTCATAGGAATAGGTTACTAGAGCGAAGACATGTATTGTGTAGTAAACACCTACACATATAACAGTGTAAATGTATCTATCACACTGTGAACGTTTAAAACCTCTTTTAGATCTTCCACTACCAATAGATATAACTTCACTGCGACGTGCATTAGGTATGTTAGCCCACTATTCGAAATGGATTCGCAATTTTTCACATCACATAAAGTTCTTGAATGTTACACAGTTTCCTCTCAATGAAGATGCAAAACATAGCTTTGAAACTTTGAAGTCTGAAATTGCTAAAGCGTCTTTAACTGCTATTGATAATAAGGAAATATTTACGGTGGAAACGGATGCATCAGAGCATTCAATAGCTGCAACGCTTTCACAAAATGAACGACCTGTTGCATTTTTTTCAAGAACTCTATCTCATACAGAACGTTGTCATTATTTAATTTGTCATGTAATTGGTTTTGGCTTTATTTTATTACAATAATGAGAGGTGCGTGTAGAATTTAATCCCAAATACTCGGTGCGAGAAACCGACATTAAAACCACTAAGGTAATGTTGCAATTTGATTTGAATTCAATTATTTAGTTGAAGCGCCAGACGTCATGTTAGCATATCAAAATTATTCCTGACATTTGTGTTAATAATTTGGGTACAGCTATGGATTTGAAGCTATGCCTTAACAATGTAGGTACTCGTACCTACTTGTTACTGATCATACCGACGCGACGATTCCTTGCATTTCTCTTGAAATATGTAGGTACATTATGTGTTGGGTATCATAATCTATAAGTACTTATAAAATAGAAATGTAACTGTATATCCATACATTCGACAATTTCAACATAGGTATGAGAAAAAATTTAAGAAGGGCCAATAGAACTAATAAATAAAATTTGATGAAGCTTGCGCAGTTGTATTTCATCTTAATACGCCGCTTTTACTTTATGAAGATTAAATTTATATGAATCCTGCGTACATTGTTAACTATTACTTTTTAGGGTTCCGTACCCAAAGGGTAAAACGGGACCCTATTACTGAGACTTCGCTGTCCGTCCGCCCGTCCGTCCGTCCGTCTGTCACCAGGCTGTATCTCATGAACCGTAATAGTTACACAGTTGAAATTTTCACAGATGATGTATTTCTGTTGCCGCTACAACAACAAATACTAAAACACTGAATAAAATAAATATTTAAGTCGAAATATGGCTTCGACGTTTCAGCGATAAATTAGTTACCTTTCGGTCCAAGAGATGGCGTTGCTTGTGGCTACAAAAAACTAAAGTAAATATTTAAGTGAGGCTTTCATACAACAGACCAGATTTTTTTGGCGTTTTTATACATAATGGTACGGAACCCTTTGTGCGCGAGTCCAACTCGCACTTGGCCGATTTTTTCATATTAATAAGGTACGTACCAATGATGTTTTAAATATCTAGATTGAGCGTCGCCCTACAATGAAAACAAAAAAAACAAGGCAACATTATCAAGCATGTGTGCGTGCAGGCGATGTTTTTCGCGTTCATTTATTGTCTATGTGTGCGTAATCTGTGCGTAATGATATAAAAGTTGTGGCCAACAGTTGGCCACAACTTTTTGACACGTTTTCGCGGATTCGATGTTCCATCTAGATATTTAATAGATCTTTGGTACGTACCTACGTGCGCAACTTAGAACGTTGGATTTATATACTTACGTAGCCTCGGTATGAGTTCAGTAAAATCTTGTATTTTCTAAACTTATGAAATCACTAAGGAAAATTGAATAGAATAGAATATAAGTTTATTCATAAAAGGTACACTTGTTAATAATAAATTAATCTAAAGTAACTTAACATAAGAATGTAATTAAAGTGAACCTCTTACAAAATGGAACCTGCTTAGCATTATGCTGGAGTCAGGAGACCGTCAGCGCTGATCTTCCGCAGGTGCCGTATGGTTATTTAAAATTGCACACCCGAGTTCTTCATAATGCTGTTAAGATTAATTACTGTCTGTACTCCGTTCGCGTTCGATATCGAATTCGTTTATGGCAACCTGCACAAATGCCAGCTTTCTGCCCGCGTGATCATGGTTCATTGTAGATAGACGGAGAGTTTAAAATTCTTTAGGTGAGTTTAAACTTAAACTTTAAACACACATAATACTTTCCATATTCACAGCGATTGAAGTATAGGTATCAAGCGAAGTGAACTTTGTGTGAATCATTGTTATTATGAAGGGGGGGGGGGGGAGTTATCGGTCACAAGATGAAAGAAATATGTTCTTTGAATTGCATTTATTTATTTAGCAAAACCAACAAAACTTACACTTATACATTTACATTGCGAAAATACATTATTATAGTTATTAGCTTAGTGCAGTCTTAATAACAGGCCTTTAACAAATAGGTAAGCCTTTTTCATACCGTCATAAAGGCTTAAAGCGGTTTAATTACTTTATGAAACGTATCATTTATGTCTTAGATTAAACCTCTACCTCTTTATTACGTTGCTAGAAAGAATGAAGGCTTACTTTTTCAGGCTTTTATTAAAAATGTAATGTGCTTCTTGAAATGGCAATACAAACTGCAATGTGCTTAAAGACCGGGTACTGCGAGAAAGATGTACATACCTATACGTGAGTCGTCGAGCATATTCTATTGCCACTCCCTGCCAAAACCATACTTTATTACCTACCTATGCTCACAATTCAAATTAGCCTGTAAGCAAAATTTACTTAGGGCATTTTAAGATCCCGCCGGCCCGCCGTCAATCACATAGGTGGAAAGCAGGCCTTTGTGTACCATAAAATTATAACGAATTCCGGATTGAACACGAACGGAGTATAGCTCTAATACGTTGTAGGACTACACGGTCTACACCATTCGCACACAAGATTTATGTCTTTGACATCGATTTAGATTGATAATAACAGAAGGGGAAATGGTGTGAAAATAGTTACAGACACATACCTACCTTTATTATGTAAGTCTAGTAATAATACAATTTTATATCGTATCGAAAAGCAAAATAGAAAATACCTAAGGAAAAAAGACCAGAAAGTGCAAGTGCGGGTAGAATTTTCTATGGTGTAAACTATTTAAACGTGAAGTTTCAAAAGCCGTATACAAAATTTTATGAAGTAGTTCGAGTTCGTTTCCGGTATTTTTAAGTCCTTCATAGTCTATCGTGTTGAAAGCACATAATGAATAACACAGTTACCTCGCTAGGATGTCCTGTCGTGGGCGCCATGGACAACGCAAGAACAGGAATTAAAACTAAGCATTAAAATTACTACTTCTCTTTAGGTTAAATTGCCAGAACGTAGGGCCCTATGAACGGCGGTCTCGCATGGCTTCCCATAATTCTTTTATTTGGGGGTCGCATGCAGGACCAGGCCATAATTATTGTAGTGACATACTTACGTACACCTTACGTATTACAGATCCTCTTTACTTAGGTATTTTTCTTATTATTTCTAACTAGAGAACCGCCCACGCTTCGCTTCGGGACCCGTAGGTAACTGCCGCGTAGGTCCCGCTCCCGTAGGAATCTCGGCCAAAGATAAGCCTATAATATGACATACTGGAACATCAACATCAGAATCCGTCCTGTCTTCACTCACGGCTAACATAGCCGTGGGGATTCAGTTTCGGGGCCGGTGGCCCCCTGACTGAGGTGTCTGCCGCGGTCCGTAACAACGGACCGGTCGTTGGGTTGGGACCCTGTATGGGTCCTCGAAGATTGTCCAGATGGTGATGTGGAGTATGGGTGTCTAGTCCGGGGAGTCATGATGATTTTCACGCCGCCCGGGCGATCAGGCCCTACCAGGTGAGACCCGCTGGTGGGAAGCCCAGCAGGAGCCGATCTGCGACCGGACGGCGGCTTGCGGTCTTGTCCGAGGTGGTTCATGTCGGGCTGCTTCCGCGCAGTAGGTCGCGCGGGAGTGCCCAACGGTCCGGGGGGCGGGCGTGGAGCGGCGCCAAGTTCCGCAGGTGCAGAAACCGCGGCGCGTCCGCGCGCGCAAACATCCGTTGCGCTAGGTCCTCCACGTGGGCGTCCAGGCTCTCAACTCTGAGGTTCCGCTGGATGGTGGCGTTCCTCACGCACCACGGCGCCCCTGCCAGCCGGCGCAGCGTCTTCGATTGAACCACGCGTAGACGCCTGCGTTGTGGTTCACTCGGGAGCGCGTACCAGGCTGGGGCCGCGTACGTGAGTCTGGGGCGGATGTATGGTGGTTTGACCCTCAACGGGAGACTCGAGGAGAGCGCTGGACGTAGCGCTACAGCTGCTGCCTTGGCGTGATTTACGACGTTGGTCACGTGGGGCTTCATAGTCAGGGAACAGTCCAGGGTACTTGGCCTGTCTTGTCCAGGCAATGTCTTGGTTGAGGAGCTTTAGAGTGGGGTCGCGCATCGTGGTTCCTCCAAATTGGATGGCCCTTGGATGGATCTTCCCTACGTTGATCGCCATCCTCCACTCGTGTAGCCACTTGGGGAGGGCGTCGAGGCATCTTTGCATTTTAACGGCGGCGTGACCTGACTTAATCGAGGTGGTCAGGTACGCCGCGTCGTCCGCGTAGAGGGCGAGCATGGCGCCCCCCTCCGCTGGAATAACGTTCGTGTAGCACGAGTAGAGGGTAGGCGAGAGGCAGCTTCCTCAACATCAGATATAACATTTGCCTATGATTTAAGTAAATTACATCTACTATTTGATAGCGTGATTCAGAACTTGCAAATGAATTTTACTAACGGCATCTATTAACAACATCCGGAACTAAATATCTAGCAACTAACAAAACATCGATCTTCCCATAGGAATGATATATTTTTCCGCGGTAAAAAGTAGCCTACGTCACTCTCCACCCTCCTAACTATCCCCATACACATAAACCATACCATATAATAGCCATGTTGCGACGTGAAAGAGTCACAAACAAACAAACAAACAAACAAACACACTTTCACATTTATAATTTATTTCTAATTTCTAATTCGACGAATCATGAAGTTTTCCTACATCCGTTCTCTTACGAAACGTAGTTATAAGGATGTAGTTAGATAAATTTATTCATGTTCCAAACGCCAATATCGACATAGTAGAAACTTTACCAAGTGATAATGTAATATAGCCCATGTGTACATGCCTGTATGCCGAGACGCAATATTAAACTCGGCAATTAATTGAATGGCATACTGTCTCCAGTGCGCCGAACTTGTTAAGGACATATTGCGAAGACGAAGTGTGCGATATTGGTCATGTTACTTTGTTCTTAATTGACTATAGAGTGGCATTTACCTAAAATTTATGTTTGGGTTATTCTTTTTCATATTGTAACGAAATAAATTATAGGTTCTGCAGTCAACACCTATAACAAAAATTTACCTAAATGGTTAGTCTGTAAGTAGATAGGAGAGAAAAAATATGAAGGGACTCATAAAGCCCATAGAAGCCAACAATATCATAAGATGTTTGTCCACACTTCACGCAAAAAGAACTAAATCAAAGGTATATTGGTAAGTACCTAATATTACTTCAATGCCATTTAATGAAGAAATGATGTAGGTAGGTATCTATTAAAAGATGCCTTTTTCGATCGTTGAAATAATAAAAAGGGTCGAATGTAGGATTATTAAAGGTCTATCAAAGAAGAAAGTTTTTAACAAGCACGTGTATACAACGGATTTATATTTATACTTACGTACTTACTGCTTCGATACTTTTTATGTACTATACAGCCAAAATCATTAATTTACCGCCTTTCATTTTCCACGGATTTGTTTAGTTAAATCTTTAAAGACTGAGTGCTTCTTTTGAATATGCCGATAAAGAATAACTGTACCTACTGGTTTCGGTTTTTATTTTTCCTAATTTGTTATAATTATCGTTATTTCAGGAGGTTTTCTCAGCTTTTTTAAACGAAATATTTTTACTTTAATTTAGTGTAAAAATTTATTTTGCACCTCATCTTTTAATTGGTATCTACTCTAGCTTTACGTAATGTCAGTGAGTAAGACTCCTTAATATCACGATTATTTGTATCCAAAGAAAGATTTTTTGTCTCTGTTAGGTAATATCACTGCTTTCATAATAGCGATAGTGATCAGACTAAAAGATCGTCCATAGTATTAGGTATATCATACTTAGTACAAGCTTATTGTTGTTTCTTTGTGTGAAATCCAATAAAGTGGATGTTTATCCATCTATTCTATCATTATACATCTCTATTCTATTATCATTTGATTCTTTCTAGGTTCACCGTCTTATTTCATAGAACATTTGTACCTAACTCCGTACAAACCTCACTAAACGCTCGTTAAATACCTTGAAAATGTTTCATCAAAAATTTCGTCAACCTTAAAATTAAATGTTTATCTGTAGTATGTACTTAACATGTCTTTTATTCGAAAAATGCAGCAGGCTTTTCATAAAATTTTTACAAATTCTTGTTCGAGCAGGTTGGAATAAGTAAGATACCTACGGCGAGTTGCCGTATAGACATTCTCTCCGCATTGTTTTATGGAGCAAAGTGAAACTAACGCTTTCAGTGCACGCGGGGAATATTACGATCTTTTATGTATGAAATTTATTTTTTTTGTCAACTTTGCAACTGCATGGAGGCTAAAGCTGTCGTTTTTAATCTATGGCTTTTTCGTTGAAACTCGAATTGGGGCGGAATAACTGTGTTAAGGTTTTGTTTTTTATTTTTTGTGACAACTAGTAAACTGGCCCAGTATTGTTTTAGTATCAAGTTTTATACATAGTTACCTTTTTGCCATAAATAATAGTAACATGTTTATATAGAGCCGTTTATAAGTTTACAGCGGTCGATAGGTACCTATTGTTATCGATGCCGGGGCTCGCTTTTCATGTTAATAGCTGGCAAACGCACAAATGAGCCCCCTGATGGTACCTCGTCTCCGTCACAAATGTATATCAGTAACACCAAAAACATCATCGATGCATTGTCGCTAAAAAAAGGAAGAAAATACTAGTTTTCAGGCAGCCGGATTCAACTATAGCACCAATTCTAGAATCCTTCTGCATTCAGCTTGATACAGAGTCCAAATCTCTCAAACATCTTCCTCTTAGGAACCAGGCACTAACCTCCGTTGTTAACATGTTTGTGTGCACCACGCACATGGGGGTCGACTTGGAGTCTAGTGAGCCTGAAGTGTCACTCATCTATATTAAATCCTAGCGTATCATTTAACTGATTAATCAACAAATATCTTTGAAAGTTCCTTTTATAATATCCGTACTGAGATTGCTGATGATGTTACTATGCAACATAGACATTCCTAAGAGGTGAAATTTCTTAAGCATCTCAGATGTTCGAAGGGCATATATAACCGAGGCTATGATTGTTTTCAGTCGTTAGGCCTACGTACATACATCCATCGACACAGTTGCTGAACCTTGAAAACTTCCGACGCTTGTTTCACCACTAACCCTTTCACCAATTTTCACTATAAATAAACAAATAGACAATTCGAAAAACTATAACATGCTTTAAAGGGAGCAATTAGAAAGTTTAAAAAACGCAAATGACTCGAGATAAACTGACGATGTTTTCTTAAACAAAACTTCGAAGCGTGCGCATTGTATAAACTAGGAACTCGATACCTACTAGAAACAAATAGCGATCGCTGCTGCTATGCTCGGAATATTTGCACCGTATTATAATTTGTTTTGAATAAACTGTGAGAGCGACACAACCTCAGTTTGCCGGAGCGGACGGGCCTCGCGCCGCATAGTTCGAATGGCACCTCTTAAGGAATGCTACTTGTTCTCCATCTCACCTTTTCGAATCCCCTTTCGGCTTTTCGCTACTCAAGTTTTACCTTTGTGCGCATATTTTCTGCAAGGTGAATTAACCCTTCAAAAAGACCCTCCAAACCACCTCTATTGATTGTCGAAATTCAGGAGGAGTTAGTAATACAAAGCCGCATTTATAAAGATATTTTATTAAATACTGTTTTTTTTTGTAAAATAGATTAATTAAAACTGACACTTACAACAAACAACTATAAAATTCTTTGTATTTTCTGTCTAACACTAGTTATGTTAATAGGTCCTGCGCAATATTGGATTCAATCTCGTGTAAGAACGTATTGACAATCGCACGATTACTTATAAGATGATAGTGTGATAATAATAATGAACACGTAATTTAAGATATCACTTGCGGACAGCAGGGGTTAACAACACATTCGAACTAAATAACATAGCAAAGTTCTGTTGAAGAATATTCGAATATCTTAGAACCGAACACAATTATTAAAATTCAAAATTTTATATTTTTTAAATCAGAACGTGCTTATCAAGTGTTCAATAACAATATACCAAAGATTTCTTGAACGCACTTAGGAGCGACTGCTTAAATAACATCAATAGAAGTAGGTAACTATAGGTAAAGGTTATCTATCTTTTAGATAGGTTATAAGCACTGTGATTTTATAGAGGAGTACCTAAGTATTATATTGAATGTGACCTTGAAGATACTTAATGTATCAGGAATGTTTTTACTATCTTAGATATCTTCAGCGGGATTTTTATGTACATCTACAGCAATAAAGTCGTGCAATGCAAAACAATTGGGAATAATAAATAAAATTAAAAGTATCTAACGCTTACAAAATCATATTGCTGTATATTCAAGAGAAATAACACAAGCATATAGGTACGGTCGGCCGCAAAAGTCGCTTGACAGAATCTAAAGTGCAAAACACCTGAACACCCAACGAACCATAAGTCAGTGTCGTGACATGGACGCAAATTTAGCTTAACTTACAAACGTTCATGATTAGTTTAACGTAACTGTTTCATAAGTTTGTTGTTAAACGCTTTCATTCCAAAAGTCGCTGAACACATCAATGTCAAAAGTAGATTAACAAGTTACATTCAATGTTACTGCGTAAAAAAGTAAATAAAGTAGGTAGTTTGTTTTAAAGTTTTGCCCTCGGTTTATGAATATTCTGATTGTAATTCTGATGTTCTTAGATACTGTAGACCAATTTGTATTATCGTCAATTTTAATACCGTTGCTCGTAAATTGTGTAAATATATCGAGTTTAGTTATACTATGAGCCTTATTGAACCAACCTTAATTACGAACCTAAAGCAACCTGTTGCGAACATTTCATGTAACCGCACGATTTGGTAATCAAAAAGCATGGTTTCGTAATCAAAATTCATATGAAAAAAGTTGTAGCAACCAAAGAGATTTTATAATATATCTAAGTCTTGGGCTTGTTTCACCACTTCCTGATAAAGTCCCTAATAGCTATCAGGAACTTATTTGCCATATAAACTACAACTTTTGGTTTCACAGGTGTCGGATCGTGATGATAGAACTATCTGGCAGATCAACTGTCTGATAAGATATTAGCGCTTCTAATGGATGATAAAGTCGTATTTGGCAGATATGACTGGCGTTTAGTTTCTTTGAATGGATAGATATTCAAAAATGTTGCAAAGGTTACAAATCTTATAATTTTCGTTTTACATGATCAAAATATAGTTGCAAATATATAAAAAAGTTAACTTGAATTATTTTGAACTAAAAGTATTTGATTAGTTAAGTTTTTATGATTCTTCTCAAGTGAAGATACATGTAGTTTACGTAGCAGTAACGAAACGCAACTAAGCGACGGTGCCGCGCCGGTGGTGAAACTGAAAAAAATATCAGCGGCCTGTAACTGGTGGATAAGGGTAACTGTCATATAGAGCTATCTCATACTTTATCAGGAAGCGGTGAAACAGGCCCATAAACTTTTTTTGTGAAATAAGTGACTGACTTCAAAAACATTTTAAAATATCAAATATATTTCGTATAATATGTATATGTATATTTATAGTGGGAATTTAAATATTGCAATTATAATGCATAAAAATATTGAATTTATTTAAAAACAAATAATTGGCTGAATAGACAAAAAAGAAACAGAAAAAAAAATTAAAAAAGTGACAGCGCGTCATCTAAAATTGAAAAAGTTGCCATTCTTTTCACACACACATGTCATTGATGATGTTCGGCGACTTTTGGAATGAAAGCGTTTAGCAACTTATGAAACAGTTATGTGAAGCTAATTATGAACGTATGTAAGTTAAGCTAAATTTGCGTCCGTGTCACGACACTGACTTATGGTTCGTTGGGTGTTCAGGTGTTTTGCAATTTAGATTCTGTCAAGCGACTTATGCGGCCGACTGTACCGCGAAATAAATATCTGTCCTTAAAATATCTGGCCGGCCGATACAGAATCAGGATATATTATCTTGTTTCGTAGCAGGGTAACTACTTTTACTAACTATACTGCGGCCTACGCAGTTTTTGATGATTTTAGAGCAAACTTTGGATCACAAACCTAACATTAACGGTTTGTCCAACCACAGTGTTTACACCATATCTAAAACCATATATTACAATTAGCGCCCGCGTTTCATTTGAACCCTAGAACAAGCCTTCATCAATTCAATAAGCGTCTGGACAATTCCTTACCCAAGCCATCAGGGACTACAATTTGTTTCTGTCAATATATTCTTACAATTAGTTCAAACTAAAGTTTTACAAGAAACCATTTTATACATGTATTTATCTACTAAACACGATAAACCCATCAATTATGGATACACAGTAACATTATTTTTCATAAGTATTTTACACGGTATTACAGTATTTTTATCAAACTTAAGCATGACAACACAATTTAAGATATATGTACATAAGTTACAATTAGAGAGAGAGATGTCTTGGCATACCAACATTTGTGTACAGCGCCTACTTAACCCAATCAGTGCACGTAAAAATAATATGCAAAAATTGCTCTTTTTATGACAAGAAGGCTCGAACATCACCAATTACAGGACAGTTGTAACTCTGAGCCATCTACACGTAATAGAGAAAAGATTTCAGATCTTTACAGCCAATAAGGCCGAACTTTTACAGCCAATAAATCTTGGTATTCCCAAATTCCGAGACGAACGTCGTATACATACCTGTTTTGTATTTTTTCGATTTATTGGATTGTGTAGGGTTAGGTCAATCGGACCCGGTGGCACAAGCTCGGTAATAGGTGACGGGACAATAAGTGCTATCTGCCCCGGTAAACTTGGATTGTTAACGGGGATGATTCAGCTAATCGTGATTAATTAGACCCGATCTCAATCTAGTTTAAACAAAAGTATATTTTTTATAAATAAACTAGGCCACAGCCATCCTTCTCGTTTAAAGTCGTCTTCTATTCTTCTTATTCGTTATTATTTATAACTCCTGACTAGAGAAAGAAACGGTACTTGCTATTCCTTCATTGGTTAACTAGATCGCTCACAAAATTTTGTCTTAAACGATTTTCACGTTAAGTTGAGCGGAATTTTTTTAATTGGGCGTGACATATATTATCTGGGATCAAACGGTTGCTATATTTTAATGCCACGAGGAAACAATTGAAAGACAAACATCAACATTTTAGGTATTTTATTTCCATCGTATTGTTGTAAATGAAATATGATTTATTAAAATGAATCTGTACGAATGTAAACGTATGTAGATAATTATATTTTTTATTAATTTCTAGCATAATATTTTTATTGTTATAAGTCGTCGTACAAAATAAAATACCTAAATCAAATAAAAACACAATTAAAATGTAATAAATAAATGTAAAATGCGAAATCATAATTAAAATCAATATTAATACTCGTATACTTACCTAATAGTCACAAAAATGTGATGACGCGTTACTTTGCAGGGTTATTAATTGACCAGTTTAGATTTACGCATTTTTATACGCAACATGTAGGTACAAAAATAGGTTTGAAAATAATTAATATAAAGTTGGCTAGTGTTGTAACGACAAAAGAAGAACAAGATTATTATTGCATTCTAATTAAAGCAAAAATCAATATATTACTTTTCAGTTACATGTTCATTTGAGCAGGAATTAACGACGAGCTTTTTATTATTATTATAAGGCTGAACGGAATAAAAGATATATTATGTATTACAATTTATAATTATTAAGAGCTTTGCTGACATCAAGTGCTTTTGACATATACATTCGATAAAACCATAAAAGCATGTACGTACTTACATCGATTCTGCAACGCCAAGGCGGCACCTGGCGTTGCTCGTAACAATTATCTACAACAACTACTTTACAAAAAGCTCTTCCACTTAACAAATAGATACTTACAATAGTTTACTTAGAAAGCTCCTTTGACTAGACATCGAAGTTCAGAATAATAATTTTAAGCAGTGCCTAATTTAAATACTTAATCGATTATAACGCATTGTACATCTATAAACTGAATATTAATTTAAACCTATTCAAAACAATGATATCTTAAATATTATGCAATTCCAGTTCTCTATTTATTATTAAATAATATTATTGAAAATTAGGAACACTTGAGAAGTTTACAGAAGTGTGAAATTGATTGGAAATTGTGCGGTTTTATTTAAAATATTATTATATTTGGAACATTTACTCGTATGTAATTTAATAACATTCACGTTATAATTTAAAAGCAATACATTCGTATCGTAACGTAAAATATAAAGTGCTTTAAAATATCAGTAAACAACATCATTCAACAACGAGTACCTATTCAATAACATTTAAATTTATCAATTAGTCAGTTAAACTTACACATTTATTAATGTCATCGTAAGGTCCAATTGATAAGACTTGTGCTCACAAGCTATACCATAATAATATGATTTGATCCAAATATCTCAATATAAAGTCCAATCGTGCCAAAGAAAGAAATTTAAATTGTATGTGTGTCATAAAATATACAAAATTTGATCCCAAACGGAATATCATTACATTTCATCTACAATTCTGTATACGTATACGAGTATATTGAGAGGGACACAATAGCATCGAATTCTTATATGTTGACGTTGTGATATCTTATGATTCTCAGCAATGTTGATCTTATAGGTATTCCTATGCCGACGTTAAGTTATCATCAAAATAAATTTCAATCTTTAGCCTTCAGCTTAAAATACTTGTGACACTTCGATTCAAACACAGACACCTGACGAATAAATCTGTGTCTTTCCCTATGCATGAGGTGTTTTACAAACCTACCTTGCAAACTCTATCCGAATACAGTTACACATATTTCTTTATATTAATTCACATTTCACGTTTTCTAGATACACATTGAATCACGAACGAGTCTATTTATATTTCTCTATTCACTGCGTTCCGTCTGATCACAAGACCGACAGTCTAAGCAACGTGGCGTTGAAATAATTATAGTGGCCGCGGAGAGGTACTCACGTGGGCCCCGCCGTGGTTTCGTGGTTCGACAGCTGAAGGGCAACGGGGGTTTCGGATGGAGGGGGTTCTGGCTGAGTGGGGTCCGCGTCGGTAGCCCCGGGGGGTATGAAGTCTGAGTCGGGGGGTTCCTCGGGGGGCGCAGCTGCGGGTCGAATGTTCTCAAGCCGTGGTCGCGGCGAGTAGCGCGGCGTCAGCGCAATGCCTCCAACGACTGGGTGCGATTGGCGATTCCCGCCTGGAGGGCGTCGTGCATCAGGCGCTCGTTCTCTTGCCGAACTGGGGACAAACACATACGGCTTAACCATACACTGACAATGACTAGAAATCATAAAACCATAAGCACAAATCATATTTTAGATGCGCAGACAAGGTGCGTTTTCGAAGCCGCAGATGCTATAACGCAGAAGTTACGAAGTTGGGTTCGAATCTCGTCTGAAGCGCGTATACGCGAGTCATCTGCTCATTTAAAACACGTCGTGTGCTTATTCTCTAATGTTAGTTAGATTTGTAGGATTGTAGGGTCGGTCTCCGTTGTCAACTGACAATAAGTTTACAAGAATCCGTCATTATTTTCGTATTATTTTGAAGTCTTCCACAAAAGTTTTGAGATTAGTAAATAACGCAACTCGCAGGCCAGTGTAAAATTTATTGGCCTTATTTATAACCAGTGATTTATTACCCAACTCTTTTATGAAATTAAACCCAGTTATTGAATTGAAGGGGTTAGATTTATTACTTACTAATTTATATTTTAACAAAAATTGTCGTATACAACGAACCCGCACGGCGTATAAACCGTGATAAAAAGTTAGTTTACTTATCCACAAAATTGAATTCGTTAGAATATTAGAAAAGCTTGCGTGAAGTTTAACACATTATTTAGATTATTCGTTAAGTAGGTACACCAAAGAAATAAAATTAATTCTTAATCTATAAAACCTTTTCAAAGTGAACGAATAAGATCCCCGCAGGCACAAAATACATTGGTTGAACTTTTAATGACCAAACATATGTACCTGTACAATCTAAAAACAAGTATAAAAAATCCATATTTTTTAGATACAGTGTGACAGTAAATTACACTCGATTCCATCAAAATATGTATACCTATTGGAAACATTCGAAATATTTGATTCCTAATGACAACTTATAAGCGGCGGTAAATTAACTATATCTAATTAACTAAAAACCACAAGTAACACAAAGTGTAAAAACCGGCCAAGTGCGAGTCGGACTCGCGCACGAAGGGTTCCGTACCATTATGTATAAAAACGCCAAAAAATCTGGTCTGTTGTATGAAAGCCTCACTTAAATATTTAATTGTTTTATTGTAGCCACATATTACCCACAACGCCATCTCTTGGACCGAAAGGTAACTAAACTATCGCTGATGCGTCGATTGTATGGGCGCCCACTTAAATATTTATTTTATTCTGTTTTTTAGTATTTGTTGTTGTAGCGGCAACAGAAATACATCATCTGTGAAAATTTCAACTGTGTAACTATTACGGTTCATGAGATACAGCCTGGTGACAGACGGACGGACGGACAGCGAAGTCTCAGTAATAGGGTCCCGTTTTACCCTTTGGGTAC
This sequence comes from Hesperia comma, assembly GCA_905404135.1. Lineage (NCBI taxonomy): Eukaryota > Metazoa > Arthropoda > Insecta > Lepidoptera > Hesperiidae > Hesperia > Hesperia comma. The sequence goes on along the minus strand of FR990021.1, from coordinate 8,590,672 downwards.
GGAACCCTAAAAACATCTCACTCCATTCAACTCTCCGTGTTTATACGCACCGCTGTTTACATGTTTTTGATGGGATCTCATTTCTTTTTGTAGGTAGTCCTACTTTTTTCTTTTCGGGTATTGTTTTTGTACTTCAGCTAGGGTTTTCTTAAAGCCTACTGCCTGTCTCGCATCTCAGGAGCGTAATGTACAATGAAGTTCTGTAACTCACTAGCTTTATTCAGAATGAAATTACAGACGAATATATGTACCTATGGTTATGTTCGACTTGCAGTAGGACTGAGTTGTACTTAGAAATTAACCATCTATAGCACTTACTCGATAAAAGCTACACTTTATCTCTAAAGAGAAATATTAGAAATCACCGATACCATAATAAAAATATTTATTTCGCCGTAGTAAGCGTTATTAATTCCGTAGTAAGCATAAACAGTATTTGATGTTTTACGGATTTGTACTTAAAGCTACAGGTACCTGGTAATAATCATAATTTTATAAATTAAGAAGTACGTCGCAGTAATTTATACTTGCAGAAATACTAAAAATAACTAATACCTTCAGGTAACTGGGCCAAGGTCCCGTTTGAATGACGTTTGTAAAGAGTAGTAAGTAGGAAGCAGTATCTATTCATTGGGAGTGTTCACTGTTCAGATGTCCCGAGAAATAATGTCGAGCGGAAGTCCAGAGATAGCGCATCCCTAGTAACTTATCACTTCACTAAGTTCCGCAATCATTGTTTGCTATTTTTATTTTTGGACTTCCACTTGACACAATTGTTATACTTTTTTTATTCGACTTCATAACAGGCGATTCTTAATTTAACTGTATTTTAATGTGTTACATCAAACTTTTTAATTGTTCTACCTAAAGATTATGGTTATTTTTATATTCGAAAGCTGGTGCTTGTTGTGTGGTCCCAGTAAGATTTGAACGACATCTGACGCATAATTTTATAGTTACCTATTCATAATAATCCGTAAATTTACAATTTTAAAATTACATTTTAATTAATTATTTTTTCTTAATACTTAATAATAAAAGTATATTATTGTATAGGTAGGGGGAATCCGGTAGACTTGCCCAGATGGGAGAGTTGAACCACCTTTTAAAACTCGATTTAAATTTTGCGCTAACGAAACGTCAAGACGGTCATTGATAGTGCGCGAGAGGCCAATGACAAGCACGGCGCCATTTTTAACAATGGCCGGTTTGTTTGGCTGTCAGATTCCAAAAGGTGTTTTTGTTATGGCGGACTGAATTTTAAATTTTTTTGTAGTTTTGATATTGCGGCCGTGTTTATAGAGGTACTTATTATAGTTTGACGTGTGCTAAGTGTTGTTTCGATTACGTTGATTGTTTTTTCTTTGGGTAGAATTTAATGTCAAAGTAGTATATGCGGGAAAGTTGTACCATGACGGGTGCGGGAGATATGCTCAGTGGTTCATGTCTCCCATGTATAGTATTTGTATGAAGATATTTGGAGTTTTAAGGCAGCTATGTAATTTTTTTATTTAATTTAATTATCCGAGTACCTATTTCATAAGATATTTTAATTCGTAGATGCCGTGTGATTTTTTATTGGATTATCCGAGTAATTCATAATTTACTTATTATTTAGATTAGTTTTGTTGATTAAGTTATAAAAAAAGCTAAGCTACAACCCACTAATGGCCCACTACTGAGCACGGGTCTCTCCTCATTACTGAGGAGGCCTAGAGCATACTCCACCACGCTGCTCCAATGCGGGTTGATGTGTTTAGATTTAGTTTGATGATGATTAAGTTATATGTGATCTTTAATTATTTTGACAGTTATTTTAATGTCTTTGAGTCTGATTTTTAAGTATTTATTTATTTATTTGATTACTAGATGACACAGCATACGTCGTCATGTAACAAATATTTTTTTTAATTTCAGGTTCTAATCGAAGCGGCGTTTCAAGAGTATCTAAAAATATTATAAGTAGGTATCATTTTTTATATCGAATTCAAATCAATATACATACGTAACTCCGTAAACCATGTCATATTTCCTTAGGTAGTTTTTGCGTGATGCCCTGACAAATATAGGTACCTATAGTGTAACAAAATTATAATTGAATATTTTTGGTTTCTATTGGTTCTTGGTAATTTTTGTTATAAAACCTTTTACGTACAAACTTATTTTTATTATTTATTTCATGTATTAAAAATAAGCATTTTAAGATAAGATTATGTTATAACTTTAAGAGGCTGAGCACTGGGTACAAGGTGGCCAACTACTCAATTTTGCAGGCTGAGCACTGGAGAAAAAGGACTTGTTTTTGTTTTTATTTATTTTTCCTATTATTTTTGACAATTTCGAGGTGTTATACATTTTATAAAAAACTTGAATAAATGGCGGATTCACTTATTCCAAAATTTTATTTAATACCTTTGATAGTAAAAAGAACCAAGCGATTCAAATCTGAAAATCCGCTAAAAGGCTGACTACTGGGTCCTTTACCCTATGTTATTTATTTCGTAAATACTATTTCGGGCTTTGCAATATTAATAGAAAAGTTATTATTGTTAATGAGATAAACAGAGGTTTGCTGTGTTACTATTGACATTAAGATAATGATTACCTACTAAATAATACATTTACCAGGCGAGGAGTGAGCGTGAGTCTGCTGAGTTATGAAGATGAGATTTTATGAGGATTTAATAAATAGATATTGTTTCTCAAATCTGAAAGGCTGGGATATACTTAAGTACATCATTATTATGTATGTTTCTTTTGGGTGTTGTTTATATGGAGTGGAAAAGAGTCAATAATTAACTATTATAATATTGCCAAATAAATAGAGTGAGGGGGGCAAAGTGCGCCATACTTTTTTCATAGTTGACTTTGGTTCAATATTACTCGTTTTTAAGTTCACGAATGACACTTGTCGAAGTTCTATAACAATCTGTGATATTTTGCAACTACAACCAATGTGGTATCATTAGAATCTGACAGTAAATTAATGATTTTTAGCATAAAATTTAAAAACAGTCTGACCAGGCGCACTTTGCCGACAAATCAGGTAAGTGCGCCTAGTATTAATAAAACGTAAAAATGAAGCATTAGAATAAAAACAGCTTCATATTATTATAAGACAACAAGCAACGAAACCCAATGCATTTCATTTTATTGAATAGACACATTCTAGAAGAATCTATGTTCTAAAAACCAAATATCGGCTAAGTGCGCCATACAATCTTAAGGCAGAGGCTGTAAACATTTTTTTCTAAATATTGATAACCGAGTACCAAGTGTATTTTTTCTTCTAAAATCATAAACAATTTTTTTTTATTTAAATGCTTAAAAAAATTAATTTTATATCAAATCAAATCGACGAATGTTTTTTGAATGTTGAACAAAATTTTAATGCGATGTTAAACTTGATATAAACGTATTTCACTGATAAACGTAGGTATATTGTGCAAATCTATATTTATAAAACTCTTGCGTTACTGAGTGACTAACTGACAGACAACGCACAGCCGAAACTACTGAAAGAGCTGAAATTTGGCATGTTTTTTTTGTAAAATCCCTCTCTAAAGGGATAACCTGAAAAAAACATACGCGGACGAAGCCGTGGGGAAAGCTAGTTATATCTAAATCTGTTGAAGATAACCGCTTTACAATTCATTTGCAAGATTTGACCCGTCCACACAAAGAAGCAAATATTCGAAGTCAAATAAAAGCTTTTTAAAAAGACACATTTTAAAAGGTTTGTAAACTCTGGATTGCGGCGAAGTGCGCCATATAAAATGTCAATATGGCACGCTTTCCCAACTTTACAAATTTGAGGTTAGAATATTAAACTTTAAATTTTTTTATTAATTTTACGAGATAGGAGTGATATAATATCAGAATCTTACAGCAAAATATTTAAACTGTGCACTTAACTGACTCGTATATCGGTAAAAAGTCGATCTCTTGAAATTTACGACGATTTGTCGCCCTACAGTCATCTCTCCTAACCACTTTGAATAAGGGTGAAAATAAAATGGCGTGTTTTTGCAACTTACGTGACTACAGCCATCTGTGACTCTCACCAAGAACTAAGTATTAGTTTGTAGCATCGATGTAGGATGTCACTACTAGTAACCAGTCAGTAGTTTTCGAGATATTTGTAGTAGGCGCACTTGCCCGGCAGGCGCACTTTGCCCCCTCACCCTAATAAAAAAAATTATAATAACAAAATAAAAATAAAATTACTGATGACACATTATTAGTACACACGTATAATATAATGTGTAGTTAAGAGTGCTGAAAAATAGTACTCACTTCAGAGCGCTGTAAAACCTTAGCTATTGACTTAATAAAAAAATGTTCCTTATAAAAGTTGTTCCTCAAAAAACGATTTACAAAAATGGTCTGATATCATTTTTTCGTAAAATGATATAAAAAGGTTATATCGAAAAATATATATTTTTTTCTCGAATTTCTTAACATTTACGCTTATAACTTTATTTATAGTTCTACGACAAAAAGTTACTGGACTAAAGTTGTAGAGAATTTAATTTACAACAAAAAATGTTTATAATTTTTTTTTATCAGATAAATAGTTTTAAAAGAGATATATCGTAAAAACCATTTCAACCCCTATTTTCAAAATGGCGGCTGTGGGACAAGGGTGGCGACTCCTCAAACTTGGTTTTTCACACTGACGCCCCCTACACTTCAAAAAAATAAAATTGCGTCCTCTAAAAACGCAAGGTAAGGCCTAAAAAATGTAACATTTCAATGGACTATAAACGTTTGGATCGTATTTGATTAGTAGTAGGTTAGTATTCCTAAATCCTTCTCCTAAGTCTGATAAACACGATGCTGAAAACCGTATCAAAGTCGGTTCAGCCAAACAATATGCCTAAAACCTTCTCCTAAGTCTGACAAATACTATGCTGCAAACCGCATCAAAATCGGTTCAACCAAACGCGAGATAATCGCGCACAAATATACATACATACAGGTCAAACTGAGAACCTCCTTTTTTGAAGTCCGTTAAAAAATATGTGTGATTGACTGGGTCTATGAATCAGAGATCAGACAAACTAACAAAGACATCGAAGTGGTGCCATAGAGATAGTTTTTGAGCAATTCCTAAAAATGTAGAATCAAAAATTCTACCAGCTCAGCTAGTAGGTACCTACGACCCGGATGGCGCAATGGTTAACGCGCCGGCACGCTGTTCCGAGGGTCCTGGGTTCGATTCCCAGCGAGGCGGAAATTTGAATGATGCGTTTGAATTTCCGTTCTCGGTCTGGGTGTGTGTCCTTGTCTTGTGTGTTGTCCGTGGCACCCACGACACAGGGAATTAGTACTTATCTATTTATAAATGCAATAGAAGAGATCCCTTTATTATCTACAATAAACACAACAAAAGTACTGAATAGTACTTCAAGAATTTAGCGTGGTTTCATCAATTTAATATGGAATTTTCAGTGTAGAAAACTTTGAAAAATATACATATAGTTATTTTATTTCAATCGGTTTATAAATAAAAAAGGTATAACTCCAGAATCCCTTATAAACTGTATTCGTGCATGGGCAATTCTGGGGTAGGTTTCTGAAGCAAAACGAGGGTAGTTACCAAAAATAGAATACGTACAATTGTAGTACAAAGCCACGGGGGATTTCCGGACCATTTCCCATTAATCCTTCCCCGAGTTCTACACTGTGTGAATTTTTATTCGGAATTGATTCTCAAATCCCCATCACGCGTGATCTATGTGCTAGTACCGAAAAAAACACTCTCAGGAATTTATGATGAGGCCAACCATATATTCCGACCATATCTAGGGTTGGCTGGTGGCTGTTTGTTGTTTAATTAATTAATTTAAATTATTAGATGGTTACAGATACTGATATTTTTGAAGAACTATGTACGTACACTATGTTGCCAATAAAAATAAATTACAGATTTAACGATTTCTGAATTTGCAAAAAAAGTTTTAGGCAATTAAAAGTTTTAAATAGAAATTATCCGTATGATTAGAATGGTAACTGGTAAGTATATCTTCACCTAGCACCATTTGAACAAAACAAGCAATTATTTTATTTTTTTTTTAATTAAATTAAAACTTAAAACAATTATTGACTTTAAGGATCCTTTTAAATTTAAAGCAATTATGTATAATAAATATTGCTTGACCAGAAAAATAGAAAACCTGTCATGAGGGCGCTAAAGTTTCCTTTTTTATGGCAACAGCAAAGGCAACGGTAACTATAGCAACGCTCGTGTTATTATTGTCATTTTGACAACTATGTCGGAAATGTTTTTCATGGAAATAAATGTTATTTTCTACGAAATGTTATTTTAGCACATAGAAAACCACTATTATTTCACGAATATGAACAGTTTTTGTCATTTTAGCTCAAAATAGAAACTCAAAATAAAAAGACAAACATGAGACAAACTGTGACATTCAAACTCACTGACAAGCAATTTACGATTGACGTTTAGAAACTAAGCGTTGCCAGTAAAAGAAATTAGTTCCATGAGTTTACCGCAATATGGCGAGGTTTTTTATATGCCATTTAGGATTTACTTTACTTCAACGCCCATAGGTATATAAACTTTTATTTTAGTAGGTAGATATAGGTAATTAGGTACGTTTAATACCTACAATGGTTGATGCGATGGAAATAAATCTACTCACACATACCTCTACCGTAATCAAAAGTTTTTAATGATTCCTATTCATTTCAATGTCTGAACTTTTTGAATAATATCTCATGGTTCTCACGAAATCGAATTCTTTGTCACTTTCCAACTGGCTACTCGCGATTACTCGCCCCTTCTACCCCTAAAAATGACGTTCTATCAAATAGTAAGGATTTATTTTTCGTTAAGAGTTATTTGTACTTATCGTTTTTTATTTTTTTGTAAAAAGTTATATATTATTTATCATCTATCAATTTTCAACCTAGCTATCATTCATACAATTCTGAAATCAACGCTTATTTTAAGATGTACATCAGTGGCGATTCCTGGTGTTTATAATTGGGGTGGCTCCAGCTTTTGTTATATAGGGTGTAGTGTTAAGTGCGCATAACCGGAAAACCATTTCTTCAGACGGTCAATCTAACAAACTTGCAGTCTTTCATTAAGAAACCTACTTTGAAATCGCAAATAATAATTGCTTTTTACAAAAAAAAATAACCGACTTCAATCTTGATAAGTACAGATAACTCAAAAACTACTCGTCAGATGGCGCTCAATTCAACATGTAAGTGTAAAGTTCTCGTCGCTACAAATTAATCAAGCCCAAACACTAGATAACTGCAGTAAATCGTTGAGGAGTTCCCTCGACTGTCTTTCGGCTTCATCAGATCGACTCCAGATCTTCATGAAATAGTAGCGCTTTAATGTACTTATGATAACATGAACAAACACACTAGTTGTCCATACAATTTTCAAAAGTTCCCCTCGATTTCCCTGAGATGCCATCATCAGATCCTGGTGTCCTTATCACGGGACCCCACTGCGCATATCTACTTTAGAATAAAAAAAGAATTATCAAAATCGGTCCATAAACGACGAAATAATCGTTGAACGTACATAAAAAAAGCATATATACGGTCGAATTGAGAACCTCCTTCTTTTTTGAAGTCGGTTAAAAAGAAATTTCATACAATTTGACATTTTTATTTTTGTATGAAATAGCTAATGTTTTTTCGCGATTTTAGGGTTTGTCCCATAGTGAAAGTCCATTTTCCACTATCAACCGTTTTTCGGCAAACGATCTCGTCGTGAAAGGTCTTTCTAAAAGTTCTTGTATCACAGATTTTGTTGAATCACTCATAATTTCATGTCATTTCATTATAAACTAATTACCTACTAAATAAAAAGTAAATTAAATCAATAGAAAGATAGAAACCGTAATCACAAATCTACACTATCACGAAAAACATGCGAAAACTCGTTAGGTAATGCGCCATTCCCAGCGCCAGACCCGCGTTTCAAACTCAGTGATACGCTGATACCACAGTATAATTTTACTATGGTGATACTAAGCGATCGAAGAGGCGCGGGCGACGCGAGCCAACGACTTTGTATGGACTAGGCATGCGCTGGCTGAAGCGCATCGCTCGCCTCGGCCGCGCTCGGCGCCGACCGAACGCGAAGACTGTCGCCGCGAGTCGCGTTCGTGATAGAAGACCGCAGCGCTCGTAAAATGTAATTATTGTACTTAGGTCTAAATAATTATTAATTAGGTTGTAAATATATGATTTTTTACATTTTATTTAATGCTTAAAATTTGTGGTATGGCGCCGCCATACGCGCCATCTTAGAGAAATCGCCACTGATGTACATTATTATAAGTTGTGCAAATTATAAAAGTAATAAAAGTAAAGTAAAATACTAAAATTAAGTAAAATACCTAAAGTTATAATGAGCGGAGTGAAATGAAAGCATCAGGAATTGCATGCTAGTACCTACGTATACTAATAACTATTAGACATCTATGTATTGTAGGTACTCCAAATCATAACCTTTATTTTCAGCCATTTAATTATGTTTTTATTAGTTTATGTCAGTTTTATTTATTTACTAGTAAACCCGCCCTCTCTTCGCTTCGGGTAACCAGTCCCTTCAAAAATCTCTATAAATTTTAACAAATTATGTTATTCCGATGTCTAAGCTATATTACTGCAAAGTTTCATGAAATTCCATTCAGTAGTTTTTGCGTGAAAGAGCAACAAACACACACACACACACTCACTAACTCACATACATCCTTACAAACTTTCGCATTTATAATATTGGAAGTAGGATAACTGTTTATTTAAAACCAAGAATAGAAAAACCACACTTTAGGTATATAAATAGGCAAGTATAGTTACAAAATAAAGTCATATCTAGTATGTTATTACAACGCTCTTTTCAAAACAATCTCATTCCACGAAATTAGAAATGGGGTAAAATTGTAAAGGTTAATATTAACATTATGAATATACATTTTGTGCCAAATAATACTTAATCAGTATGTACCAGCTATGCCTATCGGTCTTTTGGTTGGTTATGTCCGATTTTCTTAGCCAAACTTAATTCAAAAATAATAATAAAATGGGTATTAATTTCAGGAGTTGACGTAAGGAAATGGTAAAACAACTATAATTATTATAATTCATGTAAAACTGGTGTATCAATGTTATAAAGGACGTCATTATAAGGTTATACTCGTACATTACAAATGTGAATTGTATACCTAGACAAAAAACAAATAAGTTATTAAAAGATCCAACCTTCTCTAACCAACTCCCCCACAAACTAGGTAGGTACATATAAATTTACGTTTTCACAAAGTTCGGACTGACTTGTTTTTTTAATAAATAACTCTAGAATTTTTGATCTATTTTTCCATTACACGTCGAGTTTGATTGAAATCTGTTTATTAATATGTCATGATTGTAAACGCTACGTTTATTATCACTTACATATTTTACGACCACATTATACGTTATTATACGCCCGTTTCGCTGAAAGGTAAAAATGGAATGTGCTTCACTATTGTTTATCTTTTTACCTATCGTTAATAACTATAATTATATAATAAATGTAATACTTCAAAATAAATCTTAAAAGTTTTATTAGATATCTACCTTAAGAAGATGATACTAAGACCGAGAAGAATATAGACCCATGGAGGTCTATCACACTCACACTAGAATAGAAGAAACTACATGAAAAAGAAACAGAATGATATTTTCTATGTTTTATTTCACTTTGCGTGTCGGTTTTTGAAGTTATTGTGTTACTTACAATCGTACTTTCTCGAGCTATTATTATTGGCCACGTTCTCTAGAAATCTATCTGTCTAGTTACATAGGTAAGTACCTATATGGTTCATAGGTATAGACTGTGTATGCTGTATTCAATCCATAAAAAGTTTAAACCAATATTAGGTATGCTGTGCTATTAACAAGTAGATGATTAACAATTTAATACAAAAGTAATTGAACATAGCGTTATGCTCAATGAAAACATCGGTGTGACACGTGCTTACTAGAGGTTTTTTTTATCTATAGGTATAATTTATTAAGCTATATTGACCTTTGAAATAAGTCTTGCAAAAAAAAGAGTCACTATTAAGTAAAATTCTCTCCCCGTCCACCTTTATAAATCGCTGGTTATCAAATCGCGCGCATCAGAATACCAAATATGTATGTCCCTGGGGTAAGCTGTGTAACGAGACTAACGAGTCATAAACCTTTCAGAATGTTGCGATGAAAAACTGTACCTACTGAGACCTGTAACTGTTGCGCAGCTTGAAATACGTAAGTGTTTGAACAGAAATAGACAAACAGAAGACACACGTTTACACTTTAAAGACAGATTTAGGTGTCTTTTTGCAAATGAGCTGCAGCGCGAATTTTGTTTATCGATAAAGAACTTTGTTTATAATTTTCAATTTATTAACTGTAATAAAGTAATAAATATAAAAAATAGCATTAAATCACCTTAAATATCCTGATACATAAATTACTATAACACTAATAACAATCATACAATGTTTGAAATAAATTCTCGGAATTTCAAGCTCTCGTGTCCAGCAAGGTGTCAAATAGCGTGGGTGGCTGAGGTAGGTGATGGTGCCCACACAAAAACATTAAATTGTAGGTATACGGCCGGAGAACAAATACAATATGTATGTTACACTTGTATTTAAAAATAATTTAATTTGGTATTTGTCCTCTCTACCCTTTTGTGTCCAAATAGATTATTGATTTTAAATGTTTATCGCAAAATCGCATAAAATTTGTAAAACACAAACTCCAAAACCTTATTAAAATGTCTTATTCACTTCTTAAATTTAATTCTCCTTTTTTGACTCAACATAGAATATAACGTAGAATTTGTGTTTCAAACAACTCTATAAACATAGATCACTGTCATAATTATGTTACTATAAAAATAATTCTCGACCTAATTCTGTATAGAAATTTAGTGTGCGGGGTGTGCGGGGTTTCCAACCAAATCCATGGTTAATATTATTTTCCAGCAAATTGGAACATTTACCGCTATTGAATCTCAATGTCTGCCTACGCATAGTCGACATTCCTGCATGTAGGACTTGGGTAAACGGCCAGTGATAATCAGGGAATGCGTGTAACGTCGATCCCGACTCAATAAGCCCACTCACAGCTCACTACCAATAATGAGTTTATAAATTTCGTTCGGTTCACTCGAACGTAATCGACTACGATCGGCTGTGAAAATTCGCATTCTTTACAACCCGTGTTTCCGGTATTTGAGTTTTTTCATTATGTTCGTTACGAGAATCGCTTCTGTTCGATACATGCTTTTATTTTCTAGCAACATCTGTTGTTACTGCAATGATCTCGAATTGAATACGTGGAATGTTTTAGCGAGCTGTTGAATTTAAGTGTACTTATACTGTAAATAACTGTTCGATACTGTTTAACATAAAACACTTGCGAGTGTTAAAACCGCGAGATATGTATGTTAATTCTGTTTATTGGCACTAAGAGGCGCAAGCGCAAGAATTAAAGATTTTAAGGTTATAGGTACAAAGGTTTCTTCTTTTTTCGCTAGGCTCTACCGATTAACTTGACAAATCAAGTGTATTGAAAATGATGACCACGTACTGTCAAAGAACCTGTTTTTTCAATGGTCTGTCTCCTGATGCTCTGAAAGACTGTATGAGCTGAAAACAGATTTTAAAATATTTATAAGTTAAGTCTAAAGGAATGTTAGTGCATCGATACTTCCACACTGTACAATATTGTAAATTCGAAAGTCTGTCCGTCTGTCTGTAACGCTTGCACGGCTAAACCACCAGCCCGATTTGGATGAAATTTGGAAATGAACATAGTTGAAGACCCAGACTAATTTTATTTCAATAATCAACCGCTAAAGGCTTGAAATAGGGGATGAATATTTGTATGAAAAATCTAAACCGCTTGACCGATTTCTATGAATTTTCTTAGGAAGATAGTTGATGACTCAAGGCCAAACACAGGCTACAATTTTTTTACAAAACCAACCCTTAAAGGGCTGAAATAGGGGATGAAAATCAAGAAAAATGAATTAAAAGCAGGCGAAGCCGCGGCGGATAGCGAGTATCTCCATAAACGTAGCAATATTTCCCTCTGTGTAACATCTTATTAAAACAATAGGTAGACATACAATTTCGCAACTGTCACTTGGTATTGGGAACTCGTCCATTCTTATTTCATCTTGTACCAGGGTTGGATTGAACGAATCATTGTTGGGCAACCAACTGGACCAGAAAATGAAAAACGTCGAGTTACCCGCGAGTACTGGTAGTGGTAGTACCTAGATATTCGAGGCACGACGGAGAATATAAATTTTACTCTCGTTTATCCCTTGACAGCCATGACTCGACAGGGGCGATCGTTCTGGCAAATACGTGTCAACTTTTACAAGTTGAATATTATTTAAATTCATAATTAAATACGCAAATATTCGCCACAGTAAGAAATAGGTGTACTTCACGGTTTGTAGCATGAAAAGTCGCCGGCTGTTAGTAGCTACCCTTTCAACTTGCATGCTTGTGTTCTAATTTTTTTATCACTATACCAATAGAAGGGGGTTCTCAATTCGACCCAATTTTTTTGTGTGTTACATCATTACTTTGTGCTGGGTGAACCGATGTTGATATTTTTTTATTCGAAAGGTAATTCTTGTCGTCTGGTGCCATATTATTTACCGACATCTGGCGAGTCCTTTTTGAGTTATCCTTAATAATTTCTATTTCATTTATGGTCATTATCTCATAAATTTTTAATGAGTGTTTCGATTTCAATAATTCTGTTTTTATTTGAAAAGTTGTGCTCGTCGTGTACTACCTGTGACTGTGCTCAATAATGGGGCATAAATGGATTGAAGCCAAAACACCTAGGTAGCTAGCTGATAATCTACCATAGGCTTAACCAGGTAAAAAAACAAACATACGAACGACCGTTTCTTGTAAACTTTAAAATCTACCTCGTAAAATGCCAAATCAGCCCCCTCCTGAATTAGGAGCTGGGTACACAAAGCAAACAATAAGAAGTTTTTCAGCTAGGTAGTTTTAGAGCCTTACACTGTGAATATTAAGACCCACGCAAGACCAGTACTGTAAAATAACATAATATATTAAAATTTCAGCTAGTGTTTAAACTTTAAATGAACGTTTCACGATTCATGAACATTTATATAGAGAAATAAAAATTCTAAACGTTACCTGGTTTAGAAAGCAATTATAAAATTTGGAGTTTTAATATAAAGAGGTAAGTACAAATAACTTTAAATTCATGTGGAATATTTCGTGATTAAATTAGTGCATCTATGTATCTTGTTTTTAGTTACGCTTCATATCTTTAAGCCTTTGATGTTAAGACTTTATAGTAATAAGCTCTTAGTAGTAGTACTTAGTAATCAATCAATACAAGTACCTACTTATATCATCTTACCTACTTATCACACTTTTTTCCAATCTGCAAGCAAGCAGGTTTCCTCACTATGTATGTAAGCCTTATTAAAAGACACGTTAGTATATGATACGCATTTAGAAATCACAGACAAACACTTCAATTTTATTTATTTGTATAGATTAACGCTCATAACTTCGTGTAAGAAAATCCTCGTATATCGGACCGTATTCGATTCAACGCCAATCCATGTTGTTGCTTGATCGGATTTCAAGGAATATCTTACGAATATTAGACTTACATCGCTATGGATAAATCCGGTAGATCAGTTTTCGGTAAAGCACTCTATCGGATTTTATTACTCAAATACTACACAATGTAATAATGCAAGTGTTTTGTACCTCCTATAAACGTTATATTCCGAGGAATCTAAAATTAAATTTTGCAATAAACACTAAGTTATTTGATATTAATTACCACTTGCTTCGGTGAAGGAAAATATCGTAAAGAGACCTCATAATTACGGCTATATAGATACCGGAGAACAGTCCGTAATGTGCTTAATGTTATGTATTAAGTAGTCCTAGAAGATACAATCGCTATACCCATTTTAGGAAATTTTGGATCAAATAAGACATTGTAGAGAAGAATGAGGATGTGAGCATTTCCATACATGTTAATTGTTTCTTAAATTAGTTTGACTCCTTTCTTTAGGATTTATTGGGTATGCGTATGAGGATAGGTAGGTTGAAGTAGGTAGGTATGTAGGTAAATTTATTAAATAACTAAATTTTTACACAAACATATCCGACTTCAAAATCGATAAGTAGAGATTGCTGAAAAACTCTTCGTCACTAATCACTAAAATATTCTAATATGGCTGCGACATAATATGTATGGAGCCAGACGTGAAACATTAGCTTTTGAATACCTCACGGTTTGTTGAAGTCGGTTAAAAGTTAGATTCAAACCTAAGACACTTCAGATCGCACGGTCTTAAAATTATTCCCATTTACATACTTAACATACTATATAAATCGAATTATACTTTTACAGGTAAGGAAGCACTAAATGGAGTGCTTAATTTGTAAAATTTTCTGCGAATTAATGTTTTGATCGAAGCCTTGTAAGGGCTTTAAAGAGCACTTCATAGCGAGAGTCGAACGAAATTGGCGATGTTACCATATTCGTTTGATAAACCCTCAATGGAACGAAATTTAATGCTCGTTTTACTTGTACAAAAAAGGTCCCCAGAGATACAAGTACACAGCAACGAATAAGCGATTAACGGCAAGCGTAATCTACTTGATGAATGTACATACACTGTAATTGCCCAAAAGCGTCAAATAAAATACTCTCCTTTGGAGTATTATGGATATCTATTACCAAAGTGCTCAACCGCCTAAATTGCCATTTGGATTACGGATTATTTGTGAAAATTAGAATGAAGGGGTTTATTCGATTCGATTCGGGAACTTAGTGATCTGTTAGGTTAGGATTCTACCTGGGTTAGTTTGGACCTTAATTTTGTGAAAAATTTTAGTAAATGCTCATTACGGAGAATATTTTTTTGCTATGGCGGCATTTCATTATTTTTAATATGAGGACAATCCCTTTGGTTTCCACGTTCCTAGTTGATTTTTCAAAAGATTTCGTCCATAAAAACCTTGTCCTCATTAAATCGATCACAACCAAAAAAAAAAAGTCCAAATCCTCCAAGCCGTTTTCGAGTTTTGCGCTTACGAAGGATTTGTCATTCATTTTTTTTATATTGATTTAGTCAAAGCTAACATTGCTTACCAAATGCTTTATGCCGCGACTATTGTTCGATCCTGGCTGAAAGTTTAGTAAATGCGGGAGCGATCAGTAGTCATAATATGGGAGACCGCTAGTGGCAAAAACTTCTTATTATCTGAGGTATTTGGGTGACATAAGAATTTCCAATAATTAGGTTGGCCACTAACGCCTCCTCCAATCCGCACTGGAGCAGCGTGGGAAAGTATACTCTAGGTCTCCCTAATGTTGAGGAGAAAGAGGCGCTTACTTTACTTACTTAGAGGCCGTCAATAATTATAGGTAAAAACCATGACTACAGCGATTTCATTAAAGGCGTGAAGTTAATCCCAGATTAGAAGATTGATTCATTACATGGTTTTCAATGAAGAACTCGAAAAAGGTAATAAGTTTTCTTTCAGTATCAGTTAAAATATTTCTCTGAATATTTTTTCATGATAATAAAATATAATTTTCTTATTAATGTATATTATGTGTATCTTCAATTCCTGTAGATAATGAATTACTTACTTTTCATTCAGTAAATAAAACCAGCTTGTATTTGTAAATCAAATAAATCACTAAATAAGGTATCTTTTAAACAAAAAAACACTGGAATGTTTACCAAAAAGTTGGCAATTGTAATAAAAGTGGAAGTTGGAAGTAATCAGAAACCCGACAACAGTTGTTTGTACCTTCGAGAACAAATAAACAATCTGTATTTGGCCCAAAAAATACTATAACAGCTGATACGTACAGATTGCCACAGATATTTCGTATTAATATTACACACAGAGAATGAAATAATTCCAAAATGGTATTGTATTGTTAATCCTTTATTTGCGGACTTTTTTATGAAATTAATATAGCAATAATAACTGTGACCCACGATGAGACATAAATACATACAAATGAGGGACTAGGATGGTAAAGGCATTTAGCTGACGGTGTGAGACCAGTCATTGGATAGTTTGTTAGTAAATGTGACGACGTAGAGGTCGTTAGTGGTAGTTAGTAACGTCAGTTATTCTTAGTCAATAAGGGTCTCACTGTATACTGGTTGAATGGTCGTCTCTAAAAAGTGTAACCGGACTATAAAAAATCATAATAATTGCACGGCTCATGTGGGTTCGCTACAGGCCTGATATCTATCGCGGTAAACTATGTATAATTCTTGACAAGAATATCGATAATTATCTTCTATCTTCTATTCTATATATACTTACATAGGTATGTATAATTAAAAAAAAAACTGTAAAATATCGCTGTTAGTGCACCTTAATCTCAGAAACGGCTGAACGGATTTTTATGGGACTTTCACTAGGAGATAGAGGAGGTTGTGGAGCAACATAATAGGCTACTTTTTATCCTGGAGTTCCTGTGGGATTGGCATTCACGCGGGAAAACCTCCTATGTACGAAATGAAGTCTCGAGCAACAGCTAGTGAAACAATATACCTATTAATTTGAGCACGGCCGATGGCAGTGGAAAGGTCCCCTCGCCGACGTGAAATATCGTGTTCTGCGGAAGCTGTATCATCGGAAGTCGCCGTATGGCCTACATTTTATCGCAACTCGACGGAAATATACCTCCACCGTTTACAACCGAAAATATCATAAATTAAATTATTACTCGGCATTTCTCTCTTTTTCCTTACCTTCTCTCCTGTTTTGGTAAACAAAGCATTTATAATAACTTTGGTGTTATGATGTCCTAGAAAACGATGACCACTTATTGTGATTATATTGTCTGCTCTATTACAGAATGGAGCAGACAGACTTTATTTATAAGGGTATGGTAGGTAGTCTTTACTACCGTTTGTTTAATAAATCAGTGAATCATATTTCTGTCAATTCGTTCATTTAGTAACATTTTTTCGCTTCGATTTGGATTTGATCTTCATATCTGAAAAAGTCATCACGCCTAAAATAATAATTAAGAATAAAACGTTTTATATATTTTACCTAAACTTTCCCTCAGACTGTACTGCAATAAGACTATCGTCACTTCATCATCAACTTCGACAAGTTTCTCTATTTATAAGGTGAAATTAAACATGAAAACTAGAATTAAAAATTTTATTTCACACTTTGGTTCGTTAGATCTATAATTAAACCAAATTTTTTTTAATCCAGAGTAAATGAAGTCAGTAATTCGGCACCTAATTTAGAAATCGCTTGGGCTTTATGTACCTACTTGTTCAGTATAATTGAAGGGGACTCATCCGAAACAAATTACAAACTTGTTTGGAAACTTCAGCGTTCACTACAATTACAATATCGCACAAAATGTCCGCTAAGTGGGGAACACATTTTAAATAACATTATAATAACATCACTAATCCATAAGTTGAGTTATTAAGGGGTTTGGGTTAGGTTAGTGAATACATAGATACTATCGATAGATTCCTTCTATCCAGGATTTATTCAGACGACCATACGCAACGAAAAAAGTCGACAAGCACATTGTAGTTTGGTGCGTATATGTGTCGGTGCAATTTCTTTGGTTCTGTTAACAAAAGTTACCTTAACATACACATACGTATACGTGACAAACCTGAATCACGGTATCGAAGTTTTCTACATCGCTCGCACATATATTATACGTACCACTAAGTACCTACCGTGTGAACGTAAACCTGAGATCAGCCGCTCCCTATACTCCGTTTACGTTAGATAATTATGAAATGGTAGCTTTCCGCTTTTATGATTAAGGTTAATTATAGATTGACGGGGAGAATTCAAAACGCCTTAAGTTTATTTTGCTGACAACCTACACTGAACTGTGAGCACACGTATAAGGTTCTTAGGGAGAAGTGACAGTTCCACATGCTTGGCACACACGAGTGTTACTTACGATAAAGTATCAATCTCCCAATTATGTACGTTTTCAATATGTATTTTTTTTCATTGAAAAATAATATTTCCGTCGGTTCTTTCGCTTTTAACAGATCATACCCTATATTACCTATGCCTACTTATTTATAGTATTTATATAATTTTTCTATACATATTCAACCTTTGGGTTCAGCAAAAACTACCTTCACTTGTACAGCAAGATGTTACAGGTTCTGAATAGATTGTCCACAAAATATGTAAACATAGTAAGCACCTGGTCTATTTGTTTAACAATAACCGAGCACTTGGGGCGGGTTTTGACCTTACCGTACGTAAAGTGATAATAATTTAATACTAAGTGAGCTTAGTTGAGTATAAATTAAGTTTTACCAACATTTCACCACTTAACCCAAGCACAAATATTTGGAAACTTCACAACTTGAATAATTACTGTTCAAAATCAATCAATCAATCAATATTATTTATTGTGGAATATAGGTATACAGGTAAATATGGTAATTAGATACAATATCCGCTATATCCCCGCCGCTTATGGGCATACAATAATAGTGGAGAGTTATATTATTAATAAATTAGGTACAATTAATAATCATTAGATAGTATACAGTTATCATGAACCAATTACAATAGTTGATCCATGATGCTTGTTGTGGTTCTCCGCTTTATCTATTACTACTATATTAACGACAATGTGTTTGGATAATGGAACTGGATAGGTGTCAAATTTCAAGAGTTAAGTAAATTAAAAGAGTGGTGGAGTTATCTAGAAATTATACTAAGTCATGTCAAAGTTATAATTATTTTCAGTGTTTTAATAAACTGTTATAGACGACCGACCTTGTGGTCTATGAAAAGTTAGTAAAAATACAACAGATTCAAATAATTTAATTATGCAGTTTTATTGTTAGTAATAAAACGAGTATCATTTTACACGCAGTAGAAGTTAAATTTTAAGGGAATGAGACTTAAATGATATGGTTTACAGTGAGACAGAGAGCGATTCCTCAAAAAAAATTGACCATGATATAGGTAAGTCCTGAAATAGTTCATTTACGACTTATATTGTTTTCTCAGGACTTATATTTTTTATCTCATTTTCACATCATACAATAGTAGGTAGTAGATAGTAATAGTAGGTAGTCTCTTTTTCCTCCCATAAAATCCAATTCTCAACGTTCCAAAAGAAGTTTCTTCGCCATGGTACCTTTTAGTTAAAATATTTTATTTACACGGCATTTTGCAAAGTACTTGTTAAAGGGTTAAAACCAACCAAAACAAGTACCTCGAACAAACTTTGCGACGGGCACGTATTTAACGGCACCGTATGTCCTACTTCACATTCACACAATCCGTGCGAAGTTTGAATGGAGGAAAAGCTCTTACTACCTATTTATACTCCGATATACCTACTGTTAACTATAAACAATGAATGTCGGCATTAAATGAAGTCTCAGTTCGGTGCAGATAAAACAACAATATTGCATTTATAAACTCTCATATTTTTGTTACATTGTTACATACTTACTAACTTAACTTCTATGAATTTACAGCGAGATTTCTTTGTTGAGTATTGTCGGGACATTATCATTTATCCATTTTCTAAATTGAAAATGTAGGTACTTATGTCGTTTTACTGTTGTACTTTTCTAAATTAAAGTGCTTCTATTTTTATACAAGATAAAATATTTTAATACATATATCCGGCATCTGTTTCAGCTTTTTTAAATTGTTCAAGAAATAAATATTTTTTTCATTTTTCTAACTAGTGGTAGAGATAAAATTTCGGCCGTGGTATTACCATCTTGCCCCGGCACTTCATAGACTAGGTAATATTTTAACTGTGACGTTATTATTTTAATTGTTTTCCGGTTAAAAATCATGGACACTTTTTAGAGGCGACCGTGAACACTTTTACAGGCGAACATCTCTGTCCTCGGATCGGATCGAATTCGTTCTTTTGTTTAAGTAGTACTTAGGTACGCTTTACGTATGATAAAACCCAACTCTTATCAACTTGAAAAAGAATCAGCATCGCATCACAATTATTTTTTTAGGAGGTTACATGTCATAGAACTTTATCCCCCCCCCCGTATCTCATCTCATACAAGCCATGGTCCATTTGCCGCCACCTCATGCGAGCCGCCTGCGTGCGGTGCACGCTTTGCACGCAAGCTTACGGCACCCTCCGGCGATGGCATCCCTTTGTTTCTAAAAAAACCTTAAGACTCGAGCCGACACTGCCGATTATTTCAGTTGCTCTTGTAGGTAAATACACCAACCATTACATTAAAATGGAGGTTGTCGTTTATCAGTAATTCACGGAAAAAGCTCGTCTACGGGACGGTAATCAAGAGCATTTACTGTAGTCATTGGAGATGTGGCTTTTTAGAAAGAAAAATTAATCACAAGCGCACAAAGGCTTCTGGGTATTTTATCTTAACAAAAAATAGTCCATTGATTTCCATTAAAACATCTTAAATAAACCTGAATAACAAAATATTCTGTCCTGATTAAAAAACTACAAATATCTTCCCAAGTCAAACAGCAACACTAGCATTAAGAAATATAATTAATAAGTAAATCCCCATATTTCTCTCAAACAATATCTTTCATATATAATTGAAATCAGTAAGACTTATTACATAGATAAATGTAAACGTGAAGCGTTAAAAATAATAAATAAACGTCCTAATAAATTTATAATATATATAGCTTTATGTGGAGACTATGTAAACGCATTGGATTTTTCTGTAATGTTTACATCATAATTGTCTGTGTAAAATAAAATAAAATAAAAATAATTTTATCGGTTTTCTGTCCGGTATAAGTAGCATCATAACCTCAAAATATGTAGACACGTACTTATGTGTAATACCATTTTGTGAGCAGATCCCAAATATGTATTCTCCGTTGGATTATCGTATAAAATTCTGGGCGGCATATCGTTAATCTTCGTTTTACCTTTTTATATCAATGAACGAATTATATCAACTGTAGCGTAATTACATGTACTTACACAAATGTTCCTACCATTTATCTCTATGAAAGCGGGCTTTACTCGTATTATTCGTTTCCGAATTATTTAAACCTCGAAAATAATTGTCATGACCGCTTTTGCAGTTTAAAATATAACCGACAAATGCACGTTTCACCTGATGGTAAGTGATCATTATCGCTCATTGACATCAGTAGCTCTAAGGGAATCAACGACACGTTGCTCACAAGAAAGAGGAAATAATTAAAATCTATTCTATACATTTTAATAAACCTGTAACTGATGTACATATGTACATTCATACTTATATTTGAGAAAAACTATTATAGGGTTTATTGACGTAGTTAATAGAACCAAAAACATTACCTATTTTAAATTTTGGTATGTATCTCGGCTTATCTGTGGTTTGAACGCGCTAATTTTGTAACCAGCATATCCGATTTGGTTGCGGCATTTGAGTTATTCCAATTTGTCCAAAAAGTTATGTCAAGAATCACATCTAACAAATTCCGAGTGTCCTTTAGTACCCATTAAAGGTCAGGTTTTCTGAAAACCTGAACGCTCAACGAAGGAGGGTTTGGCATCTAGTATTTGAATAAAAGTGATGCACACTTATGTTATACTAGCTTTTGCCCGCGGCTTCGCCCGCGTGGAATTTATTTATATCGTGAACCGGGGAAGTGGGGGAGGGGTACGTCATCGACCTGGGAAAATTCATCGAATTCGTTCATGCGGTGTAGATTTTTCATACAAACTTTCATCCCCTATTTCAACCCTTTAGGGGTTGCTTTTTGAAAAAAAAGTAGCCTATGTGTGACTCTGGGTCTTCATCTATTTTTATTCCTAATTTTATGCAAATCGGACCGGTGGTTAAGCCGTGAAAACGTCACAAACAGACAGACACACAGACAGACAGACAGACTTTCGCATTTATAATATTAGTATGGATATGCGAAAGTCTGTGATCTGTGACTGTGATGCTTTCACGGCTATAGGGTCAAACATAGGCTACTTATTTTTTCAAAAGCCCACCTCTAAAGGGCTGAAATAGGGGACAAAATTAAAAAAATGAACTCCACGTAGGTGAAGCTACGGTTTGATGGCTAGTACATACCTAAAATAAAATCATCGCTAGGCAGTAGATACAGCCCATGAGTAGAACCAGTCCAGTTGGGATGGAACAATTAATTTATTTCTGCCACACACTACAACCACAGTTTTACATTTACTATATTGGTCGGCGACATTTCCAAATGAAATAAATCGCAATCCTTAGTAGCAGCAATAAATCTGCAATCGACCTCTTACTAAAGTAAGGTTCTATTCGGGGTTAGTCACTAAATATTTAAAGGGTGGTGGTAATAAGGAAAGGCAGAAGCGGTAACAATAAGGTAGAGAAATTTTACTTAATCTTAGCAGATTAATAAATTTTAACTGACTTAAAAAAGGACAAGTTTCTTAATTCGACTGCATGTTTTTTTTTTGTTCTTATCTCTTAACTTAAAACTATTTACTGGGTGAACCGATTTTGCATGGTGCCTTGATTTGTTGTCTCGCTAATATTTGAGCGAACATCATAACAAATAGTGGACTTAGTAGATATATTATCCTATTAGATAGTAGCACAGTTGGTAGTTACCTTGCCTGCAAAGCGAGATATCCTGGGTTCAATTCTTGGCCGAGTAAAATTTATGTGTAAAATAAATATTAGTTTTAGAGCTTTGAGTACATGTACTTAAAGGCTTATCCGTGCCGTCCACAACACCAGATACACAGGGAATAATATTGTATGCGATATGAATGAACATACGGTTTTTATTACATTTTTGTTGTATAGTTTGTGATAAATTGAAAAATAATCGAACTGTTCTAATACAGATTTCAATTATTGGAATTCACTAGGTTCTCATTTGAAACCAAAGTCTCTTTTATTTAAACACAGCTAACAACTTACAAATTTTATGATAACGTTAAACGTACAATGGTACAATTTATCGGATCCACAATAGAAATTTGTTTTCACTAAACAATTTAAGGAGTTCACAACGGAGCAAATTTAAATTTATAGCGAGCTTAGGGCAGGTAGATAACTGAGGACATCGTTTTACTTGCTCTTACCCATCTAATATGTATTTATATACTCCTTTATGAGATTCGGTCAGGTCAAATGCGGTAAATTACTGCTAATGCGGGTGAGAAGCCGGAAGCCGGGCTATGCGTTGCTAAGCCAGGATTTCGAACAAACCTGCTTCTGAGAGAAATCGTTTCTTATAAAAAATGTAATAAGACTTTATTTTGCTCGAAGGTTTTTGTGTTACTATCTATTATGTGGTTAACGTCAGTCATGGGCAATATTACTGAAATACAACATTATTCAACGTTTTCATTAAATATTCTTCTTATATAAGTTACCAAGGACTTTAACAAGCAACAGATGCGGTCGTATAATAAATTTGCCACATTCTCTATGAGATGACAATTAAACAGGTTAGCTCTGTTTTTTTACATTTAATCGATTAATATGATATTTCAATCAAATTATATAAATTTTCGGGTTTCGTTGACCTCAGTAATACTCTCGCTATTCCCTACTGACTGATGAAACCTAGTAGGTTACTAACAACTTACAACTTACTGAAGTAAGTAGTGATAGAAAAAGTTTGAATGATCGTTCCCAAACGGATTAAGTAACTTCGTGTACCTAACTATTATACTTACCTGTATTTTTTTAATGTGCGCGTATAAAAACTACAGTATGTAAAATATGTAGAATTTTACAGTGACATACATCCATCCATCCATCCATCAGCCTTTCGATGTCCACGGCTGGACGTAGGCAGTTAGGGAACTGGCGCCACTCCACCCGATCCTGAGCCCTTTGAATCCAGATGCCCGCCGTCTTCATCAGGTCGTCAGTCCACCTTGTCGGGGGGCGCCCTACGCTCCTTTTTCCAAGACGCGGTCTCCATTCGAGGACCTTTCTTCCCCAACGGTCGTCGGTCCTCCGAACTATATGGCCAGCCCATTGCCACTTGCAGTGACAACTGTTGATATTTTTGACTGATTCAAATTATATCAAAAAGTAACCTATGTACGTCTAAGGTTGCAAAGATGCCTTTGAATGTCGTCTACGTATTCGATAAGAAAATGCTTGAAAGTAAAACAGCAATCTGAAAGACTAACGTGAAAGCAATCAGGTCAGCTAGAAACATTCAAGCGCATATTGTTGCCAGTTAAAAATAACACCGGTCAAGTGCGTGTCGAGCCACGCGTAATGTAAAATTCCGTATTCCACTCAAGTCTTATTTTATTTTAGACCTTATTACCGGTTGTTAATAACCAAGACATTTGTAAACTTAACGAACACGAAACGGGTTAAAATTTGCGGACTAAATACTTCATTAATTTTAATAGAGGATAATAAATCGTCAACCTGTCTATACTTGTCTTGCGTAAAGATCTTGAAAAGGCTTTTCAGCAAAATATTGAACAAAATTCATAGTCATTTAGGTAAGTATATGAAAAAGTCATGGTACAGTCAGCGTGAATAGTTAATATATATTCTGAGCACAACTTAATGTTTATATAGGAACAATAAAATTTAACTAACTATGTTACTATATTACAATTAGTCTTATTCATTATATTTTACATAACTGCCATCAGCGTGAAACTAAAAGGCCGTTAGAAGAAGCGACAGCGACTGTCCATTAAAACTAATATTCAACAGAACAGGCAACACTACAAAGTTTTATAAAGTTGTTCGTTTGCTCGATTCTTTTATTGCACAAATGCTGTCTTAACAAATATAACTACCTTTTTATATAATCTCCATGTTAACTTTCATCTGTTTCTGGGGATGTAAAATAATATCCTAAGTCCAGTTATAAAATATGTCAAATATCATCTTAATCTATTAAGAGGTTTCCGTTATACCCATTCAGACGTACATACAAAACAGATATGTATACGGGGGAAAAATTGGTCCTTTTTAACCTACATGCATTAAAATTTTCGAAATTCAAGGTACAGATTTTTCCCACTTCAATTTAATGATATCTATAAATTAATCTGAGTGTGAAATAGAAAACTCATCGTGATGAAAACATTCAATGACAATGTATAAGGAACCCCAAACCCACTGTTGCACGAAGGCTTTCATAACCAACTGTTATATTACTTTCTGATTGGGGCTACATTGAACAGCCCATTCGTCTCTAGGGAAACTTTAGCTCGAAGGAAGTTTATATTACCTACAAGTAATTTGTGGCGTGGAGATTTGAACGCACTGAAATAAAGCAGTGTCTTAATATATAATTTCGAGTTATTGATTTAAAGTATTAACTTTGGTGGGAAATTTAATTTTAAGTCAGACTACAAACTATTATGTTTAACATTGCTAGTAAACAAATAAGTTACAGACAGGCCTAATTCCTTAAACTGATTAAACTTTTTATCGATACAACGATTGAAATAAACCAAAATATATTTGAGAAAACCGCATCCGAATTGGTTTAGTCGTTTCTGACATTAGCGCGTACAAAACCTCGTGTGAAGAGTAAAAAATTCTAAAAATCATTGATTTAGGTTCTAAAGACCCCCAATAATAGTTTTTTACATACATCATCCATGCACAGACAGTTATCGGTTACAAGTTTACTATATAGATACATAATATATATAGATTGATATATTCATCATGCCGCTAAGCTGAATACAGATTTACTATATAGATACGTATATAGATTGATAGATTCATCATGCCGCTAAGCTAAATAAAGGATTGGGAGGGGAACCTACAGGATTCACAAATCCTGATGAACCCCCTATATCAGAAGGGGAACCACTGGTACTTATAAGTCCTCATGAACCCACTAGTGGAACTGAACAGGGGTACCAATAGACCTAAACCTAAATTTGTTGATTACTTACGACAATTTACTATCGACGTAACTATAATACATAGTTGGTTACGACCAGTTGAGCCGTGAACGTATTAGTCGGGGTATAACCGCTTATCTCTACCATATGGGAATATAAATCTAATATAGAGGACCGGAGTAACCACATTGTGAGCACGCCACTTAGTTATTGCAAATTTAATATTAATTGAGTATGGCGGAATTATACAGGGGGATATTATGTATTTTAACGCTTAGCATAATCGTGAGCTTGTGGTTGTAGACGATAAACTGTTCGAGAGTTTAGGATTATTAGTAAGTATGTCTATATCTACATACAACAAAGTTACCGTGAAAACTATAGCAAAAGCCTTTACCTCTGATGTAAGGCCCCATTCATGTAAACAAGTAGTGAACATTTTCATTTAATATTTTCTTATTTTAACTTTCTAGTGCACGGCAGAATTATTATTATGTATAAATAAGAAATTAAATTAATACCTGGCTACTAATCCAACAACTTTGCTGTGGTACATATAAATTTTAACCACAAAAACAAATGGGGTAGGTACATATGGCGAGCTTAATGCTTAAAGCATTCTCTACCAACTAACTACTGGTCCGTTGACATAATTATGTAACTTCGGTCGTGTGACAGGTCGGATCTTGTCGGCGCTGGTTCGGCACAAAGTATAGAGACTACCTGCGCGGATAAGCGCCGATAAGCGCCAATAAGCGCTGGCAGATCGGCGCCGGTAACCAGCGTTCTACTTGAATGCGCCCTAAGACTGTAAAGGTAAAGACGCAGATAACAAAACACAAGCTCAGCGTGTGTCGCCCTCAGCATCAAAGTATATACCTACATATTATATTGTCAACAACCTGTCGCACTTCTATTTCATTTATTATAAAATTATGAAACAACAATAACAACAAAATCCTCTTTATTGTACACCAAAACGAATTAAATGATCACATTATCACACTTAATTCACACACACATAATATCACACTAATTACACGAAATTACGTTTATATTAAAGATGCATAGAATAGCTAGTGATGTGAGTGTCCGAAGTGCACTTTATCATAAGCTAACACAATGATAATGTATATAAACATTTACCAAGTTTAATGGTGAGTGTGCGATATTTCGGAGGACGTGTTCATGAGAGGAAAATTCCGTCGAACCCCTGTCCTGTCCCTATTAAAGGGTCCCTTTTGCGTAAATAGCTGCCAAACGAGCCGAACCAAAAGAATTTATCTGTCGGTAAATGATCACCATCACTTATGGGCATTAGTGTTACCGATTACCAAATCGTTACAGGCTAAAAAGTGGGAAACTGCGTTATAATTGGCTATCTGACATAACAACCAAGGCTTGTAAACATATTATTCCACGGTAGATTTAAAATAAGAGTAAAAACGCCGTAACGTCATGCATAAACATTGGAATTAACCCCTTCCCTCGTCCATTGTTCAGCAGACGATGTTGTCTTGTTTATAAGGATGGATGGAACACCTTACATCCCATGTACAATGTTAATCGAATTTTCAACAACATTATTCTAGACTAGTTTTTGTGCGCGGCTTCGCACAAGCGAGAAAACAACGTCATAATACCTAACCTGAGCTTCTCAAAAATATAAGTAGAGTCGATATCCTTAGTTACTTTCGCATTTACAATATCTATAGTAGGGATGTGTGTGGCTAAAATGTTATTGTGTTGGTACCTATGTCTACCTGACCACGGATTGGGAAATAAATTGGTTTGGAATTGTGGAAACACTGTATTTGTCAAATAATTAAGTCGCTAATAATCATCTATTCAATTCCCGTGGTCGTCGTTTGGGTATCTCTGTAGTATGATAAATATTTTTGAAAACATTTTAAGATTGGAATGCCACTTCTTCCAAAACAAATTCAAAAGTAACATTGATACACTTTGTTTCTCGTATAAGTTTTACAGAAAATAATAATACATTACAACATAAAATATTTTAGTACTAGCGAATGCACTCTATGAAAACTTTATACTTATATCGGCTTGCAAGCAATCTACGTCTTGCGACTGAAACATTAAGGACTGCGCACATTACGCCACACCCACTCCACGCCAACTCCACTCCGTTCCCACTCCGACTGTTTTGTTCACCGTCGACGAGTCGACCACGCGTGGTCAACTCGTCGACGTTGATCAACCCACTCGTTGGTTTTTACTTAACGAATGCTCACAGTCGAGTCTTGTAACGTTAGCTTAGTAACTTCATTATCGAATTTTAAGTGGTATAGTGATAAGTAGGTACCTTAAAATGTTTAAATGTCTCCGATTACATTATAATTCAAAAGCGTGAGTTCCCGTTTGCATTTAAAATGTTTTCTGTCCTCGATGATATAAGTTTAAAATCATTTATATTATGAACTAGTACGGGCCGGAATTAGTAAAAAGATAAAACAGTTGAAAACCGTAAGTACCCCTTTGGATTTAAAATGTTTAATATCCGCGATGATATACCTAAGCTTAAAATCATAACTATTATGTTGCGAACAGGGGCGCGCTGGCATTCGTAAATAGTAGGTACCCCGTTTGCATATAATATTTAGTGTCCAAGATGGCATAAGAATAAAATCATAATGAAGAACCAGTACAGGTCATAATTATTTTTAGAAGTAGATAAAACTGTAATGTACAATCGCGAGTTAAAATTTTTAACGTCCGCGATGGTTTTAGTTTAAATTAAATCATTAATTAAACAATTTTCATTATTAAAGTGACTGATTTTTATAAATTACCTACTCTGTGTATTTTTACTTTTGGTTTATTTCAAAATATTAATTTGATTGTATCAAAAAATAGTAAATAATTAATTTAATGAATATGCATATAACGAGCCATTTTGCACCGGTGTAAACGCAACCTTTATAAAACTTTCCTTCCAAGGACGCGCGCCTCGTGCTGCTGCTGGCCAACGACCTTGATTTCGCGCCAATAATAATAATAATAACGCTTCACACTCAAAGCCCCACACTAGGATTCCCTGTGTCGTGGGTGCCTTGGACAACACACAAGACAAGGACACACACCCAGACCGAGAATGGAAATTTAAACTCATCATTCAAATTGCCGCCTCGCTGGGAATCGAACCCAGGACCCTCGGAACAGCGATCGGTGTGTTAACCATTGCGCCATTCGGGTCGTCAATTCATTCGTTAAGTCAATGTGTGAGCGCGAATAAAATAAAAATAATTTTGTTTACTACTCACATTTATATTAGTTTCATTAATAATCTATGTTAGCTATGTACCTAATTAAATTCCATTTCCAATTTCCATTTCCAATACCTAATTAAAATGAAAATATTAATCCGAATACATGTAAGTATTTTCATAATATTGTACAGATAAATGATGCCTACTTATTTAATTACCATAATTATACATAATATATTTAAAAAAATGTATTACTATATTATGATCAATATGACATCATTGATTATGATATGACATATTATATTATGATACTAGCGAACCGCCCTCGCTTCGCTTCGGGACCCGTAAGTATCAGCCGCGTAGGTCTCGCTCCCGTAGGAATTTCGGGATAAGCTCCCGATCCCGCGGGATTTTCGGAAAGACAGCCTTGTTACTTTTATATTAATATGTTTGTTATGAAGCTATACCCATACTCGTCGAAGTTTTTCCCGCGTAAAATCGGATCCCGCGGGATTTCCGGGATAAAAAGTGTCCTGTGTTATTCTGGGTTATAAACTATCCGTGTACCAAATTTCATCCAAATCCATTCATCCGTTTTTTCGTGATTGAGGACCAAACATACAAATCTTCACATTTATAATATTAGTAGGATGCCACAGAATTCGCATTGTGCGAGTATTTTTGGCGCGCGAAAATGTTTAATGAATTTTTTCACAACTTCTACAGAGCAGTTGAGTGGAGGGAGTTTTTCCCGTGTAAATCTCGATCTCGCGGGAAGTCTGGAACAAAAAGTAGCCTATATACTGCTCCATAACCTTCTCTACCTTCCACTGAAAGTCCCATAAATATCTGAACCCGCGACCTATTTCCCGAATATGAGTTTTTCCCGCGTGAATAAGGATTCCACGGAATTCCGGGATAAAATTATCCTGTATATTGCTCCAAAACTGCCTCTATCTCCCAGTGAAAGTCCTATAAAAATGAAACTCGCACCTTCGCGCATAGTAGTTTTTCCAGCGTGAATCCTGATTCCGCTGGAATTCCAGGATAATAAGTGGCCTATGTTTTGCTCCAGAACCTTCTCTATCTCTCAGTGAAAGTCTCACAAAAATCTAAGCCCGCAACAAAAATGACAAAACTTAAGTCAACTCGAATAAACACTGCACCTCTAATTGTACCAACTTTATCCCCATTTTTGCATCCTTTGCTGGCTATTTTTTAAATACTGATTTTACATTGAAAATTACTTATTTCACTGTAATAATTTTTAAACATGGGGTTAAAATCATTTTCAGTTTAGTCAGAAAGTTACCTTAAAAATTTACAAATTCCCGCATTCTTTTGTGTTTTTTTTCTTTTCCTTACAAAATATCGAAAAACTGAGAAACATGTATTCTATTAATTTAAGTGATAACCCTTTGTTGCAAATTTGAAGTAAATCGGACGACGTTATAAAAAAATTCCATACAAACTTTAGTCACCTATCCCTAGGGAACCTAAATATTATTCGAAAAAAAAAGTAGCCTATAATAGACACCAGTATATAGGTAATAACTTTACCAAGTTTCAATGAAATCCATCCAGTGGTTTAAGCGTGATGATCGGTCAGACAGACAGACAGACAGACAGACAATAAATAAAAAAAATATAATTTTGAGTTCTATCTCGATATGTAAGTGCCCCTTAGTCGAAATTTCAAAAAAATATTCAATGTACAGAACACGTGCTCCTACAGTTTTATTATAGTATAGATGACATATATATATTATGTACCTACTACTAATTTTATAACCATACCTATTATTTACAATATAGATTTAGAATAAATTTATTTAGGTGTCATGTCTCGCAAATGTAATAACAATAGTAACAAGAGGCGCGGGCGGGTGGCCGTTAACGCGCCGACTCCCAAACCGAATGCCGCTTCAGGCATTGTGTTTTAGCGGTCCACGGGTGGTCGGCGAGTCGACCGCTAAACGTAAGCGCACGGCCAACGCGTGCGTGGCCCACTCGCTGGAGTCGGAACGGCGTCGGTGAGCAGTGGGTGGGGAGTAGTCCACGTTTTTCAAGTGTACACTCGAAATTCAACCGTAACGTGCAAGATATAAGGATCTTTATTCAATGCTCACATTTGAGTTGCTCCGTAACCGCGTTGGCGTGGCGTTGTTGTAATGTGCGCAGTCCTTCTACTTGAAGCAAAAATGGCTGTAGTGGCAGTTCTTGGGCAGGTACTAAATGACGTCAATCCCGTCCCAAATTGTATAAATTTTACCTATTAAATTAATGACAAATTTTAATAAAAAAAATTATTTTGATACTTCGGGGACACATTACGAATCAAGATAGTACCTTCAAGAGTCTACATTAAATTAAATTATTAATCATTTATTGTAATAATATTCGTAATAGCTGTCAAAAAAATAATTAAATGTCGTTGTTAAAAAGGCCAATAATTGTAACATTTTGATGATGCTTGACTGGTTTTACATCTTTGTATATTTGGTTGGATACCTACTTCCAGGAAACATAATGCTGTGAAAAAGAACTTGATCGAGAAGGATTTTAGCTATAATTTATGAACATTTAGGTGTTTAATGATCGTCAAAGGATTTTCTTTGTGGGGTGTAATGTTACAAGTTACAACAATATAAATACAATAGCTTTGATATAGGTAAGTATATCTACTGTATTCGTCTAAAGTCATGGTGATGTAACATAAATTCTATACCTAATACCTACCTAAGTGATATCCTATAAGTATATTATGTTAAAATATACAACTGTGTAAGGTAGAACCAGAGTGGTCCAAGTGACATTTTTGAAAAAAACCCGATTTTGGCAAAAACATGTCCAAAATTCTATATTCTTTTATTCCACTTTGATTAAATTGTCATTCAGAAACATTGTCTAGGAAAAAACGCAACCTCTCACTTTGGACTTAATGGAATTTGGAAAATCTTAGTGTGCCAGACTGGTCCAAGTGACAAATCTGTACTTGGATGATTATGGTTCTAATTTTGTGAAAAGACTATTTGATCAAAGTGCAATGTAAGGGCGCATTCAAGTAGAAAGCTGGTTACCGGCGCTAATCTGCCAGCGCTGGTCCGTCGAGATAACCTCTACATAAAGTTTTTGAGTTACTCTTAATAATGTGTATTTAATTTATGATCGTTACCTCATAACTTGTCACTAGATGCTTCGATTTTGATATTTCCTTTTTTTATTCGAAAGCTAGTACCTACTTGACGTGTGGTCATATATAATTTTCAGCGACATCTGACGAGTAGTTTTTGAGTTATCTATACTTCTCGATTTTGAAGTCGGTTATTTTTTGTAAAAAGTTATTGTATTATTTGAAAGCTGGTACTTGTCGGTGGTCCCGTATAAATTTGAATAGCAACTGACGAGTAGTTTTTGATTTATCCTTAATGTGTATTTATGTTTGTTATCTCATAGCTTTGTACTGGGTATTCCAATTTTGACGATTCTTATTTTAATTGAAAGCCTGGGCTTGTCGTGTCGTTCCGTTAAATTAAATTTGATTTACATCAAACCAGTAGGTAGTTTTTGAGTTACTCTTAATGTGTAATTAATTTATGGTCATTACCTCATATCTTAACACTGGGTGCTTCGACTTTTTAAATTATTTTTTTATTCAAAAGCAAGTAGGTCCTTGACGTGGGGTCTCATATAAATTTCAGTGACATCTTACAAGTTGTTTTTGAGTTACATACACTTAGCTTTCAAGTAAAAAAAGAATCGTCAAAATTGGAATACCCAGTAGAAAGTTATGAGATAACAAACATAAATACACATTAAGGATAATTCAAAAACCAATCGTCAGTTGTTGTTCAAATTTACACGGGACCACCGACAAGTACCAGCTTTCAAATAATACAATAACTTTTTACAAAAAAATAACCGACTTCAAAATCGAGAAGTATAGATAACTCAAAAACTACTCGTCAGATGTCGCTGAAAATTATATATGACCACACGTCAAGTAGGTACTAGCTTTCGAATAAAAAATGGAATTATCAAAATCGAAGCATCTAGTGACAAATTATGAGGTAACGATCATAAATTAAATACACATTATTAAGAGTAAGTCAAAAACTACTGGTCTGATGCCGCTCAAATTCATATGAGACTACAATGATACTTGCATTGAACCACTTGCACTGTACCAGCTTTCAAATAAAAAGAGAATCATAAAAATCTAAACACAGTAAAAAGTTATCAGGAAAAAAACATAAGTACACAGTACAAAACATCCTTACACATTATTCAAGTTAATTCGAAACTACTCGTCAGATGTCGCTCAAATTTATATGGG
This sequence comes from Hesperia comma, assembly GCA_905404135.1. NCBI lineage: Eukaryota > Metazoa > Arthropoda > Insecta > Lepidoptera > Hesperiidae > Hesperia > Hesperia comma. Next base: position 8,557,186 of record FR990021.1, on the reverse strand, counting down.
ACCATACCACAAGCACCATCTTTCAAGGATATAAAGAATCATCAAAATCGGTTTACCCAACACGAAGTTATGGGGTCACAAACTTACCAACTAAGATAAAAAATAAATAAAAAAAGGATCGGTGAATAAGTTTTTTTTTTAACTTTTCTATATGTTTGTAGTATGTTTGTGCTTGCTGATCTCAGAAACGGCTGAACGGTTCGTTATGGAATTTTCACTAGATTCTTTTTTGTTCGAAGGTAAAGTAAAAGTAGTGCTTGTCATAATTATGGTACCTTGTACATTGGAGCGACATCTGGCCGGTGGTTTTTGAGTTATCTTGACTTTGAAGTCGGTTATTTTTTTTGTAAAAAGTCAGTTCTGAATCATATTAATATACTAGCTGTGTCGCTGTGCCCGAGGTTTCGCCCGCGTGAAACTCAATATATCACAAAATTCCGGGATAAAGAGTAGCCTCCATATTGCTCCACAACCTCCTCCATCTCCCAGTGAAAGTCCGCAACTTCATTCGATAACAGTATTTTTTCCCGCATGAATCCCGATGTGGCGGGTATTCCGAATAAAGAGTAGCCTACTTATGTGTTGCTCCACAACCTTCTCTATTCTCCAACCAAAGTCCCATAAAAATCTGAAACCGCGACTTCGTTTGAGAATAATAGTTTTTCCTGCGGGAATCCCGAATTCCGGGATAAAGAGTAGCTAATATGATTCTCCACAACCTCATCTATCTCCAAGTGAAAGTTCCATAAAAATCTGTTCAGCCGTTTCTGAGATTAGCGTGCACAAACATAAGTAGATTACGGACATATAGATAAATTTGTTAGAGTTTTTAAACTTTGTTTGTGCCAGAGTGGTCCATGTGCAAGAATTTTTAAATTTTTTAAATTTTTGTTTGTGCCAGAGTGGTCCGTGTGCATTTTTTTGTGAAAAACCATCAATTTGTTATACTAAATACAAATGATTGTGATTAAACATATCTTATTACTTTAATCTAACTTGTTAGCTGTAATTTCAATAAAGAATTACAAGTTAAAAGTTATTAGTTTCGCTACAATAAGTACAAACGCGTTTCCCTCGTTTTCTCGAAAAGTTAAAATTGTCACTTGGACCACTCTGGTTCTACCTTACCTAACTATTAAATAACATTACCTAGGTATAACAATATTTCTATAACTTGAGTTACAACAGGAAACGGAAAATGTTCCCGGATGTCTTCAAGAAACGGATGTAAAACAATGAACGAACGAACGTTGGACGTTTCAAGTTTTCAGAACTTTTATTTTACAAAAATTCGCACTTTATGTTATCTGCGCCTTATGTCCCCCTTTGTTTGTTGAAAATTTTACACTTACCTTTATATCATTAGACCAGTACAGAGTGTTTTTCCATCTCCCAGTTTGCTCCTACAAAGTCTTTGTCGCCTAATTTAAACGAAAATTAAGTTTATGCTATTAATGTACCTACAACGAACGCTCTTTTCGCATTTTTGCAGCTGTTTAAAACTCGGTTCTATTTAAAAATCTCCTTACATCCTTCTAACTAATTCTGTAATTTGAATCTTACCTTAACATTTTAAATGTTTTAGTGGTTCTTCAAGACAAAAATAACATTCTCATATAGACTGAGATAAATTAAGAAATTGATCGAATGACATTCTTCAAGTGCAATGATTCTATACTGCATTAGGTATATTTAGGTAAGTATCTACACCTTGAGCACGAAAACTTATGGCATGTATGAAGTTTCTAAAGTAACACGGCGTGTAGTATGATGGGCAAGTTTGTCACTAATGAAGCGTTTATACGCTCAAGATGCTCTTATCGAAGAAGTATTAAATATTTTATTACGTAACTAGAAGTATTTCAGGATTTTGCAGAGGTTCAGAAACTCATTTCGAGGTTCAGAAACCTTACGGGACGCCTTCTTTTATTTTTGTACATCATTTTATATACTAGTAAGCGCTCTGCAGTCTAAATTCAACCGTAATTCCTTGTAAAAAGGTTTGCTTTACTTTGATGTTATGAGCATAAGTAATTAATGGTAACGTATTTCTAACCAGCAATAAACCCATATAAAACATTTTCTTGATTTATTTCAATTTTATTGCCTATTAAGTTTCCCAACCGTGCGTGATCAAGGCAGGTTATTCAGTATGGGAACAAGGTAAGTACATAAATAAAACTTGTGTATAATTTCATACTCATCAGAACGCAAGTCAATATATATTATCCGCTTTATAATTTTCGGGATAGTTCGCTTGGACAGGTATTTTCGCTCCATTATGTAATTGCAAGCTCGGAAAGTAGCGCGACACTACTAGGTACTACTTTACCCTATTTTTCATGATATTCAAATTTACATTTTTTAAAACGGTTAAGACACTTTTGGACACTTTTATACTTTTACACATTTTAATAAAGTGGTAGATATAGTAATATATTGATGTGCAATAAAGTACCTTATTAAGTTTATTCGAAGTTGTCTTTTACAAATACATACTTTTAAAAATGTAGGTATGTTAATGCTTAATAATGATTATAGAGTAGAAAACTAGACTATCAGTAACATTACGCAAAGCTTTCCTTTTCCAACCATTTTCTTTGTCAGCGCCATACGAGTATCACAACAGTTTTTAAATAACTCTCTTCTATAATCATTCTCTTCATCCTTCGTATTTCCCTTTTTACAGTACCTACACACTATTTTACAACACCTACTATCTGCCTTTTCAACATCTACCCAGGGCAGACTGGTAGAGAATGCCATCAGGCATTAAGTTTTTGCCCTTGTATACCCTAGAATAAAGTGTTACAAAATCCTATTAATATTATAAATGTGAAAGTTTGTGTATTTGTTTGTTTGTTTGTTTGTTACTCCTTCACGCAAAAACTACTGAACCGATTTTCATGAAATTTGGCACACACATAGAGGGCAACTTAGATTAACATATAGGATATTTTTTATCCCAGAAATCCCGCGGGATCGGAATTTACGCGGGAAAACCTTCTTCACGTATGGGGTATAAATAGCTTTGTTACTCCTTCACGCAAAAACTACTGAACCGATTTTCATGAAATTTGGCACACACATAGAGGGCAACTTAGATTAACATATAGGATATTTTTTATCCCAGAAATCCCGCGGGATCGGAATTTACGCGGGAAAACCTTCTTCACGTATGGGGTATAAATAGCTTCTAAACAAACATTAATATAAAACTAACAAACATTAATATAAAACTAACAAGTCTGTCTTCCCGGAAATCCCGCGGGATCTGGAGTTACGCGGAATAAACTCCTGCGCGTACGAAGTAGCGGGCACACGCATAGAGGGCAACTTAGATTAACATATAGGATATTTTTTATCCCAGAAATCCCGCGGGATCGGAATTTACGCGGGAAAACCTTCTTCGCGTATGGGGTATAAATAGCTTCTAAACAAACATTAATATAAAACTAACAAACATTAATATAAAACTAACAAGTCTGTCTTCCCGGAAATCCCGCGGGATCTGGAGTTACGCGGAATAAACTCCTGCGCGTACGAAGTAGCGGGCACACACAAAGAGGGCAACTTAGATTAACATATAGGATATTTTCAGAAATCCCGCGGGATCGGAATTTACGCGGGAAAACCTTCTTCGCGTATGGGGTATAAATAGCTTCTAAACAAACATTAATATAAAACTAACAAACATTAATATAAAACTAACAAGTCTGTCTTCCCGGAAATCCCGCGAGATCTGGAGTTACGCGGAATAAACTCCTGCGCGTACGAAGTAGCGGGCACACACATAGTATTATAAATGCGAAAGTCTGTCTGTGACGTTTTCACGACTAAACCACCAGTCCGATTTGGATGAAATTCGGAATGAAAATATTTGAAGACCCAGAGTCACACATAGGCTAATTTTTTTTAAAAAATCAACCCCTAAAGGCTTGAAATAGGGGATGAAAGTTTGTATGAAAACAACGATTTTGATGAATTTTCCCAGGAAGATAGTTGATGACGTACTTTCTCCCCCACTTCCCCGGTTCGCGATATAAACGAATTCCACGCGGGCGAAGCCGCGGGCAAAAGCTAGTAATAAATAAATATAAGTCTTTGTTACTTAGGTAGTATAAAAAGTAAAATACGTTTTAAAACATATTTAACCTTCCTCGACCTGTTGCAGCATCGTGAGTCGTGAATTATTACGAAATATATATAGTTTTTTTGTTTGTTTTTTAACATATTTTTTTGTTGAATAGTCCATTAATTGAGGAAGGCTATAGGGTATACCTATAATATCCCGCTATGGCCAGTAGGAGCGGAATTAAGTTTCCCGAAGCGAAGCGAGGGGTTCTAAGTCAGGACATCGTCTGCCGGGTTCTTAGGGTCTATTACGATAAAATAAGTACTAGTTTTACCACCGGTTTTAGCAAAAGGTACCTACACCTCCAGCGCATCAAACAGAACATTTTGCGTTATGCCCAAAGAAGTATACAAATAAAAGGTACCTACACCTCCAGCGCATCAAACAGAACATTTTGCGTTATGCCCAAAGAAGTATACAAATGGACAAAAATGCTAGAAATTATAATTTTGACTTCTATTGGCTTTATGAGGACTGATTTTCTTATCGAAATCTCCTACCAATATACATAGGTACATACATAAACCAGTAATATTTTTACGTTTTTTTTTTTAATTTATTATTTAAACACAATGGTTTAAACTTCTCAAATACTTACGGCTTTGCTATCTAAAGCACAAAAGTTAGTACAAACAAGTTACTGTAAGGGAAAGAGAGTAAATAGGTATTAGGATTATGTTTCTCAAAGGGAAGCGAGAGCGGTTTACTCATTTACTAGACTAAGCCTATAAATTAGCAAAAAGAAACCTTATTTTATTACAATATTTTATCATAAATTCTATTACTTATCTTAATGAGGGATTGGAGGCAAAGTCTATTATAAAAAGTAAAGGGTTTGTCAGTAGATTTTAACCCAGCTCTTTGTACTGTGAACGATCGATTCTGGAAATATAGCTTCCACCATTTAACATCTAAGTATCTAAGAATGTAAAGAAAAAATACTAAAAAAAATTATAAATAATAAAACTTGCCCAAGAAATATAGGTAGGTACATGTATGAGGCTAGTATATCAAGCTAGTAAAACTGTCCTGGCTTATGACGCCAGCTTACTGGCTTTCTCACTAGTTTACTAGACAAGAAAAGAAGCTAGTTCTGTTTACACGCAGTCGCAATGATTATCTTACTAAGACTCATTTGCTATCCTAATTCCTACATTGGAAAACAATGTGTCTATAAATTGTAAAGATAGCTGGTATTAATACTCACGACCCGGGAATATACTACCTATTGTAATTAAAAATTCGCTTAGCAAGAACGATTCCAAGTAAAGGGTCGTCAATTACAACTTAAATTTACGTAGGCACATAGTTTTCACTGTTCTTAACACTCTTTATTGTCAGAATGTCATAATTCGCTGCACATAATACGCTTCACTTAATAAAGCTCTAAAGACGCATGCATCGTAAAGGATTTTCAAATATCAATATGAAACACGAACACAATAGTTCCTTTGAAGTGACTACGTAGATACGTGCTCGTATATTTATTACTTATCCTGAATTTCTCTCAGACGCACGAACAGCACTTGACCAAAGCAACGTTTGAGTTTTACCGTCTGCATGAGTCAGCAGCATATTACGTTACGATCAATCAGTTATTTTAAATTTAGCAACAAGAAAGTATAGTTAGGTGAGTGTAGTATTAGTAAGTACACCGGGTACAAAATCAAAAATGGACTATTTATTTAAAAACTTTTAAGACCGATGCCATTAATGATATATATTTACATAATTATTTAAGATTAAGGCCAAGATTTTAATGTAAATCTTATGAAACTTCCATTCGAAATCTCAAAAATAATTATTATCTATTATTATAACTTCACATTAATAAATATGTAACAAATCTCACCTCAGTATACGTATAATAAAAATGTAACTGTGTTATGTACATAGTAGATCTTCATAGGACCAATAGAAGACAAAAATATCATTTTTTAAAAAAATATCTGTCTGTTTGTTTGTCCGAACATCATGGACGAAAAACTATTGTATGCAATTTGATGCAGTTTCCGTAATTACACTGCTCGAGATGTAACCTATAAAATGATACTTGTTTCATCTTAATAGGGCGCTTAGAACTTGAGATCAAAATAAATGATTTAATAAAAAAATTGGTTGTCTGTAAAGTCGGTTTACTGACGATAGTTGAACGTGACAAAGTCTTAAGAAAATACTGATGGAATGGTAGCATAATCACTAATAGTCATCCTAAACTATCTTTGAATACTTAGTTATAATTTATTTACTGTTATATTGCAGTTAAAAAGCTTTATTAAATATTTTACCAAAAATACTAGTCGTTGCATACCGTATAACGAAACATTAATCTTTAGCTAGTAGTCTGTGCATATTATGTCATGTCAATGTGCCACATACAAGTCAAAAGAAACCTGGCTGGTTATAAATAATTTCGATAAAAAGCAAAACTAAAGAGACGTCAAAGTTACATTGACAAAGGCCGATTGTGCTTCTTTGTCGCTCGTTCCGCGTTCTCGCTTGCACACGGTAACGCCGCATGACGTCAGATAACGGCACATAAACGTCATGTTTTTCGTGCGTGCAGCCGATATCGAATTATAAAACGTAACGTTGTCACGTCAAAAACGTTGCATACAACGTCTGCCTTGTCAGCTAGTAGGTAATAAATAAACACTTACACCCCTGTGTTACATTATTCACCATGTTATTTACGGGGAATATTTCCACGTAATCGGTATACCATATGTAAGATGTTTAATCGGCATCAATGCCGTAAAGCTCTCAATAAGGGTCATTAGGACACACCCGATGACGTCATTCTATACACAGCATACCCCGTCAAGCCTTTGTGTGACTTACAACGTTATAAAGAGAAACAAACTTCATAAAGACCAACAGTTCTTCATAAAGTTTCTTTTTACCGGAACTTGAGGGTAGGGAAACAATCGTCCAAACTATGAAAGTTGTTAGGAGGTGCCGGCGAATGAGCACAATCAACAATCACGCAGAAAAGTGGGATAATTGAGGCAAAAAAACTTGCCAATTTTGCTTACTTTTATTTGTGGCAAATGTAATAGTTTACAACCACCTAACGGTACCCACAATTTGTCCTTAGTAGGAATAGGTACGTCCCTAGTGAATCGAGACCATGATTGCGGGAAGATCGATACGATAAATCTTCGCGGGAAACAATTTTAACGTAAAAAATGTGATTGATCACTTTTAATCAATACAACATTTACGGTAATAAATATAAGGACAGGCTCTCTAATTAATGCTATTTATTGCGTCTTATTAAGTCTTTTTATTTGGCATAAATGTTGTATGTACCTAACTAGTAATTCACTTTCGCTTTGCTTTAGTAAAATCCATAGTATCTCAATGGTAAAATCAACATTTTAGACTGACTAAAATGTATAGTACCTACCGTAGGTAATGCTTGAGAGCCCAGCTTTCTACAAATGCGACTAAATCAAATCAAATCAAATCAAATCAAATCAATTTTATTGCTCAAACTGTTTCTATAACAAGGTGATATTTCTAAGATTAATTTTAGTACTAACAGTTTACCCATGTCGGGCATGCAATTTCTATTTAGTTATTATATCTATTACATTTATTATATTATATTTATTACATTATGTACACTTTTATTTTTAAAATTTAACAAAATAATTATTATTTATACAATGTCAAATTTATATAGGTATATCTCATGCAAATAGTCAAGAAAATAAATAAAAAACTTATTAATAATTTATAGTATAGTCAATTATTGCTAAAACATCTTTTTTATATTATATTATCAAGTGTCCATGTCAAAATACTCATTTAGGTCATAAAATACATTTTTATAGAGCCAGTCTTTTAGTTTAAACTTAAAATTACGGACATTAAGTGATTTTATGTCTAACGGCAAATGGTTGAATACTTTTATACCTGAATTGTACGCACCTTTTTCGTATATATTACTTTTGGCTCTTTCGATACAAAGGTCATATTTATATCGTTCTCTTACATCGTATCTAGTTCTGGACTCATATTTTTTCATGAAGTAATCCATATTTTCTTTAACAAATACACACAATTCTAAAATATAAATATTAGTCAAAGTTAAAAATTTTTTTTCCTTAAATATATTTCTCAAAGAATCATCAGCGAACATGTTGTAGATTATGCGAAGACATTTTTTTTGTAGTTTAAAAGTAAGTTTAGCATTAACAGAGTTGCCCCAAAAAATAATTCCATAGGTCAGAAGCGGATAAACATGACCAAAATAAGCAGTTCGTGCTGTATCAGTAGAAGTAGTCTCAACAAGAATTGACAAAGCATAGCACCAACTAGAAATTTTTGCGTTTATTTTGCTAATATGTGATTTCCAACTTACATGGGAATCTATAGATACTCCAAGGAAGTTTGTTTCATTAACTTGCTCTATCGTATTGTTTGTATCATATTTTATGTTGATATCAACTGCCTTTGATTTATAGTTTCTAAAGTGAATGATTTTAGTCTTAGATAAATTTACTTTCAGATTTATAGATTTTAACCAATTTACTATCAATGTAAGGGTAATATTAATTTCATTTTTAAGATGATTTATATTTTGCGATGAATCAGAGATAAAAACGGTTGCATCATCAGCAAACATCACACATAGATGATTTATTATATTTGGCAGTTCGTTTACATAAACCAAGAAAAGGAGAGGGCCTAATATACTACCCTGTGGCACGCCTAGTATTACTTTTTCTGTTTTTGATTTCACTTCTAGAATTGTTTTAGTTTTTTTATCATATGTATCGATGAAAGTAAATTGCTTCCTATTATCTAAATAAGATTTAATGAGTTCATGTGCTACTCCACGAACACCTAGTTTCTCAAGTTGAGCTAACAGAACGTCATAAACTACGCAGTCAAAGGCTCGTGACATGTCAAGAAATAGGCCCGCACATGGTATTTTATCATTTACAGCATCCCACATAGATTTGAGTAATTTGAAAATCGCCATTGTAGTTGATTTATTTTTTTGGAAACCAAATTGATTTATGTTGATAAGATTATTTGCATTAAAAAAATTCAAAAGTCTATTGTAAATTATTCTTTCAAATATTTTGGAAAAGTTAGACAACAGTGCTATTGGCCTATAATTATGGATATCACTTTTACAACCCTTTTTGTATAATGGTTTTATTTTGGCAATTTTTAAATCGTCTGGGAAAGTTCCCGTCTCTAGCATTAAATTCAGAATATACAGTAAAGGTTCACTTATAAATTTTAGGGATTTTTTGATAACTTTTATCGGTATATTATCATATCCACAACTGTTTTTGTTTTTTAAATTTGTGACTGTTTTGAGTAACTCCACAGCATCCACTGGTAAAAGATATCGTCGTATCTATCGTAGGGAGATACACAAAAACACTTTTTTAGGGTTCCGTACCCAAAGGGTAAGGGTCGGGCCACATTGATCGACGGCCTTTCGCATTTTGCCGATTGAAAAGGAACACACTATTACGCATTATGTCGTACGGAAGCGTACGCCTCCGTACAGCTCCGTACGGAGGCGTACGCTTCCGTACGCAGCTGTAAGGTGCCGTACAGCTCCGTATGGTAGCGAATCGTAACAAACGACTGGACACGTATACTGTTGTTGCCTCTTGACCACGATGGACGGTTCAATTGTTAAAGCTATCATTTTTACTTGCGTTTTACAAGAAATTAAAGAAAAACGAAAGAAAAAGAAGCAGCGCAAAAATCGTCGTCTTCGGCCGTCGATCGCCGTCGATCGCCGTCGTTGGCCGTCGATCGCCGTCGTCGGCCGTCGACGACTGCGATCGTCGGCCGTCGATCGCCGTCGACGACCGATCGCGTTTCGTGTCAGTTCGCCGCCGGAGCGTGTTCGGCTCGTCGATGCGAAAGGACGCGTACGGTTTTCCATACTTTACGCTCTTTTTGTATGGACAAACCGTCGATCGCCGTCGATCAATGTGGCCCGACCCTAAAACGGGACCCTATTACTGAGACTTCGCTGTCCGTCCGTCCGTCCGTCCGTCTGTCACTAGGCAGTATCTCAAGAACCGTAATAGTTACACAGTTGAAATTTTCACAGATGATGTATTTCTGTTGCCACTACAACAACAAAATACTAAAAAACAATAAAATCAATATTGGCTACAATAAAACAATTAAATATTCAAGTGAGGCTTTCATACAACAGACCAGATTTTTTGGCGATTAATACATAATGGTACGGAACCCTTCGTGCGCGAGTCCGACTCACACTTGGCCGGTTTTTTAATCCTCATAGCAGGTTTAGAGATTAGCGCATACATACAAAAATAGGGGGAAGTCCCGTAACGCCGGACGGCACCTAGCGCCGGACACTCATATTATCTAGGCAAGTATAAACCTTTTCGATTCAAAGTACAAGTGAAAGGGGAGCGGGGGGCACACAGCAACAGGATCACGCGCCACGGCTTGCCAGTGACGCGCAACGCCACGGCGGGAGCGGGCTTTTGCTGGTTTTGGCGCGAAATCACGGCGTCACGTAAAAATCAAGTAAATTATTCTGGCACATTTATGCATTTATATTTTAATGGTATTCAAAAATTAAAGTAGTACTTGATTGTTATCCGTACGCTGACAGAATATTATTTAATTTTTTAAACAGTTTTGGCAGGTACCACCTAATATACAAGATTGTCTGACCCTTAACACCGGACACTAAGTCATCCCTTAGCACCGGACAGTAAACATATTGATATTTCTTGTGAGATTTTACGTTATTTATTCCAATTATTTAATTTCGTTTTAGATTATAGAAGAACAAAGACAATTGAAATGGAAGAGAAGAAAAAGAAAGGATCGTTGGAGCAACAGAGCTTACAAACTGCTATTGATAAAGTTTTATCCAAAGAACTTAGTGTAAGACAAGCTGCAATGCGATACAATATTCCTAAAAGTACTGTACATCTCAAAATAAAGGCACTAAATCGAGGAGAAGAAATATCGATGAAACCAAAGTTAGGTAGGTTCACTAGCACCTTCTCAGCAGAATATGAACAAGTGTTGGTGGACGTTACCACCACGTTAGACAAAAAGAAGGAAATAGGATCTAAGTTTAAAGTAGCAATTGGAGGCAAAGAAAACCTAACAAAAGGTATTAAAACCAAAGGAAAGACCGTAGACAAGGAAAAACAAGCGAAAAACATGAAGCCTAAAGGAAAAAAGAAAATAAAGTAGAACCCTTAACGGAACCATCTAAGACAAACGCAATAATTTGTGTAGTTTGTTTAGAAAACACTTACGAAGACTGGATCCAGTGCTCATCCTGTCATGGGTGGGTACATGAAGCGTGTGCTGACGTTCCAGAGTGTGGAGATGGCTACATCTGTGATAGATGCAGTCTTTTCTAAAATGTCCGGTACCAGGTGCCACTTATTTATATTACATTTTTGTTACCAAAGTTTGATTGATGGTATTAATTATTTTTAAGCAGAGGATGTGATTTTCTGTTTTTTTTGTGTGAGGAGGAGTTTACTCCTTAAGAAACGATTTGAGTTATAAGGCCCGGTACGAGAATTTTATGAGGAGTAAAATCAAGTGTTAACAAAAGTTGAGGCGTTATGTAGAAAGAGACAAACATATAAATCTGTAGGATTGAACGTGTAAAAGAATGAGATGGAATACATTACACAGCGTATCTCATTCTCGGGGTCTCCTCTTTGCGCGATACTTCGTAGTCTCAATGTATTATGTATTACTAGAGAACCGCCCGCGCTTCGCTTCGGGACCCGTAGGTCACAGCCGCGTAGGTCACGCTCCCGTAGGAATTTAGGCTAAAAAGTAGCCTACTACTCGCTCTAGGGGTGTCTCTCGCGGCCCCTTAAAACGGGCCGGTCCTTGGGTTGGGCCCTAAGGCCCTTGGTTGTCCATCTGTGGTTAACCAATAGGTCAAGTCCGGTGAGTGCCGGCCTTTTTACAGACCACAGAGTCTTAAACGGGATGGGGTTTATCTTCGCGCCGCCCAGGCGATCGAGGCCCTACCGGGTGAATCCCGCTGGTTGGAAGCCCAGCAGGAGCCGATCAGCGCCGGGCGATGACTTACGAAGCCCCAGTATCAGTCAGTGCTAGGCTCGTCCCGCGCAACCAGCGAGTCGCGCGGAAAGGCCCAGCGGTCCGGTGAACGGGCGTGGAGCGGCGCCAGGTCCTGCAGATGCGGGAACCGCGGCGCGTCGACACGCCCGAACATGTTGCGTGCCAATCTCTCGATGAAGTCGTCCAGGCTCTCGACTCGAAGGTCCCTCTGGATGACCGTACCTCGGCGCACCAGTCAGCCGGCGGAGCCCAATCGCCTGAACCGCGCGTGTTAGAAGTCAGGATGGAATATATAATAAAAACACAAGCAAACTTTATTTTTAATATTATTAATAGCCCAATTTGTATTACTTGTAAGACTTAATTAGTGTATCCGTGATATTTATTAACAAAAGACAATATTCTTATTATGTGAATAATATACTTCATAATAATTATTATTTAATAAATAACAATTATTATATTTACTGATCAATATAATTAATATTTGATTTATTTCACTGCATTTAAATATTTCTATTATTTATTTCCACATTTTATATTATATATATATACGAGGTATATATATATATACACACAATCTTTAAATAACCAATGATAATTTAAAGTATATAGTCCAGAAGCAACTTTACATAATATTACATTACATAATATAGTAATTACATAATTACATAATATAATTAATACTTATCTACAAATCGTCGAGGGTGATACTCAGAGCCGGATAACACCGACAGGGGCAGAGCAACGTTCCCTCCGACTGCTCAGTAGCAAGTGACCGCCATTACAACTTTCCAGTCCTTTTATAGCCGGAGATAAACAAATCACCCCACCCAACCTCTGACTATCAGGTACCAAATGACCCTACCCAATCTCAGATAGCACAAACTAGAACCACCACGTGTTTTTGTTTTGAATATACAGTTTTAAGTTTTATTTTAATATAAATTATCTCACATACGCTTCTTTATTATTATTATTACATAAAAATACATATTTATTTAAATTTTAATATAAAAGATCTCACACGGCCATTCTGATAGTTACTTCGTTCTCGAAGTAACCCTTCAATAGTCATTTAAGTCTGGAAACAGAATATCACAACAGGCGTGACGACAGGATCAAACAATCAAAGATTCAATGATTTTAGAGGAAAACACCCAATTAAAGGATTCAAAACACTGATTTTTCTTTTAAAAAACCTGAGATCAAAAACACCTCGAATAAATCAAAACATCAAAACACCGCAATCGGCCATTTTGACCGAAACACGAAAGACATCCACAGCCTGACGATGACGTCAGTCCTCAGTGAGTTATCAAATTTCAGTATGTTTAGTTGTTGGTACCATACTACAGCTCACTCATTTGGAATGATTTTTAATAGCTTATGTGTATTAAATCGACTCTACTCAATTTAAAAACAATGAAAATAGACTTTAATAAGACTCAAATCCGCCCAGGATCGATTAATTGATTTGGACCAATTTCCTCGCAAATATACCGAATCCAGCCCGTCCCCAGTAAGAAACGCCAGAATTCCCTTGTTAGTACATTTGTATAAACTTTGTTTATATCACTAGATACAACCACCTTAGTTGAAACAAAACCCCAAATGATATTTTATAAACTAAAAAACTCGATTATTTTTGAATCAAGCTCCCAACATCATGTAAGTTTCTAGTTCAGGATTAAAAACCTGATAAAATTAATAAATTTCTACAGCTAGAAAGCACCTAATAGTGTAAGTATTTCTTCTAAGTATGTACACCCAATAGGTATCGGATAATCACCAAGTCAGTGTGTATGTATTTTATTCTAATTAATTTCAATTATTTTACTTCTTTAGGAGCATGATGATATGAAGATCATTCTCATTATTTTTTTGTTTGGAACATGTAGAAACACTTTGTTGGGTTCTGTCAACAATGTATTTCTACACCGAGGCACTGTTTACCACTTATTCTCTTTGAAATTAATTCCAATCACAAATCCCGCCTACTTCCCTCACCAAACCTCTATATATAACATATTCTTAACTGGAACTGAGCAATAACGTCAGAGCTGACGCCATGACACCCGCAAGCGTTTTAGTGGTCTTTGAAAACTAATTAGGAAAATGGCTTTAAACTTGGCGAAACCATAGTTATTGCCGAAATAAAGGTTCCCTCGTCAATAGCAAACGTGTACCCCCATTATAGAAGAAGATTTCAAAAACTTTCGTCATGCCTATTTGATAATCTCTCTGGTTGGGCTGTCGTGATCAGGTCCCACCATGTGCTGCATCATGGTGTCTAGACTTCACACCAGGCCACCTTTTGCAGCATATAATCACACCATGTGGTATGTATGATCGTCTCACAATTTCATAAATATCTCTGGTCGGGCTGTCGTGATCAGGTCCCACCATGTGCTGCATCATGGTGTCTAGACTTCACACCAGGCCACCTTTTGCAGCATATAATCACACCATGTGGTATGTATGATCGTCTCACAATTTCATAAATATCTCTGGTCGGGCTGTCGTGATCAGGTCCCACCATGTGCTGCATCATGGTGTCTAGACTTCACACCAGGCCGCCTTTTGCAGCATCACATCATGACGTATGACCGTCTTACACGGCCTAGTATACTTGTCGCGTAAGATTCAACCATGTACTGCTCATGGCTCCAGAATCAAACACCAAGTATACTGCAGTATTCCTTCACCCCCACACACACATCATGGCGTATGACCGTCTTACACGGCCTAGTATACTTGTCGCGTAAGATTCAACCATCTACTGCTCATGGCTCCAGAATCAAACACCAAGTATACTGCAGTATTCCTTCACCCACACACACACACAAACACACCATTCATAAGTGACGTCACTTAACATACATCCTTTCAAAATCTCATCACATACCTTGTTCATCGATTTCATAAGGACCTGAGTTTAACATAAGGTTCTCCATTAGAGGAATTCTGCGACTCCGAACTTAGCCAATGTGAGAAAAGACCTCAAAATCACTTAAATAGCGAATCTCCATCTTCTGTGGACCAAACAATGAAAGAAATTTTAATAATAGAAAACATGGTGATAAATAAAAATAAGAATTAATAACATCAGCATTTTCTGACACAAGTTAAGTTGTACCGATACCAATATTGGTCATTCTGCTTTAGGACGACGCCGATAGAAATAGACAATGCGTCCTGGTTTCCTAATGTCAGTCAGTTGAGCCTTTACGCAAGGTATATATTGACATGACGACTTATCAATAATCATAATGGCAATAAACCTATTGTCTTTTGTATTAAGAGTTTGCTATATTTTATATAACGGGTTCGGCCATTCTGTCTCATTATTGTAAGTAGTAGTTAAATATTAATTACTGTGGAGACATTAAAACTTCTCTAAATAAGTCTTGCACCAGGCTTCGGTTCCGCTATCCATCTTTTCAGGATCGGAGACTGATAAGGAAACGTCATCGTTGCGTCAACTGTATAACACGGCCAACTTTTGCATCATCTCGGTATCCATGATGCTCCCGTTCCCTCTCCCTCTAAAAAAATACAAAATAATAATTAGATAATGTGTTTGTAAGCCGATCCCACTTCTGATGTTAGAAGTCAGGATGGAATATATAATAAAAACACAAGCAAACTTTATTTTTAATATTATTAATAGCCCAATTTGTATTACTTGTAAGACTTAATTAGTGTATCCGTGATATTTATTAACAAAAGACAATATTCTTATTATGTGAATAATATACTTCATAATAATTATTATTTAATAAATAACAATTATTATATTTACTGATCAATATAATTAATATTTGATTTATTTCACTGCATTTAAATATTTCTATTATTTATTTCCACATTTTATATTATATATATACGAGGTATATATATATATATATACACAATCTTTAAATAACCAATGATAATTTAAAGTATATAGTCCAGAAGCAACTTTACATAATATTACATTACATAATATAGTAATTACATAATATAATTAATACTTATCTACAAATCGTCGAGGGTGATACTCAGAGCCGGATAACACCGACAGGGGCAGAGCAACGTTCCCTCCGACTGCTTAGTAGCAAGTGACCGCCATTACAACTTTCCAGTCCTTTTATAGCCGGAGATAAACAAATCACCCCACCCAACCTCTGACTATCAGGTACCAAATGACCCTACCCAATCTCAGATAGCACAAACTAGAACCACCACGTGTTTTTGTTTTGAATATACAGTTTTAAGTTTTATTTTAATATAAATTATCTCACATACGCTTCTTTATTATTATTATTACATAAAAATACATATTTATTTAAATTTTAATATAAAAGATCTCACACGCGCATCCTCTTGCGCTGCGGTTCGCTTCACACCACATTCATTTCAGACATTCACCGACAGCGTTCTCTCTTATTCAGAGCCGCGGTAACGGTGTAACAGCACCCTCGACAACTGAAGAGTCGTATTGTGTTCCGGCCGGAACCCGAATTGCTCCGGTCTGGGGGCAATATGCAGCGCTAGGTGTCCCGCTCGGTGTGTAGCTCAACCGCTAACTGGTCAACGTCCGCATCCGTGCGGACAGGCTGAGTTGGCGTGGTGATCTCCAGTTGCTTCTCGAAGGTTGTCCAGTCCATAAGGCGACGGGGCCTTGGCAAGACTCTGCTGGGTTCCTTCGCCAGGAATAACAGGACAGGAACATGGTCGGACCCCATACTGTCCTGTAGCGTCTCCAAACGTGGCTGGCAATGGAGGCCTTGGTACACCGCTATGTCCAGAACGTCCGATGAGTGTCCCGCGTAATCTGGGAAGTGCGTCGGGGAATCCGAACCACAGACGGTATAGCCGCGCGTGCTGTTCAGCGGCATCAAAAAGTAGCCTTCCACTTCTGTTGGCAGCTAGGTTATTCCACCCTGGATCTTGCAGTTCCAGTCGCCCGCGCCCACCACCGGTGTCGGCAACTTGCGGACATCAGCCAATAGGATAGTGCCAGCGGGGGGGCGGTACACTGAATACAGCCGGAGCGGGGAGTTCTCGAGGCAGAGCTAAAGTAGCCTATTACATTTGCCTATGACTTAAGTAAATTACATGTTGTATTTGATAGCGTGATTCAGAACTTGCAAATAAACTTTAATAACGCCATCTATTGACAACTCCGAAAATAAATATCTAGCAACTAACAAAACATCGATCTTCCCATGGGAATGGGATGTTTTTCCGCGGTAAAAAGTAGCCTACGTCACTCTCCACCCTCCTAACTATCGCCACACACATAAACCTTACCATATAATAGCTTTGTTGCGACGTGAAAGCGTCACAAACAAACAAACAAACAAACAAAGAAACAAACAAACACACTTTCACATTTATAATATTAGTAAGGATGTATGTAATGTTGTACTGTGCGTATGTTTGTACGTGTGTGTTGCGCGCCTGCGTATTACGAAGTTCTGAAACAACTTGTATACTGCTGCCGAGTACAGGATATGCATGCTGTATAATAAATGCATATAGTAGCATTTATTATTATTATTTATTTGGTCGTTGGTTAATAGGGTGCACGGCAGTGTTCAGGCCAAGTTTATATGAAATACAATTGATAAAAAAAAATATACATATTTCAAATTCGAATATTAGCTTCATTAGAGACACGGTAGTGTCTAAGCCAAGTTCCACAAAAAATACCCCTTTTGTTTTGTTCATTAAAATTATTTTTTCGTTTCCTATTTCTTATAATACTTGGTGCACGGCAGTGCACCTCGCCAAGTTCGAAATTTTAAATAAAGTTTTATTTATATTATTTTGTAACATACTTTATGTAATACGCTTTATTGAAGTAATATAAATAATCCGATTAATTACAGATATATGTTTGTTTCTCTTATCATTTTAGCAGATGCGTTCATTTACCCTTTTTTTCTATTCGATATATATCATAATTATCGTTCGTAAGGAGTAAACTCCAATCGTGCGTCGTAGCTGACACACACTTTTTTTTATTTTTTTTGATTTCTAACTGTTATCTAGTGTAAGTCATAAATAAATAAACATTCCTCACTTTATTTTTTAATTTATTTATAAAAGACATTAGGTGTACGCCACTGGGGGACTTCCCCCTACTATACAGTTTAATACATTACATCAGTACCTATTCAACAGAATTCCTATCAAACAGATACCTTTATTAAATCTTCGATTTACGGATATCTATAAAGCTAAGTGTCAAAGTAACATCGCGTAAATGATGTTCTCTACGTCAAAACGTAAGAAATGGAACATTTCGACGAAAATGTAATCATTTATCACGAGAAAGATAAATAAAAATAAGATAATCCATCATTCAATACGAAACACGCAAACAGTGACATCTCGGCATCTAGCACTCGCGGTTCTTGCGGTACTTTCTCCAAGTTTCCGAATCAAGCGTGAAATTAAAAAAGTTCTTGTACATATTATGTTCGAAGGGTATGGATGGCTTCATGAATATGAGTGCGTGTGGTGGGTTCATAGATTCCCTTTTTTCGCGTCACTGATCTCTGTTCATGCTGCTTACATACAGATTAACACGCGCTGTTAAAAAGATAAGGTGATGAAATTCGTACCTACTCGACTGGCATGATGAATAATGTTCATCGGCGTCCAATACCGACGCACATCGATGGAATCACCAACAAACTTAGCTTAAAGGAAACTATTTTTGTGCCTTTTCTTGGGCTAAACAGCTGACGAAACAGCAAAGCGGCCAATTGATGGTAAATGGCCATACTAACCTATGGGTAGATAGACACAAACAACACCACAGAGAGGCCGTGAAAAACAATCTTTTTCTTCTTTTTTGTCTAGAAATATGTTAGCACTTTGCATGTAGGATGTAGGTAATTATTAGGACCAAAAAGTTATTGACCTAGCATTTATTAACTTTAAATTGTTTATTTTGTTTCATCGCACATAAAAATACATAATTATGTCATAAATTTTTCAGTATAGGTACAAAAGCGAAGTGAAAAACCAAAGGGAAGTTTACTCGTAGAAAATATTATGTTGAAAGCGGCACGTGGAATGCGCAGATTACTGTTGACTTCATTTGTTGATACAAATCAAGCCACACAGCCCACAAGGGCGCCCATAGAATTCGCCCTAACGGTCTTCAACGGAAGTTTCCACATAATACAGTCATATCAAGCCGATTTTGTTGTACACAATTACAGTTATCGGAGAACGTACTTGATTTTGTGACATTTCAGACGATGTAGATTATAGATTTTGTGATATTTTCCATTTTTGTAGATACATTAACAAAATATTTTTTTGTAGTAACTACAACATATTTAGGTACATATAATAATTTATCGGTTTATTATTCATTTCACGACTGAATCAAAATAATAGTTTAATTGATAATTCTCTTTCATATTATATTGTCTGACTGTATTATATCACTAATATCCGGCGAGGACGGAGCTTTGCTCGGTATTATCGTAAATTAGTTCAACCCTAGTAAAAGTTTCCTTAGTAACAAAAATAGCACCATTGTCATACTTATTATTTATTTGCTGTCATTCTCATAGTACAAATTTTGTATAAATTTATCACATCGAAAACGTTATTTTCTAAAAATGAAACTCCCTAGATCGATTTTCGCCCCCAAAACCCGCTGCACACAAAATTTCATGAAAAGCGTTGAACCCGTTTCACCGATGTCATTCAATTATAGGTACTCGTAATTTGTAACAGGTTACGTACGGAAAAAAACCGGCCAAGTGCGAGTTGGACTCGCGCACGAAGGGTTCCGTATCATTATGGATAAAAACGCCAAAAAAATAAATTTAGTTTAGTAAATGTGTAAAAGCTGATAGCTGAAAAAACTGACATTGAACATTAGACCGATTCTCATAATTATGTTATTAATGTAAAACACCAAATTATCAAGAATTTTGATCATACTTTGCTATCATGAACCAAATAAGTAAAATTAAACAGTTTAATATCATTTATAACTTGTACAATATAACAAACTTTATTCCGCAAACCGGTAGCTTCTTGCGCCACAGAATTACAATAACAGTATATTAAATTACGCGAGAAACCCACTTTTGGCGATTAAGTTGAATTTTCCGTACGGCTAAATGGAAAATAAGCGACTTAGCCGCTCGGTTGTGAAAACGGTGCGAATCGAAACAAAACGGGTCATTTACATCGGTCGTTTGGGCCGACAGCGCGATGTTCATGTCGGTAGTGATAACGACCGGCTAATGTAAATATTCGCTCATTTTGTCACATTCAACTGACTTTTTAACCACTCGTGTCTAAGCGCAATATAAAAGAACGTGTCGACTTTCTTTGTTTCTTCCTGGCAAAGAATCCACCATTCCTAATTCATCTTATGCCATGAATGGATCTTTTTAAACTTTGTTCTCCAATAGTTATCCCTGATCCATGATTTCATGCGTTGTGATTTTTAGAAGCAATAACCATAATGTCCACTACAATCCCAACAAAATGTCACATACCTACTATTTAAATAAAATCTACATCCCTAATATAAAGGGATTAAATGTGATTAAATGATGATAAGCTGTATAACTAATTAAAACGTTAAAAGATCTATCCCATAATTTTTAACCATAATTCAAAGGCCAGTTTTTATAGAAATCATAGAAATAACGCATATCTATCTTCTTGTAAAAATCTTCTAAAAATGTGGAATATGACGAGAAATGAGAAATACGTTCTTAGCTGACGTCTACTAACTATAAACTACCTTCCTGCCAAATTTCATCTTCATACATCAAGCTTTCGATATTCTCTGATGTGTGAATGACCTTTCGCTTTTATATTTGAATAGATAGTTAGCTGTTCCAGTAAATGTTGTTCTGCAATATATTAAAATGGCCCTAGTAATTTTGATTTAGAAGCAGTGTTTGTCAAGTTTAATACGTGGACAAAACCACGTATCGCACTGCAATATAGGTATTCGTAACTATGTACCATTATCTAAACAAAACAAACACGACATGTATAAAATGACCTTAATCGGTAAGGTCGTTTAAAAGACGATCATTAACAAAGAGACGAACAACAGTAGGTTATTATAAAGTCTAGTATGTTGGAGAATCCATCAGTCTTACTCTTTAGCGCAATCCAACTTTCCATAATAATCATTGTACTACCTGCAAAACACCGCTCAGGCTATGGCTATAGCACTCTCCTCGTCCTCATGGAATAAGTATCATCATCCACATTAATATTATACATGCGAAGGTAACCCTGTAGGTATGTCCATCTGCTTCGTTTTTGATCTTAATTGGAAATGAAGGTAATTTGAAACCCCAGAAAGGGTAGGTACTTTTCTTTCGGAAAAAAAGTTTGCCTGGGGATATTTTTAACAGTAATTCGATCACTTTCTGACGCCATGCGAGCGAATCCGCGGACAAAAACTTGTTGTAAATAAAGTTACCATTATCATAAAAATGCTCCTGAATTTTATTCCTCTATTACATTCAATGTAAACGTGGGTCTACACAAAATCTGTGACTTAAAAGCTAAAAGCTCAGACCAATAAAGCTAAAGAATCTAAATGTGAGTTTGCCGAGGGATATAAATCCTTCATAAGTACAAAGTAACTTTGGATGACGGGAGATAAGCATTGAATACAAAGCGTTATTAGTTGTATATGGAAATACTGTAAAAATGTAGTATAATTCACCTCAAGACATTAGAATCTGGAAAGCCCCGCTGATATATTACAAAATCTATTGAATAAAAAGTTTCGTACAAACGAGTAATAATAATGTGTTCTAGCAGGTACTGTTATGCCGGAGCACTGACACTGCACTGACAATGCCGAGAATGTATGAAAGATTTGCCGGAACTGTGACGGAACGGTGACTTCACTGATATGTGTGAATCCGGCGTTATTAATAAGAGAGACATTGATGTTTGAAGAGAGACTGTTCAAGGTTATGAGCAGTTGCGCATGGATAGTCACGGACGGAAATGTTTTTAACTTTCAACCCCTGTTTAACCCTCTTAGGCGTGACTTATAACAAAATCCATATTTGGCTACTGTTTTTTTCTCATATACTACCGGCCTGCCGAATTTTATCTTCAAAAGTCAAACAATTTTCAAGATTTCATGTTTAATCAGTGAAGAGAAAGTTCTTTGGTTTTTATAATTTATTTGGGTTATAGACAGGGCCAGAACATTTTAGAAGTGTTTAAATGAAAGTAATTCATTATTTGTAGAGCACTTCTCAGCGTGATCAAGTACGCTTCTAACCTCTTCAATTTGAGGGCCATTTCATAACCTGTATCGGACAGTGAAGGATTGAAGGAAGAAAGTTAATTGTTAGAAAACAATAATTGATTTACATCTTATATATTTACATCTTACTTTGTAGAATACTGGTGTAACTCAAAAAGTAAATTGTTGAAAATGTACACAAATGTTTTTTTTTATATAAATAGCCAGCAAACGAATAAAGGTCGCTCATGATTTTTTTATACAACCTAAGTAGTAAACCAGCATACAGCCCCACCGACCTATATCAATAATACCAAAATCTTCACAGATATCTTGCTGGCTCAGAAAGGAAAAGTGGAAGGAAAGAAAATCAAAAATATATTACAAAAATGTACCTAAAAATGCTATTTACTTTCACAAAAACAAAATATTACAGCGACTGCCGAAATACCAGCAATGATAAGTGTCCCAAAAGCTACAACCTTCCTTAGAATTCTTTTGAATTATCTTTATTCATACGACGATGAATAACTTAATGTGAGGTGGGTGCCAAATCTCGTAAACGTTCAGCGAAGTGAACGAATGTAGCGCCTTAAACAACTATACATGACTGTAAAAATATGGTTTTTGAAGTTCTTAACTTAACAGTCAACATTACACATAAATAAACAATTGGACGTGTTTAATTTTTTGACTGCTATGAAAAGTAACACTAATTTAAAAATATTTTGTTTTTTGCTAAGATTTCTTATGAATACATTATTTCTATTAAAATTACTTAAAAAATTGATTTCTAATATGTAAATTGGCGTTAACGATCAGACGGTACCTGACCGTAAATGAACCCTGTTTCCTATGGATATAAAAAAACCGGCCAAGTGCGAGTCGGACTCGCGCATGAAGGGTTCCTTACCATTATGGATAAAAAGCGCCAAAAAAACTGGTCCGTTGTATGAAAGCCTCATATTGTTTTATTGTAGCCACATATTAGCCACAACGCCATCTCTTGGACCAAAAGGTAACTAAAGCTAACATATTTGCGCATTAAACACGCTTATTACTAATTTAAAAGAAACGCAGGAAATAAAATTATTTGATTATTTCTACATTACTTCATCTAGTAAAAGTTAAAAGAATTACATGTTTTGAACGCAACTCAACTCAATCAATCCATTCATGCAACAGTGCCGGTAAGGGGTGCGCTACTGTCTTGGTCTTTGTCTGACAACTGTATAACATTTGAATTAGTACCAATTTTGACCACCGGGCCAGATAAGTTTGTGGCACTGAATATGAATGGTACTTAACTGAAAGTTGAAACGTCTTTTTTTACCTTTGACACTGACGCCGCCATGACCGAAATTAGTTCAAGAGAACATTACTATTATGTTATGCTATAGTTAGCCAACAAAATGTGTTGAATAGAATAAGAGAACTATAGAAAATGTCGATAAACATCCAGTAAGTCTAGTAATTTGTCGGTTGTAGGTAGGTACGAACTATCGTTGACAATTATTGCAAGGGCTTCATAATCAGCAATACTTATTCATATTTTTTTAACTTTGCTGCGTTCAAATCTTAAAAATGACTATGAGACAACATTAATTACTCCAATAGGTAGTCCTTCTACTAGGTATTCATTAGACCTATACATTCATTTTGAATCCAGGTTTTCAAATGTATGTGAAGTAGGCATTGTTCTTTCAACTGTGTAACTATTACGGTTTATGAGATACAGCCTGGTGACAGACGGACGGACGGACGGACAGCGAAGTCTCAGTAATAGGGTCCCGTTTTACCCTTTGGGTACGGAACCCTAAAAACCAAAGATACGCCGCGTTGCGCGACTTTTAAACCAAGATAGAGTAGAAAGAAAAAGAGAAAGAAGATAATGACCCTCGAGACTATCTATCTATAACTACCATAAAACTAAATTATACTATTAATATAACTGACATAACTTATTCTTTTCTAGTAATAACCGGAAATTTATTTCAACCCGTATTTAATTTCGCGCAAGGAAATTTCTTTCTTTAAGGTATTCTACCTACATAGGAAAAAATGTTGAAGCCTCGAGCATAACTTCAAAAACTTTCGAGAAATTCCGTGTACAATTTGAGACTAAACAGAGGAACGCAACAGTTGGTGAGAGTGGAATCTTCGCTGTTTCGATATCAGAGTGGGCGTGCTTAGATGCTCAAATATTTTAGAGCACTTCCATTTCAGGCAGGATATTTAGCATAATGAGTAAACGTCTTTTAACAAAAGAAACCATATGCATGAATACAACTATCCAAAGAGGCGTTATCTTGTCTGATAGATTTCGATGTATCGTAAACCTTTGGCAGATTTACTTTGAGTGGATTCTCTGTAAAGGTCCGTACAAATATTTGTTCTTGAGTAATAAATGCAAAATCACCGTCTGGTATGGGCACTTAGATAGTGATATAGGTACAAACAAGAACTTGACTCATCAACCAATCATCAAACAAATCTAAAAGTATAAGTACATACATACAGTTATATATTACAATTGGCTTATTATGGAATAGAAAATTTCACGAGATTTGGATACCTACAATTCTTGAATAAAAAAGTGTGGATCCGATTATAAGTAATTTTTGAGAGGGAGGAGGGAGAGAGGAGAGGCAGACATCTTTATCTTAATTAGAACGAAACTCCTACTAAAATTACTGCCTAGATTATTTTTATTTATCACAACTAACAGGACTAACTTTTACCTAAAGTTCCTGCCCCAATTCACACAGCTACAAACAAACTAACTACATATTAATACTCATAACACGTTCTGCTGGCTGCACTATTCCATTCCAGTTTGATTTGAATCTTGTTCTGTGTTGGTCACAGTTGTCTCCGTAATGTGCAGCAGGGGAATGGTGAGCTTGCGTGCTCGTTTGCTATCTTAAATTATTCTTCTGATAAAAAATAAAAACAGTCTGAATAGGTGAAGTAATGATCCCTATGTAAGCTTTCAGGAAAAGGCTTGAGGAAAATATCGGAGTTCTCCGTAATGTTCTCGAAGGTGCACTCGACCTGCGTGACAGACTACCTTGGGTAACCGTAATCCAGCAGAAATTTACGAAGCAATTTATGAATTTCCTTCAGCAAAACAGTTTCCTACCAACTGAATAAAGTTTGAGCTTTCATAAAGTATTTTGGCGAGATGATCATTAATGTATGACATAAATCCCGTGATACTTGGTCAAAAAATTACTACCTACGTTTTTACACTGGTGAAAATGAATTGAAATTGAACCAAACGCACCTTAGTTATTGTTAGAAATCTGAAATAAGGCGAACAAACAGTTTGAATTCGCTTATTCAAACATTCTTTGAATGACTGCAAATCGGAATAGTTCGCCGACAATAAAATTTTTACCGTCTGCCAATGTTTATCTCTTCAGGAGCAGAAAATTAAAAATGACACCCAAAGCTTACAAATAACGCTTATCTATTTGTTGTTTCTGAGTTAAATGAACTCTATGTTTTACATTTCAAAAAGTTTGCCAGTCTACGTTTTATGACGAACGTTTGCTTACAATAGAAAATCATATCTGGCATATTAACAAAAACATACTTCCATCGAAGATTTATTTAAGACAAATAATCATTTCTCTAATAATATTAGATATAGATGTAATTAGCAAGAAGTATTAGGGAGGCATAAAACAAAACTGCCAAAGCTTATCGTTTTCCTTACCTTGCTCTAGGTTTTGACATGATTTGTTCCATCTATCAATCACGATACACTGCGTGGCGCGCGAATTATTTTTTTTATGTTTCTCTCGTATATACCCCATTTAATGAAAGTACCTATTTATATGCAGATATTATTTATTTCTGTATTGTTCTGTTTTATAACGTTAATAATTTTGTTTATTTTTCAGATTTTTTAATTTCGTTAAATAGTTAAAATTAGCTCTTCTAAAATTAAAAAATTAATAAGTCAAAAAGATTAATTAGATTGCGCTACTATAAAATAAATGAACGATGAAAGAATATAAATTGTAAAGATACAAATAAACCGTTTAAGTTTCACTTTTTTCCCGCTCCCTCAGTTAGGAGAGTTATGAGTGTTATGACGACTCTTGAGCCTTTTAACAGAATGTACGTCATTGTTGAAAGATTTTAATGAAGACAACAATGAAAACCGGTTTGCCGGGTCAAATTAAATTTCACGCTACATTAAGTTATTTTACTGATATGAAAGTAGGTGCAGTAGGTATATCGTAGTGTTGAACTTCGTTCTGTTTGTAGGTATTAAGTAGATACATATACCTACCTACTTTTTCATTAGGAACAAATAAGATACTAAAATAGGTACATAGTCGTTACCGTTTATGAAACTTCAAAGTAAGAGCGCCATCGATGTATAATCTTAACACCTGTCGAAATTTCAAAACTAATTCAACTTAATATTAAACTTGACTTTTAAGGATGTACCTTACTGTACTATTAATTAGATTGTGCCACTGTTAAGTTATTGAATGATGGAAGAATATAAATTTTAAAGATATGAATATCAGTTATTAGGTAGGTACGACATTTTCCTACCTTTGTCAAAATGGGGAAATATTACATGTTAATCGAAGTAAAAAATACGATGTTCTCGATGGTTAGGCGACAAAACTGTTGTAAACACTGACTTCGAACATTATGACTGTATCTGTATCAAAAATGCATCTCCAAGAATTACCATAATATTACCGTATCATATCTTCTACCCTAGTTTAATTCCCGAAGGTAACTTTACCCGGCAATTTTCGCTAACGTGTTGCAGCAATAAAATAAATATACTGTAGTTCCTATCTTCTTTTGTTCTCACTCTAAGTACAGCTTTTATGTCCCGGTATCATTCGCGATATTGTTTATTGAGGTCAAAACAATGAGATACTTTTAATGGAAAATACTTCTGAGAAAAAGATAGCAAAGAGCACAAGACGTATATTTTATGAAACATAAAATTGTTTAATTTTCGCGACAGGGCCAGTGCAAATTGTGACGTGAAATAGGTTCCTAATGATCATGTTCTTGAAGTTCGCAAGTAAAAGCGCTCATATAAGTGTTCAGCTAAAATTAGCCGAGAGCATAATGACTGCATTATAACGTCATGTAACGTATGTTGTGTGAAAATAATTGTATACATATTTGCTACAATTGTGTATACAAAAACAAGAAAATATTTAATAAACACTTTAAACCTAACTTTAGAATAATATGTAGAAGTAATAATACGTTGTACTTATTATAACATAGTACCTACCTAAAACACTTTACACTGTGAGAAACCCTTTTAAGGCGGTAATTGAAGAGACCATAACCAACTAACATTAAGATACGAATATAAATTTCGTCAAAATATTTATCTACTGTATTCAACGTATTCATGAATAACAGAAACGTCATATTAGGTAACATGAATGTATTATCCAAAGCATTGAAGCATTTGTAATAGCTATTTATCTGCCAATAACTTTATCCATCGCATTTTTCAAAAATTGAAGATCATGAAATCTAATGAATAGTTTTTAAAAAGAAAAGTTTTTAAAAGACCCGGTCGTATTCGATTTTGAATTCAAAAACACTTCTGGCGAAATACAACTTACGAAAACAAATACTCAGGAATTTGAAGAAATTCTGGCCAAATGCTGATATTGGACGTACTAAGAGAATAACTGATTCGAAGAATACCAAGAAATACAATAGACCCGCCTCCTGTTTAGAAATTTTATATGCTTGAAATTTTTATAGGCTTCAAAACGCCTGAAAAAAGACGCACTTTTAATTATTATAACGGCCTCTCAAATCCTTGAATATTTACTGGGTACGAATACTGTAGGTACATGTATACTAATTTATGTAGAAAAGAGCTCAATTTTGGGTATTTACTTTGATCTGCCTTTTCTTTAATTACGGCCCTAAGCCCCGTTACGAAGCTATATTATATAATAACTTGTTTATATATAGATTTTTTCAATCTTAATCTTAAATTACCAACCTTTTTTAACAAATTTCGATTTATTTGATAGATTGTATTTTACAGTGGACTCACCAGTAAAATGTTATGAATAATAGTATCTTTATAATGTATGCTTCGTTTGTAGTCGCTTGGATAAATCGTACTCAATTAATCCAAGTATCCCATTTCTCATCTTATACATATATACATATCTTGTTTTCTGAACATTGGCTAAACTTCCTCGGCTGCCAGATGACTCTCGGCTCACAGATGTAAACGTTCCTGTCCTCTTCACAATATCCGATGGCCCCGCCCTGGGCTTTTGAAGTTCTCGCACTTTGCATTCTTCGGAGTCTCACCAGTTTATAACAGCGTGAAGCTTCCGTCACATCAGAATTTTCCAAGAATTTGCCAACTTACTGCACCGTTACTGATGATTTGCGATCTTGAAATCGTCTTTTTCGGGATATACCATACCTATACCTAAGCTTTTGATCTGCATAAAAATAGGCACTATAAAGCCATGATGTGACCTATGCCAATTATTTTCCAACTGACGTTGTTTCTAATAAAAAGAAATATGTGACGTAGCCGTAGGTAGTTGAATGAATGGAATGGAGTGCAATCGAAATTCCCGTTTGATCTGTTTCCGTCAATGTTAGCGAGGTTTGGTGTTACAGTTTGAAAAGATCTATAAATTTTTAAGAACCTATGTATTTTGTGCCAAAAATGTAAACTAATGTTATGTTCAACAATAGATTTTTACATTATGTTTAAACTACTTAATTAGGTTTACTAATTTAGTTACCTATAATACGTTCTAAAACATCATCACAAACACGTGACATCTATTTAAAACTAATCATGCAGAAGGGGGTTGCGAACGTGCGTAGTGTATGCACTGGGGTTGAACGTGACAGAAGCCCAGCGATCCCCATGGTAGACTCTCTTTTGAGCCGAAACTATCGGGTGTACGTTGAAAAAACCATATCGCTCGGCATTTGCCACCGTGAGACCCAGTGAATTAACTGATATGAGTACAATATGGTATGTACCGCTATTGTTGGCGGTGAGGAGCAGAGCAGGCGACTCGGCGACGTTCGCAGCCCCTGGCACTCGGGGTCGGAGACAGTCGCATGCGAAGCGGGAAGGGCGACGGTGGGGCAACATGAACGGGGCTCACTGAGAGGATGGTGCGGCGGCACGGAGAACGTGTAGTACTTGGCAGTTTGGTTGTGGGCTCGGAGCACCGAGCTGTGCGTCAGCGTCACCACCACCACGAGCACCGACGCCAGCGCCAGGGCGAAGAACGAGGCCGCGACGGCTGCCACCACGCGCCGTCTTCGAGCCTCCTTGCCGGCGTCTTCGGGGGGCACTTCGGGCTCCGGCGGTGGCGGCGGCTGCGGTTCGGGGGATCTGCTCCGGACGCTGGGCCCGCGGCTGTTGGGCAGCTCGAGGGTGTGACGACGCGACCGCCGCGCCCGCTCGCATTCCGCAGCCGAGGAGTGATGTCGCCGCAAGCGGTGCGGTGCACCGGGAGCCACACGACACGAAGCCGAGCGCAGGGTGCGCACGGGCACCATCAGATCATCGCTCGCGGCGCGGGGCACTCGGCCCGAGTGTACGGAGCGGAAGGAATGTTCGCGCGCAGATCCACTAGGAAACGGAAGATCGACGGAAGCGCGGGAAGAATGTCTCGAGAAGCGATCACGGTCGCGGCTATCCACGCGTACGGACATGGTGCGGGCGGAGCGCGCGGCGGCGGCCGCCCGAGTGACGCGACTCCCTCCAGCCAGGCCCTCCCCGCCTGGGTACACTCACGCTGCCGCGCGGCGCACTACTGTTTACACTCGTCCCTAATAGCACAAAAAACGCTTACAAAATAATCCTCCACATGAGGACGCAGTCTAAAATGAAAGCTGCCGATTCAGTATTTGCCCGATTAAATGATATTCAAAGTTTGTCTAGCCGAACTCCGTCGAAGATTATTTGCGAACTCTCGCACTGAACTTGTTAAATTCGCTCGTAAATCGTCGCAAATGCAATTTTCTTTAAGGTGCAAAATATTTGTACAGTATAAAGAAAGAACGTGCAACTAATAAAAATGTTATCTTGTTATGTTACTAGACAACATTTCTGAAAACTTTACGTCACGAAACAAATTAAAGTGAATTTATTAAATTGTTAATGGATACACAAATATCGATTCAAAAACAATACAGACAGACTTATCATTTTTCATTCGGAGTAAAGAACTAAATAGGTCTAGGCGGCCTTTGTAATAGAGTCCACGTTGTGAAGTTAAATTGTCTCGTAGGCGGGAAACGTAACAGATAGTGGCAAAGTTGTTGTGAGGACGTCGCGTGTCGAATCGACTCTATTCATTCAATACTGAATGTAGTAGGCATGCCTGTCCTGCAGCAGAGTAAGGCCGGTTTCGCGATTGTTTATTCATGTTACGTTGCTTACAAAAGTAGGTACAAGTAGTACAAATTTCGGGATGTATATTATAAGGAGCTCTATTATGAACGTACCCAACTCCTAGTCTAAGGGGGCGCAAAGCTAAGGACTTAAGAGGGAAGGCAAAACGGATTTTCGAAGCAGATTTTTATTGAAAGATAATAACAACAACAACAATAACCGTAGACCTACTACATGCGTGGACTAGATTGAGGGGGGGGGGGAGCTCATCTGCCCCTAATTACTCCTAGCGTACCTTGCTGAAAAAACGATTCCAATTGCAATGCTGCAATAGCTGGGCTATCAGAGCCACGGACACCGAAGGTATTCATAAAAGGTGGTAAAATTTACTAGCTGCCAGCCTCCATAAATAAAACCGCCAATGAAATGTTTTTACATGTATTTTAAATGTTTTTAAATATTTTACACAGCAACGCAGTTATTAATGTGTTTAGTGTTAATCACATAGATTTAGCATATACTGCAGATACTCTTTGGTCTAAGGGTGATGATCATCATTACGTAAGATAGTTTGTTCTGCTCCTTATGGTTATGCTCCTCATGTTCTAATATGTGACGGTGGTGACCACTTGCCTTCACATGGTCAGTTTGACAATGTAACCGGCTGTAACTGTAAAACAGTTTTAACAGGGAAAAACATAAGCGAAATAAACTTAGTAGGTGCACGTGCCTACCTTAGACCCCCATTGTAAGCTCGTAAATATAGTCTCTAACAATCCGCACTGGAACATTGTGATGAGTTAAGTTCGAGCTTCTTCAACGATAAACTCATGCAGTAAGCTGCTATGACCACTGCTTATTAAAATTCATCATTTGATTTTACATCTGTTGATGTTACCTATCATTTGGTTCTGCCGCTAGGGATGAACGAATCAAATAAAAGTTTAAAACATCGCGGTTTGCGTAATGCCCTACTTGAAAGAGCCAAGAAATAATATTTACGCATTTTAGTTGCTTTTGTAGAATGACAGCTGACGTAAACCTCGCGACCAACAGAGTCGTTCAAAGCGTCCATTTTCACTTTTTCTACAATCCAGCAAAGTGACTTTTAGAGTTTAGTGTGTATTTAAATGTTATTTTACTGTTCGGAGGTACAACTTACCACACTTCTTTTCATCGGAACGAAAAA
This sequence comes from Hesperia comma, assembly GCA_905404135.1. Classification (NCBI taxonomy): domain Eukaryota; kingdom Metazoa; phylum Arthropoda; class Insecta; order Lepidoptera; family Hesperiidae; genus Hesperia; species Hesperia comma. The sequence goes on along the minus strand of FR990021.1, from coordinate 8,525,121 downwards.
TATTGAAAGATTTTTACCTCATTGGTATGTGGTCTCACAATTCATCTTGAAACCTTCGTCAACGTCTATAATAACGATACCTAGGCCTCGTAATAATTGAACCTGTCAAGCACAATTGCCCCTTTCGGGGTGAAATTCCTCTACTACTTAAGTGGGTCTAAGTTAAGAGGTTTCTAGTATGAAAAAATCTGTGAGTTTCCAGGTGTTTTGCCCGTGCGATAATTAATCACTCAATAACACTAAATAATTTTACTCTTTGCCCTGCTTTTATCTTTTATTTTTTCATTTATTTTGTAAATTGGTACCTAAAAAAACTTCCTGTTTTTACGAAGACGCATCATAAATTTCGTGTTTTTCTGAATAGATAATTACCTATTAGACCACAGATGACTGATTAATAATTAGTCAATATAATCAATGATTATATTATTGATTATTGATAGTCGCTATTTTCCTTAGCCTATTATAAAAATTCATTTTTATTTAGAATCCTGTTTTAAAGAGTAACAATAATTGTTAAAAAGGCTAACGTACTAATAGCACATTTCAACAACCTATTTAACAAAGTGATTAAGAATTGCTAGCTAAGTGATTTGAACATTTGCCGAAGAGTGGCAAGAATCGTTAAGCCTGGTATTGAAACAACTAGCCGCGATGACATAACAACTCCTACAAAAACCATCTGTCTGAGCGTTACGATTAAAGGGCTACAGCGGTTATACTAAGGTATTTAAATAATCACGTTTCCTAAGCGTAGTTTGACAGGTAGTTTTACATCGCAATGTAAAACTATTGTATCTATATTAATATGATATTCGTTCATATTCATTGTTGGTAATTTCTAACTATTAATAGCTACCTGTAGTTCCGTAACATTGTAGGTATTTATCTCGCCTCAAACTCAAAGCACTTCAGAAAAATAAAAATTAGAAGATATCTTGTCATGCATAGTAAAAGTCCACCTAAGCTAAAAATAGACACTCGTAAATAAAATACTACTACATACAAAGTAATCATTTTGAAATAACTTAGCATCACCTTGCCTTGAGCCGTTAAGTATTCTTTATATGAAACTTCATGCAACAATGCGTACTTAACAGCGTCGTACCTAACTGTACCTACGAGTATATGACAATCCTACTTCCTATCCTACTATCCTACTAATATTATAAATGCGAAAGTTTGTAAGGATGTATGTGAGTGAGTGAGTGAGTGTGTGTGTGTGTTTGTTGCTCTTTCACGCAAAAACTACTGAACGGATTTTCATGAAACATTGCAGTAATATAGCTTATACATCGGAATAACACAATTTGTTAAAATTTATAGAGATTTTTGAAGGGACTGGTTTCCCGAAGCGAAGCGAGGGCGGATTTACTAGTTTTTAATAAATGATATTTGCAGCCTATATATTTGTTTGCATCTGTGCAAGCTGTGATGTGCCTAGGTATAGAATCTACGAAATCTTGAAATATTTTTTGAAATCAGAATCGCCGTATTGAAAAATTACACAGTTCGATACTAGCACGTTTTATTTCCTCTTTTAGGGCTCATTTTCATTGGTCGATAACTCGGTCGATAAACAGCATGCGGGGAGTAACCGAATACGGTATAACAACTAGTGAAAGTGCGTCGTCAATATGTAGTCGATATACAGCATGCGGGGACTCCCCGCATGCGGGCTCAACAACCAATGAAATTCGTCGGTTGGTGTAAAGCAAGCATAGTGCGTGCTGCGGGGGTTTAGTTTACGATTATTATTCGATGCGAAATAACGTTGCGCGAGAGCAATATGGCTGATCGTTTTACTGAAGGACAAATGCTTAAATTGGTAGAAACATACCGAGACTACCCATGTTTGTGGAATGTGACCAGTAATTTATATAAAAATCGAGATTCCAGAGAAAGTGCATACAAAGAAATTTGGGAAAAGTTAAATATACCTGGCCTCTCGTTGAAGGATATACCGAAAAAAATTAAAAATTTAAGATCGTCATATTATCAAGAAATAAAGAAAATTGAAAACAGCATTCGATCCGGCGCTGCTCAGCTCTAGACACTGTATATAAACCAAAGGTTTCGTGGTTTACCTCTGCCAATGGATTTTTAAAGACATTCAGGAATAAACAAGAAACATTCTCGAATGTAAGTAAAGTAAAGCTCCACACAACATTAATTGCTGTTCCATAGCAGGCACGTCTATTCAACTCCAGAACTTCAAAACTACTGTCTCGGTGAGGAAATTCAAACATCCCGCATGCATCGACATAACAGAAATCTCCCGTACCCCGCATGCGAGTTCCATCGACTTATGAAAACGGTTACCGCAGTCGGGCCCTACGGCATGCTTTACAGAAATCTCCCGTACCCCGCATCCGAGTTCCATCGACTTATGAAAACGGTTACCGCATTCGGGCCCTACGGCATGCTTTACAGAAATCTCCCGTACCCCGAACGCGGGCCCTAACGAACAATGAAAATGCGCCCTATCGTTTCAATATCGGTAGCGGATAGCCATAACTAGCCATCTATCCGTTACAGTAACGATTTCATTATGCTTACATGGAATCGATTCCGAGGTAATAACTATCCCAGTAATAAATAACATCAGAATGACGTACTAAACAACTCTGTAGCATAGTTGATAGTGACGTGACTCTGTCTGTGAAGCGAAGGGTCTCGGATTCGACTGCTGTCGCAGATATTTATGTGGCAGATAAATATTTGTTGCCGTGTCATAGGTGTTAGTAATGTGTAAAATCACCGACGACACGAGAACTCCTAGAATAAGTTAATGATAAATAACGCTACACACTTGGATTCCCTGTCGTGGATGCTATGTACAACACACAAAACAGGACAGACACCCAGACCGAGAAGGGAAATTTAAATTCATCACTGAAATTTCCGCCGAGATCGATCCGAGGACCCTTGGAACAGCGATCCGACGTGTTAACCGCGCCAATTTGCCAAATTGCGCCATTCGACAATGTTAATAATAATTATTTATTTAAATTGGTCTAGTCTCACTGTAACTGATGAGGTAGGTATGTTATAAACGGAAGTTAAGTAAAAGTCAATAAAATTACGCAAGAACTCTCGTGTTGCGTCTTCGACGATTATTTGATAAACTTTGCCTTTGAGAGAGTGCTGCTAACGTTCGTTTATGTTAATTTTGACCTCCAAAATGTAAAACCAAGTAGGCTTTACAGACAATTCATGTTCTATAAATAAAAACTGGTCCCGTTCCCGACTATAATAGTCTATTATTTATTTAAGTTTTTACTATGTTTAATTTTCGTTGTTTTACGTCGGGACTAAGAATACACAAATAAAAATTTCGTATGGATTTATTCGTGTACAGCACAAAGTTAGAAAAAATGTGTTAGTTGCATGTTTATAGACCCCTTTTGTGATTTAACTTTTATGCTCTTTTATTATTTGTTGTTATATCGGCCACAATGATACGTGTAATATGAAACTTTCAGGTATCTATCTATTTCCATAAAAGATATAGAGCCCAATGATACACCGACAGACACATACATATCAAATATAGTAGGTAGTACGGTTCGGTTTTTTACCCTTTGGCTACCGACCCTAAAAAATAATAACTTATCTACCTATATTATCAATTACAGATGCAAAGAGTCTGTACCTACGTATGATAAATAAAAACTATTTTTAAAATTTGTCTAATTCTCACGAGATAAGCAATTGAAAAGTTATAAATTCCCACTTTAAAGTTCCCTTGTTTCTGTTAAAATTGCTAAAATTTCCAAATTGACCTGAGTGGAGCCGCGAGCAAATGCAAGTTAACTAAAAACATACGCAATAGAAGCGTAAAATGATTATAAAAGGGTACGTCGTAAAAATAATTTAATGTAGCATCAAAGAACGGGAGATATTTCACGAACGGGTTAGAATATTTTTACGTGAGTCAAATACAACAAGAGTTTCGTAATTGAACTTCATTGTGGCAAACGGAATTTTCTACTCACTTTAGGGAAAAGCATCGATCGATTAATGGAACAAGTATAAGATTACGTTAAATAATATTATTCTATTATATCGGTTCACTTTGTTAGGTTTATTTACGTTACAAATGAGGGCAATGTTTACCATTTCTGATTAGATCCTTAGTTCAATGCGGGAAACGTGTCGTCCTGTAGTTAAGTGTTATTATTATATCAAAGGCGTTACGAAACTATACAAAGCTAAAATAAAAATAAATAATAAAGATAAAATAGAAATAGATACTTAATGCTCGTGAGGTAGATAATGTTTTATGTGTGTATTTTTGTAATACCATTTAAATAATACAAAAATATATGAAGTAAAATTGTCTTGGTAAACTCTTAATTATTATCCTTCTAGAGAACCGCCCGCGCTTCGCTTCGGGACCCGCGTAGGTAACAGCTAGGGCATGCAATTATCCGCCCGAATTTACTATCCGGATAATACGGATAGTTCATTTTACTATCCGGATATTATCCGGATAAAACGGATAATACGGATAGTTAATGTTTTTCTAAAAAAATCAACCATAGTTTGTATTAATTTTACTTTTTCTGTTACCTATAGTGGAACGAATCATAAACCTTTGCATATTTTTGACTTCCTCTTAATATAATTGCTTTTTACAAAAAAAATAACCGACTTCAACCTTGATAAGTAGAGATAACTCAAAAACTACTCGCCAGATGGCGCTCAATTCAACATGTATGTGTAAAGTTCTCGTCACTACAAATTAATCAAGCCCAAACACTAGATAACTGCAGTAAATCGTTGAGGAGTTCCCACGACTGTCTTTCGGCTTCATCGGATCAACTCCAGACCTTCTTGAAATGGTAGCGCTTTAATGTATTTATGATAACATGAACAAACACACTAGTCTTCCATACAATTTTCGAAAGTTGCCCTCGATTTCTCCAAGATGCCATCATCAGATCCTGATGATCCTTTCAAAAGGACCCCACTGCGCATATCTACTTTACAACAAAAAAAGAATTATCAAAATCGGCCCACAAACGACGAAAAAATCGCTGAACAAACATAAAAAAAAAAGCATATATACGGTCGAATTGAGAACCTCCTTCTTTTTTGAAGTCGGTTAAAAATTCAAAATTATCGAAAATTTAAAGTTATTTGTCTCACTTAAACTTCCCAAAATCGAGTTTTCTTCAGATATCCACGTTTTGGGATCATAGGACACTATTCTGACTATCCCCGCGATGGTCTATATATTGTGTGTGTCTATTTATGTGAACCTCTCATAATTATTTTTTGATGGCTTGACCAATTGAATTGCGGTTGATGCCATTTGAAAGATCTCCACTGATCTTAGATTTTCTGCAAATTGTATTGAATCGAAAATGAATTGTTAAAAGTGATGTTTATGTCTAATAAGTTCCAAAATACTATAACGTTTTGATCCATAATCTCTCAAATCCGTAAAGTGCTCAAAATTTTTAAAACTGTTTTTAAACATAACTGCGAGACTTCGTGTCATATATTTTTCCGGGTTGATGCATGAGTTTGCAAAGTGTCCGATATAAGTGCGAAGCAGAAAGCCTTTAATTTCCCCGTCACATCCAAAAATCTTGGTTCAAATTCTGTGATCAACCACGTGTCTATTGCCACAGATCCATCTGTGGATGCTAGAAACAACGTATGTACCTCCACTAATACCTCATTAGGGTACCTCTGAGAGATTCGGTTTACTAAGAAAGAGATTTTTAAAGGTATCAAGGTAGCAAATGAGCAAACAGCACCACCCTCACGCTGTCATCCATGATAATTGTGACCGAACAAAGATTAAATTTAAGGGACTAGGATGGTAGAAATGATGATAGAATGTTAGTCGGTAAGTGTGAAGACTTGGACAGAGACTGTTAAAGGTTCTCAAATCCTTACAGTGTCTAGACGTGAAAAAAGCCAGTGGTCTTGAGGGTGTTCCAATGAATGTACTAAAAGCCGTACTACTTGATACGTCTATTCCGCCTTACTTCCAAAATTGGATTATTATCAAAATCCTGGAAGCTTGCTAGCGCGCCGCCCGTTTTCAAATAAGGCAGCTGTATCGATCTTGGTCATTATTAGCCAATTTCAATAACCCCACCACTTTGTAAGCTTATGGAGGGTATATTAAACTTGTGTCTTATTAAATGCCAAAACCAAACTACCTTCTTCGGGACTAATAAGCATAGGCTTACTATGCATTTTAAGGAAGCTCCCGCGTTGTTTATTCCTCTATCGGAATTCTTGAGCAACCTTTCCTCCAGGTTGTTGTTCCGTGAAGACTCTGTCCGCCACTCTATTTCTACTACAAATATCCGGCCGGTAGGGATGAAAAACCATCTGAACGAGAGCTCCATATTACGGGTAGTGTTTCAATGGGACGACACTGAATCTTCTGAATCGTGTGAGATTTAAAGCCATAAAAACAGACGTATCAGTTTACCACCAGGAAGTGCTCATTCATCATGGCTTTCTGCTTTTAAAATATAACAATTAAATTCTCTGACCGCCTTTAGTTGTTGGGAATTATAGTTACGTCGCACCTCAACATTGGGCGGTTCTTATGAACTGTCGTTGTTTGTCGAGCACGTAGGCTAAGCAATGCTTTCGAGACGTAGGCTAAGATAAAAAGGTAGTTGAAAAATCAGTCAAACTATTTTTTGGGTCATATACCATAAAAAATGTGGTAGAAGTTGCATAGGCAATCTCCAAATAACCAAATAAAACATAAAATATTATATTTTCGTAATAATTAAGCAAACAAAATGTCTCCAAATGGTCAAAATAGTATAAAATTATTACTATCCGTTTTATCCGGATAACAGGTCTTCCATTATCCGGATAGTATTTTCGGGCGGATATCCGGATAATACGGATATCCGGATATCCGGATATCATGCCCTAGTAACAGCCGCGTAGGTCCCGCTCCCGTAGGAATCTCGGCAAAAGATAAGCCTATAATATGATGATTGATAATATACTGGAACATCAACACCAGATATAACATTTGCCTATGACTTAAGTAAATTACATGTAGTATTTGATAGCGTGGTTCAGAACTTGCGAATGAATTTTACTAATGCCATCTATTAACAACATCCGGAACTAAATATCTAGCAACTAACAAAACATCGATCTTCCCATGGGAATGAGATGTTTTCCGCGGTAGAAAGTAGCCAACGTCACTCTCCACCCTCCTAACTATCCCCATACACATAAACCATACCATATAATAGCCATGTTGCGACGTGAAAGAGCCAAACAAACAAACACACTTTCACATTTATAATATTAGTAAGGATATTGAATGAATAATCAGTTTGCAAACCACTAGTTCATAAGTGACATAAAATTTGAACTTTCTTTACCTTAACTTATGTAACAACTCGAAGATAGATTAAAAGCTGGCCCGGCAGGTATTCAGCAAATCAATTAACATAAGTTTGCTAAAAAATCCGCAAATTCTTTCCGAATCAGCGCTAGGTAGTTAAATTATGGTTTACGAACCCCTAGCGACTCGCCAATTAAAATATACACGATCACGTCTAAATGGAGTCCTGACATAGGAATAAAATACTTATTTAGTTGATAATTAAGAAGACGCTCTTACCTGAAGATTAATACATATTGTTTGGAAATTATAGACTTTCCTCAGTTACACATCTGTCACTGTATTAAAATGTGACGCTAAGGCACTTCTCACACAACGCTATTTAAGAGCTACGCGAGTGTAACGCAATCCAAAAGGAGAACTGCCATTTTTGACCCAGACATGAAAGAAACATATCCCAGTTTTTTTGTTATGTTGAGTATAACAAATATCTATTATTGTTATATTCGAAATAAGTGGCTACAACAAAATATTTCACTTTAAACTTTTTAATTTTTTCATACTAAAAATAAATGTTTGATATTTATTTACACAAAAAACTTGTAAAATAAAATAATGATTGGATTATCCAGATGACCTAAAGTTCTAGTAAATAATAATACGTAACTATTACGGTAAGAACTCAACTACTACGGTAAGAAAGAAGGATTTTTTCCGAGCCGCCGCGGAAACGACATTGCGCTACGGCGCACGTCGCGGAGCTAAAACGCGACGTGAGTTTTTAGTTTGCTTTTATTTTATAATAATACGAATATTTTTAAACATCAAGTTAGTTATATCAATCGAGTTAAGGTTCATCTAATCTTCGAAGGTAAAGAACAAAGGTACGGTCGGCCAAAGAATTGGTTTACCACCCTAAGGTTGAATGCCGTTTGCAGATTCATAGGTGATAAAGGTTAGTTTCGCTTGCAGATCGATCTGACAACTTTTATTGCCATCTTTATCCGATTATAAATACGTGACATTTCTTTTGTTCTTAGTTTAAACTTGATAGAACCATTGACGTCGGAAGGTATATTTTGTGAACCGCTTTAAGATTTTCACACAAAAATAATAAACTGTGGGGGTTCCCCATACTTAGAACTGAAACTCTAAAAATTTTTTTCATCAAACCCATATATGTGGAATATCTATGAATAGGTCGTCAAAAATGATATTGAGGTTTCTAATATAATTTTTTCCCAAAGTGGTAAAATATGTGCCCCCCGCTTGTAATTTCCAAAATAAGAGAATGATAAAACTAAAAAACATATATCATGTGCATTGCCATGTAAACTTCCACCGAAAATTGGTTTGAATGAGATCTAGTTAGTAGTTTTTTTAATACGTCATAAATCGTAAACCGCAATTTACTTACCTTTCATTCAATCTACTTACTCGAATATTTTTTTATATTATGTTACTTGCTGCTACGGAACCCTTCATGGGCGAGTCCGACTCGCACTTAGCCAATTTTATTACATTACTTGCATACTTTGATGTTTTAAATATCTAGATTGAGCGTCGCCCTACAATGAAAACAAGGCAACATTATCAAGCATGTGTGCGTGCAGGCGATGTTTTACCCGTTCATCTATTGTCTATGTGTGCGTAATGTGTGCGTAATGATTTGTTTGTTTTGCAAACAAACTGTGCTTTTGTTAGTGCGTTTGCGCGGATTCGGTGTTCCATCTAGATATTTAAAACATCTTTGCTTGCATATTTATTTGACTAAATGTCAATTGTCAATTTTCTTTTTAAAAAGAATTATTTTGTCAACTGAAATAGTTCTTATGCTTTTGTTCAGAATATTTAAATCTTCTTTGCACAAATTAATGCATTATCCGTTTCTAATAAAGATTAAAATGTCTTACACCTTTAATGTGACCTATGATGTATGTAATCTTAACAATTAGGTTTACGTCATTATTATGTGTCTCTTTCAGTGATATTTCCTATGAACTTTGATGTAACTTTTGATAACTAGGAAACTAAACGAAAACTGGTACACCACTTTCTTGGCCCACTGTACCATTAAAATCTGGGACCTTGATAGTGGAATATAATATTAATTGCTCTAATGGAGATAAAGGTTTGGTGACTGTCTATATTTCCTATTTTTGTTAACTTTGGGTCATTCTAAATGGATACAATTGCTATTAAGTGAAAAATAAATGATTTTCAAGTATTTTGCCTGAGTAAAGTCACATAGCTATAAATAGTTGTTAGCCACTGTTATTTAAAATTTTGTTACTATATTCTTGTTATATGTGTCGGGAATAGTAAATCCGTAAAGCTTGGTTGATGTTATTTAGTCTGTGGTATGCGCGAATGGAGAGCGAATCGATACACTGTGGCGCGCGGTGGAGCTGTCATTAGAGAAATAATGGAATATTGATATCGCGCCGGTATCTTGTTATTGTAAAGATTCCTTCTTAATTGTAATACCGTGAATCTCGAAAGTTGTGGATTAATAATGTGTGACCGCGAGTGCGAGTGGATTCGATCGATAAATCAATATCGTAATATCGCAAAGTAAATCCAATCAATACCAAAGCAAACCAAACCGAGTATTCATATTGAGCCAAGAGATCATTGAATAAAGCAGTTGGTTACGTGATGGCTCAATCCTGTGTTTCATTTGATATCCTGAGTTGAAGTCCTGACGAAAGAAGCCCACATTGCATAATTTGACAAGAGTACCTACTTGGAAGGAAGTTACACATTACACAGAGTAAAATAGTACGAAATCATGGTAAAGAACAACCAGCTCGAGCTTCTGACACGTCATCAGAAGTGAGATAAAGAATCCTGAAGAACTAGATGATAATAAGTCATGAATGACAGTTTGCCGGTTCATGGAAACATAACCTAAGTTTAGGAAACATTGGCGAGAAATATTTCGATGATAAATGATATGAAATCATTCAAAGCCATTATGAGTAACGAATCATGCTGGTAAACTTGTATTTTAAGAGAATAAATGACAACCCAAGAAGTCTGTGTCATATTATGTGAAGGTATCAAAGTGGAACGGGGAAGTATCAACAAATTCTTTGAATGTGTGCAATGCCATTGTTGAGTGTGTGCATGCTACGTGAGCCCGAAGGGTCTGCATCATGGGCCTGCAGTGCTGACCTACAAGGGTGCTCCTGGAGTCGGACTTGGATGTATGATGCTTCGAGCGTTGATATACTACGCAGTTGGATAGCAGGTATCTCCGTATCGTTTTTAGTTCATAGTAGTTCATTTTCATTTCTAATGATAATAGTTTGTTGCCAGAACACTGGTTATGACAGATTATTTAACAGAAGGAATATCTCAATAATTAAAGTGTCCGGGACAACAAATTAATTGAATTAAAGTTTTTAAAAGTTTGTTAATAACACATGATAGAATTACAACTAAAAGTACTTCATTAGTTATTACTAGAGTTATCTAATGGTTTTTAAGGTAAAAGACCCATTAATGGAACATAAAAGAATTTTTGTGTTATTAAACAAAGTAGTGAATTTCCCTTAATTTAATAATGAGATAATCTGTTTACTATTATTTTGTTGAACGGTGATAGTGTTCCCTATCAGTTTACAAGTTATTTGTGGTATTGATTTTGAGATAATAACAAAATCTAATTTAATCTTAATTTAATGAGAATTAGGTATGTCAGAATGATACTAAATTATCAATATTGAGTTCTAAGTATTAAAATGAGGAAGTTATTATTTGATTTCATAATTTGAAGTAATAAGTTACTAGGTATGTAACATTTAACTACCTGTGGTATTATCTCATGAGTTTTTCATGATATATTTTGCAGATTTAAGTTACAGTGAGACGGCCACAGAATAAATTTCTTAGTTAATACAATTTGCAAAAAAATGGATTGCAGTAATCATGATATGGACTAGGCAGTTATTTGGACTCTTTGATAATGACTCATTGAAATAGATTTGAGAGAAACTTCATGTAAAAAGATTTCAGTAGAAATTGACTCCGTATTAAGTATTCACTTTTGAATTCTTGATTAATGGCTTTAATGACTGGTTTACTTTTATGCACTGGATAATTGATGTCAGTTGACAGTATAAACAGCATTATAGTGACATAGTAGTCAACTAATAGGACTTCTTTATTTTTTTTAGAGTTTTATTAAATTTCAGTCAACTTGTCGAACGGAACTTTTGAAATTGTATTGGAACGGTTTTGTTACTTTGAAAAATGCATAGCCCTTATATGAACACTGCAGAGAAGTTTTCTGTCCTGTTGTTGGTGGGTGCCAATGAACGGTTTTGCATGAGAGCTATGTATACGGGTTGTTATTTTTGGGAGAAGTACATGATTGTACTTGAGTACCGTTCGATAAGTCGACTAGTTTGAGAAATGGTAACTTTTTGAGAAAAATTCAATTGCTTTGAGAAAAGCTGATTAGCTTGATAAAAACTAACATTTGTAAGAAACGTAAATTTGTTTTTGGGGAATATAAAGTGACCAGTTAATTTATTTTGAGTACAAGCTGTTATGTTTTGAGTTACTGAAAAGTAAAAGCTATGAGGTTAAGTCATGAGAAAGTCCACTAGTTAATTTGATATGGGAGATATTGTTTAACCAGTATGTTTGTTTGACATTATCATTGTTCATAACCTGGTACGGTTTAATGGTGGTTTTTGATAACCATGACATTGCGATGAAAGTGCCTGAAGGTCAAGTTGATGAATTTGAAGTGAAAATCAGTAATGAGGAAGTTTAGGCCCATCTGGCCTAGTTTTGGTCAACACGATGCTTGGTGTTGTGCTCGACATAGGCACAGCTTGTAGTGTGTACGCTCGATTTAGGCGTTGAAGCAATGTGCTCGACATAGGCACAGCTTGTAGTGTGTACGCTCGATTTAGGCGTTGAAGCGATGTGCTCGACATAGGCACAGCTTGTAGTGTATACGCTCGATTTAGGCGTTGAAGCGATGTGCTCGACATAGGCACAGCTTGTAGTGTATACGCTCGATTTAGGCGTTGAAGCGATGTGCTCGACATAGGCACAGCTTGTGGTGTATATACGCTCGATTTAGGCGTTGAAGCGATGTGCTCGACATAGGCACAGCTTGTGGTGTATACGCTCGATTTAGGCGTTGAAGGTATGTGCTCGACATAGGCACAGGATTCTGATGTCCACGCTCGATTTAGGCGTTGGAGACACGTGCTCGACATAGGCACAGGTTCTGATGTCCACGCTCGATTTAGGCGTTGGAGACACGTGCTCGACATAGGCACAGGTTCTGATGTCCACGCTCGATTTAGGCGTTGGAGACATGTGCTCGACATAGGCACAGGTTTGACGTCCGTGCTCGACATAGGCACAGGTTTGACGTCCGTGCTCGACATAGGCACAGGTTTGACGTCCGTGCTCGACATAGGCACAGGTTTGACGTCCACGCTCGACATAGGCGTTAATAACAGAGTGTACCAAGCAAAGTGATGACGTTTGAGACTTGAAAAGTTTTCTGATGATGATGTTGAGTTAATGACCTTCAGCCATTTGAGTTCATGGGTGAACTGACAATTTGTGTAATACTGGTTGGATTAAAACTGTTAAGTGGTGTAAATACTGGTTTGACGATATCTCATTGTTTTGGAATACTGGTTAGTCACATGGGATGGACATGTTGATAATTGATATTAGGGTTGGAAACTAACTACGAACCAAGTCGGACAGAGACGAGATTTTTAGGAATGCGATTAGTGTTTTTGGAAATTGACATTGATGAAGTTAGATAAAGACGAAATTCGGATTTTTTGAGAATGACTTTATAGTAGGTCAGGAAGGGCCGAGCGTGAAGAGATACTCGCGTGTGTATTTGGTTGTTACAGGTAATCTTACGTGTTGCCGCTGGTAGAGCGTGCTTGAGGTTGGATCACGGGAAGATGCCGAAACGAATACGGTTTTATAGCGGTGACGTACCGATTAGAGTTATACGGTGACGACGTACCGAGTAAAAGTTAAAACAAATCGCGCAAATAATGAATTGGTAATTCGATCTGTTCTAAACAAGTGTTATGTTATGGAGTTTGTTCCGCTTGCTTCTTCTCCATAGCGAAGACACTTAGGAAGCAGTGGTAAAAACGGTAGTTAGGGTTAAAAAAATGCAAACAAAGTTTTTGAAATCCACTCGCAGCAGTAGCAGCAGTAGTAATTTTTGATGTTAAAGATTTTGAGTTTTGTTTTGGTTTGAAGTAATTGAAAATTGCGGATCGAGCAATTGTGATGGCGATGATAACGGAATGGAGCATCACCCAGGGACGGGTGACATGTCAGTGATGGCCGTGTCGGGAATAGTAAATCCGTAAAGCTTGGTTGATGTTATTTAGTCTGTGGTATGCGCGAATGGAGAGCGAATCGATACACTGTGGCGCGCGGTGGAGCTGTCATTAGAGAAATAATGGAATATTGATATCGCGCCGGTATCTTGTTATTGTAAAGATTCCTTCTTAATTGTAATACCGTGAATCTCGAAAGTTGTGGATTAATAATGTGTGACCGCGAGTGCGAGTGGATTCGATCGATAAATCAATATCGTAATATCGCAAAGTAAATCCAATCAATACCAAAGCAAACCAAACCGAGTATTCATATTGAGCCAAGAGATCATTGAATAAAGCAGTTGGTTACGTGATGGCTCAATCCTGTGTTTCATTTGATATCCTGAGTTGAAGTCCTGACGAAAGAAGCCCACATTGCATAATTTGACAAGAGTACCTACTTGGAAGGAAGTTACACATTACACAGAGTAAAATAGTACGAAATCATGGTAAAGAACAACCAGCTCGAGCTTCTGACACGTCATATGTAATATAACAAAAAAACTGAGGTACTTTTCATTACTGTCGGGCCTGGGTAAATTTTCTATGGGCCATGGCAGTTCTCCTTTGTATGTATCTGACACTTTTCACTGACAGGAGACGCGTCTATGATGCGACTCCTGTCAGTCAACAGTGTCAGATACATAGGATTTTGGGATTGCATCGCAGTCGCGTAGCTAATAAATAGCGTAATGTGAGAAGTGCCTAACTCTAAGGTTGGTGCTGTATGCTCGTTTGATATCTTATTTTATAAAAAAATATTCCCTTAAGATTCACTAAGTTAGGGTAAAGACTTATAAAATCTTCAATAAATCCTGTAATTATAGCTAAGCATACCATGCTTCATTACTATTTGTTCCTCTATGCTGTTATTATACTCTACAATATATTTTTTATTCTTAGTTACCTCATTGTATCCTAATTATTGTTTAATATCCTTACTCAGTTTAGTTTAAGGATAAAGATTAAGTATGTATAATATGTAGATATCGATATTTACCTATCGTTTGTGTAAGAGAGGGTGATGGTTAGGTAGGTACAAAAGTTGAAAGGGTTTTGGCCTTTCATGGGTTAACACCTAAATATGTAGATGGCGAGAAATACGGATGGCATCTATCTTGTGTTCGCTTCTTTTCTACCGCGTTAACAGATCAGGATTCAAGTTCTGCTTGAAACCAAAGCAAATAATGTGCACGACTCACCTTTTGGACTGCTACACGGGCTTTCCGCCTTCAGACCCTCGTTCACGGCACTCACTTAAACAGTCCCAGCTGGCCAGCTTAACTTTGGGATCACAGCGCGATAGAAAAGTTACTAAAATGTCTTGGTAAAAGGTTGATTATAATATTCACGGATGAACTGAACTTAAATGTTGAACTTAGATCGTGTTGGGACGATAATCGGTTGATTTCAGAATGTAGATTTCGAATTTTCGGTAGAATTACGTAACAGGTCGGTGCGTATGCGATTAGACTCGATTATGAACTGTTCTGTTTTCTATTCACGTGGTCGTGCATGCGTATAAATGACGCGTTGCTATTGGCTTTTGGCAGGGACAATTGAAAGCCACCAATCAACGCAGCGAATGGAAGACGAACGATTTGAATTAATGCCATCGAGGAAATAGAAAACAAAGATATGAACGAAACAAAAGTGGTTTGCAGTTTGATAAATTAAAAAGGGGATTCTGAAGCTAAAAGTTTGAATAGAACTGAAATAGATTATTAATGAGGTACAAAAAAATAAACGTGTCAAAAGGAATTCAAACTTCGTACTTAATTCTAAGTATATTCCTATCTCTATGATTCTGATCACACTGGATTCGTTTGACATTTATTTCTTTGCGATAAAACTCCAAAAATACTTTTCGTTTTATGTTCATTATGAAATGAATATGGTGTGCCCAATACGATCATATGAAGCCTCACACAAATCAAATTCCTAATACAAGGTAATACTGTTTCATTAAAATACCACCCACTTGATCACTTCACTGCATCAAATAATTGCTTTTTACAAAAAAAAAATAACCGACTTCAATCTTGATAAGTAGAGATAACTCAAAAACTACTCGCCAGATGGCGCTCAATTCAACATGTAAGTGTAAAGTTCTCGTCACTACAAATTAATGAAGCCCAAACACTAGATAACTGCAGTAAATCGTTGAGGAGTTCCCTCGACTGTCTTTCGGCTTGATCAGATCGACTCCAGATCTTCATGAAATGGTAGCGCTTTAATGTACTTATGATAACATGAACACACTAGTTGTCCATACAATTATCGAAAGTTCCCCTCGATTTCTCTGAGATGCCATCATCAGATCCTGGTTTCCTTATCAGGGGACCCCACTGCGCATATCTACTTTACAACAAAAAAATAATTATCAAAATCGGCCCATAAACGACGAAATAATCGCTGAACGTACATAAAAAAGCATATATACGGTCGAATTGAGAACCTCCTTCTTTTTTGAAGTCGGTTAAAAAGCGATAACCAACAAAATAAATGAAAAATAAACCAATTGTGGTATTACTTAAACACCACAACAAAGTCTTCGTCGAGTCTTAAAAGAATCGTAGTATTTCCTTCAAATACTATTACTATAAAAAGAAGTTATTTTACTACACTTGGGGACTTTCAAAAAGTTCGCGTATACAAGTACGAGTAAGTAGTAGAAAACAAGAAAATACCTACAATACATTATCTGAGCCATTAGGGCAAAAGGACAAAAGGAGCTTAAGAGCTTTTAGGGGAACGCGAAAATAACATTTTGATTTAAGCCCTGATCCGAACAATTTTATTACTGGTTGCTCAAAGCTAAATAATTAAGTCTGAAACATCATTTCACCGCCTGCTAAACATACTGTGCAAATATTATGATATAGGTACAATAGGCAATCACAGTTGTATTTAAACCACAATTATTTTGAACACAGCGTAGCCAAATTGTTTTGTTTATGACAGAGCCAGTCAGGCTGGGGCAGACATTTATTTATAGACTAGTAACCGCCCTCGATTCGTTTAATAGAAGCTACGCCTTGCTTTAATACCTACCCACACGCAAAAAAATATATATAATCAAGACGAGATTATTTAATGAAAATATATTTTTTATTCGAAAACAATCTATACGTATTAATAGAATATAGCAAAAATAACAACAGTAAATATTTACCTCTTACTACAATTACAACATGAAGAGAAATGCATATTTTGTTAAGCGTTTCAGATATTTGCAGGAAAATCGCGCAGGCAAATTAAGAAACCGAATAACAAACAAAAATCTAAAAAACTTTGTCATCGAATCTATTACGCTAAATATTTTAAATCACACACCAGTTACTTACTGTGTTAATGCAGAATCTATACTATTATATGAAAAAATATTTTTGTGTATCGAGAAAGGCTTTAAGTAGATATAGCATCACGCTACAATCAATAGGAGCAGGACATACGTTAAAAACTGTTGCAGAAGTGGGAAAATATTTAATATTTGTAAACGTAAGGAAGTGTAGGTAGGTACATAATATGTCCACGCTAGGCGCACTAGGTATCTTATTAGACAGTAGGCTCTTACTTAGTGCCAGAGTATGAGAGAGTTTTTAATGTCTAGTTTTAACGACCCACGGTACGACAAAAGTTTAGAGTGTGTTCAGCACAATACTCTGGTGAGGATAAGTGGGCAGACCACGCTTTACATTCTTATTTCCCAAAAGCCAACATTTTACCTATTCAACAATAACCGCTCAAACGGCTGTCTCCTCGTGGTCCTATTGCAACATTAATGTGACGTAATAGTAAGACCACAAGGAAGACCTATACTTCATGGTCCTACTATGACGTCATAATCCTCGAACTTCGAACTTCTTGTCGTATCGTCTCGCCTTGTGGCTTTTGAAGCACCGATTTTTACCATCAACAGTGTCCTTTCAAACTAGCAACCAAGAATACTCAGTAAGATCGATATTAATAACCTGTGCAAGCTCTGAGAATCTGTGCATGTTTTAACGTAAAAAAATATTCTCACAGCCGTGCTTTTCTATGGAATTCACCAACTTTATGGCAATGGCACTTACAATGCGTGGTGTTGAGGTGGGATGCCCGGGAGTATGTCGACGCTCAGGGGTTGCAGACGCGTTTTACGACACAAGAGGTAGAGAATGCTATCAAGTGTATGAAGCGTGGGCGGTCGCCGGGACACGATAGCCTGAGTGTCGAACATCTAAGGAATGCGGGTGTGCACCTTTCTAGGATACTTGCCATGCTGTACAATGCTTGTCTGGCACATAGCTATCTGCCAGAAGCTATGATGAAGACGGTGGTTGTGCCACTGGTGAAAAACAGGACCGGTGATGTGGCGGATAGATCCAATTATAGGCCCATATCCCTGGCAACAATAATAGCCAAAGTGTTGGACAGTCTGCTTGACACACATTTAAGCAAATCCATCAAAATCCATGACGCACAATTTGGCTTTAAACCCGAATTATCAACGGAAAGTGCGATAATGTGTCTCAAGCAGACTGTACGATACTATACGGACAATAAAACGCCCGTGTATGCGTGCTTCTTGGATCTGTCCAAAGCTTTTGACTTAGTTTCCTATAGGGTACTATGGCATAAGCTGAGAACGGAAACAAGCCTGAGACCGGAACTGGTGGCGCTGCTCCAATACTGGTACGGCCATCAGTCAAATGTAGTAAGGTGGGGAGACGCATTAAGCGACTCCTACAGACTGCGTTGTGGAGTGAGGCAAGGAGGGCTGACGTCTCCGAGGCTCTTCAACCTGTACGTCAACCAGCTGACGGAGAGGCTCAGTGGGGCAGGGGTCGGATGCTCAGTTGATGGAGTTTGTATAAACAACATTAGTTATGCGGATGACATGGTTCTGCTGAGCCCCTCAGTCGGTGGCCTCAGAAAGCTACTAAGGATATGTGAGGATTATGCTGGGGTAAATGGACTGAGTTACAACGCCAAAAAAAGCGAGATTCTTGTATTTAAGGGAAAAAATAAACCACCTAGTTTTAAGCCATATTTCTCGCTCTGTGGATCCCTTCTGAAACAGGTGGCTCAGTTCAGGTACCTTGGCCACATAGTTGATGAGAGCCTCGAGGATGACGGAGACGTGGAAAGAGAGCGGCGGGCACTGTCGGTTCGGGGCAACATGTTGGCCCGCAGATTTGCACTATGTAATGATCAGGTAAAGCTTTCATTGTTTAGAGCGTATTGCCAATCATTCTACACGTGCAGTCTGTGGGCGAACTATAGGCAGCGGACTCTCAGGGCCCTTCGTGTCCAATACAATAATGTGCTGAGGGCGGTGTTGAGGAAACCCCGATATTGCAGTGCATCCACCATGTTTGCGGAGGCGAGTGTGGATGACTTTTACGCGATCATCCGCAAGCGTGTGGGATCGATGATGAGCCGGCTGGTGAGGAGTACCAACACCATCCTTAGCACATTGGCGTTTAAACTAGACAGTCCTCTGTGGTACGCCTGGAATGGTGCACACACGCTTCCGAACCGGCGCGTGTGTACATAAATGTATTGTGTGTATGTGTTTCCTGTTTTACAAAAAATGTATACTAACATAGGTTAAGTTTTTGGATACTAACTCATTAAATGTACTTGTCTTTTGTCTATGTTTGGTTCTGTCTCTTGTGTTTTGTTGTTTACTAACATAGGTGTAAGAATTTATGTATTACTAACATAAATTATGGACTCATGGTTTGAAATAAAAAATTTATTATTATTATTATTATTATAAGTCAAGTGCCTTACGATGTTGAAGGCTTCAAACAAGATGTTGATGTATGAGAGGATAGTTTTTAAAGATGAGCGCAGCACATTCACATTACATAAAGCGATCGAAAGATTCATGGTTTTAGTAAAACTCAAATATTTATGCCGGGAAGCAAATATCTATGAAATTGCAATTACGGAACCAACCTTAAAATCTGCCACGAAACTTTGCAGCATAGCTACCGATTAGGATGAAAGTCACTTTCCTTTTGCACGAACTGAAAACTTTGCTTTAAGATTGTTCCAAAAGATCCCATTACTCTTATTTAACGTGGTAGGAGTATGAATTTGTTTATGGGATGCTCTAGCTAGAGCCTTTCTATGTAACTTTATTGTAACTGATTGGATTCCTCTAGGCTACTGAGGTGTAACAGTAGTTGAGAATTACACACATGTATATATATGTACATTGATAAGTAGTACAAATGGATATCATTGAGTAACGCGTCAATGGCATGTACGTGGCTTTTTGTATGTTAAATGAAAAAATACAGCAAAAATAATGATATAGAGTAGGTATCTAAATTAAAGAACTCGATATTAGAGACAAAATTAAAGTTAAAGTTTAAATCATTTAAACAAGACCATTTACTTAATAAAATTTAAGCATAATAAAACAATGAAAACTAAAAATTAAACCATTAATGTATATTAAAGCCAAAGGTGTCTCAATCTCAAACTCACCGGGAAATAACGGAAACTTTATAAAGATGAAACTTGTCAGGGAAGTAGTTTATAGTTAGTGCATTTCCGCTAAGAAAGGACTAAGTAACATTTCACCCCTAAGAAGGTAAACTAAGGAATGAAAGTTTGAAAAGCAGTCAAAAGTAGTTAAGTAATTCTACGTGGGCCAAATCGTGGTCAAGAGCTAAGTAATCTATAAAGACCTAAGATTTTAAACTTTTATCATCGCGGACACTAAACATTTTAACTGTAACGGGTACTCAGTACTCATCAGTACTATTTTCAATATCGGTGTAAATAATAAATATCGTGAGCACCCGTACAGTTAAAATATAAAGACCTCTCTAGACAACCCAACGAATAGATCGAGGCGGGTTAAAAATGAGAGCGTTTTATGAAATGGGTGAGATATTGTAGCACTCAGGGCTCAACAAATTCTAACAAATCGATGTTTACTCGTCAAACAAAGAGTCCATTTCACCACTCGAAGCTTTCATCATAATATTTTTGTATCTCTTTTCATAAACGTTAATATTTGTGCAAGATGTAGATAGATAGTGAACTACACTTTATTGCGCACACAAGAAAAACATTTACATCAGCTACATAGGTCACACTCACACTACAATATGCGGTCTTATCGCCAGACAGCGATTTCTTCCAGATACCTTTGGGCATTGGACAGATTAAAAAACATTAAACATAGAGATGTGCTAAGCTAACGAATAGTAGGTATATTTGAAAACTAATAAGTATATTATTTTTAATAAATATTTCAATTTGTATTTGAATATATTAATGTAATTACGGATACCTACACAGAATTAAAGTAAACAAAAATATATGAAAGAGTGTGCACAACGGTAGGTAGCTATTTCTTATTTAATAAGAAATTTCTTCCAGTACACTCATAAGGTGAATAGGGATATAATGAGGCAAACTTTGAGCTTAACTATCTACCTAATTGTGTTTACATGTGTATTTGTTCCAACTCTATATTATATTCAAGTCGGCGCCGGCGCCGCGGCAGCGAACGGAACTCAAAACAACGCAAAGTTGTAACGTGCTTGATTAAATATTACCCACTATTTTTAATGACCATAATAATAATACTATATTATTAGCCATTGCCCGCTTGAAGTTTAAATAAAGTAGGTTCTCTTATTTTATTTGTGTAGTTTCTCAATGTGTGCCGTCATTTTTAACCGACTTTTAAAAAGGAGGTTCTCAATTTGACCTGTATGTATATATGTATGTATGTTAGGGTGTCCCAAGTTTGTTCGAAAAAAAATTTTTTTAGAACTTAGATACGCATACCCTCTTATTTTGTTACAAATGCTAAAACATATTCAAATATGATGTAGCACCATTGCAACCCGTGCCGACTAAGCTTCAAAGTTTTCTAAAAATCGTGTTTTGCCTTGATATTTGAGTCAGATATATAATAATAATAATAATAAAATCGTTTATTTCAACCACAAATACAAAACATAAAGTTAAGAGTATAAAGTTAAGATGAGCGAAAAATGAAATGAATGAGAGTTAAAATAAACTATAATTAAATAATTATTTATTTAAAAATAACAATCACTTTACAGTTAGGTACAGTTTCACAGTTATAATCCGGATATAGATTTATAATGTTCCTAGTCACAGGGCAACAAGAATTGATTTTATTCTTTTTCATCGTGTAAGTCCGATAACATACTGCATTAATTATTAATGTGGATTTACAGGACCGTTGTTCACATACTTCAAACGACTTATTCTTCCTTAAGCTCCCACAAAAGCTTCATTATCATCAAGAAGATACGTGTTTCTGAAGAAAACTGTTGGTTATCTGAAAATATCACAGAAAACTATCTAGCGTTTTATCCATAAAAAAACCGTGAACTATGGTGACGACAAGCGAAAAGTAATAATTCCTTTCCTAAAATCTGTTTCAAAACAACTAATGTTATTAAAACGTCAGTATTTGAAATCTGTGTTACAGTACCTACATTATTTGGACTTTGTTATGTAGGATCCAGTCAAAGAGACCAGTTGTAACATCCTTCAATTGATGTCTTGTTCTGAAGATCTCTCTAGTTTTGGCATTGCAAGAAGCTGTTTTATATCCTACTTCGTACATTCAATCCGGGTAGTTTTCCAGATGTATTGATGATGTTCTGAAAGTTAGTTTATATTGCTTGTGCCCTAGATTTTCTTGTCTTTAGTAGGGAAATCATTACTGCTAACACTTCTTGCTTTCCTCCAAAATATACTGTTACCCTTAAATTATAAGATTTTAGCTTTCACTGAAGCCCTTATAGCCCAGCAGTATGCGTCGCGCGGTGATCCTAAATGATCAACAACGTTGAGAAATTAGAGGCGCGTTGGATGGAAGACCGATAGTTGCCAGAAATTTCTTGAGTGCTTCCTTGTTTGGTATAGCACGTAAAGCCATCGGTCCCGCTTTTTATCGATAGATAGCAGTCGTTAAGCCACGTTGGAGGCCTTTGGGCGTCATGCAAACTTATAATACTTGGGTTGGCCACTAACCACTCGACTGATCCGCAGTAGAGCAGCGCGGAAAAGTATGCTCTTGGCCTCCTCAGTAATGAGGAGAGACCCGTACTCAGTAGTAGATTTAAGCCATACGCATCCACGGACGTCACCTTGCCTTTGTGGGTATTGTAAAATAAAACAGTGAAACTCGTGAATTTGATAGGAATTTTGCACTATTTTTTAATGGCTGGGCTGTCCAGCAAGGACCATATTTTGTTTCCCACTTCTTAATTCAACCGACTTTTATTGTTTTCGTTTATAAAATGGGCTAATATTTTTTTCTAGACAATATTAGGTCATTAGGAAACTTTTTAGAGGGTATGCGTTAAAAAATTTCGAAGTTGATTTTTTTGGGACACCCTAATGTATGTATATATGTATGTATATCGTATGTATGTATATTTGTGCGCGATTATCTCGCGTTTGGTTAAACCGTTTTTGATTCGGTTTTCAGCATAGTATTTGTCAGACTTAGGAGAAGGATTTAGGTATATTAACCGCGTTTAACTGAACCGATTTTTACTTTTCGTAGTTAAAGTCGGTTCTATTTCGTGCAAAGTTATTTCTAGTCAATTAAAAGAAAACAGCACAAATTTCATGAAAAATTAGGTAATTGCGTTTCGCTATCTTATACCTGTCGTTCTACATGGTAGTTATATAAAAGAATATAATGTGAGCATAAATATTATTGGGTCCGATTTGCAAATAGATCGATCCCACCAAAAACATTTTCATGTAAAGTGTTGCCAAGACGACTGCGTACGGTTTACCTTGTGAAAAAGATATCAGATCTCATGTAGAGCCAAGCTTCTGAATCTACAGCTCTAACTCTACAAACCCTAACTTCACTAACTCTACATCTCAGTAAAAATGTATGGCTCGGCTGTTTCGCTACCGTCACGAAAGCGTAACGAATGCCTTCGAATTGTTCTCACTGCTAAGCGAATATTTAGTTTATAAAGTCGAAACAGCCAAGCCATACATTTTTACTGAGATGTAGAGTTAGTGAAGTTAGGGTTTGTAGAGTTAGAGCTGTAGGTTCAGAAGCTTGGCTCTACATGAGATCTGATATCTTTTTCACAAGGTAAACCGTACGCAGTCGTCTTGGCAACACTTTACATGAAAATGTTTTTGGTGGGATTTCATTCCTTTTTATAAGTTGCAATGGCAGTATTTTTTTTGTTTATGATTAATGTGTTTCTGAGGCTACTCGTAGCGACGTTTGAAAGTTGTACCATATATGAATTAGCGATTAGCGTTGAATGTTATAGTTAACTAGAGAACCGCCCGCGCTTCACTTCGGGACCCGTAGGTAACAGCCGCGTAGGTCCCGCTCCATAGTCGCATATGACTTCAGTACCAAAGCCAAGGCCACTCATCGTAGGGATTTGTGAAAGCGATGGCGTATGTCACTCACATTCGAAAAGTGTTTGTAATAACCAACAAAGTTCGAAATAAATCATTTCATTTTCAGTAAATTACATGTAGTATTTGACAGCGTGATTCAGAACTTGCAAATGAATTTTACTAACGCCATCTATTAACAGCATCCGTAACTAAATATCTAGCAACTAACAAAACATCGATCTTCCCATGGGAATGAGATGTTTTTGCGCGATAAAAAGTAGCCTACGTCACTCTCCACCCTCCTAACTATCCCCACACACATAAACCATACCATATAATAGCCATACTGCGACGTGAAAGAGTCACAAACAAACACACTTTCACATTTATAATATTAAGTAAGGATTCGACCGTCTAAGTACAATGAACGGTTCGACGGTTCTTCAACATTTTATTAGTAACTTTCACCATATATGTATAAGCAGGGGCGCCGTAAGGTGTGTCGGCGCCCGCGTGCTAACCCGATTTGCACCCCCCCCCCCCTGGTTGAATACGAATCTCATATACAGATTCATGATTATGTCCCTCCGCCCGGGTCCATTTGCCCTGAATTTGCCGCCCGCGTGCGCCGCACGCCTTGCACGCCCGGTTACGGCGCCCCTGTATATAAGGGGATAATAATACAACGGGTATGAGAAACTGTTTATAATATTAAACATTATATAAGAAACAGTATTTTTAGACAGTGAAATAAAAGTGCAAGATATTATGTTATTCATTAATTATTTCCAACAACAGAATTAACGTAATATTGCATTTCTATAATAATGAACTAAAATTTTAATAGTCAACTGTCGCTTAAATAATCAAACGCTAACGCTAAACGCTAACACACTCATACCCCCGCAGTAGGTTACTAGGTACCTGTGTCGCGGGTGGCATGGACTACACATATAACACATCACAATTACACCCATGACCCGAGTACAAATATTCATCTGCCACATAAATATCTGCGCCGGCCGGGAATCGAACCCGGGACCCCTCGCGTCGCAGGCAGGGTCGCTACCAACTAGGCTACAGGGTCAAAAATGCAAACTTTAAATATTGTAAGTAAATCAAAACCAAAGATTAGTTATTTTGGTATTTTATTGGCACGGTGCGCGATGACAGCGCCAACTAACGGTTGCAATTACAGTGGACTTTGAAATATCAAATAGCTTACTATCATTACGAAAAATAATAAACAAACAATTACTTATTTCCAATTATATCGTAATTAATTAGTTTTCTACCTTAATCTATAACAATATTTATCAATAAAAATAATATATTTATCTTTTTTATACGTACATACATACATGCCACAATCAATAAAGTTTAGTAGTAGGTACCTATAGCTATAGATACAATCATGGGCTTTACAAATCGTCCGTCGTAAGATTTTTAGCCACCATGCGTACTGCGATCGATTCAGGGTCCTCCCACTTCCTACTTTGAACCTATTTATATACTACTTATATGTTAATAAATTATATAGGTATAAATAACCATGGAGCAAATATAGAGAGGAGACGTTGTATGTACATTTTTCTATGAAAGATCGCGTGACGATTTGCGGGGCGAGGGGGATAAAGAAATGGGCGGGATAATCGACTTTACTACGTAGTTCAACTATCTCACACTAGATGGATTTTAAATACGCACCTATGCATTTTTATTTCCCCTGATACAAAGTGTCGCCATCTAACGTCAAGTAGAAATTTATTTGGTGAGCGCCGTCAGTAGACTGACTTAAGGCCACGCCCACTGTGATGACGTCAGGACCTAGTTGAGTTACAGTGCACAGTTGCTTAGGGCGTCTCCTCTCTATATTTGCTCCTTGTAAATAACATCTTAAATGTTATAAATTTAATGTTAATATACCTAATATAAATTAATGTTCACGAGACGGTATAGTGCCATCTAGTGACAACTCGTTCGAACTACTTTCAACTTCGATTAAGTTAGTAAACATTGTAGTTGCCAAGTATTCTCTAGATGGCGTTACTTACTTGGCGATCTACATTTTTCAAAAATTATTTTTATGGGGTCCCCATACAAGCAACCATTAAAATCTAAATAATAATAATTAGTAGGTATTAATGTTATTAGTTTTAGTAGGTATTAATTAGTAGTATTGATGGTAAATATTTTTTTTAATTTAATTGGTGTCCAACGCCATCTGTTGTTAGATATATGATATATAATTTCGATTATCATACATGAATCAGTTAGCCAAATAGGCTATTTTAGATATCCATAAAATCTTAAGTTTCAGAGCTATGTAATTGAAACTTTGTGCGTTTAATTAGTCTATCACTGTCATCATATCCTGAGAATTTGAGCGATCGGGTATATCGTAAACCGAAGTTATGAGGGTTCAAAAATACGACGAAGCACTTCGAGAAAAGGTAGGTAGTGCCCGAGTGCTTCGCACGTCTTGGCCAGGGGGCACTACTGTGCCCCCAGATTTGTAGAGATACACCCACTTGACTACGCATACACTAGACTTTCCCATTTCCCAGCCACAAAACAAACGAGGCAGTTTTGTAAATTTCGACCAAAATCCCTTGAGATACGACACAAAAGAACAATGTAGATTTTCAACCCTTTTATGTTCCAGAGTCGGTATCAGCAAGAAAACTAGAGCCTACATCAGGGAACAGTCGCACAACGCGAAGGTATTTCATTAAATCAGTGTTCACTTAAGCTCGAATACCACAAAGGATTTTGAGATAACATTACAATTTCATCCCGTAGCGACTCGCTGGGCTTGTCGGCGCGGCGGATCAATATTGTCATCTGAGCTTTGTAATTTCTTTAAATAAAGGTACAAACAAATTAGAAAGACAAATTTAGACACTTTTTTTAGATGTGAAATAATTGTAAGCCTTAGTAGGTACGATAATAAGCATAGTAATTACTATGCTTATTATACCTATATTGCCTAGAATCTCTTATTTCTAAAGAGGTAGGTACATATTATGGGAACTTATTACTTCTGGGTACCTATCTATTTAGTAATCTTAAAATGTTTTGTCTAAGTAATGGTTCTGGCAGGACAGCTTCTATTTTGAATTACAAAGTTAATAATGCTTCTTTAAGGAATAAAAAGGTAGGTATATTTTTGTACTTTATGTATATAGTTATCAAATATTTATTAAGTTAGTTAAATATAGCTTGTTACATGTATTATTTATTATAATTATTTATCTGGGTTATAGGAATTTAGCGGAACGTATGATTTCTTCTTGTGCGTACATTAGCGTTATTAAATAAACAGCGGCTTTAATAGCAAACAGTAGAAATTCAAGCACTCTCACAAACACAAACATAAGAATGTCACAAACATAAATAGACACAAAAAACCATGTAAATCCGCAACACTCACAATTCCACCGCAAGTCTACCCTTTCACGCCTTCCCTCCAGTATAAATATGTTCACATTTAAATATAAAATATTTCACCGTGCTTCTTTGTTATGCAACATGTCCCACTTGGGAATATTATACAAATTGTATTAGCTTGCGTTTATTATATTTATTTTGGTTTTGCTTGTCTTTATGGTACCTAAACGAACCATAAAATCTGTCGTAATGTTGACATTGACTGTGAACCACACTTTGGTAAAAGTACAATAGGACACTCAATTAGTACTGACGACCTGAATAGACAAGGGTAACTGCGATTAAGAAAGCTTAAAGAGGTCAATGTGGCTCTAATTACTTTACTGTAGCCAATTATAAAGTCTGATGGGTGGATGAATACATAGAAACGTCGAGCAACAAAAGCGCAAATATTATTAAAGGTACTCTTGTGAGTAAGGTAGTAATGCCTTTGTTGTCGTTGACCTCCATGGGCGATAGTGACCACTTACCACCAGGTAGCTCAACTGTTCGTTGGTGGCTTTTAACTAATATACATAATTTAAGAATTCGTGGTACAATTTTAAATAATTTTAATACAGTATCAGAAATCACCGGTACCAAAATTATGAATTTTAAATTTTACATTTCGACATGATAAAATAAACCAGGATCTTAATCATTAGGTATTTACAATTTCTAAGTTCTCATAATCTGCGAGAGCTTCGTTGCTATAAATATTTGCTATTCCGTCCGTGGTAGCAGCTATTATCGCCGTCAACCCACTAAACACCAGCCCCTCTTAATGTAAATTGAATCTCTATCGACCCCATTATAACGCGCTGAGTTCAGCCAATGTCATCGTTATGGGTAACCTTGATAAACAGCTCAGCAACAAATGTGAGCCGCATGCTTATTACGTTAAGTTAAATTATGTTCTCAGATTATTTAATATCTATTGTCTAATTCAGTTATACTTAGATCGAACATTTTAACATTGATCATCAATATTAATATTCATTATCGCATAAGATTTCATAACGTTTTTACGTTTAATTGGTTGATTTTGTATTTGTCTCAGAAACAGCTTAACCGATATGGATGCAGTTTTCACTGACCGATTGTAGTAAATCTGCGGTAATATTTAGTTGTTTAATTTCAATCACTTCTTTAAATAATAAAATATGGACAGCCAATTTAGAAAGTCCTTCTTACTGAACATTTTTTTATTTGTTATTTGTATCGTTACGAACGAGTTTTCCCAAGAAAATTAGTTGTACAAATCCATACTAATATTATAAATGCGAAAGTCTGTCTGTCTGTCTGTGTGTCTGTCTGTCTGTCTGTCTGTCTGTGACGTTTTCACGGCTAAACCACCGGTCCGATTTGGATGAAATTTGGAATGGAAATAGTTGAAGACCCAGAGTCACATATAGGCTACTTTTTTTTCAAAAATCAACCCCTAAAGGCTTGAAATAGGGGATGAAAGTTTGCATGAAAAATCTAAACCGCCTGACCGATTTCGATGAATTTTCCCAGGAAGATAGTTGATGACGTACCCCCTTTCCCACTTTCCCGGTTCGCGATATAAACGAATTCCACGCGGGCGAAGCCGCGGGCAAAAGCTAGTATTCTAATAAAGTTGTATGTACTGGTAGTGTATTTACACAAAAAATGCCACATGACAGCAAAGATACATTCAACAGTTCTTGGTTATAAATATCTTATATCTTACTGAAGTCTGAATACGCGAAACTGGAAATAGCGCATAAGTAATTAAAATACCGCAAAGCTTATTGAAACTTATTTTAATCTAAAACTACTCGTTAAGTTAACTACAAACTTACAATTACCAATACAAAATT
This sequence comes from Hesperia comma, assembly GCA_905404135.1. NCBI lineage: Eukaryota > Metazoa > Arthropoda > Insecta > Lepidoptera > Hesperiidae > Hesperia > Hesperia comma. Next base: position 8,495,731 of record FR990021.1, on the reverse strand, counting down.
GTCACCGCGAGAGTTAAGGTCTCATTTTAAAAGGTCCATCCTGATAATGAGTTGGGATTTTGAGGCTTTATTCAACTTTTCAATTGTTTAAAACTTGTGATGTGCTATTCCCCTCACCAAATATTTTCACACCGAAGCTTGGAATATTAATTTCTATACTGTACTTAAGTAATTTCGAAGCTGACAATCCGCATTTGGTGGACTATGGCCTTAACCTCCTCATTATGAGAAGAGACCCGTTCTCAATAATGAGCCATGATAGATTAAGATGATTCTGATTATGAATTTCGAAGCCAATTCACCTGACAGGCGTGAAAACTACATGGCTTTACCTTTAATAAAATACAAACCTTCATCATATTGTTATAAGTAAATTTATGCTTCATTGTAATCCCAGCTGATGGAGGTGCAAATTCTTTGGTGGCAATGCTCACTATCTTAGAAGATTATTTACTCCCACGGTCTTCTTTATTTCTTAGTCGGCAATGCGTTTTCCTTTAATGCGAGTAATGTTCATGGGCAAACCTACAATTTTACCTTCCATTTACCATCCTTCGCAATTAACATTAAATTACCTCTGCTCCTTTATGGGCTTTTACCAAAACAAAGCGACAAATAATAATTTCATGTTTCGATACATCGAAACCACCATTTTAACAGAAAAATAAAATACATCATTGTACGTAAAATCGAAGCACAGTTGACCAATCATTCACCTTTGACAAACCACGAAGCAAAGCTTTGTTTGGCAGTGGAATGCCAACAGTTCCCTCCCGACCAAAATAAACGAGAATCGCCAGTAGCAACAAGTGCACGATCAAAGCGCAACAGATATGTACCACAAACAGAAGTCTATTTTCTCTTATACAATATATTTTATCTGTAAAAGGCTTGGATACAAATAACTCGGGAACCAGCTGCAAAGCGATTTATCTTGAGTTTCACAATCACAATTGATGGGATATACGTTTATCCGACCACACTGCTATTGTCTGTCAATACAGTACCCTTTTTGCCTTTTATGCTTGTGTATCATGTGAGCTAAAGATTGACATGTGATATTTGGTCACCGAAGTAATTGGATATCTGCTACACCAAAAGACTCTCCTGCACGCAAGTATAAAACTCGCTTGTGAGAAAGTTTACTAATTCTACGACTGAATAACCGTGTTCAAGTCAACCATCATTTTTCATCCTACTGAAAGTTCAGCCTACTGGATAATATAATATTAGTATTACCTTAACATCTTTTTTAGATAGATAGGAGCACACCAACCACCCTATCAGCCGTTAAAATGATACGAGCCCCCAGGCTACAGGGATCCCTATGACCCAGACGTGTGTAAGCAAAACTCCTAAAATGTTTCTAGGAATATTTCTAGATGAGCTTTGATACAGGACCGCCTAAGGCTAAGTCATTGCACTACCTTGAGAACTTAAACAGCTTTTTAAGAAACATTAAAAATACACAAAACTACAAAAGGTCATAAGTACACTATTTCATAAAGAGCTGTACGACACTTTAAGACTATACGTAGTTAGAACGTCTACTTAAGTGCTGTGCTATAGTTGTAATGAAATCAACAAACTGCATTTGTCGACCGTGGTCTATTATTAAACAACGAACCGTGGACTCGGCCATTAAAATGTTATTATGAACCATTACAAGCTTTAGATTCATGAGCAAACGATGAGTGTTCGGGTATTCTGTTCGAGGCTGAGTCGAGAACACGACAAAAACGGTCATGTTTTATTCATAAGCCTTCATACGTCGGTTGACGAGGTACACGTACATACATGCTGTCTATCCCCTTTCAACTTAACATTTAAAATCCACATTAAAGAACTCCCGAATGCTTTTAAAGGTAAGTCGAAAGAAGATAATTCTGTTTAATAACATATTTTATGACCGCAAAGAATTAGTTCGGTTGTTTCTAAACATTTATCACCTCAGTACTCCACATAACAGTTACTGTTCATCGAGCAGTTTCGAATATTTTTTTTGAGTTGCCACTAAAAAATCCTAAAGATATACACGAACAAAACCACACGACGACATATGACGGTAAACATCACAATATTTGTGTAATAAATTGTAAAAAGCAGCGGGCAGTGACGCCGCCCTGGCGAATGCCGACGCGTCAACGCGACGCTGGTTGTACGTGACGAAATACTGACGCCGCGAGTAGATAATGACTGTAATGACAAGTAAATGCGACCCCGAGACACCGTCCACTCAGCGACCCCTACGATTTATGTTGTAGCTTTATTTGATCCCGTCTTCCATACAAAAGATGATATACTAATACAAATTACGCTAGATGTAGATATAAGTTATGTGTAACTTCGTCATACGTATAATAAAAGTAACAAAAGGAATAAACTGTACCTAAATACAGTTTTATTTACTTTGCCTTGTCTTGGTTTAGAAGAACAAAGTGATTTTAAACACTATATATTTTTGCTTATCAGTTAAAAGCAGGTTAATTAATAGTCATGAAGAAGAATTACAAAGAAGAAAGAAAATCCTTTTATTTCCCACTATAAATGGCACAGTTTACAAAGTAAATACAATAAAATTATGTAAGTATACAATTTATAATAACAGTAACATAATACATAAGCATTAACAAATGCATTATCAAAATGTGGGATGGCAGTGCCATATTAATGTGGAAAATTATGTCACACTCAGCGTGAAATAGCCGATTTTCAGTGGGACCTGTAGTGTCAGGCGGAGCGCACGAGTGGTGCGAATCGCGCATTGTATTGTATAATTACAGGTAAAATATATTTTGAAACGTTTAATAAAGTAGGTACCTTAAAAAAGGAGTCCAAATCTGTGCATCCCACTGTGCACGGAAAAATACGTTCAAATATTAACAGAAGACTTCTTGTTTCAGAGGTGAAAATATGCATTTAACATTATTGATAAAATAGCGAACAGTTATTGTCAATGGAATTGCTAAACACACAGTAATTTCATGAAGCTTAAGCACTTCAACGGTAAACCAGTTAATAAAATTCTAATTTCTACGATCACGATCCGTCCACAAGATGCACGAAACATGGGTTTAGGTCTGTTGGTTCCCCTTTTCAGTTCCCCCAGGGGGTCCACGAGGACTTATAAGTCCTAGTGGTTCCCCTTCAGAACATGAGGGGGTCCATCTGGATTTGTGAATTCTGTTGGTTCCCCTCCTATTAGAAAAAATGCTGGCCATCCACTAATATTATTTTGACATACCACATTGAGATGACATTGCATGTAGTATCACATCGTGTATTCATGCAACTACGAGGACATAATGGCGGAGACGTGACGAAATTACTACCTGGTCACTAATGATCCCATTACGTCAGTTTGTTTATAACTTAATTAGGAATACACTGGTTTCTCGCTATGAAACAACCTTCACAAAGATTCCAAGCATTGCATAGACGCCAAAATAAAGCCAGTAACATCTGTGCATTGTGTGAATTTTTAATGGCTGATGGATGTTCTGTCCACAAGATGCCATAAAAATTACTTTTAATAGTCGAGTTTTGAGTAAGAATTGCCCTAAAACTTTAGCTGAGACGAATTGAAGTGAAGCTAAAAATTAGTTAAACTAATGACATCATACTTGTTGATAACATCGAAGATTAGATTGACGGTTCGCTTCACTTCGACTGTCGGCAGATATAAATCCACCTTAAGTTTGAGAGTTTATGTAAATATCCGATAATAATGGCACGCTATCTAAACTAATATTATAAAGAGGTAATATTTTTGACGTGACAACGTCTTATAAATTGGTTTGCCGGGTGGCACTTCAAGAAACTGCGTTAGTAGCTCCGCTCACGTTACTTATAGTAGCTACGGCGTACACACGTTGGCGTGTTTCAGAAAATGGTACAGCGCCATCTCTGGAGAAGTAGAGTAATCTAGTTTGTTACCTCACTTAGTTGTGACTAATGGTTAATGGTCTAACGGTTAGCAGCGCTAGATGGCGGATGGTGTTACAATGTTTTAAATATAATTCTTTGTATAAATAAATGTTTTAAATTGTTACTATTATTTCATCCTTCTTCCTACTATACGAATGAATATTCACATTAAAATTATTTTACCACTCAAAGTCGTTGTCACGTAAAACTTTCGCCCGTATACCGACTTTACAGGCAACCAATTGTTTTTTTTGTTTGTTTGTTTGTTTGTATGTATTGAATAGGCTCAATAATCTTATAATAAAGAGACATAGTCCATAAGTTTCAGAAACACTACAGGTACCAAGGGCGCATTGCCTCCTACTCCTTCTAAAAATATGAAAACGGGAAAAATACCACGATTTAATGGTGTGCCGTAATGATAAACGCTGTAAACCATAACAAACATTACAACAGCAAAGTAAACGAAAAATTATAATCATATCTAAGAATAATTATCGTGCGTACTAAAGTGAATCATAGTATATAAATACAACGGACGCTCATGACCAGCAGAACGTCTAGTACTCACTGTTTACGGCTCGTGATGACGCACACTCGTATTTCGTTATCGCAACTACCAAATCATAGATCCTATTTTGGTTCTGTGTACAAATTCTTAAGCGCTCGCCAACAAAGGATTCCTGGTCCTTTGTGGCCTTTGATCAAGTTTATATTTTTAACCGACTTCAAAAAAGACGGAAGTTTTATGTTTGACGCTTTATAAATGTTAAAATCCAGCGATTTCTCCGTAAATATATGTGAACCAATTTTAATGATTATTTTTAATGTAGGTCCCAATTAAAGAACAACATCTATAGTTTTTCAATTATTGCTTACAATGCGTATTAAACAATAACATATTAAACAATACGCATTATTAGCGTAAAAAATATTAAACGATTTTGATAATTCTTTTTTTGTTGTAAAGTAGATATGCGCAGTGGAGTCCCCTGATAAGGACACTAGGATCTGATCATGGCATCTCAGAGAAACCGAGGGGAACTTTCGAAAATTGTATGGACAACTAGTGTGTCTGTTCGTGTTATCATAAGTACATTAAAGCGCTACCATTTCATGACGATCTGGAGTCGATCTGATGAAGCCGAAAGACAGTCGAGGGAACTCCTCAACGATTTACTGCAGTTATCTAGTGTTTGGGCTTGATTAATTTGTAGTGTCGAGAACATATACACTAAGGGCGCTTTTAGTGTCATGCGGATTTGCTCACGCACGCGGGATTGCTCCGCATGCGTAGCACCCGCAAAGAACAATTTCATATATGAATTCACTGTAAGGGCGCTTTTAGTGTCATGCGGATTTGCTCACGCACGCGGGATTGCTCCGCATGCGTAGCACCCGCAAAGAACAATTTCATATAGAATTTACTGTAAAGCGTAAAACACGCATGCGGGATGCGGGACGCTGTGCGGGGCGTCATCCCGCAGCGGGGCATCCGCATGCGTGGCCTATCCATACAACTTCAGTACCCATTTTAGAGTCGTGCGGGGCGCACGCACCGTATTGTACTAATCGTCTACGCAACCCGCACGTCAACCCGCAGAAGACTGAAACTTAAACTGCGTATGATCCGCAGCGTGAAATTTCACGCATGCGGAGCAATCCCGCGTGCGTGACCAAATCCGCATGACACTAAAAGCGCCCTAAAGCGTGAAAAACGCACGCGGGATGCGGGACGCTGTGCGGGGCGTCATCCCGCAGCGGGGCATCCGCATGCGTGAGCGTCCCTACAACTTTAGTGCCCATTTTAGAGTCGTGCGGGGCGCACGCACTTTTTTCATTATATTGACAGCTCATTTCACACCCTTCTGCTCAGAACGTTACTTTAGGAACGATATAACAATTTCATCGTAATACTGTTTTAAAGAACATTTTTGTTTTCTTAACTTAATAAAATAGGCATATAATTTGATCTAAATATTAAGATAATTGTTGTAGTTTTACATTGACCAAAAACGCGAAGTTTACAATACACTTCCAGAAATATTGTATCTTTTATAAAATATACATCATTGAAGACGCGACAAAGTATAATAATGTATTTATGCCAGGTAGGTATGCCGATAAATATCAGCTTAAAGGTTCAACAAGTTCAACTAAAAAAAGTTGCATAACTCTGAAAATCAAAGTTGTTAATGAACCAATCGGGACTTGAGAGCCTAGATACCAAGGATAACAGAAACGAAATAGCTAACTGAGTTAGCTGAACACTAACGACGTAACGACTGACGACCATCCAACTAGAAGATCACACGAGAACTCCCTGAACTTGTGTATCGCTTCCGATTGGCAACGTAGACGAGCAACTAGCGGTACTATATCTATGGTACATCTATATGTATCTACGATTTATCAATGGTAATTCTATGGTATGTTCTAACACCATCTGTTAACTGGACTAACCATCGTAGACCCTACATTAAGTTGTTCTAAGTCGGTTGCGGTTGTCACACGCTGCAGTGGAATTGGTGCTGCGTGCTCGTTTGCTACCTTAATTCCATAAAAAAATGGAATAAAGCAAATACCATTTACCAAAAGTCTAGCAGTCTGACGACAATAAATGTTTGATTAAAAAGAACAATTCCACACATTCCCCACGACACATTTGTGTGGCAGCCACAATCTAAACACTCGTCTCCAGTAGCTTCGTTTGTCCGTGAGACAATAACGGCCGTTCACTTCACTTTATCAAACAAAAGACGACATATTTCAGTATTTTAACGGAAAATTTTTCTTTTAATGTCGCCTGTTGTCTTTGAAATTGTGTTCTGCTGTTGTGATTTAAAATTAGAATTAAAATAAACAAACGCTAACATACTCATTCTGAAGTCAAAATCAAAGTACATAATTTATTCATGTAATTATTTTGTCAATACATTTTTATGCACACATTTTTTTGAGAAGAATGAATGAAGATGATATGCTTGAGCGTGCAAACGGCATTCATTGCTATGCGGATGACAGCACGGGAGATGCCTATTATACAGGCCCTGCAAATGCATCTCGGTCACAAGTGGAGGATAGCAGAATCAAACTTGTGTCTGAAGTAGAGAACTCTCTGGAGCAAGTCTCGGAATGGGGTCGACTTAATTTAGTCGAGTTCAACCCCACGAAGACACAAGTTTGCGCGTTTTCCGCTAAGAAAACCCCACTTGTCATAGCGCCTCAATTCCAGGGTACCGCGCTCACCGTTGGTAAAAGTGTTGGGATTCTGGGCGTTGACATTTCGAGCGACGTGCAGTATCGGAGTCATCTGGAAGCTAAGGCCAAATTGGCCTCCAAAAAGCTTGGTGTCCTAAACCGGGCGAAGCAGTACTTCACTGCGAGGGACCTACTGATGCTTTATAAAGCACAGGTCAGGCCTCACATGGAGTACTGCTCTCATCTCGATGTGGAACTTTAGATGCACCACTGCTCGTTCACCAGCTCGTCCTTTGATTGTTCACTGCTTCTTGTACAACTTCTTGTGTCCAACAATATTGTATTACAACTCCTTTCAATCTTCGCGCACGGCTCGTTCACCCGGCGTAATATTTTCGATGATTTTTCGCTTACTTCTTGATATTTTGTTGGTTCTTGTATTTCCCCTCATGGGCCACCAATTTATGTCTTTAGCGGAACACTCGGTGGCTTAATAAAATGCGTTTTCCACGTATAATAATTTAATTTGTACAGAGCGCACACACAATTGACAGGTCAAGTTATGCAAGTCATAGGCAAGAGAGCACTCCTACAGATGAAATCAAGTCTCGGTTACATTACGCGTCAAATTGCTCACGCGGTTCATCAGGCGCGCAAACAAGCACTCTTTATGCCTGGCTGCCAACAGGTTGCGGCCATGTGCCTAATGGCACACCCGACTTTTCAGGACCTCTAGGTGTATAATATCTTGACCTTGGAGTATATTTTATATAAATAACAGATGCATGTAAATTCGCCCCAGAAAGTCATTTTTCTTTCGTTAATTAAACATACTAGCGGCCATTTTTCGACAGGCACACCAGGAAAAACATATTGTTCGTTGCCTAATTGTACATAAAAAAATTATTTTAATCAAATACTCGATGGGTGAAGCAAAAGTGTTATGGGATCTTAGACCATAAGTAGCGTTATAAAATAAATTCAACCTCCACAACGTCTACGATGAGGATACCATGCTGTTAAGCCTACAAAGTGATATCACTTTCATATAAACTTCTACTTAATGCAGACGTTATTCTGGGAATCAAGTTCAAAATATTTGAAACATTTTCCCTCATATATGACCACAAAAACATAGCGAGGTGGGTTGACTTAATAAACATAAATTTTGACATATTTCCCACGCATAAACCCTCGAATCCCTAACAAAATTAACTGAGATTTATTCCCGAAACAGTTTAATCTAAGCCTCGGTTTTCATAACGTGGTTATATAATTAGTGCGGGGTACAGTTTAATGTATTAATATACAATCGTGTAGTCCCGTAGAATGGCTCTACGGCGTAGCATAAAAATAATACTCGATTTGTCCTTGTCACCCGCGGGACGTCCGATAAATCTAGCCACCGCTATGGTTCACCAGTTGATGAATAAAAAACTTGATTTATTGGGTGAATAAAAAGTTAATAAATGACATAGGATTGTGTATAAGCTCAGTAATTATACCTACCGATAAAACAATTATCCGATTTCTAAGTAGTCAATTGTAGAGCACATTTTTTGTTCCATTATTCGTTAAGTACGTCAATCGAATCAAATGGTAAATAACTTTAATCTGGTAAATCTGAAAAGAATTCTTTGAAGTGCTCGGCAAAGTGGCCCTTTAGATGGAAGAAAATTCAATGCCAGATTTATTTTACTCGTAAGTAGGGTATTAATAAACCCGAAGTCAACTATTGTATAATATATATTTCTTGAGTGCCTATAATGTTTACCCATTGGTGTTGTATTTGATTCGGGTGTTGAATGTCAACACCTCACTGTCACTACAAACATAACAAAACATACTTACACAACGCAAAATATAAGATCTGTTGCGTAACAAAATAGCAAATAATATTTTAAACAAATTAAAGACTGACTTCAACATATATACATAGACAACTAAAATAAAATGAGAACATTATAAACGTACTCGAAGTCATTTAAATACGCATTATTAGGGATAGGTAACTCAAAAACAACACTTCAGATATCGCTCTAAATAGGACCACACGATAAGCACCACTTCTCGAGTATACAATTTCACGTAGTAAAAAGTTAGGTGCTAACGGATATAAAAAATAACCTCCTTAATTTTTTCAAATCGGTTAAACCTAAATCAATCACATAAATGTTTGTTCCAACTGAAAATCAAACCCAGTACTCAGACGACTAGATTTCTAACAAACAAACCACAAGGTCATCAGCGCGAGGTTCTTTATAAAAAGAGCGTATGTCTGTGCCCAAGACATTTATACACCTACAAATCTACACAGCGCACCCTCTAAAAATAACAGTGAGAGACAAGATATAATAAAATTCCGTCTCCCTTTCCGTTGTACGCGGTTCAGGATAGGGCAAGTCGGTATCAAGTGTGAATGACGTTATCAGGCAGTGACTCGCGGGTCCCGACGACCCGACGGCGACGTGGTCTCAAAAAAATTATCTGAGAAATCTGTTTGGGGAGTTTTTAATTAACCCAATTTGAGGGCTCCTCTTTCTCGATTACGGATTTTTGTGATGCTGCCTCGCCTTTTCACCGACCGAGATTATTCCTTTTATACACACAATGACGTTGCCGAAGTATTAAATTCAATTAAACCTATTCAAATAGCGAGTAAATGCTGAGCTAAATTTTTTGTAAATTTAGGAAATTTTCCGTAAATAATTTTGAATGAGACAGGTATGAAATTGAATTTTAAGCTAAAACGTCAAGTGCCTACTGAACTTAAGTAGTTAACTGACACAAGAACGTTACCAAACCCGTGCAACCTTAGTTCATTTATTTGTTTTTTAAAAACTAGCGAATCGCTGCGTCTTCGCACTGATGCAATGTAGGTATACCTGTACAATAACATACATACATATATGTATAGCCTATGTTACTTAGAGATAATGTAGCAATCTAGTGGTGAAAGAATTGTTTGGCATTTGTTTTTTTTTAAGTTTATTCCTTACAAACATTCAAAAATACAAATCTTTCTTGTTTACAGTATTCGTGTACCTACATAGATTACTCTTTCCACCAACATCGAAAAAGAGACCTCTTATTGTGGTTACGAGGCACAGAATGCCAAATAAAATGACCTCCTTCGCTACAGAATGCAGTGTAAAAAATATTCCCGTTTTAGGATCCCAAGACTAAACCGTTAAGCAAAGTCAGCACCTCACCTCACACCACTATTAACTCCCTTTATAATATCTCTAGGTTCGCATATTACACGATCACGATACAGCATAAGCCGGCGCGACGGATTAATGTGTATTATTAAGTTTAGTTATCGCTATTTCTACATGATGTAGGTATGTAATTATAAAATTCGATATCGTGGTTAAACTGTAACTATATGTCAATATATGAAGCAAGGACATTGTGCCCCTATTTTCAAAAATAATGCAGTCTTATCGGTATAAAGCACTTAGTTGAAAGAGTGCAAAAAGATAATATTCTCGTTAGAAAATAATGCATAATGAATACGTTAATAATTAAACCTATGAATAAAACAATACAAACTCTAAGGGCCTTGTTTATATAAACGCGGCTTAAAATTACCAGCTTTATTTTTTTTTGTCTGTGTCATGTGATTCTCTAAAGTCAAAGGTTAGAAATAGACTAAACATTTAAACTTATTTAGTGTATTAATAAGACCCTTACATAATACCTATGTTACTCTATGCATTACCAATATAACCATGCATTTATAGCGGCGTGACTAAATATTTGAAATACGAACGTTCATACCGGCGTCAGCGTCAACGCGCAGTAAACCTTTGAAATAAATTACGGTCGAATTGCGAGCGGGTCTTTAATCATTACCAATTTGTGTTCCTAATGTAATTAAATACTGAAATCTCAGGTAAAACGAGGTGAATTAACGATGAAAGTATAAGTTGTCGTTACAGCCTTCAGGATATTTATGTATATCCATTAGGTATCATTCCCTTTGACACTGTTAAAAGTTCCTAACATAATTTCCACAACCTGTACGCTTGGACCCAATAACATTCCCAATGTCAACCCATGTCTCATAACTATGTACAAGAATGAATTTACTCTGATTAGCTGTCATTCTGATTTAACTCGTGTGCTAACACTGATACAGTAATGGCACGGAGTTTCTACGTAATGGGGTTCTTGTGTTTGTTATATAGCAATGGGAGGTACCAGCCAGGGTTACAGAATAACTAATACAAAATAGAAATAGTATGACAACTTTCTTCTGGAGAATTTATATGAAACAGTAGGTGTAGCAACCTTCCTCTGTCCAATTTGCTTACATGGATTTAAAAATAAGCACCACATAATAACGTAAAGTGTTATTGTTAAAAAATATAATGACATAAAAAAAGTGTGTGTCAGCTACGACGCACGATTGGAGTTTACTCCTTACGAACGATAATTATGATATAATTATATATCGAATAGAAAATAAAAACACTAAATAAAAGATCTAGCTGTTCGTATTTAAAATGTATATTATTCATAAATGTAAACGATAAGCTTACTAATTAACCGCATCCATGTGTTTTTTGGATTCTTCTTCATTATCATCTAAATCAATTTCTTGCATATTTTCAAATATTTTTTCAACTTTAATCACTTGATGATTTGTTTAATAGGTAGTACATTGATGGCAAAGTTATTCGAACATGCAGAACATATGACATTGTATGACAAATTCGTTGTTGTGTAAACAGCTGGGGAAACAAATTGTTGCTAGGCAACGGTGGCGTCAAAAATAAAAACAAAACACTGGCAATTTAATACGAGATCAAATTTAATGAGATAAGCTGTGTAATGTATTCCATCTCATTCTTTTACACGTTCAATCCTACAGATATATATGTTTGTCTCTTTCTACGTAACGCCTCAACTTTTCGTGTTTCTAAACTTGATTTTAGGGCTCATTCCCACGGAATACGTCTTTGACGATTCGGCAAAAAACACGATACGTCTTGACGGATGGACGTTCACATTGAATACGGAATCGTGTTTTTTCACGATTCGTCAAAATATCCGCATTGAAGTTCACATTTACAACAACAACGGATCCGTCGTAATCATAAAACATTCACGATTCGTGATTTCTAAAAGACGTATCCGTATTCGTCTTTTTTCACGATTCGTCAAGCGTGTGAACATGAGTATTTAAAAAGCATTGCCACCGTCAAAAAAATAAAGAATCGTGAAAAAAGACGATTCGTGAAAAAAGACGATTCGTCCTCGTGTGAATGAGCCCTTACTCCTCATAAAATCTCATACCGGGCCTTATAACTCAAATCGTTTCTTAAGGAGTAAACTCCAAAAAATCAAAACCTAAATATAAAGATACATAACCGCAGACGAAACATTAATTAAAATTATTAAATAAAATTAGTGAAGCGTGTATATCGCGGCGGTTTGCGTCGAGCTCTTTACTTCTATTATAACCCATATAATATTGTTTGATATTTGTATATTTTTCAAGCCCAAATAATATGTATATACCAGCTAGAGTAAATTGTATCTGAGAGTTCCCCATAATATCACAGCGTAATAAATATATGTACTTTCGTACGTGATAATATGTGTGCGATATGGAGTGATGATGATATGTATAGTGTAGTTCGGAATAAGATAAATCAGTGTTTGGAATTTACTTCTGGTGTGCAAATAAAGAGTTTCGTTACCTATCTAAATGTTCGACACATCAAAAATAGAATGTTGTATAATAATCTTTGTTTATCTTTACTTCAACCATTATTTGAAGAATCTTTATTTTTCCGAACTTGACAAGCTTATAGGTTGTACTACTGAGTTGAACTAGTGGGAATCACCCTTACATGCTGCTATTGAGTAGATAGGTATGGTATATGTTCGTTTGCGAATGTATGCGATTGTGAGAGTGAGTGATGAATGTATGTGAGATATGTGGTATAATCTATTGTGTGTGTCTGTGTATGTGTTGAGTGAGAGAGAGAGAGAGAGTAAAGATACCTAAATAGGGAATAATAAACTTTTAGCATGGGTGATGTGTTAGACGTAAGTGAATTAGGTGGTAGATAATTTTTATGCCTATGTAATATTTACCGGTACCATGAGCACAAGCAATGGCGTCGTAAATCCTAACGTCATATAACTGTTTCAATTGGATGTCACTCATGTCCACATGGCGACAGTCGCAAACAGGCGCATGTAACAGACATGTGAAGCATGTTCTAGACTCATTATAACTACAGAGGGGCTCTTATTAATCCGGCAACAGACGTCATTGTGTCGTGAGCGTCACGCGAACGTAGCAGAATTAATACGTCATCAGCACTCTTGCACTTATCATCAAGTGATTGTCTTTTTACTTTTTGGTGGTTTAAGATAGCTAACGAGTTCCTAAACTGCACTTTCGATGCCACACATGATATCTGTGATCAACCCAGAACAAGATCTTGTTCTTGTTCAAGAACAAGAGTTCTGAAGATGATGATGATATCTTCAAGTCCACGACTCATGACTCGGGTTAATTTACAAACTTTTTATATGCAAACTTATTTTCTTATATACACAAGTAGTAAAATAGTTATGCACCCATAGATGAGAAATTACTTGACTAAAAAATATTTTCCCGAAAAATGTGATATTTTTCCGTGAACAGGCTGTCAATAGCCTTTAAACTACCTCAATGCCAAAAATTTTATCGATCTGAAGTTGCTTCTTTGACGAAAAATAGGAAAAATATACACACTTTCGATCAAGAACAATCTTAAAACTGTTACAAAACAGCAGGCACAAACCAATAATTTCCACTATCGAGGTTTAGCAAAATAGAAATTTTATTCTTGAACTCTTTATTTAATAATATGTATAACGTGGAAATTTACTTCGCAGAAGAGGAAATTATATATTATAATTATTATTATTCATATAAGAGTAAGTCAGTTACCAGCTTCGACTTCCTACAAACGAATGCAAATGGATTCCTCAAGTTTTTCGCATTTGCATACGATCTAAACATACCGGCAACATCATTCGCTGCGAAGACCATTTTTATTATTATGATGAACAAGTTTAAGCCAGCCTTTTCTAATTCTCTTGTATCGCTACGAAATTAATTTTGGTTTTCGTAAAACTCAAACTTTGTCTATAATTGTTTATTTCTTTTTATTGACACTATCAATGAAAATTTTGTCACACTTTTAAAACTATGTATAAACGAGTTAAATCTGTGCATTGAATATTTTGTACAATTTTAGCTTATGTCACCTTTGTCGTCTGAATAGAGGCCAAAACATTATTTTTAATAAATACATGTCTCTCAGTCAGTATTCACTGAATCGCAGAAATCACTGAAGAAATTTTTCCATAAAAGTCATTTTCCATAAATCGTCAAATTGAGGAAAACTTCGAATTTATACAATGCCTTATATGAGTTGTAGTGTTCAGGGAGCGTATACATAGATTATGTACGTGTGTATGTACACATAGTTTTACCTAAGCGAATTGAGGACATCCCCGCCCTGTATGGGAATAAAAAAGGGGATAAACTGTAATATTTATTTTCAACACACTTGCTCGTAAAGTTGCTATTTTTTCTTTAGTCTTACGCCCGGAATGCGGTTTATTACACACTAGTGCGTTTTACTTTTCATTACCGCACTAGTGTTTTTCTTATTCCACTTTTTTTTTAATATCCGTAAAGAGGTTGTTACCAAAAGATTTGTTATTTTGTAAATAAATAAACTTGTTGTACTTAGTCAAAATCTGATAAGATTATACTTCATCTAATTATCTATTAAAGCATTTAAAAAATACAATATTTTAAATCATTAATTACCGTAAATTCTTATTAGAAATACATAATTATTTAGTTTGATATATTGTGGCTGAATGTTCGGTGCCTTGGACTTAACCTGCGCGCGCATAGTTATTCAACCAAAGATACGGCGCGCGAAAAAGCGAAAAAATAAACCGCGCCATTTTGTGCAAACATTTGTTCGTTTATAATTTGCTGATTTGTGACTGAAAAATGTCGATACCTAATTGTTTTTTTCCTCGCAAGTGTGTTGAAAAACGTCGTATGATACGCGTGTGCTTTGTTCATTACAGTCTTGGCTCTATTACAGCCCTCGCCTTGCGGCTCAGGCTCAATTCCGCCTCGACTGTAATGACCAACTTCGCGCACTTGTATCATAATGTTATTTTTCAACACACTTGCTCGTAAAGTTGCTATTTTTTCTTTAGTCTTACGCCCGGAATGCGGTTTATTACACACTAGTGCGTTTTACTTTTCATTACCGCACTAGTGTTTTTCTTATTCCACTTTTTTTTTTAATATCCGTAAAGAGGTTGTTACCAAAAGATTTGTTATTTTGTAAATAAATAAACTTGTTGTACTTAGTCAAAATCTGATAAGATAAGATTATACTTCATCTAATTATCTATTAAAGCATTTAAAAAATACAATATTTTAAATCATTAATTACCGTAAATTCTTATTAGAAATACATAATTATTTAGTTTAATATATTGTGGCTGAATGTTCGGAGTCTCTGGACTTAACCTGCGCGCGCATAGTTATTCAACCAAAGATACGGCGCGCGAAAAAATAAACCGCGCCATTTTGTGTTTTGTGCAAACATTTGTTCGTTTATAATTTGCTGATTTGTGACTGAAAAATGTCGATACCTAATTGTTTTTTTCCTCGCAAGTGTGTTGAAAAACGTCGTATGATACGCGTGTGCTTTGTTCATTACAGTCTTGGCTCTATTACAGCCCTCGCCTTGCGGCTCGGGCTCAATTCCGCCTCGACTGTAATGACCAACTTCGCGCACTTGTATCATAATGTACTATTCTTCAACGGATTCAATTGAATTTTTGTGACACATTTTTGTCAAAAGGTCTCTCTGCACATATAATGACAACACATGAAAAACATAACTTATTTAAATTTCAACATTTACATTAAAGACGTTACTACCTTAAAATATGCATGGAAAAGGCCAAGTAATATTTTTATACTATTTATCACGTCTATCATCTATCAGTAGAAGCTAGTATGAAGTAATTATAAAAAGTTGGTCTGAAATCTCGGCACGACTACCCTCGGGGCCGACAAAGTTCCGATCCTGATCAATTACTCGGCTTATTTAAAAACTAATTTTAATATACCTACTTGGATTTAGGACTAACACTTTTGACATTCTATTAGCAATAACTTTGGGATTAAAATTTTAAATCCTAAATTCCTTCTCATTTTAACACCAAAAAATCAACAATCTAGTCCAGTAGACGTGAAATATCTATCCACTTTACAACTAACTGGAGATTATATAAATAGATAATACATGGATATATGTAGTTGTATATTCCGATCAGATCCTCAGAAACTGATACTCTCGTGTATAGTTGGGTTTATAATATATTGGCGTTATTTAATTTCAAACATAAGTGAGAGATTTAAGATTCAGATTTCAAGACGTATTCACGTACAAAACACGACGGTATTAGAGGCAATAACATGGCCTGGTGCGGACATGGACTGATATGGGAAAACGCTTATCCATTTTCTGCCCCGATTACAGATGCTCTTCAGATTTACATACTAATAGCGTGTCACTCTCTTGACACCAAATCATTTTGTGTGTGCTAAATAAGAAGGGTGCACTATCTTGATAATGTGATAAATATTGCAAAACTGTGCATTGTTGATAGATAAGTAAATAAATGCTATCCAGCTCGTACCTTTGCACTAAGATTCCATATATCATGGATGACAATGACAACACAAATAAATCACAACACAGCCTATGTCTCGAAGAGAAACATATTTTGTATATCACATAAATATCTGCACCGGCCGGGAACCATACCCGGAACCCCTCACTACTTAGATAGCGTCAGTACCAACTAGCTAGGCTATAGGTTCGTTATATATTCAGATTTTTTAAGTAAAATACAGTTTCTGTTTCCTGTACAAAATATGTATGTAAACGCTCATAATATTCATGGCAACTTTTTGGTAAGAATATGTACGTACCTATCCTACTTTGAAAATAATATTTCCTACATACATTCCATTCCCCTTAACAATGATATTGAATTTGACTCATATACGACGAAGACGATCCGACAGGAAACGGGATAGGCATACCTCGGGGTTCATAGATAGGATTATAATGTTGGCTTTAGTTTAATTTGACGTGATATATTTGATATTTGGCGTGAAACCTCTGACATTCGCAAAAAGCGTCGAAAATTACCTCGCCTACCAGTAGGGTAGCACTTTTTTAGGGAACATGATATTCTGATGGATGAATCCTTACACATTTTTTGATATTGCGGCGTATTTTATTTTTAGGTTTACGCCGTAAAATATAAGTACAAAATATATTTTTTGCCTATGACGAGAAAAAATTGCAATGTCTTTTTTTTAATACGAGCACATTATACGGATCACTATACATATATCACTACTAGCTGTCCCCTCGTGGCTCCACCCGCGTGGAATATTATGTTCTCAGGAGTGTTACATTTCCGCTAATCCACACTAATTGAAAAGTCTCTGTAGGTACCTACTTCTCACACTGTGAGAGCCAGAGAGGTGACTCGTGGCCAGCAATCAGAAAGTTATGGGTTGCCATGAAAATACAATTAGATTGGCAGAAGTACAGACGAGTAGATAACCCAATGGCATATCGTTTGCACAAATTCTGATTTCCAGGTATAATTTTGGTGTTGTATATGTTACCGGAAATGTATGAAATCTAGGAATTGTATACATTTCCTAGAAAATGTATACAATGCCTAAGCTCTTTAGGAAATGTATAAAATATTGTTTTAAAAATATATTTTTATTTTACATGCAAACAAGTACGCAAAATTGTTTGCCGATAGGTACTTCGACAGTTCGACCTAGTTGCATGGGTCATGGTAACGCGAGTCATGGTAAAAGATATCAAAATCGTCAGTACCCCTTTGCGTTAAAAAATAAATACATGTGTAAAAGTGTAATACGCAGCTCAAATTCAATTATAAAGTACAAACACTAGATAAATACATACAGTGATGCATACTTCTAGGTCACTTTCTCAAACTGTGCGATGTCTGTCAGTAATCGTTAGCGCTTTATTAAGTAAATGAAAGCACTGAAGCGACCTCATTTTAGTAAAGATATCGAGGAAATTAAACTTACCTATATTAAAAAGACCACGGCTAAGGTTTTGTTTGATGAAATTTTTCCGCCATGAACCCATATCGTCATGCTCCGAAACTAGGTATTAAAAATGAATGAAAATTTTTACAGAAAAGCCTTTCTTGTATCTTGTTGCCAACCTTCATCGGAAATTTACCTTTAATTGAAAATTTAATACAGTAAAACTTTTCGTCTATAAAAACAGATTTATATTAGGTAGACAGGTACCTACTAAATTTTCATAGACCTAGACCGTAAACAACTAAATTGAGCTCTTTTTATCTAGTGGCTTTACTTTTATTCAGCAATCATGTTATGTCTTCATAAACTTCGCAGCTGAAAATAGTACCTATTGCGTTATAACGAAAGCCCGTCTCTCATCTTTAAGTTCTACACAACCTTATCTACTTGTAGCGCACCTTTGTTGCAGTTGAAACAATTTGACGCCTAAAGCGCTGGATCAATTTGTAGTTTTTATCCCGATAGTACGTCCTTGGGTCAATTTAAACGATATTTGTCATTTTTTGACACAAATTATTATATTTATAAGAAACTAAATCTGTGTATGAGTAGAATATGTAACACACATTAATATATTTTATCAGCAATAGTACCTAACGCAGGCGTTAGGAATAGCTACATGTATGATTTACTTAATAAATAATCTATGGTATAGATTATTATGCATGAAGTATCCATAGCCCAGCGCGGCTTGGCGTTATTGTGAACAACATCGGTTAAACAACAAAAAAAATCGTCGATTTCGGTTGCTGTCATTAGATCATAGTCGCTAAGCCACGCCTCCAGTCATCGTGCAATATGAACACTTCCAACATTGGTGATGGTGATGGCCTTTTTTATGGAGTTAAGAAGCAAAAGTGCATGCAGCACCACCCTTCCACTGCCGCGAATCTCCAAAAGTATGGTGGAGTATGTTATAGGTCAATGAAGAAGGCAATGTTAAAGAGAAAGAAATTCTCAATACTGGGTTATCGAGTTAAAGATACCTAATTTAAAGGCGAGAAAACAAAGTTAAGTTCAATTAAACTATTCTTAACATCTTTATCCTTACCGTTTCACTGAATATGTCGACTCATATTGATTTTATAATGCCGTGAAAAATATTGATATTATTTTAGCATCTCGAGTAACGTCGATATAATGTCTCCGGAGACACCAAATATTTGCTAACAGATCCAAATCAACTCCAATCCGGGACTGGCTTCCGACACCCTAATTTGTAAATAAGGGTGTCGGAAGCCACCGGTAATTAATGTAACTACTTTACGATATGATCAAAATAATCTTGACCATTTCATGAAAAAGCCGCGCGTTTAGTTGCCCATATCGAGAAACGATTTCTTATCATTGATCTGCTCAAACCACATCGTGATGTGGCCAATAGACAGTTGACCATATCATGAAATACGACCATTTCATTATAAATGGTCGATCATGTCATGATGTGAGCAAATCTACGATATGGCCACGACATAGACACTGCACTGCAGAGATCCTTCAAGAAGCGGGTCAATTGTTCCTTCTTGGTCTGCAATGTATTGATGACGACTCTCGTTTTGCCAATGTCCATGGGCGATGGTGATCACGTACCATCAGGTGACCCGTCTGCTCGTTTGTCTACTTAATAATAATAAAAAACTAAAAATGAATGAGTACCATTTTAGTAACACGTTCTCGTTCATTTTCTTGAATTAAAATAACTAGTAGGTACGATCTAAAGAAATCTTACCGCGATGAAAGCGCTCGCCGCGTCGCTTTGATGCAAATGGTAATTACCATTTTAGAAGTCCTAAACAGATGTAAATCATTGTCGTTTGTGATTAACTTCCAGCTCTGTTTGAACGATCTAAATGTCTTACAAAGCTTTATCTTATTTAAATAGTCTTATTTTATTCACTCCCTCTCTACACTATACTTTTAATTGAGTCGCCAATGCTACTCCCCGTTAAAAACAAATTTATCTGTGCTCACAGTTCTATTGAGTGTTTCCATGACGATCGTGGATAGGTAGGTCCATTTAATAATGCGCAGTACCGGCGTTAGGGTAGGGCGCGGTTGGGCGACCGCCCAGGGGCGCCGGACGAAAAGGGGCGCCGCAAGCCGCGGATATTGCCACTAGTTCATTTAAGAAAATTTTCGTTTGAGCATTTTTGAACGTTCGGCTACAACCCATTAATGGCCCACTACTGAGCACGGGTCTCTCCTCATTATTGAGGAGGCCTAGAGCATACTCCACCACGCTGCTTCAGTGCGGATTGGCGGAGGGGTTAGTGGCCAACCCGGTGTCGAAAGTTTTCAAGCCACCCGAAGGCCTCCACGTTTTCAACACACGTTTATCAACACACTTGCGAGGAAAAAAACAATTAGGTATCGACATTTTTCAGTCACAAATCAGCAAATTATAAACGAACAAATGTTTGCACAAAATGGCGCGGAGGTTTATTTTATTTTTTCGCGCGCCGTATCTTTGGTTGAATAACTATGCGCGCGCAGGCGCGCAGGTTAAGTCCAGAGGCAAAGAACACCGCCATTCAGCCACAATATATTAAACTAAATAATTATGTATTTCTAATAGGAATTTACGGTAATTAATGATTTAAAATATTGTATTTTTTAAATGCTTTAATAGATAATTAGATGAAGTATAATCTTATCTTATCAGATTTTGACTAAGTACAACAAGTTTATTTATTTACAAAATAATAAATCTTTTGGTAACAACCTCTTTACGGATATTAAAAAAAAAGTGGAATAAGAAAAACACTAGTGCGGCAATGAAAAGTAAAATAAACCGCATTCCGGGCGTAAGACTAAAGAAAAAATAGCAACTTTACGAGCAAGTGTGTTGAAAAAAGAATTATCAAAATCGATATAGGTACCCATTAAAAAGTAAAAACAGTCATACCCATGTCATCGATGAGCGGCGCCATCCGGAGCGTCACGCCGACCAGCAGCAGGCAGAGGAAGAGCAGCAAGCACGCCGTCACCATGATGGTATACCGCGCCCGGCGGGGCAGCTCGTCCGGGTCCAATACCTGGGACAAACAGTTTTCTACACGAGACACAAACACGAGATAAAACCATCTTAATGGTCACAGTTCCTCTTAACGAAATAAGTGAGATTTAATTTCTAAAATTCACACTATTTTTATTACTAACTTTTTACAAAAAATAACCGATTTTAAAATCAATAAGTAGGGATAACTCAAAAACTACCCTTCAGATGTCGCTCAAATTTATATGGGTCTTGACCCATGTAGTCGTGTAGCACGACTACACTTTGAATAAGAAAAGAAGTGGAAAAAGCGGAATAACTAGTCAAAATTTATGAGGTAACAACCATAAATTAAATACACATTATTAGAAATTATTCAAAACCTACCCGTCACAATATGTCGCGCAAATTTTTAAAATGAACAAATTATTAAAATCTGTTCACCCCGTGTAAAGTTATGAGGTAACACAAATAAAAAAGAAACAAAAAAAATACCGTCGAATTGAGAACTTCCCCCTTTGAAGTCGGTTAAAAATACTGTTTTACGTTTACCAACGCCTTGCTATTACAGAAAATAAGTAAATCTTTTAAGAGTTGCGCTGTCGGAAGCTAAGATAAATGATTTCTCAAAGGAATTTCTTGAAAAGCTTCAAACTTTTTAACAAAATAAACCCTTTCTCACCTATCTAGATTGATAAATTCTTACAGCTTTTGTTTCATTTGGAATACCTTGTTGGCTCTACTCAAATAATGTTGGTAACGTACCTAATTTCTCTATCATCAGATTATGGAACTTATTTTATAATTATCTTCTGCCCACGGCTTCACCTGCGTTTTAAATTCTCCCACATAATTTCTTTATTTGCTTACCGATGTAAACGAAAAATAAAAACACTACATTTTAAGTGAAGCCCGCCCCAATATAATTTTGAAAACTATAAAACTTTGGTACCTACTACCAGTTTAACTTTTTTGTTTGGATTTTTTCCTGAATGGCCATTAGTCCTACCATGACCCACTTTAAGGTTATCCATTAATTTTATTACCGAACACCCTGTATACAATGTACCTAACATGACCTAACATTATAAATTAATTTTAATAATTCTCCACTGCAATGTCTTGCAACAACTGAAAA
Organism: Hesperia comma; assembly: GCA_905404135.1. Lineage (NCBI taxonomy): Eukaryota > Metazoa > Arthropoda > Insecta > Lepidoptera > Hesperiidae > Hesperia > Hesperia comma. Next base: position 8,473,243 of record FR990021.1, on the reverse strand, counting down.
TCCGCACTCAATACAGGAAACAGAGATTTATCTTCCTAAATCCGGATGACGTGACTCTTTTATACAGAACTAGCTACCGAACATTGAGATACTGTGTACTAAAGTACTACCGAACTGCTTTTATACAGAACCGACGACGGCTAGGCTCCCGTGCATTTGCTGACCTTTAAAATTATATTGTTGACTCCAGCTGGTAATGAATCCAGGACATTTCACGGGATTTTCAATTCAGAACATTAAAGGTGCTAGCCGGTCCTGTCAGCAACAATATTATAACCAGTAGGTAAATACATCCTAAAATAGATATGTAGATATTGTAAACCATATTGTCAAAATTTATATGTCCTGTATTTTTTTATCCACCGAAAATATGTTTTACTCCAAAAAGTTCAAACGAAAGCTCAATTCGCGCAAAAGCTTTGACGTCGTGAAAGTCATCTTTGTAGGTATTGTTCATTCCTTCCTGTCCTGCTCCATAAAAAAATGAGAAAAATGGATATTTTTGTCAATACCAAGCCAAAATATAATGAGTTCCTTTTAAATTCATGGTAAAGGCAAAGCAAAGTAAATGCGTCTGGCGATGGTAGATCTTCCATTATAATGTACCTACCTACCCTCTGTTTGGTGGTTCTTTTAATATTGGTGTATTTTTGTATAATATGTTGGTATACACACACAGGAAGGATCGGAAACAAAACGTGTATTGTTGTTGCATTTTGTAGGACTTATATAAAAAAGATGTGTAGTTATATTCACTCTCAAAAACTCGTAGGTTCTTAGTAGGTAGGTACCTACTACCTACACACGCCCGCTCTTAACAAATCCGAAATCGAATTAAGAATGCATTATCTATCAATAATTAGTATAATTATATTGAGAACTTACGTAATAACGTGTTAAACACATTATGAGACAGGAATTCATTCGTACATGCTATAGCTATACCTACTGCATGCTAAATTTTTTAGGAGTCAGTACAACAATCTTTTGTTAATTAAATGTCAATCAAGCAATATTATACATAAATGTATTTAAATATAAATATATTAATGAAAAAGTTTTAGTGATTTATGAAGCTAATTTTAAGTATTAACTAAATGTACACCTTTCCTGGATGGAGAATAACCAGCGCCATCTAGGACACAATTTGAAACACTTAAATCACCTATTCTCACCACGTAGTAGAACTTACTGATCAACGCCATCTAGTGGTTCTGGAGAAACTCAAATGAAGTTGGCTAACTCACGCGGGGAGTTTAACACACAAAACTCCTAGATGGCGCCACCATAAAACTATTTAAATAAGCTTACAAGCAATATTGTATCAAGATTCAATTTTGGCAGGATACATTGAAATTGTTTATGTATTTAAATAACAATAATAATATAAATTTAAGTTATTTACGTGGGTTAGGCAGCGCTTCGTTTCTGTCACAAAGTTTTATAACATTTTTATGACACTATTTTTAATTCAATATAGAAAATGCCACCCAATGATACTTAGTTGTGACCCAATGATATTCCGTAAAATATTTTCGATGTACCTAATAAAAATATTGCAATTAATCAGTTGGCAATGAAAAAAGTTCAAAAGAAGTTTCTGCCAATAGCTAAATTGTTTTTGTTAATGAGGCGAAACATTTTCGGTAAAATAATACTTCGACAATCTAAAAATATTATGTCAAATAATGCATATTTGTAGCAATTATGAAGTCTCGGATAAAGAACTAAACAAAAAATATTTAGTGCATTATTTCTTGGAAATAACTTAGACTCTACGTTACTCTACTCGACTCTACGATTTAGAAAAATCAACGGCAATAAACACCAAAGAATAGCAGTTTTGCCTATATAATCTAAGAAAGTTAGGAAAAAAATCTAGAAGTTTTAAAAGTTGATGCTGCTTATTTTTTAAGGTTTTTAGATGAACATACCTACCTACTCAAAGTCCCTAATAAGTTTATCAAAGAGTTACTTTGTCATTAATTTAATCATATACCTAGGTATTTTGGCAATATACCTAATTCTGAACGTCATTTTATTTGCCCTACTGCCGTTTGCTAAAGTTGCTATACATCTCTTTTTAAGAGGAGAAGAAAGGCAAAACAAACTCCTCAGCACATCTTTTAAATCAATTTACATTACCTAAGTAATTTACTATTTCTAATCCATAAAAACTTACATGTATAACTTTAGCCTGTTCATCAATGGCGGAGACCAACAGTGTTCGATGTTTCTTAGGTTTGTGCGTATGTGTGTGTGAATGGTGGCGCCTGCGTCGCTTCCGTCGCCGCTCTAGCTCCAGCTGCTCTGCACTAGGGATGCTCCTGGTAATAAATAAAAAATTAAATTGCGTGTACTTATGTACGCGCGTAAGAAGTTATACTTCTTTGGCATCATTAAATAATAAATATTCAACGTTAATAATTTCATAATATTTAGTATTAATTATACTAAAAAGACGTGTGGCACTCGGAGACTGCCGCGGTAAAGCTATTGCAATAGCATTATATAGTATAAATTAACAAAACAAAAAATAATACTGCAGTTGTGATAATAATAAAATTGTTACGTCATAATGGGCGGACATCTCACGGGGCGATTTGACATAATATGATGAAGAGTAAAGCAAACTATACAAAATATATTTCTGAACGCACGCAATACAACAACCAAATGTCATTATTTATAGTGTCATTATTTTATGTCATGTATGATGTATGTCTATGTTATTTTGCATGTTTTAAATCTAAATACGCGATAATTCGACTATTATGAATACATGTTGTTGATTCCAACGCCTTATTTAATCCAGATCTACATGTAATTATTCTTAAAATACCGAACCGACGGGGCGAAAATCAAATGTTTGACAGGTAAGATTTGTATGGGAAATTAAAATTTTCATTTTTAGTATTTTCCTCGCAATTTTTCCATATTTTCTCATCGCTGCAACCTTCCCTGAACTTCCACGAATATTTTAAGACTAAAATTAGCCAAATCGGTTTAGCCGTTATAAAGTAAAAGTTAGTTAACTCAGTTAAAAGTTCTGTTACATTGACAAAGGCCAATGAGTGGTTTAGCAATGGGTTTAGCCGGCAACTTCATACTGTTGCGCGCGCATCGTAAAATTTCACGCGCCTAACTTCATACTGTTAATTTTTTGGTGTTACAGATGCGCGCGCATCGTAAAATTTCACCCTCATGAAATTTCCATAACGCGCCTAAAGAAGTATAACTTCAAAAATACAATCCGACACATTAATAATAATTTAAACTCAATAAATTGGTTGAGCTTGCAGTACTTTGAAAGTTTCTATTTGAAAAAAGAACATTGTCTGAAAGGAGAACTGCCATTTTTGACCCAGACCCGACATGAAAGAAACATATCCCATTTTTTTGTTATGTTGAGTATAACAAATATCTATTTTTGTTATATTCGAAATAAGTGGCTAACAACAAAATATTTCACTTTAAGCTTTTGAATTTTTTCATACTAAAAAGAAATGTTTGATATTTATTTGCACAAAAAACTTGTAAAATTGCAACTTACAAAAAGGAATGAAATCCCACCAAAAACATTTTCATGTAAAGTGTTGCCAAGACGACTGCGTACGGTTTACCTTGTGAAAAAGATATCAGATCTCATGTAGAGCCAAGCTTCTGAATCTACAGCTCTAACTCTACAAACCCTAACTTCACTAACTCTACATCTCAGTAAAAATGTATGGTTTGGCTGTTTCGCTACCGTCACGAAAGCGTAACGAATGCCTTCGAATTCTTCTCACTGCTAAGCGAATATTTAGTTTATAAAGTCGAAACAGCCAAGCCATACATTTTTACTGAGATGTAGAGTTAGTGAAGTTAGGGTTTGTAGAGTTAGAGCTGTAGATTCAGAAGCTTGGCTCTACATGAGATCTGATATCTTTTTCACAAGGTAAACCGTACGCAGTCGTCTTGGCAACACTTTACATGAAAATGTTTTTGGTGGGATTGGATTATCCAGATGACCTACTGTTCTAGTGAATAATAATACGTTACTATTACGGTAAGACCTCACGATGCGGAATTTTTCCGCGTCCGCCGCGGAAACTGAATTGCGCTACAGCGCACGTCGCGGAGCTAAAACGCGTCGTGAGTTTTTAGTGTGATTTTATTTTATAATTATATTTTTAAACTTCAATTAAGTTATATCAATCGAGTTAAGGTTCATTTAATCTTTAAAGGTAAAGAATAAAGATACCATTAAAAATCTGGGAGCTTGATAGTGGAATATAATATTGATTGCTCTTATGGAGATAAAAGTTTGTTGACTGTCTATATTTCCTATTTTTATTAACTTTGGGACATTCTAAATGGATACAATTGCTATTAAGTAAAAAATAAATGGTTTTCAAATATTTCGCCTGAGTAAAGTCACATAGCTATAAATGTGTAGTTGTTAGCCACTGTTATTTAAAATACTGTTATTATATTTTTGTTACATGTAATATGACAAAAAAACTGAGGTACTTTTCATTACTGTCGGGCCTGGGTAAATTTTCTATGGGCCATGGCAGTTCTCCTTTTTACATTCTTTTTATAATATCTGAAAATCTACCGAACTGAATCGGTTTAAATCTTAGTTCAATAGAAGTCTTTAGGATGCCATCCATCCCGTTTCTACTGTCAAATCTTTTTAACTGTTTTAAGCGGCTCATTAAACTAATTTTCAGGGATCCCAAACCGTGAAAAACTGATGAAGTTTCGAAAATCAGTGAGAAGTCAGTAACTTCCCCGTGATTTTTTATTATCTTAGGGGGAAGTTAGAAAAAAGAGCAAACGGCTGCAGCAATTCATGAGAGATTAGTCGCCAAGCAAAGCATCGAAATAATAATTCGCCAGTTACATTTGGATTATGTAACATCTTACGTTATGTAATCCAGAAGTTAGTGAGATATAGGCACTACTTTAACAATATTTCTGAAATTAAAATTGCATGAATATGTTTGCAATCAAAAGAACGAATGAATCAGTGTAGTGTGTAAAAATACGTTTATTGTCATGGAAAATATTGAAATTTTTCTGCGAATCTTTAAATTTTTTTCATAGAACCATTCCTGATACGTCTACAATCTCTACGTAGGTAAAATGGAATTTTTTAGCAAACTTTATTTCAAAATGGCAAACTCCGTCTTCGGTACCTAAGCATTGACATAATTCGAAAACATAAAGAAATGGCTCGGCGTCAACATAGCATGGTAGGGAGTGACCCTCTGGCTGCGAAGCACCGGATTTAATTCCTCACCGAAGAATATATTTAAATGACGGATACATGTTTAATCTTACTGATGTCGGCTCATTCACACGAGGACGAATCGTCTTTTTTCACGAATCGTCTTTTTTCACGATTCGTTATTTTTTTTGACGGCGGCAATGCTTTTTAAATACTCATGTTCACACGCTTGACGAATCGTGAAAAAAGACGAATACGGATACGTCTTTTACAAATCACGAATCGTGAATGTTTTATGATTATGACGGATACGTCTTTTAGAAATCACGAATCGTGAATGTTTCTGAACCAATCTGAAATGAGCTAAATCACGAAATAAATGTGAACTTCAATGCGGATATTTTGACGAATCGTGAAAAAACACGATTCCGTATTCAATGTGAACGTCCATCCGTCAAGACGTATCGTGTTTTTTGACGAATCGTCAAAGACGTATGCCGTGGGAATGAGCCCTAGTCATAATAAGAAATCCCAGAGCAAGTTTATGAATGTTAACGTTTAGTTTTACGTCTTTTGAGGTTCAATAAAGGCATCATCATTTTAGTAGATAAAGCTATTAAATATTCACAGGGAAACACGCCCGGACACTCACGTAATGAAGGCTGTGACAGGCTCTGACCAGCTCCGGTCGGCAGCGTTTAGATTAGCGCTCGGAAATGAACGGCACGTCACTATTCACAATGCGTTTGCTACGTGAGCCGACTGCCGCAAAGAAGAATATTACAGTAAATATGGAACGCACTATTACTGAAAGTTCATTTAGAATAGAAGTTATGTTAATATGTATTAGTAGATCCGTCCTGATTTTGATTATTTTGTACGCTTATAAATCCTTAGCGGTTTTAGGTGATGCTCGTACAAACAAACTTAAAGAACTTATTGTTCTCTTTGATCTTTGATTCAAAGCGACGTATGTAGACATTTCATTTGCTACTTTTTAAGTTAGACCTCCAGCAATACAGTAGTAAAAATCCCAATTTTTTATCGTTTTTGCCTAGTATACTGACATATTTCTAAAGATACACTTAAAAATTGTTGTGGTTTCGAGGATAAATTAGTACCAGTAAACATAATATCAATTTTATGCTATAGACTTTTTCTGTCAAGTTGAGCAAAGCTATCACTTTGAACCAATCTTTTTAACCGACTTCAAAAAAGAAGGAGGTTCTCAATTCGACCGTATAATTATATGCTTTTTTTTTTATGTACGTTCAGCGATTATTCCGTCGTTTATGGGCCGATTTTGATAATTCTTTTTTTGTTGTAAAGTAGATATGCGCAGTGGGGTCCCCTGATAAGGACACCAGGATCTGATGATGGCATCTCGGAGAAATCGAGGGGAACTTTCGAAAATTGTATGGACAACTAGTGTGTTTGTTCATGTTATCATAAGTACATTAAAGCGCTACCATTTCATGAAGATCTGGAGTCGATCTGATGAAGCCGAAAGACAGTCGAGGGAACTCCTCAACGATTTACTGCAGTTATCTAGTGTTTGGGCTTGATTAATTTGTAGTGACGAGAACTTTACACTTATATGTTGAACTAGCTGTGCCCGCGGCTCCGCCTGCGTGGAACTCAGTATGTCACAAAGTTTTTCCTGCGTGAATCCTGATCACGCGAGAATTCTAGGATAAATAGTGGCTTATATATAACATTCCACAACTTCCACTACCTCCCAGTAAAAGCCCCATTTGAGCTCGCGAGTTCATTCGCGAATAGGAGCTTTTCCCGCGTGAACGTCGATCCTGCGGGAATTCTGGGATAAAAATATATGTTGCTCCATAACCTCCTTTATCTCCCAGTGATAGTCCCATAAATAAAAAAATCTAAGCCCATGACTTGGCGCGAAGGTGTTTTTCCCGCGTGTATCCTGATCCCGCGGGAATTTCGGGATAAAAAGTAGCCTATAAGTATGTTGGTTCACAATCTCCTCTATCTCCCAGTGAAAGTCCCATAAAAATATAAGCCCGCGATTTGGCGCATAAGAGTTTTTCCCGCGTAAATCCTGATCCCGCGGGAATTTCTGGATAAAAAGTAGCCTATATGTTGCTTCAAAACCTTCCGAACCTCTCAGTAAAAGTTCCATTAAAATCCGTTCAGCCGATCCGGAGATAAGCGTGTACAAAGAGACAAACTTTTTTTATAACTTTTCAACCCCTATTTTACCCATTTAGGGATGATTTTTTAAAAAACTTTGATACAGGTTTTTCATTATTTTTTTTCATAATTCTAAACACCAATTTTCATAACACCTGGTTTACAATTGACGGACTTTCATACAAACTTTGAACCCCTATTAGACCCCTTTAGGGGTGGAATATAAAAAAATCCGTTCTTAGCGGATCCCTTCTAACTATAAACTACTACCCTGCGAAATTTCATCTCAATACGTTCAGCGGTTTCTGAGATTTTGTGATGAGTGAGTGAGTCAGTCAGTCAGTGACCTTTCGCTTTTATATATATAGATTGAGCGCCATCTGGCGAGTAGTTTTTGAGTTATCTCTACTTATCAAGATTGAAGTCGGTTATTTTTTTTTTGTAAAAAGCAATTTTGAAAGTCGTTTTCATAAGGTACAGTAAATTTATTTCAACTTTGCACAGGTATTTGTGATGAGTAACTCTACTCGTACGACTGAGCGGGCGGTCGGCTGCAGTGTAGGAAAACCCGTCGGAAATATGACAAAAAAGTTTTCAAATAAAAACGTATTTTTTTTTTACTTTTTCCTAAGCTTATGGATTTATAAAACGCCGTTTCAATAAAATAGAAAATATTTATACAAAGTTCAACAACACTCCTGAGCTGACTTTCAGTATGAATAGAATAGTTAATTTTCATCTTATGTTTTATAGTCAAATACAAAATTAAATTACACCAAAAGTTGTTTTTCAAATTTCTTTTCAGGAATCGGCTTCCATAGTTTTATCGTTTAAACGCCATTTTACTAAAAAAACATATTTTATACCTACCAAAATGCTATACCTACATAATTCAGGAATAGAGCTACTCTTCAAACTGCTGGACCGATTTAATATTACCAAACATACATAGCTAAGAATCACTGCGATGAACAAGGCTTTTGACTAAAAAACTGCACTCAATTTGGTTTATTCATTCGGCAGCTATAGTGCAACAGGCAGACACAGTCAGACAGACAGAGTCAAACTTATAACAATGTCCTTATTGCGTGAAGAGTTAAAATATAGATTTATTTATTAATGGACGGACTTTTATACAGGGTGGCCAAAAAGTCGTGAATCAAACGCAATGACCGGTTAGGTTAGCTGGGGTCATTCGCTGCAAAAAACTGTTCTACAGGAGGTCTCTATCTCTCTCTAAAGTGACTCACGGTAGATACGTGGGCGTGCTTGTTTTCAGGGATAATGAGTTTCTTTATTAATGTGCACATACGTTTCATTCTGTAAACGGGATTTATACCGGTAGCACCGGTTAACCTATCCTGCTAATGTATGCTTTCGCTATAAGTACCTATTGAAGTTATTTTTTATCACATATCTACTTACTTACCTATATAATCTACCTATATAATCTTATACAAATAAATGTAAATTTTGCAGTTTTTTACATTTAAATTACAGTTTTGGGGTAATGATTTTGCTTAAAAACTCAAAATAAGTACATATACGAATAATGTGAGAGTAGACGACAAGCACTAGATTTTTATTATTTAATAAATTTTAAAAATGAATTATAAAAATCGGTTACCCAGAAAAAAATTATGAGCTTATGAGGTAACACAAATAAAAAAAGTGTGTGTCAGCTACGACGCACAATTGGAGTTTACTCCTTACGAACGATAATTATGATATATATCGAATAGAAAAAAAGGGTAAATGAACGCATCTGCTAAAATGATAAGAGAAACAAACATATATCTGTAATTATTCGGATTATTTATATTACTTCAATAAAGCGTATTACATAAAGTATGTTACAAAATAATATAAATAAAATTTTATTTAAAATTTCGAACTTGGCGAGGTGCACTGCCGTGCACCAAGTATTATAAGAAATAGGAAACGAAAAAATAATTTTAATGAACAAAACATAAGGGGTATTTTTTGTGGAACTTAGCTTAGACACTACCGTGTCTCTAATGAAGCTAATATTCGAATTTGAAATATGTATATTTTTTTTTATCAATTGTATTTCATATAAACTTGGCTTGAACACTGCCGTGCACCCTATTAACCAACGACCAAATAAATAATAAACGAAATAAAACTTTATTTAAAATTTCGAACTTGGCGAGGTGCACTGCCGTGCACCAAGTATTATAAGAACTAGGAAACAAATAATTTTAATGAACAAAACAAAAGGGGTATTTTTTGTGGAACTTGGCTTAGACACTACAGTGTCTCTAATGAAGCTTATATTCGAATTTGAAATAATATGTATATTTTTTTTATCAATTGTATTTCATATAAACTTGGCTTGAACACTGCCGTGCACCCTATTAACCAACGACCAAATACCCTGTACTCGGCAGCAGTATACAAGTTGTGGCAGAACTTCGTAATACGCAGGCGCGCAACACACACGTACAAACATACGCACAGTACAACTATACAGTAAGACTACGAAGTATCGCGCAAAGAGGAGACCCCGAGAATGAGATACGCTGTGTAATGTATTCCATCTCATTCTTTTACACGTTCAATCCTACAGATTTATATGTTTGTCTCTTTCTACATAACGCCTCAACTTTTGTTAACACTTGATTTTACTCCTCATAAAATTCACGTACCGGGCCTTATAACTCAAATCGTTTCTTATGGAGTAAACTCCAAAAATTACACTTGACTCGCTAGGCATAATTATGGCATTGCCACTCCCCGCCAAAACCAAACTTATTTATTACCTGTGCTCACAGTTTAATTCGCCGGGTCATCTAAATTTACTATGGGCATTTTTAGGTTCCACCGTCAATCTTAAATCTACCATAATCGCATAGGCGAAAAGCTGGTATTTGTGTGCCGTGCAATTATGGAGTGAATGGAGTATAAATCAGAAGCTCCCCGCTTTTTAAAGTCGTATAAAAAAGAGAAAATATTAGGCAAGTTATAATGGCAGTTAGTAATTTTAATTGTCTATTTACCCGTGTTGAGGATGCGTATGGAGTTTGAGTTTCTTGTGTTTGTGCGTGGCGACCTCTCCCTCACACCAGTGTGACGTCACTACATCCCCCGGACTCTCTACGATGGACGCCTCCTCTGTAATACACACGTAACACTTAATGTAGTTTCAGTTACCAAAACAATAAATACACGGTCAATATCATACGTGGCTCATGGGATATATATTATTCAAGTTAATTGGCTTTATCGACTTAACCTTATAACACCGATATACGATGTTGGAGTGCTTGTGTAGTGTAGTGTACTCAAAGGGTTAATTCATTAGATTATTTCGTTCAGTAACGTCATGTAAGCAAGTGAATAAGCTGAATACATATTGACATGGCATGTTTGATACAATATCTGTTAGAAAAGTTTAGGTAAGTATTCTATCAAATATTTTACCACCATCACAAATTGGACTGATGACAAATTGAACTGTTTTGAACTGAAGAGAACTCTGATATAATTTTTAAAATTTCCGAAATCATACCGAGAAGCGAAACAATAGAATCTTACGAACAAAAACTTATGAACACTGGCCTGGAACCTTCGAAAAAGAATAAACATAGCTAAGTTAAGTATCTACAACGGAGCTATGGAAAGATTTTTCCTGTTTTAACTGATCAAACGTCTTCGTCGTTTTATGGTACCTACCGATATGATTTTCAGCGCATTCGTACAGTTGGGCTACCAAATATAACGGGGAGTAAATTAAATCTGCGAATTATGCCACTTGGATGCAGTGTATTGCGCGGCTTTACGGAATTTTATACTTGCACTTGTATAAAAAAATCTTTCGGAAAGTAATAACACCGAAGTACCAACTCGTTATAATTCTTCGAAATCTATAATTAAAACAATTTTGGACGGTCAAAAGAAAACGAATAATAGAAAATGTGACGAAATAATAATAGGGAATGAAAATGTTAATCAAGTAACAACACATTTCTTTTCTGATACAGTTAAGTTCGATAATCTGCCCGATTAATTAATATGTGTAACAAAATACGATTGGATAATCCCATTAAGTACCAACTAACTTTCAGCGAGTGCCGTAGTTAGACGCTGTGAGTTCATGTGACCGGATTATTCCCTTTGTATAACCTATACAGTGCTCTGTTAGTTCTTCTTTTTCACTATAGTGGTGTGTTGTTGTTGTTTTCATCATGTATACGACAATATTGTTTTTATGAAATTAAGGAATTGACGTAGCAAACGAGCAGGCAGCACCACCTTTCCACTGCCGCCCATGACAACTGTGACCGATACAGAACAAGACTCAGTTAAGGGACTAGGATGGTTAGTCCAGTTAACAGACTGTATTAGAATATTATTTGGTTAGTTTGTTAAGTGTGACGACAGGGATTGCCAGTGATATGACATAAACTTTGTAAAGACTTTTGTTCTAACCTAAAAGATACAGTAGGTACATAAATTAAAAATAAAATTCATCTAGCATGATAGCATATTGGCACGGAGTCAAAACTACGAAGTACAAAGAGATAAGTCAAAATTTATAGCCTACGTTAAGACGATACTTTGGAACTTTAGTTAACTTTCTAATCCACTATTTGTTTAGTCTCTTTTTATGAATCAAATTTTAATCTTTAGGTGCATGTAACTCAACATCTCTACCCTGTTCTTTCTAGATCTGTTTAAAACTATACGAGTGTCAAGATGTGCCATCAGTCTGACAGTAAGTGAAGAAGAAAAGGAAAGAAAGAAAGAAAAATAAATAAAAATTACAACAGTCAGTATAATTTTTAAATGAGCACACATATAATTTTTGATGAAAAAAGTAAATTAAAATGGACCAAAAATGTTACGAAGATAATTGGCGAACGTGCAGGTGTATTCATCTCACTATTTGTATTGGTACGTAATTCCATCCTCGCTATCAGTTTATTGTGCCCTCAGTCACTCATGGTTCGTCGTGTGCGACATTCAGCCTGCTGATTATTGTAACAATTTTACTCCATTTTAATTAACTATTTTCAAAAAAAAATCCCTTTGTGCTCATTTAAAGACTGTACTGACTGTTTTTTTTTTCTTCCCTTCTTTCCTCTTCTTTTTCTTCCCTGTTTTTTAAACCCTGGTGCATCAAGATCAGGAAGGTTGGTTAGGGCTCAAAATAGATGAAACCTTACACTTACATCTCCATCGGTACCTCTGTGACAGAATTAGAATGAGATGAGATTCGTATTCGCAATTACTAATTGAAATGTTGTTAACAACATTTAACAGAACTCAATAACATTCCTTGCCTGGTGGGGCACTAATAATCTCACCACCAAAAGGTCGTAAAAAACCCTGTTCTAAGTAAAATCACGAGTCTTCTTCTAAATCAGTCACAGTTGTTTAAGACGGGAACTTGTTTATTTTTTGTAAATATTAAAATCGTCCTTAAAAGAGTAGTTAGTATACTTTTATACATTTTTAACTTTATATTTTACAGTTAATTCCTGACTTATTTATTATTTATTTAATGAAAAATATCGTTCTTAATATATGAGTCTTTACCTTAAATCTGTATCTTTACCTTTTCCTCCTTACCCTAAGGTTGTCTGGAAGAAATCGCTCTTTAGCGATAAGACCGCCTATTGTATTTCAATTTGTTATATTATGTCTCTTTTATGTTTCTCTATATGGTGTACAATAAAGAGTATTATTATTATTATTATTATGAGTATATTATGCAATTTTTCATGTACCTGAGTGACCATAAGCCTTAAAAAGCTAAGCTAAGCTACAACCCACTAATGGCCCATTACTGAGCACGGGTCTCTCCTCATTACTGAGGAGGCCTAGAGCATACTCCACCACGCTGCTCCAGTGCGGGTTGGTGGAGGGGTTAGTGGCCAACCCAGTGTCGAAAGTTTTCAAGCCGCCCGAAGGCCTCCGACATGGCTTAACGACTGCTATCAATCGATAACAACCGGGACGGACGGCTTTACGTGCCCTCCGAAGCACGGAAGCGCTCAAGATAATTTGCCACTAGCGGTCACCCATCCAACTACCGACCGCGCCCGCTGTTGATTAACTTTGTCGATCGCTTAGGATCGACGCAAGCCGCCGGGGACCATAAGCCTTATGAGAAATAAAATGCTTAAACCTTAATTCCTGGAAAGCAGTTCCAGGCCCTACACTAAAGCATAAAAAAGTATATGTTACAAACGTATTAGAAGTAAACATATCCCCTTAATACATTCCACATAACATACAGCCGCAGACATTAAGATGGCTCGCGTTACAGTTTCGTTTGTCGTACGCTAACCGGAACCACAGTGCAGTCGCCCGCTTTCAAGGAAGCTTAACCGTGTTTTCATTGTACCCGTTGCTTTTATACCGGGGAACTCTAACTGAAATGCAGCTGAATTTTATGTGCAGTACCTATGTTGAGTTTATGTTGTTCATTTTCTTTCACCAATCCGCACTAGCAATATCGTGGAAAATGGTTTAAGTCTCCTTCGTTATGAGCAAAGGCCAGTGCTCAGGATTGGGTTTAATGGGTTGAGCGAAGGAAATGTTTTTAATACATTACTACAGTGTCTTTAATATGCAAGTTGACTCCATTTGTTCACCGCTAAGCCCCTATCCCTATCTCCACCCCTCCCTTTTTTCTCCACCTCCCTTTCCATCCCTACCCCTTCCTGACCTTCCTACCCTTCCCGCCTCTCTCACGTCTCACGTCTCTCCCCCAACTCTTTTCCTTCTGTCCCCCTCTCCCTCCTTCTCTCTCCCTTTCCCTCTTTACGACTTAATGCCTCAATACAATCCTTTCCTCTCCCTTTTCGTAACGCAGAAGTAATAGAGTCTCACCATCAAGCTTCTCCCCCTCTTCATCTCAACATCTCTCACCCTCCCATCTCCCGCTATCTCATTTCCCCTTTGTACTTATTATAAGTTAAAGCTTGATTATAATCATTCCCTCTCCTCCTCTCCCATCTCGTAACAGTTATTATGTCTCACCGTCAGGCACATAATTCCGTAGCAGCAGCAGCAACGGATGCGTGCGCGCGCGCCGGCGCGCCTGCTCGGCGTGCAGCGCGCGCGCCTTGCGCTCCACCAGCGCCACCAGCACCGCCTCCAGCCGCGCCGCGCCCGTCTCCTCCGTGCAGACCGCTTTGTCGACAGTCTGCGTTTGAAATTGGAATGTTGGTTTATTTTTTTATTGGTTGGCAGGAATATGTAGTTGTAGGCGAGTGTTCGGTGGTCAGTACCTAACTAAATTCAAATGAAATAAGTCAACGACTGTGTTGTGCTAAGCGTTTTGGGATTGAGTCGCAGTCGCGTAGCTAATAGGTAAATAGCGTTATGTGAGTTAAGTGCCTTAGTCTACGCACATCTTGTGATAGGTTTGAAATTAGAACGTGACTTTACCCACAGAGGTATTCATTGCTGTGTAAGTAAGTGTAAGTGTGTATACATTCAGCGGTCACCAGTGCCTCTATTATGAGTTGTTGTAGTAAACGTAAAGGACGTTACTATTGCAGTTGACGTTTAGAATTTGTATGAGAATTGTAGTTCAGTATCGTAACCGCTAGAGGCGCTGTACGGATTCTCATACAAATTCTAAACGTTAACTGCAATAGTAACGTCCTTTACGTTTACTACAACAACTCATAATAGAGGCATTGGTCACTACCTACGTATAGGTATTTATATTCGAATTTAGAATTCGATTTAATAAGTCGACGGCTGCGTTGTGTTATTGAGCTAAGCATACATCTACACACATCTCGTGATCAATTAGATTTATTGATCGATGCTAGGAAAAAATGAATGCCACCATTCGGTCGTCTCAACCTATACCTAAGTCTACAAATTCAAATTTGAAATTCAATTAAATTAAGTCGACGCCTGTGTTGTTTTAAGCATACATCTCGTGTTTAACATGGGGTTAAGATAATTGCCACTTATGACAAGTGACCGACCCAGAAGAAAACTCAAATCGGAAATAACTAATATGGATAGTCCAGTTAGCAGAGGGTTTTAGAACGTTGGTTGGTCTGTTCGTTAGCAGGTATGAGGCATTACGGCAGGGGTGGTTGGTGATAGTTGCAGTTAGATCGAGATAGTAATTGTTAGTAAGAGTCACATTGTGATTCGGTCATATTTAAATGTATTTAAAACTAGAGAACCGCCCGCGCTTCGCTTCGGGACCCGTAGGTAACACCCGCGTAGGTCCCGCTCCCGTAGGAATTTAGGCTAAAAAGTAGCCTACTACTCGCTCTCTTCACTCCACCCTGTCTGAGGTGTGTGGAGCCCTCGGGACAGTTAGTTCCCCTTTGGGGATGTCTCTCGCGGCCCGTTAAAACGGGCCAGTCCTTGGGTTGGGCCCTAAGGCCCTTGGTTGTCCATCTGTGGTTAACCAATAGGTCAAGTCCGGTGAGTGGTGACCTTTTTACATTCCACAGAGTCTTAAACGGGATGGGGTTCATCTTCGCGCCGCCCAGGCGATCGAGCCCCTACCGGGTGAATCCCGCTGGTGGGAAGCCCAGCAGGAGCCGATCAGCGTCGGGCGACGACTTACGAAGCCCCAGTATCAGTCAGTGCTAGGCCCGTCCCGCGCAACCAGCAAGTCGCGCGGGAAGGCCCAGCGATCCGGTGGACGGGTGTGGAGCGGCGCCAGGTCCTGCAGATGCGGGAACCGCGACGCGTCGACACGCCCGAACATGTTGCGTGCCAATCGCTCGATGAAGTCGTCCAGGCTCTCGACTCAGCCGGCGGAGCGCAATCGCCTGAACTGCGCGCATCCTCTTGCGCTGCGGTTTGCTGGCGAGCGCGTACCACGCCGTTGCCGCGTACGTGAGGCGGGGTCTGATGTAGGTCTTGTAGACCCCGAGCTTCAGTCCGAGAGGGAGGCTCGAGGAGAGCACTGGTTTCTGCCATCGCACTTCTGGAATTCGCGACGGCTTTCGTAACCTGTGGCTTCATCGAGAGTCTTCCGTCGATTTTGCCCAAGTATTTGGGCTGTGGGGCCCATTGGATATCTTGTCCATGAAGCTCCAGAGTAGGGTCCCGCCTGTTGAGGTATCCTCCTATGTTCACAGCCGGCGTCTTCCCGACATTCACCGACAGTCTCCACGCGGCGAGCCATTCGGGGAGGGCATCAAGCGCACGCTGCATCTTGACAATGGCGTGGGTTCTATTCAGCGACGTGGTGATGTACGCCACATCATCGGCATACAGGGCAAGCGACGCCCCCCCTGCCGCCGGGATGTCGTCGGTGTAGCAGGCGTAGCAAACCGGGGACAGGCAACTCCCTTGCGGGACGCCGGCTGCGATCGGACGCTCGGTGGATTCGGCGTCTTCAACCACTACTGTGAAGCTTTTATTTTCGAGGAAACTGGAGATCATCTTAACGGCACTCCGGGGCGCCGACGGCTGCGAGATCTTGTAGAGAAAGCCGTCGTGCCAAACACGGTCGAACGCCTTTTCCATGTCGAGGAATACTGCACACACGCGTTCTCTCTAGAGCCGCGGTAACGGTGTGCAACACACTCGACAGTGTAGCCGTGCTGTTCAGCGGCATCAAAAAGTAGCCTTCCACTTCTGTTGGCAGCTAGGCTATTCCACCCCGGATGCTTGCAGTTCCAGTCGCCCGCGCCCACCACCGGTGTCGGCGAGTCCAGCAACTTGCGGACATCAGCCAACAGGATAGTGCCAGCGGGCGGGCGGTACACTGAACACAGTCGGAGCGGGGAGTTCTCGAGGCAGAGCTAAAGTAGCCTATTACATTTGCCTATGACTTAAGTAAATTACATGTAGTATTTGATAGCGTAATTCAGAACTTGCAAATGAATTTTGTTAACGCCATCTATTGGCAACTCCGAAAATAAATATCTAGTAACTAACAAAACATCGATCTTCCCATGGGAATGGGATGTTTTTCCGCGGTAAAAAGTAGCCTACGTCACTCTCCACCCTCCTAACTATCCCCACACACATAAACCTTACCATATAATAGCTTTGTTGCGACGTGAAAGCGTCACAAACAAACAAACAAACAAACACACTTTCACATTTATAATATTAGTAAGGATTAAGTAAATTACATGTAGTATTTGATAGCGTAATTCAGAACTTGCAAATGAATTTTGTTAACGCCATCTATTGGCAACTCCGAAAATAAATATCTAGTAACTAACAAAACATCGATCTTCCCATGGGAATGGGATGTTTTTCCGCGGTAAAAAGTAGCCTACGTCACTCTCCACCCTCCTAACTATCCCCACACACATAAACCTTACCATATAATAGCTTTGTTGCGACGTGAAAGCGTCACAAACAAACAAACAAACAAACAAACAAACAAACAAACAAACAAACAAACAAACAAACAAACACACTTTCACATTTATAATATTAGTAAGGACTAGGATGATCGCCTTTAAATAGTGTAACCGGTTCACACTTTTCTTACCGGAACACAATTGCTGTTAAAATCAAAGCATCTTTTATTTCACGTTATATAATAAATTACAAGCCCAAACAGTGTATGCAAATATAGGTAAATGCATTAAGAAACCCTTAGTTAAAATAAAATTAATAGTACAAGCTACAAGTCAAGCGTAGGAGGGTGTTAAGTGTTTCCCTCTAATTAAACCAAATACCAAATGAAAAAGGTCGGGACGACTTTGTTACAAAGCTGTAAGTAACCGTGCCTATCGAGCGAAGGACATTTAGCTAATTATTTTTTGTAAATGTCTGAAATACAATAGATCAAGTTTGGTCGCAGAGGGCTTTGGGATTGTTACCCTTTTCCACCCTCGCTCACACCAGTGCCTAACGTCATGGCTATTACATATTTTAAAATTTTGTCAGCCGACTTCAAAAAA
This sequence comes from Hesperia comma, assembly GCA_905404135.1. Lineage (NCBI taxonomy): Eukaryota > Metazoa > Arthropoda > Insecta > Lepidoptera > Hesperiidae > Hesperia > Hesperia comma. The sequence goes on along the minus strand of FR990021.1, from coordinate 8,454,985 downwards.
GGCGGTTCTCAATTCTATTGTATTTTTATGAATTCGTAGAATAACTCGTACCTCAGAACTTTTTACTAAGTATCCCGATTATAATGATTCTTTTTTATTCGAAATCAGGTGCTTGTCCTTGTCCCATTTAAATTTGAGTAACATCTAACGAATAGTTTCGGAGTTATCTTTTCGATGTTGTAGTAGGTATTTTTATGTAAATAGTGAGCAATTATTGGTTTATATACTATTTGTAACATCTTCATTGTGTATGCCCGTATTACCTATCCATGCTACCAGCTATTCAGTGACTGCTACGAATAGTGTGGAGATGTGATTATCGTATCGTCTATCGATCCATTAAACTTCCGCATAAACATATGTGTCGTATCGGAGATTGGCAATCGCTAACTGTCAATTGATACGAAATCGATCACTGGGATCCGTAATTGGGACACTTCAGTTAAGATAGATAGGTACTCGAACAACATTAGACTGGCCCATTGTTTTCGCGAATATTCTCCTGAAAATGCGCAAATTATACGACAAAATCCATTTAGAATAGTTTCAGTTTAAAACAAAGTTCCTACTTTGGTGTATTACATTTCATGTGGAAAGTTTTGGGTTGAGAGAAACCAGAACTGGTTGGATTGGCGCCAAATAGTAGGTAGATACAAGCGTGGGTTTCTAAAGGTTGATTTACAGAAGGAGAAATGGAAGTCTTAACTTGAACAGCTAATTATTTATTTAGCGGTGCTATCTAAGTTAGACCGTAAGACGTAATGTTTACCATGCTGGACTATCATCCGATGGGGCCTGGGGTCGGTTCCCGGAGAGGCGGAAATTTGTATGAAGAGTTTTTTTCTCTCGGTCTTGGTGTGTCTTTATGTATTATTTGTGGCATCCATGTAATGAAACCATAATATTGGGCTTTGAGTATGTGATTTTGCTATTATTATTACCTTTCTAAGAGCTTTGCAAACATCAAATAATGTATTAGATATTATACACGATTTGTAAAAATCATCTCTACATTCTACCTCTACCAGTATTATTTGAATTGAATCGATATTATCAAGCATTTTATGAATCGAAAAACAAACAAACGATCCATCTGAAGGTAAGTGATTGCATTGGCAACACCAATACGTCGCACGGAGAAGCGAAACCGCTACGCGCGTAGAACAGTAGCTGTTCTATAAAATGGTACTTGGACGAGTGCGGCAAAAACGGTATCAGACGAGTATAAAACTGTCCCATGCTTAAGTAGAGATTAAAATAGTTATTACAATGTCTAACAAAGTCTATACTTCCAACAAGAGGGAGTAGACCACAGTCTCGTTCATGATTCAGAAGCGTGCACTACGAGCCGATAAGTTGCCTTGGATTCGAGAAGAAAAGAGCCCCTTAGGTTTACCGTACATTCCAAATACGTCAATCACAATTATTTTTTGTTATTAAAAAAATATTAGCTTAATTGTACCAGTGATAGGTACTTTTATGAATAAACCTTACAATTTTGAAAAAGTAAACATTAAAGTCCAAGTATAAACAGGCCTTTTAATTACAATAGAGTAGAGTCCGGATTATTCGATTTATTAACCACGGCTTACTTATACGATTATAGCGGATTAAGGGATTTACCCCAGCACAAATTGGCATCGAGAATGCGGCTCTGAGACTACGAAAATAAACAGTAAAGACGTAGTATATCTACAATATTTAATCACGATCTTCGACTGCAATCGAAAATAAAAAAAAATATTCGTATAAACTTTTATTTACTTATGGATATTATTACAATAAAACAACAGTTTGATTATATTTTATTATGAAGAATGAATACAAATGTGTAATAAAAAAGACAATAAATGAATATTAATTTGTTCTCATTGCTAAAAAATAAGATAATAAATGATTTAAACCAATGTCAACACAGTTATTGACTTTGTAGAATCTCAATTGAATTAGAATCGCAGATATTGAACAGTTTCATTACTCTTCAGTCAGACACTACCTACTATTTGTAAGGATTAAGGCGTCGAAGCGAAACGAATTCGGATTACTTACTAGTCTTTCAATATGTAGGTATGCAATCTAATCCAAAGGGTATTTTCTGCAATTTCATTACACTAAACATAGATTTGTTTTTGTATTATCACACCCGTTTTAAGACGGTTTGTTGAATTGTTCATCTTATAAAATAAGGCGTACCACATCTTTGAAACCTACTTCACTAAAAACGATACGAAAAACTTTACAGTTTTTAAAGGTGGCCATCATAGTTTTCAAAGGCAATTAGGTACATAGCTACCACCGAATTAGAACGATACCTTTATTGACAAATACAAACTGTACTTTATCAAACTAAAATTACAACTACGTACTAACTTTTACTACCCTGCCGCAGCCCTCAAAGGTATTAGCAAACTGAAAAACCTACATTCTTAATAACACCCTTTGCTAATTGGACTGACTATCCTAGTATTGATTTGAGTCATGGGTCTGCAAGTTCATTTGCTATCATGTCCGTAAAAAACCAGCAAGCTTTATGAGATAGATGAATCGAAAAGCTGATCTATCACCTCACTGAGTTCCTATTAGTAGCGACCCTAGTCTTACGAATGGTAATGGGTGGCGATCTTAAAGGATAGACCCCGTTTACCTTCTTAATCCACTAAACGAAACTCAGTCTCAACAAAATCGTCCATTAATGTTGACTTTCAAAAGTCACATAAAAATAGTGTGTTGCAAGTTGTTAGAGTTTACTTAATTATACATCAAGCCAAATTTTTTGAAGGTTTAATTAAAACCAGAGAGGTGAAGCTTCCAATCCTGCACAAAGCATTTATTTACATACACGGAGTGGCTATAAAATAAATTAATTATCATTTGTTTCGATAAAGGAACACACTGAAGAAACCTGCACACCTGAGGACTACTGGATACTGTGGACAACGCCCTATACAAGTGTACACCTCACGCAGTGAAAGAAGACCCGTGTCCAGTAGTGGGACAGTTATGAATTACGACTATGATGATAAAATTAAATTATAAGCGTGCGACATTGAAAACACATCACAAAAGTTAAGTGACGTCACGACAAGCCTGAATCACGCTATCGAAGTTTTTTCATTGCTCCCTTCGCTAAATAAGTTAGCACTTACATCGGTCGACTGCTGGCGCATGGTGAGCGCGCGGCCGGCCCATGTGGGGGATCATCGCCGCTCGCCGCCCGCTACCACGCGCCCCGCCGTCTCTGCAACAACAGTACATCACACTAAATACGTAACCATTGCGCTTTTTACGGCGTCTTGCTGCTAGGATTAGTAATCACTGATGTCGATGGATACATATTAATAATATCTACAAATGGCATCACCAACGAGACCATTTTATTTTCGGCTTAAAGCGGGATATCGTCTATTTCCGACAACTTTCAGTTCGCGAATATCCAAATGTAAAAATGCGAATCACGGCCAAAATATGGAGCGGCCCACATACCTAATTTTGTAGGTGGAAGGAAGCATGTGTTGCAGAAGAAAATAGTGATTCCTTTCCGATTTCTGAATGTCTTCACAAATGGGCCACTGACTGTTACGTGCCTTCTCGATGGCTAGTGTCAAGTGGCTGAGGGTCGCAACACGGAAAGGAAACTACTCGTACTATAAATTTTTACCGGATAGCTGAAAAACGCTGCGTATAAGGTAGAGTAGGGTCTTAATGACGAGTGTCGATACATGGAGATATTTTTTTAAATTAAAGTTTAAATTAAAATTAAAATTTTCACACGTTTTCTGCTTGCTTGCATACAGCAGCAGGGAGTTTTTAGAAAGAAGTATTTTATTTAATTCAGTCCTAAATGTATTGCTACCCTTGACGAGTAGATGTTCGCCTGTAGAAAAGTGTAACTGGATCCACAGCTTTCTAACTGGAACGCGGCTACAGCTAAAGTAATTAAGTATTAAGTATTACACGGTAAAAATTATAATTATTATGATATACCGTGCCTACTACCCCATTCCGCATTCTAGGCCTTGTCTATACTAATTTTATAAAGCTGAAGAGTTTCTTTGTTTTAACGGGACAACCTCAGTAACTACTCGCTTAAATTGAAAAAAAATCTTTGTGTGATTGATAATAATCTATTTATCGAGAAAGGCTTAAAGCTATGTAATATGTAAGGAACAAGTCTCCCGGAGCAAAGCAATTTTGCGTCAATTAGTCACTTATAAAGTGTTTAATGGATAGAAAATGTAAAATGCATTAAAACTGTAAAGCTTACCGTTAAATAGGGGTCGTTGTTGGCGGGACCCCTAAATTGTATTTTACAACCGAAACACGTTAAAGAAAATTTCACGATTCATATTTAAAAAGAGAGCGCAAGATGTAGATAACATTCATTCACAAGGAAAACAGATTTTTCATACAGCTTTTCATTTGTGTTTTAGTCTGTCAACCCGCATTTGGCCAAAGAATGTAACATGAAATGTGCCCCAGAAAAAAAAAATCACTCAACGGAGAGCGGAAACGAGTTACGTTCATTACTTTTTGTAAGACACGATCTGACAGTGTGTCGAGCTAACGGAAACACTGTGAAGTGCCTCTAAATCCGGAAAAGCATTATAATGAATGTTTCAAATATGTCGAGAGCGTTAATTATACTTTTTTGATTCGATAGATACATATAAGACAAAAGAATTAATTAAACTCTTTCCAAACATGTGTGTTGTGTTTCATTATTGCACTGGGGCTAAAACTCGAATCAATAACTGTAATTAAAGCTTCATCAAACGTACTGCAAGATATCGATTTTAATTAACCTTAAAAATTTATTTTGATATTTAAATTTTGTTGCCCATGGACCACAATAACACTAATTTCATTATCGACAAGTTGACGCCTGAAAAGACACTTCGCACTTGTCGGGCATCAGATCCGCTGGGCAGGCATCCCAAGTAACAAAGTTCTCCTGTATATAGGCTCACAGCACTAGTACGTCTCTCTTAGTGGTTCCAGGATTTACTACCAAGCTTATAACGGGTTACACAGAGTTCTTTTGGTTTTATAGTACATCTATTCTTATAAGTTGACTTATAGTCGTGTATAGAACAAAATTATAGGCGCAGTAAAGGCTAAGATTAACTATAAAAGTGTTGCATAGGTGTAAATACACTTGAGAAAACTTGCTCCAGTATGTAACACTTATAATCGGCTACAAGAAGTAATTATAAATCCGCTATTAGTGTCATACGCCAGTAATAGTAATTTACAGAACTAAATACACTTAGAACCGTTTGCATTTGTTACTAGACCTTATAGAGGTGTATAAGTCAACTTTATGTGCCAATTATAAGTAAATAAGTTCTACAGTGGTTTCTTTTAGGAGTAAGTGTACTTGGTATTATTGTGGACTCTCGAATGCTGTTATAGTCTTCATTTTTGTATAAAGGTTTCTTGTAAAACTATTAGTGTCTATAGATATCTTAGTGAAGTCCATATAAGAACACATTTTTATGTGGAACCCTAATGCGTCACAATATGGCGCGACAATGCTGTTAGGATTAATATTATTTTTAAACACAACTTAGTAAATATGCTGTGTTCAAAAGGCGAACAAAAATTGAGATGTAAAACACTATATACTTCACCGAAAATACTTACGCGTTCGCCGTGCAAACATGTATGCACTTATAATATTACGTGCGAAATACTTGTTAATACATATTATAATATAAAATAGATGAACTTATTTTTTATTATTTTATTTTCCTCCATAATCGAACAACATAACAACAATTCAGACATGTTTGAAGTAGCTAGTAATAGATGCGCGGAGTATGTTACACGCCTACCTGGTTCTATTAGATGCTTATAGCTGGCTTCGCGGGAGCAGATAGTTCTGCGTAGTCCAAATATGAGTATATTATTGGTCTAAGTGGTGCTCGCCAAATATACTATGAGTGTTTTAATAGCAAAAGTACGCGTATAAAATGGGCCCTTTTCCGTGGTTATAAACGTTTACTAGCCTGTTATAGACTTGGCCCCGGAACCACTACAAGACCACATTTTGTTACTTGGGATATCCACGACATAACTGTGTAGGAAAAGGCGTGAACCCGTAGAGAGCTCGTAGACAGATAGCGGAAAGTATCTGACGCAGGAGTACTCTAGCTACACCATACAACCGATAAATATAAACAGCAACGTACAACGTACATACAACTTCGAACGCGAGTGAGATTTATGCGGTCATGTCTTTGGCAAAACCTGCGACAATTCCTGTTGGAATCGACAAAAACTAGGGTGGATAAGTGTGAACAGATTCATGTTAAGTTTTTAGCTCCGCGCTTGAAATTTTGTCGCATCTCACGCCTGATAAGTGGGAACGAAATCTAAAACTTAGCCCTGCGATGTCTACCAGGATTTTCACGTCAAAGGGATTACGTTAATTGATGATGCAGCATGAAAAAATGTAAAGTCACTACAGATTTCAGAAGAGCGACAAGAATTCCTTATAGATCGTCTTGGCACATGACAAAGACACCTAGACGAATAGTATAAAGCCGAAGAGTTTGTTTATTTGTTTGAACTTAATATAATATTAGATAATAACAAAATTGATTGATTAAACACTTAAGACGTTAGAGCTCACTATGTGTTTTTTGTTGTTAAGCTTCACATTTTCGTTACCGACAAAATATCGAATGACCTAGATTTCCATCAAATTATAAGTTTTTTAGGTTATTGGAGGTTCATACATTGTTTATGAACATTTAAAATGTTATACACGCTATATTATTCACGCACTAGTCTAATCAAAACATAATATCGTAGCCCTACTGTAAACGTTGTGGATGTTAAAAATTACATTTTTTTAATAAACAAAAAATATCTCGGTGCATGTAATAAACCTATGTAACCGAGTGATAAATAAATACGAATGTATTTACGCATCTGTGTGTACTGCATTGCAGGTGTCGGCAACAGCAGGAGTATGGCTCCGCGGTTTTATTCAATATGCAAACACTAGGTCAGGGGTCGGTAACGCATGGCTCATTAGAACGAGCTCTGCGGTGCTCCTTACTCAAACATCTGAATCCCTAGCCAATTAAATATGGAATAATGGTTCGTCGGTACATGGAGAGCATTAATTTAAAATGATGACAGTTGTTAGCTGTGATTTTTTGTTGCATTTGTATAGTGGTGAGGTTTACTGACCTCTAATAAAGGAGTTTCTCAATTTGACTGTTTTTATATGTGTTGCGTCATAAATTTTTACGAGGTGAACTGATTCCGATAATTCTTTTTTTTTATTTAAAAATTTATCGATACTAAAGTCGGTTTTTGTGGAACGATTTCATTACTTCAGGAATTATGCAAACGATTTTCATCATTAAAATTTTTATCTTTCGAGAAAAGTTATTATTATCTGCCACATTATTTTATACCGGCTGGGAATCGAACTCAGGACCCCTAGCTTTGCAGGGTACCTATGTGGTTATGAGGTCGTTATTACATGATATTATTAAACGATGAGAAAAATATTTTTGTAACGCCGAAAAGTTGTCAAACTTAATCAAATTACAAGAATGAGATAAAGAAGGTATCATAACATTCGAATGAATTAAATTCCTATGAACGAATAAATTTATTAATCGTCCTCCTATTTGGGGTCCAGTTCAAATCCCAGGGCAAGCACTTCTGACTTTGCGGAGCTATATGCGTTTTAAGCAATTAAATGTTACTCGCTATAACGGTAAAGAAAAACGTCGTGAGTAAAACCTACATGCCGGAGAGTTCGCAAAACTCAGAGGTAACGTCGTCCAATCCGCACTTGGCCAGCATGAAAGACTGTGGCCTACACCTTCTCCTTCTGAGAGGAGACCCGTGCTCAATACTGGGCGATTATGGATTGATATTATGATGAATGAATTAAATTTTAAATTTTATTTTTTTCTTACAGACAAAACTACACATAATTTAATCACCCGCAATACTTTCTAACAATAGGTACATACCTATTAAAATAAATGACGTTGATTTTACAACGAAAAGATTACCGAACTCTATTGGACATCGCGTACTCATGACCAATTCTCGCGCGAGATTCATTTGCATGGAAATGAGTTTAAACTAAATTAACTCGCCCTTTTTTAAATTTCATTTTTAAAGCAACGTTAGACTATGAAATTTTTATTGGAAGACTGAACTCAACGTAGGCTTACGCAGAAATCCTGTAATGTCTATAGATTTCAATATACCTAACAGAGACACGGCATCAGTGCCGGATTTAAGCATAGGCAACATAGGCAGTTGCCTATGGGCCGCCACCACAAGGGGGCCGCCACCACACCACAAAAACATTAAATTAAATCGATAGAGTAGGCTCAGTAGCTCAGTAGAGCGAGAGAGAAAAAAATACTGAGTTTTGTTACAAATAGACGAAAATCTTTTTTTAAGCGGGAAAAGTTGAACATTTAAAACTCTACGAGTTGATTTCGCACGAAATATGAACACAAATGGCGCCTTTCGCGCATTCTACCGCGCTGCGCTAGACCAATAGCAACAGTGGAAAATGGCGTGTCACTCGGCGCGCGCATTATTTTTACCTTGTTTTTATCATTAAAAAGGCAAGACTTTTCCCATTGAGAAAGTGAGTGAGACGCGTTTATGAAGCTTTAGAGCGGCGTCTCGCTCCCTCTATGGAAAAAGTGCTGCCGCCGCGCCATCGCACCACACACCGCTTCGCCCGCCCAAGCGCGCATACGGGTACGTATGCTATGCACTTCGCTCGACATGAATGAACTGGTTTTTTAGGGACCCTATTACTGAGACTTCGCTGTCCGTCCGTCCGTCCGTCCGTCCGTCCGTCTGTCACCAGGCTGTATCTCATGAACCGTAATAGTTACACAGTTGAAATTTTCACAGATGATGTATTTCTGTTGCCGCTACAACAACAAATACTAAAACACTGAATAAAATAAATATTTAAGTCGAAATAGGCTTCGACGCTTCAGCGATAAATTAGTCCAAGAGATGGCGTTGCTTGTGGCTACAAAAAACTAAAGTAAATATTTAAGTGAGGCTTTCATACAACAGACCAGATTTTTTTGGCGTTTTTATACATAATGGTACGGAACCCTTCGTGCGCGAGTCCAACTCGCACTTGGCCGATTTTTGTATAGACAGTTGAGTACCTATCAAAAGTCAACAGGTGTATTTAGTATTATAAGTATAACTTGTTTCTTTTTCGTAAGTAGGTAATGAATGTGTAGATATACTTATAATATGTGTAATATAATATGAATATGTAATTTTAATCCCTAAAGTTTATGACTTATGCAGTTGCTCTATTCTTTACCTTAACCTTAATATAAACTTTCAACAGTTAACCACAAACTATTTGAGGGCCTCCACCACACGCTCTGCCTATGGGCCGCCGAGGTCTAAATCCGGCGCTGCACGGCATCTTCGTGAAATAAGTAAAGTAGTGTTGAGTGTTTTACTAAGTTAAAGCACTGAATATTTTAGGGTTGCACGACTTTTGTCAAGTCTGATATTCGTCAAATCGGCAATCGTCAAACTAAATCGTTAAATAGTTAAACTAATAAAAAATGGTTGCGTTGGTCCATCCGCAATCCGTCCAGCAATGCGCATTAGAGCAGCATGGTGAAGTATGGTCCAGCCTTCCTCAGGTATGAGGAGAACTGTGCTCCTTAGAGGTCTAAATGGTTTGAAGGCAAAATGAAACTAAGCACAGGTTTCCTGAAAAGAGGGCCTACCTACTCTTTATTAAAATTAGCTATTAGCATTTCTGTTAAAAGACTGTAAAAAAGAAGATTTCTCTGTAACCAGTGAAGCGTAGTCGTTGCCAGGTGAACAATGTAGGCTCGTTACTTTATTGCTCAAAGTAATGTTAATCCGAGGATCTTTACCAGAATTTGTTAATTCTACCGTGAAGCATGATAATTCTAGTAACTTATCTTCTATTTGACGAATGGTTAACAACATTTTAAGACGCTGTGTCAGGCCTTAGCAAAGTATTTAAAAAGGACATCAATAGAACTAAACTTCTTATATTGTTTTGATTACGAAACTTATTGCCAGGTCTGTAGAGCCATTCAGTACTAATTTATTATTTAAACTCTAGATTGGGCTCGCTATGACATTATTATACCTAATAGGTGCTTAGGACACACTATTCGATATTAGACGGTAGATTTTTAACCGACTTCAAAAAATCCTATTAATATTATAAATGTGAAAGTTTGTGTATTTGTTTGTTTGTTTGTTTGTTACTCCTTCACGCAAAAACTACTGAACCGATTTTCATGAAATTTGGCACACACATAGAGGGCAACTTAGATTAACATATAGGATATTTTTTATCCCAGAAATCCCGCGGGATCGGAATTTACGCGGGAAAACCTTCTTCACGTATGGGGTATAAATAGCTTTGTTACTCCTTCACGCAAAAACTACTGAACCGATTTTCATGAAATTTGGCACACACATAGAGGGCAACTTAGATTAACATATAGGATATTTTTTATCCCAGAAATCCCGCGGGATCGGAATTTACGCGGGAAAACCTTCTTCACGTATGGGGTATAAATAGCTTCTAAACAAACATTAATATAAAACTAACAAACATTAATATAAAACTAACAAGTCTGTCTTCCCGGAAATCCCGCGGGATCTGGAGTTACGCGGAATAAACTCCTGCGCGTACGAAGTAGCGGGCACACGCATAGAGGGCAACTTAGATTAACATATAGGATATTTTTTATCCCAGAAATCCCGCGGGATCGGAATTTACGCGGGAAAACCTTCTTCGCGTATGGGGTATAAATAGCTTCTAAACAAACATTAATATAAAACTAACAAACATTAATATAAAACTAACAAGTCTGTCTTCCCGGAAATCCCGCGGGATCTGGAGTTACGCGGAATAAACTCCTGCGCGTACGAAGTAGCGGGCACACACAAAGAGGGCAACTTAGATTAACATATAGGATATTTTCAGAAATCCCGCGGGATCGGAATTTACGCGGGAAAACCTTCTTCGCGTATGGGGTATAAATAGCTTCTAAACAAACATTAATATAAAACTAACAAGTCTGTCTTCCTGGAAATCCCGCGGGATCTGGAGTTACGCGGAATAAACTCCTGCACGTACGAAGTAGCGGGCACACACATTTATATATAGTAGTATTATAAATGCGAAAGTCTGTCTGTGACGTTTTCACGACTAAACCACCAGTCCGATTTGGATGAAATTCGGAATGAAAATATTTGAAGACCCAGAGTCACACATAGGCTAATTTTTTTTTAAAAATCAACCCCTAAAGGCTTGAAATAGGGGATGAAAGTTTGTATGAAAACAACGATTTTGATGAATTTTCCCAGGAAGATAGTTGATGACGTACTTTCTCCCCCACTTCCCCGGTTCGCGATATAAACGAATTCCACGCGGGCGAAGCCGCGGGCAAAAGCTAGTATTATTATAAAAACAAAAAACCCGACTGCTTACAAAAGAACTCAAAAGAAAAAAACAAGTGTCACAATATCAACATACAATACTTCATGCTGCAGCATGCGGTGACAAACGTAGTACTTGTGATAAATCATTTTTTTCCCGTAGGTAACAGTATTGTTTGTCCCCGCCTGCAGCACCATGAAGTATTGTATGTTGATATTGTGACACTTGTTTTTTTCTTTTGAGTTCTTTTGTAAGCAGTCGGGTTTTTTGTTTTTATGATAATATTTTTATTTCAGACTTTTTAGTGTTTTCACCGAAAAATTCTACTTTTCGGGATGGTTTTTGACAATTTGTGTTAAAACGTGTGCCTAAACGTTATATGATATATATATTTTTGAAAAGGTCTTTTCACGATCTTTCATTTGATACCCATATTGCTAAGATAACAAAAAAACTCAAGATTATCCCCTCTTTTTCTTCCACTTTCGGGCGCCATTTTGAAAATTCATATAGCCCTTGACACTTTCACAGTTCTGACGAATTCAACGATACCTCATATGTCTAAATCCGTTCAACCGTTTGGGCTGTGGGGCACCACAAATAAATGGACATACATACAAACATACATACACTCGAAAAACATAACCCTCCTTCTGACGCAAACGGATAAAAAAGAAGGAGGTTCTTAATTCGACCGTATATATGCTTTTTTTATGTTTGTTCGACGATTTTTTCGTCGTTTATGGGCCGATTTTGATAGTTCTTCTTTTGTTGTAAAGTAGATTATGCGCAGTGAGGTCCGCTGATAAGGACACCAGGATCTGATGATGGCATCTCAGAGAAATCGAGAGGAACTTTTTAAAATTGTATGGACGACTAGTGTGTTTGTTCATGTTATCATAAGTACATTAAAGCGCTACCATTTCATGAAGGTCTGGAGTCGATCTGATGAAGCCGAAAGACAGTCGAGGGAACTCCTCAACGATTTACTGCAGTTACCTATCTAGTGTTTGGGCTTGATTAATTTGGAGTGATAAGAACTTTACACGTACATGTTGAATTGAGCGCCATCTGGCGAGTAGTTTTGAGTTATCTCTGCTTATCAAGGTTGAAGTCGGTTATTTTTTTTGTTAAAAGCAAAAATTATTAGCTTACAATCCGTAGTGTACAATCATAAAGAGAACTAAAAGGTTAATAATAAATGCACCGGTTAAATAAAATTGTAATAACATAGGTACAAATACAATGTATTTATAAATACATAAAATCGTGAGCTGTTGTGGAATTTCCGCTTGAAACAAAGTTCCTTACGGTTTTACTTAAATGCAACAAGTATTAATAAGATTTAGGAGTAGTTGACGAATAAATTTGAAAAAAAATACAAAATGTCCAACATTATGAAATAGGCTATGATTATGAAATTATAGGTATTAATGGCTGATAAATTAAAAAAATTACACTTGACAGCAACTCGAAACGTTAAGTAGCGACGATGTCTACCATGCTTTCCATACTCCATTTTTTTTATAGGTACTAATTGAAATAAAACAAATACGAATAATATCTACAGACGAACAGGCAAAATTATAAAACACGTTATTAAGGGATTTGTTGCAGGAAAGATTTAGGAACTCACAAAACTACCTTTTGTCAAATATGATCCAATGTACAGCTGTTATATACATATACGAGTATGTTAACATTTTATTATGTGTGGAGGTATGTGTTAGGGAACATTGACTTGGACGTACGAATAAATTGAGCCCTATATAAAACGCTCTTGACTAAGTAACAAAAAAACGAGCACTTTTACAGTCATATTAAAATCTCGTCTGCTGTTATTATAATTTTAAAGCTTTGTGTGGCGAGTTTAAGCTTGAGCGTGGGGCTTTAGGGTTGCTTTAGTTCACCTCTGCTCTTTAATTTATACTTAGATAAGCTCATTGAGTGGTTCAGTAGCACGCATGTCGGATGCCGACACGAAACTTGTCCTAATATGGTCCTAGTAATATTAGTTATGCTGACAACTGTGAGTGACATGATATCTCGTAGATTTACCCAATGCTACGAGTATAATTCGGTCAAAGTTATATAAAAGGTCAAAAGTATAATTCGGTCAAACTGCTCTAATTAAAGTTTCAGATGACATCCGGGGTGGAATGGAGAACAAAATGGTCACGGTACTTGTTCTGGTCGACTTCACGAACGCCTTCAACATGGTGGATCATGACATTCTTCTCGCCATGCTACGGCACTTAAACTTCTCCCCTAGCACTTTAGATTGGTTTTCTTCCTACCTCTGTGACCGTCAGCAGGCTTTACGATACAATAGCAATACGTCTGGCTGGAAAGCTGTAGTAGCTGGCGTGCCACAGGGAGGAATATTGTCTCCTCTTTTATTTTCTATTTTTATAAATTTTTTGTCCACTCAACTTAGCTGCCTTTATCATTTCTATGCCGATGATCTCCAAATTTATGCTCAAGCGGATGTTGAGTCTATTAATACCGCTGTGAGTAATATAAACAAAGATTTATATAATTTACATCAGTGGTCTGTCCGATATGGAATAAAAGTTAGGAAGTGACTATTTGTACGGGTACTGGACGAATAAATTATATTTATTCGTACATTTATTCAATTTTTTTTAATTGTCTTCTTAATTGTCACTATGACAATTAAGAATGAATTGGATGAATAGCTTGTTTTTTAAGAATGAGTATATTCATACGGATATTATTATTTTTTTATTTTTTACAAATCGCCTGCTGATGACGTTGATAAACTTGATTTATTCTAATGTCATATTAGGAGTGTCAACATGAGACAATGTCAAATGCATAGTCGAATATAAATCCGACCCCGACGATCTTTTTGGATTTTGTTTGTTGGATCTATTTTCTATTATTAACATTATTTAAGCGTATCTACAAAGTTGGCACCTTTTATAGTAACAGAAAGGTATACCTAACTAAATAAAGGCGAGTGCTGTATCGGTAGAAGGCTTCTGTAAGCATGATAAAATAAAAATTGTTTGCAGAAATCAACGAAACACTATCAGCAGAAGGCAAATGAGATCTTATTGAAAATTCAACCTACATAAAGATGCCAATGCATATTTAAATAAATATGAACCTAAAGTGAAGCTAGATAATTGTATGGCATAAATGAAGATTTGTCTTAACAGACCCAACGCATTTGCAATTTCTGTATTTTAATATTTTGGATATGAAAAAGTAAATAAAAAACAGCGCTTTATTATCTCATTTTTTTCATTTCAATCATCTTCTCTTAACAATATTCCATCCAGGACGTGCCTCAATATCTGTCTGATTCTGATACCGAACCCAACCCAGATACCATACAATGGTGCACACAGCATCATCATCATCCCAGCATTTCAATCACAACCAAAATCGAGGTCCATAAAACGAAAGCCGGGTAAACAAGTATTGCGAGATCCAGGAGTCCAAAAAACATAGCCACTAGATATGCACTTGATCCTCCAAAGAGACACTCGGAATACCGAAAAATGTTACTTGCAATCTAAACTTCAAAGCTCATCATTCTACAGTAGGTACCTACAGATAAGTAATCACAGACAACAGACAAGTTTATATTTATTTTGACAGTTTTCTATTTCGGAGCCATTGAACCGCCCATGTTGTCGTGTGTAAAAATATTTTAATGAAAATAATTTCTCAGCAGAGAACAGCTCATTTAATATTTTTTTTTTGATATTTTTCTGTGAATCAGTATATTTTTCTCTATCTATGCTGGAATGTACAAAAACCCCGCCCAGAAAGAAACATCTCCTATTACTAAGAATTTTTTTTAATAATTTTATTCTAAATAAACGTGAGTATGATTGTTGTGTGTTCTTAGTGGAATGCACCCTATGGAATTATGATTTGATTGGTGTAATGTGTATTGTGATTGGTGAACAAAAGGAGGTAATAATAATTTGAATACTTAGTTTTTATTTTTATGTAAATTATGTTAAAATAAATCAATGAAATTAATTTCAATGGAAAAGGTAAGCTATTAATTCTTTTTTTTTAATTAAAAATAATTATTTTTCCAAAAAAGTTTCATTTGTTTATATTTCTGTCATTCTGTCATAAAGTATTTATAATAAAATAATTCAATTTGAATTTATTTAGCTTGTATAAAATATCTTACAAAATGGGTAATTATTAAATTACTAAAAAAATTATATTTATTTCTTGACATAGAATTGTTTTTTAATTTTAATACTGATGACATATTCTTCAGATTCCGATTCTTCAGATTCCGAAGGAGAATATGAAAACGATGAAGGCGAAGAGGAAGACGAAAACGGAGAAGACGAGAATGAAGTTGTTAATTCAGATGAAGCTGCTGATGAGAATGACAAAGTCATGGATGAAAATTTACTGAAGGAAGGTGACAAATTTGATTCTTTTGAAAAGTTAGAGAAGAAAGTAACAGATTTTGAAGAAAAAGAATACGCGTTTTTTTATCATCGAGATGCTATGACAATTGAACGATGTCGCACAAAAGGAATCAAAAGGCATGTTGAAGCATCCCTGATATATTACAACATCAAATACTATTGTATTCATGGAGGGAAAAATTTTATATCTACGTCGAAAGGAGCCAGAAAAGCGTTCTCGTTTCAGAAAAACTGTCCAGCAGCTTTCAGCGTCGGAGTGGATAATACTGGCCACTATCTTGTCATCAAATCAATTAACATGAATCACAATCACGATAGAAGTGAAAACCTTTTTCGACACTATCCACGGAGCAGAAGATTAACTAAGGAGCAAAAAGAAAAAATTTCGGAGTTATTAGATCTCGAAGCTAACCGAGTGAAGGTTAAAAATATGATGGAAAGTCAAACTGATAAAATAATATTGCTAAAAGACCTTGATAACTGCAAATTAAAAAAAAATAAACAAAATTTGTTAATTCCCACCCTTCAGAAGCTAGAAAATAAATTTAAAGCACAATGGTTATTGTATGAAAAAGAAAATACGTTTGCTGGGCTGTTTTTTGCAACAGAATCCATGAAGTCAGCGATGGATTCATATCCTGAGTTTAT
This sequence comes from Hesperia comma, assembly GCA_905404135.1. Classification (NCBI taxonomy): domain Eukaryota; kingdom Metazoa; phylum Arthropoda; class Insecta; order Lepidoptera; family Hesperiidae; genus Hesperia; species Hesperia comma. The sequence continues at coordinate 8,438,440 of FR990021.1, read as the reverse complement.
GGGAATCGATGCTACCTTCAAACTTTTAAATATTTGCGCTCCAGTCTATTTAATGGTGGTTGAGGATCCAAACGGTTGTTCTGAAGTTGCTGGCGTTTGCATTTTGGTCTCTGAAGATAGGGAATCAATTAACTGGATGATGAATTCCTTCAAAACAGCTCACCCTAAATGGGACCAAATAAAATGTGTAATGACGGATAAAGACATCAATGAAAGAGATGCCATTAGAAAAGCTCTGCCATCAGCAAACCTTATTATTTGTGCCTTTCACACTCTCAGAATATTCAATCGAGAAATTACAACCGATAAAAGAAATATCACACGCGATCAAAGAGATGCAGCAAAATCAATTCTTCAGAAAATGGTTTTTTCTGAAACAGAAGAAGAATATGATTTATTATATGAAGAGTTGAAAGAAATGCCACAATCTGTCGTTGATTACTTTAATGAGAACTGGCATTCTATTAGAAATGAATGGTCACTAAATAATACCTTCATGCATGGAAATTTTCTAAATAATACAAATAACAGACTAGAGTCACTTAACAGCAAAATTAGACAGGTATGCAACTATAATAACTCCTTGGAAGAGTTTGTCGAAAAATTGATTACGTTTTTCTGCTGTCGGAACTCCGAACGAGACCACAAAGCAGCTTATGCATACCAGAAAAAGGAACTGATAACGTTTGAAGAAAGTTCCCCATTAAAACAATATCATGACTTTCTGACACCTTATGCATTTAAATTCGTGCAAGAAGAATACGATTTAAAGAAATTCGTCAATGTTGATATTGATACGCCAGAATCACAAGAATTAATTATCAGTTATGATGGTCTAAGTCGAATCGAAACATCTGTTGATTCATGTGATTGTACAAAATTTAGAAGCATGACTTTACCTTGCAGGTATCAACTATGCATATAACACTTATACTAATACTATTTATAAATATCGCATCCAAAATGCCATAAAAAAAATAAAATTTTTAGTAAAAAACGTTGACAAAAAGCTCTTCAAAAAATTAAATAAAAATAATACTGAAGGATATGAAAATAAACTGTAGAGAGAAGGTACTATCGGCCAATTTGATTCGTACCCCACCTTCAGCTCATTTTCTTATAGCACATCAAGTGCAATTAAGTCGAAATTCGTTTAAATATTCGTTGCGTTGGAAACAAACCTGTTAATACTCTACATGACATTGACAATACATTATTTATATTTCGAGATTTGTGTTTCTGAATACTTTGACATATTATATAATACAATAATCAACATTAACATTAAACACATTGTCTGTCCATCATGAAGTAAAGATATTCAAAACTGCAAAAACGTCAAAAAAAATTACACAAATTCTTATCATTTTATTGGTGTTTTCAGGCATATATTTGCTGTTAGAAAACTGAAAAATATTGATCTTTACGAAGAAAACATTTGCTTGGAGCGTTGGACAAAAAAATATTACTTTAAAACTCAACGAGTTTTTAAAAAAAAAGATGTTCAAGCTGAGATACCAGAATGTATTATTTCATCCCATCAATATCAAAGAAAAATTCTTTCTCAGCACGAAAAGTTTAAGAAGGCTTCACTTTTAATAAAAGATCTTCCAGGCTTAGTTGCACAAAAAAGTAACGATTTGTACTTACAACGGATGAAAAATTTGAATGATGTACTCGATGCGTATCGAAATGATGAAGAGATAATGATTGTTCGAGTTAGTAATGATGCCAGTTGCTCATACGACAATAATTGCAGCAATAACGATGTCAGTTGTGTTGATGGAAGTAACCGCAGCAATGACAGTATTGACGATGACATGAACCTTAGTGACGTCGGTTGCGTTGATGATACTGATAAGAGCAGTGATAGTAACACCGAAGATAAAATCTATAAAAAAAATCATATGAATCAAAATTATTGGAAAAAATGGCTAGAAATATCATCATCGTCATCCTTACCTGACTCAAACTCTTGTTCTCATTCTGTTGTCATCGACAATCAAAACTTACATCTATTTCCAAATGTAAGTAATATAAATGAAGATAATATTGATTCTATTAAAAAAAGGAAGAAATCACCATCTCCTGGGCCTTCTACATCATTATCAAATATATCAAATAGCGTTAATGTTGATAAAAAAATTAAAATATTGGAGAATATAATTATCCAACCGGCTATGAGACAACGAGGACGACCGAAAGGAGCAACGCAAACAGCGATTGGTTTACCAAAGAAGAAAAAATCAATTCAACCGTTTGTCAAGAAAACACTATAAATAAATACTAATAAACACTATTCTGTTTCCATTAAAATATATTTTATTTTGTAATCGTGAAATACTTTTTGACGATTAGTTCGACTTCTCGAATTCAACTTATCTACTGATCTGTTTCTTTTGGTACCATCCCTAATGTTTAAAAAGAAAAAGAGTTCACTGACGTAACTTTGTAACGACGCGACGTGTAAAAGAAGGGAAGTAATACGACTATTTTTACTTTAGGATTTTATAATTTTCTGCTCAATGACAAGACATGGCATAGAATCCCAAATCAAATTCGTCAACGTCACATCTTTCTTTTTCAAATAACATCAGTTCATGCAAAAAGTATCGTCAATGGCTACAGATAAGGCTAAGGTTTTGGCTTTGGCTTTATTGACACCTTCCGCTCCACCGTCTGGCTGTGACGGCTGCCTGGCTGTGGCTGGAGGGAATCATCAATATGGCGGGCGGTGGCTTTGGCTTGGCTTTGGCTCTAACTAAGGCTAAGGCTACGTGATGCGTTGGCAGGCAGCTCCTTTAGGCATAATTTAGCTGGCAGTGCATCAGCTTACGTCACGTCCGTTACAGACGTCAGTTCTTTACTTAAAAGTGTAAAAATTTTAACAATATCTAGTAGGGAATATTAAATAATATGGAGTGCCTCCCTTACAAGGTTACTTTGTAAAATTTTGACGAACTGTCAAATGTGGCCTATTAAAATGGCCCAACTATAGTTTCTAAAATCGATCGGTGGAGCCGTTTAAAAGTTATTAAAAAAAACACATTTTAGACACACTTAAATAAATATACCTTGCATTGTTTTATTATAGATTTTAAAAAACAATTGTTGCTACAAGATATGCTAAGATCTGCCAAGAACTTAGTAAACTTGAACGCGGCCATTTAATACCTATAAATTTAATTTATTAAAGAGCATTTATTATATTATTTAATAATAAAAAATAAATTAATATTTTACGGTAGGTATTAAAATCGGCAAACATTTACCATTTTTTGGTTTAAATTAAACGTAAAAATATATTTTTTTTTAATTATTTGCACTCTAATTGATAAAATAAAATTATTCGTACGACTTCTGTACGAATAATAATAAATTGTTTGTCCAGTACCCGTATTAATAATTATAAATTGTTCGTACAGTACCCGTATTAATAGATTCAGCCTAAAAGTTAATCCTACCAAATGCCAAGCCATTATTTTTGGGAGTAGTCGACAGTTGGCGAAACTGGATGTCAGCTCTGTTACACCTGTCACGTATGATGGTACACGCATTCCTTTTTCTTCCAGCGTCAAAAACCTAGGACTGCATTTAGACTCTACATTGGGCTGGGGTACTCAAGTTAAAAACGTCAGCAGGTCGGTTATTGCGAAACTCAGTACTTTAAATCGCCTTAGAAACTTTCTTCCCATTAAGATTAAGGTAACATTGGTGCAAGCTCTCATCTTTCCTATCATCGATTATGCTGATGTGTGTTACCCTGACCTAAATGAGGATCTCTTGGACAAGCTGGACCGTCTCATAAACAACTGTATCCGATTTATCTTTTGTCTTCGAAAGTATGACCATATCTCTTCTTTTCGCGCTCAACTTAAATGGCTTCCAATTCGCCAGCGTAGGCATGTAAGGATACTCTCTACTCTTTTTTCAATTTTATTTGATAAATTCGCTCCCGATTACTTGAAATGCAAATTTCAATTTTTATGTGACACTCATGCCCGGCAGCTACGTTCTTCCGAGACTCTAGATCTCTCTGTCCCATCTCACCGTACTGGTTTCCTACATTATTCGTTTGCTGCTCAGGCTATCCGACTTTGGAACGCTTTACCCCCTGAATTAAGAAAGCCTTCCAGTAAATTCACGTTTAGAGGAAAAGTGTTAACTCACTATCTTTCCTTAGTCAACCCGAAAAAATAGTATTTATAGCTGTTGTCATCATGTTTATAAATTTCTTATATGTATTATTATATTTATATTATATATTTATATTATATATTTATATATATATTTATATACATTCATATATATTATTTGTTTATATCTATATGTACTTAGTAAATCCACATTAGTTATTTATGTATAGCGCTTCTCTTTTTTCTATTTTCTCTTTATTGCTACCGCCTCTTCGTTCTCCCACTGCCCTAAGGTTGACTGGTAGAGAATGCTTTTAGCATTAAGTCCGCCTTTTGTTCCTTTACTTTTGTAAGGTTCAATAAAGAATAAATAAATAAATAAATAAAATTACTCCGTTCCAGGCATTCTGCCAATGATACTATTCCCCTGGGTGGTCTAATACGCAACGAGCCTATAACTCTATGCGGTATCATAATGCCTTAAAGATGTTATTGCTTCAGGTATATTTATGCACGGCTTTCAAGCTATGATGCCAAAGAAAGTGACCTTTAACTTCAACAACTAAGAGTCGACAATAGCATATCTACTGAACGTCGTCGAAGCTTTTACTGTCCTATCGAAAAAAATTGGGTAAGTTTAGTAGTAAATACCTAATTACTTTAATTTTCTTAAGATCTACCTAACATCCGATATAGATTATAATTTATTAGTAATCAATGCAATATTAATACATGCTCAATTGCTCATAGCAAGGTGCGTTGGTGTTTTCCTTGTCTACTCTCGGTCCTACTTAATTAACCTAGTTAAGGAACAGTGGATGTGGTTGTTAGTTGAATTAGATTTGGATTGATCGTTAATTAGATATGGCGTTATTTTTAATTGCATCAAACACAAATGTTAGCTTTCCGCATCTGTGGTTAAATTGACGAGAGTGTAAAATTCTGCACCTAAATAAAATTATACTTATAGGCTAAATGGAACTATGAGCAACTAGGTATTCCCAGCGACTAAGGTACTAGCATTACTAGCAATAATTCTTAAGTGCTTCTGCTCTTTGGAAATGACATAAAGCAGTCGGTCCCGATTATTACGCGACAACACTCATTACGCAATTGGGCCTTCGTGCTCCGTAAACGTTTCCGACACTCACTCGTCTAGGGTCCCTTACTCTTCCACTAGGTAATAAGCACTGGAGCAGCATCTTGGAGTATGCTCTAGGCCTCGCAAATTAATAACAAAGACAGGTTTTCTATGATGTATCATCATTTTGGTCTGAAGCCAACTATCAATGACAATTCTAGGGACTTTTTAACGGTCTAAAATAAAGATGCTTATTTTTATAATTGTTTGAATAAATAGTTTCAAACATATTACCTACTACATCAAAACATTTAAACATTATTTAAAATGTAGATTTATGTGGTACCTACACTTTGTATAATTAGGTATTATTAAAATATGTATTTTTCTATATAGCTAAAGTACACAATCACAATGTCATTGTCCTTTTTATACATTTGAGACATACGTATTACTGCACTCTCACCCAGAAACAAAAGGAGGTAAACTTAAATAGGTACCATATATCAATATGAAGCGCTCATTCCCCAAGGAGTTGAGTTAATTGGAAGTGATCGAGTGAGTTAAGCCACTGTTAGTGCGGTCTGAAGTTGGATGACCGCATGTGGTAAAATTTACTGTGCGCTTGAACGCTTCGTAGAGCACATTATGCTATCGGACCTGGTTTTTATCTCAGTCGCCGCTAAACCATCAAATACTTTGAAGGATTTAAGGTTTTCTATAGGAATTTGCACTAACTCCTCTCTTCCTATTAACTGCACTTTATGTTATACTAAATATACAAACCTTTTTACATAAATAAATAAATAAAGCTACAAGCTCATAGTCCACGCTATAATTTCCTGTGTCGTGGGTTCGATGGACAACACACAAGACAAGGATACTCTGACCAAAAACGGAAAAAACTTGACATTGAAACTTCCATCTCGCTGGAAATTGAACTCAGGATCCTTGGAACCGCAATCCGGCGTGGTGACCATTGTGCCATTATAAGTATCCTGCATTATGTCAATAAGTAAGTGTACCGTTAAGTATGAATCTTCTCATTGGTTCTAACAAGTACAAAAAAGAACACTAAAAAGCAAGGAACTATATATACTCGTAGTAGCTACTCAGTGTACATATGTACAATTGGCAGCCTTATCAATAATGCAGCGATCTTCTCTGGTAACCATTAATACAAACTTAGAATAAATAATTAATACAAACCAATTAATGGAAACAGGGTAGAGTCAGAGTGTACAATATAAATGTAGATAAAAATATTGTAAGAAAAGATCAACGTAGGGTACGTTGACCTTACCACGGTAATCGGAATAGCATTAGCATCAGCCCAAGGGCTCAGACATACGGTTTGTTCCTATTGAAATGAACGCACACATTAGAATACGATTCTCGTGCATTTTTCAAAAGTTATTGCGTTTTTAATATAGACGGTCCTGTAGCTAAATTGAAAATAAATTCTACTACCAAGGTAATGATTTTGAAATCCATTCCCATGTGACAAATATTTTTTTTATTAATGTCGTCAAATCGAACTGAATATTTGCCCCCACCGGGAATCGAATCTGGAACGCTTTGCACATAGTGCCAGTACCACGCTAAGACCAACGGAGTCGTCTAGAATAGAAATATATTCTAATAGAATAGTCTAGAATAGAAGTATGGAAGAAAAACTTTTTTCTTTCCTGTGCCTCATTTCTACGCTTTCAACGTATTTGTGATTTAGCATACATTAATAATCATTATTTGTCAGCCATCAACACAAAAAATAGCTGTTTAAGAATATCGGCCCTAATTAGTAGTAGTCCATCATAGCAATTGTAAGAAAATTATTTTGGTTCATAATACTCGAATCATTTAAATAAAACTCAATCGCTTTTTTGTGTAATAATTTTGCTGTAAATATTTGTGCTTCTAATTCATTGAATTTATGACACTGTGATTCGTGTGATTTTAAATTATAAATTGCCGTAATAGCTCTTTCATGTTACAAATTGTTTACATAAACACTAACAAAGTACAAGTGCTTATGCGAACATACTTCATCACCAAACGAACTTTACAAAAATAGAACTACTAGTAGACGATTAACTTTTGAATAATAAATGAATATGAATGCAAAATTATGTAGCGACTGTAAAATTACAATATGCGAGTAGTCGCGAATCTCTACACATATGCATGTAGTTAGGACGAGACGAGTTTCTCGAAATGTGCTCCGTCTACTTACATATTCACTTTTATTACATTTGAGACACTTATATCAAATATCTTCTTGCTATGCATATTTTAAGAAAATGAGTTTTACACGCTATGATAGCCCGAGCGCTGATGACGAATTTAGGGCACATGTTTTTAGCACGTTCAAATCGTAAAAATATTAAATGTTATATTGTACGAATCTGGAACATTGAGTCAGGTAGAACGTTTGCGGTTTTTTCGTAACTACGCAATATGTGGCGTTCGCAAAAAAGGTCAGTTTAAAAACAAAAATACGTGAGTGTCGTAGAACCATAGAAATATACTATAAGATCTGAACTCGATTGGAATGACGTCACATTGTTCACTATTAACATCTGCCACCTAATTTTCCGGACCAGACAGCTAGTCTTAAAGTGGACATTGACGATGCACCTCCACCGAAGTACCTCCAAAGAAAATCTTTGAAATTTTGGAAGCCGTGGACGATACGTCCATTTGGAATGATTCTAAATGTATGGGAGGCACTTCCATATGGATGTCTTCCATTTGGAAGCACTCCAAACTCCACGGACGCATCGTCAATGGCCACCTGCAATTTATAAAGATTGGGCTCAGACAATATATTCAGCAAGTATTGTAATTACCACCACGCAAGAATTTAACACTTTTTATTTACTAGCTTCCACTCATACCGTGCAAAATACATATAATATACAAAATACATATGATATCATTTTTGAGCACGGACATTAAGAGAAACGTTACCCGAAACAAAGTGAGAGCGGTTTTACCAGAGAAAAATCGTCATAAAACGATATTAATGATAAGCAAATACTATCTACATTTTCCCTGAATCAAATTGAATTGGATGCTGATCACAGAAAAATATACGTATAGCTTTGACATACCTACTAATTAGGCTTGAAAAAACATCTTCAATTTTGTGTTTCAATCGAGACTTCGTTACTAAGCCACGCCTTCTTCTTCTCTGCTAGGTTTGAAACAGCAGAGTGTAATTATTAATCTCATCTCCTCATTTACTGATAATATTTAGTTACTTCTATTTCATACCTATGAATTGCTTGGACGGAAGTCTAAAGCCAACCTCCCCTATTCATAATATTCCTTCTGATTAAAGGCTGGATAAATTGCTAAAGTTCGTATCACTAGTACCCCGGCGCGGCGTTGCTTGCAAAGTGGTATGATATTTTTCAAGAGCGGCTAACTACCACATTTTCTAAAATCGAACCTGAGTTGCGTCATAAAAAAAAAAAAAGCTAAGCTACAACCCACTAATGGCCCACTACTGAGCACGGGTCTCTCCTCATTACTGAAGAGGCCTAGAGCATACTCCACCACGCTGCTCCAATGCGGATTGGTGGAGGGGTTAGTGGCCAACCCAATGTCGAAAGTTTTTAAGCCGCCCGAAGGCCTCCGACATGGCTTAACGACTGCTATCAATCGATAACAACCGGGACCGACGGCTTTACGTGCCCTCCGAAGCACGGAAGCGCTCAAGAAATTTTTGCCACTAGCGGTCACCCATCCGAGTACCGACCGCGCCCGCTGTTGCTTAACTTTGTCGATCGCTTAGGATCGACGCAAGCCGCCGGGCTATGAGCGCTTCATACGTGGAGTTGCGTCATACGTGGTCACAATGTCTGAGAACCCGTAGTAGGTATACTCGTATATTGTGTCATCCACTAACGTTTCGGTCGGCAACGCGTCAATGTGCCTTTGGAGTTAGGTACTGATGTCTGTCAGCGACGAAGATGGCTATTACCAGTTTCACAATATTTTTACGTTATTGTATAAAAGTATTCTTGATCATTTTTATTAATTAAAATTGTAAGAAGAGTACGGAAATACTTCAAGGATAAAACCCCTATGTCCTTTCTAAGGTATCAAACTACTTACATACCAATTGTACCAATAAATCAACTTAGCAGATTCAGCATAAACATGTTGCAGACAAACAGATTCACTTTCGCATTTATAATATTAGCATGGATACGGAGCTTTGCCACTGAGCGCGCAAATTACATTTGATCGCTAGCCGTCTAACTGCACTTACACGTACTTAATTGCACTCTAGCTTAGCTCTAGATCAATTAGTGCTCTGAAGATCGGATAATGCATTGCGGTCATTTCTCGAATCTATACATAGTGGACTACTGATCTCTATAGACAGTTATTTCTACTAAGTATACATGATAAAAATCAAAACATAGTACAGTAATACTTTATAATAATTACTTATACCTAATGTCTGAATAATGAATGAATTCTGATGGTAGAAGGGGATGAATATTGGTCGTCATACTTTCCATGAAGTTGGCTAACTCAGTACCTAGAAGTATATTTACTCTGGATTTGCAGACAAGCAGACATTGTAATCAATGCTGAAATGCTGATAATATAAATTATTGCAATCCTTAGTCATATTCTACAAGTAATAAAACAGCTAAAACATACTAACATAAGTCGACGTCAATAAAATATAAAAGGTAACTAACTATGTAATAATAATATATCCAACAAATGCATTAAGTTTGCCAAAGAAGACGGGCAATTTCATTTATCTGTCGGTATAGCTTCGAGTAGAACCATGTAATGGCTACGAATGGTCTCCGGTCTCGTTTACGACGTAGCTCCGTAGACAGCTGTAGCGTAGCACGGAATTTATTTTATTGCTATCTGATTTAGATTTATAACCAAATGAACTTGCACAGTACATACAGTTTTATGTTCCAGCAAGCATAGGTACTTCATTGAAGTAATGTGTTGATGCAATTTTACGAGTTCATTGACCTTACGATAGTTATACAAAACAAAATAAAAACACATTAAAACATTCAACACATGCATTATAAATGCATTGGTAATACGATACGCTAGAAAATTCTATATTTTAATCATGGACGTATAAAGAGATTTTAATATGTATGCCTAATCTGTCACGTGTAGGGTATAAATACATACCTGAACTTGACAGTTTTAATACGAGGTGTGGTTATTTAGCTAAAGATTAAATTCTATACATATTTTCTCATACATGACAACCTGCACATTGGTTCAGCTTACGTCCAAAACATGTATTTAAATAATTAACCTTATAAAAATAACCGAATTCAGTGTAAACAAATATAGATAACTCGTAAATTTTTGTTGTTGTGCAGATGTTGCACCTAGAAGACAATCACGCGTTCGATTAAAAAATCACAATAAGTTAACTCAAAAATGTGTAGAGTACATTGTAAATGTTTAGTAAATTTTTATTATAATTATTTAACAAACTTTATATTGTGTTACAAGTTCTACTTCCGGCGCTCGATATACCCCAACATTAAATATTAATTACAATAATTACCTGTGTATAATAATTAATTGTTACGAATTATTAATAAATACAATTATTATTTGAGATTATATTGATATTATATAAGTGTTATTGACTTCCGATTTAATTGTATAGTGGGGGTTGAGGGTAGGATATAAATATGACAGACGACGCTAGTTCAGCACATTATTTTTGTATCTATCAGTTGTAAGGGGAAGTTCTGCCCGAATGTATACTTGTAAAATTAATTGGTAATTAAAATGTAATAAAGTATAAAGTGTAGAGAATAATGTGTATGTGTATAAAGTATAAAGTGTAGAGAATAAACTGTGTGGACAGATGCTGCTGAAGTTTATTTTTGGGAAATAACCCAACGATAGGGAAGTTCATCGTCCTTGCTGCAGCCAGTGTGATAGCCATCATCACACTTGTTACAATATAGTGATTGTGCCATATAAGTGCGAACATAGTGTTACGCGTTATCTATGGTTCCGGTATTTCTTTCAACTTCCAATCAACCCGTTGCTATAGATGTCTCACTACTAAAGGTACTAATATCAACTGTATTAAAACGGGCCACAGACTGAAGCATAAATTTTCTGGCGTTATCTTGATTGGCAACAGTTAACAACGTTATTATCAGCGTTATTGGGCCCAGTATTGCTTGTAATGATACCATTACATTAAATAACTTAAACGAAGTACACGGTGCCTGCTTCAGAGAGCTCATTAATGCAGTCGTCGCCTGTTTTGTTTTCGTTATATAGCAGTCGTTTAGCAATGTCAGAGCTCTTTAGCATCCATCAGTTCTTAGCCTTAGCCCTTCCAACAATATTATACCTAATTATATAGCGGAGTAAAGTAGCTTAACCTCTTCAATTATGAAGCGAGGCCAATTTAGTGGGCGGAAAATTTGCTTAAGCGCATTAAAAAAATCGTTAATAATATAATGTGTAAAAAATTAATGAACATTTCATGTCATGAAGGAGAGTATCGTGAGTAGGTTTATACCTGTTCATCTGGAAGTTTTCTATGATATTTTGTTTCAAAGATGTTCTAATTCGCACTCTTTAGACGTATGCAGGCTATGGCCTGTACCTCTAACATTATGAGAGGAAGTATGAGTTCAGAGTAGGACAGTTATAGGTTGCGATTAGAAGAAACCAATGTAATAAAATAGTTAAGTATCAAAATCGGTTCACCCAGTAAAAAGTTATGAGGTATCACCATGGTAACATAAATAAAAAATACAGTCAGATTGAGAACCTTTTCCTCTTTTTTAAGTCCATCAATATTTTTTTTCATTTTATTGGCACAATTACTTACGTTCTTTTAAACTTCAATCGAAATGAAGACACACATCATAATACTCGTATATATTAGGTATAAAAATGTACAAAATCTTAAGACCATTACATACTTTAAGCATGGAGCTGTCCGTAACCAACATAGCCAGAGCTTGTGTTATTAAGATAAACGGCTCAGGCTTATCTGTTCAAACTAGTTCCCTGGTACAATAGAGGTCTAAGATAGCAAAAGGCTTTAATCCTAGCAGAATAGAAGGCATTGTTTTGAGATAATTACGATCAAAACACTATGAATGCAATGAATGCCTATACATGAAGAGAAGAAAATTGAAATTGTTGTCTTTATAAAAATGGTATTGAAACTGATCGGTAGGAAGATATTAATGAGAAAGTACAGTTATAGAACCAAAGAAATACTAAGGTGGGGTGGGGTGTATTTTGTTATAACTTTAAGTTTATTAGAAACTAAGTATCATTTAATTTTTTGCTAAATTCGATGTCCAATACTCTACAATGTACAATGTACTGTCACAAAATTATTCCAAAATTTTGTTCCACTTTGTAGTATCTATTGTAATTAAGCCATTATTTATTTATCTATAAATATAATTTTTATTAATACTCGTATCTCTAGTTTTTCTTTAGCCCTGGTGATCCTTTCAAGAATATAATATGTCGAAACTCTGAAAATATTGTATTGTCGTCAGAGGTGAAAACGTACAAAATATTCCAAAGTAAATCGTATCGTAAGAAGTTCGAAGCAATTCTTTAAATGGATACAGGTCAAGATTATAAAGGCCTGTTAAAAACAGCCCATGTAAGCAGCGATCCGATTACTTAGATTAAGTTTCTTTCAGTGTATTACTATTACAATAAATTGAATATTTAAAGTAAATATACTTAGAATTTTACGATCCCAACAAAAACATTTTCATGTAAAGTGTTGCCAAGACGACTGCGTACGGTTTACCTTGTGAAAAAGATATCAGATCTCATGTAGAGCCAAGCTTCTGAATCTACAGGAAAGAGGCGCTGTCGGACGCATTTGACATTAATTTGACCAATCATTGCACACTAGTAACTGATAGATGAATGAACACAACGTACTTATGAATGACTTTTTGTTAGTTCCAATTTTTGCCATTTCAGAGATAAGTTGGGCGGACTGTACAGAAATTTATCAAAAAGATTTAAACATGACGTGTAGCGCTCATTCAATTTTAAATCGTAGTTTCGTTCAGTATCTATTTCAGAAAGCACCCAAATCGTCTTTATGAATAAAAAACTATAAGGTTTGTACCCAAAAAACCTACGAGTTGTATGAACAGATATTAATTTACATCTCATAAATATAAACAAGTAACCTAGCGGGTCGACTGTGGACGTTCGTTTAAGGCCTCTTTTGGGAACTGAAATTTTCCTAGGTTTCCTAAATATCAACAGCCAGTGTTTGTGTGTATTGATAATCTGAAGACAGATCGAAAGAAAAGGGGACCATCCTAAATTCAGATAATGGCATATTTTTTCCTTTTAAACCAAATATTTGCCAAACAACTAAGTATTCATATTGTGTTAATTCTAACCTATTGAGGCTTCCAAACAAATAAAAAATATAGATGTAGACATATATGTATGTTGATAAGTTTATGTTCGTTAACGGATTTTCATAAAAATCTATAAGTGCAACCCGGCTAGCTACCGTAATATTACTGTTTCGCTTAGATGCAAAACGACATGTTGTTGACTTATCCCTGATAGCTTGAAAGCCTGTACGTTCTTGAATCTATCTTCTTTCTTGGTCGGCAACGCATCGGAGATACCTTTGGGACGTTCACGGGCATCGTATACAAATTTTAGTAAAAACCGTTGATTTGCTCTACGGATATTTGTAAGTATCTTATAATTCAGTAATATAAGATCTGAAATCTCTGATGTGTTTCCAATAAAGTGCGCACGTAAGGAAATCATAAAAGCCAAACACAATTTTATTGGCTACAACCCATTAATGGCCCACTACTCGGGTCTCTCCTTATTACTGTGGAGGCCTAGAGCGTACTCCACCACCACCTCCGACACGGCTTAACGACTGCTATCTATGGATAACAACCGGGACCGACGGTTTTACGTACCCTCCAAAGCACGGAAGCGCTCAAGAACTTTTTCCACTAGCGGTCACCCATCCAACTACCGACCGCGCCCGCTGTTGCTTAACTTTGTCGATCGCCGGGCTATGAGCGCTTCCCAATTTTATAAAACACTAAAAATTATGAAATAAAATAGTCGTTAAAAAAAGTTAAAACGTTTTCAAAAAATTTTATATGAATTACGAAACAATAAATTACGAGCCTAAAAGTTTTTGGGCTCGGTGCGGTTGTACATTCGATAACTTTGCTGGCAGCGATCTGGTAAAAAAGTAGGACCCTGATTTATTTTTTCTTAATTTAAATAATTGTATTTCTTATAATGCGCGAAGCGGATTTAGCTAATTCACTCAGTTGTTTCAGTTGTTTGTCGTCGACCGATTATTATTTAATTAACAACTTTAAAACGCTCTTCACGCCCACGGTTTCGCCCGCGTGGAATTCGTTTAAACTTCACCCCCAAAGGGCTTGAATTTCTAAAAATCAATTCTTATTACTCCTTTACATCGTGAATGGAACTCATAATAACAAATTTAAGTTTCTAGGTACAGCAGTTTTGGCTGCCTGTTAAGGCAGTGAGTCAGGTTTTCCTTGTACGAATAGGTATAATCGTATAGACATGTACGGTCGGCCAAAGAATTGGTTTACCAAGGTTAAATGCCTTTTGCAGATTCATAGGTGATAAAGGTTAGTTTCGCTTGCAGGTCGATCTGACAACCTTTATTGCCATCTTTATCCGATTAAAAATACGTGACATTTGTTTTGTTCTTAGTTTAAAATTGATAGAACCATGGACGTCGGAAACTTGGTATAATGCCACCAACTTATCTGTTCAGTAGAAAAAATGGAACTAAAAAAAGACAACGTCAATTTTGAAATGTCATGTCCGCTGTCAATTCTTTGAAGTGCGAGTGCTCTATGTGTTTTAATTCGATTTTAATTGCAAAAAGTGATTAAAAATGCCTGAGCCTCTCAGAAGTGATGCACGATTAGTTATTTTAAAAGTTTTAGATTGTATGAGGGACGAAAATCGTCTGCTAACTCCGAAAATAACGTTTGAAAAAGTGGCAGAATGCGTCGCAGTTGCAACAGGTTAGTGTTGCTATTGCAAGTTAATTAATAGTCCCGCTTAAATATTTCAGTTATGTATTTTATTTTCCTCACTTATGTTTGCATAATCGATTAAAGTGTCACTGAATATATTTGGTATCTTATTTTTTTTATACTTCATATAATATTATATCTTTGTTACAGTAGTTAGAGAACGATTTGTTTACAAGCTAATAAGTGAAAAGAAAAAAGCTGAAGAACTTTCTCTGGCGCATCGGCATCACTTTCCACAGGGATTTCTCGTGTGGAACCCCTCAAACGTAGAGATCATGATGACAATAATTTTTATAAAATATATAAAAATATAAATAATTATAGTCAATAACAATGGATTTTTTGTTTTTCTTGTCCTAAAATTTTAATTTTTACATGAAAAAGTAAAATTTGACTGTGTTGGCCTACGTAATTCTTTAATTTTGGATGTTTACGATTTTTTATTTTAATAGATAAATACACTTGACAATTATTCATTGCCATTATAATATCTTATTTTAGGGCGGTGATAACCGATTGATTAAAAATTCGCCCTCCTATTCGAAAGGTCCGTGTTCGAATCCCAGGGCACGTACCTCTGACTTTTCTAAGTTATGTGCGTTTTAAGCATTTAAATGACACTTGCTATAACGGTAAAGGAAAACATTGGCAAACCGCACTTGTTCAGCATGGTGAACTATGGTCTTAACCTTCTCATTATGAGAGGAGACCTATGCTTAATAGTGGGCCCTGATGGATTGAGATAATGATAACATCCTATGTTACTGCAATCATTGCATGGTAGTTTAAGTTAGTAGCTACAGCCCAAGTTGTGTATCTACATTAGTCGGAAAGACTTTGTCATCATTTACCATCGAATTATGTGCAACATACTTTATCTGGTAAAAATCATAGGTCTCAAAGTTGTTGAGCTCCCTTTACAGTCGGCAAAGGAGATGTTTCAAAATGTATGGAGCCCCGGCCACCACTTTGTACACCATACTCAAAAATGGAGAAACACAATTAAAACAGTTTTCAATCATCCAATTCCTTTAAATTGCTTTAGTTTTGTGGTATAACACAAAAATGTACACTTAAAATTGCAACACAAAAACAAAAGTCCGTCATGGCGGTCAAGTTGTCATCACGCGCCATGTTGGTTAATTTGATAGAAGTTTGACATATGTACCTACAATTCTGTCATTTAAAGTGACAGTAGACAGTTCGCGATCTATGATCAATGACAACTTGGCAAGACGCCATGTTGAAAATTGATAAAAATGAATTATAAATACTAAATTTGTACCAGAAAAGTATGCATTTAAGCAATTTATCTTTATTTTTCCCAAATTCCATGAATTTTTCTCGATTTTTCGAGGTACTGTACATATTGTGGGCCGGATTTGAAACATCTCCTTTTATTAGGTATATATTATGGTAACATTGAACGCTGCACTAGCGACACCGTCTACTGAACAGATAAGTTGGTGGCACTATAAGTACCTACGTATATTTTGTGAACCGCTTCAAGATTTTTACACAAAAATAATAAACTGTGGGGGTTCCCCATACTTAGAACTGAAACTCTAAAAATTTTTTTTTTTTCATCAAACCCATGTGGAATATCTATGAAGAGGTCGTCAAAAATGATATTGAGGTTTCTAATATAATTTTTTTCTGAACTGAATACTTTGCGCGAGAGGCACTCCCAAAGTGGTAAAATATGTGCCCCCCTGTAACTTCCAAAATAAGAGAATGGTAAAACTAAAAAACATATATGATGTGCATTGCCATGTAAACTTCCACCGAAAATTGATTTGAATGAGATCTAGTAAGTAGTTTTTGACGTGACAACGTTACGTTTTATAATTCGATATAGCCGGCTGCACGCACGAAAAACATGACGTCTATGCGTTATCCAATTATTACTTTGTTATTGACTTCTGGGACTATTTATAAATTTTAAATGTTACCTTTTTTAATGTTTCCTGTATTCCTTCTTTATTTTTATTGATAAATTTCTGTAACTTTAAATACGATTTCATGACGTTTGTTTACTTTGATGACATTATTTGTCAATGTAACTCTGACGTCTCTTTAGTTTTGCTTTTTATCGAAATTATTTATAACCAGCCAGGTTTGTTTTGACTTGTTTGTGGCACATTGACATGACATAATATGCACAGACTAGCTAAAGATTAATGTTTCGTTATACGGTATGCAACGACTAGTCTTTTTGGTAAAATATTTAATAAAGGTTTTTAACTGCAATATAACAGTAAATAAATTATAACTAAGTATTCAAAGATAGTTTAGGATGACTATTAGTGATTATGCTACCATTCCATCAGTATTTTCTTAAGACGTTGTCACGTTCAACTATCGTCAGTAAACCGACTTTACAGACAACCAATTTTTTTTAATACGTCATAAATCGTAAACCGCAATTTACCTTTCATTCAATCTACTTACTCGAATATTTTTTTATATTATGTTACTTGCTGCTACGGAACCCTTCATGGGCGAGTCCGACTCGCACTTAACGAATTTTTATTACATTACTTGCATACTAGAGAACCGCCCGCGCTTCGCTTCGGGACCCGTAGGTAACAGCCGCGTAGGTCCCGCTCCCGTAGGAATCTCGGCCAAAGATAAGCCTATAATATGACATACTGGAACATCAACATCAGAATCCGTCCTGTCTTCACTCACGGCTAACGTAGCCCTGGGGATTCAGTTTCGGGGCCGGTGGCCCCCTGACTGAGGTGTCTGCCGCGGTCCGTAACAACGGACCGGTCGTTGGGTTGGGACCCTGTATGGGTCCTCGAAGATTATCCAGATGGTGATGTGGAGTATGGGTGTCTAGTCCGGGGAGTCATGATGATTTTCACGCCGCCCAGGCGATCAGGCCCTACCAGGTGAGACCCGCTGGTGGGAAGCCCAGCAGGAGCCGATCTGCGACCGGACGGCGGCTTGCGGTCTTGTCCGAGGTGGTTCATGTCGGGCTGTTCCCGCGCAGTAGGTCGCGCGGGAGTGCCCAACGGTCCGGGGGGCGGGCGTGAATCGGCGCCAGGTTCCGCAGGTGCAGAAACCGCGCCGCGTCCGCGCGCGCAAACATCCGTTGCGCTAGGTCCTCCACGTGGGCGTCCAGGCTCTCAACTCTGAGGTCCCGCTGGATGGTGGCGTTCCTCACGCACCACGGCGCCCCTGCCAGCCGGCGCAGCGTCTTCGATTGAACCACGCGTAGACGCCTGCGTTGTGGCTTACTCGGGAGCGCGTACCAGGCTGGGGCCGCGTACGTGAGTCTGGGGCGGATGTAGGTCTTCCAGATGGTGGTTTGACCCTCAACGGGAGACTCGAGGAGAGCGCTGGACGTAGCGCTACAGCTGCTGCCTTGGCGTGATTTACGACGTTGGTCACGTGGGGCTTCATAGTCAGGGAACAGTCCAGGGTTACCCCATGGTACTTGGCCTGTCTTGTCCAGGCAATGTCTTGGTTGAGGAGCTTTAGAGTGGGGTCGCGCATCGTGGTTCCTCCGAATTGGATGGCCTGCGTCTTCCCTACGTTGATCGCCATCCTCCACTCGTGTAGCCACTTGCGGAAGGCGTCGAGGCATCTTTGCATTTTAACGGCGGCGTGACCTGACTCAATCGAGGTGGTCAGGTACGCCGCGACGTCCGCGTAGAGGGCGAGCATGGCGCCCCCCTCCGCTGGAATATCGTTCGTGTAGCACGAGTAGAGGGTAGGCGAGAGGCAGCTTCCTCAACATCAGATATAACATTTGCCTATGATTTAAGTAAATTACATCTACTATTTGATAGCGTGATTCAGAACTTGCAAATGAATTTTACTAACGGCATCTATTAACAACATCCGGAACTAAATATCTAGCAACTAACAAAACATCGATCTTCCCATAGGAATGAGATGTTTTTCCGCGGTAAAAAGTAGCCTACGTCACTCTCCACCCTCCTAACTATCCCCATACACATAAACCATACCATATAATAGCCATGTTGCGACGTGAAAGAGTCACAAACAAACAAACAAACACACTTTCACATTTATAATATTAGTAAGGATAGTAAACCCAACTTAAGATTGAAACGAAAGAGGCGCTGTCGGACGCATTTGACATTCATTTGACCAATCATTGCACACTAGTAACTGACAGATGAATGACCACAACGTACTTACTATGAATGACTTTTCGTTAGTTCCAATTTTTGCCATTTCAGAGATAAGTTTGGTCAATTGTCAATTTTCTTTTTGTTAAAATAAACCTACACTTTTGCGTTGCAATCATAGACTAACTTTATTGAAAAAAGGGAAAGGAAGATGTCATAATGCAGATTAATGCACAACATAACTGACATATTTTACCATAAATATCGCTACTAAATTATTAATCTATATTTTTGATATAGATTAATACCCCCACTATATCAAAAATAAATATAATTATTACATATGTTGAACTCCCAACATTTCTAACAATTTATAGTGCTTTACAGAATTTAAAGATTTTGTGAAAATATCAGCTGGCATATGAGCTGTCTCTAGATATTCAACTTTAACTATATTATTCTTAACACATTCTCGACTAAAATGAAACCTGATATCTATATGTTTTGTCCTATTGTGAAATATAGGATTGTGTAACAATTTATGTGCACTCTGGTTATCATTTAAAATTACAATACATTGCATCTGACCTGTAATTTCACTTTGTAAATTTCTAAGATAAATTGCCTCTTTACAACACTCAGATATACCTACATACTCTGCTTCAGTACTAGATAAAGTGACATTCTTCTGTTTTTTACTTCCCCAAGATATTAAACCCCCAGAGAGAGAAAAACAGTAACCTGTATGGGATTTCCTATCTATTATGTCACTTCCCCAATCTGCATCCACATAGCCCACTATCTCTTTGTTACCTGCTCCACTATATTTAATACAATAATCTTTGGTTCCCTTTAGTTCCCTCAATATACGCTTAGCATGAACCCAATGTTCCTTATTGTAACAGTTATTGAACTGACTTAAGTAACCAACAGAGAATGCTATATCAGGCCTGGTGAGTATGGCAATATACATCAAACATCCAATAAGTTGCTGATAAGGCAGATTTTTATCACAACTTATAGCTTTATTTAACTTTAAACCACATTCCATTGGTGTATTTATTGATTTACAATCAACCAAATTAAATTTCAATAACAGCTGTTCGACATAATCACTCTGATTAATGTTAAAATCTTATGTTTTTTATCATAACACACTGACATACCAAGACACTGCTTTATTTGGCCTAGGTCTTTAATTTTAAATTGAGAATTTAATACAGATTTGAGGTGATCAGTCTCAGCGCTATTATTTGAAAAAACAAAAAAATCATCTACATACAGAGCAATTATAGTCATGTGTTGGCCATCATTTTTGGTATATAAACAAGGTTCATATTTGGATTTTAAATATCCAATTTCAGTTAAACATACATCTACTTTATCATACCACATTCTTGATGATTGTTTCAATCCATAAATAGCCTTTTTTTACTTTAAAACCTTTGATGAATCTGGACAATTAAACCCTTCAGGAATTTGCATATATATATCTTCATTTAAATCACCATTCAAGAATGCGGTACATATATCCAAATGTACAATATCAAGTCCAAGTTTCACAGAAATTGCAAACAATAATCTGAGAGTACTGTGTCTTACCACAGGTGAAAAAGTCTCAGTATAGTCCACACCGGGTTGTTGAGAAAAACCTTTAGCTACTAACCTTGCACGAAAACGAACTTTACCATTAGGTTCACTCTTTATACA
Organism: Hesperia comma; assembly: GCA_905404135.1. Lineage (NCBI taxonomy): Eukaryota > Metazoa > Arthropoda > Insecta > Lepidoptera > Hesperiidae > Hesperia > Hesperia comma. The sequence goes on along the minus strand of FR990021.1, from coordinate 8,417,310 downwards.
GATTAATACTTTTTAAAAAGAATTATTTTGTCAATTGAAATAGTTCTTATGCTTTTGTTCAGAATATTTAAATCTTCTTTGCACAAATTAATGCATTATCTGTTTCTAATAAAGATTAAAATGTCTTGCACCTATATGTGACCTATGATGTACGTAACCTTAACAATTAGGTTTACGTTTTATTATGCGTCTCTTTCAGTGATATTTCCTATGAGCTTTGATGTAACTTTTGATAACTAGGATACTAAATGAAAACTGTTACACCACTTTCTTGGCCCACTGTACCTACGTAGATATTCTGAATGTAAGTTTACACAGAATACACTGAATAAAGCCGTGTTCGCACTACTACTTGTAGTTTAAACTCTGTACTACGATATATTCACATGTCAAGTGACTAGTAATTTCCATAATGGTAAATTCCATAATCTTTGAACTGTTGGTGGATTGATGCTAGTAGGTATAACTACAATTAAATAGTGTGTCCTAAACAATGCGGTACGAAAGTTTGAGTTTAAATCTTTAAACGCTGTAGTTACCCACATCATTATATTTATACATCTATGAAATAAGTTGCACAGCAACTATAGATCAGAAAAATATCAAAACTCCTTTGCATGACAAAGTGATGAAAGATGAAATACAATGTGAGATCAATTACAGTTGAAATATTTAGGCACCCGAATGAACGCAGTAACCTGAATATTTATGAGTGTGTAATAGTTTTGATCAATTATACGCAAGGTTATACTTTCTCATTCTGAAAGCAGACCCGTGCTCAATTTATAGTGGGCCATGATGGGTTGAGATGATGATGATGATGATACGCAAGGTATTAAGGGCACATGTACATATTGTGTACCTACATACATATATAAGGGACGAATGTGTCGGTGTATATAATTCTCACCAATCACATTCCAATTTTTACACATTAGTGACAGCAATGAGTTATGTCTGTTGTATTTGTGCGCTATTAATAAGTATAATGTCATACCCAGTAGCATGCGCGCTATTAGGTACCTTTTATAGTAGATACAACTTTCGATTATTACTTGACTCAATTGCGCATAAATCCGAAATTCAACCTAAAACTCGAACCAAAATAGGCAGATTCTGAAACGGAATTCAACATTTCATATTTCATGCTCCGGCAAATGTAGAGTCCGATCAACGCTGAGTAAATAAATTTATAATGAGAGCCGAACTCACGATGCGCTGCGAACTCCTTCGTATTAAGCAAATCGTACTCACTTATTCAATCCCGATGTAATAAGTAAATATTTGCATTGGAAAACATATTTTGATCTGTTCTTTCTCATTTTATTAACAAGTGCAATGCTACAAGGTAGTTCCAATCGTAGACTCATAACTGTTTAAAAACATATATAATTACCGATAAGACTATTACTAACAACAACTATCAACTATTAATCACTCACAATCCCTGTCTTGGCCCTCATATTTACTAACAATTTAACCAACAAAAGTTTTTACTACCAATCATCCTAGTCCCTATTTGAGTCTTGTTCTAGATTTGTCGCAATTTTCATGGGCCGCAGCGACAGGGTGGTGCTGCATGCACGTTTACCTATTATCTTATTTCTATAACAAAAGCCTAAAAAGGAATGCGCTTTAAATTTTTGTCACCTTTTTGTGTTTGTCCTAAAAAATAAGGTCATCAGGTCGTCAAAAATAAGGTCGTCAACGCTAATTTTTGCATCTCAAAGGATGATGATTAATGGAAATGTTAAATCAATTCAAGCGTTAAAATTCCTAATGCTTTTAAATTACCTTTAAAATACCCTTAATATCTAATTGCTATCAAACGGTAACAACCGGGTCTGACAGCTTAAAGTACCCTTCAAAGCAGGAAAGCTCTCAAGAAAAATTGCCACAGCACGGTTAAATTTGGAGAGGAGTAAAACACGAAATTATGTCTTTAAAAAAGATTTTTTTATTACTAACATTGCTTCAGTTACACCATTTCAATTCTATTGAATGCTGATACCTACAAGTCTATTTCCACTAAAATACTACAACTGACTTTGTTGAGTGATGGGAAATGTAGTGTCAACGAGATGAAACTGTTAATTGTTCTGTCGTGACAAAGCCTTGGTTATGTATTATATTAATTAAAGTTATGTTCTCCAAAAGCATATTCTTATTTTGTAACTTTTCAATAAAGTTAATTTAAAGGGCAAAACGAATTGCACAATTGCATAATTCAAAAACAAACAAATTAAATTTGCTTAACAGTTGTTTAACCAATTAAATCATTAAAGTATTGTAAATGTGTATAATTATGTGTGCATGTATGTGTAGGTACATGTGTATGTTTAGAAACAGCGCTTACCAGCCACGCCCAAGTCTCTTCACTCGGTCGATCACCAAATTAAGGACAAATACCTAAGAGAACGTGATTTGTGTACTGATTTAAGATGTCAGCGTCGCTAAAGCGATCCATTTCTATTATTCAACGTGTATCCCTTCATGCGATAAAACGATTCAATATTTTGCGAAAATAGTTTTGTAATATTTTAGACGTTAAGCAAAATTAACGATATCACTACATAGTATAAAACAAAGTCGCTTTCTCTGTCCCTTTGTGTCCTTAAATCTTTAAAACTACGCAACGGATTTTGATGCGGTTTTTTTTAATAGATAGAGTGATTCAAGAGGAAGGTTGTATAATAATGTATAATAACATCCATTAAATAGTTATTGCACCCGTGCGAAGCCGGGGCGGGTCGCTAGTCAAGAATAAGCATAAATATCTAACACGTATTTATTTACTTATACAGTATTTACAATTCTGATGAAAACGCGGGCATCAACGTCCAATTCAACTATGCATTTGTTTGGATTGGATTATTCGTTTTTTTTTCAAAATTGGTATTTTTTTACGGTAGGTACCCATTTTTGTCTGCCCAGAGTTCAATCAGGAAAGTACCACTGCCCGCCTCGGTACATAGTAGCATTTTTACCGCTATAATAAATTGTTTTAACAGTAGGTACTTAATTGTTTTTGATAGAAGGGTGTGGAGTCGGTTATACTTTTTTAGAGGTGACCATCTCATCATCAAGTATAGCGACGCATCTCTTAACCAAATTAGAACAAGACTCATACTAGCAATTATGTACTAACATAAACTAACAGGACTAATTATCACTAACAGTCCCTGTCCTCGTCCTCGCACTTAGTAACAAACTAACCAACTAATATCCTTCCTTACACAATCTAAGACTAACCATCCTTGTCCCTAAACTGAGTCTAGTCACGTTGTCTAGATCGGTCGCAGTTGTCATGGGCGTCAGCGAAAGGGTGCTGCATGCTAATTTGATACCTTAATTCCAAAGCTTAATTCCAAAATTAAAAAACACAATATTATAATCACCACGATGCATAAAATTGAATCAGAAAATCGGTAAAAATATAAAAATAAAAACGCTTCTTACTACTAAAACATTAGACTGGCTGTAAAGTTACAGCGAGCGAGTAACTTACTCGCTTGTTGGAAACATTACAACTACGCAATTAAAATTTATTTATTTATTTATGTACACTTTATTGACCACAATATAAAAATATTGAAGTACAAATGGCGAGCTTAATGCTAATGCATTCTCTACCAGCTAACCATTAGACCAAACAGAGAAAACACGATGAGCGGTATAAAATAAATATATGTACCTATATAAATAACCAAATAATAAATGCATAAAATAAGTATTATATATAATTGACATATACAAACTACATATTATAATATATACAATATAATATAATAAATATATACCATATAATATATATAAATAAGTATCTTACTTAAGATAAATATATGTACAAGAGAAATGATGACTGTGTTACGAGCAACGTTCTAGAAGGAGAACCTGTAGTCTTTTTTTAAACGTGAGTTTACTAGCGGGCCCTCTAATATCCCTAGGAAGAGCATTCCAGAAGCGAATTGCCTGCACTGCAAAGGAATTGGAAACAAAACCAGATCGATGTAGAGGAAAGGATAAGAGATGGGATTCAGAGGAGCGGAGTTGACGGTCGTGGGAGGAACAAAGGAACTGGAATTTTGACTTTAAATAGTCTGGCACAAGGGGGTCGAAGAGGATGGAGGAGAGTGAGCAGAGGGCTCTCAGTTGCCGTCGTTCCCGGATCGAAAGCCATTTAAGCACGGAACCTTTCCGTAACTGTTTGCCCCTAAAACAATGCATATAAAAGCTGCAGGATCAAGTTTCACGCCTCCACTACTTGACACGTGGTTTTCAAATAATATAACTGGGATGAATAAAGTAGTTTACCATATAGTTATCCAGAAAATCGTTAAATTATCGTCAGTAATATAGTGGCAATGGGCTGATCGTATAGCTCGAAGGACCAATGGCCGTTGGGGAAGGAAGATCCTCGAGTGGGGGGCTCTATCTTAGAAATATGTAGTAGCATACGATCCTCAACCAGGTGGACTGGCGGCATGAAGTAGACAGCGGGCATCCGCTTAATTCAGACGGCTCAGGACCAGTCAGAGTGGCGCAAATTAGGGGAGGCCTGTATACAGCAGTAGACGCAAAAAGGCTGATTAGGTAATAGATATTATGGAACCTTTAACATTGTAGATGAGTTTATAATTTTTTTCAATAATACGATGAAGATCCTTCGTAATATTCTGATGCCTATAGTTTCAAAAACATGTTCAGTCATTCGGGAAAAGAAACTTCAAAAGAAATCCCGTTCCAGTTCTGTTCAAATAAATTTTATTGAAAACTAAATACGCTGGAATACAATTATTATTTAAAATCCGATAGAACTACGGAATGAACCGAGCAGAACTCGTGCAGCGTGTTGAAATTCGTAATAATTTTTTCACGAAATTCATAATGAAATCAACTATTCATAATTATTTCGTGCTCGAGCGAACGTAACCCCCGATGAACAAGAGGTAAATAAATTATAAATGAAACTGAGCTCGCAATGTACCGCGAAATGTGTCTCGATTGAAATGTTCAATTCCGTTGAGTTAAAATAATAAACAAATAAATCAAGCGGACAAAAGATATTTCAATAACCTTAATAGGGTTTGGGGAATTTTGTTGATTTAATAATTTCAATCATGAGTTTTCTGGCGGATTGCGTCGATCGTTGGATCGGTGACCGCTAGTAGTAAAAAAATGGAGTTTCTATGCTGCAGAGGACACGTAAAGCTGTTTGTCTCGGGTGTCATAGTTACATAGTAGTTGTTATGCCATGTCGGAAGCCTTCGACCTGCATGAAAAATTTCAGATATTTGGGTTGGCCACTAACCACTTCACAAATCCGTACTGTACAAGCGTGGTGGAGTACGTTCTAGACCTCCATAAATGATGAGGAGAGATTTATACTCGGTAGTTTAGTGAGCCATTAATGGACAGTAGTGGACAATCGAATGTTGTAGGTATTATACGATTCCGTACTTCGCAAAGCATGAACGTAAAGCCTCTTGTTCCAGCAGATCTCGAAAAATAACGACTTTTAGGGCATTTTGGACGCCCCTGGCCGGCATAACATCTTCCAGTAGGTAATAAGATTGGAATACAATTCCCATTGGACAAGTGTGGTATACTATGCTCAAGCTTGCCTTGCTTTAAAATGCATTATCTTATAAAGTAGGTAATAAAGATTTAAGCCCGTAACAGTGGAATCCACGTAATGTTATTTAGTTAAAAGACATGTAATAAATCAAATCCACTTTCTACTTACTTCGATAAGCGCGAACGCGTCACGCCCTAACGACATGAACATAAAAGCGTATTGTGATGTTCACATGTCTATATGTCTGGTCGTATATTCCATAGCCTTGATTGATAGCTTAAGTATTGTAATGTAACTCTCTGCATATCGTATGCCTTGTACGATACGTAACGATGTGTAGGGATGTACAGCGGCGCCACATCCATAAGTCAGTTCAGAATGAAGACCCCAGCAGGGTATGGAAGTTTCTAAAAAAAATGGGTGTTGGGAAATCTCAGCAAAACACACTCCCACATAATCTAGATTTAAATAATCTTAACCAGCACTTCACTGCGTCGTCATTTGTCGACAGCAAAACCAAAATACAAACTCTGAATGATCTTTCTAATCTTCCCAAACCTAATAATCCACCTTTTTCATTAAATCAATTCGCAGCTCGTGATGTTGAGAGGTCAGTTCTCTCTATCTCTTCTGACGCAGTTGGTAGTGATGGCATTGGCAGAAAAATGATTATACCGCTCCTTGATATCCTTCTTCCTAGTTTGACTATCATTTTTAACCAATCCATAACTGAAAATTGCTTTCCCTGCACTTGGAAAAATGCACACATTATACCTATTCCTAAAAAACCTAATCCTTCTGGGTTCTCTGATTATAGACCAATCTCAATACTCCCTTTTCTTTCCAAAGTTCTCGAACGGCTTGTCCACTTACAGCTCAGCACTTACCTCTCTAACTCCACGCTCCTTAACCCAATGCAATCAGGATTCCGACCAGGTCATAGCACTGCTACTGCCTTATTGCACGTCACTGATGACATACGCTGGGGGATGGACAACCAGAAAGTCACTGTGCTGACGTTGCTAGATTTTAGCAACGCATTTAACACTGTTGACTTCGACATTTTGCTTGGAGTCTTACCTTCCCTCAACATATCTCCGGCTGCGGTTGATTGGTTTCGTAGTTACCTGCGTGAACGTCGTCAACGCATCCAGATCGAGGATAAATATTCCAATTGGTCTGACTCCCTTGCCGGCGTTCCGCAGGGTGGCGTGCTGTCACCTCTTCTTTTTTCAATCTTCATTAATTTAATAACGTCTGGCATCTCTTCTCTCTACCATCTGTACGCCGATGATTTGCAAATTTATACACAAGCACCACTAAGTAATTTGGAACATGCAATTCACACCATTAACTGTGATCTATCGCACATTGCTAAATACTGCAAGACTTATGGCTTAAAATTAAACGCCGCTAAATCCCAGGCTATTATCATTGGGAGCTCCCGGCTTATCGCGAAAATCGATTGGTCTCAGCTGCCAGCGGTGAAACTGAACGACCAAACGATTCCATATAGTGACAAAGTCCGTAATCTAGGCATACTCATGGATCAGAGCCTTTCCTGGGCGCCACAAGTAGCTGAGGTGAGCAAAAAGCTCTTCGCTGCAGTGGGTTCTCTTCGTAGATTGAAGAACGTGCTGCCCATCTCGACTAAAGTTTTGCTAGCTAACTCCTTGCTTCTACCAATTATTGACTATGCCGATGTGTGCTACCTTGACATAACTGAAGACCAGCTAAATAAACTTGAGCGCCTTCAAAATCTATGTATAAGATTCATATTTGGCCTGCGTAAATATGATCATGTATCTGAATTTCGTAGTAAACTCAAGTGGCTTCCTATTCGCCTTCGCAGGAATGCTCACATTCTGTCTCTTCTCTATTGTGTACTATTCAATCCAAATTATCCTCCTTACCTCAAGAACCGATTCCAATTTCTCCATCACACCCACGACAGAACCCTCCGCTCCTCAAAAAATCTTCTCCTTAGTACTCCTTCTCATTCCTCAACCTTCTTTCAAAAATCCTTTACTGTAACCGCCGTTCGCCTCTGGAATGCTCTTCCTACACATATCCGTAATGCAAGGACGTTGAGTTCATTTAAAAACCTTGTCAAAGCCCACTATCTACAGAGTTAATCAGGTTCCCCTTTTTATTTTTTTATTTCATTTAGTTTGTCCTGATCTTCTATTAATTTTGTTATACAAACATGTAGTTTATTATTATTATTTCCTTTTAACTTATTTATTTATTTTTATCTTAATCTCCCCTTTCTTTCTCGTGCACCTTACCTCGCTTTACCCTACTCTGTTCTATACTCCTCACTCTTGGTTGTCTGGAAGAGATCGCTATGTAGCGATAAGACCGCCTTTTGTACTTTCCCGTGTTTTATGTTGTTGTTAATGTCCATTTTCTTGGTGTACAATAAAGAGTTTTTGTATTGTATTGTATTGTACGACAAATATAGTTGAGAATACTTCTAGAATTCTTTATCGTACCTACTGTTACATTGATAGGGATTTGATATCTTGCCTTATCATTTTAGGTAATTATAGCATAATATTTTTTTTAATGTTGGTAGCCGGTGTATTCGCTTATTTATCAGATGTATCAATTTGTTAGCCGACATTTAATGATACCTAAGTAACGTCGTCTGATAGAAATTATCGAGCAAGGAATAAGAAGGAACGAAAATAACGATAAACTAGCATTTTTTACTTAACGTGCCCTTCGAAGTACGCAAGCATACGCTAAATTTTGTCACTTGTAATAATGTATGTATCTATCATATCTATGTACCTCTTTCTTGAATGCAAACAAACACATTTTGCGCGAATCACGAATCGTGGTACGACAACAAATAAATGAATAATGTTCAGTCGCCGAGGATATGGGATTTCCACTCCCTGCTAAATAGTAGATTGTATTACAAGGGTGCAAAGTAATATTTTTTCGGCGAGGGCGCTTTTTTGAATCCAGAGCGAAGTGAGGGATTCTAGAGTAGAATCCCGAGCGTAGCGAGGGATTCTTTAGTAGAATCCTGAACGTAGCGAGGGATTCAAAGTATGTCGCCCGAGCCAAAAATATTTGCTCCCGAGTGATACACTCTACTTTTCATCCCCCCCTATGAGAAAATAAAAGGCGCCTCAAATTCAGGAATAATACTGTCACAGTCACTAAACTAACTAAACTGACTAAACCGACTAAACCGACTAACCCGACTAACCCGACTTACACGACTTACCCGACTTACTCGACTTACCGGACTTACCCGACTTACCCGACTTACCCGACTTATCCGACTTACCCGACTTACCCGACTTACCCGACTTACCCGACTTACCCGACTTACCCGACTTACCCGACTTACCCGACTTACCCGACTTACCCGACTTACCCGACTTACCCGACTTACCCGACTTACCCGACTTACCCGACTTACCCGACTTACCCGACTTACCCGACTTACCCGACTTACCCGACTTACCCGACTTACCCGACTTACCCGACTTACCCGACTTACCCGACTTACCAGACTAACCCGACTAACCCGACTAACCCGACTTACCCGACTATTATTTAAATAACGGGCAGGAAAAGTTATATGAAAATTCATTCCAGCCCGCTATTTAAATAACGGGCAGGAAAAGTTATATGAAAATTCATTCCCGCCCGCTAAATAGAAAACACCAACTTTGGATCCCCTTAAGACCGAACCAAGTCGTCTTTTTCGAATAGGTGGGATGAAAAAGAGATTTGTTCCCTTTGCTCATAGTTCAATTTAGCTTGTAAGCAAAATTTACTTTTGGCCCTTTTTACATTCTCGCCGTCAATCTACAATAAACCTTAACCATAGGTCGGAAAGCAGGCAATTGTGTGGGTTGCCATTAAAAAAATCCTAGCAGACGGAGTACAGTGCGCCCAACTTACCTATCTCTGAAATGGCAAAAATTGGAACTAACGAAAAGTCATTCATAAGTACGTTGTGGTCATTCATCTGTCAGTTACTAGTGTGCAATGATTGGTCAAATGAATGTCAAATGCGTTCGACAGCGCCTCTTTCGTTTCAATCTTAAGTTGGGTTTACTATAGGTAGGTATAGCTTTTACAGCCTGAAAACAACAAGTAGAAATGGCAACAAACATCTCACTACTGATAGTGGGGAAAACGGAAACTTTCATAATATTATCATGATAACGATGTTGTTTTCTCTCGTCTCATTGTATAATATGACTTCTGTGGTAATAAAATGTAATTTATCTCTAAGAAAGTCCCCGTTCTATTACTAGCGAATCCAGCGATATTTTATCAGATAAATAGCTGTCCTATCCTGACTGGTCTAATAAATTGCTGATTAGTGATTAAGCGTGAAAAACTAACTACTGAACAATACGTATTTGAGTCCAAATCCTCCTATTCTAGATTCATCGTTCTGATCACCAGAGGACGCATTGCCTTCTATTGGAGATCGATAGCTCTATACCACCCAGTTTATTTCCAACAGTACTTACTCGTTTATCGTGACGATTGGATACTATTTTACCTACTTGGTTTTCTTCTGGTTGGCTTGCTTGAACCCTTTAATGGCCCACTACTGAACCCAGGTCTATCTTCATTATTCTTGGTGGCTATGATCTACGACCCTCTAAAAGTCAACTATGATTATTTATAGAAGAGCGAGTTGGCATGCAAGTCTTCTGCTTAGTCCTTTCAATTCGCCAAAAAGCAGTATAGTGGAATAACATATGAAGCTAGGATACGTGATTCCTCATTAGATACGAGGAGGAACTTAAGCCCCTTAACAGGCTAACAATGCAGTAGAACAGGTAAACCGTAACATAGGCCACCTAGCTGATCAGATCGTTTTCGGCTATCAAAAAAATCAAAATCCGGGCATGATACGGCTGGGCTTCAGATCGTAATGATTATTAAAACCGGACCCCCCCCGGCTCCCGCTTCACTTTAGATCGTAGAACAAACAATATTTGGCTATTGGTTTTGGTATCATAAATATGAGTTGGTTTTAGTTAAATAACATAAATTCACATACATACACAATGGAGGTAGTAAAAAGAAGTAGGTACATATTTTTTTTGAATATTTTGTAATCGAAAACCAATACCGATTGGGAAGAAGTAAACACTCCTCTAATTCTCTCCTCTCCACTCTAAGAGCAAAGTAAAACATACTTAAGGTACTTTTGTTTTGTACAAACTTTAATCATACTCGTTACAATATTATAAAGTTGAATATAACAACCTACGACTCGAAAGTACCTACTTCATATTTGCGGATAATCTTCATTTTGTGTCTTGAAAAGTTTTCAGACAAGTATTCTTCAGTTCTATAAGTACCATATTTTATCCAGTTTGAGCTCTACTCGTATCACATTTTTTATTAGCTTATGTCATTTATGTCAATCACACTTGATCATGGACATTGACGTACACCGGGCGTGATCTTAAAATGTTTTCATGAGTTTTGTTACATTGGGGAGCTCGTTAAGCTGTCAGGCTTTGTTATCGTTTGGATAGCAATCGATAAACCTTCTTGGAGACGTTCGGACGGCCCAAAAACACACCAGTTATATACATAACGCAGTTTGCTCACTTACTCATACCTTTTCCCCTAACAATGAAGATCTTTGTGGTCGTGAAAAGCGACCCTTGCCTTACATGATTGATCGTTTCTTCAACACAGCTGACAAACGAGCAAATGAGCCGTCTGATGGTAACTCATTACCGCTGCCCATGGATATGATTCTCGCTCGTACATCACTATCACTCTGTTTCTAACCACGCGCACTCACATGCGTGAACGTTTGTAGCTAAATTATGCAAATTGTCACAGCTTTAACAGGCGTGAATCCCACGAATGTATGAAAAGCTTCACATTATCACTTGTGAAGGCCCATTCTACACTTGTAGTTTGCGTATTCGCGAATGTGAATGAGCGGTCTAAGGCACTCATTTAGCCAGCATGCGAACTGTACTCGGATAAAATTAAAGTAGGTTAAGTTTTTCTGTACCTACTAATGTGGTCATTTTATTTTATACTAATTTATTTGACTTTACTCACTCCTAGATGTGTGACTGTTTATTTATAAATGTATGGCCTCTATGGGGTATTATTTCCAGAAAGAAATGATTATTATTACTATCACGAAAAGTATCTCCGAAACATTTTTAGCTAAGAAGGAAGAGAGAAGAAAGTAATGGCTTTCCACTCTTAAGCTTCCAACTGAACACGACGATACGTTTGAATAGGTACGTATTGATCGGATTAAATGACACACCAATATACTAAACAAGCTCAACTTTTGAATAATTTATTACACTCGTCAATAAAAAGGTATTTACATAGCTTGCAAAGTATTTATAAAGTAATACCTACCTATAATGCTATGCCTACAAATCTGTACTAGAGCAGGCAATGCAGTATGCGTCTAGGCCTCCTCAATGATGAGAACAGACCCTTACCCTCAATAGTGGTCCATTAGCTAATTGGTTAAAGCCAACAGTGTGCTGGAGACTATTGGAGAGCAAAGATGTTATTTTGTTGTTCTACCAATACAACAGTACGAGTACAATACAACAGTAGAAGTGAATGATAAATACCTATTACCTATTTCATTTGTATTTCACAATAGGATTTTTTAGATGATGATGAATTTTAAACTCGGTATGGAGTAGCTACCTACAGAGTTCGCTTCAAAAGGCTTCTGAATTATTTGCCTTATGAATACATTACGAACTTTTGTGACTAAAATTCATTCACGTCTTGGATATTTTGGTACTTCTACTTTATTCTTTTATTATTCGTTTCTACGCAATATATCTACTTACAATCGCAATTCGCGATAACGCATTAATTACTTATTTATAATAAAATCCATCATGTGAGTTTCGACAAGTTTTCCTAAATATATTTTACTAGGCGACCCGGCTAGCATTTATACTTTACTCAAGTTGAAAGTGGCGTATCAACATGAAACATAGTACCTGATTTTTAAGTTAGACCTCCAGAAATACAACTACGAAAACGGCATCAAATTTCATTTGATAGTTTTTGCGTGATTGTCGACAGATATAGCTACCTACCTATAGACCGAAATTCTAAAAAAATGTTTTTGGATTTGGCTTCCATTGGCTCTATGAAGACCCTTCACAACTTTTTTTTCAGATATCTCCTCTGTATCTAAACCATCACCTTTTATTATACGTATACATAGATACATAGTATATACCTAATATATACAGGGTGTCCGGCTTCGGTCTGTACAAACATATAGGGCGTGTAGTATGAGTTATTTTATGAATAAAATTCTTCTACATACTAAGTCTAAACCCGACTCCTCTCGATTTACAGCCATTTTAATGTTTTAATAAAAAATTTTGGACCATGCACAGTAAAGGGACAAAATAGTAATTTTGGGGAATAATGTTATGGGGGGCGGGGGAATAATGTTACTAGTTGTTAGAGGGGGGTTGGGAGTTTAACAATTTTTATGAGTAAAATAAATCAAAATTTAAATTAAACCTAGTTTTTTATTTATTACTTGTTACTTATTACTATTTTGTTCCTTTCTTACCTCAACAATACCCAAAATGACATTTTTCTACCTGATTCCGCATGAAATTCGGAGCTCGGTCATAAATCACATTAGAGAGCGCTATGTTCAAACAACGATTGCTCGGTTACCCATTGTCTCAGAATTGAGTTTTTGGTGCTGATAGACGAGTTAATAAAAAGTTATCATGACCGGGGCTATTTTCTGAAAAATCTTTAAAAATTTAAAAAAACTATGTCATTTTTATCATAAATTCTACTTTTAATTTATTATTTTAATATGTAGAAGCCAGTTTATGAACTATTTTAGGTATTAAATCGATGGCCCCTACCAGTGAGTAAAAATTAATTCAAGTTTGAAGAAGATTGGACTTAAGCTTCTTAAGTAGTACTTTTACTGTGCATGGTCCAAATTTTTTTATTAAAACATTAAAATTGCTGTAAATCGAGAGGAGTCGGGTTAAGACCTAGTATGTAGAAGAATTTTATTCATAAAATAACTCATACTACACGCCCTATAAGTTTGTACAGACCGAAGCCGGACACCCTGTATACATTGCTTTTATTGCTTTGAAAATATACCTAATAATATTATTCTTAATACATACTAAATCAAAGTATCTACCTATTGCAAGACAGCAAAAATCTGCCTTTCCGGTACGATAATTGGTTAGAAAAAATTACTTTCCGAACCATCTAAGCCATAAAAAGCTCTCATAAATTTGCACAAATAAATAACAAGTAAACAAATATTTTCGCCGGAGAAATGGTAAAAAAATGATATCCACCTACCTTATTCGCATCTTCATTGCCCTTCTTGAAGGGCATGATTATAATATAGACGATAATTGTATTACAAGATGCTCCAAAGTCATAATAAAAGACATTTTACTACGAGTATCTCGCCCTTCGAATTCCAACCTACATACAATCTTCGTACTCCTTGTCATTCTAGTAATTTTATTAAAAAATATTTAGTGTACCTGCAGGCTCTCTGAAGGCAAGGCTGCTCATTCAAAAGGCGCATTAAATAATATGAAATATCCTCTATGTAATCTAAAGTTTAGCTTTCTTCCTCTGTAAATTGGCTAACAAACACTGACCGCGTCAATCTTCTTATTTTGATGTTGATAACAACATCAGAGCCGCCACCAGCTGTCTTAGCATCCGCGTACAAAACCGTTTTGCACCCCTCTCCCCACCCCTCTTCGTTCAAAATCAACCTCACACAGATGTACTTTTATGCCGCCTCGCCGTGGTCCATTTGCCGCTCCCCGTGACTTGCGCCCGCGTGCGCTGCACGCCTTGCACGCCCGCTTACGACGGCCCTTATCAACTCTGAAAGTCTTCCATAACGTTAACGTGGTCTTTTCCTTTTATCTCCAGCAGTGAATTGCTTTTTCACTTTTTATTATGTACCTCTCTTGCCTTTTCTGCCTTTCTTCACTATTCTACTATGTTAAACTTCATTTGGTTGTCTGGAAGAGATCGCTCTTAGAAATGAAATCGCATATTGCCATCGCACCTACACCATATCTTTTAATTAGTAATATTATTAGTAGTGCTATTTTATTGTATCAGGCGTTATTACAAGTCTAAATAACAGAAAATTATTGTACATTTTTCAGCTTCTTCCACCATTAATTTGGTGAATCTTAGGATTAACCTCTAGGCATGGTAAACCCTAACCTTAGTTATGGTGTACCGACTGCGCCAGTTATGGTGTACCGACTGCGCCAGTTATGGGGTTGGGCGCCGAGGAGATGATGAATAAGTCTTGATTTAATTTAAAGACTTTAATTAATAAAGATTTGAAAATTACATTTAGTCTTAGCCTCTAAGTACCTATCCTAATCCTAACTAACTGGTCTCGAACTACTACACGATCGAGTAGGAGATCCAGCAGCGGAGACGACCGCTTGCTTCGGCGATTGAGGCAAGAGCGCGGTGTCGCGGTAGAAGGGCTGCCCACGGTGACGCTGCTGGCACGGTGGTTTTCTCGGTAGCCCGCTGGTGTTGCGCAAGCCGTGGTTTTTCTCGGTAGCCCAGTGGTGTTGTGCAAGACCTCACCGGGCGGCATGGGAACGGTACACGGTACACGGCTCCATGTGTGAGGGCCGTGTAACACCTTACCCATTTATCCTTCATTTGTGTTGACTGTAGAAGGTAAATAAATACCTAATTGTAACATTAGATATCTACGAGTATAATAAGCATCCCTTGATAAATTTTTCAAATTACAGGTTAATATAATTCTGTTGGAAGCTCCTATTTTCCCTGCTGATGTGTTTTAACTGATATAAAGGAAGGTCTATTAAATCGAATCGGCTAAATAATCGTTTTCAATTAATTAAGTGCTGACTTCGGAAATTTGATCATATCTCATTCTATCGTTTACAGTCGACAAAGGGAACGGATTCGGTAATTAACTACACGTCTCACGATTGTCAGATTTTCTCTATGTATTGGGATGTCCCACCATTCACCTTGTAGACTGTAGTGGTGAGGTGGAGTATGCTTTAGGCCTCCTCACTTATGAAGAGACACTCGTGGTCTGTCTATTTGTTCCTTGGGGTTTTTAGTCTTGAGAAAATTGCGCTATAAAAATCTTTTAAATAAATTACCTATAAATTGCAAGGAAAAAATCCTATTCATTGTAATTCGTTATTGAATCCTTGGTACGGCCAAACATCATTTAAATACTTAGGTAATACAAATTGAGTTTTATTTCATTTTCTACACAATTGTAGACATTTTTTGACGTAAAGTACCTAAAATTAATTGTAAAAAACTAAAGGAATTGTTTTTATCTAAAACAAATGCTTATTTTTTATGTAAAATACCGAGTTAGGTAATTATTAGGGTAGGTACTACCCACCTACTATTCGTGGACTGATGAATACGTATTTGTAAAGGAACAAAAAATAATTAACAAATAACAATTATTGTTTTAATAACGTAAGTTTGGTTTGTAAATTAGGTATAGATAGGAGACTGAACGCCCTTATCTCGTCCGTATATTCAGAATAGGTGGCTGAATTGCGCGACATTACAGCACCGACCACCGTGCAACATCTGCAGCTTATTGCAGAAACTTCTCGCTTTTCGCACGTTTATACAACCTTTGTTCAGCAGCATTTTCATAAATTTACCTTCAATTAATATCACTATGTATGTAAGACGTCGCGCCCATTATGAAAACGTTGGAAGCTTTTACATTTCGTTAAACGATTTTCACAGAGGACGAGCGTTGAGTTCAAAGGCCTCGATTTGGTTAACGCTGAGTAATGGTAATCTCTGTAAAATATAGTCGTATAGGTAATACGTTGTTACAATCAATATTAAAAAAGGTTTGATAGGTATAACTATAGGTATGCGTATGAGCTATGATGATCATCTAAAACATTTTCTATTACGACAGCTACTTTACTAAATGAAATAGGTAGTCAATTAGTCATCCACTTACATAAATATATAAAACCTGGATTGAAGTTGATTTACCAGTATGCAGATTATACTTTAGATAATAAAGACGGGAAAAATCAATAGTGCAATACAAAAGAATACAAAACGTCACTCTAAGCACTTAAATAGAAATAGATAAGTAACAATATTGATGCGATAAAGGTAATAATGAACCGGTACTCCATGTGCTATACAATCGATCAAACTAAACGAAATCATGGAGTGTATATTGCCCGTAAACTTTGAGGCTACATCTATCGAGGGAATATGTTGGAAAAGTCTACCGGCAAGATACGCAAGATTTTACTTTTTCCGAGAAAGGTTTATAGCATTAATATGTTCCATCATATCAATTTAACAAATTACGAGCTCATCCTAACAAAATCTTAATCAACTGTAAAGAAGGTGGGTAGGTATAAGTACTCGTTTATAGGACTCGTCTCAATTACATTGCACAAAATAACTTTTTTATTGCTTTTAGCCTAAAGCAAAAATAAATGGTGGTAAATAAATAAATTGTATCTTAGCAGACATTCACATCACTACACTATAGTATCTCTTGCGTCACTATTCACATGGACAACACACAGCACATCACTATAACATAGACTATAACCTCAGAATAAAGATTACATTGTAAATGTTAAAGACAAAATGGGCTTTTTGTGAAGTACCTATTTTACACACCGAAATAAAAAGAAAAGATTTTTTTGAATGTGTTTAATAATTTAGCCGATCAAAGCGTCGTATAAAGGGAGTTAACGCGGCGCGGCCTCAACGAAGGAAGCTGAACAAACGCATGGAACTGGGGCGCCCCGTTGCGTCTCTTGAAAAGGATTTATTCAACATCTCACCGGGATTTCACCCTTATCCCTACAAGTAGGAGAAATACGGCCGCATTGTTGCCACTGGGTCAGTCGTACCTCTGATAAGACACTTCAATAGGTACTTATATGAAGTTGATGGAATATTTATACTTAATTCTTCGAGGTTAGGTTAGGTTAACGTTTAACTGTGTACAATCCTCTTATTTTTTTCTGGAATAGAATCACTACATAGTATAAAACAAAGTCGCTATTTTTGTCCGTCTGTTTGTTTGTCTGTTTGTCTGTTTGTCTGTATGCTTAAATCTTTAAAATTACGCAACGGATTTTGATGCGGTTTTTTGTAATAGGTAGAGTGATTCAAGAGGAAGGTTTTTATGTATAATACATGCATATATTCCCACGAGAACGGGATCCACGCGGGTGAAACCGCGGGCGGGCCGCTAGTCATTTATAAAAACACCGAAAATATGGTCATGTCATGGGTATTGATATCCTTATTGTTTTTATTTCGTTTTACTGACGATATAAATACCTACTTGCATTTTTCCTATATAAAACCAAGATATACCAAAACAATTGTCAAACCAACATTAAGTAGGTATTCGGTCTATTTATTAATAACCAAATTATCCTGTACTAGATAAATAGACCTATTCCGATCTAATACCAAAAACTAATACCACTGGTATTAGTTTATTATCCCAGTGAATTTCTATTCCGAACGAATACCAGTCATAAACGAATCCCAAAATTATTAAAATGGTATGAAGGTACAGTCAGTAATAAAAGTGCTATGAAACGTGATATTAAGTAATGTATATTTTAATCAAAATCAGTCTTATTAAACATGTTCAAGTGTAGTAACAAATAATTGCACAAATACCTAAAGAATAAAAATAAAGTTTTTCCAACTAATCACTAGGCATCATTTTCAACTTTAAGATAGGAAATAAAAACTATCACAAAAAAAAATTAAAATTACAATTAAATACGAGTATAATTATATAGTAAAAAATTCAATCAACAACTATGACAAAAAGAAATTACTTTTATACTTTGTAAACAAATATCAAATTTTGGCATGACAGTCTGTTCAGAAACGGGGTTTGTGGTTTTCCTTAATGAATGCGTATATTATTTTACGATTTTAAAACGTTTAATTCG
Organism: Hesperia comma; assembly: GCA_905404135.1. NCBI lineage: Eukaryota > Metazoa > Arthropoda > Insecta > Lepidoptera > Hesperiidae > Hesperia > Hesperia comma. Next base: position 8,398,710 of record FR990021.1, on the reverse strand, counting down.
ATTTAAATTTACAAAATATAAAAATGTATGTATGCAACGTATGCGCCGGTAGCTCGAGTCGTTCGTATAGTGGAGGCATCCTGCACCGGCTTCTTTCACGCGTGGGGATTTCCCCTATCGTCTAATAGATGGCGCCGTAGATAGCGATCGCCGACATGCCCCCGGCCTTGAAAGCATCCCTTTCAACAGATTGGTAACGTGCATATCCTTGAAAAGGCTCTTCTAATGACGCCCGTCGAAGTAGTGATGTCTGCAACACGAGTGACTCCATCTGCTCCCGGAAACACCTTGCTGACCCGCCCAAGACGCCACTTGAGAGGAGGCAAATGGTCTTCTTTGATTAAGACTAGACTGCCCAGAACAATGTCGTCTTCCTTGGTCTTCCACTTCGTTCGGGTTTGAAGTTCTGCCACGTATTCCGTCGACCACCGTCGCCAGAAATGCTGCCGCAATTGCTCGACGTGCTGGTAGCGTGTGAGTCGCGAAGTCTTCGCATCTACCATGTCTTCACTCGGTGGAGCAGCCAACGGTCGGCCTATGAGGAAGTGACCGGGAGTGAGTGGAGTGAAGTCAGAGGGATCAGTGGACAAGGGAGAGAGAGGACGGGAATTAAGAATGGCTTCGACTTGTGTTAAAACAGTGCTAAGTTGAAAGGTTTTGAACTTTATTGATACCGCCCTCTTCTTTTCTCCCACTGCCCTAAGGTTGACTGGCAGAGAATGCTTTTAGCATTAAGTCCGCCTTTTGTTCCATTACATATGTAAGGTTCAATAAAGTGTAAATAAATAAATAAATAAGTTCCTCATACGTCAAATTAGCATTGCCTACAATACGTTTAAGATGGTATTTGCAAGACCTTATCCCACTTTCCCATAGACCTCCCATATGCGGGGAATATGGTGGAATGACCTTGAATAAAATCCCGTCGTTAGCAGTAAAATCAACGATTTGTTTCGAATTTTTTTGTAGGAAAGATGATAATTCTTTGGCGGCACCCACGAAATTTTTGCCGTTATCGGAGAAAATAGCATTCGGCTTACCCCGTCTGCTAATAAAACGTTTAAGCGCTAAAATAAAATCTTCAGTAGACAGACTGGTGACCAGCTCTAAGTGTACAGCCTCAGTAAGGAAACAAATAAAAAGACATACGTAACCTTTTACTAGTCGTGCGCCTCTGCCTTTCCGGTTAAGAATCATTATTGGTCCCGCATAATCCACACCCGTTCTCATAAACGGAAATCCAGGATCCAAGCGTTCAGATGGTAAGTTTCACATTATCGGAGTTAATGTCTTCCCTCGAATACGCGTACAAGTAATACAACCACGCACAGTTTTACGAACTAAATTCCTAGCGCCTAGAACCCAGTAAGACTCACGTAAACTTGACAAAAGAAGCTGTGGCCCAGCGTGGAACAATCGTAGATGTTCATGTCTAACTAATAACACCGATAATGGATGTTTACTACAAAGCAACACGGGGTGCTTCTTGTTATAATCGAATTTTGAGGCATTACACAGTCGTCCACCGACACGTATTAATCCGTCATTGTCTAAAAATACGTTTAAACCTGAAATACGATTCATTTCCTTCGCGTTCGTTTTAATAGATAGATTATTCATTAAACAGTGATAAACGTCCGGAAATGATTGTCTCTGAGCGCATCTAACTAACAACCGCTGTGATGCATTCAATTCGCCTACAGTCAAGGAACCGGTTTGTTGTTTTGATGCACCAGAATAATCGCGCGCGGCCCGGTTGCGTGCGTTTGTAATGAATCGCAAAACATAAGCCCATACACGTTTAAGTCTATTGTAGGATGAATATTTATCGAATTGTATAATCTCATACGGACAAACACTAACAAGATTAGTTGTATGAGGTTTTAATTCGGGCAAATCTTGCAAATTTATTGAATCTCTTTGGGTTGGAATATTTGAAAAGTTATGATTGTCAGTGTCGAGTAAATAAGATGGACCGTTCCACCACAACTTTGAGTGAATTAACGAATTAAGCGGAAGTCCTCTAGATAGAAGATCAGCGGGATTGTCTTGACTCGACACATGCAACCAAGTGGCGTCACCGGTCAACTCGTTTATTTCTGTGACGCGGTTCCGTACAAAAATCTTTAATAAATGTGGTGACATGCCAAGCCAACTAATAACTATAGTTGAGTCTGTCCAGAAGTAAACTTTAGTGAACTCTAAACGTAAACTGTTGATAATCCGTTTATAAAGATTCGCGCCGACCTGGGCTCCTAGGATTTCCAGCCTGGCTGTACTGAGGGATTTCAGTGGGGCAATTTTGCTCTTAGCACATAGTAATTTTACGGTGATATCCGTGTTGTTATTATATGTACGGATGTACGCGCATGCACCGTACGCCTTCTCGGAGGCGTCGGTAAATATATGGAGTTCTTTGTGCTGTACATAATCACTCATAACATGACGTGGAATTTTTAAATAAGGCAGACATTTTAATGATTCGACAAAATGATTCCAACTAGCCGTAATATTGTGTGGTACTGGAGTATCCCAATCAATATCACTCAGAGTGTATAGCTTCTGTAATAATATTTTTGCGATAATGACTGTAGGAGAAAGCAAACCCAAAGGATCATAAATTTGTGATATTATAGATAGCATCACGCGCTTAGTTAATATTCGAATATGTGAATAATCTTCAACCTTTGTAGTGTAGTAAAGCTCATCAGTATCATTACACCAACCTATGCCTAACGTTTTATTTTGTGTGTGTTGATCTACAAACTGATGAGGTGTATTATTATGAGTAACGTCAGAGTTGAATGTCCACTTACGAAGTGAAAAACATCCAGATTGTAGAACCTCAGTTACCTTAATGCAATTTTGTAAAAGTTGCTGATAATCATCATCACCAGTTATCAAATCATCAACGAAAATGTCCTCTGTAATAATACGAGATGTGACGTCATCGTTACAATCCAACGCTAGCTGCCGTATACAGCGCATACTGAGGTATGGCGCTGATGCAGTCCCATACGTTACTGTATTGAGCTGATAAACTGATAAAGGTTTAGTAGGTTCATCTCGCCAAACTATTAACTGTAAAAACCGTTGATCGGGTTGAATAAGGACTTGCCTGAACATTTTTTCTACGTCGGCACACGCGACATATTTAAATTGCCTAAAACGTAATAAAATAGAAAAAATGTCATTCTGAAGAGCAGGACCTGGATATTGAATGTCGTTTAACGATTTATTACTTGTAGTCAACGCACTAGCGTCAAAGACGACACGTAATTTAGTCGTAGTGCTATCTTTCATAACCCCATGATGAGGCAGAAAGAAATTAGGCGTATCGAAATTATCTATTCGCGTCATGTGACCCAGAGCTTCGTACTCACTCATGAAGTCACAGTATAAACGTTTATAATCTGATGAACGTTGTAATTTTCGTTCCAAAGAGAGAAACCTATTTTTTGCTAAATTATAGGAATCCCCCAACATATTAGGCGAATCTTTGAGTGGAATTCGGACAGAAAACCTACCATCCCCTTCACGTTTAGTAGTCTTTATAAACAATTCCTCACACAGCTGTTCATCACGAGAGAGGTCATTGCTTGACTGACAGACTACGTTTTCAACCTCCCAAAATAATTTTAATTGATTTTCTAAAGATTGGGTGAAATTGCAATGAACTTGATTCGAATTATTTTTTAATCGTTTATCGTATATTGGCCCAGAAAGTAACCAACCTAACTTTGAGTTCTGGAGGTATGGACCGTGAGCTAATCGAATTTTACCTTCCTCTAATATCTCCCAAAACAGCTCCGCACCGATTAAAATATCTACTTCGGAAGATATATGAAATGACGGATCGGCTAGTTTGATATTAGTAGGAATACGTATACAATCGGTATCAATGCTTGTCGAGGGCAAACTGGTTGTTATGCGCTGCAAGACAAAACACTTAACCGCTTTACTGAAATCGTTTAATTTAGAACGTATAGTTATTTCGCATAAGTGATTTGACTGTGTCACGGATTGAGCGACACCTACGATACGTATAGTGGACTGTATGGAAGGCGCATTTAATCGTTTTCTTAAGTTATCCGAAATAAAGCAATGTTGGCTACCGTTGTCTAGCAGCGCTCGGGCTGTGTGTATACGTTTATCCCTATCTTCTATCTCCACCAATGCAGTACACAGCAACACAGGTTGCAGGGCCTGCAGAGGAGATGATACACCGTCAGAGCTAGCCAGTGAGTGACAAGACTGAGGTGCAATAATCGAATGAAGTGCGGCCGACGGGTTTACATTAGATGTGCGCTCGCTACGCACACATGCATCCGATGCATCGCTGTCGTATGAACCGCCGTGAAGTAGGGTATTATGTTTGCCATGACATTGCTTGCAAGTGCCGAATAGACAATCGGTGAATGAATGACCGGCGCGTAAACAATTCCTGCATAATTGTTTTTCGTTTACTAGTTTAATTCTATCCTTTACCGATGAATTTAGAAAGTTGTAACACATATACAGTGAATGATTTTGACTACAGGAAGGACATTTTACGGCCCGTTTGTTATTAAGGTTATCGTTAGATGATTTACTCTTTGAACTTGAACTTGGAGTAGTAGTAACGAAGCTGTGTACCTGCGGGTTATGAGTATGGTGTGATTGTTTACTTGTTACATGTGTAGGTTTACTTATAGACTTATTTTGACTGTGACTTGCGTTTATCATGTCTAAAGTATCAGCTTTATTTCTAAGAAATGAGAGTAAATCGTCTAACTTTAATCGTCTAGAATCGGAAAGTATAGAACCTTTGTGATTCTCCCAATCGCGTTCAGTGGCCGAGTCTAGTTTTGAAGTGATCAAGTAAATAATTATAGTGTCCCAGGACTCCGTTGGTTCGTCTAGTGTTTTAAGTGCCCGTAAATTTCTCAAAACTGTATCTATTAATTTTCGAATTTGTGTATGTGATTCTTGCTTTAAAGGAGGAATAGAAAAAAGTGATTTTAAGTGATTGTGAACAAGAAGCCTACAGTTATGGAACCTGTTCTCTAATAAATCCCATGCGTGTTTGTAGTTACTTGCCGTAAATTCTAAAGCACTAATCACTTGTAAAGCACTACCGCTTAGTGAAGACCGCAAATAGTGAAATTTCTGGATTTCGTCTAAATCTGAACGTGTGTGGATCATGGTAATATAAGAATTCTTGAACTCTAACCAGTGATCGAAGGAACCTTCAAAAACAGGTAATTTTATATCAGGTAGCTTTACTCGAGATAAACGATTATTAGGTTTTACACTAGAACTATCACCAGTCTCTCCCTGTTCGATTATACTTTCAGCAGTTGCTAACGTACTAAAATATAGTGACTCAAAAGATTCCACGTAAGCTGCGTTGGATGAAACTTCTGATTCTGGAGAAATCAGTTCTATTTGACTTTCAATTTGATTAAACGTTTTAAATAAATCTGTTGCAGCCTGCATTCTAAATTTAATCTCTTTTAGTTGCAATTGAGACGGATCACTACCATCAAATGAGTCTAAATATTTACTAAACTGAGTCAATCTGCCTTTTATGTTACCGCGTTGTTTCCTAAGCTCAGCTAGATTATTAGCTTGCATTCTAGTAGGAGAAATAGAAGGACTAGATGAAGGAACGGTTAATTTTTCATCACCAAGCATTTTGAATCACTATGGTTGAAAGTAAGATAAGGTACTCACGTATATTAGAACTAGCACAGTAATTATTCGATAAAAGCACTTAAACACCGTTTTAACACAATCGTTTAGGAAAGGAAAAGATGTAGAAAGGAAAACCTGACCGTTAAGCTGAATCCACTTGAAAGTAGGTGCTGGCACGACGACTTCGGTTCTTGTCTTCCGTAAATTTGCTGTTATTCGGCTCGCAGGATCAAATTGTATGTTCAGAAACGGGGTTTGTGGTTTTCCTTAATGAATGCGTATATTATTTTACGATTTTAAAACGTTTAATTCGATTTAAATTTACAAAATATAAAAATGTATGTATGCAACGTATGCGCCGGTAGCTCGAGTCGTTCGTATAGTGGAGGCATCCTGCACCGGCTTCTTTCACGCGTGGGGATTTCCCCTATCGTCTAATAGATGGCGCCGTAGATAGCGATCGCCGACACAGTCATTACAATTTAATGTGTTTTAAAAAAATCAACATTAAATAGATAAATAATAATTATTTGTGCAAAGACAACGATTCGTATAAAAACAGACCTTATTTGATTGTCTTAACGTTCATTAAGCAAAATATCAAAACGCTTAAGGCGCTTCGTTTGCTCAACCCTTGACTGTGATTGGTTGGTTTGGATTTTTAAACAATAGGAACGAGCTCACCTTTTATGCAGGTAAAAAAAATTGGCAAGTGATTCTTCATAAGTAAAAATGTGTGTATAAAAATTTAGGATTGAATTACGATCATTGTAATAACTTATTAAATAGCAAAATAAACGTTTTCTGTGACTGTACTAAGAGTTATGTTTTGGTATTCGTTCGTAATAGATTAGGTACTTCTTTTGAGTTAATTATGAATGGTATTCGTTCGGAATAAAAATTCACTGGGATAATAAACTAATACCAAAAAACTAATACCAAGTGGTATTAGTTTTTTGGTATTAGATCGGAATAGGTCGATAAATAAGATAAATAAGATAAATAATACGTATTTCAAATTTTAATCAAAATACATACCTATAGGCCCTTTATGCATATTTATTTCAGAGTTTGTTGACACAGTTTTCTATTTAGTCGCATCTCTTGAACTGGAGTGGCGAAAGGTGCTTAAAAATTTATTGCGCCGCCAACTAAGATCAAAAAAATGTTTGTAGGTGGGTACGTAAGGTAGGTATGTCATGCAATGTTGTCCTACCTTCCATATAATTCGGGCTCAGCTCGTGTATAAAAAAGTAGAATTAATTTAATCGTGCTATTAACCGTTGAGAAGTTCCTTTGTATGCCAATCCTGAGCTTCATGATACTATTCAGCCATTCGTGTCATAAAATTGTATTGTCATCGGAACTAAAGCAATCTGTAAAATTTCAAGTCCGTAAAGAAAATTATAAAGTCCATAAAGATTTGACACAAACATATAACAAGGTGGATACCACCATACAACAATAAATGAAACCACGAGCCCTGCTTCATGCAAGGAACATAATTATATTTGTAAAAAACGCCTAACATCTTATTTACAAAAATCTTTTTCATCCCACCTATTCGAAAACGTACTTCTTGGTTCGGACTTACGGGGGCCCAAAGTTGCTGTTTTCTATTTAGCGGGCGGGAATGAATTTTCAAATTACTTTTCCTGCCCGTTATTTAAATAACAGGGAGGAAAAGTAAATTCAGTTCGGATTGTTAGAAATTCATGGTTTTGTTTTGAAAAATGAGTTCTTTAGTTAGTTTAATTAGTTTAGTTGGGTTAGTCGGGTAAGTCGGGTAAGTCGGGTTAGTCGGGTTAGTCGGGTTAGTCGGGTTAGTCGGGTTAGTCGGGTTAGTCGGGTTAGTCGGGTTAGTCGGGTTAGTCGGTTTAGTCAGTTTAGTTAGTTTAGTGACTGTGACAGTATTATTCCTGAATTTGAGGCGCCTTTTATTTTCTCATAGGGGGGGATGAAAAGTAGTGTATCACTCGGGAGCAAATATTTTTGGCTCGGGCGACATACTTTGAATCCCTCGCTACGTTCAGGATTCTACTAAAGAATCCCTCGCTACGCTCGGGATTCTACTCTAGAATCCCTCACTTCGCTCTGGATTCAAAAAAGCGCCCTCGCCGAAAAAATATTACCTTGATCCCTTGTAATACAATCTACTCTACTATCTACTATTTTCAAACAAACTAATAGCACAAAAATCATACAAAAATACAGGAAAAAATAGAACAGCCTTATCTAAACATCGGTCACTCAAATTTGACAAGAGCGGCAACAATCTTCTGCTATTACAATAATAATAGATACAGCGTGTTGAAATTTTGAATATTGAAAAAAAAATTGTTGTGGCTAAAGTAAAGGAGGTATTTGATTGAAAAAATTTTTGGGGGCTTAGGTAATCATTAGGTACATAAAATTAAATGTATTGTATTGTATGTACACACACACACATTGTAAGCTAAAAAAATATTGTTGTAATATTGCTAGAAGCTTGTAGATATACCTATACATCAAACTGAGAACCTCCTATTTTGAAATGAACTTTACCATTAGACAAAATAAATACAACACTACTAATTCGACGTTTTATCTGGTACCTACGGAACAAAGGTGTTTTAAGGCGAGCTTTTCTTACCAAGCTGGATAATTATAGGTACCTACTGCAACTTTCCGCCGCCATTATTTTCAAGCAGATAAAAACTTCCATTACGTTCAATCTGAATAACAAGGTTTTAGTATCATGTTTGCTAGTATGTCGTGAAGGTTTAAGCGGAAACAGCTTTTCAAGTAACTGTTAGAGTGTAAGTGTGCGCATTCTAAATATCTCAAAAATACCTATATAGCGCTAAGGAACGGAATGACGCTAACTTCACACCATGCAAAAATGAATCTAGATTTTGAGTCGACAACATATATCTGCAAAATTCATATTGTCCAGTTATGTTAAATTGTAATTGTTCTGAGAGACAAATCGCAGTCGCCATATTTGACACTAGCGAAACGTCACTGACACCTGATTGCTGTGTTGCCAACTTAGCGCTTACTGCTAATTTTGTGTGAACTTGTAGAAAACTTTAAATTTAAATATTAATAAATTCGTGATAATTCCTTTCGTATTTTTTTATCTGACTCTTCATGTTACACTTTATAATTCTCTTTTGCACCATAAAACAACAATAACATCATCGCAACTTAAAAAGTGTTTTAACTCTGTAACAACTTAAAAAGATATGTTATCTATATGAAATTAAAGTATTAAATCATAACTATAATGAAAATAACCTGTTTATACTTTAATCATATTACACATTTATTATTTCCCAACCTGTGTTCCCAACATTACAATCGCTATAATAATTTACATTCATGCCATTACCCAATGTCATCTTTTTCTTCTTTTCTTGCTAACCTGCCAGTTACTCATATGTCAATACCTCCTTTCATACAAAATCAGATACTTTTATCAAAATTAATAAATTAAATTAGAAAATCATGACATAACTATTATCTATTGTAACTACAATTATGCGGGTTTATGTCACTCGTGCTATAAAATAATGTACGATACTCGTTCGTAAAGTTGCATTTTTGAACGGCGTATATCGCACTCGCTTCGCTCGTGCGCTAACTTCACGCCGTTCAAAAATGGCCAACTTTACGCACCGTATCGTAATGTACTATTAGCTATCGAGTACAACATAATATCAAGTTTGTTATTTGCCAGTGTTTAAGTTGTTATGATGACGCCATAATTAACGATATCCATACAATCCTGTTTCGATGGTTTGGGTTAAGTGTGCGCAGAAGCATGTCGTGTAAGTGTGCGCATGGGCACACTTACCCCGCTTGAATTTCTTTGTACATGTATTACTATGTATTGTTTCAGAGTACAAATATAAAACAAAATGCCTCGACATTATCTGAGGAAAGCTCCGGAAAGAAGCATCGTCACAGAAGAACAACTGGAAGCCGCCAAATTATTAATTTCAAAGGGTGCCAGTAAAAGAAAAGCTGCATCTCAAGTCGGACTTAAGAAAAGTACTCTTCGAAAACGTTTAAAGGCTGGGAAAACTGCAACTAGCATGGGAAGATTTTCTTTGACATTCTCCAAGGAGCAAGAGACTGATATATACAATTATATTAAACAAAGTGATGATCTTTATTATGGTTGTGGCGTACATGTTAATCATTAATTACTATGATTGTATATTTGTATTAAGTGTGGCAACACCGCCACGCCATATTTGTAATATTAGTGTGGCAGCACTACATTTGTATTATTAGTATGGCAACACTGTGAGTCTCTCTCTCGCCTGTTCGCCGCGACACAGAACGGTCGCTTCCAAATATTGTCTTGTCTTGTAAATGAAAAGTTTTGCAATATACAGTGAATTAAAAAGTCCGCGTTTTATTGAACTCGAGGGACGTCGGTAGACGTGCCTCACATTGGTGACTTCCCAAATGGTCTTACTATACAGAACTTACAGAATTTGATTTATGAGTATGCTGAAGTAAATAAAATTAATCATAGATTCAATACATCCTCAAAATTAGCTAGCCGAGATTGGGTATATGTATTTCTCAATAGATTCCCTGAATTGAAATTGCGACAGCCAGTTCCAACTAGTATTGCCAGAGCCATGGGATTCAATAAAACTCAAGTTACAAAATTTTATGATAACTTACAGAGCCTCTACAACAAACACAAATTTGTACCCAGCCGTATATTTAATATGGATGAAAGTGGAGTGAATACTGTACCAAAGAAAATTCCAAAAGTAATATTGGTGAAAGGGAAAAAGCTGGTGGGAAAAATCGTTTCGGCCGAAAGAGGCCAAACGATTACACTAGTTTATGCAATGAGTGCAACTGGGAACTATGTTCCTCCAGCATTTATTTTTCCCCGGAAGAGAATGCAAGGTTATTTGTTTAACAATGCACCCGAAGGCAGTATTGGAATGGTTTCCGATTCAGGATTCATAAATACGAACCTGTTTCTAGAATACCTACATCATTTCAAAGACAATGTTCAGCCAACCAAAGATAATCCCGTCTTATTAATTTTAGATAACCATAGCAGCCACATCTCTCTGAATGCTATACTGTTCTGTCGTGATAATGGTATTCATATGCTTACACTCCCACCTCACAGTAGCCACAAAATGCAGCCTTTAGACCGAGGGTTTTTTGGGCCTCTGAAAACGAAATTCGCTTGCGCATGTGATAAATGGCTGAGCCATCACCCAGGATGCGTGATTGAGCAAACTGAAATAGCTCAATTGGTGAATGAGGCCTTTCAAAAATCAGCTTCGCTTAGCAATGCGGCTTCAGGTTTTAAAGTTTCTGGAATCTGGCCATTTGACAGAGATATTTTTTCGGCGGAAGATTTTGCGGCATCGTCTGTAGCTGACATGATTCCAGAAAAAAATTAGAAGAGATGTTGCCGTCTACAGCAGCACAGGAACCTTTCCAAGAAGATTCAATTCCATTACGCGCAGTGTATTTGACAAACTTAGTAGCGTCCACCTCTTCTACACAACCAACACAAGAAGTTTTGGAAACTACAGGAACTTCACCTTCACTTCCACCTGCGACTTCACCTTCGATACTACATAGTCTTTCTATATCAGAGCAAGACTATTCTTTGCATAACTTAACAGTTACGACATCATTCAGTCAATCTGCACAAGATCTGATGTTGACTACTGAGCATACATTGACATCATCAAACGCTGACAAGCAAACTCGAAAGAACTTCTTAGACTCCGTTCAGTCCTCACCAACATCTGCGGCGACATCTAGCAAAGAATTCATACCATTGTTGTCTCTACAAGCCCTACCGAAAGCAACGTCACAAAACCAACGACGAAAAGGCATAAATTCAATAATTGCAACTGATAATCCGTATAAATCTGAGTTAGAGGCTAAGACAGAAGAGGAAGAAGTAAAATTCGCCAAAAGAAAAATACGACTAGATTTAAAAGAAAGACCTCAAACTAAGAAAACTAGAACAAAATCATCTGAGACTGTCAAACAGAATAATGTAAAAAATAAGACTCGTAAGAAACCAAAAAATGACGAAAATAAGTATTACTGTCCCTTATGTGGCGAAAAGTATACTGATCCACCGACTGAAGATTGAATTGAATGTAGCCTTTGTGGAGCTTGGTGGCAAGAACAGTGCACCAGCTCCGAAAACGGCAGTTTTGTTTGTGATAATTGTATGATGTAATAACTAAAGATTTTTAAATTCAAGTTGATCTCATATATTTTGATTTAAGATGATTATTATTTTGATTACTTCAAGTGTCTATGATGAAAATTTTGATAATTATAATATAATGTTGTTTATGTTCTAAAATATATATTTTTTGTTGTTGCGTACGCTTACCCACAGAGCTGCGTACACATACCTCGATGCTGGGGTAAAAGTGCGTATTTAAAGGGTCTTTGTTTTCTATAGTTTCTTAAAATATATGCAACTGATAATACTATTGTTGTGTCTAAGTTACAAATAAACAGTTTTACTAAATAACAGTTTTGTTTTGTTTCAAAACCTGCTTTGCCTGATGAATACCTCTGCTAAAAAGAATTTGTACATTTTCTCTTTATGTTGTAGGACAATGTCTGCTGTGTTAGCTAGCTATTCATATCTAGAACCTCCTAATACAATATTCTATGAATAATGCTGCGTAAGCTTAGGACAATATAAAAATATATTATTATAAAAACAAAAAACCCGACTGCTTACAAAAGAACTCAAAAGAAAAAAACAAGTGTCACAATATCAACATAAAATTCTACTTTTTGGGACGGTTTTTGACAATTTATGTTAAAACGTGTGCCTAAACGTTATATGATATATATATATTTGAAAAGGTCTTTTCACGGTCTTTCATTTGATACCCATATTGCTAAGATAACAAAAAACTCACGATTATCCCCTCTTTTTCTTCCACTTTCGGGCGCCATTTTGAAAATTCATATAGCCTATGACACTTTCACAGTTCTGAAGAATTCAACGATACCTCATATGTCTAAATCCGTTCAACCGTTTGGGCTGTGGGGTGACACAAATAAATGGACATACATACAAACATACATACATACATACACTCGAAAAACATAACACTCCTTCTGACGCAGTCGGGTAACAATAAGGGTGCGGTTCTACTGAGGCGGAGCGGAGCCACGCGAGGCACAATGAGATGTGGATTTCAAGGCATGTGATTGGTGAATCGCGCACTGCTCCGCTCCGCTCCGCCTCAGTGGAACCGCACCCTAAGGGCAATTTAACATGAGATTCCGATTAACCCCTTTTAAACTTTGCCAACTTCTTTATCCCTCTACAATATTAAAGAGACTTAAGTGTTCTCACATAATCAAGTTTCGGTGAACTTGAATTAATCCGTTTAATTATAAGCCGGCTGCTTTCGCCCTGAGACCAGGCTAATTAGCGCGCCAAGCGGTAATTCAGCCCTTATGTGGCGAACGATCTCCTGCCTCCAGGACTACCGTCGTAAAGGCCTACCCAAATCATTTCACAATTAATTCAAACCAAAGCGCAAACGGTTAAATCACTGAAACTTTAAAGTATACACGGGTTCAGACAGCAAAACTTGTAAGCTTTTAATGATAATAGCCTTACACTTTAACCATAATGTACTGAGATGACGATTTAACCCGCAATTTCTTTTTCATTTTGATATTTCCGTAAAAAATTTAATGAAGTATTTATGATAGCTCGACAAAGGTTTTTTTAATTTTCTGTGTGTTTCAATTCTTAATGCACTTTTTGATGTCATTTTCATTCCTTATAAATTTACACAAGCTGATAGCATGGCCCCGCTTCGCTGTAAAACTAAACTAATATTATAAGTAGTAAAGTCGCCAGTCTGCTTTGAAGTATCGTTCACATAAAAGATTTCATATCAATAGACCACTTACTCATAGTTTAAATTCAACAATATCTTAAAACTAGCTGACCCGGTAGGCGCTGTTCGGGTACATTATTTTTTATTCTTTCCGCCTTACTACTGAAATTGTTAAGTAAATTACTCAAAACGTACAGTCAATCGGGGTAACTTTGATTCTTTAGGGTAACTTTGACAGTCCGCTCCCAAACTAGTTTTTAATTTTTTACGTGAAAAACATTTGGCGTATAAAATTTATTTATTACATTTTATGTACATAATGAACGTCGTTAACGAAATCTTAAATAAAAAGTGGTTTTCAAACAAAGCTAATATAAAAAACTTTCTTTCAAAAACGTGCGCAACTATTCGTGTTTTTTTCCCACGTAAAACTTTTTAGATATTTCTCAAAACTTTAATGCTATCAAGGTGTGTTATAATATAATACAATCTTTTACATGTCTACTTTCGATACATAAACAAATTTTTATTAATTTTCAATTGCATCTTCGTTAATATTACAAATAATACCGGTAAGTCAGATTTTGAACAAATTCTGGGTAACTTTGACAGTATCAATGTATGTACCTATCCCTCAGATGTATCCTGACTTTTGCGATTTACCAATTTTAGTGTTAGTCAAACATCCCAGGGCCCCCGGGACTTCTTTATTTTCCCAGAAATAAAATGAAAAAATTGCAGCCATTTTGTTTTTTCAACCTCGAAGCTGCTCGGGCGCCTGTACTGTTTTAATCATTGCTATCGATGTAGACGTCCTAGGGAGCCGAAATATATCTCATTTTAAAGCTAACAATATAGGTAATCAATTGATGATACATTTCATTTAATATCTTTTTCATAGAAGACCAAAAAAGGATTTAAAAAACAAAATTCAATATTTTTTCATTGAATTTTCTTAGTTTAGTGCCTTTTACATGAAAACTAACCCGTCAAACTACTTTTTTTTGTTGTCTTATCATAAAACAGGCTATCACCTTATTAATAAATGTTACATCAAAGTTATAAGTAACGTAGTTTAGAAGATTTTTTGATAAATATCATCGGTGTCAAAGTTACCCATATAGGGGTGGTAACTTTGACACACAACAAAATTGCTAATTTTTAATATATTTTGTCGTTTTTAAAGACTTTTTACAATTTGATAGTATGAAAACCAGCAAATGGGCACTGATTAACTCATAACTTTTATCTCATATGCGACGTAGTAAAAGTTTTTTAAGAAAATACGCCGATGATGTATCAAAGTTACCCAGAATGACTGTATTTTTTTTTATTGGCGTTTATATGGTGCTTGTAGCGATTCATTTTATTATTCGTATAGAAAATTCTTTTACGGGAGTTAACTCTGGTTAACGGTTGACGAAATCACGTCAATGACAGTAGATCAATGAGTCACACAAAAATTCTATAATATATTTTAAATATATACGTATTTGCAAACTTAATCTTCTAGCTCATCTCATGCCATATTGAAGCGGTGTAACAAGCACCTATTCCTACGTCGTCGCTTTTAGAATAAATTGTATAACGAGAATAGCTTTACGCTTCGCAGATTCACCGTCGTCTTATCTTTCTTGAAAGTATCCTTAATGTACCTAACAACGTAATGCTAACTTGCTCACGTTTACCTTTGGAGTTCAGTTAAAACCTTTCCGGCTCTTCTCATTATCATTATCAGGAGTAATGGCAGAGTGGTTTCAATGTTGGATACCCTTACAAGGGATAGGGATAGGAAAGGGATAGGGTTTGGGATAGAATACCATACGCATCTCAAAAATTTTAAAATGATGTGCGTATCAGAACTTGAATATGACTTCCTTCGCTGAAGGAACGAGAAAACCTCCACACTAAAGAGTTTTCCACATAATGTATCTACATCCATTTACACAACACTCCATATTTTTATTGAAATTTAGTTATTAATCGATTATTTTGACTTATATTTACGAAGGCATACCTAATCCCCACTAGATCAATTTCTCGTATATTTTCACACAAAACATCATGTAGATATATGGTGTACTATAATGAATATTATATTTTACACAAAACCTATAATGGTGCGTACAGACTATATAAACATGTTATAAAACACAGTTATATAACATGTTTTATAAATGTGGACGATATGTCATTAAAAACACATTGTGTCTTGTTATATATTTCATTGTTAGACAACAATGTTAGATAGTGTGGACGTGTTATAAAACAGAAGTTAGATAACATGTTACATAATCTGTACGCACCCTAAGAATAGACAAGCTCCGTTACCTACGGCACAATAAATACCCAATATAAAATGTCTTTCCTTGTCCTCAATATTTTACCAATGGCTAATTCTGTCGAGATAATCTGAGACTATAAATCATTATTTTCAAAATGCTCTTTCAATTTTCTTATTTTAGGAACCGTTTCCTGTTATTAGCAAGTCGTCTACAAGGTAAATATGAATCAACCTTTGTATCGACTAGGTACATAGGTGATTAAGATATCAATTTTCAGCATAAACTTTTAGAGGTCGCTCAAAAGAGGGCAGATAGGTCATTGACTAAAGCTAAAGCTATAGTTCTGCGCGTCTCTACACAACATGCATGACCACGACTGCTCTGTCAAGAGCAAACGAATAAGAAGAAGAAGGTCATTGACATCATCATTGTCATTCTAGTCTAATAAGTCAATGGACTTAATATAACAATAAGTCATCCCAAATCCAAATCATACAATAGTACTACTAATTGGTACTGTATGATTTATTAATATTTTGTCCACAGCTTTAGCATAATTATTAAAAAAAAAATCGATGCATTTTATTCAATCAATGTATTTGTCGTGGCCATATCGTTGATTTGCTCACATCATGAAATGATCGAACATATTATCATGAAATGGTCGCATTTCATGAAATGGTCAACTGTCTATTGGTCACATCATGATGTGGTTTGAGCAGATCAATGATCGTTTCGCGATATGGGCAACTAAACGCGCGGCTTTTTCATGAAATGGTCAAGATTATTTTTTATCATTTCGTAAAGTAGTTACATTAATTACCGGCAGAGGCACTGCAAGCGCTTTGTTTATGTATTAAGATGGCGGCCGCTGGCGAAAATGTTGTTTCTCTTGTCAATTTGGCCTAGAGTAAAAGGGTAGCTACAAAAATTGCGAATTGCAGAAGAATTATTAAAAAGTAACATTGAACGGAAGCATAAAAATTTAGTTGATTTTGGATATAAAACAACGAATATTCATTTCCATTACTACTCAGTCAAATTCTTCAAGGTTTAGGTGGGTCGAATTGATAACAGAACCGAATTAGCCTACCCCTACTCCACGTAGTCTTGCATGCCCTACCCCTATGGATGTGTGGATGACCAAATCGTGAAACGTAGACGATTTTAGGATCTGGCCAAACTAAGTTGACCATGTCATGAAATGCGACCATTTCATATTGACAACATTAAAAGCCTCTTCCATTGCTTTTATTACTCATCAGTCGCCGCGATTCTCGTAGATAGCTAGCCCGCTGGCCAGTAACATTTAGGTAGAAAGCCTGAAACCTTCCTCCTCATCAAATCTCTCCTCTCCTCTCCTCTAAAGCATCTGTCCTCTCAATAGCACTTCACTCCACACCTCGCCTCACCACTTCCTACTGATCTTACTCCTCTTAGAAGTCCTCACTGTTGTATTAGTAAAGGCATAAAATTTCCCCCTAAATTTTGACCCTTTATTTTTGTCCCCATTACAACTCTTTTAAATGTTCGTTGCACATGTACTTTCGTTTTAATTTAGATCTTCAATGCTACGATTCAATGCAATCCAATGACGTCTGTTTTTCAGCTATCCAATTTTCTCCGAATCTAAAGAACGTGAAAAACTGAAATTTGGTACGAATACATACACAGGTGACCCAATTACGAACGCATACTCTATCACTACCTAGTCTACCTACATACGAACCATTTGGGAAATAAACCAGAATTATTATGCCAAGAGAGTCCGAAAATATATAAGCAATTTAATGAATATTCCTACTCAATTTCACATTATTACCTTGTCTGTCTAAATTTTGGCTTATGAGTTTTTATAAGTGGAATTTATTTGGTTTTAAGTCACTACAATAAATAGAGTAAAATTGTAAATAGCATTAAATTGTAAACAAGATCAGACTTCAAACATAGACACTATAAACAAAGTCAAATTGGTATTTGTAGAAAATCTAACAACTACAATGTTTGCAGTATCATGAATGTATCAGATTAGATCTGATTGTAGGTAAAACTAACTCTACGTGATTGACGTTCAAACATTTCTTGAGATGCTTTTCAGATGACGGGCTTTTAAATTAATATATTCCATTTGCATACTCGTGATCAGTAGAACTGCAAAAAGAAAATACTTTATTATCAGATAACAAAGTTACGAGCCTGTGAGTTTAAGTGCACAAATCTTCTTTTAAGTAGATACCTACTGAGAAGAAGGTACTTACCTTGATTTTTATGTTAACGTAGTCACATGTGGTCTTTTAATATTTTTTGGTGTTGCGTTAATTGTTTACCTATATTGTCCGATCAAGAACATATTTAGAAAAAGTTCTAATTGACATTCGTTTTTAAAATGAACTTAAGGGTGCGTACAGATTATGTAACATGTTATATAACTTCTGTTTTATAACACGTCCACACTATCTAACATTGTTGTCTAAGAATGAAACATGTAACAAGACCGTACACATTAAAATAACATTGTTGTTTATCAGTGTTTTATAACAATTCAATGCGTGTCATTTCTTAAAATACTTATAGCATATAACATTGTTACAAAAACTAATAACATGTCATATAACTTGTTTTTGTAACACATATCGTCCACATTAAAAAAACATGTTATTTAACTATGTTTTATAACATTTTTTGTTATATAGTCTGTACGCACCATAAGAATCCATGTTATACCTACTACCTGCAAGTATTTTTATTGTGTACCTGATAACTCCTTAACTAACTCACTACGCTTTGGTAAAATTAATATTGGGAGCTAATTAAAAAATATTCAATTTAGCTATCCCCACAAATTTAATGTGGTTTTTATAGACTAAAATATTTAGACAAATCCGACTGGCAATTCCAGACATGGGCACATTCAAACAAAATAACTTTTTACAAAAAAAAATCTGACTTCTAACGCTCGATTCGCACATATCAGTGAAGTCACAGTTCCGTCACAGTACGGTACTGTGACGGAACTGTGACTTCACTGATATATCTGAATCGAGCCTAAATCGATAAATAGAGATAACTCAAAAGTCAGAAGTCGAGCAAATTTTTACAAAATCAGAAGAAAAGCACTAGGTAGCTAAATAAAAAAAAAACATCAAAATCAATTCACCCAATGCAAAGTGATAAGATAAGATGCATAAAAAATTACAGTCGAATTGAGAACTTCCTGCTTTTTTAAGCTAAGAAATCTTTCAGTTATTTTTAATTCATATGTGTGACTATCTTAGCATAAAACTTAAAAGTCCATTTATTACACACACTATACCTACACGTCATGTAAAAGGCGTGGATACGAAACATTGTAGCACAACCCAAAAATATCTCGCTTTATCAGAACATTATGAAATAGCAATAGATTGTGATTTTCACGACTACAGCTACCGCATTGTTGATGCGGAATGGACAGGAAACTTCATAACGCAGCTATATTTAGCTCTTCAACTGTTTGTCAATAACATCCTAGCCCTAACCTAACGAACTGAACCAAATCGTACTTGTTATCTGTTTGATTCATTTCCGATTAAACAACTGATTTTATTCTTTAAGTAGATATCTATCCCATTACATTACCTACGCTCTTGTTATTTACGTGTTCTCGTGAAAATTAAATGGGTTTTCCGCGAAAAACGTAGCCATGTCACTCTCCAACTCATCTATCTCCATAACATAAATCACAACAATCCCATGCTATGTTTTGACGTGAAAGAGGGTGAAACAAACAAACACCCTCTCGCATTTTTAATATTCGTATGAATAATTAAGCTAAAAGCTAAGCTAAGCTACAACCCACTAATGGCCCACTACTGAGCACGGGTCTCTCCTCATTACTGAGGAGGCCTAGAGCATACTCCACCACGCTGCTCCAATGCGGATTGGTGGAGGGGTTAGTGGCCAACCCAGTGTCGAAAGTTTTCAAGCCGCCCGAAGGCCTTCGACATGGCTTAACGACTGCTATCAATCGATAACAGCCGGGACCGACGGCTTTACGTGCCCTCCGAAGCACGGAAGCGCTCAAGAAATTTTTCCACTAGCGGTCACCCATCCGACTACTGACCGCGCCCGCAGTTGCTTAACTTTGTCGATCGCTTAGGATCGACGCAAGCCGCCGGGCTATGAGCGCTTCATAATTACATATGTATCATTATTATTATCTATATTATCATAGTATGAATAATTATTATTATCTATATAGTATGTATTTAGCTTTTTTACGCTTTTAATTTAGAATAGAATACCCTGTTCTTGTAATAACTTGACTGTTTTCAATGTAAAAAAATCTTGTTCATAATACTTATTTCGCCCTAAAAGTACAACTGACATTAAAAACGGTACAGGAAATTTAAATATCCTGATGGGTTATTCTCAGAGTACTCCGTTCTTTTGTTCTCAAAAAATTTAAATCTCTAACATTGATTCTCAAAATACTCCGTGTTCAGAAACGGGGTTTGTGGTTTTCCTCAATGAATGCGTATATTATTTTACGATTTCAATACGTTTAATTCGGATTAAAATTTACAAAATATGAAAAGTATGTATGCAACGTATGCGCCGGTAGCTCGTGTCGTTCGTATAGTGGAGGCATCCTACACCGGCTTCTTTCACGCGTGGGGATTCCCCTATCGTCTAATAGATGGCGCCATAGATAGCGATCGCCGACATGCCCCCGGCCTTGAAAGCATCCCTTTCAACAAGATGGTAAAGCGCATATCTTTGAAAAGGCTCTTCTAATTACGCCCGTCGAAGTAGTGATGTCTGCAACACGAGAGACTCCATCTGCTCCCGGAAACACCTTGGTAACTCGCCCGAGACGCCACTTGAGAGGAGGCAAATGGTCTTCTTTGATTAAGACTAGACTGCCCAGAACAATGTCGTCCTCCTTGGTCTTCCACTTCGTTCGGGTTTGAAGTTCTGCCACGTATTCCATCGACCACCGTCGCCAGAAATGCTGCCGCAACTGCTCGACGTGCTGGTAGCGTGTGAGTCGCGAAGTCTTCGCATCTACCAAGTCTTCACTCGGTGGAGCAGCCAACGGTCGGCCGATGAGGAAGTGACCAGGAGTGAGTGGAGTGAAGTCAGAGGGATCAGTGGATAAGGGAGAGAGAGGACGGGAATTAAGAATGGCTTCGATTTGTGTTAAAACAGTGCTAAGTTCCTCATACGTCAAATTAGCATTGCCAACAATACGTTTAAGATGGTATTTACATGACCTTATCCCACCTTCCCATAAACCTCCCATATGTGGAGAATATGGTGGAATGACCTTGAATAAAATCCCATCGTTAGCAGTAAAATCAACGATTTGTTTCGAATTATTTTGTAGGAAAGATGATAATTCTTTAGCGGCACCCACGAAATTTTTGCCGTTATCGGAGAAAATAGCATTCGGCTTACCCCGTCTGCTAATGAAACGTTTAAGCGCTAAAATAAAATCTTCAGTAGACAGACTGGTGACCAGCTCTAAGTGTACAGCCTTAGTAAGGAAACAAATAAAAAGACATACGTAACCTTTTACTAGTCGTGCGCCTCTGCCTTTCCGGTTAAGAATCATTATTGGTCCCGCATAATCCACACCCGTTCTCATAAACGGAAATCCAGGATCCAAGCGTTCAGATGGTAAGTTTCCCATTATCGGAGTAAGAGTCTTCCCTCGAATACGCGTACAAGTAATACAACTACGCACAGTTTTACGAACTAAATTCCTAGCGCCTAGAACCCAGTAAGACTCACGTAAACTTGACAAAAGAAGCTGCGGCCCAGCGTGGAACAATCGTAGATGTTCATGTCTAACAAATAACACCGATAATGAATGTTTACTACAAAGCAATACGGGATGTTTCTTATTGTAATCGAATTTTGAGGCGTTACACAGTCGTCCACCGACACGTATTAACCCGTCATTGTCTAAAAATACGTTTAAACCTGAAATACGATTCATTTCCTTCGCGTTCGTTTTAATAGATAGATTATTCATTAAACAGTGATAAACGTCCGGAAATGATTGTCTCTGAGCGCATCTAACTAACAACCGCTGCGATGCATTTAACTCGCCAACAGTCAAGGAACCGGTTTGTTGTTTTGATGCACCAGAATGATCGCGCGCGGCCCGGTCGCGTGCGTTTGTAATGAATCGCAAAATATAAGCCCATACACGTTTAAGTCTATTGTAGGATGAATATTTATCGAATTGTATAATCTCATACGGACAAACACTAATAAGATTAGTTGTATGAGGTTTTAATTCGGGCAAATCTTGCAAATTTATTGAATCTCTTTGGGTTGGAATATTCGAAAAGTTATAATTGGCAGAATCATGTAAATAAGATGGACCGTTCCACCACAACTTTGAGTGAATTAACGAATTAAGCGGAAGCCCTCTGGATAGAAGATCAGCGGGATTGTCTTGACTCGACACATGCAACCAAGCGGCGTCACCGGTCAACTCGTTTATTTCTGTGACGCGGTTCCGTACAAAAACTTTTAATAAATGTGGTGACATGCCAAGCCAACCAATAACTATAGTTGAGTCTGTCCAGAAGTAAACTTTAGTGAACTCTAAACGTAAACTGTTGATAATCCGTTTATAAAGATTCGCGCCAACCTGGGCTCCTAGGATTTCCAGCCTGGCTGTACTGAGGGATCTCAGTGGGGCAATTTTGCTCTTAGCACACAGTAATTTTACGGTAATATCTGAGTTATTATTGTATGTACGTATGTATGCACATGCACCGTACGCCTTCTCAGAGGCGTCGGTAAATATGTGGAGTTCTTTGTGCTGTACATAATCACTCATAACATGGCGTGGAATTTTTAAGTCAGGCAGACATTTTAATGATTCGACAAAATGATTCCAACTAGCCGTAATATTGTGTGGTACTGGAGTATCCCAATCAATATCACTCAGAGTATATAGCTTTTGTAATAATATTTTTGCGATAATGACTGTAGGAGAAAGCAAACCCAAAGGATCATAAATTTGTGATATTATAGATAGCATCACGCGCTTAGTTAATATTCGAATATGTGAATAATCTTCAACCTTTGTAGTGTAGTAAAGCTCATCAGTATCATTACACCAACCTATGCCTAACGTTTTATTTTGTGTGTGTTGATCTACAAACTGATGAGGTGTATTATTATGAGTAACGTCAGAGTTGAATGTCCACTTACGGAGTGAAAAACATCCAGATTGTAAAACCTCAGTTACCTTACTGCAATTTTGTAATAGTTGTTGATGATCATCATCACCCGTTATCAAATCATCAACGAAAATGTCCTCTGTAATAATACGAGATGTGACGTCATCGTTACAATCCAACGCTAGCTGCCGTATACAGCGCATACTGAGGTATGGCGCTGATGCAGTCCCGTACGTTACTGTTTTGAGCTGATAAATTGATAAAGGTTTAGTAGGTTCATCTCGCCAAACTATTAACTGTAATGACCGTTGATCGGGTTGAATAAGGACTTGCCTGAACATTTTTTCTACGTCGGCACACGCGACATATTTAAATTGCCTAAAACGCAATAGAATTGAAAAAATGTCATTTTGAAGAGCAGGACCTGGATATTGAATGTCATTTAACGATTTATTACTTGTAGTCAACGCACTAGCGTCAAAGACGACACGTAATTTAGTCGTAGTGCTATCTTTCATAACCCCATGATGAGGCAGAAAGAAATTAGGCGTATCGAAATTGCTTATTCGCGTCATGTGACCCAGAGCTTCGTACTCACTCATGAAGTCACAGTATAAACGTTTATAATCTGATGAACGTTGTAATTTCCGTTCCAAGGAGAGAAACCTATTTTTCGCTAAATTATAGGAATCCCCCAACGTATTAGGCGAATCTTTGAGTGGAATGCGGACAGAAAACCTACCATCCCCCTCACGTTTAGTAGTCTTTATAAACAATTCCTCACGCAGCTGTTCTTCACGAGAGAGGACATTGCTTGACTGACAGGCTACGTTTTCAACCTCCCAAAATAATTTTAATTGATTTTCTAAAGATTGGGTGAAATTGCAATGAACTTGATTCGAATTATTTTTTAATCGTTTATCGTATATTGGCCCAGAAAGTAACCAACCTAACTTTGAGTTCTGGAGGTATGGACCGTTAATTAATCGAATTTTACCTTCCTCTAATATCTCCCAAAACAGCTCCGCACCGATTAAAATATCTACTTCGGAAGATATATGAAATGACGGATCGGCTAGTTTGATATTAGACGGAATACATATAGAATCGGTATCAATGCTTGTCGAGGGCAAACTGGTTGTTATGCGCTGCAAGACAAAACACTTAACCGCTTTACTGAAGTCGTTTAATTTAGAACGTATAGTTATTTCGCATAAGTGATTTGACTGTGTCACGGATTGAGCGACACCTACGATACGTATAGTGGACTGTATGGAAGGCGCATTTAATCGTTTTCTTAAGTTATCCGAAATAAAGCAATGTTGGCTACCGTTGTCTAACAGCGCTCGGGCTGTGTGTATACGTTTATCCCTATCTTCTATCTCCACCAATGCAGTACACAGCAACACAGGTTGCAGGGCCTGCAGAGGAGACGATACACCGTCAGAGCTAGTCAATGAGTGACAAGACTGAGGTGCAATAATCGAATGAAGTGCGGCCGACGGGTTTACATAAGATGTGCGCTCGCTACGCACACATGCATCCGATGCATCGCTGTCGTATGAACCGCCGTGAAGTAGGGTATTATGTTTGCCATGACATTGCTTGCAAGTGCCGAATAGACAATCGGTGAATGAATGACCGGCGCGTAAACAATTCCTACATAATTGTTTTTCGTTTACTAGTTTAATTCTATCCTTTACCGATGAATTTAGAAAGTTGTAACACGTATAAAGTGAGTGATTTTGACCACAGGAAGGACATTTTACGGCCCGTTTGTTATTAAGGTTATCGTTAGATGATTTACTCTTTGAACTTGAACTTGGAGTAGTAGTAACGAAGCTGTGTACCTGCGGGTTATGTGTATGGTGTGATTGTTTACTTGTTACATGTGTAGGTTTACTTATAGACTTATTTAGACTGTGACTTGCGTTTATCATGTCTAAAGTATCAGCTTTATTTCTAAGAAATGAGAGTAAATCGTCTAACTTTAATCGTCTAGAATCGGAAAGTATAGAACCTTTGTGATTCTCCCAATCGCGTTCAGTGGCCGAGTCTAGTTTTGAAGTGATCAAGTAAATAATTATAGTGTCCCAGGACTCCGTTGGTTCGTCTAGTGTTTTAAGTGCCCGTAAATTTCTCAAAACTGTATCTATTAATTTTCGAATTTGTGTATGTGATTCTTGCTTTAAAGGAGAAATAGAAAATAGTGATTTTAAGTGATTGTGAACAAGAAGCCTACAGTTATGGAACCTGTTCTCTAATAAATCCCATGCGTGTTTGTAGTTACTTGCCGTAAATTCTAAAGCACTAATCACTTGTAAAGCATTACCGCTTAGTGAAGACCGCAAATAGTGAAATTTCTGGATTTCGTCTAAATCTGAACGTGTGTGGATCATGGTAGTATAAGAATTTTTGAATTCTAACCAGTGATCGAAGGAACCTTCAAAAACAGGTAATTTTATATCAGGTAGCTTTACTCGAGATAAACGATTATTAGGTTTTACACTAGAACTATCACCAGTCTCTCCCTGTTCGATTATACTTTCAGCAGTTGCTAACGTACTAAAATATAGTGACTCAAAAGATTCCACGTAAGCTGCGTTGGATGAAACTTCTGATTCTGGAGAAATCAGTTCTATTTGACTTTCAATTTGATTAAACGTTTTAAATAAATCTGTTGCAGCCTGCATTCTAAATTTAATCTCTTTTAGTTGCAATTGAGACGGATCACTACCATCAAATGAGTCTAAATATTTCTTAAACTGAGTCAACCTGCCTTTTATGTTACCGCGTTGTTTCCTAAGCTCAGCTAAATTATTAGCTTGCATTCTAGTAGGAGAAATAGAAGGACTAGATGAAGGAACGGTTAATTTATCATCACCAAGCATTTTGAATCACTATGGTTAAAAGTAAGTTAAGGTACTCACGTATACTAGCACTAACACAGTAATTATTCGATAAAAGCACTTAAACACCGTTTTAACACAATCGTTTAGGAAAGGAAAAGATGTAGAAAGGAAAACCTGACCGTTAAGCTGAATCCACTTGAAAGTAGGTGCTGGCACGACGACTTCGGTTCTTGTCTTCCGTAAATTTGCTGTTATTCGGCTCGCAGGATCAAATTGTATGTTCAGAAACGGGGTTTGTGGTTTTCCTCAATGAATGCGTATATTATTTTACGATTTCAATACGTTTAATTCGGATTAAAATTTACAAAATATGAAAAGTATGTATGCAACGTATGCGCCGGTAGCTCGTGTCGTTCGTATAGTGGAGGCATCCTACACCGGCTTCTTTCACGCGTGGGGATTCCCCTATCGTCTAATAGATGGCGCCATAGATAGCGATCGCCGACACTCCGAAAAAATTTTAATAAAATTAAATACCTATTTTTAATTCTCATCCTCCTCCGCAAGGTGTTACGTTTATTCTCAATATCCTCCGACGGTCATTTTCGTCAATTCTCATTCTCCTCCGCGCGTTAAAAATACAGTCAGATGAAAAATAACTACTACTCAGCAATATTAAATTATTTTATTATTTTCTATGGGCGCTTACCTAAATATACAATCATTCCATTATTAGGTAGTCATTATTGTTGTAGAAAATAATAGCAAACCCTAGTGCTACAGAGACAGAGAACATGGCGTGCTTTAATGTTTCACTAATGATCTTGGGTCTCCGAGGTCAAACTGACCAATAGGGTTATAGTTTTATCTCAGGTACCTGGGACTCTAAGTAAAATGCACTTTTTAATCCCTATTAGCGATGCCAATGTTATGTTCATTATAAGTCGGAAGTCAAAGTGAATTAGTCTCCTTCTTATGTTTACTTAAAAAAACCATGAATATGGAAAATTTCAGTGAAAGTGAAGGTGCTGGAGTTACAAGCTTTAATTTTTTGGACGGAAAACGTAAGTAACTGATTAATATAAATTATTATCAATTAAAACGCTGGCAGATCGGCGGCGGTAACCAGCATTCTGCTTGAATGCGCCCTTATTGTTGATTAATTTTTAATGTTTAATTGTCGATTTTTTTAAGTCTTAATTCAGACTGATTCTTTTATACATATTTTTCACTTATATTTTGAGGTTGATTTTTGTATATTTTTATTTTTTTCTTAGTTTATTTTTAATGTTTAATTGTTGATTTTTGTTTATTCTTAATTCAGACTGATTCGATTATAATTATATATATTTCACTTTTATATTCTGAGGTTGATTTTTAATGTTTCATTGTTGATTTTTGTTTAGTCTTAATTCAGACTGATTCTTTTATACATATTTTTCACTTTTATATTTTGAGGTTTATTTTTAATGTTTCGTTGTTGATTTTTGTTTACTCTTAATTCAGACTGATTCAGACATACATGTTATATACTAATATAAGACATAATGAGTCAAAATGACTGGATTTTATTTAGATTTTCCACTTGCTAAAACTTGCCAAAGACACTTGCTTCTGACTGTACCGTTCGTAAATATTCGGAGTAGTTTGAGAATGGATGTATGGGTTATTTATTTTTCACAAATTAAGGGACGGAGTATTTTGAGAATGAATTTGAATTGCCTCGGAGTCAAGTGCGAGTCGATTCTTAAATCATTTTTTTTCGCGGAGGAAACTGAGAACTATTTTCGGAGTACTTTGAGAATAAACCTCCTGATCATCTGGACTTTAAGGGGTTTTTTAAAAGAAAACCATATAAAGATCTTTTTCCACCGAATAAATAAGCAGTAGGTACATATCTATAGGTATATAAATAACTCGTAATAAATAAAACTGATTGATTGTATAAACTGACATAAAATAAGCAGCGAAGATTGAATTAGCCCCATCGATTGTTGATTGTTATTCGATGATTTTACAAAAAGATTTATGTTGGTGTAAAATATA
Organism: Hesperia comma; assembly: GCA_905404135.1. Lineage (NCBI taxonomy): Eukaryota > Metazoa > Arthropoda > Insecta > Lepidoptera > Hesperiidae > Hesperia > Hesperia comma. The sequence goes on along the minus strand of FR990021.1, from coordinate 8,370,796 downwards.
TATGTTACCGTTAATTTGCGTAAATCAGATAGAATGCAAATTAACGAGATATTCTGCAGATTATCTGGCTGAGTCAGATAAAGTGGAAAAACTATAATTGAGTTCATACATTAACTAGTTAATTTGCAGACTTCCTAGCTAATCTGCAGACTAACGACCATGCATACGGTAAAGTCTATAAAATAGGTTCTTGTTTGAACGTCAAAAATTGAGTTGATTTTGGATATAAAACAATGAATACTCATTTCCATTACAACTCAGTCAAATTCTTCAAGGTAGGTAGGTCGAATTGGTTACAGAACCGAATTAGCCTACCCCTACTCCACGTAGTCTTGCATGCCCTACCCCTAGAGTGTTTTTAGAACCCGGAGGCGCGGATGGAGGGCAGCCCCCGCCCGCTGTAACAAAACGCAGACACCCGGGCGAGCCGAAGCTGCGCAGGCGAGCGTGGGTGTCTGTGCTTTGTTACGCAAGGGCGAAGGGGCTGCACCTTCCGCAGCGCCGGAGACGTCACGGTTCCAAGTTATGCCCTATTTTCCGCGTTTTTACGATTCGACCAAATCTCGATCGATCGGCCAGATCGATCATTTCATGATGTGAGCAAATCTACGATGTGGCCACGTCATCAACACAAATTGGTACTCAGGTAGCCAGTCTTCCGCAATTTAACGATGTACCATCCGTTACTGTGCAGACTAACTGGGTAAAGTGCAAATAAGACCTTTTTTTACACTTTAATGTATCGTATCAGTGTATCTGCAGATTACCTAGTCAATGTGCACATTAACTTATTATGCATTTTAACGGTAACATATACATAAAATAAACAGTTACCCATCTTAGTAGAGAGTATCATAATATCTGCAAGTGGTATCATAGTAGGTAGGTAAGTGACTTAATTTAGGACATATAAATCTTACAATAGTGATGATAAATATATTTCTGTATTCAATAAAAATGATTCCCGGACCTAATTTCTGTGAAATTCAGGTCAAATGCTAATATAATGTTTGCAGTGAAAATACTTAAGTGGCTTTTTGCTATGTTCAGTAACCAATGTCATTAGACAGGACAAAGACTGAATGACGAGTAAACTTACAACGACGAATAATGGAAGCCTTAAAATTATTACGAACGAAGTAAAAGAACATTTAGGTTAATAGCAAATCTCTATCAATCCTAATATCAAAGCGGCAATGAAAAAACAATTACGCTGGTATAAAATTGTTTCAGTATGGTGATTGGGCAGACATGGTAAGTTCTATGGGGAGTGATCACCATGGCCATCTGTAGCACCAATCACCGATGCGTTGCCGGCCAAAAGAAGAAAATACAAAAGTTGCTCACTTAGATGCAGTTATAATAAGTAAGAATGTGTTGATAAATATAATAAACAATTTTTTGTAAAGCACAAAACAGAATAACATTGTAACTATGTATGTTTTAACAAATAAAAAAGGTACATACGAACCATGGTAAAGTTTTAAGTATTAAATTTCATAGTGGAAATAGGGTTTCACCCAAAATTTAATTGAGTAGGTACTCACCAAACATTCTTTGGTAATTAAAAGTCCGGCTCCAATCTCCAAATTGTTCACAAAATGTTTGCTCTACCACTTATGCGGAATTCGAGAATATTTTCCGTGCTTATTAATAAGCGCGCCGTTCGTAACTCAGCTATTTAATATTTCTACTCGTCAATAATTATATTTGCCATACAACATATCACACAAGTTCAACGATAATTATCATTATTTCAGAAGTTTTTTTTTGTTTCAAAGCCGAAATTTTGAAAATCGTTCATTTAATATTTGTTCGGTTCGCGGCGCCGACCATTCATAAATGATGACGTTATATGAGAAATGATCACTGAAAAGTGTGTCGCGGACATGGTGTCCTGCGGTCGGTCGGTGTTTTGGGTATGGCCATGGGGTTTAGGACCGTCGCGATAGACTATGGTGTCGTTAGCTTACCATTTGTCATGTTAGCTCGGTGTGGAAGAAGTCGCGAGCGGCGGGTCACGCGGACAGACTGTTGCTCGCGGCCGGGCCGAGGCTGCGTGCGCATCGAGCCTAGGTCCCCTCCCCCGAAAAGTTCGTCAGTCTCAGTCCCTCCTCACTGATGATGGTACCGCCAACGCTCAGCCACGCGCTCGCCTTCGAGACCGATCCTTTGTCTTCAAACGTAAACGTCCCGCTGGGATATTGCGGTGACATATACGCTATTTTCGTCACGTCATTGATATCTTCAATCATGTTATCGTGTTAAATCGTAGTACCGATGTAATAATTCTATTGTGTAGGTAAAATTTTCGTATGATATTTTTTTTATTAACCGTTACGCCCTTTAAAAAAACAATAAGTATCTTCAAAAACTAAAAATATAGAAATAATATTTTGGTTACTGCTAACTAACCCCGGTCTCTGAGGTACCTACATTAAAATATTACGTCGGTCTGAGTTGATGCCTACCTACTCGTAATTGCCCTGAAAAATGAAACCACATTAATTTGTATTGTTTCACAGAATTGGTAATTAATATACCACAAAGGTCGGCCGAATAAATCATTATACAATTTTGCGGAACGACTCGGTACTAATATTGTTTTGTTTTATCATTTTTATAAAATAGTATGTATTATTTTTGTACCTTATTTTTTTATTTTAAACAATAAAACGAGACTTAGGAACAATTACTAACTGGACTATTACTAACAACAAATAGCAGAAATGACTATCACCATTAACAGTCTTCAGCCAAGTCCCCATACTTACTAACAAACTAAACAATTCATGTGCTAACTCCGAACTAACTAACCGCTAACTGAACTAACCATAGTTTCATTTGAGTCCTATTCTGTATCGGTTAGGTATATTTTTGTCATGGGCGGTAGCGAAAAGGTGGCGCTGCATGCTCGTTTACTTCCTTAATTCCATTAAATAAACCTTTTTACCGTTGAACCTAAAAAAATAGTACTTTCCTTTCAATCAAAAACATATTTTTCCGGTTGCATGTCTCGTTTCACTTTAAGTTAAAATTTAAAATTATGGGAGTTTTTACAGCTTTTTTTCAAAAGTTGCACTGAAATGTATGTTTCCACAGTTTTTCGCAGGTTAAACTGTCTCAAGTTGCCAGACAAAGGGTTAAATAAGTTGTTATAAGTCCTAAAAAGATATGGAAATGAATTACTTTTGTCAAGTACCTACGAAAGGTAGGTATAATAACAATAACACAAGCGCCACTCTAATTTATCGTTGAAAAACCCTCATTTGAAAAGTTCGCGAGAAACTTAAGAATTAAGTAGGTATATTTTATTCATTAAGTTTCACTGTACAATGCTTTGCCTAATCTCATTAATAAGTAATGATTGGTTCATGGTATGGATTTTCATTCTGAAATTATTCAATAAAAAGTGATTTTATGTAGAAAACCTATATATTTATTATTTTAAAACAGGACTTTTAACAGCGTAATAATAATAATATACTATAATATAAACACTTTTTTCATAGGGACACGATTAAGTCAAGGAAAAATTTACGGGTATTTAGGCGGTTTGGGGTAACGTAACGGTTACCGCTTAACCTCTATGGTTACCACACCGCAGTCGATAAAAAATCGAATGTGTACGAGTATTTGCTATTTTTCAAGCCTTAAACAGGTACGAATCATCAAGTTCATCAAGAAGTTGTTACCTATTATAAAATGAGATAATTAAATAGCAAGTTTCCTCTATTTAAGTATGTCGTGAGTGTGCTCCTCATAAAATATGACTAGATAATATCAAACCAAAAGCCAAGATAACTTTTACTCTTTGTCGACTTTTTTGTCCAACAAAATCTGTAACGGTCTCTTTAAGGAGATAATTATGTAGGTAACTTTTTTTTTGAAAATAGTTGTCAGTGGAAGAAATTGAGAACCCTATGTATTCAGCTTTGTTTCCTTCAATAGAACGATCTAGTACCTAATATTCGGTACCCTGGAGAAGGTTTTTTGTAGTGTCCTTTGTTCATAGTCATGTTATTGCACAACTCTATGTCTCGTCGATCACTCCATCCACCACTGATTTCTACGTAATCAGATATATCAAATTCGTCTTCAAACAAGTCGATTTCGTGAAAAACTCTAAAATATTGTGGAAATAGAATTTCTTCATTCATTTTCTGTAAATTTATTATTTCTACGATGTCCTCTACCGTATCGCAATCCATCACATCTTCGATAGACGAACACGTTTGTAACGTCTTAGCTGTAGCACTAGAGAGTACTTTAAACACTTTGCCGTTACTGCGATTTATTGATATATCAAAAATAGAGCGAGACCATGAATAATCATCTGTGCGACAGAAAATTTTGTAGTTAGATTTAATACTTCTCCATGCAGATAAATCTATAGCCAGGATGTTAGAATGATACTTTGGGTTCCACGTCGTAAATTCCAAATCATACATACTTTTGCTTTTCGTGTCTCTCATCGATCCTAGTGATATAAAATCGCATTGGTGTAATGTTTTTGCTATTTTTTTCATCGCATTGGCCTTGTAAACAAAATTTTTGTAAATATAATAGTTTGTGTCCAGAAAAACCACTATTCCTTTGTGTTTTGTAATATATGACAGATCTTCGAATACTTTGTTGGCCGTCCACCACCAATGATGTTTCTTTTCGGCATTAATTGGGTCTCGATATCGTTCATTTACATCCGGATTAATTACATTCGTGCAATTTAATTTACTTGCTACTTTTATATTAAAGTTGCTTGGACAATCATTTTTATCATACCTGGGAAACTCGTTGGGATAAGTCTGTATTGAATATGGATAAAATATTTGTAATATTCTACAGAATTCTATGCGCTGAATAAGGCGATTTAGATTGTGGTCTACGTAGGAATGAGAAAAGATAATTAGAGTATCTTGAATTCCTCTTACTTCGCTAAGAGATGCTAGCAAGTATTTTATATTACAGGTATAATCGTGAACCTGCACTACAAAAATTAAGGTTTCAGCCGTAAGGGGTCCATGTAAGTCCATATTTAAAACTCTTTTTTGGGAATTCTGCTTTAGTATCCATTGTCGCAGTTGTTTTGGATGCAATGTTTTAGACCTTGTATCTTTTTTTAAATCAATATATTTCTTAGCTTTATCTGAAAATTCATTAAGTAAAAGTTTCTTGCATTTTTTTAACTCCAAAGCGTGGTGTAAATCTCCAACGTACTTCAGGTAACTAAACATAACAATTGTTACTATTATTACACTCACGATATACGAGTACCGATAACGTCTTATACAACGAAACTTCTTTCGTATCATTTCCTTTTCACAGCGAACATCAGTAATATTAATTTAACAAACAGAAAACATCTGTAAAAAACTACTCAAAAACATTTCATAATGCCAAAATGAAATTGTCATTTTTACAGATAAAGAAGACACTGACTGATAGACAAACAAATTAATAGATATAGTAAACCCATAGAGATGGGAATATACTAGTAATCCCAACTTAAGACTGAAATGAAAGAGGCGCTGTCGGACGCATTTGACATTCATTTGACCAATCATTGCACACTAGTACAGTGCGCCCAACTTATCTCTGAAATGGCAAAAATTGGAACTAACGAAAAGTCATTCATAAGTACGTTGTGGTCATTCATCTGTCAGTTACTAGTGTGCAATGATTGGTCAAATGAATGTCAAATGCGTCCGACAGCGCCTCTTTCGTTTCAGTCTTGGGTTTACTATAAGCTAGTAACTGACAGATGAATAACCACAACGTACTAATGAATGACTTTTTAACATGGCAGCGTTATATAGTTCAAATTTTTGCCATTTCAGAGATAAGCTGGGCGCACTGTATAATACAAAATACAACCAAAAATAATTTTGTTTTAAAATCAAACTCCTGTCCTAAGCTGCAAGTAGGGTAGACTGGGTACGGTTGAAACGATTTGGCTTTAATTGTTCGTAATTTTGTTGTTTATAAAAAGAACGATGATGATGACATATTAAATTGAAGAATGGATCTTTACCTACAATAGGGCTATACTATTTAGTTCTGGTGGGTGCTATTTTTAGAGATATTTAGATTTGAAAATAAATTCCGATGTGTTTCTACCGTCCCCATGCCAGGGGCGGTTGAAACAGTGACTAGGGTCAGTTGAAACGCACGCGAAATATACAAAAAATATATAGCAATATGCTTTATTTAGCATTAGTTATAATTGTATCATAATAATCATGGCATCGTATGACAATATTAACCGGTCTTCAATGTTTTAATAGTCCTACAGTGTACGTAACCAGGCTTTGACGAATAATTTGTTGATAGTGCATAGTTTTATCTCCAACTTTTACCTCCGTATATGTATATTTGTCTCAATAAACTCAATCTGCCCTATGAAAGTCTTTACTATGCGAATTCGGCATCGAGAAAACAAAACAAAATTATATGTTTTTTTTACCTGTACCCACATATATTGTTTCAACCGTCCCCAACTCGAATTTTGGTAAAAGTAAGTTTATAGTAATGGTAGTAATAATAACTTATTAAAACTAGTCATCATTCCGTATTCTAAAAACTTCACCTAAATCATAAATGAACACTCAATATTTATACTTGAATAGATTAACATAATAATAGCTTGAACTCAAAAGAAAAATACTTACTTTTGGGTGCTAAAATACAATAGGCCTATTTATAAAAATATACAGCACCCGGTGACCAATGTAACACTTTGATTTAGGTTTGGACTTGTCACCTGCTTCTTTTTCCCCTTGAACCCTTACCTGTCGGCTCAACCATTCGCGAGATATTCGACTTGTTTCAACCGTCCTGTGTTTTAACCGTACCCAGTTTACCCTACTAGGTAAAACACGAAAATCAAAATTTAAAACTTTGCCTCGGATGAAGTTTACATTAGTACGGGAGGCCATGATGCTGAATGTGGATTTACTCGAGCGTCATAGAGACCTATTGGGTTGCAAAGCTTAGATGATAAGAAGAAAAAAATGTTATATAATGTATACCTTTTCATCGGTGGGGGAAGCGGCTATAGATCTTTAAATATGTAAAAAATTGGTTGTCTGTAAAGTCGGTTTACTGACGATAGTTGAACGTGACAACGTCTTAAGAAAATACTGATGGAATGGTAGCATAATCACTAATAGTCATCCTAAACTATCTTTGAATACTTAGTTATAATTTATTTACTGTTATATTGCAGTTAAAAACCTTTATTAAATATTTTACCAAAAAGACTAGTCGTTGCATAACGTATAACGAAACATTAATCTTTAGCTAGACTGTGCATATTATGTCATGTCAATGTGCCACAAACAAGTCAAAACAAACCTGGCTGGTTATAAATAATGTTACGTGTCAGGAGTACTGGGTTCGAGAAAATGCCAAAATGTACCACAAAGACTTTATTGTACTCGTAGATACACAATTACACACTGTACACAGTACACACCACAACACTATGCACGTAGGTACTCGTAAACACACTCGTCGAACACTGTATCGCTCGTAGAAATCACTTCACTTCTCACTGGTATCGCTCGTAGGTATCGCTGGTATCTTCCTGGTTTCGCTTCCGAAACTAGAATGCCCGCAGTTAACCGAGTGCCCCTTTTTATACCACTCACCTACTATTCACGCCAATCTAGAACATTCCCGCAACTTTTGGAATAACGGTCTAGTATATTCCTTGCAATCGACTTTCGACCTTAAGACTGTTGTCGTAAGGTCGAAGCGTCGTGCGCTTAGCCGCGTACTTTCGAGACGGCCGCGCCCCTATTGTTCTATTGTTCCTATTGTTTGCTCGACATGTTTATGGCCCCTATTGTTTATTGTTTCCCGAAGTAGATACGCCAGGGTTGTCACAATAATTTCGATAAAAAGCAAAACTAAAAAGACGTCAGAGTTACATTGACAAAGGCCGATTGTGCTTCTTTGTCGCTCGTTCCGCGCTCTCGCTTGCACTTCAAGCTTTACATGGGACGCCTCAGAGCGAGGTAACGACGCATAGACGTCATGTTTTTCGTGCGTGCAGCCGGCTATATCGAATTATAAAACGTAACGTTGTCATGTCAAAAAAAACTGCCGCATGGACATACTAGAGCTCGTCAGATATTGATACCATCAATGGCCTACGTATTTTTAATAATGTATGTATGTTAATCTGACCGTTTGCATGATGGGGGTGATCGTACTTAAGGGTTGAAAATGATTAAAAAAAAATTTACTCGAGCGCGTCAGATTTTCTAAGGGGGTGTTAAGTGCACCAAAAAAAAGCTCTAATTCAATAATCTGACGATTTGGATGTGACCCAAACTCGCAGCCATTATACTAATATGCAACAAAAAATCGCCATTTTGAAATACTCAAGCGCGTCAGATTAAGATATATATGGTTCATCTTTATGTCCTAGACTTGCTGTCTCTTAATCTGACGATTATCTAGAGGGATTTCCCTAATCTGCCAAAAAAAAATTAAATCATTGAACTTCATTAATATAAAAGCTCAGGAAATAGCATGCAAATAAAAAAGTGTATGTTTTTAAGTAGAATACTTGTATTTACATAATATAAGGGCCGTAATATCAATCATAGTTTAAACTATGCTTCAGAGTTTAGTCACGAATTATATTTTCTTAAGATCAACGGTAGATAATCGATCAAGTCCAGTTTAAATTATTTAAGCTCTCCCGAAGGTTGGTTAAAAACTTCCTTGTGAGATTAACCTTTCGTTTAATTTGACGTTTCTTCAAGATAGTTTTTGAGTTATTCATAATCATAATAATGTGTATTGAATTTATGGTAGTTGCCTCATAACTTTTTACTGGGTATTCCGATTTTTATAATTTTTTTTTATTCGGAAGCTGGTGCTTGTCTTGTGATATTGTATAAATTTGAGCGACCTCTAATGGGCAGTTTTTGAGTTATTTTTAATAATGTGTGTTTATGGTCGCTACCTCATAACTTTTTACTGAGAATTTAAATTTTCATCCTTCCATCCTTTTTTTTAATCGAAAGCTCGTCGTATGTTTTCGTATAAATTTGAGCGAAATCTGACGGGTACTTTTTGATTTATCTCTACTTATCGATTTTGAACATTAAACTTTAATGACGAATTTTTGTTATTTCGGCTCTTATAAATCGTCAGATTATATATTTTTCGTTATCCTTGAATCATTTCCTTCAAAATAAAAAAAAATAGCCACGCTCGAGACTGTCAAGATGGCGTTTTTTTTAACAACTTTGTAGCTCTCCCCTTTCATTGCGTCATTCTCAAATTGTCACATTAGTGGAATATACACTTTTTAGCATGTAATTAACTCACCCTACCTTAATCTGACGCGCTCGAGAATGTCTGATGATCAATTTTTTTTTACTAATCTGATCCTTTATTCTTGAGGCGCGGCCTTATATATGGGGCTCATATTTGGTGGAGGTACTTAACTGGGTACAAGATACCCCCTGTACCTTAATCTGCCGCGCTCGAGCAAATCCAAGAATCCCCTCTTGGGCTCCCTAGCTACATGGGAAAGGAGTCGTTTGTAACTGAGGTTTTCCGCTGCGCTTTCTATCTTATTCGGACTATCATGGATAATTGACCCTAAGCCCCAAACCAAACCCATGCATTCAGACCACTGAAGTAAGAAGCAGACCCGAAGCCGGTCCTTAACTAAGTATTAGGGCTAAAAGTAAGAATTATAATTTATCAAGTTTATTATATAACATGCTAAAACTGAGTCATTCATTTTAACAAATTTAATACTTATGTTTGTATCGAAATGTGGCAATTCCATATGCTCGGCAACAAGTAGGTGAAGTAGGTATAGAACAGTGGTGCCCAAACGGTCGATCGCGATCGACCGGTCGATCGCGAGAGGTTTCACGGTCGATCTTAGAAGTTAAGCCAGTACAAGATTTTATTTTCGAAAATTTATAAATTACCTACTTACTGAGGATGCATCTACATCTCGTTAATTTTCCGCCACAAGAAAAATATACTTAACTTGACCTGTATTTATTTTCTTTTCTAATAATATTTTTTATGTACAAATGTGTGTACAGAGTAAGAAACTGTGTAAAACTGTTTGATTATAATCATATTATAAATCTAATCATTAATAATTACTTATTATTACAACATAAAATAATAGAGAATGCCTTTTGGCATTAAGTTTTGTCCTTGTATACCTTTTGTAAGGTGTTACAAAATAATTAAATAAATAAATAATCAGTCGTCGGTCGTAAGCCACAGTCGTCGGTCGTAAGCCAGTTGTGCTACACGCTTGTTTGATAAAATCCAATTTTTTAAAAAGTACCCACAATGTCTAAATGTGATATCTGTAAAAAATCAGTTACTAAATCTTTGCCTGGAGTGGAATGTAGTAAGTGTGAAAAGATTGTGCACCTTAATACGAAATGCAGTGGTCTGACCAACAAGCAGATCGTGGCGTTAAAAGCGGCCTCCAGCCTGGAGTGGACTTGCCTAGATTGCCAGCGGGATTCACCGAGACGCAACTCCTCTATTGTTATCCCTGAAGACGATGAGGAGGACAATACGCATGTCCAATTAAACACAAAACATTTATTGAATAACATAGCTAAGGAAGTCGAAAAAGCCATTAAAAGTGAAATGAGAGAACTGAACGAGGCCTTGCAATTTCATAGTGCTAAGTTAGAAGAGGTGGTCGAGTGTGTAGATGCTTTTAAACAAACCATAAAAGTGTTGGAACGAAAGAATTTAGAACTGACCAATAAGAACAAGAATTTGCAAATACGTGTCGGTGCCCTTGAACAACGTTTGGATGAAATTGAGCAAGAAAAGCTTATGAACTACGTAGAAATCTCTAATTTACCATGCCAACCTACAGATAATGTTAAAAAACTGGTGGAAAGTGTCGCAATAAAACTTCAGCAACCCTTAGAAGGAATAAAAAGTGTACAAAAACTTCCTGGAAGAAAAGACCAACCAACGAACATTAAGGTAGAACTTCAAGACGAGTCGTTACAGGAGAAATGGATTCAAGAAGCAAAAACCACTAAGATCACTGTTGCAGATATTTGCCCTTTAGAAAAAAACAACAACAGCCTCGTCTACGTAAGGGAAGCAATGACAAAAAACAACAAAGCCATAATGTGGCAAGCAAAACAAGAATTAAAAAACAACCTGAAATATAAGTATGTATGGTTTAAGAAGGGATTCGTTAAAGCACGCAAAGATGACTTATCAAAAATTTTCACCTTAAAAACCTTGCATGACATAGAGGCACTATCAACTTTACCCTAAATAATAATCTAAGTTCTAATTTGTAACAAAGTAAGTAGGTATAAATATAAAATGGATAGTTCATTAAATGAAATTTGTGAATTTTCAGATTGTCTAAATATAAATAGTTTCTTGAATTATATTTCCGATTTGCATGTAAACCTACTGTGTATTCATATTAATATAAGGTCCCTAATAAAAAAATTCTCTGAGCTAGAACAATGTATACTTACATCAAAGAAATCTATAGATGTCGTCATTCTTACCGAAGTAAATGTCACGGATAACATTAGCTGCCTGTATCATATTAACGGATATCAAATGTTTACAGAATTACGCAAAACAAGAAGGGGTGGCGGTATAGTTATATACGTTAAAAACGAACATAAATTTAAAACAAAAACCTTTAAAACAGAACACTTCGAAAACATTTCATTTACAATTACTACTCAGTCAAATTACGTTGCAACTATTTGCGCAGTATACCGCCCTCCCAGTACGAGTAAAAACCTTTTTGTTAACGAGTTGTTAAATACACTTGCCGAACACTCACGAAATACAGACTTATACTTACTAGGCGATACAAATATTAACCTGAAATTAGACAATCCTGTAAAACATAAATATGATAACATGTTACACAGCTTAGGCCTTTTGTGTGGGATCACAGAACACACTAGGATAGAATTGTGTAATGGTAAATTAAGTAAATCTTGTATTGATCATATTTACGCTCGATCCCGCACACAAGACTTATACACAGCGGCTATCGGTACGACACTGGCTGACCATCGAGCGATCGTACTCGCTTGCGTTGGCACACGAGTACAGAGTGTCCCGACATTCAAAACGTGTTTACATAATAAAAAGTTACTTTCATTGTTACAAAAAATAGAATGGGCACCAACATACAGCATGAGTTGCCCCGTAAACATATACAACTATATTTACAATAAATTTATGGAATGTTATAAGAACTCGGAGTACTTCGTTAAAATTAAACCTAATAATAAACGAAATATTAATGAATGGATAAGCAATAAAATCATTAAAGCATGTGAGTATAGAGATAATTTATTTCTAAAATGGATAAAAAATACAAATAATATGATCGTAAAACTGCAATACAATAAAGCTAGAAATTATGCAAATTCATTAATTCAAAAAACTAAAAATATAAACACAAAAAAAGAGATTATTTCAAATATAGGCAATCCTAAAAGTTTGTGGTCTATTTTAAATAGGTTAACAGGTAGAATCAAGTGTTCTATTGACGAAACCATAGAAAGTTCTTTTGGCAGTGTTAAACAAATAATCTCAAAATGTGCTAAACCGTTGCTTGACAAAGAAACATATGTGACTTCAGCTAATGTTTCTATGAGGTATAAACCCGCTGAACCTAGATCTATTGAAAAAATTATAAAATCACTTAATAATAACAAAGCTCCCGGAGTAGACAAGATAAGAGCCGTCGATATTAAATTATTGTGTGAGAAAGTCAAAATAACCATTGCTAATCTTATTAATGCAAGCGTAGTCACGGGTAAATATCCAAGATTGTTAAAGACCGGCATTGTGAGACCTATTCATAAAAAAGGTAGCAAGATGGATTTCTATAATTACAGACCTATAACTATACTGCCTACTATTGATAAAATAGTTGAAAAATATATTTGCACACAAATACAACGTTTTTATGATAAAAACAAAATCTTAGCAGCCAACCAATACGGATTCCAACCGAATAAAAACACTACCCAACTCCTATGTTCATTTACTGACAGTATTTATAATCACTTAGATCTGAAAAAACACATATTGGTTGTATTTATAGACTACAGTAGGGCTTTTGACACTCTTAGGCACAACAAATTATTACAAAGCCTCAGTGACAGTGGAGTGAGAGGTAAACTATTAGATTGGTGCGAAAACTATTTACAGGATAGAACCTATCGAGTGAAAGTCTGTAATGCTGAAAGTTTTACAGTTTCTGCGACTGAAGGCACAGCTCAGGGTTCCGTGTTAGGTCCCTTGCACTACCTCACCTATGTAAACAGCCTTTCAAACGCAATCACTGAGTGTGAGTTATATCAGTTTGCAGATGATACTTGTTTAGTGGCTACAGGATACAACGTAGAGGATGCTCTTAAGCGACTGCAAAAGGATTTTGACACTTTAGCAAAATGGTCCCATGACGTTGGTCTCGCACTTAATCCTAATAAAACAAAATTAATGTATATTAGCTCGAGCCAGAACAGGAGTTCCTGCAGTCCACAACTAATAGCACACAGCCATCAGTGCTTCCATCTCAACATATCTAACAATCCCGTGTCCTGTAATTGCGGAACCATTGATGTGGTTAAAAAGCACACGTATCTCGGGCTAGTTATCGACGATCGCTTAAATTGGAAGGAGCATATTAATTATGTTTGTGGTAAATTAAGGCATATATTAGCCAAATTTTCCTTAATAAAATTTAAAATACCGTATACAACACTTCTACTACTCTATAAATCATTGGCGGAGTCTACAATATCTTATGGATTATCAAGTTACGGAAGAACATCTAAAACACACATAAATAAAATTTTTACTTTACAATTGCGCATACTAAAAGAAATTGTTCCAAAAAAAGAGAAGGCCAAATGCAATGATGATTACCGACAGCTTTTTTCACTTTATAAAATCATACCTATTCACGAAAAAATTGAACTTGCTTTGTTAACTCAACATTATTTTAACGAAAAATTACAAAAACCACATATAATATATTCAGCCCGCAGACAGGATAACCAAAAACTTCAACTACCTGTATACAATAACCTATATGGCAAAAGACAATTAAAATATATAATACCTTACCTAATTAACAATACACCTAAGGATATTAAACAAAAAATCACACACAAAAATATTAAATTTGTTTTAAAACAATACTATTTACAAATGACTATAAATAAATACATATACAGTAAATAAAATACTACTAGTATTTACATAAACAAATTATTTCACACAGATTCATTTCAAATTAAAATCACGCTGTATATCGAACAAGTTGTTTTAGGTCAGATAACGGATTAATGAATAGGAAGTTAACAAAAGGATTTTTGCTCACCGGGTTTTCAATTATACCCTCAATATGTCAATAAAAAATGTGTTTGTCGTAAGATTTGTAGTAAACTTTTCAAGCGTTAGCACATGATCTAATTGTATTTTATTTGTTATATTTCAAGTTTGTATCAAGCCGACGGCGTAGGATGTACGGTAAAACTCAAAAGAGTTTATGTTTACATCTTTAAAATTGTGATGTATTGATTCTGGTTATGTATTAATAAATAATAAATAATAATAATAAATAAATAATAATAAAAAAAATACATAAAAATAAATCTATCGATCTTAAAACCCTTAACTTTTTCTCAAGTCGATCTTCACAGCAAAAAGTTTGGGCACCACTGGTATAGAAGATACTTCATAACACTCAGACACACGAGCTGAGAAGAATGAATGTGAACACACGAAGGACACGAGAACGACCAAAGAAAAGATAGATGGATTTTGTGAAAAACAAACTTGGGAAATGGGGAGAAAGACGATGATGACTCGGATGTACAAGCAATAAGGAATACTATATCGTTTTCACGGGACGTACAGAACTTGATAAATATTAAAATAAAAACATATCTAAACTTTTTTATTATTGAGAGTTCCGTTTCCGCATAAAAAATAAGTATCTTAAAAAAACCAATTTCAACATTGAAAAATACAGAAAACTCAAAAACTACTCGCTAAGTGTCGCGATGACTAGGAAACAAATTCCTCGTAATCACAGCACAGCGTTGTGACCGTGAGTCAGGCTTCCTTTTAAGGGTTCCGTAGCCAAATGGCAAAAAACGGAACCCTTGTAGATTCGTCATGTCTGGTGAGTCTGTCTGTCTGTCTGTTTGTCCGTCTGTCTGTCTGTCCGCCAGTATGTCAGAGCCATTTTTATCCGAAACCATAAGAACGTGGAAATTTGGTAAGTAGATGTATTCTGTGAACCGCTTTAAGGTTTTCACACAAAAATAGAAAAAAATTATAAATTTTCCCATACTTCAAAATTAAACTCAAATTTTTTTTCATCAAACCCATACATGTGGGGTATCTATGAATAGGTCTTCAAAAATGATATGGAGGTTTCTAATGTCGTTTTTTTCTAAACTGAATAGTTTGCGCGAGAGGCAAACTCAAACGAGAGGCCACTCCCAAAGTGGTAAAATGTGTGCCCCCCCTCCCCCTGTAACTTCTAAAATAAGAGAATGATAAACTAAAAAAAATATATGATGTGCATTACCCTGTAAACTTCCACCCAAAATTGGTTTGAACGAGATCTAGTAAGTAGTTTTTTTTTAATACGTCATAAATCGTAAATCGCAGTTTACCTTTCATTCTAACATTAATGAACTCGAATATATATTTTTTACATTATGTTACTTGCTGCTACGACTCGCACTTGGCCAATTTTTATGATAATAATAATGAGCTTCGTAACCTTCATAAGAATTATGAAAATGTTGGTGTAAAGTTAAAACTTTAAGTTGAACAACAACAATTGTTACAACTAAAATTTCCAACATTTTAAAAATATACTTACACCTGTGTGACTTTATAGTTCCTAAATTTTTGAAACTTCTCCAGACCCTCATTTTTATAATCATCCAAAAAGGGGGATAATTTAACTATTTCGGCCATCAAAAACTGCGAGATGAAAAAATTCTTAAAATATTTTTCATCCTTTTTTCGATCAATTAGTTTGATTACTAACCAAAAATGACTGCAAAAAAGCTAAAATTTTCATATTTGGGAAATTCTTTATATTTCTTTGGGTTTTTAATAAATAAAAGTTTGCTTTAACCCATTAACTGGCCACTGCCCACTACTGATACTGAGCACAGACCTCTCCTCAAGGTGACGGGATCTAGAGTCTACCAACTCTACCACCCTGCTACAGTGCGGAATGGTGGACTGGAGAGTTTAGTGACTGGTAATAGTTTAAATCTTCTAGAATTAATATAAGCACCGCTAACGCTAATACGAGTATAACGTTAAGATTTTTTTCATGATGTAGTGATATCCATTTTTTGATACATGAAATATTTATGGCGATTCTTTTAACAAACAACAAACTAAAAGTATGTACCTAAGTAAGTTATCGCTTGACTACATACCAAAAATGTTTTATTTTATAACCAATTAAATTACCATCTAAATTTAATTCACTTTTATAATCAAAACGATACTACATAATTAAGTTAACTTCTTCATATTAATTTTTTCATCTCCATAATCTACATTATATTATGAAATATTTTTCAATTTGTAACAAACATTCAAATGATACTATCATTATTATTATTACTAAACGTAAGCCGGCCGCCGGCACACTTAGTCTTAGTACCTACTAATACTCTTGTACTTTACTAGTAACAATAAGTCACAAATAATTCATAAACCCGCGCCATTTCATAATAAGTGCACCAAAGTACCAACTGTACAAAATAACCAACTCGACACTGCGTGGTTTATTCAATTACTACATATTTTTATGTTCATAGTTGTATTTACGCAAATGAAAAAAAAAGATTTAATTTATAATACATTTTTATACCAAATTAATAATCTCATGAATATTTTATCCGCTCAAAAGAATAACAAATTACTCAACAGATTTGTTTCCGGTAACTCAACTTGCCACCAGACGGCGCCTCTGTACAACGTCACTTATGTGTAATGAATGTGTATCTATAGTTTCCTTCTGTTTTGAAATCCAAGCAAGCTGAAAGATATAATTTCTTTAGCTATATAAAAGCTGTTAACTGTGTTTAAAGTGTAATTCTACCAGGCCAAGAAGATGGAAAAGAGAGTCGTTTTGGAATTAAGGGGAAAAAACCCTTCGCAGGTAAGGAAAATCTTTGCTTCATGATATTGTAATGTTTTCTCGATACGTATTTCGCCTAACATATACGTGTGTAACTTAAAAAATTTGCTTAATTACAGTAGAGTTTTAAACCTTATTATTATACATTTGAAACAAACGCACAAATGTACTATGCGGTTTCGCTATTCAGATGTGGCGTTATTGTTTATAGATATCCAACGAATGTTACGTCCCATCAATGTCCACGTTATAATATTCCTAAAATATTACATAAATATTGTACATTATATTTAGTGGATTTTATTCTATGATCGTAGGCAAATGAGCCCCCACGATGAGAGCTTAATTTCAGATATTCACGTTTGAGGTTAAGTATTGAAACGCTACCTATGCAATGCACGTAAGTTGCTGTTCAAAATAATTTTACTATAATAACTGCTATAATATCTACTGGCTCTCCTGTAACGATTATAATAATGATTTCAGTCGTCATTATCATCAATTCTTGTTTATTACACGAAAATCAAATTGTATATTTATCATCAAAATATAGTTCATTGAGTATTTGAACACAATATTTTAAAAAGATCTTTTGTTGGATTTAACGTTTTTGTGTTAGGTAACAATGAAATATTGATAATAATTTATTCTTTGATTTTTTAACAATTTAGACTTCACAGTTTAAAATAGGTGAACCTAATAGATTGTGTTACAAGTACGTAGGTATATACTCGACATAATTTCGCGCCCTTTCACCTACGTACATTTTAGATTTTATAAACACTGAATGGCAAAGTTAAAGCATACTATTAAAATATATAATGTTGTGATTAGCTACTTCTTATTCTTCGTAATTATTTTTTATTAGCACGTAAAGTAATTGCAATCGCAGTACCTATATATTGACGCTCGCCTTACCGATACAGCGGCCATTTTTATTGCGTCGCGATGATTCGTGTCATCCGCCATTGTAAAATAGAAACTTAACGATATTATGTCGCACCTACATCACCCCTTTATCATTTAATGTTGAAATAAGATGTAAAAACACGTCCCTTTCGCATAAACACGCAGCTTTTTTCATTTAAACCACTCATTTCTTGGGTTTCAAAAACTACGCCAATCGGGGGTCTTTGACAATTCGCACCATTTTGACGTTTTGATTTACTCAGGCCCAATGTTTTGTTCACAGCGACAAAACCAATAAAGCGACTTATTTATTCATCGACCTTTCAATATAGGCGCTCCATATATTAAATAGTCCCTAAAATCAAAATAAATTTTATTTAGATCTTTCGTATTAGGTAAATATAGAGATCAACATTACGAAAAATTCTTTGCATTTCTATGGAACTTGCAGCTTTGTAAGCTTTGTTAGCCCATTAGCAAAGTACTGGCATGTTAAACATGCTTTGGTACTTTTAAGATAATTTTTGTATGGAAATTATATCACTGGGTTTTTTCTGCTTACAACAAGTCTCTCCAATTGAGAAAATCCAAAGCATACTCAACCATACTGCTCTAATTTAGATCGGTAGTGAATTTGGTCACAACTTATTAAGTTACCCAAAGGTCTCCAACATAGCCTGCTGAACACTATCATATGACAATAACCAGGAAAATTTATAATTATACAATCATGCAATAAAAAATTTGACCGCTAGTGGTCATCCATGAATGAATCTACTGACCAAACCCGCAGGTGGATTTTACTGAACCTAGTCAAACAAACAAAGCCTATAACTTGACAGGTATAAGCCTAGAAACACATGCAGGCCGTGTAAAGATAAGTAAACTTAACACAAATTTGGAAACATCTTAGAAATCTCCAGGAAAACACAAGATAATTAATTTTTAATATAATTACTGAAAAATAAGAGATGCAGAAATTTGAGCCTAAACCAATTGCAATTGGCTGATGAACACAGAAATTGCATATTTTTATAAGCACTGCATTTTGATTTATTGAAAAGATTATAAAAAATAATAGATTTTTAATGGGTATGTCTATTTACAGATAAAGGAGTTGAATTTGGACAATTGTAGGAGCACACATATTATGGGACTTACAGATGAATATGTCAATCTTGAAATTCTCAGTCTCAATAATGTGGGACTCACAACGCTCAAGGGTTTCCCCAAACTTCCCAAGTTGAGGAAGCTAGAGTTGTCAGACAACAGAATATCAAATGGACTCAACTTTCTTAATGGTTGCAAAAAATTGACACATCTGAATTTATCAGGAAACAAAATAAAGGATCTGGAAACATTAAAACCTCTGGATGAGTTTGAAAATTTAAGGAACCTTGATCTTTTCAATAATGATGTTACTTATATTGAAGATTACAGAAGTAAGGTGTTTGGATTACACCCATCCCTAAAGTTTTTAGATGGGTGAGTATTTAGTAGTTACATTTACAATTAAATTAAAGAATAATACTACCAATTTAATTAAATTATATTACAATTAAATTGGTAGTATTCTTCGGAATAAGTATGATTGTGAGCTTTTGTGAACAGGTAGTTTGTATGTTTTTCATCAGCTTTCTTTCGCAAAAAATGTTTTATTTACATTGTACCTACAATACTGCCTAATGATGCCCTGCCTGCATAGTCCCGATTTTGAATCCTGGTTGGAACAGATAAATATTTGTTCTCAGGTTGTGTGTTTTGTGATGTGTGATTGTTGTCTATGCCACCTGAAATACAGGAATTGCTAATACTATTGTTATTATTTCATTCAGATTGCTTTGAAGTTAGTAAATAATTACTTCATTATATTAATTATATTAATAAAATATAATTTTACTTTACAGATTTGACAGAGATGACAAGGAGGCTGAAGACAGTGATGATGAAGAAGAGGTCAATGGTGTTGTTGACACTGACGGAGATGGTGAGTTTGATTAATATTACTCAAAATAAACACAGCCACTGCTGTTCTAGGATTTTTTCCTAGGTTGCCAAGAAAACACTATTATTTCATCATACTGATCAAGTACAGACTGGAAATATTCACTCATTTACTTTGAGAACATTACAGTTAATTTAGGTATGTGGGTTTCATCACCAGACGTGTGATAAAGTTATCAAGATGTTTAAAAGGATCAAAATATGTCAACCATCAGTATCTTGTCCTGCCGATTGCCCGCTTGCAGTGTATAAAAAAGAACACCAAAAACCGCAGCCCTAAAACACTGAGAAATACAAATGCCCAGTTCAAACCCTTGCAACCAGTAACTGCACACTGGAGTCCTGTTTTATTTATTTATTTATGCATTATATACATAATAACAATTCTATTACAACTTCAGTTGTGGCAATTACTAACACATACACAAATAGTACCTATTTATTGGATATACTACCAATTTAGCACATAATTTAGAAAACCAAAACTAATTTTAAAATACCTAGTAGTAAATGGCATTAAACTAGCGGCACGCTATGATGGCCGGTTTGACGTTTGTCCGCTCATGAAGTTCCGTATTAATTGATAACGACTTTGAAGGAAATAATTGTATTACTTTATTGACGATAGTGATGTGCAGAGATTCATAAATTTTATCGAATGTAGTTTTAGGTTTAGGACTCAAAATTTATTTATTAAATTGATTTCTAAAATGTATACAAGTGTAGAAAAATCAGTTTGCACCATTTAAGGGGTGAATGTACTTGTAAATATGAACAATTTTCACTATGTGGACAAACCTCTGAAATCGCAAAAAAATATCAGCTGTTTCATACAAAAGGTAAAATTTTTATTTTTATATGATATATACCACAACTCGGCATTTGGTTTTCTAAATTGAAAATTTTTAAAAATGGAATCTAATACGATCGTCACATAGGATCGCTGGCTAGCACAACTACTACCTCCGGCAAACTCGCGTCAATGCTCAATGCAAAACAAAGCAGTTTCGAATTGACGTTGCTTCGAAAAGTATAAACTGTCAGTGCAATGCGAACATATAATTATTAATGTAGGTGATGATAGCAGTGACGACAGTGAAAATAGTAGTATGGACGAATCTGATTAATTATGGCCTTTTGTGGCACCTTTTTTGGTATCTTTTGTATTCATATGTTTCTTGTGTGCATATAAAGTATGTATATTCATTTTCATTCAAATATTCAGTTCGTTCAAATAAATTAAATAAACATTTACATTTTTGTTTTATTAAACCTATTTAATCAGGTACAAAAACAAAACTTAATTGTTTTTTGTTCGAGAATAAATTGACATTCCACATCACTGTTGTAATGTGTCAAACCGGCCATCATAGCGTGCCGCTAGTGTAAGTAACTTTTGGTTACTTAATAATTTCAAATTATTAATTTGGCTTTTTCTTTATTTTCCATAGCAGTTACTTCTGCTTTTTAATTTTATTTTTATAAATTTTAATTTTATTTTACAAATCATCCATTTTAAGATAATGTGAAGCATTTATCACATTTTGGAACAAAAGTAAAAAAAAATATTCCAAATTCCATGATTTTAAGATTAACATTACCAATAATAATAATAAATTAATTGACATAAATATCATAAGAAGATAAATTAATGTTATTTGTACATAATATGTACTATAAAAAGTACCTTTCTTAAAATACTCCTAAGACAGGATGTGCCCTTCAGATATAATATATTTTAATACTGCATTGCAGATGTGGACATAGACTTGGGGCCTCTAGTGATTGATGATGATAATCCGTCACAATCCTCGTCGGAGACCAAACCTTCACTCATTATGTCCTTGTACACTATTTATGGCATATTGTTCCACATGGGGTATCTTTTAAAAAGTAAGCATCATGTCTTATTCGTTTCATGATGCTGCATTGCTTTTGATATTTATATCCTTTAACAGGAAATGTCTATATCCAAAAAAAAATCTTTTTGTAAAATACATAATTATTATCATCCAAAATATTGTCCTAACATTGTCTGATATCAAATAATTCTTAATTTTATTTTACGGAATTTATGTCACATGGTATAACATTTTCCTAACAAGCCAGATAAAATTTTGACAAAACTATTTGTACACTGAATGAAAGAGAAATGCCTGATTTGTCCTATCATAATCTTGAAAATTAGTTTTTGTTATAGTCAATTTCATAGTACAATATTATCAATGGGTAGTAAAGAAAAAATGGCAGGAGGTATTTAATAGCGGCGAAAGAATACGTTAAAATAATCATTAAGTTAATGGAAAATTAAAATTAAAGATTTCTAACATTTGAATTATCCCTAAAAACTTCTTGGACATATGGGACTGATGTGAAATTAAAAAAAAAACTTTTAATGCTACTACACTTGTTACAGGCTCTGAAGCAGAGGATGATGAAGAAGATGATGATGACGATGATGATCTTTCACTGAGTGCAGTCTACAATGAAAATCTAGGTAAATGAACTATTTTTATAAGTCAAGTTTCAATAAATAAATAATGTTAACAAACCATTGCGCCATTCGAGACGTCAAACAATACATTCTTCATGATTTAAAAATGTTAATAACTATTGAAATTATAATTTTGTAAAGACATTTTGTCATGTTAAATTCTCCTATTACAAATTAATATTTTTTTCATGTCCCTTTTTATAGATGAAGAGTCCTCGGATAGCTCGCTCTTCGAAGGTAGCAGTGTGGAGGAGGAGGAAGAAGCGGAGGGAGAGGGAGACGGAGATGGGGAAAATGATGTTGATCATAATACTAAAGTAGCAGGTTAGTAAATATATTGCAATATAAACTCGCTTATCCTTTACAGAGTATTAATTCAATTTTAAAGACTAAATTCTGAGTTTCCAATAAATGAGATGAATTCAGGAGACCTACTACGAAAATATTTCACAAGCGTATTTGTAAATACCTACGTGAAATAAACGAGTTTGAGTTTGAGTATTGGAGAATGCTGATGTGAGCAAAGTAAGTAGGTGTCAAATGCGTCTAAGTGAGCAATATTTCCTTAAAAAGGATTAACGACCTTGCGATCCGTCATCCGTCAATTACGTTCGCTTTTCGTAGTAAGCCTCCTGTTTTTACTTTTTTCAACTTATTTCATATTTTTGTACATCCCTATTACAAGTATCCTTGCATAGGCATCATTCACACATGGTTCACACCACCGTATTGTCATACTGTTGTTGTTGTTGTTGGTATGAACAATCCCATAGGGCTGACAGTTCAGTATATTCACTGTATGTCTATTTCTGTAAGCATTTTATTACATATACTAGCTGTGCCCGCAGCTTCGCTCGCGTGGAACTCCCGTGTCACACGGGCCGTGTGTCACACAGTTTTCCTACGTAAATTCCGACTCTGCTTATTTCGTGGCAAAGCATGTAGTCTCAAGGAACTGTGAGCTTTTAAATTGAAAGGGGAAATTGTTGGGGATGAGTGGTATATAACTCTGGAACATACTTTCATCCCTCGTAATTCCTACAGTGCCATGACATGGAGTTGTTCAAGAAGCAGGTCCATCTCGTCCTTTGTGGCCGGAAACGCATTGGTGATGCCCCTAGTGTTGCCAATGTCGTTCTCGTTCCCAAATAGGAGTTTTTAACGCGTGAATCCTGATGCCGCGGGAATTCCAGGATAAAAAGTAGACTGAATTTTGCTCCACAACTTCGATTATCTCCCAATGAAAGTCCCATAAAAATCTAAGTCCGCGACTTTGCGCATAGGAATTTATCCCTCTTAAAACCTGACCTCGCGGGAATTCCGAGATAAAAAGAAATCTATATGTTGCTAGAAAACTTCCTCTATTACCCAGTGAAAGTCCCATAAAAATCTAAGCTCAGGACTTGGCGCGTAGGAGTTTCCCACGTGATCCTGATCCCGCGCGAATTCCGGGATAAAAGTAGCCTATATGTTGCTGCAGAACCTCCTCTATCTCCCAGTAAAAGTCCCATAAAAATCTAAGCTCGCGCCTTGGCGCATAGGGGTTTTTCCAGGGTGAATCATGATCCCGCGGGAAGTCCGGAACAAAAAGTAGTCTATATGTTGCTCCAAAACCTCCTCTATCTCCCAATAAAAGTCCCATAAAAAATTAAGCCCGCCATTTCGCGCATAGGAGTTTTCGTTTTAGCGCGAATCCTGATCCCGCGGGAATTCCGGGATAAAAAATAGCCTAAATGTTGCTCAGGAATCTCCGCTATCTTCCAGTGAAAGTCCCATGAAAATCCGTTCAGCCGATCCTGAGATTAGCGCGCGCAAACAGACAAACATTTTTTATATAAAACATTTTTTAGATTCATGTTGCAGTACTGTTTCTTAACCCCCCTATGTATTTTGTTTTGTCAATTTCGTAAAAAAGCAGACACTACTTTTCTACGCTCTTATTATACATATAGATTATTTTTCTCTGTCACAGACGGCGAAGAGAACGCAAGCGGAGAGCCCGAAGAAAGCACTCGAGGTAAAAAGCGGAAACATGAGGATGACGACTAAAGTTGAGTGTTGCCTTACGCGGAGTTTCTTACTAGTTTGTAAGTGTACAGCGCTCCGATTCATCGGACAATAAATCTGATCATGATCACGGTACATTGAATTCATCCCTGTAGAGTCTGTTCGTCGAGATTTGATAAGAAAACGTCTCGTCATACAAGCTGTCGCTTCTATTTCGGAAGTTTGTATGATGGGCGTTTACGACCTTTCTTGGTACGAGCCTCACAGCTGTTGGGCGACGCAAGACCACGCAAGTGAAAATGAAACAGCAAGTCGCAATTTATAATTACCGTTGAGTTTGGTAACCTTGTTTATTATCAAATCTGACCGAACAGACGATAGACTAGTTGTCATTTGTGAGATTGGAAACCAATGAGCTCTGTCCACGTAACAATGAAGCGGCCGAGTTGCGAGAGAATTTTATGAAATGTTAACATCATTAATTCATGTTGTCTATTGCGTGAATTCTGTAGTTTGTTGTCCGACAAGTTGATGTTTTGATTAAATTGTTTATCGTAACAATCATTTTTTATTCTATTGACATGCTTAATTTTTAGTGTAATGGTTGAAATGGAAGTGCATTAAGTATTTGTTCGTTTTTGTGGATGATGTAAATGAAGTGAAGTACTAAATAGCTCTCAAGGATTCGTAAATCTACAATTATATTATTTAGCATTAAGTAAAAAATTTATAACATCAAACCCTTATTCCATAACAATATTGATTTCAATTGAGAGTAATCCGCCTGTAATTCAAATGACCATCTATTAGACTGGTTCAGATATACATATTTAAAATTTTAATTCTAGACATGGTCGATTTTCATATATTAACAAAAATTATGGCTTGGAATGTCAAAAGGAAACCTCTGAAAGTTTTCTAAAATGTGCAACTACTATGTTTAAATGAAAACTATATAATTAAATTGGCTATTGAACGTCATTGATAACAATGCAAAAGTGACAATTTACATACCTGCGCTTTTTGATACCTATAGCGCGTGATAACATCTGTAAATAATCACGCTGATTATACACGAACTTATATCGGAGAGGTATAAATATTTTTATAGTTCTGATGACGGCATTCTTGATACAGTATGTACCTATAAATCTTAATGAAGTTCAAAAGTCACTTGTTTAAG
Organism: Hesperia comma; assembly: GCA_905404135.1. Lineage (NCBI taxonomy): Eukaryota > Metazoa > Arthropoda > Insecta > Lepidoptera > Hesperiidae > Hesperia > Hesperia comma. The sequence continues at coordinate 8,344,996 of FR990021.1, read as the reverse complement.
TTTATATATTGTAGAAAATTCGTAAACATACCACCTCAGAATCTCAATGTCATATTGAGATAGCCATATCTGGGGCTGTACAATGTCAATTTTATTTGTAATCTCACTAATGATAACTGATTATCATCAGTGTTCATTACGGAATCCAACGGGCGTAGTTAATAGTATAATCTGATGAATTAGATTAAATTCTTTGAAATCTGATGAGTTCAGAGAATATTTTTCTACAATATTTTTAAATCTTAAAAGAGCAATTTATGCACTAAGGTATATCAATGATAATTTATAAAATGTTTGGTTGATGCATCGTGGTAAACGTGCCAGATATGTTGAAGAGAATTTTAGTTAATAATTTTATTGTATTATGTAAGTCATTAAGTTTAAGTAATTTACAACTTGGCCTGTTGATATATATTATATAATCCTATTAAGACTTTATTTCTGGGATTGTAAAATAAAAGCTAAATATAATCAATAGTTTCATTACCACAGCAGCTGATTGCTTATTATTTATAACAAACAACAGTAACATTCAACTAACAGCAAAGTACAAATTACACAATTAATAAATATTAAATCGATACAATATAAAACTATAGTCTGTTCTACGGGAGTAAAGAGAATTCATAAATGCTTGTTCACATAGAACACCCGGGCGCGGTGGCGGGTGCGGGCGCGGTTAACGTGGCAAGCTCGTGTTCTCATTGGCCGCCAGGTATTCTCGCGAGACCGAGCGGGAATGGCTCGCTTTTCCGCTACTTAGACCGCACGTGCGTTTCCCTTTTTGAACATTTTGATATTACGCCATATGTTTCATTTTCGTGACCGCGCCCGCGAGTCAATATGAATGAGCACTTAGTTCTACTACTGACGATATGGCATTTACGCGGCCTGATTCTTCTTTCATGTTGAATACGGTGTTTCGACGAATAGGATATACAAGCAAATCTCCGCCTTGCTTGCTGAACAATGGAGGAGTAACTGAACGGTAGGCCAGATCCTACGGGATTTTGTACCGTCCTGCTTATAGCAGTTTTCCAACCACCAGTGAAGAAGCATCTATGGCCTATTTTCTCGTTCAAGAAACGAATATGTAATAGAGGTACACCCGCGCAAAGAGACACAAAGTTCATCGCTGACTGTTTATCCTGTCGGCATCAAGTACTCGCTCCTTTAGTTAGTCGTGACAGACAAGAGCCATCAACATTAAATTAACACACAATAAATAATAATAACGATAACCTTGTTTTTCAGTAAGTCGCTAGCTCTTCTAATAACTTTAACAACAATAATAGTAAAAATCCTATCAACTATTTTCTTCCAAAAATTGTTGTATTAAGGCACTTTCGATAGGTATTACTAAATTTTCACTTCCATCGCAACTACGCTTAATCTTTGCGAGTTTGTGATCCAAAAATTCTGTGAGTTGTGCTCGCAGAGCTAGATCGGAGCTTACGAGGAATTGTTCTCGAGCCTTTGAATACAAATCCCTGAATGGAAGACCTGCAACAATAATAAATAAGCTTTAAAAATTTCTAATACGAATGTTAGCTAAAAAAACTTGTATGCCCTAGTTTGAACCATCCTCTGCTAATGTTCAGGGTGATAGACAGGGCCGCCGTAAGCACAAGATATTATTTCAATAGAAGTAGGTAAACCGATATTTGCTTGGTAGTTGAAGTGACGGGGGGGGGGGGGGGGGGATTGCACGCGGGTGCTCATGCAGCTAGCGGCGGCCCTGGTAGGGTATTTTCGCCCGCATAACTATGTTTTACGTGTCACGCCGTCAGGAATTTTTTCAGAGGGTTGCATCTGCATTGGGTCACTATCTGAAAGACCTTTTCGCTGATAGACAATTCATGCTGAATGACATAAAAGCAAAGTACCCCGTTAGCAGAGAGTCAACTCAGCTGGACGACATAAAAGCCGAATGAACTAGTAGCAAAATGTCTGAAATTGTGATTAGTCGGTATGATTAGAATGCCTTAATAGCCAGAAGTCAAGATAGTTGGATGACAAAAACTCACAATGAGCTAGTAGAGGAAACGTCTGGAAAAGAATAGTCTACATTGTTTGTCAACTCTCCCAAAAATATAATTATTAAAAAAAAAGACGCGAATTCGTGCGTTTGCTGATTTTTCATCTCAAAGGAAACGTGCGTTCGTAAGGCCACCCCTACAATGCAAACTGGCAAATTAATATTCCTCCGTTATCAAAAATACGTGTGTCGATTTAAATTGATTTAAATATCTCTTTTGGATTACAAACGTACCTGATGTGTACCTCAGTGTACCTATCCTAAAAGTCTGTGTAGCTCCTTCTATGCATAGATTTAAAATAAAATAGGTACATCCGCCATCCTGACACGGAAAATGCACGCTGGACTACAATATAGGTACTCCAGTTTGGCGTTTAGCATTCATGTCTATTAGTAACTATGGCATTTAAATTATCAAGACCTTTTGCTACAAAGTCATTCAACGCTCATGTCTATTTAAAGGTGCTTCTAAACGGGCAATGTTTTTCGGCAATTTGTGGCTGCATCATTGGCTACTGCCGGCTAAGTATATTTATGGCTGAGCAATCCATGGCCGAGCAATATGTCTGCAATAGTATGGCTCATGTTACAGACGCCTAAACAAGCTACACAAACCGACAACAATGGCTGACGAAATCACACTCGTCGCAGCGGCATATATCATATCACGGCGTCACTCGCAAACTTCATATCGCGCAGAAAAGGATGCACTATACCATATTAATATTGCAGAAATATCAATCGCTCAGCGATCCTCCGGCAACCTCGGCCAGCAATATCGGCCATACCAAACGTGTGGCTATCTGCTATATGGCTGGGATATTACTGCAATATTGCTTAGTCTGGCTGGCATTGCCAGCAATGTTGCCAGCCACTGTGTTGCAGCCACAAATTGCCGAAATAAAACTGGTTGTCTGTAAAGTCGGTTTACTGACGATAGTTGAACGTGACAACGTCTTAAGAAAATACTGATGGAATGATTGACAAATAATATCATCAAAGTAAACAAACGTCATGAAATCGTATTTAAAGTTATAGAAATTTATCAATAAAAATAAAGAAGGAATACAGGAAACATTTAGAAAAAGGTAACATTTAAAATTTATAAATAGTCCCAGAAGTCAATAACAAAGTAATAATTGGATACATTACCAAAATATCTACCTCCAAAGTAATCAAGCTGCCGAACGCAAAGGCCGATTGTGCTTTTTATGTCTGTCTCTCTCGCTCTTAGGCGGGCTAACCATGCCCGAGTGGAAGGGACGCGTGCCTCTCACTCGCTCTCATTGTGAGCGCATAACGTGAGCGGAGCGTAACGCAGTTTCTTGAAGTGTCACCCGGCAAACCAATTTATAAGACGTTGTCACGTCAAAACATTGCCCGTTTAGAAGCACCTTACTAACTATGACTGTGACATTTTAAGGTCCAGACGTTTTGCTACAAAGGCATTTAGTGTTGATGACTATTTAGTAACTATGGCATTTTAATTTCAAGACGTTTTTGGTTATTTCGTCATTTTGCTAAGTGGGCATTCTGATAGTCACCCTCTGCATTAACACATTCATGGACGTACCCAACTAATAGCTAGTAGCGGTGATAGCTTAGTGGTTAAGAATTCGACCCCCGATTCGGAAGGTCCGGGTTCGAATCCCGGGGCTCGCACTTCTGACTTCTCGGAGTTATGTGCGTTTTAAGCATTTAAATGTCACTTGTTATAAACGGGAATGAAAACATCGTGAGGAAACCTGCATGTTGGAGAGTTCGCAAAAAAAACTCAAAGGTATGTGAAGTCCACCAATCCGTACTTGGCCAGCGTGGTAGACTATGGCCTTAACCTTCTCATTGTGAGAAGAGATCCGTGCTTAATAGTGGGCCATGATGGGTTGAGACGATGATGATGATGACACGCGACAAATGATCCCGGAGGGTGTAGGGTCCTAAATTCCTGAACAGGGGGGGAGAGAACTCGGATTTTCGACCTGACAGGGGAGTGCAAGTGCTCCCCCTTTCACAAGCCGGTGTCCATGATCGGAAACATCTTCGGTTTAACATTAGGTGTTTGTGTGTCTGTTATTTAACAAAATATCAACATCGTAAAAAAAAAATCCCTAGCCTTGTTGGTGGCCTGTTCAACAAGTACCGAGTTTGACCCTGGGCAGGGGCATATATGATAGATGTGTTATTTGTGTTGTCCGTTCTACCTGCGATAAATAGACGCTTTGTGCAGGAGGTATGACTTAGTTTATTTAAATGAGAATTTCATTTATATAAATAAAAAATAGCTTCGTACCTTGATAATGAGCTTGCTTTTGATTTTCGAGCTGGTATTGTATGATAATATTGAATATTCCTTTAGCGTTAGTAGTAAGGGACTGATAGACGCTTTTCAGTGACGATAGCTGTAGGGCGCCACTTCGTTGAGTCATCAGGGAATTTTCATATGACGTTTCCTCGGTATACGGCAAGAATGTTGTTGTATCCCACCAAGTAAACTTAAATTTACTCAGTTTTGAATGGTCCCATACTAAAAATATATTACAAATTAATAAATTAAATATTACGAAGTATTATTTGATGCAATAAATTACACTAATAAAGGAAATGTTAATAGTAAACCGTGACCAAATAAAATATAAATATTTAGATTAACTAATTAACTAACTAAACAAAATGCAAAATATATCTGAATATACTTACATAGAGGAGCATTGATGTGGTCTATAGATGCAATAGTATGCACATTTTTCAAATGTGATAAATTAGCGAGCACTGATTGGGCTTTTGCATTCCTGAGCATTGGGCCATCAATATTATGCACTAATAAAAATAAATGGGTATCGGAAACAGACAACTGAGAATCAATTAAACTGATAACATCTCCAATATTTGACGGCACCGCTGAGTTCTCTAAAAGGTCTATCACAATTGTTTCTAAGACATTCTTAATTGTGAGACTTGGAAAAAACCCATTTATAACAATACATGGCATGTCTGCTAGTTTCTGCATTTGAAACTGATGTATGACTGAACGCTTGGATCCTACGCCATAAACAATAATATTAAAACCTTCGCTAAGCACATAAAGCCATCTATTGTAAAGTTGCTCATATGACTGAACAAGGTTCAATATTTTACTTTTATGCTCCTTTGATATGTATGCGTCTGCTTCTTTCGTATCATCAGAAAGATCCAAATTTTTAAGTCTTGCTAGAGTGTGATCTGAAGTTGCAATCTAAAACATATCAATAACAAATATTAGATAAAATTAATCACAAAGTTGTAAAACAATAATGAAAATAACATTATTAAATTAGTTACAATATAAGCCAAGTTACCTTTTTTGATGAATGCATAGCAAAATAGTTATCAGGTGTAATAAAGTATTCTGAATCTTTGTGTTTCATCTGATTATCTTTGCTTCTAACTATTCTCTGCTTACTGGACTTCTTTGGTATCTCTTCTTCCTGTTCCTCCTCCTCCTCAGTATTCTCTCCAGAACTTGGAGATTGACTCTATAAGATACCAAAGATTATATGAATTTTTAAAATGCACTCACTGTAAGCTCAGGCTTCTAGTTAGAACTAGAAACTACTTCTAGTCTAGAACTTTTCTTAATTTTTTTTATATTCTTTAATCTGTGTCTTGTACATTTCCAGTATTTTAAGTTACAGGTACAAACCTCATCATCACTTTTATCAGGAATAAAATCACTGCTGCTTTCAGAGAAATCACTTTCTGCACTGTCACTCTCCACTTCACGGATGATCCCTGGATAACATTGTATAGTAACATAATTTACATAATAATATAGATATCTTCATGTTGAACACTAACTAGAAATTTATATCATAAGCAAATGGCCACCTGTTAGTATCAATACTAAGATAATAAGCTACACTATAATTACTACTATTATTACTTGAATCTTGGTCAAGTCCCCCAATCAGGATATTGATTTTTAAATTATGAGCAGAGCATATTTACTGGCAATTACTATTCAATAATTTTAAGTAAATTCAACATAAGCCAACCACCATAAGTTATCACATACTTTTCTTAATGACATTAGCGACATGTCTAGGAGTAGCTTCTGATATTTTGAGAAGCAAATTAGGGTTTTTCTTAGGAGTCTTCATAGGAGATCCCGCGGCGATGGGAGAATTGGTCACTGCAGATCTCACTTTATTTTGCAGGTCATGTTTAGTGTGCCTTGATTTAAACTTAAATATGTCTTGACCCCCAACATCATCTTGGCCTAATAGAGCTGGAACAGAAATAACAATAAAAGGTAACACAAATTATTTTTCGTTTTTCTTCTTTTCTTCGGTGCTTGATATTAACACATAAACTCAAAAACTGTTGCAATATTACTTAATTTTTCAAGCTGTTTCTGAAACAGATAAAAAGAATCTATTTTCTTTTATTTGGGTTTGTTTTAAACCATTGGGAATCATACACGGACAAACAGAACCACATGTATGTAGCATGTTAGTAGCACCTAAGAATCATCAGACGAACCAATTGATGGTAAGTGCTCAATATCACTAGTGATCACTCAGCGCAAAGGCATAAACAATGCATCGCCAGTCAAGAAACAAGAAAGAGGAACCGAAGAAAGTACTGGCTCTTAACTCTTAAGCTCCCGCATATGACAAGTCATTTAGCAGTTGATTCAAGTGTTGCTAACCAGACAGCTGTGTTCCAACGCGCACCAAGCATGGGACAACTTCTGCCAACTTAACGAGACACTGGCCTACCGATATATAGGTTAGTGTTCTCGGCAGCCCCAATAATTAACCTAAAATGTAATTAGTATAAATTACATAGAAATATAGATTTTAATTAACTTTTCGTGTATTTACCTGAAGGCCTTAGTGAACATCCTGCCAACTGGCCACCATCATCGTCGACGTCGTCTTCAGAGCTACTGTTGGATAATTTACTGTTCCTCTTAGATGCAACTGTTTCGAGGAAATCCCCATATTTCTTTGGTTTATTGCGAGTTCTCGTAGTACGTCTGATTATATCTGGTTCATTATTGTTAGATGACGAATCATCTGAAAATAAAATCCAAATATATTGGTACTTGTCGTTTCGGAGCAAAAATTCTTTATTTTCACTTCATTCGAACCTAAATTATCTTCTGTCAAATATTTCTCAACATTATTAGACATTGTTGATTATACAATTCGATTCAAATAATAAAGGAATAAATTCCACTTCCTAATATTTAACAAACCAAAAGTAAAAATTTAAAAATGTGTACGACTTATTTTCTCAAACACATGAACCACAGACGAGGTAGAGGAACAGACGGCAATGTCCCATACAGTAATTTTCACCTCGGTCTATATCATCTTTCTCTTTCACACCTCAACTATTGAATATGACAGTTCGGTTACAAGTATAGTCTGTGCAAAATAATGACGTCATAATTTTACTACGTCATGATTATGTAATATTTCTGACGTCATAGTTTAATGACGCAGGTAGGTATAATATGCCCGAGATACACGAGGCTAGTTTTTCAAGCTAGGATAGCAAGCTAGTACTTCTGGCTTCTAGCTTCATAAAATATAACTTATAAATGAAGCTAGTTTTGTCTACACGAAGCTTGCTATCCTAGCTTGAAAAACTAGCCTCGTGTATCTCGGGCATTATAGTCGGCACAATCATAAGATTCCGATATGAAGGCTGTCATCACAGTGACAATGGTGAAGTACAACTAAAATCGATACATTAAATAAACCGATTTTTAAAATTAACCGATTATAAGTAATAAGACTTTCTAATCGTTTCGTTAATTAAGTTCGGAAATTTAAATAATTAATAATACCTAATATAATGATAATATAATGTAATGATAATTAATAAACCGATCTCTGATTGTTTTCTTAAAATCGGTTAAAAACAGATGTAGCGTTGAGAGGAACTCCGAAAGGCATAATAAGGCAATTTAACGAGTAAGTTAAGGTGAGGGAATTATATTAGTTATTAAAATGGAAATTTCATTAATCTATTGAAAACGGAAAAACTATAAAACGGTTAATAATTATTCGATTTGAGTGGAAAAAGCTAAAAACGTATATATCGGGAATTTATAATAGCTACAAAAAATCGCAATGCTTTAGATATATTAAAGAATCTATAACTATTTGTATTTTGGGTGTGACATGGTAGCACATACTTTCGATTATAGTAATGTATCGATTATGGTCGATTCATAAATTGTTTCAAGCGGTCTCATAACTATGAAACAAGCCTCCTTATAAAACATTGTAATGACGTCTTAAATATTTGTTCAATTTTACACAATTTATGATGTAAACTGATAAAAATAAAATGAAATTATTTATACAGTTTATAAATAAGACAAATAAAAAACAAGCAGGGATGGTTTACATATTTCGCCAGAATTTCTAGTATTTACCTATGTAAGTACGTATAAGGTCAGTACCTATCTTAATATTCGTAGTAAGTAAACAATATTACTCCAATTCGTTTGAACCACTAGTTACTTGCGTTTAATATTACGAATAATGCCTTATTAAAATATTTAACAAACTGTGGGCAATTTTATAACATCATGCTACGAGCAATAGAAGCGATGTACCAATAAAATATGTGGCAAAAATGGGAAGAAATGTTTATTATCTGTAAATATAAAAACAATTTTTCAAAACGAAGGGGAGGTGGATTCACAAGTACATTATGTACCTACTTATAAAGCTGCATTGATAATAAATATAAACTGTATACTGTATATGCACAGTAAATAGTGCATTACATAATCTAACCAAAGTGACCTATCATTCACTACGAAATATCTTCGCTTCATAGTAACATTACCAACTGTTCGAATATCAAATCGAAAAAATATATATTTCCGTAATAAGTAAGTTGAAGACGCCCATACAAGGTTAGTTTGTGTTCATAAATGACAGACGTCATATCGGAATCTTATGATTGTGCCGACTATAGTGATATTAATTAACTGTTCTAGGCTCAGGTTCTAGGTATATATATATTATTGGGAAACTTTAAAGAAAACACTTTATTACTTCATTTCGTTTTATTTTTTAACTTTGTTTTATATTTAACCAACGCTTTTTCTTGCATGGTGGCAAAGTCCTATTTTCCAGTCTTATAACATCAGTGCCCTTCAAAATATATACCAAGGAAGCATTCTAAAACAATATCACGGTGTATTTGGCAATCCAGAAAGTCAAATGAATACTTGGCTTTTAATGTATGTTTTATTTCTTTAATAACATTTTTTTTATGAGCTTGAGTTTCCAAGTATTCATTTGCTTCCTGGATTATGTTTCCGAAACATCTCACAGCATGTTCGGATGGGTAGGTCAGCTTCCTATCTTTTATGTTTTTGTACTCTCGTATACTTATCCAATTATTTATTTTTAAATTTTCATGTGTGGTTAAATTTGTTTTACATTGAGTACATTTATTATTGTTCAAAACCTTTCTGACCACCCACCCTGTTGTATATGCACGTGAGTGTATATGTGTGTGTAAGTCTTTCCCGGATAACTGTTGTAGGAATGCTTTCCAAAATCCCACTCTGCAACTTAGAGGATTCAGATGAGTCAACATTTGCGGGAATGTTTATATTTTCTTCAAATAGAGTTTTTAAATTTAGTAACTGCTCACCTGAATCCTCTTCACAATTATAACTTTCAGAGTGGAAGTTTATAAATCTTGTGATTAAAAGTGATTTGAAAGTGCTTTTAAAGCTGTGGCAATTGGGGTTGTTGTTTCTAAAATTGTAGGCCCTCACCTGACCGAAAAAGTTTTCGATGGGGTCAGAATTAAAATATCGGGGCCTCATTATGTTTATGCCTTTGCCTTTAAAAAATTGCCACAGCCTTTGGTAACTTTTTATTGTAACCATCCAATTTCTTAATGAGGGCACATATTTTTCTTTGCCACCTTTATCAACAAACTTAATATTAATAAGTTTTTTCAAAGCTTCCTTCCAGAATTCGTGATGTTCAGACGAAGAAGTCACTGCTGTTCTCAATCTTTTTCCTTTGTTTTGTAACTTTGAGCCATTGACTGCGTCAAATATATCATCGAAAAACGCGACTATCTCCGCGGTGTTTTTTAAAGTAGGACTCACCATTGTCCCATCAGTATAACGGGCTGCAATCAAAAAGCAAAAATATGTAAGTATCATGTAACTTTATACTACTAAATTTGAATATTAAAGGAGGAGGTCGAATCTAAATTTATAGTAAGAGCCCCTTTCACCTAAAAGGCCATAAATCTGACACAATTTTAATTATTATAAAGTACACCTCAAGGCAAATAAGAACACAAAATTATTTTAATTTAAAATTGAAATTGTTGGAAAATTGGATTAATATTAAGGGCCACTTTCCGTTCATACTTTGAAAACATTTCCAACTATTTTATTTTACAGTTAACCCTTATCAGCCCACCTCCTTTTAAATGATGTAAATACTTACAAAATTGAGCAGTGTAAAATAAGGTAGCAGCTACAGTTTTGCTAAATACCCTTACACAATTTTTCACCTGTAATAGATAGATAAAAAACATGTTAATACTAACATATTACAAATCGTGCGCAAATACAATGCACTACACTACAATACACAAGTTGGCCAGGATAACAAAAATCCTGTAACCATGGTATGTGTTAAATTGATGATGCCCTGTTCAACAATGAATTGTATTTATTACTGCCATGAGTCAGGGTGACGTTATCCGCCTTGGAATGTGATATTCTGAGTATATTCTATAGAAAACTACTAGTATAATTTTGTATATGTAATGTTGCAGTCCAAGTGATTATTATTGGTAACAATAATACTGCTCTACCTACTCTGACGAGCGTTAATGGTTGGTGCCCTTTATCACTTGCGCTCTAGTAATAATATGGACACAATATCTAATCATATGTTAAATTCTTAATATGAACAATAACTCAAAACATACCTTCATTTTTTTTATTTTTTCCGGAATGACATGTTCATCATTGAGTTTGTGTAGCAGCCTCGTTTCTGCATGGTTGCAATCTGTTTTATAAACTTGTACTATATCATCCCATGTACTTATTTTACCTTCAAATTTTATATTTTTTGTCAGGAAATTATTCCTTAACCCCTTTATTAAATGTGGTGGGTCGTATATAACACTAAGAGTCTGCCCATTTATAATAATCACATCATCTGAAATTAAATTTTTTTTAAGTTAGTCAATGTTACTTTGATGCATGATATTACTATAGAATTATTATGTCATAATTTTAGATCAGGATACTTAATTTAATTTTTATCTCAGTTAACAAGCTTCTTACCTATTTCTTTGCCTAATTTTATTTGTTCTCTCCTCGTATCTTCTTGGAGACTTTTTAAAGTCGATTGGAAGGCAGCCCCTTGGTCACAAACTAATGCGACAGGTAAAAGACCCGTGTCACTGACGGCTGTTACTACCTCCTTAATTATCGTTTTTAAATATATTTTGGAAGTTGACCCCTTACAAAAATAGTAGGCTACAGGTTGCTGCCATTTATGAATTGAGCCTCTGAGCATAAAAACCAGAGCATGATCGGCAAAGTCATTAGTTTTTTCTTTAAGCTCAACAAAGCCATTTATGTTATCCTTTTTTCTTTCGTATGTTAAAGCAGCATCCAATGCTACCTCATCAAAAATAATTGAGCAAAATTTTTTTCTCTCGTCCCATCTGTGTACCTGCAAACATTCGAAATATATAAGTGAACCGAATATAATTTCAAAATTGTAACTAATTAGAAATGACTAAAATCTTCATTTTCTATATGTCATGATGTAACATAATAATATTATGATCAGTTAAAGGTGGCCTTACCTCCTTTTTAATTGCATCAAACACTTGTGGATTGACGCCTGCCTCAATGTTAATAGTTGAAATCATTTTATTGAGGGTATATTTTGAAGGTAGGATAAATATCTTTTGCAAGTATTTATAACACTTTGGACTTTGTTTTAATATAGATAAAGCTATTATTTTTTCTTCGTTAGTAAACCTTCTTCCCTTCGCTTTTTTTGAGCATTGTTTTATTTGCATCCACATTATCCTTTTTGCTAAAGGATTCATTTTTCCTACCATTTTTTCAAAGTTTCTTTGCTTTAAAAATCGAATTGCTCTACGTGCTCTTTTAATATACTGAAGTTGCTTCTTTGATTTTAAAAATTCTTTTTTGATACCAGAAGACACATAGTTTTTTGTTAAAGCAATTCTTTTCTTAACAAATGCTTTCCTTTTCAATTGAGTTGAAATTGAAATATCTGCAAAAAGACAAATTAAGTTTGTTAAATGGAACAGGTCAATATAAAAATTAATTCACTGTAGTTCTTTTAACAAATGTTATTTACCTGTTACTATTGGTTCTATTGTGGGTACTGTTTCATAGCTTGAAGTTGAAGGCACAGCGGCTTCGAAAAAGGGTACATCAGATGATGTAACAGTTTCTGTAAAAAACAAGAAAATTTTATGTATTAAATTTTGTTTATTTATGTTTTTAATAAACCTTCACACATTGGAAATTTAGAAGCTATGTTGCCTAGCCTAATAACTAACTAATTTTGATTTATAGTACTTAATTTCCAAAAAATTATCAGCAAAAATAAACTAAAATAAACTTTATATGTTGACTACTGCAACAAACAGTTTCAAATCTGAGTTTAGTTAAATTTAATGAACATTTTATCAAGTTTGAATAGAATAAAATTGAGAATTTACAATTTGAGTGGCTACCAATATTCTATGAGGAAAACTTGATACTGTTCAGATACCCACCATAGTTTTGTTTTTAATGCTATTCATTGAATGGTTCATGTATTTTGGGAAATGATAGTGAAAACTTTATTATTCATACAAATCTCATTATTTATAATTGTTTATTATATTTCTTTAAGGACTAAGTTCTCAAAAATGCTATTAATTCCCTATATAAAGTTTCATAATTATGTCTAGGAACATAAGGATCAGGCGATGTGTTGTCTGTCAGTCGAAATCTATAATTTTTAAAGTAGATATAGTTAAATTACCTGAACTAGTCTTTGCTCTCTTCGACATATTTGCATATGTATGATCCTCGTGCCGCCGTTTGAAATAATTATGTTCCAAATTGATGCTTCCTGTAAAGAATAACAAAGGTATATGTTATTAAATTATTTAATTTCTATATTATGGTATCATGGTAAGGTAAATTTCACTCCTGCAATGTGTCTTAATCAGCCAATGAAATGACAAACAAAGCTTATAATGACAATAAAATTAACCTGTTACTAAGCCATAGTTTAAGAATTTAGTGAAGGCAAATAAATGATTTTCGGATTATATAAGATACTGGATAATATGTAAATAATATTAGTGTTGCAAATTATACAAATAATATTCAACTGATTTTATCAATCAAATTTCTTTCACATAAATTAAATTATTGAAACAATAACTTATTTAGTAGTAGTAGGTATGTAATACTTGTATGAAATACTATAAGATAAAATAATATTTAAAAAACTGGAAATACTCACGCATGTGGCCAGTTTCAGTACGGATAATTGTCTGGGGAATACCACTACAAATTTCGCTCTGCGAAAAGAGAGTTGGAATAGCATTGGCCCGGAGTCGAGCCCTCAAGGCTGTAGAAGTGAAAAATCGCTTCTCAAAATGCTTTTCGCATACGAAACGCTTCCGGAGCTCCTCCACACTCAGGCTTCGCAAGGTTTCGCATTTAATGAGCTGTAACCACACTTCGAGTCTTTTCTCGTCCTTCGGAAAACAAAAAAGCTTGACGTCCTTTCGCCTACTATCACAACCCACAACACAACACAAGTTAAACATCTTGCACGCGTTGATACCTGGATTATCACAGTTACAGAATTGAGAGGATAAGTTACGGAAATTAATCGACGCAAAACTTCACTCGATCAACTTTGAAACTGCAATGGCGGTTAGAAGTTAATAAAAACATGTCAGTTGTCACCGCGGAAAGACGAGGAAGCGGGGAGGGGGAAGCTGTCATGTTCATTAAATGAACCATAGACAATTGGCGACGAATTTTTGTATGAAGACTAACCGCCATGACATGAACTTATTTTGCCGCCGTTGGTTGGCGTTGCGCCGGCGGTATTTCATATTTGTCTATGCTCTTTGTTTTGAAAATAGTTCCTTTTGAACATAGAGATAGGAGGGCGTTTTCGTAAAAATATGTCCACACAAGTTTTGACCTTGTCCTATCAATTCTAACACATTTTTTTAAGAAATGGAACCTAGTATAAAAGAAAATTGACTTTTTTTTAGATAGTTTTTCATAATATCTATTAAAAACATCCATAAATAGCTCGAATAAATGAACAAGTATTAAAATATTTAATAAAACTTAATTTTGAACCCCCTTACTTTCGTATGTCCTACAGGGACCTGTCTGAGTTTGTATCAGTTTATTTACAAGTATTACTCAAGATAAAGCTAGAGAGGGTTTAAGATAGGTACATTAAAATGGGTAAGTTCTACCAAAATACAACAAAAACTATGGGTATTGCTATATATTTTTGTGTAATTATTACCATTTCAATTTTGTCCTACGATTTAGACATGTCCGGAAATTCTACTTTGTAACCGACATAATTATAAAAAGTTGAAAGAAAAAGCTACTAAGCTAAGCATTTATTCGTTTTGTGGCAACATTTTCAACAGTTCTACCATTTTGAAGTAGTTAGACGGAGTATATTGTTGTTCTATGAGTTAGAACCTTTGGATTCCAGCGAAGTGAACGTGAACGTAGGTACCGACAGGAGTATAGTGTTCTGTGGTAGGTACTATGAGTTTCATGACATGAATAATTCATGTCGTTGGGGATTGAAAATTTAGTTATCAAGAGCCGCGTGTTAATGTAATTCGTGTCGTAATTTGCAGAGCGTTACCATTCAAATTTTTTCCTCCACTTTTTATCTGTGAATTTAGCGGGTAAGTTTGGGTTTTTATTTATTAAAATGTTAAAATTCATACCTAACTTAAATCATTAACGAAGTGATGAAAGTAGTTTATTTTAATAAATGATAACAATAACTTAAAATATGGGCAATTTTGTCTTGGCGATCAGTGAAATGTTACTTCCATTTTGTTTGGTTACGTATATGTGGAACGTCAAAGTTACAAAATAGAAATGTAAGGGTAAATTCTCATTTAATAAGGTAATTCCTCTTGAGAATCTGAATTAATCACGTTGTTATTGAATTTTAATAACAAATTAATTTTTATCATTCACAAATCTATACTTCTGTACTAATAACATAAAGTGGAAGAGTTTGTTCGTTTGTTTGTTCATTGGAGTTCATTTGAACGCGCTAATCTCAGGAACTACTGGTCCAATTTTAAAAATCTTTTTGTTTTGAATAGTCCATTTATTAAGGAAGGCTATATAACATCATGCTAGGACCAAAAGGAGCGGAGCAACAAATTTCCAAAAATGAAGCGTGGGCGTCTACTTAATAATATATGTTGCAAGACGACGTCTGCCGGGTCAGCTAGTGAATGCGATGAAATGTGGAATGTGATATACTTTCTGAGATATTTGTGTTTATTAATAATTGTTTTTAAACTCAAACATCTCAGAAAGCATATCACTTTCTTTTGATTTTAATAATTTACTTCGTCTATTGGCGCATGTTTCATTACTTCTTTCATTACTGGCTGCCGAAACGAGGATATTCCAAAAATGGCGAACTTGTAGGTTCCACACAAAAATGTCAAACCCCTTTTAGTAAGCAGAGTTAATTCATAAAATGTATGATTAACGTTTTTATAAGTAGTCATTTTGATCTCAATTTTATAGTAAGTCTAAGAACTTGTGAACTTAGCTTTATTATTCCCATTACGTAACTGCACCTTTCTATTTTGTAACTGTCCAATTTTTTTTGTGTTGAATGTTATGGTATGTTTTAATTATTTTGTAGGGTACCAGCTTAGATTATTAAGTTTTACATGTGAGCTTTCGAATAGTTTTACCACTATTTTATGTAAAAAAATCAAGGCTGTTTTACTTAAAAGTTACAAAGTGGATTAAAATTTAAGATTAAAAGTTTAATTAATTAGTGTTAGACACATTAATTTATGTAAAACGATAAACGTTATGTTCTTGATATCATAAATAAGGAAACTCGTGTAATAAAAACACCTATGTTATTGTTAAATTTCGTTTAAAAAAGTAACAATGTGGAACATTAAACCCCTCTCCCCTGTTAAAAATAAACAATTATTCCCAGAAATGTTATTTTTTATTTATTCATTTTACATATTTATTACATTTTAAGTTATGCTGCATCCATAAAAAAATATATCTTTAATATATTCTGAAGTATATTTTTTTTCTCCATTTTGTAACCGGGATATATTTTAACGAAAACGCCCAGGAACTTTTGAATCAAACAAAACTTCAAAAATGTCAAAATTATAGGGCCCACAGACTATAAAAGTTATAGTATTTGTACCATAAATCAAAGAATTACATCACGGTCTATAAACACTACTAGAGTATTGCTTGACCAGGAATATAAAAAACCTCGCCATATTGCGGTGAACTCATGGAACTAATTTCTTATACTGGCAACGCTTAGTTTCTAAACGTCAATCGTAAATTGCTTGTCAGTGAGTTTGAATGTCACAATTTTGACGTCACAGTATATCTCATGTTTGTCTTTTTACTTTAAATGTCTTTTTTGTGCTAAAATTACAAAAACTGTTCATATTCGTGAAAGAAAAGTGGTTTTCTATGTGCTAAAATAACATTTCGTGTAAAACAACATTTATTACCCTAAATAACATTTCCGACATAGTTGTCAAAATGACAATAATAACACGAGCGACGAGCGTTACTATAGTTACTGTTGTCTGTGCTGTTGCCATAAAAAAGGAAACTAGCGCCCTCATGACAGGTTTTCTATTTTTCTGGTCAAGCAATAACCAGGACCTATTTTACATTATACAATTTGCAGAGCGCTAGCTCAGTGCACTAACTAGTGTCATCATACATTACGCTGCACTAGTTACTGTCTAAGGCACTTCTCACACAACGCTATTCATGAGATACGCGACTGCAACGCTACCCAAAATTTGTATGTATTTATTTGTATGTATAATAGCGTAATGTGAGAAGTGCCTAACTGCCTTTACACTATGGGAATTTAGCATGCTAGCTCACCACAAATTATCGTCATTTAGTGCCAGAACTTAACCAGGATAAAGGGGGCTTTACATTATACAATTTGCAGAGCGCTAACTCAATTCATTAACTAGTGTCATTACTCATTACACTGCACTAGCTAGCGAAGCTAATTACTGTCATTTCTTCATTTCGGTCATTGTCATAGGTCATTGTCGGTTGTTGTCGGTTGTGATTGTGACGTCATATATCTCGAGCGGTCGCCGACGGACAGGGTTGCCAGACATCAGCGAACTCAATTCGCCCAATTTCGCGTGCCGAGTAACCTAAATCGCCTCTGTAACCTCTTAAATCAGGTGAAGGGTGGGGAGGGGGGGGGGGGGGGTTGTAAATCGTTAGTCGGCCACAGAGAGTACTTTTTGTCGGCCAAGACAAGATATATAGCCGAACAGCTGATAAGGGAGCATGTTTTGGGCTTGACAATCAAATTTTATTTACGTGCTAATGGTTTCATTTTTGTTACGTGCATTCATCTGTTAACTAATTCTGTTTCATTTGTCACGGCTACCATAGCATGTAAAAAGATCGATTCGCCAAACCTTACATCCAGGCTTTTAGTTAACGTGGTAACCAAGTAAATAATCGGAGGTTTTTTTCTATTTTTTACTATTTACATCGTATAATAATTTCTAAAAAAATTACGTCACTTAAACCATATTTTACATATTTTTATGATTACAACGCGACGTGCTTATTTTCAAATTCGTCATCAGCTCTTACTTATACGCTTCCAGGAAATTAAGGAACTCCTTACTTGTACTATGGCTGGAAATAAATGATATTGCTCACTTCGGGACTGACTTGGCAAAAGAACTGCATACAATATAATAATTATTGCTTTTTACAAAAAAAAATAACCGACTTCAACCTTCATAAGCAGAGATAACTCAAAAACTACTCGCCAGATGGCGCAAAATTCAACATGTAAGTGTAAAGTTTTCGTCACTGCAAATTAATCAAGCCCAAAAACTTGATAACTGCAGTAAATCGTTGAGAAGTTCACTTGACTGTCTTTCGGCTTCATCAGATCGACTCGTAATGAGAAAAAATTCTACTTAAAACAACATTTATCGGGCATTTCTCGGTGGTTATACTAGGATGTCATACTGATATGACCAGTAAGAATGTTTTTCTCAGTGGTCATACAGCATACTACCTATTAACAACTATTCATTTTGTTTCGGATATACTTGTGTGAATAAAACTGTAAAGTAGGTTCTTTTTTTATTACGACGAAAATTTATTGAATTGAATAAACCTAATAAGTTTATTTATTATTTTTTACGAAGCCACTTTCGACATCCCTTCTGCCCCCTGCATACCTATAGTAGAATAGCGATGAAGCATCCTTCTACTTGTTCATTCTTACTCTACCGACTACCGTGATAGTAATAATGCCTGAATACACCAGCCGACCCAGTTAATAAAATTATTTACAACCCGACATTGTTAGTCAACATTGATAATTTACCATATACTCGTCCATTTTTCAACAGTGTACGTGAATAACATAGGGTTACCTAGCCATGAAGACTGGAAGATCTATTCATACTAGCACCTTTATCTTACCGACAATACTTTTAGGGTCCCCGCAGACTGACTGCAGCCACCGGTGGCTGTGGCGCCGCGCCTAGGGATGCAAGGTTGTTGTAATATCGATAAAATATCGATAATTATATCAAGGTAATGAAATTATCGATAGTTGATAATATCAATGATTTTGGTCGATAATATCGATAATATGGAATTTATTTAAATTTAAATAAAAAATATGCAGTTCATAGAGTTTTTTTTTATTTCATTAGTCCTGACGGGCAGGCAAAGGGTCTAAGCCCATACAGACAGAGACAATAGAGAAATAAAACAAGTATAGAGGATGTTTTTTATTTCTTTATATTGTAAGAAAAGGCTAATGTTCAAAGCTAGGGATGCAAGGTTGTTGTAATATCGATAAAAATATCGATAATTATATCGAAGCAATGAAATTATCGATAGTTGATAATATCGATATTTTGGTCGATAATATCGATAATATCGAATTTATTTAAATTTAAATAAAAAATATGAAGTACATAGAGGTTTTTTGTTTCATTAGTCCTTACGGACTGGCAAAGGGGCTAAGCCCATAGGGAATTGTGCTCAAGATGGCATAGTCAGATAAGATGACTCTCCTACTATATTGATTTAAATATTCGCGCCAAGGGTGCAATTGTGACGTTAACAGGCGTCTACATACATGTCGCTAGTACTCAAATTCAGTATGGCGGAATAAGAACGCGAATTGGCAAGTAGTGCACGTTTTTGTGATTTTGACAAACTCAAAAGTTTGCTTTCGGTTTTGTTTGGTGGTGAAAATACATGTAAGGTAAGGGTCTTTACTTTAAACTAATTTGAATTGTAAAAAAGGGTTATTAAACTGCATAAATATAGCTAAAAACGCATACTAACGTAAAAGGTATGGTCGTGACAATTTAAAACATAATTTTGTGACCGTTGGGTAAAATGACATACAGGGCGTGGGTGTAAGATGGCATACTATGTCATCTTATCCGTGTAAAATAGGATAGGAAAACTTACCTGTTTTCTTTTTTTATACAGAATGCCTGGCAATTACTAACGAACATCGACGCGAAAAAAAAGGCTATTGAAGCTGTGAGGGTCAATCAAATGGGCTGGCTTTTAGCATCGATAAGACGACATACCGAAATGAAGAGAGGCGCCTTCGGAAGCAATTCGAGAGGTAGTAACTGACAGATGAATGACCACATTGTACTTATGAATGACTTTTTAACATGGCGATATTAGTTCCAATTTTTGCCATTTCAGAGATAAGTTTGTGGCAATGTACCATGTCATCTTATACTATACATATGTCATTTTACACCTGCCAACCTATAATCCGACTTTTAATTCGATGCAGTAAAATGACATTTCCAGTGTTACCGTTTTTTATTATCACAAAAATAGTGATGTAACCTGGACACAAATTATTCGATTTGATGAAAATATTAATCGGATTATAATCGTTTCGCATAATTTAGCAAACTGCTAAAATAATGTATGAAGTTATTACAGGATCAATAACTAACTACATACATATAAAAATACGATTGATATCAATAATCTCCTAGATTTTTAATTATTAAGCGCTTTTAGTGCATGTTATGTACTAAAAGCATGCATGCACCGGTGTTTATTATTTTTCGTCTACTATATAATTTTAAATTAATAACCTTTCCGTATTGTTTTCTGAATTTGAATTATATTTTATTAACATACATAATTATATGTCTATTATAACATATTGAGAAAAGAATAATCGAATAATCAAAACATCGTTCGTTAATCGTGTAAGTTATCACCATTATTGAAAATCTGGCAACATTATTACAAAAAGTGACATTAGAAAACGTCATTTTACTGCATCGAATTAAAAGTCGGAGTATAAGTGCCATTTATGTTTGTTTTTAAAGTTAATATGAAGTTGATTGTTCTAAATTTTAAATAATTTTGTTGATTATGATACCTTTTAGAGTATACGCAAGATGCTGATCTCATAATGACTAAAATTATTTTAAATATTTCCCTTGAAAGAAAAAGTATGTCATCTTAAGCACAATTCCCTACAGCCAGAGAAAATAGAGAAATAAAACAAGTAGAGGATGTTTTTTATTTGTTTATATTGTAAGAAAAGGCTAATGTACGAAGCCCAAACAGCCTTATCTAAGGTCGTGAATTATCGATATTTTTCTTCGGATATGATATCGATATTATCGTATCGTTATAGCGCAAATATCGATAAAAATATCGATGTGTCCCCTTCGATATTATCGATTTTCCGATATATCGTTGCAACCCTATTCAAAGCCCATACAGCCTTATCTAAGGTCGTGAATTATCGATTTTTTTCTTCGGATATGATATCGATATTATCGTATCGTTATAGCGCAAATATCGATAAACATATCGATGTGTCCCCTTCGATATTATCGGTTTTCCGATATATCGTTGCAACCCTAGCCGCGCCGCCGTCGCTTCTTTTTAAAAGCGCGGTCCGGCCGACAGCCGCTTCGGCTGAATTCTGCTCACTGTAAGTTATTGGAGCTGTTGGCTGTTGGCCGGATCGCGCTTCTAAAAAGAAGCGCCACAGCCGCCGGTGGCTGCAGTCAGTTTGCGGAGACCCTTATTCCTGCCGTTGTATTTTGAATCTCGACTGCACGTCATGTGTGCAGTAGTGATAGGGTGTTTTCTCAATTATTTCGCTACCATAACTAAAACTCGTCTGTTAGCTATTTAATAAAATAAAATGAACTAGACCGACATCAATCGATAGAGCGTCCAATTTTGATTGGATGTCTAATCAAAAGGGTCTTAGACCTGTTGTGAAGTAAACGTCATAAAATGGGAGTTAGGATAGGGGTTGAGAAGTTTAAGACATCGTTTGTTATAAATAAAAGGTTATACATTATATTTCATTTATTTGCTCAACTTATTGACAATTTCGAAAATCACAGTTAATACATCTGACAATTGTTCTGTAACTATCATATTACACGACCAATTGCTGCCAGCTATGTAAATGGGAGTGGGTACAAAATGGTATTATAAATACACTATTCATTTATTGGCCACAATACATTGTTACTTATATTCGGTAATAGTTATACACCACGCTCGGTGTACGATTTACATTCAAACCTTAACTAAAGTAAGAAAAACATGGTCCTATTTCAAGAATAATTTACAGCTTATTGAAATTGAAAATCGAAAATTTACACAAAAAAGTTTAGCGAGCAAAAATGAACAGTTTCGAAAACATTCACACGTGGAAATGATGTGAAGTATGTTTGATAAACGACAACCAACAACAATATAATTAAAAATGAACATTTTAATGGGTTCAAATCAGAACAGAGCATGTATGTTAAGCCTATGGAAATTTGAATGAAAAATCACAATACATTCTTGGAATAACATTAAAAGTTAAAGTAAAATAAAAGATGGTGTCACCAGTGATATCACTTACAATTTAGTACTTAGAAATATTTTAATGGTGGGATCGTAACTCATTTATATACAACACCAACAATTCAATAGACTTACAATCACTCGAGTCACCTACACTAGTCAGCTTGCCGTGTGTCAGAGCGGCGCACCGCGTACGAAACTCTGCCACACGCCATTTACTTTATTGCATTCAATTACCACGCTACTTCAGTATGTTTTTGAACTACTTGTAATAACTAGGTACCAAGAATCATTCGAACAATCTTTACAATTTTCACAAACTATAAAAACACCAAAAAGAACTGTATGTTAAAATCGATCTCAGCGTTCCATCAATTTATCAACGTCGGCCGACGCAATGCGATTCCGACGAATCAATCCGACGCCGACTTCTCGAATATTCATATAGATTACACAGTAATAATTTACATTAAACATAACCGTAAGGGGACGTTCACATAAACGACATACATAAAATATTTACTCGAAGCCTACATCGAAACTACTTAACCCGCAAAAAGCGTTCGGCGGCGTTTACGCGTCGCACACAATATTTAAAAATAATCACGTAACGTAAATAGCGGCGCTTGACGGTCCGCGGGAGACAAAATATTAGGATCGAATATCGTGTTGAGATCAATGATAGTAAGGTCCATTCGCTATATTAGTTTCACTACACTTAACCTCTGTGTTGGTTTACTAAGCTAATTCAATGAAAATAAAACTCCATTATATACACGCACAACCTTTCAAGAGCAATTCGTTCAGACCCGCGGTACACGCGTGTTACAGGCTGGTATATCGATGGGTCCTATGTATATGGGCCAAAATGTAAAATTAAAACTTTACAGGAGAGGCTTCCAAAGTTTCAATTTACTATAACTTTAAATTGATAAAACCGAAGTTCCCGAATCTTTGCTTATTTGCTAAGAAAACTATTTCCCTCATTTACACTGTAGTATTTTATATATACATTTATCTGGTTTTTTTAAATGTCACATTGGCCCTTCTACGTTAGTTTTTGTTAAAATTATTTTTTTTTGAAAACACCCTAAAAGGGCCGATATACCATGTTGGCCATTATACGCGTATTACCTACGCTAATTAGCATAATGTATATATTTTTTTAATTTTTTATCTATAAAATCAATAAACGATTGAAGTAATTGATAATTCATTAATTAGAATATAATATAAAATCTTCGTTTTAATTGTTGTTTTCATTTCCCAAAGCCAAATTCACAAAATTCCGATATCTAGACATCTTAGCGTGATAATTAGATGTCATTTTTACTTATTAAACTAAATTGTAACCTAAAAACACAACAATAACATTTCATATTCATCTTTATTCATGACAGTGCGGCCGATGCTCCGTTCAACGTATAAGTGTCAAATTGGCTGATTGTTCCAAACTATAAAGAAACGCGCGGGAAACTCCCCGCGTATAAATCTCTAACTACGCTTAGGACCTTATACGTTTAAATTCATGTTACATATGCCGTTATACCGTAATAAAAAATCGTGTTTCTATGCTGAAATCTTTTTTTTTTAATAGCTCACATGATTCATTATATCGATAAGATGCGTTACCCACAAAAAAGCCAAAATCGCCAAATTGCTAGTTTGGCCCATATACATAGGACCCATCGATATACAAGCCACATCGTGCTTATAAGCTATAGAGTCTAAACCGTGCTTCGACTCAAGCTTCACACTCTTCAACCATTTCTCACTATTCTATCTACCAATAATCTGCAAGTCAGAAACTGTTAAAACTCACAAAATTGTGTTAGTTGTTATTAATTTACTTCTGGCTTATCCAGAGATTAGAGAGAGATAGATAATTGAAAACTGCTGTTAGCAGTCTGTTAATTTGCCTGCTACACAGGCCTTAAATCTTGGAACAATAAATGTTCACATTCTCACAGAATTCCCAGTGGCATGGCTACACTACGAAGTCATAAACTTTAGTCTGTGACAAACGAATGAGGGATGGATAATCTGCTATATTTCACCTACTACATACAGGTTTTAACTTGAAACAATAAACGTTCATACATAAATATCACCCCGACAATTCTTAGCATCACGTGTCAACAGTAGGACTGTGACATCACAAACGTCTTTTTGGATCGCGGGCCATGCCCCTTGACACCAGGGGGTAATAATCCAGCGATTATGGATATAGATTGGCCACTAGCAGACAGATAATCTGCTGCTCCGGTCATTACTAACTTCAAGGTTACAAATATTTTTCTATACCAATGTAATTGATCAAGGCCGGGATTACTAAATCGGGGGTCGGGGATAGTAGTTCACAGGTCTACAGTGCCGTGAAACGAATAACGAACGGACGTTAAATTAAGGGCGTTGCTGCACCTGCACGGCGAGTCTTTGGTATGGCGGTAGCGGGCCGCGGGGGGCCGCTAGGCTTGCTTGACGCGTTTGCGCGGCGGCCCGATGGGCGGGATCTGTTGCTGCTGTGTGGCGAGCGCGCGGAACGCCTCCGCTATGAGGTGCGGGTGCGACGATATCATGTTCTTCCAGCCCGCCGTGTCCATCACGTCTGTTGCGTGACTCCTGGAATTTTAATTGTACATGTATTAATAAGTGAAACGCACGTCGTATCGTATCCCTTCCCCTTATGTTGCACTGGTGGTTTAGGCACTTCCCACACAACGCTATTTGTTAGCTACGCGACTGCGTCGCAATCCTAAATTCCATATATATCTGACACTGTCAGACATTAGATTAGACATATCTGACATTGTCAGATACAGAGAATTTTATTTTAGATTGCGTTGCAGTCGCGTAGCTCTTAAAATGGCGTTGTGTGAGAAGCGCCTTATACTACACGTATGAAACATCACAAACCCACAATTCTTTTATTTATTTATTTATTTATTAGGGTCACCAACAAGACACACATTTTTACATTTTATATCTTATATAAGCCTTATCTGGAATTTAAACTAAATGTTGCCTTAATTATAGGTAACCACGGCCTGCAAAGTGGACATGCATACATACATATGGCCACATACTTGTTATTATATTTAAATTTTTAGATAGACTTTATTTTTAAGATACATTCTTTAAATTCAACTAATCATAATAATAAAAGAAACTGTGTATAAAATTACAATTCCTAAATGAAAGAAAACATTGATTTAAAAAACAAAAAATAGTCTGTGATATTGTGAATTTGAGCGATTCGAGACAACTTTTTCAACTAAGTACGTTTATATTTGTTTAGGTTGTTAGTCTCAAAAGTTAATAGATACATTACTTTGAGAATAACCTATCACATGTCTGCTCCGGTTTGGAAATAAACCCCCTCGTTTGGCAAGCAGCACTAATAATAGAATTAAACCAAGACATCATACTTAGACTTAGTATTTATGGTGTTAACACTTTTGATCGATATTCTATGATATTGATATTCTAAATAACATTTAAATTACAAAACACATTGCAACCTGTTACTGTCCTTAGGCTGGACCCTGGTATCCTCCCACAATATGACCACATCAATATCAATGGATGAAGTTCTTTCATTGTTCATTGCCAAAGTAAAATTGATATAATTCTTTTTTGAAACAAACAAAAGTATAATCAAAACGTTCAATTGTAATTGATTAAAAGATGATGTACTTGAAATTCCACTTAAAATTATTTTACTAAATTGTGGTAAGGCACAAAGAGTCCGTATATTTAAAACAAAAATGTATACTGACGTGTTGATGAAGTCTATTGTCTGCGCCTTGAGTTGATCCGCCGAGTGCAGGTCGGCCAATATGAGGGTGTCTGCCGCAGTCTCCACTGACAGACTCAGGCATAACGCTTCTTCGCACATCACTTTTAGCCGGTCTAACGCATACTGCAATAGAAAGACAAGTTACAGTTAGTGATGTTATATACTTAAATAAAAAAGTTACGGTACGGAAAAAGCATTGAATAAGCAGTCTTGTGTTTTGTATGTTGTTGGTCGTTAGCAGAGAGGTAGGTCGACATCCTGTGTTAATCTACTTATTGATATACACAGATAATGTGAAGCTGCTAAAGTTAAAGTTGAGTATATTATACGAGTAGTAATACTATATATTTTAATAGCATTTATCTAACAATTTGACAAATATTGTTTGTTCTGGGGTGTAGCTAGAGCTCTTTTACACAAGATTTTTAATTTGCAACAATTGCTTTTCACAAACGGGGCCCTGTTTCAGACCTAAAGGATAGATTAAAGGTCACAGAGCATGATTTAGTAATTAGTACTATTATTTATTGTGCGATTAGTGTGAAAAGTAATTTAAGTATGAAGTATGTAATACAGCTTGTTACCAATCTGAAATTACATTTGTTTTTCTTCATATCAATAAAATCAAAGAGTTATAAGTATCCTTGGCCGTGTGACACGTCACATGTAGCTACAGCATGTACTATGTACCTACATACCTCTGCAATGATTACATTTACGTAAGACCAAGTTTCGCGTCAACAATCTTATCGTAGTAACAACCAACACGAAGAACCAGTTACAAGATCAAGGTTGCGTTGATCAATTACGTCAAATAAAATAATAGCTGCTAATGATTGTTGGTAAGACATTTTCTGGACATACCGGTAATGTTACGCAATCATGCGTCCAGGAAGCGATAACGAGTACCTATAATCGATATTT
Organism: Hesperia comma; assembly: GCA_905404135.1. Classification (NCBI taxonomy): domain Eukaryota; kingdom Metazoa; phylum Arthropoda; class Insecta; order Lepidoptera; family Hesperiidae; genus Hesperia; species Hesperia comma. The sequence goes on along the minus strand of FR990021.1, from coordinate 8,318,020 downwards.
TTTGCGATACTATCGAGTGAGGTTCGATAATACGGTACCTTTTTGTAGACATAGTACCTGGTCATTATTACTATTCGAAGTTGTTCAAGGCTATAAGGGCTTCATATTAACTATTATCAATTTAATTCAATACAGGATTTTCATGCGCTTTTCAGCAATAGACAGAGTGACTTATTTATGTGGAAGCTTGGTTTTGTCAAAATTGGTTGAAATATAGCGATAAATTTACAAATGTTGGAAGAATCTGGGAGTATTGATGGAAAACGCTGCCTAATCAAATAATAATACATACTTATAAGAATCAAAAAATGGTAGGATAACTAATTTCTATTTGAAAAGTTTACAGAGAACTCTTTTAGGACAGCTTACTACACCCACTCTATTTTCTTAAAAAAATATAAAGAACACTTTTAAATATATACCTAGTAGTTGGAAATATAAAGAACACTTTTAAATATACAGGGTGTCCCGTAACGAATGGATAATACGGAACCTATGTGTAGAGGGCATCATGCCGGTTCAGATGAATAAATATTATGTTCAGTAAAAGTCCTTCCGTTTCCGAGATATTCGACATTTTCAACATTTTCAAAATTGTTCCACCCTTCGCCATTCTTTTTGGCGCCAGGACTATAAATGAAGACATTTTTTGTATCTGTTTTTTGTATAGTACTCCTGGATAGATGTGCTATCGAATGTCATCAATTATTTTATAACAAAAGCACAGATTCTTTTTAAATTAAGATTTAACACCAATTTAACGTTTTTTCATATTTCATTCTTGGCTTTTACTCTGCCCTGGTTAAAAAAAAGGTATGGTGGCTTGAATGCCAAATTAAAAAAAAAACTAGCCCATTTCACCCAGATTCCGAAATGGTATGTTACAGGGTATGGTCCACCTATCGATTTTAAATTATTTCATTTTAAAACGAGGTCGACCCCATTTTTATGATATTACAAATTAATTCCAAAATTTGGTTTATTACCTTAATTAGCTTCAAAACCATCCAAATTCACTTGACTGTCCCTTATTTGCCAAGAGAGATAATTTGTACCCTAATTTAAGAGATTTAAGCCAAAAATAGTTCACTACCTACTGAATACGTAAATCCCTTAAAATGTTAGTTTCAGTAACCAAATTGCTGAACATAATAATTTCTTCATCTGAACCGGCATGATGCCCTCTACACGTAGGTTCCGTATTATCCATTCATAACGGGACACCCTGTATAATAGTAAATCTATTTTTAAGAATACAGTATTGATTCTTAAAAAAACAAACGCGCATGAAAATAAATTTAAACGAGGGCCTCGCAACCACATAATCTTTAAAAATCTTTAGGTACTGTCATTTTTGTGTGGTAAATGTATTCAAGCCTACTCAAGATAAATAAACTTTCCTACTAACGCCCCTTAACCTAAAGCAAGGTTGTAGGCAACCATAGAAATGAAAACAACATAAACATTTGGTGAAACATTTGCATATCCAAACAACCAGCAAGCCAACAACCAATTAACATTGAATCAGTTAAAACTCGAAACACGCAGTATGATTTTTTACTTCCTATGTTTATTGAGGTAGGTATAGGTTTAACAACCTTCAAACCGAAGGGCAAGGTTATATAATAATATAATAAAAGCATGTTTGATACTTTGCCTCCTTACGTCATCGCTTTAGTCTCGCGAAGGTTAAGGATAAATTAGAATCGCGTTGCTACCTTTTAGGGTACCGGAAGAGAGATAACGCACCAAAATTAAAACTCATGTTAGAGGAGTTGGTCTATCTGTTTTACAATCTAAATTGCACCTAGCTGGTCCTAGCTGCGATTTTGTGTACCACGGATAATGTTCAGAGCATTAATATTAGAAGTTTAGTCAAACGAGAAATAAGCCGATTTCTCGATGACTCTTAATTTTACTAACGATATAAGTACCTATTTTTTAATACAGTTAAGTATTGATAACAGTTCGCATTGGAATTAATTTGTTAGAACATTATAAACAAGAACGGAACTTTCCACTCCTATCCTAGTGATTAAAGGATGGGTAAAACGGATAATGAATTTCAATAAATCGTTTACACACACCTTATCCGCCGCCGCCAGTAGGTCGTCCGCCATTTTGTCTAGATTTGGCGCTCGATCGGTGTATATGAAGCGTAACATCTCCCTTAACACCTCGTGGTCCACGTCTGTGATATCCACTCTGTTTCTTTTCCTCTCCTCCATTTCATGTTCGAACATCGCCGCGAACACAGGACTCCGCGCTGAAAGTACAAACACGAAGGATAAGTTGACAATCTCCCGTCATTTATCTATATTAAATAGGCTAAGAATCAACATATACATTACTCCACTTTTTCCAGTGTTTCTCAAGTTTTTCTTTTTTCTTGGTTCAATGTGATGGTATTCGACTTATAAATAAGTGTATGGTCTTAGATATATTATACCTACAATGAACAAATAAACCTATTCATTAAACTAAAAACTAACTAGGTATTAGAGTCGTACTATTCCTTTAATCAACAAATCTAGGAGATATTCGTTAGTATTGAATTTTACGAATTACATCTGACTTAATAAACAACATGATATTCAAACATTGAGTAAGTATCCATCAGTTATCCATCCATAATGATAAACGAACACAATAAATAACTGGGTTAATATGAACTAAAAATATAATAAATCAACAAAATTTCCTCATATTATTATCCATTTGCAAATTAGGTTATCTATGGTATATATGGTTACAGTCAACGTACTCATTAAAGCGGAAATTCCATATAAGTACAGTTATAATACTAACTAGGTATGAAGGATGCTATCGTTATAGTTTTTGTACGGAAAATGAGATTACACTACTTACATATTATGTATCGGAAACAATTTTTTTTTTTATTTATTTAATAGTTTTTGTACACAAACATAAAATGAGAAACAAGAATACATAAAATTTGATATTATATATTACAAAAATATCATTGATCGGAAAGTACGAAATAACGCGAATAACATAGTGTCTTTCCAAATTATGATTATTTTGAGTAATGAGTAGGTACATACTACATACCTATTATATTATGTCCATTAAAATTTATAACTTTAAAAGTTTGAATATTACGTAATAAAAATTTTAAAATTATAAATCTGGGCTCCGATTCACCTAATTTATAAAGAAATATTCAAACGAGACACAATTGAATTGAAGCATTAATGAATACAGAGTTATAAATGCTCCAATATCATTATTAATAGTACCAGTCCCGGAAATTTATAAAACACAAAAGGAATAAAAAACCAAAATTTGGAAGATACACTCTTGTGTATAATTTTAAACTGCGAACAATTAAAAAGTGGACAACACCAATAAATTATATTCTTCTTAGAAATTAAAGGAAAGATGCACCTTATGGCAAGAATTATAATCAATTCGCGATATGCTCACAATTCATATCCAGACATCGCCCAAGTTCACCCCATAACTGTATTCCTTTCTTGTCAATTCACATACATCTGCTCCCTGAGAGCAAAAAATATAGTCACACATTCAATATATAAATTTTAATATAATATATCTGTTTTTAACTATAGGCTACAAGCCCAGAATAGAAATCTAACATAGTAACACTATCAGGGACTAATAAACATTAAGATTTAACAAAATATGAATTCGTTCAATGCTACGATAATACTCATGAAGAAAAAACTTAAGGCTGTGTTAAAACCGACTCGTATGACCCTCAATTACGAACAGGTGTTACGAATTCAAGAACGACTTCTGGAACAAAGAGAAAACAAAAACAAAACGATGCCATCTGCTCGTAATTCAGCACGTCCAAGGCTTCCGCGGAACTCAAGGCTCGTAATGAAGGCTAAATTGAATACGAAATGAGATTTATCCCGGTCGGTAAGAAAGATGGCGTGAACAGTATTTTTGATCCTACTAATCCTACTATCCTATTTCCTACTAATATTATAAATGCGAAAGTTTGTAAGGATGTATGTGAGTGAGTGAGTGAGTGAGTGTGTGTGTGTGTTTGTTGCTCTTTCACGCAAAAACTACTGAACGGATTTTCATGAAACTTTGCAGTAATATAGCTTAGACATCGGAATAACATAATTTGTTAAAATTTATAGAGATTTTTGAAGGGACTGGTTTCCCGAAGCGAAGCGAGGGCGGATTTACTAGTTATACAATAAATCAGGAAACGTTGAAAGCAGACGACAAACGCTATTCAACTTCATAAAGGAAAATAAAGAGTAAAACAAAATAAATCGAATAATGAATATTCAACCAACTAACTACTTATCTTAAAGCAATATTTACAAGTTGTAATTGTATTACCCCATTTCCAAATATGTCATTTTAAATCATTTTATATCGAAGTAACAACAAAGACAAAGAATAATGGTGGAACATGACGGGCGGTTAATTAATTTTGTCACTCAACTCAACACAAAATAACAATAACATTCTTGAGCGCGAACGATACGAAAGGGCAAACAGTCAAAGATGTTTCGACGCTGACATTTAGCTAATTTGTTGACATAATATCTAATATGTATATGTTTTACGTCTACTAACAAGATAGAAAACAATATAAAAGTACATTAGATAATTATTCAAATGTATACAACGACACAAACACTTTATATCAGGAAATGTTGATCTGTCCTTAACGTAATCTACTTATGCTAGGTTACATCAATAGGTCATCCTTCATCAGTCAGTGACAATAAATATATGAGAAACTTAGGTAAGTGATAATCGCAAGAACCAACCGTTAACACCCCCAAACATTTCGACGCGGACTTGCCAGACTGTTACAAGAAACGGAAGCACCAAATTGTAAGGAAGAATGTATTCGCATATGTTTTTATTTTCGAGAGAAAATTTTACAATGGGGTAAAAGTTCATTATACCAGTAGCTAAAAACATAAAAATCCAATCTTCATAGACGGGGATTTATGTAAATAATCGATAACCAAGCAGATGAGGGTAAATGTTTACCATTGCCCATGGACACCAGTAATGTAAAAGGGTGACTGCGAATGTTGAAAATGTTTGCGATGTCGACTTGGGGACGTTTGACGCTTGGACTCAAATAAGAGATAGACTATTCAATCTGACTTCAAACTAGGGATGCCCGATTTTTCGCTTTGAATCGATTTTTTGGATCGTAATGGATCGCAACCCTGTGAATCGATTCACGATCTAAATCGTATAGCATTGAATCGATCTCATTCGATTTATGAAGATCGTATCGTATTTTTTTAAAAATAATATAGAGCCCCGGAAAAGATGCTAGATTCTTTAATTCAAGCAGCGATATTAAAATTAAATAATCAAAAAAGGAAAAACGTAGTGTGTAACACAACTTCAATTTAATTTCACTTGTTTTATAGATTCAAACTGCGTCTAAGGGTGGTTGCATAGTCAAGCTTACCGCCGGCGCAGTTGACCCGCGGCGATGAATCGCGCTACAAATGTAGGTACGTTACATCTGCGCGGTTCATCGGCGCGGGTCTCTTTTCAGTATAAAACGGTACAAGAGACTTGTAAACTTGTGTCCCGCGCGCCACCACCACATTTGATTTTATCAGCGCGGCCATGTTATTTTTTTATTAATATGTATTTTTAATTGTGCACTTTGTATCATTTAAAGTAATAATAAAGAATGAATCAACAAAATTAAATAAGAAGTTAGTCAGAGAATTCTGTCATTTAACATACCCGACAATAAAATAAAGAAAATATTAACATATATCTTCATGTTTCATACGTACTTACAGTTTAGTTTCATCAATGTAACTCGAACTAATCTCAAATATCTCATTGAAGGTAGGTAATCTTACATTGTCGTAGATAAACAAACGTTGTTATGGATTTTGATACTTTTACCGCCAATACTAAGGCCCGGTTGTAATGGTTTTAATGATACGATTTTACGATCTTCTAAGCATACGATTCGATCCAGGCGAAGATCACAACCTGTTGAATCGATTCAAAAAATCGGTAGATCGTATCGCCGTGAATCGATCTTTGAAAAGATCGATTCAGATCGGGCATCCCTACTTCAATCATAACAACATGCAGAAGCCGGCTATCATCACTTTTTACGACACATAGATACGAGTTAAGGCCTGCCGGCAAAGGGTGGATCAGTCAGCATTACAGGCCACCACAACAAGGCCAAAGTTGGTGATAGACCAAAGAACTAATATTTACCTGCTAAAATAGCTTTGTGCGCTTGAAACTCCCTTCCTCCTACTGCCAACGTGACGTCCGAGAATCTCTCGTTGTCGAATAGCGCGCCGAGGTCGTCTGAGAGTCTGCATTCGGGAACTTTGAATTGGACCACGTTGCTCTGACCGCTGATGTTGATGCTGTCCGCCACCACTGACACCTCGCAGAATATCGTCAGCTTGTCCTCGGGTAGCAGACCGTTGGCTTCGTCTAGGAGGAAGTCTCTGGAAATAGCATAATTATCGATATTTACATTATTTAGTAAGCGAAAAGATGGAAGATTTCCGTCACAATTTTCCGGGTAAAGAATAGGTCCATCTGTATATAATTATATACTCTAATCTAATGTCTGCTGTTAGCATAGTGAAACTACTATGTTATTCTATTATTTCAACTATTTTGGATATACATACTGACTGCTGAGGATTTGAATACTAGTTGCCCTGAATGCATATCTGCGACTCGCTTAAATAAAGAGCCGAGTAAGTTCATCAAGTTATGAAATTAGGTTACTAGTACCAGGATATCACACATCATTATACCTAATATATATGTTTAGTAGTAGGTTTAGGTAAAGAGAATGTTAATAAGTATTTAAATTAAATAACGATTTTGGAAATTTAGATTAAGGTACATTGAGGTCGTCTGGTGAAATAATTGAAAAAATATGGAATTTAATTTCGATTAAACAGCATTTACTATATTATATTGCATTAGTAGTTTGTGTCGGCTATGAAATCACCGGTGGCCTTATACATGCATACGGGTTATGAAACACTAATTTCTCGTTTTGATGCCTAATTCGTTCGCCCTTCTTACATTTTTAATGCCTTGCTTTTGTCGTTTTTTAGGGTTCCGTACCCAAAGGGTAAAACGGGACCCTATTACTGAGACTTCGCTGTCCGTCCGTTCGTCCGTCCGTCCGTCTGTCACCAGGCTGTATCTTATGAACCGTAAAAGTTACACAGTTGAAATTTTCCCAGATGATGTATTTCTGTTGCCGCTACAACAACAAATACTAAAAAACAGAATAAAATAAATATTTAAGTGGGCCCCCATACATTCGACGCTTCAGCGATAGTTTACCTATCGGTCCAAGAGATGGCGTTGTGCGTAATATGTGGTTACAATAAAACAATTAAATATTTAAGTGAGGCTTTCATACAATTATATATAACGGCACGGAACCCTTTGTGCGCGAGTCCGACTCGCACTTGGCCGGTTTTTTAACAATTTGAAAGGTGTGTCTAATAAATATGAATTAACAGATTATGGATCTTTGTATCATATTTTGCACTAAAATACCATTAGGTATTATGAACATTCAATTATTTGGCGAATGGTTCTCACATAACTCAGACCGTATTGATTTAAAATATGTATATTTCGGAACTTATATGCTGACATAGTTGATTAGTTTCCGGTCATGGTGTTTAATTGGACACTGCTTCTCAATGTTTGAAAACAGTAACAACATGTGAGTTGAAAATTTAATAACGTTGTATGATATTCTGTGCCTACATTTAACCTCATCTTTTAATCTCATAATTCTAAGCAAGCAATGCGTAGTGAAAGTTTTAAGGAGAAATTTTGATACTCTGTGTCAGTTTCTATAAAAATTCATAAGAATTCATGGTAAATGGTTATGAATGTAATAATATACTTATCAAAATATGTTATAAGTAGGTATTTTATAAATCATAGTCAACAACAATCGATAAATGGGTTTCTTTTTGCAAGGTTACTTCATTATAATGTAGGTATTACGTACTCATTGATTGTATTTCATTACCATTAAAGGAGATGTTTCAAATCCGGCCCACAACATGTACAGTACTTCGAAAAATTGAGAAAAATCCATGGAATTCGGGAAAAATAAAGAAAAATTTCTTAATTGCATACTTTTCTGGTACAAAAATTGTATTTATCATTAATTTTATCAAGTTTCAACATGGCGTCTTGCCAATTTGTCATTGATCATAGATCACGAACTGTCTACTGTCACTATAATATGACAGAAATGTACGTACATAATGTCAAACTTCAATCAAATCAACCAACGTGACATGTGATGACAGCTTACCGCCATGAAGGATTTTTGTTTTTGTGTTGCAATTTTAAGTGTATATTTTTGTGTTATACCACCAAACTAAGGCAATTTAAAGGAATTGGATGATTGAAAATTGTTTTAAATGTGTTTCTCCATTTTTGAGTATAGTGTACAAAGTGGTGGCCGGGGCTCCATACATTTTGAAACATCTCCTTTAAATAAACGATGGCATGTGGTTGATGTAGCTTTGTTTGTGTAACTAGACTATTTGGATACGACTCGAATGTTTTTATTGTCGTGCGAATGATCTTAACGACAACACAATTACGAAATATGTAGCGTTCTATTTTAGTCACCATATAGCAGCATCGCCTCTGACCTATTTCATAGAAAGAGCCTTGCATCAGAACATATTGACTAGGTACCTATTTCTTGCATATGAGACCCGGTTGGAACGAAGTTTCTTTGGCGTATCCGTTCCGAAACGATCTAAATAGATAATATAGAAAAATTCACAGCAAGTCGCGTTAAGAATTTTCGTTCCAAAACATAAATATCCACAAGAACACAATACTCACCTTCTTATAAACTTTTTGAATCCCCAATCCTTGCCCTGCACAAATCTGTACGCTCTTTGTGACTCCATCGCCTTTGTTTCTTCCCGTTTCGCGTTTAATATTGAAAACTTGAACTTTGCACGCACTTCTGATTTATTACACGACACTAATAATAAATATAATGATAAATAGTCTTTGCTCTCTTCATCGAGTCCTTTTGGATTAACTCGAAGACACCACTTTAATTTGTCACTAGCACCGGCTGAGAATGTCGATGATTTTAACACTTCACCCATCTCCTCTCTACAAAAACTAAAATTGTTTATAGTCCACATGTAACTGAACTTCACCACCTTGACCTGTAACAAAGAAAACTATAGGTTAGTTTCTCGGATTATTTACTGTGAAATAGGTTATCTCATCTCACATGGAACATAAAGTTCGGCTATAACAATCCTTTTTATACCCCTATCACAAGAGAATTTCGAATAATCTGACCTTAACACATTATAAAGGAAATCTGTGATAATAATTTCGGTTTTCTCTAAATGTTTGTGCTGTGCCTGTGCTTTAATGTCGTCAGGCCGGACCTCACATTTTATTATTCATCAACATTGATTATGATTGTGCCGACGCATACTTTGGTAAAACCTGTACGTGTAAATAAGCAATAAACTACTTACATAAATTTACTTGAATCGAAGTAAAAATTAATTCTAATGATTCACCAAATACTCGATTCAGGTTCATCATGTGATAATTAATAAAGTAGAAACTCAGACGGAATAATATTTTACTGTCATCAAAGCTGTTTAATTCGCTAAAATGTACGACAAATAAGGTTTCTGATTAAAAATAACGATTGGAACTTCCAAAATATTGAAATCGCGACTCTTCATACATCGTGAATGGATATTATCTGCGCTGGAAATTCGACCGTAATTCATTTTATCAAAGGTTTACTTCACATCGACACTAGGAAGTGTACACATTTCAAACACAGTACGTCGTGTCAAACGCATGGTGCTAGTAGTAACTTATATCAGTATAATGTGTAATGTTTTATTTATTTATTTAATACATTTCTTACTAAGTATTAAATACAAATGTTAGCTTTCTATACTTCTCCACATAAACAATAACTTTGCCAAAAACTATTCCGTTCGCGTAAATTTCGTAAAAGGTTGCATTAAGTTTTTACTTCTCATATCATTTACGAGATAGATTATCATCGGATATGAGGTAACCTAGCTATGGCGGTCAAGTTTTATATGAGCCTTGTGTCCTACATCCCGTCAAGTTTCTTAATAAATCCTTTGTTACGTTTTACTGCCCTCGCGTCGGTACACTACACGCGGAGGCTGTTAACATTTTATTTAACGATTTATTTATGGCAAATAAACTTTGATCGTATATTTTATTCAAGGTTAGGATACTTCTGCCTTCACAGGTAATTTTATGTGAAATAAAAGCTCGACCACGTTTTATGATTTCCCTACTATCAGTCCACGCGTACTATTTCATACGCTAGAAATAGGAGACTTGTCAAGCAAGTACACTGATTGTCTCGCGAATGGATTGATGTTTTAAAGAGCTTTGAACTCAATTTTTATCAGTTGATCTAAGTAGTAAAATTGTGAAATCTAGCGACGGCTATTCCGTTGGTACTGGTGAACTGACTCGTCCGAGCGACCAGCGAGTATTCGGCTGGTCGGTGTCGATGACACGTGTTTTTTAGGGTTGTCAGTTTTCAAATAACCTTACTTTTTACGAAAAAAAAATTAATACTTTTTTAAATTTAAAATAGCAAAAACCGAAAACAAGTTACTTTGTGCACTGATTCCATATCCATTTCTGTGCCACGTGTATTTAGGATAAATTTTCAGAAAACAAAATTACTTGTAGAAGGCTCCTTTCGATTCGATAATTTATGATCTATTGCAACTGCAACTGATTGCAATTGCAACTGATCATTTCAATCGTTTGACCCCCATAAGTACATTGGCAGAAAGCCCGAATCCCTTCACCTGTCAACCCTACAGCCTACACCCAGCGCATCAGTGGGCAAGGCACATGGACAACTGGGAGGTCAGGAGTAGGCGAGGTGCGCTGGTCGTTGCCCCCGACCGTTGCTTGGCTTGCGGGCCTGGCGGTTTGCGGTGCTCCTGAGGTCTTCGGCCGGTCGGCGACCCCGGCCAAGGCCGCCCGCATCAACCCCGACGCTAATGGACACGTCCATAGATAATGCTTGCAAATTCCGATGCCGTCACCGGATCTATAGACGTATGGTATAGGCCTATAGGCTAACGTCCCTTTCCCATCAAGCAAAACTACACGAGTGCGTTTGAGCTAGCAATCCGTGCAGCTTTATTTGCAGGTTGATGCGATTTTTTTAACATCCATACGTTTTCTCTACACAGATATCAATCTATCATGTAATTAGCACAGGTAAGCTAAAACACAAATACAAGCCAGTTAATTACCTAGTTACATTCAACTTTAAAACGTAGCGTAGTGAAATGCGCGAACACTACGAGTAGTACCGAGTACACAGGTAATTATAAATTACTTCAAATACTTATGAACTCAATTCTTATTTAGATCTACGATAAATATTAATGATTTATTTTAATTACCAATATAATAACACATTTCGTAGGCTGCCTGTAATGTATCTAGAACAAACGTGACTGTTAATGTGGATACATTAAGGTTAAATGTGAAATTATAAGCCTTAAAAATATTCAGTCATATTTTAATCAGTCATATTGTAATGCGCATTTTTAAAATAAACACAATCGTTAGTGTGTTCATAATAGGAACTTATGTATGATTTGTATGTGTGTTATAAGAAGGTTGTATCCTTGATCTGATAGGTTTAGCATAATAAAAAAAATTATATACCCCAAATAAAATTGCAGTAGGTAATTTCAAAGTTATGTACGCATTAGAATTGAATTATTATCAATTGCTTCAATTAATGAAAACATTGTGAGAGAACCTGCACATTTGAATGCGAAATTTTCCAATTCGCATTTGGTGACATCGTGGAATTCGTGGAAACCATACTTCCACTCAAATCAAAAGAGGACACCCAAGTCCAGCATTGAGACAGTTATGATGGAACATCATATTATACGATGCGCGCCATATTTTAATTATAATTAGCTTGAAAAAGCGCGAGATTTTTTTAGAGTAGAGTTTTTGTGTAGATCGCGAGTATCGCGACCTCAAGCGGTGTAGCGAAGCCGCTTTAGGGACATCGTAAAAAGTTCAAAAAGATTGTATAATCATTTATTTGTAATTTGTGTGAGGGTGGTGTCATGAGCGAGGTTTCTTCCCTGGACTTGTCACATAATGTGGAATGTTCCATAAGCTCCAATCACGATGAATTAGTTGCCAAGTCAAATGACGGCAAATTAATGTTGATCATAACTAGTTTCGTGGCCGATAAAGTTTATTAGCTAAAACAGTTAACGTGTTTACGGCCTCACGTGGACGATGATTCGGTGGACCGCACGTGCTATCGCCGCGAGCCGCCACCGATTACAGGAAAAACAAATACCCTTGGCTATAACCGGCCAGCGGCCAGCCAGACCAATCAAAACGTGCATCGGACGATTGATAAAATATACATCAAAGGCAGGTCTAATGACCTTTGGAAAAAAATCAGTCAAGCGCGAATTGAACTCCCCTAGGATCGGGTTCGTTTTTCATTTAAGTTTCCCTTTTCTATTTATAAAAAAATTGCAAAAAATTGTGTAATTTTTTCAGTACGAGTGAAGAGTTAGTAAGATATAAAGTAAATAAAGAATAATAATTTATTGAATTTACTGAATGCAATTTCGTTAAACACTATCTAACTTGTAAATATTCTGCTGCCAGTGTAATAAGAACATTCAATTACATGTATAATAGATATACATGTACTAGATAAATATGTACAAAGTTAGACAGTGATATACAAGAGTAATCGTATACCAAAGTGTTCCGTGTTTACATTGGATATACGCAACCTCAAAAAAGCATGTAACAGCCACGCCACGGTTAGATAAAACGTGTTCTGTAAGCTGAAACAGTTATTCATTTCAGTTAACAATCAGCTCGTGTACGCCAACGTGACAGTTTCCCGTTTTCCCTTAATTTGAAAGACATTAATTTCATTACGTACAATTTCCATTTTATCCATTCACTCTGTGAAGCCTCACAACAATAAGTTTGAATGCATCTATGTAGTTTCTACGTATTGAGTGATATGACGTCTAAAGTAATAACTAATTCAATTATCCCATGAAATCTAACACTGTAAACATATTTTTTATCGTAGAAACTTATGATACATATTATAAGCATCGATTCGTATATATCGCCCTGTTTAATTCTCTATGGATCATAGCAAAAATAACATTATTGATTTTAATATCATAACTAATTATCATATTAACATACAGATTATTAAGACACTTTTATAACTCATAGTAACCCGAGCGTAACCAACCAAGCACATAGCAACGTCAGGGTACCTACAATGGACGTGAATAGAGCGTGAAGTCTTCGATCCGAGTATAACTTATTTCCATTGCAGGTTGAAATAAAGGCGACATCCGTTATACCAAACCACTGAGCGTTATTATAACCGCGTCATTTCGGATGAGCGACCTTAATAATCGCTGTGCAGCAATTCGACGACTACCGTTACTGTTTGCGAACTAAATAGATTTTTTGGCAAAAAGTACCAAAAAAGGCAGCTCAGCAGGCCGGCAACTCATTCAACGGTCGCTCTCATTTCACTGAACCGACCACCGACTGAAAGGAAACCATGCTGGCTTCGATTTGATACCGATATAAGTAGCCAGCTAATGTTTTGCTTATGAAAGGCAAAGTTATTTATTTGTATTACAATGCTCCAGAAGCTATATAGAAATTCTTGATTATTTGAGATGGCTTTTGTAGTTTTTATTTTTTTAGATAAGAATCTTATTTGTCTCAACTGATTAAAGTTGGTATTGGTAACAAGCCCTCAATAATAATATCACTAATCTTAAGCTGCTTATGATGCAATCTTAAATTATTAAATCCTAATAAAGATTAATAAAATAATTGCAACCTCATCGAATGCCTCCTTAAAAAATATTAATGTAAACATAGAAAATCGCAAATACGAGTTTATTGTTTGTAACTATGCTAGAATAAATATGGGAATTTACTGCGTAAAGTGCATAATATATTATTATTGTACGTGTATAAGTCCAAAGACGTCATAGAGAATCGTTCAAACTAAGAATAATTATACTTATATAAACTAACATCAAGATAAGCTATTATGATTAACCCATAAATATCGTAGTAATTCAACGTTAATAAGTAACTGCGCATCAAGGTGCTTTTGCACTTGACAATAATTACCTATTATTATAGTAGAAACGCGCTCGGTATGCGTTCCTGAAGTCTGTCATTCGACTGGGCGATGTAACTTTGAACTGGCGTACAATTAATTGTCAATTTTTTAATATCTTTTAATTGCCTTATTAACGAGTGATAACATTGAAATCAAACATTAAATCGAATAATTATGCCAACTTACAATAGTCGTATTAATCTTGGGCTAAAAGTATTACAATTACTTAAATAACAAATATAAAAACAAATACCTTTTAAAAGAAAACCACGTCAAACGGCGCTCGTTCAAGGTTATATTCATGTCATATCAACTTTTTGTTTTTGTAGTGATGAGACATAACTGAGGCTTTGGGCAAAACGTCCCACTCAGAAAACGTCCCACGGGACGTTTTTGTCCTTTGATTTAATTTAATTTTTTAAAGCTAAAAGCTAAATTCTAATTAAAACAGATATTATGGCATTTGTATTAGTCATTGTATAATTATTTAAAAATAATTTATATTAAGTACTGTATTTCAATTTCTTTTTATTATCAAATAGAAGATAACCTTAATATTTATAGTGAAAATATCTTACACACGTATGTAGATTTTTCTGCCGACTATATAATTTAATTTTGAATTTCTGGGACCAATCGACCCAGTCAAAAAATTACGGGAGCGAAACGTCCCATGGGACGTTTTCCGAGTGTGACGTTTTGCCCAAAGCCTCTTTATTGTACATCACTAGTCATGATGAATTGACAGACTTCAGGAACGCATAGCTAGCGCGTTTCTACTATAGTTTTAGCATTGGGTAGTATACAAAGTAGTGAAAACCGATCAATGTAGTGGATTTTATAACAGATTCCATAACTTAAATACTTTATTTATCTTTTATTCAAGCTTTAACGACCACAACAATATAATTAGGGGAGACCGGGGATGGTTGGCTATAGGGGCAGGTAGATTAATCAATAATAACTCGTTACCATCGCGTAATTTTCATCAACCAATCACGGGCGTCGATGCCTCCCCGGGACCCGCGAACTTGTGCGAAGTGAGCTGCGGCAGTCACGAGGCGTTCGTGAGTGAGATCACATATTGTGTTTTTGGTCTCGGTAAGTAATTTTTTTTGTTCGTACTATTTTTGTTCGTGTCCCTATGTATATTTTAGAAACAATGTTGTTCTTATGCCAAATTGAAATATAATAGTTCTAATAAATATAACACAGTATTGCTTCTTTGTTAGTGCCAGAGGTTGCATATGATGAGCAGGTAAAATTCAAAATGGCGTCAGGGGCTGGTTGAGAAATTTTGTTCGGGGTTGGTAGACTAATTAGTCAACCCGGAAAAACGATCACAATACATGATCCTTGATGAAGAACAAGTACAAACAGAACCAGAATTGCCGCACATCCATTTGAAACGTCACCTCCACCTGGATTAAATCAAGATATACTTCAACATATTGTACCACACCCGTGTGTAACATCACCTCCATCTGGATCCAATCAAAGTTTTCTTTCACCTGAGGAGATAAAGCCTTTTCCGAAAGCAGCATCACGATTAGGAAGTGGAATTAACACTCGAAAACGTAAAAGCACCATCTGCACAGACACTCCTTAGAAAAAAATATTTTGAAAATATAAGGAACCAGATACGAAAGGATGCTCTAAAAATATAAAAAAAAGAAAAAACTACCTTAAAATCAAAAGGAAAAAACAAGGCAACATGCAAGGGCAAACGTAAAGGAAAGGAAGGGTTAAAAAACTAAGAATGACGATGATAATTCCGATACAAGCGACCAGCCAGTAAACCTGGTGGACAGTGGATTCAGTGGACGTGTAAGTTATGGGCTCATTCTAAATGTGCAAAAGGCAATTTGCTATTTTAACAATGTAAGAACTGTGATTCAGATTTAGAAAACTGATATAAGGGTCTGAATTTAAATAGGTCTTTACTAAAAGAAGATAAAATGAGACAGGTTGTACTCAAAGATAAGTTTTGCTTTAGATTTTTTTTTGTTTTGGTGAATGATGCAAATAGTTTATGATAAATCCATATCTCAAATATTATGATAATATTTTGTGAGCACTTAGGCTTCAATACTGTAATCTGAGACTGATTTTTATATTTGGATAAATAATTAAGTTGAACAAACGAAGTTTTCTGTTTCATTAGTTTGGTGTTGTATTTTATTTTTATTTATACTAACTGTAACTACCTAGGTCAACCTACCCCATGCGTATGGTCAACTTACCCCGGATATGGGGTAGGTTGACCAAGCGTCAGGGGTTTAGAAAATCGGCTAAATAAGTATAATAATGATCAATATTTAGGTCATATTATATTATTTTGGCTACCTGAATAGTTCTTCTATCTGCAGCAATTGTTGTTTTTGTCAAATTAAGTTAAACGTCAGAGATATACGAGCTTAAGTCAAAAGTTAGTCAACCATCCCAATGGCGAGCTTAATGCCAGATGCATTTCATTAACCATTAACATCTAATTAACACATACAAGCATAGATACATGAACATACCTACACAATACACATACATATAAAACGAACAAAGAATCGTATAAATACCAGAGTACTATCTAAGGTCAGACACAGATGTGTCGTTATTCTAGAGCTGAGATGATACATTTTCATAAACTCTGCTATCAACATCCGTCTCACCGAAACGGTTGCTCTCGACGTGCTCAACTGGGAAATCAACGATGCGTAACTTCCTTATGAGCAACGGGTCAAATTAGTAACACTTGGCATCATAACCATCAACTGTGTGTTCACGTTCTTAAAATGGGTACTCACAATTTTGTAATTCAGAAACATACAGACATTGGCCCACGTCTGCTTAGTTATTAATGCTTAAATTTTGTTGTATTTAAAAAGTTTAATACATTTTATACTAAATCTGTCCTATTATTGAAAAACAACGCAATTTAAGCATTAAATTTATAAAATGGCAGATTTGAGCCCCCCTATTTTAAGTCGTGTCGGAATAGTAGATGCACATTTGGTAAACAAAATGTGACACTATTAACACATCAAAATTAACAGGTTTGGGTCCCAATTCCAAGACAAGTGCCTAAGTAAGTTAAGCGTTATCCGTTATTTACTTTTGTCAAAGGTAACCTGAAAAAGGTGAGTTTCCCCCGCCATCGCAATCTCGCCGTGACCACGATCCATGCAATTGGGTCATAATATCGTTACTAACTGTTATAGTTAAAATTTTAAGTGTTCGCGATAAAACTTTTAAAGGATGTTCGAATATCGTTTTCGTCTCTTACGAAGTTAGTCATCTTCGTTTAAACACTGAACACGTAAGTGTACATGGAATTGAATAGATTACTTCCTAGTATCGTATTATAACACTGCGCGTACGCAACAACTGTATCTACGTAGGTACATAATTATATAGTGCTCATAGCTAATTAGCAAATAGTATTATCATGTAGCTATAGCTCTTGATCCCATGTAAACTTACGTTAATGAATATGCACAAGTGTATTTTATGGTAATTATATATGAAGACAACAAGGTCGCTGCATCGTTCTATGTGTTATATCATTAGCAATGTCGTTTGTTTTCAATATCAAATGAACTACGTAAATTGTTAAGTATTAGAATACTAATTTAATAATATACAATGACGATACGTAATCATTTGAACTTTGAAATGTAGAACAAGTTTTAACTTTTAACAATGCGCGCGATGAAATTTGGAGTGCAAGAATAAAATTATGTTTATTTTAAACACTAGTCGCGGTTACGGGCAACATAATTATCTAATGAACTTTTTTTACTAGCATGTCGCCGTACCATAGTGACTAGGATACAAATGGAACCTTCTCTAGTTTATTAAAAACTAGCGGACCGCCCGCGGTTTCACCCGCGTGGATCCCGTTCTCGTGGGAATATATGCATCTATTATACATAAAAACCTTCCTCTTGAATCACTCTACCTATTACAAAAAACCGCATCAAAATCCGTTGCGTAATTTTAAAGATTTAAGCATACAGACAAACAGACAAACAAACAAACAGACGGACAAAAATAGCGACTTTGTTTTATACTATGTAGTGATGTTAAGTGTCCGTAGAAAAGAGTTAAATAAGCGTGGTACCACAGTCACTCTTTTTAACTAAATTATTTTAGACAGCGTGAGTACCTAGTTGAGGTTTTAAATACTGAAGTTTCATCTAGGTACTACTCTACTAACACAAGGACTGCCTTCAAAATCTGTTAAGTTCATTTCGTACCCTCTAGCAACTCCAGCGCTGTTGTAGAGGGTTTATTAACTGCTATTTACGGCTTACAGCTTGACACCTTTTCCAGCCACTTCTCCATGCCTCTAGTCTCCATGGCGTCAATACTTAGCACGTCGCCTGCTTTAACAATTTAAGTAAGGCCGAGGCCGCACCACGGTTTTTTCCCGCAGCGCATAACCGCATAACCGCGGCCGCTTGTACTGCTTTCCTTGAGTCATAAAATTACTTACGCGCTTACAAATCGCGGCGGTTTAGCCGTAGTGCGGCCTCTGCCTAAAGCAGGGTATTACAGTTGAACTTTTTCAACTAATCTCCCAAGCGAATCAGCAAGTTCTCTCTGTTCCTATTGCCCCTAGCTGATACCCTAGTACATCCAACATAGCACTACCAACCTGAGTAAAGCACCAGTTCTCGGCGACGGGTGTGTTGCCGTCGTGCAGCGGGCTGGGCACGCGGCTCACGGCCATCCCGCCGGCGCCGTTCGACGACACCCGCGCCGACTGCGGGGCGGGCGCGCCGCCGCCGGACCCTCCACCGCCGCACTCGCTGCCCGACCCGAGCCTGCAACCAAACACCAACATGAGTCACACAACAGACACTCATCATCTCACCCATCATGGCTACACCCACTATTGAGCACGGGTCTCTCAGAACGAGAAGGTCCATCACGCTGTCCAAGTGTGGATTAGCGGACTTCACACACCTTTGAGAACTCTCCTCTGTTTCCTTATATTATAACTTGACTTAAGACTTAATAATGCAAACGAGGCATCACAAACTTTTACGCATAATCCAATGACAAACATTTTTTAACTACATATACATATGGTGCAACTAACAGGGTTCATGCTAACACGAAAAAATTGTAACACCTAGTACATAAGTAGGTACTATACCACCATATAGCCAGGATCACTACCAACTAGTACCAACAGAGTTTGAGGACCAATTGCCCCAATTTCTTTGTAACTAATCTAAGTACAACGGTACTCCATGGTTCACTAATTCTTCCGCGTCCAATGATGTAGAGATTAGGCGATGGAATTTGATTTTACATATCATCAAATAGATAAGTCAATGTAGATATGACAATTTGAAATTTTCAGATAAGCACAAAAATGAGTAATCTCAGAACTCACAAAATCACAATCTGTTACAATTTATTAAAAAGTGCGATCGACGAAGATGGGCAAAGATAACCAATTTAAAATGTTCATCATTTTTAATTAGAAAGATGGTGTAACAATAAGAGTTATTCGAACTGACCTAAACGGTATCCACTTGTTTTTATCGGTCCAAAAAGTATTAATATAAGATCTATCCGAGTCTTGACGGAGCAAAAACGTAGTAGAACAATGAAAGTTTTTAATGATCACCAAATTCCGTACAGACTTCTGATCTGACGTTAAAAATCGATTCAAAAAAGGGTAAAGTAGAATCCTTAAGGATAAAATAAGACCTCTGTGTAAAGAAGACGTGTATCCTTGGGCAAAACAGGTTCCTCACCGATATTGTGTGCCTGAATCCAACAATAGGGTGGAAGGCAGCCAACCGCGTCCGGGGAGAACTTCCTTCAACCAAGGATGTATGTAGTTTATATAGGTAGTAAGTTTATTTTATTTACAAATATTTAGAATAATAAATCACACGGTAAGGAAAGAACTCTTAATCTTAAATCAGCTGCAAAGGGATTAAGATTATCGCGGCTTAGAATTCTATCCGTTCGATGTTGGCCTTCCTGCCGTATTCTATCTCTCTCCCACTGGCTATAACAGTGCTTAAATGAGTTTTCATTTTACTTTGTAGCAAAAGTCTGGAAAATCTTTACGTATAATTAATTATGTTCTCTATTACATATTCATTACTGTAAAAATAAAAGGTTCATAAAACCAACATAAAGGAAAGGACCAGTGAATAATATTGTAAACTTTGAGACGCACAAAACAATAATATACCTATTGCTATAAATAAATGTGTTTGTCAACCCAACCAATCAAAAGGATGCGTAAGCAACTTCGGATCATTTTAATTTAGTATCGTAACAAGAGACCGGAAAATAGGTTGCGACGAGCCGACCGCAAGGGCAACGACAATGCGGTCTGGATGCAAGGTTCTTTGCGGCCTTTAGGAATTCGCTTATGTGATTGTTAAATCAATACAACAATTAAATCAACATCACAATATACCTAAGCATATGTATGTTATCATGTAGGTACCTACTATGGTTTCACTTGGTGGTTATTATTAGCTAGACATCATTGAAAATTAAAAACCTATAATTTGCTGCAAATTCTATAGAAAACTTTTTAGTCATATACATATGCATATCTTCTAATGTATATAGTTAAACATATCGGTTCTTGAAACTGACACAAATTACTGACTGAACTTACGTAAAACAATAACGTGATGGTACAGACCTCGGACCTATTTAATATGAATACCTACAATGGATGTAGGTACTATTAAATTAAAAGCGGTTAGGTTTTAATATCTGTGTTACAAACAGGTAAGAGTGGTGAGACTAATACAATACAATACAATACAAATATTCTTTATTGTGCACAAACATAGTTACAAAGCATGAGAGACATAGTGAGTATGTTACACAAAAGGCGGTCTTATCTCTCAGCAGCGATCTCTTCCAGACAACCTTTGGGTAGGAATTTTAGTTGTCTGAGAAATGTAGAAGGTGAGGTGCACATATACAATGTTGAATTATTTAAATCTATTTTAAAAAGAGAGAAAAAAATATATAACAATCAAAAACATAATTTAGGAAATATACATATTATAAGATAGGAATGGGAAATAGAATGGGGAAATCCACGATATACAGATAGGGATAAGCGGTAAAGGAATGAGAGTTCATGGTTTAAGATAGTGTGCCTGTGCTTTCACTCTTGCCTTAAAAGATTCTGGTGTACGGGACTGACGGATAAACATAGGGATAATTTATGATACTACCCAATTTAATAGTAGCTATCCCAAGAATTTTCTTATTAAGTTCTGTCGCCAAGGCTTTTTTGGCGAAGAATTTAATTTATAAGATTTAATTTATTACGAGAGTCTTTATTAACCGTTTAGTTACGTCAATAACGTTTAAAATTAAATTTTGACTTTCCGTCTATATTCCATTAACTTAGGCATTTAGTTGTTACAAGCAAGCGACCTAGTGACCGATACGCAGGCAATATCTGCGAATTCTCATGGAATAGAATGCAAGGCGAAAATGTAGCAACCTCGTAATACGCCAATCAACGATCGCAGTTTCGCATCCTAAAACTGGGACACGAATACAATTTCGTTTCAGTACGCGCGTACTGAGCCCAATCTTTAACAATGACGATTTGGCAAAAGAAGAGTTAACAATATAACAAAGTGGAACTCTCCAAATGTGTGTGTGGACGCAATACGCATTTACTTGTTCAGTAGCGTACTATTGATTGAGTATTTTAAGGGTTGAGAAAATAGCTTCATGCTCTGCTGGATCTGCTAATTCTGAATGATCTAATCATTTCATTATTAAATTGTTGATTTTATTAAATTTAGTACCAAGAAAGTTTCGGAAACTTACTCATATTCATAATTTGTATTTTTTGTTCTTTATATCAGCTCGTAGGAAAATTACAAATATATCTAACCGCCGCACTCAGAGTCGTTAATGGTTACTTAACTCGTTCCTTAGTATAGATTTAAAAAAGTTCACTCTCACAGTCAGTTAACGGATCGTTAGTGTCCCTTAATGATCATTAAATTTATGTAGAGTCGAACTCTTACTTAACTATGTAATGGATGATTTTGACATTTGCGTTTTGAGGTTACTGTGATAAATAAACCATAATTTTATCAGTGAATTAATGAAAATCAGTTGCATTGTAGCACTCATAGCCCGGCGGCTTGCGTCAATCCTAAGCGATCGGCAAAGTTAAGCAACAGCGGGCGCGGTCGGTAGTCGGATGGGTGACCGTTAGTGGCAATAATTTCTTGAGCGCTTCCGTGCTTCGGAGGGCACGTAAAGCCGTCGGTCCCGGTTGTTATCGATTGATAGCAGTCGTTAAGCTATGTCGGAGGCCTTCGGGCGGCTTGAAAACTTTCGACACTGGGTTGGGCACTAACCCTTCCACCAACCCGCATTGGAGCAGCGTGGTGGAGTATGCTCTAGGCCTCCTCAGTAATGAGGAGAGACCCGTGCTCAATAGTGGGCCATTAGTGGGTTGTAGCTTAGCTTTTTTTTAGTTGCATTGTGTTTAAATATTCAAAAAAGTCTGATATGAGTGACTTTATTGAGTTTGTGGAATATGCTAGAAGGTTTAGAGAAGTGGGACAGAGGAGGTATTTACGCGATTATTCAGATAACAGATAGATTATTTTAATTCAGGTAACAAAGACCCATAACATATATACCTTACAGACTAACATACATATAACAATATTAACTTAAAAACTAATTCACTTTGTCGCGAAGTGAGATGCGCTTTCGGTGGCTCCCGGTGGTCGTCGACGTCCACGGAACTTCCTGAAGACGACCCCCTTTGGCCACAGCTCCTCCTTCAAAAACGTCGGCAGGTGTTCGGTTGGAACACGCACAACAAAGGAGTTGAAGTTCACTGCGTTGCGCGAGTCCAACTTCTCTACCAGCAACCGGTACTTGGTCATCTTCTCCAAATACTCCACGTCATCGGACACTTTCGTGGTGTGATGGAGTCGAGAGACGTACACGTAAGACGCTGGAACGGCGGGAAGTAGGAGATGGTTCTGTCTTGTCGGTGCTGTGCCACATTGGTTGCGACAAAGAGGCTTTTTCCTCTTCTTCTTCTCCACTTTAGTGAAGCCGTCTTTGTCCAGCTGGCCAATTTATAATGTAATATAATTTATATTGCCTTTGCCCGATTAAACAAGAAATGAAATACAAACAAATCTTGGAATTATTATTTACTATTATGACATTGACATTTGACAATGACAACATTGACAACAAGTCTAATTGACAACAGTAAGTGTTCCCATAGAAAAAATGCAAATCATTCTATTTTTTGTTCAATTAAATAGCTATTTCTCATTGTATTTTAGTAAAAACTAACAGTAAAAGAACTGACTTTCAATCATATTCCAATTAATAATGAGTTTAATAGTTTTATACATATTTTTTCGTTGTGAAATACCAATTATTTTTAAGCGAGGCTACACCAATGCCTTATCGAATTGCAATCGATACGGATGCACCGCCCTACGGTTACTTAAATCTATCATTAGCAAATGAACCCTTAAATATTGTTCCTGGGATGAACTGTTAATTAACAGATTTAATGGCAATTAGTTAAGTAATCATTAGGTCTAATTTAATGAACCTTTCTGAGTGCGGCAGTAAATATATATTTTTATATCGCACGATTCCTCATTGTTATCGATTTGAACTATCTCGAAAACGTGAAGTTTGATAAAAGGGTTTTGAAGATAAAGTAAACGAAAGAAATAACAATCTTTAAAAAGAGATTGGAACATTGTTGCGTTCAAAACACAAATGCTACAACCATTTTACAAACAAATTTGACAAGAAAAGTTGTAAACTGGCACAGAATAAACTATTTTTTAAAAGATTGACCTAAGGCCTCGGCTAAGCCTATAATCATGTTATTAATTCTATTAAATCCTCTTTAGATTCATTAGCTTTCGTTCTCGACGATAAATGTGTATGGTGGATGGAACAAATTGATTCGGAGTGACCCAACTTTTTACTTTAACACATTTTTTTTATTTAAACTTCATGTGCCGGAATATATGTTGATTTTTTTAAGGAAATATATTATAAAATCGTCACAAAAAATATCCACACGAATTTGCATTGCATTCATATCTAAAATAAAGTGACCGACCTACGTTTCGATATAACCGCATTAATTTTTCATTCATCTCCGCGACATGGCACGGCCGCCTTGCGAGACTTTCACGAACTGTAATTCGATTACCAAATACGCGTTAGAATCTGTGTCAGTTTCATCACCGCACTGCATCCGTTCGTGGCTCGCGTGCGGTCGCTTTGTTCGACTGTACCGACGACGTTCGGTTGTGACCACACCGGGGAAACGGTTTGCGAGGACATGATACGGCAGGACTTAAGGTCAGAGGTTTAAGGGGGTCAGAGTCCAATAAATTCTATTACTTAAAAGCTGGAATAATAATTGAAAACTGAACTGCTTGACAAGCCGTTTATAAAAAATGACATTTCTTTTTTTACGGTATTATTTTTTTGGAAATAAATAAAAATAAAGATTTAATTAAATGTTATCAATATTATAATTTTAAATTGATGTAATTTTTCATTATGCTAATTTATTAATTAATAATACTTTCAATCAATTTTCATCCCTATATTTTATTCAATCTTGTCAGCAGTTACGCTGTTACATGTAGTGTAAACGCAGCCTTATAGCGGGCTAGTTATACCGCATCAGATACAGCTGCGTCCGCGCAGGCAGCCGCCCGCCCGGCTTTCACTGCATCGAGCATTGTATCCTGCAACCCTATATGCAATGAAAACCCCTTGGTGATATCGTTGAACCGCTTCTTGCCGCACTACTGACCTTGGCTTTATTTTTACACAAGCTAGCTAGGAAGGTACATAGGGTATCAAATGCCCTACTTAAATGCTTACATGCTCATACATATATATAATATGACTCGAAACAAACATTTATCTGTCCTTTAAATATCCTCTTGGGAGTGGAACCCAGATCCCCTGGGCCAATGGAGTCGTCCAAAATTAATTCGGTTGTGTTGTGTATCAAAGTAGGTACCTTCTTATCCACTTTTATTGAAACTGAATGGTGACTAATCGGGTTAATACCAACATTATTCATCAGCGAGTGTTCCGGATAATGTCTATCTCATGACCTAGCTTTTATTAAATATCCATAACAACACATGTAAGCATTTTGAATCACGTATGTTTATGTTATTTGAGCACGTTCTGTTTTCTACATTACTATAAATTATAATATTTACGAGATAGTCACAGTTTCTGAATCATAAACTTGGATTGTCTAATATTGTTTTTAGGCCACATACAAGGTATAATTCAGTTTAAATTATCATTGGCATTATTAAAATCAAAGATGAAATTTATCAGCGCATGTATCTACCTACCTGAATAAAGAGTTTTGACAGATTTAGGTAACGGGATCGTTTGACTGTACTGTTAGTCATAATAATATTATTAGATATACCTACAAGTAAAATGTGATACTTTCAGTTTAGCATTACACAAATTGTTCAATATGCCTCATGTTCAATTAGTAAACAATTAACCTTTAATTATAATTACATTTCGCTGTCATCATTATTAATTGAATCGCGACCTTTTGCCTAATTTTAAAATAACTTTGTGTGAACATGGCTGTAATAATTGCATTTAGTTAACACGATACATGTTAATGTGTGAACAAGAACATTATCAATTCCAATTACGAATAATAATAATAATAATAATACTCTTTATTGTACACCATATAAAGAAACATAAAGAGACATAATATAACCAAATGAAATACAATAGGCGGTCTTATCGCTAAAGAGCGATTTCTTCCAGACAACCTTAGGGTAAGAAGAAAAAGGTAAGGATACAGATTAAGGGCGGGGTGTACTAATAATAAATTTAAGCAAAAACATAAATATGTGACAGATGTGAAAGGAGCTAGATATGAAATTCTCGAAATTAGGCAAACAGAAAAGGGTAACTTATGATGATAGCAATAAGAGGATTGTGAGGATAAGGTTAACATTATTGAACCTGTAGGTAATGTTCTTTAACTAGCTTTTTGAAGGAGTTTAGGGAGCCAGCGAGACGAATAGATTGGGGTAGGGAGTTCCAGAGAGAGAATATTCAGAGATTTTTAGCTGCATTCAACTTACAATAAATAATAGGGTAATTGAGTTATTACAGGTAGGTACGGTCGGCCAAAGAATTGGTTTACCACTCTAAGGTTGAATGCCGTTTGCTTGCAGATCGATCTGACAACTTTTATTGCCATCTTTATCCGATTATAAATACGTGACATTTGTTTTGTTCTTAGTTTAAACTTCATAGAACCATTGACGTCGAAAAATCAATGAAATCAGCCCAGCAGTTTAAAAGATGCAACAATTTCGGTATTCATTATAAGGGTTCCGCATACTTAAAAGTGAAACTCAATTTTTTTTCATCAAACCCATACGTGTGGGATATCTATGAATAGTTTGTCAAAAATTATATTGAGGTTTCTAACATCATTTTTTTTAACCGACTTCAAAAAAGAAGGAGGTTCTCAATTAGACCGTATATATGCTTTTTTTTATGTACGTTCAGCGATTTTTTCGTCGTTTATGGGCCGATTTTGATAAATTTTTTTTGTTGTAAAGTAGATATGCGCAGTGGGGTCCCCTGATAAGGACACCAGGATCTGATGATGGCATCTTAGAGAAATCGAGGGGAACTTTCGAAAATTGTATGGACAACTAGTGTGTTTGTTCATGTATCATAAGTACATTAAAGTGCTACCATTTCATGAAGGTCTGGAGTCGATCTGATGAAGCCGAAAGACAGTCGAGGGAACTCCTCAACCATTTACTGCAGTTATCTAGTGTTTGGGCTTGATTAATTTGTAGTGACGAGAACTTTACACTTACATGTTGAATTGAGCGCCATCTGGCGAGTAGTTTTTGAGTTATCTCTGCTTATCAAGGTTGAAGTCGGTTATTTTTTTGTAAAAAGCAATTATCTGAACTTTGCGCGAGAGGCACTCCCAAAGTGGTGAAATATGTCCCCCTCCCTGTAACTTCTAAAATAAGAGAATGATAAAACTCAAAAAATATATGATGTGCATTGCCATGTAAACTTCTACCGAAAATTGGTTTGAATGAGATCTAGTAAGTAGTTTTTTTAATACGTCATAAATCGTAAATCGCAATTTACCTTTCATTCAATCTACTCGAATATTATGTTACTTGCTGCTACGGAACCCTTCATAGGCGAGTCCGACTCGCACTTAGCCAATTGTTATTACAGTGCGCCCAACTTATCTCTGAAATGGCAAAAATTGGAACTAACGAAAAGTCATTCATAAGTACGTTGTGGTCATTCATCTGTCAGTTACTAGTGTGCAATGATTGGTCAAATGAATGTCAAATGCGTCCGACAGCGCCTCTTTCGTTTCAATCTTAAGTTGGGTTTACTATATATTACTAGCATTTATTTGACTAAATGTCAATTGTCAATTTTCTTTTTAAAAAGAATTATTTCGTCAATTGAAATAGTTCTTATATGCTTTTGTTCAGAATATTTAAATCTTTTTTGCACAAATTAATGCATTATCCGTTTCTAATAAAAATGTTTTGCACCTATAATGAGACATTATGATGTACGTATTCTTAACAATTAGGTTTACGTCATTATTATGCGTCTCTTTCAGTGATATTTACTAGGAAACTAAATGAAAACTGTTACACCACTTTCTTGGCCCACTGTACATACATGCATACAAAGTGATCTACATAAAAGTTACTTACCCATACGGGTTGTTCTCAACATTCGTATTATGAATTCTATACCTTCTGGAGTATAAATAATTTACATTTTCAAACGGACCTGTAGGTTCAAAAACCTTCAAGGCGCTTCAAGTGACGAATTTACACCGTATTTGAGTTGAGAGGGGGTACGACCGTGCTTCCAAATCACGTAACAATCAAAGCTGACTAAGATATAGAACGAACTTAAACTTTTTTTTAATTGATCAACTTAATGGTCCGCCTACACACTGCCGGAAACAATTTAATTTTAGAGTGCTTCATTAAACCTTCAGATACATAGAATAATAGAGTAGGTACTGTGAACTCGAAATTTAATTATGATATGACCGTGGGCAAGCGGAATTTTGTAGCACCAAGTGTCAGAGGTCGTCCAGGTCGGATGATGACGTTTGTTCAAACGGTTAGTGAGAAAAGAACACAATGTAACAATAAAGAGGGCCTCCTACGCAGTCATGCAAAAGGAAACACCGTCAGTGTCACATCACAGTACTCGATAAAAGTAGGTTACTTTAATTTTATTAATCGTTGTGACCCAGAAACGGAAGATGTGGATGGTAGGGACTAGATTGCCGGGACATGAATAAGGTCGACACGATTAGAACGTTACCGCAATATTATACTGTTTTATAATTCGTGGATCAACTGAAAACATTACCTCTAATTTCAGCACTTTCAACGATTAATAAGTAAATACTAGTCTGACCCTGCGCTCGAATTTGGACTTTAATTTATACTGTCAGAGGGTTACTTTACATTGAAACTATTAATGTACACATTTCAAACGTCATAAACCCATGTCTGTGTGCAATTGTGCATACATATAATAAGTTACATTGTGCGTTTTGTTTCATTTGAATTCCTAATATATTAAAACTTTATGTATTCCAAATTATATTAAATAAATATCTGCTTTCTCGTACTCCTTTTCCATAAAAACTTAATCCGTGCAAACTTCATACTCACCCGCCAGCGTACTTTTCATAAAAAGGGATACAAAGTTTTTGCTTCACGTATTAATATATGTATATTATGCGAGCCGCAATGAAAATGTTTGTGACGTGAATTCGCGATATCAACAAGTCTGTTAAGCTAGTTCCAATGGACGGTAAATTTTTCGCACCGGTTGAAATTGATAAGATATCGCACGACCAGTGGCGTATCCGAGGTCGACCGACGAATTTGCGACTATAGCAATTGGAGCGGCCCGACCCACCTACATTCGATTTCAGTGAAACCGTTCCCATTGCTTTTAACAAACTAAGTACCACACGACTGGTAATTATTGGTTATTATTCTACTTTCGGTTGGCTTTGAACACTCGAAAATAATAATGTACCTAGGTATATATTATTCACACAACTGAACACGTACCTAAAGTCGTGGCCGTTGGTACTGGATTAACTTTTTAGGTTTTCGTAGGTCATGGCTCGCAGTCTGCGCTATAAGTAGGCTCCTAATCTAGAATAACCTAGCTTGTGATGTATCTAGGTGGTACGATATAATATTCGATATTCACTACCGACATTAGCATCAAATGTTCACCAATATTCACATATTAACTCGGTATGACTCTACCAATCATCGAAAACCAATAATACTTAACTGCTTCACAAATTTTAAAATCAGTAGACACAAATAGAGAACTTCGCGAAGCCCCATATGGCAATGAATTTCTAATAATACATTTTCTGAAAGAATGAAAATTAAACGTGCTTGCATAATTCGAACCCAGATCTTGTAGCTGAATGAACGTATCAAAGTCTACCTACTACTACTACGATAAAAGTATAAATTATATACTTACATTTTAATTATAAATGTAGCAAGTATAAAGTCGAGGATCATTATTGCCTCCGGTAAATATGAATAGAAAACAACTAATAAATATTTTACCTATTTACACTTAAATAATGGCGATAAGCTGTAATTCCCTTCCTATATATAAACAAGTTAGATTTCCATATTATACAAATACACACTACTTCCCGCTCAATAGATAAATACTGCAGTATGTACGTTGCAACGTACGGTCAATATTAATTGTTTAATTAAGATGGAAATATGTTTAATATGTACCTACTCAACATTCAATTTATATTTTTAAAGACAAAGAAACTACATAGCTCACGTTCTTACCAAGTCATTAACATTTAAATGTGAATTTCTCAAACGGACGGTAAAGTCAACAACCCGTAAGCGCTTGAGCAATCCCCGTATCACCGGTCTCCCGTGGTCTTATTATAGATGTCATCCGACCTGCTAGTATCTTCTATATTTAAAGCAATCGCCGTCATCCATAACGTTAGAACGTAAGGCTAGGAACATTTGGATTTCTGTTATATGCGGTTGGTGTTTGAACATTTTAATGTAACCATGTTATTGTGGGTCGGATGTTGATTTAGGATTCGCCTTGACAATACATGTAATGTAACTACGCAAATTATTTGCGATATGAGGTAATTGCGGTTTAAAATTCAGCGCACAACCTCCAATGTCTCATTGAGTTGAGTAGGGTGACGATGTGTCATTGACGGGTACAAAAAAAAAACAATGAATAATATAAACCGATATGATAAAACAATACAATCGGAATAAGGCTGGTCATATGTGTAGAACAAAGCGAGTCCTGGTCGGTGTATACTGTATAGAGAATGCGTTTATTTTCCAAGCGATGGCATATTGATGCAGCGAGCGGTGTCGCGCCAGGGGGGAGGAACCAAGTGAGCAATGCCCTCTTAACGACGACTGCGTGTGAGTCAGACGCCCTGAGGACGAACCGACAATAGGGTCCTCGACTGGGTTGCTTTGAAGGACGGAATGTTTACCGCGGGCGCATTATCCTGCGATATCAACCATCTTTTATTGCTAAATTCAACATGGAATCTTAAGTGGTTATTTTTCAGAGAATCAAAGGTGAATATACCAGTGTCCCTTGGTAAATTATGTTCGGGTAGGTATTATTTTTTGATTGTTTAGAATTTAATTCTCGAACATTTTAATGCTGTTCAAAATAACACAATATCTAATTTGCTCAATTATTCAAAACACATGAATTTCATCAGTTATTAATTGTGTATTTATACAATTTGAAGTAGCTGGAAAACCGTACACATTCAAGCTAAGAAATTCAAAACAGCCTCGCAAGCAGCAATAGCGAGAGAAAATGTGCATTGCATTATGCAGCAGCATCCCTTCTAATAATGCAGTCGAGAACGGAACTTGACTTGAGCACAATCTGCATTCGTAACAAGCGGCTACATAATAAACAGTACGTATTTACAACAACCTATAGTTTTCTTTCAATTGTTAAGATTTATAATAGCCCACTTAACTGAGTACAAGGCCGCTGCAAATCGTTGGGGCAATACATGTTATTTTCTATGACATAGATATTCTTTTTTAATTCCTGTAAATTACGACTACCTACGTAACAACATATTTACTCTTGTGACAATAAAACAATGTTTGATTGATTGAATATTTCAGTGACATTTACTCTTTGCATTAAATTGAATAAATAAATAAATGCCTTCATCAATGGGTAATTATTTCGTTGGAGAACAATAACATTATAAAAATAAAAAAAGTATTATTGTCAACACAACTTATTGAAGTTTTAGTAGAGACATATAATTTTTTTAGTAATAAATAAATTCTAATAGAACATTTTAGTCAAAGAATTTTTGAAATTGCTAAAGTACTTTATTTGAAACAAAATAATTATAAAATATGAACTTTTGTTTCGTAGGTATAAATTTTAGACTTCAAAATATACAAAATCTTCTACGAAGCGTTATTTTAGCGCTTGTTGGGAACAATGACAGAAAACCTTGACCGAATTCCAAACATCCTTGGGGTGCTTTTGTTGAAGAGCAAATGTTACCCCTTTTAGCCAAAAAATGCTTCCTGATTCGAAGCGTAAACAAATTTTTACAGTAGGAAATAACATCCTTGAAACTCTTGTAAGAAATACAATTTGTTAATTATTGTTTTGATTTTTGGGTACCAAATAAAATATGGACTGGTAAATGTAGGGTATCTTGTTGCAAGATTGCAACTTTACAACTCACTTTGCATTTAGAGGCAGCGGATGCCTCCGCACAATTTTTCGGAGTATTTTGAGAATCTATGTTAGAGATTGTTATCTTTACAGAACAAAAGAACGGAGTACTCTGAGAATAACCCCACCAAGAACGCTCTATCTTTTCTAAAAGTTGGTCGCAGAAACATTACCGGGCCTCCATATAAATTATTGTAATTTGTAATTATCTACCTTTATATTTCGCTCATTTCTAATTGCATACAAACATTTCGACATATTCGTAGAACAGTGTTATGTCAAATTTTACAGGGCAGCCATTTCAATAATTTATAGTTTTTTGGACTATACTTTTTCATTACAAAATATTTCAAAAGTAACCCTATAAAATTTGTCAAAAGCAGATCTGATCAGGCACTGACGATTTGGTTGTAAGTTCTCAACGATATGTCTTAGTTAGTTATATTGTATAACTATCTTTTTCACCGCAAGTTTCCCCTAGTTACTAATTTATATTTCGGTTGTATACCGCTCTGAACTGGCAAACGTCCCATCTGCCGATCATTTTGGATGCGTAGAATTGCGCTATTAAAATAAAACCATGCATATACTTTCGTATTCACCTAAGACAATAATCTAAATCTAATATTATACAACGGATACAGATACATTTGACACCATTTCTAAATAAATAAAATATTAATTTATTCCAAGATATTTTGTATTATTAAGTACTTTGTATCCATTATGATAATTTGATAGGATAACAAAATTAAATGCAACCTCTTTCGTTTATTAATAATACAAATGTCATTGAAACTTTAAATAAAGGGTTACGTGAAGGTTGAAGACATCGTGAGAGCTAATAAAGCAATTGCAGTAAAATGTAGGTATAGGTTAGGTTAGGCTATAGGCTACAGTTCTTAAATATAAAACTGCAACGGGGCAGATCTGAATCTACATTGAACATTTTATTACTATTTTTCTGTTCTTCGAACATCACGTGGTAATAACTGAACAGATTTGGATGATAGTAGAGCTTCCTTCTCAGAACTCTATAATATTCCCAATGGCGTGCGATCGGCAAACCAATCTACTTATGCCGACATTGCGGACTAGGGCAGCTAGGGCTGCTTAACCGTTATACATAGATGTTGACAGTGGAAATTATGCTTTATTATAAATTAATTAATAATAGGTATACGGACGGGTTTTTCCCGTTGGCTCCCATTCCCGTTCTCACCCGTCCCACTAGACCCCGAAAAGATTAATTTGATTTATAGTTTGTGAGTACTTTTGCCTTCTTTTTTCAACATGTACAGTCGATAGAAAAAGTTCTTTAAAGTAAGATAATGTTTTTAGCAGGGCTACCGGCGCGGCGCGGCGGTAGCTACCGTCGTATCAGCCGTAACAATGATACAAGGCTACAGGGACCCACAACTTACATCAATACTAAACATCAATACTAATAATAATTTCTTTATTAGGAACCTAAAACAATGATCTTAAAGAATTTTTGTGTATTTGTCTGTGACTTAATTACTTTTATTGTTGTTAATTTAGAAAATTTACTCCCAATTCTTTTAGTAAATAACGACATACAAATAGCCTCATTCTCTAGGATTCCGTCTCGTTGCTTCCATGAGCAATATAACACCAAGACCAAGAACCAGACCAAACCCAGGTTACTTAGCAGCATGGTTCAATTTTTAATTTAACACTTTTTCTTATAACTGTACTTTTAAGCAATGTTTAATTTTATTTGACGTTATCAGTAAAATCGGAATTCGGGGTATAGTGGGACGGGTGAGAATGGGAATGGGAGCCAACGGGAAAAACCCATACGGACGCACCAACGACTGTGTAAATTTTTGATGTAGGTATAATCTACAAAGAAAAACAAATGAAAAAAAAAGAGTGTGTGTACTTATGTACACGCGTTAGAAGTTATACTTCTTTAGCGTATGGAAACTAACGCCATCTATGAAACATTAGGATAACTTCTACGAGGTACTGTTTGTAACGTGTTGAAATAGTACTTCTATTTAATTTTGTTGTCAGATGACGCTACTTTACATTGAAAATGCCAATAGGCCAATCAGTATGAGTGGTTAGCCGGCAACTTCATACAGCTGCGCGCGCATCGCAAAACGAATTTCATGCTGTTAAAATTAGGAGTCGGAGAGCGCAAATTCACCCTCATCAAATTTCCATAACGCGCCAAAAGAAGTATAACTTCAAAAACTTGTCACACATGCAAAATGTATTATCGCTGGCATTGTAACATTAACTTAAGCGTTGCGATTACGTATTTCTCTGAATATTTATCTATACGACGTCAATTCAAATTAATGAATAATGCTATTATGTAGTGTTATCGAAAATAATATTAAACATCTTGATCTTTATTGTATCATACATTCATACCTGAAAGTATGTGTGTGTCGTGTGACGTTTGAAATAATCAAACATACGATACTCCCAAGGCTGCGGCCATCGCTAGTCTCAGTCCACAGTAATTTGTAACAATAAGTTCTCAATTGTAAACCTGACTGTTTTCATTATACAGTTACAGCGCTAGTTTGAAAAAATAAGTGTTCAGAATCCATGTGATAAGACTTACATGTATTGTGTGTGTGGCCTCCACTGAGAAGCTTATTAATCTTTACGGTTTATTCTGTTATGCATATTTATTTTGTAATAATAATGTTGTTCAATGAGAGATTAGCGTCATATTTTCGTAGAATCTATTTGTACCTACCAAATTATGAGTCAGAAACATGTAGGTATAAATAGCTTAGCCGCTAATACAAGTTTTTTGGTAGCTACGATTTCAGGACTAAAGGACAGCAGAATGACAAACAAAGTAAGATACCTTAGAGATAACCTTACTATTGTATTTATTTAGATACTTACATACCTAAGTAAATTCAAGATTATCGTGATACTTCGTCAATTTCATCTAAACCTATCTTATGTAAAAGAAGAACTATCAAAGTTGTACCCAGTGATACAAGTGTGTTTTTAAACCAAATTTAATATCATTTACAATCTACAATACAAATCAAGCGCTCCCTAAACAATGTATCCAAAAAATCCATCATTCTTTTAGATTATTTTTACCCGACTGCGTCAGAAGGAGGGTTATGTTTTTCGAGTGTATGTATGTATGTTTGTATGTATGTCCATTTATTTGTGAGGCCCCACAGCCCAAACGGTTGAACGGATTTCGACATATTATGTATCGTTGAATTCGTCAGAACTGTGGAAGTGTCACAGGCTATATGAATTTTCAAAATGGCGCCCGAAAGTGGAAGAAAAAGAGGGGATAATCTTGAGTTTTTTTATTATCTTAGCAATATGGGTATCAAAT
Source organism: Hesperia comma (assembly GCA_905404135.1). Classification (NCBI taxonomy): domain Eukaryota; kingdom Metazoa; phylum Arthropoda; class Insecta; order Lepidoptera; family Hesperiidae; genus Hesperia; species Hesperia comma. Next base: position 8,282,528 of record FR990021.1, on the reverse strand, counting down.
GAAAGATCGTGAAAAGACCTTTTCAAATATATTTTATTTATTTATTTATTCACGCTTTATTGACCTTAAAACTAGAGTACAATGGGCGGACTTAATGCCTAATGGCATTCTCCACCAGTCAACCCTGGGCGATTTATAGAAGTTGCGGTAGGTGCTGCTACTCATATATAATTATAGTTACTTAATTCCCTACACTGTGTAAACATACATAAACCTAAACAAAATAAACAATATAGTACCTACATAATACATTTATAAATTCTACATAAAATATAATATACATACATATTATAAATAAATAATATATATTATATATATATATATACAGTATACATACTTAATAATACTAGACGGTCAATCAGTTCCTAAGGTGTGAAAGGAAATACTCGCGGATTTGTTTCTTGAATATCCACAGAGTTATATATATATGTCATGTAACGTTTAGGCACACGTTTTAACACAAATTGTCAAAAACCATCCCAAAAAGTAGAATTTTTCGGCGAACCCACTAAAATGTCTGAAATAAAATATTATTATAAAAACAAAAAACCCGACTGCTTACAAAAGAACTCAAAAGAAACAAGTGTCACAATAACAACATAAAATACTTCATGGTGCTGCAGGCGGGGACAAACAATACTGTTACCTACGGGTAAAAAAAGATTTATCACAAGTATAGTGCGTTTCACCTAAGAGTTCCCTTGGCTAGTTTTACTATATTGTTGGCAGCCCTGTCTGTCAAAACGCAAACAATCGAGATCCGAATCTTAGAGCTCCGCTTTATTTTTCCCATTATTGGTTGTTTTCGAGGTTTAATCATGCCTAAAACACTGAAAAGTGGTGAAAGAGAGTTGGTGTTAAAAGTAAAAAGCTTTTGTGAACGTGAAAAACGCAAGAAAGAACCACTAATTCCGCTGGAATGTGTTCGACGTCGTGTTGCCGCCATAACAGGTAGGTTATTGATAATTTCCCCAAATGGTTGAACAGCGATTACTATATTTTATTTTATTACTCAGCATAACTTAATTATAAAATACCACTGTCATTATGTTACAATTAAGATAACGATGGTAACCACAGTAGATAGGTATTATTATTTTGCAAGAAGGCGCTACTACCCCTACTAGGCTATTTATTTGTACATGAGGTTATTTCTTTTGTATATTAAACTAATTAATAAATTTTCCTTTTAAGGTATTTCGGAAAAGACAGTTTCAAAAATTACTCGTGAAGGTGAGGAAGCAGCCAGTACGTCAACCAAAATTTCTACTCCGGGCAAAAAACGTCATCGAGAAAAAGAAGTAAAATTAAAAATTAAAATAATTAATTAATTATTAAAATATTAGTGCATTGTAGTAGTGGTATTAGACAATAAGTATGACACCAGAGAGATATCAGAATAAAAGCGCTACAATATAACTTTTTTTTTTTTTTTAAATAATAACGCTTCACACTCAAAGCCCCACACTAGGATTCCCTGTGTCGTGGGTGCCTTGGACAACACACAAGACAAGGACACACACCCAGACCGAGAACGGAAATTTAAACTCATCATTCAAATTGCCGCCTCGCTGGGAATCGAACCCAGGACCCTCGGAACAGCGATCGGCGTGTTAACCATTGCGCCATTCGGGTCGTCACTTTGGTCCAACCAAGAGTTCTACGACACTCACGTATTTTATTAGAAATGACCTTTTCATAATATCAATCCTACTTCCTACTCCTACTAATATTATAAATGCGAAAGTTTGTAAGGATGTATGTGAGTGAATGTGTGTGTGTTTGTTGCTCTTTCACGCAAAAACTACTGAACGGATTTTCATGAAACTTTGCAGTAATATAGCTTAGACATTGGAATAACATAATTTGTTAAAATTTATAGAGATTTTTGAAGGGACTGGTTCCCCGAAGCGAAGCGAGGGCGGATTTACTAGTATCGTATAATTATGTACTGTATTTTTTCAATATTGCGTTGGTGGATGTATACTCAGCCGAAAAAAAATATATTTTGTAACGTTAATATTTATAGCTTCGGAAGAACACAATAAGTCATCTTTATTTTCTCCCTAGTTAAAGGGAATATTTTTTTGTTTTAATTTGGCAACACTCATTTCATCGCTACCAACATTTTAGCGAGGGGAACTCTTACGTGAAACGCACTGTACTACGTTTGTCACCGCATGCGGCAGCAACGTATTTTATGTTGATGTTGTGACACTTGTTTGTTTCTTTTGAGTTCTTTTGTAAGCAGTCGGGTTTTTTGTTTTTATAATAATTATCCATATTGTTACTTGGACGGAAAAGAAATTCGTACAAGAGATCGAGCGTCACAGTTACCACAATAACGATCCTAACGCAACACTATTATTACATTAGCGTCTGTTCATGTAACAATTTCGCAAATTACAGGGATTACGCTGCGGCTACAGTTTACAGTAGCTACACAAATAAACATTTAGCGGGTAAACGAGCGAGCTAAAGGCGGAACTACGCGTAAACGGCAACGCCACCTCTATTCGACCGAGATGCGCGCAAGGTGACCCGCACTGCGCATCGCGCGTGCTTGTGAGTGACGTTCTTGCTGGTTGATATTCGCAAGTGGCTTTCACACTATACTTGAGTCGCCAAGCGTATGAAATTGCTACTCCCCGTCAAAACCAAACTTATTACCTGTGATCACAGTTCAATTTAGTTCGTAAGCGAAATGTACTAATGTAGTAATGTCATATTTAGATACCGTCGTCAATCTTAAATGTACGTTAATCGCATAGGCGAAAAGCTTTTATTTGGCGTACAATTATAATCAATTTCAGATCGAACACGGATGTAATTCGTTTAATTACATTACATCCCATACAAATGCCAGCATTCCGCCCTTGTGATTAAGGTATATTGCAGATTGACGGCGAGAATTTAAAATGCTGTAAATAGATTTTGCTGACAAACCAACTTAAACTGTAAGAGAGATAATAAATTTGTTTTTAGTGGGCAGTGGCAATTCCATTTTCACGCAAATAATATAATCTATAATATTGTTACATAATATAGGTACGCACAGTGGGTATAGAAAATATAAGCAAAGCAAAGTATGTAAACCGCGTATGTAAGCCGCGGGCGAATACTTTGAACGGGGAGGAATTATAAGACGTGGTCCAAGATATGTGAGCAAACAGTCAACTTTGCTTTTTTGCGTTTGTTTTTATTTTTACTAAGCCGCATTATGGCGCCTCGGACCTCTTAACTATTTTCCCATTTCCAAAGTTTTTCATATACAAATAAAAAGAAGATGATGGTTTAATATAAATAAACGTAACAAATGCAAATAATGTAGGTACAAAAGTTAACTACAATAAGGAAAGTAAAACCGATATTTTTATGGGAAAACAAAGTTACAAATTTAAAAGGTTTGTAATATTTATGTTAAAATATGTATCGTGCTATGTAACTGGATTTATCATAAATAAGGAAACGCCAATATTACATATATATGATTGACATAGACCGATAATGTATAATTATTATAATATGTACAAACTGTTATCGTCCCTTGATAAAAGGCATTTGTACATTAAAATGTACAAATTATAATATTATCAATTTTATCGTATAAATTATGTCATAACAGGTACTATTAAACATGCGAAATAATTAGTAGTAAAGTAGGGCCATTTTAATAGGTCACATTTGACAACTGTTTGTCTTTGCTTCATAGTGAGGGGTAACCTGCTAAAACATCAATTAAATTTAATTAATCGATAAGGACTTCAAACATCTGTAAATCGAATGCGATTGTTATAAAAAGTATTAATAAGCGCACAGTTCGCACTACGACTAAAAAAACGACAAAAATAGTGCATCAAATAATGGCGCGAAATGAAATCACGACTTTTTTGTAACATTTGACGTTTCTGGATACTGGGCTTTTGAGCCAGACGTTATGAATATAAATGAATCCTTACTTCCTTACTAATATTATAAATGTGAAAGTGTGTTTGTTTGTTTGTTTGTGACTCTTTCACGTCGCAACATGGCTATTATATGTTATGGTTTATGTGTGTGGGGATAGTTAGGAGGGTGGAGAGTGACGTAGGCTACTTTTTACCGCGGAAAAACATCTCATTCCCATGGGAAGATCGATGTTTTGTTAGTTGCTAGATATTTATTTCCGGAGTTGTTAATAGATGGCGTTATTTGCGAGTTTTGAATCACGCTATCAAATTAATACTACATGTAATTTACTTAAGTCATAGGCAAACGTTACAGGCTACTTTTTAGCAGAGATTCCTAAGGGAGTGGGACCTACGCGGCTGTTAGAAGCGAAGCGCGGGCGGTTCTCTAGTGATTACATATTTTTTGGCCTAAAATGTTACAAAATTAATTTTGTTTGTATTAAAATTTATTTTATTTTATAATCGTGAAATACTTTTTGACGATTAGTTCGACTTCTCGAATTCAACTTATCGAATGGTCTGTTTCTTTTAATAGTGTTTAAAAAGAAAAAGAGTTTACTGACGTAACTTTGTAACGACGTCAGTTCTTTACTTTTAAGTGTAAAAAGTTTAACAATATCTAGTAGGGAATATTAAATTATATGGGGTGACTCCCTTACAAGGTGATTTTGTAAAATTTTGAAGAACTGTCAAATGTGACCTATTAAAATGGCCCTACTATAAAATAGTCCATGTCTGACCTTTATAATAAATACCAAAATAAATCCGACATTTATAGTCCGTTTTTTTCGCTACGGACTAAATTGACACATGCAAATGTCAAATTTCGAAATAATGTTACCAGCTTTTTAGATATATAGTGTTGTACTACGATTGACAACAGACGAATCTTTTAAAGATCGTGGTGAATATGTAGCATCACAGATAAAAAAATATATATATTGATTTTAATAACTTATTTCACTAAGTAAATACGACAATTATTTATTTATAATTGAAGAATACGTAATAACATACATTTAACAACAATAACAATAAATTACGGTTGTCGCCATATTGTTAAAATTTTAAAGACACATTTTTGTAATTATTACTGAAAAACGATACTTAGATTGTAAATTACGTAAGGTTACGGTCGTGGCACATCACTATTAAGGATTTGCAAAAAAGTAGCAACACAGCTTATGTCAATTTAGTCTGTAGCGAAACAAAACAGACTGTACAATGATTATAAAGAAACTTTATTATGGCGTGAAAGAAGACTAGGACTTCGTAATCCCTTTGGATAGACTTGTATAAAATGCGAGATGTAAGTGAATGATAATTGGAATCACTATTAACTGTTTTCAGGATGTATGCGTTGCGAACAGATTAAAGTTGAATTATAGTTACGGTTATATTTTGCCTGAAATTTGCGGCAGAAAACTATTCAAAAGGTTGATTTAACTAAGCTCAGTTAATTATCTAAATCATTTGCATTTCCCGCTCAATATACATGAGTAAGTATTGTCAGTGCTGAACTATTCCTGGTTATTGCAGTGTAATTGATGAGCCGTTGAAGGTGGTTCGTTGCAGCCGTCTCTCTCACTCATTGGCCGGTTTAAGGATCAGGAAGTGAGACGCAGCAGTGCCTCGCCTACGGCATAACCTTCCATCACATAGAAGTATAAAACCGGCCTCGAGAAGAATCGACCGACGCGACGGTTCGGCAGACTTAATAATGGTGAGACTACACAGTTACGTCACGACCTTCATAGGCCGCTCCGATGACGTTAACGCACTCACGCCTACTTTACTTGTTAACACGTGGCTAAATAGCAAATAATTTTACTTCACCACGACCAGTTTATCATTTATATAATATTACACATTTCCTTCACGTTTCTAGAGCCATGTGTGATGCGTATGTATATCTGCACTTACACTAGCAAGTTCCAGTAAATTATCTGTTAGACACGTTCACAGATAAAATACGTATCTGAGGAAACTATGGCTTATTTCAAAGAACTTATTATACGACAACGCCTTCTTAAATAAGATAGACTGGTTTGCATCTCTACCTGAAAAACGGTTTTGCAATTATATGAATTGCTCTAAAAATTGTGCATAAATAATAATCCCTTAATATGCATTTCATACTAAACTTCCAGCTTACTCAGTAAGCTCCAAAATGTCTTTACTCTTTACTGGATATTTTTATTTTCTGTATCATAAATCATAATTCATAATCAACAGCTCCATATTTTTTACTTCCACGGTACCTCCTAACTAACTCATATTTTTGGTGAACAAAAACCTCAAAGCTTCTTTATCTTCTATTCACGCACAGATCATAGCATCTTTGGTATAGCACTGTTGTCCCCAAGGCCATCAACCCAAGGTTTGCTGAAAAAATCTCGTTACTATCGAATCACCTACTGATACTACGATTTTACATTTAGTAACTAACCGGAAGCGCATTTCTTGCTTTTCCATGAAAACTTATGTACTACTTGTATTACTTATAGATCAATGTGCAATTCAAATATTGTTATAATAGAGGAAGGCAAGACTTTTCCGGCCTTATGAAATATGACCTCGCAAGATATGTCACGATTATAATATTAAAAATAAATATGACAGTTGAAGTTACGTACTTTAGCCAAGACGCGCGCACGGTTTGCTGATTATACCTAGAAAGGAAATATTTGATAATATAGTGATAAATCAATGAACACGTGACGCTAGCAGGAAGGTCTAGGATCAAGGCTCGCAACAAAAAGATTATCATTGGCAACGTCGAGCGAGGATAAGCTTCGAGGCGGAAGCGAACCAAGCGAGGCCGAGGACATGCGGCCAATTCACAAACTGAACATACAAGGCGGCCTGAAGCGGTAAACCTTTCAAACAGTATTCATTACTACGGTTGCCAATGGCCAATTTATCCGAGTCTTCTGAGCGTCATTATAATACAACAGTACAGGGCATATTATAATTTTGTATAAACTAATTTTTAAAATTATATTCGTCGATTCGATACATTTAAGGATAAAGAGCGTGAACTGAACCAAATTAGAAAATAGCCGTCCACACACCTACTTGCTGTCAGTGAGATTATTTTGAAATGATTACGTGTACTGTCGTGGCCATATCGTAGATTTGCTCACATAATGAAATGATCGACCTTATCATGAAATGGTCGCATTTCATGAAATGGTCAACTTAGTTTGGCCAGATCGTAAAATCGTCTACGTTTCACGATTTGGTCATCAACGTTTGGTCAGATCGTAAAAACGCGGAATATAGGGCATAATTTCGAATCGTGACGTCTCCGGCGCTGCGGAAGGTGCAGCCCCTTCGCCCTTGCGTAACAAAGTACAGACACCCACGCTCGCCTGCGCAGTTTCGGCTTGCTGGTCGCCGAATCGGCGACCAGCCTCAGCCGGTCCGGCTCGCCCGGGTGTCTGCGTTTTGTTACAGCGGGCGGGGGCTGCCCTCCCTCCGCGCCTCCGGGTTCTAAAAAACACTCTAGGGGTAGGGCATACAAGACCACGTGGAGTAGGGGTAGGCTAATTCAGTTCTATAACCAATTCGACCTACCTACACCTTGAAGAATTTGACTGAATAGTAATGGAAATGAGTATTCTTTGTTTTATATCCAAAATCAACTTAATTTTTATGCTTCCGTTCAATGTTACTCGTTTTTAACAATTAACATGAATTGTATTCTGCAATTAGCAATTTTTGTTGCTACTCTTTTACTCTAGGCCGAATTCACAAGAGAAACAACATTTACGCCAACGGCCGCCATCTTTACACATAAACAAAGCGCTTGCAGCGCCTCTACCGGTAATTAATGTAACTACTTTACGATATGATCAAAATAATCTTGACCATTTCATGAAAAAGCCGCGCGTTTAGTTGCCCATATCAAGAAACGATTTCTTATCATTGATCTGCTCAAACCACATCATGATGTGGCCAATAGACAGTTGAACATATCATGAAATGCGACCATTTCATGATATGGTCGATCATTTCATGATGTGAGCAAATCTACGATGTGGCCACGACATACACATAACATGTTTTAAATACAAAGAGCAAGAGTTAACGCGAGACGATTATGCAACATTCCGGCGACCTATACGTGAGCGACTGGCGTGGAGAGGAGGGGGGGGGGCAGGGGATCGGGGGTGCTGGAGATTACAGTCATGCAATCGGCAACTTAGACCACGCTAAAAACCAATAACATTTGGCAACGCAATTGGAAAGCAAAGACATCGACAGGTTGGTAACGCGGTAACGCCGCACAGATACATTAATCTAACTAGGACAGATTGATTTACAGCAAACAAGAAACTGTGCCACCTCGGCCCTACTGCAACGCGTTCCACATTGTTTTGCCATGAATATGCAGGTAGATAATCAAGACTTCGCCGGGCTTATCATTATTAAATCAATGAAAATTTAATTAGGGTATCAACTGATTACTTTTGTCTTAAACCTGTTATGTTAATAAGTACTGCAGAAACCACGGATATTGGATTTTATCAAGTTTATCAACTTCGTAATGCTAGAACGGACATCAATCAATTTTAATACACCACAGAATTTAAGACCCATCAACTGCTTGTTGTTTTATAGGAGCGTAAATCAAAAATAATGAATACGGAAATATTGAGGATGTTTGGACAATTTGACAATCAAAGGTCGGTCCATTTCGGCCTCAAATTTATTGTCCTATGAATGAATTACTAGGTGACTAAAATGATTGGAGAGACCTTGACTTCGGCCTAATATAAATTGTGTGACCCCAACTTCCTCGAACATTTGCGAGGGTCGTTGTCGTCAATCACATTAAATTTAATAGTGTCCCACTTCCCTCATTCCGATGTTGCTCAAACTGAATCTGTTTCGGTACCGAGACTAATTATATTTTATAGTACCCAAAATTTCCTCACACAAAAATAGAATCTATTATGAAACATTATTTTTATTACGTATTTAGTTTCAAAGATTCTTAATCTTATAGATTCAATTAAATTAACATCAATCATCAGTTTGATTATGTTATCTGACGTACGAGGTAGGTATGAGTCACGTGATTTTTACATTTATCTATGGTGTAGCGGGTCAGTAAAGTGGGCCACGATTGTTCGAAGGTGGATTTGTGTAGGGATTATGTGGTCTGGGTCACCGATAAGCGATAATTTACGGGTATTTTATTATCGTGAGCTGTCTACGGACCCAAAAGTTGACTCGACGCCATGCCGTCACATTTTCAATGGAAATTCATCTTTCGTTACCTCTCCGATCCATTAAACCGTTAATCGAATAACATTTTCAATAACTATCTAACATTTCTGGATAATTAAAAAGTGAAGTCATAACTACAACATCGAGCGTTTCACAGTTGCTAGGCAACCGACTCGAGGATTACGGATACATGGAAATCGAGAACTGTTTCATACGAAAGAGTTCTTTAGGCTGCGTTCATAGTGAATCAAGAAAGGAGCATGGTCCGTACCAGTCAGCCCCGTGGCGGCATCGAGAACGCGACCCGGTTCGCCGATCGAGAAAGCATCTGCAAAACTCGGTTGAGGCCGCGTGTACATCGAAGACGACGTTCAGTCTCCGGCGCTAATGTATTTGTGTACGTCACACTTTATAAAGCAACTAAGTAACCAATCACAATAATCTTGAGCCTACGGTTGAGAGCCGTCGTCGAACGTCTCGAGCGCGCGTCTGATAAACATTTGGGACAAACTAAAAATGTTTCAACTAGTACACGGCACAGTTATTCTGGGGACAGTTTAAGGATATCAGGTCGAGGTGTTTCCTCTGTTTTAAATTAGCGAAGTATCATAAATTTTAAATAAGTAGTACGATGGTACGATGCTGGACGAATGGACCATTATCGTACTCACCATTTGTATCTGTAATAACTTAATTAGGATATTGCGTTACCGCGCTATCCATCAGTCATTTAATGCTAACATCAAATAGGATGGCTGCTCGTAATTGAGCAATGTTATAATGGCATAGCAACAAGATATTCTATTAGAACGAATCCATCATCGCTGTAATATCATCAGCTGAAATATACCTAAATCAAAATGACTCCTTGACTGACGTGTTTGATACTTATCTCTTAGATCCAAACATTCAAGGCAATTTTTATTAAAAGTTTTATTTTTATACACATTTGCACAGCTACGTCCTAGACCTTGGATCTGATGCCCCTGTTCTACTTTCCTACATTTGAACAATGAATTAATCACCATGTGTGGTAGCCTGGTAGCTGGTAGGTACTGCTCCAAATCATAGCTCTACATACAATATTTTAAAATTAAACGTGTGCTCTCGGGTTTTTCCCGTTTCCACGTTCGAACTAACTGAAACAGCTGATACAACAATGTTTAATTTATTTTACCTAAGAAATGAATTCCATAGTCAACCTTTGCAAAGAATAAAGTCCTTATTAAATATTCGAAAAACAAAAACTATTTAGAATTTAGAAATTTAATAAGAATTCGAAAAGTCACGTGTTAGCAAAAAAAATTAAATATAGCAAAGCAGGAATTTGGGTGTTTAAGGACTAGGTAGGTTTGATACTCGGTACTCGGCGTACTCGGCGGGTGTTTTGATACTCGTACTCGGCCGAATAACTCGGTTTGAATGCCGAGTATACTTTTTTAAGAAAAGCAATATATTTAGGTAGCTATAATTAGAACAACAGTGAATCAAAAAGTATTTATTACTAAGTTACGAAGTCTTTGACAATCTCAATTAATAAAATCAAAATATTATGCTAATTTAGTTAGTAAGACAAAATTAAGAGAACAGTAATAAAAATAATCAATATTTAAGGCAGGACACAAGCCTCTGCACTTTCTGGCCGGCGGCCTCTCGACCAGCGTGAAACTGTTTGTACTTGCTTACGCGCGCGATATGGGAATTTGATAGAAGCGAGTTACTCGGCCGAGTACTCGGTTGGGAAAAAATTGGGCCGAGTAAAACTCGGTACTCGTTACTCGGCAAAAGTGTTACTCGGCGCATCATCTTGGACATTACGGTTGAATTTCGAGTGTACACTTGAAAAACGTGGACTACTCCCCACCCTCTGCTCACCGACGCCGTTCACACTCGAAATTCAACCGTAACGTCGAAGATATAAGGATCTTTATTGAATGCTTACATTTGAGTGGCTCCGTAACCGCGTTGGCGTGGAGTCGTTGTAATGTGCGCAGTCCTTTACTCGGCCGAGTACTCGGTTGAAAAAAAATTGAGCCGAGTAAAACTCGGTACTCGTTACTCGGCAAAAGTGTTACTCGGCGCATCTCTAAAAACGAGTAACATTGAATGGAAGCATAAAAATTTAGTTGATTTTGGATAATTATATAAAACAATGAATACTCATTTCCATTACTACTCAGTCAAATTGTTCAAGGTGTAGGTAGGTCGAATTGGTTACAGAACCGAATTAGCCTATCCCTACTCCACGTAGTCTTGTATGGCCCTACCCCTAGAGTTATTTATAGAACCCGGAGGCGCGGAGGGAGGGCAGCCCCCGCCCGCTGTAACAAAACGCAGACCGATCATATTCCCAGTTTATGAGTACCTACTGTAAGGAACTCCTTTTGGACAATCGCTACTTATGTAAATAAGAAAGAGTTATAGGCCGTTTACTTATGATAGATTATTAAAAACATAACTGTCAGGTGAAGACATAGAGAGGACTACTAATTTTACTATGGAAAAATATGTATGTTTTTAATTACTAAATAAATAAGTAAAACTGTAAATCATTTTCTGGGCACTCCTTAAACCACGTATTTTAAATAGTTTTAATTTTTCGGTACAATTATTATACTGATAAAATTATGACTTTACGACTTACCTATTATTGTAATTAATAGTCGATATTATATTAAATTCGAAAACATTTAAAATGATATTCGAAAATTTTTTTTTCATGAGATATATTATGAATATATTTATTATGGGTGAAAACAATACCAACAACTGAACAGGGAGTGTTAAATCTTCATTTCTTGAAATTGTTTCGGGTCATGCGGCAGCGTAAGGGGCACAAGGTAAAAGATGGTGCATTGAATGTGGCCTTAAGCCCAATAGCGATCTGCGACCGTGTCGCTTCCTATTGGCGTGGAGGCGACAATGCCAGCGCTGCTGTCGGCTACGAAGGTGACGAAGTCGCAAAGGTCGATCACCATTCGATCAGATGCTTGCTTTAAACGCCTCTAAACGCACACGATATGGTTTGCTATTTCAGGTCAATGAAACGCACCTTCTCAATTTCTATTTTATTGAATTCATTTTATTAATGTGTTTAATCATTTATATCCAATAACGACAATTTAATATAGCCGAAATAAAATAAACCCTTGAAAGTAAATGCGAGTGTCGACCTCTACTGTAAACAACTTTTCATTACCGAGGTGGAGACGGGGGTCGCCATTCTAATAGTGGCATTTATTTACTTGAAAGGTTTAAAACACTAGGAAATACGTAAACCGCATATCTAGAATGAAATAAAATATCAGAATGTGGTAATTACAGCAGGCCATAAAAGAATAATGTTAATACGATCAATGAGGAGTTTTGAAATTATTTTAAAGGCTAAGAGCTCGATACCATGTAGAAAGTATTCTTGAAACAAGTAACCAACAAGGCGGAAAGCACTGACCCCGAACCATTAAACAATACCGAGGGAGGTGAAACACAAATACTCGAGTTTTACGGGTCAACCGACACAGGGGCTGCTTGTCGGTGGGTGGAAGGGCGGGAAGCGAAGGGTGTAAGGGACCGCGAGGGGAGACCCTGACACAGATCCTAAAACATCAGTGAAGCGCCTCCGAGACCTCGAGATTCGGCTGCCATAATGTCATCGATTCCTTAACGCACCATTCCGTATAACGAACAAAATGGGTCAGCGCGCTCGTCTCTTCGGTAACATTGTGTGCTCGCGATGTCCCCGTTCCGAATTGCTCCCTCGGAAAAATAACCCCACGCGCAACCACGTCTAAGTCGGCCACGCGCTTGATCCACGATTATTGTCGCTCTCATCATTCAACGTCCACGTAATTTGTTTTACGGTTTTGAAATGAGGTTCGCTTTTGAGTGTTTTTTGTGTCGAGTTCAAAAGTTTGCGAGTCGTACCTACACGAGCAGCGCACTCACACAAATTGAGGTATTAACGTAACGTGACCCGGTCTCGTCACAGTTCCACGGAGCTACTTTCAGCTTAGCTGTGAGTGTGACAGCTCAAGTGAGCGTTGCAGCCGAGTTGCGAGTTGCGACACTCCTTGCCAACGTTCAATAAGGATATCAACCAAACCAACCGTCGCATTTGGCTAATGTCAGCGACATTATTAATTATTTAATTACATAATTAATCTAAATACGATAACTTAATGTGTTCATTAAGGACGTTTGGAGTAAATCAAGGATATGAAACAAATTACAACCTTTCTCATTTGAAATTGTTTTATTAAATGTAAATTTAAGCCTTGAGATTTTTTTTTCAATGTTCCAAGACTTTCAAGGTAACCTAAGGGAATGAGCTATTAGGACCCCATCACTAAGGCTCTTATGTATATTTCTCGAACCGTTACAAGTCATACTTTAATTTATTTAAAATAAAAAAATGTTAAAAGGGATCCCATAGGGTGCAAAACCGAGTCATACTTGTTAATATTTATAACAATCATTTGAATTCATCACATTGAATTGAATCCCTGACATAATGATTATCAATATAATCAAGCGTTTATTCGAAATTTACTTTTATTTGAACGAACGAACCTTTAATTGAACTTACGTGTATTTTAGATAATAAAAAGTTCAGATCTCTGATTCAAACGTACACAATGACGTTACTTATACATCCTTATCCTTACTAATATTATAAATGTGAAAGTGTGTTTGTTTGTGACTCTTTCACGTCGCAACATGGCTATTATATGGTATGTTTTATGTGTATGGGGATAGTTAGGAGGGTGGAGAGTGACGTAGGCTACTTTTTACCGCGGAAAAACATCTCATTCCTATGGGAAGATCGATGTTTTGTTAGTTGCTAGATATTTAGTTCCGGATGTTGTTAATAGATGCCGTTAGTAAAATTCATTTGCAAGTTCTGAATCACGCTATCAAATAGTAGATGTAATTTACTTAAATCATAGGCAAATGTTATATCTGATGTTGAGGAAGCTGCCTCTCGCCTACCCTCTACTCGTGCTACACGAACGATATTCCAGCGGAGGGGGGCGCCATGCTCGCCCTCTACGCGGACGACGCGGCGTACCTGACCACCTCGATTAAGTCAGGTCACGCCGCCGTTAAAATGCAAAGATGCCTCGACGCCCTCCCCAAGTGGCTACACGAGTGGAGGATGGCGATCAACGTAGGGAAGACGCAGGCCATCCAATTCGGAGGAACCACGATGCGCGACCCCACTCTAAAGCTCCTCAACCAAGACATTGCCTGGGCAAGACAGGCCAAGTACCATGGGGTAACCCTGGACTGTTCCCTGACTATGAAGCCCCACGTGACCAACGTCGTAAATCACGCCAAGGCAGCAGCTGTAGCGCTACGTCCAGCGCTCTCCTCGAGTCTCCCTTTGAGGGTCAAACCACCATCTGGAAGACCTCCATCCGCCCCAGACTCACGTACGCGGCCCCAGCCTGGTACGCGCTCCCGAGTGAACCACAACGCAGGCGTCTACGCGTGGTTCAATCGAAGACGCTGCGCCGGCTGGCAGGGGCGCCGTGGTGCATGAGGAACGCCACCATCCAGCGGGACCTCAGAGTTGAAGAGCCTGGACGCCCACGTGGAGGACCTAGCGCAACGGATGTTTGCGCGCGCGGACGCGGCGCGGTTCTGCACCTGCCGAACCTGGCGCCGCTCCACGCCTGCCTCCCGGACCGTTGGGCACTCCCGCGCGACCTACTGCGCGGGAGCAGCCCGACATGAACCACCTCGGACAAGACCGCAAGCCGCCGTCCGGTCGCAGATCGGCTCCTGCTGGGCTTCCCACCAGCGGGTCTCACCTGGTAGGGCATGATCGCCCGGGCGGCGTAAAAATCATCATGACTCCCCGGACTAGACACCCATACTCCACATCATCATCTGGACAATCTTCGAGGACCCATACAGGGTCCCAACCCAACGACCGGTCCATTGTTACGGACCGCGGCAGACACCTCACTCAGGGGGCCACCGGCCCCGAAACTGAATCCCCACGGCTATGTTAGCCGTGAGTGAAGACAGGACGGATTCTGATGTTGATGTTCCAGTATGTCATATTATAGGCTTATCTTTGGCCGAGATTACTACGGGAGCGGGACCTACGCGGCTGTTACCTACGGGTCCCGAAGCGAAGCGCGGGCGGTTCTCTAGTACAAATTTTATAAATACCTACGAAATTGCGTCTGCATCGCCTGAAATCGACTTATATGAAACTTGGTATTGAGATAGTTGCGAGACCCTGGATAGGATCTAGGAGAGTTAATATCCCAGAAATGCGTTCCACAGCGTAAAGCCTCGGGCAAACTGTAATTTTAGGTCGAACGACCTAAATACCTGATATTCTGCTTTAATTTCGACGCATGTTTATTCTCTGCCGATCAGTAATTCAAATAATATATATATATACACACACATATAATATTATATATATATAGTTACAGGTTACAGGGCTGTCACATTATATATATAATTATACAGGGTGTCCGGCTTCGGTCTGTACAAACTTATAGGGCGTGAAGGCCGTGAAGTATGAGTTATTTTATGACTAAAATTCTTCTACATACTAGGTCTAAACCCGACTCCCCTCGATCTACAGCCATTTTAATGTTTTATTAATTTTTTTTGGACCATGCACAGTAAAAGTACTATAACTTAAGAAGTTTAGGTCCAATCTTCTTCAAAACTAAATTAGTTTTTACTCACTGGTAGTGGGCATCGATTTAACAGCTAAAATAATTTAAAAACTGGCTTCTACATATTAAAATAAAAAATTAAATGTAGAATTTACGATAAAACGACATATTTTTTTTATTTTTTTTTAGATTTTTCAAAAATAGCCCCGGGCATGATTACTTTTTATTAACTCGTCTATCAGATGTTAAGTTTACCTAAACAACGACACCAAAAACGCAATTCTGAGAGCAATCCGAGCAATCGTTGTTTGAACATAGAGCTCTCTAAGTGAGGCCGCACACCGACACCACATATTACTCGCAACATAAATTATATTTACGGCACCATAATTATTGCGATACAATTACGCGGCGACAAATGTATTGTGTATATGCACATCGGAAGCACAGGTGTAGCGTCTAGTTGTATTGTATTTCATTTTCGTAAAGTCATTGTTGTCATTTTTGAAGCACGCCGCCACATAAAACGAACGTGTTCGATCTTCAATTCTTGGGGCGCGACAAACGCCTCGCTACCAACTGCACCTACCACAAATGTGTCCTTGATGTGCGGGTTTACATACAAATATAGTGGGGCAATATATTTGTCGCGTTTCAAACGTGGCGCTACAATTATTGTAATACAAATGTATCTCTGGTGTGCGGCCGCACTAAGGTGATTTATGACCGAGCTCCGAATTTCATGCGGAATCAGGTAGAAAAATGACATTTTGGGTATTGTTGAGGTAAGAAAGGGACAAAATAGTTATTTTGACAAAATAGATACAAATTAAATATATAAGTACCAAACTAGAATAGTCTCTGAATCTTCCCAAATGTTATCCAATTCTTACGTTGTACGACGTTCACACTTTACCTACAGTGTGCAGCATAAACTATCGTGATTGTGATTTTGGGCGGTTTTTCGCAATTAGCTCACTCAACGACGAGTTTCGCATTCCGTTGTCACCGGGGCCGTCACGCGTCACGCACAAGCGTCGCGTCAGCTCGGCAGAAATTTAGTGAAACGACCGGCCTAAAAAAATTACAAACTAATTCATGTCACGTGACTGTAATGGGTTTTCAACGACACAAGTGTGACAGTTTCGACAAAAACAAATACACACAAACACAGCGTAGAAACTCTGTTTACAGACAACACATCTGATTCAATTTTTTTTTATTAATTCTACTACTAGTGACCTTAGTTATAATTACCATTAGAATGTCTTCGGTCTTAATTCATTCTTTTTTAACCCTCAACTCAAAAAGAAGGGCGCTATAAGTTTGACTTGTCTGTCTCTCTTTCTGTCGGTGGCATAGGTAGTAGTAGCGCCTGAATAAATGTATCGATTTGAGTATGGATTTTTTTAAAAACCGAAAGCCTTGTTTTGAAGAGTTGAGCTCTTTTCCAAAATAGTGTAAGGGATATTTGGCATAAAATTGATCTTAGTCGGGAGGTTCTTTAAATTTTCAATTAACAGTTTTTAATGTTATCAGTCGGCAAGTGAGCGGGCAAGCCACGTGGTGAACCAAGAAAGAAGGAAGAGGAATTGTAGTGTATGGATATAAACCAGTTACTTGTCTCGAGCGCATACGTCACATTGTGCGGGTCACACCGGGCGGGCTCAGTTGTTATCCGACCGTCGACCGAGTAACACGTGGTGGTGCGTAAGTGAGCCAAGTGTCCTTAGATAACGGGTATACTACAGGAATGTTCATTATCCTAATGCTTAATACCTCCCAAGTCTAGTTCTACGTGGGTCACAGTTGTTATGGGCGGCAGCGGAAGGGTGGTGTTGCATGCTCGTTTGCTATCTTAATTCCATAAAAAAAGTTAAATTAAAAATATATCTTAGCATATTCAAAAGCTAATGTGCTTAGAAATTAATTTTAATAAAAATCTCAACGCGATGGTAGTTTGCAACGCTACCAACCGACTTTAATCAAATTAAGTCCGTTTCACAAACTTTTACTTTACTCTTATACTGAAGTCACTTTTGACTCGTCAATTAGAAAACCTGTATAGTTGAAGCATAGTCGAGACACGGACTTTCGCGAACCAGGAATGTCTCTCGAAATCCAACGTAGCTGGCATCAGCGAGAGCAACAAAGCAACACACTTCAGGGAGCTTTATGAGTCTTAAGTGACATAACGCGCTCGCTACGTAAATGCGAGTTAGCTAAAATTTGTATGGGATGGAAGCAGAGCCATTTACGTCCACTAGGCGGCTCTGCTCCAATCCCATAGCCATAGCCATTTTGGCGATCTCAGTGACCCGGCCACTACAGGCCTATAGCGATAACTTCCCTGCTTGCGAAGGTGATGGAGCGTATAATAAACACTCAGCTTCTAGGATATATTGAAGATGGCCAGCTGATCAATGATCGACAGTACGGTTTCCGTCATGGTCGTTCAGCTGGCGATCTTTTAGTTTATCTCACACACCGGTGGGCTCAGGCCCTAGACAGCAACGGCGAAGCACTGGCAGTCAGCCTAGATATCACTAAGGCCTTCGACCGGGTCTGGCACAGGGCTCTTCTCGCGAAGTTACCATCTTACGGTCTCCCTGAGAGGTTATGCAGTTGGGTAGCCAGCTTTCTGTCTGAGCGACATATAAAGGTCGTTGTCGACGGTTATTGCTCAGATTTGAAACCCATAAACGCTGGTGTTCCCCAAGGGTCTGTGCTGTCTCCTACTCTGTTCATTCTGCATATCAATGATATGCTTGAGCGTGCAAACGGCATTCATTGCTATGCAGATGACAGCACGGGAGATGCCTATTATACAGGCCCTGCAAATGCCTCTCGGTCACAAGTGGTGGATAGCAGAATCAAACTTGTGTCTGAAGTCGAGAACTCTCTGGAGCAAGTCTCGGAATGGGGTCGATTTAATTTAGTCGAGTTCAACCCCACGAAGACACAAGTTTGCGCGTTTTCCGCTAAGAAAACCCCATTTGTCAACGCGCCTCAATTCCAGGGTACCGCGCTCACCGTTGTAAAAGTGTTGGGATTCTGGGCGTTGACATTTCGAGCGACGTATCGGAGTCATCTGGAAACTAAGGCCAAATTGGCCTCCAAAAAGCTTGGTGTCCTAAACCGGGCGAAGCAGTACTTCACTGCGAGGGACCTACTGATGCTTTATAAAGCACAGGTTAGGCCTCACATGGAGTACTGCTCTCATCTCTGGGCAGGGGCGCCACAATACCAGCTTAGTCCATTTGACGCCGTACAAAAGCGCGCGGTTCGAATTGTCAACGAACCACGAGTCACTAACAGGTTAGAACACTTAAGTCTGAGGAGAGACATAGGATGCCTCTGCGTGTTCTACCGGCTTTACAATGGTGAGTGCTCCGAGGAATTGTTCGATTTGGTGCCAACTTCACCCTTCCATCATCACACCACTCGCCGAAGATTGAAGTTTCATCCACATCGCTTGGACTCGTGGCGAACGACTACGGTCCGTTTTTCACGATCGTTTTTGCCGCGAACGTGCAGGATGTGGAATGAGCTTCCTTCTGAGGTATTCCCGGAGCGCTATGACATGGGGTTCTTCAAGAAAGGTGTAAAAAGAGTTCTCCTTCAGGGCCGGCGTTGCACTGGTGACTCCCCTGGTGTTGCTCGTGTCTATAGGCGACGATGACCACTTACCATCAGGTGGCTCGTCTGCTTTTACGTCAGCCCTTCAGGCTATATAAAAAAAAAACGTAAAACTCGTACCAAGGCCCCAGCTATTGTATTCCGGTGTCACAGGAGGCCTACTACGAAAAACAAACGTAATTGACGGATGACGGATCGCACGGTCGTCAATACTTTTAAAGGAAATATTGCTCTCGTAGACGCACTATAAGTATACGATCATACACTTTTGTGGTAAGAAATGGAATGTCTCTCGTAATCCAGCATAGCTGGCATCAACGAGAGCAACACACAGCAACACACTTCAGATATCGCATTCCGCTGTCACGAAACAGGAGCGCGCGGGCCCTCGGCTATATTGATAGTCTGTTGCGAAATAACCTCGCCCAACTTATTCAAACAATCGAATTAGAAGGTGGCCGCCGCGCGAGCTTTTAATGGTACGGTAAACAGTTTTAGACGCTACATTCCTTCTTATCTAAGATTTCTTACGTTAGAAAAAGAAAATATAAATGCACCCTAATACAACAAATAAGCTTTGACATATAAATATTTTGTAAAAATAATCCAATTTATATGAAAGATTTACATTAATATAATATTGAATGAATTTACTCGAGCTTGATTATCTACTTGTATCTTGATTGCACTGAAAATCAGCGTCACGTAGGTTCAGCACTGCAGCAACTAAGATTACATCAACTCTACTCCAATTCGACTCCGATTCAACTCACAGGAAAGCATTAAAATATTTAAATTAAAATAGGTATGAGCTTTATTACGCTTCATGCTTGAGTTTTCGACCAGAGGCCTAAAACTGCTAAATTACAACTACAATCATTATTTGCGTCTCGTTTTAATAAGTTAATAAGTTATATTTTTTAATAAGTTATATTTCATGTACGTAATGTTTTAAAAATGATTCCTTCAGACTATTCCAACACGATACAATGAAAGCATTTACAAATTAGCAAACATAGGCCCCAGATCAGAGTTGGCTACAGGTATAAAATACTTCGTCAATCGTGCGTGGCGTTTTTTTAGTTCATACTTAACTATTGAAAATTCAACCGTAAGTTTAACGATATACGGCTTAAATTTTAACGATACGGATTGAGTTGATATGCTTTAAACTGAGTAATATAAAATAGTAAACCGTATTGCTCTATACAACGATAATGCTCAATTTATTCTGGTATACTAACATTTATTCACGTATATACAAAATTTTCCTAGTAGCTTAAGTCTATCTGGGTTGCAGAAATATATTTTCATTGTTTCTATCTCTGTGTAGGTGGTATTTAGTTCGTTTAAATTGCACAATAGATCTTGCACGGGTTTAACATTATTTATAGAATTTCTTCCGGAACTAGAGAACATTTCGACGGCCGCAAAGAACAAACGGTCATCTACAAAAACGTTAGTTTTCAGGAGAGCGTTTTTAGTTCAAAAATGGTATAACTTCTACAATTACAAAGATATCTTCGTCGATTTTGGAATAGTTAATTATTACAATATTAACTATTATTTGGTATAGGTAAATTATTAATAATTCTTTAATTTTTAAAATTACGGCAGATATCTTTTTCTACTTCGATCAAGAAAACAAGCAAATTGAGTCAACTGCCATATATTCGTTTCTACTTGGGACCTGATAATTATTTATTCTGTAACTATTTTATTAATTTAATGATTGATTTTTATTTTTATTGATCATATAAAACCAATTTCATCAAAACAACAAATATAATTATTATTGTCACTAAAATACTGTAGTTGTCTCACATTACTTCGGCATTCTTACGTTGAAGCTATTGGATAATTGCAGATATACCTAAACTATTTTGAGTTTTAGGGTGTCTTATAAAAAAAAAGTTTTGTGATTCTTGTTAATAATTGTATTTGTAATATAAAGTAACTAAACATTATAATTTCAAAGAAATAACTACTAATAATAATTATATTTTAACAGTATTTTGTATCATAATCATCATCTTTGTATCAGTATCATAAGTAACTCAATAACTACTCGTTTGACGAAACTCAAATTTTTACGGGACCTAACCTAAAGCCTCAGCTTTTGATTAAAAGAAGAATGATTAAAATCGGAACTCTAAGTAGTAAGATATGAGGTAACATACATATATAAAAATTATTAAGGATAATTCAAAAACCATTGGTCAGATGCCGCTTAAACTTATATGAGACCACAATGCAAATACCAGCTTTCAAATAAAAAGAGAATCATAAAAATCTGAACACTCAATAAAAAGTTATTAGGAAAAAACCATAAATACACACTTTCAAAAATCCTTACACATTATTCAAGTAAATTCAAAATTACTCATCAGATGTCGCTCAAATTTATATGAGACCTCAAAAAAAGTACCAGTTTTCAAGGAAATAAAGAATCATTAAAATCGGTTAAGCCAACACGAAGTTATGGGGTAACAAACATACCAACAAAGATAGGAAAAAAAGGTATAAATATTTTTTACATTTGTGGCTTGGTTGAATGTTACTTCCGGATTCAATTTTCAATTATTTTATTATTCCAATTGCAAGCAGTCATCATCAGACATTTTTTCTTGCTGAAGAGCCTCGAGACTTCGCAGGTTATTTTCGTAAGGACAGCTGGCCCGCCGCATTGCGCGACGTACACAAGGACAAATGGTATATGTCCGTTTGTACTTTGTCGAATTTTAAATAAGTAGTGCAGATGTCTTTTTGTACGTTGAAAAATTGGTGTAAAAAACAACATTTTTCGAGAAAAAAAAATATCACAAGATAGAACAAAGAATTCTGAGTTGAAATATGCAAAAAAACGATTTTGGCAAAATTGCAGATGTCTTTATGTTCTTTGCGGCCGTCGATTTTATGTTCAGCAGAGCGGATTCAATTTTATTATAGCTGTTTTTGTTTGTACATGGTGAAATGTGGGTAAGGTTATAAATTTAAATATGTGTGTTAATTGTAAGTATAACTACGAGTATAACCGTGTTGTTAAACAAAGAGAATATTTCTGCCAGCTTACAATATATACAAACCATGTATTATACAGATAATTTCAAGAATATATTCGCGTTGCGTATAAAAATGCAAATCATGTTTGTTAAGTTAGTATGTACATACACATAATATAATGACAATGAATGTGACTTCTGCATTCTATTGGCCAGAATGGTTTACGCAGGTATCTATATCATTAAATAATTATGTATTATGCATATTATAAAATCTAATTAAAATCAACACTATGACGCGGAAGTACTTATCTATAAATCCATTTACTTTAAATGTTTTTAATTGATGATAATATAGGGCACATTTTCTGCCTTGATGATTTGCGATGGTCTGTTAACGTTCGTATACACGCAGTTTATGGTTTGTTTTATTTTAAGTACATAAATAACTACATCACTACATGTAAAGACTTCATACTTCATACATATAACCTAATTTCTATTTAAAAGGGACTAGAGAAGACTTAATTTCTTGTAAAATTTGCATTATATTATTTAATCATTTACATTAACAATCATTCGAGCAATTAATAATAATTAAATCAAATGAAAATCTGTTGTTGTGGTTTTGAACTGTTGAGCTCATTAATAGGTAAACACAAAATATTTAATATCATATTACCAACTATTGTTAAATTATTTCTTACATTGCATTTATTATCTACTATTTGTATAATTGTAATATGTAACTTCTTTAAAACTTTAAAGGCTAGCTCCACAAATACACACATCAAAAGTGTCTAGGGATCAAGCATTTTTATGCGGATTTCTTGAGATTGAGATGTGGCTTTGTAATAAATTTATGATTTTATAAAGTATTGGTATGAGACCGGATACAAGACGTATACGACACTGGAGAACCCCTGGACGCCAACAGCGATTAAAATCCTGCCAGGAAGTCCATCCTTATAGTGGTGGAACCATCATGGTATGGGCGGGTATTTGGATCGGCGGAAGAACTGAGTTGATTTGGATCAGAGGCAACCTCAACGCTCAAATTTATGCTGAGACGATTGTATCAGACGTCATCGTTCCTCTACAAGTGCAAATCGGTCCCTTATTTCAGTTAATGCATGATAATGCACGACCGCACACCGCAAGAGTTGTAAGACAGACTCTCGCCGCAGCTAACATCAATGTCCTGCCCTGGCCTGCTCAGTCGCCAGACTTGAACCCGATTGAGCATGCATGGGATATGCTACAGAGAAGAGCTCTGCCGAATATGGAGGGTATCCAGTGGCAAGAAGACCTTTTTTTGTTGTTGCAACGAACATGGGCGGCCATTCCACAGCGTGATTTGGATGAACTCATTTTGAGTATGCCAAACCGATGTTCTTGTGTTGTTAGTGTTCGCGGTAGAAACACGGATTATTAATTGTTTAAGTTACCCAATAAAATTTTAAAGAAAACTGTTATTTCAGTCTTTTTTTCGAACTTTAATGTTAGTGGTTCAAATGTCAAAAATCCCTTTATTAGGAAAATGGCAAATTTCTTTATTAATGCAAAGGTGACTTGGTTTATCGTTACTGTGACAAACGAAAACACTTTATTTGATGAATCCTTAAAGAAAATTTTAATTAATATCAATCAGGAGAAAAGTTATTGCAAAAATATATGTTGATCCCTAGACACTTTTGATGTGTGTAATTGGATATATGCAAAACTATGATACTTCTGAGACGTTTTAATTCAAACTAGGTAAGTATGTAGTCAAACAAATTTTAGTTAGGCACATTTGAAGGTGAGAGCAGTTCCCAAATCGTAAGACCGACTTTCCAAGCACCGCTTTCGTTGCGTTTTTATTGCTGTATTTAACACTTGAAAATAAATCAAGATAAAATTTTACGGTATGGGTTGCTGCATTTTCTACTTTTATGTAACTCGCTATAGAAAAAGGAATGGCGCGGGAGGCAGTTGCGCAATGTGCAATCTTCGCTATTTAGAACTTTATCCGAGCTACGGAGAATCAGACATTGTTGAGCTCTTACTATTGCTTCCTAGGTATTCTCAGATAAAGCCATTAATTATAAAGGCGATATAAAATTAAATATTATACCTATAATTTCTATGCAGGCAAAATCATGTGCATTCGTTAGTTAACTACACGTTAAAGCGACACCTGTAACTGCTACAATGGATCCAAAAGAAGCATTAAAAGTACAAGTTATAGCTTATAATAACAAAATGAAA
Source organism: Hesperia comma (assembly GCA_905404135.1). Lineage (NCBI taxonomy): Eukaryota > Metazoa > Arthropoda > Insecta > Lepidoptera > Hesperiidae > Hesperia > Hesperia comma. Next base: position 8,257,805 of record FR990021.1, on the reverse strand, counting down.
AGTCACCCGTGCAGCCAGACGATTCAACCTTGCACGGGTAGCAGCCGGCTATCGACCCTGCCAGGCGCATCCCTGCGAGACTTCATAACACTACCCACTTTATATTCCCTGCATACACACAAAGCATAGCCATTGCTTGTACATCTACTCAATAACCATTTTATATACCTTACAAAACTGCCAAATAATTCCTAAACCAACCAAAACAACGCTGATCTTGAATTGATTCTGAATTCTGTAGACAGTTCTGTAGGGCTATTCACTTATGGCATCGGCGAAGACCGGAATGTTAAATTTAGAACCTTCACAAAAGAAAAAGGTATAAAAAATGTTTTGGGCGAGCAGCGAACACTTTTCGGCCTCGGTCGTTTGGTTACCTGCTAAGAGACAAGAGAGCGAAACGAGTAGAGATAATATCTGCATACATCAAAGATGTATTAAATATCTAGATGGAACATCGAATCCGCGAAAACGTGTCAAAAAGTTGTGGCCAACTGTTGGCCACAACTTTTATATCATTACGCACAGATTACGCACACATAGACAATAAATGAACGCGAAAAACATCGCCTACACGCACACATGCTTGATAATGTTGCCTTGTTTTTTTTGTTTTCATTGTAGGGCGACGCTCAATCCAGATATTTAATACATCATTGGCATACATATACATACATACGAAATGACAAGACAAAGCTTTCATTTTTTGCTTTCAAATTAAGTTTATCTGATATATACTTCCATATAAACAAAGGTTACTCATAACGTGACATTAACATTTCTCATTATGCCATTATCGTTGAAGACGTTTTTCATAAAATAATAATATCAATAATTACTGAATTAATTATTGATATCGAATGAATTCATAATAGCTGCATTAACGATGCAATAGCGATGTGAATTGTAAAAGATGATAATAATATCGCCCGAATACTCGGTAAAATAGAAACAGGGGTAACATTTTAGGAAAACGGTCGAAACGAAGGAGGGTGCGCGTTGTAAAAACATCGATACTGCATTAATGTAGCTCGGGAAGCGGAAAGTAATCGGACGAGAAATTTTATGCCGTCTCCTTAATCGTTATAGAAACAATGTGACTATTTATTGTGGGTTAGTTAATTAGTTCATAATGATAATTATTGTAAAAGTGACTCGATTTCCACGTTACTCCCTCTACCTGCTGTCGTTTGACGTTTGCTTACACAACAAAGAAAGTTATACGCTTGCGGGGAAAAGTAACTTTCGCTATTTGTACTTACTAATTGAAATATTATGAGACCGATAACAAACAAGGTGGTCCTTAATCGATAGGAAACAGCATTTACATTATTGGTTAAATATATACCATTAACACACATGTTAGCGCATCAAACTAATTGGTATTAATTTCCAATCCACTGCGAGCATACAGACTTCTATAGCAGCTCTAATGACGGAAAGTCCTTCGAAGAACATAGCAAAATAAACTAGTTCCGTATTGACTCCAACAACCAAAATAGCTCACCTAGCTAAGGCCATTATACGTTTGTATAATCCAATTTTCCAATGCAGGGGCACCACTTCGACAACACTATATCACCACTGGAGAAATAATAGAAAAAAAATGTAAAAGCGTCACTAAAACCGAATAACTTCGGTGTGCGAGTGCGTATCACGTTTGACAGTTTCACTTCACCGCATGGTTATTAGTTCGCGCGGAGTGATGTGACAGACGTCCATACGCGTCGGGGAGTGACGGGCGACTGGTTTGGTGGCGATCGTGTGTGCGGCGTGACGTGACGCCGGCTGCGCGGGTAGCTCTTCTCTTGCTCGGAGAGAGGACGAGGCGAGGGGCCGCGCCGCGAGGGCGGAGCGCCCGGCGCCCGCAGGACAGCTGCGCACCGCGAACCCTTTCTCTGATCTGTTTCACAGCTCTCCGCTCTGTTTTGCCTCAACAATACTTGTCGACGAATTCATTTACTGCCCTTAAGCGATTGTAATTACAGCAATTGAGTTTCATAGTTGCGTACGCTGTGTTTTATGAACAATATTCCACATGGTTTTACCCCCAAAGTAATTGGTCGTGCAATTCTACGAGTATATGTCATAATAAACTAAGACAATAAAAACACGAAGTCAACAGTTTTTCTATTTGTAGGTTATACAATGTTTCAACAGAATAGACTTATTACGGTTGAAAGTTAAACAAACGACATAGACGATCCAGGTGACATAAAAACTTGAAATTAACGTCACGCTTTAGACAAAACGATTTGGATACGGTTACTAAAAACTAGAAAGTTTTCAGTCTTCTTGCAATGCAATTCACTGAACCAGAATATTATTTTTTACTGTCCTACAATAGTAGAAGTATGTATAAGAGTAAAATTTTAGAACGTCAAAAACATGTCTCTGAAAATAATTTCTTGTAGCGAGAAACTCACATCTGTTAGTCCTGCGAAAGTGGATTAAGTTGTTTCTCGTGCTCGAAACTCCGTACTAGTATAAAAGAAGGGCAGATGTTTGTAATTGTTCGTTAGTTCTATAGTGCCGTTTTGCAGAATCTTTGCTGTGTTCATCTATATATCACTAATTATAATTTACCGTGAGCACCTTTATGACTTTTAAATTGCACAGAGTGAGAAGCTACATAAAAAAGAAAGTACCGGGAGAGCAATATTTTCAATCGATATACATGTACCCTACACACTAAACAGTTTCACTCGCAGACTCGCAGATAAATGAATACTTTTGGACCGAGAAAAGCTTACCAAAAAAAATACAGTTTGTAGTCAAAATTTGGGAAAACTTGTTTTTATTGAAGTTTAGGAGATCCCAGAAATAATACTCAAAGTTCACAGTTTATACTTTTATATATTTTCAAGATTTTGCATTTAAAGCATGAAATGGTAAAGTGCCGCATATTATTTTTCATCGCACCTATTCGAAAAAGACGACTTGGTTCGGACTTACGGGGTTCCAAAGTTGCTGTTTTCTATTCAGCGGGTGGGAATGAATTTTCATACAACTTTTCCTGACGGCTAGATCTTTTCCGTCCTATTTTGAATTTAGAACATTTTAGTATTTTGCGCTAAAGAAATCGAACGCAAATATTGTTTGAATAAAGAATGTCTGGTACGACGCGAGGGCCCCGCCAGCTGAATAATAAAAAAAGAAATCAAATTAAGATTTCGTTTTCAAATTAAAATTAAGTTTTCGTGCATTTTTACGTATTATTTTCTATTATATATATATATATATTATTTTCTCATAGTGGGTGATGAAAAGTAGAGTGTATCACTCGGGTGCAAGTATATTTTTGGCTCGGGCGACGTACTTTGAATCCCTCGCTACGTTCGGGATTCTACTAAAGAATCCCTCGCTACGCTCGGGATTCTACTCTAGAATCCCTCACTTCGCTCTGGATTCAAAAAACGCCCTCGCCGAAAAAATATTACTTTGCACCCTTGTCATACAATCTACTATTCAATACTATTTGAAATACGTTGCTTATTTATAACGGTAACTAAATTACTTGATCGATCGATGGCAATTGTGTATTATAACGACTTTGTTAACAACAAAATAGTCACTCCAAAGCTTGACATAACATTATGAGTAAGAAAATTAAATACCTTTTATATTTTTAAATCGATGGCAAGTGCCACAGATTCACTCACGCGCACTATTTACGATTAACTTTCTCATTTACTATTCATCTTGACCTTTCCTTTCTATAACATTCACTTTAAATAAGGGTCAATTGACTTTTTACATCAGTATCCAACTAAAATCCTCGAAGCTCATATGATTAATTAATTCCACAATAAAATTATTCTTATAATCTGCTATCTTGCTTGAAGGCCTTAGTAAAGATATGCGATACCAATTTTTAAATTATTTTAATGTTTCGTAAAGATATTATATCTATGTATTAAAATCTACTTAATTTAAGTTATTATGTTAAGATGTGTGACCTTAAATGTATATTTACATTTTTAAGTTATATTTACTTTCGACTGATAATTTTAGCGAAGTCATAATATAATTATAAATCACACACTAATTGATCGCGACTTTGCGACATTCGAAGATCACAATCTGATCTTTTATATTTTTACGTTTAATTAACGAGGCGGTTTAAACAACTATGAAATAAATATTTCATTAAGTTCAGAAACATGATAAATAATCTGCGCGATTACATATAAAGATTCTAGATTAGGTACATTCTACTGTAAATATTAATATCACTGTAAAGAAACAATTCTAGTAAAAAGGAAATTTATGGAATCCCTGAAAAAAAATCTATCGCTAATAGAACAATAAGCAAGATATTACCTATCGATGTAGGTATTAATTTTCATCCAAAAAAATTAGAGTGTAATAAAAATTTAAAATCACCTGAAAAAAATAATAGCATATGTATGCTATTATCTACATCTCTATTGGCGTAAGGACGTTGGTAATTGAGTTGTTCTCAAAAAAGTGTCCCGTCATGAAATTTTCATGAAAACAATTCGTCAAGAAACGTCAGGAAAATGTCACGAAATTTTGTCAAGAAAATTAGGCACGCAGTCATATTTCACAAAATTACATCGAAAGAATCTATTAGATCCAACAACTAAAGGTTTTTGACTATTTATCACCTTTTTTACAAAGTTTTGTACATATTTTGATCAAAATATTACTTACTTTTTAAGTCGAAACACGTCAGGAAATATTTTTTAAAGCACGTCTTTTAACGTATACAGACCCGACTGTTTTATTATTACTGACGGCTAAACAAATTGGCGGCAATGAATTTTTAACTATGAAATCTAACAGGGTTGGCCTACCTTATAATACAAAATTCTACCTGGAAATACTGTTCTGATGATGGGAACAGCGTCAAGAAATGTGTCACGAAAATTATCAAAAAATGTGGGACATTAAATGTTTTTTGAATTTTAAATAACAAAAACGGCATTAAAAAGCCTAAGTGTGATTTTAAATAGTATTACATATTATATAACTGTAGATAAGATTAAACCTCTTTCTAAATATAATTTGAAAATATAGAATACGAAGACTTAAATATCTCAAGATAGGGTGGGGACATATTATTTTTGTATGGGGGGCTAGTTTACTGACGAGAGCAAATTGTTTTTTTAGATTAATTTTACTATCTGTATGAGTATAAACGCGTTTAAAGAAACAGGATTGATCCGAACAACAAATTTATATTATAAAATTTGCTAATAAGAAGGTTCTTTTAATTCATAAAACGCTTTTCATGTCAAAAATATTAAAGTGGACAACTTTTTGAGAACAACTCAATTAGCAAGAAAACGCGATAGCTAACCTTTATGCTAACTAACCATTAATAGAGAGTAGTGCTGGTCTGATCTCGACTCTCGCGGTGTTCACTGAGAAAGCTCCTATCGCCCGGTGAAAACCCTACGAACGACGTACCAGCTGTCACGCATACTTGTATCTACCTACAGCTTTCAAAAACGACCGACAAAACCAAATAATTCCACCGGCGACACACATAAAAACATAAAAATATTTAAGTAATGAATCTTATAAATCTTCCATAGTATGTTTTTACACGTACATGTTTGAAATTTCACGCATGTTTAATTAACCATACAATTTACGTAATACATGTAAGTTCGAAAATTTTAATGGGAAAATTTATTTCATTTATTATGATCAGCTATTATCATCACTTAAAGAAATTTGCGTGTAGTGCGTACGAAGTGAAACTTTTTAATGATATACCTATAGTTTTTTCGTATTAACCAATTAAAACCAAAACGATTAAAAACATCACTTCAAATAATAAACTTGTTGGCTAATAGTAACTTAACGGCGATCAAAAAAATAGGTATGACCATAAAATCACCAGAATACGAAGAAATTGGCTAGTATCTATTATCTATTTAATGGGCATGCATATTTTGGCACGTATAAATTAGATTACTTTTAAATTTGAATAATTTTTCTTTATTATTTACATTTCACTTTCTGATAATAATACCTATTTTATTTTGATGGCATCATGATAACCTACTTTCATGCTTAATATGAAAATTATTAATTCATATAATTTAAACAAACAATAAATTTTTCATCACACCTATTCGAAAAAGACGACTTGGTTCGGACTTACGGGGTTCCAAAGTTGCTGTTTTCTATTCAGCGGGCCGGAATGAATTTTCATACAACTTTTCCTGCCGGCTAGATCTTTTCCGTCCTATTTTGAATTTAGAACATTTTAATATTTTGCGCTAAAGAAATCGAACGCAAATATTGTTTGAATAAAGAATGTCTGTTACGACGCGAGGGCCCCGCCAGCTGAATAATAAAAAAAGAAATCAAATTAAGATTTCGTTTTCAAATTAAAATTAAGTTTTCGTGCATTTTTACGTATTATTTTCTATTATTTTCTATTATATATATATATTATTTTCTCATAGTGGGTGATGAAAAGTAGAGTGTATCACTCGGGTGCAAGTATATTTTTGGCTCGGGCGACGTACTTTGAATCCCTCGCTACGTTCGGGATTCTACTAAAGAATCCCTCACTTCGCTCTAGATTCAAAAAACGCCCTCGCCGAAAAAATATTACTTTGCACCCTTGTCATACAATCTACTATTAACATACTCGTATTACACATTAGGTATAATCAGTCAAATTAGCGATTAACCAAACGAATGAGAAATGAATTTTTGTAAACACCGGATATTAGGATTCTTGTACATGTTGCAATTTGCATGTGGACTAGACATCAATAATACCTCGATTCGGGAATAAAAAAGTTATCTGTCAAAATATGTCTGTCCCAGCTAGAGTTCGAATCCGGGACACCTCACTTTGCAAGCAGGGTCACTTCACTACTCACTACTAACTATCCTTGGCGCTGCGCGCTGAGTCGCCAGGTTACAGGGTACTAAAAAAATGTAACTCGGCAATTTCAATTAAGTTAGGGGGGTTCACTTTATTTTATTTTTTGTTAGTAAAACGAAATCCGCGTAGTGAAATAGCGTTGCCAATTATGACTTGAACAACATTTTTATATTAGTACAACGTTACATAGTTTTTTTTACTTATACGATCGAAATAGACCCCATTCAATGGTATGTTGCATACGATTTAATTTAGTGACTAAATAGTTGTTTACTGATAAATTTAGATTTGTTAACTGCCCATACTTAACTACCCAATTATTTATTTTAATGCTCAATCACTTGTTTCATTACTTATTGAAATATTACTTATTTTGTGACTTGTACGTATCATTTAGTTTAGCTACGTTTTTACTCTTAAACTTGTTAATAAAGAAAAATTTTGTGATAATTTTTTATCCTATCAAAAATAACATAATTAAACTTTTTTTTTTTTTTTTTTTATGGAATTAAGATAGCAAACGAGCATGCAGTACCACCCTTCCCCTGCCGCCCATAACAACTGTGACCGACCTAGAACTAGACTCAAATGGTATAAATTAGGGTTGCCAACCGTCCTGTTTTCCCAGGACATGTCCTAGTTTTTGTAGTGTCCTGGGACGTCCTGAATAGTTTTTAAGCAGCGTCCTGGGTTTTTAAATTCCTACTCTAAAAGACGACAGCTTAAACGCCTTGTGGCTAACATATTTCAAGCAATGTATTTGTGAGGCAGAAAGTGGCTGAATATGTATTTAGTATACCGTGTCATAACGCTAATGTCGAGAGAGTCTTTTCCCTCATAAATTCACAGTGGTCAAAAGAAAGAAACCGATTATTGCCAACAACAGTAGCTGCAATCATCAAAACTATTATCAAACATCAAAATTATCGATATGAAGTGTGACCAATTTTATGATTATTTGTTAACTCAACCACAGCTACTGAAGGAAATTGGTGGGGTTGAAAAGTACAGTAAAAATTAATAACTTATAACATATAGGCTACTGTTTATTCCGGAATTCCCGTGGGATCAAGATTCACGCGGGAAAAACCCCTATGCATGAAAGCGCCGCCTTAAACTTTTATGGAACTTTGACTGGGTGATAGAGGAGATTCTGGAGCAACACATAGGCTACTTATTATCACGGAATTCCAGCAGAATTAGGATTCACGTGGGAAAAACTCTTATGCGCGAAGCCAAGTGGTGGGCTTAGATTTTTATGAGACTCACTGGGAGATACCTAAAGTAAGTTGTAAATTAACATATAGGCTACTTATTATCCCAGAATTTCCCGCGGGATCAGGATTCACGAGGGCAAAACTCCTATGCGCGAAGTAAGTAATGGGCTTATATTTTTATGGGATTTTCACTGGGAGATAGAGGAAGTTGTAAAGTAACATATATGCTACTTTTTATCCCGGAGTTCCCGCGGCATCATAATTCACGCAGGAAAAACTCCTATGCGCAAAGTTGCGGGCTTAGATTTTTATGGGATTTTCTCTGCGAGATAGAAAAAGTTCTGGAGTAACACATAGGCTACTTATAATCCCGGAATTCCAGCGGGATCAGGATTCACACGGGAAAAAATCCTATACGAGAAGGCGCGGGCTTAAATTTTTATGGGACTTACTTGGAGATAGAGGAAGTTGTGAAGTAACATATAGGCTACTTTTTATCCCGAAATTCCCGCGGGATCACGATTCACGCAGGAAAAACTTCTATGCGCAAAGTTGCGGGCTTAGATTTTTATGGGATTTTCACTGGGAGATACCTAGGGGAAGTTGTAAAGTAATATATAGGGTACTTTTTATCCCGGAATTTCCGCGGGATCAGGATTCACGTGGGAAAAACTCCTATGCGCGAAGTAAGTAATGGGTTTAGATTTTTATGGCACTTTCACTGGGAGATAGAGGAAGTTGTGAAGTAACATATAGGCTACTTTGTATCCCGGAATACCCACGGGATCAAGATTCACGCGGGAAAAACTCTTATGCGCGAAATAGTGGGCTTAGATTTTAATGGGACTTTCAATGGAAGATAGAGGAAGTTGTAGAGCAATGTACGGGCTACTTTTTACCCTGGAATTCCCGCAGCGCAAAATCGCATATGTGGGAACGAGGTCGCGGGTTCAGATGTTTATGGGACTTTCAGTGGGAGATAGAGGAGGTTATGGCGCATTGTATAGGCTACTTTTTGTTTCTGACTTCTCGCGGGATCGAGATTTATGCGGGAAAAACTTTGTGACACACTTGAATTCCACGCGAGCGGAGCCGCGGGCACAGCTAGTTTATAATATAAGAATTTATTAGATAATATAAATAACCTAAGTTTAAAAACTCATAAACTACTCGACAGATGCTCAATTCAACCCATCTAGGTGTAAAATTCTCGTAACTACAAATTAATCAAACCCAAAGTGGCCAAGTGCGGATTGGCGGACTTCACACACCTTTGAGTTTTGCGAACTCTCCGGCATGCAGGTTTCCTCACACGATGTTTTCCTTCACCGTTTGTAGCAATTGACATTTAAATGCTTAAAACGCACATAACTCCGAAAAGTCAGAGGTGCGTGCCCTGGGATTCGAACCCGGAACCTCCGAATAGAAGGCGGAATTCTTAACTACTAGGCTATAATGTTATATAGGTAGGTACTATTATATTTATCGTGGATTCTTCAATTATAAACAAAACAACGGATAATTTTCATAGAATTTCGTCGATAGTGAAATTATGTCATCAGCTGGCACTGTCACATTCACATTTTTCGTTCAGTAAGCAGGTACCTATACATAATGAGCCTGTGCCTATTTGAGTCAATGATTTGAGTTTGTTCTAAGTCGGTCACAGTCACATGACAATGGGGGGCAGCAGAAGGCTGATCAAAGAAAGGTTGAAAATAAAGTATTTTCACATACTTTATTTGTATGCAAAAGTATAAAGTATAATTACTAAAAATAACGTAGGATACTTTATATTAAAGTATGATTGGCAACCCTACCACGAACTGTACGGTGCGCTCTACACAACAGACGAGCACACCGGACTCCGAACTGGCGACTGGACGGTCGACATGCCGCCTATTCTATCGAAACATAAACATGGAAAATCTTTATATAACTCCAAAAATTCAATACCTAACTGCTTTTTTCTCCGTACTAATAACAGTGTCTTCAAGAACGCCAAGGCGTTGCTCGGAATCCATTTCTGTTACCTAACACGTCGCGACATGTTGCGCGTGCAGTGGCACAATAGCGACTGGACCGACAAATGGTATGGTTCGGTGCGGTGAGCCGTCCACACCATCGAATCGGTCCGGACCGCACCGCGTTCGATGTGCAAGCGCTCCGAACCAACCGCACCGATATTTGTCCGGCGCGGCGCACCATGCACCACACGAGCGAATATGGTTCGGACCGCACCATATGGGTGCGGTTCCACTGAGGCGGAGCGGAGCTGTGCGCGATTAACCAATCACATGGCTTGAAATCCATATCTCATTGTGCCTCGCGTGATTTTCGAGCCATGCGATTGGTGAATCGCGCACAGCTCCGCTCCGCTCCGCCTCAGTGGAACCGCACCCTAATCGTGGTTCGGCCCGGACCAAGTTCGATCGTCTATTTATACCTTAAGCTTTAACTGGCACTTCATTAAAACACGTTACCAAAAATGTTTGTCAAAGTCATGATGACACCAAAGATGAGTTACCTAACATTTTATACCAGCGAAACAACTGTAACTTTTTTTGATACTATTGAGCTATATCTAAGTCATTTCCTAGACAATTATGTGGTTTAGAATAAAACTAAGTACAAGTTAGTTGTTTTATAACACAACCTAACATAGGAGCACGATAAAACATTAATGGTGATAAATAAAAATAATGTACCTAACAATTATTTTCTAGCAAAACTGTAACAAGAAGAACGAGCGGATTCTACGAGTATAACACTTAATACATTATTAAGTTCGAACAAAAAAGCGGAACGCTGCAGTGAAAGTGCATCACGGCTATTGTGCCTGCGCAGCATTCGGAGCATTTTTCAGAGCAGAGGAGTGAAACGTAAGAAAGCGCCAAAAAGCGGGAGAGGCGAAGTAAAATTTGAAAGCGCTACACAATAGCGCGTTGTCGAAATTGGAAAGTTGAGCGGTGCGCGTTGGTTGCGTAACAGCTCTTACGGTGTGACGCTGACGAAAGGTACCGCGTGACGTCAGTGCACGAAAGTGCATCGGCCCGCGCCCCACCCACCAGGGCTGCACGTGCGTTGCAGCATGCGCTTCCTGCATCGGAGGACTTTCTAATGGGAAACCGTCGCACCATGCACGCCTTCTCTCTAACTCACTATTGGGAAACTCGACTCACGCGCAGCGACACTAAACGAGATGCATCTAATTGAGCAACGAGCGTTCTCTTCGCCTCGCTCTTACACAATCTTATACGGTGTTTGGATTCGATAAGCTTCACGATTAGGTCTTTTGTACATGATACGTACAGTGCACTCAGTTTTACATTTTTGTTAATTACTAAGTATACACTATATACACGATAAATAAAATAAAATTGTAAAGTCGGCTACGAAAATTGAGCCACTTCGAATTTATGGCAAAATATTAAATTTATGCATTTAATCTAAACTAATAATTACTTTTACCCAATTCCATAGATTTAAACAAAAGAATAATTTTAAAATATATTTACATAAATTAAAATTCTTAAATTTTAATTGGGATCAATAAGCTTAACATTTAAATACTGATCGAATTTGTCAGCACTAAACTAAACCCACATAAAAAATGACTTCGTTATTTTAAATATTTAAATGTATTATGTAAACAAATAAACATAAGTAGCCATAGGTACTGTACTAACTATATCGCATAATCGCATGGACTACACACACACCTTTGGACTACACACACCTTTGGACTACACAAACATTTTCAGGTATCAAACATGCAGGTTTCCGCATAAAAATTTCCTTTACATAATAAACAAGTGATAATTAATTATATTGAAATATGCACAAAAATATTTTTTGAAAATAAGTTATATCCCCTCCCCCCACCCTTCCTCTCTTCGGGAGTCCAATGTTCAAGCTACTTCGCTAATAGCTAGCTAGTAGGTTAGTCTTGGATACCTAGTAGAAATTGAAACAGTTAAACCATCTAAAATAAGGTCTTTGATATTTTTAATTATTATCCTTCTGTCGCCAGAAATGAATGAAGTTAATATAAATTATTATTCTTTTTTTTCGCTTAGCTTGCTTTCTTCTAGAAAAGTTGCGCCTTTTATCTACGAGTTAAACGGAGTTAAAACTGAGCTCGTTCTATCGGCAGTAGAAACTCTACTTTATAACACACTAGCGACCCGCCCCGGCTTCGCATGGGTGCAATAACTATTTAATGGATGTTATTATACATATAAACCTTCCTCTTGAATCACTCTATCTATTAAAAAAACCGCATCATAATCCGTTGCGTAGTTTTAAACAATATTTGCCTGTCCACTGTGGACAGTCCACATTATACAGTTGTGATTGAGATGTCGCCCGAGGAGCTAGTGTTGTTCAGTGCCGCTTACATTTTAATTCGGAAGAACATTGCAAAACGTAAAAAAAGATGGTGGGTTCGAAAATATTTGCTAGAGAGGGAAAGGTTAACCTGTAGTTTTTGTACTCAACATTTTTTTCCGCTTTCTTAGAAACTGAGACCTTACATTGTGTATTTTGAGCTCGATTTCTCTTTTTGGAATATTTAATGTAGTTGCAATATTCTCCCAAGCATCATTCTTTTTAATTTTGTTTTTATAGTTACGATGTGACGTATACCACAATAATCGGGCATTTTGATATAACTCTATGAGAGTCAATACAGTTTCGTTCGACTACACTACTACCATTTCACGGAACACAAGCGACACACGTCCTCACTAAGCAAAGACTGTCGGGCGACTGTCGAGGGACAAGGAAGTCGCGCGTGTCGACGCTCTGCAAGCGTCGACTTGCGACCTGTTCCGCGACACGTAGATGTCGCCTGCGATGTCGGGCGATATCTCCCGCGACGTCGTTCGACACGTAGAATTCTTGTTGGACGACAAGGTCGCGCGACAAATGTCCCTTAGTGAAAACGGGCTTTAAGGACACAAAGGGACAGAGAAAGCGACTTTGTTTTATACTATGTAGTGATACACACACATATTTTTAACACATACACACACACACTCTCTCTCTCACACACACACACACACGCACACACTCATACGCACACAACCATATATTTTTTAGATGTTTTATTTTGGGATAGGCAAGCTTAAAGCTTTCTCTCTACCAGAGAATGTACCCATCTACTATGTAACATAATGTGACCCTAAGCACCCAGTTGTCTTCTTTTACCTACATACATATTGTTTTTTACTAGATTTATTAATATGGATAATTAAGTTTTTTTGCTTTATTTATTTTTAGTTTAGTTTAAATTAAGATAGTTTTGCCATTGTAACAAATTAAGTCTCGACAGCTGCGAAAATTAATTAAGTCTCGCCATCACCCGAACTATGTGCTACAAACGGATGCACTGAAAACCAGCGTTGCGGCTCTGGCATTGCCAGCGCTGCGGCAAAGCTGAGTGTGTTCGGTTTTCTCAAAGTACTGTAGCTTTTGAATATTGTTTAGTGAGTTTTTTGTTTATTTTTATGTTTGTTATTTTGTTCTGCAGTATTTATGAGAAATAAACGTTTTTCTATTTCTATTTTTCTATAAAGAGACTTATATGCTCTATATAGTAGGCCGAATGAATTGAAATCAACATTAAATAAGATTAATATTCTACTTTGTGTAGGTATAACACAGTATAGTGCTATGGAAAACTTTTTCTTTACGGTTACAAATACATAGTAAATAAATAGTATAAAATATTAGTAATATAAAATATAATGTAACATAATTAATGTTATATAAAATATAATATAAAATATTAGTAATAGTAGTTTTTAGGGTTCCGTACCCAAGGGTAAAACGGGACCCTATTACTGAGTGAGACTTCGCTGTCCGTCCGTCCGTCCGTCTGTCACCAGGCTGTATCTCATGAACCGTAATAGTTAAACAGTTGAAATTTTCACAGATGATGTATTTCTGTTGCCGCTACAACAACAAATAGGTACTAAAACACTGAATAAAATAAATATTTAAGTCGAAATATGGCTTCGACGCTTCAGCGATAAATTAGTTACCTTTCGGTCCAAGAGATGGCGTTGCTTGTGGCTACAAAAAACTAAAGTAAATATTTAAGTGAGGCTTTCATACAACAGACCAGATTTTTTTGGCGTTTTTATACATAATGGTACGGAACCCTTCGTGCGCGAGTCCAACTCGCACTAGGCCGATTTTTTATTCTATCGAGTAGTTTATTGAGATTAGCTCGTTCAAACAAACGAACACTCTTCAGCTTTATAATATTAGTATAGATAATCTACTTGTTAACGAGTTAATTTTCAAAAAAAGATTTCATAAAATGCTCACGGTTCATGAAATCCTGAATATACTTAAGTTTGAAAATATGTTTATTATTTATACTTACACTGTGATGAAGTTTCTTTTTAAAACGGCCCGCGTTATTTTTACTGAAATCACCTGGAACAAACAGAATAATAATTATTATCAAATGTTTTAATTATATTATAATTAAACTTTAGATAAACACGTTCCACGTTACCATTTACCATGTCATATTGTTATTTAAACAACAGATAGCAATTAGAATCGTAACACTATGGACCGGTAGCCTACCTACTTAAACACATCCACCGATAAAATGCAGCGAGCGATACCTAAGTGTCCTAAGTACAAAAAACATCATCATGTTTTATTACCCGACTGCGTCAGAAGGAGGGTTATGTTTTTCGAGTGTATGTATGTACCTATGTTTGTATGTATGTCCATTTGTTTGTCGGGCCCCACAGCCCAAACGGTTGAACGGATTTCGACATATGAGACGTATCGTTATCTATGTTATATCGTTAACTATGTTAGTGTCAACGGCCATATGAGTTTTCAAAATGGCTCCCGAAAGTGGAAGAAAAAGAGGGGATAATCTTGAGTTTTTTCTTATCTTAGCAATATGGGTATCAAATGAAAGATCGTGAAAAGCCCTTTTCAAAAATATATATATTATACTAGCTTTCCGCCCGCGGCTCCGCCCGCGTGGAGCTCGTTTGCTATCTTAATTCCATAAAAAAAAAAAAAAAAACTTATGTCACAAAGTTTTTCCTGCGTGAATCCCGATCCCGCGAGAATTCTAGGATAAATAGTGGCTTATATATAATATTCCACTACTTCCACTACCTCCCAGTAAAAGCCCCATTTGAGCTCGCGAGTTCATTCGCGAATAGGAGCTATTCCCGCGTGAACGTCGATCCCGCGGGAATTCTGGGATAAAAATATATGTTGCTCCATAACCTCCTTTATCTCCCAGTGATAGTCCCATAAATAAAAAAATCTAAGCCCGCGACTTGGCGCGAAGGTGTATTTCCCGCGTGTATCCTGATCCCGCGGGAATTGCGGGATAAAAAGTAGCCTATAAGTATGTTGGTCCACAATCTCCTCAGATAGTGAAAGTCCCATAAAAATATAAACCCGCGATTTGGCGCATAAGAGTTTTTCCCGCGTAAATCCTGATCCCGCGGGAATTTCTGGATAAAAAGTAGCCTATATGTTGCTTCAAAACCTTCCGAATCTCTCAGTAAAAGTTCCATTAAAATCCGTTCAGCCGATCCGGAGATAAGCGTGTACAAAGAGACAAACTTTTTTTATAACTTTTCAACCCCTATTTTACCCATTTAGGGATGATTTTTTAAAAAACTTTGATACAGGTTTTTCATTATTTTTTTTCATAATTCTAAACACCAATTTTCATAACACCTGGTTTACAATTGACGGACTTTCATACAAACTTTGAACCCCTATTAGACCCCCTTAGGGGTGGAATATAAAAAAATCCGTTCTTAGCGGATCCCTTCTAACTATAAACTACTACCCTGCCAAATTTCATCTCAATACGTTTAGCGGTTTCTGAGATTTTGTGATGAGTGAGTGAGTGAGTGAGTCAGTGACCTTTCGCTTTTATATATGTCAACGGAAATGTGTTAAATCCGTCATTGTATACAATTCCTAGGCAATGTATACAATGCCTAAAATCGCCAGGCAATGTGTGAAATTAATTATATTGGACACATTTCCTAGGAAATTTATACATTTCCTAAACAGCAATCGGAAATGTAGTACATTAAGATTATAGATCAAGATTTTAATGGGTACGCGGGATAGATAATATGAAGATATTTTATTTTACGTTATGATTTTTACCAGATTGTCTCACCGAGTGCCTTAATCAAAAATATTATTGTGTAAAACAATGAATACTCATTTCCATTACTACTCAGTCAAATTCTTCAAGGTGTAGGTAGGTCGAATTGGTTACAGAACCGAATTAGCCTACCCCTACTCCACGTAGTCTTGTATGCCCTACCCCTAGAGTTTTTTTTAGAACCCGGAGGCGCGGAGGGAGGGCAGCCCCCGCCCGCTGTAACAAAACGCAGACACCCGGGCGAGCCGGAGCGGCTGAGGCTGGTCGCCGAAGGCGACCAGCAAGCCGAAGCTGCGCAGGCGAGCGTGGGTGTCTGTGCTTTGTTACGCAAGGGCGAAGGGGCTGCACCTTCCGCAGCGCCGGAGACGTCACGGTTCGAAATTATGCCCTATATTCTGCGTTTTTACGATTTGGCCAAACGTGGATAACCAAACGTAGACGATTTAACGGTCTGGACAAACTGAGTTGCCCATTTCATGAAATGCGACCATTTGAAGTTAACAAATCTACGATGTGGTCACGACATACACATTTCCTAATACGATATCGGAATTGTATACAATTCCTAGGAAATGTGTACATTTCCTAGGAAATGTATGAATTAAATAATTTTTAAAACAATATTTTACACATTGCCTAAAGAGCTTAGGAATTGTATACATTTCCTAGGAAATGTATACAATTCCTAGATTTCATACATTTCCGGTAACATATATATAGATAACGTTTAGGCACACCACACACGTTTTAACACAAATTGTCAAAAACCATCCCAAAAAGTAGATTTTTTCGTTTTAATAAATAAAACGAGTATTTATTCCAAGGTATTTTTAAGATTCTCTCTGTTTGGGTTTGGTTTGGAACAACTGAAGGAGAGTTGTCTTACTGAAAACATCAGAGTATTAAATCACTGCGCACATTACAAAGACGCGGCAACGGACCAACTAAAACGAAAACATTCAATTATGATCTTTATGTCTTGGTTATTACACTCTTGGCCAACTTAGAACCGACACGAAGTATATAATCGAAATTCAACCCTAAAAACTTAGATATAAACATCATAATTGAATGCTTTCGTGTTAAGTTGAGTCGTTGCCGAGTCGTCATAATGTTCGCAGTCAGTCCTTAATAAAGTAGATGAATATTTGAATTATAAGTAATATCTGCAAGACTACATGTACTATGTGCCTTTACAAATAATGGTCTTTCATCCACTGACCGCTGTATTTTGAACACATAACACTTATGCAAATTGCATTAAGCAATCAAGACAAATCATTTTCTCCACATGAGTTGTGTTATTTTCAACGTTCATCGCATTGACTTGAATGGTACCTACCCATAAAAATACTTACATAATAACACTAACATAAGAGAAAATGTAAAACAAGGGCACCAAAGTTTAGTTAGGTACTCGGAAATTCCGCACAGCAGCGCTACATAATTATAATATTGCTGAGATAGGTTATTCATACCTAACGAAAAAGATTAATACACATTTTTTGAACGCTGGTCACCTTCAAACCTTTTTTGTAATACAAATTAATGTCGTCTTGTGTCCAACAAAGATACTTTATTTGTGAACGAGGCCTTACGGAATGAGGTATACTTGGCAGGAAATAGCTATAGCGATATTGTAATAGAGTTCAGCGACTATGCTTCTCCAAGCCTAACTTCCTAGAATTGATTCTAACGTTCATGAAACCTCTTGGCATTCTATTACGTAAAGCTTGGAGCGCTGCCTGCGCGTGTATCCTGTATCTATGTATAATTTAATACCTATTTCACAGAGTAAAACTTAGGTAGGTACGTACTGCATCTGCATGACAATATTTTCTGAACAACTCATCCTCTTTGCAACATGCTCTTCGTGTGCTCTTTGTTATAATAATATTTTAAGCATTTTGTTTATTCACATAAGCTTTTATGTAACTTTGAGACAGGGCTGGAGCCCTGAAACGTAGAATGTAAATACTTAAGTCTAGATTCATCTGGGTACTTAACTATCAATAAAACAGTTCCAGGTTTCTATTTTTTTAATGAACCTAATCAAACTCAATACTGAGGCTCGGGCTCAATAGTAGGCAAGTAGTGAGCTATTAATGAGTTGAAGTCTATTAACCTACCATATTATGTTAGTAACGCTATTCTTCTTGAGCCTAAGCCCTAATCCACCGTCGGAATAAAATAACGTGTTCATTACTGTTACAGTTACAAATTCAAAGTTTACCCGTAACTTTTCAAAAGTTGTTGGTTAAAGTGTACAAACAAATACAAAGTTTTAAAGACATACCTTGTAATTGCTTTATTGGATAATTAAATTAACAATAAAATATCAAATCACAAACCAAACTTGAACGTAAACATTTAAATTATTCAATTACCTAAATAAATTTCGTCACGGCATTCATACATACAATGAAATATCAATGCACTTTAATTTTAATGAAATTTACAATTCAATAAGTATGAATATTAGATTGGAGGTACCTACTGCGCCTGCCTACGCTATTGCATTAACGCGAGTGAGGGGACTCTGTGAAACTGGGTCTCAAAACCTTGCACAGTAGCAATCGCTCGTTCTACGGTAACGGTACTTTCTAAAATACAACCATTGTCTAACTAACTCCGCAAGCCGCTCTTAAACTGATAAATGTTACACTACATTGAAATCGACTATACATATAGCTGGTTCTCATTGCAGCTTGAAATCGATATACCTACTATAACGCCTTGACACTGTTTGTTTAACAATCTGAATGAGTGCGTTTATATCAATATCTACAACAAATTATTTAATTTGTAACAATGCATATCACTATGTAAAATGAACACATATTCTCGTAAACGAATTAAAATAACATTAAACAATACTAATCTTTGTCGTTGTGTATCATCAACGTTATCATAAGTTATGAAACGAAAAGACATAAAAAAGGACTACAGTTCAATTGATTACAGAGATGCAATCAAGTCGACATAGCTATTTCCCCATTCATC
Source organism: Hesperia comma (assembly GCA_905404135.1). NCBI lineage: Eukaryota > Metazoa > Arthropoda > Insecta > Lepidoptera > Hesperiidae > Hesperia > Hesperia comma. The sequence continues at coordinate 8,238,529 of FR990021.1, read as the reverse complement.
TTGCACGTCTCACAGGAATATAATAGCAGCTCTGTACAATAATGTCATGCTGATTGACCAATAAGTGAGAGAGTTTAAAAAATTGAGGTCTCAACTACGCGGGACGCTCCTCGAAGGAGTTCATGGTTGAATGGAACATGTACAGTATTCAAATAACTTTACGCGTCTTAATATGCGCCTTTCCTCACAACCATAAGGTCCAATATCCCGAAGCAAATTAAAGGTAGTTCCTAATTGTCAGATTGAGCGCACCCGTGAATGAAATAATGAATTTATCTTTAACCACTAATAGATAAGGTCGGTTTTTGATTATAAGAAGACGGCATTCAAGAAGTAGGTTGAGACAACTCACACCTAGATACACTTGTATATCACAAGATTCATTATCTCTGCACATCGCAAGATGGTGTGTAATCAATAATGAAGTATGAATGCAAGTATTAAAAAATCTTACGGAGCTAACGTAAAAGCAGAAAATGTAAAAGCAAAAATAACGTTCAATATGAGTCAGAACATTTTTGAAATTCGTTGTTTAATCTGTCGATATCGTTAACACAGCTGATGAGTGTAGGTACCTACCGAGATAGCATTGAAGGACTCACGCAGTTCTTTTATCTTGCGTGCAAACTGAGTAATAATTTCACCTAGTAGTTTCCCTAGGTGATCGTTGTTTGATGTAATATTAGAAAAGTGGAGTGGAATAAAAAGTAGAATAAATATTTCTAGCTGCGGGTAATAAATAGCATCTGAAAAGCGAATGGCTGCACTTTCTATCAGAGGCGAGTGGGCAAACGGCAAAAGTTACGATATCTCGGATGATATAATAACCGTTCGCAGCGGCGCCTAGCCTAAGCCGCAGTATAATACAGTAGGTTGTGAAAAGAAGATCGAAATTATATGAAATTCTACTATACGAACAGAGTGGTAACTATGATGATGTTGCTAGAAAATAAATTATACAGAAAACCGATGTTAAGAATGGCACCAATAAAGAAGATCTTATTTATGGGAATGTTATTTATTTATTTAATAGTTTATGTACACAAACATGATATAATAGACGAGAATACAATAAATTTTGTACAAAGGTACTGATTATTCCTAAAAGAAATCTCTTCCAGCAGACCTGCGAATGGAAAAGTGGTACGAAAAGCATTTAGCGTGCACATTAAATATAAATAAATATGTATAGAAATATAAACATAAATAATATATTCAAATATATAACAATAAATAGATACTTACTATATATATACATAAGTACTATATCTTTACATATATACAACTAGGTATACTAATATTTTTTTTATATAACATTATTAGAAAAATATTTCCTGATATAAAGTCGTAGAAACATTGGATCTAATGTTATGTGAAATTCTATCAACTCAGGACGACTGTGATAGTTTGTGAAAGACGTCAAATAATTAGAACATTAAAGGAAGCTGGTAGAAAGGAAAACGAAATTATTAAAAGCAATAAAAAGAAAAAAAAAGAATTGAAACATAAAATTATGCATTGCACGCAATCTCGAAAAGACATAATGTTACATTTTAAATAAAATTTGTTATAATCACGCCATAGATTAATGGTAAATTTAATCACAGAGAAGTCTTCTGGAAAGTGTGGAATAGCCTTTCTAACTTTTATTCTGATTCTAGGCAACGTAATTTATTGTCGACACTATAGGGATGCAAATATCACAAAGATTTTCCACTTCATGTGGATGATAAGTTAAAATAAAAATCATCCAAAACAATTTGCATTGCAAATAAATACCCAATAAACCTAGCAAACTGTAAGTGCCTAACTATGCTGCTAAATTGCAAGAGATCTCGTCGAGAAATACGTTCACCGTCCTAGATGCGTGGTAGTGGTACTTTCGTTTTGAAATCGGCTCGCACAATTGGCCGTATCGAGATACGAACGAACAGGCTGCAACGCACCGAACTGGGGGAACGAATTCCAGCGTTTCTAATTGTTATCAAAGGTTTTGTATAACTAAAACAAGTATGAGTATTATCTTATCTCTTCCAAATTCAGTACATGATATATTAACATTAGGTGTTATATTATCTATACGCAGTAAACTAGTTAAAACACTACTTGATTGACTTTACTATTTAGAACCAAAAATTCTTTAAATTGACTTTGTAAATCACTTCAATTCTTCATTAGCTGTATTTCGAAATTTTCGAACCATCTGTCACTAAACTGATCTAGATTATTAGTAGGATTTATGATACTGAGCAGATTTATACACGTTTCTGTGGCAACGTTCCCGATAGCAAAGTAAGTCATTAATTTACGAAGGTTTTCGAACCAACGTAATTACAGGTGGGCGGTTTTTAGATCCAGGCTTTTTAGAACCAGGAAATTCTTTAAATTGACTTTTCATCACACCTATTCGAAAAAGACGACTTGGTTCGGACTTACGGGGTTCCAAAGTTGCTGTTTTCTATTCAGCGGGCGGGAATGAATTTTCATACAACTTTTCCTGCCGGCTAGATCTTTTCCGTCCTATTTTGAATTTAGAACATTTTAGTATTTTGCGCTAAAGAAATTGAACGCAAATATTGTTTGAATAAAGAATGTCTGGTACGACGCGAGGGCCCCGCCAGCTGAATAATAAAAAAAGAAATCAAATTAAGATTTCGTTTTCAAATTAAAATTAAGTTTTCGTGCATTTTTACGTATTATTTTCTATTATATATATGACGGGGGCACTTGTCAGGATGTCAAATAAAACAAGAGTTCAGAGCCACGCAACAACACACAACCAGCTACTTTATTCAATGCTCATGTATGGCTCATTATGAATATTCGGTTTGGGTTTACTTTGGTATTGATTGGATTTGCTTTGCGATATTACGTACATAATATCTCAATGATTACGATATTGATTTATTGATCGAACCACTCGCACTCACGGATACACTTTAGTTATTATTATTAGAGATTCACGGCATTAAAATTAATAAGGACTTTTTACAAGAACAATATTCCGATCGCACGCAACATTAATTTCTTTTCATATTTTTCCATTAATGACAATGCTCCCGCGCGCCACAGAGTATCAATTCACCATCGACCACCTCGTCTACCACAGATAAAATAGCATCAAACAAGTATCCTATCTCCGACATATATATATTATTTTCTCATAGTGGGTGATGAAAAGTAGAGTGTATCACTCGGGTGCAAGTATATTTTTGGCTCGGGCGACGTACTTTGAATCCCTCGCTACGTTCGGGATTCTACTAAAGAATCCCTCGCTACGCTCGGGATTCTACTCTAGAATCCCTCACTTCACTCTGGATTCAAAAAACGCCCTCGCCGAAAAAATATTACTTTGCACCCTTGTCATACAATCTACTATTGTAAATCACTTTAATTTTTCAGTTAAGTTAACTTTATTTCCAACCATCTGTCACTAAACTAAACTGATCTAAATCATTAGAAGGATTTATGATACTGAGCAGATTTATACACGTTTCTGTGGCAACGTTCCCGATAGTAAAGTAAGTCATTAAATTTACGAAGGTTTTCGAACCAACGTAACCACAAGTGGGCGGTGTTGTTAGTAATAAGCTAATGTAAGTTCATCAAACAGAAGCGAGGTAGCAATAGCAACCTTAGCTTCCCACGACTACAACCGTGACATCAAATGGAAGAGGTCGCGGATATAGGTACTGTCATCCAAAGTGAAACCGAATATTAATATTATATTTACATTTAATGTTAATGATAGCCCTACTCCAAATTGGATAACCACGAATAGTTGACTCTAGAAACGTTATAACAGACATAAAAGTAACAGGAAGGTGTTCGTCTGACATGGCATACCATTTCCTATTATCATTAATTCTCTTACGGCAATGAACTGCAAACAAATCTATTGTTCTCGTCATAGGATATAATTATGATCAACCACGTCGGAAGTACATTGTAGCCTGCCAAAACTTGAAATATTAGGTATTCATAATTATGTTACCCTAAACCTAAACTATTTAAAATCTCGTATCTATGCGGACTTACGAACATTTTAAGAAAAATACATACGAATCCTAATAACAAAAATTTCTCGATACTTTCGGCCAAATACACCAACCTAACGTAGTGTTGAAAAATTATGAAAGTTATTAGATATAATGCACATCGATATCCCTCGTAAAAAATAAATATTTTATATGTTCAGCTACGTTTGGAATCTTAATCGAGGTTTACTAAGCACTTGACCGATTTTTTCAGAATACTACGCCTGAACTGAATATAACATCCAAGGCCGAATGTTATCGCTTATAGTATTCCGTTAAATTATTTAGGTTACATTTGGGACTTTTTCCTATTGTATGCGTATATTAGGGCTGACAATAAATATATGAATACATTTTTCCTATATTTTTTAGGGTTCCATACCAAAAGGAAAAAACCCAAATTCTAATAGGATCACTTTCTCGTCCATCTTTTTGTCAAGACCTGTTTTCCCAAAAACGTGTGGATATGAAAATTATAAACGGTTAAAATTAAATCAAATAATCAGGGATGCAATCCCTTGTAGCAAATAAAAATCAAACTTCAAAGTCAACGCAAAACAGATACCACCGATAAGTTCCGATTATTTCGCATATTTTGACCTTCGCAAGGTAATCAAAACCTGTGTAGGTTTGCCTATATCCCTGCCCTGTTGCCCTGGAATCATGAATGTTTGGCGAGAAGTGAGAGCTTACAGAACAAAATATGAAGCCAAAAATAATAGTCATGTATAGTGCGTATGTCAAGGAAAATATAAAAAATACAAATGGAACGAACTAATTATATTACTTATCTATAAGTTAGTACGGAAAAAAGCACACCTAATATTCTCAAAAATGAACCTTTAAAAATTAACAACTCGGTCAAAGTCATAAAGGAGATGTTTCAAAATGTATGGAGCCCCGGCCACGACTTTGTACACCATACTCAAAAATGGAGAAACACAATTAAAACAGTTTTCAATCATCCAATTCCTTTAAATTGCTTTAGTTTGGTGGTACAACACAAAAATGTACACGTAAAATTGCAACACAAAAACTAAAATCAGTCATGGCGGTAAGCTGTCATCACATGTCACGTTGGTTGATTTGATTGAAGTTTGACATATGTACCTACATTTCTGTCATGTTGAGATGACAGTAGACAGTTCGTGATCTATGATCAATGACAAATTGGCAAGACGCCATGTTGAAACGTGAATGATAAATACAATTTTTGTACCAGAAAAGTATGCATTTAAGCAGTTTATCTTTATTTTTCTCGAATTCCATGGATTTTTCTCGATTTTTCAAGGTACTGGTACATATTGTGGGCCGGATTTGAAACATCTCCTTTACAACTGATGTCAAGAACTTGACGCTTTTTAGTACTTTCGTTACTTTTTAACTGACGTTAACTATGAGGAGGTTGCTGTATTTCACATTTGGTTTATTACCGGTGCTATCAAAGTATTTTATTTAAAAATAACGAACTCGGCTTTTATTTAAGATTCACTTCGCTCTGCAAACTAGGATTTCCCGAGTAAATAAAAACAGATTGGCTTACCTCTACTAATCTTTTTGGATTAAGGTTAGCGACTGTACAAAATTTAATCAAGCTATGTAAATATAATTAGTAAATTAATAGGTGGCTGAAAATAAACTGCGTTGAGGATAAAATACTGAAATTTAACCAAACTCCGTTAGTATAAATGTATTGGTAAATTCATTGAAATAAAATTCCACATTATAATTATACCGATGGGAACTAGCTTTGTTTATTAACTTGACTTGATGTGACGTATTGTAATGACGAAAAATCCAAACCTAGAAGAAACATTTGGAAAAATTCAATTTCTTTGTTTACTGCCGCTAATAAATAATTATATTGTCGATGCTTAACTTTAAAACCAACTTAGATTACAGTCAAAAGACAAAGATTTACGAAATACATTTCTACAACATTTATTAAATATTTTCAGAGACTTATCCGTGTACATGAACTCAATAAAACAAATAGAGGACTCACAACAAATCATCCGCACAAAGGACGAAAATGAATATACCAAGTAAGTACCTACATGGAAACCAAACAGTAGGTACCGAGGACAATATCACTGAAATTAAGGTACAGTATGTACGTTCAAATTAATGTCATTTATGCAGGCAGTGTGCGCCAGATTTCATAAGCGATCTCTCCGCACCCTGATCTAGGTTAGGTGGTCGGCAATGTCGGCATCGGCAGCACTAGCGTATCGAGCGCGTCCGATGTTAACCTACATACATCCGCACACACACCAGCGGAGTTGGGGTCGAGAGTGCCTGTACCATAACAGTCGTAAACGTACGTAAAATTCGTGACCCGACCCCCCTCTCTACGTCTCCGGCAGATTCCGTCTAGGGTTGTCAGATTGGAACTCTTTTGAATGTTAAAAAAAGCTGGACAAAATTTCGATTGCGTGAATTATCTGGGGTAACAGGTTTTAATAGTAGATTGTATGACAAGGGTGCAAAGTAATATTTTTTCGGCGAGGGCGTTTTTTGAATCCAGAGCGAAGTGAGGGATTCTAGAGTAGAATCCCGAGCGTAGCGAGGGATTCTTTAGTAGAATCCCGAACGTAGCTAACTAAACTGGAAACGATTTTAACCCCGTATTTAAAAATTATTATAGCTAAATAAGTAATCTTCAATGTAAATTCAGGATTTAAAAAAATAGCCAGCAAAGGGCACAAAAAACGGGAATAAAGTTCTATCTATATAATAAGAGCGTAGAAAAGTCGTGTCTGCTTTTTTACGAAATTGACAAAACAAAATACATAGGGGGGTTAAGGAACAGTACCAGAACATGAATCTGAAAAAAAAATTATTAAAAAAAAAATTTGAACTGTTTGTTTGCGCACGCTAATCTCCGGATCGGCTGAACGGATTTTTATGGGACTTTCACTGGAAAATAGCGGAGATTCCTGAGCAACATTTAGGCTATTTTTTTATCCCGGAATTCCCGCGGGATCAGGATTCACGTGCAAAAAACTACTATAATAAATACGTATCCTATGTCGCGGGCTTAAATTTTTACGGAACTTTCACTGGAAGATAGCGGATATTTCTGAGCAACATTTAGGCCACTTTTATCCCGAAAAGCGGGATCAAGATTTACGCGGAAAAACTCCTATGCGCGTAGTCGCGGGCTTAAATTTTTATGCGACCTTTACTAGGAGATTGAGGAAGTTTTGAAGCAACATATAGGGTACTGTTTATCCCTGAATTCCCGCGGGATTAGGATTCACGCAGTAAAAACTCATCAAACTCACTCACTCAAAAAACCTCGACGTTTATATCTTAGTCTTTTTATCGATTTTCTCCAGATCTACTTAACGGATTTTTGTACGGTATGACTAAAACGTAGTAAAAAATCAACTGTTCTTAAGATGTGTGGAGTGTGTCTTAATATATCGAGATCTTAAATATCGAGATTAACGAAGGAATAACTTTGTGACACACTCAGTTCCACGCGGGCGGAGCCGCGGGCAACAGCTAGTCAATCAATAATTTACTTAACGATCACTTTTTAATTAACAACTTAGAAGAAAACATAATTTAATTTTGTTAAAGCTTAATTACAATTCTTCCGTAATAGTTACGTTGCCACTTATCGATTTTCTCCAGATCTACTTAACGGTTTTTTGTACGGTATGACTAAAACGTAGTAAAAAATCAACTGTTCTTAAGATGTGTGGAGTGTGTCTTAATATATCGAGATCTTAAATATCGAGATTAACGAAGGAATAACTTTGTGACACACTCAGTTCCACGCGGGCGGAGCCGCAGGCAACAGCTAGTCAATCAATAATTTACTTAACGATCACTTTTTAATTAACAACTTAGAAGAAAACATAATTTAATTTTGTTAAAGCTTAATTACAATTCTTCCGTAATAGTTACGTTGCCACTAGCATTAAGCATAGAATTTTACTAAATTGAACAATTTCAACGGTATTGGGAGTGTTTCCAGGAAATTCCTTTACTGGTTTCATAATTTAAAAACCGAAATATCAAAATAACTGATTCAATAGTTTCATTTATATTGTGTCACTTTTGCGCCCGATACACTTCTTGTTCGAAAAGGGCGACAATTTCTAGAATCGATATAAAAGTATTAAAAGTGCAAAACACTTTCAATTGTACCTAACTTGTCTTATCGGGAGTAACAAATGTGAGAGAATCCACACGATACAGGACCAATCTGGCAACCCTACCTCTGCCTCTGTTCTCGCATCTCGACGGCTTGCTACTAAACTTTTGTTAGATAAGAGTCAGCTTGCAATCGACCCGCTACATCTAACCTCCATTTTCTCGTTTCACCGTGTCCATGCCTTTCGAGATAATCTCGCTCCACGAATATAACGAATTTGAGCACATAACTACGTGGAAAGTATTATTGCAGCTAACTATCACTATTAATTTTTTTGTCAACCGCGACCTCGAAAGAAAAAATAAATGAGGCCCTTCTACATTTTAACTAGGTAAATTGATATTTTTATTCAACAACAGCTTTTAACTCGAAGTACGTACATACCTACTTAATTTGTAATTATTTTATAGTTATCATATGCATTTGGAATAAACAATACACCCTAATTAAACATGATAAGTGGTGATATTATGATTTAAATAGACAATGCAATCATTAATTAAAACGTTCGAGCATTTAAGTCGGTACAATTTTTTTTTATTGAAATAATAAGTGAGAAATAAGGTAGTCGAGTTTAGTGCCCACTAAAGAACATTAATTTGTAGATTGAACGTGTCATGTCCGTGACATTAATGGCAGGCGCTTGCTTAGTTACGACGTTCCTTCTGTATATTTTAAGAGCCTTCATACACAATCATACAAATTCAAAAACATCCTACTAATATTATAAATGCGAAAGTTTGTAAGGATGTATGTGTGAGTGAGTGAGTGTGTGTGTGTGTGTGTGTGTGTGTGTGTTTGTTGCTCTTTCACGCAAAAACTACTGAACGGATTTTCATAAAACTTTGCAGTAATATAGCTTAGACATCGGAATAATATAATTTGTTAAAATTTATAGAGATTTTTGAAGGGACTGGTTCCCCGAAGCGAAGCGAGGGCGGATTTACTAGTGTTCCTATAAAAGTTTTAACATAATTATAAGTATACCACTCCTGGGGCTTGGAGCCCTCGGACAAGGTCAGGGGTGCTGACCTTAGTCGACTATGCTGACCAAGTGCAGGTTGGCGGAATTATGAAAAACTTCCAGGTTTTCAGGTTTCCTCGCCATGTTTTCCGTTTCATTAAAATAATATTTGAGTTGCAAGTATTCGATCTTAGATTCCTTGGTTCGATTGTCCAGTGTTCCAACCACTATACATACTTTGTCCGAGTTCAAGGTTTCCTCTCCTGTGGTTAAGGTACCTACATCGCTGATTGACGGCGAGAATTTAAAATTATCGTAAGTAAATTTTTCTAACAAGCTTAATATTAAACTGTGAGCATAGGTAATAAATTAGTTTTTAGCTGGGAGTGGCAATTCCATATTCTCGGCGGGTTTTTCCCGTTGGCTCCCATTCCCGTTCTCACCCGTCCCACTAGACCCCGAAAACGATTAATTTGATTTATGGTTTTTCCTTCTTTTTTCAACATGTACAGTCGATAGAAAAAGTTCTTTAAAGTAAAATAATGTTTTTAGCTGAGCAGTAACTACCGTCGTATCAGCCGTATCAATGATACGGAGTCCCCGGTCTACAGGGGCCCACAACGTGTGTAAGCAAAAATTAGTAAAATGTTATTCATAATGTCACTTAAACTCGTAGCTCTCAGCCTCCAACGACAGCTTATTATGCTGTCATGATTTCATAGTACGTTCACTTCGTTGGAATCGGGGAAAAAACATCAATACTAATAATTATTTCTTTATTAACGCAAAAGAACCTAAAACAATCTTTAAAAAAATTTGTCTATTTGTCTGTGACCTAATTACTTTTATTGCTGTTAATTTAGCAAATTATTAAGAAGGTGAAAGGTGAAGAAAATGAGACTGATTTTGCATTTTAATTTTTATTACATGTTTTTACACCCATTATTTGTTTATTAACTTTTATTTTACTTCCAATTCATTTAGTAAATAACGACACACAAATAGCCTCATTCTCTAGGAATCCGTCTCGTTGCTTCCATGGGCAATAATTATAACACCCAGACCAAGACCAGACCAAACCCAGGTTACTTAGAAGGGCAATTCAAGTTATCCAATCAAGTCCGGCATGATTAAATTTTTACTTTAAGACTTTTTCTTATAACTGTACTTTTAAGCAATGTTTAATTTTATTTGACGTTATCAGTAAAATCGGAATTCGGGGTATAGTGGGACGGGTGAGAATGGGAATGGGAGCCTAAGGAAAAACCCTTCTCGGCGACTCAAGTATAGGCTATCACTGTTTAACATAAACAACATTAATTACTTCCATAAAGACTCTTGTGTGTGCCAGTGCATACATTTTAAAGTAAAAATGAAACAGGTTACCTCGCAAGGCGAGGTAAGAATAAAGATGATAATTAATGCTACGCATCAAACGGTATGATCGATAAGGAGTGCTAGATTTCTGTTTGACAGATCGAGGTAGTCAAAAACAACACTTGTCGGAAGAAAGCGTTTAAGAAATTCATGTTATATTGACGCGTCCATTACTTATATGAGTTTGATGCCTCGGTATTGAAAACGCACTTAAACGCTGTACCATATAGCTGAGTAGATACATGGTTATCTATATATTTATACATAAACGAATCCGAAGTCTAGTTGTTGGTAATGAGGTAATTATCGTGTTAAGTGAGGTGTTCAGAAGTCCTGGTAGGGGTAGGTATATAATGTATAATGTAAGAGATAAATGTGAAATCGCGCGTTTTTCTGATGTCCTATGTATGTATACATGTATGTCTGATGTCCGTATTTGACCATTTCACACTTGTATTTCATTCTAGGGTGGGGCTGTGAGTGGTAAGAATTTATAGTGATTTCTTTTCTTATCAATAAATCATAAGAACCTGTACACATCAAGTGTACTACACGCGTCCTTATTTGTGTTTTCTACTTTTTTAGGGAAATCCTCTCTATATGGCATGATAGATCAATATAACAATAACAATTTTAATAACTTTTGGTCGCGAAACGTACCAACTGTACATACATATACCTAATTTGGTGTATACCATCCATTAATATATTCGCCACGCTATCCGCTGGAATTTAGATTAAACGGATTTAACGGATGTACATATGAACCTATCTAATTTGAGATTGAGATACACAATAACCAACTGTATAATGAATAATGCTGAAAATAAAAGCTCGGGGATTTTAAAATACTACCTACCTATATAACCTAGAAAAATAAGACATTAAGATAATAATTATAAATTGCTATAAATAAAGGAAGACGTCGAGAGAAAATCTGGTTACCTAAGAGTTCCCAAATAATGCTTTCACGGGAAGTCTGCCAACCCCACAGTTGGCTGGCGTGATGGGTTCTGGCCTTAACCCCTCTCATTATGAAAATCTCTAATCTCAATAGTAGCGAATGTTAGACGTTCAAATTCTTGCATATTAATAAATTGCTATCTGTTTATCTTATTTAGCTATTCCTATTGACACGTTAAAACTTTTAGTTGCAAAATACTTAAATGATGGTCTTATCTTATGATTTGGAGGACTCGCAGTTATAGGGGATAAGATATTAAAGGACAGTTTTTTTTTCAGATTCATAGAAAGTAGATTAACTTATTTTGTAAAGCTTTAATTTGGTTCAAACACATCATACTTATATTATCATTGAGGATAGATAATATTTTCCAAATAATAAATAATCTATCCATACCATATGACACATACGATAGACACATCAACAGTCTCACCTGTTGCATTAAAAACCTGCGCTGATCTACCTAACTGAAATATATGCCCTTAAGTCGTACCTACAATAGACGTTCAAAATGATTCAAACCGACCAATGCCAATGGTGCATTGGTGCAGTTGGTGCACTTGGTCGGCCGCCGAGGGTCGACGCCCGACAATTGTCGGTAGTACACCAGATCGATAACCTGATTTGCTCACAATTTATCGTGAGTCGTGACTCACTCATCCGATGTGTTGCCTAATTGTTAATCGATGTTATGATTAGCTTTACTATTTCTATCTCTATTTGAATTTTCGGTGCAAACAAGAGGATTATAAATTTGAGTTCACAAAACTGTTTTCCTCAAAACGGTGAAAGATTTGCAATGTTCTGTTAAATAATGCAATAATCATGTCAATACGTTAATTAATTTATTGGTTTCAGTATTCGTTCTGAAAGAGTCTTTCATTGTTAAATAGCCAATTGATTCTCACACGGGTTACCCTTGTTTCGTATAACAACTTTTGATATAATTTTAATAAATCGAACAACGTTTAAGATAATAATCAGTTTGTATAATATCGTTTGACATAATTTTCATTTGATCGAATATTCATTTTGTGTAATATTGATTGACATAATGTTCATTTGATCGAATATTTATTTTATACAATGTTCATTTCATGAAATGTTCAGGTGGTTATAAACGCCCTAAAGTCGGTTCTGGCACTCGCCGGCCGCTGCCGCGGCACGCTCGCTTCGCTCGCTCGGCTCGTGCGATTGTTCCTGTTAACCTAACACGCTCGTCGCTTCGCTCCTCGCTAACCTATCCTATTTAGTTGAATAGTTATTATATAATGCCACCAACTTACCTATCTGTTCAGTAGAAAAAAATGGAACTAAAAAAAGACAACGTCAATTTTGAAATTTTATGTCCGCTGTCAAGTCTTTCAAGTGCGTGTGCTCTATGTGTTTTAATTCGATTTTAATTGCAAAAAGTGATTAAAAATGCCCGAGCCTCTTAGAAGTGATGCAACATTAGTTATTTTAAAAGTTTTAGATTGTACGAGGGAAGAAAATCGCCTGCTAACTCCGAAAATAACGTTTGAATATGTGGCAGAATACGTCGCAGTTACAACATGTTAGTGTTGCTATTGCTAGTTAATTAATTGTCCGATAAAATTCAAATAAATATTTCAGTTATTTTATTTTCCTCACTTATGTTTGCATAATCAATTAAAGTGTCACTGAATTTATTAGGTATCGAATTTTTTTATACTTCATATAATTGTATCTTTATTACAGTTATTATTATAATTATATTTTAATTATATCTTTGTTACAGGAGTTAGTGAACAATTTGTTTACAAGGTAATGAGTGAAAAAAGCTGAAGAAATTTCTCTGGCGCATCGCCATCATTTTCCACAGGGATTTCGCTTCTTTTGAACCCCTCAAACTTAGAAATCACGATGACAATTATTTTAATAAAATATATAAAAATATAAATAATTATAGTCAATAACAATGGATTTTTTATTTCTCTTGCCCTGAAATTTTAATTTTTATATGAAAAAGTAAAATTTGACTGTGTTGACCTACGTAATTCTTTTATTTTTGGATGTTTCCGTTTTTTTAAGTTATGTGCGTTTTAAGCATTTAAATGTCACTTGATATAACGGTAAAGGAAAACATTGCCAAACCGCACTTATTCAGCATGGTGAACTTAAAGCATGCATGCAATGTAAGCATGGTCTTAACCTTCTCAATATGAGAAGAGACCTATGCTTAATAGTGGGCCCTGATGGATTGAGATAATGTTAACATCCTATGTTACTGCTGTCATTGCATGGTAGTTTAAGTTAGTAGCCACAGCCCAAGTTGTGTATCTATATTCGTCGGAAAGGCTTTGTCATCATTTACCATCGAATTATGTGCAACATCTGGTAAAAATCATAGGTCTCAAAGTTGTTGAGCTCCCTTGACAGTCGCCAAATTTTATTGTATGGTAACATTGAACGCTGCACTAGCGACATCCGTTTACTGAACAGATAAGTTGGTGGCACTATACCAAAGAATACAGTCTAAATTAAGTAGGTGAAGGAACAATTTCAACAAAAAATTTTCAATTAAATATGAAAGGAAACCAATAATTGCTGAACCGAATATCCAACATGATCTTTCGACTAAATCATTATTAGTCTAGTTTACATTACTTTAATTAAAATTAGCGCATTTGAACATTCTGTTACGTGTCAGGAGTATGGGGTTCGAGAAAATGCCAAAATGTACCACAAAGACTTTTTCAACACACTTGCTCGTAAAGTTGCTATTTTTTCTTTAGTCTTACGCCCGGAATGCGGTTTATTACACACTAGTGCGTTTTACTTTTCATTGCCGCACTAGTGTTTTTCTTATTCCACTTTTTTTTAATATCCGTAAAGAGGTTGTTTACGAATATTAAAAAAAAGTGGAGATTTATTATTTTGTAAATAAATAAACTTGTTGTACTTAGTCAAAATCTGATAAGATAAGATTATACTTCATCTAATTATCTATTAAAGCATTTAAAAAATACAATATTTTAAATCATTAATTACCGTAAATTCTTATTAGAAATACATAATTATTTAGTTTAATATATTGTGGCTGAATGGCGATGTTCGGTGCCTCTGGACTTAACCTGCGCGCGCATAGTTATTCAACCAAAGATACGGCGCGCGAAAAAATAAAATAAACCTCGGCGCCATTTTGTGCAAACATTTGTTCGTTTATAATTTGCTGATTTGTGACTGAAAAATGTCGATACCTAATTGTTTTTTTCCTCGCAAGTGTGTTAAAAACGTCGTATGATACGCGTGTGCTTTGTTCATTACAGTCTTGGCTCTATTACAGCCCTCGCCTTGCGGCTCGGGCTGTGCAATACCGCCTCGACTGTAATGACCAACTTCGCGCACTTGTATCATAATGTACTATATTGTACTCGTAGATACACAATTATACATTGTACACAGTACACGCCACAACACTATGCACGTAGGTACTCGTAAACACACTCGTCGAACACTGTATCGCCCGTAGAAATCACTTCATTTCTCACTGGTATCGCTCGTAGGTATCGCTGGTATCTTCCTGGTCTCGCTTCCGAAACTAGAATGTCCGCCGTTTACAGAGTGCCCCTTTTTGTACCACTCACGCACCATTCATGGCAATCGAGAATATTCCCGCTAAGTCCGGACCCGCGTCGAATAAAGTTCGAGTATGTTCCTTGCAACCGACTTTCGCCCGTATGACTATTGCCGTGAGGTCAAAGCGTCGTGCGTACTTTCGAGATGGGCACGCGCGCTATTGTTCCTATTGTTGGCGCGACATGTTTATGGCCCCTATTGTTTATTGTTTTCGCGAAGTAATACGCCAGGGCTGTCACAATTCGATAAAAAGATATTATTCGAAACAAATGATGATAAGAAATAAAATTATGGCAATCAAATATTCGATCAAATGAATAATTATGTGAAACGACTTTATTTCAACTAAAATTAGTCGAAGCGATTTTCGATGAAAAGTTGTTATACCAAACAAGAGGCACCCTTCTCACACTACGTTAAAGTTAATTTCTTTTGATTTGTACGCAGAGGTGCCGTTAAACGTAATGCCATTTATACTGAGACATTTTTAATTTTGGTATAGAGTTTCTCACGCCCTCTTCATCGAGTGTTTAAAACTTCTAAACAATGACAAGCCCGCCGCTATAACCAGACTACCCACCACCCGAGTAAATCGAACCGGGCGAGTATTAAAAAACACACGAGCAGAAATATCGCAGTCGCCACATATCGGGTATCGACTATCGTGGTATCTATATTGAAAGCGTACATCGCGATGCGACAATGCAGGGCACCCAGGACGCATAGGGTCGACGCCCTCTGGATGGACGGCGACTGACACACACAACCTAATTGTCCTCGTGAGTAAGCTACGCGAACTTTAATAACCCGATACGATGGCCATTGAAAATTCATTGTAGTTCTATGAACTTTTTTCAAAGATAGAATTTGTTGACTTAAGAAATTATCATACAAGGTGTAGCAACTAGTTATGTTAGGTATAGGTAAAACGCTGTAAGCTTGCCTGAAACATGTTTTGTTAACCGACTTCAAAAAAGAAGGAGGTTCTCAATTCGACCGTATATATGCTTTTTTTTATGTACGTTCAGCGATTATTTCGTCGTTTATGGGCCGATTTTGATAATTCTTTTTTTGTTGTAAAGTAGATATGCGCAGTGAGGTCCCCTGATAAGGAAACCAGGATCTGATGATGGCATCTCAGAGAAATCGAGGGGAACTTTCGAAAATTGTATGGACAACTAGTGTGTTTGTTCATGTTATCATAAGTACATTAAAGCGCTACCATTTCATGAAGATCTGGAGTCGATCTGATGAAGCCGAAAGACAGTCGAGGGAACTCCTCAACGATTTACTGCAGTTATCTAGTGTTTGGGCTTCATTAATTTGTAGTGATGAGAACTTTACACTTACATGTTGAATTGAGCGCCATCTGGCGAGTAGTTTTTGAGTTATCTCTACTTATCAAGATTGAAGTCGGTTATTTTTTTGTAAAAAGCAATTATTAATAAGACAGCTAAGATATGGCTGTGTGCTGTGTTGCAGAACAGTACTGTGTCAACTAGAAGATATAATACGAGTACAAAACATTTGGGTTAGGAAGTTAACAATAAATATTCAACGCAGCTACCTGGGTTACCTGAAAGCCTCTTCTTTATATTTCCCAGGTAAAGACGGATACCGACTGATGATTTGAGTGAATTGATATTCATAAGTCAAGAATTTGTTTAAGTGTATAGCATTACACAAAACTGTCGCCTAGTCAAAGAGTAAGTTTAGTAATCAACGTCTGTTCATGAAAGATTGTTGACAAAAACTCTATTATTCTGGGATTTTATTAACGCATTTAATGGTATAGACTACAGGCCCATGTCGAAAATGGATGGGTCATACGAACCACCAGGTGATGTATATAGAACGATATCAGAGCATTGTAACAAATTGAAAATAATATTTCTATAACTACGTTATAGGCCATCTTGTCGTACTTAAATAGATAAAGCATACGATAAGTCGTGTTTACCTTATCAATAGTATTAAAATCGGTCTTAACATTGGACTATTTTAACGTTCAGTAGAATTCAACTTCCTAGAATGTACGGTTTCATATCTTTATCAGAGTATCGCAAACAGACAAACAAGGCTTAGCTTGGGATATCACTTATTACTAGAAAATCCGCCCTCGCTTCACTCCTGAAACCTGTCCCTTACCACTTGAAAATTGTGAGGCGTGATTCTTTAATCTGACATTATTTTTTATTTATAAACCGATTGCAATAAACAAATCTTGTCGCAATAGTGAAAAACGCATCAAAGTCCGTTGAGTCGTTACTGAGTTATGCGCAAACAAATCCACAGACGAACAGAAAAACAGACAAAAATTCTTAAAATAATTTATTGTTTTGAGTTATATTGCGTTAAAAAGACCATCTGTAAGTAAGCCTGTAACAGTTTTTCTCGTATGCCTACCTCCCACAATCAGTGGCGGCTGGTGGGTCGTCAAACTGGTGGTGCACTTTACTGACTAACTGAGGCCTTGGTGGTCCGCCCAATTTTATACCAACTTTATCTTCAAAAGTTTTGTTATTGTCTTTAATGCTATATTTACGCTCATTTTCATTAAGAAACACTGTCTCACTTAGTAAAAAACAAATCAAAAACAATTAGACATTAATTAAATATGAACGTAAATAATAAATAAACGCGTCGCGAGAGGTCAATCCAATATGGCTGGTCGTTCCCGCACTGGCCGGCGCGAAATTTCGTCAAACCTCGGGCGCTCCCGGTAATCTTCGGATTATTCGTGCGGCGCACGGGATCAAGCTAATATTTTCTATGAACTATCTTTTGTCTCACGCGCCAGGCGTGTTTGCTCGTATCACATAGAAATTGTAATAACAGTCCGCGTGCGCTCGCCGATGCGCACGAGAACTTTTCTTTATAGCGAAAGTAAATCTTAATACTTTAAGAAAGAGTTTAAATTGTTTTGTCATTATTTTAAACGAGATAAAATAATAATACATTTTTATAAAGTAAACAATAATAGTTTTTATTTATTAAAATGTGGTGGTTCAGCGCACGAGCGCACTCAAGGGACAGCCGCCACTGCCCACAATTACAGTAAATACAGCGATCAGTTATAGATTTATTGTTAGATAGATTAGTCAATACATATGTACATATTAATATCATGATGACTATCTACTATTCAAATGTTCAATGATCCCAAATGAAAGTGGCGTCTGTAGGGACGGACACCTTGTGTATAAACTAAGTCCAACAGGTAAAAATCCCTTTGAGATACTAAACGCATTATTGCACGGCATAAGGCCGGATACTACCATTATTATGATTGAGTCCAATTGCTACTTAAATTTTTTACATCACCGCACTGCTTTCTGGATCAGTAGGACGAACTGTAACAATCCTGTGACCGAGATAGCTTTCAATAAAGATATTAAACTC
Source organism: Hesperia comma (assembly GCA_905404135.1). Classification (NCBI taxonomy): domain Eukaryota; kingdom Metazoa; phylum Arthropoda; class Insecta; order Lepidoptera; family Hesperiidae; genus Hesperia; species Hesperia comma. The sequence continues at coordinate 8,220,017 of FR990021.1, read as the reverse complement.
TTGTTAGTCTTGTTATCCGAGACCTACTTATTCGTAACTACGTAAAACAAAATTCACTTAAGTAACCTTATTGGCGGTTGTAGCATGTTTTATGGCCAACTGTTATTTATTATGTTGAGTATTTTGATAAACTTATTGTTCCAAAGACTTTATTCGTTTGTTATGCACTTTATTTCGATCTTATTTTACCGTAATTATATTTAACAGTTTTTGACTTATTTAATATAAGTTTACGAACAGTGAAAATTTATAATTTGTTCCGTAGCTTGTCTGCCATGTTAAAAGAAATTGTGTATCGCGCCTAGGGCATTCAATTATCCGCCCGAATTTACTATCCGGATACTACGGATAGTTAATTTTACTATCCGGATATTATCCGGATAAAACGGATAATACGGATAGTCAATGTTTTTCTAAAAAAATCAACCATAGTATGTATGATTTTTACTTTGTTTGTTACCTATAGTATATTGTAACGAATTATAAACCTTTACATATTTTAGACTTCCTCTTAAGAAAATTCAAAATTATCGAAAATTTGAAGTTATTGTGAAGTGAAGTGAGAAACACTTCAACTTCCAAAAATCGAATTTTCATCAGACTGATGTCCACGTTTTGGGATCCTAGGAAACTATTCTGACTAGGTATGTATCCCCGCGATGGTCTATGTTTATGTGTGTCTATATGTAAACGACTCATAATTTTTTGATGGCTTGACGAATTGAATTGCAGTTGATGGCATTTAAAAGACTTCCACTGAACTTAGAGTTTCTGTAAATTCTATTGAATCGAAAATGAAAATAGAAACATTGTTAAAATTATGTTTATGTCAAATAACTTCCAAAATACTGTAACATTTAGTTCCATAATCTCTCAAATCCGCAGTGCTTAAAAATCGGTTGATCTTTTTCGAAGAAAATTTTGAAAATTGTTTTTAAACATAACTGCGAGACTTCGTGTCATATTTTTTCCGGGTTGATGCATGAGTTTGCAAAGTGCCGGATATAAGTGCGAAGCAGAAAGCCTTTAATTTCGCCGTTATATCCAAATATCTTGGAGCGAATTTCTGTGACTAATCAACCGCGTGTCTATTACCACAGGTATTGTGTGGATGCTAGAAATAATGAATGTGCCTCCACGCCTTTAATTTCGCCGTTATATCCAAATATCTTGGAGCGAATTTCTGTGACTAATCAACCGCGTGTCTATTACCACAGGTATTGTGTGGATGCTAGAAATAATGAATGTGCCTCCACTAATACCTCATTAGGGTACCTCTACCGTCTAGTCCCCCGGATTCTTAGGGTAGCGGGTGCGCTGCATAAACTACTGCCAAATCTCGGGGGACCACGAGAAGAAGTCCGCCGCCTCTACGCGGGTGTAGTACGCTCGATCGCGCTCTACGGTGCACCGGTATGGTCGGACAAACTGTCTGCCAGCCAGCGACGTGCGCGGAAGTTAAATTCCGCGCAACGTATGATCGCGATCAGAGTCGCTAGTGGGTACCGTACCATATCGTATGAGGCGGCGACAGTCCTGGGACGGTTTCCGCCCCTGGACATTTTGGCGGATTTGGATGCAAGGGTCTATCATAAGATCCGCATCCTCCGTCAGAGGACGGAAAACCTCGAAGAGACGGTCGAGATGCTTCGGAGAAGCGCCAGAAGGCACGCACTGAGGTGCTGGCAGAATCGGCTCCAAGAACCGAGGAGCCTTCGTCAACGGGTCGTGGAGGCCATCTTGCCCCACTTTGAGGAATGGCTTAGGTGTGACGGTCGAATGACGTTTCATCTTACTCAGATACTTACCGGACACGGTTGTTTCGGTAAGTATCTGAATAGGATTGGAAGACAAGAGACGGCTGAGTGCCATCATTGTGGGGACGACGAGGATTCCGCTGAACATACGCTGCAATACTGCCCGGCCTGGGAGTCGCAGCATCGGATTCTCGTCGAGAAAGTGGGACCGGACCTCCGGTTAGAGGCCATCGTAGGGAGCATGGTTCGGCGTAGATCTGCCTGGGACGTTATGATCACCTTCTGCTTCGACGTTATGTCGGCGAAGGAAGAGGCCGAACGGGCCAGGGAACGCGCCGATCCTGCTCGAAGAGGGAGGCGTCGCGGTGCGCGTAGGTAGCCCTACCGCACTCGTCCCTGTAGCTCGGGAACAGAATTGGAGCTACGTTATCCCCTGCCTGATCGTAAGAGGCGACTAAAAGGGGGCTTTCGGGGCTGCAGGCGGTAAGAGTGAGAGCTCGAACCGCCAATCAGCAGCCCCGGGAAGGATGATGGTATGAGGTTGGCCGCATACCATCATAAACAAAAGGTGCCGCGCGAGGTTCTCGCGCTGGAGGAGCCGAAAGGCACTGCGCTCGGAGGGCTCCGGTTGCGTTCCGTTGGAGATCCCGGAGTCCTCCACATAGCGTCGAAGACGGCCACCGGGGGGGTTTTAGTGAGTAAAAACCCCACATAAACCTGTGTCGCTCCCACGGCAGAAGGTTTCCCCCTCGTTAACAAAAAAAAAAGGGTAAGTACCTCTGAGAGATTCGGTTTATTGAGAAAGAGATTTTTAATGGAATCAAGGGTAGCAAACGAGCAAACAGCACCACCCTCACGCTGTCACCCATGACAATTGTGACCGTAAAAAGACTAAATTTAGGGACTAGGATGGTAAGTCCAGTTAGAAATGATGTTAGACTGTTAGGCGGTTAGTTTATAGTTTATAGTTAGTTATAAGTGCGAGGACTTGGACAGGGACTGTTAAAGGTTCTCAAATCCTGACAGTGTCTAGACGTAAAAAAAGCCAGTGGTCTTGATGGTATTCCAATTAATGTACTAAAAGTCTATACTTAACACGTCTATTCCGCGTTACTTTCAAAATTGGATTATTATCAAAATCCTGGAAGCTTGTTAGCGCGTCGCATGTCTTTAAATAAGGAAGCTATATCTATCTTAGTAATTATTGAGATTATATTATGGAGATTATATTTAATTTGTGTCTTATTGCATGCCAAAAACAAACTACATTCTTAAGGACAATAGGCATAGGCTTACTTAGCCTTTACGGAAGCTCCCACTTTGTTAATTCCCTGGGCCTTACCCGAACGGCAAGACTTCTTGAGCAAACTTTCCTCCACATTGTCGTTTCTTCAGGAGTCTGGCCAACACTCTATTTCTACATTTTCTACTACAAATCGATGTTCATGCTCTTACCGAACATCGAAATATGCAGAGGACAGCATAGTAGAGAGATACTGCCGAGTGCTCCGGACAATATGGATGAAAGACAATCTGAGTTGAGTCGTTTTGGGTCGGTCACAGTTGTCATGGGCGGCAGCGGAAGGTGGTGCTGCATGCTCGTTTGCTATCTTAATTCCATAAAAAAAGTTCCATATTTCGGGTAGTGTTTCAATGGGAAGATAGTGAATCTTCTGAATTGTGTGAGATTCAAAGCCATAAAAACACAGATTATCAGTTTACCGCCAAGAGGAGCTCGTTCATCTTGGCTTTCTACTTGTAACCATATAATACTTTGACCGCCTTTAGTTGCTGGTAGTTAAAGTTTCCTCGAACCTCAACATTGGGTGTTTCTGATGAACTGTCGTTTTTGGAAGGTACAACACCAGAGGAGTCGCCGATGCTTCCCAGGCGTAGACTTAAATAAAAAGGTGGCTGAGAAATTCGGTAAAACAATTTTTTGGATCATAATACAATGAAAAATTTGGTAGAAGTGGCAGAGGCAACCTCCAAATAACCAACTTAAGATTTAAAGTATTATATTTTCGTAATATAAGCATACACAATGTCTCTGAATAGTTTAAATATGATTTAAAATTACTATCCGTTTTATCCGAATTATCCGGATAATAAGTCTTGTCTTCTATTATCCGGATAGTAAATAAATTTCGGCGGATATCCGAACTTGACTTTCGAAATGCGTTTGTAAAAACCTACTTCGAAGAAATAAATATTTGAATTTGAATTTGAAAACCTGCGATACAGACTGCTGCGAACGGTCGGGTATGAATATGAGTGTTTGCGCTTGTAAATCGGGAAAGCATTTGAACCCAAAAATTGGCAGTTTTACTGCTACAGTGAGATATAATAATAAGAGAGATAAGATATATATAACTTTTTCATCAAACATTTTTTATTTGAATTAGAGAGAATTTTATATTATTGTTTTCATCTTTAATGTTTGTAAAATTCATTCAAACAAGTCTTTTAAAACATCTTTGACTAACCTGTTGTACAACATTAATTAACTTTACGCAAAAAGTCGTAGAAGTCACATAACTTAATTTAATAAGCCTCTTTACATCTAATTAGTTAAGTAGGTAGGTATAAAATCTAAACCAAAACCGATCAAAGGGCGACCTCGTTTTTAACAACATAAATATTACGACGATAACCAATAAAATTTCATATTCAGGTCGGGATCGTCGGTGGGGTGGCCTAGAAAGCGGAAACAATTTCTTTGTCATGAGCCTAACATCCTTGAGAGTTATTCAAGGCCCATCGGATGTATCCTTCAGCGGGAGAGAGCACATTTGATGTAACAATAGGCAAGGACGCATCGATTTTAAGAGTACTGTACTTTGGCAAGGTGTATGCTATACTGATTAGTTAGAAGGATTACTTGAGTGCTATGTAGAGCGTGAATTTCTTTATGGGTCTGAAAACAATATTAATGATACCGTTTTAAAGTAGGTATTGAAAGTTAGTAGAAAATTTTGCAGTGAATTTGTGAAGTAAATTCAACCAATCTGTGCTTACATGGCTTCCTAAAAAAAATTGTCAATGTCGTGTCAATTTTAACCACACACACCACCATAACATTTTTATGGAGTAACGGAAGGCATCTACACTCGCCTGCCATTTTACTATTAACTTTCATGTCATTCCAGTCAGAAATGAGGTAAATAGAAACGAAGTAATTAGAAAGAGAAATGAAAGAAAGTTTATACAGAAATACACTTAATAATATTATGCGCTTCACAAATTTGTTATACATACATACTATATTTTATAGGTCGTGGGATATTTTCAAGGGGTCAATTCAAATTTCGTGGCTTTAGGCGCTGTGTCTTAGAAACTGCTAAAATAGCAAAAAAACATGAAGACCTTGGAGCTACATATAGCCGCGTGAACTTAACATATTTTTATTTTCGTGAATCACAAATATTTATTAATGAAGGTCAAGTAAAACAAAAACTGTATAGTATCTACGCAAATAATTATAATATGTATAATGTGATCCTAGCATACATACAATATTCATGATTTTCAAAAATACTAGTAGATCTAAAATATATGTTATGGACCAGATGATAAATTGTACATTATACATAATGCTCGGTCATTTATGAATAATGCCCAATATGAGTGCGCAACTTGATAATTTTTATTCAACTAACCAAATTGGGCAGAGTAATACACACATTTATCAACGTTTAGCCGAATCGTAAAAACGCGGAATATATGGCACAATTTCGAACCGTGACGTCCCCGGCGCTGCGGAAGGTGCAGCCCCTTCGCCCTTGCGTAACAAAGCACAGACACCCACACTCGCCTGCGCAGCTTCAGCTTGCTGGTCGCCTTCGGCGACCAGCCTCAGCCGCTCCGGCTCACCCGGGTGTCTGCGTTTTGTTACAGCGGGCGGGGGCTGCCCTCCCTCCGCGCCTCCGGGTTCTAAAAAACACTCTAGGGGTAGGGCATACAAGACTACGTGGAGTAGGGGTAGGCTAATTCGGTTCTGTAACCAATTCGACCTACCTACACCTTGAAGAATTTGACTGAGTAGTAATGGAAATGAGTATTCATTGTTTTAACTTATTTATCTTTGCAACACTACTGACATTAATAGTTGCCAAGTCATTATTTATGGCTCCCGTCCTAATGTTTCAATCGACTTTTATAGTATATTTTAATCGTTGCTTCCTCCCCGCACCGCGTCAAAGGCTTTATTATCAAATTGCCCAATTGTCCTGTAGCAATATAATAATGACCGTGCCATGTGATAATAATGAAGTTTAGATAGAAATTAATCACTTTGCCCGATAGAGCTGGGCATTATTCATAATGCTCGCGCATTATTAATAATGCCCGCATTAATCACCTGGTCCATAACTTATCCTACTAATATTATAAATGCGAAAGTTTGTAAGGATGTATGTGTGTGTGTGTGTGTGTGTGTTTGTTGCTCTTTCACACAAAAACTACTGAACGGATGTTCTTGAAACTTTGCAGTAATATAGCTTAGACATCGGAATAACATAATTTGTTAAAATTTATAGAGATTTTTGAAGGGACTGGTTTCCCGAAGCGAAGCGAGGGCGGATTTACTAGTATACTATAAAGATTAATATTTGGTAAAACTAATTCAGATATGTAATATAAAAAAATGCTTTATGAGTGTGGATAGTAAGGCACAGATTAGCAACAAGGATAGTTATTACTTTCCAAGAAATTACATTGCTATTTCGAAATTCGATAAAATTGGGAAATTAATTCAAGTGGTCAAGGCCAGTAACACAACAGGTGGCTTACTTTAGTCCCAAAATAATTTGAATTTGATTTGGGTTTCAATTTGATTTCACTTTTTATACACACTCATTTCTAAAACTGCACTCCTGAAAATTTGCTTACTATTTCTCTGAGAAATCCTGTTGATTTTTGACGTTTTTGTTGATATTGATGCTTTTACTCCATTAACAGTATTATAACACATGCTAACACTCTTGTGTGGTTGCACTTGGGTTCCTTTTTGTACACTAAACACACATTAACCACCCAGGACCCTACCTTACCTTTGCAGGCACAGTTACCACATATTATGCTATGGTACTATAATGTACCTACCTAGCTACCTATCAAGAGTTTTTTTTAAATTACACATCATAAACCATACATGTGAGAAATAATTAATAAATAAAGACATAGACAAAACAGATACATACCATTCTCATACTTTAATATACTTTAGAAATTTTAGTTTGTTGTATTTACATAGTTATACTAGCGCCATCTTCTGGCAACCAGGAACTATACAAAGATTGCTTTGTATTTGTGAAACATTCGATGTATTAACTGTCTTGTATCATAATGTTTTCAAAGTGATTTTATAAACATGCAGATATGAGAGTTGAAATGATTACCCTATTTTGTTTATTTCATTCTGATAAAAAATCATCTCAAGCATCATAATTTATCATTTTCAAAAACACACCTAAAAATTGGGTGTTTTAAACAGTAATCTAGAATGAACTGTATCTTTGATTGATATAATTTGATGACTAGCTGTAGATACCTAAATCATTACACAGAATATGGTCTTGGTTTTGCTTGCCCGTGGTCACTAGTAGTACCACAAAGCAGCATCAACTATGCTTTGCTGCTCAAAAAAGAACTCATGGTTCTTTGCAATAAAACTAATTGTGTTCTAAAATTGTTTTCTACTTTTTAGGTAAGATATACACTCTCAAGTGTACTTTATATTTAGGGCTTTTATTTTATTTTCAGTTTTTTTAGTTCGTGCAATCCTGTTGGTCCTGCGAAGGATAATTGGTTTAAGCTAAGTTACAATAGATTTTCTGTAATATAGGCCCTATTGTTTGTATGTAAATTATTGACAAATTTTCGCGAAGCGGGGTTCCGTCGACAATAGTGACAGAGGCCTAATACGACAAACAAACTGGTGGACAGATGCATAGAAAATACACAGATGGGTTAGGTTAAGGTTAGCTGTAAATATTTACGCGTAAAAAAGGAATCCCGCGAAGCGGGGTTTCGTCGAAAACAGTGACATAAGCCTAATATGTCAAACAACTGACGTATTAAGTGGTATTAGAGCAGGCAGCTCATAAGGTTTTTTGACAGTTATAGCAAATATTATCGAGTTAATATGGCGTATTACTTACTTTAAGGTTAGAATAGTTTTTCTCAATTTTCTCGAAAACGGTGCGTCGCCGAGAGCTGCGAGTGGTATCGTTGTAATCAGCGTCGAAGCCTCTACCCCCCCCCCCCCCCCCCCACTCTCCCCCCTCCTACCGGATACTAAACTTTAACCCTTGTTCCCATTTCACATGTTAAGCGGTTCACACACAGAGCAGGTAATGTAAAGATGTATATTACAGCACGATACATCTCGATACATCTTCCATAGAAATCGTCAGGAGACCACACACAGCAGCTATAATGTATATTTTTACATCTTCGTACCTTAAAGATACGAAAATATACGAAAATATATATTATAGCTTCGATACATCTTAATACATCTCAATACATTTTAGTATATTACTGTACATCTCTCTTCGTATAGGCTGTTCAAAATGTTACTACTCATGAGTATAGTATCGATACTTTTGTTTCGATACCCTATCTAGTTGCCACCATTTTTTATTCTCATATCACATCACTACATGCCGTCTGATAATTCATCAAATATTTTAAACTCTCCGGAATTTTCCTTATGCTTTATGTGATCTTCAATCCACATCGTTCTGTTTTTGGCACATATGGCAATGCGCGCATCAAAATCCGCATCATCTTCTGAAGAACTATCTAGTAAATCTAATAGCAAGTAACTCGATGGGTCCATAGTATTATAAAATTAAATATAAGAACACCCTGTACAACACCTTAGCAGCTGAAACGTGGGAAAGATACATTACATTACCTGCTCTGTGTGTGATACTATAAGATAATGTAAAGCTATACATCCCGGGATGTAACTGTACATTACCTGCTCTGTGTGTGAACCGCTTTAATCGTTATTATACACTGAAACATCGTAACTTGCATACAAATGTTGTTGCTAGGACACAAAAGAAATACGATAGCGATATAAGACTTTTAATAGTGCCTGAAACTAATACCCATGAAACAATTTGTGCAATTTTCGACGAAAGGTGCCTTTCTTTACACGTATATGATGTGTTATCGTATTTATACTTCATATCAAAACAATGAAGTGTTCACGTTTGTGGGAGTGATCAAAATTGTGTCAGCCCTCAACAATAGAGTTAAATTTATGACATTCAATAATTTATGTAGCACGTGTATCGAAACAATATGTGTGAAAATAAATTAACTGAAGATATATAGTCCATTAAAGTGTAAGGAATAACGCCCAAGGCCACAATCCGACTTTATACACTACCTGCGATGATGTGAGAACTGAGACTCCTAACGTTAATAATTAGATTGCTTAAACTCACCAATTCTCTCTGCGTCCGCCGTTTTCAAGTATGTAACGCACTTCACTAGTTAGAGTTACTATAATAAAATGAATTACATATAAAAACTAATGGGCTACTAAAAATAATATTAAAATAAAAGTAGAAGAAAGACACACTATAAGTAAAGCAAACACACCTCCACGAACCATAATGAACATAGACATTGTCATAAACAATCTTTTGAATTTTATGTGCAACAGATTATGTATCCAGTCCAAGTCAAACATTTGAAGCAATAATAACGTTATATAACGGTTGCCACGCTTTAAAAATACCGGTATTTTTACGTATGAGCTACAACCCACTAATGGCCCACTACTGAGCACGGGTCTCTCCTCATTACTGAAGAGACCTAGAGCATACTTCACCACGCTGCTCCAATGCGGGTTGGTGGAGGGGTTAGTGGCCAACCCAGTGACGAAAGTTTTTCAAGCCGCCCGAAGGCCTCCGACATGGCTTAACGACTGCTATCAATCGATAACAACCGGGACCGACGGCTTTACGTGCCTTCCGAAATACGGAAGCGCTCAAGAAATTTTTGCCACTAGCAGTCACCCATCCGACTACCGACCGCGCCCGCTGTTAGTTGCTTAACTTTGTCGATCGCTTAGGATCGACGCAAGCCATGAGCCTATGAGCTATGATGATTTTTATGTATAATACTAGAAGAATGATTTTTTTTTTGTTCTTAGAAATAAATTGATAAGCGCTGATTGGAACGTTTATACTTATGCCGCCAACAAAAACAGCTGGTTACAAATTCAACAGAATGATAATGGTAGTCATGGTTGTAGCGGTGATACTGATAGCCTATTGGTTAAGAATTCGGCCTCCTATTCGGAGGGCCGTGTTCAAATCCCAGAGCACGCACCTCTGACTTTTCGGAGTTAAGTATGTACGTTTTAAGTATTTAAATGTCACTTGCTATAAACGGTGAAGGAAAACATCGTGAGGAAACCTGCATGGTGGTGAGTTCGCAAAACTCAAAGGTGTGTGAAGTCCACCAATCCGCACTTGGCCAGCGGACTATGGCCTTAACCTTTTAATTCTGAGAAGAGACCCGTGCTCAATAGCGGGCCATGATGGGTTGAGATGATGATAATGGTAATCATAAAAGGACAAAAAGATCCATCAATGCCCAATGGATCTTTGCAATGGATACCGTGCTTGTTTTCGCTTAAGTTAAGTAGGAACTATACATAACACTCGTTCCGGTGAATAAGTAGGTGTAGGATTTATTGGTCTGAGTGCAGGATAATCTAAGAAATAAGCGTATTTCAGTGCTCTCAGAAGTAGGGTAGATCCGCCGCCGCCGCGCCGCCGCGCCAGGTGGTCTACTTTGGAGTCTTTGGACTGTATGTAAGTATGGTGTTGTACCCCTCGCACTGTGTCAGCAGTCGGACAGTTAAATTAAGTTATGAATTGCAATACTGCATTGATGAAACACAGTCGCTAGGTAGAGGAGTTATCGCTAACGATCGATAATATTTTCTAACGCACGCAATATTGTTGTCATGCATTAACTGAGTTATCTTATGTAAAAAACACCCATATTGACAACCTCCGTCTTCCATTTGCGTGTCGATTATTCATTTTGACGTGACAACGTCTTATAAATTGGTTTGCCGGGTGGCACTTCAAGAAACTGCGTTAGTAGTTCCGCTCACGTTATGCGCTTACAATGAGAGCGAGTGAGAGGCACGCGTCCCTTCCACTCGGGCATGGTTAGCCCGCCTAAGAGCGAGAGAGACAGACATAAAAAGCGAAAGGCACGCGTCCCTTCCTCCTTAACATTACTTATGGTAGCTACGGCGTACACACGTTGGCGTGTTTCAGAAAATGGTACAGCGCCATCTCTGTAGAAGTAGAGTAATCTCGTTTGTTACCTCACTTAGTTGTGACTAATGGTTAATGGTCTAACGGTTAGCAGCGCTAGATGGCGGATGGTGTTACAATGTTTTAAATATAATTCTTTGTATAAATAAATGTTTTAAATTGTTACTATTATTTTTCATCCTTCTTCCTACTATACGAATGAATATTCACATTAAAATTATTTTACCACTCAAAGTCGTTGTCACGTAAAACTTTCGCCCGTATACCGACTTTACAGGCAACCAATTTTTTTAGGGTAAAACGGGCCCTATTACTGAGACTTCGCTGTCCGTCCGTCCGTCCGTCTGTCACCAGGCTGTATCTCGTGAACCGTAATAGTTACACAGTTGAAATTTTCACAGATGATGTATTTCTGTTGCCGCTACAACAACAAACACTAAAAAACAGAATAAAATAAATACCTATTTAAGTGGGCGCGCATACTTTCGACGCCTCAGCGATAGTTTAGTTAGGTACCTTTCGGTTCAAGAGATGGCGTTGTGGGTAATATGTGGCTACAATAAAACAATTAAATATTTAAGTGAGGCTTTCATACAACAGACCAGATTTATTGGCGTTTTTATACGTAACCCTTCGTGCGCGAGTCCGACTCGCATTTGGCCGGTTTTTTTTAAAGCTTCTATTCTTCGGTGTTGGTACGTAAAGGGTGGTTAAGGTATCGGTGGTGGTGGTGGTGGTGATAACTGTACCACTACTGGGCAGGGGTGTCCTTTCACATTTGGAGGGGTAAACCTATTTAATTAAATAATGAAGAAGGGGTAAAATAATATTAACTGGTGCCAACAAATTTACTGAAAAGTTGGTAAGTACATGAAAAACCTGTTAAAATAACCAATGCACTACTTATGTTGTGATTGTGATACTTATCGGAAAATGTGCATGAAAAGACTAACATTTAACAAAAAAATTACCGACTTCAAAATCGATAAGTACAGATGACTCTAAAATTACCCATCAGATATGGATCAGATGGGCTAAGACGTCAGGCATCAATTTTTATTGAAAAAAGAAGTATCACAAGGCTTCCCTGAATGCAAAAATCTAAGATAACACAAAAAATGCAGTTATATTGAGAACCTTAGCCTATTTTGAAATTGTTTAAAAATGCATAGTCTGCAAATGATGTGAATAATACTTAAGTGGTGTAAATAATACTTAATAATTTATTATAATAATTAGTAGGTAATGCTCCTTAAAAGATGTAAATCTCATTAAACAATATAACTTAGGTACTATCATTTACCCGCAGCTTCGCTTGCAGAACTTGTATTCCAAAATAAAATTGCCTAAAAACGTTAACAACATTCGCAACTTTAAGGCATAAGTCCCCTATTAAGCACTGCAATTTTAAACACGCGCTATTGCTTTTGTATTTTTCAAAATTCAATTGAATTTATTAGTTGCCTATGACTGTAAATTACATATTATAGCGTTTGATAGCATGATTCAGAACTTGCAAATGAATTTTATGAATGAGATTTTTTACCGCGGTAAAAAGTAGCCTACGTTACTCTCCACCCTCGTAACTCCACACACATAAACCATTTTATATAATAGCATTGTTGCGACGTGAAGAGGAACAAACAACCAAACACATTTATAATATTAGTATGGAAGTATGGATATTAGTACGGAAGTATGGATGTATTTAAGTTGGCAGATCTTTGTTAGAGTAAGGAATAGACTGCATCTGCAGAATCAGTATATCATTTTTTCACTTACATGAATGTGATGTCATAACGTTTTGTTTGTAGAAATTTGTTTTAGTGGATATGTTACACTGTGTGCATACCCACAACCCACAGCAATTTACATAATATTTTTTTCAACACACTTGCTCGTAAAGTTGCTATTTTTTCTTTAGTCTTACGCCCGGAATGCGGTTTATTACACAATAGTGCGTTTTACTTTTCATTGCCGCACTAGTGTTTTTCTTATTCCACTTTTTTTTTAATATCCGTAAAGAGGTTGTTACCAAAAGATTTATTATTTTGTAAATAAATAAACTTGTTGTACTTAGTCAAAATCTGATAAGATAAGATTATACTTCATCTAATTATCTATTAAAGCATTAAAAAAATACAATATTTTAAATCATTAATTACCGTAAATTCCTATTAGAAATACATAATTATTTAGTTTAATATATTGTGGCTGAATAGCGGTTTTCTTTGCCTCTGGACTTAACCTGCGCGCCTGCGCGCGCATAGTTATTCAACCAAAGATACGGCGCGCGAAAAAATAAAATAAACCTCGGCGCCATTTTGTGCAAACATTTGTTCGTTTATAATTTGCTGATTTGTGACTGAAAAATGTCGATACCTAATTGTTTTTTTCCTCGCAAGTGTGTTAAAAACGTCGTATGATACGCGTGTGCTTTGTTCATTACAGTCTTGGCTCTATTACAGCCCTCGCCTTGCGGCTCGGGCTGTGCAATACCGCCTCGACTGTAATGACCAACTTCGCGCACTTATATCATAATGTACTATAACCATTATGCATAAGTTCTCATTACATAGGTACTCTGAAGACCTATTTAATAAAGACCATGGAAATTTATTATTTTTACTATTGATAATATTGTTATTATGAAATGCATCTTTTGCAACAAACAGTTGGACTTTTTATCAGATTCCTACATTCAAGTTTGCTTAAAGCAACTTCCTAATATTTTTCATCCCACCTATTCGAAAAAGACGACTTGGTTCGGACTTAAGGGGGCCCAAAGTTGGTGTTTTCTATTTAGCGGGCGGGAATGAATTTTCCTATTACTTTTCCTCCCCGTTATTTAAATTCAGTTCGGATTGTTAGAAATTCATGGTTTCGTTTTGAAAAATGAGTTCTTTAGTTAGTTTAATTAGTTTAGTTGGTTTAGTCGGGTTAGTAGGGTTAGTCGGGTTAGTCAGTTTAGTGACTGTGACAGTATTATTCCTGAATTTGAGGCGCCTTTTATTTTCTCATAGGGGGGATGAAAAGTAGAATGTATCACTCGGGAGCAAATATTTTTGGCTCGGGCGACATACTTTGAATCCCTCGCTACGTTCAGGATTCTACTAAAGAATCCCTCGCTACGCTCGGGATTCTACTCTAGAATCCCTCACTTCGCTCTGGATTCAAAAAAGCGCCCTCGCCGTAAAAATACTACTTTACTCCCTTGTCATACAATCTACTATTTAATCAAGGAAAATAATAACACTACAGAACTACCCTAAGCATAAATATTTTCTGATAAAACAGTGTGGCTAGATATGGTTTACCCAAAACAAAAACAAAGTTACAGGATAGAAAATCTATTCAATATTATTACAATACAGTAAATTCTGTTCATGACTTTTGGTTGTTAGTTTGTAAGAGTAGTTAATGCAGCAACAACATCCCCACTGTGTTCTCTTAATGTTCGTTCAGCTAATGTTCTGGAGATTTCCAATTCTTTGACCTGAAAGTCGAAAAATAGTTATATGTATAAACGTGAAAGGTCACTCACATGTTGCAAAATATCGAAACCAGCTTGACAAATACATATGAAACTTAGCAGGGTGGTAGATCATAGTTGGAAGGCAAGGGCTAGTGTATTATATTTTGGCTTGTTTTTCATACAATTTTAGGACAGCCATGGGTATACCTGATTTTGGTTTCAGATTTCTTAAGAGTACTAATAGAGGTATGTACTTCATTTAAGATTCAGGATGGGTCACCAGCCCTCTGCTAACATACCTGGTTACACCTATGAGGAGAAGCCTAAAGTGTGTATTATGCCTTCCTAAATTTGGGATCCAATATTTAGGATGCCCTGACTTCAGGAGAGTTTAATCGCATTTAGGATGAGAAGCATCCTACCTTACATCGTACATCCTGTCCTTGTCCTAAATCATATCCTAAATTTAGGAAGGTGAAATACCCCTTTAAGAGGACTCCATTCTTGTTAAGGAAACCAACCCCTACATCTTATGAACACAGTCTATGACGCAAAATACTTCTACATGGCAGTTGCATTGCTTTAGCACCATATGTCTTTCAATTTAACCCATTGAGTGCCAATACGTATATATACGTATATATTTGCCTTGCAGGAGGCCAGCTACGGATATGTCCGTAAGACTTTTACAACATTTTATATGAAACGTATGTTAGCTGGCCTCCTAGAAAGAACGTCTTTTCATAGTTTGGCACCTTAAATAAAATAAGCATTAAGAAAAAAGTAACTTTATTGACTCTAAACAAAAAAAAATCACAAGTATCAAACAGCCTTTAACAATTATTGGGCGTTTTATAAATCACAATCTTTTACATTTAAATCTATTTTTTATTATTTATTAGTTTGATTGGGATGACGTGGAAGCGGTATTCCAAGTAAATCTATATTTATATATAAAACTCTTGCGTTACTGAGTGACTGACTGACAGACAACGCACAACCGAAACTACTGAACGGAAGAAGCTGAAATTTGGCATGTATGTTCCTTGGGAAGTGTAGGGAAACACTAAGAGAGAATTTTTGGAAATTCCATCCCGAAGGGGGTGAATTGGGGTGGGGAAGTTTAGACGAATTCCACGCAGGCGAAGCCTGCGGGCGGAAGTTAGTGTGTAATAAAATTCTCGCGAAAGTTTATGTTTATTTGTAATAACCAAAATTTCCCGTTTATCCTTCCACTTACATACAACTATGTTCATACTTACGCTTGAATGAAATGTAACGAATGATACGTATTTATACGAAGTTGGCACCCGGGGTGATTAGTTATATCTGTGATGCCGCAAGTACGTAGTTATACGTATACGTATTTAACCGTAGCTGGCATCCTGGTATTTCATGGTATTCGCAGGTGCCATATACGAATATATACGTAAAGTGACGAATGTATGGTGGCCACCAACTTCGTGGGTATAAAAATTTCGGCAGTCAATGGGTTAAACCTGTTTTAACAGAACTTTCTCGTCATACTTTGACACATTTTGTATGAGTTGCAGTGTTGGTAAGTGTGTATGCAGGTTCTTCACTTTCTTATAATTCTTCAATATATTTGTCATGTTTTTTGTCTCACAGATCAAATGCATCATTATGTGATCCATATGAACTGACATTATTTGCTAGAAAATTACACAGGTACATTGCCATTTAGGGGCCTACTTATTGGCTTTATTTAAAATATATTCACCCGATTATTTGTAACAATAGAAATGCTACAATACGGTTATTTCGGCCAAATTAAAGTGATGGTTAAATGTCACAGAAAAAAAAAACAACTTGATAGTAGTATATTTGAGTATAAAAAGATTCCATAAAATTTTGGAGCCTTTATATAACTTTTTATTACCCTATGATTTATGTGAAGTGTCTAGTCGTCCGCTAAACGGATGAATAAAATAACCTGTAGTTGTCCGCTAAACGTTCAAATAAATTTAATTATTTGTCTTATTCATCCCATAATTGGATGATTATATTCCGTTCAGACTGGAGCTGGACAAAACCAAAACAGTGCGTAAACAGTAGCCATATAACACAAACTTTTTGTCCGTATTATCACAAGGTAATTATTTTGTTTGGTTAATGAAAAACTTTACGAAAACACATAACACCCACTACACTATGAATCGCCAAATCTGTGAACATAAACAAACTTAACAAACAATGCTCTTTGCCGGCCACAGACTGCCACTGTCAAACACAGACTACCACAGACTGTCAAAGATAACTTAAACTGCAGTTATTATTTTGTTTTTAAGATCGATTTTATTTATTTTTCATTAGTTAGTTAGTTAGTTAATAATATAAATTAACAAGAATTAGTTATTTAAAGAGTCTAAAACATTAACAAAATTACTATCGTGTTTAAAAATGATTTTTAAGAATCTGATATCTAACAATTTAATGATTTAAAAATTAAAATACTGCATAGAATGAAACGAAATATAGACGACCAAGTTGCAAAGTCAGCTGGCATCATCATCGTAGTAAGGATTTGGTAGACATTTTATTTAATAGGTATAAACAGGCTTAGAACAAATTACAGTATTTTGAAGAAGGTGTCAAATCGCTTTTCGTTTTTAAGGTTGTGGCTGCATGAGTTATTCAATTACGAAAGCGTTAATAACATTATTTTTACCGAATGTTCTCGCAGGTTGAAGTTTTTATCGATCGCTACATAGTTAAATATGGAATCAGAAAAATCATAGTAAGTAGTTTAGTTGAAACACAATGCATTTGATTCAGACATAAATGTCACTTAGTGAAAACCCTACAAATGGTTTGTTTACATTGTGTCCAGCTCCATTTCAATTAGAGTATAAGTTATCTAATTCATACAATAATCAGATGAATAATTAAATTTATTCATCCGCTTAGCGGTCGACTAGCAACAGCCATGATTTATGTCAGCTTATTCAATGATACTAATTATTTTTTCAAAATGATCCTTAGTTATTACTTACAATTAATTCTATATCATCCTTTTTAACGGCAACCTTTTGTAATTCTTTCTCCTTCTCCAATCGTTCAGCTGCTTCCTTGTTTCGTCTGTCACCAATTAAAGAGAGTGCCTGAAATATTGCATGAAACAATTCTATAGGTAGTTAATATTTCACTGTAAATAATAATTATGTATGTATTTTTATTGCATAAAATATTATTGTTGATAATGTAATAAAATAATAATAAGTAACAATACAGTACAATACTTACATCATTTATTTAGACCTCGTTAACCTATAAAATTATTAGAATGTGTCTAGTATTTTCATATAATATTATACTTACACCAGATATGTCTTGAGACGATATTTCCTTTTCCTCCGCGTAATCTGTTACTTTCTCTAGATCAGCTACTCCACTATCATGTTTTGCGGTCTTCTTTTGTGTCTTATCTTTATCATGCTGAATATCATCAGCATCTCCATTAATTTCCTCGTCTGCCATTTTTAACGTCTGTAACTGCACATACACTTGTTATTTCAGTAACATAACAAACACAGTTACACCTGCTTTGATGTTAAGTTTTAGAGATGAATCAATACAATATCATCAATACAATAATGTAGAAACCTATCAGTGTAAAATTAAACGATTCAACACATAAATTAAAATTTATGACAGAAGCAAGCAAGCACGATCTAGAGATGTGTAATAAGTACCAATGGTAAGTACTATAATATTCCTATCTCATGCCTATCTCTATGGAAATTCTGACTGAAGTGAGTGACGTCCAGTGACGTCTGATCTGACAGCAGCACAGAAAATCAATATTTTTATTATTAAAACGGACCACAGACTGTTAATAGACATACGAGAAAAACTGTGTACTAGTATAAGGCCGCTCACTCATTAAGGCGGGCTTAACATTATAAAATTTGCAGAGCGCTAACTCAATGCACTAACTATTATACATTAAACTGCACTAGTTACTGTCTAATTGCCTTTACACAATGCGAATTTAGCACGCTAGCTCAGTTAGCGCTCTGCAAATTGGATAATGTAAAGCCCGCATAACTCACGAACCGCGAACTACTCAAAAATTTAAATTGTGATGGGGGCTTCTGTCGATCCATATCGAAATCCATGGTAAAAGACACATTAAGTACATTGTTATTATTTTATCGAAAGTTTGTGTAATCGAGTGTTCCTTCGTTACATTATCGACGCTTGAAAGGCAAAAATTACCAAGCGACACTTTGGACGATATTGAGTTATATATTTATATATATCATTGAAATCAGCAAATTTTTCTGCGTTGAATGGTCCCACTCTTGTAACGATAGGAAGAGTTTTGTTGTCGCTGGGTAATACGAAAAAATAATAATTTTCACAGTTTTCGGCGACCAAGTGTAACGGAGGATTTTTATGCCTGTGCTGTAACAACTGTGAGGAGCAATGACTGCAGGAGGTGGCGATATGAGATGTGCTGAAGCGAGGGCAGTCTTGGCATAGTGGTGTTGCCAGATGTGGAGTGGAGAGGTGCTATTGAGAGGAGCGGTGCTTTTGAGCAGAGTAGTGTTTTAGTGGAGTGGAGAGGAGTGAGGAGAGGAGAGGAGTCAGATCTTTCTTTTCAGGTTTTCTATTAAAATGATACTGGCCAGCGACCTGGCCGGTACCTATTTGAAACTGGAACGACGACAGCAAAGGAAGATTTGTTGTTGTCAATACTTTCATCATTCAATAAATTGTAACTGAAGTTGTAACACGAGTCGTATTATTTTGCCGTTTTATACAAGCGACTAAAATTTTACCGAAGAACGAATAATTTTCTTTTAGGAGGTATTAGATTTCAAAATACATTTAGTAATTTAAAATTTTTGCCTTGACTTGAATTTATGTGTTAAAATCATAAAGTACTTTTACCTTACATTATCCACGGTGTAGGCGACGCATTAGGTTATTTCTTTAAAGTGCTAAGACAGGCCACATATAAAGAGCGCGCTCGCAAATTCCAATTCAAAATTAAAAACAACACAAAATCCAATTAGTGAAAAATCGTCACTTGTTTTGTTTTGCATGCGGGCAAAAAGTGAAAGCGCGCTCCCAAATTTCTCTGATTTTATTATTATTTTAAAGTCAATTTGCTTTCTTGTAGTAAATAAATAGTTTTATTTAAGTGTGTTTATTGTGATTCGTCGCCCGGATCGCTACACACGGTATGAGCATTACTCAAGAAATTTTAGCCAAATAAATTATTTTTGGTCTTATCATTTAAGACTTTACACCTCCAGAAAATTTGTACTCATTTTCATTTAGTAGTTTTTTTCCGTAATAAAATGGAGTTGAAAAAGTAATATAGTAGAATTTTTTCTAAAATTTTTACATAACGCCTTTTTAAAATGTTATTGATAAGCTTACCTAATACACCAAATGTACCTCAAAAATTACTACTTTAAAATAAATAATACTAAAGTTTTAAACAAGAGAAATTTACCTTAATCACGTTATTTAATTAATTCATTGTCGCTTGTTCAAAAGAATCATACACTAGCCTAATGTAATTTGTACTAGGATTAAATTGCCTGGCAGAAAAGTGTTGAGATTTCGATTTAGATCATTTATTTTTACCTGTACGTCAAACATGCGTTCTTCTTGAATGTGACATTTTTCTTCAAACAAAATTGCATAATAATGATACCTATTTAGACACTTTTACCTCTTCTATAATAAACTGTAGTTGTGGTCGGTACCTAAGTAACTTTTAACTATTTGTGATGTTGATTGAAATTATTACTTAGCACTATTTCTCAAAATAATGAGAAAATTCATAATCATTAAATGAGGGTTTACTTAGCCTCCAAAATGCATTTAAAATTCGTTTGAATGGAGAAGTTTGGACTAATAGACGATTTTTTACGATTTTTTTTCCGAGAAAAAATCTTTAAATTGCTCTAGTGTAAAGTTGTCAACATGTCGCTTGGTAATTATTGCCTTTCAAGCATCGATGTAGCTAGCATCGATGATGTGAGCATGTACTTTGATAGAGATGTGTTAGCGATCCTTGACAGGGGTGCTGCTAGCTGCATGAGTTTCTACGTGTAAACCGTTTTACATCCCCCTTTGGTCGTCACTTCAATTACATATCGGTTTACTTTTATTGAAATAATAATCTTATGCCGCACCTTCGTGGTTCTTTTGCTGCCTCCACCGGACGGGCCGCCCGCGTGCAGTGCACGCACATTGCAGAACGCCCCGTTACGACGGCCCTGATGCTTGGCATAAATTATTTGGGTATAATCATGGATGTAGAAAGTCAAGATGCGCCCGTAACATACATCGATGGGTCCTATGTATATGGGCCAAAATGTAAAATTAAAACTTTACAGGAGAGGCTTCCAAAGTTTCAATTTACTATAACTTTAAATTGATAAAACCGAAGTTCCCGAATCTTTGCTTATTTGCTAAGAAAACTATTTCCCTCATTTACACTGTAGTATTTTATATATACATTTATCTGGTTTTTTTTAATGTCACATTGGCCCTTCTACGTTAGTTTTTGTTAAAATTATTTTTTTTTGAAAACACCCTAAAAGGGCCGATATACCATGTTGGCCATTATACGCGTATTACCTACGCTAATTAGCATAATGTATATATTTTTTTAATTTTTTATCTATAAAATCAATAAACGATTGAAGTAATTGATAATTCATTAATTAGAATATAATATAAAATCTTCGTTTTAATTGTTGTTTTCATTTCCCAAAGCCAAATTCACAAAATTCCGACATCTAGACATCTTAGCGTGATAATTAGATGTCATTTTTACTTATTAAACTAAATTGTAACCCAAAAACACAACAATTACATTTCGTATTCGTCTTTATTCATCACAGTGCGGCCGATGCTCCGTTCAACGTACAAGTGTCAAATTGGCTGATTGTTCCAAACTATAAACAAACGCGCGGGAAACTCCCCGCGTATAAATCTCTAACTACGCTTAGGACCTTATACGTTTAAATTCATGTTACATATGCCGTTATACCGTAATAAAAAATCGTGTTTCTATGCTGAAATCTTTTTTTTTTAATAGCTCACATGATTCATTATATCGATAAGATGCGTTACCCACAAAAAAGCCAAAATCGCCAAATTGCTAGTTTGGCCCATATACATAGGACCCATCGACATAAGGCGCACGACGAGTGGTCAACATTAGGTTGTGTGATTGAGTGATTGATCAAGTCAGTCTGTTGTAGACAGCAGCGAGTTACACATCTTCCTTACGCAAAATTGATTTCAGTAATTACGTTCGCAAATGTAGCAAATATGACTTCCTGTGCCTTCAAAAAGATTCTTACAATTCAAGAAACACAAATAAAGTCCAAAGGAATCACATTTCATAATGTAAACATTGAATTGTAAATTATTTTCACTATTTCTAAAATAATAACTTTAGTAAAATGGCGCGTGACATATGTAAGAGTGACAGAGACAGCACGACTAAAACTTCCAAACGCGGAAGCGAGATATCACTATGTAATCTGTTCATTTTCAAATATAGTAACAAAATTCCATCGCGCCAACTTCACGCACAAACCGATTCGATTCAAAATTGGATTGTTCCAACTTGACGCAAATTCAAACGCGCAAGGCCGGTCTATGTATGTATGTCTATGGGTATAATGACCATATCGTTTTTTTAAGCTATTGAAAATAAAAAAAAACATTTGTTTAATTTAGTTTTTTATTAGTTTGGAAGATACATTTTTAGAACAAAATTAAGCATAATAAAATTAACAACTTTTAATGATACCTATACCTAAATGGGTAAGTAAGTAGGTACCTACTATAATATTCTTTTAAAAATAATACTCGCTAATTACAGTAAGTTTATGCTAAATCTTAGGTAGACTTATTTGTGATAAGGTATGATTGGATATAATATTTTTATTAAGTACAAATTAGAAATGATTATATTTTTACCTGTTAAATAAAAAATTGGGAAACCATAACCATTATTATTAAATTTAATCATAAGATTATTATTATAATTAATTAATCGACAAGAAGACAACACAAATTATACTTAAATAACAGTTATTAGATACAATTTAAAGAATACGAATAAAATAGTACCTAAATTAAGATTTGTACCAGATGCAATCTTAGATCCATAGGTAATTACTTATTTTAACAAAACATAAGTAAGTACATAATACAATCTAGTAATAATATAATTAATAAAACTACTTAATTATTATGTAAGTACCCTGCAATTTAAAATTTATTTAACTAAGGACTTATGTACACTTTCTCGCCATCGCTATATGGATTATGGCAACTATAAAATTATAACACAGTAGGTAGGTAGGTAGGTAGGAACTACTATTCTTTGGAACGTTAACGTTGACTTTTACTTTAACTGACAGTATTATCTAACGCAGGCCAGCCAGATATACTGTCCGTCTGTTGAAGAAGACTGAGATAGAAGTCAAGTTATTGTAACTGACAAATAAAAAAGTAACCCTAACTTTGAAATTAGATTTATTGAAATACTGTAGTTTCGTAAGTACGTACAAAATAATCTGAAATGTAGTATTAGTTACTTACTCATAAACCCGCCCTGGCTTCGCTTCGGGAAACCAGTCTCTAAGTAGCCACATTGGGAAACAATGCGTATAGATATTTCAAATTATCTTTTTCATTTATGAACCGGTTACATCTATTTGTGTGTAAAATAAACACTTAGGTATATTTGTGTGAAGCTTATCACAATATACTTATCAATTAGTGAAAAACGCATCCTAATCAGAAGCCGTTTCTGAGATTGGCGCGAACAACATAATAGACAAATAGAAAACAATAAAATTCTAAAAATAATCGTTTTGGGTTTAATTGTTGTAATAGTTTTTATCATTAAAGTTCCAGATTTATTATACTTAGGTAGGTATGCATAATTATTATGTTAATTTTATTTCTTAACCCCGTGTCCCAACACACCGAATCAAATGAGCTTACGGACACGGAAAACATAGCAGTCTATAGTTTAGGTAATCAATACCTAATTGTTTTGAATAAAGAAAATGTAAAAACAAACTACATGTGGACAGTACTGGTCCGAGGCGGTTCAGATTCAGATTTCACGTCTTCAGAGTACGGTGGAGGTGGCAAACTGCTGTCATGGACCTGTATACAATACACAATCAATATCTGTGAAAATAAATGTTAATATTATGAATTAAAAATCCAAATTCATTAATAATTAGATACTGTATGTATAGGTACCTACTATATGTTGTAGATATCTATATTATCAGCCTGCACGGAATACACTATTGAATTTGAAAAATTATAATTTTCATTCCACTATGGAATTCGATGACGATACATCATTCTTAACCATCGCATAAGTAGGTAGCTAACTTTATTTCTACGTAGAAGAACGTGAATATCAACCGTACCACGAATTTTTTAATGTGTCTTATATAATGTCAACTACATCGTAGAGTCGATAGTTTCTTAGAGGTCGATAGGATACTTACTTAAATTACTTAAAGCAAATATAATATTTAAAGTACATAATATAATATTTTCATGTTCCAGGCAACATTCAGGGGCGCCGTAAGGTGTTCGTGCGCCCGCGTGCGAAATTGATTTTGCCGCCCCCTATTTCTACAATTATCAAGACAATATTGAATTTTCTTGCTACCTTCGTGTATAAATATATTTTTACAAAAAAATTATCGACTTTAAAGTCGAGATACCTCAAAAACCACTTACCAGATGTCGCTCCAATTTATAAGGGACCATCCGACTATCACTACCTTTCGAAGAAAAAAAGATACATCAAAATCTGATCATCCAGTCAAAAGTTAGCATAAATTAAATTCACAATATTGAGAATAACTCAAAAACTGACCGTCAGATGTCGCAAATGGGACCAGACGGCATTCAACTTTCTAATGTCGAAAAAATTATGGAAATCGGTTCACCAAGTATGAAGTTATGAGGTAACAAACATAAGAAAAAAAACATGTAGACTAATTGGGAAGCTCCTCCTGTTTTGAAGTCCATTATTAAAACGGTAAGCTCTGGCTATATTATATTGTCTAAGCAGACAAATGAGCAGATAACTACCCTGCGCGGGTGATGTGGATCACCCATGTACATTGGCTACAACAGGGATATTACTAACGCGTTTCTAACAAGAAGGAAGTGACGGAGCCCATTCTTGAAGAAAGAAGAAGAATTGTTTATTCCAAAAAATGCCTACTAATACAATAAGGACAGATAAAATAAGATTAATACGAACAAAGCAAGCACCGAATTGAAAAGGATCGCCCTCAGTGTTGTCAAGTTCGTGGCAAAAACGTTCGAGAAAAACTAACCGTAGTCGTTCGCCACGAACCCAAGCGATTTGGATGAAACTTCAATCTTCGGCAAGTGGTGCGATGATGGAAAGGTAAAGTTGGCACCAAATCGAACAATTCCTCAGAGCACTAGCCGTTGTGAAGTCGGCAGAACACGCAGAGACATCCAATGTCTAACCTGAGAGTGACTCGTGGGTTGTGGACAACTCAGAATGCGCGCTTTTATATGGCGTCAAATAGGCTGAGCTGGTATTGTGGCCTCCCTGCCCATAGGTGAGAATAGTACTCCATGTGAGGCCTGACTTGAGCTTTATAAAGTACATATATCTGCAAGTTCCCCGCAGTGAATTACTACTTGGCCCGGTTTAGGACGCCAAGGTTTTTGAAGGCCAACTTGGTCTTAGTTTCCAAGCGACACAGACTACTACTGCACGTTGCTCGAAAAATCGACACTTTGGTTTTCTTAGCAGAAAACGCGCAAACGTGTGTTTTCGTGGGGTTGAGCTCGACTTTTAGTCAACCCCATTCCAAGACTTGCTCCAGAGAGTTCTCGACTGCAGACACAAGTTTGATTCTGCTATCAACCTCTTGTGACCGAGAGGCATTTGGAGAGTCTGTATAATAGGCATCTCTCGTACTGTCATCTGCATAACAATGAATGCCGTTTGCACGCTCCAGCATTTCATTGATATGCAGAATGAACAGGGTAGGAGACAGCACAGACCCTTGGGGAACAATAGTTTTTATAGTTTTCATATCTGAGCAACACACGTGAACTACGACTTTAATATGTTGCTCAGATAGAAAGCTTGCTATCCAACTGCACAACCTCTCAGGAAGACCGTAAGATGGTAACTTCGCGAGAAGAGCCTTGTGCCAGCCCCGGTCAAGGGCCTTAGCGATATCTAGGCTAACAACCAGTGCTGTCTAGGGCTTGAGCTTACCGGTGTGTTAGATAAACTAGAAGATTACCAACTTTGTCGAAAATAGCAGCTATAGAGTATGTAAAATTTTTGATTTCAGGTGATATTCAAATGAGGCGATGAGAATCCTGAGAGATTTATCATCCATCCATCAGCCTTTTTGCGTCCACTGCTGGACATAGGCCTCCCCTAATTTGCGCCACTCAGACCGGTCCTAAGCTTTCTGAAGCCAGCGGATGCCCGCTGTCTTCTTCAGGTCGTCGGACCACCTGGTCGGGGGGCGACATACGCTCCTTTTTCCGAGACGGGGCCTCCACTCAAGGACCTTTCTTCCCCAACGGTTATCAGTCTTTCACTTCAGCTACTTCGGCTAATTCTTTGAGCTATGTCGGTTACCCTCGTTCGTCTATGGATCTCATCATTTCTGATTTGATCACTCACATAGAGAAATACCAAGCATAGCTCTTTCCATAGCCTGAGAGATTTAATGCCATTAAACGTTTTAATTACACTTCGTTCTTTTTCTTAGATTTTTCTACATATAATATCCTTAGCACAGAGAAGAATTAAGAATTTAACGTCAAATCTTGGATGTTCCGTTAATTCTTCACTAAACCTACTGAAAGAAAACTGGGCGCCCTTGTTAAGATGCGGACCTGGCCCTTGGCCTGAATCTATATGTAATTGTACCACTACCATGCATGGGTACCTATTACCTTATAGTCTCAAAGCTGACCCTCATAAAAGGTGGGGATAATGTTAAAAGCATGAAAATGGTGTGTAAATGTCTTTTCATCCCACCTTTCGAAAAAGACGACTTGGTTCGCCCTTAAGTGCGCCCAAAGTTGATGTTTCCTATAAGAAAATTTTGAGTAATGAGGTTTTAATCCTCCTTTTTTAAATAAGTGCGCCGCGATTATCTTTTCCGCACACTTTTTGAATTTTTTAACATTAAAATTTAGTGTTCGAATTGTTAGACATTCATGGTTTTGTTTTGAAAAATGAGTTTTTGGAGTGACAGTAAAAGTTACGTATATTTACTGAATATGAGGCGCCTTTTATTTTCTCATAGTCGGGGATGAAAAGTAGGGTGTATCACTCGGGAGCGAATATTTTTGCCTCGGACGAAGTACTTTGAATCCCTCACTACGTTCAGGATTCTACTAAAGAACCTCTCGCTTTTTTCGGGATTTTACTCTAGAATCCCTCACTTCGCTCTCGATTCAAAAGAGCGCCCTCGTCGTATAAATATTTGCTTTGCTCCCTTGTCATACAATCTACTATTTTCGACAAAAAAAGACAAATTATAAATCATTTTAAAGGGCGCAAAAATTTATAATTATGTCGTAGATAAGAAAATTATGGATTGAATTTTCAACCGTGGATTTGACGGATTTATTTGCTAAGTTCGTGAACAAGGTTTGCATTAGGACTGTTTCGATATACTGTAATCCTCAGCTCTCTTCGTGTTGTTTTTTCAACATCCTAGGTAATAAGACAAAACTTTTATGTTCACGTGATCGCTCGATTTGCCGCCCCCCTGGACGTGTCGCCCGCGTGCGCCGCACGCGTTGCACGCCCGGTTACGGCGCCCCTGGCAACATTTATTAGGTAAATGCAAACAAAGAAGAAATCTTATTTAAGGTTACACTTACAAATCCAGCATTGAGATAAACAGTTGCAGGGTAAACAGCGGAGCCACCTTGAGGAGTTATTGTGTACCTACGACAAAAAATATATGAGGAAAGGAAGCAACTTACGCTAATGGCATGAAAAATAGAGTCAGAATGATACTACGTTCTGTCTCACTGTGCAGCGCGACGGCTTTTTCAGGACAGTAAAGAAATTTGCTGGACCAAGTTACCTGAAAGAGTAACAAACCCACACACACAAACTCACATACATCCTTACAAAGTTTCGCATTTATAATATTAGTAGGATACTTTCTTGTGATATCTCGTGAAAAGTATAGACTTCTGCCCAACCAGAGGTCTATACTTTTTTCCAAGTCCAAGTATGACCATTTTATAATCCTAACTTTATAAACAACATGGTACAATCAATAAAAGAATCATGTAATTATAGTAAAAATTATAGTATGGCCCAATAAAAAATGCCAATCATTGTTAAATGCCTACAAAGAATTGAGTTGTAATGATATCATTAAAATACACTTCCTGAAGTCACCTCGACTTTTTTGAAAAAAAGTTGATTCAGTGAGTGATGGAAGACGATGATCGCATCCACCAAGATATTGCTTCAAATAAAAAGCGTTAATAAGCAAAATGGACCCCTGCAATGCTTACAAACTACTGTTGCTTATTGATAATAACATCTAATTTTAAAAGATGGGCAGAAAAAACAAAAAAGTTAAATTTTTACACTTATATGAATAATTTATTTTAAAATATACTTCAAATCTTTAAAAAATTAAATTGAGAAATTGTCTATAAAAACTATACGTGTATGTGATATTATATTTACTGCCCATAGTTCTCTCTAGCATGGTAATTCCGAATCACATAACCAGATCTCTGAAAAAAAAAAAAGATTTTTTTGTTGCCTGGGGTTATTTAAATAGGGGGTTATTTAAATAGATTTTGTTAATTTTTTAACTGAATTCAAAAATAAGAAGATTCTCAATTCGACAGTATTTATGTTATGCTTCTTCTTACGTTTGTTAAACAATTTTTCGTCGTTTATGAGCCGATTTTGATAATTCTGTTTTTGTTGGAAAGTAAATATTGAGTGTAGTCCCGTCATAAGGCCACCAGGACTTGGTGATGGCATCCTAGAGAAATCGAGGGGAACTTCTGAAAATTTTAGGGGCGACCAGTGTTATTGTTAGATAATGTTTTCATTAGGTTTATTAAAGCTCAACAATTTAATGACGGCCTGAAGTCGATCTGATGAAGCCGAAAGACAGTCGAGGGAACTGTTCAACGATTTACAGCAGTTGCCTTATGTTTAATTTTAATTTGTAGCAACGAGAACTTTACACCTTGATGGGTTGAATTGAGCGCCATCTGGCGATAGTTTTTGAGTTATCTCTGCTGGTCGATGTTGAAGTCGGTCTCTTTTTTTGTAAAAATAAATTTTTAACAATTAAAATATTTTCACCTTTTTTACTGCGTTTTATTGGTAAAATATTTTGCTAACCTGACAACCCCATGATTCACTCACTCATAACTAACCGCCGCCATTACGATGTCACAGTTTTGTCTTAATGACGCGCGGTCCACTCCTTTATAGGTCCATGCATATAAATTGAATAAATATTATGCATAATGAATGTATGTTGTTATTGTTATTTGTTACAACGCATAATGTTATTTATTGTACATCACTAGTCATGACGAATTGACATGTATCAGGAACGCATAGTTAGCGTGGCCATATTATAGTGTACCTACTACGACGATACTGTGTACCTACCTATATATCGTGTAGTAAATCCAGAAATAATATCCCTTGGAACGCAAAAATCTAAATTGCTATAGTTCGTTTAATTAAAAAGCGTTAAAATAACGAAATGACGTTACAGATTTTTATTGTATTGCATTGCACGTTATCATTGTATCCTACTAATATTATAAATGCGAAAGTTTGTAAGGATGTATGTGTGTGTGTGTGTTTGTTGCTCTTTCACGCAATCCTACTAATATTATAAATGCGAAAGTTTGTAAGGATGTATGTGTGTGTGTGTGTTTGTTGCTCTTTCACGCAAAAACTACTGAACGGATTTTCATGAAACTTTGCAGTAATATAGCTTAGATATCGGAATAACATAATTTGTTAAAATTTATAGAGATTTTTGGAGGGACTGGTTTCCCGAAGCGAAGCGAGGGCGGATTTACTAGTATTTTATATATTCCATTACACTAATAGTTCATACGAATATTTATGTGTATAGTTATGAGTATGGTTTATAGCGACGATGCCATAAATGGTGATAGTGCTATAACCCAATAACCTTGATGAATAATTATGTTGTAGAATATTTGCTA
The DNA here is from genome assembly GCA_905404135.1 of Hesperia comma. Lineage (NCBI taxonomy): Eukaryota > Metazoa > Arthropoda > Insecta > Lepidoptera > Hesperiidae > Hesperia > Hesperia comma. Next base: position 8,190,168 of record FR990021.1, on the reverse strand, counting down.
AGCCAATAGATTATAATTATTATTTCACAAATAAGGACCTTTGTCTAGTTTCATATTGATTGGTTGTCGTCAATATAATAAGAATAGTTACCTCGGTGGAGCGTCTCTTAATCTTTCATTGACGTATACTTGAAGACTTCCTATTGAGAGTCGAGCTTCATTATTTGATGTTTCTCCAGCTATTCTGGAAAATAAGAGTACGTACGAAAGATTGAGTCATGTTTTTAGATACGCATAAACCCGCAAAATCGTTTATTAATCGTTTGTTGAATCCTATAAAAGAAAGACATGATTTCAAATTATATTTATATGTTTAAAAATAAAGTTAAGTAGGTAACTGGTGATAGAAACGAGGGACACATGAGTTTGAGTAGTCCCTATAGTACTAAGGACACACTAGAAGCAGTGGCGTAGCGTGGGTTCGTGCCGCCCGGGGCGAAGAGAAAATTTGCCGCCCCTACGTAAAAATAGTAGATTGTATGACAAGGGTGCAAAGTAATATTTTTTCGGCGAGGGCGTTTATTGAATCCAGAGCGAAGTGAGGGATTCTAGAGTAGAATCCCGAGCGTAGCGAGGGATTCTTTAGTAGAATCCCGAACGTAGCGAGGGATTCAAAGTACGTCGCCCGAGCCAAAAATATACTTGCACCCGAGTGATACACTCTACTTTTCATCACCCACTATGAGAAAATAATATATATATATATAATAGAAAATTATAGAAAATAATACGTAAAAATGCACGAAAACTTAATTTTAATTTGAAAAGGAAATCTTAATTTGATTTCTTTTTTTATTATTCAGCTGGCGGGGCCCTCGCGTCGTACCAGACATTCTTTATTCAAACAATATTTGAGTTCGACTTCTTTAGCGCAAAATACTAAAATGTTCTAAATTCAAAATAGGACGGAAAAGATCTAGCCGGACGGAAAAGTTGTATGAAAATTCATTCCCGCCCGCTGAATAGAAAACAGCAACTTTGGAACCCCGTAAGTCCGAACCAAGTCGTCTTTTTCGAATAGGTGAAATGAAAAAATTTTTTCATCACATTTCCTTTTCAAATTAAAATTAAGTTTTCGTGCATTTTTACGTATTATTTTCTATTATTTTCTATTATATATATATATATTATTTTCTCATAGTGGGTGATGAAAAGTAGAGTGTATCACTCGGGTGCAAGTATATTTTTGGCTCGGGCGACGTACTTTGAATCCCTCGCTACGTTCGGGATTCTACTAAAGAATCCCTCGCTACGCTCGGGATTCTACTCTAGAATCCCTCACTTCGCTCTGGATTCAAAAAACGCCCTCGCCGAAAAAATATTACTTTGCACCCTTGTCATACAATCTACTATTACTAACCCCATAAAGTGGGATAAAAATCAACTTTTTTTGTGTACCTACATATACCTTTTATTTAAAAATAAGAGACATCATACTGAACGCAAAAAAATAATAATTGAAAACTAGCTGTGCACGCGGCTCCGCTCGCGTGGAACTCAGTGTGTCACAAAGTTTTTCCTGCGTGAATCCCAACCCCGCGAGAATTCTAAGATAAATAGTGGCATATATCTATGTATATTGCTCCACACATTAAGAACAGCTGATTTTTTACTATTAGTCATACCATACAATAATCCGTTATCCGTTGTCCGATCTTGAGAAAATCGATAAAAAGACTTAAAGATATAAACGTCGAGATTTTTTATTCCAAACTTTGAGCATAAGTTTAACTACGATAATTAAAAAATATATATTTTTAAACTATACTGGTAGTTTTTCATTCGGGTGCCAAAACATAAAGACCAGAAGCGTTGCAGACCCTCGAGAAAGCAACATAAAGTTGGTCATGAGAAAAAGAGCCGGTTCGATTCCCGATATATACTTAGATATCCCGATATATAGATATTAATGAGCCCGGACTTTATTCGCTCATGGGAGTCTTCCCGCATAAATCTTGATCCCGCGGGAAGTCCGGAACAAAAAGTAGCTTATATAATGCTCCATAACCTCCTCTACTCCCACTCAAAGTTTCCCACTGAAAGTCCCATAAACATCTGAACCCACGACGAACGCAGGAATTCCGGGATAAAGAGTAGCCTATATGCTGCTCTACAACTTCCTATATCTCCCACTGAAAGTCCCATGAAAAATTTAAGCCCGCGACTTGGCGCACAGGAGTTTTTCCCGTGTGAATCATAATCCCGCGGGAAGTCCGGAAGAAAGAAGTAGCCTATACGTTGCTCCATAACCTGCTCTACCTCGCAATAAAAGTATCATAAAAATGAAAGCCCGCGCCTTTGCGAATAGGAGTTTTACCCGCGTGAATCCTGATCCTCCTGGAATTCCGGGATAATAAGTAGCCTATGTGTTGCACCAGAACCTCCTCTATCTCCTATTGAAAGTCCCATAAAAATTTAACCCCGTGACTTCGCGCATAGGAGTTTTTTTCGTGTGAATCCTGATCCCGCGGGAATTCAGGAATAAAAAGTAGCTAAAATGTTCCTCCACAGCTTTCACCATCTCTCAATGAAAGTCCCATAAAAATCTATGCCCGTAACTTCGTGCAAGTTTTGCCCGCGTGAAACCTGATCTCGCCAGAATTCCGGTACTTATAATAAGTAGCCTATGTGATGCTCCAGCACCTCCTCTATCTCCTAGTGAAAGTTGCATAAAAATTTAAGCCCGCGCTTTGGCGCATAGGAGCTTTTCCCGCGTGAATCCCGATCCAGCCAGAATTCTAAGATAAAAAGTAGCCTAAATGTTGCTCCACAACTTCTTCTATCTCCCAGTGAAAGTCCCATAAAAATCTAAGCCTGCAACTTCGCGCATATGAGATTTTCCTGCGTTTATCCTGATCCTGCGGGAATTCCGGGATAAAAAGTAACCTGTACTGCTCCACAATTTCCTCTATCTCCCAGTGAAAGTCCCATAAAAATCTAAGCTCGCGGCTTGGTGCATTGGAGTTTTTCCTGCGCGAATCCTGATCCCGCTAGAATTCCGGGATAATAAGTAGCCTATGATTGTGTTGCTCCAGATCCTCTTCTATCTGCCAGAGAAAGTTCCATAAAAATTTAAGCCCGCGACTTCGCCTATAGGAGATTTTCCTGTGCTAATCCTAATCCCGCATGAATTCCGGGATAAAAAAATAGCCTAAATGTTGCTCAGGAATCTCCGCAATCTTCCAGTGAATGAAAGTCCCATAAAAATCCGTTCAGCCGATCCGGAGATTAGCGCACGCAAACAAACTTTTTTTAATTTTTAATTTTTCTAGTTCTAGTGCTGTTTCTTAACCCCCCTATATATTTTGTTTTGTCAATTTCGTAAAAAGACAGACACGACTTTTCTACGCTCTTATTATACCTATAAATAATAATACAAATAATATTGCACAAAATTGACTGTTGAATTTAGACATTTGACAAAAACAATAGAGTACTAAAAAATCGATACAACAATGAGAGTATTTTAAGTTTTAAGGACACCGATTCTAAATAGTAAGGCTAATCCATTCGAGAATTAAATTAGGATATTTTAAGACCGTCATATTTGAAAGAACAAGACTTATTTCTAAATAAATTCCTCGAAGCGAAGCGAGGGCGGTCAGGCCGGGTCCACTACTTCTCAATAAAGTTCATTTTTGGTTTTTTCCCCATAACTTTTGACTGGGTGTTTGGATTTTGATGATTCTTTTTTTGTTCGAAAGGTAATGCTTGTTGCGTGATAACATATAAATTAGAGCAACATCTGGGGAGTAGCTTTTGAGTAACTACTACTTGTCGATTCTCAAGTCTGTTATATTTTGTAAAAAGTTAGTTAATTTTATAAAATTAGCACGCTTTACCATCTTAAGGCTGCGTTACCGCTTTACATCAGGTGGGATCGTGGTCAAGGCCTAACTTATCAGGAATAAAAAAAAAACGGAAGCCCGCGCCTGCGCTGCCCCTGGGCTGCGTGCCGCCCCCCTGGACGTGCCGCCCGGGGCGGGCCGCCCTCCCCGCCCCACCCACGCTACGCCACTGACTAGAAGGAACTAGTGTTCTCTAATAAAGGGGACTTAAAATATATTTAACGTAGAGAACTTAGTGGTCAGCCCAAGTTTCAGAAGCTTACATGCCGCCCAAAGACTTTTACATGTCTTTACGACTGCTTATCCAAATGTATTCCTACTATAATGGTTACAGTTAGCAATTTATAGTATGCAGTTAGATACATCGCTACGTCAACGTCAGCAAGATAACGACAGGCATCAATATGGCAACGCAGCGCAGCATCGAATTGCATTAGCTATTAGTCATTATCACACGATGTGATCTTATGCGTGATGTTATCGTCTTATTCTAAACGGATTATAATTGATACAATGCGATGAAGATTTAAACAGTTATGTGGAACCTCTCCCTCCAAATTGATTAATAAGAGCTCTATCAACCCGAGAGTCGAGACCAAGCTCACCAAGCCAATGTTTGCTTGTGCTGAATAACCGACTAGGCACTCAATTTCCTTCTTTCTCCCACTTTTATCATTTTCTTCTGGAGCCAATTCTAAAGGCACCGTGGATGAAGTTAAAAGCAAAAGGTAAGTAGTTAAGTATATTAATAAGATTCTAACTGAAATTATTATGTATCGCGATGTCAAAATACCTACTCCTAAAGATGATTCGCATAAACTTCTAATGATTTCGTTATTCAAATTTCCTATGAAACCGATACTCTTGAAGTACCTACATAGGTACTTTTAATGTGCTTTGACTACGTGAACGTGAATAATACCTACTCGTAAAATGCACAATAAAGATAAAGAAATCTTTATAATGCATAATCCTGGGCGTGTCTGATATCATGCTTTAGTTTGTAAATAACTGATTTATACATATGTAATTAGCCCAGTGATGTTTTATAATTAGCGATAAATACTCAATACCTAAAATATTAAACTAGGTATGTATATACTTTTTTACTAACAACTTTGGTAATTAGATAGGTACGTTAATACTGATATCTTATTCCAGTAGATAGGTAGTGTTCATGGAACATAATATTATAACGTGTTAAAATAGCTAAGTTAAAATTCACCGAAGCGAAGAATTGAAGCGGTAGTTAGAAATTACGGGAGGAGTGCATTCTATTAACATTATTCTAAGCTGCTTCACTTGACAGACATGCTCAGAAGCAAGCGTTCTTAATACGAGTAACAAAAATAATACCTTGAATTGGTGGCAGCACACAACTTGTAGAGCAATATAAAGGTTGCAATTATTCCCAGTATGAGCGACGCAGCCATGATAATCTGTGTACCAGATACTAGTAATATCTGATCCATCGAGTCCCTGAAAACAATATTAAGTTTTAATAATGACGATCCGGTTTTAGTTCACTGAATTGATGTATTACCTATCCTTGAAATTAAAAACAATACATTCGAAAAAATTGCGATCAACCTCACAAAATAATAATTATAGAGTTTTATTTGTAAAGAATTTGACACCTCAGGTACAATTTTGCTTTCTTCTATTTATTTTGCAAAAAAATATGACTTATAAAACTTGACTTGTCGAGATTTCTGGACTCCTCGTTATGGACAGGAATCTTCTGAATTTGTATTATCCCTCCAACAGAAAGATAAATTATAAAGTATTATAATATGTTGTTGAAAGCAAACCAGTAGGTTTACGGCCAAAATAAACCTTAGAGTAAATATCCAGTATCACAACTGGCGTAAATAAATCTGGATACAAAATCATAGCAATGGATTTTCATCCATTTCTGGGGAAATTCACATCAGAGTGACGTATACCCTGCCAACCGTGGTGTTGTATTTCCGCGTGCGGTAACAACAGGGAAACATTTTAGCGTTTATATTGATCCATTTATAAACGTCACACCAAAATAGGTACTATAGTTTGCGTAAAATCGTAGTTTTGGACTAAGCTACTGTTTCTGCATACGAACATTCTGTTTTACTTTATGGTAATGGTATAGAAGCGTGTAAAGTGTACATACAATAATATAATAGGTATATTTACGGTATACAGTATCAAATGTTATGTTCGTAATTGATTAATTTATAACACTAATGCTGCTGTTACGAACCTGCAGATCCATTTTCCTTCGGCGTCATAGCAGGGTTGACAAACTCCTTGCCAACAAGCCAGTGTCGAATTCCCCATCGGGTTGCAGCATATGCCGAAACATCTTTCTCCAAATCCTATGAGACGGGAATTAAATAATATTATTATAAATTTATTTTATTTTGACCAGTAGGTACTTAACGAAATGAGTGCGGCTCAGGTTTTTGATAATCAATTGAATTAAAACGAATAAGTAGATTGTATTAGTGAAATCATATTCGACTAAGTTCAGCTATTTCTGAAATTAACAACCAACTAACTGAATGGGAACAAACTGCTTAGTATCTACAAGTAAGCTTGCAGAAACATACTTAGGTATAGTTAGTTTTTGTTTTACTTACGTAAATCATTTCTCAAATAAAAAAGTTAGCTAGGTACCTACTTACGTCAATTTAACATATCCGGTAGGTATTTAGAGAAAACTACTCGTATTAAAGAAATGATAGTTTGTTAAGTTTAAATAAAGTAAAGAAGTAAGTTCTACCGATTTTTGCTTGTATTTGTAAACGTAAGGAATAAGTTTTCTGAAACATTGAGATACTATGTACTAACGTACTAGAGAAGACACCGCAAAGAAATTTTATACGCCAGTCAGTTGCGGTGAATGCACCGCAACTCTCTCAGTACGGTTGCTAGCTCGCATGCGTGACACACGTGTATGACGTCTAGGAATTTCAGTGAATTTCAAGCAACCATCATAAAAAACGGCTTGGCGTGCATTACGATATTCCGATAATAATTCGAGGAACTCGAAAAAATGCACAGGAATAACTTTACATCACTAAGTAAGCAGATTTCACAATTTTAAAAATAAATACGAAAAATTATTTATCGTCCGCCATTCGCCCGCCATGTTACTGAATGAATATTGAATACAACGACCAGCATGTTTTGGCACGTGGGGGACAGAGACAACGCGTTACAGTTTGCCTTACCTGTAAGGCGCTGTCTCTGTCACCCACACGCCAAAAGATCCTTGTACGACTATTTGTATCTTATCAAGCGCTGCGGCTTAAAATGATAGATTAGACAGTAAGTTTTTTTTAGCGCTGCAGCGACGGATATCTTTAAACCGAGAAATGGATCACGACTTTAGTTTGGCGTAGCGTCTCTAGTTAACATAGTACCTCAATGTTCTGAAACGAGCTAGGTCTACAACTTATCTGCCTCATTTATAACACTTCTTATTCTTACACTTATAATGCTTTCAATTTCAATATAGGTATGAATCCTTTTAGAAATCTACGAATACAAGTTTGGAACTTATTTCACTTATCAATAAAAAAGTTTTAATTGCGTGACAAGGGGAATTACGAAATGCCCTGACAGAGAAATAACCAAGGAAACGCGAACTTTCAGAAGTTAAAATATAAATAAGTGAACTGCGTTAAATATTAACAGGCCCTATCGGATAGAAGACTAGTCACAATTTGAATTCTAAATGACCGAGAATTTATTCAAATAAATGATGAAGATAATTGTGATATAATTATTATGGCAAACAAAAAGGTGTTAGTCAGTATCATAAACATCGCCATCACTGAAATGCTGTTTCTGATTAATTTGGTACCTGTCATCGATTGTTTCCTTTTATCTATTTAAAATAATGTTAAGTCAGTAAATATGAGTACCTAAACCCAATTAATTGTTCGAAATCACATCATCATAATCACATCTGTCTACACGTAGTTGGAAATACGGAGGATTTTAGTGCGAGAGCGTAGAACTATTTGTGAGTATAGTGAAGTTCTACTTGTTAATTCGTACCTGGACATCTCACGCAACGAGTCTGGTAGTAGTTAGGGATATATCCCTCTGCGCAGAAACAGTTTCCATTGATACATTCGTACCCTTCACCCTCACAGTAGGCTGCTGGACATTCATCTGAAATTATTTGATTTTATTTGATGTGTGAGGACATAGCACATCTAATGGTTTGTCACGACAAACGTCAATCACGCTATTGAAGTTTTCTACATAACTTGCATTATACCTACAAGTACAAGTTCATTCACAAGTCGGGGCTCAGCTCGGCCGCTCTTCAGGCATGAAACCTCGATAGGCGGAAGATCCTTATTTGCCAAACACGTCTTTCGTTTATGGGGTCAATGTTCGCAGTGATTTTCGTAAATCAACTTGATAGTTGTTGAGTAATTGACAAATTCATTCGTGGATTTGACTAAAAGTAGTGTTTGAGAAAAAACTTCATGGAACAAAATTTGCATTGAATTAGTCCATTTATCCATTAACGGACTTCTTGTCAATAAAATATTTCTCAAGGGGGTTTCGAAGAGGTGCCATCCACCCTCAGGGTAAAAGATACCTTCGGTAACGGGTCCGCACTGAAGTAGAGAGTAAAACCTAATTTAATTTTTTTGTGCAAACGGTGCTGTTTGACAAAATTATGCTTAATTTTGGTACCAAAACATTTCGTGCATATTAAATATGTTATGGATTTGTCAAGTTTAAAGTTGGTTTGTAAGTTGGTGCCTAGATCCAATCGATTTACCGATTTATGGTTAAATTAAATAAAATAAGGCGTCTAAAATTAAGTAGGTTGTTCTAAAGTTAAATAGGTAGGCATCTAAGTTCTTTTTAAGAATTTCTAACCAGTGATTAAAACATTAATAAGATTGAACATTATAAGGGCGCATTCATGTAGAACGCTGGTTACCGGCGCTGATCTGCCAGCGCTTATCGGTATAGTCTAAGATCCGAATCTAAATCGACATTCATCGGGTTGATAAAAAAATCAAACACACTGATAGAAACTTTTTTGATAGTTAAAAATATTTGTTAATATTTAACAAATAATTTATTAGAGACCACTTTTTAGTGCTTAATAAATATTTCTTAGTATTTAAAAAGATTTATTAATATGTAATAAATGAATGATTATGATGAAATGATTTATTAAACACAAAAAATAATTTAAAATACTAAGGAATATTTGTTTAATACTAAAGAGTGGTATAAACTAATACCTACTTATATTCTGTCCAGGATTTTTGTTGTCTACTCATTTTTAATATAAATTTTCTAATATACGAAATTTATTATAAAATTATTTTGATTCTCTTATCAACCCGATGAATGTCGATTAAGATTCGGATCATAGACTATACCGGTAAGTGCTGACAGATAGGGACAGGGATGGGCAAATGGGAAAAACATATTTCATCGTATCGATATTTTCCAAATGAATCTGAAATTAAATTAAATTTATATGATATTTCGATATATCGATATTTTTTCCCAATATGCAATTATTATGCCCCTCTTACCGGGTCAGATTAGTTTGTGGCACTTTACCAACCAAACCAACAAGCAGTGTCATTGTCATAGACAAGTAGGTCATAGACTGTAATTTTTGTTTGTATTTGAAGCAAAGAAACTAAACCCATATAGCCTACTGCATACCTACTCTTTTTCTAAATTTAAGAAATCGGATTGGTCAAATAGGTAGGTACATGATGCGATCCATGAGCAGACAGCAGAGCTTTAAATAAATAAATATTAAATCTGAAAAAATTTCGATATTTTGATATATCGATATTTTTTACCCAAACGGCCCAAACCTACTGGCAGATCGGCGCCGGTAACCAGCGTTCTTTTTGAATGCGCCCTAAAGCTTAAGTTAAGCTTTGTGTCCATAGATAGGATGATATAGTTCACCAGGGGATTCCCAATGACGATGCAATAAATCATACTCATTATGTCACTGCAAATCCGAGCTGAATTATCAAGCTCATACGATTATTATAGATAATGTAATTTGGAGCAGACGGGCGCATTCAAAAAGAACGCTGGTTACCGGCGCCGATCTGCCAGTAGGTTTGGGTAAAAAATATCGATATATCAAAATATCGATATTTTTTCAGAAAAATATCTATAAAATAAAAATATATATAAAATAAAAAATAAACTAATATGACCCGGTAAGAGGGGCGCTACTGTCTTGGCCTTTGTCTGACAACAGTACCTACCTACCTTTAACATTTGCATTAGTTGCAATTTTGGCAACCGGACCAGATAAGTTTGTGGCACTGTATGTTGATTTTTTCTTGGCTACAGGTACATAAACCTGTTTTTTAATAATAAAACTGATGTCATAACAGCCAGATGTGTTTACTACTACTTTAGTATTTCGAATATTTTGGCAATTTTTATAAATAATTGCACATTGGGCAAAACATACCGATATATCGAAATATCAATATTAAATGTCTTGGGCGGTATATATCGATACATTTGGAAAATATCGATACGATAAATTTCGATATGTTTTTCCCATTTGCCCTTCCCTGTCCCTATCTGTCAGCACGTATCGGTATAGTCTAAGATCCGAATCTAAATCGACATTCATCGGGTTGATAAGAGAATCAAAATTATAAAATAATAAATTTCGTATATATTAGAAAATATATTAAAAATGGGTAGACAACAAAAATCCTGGACAGAATATTAAGTATTATTTTATACCAGTCTTTATTATTAAACAAATATTTCTTAGTATTTAAAATGATTTTTTTGTGTTTAATAAATCTGATATTAATTTATTACATATTAATAAATCTTTTTAAATACTAAGAAATATTTATTGAGCACTAAAAAGTGGTCTCTAATAAATTATTTGTTAAATATTAACAAATATTTTTAACTATCAAAAAATTTTCTATCAGTGTGTTTGATTCTTTTATCAACCCGATGAATGTCGATTTAGATTCGGATCTTAGACTATACCGATAAGCGCTGGCAGATCAGCGCCGGTAACCAGCGTTCTACATGAATGCGCCCTTAGACAGATATTAACCCTTAATTTGGCACCAAGAAAAAAATTCAAAATTTATAAATTTGATTATTGTGAGGTTTCATGGGTATGCCAGAGTCCTGAAAAAATGTGAAAAAAAATTTATGTTTGCCCACTGCTGGGAAAAGCCGTGTCCGTCACAGCGGACAATGCCAATTATTATGCAATGAATGGTCAGATTCGCACGTCCGCTGCGGCGGACGTTGCCAAATTATGGAAAAATAAAAAGGACCATTATTTTTAAGTTTTATTATTACAGAAAAGAAAAATAAATTAATATTTGAATAGGAATTGAAACATTATTTATGAATTGAAATTATTTGGTATGAAAATAAAAAAAAACAGTTATTTGGGCTTTTGCCTGTGACAAAACATAGTCTTGTATTGCATGTTATGCAATACATCACTGTTTTTTTGGCAGAAGCTGCAGCGATCTTCTTTCATTGCTGATGGGAAGTGGCCTACGTTGTCATATTTGACTGGACTTGAAGAGCGGTCTATGTGTGGTTTATTTATTTTTGACGTATCTGTTCTATTTCTTTTTGCAGACCTATTTGCCTTCAACAGTAAGTCATAAATGTAAATATCGACGTATTTGCTAATACCTTTTCAAAGACATTATATCTGCGATTTTGGCACACCTAAATTTATCCGACCAATAATGGAGGTATGAAGGCATTTCAACAATACCCATTATTACACGGATACCTAAATAGTCTCTACATTCTTCTTCTGATAGTTGAGTTGATTTGCCAGTTTCTTGAATTGAATATAAGTTTGTTTGTTCCACGATACCAGTTAGGATATTTTGAGAAAAAAGTAGAAGAAACCCAAAGGTGAATCATCTTCTGGCAGGTGTCATCATCCTCATCTATTGTCGCATTGCGAAGGAATCGAGCTATTTTCCAGTTATAAGTCAGCTGAATTTTTTGAACTTTCTCTGCTCTTTTAGCTTTTACTCTAGATGGTTTCCTGGGTCTTGTATTTCGGGATGACAATAAAGAAGCTATTGGTGTTACAGGTGTGGATGGCAATGAAGATATACAAGATAGGGATGGAACATTTTCATAATTTGGTTCGCCAAGTTTACGCACGATGGAATCTGGTATAATATCAGCATCTTCGATGTTTGGATTCTTCGTTATTAGATATATCTGTTGATAGGTTAGCGAGGGAAGAATCAATTGATGCAGGAGAAGAGAGCGGGGTGGAAGATTTAATACATGCATCATGCAATTCTGTTTCAGAATCAGACATTTCGCTAGCATCGGAGGATGCATGGTCAGTCGGCACTAATGCTATAATTTTACTAGCGCGATTAGGCTGTTGACAAAGAAAAATAAACCAAACTCTGAAGCAAACCCAAAAAGCAAAGGCACACACATTTTGGCGTTGTTCGCCACAGCGGACATAGTATTATAGTGGTAATTTTCTATGCAATTGGCAATGTTCGCAGTGACGGACAAAACAGTTTAGTAACGAAAAACACCATGAAAATAAAAAGAAGTATACATATTTTTTGTTTATAATGATTTGTAGGTTAATTTTGTAATAAATAAGTATACATTTTAATCCTTTTATTCGAAATAAAGGGAAAAACAATAATAAATACCTTGAGCAAAACAGGTGGTCGCCTTTTCGTAAACATTTTGTGTCAGGACTGACATAAGCACTGTTGCCACAATCATTATTATATTTTCTACTATTAGTTAATAGTATCACTACATAGTATAAAACAAAGTCGCTATTTTTGTCCGTCTGTTTGTTTGTCTGTTTGTCTGTATGCTTAAATCTTTAAAATTACGCAACGGATTTTGATGCGGTTTTTTGTAATAGGTAGAGTGATTCAAGAGGAAGGTTTTTATGTATAATACATGCATATATTCCCACGAGAACGGGATCCACGCGGGTGAAACCGCGGGCGGTCCGCTAGTATAGAAATATTTAGTAAATTAAAAATCGATGAAAATCAAATTAAAAACTGACGGGATTTAGCGGACTCTGTCAAATTAAGGGTTAAGACTGATCTGCGATAATAAAAGACATCTATAGCAGAGTTCACAGACACTTCATCCATCGCTAACCCATTATTGTTTAAGCCTGATAAACCTTTCCCCTCAATAGTTTAGATTCCAAACAACAAAGTTTATAATATATCTATTTTACCGTATTGTTTATTCAATTTGATTACTTTATCTATAATGAAAAGTGACGCAGGTGACAATGTATTTTCGGCTTTAGCGACAAAAGGATTATTATGTCACTTTTTAACCGACTTCAAAAAAGAAGGAGGTTCTCAATTCGACCGTATATATGCTTTTTTTTATGTACGTTCAGCGATTATTTCGTCGTTTATGGGCCGATTTTGATAATTCTTTTTTTGTTGTAAAGTAGATATGCGCAGTGGGGTCCCCTGATAAGGAAACCAGGATCTGATGATGGCATCTCAGAGAAATCGAGGGGAACTTTCGAAAATTGTATGGACAACTAGTGTGTTTGTTCATGTTATCATAAGTACATTAAAGCGCTACCATTTCATGAAGATCTGGAGTCGATATGATGAAGCCGAAAGACAGTCGAGGGAACTCCTCAACGATTTACTGCAGTTATTTAGTGTTTGGGCTTCATTAATTTGTAGTGACGAGAACTTTACACTTACATGTTGAATTGAGCGCCATCTGGCGAGTAGTTTTTGAGTTATCTCTATTTATCAAGATTGAAGTCGGTTATTTTTTTGTAAAAAGCAATTATTATATTATCGAGACTAACAATCTAAAATTAGGTATAGGTACCCACAGATAAGTATACGCCTATTTATTAATTGCATGTATTTACGTTCGGTTTAGAATAATAATTTTTATGATATAAACTGTAATAAAATGGGGTGACTTACCATTCTCGTTCCCTGGATATGCACAAGCTAGCACTATCAACGAACAGAATACTATCCAGTTTGCCATTTTACACGTCACGGTTCCACTACATAATTACTCGGACACTTGTTTAAGAGTGGTAAAAGTGTTCCGTGTAGTAATGTAACAATAACAGGTTCTGTACTAGCTTCATATTGATACGAAAACGCGCGTTGATAAGTTATCAGAGATCTGGCGATAGGCAGTTATCGTGCTTCAACGTCAAACGACTGTACACTGTGCACCAGTTTGAACAAATGAACGAGTCTGAACTGACCTTGGTGATGACTAAATGTTACGTAAATAATTTGAATAAATAGGTACTAATTTATCACAGTTTCACGTGAGACAATTGTAGGGTAATGTAAACGTCTCTTTTCATGCCTACAGTTTTGTTGTACATGTACATTGTGTCCCGACAGACGTTTTTCACCTTCATTCTTTTGAACGCCAAGGTTTGTAATGACGGATGGTTTGCTCTATCAAGTATGAATTTTGATTATTTTGATAAAGTTTAGCACACGGTCACTTACCTACAACCAGAATTAAAACAAATGATACTTTTGATCTTGGGAAAGGTACCTACCTATATCTTTCCTTGGGATAAATATAACACATGAAGTAAGCACGTTAAATCTGTTCAGAGATGAGTAAATTGTAATTTTACTATTTTGAAAACTAGATTTCACGTGTATTGAAAATTGACAATAATCTTGGCGATCGGTATTGTCCACAGAGCACTGCCGTAATTTCATTTTCTCGAAGACATTTTAGGAGAGATTTGGTCCACTTTATCTTCGTATTTTCAGAGACATAACCCTTTTATTATTTATCTGTTTGTTTGTTGTATTTAAATTTGTGGTATGAGATGCGAGACCAGAAATGGACTATAAGAAAAACGGGTCAAGTAGTCAAGCATCAAACGACATTGATTCTAATTTTATTTGTTTAGTGACAGCGGAGAATGTAGAAAAACCCATTTTCAAGGTTACTTGTATTGTGATGGCAGGCGCGGTAGGACGCATTCTGGGAAATTTAGGTGTCAGTCAAAGATGTATTAAATATCTAGATGGAACATCGAATCCGCGAAGACGTGTCAAAAAGTTGTGGCCAACTGTTGGTGATTGCGTGATAAGAGAATGCTTAACATCTGTAGAAAGAAATAGAGGCTTTTAATAATTCTAAGCATGATATAATTTTTTCTTTAGACCGTCCGATTTCGGCCGAGACCTATAACTTGCAGTGCACGAGCACTCAACAAACTTCAGCGCGCGTAGATAACGTCTTATCTCAGTTGCGCACTTCACATTTGAATACGGAATACTAATTTAGAATTATTATGTAGCCAATACGCGGACGTTTTTTATGTCGATGGCGAGCCCCTTACCTTCACAAATAAAGCATAAAATTAAGTGCTATAAAATAAAGCATAAAATTAAAACAACCGACGAATTACCAGTTTATATAGTAGTAGACTACCGAAAGTTAAATGAAATAAGTCAATATTTCACCACGTTGGATTTGGCCAGCGGGTTTTATCAGGTGGAAATGGCTACTGAGGACATACCAAAAACCGCATTTAACGTTGAACATGGTCATTTCGAATTTCTTCGTATGGCCATGGGTCTTAAGAATTCACCATCTACATTCCAACGCGTGATGGATAATGTTCTCAGGGGTCTGCAAAATGTCATTTGTCTCGTTTATCTTGACGATATTATAGTATTTAGCACATCAATTCAAGAACATATAGTCAACCTACAAAAAGTTTTTCAAAGATTAAGAGAATCTAATTTCAAAATACATTTAGATAAATCAGAGTTTTTAAAAACAGAGACTTCCTATCTAGGACATGTAATAACTAAAGACGGAATAAAACCAAATCCCGATAAAATTTTGGCAATTCAAAAATATCCCATACCAAAAACTGTCACCGAGATTAAGCGTTTCTTAGGTCTAGTAATTTACTACAGAAAATTTATACCCGATTTCGCACGTAGGTATAACTAAGCCTCTAACTAACACAATGTCTAAAGAAGGGTTCAAAAATTATCATAGATGAAAATTACATCAAGTGTTTTGAACATTGCAAAACATTATTAATAAATGAATGACCCAATTCTACAATATCCTAATTTTGACAAAGAATTTTTATTAACCACTGATGCGTCCGAGTTAGCTATCGGTGCGGTATTGTCACAAGGCCCCGTAGGCAGCGATAAGCCAATCGCTTATGCATCGCGAACTTTAAACTCGAGCGAAATAAATTATAGCACAATAGAAAAGGAGCTGCTTGCCATGGTTTGGGCAACCAAATATTTTAGACCATACCTATTTGGACGAAAATTCAAAATTCTTACAGATCATAAGCCCCTGCAATGGGTTATGAGTTTAAAAGATCCTAGCTGCCGGCTAACTCGTTGGCGACTAAAATTAAGCGAATATGATTTTTCTGTTATATAAGCAGGGAAAACAAAATACTAATGCAGATGCCCTATCAACATTTGCAATAAGCAAATGTTACAGGCTACTTTTTAGCAGAGATTCCTACGGGAGTGGGACCTACGCGACTGTTACCTACGGGTACCGAAGCGTGCGCGGGCGGTTCTCTAGTCAAATATAATTATGGTGTGTAGTTAAAAATACGAAAACAAATTAAAAAAGTAGTTAAGCTTAAATTTGTACTCAACGAATATAATATTATTATAGAGTAGGTTAATGTAATATCATGAGTCCACGTTCGACGTAACTTGGTCGCTTCTTGATTTTCGTCGATGGTTATGTAAGTAGGTTACTCTGATTATGCAAACGAGCTCTAATCCAGCTTTGTAAAGCCCTTCTAGTCAGATGTCATTGTATAAACGTCCGTCTAAGAGATATTCTGTACTCCATCCCCAATCACTTCGGAGACGCAAAAAAAAATTAGATTTTCTCTCATTTGGCCGGAAACGTGACTAGCAATTTAAAGTGATGAAGGTCCCGCTACGAAAAATCGAAGAACTTTTGAAGTTGCCTGCGTGTCGAATTGCTACCTATTATGTTTAACACAATTATGGAACAGAATTCGATAATAAGCTTGTTTAGTATTTGAATAGCAACGACAAGCAGATTGGCCAAGACAAGGAAATGGTAAGTGATCTTCATCGTTTATGAACATCAGATTACGTTTTAGCTCCACATGCGTTTAAAGCGTTAATTAACGCACTAATGTGGTTAATTAAGAAAAAATTGACTTGCTGTTGTGAAAAATATAAGGTATAATTATTAAAACAAGTAAATAGTATGTAGTTATATATCTCAAAATTTGTATAAATAAAGTGTAATTCGTATAAGGATCACGTAATGAGATTAGAGAGCATCTATCACGAAAAAAAATGGGTGCCTACCTACAGCTGTAATGTTACCTCTTCCATCATCTTACATTAAATTAGGTGATATGTGCATTATTGAAAATGTTTGAAAAAAAATATTTTCGAACAAAGCATTGATATTGAAGTAATGATAATATTTCCAAGGCTTTATTTTTTTAGTGTTAACGCAGTCATTCGTAATGTAAATGTTAGCTTAGTTAGGCAGACAACTTACACAATGTTTTTATTAGGGGTAGTAAGTCAAATATTCAGATGGAAGGAAAAAATACGTAGAAAACGGACAAACAGCTCGTGGATCGTGGATATATTGAACTTACGTGGTAATTTTAATTATAGGTATAAGAAAGATAAAAGATGGCCTATTTTTGTGCACGGGACAACTTTAGCATACTTAGTGAAATGAAATTACACGTAGGCATGCCTACGCCTATCACTCCTCCAACCAATTTTCGATTGTACTTATGTAATATAGGCTGATAGCAATAACCAGCGGGTTTCCCGATTTTGTTTTGACAGAAGACGTTGGTAGCAATATTTTTGGTGCTACAGGTTATTACAGGTGATCACCACACCCCAGTCTCATCAACCCATTATTTTATGTTCATAGCCGACAAAGGAAGGAAAGACAAGGGGTCACCGTGGCCCCTGGACGTCCCTAATAACACAAGAATTACTAGATAGAAATAATAGAAAGAAGAGAAGAGGCAGAAAACACTGGATCTGATGCCCTTGAGCCACAAGTCTTTTGACAGCTGACTCAATATGAGAATGGTAGTAAGACAAGCCAGGCTTCAGCCCTACCATCAAGCAGAGGCCATCTCTCTTGCATCTCAGGGTCTGCTGGCAGAGTAATGGCGTCAAGTTTTACACCACTCCAATGCGATAAACTTTTTACTGGTTAAATTATTATCGCGCCTATACAGTCTGCTTATTTTCCGATTATTGACTTTGAACTAACTTTAGCACAATGTAACACCACCTGGAAAAATATTTTTACTAGGATTTTAATTACCACTTTATTATCATTTAAATTGTCATTATTGAGCGTAGTTACGAGTCGATGTAACGCTTATTTATGTATATTGTAGCCATCTTATTAAAAAATTCCATAGAAGAGTATTGTTGATCTAAATTGTCATTACGTTTCGATATCCAATAAACGTAAATCGATTTCGGGAACTCATAAGAACTTGTTAGCGTACGTAACAACTTGTAGGAAACGACGCTGTTACGAAAAATAACGATTAAATAAATTTATTTGCCTTGTGTACAAAGTTTATGCAAAGAACTATCTAATTTACGGATGTATTCCTACCCAATTAGTTTCCAATATCGATAAAGCAGTTAAAAACCTGAGTACTAGTTTGTATTAAATTCTCGAAGCGCGGGCCAGCGCTTACACCCCTGCACGCACTTTGCGTGAGAAAACCTGCAAACAGAGAGTCTCGCACAATCCTACTTCCTACTATCCTACTAATATTATAAATACGAAAGTTTGTAAGGATGTATGTGTGTGTGTGTGGGTTTGTTACTCTTCCACGCAAAAACTACTGAACGGATTTTCATGAAACTTCGCAGTAATATAGCTTAGACATCGGAATAACATAATTTGTTAAAATTTATAGAGATTTTTGAAGGGACTGGTTCCCCGAAGCGAAGCGAGGGCGGATTTACTAGTGTCTTCATAAAGGTGTGTGTGAAGTCCTACAGTCCGCATTTCGACAACGTGGTGGACTATGGCCTGTATCTTCTTCTTACTACTTTTACAGAGGGAAATGAAAAGACTCATGTTATTCACCCTAGCTTATTATTATGATTAGTATCTAATAAATTCCGCTTACCCGATTTCGTACTATTTGTTATTTCTCCAGGTCCTAGTCCCTCGGGAGAATTTTGATGAAAATTTTCCGCAGCGGAGTAATTGTACTTGGCAGAATTTAAATTGTTTAGGGACACGGTGTTAACATTTACGTAAGTCATGTAGATAAATATAAAACTCATAAGACAGTGTCTCCAAAATTACAACTCCGTATCCCCCGTATACAATATTATATATGTACCTCGACGCTTGCTTCTACCCTTCGGGTGCCTTCCACAGAGCAGCACGGCTATTCTGTAAGAAACAAATTCGATATCGAAGCTCACTCAGGTGAGTTGTGTCACTTCCATTGCGAGCTTGATTGGCGCTGCCGTTGGTTTTAATTTTAACAGAACGCGATGTACGTCAAAATCAAAATCTCACCGCGGATTCAGCTATCGAGATGTCAAAGATGTCCCTTACAGAAATAGCCTAGCTGAACTAGCTATTATCTATACGTTGGTAAGGATGAGTTTGACATCCACCAACATTGACCCACCCAGAAAATGTGATTAGTGTATATTGGAAGGTGGATGTATGGTTAGCACAGATGGAAAAGCACTCTTCGTGTCCAACTACAGAGTTAAGGTCTCTCCTTATAATTGAGAGGTGTACCACGCCGTTCCAGTGTGGTTTAGTGGTACACGTTACAGTTTATCAGATAATATTTAAAAAAAACTAAATTTTAAATGGTCAGGTCGTAGAAAGAGTAACCGAAGTCCGTAATCTGGGTGTTCTCATGGATCAAAATCTTCGTTTTGAAAAGCACGTGCAGGAGATCTCGCGTAATTGTTTTTATAGATTAAAAATATTATATAGGATTCGCAATTATTTGTCAACCACAGTACGAATCAACCTAATTGAAGCTTTAGTATTGTCAAAATTTAACTACGCAGATACACTTATTGGACCGCGTCTGTTATCTCGCACCAAAAATGTAATACAGCGTGTACAGAATGCATGCGCACGATTTTGTTTCCATATTCCGCCTCGTGAACACGTTACTCCTTTCCTTAATAATGCTAACTTGCTGAAGATGGATGCACGCAGACGATTACACTTTGCCACCATGTTATTTGGTACAATAAAAAATAAGGAGCCATCTTATTTATATAATAAATTAATCTGGAACAAAAGTCATAGCACCCGACATCCTCCCAAATTGCAATACCCTTCTTGCCGCATGGCTGCGTTCAGAGGTAGTTTTAAATATAGCGCCACGAGGTGCTGGAATAATCTCCCACCACCGATGAGTAGCCTTCAATCAGTGAATAATTTTAAAATTAAATATAAAATGTTTTTACTAGAGGAACAAAAATCGTAGATAGGTATTCAATAATGTATCTATTATAGGTATCATATTTATTCAAGTAATTAAATAAACAGTTTTACCAATATTTATTTTATTATTATTGTAACATCTTAGCATAGTATTACCTTCGCGGTGCTATAGATTATAATGTAAATAATTTGTTTTTTATGCCTACAACATGGTGCTATTTTAAGAGAAACATTATATTGTTACTAGCTGTCCCGGCAAACGTTGTTTTGCCATATAAATTGTTTTCTAGGTAATTTCTAGTGTAGACAAAAATGTTTAAATTACCAAAATGGCTAATAAATAGGGATTGGTGATAAAAGGGTGAAAATTTAGGCTTGTATGTATTTTTAATGCCACATTATAGAAAAATAAAAACAAAAAATTTTGTCCATAAGTTTAAAAAAATGTTAAGGGTGATTTAGGGGTATGAAAAATAGACGGCGGCCGTTTCTCAGACCTACTGAATGTGTATATAAATTTTGGTAAAAATCGGTAAAGCCGTTTCGGAGGAGTGAGGTGGCTAACATTGTAACACGAGAATTTTATATACCTATAAGATGTGTTTGATCACCAGAGAATAAAGATAACGTTTAAACTGCGCGCTTTCGGTCGACCGAGATACCGTCTAAATTATCAGGTTTAGACTGAAAATCGGTGCTTGTCGCACCGAGTCTAACCCTTTTCGGGTATGTATGCTGCAGCACAGATTGTATAAATGTTGTTATATTGTAGTCAGTAAGTTCCTTGCCTTTTGTGTTTTATGTGCTGCAAACATAAGTACCTTGAATAAATGTTTTCTTTCTTTCTTTCTTTCTTTTCTTTCTTAATTTCAATAAGTATTTAGTAAGTACATGTCTCTCTTTTTGCTTTAAACACAGCACGCGGCATGTTACAAAAATCGGAGTAGGTACCTAGCTCACTACACAATTTATATTCTATGTCACCAAATTCCCTCTGTTACGTAAAGACATGTCATTCACATCGAGCGTGACAGCAGCTGCAGTCGTCGCATTAATCACTAACCGACAGGACTATCTGACCTGCATTACCTAGAGCTCAGTGCACGTGACAATCTAATAAATTTAATTTTGCCGAAAGTAGGATAGAAGGGAATTTTCCACTTACTAAAATTATATTACGTCTCGACTCTCGGATGTCTTTTGAAATAATATCATACGGTATTAGAAGTTGAACGGCGCCGTATATTTATTTAATCTGTTTTATATTAAACTATTTTTGGCGCGCGGCTTCGTCCGCGTCAGAAATAAACAATATCAAAATATTAGTAGAGAATGCAGAGAAAATCAAAGGCGCCATTGCTCGAAAAGATCGAATGGTTCACTGACGGCGTGGACCTTCTTTTATTATTGTAAAAATTAAAAATAGTTGTAAGTAAAGTTACAAAATAGTAGATTGTATTACAAGGGAGCAAAGTAATATTTTTACGGCGAGGGCGCTTTTTTGAATCCAGAGCGAAGTGAGGGATTCTTGAGTAGAATCCTGAACGTAGCGAGGGATTCAAAGTATGTCGCTCGAGCCAAAAATATTTGCTCCCGAGTGATACACTCTACTTTTCATCCCCCCCTATGAGAAAATAAAAGGCGCCTCAAATTCAGGAATAATACTGTCACAGTCACTAAATTAACTAAACTGACTAAACCGACTAACTCGACTAACCCGACTAACCCGACTAATCCGACTAACCCGACTAACTCTATCTATGCTTCTACCTTTTCCACATTGTTACGTGATAATTTCAGGGATAAAAATATCCTGTGCTTTTTTAACCGACTTCAAAAAAGAAGGAGGTTCTCAATTGGACCGTATATATGTAGGTTTTTTTATGTGTGTTCAGCGATTTTTTCGTCGTTTATGGGCCGATTTTGATAATTATTTTTTTGTTGTAAAGTAGATATGCGCAGTTTGGTACACTGATGACGCTGACCAGGATCTGATGATGGCATCTTGGAGAAATCGAGGGGAACTTTCGAAGATTGTATGGACGACTAGTGTGTTTGTTAATGTTTTCATAAGTACATTAAAGCGCTATAATTTCATGAAGATCTGGAGTCCATCTGATGAAGCCGAAAGACAGTCGAGGGAACTCCTCAACGATTTACTGCAGTTATCTAATGTTTGGGCTTGATTAATTTGTAGTAAAAAGAACTTTACACCTACATGTTGAATTGAGCGCCATCTGGCGAGTAGTTTTTGAGTTATCTCTGCTTATCGAGGTTGTAGTCTGTTATTTTTTTTGTAAAAAGCAATAATTTTATTATCCATGATCCACTCTATATTATATTTTGATTTATGACTCTCCACATTATCACCAACGAAAACCTTCCATAGTTGTGAGTTGAATAACAGCAGAACAGGTCTAATTTACACTCAGTTACGTTTCCGGTAAACAATATTGCAAGCGGGCACTCATGCAACTTACGGCCGCCCTGACTCTACCTCTAACTAGTGAATAGTTTCTGTGGTATTTTACGACCCTATCGGCCTGAGATTGAGGTCAGTATGTTAGGCCATCTTAATACGGTCAAGGATTCTTTTCGGAATCCATTGCGTGTTTACTTTGTGGCGCCTGTTTTCCTGACATAATAAAGAAGCATCGGAATACTTGTTGTGATGCCACGTGTCCATCGTCGATCAAGCGTTAAGCGTAAACACACACTAAGGTATAATAATTATCATCACACACTGTGGTAGCAATTATTGCAAAGTGACCTTAGGAATTGAATAAAAATCCATATTAATATTATAAATGCGAAAGTCTGCCAGTCTGTTTCTGACGCTTTCTCGGCTAAACCACCGACCCGATTTGAAATTCCGAATGGAAATAGTTAAAGACCCAGGGCATACAAAGGCCATTTTTTTTAATTCTACCCCTAAAGGTTTGAAATAGGAAGTTAAAGTTTGTACGAAAAATCTAAACCGGTTGGTTGATTCCCATGAATTTCCGGAGGCAGATAGTTGATGACGCAAGGTCAATCTTAATCTACCAATTTTTTTTAAAACCCACCCCTAAGGGGTAGAATTGGGAGTGAAAATGAGGAAACAACACACAGCCCATACTATTGAACGCAAGAAGCTGAGTAGGAACCCCCAACCCCTTACTCCAATTCGCTATACAGGGTGTCCGGTTTCGGTCTGTACTTTATAGGGCGTGTAGTATGAGTTATTTTATGAATAAAATTCTTCTACATACTAGGTCTAAGCCCGATGCCCCTTGATCTACAGCCATTTTAATGTTTTAATAAATTTTTTTGGACCACGCACGCACAGTAAAAGTACTATAACTTAACAAGTTTAGGTCCAATCTTCTTCAAAACTAAATTAGTTTTTACTCACTGGTAGGGGCCATCGATTTAACAGCTAAAATAATACAAAAATGTGTGCGTGTACTAGTGTACACACGTAAGAAGTGAAACTTCTTTACGGCAATATATATAATAATATCATAATATAAATATATTGTTATAATGACAAATAAATTTAATTGTATTGTATTGTTCATCATCGTCATTGTTCGCAACTCAGTGCATCAATCGCTAATTATCAATCTCTTACGATTCAGGGCATTTCTCCCACTCTGTTTTCATCTGTGAGGTGAGGAGACTGCACATGTATTTCTGAACGGTAAAGTCTGGTGGTGGGAGTAGCTCCACTTAAGCGACATGCTATCCCTACTCCACCGGAAAAATCACTATAATAGTCATCCTAAACTATCTTTGAATACTTATAAGTTATAATTTATTTGCTGTTATATTGCAGTTAAAAATCTTTATTAAATATTTTACCAAAAAGACTAGTCGTCGCATACCGTATAACGAAACATTCATCTTTAGCTAGTCTGTGCATATTATGTCATGTCAATGTCAAGCGAATATTTTGTTTTGATTGTATTCTAATAAGATTGTAAACTTACGAATAGATAAAAATCACAATCTTATTAGAATCGTAAAAAGAAAATGTAGGTCTACATTTTTTCTAATAAGATTGTGAACAGATAGAGGTCTGTGGTTGTCGTGGTTTTGTTATTTTAAACATAATTGTATGGTGTTTGTTTTGTTCGTGTTTATTTCAATGAAACTACCACTTTAGTAATTTTGCTCCGAAATACTTTTTCTAAATAAAAAAAGTACTACTTCGTCTGAATCAACCGTAAGAAGGGCAAAATAAACATGGCGCGTAACAGAAAAATGTGACGCGTAACCGAAAAATGTGACGGTATTTTTTTTCCAACGCCGATAAAGAAGTTTCACTTCAAAAATCTTTAACTTAAGGTACAAATTGTTTTCATTATTCAACGAATTCATCTCGGGATGACAACGTTATCACCATAGAGATATAGTTCACCCGAGATTCAGGAATCAAAACATTTGAATGGGCCTGCGCCCTGCACTCATATCTAAACTAATAATAAAACTGTAACAGGGACTTTGTTATCGATATTAATGCTAAAATAGCAGTTTATCTGTCTGTTTATAACTGCATTATTATTGTCAGAAAAGCAAACCAAAATGTACCATGTTGTTAATAAATTGTGCATCTGTACATGTTACAATAATGTCTATGTACCTATATAGTGCTATATAGTTATATTACCTATCATTATCCGTAGCGTGTGTAAATATTGGTTACGGGCCGAACAGATTAGGGGTTTAAAGTCATGATTCTTTCTGCCCCACTGGGAATCGAACGTGCACCGTAGACGTCGTTGCTAGTATAAGTGTGTTTTTAACTAAGTATATTACTTTAATTATTTGGATTCTAAACATCGCAGTTTAGTATAACGTCTCGTTACATAATTTGTTGGGTGATCTCTCGTGGTCCAACTATTTTGTCCAACTGTTTAGGTACGTTATGAGTCTACAAATATTTTGTCCATGCTGGGAAATATTATGGATCTGTTTACTACAAACGGAAAATAAAGTAGGTAATACCTAATTATGTTCTGTAGCATGAACATTCTGTTTTATTTAAGTAGTTATAACGTCGTGGGTGGATTTTGAACTTAAAAAACTCAACCGACAGAATCAGAGTGGAATAGAAAAAGGTTTTATTTTTTAAATGGCTTATTGTAATGGGTAAGCAATAATGATTTCATGTATGTTAAATGTTGATTTTCTAGATATCTTTTGTACCTTAGAATGTCAAGCGCAAAATTTGATTGCTTGTACTTGATTCCTTTGTACCTATACAAAGATAGATAATGATTAGTTTCAAACACATAATTTTATTCTGAATCGAAGTTGAATCCCATTATTTCTATGTAGGTCACTCTGAATACCAGTAAACGTGGATTTTTCGTCACAATAGTGTGTGTACCCTACCTACCTATTAAATATTCGTTAGCATCAAAGATTATAAATCAACTGTCAAAAAATATAATAATGTAAAAATATAAAATAGAATAATCTGAAATAAACAATATTTTGCAAAACTCAGAAGTGTGTGAAGTCCGCAAATCCGCACTTGGCCAGCTTAGTGGACTTATCATTCTCATTCTGAGCGGAGTCCTGTGACCAGCAGAGGGACAGTTATGGGTTACGATGATGAAGCAATATTTTTCATTACTATAAAAAATAACCAGATTGTTATTATTCTAAAAGTAAACCGAGGTGAAGTTAAATTCTATTAATATGCGAGGGCCACGCGTTGACAAGTCGCAATCACTAACTTGTTTACGAGTTGGTAGTATCTGGCGCAGCTAGGGATGACTTTGTTATCTGTGACTGATGAACAACAACAAATTAAGGTCAATTCTCTAATGACTAATATTATGTACCTAAACACTGCAGAACTCTCTCAACGTACTGGAAGGTATTCGTACTTTCGAGTACTGTCTTTAGTTGTACTGTCTTTAGTTGATTACAAAATCATCAATGAAGTTTTGTCACATCGTTACAAAGCAAGTTTAAATTTAATTTAAAAAGATAAGATAATTAAATTACTTTAAATTTAATATCGTTGCATTTTGGTTTTTAAAATCACTTGCGTTTGCCATTGAGATACTATGTACTAACGCTCAATGGCGTTTGCAATGTATCTACATACCTAACTATTATAGACTGATGTAACCCATTGCAACAACAATACAATTACAACGAAACAATGTTCGCATTAATGAGTTGGATACTGCAACCGATGTTGTTTATTTTTATTCTCAGTTCTGTTTACGCGTAGCGTGGTGTTCGACATGTAAACAATATCACACGATTTGTCGTCTGCCGCCAACTAGCGGGCCACGACCCCACGACCTCGAGGTCTCACGACCGTTTATTTTTAGTACACTGCTGATAAAGTGTTGCTATGTGCACGGAAATTGTAATTGATATTTTTGTGGTTATACAAAATAACCGGTAGTGAGGAGATGCGCTTAAAGATAGTTACCGCTGGCTACGCAAAAGTAACCTCAGTATGTCAGTCCGATAAGTAGATAATTTAAAATGTTGCTAATTGTTTAAATACGAGTGTAATCAACAGTGCGCTACTAAGTCCAGTTGTTACCGTTAAAATGCATTATAAGCTAATGTGCACATTAACTAGGTAATCTGCAGATACACTGATACGATACGTTAAAGTGTAAAAAAAGGTCTTATTTGCACTTTACCCAGTTAGTCTGCACAGTAACGGATGGTACATCGTTAAATTGCGGAAGACTGGCTACCAGAGTACCAATTTGTGTTGATGTCGTGGCCACATCGTAGATTTGCTCACATCATAAAATGATCGATCTGGCCGATCGATCGAGATTTGGTCGAATCGTAAAAACGCGGAAAATAGGGCATAACTTCGAACCGTGACGTCTCCAGCGCTGCGGAAGGTGCAGCCCCTTCGCCCTTGCGTAACAAATCACAGACACCCACGCTCGCCTGCGCAGCTTCGGTGTCTGCGTTTTGTTACAGCGGGCGGGGGCTGCCCTCCCTCCGCGCCTCCGGGTTCTAAAAAACACTCTAGGGGTAGGGCATACAAGACTACGTGGAGTAGGGGTAGGCTAATTCGGTTCTGTAACCAATTCGACCTACCTACCTTGAAGAATTTGACTGAGTAGTAATGGAAATGAGGATTCATTGTTTTATATCCAAAATCAACTCAATTTTTATGTTTCCATTCAATGTTACTCGTTTTTAACAATTGACGTTCATACAAGAACCTATTTTATAGACTTTTACCGTATGCATGGTCGTTAGTCTGCAGATTAGCTAGGAAGTCTGCAGATTAACTAGTTAATGTATGAACTCAATTATAGTTTTTCCACTTTAACTGACTCAGCCAGAGAACTGAATCTGCAGAATACCTCGTTAATCTGCATTCTATCTGATTTACGCAAATTAACGGTAACACAGTAGCTTCTAGAAGAACAAAATGTTTTGCGTGCGTTTCGGCGAGATACATTTTTGGAGGGTTACGCCGGATTCACACATATCAGTGAAGTCACCGTTCCGCCACAGTTCCGGCAAATCTTTCATACATTCTCGGCATTGTCAGTGCAGTGTCATTGCTGACAACGGAACGGTGACTTCACTGATATGTGTGAATCCGGCATAATTCAAAGATCTTTCTGAAAATAATAATAATAAGTTACGATCATTTCTGAAAGATTTCTGGAGCCTTGCAATCCGAACTTGGCCAGTCCAGACTGAAGTCGTCACAGCTAATAAGATTAAGAACAACTGGTAGAAAAGTAGACTCCTAGAGCATACCCCTTTTCAAGTCGGGATTAAACTGGCCATTACCTTTTACAAAAGTCCTAAAGTTTTCGTCAATTGATGCTTCAATGATTATGTACCTAGTTGTGAAGATTTACTTTAACCTAGTTACTTAGTTGATCTTTCTTTCTTATTTGTTGTTGATCATAGAGAAAATCCATTTAACCCTATAATCTCTTTAAACTAGAGGTATTCATTTAATATTCTAATAATATTCTAATTTCTTTATTCTATACAAATCAAATTGCTGTCTAAATTTCAGTAGGCATTTAGCAGTAATCTTGTAAAATACCTACTACGTAAAAACGTAAAATAGTGCTACATATCATCTTTAACTAATAAACTGTCACTCTTAATGAATAGTTATTACTTAAACCTTATTATCTTATATCTTATTTTGGTGTCAATGTTTTGTAAACGCTGTTATCAATCTAAGTTAGTTTTAAGTAATTCCGTACTATGGACCACAGTGGGCTTATTTTTAGTCCACTACGTTTGTGATCGTTTCAGTCATTGGGTGCCCGTTAGCCTAGTCAAACAAATGTCGTGTTCTCTTTAATAATTACACTAAAATGGAATTTAAATATTATGTATGTATTTATTTCTTTTCTTTTACTATTTTAACTAACTATTTTAGTGTATGAAAATTTTTTGATGTGATAAAAATTGTGAAAGTATTTTTTAGGAAATGCAATTTACCGTTCTTATTCAATAATATTGAAAAATATGCTTGTGGTGTTGAATAAACGCAGTATAGATAAATTAAATACCTAATAAATGTGATTTTATATAACACAGGTGTAGCGTATGCTACTGATGTTTACAATATTTTTGTTATTTGCAAAGTTTGTATTTTTCCGTTGCACATGTGTTTTTTATAACGGCATGCTTCCTATGTTTCCAGATTTATGTCACATTAATACTATGTAGTCAATGCACTTCAGCCTATGCTGAGAACTCGGAAATTTACAGAATTTTAACTAACTATTTTAGTGTATGAAATTTTTTTGATGTGATAAAAATTGTGAAAGTATTTTTTAGGAAATGCAATTTACCGTTCTTATTCAATAATATTGAAAAATATGCTTGTGGTGTTGAATAAACGCAGTATAGATAAATTAAATACCTAATAAATGTGATTTTATATAACACAGGTGTAGCGTATGCTACTGATGTTTACAATATTTTTGTTATTTGCAAAGTTTGTATTTTTCCGTTGCACATGTGTTTTTTATAACGGCATGCTTCCTTTGTTTCCAGATTTATGTCACATTAATACTATGTAGTCAATGCACTTCAGCCTATGCTGAGAACTCGGAAATCTACAGAATGACTGATAAAGTGTTTACCTGCAGCAAATGGTTGTCTACGATTATTGATAATTTCTGTAACAATGTTTATAAAATTGTGAAGAGAGATACGTCAGTTATGATGGGTGAGTAACAAACTCCTTAAAGCTGTTATGTAGGAAACCGGCGAAACCCAATTACAAATTATAGATAAACACATATCCATTACTATTACTTTAAAATGTTATACTATAAGATGTTACGAAAAGTACTATAAAATATCGTTGTAGGCTGGTAGGTATTAATACGAAATGATTAGGTATTATACGAAAAGTATTCCAATATGACCAATATGCTTAGGTACATTTGACTACAACTCATTATCATATGGCAAACTACTGAGCGCGGGTCTCCCCTCATTATTGAGGAGGCCTAGAGCACACTCCATCAAGCTGCTCCAGTGCGAATTGGTGGAGGGGTTAGTGGCCAACCCAGTGTCGAAAATTTTCGTGCAGCTATCTGTGACTATCTATCAATAACAGCCAAGACCGACGGCTTTACGTGCTCTCCGAATCACGGAAGCGCTCAAGAAATTTCTGCCACTAGCGGTCACCCATCCAAACACCTACATACAATACCTACTCTTTATAAATTATTATAAATAAATACAATAAATACATTTAAAACCTACTAATGTAGGCCAGTACCTACAGAAGTAACACGTGATTTAGGTATCAATACTAAATACCAGTTATGTGAAAGATAACATTTTCCTTATTTTTATAGATAAGTTAATGCCGAAGAGGTTAAGGCGGAGTACAGACAAGCGATTATTAGTGGAGGAGCACTGGCGGCGCGTGCGCAGACAAGTGGCTAGCGAATGTTGCGAGCGACCGTGTACCGTCGGCAACATCATCATGTACTGTCCGGACGACGCCAAACTACTTCAAGAGAACCCCGATATCTTCGACTAAATTTAGACACTCCTAAATACCTATAATTTAGGGGCCGTCCGTAAATTACACTTTTAGGAGGAGGGGGTCGATTAAGTGTGACTTTGTGTTTGGGAGGGGTCGTAAATTTCCTGACGTTACATCTAAAATATATTTTTTTTAAATAAGTGACGTCACACTAGAGAGGGGAGGGTCTCATAAATGTGACCAGCTGTGACAAGGACGGGGAGGGGTCAAATATCCTGATATTCATGTGATGTAATTTATGGATGGCCCCTTACCAAATGTGCTAAAAAACCAATACGTCCAGTGTTGATTTTCGTAATGAATTAATAGACAATTTTTGTTGGATTCATTGCGATATAATTACAATATGAGTAGGACCGGGCATCCCTCATGTTGTTAAAGGCTCAAACGTCAGAACTCATAGGGGTCAATTAGGTAGGTGGATATTATAATATTATTCAATTATAGTATTATTATTTATAAAACCTTTAAAAGCTAAGTAAACGATCTTAATAAATAATAATAAGTTTAATCAACTGTTGTTTCCTTTTTCTCAGCTATTAATGAATAAAGTTAATATGGAAATAATGACTTGTTTTTGCATTGCCTTTGATCAGTTGACTTTTAAATAAAGATATGAACTCTAGTGTTCGTGTTCCATAAGGATAACTGAAGGAATGAGAGAGTTTAGTATTTGTTCCTTAAGCAGAGTTTATACGAAGCCAGTAATGCTGGCGCCAGTCCTGCAGACAAGCCAGCGTTGGCCTGGCCCCTGTTGTTTAGACGAAGTTAAAAAATAATGAATTCGCGGCAAAGTCTGTTGAAAAATAAATGTTTAAGGAATATCTCTGCACAATTTGACTTTTTGGCATGTTGTCGCGGAAATTCCAAACAAAAAAAAACAAAGATACACCGTAATGACGTTAGCCAGTAACTGGCGGGATGCGTCTACACCTGTCCGCAATGCTGGCGCGGGGTTTGAGGGGTATGCGGGCGGAGGTCACTGGCTAGAAAAATAGACTGGCGCTCTATTCTCGCCAGCGCTGGCAGCCAGCGCTGGCAGCCAGCGCTGGCTTGGCTTGAAAAACTGTTTACACAAGGGAAATATCAAGCCAGCGCTGGCTGCCAGTCTTATTGGCAGCCAGTGTTGGCTTCGTGTAAACTATGCTTTACTTAATATTTATCAAGATTGGTTCGACGCCTCAGACACACAAATCAAACAACTAGTTGAGAGACACAGACATGAACTTAACTCAAAGTCTGCGAACGCACTAAGTAAAAGGGAAAGCCAACAGAAATTGAGATTTAAGATTCGTGAGCTAAAAGATAACTGGTGGAGGAAAAAAGCTGCTGAAGTGCAGCATTATGCTGATACAAATCAAACTGGCAAGTTCTTCGAAGAAATACAAGCGATTTTTGGTCCTAGAGTAAGAAAAACTGCACCAATATACTCGAAAGACAAGCAAGACAGACTTGCTGATAAAGCTGGTGTAATAAAGCGATGGGCTGAGCATTTTAGTGAAGTCCTCAATCCAGATACACTCAACGTTGATCTGTCCTACATACACCAACTAGAAGAACTGCCCGTCTGTGAACATCTGGACGATCCACCAGCTTTCGACGAGTTCATGGAATCGGTCAAGCGTCTCAAAAACTCAAAGACACCTGGAATGGACCAACTTCCAGCTGAAATATATAAATACAGTGGCAACCACATAAGAAATAGATTATATGATCTAATCTATAGAGTATGGGTTGGGGAAGAAGTCCCGCGAGACTGGAGAGATGCGATTATTTGTAAGCTGTATAAAGGGAAAGGAGATGTCTCCGATTGCAGTTCTTACCGTGGTATATCGCTCCTCTCTTGTGCTGGTAAGATCTTCGCGCACATTATTAAGGCCCGATTAAGTAAGTTGGCAGAAATGTACTTACCTGAAAGCCAGTGTGGCTTCCGACCTAACAGAGGGACTATTGATGCGATTTCGGTGGTCCGCCAAATTCAGGAAAAAAGCCTTGAGCACCGACGACCTCTTTACATGTGCTTCGTAGATGTAGAGAAAGCTTTTGATAGAGTTCCACGAGAGGCCCTCTGGCTTGTTCTTGAAAAGTCAGGGTACCCGAAAAAGTTCGTCAATATCATCCGCCAATTTCATGACGATATGAAAGCACAGGTTCGGCACGAAGACGAACTTTCTAAGGAGATACCTGTGACTAGCGGAGTGAAACAAGGCTGCGTCATGGCACCTACTCTATTTGCCATTTATTTTTCAGTTGTCATGAAAGACGCACTACGTGATTGTCCCGACCAAATTCAGCTTAATGTTCGTACTGATAAAGGTATATTTAATATCTCAAGATTTAAAACAGCTTCCAAACTGCACAAGATTTCCATATTGGACGTACTATATGCAGATGACGTTTGTCTTATGTCTGACGATATAGCGCATCTCCAGAACTACCTCGACGCACTCTACCGATCTTGTGTACGCTTTGGGTTGGTCATTAGCGCATCCAAGACCAAAATACTTAAACAGCCACCACGAGGCTGCGAAGCAGACAAGACACATATAAATCTTGAAGGAAAGCCGCTGGAGGAGGTCATGCATTTTAAATACTTAGGAAGCACCATCAGACACGATAACACTCTCACTTCGGAGATACCATCGCGCATTGCAAACGCAGCTGCCAACTTTGGGCGGTTAGCTGATCGTGTCTGGAAATCACATGATCTTAAATTACAGACTAAGATAAGCGTATACAGGGCGCTAATATTACCAACCCTTCTTAATGGCGCAGAGACTTGGTGCCTATACAAATCAGACATTCAGAAACTTGACACTTATCATCTGCGGTGTCTGAGGTCAATCTTGAAGATAAGGTGGCAGGATCGTGTGCCTAATACTGAGGTTCTGCGGAGATCTGAGATGTATGGCATGGAAGCTCTACTTATGCAGCGCCAACTAAGATGGTGTGGACATGTCCTTCGCATGGAAGACCACCGTCTACCAAAAGCTGTATTCTATTCTGAGATAGCTGAAGGAAAGCGGAAACGTGGTGGTCAACATCTGCGGTACAAGGACGTTTTCAAAAGGCACCTCAATACATGCGATATTGACCATACATGTTGGGAGGAGCTCGCGTTGAAAAAGTCATACTGGCGCACAACCGTCTATAAAAAGGTTCAAGCCTTCGAACATGCCAGACTTACGGCCCTTGACGAGAAACGCCAAGCACTTAAGGAGAAACCAAAGCCCTCCTATTCATATACTTATAACCCAAATGGTCAATTATACTGTCATACTTGCGACCGTATTTTTAAATCAAAATTTGGTCTAGCGAGTCATATAAGAGCTCACGCTCGACAAAAAGAGTAATTAGAGTCGCCGTCATCGAAATTGATGAGGAGGACTATACTTAATATTTTTTATGCGTATTTCTAGTACAGTACCAGGAAAACAACAGTTTTAGCTCTAGGGGGCGGTGCACTGAAAATTCTTCGTAGAGTGTAATAGTAAATATTGTTATGATATTGTGTACAGACATTTCTACACATATGTATTAAATAGCTTAAAGTTATTCACATCGTTGAGCTACTCACCTAGGTACCCACTCGTTGTATCTCACACGTAGAAGACTGACGCCAATTCCCTTCTGTTATTAACAGAACGCACAATGCGTTGGTAATAGGTCCATGCAAGTAAAAGGTTTTCAGATGTCAAAGGTTTTCGACCTTTATGTGACCTCACTAACATTTTCTACAAACGCGTGACAAATTCAATAATATAATTGGCTGACCCGGTCATTGCACGAGTATATCGCATTGTTTAGATTGCATTCGTTATTTCAATGGTTTTTAAGAATCAAAAATTCGTTAGCTATTTGCTGGTTAATATTATATTTCCAATTTAAATTTCGAATTTACTGGACCGTCAGATTTTCTTGTTATTCGGCGAGGTACCTATAGAATAACTCTACACGCTCATAGCCCCACACTAGGATTCCCCGTGTCGTAAGTCGTGAGACACAAGACAAGAACACATACCTACCTACACCCACATAGAGAACAGAAATTTAAATTCATCATTCCCGCCTCGCTGGGAAATTAACACTTGGAACCTTGGAATGGCGATCCGGCTTGTTAACCATTGCGCCATGCGGCCATTAAAACATCTGTAATCTATTTCAAAGGAGGAAGACGTTTTGAATTCTACAATTTATTCCCCATTTACATTTGAGTGAGAGGTTTTAAGGAGAACTAGAGGAAGTAGGTAGGTAAAGTAGAAAAGCCAGTTTACGCTCTTGATAGTTATTGGACCATTGAATAATATACACTGTTTCATGGTCATAAAAATTCTTTGATTTTAGGTGTTAAAATAAAACATTTACTCAATTTACAATCAATAGATACATATATTTAGATCAGATGCATTTAAGTTTAGTCATTTAACTATTAAGTATTATCTACTCGTCAACAAAGTTCAATACAAGAAATTTTATATGCAGCGTTACCTAAATAAATAAAATATTTATGTTTAACAGTTCTTTTATATACCAACTCAATATTAAACATGTAAGTTATATCTACTTGAAAGCGATATTTTTGTTGGTGATGAGGCAATATTTTTACTTATTAGCAAATATTTACAGAAGGTTATTTAAATATTAAGGAAGATCTTATGACGAGTTGAAAAACCGAAAAAAAAATCAAAACAAAACAAAACGTAGATTTCTATGTTATTCATTTAACTTTTCCTGAACACCGAACTATTTAAAATAAACGCCAAACTTTTATTTTGATCTTTAACATACCTACTTTCAATGCTTAGATTTATTTTATGTTTATCTATATTGTTTATTAAATTTACATTTGTATTATACCTACACCTTAATTACCTACATATTATATCTTACCGACCTGTTTGTACTTCAGGCACAGAAAATGTAGAGTGACAATGTTATTGCGTTCCTGCACTATATTAAAACTTTAATGGTTATCTGACACGTACAATATGTAATAATTGCGGTATAAGAACACATTGGAGATATACTAAAATGTTGGAAGCAACTGCTGATCTCGTTCCGACAGACCAAATCTCCCAGTTTTCTGGGTTCTCCTCGGGTCACGAACTCGTGTCTGTAAAAACACATATATTTTGATAAATTAAAGAAATTATAGATATTTCTGCACCCAACCAGTCCGTATCGAATTGAACAACATCTATAAAACCAACTGTGAGGACCAGGATCAGCAGGAGGTGTTGATATTGAGATGTGGCGAGGCGAGGAGTGGAGAGGTGTTATAGAGAGAAGCGGTGCTTAAGAGGAAAGGAGAGCAGAGAGATGAAGAGAAAGTGTTTAGATTTCAGGTGTTCTACTAAAATGTTACTAACCAGCGAGCATAAGCCATATTCGAAAATAACAGCAAAGGACGAGGGTTTGATGTGGTCAATATGCTCATCAAATAAAATGGCTCGGAAGACGTAACACAAGTAAGTATTTTATTTTACCCTTTAATAATGTATTATTATAAGAGATATTTTATAGACCCAAATAGATACTAATGCGAGCCCATAACGCTTTCATCGTTAAAAAAGACTACGAAGAGAGTCTACAAGGCCTTATTTTAGACAATGAAATTCCAAACCTACATCTATATGTGAACTAATTTTATAGCTGTTTTGTAGCTTGTATTACGTTACGAGTAAAGAGAGTTTATTCAACAATGATATAGTTTTACTTACAGATATTCTGCATTTGATGTCGGCTAAGCACCACGCCGTAATGGTCTTCAACATTTTCTTTTTCTGTCAAGGCTAAAAAACATGTGTTAAAATGTTGTGCCTAAAAATGTTCCAGATATGTTTATTTAAGTACGCAACGAATATTATAATATTTGGCTTTTAAATAGAATTTTGTTTACTGTTAAACTCGGTTTGTTACATATTTTGTGATATGACTTACTGAATAAAAATGGCGAATAAACTTTCCTTCACAATTAAATTTGGGTACTTTTCAATTAAAATACCCACCTACTACTTAGGTAGGTAGGTACCATTCAAATCGTGTTAGGTATTGACAGCAAAATTAATTAAAGAAAGTAATAATAAATGTCTTTTACATGTTTACAGTTTTATTTTATTACAAATCAAGGTAATTCTTTTTGGATCTAATCTTGTTAAAAAATATTTCAACGGATATAGAGAGCGAATAAAAACGAAACGACTATAATTTATTTTGAGCTGATCTGACAATTACGCCCGATAACTGCCCACACAAACGCCATTGACTTGTTTTTCACATTTTTTTATAAAGTATTCATTTTGGAATATTGTTTTATAAAAACAGCAATTTCTGATATTAATAGCCTTTCCTATAGATTAGGTATTTTTAGCAAAAAAATACACCCACAACCACAACTGCTTACCTAATTAATTGTTATCTCAAATAACTCCTAATGGAGAAATTCATAAAAATAACTAAAAATAATGGTGATACTTACAAGAGTTAAAAGTTAAAGACGATTCTTCTGTGGCCGTAATTTCTTTAGTTGTCGTGGATGAAACTGTAGTTGCTGCCAACGCTAAAAGTTCATAACAATTACGTTAGAGTAGTTTTCTGGTTACCGCTTAATTAAGTCGTAGATACCATTATTGTCTTTTGTATTCTTTACAGAACGATAATAGCATCATTCTTACGACTAACAAATACGAAAGTACTTTTGTAACTTTAATAAATTAATTAAGAGACCGTTTTTAGTTTCAATTCACTGCCTATATCTAGATTTACCCACTAGCTTCCGTCCGCAGCTTCGCAGGCAAGGAATTTAAATCGGTTTAGATTTCCCATACAAACATTCATCCCCTATTTCTACTCTATACGGGTTAATTTTTGAAAAAAAGAGTAGCCTGTGTGTGACCTTCTTGGATTGTCTTCAACTATTTTCATTCCGAATTCCATTCAAATCGCGCAGATGTTTTAACCGGGAAAGCGTCACAGACGGACAGACAGACTTTTGCAATTTTTTAATATTAGTAGGATTACAGAAACATCGTATTGGTTGATACACAATATTAATGTAGTTTAGAAGCAGGCAAGGAATGGTGCTCTGCTTCGTAAGTACGATATTATCGATGTGAACGAGTCA
Organism: Hesperia comma; assembly: GCA_905404135.1. NCBI lineage: Eukaryota > Metazoa > Arthropoda > Insecta > Lepidoptera > Hesperiidae > Hesperia > Hesperia comma. The sequence goes on along the minus strand of FR990021.1, from coordinate 8,152,658 downwards.
GTTAACGCTACCTAGACAAGACAGCAGAAAAGTTTTTGATCACCAATGTTTTACTTTAATTAGTTCGAACCTGTGAATGTTAAGTGGCATGTTTATAATGTCCTAAATTGATTTAGATGATAAAACTTTATAAGCTGCTGATAGAGTTTTCTCAAAAGATTTAATAACAAATATTGTCACCATACAACTTTGTTTTACTTACTATAACTTTCTGAGTGCTCCGCGTGAAGTCTATACAACGTGGTTACCACCATACAACAATAAACTTAATTTTTTGTACCTAATGATTACCTAAGCCCCCAAAAAAATTTACAACCAAATACCTCCTTTACTTTAGCCACAGCAATTTTTTTTCAATATTCAAAATTTTAACACGCTGTATCTATTATTATTGTAATTAGCAGAAGATATAATAGTTGCCGCTCTTGTCAAAAGTGAGTGACCGATGTTTATATAGGCTGTTTTATTTTTTCCTGTATTTTTGTGCTATTTAGTTTGTTTGAAAAAAAAACATTTTTGTAAATAAGATGTTAGGCGTTTTTAACTAAATGTGATATGTTCCTTGCATGAAGCAGGGCTCGTGGTTTCATTTATTGTTGTATGGTGGTATCCACCTTGTATAAAATAGCGAAAGTAAACCAATTTAATCTACGCGGAGACTTTCAATAATAATATAATTAAGTTTGATACTATTTGTTAGTACTATTGTCTTTTTATACATCTCTGTCTTTTACCCTCTCCTCGTCTTTCCCTTTCACTGTCACATCTCCTACAAAATGATGTATAGTAAACCCATTGATCTATAAGGACTAATATTCCTATCTCTATGAGTAAACCCAACTTAAGACTGAAATGAAAGAGGCGCTGTCGGACGCATTTGACATTCATTTGACCAATCATTGCACACTAGTAACTGACAGATGAATGACCACAACGTACTTATGAATGACTTTTCGTTAGTTCCAATTTTTGCCATTTCAGAGATAAGTTGGGCGCACTGTACCTAGTTTGGTTGCTTAATTTTGTTATCGTAATCCTTTTTTTGTTTTTATTTTATTTTATAATTTACGTACATCAGATACTAAAATAAGTAATTTTGTACAAAGGTACTACTTATTTCTAAAAAATCTCCAGCAGACTTAGAAAGGCTATGAAAAAAATAAATTGCCTTGTTAGAAGGTTTTGTTTGGGTTCTTTTTATACAGTTATATGGGTGGCGGCCGGAGGTCGCAGAGAAACTCCAAATTGGTCTTAATATTTAATTAAGAACAGAAATTACAATGATAAAATTATTTAACTAAAAGACGTGAAACCGAGTCGATGCGAGAACACGGATCCTCCTCCATTCCCACGATACATGGGAACTGGCGTAAGCGCTGCGTCAGCTCCTCCGATTCCTGCGTTCCCGCTACACGCTAGGGTTGTGCATCAGGGTCTACGCGCTAGGGTTGTGTAACAATACTGCAATTATTTACTTTTTGACCTAATTAAAATAGTTATCTAATAACTTACTATAGAGTGTCACTTCGTCGCGGGCGATGCCAAGGGAGTTCTCTCCTTGACATCTATACGAACCGACGTCTTCTCTCGATACGTTATTTATCCGGAGGGTTGCTGTGTGCTTGTACCAACTACTTTTTATGCTTGCCTGGTACTTTGAACCTGCAATTTGCATAATAAGTCTAGCGAGATGTACGAGAGAGCAGAAGTGTTAATGGATGCTTCTAGTAATTAGATGGATATGTTTTGAGTAACCAAATTAAAAATCTTTTTTACAATGACTCTTCGACATATTAGTCATAAAAGGTTTTACACACCTTTAAAAAATGACAAACTGGTGAGGAATCTTCCTAAAAAATAATGTATATCAAACAAATGAATAGAAATAACATAAAAATATATTAATAATAGTATTATAATAGTATATTAATAAGTAAATAAATATCCACCGTTGTATATCACATTTCCGTAGCTATGAGTCCAGCTTACGACAGGCACAGGGTTGGCTTCAATATTGCACTGAAGTTGTACTGGGTCACCCAAGTAACCCCCCACCATATTGTGTACGGCGACTGCCGTTGGTTTACCTGGTCAATGGAGAAGCAATTATTTTCTTAGTAATTTATAAAGATTGCCAATATGAATAGTAAATGGTATACACTTAGGTAACTATATACATGATGTTGGCGGCTCTGCCACTTTACTAGCGGTGTGCTAGCCGTATAAGTAGCAGTTAGGAGATAGCTCAGTTAGTAGCAGGTAGCTCATGTATGTCAATCTTATAACGCCCACAGAATAGGAATAGTTTAAAATTTAAATTGACTACACCTATACAGGCTCGAATTATGAACAATAATATTTTAGAACTTATTCATGATAGCAAACAAAATTTCTTTCGTCCATGCCTTAAACTTACTTGTACAATCAATGAAGCAGTAGGTATAAGATTTTCATTAAGGGGGCAAATATTATTCTTAAGCATAATAATTTTTTACCAGTTGTTAGGCCGCGGCCTCGAATCTTGCGGGCAGCGGGGCGGCGGCGGCGGCGGCACGGGCGCGGCAAGATGTTTTGCGTATAATCAAATGGACCCATGGAGCAAATATAGAGAGGAGACGTTGTATGTATATTTTTCTATGAAAGATCGCGTGACGATTTGCGGGGCGAGGGGGATAAAGAAATGGGCGGGATAATCGACTTTACTACGTAGTTCAACTATCTCACACTAGATGGATTCTAAATAGGGCCCTGTGTTTTTGTTGTTGTAAGTAGTTGTCGATAGATGGCGCTGTTTACAAAATGATTATAAAAACTAGAAAAATAATATTTTGGTGGTAAAAATTCTTTAGGAATTAATGTAGGACGAATTTCAGTACGTATGATTATCAAGATATAATAATTGTTAGCTCTACGCACCTATGCATTTTTATTTCCCCTGACACAAAGTGTCGCCATCTAACGTCAAGTAGAAATTTATTTGGTGAGCGCCGTCAGTAGACTGACTTAAGCCCACGCCCACTGTGATGACGTCAGGACCTAGTTGAGTTACAGTGCACAGTTGCTTAGGCCGTCTCCTCTCTATATTTGCTCCATGAATGGACCGACCCTCGAAAACAGCGGCGCGGCGGCGGTGTGGGAGCGGGTAACGAGCGGTGGTTGACAACTTCAAGCGGTGACCGCTCGCGCGTCGTGTGCGTCAGAATGGCGGGTCTGCTCATATTTAACGTTGATGTAGATTTAGAAAAAAAATCCTAATTATATTCGAACACAAAAAGTTCTTTTATTTATACCGTGTATAATTCAAAATCACAGATAACTTTCCATTTAAAATTTAAGGCTTGATATTATTATTACATTTAGTGTTTGTTTTATTTGAATAGGTTCACAAATAAAAAATTAAGTCAATTTAAAGAATACCATCCATCATTATTTATCGATTATGGACTTACTCAAGCGAAACAGGGGCGTTCACTATAGTTAAATAATTTGCCAATTTAACTGTGCATAATGTTTATGTTGAAAATATGACGAACAATGTTTACAAAATTGCGGGACATTATGACTTTTCATTTGGCAACCTCACACAAAAAGAATTACGTATCCATACGGTGCACCGCTAGTTGACATTAAGGTTGTCATGAACACAAAGTGAAAAAGCGACTTCACATCATTCGTTGCTTTTCTTTGCGAATTTTATATCTGCCTTTTGATTCTATAATCTGAGCATTGTATATTCTATGACTTAAATCAGTCTCAGGTTATATTGTGTGAACGATGTGACGCTTAGTGACGACGTATATTTGAAGCGCTGTTTGTATACTAAAACACTTAAACTTTAAATTATACTTGCACTAACATGAATTTCGAGCTTTAGATAAAGAAGTATAATTGTTAAATTTATATTTTTCAAGATTTTTAATATATACATTCTTACTTATTTTGAATGTAGTTACTTTTGAATAACTTTTTTCTTCTGCAATGAAAAAATAGTAGGTGTTCAGAGTTTCGTAAACTGTTTTTGTTAATGACTATTTATCCTTAAAAGCTACGGAATCCAGACTACTAGGTTTTTAGGAAGCAATTAGGTAGCAATTAATAGTGAAAATAATATTTTAATTATAGCTATAATTTTAATAATATTTTATTTTGATAGCTCATATCCCTCTCGCTGTTCTTGCTAGGGTAACGCACACGGTGACAGCCCGCGCAACCGCATTGTAGTGTTGTGCAATTTATTTTGGTGTCGTATACGTAATATTTATTTTATTTACTTCTTTACTCCTTGTCTGTCATCTTTATCCTCTTTATCTTCTTCCTTGTTCCCTTCCTTATATGTATATCCTTGCCTTTCTTTATGACTTGTTCTTTTATGTTATTTTACTATTTTTAATACTTGTACTTTCTCTTTTAACTGAAATTGTAAATGATTTAAGATTATATTGACTACTTTGGAGTTAGGTATTTTGATAATTAATCTAATTATTACTTTGTTATTTATTTGTCGGGACATTGTCTCTGTTCTTCACAATTTCGATAAAACTCGCCTTTTATTTTTCTTGTCCTATAGTAGGTATTCACTTCTTCTTTTGCCCACAATAAATCAAGTGTAAGAAATAAATTTGAATCGAAAAGATGTTGTCTCCGTTGTTCAGACATTTCGTTCGCGAATAAAACAAATATCTCAGCGACACAACACTACGTCGCCGCGCCGCTATAGCGCCGCGCGAAATGTCAGATTGGTTTCGAAAACTAGCCTGCGTTGCCCGCGCCGCCGCCGCCGCCGCCCCGCTGCCCGCAAAATTCGAGGCCGCGGCCTTAGAGTTGTTACGTACATAAAACATGTAGCAGAATCCTCTTGCTGACAGAAGGTGGGACCCCGTTGGTAGCGATGCATAGAAACGCTCCGTTCATACCACGGCCCGCTGCTGAAACGTTAAGCCATTCGCCGCTCCATTTTGACACTGTGAGGACACACTCCGTTATTATTCCAGTCTCTCACATCAAGTACCTAACATAAAATCTACATTATATAATATTATAGAATGCAGAGATTTTCGTAGAAACAGTCAAAACTATGTTCTTTTGTTTCATTTTATTCTACCTATTTTTATTTCATTATTATGAATAGGCTAAAGAATGGAAAGGCTTTGGAGGAGGTTAAGGAAATCATAAAACGTAATGAAGCCTTAATATGATTACCTAAAAATGACGCATAGGTACCTAAGTTTACTGAAACATGGCATTAAAAGCCCTTACACAAATTAATAAATTTGAGACAAAGATTTGTAGTTGTTGTGTAAGACGAAAATGGTGACGAAAATTCAAAATATTTAGTTACCAATGTTTCCGTCTATTGTCATTGGCGCTGCATCTTCCCTTCGCCAGGTAATTGAGGGCTCTGGAGTGCCGGAGGCAGCACAATGGACCGTCACATTGTCTCCTTCCTCTATGAATATCTCGGAGCTGCTGCCCGAGTCCACTATGTCTGGAGGTACTTTGGGAAACAAATTTAATACATTTTGAAGGTAAGTAGTAATACTCCTCCCTCCTCCTTTTTTAACCGACTACAAAAAGAAGTGGTGTTCAATTTGACTGTATCTTTTATACGCAAAGTTATAAGGTAAAACTTCATTACTTAAATTGCATCGAGTGAACTAATTTTGATAATTCTTTTTGTATTAGAAAGGAAGTACTATACTTACGTATCGTTACACATATAACATCTGGCGGGTTTTTTTGAGTTATTTCGACTTATCGGCTTTGAAGTCGTTATTTTTTGTAAACAGTTTTATCTACATAATTTTAAATGGGTTAACAATAATTAACTTAAACGGATTTACCTAAAACTTGTAAATAGTGAGTCTGAGTGATCATGGGTTCGGTGTTGATCTGACACATGTATTGTCCGGCGTCGGAAGGTCTGGCGTCTCGTAGCGTCAGCGACCACTGCTGGGGGTCGGCGCGCGCGGCCACGCGATGGTTCTTCGTGATCGTCAGGGAACCTATCGTCAGGATCGTTTGGGTGTCCACGCGTAACCATGCCACCTGGACAAATACAAATTAGAAGTTATTGGCGCATCCGCAGTAAGACTTGTAGTGCCTATCTGTATAATAAGAGCGTAGAAAAGTCGTGTCTGCTTGTTTACGAAATTGACAAAACAAAATATATAGGGGGGTAAAGAAATAATACAATTTTTTTTAATTAAAAAAAGTTTGTCTGTTTGTCTGTTTGCGCGCGCTAATCTCCGGATCGGCTGAATGGATTTGTATGGGACTTTTACTGGAAGATAGCGGAGATTCCTGAGCAACATTTAGGCTATTTTTAATCCCGGAATTCCTGCGGGATCGGGATTCACGTGGGAAAAACTCCTATACGCGAAGTTGCGGGCTTACATTTTTATGGAACTTTCACTAGGAGATAGAGAAGGTTCTGGAGCAACACATAGGCTACTTATTATCGTGGAATTCCAGCGGGATCAGGATTCACTCGAGAAAAACTCCTATGCGCGAAGGCGCGGGCTTAAAGTTTTATGGGACTTTCACTGTAAGATAGAGGAGGTTCTAGAGCACCATATAGGCTACTTTTTATTTCGGCATTCCCGCGGGATCAGGATTCACCCGGGAAAATCTCATATGCGGGACGACGTTGCGGGTTCAGATGTTTATGGGACTTTCAGTGGGAGATAGAGGAAGTTGGGAAGCAACATATAGGTTACTTTTTCCCGGAAATCCCGCGGGATCAAGATTTACACGGGAAAAACTTCTATGAGTTAAGTCGCAAGCTTAGATTTTTATGGGACTTTCACTGGGAGATAAAAAAGGTTCTTGAGCAACACATAAGCTACTTATTATCCTGGTATTCCCGCGGGATCAGGATTCACGCAGGAAAAGCTCATATGCGGGAACGAGGTCGCGGGTTTAGATGTTTAAGGGATTTTCAGTGGGAGGTAGAGTATATGGAGAGAGCATATAGAGGTTATGGAGCATTATGTAGGCTACTTTTTGTTCCTGACTTCTCGCGGGATCGGGATTTACGCGGCAAAAACTTCTAGGAGCGAATGAAGTCGCGGGCTAATTAATATCTATATGTCGGAGCGAGACCAAAGTCCTACGTTGGTCTAGTAACGCCATCTGTGAATAATCGATGAAACTAGTTTTGGGAACCTAACGCCATCTATGAATGATGGCCGGAGCTACTGTTGGAAACGAAACATTATTTGGGCATGGTCGGTATGGAGTGGGGGTGGAGATGAGATTATAGAGAACCAGAGCTGTCATGATCATTCTGAATGGAGCGCTTAGACGGGCCGCGACCCGTCCACCCACTGGCTTCACCCACCAGTGGGTGCACGGGGAAATAGAAATTCCCCGTGCACCCACTGTAGCCTTATGTATAAGGCAGGAAAAATATATATCGATATGAATAATATTTTAACAATTCTTTAATATGTATATGTAATAAATATGTATGTACCTATATGTAATACAATAAACAAAACAACACATTTAAATTTTAATTTCCTGTAAGAATGTGAAACAGACGACCTAATTATTATTACTATTATATCCTACTAATATTATAAATAAGAAGGCTTGTATGTTTGTTTCATGAAGTTGCTTCATGGTTTGTTTGTTTGTTACTCCTTCAGGCTTCACGCAAAAACTGCCGAACCGATTTTCATGAAATTTTGCACACACATAGAGGGTAACTTGGAATAAATTTACAAACATATTAATATAAAACTAAAAAGTCTGTCTTCCTGGAAATCCCGCGGGATCGGGAGTTACTCGGATAAAACTCCTGCGCGTACGAAGTAGCGGATTCAGCTATTAGGAACTGAATATTTTTCTCCAAGGAACATGGGACCAAAATGGAACGAAGAATTCTTCTGCACTAATCTCCCTTTCACTCTGTGTAGTGCATATACATATTATGTATATCTATTGTGTTCCTGAGTTTAGCGTGCGTTTAGTCCATACAACATTTCCAAATAAAAGAATGATAAAGGAATCATATCCCGGGACTATTAATTGGGATCATGCATTCATGCAGGTTTTCCATTATACCTAACTCATGTAACTAACATTAGCCGTCGTATTTGCGATTTGAACGTAGCCTTGAACAAAAATAGATGAAATATAAAAATTTGCTATATCCTACAGGACCATTTTACAGGAATGAGGAGTATCCTACTTATGTCTTTAAATCTCGGTTATCAGTGCTTTTAATTTTGTGAAGAAGGTTTTGCTGATATTAATTTTGGTCGCAGCCTTATGCAAAAGACATAATAATCATCTCCATGGCATCCTACAGGAATATTTTCTGGATAAAAACTATCCTATGTGTCAATCCAGGTTATCCTCTACGTGTGTGCCAAATTTTATGATTATTGGACCAGTACTTTTTGCATGTCGGAGTAATAGTCTAGTGCCAACAAAATAAATCAGATGACGCTGTGTATTCATATAAGCTGAATCGCGGTATTAAGATATTCCCATCTGGCTGTATGACATGCAGATAGCCACTGTGATGTCCATCACCATCCGCCAAGAAGGGATTTTAAAAATTTATCCCCTAACGTGGTGAAATAGGGTGGTGAAGTTTAAACGAATTCCACGCGGGCCAAGCTGCAGACGGAAGCTAGATTGAAGTATAATTTCTTGAAACAAAGGGCAATTTATTACATTGAAAGGGCAATTTTTTACATTTAAACATCAACATTGCAATGGCCAACTTATGCACGGGTGGCGATCCCACTGAATTGATATCGATATCGATATTTTCCCGCCTTAATGCAGTGGTGGGTGAAGCTAGTGGGTGGACGGGTCGCGGCCCGCTTAGACCGAGTGGACGTGTCGAACCCACTGCCATACCGAACTTGCCGCGTTTCCAAGTTTAATCTGAATTAATTTTAGTGATAGTTTATTAGTGGTTATTATTGGTTGTAAAACTGTATTGAAGTATTGGAATGGAATAGACGTTTAAACTCAGTGTACAGACTATTATTTCTTATCTCCATTCACGTATAACTCAAGGTATAGCGACCGCTCTGACCCTGGCCCCGACATATATATTGACATCTATGTATCTATATCTATACACTAGCGAACCGCCCTCGCTTCGCTTCGGGACCCGTAAGTATCAACCGCGTAGGTCCCGCTCCCGTAGGAATTTCGGGAAGATAATAAACTATCACCAAAATTAATTCAGGTTAAATTAAATTAAACTTAGAAATAAAGCTTACGACAAAATAATAGCAAAGTAACAAAGGATCACAGCAAGATTAATTCAGATTAAACTTGGAAACGCGGCAAGTTTGGTATGGCAGTGGGTTCGACCAAATTTGATTATCATAAAAACGGTTCTAGTGTGTTAATCTTAAAAGATAGACATATACTGTCGTGGACATTTTTTTAGATCATTTCAAGAGGAATAATTCTTTCATACATATATTTTTGGTATCTTGAATCGTTTTCGCAACGCATGCAACGAAAGCCCTCGAGAATGAATAATTTTCCCCGTTTTTTCCACATTTTCCATTATTTCTTCGCTCCTAATTGTTGCAGCGTGATGTTATATAGCCTATAGCCTTCCTTGATAAAAGGTCTATTCAACACAAAAAAAAAAATTCAATTCGAACCAGTAGTTCCTGAGATTAGCGCGTTCAACCAAACAAACAAACAAACAAACAAACAAACCAACTCTTCAGCTTTATAATATTAGTATAGATTTATATCAAAATATGAATTCAGGCGTAGTGAGTGGTAATTTAATTTCACCAATCTTCTGTCAAATTGAGAACAAAAAACAAATATTATACCTATTTTAGAACAGGAAAATAATAATAATATAAGACGAGCACTAGTCGTGTCACCTGATAGTAAGTGATTACCGTCGCATGGGCGACATTGAAAAAGTTCATATAGCTAGTGTCCATGGGGACATTAGCTACACCAGGGATGTCACCAACACGTTGCCAGCACAGAAGGATGCTTCGTCAATGCACTGTGGGAACACTGATGTAGGACGTTCCAGGGCCACTGCTAGTAGTAGTGGACGCCTTGCACGCCTACTTACAGCCTCTACATCTCATACATAGTATGTAGCTTCCCAGAGGCTGTAAGTAGACCACGGGTATAGTACCCGTGGTCGTCACATTGGGGTACCTAACCCAAATCCTTGAACAGTGAATCTAGGTAGCCAAAGTATGTATTAATAGCGACGATATTCATATTAGACCATTCCGCAGTCACTTTGATTCAGGAAACCTTTCGCTTAGTATTATACAGGGTGGCCAAAAAGTCGTGGATCAAACGCAACGACAGGTTAGCTGGGCTCATTCGCTGCAGAAAACTGTTCTACAGGAGGTCTCTATCATCAAACCTTGAAAAGTTTTATCTTATTTTGTATTTTTAAAGGAAATGAACTTTTTCAATGTAAATAATATTTCATAATATTCTGTTGAATGTAACTATTTTAAGTTTATTTCAATGTAACAGTCGTTGATAGATCAATTAAATAAATAAATAAGTAAATGTTACTAAAATTCGATAAATTCACATCCTGTATCATTTTTGTTCATTTAATATGATGCAACTCAGTAGTCTGTACATAAGACACAACTTTGTATCGCTGTGTATGTCTTGCGTTGGAAAAAATAACTCGTTTTAGTCATCTTTATTTTCCTTCATCATAACTTTTCTTTTGCATCGGAACCCTCTGTGAAAAAAAATGTTCTACCGAAAAGTGACCTTGTATCACAAGTAATAGTGCATTTAATGTGGATTCTAAAAAGGTGTAACACATGGCTATACGTAAAGTAAATATCTTTCTAGGATCCTGAAATTAAAACAACGACGACTGTGAACTTGTATTTTTAAATAAATAAACGCCTTCCTCAATAAATGGACTATTCAACACTAAAAAACATTTGTCAAACCAGTCGTTCCTTTCGAAACAGTAGTTCCTACGATTAGTGCGTTCAAACAAACAAACTTCTCAGCTTTACATTATGAATACAGAAGTATAGATGTTCATAACCTTAACATAATAATCGCTTTCAAGACCACGCGATTAAGCAATTACATCTCATGTCTTTACTGGCTTATATGCCATAATTAGTCTTCGCCGCTCCACTGAATGTTCAAACAAGGAGTTAAAATAGAATCGCCGTCATATTTCACGGGAGCAATGCCCTAAATGGTGCAACTCTACCTTCGTAATTGCTTCCGAGGGACCGAGTGTGGCGTTGACATTTTGTCCGTTATATTTACGAGTGTTTAGCAAAACTTTATTCGCTACCATTCCGTACCATCATTTGTATAATATATATGTATAATAAATCTGTAATTTATCTCTGCCTGCATATTTAGGATACCTAAAGAAATCTAATGTTGAGTATATACCAGATACCTTTTTTCCCTCAATAGAACTCAAATCAATGAATTTTCAGTTTTTTTTTGTTTTTAGCTTTGTCTGTCTTAAAATTTGTCCGCGCTACTCTCAGAAACGACCTAACAATTTTGGATGCGTTTTACATTAACATACAGGGTGATTTGTAACTCGACGTATTCCTCTTGGGATGTGGTAATACAACCAATTTCCAACAAAATTAACCATAACGTCCCTAATACAAAGTCAGCTGGTTATCGAGAAATTCCTTATTTTTGGATTTGGACAAAGAACACCGAATTTGACTACAAAAAAATCAATAAATAAAAAAGTAGTGGTTTGAATTGAGTTGTGTGCATTTCTATCAGTGACCAATACATCAACAATCATTTATTAATACTAATGCAGGCACAAGTGTTACCCATTTTAAAATAACAAGTGAATTCTTGTAAAAAAAATATTTTCTTACGAATGTGGTCGATAGAAAAGTAGATTTATTTTAAAAAATCTAGTATACATCAAGCGTACAAGCTACATGAAAAACATCCTTGTTTTATAAGCTATCCAAACAAGTAAAATTATTAAGACACAAACAAAACATTTCAGAAAAAAACGTATGTAGAGCACGTGCGACGTAAAACCCTTTGTTATCGTACCGCGGTATAAGTTCCTGAGTTGCAAACTTTTTAGTTGTTATTGTCATTTGTCGTTTGTCTATTAGACCCACTTGATCATTTAAAATGAAAATTAAACAGCAGCAGTGTTTTGTTTCTGGCTACCAACGCGATCTCCCAAATTCCCGTTGATTTTGATCACTAAATAAGTATGACGGCTTACTCTAGTTCCGAGTATGCCGATATTATTTATTGTTATGCCTTTTATAATGATAATGCGACTGAAACTGGTTGACGATCCTACTACTGCGTCAACTACCTGCTGGATAACAACTTCTTCATCTTCAGCAGTGTAAAGGCGTGGTCAACCGCCATCATTTTGTTGACGTTGAAATTGTCCAGTTTCCAATTGAACTGAAGACCGTAATGTAAGGCGCTCGTCGTTGAGGGTAACGACGAATGTACTCTCGACGAGCTTCATCCGCGTTTCCATCACAAAAGACATAACAATAAATAATATCGGCATACTCGGAATTAGAGTAAGCCGTCATACTTATTTAGTTATCAAAATCAACGTAAATTTGAGAGATCGCGTTGTTAGCCAGAAACATAACACTGCTGCTGTTTAATTTTCATTTTAAATTATCAAGTGGGTCTAATAGACAAACGACAAACGACAATAACAACTAAAAAGTTTGCAACTCAGGAACTTATACCGCGGTACGATAACAAAGGGTTTTACGTCGCACGTGCTCTACATACGTTTTTTTCTGAAATGTTTTGTTTGTGTCTTAATAATTTTACTTGTTTGGATAGCTTATAAAACAAGGATGTTTTTCATGTAGCTTGTATGCTTGATGTATACTAGATTTTTTAAAATAAATCTACTTTTCTATCGACCACATTCGTAAGAAAATATTTCTTTTTACAAGTATTCACTTGTTATTTTAAAATGTGTAACACTTGTGCCTGCATTAGTATTAATAAATGATTGTTGATGTATTGGTCACTGATAGAAATGCACACAACTCAATTCAAACCACTACTTTTTTATTTATTGGTTTTTTTGTAGTCAAATTCGGTGTTCTTTGACCAAAACCAAAAATAAGGAATATCTCGATAACCAGCTGACTTGGTATTAGGGACATTATGGTTAATTTTGTTGAAAATTGGTTGTATTACCACATCCCAAGAGGAATACGTCCAGTTACAAATCACCCTGTATAGTTTATTGAACTGGTTCAATATTGCCATATATTTTTTTGTTTGTTAAATAAAACTTTTGGTAACAAAGAGGATATGATTTTTTACAAAGAATACATGAGGTGCTCCTAAATGAACTATTAACAGACATTTAGTTCTGAATGGAAAGGCATTACGGTAGGAAATGAATTATAGGTACTATTAGTCTCACTAATGGAGAACGTAAGTAGATGCCATCTTCGTAGCCGGGCGTACGTCACGCGCGACCGCAGGTGCTATTGGCTACGGGCTACGGGCTACATTTATATGTTATTATAGATATAGATTAGCTTCCGCCTACTACTTTGTCAGGTTGGATTTAAGCTTCACCCATATAACTTAGTTATTTGTTAACAGATTTCAATAAAACATAAAACGGTTGAAGGTCACTATAAAATGAAATGAATGAAAACTGCTCTCAGATCGGATAAGCCGTTTCTGAGATAAGATTCAGAGAGGAGAAGAGTTTATCCACATCCGAAAGGAGAGATATAATATAGGAAGAAGATCTCTCTCTTTCTTTCTATGTCCCAGTCTTGCTCTCTAATCGTTATAGTTCTGAAAGTCGCATCTTGCTGAGAATTTTTATTGGTCCACACCATGTGCATAGTTTTTGGCGGCCCGTAAGTCTTGCTTAAGTTTACCGTACAATTTAAAGCAATTACTTATTCATGCTGTAACCTTTAACTTTAAAATGCCCTTATAAAGTACATAGGTAGCTCATATTTAGGGACGATTCACACATATCAGTGAAGTCACCGTTCCGTCACAGTTCCGGCAAATCTTTCATACATTCTCGGCATTGTCAGTGCAGTGTCAGTGCTGACAATGCCGAGAATGTATGAAAGATTTGCCGGAACTGTGACGGAACGGTGACTTCACTGATATGCGTGAATCAGCCCTTATGCAATCATATTAAAGTAATATAATGATACGACGCCATACTGCCGTAATCCGGTATTTTTTTTACAGAAAAATATGGATGAGTACTCTTACCTTGTAATTCTGCAGGTTTTCCACTTTACACGTGAAAGTGGCGTCTCTGCCCTCGACCACAGTCACGTTAGTTTCTGAACTCATTAGTTTCGGTTCATCTGAAATATAAATAACTACCAAGTACAGGCTTTCTCACTAATTACTCGTACATTCATAGAAGTTGGCCGATTTTTAATGCATCACTCAATTTATAAGTTTTACTCTACTTTAATTTTATTATAACTCTCGGGTGCTTGTTGAGGGCAGACGTGTATCCAGTTTACTCAGAGTGATTGCATTTTTAATGAAAGTTTAGTTGTTGTGAAGTGTTCCTTACGTACGTGGTTTAAGAACTCAGTTTACGCTGCTACCGAAAAAACGACTTAAAACATTGCGAGTTACACAAAGTCGTTCAATTGCATCGACACGGACGCAGAACCCCTCCACACGCCAAGTAAGGAGTGCCGCTGCATCTATCGTTTCACTTGCACTTACGCGATAAGATCTGCGCACTTATATTAAAAGATAGCCGCTGCTATAACTACTTGTCCTGCTTACACGTACGCACATTAACTAGTTTAAGTAAACAATGAGTGTGCAAAGAACACCGCCTAATATTACAATGATAAGCGGTAGCGAAAGCGCTAGCGGATCAGTCCCAAACTTATCAACTTACGGTGATATGGACTACTACGTCACAAGTAGAAAACGCAAAGAGCGCACTGATGTGCATGAATGCAAAAATGACTTTACAAGCTTTCGCAATGATATAATGAAGTTCCTGGAAAATTTTGGCAAGTCGCAAAATGAAAATTTTTCGCTTCTACGGGAGGAAATATCTGAAGTCAAAAAGGAAATTCAGACCATAAAATCAGCTACAGAAAATTACACACAACAATTTAAAAACATAAATGTGGAAATGCAACAAATTAAATCGGATAATAATAAAATACAAGACAGAATTAAACAAATAGAAAATGAACTAGGACATGTGAAAAGTCAATCAACAGAAAATTCAATAACAAAATCGCCTTCCGACGTTTATGAAAACATAGTCCTAGAACTCAAGGACCGATGCGACCGCGAGAAGAATATCGTAATTGTGGGTGTGTCGGAAATAAATGATAAAAACTACTTCTCTAGACGCAAATATGACGAAGAGGAAGTTTTAAAACTTTTAAAGATGATGTATGAAGATTGTCCTCGACCAATAAAATGCATAAGACTGGGTAAATATATTCCCAATAAAAATAGGCCTATTAAAGCCTTCTTTACCAATTCGGAGACGCCCAAAGTCCTATTAAAAAATAGGACAAAACTACCTGAGAATGTACAAGTTTATGCAGACCAGACCCGAGCGCAAACCTTATACCTACAATCACTAAAAATGGAATTAAATAAACGTCTTGAAGATGGTGAAAAAGATTTAGTCATCTATACTATAATAAAACTGTAGGAGCACGTGTTCTGTACATTGAATATTTTTTTGAAATTTCGACTAAGGGGCACTTACATATCGAGATAGAACTCAAAATTATATTTTTTTTATTTATTGTCTGTCTGTCTGTCTGTCTGTCTGACCGATCATCACGCTTAAACCACTGGATGGATTTCATTGAAACTTGGTAAAGTTATTACCTATATACTGGTGTCTATTATAGGCTACTTTTTTTTTCGAATAATATTTAGGTTCCCTAGGGATAGGTGACTAAAGTTTGTATGGAATTTTTTTATAACGTCGTCCGATTTACTTCAAATTTGCAACAAAGGGTTATCACTTAAATTAATAGAATACGTGTTTCTCAGTTTTTCGATATTTTGTAAGGAAAAGAAAAAAAACACAAAAGAATGCGGGAATTTGTAAATTTTTAAGGTAACTTTCTGACTAAACTGAAAATGATTTTAACCCCATGTTTAAAAATTATTACAGTGAAATAAGTAATTTTCAATGTAAAATCAGTATTTAAAAAATAGCCAGCAAAGGATGCAAAAATGGGGATAAAGTTGGTACAATTAGAGGTGCAGTGTTTATTCGAGTTGACTTAAGTTTTGTCATTTTTGTTGCGGGCTTAGATTTTTGTGAGACTCACTGAGAGATAGAGAAGGTTCTGGAGCAAAACATAGGCCACTTATTATCCTGGAATTCCAGCGGAATCAGGATTCACGCTGGAAAAACTACTATGCGCGAAGGTGCGAGTTTCATTTTTATAGGACTTTCACTGGGAGATAGAGGCAGTTTTGGAGCAATATACAGGATAATTTTATCCCGGAATTCCGTGGAATCCTTATTCACGCGGGAAAAACTCATATTCGGGAAATAGGTCGCGGGTTCAGATATTTATGGGACTTTCAGTGGAAGGTAGAGAAGGTCATGGAGCAGTATATAGGCTACTTTTTGTTCCGGACTTCCCGCGAGATCGAGATTTACACGGGAAAAACTCCCTCCACTCAACTGCTCTGTAGAAGTTGTGAAAAAATTCATTAAACATTTTCGCGCGCCAAAAATACTCGCACAATGCGAATTCTGTGGCATCCTACTAATATTATAAATGTGAAGATTTGTATGTTTGGTCCTCAATCACGAAAAAACGGATGAATGGATTTGGATCAAATTTGGTACACGGATAGTTTATAACCCAGAATAACACAGGACACTTTTTATCCCGGAAATCCCGCGGGATCCGATTTTACGCGGGAAAAACTTCGACGAGTATGGGTATAGCTTCATAACAAACATATTAATATAAAAGTAACAAGGCTGTCTTTCCGAAAATCCCGCGGGATCGGGAGCTTATCCCGAAATTCCTACGGGAGCGAGACCTACGCGGCTGATACTTACGGGTCCCGAAGCGAAGCGAGGGCGGTTCGCTAGTTAAATATATAAAAGGAATACCTAAAATTATTCAAAATAAAACCTTACAAAAAAACTAATAACATCATCGTTACAACAAGACACATCTACAGATAAAAATAGTAACATAAATCATCACATAATTAAAACATACGAGGAAATCCCGTTGCACTCATCGTCGTTAAGATTCTTTTACGCTAATTTGCGTAGTATACGCACATCGCATAAACTGGACGAAATAAAATGTATAATATCGGCGATACAAAAGACTACTCATTTTTTAATATTTACTGAGACCTGGATTACTTCCGAAAGCGATGCAAAACTTTATGACATACCTAATTACACCCATATCTATAACTACAGAAAAAACTGCAAGGGAGGTGGTGTGTCTATCTATGTACACCAAAGCATAAAACACGAAGTAACAGAAGAATTTTTTGAAAATGGCAACCATTACTTATGGATATATGTACAAAAGTTATCACTAAACATTGGAGCAATATATCGAGGGTATAGTGTTAAAACCCAATAAGTGCCGAAAAATGAAAAATCGTTTTATTTAATCATCTTAATGCATTTTTGACGCTCTTTCCAGTGGTATAATCCATTTAGTGGAATTCGCAGTAGAAAGAAAATTACTTGATGTAAGAACCCAATAAAGTGACCACTTTTAGTCATAGCTTAAAAACCAGAACCCTATAAAATGTGTTAACTTGATATATAATATTTTTATTTCACGCTCAAACCAAATAAAGCTATTTATCGGGAATAAGTGTTCAATGATATCAACGAAAATTACCCAACAGCTAAAAGGCAGTTACCACTATCTGCACTTATCGGGTTTTAGCTTTACATAATGTAGACAAGAAACCAAACAGAACCAAAAGCTAAATCAAATAAATATTTTTGTTGGGTTTGATTGTTCGATTATTTTTCCAAAGTAACAAGTTATGTTTAGTTATATGATATTCGCTCACTTCGTCAACTAACTTTCTTCAAACTTTGTTCAGAGAAAAACCCAATAATCGAGGGGATTTGAAACAGAGGTGATCAGTAAGATGTCCTGTCAAAACGTTTTTTTGAATTTCTATAACCAAAGACCCCTATTATTATTGTTTGGTGATACAGGCCACGGGAAACAAGTATTTCCGTGAGGCCACTGCGACCATTTCCTATCTATTGTGGCCATCCCATTGAAATTAGATCTGGTCTCCTACTCCTACGGTCTGGGCGAACCGTTATATTATGTTTTTAGGGTCTAGGTCCTTGATTTGGTCGGGTGTAAAATGCCTACCCAATATAAGAATCATACAGTGGGTAATTGCTATGCATTCGCAGAGGATATGGATGGAAGTTTCCTCTGCCACACACACCACAGAATCTACATGTTGCAGTGTTACTTAACCTATTGTGTGTAGGTGTTTGTTAAGTCTGCAAAGATCAGTGAGCAGCCTAATTATGAGCACTTTATCTGAGTATTTCGCGAGTATCTAGCAATGAGGGTCTTTGCTTAACGCCCTGTCTCAGGGCTAATGCCCTAAGAACAGCTCGAGTTGTCGTCTTTGATACACCCACCAGGGGTTCGGGACCTATGGTGGGCGCCTCTGCAGTTCCTTGCTAGTTCATCTGCCCTCTCATTTCCTCGTATACCCTTGTGTTTGTTTATTGCTTGGATACCGTAGTACTACTAATTTGGAGTTGACTATCTCAGACTTTAGGGTCAGAAGCACTGCCTGGCTGTCGGATAGTATTGTTATACGTTTATTAACGTAACCTTTGTTCAGGTTTTGGTGCAAGCAATCAATTATCTCGTAAAGTTCTGCCTGGAATACGGTTGTATACCGCCCCAGTTTGTATTCAGTCTTATCTTGGGTTTGTCTCCTCCTCTCAAGGGTTTCGGTACCGCATCGTCCCATTCTTCCCGTTGCGGTATAATTACTGCGAAAAATTTATTGAGATTTAGTTGTTTATACATGGCGTCGCTAGGCATAGCCATTACTGAGCATGTTATGAGGTCCTCGTAAATTCTCCTCATGACATTCGATTTCCAGCTCTGCTTTCCTCCCTCTGCGGCCCGGAGTATTGCTGCCCTCGCCTTTTTTGAGCAAGGACGTGAAGAAGTTCGAGATTGAGAACGGCCTCCATTACTGCTATGGGAGTAGTTTTTAGAGCTCCAGTTATCATCCGACAGGCTAGGCCTTGGGTGCTGTTAAATTTCTGATGCAAGTCGCCTGGGTCGACTTTTTTGCCAGGCTATACATCCGTAGGTCACAATGGGTTTGTCAATAGCCGTGTAAATTCATTGCACCTGTTTGGGTTTCAAGCCCCATCTGGAGCCTGTAAGTCGGCAGCACGTTCCCAGAGCGATTTTTTCCTTTTCACCTGCGCTAGGTGTTGGTTCCAAGTAAGCCTATGTTCCATTGTGATCCCTAGGTATTTTAATTCTTTTGAGAACGGTATTGTAGTTCCGAACAGGAAGACGTTGTGGAGATCGATTATGTTCCTTCTCCGTGTAAACGGTACAATTAACGTTTTGTTAGCATTTACATTAAGCCCGATACTGCTGCACCAGCGTTCTACTTTATATAAAGCTGCTTGCATAAGGTAAGATGTGTCTTACCTTGCTTGCTTGCTACCGTGCTTGGGCATCCTCCACGTATGGTTATGACCAAGTCATTTGCGTATCCTTGGGTATCTAGACCATAAAATTGACGATTTTTCAAAACTTTGAAGACCGGTAGGGGTCTTAAAGATGTAGTTTATTTTTACTTTTCAATTTCTTTAGTAATCCTACTAATATTATAAATGCGAAAGTTTGTAAGGATGTATGTGTGTTTGTTGCCCTTTCACGCAAAAACTACTGAACGGATTTTCATGAAACTTTGCAGTAATATAGCTTAGACATCGGAATAACATAATTTGTTAAAATTTATAGAGATTTTTGAAGGGACTGGTTTCCCGAAGCGAAGCGAGGGCGGATTTACTAGTCTACTATAAATTACGCAACATTTTAGAAGTCTTTTGTTAAGGAAATAAAAAAAAACGTTTTGACGGGACACCCTATTGATCAGGTACACCAAACCAACAGCCTTTGAAAGTGACGAAGAATGTTTTAACTTGTTTTTATTTATTATTCGTATAAAAAACCATTTGGTAAAGTAAATTATATGTTTCATTTCTCTAGAGCTAAAACCCAATAAGTCGGTACCCTTTGTAACTTATTTTCTTTTTATGATAAAACGGATTAAATCAGAAACTTAAAAATACTGCTTTACACTAATTCAATGTATACACTTTTACCACAAATACTCACTATAACGATATTAATTTAATAACATGGGTATTTGTGACCTCAAAACTTAAATATTGAATATCTCGAAAGTGACAATTATGCACTTATTGGGTTTGAGCACTATACCCTCGATATAAGCCTGGAGAAACGAACATAAACACCTTCTTAAAGATATTTTCTTCGCAGTTGGAACGGCGTAAGCGAACTCTTGTCTTTGGCGATTTTAATATCGACTTATTGAGTAAGTACAACTATACCACTACATATGTGAACGAAATACAGGAGTCTGGATATAAAATCCTAAACAAAATACACAGGTTATACAGCACCCGTGAAACTAGCACAACTAGCACAATATTAGACCATGTTTGTACTAATGTCAATAACCACTCATTCAGTCTGTCCATAATAGATTCATCCCTCTCCGACCACAAGCAGATGTATGTTTAAATGAGTAGCCTGCCACCAATAGTAAATAAAAAAATACATTATGAAGCCATAGACTATAAAAATTTATACAAAATGGCAGAGGCTGCAAAGTACAATCATAAAGAAAATGAATACCTACATTTTGAACGTTTTATCATGGATATAATTAATAGAAACAAAATTAAAAAGACGAAATACCTAAACCCCCCACAGAAAGATTGGATAAATAAAACTATTATAGAATCAATAAATTATCGAAATTATTTATGGCAAGAATGTAAAATGTACCCGAAGAATGAAGAATTACGGAAAGAATTTGCTCAAGAAACAGATAAAGTGAAGAGTCAAATAGATACTCAAAAAAAGAATTACTACTATACTTTATTTTTTAATAACTACAGGCGCCCGAAGAAAATGTGGGAAACTATAAATAACTTAGCTAAAAATAAAATTAGAGACAACTGTGCTCCTCCGAAACTAATAACCAACACCGGCCCGATCACTGAAGGTAATGCAATCTGTCAAACTTTCAATGATTTTTTTATACGTGTTGGCCAAGAACTGGCACATAAAATACCGAATAAATATCACACTAATACGGGTAATACACTAATATACGATTCTGAACATACACACGACATCACACTAATTACATTCACACCATGTACCGCTGACGAAGTATCAAAAATTATAGATAACCTTAACAGTAACACTAGTACCGGGCTGGATGGCATCAGCACTAAAACTATTAAATGTTTAAAACCTATCATTATAGATCGCCTAACAGACTGTATTAACTTATGCTTGGCGCAGGGAACTTTTCCCGACACACTAAAGGTCGCTAAAGTTACCCCCATACATAAGTCTGGGGTTAAAACTGACCCCAGTAATTATAGGCCTGTCTCAGTCTTGCCCGTTTTATCGAAAATTTTTGAGCGAATAATATATACCCGTTTGAGCACTTACTTAAATAATAAACAGGTTTTAATTGAGCAGCAATACGGTTTCCGACCAAAGTCAAGTACCGTTACAGCAGTAATTGATTTAGTGACAAAAATTAAAACACACATCGATGAAAAAAAAATAGCTTTAGGTATATTTATCGATATAAAAAAAAGCCTTTGATACAGTCAGCCATCATAAGCTTTTATAGAAGTTACATAACATAGGTGTCAGGGGTACCGCACTCGATATGTTCTCTTCGTATCTGAAAAATCGGCGTCAAGTCGTAAAAATAGATAACTTCACCAGCAGCTCTCAGATAGTGACATGTGGTATTCCACAAGGCTCAATAATCGGGCCTTTGATGTTCCTGATTTACATAAATAGTATAAATAGAATAGGACTGACAGGATACTTAACTTTATATGCGGATGATACATGTCTCTTCTACTTTGGCACATCTATAAAAGACATGTTATTCAATGCTCAAAAAGACCTTGATATGCTCAGTGAGTGGTTAAAATATAACTTGCTGACTATTAATACATCAAAAACGTCATTTATGATTTTTAAAGCCAAAAATAAACCTATAGCTGATCTTACCCCACTTACAATTAATAATGACGTCATACAGCAGTCCCATACCGAAAAATATCTTGGTCTCTGGATAGATGACAAACTTACGTGGAAACCACACATTGAGCATATAAGGGCCAAGCTTATATCTTTATCAGGAGCATTGCACAGGATATCGAACTGTATACCGCCTAAAGTACGGCATTTAATATACAACTCCTTAGTAAGATCGCATCTTGAACATCTAATCCAAATATGGGGAACTGCTGCGCCTACAAACATAAATCCACTGCAAAGAACGCAAAACAAAATTATCAAAACTCTATTCCACTACCATCACCTTACACCAACTATTACTTTATATAAAAAAACTAAATTATTAAATTTAAATCAATTGTATCAATATTTTACTTGCATATTAGTCAGAAAAATTATCACAAATTCCATACAATCGAATATAAAATTATATATAAAAAAAATACACATAATCTGCGAAATAAAAAAAAAATTATCCTAGGAAAGATACGTACTAATTATGGGAAAAAGACAATAGTGTACGAAGGAGCACAGCTGTATAATAAACTGCCGAATGAAATTAAAGAATGCAAAAATATAAATATTTACAAAACTAAGCTTAAGAACTACCTATGTAAAAAATAATCACAATACTTACCTTATGTAGCATACCTTACCTTATAAATTCCATACACCTAATCAAAAATAATTATACCTACCGATCCTTATTTCGCCTTTTCTCTAGCATGCCCCAGAGGTTAAAATTATCCTTACTGTTTAGCTTTAAGCTTTAAATTATTGTATCTCATTTTAAGTGAAACCTTGTGTTTTTTATGAGAAATAAATTCTTTAAACCTATAACTCAATAAAAAAATGTGTGCGTGTACTAGTGTACACACGTATGAAGTGAAACTTCTTTACGGCAATATATAATATAATAACTAGATGACCCGGCGAACTTCATTCCGCCAAGCAGTCAATGGCAGAGTAGGTTTACAATTTAAAAAATTAATGCAAATTGATAACGTCACAATCCTTAATAACATATAGGAAAAAGTATACCAATGCATGACGTTGATAATTTACTTGCTGTAGTTCTGGAAAAATTGCTCCTTTCAAAGTTATGTTGACCCTTGATGTCGATCAAATTTCTTCACATCTCTCCACTGCTATCCACTAAAGCACCGCTCTATATTTTGGCTCACCAGCACCCCCAATCTGAGTTCGCCTCGCCGCATTTCATATCACCACCTGATCTTGCTCCTCACAATTGTTGTAGAAGAGGCATAAAACTCCTCCATTAGGGTCCGTTCACATTGACCCGCTCGGAGAGTATCGGCTCGTATTTTTCTTTTCACACAGACCTTGGAATTTGCCGGTGCAGAGCTACCAACTCTTTCACATAGACCGAGAAAGAGCGAGTAAGAGCACGCAGTCGGAGCCAGTCGGCTCCTCTCATTATTTCACACTAAACGCGTTCAGGCATTCCCAATGACAAAATAAGTGCTTAAACAAAAATAAACCTTAGTACAATTATTCAAAACTTTGGATTCCATCGCGATAAAAATCTGCTCTCTTCTCCGAGCCGGTCTGTCTAAACG
Organism: Hesperia comma; assembly: GCA_905404135.1. NCBI lineage: Eukaryota > Metazoa > Arthropoda > Insecta > Lepidoptera > Hesperiidae > Hesperia > Hesperia comma. The sequence goes on along the minus strand of FR990021.1, from coordinate 8,128,726 downwards.
GGCTCTTAAAGTTAGTCTGAAATTCAAGAATTCATTATTCAAGAAAGTCAACGCCAATCACCGGGCTATAACGATGTGGTATGGCATACATCACCCTTTTTAAGCTGAAATAACTGATACTTTTTCCCGAAAATCCACATGTGTCATTCCAATTTATAGTGCTTTCCACATCAAGAAATATAACTTTATCAGAACTTTTTAACATTTTCTTCCGTATCATGAAATCTCTATTGTAATAATGACACATGATCTTTGGTGAAACAGTCTCGAGCTCCGTTATTAATATTCGTCTTGATTCTTCATAACCATTTCATAACATTGTTAATCCATATTCCACCCATGAACCAATAAATGATTCTACCGCAATATTGCTCGGACATCCACGTAAAATTGTCCTGACACATTATTATGACTATTTGAAATCTTTCTTTTAATGGAAAAAGCGTTCAGTTTCGTCCTAATTACTTCGCTTCTGCAGATCTCTTAACACCACCTCCTGCTGAACTTGCTCCTCACCCTTGTTTTAGTAAAGGCATAAAATTCCTCCATTATAACAGAGGAGAAAGTAAATAAGATATAAGTTGAAATGAAATCGGGTATTTTAATGACATGCATATTTAATTTCCGTGCATGGCTTTCACTGCACTCTTCAGTAAAGCACCGACACTTTTCGTCTTGTTATTAGACTTGTTATTACACGACATTTTTCGTCTTGTTATTAGGTGCAAATACAAATGAAGCATGTGGTTTTCCGACCCGTGAACAGGCCACATATTATTGGCCTTGAGAAAAACATGCATTTTCTAGATTCAGACCATAAAAATTCAAGGATTGGCCTTGTGATTGGTTAATCGTCATAGCAAATGCAAGTCAAATTGGAAATTGAAGCCGTTTAAACTCAAACGGCATATCAGTTGGGATCATCGGTATCCTCGGAATGAGAACTTCCTCACCTTTGAATTTTCCTTTTAGAATCGTTGCATGGATCACATTGATCATCAATTTCCTTATCACCAAACGCGTTCCATTGCATAATTTTGGATGGTTTAGGTTTCGAACCGATGACTACCGAGCCAACCTTTAATTGTAAATTATGCGGTGGCAAGCCAGGCTCATCCAGTGAATTTAAAAAAATAGTTAAATATGTAGTTGGTGGCTTCATCTTCATTGGTTACACTATAAATTGATTTGAATGAATGCAATGATACCAATGCAAGGGTACCAATGATTTCATTTTGAATTATGAAGTTCATCCACATGTTTATTCTTAGCTCTCAAGATTATTCGCTCACTCAACCATTCGTAATGTTTGTGGTTATCAATGGTGTTTGGGATGTTTTTTTTGTTTGGGATGGGTCAGAGCTAAACTGTAACTGTAAGTGTAACTTCCGTCTGGCTTTTTAAGTAGTCCGATTTGAGTTGAGGGGGCTTTGGCCATTATCTTTTGGATTTTCGGGAGGTGTGCGGTACTGTTTATTTCCTCGCAAAATTTCCTCCATGACCTTCGTTTAGCCCTCCTGAGCTCTGTGTTAAAGTCCGTTAGGGCCTCTCCATAAGCTTGCCAGTCGTGATTCTTCTTTGCTTTATTGAAGTATGACCTGGCGTTTTGTCTTAGCTTAAGGAGGTTATTGTTCCACCACAGTACTTTCCTGTTAGTTACAACAGTTCTTTCAGGACAATTGTTTTTGTAGGCGTTTGTGATGCCTATCTCCAATTCCTTTGCTACGTGTTCAAGTTGTTCGATACTTTTCACGTTTCCATGAAGTCTCCCTAGGTTTTCCTGTAGTTCAGCTTTGTAGCCTTCCCAGTCTGTTGCCTTGGGATCTCTATAAATTTTAACACAGCGTTCCTTTTCGGTAGCTATGTTGAATCTGATGTGCCTATGATCCGACATAGACGCTTCTGCACTGACGTGCCAGTTGCTGATACGTTCAAGGATTTTGTCCGTACAGATAGTGATATCCAGCACTTCCTGCCTACATATTAGATGTAATAAAGGTTGGCGCATTAGAGTTGTTTAGCGTGTGGAGGTTGCTGGATATTAAGAATTCATACAGTAACTCACCCCTGTTGTTAGTGTTTGTACTTCCCCATGTGGTATGGTGACTGTTACAGTCACAGGACAGCAGCAGTTGCGCGCCTTGGTCTAGGCAGTACTCCACTAGGGGGGCCAGCTGTATTGAAGGATCCTGCGTCTCACCAAGCAGTGATTTGGTAAGTCGTTTGGAATTTGTATTTTTTTTAAATAGTAATTTAAGCTTTTCAATTGCTTTTATGCAATTTCATTTTGTTGTTGTATTAATGGTGAGTCTGCGTATGTGTGTGGCCAGTGTGATGTAGTGACCATATCACTGATTTGGTTGGTTATGAATACCCTCTCATCGTTTCGATAAACACACGTATATAAGTAGGTATGTAAATGTAGGTACGCGAAACATTAATTTCGTTTTGTTCGTTGAATGTTTGAAATAAATAAACTCAAAAACTACTGGACCGATAAAAAAACTCGTTTATCATTAGAATGGAATATCTGAGACACCTGAGCCGTACTTATTTATTTCAACAATAATATGCTCTACTACGCGTGCGAAGCCGAGGCCGGCAACAAAGTTATGGAAATTTGTAGGAATGTAATACACTGATTACATTATGTAGTATTTTTAATATTAGTATACCTACCGGATATACGTGAAGTATTATTAAAATATTTCATACCTTTAGCATAAACGATGCAAAAAGTCATTGTTATAAAATTGATGACACTCATCGTACCCATTATACACTCACTAAGGAACACGAATACTTTAAGAATGAATTATTAAATCCATCCTAATAATATAAATGCCGAAGTAGCTCTGCCTGTCTGTCTGTATAATCCACTGAATCGGTTAAGTTATTTGGTATAGGAGGTAGCTTAAAATCCTAGAAGGGACATACGATAGGTGTTTTTTCGGTTAAATAAGGGTTTAAGGGTATTTCTTCAAATCGCGACACCCATGCGAGTTTTACCTCGGACAAACACTTGTAGTTAATACGTGTCCAAATTAACAGTAACAGAAGTCGTAGAAAGTTTCCGTCCGTTACGATGCTACGCAGGGAGGCGCTCTACGCGGGTCTACGAGCGAGCTACGCGGCGCGACTGGAGACCAAAATTTAATTCCACACAAGATTCCTATTAGCGCAGGCGCCAATGCAGATCCCGTAATCATATTAAGGTTTTTTTAACATTAAAAGAAGACATCTAAGAGTGTAGACTGCAAAAGTTTTGAATTAAAATAAGTTATAGTTACGCGAAAAATTCTGTTATCACTAGTTTTCTAGGAAAATTTTGCGCGAGATTGGATTGTTGGGAAATGAAAGCTGTTATTAAATAATGTTATTATTCAGGGTTCCTCGCCAGCATTGTGTTTACAATTTGAAATTTTTTTAAGGATTTCAATGACTAGTTTTTGCTCGCGGCCCCACTTGCTTGAGAGACAAGCATTATAAGAATTCTTACCTGAGAAAATTTTACGCGCATTGTGCGTAAAAATCGAATGGTTGAATTATGATATCGGCCACCTCTTATATTTTTAATACAAACCAAAATATAAGTAAAGTTGAGGGTACCAGCATAGTAGGACAATAAATTAAAGACATCTTAACGTAATAAATTCAGATTTTAATAATAGAATTAGAAACATAAATGACTGTTTACCATTTATTTCAAAAATAATAAAATGTGAACAATTTGTTAAGCTATTTTTTAACCGACTTCTCAATTCGACCCTATTTGTTAATTTTTTGTCTCTTTTTTATTCGAAAGCTGGTGCTTGTAGTCCCATATAGAGCGACATCTGACGGGTATTTCTGAATTATTCCTACGTATCAATTTTGAAGTCGGATAGTTTTTGTAAAAGTTATTTATTTCACATATCTGATAAATCCACACATAACCTTAGATAGGTTAGATCCCTAGGGATTAAACTCAACAATGAATGTATAATATATTTTACCGTTAAAATGCATAATAAGTAAATGTGCACATTAACAAAACATACTTAAGATTTAAGATAGCTAAGATGTTAAAGTTTGTACGTAACCTACAATAAAGGTAAAAAAAATACACAGTTAAGTAAAATAATTATTTTTAAGTTAAAAAATGCTCTCCTGTAAAATTGTGTTTTTTGAGATAACACATTATTGAAGCAAAGAAGCGAAATATTCTGTCATATCTCCTGCTACTTCATTCAATATGTGTAAAGGACAATGGGAAAAAGTGTCCCCATCCTTCAACAGATTTGAGTTAGGTGTAATTTTAAGCGTCTAGTAGGATAGATATTTTTTTACTATGGCAACGTACTTAAAATATATTGGGTTTCGATTTTATACTATTACTAGCTGTGTCCGCGGCTCCGCCCGCGTGGAATTCTGTGTGTTACAAAGTTTTTCCTGCGTGAATCCCGACCCCGCGATAATTCTAATATAACTAATGGACTATATAATTACTCCACACATACCAACACACACAAAGAGTAGTTGATTTTTACTATGCCTTAGTCACACCGTACAAAAATCCGTTCTGTAGATCTTAGATCTGTAGATATATATATATATATATATTAATAACTCTAAGCCCATCCATGACTTCGCGCATAGGAGTTTTTCTTACGTGAACCCTGATCCCTATATGTTGTTCCACAACTTTCTCTATCTCCTGGTGAAAGTTCCATAAAAATCGAAGCCCGTGACTTGGCGCAAAGGAGTTTTTCCCGCGTGAATCCTGATCTCGCGGGAATTTCGGTATAAATTTAGCCTAAATGTTGCTCAGGAATCTCCGCTACCTTCCAGTGTAAGTCGCAAATCCGTTCAGCCGATCCGGAGATTAGCGCGCGCAAATAGACAAACAGACAATTTTTTTTTCAGATTCAAAAACAGACACGGACTTTTCTACGCTCTTATTAATAGATGATAAAGTAACAATAAAACTAAATTAATTATGTACTTAAGAAATCAAGTAAATGTCTAAAAATTATTCACAAAGCTACCAAAGAACTTAATAAAACTTAATTATTTACAAAACTTAAAACGAAACGAATGTTCTTAAAAATTAGAAAAATATTCACAATTTATGTACTTACATAAATAATATTTTAGTTATACTGTGAAGTGTGAAACACAAAATTATACCAAGAAGAAAAAAAGAAACAACGTACTTGTATATATATCTTTAACTTTAATTAGAATAGATAAGATGCGAAATAAATTATCAATACTATGTTTAGAAGGAATTCAAATTTCAAAGTATTTCCAGAATTTTATATTTAAATGTACCATAAACAAAAAGCCATGAGACTTTGCAATGTTTATAGTTTTCCTACGAAATAGTCATTAGCGTGATTCAGCTACTTGAACATGCCATCTAGTTATCTATGACAAAACTTAAGTCAACTCGAATAAACACTGTATCTCTAATTGTACCAACTTTATCCCCATTTTTTGCGCCCTTGGCTGCCTATTTTTTTAAATCCTGAATTTACATTGAAGATTACTTATTTAGCTATAATAATTTTTAAATATGAGGTTAAAATCATTTCCAGTTTAGTCACAAAGTTACCTTAAAAAATTACAAATTTCCGCATTTATTTGTGTTTTTTTTCTTTTCCTGACAAAATATCGAAAAACTGAGAAATACGTGTTCTATTAATTTAAGTGGTAACCCTTTGCTGCAAATATAAAGTAAATCGGACGACGTTATAAAAAAATCCATACAAACTTTAGTCACCTCTCCCTAGGGAACCTTAATATTATTCGAAAATAAAAGTACCCTATAATAGACAACAGTATATAGGTAATAACTTTACCAAGTTTCAATGAAATCCGTCTAGTGGTTTACGCGTGATGATCGGTCAGACAGACAGACAGACAGACAGACAATAAATAAAAAAAAATATATATTTTTGAGTTCTATCTCGATATGTAAGTGCCCCTTAGTCGAAATTTAAAAAAAATATTCAATGTACAGGACACGTGGTCCTACTTATAGTATAGATAGATAGATGAAGTTTTCTGAAATATTGCTTATTTTTTCTAAAATATTTCCTCAGAGTGCAATAAAAAGGATTAGAATATCTAATAGGGATCTTAGTAATGTTTAGATATAAAGTAACTTTATTTTACAAAAACCACTAAAAATGCTTTTTTTTCTTATCCCATTCCATGAAGACCTAGATGTAATTGTACAGTGCCACAAACTTATCTGACCCGGTAAGAGAAGCGCTACTGTCTTTGTATTTGTCTGACTACAGTATGACATTTGCATTAGTTCCAATTTTGGCCACTGGGTCAGATAACTTTGTGGCACTGTATATGGGGTTAGGGCGTCATATTGAGATTAATTCACCTGCACAAATGCTAGATAACATTTTTAATAGACGACAATATGTAATTGTTAGTATATTTAAGAGCTTATGTTTGTGGAAAAAAGGATTTCTGTTTAAAGAATACATACATTTTTGCATAAATACATTTTTGCCGAAAAGTTTTTTTTTAATAAAGAAACCCCATTGCTTCTGCATATAAGATAGATACCTACTTTAGGCTTTTTTGGGTCTCAATGAATAAATTGACATGCATTTCATGACTGTTGTAGGGTGGGGACGGGGTACATACAAAATCCCCCATACCCCTTTATTTTATTAAAAATATCGTATTTAGGTGCTTAAATTGGCCTTTCACATAAATTTTGATCTTCACATATATTATTTTGTAAATCTGGGTAAACACTTGCAATCAGTTCTGAATTACTCTGTACTAAGTTACAAAAATTTCCCATTAGTGCCACAAAGCCCTCGGCATCTGTTTCCAATCGCCCATTATTACTGAGTTGTTTACTAACTCCATCTATTAACAACACCCGGAACTAAACAACTAACAAAAATCTATCTTCCCATGGGAATGAGATGTTTTAATGTGGTAAAAAGTGCTCTTCACCCTCCTGACTATCTCCATACACATAAACTTTACCATATAATAGCCTGGTTGTGACATGAAAGCGGAACAAACAAACAAACAAACACACTTTCACATTTATAATATTAAGTATGGATTTAAATTTTCATTCACGCTAGATTTCGTGTGTTGTCCAGCATGGCATGACGACTCAGGGAATTGTAGTATGGGACTACGGGTTTTTCCCGTTGGCCCCCATTCCCGTTTTCACCCGTCCCATTAGACCCCGAAAACGATTAATTTGATTTATAGTTTATTAGTACTTTTGCCGTCTTTTTTCAACGTGTACAGTCGATAGAAAAAGTGCTTTAAAGTATAATAATGTTTTTAGCAGAGGCGTAGCTACCGTCGTATCAGCCATATCGATGATACGAAGTCCTCGGGCTACATGGGCTCCCAACGTGTGCTAGCAAAAATTTGTAATAATAAATCTGTAGCTGGTCGCTGAGATTTTTTTACAAGGGGTCTTTATTAACGCATGAGAACCTAAAACAATGATTTTTTAGCATTTTTGTCTGTGACTTAATTATTTTTATTATGGTTAATTTAGCAAATTATTAAGAAGGTAGGCATATGAAAATAAGACTGATTTTGCGTTTTAATTTTATTAAATGTTTTTATACCACTTATTTGTTCATTATATTTAATTACGTTTATTGGTAAGTACTTATATTTTACTCCCGATCCTCTTAGTAAATAACGACACAAATAGCCTCATTCTCTGGGATTCCGTCTCGTTGGGTCCATGGGCATTATAACACCCAGACCAAACCCAGGGTACCTACTTAGTAGGGCAATTCAAGTTAGTAGTCCGCCATGGTTCAATTTTTACTTTAAGACTTTTTCTGATATCTGTACTTTTAAGCAATGTTTAATTTTTTTCGACGTTATCTGTCAAATCGGAATTCGGGGTATAGTGGGACGGGTGAGAATGGGAATGGGAGCCAACGGGAAAAACCCGGGACTACTACGAGTGAGCGTTATAAAATAGTACATTATGATACAAGTGCGCGAAGTTGGTCATTACAGTCGAGGCGGTATTGCACAGCCCGAGCCGTAAGGCGAGGGCTGTAATAGAGCCAAGACTGTAATGAACAAAGCACACGCGTATCATACGACGTTTTTCAACACACTTGCGAGGAAAAAAACATTTTTCAGTCACAAATCAGCAAATTATAAACGAACAAATGTTTGCGTTGTCTGAACTTTTATCCACTTAAGTTGAAGAATTTGCACCGATGTCCTATAATAGTGTCCACGTTTAATCAGGTGCCCTACATGAACATAAGTAGCCGCACTCCAACTGGTGTAGATGGCGATTTGCTCTGTGTCATAGTGGATGCAATGAATATTTCAGTTTGGTGATGATGACACCACGCATAGGCAATGGCTGGGGTAAAGTTGAAGAAAATGGCACGTGGTCTGGGTCTCTCGCCGACGTGTACAATGAATGGGCTAACTTCTCCATGACTTTCGGGTGCATCACTATGATTAGATTTAATAACTTCCAGATATCTACGACTTACGCAGTTATTACTATAGGATGGGTCACGCATCCATCAAAAATTTTACCACCATCTTTAACACTTTTTCGCCCTTTTCAGTCTGATGTTCGAATTGCTTTAGGCAGTACATTCGGATTGGTCGTATTATTCAAAGTGTTTCTGAAAAGTACATTTTTATCCTCTTTAAGGCTTAAGCTGAATATTATATTACCTGACAACATCATATTTCACGCTTGGGAACTGTGCATGGGTTTACCCGTAAGATCCTTTCCTTCAAATAATGCACTTTTATGTCTAGCCTTGGTATGGATATGGTATTGTTCTTTAATTCGAACTTTATATCAGGTGTATTTAATCAATTCTTTGCAAACTGATGTCTATGATCCAGAGATGGATACGATAGAGGAAGCAATCTCATCAAAATATTCTTTCGGTGGTGGACTACCCCTTAGAGATTATTTTGTAGATGATGCCCTGATATTTGATGAATGGAAAAACGTGGAGAGCGTTGACATTCATCCAACCATGGTGAAACTAACCCAAGAATTGAAATTCGTTTTGGCAATGAACATAGAGACGACAAAGATATACTTGAACTCAAATCCTAACAAGAAATTACACATACTGCCTCGAGTGATCGTAACTACTCCAACCGCAATATTCTTTAAGAAATTTTTGTAAGAAGTCTATTTCAGGTTGAGTTTTATGATACAAATTGATACGCGTCATTCACAATAAAAACTGATTATTGTATACTAAGCAGTTTGATTTATAAGTTCAATCCCTTTCATAGATGCATGTATTTAGTATTTCACAAATTACGAGGCGTATCCTCTTTACTCACCTTACCGGGTTCGTTTGTGAACATTATAGAGGTAGGTACCGACTTGTAATGTAAAAATGTTAAATCCTAATAAAGCACTATTTTGCATTAGACACATTCGTATTATTTGTGTTTTTAACCGACTTCAAAATAGGAGGAGGTTCTCAATTCATCTGTATGTTTTTTTTCTTACCTCAGAACTTTGTAGTGGGTGAACCGATTTCGATAATTCTTTCGCCAATCGAAAGGTAATGAATGCCGTCTGGTCCAATATTTTTGGGTGACATCTGACGGTCAGTTGCTGAGTTGTTCCCAATAATGTGTATTTAATTTATGCTTACTTCTGATACGGTGTTCCGATTTAGATGATTCTTTTTTTATTCGAAAGGTAGTAGGTACTTGTCGTGTGGTCCCATTATAAATTGGCGAGTGTTTTTTGAGTTATCTCAACTTTGAAGTCGGTTATTTTTTGTGAAAAGTTATTTATGAATTACATTTTTATGTTTTGCAATTACGCGACCTACCGATAAGAACATTCAAAACTAGATATTTTAAATGAAATAGGACCCAGCTACTTAAGTTACTGAAAAATACTAGTAATGGCTGTCAGTATAAAAACTGTTTATCTTAATGGACAGGTACCTAATCAATGAATAGCAAATGAATTGTTATTCAATCAGAAGGTAATACTCGTATTGTGCTCTTCGATTCAGTCACTTTGAAATATGGACGTGGTTAATGCGACAGACGCTACTGTAAATATTGATTTGTTTTTCGAAGACGATGGGCAAGCTGTTACAAATTTAGGAGTAATGGCGGCTAAGATAGCGTTTTACAATTTTCAATGGCGTTACTCAGCTCTTATTGTATTTCTATCTATGCCTACCACTGGCGCAGTTGAAACCTTTTTAAGTCACTACAATAAGTCGGTAGCCCTGAAACTCGGCAAGTTTAGACCAAAACATCGCGTTCACGTTCCCCAATACGTGTTATTCGGTGAAAAGACTTCGGAAATAATTGAATATCTAAAATGGCTTGTTGAAATGAATTTCGACAACACAGGAAAATATTTGCTCATCTGCTATTCTAAGGATTACGAAAAATGCGATGAAAACAAGGTTTTTAAAGAACTTATAAAAATGTATGTTAACAATGCTGTTTTCTTGAGAATCGGTGATGAGAATGAACCTCTACCATTTACGTATCGAATCATTTTACCTGGAATATGCAAGAATACTAAACCGGAGAAATTGAACATTAAAATCGACTGCCCCAGAGATGCCTGTTTTCAGCTGGCATACCGCGAACAATTGAATAACTTACAAATGTGTCCTATAATCGTATCAACGTTTGAACAGCCTCCCTTTATGTATTTGTATAATGGTACCAAGAAACCCACAGGTTGAGATGCTGACATGTTGAATATTGTGACGAGTGCACTCAATGCGACTTTAATAATTAAAACGCCTGCTGATGGCCAGGACTGGGGCCACTACGTAGATAATAATTGGACCGGATCTATGGGCGATGTATTTAATGACCGCGCACATCTTTCAGTTTGCTCGTTACCTCTAACTTCACATAAATACGGAAACTTTCAAGTATCCCTAGTATACAACACGATGGACATCGTATGGGTCGCAAAACTACCAGATCTTAAACCTTCGTGGGAGAAACTTTTACGCCCTTTTAATTTTGGCGCAAGGGTAGCTTTGTTTATAATGTTCATTTTGGTCATAGCATTAACTATTTTCACAAGAACACTTACTTGGACAAAAATGAGAAAGATGTTTAATATTGGTAAAACCAATCAAAGTATATTATTCTACTCATGGATTATATTTCTAGGAGTACCCATATTACGGATGCCCTCAAAACGTGCTTTACTTATTTCAGTTTACTGCTGGATTTGGTTCTGTTTTGTTATAAGGAGCTGTTACCAGGCAGCTCTAATTCATTTCCTAAGAAAAAATGTATATGAACAAAGATTTGAAGATTTTGACGATATTATTCAGAAAAAACTAACTTACGGTGGTCAAGGTTCATACAGAGAATATTTTGCGAACGAAAAGGCTATATACGATAAGTGGCAGCAACTGGAATTTAAAGAAGCTCATGAAATGTTACATAAAATTTCTGGCGGTACTTCGAAGTTCGTGCTGGCTTTTAATAAAGAAATGGTTATAGAACATCTTCTTAACAACAATGGAACTCGTCGTATTCAGATGGTGCCGCGCAAAATTATAAATAGTCCTTCTGTTATATATTTAAGGAAATATTCGCCGTTAACAGCTCCACTTAACACTGTGCTATCTAGGGCCATAGAATCCGGGTACGCAAGCGCCTGGCACATGCGGTTTGCGAGACAAAAGAAGGTTTTGTTTGAACATGAGAAAATTTACGGTCCTGAGGCACTAAACTTAGATAATTTTGGCGGCTGTTTCATGGTGACGGTAGTCGGATGGGTGGTATCAATCATATTTTTCCTCATAGAAGTGTATTGCGGAAAAATGGAGGAGTATTATAAATAACATTTGAATAAAGATTTTATGTAATGATGCTTCCGTACTGATAAAGAACAATTTAATTTTTATCTCGTTGTAACACATTGGCAGCAAGTCTTACCATAAGAGGAACTAGGTACACCTCAAGATTGCCACAAAACCAATTTGTGAAAAGTTTGAGTTTAAACCAGATTTTATGGTCTTGTCTCATCTTACACACATTATCCCAAACTGTCATGTTCCTACACTACAGCCTACAGCTATTGTTACTAATGATATACATAGGTATTACGGAATTCTGCTAAATAGGCAACAGTTTACAAATTAATGCATGGCCCACTTAACAAGCGTAACACCATTTTTTGTAATATACGGCTTTCGCCAAAATATGTTGGCAATGATACCATGAACAATTATTTTAGCTTTTGAAATAGTTTATAAGGTCACGCGTAAGATACCTAACCTACCTACGCTTTGCTGTTTAAAAAGCTTTAATTTTGTTGCCACAATTGTACCTAAGTTATTAATATTAGGTACATGTGAACCGTAAAAATAAATAGATATATTTAGAAAGAATATGCTCTTATCTTAAATGCTCTCTTAAAAATAGAGTTTACTTCTTTTCCCATTTGATTATGAGTCAGAAGTTAGAATGAAGTACCTAATACCTACCTATCTGAGGATATGTAGGTACTGAAATGAACTACTACAATGTGGTAGATAATTATTGTTGAGGAGTAAAAAGTACCTAAACGAAGTTTAACTCTTTCTTTACAAATAAATAAATTATTGTAAGACACAGTTATTAAATAAATTAAGTGATAAAAATGTACGCTATCACTTAAATATCATTAGTACATCAGCAATGCCAAAACCCTAACTGGTACATCGCCGACCCCGCAAAAATGAAGAAATGCTTTCGCGTTGTTTAGCAACGTTTAATTCCAAATCTGCACATAGATACCTACCTGAACATACCTGAATACACCTATTAAATTCCCTGTAAACTAGATATTATGTACCTACTAAACTACTCCGAAAACCTTAATCATTTTGTAAACGTGAATATATTACATGCTGTGCAATTGCACTCTGAATTTTTTGATTTATTTAATTGCTCATTTCTCTGTGCAATTTCTGAATGATATTGCGTAAGCGTAAGCGAGGCGGCACCGTACCAGGCAAAGAAGTTGAAAGGCAGTTTATAGCCTTTTTGTCATAAAAATAATGCATTTGGCTTCTCAACGTGAATGCGCTGTTATTGATCATTGCAAGGACTTGACCAAAATATCCTTTAACCCTTTCCCTTTACCAAACTCCATAAAAATTAAAAAGTAAATAAATAGTTCAATAAAAACCAACAAATATTTTTAAATTGTTTTATCAGTCCAAGTCCATGTATCACACAAAAACTATTGAACAAAGTATGATGCGGTTTTCAAAGTTATTGCTGTATGTCGAACTTAAAAACTGGTGCACTTAGAACCTGAGGTATAAGGAATATTGCAGGACAATGTCAGGTACTAATAATATATATTTCCATCACTCTGGACCGTACACAAGCTTAGATAAAATTCATCGATCACTTCTTATTGATTGAAGGCAACTTATTTGTAGGCGACGCATCATATTATTATTTTAATTATTAAGACAGGCCACATACAAAGAGCGCGCGCACGCATTCTATTTAAAATTTAAAAACATCACACTTTCGAATTAGTGAAAAAATCGTCACTTGTTTTTCATGCGAGTAAATTAGCGAGCGCGCTCCCTGATTTTTGTAATTTTAATAAGTATTATTAATTTAATTTGGCTCCAATAGAAGAAATAGGAATGTAAACCAATTAACCATTTAATCAGAATCCGTATTTATTTGGGATAAATAAATTCCGTCATCTTCCAAGATAGCCGATTGAATTTATCAAAGCTGAAGGCTTTAATATAGACCAAAGGACTGATTTGTTGCGATTAGATGATTACTTGATTCAATTAAACAGAACTATAAGTATAGCACAACTATAGAGAGTCACGCAACCCTAAATGATGCTGAGCTATTCTCGAGATAAATAGTTCTTCACTAGATTTAGTTTATATTTCGTAACGATAGTAGGTAAACAATTACAACTATAATGATCCGATAGATTGAATCTCGTAAAGTTGCTATTTTTTCTTTAGTCTTACGCCCGGAATGCGGTTTATTACACACTAGTGCGTTTTACTTTTCATTGGCGCACTAGTGTTTTTCTTATTCCACTTTTTTTTAATATCCGTAAAGAGGTTGTTACCAAAAGATTTATTATTTTGTAAATAAATAAACTTGTAGTCAAAATCTGATAAGATAAGATTATACTTCATCTAATTATCTATTAAAGCATTTTAAAAATACAATATTTTAAATCATTAATTACCGTAAATTCTTATTAGAAATACATAATTATTTAGTTTAATATATTGTGCCTGAATGGGGGTGTTCGGTGCCTCTGGACTTAACCTGCGTGCGCATAGTTATTCAAACAAAGATACGGCGCGCGAAAAAATAATTTTCAACACACTTGCTCGTAAAGTTGCTATTTTTTCTTTAGTCTTACGCCCGGAATGCGGTTTATTACACACTAGAGCGTTTTACTTTTCATTGCCGCACTAGGGTTTTTCTTATTCCACTTTTTTTTTAATATCCGTAAAGAGGTTGTTAACAAAAGATTTGTTATTTTGTAAATAAATAAACTTGTTGTACTTAGTCAAAATCTGATAAGATAAGATTATACTTCATCTAATTATCTATTAAAGCATTTAAAAAATGCAATATTTTAAATCATTAATTACCGTAAATTCTTATTAGAAATACATAATTATTTAGTTTAATATATTGTGGCTGAATGTTCGGTGCCTCTGGACTTAACCTGCGCGCGCATAGTTATTCAACCAAAGATACGGCGCGCGAAAAAATAAACCGCGCCATTTTGTGCAAACATTTGTTCGTTTATAATTTGCTGATTTGTGACTGAAAAATGTCGATACCTAGTTGTTTTTTTCCTGGCAAGTGTGTTGAAAAACGTCGTATGATACGCGTGTGCTTTGTTCATTACAGTCTTGGCTCTATTACAGCCCTCGCCTTGCGGCTCGGGCTCAATACCGCCTCGACTGTAATGACCAACTTCGCGCACTTGTATCATAATGTACTATAATAAAAACAAACAACAAACAACAAACAAAATGGCGCGGAGGTTTATTATAGTACATTATGATACAAGTGCGCGAAGTTGGTCATTACAGTCGAGGCGGTATTGAGCCCGAGCCGCAAGGCGAGGGCTGTAATAGAGCCAAGACTGTAATGAACAAAGCACACGCGTATCATACGACGTTTTTCAACACACTTGCCAGGAAAAAAACAACTAGGTATCGACATTTTTCAGTCACAAATCAGCAAATTATAAACGAACAAATGTTTGCACAAAATGGCGCGGTTTATTTTTTCGCGCGCCGTATCTTTGGTTGAATAACTATGCGCGCGCAGGTTAAGTCCAGAGGCACCGAACATTCAGCCACAATATATTAAACTAAATAATTATGTATTTCTAATAAGAATTTACGGTAATTAATGATTTAAAATATTGCATTTTTTAAATGCTTTAATAGATAATTAGATGAAGTATAATCTTATCTTATCAGATTTTGACTAAGTACAACAAGTTTATTTATTTACAAAATAACAAATCTTTTGTTAACAACCTCTTTACGGATATTAAAAAAAAAGTGGAATAAGAAAAACCCTAGTGCGGCAATGAAAAGTAAAACGCTCTAGTGTGTAATAAACCGCATTCCGGGCGTAAGACTAAAGAAAAAATAGCAACTTTACGAGCAAGTGTGTTGAAAATTATTTTTTCGCGCGCCGTATCTTTGTTTGAATAACTATGCGCACGCAGGTTAAGTCCAGAGGCACCGAACACCCCCATTCAGGCACAATATATTAAACTAAATAATTATGTATTTCTAATAAGAATTTACGGTAATTAATGATTTAAAATATTGTATTTTTAAAATGCTTTAATAGATAATTAGATGAAGTATAATCTTATCTTATCAGATTTTGACTACAAGTTTATTTATTTACAAAATAATAAATCTTTTGGTAACAACCTCTTTACGGATATTAAAAAAAAGTGGAATAAGAAAAACACTAGTGCGCCAATGAAAAGTAAAACGCACTAGTGTGTAATAAACCGCATTCCGGGCGTAAGACTAAAGAAAAAATAGCAACTTTACGAGATTCAATCTATCGGATCATTATAGTTGTAATTGTTTACCTACTATCGTTACGAAATATAAACTAAATCTAGTGAAGAACTATTTATCTCGAGAATAGCTCAGCATCATTTAGGGTTGCGTGACTCTCTATAGTTGTGCTATACTTATAGTTCTGTTTAATTGAATCAAGTAATCATCTAATCGCAACAAATCAGTCCTTTGGTCTATATTAAAGCCTTCAGCTTTGATAAATTCAATCGGCTATCTTGGAAGATGACGGAATTTATTTATCCCAAATAAATACGGATTCTGATTAAATGGTTAATTGGTTTACATTCCTATTTCTTCTATTGGAGCCAAATTAAATTAATAATACTTATTAAAATTACAAAAATCAGGGAGCGCGCTCGCTAATTTACTCGCATGAAAAACAAGTGACGATTTTTTCACTAATTCGAAAGTGTGATGTTTTTAAATTTTAAATAGAATGCGTGCGCGCGCTCTTTGTATGTGGCCTGTCTTAATAATTAAAATAATAATATGATGCGTCGCCTACAAATAAGTTGCCTTCAATCAATAAGAAGTGATCGATGAATTTTATCTAAGCTTGTGTACGGTCCAGAGTGATGGAAATATATATTATTAGTACCTGACATTGTCCTGCAATATTCCTTATACCTCAGGTTCTAAGTGCACCAGTTTTTAAGTTCGACATACAGCAATAACTTTGAAAACCGCATCATACTTTGTTCAATAGTTTTTGTGTGATACATGGACTTGGACTGATAAAACAATTTAAAAATATTTGTTGGTTTTTATTGAACTATTTATTTACTTTTTAATTTTTATGGAGTTTGGTAAAGGGAAAGGGTTAAAGGATATTTTGGTCAAGTCCTTGCAATGATCAATAACAGCGCATTCACGTTGAGAAGCCAAATGCATTATTTTTATGACAAAAAGGCTATAAACTGCCTTTCAACTTCTTTGCCTGGTACGGTGCCGCCTCGCTTACGCTTACGCAATATCATTCAGAAATTGCACAGAGAAATGAGCAATTAAATAAATCAAAAAATTCAGAGTGCAATTGCACAGCATGTAATATATTCACGTTTACAAAATGATTAAGGTTTTCGGAGTAGTTTAGTAGGTACATAATATCTAGTTTACAGGGAATTTAATAGGTGTATTCAGGTATGTTCAGGTAGGTATCTATGTGCAGATTTGGAATTAAACGTTGCTAAACAACGCGAAAGCATTTCTTCATTTTTGCGGGGTCGGCGATGTACCAGTTAGGGTTTTGGCATTGCTGATGTACTAATGATATTTAAGTGATAGCGTACATTTTTATCACTTAATTTATTTAATAACTGTGTCTTACAATAATTTATTTATTTGTAAAGAAAGAGTTAAACTTCGTTTAGGTACTTTTTACTCCTCAACAATAATTATCTACCACATTGTAGTAGTTCATTTCAGTACCTACATATCCTCAGATAGGTAGGTATTAGGTACTTCATTCTAACTTCTGACTCATAATCAAATGGGAAAAGAAGTAAACTCTATTTTTAAGAGAGCATTTAAGATAAGAGCATATTCTTTCTAAATATATCTATTTATTTTTACGGTTCACATGTACCTAATATTAATAACTTAGGTACAATTGTGGCAACAAAATTAAAGCTTTTTAAACAGCAAAGCGTAGGTAGGTTAGGTATCTTACGCGTGACCTTATAAACTATTTCAAAAGCTAAAATAATTGTTCATGGTATCATTGCCAACATATTTTGGCGAAAGCCGTATATTACAAAAAATGGTGTTACGCTTGTTAAGTGGGCCATGCATTAATTTGTAAACTGTTGCCTATTTAGCAGAATTCCGTAATACCTATGTATATCATTAGTAACAATAGCTGTAGGCTGTAGTGTAGGAACATGACAGTTTGGGATAATGTGTGTAAGATGAGACAAGACCATAAAATCTGGTTTAAACTCAAACTTTTCACAAATTGGTTTTGTGGCAATCTTGAGGTGTACCTAGTTCCTCTTATGGTAAGACTTGCTGCCAATGTGTTACAACGAGATAAAAATTAAATTGTTCTTTATCAGTACGGAAGCATCATTACATAAAATCTTTATTCAAATGTTATTTATAATACTCCTCCATTTTTCCGCAATACACTTCTATGAGGAAAAATATGATTGATACCACCCATCCGACTACCGTCACCATGAAACAGCCGCCAAAATTATCTAAGTTTAGTGCCTCAGGACCGTAAATTTTCTCATGTTCAAACAAAACCTTCTTTTGTCTCGCAAACCGCATGTGCCAGGCGCTTGCGTACCCGGATTCTATGGCCCTAGATAGCACAGTGTTAAGTGGAGCTGTTAACGGCGAATATTTCCTTAAATATATAACAGAAGGACTATTTATAATTTTGCGCGGCACCATCTGAATACGACGAGTTCCATTGTTGTTAAGAAGATGTTCTATAACCATTTCTTTATTAAAAGCCAGCACGAACTTCGAAGTACCGCCAGAAATTTTATGTAACATTTCATGAGCTTCTTTAAATTCCAGTTGCTGCCACTTATCGTATATAGCCTTTTCGTTCGCAAAATATTCTCTGTATGAACCTTGACCACCGTAAGTTAGTTTTTTCTGAATAATATCGTCAAAATCTTCAAATCTTTGTTCATATACATTTTTTCTTAGGAAATGAATTAGAGCTGCCTGGTAACAGCTCCTTATAACAAAACAGAACCAAATCCAGCAGTAAACTGAAATAAGTAAAGCACGTTTTGAGGGCATCCGTAATATGGGTACTCCTAGAAATATAATCCATGAGTAGAATAATATACTTTGATTGGTTTTACCAATATTAAACATCTTTCTCATTTTTGTCCAAGTAAGTGTTCTTGTGAAAATAGTTAATGCTATGACCAAAATGAACATTATAAACAAAGCTACCCTTGCGCCAAAATTAAAAGGGCGTAAAAGTTTCTCCCACGAAGGTTTAAGATCTGGTAGTTTTGCGACCCATACGATGTCCATCGTGTTGTATACTAGGGATACTTGAAAGTTTCCGTATTTATGTGAAGTTAGAGGTAACGAGCAAACTGAAAGATGTGCGCGGTCATTAAATACATCGCCCATAGATCCGGTCCAATTATTATCTACGTAGTGGCCCCAGTCCTGGCCATCAGCAGGCGTTTTAATTATTAAAGTCGCATTGAGTGCACTCGTCACAATATTCAACATGTCAGCATCTCAACCTGTGGGTTTCTTGGTACCATTATACAAATACATAAAGGGAGGCTGTTCAAACGTTGATACGATTATAGGACACATTTGTAAGTTATTCAATTGTTCGCGGTATGCCAGCTGAAAACAGGCATCTCTGGGGCAGTCGATTTTAATGTTCAATTTCTCCGGTTTAGTATTCTTGCATATTCCAGGTAAAATGATTCGATACGTAAATGGTAGAGGTTCATTCTCATCACCGATTCTCAAGAAAACAGCATTGTTAACATACATTTTTATAAGTTCTTTAAAAACCTTGTTTTCATCGCATTTTTCGTAATCCTTAGAATAGCAGATGAGCAAATATTTTCCTGTGTTGTCGAAATTCATTTCAACAAGCCATTTTAGATATTCAATTATTTCCGAAGTCTTTTCACCGAATAACACGTATTGGGGAACGTGAACGCGATGTCTTGGTCTAAACTTGCCGAGTTTCAGGGCTACCGACTTATTGTAGTGACTTAAAAAGGTTTCAACTGCGCCAGTGGTAGGCATAGATAGAAATACAATAAGAGCTGAGTAACGCCATTGAAAATTGTAAAACGCTATCTTAGCCGCCATTACTCCTAAATTTGTAACAGCTTGCCCATCGTCTTCGAAAAACAAATCAATATTTACAGTAGCGTCTGTCGCATTAACCACGTCCATATTTCAAAGTGACTGAATCGAAGAGCACAATACGAGTATTACCTTCTGATTGAATAACAATTCATTTGCTATTCATTGATTAGGTACCTGTCCATTAAGATAAACAGTTTTTATACTGACAGCCATTACTAGTATTTTTCAGTAACTTAAGTAGCTGGGTCCTATTTCATTTAAAATATCTAGTTTTGAATGTTCTTATCGGTAGGTCGCGTAATTGCAAAACATAAAAATGTAATTCATAAATAACTTTTCACAAAAAATAACCGACTTCAAAGTTGAGATAACTCAAAAAACACTCGCCAATTTATAATGGGACCACACGACAAGTACCTACTACCTTTCGAATAAAAAAAGAATCATCTAAATCGGAACACCGTATCAGAAGTAAGCATAAATTAAATACACATTATTGGGAACAACTCAGCAACTGACCGTCAGATGTCACCCAAAAATATTGGACCAGACGGCATTCATTACCTTTCGATTGGCGAAAGAATTATCGAAATCGGTTCACCCACTACAAAGTTCTGAGGTAAGAAAAAAAACATACAGATGAATTGAGAACCTCCTCCTATTTTGAAGTCGGTTAAAAACACAAATAATACGAATGTGTCTAATGCAAAATAGTGCTTTATTAGGATTTAACATTTTTACATTACAAGTCGGTACCTACCTCTATAATGTTCACAAACGAACCCGGTAAGGTGAGTAAAGAGGATACGCCTCGTAATTTGTGAAATACTAAATACATGCATCTATGAAAGGGATTGAACTTATAAATCAAACTGCTTAGTATACAATAATCAGTTTTTATTGTGAATGACGCGTATCAATTTGTATCATAAAACTCAACCTGAAATAGACTTCTTACAAAAATTTCTTAAAGAATATTGCGGTTGGAGTAGTTACGATCACTCGAGGCAGTATGTGTAATTTCTTGTTAGGATTTGAGTTCAAGTATATCTTTGTCGTCTCTATGTTCATTGCCAAAACGAATTTCAATTCTTGGGTTAGTTTCACCATGGTTGGATGAATGTCAACGCTCTCCACGTTTTTCCATTCATCAAATATCAGGGCATCATCTACAAAATAATCTCTAAGGGGTAGTCCACCACCGAAAGAATATTTTGATGAGATTGCTTCCTCTATCGTATCCATCTCTGGATCATAGACATCAGTTTGCAAAGAATTGATTAAATACACCTGATATAAAGTTCGAATTAAAGAACAATACCATATCCATACCAAGGCTAGACATAAAAGTGCATTATTTGAAGGAAAGGATCTTACGGGTAAACCCATGCACAGTTCCCAAGCGTGAAATATGATGTTGTCAGGTAATATAATATTCAGCTTAAGCCTTAAAGAGGATAAAAATGTACTTTTCAGAAACACTTTGAATAATACGACCAATCCGAATGTACTGCCTAAAGCAATTCGAACATCAGACTGAAAAGGGCGAAAAAGTGTTAAAGATGGTGGTAAAATTTTTGATGGATGCGTGACCCATCCTATAGTAATAACTGCGTAAGTCGTAGATATCTGGAAGTTATTAAATCTAATCATAGTGATGCACCCGAAAGTCATGGAGAAGTTAGCCCATTCATTGTACACGTCGGCGAGAGACCCAGACCACGTGCCATTTTCTTCAACTTTACCCCAGCCATTGCCTATGCGTGGTGTCATCATCACCAAACTGAAATATTCATTGCATCCACTATGACACAGAGCAAATCGCCATCTACACCAGTTGGAGTGCGGCTACTTATGTTCATGTAGGGCACCTGATTAAACGTGGACACTATTATAGGACATCGGTGCAAATTCTTCAACTTAAGTGGATAAAAGTTCAGACAACGTTCAGAGCCGTTGAAAAGACAGGAATCCCAGTTTTCAAGATTGATTGGACGAGGATTTTTGCAGCCTTCGGGATGGTCGTAAATAATAATAATAATAATAAAATCTGTTTATTGCCAAAATATCCACATACATTACACTGACATCGTTATAATAAAAACTGTATTAAATAGTATTCCAAAAATAATTTAAAAGAAACAAAATGGCAATAGGAGCCGGCTCAGCTTCTGCTAACGCGGGGCTGGGCCCCCGTGTAGCGCTGGTTTTCAGCCAGTCCTTCCTCCCTAGGATGTTGTGCGGGAGTTTAGATAGTCAATCCCCCAATTACCAGCAGATATAACACTTTTTGCCAATTTTTTATATAATTACATGTCACAAGTTGTAAATTAAATTAAATTAGCACGAGATAAATACATTAACATTAATTAAAAAGGAAAAAAACCTCAAATTACATTAAATTAAATAATAATCACATTAAAAAAAATATCACATCAAATTAAATAATAAAAAATAATAATAATAATAGTACATCAAACACAAAATTACATTAAATTAACAATTTAGATTACAATAAATGAAATTAAATAAAAGGTTATATTAGACTGAACTATATTAAAATTTACATTATATTTACATTATATTAACTCTTGCGCATGATTCTGCTTGTGTGTGTGTATGTGTGACGTGTGTGTGTGTGTGGTGTGTCCGTAAGTGATTGTTGAGGGTTATTTTTGTGTTTTAAAGAAATCTTTTAAATTTAAGCATTTCCAATAGGCATGTTTTAAGTTTTCAGCAGCAAGCTGTTTCCTAAGCAATGCATCTTTATAGTGGGCTTTAAAGCATTGGGTGCTTAATTTATTCCTCAAAGGAGGGGGCAAGTCATTCCAGATTCTTGCTGCCGTAAACTTGAAACAACCTCTAAACCTTGTCGTGCTATGTTTCGGCATATTTAATAAACTTTCTATGTTTTTCCGACGACTTCTAAGGGAGTGATCTTTAACCCAGTTAAGTTTTTCGAAAAGATATTCCGGTTTCTTGTTCCAGATTATTTTATGTACCGTACAAGCAAAATGAAGATCCCGTTTAGCTTTCATGTTAAGAATGCCTTTCTTGTTTAGGAAGGGGGTTATATATTCTCTCCTTGGAACATTAAAGCAGAACCGAATGCAAGCGTTTTGAACCCGCTGTATTGCTCTTTCTGATTTATAATTTAGTCTTGGCCCGAAAACGGTACTGCAATAATTGAATTGGGAAAGAACTAAGGAATCACAAAGCCGCAAACGTAACTCTTCTTTAAGGTATGACCTTATTTTGTACAGAGTTTTTAGTTTTAAAAATGCTGCCCTGATTTTATTATTTATATGTTCCGTAAACCTCTATTCTCCGTCTAGGATAAGACCGAGATTGCGCGCCGAGCTTAGTTTTTGAACATCGGAGTTGTTTATTTTTATTTTTATTTCCAAATCAAGCACTCGTTTTATTTGATTTTTCGTACCTAGAATTAGCATAGAAGATTTGTTAGGATTAAGGACCAATGAATTAGCTTGAGACCAAGTATATATATTGTCTAAGTCGCTATTAATTTTAGTGACGGCTTCCTGTATATCTTTACTATTGAATGAATAGTATATTTGTGTATCATCTGCATATAGGTGATATTTGCAGAACTTTATTTGTTGTACTAAATCAGACGTATATATTGCGAAAAGGATCGGACTTAATAACGAACCTTGTGGTACGCCTCGAGAAACTGACCTAATAGATGAATACTTTCTTGACCCATCGATATTATCAGTAACAACTATTTGGTGCCTGTTTGTAAGGAAGGTTCTGAACCATTGACACGCATTTTCGGAAAAACCGTATAGCTCTAATTTGGATAGAAGCAGTTCCGGGTGCAAGCAGTCGAAGGCACGCGAATAGTCAAGCAGGACCATGATGCTGCTCATCCCCCTATCTGATGCGTCTGTAAGGTCATCTGTTACGTGTAAGAGAGCTGTTTCGGTACTGTGGTCTTTACGAAACCCGGATTGAAATTTAGGTATAATGTCTTTATTTTCCAAATATTATAATAGTTGATTGAGTACAACCTTTTCTAGGATCTTTGATAGCACAGGCATTATAGATATGGGACGTAAGTCATTAAATTGTGTTATAGGGTCTTTTTTCGGAATAGGCCTTATCAGTGCTGTTTTCCAACGAGACGGGAAAGATTTTGTCTCAATGGATTTGTTTACTATATTCGTTATGATTTGGAGAGTCGCCTCTAGTGTTAACTTAATCATTTCAATGTCGATGTCATCGTGTCCTGCCGCCTTTGTCTTTATATTTTTTATGATTTGTAACACTTCGGTATCAGAAGTACATTTTAATTCAAATGTATCTTTCTGTGTGATAGTAACGTTTTGGGTATTTTTAGACAAGTTTGTCACGTCAAGGCACGGTAAGTTCAAAAAGTGGTCTGCAATTTTATCAGGGTCGTTTAAAAAGTCAGGAATTAAATTATTTTTTGAAGATTCAAGATGTATTGTATTTTTGATATTTTTCCATAAAAGAGTGGGATCATTCAAATTTTTATTTATAAAATGATTAAAGTACGCTTTTCGTTCGCGGTCAATGGTAGCGGTTACTAAATTTTTTAAGTCTTTGTAGTAGGTCTTTGAGCTATGTTTTTTATCAGTCTGCGCTTTGATTAAGGCTTCATCTCGTAAAGTCATCATAAACTTTACCATATTCGTAATCCACGGTTTGGGTTTGTCTCTGTTCACTACTCTACGGATAGGTGCATGCATATTAAAAAGAAGTATAAAATAATTATTATTAAATGTCTCTACCATTTCGTCAACGTTATCTAAAGTTAGTATACTGTTCCAAGGAATGTGAAAAAGGTCTCTCCTAAATAAGTCTAAATCTATATTGTTTAACGTCCGTTGTAGCTTTACTTGTTTAATGTATCTAGGTCTCTTTATTTTAAACTCTACTAGAACTATTGCATGGTCGCTCAAGCAGCGGTTATGAATCACTTCAATTTTTTTGCATTTGGTGGGGTTGTTCACACAATAAAGCTATTCACAGGTTTTTCTTCGAGGGTATTAATGAGAACAACATTTACGATTTTGTAATTCCATAGCATGTTTACGACATCATCTTCGTTACACTTATCCCACTGCAAAGATTGGCATATCACTATGTATTTGCCAGTATTATCTAATTGGTGTCTTTGCATCCAGTTGAGCATATGCGTAATATCTGGTAGATCTACTCCAAATATGACGAATTGTTGTATTCTTTTGACAAATCCTGGATAGAATTTGCCGTGACCGACGTAAACGTTCTTCTGATACCTAGTATCGGAGAAAGATATCGACGCTGCATATCATAGTAGAATTGAACAAAACCAGCGTCGCATAATGCCAATGGAAATTGTGCAATGCGATTGTTGCAGCATTCTCAGCAAGTTTTTCTTCAATTGAATGATTTGTATGTAAAAACATTGTTTGTTAATTTTTGTTTATAGTGTAGACTTTACTGCTAAAATAAATCAACTGTATGACCCTTGCGTGTTGTGGCATTATTATCATGCGGTGAAATCTTTGTTTCAAATGGATTTGATAATGAATGACAGTTGAGTGATTAGGTCATACTAATAAATCACGTTGCTGATATTTATGTTAT
Source organism: Hesperia comma (assembly GCA_905404135.1). NCBI lineage: Eukaryota > Metazoa > Arthropoda > Insecta > Lepidoptera > Hesperiidae > Hesperia > Hesperia comma. The sequence continues at coordinate 8,103,179 of FR990021.1, read as the reverse complement.
ACAATAACTAACTTTTTCCAAAAAAATAACCAACTTCAACATCGACAAATTGAGATAACAAAAAACTACTCGCTAGATGTCGTTCAAATTTAGGTATACGGGACTATACAATAAGCATCAGCTTTCGAATTAAACAAGATTCATAAAAATATAAACAACCAGTCAAAAGCCATTGACGATGCGTCCATTTGCTTCTGAATGGAAGATTTCCATTTGGAAGTGCCTCCATACATTTAGAAGCATTCCAAATGGACGTATCGTCAACGGCTTCCAAAATTTCAAAGATTTCCTTTGGAGGTACTTCCATATGGATGTCTTCCATTTGGACGTATCGTCAATGGCTACCTCACACAAAAAACTACAGTCGAATTGGGAACTTCCTTCTTTTTTTGAAGTCTCTCTACCATCAATTCTGCCATAATTTTTATGATCATTTGTAAATAAGCATTTTCGTGTACCTGCTTATCCTTAATTCCTTTACCTGGGCCTCGGGTGTGCTCAGATGCAGGCCTAGGCCTAAGCCTGAACTAATAGAAACCTGCTATCCCCAAAGATTACAATCTCATCTTTCTATTAGGTATTGATTCTAACATTTTTGTTATGCTCACAAATTAGTGTATAAACCTATTGCAATTTATGTATGGAGTTGAAATAAACTTTTTTGTATTTGATATAATTAAAAGAGGATATTTTAAGTTTCCTACAAAGCATCAAATGGCAGGAATAAAAATGTTCAAACTGAAAAACATTAACTCTTTATTACACTTAGGTAACTCTGACCAAAACAATATAAGAGTTTATTTAACTTATGAGTAGACACGGCAATTAGATAATAGGGTACTTTCCGTAATGAAAAATAAACTATGAAATTTGATAAAAATTAAAATTTATGTAGAAACTAGCTTCTGCCCGCAGCTTCGCCCGCGTGGAATTCGTTTATATCGAGAAACGGAATTAGACTTTTCTTTTCATTATTATCCTTTATTTCATTTCGTTTTATTGAATTTATTAGTTGCCTATGACTAAAGTAAAATTCATGTATCATTTGATAGCGTGATTCAGAAACAGACCATGTCCTTATAATAGTCATGTTGCGACGTGAAAGAGCCACAAAAAAACAAACACACTTTCACATTTATAATATTAGTATGGATATACTTTAAAATTATGATTTTGAGTCATAAAAGCACAGTCATAATGATTTTAATATATTAAATTAAAATTCGAAAATTTCAATCTGTATGTCACGTGACCTAAAACACGAGAGGCATTGGTGTGACGTCATAAAGGCAAAACCAAAAACCTACCAAAACTGTCAGTTTATTTGTAGCCATTTACGTTTAATGATTGCCGGTCATACAAATAGTGCCACAAACTTAACAGACCCGGTAAGGGGGGCGTTTACTTTGTTCGTCTTTGTCTGACAACAGTATAACATTTGCATTAGTTCCAATTTTGGCCACTGGGTCTGATAAGTTTGTGCAACTGTTGCTCTTACCATTATTACGTCATCAAAATGGCTGACAAGTGCTGACAGCGTTTTTTCCGGAAATAAAAAAGAATTGATATTTTATTTTATTTTAAGGCGAGAAAGCGTGTTTATTTTGCCGAAATATATCTATTCTTTGTTGCTTTTTATTAGGAAAATGAAGTTTATTTTTCACTACCGAAAGTACCCTATTAAACAAGGCTTTCAATGAAGATTTAGTAACGAAGAGTAAAGTACTTAAGTTAATATACCTACCGAAATATTGTTAGTTAAATCGCTAATTCGATATTCGAATAATCAGAGTACGAAGAATAAACATCACAAACACACACTTTTGAGACTTCGGATTCCTTTACGATGTTAGCCTCCTCCAAAGTGTAGTAAGACACCATCTTCATTTCTTTAAACCAAAAAACCTACAATTCGATCACTCACTGTAAAATTCTTGACTTTTTTACTGTACCTACTTACTTATAATAACAGCAATGGTATAAACTATTAACTTCCTCTTATTAGGTACTAGCTGTTGCCCGCGGCTCCGCCCGCGTGGAACTCAGTGTGTCACAAAGTTATTCCTGCGTTAATCCCGACCCCACACATATTAACACACTCCACACATCTTAAGAACAGTTGATTTTTTACTACGTTTTAGTCATACCGTACAAAAATCCGTTATGTAGATCTTGAGAAAATCGATAAAAAGACTTTAAGATATAAACGTCGGGGTTTTTTCATTCCAAACTATTATATTTTTAAACTACATTGGTAGTTTTTCATTCGGGTGCCAAAACATAAAGACCAGCTAAAGCGATGCTGACCCTCGAAAAAGCAACATAAAGTTGATCATGAAAAAAAAGCCGGTTCGATTCCCGATATACGTATAGATATCCCGATATATAAATATTAATGAGCCCGCGACTTCATTCGCTCATGGAAGCTTTTCCCGCGTAAATCTCGATCCCGCGGGAAGTCTGGAACAAAAAGTAGCTTATATAATGCTCCATAACCTCCTCTACCTCCCACTGAAAGTCCCATAAACATCTGAACCCACGACCTCATTCCCGGGTATGAGTTTTTACCGCGTGAATCCTAATCCCGCGGGAATTCAGGGATAAACAGTACCCTATATGTTGCTTCAAAACTTCCTCAATCTCCTAGTAAAGGTCGCATAAAAATTTAAGCCCGCAACTACGCGCAGGAGTTTATTCCGCGTAACTCCAGATCCCGCGGGATTTCCGGGAAGACAGACTTGTTAGTTTTATATTAATGTTTGTTTAGAAGCTATTTATACCCCATACGCGAAAAAGGTTTTCCCGCGTAAATTCCGATCCCGCGGGATTTCTGGGATAAAAAATATCCTACATATATGTTAATCTAAGTTGCCCTCTATGTGTGTGCCAAATTTCATGAAAATCGGTTCAGTAGTTTTTGCGTGAAGGAGTAACAAACAAACAAACAAATACACAAACTTTCACATTTATAATATTAGTAGGAAGTAGGATAGGATAGTAGGATAGTAGGATCCATAACCTCCTCTACCTCCCACTGAAAGTCCCATAAACATATGAACCCACGACCTCATTCCCGGGTATGAGTTTTTACCGCGTGAATCCTAATCCCGCGGGAATTCAGGGATAAACAGTACCCTATATGTTGCTTCAAAACTTCCTCAATCTCCTAGTAAAAGTCGCATAAAAATTTAAGCCCGCAACTACGCGCAGGAGTTTATTCCGCGTAACTCCAGATCCCGCGGGATTTCCGGGAAGACAGACTTATTAGTTTTATATTAATGTTTGTTTAGAAGCTATTTAACCCCATACGCGAAGAAGGTTTTCCCGCGTAAATTCCGATCCCGCGGGATTTCTGGGATAAAAAATATCCTATATGTTAATCTAAGTTGCCCTCTATGTGTGTGCCAAATTTCATGAAAATCGGTTCAGTAGTTTTTGCGTGAAGGAGTAACAAACAAACAAACAAACAAATACACAAACTTTCACATTTATAATATTAGTAGGATCTATCTTATTTCATAATTTCAAACTTCAATATCTTAACCACACTTCTTACTGCCAAAATGTGTTCAATAGCCCTATCTAGTTTCCCACTTTTATTTTATTCTACCCTCCAATGTTACAAGTCCAAAACCAAACAAAATTTTTAATCAATGAAAAGTTCATACCATAAATTGTGGTAATAAGTTTTGATATACACAAACTTTCATCATTTTTTATCGCAGATTTCTTATTGATAAAATTAAAAATAAGTAACATTAATTCTGTTACAGTGGTAGTTTACCTACTCAGGTGTTATCGTTGGTTGAATCCTGAAAAAATATTGAGTCTTTATCTATAAGCCTGTGTCTCGCCTGTGTGTTTAATTAACTAAAACATTTTTTCTTTTCTTTTTTTGATGTACCAATTTTTCTACAACTAAACATAAGGCCGACAAAAGCCAACCAATCAGTAAGATAGCGTAACAGCCAGTGTAATGCACCATACTGATTGCAATATTATCATCTTGGACGCGATTTGAACCTTTTGTACCGGTATGGTCCAAGTATATTTTTTGAATAATGCCAGATTCCGAGAGCCTAGATAAAACAACATTCAACGGTTTCACTAGCGGCGAATATTTCTTAAAGAATATTGGTATTGGACTCAGTAGTATAACTTGAGATAGTACATGCAAATTTTTGGCAGGATTTTTAGCCAGAAAAAATTTTGCTATCTCCAAATTCATAGCTAAGACGAATTCCCAACCTTGAGATAGTTTCACCAAGAAAGGATAAATGTCAACGCTTTCCACGTCCTGCCATTTATTATACACGAGAGTATTTTCTATAAAGTAATCTCTAAGAGCTAGACCACCACCGAAAGGGTGTGAACATTCAATGGCTTCTTCTATAGTGTTGAACTCTGGGTAATAGACATCAGTTTTTAAGGAATTCATTAAATACACTTGGTATAAAGTTCTTATCAACAAACAATACCACATCCAAATAACCGCCAGACATAAAAGTGCTTTGTTTGTAGGCAAATACGTGACAGGTACTCCCATACATAATGCCCACGTGTCAAAAAGCATGTCATTCGGAATTGCAACATTTAGCTTTTGCCTCAATAACTGCAGAAACTTGCTGCGTAGAAATATTATAAATAAAACAACCATAATAAATGAAACGCCCAAAGCAATATGAACATTCATCTGAAACGGCCGAAGCAGTTTCAACGATGACGGTTGTGCATTTGATGGATGAGTGATCCATGCTATAGTTACCACTGAGTAGTCGATGGACATTTGGAAAGTGGAAAATCTGCTTAGAGTAATACTCGCAGAGGTCATAGAAAAATTCGCCCAATCGTTGTATAAATCGGCGAGCGATCCAGTCCACGTGCCATTATCTTCAACTTTACCCCAGCCATAGCCGATGCGCGGTGTCATCATCACCAAACTGAAGTTCATTGCATCCGCTATGACACAGAGCAAATCGCCATCTGCACCAGTTGGAGTACCGCTACTTAAGTTCATGTAGGGCACTTGCTGAAACGTGGACACTATTATCGGACAGTGGTGCAAATTCTTCAACTTAAGCGGAAATAAGTTTAGACAATGTTCAGGGCCGTTCAAGAGGCAGGAATTCAAGTGTTCAAGATTGATTGGACGAGGTGTCTTACAGTCTTCTGGATAGTCGTAAATAAAGCCATTCACAGGTTTTTCTTTTCGGTTATTTATAAGAACGACATCTACGATTTTGTAATTCCATAGCATGTTTACAAGATCATCTTCGTTACAATTATCCCACTGCAAAGATTGACAAATTACTATGTATTGGGCAGTATTATCTAATTCTTGACTTTGCATCCAATTGAGCATATCCGCAATATCTGGTAGATCTATTCCGAATATGACATATTGTTGTACCCTTTTGACATACCCTGGATAGAATTGGCCGCGAGCAACGTAAACGTTCTTCTGATAGGTCCGGAGAAAGATATTGACGCCGCATATAAAAGCAGAATTGAACAGAACCAGTGTCGGATAATGCCAGATAAAATTGTGCAATGCGATTGTTGCAGCACTTTCAGCAAGTTTATCTTCAATGGTTTGATACGTGGGTAAAAGCATTTCTTGTTATTCTAACAATCGTATAGAACAGTGATAGTTATTGCCAAATGAAAACAACTGTAGATATGAGTTTGCGTGAGAATACTTCCAAAGCTGATGTGTCATCGTGTGGTAAAAATCACTTAGGTCACTAATGGATCAGATAAAATATAATAATATTGAATCATTAAATGATTATTTATGATAGTAACCAAACTAGCTTTTAATGTGTTACTATACTTCATTTAATTTCCTTGCCTGAATGTCCGAGATTCTTTTATTACCCTTTAGTTGTTAACTGATGAAGGTTAATGTAGTTATGTTATTTCCATTAATAGGTACCTATAACGTTACAAAAATACAAATAGGTACCTACGTAAGTTGCAATATTGGAAAGAGATACGATACGACCGCATTATATTGTATATTTAGGTACGTTTTTCTTTTTATTGTCTGATGTCTGATTAACCTAATACGTAGGTATTTTGTTTTTCTGATGAAAAAATTATGATATTAATATAATATTATAGTTTAGTATGAAAACGAAAAGTGACAGAATTGATTTATGAAGTCAACCATGTCGATTTTTATATAACAGGTACCTACTTAGGACTAAACGTGGTGTTCAAGAAGATAATATAATTGTATACCTTCTTGTGAATGGCGATGATAAAATGGTAGCAGGTAAGTATGAAATTAGGCGAATGTATAACTTTGATTTATTGTTATAGAATTTATTAAAGGTCAATAGGAAAATACATGAATACCACAGACTTATTAGAGAAGAACCCCATGTTAAAATGTTCGTGGACTGATAATGACGGTTAGTCGAAATTGTACCGCTTGAGGTAGGATCGTAGGATGGTGGACTTCACTGCGGCGAACACGAACCGGATATTATTAGTATCTGAAATTATACAAAAACACTTATTTACATTACAGAACCAAACATTCATCAGAGATCTTAACCTGGTTAGAATTTTATGTATCTAACGTACCTACCTACCTATTGTTTTTGGAATCCTGTTGATGTTAGTTAATGATAGCAAAAAATTTAATAACTCAAGGTAAAAATGGCCAACATTAATTTTTTAAAGTACTTTTATTATTTATGAAACAGATACGTAATGCGACAGAAACTCCCAACATTACCTATTTCCTGAAATAATATTCGGTTAAGGCGAGTATCAAGTACGTCTATGTTACTACCGTCCATATTCTATTTGAAAATATGTAACAAATCAACATCAAAGTTTATTGCCCGTAAAGTGAAACTTTTGGTTGTTATCATTAAAAATCCCTTTTTTGACTGAGTTGACGAAAGTATTTAAAAAAAGCAAATTATAGTTTTTTTTATATCTTAATCCTTCGAGAAGTAAAAGTATCACTGAAGTACCTATACCTACGGCGTGCCGTACATTGTGTAGGTAGGTGCACCGTATGAAATCAACTTAAAAATAAGTTAAAAGTAAGACAGCTAAATAAAATTAAAACAATAATATTCTACAAAAATATAATCTATAATAAACAAATAATATTATATTATTTGAGGAATTGAATTTGGCTATTATAAACATTTCATGATAAATAGGTACTACATATACGTGTCCCAAAATTCAACGATAAGCGGGAACTCGTGGACTTGCTCATGACTACTTCAGGAAAAATAAGAAAAATATCCAGCAAATTTTGTTTTCATAAAAAAATAAATTTTCGAAAATTTACACCCTTTGTGTTATTAGGGTTCCGTACCCAAAGGGTAAAACGGGACCCTATTACTGAGACTTCGCTGTCCGTCCGTCCGTCTGTCACCAGGCTGTATCTCATGACCCGTAATAGTTACACAGTTGAAATTATCACAGATGATGTATTTCTGTTGCCGCTACAACAACAAATACTAAAAAACAGAATAAAATAAATATTTAAGTGGGCGCCCATACTTTCGACTCCTCAGCGATAGTTTAGTTACCTTTCGGTCCAAGAGATGGCGTTGTGGCTAATATGTGGCTACAATAAAATTAAATATTTAAGTGACTTTCATACAACAGACCAGATTTTTTTGGCGTTTTTATACCTACATAATGGTACGGAACCCTACGTGCGCGAGTCCGACTCGCACTTGGCCGATTTTATTAATTTTGAACTACCACGACCTCAGTTTTTCAAATATTTCAGATTTGTTTTTGGTATCGGCAACCTAAGAAGTACTACTATTGACCACAATTCTTAAAAATCCCAGAAAGCCAGCAGTTTAAGTTTGTGTTAAGGCTAATAATTCACCTCATTTATGGAAAATGTCAGTGCAATGCTAACTCTGCTAGCAGATTGTATGGAGAAAGCACAAGTCGCACAGTCCAAAGATATGCCAAGTTAGTAGTTTGTAGATCAATTAATCCAGTCCAAAAAGCGAAGCCAAAAGTCGTCAGTACGAAAGTCACGTCATTTGAAAACGATAAGGTGTACAGTAAGCAAAGTAGCATGTCATGTCCCTTTGAAATTCCAAGTGATTACTTTGAACGACAACAATTAAGAAATTTGGGTCTCGTTTAAAAATGGTATGATTTTTTTTGTCACTACATTTCTTGAGAGTATAAGGGTGCCTTTCCACCAGAGATGTGCTATGCTACGTTGCTAAGGATGTTTGCCATCCACCAATCACATTCAGCCCTCAGGCGGTTGCTAGGCGGGCAAATGTATGTGATTGGTAGATCTCAAACGCATCTTTAGCAACGTAGCATAGCACATCTCTGGTGGAAAAGCAGCCTAATACCATTTTATAATCTTGGTTAGATGCGTCAACTTTTAAAAAACTGGCCGCAGTTACAGTAGTGTTCATACTTTTTTTACACAATGATGAGTGAAAGTAGACTGAAAGTAAAAATCTTGTAAAAGGGAATTTTGGTGTTTGATTGAATTTTGTGTAAAAACTGCAGGCTTTCTGGGATTTTTAAGAATTGTGGTGAATAGTACGAGTAGTAGGTACTTCTTACTTAGGTTGCCGATACAAAAAAACAAATCTGAACTATTTGAAAATCTGAGGTCGTGGTAGTTCAAAGTAACACAAAAAGTGTAAATTTTCGAAAATTTATTTTTTTATGAAAACAAGAAGCGCTGCCACCCTCCAGTTCCCGCTTATCGTTGAATTTTGGGACACGTATATAAATATAGAAAAAAACGTATATGATAAAATAGGTAGGTACCTACATATTATTATATCTACCATAACAATGTAAGTATTCTTATTTTGTTCTTTAAAACCTTAGTACAGGCTACATGGGATGACAAAAATAAATAAAATGCTCGCTCGTTACAACATAATATGAAAAGATAACACTATAGATTAGATATATTAGATTAGATATTAGATATTAGATATATAGATAGATTTAAAAAATTATAATAGGTTAGTCATTTAACACTAGAAAAATAAGTGACATAATAAACATTATGTAACAAATAATGTGAAATTACACCATGAGTAGGTACGCGCTTATGCTTAAAAAGGATTATTTGGGATTTTAAAATTATCATTATCAGTCCAAAATTGTCTGTGTTCAGTTTAGGTCAGAAATATTGTGATTATTTATACAAAATGGGCTTTGCGTACTTAAGCCTAAGTTTTTAAAAAGAAAATAAATTATTGCTTTGAACTTTTGTTGTAACAGCAGCAGCTAGGAAGCATGAAATTGAACGAAATGACAGTATACATTCGTCTTTGCAAATCTTTTCGGGAATTTAGGGTCCATTTAAAATTATGAAGACATTTTGTTCGTTGATTTGTAGAAGTATTCAGACAAAATTGTATTTCCTCAGGTTGGATTGCAAGACTCCGTCCTTGACTGCAGCGAATATGATCCGGATGTTTTCAGTGTCTGAAATTGAACCAAAAAATACTTAAGGTACCTAGTATAATTTTCACAAAAATAAATAATAATCAAGTATAGCTGTGTCTGTAATAATAGGTAGCATAAGCCTGTTATGTTTGTGTAATAAAATCAGGGTCCTAATTTAATTTATATGTGGTTTTGTCTTAAGCATTGATTTCGCACGTCGTGTAGCTGTGGGTAAGTATAATAAGTAGGTAAATATATGTACAAGGCAGAGCAGCAGAGGCATATTTACAATATAGTGGAGTGCCGTAAGCTTTAAACCTCGGAATCCAGGGACTATGAATGAATCTTCATAAAAACTGTTGGGACTGTAAGTATATCAAAATGCATAAATAGAAAAGTTAAAGAAAAAATAATTCACGGATCTTTTTTTTATTTTTTTTTTATCTTTGTTGGTAAGTTTGTGACCCCATAAGTTCGTGTTGGGTAAACCGATTTTGATGAATCTTTATTTCCTTGAAAGCGGGTGCTTTTGGTATGGTCCCATAAACCTAAATTTGAGCGACATCTGATGAATAGTTTCGAATTAACTTGAATAATGTGTAAGGATGTTATGTAGTGTGTACTTATAGTTTTTTCCTAATAACTTTGAGTGTTTAGATTTTGATGTTTCTCTTTTTATTTGAAAGCTGATACTTGCATTGTAGCCTCACATTAATTTGAGCGGCATCTGACTAGTAGTTTTTGAATTATCCTTAATATTTTTTTGTATGTATGTTACCTTATATCTAACTACTTAGAGTTCCGATTTTGATCATTCTTTTTTTAATCAAACGTTGGAGTTTTAGGTTAGGTCCCGTAAAAATGTGAGTTCCGTCAGACGAGTAGTTTTTGAGTTACTCTTAATAATGTGTATTTAATTTATGGTCGTTACCTCATAACTTGTCTCTGGGTGCTTCGATTTTGATAATTCTTTTTTTATTCGAAAGTTAGTACTTGACGTGTGGTCACATATAATTTTCAGCGACATCTGACGAGTAGTTTTTGAGTTGTCCATACTTCTCGATTTTGAAGTCGGTTATTTTTTGTAAAATGTTATTATATTATTTGAAAGCTGGTACTTGTCGGTGGTCCCGTGTAGATTTTAACAACATCTGACGAGTAGTTTTTGAATTATCCTTAATAATGTGTATTTATGTTTGTTACCTCATAACTTTCTACTGGGTATTCCGATTTCTGGATATTCCGAGGTTTAAAGCTTACGGCACTCCACTATAATCAGCTTTATCAGTTAACCAATAAAGGTCATTGGGCGTTTTTGACCCAGTCGCGTTCAGCAATGAAATAGGGTTTTTTAAAGGCTTAGGATTACCATTTCACGTAATGTTTTAATTTTGATCCAAATGCATGGGGGGAAAAATTATGCGTTTCTACGCAAATGTATATTTTTCATAATAGGGAATATGCATGATTTTTTTTTATTGTTTTTATCGCTCATTTATGTTAATATACCTACCTAATACCGTAAAAAATATACGAGTCATGGGAAAGTCCAAATTTATTTTAAATTAATTAATGAAAATTGCAACGACATAAGGCCGATTCAAACGCCGCCCTTTTGGCGCGTTCTATGGTGACGTCATCGTTCGTCAGGTTGGAGTTGTTTACTAACAAGTGGATAAGAGCGAGGTTGAAAAAGAGTATTTTATAGTATTAAATTTACGTTTTCTAGTTTAATTTCATAAACGGAAGTATGGATGGAAACCGAAGACCTTATTTTAAGTACTGTATTGTACCTATGTGCAAGAATACGAGATGGAACGCACCGGACAAAGTATTTTTTCATGTTCCACGGGATGCTTATATATGAAAAAAGTGGTGTAAAATTGTGATAAGAGATATTATATCTACAAAAAGCACTGCATACTGTTGCGAAGATCATTTTAACGTAAGAAGAAAATAATTATTTCTACCAAATATTAATAGTTTTGGTTTAATTTTGCTAACAAAAGTACAAACCCTGAAAAGTTGTTGTAAGATTCTCGTTCAGATCTGGGATAAAAACAGATTTGATTATAAAGTATTCCCAAACACGGATTTATTTATTAACAACCATTTATTCCTAAAATGTGATATGAAGGATATAGTATAATTTGTATATAGAAGGTAAATGGCTAAATCTTTACAGGTTATGTTAAAGACTTATGAATTACATAGAAAAACTGTACGAGAACCATGTACCTAAATTAAATATCTATCACTTCCTCACCTTGCAGCTTTGACTCCCCTGATTTCAGCTAATGTAAAATCATTATTTGAGGCGAAGTACGAACTCATCATGAAAGCATCAATTTTCGGATGATTATCCGACTGCGCCTTTTGAAATCCACTTTCAGACATTGTTAGTCATTCAACACACCACTAACAAACAAAAATCACGCAAGAACTATACGATAAACTCTGAAAGCAATCAAATTAACTGAAATATAAATGAAAACAGCTAGTTCTAGTATGTTTTTGACATGTCCATCGCGAAGGATGACGTCACGCCGATGTCTAACCAATGGCGTTGCGTTTCGACATTTTAAATTTACCTCATAAAATTTGCACTTTTTATAAATTTAGTACCTGGTTGACCGAGCTTTGCTCGGTTGAAAATTATATTTAGTATGAATCGCAAGAAATACGAGGAATTCCGCCATCTATTCAGGAGTCAAATCATACAACTGTTCACTGAGCACAAAATTCATTTTACTTATGTTACGGCCAAAGGATCTCAACAGCGTGTTTCACAAAGTTGTACAGCGCCATCTAGTTTCATACTACTGAAATTTCAACACGTTACAAACAGTACCTCATAGAAGTTAACTGTGTGAGCGAATTAATTGCATTTTAAATAGGTACATACTTAATTAGATAAATTCATTGAACTTTCCTTCGTACTTTTCGCAGGCTTAGGCAGTCCCCGACTGAAATTTTTATTTGCGATAAAATGTATTGAATGTTTATGATAATTAAACAACATAAATAAATATACTTTTAGTTTAATGAGCAAGTTGTTAGGCGTACTTAAAATTTTATTGATTCTATTTACAACAATAGTAATTTCATCGATCTGACCATTATTTATTTAAAACTTTATTAAAATATATTATTAAATCGATAATAACAAAACTAACATTTATTTACAAATATTCTCGTAAATATCACAAACGCACGTTAAACTATCACTACGCGTCCTGCGAGGTCAAGCGAGATAATCGCACTGATTTTTAATTTTATTCAAACAGAAAATAGGTAGGTATAACGCAAAAATAGCGCTTCAACGTAAGAATGAATATTAATATTAGTATTAGCCGAACAAAAATATATTCGAGCGCCATCTAGTTTCATACTACTGAAACAAACAAACCGTATCTCATAGAAGTTATCCTAATGTTTCATAGATGGCGTCAGTTCAACACGTTACAAACAGTACCTCATAGAAGTTATCCTAATGTTTCATAGATGACGTCAGTATGATGTTTTTAAAATCTCTTTATCTCGGGAACCGAGCTTTTCTCGAACCTGGGACCTTGATAAATCGATTCCTTGAGCCGAAAACCCCCTAATCTGTAACTTTCATGAAAATCTTTGCAGCCGTTTCCGAGATCGTGATTATATATATATAAATAAATAAATATACAAGAATTGCTCGTTTAAAGATATTAGATTTTAGTGATTTTAAAAAGATTAAATAGAAAATAATGTGACGGATATCATTATTTTAGCGATAACGACTGTACAAAAAATATTTACTTAAATTTGAATGACATGCATATTCCCTTTCAATTTTTTTTTATTAAAATGGGACCACACGGCAGTCATTAAGGTAAGTGTCCCATATTTCGGTATGTTAAGCCTCCGGATTTTTTTAAAATTTTACTACATAAGATATCAGTCTGAAAGTTTTTGTGTAATGAATATGGTCTTTTGTTAGTAATTTAAGGTATGAATTATGCAGTTTTAGTTAGAATTAAATTTTTTATTAATTTATTTGTGGACCCCTTGTTTGAACCCTATTTCGTGACAAAATTTGGCTCTGTTCCTAAGTTCGTGAATTCGTGTCCCCTATTTCGTGACAACTTTTGTTAAAGTTTTTTTGGTAATTTCTAAAAATATATGTCGGAGATAGGATACTTGTTTGATGCTATTTTATCTGTGGTAGACGAGGTGGTCGATGGTGAATTGATACTCTGTGGCGCGCGGGAGAATTGTCATTAATGGAGAAATATGAAAAGAAATTAATGTCGCGTGCGATCGGAATATTGTTCTTGTAAAAAGTCCTTATTAATTTTGGTGCCGTGAATCTCTAATAATAATGAGTAAAGTGTGTCCGCGAGTGCGAGTGGTTCGATCAATAAATCAATATCGTAATATCGCAAAGCAAATCCAATCAATACCAAAGTAAACCCAAACCGAATGTTCATAGTGAGCCGTACATGAGCGTTGAGTGGAGTGGCTGGTGGTGTGTTGTTGTTGGCTCTGAACTCTTGTTTTGTTTGACATCCTGACAGGTGCCCCCGTCATATATATATTTAAATACTATATTTTGATAATTAATGTTTATACTATATCTATACTAATAATATAAAGCGTAAGAGTTTGTTTGTTCGTTCGTTTGAACACGCTAATCTCAGGAACTATGTGAATTCCGATGTGAAATATTCTTTTTGTTTTGAGGAAGGTTATTACTTACATAGGTAACATTACGCTAAGACCAAAAGGAGCGGAGAAACAAGTCTCCGAAAACGAAACGAGGGCGTCTACTTACTTAATAATATACTATATTATGTATGTTGCAGGACGACATCCGCTTGTAATAATATAAAGGGGAAGGGTTGTTTTAATGCGCTAATGTCAAGAAGTACTTGGTTCGAATTCAAAAAATATTTTTGTGTTGAATAGTGTATTGATTGAGGAAGGCTATAATAACATCACGCTTAGACAATATTATTAAGTGGACTCCCTCGCTTCGGGAAACTTGTTGCTCCGCTCCTTTCGGTAGTGGCGTGATCTTATATATCCTATAGCCTTCCTCAATAATTGGACTATTCAAAACAAAAAGAATTTTTTAAATCGGACCAGTTTTTCCTGAGATTAGCGCGTTCAAACAAACAAATTCTTCCGCTTTATATTATTATAGTATAGAAGTATAGGTAGGTGGTGCTGCCTGCTCGATTGCTACCTTATTTCTACAAAAAAGAAACCAATATAATCGCAAAAGCAGACTTTTTCACATTTGATGTTGAGTTACCTACTATTAGGTCCTGTGCGTCTTTTATAAGACTTCCGAGATCTAACATGACTGCCAAAATTTATACCTATAGGTACAAAAACACCTACCTATACGAAAAATCAGCTTTTTAGGTATTTTTCATCCGAGGTTGTTTAATGATAGCATCTCATATAAATTAATGATATGAGATCATAATATATAAACCTCTGTGGTTTCCTATTGCTAATCAATACCAAATTGTTTATAAATTGTTAAAGTGATGATTAAATAAAAAAAACTTTTTATTATGCTAAAGTGATTGGAACTACTTTAAAATTATTTGTAACGAACTAACGGACAAGGAACAAAAGATAAGTCCTTTGTTTCGTGTTATTGATTTTTCGAAATTACCACACTCAAGTAATGAGATTCTTTCTAGATTATATAAATTGACTATTCAGTACACTATTTATATAATAAAATATACGAATATTGACAAAACAAATCGAATAACAAACGAAATTATGCTGCTAGTACCTACGCGAATTTAGTTTAAAATTGTAGAATTGGGTCATCTTTAAGCTCGTATTATGGATTTCCTAGTAAACAAAACATATACCGAATTTAGCTCACAAGTACTGAAATTAAATACCTTATTCGTTTTTTTTCATTTATATTTCAATTTTTTCAATTTTAATATATGAACACGAACAACGAAAATGTATCTATAAAACCCCTAATTCGTGAATGTCACGAAATAGGAGACACCCGAAATATAAAATGACCGCTATTTCGTCAGTCGGTTTATTGCTATTTTAAAAGCATTTCAAGCTGCATGGAACTTTTTCATGAGTCAAATCAATTGTTAAGGGACATATAAAAGCACTGTTTAAGTTTTTATTTGAATGGACTTACCGTTTCTTCTCTATGAGCTTAAGAACTTTGAGCGCCTGCCTTACGGTATAGGGAAGCATATTCACCTCTCACCGACGTTTGCGGCCGATGGGACTTCCAAGCGTTTCATTTCATTGAGTTTAGTAGGTAGAATGTTGGAACTTGGTTTTTTAGACAGGTTAGAGAGATAGATATTTTATTCTGATGTATAATTTTAATGTAGGTATATTATGTACGTAGCTTATTTCTTGCGCCTGAAGCAAAACTAACGAAGTAATGTACTAGCACGAAGTTGTGGCCCTTTACCTTAGCTTTCGAATGTCGAAAGAATTATTGAAATCGATGCACCCAGTACGAAGTTATGAGGTAACATACGTAAGAAGAAAGAAAACATTTTGTACAGACGAATTGAGAACCTCCTCCTTTTTCTGAAGTCGTTTAAAAATCTGTTGAATAAAAAGTGTTTTACTTCTAATTGAACAACAAAAAACATTAATTAACAACATTTTATACACTTAAAAGCAAATCTTCCTTTGGTAATAAAATAGCTTTCCCATGATTTTGAGCAATGCTACTGATTTCATTGGGTAGTAAGTATTCATGGTCCTTTACAAACTCTGACTTGTTTCATTACTGAACGCTGGTGGGTCACCGGTCCAAACAAAATGCCCATTTACCTTTATCTACTTGAATTCAAATATGAAAAAGCAAAAATGTTTGGCTCATTTACCTTTATATTATTCAACAATAACCTGTACTTAGTTACTTTTCATTTAGTTAATAGGTACTTACCTTTTGTGCAACAAGCTGTCGTTAAGTATTTATTGATTAACAAGTTGAAATCTGGTATCGAATTGGACAACTGCACATTTTCAATTTATGGGACGATTAAGTTTACCTACCGGTAAATCGATATTTAAATACCTAATGCTTGAAATAAGAAATAAATGTATAGCAATTGCTTTGTATGCGGGTATAAGATTAGTTTAATTGAAGCGAAGCGAGGACGGCTCAGTAGGTAAATATTCATCATTCATAAGATTATAATAATCACCATCAAAAATTTGGTGTCGTGTTAATATGTGTGAAGTAGGCATATTTGAGTCGATAATTTTAATTCGATGCAGTGAATTGACATTTCCAGTGTTAGCGTTTTTTATTATTTCAAAAATAGTGATGTATTCTGAACGCAAGTCACTGAAATCAAGTCACTCCCTCCTCAGTTCCCCTCATCCTCATACTCAATAGTTCCTAGTGATCCTTATTATAGGGATACTGAACGGCTTCCAGCTAGGGCATTCAATTATCCGCCCGATAATACGGATAGTTCATTTTACTATCCGGATATTATCCGGATAAAACGGATAATACGGATAATGTTTTTCTAAAAAAAATCAACCATAGTATGTGTATTAATTTTACTTTTTCTGTAACCTATAGCGGAACGAATCATAAACCTTTGCATATTTTTGACTTCCTCTTAAGAAAATTCAAAATTATCGAAAATTGAAAGTTATTTCTCTCACTTAAACTTCCGAAAATCGAGTTTTCTTCAGATATCCACGTTTTGGGATCATAGGACACTATTCTATCCCCGCGATGGTCTATATATTGTGTGTGTCTATTTATGTGAACCTCTCATAATTATTTTTTGATGGCTTGACCAATTGAATTGCGGTTGATGCCATTTGAAAGATCTCCACTGATCTTAGATTTTCTGCAAATTGTATTGAATCGAAAATGAATTGTTAAAGTGATGTTTTTATTTTGTTAGGTATTTTGGAAGTTATTAGACATAATAACTTCCAAAATACTGTAACGTTTTGTTCCATAATCTCTCAAATCCGCAAAGTGCTTAAAAATTTTAAAACTGTTTTTAAACATAACTGCGAGACTTCGTGTCATATATTTTTCCGGGTTGATGCATGAGTTTGCAAAGTGTCCGATATAAGTGCGAAGCAGAAAGCCTTTAATTTCCCCGTCACATCCAAAAATCTTGGTTCGAAATTCTGTGATCAACCGCGTGTCTATTGCCACAGATCCATCTGTGGATGCTAGAAATAACGTATGTACCTCCACTAATACCTCATTAGGGTAGGTTTACTAAGAAAGAGATTTTTAAAGGTATCAAGGTAGCGAATGAGCAAACAGAACCACCCTCACGCTATCATCCATGATAAATTGTGACCGAACAAAGATTAAATTAAGGGACTAGGATGGTAAGTCCAGTTAGAAATGATGATAGAATGTTAGTCGGTAAGTGTGAAGTCTTGGACAGGGACTGTTAAAGGTTCTCAAATCCTTACAGTGTCTAGACGTGAAAAAAGCCAGTGGTCTTGAGGGTGTTCCAATGAATGTACTAAAAGCCTGCATACTTGATACGTCTATTCCGCCTTACTTCCAAAATTGGATTATTATCAAAATCCTGGAAGCTTGCTAGCGCGCCGCCCCTTTTCAAATAAGGCAGCTGTATCGATCTTTGTCATTATTAGCCAATTTCAATAACCCCACCACTTTGTAAGCTTATGGAGGGTATATTAATGGAGGGTATATTAAACTTGTGTCTTATTGAATGCCAAAACCAAACTACCTTCTTCGGGACTAATAAGCATAGGCTTACTTGGCATTTTAAGGAAGCTCCCGCTTTGTTTATTCCCCTATCGGAATTCTTGAGCAACCTTTCCTCCAGGTTGTTGTTCCTTGAAGACTGGCCGCCACTCTATTTCTACTACAAATATCCGGCCGGTAGGGATGAAAAACCATCTGAACGAGAGCTCCATATTACGGGTAGTGTTTCAATGGGACGATACTGAATCTTCTGAATCGTGTGAGATTTAAAGCCATAAAACAGATGTATCAGTTTACCACCAAGAAGTGCTCATTCATCATGGCTTTCTGCTTTTAAAATATAACAATTAAATGCTCTGACCGCCTTTAGTTGTTGGGAATTATAGTTACGTCGCACCTCAACATTGGGCGGTTCCTAAGCAATGCTTCCGAAACGTAGGCTAAGATAAAAAGGTAGTTGAAAATTCAGTCAAACTATTTTTTGGGTCATATACTTACCATAAAAAATGTGGTAGAAGTTGCAGAGGCAATCTCCAAATAACCAAATAAAACATAAAATAGGTATTATATTTTCGTAATAATTAAGCAAACAAAATGTCTCCAAATGGTCAAAATAGTATAAAATTATTACTATCCGTTTTATCCGGATAATAGGTCTTCTGTTATCCGGATAGTATTTTCGGGCGGATATCCGGATAATACGGATATCCGGATATGATGCCCTACTTCCAGCATAAGTTAAATAATTTAGCTATAAACCAGCAATTAAATAAAACCCCGTAAAGAGTAAGAAAAACAACTCACATAGCTGAAAAAAATTATATTTTATGAGAAATTATAATTTACAATATTACATACAGGCATCCATCTTCAGTCGAAACTTAAGCTAAAACTCTCACAATCTCACGCAAAAGGTAAAGCAACGTTAGACTATAATATAGTTATAGCAACATTTGTGTATTCATCGCCCAATCGTAAAAACAAACAGGTAAGAAACACACCAGTACACGAAATTCAGTCGATCCATAAGGAAGATAGACACCCGACGGCGGCTCGCGGCCGACCGAACGACCCGTACATTATAACTTCACTGCATTAAATATATTTTCAACTTTAAAACAACATCACTTAACGTCGAACATACGTTTACGTTTTTATTTGTATCAGTCTCAGTTTAGCGTCAAAGTTGCTATCGATAGTGGTAATGTACGTGACTACGGCACTACGTGTAAATGGCCTTCCTACCTTTAAAAATGAAATATAAAAAGTTGTATAAACATCTAAATAAAATCTGTAGTAACAAGTACGTCTGATATACAACAACACGCTTTGGTACGTAGCTAGTAAATAAATTGTGCGATCTAAATACCCGTCCAAGGTAGATTTATGTCATTAGTAACTTTATATTAAATAAATTAGATACTCTATTACAACAAATAAATATAATTTACATTTTATATAAAAATATAATAAAAAAACTCTAAATTAATATTTGGGATTACATAATGCTATTTTGTGCGGAAACATCCATATGGAAGTATAGAAGTAAAAACTCTGGAATAAATTAATAACATGGAATATAGCGTATAACGTATAACGTAGAGCGGAGGTGACGCGATATGGCGGTCGGTGGCGGTCGATATCGGTCGGTCGGACGCGCGTCGCGCGCTATAGGAATCAACGCCGGGCCTAAGTCATCAATATTGCTGTACAAATTGCACAAACAAAATATAGTTCCTATGTACAGGGCTTACACACAGATTGCACTTTAGTGGGTAACATCAATAAACAATTTCAATATTGTGCGCTAAGTTCCAATTTAACATTGAGCATATCCGAGACAGCTGTTTCTTAAATAAAGCATACAGTTTTGCTATTGACAGTACACGAGGTTATGGCATGCTTAACAGTGACGTAATCGAGCTCAAGATGTAAAATACAAAAATTACAACAACAAATAAGTTAATAGAAATAAGTTATGTATCATCAAAATAGAAACTTTGTTTCTTACTATATATAAATAACTAAACAGTAACACGAAGCAACACACTAAATTAAGCATAGCATAATAAAATACTCTAAAATATGGAAAACAATAAACGTCGTACCTAAATGTTTGTGCTTACGTTACAATAAGATTGCCAATAGCAAAACTTGGCACGGACCTGTCAGCTCAATTCACTCAGCACATTTAGACCCAAATGTACAATATATTACATTTTTGTGGTAAAAGCTTTCGTGCAAAAAACATCGGCATCGGTTTTTACATGTCACATTTCTTTATTGTTTGTATATTCCGGGTTTCTAGTAAAAAAAGTTCATATCAAATGCTTCAAAAATTTCCTTACACAACTAACGTAGTAAATTTCCTATCGACGTACGTCTAGCTGAATGAAATTCTCATACACGGATAACATTAGGAAGAAACCAAATACATCGGACCGCCGCGTACACAAGCTTACAGTGAACGTAAAACATTCTGCGTCAAGTCAATATGTGTAGTGATACACCACTTTAAATATAAACAGCTTAAATAATAACATATAACATATATCAAGTAACAAAAATCCAATGTACAAAAGTAACGCAATCGTTAATAAAATACAAGAAATATTAAAATGTTCCGAGCTAACAGAACACGGTACAATTGGTTTGGTAGAGGCCGCGGCCAGCTTTTGGACGCAAACACGCCCCAAGTGGACTAGTTTGTTCGAATCCATCCGTTTGGACATTTTTAATGTATACTAATGTAGAACGATATTATGGCAACAAACTTTACAAAAATCCTAAAACAATGACTAAAAGCAGCTCACGTCGAGGCCACGACTCGCCGTAAGTTTTAAAATGCACAATTTAATATTCACCGATACACAGACACATACATAAGTCGTGAATAACTTCATCATAAAAAAACGTCAAAAAACCTGTGGCGTCGTGAAGCGCGACGCGCCCCCCCGTGCTTACTTCTGGGTTAAATGACTTACAATCTAACCTTATCTTCTCGTAAACCTTTAAGATGAATAAGTTTGTCCATCCGATCTCAGTTCGTGAATTTACACATACGGTCGTGAAGTGATGATGTTTAAATTATGTGTTAACACACAATCACAGATTTGTGTCAGGAACCGCGTCGGTGTCGCTTAGACGAGGTTGTATTCCTTGAGGTTGGATTGTAAGATCGTGTCCTTCACGGCGGCGAACACGAACCGGATGTTCTCGGTGTCTGCAATCAAACAAACATTATTCACCTGATCCACTAGGGTTTTCAACAGCTGGAATAAATTAGACACAATATGCATAACATTGGCAATTAGCTCATTTATTTATTAATTCAAATTCAAACATGCCACGAAGCTAGTAGCTCCGTAGCATGGACTGTAAGCTATCATGCAATAGCAACGACGTTGAATTTATTATTGTGCTAGTGGTAAATTATCATGGACGATTGTAACGGGAGGCTTGTTACCATTCATAGTATTATTAAACCCACTCATTATTGATTTTCTAACTTATGGCGAATAGAATACGATGACAATTTTGCAAAAATCTACAGTATGGTAAAAATGTATGTCCTTTATAGGGAGCAATGTTTATTTTCTTGCACATAAGTTCAGAATGTAAGAAGATTTTTATCATGAAATCCGAATTTCAAATTGTAAAAAAAAACTAAAAAATTATAAGCGTTTATCTCATTGGGACATAAAGAAAAAAAATTGTTAACAATATTACAAAATTGTGAATTTAACGCTATGAATAGATTTTCAAATATGGACACACTGATTTTATGGAAAGAAATAGACATACAGAAGAATGTAACCCACAAGAAAATCAATATAGTGTTGGTTCACACTAGCTCAACTCAAGAGGACATTTCCCCCATTGTGTTAGTGGGTTTTACAAATTAGTTTGCATCTCAATAGGAATAACAAATTAAATCACAATAACCAAAATATTTTTAAAAATATTCAAAATATGAAAATAAAGCCAAGTTTAGACATAATTCTGATTGATATTATTTTCAACATAATTATGTATTGAATATAAAATAAAAAATTCGTGCAATGAATGAGTGGGTTAATTTATGGTGACACCAATGGGTTAAGTTTGATGTTGATGGTTCAAAGACGTTTTAATAATAAACATGATGGTATTTAGTACCATTAACTTTCGCCACTTCGTTTCCCTTCACGGAAGCTTTTAACATAATGTGAGAGGACTAAGCTCTGTAGTTTCACATATGAAAGCATTATAGCAAATATCGGCGACTGGTCCATAAGCCAGTTTAAATAGGCACATTATAATTAACTTAGTTTCTCGTTCTTTCAACTCTTGATTGCAGCAAAACTACTAGTTGGGAGTGTGGATACGTTGTGCTCATTCGTAAAATGATCATGTTGTTAACAGATTTACGACAATATAACAGTGAAAATCTCGTGACTCGCTTAACAATTATTAACAATGCTAATTATTATATTGTGTGTGCATTATAATTACAAATAGCATTCGAAAATGTAAAAACATAGATTAATACAGCAAAAAGGTCTAAAAATTAAGAACCTAAGTAAATAAACATAAAAGAAATAGTCAATCTTTCATTTGGAAGACAAAATATAAACAGATGCCATTTTTAATAAAATAAAGATATGTTTAATCAATTTATGGTTAATCAATTTTAAACTAGAAGTAGTTTTAAATCATGTTACCTAACTGCAGACCTCAATTAAAATTAAAGCGCGATTTGAAACTTATATTTTTATAGTTGTTATTTAATAACATAACAACACTATTTTATTTATCTTATACAAGTAATACTTGTTAACTTTTTACGTAATAACGTAATAATAATGGGGATGTTGACACTAATTGTAATATGATTCATATACATTTTTAATTTGTGGTAAATAGTATAATTTTAACCTATCTAATCATAATAAATCAAATCGTTTTTCCATTTCCTTGTGATAACAGACAATGTTTTAAAAACTTCATAACATATTTTGCATGAGAGTTAAATGATTTGACATTTTGCTTTGATGTTTTTTGTTGATATAAAATATGTTAATGATCTGAAATATAATTTTATACCAAAAAATCTCTCAAAATACATACATACATTCACTTGCGAAATTCAAAACACAATTATTAAAAAATTAAACAATATTATAGTCCGTTTCAAATGGATTGAGACAAAAGGACATCGACCCCGAAGTCGTTCGGTTGCGTCGAATAGCGTAACGTAACTTTAAAAGTATTAAATTTCAAAATAAAAAATGAATTATTTACAGTTGTTAGGATGTTATATAATAATCCAAAATGCACTGGGTTTGCATATTTGTTTTGTTTTACTGTGATTTATACAGTATCGAATGCGGCTGTTAGAAGAATTATGTTTATCACAATAAAACTATATTATTTTACATTTTATTTCATCACACATACTTAATTGTTTAAAGTTATGATTGTACTAAATCAAATAAATATATTTAAAGCATTATAACTCACTCTACGAACACTTAGAAAAATTCGATCCCTAAACTTCAATATTCGAGTATAAGGGTCAAATCACACCGAGACGAGACGCGACGCGACGCTGCGCGTAGTCTTTCAAAGAGCGGCTCAAAATAGAACTTTATTTTCTACACGAAAAGATACACATTTCATTGTGAGAATTCAGAATACGTTGCTTCATGCAGCGCTGCGTCTCGTGACGCCTCGCGTGCGTAGCGCGGTGCATCGCTACGCAGCCGTGCATCGTCGGTACGCGCGGCGTGCAAGATTGCCTACTTTTACGATGCACCTCGCGGCATTGAGATGCGTCTCGCGGCGACGCGCGGCGCAGCGCGAAATCACTGGCCTCTTCCAGTATCGTTGCGTCGCGTCGCGTCTCGGTGTGAGCTGACCCTTAGGCACTTCTCACACAACGCTATTCATGAGATACGCGACTGCCCAGTTCGCCTACTCGTATGCTACCCTGTGACCCTGTGTCCTCACACTGCGCTACTCAAATGAAATTTGGATCGACCAGAAATTTAAAACTAATAGATGTGACCTTACCATACTTTAAGGTTAGGTACGAAAATGTCACATACATCAAGTCGTATTCTTTTGTAGGCTGCAGCGAATGGCGCACGTTAATTTTACATTTAATTGATTTTAGTAATTACGTCCACAAAAGAATAAAATATAGTTTTCTGTGCCTTCATAAACTGTTATAATACTCCAAGAAACACAAATAAGTCCATTTCATATGTAAATATTGTATTATTAATTATTTTAATTATTTCTTAAATAGTAGAATGGTGTCTGACATGTAGATGGAACGGCTAAAATTACTATACGCGGTAACGAGATCACAATATGCATTTTTTTTCGTTTTTAAATATAACAACCAAACTCAATTGCACGCCAACTTCATGCACAAAGGGGTAAGGGGCGAAAATTTATCAAGGCCTATCCATTGTTTGTAAATCCTGGGCTTGACAGTATCTCCTTGACGGGCGCATGCGTGCGCTATGTCATGCCGAATGTGACCATTTTGTTTTCGTCTCAAACTGGGACATCTTTTGGTTTAAACAAATTCCAGGTTTTGTGAACATCTTCAACTCTATGAGCGTATTTAAGAGTTGAAGAAAGAGTTACTTAGGTTTTAAGAGTTGAGTCGTAACTGCGCGAATATCTAAAGGGGACACCGGGACATACAAAAGGAATACGGGAGTGTCCCGTTAGATACGGGCCGTCTAGTCACATTAATCACGCGCGACTAATCACACCATCACGTCAAAAATTTTGTCATCGTCAGTGTTGCCGTTAGTGACTTTGTCGCTAGAAATGGCGACTTTTGCGTAAGTCCTAGCGACTAAAAATAAGATTTGGTGACAAAATGTTTTAGTGACAGAATGTTTTAGTAACTTATTATATCTGGTGACTTTTGGAGCAGCAATCAAAATAGATTTAGGGTTTGTAATGCATGTTAGCTCAACACCGAATTTTAGTTTCGAAGTTGTAGAGTTCGAGCGTAATGAAATGAGGAATGCTGATTAAAAACTAGTTTATTAGAATAAGGCATTCTCACACTACATCTTCTACTTAAATTGAAAAATTAATAAATAATTAGACGTTATTATTTTTTGTTACATAAGTAGGTACCTTACAACGTTACAAATTACAATAATATATTATTTAAAAAATAGAATTCAACAAAACTTAGTAATGGAAATAGTAAAATAAAATTTTACATAAATATGAAATGAAAAGAAATAAGAATTGCATCGGAGTTGCGTCGCCGATATGAGCTGAAGCGACGAAGGTTAGTCCTACAGTAGAACTGTTCAGTAGAACAGATAGGAATAAACCGCAAGACCGCCGCTCTTGGTACATTCAGCGACTTTCTAACGACTTTTGATGCAGGATCCAGGGACTCGCATTTTTAGGAGTTGGTAACACTACCGAACCGTGCGACTAGCGTAGCATGTAGCTTGTCCTGACATGAGACTGATAGGATACCCGTCGTATATGCGTCGCCTTGTGTGCGGAAGTTGGTAAATATATATGGCGTCGACTCACGAGCGACGCGTAGCATACCTGGACAAGATCCTAGTCGCTTACAAATAGCGTTGTGTGAGAAGTGCCTTAGAGTTACAACACAGGGGCGGGGCGTGGGCGTGGCCACAGCGGTGCGGCACATTTGGACCTTTTTTTATGACAACAATTTTTTATCTCAAAGAAATGTTGATATTCTTTTCACAATTACTATGTGAAGGCTTAGCCCAAGTTACACCTCAAAAATGGAAAAACTGTATTCAACATACACTAACTGTCGAAGAAAAGATGCGTGGGATAGACAACGCCATCGATGAAACCGTAGATAGATTTATAATAAGTGTCACAGACAGTTCAACGACGGAAAGCATCGCAACAAGCAGTAGTGACACTGAATAACTATAATACTCGTATCATATTATAACTGTCATGACACGAAATAAATAATTTTAAAGTACCTGTTTGTTTATTTTCTATAATATATATTTTATGTCTGTCATATAATATATACGAAACTACCTAATCCAGTCTACTTCGAATAGAGTCTTTGTTTTTCATATTTACGTTAATGTCATTATAAAAATATAAATAAAAAGTCAACTACTATGATAATGGTTGTCGACCCCTGACGGCCTTGTATCGAACATCGAAAGGTGAATGCCCGTTTGTCTCAATCTATTTGAAACGGACTATAACAAGGCTATTCATAACAATAAAATTGAAAGCTTTTTTCAAACATAGTTATAACTTTATAAATGATTCAAATGCGTAAGAAAAGTTGCACTAAAATTATTAATTGCACCGCAAATAAAGTCATGCACAATAAATAACTACTAGATAATGTATTACATAAAAATAACAAACCACATAACTAATTAAAAATTAACAAAAATAAAACCATCATTCAACAGTAAAACAATTTATTTTAAGTAAATATAATATACTATATATATAAAATTACAATATATACGTAAAACAAAGACATGTTCACGCCAAATTAAATTCTTTGAGAGCAGATTGCATTATAGTGTCTTTCACCGCACAAAACACAAGTTTAATGTTTTCCGTGTCTTTAAAAATATCCAAAGCAGCATGCAAAAATAAAAATTAAATAAGAAGTACGCGGTACTTAAATAAACCATCACCAGTTACATAATAAATAAAAATAGAGCATCTATCAAAGAAGAATCGACTAATTCATTGACTTGAATACCTTTCATAATTGTGCATATATTTTAACATCGCTGTGTCCAAAATAAACAGCATTAATTTCAATATTAAAGAAAATAAATTATTTGAGATATATTCGACATTATATAGTAAAAACGCGCTAGGTATGCGTTCCTGACACATGTCAATTCGTCATGACTAGTGATGTACAATAAAGAGGCTTTGGGCAAAACGTCACACTCGGAAATGTCCCATGGGACGTTTCGCCCCATCATTTTTTGACTGGGTCGATTGGTCTCAGAAATCCAAAATGAAATTATATAGTCGGCAGAAAAGTCTACATACGTGTGTGAGATATTTTCACTATAAATATTAAGGTTAGCTTCTATTTGATAATAAAAAGAAATTGAAATACAGTACTTAATATAAATTATTTTTAAATAATTATACAATGACTAATACAAATGCCATAATATCTGTTTTTAATTAGAATTTAGCTTTATGTAAAAATGATGAGACAAGCCTTAAATCTTTATTTTTTATTTAATATTCGTTAATAATACAAAAATTGTTACCTGGCACCATGACTTAAACTACCTGTGATTAAAGCGAATGCCATAATTAACACAGGCAATCTAAGGAAATGAACATAATATCTTTAAAATCCTTTTTTTAATACATAATTTGTGTATTCAACCACCATCCAAGTATTTTGGCACTACTTGAACACCTTTTAAGTATGACGTAATAAATGATTTTGGTCATTTTTATGCTTACAAACACATTAATACATAGTACCACTTTAGCTTCAAATTAACATCCCTCGACACTAAAATGCCAATAACTTGTAAAGGAGACGGTCCACAATTGTATGGAGTCTGGGTCTGGTTTTTGTACCAGTGATAAAATAAAATAAAAAAGAAAAATGAACCATTTTTGACTAATCAAATCCACGTGACGCAATTATTCTACATAATGGCGGGCAGTAGACCAGAGGATTCATAATTTTTGACGTATGACGTTAGCTGTCAATATGCCTTCTCTATGCTTGAACAATGGCTTGAACTCAGAGTGAAGGACGCCATCTTGCAAGTGTTGCAAGTAGTACCTACCGAATAAGTCGAAATTAATTTTATTTTAGCAAGTCATTTATTGCGATTTGTGAATTTATTATATTTTTAATGAACTTTCTGTATTTTTTGGTTTTTCATGGTTTAGTGTACAAGATCAGGCCCAAAATGGACCATCTCCTTTCCTTTTAAAGTAGTCAGTGTTTTATGGTTTTAAAATCTCCATTTACCAAGCAACATTTTGAAATTATCTGCACTATAATTAGTTAACTGGATATTTTTTTCCACCAGCCACCGTCAAACTTGAATCAAAGAAACAATCGAAAACATAAAAAGACCTAAATAGACACGAATTTCTAGGAATCACGTAATAATTTGAACTCAGTCATAGCTTGGGATTGTAGACCAACTATCTGAAAGTACGTGAAAAAAAAATTAAAACATGTGCTCATTTGTGTAGCCAGCAAGTAAAAGTAGGGTAAGAGAGCTTGATTTCTGAAAAATCAAACAAAGGTCAAAATCTCGAAAACGGTGACACTTTTACTAAAACGATTTTTTGACATCTGGTAGGTCTCTCTCCAAGCTAACGACCATTTCAGTTTGAGTATGTCCAAGCAATCTTTGATCTTGAGGAAAATTATTCTGTTGTGATTTTTTTAAAATCAAATGTTGATATAATATGTATACGGTAAAAAAAATACTATAATCATATACATATATGTCTATATTAAGTAATAATAGATATTTTTTCTATTCAAGAATATTCTGTTTAATTTTATACTATGTATTTAGTTGTTTTCTTGCAGACTGTACAATATTTTACAGCGAACAATAGAATTTCTGTATATACTTATAAGTGGTCCGTTTAGCCCAAAGAAAAAAATTAAATTAAATCAAAGGACAAAAACGTCCCGTGGGACGTTTTCCGAGTGGGACGTTTTGCCCAAAGCCTCATTATGTCACTTCACTACAAAAACAAAAAGTTGATATGACATGGATATAACCTTGAACGAGCGCCGTTTGACGTGGTTTTCTTTTAAAAGGTATTGTTTTTATATTTGTTATTTAAGTAATTGTAATACTTTTAGCCCAAGATTAATACAACTATTGTAAGTTGGCATAATTATTCGATTTAATGTTTGATTTTAATGTTATCACTCGTTAATAAGGCAATTAAAAGATATTAAAAAATTGACAATTAATTGTACGCCAGTTCAAAGTTACATCGCCCAGTCGAATGACAGACTTCAGGAACGCATACCGAGCGCGTTTCTACTATAGTAAAAATTAGTTTGAATAAATTGATAGATGTTCTGACTAAAGGAAAATAAATTACTTAAGGCAATTTAAAAAGGCAAGAAACAAAGTAACTTTCATATGACGAAAATAGTAATAAATAAGTTATACATAAAACAGCAACTTCCCTAGCTTTACAAACCAAACCAAATCCTTAACCAACAATAGTAGATTGTATTACAAGGGTGCAAAGTAATATTTTTTCGGCGAGGGCGCTTTTTTGAATCCAGAGCGAAGTGAGGGATTCTAGAGTAGAATCCTGAACGTAGCGAGGGATTCAAAGTATGTCGCCCGAGCCAAAAATATTTGCTCCCGAGTGATACACTCTACTTTTCATCCCCCCCTATGAGAAAATAAAAGGCGCCTCAAATTCAGGAATAATACTGTCACAGTCACTAAACTAACTAAACTGACTAAACCGACTAAACTGACTAACCCGACTAACCCGACTAACCCGACTAACCCGACTTACCCGACTAACCCGACTAACCCGACTATTATTTAAATAACGGGCAGGAAAAGTTATATGAAAATTCATTCCCGCCCGCTAAATAGAAAACACCAACTTTGGATCCCCTTAAGACCGAACCAAGTCGTCTTTTTCGAATAGGTGGGATGAAAAAAATATTTTTAAATAAAGAATACACATAAAACCTTTACATCAGTGTCGTGCAGTTAAATACCGTTAAACCCGGTCAGTAAACTGCAGAGCGTTACAAACTAGTAACTCCATTATAGTGTTAAAAGTAAACCTTTAATGCTTATAGGTGAGTGCGCTTTTGAAGTAAGCTACTTTAAGGCTTACACAGATTGTGGTAAAGGTTTTACGAACAAACAATAAATATAGTGCACTAAAACATGCAATGTTTTCCCTTGGTTAATTTATTTCTGACACCTTACTCTTGAAAATTTGACTATATTTTTCTATCTTGACTTTTCTTAACCTGACATTTGGGGAAAATATCGAAATCAGCCGCTATTACGTGTTTAGGTTACTAGAAAGTTGAATAGCAGATAATGCTTTAAATAACTACATTTTCATCGGAAAGTTTTAATTGGTCTTTCTTTGGCTTGTTGAAAATATCATAGGTATATAAGTAATTTTTTGGTAAATAAATTATCATGTTTTCAAGAATAAAGCCTTTAAACGCATTAAAAGCATTTCAATAGCAAAATATATGTGCGATAGTACCACCTACCGAGCCAGCTAAAGTGTCAAAAAGCAAATGTGCAAAACACCTAAAGCATAGAAACCAAACGCATAAAAATAGCAAAAAGTAAGGCTTAATATTAGGCGTCGTTTCAAGCTCTCTCCTTAACTCACCCACTTATACCATGCAAGTAAGTCCTAAATTCCTTCCAAAAATAAGTAGAGTTGAACTTAATATAATATATTATGTAACTTAAAATTATTATCAAAATGTCTACATGGCATAATGCAATGTTAACTAATGTTTTGTATGTTTCAGTAATTAGACAACTACAGACAACCCGTGTAACTTTGAACAGTATTAAATTATATTTTTACTTAAATTTAATAATTCTTATTATCTGTATTCTATTAATATTCATTTATAAATAAGTAACATCGTTTATTATTTCACTTTATAAGAATAAAACCTATTAAAAGTGGAATAAATAAAAAAATTAGTTAGTATACAAGACAAAAACATAATAATGACCTTCAACGGTTTTTCACTCGGCGATACTGTGCATATTTTTATGAAAAACAAGAGAAACATTATAAAAAACAATATGTAAAGGGGATCCGCCAAAATTGACCCAGGCCCGGCGCCAAAAAAATGTATCTCAGTTTTTAGAGTAAATATAGTAAAAATATTATATATTCGGTTTTGCTAAATTCACATGCTAAGATATTTTTTTTGCCCGTTGAATTTTCATAGACGCTATATGTAAAAAAAATATATTTGTAAGAGAAACGTCATTATTCATTGTACAATAACATTGTATTGTAATACTGTGATTATGGCATATACGCATGTATAATGTATATTATATTTACATATTTTTCATTTGCAGTTGTATTTTTATTTAGAAAAAAAATTAACAAGAAGTTCGAAACTATAAAAAAGTGGAAAATAATGTACTATGAAAAAATGCAAATGAAAGTTATTTCACTATAATATACATATAATACACTATAATATACTATAGTATTGTAACAATACTAATTGTGAACTTTTTAAAGATTTTTACTAACAATGACACCGAAATTCAAAGTTATACGGGTTGACTGAGCTAGTTCATAGATATGCAATGTGTCTGGCCACCAGTGTCGGAGACTTAATGGGGATGAAATATGGTATTTTTTATCGACAAATCACTATCCAAATTTTCTCTTGCCCTCTCCATGATAAAATGGAAGCCATTTTGTTTTTTCAACCTCGAAGCTCGGGCGCCTGTACTGTTTTAATCATTCATTTTCTTTGTTTAGTGCATTTGCAAAAACAAGTAGTTTGACGGGTTAGTTTTCGTGTAAAAGGCACTAAACTAAGAAAATTCAATCAAAGAATATTGAATTTTGTTTTTTAAATCCTTTTTTGTTCTTCTATGAAAAATATATTAAATAAAATGTACCATCAGTTGATTACCTACATTGTTAGCTTTGAAATGAGACATCTTTCGGCTTCCTAAGACGTCTACATCGATAACAGTGATTAAAACAGTACAGGCGCCCGAGCTTCGAGTTTGAAAAAACAAAATGGCTGCCATTTTATCATGGAGGGGGCCAGAGAAAATTTGGATAGTGATTTGTCGATAAAAATACCATATTTTATCCACCTTAAGTCTCCGACACTGGTGACCAGACACATTGTATAAATACCTAAATGAAATAAAAAGTTAGAATTTCAGTTTGACTGTAATATTTTTGACTGATTATCGAGTGTTTCATTTATATGAATGTTGATAGCGATATAAATTTAATGAATTAATGATTATTATGTGAAAATGTATGAAAACATGTTATCAATCTTATTTTTTATCACAGAAATCATTTTGTAAAGAACTATTAACAATGTTAATTATAATTACGATTTTTTATTTATATTATCGCATTCATCAAATTGATCAATACTGAGATGTTGTGAAATTTTGTTATTATACTTTTTAAAGATGTTTGAGATGTTTCCGTTAGTTAAAAATAAAAACGTAAAAGTAGAAGATTTCACGAAGTTATTTTATTACATAGACGATAACTTGGAACACTTAATATAAACCATTACGTAAATGTCAACGTACATTTTACAACTCAATGAAATAAAGAGCTTAATTTCGATTGAATTTTCATTCGAATCGGAGTTGGCCATAGGATGATCGGATGCCTTTATCGCCTGAGGTTCAGTTTTTCCACGCAAATGTTGAAGTTTTAACCGTTATAGGCACAATATTAATCTTATATTTTAATGACATAATATGAACTTGGAGTTGAAGTGGAATCGAATTGAGTTGAGAAATGTTATGTGCAAATGAGCTGAAAATATGATCATTTATATCAACATTATCAACCACAGTCCTAAATTGTCGTGAATATTGAATCGACTTGCTAGATCGATGGCTTTTAGTGAGGTATCCTTCGTCGATCAGTAGAGTTGCCATTTAAGTCGACATCGATTGATTGTACCTGGGTTACCAAAGTGTACAAAAGATATTTACAGTATGTCATGGTTTTGGTTGCCGAATTGATAATAGCTGATAAAATAATTTTAATCCGATAATTTAATTAAATATTTTATTAGAAAGATTAGAAGATATTGGTTGACATCGCGTGCCAAAAACTGACTGAGCACATATTTACTTGAGGAAGGATGTCACGACGAATCAAGGCCAGGCATAGTGAGATATTACAAACACAAATCAAAAAATTTCTGCACATTGAGTCACTTTTGGGTAATTTTCTATGTTCAACTCAATAATTTTCCTTTTTTTCATCCTCTCTAAGACATCTAGGACCGGGTTAGGACAAAAATACGTACATGTGACAGAGTGTTATCAAAACCACAATGTACAGTAATATTATCTATTTAACATAAATGAGGGTAACCGTTTTTGTGCTCACCAGTTGGCGCCACTGCAGAGGGCGGTCATGCTGTCAAAGCCCGCCCATACATAAACAGTGACAAATGAAATTCAGACAAGCGAAAAGTGACAGACAGACCTCCCTGTTCACTAGCGCCTCTAGCGGAAAATTCACACGCGGTTACCCTCATTGCTATCGTAGACGCAAAGATGGGCAAAATGTATCATAGTTCCAGATTACAATTTCATCCGTCCAAAATGTAATCATACCAATAACGACTATACAGGGTGTCCGGCTTCGGTCTGTACAAACTTATAGAGCGTGTAGTATGAGTTATTTTATGAATAAAATTCTTCTACATACTAGGTCTAAACCCGACTCCCCTCGATCTACAGCCATTTTAATGTTTTAATATTTTTTTTGACCATGCACAGTAAAAGTACTATAACTTAAGAAGTTTAGGTCCAATCTTCTTCAAAGCTAAATTAGATTTTTACTCACTGGTAGGGGCCATCGATTTAACAGCTAAAATAATTCAAAAACTGACTTCTACATAAATTAAAATAATAAATTAAATGTAGAATTTATGATAAAAATGACATAGTTTTTTTAATTTTTTAAGATTTTTCAGAAAATAGCCCCGGGCATGATTACTTTTTATTAACTCGTCTATCAGATCTTAAGTTTACCTAAACAACGACACGAAAAACGCAATTCTGAGACAATGGGTAACCGAGCAATCGTTGTTTGAACATAGCGCTCTCTAAGGTGATTTATGACAGAGCTTCGAATTTCATGCGGAATCAGGTAGAAAAATGACATTTTGGGCATTGTTGAGGTAAGAAAGGAACAAAATAGTAATTTTAACCCGTACGGGACACCGTAACCGTAAGGGACAAAATAGTAATCCGTAACCATGACAACACCTCACCCATCTCCCATCCCCACCCAGCCATCCCTGAAACAGAACCAACCCACAAATGACGTCACTGACCTGTCGCGCACGTGAAGTGCGAATAGATGATCTTCTCGGCGTCCGGGTTGAGGTCGACGAACATCCGCAGGATGAACTCGCGCGCCGTGCTCGCGTCGCGCTGCGGCCCTGTTCACACAACACGCTAGCTACTACTTTGTGACACGTTACTAGTGTTTAATGAGAATAGGACAGGACTTTTTTGGTTATTAGGGCGGTATTTTTTATAAGAAAAGTTAATAAGTTTATTTATAATCATCCTTCAATAAAAACTGTTTTTGATAACTCTCACACACACCCTTCCTCGGGTTGTGACAGGGTATGAATAAATAACACAGCAAAAAAAATCAAACAAATTTATCTGTCAAATAAATACCTTGCCAGTAATTAATTTTTTTACTCACTACTAGAGGAGTCTAAAAACTTGAGCAATATAACCCGATCATCATCATCTCAACCCATCATGGCCCACTATTGAGCACAAGTCTCTTCTCAGAATGAGAAGGTTAAGGCCATTGTCCACCACGCTGGCCAAGTGCGGATTGGCGGACTTCACACACCTTTGAGTTTTGCGAACTCTCCGGCATGCAGGTTTCCTCACGATGTTTTCCTTCACCGTTTGTAGCAAGTGACATTTAAATGCTTAAAACGCACATAACTTCGAAAAGTCAGAGGTGCGTGCCCTGGGATTCGAACCCGGACCCTCCGAATAGGAGGCGGAGTTCTTAACCACTGGGCTATCACTGCTACTATATATAACCCGATATTGCCGCCCAATGCCAGTATAGTGATTCCCATTCTCATTATACATCATACGTAATAGCATTAACAATACTTATTGTACACGAATTACAGTCTAGCGATACTCTGGTGTAAAAATATTTAACAATCTTCATTGGTTTAAGGTGGGTTCTTAACGAAATACAATTTAAATTAACTTAGATCTAAGATATAAGCAACAAGATGAGTCATATAAATACTAAGTTAGCGTATAAGAAAATATATAATACGAATTTCATATATTTTTGATGAATTTTATTAGTAACATCTCATTATTCAGCTTTCGAATTTCCAACAGTTTCCAACAAAAACAAATGAAGACTGCAAAGTGTAGCATAACTACAAAACTTCCTAATACAATCTAGCCACATTCTCCATACGTGTAAACATCTCCTCTCTTAGGAGTTCAACCTGTGGCCGTGGTGAAGTGAGAGTAGCACGACCGGTCAGGGTCGGGATTCTCTTTCAGGTATTTCTGGAGGATAAATTCGCGCGCAGGTATTGGATCCTGTTTCGGACCTGACAAATGTTGTTAAATCGGAGTTAAGTCTTCTTGTGACAAAGGAGATGAATAGAGTTCGCATATCTTGCTTGTGTGTTATGTCGCACCGCATAAGCATATACGCCTATAATATAAGATGTACTTATCTTATAGGCGTTAAATTGATTTTTTGTGAGAAACCGATACTTTTACTACAAAATTCTCTTCACGATGCTATTCCTTCGTCGAAGCAACTGATAACTGTTTTCTAATATGTACATTTTTTAATGAGGTGCATGCATAGTACGACCTCGAATATTATTGCAATGGTGTACGCATTGTAATTGTGATAACAGTTGTTGTTGTAATAACAGTTTGCGAACATTACATGTCAAATATCTGTAGTTCTATGACTATTTTCCATTTCATTTACAAATTTTCAATTATTGCGCAAAGATAGATGTACATAATTGAGATATCCAATACAATTATCTGTTTTTAT
Organism: Hesperia comma; assembly: GCA_905404135.1. Classification (NCBI taxonomy): domain Eukaryota; kingdom Metazoa; phylum Arthropoda; class Insecta; order Lepidoptera; family Hesperiidae; genus Hesperia; species Hesperia comma. The sequence continues at coordinate 8,067,187 of FR990021.1, read as the reverse complement.
TTTAATGTACATGTGTACTAGATATTATGTTTCAACAATTTTTATCTTAATATAAGTACTTACCCTCATATTCAGGGAAGTAGTCGACGAGGTGAGAATACATAATCTTCTCTTCGAGCAAGTCCTTTTTGTTGAGGAACAGAATTACCGACGAGTGCTGGAACCACGGGTATGTGATGATGGTTTTAAACAACGCCTTCGATTCTTCCATTCGGTTCTGGAATTATATAATACAACCATTTGTAATAAAATCGAATTTTTTTTTTTTTTTATGGAATTAAGATAGCAAACGAGCATGCAGTACCACCCTTCCCCTGCCGCCCATAACAACTGTGACCGACCTAGAACTAGACTCAAAGGGACTAGGATGGTTAGTCCAGTTAGTAGATGGTGTTAGAATATTAGTTGGTTAGTTTGTTAATAAGTGTGAGGACAGGGACTGTTAGTGATAGTTAGTCCTGTTAGTTAATGTTAGTAATAGTCCAGTTAGTTATTGTTAGTATGAGTCTTGTTCCAATTCGGTCACAGATGCGTTGCTACCCCTGAGGTCTGAGATGGTCGCCTCTAAAAAAATGAAACCGGCTCCACATATATATAAATATGTTTTATATATCGCTTAGTTGGTGTTGGCTATGCCTGTGAAGGTTTCCGGGTATGATTGCCGACATATATTTCCTTAACAGAGGGATGTTTGTTCACGAGTCATGGGTTTTAGTGATGCTATATGTGGGCCACCCGAAACACAAGGAATCCTAGTGTGGAGGAATGACTGTGTTAGCTTTTATTTTTCTATGTTAATAGTCGGCTCAAACGATGGTCACCGTTCATTCGGGATCGAATAGGACGGTACAATCTAGCGACCTCTAAAAATAGGATCTGCTTGAACTTAAATAAATGGAGCCCATTACCCGATATTAACCCGAAATTGTTGCTGAATACATTTTAAAAACAAGTCAAAACGGTTTTGAACAGAATTACGGCTATCATATTACGTTTATCTCAGCATTGCTATGCAGTAACACTTAAGTGTAATCAATATCTACTTCTAATCTATCATGAATGTCAGGGTAACATACAATGATAATGGTTTATCTCAACATCAAGAGCCGAGATACAAATATTTTTAGAACATCACATAACACCCGCATAATACCAATCATTCTGTTGCAGGTACCATAAATGCAGAGAAGTATTACCTAGGCCGATTATTTTTTGGGTTTAAATTTCAGTAACAATATTTCTGTCATCAGTCCTTATTTTTGTAAAAAATAATTTTTTTGTACTTTGTCTTATTATTAGTAAAATATCATACTACAGTGTTCTTATAAAAGAGAATAGTTGAATTCAAGAAAATAAATTATACAACAATTCTGTGGCATTTAAGCCTTGTATTTTTAAAGAATAAAATCAATTTACCCTATTGACAATACAACTTAAAACTGAGCCTAATGGAATTGAGCCAGATAAAATAAAACTAAAAAAAATTACTCACCTCATTTTCAGACTCGAATAAAATTTGATCATATTCACTAAGAGCTACTAAGAATATGATAGATGTGACGTTTTCAAAACAGTGAATCCACTTCCTTCTCTCGGATCTCTGGCCGCCCACGTCGACCATCCTGTTGGAACGTAACATTTTGTAATATATTATTTGCGTATGAACATCGTACATGAAGTATTTACAATTTCACTGTGATCGTGTTCTATACGGAATTACCGGTTCCTGCTAAATAGAAACTTATTACCTGTGCTTACGGTTCAATTTAGCTTGTAAGCAAAATTTACTTACAGCATTTTAATCTGTTATGTACCTTATAAATAGGGGCGCAAAACTGTCATTTGCGTGGGATGCAAAAAATGAATTCCGTATCGAGCGCGACTATTATATAGACCATTCATGCTGGCGTGGTGGCTGTTCCGTGCAAAAAATATAGATAGGGAATTCTGAACTTTACTGCTTATTGTACAAAGTTGAAATTAGTGCCACGGGACCCCCCATTTAAATAAAATTTATCTTTATGCATTATTGCAAACGTTTCAAATTTCTCGGCACTATTCTGCATCGAAAAGCTACATGGATGGTGTACCTTTGCAGAGAATAGTAGTGAAATATAGGAAAAGATAAAGGGACTAAATAAAATCCCTCATAACACACAAGTAAGCAGTAAAAGTAGACAATAGACACTGACCGTTATTTTTTTTAAATTTTATAAATATATATAAAATAAATAATAATAAAAATACTTGTAAACATGCAACTAAATACATGGAAACTCATTAGGTTAGAAAAATTTAAAATGTCTCAAAGTACTATTTGTAACCAAAATAATTATAATTGTTAGTAAATCGCAAAGCATTCACAGTTATAGTCGGCACAATCATAAGATTCCGATATGAAGGCTGTCATCACAGTGACAATAGTGAAGTACAACAAAAATCGATGCATTAAATAAACCGATTTATAAATTTAACCGATTATAAGTAATAAGACTTTCTAATCGTTTCGTTAATTAAGTTCGGAACGATAATTTATAAACCGACCTCTGATTGTTTTCTTAAAATCAGGTAAAAACAGATGTAGCGTTGAGATTAACACCGAAAGGGATAATAAGACAATTTGACTAGTAAGTTAAGGTGAGGAAATTATAATATTAGTTATTAAAATGGAAATTTCATTAATCTAGTGAAAACGAAGAAACTATTAAACGGTTAATAATTATCCGATTTGAGTGGAAAAGGCTTAAAAACGTATGTATCGGGAATGTATAATAGCTACGAAAAATCGCAATGCTTTAGACATATTAAGAGCTCTTGTACATGGCACGTTTTTTTGACCGTACGGCGTGTTTGCCGTGCCGTAAAAAAAACGTGCTAGCGTGTACATGGCACGGCAAAGCTAACGGGCAAGACAACGGCCAGGTGCCGCTCACTTGGGATCTTTCATGAACTAATGTAATTAACAATATTCGTTATTTATGTTCATTTTACTAAGACAGAAATCAATTCAGTCAAAAATTAACTACTAGTTGCATCTATTTCTTTCTTATTTATGTAACTTGTCTTTGAAGCTCTTAATAGTATGTTTAAGTTTTAGTTGATTTCCAATTTTTTTTGGTGTGTATACTGTATACCTCTACCCCTTCTATTTGTATTTCTTTCCTAAATGTTACGTTGCCTGGAAGAAATCGCTATATAGCGATAAGGCCGCCTTTTGTGTTGTGTTGTTTGTACCCATGTATTCTGGTATACAAACAATAAAGTGTATAACAGTATAAATAAATTAAAAATAAATAGAAGTCAGTTAAAAACAGTGTAGCCAGCCGGTCACTAAACCGTGAAAATGTCCGGCGTCGTCGACACACTCACGAAGACTGCCATACAACACTGATGAAAATCACGCCGTGCGTAGACGCGGCTCGCCGAGGGGGACGCACGATGCATACGGCGGCGGCGCCGTGCCGTAATGCAGCCGCGACCGTCTACAAGCTCTCATAGTAATCCATACAACACTGACAACCGCGCCTACGCACGGCGAATTTACCGTAGATTTTTACGCCAAAAAAACGTGTGTCTACAAGAGGCCTAAGGAATCTATAACTATTTGTATTTTGAGTGTGACATGGTAGCACATACTTTCGATTATAGTAATGTATCGATTATGGTCGATTCATAAATTGTTTCTCTTGAAACATAACTATAAATCCAGCCTCCTTATAAAACATTGTAGTGACGTCTTAAATATTTGTTCAATTTTACACAATTTATGAAGTAAACTGATTAAAATAAAATAAAATTATTTAAACAATTTATAAATAACACAAATAAAAAACAAGCAGGGATGGTTTACATATTTCGCCAGAATTTCTAGTATTTACCTATGTAAGTACGTATAAGTAAGTAAGTACCTATCTAAATACTCGTAGTAAGTAAACAATATTACTCCAATTCGTTTAACCCGCTAGTTACTTGCGTTTAATATTACGGACTAATGCCTAATTAAAATATTTAACAAACTATGGGCAATTTTATAACATCATGCTACGAGCAATAGAAGCGATGTACCAATAAAATATGTTGCAAAAATGGGAAGAAGTGTTTATTATCTGTAAACATAAAAACAATTTTCCAAAGCGAAGAGGAGGTGGATTCACAAGTACATTATGTATATGTACCTACTTATAAAGCTGCATTGATAATAAATATAAACTGTGTACTGTATATGCACAGTAAATAGTGCATTGCATAATTTAACCAAAGTGACCTATCATTCACTACGAAATATCTTCACTTCATAGTATCATTACCAGCGGTTCAAATTAAAAAAAAATATTTCCGTAATAAGTAGGTAAATTGAAGACGTCCACGTCCATACAAGGTTAGTTTGTGTTCATACATGACAGACGTCATATCGGAATCTTATGATTGTGCCGACTATAGTAAGCGGTATTAGAACAAAAAGCGCTAAAACCTAATTAAGGTCGATCACATACAAAAATTGTGCCGCATTACATTTAAGGCACTTCTCACACAAAGCTATTTACGAGCTACGCGTCTGCAATGCAATCCAAAATTTGTATGTATTAAATAGCGTAATGTGAGAAGTGCCTAAGCCTTGATATCAAATAATTGCTGAAACATAAATTTATACCTAAAACTTTGTACTCGAAATAACATTTACCTTGACCGGGAATCAAGCTCTGGACACTTCAGTCGGGAAGAGAGAAACTTTAAGCTACTTAAACGTTACTAACAATCTGCCTCCAACGCAAAATTACATTGTTTTATTTATTTAAGTAAGTACCAACAATAAAAGATATATTGGATATCATAACCTTGATATCGTTCAGAACCGCGGAAACCTAGCGATTCCACACTAATACTGTTTTCTGTGACGGCCATTGTGTACTTTACCTATAATGTCGTTATACCGCTTCATCAAGCTAAGTATACGAGTAATACTATTAATCAACATTTGATACTTTCAACGTCTTGAAAAAAGGGGGTTCTCAAATGGACACGTATATAATATATTTAGTAATATTATTGGATTTGCAAAATTTTTACTAATTAATGCCAAAAAGAGCTTTTAAACACATATACAACATTTTATTGCTATTTGTATTTTTACTGACTTAAAAACCACTAGTAAATAATCTAGTAGTGGTCGGATTTCGACCACTACTAGATTAGTAGATTATTTTTGTATTTAATAAAAAAAAATCAAACGGAAAATACGCGAGGGATTTCGCATTATTTAATATCTCTGTTACTGGGTACCTATTTATAAACTAAAGGAATGCCCATGCCCATATCCAAATTGAGGATTTACTAAGTCGCTAAAATAATAAAGATAAGGAACTCTCTGTGCGCGAGTCCTACTCATACTTTTCAATTACTCAATATGTTTAAAATTTTAAATAATACTCAAAAAAATATTTAATAGACTCTAAATGTTGAATAGTATTCCAATACATACATAATTATAATTTGCACAACTTTATTTATTCGAAATCACGGGGCAATACCCAATTGATTCTCTACATGACATATGCAAGGCTTTATATTTATAACTAGCTGACCCCGCAAACGTTGTTATGCCATATAAATTATTTCTAGGAAAATGACTATTAAAAATAGGGGTTGGTGATAAAAGGGTGAAAATGTAGGGTTGTATGTATTTTTTAATGCCACATTATAGAAAAATAACAAAAAATTGTGTCCAAAAATTAAAAAAAATATTAATGGTTAACAACCCTTATCACTTAGGGGTACAAAAAATAGATAGTAGCCGATTCTCATACCTACTGAATATACATACAAAATTTCGGAGGAGTATGGTAACTAACATTGTGGCACGAGAATTTTATATATGTATAAGAAGATACTTGCCTGGCTAGCAAAGTAGCAACTACAGTCCTAAAAACCTTTGGTCTTGGGTGTTATTGAAGTGTGTAAGCGTTTATTATAAATTACTAGCGGCTCGGCCGCGGTTTCACCCGCGTGGATCCCGTTCTCGTGGGAATATACGCATGTATTATACATATAAACCTTCCTCTTGAATCACTCTATCTAATAAAAAAACCGCATCAAAATCCGTTGCGTAGTTTTAAAGATTTAAGCATACAAAGGGACATAGGGAAAGAGAAAGCGACTTTGTTTTATACTATGTAGTGATTAACCATGATCATAAACATTTTAAAGTTTTTATAATAGTATACATCATGGTCATCATGAAATCTAATGGCGACATCTACCATAATTGATTTGTTTTGATTGGTTTTGTTTGTTGATTATTTACAAATAAAAGCTGAAACGGATGCTTTCTCCACATTACTCATTATTTACACTATAATAACATAATATCCTTAATTAGCCATAGATTATGTTAAGGGAACGAGGAAAATCGATCTAGCAAATTACATACTACTCTACAGATTATTCATTAAAGTAAATCCACGGTATATCCTTAAAACTGAAATATAATGCTATATTACTCATACCATAAAGGCTATTTATACACATAGTCGTGTCCGCATATGAATATAACACATTCTTGTAGTTTGTAGGAGCCTAAAAATATTATTTTTAATTAGTATATTTAAACGTTATGCACCATACAATTGTACAGAGACGTTGGCGGACCTAAGTTGATTTTAATATGTTTTCTTGTATGATAGTAATTGCATGTAAAATAAATCCTTAACACATCCATAATCGGTCATAAGTTGATCAAATGAATTCAAATAAAATTTGAAAGCTGTAAAACCACTGCAATGAACACAAAATAAACTTCACTAGTCAAATAATTGCTTTTTACAAAAAAAAAATAACCGACTTCAATCTTGATAAGTAGAGATAACTCAAAAACTACTCGCCAGATGGCGCTCAATTCAACATATAAGTGTAAAGTTCTCGTCACTACAAATTAATCAAGCCCAAACACTAGATAACTGCAGTAAATCGTTGAGGAGTTCCCTCGACTGTCTTTCGGCTTCATCAGATCGACTCCAGATCTTCATGAAATGGTAGCGCTTTAATGTACTTATGATAACATGAACAAACACACTAGTTGTCCATACAATTTTCGAAAGTTCCCCTCGATTTCTCCGAGATGCCATCATCAGATCCTGGTGTCCTTATCAGGGGACCCCACTGCGCATATTTACTTTACAACAAAAAAAGAATTATCAAAATCGGCCCATAAACGACGGAATAATCGCTGAACGTACATAAAAAAAAAAGCATATATACGGTCGAATTGAGAACCTCCTTCTTTTTTGAAGTCGGTTAAAAATGGCGATCTAATACTGATACCCATGTGAAATGCATCACTTTGATTGTCTTTTATGTATTTCATAGAGTTATCAGGCTGAATTTAAGCATTAAAGTGGGATATAAGTAATATTTAAATATTCATTGTGAAGCAATCTACAATTTAATTGGGGTACAAACTGGCATCATCACCGGAGCATACTGGCAGGGTACGGCTAGCTTACAGGGAGTTCACTCGAACATACCTAAATATGATGCCGTCAAGATCGAAAGGATATTCTAGAATACCGGTAGTGGGTTGTCGGGCGCGTAGAATGTCCTGTTCAGTCGGCAGATAGTCTGACGCTTCGATTCTTGCCAGATCGCTTAAATAACTGCAAGTCATTCAAAGCAACTAAACTAAACAATTACATGCGAAACATAGGAATTTACCGTGAGAGACCTTAGGGCGTTCAAGATTTGATTTAGAGGTGCTATTTGATTTTGTAATTTGGTCAACTAAAATGTGTGCAGCACATACACTCTATGCAAACTTCGTATTATCTTTCAGCTTTCACCATCCCAAAAACCAATTAAAACGAAATTTGAGAGTCATTAAATAATAAAGTACACCCATTGGAATAATGTGATAAAGTATACACATCTGCTTATTATAGCCCAATAAACCGCCCTGAGATACTCCACAATAAATCCCATTCACAAAGCTGACCAGACCAGACCAGTAACACATAAAACATATAACGTATCCGTACGACCGAACATGCGAACCATGCGACAAAGCAAAGCATGCGATTTCGGTGACCGTCATATATTTTTACCTAAATCTTATCTCTTCCAAGTCAAAAGGGTACTCAATGATACCCGTTGTGGGCACCCTCACACGTAGGATGTCCTGTTCAGTTGGTAAGTAATTTGGTGCCGCCACGCGGTCTATCTCCTGCAAGTAGCTATAGAAAAATCGATTTTCAAATTATATTCTAATAAACGCCCAACAGACTCGAATGGAACCAACAAGTAAAAAATAATTTGTTCCAAAATTAGAAAATGATCTATGGGAGCTTTACTGCTGGCACATTTGTTACTTTTTTGCGAGTGCCGTTCTTAATTTAAATTTATATTTAGATATCTGTACAATTCAAGAAATTGCATTTCAAAATGCAAAGTAGTTCGATTGTCATGTAGTTAAATTTAATATATCAATTATCATTTTGGTGCTTGTGATTAGTGTAATTACTGAATGACTGGGTGTATAGTCAAACAGCTAATCATGAACCAAAATCAATGCGTAGGTTATATCTCTTCATCTAGGAAGGTGAAAAAGTTATGCGTCAGATATTGCAATAATTGGTGTGTACAAATTGAATCATTGAGTTCTCACGCTTTCGTTGTAGCAGTTGCGTCAGATTTCTCTCGGGAAACAATTAGTTCATTCGAGATTTACAATAGAACTATGATGTAATACACGGAGCCATGTTATTATGGTTTTGTTGTAATAAATCATTATTACAATCGTTTGTATTCGATTTAACATTTGTCAAACATTGGCCAAAGCAAATATCGACCAAAGAATATGCAACGTGAACTTGAATTTCCAATGGATCCAGTCATGGATTTTGCTTGAACTATAGATTGTATTTCTCTGATTTGAATTAACAACTATTGATATTTTAAGTATTTAGCATTTTCAATATCAGCTCTTGGCTCAGATTGGTTTTGGTTCGACCCAACCACATAGTCTGAATATAGTTTCAAAGAGGACATAATATTTTAAAAAAAAGTTCTACTTACTATTTGGCGGAATCGGTGAGCTGGTATTCACGTCGCCGGTCGTAGCACTCCTGTATGCCGGAGTCGGCCCATAGAGCCTTGATGGCTTCCACGTACGGGCTCTCGAATGTTGTTACACTCTCGAAGTCGATCGACGAGATCAACTCCGCTTGCTCCTGAAAAACGAATTTACAATGTGTCATTACAATTTGTGAAAAAAATTAACTTTGGTTTATATGGGGTAAAATTTATTCACCTAGGTTGACTACAAACGTTTTGGTAGAAACATCAGTGAGAAACTAAGCAAGTAGATGCCTCGTTACTTTTTTTCTCAAATTTTATTTAAACTCCCAGTTTGGCACCACCCCATTCAAAAGAAAGGTTTACAGGGTAAGGTTTTTTACCAGCTGCCTAGCTGCTAGCCTGCTACATAAACTGACCGTAAATTATTTTTAACGTGTATCTGTTGAAGTTTCGGGAAGACAGAAATATGAATAAAGGTACCTCTGCTTTTATTTTGGATGGCAACACATTGGTGACGTCTTTGATGTTATTAATATTTACAACCTATGTCAGTACAAAATAAAGTGCAATTTGAGCAAATCAATTCTTTTATACTTGGCGCATACTTATAACTTACATGTTACACTTGCATGTTCAGTAATCATTTTAAGGTTTTTTATTAATAAAGAAACATCATATTATATGCTATTAACTGGAACCTATGCGTGTTACGTAGAGCTACAATTTTTCTTATATGTATATCTAATCATTCATCTGTCATGATCAGGACAGAAAATACACAATAGCCAGCTAAGATATTTAAAACTGAATATAATTATACAATTGTTATTGTTTAGGAAAATAGTAACTCACAAGTCCTATATATAACTTATAACATGTTTATTTATATTACAGGTGTGGGATTCCCAACATCATTAAATCGCAATTTTCATTTTTGGATACGTCTGATTGTTTATCTTAAAACTGCGCTTACAAATCACCTTTTGTTTTGATGGCAGTATCAAATTGGCATCTGTTTGGTATATCTTGAACCTTATAACCTTTAATATCTTGTAGTTATATGGAAGTGGCAAATAAAACTAACCATTAATGGGCTACATCACTAATATATTAAAGAGTGGGCTATGCATTTAATCAAAAAAAAACTCAAGACAAATGAAAGACCTGTAGCCTAAATAGGAGTGACCATAATCGATGATCCATAGAACCCATAATAATTAATGAAAGGATTACATTGAACATAAAGTATGACTTTTTAAGACCACCAGGTATAAAAACTTTCAGCAGCCAGAATAACGTAATCCTTCAAAAAATATGAGATTATAATCAAAGAATCATGGCAGATTTTGTACATAAAAAATAATAATTCTCGAGAATTTGAAATAACTTGTAATTGTTTAATTAGACTTCAAGTGTTATCCTGAACTATTCAAAATATTTTTAAAACCCGGGGATCCTAAAATCATTTTCTTATTTACATAGTTTACCATTTCTGGACGAACATTTTGAAGTAGATTCTGTCTTGTTATATCAGCGTTTAATCTGTGATTTCGATTGATTTGTAATCTGTTGGAACAATTACTTACTCTGTATCGTAGACATTGTCATTGTCACATGTCACATTGTCATTGGACTGCGAGCGTTTTGATTGATTGTCATGTCATTATTATCATTTCTTATGTCACTTTGACAGTTAGCGTACAAATGGCGTATTTTTATAATGGCAAGAAAGTGAAGAAAATTATATAATTTTTGATTATATAACCCCGAGGTTTAAAAATATTTTATATATGTACAAGTGTTGCTAAAAATAAGAAATAAATATTTATAATATTAATATACTCATTCCAGGCTCTCGAGTTTTTAATTTTTTTTTGTACAATTCAATGTATGAAACTTGCCATGATTCTTTGAGTTTCAAAAACCATCGAATAAACGTATTCTGTTGAAAATGTTTAATTTTTATAGCATGAAGTTAAAATCGGACTAACAGAGTAAAGGATTTCGTAAAATACCTAACGCTTATCTAACTAAAACCACTAACTAGCCAAATGATCGCTTTAATCGCAACCGCCCACAGAGAGCGGCGAACATTTCGTAGTATAATACAATGACCATGTCAATTATTTTGGTGGTATATTAAAAACTAGCTATGCCCGCGTCTACGTGCACGTGCATTTTTTCCACTTACATCCCGATCACGCGGGATTTCCGGGATCAAAAGTAGACTACATGTTGCCCCACAACCACCGCTATCTTCCAGTGAAGGTGTCATAAAAATCGATTCAGCCGGAGATTATCGTGTACAAACAAACTTTTTTTACTACTTTATGTTCTGTTATTGTTTCTTATCCCCCTGAATAATTTCTTTTTAAATATATAAAGTGTAACGACAAGTTTTGACACTCTTATTCTAAGTATAGAAAGATAGATGATACTCACCACGTTGGCCGGACTTCCGTAAGATATTTTGAGTAGATCCATAGCGCGTATCATACTCTGCATCGCCATGAAGATGTTCTGGTAGACGAGCTTGATGAAACCCCGTTTGTCTTCATCGCTATACCCGGAGCCGTGGATGATTCTCATCTGCTTGATGAATGTTGACTTGCCCGACTCGCCAGTGCCTGGAGCAAATAGTTATAGTTCACGTTTAAACAAATGAGTATTGAAATCGTCGTAGTAAACCTGGTGGCTTGAAAGTCAACATTTCCTTTGTTCAGATCTGTTTTCATGGCCAGCAACGCGTCGGTAATGCCTTTAGAATTGCTGACAAAAAGGCGGCGGTAAAGCTACCGATCAGATGACTCATTTAACGTTTATATGTTAATTACATAAAAAGAATAAAACATAATTAACATATTGTGTATCAGATTTAAATACTACAAAGCATTTTTCTCGAGCAGATTAGTAATCTTATTGATGTGGTCACAACCGTTTTTGAACATCCATCCTACTAATATTATAATCCTACTAATATTCCTACTTTCCTACTAATATTATAAATGCGAAAGTTTGTAAGGATGTATGTGTGTGTGTGTGTTTGTTGCTCTTTCACGCAAAAACTACTGAACGGATTTTCATGAAACTTTGCAGTAATATAGCTTAGACATCGGAATAACAATTTGTTAAAATTTATAGAGATTTTTGAAGGGACTGGTTTCCCGAAGCGAAGCGAGGGCGGATTTACTAGTAATAATATACGCTCAAGTTCTTATCCACTGCAGTGTGACAAGGAATGACCCAAAATCCATAAACCTTTACCATTGAATTGATAGACAGGTTTGCAGCTATAACCTTGAAAACAATTGAATTGGTAGATAAGATGGCAGCTCGTCGGACTGGTGAAGGTGTTTAGCACCTTTTTAGTATGCAATCCATATAATAATAATAATAAATAATAATAATAAACGCTAACACACTCATACCCCCGCAGTAGGTTACTAGGTACCTGTGTCGCGGGTGGCATGGACTACACATATACAAACACATTACAATTACACCCATGACCCGAGTACAAATATTTATCTGCCACATAAATATCTGCCCCGGCCGGGAATCGAACCCGGGACCCCTCGCGTCGCAGGCAGGGTCGCTACCAACTAGGCTACAGGGTCGTCAAATACCATATGGAACTAGGGATACAGAGCCAGCTGATTTCAAAAGGAGCCAGTGGATGAATTGGACTTCATTTCAGACATCGTTTAGCTACAAACTAGCTACTAAAACCTGCGGGTGTCTAACGATGAACAGTAAAGCAAGCCTAGTCACGCGATGTCGAGACTTCGAGAGAACGCTTTTACAGCCTTAAACAAACTAATGTTTCAACCTAAAAAAATCTCTATCAGACAAATGGCTAGAATTTGTCGAGAACAAGAAGATAAATTGACTATTTGTATTAAATCAGAGATCCCAATAACACTAGTTATTTTAAAACACAAGTGTCATTTCATTATTTCAATAAATTGTAAAGTTTCAGGATATCAATGAACAAGCCATTTAAAATACATATGAACGGTGACTTTTAAGCACAATTTTATTGCAACCAACAATCATTTATACAGGGCTAAATTATTATTTAGTAGGTTTTGACGTGACAACGTCTTATAAATTGGTTTGCCGGGAGGCACTCCAAGAAACTGCGTTAGTAAGCTCCGCTCACGTTCCTTGGTGACAGTGTACAGAAAATGGTACAGCGCCATCTATGGTTAAGTAGAGTAACTAGTTTGTTACCTCACTTAGTTGTGACTAATGGTTAATGGTCTAACGGTTAGCAGCGCTAGATGGCGGATGGTGTTACAATGTTTTAAATATAATTCTTTGTATACGTTTACCCCATGAAGATACGGGAACGCAGGGTCAACTTCACAAATAACCACAACTGCTTGCAAACCCAAAATAGCAGTTTATTATAAAACCAAAGAAGTCGACACATTGCATTTTACAAATTTTTCTCTTATATAAACTCCACGTTACACTCGTTAGCGCGTTTCACAAATTGGTACAATGCCATCTTGTTTACAAGTGAGGAACTATTTAACAAAAATAAAACATTAAACTTAAATTGCTTCCGCCTTCACATGACGGTTAGACAGTATAAATAAATGTTTTAAATTGTTACTATTATTTCATCCTTCTTCCTACTATACGAATGAATATTCACATTAAAATTATTTTACCACTTAAAGTCGTTGTCACGTAAAACTTTCGCCCGTATACCGACGTTACAGGCAACCAATTTTTTTCTTAATTTTATTTTTATTTTGAACGTTAAAGAAGTGAAAATGAGTATAGAATAGTATGGCCGTGTTGGAAGAGTGGTCTGAAAACTATATTCCCAACTCAGAGAGCATGGGTTTAAATCTTTCATGCACTTTTAATTTTCAATTGGGTAAAGGAAAACATTGTAAGGAAACCTACATATCTGAGAGTTCTCTACAATTTTCTCAAATGTATGTGAAGTCTACTCATCTGCAGTTGGCCAGTGTGGTGGACATTAATTCATTAGTCCTTAATTATATGAGGAGTCAGCTGTGGGATAGTTATGGGTTGCGATGATGGCAATGTATACTTTGAGTCGTGCAAAATCTACACTGAACAGGAAATTTCAGAATGTAGGTACACTAAATTCAATGTAAATGTTTTAAGGTAAAAACTGTGTATAAATAAAGCATACCTATCACATTTTTTATAAATTTTCATATTTTTTGTGCACAAACAACAACATCTTCCCACATCCTCAGAATGTGTCATTCATACACAAGTTGTCATGTGATAAGTAGGCAAGGAGTAGGCTCCCATTGTATTATTATATTATCATGACAGGAAATGTAGAAAAAAAATCGAGTAAAGAAGACTAAAATAAAAGAAAAATAAGATAAAATCTTTTACAAAAATAGCTCATGAGCTAACCATGGATTTTTGATATCATCTACTCCCATTATTCTTTCTAGTCCAAATTTAGTAATAAGTACCTAAATCTTATGTTGTTGATTTTTAATTAGTATTGTAGATGCCAAATCAAGAATGGCAGAAAACTAATAAGCATGCCCGGAAATCACTAATAATAATAATAATAAGCCTCTTATCCTGAACTACTTTTTTCTCTCTTTTATATTGTGGCTTTCTCTTTATTTATAAAATATCTCTGAGTTCAGTGTGCCTCTTGGCAAAGGCCTCCTCCAACAATTTCCATTGTACTCTATCTCTAGCAACCCTTCTCCATTTTGGGCCTGCCGTCAGTTTTAGTTCGTCTTCCCATCTCTTGCTTTGTCTTCCTCTGTTTCTTTTTCCATCTCTGGGGTACCAGTCTGTTATGATGTTGCTCCATTTCTCTTTTGTTCCGCGCAGCATGTGCCCAGTCCATCTCCACTTCAAACTATCTATTCTAGTGAGTATGTCTATGACTTTTGTCTTACTTCTTATGACTGTGTTTCGTATCTTATCTTGTTTCTTCACACCTATCATACTTCGTTCCATAGCTCTTTGGCAGTGTTCTAGCATGTTTCTGTGTTGTTTCGTAAGAGCCCAAGTTTCACACCCATATGTAATACATGGGAGAACGCAGGTATTGAAGACCTTCCTTTTGATACTGATACTAAGATCTGTGGATTTCATAATCTCTTTCAGTGACCAATATCTTTTCCATCCGTTAGCTATTCGTCTTTTGATTTCTTTCGTAGTTATGTCTGTATGTGAAATGATTTGTCCTAAATAGATATATTCATCTACATATTCAACAGGTTGGTTGTTAATTTTAATTTCATATTTATTTGAGTTTGTTAATAGCTTCGTTTTGTTTATATTCATAGATAAGCCCACTTTCTCACTCTCTTTATTTAGATCTTGTATCATTTTTTCTAGGATCCCTGGTTGTTCTTCAAACAAAACAATATCGTCAGCGAATCTAAGATGGTTTAATTTTTGTCCATCAATATTTAATCCTTGTTGGTCCCAGGTTAGCTTTCGAAATATGGTTTCCAGCACCGCCGAGAACAGCTTTGGAGACATCGGGTCGCCCTGCCTGACGCCTCTTTTTACTTGGAATGTCTCACCCAAGGTTTCCAGTTGTACTCTTGCCTTACTGTTGGAATAAATGTTTATAATGGTGTTTATGTACACTGTCGGGATTCCCTGGTTTCGTAAGCTTTCCCATATGGCTGTGTGGCTAATGCTGTCAAATGCCTTAGAATAGTCGATAAAGGCCATATATATCGGTTTGTTGTACTCATTGTATTTTTCCATAATTTGCTTGACTGTGTGAATGTGATCTATCGTGGAGAAGTTTTTCCTAAAGCCAGCTTGTTCCTTCGGTTGGTTTTCATCGAGTGTGTTGCTTATTCGGTTTAAAATAATTTTGGAGAAAATTTTATATATGTTAGACATCAGACTTATTGGTCTGTAATTCCCTATGTCGTCTTTTTGACCTTTCTTATGTATGAGAATGACATGGGATGTCTGCCATTGTTCTGGAACCTGTCCCGATCTCAGGATGCCGTTGAAAATTTGAGTTAATATGGGGACCAGTTCTTCTACGGTTCCTCTCAGTAACTCGTTCGTGATTTTATCAGGACCTGGTGCTTTGTCTAATTTTTGGCTTAGTATGGCTTTCCTAGTTTCACTGGGTAATATGTCAGGTTCTGGGTTCCCTAAGAGAGGATTATTATTTAGAGTTTTTCGACTTATATGCGTAGTGATGTCATGGTTGGAATATAGATTGCGGTAGAATGTTGTGGCTATTTTAATTATGTTCTTTCGACCTGTTACGGTTTTTTGGTTGTTTTTTAATTTCGGGATCCATTGATTTGATTCTCGGAGTTCTTTAAGAGCTTTTCTAGTTCCTCCTGTCCTCGCTATATGTTTTTCTATGGAAATCACTATTAACCATATTAATATTAATTGACATACTATTAACACATAACACTCTAAGAATAATAAAAAATGTTTTTAATCACAGTAATCTCAAATCTCTACAAGCAAAATAGCCTACAGTAGAACTTTAGAAAATATTTACAGTAACATGAAAAAAAATTGTAAAAATTCAAACTGTAGATAACAGCCTAATGAATGGAAATGCCACATGAGTTAGTGGTCATTATCGCCCACAATTAATATCAATAATATTAAAGGGCTCAAATGTGGATTAAAATTTGCATTATATCTTACTTAGTGAATTACTGAGTGGGCTCCATATTTCTTTATATTTAGATTTTTTAAGGTATTTGGATAGTTGAATAAACATTTATATATCTACCTATCTAAATCTACAATTACCAGGCATTTTAAATTTAATAATACCAAGGAAGCCTACAGTCACACTCAATACCTTAAATTTGAAAGAAAAATTCAAGTAGAAAAAAATGGGTCAAGTCTGAAGATACCACTCCCAACAGAAAAAGAGCAAAGTACTTTATATTCCAGTACGAGAACATATTATTTGTGAGATTTTTAGTAAATCCAGTGTGCAATCTGTGATAAACATCTTCGTTTTATCTGAATGACATGAAATTGATAATGTTATAATCTGGCCGCGCTAAGAATGCGTTCCTGACACATGTCAATTCGTCATGACTAGTGATGTACAATAAATAACATTATGCGTTGTAACAAATAACAATAACAACATGCATTCATTATGCATAATATTTATTAAATTTATATGTTGTTATTTTTATAGGAATTATGTTTCAATATATTCAATAAATATTCGTTATGTAAATAAAATTTTTAAGGAATTAATTAATTGAATTGAATCATAATTTCTGAATGTAATCAAGAGAAAAAAAATAAAATGTTTTATTTATTTCTTTTATTTTCATTTGATTCACCTGAGCGATATTATAACAAAAATTTTCCTAAGCTATGTTTGGGTGTACCTTTATTACAATAATTTATTAACTTTATTGAATACTTAGTACATTATTTATATAATCTATTATAAAATTATAACATTTTATTTTATATTTTACCGACATTGTATTAAGATTACAAAAATATTCGATTACAATTGCCTTGTTATTTTGTCACATCACTACAAAAACAAAAAGTTGATATAACATGGATATAACCTTGAAAGAGCGCCGTTTGACGTGGTTTTCTTTTAAAAGTTATTGTTTTTATATTTGTTATTTAAGTAATTGTAATAATTTTAGCCCAAGATAAATACATTTATTGTAAGTTGGCATAATTATTCCATTTAATGTTTGATTTTAATGTTATCACTCGTTAATAAGGCAATTAAAAGATATTAAAAAATTGGCAATTAATTGTACGCCAGTTCAAAGTTACATCGCCCAGTCGATCGCGATCTTTCAGAGACGCATTCTTAGCGCGGCCAGACCATAGTGTATCACAAATATAGCTATCAGTATGGCCTAAATATCTCATTCAAGAAAACAATTAACCAGCATCCATAACTACATTTCTCTTTGTAAGCCAAGGAGAATTTATAAGTTCAACTAGGTAGTTTATAGTGACAATGATAAAATATGAACTACTTATTTTATGAGCCTCTATTTTATGACTGGTATCTAACAATTGTTTATCATTTGTGTTTGGTGGTGGTTCAGTATTCTTAGTACTGACATTACAAATGAATACTGCACAAAATTTACCAAAGACAAAATAGACTAATCCAATAATGGGAAAAAAATTTACAACGTTTGCTTATTGACAAGTGTTATTATACAATAAATGAATACCTAACAGATCGATTAAAATAATGGTTAAATTTTTATGTAATAATGTAATGCTGTGTTTAATGTAATAATAATTAGGATATTTTATTTAATTTAATACTATTTTTATTTTATTAATTATTTGTATTTGTATAACTAATTGATGATTAGATGATGATAACTACTATAATAATAATGACATGATGTATATTTTTTGATGTTTCTGAAATTAATTTAATGATTTCATTCATTTTATTTTTCTGTGTGATATTGTATGCCCGCTTGTGGCGGGAATACAGAGTTCATATTATACTTGTAACATCCAACAAAATTGTACCTACCTGTATTCGACAATAAAGACTATTGATTGATTGATTGAAAAATTGTTCAATTTTGTTGCTGTCAATCACCTTGAAAACAAAAATATATGCTCTTACCTAATCATATAATTATCATGAATGCTTTACATTACTTTAATATTGCAGTAAAAACATCATGCAAATGTTGCAAGGCCAGAACCAAGTTTAGTATTAAGGAAATTATCTTGAAACCTTAAAAGCACTATTAGTTGATGAAAAATTACCAATAAGACTATGTAAGGGATACATATATATACCTTTAATAAAATGGAAATTATGTATGTAACTATACTCCAGTGACTTTCGAGCTGGATAAAAGGTAAATATTGCGTTGCCCAGCAAGAGTAAACAACCATGTAACACAAACTTTTCGTCGTATTATCACTATAATTATTATTTTGTATGGTAAGCGAAAATCTTAACAAAAACACGTAACACTCATTACACTAGCAATATTAACAAAACTAATATGGCTAAACATAAATCTAAACTGCAACAAACAATAAAATTAACTAATTAAGTGAAAGTAAAGAAAATTAAATACGAGTATAGCTCAACTGTGAACAATATGTAAACAAACAATGGCCAATGTCGACCTGCCGGCCAGACTGCCACTGTCAAACACAGACTGCCATAGACTGTCAAAGATAACTTAAACTGAAGTTCTTGTTTTGGTTTTGTTGTTTAAGATCGATTCTATTTATTTTACATTATATTTACATTGTAAATTAACACGGATTAGTTATTTAAAAGAGTCCAAAACTTAAATAAAATTATTATCGTGTTTAAAAAATTATTGTAGTTCATTTTAATTTTATACATAATATACTGCGTGGAATGAATCGAATATAAGACGACCAAGTTGTAAAGTCAGCTGGCGTCATTATTATGGTAAGGATTTGGTAGAAATTTTCTTTTTTAGGTTTTACAGGCTTTTCAAAATTTACATCATTGGGAAGAAGGTTTCAAATCGCTCGACGTTTTTAAGGTTGTGGCTGCATGAGTAATTTAGTAACGAAAGCGTTAAATGATATTAGTTTTACCGCATTTTCTCGCAGTTTGAAGTATTTATCGATCGTTCCATAGTTAAATATGGATTCAGAAAAATTTTAGTGAGCAATCTAGTTTTACAATAACACGTTTGATTCAGAAATACATGTTGGTTAGTGACAGTTAGTGAAAACCCTACAAAAGAATTTTAATGGTTTGCTTTGGTTTTGTCCAGCTCCAATCTGAATGGAGTATAGGCTTGATTATTCATAAAAACCCCAAAACGTAATATTTTACATATCTGTCAGTCTGGTCACCTGTTTGTGTAAAAACATTAAGAACTTTTGATGATATTTAACCTATTTGTGGTCATAATTTACTTCTTTTTGATCAATAGTACCTGCTTAAGAGACAATAATCACAATTTATGACAGAAAAGTTGTGGAAATAACAAAGGCAATATATTACAGGGAAAAAATATATACTTATGGGAATAATTAAGGCAAAGGAAGGCGAACAACCAAAGTGAAGGTAGTGGTACTAAGTATCAAATATTATTGCATCCACTGAAATAGATGTAACTTGCTGTATAATTCCCATAGATATTTGTAGATAGCGCGAGATTTGTAGGCTGTGTTACGACTGATATTGCGCTATATCCAATGTTGTTAAATTCAAATTCAAATCTTTATTTCTCCGAAGTAGGTTTTTACAAACTCATTTCGAAAGTAAAGTTACACCATCGCTTCAACAAATCCCTATGGTGAGTGGACTTGGAAGAAGAAGCGGCAAGAAACTCCCAAGGAGTCTCTTTTTTCTCTTTCTCCACTCACAGTACAGGTAGCACTTACTACTAATTATGGCTAAACACAAAAAAAAAAACTAATTCTAGTCTAAGTGGAACTGGTCGCGGCATTATCACACCCAGGCACCCTTATCATTAACATATTCATCTATAGTATAATATCCTTTACTAACAAGTTGTGATTTTACACGTCGCTTGAACATTTCAATAGGTAAATTGGGTATCTTATTGTAAAATTTAACACCAAGCCCCATAAAAGATTGCTGCACCTTATGCAGGCGAAATGAAGACGTAACCAAATTGTGTTAGTGATTACAACTTATAAATTTCGGACATGCTATGCATGCATGATTGCATGCGTTTTGCTATGCAAAGTTACAGAAACATTATTAAGGCTTCATATAAATTATTTACTGTTATTAACTTAGGAAAGAAAAGTGGATGTCAATTGTCCGTAAAAAAGTTAAATAAAGTCCGTTAAAAAAGTTAAGTTATACACTCATTAACAATGTGTGTGTGATTTTAAGCATCATTAGGAAGCAGTTGTGTTCAATGTAAAGAAATGTACAGTGTCCATTTTATGAATAGGTTTGTACATTATTAGTTGTTGTTTTTACTTAATTATCAGTTTTTGTTATAAATCTTATAGTATTTTCATATAATGAATGTGAAAGAATTATTTTGAAATTAATTAATGTAAAATAATAACAATTATAAGATCATAATTTTTTATATAATTCCGATATTCACTTTTATGAATTTTAACTAATTTTCTTTCTTTTTAAAATTTGGAAACACATTTTATGAATATACATTAGGTAATTTATATTTCAATTATGTTATGGTATGCCAATTACTTTATGTATATAAAGATTTCATGCTACATACATTTTACATGATTTTAGTCTTGATGTATGTAAATTAAGTATTTGTTATTATTTGCATTTTGTTAAAACTGTAAATTGATATAATATGCTTTAAATTTTTTATGAACACTTTTTAAAATTGTTATTGTGTTTAGTACATTTTAGAAGCATATAATAATAAATACCTACCTGAAAAATATAATGTCACTGTTTTTTTTACTTTTATTAAATGATAACTAATTGACTCACCAAGCAAAAGCAGTTTGAGTTCTCTTCTGGCATCGCGTTTGTCCTTTCGGAGTTGTCGCTCTATCTCCTGGTTGATTCTTTTCTGTTCTTTGGCTTCCTCTGACATGCAGCACTCCATCTTTCTTCAGAGCGGAGAGCCGCGAACTGTCCTCGCGTACGGAGCCCTGTCCTTTCGGCAGGCCTATCAACCGACGCACACCACTCCTAAAAATGACATCGAACATTACACTCACTGTTTCACAAGTAAGGGCCCGCGCTACGAAAGCGATCCGTCACAATATCACGTACCGAACACACGGCGCGCGAACAATCATCCGAACTAAAAACTAATAAATACTAAAACCGACAATCCGGACACTGGGTGTGGTGACTTTTGATCGGTCATATACATATACGCTTCTGTCAACTGCCGACATAAACACTTCGAAATCCGTTTATATATGAGCGTGGAACCTTGTAAAGCGATCCTATAATCCTATTAATGTAACTAGATTCAAGAAACCTATGGCTATTTCCCGCACGTGTGTAATAATATGATTAAAACTGTGAGCAAACTGCGGATTGATGATACCTAGGTAATCTACTGATAACTAGAACGGCCTATGTCTAGGTTACGATGTGATTTCCCGGAGCTTACTACGTGAGAAATTTCGCATATAACACAGGTTTTTTACATATTACGTACCCGAATATATATCCATAGGGCACGATCAAATGTTTCACCTCAAACTATTGCACTAACCACGGTTTTATCACTCAAGTCATACAACGTCCGCCTCTCTCAATATGGCGCTGGGAGATTTTGGGCGATGGAAACTACTGCGCGTGCGTCGTGCAAGTATTAGTAACAAAAAAGTATAAAGCTCTAAATTAATATGTTCTAAATTAAGCAATATTTTTTTATTTAACGGTGGATTAAAAACAATGATATGAATTTATAATAGAAAAAAATTAACATGTTCATCAAATTATTTATGAATGAAATGAATGAAATATAAATGACAGATAATAACTGTCATGGTCATGTCATGTCAGTTCACTCATTCACATCTATTTAACCATAGATGTATAAATTAAACTGATGTATCACAAAATAAGGATGTACAGTGCGCCCAACTTATCTCTGAAATGGCAAAAATTGGAACTAACGAAAAGTCATTAATAAGTACGTTGTGGTCATTCATCTGTCAGTTACTAGTGTGCAATGATTGGTCAAATGAATGTCAAATGCGTCCGACAGCGCCTCTTTCGTTTCAATCTTAAGTTGGGTTTACTATATAGTAAAGTGAAATAAAACTGTGTTTTTTTCTTACATTGATCTATTTGGACTATCTTATTTGTTACAAAAGGGAACTTTACAATGTAAAAACAAAAAAGTACTTATTTGTGTAATTTTTTAAAGGAGAAACTAAAAGACGCGAAATAAAGTTATTCCATGATTAATATTTATTTTGTCTTTTTTTAGGGTTCCGTACCCAAAGGGTAAAACGGGACCCTATTACTGAGACTTCGCTGTCCGTCCGTCCGTCCGTCCGTCCGTCTGTCACCAGGCTGTATCTCATGAACCGTAATAGTTACACAGTTGAAAATTTCACAGATGACGTATTTCTGTTGCCGCTACAACAATAAATACTAAAAAAGAGAATAAAATAATTTAAGTGGGCACCCATACTTTCGACGCCTCAGCGATAGTTTAGTTACCTTCCGGTCCAAGAGATGGCGTTGTGCGTAATATGTGGCTACAATGAAACAATTAAATATTTAAGTGAGGCTTTCATACAACAGACCAGATTTTTCGTCACTCAAAAGTGTCAGATACTTACATAGAATTTTGGGATTGCGTCGCAGTCTCGTAGCTTATAAATAGCGTAATGTGAGAAGTGCCTTATGGTGCGTACAGACTATGTAACAAAACATGTTATAAAACATAGTTAAATAACATGTTTTACAAATGTGGACGCTATGTGTTACAAAGACAAGTTATACAACATGTTATTAGTTTTTGCAACAATGTTATATACTATATTTTAAGAAATGACACGCATTGAATTGTTATATAACATTGTTATACAACAATGTTGTTTTAGTGTGTACGGTCTTGTAACATGTTTCATTGTTAGACAACAATGTTAGATAGTGTGGACGTGTTATAAAACAGAAGTTATATAACATGTTGCATAATCTGTACCTACGCACCATTATACATAATGGTACGGAACCCTTCGTGCGCGAGTCCAACTCGCACTTGGCCGGTTTTTATTTACCTTTGACTTCAGAAAAATTATAATTATGACAGGGACAAAATAATTTGAAACATGGAATAATAATTATTATATTGCGTTTATTAGTAAGGCATTAAGGGCCTGTTTCATCTCGTGGTTTCATCACTTCCTGATGAAATTCCTGATAGATTATCAGGAACTTATCTGCCAGATAAACTACAACTATTGAGTCATCCTGTTTCACCGCTTCCTGTTAAAGTCCCTGACAGCCTATCAGGAACTTATCTGCCAGATATACTACTGCTTTTGGTTTCACAGGTATCGGATAGACCTATCTGGCAGATAACACTGGCACTTGCTTTGAGTTTCTCTGAATGAATCGGTATCGAAAATATAGCTGTAGCAAATGTAGTGTAGTGTAGTGTGTGTAGTAAGTGTACAAATCTCTTAATTTTCGTTTTTCATTGTCAAAAATATATAATTTCAAATATAAAAAAAGTTAATTTGAATTATTTTGAACCACATAAATATACCTACCTATTTTTGATTAGTCAAGGACTTTTTTTCAAGTGACGATAGTTTACTGTTTGCGTAGTAGTAACGAAAGGCAACTAAGCGACGTTGCCGCTCCGTCAACTCTTTTATTGGGGGGGGGGGGGGGGGGGGGTAAATTTATCTACCAAATAAATTATCATGGAGTTTGGTGGTGAAACAGAAAAAAGTTATCAATAGCCTTTATCTTGTGGACAGTGTGAACTGTCTGTTAGCTATATGACACTTTATCAGGAACTATTACTTTTACTTATACATAGACGAAATGTTTATGTTGTTTATGTATTGTGTCAATAAGGCCCGAGCCGCGCGACATCGCTTCATCGCGTCGTGTAGATGGTCTGACAGACATCATGTCTATTTGATGATTATTTCGGGAAGTTATTTTTATTTTTCACCCATGTTTTTCGAACCTTTCAAAATAGTTACGAGGGTAAACTTACGATGGCGTTGTTGCTTTTATGAAAATTAATAATGGCTTCTCTATCTCTTAACTCTTATTTGATCCCGCCGAAAAATGACGTAAACTGCATACTTACTGCATTGTGGGGATATGTAACACCCCAAATTATTTAATTAACATGAACAAGACATGTAAAATAATCAGACAATAATTGATAAGATAGTTTTGTTTTGAATTAACTTGTAGTTGAAATTGTCATTTGATTTTTTTCAAACAATAATGAATAATTAGTTAATATGAGTAGAAAATGTGCATACTTTTATTTATTGTTTCTAACGTTTATTTATGTTAATAGAATACCATAAAAAATATTTTTCTCAAGGAAAAATTGACTTTTATTTTAAATTAGCTTCTGCCCACGGCTTTGCATCGGCTCAATCTTCGGATTAATGTGTAACCACTTCTTGATGAAGTCCCTAATAGCATATCAGGGACTTATTTGCCATAATATAAACTACAAATTTTGGTTTCACAGGTGTCGGATAGAATTATCTGGCAGATCAACTGTCCGATAAGTTATCAGCGCTTCAAGTGGCTGTTAAAGACGTTATTTGGCAGATATCACTGGCGTTTAGTTTCTCTGATTGGATCGATATTCGAAAGTGCAGCATAGGTTACAATCAATTTTTGTTTTATATGGTCCAAATGTACTTGCAAATATAAAAAAAGTTAACTTGAATTATTTTGAACCAAAATTATTTGATAAGTTTTTATATTTTTTTTCAAGTGACAATAGTTAACGTAGTATTAACGAAACGCAACTAAGCGACGTTGCCGCTCTATCAACTCATTATCAGGAAGTTTGGTGGTGAAACAGAAAAAAGTTATCAGCGGCCTTTATCTGGTGGATAGTGGTAACTGTCATATAGCTATCTCACACTTTATCAGGAAGTGGTGAAACCTTAAAGCTTAAGAAGCTAAAGAAGGCCCTTAAGGGTGCGGTTCCACTGAGGCGGAGCGGAGCGGAGCTGTGCTCGATTCACCAATCACATGCCTTGAAATCCCAGCTCACTGTGCCTCGTGTGAATTACAAGGCATGTGATTGGTGAATCGCGCACAGCTCCGCTCCGCTCCGCCTCAGTGGAACCGCACCCTAAAGCTGCAATATGTAGTATGTAGGAGTAGGATGTAGGTGATTGAAAACAGTCAAAGCACTGGTATATTGTCATGTTCGTTGTGAATAGGACGTCACTTCCGTTTTGACGCTTAAAAGTAGGTACCTACCTAAGTTTAATACAGTTATTTCGTTCATAGTCGATAAAATTGTATTAGAGGTGTCTTTATAATATATCTAAATATAGAAAAAAAAGTCCTGAATCACACGCATGTTACCTACAATACCCATAGATTTATTTTATTATCGAAACATCAGTTTATTCTAAATCGTGTCGCCTTTCGAAGGTCCATTTGCCGATGCCCCGGACTTGCCGTTCGCGTGCAGTGCAGGCCTTCTACGGCCCGCCTACGGCGCGCGCGCATTTGATCCCCTAAAACTGAAAATGAATTTTTCTGACAACAATGCGTTCGCTGCGCCCATTGAGGTACTATAGTACATTTTGCCTGGCCACGCGCATAAGCCTTGACGTTCAGGGTGTGAGATTTTTTGTAACAGCTGACAAACGCACAGATGAATGAGGGTCGCCGTTTTTGTACTCACCAGTTGGCGTCACCGGCGAGTGAGGTCCTGCTGTCAAAGCCCACCCATACATAAACAGTGACAAGTGATATTCAGACAAGTGAGAAGTGACAGTGCCACAAACTTATCTGACCCGGTAGCCAAAATTGGAACTAATGCAAATGTTATACCTACTGTTGTCAGACAAAGACAAAGACAGTAGCGCCCTTCTTACCGGGTCAGATAAGTTTGTGGCACTGACAGCCAGACCTCACTCTACACTAACGCCTCTAGCGGCGAATTCACACGCCTTTACCCTCATTCCCTGTATGTTGTCGTCTTCGCTCATGGACATCAGCAAAACCAAAGACATCACCGATGCATTGTTGGCGAAGAAAAAACGAAGAGGAAAAGAAAAAACTATTATCTTGTTGGTGTCAATCAGTCACCGTAGCGTTTTAAGTAGATATTTGCGTGCCTACAACATTCGTACTTATACGTTTCACGCAATGAAATTGATACTTTACCTTCACCTTTCAGGCCGACGACGTAGCGTATTCACACACATAGAAGGCTTCTTTCCATGACATTCCTTCATTTTGATTGTAGTTATGATGACAAAATGGATTCTTAAAAAGACGACTTTTAAAAAGGAGGAGGTTCTCAGAGGACGTTCGATTCGACTGTATTTTTTTTGTGTGTGACCTCACTCATAAATTTATAGTGGATGAACCGATTTTCATAATTATTTTTTATTCGAAAGGTAGTGCTCCCCTCTGATGCCATATAAATTTGAACGACATAATATGACGGGTAATTATTCAGTTATCTCTACTTATCGATTTTTACGTCGGTTATTTTTTGTTAATAGTAGGTACATTATGATACAAGTGCGCGAAGTTGGTCATTACAGTCGAGGCGGTATTGCACAGCCCGAGCCGCAAGGCGAGGGCTGTAATAGAGCCAAGACTGTAATGAACAAAGCACACGCGTATCATACGACGTTTTTCAACACACTTGCGAGGAAAAAAACAATTAGGTAGGTATAAAATCGACATTTTTCAGTCACAAATCAGCAAATTATAAACGAACAAATGTTTGCACAAAATGGCGCGGAGGTTTATTTTTTCGCGCGCCGTATCTTTGGTTGAATAACTATGCGCGCGCAGGTTAAGTCCAGAAGCACCGAACACCGTTATTCAGCCACAATATATTAAACTAAATAATTATGACTGTATTTCTAATAAGAATTTACGGTAATTAATGATTTAAAATATTGTATTTTTTAAATGCTTTAATAGATACCTAATTAGACTTATCTTATCAGATTTTGACTAAGTACAACAAGTTTATTTTATTTACAAAATAATAAATCTTTTGGTAACAACCTCTTTACGGATATTAAAAAAAAGTGGAATAAGAAAAACACTAGTGCGGCAATGAAAAGTAAAACGCACTAGTGTGTAATAAACCGCATTCCGGGCGTAAGACTAAAGAAAAAATAGCAACTTTACGAGCAAGTGTGTTGAAATAGTAGGTACATTATGATACAAGTGCGCGAAGTTGGTCATTACAGTCGAGGCGGTATTGCACAGCCCGAGCCGCAAGGCGAGGGCTGTAATAGAGCCAAGACTGTAATGAACAAAGCGCACGCGTATCATACGACGTTTCTCAACACACTTGCGAGGAAAAAAACAATTAGGTAGGTATAAAATTATAAACGAACAAATGTTTGCACAAAATGGCGCGGAGGTTTTTTTTTCGCGCGCCGTATCTTTGGTTGAATAACTATGCGCGCGCAGGTTAACCGCACCGAACCGAACCAGGCACCGAACACTGCCATTCAGCCACAATAACATAATATTATGTATTTCTAATAAGAATTTACGGTAATTAATGATTTAAAATATGTACTGTATTTTTTAAATGCTTTAATAGATAATTAGATAATCTTATCATGTCAGATTTTGACTAAGTACAAGAAGTTTATTTATTTACAAAGTAATAAATCTTTTGGTAACAACCTCTTTACGGATATTAAAAAAAAAGAGGAATAAGAAAAACACTAGTGCGGCAATGAAAAGTAAAACGCACTAGTGTGTAATAAACCGCATTCCGGGCGTAAGACTAAAGAAAAAATAGCAACTTTACGAGCAAGTGTGTTGAAAAAGGTAGTTATTATGGTTTGAAGATAGCATGCACCACTAGCCATTCACTGCTGCCCATTACAATTTTGACCCACTCCGACTCAGAACAAAACATAAATTGAGACTGAGTTGCTAAGTCCAGTTTGCAAAGGGTTATAATATGTATTAGGAACTAGCGGCCCGCCCGCGGTTTCACCCGCGTGGATCCCGTTCTCGTGGGAATATATGCATGTATTATACATAAAAACCTTCCTCTTGAATCACTCTACCTATTACAAAAAACCGCATCAAAATCCGTTGCGTAATTTTAAAGATTTAAGCATACAGACAAACAGACAAACAAACAGACGGACAAAAATAGCGACTTTGTTTTATACTATGTAGTGATGTTATTTGGTTAGTTCGTTAGTACCTACTTGTGTATGAGGACTGGGATAGCGACTAATAGTGACAGATTAGTTACCCTAGTTTGTTATTTTTATAGTCCAGTTTGTAATGTTACGAAACAGAATTTAAGCTGAGTTCTGAGTAGAGATCGACCTTTCAACTAGTAATTATATTAATTTAATTATATTACTCGATAGTTAGTTCTTAACGTATGGCTTCTTCCCGTACGTTCATTGTTAATTTTGCAAACAAATGCTGTTATTGAGATGAAGGTAGTCTATTTTAACACGCTTTTATTAACTTCACCTGTATGTTTGTATGTATGTTTGTATGTAACATTTCTGTTAATATCTTCCGTGCCCCTCAGGCGTTTTGCTTCAAATTCATAACGCACCTATAAACAGTTGATCCCTAATTTTCTAGACCCTTTCCACGCAAATCTATCGCGGAATTTCCTAAAAATAGGCGTTTTTCCTAACTTCTTTAATTTCCACCTTCCCTAGCCTATAACTTCCAAGTTTATCATCCGATTTCTTCCAAACCGACTTCGTTGTGCTTGTACAACTGCCCTGCGTCGATCCCACCGCTTTTCAAGCCAATCCGACGAAAAAAGTGAAAACCGAGTCATAGTGGTAGATCTCGTACAAGTTAATTTTATTTGTAACCGACTTCTTTGGGCGCGATTTTGACCCACTTTAAACGGCCAGATTTCGTTCAAACTTTGTAGATTTATCGAGTTCCGATGACATTACACTATTTTGATAAAATTATTCCAATTTTCAATATGCAAAATAAGAATTTAATTTTTTTTACTCTCACACTAATGCCATCTACCCATTTGCTACTGCCATCTACCCATATTTACGGGCAACTAGCTATAACTCCGTATTCAGATTGACTGCGTACATTACGTTTTACTAGATGGCGTTGTTCTTCTGTTTATTTGAATTCTAATTTATTACGGGAGTAATAGTCGATAGATCGATAGAGACCAAATAATAGTTTAAAATTATAAAAACAAGCTATTATAAATAAACAAAACTAAAAAGGAGAAAATAAATTATAGTTTAAAAAAACTAAAAAACACGCTTTTTATAGTTAACTGAACTAAAAAAATTGAAAATAAGTTTAAATAAATTTAAATTAAGAATAGTGTTAAAAATTTCAATAAATATGAATTAATAATAGTGTAAATAAAGAAAATATTTTATTTAAAAAAAAGCGTGGGGTGCATGGTGTCATTTTGATAATATCTTAAAAAGCACCCCACGCTTTTTTTTAATAAAATATTTTCTTTATTTACACTATTATTAATTCATATTTATTGAAATTTTTAACACTATTCTTAATTTAAATTTATTTAAACTTATTTTAAATTTTTTTAGTTCAGTTAACTATAAAAAGCGTGTTTTTTAGTTTTTTTAAACTATAATTTATTACTCTTTGGTTCCGCGGGTATTTATGTGCGGTAGGTATGTATAGTAAACCCAACTTAAGACTGAAACGAAAGAGGCGCTGTCGGACGCATTTGACATTCATTTGACCAATCATTGCACACTACTAACTGACAGATGAATGAACACAACGTACTTATGAATGACTTTTTGTTAGTTCCAATTTTTGCCATTTCAGAGTTAAGTTGGGCGGACTGTATTAGTGATGTAACGAATGTCACTTTTTCAACATTCGCGAATGCGAATGCGAATGCGAATATTTACTTTCGATATTCGCGAATGCGAATGCGAATGCGAATATTCAGTTTTTTTTTATTAGAACTCAATTTTCATTTGCATCTTTGCATCTTTCTCAGAAAACTACCGAGTTGATTAGAACTTACCTGACTAAAGTGTCACCCCGCTAGTGGGTTGTTCAAGTATTAATTTTCACCTTTATAAAAAATCACCCACCAAAAGAAACAGAAGATTGGCGGTAGATATCTCAAAATCGGTTTTAAGCGTTTACTCGCTTAGAATTTCATTATTGTTGATGCCCGACTCTTGATCACAATTTGGGAAACGCCGGAATAGCGTTTGGTCGAGCATAGACAAGCGGGTTTGCCCTATGCGTTTAAATATAGCTAACTTTTTACAAAAAATATAACCGACTTCAAAGTCGAGATAACTCAAAAACCACTTGCCAGATGTCGCTCCAATTTATAAGGTACCACATGACAAGTACTACTTTTCGAACAAAAAAAGAATCATCAAAATTGGATCACCCAGTAAAGAGTTAGCATAATTTAAATTCACATTATTGAGAATAACTCAAAAACTGACCATCAGATGTGTGTCAAATTAAAATGCGACCAGACGGCAGTCATTTGCTTTCGAAAGTCAAAAGAATTCGAAATCGAAATCGGTTACGAAGTTACGGGGTAACACATTTAAGAAAAAATAATAGTTAAAAAAAACTAAAAAACACACTTTTTATAGAAAACCAAACTAAAAAAAAGAAAATAAGTTTTAATAAATTTAAATTAAGAATAGTGTTGAAAATTTCAATAAATATGAATTAATAATAGTGTAAATAAAAAAATACTTTATTAAAAAAAGCGTGGGGTGCTTTTTAAGATATTATCAAAATGACACCATACACCCCACGCTTTTTTTTAAATAAAATATTTTTTTATTTACACTATTATTAATTCATATTTATTGAAATTTTCAACACTATTCTTAATTTAAATTTATTAAAACTTATTTTCTTTTTTTTAGTTCGGTTTTCTATAAAAAGCGTGTTTTTTAGTTTTTTTTAACTATTATTTATTTTCTACTTTTTAGTTTGGTTTATTCATAATAGCTTGTTTTTATAATTATAAACTATTATTTGGTCTCTATCGATCTATCGACTATTACTTCCATGATAACTTAGAATTCAAATAAACAGAAGAACAACGCCATCTAGTAAAACGTAATGTACGCAGTCAAACTGAATACGGAGTTACAGCTAGTTGCCCGTAAATATGGGTAGATGGCAGTAGCAAATGGGTAGATGGCATTAGTGGGAGAGTAAAAAAAATAAAAATCTTATTTTGCAAATTGAAAATTGGAATAATTTTATCAAATTAGTGTAATGTCATCGGAACTCGATAAATCTACAAAGTTTGAACGAAATCTGGCCGTTTAAAGTGGGTCAAAATCGCGCCCAAAGAAGTCGGTTACAAACAAACATACAAACATACAAGTGAAGCTAATATAAAGCGTGTAAAAAGATTATAGACGAATACTTAATTGAAAATCTCCTTCTTTTTTGAAGTCGGTTAAAAAGTAGACAAAGTTATGTAGAAAATACGGAAAAGTTTTAAAAAATATTGGCTTACTAAAGTAATCACCAACCAGATCCGCCCACCTCTCATTTAATCAAAATTAAGCAAAGCATACATTCCTTGCCCCGTTAAAACCCCCGTAGTGCTTACATAATACCCCAATAGACTAGTGCCGAAGCCTTTGAAATTGGTCAAAAATAAAAGAAATAGTAACAAGAAGTGAAAGAAGTGTTGATACAAAAGTATAGATTATTTATTACCTAAGTATAACTTTGTTATTATTTTTTATTAATAGGACTTTTAGTTTTTCTGGAAATTGCGATTAACAGTTTTTTACCCTTAAAAGCCCCCCTTAACGCCTTCCTGACCTCAGATCGCCCGTAAATTGTTTTTTTTCGTTTATTTTTGTCACTTTTCTTCCTTTCCCAATGGGTTTCATCCTGTTCCTATTTTTTTGTTTCAAAAGTTATCGGCAATGGGCTACTAATGCGGTCTGCATGTAGCAATCAACATATAAATTTCGAAATATAGTTGGAAGTGAATTTATTTTTTCTTGATAAAAATGAAATGAATGGTTTTTTTATTATTTTCAATTTAATTTTTTATTTTTTCTGGTGGTCGCAAAACATTCGCATAAAATTTGCGAATGCGAATGCGAATGCGAATATGGAAAAAACATGCGAATATTCGCGAATGCGAATATTCGTTACATCACTAGTATGTATGTTCCTTATTACTTTATTACAGCTTATTACTTCTTACCTAGGTACCTACCTATGCTTGATACTGAAAACTGGAATTGCTCAACATTATGACATAAATAAAATATAGACAATTTATTCATTGTTGGTCGCAAGTCCCCACACAATGAGATGGGCACAGGGCATCAACGTCCAACCTTCAACAATCCAACAATATTCAAATCCCTAATATCATATCGTAACAAATCATACAGTCATGCAACATTCTTCATGTAACTGCTCATTTGCACCTAGAATATTTTCTTGTAACGTAGGTAACACCCAAGATTTGAGTTTAAGCATTACATCACAATCTACGCACGTAACAATATTAATATAACTTTGAGTATCAGTAGGTTCTTATTGAAATATAAGAAGATATAAAGATATAGTAGAAGTAGCGAAATTAGATTCTTCTATGATGTTGCAACCTGTACTATAACAGTTCTTGGTGCTGTACTTAAAACGTTTAGTTTTCCTACCTCATTCATTTGGTACGTAGGTACTCGTAACAAGCGAATACTTTCAATGAAGGAGTAATTTTACTGAGCTTTCATATCACAGAGTAACGGAGCCCTGAGATCTTCAACAGCAGATAGGTATCTGACTGGACAGTCTCATTATTTTTCCATATGAACTCGGGACCATTTGGGCAGGATGATACAATTAGGTAGGTACTTATCTGTTCAGGTAGTCGGTCCCGGTTGTTATCGATAGATAGCAGTCGTTAGGTAAGCCCAGTAGGATGCGTCAGGCGGCATGAAAATATCCGGTCTTGGCTTGGCCACAAAAACCTTAACCACTCCAAACTGGAACAGCGTGGTGGTCTATGCTCTAGGCCTCTCCAATGATAAGGGGGAACGTATGTTCAGTCATCATCATCATTTCAACCCATCATGACCTAC
Source organism: Hesperia comma (assembly GCA_905404135.1). NCBI lineage: Eukaryota > Metazoa > Arthropoda > Insecta > Lepidoptera > Hesperiidae > Hesperia > Hesperia comma. The sequence continues at coordinate 8,033,380 of FR990021.1, read as the reverse complement.
TATTGAGCACGGGTCTCTTCTCACAATGAGAAGGTTAAGGCCGTAGTCCACCACGCTGGCGAAGTGCGGATTGGCGGACTTCACATACCTTTGAGTTTTGCGAACTCTCCGGCATGCAGGTTTCCTCACGATGTTTTCCTTCACCGTTTGTAGCAGGTGAAATTTAAATGCTTAAAACACACATAACTCCGAAAAGTCAGAGGTGTGTGCCCTGGGATTCAAACCCGGACCCTCCGAATAGGAGGCCGAATTCTTAACCACTAGGCTTAGATACTTAATCACCTCTATGTAGAAGGCTATTAAAGGATTAAATCCAGGTGGTTGATCTATTATTCTGGCTGTTATTGCATAATTTATGTTATGGTAACATTGGGTAACGGTTACGTTCAGTGCCGTGTCTCAGGTTGGTGTGACGTCACGCGGGAAGCCCTACATGGTGACATTGCATGGCCAATGTTACGTGCATGCCCTAGACGTGGAGATTAACCTTGAGTATAAACATCAACTACCGTTCATATCACTCGTAATTATTAACTACTAGACTGTATAATCCGAGATAGAGTGATAAGAATTTTCACTCATAGTCTTTTTAGGACATTTCGATGTTTCATTAATTGGGAATTACTAATACTTAGATAATACTTCGTTCTCCCACTGCCCTAAGGTTGACTGGTAGAGAATGCTTTTAGCATTAAGTCCGCCTTTTGTTCCATTACTTTTGTAAGGTACAATAAAGAATAAATAAATAAATAAATTTTTTTTTTTTTTTTATGAAATTAAGATAGCAAACGAGCATGCAGTACCACCCTTCCCCTGCCGCCCATAACAACTGTGACCGACCTAGAACTAGACTCAAAGGGACTAGGATGGTTAGTCCAGTTAGTAGATGGTGTTAGAATATTAGTTGGTTAGTTTGTTAATAAGTGCGAGGACAGGGTATGTTAGTGATAATTAGTCCTGTTAGTTAATGTTAGTAATAGTCCAGTTAGTTATTGTTAGTATGAGTCTTGTTCCAATTCGGTCACAGATGCGTTGCTACCCCTGAGGTCTGAGATGGTCGCCTCTAAAAAAGTGAAACCGGCTCCACAAACCTTCCTATCCGGAACACAATTGCTCTTTAAACAATTATTATGACGGTAGGAATGGTACTGAGTACCTTGGCGGGCGGTGGTACTACTCGTCTAAAGTAAATTTAAAATATGTAAACACCTAATAAGCCGCGAAAGCGTGGTGTTTCATCGTTGTTCTACCGCATAGGAGACCTTTATCCGGAGCGCACTTTAAACTAGGGTTGTTGAGGAATTGATTATGAGGAAGAGGAGGAGGAAGAGGAATTGTCACGCGCAAATTTAGAGGATGCGGATGAGGAAGAGGATATTTTTTGAGGAAGGGGATGCGGATGAGGAAGCGGAAGAGGAATAAAAAAAATACATAAATAAAAAATATATAAGTAATAAATTATAAATACTAGCGGACCCAACCCAAAGCTGCTGCCCTGTCTGCACATAACTAGGTACATACATTTATTACACAAAAAATAGTTAATTGATTCAGGCGTTACTTTGCGGAACTCCATTATTACACAAAAAATAATTAAAGGGCATTTTCCAGTGGACCAAGCTATATGAATTTAAAGCATTCTCAAAACACAAAAAGAATCCACAAAATCGTTCCAGCAGTTACGGAGGAGTTCAGTAACATACACAACACACACACACAAAAAAAGATGAGTGAATGATATTAATTTAATTTAAAGAAGAAATGCGCTGTGAAATTCCTCATAAATTCCTCTTAAATTTTGAGGAAGCAATAGCGGAAGAGGATTTTTTTATTTTTATTTATGAGGATGCGGTAACGGTTGAGGAACCCAAAATATTGCGGAACTTCCGCATTATGAGGAAGCGGAAGAGGAATCCTCAGCAACCCTACTTTAAACCAAACTTAGGCGTGCTTCATAGCTTATGCGTGGTCTTGGCAAAGACGCGAGAAAAGTTTCCATAGAAAATCTGCGAGTGTGTGATAATGATAATATTTGCAAGGATATGTGAAACCTGATAAACTACTTAAACTTGGCCAGAGAAGTAGACCTCCCTCGTTGTGAAAATTGGCAGAGGAAATTCGGGCTCAACAATAAGAGGGAGCAAAGAAATGATGGACCATGGACCTAATATTATTATACAAGAACAGCCATAGTCTATAGATATTTTCGTATATCAGATTGTAGTACGTCATGGCTCGCTAGATGTCGCTCCGTGTATCAAATCAACTGATAATCATGAAATCATTCTTGCTTAAAATTCACGTTTGTGTATATGTATACAGAAGGACAGTCTAGATGGCGCTGTGCGGGCCATTGTACTTTTACGTTAAAGGAGAATGGGCGGTTTCGTCCCAAGTATTGTAACACTTTATGATGTACATATGTCTTTAAAAAGGTCTTAAAAAGTACTAAAACTTTTTGTATGGCAGCAAGTCAGGATCTAGTGCAGGAAAAAAGATATAGCCTATTCTATGATGAAGAAAAATGCACGTTTTTAGTTATTTTTTTAATGTAATTCAGTATGTTAGGGCGCTTCGTAAGATGTTTTTGTAAAAATCTCACGTTTTATATACCCTTTGTAGGGTTACAGATAAAAAAATACTTATTTAATGACACTAAATAATGAATCAATGATCGACAATATGGTTTCCGTCACGGTCGTTCAGCAGGCGATCTTTTAGTTTATCTCACACACCGGTAGGCTCAGGCCCTAGACAGCAACGGGGAAGCACTGGCAGTCAGCCTACATATCGCGAAGGCCTTCGACCGGGTCTGGCACAGGGCTCTTCTCGCGAAGTTACTATCTTACGGTCTCCCTGAGAGGTTATGCAGTTGGGTAGCCAGCTTTCTATCTGAGCGACATATTAAGGTCGTCGTCGACGGTTGTTGCTCAGATTTGAAACTTATAAATGCTGGTGTTCCCCAAGGGTCTGTGCTGTCTCCTACCCTGTTCATTCTGCATATCAATGACATGCTGGAGCGTGCAATCGGCATTCATTGCTATGCAGATGACAGCACGGGAGATGCCTATTATACAGGCCCTGCAAATGCCTCTCGGTCACATGTGGAGGATAGCAGAATCAAACTTGTGTCTGAAGTCGAGAACTCTCTGGAGCAAGTCTCGGAATGGGGTCGACTTAATTTAGCCGAGTTCAACCCCTCGAAGACACAAGTTAGCGCGTTTCCGCTAAGAAAACCCCATTTGTCAAAGCGCCACAATTCCAGGGTACCGCGCTCACCGTTAGTAAAAGTGTGGGGATTCTGGGTGTTGATATTCGAGCGACGTGCAGTATCGGTGTCACTTGGAAACTAAGGCCAAGTTGGCCTCCAAAAAGCTTGGCGTCCTGAACCGGGCGAAGCAGTACTTCACTGCGGGGCACTTGTTGATGCTTTATAAAGCTCAAGTCAGGCCTCACATGGAGTACCTACTGTTCTCACCTGTGGGCAGGGGCGCCACAATATCAGCTTAGCCCATTTGACGCCCTACAAAAGTGCGCAGTCCGATGTTTGAATGTATTTATTAACCGACTTCAAAAAAGAAGGAGGTTCTCAATTCGACCGTATATATGCTTTTTTTTTTATGTACGTTCAGCGATTATTTCGTCGTTTATGGGCCGATTTTGATAATTCTTTTTTTGTTGTAAAGTAGATATGCGCAGTGGGGTCCCCTGATAAGGAAACCAGGATCTGATGATGGCATCTCAGAGAAATCGAGGGGAACTTTCGAAAATTGTATGGACAACTAGTGTGTTTGTTCATGTTATCATAAGTACATTAAAGCGCTACCATTTCATGAAGATCTGGAGTCGATCTGATGAAGCCGAAAGACAGTCGAGGGAACTCCTCAACGATTTACTGCAGTTATCTAGTGTTTGGGCTTCATTAATTTGTAGTGACGAGAACTTTACACTTACATGTTGAATTGAGCGCCATCTGGCGAGTAGTTTTTGAGTTATCTCTACTTATCAAGATTGAAGTCGGTTATTTTTTTTTTGTAAAAAGCAATTATGAATATATGTTTGAATGAATCATGTAACTACAATCATGTATTGTATTAGAAACGAGAAAATAATAAACCATGTGTGTTTGTTATCACGTATTTTGTAAAATAGAGCTTCATCATTACAAAACTTTTAAAACATTGGAATGCAAATAACTCTTTACCTGCATTCAGTAAATAAATTATTTTGTATACATATCATATAATAGTCTCAAGACAACATGTTTATACAAGTCGCAACTTGTTACAAGGGTTGGGACGCACCCCATACAAAAGTGCCCATTCTCCTTTCTACAAAGTTGAATAATGAGGGTCGCCGTTTTTGTACTCACCAGTTAGTGCCACTGTCGAGTGAGGTCCAGCTGTCAACGCTCGCCCATACATAAACGGTGACAAGTGACATTCAGACAATTGAGAAGTGACAGTGCCACAAATTTAACTGACCCGGTGGTCAAAATTGGAACTGATGCAAATATTAAACTGTTGTCAGACAAAGGCAAAGACAGTAGCGCCCCTCTTACCGGGTCGTAAGTTTGTGGCACTGACAGACAGACCTCACTCTCCACTAGCGCCTCTAGCGGCGAATTCACACGCCTTTACCCTCATTGTGATTTATCTAAATTAAGTTCATTTATTTTTCCTGTCAGCATAAACACAATGTTAAAATAATGTAAAACAGTAATGAGGTCTAATGCTACTTATCATAATGTGTGTTAAAATATTTAATATATCTCCCAGATTATCTTAAACTATTACCGTTAAATAAATTTAAGAAACAATTACATGTGTGGCTAGTTGAGAAATGTTTTTATAGTACCAAATTTTTTATGAATCAAAGATATAAGTAATATAATATAATGACAATTTATGTTCATGTAATTAATAATAGATTCAATATTTTCTATAGTAATACTTGACATGCACAACAAGAATAAAAAAAAATGTAGTACAATATTATATAATTTGATAAAAGTGTGGCGACACCACGCACACGTCACACGGTGACGTCACCGAAGCCTGAAACGCGCTATCGAAGTATTGTCGATCGCCGGCATATATACCACTCCTTGAGTACATTCACTCGGGGCCTCGGCCGCCCCCAGGCATGTCATCTCGCCTGGCGGGAGTCCTCGTCTGTGGGCGGGAGATCTCCCTTTGCCAAAAAAGTAATTTAAGGTAATTAATTAACATTATAATAACACAATTTAATAATAGTAATAAGATTCTAATTTAGTCAGTAATTTTATAATTTTAACAGTACTTACCTAATTATAATACTAACTTTGACATAAAAAATTTGATATTTAAATACAATTAATACAGTGACTAAATATACATATGAATTTGCACACCATCAACATGGTTAATTGTGAATTGTACTAAATCTAGAAGACCTTTATGTCACCACAATTTCTGCAAATAAAATATTCATTCATTCATAATAATTTTAAATTTTCTATTAACAGATAACATTAGTTATATTTAGATGGTACCACCTAAGACCTTCTTGATGATTCTGTTAGTCTTCTCGTAGCTATACTTTGTCTATGGTCTAGTAGGGTAAAGGTAAACCATTGACGATTTCAGATTTTAAAAAGAAGTTGTCACATTCTTCGTATAGTAAACCCAACTTAAGATTGAAACGAAAGAGGCGCTGTCGGACGCATTTGACATTCATTTGACCAATCATTGCACACTAGTAACTGACAGATGAATGACCACAACGTACTTATGAATGAGTTTTCGTTAGTTCCAATTTTTGCCATTTCAGAGATAAGTTGGGCGCACTGTAAGATTGAAACGAAAGAGGCGCTGTCGGACGCATTTGACATTCATTAGACCAATCAATGAGCACTAGTAACTGACAGATGAATGACCACAACGTACTTATGAATGACTTTTCGTTAGTTCCAATTTTTGCCATTTCAGAGATAAGTTGGTACTGTAGTAGGATTCTCCGGGTCGCGACGGGCGTTGCATGGACTACCTACCTATCAAATCTACCTACCTACCTATAAAACATTATGGGAACAAACATTTTCATTCATTCATAATTATGTCAACTGTGTGCACCCGCCGGAAAGCAAACCTGGGACTTCACGTATCACTGACAAGGTTATTATTACCTACAAGAACATTGCTATTAATGAAATAAAACAACATCAGATAAAATCAAATACTTTATTTTTATCATTTTATTGTTATAAAGTAGTCATTTTTTATTTTTCGTAATGAAATCTCCATAACCTCGTTGATGTGTAATTGTATGTATAATACAAAATACTGTTGGTATAAAAAAGAACTAAATTGAGATAGTAATATATTATGTAGATAAATATACCTACTTACTAAACCACAATGAATCAAAACTTGTATTATATTATAAAATGTATCTAAAAGTTACAACAGCTATTAAAATATTGTTTTCCCTGTAAAAATTATGTATAAAAGGCAATGATGTTATAAATAGGTAGATTGAGCGTCGCCCTACAATGAAAACAAAAAAAAAACAAGGCAACAATATCAAGCATGTGTGCGTGCAGGCGATGTTTTTCGCGTTCATTTATTGTCTATGTGTGCGTAATCTGTGCGTAATGATATAAAAGTCGCCGCCAACAGTTGGCTTCGCTTTTTTGACACGTTTTCGCGGATTCGATTATCCATCTAGATATTTATACATCATTGATAAAAGGTTTATAAATTAGTTAAAAAAACCAGAGTTTTTAAAGTTATTTTGCCATGATTCAGTAGGGGTAAGGTAGGTACTAGTAGTACCTACCTTACCTATTTAGAAGCGCATAAAATACCATAAAATACCCACTCCTTTCCCCCTTATTAATTTACCCTTACAACATATCGCACACCTAGATCTAAAGAGGTATAACTCAAAAAAGCACTTTTTTCAGAAAACACGAAAAACTGTTTTCTGTGGTCCTGTGCACGACAGGAGCATTTTGTTTTTATGGTTTGCTTTATTTATACATAACAATAATTATCTTGTAGTAATTTAGTGTTTTATGCACGTTTTAATTTTAAGGCTAAAAATCGGAATTTTTGAATTACGTCCCTTTTGCTTATCAATGTATGTATATTTTTTGTACTAATTTGAGTTGAGCCTGTGTTGGTGAATTAAGTTTTTAGTTAACTCTCTTTTGAAGAGGCATCATACATTTAGAACACAATGACTTTTTGAATTATTTATAATAAGTCCAATTGACAGAGTATAGTTTGTTAATAAAAAAATTAAAAAAAACTACTGCAATCAATCAATATTATTTATTACTAGGTACTAAGTATTATTATTAGTAACATTAACTTATGACAGTCTCATAAACCCAAATGGGACTAAAACAAAACATAAAATATATTGCAAACTTTTTTTTATAGCCTGAAGGGCTGACGAAAAAGCGGACGAGCCACCTGATGGTAAGTGGTCATCGTCGCCTATGGACACCTGCAACACCAGGGGAGTCACCTGTGCAACGCCGGCCCTGAAGGAGAGCTCTTTTTACACCTTTATTGAAGAACCCCATGCCATAGCGCTCCGGGAATACCTACCTCAGAAGGAAGCTCATACCACAGTCCAAGCGATGTGGATGAAACTTCAATCTTCGGCGAGTGGTGTGATGATGGAAGGGTAACGTTGGCACCAGATCGAACAATTCCTCGGATCACTCACCGTTGTGAAGTCGGTAGAACACTCAGATACATCCCATATCTCTCCTAAAACTTAGGTGTTCTAACCTATTAGTCACTCGTTGGTCGTTGACAATTCGAACAGCGCGATTTTGTACGCCGTCAAATGGACTATGCTGGTATTGTGGCACCCTGCCCAGAGATGACAACAGTACTCCATGTGAGGCCTGAGCTGAGCTTTATAAAGCATCAGTAGGTCCCTCGCATTGAAGTACTGCTTCGCCCGGTTCAGGACGCCAAGCTTTTTGGAGGCCAATTTAGCCTTAGCTTCCAGACGACACCGATTTTGCACGTCGCTCGAAATATCAACACCCAGAATCCTAACACTTTTATTAACGGTGAGTGCAGTACTCTGGAATTGAGGCGCCATGACAAATGGGGTTTTCTTAGCGGAGAAAGCGCAAACTTGTGTATTCGTGGGATTTTTTTTTTTTTTTATAGCCTAAGCAGGCAAACGAGCAGACGGGTCACCTGATGGTAAGTGATCACCGTCGCCCATGGACATTGGCAACACCAGGGGCGCCACCAACGCGTTGCCGGCCTCGAAGGAAGCGATAGACCCGCTTCTTGAAGGTCCCCATGTCATAGCACTGTGGGAACACTGAGGGATGAAGTTCGTTCCACAGTTTACACGTACGCGGTAGAAAATGACGTGAAAATCGAACTGTGGACGAACGCCAGGTATCCAGGTGGTGTTGGTAGAACCTGGCTTTATCCCGTGAAGTGCGGTGGCGGAAGTTAACCGCAGGTATTAAATCAAACAGTTCCTCGGAACATTCCCCGTTATACAGACGGTAGAAGACACAGAGAGAGCCCACATCTCTCCGCAGTTCAAGTGGATCTAAACCGTCTGTAAGCTTGGGATCGTCGACAAGACGAACAGCTCGCCGTTGGATACGGTTAAAAGGGTCCACTTGGCAAGCCGGGGCCTCAGCCCAAAGGTGGGAGCAGTACTCCATGTGAGGTCGGACTATTATTACCATTGAACTCAACTAAATTGAGTCGACCCCATTCCGAGACTTGCTCCAGAGAGTTCTCTACTTCAGACACAAGTTTGATTCTGCTATCCTCCACTTGTGACCGAGAAGCATTTGCAGGGCCTGTATCATAGGCATTTCCCGTGCTGTCATCTGCATAGCAATGAATGCCGTCAAGCATGACATTGATATGCAGAATGAACAGGGTAGGAGACAGCGCAGACCCTTGGGGAACACCAGCGTTTATCGGTTTCGTATCCCTTTGGTGGGAGCTTATTTTTGTTTAACAATTGAAAATTAGGATCGTCATCGGAGTCGTCAATAATATCGCTTTCATCGCTCCAAATTGGTGAAATATAGTAGTTCTGGGCAACAGAATGTTGTTGTTTAGACATGCTAGGGATAGATGTATTAACCGGTGTCAAGACAGCATGAGTTTCTTTGGATGAAACTTTATCGCTTGATGACATCTTCAAGTTATCTTCCACGGTTGCACGTTGAGTTGCAGTGCGTTGATTGAAAGTGATAGGAAGAGCAATATTTTCTTTATCCCGTTCTTGTACCATATTAACTAAAAATCGCCCGCGTTGCATTGTTTTCCTGAAATATAATTAAGATGTTTATTTTACTAACTTACAGAGTCATGTGCCCGAAATCGATTTGGAAAGCCTTTAAAAACATTTTCAATCTTTTTAGCTATGTTGTAAAAATATTTTTGTCAGAAACCATCTAAAGGGATCCAACTTGAAAAATTGGCAATTCAAAAGTAACAAACTTTGTTAATGCTAAGATGAATATTAAATTGTACTAAGACCTAAAAACTCCAATCGCCAATAACGAAATAAGTTAAATTTGGATAAGATTGTACAGAAAAAAGAGAGCATAAAATATGACTCAACAAAACAGACACAACTACAAAATCAAAAATGTTTCAACAATAGGGAAAGAACTTAAAATAAAAATAAAAACTTTACTCACCTTGCCATAAATACAGGTTTAAATCAAAATGTTGTATCCATTTCATCAACACTAACCGTCTAAATGGTAACAATTCAAAATAATACTGCTTCAAATTTCAACTAAACAGGTACAACTCAAAATAACTCCAAACTTTTGATTGAGGGCACGTGCACTCCCCTTGTAATTTTGATTACAATTGGTGTTGTTCCCGTTTAGGTGCGGGAGGAGCTGGCTCTCTCGTTCAACAAAAGGGACTCTAGGTACCGTCTAGCGTTGAGTTTTGTACTTATTTTCAAATCTGTTTTATTGGCAGATAGGTATCCGTATAGGAAATCAAATGGTGAGCATAACTCAAAAACACAGATTTTTGAGTTAACTCTCTTTAGATCTAGGTGTGCGATAATATGTATAAACAAGTCCATTCAGTCTTTTCTAATAAGCTTACGACGTAATTTTTTTCTATCGAATTAGGCTTAGGCAATTCACGGCCAAACTTAAAAAAAACACAGGTACCTACCTAATGTAAAAATGGTCATCTATAAAAAGTACTAAATCTAAGTAAGTAGGCGCACAATACTTTTTTAACATAACTCGCAGGTACCACGATGATATTTAAAACCTAACTTAACCTATCACATACGCAATACAAAAACATTCAAGGTGGAAGATATTCAAGTTATACTTTCCTACTGCTAACTAAATGTTTATGAATGAAGGTAGCATTCAAAATTATTTTTAAATTTTACATGAAATTCATTCCGAATTTTGTTAGGCTTGACTTGGGTTTCAGTTTGCGTGATTTTAGAGTCGCGATTACAAGATCTTAAACAGGTTTGAAACTATTAAAAAGATATTCGGCAGATGCTGATGATGATTGATGATTTATGGGTGAAGACCGAAATATTTGACCTATATCTGTTAAAACCTCTGTCAACAAAGTAAAGTGAATTAAATCATAGTTTCATTAGCAGTTTTTCCCTTAAATATTTGGCTTAAATATTTCGATTCTTAGTTATTTAGAAGAAAACTAGTTCTTTTCGGTATCCTCCGACGGTACTTTTTGTATCTGCCATCTTAACCTAAATAATTTCTTCTTTAAATTGTTCAACAATATTCGAAATTTTAATTCAGGGACAATGAATCAAATTCGTCTTATAGCAGCATACATCACGAAATGCTCAGACCACGGAATATTCCGTGTCCGAGTTTACTGAGATTTCATAGTATGATGTAGATTTGGTCGCAATAAGTCATATGAAGTCATATTCTCATTTGTGTTTTTCATGTATGGTTCAGAAGACGCACATCTGACTACTGCTATGAATTCTGTTACAATCGACCCTTAGCTACCTACCCTACCCTTGATTAGCATCAAAGTTTCTACGATGAACAAGTTATATTATATATCAACGAACGCATCAAGTTGTGTGGCTAGAAGAAGAACGACAGCAGTCACTTATTTCCTTACAATTTCACTTGACTTACACAAAAATTCTACGTCAGAGTCGTTTTTACGCTATTCAGCACATCTTTGTTAGGTGGAACCCAACCACCGAAGGCTTTTTCGAACTCTTTGGCAACTGCTATAGTCAAGTGATCATTGCACTTATTAGCTACTATCTGAATTCCTACTGGCAGACCCTTATCTGTAAATCCTAGAGGACATGCAGTGACTGGTAAACCTAGAGCATTGAAAATTGTAAGATATCCGCAATTTAAGAATCTGTAGAACATCCGGTAGTGCAGATTTGCGGGATACGGGAACGTAGGGAAGAATAACACAGCGTCGTCCGATAATGCTTCCTGTAAAATTGGAAAAAATATTTAAGATTTTGTAAACATGGATTAAAGCATGGTCTTAGTAACTTTTCATTCCAAAGAATCAGCTGTACATTTTTGAAGCAGGAATACGAGACACTTCGGCAATCTGAAAGTTAGTGGAGCAGTGATATGTTTGATCTGCAGACATCACTTTGAAAATAACGCTGATGTTAGTTAGCTTGCCATGTTCGTTTATTCCTTCTTACAAATAATGTGTTACATCTCAAACACCAAAATGGGTTTCGTAACTGATCTAAGTGAAGTTGGCTATTGTGGCCAAATCTTGTCAAAATTAATTATCCTTTGCTTCAGCGCAGCAAATAGTAGTCAATAAGCCTAGACTGTTCGGACTAGTTTCAAGAAGGTTGATTACTAATTTATGTTATTCCCAATACTTCCCCCATTTCTCCATCGAACAACCGACGCGGCCACAACTGTGTATAATGTGGGAGTTTTTATCTTTGACTCATAAGCACATACCATCAGATGGAATTTCTGTTAAGCATTAAGTTATCATACAAAAAGAAAAGAAAAGTAGGTACTTACACTAAAGTCATTCTTTATCCCTTCGAAAACAACGAGCAGCTTCTTATAATAACTCTTTGGTAAAGCATCGAAAAACTTTTTCACTGGCCCATACGCCACACTGGTGAAATTGTGATCGGAGATGCCAATCATCTTCTTGAGCACTTCAGGCCATACCGATACCCATTGGTCCCGCTTTTCTGGGTCCGTATAAATGTTCCGAACGTGCTCAATTTTGAACAAAACCCTGACACTTATCTCCCACATATGCTCGATATTTTTTATCTTCAGCTGAAAATTTAAAAAGAAATGTAAGTAATTCCAATTCATTTTTAATTTTAAAAATTTAAGTAAAGTGTTCAATAATAGAAATAAACTCGTAGAAAGTGTCTTGAGTCTTGACTTATTTGCACCATTTTTTAATAAAGAACATTGTGCAAAGGTTGGACACTTAAAATGATTTAATTGCTGGAGTTATATAAGTAGGTATTTGTTGTATATAAAGTAATTTCTTAAATATTAAATAGTGTTATCAGAATGCCTACCTCTTTAACTTCTGTGTTATAAGTGTCCTGGATGTATTCTTTAGCCATGTTCATTGCTTTTTTCACATCCGGTCCAATATTATCCATAACATTGCCACCGTCACCGTACATGTAGTAAAACTTCAATCTTGTTAAGTCCACCTATAAATAAATGAAATGGACTTTATTTTTCAGGTATATCGTTAGGTTAGGTTTATCGTCATATTTATCGTTAGGCACTAATGATGGAGGTAAATTAACTTTATTATTCAGGTATATTCTAAGGCACTTAAGAATCATGGAGGTACCTATGTATTTATAACACCCTTTGCTAACTGGACTAACCATCCTAGTCCCGATTTGAGTTTATTTCTCTTTCCGTCAGTTTAATCTTTGGAAAAATTATACCATTATGAATGAGATATTTAGATTTTGGTAAGAGCTTTAAGGCCTGAGTATTGTGTTTGTCTAACACCTGACGATTATTCTATTATTTTGTCTTGTTTCCAGTTAAGTGTATTATAAATAGTCAGGATTTATTACATAATTATATCTTTAACCTGCAGCATCCATTTAACATCGTTTAAATCAGCAGGATAATATATCATTATCTTATCTTGAAAATAAGGATATATTTTGCGAAATACCTAAATTATGTTGAAAATAGTGCTGAGTTGTAGGTATAATAAAATATAATCTCTTACAGGTTTGTCCAATGGTACATCAGGTCCGCTGTTTTGGCGCAGAACTTTCAGAAGCAAAGTTAAATCTTCCGCATACCGCGTGATTGGACCAAGTGCAAAATACTCTTCAAACTCTGGGTCCAACGAGTCCGGAATATGACCTGAAAGTGATATTGCAACACAATCATGTTTTATGTACCTCTAACTTTTTACAAGAAATAACCGACATCGACATCTACAAGTAGGTACAGCTAGCTCAAAGAAAGTAAACTGGTCGGCTGTCGCTGCAATTTTCGAAAAAGATCAAATTGAGAACCTCCTACTTTTTTACTTCTACCGACAAGCTTTGGGTGATTGTTACTTTTCTTGTAGCTATTTCATTCTGTCTCCCACGACCCGTAAGATAGATCAGATACATTTTTCGCATCCATAGTCTCCATCTATATATTCATTAACATTTTACACAAACTTGGTGTCTTCGAGAGTGAAAGCGCATAAAAATTTGCAGTAATCAATTAATATCGCACTTCCTTAGAAATTGCAAGAGGACGTGTGATTGATGAATATCATGTCATCGCAACCCATAACTGTCCCACTGCTGGGCACGTGGCACTTAAAAATTGTCCTTCTAAAGTCAATGATTTATTCTTACCTTCGACTGATACAAGTCTCGGCGTGGGTTTGTGTCCAAATATTCCGTTAAACATTGGTGGAAGTCGCAGAGATCCTGCAATGTCCGAACCCACGCCCATAATGGATGCCGCTGACGCTATCAATACTGACTGGAAGAAATAACAGGAAAGATTAGAGAAAGCATTGGAGGTAAACTTAATAGTAATCATTAATGGCTTATTGGTTTCAACGTAAGATTCCCACACAAAGCGGCCACGATTCGAAACGATACGCAACGCTAATTCTATCAGTATTATAAATTCATTGTCATTTGCTTGGGTGAAGAGGAAAATTCTTAATCTTGTTCATCTAAGTTCTAATAATAGATGATTAAAATAGGAGTTTAAGATTATGTCGGTCACGGTCATCCAGTTGAATTGAGAGCGTTCTTTTCTGAAGTCGGTTAAAAAATCGGTGAAAGAAAACTCACCTCGCCACCGGACGACCCGCCGGCAGTTCGTTTCTGATCGTACGGGTTCATAGTGAGCCCGGTGACATTGTTATACGTCTCCCAGTTCATACAATGCTGTGGCGTATTGGTGACCGCAATCGGTATCGCACCAGCAGCTCTCGCCAACCTTACGATCTCTGCGTCTTTCTTAGCAGGATTCCTGTGCGGGTAGACCGTGCCGCTGTCGTTACTCATACCTGAAATATCGAGTATTACAATTAAATTAAATAAACGCATCCCAGTATTTTTTATCATGATTACACATGGGTGAGAAAAAAATAAGAGAAACGTTAAAAGGAAGGCGAATGAAACGTGCGTGACGAGAAGAATGCTCGATATGAAAGTGGATGGGTGAAGGGGACGAGGACGGCTAAAGAAAGGACGGTTGGACTGTGTGAAAGATGATACGAAAGATAAGGGGGAGTCGCCGTAGAAGTGACCACTAATAGGAAATAGGATAGTAAAATATGGTCTAAGATCCCATAACACTTTTGTTTCACCCATCGAGTATTTGATTAAAATCATTTTTTAATGTACAATTAGGCAACGAACAATATGTTTTTCCTGGTGTGCCTATCGAAAAATTGCCGCGAGTATGTTTAATTAACGAAAGAAAAATGACTTTCTGGGGCGAATTTACATGCATCTGTTATTTATATAAAATATACTCCAAAGATATACACCTAGAGGTCCTGAAAAGTCGGGTGTGCCATAATGCACATGGCCGCAACCTGTTGGCAGCCAGGCATAAAGAGGTGCTATTCTGGGGCAAGTTTCCACCCATCTGTTATTTGGATCATTTATAACTCAAATTAAAGCTATTTTTTTCTGTACATGATAAACTATGTGTGCCTACGCAAAAATGGCCGCAACTTAGGTGTGCCAGCAGTTGAAGTCTGTTGTAAAACTTATATTTATATATTTGTGAAAGGAGATGTTTCAAATCCGGCCCACAATATGTACAGTACCTCGAAAAATCGAGAAAAATCCATGGAATTCGGGAAAAATAAAGATAAATTACCTAAATGCATACTTTTCTGGTACAAAAATTGTATCTATCATTTAATTTTATCAAGTTTCAACATGGCGTCTTACCAATTTGTCATTGATCACAGATCACGAACTGTCTACTGTCACTTTAATATGACAGAAATGTACGTACATATGTCAAACTTCAATCAAATCAACCAACGTGACATGTGATGACAGCTTACCGCCATGACGGATTTTTGTTTTTGTGTTGCAATTTCAATTGTATATTTTTGTGTTGTACCAAAAAACTAAACCAATTTCAAGTGATTGGATAGTTAAAAACTGTTTGAATTGCGATTCTCCTTATTTTAGTATGGTGTACAAAGTGGTGGCCGGGGCTCCATACATTTTGAAACAACTCCTTTATACTCCTTGACGTATTTTCTTCATTTATAGATCCAATTAAAGCTATTTTTTTCTGTACATGATAATCTATCACCATACCCCATTAAGTACCATCGCTCGCCAGGGTACTAAGTACCATTCCTACCGTGTAATAATTGTTTTAAGAACAATTGAGATCCGGATAGGAAAGTGTGGAGCCGGTTACATATTTTAGACGCGACCATCTCATTTCTCAAGGGTAGCAGCACTTCTGTGACCGAATTAAAAAAAGACTCATACTAACAATTACTAACCGGACTAACAACGACTGGCAGGACTATTTGGAGGACTATATGGTTGCGGCCATGTGCCTTATGGCACACCCGACTTTTCAGGACTTCTAGGTGTATATCTTGACCTTGGAGTATCACTATCACTACATAGTATAAAACAAAGCCGCTATTTTTGTCTGTCTGTTTGTCTGTATGCTTAAATCTTTAAAATTACGCAACGAATTTTGATGCGGTTTTTTGTAATAGGTAGAGTGATTCAAGAGGAAGGTTTTTATGTATAATACCTACATGCATATATTCCCACGAGAACGGGATCCACGCGGGTGAAACCGCGGGCGGGCCGCTAGTATTTTATATATGTAAATAACAGATGCATGTAAATGCGCCCCAGAAAGTCATTTTTCTTTCGTTAATTAAACATACTCGCGGCCATTTTTCGATAGGCACACCAGGAAAAACATATTGTTCGTTGCCTAATTGTACATAAAAAAATGATTTTAATCAAATACCTACTCGATGGGTGAAGCAAAAGTGTTATGGAATATTAGTATAATAGGAAAGAATGAAATAGAAGAACATATTGCGGCATTCGCAAGTAAAATTGAGAAATGGGTTAGCAGATTGATGATGACATATAAATTAGAGCTAATAGCCCGGCGGCTTGCGCCGATCTTAAACGATCGGCAAAGTCATGCAACTGTGGGCGCGCAGGAGTATGCTCTAGGTCCCTCGGAGAGACCCGTGCTCAGTAGTGTAGTGGTCCATTAATGGGGTGTAGCCATACACATGACGTACGCACGTAGGCACGTATTGCCCCCAGCCTTTCGAGAAAATGTAATTATCACAAACTACGTTTGTCACCGCCTGCAGCACCATGAAGTATTTTATGTTGATATTGTGACACTTGTTTTTTTCTTTTGAGTTCTTTTATAAGCAGTCGGGTTTTTTGTTTTTATAATAATATTTTTATTTCAGACTTTTTAGTGTTTTCACCGTAAAATTCTACTTTTTGGGATGGTTTTTGACAATTTGTGTTAAAACGTGTGCGTAAACGTTATATGAGATATATATTTTTGAAAAGGTCTTTTCACGATCTTTCATTTGATACCCATATTGCTAAGATAACAAAAAAAACTCAAGATTATCCCCTCTTTTTCTACCACTTTCGGGCGCCATTTTGAAAATTCATATAGCCTATGACACTTTCACAATTCTGACGAATTCAACGATACCTCATATGTCGAAATCCGTTCAACCGTTTGGGCTGTGGGGCGGTCCAAATAAATGGACATACATACAAACATACATACATACATACACTCGAAAAACATAACCCTCCTTCTGACGCAGTCGGGTAATTACTTTGAGCATTTTCCGGGTCTCCAGATTTTATCATATCATAATCCGTAACAATGATAACATTATGCACACGAGCCGATATGTGCATAATGTTAACAGTATACCTGGTCAGCACTAGGTAATTGTAGTGACCCTGCGTAGGATAGGTAGCTAAGCTACGTTGCTAAAATGCGTTTGATATTTACTAAGTACTTAGGTACATTATTTACATAATTATAGTATTAAATACATGAGCAAGCACGCAAAATATTTAAAAATAATAAAACATTGAAATGAACAAATCGTAATACAATGATAACATATACAACAAACATACCTAGATACTATCGCATACTGTTCAGTGGACAGTAATCAATTCCGATATTATTTACTCAACAACTAGCGAGTAACTAACAATTTCAAAGTGGGTACGGAAATGTTCATGAATATCATTTAGCCTTGAACGGTGGTTCAATGCTGATAATTTGTTAATGTTTATTTATTTATTTAAACTTTAATGACCACAGAACCAATGTGGTATATGACTAACTAACATAATGCGTTCTCTACCAGCATATCATTAGGCCAAACAGATATGACTACGGGGAAAACACCACCATCCACCTCAACACCAGCGAGTACCTACCGAGTAGAGACATTCCGTATATATGACATACTAGCTGTGACCGCGGCTCCACCCGCGTGGAACTCAGTGTGTCACAGAGTTTTTCCTGCGTGAATCCCGACCCCGTGAGAATTCTAGCACAAGTGCTACACTTGTCAATATATGTATATATAGATATAGATACAAACATATTATAGACATTAATGAGCCCGCGACATCATTCGCTCAAAGGAGGTTTTGAATTTTTCCCGCGTAAATCCTCATCCCGCGGGAATCCTGATCCTGCGGGAATTCCAGGATAATAAGTAGCCAATAATATATGTTCGTCCACAATCTCCTCTATCTCCCAGTCCCATAAAAATATAAGCCCGCGATTTGGCGCATAAGAGTTTTTCCGGCGTCAATCCTGATCCCGCGGGAATTTCAGGACAAAAAGTAGGCTATATGTTGCTTCAAAACCTCCTGTATCTCTCAGTGAGAGTCCCATAAAAATCCGTTTAGCCGATCCGGAGATTAGCGTGTACAAAGAGACAAACTTTTTTTATAACCTTTCAACCCTATTTTACCCATTTAGGGGATGATTTTTAAAGAACTTTGATACAGGTTTTTCATTATTTTTTATCATAATTCTAAACACCAATTTTCATAATACCTGGCTTACAATTGACGGACTTTCATACAAACTTTGAACCCCAATTAGACCCCCTTAAGGGTGGAATATCAAAAAATCCGTTCTTAGCGGATACCTTCTAACTACAAAATACCTCCCTGCCAAATTTCATCTCAATACGTTCAACGGTTTATGAGATTTCGTGATGAGTGAGTCAGTGACCTTTCGCTTTTTAGGGTTCCGTACCCAGAGGGTAAAACGGGACCCTATTACTGAGACTTCGCTGTCCGTCCGTCCGTCCGTCCGTCTGTCACCAGGCTGTATCTCATGAATCGTAATAGTTATACAGTTGTAATTTTCACAGATGATGTATTTCTGTTGCCGCTACAACAACAAAATACTAAAACACTGAATAAAATAAATATTTAAGTCGAAATATGGCTTCGACGCTTCAGCGATAAATTAGATACCTTTCGGTCCAAGAGATGGCGTTGCTTCTGGCTACAAAAAACTAAAGTAAATATTTAAGTGAGGCTTTCATACAACAGACCAGATTTTTTTGGCGTTTTTATACATAATGGTACGGAACCCTTCGTGTGCGAGTTCAACTCGCACTTTGCCGATTTTTATATACATATAGATAATGACATTCCGTGTAAACAAAAGAGAATCTTATACTAGTGAAGAAGATAAGACAAGACAAGGCAAGGCAAGGCAAGGCAAGGCAAGGCAAGGCAAGGCAAGGCAAGGCAAGGCAAGGCAAGGCAAGGCAAGGCAAGGCAAGGCAAGGCAAGGCAAGGCAAGGCAAGGCAAGGCAAGGCAAGGCAAGGCAAGGCAAGGCAAGGCAAGGCAAGGCAAGGCAAGGCAAGGCAAGGCAAGGCAAGGCAAGGCAAGGCAAGGCAAGGCAAGGCAAGGCAAGGCAAGGCAAGGCAAGGCAAGGCAAGGCAAGGCAAGGCAAGGCAAGGCAAGGCAAGGCAAGGCAAGGCAAGGCAAGGCAAGGCAAGGCAAGGCAAGGCAAGGCAAGGCAAGGCAAGGCAAGGCAAGGCAAGGCAAGGCAAGGCAAGGCAAGGCAAGGCAAGGCAAGGCAAGGCAAGGCAAGGCAAGGCAAGGCAAGGCAAGACAAGACAAGACAAGACAAGACAAGACAAGACAAGACAAGACAAGACAAGACAAGACAAGACAAGACAAGACAAGACAAGACAAGACAAGACAAGACAAGACAAGACAAGATATTTGGTTATACAAGATATTTGGTTATAATAATTAAACAACACATGGGTGCACATTTTTATATTTTAAGAACTCAGACGCCATTATACATTTTTCTTAACAACCATAGATTAACAACCATAGACTATATAGATTCTATATAGAACATACTTAAGTTTGTATGCAACATCTTCCCCTGTAGACAATTATTAACAAAATGTCCTCTCAGGGCCGATTTTAATTACACCCCTATCTGACACACGTCCTCTGAGAGGACAAAACTACCTGCCTAAATCATAGAGATTGAGATCAGGCACAGATAAGAAATCCGTTAAGAATGAAATGACACCCATATTCTAATATAGTTTAGAACGTCTTTGGTAAACCAACGCCAGGAATACATTCTTATCTAACATTTGAAGAGAGGCTATTTTGGTGCAATGTTTATAAACATGTGTACATGTGTAGTGTAAAAATATTGTATGTTGAAACATACGCCGTTTGGTTTTTATTCTGTTATAAATGCATTATTGTATTAAAAAAATATTATATAACATCAAGTATTCGTTTTATTTTATTATAAATCAGAAAATAAAAGTTAGTTTTAGGTAACCAATATTATTTCTCATAGAATTATCTCATTCAATACAAAAGTAATTCAAAGTGTAAGAAGTACTTACATAAACATATAATGATGATAAAACCAATAATAAGAAACATAGAAATTTTGGTTATTCGCAGCCTAAGTCTCAAAACTTAGCTGTCAAATCTCCGTCTGTCAAATGTCCTCTCAGGGCCTGCCAACGCGGCCATCTTTGTAATTCTACACCTCGTAGATGAACGGTTAAAACAAATTACTTAATTACTAGTACAGTCAGCGATTAAAAAAATAATTTAATTATCAATTACCTTCAACAGCGATGCTTTCTTTCACGGTCATGGGTACTCCCAGCAGTGGATATTCTTTGGCCAACTGTTCCGGGGTGCGGTCGTTCGATGCAATCATTTTGTCTATGCACCTCGCTTCCTTGAGGGCCATATCGTAACGTGGCTCCACAATGGCATTCAAATAAGGATTCACTTCTTTACATCTGTCTATATAGGCAGCTACCACTTCTTCTGAAGTTATCTATGAATACAAAATTTAAATTATAAGAAAATATTTTTCTGATTTTCAAGAAACTTCTTTTAAGCAAACAAAAAGGTCATTGGACGAGTTATCGGACGGTAAGTGAAGATGTTAGCGATGACCCTGCTTCCTAAAGGACGCCTTGTCACAGCTCTGTAGGAACATCGATGTAGAAAGGCAGTGCCTACAACAATTTAGTGACGTGAGGGGTACGGGCCATATACTACGACGTTGTTTAAGTGCTGATTGGCAGACTTCACACAGCTTTGAGATTAAATAGGGAGATTAATAGGGAGATATGTCCAGTGTGCAGATTTCCTCACTATGTATTTTTTCATCGAAACAAGCGATAATTAAATTCGAATGCGGGCGTAATTTTCTTTAAATTAGTCGTACGTGCAGGATTTGTACCTAGCCCACACCTTCTACTTTCCCCATAATAATAGTTAGGTATATACTTATAATTCTAATTTGGTCTTAATAATCATTCATTTGAATCAGAGCGATGTAGGAGGATTGTAAAATAATGTAGACTATCTTATTGGATAACAATGTTTGTAAATTTTGTATATAAGGCGTGTATTTTTGGCAATAAATCAACTCAGCTCAGAACCATTCTGATGAAAAGATCTCTCATTTGAAGAAAACCTCTCCAGCTTCTGCAAGCCTTCAGATCTAAAGTAAGAGACCTGCCAGGTTATTCTCGACCTGGCAGACCACCTCTTCAACGTCATTATCAGACATTAAATATTCTCTCAACTAGTTTTTCTTTATGGGATTAATATATAAAATTAAAGCTAAAATTATAATACTGTTTCAGATCATTAATCAAAGCAATGACGTACCTACTGTGACCAGCTTAGGTAATTACGTTATGTAGGTACTGCTTTTAAAAATTAGCTTGAAGGAAATAGGTATATTTATGTATTTAATTTCTTATATTCAGAAGTTAATTTTGACAAATCACTTCGATTTGTAAGAATTAATGGTAATCTTAAATAAATGTGTGCACTAATGTAATTTTTATTTTGATAACTATGTACGTACATAGCTACCTAATCTACTATGCCAAAATTCGCAGTAACATTTATTTTTAAACGGGGTTTAGGTATTTCGATAAAGTTAAATAAACCGAATGTACGAGACCGGTCACTTTCGAGGTCGAAGTGCTTCGTACTTCTGTATAAAATGAAACCAAAAATAAACTAAAAAAGGTATCAATATTTTGAAACCATTATGAGAATAACTTCAACGGGTTTGACTTATTACACATTGGATATATACTCGTACCAATTAATTTACAGTCAGTCCAAAATGAGTAAAAAATGGCAAGTAATATTTTTTAACCGACTTCAAAAAAGAAGGGGGTTCTCAATTCGACCGTATAATATTATATGCTTCTTTTTGTGTGTTCAGCGATTTTTTCGTCGTTTATGGGCCGATTTTGATAATTCTTTTTTTGTTGTAAAGTAGATATGCGCAGTGGGTTCCGCTGATAAGGACACCAGGATCTGATGATGGCATCTCAGAGAAATCGAGGGGAACTTTCCAAAATTGTATGGACGACTAGTGGTGTTTGTTCATGTTATCATAAGTACATTAAAGCGCTACCATTTCATGAAGGTCTGGAGTCGATCTGATGAAGCCGAAAGACAGTCGAGGGAACTCCTCAACGATTTACTGCAGTTATCTAGTGTTTGGGCTTGATTTTGTAGTGACGTGAACTTTACACTTACGTCATGTTGAATTGAGCGCCATCTGGCGAGTAGTTTTTGAGTTATCTCTGCTTATCAAAGTTGAAGTCGGTTATTTTATTGTAAAAAGCAATAATTATATTTATTTAAGCACCTAAATTCAAAATTATTTAATTCTACAAACTGGATGTCTTCTGTATCGATAAGTATAGCTTGGGAAAGCTGCATAAGTTTGTTAACATTTTTACACAAATGCTAACTTTTACCCTATATTTTACTTTTTTGCAAAATTTTATCCTGCAAATTACCCCTTTAAGTAATAACTTATATAAAAAAAATATTAAAAATTCATGTAGGTACCAAAGTTTTAAGTAAAATGAGCGAATCATATATCGATATTCATAAGTACTTAGTTAGGTACCTACATGTTCCTACCTAGTTTACAACAGTTCCTTAAAAACGAATTGCCTCAATATGAGTAAAAACTAAAGTTATACCTGTATGGTTCAATATGATGTAGGTACATTTATGGAGAAAAAAAAGATTACCAATTCAGTCACGTACCACATTAAGTGCATTACAGAGATACAACATTTATACTGAGTTATTTCTACATCTTTGTCCTTTGTTTCTCTGGGTCACGCTCTAAAACCTCTTACGAGTTTAAACCAACAGTGGGATTGCAACTGGCAATTTTGCCATTGAATTACATCACAGACCACGTATGAAGATATTTACTACATAATGTACATATAGGCTCATATTTTAGCAATACTTACCTGCATAATTGTCAGTAAGTGAATTATTATTTTAATTGGTTCTGTATCGTTTTAATAAATAAATCATAATCAGTAAAATGCAAAATAAATAGCTAAAATCGGTAAAACCGATTTAAACTTATTATTTCAGATCATTCAATTCAAATAAAGAGTTAACAAATGAAGTGTTAATCGTAGGTACCTAAAGGTATATTAAATATGTTAATAAAATGGTTTGTTTTAAGAAATAATGAGAATAATAAGTGTAATCATAATCGATATTATTATTTTTTTGTTTAAATAATAAAATTAATGAATGCTAACTTGTTTGGACACAACAAAAAATATTATGACATGACAAATATTACAATTCTACGTCTACTTATATCTGAATCAAAATTTCCTGTTCAAAATACTGATTCTAATAACTAGACGATCATTGAATTAAAAAATAAAATTGATGGATCTTCAATATCCTTGTAGCAACAGTTCTCCTTTGAATCATATTTTTTGGTTTGATAAACTAAATTAGACGAAATCGACCTTTGGTATCTATAAGGGTGTGTACAGATTATGTAACATGTTATATAACTTCTTTTTTATAACACGTCCACACTATCTAACATTGTTGTCTAACAATGAAACATGTAACAAGACCGTACACATTAAAATAACATCCTTACTAATATTATAAATGTGAAAGTGTGTTTGTTTGTTTGTTTGTTTGTTTGTTTGTTTGTGACGCTTTCACGTCGCAACAAAGCTATTATATGGTAAGGTTTATGTGTGTGGGGATAGTTAGGAGGGTGGAGAGTGACGTAGGCTACTTTTTACCGCGGAAAAACATCCCATTCCTATGGGAAGATCGATGTTTTGTTAGTTGCTAGATATTTATTTTCGGAGTTGTCAATAGATGGCGTTAATAAAATTCATTTGCAAGTTCTGAATTACGCTATCAAATACTACATGTAATTTACTTAAGTCAAATGTAATAGGCTACTTTAGCTCTGCCTCGAGAACTCCCCGCTCCGGCTGTATTCAGTGTACCGCCCGCCCGCTGGCACTATCCTGTTGGCTGATGTCCGCAAGTTGCTGGACTCGCCGACACCGGTGGTGGGCGCGGGCGACTGGAACTGCAAGCATCCGGGGTGGAATAGCCTAGCTGCCAACAGAAGTGGAAGGCTACTTTTTGATGCCGCTGAACAGCACGGCTACACTGTCGAGGGTGTTGCACACCGTTACCGCGGCTCTGAATAAGAGAGAACGCGTGTGTGCAGTATTCCTCGACATGGAAAAGGCGTTCAACCGTGTTTGGTACGACGGCTTTCTCGGCGTCGGCGCCCCGGAGTGCCGTTAAGGTGATCTCCAGTTTCCTCGAAAATAGAAGCTTCAGAGTAGTGGTTGAAGACGCCGAATCCACCGAGCGTCCGATCGCAGCCGGCGTCCCGCAAGGGAGTTGCCTGTCCCCGGTCTGCTACGCCTGATACACCGACGACATCCCGGCGGCAGGGGGGCGTCGCTTGCCCTGTAGGTATGCAATGACGTGGCGTACATTACCACGTCGCTGAATAGAACCCACGCCATCGTCAAGATGCAGCGTGCGCTTGATGCCCTCCCCGAATGGCTCGCCGCGTGGAGACTGTCGGTGAATGTCGGGAAGACGCAGGCCGTGAACATAGGAGGATACCTCAACAGGCGGGACCCTACTCTGGAGCTTCACGGACAAGATATCCAATGGGCCCCACAGGCCAAATACCTGGGGGCAAAATCGACGGAAGACTTTCGATGAAGCCACAGGTTACGAAAGCCGTCGCGAATTCCAGAAGCGCGATGGCAGAAACCAGTGCTCTCCTCGAGCCTCCCTCTCGGACTGAAGCTCGGGGTCTACAAGACCTACATCAGATCCCGCCTCACGTACGCGGCACCGGCGTGGTACGCGCTCGCCAGCGAACCGCAGCGCAAGAGGATGCGCGCGGTTCAGGCGATTGCGCTCCGCCGGCTGACTGGTGCGCCGAGGTACGTCAGGAACGCCGTCATCCAGAGGGACCTTCGAGTCGAGAGCCTGGACGACTTCATCGAGAGATTGGCACGCAACATGTTCGGGCGTGTCGACGCGTCGCGGTTCCCGCATCTGCAGGACCTGGTGCCGCTCCACACCCGTCCACCGGACCGCTGGGCCTTCCCGCGCGACTTGCTGGTTGCGCGGGACGGGGCTAGCACTGACTGATACTGGGGCTTCGTAAGTCGTCGCCCGGCGCTGATCGGCTCCTGCTGGGCTTCCCACCAGCGGGATTCACCCGGTAGGGCCTCGATCGCCTGGGCGGCGCGAAGATGAACCCCATCCCGTTTAAGACTCTGTGGCCTGTAAAAAGGCCACCACTCACCGGACTTGACCTATTGGTTAACCACAGATGGACAACCAAGGGCCTTAGGGCCCAACCCAAGGACCGGCCCGTTTTAACGGGCCGCGAGAGACACCCCCAAAGGGGAACTAACTGTCCTGAGGGCTCCACACACCTCAGACAGGGTGGAGTGAAGAGAGCGAGTAGTAGGCTACTTTTTAGCCTAAATTCCTACGGGAGTGAGACCTACGCGGCTGTTACCTACGGGTCCCGAAGCGAAGCGCGGGCGGTTCTCTAGTTGTTGTATAACAGTGTTTTATAACAATTCAATGCGTGTCATTTCTTAAAATATAGCTTATAACATTGTTGCAAAAACTAATAACATGTTATATAACTTGTTTTTGTAACACATATCGTCCACATTAAAAAAAACATGTTATTTAAGTATGTTTTATAACATGTTTTGTTATATAGTCTGTACGCACCATAATAGCAGCATTAAACTTAAATTCGCAAGATGGTGTATTTTTGAGTCGATTTTTTTTAACTACCTACCAAAAATCCTTAATAAAATTGACATTTGAAAAGACCGGAATACCAACCAATCAAACGCTGTCTTAAGTTACCTGAGTGGAAGCCAATTTTTGATTCGTCTCGTTGGCTTTATTTTAGATTCAGATGGATGCAACAAATCATTCTAATAGTAAAATTATAATTATGTACTTTACATAATTAGTATACTTAGTAATAATTGCTCATTTTTGAGCTAAATAGCCTTGAAGATTTAGGAAACCAAAAATTAGAATTTAAGGTCCATCCAAGATTACTAACTTATGTTTCGTCTAGATATGCTTAACATTACCTACCTCATTATATTTTAATACATTAAGCTCAAAAATTATGTACAACTTTAAAATGACAGATGAACAAACAGAAACAACAATTTCTAACAAACACAAGTAGATATCTAATAATGAGAATTCATGTTTATAATATATTAAATATTAGGTATAAATGGTTATAACAACTATTTTCATATTAATTAAGTACCTACCAATTTACTTTAATTCATTACCTGTTTATTCCTGATCATTGCGGCAAGGGTGGTAGCAGATTTGTACAGTATCGGATTCGTAGGCGGGGGACATTTTTTAGTTCGTTTCAGATTCAGCACAAAG
Source organism: Hesperia comma (assembly GCA_905404135.1). NCBI lineage: Eukaryota > Metazoa > Arthropoda > Insecta > Lepidoptera > Hesperiidae > Hesperia > Hesperia comma. Next base: position 8,006,499 of record FR990021.1, on the reverse strand, counting down.
GTCAACGGCCGCACCACGATCGACAGGAGTGACACCAGAAACCGCAGGAACCGACGCATGAACCCGTTCATCATCGTGACCTGAAAATTGTAATACATTTAATTATTGAAAAGCCAGGATGCAGTGTTTTGTCATGACTGCTTTTTTAGGGTTCGGCAGCCAATTGGCAAAAAACGGAAAATTGGTTTGAACGAGATCTAGTACCTAAGTAGTTTTTTTTAATACGTCATAAATCGTAAATTCGCAATTTGCCATTAATTTAATCAACTCGAATATAGTTTTTTATATTATGTTACTTGCTGCTACGGAACCCTTCATGGACGAGTCTAACTTGTACTTTGCCAATTTTTGAATTTGCGTCTACAACGCTAGGCAATGAGGGTAAAAGCGTGTGAATTTGCCGCTAGAGGCGCTAGTGGAAAGTGAGGTCTATCTGTCACTTCTTACTTGTCTGAATGTTACTTGTCACTATTTTTGTATGGGCGGGCTTTGACAGCAGGACCTCAATCGTCAGTGGCGCCAACTGGTGAGCATAAAAACGGCGACCCTCATTAAAAAGTCAAGTACAAATTTGAATGTCTTGGTCCGTACCAACGAGGGTTATTAAGTGATTTTTATATTTACTCGTTAAATATTCAGAAAGAATGCATAAAAACATATTTTATACAGTATCGGAATATACAATCGGGACACCCCTTTGAGATCTTAGTTTTTTAGGGTTCCGTACCCAAAGGGTAAAACGGGCCCTATTACTGAGACTTCGCTGTCCGTCCGTCCGTCTGTCACCAGATCTCATGAACCGTAATAGTTACACAGTTGAAATTTTCACAGATGATGTACCTAGTTTTGTTGCCGCTACAACAACAAATACTAAAAAACAGAATAAAATAAATATTTAAGTGGGGCCCATACTTTCGACGCCTCAGCGATAGTTTAGTTACCTTTCGGTCCAAGAGATGGCGTTGTGCGTAATATGTGGCTACAATAAAACAATTAAATATTTAAGTCATACAACAGACCAGATTTTTTGGCGTTTTTATACATAATGGTACGGAACCCTTGGTGCGCGAGTCCGATTCGCACTTGGACGGTTTTTATTTATTGTTGGCTCCAAGCTGTAGCTCCATAGTTATCCATCACATACTTATACGCTAAAAATAATTACAAAAGTCGAGTAAGATCAAAAATTCTGTAAGGTCTTTATTAAAACCACTCAAAGATTTTTTTACTGTTACGTACCAACCTATCATTTCACGTCAAACACACGGTCGTGGTCGGTGGTCATGACGCGCCCGCTTTCAATTTTCATTAATAATGAAGTGAACGTGTGCATCTGGACTAAGGGTCCACTTTTTTTTCTTCAACCCAGAAGTGTAATAAGATTTAATGCTTATAAAATAAGAATTAAAGTTGGTGTTCCGATCATAATTTTGCTGTGCTATCATAATGGTGATGCGAAATTTAACTCCGCCAAAACTGTAATGGAATCCGTCTCATAGTTAAATATTATTGTATGTGTAATCCTCTCTGGGATTGGTAAGGCTGACCGACGTCAACCGCGCTGGTGGTAAGCTTGACTATGCAAAGTATACAACCACCCTTAGTTCCTCGAACCCCCAACTTTGCTAAAGACTAAGCTAAGCTAAAGGCGTTAAAAAAGTCTACCTACATGAAGATATCCAAAAAATATAAAATGTAGGTGCTTAGGTAGGTACTAAAACGTTGCTCTTATTATTAAGGGGTAGGTACCTATAATTTATAGGTACGATTAAGTATAAGGTACATTTTAGGAGTTTGATCACTGTGAAAGTATATCGAAGGGTGATGTTGAACTATGATTTTCTTAAAAAAAGAACCGATTCGACCTGGTGCATTTTGAGAAATTTAAAAAAAAGTAAGAGAGTTGCTAAAAAGATGTTTTTTTTTTCAAATAACTCTCAAACGACTATTTTGATCAGTTCCATAATCTAAAGAACTGTTGTACTCATAGCTTCCCGTGTCCCGCGGATACCGTTGATGAAAAAAAATTTTTTAAACCGTTTTCTTAGTTCTTAGGCCGAATATCTGTGAACAGTGTGAACCCATAAGGGCAGGACGACTTTCGCAAAAGATTATGCAAAGTTTTAGAGGCATTTGAGGTTTGCCAAGCTGTCAAAATGTTTCAATTTTTGATCTCACATAGCGCGTAGAAATTTAAACCTTCACGTACCTAGCTAGTCCCCCACACATTCGTACAAATATCTTTACATGTACAAATATTTGCGCGCACGCATGGGAGTGATCGGGGTTATTGTATAATAATATTCATTGGTTAATCAACAGGCCAATTTTCGTAATACCTACACTGAAAAAACAATAACAATTTTTTTAATCCACAGTCAAGAAATTCGAAAAGAATCCTTTTTTCAACTAACAAATTACAATTTTTTATGTTAGTAGCCAACACACGAACTGACAAACCTCATGCTGGTTACCGTTGCCCATGGACGTAAATAATACCAAAGGCTCGACCTATGAATTACTGGCCCCGAAAGAAGGAAGAGGAAAGAAGGAAAAACCAGTCTATCACACAAACAACGTATTTAAATACGAGCCTATACCTATCTAACAATAAATAATATTATCACTGCGATAAATAACATAATACATAGTATAAAACAAACCTATCTTAGTACTGCATCGTAAAATCATTAAAATTACATTTTTATTTAGGTCTTTATATTGTACCTTTATAGCCAACACCTTCAAAAGATAATTCTTCACATGTGAGGTTTTGCTTTGAATCCTTGTAGCAATTTCAGATACCACAGGCGGGTGCCACACATGCGAATTGTTCATCAAAACTTCCACTAGAACAAATCCTTGATATACACTTGCACTTAAAATAATCAACACCACACGAGTACAGATGTTCACACTAGCATTGAAGCACGAAACACCAATATTAATCACAGATTCCTTCATGATTCAATCAAGAAACGATCTTTTTCCTGTATACATCTGACAGTTTGTGAAGTAAACAGCAAAACAGGCCACATTGATGTGTAGTGAATTAAAATGTCGTTGAGTGGCCATTCCAACAAAGGGACTAACGATACTGTTATCGCAAAGTATAATAATATTACCCACATCATTAGATACGTTCACATACAAGAAAATTAAACTGATTTCTTTATTGCATTGATATTGTCTTTTGTAGCCATTGCTTGAAAACAATGTGATTTAATTTATAAAGACTTGAGGTCGATGACCATTTACAATTTTCGTTCCATACTTATCATCTGTACCTATACAAAAAGTATTCGTGTATCTTCTTTTAAAAATATAATTAATTTTTATTAACATAACTTAATGTTTTTGAACCGTTACCGTTTTATTAAAGGTCGAAAAAACTACATATAAACGTGATGATAAAGACTTTACAACATTTAAATTTTAAGATAGTTAAATGTACCCAATTAGGTAATCATAATATATATCAAGTCGTTGTGTTATATCTTATCTGTAATACGTGTTGTCCGACCTTAGTAGCGGGGGTCTAGGACAAAGTTTTTGATGGTGTAGTTGTGATAGATAATTCACGCGTTAGTGTTAGATAATATCTACTAAATTGTAAGTATATTCCAGATAATCGAGTTCAACTAACATCTGGTAAAATAAGTTGAACCGCTCATAGCGGCGGCTTGTGTTCACCGTTACTGGCAAAATTTCTTCCTTTTTTCGCTAAATACATATAAGCCAAGGATAAAATATTTTTGTTACATGTTAATGTAAAAAAATAAGCAGTAAAAAAATTGGTTGCCTGTAAAGTCGGTATACGGGCGAAAGTTTTACGTGACAACGACTTTGAGTGGTAAAATAATTTTAATGTGAATATTCATTCGTATAGTAGGAAGAAGGATGAAATAATAGTAACAATTTAAAACATTTATTTATACAAAGAATTATATTTAAAACATTGTAACACCATCCGCCATCTAGCGCTGCTAACCGTTAGACCATTAACCATTAGTCACAACTAAGTGAGGTAACAAACGAGATTACTTACTCTACTTCTTCAGAGATGGCGCTGTACCATTTTCTGAAACACGCCAACGTGTGTACGCCGTAGCTACCATAAGTAATGTTAAGGAGGAAGGGACTAGTGCCTTTCACTTTTTATGTCTGTCTCTCTCGCTCTTAGGCGGGCTAACCATGCCCGAGTGGAAGGGACGCGTGCCTCTCACTCGCTCTCATTGTAAGCGCATAACGTGAGCGGCGGAGCGTGACCGTGACACAGTTTCTTGAAGTGCCACCCGGTAATCCAATTTATAAGACGTTATCACGTCAACAAATGGAAACTAAGATTTCGTTTTTAACCGACCTCAAAAAAGGAGGAAGGTCTGGATTTGACTGTATTTTTATGTGTGTCACCTCATAATAATAATGTCATCATCGTTTCGCGTTTTAAACTAATTCCAACCATTGCTGTGAGGCCCGCGTCGCATTGCCCGCGTTTAAGTCGCTTTTTAACCATAGCAGCTTTGTGCACATGTAATAAAAACTTACAATGAATGAAATAGTGTCTCAATCTTCAAAAAAAACAAGTGAATTTGTTTATAAACTTCTAAATATCCAGTGACAGTGTTATCTTCAAAAACTAGTGCTTAATTAATGACATGAAAATTTTAAATATTTACAATACAGTGTTATCAAACAATAAAATGAGTTAAAATCTGATTGGACTAAAATATATATCTACTAATTTATTATAATACTGGTGACAATTCCCTCTCGAAGTGCTTCAAAAACGTTAAATGACTGAATTCAATGTGATTTATTTGTACAATAAGTTTCATAACTTAAAGAAAAACCGGCCAAATGCGAGTCGGACTCGCGTACGAAGGGTTCCGTACCATTATGTATAAAAACGCCAAAAATATCATGGTAACTAAACTTACGTCGAATGAATGGACACTCACTTAAATATTTATTTTATTCTGTTTTTTAGTATTTGTTGTTGTAGCGGCAACAGAAATACATCATCTGTGAAAATTTCAACTGTGTAACTATTACGATACAGCCTCGTGACAGACGGACGGACGGACGGACAGCGAAGTCTCAGTAATAGGGTCCCGTTTTACCCTTTGGGTACGGAACCCTAAAAATAACGGTACTTACAAATATAGACGTTACGGCAGAGAGTTCACAGCTACTTGACAACAGATGGCGTAAACAACATTATTCTCGCACTTATTGACACAGTTCTTTGCAACGTAAATAGATGGCACCAGTATCTCATAGGTTTTCTTAACTTCGATTGGACGAACTGTTCACGCAACTAAATGCTGCGCTGACACACGGGAGGAGACGCGCGGGCAGCGCGGCGTCCTCCGGCCTCCGCCCCCCGGCCCCCACGACCAGGGCGAGGAGCTCATTCCGCGGAGCGGAGCACCGTGCGACAGTGCCCCTAACGCAACCGAAGCACCCGCACGTCAACTCTGTACTCGCCTTCACGTGGAATTAAACCAGCTTAATACAGTCCGCGTTAAGTTTTATTTCACTCTGGTTATCCCGACCTTCATTAGTTAGGGACTAGAGCCTCCATATGGTCCTTCGAACCTCTTCAAAACAACGTGAAGACCGAGTATTCAAGCTTACAAGATTTCGTCGTTTCGAGAACGCCGGCGCTTATCGTAACGGACTTTGAGCTACGGCCGCCGCTACGAACATCAAGTCGACGCATTCACCGAGGGCGAATTCAAATATTCAACGGGAGCTACGTCAGCTACATCAACGGAACAGGACTTTCTCTACGCACAGGGCATCGTAATCGTGAGATCGTTCCATATCCATTTTTAATATCATCCTTGCATATCCATTTAATCACAATCGTTGAACCATTTCATCCTTCTTCTATTCATTTTATCACATTCTTAAAAATCATTTCATCCTTTCTCTTTCATCTCGTCCATTAAATTTAGGTCATTACATCCATTTCATTTCAGCCATTTCTTCAAATTATTTCATTGCATTTCCCCATTATTCCATAATCATTTCAAAATATTAAATCAATTATTTACCCATACACAATGTGCATTTCATAAACCATTTAGCCATCACTCATACGCATCGTTGTAATAATCGTATGATCTGAGAATTAACATATTTTTTTCTTCACAGGCACACGTATCCCGCACGTGGCACGTGGCGCGACGTATTGGTTCCTTTACGTACCTTGTTTTTTTTTATTCTTAAACGTTTTTGCATACGCTACACCTTTTCCAAATTAATTTAAACGCATTTTTCTCTTTTTCTTTTAATTTTTTTTTTCTTTGCAATTGTAAATCTTTTTTCCCTTGCATTCTTATTTTTTTTCTTTCGCCTAAGCTTCTATAATGTCGACCGAACGAAAAATAAGCGAATTATCTAGAAAACGCGGTTCGATCAAAGCTAAGCTTACGCAATTTTCTACATATTTAGCCGTTTCCGAAAGCTGTGAAAAATTGAGTCAATGTCAATTATCTAAACTCGAAGTCCGTCTCAATAAATTTCAAAATCTATATAATAAATACGATGCATTACAGACCGAGATTGAACAGTTTGTGGAAGACCCCGACGAGCAGTACAGAGAGCGGGAGCAGTTCGAGAACCAGTACTACGAACTCCTGGCTCGCGCTCGCTGCATGCTGCCAGCCAGCCGTAAAGCAGCACACGGGCTCGATAGTTCGACGTTGAGCTCTTGTGACGGACGCAAGCATGGACACAAAAAGCGAGTTAAGTTACCAACTATTGAATTACCTACATTTTCTGGCAGCTATCAAAACTGGCTCGAATTTAAAAATATATTTATTTCCCTTGTCCATAACGATGAGGAAATGGATAATATAGACAAATTGCATTACTTACGCGCTTCTCTTAAAGATAACGCTTTGTTGGTCATAGACAACTTAGATTTCAAAAGCGAAAATTATACAGTTGCTTGGGAATTATTGTGTCAACGATACGATAACAAGCGCTTATTGGTAAATAATCATGTTCAAGCACTTTTTTCAATAGAATCTTTTAACAAAGAATCAAGCAAGTCTTTGCGTCACATCATTGACGTTACAAAAAAGAATTTAAGAGCTTTGGGTACATTGCGCTCAGAATCAGTAGATCATTGGCTCGTAGACACTTTAATTATTCATATAATGACCGGGAAGTTAGACAGCGCTACCAAGCGACAGTGGGAGGAAAGTAGAAATACTTTATCGGATTCTCCTGATTTAAATTATTTTCTAACTTTTTTGAGTAAACGTGCCGACCTATTAGAGACCATGGAGGAGGCACAATCGTCTAAAATTAAACCTGACACTTCTGTTGCCAATAAATCGAAAAGTTTTATAGTTTCTACTACTAAAAGTCAAAATCCATCTTGTCCAATGTGCAAACAACATAATTTTTTGTTTAGCTGTCCAAATTTTAGAAAATTATCTGTACAGGAACGCATTGTCAAGGCCAATGAGTCTAACGTCTGCACCAACTGCTTACGCCCCGGCCACAAACATTTTTCATGCCGCCTTAGTTGTTGCAAATATTGCAAAATAAAGCATAATACTTTGTTGCATTTCGAGGAACCGCATACATCACAATCTCAAGATCATAATGTTGCTTTATCTGCGAATCATTCTTCTGATTCCCATGTCGTATTACTTTCCACACCGATGGTGAAGGTGCTGGATGCAAATGGGGAGCCACACAACGCCCGAATCCTCTTGGACAACGGTAGTACGGCGAACTTCGTGTCTAAGGACCTTTTACTCAAGTTGAACATACCTGCTCATACTACAAATTCAAGGGTGATAGGTATAAACAATCTAGTTTCCAATAGTTCACAATTATGCTCTCTTACTTTTGAGTCTTCAATCAGTGGCTATAGGGTGAACATTGACTGTTTCATTTTACCAGAAATCACCTCTTCTTTGCCTAACACATTTATAAACATAAGTCAATTAAATCTTCCTTATGGTATTCGTCTTGCCGATCCTAATTTCAATATTCCGTCATCCATTGACATATTAGTTGGAGCGGAAACATTTTGGAACATAGTTGGCGCGAATAAAATTCATTTAGGTAAAAATAAACCAACTCTAATTGAATCAAAATTAGGATGGCTTTTATCAGGTGTTATACAAAATAACAATAAAACTTCACCTGTTTGTATGTTCGCTCAAAGTGAACATAACAGTACAGACCTTACACGTTTCTGGGAGCTCGATACAATTCCTACAAAACATGAATTTACTGCAGAGGAACGAGCATGCGAAGATAACTTCGTGAAGTCTACAGTACGTAGCTCTAGCGGTCAGTTCGTTGTTTCTATACCCTTGAAGGATCCGCCTAATGTTTTAGGCAGTTCCTTTCAAACAGCAAAAAATAGATTTCTTTGTTTAGAACGCCGTTTAGAACGAGACGCAAATTTTAAAGCTATGCACGTAGAGTTCATGGAAGAATACATCAATCTCGGACACATGACTCCCATACAAACACCTGTACCACATCCGCATTTTCCCCGTTTTTTCCACATTTTCCATTATTTCTTCGCTCCTAATTGTTGCAGCGTGATGTTATATAGCCTAAAGCCTTCCTCGATAAAAGGTCTATTCAACACAAAAAAAAAATTCAATTCGAACCAGTAGTTCCTGAGATTAGCGCGTTCAACCAAACAAACAAACAAACTCTTCAGCTTTATAATATTAGTATAGATATAGTTGTATATAGTATGTTATTATATAATTATGTGAATTTGTTGATTTTAGTTACTTGACGTAATATGTAATGTGTTTGTGTAGTGTATATGTGTATATGAGTTGTTATAGGTTTTTTGAAGTATTGCATGTTGAGTTGTTTGTTTGTGTGTAGCAAACTATTTGAGTAGTTGTGTTTGTGATACAAAATTATATTACGGAAAGTAGAACAAAATTTAACAGAAATATTAGTTATGATAATAAACTTACAATCTAAGCAAGACCGGCTACTGCGTGATGCTAGTCATTTATTTGTCTTTAGGGCATTCAGCTGTTCCTCGCTTTTTATGATGATAGCCGGCGATCCTTCGTGTTTTCTCAATAGGACGTTCCTGTTAGTGGTCCAACAGAATTTATACGAGTGGATTTTTGCATGTTCCCGTGCTAAGAAATGTAATCTTCTTGATTTATATGTTAGTGATTCACCCAAGTATATACGACATGACTCTCCTGGTATTCCAAGGTGGGATGAGTTCAGTTGACTTCCGTTATGCTTCTTGTTGTAAAAATAAAAAAGTAGTTGTATGTGGAGACTTCAACATTGATATTCTTGTTCCAACTTCACTCTCAGTAAGGTTTATTAGTTTATTTAAATCATTTAACTTAGATTATACATTCTCTGAACCTACTCGAGTAACTCCATCATCAGCTACTTGCTTAGACAACATTTTTTGTAATTGTACCGTTGTTAATAAGTTACTATTAAGCTGTATTAGTTCAGACCATAGCGGACAACTTGCCACTATTGAGTACCATCATGACCTTTCCAAAAAATACATAGTTTGCAGACCAATTACTCAAAAAAAATTAAACAATTTCAAAAGCAATATAGATAGAAAAATTTCTTCAATAAATATTAATTATAATGATACACCAAATCAAGCATACTGCAATGCATTTGATTTAATAAAGTACGAATTTAACAAAAATTTTAAGGAAAAAAGAATTGAATGTACTTATCATTAAAAAAACTAAATTTAGTGATTGGGCAACAACAGGAATATATAAAAGCAGAATAATACTTTTTGAACTCTATGCAAAAAAGTCTACTTCCACAGACTTAGAATTTATAAATTATGTAAGAAGGTATTCAAAAATTTTTAAACAAGTCTGTGCAACAGTTAAGTCGATCTTCATATCAAATAAAATCAAGAATTCTGGAAATAAAATTAAAACCACTTGGAACATTATTAATAAAGAAGCAGGTAAAGTTAAATCTAATGATCGTAGTTTTGCCTTAAAAGTCAACAACGAAAATGTGACTTCTGATGATGCAGTTGCAAGCACATTTTAGGATTTCTTCTCGGAAATACCACATGATATTACAAAAAACTTGCAGGCCAGCCCTCAGCTAGCTTTGAATATTATGGAGTCATGTGTTGATAAATGCAATAATTCATTTACATTTAACCACATCACTTTTGATACAATAGTAAAAACCTTCAATTCTATTAATATTAAAAAGTCAACTGATCTTTGGGGTCTTTCTACAGTTGTCATTAAATCAATTATAGCCTCCATTGCACCACATTTATGTATTACTAGAGAACCGCCCGCGCTTCGCTTCGGGACCCGTAGGTCACAGCCGCGTAGGTCCCGCTCCCGTAGGAATTTAGGCTAAAAAGTAGCCTACTACTCGTTCTCTTCACTCCACCCTGTCTGAGGTGTGTGGAGCCCTCGGTACACTTAGTTCCCCTTTGGGGGTGTCTCTCGCGTCCCTTTAAAACGGGCCGATCCTTGGGTTGGGCCCTAAGGCCCTTGGTTGTCCATCTGTGGTTAATCAATAGGTCAAGTCCGGTGAGTGGCGGCCTTTTTACAGGCCACAGAGTCTTAAACGGGATGGGGTTCATCTTCGCGCCGCCCAGGCGATCGAGGCCCTACCGGGTGAATCCCGCTGGTTGGAAGCCCAGCAGGAGCCCATCAGCGCCGGGCGATGACTTACGAAGCCTCAGTATCAGTCAGTGCTAGGCCCGTCCCGCGCAACCAGCAAGTCGCGCGGGAAGGCCCAGCGGTCCGGTGGACGGGCGTGGAGCGGCGCCAGGTCCTGCAGATGCGGGAACCGCGACGCGTCGACACGCCCGAACATGTTGCGTGCCAATCTCTCGATGAAGTCGTCCAGGCTCTCGACTCGAAGGTCCCTCTGGATGACGGCGTTCCTCACGTACCTCGGCGCACCAGTCAGCCGGCGGAGCGCAATCGCCTGAACCGCGCGCATCCTCTTGCGCTGCGGTTCGCTGGCGAGCGCGAACCACGCCGGTGCCGCGTACGTGAGGCGGGATCTGATGTAGGTCTTGTAGACCCCGAGCTTCAGTCCGAGAGGGAGGCTCGAGGAGAGCACTGGTTTCTGCCATCGCGCTCCTGGAATTCGCGACGGCTTTCGTAACCTGTGGCTCATCGAGAGTCTTCCGTCGATTTTGCCCGCAGGTATTGTGGGGCCCATTGGATATCTTGTCCATGTAGCTCCAGAGTAGGGTCCCGCTTGTTGAGGTATCCTCCTATGTTCACGGCCTGCGTCTTCCCGACATTCACCGACAGTCTCCACGCGGCGAGCCATTCGGGGAGGGCATCAAGCGCACGCTGCATCTTGACGATGGCGTGGGTTCTATTCAGCGACGTGGTGATGTACGCCACGTCATCGGCATACAGGGCAAGCGACGCCCCCCCTGCCGCCGAGATGTCGTCGGTGTAGCAGGCGTAGCAGACCGGGGACAGGCAACTCCCTTGCGGGACGCCGGCTGCAATCGGACGCTCGGTGGATTCGGTGTCTTCAACCACTACTCTGAAGCTTCTATTTTCGAGGAAACTGGAGATCACCTTAACAGCACGCCGGGGCGCCGACTGCGAGATCTTGTAGAGCAAGCCGTCGTGCCAAACACGGTCGAACGCCTTTTCCATGTCGATGAATAAATACGACGGTGGTTGGCGTGGTATTTATTCATCGACATGGAAAGTTGCTTCTCGAAGGTTGTCCAGTCCATAAGGTGACGGGGCCTTGGCAAGACTCAAAATCAAAAAGTAGCCTTCCACTTCTGTTGACAGCTAGGCTATTCCACCCCGGATGCTTGCTTGCAGTTCCAGTCGCCCGCGCCCACCACCGGTGTCGGCGAGTCCAGCAACTTGCGGACATCAGCCAACAGGATAGTGCCAGCGGGCGGGCGGTACACTGAATACAGCCGGAGCGGGGAATTCTCGAGGCAGAGCTAAAGTAGCCTATTACATTTGCCTATGACTTAAGTAAATTACATGTAGTATTTGATAGCGTGATTCAGAACTTGCAAATGAATTTTACTAACGCCATCTATTAACAACTCCGAAAATAAATATCTAGCAACTAACAAAACATCGATCTTCCCATGGGAATGGGATGTTTTTCCGCGGTAAAAAGTAGCCTACGTCACTCTCCACCCTCCTAACTATCCCTACACACATAAACCTTACCATATAATAGCTTTATTGCGACGTGAAAGTGGAACAAACAAACAAACAAACAAACACACTTTCACATTTATAATATTAGTAAGGATAAGGATTTTTAATAAATGTATAGATGATGGCAGCTTTCCTAATTTAATGAAGCATGGTAAAATAATACCCTTATTTAAAGCTGGTGAAAAAAGCGACCCCACTAATTATAGACCAATATCTATTTTACCAGCTCTTAGTAAAATCTTTGAAAAAATTATCTACAACCAGCTGCTGTCACATTTCTCTAAAAATAAATTATTTCATGCAAATCAGTTCGGTTTTTCGAGAGGAAAAAATACTACTGATGCGGGCATTGCTCTTCTCAAGCACATTTTTACTGCCTGGGAGTGCAAACAGGATGCTATCGGCATATAATGTGACCTCTCAAAGGCCTTTGATTGCGTTGATCACAACATATTAATAAATAAACTTAGGCATTATGGTATCTCAGCACTATCACTTAGCCTTATAAAGTCTTACCTGTCTGAGCGTGTACAAAAAGTAGTGATTAATGGTATAGAGTCCTCAGGAGCACACATTTCTATGGGTGTGCCTCAGGGATCAATACTGGGACCATTGCTCTTTTTAATATACATAAACGATCTTCCTCATTTTACTCGGGATTTGTGTGAAACTGTATTGTTTGCTGATGATACATCCTTAGTTTTTAAAGTAGATAGAAGAAAACATTGATTTGACGATGTGAATAATACTGTTTCGCAGGTACTACACGGGTTTACTTGTAATAACTTGATGTTAAACGCGAAAAAAACCAAGTGTGTCAAATTCACGTTACCGAATGTAAAACAGGTGCCAACTAACATACTTCTAAATGGGGAAGTACTTGACTTAGTAAATTCTACAAAGTTTCTTGGCCTTACGATAGATTCTCGGTTGCAATGGAGTCCCCATATTGAAGCCTTGTCTGGGAGACTCAGTTCTGCTGCTTACGCTATTAAGAAAGTAAAGCTCTTAACTAACGTGGAAACAGCAAGACTAGTTTATTTTAGTTACTTTCATAGTGTGATGTCCTACGGTTTGTTGTTGTGGGGCACAGCTGCAGACATTGAATCTATTTTTATATTACAGAAAAGGGCAGTGCGTGCAATTTACAACCTCAGACCTAGGGACTCGCTGAGAGATCTGTTTAAAGAAGTTAATATACTCACTGTTACATCACAATATATCTTGGATAATATTATGTATGTTCAAAAGTACCATGATAGTTTTTTAAAGAAAAGTGATGTCCATAATATTAATACTAGGAATAAGGCTAAGCTGATTGTACCAAATTTTAGGCTTTGTAAAACTGGTGGCTCGTTCATGGGTAGATGCGTAAAAATTTATAATAAAATTCCGTTAGAATTAACGGAAATGCCATACTGTAAGCTAAAAACTCATGTTAAGGACATTCTTATGACGAAGGGTTATTATAAACTGGATGAATATTTTAAAGATAAAACAGCCTGGACATGAGTTTGAAATATAGCCTTAAGTAGTGATAAGTGTTCTCTGTAACTGTGAGTGGGGAAGAAAAAAGAAACTCCTTGGGATTTTTTTGCCGCTTCTTCTACCAAGGCCACTCATCGTAGGGATTTGTGGAAACGATGGCGTGGATGACATTCGAAAAGTGTTTGTAAAAACCAAGTTCGAAATAAAATCATTTCATTTCATTTCATTTCAAATGTTATTTCAAAGGATGTGTTGTTTTAGCACTCAGAAAACAACTTTTCTTTCCCGACTATGAATAATTTTTGGCTAATAGCACAAAATAAGCACTCAAAGTAACAAAACAATGACATGACATTCAACTCGCTGACAAGCAATTGACGAGTGACGTTTAGAAAGAAGCGTGTCAATTTAACAAATTGAATCCATTACCTTGCTTACCGCAATATGGCGAGTATTTTTATATTCCTGGTCAACCTATATTGTTTGTATGTATGTTTGACCACGCAGAACTCAAAAACTATAAGTCGGATTGAAATGATTTTGAAGTTATACTTCTTTAGGCGCGTTATGGAAAAATCATGAGAGTGAAATTTTACGATGCGCGCGCATCTGTGACACAAAAATTAACAGTATGAAGTTAGGCGCGTTATGGAAAAAACATGAGAGTGAAATTTTACGATACGCGCGCATCTGTGACACAAAAATTAACAGTATGAAGTTGCCGGCTAAACCACTCATTGGCCTTTGTCAATGTAACTCTGACGTCTCTTTAGTTTTGCTTTTGCTTTTTATCGAAATTATTTATAACCAGCCAGGTTTGTTTTGACTTGTTTGTGGCACATTGACATGACATAATATGCACAGACTAGCTAAAGATTAATGTTTCGTTATACGGTATGCAACGACTAGTCTTTTTGGTAAAATATTTAATAAAGGTTTTTAACTGCAATATAACAGTAAATAAATTTTATCTAAGTATTCAAAGATAGTTTAGGATGACTATTTTACGGCCATTCCCAATATTCAATCTATCTATGGTTTTGTCGTACTAGAGATACAAAAATCTATCTATCTCTTATTTTACCGTCTCAATAATCTTACTATGGATATGAAATTCTATCTCTGTTAGTTATCTATCGACGGGAGGAAAGATAGCTTACCGGGGATATGTTTTTGTATGAAATTGACAGATGAAGCGTCCCAATAATAATTAACGTCACAACTGTTAGTTACATTGTCTATCTCTAGTATTGTTTACTCTTATCGAAAGATTTTGGGGGATAGTTGTTCGTAAATAATAAGTATTTGGTAAATAGAAGTTTGTTATATTCAGTTCATTGTTTAAAAAAATGTTTGAGTCATCCCTGAACTACGATTCTGAAAGTGACGATGAAATTTTGGAACATTTCTGGGAAAGAGAGGAGGCAGATTTCATACTTTGTAGGAAACGATCATACGAAAAGCGGATTGATTAATATATGACGGCCATTCTCCGATTAGCAAGTTTTACTTGTCCGGGCTTGATAAATCCACAGTATTAACAGATTCAAACATGATTTTTTTTTATATGTTAGTTAGCATCCATATCTAGCTGTATACAAAAATATTGGCTTCTGTTTTAAGTAGATAAGACCAAATTAATTTAAATATACTCAGCGAACCTGTGTTCTCTAATTACCGTGGCGTGTCCGCACACCAACTTTATGTTAAAACTTGCTTGTAATTTTTATAACGTACAGATTAACTTTGATCCATTCAACGTGTTGAACGGTATTATACATTGTGTATCGCATCACAAAATATCGATTCAATAGAACCAGTCTATAAATAATTATCATTAAGTAACCACATGTCCGCACTAAAGTTATAATTGCCGTGACCATTTGTGTTCTCGGGTGTAAATCCCTAAAACAGTATTTTTGGCACATCACTACCGCACCCGCCGCTTCTCCTCAGTGTGTACCATGGCCCATATACAGTCGCACGTCTCTAACGTTAGTGTACCGCCAATGAAGCACGTGAGTATATAATTACCGTAGCCTTGGTTAAAAACTTTTCTAATTACCGTTTTATTTATTTTAATACTTGATTTTTTAAGTTAAACCCGAATTGATCATAGCAATTGAGACAATACTTTGGCCTTTACACGTTGTAATAAGTTAATATTTGCATACTGTGTCGGTTTTCGAAATTTTTAAGAAATTCTATCGTTTTCTAATTACCGTATAATAATTACCATATGTTTATAATTACCGTTGTATGTAAAATTAATACACATTTACGAACTGTTTCCTATTATACTCTTTACAACGCACTACAAAGCCAGCGCAAAACAATGGCGGCGGGCCTAGGGACAATCGATGCAAAGCTGGATGGTTTCCAGGGAGATTTGAACGTCGTGAAGGAGGACCTTAAACGTGGTAAAGGTGCGTATATCCGAGCATGACCAAGCCCTCAAAAGCCATGACGCGGCAATCAACTCCCACGAAACTAGGCTCATGGATTTGGAGAACAAGCTGCAAAAAATAAAGGTTTTGGGCACGGCAGTAACCAGTTCATGCCCTGGGGCCCCGAAATTCAAGGTCCCGAGTTTCGACGGCACGACCTCGTGAACAGCATTTAGGCACCAGTTCGAGGTAGTTGCAAGTGGGAATGGCTGGGAGGACGATCACTCGTTAGCGGCACTCACCCTAGCTCTTCAAGGGGAGGCACTGCTGGTGCCTGAGAACCTGCCGCCGATCGACGCATCTTGGAGTCGCTATTTAAGGCCTTGGAAGCTCGAACGGGGAAAAGCACCTCGAGGTCGTGTATCGCGCGCAGCTTAAAGACTGGTCACGGCAGGCGAGTGAAGGACTGCAGCAATGGGCCACAGCACATCGAGCACCTCGTACGCCCAGCCTATGCGTCGAGCTCCACACCGGTCGAAGACAAAGTGTTAGAGGTGTTTGTCAGCGGTATACAGGATCCCGAGGTGAGAGCAACGGTGCGCTTGGGTCATCACGCAACATAGGAAGCAGCTTTAGCGCATGCCCTTGAAGTGGAAGCGGTACGAAGCGACTATAAAGGTCGTAAGGTGCACGAAGTCATAGCAGCGATTCAACCTCGTACTGGGCCTATATGTTACGGATGCGTTATATTAGGATGAGCTGCCGGACTCGGAAACAACCGAAATTGGTGTCGACGGCTACCCAAGTCAACAGCCAGGAGCTAGAAGCCGCCGCCACCGCTGCCGCCGCTAAGAAGACCGCCAAACCTCCTCCGAAGCCACCGACGGCGCGCAAGCCGAAGAATGCTGACGTCCTGTCACGACGCCCATGCTCCGAAGGTCGACATTGCATCAAGCATTAAAGAAAGAATTAAAGAAGAGGTTAGGGTGATAAGGATGCAGGACCTAGACAACTCTTGTGCAAGGGAGCAAGTAAGCCAAGCTCAGAAGGAAGACAAAGATCTCAGCCTGATCATGGAATGGAAAGCCAAAGGACAGAGGCCCCTGGGGAGTGACGTGTCAACCTCAAGCGCAACGACTAAGGCATACTGGGCTCAGTGGGACAACCTTATATTGGAGAATGGCGTGCTTTATCGGAGCTGGGAGTCACTCAACGGAATGGAAAAAAACCCTGCAAATGGTTATTCCTAGGAGTAAGGTGGCTGATTTGCTGAAGCTAGTAGGTACACGATGGCACTTCCGGTGGGCTCCTCGGCATCAAGAAAACCCTCGTAAAGATAAGAGATACGGCCCGGCACTAGATCCCAGGGGGAACGACAGCTGTATAACGTCGGAGCCTCTTGGGAAAGAATCGCCATCGCTGGGCCATTCCCTCAGACTGAAGACGGGAATAGATTCATCATCGTGGTTCAAGACTACTTCAGCAAATGTTCCGGCCATTGTTTGCAACTCTGAACCAAGAGGCGAAGACCGTGGTCAAGAAACTTGTCCAGGAGGTAGTATGCCGCTTTGGTGTACCATCATCCATTGCATTGTGTAATGGGACATCGATAATTCTATTGCTTTAATTTTTATTATATCAGTATAAATTATTAATGTGCGTTAATATCATTTCAGTATCATATTTTACATAGATTTGATGATATTTTCTAATTACCGTTGCATTAAAAATTATTCTTTCTAATTACCATACTCATAATTTTTTTAAGTCTCATTATCTAGAAAACTACCATTATTTGTTACATGCCAAATTAATTATTGAATTTGTATCTTTGAATTGTTTCATATTTTAATGTGCTCCAGTCAACTCAGTGAAAAATAAAAAAGGTTATGGTAATTAGGCAAAGAACGCCGAATTGGAGAATGACCGATGAATAAACTGGATGATTGTGGATTTTCGTATAGATTTCGATTAAATAAAAGTGGAGTTAACTTTGCTCTCCGAAATTTATCCCTTCCTAAAGGTGTCCTCAAAACGGTAAATACTATTAATATTATAATAAGTAGGTATAAATACTTTTTTTTTTTTTTTTTATGGAATTAAGATAGCAAACGAGCATGCAGTACCACCCTTCCCCTGCCGCCCATAACAACTGTGACCGACCTAGAACTAGACTCAAAGGGACTAGGATGGTTAGTCCAGTTAGTAGATGGTGTTTAGAATATTAGTTGGTTAGTTTGTTAATAAGTGCGAGGACAGGGTATGTTAGTGATAATTAGTCCTGTTAGTTAATGTTAGTAATAGTCCAATTAGTTATTGTTAGTATGAGTCTTGTTCCAATTCGGTCACAGTTGCGTTGCTACCCCTGAGGTCTGAGATGGTCGCCTCTAAAAAAGTGAAACCGGCTCCACAAACCTTCCTATCCGGAACACAATTGCTCTTAAAAACAATTATTATGACGGTAGGAATGGTACTGAGTACCTTGGCGGGCGGTGGTCCTACCCCGGGCGAACTCTAGGCTCTACCACCTATTATATTATATTTTTGTCACACGTTATTTGTGTATTGCAAAAGTACCTACTTAAAATACTGTCTTTTTTCAGAAACCATGGAATTTCTCCATTACACCAGTTATTGTTAACATTGACAAGCATGTTTAAAAACTTTTAAAAAGTAACGCACCAAACATTAATGAATGAATGGACGATTCTTTTTTTGTGTTGACGACGAGTTTTGACATCTGGCTGGCATTTGTGTTGAATTTAAACGTAAAGCCACCAACAGACTCACGCGAGAAATCTCGTCGAGAAATCTTGCCGAGAAATTGCGCGAGAACCGAGAAGGCATCTACACTCATGCGAACTTCCTGATACCTGTACTGTGAGTGGTGAAAGAGAAAAAAGAGACTCCTTGGGAGTTTCTTGCCGCTTCTTCTCCCAAGACCACTCATCGTAGGGATTTGTTGAAGCGATGGCGTAACTTGACTTTCGAAATGAGTTTGTAAAAACCTACTTCGAAGAAATAAAGATTTGAATTTGAATTTGAATTTGAACTTCTCATTCGCATTCTCGATCGTCATCCGGAATGGACGACAGTGCAGCGGATTTGGTTTAGTGTGCATTAGCATACTATAATCTTGTGAATACTAAAATTAGAAAGAAATCAATTGAAGTACTAAAGTAATAGCTTGGCGACCACAGACAGTAGATTATTTTAATTAGAAATCTTTTCTCGCCCGAGAAACCCTTTGAAGCGGGCAAAAATACCGACACCGATCGGAGAACAGGCGAGCGCGAGAACGAGACGGCGAGAAACCGATCACATTCACGCTTCTCGGGTGTTCTCAGGGGTTCTCGGCGTGAGTCTGTAGCCGCTATTTGGGAGGGCCTGGATTGATCACTTATCTACTGTTAACCATAGATAGGTAAAACTACTAGACGTTATAGGGACGCCTTATAAGGATAGATAAGAACTTACTAATCGCAAGGGATAGCTATCTAACCTTAACCATTGGTTGAATATTGGGAACGGCCGTAACGGCCGTTATTGCTGTGATTATGCTACCATTCCATCAGTATAAATTTTCTTAAGACGTTGTCACGTTCAACTATCGTCAGCTGGTATGTCTCTGTGTTCCGTGATCGTCAGTAAACCGACTTTACAGACAACCAATTTTTTTAGTATAATTAATACTAAATATTATGAAATTATTAACGTTGAATATTTATTATTTAATGATGCCAAAGAAGTATAACTTCTTACGCGCGTACATAAGTACACGCACCTCCTCTTTTTTTTAGTTGTTTATCTTTTATGTTTTATCTATCTTAGGTATTAGTGTAAGTTTCATCAAAATCGGTTCAGTAGTTTTCGTATTCTAAAGTTAGTATTACACGACTATATAAATTTGAGCGACAATTTACGATTAATTATTGAGTTATCTCTACATATATTTTTGGTAAAAAGTTATAATTGTTATAATTTTTAAAACATAAAAATGAATGTTTACATTAAATGGAAAATTACATTGTGTACATGTTATTGAAATGATGATCCGATTGCCAAAATAATGAAACTGCTACAGTTTCTAAAGTGTATATGTTACCGGAAATGTATGAAATCTCTTAAAAAAAAGCTCTTTAGGAAATGTGTAAAATATTGTTTTAAAAATTATTTAATTCATAAATATACAATTCCGATATCGTATTAGGAAATGTGTATCGTGGCCACATCGTAGATTTGTTAACTTCAAATGGTCGCATTTCATGAAATGGGCAACTCAGTTTGTCCAGACCGTTAAATCGTCTACGTTTGGTCATCCACGTTTGGCCAAATCGTAAAAACGCAGAATATAGGGCATAATTTCGAACCGTGACGTCTCCGGCGCTGCGGAAGGTGCAGCCCCTTCGCCCTTGCGTAACAAAGCACAGACACCCACGCTCGCCTGCGCAGCTTCGGCTTGCTGGTCGCCTTCGGCGACCAGCCTCAGCCGCTCCGGCTCGCCCGGGTATCTGCGTTTTGTTACAGCGGGCGGGGGCTGCCTTCCCTCCGCGCCTCCGGGTTCTAAAACAAACTCTAGGGGTAGGGCATACAAGACTACGTGGAGTAGGGGTAGGCTAATTCGGTTCTGTAACCAATTCGACCTACCTACACCTTGAAGAATTTAACTGAGTAGTAATGGAAATAAGTATTCATTGTTTTATATCCAAAATCCACTCAATTTTCCTTCAATGTTAGGTACTCGTTTTTAACAATTGACGTTCAAACAAGAACCTATTTTATTGACTTTACCGTATGCATGGTCGTAAGTCTGCAGATTAGCTAGGAAGTCTGCAGATTAACTAGTTAATGTGTGAACTCAATTATAGTTTTTCCACTTTAACTAACTCAGCCAGATAATCTGCAGAATACCTCGTTAATGTGCATTCTATCTGATTTACGCAAATTAACGGTAACATATACATTATTGTGACTAACTCTGGTGGTTATATATTTAGGAGTGGCTATTTTTTTTTAAATTTTCAGTGTACATTTGTTTGAAAATCTACCCGTGTATACTTATCATTGCACGTGACCGTCCCTACCTTTTTCCTTTATCCTTTTTCACTTATGTGAATTAACTTTTTTTGTATGTGAAAAGGGGTCTTACTTCTTTTATACCCTTGTGTCGTTCGTTTTGTGGTAAGTATAAGTCGCTATTTTGAAAACTATTCAGATTATGTAAAAATTAATGCCAGAATAAGAAAGAGCATAAATTTTTTACCTATATAACATATCACATGTATTTAGATCATGATTTAGATTGACAGCTGTTTAAATGCCACACGTACTTAAACAAGTAATTTGGTGCGCGCGGGGCGTTTTTTGCGTCTCCTGTAAAGTTACGTTTTTAGATTTATACCCTTTTTCACTAGAGCCACAGATATTACCATACTACATTACACTGTCTTTATTTATAATCAGAGTTGGGCATTATTCGAATAAATTTTTATCTGAATAATTATTCGAATAAAATTTTATTCGCGTTAAAATTATTCGCGAATAATTTATTCATGAATAATTTATTCGCGAATAATTTTAATGCGAATAAAATTTTATTCGAATAATTATTCGTTATTCTAAATAATTTTACACCTTCTTAAGTTACATACATCACATAAGTGTTCTGCGGTTCCTTTGTGTTATTACATTAAAAAAATGGGTTAAGGCGATTTGGCATAATTAGCATAATGTCTACTATCTACCGGTTTTCTGGAATTTTTATTCCAGGCAACAAGTAAAGATATTTTGTTTACAAGACGGGTCGTACAAAAATTAACAAATATTATAAAGAAATAATCACAACTATAAATTCTTGACAATTATACGAATAAATACATATTTGATTTGAAAAATATTATTATTTTGTTTTATTTTTATCTTTATTCGAATAACGAATAAAAAAAATTATTCGTCATTCGAATAATTTTCCTTTGAATAAAGCAAGTTATTTATTATTCGCGAATAATTTTAGAAAAAATTATTCATTCGTTATTCGTCATTCGAATAAATTTTGCCCAACTCTGTTTATAATCGATGGAATTTGTAAGCTATTATTGTATGTTGGTAAATAATAGCATAGCAGTACAAATACTGAGTAAAAAAGTTAAAATATTTGTGGAACCAGTAGAACTCGTCAAGTGTTTTGCCGGATTCGCAAATGCGTTGGTCTATGTCGCCATGTCGTACTCGTATAGGGCACTGACTGCGATACTGAGCCTTGCCTTGGAACTACATTCTATTCGCATTCCTATGATCTGGGATGCCTTGCCTGTTTCATTAGAAATATTAACCGGACGACCGGTGCAACGAAAAGGAAGGGTTCACGTATAAACTGTCGATTGGTACGTTATAAATATTACTTTTATATATATCACAACGCTTAATAATGATACTTGATAGTAGTACTTGAATGGGTTACCCCTAGTACCTAGTGGTAAATATTTAGTGGCTCGAAAGGTACGCTTAGGTGCTGCTAAATAGGCCGAATACATAATTATAACACCTAAACCAATAGAGAATATAATGCTATAAATCACTATGTACTATCGGCAAAATTGATTCGTACCCTACTTCGTCGACAGTTCGTTTGAACTTTTGAAAATGTCAAATTCGTTTTCTTTTCGAGCGTGTCTATTGCACATATGACGTTTTAAATACTTATTAAGCTCACTATCAAGCGTCGCTCAAAATTTCTGTCAAGTGTCAAAGTGCAATGAATTACTATTTATACGACAGTTATTCTTTTTGCTTTTTGTATTAACTACATACCTAGTTGTTTTTCCCGCGGCTACACCCGCGTTCGAGACAAGCAACAACAAAATACCCTTAAAAATACGCACGCATGCACACTCACACACACACGCGCACACACACACGCACACACACACACACACACACACACACAGGTATCTAATAAGTGTATATTAAAATTCTTTGTGGTTGGTGGCTGCGAAAAGTGGCAAGATATTATGAACTTGTAGTACGCATCCAGTAACAGTTCAGTTGCTTTCATTATATTGTCTAATTAAATTATACTGTGTATGATTGAATATATATTCAATAATTAAGCGTATTGTAATATTTGTGTAGTCCTCAGAATTAATGTTTTTTTTTTAATCTGTTATTTCCTTACTTTTTTTATTTTTATTTTATTTTAATACTTAAATGTTGTTTAGATGCATCAGGCCGACCTAGTGCCTCAAAGGTTTGTGCTGAAAACCAGCGCTGCTAGTATTCTAGTAGCTATATGCTGAGAACAGACCTTTTTGTATATAGTTCTACAGCAGTATTAGATTTAGTTTATGTACTTTTTTTTCTGTTGCTTATATATACATATATAGATTGTTGTAGTGCTAATATGCAAATAAATATTTCTTTCTTTCTTTCTTTCAAAATTATTGCATTGTAATTTATTAAGAGGATCAAAGTATCCTATATAGACCAAATTTATCACAATCTGATAAGAATAAGTGTGATGAGTTTTATATCCCTTCTACTCCCCTCTTCAAAAGTTAAGAGATGATTTCCGAGAAAAAATATCCTTTGTCTTCTCCAGAATCTCAAACTATCTCCATATTATATTCTGTAAGGTAATAATGTATTTTTTCATCCCACCTATTCGAAAAAGACGACTTGGTTCGCACTTAAAGGGGCCCAAAGTTGGTGTTTTCTATAAGAAACTTTTAGCGGGCGGGAATGAGTTTTTCCTCCCCGTTATTTAAATAAGTGCGCGGAAAAGATCTTTTCCGCGCACTTTTTAAATTCAGTTCGGATTGTTAGAAATTCATGGTTTTGTTTTGAAAAATGAGTTCTTTAGTTAGTTTAGTTAGTTTAATTAGTTAAGTTGGTTACGTTGGTTAAGTTGGTTAAGTTGGTTAAGTTGGTTAAGTTGGTTAAGTTGGTCAAGTTGGTCAAGTTGGTCAAGTTGGTCAAGTTGGGGGGCCCCCCACAAGTACGTTCTCGTTCGTGCCCCCTGTTGCGCTCTGGTGTTCCGCCACCCTACTAACGGTAACGCAGTTAGTAGGTGTGTGCCCACTGCGAATAGTGCGACTAGTGATCGAATGCTTTCGGGATTTTTACAGTGTGACCAGAGTTACCAAAGCTTGTGGTTTGTAGGTGAGGCCTGCTGCGTGTCGCGCGGCCCCTACGGGAGCGTTGCTCCAACTTTTGAGTTAGTTTTAGTTGCGTTTTGTGTGGAGCTTCATGGAGAAGAGGATGGCTTTTTGGAGGCCTCAGGAGGAGGTGGAGATAGAGTATGATGCCTCGGCATCCAGTCGACCGGCGTCTGTTGCCAGTCAGGCGAGCTGCGGCCTTTCAGGCAGCCGCTATTTTAGGTCCTGCGAGTCTTCTGAGTGCGAGGACGAAGACGTGTCTGATGCTGGAAGTCGCTCTTACTTCCTGAGAAGGAAGTCCAAGGATAGCGCGGGATCTACTTCATTTCATTTCATTTCATTTCATTTATTTATTGCATACCATGATTTACAAACAATGTTTTAGTCATGGACCCGGTAGGGCACAGCATCTAGTGGTAGGAGAGAGGAAGACGCTGAATTTGTTAAATATTAAAAATTAAGTAGATGATTTATTAAAGGTTAAAATTATATAGTTTAACGGTCAAATAATAAAATTTAAAAGTAGTAAAGTGGAGATACGAAAAGTTTAATTTTGAAGAATATTATGTTGTGTCAGATGTAAAATTATTTATTATTATTATTTTATATATATATCATGTCCATTGTATGTATTTATGAAGTCAATTATTATAAAAGTAATATCAAATGGATTGAATAGCATTAAAAATAAATTGTCAGTCAAATTCGTGGTCAGATTAGTAAATTTAATAATAATAAAAGAATAAAAAATATAAGTCAAAATATTGTCAAATTAACTAATTAAATAATTTAAATAAATAATAATTAAAATATAATATAAGTCAAATGGTTAAATTAATAATTTTTATAAAATTAAATAATTATAATAATAATAATGATAAATTAAAAAAATATATATATTTATAAACATACGTGATTAAAATTTGATTTAGGTTTTGTCCTCTAAATATTCTTTTACTGTGTAGTAAGTTTTATTTATCAAAAATTCTTTTAACTGTTTAATGAATTTCGTATTATTTGTTTCATTTTGTAGTGATTCTGGTAGTCTATTATATATTTTCACTGACATGGCAAGTGGGCTCATTGAAAAAAGTTTTAGGCGGGAAGGTGGGTTTACTAACCGGTTTTTGTGGCGCAATGATCTATTTATGCATAATTCTTGTCGTTTTGTGTAAAAATTTGGGTAGTGTCTCACAAATTTGCTAATCTCTAATATATATATACTTGTTAATGTTAGGATTCTGTACGATTTGAAGTATGGCTTACAGGTTTCCATTTGACCAATATTAGCCAAGATGCGAATCAGTTTCTTTTGCAGTGTAAACAGAGAGGGAGCAGCAGTACTGTTTCCCCATAGGATCACACCGTAACTGAGCCATGCGTTTGCGTACGCGAAGTATGTCATTTTTGCAGTGTCAAGGTTAGTTGTTTTCTTGACCTCGCGGAGGGCATACGCAAACGATGAAAGTTTGCCCTTAAGTTTTTTTATGTGCGGTTCCCAATTAATGTGGCTATCTATAACAATGCCTAGCAAAGTAAATTCACTGACGGTTTCTATGTGAGTGCCTTGGTATGTGAAATTAATGTCGAGTGGTGTTTTTTGATACGGGTGTAAAGACAATAATTTAGTTTTAGCGAAGTTTATTTCGAGATTGTGTGTGTGTAACCAATTGGATGTTTTATTTAATATGGCGGTGAGTTCGTTTTGTAAGTTTATATTGTTTTCACATGCGGCTATTATTGAGATATCGTCAGCGAATAGTACACACGGTTCTTTAATCTTTTTAGGAAGGTCGTTGATGTAAACGAGGAATAGGAGGCATCCTAGGACGCTTCCTTGCGGAATTGACGCGTTTATTATTTTATCGTCAGACAAGGTGGTTTTTATTGTCTCGGTTTGGTAGTTAAAGGATTCTATGCTTACGTATTGTCGCCGGTCTTTAAGATATGATGCGAACCATTTGTGGGCTATTCCGCGGATGCCGATACCATATAATTTGTCTAGCAAGATGTTAAATTGTACTTTATCATAGGCTTTTGTCATGTCTAGGAGAATTCCTAAGGCATATTTTTTATTATTTATAATGTTTAGTGCTTCTTGTACAAATTTGAACACGGCCAATGTTGTCGATCGTTTTCGACGGAAACCATTTTGGCTATCATCAAAAATATTATACTTCTCGCAAAAATTGTATACGCGATTTCCCATGGCTCGTTCGAAAATTTTTGATGCTGACGGTAGTAGGGATATAGGACGGTAATTACTGGGATCTGTTTTTGAGTTTTTTTTATGAATTGGTTTTACGACAGCGCATTTCAGTTCATTAGGGAAGACACCTTCGTCAAATGATTGATTTACGAGCTTACAAAACGGGAATGTCAATTCTTCAGCACACTCTTTTAGAACAATTGGTGGTATCTCATCGTATCCGAAGCTAGTCTTGTTTTTTAATTTTTTTAATAGTATGTAAACCTCGCGTGGTGTCACAGGTTGAAGGAATATTGAATTTTCAGTGGGGTTAGTTACTAGATGCATTTTGTTGTTCGCAATGTTCGTTGGGTTTTGGTCATTTTTTGACTTTTTTGAAGGCGTTGATATGTTACCTATTGATGTAAAATGAGTATTAAATATGTTTGCCACTTTTTTTGGATCTGTGTAAGTTGTTTCGTGTACTTGTAGCTGAATATTGGTTTTTTCTTTTAGCCTTTTTTTGTTTGTTCGTTCATCAATCATTCTCCACATTGTTTTTATTTTATTGCTCGATTTTTTTAACGTTTTAATATATTGTAATTTTTTTGCTGCAATGACTGCTCGTTTTAATAGTTTTTCATATTTTTTATAGTATTTTGTAAGTATTAGATTTTTAGATTTGCATATAAAGATTTTTAAAAGCCTTTTATTTTTACAAGATTTTTTAATGCCTGTAGACATCCAATTTTTATTATTACTTTTTAATTTAATTTTTCTTTTAGGTATATATTTATTCATTAATTTTATTAATGTTTTTGAGAATAATGTATAGTTCTCATTTATATTATGTTTTATTAATATGTCTTGCCAGTTGATTGTTTTTAATACTTTTTTTAAGATAAGTATGCTCCTTTTTGTAAATATTCTTTTTTCTATTGACCAGTTTATTTGTTTGGAATGTTTTTGTATAGTAAATGTTATATTTGTGCCCGAGTGATCTGAGAATCCTAATTCCTCCACGGAAGTAAGTACATTTTTATCTGTAAAATTTGTGAAAATAAGGTCTAGACATGTTGCTGATGTTTCGGTTATTCTGGTTGGGCATTTAATTTGTTGGCGAAATTGGTATTCTAACATGAGGTTTAATAAGTCGTCAGCTTTTTTATTTTTAATTAATATGTCGATATTTAAGTCGCCTCCTATGATAACGTTATATTTATTGTATTTCTTGTTTATGTAATCCAGAATTAATGTCAAATTTTTATAGAATAGTTCTTCCTCTCTTCTATTCCAGTATAAAATTATAATTACAATTTTTTCCTTCGGTAACTCAACTGCACAAGTTTCAAGCACGTATTCTATAGACATGTTAGTGATTTTGGTGATTTCTGTGTGCTCGAAGTGGTCTTTTAATAGAATGCAAACGCCGCCTCCGCTCCGGGAATTTCTGCAGTACGATGCCGCGATTTTGTAGCCACTCAGGTATGTCATATTTAACTTTTCTTTTGTCATCCAAGTTTCAGAAATGCATATTGCTTGAAATGATGGGTTATCAGTTAAAAAGGCTTCGAGAAGGTGTTTCTTGTTATTTAAACTTTGGAAATTTTGGAATAATATTTTAAAATGTTGGTTTGTTTTTACGAAAGGAATAATTACTTCTTTCTGTCGCTGGGCTTTTCTCGTTACTTTTTTTCTGTGTTGGCGTTTCCTGGTCTCTTTGGGGTGTACTTGTGTCTACTTTTTTGGGTGGCATTTCTTTAGGCTCTTCTAAAATATC
The DNA here is from genome assembly GCA_905404135.1 of Hesperia comma. NCBI lineage: Eukaryota > Metazoa > Arthropoda > Insecta > Lepidoptera > Hesperiidae > Hesperia > Hesperia comma. The sequence continues at coordinate 7,978,306 of FR990021.1, read as the reverse complement.
TACTTTTTTCCCGTTAATATATAAGTTGTTCTCTCGTATTACAGCATGTGATCCTTGTCTTCTCGCTGTCATCATTCTTTCTCGCAATATTTTCCTGCTTTTTCTTGACTGGTCGTCTAAAAACTCCGAAATACCAAGTCTTGTATCTTTTAAGTAGCTGCCATTTTTTAAGATATATTTTGTCATTCTTTTACTTATCAACTCTACAACCAATGGTCGTTTTATGTTGTTCCCAGTATACTTGCCAATCCTATATGTCTCTTCGATGTAACCTAATAAATCTATGTTCATGGTTTTCCTGAATAGGTCTACTAGTCTATTGTGTAGGTGAAAGTCCGGTTCTTTATAATATTCGTCAAATCCATACAATACAAACTTTTTACTTATATTTTCAGAGACTATATTTGGTTGTGCTACTAAATTTGTGTCCTGTGTCTTTAAATTTGATATTTCCTGTTTGATTTCATCGTTTTCTTTTTGTAATCTCTCAATTTTAGTGTTGATTTCTTCTATCTCTTTTTTCCTGCTTTCATTTTGTTTATATAACATATTAATGTCTTGCGATATTTCCTGTTTTAGGCTTCTTACAGCTTTTTTTATTTCTGTTTCTAATATATTTTTTAGGTCGTTAGCAATACTTTTATTATTCTCTCTTAGCCGTTGGATTATTAGATCGTTAAGGTTTTGTAACGTTAAATCTGTATACGTTTTAGGCTTAGAAATTGTTGTGTCTTGTGATTCTAGATTTTGTGTATCTCCTAATATACTGTTGTTTTCTGAGTCTGTAGTAATATTATGTACTGACGTTTGCTTGGATCTGCGGAGCGTTATGTTGTTTATCTCGGATGGTGAGTCACGTGATCGAACGGGTGTGTCTTGGTTTCCGGTTTTTGGTGTATTGCTGGAGCATGCTGGGCATTTCCAGGCATTTTTGATGTCTAGAAACGTTTTGCTGTTATATCGTGCTAGAGAAACATTAGCGCATTCCAAGTCGTAGTTTTGTTTGCAATTAACGCAGGTAAGGTATTGTTTGGCTGTTATCTTCTGTTGGCAGCCTGCACACACTAATGCCATCTCTGTGTCTTTTATGTAACAGTTTTTATGTAGTTAAGTTATTTGTCAACAGGTGGCTCAGTAGGTAGGGTCGTTGAACTTTGTACAATAGATTTGTTTTTCTGTTTAAAACACAAACGTTATATTATGTTTTATTTATATTAAGCAGGATTTTTCTGTACCTTAACTTTAACTTTCTTCCTTTAGGCTCTCACTTATCCCAGAATGCGTTTTTCTTCGTTATTTGTAGCACTTCTCACTTTTGATTTCAAATAACTAACGTTTCACGGTAATAATATTTATCTCACTTTTCTTCGTTATTTTCTGATGGATGTGGTGTACTTCAGTGTTTATCGATGAGTTGCAACATAAACTTTAAAATTTTAGCACTTTCGATTAAATTTTAGCGATAATACTATTTTTTTAATTAAAATAACACGCAGTCAATGTTATCGTGCACACTGCAGCGCCCTCTCTTCTGAGAAAGAAGGAGCTAAAACCCGTCGTGGTCTTAAGGCCAAACGTGGAAATAAACCCTCGACCAGCCACAACGTTGGTCTGGCGAAGGCTCAGAAGGAGCTGAGCGCCCTTAATAGGGAGGAAGCGCAGGCTGAATTAGAGAAGCGCGCCAAGGAACGTGAGCGTCATGCTCGCGCTGCCCGCACTAGGTTGGGGTTATCCTTAGATCCCAAATATGAGGAAATGCCGGTGTCTGAGCTCGAGAAAATAGTGAACTCGGACACCGATGCAATAATCGAGATTGCAGTGAAATCTTCCCATATGAAGGGAACACTGCAAAAAGAAATTAAAGATAGGGCAAAGAGCCTTAAAGGTATCTTTTCGGAGCTAATTAAACGCTCCGTGTCAGAGGAGACACAAAGATTGCAAGCGACCAACAATCGCCTGGAGTCTGAAGTCGGTAAGCTCAACCAGCAGATTGCTGAATTGAAAAAAAGTATAGAAGACATGAAAGCTGGGATGGCTTCTGCGTCTTTACCAGATGTTGAGCCGGTGTCTGTATCAGCTCCCTTAATTATGGACATGGATGCACCATCAGAGGGAAATCTTACTGCTCCTACGGATATTGAGGCGATAATCGCTAAAGTAATCGCCCAAGAGCGAAATTTTATTAGGGCTTGTTTTGCAGGCATTGAGGATCGTCTTCTGCCTGAGCCACGGATGCGTCCTCCGCTCGCGGCAGACAAAAGGACATGCGCCGAGCCACCGATTCCTGACCCCCCCAAACCATCCAAGGGGAAAAAGGGAAAGCAGGCTGTCAAAAAATCTTCTTTGGCAACCCCTCTGGCCCCGGCACCTGGACCTTCGAAGGAAAACACGGTGCCAGTTTCTGTACCGACCCTTGCGTCGACACAGGATTCAATGCTCCCGTCAACCACACCTGCTAACGACGGATGGTCAACGTATGTTAAAAGGGGCAAAAAGAAAGCCAAGGCATCCGTAACGCCATCTGCGGGACCTGCTTCCACTTTTTCTGCCCCAGTGGGCAAATCCAAGGCTCAAGCCAAAAAACTCAAGCTTGGAGATGGCCAAAAGGCTCAAAGGAAGAAGGTTAATCTGTCGCCACCCAAGTCGGCGGCAGTTGTCCTGACCTTAACGTCGGAGGCAGTGGCCAAGGGGGTCACCTACCAGTCTGTTCTGACGAAAGCGAGGGAGTCTGTGAAACCCACCGAACTTGGGATTGACAAAATTAAAAGCCGCGCCACCCAAACGGGTGCGCGTATTTTTGAGTTTCCTGGCGCGAACGGTAGCGAAAACGCCAGGGTGTTCGCGTCCAAAATGGCGGAGGCAGTATCGGAGGCGGCCACGGTCAACATCCCGACCAAGCTGGCCAACCTGGAGATTGGCCGCTTGGACGACTCAGTATCTAAGGTGGAGGTAGTGGAGGCCATCTCTAAGCTGGGGGGTTGCCCTCCAGAATCCATCAAGGCTGGGGAAATTCGGCCTGGCCGCCGTGGCGTGTTGGCCATTCGACTGCAGTGTCCAGTTGCTGCAGCCAAAATAGCAATTGCTAAAGGGGCATTGCAATTGGGATTCAGCTCGGGCGTGATCCGGGTGCTCGAAGAACGTCCACTTCGGTGTTTTAAATGTTTCCACCTTGGACACGTCCGAGCTCGCTGTCCGGTTGACGTAGACCGTGCGGGCCTTTGTCACCGTTGCGGTCAAGAAGGTCACAGTTCCAGCTCTTGCGGTAATAAAATTCGTTGCCTGGTATGTGCGGACTCAGGCAAGTCTTCGGGACATATTATGGGAGGGAGGAATTGTAACCCTCCTGCAAAGAAAGGTAAGGCGCAGCCCTCGGCCCAGGCTGCTGCCGAGGTTCATGAGGGTGCGGAGAATGGTGCGATGTCCGAATGATGTCTCAGGTTCGGAAACGCATCATCTTACAGTCAAATCTCAACCACTGTCGGTTGGCTCAAGATTTAATATCCCAAGCCATGGCCGAGCAGATGGCTGAAGTGGCTATTGTCGCTGAGCCGTATTCAGTGACGCCGCGAAACTGGTTGGGCGACCTGGATGGTCTAGTAGCTGTTGTTCAGCGGCCTACCACAGAGTCCACCCCGCTCTCGCTAATTGAGAGTGGCCACGGATATGTGGTCGTCGCTTGGGGGAATATTGTTATTGTAGGAGTCTACATATCCCCAAACTGCCCTATCAGGGACTTCGATCATTTTTTGGAAGTTCTGGCGGTAGTTGTTAGGCGTCTGGCACCAAGAGAGGTTATCCTATTAGGGGATCTTAACGCAAAATCTATGGCTTGGGGTAATCCAGCCACGAATTTACGGGGAAGAACCGTTGAAACTTGGTAAGTTTCATTGGGTCTTTCGCTGATCAACAGGGGCTCTGTGCACACATGTGTACGGCAGCAGGGAGGGTCAGTGGTGGACGTCACGTTCGCCACCCCTGCACTTGCCGCCCGCATAAGGAATTGGAGGGTCATGCTCACCGAAACTCTTTCTGACCACAGACATATAGTCTTTGAGATTGTGGACAGATTGTCTCAGGGTAACTCAGGTCATGGGGATCAGCCGAAATTTCCACGGTGGGCCCTATCTAAAATGGACAGAGAAATGGCTTACGAGTCGGCTTTCGTTCAGGCGTGGTTCGCCCCCCCTGTAGTAGAAGACGTCGACGCTGCAGCGTCGAATTTACGAAACTCTTTGACCGAGGTATGTAACTCCTGTATGCCTCGGTCGCGGAGGCCATCTGCCAGGAAGGCAGTCTACTGGTGGTCGGAGTACCTTGCTAATCTCCGAGCCGCCTGCACTAAAGCCCGTAGGGTATATACCCGCAGTAGACGTCGAAGCAGGAGGGACCTACAAAATGAGGACAACCTTTACTTGGCTTATCAAGAGGCCAAAACGGTCTTGAGGGTGGCAATGGCCGAGGCCAAAGACGCAGCCAGAGCCGAAATGCTAGAGGGATTGGACGCTGATCCATGGGGGAGGCCTTACAGGGCGGCACGGAACAAATTGCGTCCCATCGGTCCGCCGTTAACAGAGTCCCTTGAGGAGAACCTCGTTGTCGGAGTGGTTCAGGCGCTTTTCCCAGCGAGGTCCGATGTTACCCCTCCAATGATGGATCCCCCTTATATCCCGGGTTCCCAAAGCGAGGGCTTTCCCCCTCTTACTGCGGAGGAGTTGGAGGTGGCCGCTCTTTGTTTAAGGGGGAAGAAGACGGCCCCGGGACCGGACGGGGTGCCGGGAAAAGTATTGGGCATTGCCTTAAAACACATGATTGAGCAAATACGCAGTCTATTAGAGAATTGTTTTTCGACCGGGAAGTTTCCACGGCCGTGGAAGGAGGGCCAGCTGGTCCTTCTGCGGAAGGAGGGACGCCCAGCGGATTCCCCGTCAGGTTACAGGCCTATCGTTCTGCTGGATGAGGTGGGGAAGTTATTTGAGAGAGTGGTGGCTTCCCGCCTCAATGAACATCTGGGATCCGTCGGGCCAGACTTGGCGGACTCGCAATTCGGTTTTCGGGCGGGACGCTCTACTATAGACGCTTTGTCCCATCTGAAGCGCCTAACTTCTCAGGCGGCTGAGAACAGGGAAGTGGTTGTGGCGGTGTCGTTTGACATATCGAATGCCTTTAATAGCATCCCGCACGCCACCATACTCGAGGGGCTCCGCTACCATAGAGTCCCACAGTACCTAAGGGTCCTTATAAAAGACTACCTCACTGGGCGCGAGGTACTTTTTGTCGCCAATAGCGGCCATTTGCATCGACGCCCAGTAGAAACTGGGGTTCCACAGGGGTCAGTTTTAGGGCCACTCCTGTGGAATCTGGGCTATAATTGGCTCTTGCGGGGTGCTCTTCTTTGTGGCACTGAGGTGTTGTGCTATGCTGACGACACCCTTCTCACTGCCCGGGGGACAGATTTTGGGGATGCAATTCGGCGTGCCACCGCGGGTAGCTCACTCATCGTTGACAGGATCCGTAGCCTTGGTCTGAAGGTGGCCATAGAAAAGACTGAGGCTATGTATTTCCACGGACCTCGACGGCGCCCACCTGCTGGAACTAACGTGGTTGTTGATGGCTACCCAGTCCCAATCAAGAACCACTTGAAATATCTGGGTCTTATTATTGACAGTCGGTGGCAGTTTGGCCCGCATTTCCGCATGCTGTCACCACGGCTGCTCAAAACAGCTGACTCATTAGGGTGGCTCCTCCCGAATTTGGGGGGGCCCAATGCCAAATGCCGGCGCCTTTATGCTGGAATTCTGCGCTCCATGGCGCTGTACGGGGCGCCCATATGGGCCGATTCCCTCCATCGAGCCGAGAATTTGACCCTCATTCGCAGGCCCCAACGAGCCATTGCACAGCGGGTAGGAAGGGCCTATCGCACAGTTAGCTTCGCAGCAGCCTGTGCGCTAGCAAGTACCCCTCCGTGGGAGCTTGAGGCTGGTGTCTTATCTGCTGTCTACGAATGGACAGCGGAACGGAAGGCAAGGGACGAACGACCGACTCATCAAGAACGCGAAGCCGTTCGCGCCGAGGCACTGAGGTCGCTTGTCCACCAGTGGGCGAATGATTTAGCGGGTGCGACTTTCGGCCGACGGACTCTTGATGCTGTCGGTCCGGTCCTAGAAGGCTGGTTGGAGAGGCCCCAGAGCTTCTTCCTGACGTACAGGATGGTACAGGTATTGACGGGTCATGGGTGCTTCGGGTCGTACCTGTACCGAATTCAGAAAGAGGATTCTCCCATGTGCCACCATTGCCAAATGGAGGATGACACGCCGGAGCATACATTGGCGGTGTGCCCGGCGTGGGCGAAGGAGCGCCACGACTTGATGGTGGAAGTTGGCCCTGACGTGTCCCTCCCGAGCATTGTCTACAAGATGCTCGGGAGCAAAATGAGTTGGAGAGCGATGGCCTCCTTTTGTGAGGATGTCATCTCGAAGAAGGAGGCTGCGGAGCGCGAAAGGGAAATGGATCCCGCCGCATCCATGCTTCGTCGTAGGAGGAGAGGTGGGAGAAGGAGGCTTTTCAACCTCCAAAACCCTCCTGATGGGGGTCGGCCGGCGTTCGATGCGGGGGCATCGTCGTCGGCATTGCACCGACCTTCATTTTCTTCGGGCAGGGGCAGTCAAGTTCTCCCAGTTGCCCTTGCAGACCCCACTGATAGGGGTCCAATTAGGTGCCACTATTAAGTGAGCAGTTCGCCGGAGAGGTCTCGGTAGTTAAGGCTATGCTGTTTCCCGAGGCCTTTCCACTCAGGCGTTAGGGAGAACCCAGGGGTTTTTAGTGGGTACACGGGTGTCTTCTCTGGAGTCCCACATAACCCAACCGTCCCCCCGACGGGTGGGTATGCATAAAGCATTTTCCCCTGGACAAAAAAAAAAAAAAAAAAAGTTGGTCAAGTTGGTCAAGTTGGTCAAGTTGGTTAAGTTGGTTAAGTTGGTTAACTTGGTTAAGTTGGTTAAGTTTATTAAGTTGGTTAAGTTGGTTAAGTTGGTTAAGTTGGTTAAGTTGGTTAAGTTGGTTAAGTTAGTTAAGTTGGTTAAGTTAGATAGTTAAGTTGGTTTAGTTAGATAGTTGGGTTAGTCGGGTTAGTCGGGTCAGTCGGGTCAGTCGGGTCAGTCGGGTCAGTCGGGTCAGTCGGGTCAGTCGGGTCAGTCGAGTCAGTCGGGTCAGTCGGGCCAGTCGGGTCAGTCGGGTCAGTCGGGTCAGTCGGGTCAGTCGGGTTAGTCGGTTTAGTCGGTTTAGTCGGTTTAGTCAGTTTAGTTTAGTGACTGTGACAGTATTATTCCTGAATTTGAGGCGCCTTTTATTTTCTCATAGGGGGGGATGAAAAGTAGAGTGTATCACTCGGGAGCAAATATTTTTGGCTCGGGCGACATACTTTGAATCCCTCGCTACGTTCAGGATTCTACTAAAGAATCCCTTTACTTATTATTACTTTGCTCCCTTGTTAGACAATCTACTTTTTTGTAATTCATTACAAATTCAGCATTCAGCCATTTGAGTTTCAGCAGATTCAGCAGTTTAAGCGTGAAAAGACCAATAGACAGAGTTACCTTCACTTTTTAATAATAATATTATTTGTCAGAAATAGTTTTTGCAGATTAGAATATCTATACCTCAGATTATAGAACCAAAAGGCAGATAGAACATTCGCAAAGAAAAGCGACGAATGATGTGGTCGCTTTTTCACTATGTGTGCATGACAACCTTAATGTCAACTAGCAATTGCACCGTATGGATACGTAATTCTTTCTGTGTGTGAGGTTGCCAAGTGATAAGTCATAATCTCCCGCAATTTTGTAAACATTGTTCGCCATATTTCCAGCTTAAAACATTATGCACAATTAAATTGGCAAATTATTTATTACTAGTGAACGCGCTTCGGTAAGCCCATAATCGATAAATGAGGGATGGTATTCTTTAAATTGACGTGATTTCTTATTTGTGTACAGATTCAAAAATAACACTAAATGTTAACCCAAGCTCATTTGAATACGTCAGTGAAAACTGCATCTAAATTTGTTAAGCCGTTCCTGAGATTAGGCGGAACAAATGCACAGAAAAACAGACAAAAAATTAAAGTTTTATTAAATGTAAAAATAATAATTGATTTTAATTTCTTCTGATAATAATTTCTTGAGCGCCTCCGAGCTTCGGAAGGCACATAAAGCCGTCGGTCCCGGTTGATATCGATAGATAGCAGTCGTTAAGCCGTGTCGGAGACCTTCGGGCGGCTTGAAAACTTTCGACAATGGGTTGGCCACTAACCCCTTTACCAATCCGCACTGGAGCAGCGTGGTGGAGTATGCTCTAGGCCTCCTTAATAATGAGGAGAGACCCTCAGTAGTGGGCCATTAATGGGTTGTAGCCATATCACTAGTTATCAAAAAGTATTATATAATAATTATGTGTAAATGTTCTTTTAATATACCAATTTAATTTAATATTTTAAATATGTTTAATTGTTTTAATTAACCTATGGATTTTTGTCTCTTTGGGTAGATATTTTTAATCAAAAAAACATCAAAATATCAATATACTTATTTATTATAACAAAAATTCGGTTTTGATGATTTTTTAATCAACCAATGTCCTTTTTTAGTGAGTACTCGTCATCCTCACTAAAATGTAATGAGCGAACCACGCAAAATTAATTAGCCAATTAATATCTTGCCTGCTTTTCCGAATAATATGAACCCATTTTTTTCTTGTTACAGCATCTGTCGGAAATCTGCAAAAATTATAATTGAAATCATTTTTGTGAGTAGGCTAAGCAGAAAATAAAATATTATATAATATTTATCATACATATTATTGGCACACGTATAATGTATCGTAAATGTAAATGACATGTATCGATATAAATTTATAAATCGACCAATGTCCAAATAGTCCATGCATATTTCCCCAAATTTAGGGTAACCGATTTTCATTTAAGCTGGTGTACAAATTAATGATTGTGTTCCAAGCGAACCGCAAAAATATTATTATAAATAAATAATAAAATAATGAACAATTACCTGTGAAAAGATATTCCGTCTTCTTTTCTTTGTTTTTGCGAACAACTTTTAGAGAATTTAAAAATGCAAGACGGCATTATCACTACATAGTATAAAACAAAGTCGCTATTTTTGTCCGTCTGTTTGTTTGTCTGTTTGTCTGTATGCTTAAATCTTTAAAATTACGCAACGGATTTTGATGCGGTTTTTTGTAATAGGTAGAGTGATTCAAGAGGAAGGTTTTTATGTATAATACATGCATATATTCCCACGAGAACGGGATCCACGCGGGTGAAACCGCGGGCGGGCCGCTAGTAACTGATAAAATAATGTAAAAAAATTTGACATTTGCGATGTTTATGCTATTTGACGCTCTCCTTAGTACTGACACGAGATTGTATTAGCTTTATATTTTGTATTTGCTTTGGTAACTTCACTTCATATTTGAACGACTACATCTGCCTTTTGGTTCTATAATCTGAGATCTATACTTCATGATGGACAGACAATGTGTATAATGTGTAAGTTATTCTATATGCAGTATTCAAATATACAAATCTCGAAATATACAGACGTAGGATATGTATTGACAATGTCACATCTAATGAAATAATAACAGGTTTGTGTCCAAGGCAACGAATGTTTAGACGAATTTTGACTTAATTGCACGTGATGTGCTGTAAGAAAATAAGCTGAAGGTGGGGTACGAATCAATTTGGCCGATATTACATTTAATATTTCCTACAATAATTAATTATAATTCTTTCGGTCAATAAATCTGTAAGCTGAATAAATTGTGTTTATCGAGCGTCTTTCAACAGCTGAAAAAAAAACAATTTACTTATTGATGTAACCAACCAACAACTAAAAGCTGCGAGCAAATACTAGTTTAGTTCTCCATGAATGTTTCTTTTACGAATGCTAATATTCATGTTTTTAATAATAAAACATCGAAAAGTCCGTGTCAACTGAACTTTGATCACCTAATACTTACAATAATATTCCGCGAAACTCATCGATGCAGAGTCGAAAATTCAAATTAAGAGATATGCATTTAGAATCATGAAAAAGTTAGGAAAAATATGGCGTAGAGATGGAGAGTACAATCAATTGATTCAATTATATTGGAAATCTGAAGCGTGTTTAAACATATTAAATCTTGTTGGTAACGTCAACAATGCAAAAACATCTGTACCTACATCATTAAAATCGATTATTTTTTTGTTAAAATTTTATAATTAAATTAATGACGCTAATAAACGGTGCATTGTGTTTAGAAGACCGACGTTATTCTATATTGCTTGCAGTGGAAGAAACATTTTTAATTCTATTCGACGTTACATTATTTATTTATAAGAGACAGAAAATATTCAAAGAGGATAGAAGAAAGTTGAAGATAGAATAGTTCTAGAAAATTTTCGACAAACTAAAAAAGAAAATACTGCAAAGAAAATGTGCGAGCTTGATAGAAGAAATTTATACATAAAAGTTCTAGATTGTCCTCAACGAAACGAGAGACATTTAAAAAAAATCTAAATTTGAAATGTTGAAATGTTGGTGTTCAAAATTAGGGGTGATCAAAAACACGGCCGAGGCAGTTCAGCTTCCGAAACAAATCTGGAAGGAGGGAAAGCGAAGAAGAAGGTAGAAGAAGGAATATAAGTAAGATAGTAAGTAAAGTTCAGTGTGAAGTGCACGGAACACTTGGTGTCTGTGTTCCGTGGTGAAGTGAAGTGAACAATGTCGTGTCACAATTACAGCTTACAGTATCGCGAGTGTTACCCAGATGTGTGAACAAAAGCACTACGTATTGAAACCGGATTTATTCTTTTCCTCCGGTATCCACTCCCGTGACAATAATCTCATCTTCACATAAGTAGTTCAATCAGCTTTCCTTGGCCATCCGAAAAACTCAATAAGACAGTTTCCTACAATAGTATTATTGTGTAGGTAGGTGTTGGTTATTCCTGACGGATACTAAATAGTCAATATACCACGTTGCATCGTATGTGCCTTCATGCTTAGTGCAATTGCGTACTCGTAGTATATTCACCCGGTGAAGTAACCGACAGTCGGTCAAACACCGTCTTGCGCCATTGCATTTTCTTTGCCAGTAAAACAGCGTAGACAAACAGAAGTTAAACTCTTGTTTGTTAATCGTTTTGCCAAGCACACATACTGCTATAAAATAGACCCATGAAAATATGCGAGTCATTAAGGTTTCTAAATCTGGCAATGAACTAATTTTGTTTCATTATCATTCAGCTGGAGTGATTGGAGTAGGTAATCTAGGTCGGTTGAAAAACTGTATAGGTGTGAAGTCATCAAATTAATTGATACGCTCCATTCATAAATTATTGAAATCGGTCCTTTTTCAGGATATTCTTGGGTAACCTGTTAGTTCAACATTCTGTGTGTACCTACGAATGAATACGAACTATAAAATTTAATCACCTTATGATGACATGTAAATACAATGAGGGTAACCGTTTTTGTGCTCACCAGTTGGCGCCACTGCAGAGGGCGGTCATGCTGTCAAAGCCCGCCCATACATAAACAGTGACAAATGAAATTCAGACAAGCGAAAAGTGACAGACAGACCTCCCTTCTCACTAGCGCCTCTAGCGGAAAATTCACACGCGGTTACCCTCATTATGTCGGCGTATATTACTATAGGACTTTAATAATATCTGTAACTTCATAACAAGTAGGAAATTTCATGCAGTCCTAGCACTGGTATTGCTTAAAGTCTAACTTAAAAACTGTTGCATGTTACACCAAGCCGCGTAGAACTGGAGTAATAAAATTATGTGTTATGTATATTGCAGGACAACGTCTGCCGGGTCAGCTTGTTAGGTACTAATAGTAATAATAATAATGTATACATACCTTCAAATAACAAAAAAATGATGAATGGTTTGAATTTGTATTGTTTTGAACAATTGAACCTTTTTCAAAGGACATAACTAACCGGACAAAATACCTATCATGGATCTTGTAGTGTGGATCATACCGGAATAACTCAAAATTTTATCCTCCAGGTTTTGTGTGCTAACTTGTCAGAAAACAACATCACAACTCATTCTAAGTATGACGAATTTAATATATTACCTATCATGTTACAAGTTCCGTTTCCGACGCCTCCGCGCCCGGCATTTTTGTATGGATTCCATTTTAGCGCGCTCGATGGATTTTCATAGGAATACCTAATTATTAAATATAAGTATAATGTGAATGATTAAATGCAATTATTATATTAAATAATTAATTAATACTAATGATCACAATATTAAGAACCATTAAATATATTTAAAGTGTATCAAATGACTCTTCTCGAATATTGTTATGGAATGTAATAATGGCATGGCCATATTTTATTTAATTTTATTACTTTGAATACGTCGTAATTATCACACATGATTATTTAATCAAGTCTCGACCCTTGAGCATTCAGCATGTCGGTTGTTTTTTTTTTAATTTGAGTTTAAAACCTGTTACTGCAACAATTCTGAACTTAATAAAAATAAACCATTTTCTTCTTTTTGTATGAAGACGGTACTTGCCAGCACTTTTTTAGTTTATATTTGATAGTAAACCCTCCCTCGCTTCGTTTCGAGAAACCTGTCACTTTGTACCCATTGTCAAAAGGTATTAGGTTGTTCAGAAAGTCATTATGGTCATTAAAGTCATTATCAATATGAAATTGAAAGTCAACTTTTGTATGAATAAAAATATTTCAGTAAATTCTACATTAGCCATTCTGGTTCAGCATTATTTGCTATCTTTCTGGTAGAATACTATCTTTCTGGTGCCATCTTTCTGGTCTTTATTGACAAAAAACTGATACAGGTCATTTTTGACCTCTTCACTTCAAGTAAAGATTTAACCGTCCAAAAAATTTTGCAGCGAAAGGAACAAATGATAATCCGAAGGCACCAGTTCTGGAGAATATGTTGGAAGTGACATTACATCCACATCAGTTAGTTCATCCGAAATAAAAATTGTGACTTAAACAAAATTTTTAATTTTTCCATACTAAAAAACCACATAGTGACGAAAACACTGCTTAATGATCTCCTCGCTTAAAAGGAAACCAACCAAAAATTACTGCATAGATTCAATTGATGAGCTTTTTCACACACAAACTTTGCTTTATTGGCTCTCAAAACATGTAAAGGTTACGCGGCTTAAGAGTGAAGTTTGGTTCAAGAATCACAACTAACTCTGCCCGGAAAAACAAAATTACTTTCCGAACAACCTAATATTTGACGTGACTCTTTTCTTTTTTATTTAATTCTTACTACGTACCTACTACTTGATTGTTTAAAATAAACACTAAATAAGCACACAATACATCGATTTAGCCCATAGATTCCCAAAGTAGTTCAAGTGGATTCCCAGGGGTCCACGGTAGACTCGACGGGGGCCTACGTTGGCGTGACCAAAATAAAACCGGCCAAGTGCGAGTTGGACTCGCGCACGAAGGGTTCCGTACCATTATGTATAAAACGCCAAAAAAATCTGCCCCGTTGTATGAAAGCCTCACTTAAATATTTACTTCAGTTTTTGTAGCCACATATTAGCCACAAGCAACGCCATCTCTTGGACCCACAGGTAACTAAAAGCATCGGACTACATATTAGCCACAAGCAATGCCATCTCTGCTCACATATCATATACACAGCGCCATGAAGCTTAACATCTGTACGTATTCTTAACAATTAGGCTTACGTCATTATTATGCGTCTCTTTCAGTGATATTGCCTATGAACTTTGATGTAACTTTTGATAACTAGGCAACTAAATGAAAACTGGTACACCACTTTCTTGGCCCACTGTTGAATATCTGTACTCGTATAATTTGTGTACAAAGTGTTTTAACCCTTTGGATTCCAGGTATATAATGGGTACTATGCATTCTTGACATGCATGCATGTCGTTGGAGTTTAATGAAAATATGAATAAACAAAGTGCATTTATTAATGAAGAAAGTCACGAAAAAATAGTGAAAGAAAATGAGTTAGTACTCTATATACATTCATTTTATTATTATTATCACAAATGCAGTATTATTTTTTGTTTTGTTAATTTATATATAATGCTATGCAATAGCTTTACCGCGGCAGTCTCCGAGTGCCACACATACATACATACATACAATTTTTAACGAAAGAAGTTTCACATGTGCTACAATTTGTTTCACGAAATATTAATATAAAAAATAAATTTACTGACTAATTATTATTAATATTGATATATTAATTATTATTATTACTATAAATATAAATATTTTATTAATATTTACTGACTGAAAATATCAAAGTAACGTCGCGTCTTACAATTTTAATTTTAATAAATAAAATATTAATACATATTAGTTTTTTAAGTACATACTTGAGGCTTTTTGTATAATTTGTTATGAATTACTTTCGAAGTTATTTTCAGACCTAGTTTTATTACAGAAACAAAACGTTCTCCGCTTGTATATTAATCAATGAATAATTTACATCTATTATTTAAACCTAACCTTTAATCTTCGTACTTAACAACAACTGACGTAGGTAGGCATTTAATTGCTTGTTATAGGTATGATGTACCTATCTGAGCTTGCGTATGCCAATGTTTCTATAACTGACACATTTTGACATTTTTTGTGTGAAGAATGAACATAGGACATATTTTAACTTACTATACTTAGGTAGATAAGTACGTAAAATTTACAAATAAAACATTACACAAAGTAATATACTTTAGTTACTTTACGCACATTACCAAGCGTGTGGCAAGACGTTTTAGAAATGCAAACGATCAGTGTCAATGTGAAATAAATTTTTGACAGAATTAATTTTTAACGCAGAACGGTTTACTGTAATAATATTACCTAGCAAACTACTTTATGCTTTTAATGGCAGCGGTTTTACTCATCTTATTTTTCCGAACATAAGTTGGTGGCTTGTTTTATTAAAAACCTGTCCTCGATTTACCAGTGTCCCTACAATGACACTGAACTCTAATTATAACAGCTTGCGAGCTAGCTCTCACACTAACTTTCGCATTACAATCTAGAACGCATCAAAGTAAGCTAGATAAATGTAGATTAGTGCTTACTGGCGTGTTGCCAGTGAAAGTACTTACTATCTTGCATTCTGAGAACCTTTCTTTATTGCTTATTTTGTCTCTCTTATAATCTATAATCTAATGCCCCTCCCAGTCTGCCGCCCGCGAGCAATGCACACCTTGCACACCCGCTTACGGCGGGTCTGCAAACTGGTTGTTTGGAAGAGATCGCTCTTAGTGATAAGACTGCCCGTTGTCTAGACTTTAAACCGTATCTTTTTAACCGAATAAAAAAATGTAGAAAAGGTTCTCAATTCATCTGCAGGTACGTTTTTTTCTTATGTTACATTCTCATAACTTCGTACTGGGTGAACCGATTTCGAATATTCCTTCAACATTCGATAGTTAATGACTGCCGTGCTAATTCGCGACATCTGACGGTAACTGCCTCAAAGCCTCACATTGAGTTATTTTTGACAAAGCGAATTTAATTAATGCACGTTACGTTACCTCTTAACATTTGACTGGGTGTTCCGATTTTGATGATTCTTTTTTTGTTCGAAAGGTAGTGTGCTTGTCGTATGATCCCTTATAAATTTTAACGACATCCTGTGGTTTTTAGGTTATCTTAACTTTGAAATCGGTTAGTATTTTTTGCAAAAAGTTAGATAATGTATATTATTGAAGTGAAACTTCTTTATCGGCGTTGCAAAAAATTTTTCGTCACATTTTTCGGTTACGCTTTGACATGGCTTTGACGCGTTACGCTTTTGACGCGTTACGCGCCATCTTTATTTTAAATCATTGTCAAATTTGAACTTTGATGTAGTGATGCTGAACTATCGATAGTTACACTATCGATTGTTGACCTTGAAAATTAGTTAGGATATCGATAGGACTATCGATAGTATTGCTAAAATCAATACTATCAATAGTATATAATACTATACCTATATAATACTATCAATAGTATATCAATAGTATATAATATGGTAATACTATTGATGATCTACAATAGTATCGATACTATCGATAGTATTATACTATTGACATATAATAGTATCGATAGTATTATACCACCGATACTATTACAGAATACATAACTATCGATAGTCCAAAACTATCGATAGTATCGATAGTATCGGCTATCAAACTTAAATACTATCGATAGTATCGATACTATTGCAGATAACCAATAGTATTACCATAATTTATACTATACTATCGATATCGATACTATCGATAGTATTATCGATAGTCTCACTATTGCCACACTATCGATAGACTATCGATAGTCTATCGATAGTAGCCTATCGAGCGGCATCATTACTTTGATGACATTATTTGTCAATGTAACTCTGACGTCTCTTTAGTTTTGCTTTTTATCGAAATTATTTATAACCAGCCAGGTTTGTTTTGACTTGTTTGTGGCACATTGACATGACATAATATGCACAGACTAGCTAAAGATTAATGTTTCGTTATACGGTATGCAACGACTAGTCTTTTTGGTAAAATATTTAATAAAGGTTTTTAACTGCAATATAACAGTAAATAAATTATAACTAAGTATTCAAAGATAGTTTAGGATGACTATTATAGTGATTTTTCCGGTGGAGTAGGGATAGCATGTCGCTTAAGTGGAGCTACTGCCACCACCAGACTTTACCGTTCAGAAATACATGTGCAGTCTCCTCACCTCACAGATGAAAACAGAGTGGGAGAAATGCATAATTAGCGATTGATGCACTGAGTTGCGAACAATGACGATGATGAACAATATAATACAATTAAATTTATTTATAATTATAACAATATATTTATATTATGATATTATTATATATATTGCCGTAAAGAAGTTTCACTTCATACGTGTGTACACTAGTACACGCACACATTTTTTTTTAGTAGGTAGGTAGCGTTATTATTTTTGTGTTGTAAATGGTTCAAGATAACACTTTAATACCTATTACCTCGCAAATTTTTATTTATAGGAACATATTAACTACATATAAGAATAAAAATACAATAAAATTCGTAATATAATTATACAAACATTGAGAAACTTCGACAAAAATCCTATCCTACTAATATTATAAATGCGAAAGTTTGTAAGGATGTATGTGTGTGTGTGTGTGTGTGTTTGTTGCTCTTTCACGCAAAAACTACTGAACGGATTTTCATGAAACTTTGCAGTAATATAGCTTAGACATAGGAATAACATAATTTGTTAAAATTTATAAAGATTTTTGAAGGGACTGGTTACCCGAAGCGAAGCGAGGGCGGATTTACTAGTAAAAAATAAAATTCTCTTTTTATATTCGAGTATCTCAATGAGGGTCGCCGTTTTTGTGTTCACCAGTTGGTGCCACCGTCGAGTGAGGTCCAGCTCTCAAAGCCCGCCCATACATAAACAGTGACAAGTGACATTCAGACAATTGAGAAGTGACGGTGCCACAAAATTAACTGACCCGGTGGCCAAAATTGGAACTAATGCAAATATTAAACTGTTGTCAGACAAAGACAAAGACAGTAACGCCCCTCTTACCGGGTCAGATAAGTTTGTGGCACTGACAGGCAGACCTCACTCTCCACTAGCGCCTCTAGCGGCGAATTCACACGCTTTTACCCTCATTAAAGACATCGCTCGATTCACACATATCAGTGAAGTCACCGTTCCGTCACAGTTCCGGCAAATCTTTCATACATTCTCGGCATTGTCAGTGCAGTGTCAGTGCAGTGTCAGTGCAGCACGATTGCCGGAAGATTTGCCGGAACGGTGACTTCACTGATATGTGTGAACCTTCCGTAATTTTTGGGTAAATGCAACCAACAAAAGTTTTAACATTTTGTGATGTTTGAAAAATATTACCATATAATAATTTATTTACGAGTATCAAGCAGCAGCAGTTTTGTACATTTTCAATAGATGAAAGATTAAATTACAATCAATAATGATTGTTATTGAAAATTTGCTAACTAAAGAAGTAATAATTGACGTCTATAATTCGTTCGCACTCAATATGGAATTCGTTTTAATGGCAACCCACAAAAATTTTAGCTTTCTGCTTGCTACGATTAAAGTTCATTATAGATTGACGGTGAGAATTGGAAAGGACATTGACCATTCCTGGCCTTGGCCTGAACAGGACGCTAGGACGTAAACAACTAAACTACGTACATATTTGCTTATCATATTTATCACACATACGCTAAATATTTTTGTATCAAGTTGCATCTTTAAAATAGTCAAATAAAATAAACTAAATTAGATATTAGGCTTTACTTTGGCAGAAAATTGCACATTATTGAGAGCAAAAATACAGAGCAGGCATATCGATAAAAATAATTGCTTTTTATAAAAAAATACTGACTTTAACATTGACAACCAGAGATAACTCAAAAACTACTCGCCGAGGAGCTCCATCGATTGACTCCAGGCCGTCATTAAATTGTAGTGTTTTAATATAATATGAAAACATTAACAAACCAATCAAACATTAAACATTAACTCAAAACTCTGCGGTGTCTAGACGTGAAAAAAGCCAGTGGACCTGATGGAATTCCAGCGATCGTTTTAAAAACCTGTGCACCTGAGTTGTCTCCTGTGTTGACACGTCTATTCCGCCTCTCTTTCAAGACTGGAGTAGTACCCAAATCCTGGAAGCTTGCCAACGTGCAGCCCGTGCCTAAGAAAGGCAGCCGTGCTGACCCCTGTAATTACCGCCCAATTTCAATTACCTCCATAATCTGCAAGATTATGGAACGTATATTGAATTCGCGTCTCATGGCATACCTAGAACAAAACGATCTCCTCAGCGACCGGCAGTACGGATTTCGCCGAAATCGGTCAACTGGGGACCTTCTAGCGTATGTCACTCACGTATGGGGCGAGGCCCTCGAGAAAAACGGGGAGGCACTTGCCGTCTCTCTCGATGTCTCGAAGGCTTTTGATAGGGTCTGGCACGCTGGCCTTTTAAGCAAGCTTTCAGCGTACGGTATATCCCCTGGCCTCATCGACTGGGTAAAGGACTTCCTGAGTGAACGGTCTCTCCGCGTTGTCGTCGAAGGTTGTTCATCAGAATCGATGGCAACAAACGCCGGAGTTCCTCAGGGGTCTGTACTCTCTGCTACTCTCTTTCTGCTGCACATAAATGATCTGCTCATGCCCGGTATCTATGGGTACGCAGACGACAGCACAGTAGTGGAGAGGTACTTACCGATTAGTCGGGCCAATAGGGACGAAATACAGTCTGAAAGAGTGGCCATGGTGGAGCGTATGAATCTCACACTTCGGGCAGTGTCCGAATGGGGCGATGCCAATCTTGTGAGATTCAACGTCACAAAAACACAGACGTGTCTGTTCACCGCCAAGAGGAGCCCGTTCACCTTGGCTCCTACTTTCCAAAATGTATCCTTGGAATACACTGACCGCCTTCAGTTGTTGGGAATTGATATTTCCTCCAAACTCAATTTCGGGCGGTTCATCGAATCCAAGGCAAAAGCGGCTGCAAGGAAACTTGGAGTCAAATTCAAATTCAAATTCAAATTATTTATTTCTTCGAAGTAGGTTTTTACAAACACTTTCCGAACGTCAAGCTACGCCATCGCTTCAACAAATCCCTACGGCGAGTGGTCTTGGAAGAAGAAGCGGCAAAAAACTCCGAAGTACTTGCGAAGGTGCCGCAGTACTTCACACCGGAACAGCTGTTGTCCTTGTATAAAGCTCAGGTTCGACCTTGTGTGGAGTACTGCTGTCACATCTGGGCTGGCGCCGCCAAAACTCAACTATCAGCCTTGGATTTGGAGAGGCATGCAAAGAGGCTCATTGGTGACCAACATTTGGCCGAAACCAACCTGCAAAGCCTCAAGCATAGGCTCAAGGTTGCCAGCCTGTCGTGCTTCTACAGGATACATTTTGGAGAGTGTGCGCAGGAACTGTTCGGTTTAATCCCCCCATCCCCGTTCCTCCATCGAACAACTCGACGTACGGCGAGCATCCACCCTTACGTCGTAAACGTCCCGCAGATACGAACGACAAGATTTGCGTCGTCGTTCGTTATGCGTACTGCCAAGGACTGGAATAGCTTGCCTGCGTCTAGCGTGCGAGTCTTCAAGAGGAGAGTGAATAGGCTTCTATAAGTTAGTGCGTACACCATCTTGGACTTCATCGCCACTTACCATCAGGTGGGATCGTTGTCAAGCATTAACTTATTTTAAGTAAAAAAAAAACCGCCGCGGTAGGCGGTGAAGCGGATTTCAAGTTGTATTGGGGTCTAAGAAATCCGTTGATGTCTAACACACGTACCTACACCGACTGATCGCGCGGTCGAGCGTTGCTTTCACCGCCACCGCCCCTCTGCGTTGACGTCCGCGTGGAAGGGTGGCGCCTCACACACGAGCCACCGCATAACCGCGCGGATCATCGTTGGTGCAGGACATGTTGCAATTTAATGAACTGGGTTAAAAATGGAATTCGATGTCGATATAGAATAACATGAATGCCCCATTATGAGTTCTGCTTCGTAAAAATGGATGAACCCAATATCTTCTTTTTTTTCTACGTCATAAAAGCCTCAAACTAATCCTCAATCCATCCGCGCGTACAGGCGCATGAACCGCCTTACCGCGCGGACCACCGCCACCGCTATGAAATCCGCTTTACCGCCGCCGTCCTCCGCGGCGGTGCGCGGTGCCGTATGTGAATCGCCTATATAATCTATCTCCCTGTAATCTTTCTCCCGAACTCAATGCCGCGGATTGCCGCCACACTTCGTTACGTTCGGTCCCCCGCGACGACCTATGGCGACGACCCGCCTGCGCCCTGTGCTCGAGCGCCCGCGACGTCATTTCAGCTAGACACTCAGCGAATGGTCATGACATTCGTTACCGCACCGCAAATACGTAGTATAAAAAAATATTTGCAGATTGACAAACGTCCAATAACCCACTTTGAGAAATTAAGTAGTGAAACCTAATAACATTTATAGCACAGCGTGACTTAAACACGCACTTAAGTCACAGTTTTCAGTGGCGTAAGTAGTTCATTTTTACATGGCAAATGACGCCAACTTCACGCCGTTCAAAAATTAATTATTGAAAATTGCGAAGGTAGAAATTAAAAAATATATAACATGAGGGTACTTTATGACATTGAGTGACGCAAACGCGAAGGTAGAAATTAAAAAATATATAACATGAGGGTACTTTATGACATTGAGTGACGCAAACCCGCGTCAAATCCGCACCACAGGTTAGAAAATAGTCACCATGTATGCCTGCACTTATAATTATCTATACTGTGCTTTAGTCATATTTATCTTTACTGCTTTTTAAACTAATTCAGTTGAAGTATGTTTTGTGTATTGTAGGTAGAAACCTATGTGTGAAATTGTTGGTGAAAACTGTTACTTTATCATATTTTAATGGGAAATATTATTGAGCAAACAAATAACCTACTTACTTAACATAGTATGGGTAAGTAAACATAAAGGGTAAAGGACACTGTTTGGTGAAATCAGCGAAAAAATATTTCATAATTAGTTATCTTATCTTCTCAAATTGTTTGTTTAGTATACTAAACTAGTGCTTAATACGGGTTATGCAAGAATTTACATAGGATAGAGATTCTCCTAAATACAGTTTTATGTTGTACAATACTTGAATATAAACATTAACAACTTCGTAATAATTCCTTTCAGGAGGCTTTGTCGTTATTTTTTTATCTGTCTCTTCATGTTTCGAACACTTTGTAATTCTCTTTCGCACAATAAAATTACATTATCATCATCGCAACTCAAAAATCGTTATGAAATTAAAGCATCAAATTATAACTTTTATTTATTATAACTACAATAAGGCCGAGGCCGCATTACGGCTAAACCGCCGCGGTTTCTAACCGCGTAATTCTGTGATTCAAGGAAAGCCATACAAGCGGCCGCACTTGCGGTGCTCTCCCGCGACTGATAGTGTATGCGGTTCGGGCGGTTTTGCGGTTTGACAGTTAACCGCTAATTTTGTAACTCAAGGGAACATAAGCAAGCGGCCGCATATGCGGTTTCCTCCCGCGACTGATTTTAAAACCGTGATTTTTTACAGATTTGTTCGCGGTTTGCTTAGGTACTTGTACCAGTAGTCGGCCTTTTCTGCCTTTTATGTCGAATAATAATGTCTTGGACAAAGGACCTACAGTGGTCTCGTAGGAAGGGTATGACGACCTAAAAAACTGTCAGAATGGCGCAACTTATGGGAAGCCTATGTCCAGCAGTAGACGCAGAAAGGCGAATGGATGTTGATGATGATTTTTAATTAATCGTTAGTATTATATTGTCTTGGTTGGTTTACACTTTGAGACTGATTGTCGTGTAAGAAGCTGAGCAGTGGGTATAAGGCGGCCGAGTTCTGGATGTTGCAGGTTGATGACTGGAGAAAAATTACTTTTTTTTGGTTTAAATATTTTTCTTATTTTCACTTAAAACGTTGAGAATTATTGATAACTGTTAACTGATTTATTAATACATTGGTTACCAAAATAGTACACGCGATCCAAATTAAGAAATCCTCTAAAGACTGACTACTGGGTCTTCTACCCTATATTGGAGCACACAAATTGACGCGGAAACCGCGAGCGGTTTCTGTCAAGGATTTAAAAATACTAAATAGGCCCTGCACTCCCGATAAATATTTGCGCGTTATTCCTATGTGCATGAACTTGGCGCGCAGTTGAATTTGGTTGTTATATTAGAAAAAGAAAAAAAAATACATATTGTTATCTCGCTTTTGCGTACCGTAATTCTGTCACATTAACCATTTTAACAGAAGTACTGTTTTAATAATAGTGAAAATAATTGATGACTCACTTATTTACTTAGGAAATGTGATTCCTTTGGACTTATTTGTGTTTATTCATTTATTAAAACACTTTTTGAAGGCACAGAAATCCATATTCTATATTTTTGAGGACGTAATTACTAAAAACAATTGAAATGTAAGTAACGCGCACCATTCGCTGCTGCCTACAAAATACTACGACTTCATGTATGTGGTTTATGCATTCCAACTATGTCCCTTTCTCGTGCGCCTAAAATATGGTAGTCATATTTATTATTTTTATATCTTTGGCTTACAGAAAACAGACATGACAATGACAATATTAACCCCAGAATAGTCGCGCCTTTCCATGAAACGTGAATGATGGCGTGGGGAGCATTTTGTCGCCCATGTTCAAACATAAGTTTTTTGCTAATTATAATTAAATAACTTTACAAAAAGAAGAAACTATAACGTAAACTATCAGAAAGTAATTAGTTACATTAGTACTTTCTGATATAGTTTTGTACTTAGTGGGATATATGTATAAGCTGTGGGACTGGGATATATAAGATGACATAGTTTTGTACTTAGTGGGATATAATATAAGTTATTTTACTTTCACTTTTTTTACTTTCAGCATAATGTTTACCTTAAACTACGTTAAAAATTAAATTATATAACTTAATAACAAAATGAAACATTTTCAATATCTACGATATAATATTATGTACTTGAGCATAATAGTCCTGCCTGCCACATAAACATACAATGTTCGTTGCATAGTAACTTTGTGTCTATTGCAACCCTTTTTGGTCCTTCTGTTTTTTGGATGGACATCCTTTCCTATACATGTTTAATATATACACACAGCTGTGGACGGCAAAATGTTCATAGCGCGAGCACTTTAGGGTCAATCTTCTGACGTCGCGTCAGCGAGAATACAGAAACCATAGAGTACCTACGTACATAAACTGTCTTCTATGATGTTGAGTCATTGTTTGTAGTTGTCACTGTTTTGTATTTATTAAACAACTCTTACTATTATGGTCGCTAAAGCATCCAAATACTTATAGCTGATTAATTTACGAAAATAAGTTAATGCATAAAATTTATAGTTTTCTAAATAAAAGATTATGCAAAGAAAGTGTGCCTATGATAATTATGGATATGAAAATTTTCATCTGATTCCCCATTACTGTCATTCATTGTTAATTTCAATAACTGTCAAGAACTGTAACATAACAAGCAATTTTTTGGTAAGGTCAAATGGCTACATGTTTTGGCAAAGTTTCTTCTTCTTATAATAGAATAAAAAAATTTATTCTATTATAAGAAGACACGTTCCAACTAAAATAGTAAAAATCTCGCAATATCCAGTATGGTTTTCACCCGCCCTAGTACACGTTTTTAAAAATAAAAATAAATTGTGGATAAAATGGAAAAAATATGGCAATAAATCGGATGAATGTGAGTTCTCTATGTATCGGGAAAGATTTAAATCAGAATCCTTAAGGTGTTTTCGGAATTATATGACTTCTGTGGAACAAAGCATACATAACAATATTAATTTCTTCTGGATGTTTATACACAGTCAAAAGGGTAAGCCTGACATACCTGATTCTATGCAATATAAAGACGTTACCGCTAATGAACCTAAAGAAATATGTAACTTATTTTCAAAATTTTTTAGCTCCGTTTTTGAGCCCACAGATGTGCATGATGATTTTGATATCGATAGCATACCGGACTTGAACCCTACCTCTGATCTTTTGCTAAGCAGTGTGTCTATATCCAAAGATGTTCTTCTTGAGGAACTTCGCAAACTAGATGTATCCAAAGGCTCCGGAGTTGATAATATTCCACCCATGTTTCTCAAACACACAGCTAACTCACTTCTTGAACCAATACATCTTATCTTCAATCGCTGCTTAAGTGAAGGTGTTTTCCCATCCATATGGAAGTCTGCTCGTATTGTACCAGTACATAAGAGTGGGTCGAAAAATGATGTTGAGAACTACCGGCCAATCTCTATTTTACCGGCCTTATCAAAGCTTTTCGAAAGTTTAGTGCACAAAATTATATATCCTTCTTTACATACTAAAATAGTTGAGCAACAGCATGGCTTTGTACAGAAACGTTCTACTACCACAAATTTATTATTATACAATACATATCTATTTGAAGCTCTTGACGCAAATAAACAAACAGACAGTATATATACGGACTTCCGAAAGGCTTTCGATCGGGTAGATCACAAAATTCTGCTTTATAAGCTAGCTTTTAATGGCATTCGAGGTAATCTTTGGCGCTGGTTTAAGTCATACATTTCGAATCGTACCCAGAAAGTTGTAATCAATGGTTTTGAGTCGGCGTTCGTTCCTGTAACCTCTGGCGTGCCACAAGGCTCAATTCTCGGTCCTTTGTTATTCATTCTATTCATAAATGACGTACAACAATGTTTTAAATTCTGTAATATACTTTTATACGCGGATGATTTAAAGATCTTTCACACTATAAACGATTCGCTTGATCATATGAGAGTACAAGAAGATCTTGACTGTTTTTCCGCGTATTGTATCCAAAATAAATTAAGTTTAAATTTGAATAAATGTAAAGTAATTTCGTTCTCAAAGAAAAAAACTCTTTCCAAATTTCAATATTCGTTATGTGGTGTCGACCTACTCTCAACCGATACTATAAAGGACCTTGGTATCACACTAGACTCTAAACTACATCTTGATACTCATATAGAAACCATAGTGAACAGAGCCTATAAAATGTATGGATTCGTAACGCGAACTTGTTCAAAATTTACCAGATCATCAACTTTTATCTACATTTATAAGTCCCTTATCCGATCTCAGTTAGAATATGCCGTATCCGTATGGAATCCATACTATAATAAGTACATTGAAGCAATCGAATCAGTGCAGAAGAAATTTTTAAGATATGTTAATTATAAATTTAGTAATAGATATCTTTCTTACCATCATCTGCTAAGAAAGTACAATGTAGATACACTTAAATCTAGACGTATTCAGCGTAATGCACAATTACTCTATGACATATGTCATGGAAGATATGATTGTATACCCCTTAATAACAAAATTAATTACAATGTTCCCAGTTGCGCTCACCCTCGTAGGCATCAACCACCGTTTGCTGTCGTGAAATGTCGCACTAACGCTGGCAAACGCTCACCAATGCATCAATTAACTTATACCTATAATGTTAACTTCAGTTGTATAGATATTTTAAGTTGTCCATTAGGTAAATTTAGAAATCTCCTAAAACAAAAGATGTCACAATAACAGCCTATAAGTAATTTATAAGTGTAAATGCATCACATCTCTTCCTTCGTTTATTACACACAACCACTTTCAATCCCTTAATATAGTAAAATGTGGTTAACGATGTTGGCTCACAACCTATTACGTTGTTTTTTGTTAATATTTTGTAAAAAAATTTTTGTTGTGTTCTGTTTGTTGACCTAAATAAATTAAAAAAAAAAAAAAAAAAAAAAAAAAAAAAAAAGTTCGTATGAAGTTTAGGAATGGAGCATGTCTATATACTTTTTATCTCTATGGTCGCGGTTTTTATTCGTAGAGTGTGCGCTTTGCGCGGTTACGCGGTTCCGCGGTTTACAACCGCGTGAAAAAAACCGTAATGCGGCCTCGCACTAAAGCGGGTTTATGTCACTCGTGCTATAAAATAATTAACGATTCTCGTTCGTAAAGTTGCATTTTTGAACGGCGTATATCGCACTCGCTTCGTTCGTGCGCTAACTTCACGCCGTTCAAAAATGGGCAACTTTACGCACCGTATCGTAATGTAGGTACTATTATTGCTTGACCAGAAAAATAGAAAACCTGTCATCAGGGCGCTAAAGTTTCCTTTTTTATGGCAACAGCACAGACAACAGTAATTATAGTAACGCTCGTGTTATTATTGTCATTTTGACAACTATGTCGGAAATGTTATTTATGGAAATAAATGTTATTTTAAACGAAATATTATTTTAGGAGACAAACTGTGACATTCAAACTCACTGACAAGCAATTTACGATTGACGTTAAGTTTAGAAACTAAGCGTTGCCAGTAAATTAAATTAGTTCCATGAGTTTACCGCAATATGGCGAGGTTTTTTATATTCCTGGTCAACCAATAAGTAGGTATTTTTTTATTTCTATAAGAAAATAAAATTTTGTGGCCGAATTTGCCGCCCCCTAAAATTCTCCGCCCTAGGCTAGGCTTCAGCCTACTCAGCCTACTGGTAAATCCGGCACTGCGTGAACCTCAAACGTAGTCTGTGACATATTCGTACTCTATAATGTACAAAAGTTTGCGTGCACGCATGTGATTGTCCGCTGCAATAGAAGCCTGTCATTTTAATGTGAAAAAGAAAATAATAAAACAAAATAAAAAAGCCTTTTCATATTTAGTAAAAACCGCTTAATATGATAAGGGAGTAGCCACATTTCCCTGCAATTTCCATATCCTCCGTATTATCTATATTATATCCCTTTCTCTGTTTACCACCTCCATACTAGGTTTATTCATCCACTTTTTTTAAAAAAATAATAGAATACAAAGTTTCACTTCCACCGCGTGAGAACTCACACTTGATTTTATTTGTTTTCTACACTTTTGTCGTTTGAACGTTCATTCTTCCTTTGTTTTTCCCATGACATAGAACCTTTAACTTTTTAACCGACTTCAAAAAAGAAGGAGGTTCTCAATTCGACCGATATGCTTTTTTATGTTTGTTCAGCGATTTTTTCGTCGTTTATGGGCCGATTTTGATAATTCTTTTTTTGTTATAAAGTAGATATGCGCAGTGGGGTCCTTTTAAAAGGATCACCAGGATCTGATGATGGCATCTCGGAGAAATCGAGGGCAACGTTAATGGTGCTGGACCCATTCCTATAGCTATTTTATGTATTAAACTAATACCTATACCTATTACCTATATAATATCTGCATAACGGTTCCTACTGAAATTCTTTGTTTAATTAATTTGAAAGTTCTTAATGTCGTATGATTTTGATTTGCTTGTTATGTTTTCATAATTTAAAAGTAGTGCTTTTTATTTAAACCAGAAGGAGAATAATTATGTTTTTTGACATTATGAACACACTTCCTTCGGTACAATAACACTTAAAAGCTGGCTTCTACGTAACAAGTAAAATGAGTAAAAGTCACTTTACTTGTCGAAAAAGCTTCGATTAGTGAGCTTCACGGTACTTTCCATACATTTAAATCCAAGCTAATCTGCTCGTGATCATATTACCTATGGCGTTCGATACAGAATTCGTTTAAATGATAACCCACTTCAATGCCAGCCTTCCGACCTTGTAATTGAGGTTCATTGTAGATTGATGACAAGACTTTAAAATGCCTTAAGTAAATTTTGCTTACAAGGTAAATAAGTATTGAACTGTGAGCACACGTAATATTTGTAATATTTTTTTTTGGTAGGCAGTGGCAATTCCATATTATCGGCGACTCAAGTAGGTACCTAAAGGTTTTGGACTACATGCTATTTTCTATTCAATTCCGGAAAAGTTACTCCTACGGTAAGTATGTATCAGTATGATGGTCAGTGTAATTTTTTTTACTCTCAGCATTTTGTACTTATGTACATTGCTTAGAATAGAACACGCCGAAAATACGATCCATGTTTGGCTTAAATAAACGCTCACGGCGCTCACACACCCATGATAGTATAGGGAACTATGGCAAACTAACAATAATTTATGATCGAAGAACAAATAAACGACACATTTTAGGTTTGTACATTTGAAATGGGATTCCATGACTAGCAATATTAATGGACTTATTTTTTTATGTTGTTGTATTATCTAAAAATACGTGCAAGTAGTGCCATCTGTTGACAGATTTAATATGGAAAAAGAACAGAGGTCATGTTTACAAAATCTCACAAAACTTACTTTTGCGATTGTATTACAATAATATTATACATTTCATTATATTAAAATAAATTTGTTTGACCTATAATGTGGTCAACGGATATAAGAATAAATAATTCGGCAGGGAATAGGTAGGTACCTACGTACCTACCTACCAAATCTACCAATGTTTAGCAAGTCATTCACAAATTGAAATTAGATGTGGTCTACATTAAAAATTCTATCGATAACTATATTTACAATAGTATTAAATACGACAAAGGATTTCGTTTTTTGCAATCGGTTGTCGTAATAAAAATAGGGAAGTAATTTGGTGCTAAAATATTGCCAAAATTATTATTACGACAACAAAGCCCGAAAAGTTTTATTACCTTTCTTAGGTTTTTTTTTTATTATTCCAACATTCATTGAAGTAACTTTGTTACATTTAACTGAGGTTCCACTCGGCTCAGGTTAAGTTAACTGTGAAATTAGCAAGTGGATATCGCGTGTTCTCTTGCGATACTTCGCACCGGAACTTTCTATTTTGTTAAGAATACAGTAAAGTAGGTAACACGGCAATGTTAAGTTTAGGTATTGGATGTTTACTTTTAGTATTAGGCCATTGTCATTAATATTCACCACATTAAATTTAAATATAATCTTAATTCGCACAATTTCTATGTTACAGTTAGAAAACCTACATACCTACTTAAAATCGAATATACCTATTTAGCCGGGTAACAAGTATCACAAATTATAAAACATTTTTTCCATAAAAAAGCTTATAAAACTGAAAAAATTTAGAAACGTTTTTTTATAATCCTACAAAATTATTGAATAACGAAGTACCTTTAAATTATTTGCATCATTTACCAGTAAATACCTACGTTTGTGCAGAGCCCTTTAATCGATAGAACACTCATATTACAATTAAAATAAACCTAAAAAAAATATTATAAAAATGTACTCACGCAGTTACGTTTTTAAGTTTCCGTTTAGCAAATTTCAATCGGTTATTTAGTTATTTGGAACGTAGCGTACCTAATCGACGAGCGGCAGGCGCGCGTCGGCGCGAAACACAGCCCACAGACTAGATAGGGGCGCTAGTGTATTACAGACGACGGCTGTTCAGTTCGCGGCAGTTTATTCCACTGGATAATTATGTATTGTATGTACCAGTCATTAGTGTCAATAGTCTGTGTACCTAGCTAGCCCTTTAAATTAAGTTCGAAGTAGATATCTACATTTTTGGATAAAGTTATTACCTATCTTAGTTGCGCTATGAAAGAGATAGCAATCTGATCTGATACGATATGATACGAGCAGCAGATAACAATTACGAGCATACAGCACTACCCTTCCCCGTCGTCAAGCCCATAATAGCATGGATGTAGAAACTAAAGATAACATACATAAGGCGCACGACGAGTGGTCAACATTAGGTTGTGTGATTGAGTGATTGATCAAGTCAGCTGTCAGTCTATTGTAGGCAGCAGCGAGTTGTGTACGTCACTTACGCAAAATTGATTTCAGTAATTACGTCCGCCAATGTAGAAAATATGGCTTCCTGTGCCTTCAAAAGTATTCTAACAATTCAAGAAACACAAATAAAGTCCAAAGGAATCACATTTCATTATGTAAACATTGAATTGTAAATTATTTTCACTATTTCTAAAATAATAACTTTAGTAAAATGACGCGTGACATATGTAAGAGTGACAGAGACAGCACGACTAAAACTTCCAAACGCGGAAGCGAGATATCACTATGTAATCTGTTCGTTTTCAAATATAGTAACAAAATTCCATTGTGCCAAATTCACGCACAAACCGATTCAATTCAAAATTGGATTGTTACAACTTGACACGCATTCGAACGTGCAAGTCAGGTCTATATTATGTATGTCTATGCTTATTAGCTATCATCGTCACGGAACAGAACTCAACTGGGTCTAGGATGGTTAGTCCAGTTAGCATAGAGTCAATCTGAATGTTACTAAGGTAATTGGTTGGTACGTGGATATAAAGGACCAGAGTCGGGACTAATAATGCTAATAAATTTACTTTGTAGTTGTTGTAAGTGTGGTTCTAATTTGGTTAGAAATGCGTTGTTACCTTAGAGAACAAAAATGGTCGCCTCTAAACAAATGACCTGATCCCAACTTTCTAACCGGAACATAATTGCTGTTAAAACAATTCAGTATTAGGAACACGAGACATAGTATCTAATAATATACCTGTGAAACCAGTGTACCTATCTAATTTATACAGACATTAGGGAGATAATGGATAAAAGGTCTATAAGTCCCGTTTTTTATGGAAGTTAGCAAATGAGGATACACCACTATTCCGCTGACACCCATGACAACAGCTGTGACCAAACTTGAACAAGACTCAAAATAGGGACTGTGATTTTTAGTCCAGTAAATAGAGGGCGTTGTCCTTGCCAAACTATGCCCACTGCTACATTTGTTTTTTTGGTGTGATAGAATAATAAGCCTTTCTCTAGTACACTGGTCAAGCGCTAAATAGTAGATTTCACAGCCGTTGAGAACATTATAGACTGCTCAGATATTACCTGGTAAGCAATGAGTTCGAAACTTAAAGATAGGTAAGGAAACATTTTACTGTTCTATCGTGCCGATATTTAAAACATGATTCCTAATCCTAAATACTTTCGTTACTAGAGTTCAACTTGATAATAAGAAATTAATTGTTAATGTATCTACAAAATACCTCGTCATAATTAAAAAGTAGATAGATAGATAGATAAACTCTTTATTGTTTGTACACCAGGATTATAAAACAAAGAAAAAAATATATATATTACAAAAGCACAAAACAATAGGCGGCCTTATCGCTACATAGCGATTTCTTCCAGGCAACCCACCAAAAGCTAGGAAATACAGATAACATTTAGGGGTATCGGCGTACATAAAGTTAACAAAGAAGAAAAACAAACAAAACTTATCAAATATACATTTAAACATACCTTTACAACAGTAGTGCAAGACAGACAGAAAAGCAAAAGGAGGAAGCATAGAAGAGGAAAAGAGGTTGAGGAGGAGGAAAAAAGAGAAGAAATAGGATTGGACAGCTAAGAATGGACCAGGGTTAAGATTCGAGATAATAATCTTTAACCAACGCTTTAAATTTATTAATATTTTGCGCTTTACGTATGTGGGAAGGCAAGGAGTTCCACAGACGTACCGCCGAGACAGTGAAAGATTTGTGGTAAAAGGAAGAGAAATGACCGGGAGTTTGAAGAACAAGGTTGTGTGAGGAGCGAAGCATATGGTTGTGAGTAAGGCAACGATACTCAAAGTTGTTTCTCAAATAGCTAGGGGAAGATGGATTAAATAGTGTACAGTACAGAGCAGAAAGAACATGAGTATTCCGGCGAAGTCGGATAGGGAGCCACTTGAGTTTAGCACGAAATTCTGATATATGGTCATACTTGCGAAGCCCAAATATGAACCTGATGCAAACGTTTTGAAGTCGCTCAAGTTTGTTTAGTTGCTCCTCGGTAATATTAAAGTAACAAATATCAGCATAGTCTAGAATCGGAAAAGTAATTAAATCATAATACCATGCTTAGCAATTTTGCTTCATTGATTGTATCTAACGAGCTAACTTAACTAAGTAGGTATATCTACTAATTGTAGCCTACAGGGCCTATGACCATTGTATAAGCTACAACCTACTAATGGCCCACTACTGGGCACGGGTCTCTCCTCATTACTAAAGAGGCCTAGAGCATACTCCACCACGCTGCTCCAATGCGGATTGGTGGAGGGGTTAGTGGCCAACCCAGTGTCGAAAGTTTTCAAGCCGCCCGAAGGCCTCCGACATGGCTTAACGACTGCTATCAATCGATAACAACCGGGACCGACGGCTTTACGTGCCCTCCGAAGCACGGAAGCGCTCAAGAAATTTTTGCCACTAGCGGTCACCCATCCGACTACCGACCGCGCCCGCTGTTGCTTAACTTTGTCGATCGCCTAGGATCGACGCAAGCCGCCGGGCTATGATCGTATGACCATTGTATAAGTAGTCTTAATTGTCTGAAAAAAATCTTTAAGTATGTGCGTTCTACCGCTGGCTACGTTGTGTATTTAGGTTTAGGGTGGCACGCACAGGAATAAACTCTGCTCGTATTTTTGTTCAAAGATAACCTGCTATTTTATACTCTGTTGTTATTCATAGGTATTAGCTAGTAATAGGTATGTAGTAGAACTTATAATATCATAGGTTCTGTATAGTGTCGCTCTGGGCAGTACCTATCATCGCCAGCTACGGTACCATTTCTATCGTAATCACTGCTCTATGACTTTTATTTTTTAACCGACTTCAAAAAAGAAGGAGGTTCTCAATTCGACCGTATATATGCTTTTTTATGTTTGTTCAGCGATTTTTTCGTCGTTTATGGGCCGATTTTGATAATTCTTTTTTGTTGTAAAGTAGATATGCGCAGTGGGGTCCTTTTAAAAGAATCACCAGGATCTGATGATGGAATCTCGGAGAAATCGAGGGCAACTTTCGAAAATTGTAGGGACGACTAGTGTATTTGTTAATGTTTTCATAAGTACATGAAAGCGCTACAATTTCATGAAGGTCTGGAGTCGATCCGATGAAGCCGAAAGTCAGTCGAGGGAACTCCTCAACGATTTACTGAAGTTATCTAGTGTTTGGGCTTGATTAATTTGTAGTGACGAGAACTTTACACCTACATGTCGAATTAAGCGCCATCTGGCGAGTAGTTTTTGAGTTATCTCTGTTTATCGAGGTTGAAGTCGGTTATTTTTTTTTTTGTAAAAAGCAATAATAATTATTGACCGACTTCAAAAAAGGAGTTGGTTCTCAATTCGACAGATTTTATTGTGTTAGTAAATTTTTATCTTTGTACTGGGTGAAACAATTTTGATATTTTTAAGCTATTGCATAGCTTCTATTCTATCGCGGGCCTTGAGCGCGGAGACCGAATGCAGAAATTTCGTAACGAAAAAAACCTAACTCGTGACATCTATCGATAAATACCAGAACTTTTAACTGAGTTACCTTAACTAACTTTTACTTTATAACGGCTAAACCGATTTGGCTAGTTTTAGTCTTGAAATATTCGTGGAAGTTCAGGGAAGGTTGCAGCGATGAGAAAATATGGAAAAATTGCGAGGAAAATACTAAAAATGAAAATTTTAATTTCCCATACAAATCTTACCTGTCAAACATTTGATTTTCGCTCCGTCGGTTCGGTATTTTAAGAATAATTACATGTAGATCTGGATTAAATAAGGCATTGGAATCGACAACATGTATTCATAATAGTCGAATTATCGCGTATTTAGATTTAAAACATGCAAAATAACATAGACATATAGACATACATGACATAAAATAATGACACTATAATGACATTTGGTTGTTGTATTGCGTGCGTTCAGAAATATATTTTGTATAGTTTGCTTTACTCTTCATCATAATTATTATGTCAAATCGCCCCGTGAGATGTCCGCCCATTATGACGTAACAATTTTATTATTATCACAAATGCAGTATTATTTTTTGTTTTGTTAATTTATATATAATGCTATGCAATAGCTTTACCGCGGCAGTCTCCGAGTGCCACACGTCTTTTTTTTTATTCGAAAGCATGGCCTTCGCGTACGGTCCCATTTAAGTTTGAGCGACATCTGACGGGTATTTCTTGAGTTATTCTTAAGATAAGATCGACTCCAGACCTTCATTAAATTGTTGTGCTTTACATACCTACTTAATGAAAAAATCAACGCACTAGTCGCCCCTACGATTTTCTAAAATTCTCAATTTTTTTGGGTTTTATAAATAGATCCTGGTTTCCTTATCACTTAGTACCTATCTATCACCCTTGAATTTCTTTTCAACCAGAAAAGAAACATTAAAATCGATTCATAAAGGATGAATATACGTTTACTAACGATGTATGTTTTTATTCATTATATTAAGTTAAATTATTTATTTATTAACATTATTTATTATTCATTATATTAAATTATGACGTAGATACTATATTATAATCTACGTTCGATTTGAGAAACCTACTCCTTTATTGAAGTCGGTTAAAGTAAGAAATTATCATTCCGCATTATGTAAAATATAAGATTAAATAGAACTAGATATTTTTTAAAATATTTACAGAACAACAGGTAGGTACCTGATTTTAAACTTTTATCATCGCGGACACTAAACATTTTAACTGTAACGGGTAATCACGATATTTATTATTTATACCGATATTTCGACCCAATGAGGGTAAAGGCGTGTGAATTCGCCGCTAGAGGCGCTAGTGTAGAGTGAGGTCTGGCTGTCAGTGCCACAAACTTATCTGACCCGGTAAGGGTAGCGCTAGTGTCTTTGTCTTTGTCTGACAACAGTTTAACATTTGCATTAGTTCCAATTTTGGCCACCGGGTCAGATAAGTTTGTGGCACTGTCACTTCTCACTTGTCTGAATGTCACTTAATTGTCACTGTTTAATGTAGGTTTCCAGATGTACCTATTTGATGATGTTATGAAAGTCAGTTTATATTGCTTGTGCCCTACATTTTCTTGTCTTTAGTAGGGAAATCATTGCTGCTAACACTTCTTGCTTTCCCCCAAAATATACTGTTACCCTAAATTTATAAGGTTTTAACCTTCACTTAAGCCCTTATAGCCCAGCAGTATGCGTCGCACGGTGATCCTAAATGATCAACAAGGTTGAGCAATTAGGGGCGCGTTGGATGGGAGACCGATAGTTCCCAGAAATTTCTTGAGTGCCTCCTTGTTTGGTAGGGCACGTAAAGCCATCGGTCTCGCTTGTTATCGATAGATAGCAGTCTTTAAGCCACGTTGGAGGCCTTTGGGCGTCATGCAAACTTACAATACTTGGGTTGGCCACTAACCACTCGACTGATCCGCAGTAGAGCAGCGTGGAAGAGTATGCTCTTGGCCTCCTCAATAATGAGGAGAGACCCGTACTCAGTAGTAGATTTAAGCCATACGCACCCACGAACGTCACCTTGCCTTTGCGAATATTGTAAAATAAAACAGTGAAAACTTGTGAATTTGATGGGAATTTTGCACTATTTTTTAATGGCTGGGCTGTCCAGCAAGGACCATATTTTGTTTCCCACTTCTTAATTCAACCAATATCTTTAAGCAAAAAGTAATAGAGCACTTATAATCTTAAAAGATTAGGTATGAAGCAATTAATGTAACACTAAGATACAGGGCACATCGTAGTACCTACCCGCGCATTTTGTATGGAGAAGTTTCAATCGCAAGTCGGCACAGGTTATCGTTTATAAAATGGGCTAATATTTTTTTCTAGACAATATTAGGTCATAAGGAACATTTTTAGAGGGTATGCGTTAAAAAATTTCGAAGTTGATTTTTTTGGGACACCCTAACCTACACGGATTAAATGTACTTACGAAGTAGGATATAAAACAGCTTTTTGCAATGCCAAAACTAGAGAGATCTTCAGAACAAGACATCAATTGAAGGATGTCACAACTGGTCTCTTTGACTGGATCCTACATAACAAAGTCCAAATAATGTAGGTACTGTAACACATATTTCAAGTACTGACGTTTTAATACAGCTTTAGTTGTTTTAAAACAGATTTTAGGAAAGGAATTATTACTTTTCGCTTATCGTCAACATTATTCATGGTTTTTTTTATGTATAAAACGCTGGATAGTTTTATCAGTAAGAGAAAACAATTTTTGTGACATTTTCAGATAACCAACAGTTTTCTTCAGAAACACGTATCTTCTTGAGATGTTAATGAAGCTTTTGTGGAAACTTAGTTTATGTATGGGCGGGCTTTGACAGTAGCAGGACCTCACCTCGCTGGTGGCGCCAACTGGTGAGCACAAAAACGGCGACCCTCATTGGGTCGAAATATCGGTATAAATAATAAATATCGTGAGTACCCGTTACAGTTAAAAAGGTAGGTACCTATAGGTACTTCGTTATTGTTTTTACGATTTAAAAATATTTTTAAGTAGGTCTTTAATTTATTTGTTTGTTATTTACTGTAGTGACATTTAATGCGATTATCTATTTATTTTTATTTATTTATTAATATGTTGCACCAACAAAGTAAACACGCAAAAAAAAGTTATGTTAAAAAAAAGGCTAAGTGTCACCTCAATTAAAGGCGCAAACTAAAATTGAATGTAACAGTACATAAAACTTTAACTTATTTTAGAAATACCCACTAAGAAAAAAAACAATTTTACGCCAATTATTCAGTTTTAAGCTAAAATGCCTTACATTATTTTGGAAAAGATCTAGCTGATACTTTTCAAACTGCTGGACCGATGTTTACCAAACATAGATAAAAACTACCGCTAAGAAAACTTTCGAATGCAAAAAACCGCATCGAAATCGGTCCATTCCTTTGAAAGCATCCCTCTACATCAATCTGGTTTTGTATCCAATTCCTTCGCGGTCCAAGCTGCTCGACTATGGAATACTCTCTCCGATAACCTGAGAAAGCCGGTGGATAGGTTTAAGTTGAAGAAGAACCTACTGGTGCACCTGACAGAACGACGCAACAACCTTTAATTTGTAGTTTTTATGTTTGTCATTGTTTATATTCATAGTAGGTATATGTATGTATGTTTTATTATCTATTTACAGAGTGTATTTAAGTTGTATGTCCATATTGTCTATAAATGTATATATATATATATATATACATAGGATATATATGTATTATATGTTATTTTATATATGTATATTTTATGTAAGTATGTATGTAGATATATTATTATTTAATACTATCTGCTTTATCCAGTTTAAAACCGCTATTCGTGTTTTCTCTGTTTGGCATAATGGTTAGCTGGTAGAGAATGCAACTTGCATTAAGCTCGCCATTTGTACCTTAATATATTGTGGTCAATAAAGCTTTAAATAAATAAAAGTGATGTCACAGATAGACAGACACACACACAGACAACGTCAAACTTATAACACCCCACTTATGCGAATGGTGCTTAAATATATTGCTGTACTAAATTGCAATAATTATTTCTACAATTATTATTCATTATTACCTTATTAGTGTTGGTCCTATTACGCATACCTATCGGTAAGTATAACGATTGGTTAGTAATTATTATAAAAACAAAAAACCCGACTGCTTACAAAAGAACTCAAAAGAAAAAAACAAGTGTCACAATATCAACATAAAATACTTCATGATGCTGCAGGCGGGGACAAACGTAGTACTTACTTGTGATAAATCTTTTTTTACCCGTAGGTAGCAGTATAGTTTGTCCCCGCCTGCAGCACCATGAAGTATTTTATGTTGATATTGTGACACTTGTTTTTTTCTTTTGAGTTCTTTTGTAAGCAGTCGGGTTTTTTGTTTTTATAATAATATTTTTATTTCAGACTTTTTAGTGTTTTCACCACGTTTTCACCGAAAAATTCTACTTTTTGGGATGGTTTTTGACAATTTGTGTTAAAACGACGTTATATGATATATATTTTTGAAAAGGTCTTTTCACGATCTTTCATTTGATACCCATATTGCTAAGATAACAAAAAAAACTCAAGATTATCCCCTCTTTTTCTTCCACTTTCGGGCGCCATTTTGAAAATTCATATGGCCTATGACACTTTCACAGTTCTAACGAATTCAACGATACCTCATATGTCGAAATCCGTTCAACCGTTTGGGCTGTGGGGCGGTCCAAATAAATGGACATACATACAAACATACATACATACATACACTCGAAAAACATAACCCTCCTTCTGACGCAGTCGGGTAAAAAATATTGCTTTTTTTACTTAATATTAGGTATGTAAATAATTTCAGTGCATAGGTACATGAAGTTGCTTGAATGAGGCTAAGGCTTTAAAAAATAATTAGACTGCTATTCATATTTATTTTTGATACTGGATTTTCCATTCCAGACGAAGTCCTAATTAAAAAGTTTATCTATCAGTTTAATTTATGGTGCAACTGAACTATCTTCACATTTTAATTACTTATTATGCGTGATGGAATGGTATTATTTAGTTTAAAAATATATTTGTAATTTAATAGTTTTTCTTGCTTTAGATTCGTTTGTCTATTGTCATGTTCATAATTATTATAATTACTCAATTAAGTGGGCTTAACTAGGTATATTCCATAATATTGTTTATTTTAAGCAGTCAGTTGTGCGTAAATCAACATTTATGCGGAGACCTTACTACATACCTGGTTATACCTAATATTTCAACGGCAACATGTTCCCGGTAGAAAGAGTAGAAACCAACTCGAGTTTCTGTTTCTTTACGTACCTACCTACTTGGCTATTTAATATCCACAATAATCGATGAAATAAAAGCTATCAAATTATTGCTAAGCAATTTATTGCTAAGCTATTGGTGGTGTCTGTGGCTGCTGTCCATGGCCAGCGGAGATCAAATTATCAGATGGACGACTACTATGAAATTATATCAACTGGGATCGATGGTTTTACGTGCCCTCCGAAACATGGAAGCTATTATTATGTACACTCTAGAACGTCTATAAAATAACAATGTCATGTTTAAAATACGCAGGGTAAATTAAGGAGTAGGTAATTGGCCACCGTTTAGTAATTGGCCAGTTGAAATTTCAATGCATTTCAATAAGAATTGTATGATGGTTAACGTTACCTCTAAGAAGTTAACAAAATCCCGTAGTTATCTAGCTGTCATATAAATACATGTTTCTTATTAAAGTGCACTGAAATTTGAAGTGGCCAATAACTTAACGGTGGCCAATAACACCTCAGTTTCCCCTATTAAAAATAACTTTGCTTTGTTATTATATTCTACTTTAATGGCTCCATCTAGCTTTTAGTATTAGATAAAAGTTGATACACAGATAGTACAGCTACTCGCTAATAGGTGGCGCTGTTTATGTAATTATTTTTGTGTGGCATATTTTAGAAATAATTTGTATATTTACATGTAATATCGGATATCATTTGTTTTATAACCATATTTTTTGTCACAGAAATTGCTTTGTACTATTTTCTAGAAAAATAATAGCATTATCAAGACCTGAAAGTTCCTCCGGTAAACGATAGATGGCAAATACTTACATGACATGAACTTAATGCTTCATAATAATTTCATGATAGTTTGAAACTTTGAAACTCACATACTTACTTTAATATTAATTTATATAATAATGACTATTCTTATATTGATGAAGAGTAATTTTAATAAATCAATTAATTAATAAATTTCGTTGCTAGTCATAACGAATGAATGGGTTAATTTTTAATGACTGATACTTTAAACTTCTTCTTTGAATTAAAAAAAAATAATGATGTTTAAACATCATTATTAACTATTAATAGGGATAAAAAATAAAAATCA
Organism: Hesperia comma; assembly: GCA_905404135.1. Classification (NCBI taxonomy): domain Eukaryota; kingdom Metazoa; phylum Arthropoda; class Insecta; order Lepidoptera; family Hesperiidae; genus Hesperia; species Hesperia comma. Next base: position 7,938,095 of record FR990021.1, on the reverse strand, counting down.
GTAAACGACGAAGTCGCTTTTTGCCAAACGCGCGCGGTTGTGCCTCGCGACATGTTACCATAAATCAGGAGGGGGTCTCCCCAACCCCACTGGGTAAGCGTGATCTTTTCCCTGGATCCTACATTTTTATAACAGCCAACAACATCCACATCTTTCGTGGTGCCCTACCTAGTGGAATGTATGTAGTGAGTGAGTACGTTTGGATAAGTTTGTCATTAACGAAGTTTAATAGGTTAAGTTTCTGCAAAGATTTTAACGGTACCGTTGTACCGTATGTTAAGTTTCGTGGTGTAGCGAACGGTACTAAGCACTTCTACATAATTAATACAGGTGGCAAATGAGCAAACGGACTGTGTAAAGGTCTGAGCACAATACATAACAACTCCATCTCCACGCAGCTTGAACTCGTATGAAAACATTGAAATATGAGCTTTATGTTGTCTCACTTACGGTCGACTTTGGTCGTAAGTACAATGCCTCAGTTGCACGTGTATAAGTTCTTTCAAGTAAATGTTTAAAATGCAACCGTAAAGATCAAGACATAAATCAAGACATATTTCAATGCTTTTCTATGAGTTGAATAGAAGTAGAGTCGGAATAGAGTTGATGTAAACTCAGACGTTACTGATGACTTGTCGATGTTAGAAGGATGGAATTCTTTTTAATTGCATCCCACAGAAATGTCAGCTTTCCGTCCCTAGGATACCTTATACTGCTGATTGATGACGAGAATTTAAAATGCCGTAAGTAAACTTTTATTACAAGCTAAATTGAACTGTAAGTGCTAGTAATAAATTCGTTTTTCACGGGGAGGGGCAATTCGTTATTCTTGGCGACTCAAGTATATTCGCCGTACACGACGCCCGTCCAACGCCAGGTTTCGAGCTACCAATGTAACACTTACTTATGTTACTCACTTGATTTGAACTTGAACTCGAGCCTGAGTTGAAATTTTGTACGCAGCATGTTTCATGATAAAAAAGGTCACGTAACGTTAGACTCTATCTAGACTCTATCCCAGCGGTGGACATTTATAGATACATCTACAATTAAACATATATTTACATGGACTATTGCTTTATTGCTCAGTTTAAAAATAACACAATACATTACAAATTGACTTTTATATTAACTCCACTTGCTCATCCAAGTTTAATTATATCTTTAATTTGAACTTACCCTACGCAAAGTGATTAACTCTAGATTTAATTATCCATTTATTCAATCACATTCCTCACCGGAGCTACAATACACGTCTACAGTATGCATACATTAGCAACCATATCCAACTGTCCAAATTATGTAGTATCTTGTTATGTGCGGATTAGCCTAAGGTATTATTAATTCTGGAGTCTATTATGTATCCAATGTACGCAATCATCGCCGACATAGCTAACTTATTACTTAGGCAATCGCTCGTCAAATGCACCCCTACTACGTGTTCTCGATGTGGAAATACGTTAAAAATATTGAAAGATCTTTAACGGGAAAGAAAAACGCTCGACTCGTGGACGTAGGTTTCGTCGGCCCTAAAGGAGAACTCTTTTTACACCTGTTTTGAAATACCCCATGTCATAGCACTCCGGGAATATTTGAGAAGTCTTGCGTACCTTATATTATTCCTTTCACCATGTAAGTTTAAAAAATCTTAGGAGTTCAGGCGCAGAATGATCGATGACGGGATTGGCTGAAAGCGACCACTCACACGCCGCGCTTCTTGTCGCTTACCTACTACTTTACTAAAAGTTTAATGAAATTAATTTATTTGAAAGGTAGAAGAATGACAATAAAGAGTAAATTATTAAATTTTTTGGTATTTTTTGGTATTTTTCATTTTCAGGAAATTTAAATCGTAAAGTGACTTTTAAATGTATCATTAATAATCCCATCTGTAATGATCCAACTTGATTATAACAGATTTTTGGGTTTAAGGAATTGGTCTTTTGGATAAAAATATTCCTATAATGCATTAAGATTAATACAATACAATACAAATCCTCTTTATTGCATACCATAAAATTTCACAGTAATATAAAATAGTCGTATAAGTACAACAGGCGGTCTTATCACTAATTAGCGATCTCTTCCAGACAACCTTTAAAAAGTGATAAAAGCTGAACACAGGAAAAAGGTAGGGGTGCACAAAAAATTGATTAAAACAATATGTCAGCAGTAGCTTCAATAATTGCAAACCATATTGGAAGGTAAAAGTACAGGAAATAAAGTATTATATAGAAGGATAAGGGTGAAAAAAAAACAAAACAAATAAATAATAATAATACTCAATATATAATAACAATTGCACGACAGTGGCTGTTATAACGACAAAAATCAGATCCGACTTTAAAGATCCTCTTGTAACTATTTGTAACTCACCTCTTGAATCTGCAAATTATATAAACACCCATTTTTCTAATGTAGGCAAAACTTTGGCTGAAAAAATAATACATTCTACCCTACCCATATCTAACAGGATGGTACTTAGCACATCAACTCCATCCAGCTCTTTTGTTTTGTTAAACACAGATCCCATAGAAATCAATGATATTATCTCTCTATCTAACGACTCTGCTCCTGGATGGGATAACATTCCGACATCTTTTATAAAAATAGCTAGAGATACTCTGATACCACTACTCTGCCACATATATAATTTGTGTTTTGAAACTGGTAAATTCCCGTCCGTATTTAAAATAGCCATTGTTACCCCCGTACATAAAAATGGGAACAGGGACAATGTTAACAATTACAGGCCAATTTCGGTCTTGCCTGTACTAGCCAAAATACTTCAGAAACTTATAAATATCATTCAGTACTAAAACTTATAAATAACCGTCTTAAAAAGTTTTTGCAAGATAACAACCTACTATCTGACAACCAATTTGGGTTTAGAAACGGCCTCTCTACTGAAGATGCAGTGCTGGCTCTAACAGAAGAAATTGCTAGTCACCTTGACTCGGGTAATAAATGCCTTGGAGTATTCTTAGATATGGCCAAGGCATTCAATACAGTGTCTGTTCCTATTCTTCTTGATAAACTTTATTACTACGGTATAAGAGGGCTCCCACACTCGCTCCTCACTGATTATCTAACAAATCGACAACAGCAGCTTAAACTTGGGGAATATCTTAGTGATCCTTCAACTATTTCGTATGGGGTTCCACAAGGTAGTGTCCTCGGACCTACCTTATTTCTTATCTATGTTAATGACCTCTGTAATTACAAACTCAATAATTGCAAAATATTTACGTACGCGGATGATACTGCTCTAGTCTTTCATGCTAAGTCCTAGAGCATCTTAAAAGTCAATGTCGAATGTGGTCTCCACCTGATTAATAACTGGCTAAGAGCAAATTTACTAACATTAAACCTACATAAAACAAAATTCATACCATTCTCGCTCCGTAGATCTACACAACCCAACGTCAACTTTAATCTAAAAGTACATACATGTAATATGTCCGAAATCGATTGTTCTTGCACTAGCATCGAAAGAAGTAGTAACATAAAATATCTTGGCGTCCATCTCGATCAACATTTAAAGTGGAATCTGCAAATTGAGTACACCACCGACAGAATAAGAAAACTGATATGGGTATTTAAGAAACTTAGGGTAGTAGCAGACGAAGCTACACTTATAAACACTTATAAAGCGTTAGCCCAGTCTGTCCTGAGTTACTGTATCCCTGTCTGGGGAGGGGCAGCAAAACCACACATGATTGCCCTAGAAAGAGCTCAAAGAATGCTGGTTAAAGTAACGTTTTACAAACCTATTCGCTTTTCAACCTTTAACCTCTATAATGACTACAAACTTCTTACCACCCGACAACTTTATATTTTAAACCATAGACATACATAATATAGACCGGCCTTGCAGGTTCGAATGTGTGTCAAGTTGTAACAATCCAATTTTGAATTGAATCGGTTTGTGCGTGAAGTTGGCGCAATGGAAATTTGTTACTATATTTGAAAACGAACAGATTACATAGTGATATCTCGCTTCCGCGTTTGGAAGTTTTAGTCGTGCTGTCTCTGTCACTCTTACATATGTCACGCGCCATTTTACTAAAGTTATTATTTTAGAAATGGTGAAAATAATTTACAATTTAATGTTTACATAATGAAATGTGATTCCTTTGGACTTTATTTGTGTTTCTTGAATTGTTAGAATATTTTTGAAGGCACAGGAAGCCATATTTTCTACATTTGCGGACGTAATTACTGAAATCAATTTTGCGTAAGGAAGATGTGTAACTCGCTGCTGTCTACAACAGACTGACTTGATCAATCACTCAATCACACAACCTAATGTTGACCACTCGTCGTGCGCCTTATGTATGTTACGGGCGCATCTTTACTTTCTACATCCATGTTTTAAACTGTATTTTAAAAACTCATCAGTCTTTACATTACAACCCAAGCCAAATACTAAAACGTAGGAATGCCACAGTTTGCCAAATACCACAAGTTAAAACCAAATTCAGACAAAAACAATATGCTACACAATCTTCTACTATTTATAATAAACTTAATTCTAGACTAAATATTTATTCCATGACCAGATTAGAAGTGAGGCGAGTTATTACTGAAACATTATTAACATTTGATTACATTGAAACGGAAAATTAATCTATTAAACTTACTACATTATTAACACACACACGCACACACGCGCGCACACACACACACACACACGCACACACACGCGCACACACACACACACACACACACATACACACACAACTTAAACTATACATCATACTTTTTTGTTTAATCATGTAATAAATTTAATTTTGTTGATTTACTATAACATGTATCGGAGGATGAGCGGGGTACCCAGTAACACAGGTCTCCACCTAGTACAGGGGCCCTTGCAACTTGTATGTAATGAAACCTGTGAATCAATAAAATCATTTTTCATTTTTTTTCATTTTTCATTAGGGGTAGAAAGGGCAAGGTTTACATTTGAACGAAGAAAATGAGTATTATGTGAAAGATACATGTAATGAAATCTTTCTTTTAAATAGTTGGGCGTGTTTGGATTAAACAGGATACAGTATAAAGTAGATAGAATGTGAGTATTCCGGCGAAGACGAATGGGGAGCCACTTGAGCTTCGTGCGATACTCAGATATGTGTTCATATTTCCGTATACCAAATATGAAACGGATGCAGACATTTTGAAGACGCTCAAGCTTGTTAAGTTGCTCCTCAGTTAGATCTAAATAGCAAACATCAGCGTAGTCAAGGATTGGAAGGAGAAGAGAAGTAGAGAAAAGTAAAAGGAGAAGATTAAGTTTGATTAGAACTACAAAAAATTCGAAATGAGGAAGTGGTGCTAACTAGAGAAGTGGCGCTAACTAGAAGAGATGTGTTTTAACCTGGCGTTTTTGGTCAAATCTTTTAACATTAAACTTTAAACTTACTTTAACCTCGTGATGAGCAACTCACCCTAAGGCCTCATTTACGGAGATGCGGCACGCTCCATCGCACGCGTAAACACAAACTTTAGGAATATTACGATTTCGTTCCTAGAGACCCGGGACGGGAAGAGTGGCGGTGCCCGCCGCTGCGCTCGCGGCGATTTCTCAAGCGTGTAGCGAAGCACGCGGCGGGCATCGCTGCGGCGCACGCGGGGTACTCAATTAAACTGACTAGTTTGGGAAGTAAATGTCTCAAAATTACTTAAACATTAGTTGATTTCATAAGGATTAGTAATGTTGATTAAAATATATAAAAAACGTAGCAATGCAATTTTTTTATTCTTACCTTAAAGTGAATAGTTACTTTTCTTCGGGACATAATAAGTATATACATATATGTATTGCTGTTTCAAGTACTGATGCGGTGTTGTATTTTAGTTTACTATCTATATAATCAAAAGTTGTAGTAGACATCCGTGTACCACCATGAAATACATCATAACCTATTTCTCTTATTGATCCATAAAGAGCTGCTTATTCCCCAAACTTCTCATGTTCCGTTGCCGTAAACTTCCAGGCCACTTCTTATATTCAATAATTCACTTTTTAACATAGAGTTTTCTTCTAAAAAAAGACGATCATATCATCCTCCATTGCGACGGTGACTACGTCTGTGTTGCACGATTTCCAAATAGCTTCATTGAGAATTTCCGCTGCGTGCGCCGCCACGATAAACGCCGCGTGAGACGTGTCGCTGCCATCCGCGGGCTCGGCCGTTAAAAACGGTCCATTTCAAGCAAATGCGTGTAAAATCGCTTCTCCGAAAACGCACTCATAAAACGTCATATGTTTGAATTTAGTGCGGGCCGCGCAGCCTATCGCAACACGCGACGCGCCGCGTCTACGTTAATGAGGCCTAAGACTCTTAAAGCGTTCTTTTCTTTAGATATTAAAACAAAACTGTTATCAACTGCTTTCCATGCCGTTACATCTATTCAGTTCTTTTATTTTCCGTATATAACAAATTTTTACAAAAAATAACCGACTTCAACATTGACAAGCAGAGATAACCCAAAAACTAGGAGCCAGGTGGCGCTCAATTCAACCCATTTAGGTGTAAAGTTCTCGTTATTACTAACCCAAACACAAGGCAACTGCAGCTGTAAATCGTTGAGGAGTTCTTTCGACAGCCTTTTGGTTTGCTCAGATCAACTCCAGACCTTCATTAAATTGTAGTGCTTTAATAAAAACATTAAAAAACACATTCCCCTCGATTTCTCCGGGATGACATGATCAGATTCTGATGTCCTTATCACGGGATCACCCTTGGAATATCTACTTTCCAACAAAAAAATATTTATCAAAATTTCGACAACAAAAATATATTTTATCAAAAATCCTTGAATACACAAAAAGGAAGCATACATACGGTCAAATTGAGAACCACTTTATTTTTTGGAAGTCCGTTAAAAATGAGTAAAAGTCCAAATCTCGAACCTATGATTCATGTGTTCATTCATACTCACAATAGGGAATATGCATGATTTTTTTTTATTGTTTTTATAGCTCATTTATGTTAATACATAGTACCGTAAAAAAATATACGAGTCATGGGAAAGTCCAAATTTATTTTAAATTAATTAATGAAAATTGCAATGACATAAGGCCGATTCAAACGCCGCCCTTTTTTTTTACCGAATTTATGTTTTCTAGTTTAATTTCATAAACGGAAGTATGGATGGAAACCGAAGACCTTATTTTAAGTACTGTATTGTACCTATGTGCAAGAATACGAGATGGAACGCACCGGACAAAGTATTTTTTTCATGTTCCACGCGACGCTTATATAAGAAAAAGTGGTGTAAAATTGTGAAAAGAGATATTATATCTACAAAAAGCACTGCGTACTGTTACGAAGATCATTTTAACGTAAGAAGAAAATAATTTTTTCTAGCAAATATTAATTGTTTTGGTTTAATTTGGCTTACAAAAGTACAAATCCTGAAAAGTTGTTGTAAGATTCTCGTTCAGATCTGGGATAAAAACAGATTTGATTATAAAGTATTCCCAAACACGGATTTATTTATTAACAACCATTTATTCCTAAAATGTGATATGAAGGATATAGTATAATTTGTATGTAGAAGGTAAATGGCTAAATCTTTACAGGTTATGTTAAAGACTTTTATGAATTACATAGAAAAACTGTACGAGAACCATGTACCTAAATTAAATATCTATCACTTCCTCACCTTGCAGATTTGACTCCCCTGATTTCAGCTGATGTAAAATCATTATTTGAGGCGAAGTACGAACTTATCATGAAAGCATCAATTTTCGGAAGATTATCCGACTGCGCCTTTTGAAATCCACTTTCAGACATTGTTAGTCATTCAACACACCACTAACAAACAAAAATTACGCAAGAAGTATACGATAAACTCTGAAAGCAATCAAATTAACTGAAATATAAATGAAAACAGCTAGTTCTAGTATGTTTTTGACATGTCCATCGCGAAGGATTACGTCACGCCGATGTCTAACCAATAGCGTTGCGTTTCGACATTTTAAATTTGCCTCGTAAAATTTGCACTTTTTATAAATTTATTTTAGTGATTTTAAAAAGATTAAATAGAAAATAATGTGACAGATATCATTATTTTAGCGATAACGACTGTACAAAAAATATTTACTTAAATTTGAATGACATGCATATTCCCTATTCCTTTAACACCATGTCTACAGCATCTACTTGGTCATACCAGGATACAAACGCCGTTATATTGGTGATCTCCAATAATTATTGGAGATTAGGTATAATCTTTTTGAATTATGCTACAAAGGTTACCAAAAAACCTAACGTAATTTATATTTGTCATTTTATAGACTGTGTATCGATCACATTACGATGGAATTCTCCTACGTGAAAATTTATAAATGATTTAACTTCTGCTCTTTCAAAAAAGATTAAGCAGAAAATATTAAAACTACGAAAAAAGTAAAAGCTTTTTGACACAATATCTGTGGCATAGCTGAGGAAATGTTTAACTTTAATTCTTTCCATCTAGCCAACATACGATGTTTTTTAACACTTCTTCTTCCAGTCCTTGACTTTGCTGACCTATCTTTCTTCTTGTTACCTAAGTGATCTGGCTGAGTTGAATTCATTTCTGTATAACAATGTATCCACATAAAATGTTGTTGTGCATAAAGATAACTTTTTTGTTGTTGTTTTTAATCAAATTATACGACTTCTATTTGGTCCGTTGCTTACATAAAAAATAAGGTACCTAGCCTTAACATATCTATTATTAATAATTTTAAAAACGGCAATGATCCTGCTTTTTTAATTTCGTGTGCTAATGACATCTTTTGGCTAAAAATATTCCAATAGTGCACTAAGGTTAAGTTTAATTAGAAGACAAAAAATCTGAAACGATGAAGTGACGTTAGCTCGTGAAGCCGTACTATGTGATAAATAAATGTACATAATATTATGTCGTGTAATTAACATGTTGTAAATTACCTTGGAGATCACATCCACTACTTAGGAAGTTGTAGACAATCGAGACAATCGAGAATGAACCTATTCAGTAAGTATTGCAGGCCAAAAAGACTTACAATGACTTACACCCTGTGGGAGCGCATTAAAAGAGTCTACTGTTTTTTTTTGTTTAAGTGTGAAATGGCGTTATCTCCACGATAATGCGCCAGCGCATTCATCGGATCTTGTGCAGCCTTTTTAGGAAAACTCAGTAACGTACAGTTCTATAGTTCTCTGAGCATTTCAAAATACTGTAAAAACCTAGCAAAATGTAACTCTTACGCCTGTATTAAAAAAGATTATGGAGGAATTGAGAAATCTGAAGAATTTTTTTTATGTGACGTCACAAAGATTCGACCCAATGTCATATTTCGTTGACCCTCACCCTTTAATCATGTGTCGTTAGGTATTTATGGACGGTAGCCATAAAATCATATTTAATAAGTTCCAGATAAATAACAAATGGTAAGGGAAAGCCAAAAACAAGAACGTCGCAAAGACGTCTACCTATAGCAACTTTATTATGGTTATGGGTGATCCTGGTATAAGTACTTCAAAAGGTGTCAATAAATTATCAAACTCAAGACGACTGAACACAATTTTCTAATTCACAAAATAAGATCAACAGTGTTAGGCGTAAGGTCGATATTCTAATGCTCTGGGATACGAAAGGAAAAGTCAAAGACGGAGTGCTTCAGATCCGACGGTTTTTCCTACACGGGTCACCCCGGGGAGAGGATAGCAGTTTCCATCTAAATCTCCCTAACGGGGGACACTAAGGTGAATTACCGAAAAGATGTGAGACAAAACTTTTGGTATTTTCCGGTCCTGCATTTTATATTCTGTACACAATGGTGTTTCTGTTTATTGCTTTTTGTGGGCTTATATTTGTGATCACTTTTTGTTGTGTAAGTGTAAATTGTATAAACTTAATTTTTTGTTGTATGTTAACCGCCAACAACCAAACCAAAGTTCGGATTTTGTCGCAGTACCCAAATCTAAACGGATGTTCTGCAGTAGTAATAAAAAATGCAGCCTAACCTTAAAAACCAGCAACAATATAAATTTGTCAGTCACCTTTTATATTTTCATGTCTTACCGCGTTTTTCGCGCCAAAGTTTTTCAATATGTCGCCGGCGAGAACCATGCGCTGCCACCATTAACCACCGACACTTCACCGTTGCTATAAACTCACAAATCATGAAACGTTCCATCAAATGAACATGCAAATCTCGACCTACACACCTATTCATAAAGTTCACGATTGGAATGTTTCAGCAATTTGATGAGCCAGAACAAAATGTTCTTCCTAACGAATTATTTTGAACCTTGAACCCTCACAAGAGAAAAGTTATTTTCAATTAATCCACCGGGAAAATTGTGAAACGAACAAAGAGAGCGAGAAACGAGGCCAACATTCGTTAATAATGTAATGTATATTTTTTCGTTACATTATTTAACCATTGAATACCGATGTCGGCTTACTTCCAATCGGTCTTTTGATTAATTATTTCGTGAAATGTGACAGACTGTATTTATTTTGTACTTAAAACTCGCTTTATTTAGTTTGATTTCAAAAATTTAACCATACCAGTAGGTATATTTTTATGAAATTTTACTTCTAAGGATTTGTGGGTAGTTTGACATTTTACTTATGTCTCAATATTCATTGTTTTGTTCAGTTCAGATCTTAATATGAATTTAATACGCATGCTCATACCGAGTTCGCAGCCTTTTTAAATAAGATTTCCACCCACACCAGCTTGTAGTCGAGCGACTTAAGACTTGCTTGTTTGCTTCTCATGGACACTCATCTCTTCTTACGTTTCAAGGTCGGCAACACGTTAACAATGCCCTCGGAAACTAAACAGCGTTGTAGCAAGTTCATATTCAAGGAGATATCTCTTTACAAAAAAGTTGCACTTCTTATTTCCTAAAATCTGTTTTTCTGTGCGGCCTAATTTATATGGCATCGGGCGTTCCGCATCTAATCAATACACGGGCTCGGTGCGGCGAGCGCGTTGGGCGATCGTCTTACTTCGGCAATTCTCGGCAACGTTCGGCCTAAAGCAAGACTCTTTCGGTAACGTTCGGGCATTCTCGCTACAATCGTAATTCCATTTTCCGCCCGCCTTGGCAAATTGAAATGTCGTAACTCTTGGGGGAATATCGGCTTTCTACCCAAGAAAATATTCTGCTAAGGCATTGTAACGACGCTTCTGATATTATGGAATATTTCCAGTCCATCATACAGTTCGGGGTGACTCCCCTAAAATGGAAGTAATAATTGTGCCCTCCACTTGCTCGCTCATTTTGCGATGAAGGTGTCGTTCCCCTTCAGTCTTTACAACAATTCGAACACAAAATTAAAATCGACTTACTTAATTTTGCTTTTTATTATTTATCTATATGGCGATCAATAACAATAGCAATTTACGCGCGCAAAGTAACGAACCAAGATGTGTAAAGTATGGTAGGTCAAGAAACTAATGATGACGTAGGTAAATATTATAATGTTGGTATCAAGAGTATCTACTTTATTTCAAATAAATGAGGATACAATATTTAACTAAACGAAAGTTTGAACATTAAACGAAGTAAATTTTCCATCTCGCTCTCTCGATGTTTTGGTGCGAAATAATATTGTATGTAGACATTAATTTCTGTTTGAAATTAAAATTGATTTGATATTTGAATGGTACCAAAATTTCTGCAAAATTTTTTGAACATTTTTGAACATACGTTCGTATGTACCTCTATATAAATGAAAATGGGCGTACGCAGGTAGGGATAGGTGGAGGGGGATTACCAATTTGACTTTTTGCTCAGGTCAGATCTGAGTTGTTTGCGTCTGAAATAACTCAGATCTGACCTGAAAATGTTACGAGTTGTCCAGTGAGATTCTATAACAACTCGCGACATTATTAGATACATACATGACTACAATTACATCTGCGCAGGCGCCTCTCAATGGTTGGAAATCCACTAATCATAAAGGACAAAAGGATCTGCTTTACAATGGGAATACAATCTGCTGCAATGAAAACCAATATAAGTAGATGTCATGATAAAGGCCTATTCAGACATACGCGGTGTCCGCTCACTCTGTGGGTAGCGGTATTCGAAGTCTAATGAATTTTGTTACATTTGTTAACTGAAAAAAAAGAATGCATATTATAAAATGCTTATTGCTTATTTTCTATAACGTGGAATTGTAGGGATGCGGGCCATCATATAGCAAGATGTTTTTTGCTACCCATAGTTTATTTATTTATTTGGGTCACTAACAAGACATACTTAATACGCACGCAAGTAAAATATTGTTGCATATCATCAACGAGCGCCTCAAGTCCTATCTATCTAAGGAGATAGCTCCTGAGCAAGCAGGTTTTGTGAAAGGTAAAGGTACCAGGCCAGGGAGCAGATACTCATAGTTCGACAAATAATTGAGAAATCTCGGGAATACAACAAAGCAACTTACATCTGCTTTGTGGATTTCTCAAAGGCCTTCGACTCCGTAAAATAGCCTTAACTTTGGGATACTCTGCTGAAAATGGGCACAATAAAACACCTTGTACATCTGCTCAGGTGCCTCTATGAAAGCAGTACAGCGTTCGTAAGAACAGATGACAAGCTTTCCGGCCAATTTCATCCTAGAGCATAGTTCGTCAAGGTTGCATTATCTCCCCTCTACTATTCAACATCTACACAGAGTTAATAATGAGAACCACCCTCGAGAACTGGTCTGATGGAATCGCGATCGGTGGTCTGAAAATCTCAAACTTGCGATATGCAGACGATACCACCTTGTTTACTACGAGTATCACACTTATGGAAGAACTCCTTCGCAAGTTGGAAAGTGTCAGTCTCGATTTTGGCCTCAAAATAAATAGAAGCAAGATAAAAGTCATGATTGTTGACCGCATTAATAACAACTCGCCAGAAATCACCCAAATCGCAAACCGCCAAGTGGTCCAATCGTATGTCTATTTAGGAGCCTTAATTTCGAATAACGGTGGGTGTATCGATGAAATTAAGCATCGCATGGCTCTCTCCGTATCTGCAATGGAAAAGCTGCAAAAAATATGGAGAAATCGAAATATAAATAAAGCCACTAAGACACTACTAGTCCGAGCGCTAGTATTCTCCATATTCCTTTACGCTGCCGAGACATGGACCCTCCGAGAAAGTGAGAAGAACAAGATAGATGTTCTCGAGATGTGGTGCTGGCGCAAAATGCTAAGAGTTTCTTGGAACGACTTTCGAACCAACAAAACTCTATTCGTAAGGAACTCGGCATCAAGCAGCGTTTGTCCTCCATCGTACAAGCACGCATTCTCACTTTCTTCGGGAATGTCTCTAGACGGGATGATAGTCGGTCGATATAACATTTAGTGGTCCACGGCAGAGTAGAGGGCACTAGAGGACGCGGCAGATCACCAAGAAGATGGACTGACCAAGTCAGAGACGTGTTGAACGAACCTCTGCATCAATGCACGAAGAAAGCAGCTGTAAGAAAGGAGTGGAGACGTTTAGTTAAGCGTGCCGCAACCCTCCAATGACGACCACGACCGTTCTGCCAAGAACGTAACGACTAAGAAGAACAAGACATACATCAATTCATTTTACAATAAAAAGTTCATACTGTAATAATTTACAACTTTCGTGAGTCCGATTTTTTGCATGAATTTTAGTTGAGTTAAGGCATGTTTAAATATGTACGGTATCTGCTGCCGTGGGTAACGGTATCCAAGTGGGTATACGACTTTCCTAGGTGGTATGAGATTATCGCAACAGCTTAAAGGTTGCCCCTTTTAATCGTCACCAGAATGAATACGTGGCATTTTCATATTCAGCCGATTGTATTGAGTTTTCGTTGCGGGTATTTTAGACTACTAGAAATGCAGATCGAGTATGTTAGATAAAGTTTTTTGCGTGGTGCGGACCCAGTAGTATTCTTTGGTGTGGGTGGATAGGAACGTCCGAGTTACCTACTACGTTCCTATCCACAGTGATAGCAGATACCGCGTGTGTGTGGACAGGCCTTTATAAGTTGAAAGTTATTTTAGTGTTAAACTAATATGTAAATTATAATCATAATAATAATTATGTAAATTGTATTTTTATTATATGCCTTAATTTATTTTGTTATTTTTTATTATATTTTCCTGTGTTCTTGATTTCACTTCTCAGAGAAATATACGAAGATTGCCCTAATTCAAGTAAGTAACAATACTCCGTATCTGAATAAAAAAAATTTGTGTTAACTGTTCAATCCCGAAACTTTTTGTATCTTTACGAGTATAAAAATAAAAATAGATACTTACCTATATTTTTCAATCGAGGGGGTTCAAGTAATTTCTGGGCGTTATATTAGTTAGAGGCCCAGTAGGTCAAATAAATTGAACCCTTGCGTGGAGTTGTGTTCACACGTAAATAACATGTAGAGCTAGGGCGGGGGAGTGGGCGGCCGTCCCCGACCGAAGAAACCGAAGCAAACAGGCACTTGAACTGGAAAATACAATCTAAATTAGACTTTTTGCAGTCGGAATAAGACATCATCGATTTGACTGAAAGGTTAACTGCCGTGGTATCTATGACAGATAGCATCGTAACATTTGCCGACTGAAAATAAGCATCCGCTCGAAGTGCTACCTTATGACTCGGAGGATAGAACAAAAAGTGTGTTTCATGACTGAAAGGTCTTCTTTGCTTTGGAATAGATTTCATCGAACACGCAACAGGAGTAAAGCAATTTTTTGTCACGGTTTTTAGTATAATACATTGTGATTTTTTAATAGCAACGTGTTACTGTCGTCACTACGAGTTGCAAGACGGTAATAATATGCAAAATAAAGCACGAATGGGAACCGCTGCCTTATCAAGAAACCACTACCTAGAAGCAGAATTAAGCAATTAAACAGGTTTTTATATTGGTCTACCTGCAGCATAATTCAGGTTTCGATCCTCTTTTTGCTATTGAGTTTAATGTTCTTCACTACTCTGGTTCAATGAGCAAAAAGAACACAGTCCACGATATTCCGGGAATGCTAGATGCCTTAAAGGTTCTGAGATGGCAATGGAACTGATCATTACCGATTTGAACGGATTCTGATGGCTTGAGGTGCCCTAAACCCTGAAGTATTCGAGAAGTTTAGCCAATTACGATAACCTATCCACCACCGCACCCGAAGTCGCTTATCTACGTCTATCATTTCACACGAACCTTTGACGATACCAATCGTTGATACACTTAATTTTACATAGAAATGTCTTGATGATGATTTTACCCTAAATTTATAATGAATTTCTAGTTTAATATTCTGGTCGAACGCTGTAACTACTTTTCTTATTTTTAGCTCGGACGCCCACGTAATACAAATGTTACGTCCGCCTACTCGTATTCCTCGTTGCCCTTTAGTACAATTTTATTGTCCTGTGACAATGACAATTGACAAATATAACTTCTTTGCACTATGGCACTGTTTCGATTAAATCGTTATTTCAAGTCTAATTGAACCGAAATGGCGCAATGGGAATGTAATATAAAGTCATTATTTATGACCAATTGCGTTATTAACACGATGGGCAAAATAAGGATTATGTTTTGATGCTATTCGTAAAGCATATTTTGATTATGTTGCTTACTGAGCCTACATAATATATTATAATTATCCCCTTATTTTATTCTCAGATTTTTCTTCATTGCTATTTTTAACATAAGAAACGTTCATTAGTTAATTATGCATTAGACGAATAACGTAGTATGTATAGATTGTATAGGTATTGTTAACACCAAATTAATGAATTACAGATATGTTGCCAGACAAGTATAAAGCTTAGGGATCGCCTACAAAATAGTACTAAACGATATTTCTGTGAAAAATAATATACTTAAGACTTAAAACAAAGCGAATATTAAGTATAAGCATTTTCTGGACAACACGCCCGAAGAGGTAACCTTACTTTTCAGTCTGTCCTCCTTGAGAAGATTGCGATGGAAGGAGTGTGGGTGGGGAGACAGGGAGTTGGTTTCTGCGCGAGTTTTGAATTAATAATGTTTATATCGCCCGCCTTCCGATTAATTTGATTATTTGTTTTTGTGTTCGGCTAATCTTTTGGGTTATTAAATATCTACTTCGGGTGTAATTAAGTAGGATTGTTTGATGTGCGTTCGGTGTGAAACTGATTAAGTATTCATTTAGTGGTGTTGCTGTTGATGAATTGTTAAAATTATTGGGAGGTTATCGTCGTTATTGCGACACTTAATTTTCCCACTGCTGGGCTCGGATTTTATCTTATTTTATAATTCTATAGGATGCAGGTCATAGCCCACCACGTTGGTTAAGTCCGGACTGGTAGACTTTTACCGAATGAAGTGGTAATATCGGCCATTCTCCGATTAGCAAGTTTTACTTGTCCGGGCTTGATTAATCCACAGTATTATCAGATTCAAACATGATTTTTTTTTATATGTTAGTTAGCATCCATATCTAGCTGTATACAAAAATATTGGCTTCTGTTTTAAGTAGATAAGACCAAATTAATTTAATTTATACTCAGCGAACCCGTGTTCTCTAATTACCGTAGCGTGTCCGCACACCAACTTAATGTTTAAACTTGCTTGTAATTTTTATAACGTACAGATTAACTTTGATCCATTCAATGTTTTAAACGGTATTATACAACGTGTATCGCATAACAAAATATCGATTCAATAGAACCAGTCTATAAATAATTATCACTAAGTAACCACTTGTCCGCTCTAAAGTTATAATTGCCGTGACAACTTGTGCTCTCGGGTGTAAATCCCTAAAAACAGTATTTTTGGCACATCACTACCGTACGCGCCGCGTCTCCTCAGTGTGTACTATAGCCCATATACAGTCGCACGTCTCTAACGTTAGTGTACCGCCAATGAAGCACGTGAGTATATAATTACCGTAGCCTTGGTTAAAAACTTTTCTAATTACCGTTTTATTTATTTTAATACTTGATTTTTTAAGTTAAACCCGAATTGATCATGGCAATTGAAACAATACTTTGGCCTCTATACGTTGTAATAAGTTAATATTTGCATACTGTGTCGGTTTTCGACATTTTTAAGAAATTCTATCGTTTCCTAATTACCGTATAATAATTACCATATGTTTATAATTACCGTTGTATGTAAAATTAATACACGTTTACGAACTGTAACCGATTATAATGGAAAAATTTCCCATGGTTATTATTATCATTGTCGGTAAATATGTCTATATAATATGCTGCCCCATTATTATTTAAGTTATTTAATTTATAGGATGGAAAAACCCAAAAATACCAAAGAGGAAATTAAAGAAAAGAGAAGGCTCGCCGCACTACAACGCACTACAAAGCCAGCGCAAAACCATGAAGGCGGGCCTAGGGACAATCGATGCAAAGCTGGATGGTTTCCAAGAAGATTTGAACGTCGTGAAGGAGGACCTTAAACGTGGTAAAGGTGCGTATATCCGAGCACGACCAAGCCCTCAAAAGCCATGACGCGGCAATCAACTCCCACGAAACTAGGCTCATGGATTTGGACAACAAGCTGCAAAAAATAAAGGTTTTGGGCACAGCAGTAACCAGTTCATGCCCTGGGGCCCCGAAATTCAACGTCCCGAGTTTCGACGGGACGACCTCGTGTACAGCATTTAGGCACCAGTTCGAGGTAGTTGCAAGTGGGAATGGCTGGGAGGACGAGCACTCGTTAGCGGCACTCACCCTAGCTCTTCGAGGGGAGGCACTGCTGGTGCCTGAGAAACTGCCGCCGATCGACGCATCTTGGAGTCGCTATTTAAGGCCTTGGAAGCTCGAACGGGGAAAAGCAACTCGAGGACGTGTATCGCGACCAGCTTAAAGACCGGTCACGGAAGGCGAGTGAAGGACTGCAGCAATGGGCCACAGAGATCGAGTATCGAGCACCTCGTACGCCCAGCCTATGTGTCGAGCTCCACGCCGGTCGAAGACAAAGTGTTAGAGGTGTTTGTCAGAGGGTTTTGTGAGAGCAACGGTGCGCTTGGGTCATCACGCAACATAGGAAGCAGCTTTAGCGCATGCCCTTGAAGTGGAAGCGGTACGAAGCGACTATAAAGGTCGTAAGGTGCACGAAGTCATAGCAGCGATTCAACCTCGTACTGGGCCTATATGTTACGGATGCGGTGAACGAGGTCATATTAGGATGAGCTGCCGGACTCGGAAACACCCAAAATTGGTGTCGACGGCTACCCAAGTCGACAGCCAGGAGCTAGAAGCCGCCGCTAAGAAGACCGCCAAGTTTCCTACGAAGACACCGACGGCGCGCAAGCCGAAGAATGCCGACGTCCTGTCACGACGCCCATGCTCCGAAGGTTGATATTGCATCAAGCATTAAAGAAAGAATTAAAGAAGAGGTTAGGGTGATAAGGATGCAGGACCTAGACGACTCTTGGGCAAGGGAGCAAGTAAGTCAAGCTCAGAAGGAACCTCAGCCTGATCATGGAATGGAAAGCACAAGGACAGAGGCCCCTGGGGAGTGATGTATCAATCTCAAGCGCAACGACTAAGGCATACTGGGCTCAGTGGGACAGCCTTATATTGGAGAATGGCGTGCTTTATCGGAGCTGGGAGTCACTCAACGGAAGGGAAAAAACCCTGCAAATGGTTATTCCTAGGAGTAAGGTAGCTGATTTGATGAAGCTCGTAGGTACACGATGGCACTTCCAGTGGGCTCCTCGGCATCAAGAAAACCCTCGTAAAGATACGAGAACGCTTTTATTGGGTGCGGTGTCGAGAGGACGTCGAAGATTAGTGCAGGAAGTGTACAGTATGCGCTTCTGTAAAAGGGCCCGGCACTAGATCCAAGGGGAAACGACAACTGTATAACGTCGGAGCCTCTTGGGAAAGAATCGCCATAGACGTTGCTGGGTTATTCCCTCAGACTGAAGAAGGGAATAGATTAATCATCGTGGTTCAAGACTACTTCAGCAAATGTTCCGGCCATTGTTTGCAACTCTGAACCAAGAGGCGAAGACCGTGGCCAAGAAACTTGTCCAGGAGGTAGTATGCCGCTTTGGTGTACCATCGTCCACTGCATTGTGTAATGGGACATCGATAAGTCTATTGATTTAATTTTAATTAGGTATATCAGTATAAATTATTAATGTGAGTTAATATCATTTCAGTATCATATTATTTTACATAGATTTGATGATATTTTCTAATTACCGTTGCATTAAATATTATTGTTTCTAATTACCATACTCATAATTTTTTTAAGTCCCATTATCTAGAAAACTACCATTATTTGTTACATGCCAAATTAATTATTGGATTTATATCATTGAATTGTTTCATATTTTAATGTGCTCCAGTCAACTCAGTGAAAAATAAAAAAGGTTATGGTAATTAGGCAAAGAACGCCGAATTGGAGAATGACCGATATATAATTAATTTCTAATAAGCACATAATTTTTGTAACTTAGAAGTGCATTCAGGTCTCCAAACCAGTTCGGGAATCCAAAGTTCAAAGCACTTGATGTAGGTAGGTATATTATTCTTAATTTAATGGGTATGTAACAAACATAAATGGAATAAATAAGTGATATAAATTTACAAAGACTTAAATACAGCTATAACATAATTTATGTAATTAGGTCAAGTTATTGTTTCACAGTGCCTGATTAAAATTTAAATGTTTATTACTAATTTTAATGTAATTAACTATGTTTTAATAATGCAATGATGTTTACAGCATTTTTTTTTCTACATTTTAGGTGCCTTTAGTTTATATCATTAAACAATTTTAGTTCACAGAAATTAAAATGTGTGGAAATCGCCAAGTAATAATTATGATCGTAATTCATTTTGAATTCCTATTCCCCATTTAAATTAGAACACAATGAAACGATAGGAAAATCTGTTACAGAAAAACAGCTAAAGATATTATCTACTAAGAAAAAGAATTAATTATGCTCAGCGATGAGAGATAATAAACTTGCATTAAGCGATACTTTGGGAAAATTTGGGAATGTTGGGGAGAAAGGGGTGGCGCCCCCTTTAACCTTTCCTTAACTTCCACAAGTGAGATTGAGTACGTAAGTATATAGAGCAACTTTAATTAAGACGCGTCCTTGTTTTGTTAGCGTGCATTGTTTATGAGATCTAAATAATTCCGGGAATTTCAGGATACAAGGCAGATAACGTTTTTCTTGACAAATTACTCCTCCCTATATAATATACTAATTGAAGTAGGTTAGACTGTTCAACAATACTGCCCCCCTAGACAAATGGCAAACGCTTCGAATCTATTCTATATCGACAATCGTTTGCGCCTTAGCAATATCGTTCTTCGGTTGGTAGCCAAATGGCCTACGAGATATCGAACGCTTATTCTATTCGATCGCTACGAAAAATAACAAATATAGTTATGGTTTCGTTCGTAAACGTCATACAAGTGCAATGCCACAAACTTATCTGACCCGTTAAGGGAGGCGCTACTGTCTTTGTCTTTGTCTGACAACAGTATAACATTTGCATTAGTTCCAATTTTGTCCACCGGGTCCGATAAGTTTGTGGCACTGTACCAGTCAGTGGTTTGGTGTTCTGAAGTGTGCTGGCGCTAAATTCGAACTTGAAGCAAATTGAGTGAGTCAGTATACGAAGTTTTTTTCCATAATTGGTAAGCAGAAATAATATACAATTAATCTACTTGTATAGGTTCTTACTCCTACTATTTCAACACGTACCTAATGTTTTTTAAAAATATTCAAGAGTTGAAATTTTTAGGTATGTACATACCTACTATAAATACCTACTTTTTAAAATTGTGGGAAATTGAAAAATTTAAGTAAGATTATTTTTCTTGTTTTAATCATGGAACCGAGGTTACGAGTTAGTCCAGAACAATTCTCGCTTCTTTTAGATTTTATGGAAAGGTATAAATTATTAATTTAAAAAACACATTCCTTCAATTGTAATCGAAATCATTAAATATACGCCATTTTGTAGCGTTATCTACAAGAGTTTGGCGTTCGCTTAGTTTCGCACGCTTTCAGTCGAACTTAATGTCAAAACTGCCGTTTGGCTACGAATTTGACACGACTAAACGTACTATTCAGACGTTTCGTTACATCGAATAGATAACGATGACATTTGGCTACCAATTTTCATTTCTATGCGTCAGATCGAAATATTTAGCGTAAGCTTACGTCATTCCCATACATTCAGTATTCTATTCTACTAACGTTTGTGCCACTTGTCTAGGCCCCCAGGTCCTATAAAACTAAATAAATCTTGTAAAAAAATTTTTTTTCTCGTTAGTCAAATACTTTCTGATAAAATTATTATGGTAATAAGACTAATAAAGTACTAAACTTGGCACCATTTAAGTCAAGAGTGTAGTTAATAGTGGATATTTTATCAGGCTAAAGTGTAATAAGTATTGTATTCAACCTAAGACATTTCCGGATTGACTTTAATTTAATTTTTATACGACATTCATTACTAATAAAGAACTTGTCAATAAACAAATACTAGATACAAGTAACGAATAAAATAATTACGAAAAATATAGTTGTAAAAGTAACAAATTAATTGTCACACCAAAATGATACCAGACACACCAAAAACAGCTCCATGAGTGCGCCAAAGATTCCAGTTTGATCTAAGTTTGACTGTGGAAAGGAAAGTTTGGCCCGATGAGGCGCGCCTTAGACAAAGCGGCTACCTACAGACAGCCTCTGCCTTTATTAGAACCACCCGAGTGTACGCTCAACTGATTTATTGACGACACTTATTCAACAAATGTGCTTACTCATTTACTTTTTTATATTTGGAGGCGAAGAAGTGTTGTTCATTCTCAACCACTTTCATGAATTGTAACGAAAGGTAACTAAGTACGTATCTATTTGCGGCCAATGACAATAATAGCTTTATGAATCCTGAGAGCGCAAGAAAAAAATTAAAAGCTTCTTTTCTGCTACATTCAATTAATTATTTATTTTCTGATAAACAATTTGTAAAGTACCGATGACTTTAAAATTTTTAATCATGTTTCAAACAGAAATACAAGACAATTTCACAGCAATTAGATATTGGTGTTACCATTTAACCCTTACCACTTCTTACTACATTGTTACGGTTTATTCCGTACCATGGGGTATTGTTACGTAACCGTAACTTATCCATTCGATAATATTTCATACTTGCAACTTTTAATTCCTTAATGTAGTTTAGTGCTCCGTATAATATAGGCGTATTACACGGCTAACGGCTGCCAAGAAAATCCTGCCGAGTTCTCCGCCCCCTGAACTAAGGTGAATTATTACTGAGACATAAGCAAAATGTTAGAGATTCGGAGGATTAGTTACACAATTATAGGATTATACTCATTTTTCTTATGCAGCTTTGCACACTCGGATTGAGCTTGTAAGGGGAGGGGGAGGTACCTACTTAACTTAAAAAAAAAATCCTTCCAAAAATTCTAAAGGAACCTATGTGTATATATAAGCAAAGTTTCAAGTGAATCTATTGAAGAAATAAGAAGTGTCAGTTTATCCTCTTTTTATCCCCTGAGGGGAATTTCCAAAAATTAATTGGGGAATAAGTTTCATTGTCATCAAAGTTTAGGTAATAATATATTGTTTGATACTTAACTGTTACAGTGGTAAGTATATTAAATCGTAGTTTCTTAAACAAAGGTTCATCACGTTTAAAAATATGTGGTGAAGTCCCTGCTCTCTTTCCAGACATCAATAAATTAACGACAATATTTTAGGTATTCCATATAAAAAACAACTATGTTGTTAATACAATAAACGTAAATAAATAAAGGCTGAATACATATGTACCTGTAGAAAGGAGGCGACGTCTGAAGCGGAGGGAACTCGACAAAGACGACTGCGGCACTGCTTTCCAGGAAATTTTCGGCAATTAGGTTAGAAGCCGAACCCGTCAAATATTGCAGCAACTGGAAAACTTTGCTAACCTACCAAATAAACGTTTAATGCTAATTTATCACCGCTAAATAACTTTACATTATAATAAGTACAACGGTCGGTAGTTGAATGGGTGACCGATAGGGGCCTTGAGTGCTTCTGTGCTTCCGAGAACACTTTAAGCAGTTGGTCTCGGTTGTTAACCATTTTAAAGGCCCTTCGGGCAATATAAAATGTTTCGACACTTGGATTGGCTAAAAATCCCGCCACCAATGTGCACTGGAGCAGCGTGGTGAAGAATGCTCTAAACCTCCTCAGTTCTGAGGAAAACCTAAAAAATTCGGACATTTGGATTGGCTAAAAATCTCTACACCAATCCGCACTGGAGCAGCGTGGTAGAGTATGCTCTAAGCCTCTTTAGCTATGAAGCTCCCGTACCCTGTAGAGGCTTATTTAAGGATTGACGCTAAATAAGTTTGCGTGAAAACCTCAGTTGTATATAATTGAGAAGAATTCAAGATCCGTGTACCTACTGCGAAACTCCCTTAGCTGTTGCGTCGTGAATGAATAATGATAAGAGGAGGCGTCGCAATATTGAAGGCGTTTTGATCATTAACCGGCCGACCCGCGCCCACCCGTTCTTTCGAGATATTTTTCCGGGCTACTATACCGCAATGATTTCCCTTCCCGTTTCACCCCAAGGTTTCTTTGAGAACACTTTAACTTCTTTCATCTTCGGTTTGACAAACTTAAAACGATGGACGACTCCGCGATGAAAGGAACCGGATGAAGAGTGCCGTGGAATTGCTGTCTGTGAATAAAAACACGGTGTAAGATTTAATTACCTCATGGATTTGAGGTCCTTGAGGGAGGGGCAGGGGTGGCTTTATACTCGTAGATACTTTGACAAGTATAAAATAACACGTTTGAGATTACGTTGCGGGAAATGTTATATCATTTGTGTTTTAGAATATGCCTACTATTTATGAAAAAGGATTTTAAGATTTGATGGAGCTCGATTTTTTTAATGAAACTTTCTAATTTTTATAATAATTACAACTGCAGTCTTATAAGAAAACTCATCTAACATTAATGCAACCACAAATCGTCTTACTCCAAGACTTACTACCCCAAGCATCAAATAAGAAGTCATAAAAATTGACCTTTGATTATAGATTAAACATATATCTTTAGAATCTGGGACCACGGTCGTGCCCCGCAAAGACGAGCCAAGTAGAACGCAAGGGCATTGATTGATTGGCATCGATTGATTATTCAACAAAAAATGATAAATTACAGTGACGAAATTATTCACCTTACGCCCATTGGACGTCAGCAAAATGGATAACCCACGCATTAAGGTGTTGATTATAAGTTAATAGTACCTACTCATTGAGTTTGAGTGTGTAGAGTTAGAAGCTGGGCTCTACATAAGATCTGATAAGTTTTTGACAGTGCTTAGAAACATTGCCTCGTCTTGGCAACTTTTTACATGAAAATGTTTTTAGTTTTATATATTTTTCTGATGCTAGCTTGTAGGTACGAGGATTAGGATGACTAATAAAGATCCCAGCTAGCAACGTCCTAGCTAAGTAGCCTTTCCCGTTGTCATCAGGGTACTCCACGATTTGTGCAGCATGGATTCGAATTCAATGAATTACACAAGTGGGTCAATTGCTACTATCTTTACCGGCAACGCATTGGTGACGCACTAAATGTACCTAGCTAATGTCCACGGGCAACGATGATCGCTTACCGTCGTGAAACCCTTCAGATCAGATTTTCCCGCTTACGCCAAAAAACAACATATAAAACACTCGTATGATCTGACCAAATTTATTTATTTTTAAAACTCTAAAACATTAGACATAACAGCATCCGTTGGAATCTAAGAAAATAACCTTCACATATGAATTCTTAATACAAAGTGATAGGCGAGGGTGTTCACATCTTCTGTTATTGTAATCTCCTTGAGATGACCACATTCAGACTTCGTCCCGTGAAGCTAAGAAATCGAATATGCTATGGATGTGACATGACAGGCCTTCACGCTACACTGCATTTTAACAAATTATAAAACAAAGTCCCTCTGCGCGTCTGTCTGTCTGTTTGTGATAAACTCAATAACGACTGAATGGATTTTCATGCGGTTTTCACCACTAGAAACAAGAGAGAGTAGGCTTTAAGTGTAAAGTTTTTGAGCAGATTGGTTGGAATGATGACGGTAATTATTGTTCAAGCCGTCTAGGAGCTTTCTAAATGCTGCCTTATAACTTGGAGATACAACAAAATAATGTAAGTGTGTGGCTAAAATATATTTCTTTTCACGGTCTACAATAAAGTCCGCCATGGCATATTATATCTAAATTTTAAGGATAGGTTACTATACTTACCTCATCAAACTTCTAAAAAATGGTCAGCTTTATTACATGCATTATAGGCACATATTATTTTGATCTTTTATTCAGACCATATACAAATATCTTAAGAGTTATCACATAGTTATAATAAACTAAACTGTACGCAAATAAATTAAGGTACGGGACAAGGGAAGCCTCCTTACCATTCTATTAATAACATACCTAGTACTTATTTCATTGTGATTTGGAGAGTGTCTGTTATAGCATTGAAAAGACACCTGATGGTTCCACAGACCAACAAAATAAGTCCAAAATAGTCACATCAACGGTGCATATAAAAAAAGAGACAAGTCACATCAACGGTGCACATAAAAATATTTCGTAGCTCCGCGTTCGGTGTCTGGCGCAAGTAAGGGTGTCGCCGTTCAGGGCGGGTCGGGCGCGACCCGTAACCGACGTCACGTTATAATACGGGTTATTACGGCTCATTCACACGAGGACGAATCGTCTTTTTTCACGAATCGTCTTTTTTCACGATTCGTTATTTTTTTTTACGGCGGCAATGCTTTTTAAATACTCATGTTCACACGCTTGACGAATCGTGAAAAAAGACGAATACGGATACGTCTTTTACAAATCACGAATCGTGAATGTTTTATGATTATGACGGATCCGCGCACAGTTTAGTATGCGTTTGTGTGTGAACTTCAATGCGGATATTTTGACGAATCGTGAAAAAACACGATTCCGTATTCAATGTGAACGTCCATCCGTCAAGACGTATCGTGTTTTTTGACGAATCGTCAAAGACGTATGCCGTGGGAATGAGCCCTTACGGCTCATTCACACGAGGACGAATCGTCTTTTTTCACGAATCGTCTTTTTTCACGATTCGTTATTTTTTTTGACGGCGGCAATGCTTTTTAAATACTCATGTTCACACGCTTGACGAATCGTGAAAAAAGACGAATACGGATACGTCTTTTAGAAATCACGAATCATGAATGTTTTATGATTATGACGGATACGTCTTTTAGAAATCACGAATCGTGAATGTTTCTGAACCAATCTGAACTGAGCTAAATCACGAAATAAATGTGAACTTCAATGTGGATATTTTGACGATCGTGAAAAAACACGATTCCGTATTCAATGTGAACGTCCATCCGTCAAGACGTATCGTGTTTTTTGACGAATCGTCAAAGACGTATGCCGTGGGAATGAGCCCTTACGGCTCATTCACACGAGGACGAATCGTCTTTTTTCACGAATCGTCTTTTTTCACGATTCGTCATTTTTTTTGACGGCGGCAATGCTTTTTAAATACTCATGTTCACACGCTTGACGAATCGTGAAAAAAGACGAATACGGATACGTCTTTTACAAATCACGAATCGTGAATGTTTTATGATTATGACGGATACGTCTTTTAGAAATCACGAATCGTGAATGTTTCTGAACCAATCTGAACTGAGCTAAATCACGAAATAAATGTGAACTTCAATGCGGATATTTTGACGAATCGTGAAAAAACACGATTCCGTATTCAATGTGAACGTCCATCCGTCAAGACGTATCGTGTTTTTTGACGAATCGTCAAAGACGTATGCCGTGGGAATGAGCCCTTACTGTATCATTATTACATACGTTTATCTACAAATATTCACTTTTAAATAAGGAATGTTTGAACTTTTCACGATTTAAATGGAGTGGTTAAGGACTGTGTTGTTTATACTGAAATATTAAATCTACATATATGTGTAAGTGATAAAATCTTCTTTGAGATTTTTTTTCAGAACTTAGCTACTGTTCATTAAATATTCATTTTTAAATTTAATTACTTATGAATCATATATATTTAGGTAGGTACACATTTTGCAGCAATTCCATCAACATTTAACGTTAATCTATACAAGGTATGCGTATTTTTACCCATTAACTTTTGCGTTCCAATTTAGTTTAGACGCTAGCGTTGTATGGGTTCACTCCGATAAAAGCGTCGTTTTCATCGGTTTTTTATTTACAAAATAAATCTCCTGTTACGACCATCAGCGCTCTACCGATCAATTAGTAATCAAATTGGCTACGACGGATGTTATTAGCGTGCATGTATCGATGGATTGACAGATGCATATACGTCTATTACCGTTGCTTATGTGTGCTTCAGGTGTCTACGTATGTTGCATGTGTGCGTGGACTGCGCATATGTCGAAAGGGGCGAGATGGCAGTGTGAGGAAGGGGGTTCAGAGTAACTGCTCAGGCTTGTCGCTAGCTCGGTACATTTTATTGTAGCTCGCCTCTCTAGATACTGCCAACGTTAGAGTTCCCCCGGTTTATCGATGTCGATATAAACCGAGTAATGGCCGCCGCCGTTTTTCTCTTTGTATGTTAACGGGATTGGATTGCTTTAATGGCTTGTAGTTACGCGACAGGTTTATAAGTTTCACCGAGCTGTTGTTGTCTTTCGTTTAAAAATTAAAATATGCAACAATGTTTTGGTTTTTTCGAATTAAAATCATAATGAAATGTGTTGGTTTTTGGTTTCATTTATAAAAAGAAGGATTATGTTCTGAAGCAAAATTGCCTCACCTTTCTTTGACACATGTTCTTTGACATTCATTGCATAGGGGCATTCAGGGTTCGTTTTCCAGTTACTCAGAAGTTTATGTGACCTTGAGTTTGTTATCGAGTCGTAGGTGTCAACTGTCACAACTGATGATGTCTCAACCTTGTGTGTCCATAAAAATGTTGATACAATCAATGGAGCTCTAGAGAGTGTAAGTATTTCAGGGATTATTTAATTTATGTATTTTACAAAAAAAAAACAGTTTTCATTATTATTACTATTTATTTTGCAGTTGGCTATAACAATAAATAGACATTTTATTTTTAAGTCCGAAATACCAATAGGGTCTATTTTACTACAACGCATTGTTTTTTGTGCATTATTTATTTAATTTTATCTTCTGCATTTTTTCAGCTTACTGTTTTAAGAACTAAAAGCATCGATATCGACATAATTTTAAATAGGTAACATTTTCATCGATGTCGATATTTCGTTAAATGTTCCACCCCTTCGCAGGTTAACTCGTAGCTGGGGCGTTGCCTCAACTGCCCTGTGTGTGGCCAATAATTTTATTACAAGTTCATTAAGACGCGTTGCGGCGTCATCTCTCTTCTTGTTTACATCCACAGCTCGTATGCTTGTTGATTTAAAGTTAAACACTGATTAGAATGGATCCTAGTGTTGCTTTGGAGCAGTAATGGTGTATATTACTTTGTCAATCCCACGCTACATTCAGTCTAGTGGTCATGTAAGATTTCTTAGCAGATTTAGTCACTTTGTCATTGGCTAATTTAGGCTTAATTTGGAGTATATTGTATTCCACTCTTGCACCCTACAGTTACATAGGTTGAGTAGGTATATGAACGGATGTTATGATTTATATTCATATGTCTAGACGTACCTAATTAAACAATGTTTATTAGTACACATCACCGGTTTACATTGCCTCACCGAATGTCGTAATACTGTATGACTTTAGAATAGTGCATTGAAAAAGTGCGCTTGTATGTTTCAATACTAGCGTATAAAGGGGAATAGATAATACAGCTCAATATAAAAAAGAAAAGAGTTACCTAAATAATTATGTGTATTTCGTCAGCTTTTACAACAATGAACGCAGTTTTACGTGTCATACGTAGTTCCGGCTTTATGGATACGATCTATGCAGCTTTCGAATAATATTACTTTGCAACGAGAATTTCAGTACCAACTCTAGACCTCCTCAGATATGAGGAGAGACCCGTGCTCTGTAATCTGTAACAGACTACAATTAATAGGTCAAAGTCATTGGTCTGTTATTATTATCTGCAAATTTTTAATATTATTACTTATTAATTTATTTATTTGTACACGCTCGCTACATTGAAGCAATTGAAGCGACAAACCCGTGCTGCTGTTTGCGCCGTAGAGTCGCGAGCAAATAGAGTTGCTACTTCCCGCCAAAACCAAACTTATTGCCTGTGCTCTTAGTTCAATTTAGCTTGAGAGCATAATTTACTAAGGCTATTTTTAGGTACCGCCGCCAATTTTAAATGTATCTTGATCGCATTGGCGTAAAGCTGGAATTTATGTGCCATGTAATTATAACGAATTCCAGATCGAATGAGAACGGAATATAGCTCTCTACATTGTATTCGGTATTGTCCACAGGGTTGACGCGATCTACAAAATGTGGTCCGTGTAAATAAACCTCCGCATTTTCATACATTGTCTCGCTACATATTAGGTATGTTCTGTGAGCGAACTAGTGAAGGACTTAGTCTTCGAAGACGATGTAATGATGTAATTAAGTTTTTGCTAAGTAAGTTCTGCAAAGAACTAAATTGAGCAAATGCTTCTAATTTGTAAAAACAGTTTTAATAAATAGTGTACCTATTAAAGACGTTTTTCCGTTTTTGTAATAAAGTAAGGTAAGTATCTCAATGTTAACTTTATGTTCATGAAAAAAATTAACACCCTCGTCTCCCTTTTCTTTGTAGTAGCTAGTGACTGAAAATTGACCCTGAGCAATGAATCTCGACTGATCCCAAGAGGGTTCAGCGGTTGGTGAATAAAACAAAAGGAGAGTACCATTCGGTTTTATTGTGCTACTAAAAACCGAAACTTTTCCAAGTATTTTACAAGGAAAACGCCTCTTATTACCTTTATTAATCTCACCACCCAATTGTGTGGGCATTTCTTGAGAATATTTTTTGCTTCCGTTTTATATAGGAAAGTTTATGAACGTGAAATCGATTGCTTAAAAACTTTTCTTCAGGTTATAAGCTGAAAACAGTAAAATCTTCATAGAAGATCAAATTTAATAATGTCAAAAGACCGCGTAGGTCTGTAAAACGCAAAGTGGCCACCGTGTATACAACAGAGAACAAAATAATCCGCCTGTAATACGCGCCGAAAATGCAACAATGTAAGACTTATTTTCACGCTTGTACCAATGCGTAATTTTCGCTATGTATCCCTTTACTGATGTTAAAATGTGCAACCTTATAAGCTCGAGACTCGTTGCAGCAGGAGGGGGGAGGGGTAACAAAAACTTCGTGCTCGCTAAGCCTTTTACACACACAGTGCGGTTCGTCATGTTTCCTAACCCTCTTGCAAATGTCTCCTTTGTCCTGCAGATATGAGTGCAGTGATCTTTTTAATTCAAAGTAAAAAACTTTGGCTTGAGTAAAAGTGACAAGCGATTTTTTAATATTAAGTGCAATTAGCTCATACAGAATAGCATTAATAATTCATCATGATCACTCCTTCTTTTCTTGTTTTTGACTGGCAACGTAGGTATGTACTTATCTGGGATGGCTTTGATCTTTCTGCTGTTCATAACAAAGTATTAGGTACTACAAAGCTATATAATACAACTTCTTAGTTACTTATCTTACTACTCCTAGTATATTTACTAGTCCTAGTTTTTACAGTGTTTATTAAGTGCTTTTCCCGAAACTAACCTAGTTTCGGGAAACTCTTGCCCTCTCTTGCTTGCGTGTGATTTTCTGTCTAGACGTCTCTTTTCAACTTTGACCTCATGAAAGAGTGCGTTGCGTTTTAGTTAGTCTTGCCAGAAAATATTATTTGTACAACGATTGTATTTTCTTTCGATAAAGCATAAAATATTTTTTTCGGCGAAATATTTGGTATCATGGTACAAAATTAATAGAATAGACAATTAGTGTTATCAAATGCGTTATTCTCTGATATTTAATCGTCGTTGTCTGCTAGATACTAGACTAACGGGCTAAGAATGCAGTTGTATTCAAAATAGTTTCAAAAGTAAATATTCATCACTTCTACTACCCAATTATAAGTCCGAAGTAAGTTGTGCTAACGACTGTTCGCAAATTCATCATCGAGCGCGAAAAGGTAGAACATCAGAAAACTTAGGCGGGAAGTATCTCTGGCGCATCGTATAATTCTACAGAGAACTAAAGTTTTCATAAAATAACTAACTGTTTTTAAACTTATCCATTAGACTCTAACGTAACCTTAGATCGGGCTTGCTTCACTGCAGCACTGCGAATAAAGAAATCTCACATTTAATACACTGTAAACAAGTAAAACAATAATAAAAACTGCTTTACACTAAAGAAATTCAGTATCGAGTAAAAACAATCAGGATGATATTTCAGGTTCTAACTTATTGTTTCCGTATTAATCGCACAATATCGGACTTCGGTGAGTGCTTACATTGATTATGATGCCAGGAGAATCTAGGTCATATCTAACTCCACTCTGACCGTCAATACTCGTACAGCAAAGCGTGGCATTACTCCCTTTTACTGGAATCTCGATATTGTTTACCCATCGTAACACGGCAGTTACGGGTTTACGGAAAATTTTGTTCTTTTTTCAAAAGTTATTACGTAAAATGACCTGGCGCAAACCGTAGGAACCTCTCGCGGGCAATTAAAATTCATAATAACCTCAAAGCAGTGTCAACATAAGTTAAACAAAGCGACAAAAATAATTAATCGCTGACGTCGACGCTGTAAAAGTCACGCCGACCGGTAAGCGAGCCACATGGAATAATTTAAACATAAACCTTTACGAAAAGTACAATGAATTTACAGCTACCTGAATAAATGATAACATCGCGGTGAATTTGATGTCAATATGTGTTAACACTAAGCTATTTAGTTCACGACTCGGACCCCTTTCCCGCCCTGTCTCCCCACGCACACAGCGAAAACGCCCCCCCTTCCACCCGCTTTCTCGCCTGTGTGCCACTTACACAAGTGGAAAAGCAATTTTTCACAGGTTACACCGAGACACACTAGCGACCAAAACGTATGTAGTGAGTACCTTGCCCCACGAAAAGTTTTGTAGTACAGAATTTGTTCGCTAGTTGTGTCTAGACATGCCATGCTTTTAAGTTAGAGGTGAATCCTTCGAGAGTTGTTTCGTGAACTTGGTACGAATAATTAAGTTTCAGCGAAGTAGCGATGTGTTTTTCGCTGCTTTAATTTAGTTCGGGTGAAGTAAATGTTTTTATTGTTTTAATAGAAAATGCGATTGACTTTATTATCTTGTGTAAGTATTTTCTCCGTTTATAGTAAATGAATTGAGATAAGCTTTCATTGTATAACTGTCCGATACAGTGGTCTTTGAATGTTAATGTTGTAATGTTTAAATAATTAACCCGTAAAACTCAAAAGGAAAATTTATTTTAATACTAGCGAACCGCCCTCGCTTCGCTTCGGGACCCGTAAGTATCAACCGCGTAGGTCCCGCTCCCGTAGGAATTTCGGGAAGATAATAAATTATCACCAAAATTAATTCAGGTTAAATTAAATTAAACTTAGAAATAAAGCTTACGGCAAAATAATAGCAAAGTAGCAAAGGATCACAGCAAGATTAATTCATATTAAACTTGGAAACGCGGCAAGTTTGGTATGGCAGTGGGTTCGACCAAATTTGATTACCATCAAAACGGTTCTAGTGTGTTAATCTTAAAAGATAGACATATACTGTTGTGGACATTTTTTTAGATCATTTCAAGAGGAATAATTCTTTCATACATATATTTTTGGTATCTTGAATCGTTTTCGCAACGCATGCAACGAAAGCCCTCGAGAATGAATAATTTTCCCCGTTTTTTCCACATTTTCCATTATTTCTTCGCTCCTAATTGTTGCAGCGTGATGTTATATAGCCTATAGCCTTCCTCGATAAAAGGTCTATTCAACACAAAAAAAAATTTTCAATTCGAACCAGTAGTTCCTGAGATTAGCGCGTTCAACCAAACAAACAAACAAACAAACAAACTCTTCAGCTTTATAATATTAGTATAGATTCTCATCTCTATTATTCCTCACAATAGTAAAAAGAAATCTAAGATGTGACAGATGACCAGAATCACAATTCGACCCCTTTGTGTGAAGTGTTATAAACGCAAAATGGTAGAATACTTGTGTTCGCAAGTGCCGCGGGAAAATCATGGCAAGGGAATGCATCGAAAATGATTACGGAATGTGCCGGAACGGGACGGGGATATTGCAGTCTCATGTTGCTCAGTCTGTTAGACAGAGATCAAATATTGAATATCGCATCCTTGCGAAAAAGCTGTATGTGTTTTGGCACGCGGACAGGAAAATGTACCGTTTGCGTTGGTTTCACGGTGGAAAATCTGTGAAAGCCGAAGCGGGCATAGCTCGGTTTAACCCTCTAAGCGCCGCTGGTGGCGGGGGACTCCGTGGCTCTCAACTGTGGCAGATAATCAATATCCGCTTGGCTTGTGGACACTATAATAATATACGTTATTTTATATCTGCGTTGTTCAAACTTGGCGCCTCGTCGTATGCTGCGTCTCGCTCGCACCATTATCTAAAATGGACAGTGGCGTAGATTTGGTAAATGATAAGTGTGAGAAAGTATTTATCACGACAATGAAGCGTGATATGTAATTATATAAACTATTCGGGTTATAGTGGTGATACGGAGGTGAGGGGAGGTTTGGTTGTGATATATTTATTTCATTGACGTTAAACAAAGTTGGTGTTATACACGCGATGCGGGTACTTCTTCATTAGGCGGTCGCGTCGTCGAATCGACCATTCTCTGCCACTTGATTGACTCAATCTATCTATCTGATCTGATTGAGGTCGCCATGCCTTTATTTGACACTGTTATTTTGAATTAGTTGCAGAAAATTATTGTTACAGTGTATGAATTTTTAACTTGTGTGCTTGTGAAGTACGCAAAGGCTTTCGTTGTTCCTGTTACAAAATTATTGATCCGATCTTTATGAGCTGTTGTAGATGGTGATTAGTAAAATTGTTAAGTTTATGGAATAAATAGCTAATTGCATAAATATATAATGCATTATTGCATTATAAATTGCAAATTTTAGTAAAGTTTAAAGTTTACTTGGTAATTTTAGAGCCCTTATCGGTGACAATTTTCAAGACGCTCTGCATTAGTATCATTTTCAAAAACAGTGGTGTCTTATTCATATTTGAAACGATTTTCGTTAATTTGTAAACTATTCAAGTTTGACATAATTAGGTAAGTGCAATTGTGATATTAATCGACTCAGTGGGTTACGGGAACATGATACAAATAAAACCTGACAAAATAAAAATAAAAGTATTTGTGTACAGGACAAAAGTCTCCCTATACTGAGAATCGAACCTGGTACCGTGAGCTCGACAGCCGTATATAAATTGAGTCAAAATATTTTAATAAGACGCATTAAATAAAAGTTCTCCCTTACTTAAACCCTTACTTACATTTGATCCTAATTAGTCCATAGATCCGCAACCGTTTCATCCACAACTCACCCCTGTTATGGCGTTGCAAACGATCTCAAATAATAATGGGAACGTAATTCGATTGGCCCCCGTCTGTCGATGGAATAGATAGACCCTGGATAGAGATTTGCTAGAAGTGATCAATTTGTTGTGATTATAGTTAGAGCGCACTAAAGGCGAGACGATTG
The DNA here is from genome assembly GCA_905404135.1 of Hesperia comma. Taxonomy (NCBI): domain Eukaryota; kingdom Metazoa; phylum Arthropoda; class Insecta; order Lepidoptera; family Hesperiidae; genus Hesperia; species Hesperia comma. Next base: position 7,903,334 of record FR990021.1, on the reverse strand, counting down.
TGGGTTTTTATACTCAATAGATACTCGATGTACGAGTATAAATTTTGTGCGAAATATAGTATAATATATAACGATATACATAATATCTAATATTTTTTCACAAAAATTTTACAATGAGACGCTATTCTCTAATCAATTTGTATTTTTTGCTAAAAAAACTATTCTTATTAGTTCGTGAACAATGTGTCGTTAGTGCGCACATCACAATGGACTCTATTATCTTTAACTTCAGATTACTGGTTATGGTCAATGTTTAACTTACTTTACTCAACTATAATAGTCATTTAATATGATATTAATTATTAAGTTATTAAGGAATAATTGTTTTCCATAAACATTTGTGGTATTGTTCTCCAATGTATATATTATAGGTATAATATGTGTGTATATGCGAGCGGTGTAGAAAACTTCGAAAGCGTGATTTAGGTTTGCTGTGACGTCTCTATTGGACGTGTATGTAATGTCGCCATAGACCATATCTCGTCTAAGCTTTAAATAAATACCTGCACCTAAAAATTATTTTAATTTGTTTTATTAACTAAAACGCCTATCATAAAAGGGTTACCCCGAATGCAATAGATACAATAAGCTTTATACCATACACACTTAATAACAAAGTAGTTATATTTACTACGTCGGTACGCATGTCACTTCCAGATCAGCTTTGTATCATTGTATTATCATATCTCATCCAGATTAGACACTGTATGTAAATAAATTAATACGTACATAACTGTATCGTGTCGGAAGTTTGATAGTGTTCTGTGAAACGACTAATCGATCCGTATTGTTTGAGTCGATACCGTCTGTTGGATTATTAACCTAGGGATTTATAAACATATTGTGATGGTATTTGCTGCGCTGATTGTTGGTAGGTAGATAGGTACATAGCGGAGATGAGCAAAATAATAAATTTTGATTACAGAATACATTTTCATCTTTACATGTTATCCAAAATGTAGTTACATGGATTTCAATTACATCTGACCGCGTTCTAAATGGAAACTCATATCTGGTACCTACATATACCTACTACTTTGGACTCTTGAAGAGATATCGAATCCTGCATGTATAATTTTTCAAAAATTATATGCTTACGCTCAAATTATCACTCGGTGAAGATAATCATCGTGAAGAAACCTGCACATCCGTGAGTTCTCCATAATCAGTTCTCAGGTACGTGAAGTCAACCTAACTACATCTGTTACGATGTTGATGATAGTGACATACATTTTAAAATCTTTAACTATTTTTGGCTTCGCTTCTAAATAAAAAAAATTAAGAATCAGTAGATACCCTATAATATGGTTATTATTTTTTGCCAGGCGATTCGCGTCATTCAATATTTTAAGGGTAATTTAAATTAAAAAATCTATAGATACCTATTGCGTTACTAGTAAAAACAAACACCTGAAAATTATTTACTTCTGCCCCAAGGCCGCGACTTCATCGGCGTGGACTTCAGAATTGAATCCAAATAAAAATTAAAAGTGGGGTCACTTACACGCTTACAAAAAATTCATTAAACTAAATTTATATTTTTTTAACCTACTTATTTTTATATATTCATGATACTTACCTACATTAGATATGACACTGAATGATTTATTAGTTGCCGTAGCTGACGATACTCTTGAGCTGACCATTTCTCCATTCATTCATTCCCACAGAGAAGTACCTAGGCACTGAGCGCCAAAATGAATTCCTGCCACTTCAGCGTTCGGCCCGGGACTCATGAATAGTCATAATAAATACCAACTTTAACGGAAATTGCAGCAATGTCGCTGCCCATCACGCCTGTAAATTAAAAAAAAACTTAATATTATTATTTTTTTTTGCACGGCAACACTTCGTTAGGTACTTTGTAAGAATCTTTTTGTTTCTAAAATATGCGTTTGATCTTCTGTCGTCGAAAATCGTCAAAAAATTATTGGCGAATTATGCTTTACCATTCAATTAAGGTTGTTTTTATATTTATTTTAATTGTTCATTTAAACCCAATTTATATTCCTAACATCATGCCACGCAAATTTTAAATAAAAAGCGCGGGAAGCTACTTGCCTACACACCTACATTAAGAAAAGTAATAATAACCATGTATTATTTTATTGAGCATATTACTTGCATAATTTAAATTTTAAATAAATATCCTATATTTAACAGTTACATAACAGTAACAATTAATTGCCTACCTATTCTTAGGGAGGTGTACCAAGTCACCATTAAAAATGAAGGTTTTAGTTGCCAGTGTTAAGGGCTGTTTCTAATAGTTGTTTCTAGTAGTGTAGTGTTTAAAAATGCCTTCTCACTCACTGTAACAAGTATTACCCTTTCGCATTTCGCATGGGCGTGTAACAATATTTTATTTCAACCATAGGCGACAGGCGTTCCATTAAATATAACGTATATATCGCTACTCCACGGTAGATGGCGCTGTAATGCAGATGTTTGCAGATGGAATAATTTAATGTAGTGCCTAAAACCTCAGAACAGCAATAAGTCATCAACGAAAAATATGGGTACAGGATTAAAACGTCCAAAAGTTATATTTTACTCAATAGGTACATTTCTTTATTGTCCGCATTTTGTCTACCAATAAGGGTCGCCGTATTTGTGCTCACCAGTTGGCGCCACCGGCGAGGTGAGGTCCTGCCTGCCCATACATAAACATTGACAAGTGACATTCAGACAAGTGAGAAGTCATGACAGACAGACCTCACTTTCCACTAGCGCCTCTAGCGGCGAATTCACACGCGGTTACCCTCATTGTTATCACTACATTCTTATGATCATAATATGCAGTTCTGAGAATGCCTGTCATAGATAGGCCTTAGGGCGACATGAAAACTACAGATACACGCGTTAATCATGAACATTTTCATCAATCCATCCATGGAGTAGTTTGGCGGTATATGCTGTAGGCCTCCTTAATGATAAGGAAAACCCTTTTGTTCATTTAAGGGCCTATAGTGGGTTGACGCCAACCCTGTCATATTGCACTAACTTCATTTCTTATCGTCACGGGATTATCAAACATACCTACCTAATACCTAATGCGTGCCCAATTGCAGCTGAATGCGGATTATTATTAATATCCTCTATATAGAGTAGAGACGGAAATTAATTTACTTAATATGCGATTAACGGGTAATATCAGTAATTTGGTACTTTGTGTCATACGCTTACTATTAGTTTTATCTGTAAGCAAGTTTGTAATATGTGTTTAGATTAATTTTATACCTAAAATTTATTTTTACGTAAATTTCACTTTTTAAAAACTGAAACAAAATTTAAACCCTTCATTCATCAGACGGATAGATGTCGCTACTTATACCATGAAATGTTATTTATTGCTAAATATTTAAATTTTTAGGAATGGTGGTCCGGATTCTGTTTAACATAGCTGATTGGTTTCTATAGTACGTTAAAGTAGCTTATTTTACGCCAAGACAAGTCCAATATTTCTGTTCCAGATGAATGAGTGTTCACAAACGATCCTTTGTACTTACCTATTTTAGGTTCTTTTCCATTTTCTCTGCGTCATTGTAAAGCCTTACCAGAAATATAGAAAACCTCGCCATATTGCAGTAAGCTCATGAACTAATCTGTTTTACTGGCAACACTTATTTTCTAAACGTTACTCGTAAATTGCCTGTAAGAGAGTTTTTTGTTCGTGGTATATTTTGTTACTTTGAGTAATTATTTTGTGCTTAAATGGCACAAACATAGGCAATAATAATAACAAATATTTATTTAGTCACTAAATGTTATTTTAGCACATAGAAAACCACTTTTCTTTCACGATAATATTTGTTATTATTATTGCCTATGTTTGTGCCATTTAAACACAAAATAATTAGTCCCTTAAATAACATTTCCGGCTTAGTCGACAAAATGTCATGAACGTTACTATAATTACCTACTATTGCCACAAAAAAAAGAAATTTCAGCGCCCTCAATGCAGGGTTTCTATATTTTTGGTAAGGCTTTAAACACCTGTTTGACTAAATAAAACATCATTAAAATAAAAGTAACAATAAATTTTTGGTATATTCATAGCATTAACTTATTTAGGAACAAGCATTCATAGTTAGATTTTTGCATTTAAATAGACTTTATTAGCGAGCAACGTCATCTGTTGCCTAGTAGAGAAAACTTTGTGCTAAATACGTCATATTAACCGGATTTCATAAAAATAAAACTTGAAATACTTTGTTATAATATAATTAAGGACGTTTAATTTAAATTAGTAATGACGAAGTTAGTAGTAATTATTTTCGTTAATAAATCCATATCAGTGTTTCCAGTCATACAGTTTTCTGTCAAACGCTAAGAAATGAATAGATACTTACATTAAAAACTTTAGGATCCAAATTACATATCATTTGTATTACACTTGGCCATTCAGGCTTAGCTTTTTCAATTACGTCGGACACACGAGCGTATTTTCTCGTTGGATTATGACCCTTCGACACGTGGGTGCACCCTCGCGACATATTGGCTGCTCCCCTCGAGTATTGACCTTCGGATTGTGATCAACTCGTGAATCCTGCAGCTACCTACGCTTTCAAAATAACTTCATTATTTGACTTATGATTGTCAAATGTGTTTACATTTTAATTTGGTACTGTTATTTTAATCTATTATTTTGTGAGATTTGAATTTTAGTAGTTGTTACTTTAAGAACTCGTGTTTATTATTTGAATACGTTACAGTGTTTTACAGTAAGGTTTATACTTTACACATTTTATAAGTTGATGATTTATGAAAATACTGTATCAACTTCTTACAGTTTAAGGCAACACACTTCTACTAACTTTACGTTCACATGAACGAGAACACTTACACTTGGAGCATTTTCCAAGCATATCCAGCGTGAACTTGTGGAAGCTCGGCCACATCCCCAGTAAATGAGCGGAAAAGGTTCACTCAAAAGCGTAATTAAAACCGTTACAAGAGTTCAAATTAATCTATGGCATGTATGAGTGGCGCAAACGATTTAGCCCTCGTTTCTAGAGCCAAAGGCTCAGACGGGCGTGGAAATTTACATATTATTAATTTACATGGTAACACCGCCCCGACGGTTCACAATCTGTGTAATTTTGGAGTTTAGTAGTTGTCGCGGTGATTACAATCCTTAGATAAGACAGGATTCCCGAAATACAAAGACCTGAATGGATGTTATTTATTTATTTATTTAATCGTTTAGCGTCACAGACAACAATTTATGCAAGTATTTAGGTATATACTAAGGCCAAAAAAGGATTACACATCCATAGGTTAATTAAGACACGGTGGCTTTATCGTTTAGTTTTTGAATGTGAAAGGTAATGGCAGTACAAAAGTTACAATGACGTGATTTAAAAAAAGACAGCTATTCTTATAACGTGAAATTAGTAGTATTATGTCTTGCCATTAAGTACAACCATCATGGCAGTAATTTGTCTGGTAGAGCAGAGTGACACTTATAAGAAGCTGGTGTTAGTTTGCTGAAAACTATAGAGCACATTTGAAACCGTTGAGACTGTTTTAGATTAAAGGAAATATGAAATCCTAAGAACACCCTCTAACATTTCTGAACGAAAACAAAAATCTTTCAAAAGATTAATCATGATTGATTCTCAAGTAAATATTTCAGGAAAAGAATTAACCAGTACATCGTACCTACATACGAGTGGCACAAACAGCTTAGACCCCATTTTCAGAGGGTCGAGTAGGCGTGGAAATTTACATTTTATTAATTTACATGGCGCGTTGACGGTGCGCAATCTGTGTAATTTGGCCGTTTAGTTGTTGCTTCTGATACAGCCTGACAATAGCTATACTTCAATGGCTCTATATTGTGCATCAAGTGAGATATATTTGCGATATACTTAAAGCCTTGTTGAACAACTGTTAAGAATAAGAAGTCTTAGTTATAATGTTGGAATTATGTTATTATAATACATTTCTTTTCAGTTTTAGAGTTGCAGAAGAAGAAATTATACACCATTAAAATTAATTATTGATGTCAAAACTAATCAGAGATTTCCTCTATTGGAGGTGAAAAATAAACTTACGATCTTTCTTAATAAAATTCTTACGTCTGTTACTCATCGTACAGTTTTAGAATGAACATCAAACCTGCAATTGGGGTCGTATTCACTCAAGAATTACATTGGTTTGGTCAGGACGATGATTTACACTTATGTTAGGATCGATAAGCAATAGGAGTGATGCATTAGTCAAATTAATAATGAACTTATGCTTATAAATGAAATTTTAAATTTTGTAATATGATTATCCATTAAATATGAACTTCTCGCCTTTTTCAATTTTTATTATTTCAAAACGCATAAGATCACAGTTTGAAAAGCTCATGGGTAGCATTAATGTGCAAATTGTCACGCTTGTAGATAAGTATAGAGGTTGGAACTATTGGAAATATACTGGTCAGAAAGTTTTAAACAAATAGGTACTAAAAAGTTTTAAAGTTTCAGGTTCACAAACTAACAAATATTTTGATTATCTCTTTTTGATGTCCATAAGTGTATGCACCTACCAACATGAAATAAATGATTTGAGATTGAGTTTGATCACTGTCGTCAAACGAGGGCACTAACTGTTTTGCATCCCCACTGATTTGAGCTTCATCGAGCTGGAACGAAAAGTAGTGGGTAATATCACCCATTTGCATATTTTAATTGTAACAGAGTGTCCCCCGCAGTGCGAATGTGGCATAAGCAACCGATTTGCATACATCGTCGCGACGGCTGTGGGGTGCTGCAATTTGTACACAAGTAAATAAAAGTATGGTTATCTTAAATAGTTAGGTACGAATTTATTAAATTTTGTTCTTAATTAGATTTAGTATGATAAGAAGGATTGAATTAGGTGCGACAGCTTAAATTTTTGTGCCAATTTTATTTTTTTATTTTTGTCTGTATAGACTTTCTATGTCTTCAGCAGTTAATAAGACAGGCAATTAAGAAGCAAAATTTCCCGGTACAATAATTTAATCGTGAAAAAATATTTCTTGAGCTTCAGTATATTTGTTTCATTACCTGATACTCATGACCTAGCAACACTAGTAAAATTACACCCACATACACATCGTTATGTGCCCACGTTTTTATATCGTTTGGATTATTTTATTGCACAATGTATTACAGTTCGACGTATAGATCCAGCTGTCTGCGCGCGGTTATTTCGAGACATCTCACATCGCGTAGTTATAGAAAATAACGCGGTCGAGACGATTCGATCAAATGAAGTGATGTGACGGAATGTAAAACGGGATAATGGATGGAAAATGTGTTTGAATAACATGTAGAGTGTTGATCAGTTTTATAATTTTGAAAATGGAATTGTTTAGACTCTCTTTTTTAATTGTTGTCAGATGCAAAAACACAATGGTTTGATATCAAAATCCACAAATAATCAATAACTTACTAATAATAAATAAAGCCATTAGGCTTGCTACCACGTAGATTCAAAGGAAAATAAATGATTTGTACAAAATTTCTTTTTGTTGGATATAAATTAAGTAAAAAACAATGGAAAAGCATGAGCATAACAATAAAAAGTATTTTTGGCGATATATTTTTCATTTGAACTAAAAAAGTCATTTTAATAAGTACGTACCTACTATTAAGAAATACAACAATAACAAAGTAAAAAGAAAGTAGATATTCAATGAGGATCTTAGTACAAAACTCAAACGAGATGTTAAATATAAGTCTACTTTTGTAACAAGTAGGTACTCGTACATCGTTAGTTACACTTCCGATCACCGTGGTTTAATACGGAATTAGAGGCGTTGTCATAAACAAGGAGATTAAAGTGTTCCACAAATAACTCTCCTCGCTTCCTTACTTTAAACATTGGAAATGTTATTTCTGTTCGTAATTATTTAAAATATTTGACGGGATCGAGACAAAACGGAAGCATGTGGAGGACGTAAAGTTGATATTTGTATTGAATTGAAGGTAATGTTGTGTAAGTGGGTGAATTTTTTTATTGAATAAAGTTCTAAAAAATTGAAATACATAATAACGTCATTATGATTATTGTTGTTGTAGCAAAGTAATATTACCAATATTTACGCTATTGCCCATTTGACACTTTAATGGTACAGAGCCATCTGTTGTCGAGTAGCAACAACAGGATATTTAAGAATTTACTTTTTAAAAATCTGTGTGGCTTAATAATCATTTACTAGCTGCTCAGCGCAGTTCACAAAATAGATGATGGACTGAAAGCATCACTGCTGTTGATAGAGATTTTTAATGATGTAGGTATGGAATAAAATCTAAAAAGTCATTGAAGCCATAAAGTCGTCTTGTCTACGTTGGTCACCAACGTATTGTCACTATTGAAGACTTCAATGAAATTCGTTAGCCAAACAGTATGCCAAGTATCGCGCAAGATGTTTTGTATGGTGAAAAATAAAAAGAAACAGGAAAACACTATTTTGTCAGAGTTATAATATCAACACTTAAAAATATAGATCAGCTAGTGCTTCACGTTTTTGCCGCTTTATAAGCAAAATAGTCTCATCAAAATTGAGCCATAAAAATGAACAGGCACCAAAGCAATTATGTCCCGATTAATATTACTGAACGTTAGTAATTGGTTTCTTAGCTCACTGAGGGGTTGCGCCACGGGACTCGTTCTAGACCCTATATGTACTACCTTATGTATTACACCCTCATCCAGTATGCACAGATTATAATGGTTCTGACCTCTTTGTTTATGCACGAGCTAAAAACGATTTTTACAAATTAGGACCCACTTTTTTAAATTTGGCTGTTTTTGGCTATACGTTCTTGGCTGTTATAACGGTTTACTAATGACCATGGTGTCGTATTATGGCGTACTATTATGTCTGCCAAACTTGATTAGTAATAAAATAATTTATTAAATTATCATAATGCCATTAAATTGTTTTTATCACAGTCATAATCTCCCTGAATGAATTGTTTTTCTTGAGCGGTAGAAAATCGCGATTAGCTCATTATTTTGTAAATCTTGCAAGGAAACTTTATAAAGTTAATTATCATAAAAATCCGAAGTAAAAGGAATTAATAAATTGTCTATAAAACGGAGTCAATATGATTAAGTTAATAATCATAGAAGTAACTTGGGATCTCCTAACTCTAGGGATCAGGTACAACAATACATATAGTTCTGACATAAGTGGGTCGTTCAGTAACCAACTCCAACCGACCCTATACAAATCTATGACTTTTCCCCCCGACCTGTATTATCAGCATGAATGGGAGGGATGGGGAAGGCCAACTTTCGGTGGTGGATCAAAAGCAGTTGTGCTCGCTTATAATTTATTCACATCACAATGCCTGAACTATGAAACCTGAACGAAAAATAATGTTTAACGAAATGTTAGTACAGTCTTTGAGACAATGTTACTAGGTAGGTAATCATAAAAACAGTACCAAATCATGATAATGTTTCTAAATATGAATGCAAGTAATGAATGACAAACGATTATTTTATAATCTAGTACATATGTATATTATTGATTACACATTTGCTAAGACATAGTAAATATACCTACATGAAATTTCTCTATACTTTCGTTGCTATTGTGTTAGTTTTGAAACGTTTCCATAATTTAAGTCACAGTTAAGTTTCAATACCTCGATATTAGGTTACAACCAACAACAAACGAATTTAAGTTCATTCAGGTTCTACTAAAGTATTGTGTAATGTTTATAATTGTGAAAGTTTTCACACTCTGAAGATTCAAAGTCATGTCAGGTCGTAAACAATGGGTGGCGGTAGACCACCCAACTGGTGCTCAGTCCTCAAACTGTGGCCAGTATAATGATCTGGCGTCTGGTTGGTTTTATATCTCCTATAAATCACTCACATAACGCCGAAAAATATCTATTAACGAGGTGCCGAATTGGGTCAGAGTAACGTGCCTACTCAGAGCATGCTTATATTGACTTCACCAGATTTTATTTGGATTAGGTGAACATCTGCGACATAAAAATCATTTGTTAAAAAATTTAATATAATTGTCACATAATTATGTATTATATATATATTCCTATTATGTAATGCGCATAAATGACCATCAAGGATGATTTTTTGAAATTCGCTCACAGCGTGTATTTTATAGAAAACTTACAGTACAGTTTGTACAGTGATCAAAATAACTGTCAATTCTGAATAAATGAAAGTTAATGATAATAAATCCTTAATGATTTTCCTCGTCACATCGTGAGATGACACCAGTACCCAACAATGAGCTAGTTTTGATGTTGATGACGAGTGATTTTTATCAGAATATATGGATTTATTTCCCTATACTGAGTTGACTCAATTACCAGATGGAAAACGAACAAAGGTATTAGAATGATGTCACTGTTATGAATATTTAAAGCCTTTGAATTTTATTGATCGCGTTGTTGAACTTCAATCACATTTATGCCTCAATGTAGCATTATAATGACAATATAAACTAGGATAACTTGCATCATGGACGAGATGTACGTAAATGAAAAAGGAGTCACAAATAAAGAAGAGAATAAAACAATATTTATTAAGACGCCTGAATCAAATTTGTGACTTCACTCAACAAAATATATATCTAAAACAATTTAGAGGAAATTGGGTACGGCTCTTATAAATAAATACCTTATCATCATCAGTAATAAAACAGAATTTAACGGAAAACAGGTTTCGTAAATTGTACCAATAATTACTTGCTACTTAAAAATAAAAAATGTCGCTTGTCAAATCGGGCGAATTCTTTCCAACGCGGAATCGGTCGAAATCGGAGCAGCTGTAAATTAGAGTACGTGCTTGTGCGTAAATCAATGGAAGATTTACGTTCGCACAAGAAGAATATGTAAACCGAGCCAAATGCAGACGTGACGATCTAATTCCGACGATAAACGCTATCTCCTACATCTGTGGCACGTCGTCGGTTGTATCGATAGATACAGTAATTGGCAAACTAATTTGTAAGGTGGCCTATGTTTTCATTTATTCCTTTTTAAAATTTCGCTGATGTATGATCAATGTATTAAAGTGAGTACGAGTATTCACTTACGAGTATTCATTCGTGACGTGGACTATTGAATGTAGGTACTATTGTAAAATAAATAATTAATTAAGATATTGTATCAATATAAACTTGGTTCTATAATTATGACTTAAATAAGATTTATCGTTTGGGTCTAATAGTATGGAAAAAACAACACCATTAATTTACCTACTGTGAAGTAAATATTAAATTTTACATTTTAATCTTTGGAAATTGTATTTATTGCATTCTTCATTTGTCGCTACAACTGAAAGCAGAAAGGATTTTACTCTGGTTAAATAAGAAGAAATTAATAAGCTAAGCATATCATTCTGTGACACGTTTTGAAGGCCAATGTAATTATTGAAGAGTTAGCATTCACTCACTGCAAGAGAAAATTAATTCTGTACCTACGAAATATATCTAGGTATGCAAACTTTCCTTTATTTACACAACAAATATAGAACAAAAATATAAGGTTCCTTAATTACCTTGTAAATAGCTAATGTAACCGCTTTAATTTATTTTCTTGATTGAAACGGAATTACCTGACTAAATGGAATTTAATTAACACCTATGGAGATGCTGGCACATATAAAATTACTAAAATAAAAAGAAATTCGATACTAGAATTACACGGTACGTTTACGAGGCAACTGTAAGATAAACATCGTTCTACCAGAAATAACGATCAAGGAATTTCGGATGCATAAATAAAAGCTAGGTGCGTCTCTGTCCAATGTAAGTATTAAAATATTTTAAAGACATTTATGACTAGTACTTTTACGGGCTATTTTTGTTCTTTACGTCGACAATTACCTTGAAGGTTATAGACAATGTAAATATCTATTTACATGTCTATTTATTTTTTTAATGTTTACAAATTTATCTACGTTTACTAATAAAAATGTAATTATTGAGAAAGAGAAGAAAAATACAACGTTAATTTGGTATTAAATAAATTATTTCAATCTTGATTACTATACCAATTTTTTGCAATATAATTTTGTTTTGATGTAAGACCTCAGAAGATATTAATAATTTTTCAACTGCCAGTGCATATCAGCTGTGCATATCTATCTACATATTTCTTTTAGGGTGTCTTAAAAACATTCACTTAAAAAACTCATCACTTCTCAAAAATAATTTTATAATGAAGTAATTTTATAATGATAAAATTTAATGTTATTAGATTTTACGAATATAAATAGCGTTCGCGCTACTTCACAACAGATGGCGCTAGGGTATATGAATTTGTTATTAGTGCAAGTAAAATGTCAGGAATCGCAAAAAAGTTGCACTGTAGTACTTTTATGTTAAGCAATCATTGATCTAAGTGTATTTATAATTACAATAACCATAACAATTAATACATAAATTTTTGAGCAACTACCTTTTTTATTAAAACTTCCAAACGAGTACAAGTGGACATTGTCGTCTATTAAATTTATGTCGCGTGGTGTCACAAACGCGTTGCATATCGAGAAGAAAATTTTTCATAATTTGAAACTGAGTCATACTTATGGGTTTTTAGATTAGTTTTCAAATAAGGCGCGCTGCCCACAGTGGTTTGTAATTTGTGTAGACGTGAACGATTAAAATCAATGTTATGGTAGCTGATAAGGGTGGTAAGTAAGTTACCTATATCGAATAGATAGGTAATGTGTTTAGGATATTAGCTATTATGAATATTACGAAGAATGTGGGAAAAATAATACAAAATCTCTACGCGACAAAATAATTAGGAAGATCAAAAGTTACGATAATAAGGCTAAATACTACTAAAGGAAACATTTGTCAACACCACACGGCAACGACATGCTAAGATCGCGTGTGGACGGCGTCGCGTCACCTGGCGACCGTATACGTCATTTATCTGAACACGCTAGCTATTATTATTATGGCATTATTTTATCGCTTCACTACTGCCAACACTCCATACCATCAGATCAGTAAAAAGCGAATATAAACCTAAACGTCGCAGAGATCGCTCGCATTATCTCGTGATTATCGCGTGTCAAAACATCGCCACGCTCGCGATACTCCGCATGTAATCTGATAAACGATGTACGCTGCACGCTTCGCGCTTCTGCGCCATCTTTTTCTTGCATATGCTCGGTGCATCGTCCTATCTCGCTCTCTAAGTCATCCATTTCATTCATGCGCGGTACACCTCGTCAGGCGCGCTGTTTACAGACACAAACAAACTGTACACTGCAAACCGCTTTGCTTTAAGTACGAGACCGTGAAAGTGATATTGTCAAATGCGTCTATCTCGCTTTTAAAGCCGAGAGAAAAGTACAAAGCCCGCGGATAGATGGCGCGAGGGGTTGCGTTTGGAGAAGTAAATGTCATATAAAATTGGGCGCGACGTTGCCGGACTTCACCACTCGGTCGGTGGCGGGTTGTAGTTTGTAGTCCATAAACTGGCAAAATTGAGGTGTATATTTAAAGTTCTATTGCCATCGGTATAGAGATCATATTGAACGGACAGGATGGCATGTGTAAGATGGTAACTGTGTGTGAGCGTCACGTAAACGTAAAGCTCTGTTCGAGTCACTGTGCTATTTGCGTTACAGCGATACTATATGTTGGCGCCACTTAGCTGCTAATTTTGATGAACTCTTAAACAGTGAATGCTATTTTTTTTATTGTTATAGTGCTATTTAAGAACGTAATTAGTTTTGTAATATTATGTTCTAAATGCTTGTTAGAGCTAAACGTAAATTATTACTGACACGTATTTACATCATTTTTTTTGGAATTTTAAACTCTCACGGTTACCGCCTTCTACATTTGTCAATTTTAAGTAGCTACGTAAGTACATTTTAATTTATATTGATGACTCCTGTATTACTGTTTACTGCATAAGTAGATAGTATGTATTCTGTTACTAAATCACCAATTTCAAATAAACCTATTACAAAACTTTTTGAATTAAAACTATGGTAAGTTTTAAAAGTTATAAATTACCACGATGTTTTTTTTTCTAATTTAGCAAAGAAATGAGTTCATGATACGTGAATTAGTTTAGTCGATACAACTAGTTTAACAACCCGCTACCCGCTCCCCGCTGGTACTCCGCGTTGGTTCGGCCGGGTCCCAGCGCGATACCGAGGATACACACACGTAGTCATCAGTAGCTAATGCGAGCGATGCGCCGTGATCGCTTATTGTGGCGCGCGGTTTATACCGTTTAATTCAATTTAGTAATTGATACGTTTGTCGGCCGACTCTGCCGCTTTTGTGCTCGGCATTGCGTCGCGCGTAAACATTGTATTGTTATCTACCTGTAATGTTTACATTTTTAATTGCAGGTATTACAATTACAATATAATTGTTATGTTATAAAACTTGTAAACATTAATTAAATTCTTGTATTTTACATCAAAATAAACATTGCGCACAAAATACATGTTTTTGTTTTTTTTTTGCTACCTAATTAAAACGCCTCGTTAAAATACGAGATTGACCCAATCTTTAATCTTGTAAGATGTTATTAATACATACCTTACTTGCAATTAAAAATCTTAACCTCAATGCCCTCTCGAAAGGTATTAATAACCACATAGGTATTAAAGTATTTGCAAACTGCGTAATCAGGGCGCAAATCCAAATAAGAGCAAAATTGTCAAACTGACTACACCCTAAACATGGTAATTCACGCTCCGCATTCTTCGATACTCTACTCAACCGTTGCGATGCACACATAAAACATATTCACATCGGTTTCAGTTTATTTTAAAATGCACTCTAATTCATTTCATTAAAGCCTATGTTTCGAATTAGGGTTATGTTCTGTTTTGCGTCTGTAAACTCACACATACAAAGTATGCAACAGTAGTGGACATGTGTACAATATGACGCTATTCACGCTATACGTACTGTTAAATGAAATGTGTAGCTTTCACAGAAGCACACAAGCGTAGTGATATTGCTCTACTATACGTATTGAATTTTGAGCCTTGATCTCCAGGAGATAGAGTTGGTAATAAGTAGTAGTATTTGTATCCGGCTTATAATCTTTTTGTTTCAAATTAAACACATAGTCTGTAAACGCGTGACCTGTTATTGTGTGTATTAGGTTACTTTAATCACAATTTGGAGTGGGACGCGGTATGGCTTTCGAGCGACCTAGCAACAAAGCCAAATTGAATTATCGTATGGACACTGTTTTATTAAGCGGGCCTTTTTACGCCGATACGATGGTTTTTGATAAAGGCAGCAATTTACGATTGATATTGTAACGCGCGTTGATTATTTTTGTCGGTTAAGGTTTTAACTTTTTAATGTTTTTGCAATAGCACGTGGTGTTCGTATTTAAATGCAATGAATATTATTTGCTTATTTTAGTGTGATAAGTAGGTATCTACATTTGAATGTTACGACATTAATTGCATATTTGTACTTACTTTGTCATGCTTCTATAAGTAGGTAGGTAGGTACTTCCGTCTTGAAATGGTGATTTATGAATGAGGAGAAGAATTGGTGAAGGAAACTTCTCAGCATTGTATACCTACATATAGATAGATATCTAGGACCTAGTTATATATCTATCTAGTTAGATATCTAGTAGTTCTAGTACCTACTTGCTACATTTTGGTTATGTAATTAATTTATTCGATCATAAGATCTAGAACAGGTCCCACTAGCGAAATTAGGGGAAACCTGTGTTCATGTTCAGCAGTGGACATATAAAAACTCATGGATGGATGGATGAATATAAGTATACTTAAATCTTTAAGCGTTTTGACAATGATAATACTTATGACTTATGAATGGCATAATCTTTTACTACCTGACACCAACAATCCTATATTACATTAGATAGATTTAGCTGTCATTAAAAAATCTGCCTCTTTAGAAATCGAACCGGGTATACGATAACAGTAGATACCACATGGGCTACAAGGTTAATAGGACAAAACGTAATAAATGCCATTTAATACGACTTTAACCTTAACTCTAACTATAACGTCCAAAATAATTTCAACTACTACAAAATGTACTAATAAATCATTTAAGTATTGATTAATAATGAATCAAGCAGGTTAATCGAATTCATACGACATTTCAACTCGCACAATAAATTATATTATTGTCGTTCAGGTTTTGGCGACATTTCCAATAATACCTATTCTGAAATCACACACAGCTGATCTTTATATTGTAAATAAATATATTATATAAGATAGAATGATATTTCTTCATGCAAATTCTGTCCGTTTTTAAATTATTATTATTTTTGGTTTATTTTATTTTTAAAGCGAGAAACGAGAGCAAATATTAGAGAAATTAGTTCCTTGGAAATTCCGCATGATGGCGCAGTATGTTGCTACATTGCGATAGTATATGTATCTATCGCGAAGTATTATTTATTTTTATTCTAAACTCAATTCACTTATGTACCAGAAGGTCTTCTATTGATTAAGGCAGAAAAATGTGAATGCAAAATGCATGACATTTAAGTATAAACTTCAGGATATTAATAACAGCAGTGCATTTATAAGCTACCTTTATCAGTAAAATTATAATATGTACCTATAGGAATACCTTAACATTAATAGAAGTCCCTTAATAAGCAGCTTTGGAGCTTTTTTTACCTAAAATAAGTAAATGCTTGACAATGATCCCAAATGATGGAAAGTGGCGATGAAGATGAAGACCAAGATGATGAACGCAGTACCTTAAAAAATAATAAAATTAATAAAATTTTCTAAATTAAATAAATATTGAGTTTATTACACCATTATATTTGATATCTTTGCCACTTGCCAGGTGTAGATACTGTACAGCAGGTACAGTATGTCTATATTTACTTATGTTTAGAACATCAATGGTCCAGAATTTCCTTCACTACATACTCGTACATAGTACCTACCAGGCCTACCACAATCATATACTAGTAACTAGTACAGATGTAGGTAAAGCTCAAACATTGCACCCACGAGCAATGCACACATAGACACTGTTTACGCATTATGAAACCACTTTGAACCACTATTGAACAATGTTTCATGTCCGCGAACGGTGTCCATGTGTTCGTCGCCTAAGTGCGCAATGTTTGAAGCTTTACTTCTGTAGGTACTAGTTTATGATTTTTGACAGTACTATCATCGAAAATTGTCTCATCTAAAGAAATATATTATTTCACAAAAAATCCTTATAACGGTTTTGATTTAAAACTTTTTCGCGGAAAAAAGCCTTGAATTTCTTAATCGTCTAATCCCAGACCAACTACCTACAAACAATAATCAAATTGTAAGTCATTTTCTAAATGATAATCTCTAAAACCATTACAATAACACTCAAATACGCAACACCTACTTTTAAGTTCGACATACAGTTATAGTATTAAATTATTCACACTGGTTAAGCAAGAATTTAGTGCCTCAGCAGGTTGCAAATTATGAGCGCTACACAAAGGTAGGCGAGGGGAGGTGCACCTTACCATGCAAGTAAATTCTATTAAACACTTCGTCATAATTACATTACCTTGTAATTAATACTGACGGGTGCAAGTACTGTGTTTAATTATACAGGGTGTACATAATTGTGAGTTTATTATTTTGTATAAAAAGTAAAAATTATTATGCAAGGTAACGTTAATTGATTTTCATTAGGAAAAAAATATTAGTTGATTAGTTTGTAAATAAGTACGAGGACAGGGACTGTTAGTAATAGTTAGTCCTATTAGTTGATGTTAATGATGGTCCAGTTAGTAATTGTTAGTCAGTTAGTAGTTACATCATTAACGCCTATGACCCGAGAACAAACTTTAACCTTTCACGCCCATATCTACACTGGCCCTAAAGGGCGTCGTAGACACCACTATCAACTAGGCTACGGAGTCATCAACCTTACAGATGTTTGAAAATTGGGTGGCGTATGAAAGACATCAACGCGCTGTCATCGTATATCAGGGGTTTATGCGTAAAGAAATACGTGTAAGGATTGAAGCTCTCATAGCCATAGAGGTATAAATAAAGCAGGGAATCCAGGCTTCCAAAGATACCAGAAAAGGTAACATAATAATTCCAAACCGAAGGTATGTTGATAAAGAGTTTATAAAATGGCAAAAAATATAAATTTATTTAATTGGTATCTACCGCAATCTTTTCTCTTTTCCTGATCTTCGGATGGCTTACAGGCAACAGTAGGTATGTATGTATCCCCTAATCTATGTTCATAGCCGTGTTCTAGTGAATCTAGTGGCTTGCGTTGATCCTTTGTCATCCACAGAGTTAAGCATTTGCGGGCGTAGTCAATAGGCAGACCACTAAACCAATATTTTATTGAGAGCTTCTGTTCATCGTAGGACATTCTCGACACTTCGCATGGTTAGAGACGTCCTACGGTTCCTCAATGATGAGAAGAAACCCGTGCTCAGTAGTGGGCTATTAATGGGCTTAAGTCAGATATTAATTTTATTTTAAATCATTTAAGCTTAAGTACCTACATATCTAATACATAATGAGATTTTAAAAACATAGTTTCACAATTGGTAATACGTTCGCGTTCGATATGCAATTCGTTTCAATTGTAAACCACACAAATGCCAGCTTTCCACCCCTGTGATTTAAGGCTTATTTTATATTGACGGCGAGAATTTGAAATGCCTTAAGTAAATTTGTTTACAAACTAAATTGAACTGTGTGCCCACGTAGTAAATTTGTTTCCAATGGGCAGTAACTATTCCACAATCTCGGAGACTCGAGTATAAGTTAGTAGTAACTAAACTAACTGCAAACTAGACTGCTTCGCTCTTTAACCAAATCACTAATGATAAACGTGGTTAGAATCGGAAACATTGGTCTAATAAGTTTTTACACTGTGATATTAGTAGGTTTAATATACCTATTGTTTAACAATTAGACCTAACCTATTAGGTATTTCATAATATTTAATAATACATAAACAAGGAACTTCAAGATGTTTAAGCACAGGTTATCTTTTAAATAAGTAGGTGGGTAAAATTAACGGTTCATGGCTTGACCCGTCAAAATAATTAAAAACCCCAAATTAAAAAACTTTTTAAAAGTATTCATAGTGTAAAATAACAAAAAGTATTCGTTATTTTTAAAATGAAGTAGAAACTGAAACTTTTTAAATAAAATATCAGGAAAAAATAATTCAATGGTTTTCTGAGTTTTAATTTGAAAAAGACAGTCTTACCTATAAATGTAGAAAACTTTATCCTATCAATGAAAACTGTAAAATTGATAAGAGAACTTTATTATTTATTACAAACGGATTTGATTTAGTGAAACACGATACACTTTTAAATAAGTTTGGACATTAATTGAATAGGACTACTATAGGTTTTTGGACCTGTACCAATATTAGTATTAAGATTTGCTGGTGCCCTCGATTTTATTCGTGATAATATTAGACTCAAACTCATACTATATTTCAAGGAATGAATTTCCTTTTCTAGTTCTACTACACTACACAAGGAACCCCGTACAAAGTTTTATTCTTGTAGGTCCACTGCCTATTAGTCAGACGCCGCTAGCGTTTTACTACATACTTTTACAAAAATCAGTAGGTACTGAATGTATAAGCGCCCCCGGGTCTCTAAGAAACTGTTGAGTTTTGAGTTTTTTTTTCAATTAATAGTCAATACTTATAAATGAAATAAATCCTCCAAATAATAACTTAATACTTAATTGTTAATACGTAACTCAATGTCTACCACACATTTATATAAACGTATACCGTAATTTAGAATTTGGATAACATCTAACAGCTATAGATAGGTGATTCTTTCTTTGCAAAAATACTTTAAGATTAGTATTTTATACGTTACAAGTTCAACTGTTCTCTTCTGTGGAAAACTCAAGTGGAAAAGGGAGACTACAGTACGGTATCGTCTCTAAAGCAATATTACATTCAATGGCACTTGAAAAAAGGTTGCTGATACCAGACGTGTACTTGATTTTGGACTCTATGCCATTCTAGTGAAATTGAATATCACATAACATTTTGTGGCTTATAAGTCTTTATGCAGGGATGTAATCTTGTGAGTAAAATTAAAGGGTGTTTTCTGTTGTAGGGAAAATGTATCAGGTACCTAAAAGTATAGCGCAGTTTGATGAGCATTTCAAGGGAACGGGACTTGTATTTATTTTCTTGTACGTTTTAGAATGATTAGCTAATGCACCGCTCTGTTTTCAAATTCTGCATTTCAGCCGCTTATTTTCATATCTTCGTTTTTGAGAAAAAAATCTACTTTTAGTGAAAGTTGGCGAATAAAGGCTGAAGGCAACCGTCGGTTGGGACGCAGTTGTAAAATTAAAAAGCTGTACCTCACACAAAAGAAGCTTGATTACACGTCACTAGTTCTAAAAACGATTTGTTTCTTTAGTTTCTCTAGAATTGTATGGTTTGTGTACATTCTGAATTGGACTTACAAATCTGATTTACATAGGTAGGAGCAAATTACTATCTTGACCTACATTCTTTGATTACTTAATCAATATTCTAAACAACTACTATATTTTTTCATGAGCTTCATATTTTGCTTTGCATTCTGTAAATTATGGCCTGAATACGACTTGTATGCTTTGATAAGGAGAACATAACTATTACGATTACTCTGAACCAATTTCAGCATATATTTCCTGGTTTTAATGAAAATGTGCTCAATTCTCATTAATACAGGTACAGTATGAATTACTAGACTATCACGGCAAGGCAAGGCCTAATGCTGGGACCAGGATGCCGCGAAGGCCTATGTCAAGTAACCAGCAATCGCTAACTTGTATTTGTCATACCTATCATCATCATCATCATCTCAACCCATCATGGTCCACTATTGAGCACGGGTCTCTTTTCAGAATGAGAAGGTTAAGGCCATAGTCCACCACGCTGGCCAATTGCCGATTGGCGGACTTCACACTCCTTTGAGTTCTGCGAACTCTCCCGCATGCAGGAGGCCTCATGATGTTTTCCTTCAACGTTTGTGGCACTATCACCGCTAGGTATCCCAATATGTTATACCCAAGTAAAAATGAATTGATTGTCACTATTTGTAGCTTGTAGCAATGGATTTGGAGAGTGCATTCATTTAAATATAAGTGGTAACTAGTGGAGAGCGCAATTCTAAACAAAAAAGAATTAATCATTAAAGAAGTGAAAGAGGAGTCATTGCACGACCTTTCAGAGAGTGAAAGTACTCTTAATAAACTAGATAGTGCCGCGAATAATTATGTACTTAGATTTCCATATAAATTCATGAATCGTTTCAACAAAGTTGAAAGTTTTTTTTCATAGCCTGAGCTGGCAAAAGAGCAGGCGGGTCGTGATGGTAAGTGATCACCGTCGCCCATGGACATTGGCAACACCAGGGGGGTCACCAATGCGTTGGAATGTGATGGCATAAGGGTATCCCCATACATATCGAGTCGGTATCGGCTTAAGCTAACATCGACATCATCAATTGCGTTCGCACGTTTGCAGCCGAGAGTTTTATGAACTGAATGCGATCAGGAAATCGGCAGGTATAATAAACTCTTCAACCAGCGTGTCCCTTGTTAAAATTGAAAAAAAACTTCATTTGCTCTTTGTTGTAGGTGGGCGGGAGATCCTGTAGTAGGTGGCAGTGATACACCGATTCATCTCGGATTCGCTTTTTGTGTTACTGTAACAGACTTTGGTCGTGGTGTTAGGTCTATTTCGCGCCGATAAGTATAGAAAGAACCAACGATAACAATTGTGATAGCAAAATGATGATATTGAACCGTTTTTTATTGTTTGCTAACACATTGTGCTTTTAGTGCATAGGTACTAAGATTCAGATCTAAGACAAATGTTGATTAGTACTTACCTAGGCTCTTCTTCAAAAATTTAAACCGTTAAGGCAGTTTGTGGACATTTGGGGGCATGGGCTTTTGGTGAACATCCCAATATTTAAATCCAGTTGTTTAATATTATATAGAGATCACGCTGCATTATTGAACCGCTTTTTAAATAGGTATCTATACATACAAACATCAGAACTAGCCGTATCGTATTAAAATACGCATTTTAGTTTGGATTCATAAAACTATTACGGCCCCAACTTTTCATAATATCAAAGCACCGAGTGTTAAAATAATATAACGGTGAAAATCAAAGACGTGAGATAGTTTCACTCCGCACCATAGACGGAAGATCCCTCGGATATGTAACCAAAAAGGGGAAAGATGAAAAGGCCGCGGGAATATCGCGAAAAAATAACATCGGAGGGAGAACTCGCACGCAGCCTGTAAGATTTGATATGTAGGCTTGGACGAGGTATTCGACGAGTCGTTTATTTTTTAGAAATAAAGGAAATTAAAATAGGTTTTCCTGAAAAAACAATCAATGTTTACACAATCAATAACAGGAAGAGGATAAAAAGAAAGAGGAAACTTATCTAGTACCTAAATAAATTCCAAAGACTGCTAAATAAGATTAATTATTTTCAATGATTTTATTGCTTGAAAAATTTGTTTATTTGAAATTGCTACTCAATATGAAATAACCAATAGTCTGGTATTAAAATATAGAACACTTTGCTAATGTTACTTTTATAAGTCTTCTGTCAAACAACTTTGTGTATTTATTGGGTCCAGTCATTATAAAAACTTTTCTTCTCAATCCTCGGGAGTAATAAATAAAACTATAAAAAATAAAATAAAAAATAAACTGATTAAAGAACCAATGCATCAGAAAAGTCATTTAAAACGTTCGTACCTATACATTTCAAAAGAAACTATAGAATTTTCAGCACTGCTAAGCTTGAATACAAAAATTTCCATAAGTTCTTCACAAACAAATAATATAAAATACTGGTACCCCTAACTATAATAACATAATAATCAAAACGAAGATAGGCGTAATAGAAAACAGCGGCAGCGACAGGCGACATTTTTTCAGAAAATTACACGCGCGCCAAATCATTACACACCCAAACAGAGTCAAAGAGGCAAACCGAAACACTCCAGAAACTTCCGAAGGCTTTCCGACCGCTAGAGAGGGATAGAGCGCCAACATCTTACTACTGAAACTCGCGTATTTGACATAACTCTTTCATAGCGACCTTGTTGAAGAGAACGTACCGACAAACTTTTGTAATCAGGTGATACTTATCGTTAACGCTCAAGTTTAATATCTGTTTGATATTCTTGTTGTTATTATTGTTAAAAAACTTGATAAAAAATCTTCGAAGAACTAAGGGATTTAGTTCATTTGCATGTGATCGACTGACAAAAGCGATGCGGATTTCAACCATGTAAAAATTCAGGCGAATGGCGGTGTCCACGATTGTCTAAACTATTTTATCCGCAACTAATTTAAAAAATAAATAATAAAATTATATTAGCGATACAAGTAGTATATTATTTTAACTATTTACTTCAGTACAAACTGGTCTAATCGAGTTTGAGGTTAGTAGTAGTGGTAATTGTGGGATGGGAAAGGAGGCAGGGAGTTAGCTGGGGGAGGGTGGATGGGGCGAGAAAGTTATTAATTCTGGAAGCGAGAAGCGCCACAGCCTACGGTCTCGAGTCTCGACTGCAACTGAGTGGAGGCTTACCTTAGATTCGCTTAATGTTCTTCTGATATCATTATTGCAGCGCCGCAGAATTTTTTCTCTAATTTCACTCCGCTCTACAAGGTTAGGAAAATTTAATTTACTCACGATTAAATGATGGTTTGGTAGTAACAAACCGTTTAAGCTTTTACAACAATATTACGTAATACAAAGTTTAAATTTCATTTTTTTTTGTACAAAACATATTGCTCTGCATCATGTTTTTTATATCATTAATCATCAACAACAAAGTAATGGCCTCAATTTATTACTGGCCCACTACTGAGCACAGCTCTCTCCTTATCATTGAGGAGGCCTAGTGCATGTGGCTGTTCCAATGCGAAATCCGAAGACTGGAAACGCTCAAGAATTTTTTGCCACTAGCGGTCACCCATCCGACTACCGACCGCGCCCGCAGTTGCTTAACTTTGTGGATCGTTTAGGATCGACGCAAGCCGCCGAGCTATGCGCACTTCAAAGTAAATTAACGCTAAATAATTCCCACTCATTATTCCAATACATAACAATCCCGTAGTCAATAATAATAATAATAATAATATACACCTACACTCAACTTCAAAAAGCTGCCATATTAAATACCTGCCGTATTGTGAGGAAGTTTTTACAGATCGACGACGAAACTATATTATAAACGTACCTACCAACCAACCTAACCATAACCCATGACTTCAACCCCCTTGTCATTTACTTGGCTAAGCCCGTAAATGACAATGTAACAAACCAGCAGAAGCTGTGAAAACGAACAATGATGTATAATAATATCTTTATTTGCACTAAATACACAACAATATTTTACAGGTTCATAATATATACTTATTACCTAAAACATTTAAGTGTATTTAACCATTCCTGGCATGCAACAGTCAAAATATAGGAGTAGTTTTATTGGTACATGTTAATACAGTTTAATATTATGCGAGATTTTGATGTTTCATTTAATTATGTTTTATGAAAATTAACATATTACTAAATTAACTTTAATTAACTTACTTTTATTACATTGGTCAGATGAGAAATAATTTAAACATAATTATCATAAATAACTTTACATTTACGCAAATACCAATTTCTGCGTTTGTTTCAGTTCTAGTAATTCTCTTACTGAATAAAATAAATGACTTAATAACCATTCCTTTAATTTTATCTTAAGAAGTCTTTCTGGAAGGTCTCGTATATCCTGAGGTATAGCGTTAATAGTACATTATGATACAAGTGCGCGAAGTTGGTCATTACAGTCGAGGCGGTATTGCACAGCCCGAGCCGCAAGGCGAGGGCTGTAATAGAGCCAAGCTGTAATGAACAAAGCACACGCGTATCATACGACGTTTTTCAACACACTTGCGAGGAAAAAAACAATTAGGTATCGACATTTTTCAGTCACAAATCAGCAAATTATAAACGAACAAATGTTTGCACAAAATGGCGCGGAGGTTTATTTTTTGCGCGCCGTATCTTTGGTTGAATAACTATGCGCGCGCAGGCGCGCAGGTTAAGTCCAGAGGCAAAGAACACCGCTATTCAGCCACAATATATTAAACTAAATAATTATGTATTTCTAATAGGAATTTACGGTAATTAATGATTTAAAATATTGTATTTTTTAAATGCTTTAATAGATAATTAGATGAAGTATAATCTTATCTTATCAGATTTTGACTAAGTACAACAAGTTTATTTATTTACAAAATAATAAATCTTTCGGTAACAACCTCTTTACGGATATTAAAAAAAAAGTGGAATAAGAAAAACACTAGTGCGGCAATGAAAAGTAAAACGCACTAGTGTGTAATAAACCGCATTCCGGGCGTAAGACTAAAGAAAAAATAGCAACTTTACGACCAAGTGTGTTGAAAATATTTTTATGCACATTCCTACACAGTTCTTTTGATACAAGGTTGTATTTGGTACCTTTTCGTAAACTAATCGGTTAGCATTTCTAGTATTCCTCACGAAAATATCCCTTGCTGTAAAAAATTGTGATGGATTTTTTATAACATACATTACAATTTCTAATATGTAAAGACAGGGAAGTGGGTGGATTCCTAGTTTCTTAAACAAGGGCTTACACGACTCAAATGGTGGCTTACCACAAATGGCTCGAATGCATTTTTTTGCGCAACAAACACTCTATTTATATCACTAGCGTTTCCCCATATTACAAGACCGTATCTTAATATCGAACCTACATATCCATGGTAAGCAGACATGACCGTATTAATACATGCTGATTTCCTTAAGTTTCGTAAAACGTAAATAAATCTGTTTATTTTACTGTATATGCTATCTATGTGTCCTTTCCATACGCATCTATTGTCAATAATGAGGCCTAAAAATTTGGTTTCTTGCACTTCATTTATCACGTTATTCTTATAATGTAGTGTTAGTTTTCTTTTATTAGTATTAGAAAATGTCATAAAATTAGTTTTATTTAGGTTAACAGTCAAATTATTGTCGTGTAGCCATTGTATAATTTTGTCAATTGTATTGTTAATGTCAATAGTATTACATTCATTCATTATAATTGAAATGTCATGAGCAAATAAGATACATTTATCAGAAATTATGTCAGGGAGATCATTGATATATAATAAAAATAAAAGTGGACCAAGTATACTGCCCTGGGGGACTCCGAATTTATTTGTTCGAAAATCCGATCGACTCGTAGTCAGTTCTGCATTGTTATTCAAATATTGTATGTCAACACACTGAGTGCGGTCTTTTAAGTAATTCTGGATGCAGTTGAGTGCTGGACCTCTTATACCATAATTTTCTAGTTTTAGTAGTAATAATTTATGTGATACAAAATCGAATGCCTTGCTCATATCAAAATATACTACAATTGGTGTGAGTCTGTTATCTATTCGAGTTAGTACAGTGCTTATTAACTCCGTAACGTTAAGCCGAATAGCATTAATCCAAATAGCAGTAGCTGAATCCAACTGTTAATGCATTAATTATGAACGCAGATGGATATATTGAATATCTACACTAATTGATGTTCGCATTACAATACGTGCATTGTTTCAGATTGCTGAGTTGGCGGCCAACGAGCTGGCCCACAGTCGGTCAAACTGCATCCGCTTGCTCTAATGTCTCAACTAATAAACTCCCTTAAGGCTATCTTCAATGTACCAAAGCTTTTAATGTATTAAATAAGTAAAGACTGTGGCTTTTAATTGTGAGGAAACCTAAATAAATATTTATAAGCAAATATTATGTAAGTATAATTATAAAACCTGCACGGAAGGATGGACTATTATCAGCAACACCAAAGGCATTATCGATGGAGACCAAAGTGGAGCACCGGATCATCCTGGACTCTTCGGCATTGTGCCTGAAACAAGTAATTTAAGATTTTAGAATAGCCGCAATGCATGAACTTTGGGATTAAACTGGGTTGTACCGAACCCTTCAAGGAGAGCACTCGCGGCATGTAGAGCTGGTACCTATGACCACCAACAAATTGGTCAGTAATGTAATATTTTAATGCAAATATTTAACTATTCATGTGTTTATAGCAGCTATTTAAGTAAACTGGTCATGTATGCTATAGTGGTGAGTAGTCAGTGGTCACATAATTAAACTGCACAAATAACATATCACATTAACAATTCCCTATAATCATTTTCGTTACTGAACTCCAACCTTTGCATGTAGGTATTGCATTTGTAGTCAACACGCCGTAAAATATTTGATATCGCCCCGAATACAATATTAAGTTGGAATTACATTTTGATTAGTGGACTTGAGCGTGGAGAGCAAGCGGCAAGCGCATAGTTGTACGTACCCATATCGATCTTGGTATGAATATTTGAAGCGAGCCCGTCCTTGCACGCTGCCACAGACTTGTGAATGTTGACGACAGGTCATATTCAAAAACGTTATATTTATTTTGGGTCCTTCTCTATTTTGCTTGGTGATTTCCGGCTACTGCAGACACAGTCTCTTGGATGTTTTTAGGGTTCCGTACCCAAAGGGTAAAACGGGACCCTATTACTGAGACTTCGCATTCCGTCCGTCCGTCTGTCACCAGGCTCTCATGAACCGTAATAGTTACATAGATGAAATTTTCACAGATGATGTATTTCTGTTGCCGCTACAACAACAAATACTAAAAAAGACGTGTGGCACTCGGAGACTGCCGCGGTAAAGCTATTGCATATCATTATATATAAATTAACAAAACAAAAAATAATACTGCATTTGTGATAATAATAATAAAATGAATGTATATAGAGTAATAACTCATTTTCTTTCACAATTTTTTCGTGACTTTCTTCATTAATAAATGCACTTTGTTTATTCATATTTAAAACACTTTGTACACAAATTATACGAGTACAGATATTTACTGTTTTACAGTGGGCCAAGAAAGTGGTGTACCAGTTTTCATTTAGTTGCCTAGTTATCAAAAGTTACATCAAAGTTCATAGGTAATATCACTGAAAGAGACGCATAATAATGACGTAAGCCTAATTGTTAAGAATACGTACATCATAACGTCACATTATAGGTGCAAGACATTTTAATCTTTATTAGAAACGGATAATTCATTAATTTGTGCAAAGAAGATTTAAATATTCTGAACAAAAGCATAAGAACTATTTCAGTTGACAAAATAATTCTTTTTAAAAAGAAAATTGACATTTGACATTTAAGTCCTACAACGATCTTTTGGCGCGTGAATGACGTGTGGGTGACAGAGACAGTGCCTTACAGTTTGCCTTGCCTGTATGGCACTGTCTCTATCACCCTCAAGTCATTAATATAGTGTCATTATTTTATGTTATTATTATGTCATGTTATTATTTTGTATGTTTTAAATCTAAATACGCGATAATTCGACTATTATGAATACATGTTGTCGATTCCAACGCCTTATTTAATCCAGATCTACATGTAATTATTCTTAAAGCACCGAACCGACGGGGCGAAAATCAAATGTTTGACAGGTAAGATTTGTATGGGAAATTAAAATTTTCATTTTTAGTATTTTCCTCGCAATTTTTCATATTTTCTCATCGCTGCAACCTTCCCTGAACTTCCACGAATATTTCAAGACTAAAATTAGCCAAATCGGTTTAGCCGTTATAAAGTAAAAGTTAGTTAACTCAGTTAAAAGTTCTGGTATTTATCGATGTGTGGGTGCACAGACATAGTAACTATGTCTGTGTGTAGGGTGCAATAAATTTTCGTTACGAAATTTTTGCATTCGGTCCCCGCGCCCAAGGCCCGCGATAAAAGCTATGCAATAGCTTAAAAACAGAATAAAATAAATATTTGAGTGGGCGCCCATAAATTCGACGCCCCAGCGATAGTTTAGTTACCTTTCGGTCCAAGAGATGGAAGAAGAGTGCATAATTTGTGGCTACAATAAAACAATTAAATATTTAAGTGAGGCTTTCATACAACAGACCAGATTTTTTGGCGTTTAATACATAGTGGTATGGAACCCTTCGTGCGCGAGTCCGACTCGCACTTGGCCGGTTTTTTATTGCTACTATAATGTGAATAGATTTGAACGATAGTTTCCTATAAATTAAGAAGCTAAAAAAATTTGCTACGGCTATGACGGTTTGTATCTGGCTATCGAAATACGTAGTATCTGGAGCTGCTCACAACTAGCATTTATGATTACCATTTGTGCTTTGGGTACTTTAGTTTTAATTAATTTATACTGATAAAAATAAATAATTTAATAGTTTTTTTAATGGACACAAATGACTTGCCGTTAATTTTTTTTCTTCATAATTTTACATCAAATACATAATTATACAGAAAAATTAACAAGGTGGAGGTCCAAAGCATATTAAGATTCTGCGTTAAAAACCTGATCGTTACCAAATCATGTAATAAGACCAATTTCTTTGATTAATAATATTACCAGCCATTTCTACTCTACATAACGACTCTACAGAACACAGAGTTCATCGCTGCATTAACAATTGTTTGCAGGAGTTAGTAGTATAACCTGACTTTGGTCGTCTCCTCGAAATACTGACTTATTGCTATTGGCAATCGAAGTGACAAGGAGTGTTGTCAACATGACCGTGGTATGGAGTTGCCAAACACACGACCTACATACGAGTATCGCTAGCGAAAGTTTTGTATTAGTACAAAAGGTTCATACATACACACTCTTTGTTTTAACGTCATTAAATAGTGATTAGGTCTTTTAAGTAGGTCATCTAATCTATATGTAGGTAATCTATATGTTACGAATGTCTTGAACACTTGAATGAAAAGAACGATGTGAATTTTGGCTTAAAGGTTTTACTTCCATCGTTATTGAGGTCTTAAGTTTAATCTATTAGTGTTCCCAGTTGTATGGATTAACATGGGACGTCCTGACTGTTGTAGATGTCAGGTTTCTTCCCACGATAATTTTTATCCCAGATAGGTACTAGATTTGCTACCACGGTGTCTGGTATGGAGGTTCTAGGAACATAATATAAAGGTTAATAATTAACGTTCTAATAGCATTAATTGCGAACTTTGCAATGAATTGTTATGTTCCTACTAAATAGAAAAAATTGATAAAATGAGGTAAGTAAACATAAAATTTATAATGATAATGGTTAAAATAAACCAGTAGTAATATGTGTATTACCTACTTATAAGCTCAGGTTTACAGAAGCGAAACGAGAGCGGTTAAGACTTCCTACTTTATATCTAAGCGTGCACTAACCATGCACTAACCAACTGTATAATATACTTGAGAACGTTACACATATACCTATGTATGTTAAACAGAACATAAACGTAGATTACGTGCGAGTAAACGCCATCTTCAATAATAATTGACATACGCAGTAACAACGCTCCATCCATATGCGAGGTAATTGGATTGCCGGGACTATATTTAGGTCGCATACTGACCTTTTGTGGGTGCTCCCATCTGGCTTAATACAGAAGTACTGGAAATTTCGTTTGGACAATTAACATTATGTTTTAACTGTGGGTACTCACGATACGAAAGTGTACTCGTAGTACGATGATGTGGAACATAATATGAAGCTTGGCTGCAACAGAAATTACACACGCAACAAATAATTATATTTCAAAGAAAATTAAAAAAGATACATAAATTTATATTAACATAGGTACGTGTTTTAGGTAAAATTTTAAGTGACGTCTGGATAATGAAAATATTTAGGATAATTTTTTATTGGCGGTATGAATTAACCTGAAGTTCCCGAAGCGGCAGACCTGAATCACACTGTCGAAGTTTTTTACATCACGCATATTATTACTAGTTTTGAACATGAATAATCGAAGCACAGCCACTCCATAGGTATGATCGCTTTGCCCGGCGTGTAGAACTACAATCACCACTGATGACGTCATTGTTTACTATTGAAAGCAATACGAATTGGTAAAGCTTAATCTCTACTCTCCTGTAGTAATAATAACGTTAATAAACCTTTTTTTTTGTTTTTAGCGTTAAAGTAATAAAATTCCATGAGTTCGAAATCTGTCTGTACGTTAAATTGAACTTTCATTCGGTGGAACGAATTTTGTTTACGACGACAGCTACGAGTTACAGTTATGTAGAAAGTGTTTCACAGAGTAATCTATGTATTAATACAGGTACCATCGAGCAGGGCTACTCAAACTTTTGGTTTTATGGACTCCTTTTTAACGTCGAACCATTATTTGATAGCCAAACTCTCTCTTTCCGCATGTCTTAGTAGTAAATTAAAAAGTTGCAGAACAAAATATGTTTTTTTTAATAAATGTAGGAAATGATAAACATTAATTGTATTTCGTAAGTAAACACAAATAAATGTAAAGAATTTTCCGACAAATGCAACCACTATCAACATACCAACATACACCAACAAATGTTATTTCTATATGGCATCCTGGAGGATCGCGGACACAACTTTGAGAAGCTCTGCCATAGAGAGTAAAAATTATAACGCATAATGTACAAAGATGTAAAAAATATTATAATCTATGCAAATTTTATAGACGTAAACGAGAAAAAATATGTTTTTATAATTATTCTTCTATACCTTATTATTTTTAAGAAACGAGATAAATTATCCGTCTGTCAGGAAATGATAAAAATATTTTTTTTTCTCAAAAGAATAGAGAGGTACTGATTAAATTAATACAAAATATTGAAAAATCTAGTAGGTACCTAACAATGGATTTCACTACAGTTATGTGCCTAAGGATTTCTCAGAGCAGTCAGGGTGGATTCCTAATCTTATACATATAATAATAAAATTAATATTGATCGACGATTGTACATATATATGGAAGATGCTAAAGAACAATTCTAAAAATAGTTATTATGAGTTCTTGTTTTGTTCCGTGTGTGTATGTGTGCCAATGTGCGTCTTCCTACCACAACTCGGAATCCTGACGTTAGGCTATGTGAGTGTTTAGCGTTATTTATTTACGTTATTTATCTATAGACGATGATGACCCAAATGGCGCAATGGCACACTGGACCGCTGTTCCGAGGGTTCTGGGTTCCCAGCGAGGCGGAAAGAATTATGAGTTTAAATATAAGTATATTAAATAGAGTTTGTGTCCTTGCCTTGTGTGTTTTGTCCATGGCACCCACGACACAGGGATCTTAGTGTGGCGCTATTTATCAATCTTGTAGATAAATACCCAAAACAATATTTTTCTCAATGGAATAGGTAAGCGTTTGTTAACAGTTAAGTGACAATAAGCATGACCACTAACCAGTCAGTAAGTTGGGAGAGTAAAGTGCACACGTGCCTGTGCTCTAACGATATATGCACAGTAATTGGATTGAATTGAATTGGTACGACGCTCGGAACTTTATTTAGGTCATAGTAGTCGACTGCGTTGCCAGTGACATTTAACCTACGGTTTAGTATTTCCACTGAAAGATTTATTGACCTTTTTTTTAATATTTAAAAAAAACTAACTAGTTGTCGCGATTGATTTGCGATGAGAGAGATTTAAACGGGGTTTAAGAGGAGATTTTGAGGTTGGCGCTAACATTTGTGTTATACGCCTTTAATTGTGGTAATACTTTGATCTCGTTGCATGAACGGTAAATAGACAAAAACATCGGTGAAAACATCTCAACCTTTTAAATTTACTAATGTAAAGTTTCACTTCACCTATGCTTTATCAATATCTTAATTGCACTAGGTTTATACTTTACACATAATCCTAATAAATACTGTTATAAGTAAAATACGGTTAAACACATTCATATAAATACGATGTATTCATAAGAATGTATCATAATTATAATTTAGGTTGTTATATTCTTCGGGAAACGTATACCTAGATCGTAGTTGCTTCTTTTCTGACAAACAAGCGAAGTATCAGTTAATTTCCAGGTCACGTATTGGGGCCGGGATGCGATTCCGCCATTACTATTGCGAGTACTGGACTTATTTTACTCATTTACGGGAACAGAAATTAACCATTATAACTATATGTAGGTAGTTAGAGAAAAGGAAAGCTATTGTAAGTCTATAGTATAGAAAACTTATAAGGAATCTGCAGAGAAGCAAGCCGTGCTTCTCAAAAAATCGTCTCTTAATAATTAGAAATAAAGAATTTAAAATCTGGTGGTGTCTATATTAATGTTTGGGATTTTTTATGGAATTAAGATAGCAAACGAGCCTTTTGCTCCCGACCATGACAACTGTAACTAACACAGAACAAGACTCAGAGGCTATGATAGTAAGCCAGTGAGCAATGGAGTTAGAACGTTAGTTGGTCAGTTTGTTAATAAGTAGGTACATAATAAGAACTGCGGCAGGAACTGTTATAATAGAAGTTACTTCTTACGATCAAGAAGCTGCTCATTAATTGATTGGTTACAAAAAAATGTATAAGTTCCCAGAACCAAATGTCGTATCAAAATAATTATTAATCCATAATCCTTCATAACACTACCGAAATTGTTTCTACTGGAATGTGTAGTTCCATGGAATTGCATATTATTGATGAGCGGTTATGCAATATAACCTACACACGATATCCACGTATCATATTGATTATATCGTAATCGCTGAATATTCCATCGCCGAATTTCAATATTGCGATAAATACTCCATAAGCGTAGATAGCCACGCTTATTAATGTAGTGCGTTTGTGACAGCCGATGGAAGCTTTATTGAGGTCAGCCTTATCGCTTTATTTACTGATGATACAACGTCTATATAGAAGCGTTGATTGCTTAGTAGTTTCCGTGAACGGAAAACAACTGACCGTAGTACACGTAATGTTGATCTGATTTATTCCTACAACAATTATTCATTTAAACTTCGATCTTTTCATTCATTCAGATACTTTTTTCATTCACTGGTGGATTCAGGATTTGTCTCAAGAGCCAAGGCCAAGGCCTCTACTTTGCCTTTTGAACCGTGTCGTAGACAGTTTTTCCGATTGTTTTGTGGATGGAAATAGATAGGTACTGTAGGTACCTAAATTTTCCCATTCAATTATGTATTTCTAACAAAATCAGCACATTGCACTAGGAATTCTATGTTCTTGTATTTGTAGATCAACACGGATAGTATCAGCAACACTTATATGACCTAATGATAAACGTTTAACAATCCGGATAGCGAAGACATATATGTATTGTATCCTTATCGCCAGGGAGCAACCCATCTGGGTTGTTAAAGAAAGTTGGCTATTTTGAAGCCCATGAAAGGGTTTTCTTACGCGGTAAAGGTACCGAAATATTTTCCATTGGGCGACTGAACTAGGTCTGTATTATAGTAGTTGTTGGGCGTTATTTCTCACTACCTTTCAGAGTTAATTAATTTGGAGTAAAAACAATGTCGCAGGTGTTTTCGGTTTTAATTGCCACCATCGAAATAGCCCCGTTATGACGTATCGTAAATTGCTCGCGTCTACGACATCACTGGGCCGCTGGCCGCGCCTGAAAAATTAATTTATTTGAAAGCTTTCGCTACAAAATCGGACTAATCTGGGCTGAATCGAGCCTTTTTCGTTTATTTATCCAGGATTTTTACGTTAAATGTACCGACCGAGAGTAAATTTGAATGGTCATGTTCATGGCAGCAATAATTGCCAAGTGGTTTGGAGAGCTACTCCAGTGGTAGGGGAATTTTGTTAGGGTCTAATATTTCCTTTTACCAGGTATGTACATATGTCCATCTGTTCCCGTATGACTCCCAAAATATAATCACCGCTAATAATGACGATCTATCGATTGGTCTGGTAACACCCTTACGTGTTCGATATTATGAATTTCATGTTATGAATTAGGATCGTGTACCTCGATGTGGCCTGTGGAACCCCTGAAAAATATAGTTCGTCCACCTTAAACGGTCAGCCAGTGACCCTTTTCGATCGAGACTTCTTGACCGTTTGGTCGCAACGAAGCCAATCTGTATGACGTGCCTTAAGAAGGGGTAAAATAGATGAAGTTGCATTGAGTCAAGGATAGATGGAGTCCCACACACCCCAAAAATGCGACAAAATAGCCATGGAATGTAATAAACTAAAGCTGATATTACAACACAAAATCATGGCTATTCCTATGGTATGTCAAAAGGTGAATGTCCTTTTTTTCGGCTGCCCTAGAAAGAGACT
The DNA here is from genome assembly GCA_905404135.1 of Hesperia comma. NCBI lineage: Eukaryota > Metazoa > Arthropoda > Insecta > Lepidoptera > Hesperiidae > Hesperia > Hesperia comma. The sequence continues at coordinate 7,868,151 of FR990021.1, read as the reverse complement.
TTAGTATATTGCTTACGACCCTTAGACGACCTGCAGACGATCCCAAACGAAACGCTTACGAGATTGTTGACTGAGTGTGACCTTATTGAAGAGAATGTTAATAGGTTGCTGTAAAATAATAATACCTAATATACGAATTATATACAAGCTAGTATGATACACTCAAATCTCCGCGATAGGATTCTGTGCCATGCGTCAGACGGAAAATACTTACATAAATAAATCGAACGTCATTTACGCGGGAACAAACATTAATAGTCCATCATAAATTGTAAAATGGTATTTACTTTAGCCGGGAATCGAATCCGGAACCGCTCGAATAAATATTTGATTAGCTATAGATTTTCTGTGAGATTTTAAGAGGGTATAAAGAAGACAATACTATGGCAGTGTGTTAAAATAGTGTTATACTTTAAATTTTTGCAGTGTAGTCGCATTATATATTGATTGTAATGCACATAACAAACTTTACCTATATGAAAACCGAAAACGAGTGAATGCAGCAATATGATGATACATGAACTCCAGATCAATGTATACTTAACGGAGAGTAAGTTGTCGTGTGCCGATGCCGTCTAATACACACAATAATAAAATTATGTCGTAAAAAAAAAAAAATTGGTTAATAATATAGGTGGTGTATTATTTTACTTTATTACGGCGTGTGAATATGAAATTATACTATGATATCGTAAGTAACTAATATTAATTAAATTGTTTTTGGGTTATTTAGAAAATTTTAGGTCTGTAACTGATCAGTATATTAAATTAAATTAAATTATATAACTTCAATCGCACTTCAAAATAGAAATACCCTCCTTTAATAGAAACATAGGTTACAAAGGTAGTCAAATATTTTTTCTTACGTTACTGCTTAGAGCGCTATGCTGGTTTTCAGCGCGGAAAATCTGCATGGAAGCATGTTGGTTTCAGGCGAGCCGGCGTCGCTCGTAAATTACTTCGGTCGGAATGAGCATCGACGGGGCGGCCGCCCCCACTCATATTACGTGATCGAGTGGGAAATTGTTTAAACGAGAGAAATTCTTTCTTCATTAAAACAGTTTAGCTGAAGTAAACTGTAATTATTTGAATAGCTTTTAGACTGAGTGTTATTTCGGTACTTATTGTTACGTTCGGATCAAAACTTGTCTAGTGACGTAGGTGTGTTTCATAATGTTTAGATGAACGACCTTTGAGCGAGTAGATTTAGAGGTTGTTTTTCTGAGATTTCGCGCCAGGGTTTTATTTATTTTTAATTATTACCTCGTCATCCACTTAAAGGCACTAAACAGATGAACAAACAGACACGCTCGAAAGACATTTTTCTTACCCGTATTGTCTCTAAAGATGATTAAGGTAACGTAGTACCAATCGGGATTGTTCGCGGGCACTTTTGTTTAATTAAAAATAATGTCTGAGGCAGTGTTTCCCCGACAATAACCGACCCGGACGAGATAGCTTGTTATATAAATTTCTGCCGAGTCCTGGGGGACGAGCGGGAGAGTAAGGCGAGGAAGTTGTGGCGGTAGTGTGAGTATATTATACCCATTTTCTGGGTCGTCCTTCCTACAAATACGTTTTATGCGGAAGCTAGTCTGACTTTTCCCCTTCACTCGAATAACCACCCTAATAATTCGGCCGAAGATCCGATTTAGCTCACAACGGAAACCGTCCCGGTAAAAGGTACTTATTTGATTAGGGTGTCAGCCGTATCACCGCTAGAGTGTGAGCTCTATTCCCGAGGTTTTGGATCAAATTTGCGTATTTCGATTTTTTGTGCACAACACCCCTTGTTTGGGAGAAGGAAAATTGATACAACGGTTACAAATAAATAAAAAACAATAGCAAAAAACATCTAAAATATAAATATGAGCTGACGTTTGCACCTGTGAGTATTTGGATTGGTGATATGATTTCAGTTAGGTACATTACTCAATGCTATCGATGTGACGCACAGAATTTAATCGGGCTGAATCAATTAGTGAATAGGCTTTTAAAAAGTTAGTGCATTTTACCATTAGAGGCAACGTCACTTATCACCAGAACAGATTGGATCAATCAATAACTAGTAAGTAATAATAACTTTCAAAAATCAAAAATTAAAAGTTAAGTATCTACTTTTCATTTTAACATTTGTTTCCACAGCGATGAACATGGGAACGCCCTTTGCGAGTCGATAGCGATAGGGTATACGAGTCAAACATCGACTGCATATTCAAACTAAGCGTTTGGTCAATATGAAATGTAAAAACGTGAAAAAAGGTTACCGAAATGAACGGACGATCGATCTCCGGTGACGCGCTCCCGGATTTTCCATTGGGAAATGAATTAGCTGAGAGCTGAAGCGGCGAATTTACATTTTTATTGACAAGCGATCTATTTTCAGAGCAGATGACAATCCAGGTACGAAATGTGTTCGATTGGGAAGGAAAATAGAGTTACAGATTTCGGGAGCGCAGAAGTAAATGATTTACATGTCGGCAGTTGGATTCTCGAATGCGAAGGATTGCTTTGCATGACTGCGTTGGTACTTTGTTATTGTTACGTAACTTTTAAATTATGAGTTTGTAATATAACAATGTTAATTTTAATGACACGAATAGTCGTATCTAAGATGAGCTCTGAAAGGTGAGCCTGTGGTTAAAAAATATAGCAACTGAACCAATTCATCATACAATACAAAACCTAGTAGATTTCTAACACAACAAACCATCGCTCTGTTACATAACAAACATTTCCATATCCGTATTATATCCATCCATATTACACGTCGCACGGCACAACAATAACGACGTTGTGAAACCCTATATTTAATAACAAGATACGTCATCACATCCAAACCACAACGCAAAAGTAATGCGCATAAATGTCACCAACACCGATACGTACCTCATCTACAAATTGAGCCAAAAACGAGGAGTAATTATTTAAACCGTCATATAAATTACGGCTCAAACTTTTCACGCGGCACCTGCGTGTGTGTGCGTGAACCACCCTGTAAACACGCTGCCGAGCCTGAGTGGGTATCTCACCGTAGACTGAAAATGGTTCCATCATTTTATTCCTCCATCCTTTTTCAGCATTGTGGAACTTATACAGCGGATGTAGCACTGTATAAAGCGATGCAGACTATTTTAGGGACGTACAAACTGATATCATGTGAACTATAAATTTAAGTTATTTAAAAATACGGTTATGTAATTGTAACATTTGTAAGTGTAGCTGAGGGATTATTATTATTTATGAGGAGGTAGTAGTGGATTTATTATATAAAAAGTGATTATATTAAAATAATGTAAGTATCTTAATTATTTAATTAATATCAGTCATTGTACAATATAGACATTGTAATAGACTTCACCCGTTTCCCATTATAAGTAAGCTTACGTAATAGTAGAGTAATTATCTAATAACAGATTCAGGACACAATTCACACAAACAGTTGTTACGTCACGGCGAGTTTTCTACAACTTGTCCGTATATTGTACGGGGTAAGTATCAGCTTGAAACATATTTAGCTTTGTTCCCTTCACTACGGTTAATCTGTCCCGTTTCCTCCCGTGTCAAGTGCAGATAGACTTTTTGGGTCGGGCGCGGGGTGGGGGCGGGAGGGGGTGTCGGGTGACCCCACCTCCCTTCCTGATGATGAAATATTGTACACGTGGTCTGATTTTGAATGACAACGTTTTCCTCGGCCGCGCGGGAGCATCCACTTTCATCGCGTCGTTTTATGGCGAATTGAGGATTTGCTCTGTGTAATGATCTTCCTTTATAATGTATTCCTTGCCACATGTTGTAAGCGGATGAAAATTTAAGAAGGCAATCGCTTTTAACAATATATAAATTCCGAAATAATTGGGACGAAAGATCGGCATTGCTCCGTGTTGTAGGTAGGTTTAATAGCTGGGTGTTATCATATTTAATCAGATAAAGTACAAGGATGGATCCCAAAGGTCAAATGGATTGTGGCCTTGGCCGGTTTGTTTATTAATTCGTGGCCGATACCAACCCGCCCAGTGAGCCGCCCAGCGCCCGCCACCCGCCTTAACCCAACGAATGCTAAACAGTATGGCGTTTAAAACCATTTCACGCTTCACTAAAGTTAAGTGGTAAATTTTAAATTTAATATCTTTATTTATTTAACTAATGCGATATTAACGTTTACCTTGTTTAACAAAAGGTGTACAGCACTAGATGATGGGAGATCGCGACCGTTTACCTAATTTATGTTCTACCGTCGATCTCGAACAATTTAATCTCCTCTGAGTGTATCGACGGAGAAGGCCCTACTATTTATTCCCACTTCTTATTTTCACCTTGCGAGTTCTAAATAACAAGATTCGTGGAATAGATTTTCGACCTAAGCAACGTTGCGTTGGGTCTACATTCGTTCGATTAGAAATGATCGGTTCGCAGACGAGTCGGTGGATCGGTCGATTGATTAATTCGCCCCTTACCTCAAGAGGAGATTTATTGGTTCCGCCGTACGCAAAACTGCGGGTTGGTAAAAAATCTCTATCGAAAATTGAATAGAAAAGCCATTTCGAAGGCCGCTGCGAACGAATCTGTTGATACGGTTCGCATTGGCTTTCACGGCTATCTTCATTTTATTTGCCGGAGCAGATTAAGGTGCGAAGCTTTTGAGACTCTTCACAATTCTATGAATACAGACTATGCAAGCCACAAGGTGCGAAGTGAATTTACCGCGTAATATCTATAGTTTAACTATTAAATAATCTTCTTTATAAGATTTTCACCTTATAACTTTAGCAGGTCATGGCAGTCTTTACACAATGCGACTTTTTATTTTAATTGTTGAAATTAATTAATTGTAACTTATGCAGAAAGAACAAACTGAATAAAAATATTATTATAAAAACAAAAAACCCGACTGCTTACAAAAGAACTCAAAAGAAAAAAACAAGTGTCACAATATATCAACATAAAATACTTCATGGTGTTGCAGGCGGGGACAAAGGTAGTATACCTACTTGTGATAAATCTTTTTCTACCCGTAGGTAACAGTATTGTTTGTCCCCGCCTGCAGCACCATGAAGTATTTTATGTTGATATTGTGACACTTATAAGCTTGTGTTCTTTTGTAAGCAGTCGGGTTTTTTGTTTTTATAATAATATTTTTATTTCAGACTTTTTAGTGTTTTCATCGAAAAATTCTACTTTTTGGGATGGTTTTTGACAATTTGTGTTAAAACGTGTGCCTAAACCTTACATGATATACGTATATATATTTTTGAAAAGGTATTTTCACGATCTTTCATTTGATACCCATATTGCTAAGATAACAAAAAACTCAAGGTTATCCCCTCTTTTTCTTCCATTTTCGGGCGCCATTTTGAAAATTCATATAGCCTGTGACACTTCCACAGTTCTAACGAATTCAACGATACCTCATATGTCGAAATCCGTTCAACCGTTTGGGCTGTGGGGCGGCACAAATAAATGGACATACATACATAGGTACCTACACTCGAAAAACATAACCCTCCTTCTGACGCAGTCGGGTAAAAAGAAGATCGATGCGCAAACGCATACCTACATCGAAACTCATATTATAAAAAAAACTGGAATTTATTATTAAGCTAAAAAAACGAGTTTAGCGAGTTAATAAATTAAATATTTAATTTACAATTTCAGGATGTCACTGAAACTTTGCTGTCGGCAATGTAAAGTCAAGGTCGGCAGAGGGAGCAATTTTGATGATGTAAATAATTAATTAGGTAATATTATGTAAAATTATTTTAAGGACCCAATTTATCGTGTTATATAATACAATGAAATATAATAATTAACAAAATTTCTTGCTTTCTTATTCAAGGTACTATAAGCGTGAAATGATGATAGAAATGGTCGTATATTCCGACAGCTTGTGTCGGTCCTAAGTGATCGACCGAATTAAGTAACAACGGGTACGGTTCGTAGTAAGATCGGTGACCGCTAAGGGTAGGTACACATACAATATAATATAAAGTAGGCAATTCTGTGATTTCAAGATCATTTAAAGATCTCGGTTCCGGCTACTATCGTTATCATGAAGCAATCATTAGGCCATTTTGAAGGTCTATGGCCAATCTTAAAACTTCGATTCGGGCTACCCACTCTCCTCCAATCCCTACTGGAGCTTCTGAACTATGCTAGACCAAGTAGAGTAGAGACCCGTGTCCTGTAGTAAGCCATTAATACGTATATTGAAGTCAAACGTGAAATTATATCACTTCTATGTTTTCCTTAAACAAAGCAAATTGTGACGTACCTAGTTCGTAGTCATGCAATCCAATATTTAACATTTCATGGTGCCGTGAGGGCGTGACCTTACCTCGAGCCTCACTCAAGGACTAAACTGTCGTCAATATTGTCATAAACCTCTGTATACATACAGCGCATTCGGGTTATTTTCTATTTCTTATCAACGGATCGAATATTATTTCCCTTACCTTACTAAACATAACATTTCAGAAATTCTTCGTGCTTACCATTTTCAAGTACGAATATTTTTCGAATCTATCACAGCTATACGTTGCTAGACTTTAAGAGATATTTTTATTAGTCAAGTAAATAGCAATATCCTAACGTGACGACACTTTGGCGAATTATTAAATTTAATGCATGTATGTATTTCTATATTTACACACACGCCCACAAGCAGGCGAGCAGACATTCAAATAGAGTTAAATTGTTCAGTTAAATGACAACATTTTATTGGAGACTTATAAATACTACGTGTACGTTACTCGTGTAGGCGGAAATTGAATCTAAGAGCGTAACTTGAAAATGTCAACATTTTGTGTATAAATAACTTATGACGCAGGCACATCTACACGAGTGTTAGTACGTATGTCCACGTACGGATAAAGGAAGATCGAAAATAAAAACTCCCCGCGGGTGGAGGGGTTTAATCCCCAAACATATTACGGGAATGTTGGTAGGTCGAGACCGAACATCTCGATTTTGTTACGAAAATCTACCTCCAAATTTTTATTACGGGAATTTGCTTAACTTTTAACGAGGATATTGTTTAGAACTGTTTGATAAAATCATGGGACCTAATCATAGAAGTGTTAAAATTAGTAAACAATGTTATTGAGTTCAAAATCAATTGGTACAATAAACCAACGGGACCACGGGTAAACACCCTTTTCATTATACTTAGTCCATAATAATGAAATTAAGGAATATTATACTAATTTTTTTTCTAGGTACTTGTTAATTATGATCGATCAAAGCATAACTGGATATTATTGCAACGATAAACTTAGTTGATAATGACTCTGTTCACCAAATGCCTTGATTTGATTTTTTGTTAACATACATAATATTATTGATGTGATCTATAAATGTTTTTCTTTTTAACTGACTTCAAATAGGAGATTCTAGAGTCGACTGTATTTTTTAACTTTTTAATGGATGATTTTGATAATCCTTTTTTTTAAAGATAGTGCTTTGTTGGCAGTGCGTTTGGTCTGGTATCATATAAATTTTAACGTCATTTGCTTCGTAGTTTTTGAGTTATATCTACTGATCGATTTTGAAGTCTGTTAGTTTTTTGTAAACAGTTAGTTATTTATCATCATCTCGTCATCATCATCATCTGATTGTAAGTGGTTGCCGTCTCCCATTGTTACCAGGAATACAGGAATGTTTAGGCTTAACCAATGCGTTTCCCGGCAAGAAAAATACAGAATTAAATAGATAAATCAGGAGTTTTCTTGGGTCACAGGTGTTTTTCATGTCTCATTTGGGAAGTCCATATCATTTGCTACGCAGGAGCAACTAGTGTGGGAAGGGTATCTATAGGGGCATGGGAAAGGGTTGATCCTAGTTGTTATTTGTTATCTTTACTGTTTTAGCTACTAACCTTATCTTGAATTTTAACAGGTACCTTAGTGACAATACCTACAAATAAATATTTTACATGCAATAATGAAAGTTTATTTCTCAGGTTCAATTCACTTATTCAGAATATTTAATTGATCAAATCTTACTATACTTTATATATTTTTTACTCAATTTGACCATTAGTTAAAGTAGTTTGACGTAATTCACTCATAATAAAAATAGGAGTCACTGGAATAAATTATACCTTTGAAGAAACAATTTAAAGTCAAATAAAAGCGTTACTTAATGCAATAGAACTGAGGCCCAACTAACTTGGTCACGTGGTTAATAAGGTTAGAATGTGGTAAGCTAACAATCACCTAGAATGCCGTTGGAAATAAAATATTCATGTAGATCGATCACTGGCCCAGAAGACGGCGAAATATGGCATTGTTAGAACAGGCGTTGGTTTTCTCACGTACTCAGCCTTTCACTTACATATTACCAAACCTCTGACAGAACTAATTTCTACAAAGGCAGTCGTATCAACCGACTTTCGATGTTACCGGCTTGTCCAAGACAAGGGCAGCGTCTGTCCGCGATGAACGATATTTCACTGTGCAGGAGTCGCGGAGAGTATGGAATCGTCACTCCTCGCGAAAAACAAATTTATAGCATGTGCTTAAACTTCAATTCAGCTTGAAGGCAAAATTTAACTAAGGCTTTTTAAATTCTAAAATGTACCTTAATCACACGGGCGGAAAGCTGGAATTTGTTTAGGTTACATTAAAACGACTTCCATTTCGAACGCGAACGCAGTATAACAATATTATATTATGTTACTTTTTCTTTATTGATACATTATATGAATAAAGAAAGAAGTAACATAAGTATGTAACAGTTTTTACAAGATATATTAAAAATCTATCTTGTAAATTATCCATTTTATTTTCACTAGATAAATATTTTATTTCTGCGATATCCATAATGTGCAACGTGGTTGAACGTTACACTTGTGGGTTTAATAGCTTCTTTGGATTTGTCATTATGGGATCTTTTATTACGTTCCCCTACATTTGTATCTCTTTAAATTATAAAAGTTTAAACATAATTTATTTCACAATCTAAATTACAGTTTCTACATATAAAAGCACGGCAAGCATTTTGATAAGATAAAAAACAGTACCTGTATTACTATATTGCACATTCTTATAAAGCGTAAGGGTCGGTCGCCCGAAGCAACTTGTCTCAGAATGATCACAATTCTTTGGATTCTGTGGACATCATCAGCCATCTTTGCCTTAGATTATCCTTTAAATTTTGGTGTTTTACAAGTCCGCATGTTTCATCTGTCTCAGGTAAGTTTTCCTTTATCCATTATGCTTCACCTTTTAATGTCATTACTGATAGTTTTAACAGGAGGTCAATGAAATCCCTTTGCCAAAGCTGAAGATAAAAAGAGATCACAGTCAACATTACATTAGGAAACTCTGTCTTGAAGCTCATGGCGAATACCCCGCCAGAGCGTTATTGGCGGGGTTTTCATGATTTTTCTGCACCATTCCTTACTAGAGCTGCATGGGGGTGGCTTAAGGCCTCTTCAATGATGAAGACCCGTGCACAAATTAAGGAGACCATTAAGGCATGGAAGGCAATTCTTGCTGGGGCTCCAGTGACTCATCGCAAAATCACACGGCCAACCTGGATTATTTCTATTGCCGATTGTTATACTAAAAGTGGTGTTTTTCATCAGACCTCATCTTCGCTTGCTATAAGGCTGTGGGACGTGACCCTTAAGCTATGATCTTTAACGACTAGCGGCTCTCGAGAGGTCGAGTCGTTTTTCAAAGACATTCGAATTATTGTTGTTGTCCATGCATGGAAGTCATTTGTATGCATCTAGATTGGAGGTCATCACAATGTTCTAGAGAGTTCCGCGTTGTTTTGAGAGGCACTTGAAATAATCCGTGCACTTTCGACTGTGATTTGTTTTGCCAGTTAACTTCTTGATCCGTGACTAAAGGTTCTAATGTCTTTAATATTTAATACTGAATCACTTTTGTGATTTTTTTCATGTCTTTTGTTTACCTGGGTATTGTTATGTTGGTAACTACATACTATTGAAATGTGATATCTAATATCTAGGCAATCTGCAGTTCAAGATGTCAGCTATAAACTGTTATTCATTGTTAATTGATTTAAATTATCAGCATACATTGTTAATATGTTAGTAGGTATACCTACATGTCAAATGAAATTGCTTTGAAATGAATAATAGGTAGTCATGCGAATTAAAAAAAGAAAATGAAATAGAACTCCTGTTAGTCGTGCTTCGAAACATAATTGACATTGCTACCTTACGTGAAGAAATTATTGGGACTGATCAATTTTATTGCAGTGTATATATTTTCTTACGTCATTTGTAAAACAGTGCACCCAAAAAGTTGCGAGTGTTGCGACGGCTTTAGTCGTACAAACTGCACACCGATACTTACCTGGCGAGCGTTTTGACGTAACAAATGATCTTTTTTATTTCGCCTGCGCCCGCGCACCGGATACGCGTTGGTTCCTGTGAGAATGTCGAACCCGATTTTTTTACCCTCCAAAAAGCGGATGTCCTTCGGTCGACCGGTTATGAAAGGTGTCGAACATATGTCCAAGTTTAACCGATTACAATTGACGCCTATCAATTGGATGGTAATAACATGTAGATCATTATTAACAATATCTTAATCTTATTAGGTATATAAAGTGAATTTTGTATAGCCCGAAATCTTCGGGTCGTTGTGGTTTTGATGGTGAAATGTATGGGGGATGTGAGGTATCCAGTACATCCCGATATCCAAGAATAGCTCTGCAATTGGTGAATTGGTGAAAGCTATTCAAGAATGGATGAAGGAAGAAGACTGGAAATAATCTCCAACTTTCTACCACTTGGCTTAACCCCGAAATTTACTCTCGCTTTCAACTTAAAGGGACCATCCATCTCTGTGTATCCTACTAATATTATAAATGCGAAAGTTTGTAAGGATGTATGTGTGTGTGTGTGTGTGTTTGTTGCTCTTTCACGCAAAAACTACTGAATGGATTTTTCAAACTTTCGCATTTATAATATTAGTAGGAAGGATTAGTAGGAAGTAGGATTGACTTACTTTGAAATGCATGCAAACTCTCAAAGCAGGTATTATTTGTATACACATAATTATAATTAGACAGGCGACTTAATGGGACAATTCATACTGCGTACTGGGCATAACATTGTATATTGCCTAGTAGCACACAGCAGTTCTTATTAATAACGAGCCACCGAATAACGATCACACCGACATGCCGCTGCAAATGATGCAGTTTAGCTTTATAATTTTGATCTACACCTGTCGTATTAAAATCACCTGCCGACGAATTGCTAAGACGAGAAGTGCGTAGTCTTGCGTTGTGCGTTTCCACTGTTTTACCTACAAGTTTGTATTATTTGAAGGTAGTGTAACAACAACCCATAACTGTCCCACTGCTGGGCACGCCAAATGCGGAGTGGCGGACTTCATTCTCCTTTGAGTTTTGTGAACTCTTCGGCGTGCAGGTTCACGATGTTTTCTTTCGTCGTTGTAGCATTTTTTTTCCGAGGGGGAAATCTTCAAAAGATACCCGAAGGTTATGTAGGATTTGTACCTACTAAAACCCCCTCGATGGCCTCCTGGCGCAAACGGTGAGGCTCCGGGATCTCCAGTGGAACACACCGGAGCCACTCCAGCGCAACGCCCATAGGGCCCACCCGGTATTTTATCTTCCCTACTTAGTTATGGCCACTTAGGCCGCCCCGAGTTCGTCTTCGAGTTCGAGCGGGATCGGCCCTCTGTCGGTCCCGCTCGGCGGTCTCCTTCTTAACCATTATGGTTTCGCAGAAGGAGACCATACTATTCCATGACGCTTTGTCCGCCAGCATAGCTGCTACTATAGCTGGCGGAAAAAGGTCTCTTCCGATTCCTTCGACCAGGACGCGCCGCTCGGACTCCCATGCGGAGCACTCTTCGAGCGTGTGCTGTGCGTCGTCCCGGTTCCCACCACAATGATGGCATCGTGTTGTTGCCTCGCGTCCGATCCGCCACAGATAGCTAGTGACATTGACATGCTTAAAACGCACATTATTCCGAAAGTCAGAAGTGCGTGTTTCGAACCCGGACCCCCGACAAGATGGCCATTATTATTATTAACCGCTAGGCTGTCACCGCTTCATAAGTGTAACATAATCATATGTAATTTAGACAATAATTTTCCATAAATAAATTAATACAATAATTTTCCAAGGCCAAAGGCCAAAGGTGCACTTAAACCTGATATAGATATTTCAGTTGTCGCTCATTGGTTCAGTAATGCTAGATAGGTAGGTACTGTAAAATCCGACACCACTTGTAGCGGAGGGAATCTTCAACTAGTTAGGTTTTAGAATTCTGTTCTTCAATATTTACCAACGGAACCTTATTAATAGGTATACCTACTTGCACAGTTTGTCTGTGGCAAAAAGCTCTCTGTCTTTGCAGAAGTAAGTAGTTAGATACCTGAAATTTTCAGAAATGGATGTTACTGCATCCACCATCACAAAAAAATAATAAAAAAGAAAAAGTTATTAGTTACTTGACCGGTTTTTATAAAGTTGTGACGGTACGATATCAGGCGACAGTGGACACAGGGTTTCAGTGAGTGACATGCCGGTGAATTTATTACCTATTATAATTATTTTCACTATCTGCAGATGCATTAAAATTTATCCTTTGCCGCTAAGTTTAGAATAACTATTTCAAATTTATTTTCAAACAAAGAAAATATTACTTTAATAGTTAAGTTTTACGAGTTGATGAATATCGTACTTATAATCTTCTTAATTAAATTAAGTAAGTGGGTTCATGTTCTGTGCTTGGAGACGGCTATTTTAATATTAGGTACATATTAGGTTGGTATAGTTTACAACGACTGATCTCGAATTACAAATAAAAAAAAAAATACCAAACGTTTAGCACGAGGTACCTACTACTTCGTTTCAAAAAAAATCTTATTAAAATTAAAAACGGCGAAGGTACCTATGGGTTACTTTGACATGGTTTATTATTGTCACGATGTTTGTACATTGTTTCGAGAATCCTCCAATGGACCCCCCATTGTATCCCCATATTTTGTAGTTAAATTCAACCAACTTTGATTAATCTTAACCAAACGTGGACAAACTTAGAACCCTGCAATCTCTTCTTAACACTAATTCCGAAAAGATAGTTGAATTTCCGAAAACAACAATATAATTGACAGATAGTTTAATCTAATTTATTATATTCTCCATTTTATGTGTATTCAAATATTTAAAATAATGGTATATTAGTTACATAAATCTTGTTTTATAAAAAGGTTTTAGATTATTACGATATTTTACAAATGATGTGCAATGAGCCGTTGGCTCTGCGAAATTGTACCTTCCTCAAAGAAATTTGCTTTTTAACAACAATACATGCAATTAATTTTCTGTATCTTTACAACCGTTGATCATTTGGCGTGTTGCATTCACGTCATTGCATAGTATCTTATCATTAAGATGACCTTTGTTGATTATCATCCTTTACCTAATGATAGGATTTATGCCGTGTCATTTTATACTTGCAATAAGTTCGCTATGAAATCGAAACAAATAATTAGCCGCCTATTTCGGCTGCACCGAATGAATAGCGAATTTTCTCACATCTCTTAGCCACGCTTTTAAACGTTTCACAGTCGAATGTTGGAGTTAGTAAACATATTATGAAATATTATGGCAACAAACGCAATTCTAGTTCGGACCTTATTTACTGCAGCTACCTGGGTTAAAATTAGAAGTGTGCCAGTTAAAAATAGTCGATCGGTAAAAAGGTGGGTGCAGTCACCACGTCCGACTGGTAGACAAAAGGTGTTCAGGCCACGTGTGTCTCCGTCTAGGACAGCGTCTCCCAAAGTGGGCCATAAAGCACTCTCATTGGCGTTAAAATCCTTCATGGGTTTATTGAAAGGCATATAGACAGTTTATGGGGCATTACTTAATTTGTTTTACCCTGTGTTTTGTCTCCTTTATATTAAATTAATGCATATAAAAATGCAATAAGCATTCTGCTATGAAGTGTTTTCTCTTTTTTAATTTACCTTTAATTCAATCAGTTACTAAGTTCAATAATCCATTTATTAGTAATATTTATTTTTATTTTTATAGGGAGCAGGCGACGATATAAATTTGAGAACTTCTGGTCTAGGCAGATGTCGCGTGCTTACTCTAAACTGGGGTTTGATCCTTGAAATGTGACAATATATCGTGTGCTACTTATTACGAGTGATCATTGCAAACAAAAATAAACACTTGTTTTATGCATAAATATACACTTGTAGAGTCTACAGATAAGTGTAGATGTACTTATTTATATTCAGGCAGTTAGGCCTTGCTAAGCCTGGATTTGGTCGTTAACAGGGAGTTGATTCCTCTTTAATTTAAATAAGCATTTTACAAATTTTTGGTATTTATTTAATACTTGTTACAAAATAACAATTACTCTTAATAAGCTTCACAATAGATGTGTCGAGAATGCTATAGACAACACACATACAGACTAAGGATATAAATTACACATCATCATTCAAATTTCCATCTGACTGGGAATAGAACCCAGGAGCCTTCGAACGGGCGTCCGGGGCACACCATCCAATGCACCATACACCACTGTCATCTCTAATTCTCTACAACTAAGTTATAAAGCATAATGCTTGAAAAATAAGTCATAATATTTATACAGCCCTAGTGAAACCTTTTGTTATTATAATATGGTTGCTAAATAGGTTGCGTGATCGCGATATCGCAGTATGTGCGGCAGGTCAGGTAAAGGTGTACGAGGCACGTGCTACTCGGCAGATGTCCTCTGCTTAGTGCTCAGTGCTGCCCTCTTTGCCGAACTAGACGTTTGTGTATTAATCCTTAATACGTCTGTAGATGATGCTGGTACATTTGAGGGACAACGAGAATAGTTGTAATAATGAAATAATAAATTATAGCCTTTATTCTACTAAGTTGTTTAAAATAATTAAATATTTTTCATCTGTATTTATTTACATCCTTCTAAATTTTAACTTAGAAATAATACTCTTTTATAATTTAGTCAAGATAATGTGATCATCAGTGTTGGAAAAAAATCGAAGGTTTACAAAAATAAACCCGGAAAATTCTGATAGCTATAAAGTTCATAAGGTAAGATTAAAAATATCCATGTTTTACATGTAAAATAATTTATAATATTACAAAGGTTTTTACTACATTAATTGTGCATCCGCTTGTATGTACACATAAACTCAGTATTGTTATTTGTAAATTAAAAAAAAACAAAACATTGTGGCCATTCCTAACAACAAAGAATGTTTCTCTTTTATTTATGGTAAACGTTAATACCAAATAAAATTATATTAAAATTATACCACCTGCTAATTTTACACTCGTAATTACACGCACGTGCAATCGTTATAAACACGAAACCTGTCGACAAGTTTAGTGGAACACCTTCGAAATACAAACACGTTGCATGACACAATCATGACGAATAGTCATAAAGCAATTTTTTATGGAATTAAGTTACAGTGCCACCAACTTATTTCTGAAATGGCAAAAATTAGAATTAACGACGCCATGTTAAAAAGTCATTCATAATTCATAAGTACGTTGTGGTCATTCATCTGTCAGTTGAACTCTCAAATTGCGTGCAATGATTGGTCCAATGCGTCCGAGAGCGCCTCTCTTCATTTCAAGGTTAAGTTGCTTTTACTGTAGCAAACGATCATGCAGCACTACCCTTTTGACAACTGTGACCGACACAGAACAACACTCACATCGGGACTAGGAAAGTTAGTCACATTACGTATTAGTTGTAGTTAGTAATTGTTGGTTAGAGACTTTTTTTAATCGGTCATCGATGCAGTGCTACCCTCAAGGACTAAGATTGTCATCTCTTAAAAAGCCTAATCGGTCCACTCTTTAACAAAAATCGAACAAACACGTAAACGAGAGCGCTAGATTTTTTCACCATAAACAAACTGACCACAATGCCAAAATTCGTAAATGAAAATAAAAATGAACTGTAACATTTATAAACTTAAAATCTATTTTGGCGTGAACACGAAGATTTGTGTTGCTTGAAACCACATGCACTGCAACGCAATAAAGGTGTTTTCATCACACCTATTCGAAAAAGACGACTTGATTCGGACTTACGGGGTTCCAAAGTTGCTGTTTTCTATTCAGCGGGCGGGAATGAATTTTCATACAACTTTTCCTGCCGGCTGGATCTTTTCCGTCCTATTTTGAATTTAGAACATTTTAGTATTTTGCGCTAAAGAAATCGAACGCAAATATTGTTTGAATAAAGAATGTCTGGTACGACGCGAGGGCCCCGCCAGCTGAATAATAAAAAAAGAAATCAAATTAAGATTTCGTTTTCAAATTAAAATTAAGTTTTCGTGCATTTTTACGTATTATTTTCTATTATATATATGTATATTATTTTCTCATAGTGGGTGATGAAAAGTAGAGTGTATAACTCGGGTGCAAGTATATTTTTGGCTCGGGCGACGTACTTTGAATCCCTCACTTCGCTCTGGATTCAAAAATATTACTTTGCACCCTTGTCATACAATCTACTATTATCCACTGAAGGTGTCGTGACGCAATGTCTGCGTTTTACACGTCATGGCTAAACATTTTATTTCTAAACATACATTTAAACTGAAACTAAAAGTATAATAGACAGTAACATCAATTACATTTGTGTCTGATTAAGTTAGTGTTTATAAATTCGATTAATAATTATACACTTAAAAAAGTATTTACTTTAAAAGTATCTATTTTAAGCTCCTTACGACATAAATGTTTATTTATAATTATATGCACATTAAAGAATCATTATGTGGTAAAGAACTGATTGCATCACAAAAGCCTCGAAGGAGGGTACAACTAACACGATTGACAAACGTGTAAATATGTCTAAAAAGTCCGAAAAATAGTGTCAAAGTCCATTGTAAAAACGAGATACAAAATAAAAGACGTGTGGCACTCGGAGACTGCCGCGGTAAAGCTATTGCATAGCATTATATATAAATTAACAAAACAAAAAATAATAAATACTACATGTGTGATAATAATAATAAAATGTATGTATATAGAATATAGAGTACTAACTCATTTACTTTCACTATTTTTTCGCGACTTTCTTCATTAATAAATGCACTTTGTTTATTCATATTTAAAACACTTTGTATTATACGAGTACAGATATTCACTGTTTTACAGTGGGCCAAGAAAGTGGTGTACCAGTTTTCATTTAGTTGACTAGTTATCAAAAGTTACATCAAAGTTCATAGGCAATATCACTGAAAGAGACGCATAATAATGACGTAAGCCTAATTGTTAAGAATACGTACATCATAACGTCACATTATAGGTGCAAGACATTTTAATCTTTATTAGAAACGGATAATGCTTTAATTTGTGCAAAGAAGATTTAAATATTCTGAACAAAAGCATAAGAACTATTTCAGTTGACAAAATAATTCTTTTTAAAAAGAAAATTGACATTTGACATTTAAGTCCTACAACGATCTTTTGGCGCGTGAATGACGTGTGGGTGACAGAGACAGTGCCTTACAGTTTGCCTTGCCTGTATGGCACTATCTCTATCACCCTCAAGTCATTATAGTGTCATTATTTTATGTCATGTCTATGTTATTTTGCATGTTTTAAATCTAAATACGCGATAATTCGACTATTATGAATACATGTTGTCGATTCCAACGCCTTATTTAATCCAAATCTACATGTAATTATTCTTAAAACACCGAACCGACGGGGCGAAAATCAAATGTTTGACAGGTAAGATTTGTATGGGAAATTAAAATTTTCATTTTTAGTATTTTCCTCGCAATTTTTCCATATTTTCTCATCGCTGCAACCTTCCCTGAACTTCCACGAATATTTCAAGACTAAAATTAGCCAAATCGGTTTAGCAGTTATAAAGTAAAAGTTAGTTAACTCAGTTAAAAGTTCTGGTATTTATCGATGTGTGGGTGCACAGACATAGTAACTATGTCTGTGTGTGGGTGATGGGGGTGTAATAATTTTTTCGTTACGAAATTTTTGCATTCGGTCCCCGCGCCCAAGGCCCGCGATAGAAGCTATGCAATAGCTTAAAAATAACAGAAATAAACGTAGCGCAAGAGATAATTCCACACGGTGTTTAATATGATGCACACATGACACAGTTCGTTTCGTCAGTAGTCGTTAAGTGGAAGAGAACTTTACACACCTCGTGACTGTGTAAGCGGCTAGCGTGCGGTGTGGCGTTTACATACAATCGTCCTCCTCTTGCACAGTATACGTCGGAGCGAGACGCAACGCGTGTGGCCTGTGGCGTGGCGGCAGTGTGCGACGAGGCGACTGCAAGGCCACATGTTTGCGCGTGTCTTCACTGCTAGGTAACTTCGATCTCGTAAGTACACAATTGCTGTTTTATATGTAATTTTACGTTCATGCTTGCGTTTTAACAATGCTGAGTTTGATGGGAAAGTTACTAACATTACCTTGTTTGTTCGATTCCCGGCTAAGGTAGCGGTGTGTAACATAAATGTTTGTTTTGTGTCATGGATGTTGTAGTGTTGTGTGTGGCAACACTTGTTTGACTTCTGTAAGTTCATTTTAAGCCTCAATCTTTTGCAGTCCTAAGTGCATCGCGGTTTATCTTATAATACTTATTTTGTTGTAGAGAGAAATGGTTTGATTAGGATGTCTTTATTTCTTGCACAGAAAATAAAGGACATGGCCGAAATTTGCCCCAAGCTGTACAACATAAAAGTTTTACAGTCAATGAAATAAAATAAAACATCAGTGGCAAAAAAAAGAATTTCAACTTGTTTTATTTGAATTTGTCACAAATGTTTAATGTTGGTATTAAATATTCTTAAAAATAAAATAAAATAAATAGATGAAATAATAGAACACTGAAAGTGCAGTGCATTGCGTGTATTTTTTCAACTGCTCAAAAATAAGTAACTTATAAGGAGACTTAGTTTTAATAATTACGACCATACGACCCGAATGGCGCAATGGTTAACACGCCGATCGCTGTTCCGAGGGTCCTGGGTTCGATTCCCAGCGAGGCGGCAATTTGAATGATGAGTTTAAATTTCCGTTCTCGGTCTGGGTGTGTGTCCTTGTCTTGTGTGTTGTCCAAGGCACCCATGACACAGGGAATCCTAGTGTGGGGCTTTGAGTGTGAAGCGTTATTTATTATTATTTATTTATTATTAAATATGCAACAGAGTAGATATTATATATCAATGATGTAGCATAATATTTGCCGAGGATTTTTAGACTTACGTGTACTGACAACACTCCATGTGATGGTATTGTACTCCTTCTGGCGTTATTATCTGTCGCCAATCATTGATTGACACTAATCCATGGATGCACTCATTGATCTATAAGTCTAAGTAAATCCTATCTCTATGGTATATTCCTATCTCTATGGATGCTCTAATCACACTCTTCTGTCATACTGTTTTTGTTGTCATTTCTGGCTCACCTTAGCCTACCTTTTGTATTTTTTAGTATAGGTATTTGTACCTAATCGTTAAACTCGCTGTCGTTAAACGATTAGGTATTTTAAAGGTAAAATCTGTTGATTTATTATCACCTAGATGGATATATATTAAAAATGTTTATAACAAACAAATCATAACTTTAAGTAAAAATATATAAAATCGTGATAAAACAGAGTGACAAAATCCTTTTTTTTCTTCATAACTTTAATCCACGTCTGCATAGCTATGTGCGACTTATTTATTCTTTATGTGGAAGATCTGTACTATTTAATGATACAGACTGATATTATGTCTGTACAATCTGGGGGACTCTCATCTGGGGTAGGTACAGGCCTATACAATTTTTGGCCATCTCCTTTGAATTGAACATAGCAGGTAATCTGATAAAACTGTTTGTAAGTTGGTCCCTTGGGTGCAATGTTTGAGCGTTTAGCCTCAACTTTTTCGTTTACTTTATTTATTTAATTACACTTTCGGCTTCGATTGCTCGTAGCATAATTAAAATAAATTAAGTTAGAGATTATTAAATATCTCAGATAAATTGTTTAACAATTTCAAAGTTAAAAGACTAGACCAGCCACAGCAATTTACGTTTTTTTAAATTAAATAAATGTTACTATAAAACGTTCCTCTTTGGTTGTCGACAGGTGACGTCACTATGAGAGACTACCAAGAAGTGATAATAAAATTCGTGAAGATCGTTGAGAAGTTCCCAGAACTATATAACCCCAGTCATGATTCATACCGAACGCGGCGCGCAGAGTTGGCCTGGGACAAAATTGCAGAATCTGTGAGAAATGAACTGAATGAGCAGTGTACAGGTTAGAATTATTCTATTTTACCCTTCGATCAACAATACCAAGACGATATCGGTATACCTACACACACAATAGGAATTCATAATTTTTCATGAAATAACTTTATACTGCGTTTATCAGTGAGGGCGTTAGTTTAGTAATCTCTGTGATATAGTCAAGACACTTGCGTTAACAAGTAGCTTTTTAATTACGAGTATCATTCTTTTAAAACAACCACTTTTGCAAGATTTTTTAAGGTATTAAATTTTTTTGTAATTAAATAAAATCATAATAATAGAGTTAATAATAGAATATATTCATATGACAATAGAAATCCATGAATAAAATGACTTTGATTAGGTACATTATAAATTTAAAATTTATCGACCGAAAATTTTACATACCTGCATATTTTTATTTTCAGTTGAAGAAATTAAAATAAAATGGAAAGGCATCAGATCTTCCTTTATACGATTTAAAAACAAGATCAGTAAAGATTCAACACCTTGTAAAAAGTATTACCTCTATGACTCATTGAGATTCCTAGAACCGTTCAGCAAACCCAGAATTCACCCGAAAGAGTAAGTTGTCTTAATTATCTAATTATACTGAAATTACATTTAATCTCTTTAAAATTCTCCGACTGAACGCCGCTCAATATTTTTGTTTTAACCATTCCTTTTGTACCCAAACGAAATACATAGACGAAATCCTTAAATACATGTATTGTTAATTATTGTAAAAAAAATTGTGGCCTAATTTAATTAAAGGATTTACTTTAAGGTTACACCAAAATGTAGACATACAGATTTGTAATTACATAATATTATTTTAAGGGGAAGAACAACTTACGAACAAGGCAATAGTGACGACGAAGATAGTACACGTGACGAATTTGCATCAGACGTTATGGACAATTGGGAAGTAACAGTGAAACCTGAAGTTGAAGAAACCGAAAACATTCTACATGAAAAGGACGTATTAGAAGTTGCTTTCGAAGACGTTCAAAATCCAGAAGTACTTTATGACAAACCGAAAAAGTGTAGGTATGAAGACCCAGGCGAGACAAGTGATAATGAAGACTTACATTTCTTTAAAAGTATCTTACCAGATATCAAAAATTTCTCGGTTAAGGAGAAACGGAAGCTGAAAATGGGAATTCTTCGGATGATTGACGAGATTGAAGAAAGCCGGGATCAAATGAATCCTCTACATGAAGTATCTAGTTCAAAAATTAAACGACAAACTTAAATTATTTTTTAATTACATACACATTCCATAACTTAAATCATTCTAGAAATAATTTGTTTTAACTTTAATATGTATAGACAATAAGTATGTAAATAGGTAACATAAAGTAAATAGAAGTTAATAGAAGTACTACTAAGTTTTATTTATCTGTATTTTATTTGCCTGATATATGTTTGTAACGTCATCGTAATCATCAAACTTTATCAGGAGATAGATTTCTTTTATTTTGGATTTCTAATGTTAATACTTCAGAACTTTGAATTTATTAGAGTAACGCATGGCAATGAGATTTTAGCACACATTGCTAAAATTTTTTTACTAGCAAACCGCCCTCGCTTCGCTCGGGACCCGTAAGTATCAGCCGCGTAGGTCTCGCTCCCGTGATTCCTAATCACGGGATAAACTCCCGATCCCTCGGGATTTTGGGAAGACAGACTCGTTAGTTTTATATTAATGTTTATTTAGAAGTTATAACCATACGCGTAGGAGTTATTCCAGCGAAAATTCCGATCCCGCGGGATTCCCGAGATAAAGCGTATCCTATGTGTTACCAATATTAGTAATATTTAATTTGATTATTATTAATATTTAATTATTAGTAATATTTAATATTTAATTTGGGGGGACGAATGAGAGTGTAGAACCCGTCCTCCCTTCAAATTTTCACCGTAATCTGAGACGGTAACTTTACAATTTTAGAAAAGGAGATGGTCCATTTTGGGCCTGATCTTGTAAACTAAACCATGAAAAACCAAAAAATACAGAAAGTTCATTAAAAATATAATAAATTCACAAATCGCAATAAATGAATTGCTAAAATAAAATTAATTTCGAGTTATTCGGTAGGTACTACTTGCAACACTTGCAAGATGGCGTCCTTCACTCTGAGTTCGAGCCATTGTTCAAGCATCATTCAAGCATAGAGAAGGCATATTGACAGCTAACGTCATACGTCAAAAATTATGAATCCTCTGGTCTGCTGCCCGCCATTATGTAGAATAATTTCGTCACGTGGAGTTTAATAAATATTTTTTGCAATGAAATAAAGATGAGTTCGTGGATTTGATTAGTCAAAAATGGTTTATTTTTCTTTTTTATCTTATTTTATCACTGGTACAAAACCAGGCCCAGACTACATACAATTTTGGATCGTCTCCTTTTCACATTACTCTTGTACCTTTAAAAGTGGTTTATTCGACCCAATGCAAAAATAATCATTAAAATGGGCTCATAAACATACGAATATTAATGTTATATTATTATAAATAAACACAAACGTATTGGTAAACACCACCTTTTTTTAATCGATTTATAAAAGTACATGAACTAAATAATATACACGTAACCATAAACCAATTTATATACCCACAAAAATGATGTTAAGTCGGGAGCATAAAAATAGAAACTAGCAACACTGACAAAAAAATGACGTAATTTGGTTACAATAAAAATCAAAATTGAAATTTAATTAAAAATATGTTTATTGGTTACTTGCCTATGATATGTGATGTTTTTTGAGCTTTTTACCCTTCCTTTATAATTCCGGCACAGTTTAATAGCACATTTCGTCATGTTATCCCTCTTATTTGTTTATTTAAATTGCGCGCGTAATACGTAGTGACACGAAAGCGGCGCAATCGGCACTAATTGGCGGGAAAGTACTTCTGCGCCAATAGTTGGCGCAGCTTTTTTGACACGTCTTCGCGGATTCGATTATCCATCTAGATACTTATACATCAATGTCCCTAAATTGGGTCTTGTTCTAAGTCGGTCACAATTGCCATGGGCGGCAGCGGAAGGGTGGTGCTGCATGCTCGTTTGCTACCTTAATTCAATAAAAAAAAAAACGTATTACAACCCTTCCGCTGCCGCTTGTGACAACTAACTGACAAAGAACAAAGCTCGAAGTCCGAGACACTGTACAATCCATATAGCATACGGTGTTAAAACGTTAGCTGGTTTTCTGTTAGTACATATGAGGGCTGGGGCAGTGACTGTGAGTGATATTTACTTCTATTAAGTAGTTGTTCTTAGTAATAGTGGAGTTAGTTATTTTCTGTGGGAGACTCATTTTAATTAGCGTATTTCTACCATTAAGGAGTGATTTATTTTCGACCAGAAATAGTAAGCTTTGTCACATTTTACATATTTTTAAGCGATTATATCACCGGATAACGTAAACTAATGATGCCTTAGTAATAAGGATAGGTCTAGTAAATACGTTCCCACAAATCTTAATAGTCGTATCGATTAGAGAGTAAACCTAGCGCAGGCAGAGTGCACTAACACCACACGTATAACACACGGCCTCATTTGCATGGAAATGAGATCCGGGAACATTCTCGGAGGCACCCTCCGTCTTCCGAAGCCTCCTTTGCTTAATTACTGCGACGACGTACAATCTGACGTCACTTACATCGGATTCACTAAAGTGAAGAAGTTAGCGACTACCAGGTTCTATTGGGTATGGATTAGTTGTACTGCTAAATAGGGCGTTAATTGTGTAGTTTAGCCTACATATTACCTCGTTTACCTATATTCATTCATACATTCTTAAAGGTTCGTATAATAAGCGCTCGCCCGACAACTTGCGTCGATCCGCAGCAGTGGGCGTGGTTGATAGTTGGTAGAGGAAAATATTTATTGAACTTGAACTTTACAATAAGGAAAAGTGTATGTAAATTTCCAACAATCAACGGAGCAAATTCGTTTTAGTATGTTGACTGTCTCCTGCCCCCCAATTCTGCTATTTCAGCCAATTTTTGCGCAATTATAATTAAAAGTACTATTGAATTTTAATACAATAATCATTGTAACAAATTTGGTATTCTGCTAAAAATTTATCATAGTTTCAATTGTATCTCAGTTGGATGTCAATGATATAAATTTTCAGTGTTGCCAATATAAATCTACCATGACGTCATAGGACAAAATTGATAATTGTCACATTTTAAATTAATATTTTGTATGTCCCTGACATTAAATTACGAGTATTCGTACGGTAATCATTAATATACATTATGTAATCGAATGATTCTTGAATATAACATCAGTTAATTTACAAAACGACGGCTGTATATGACAATTATCTATGACAGACCAAATTTAAAAAGTAAAATATGCTGTCCTGTCAAAAATAGTGGAATGACAAATGTCAATTTGATAAATAACAAAGACGAATATTTGAATTCGGTTTTGTACGTGAGTACCTTTGATGTTTTAAATATCTAGATTGAGCGTCGCCCTACAATGAAAACAAAAAAAAAACAAGGCAACAGTATCAAGCATGTGTGCGTGCAGCCGATGTTTTACCCGTTCGTCAATTATGTGTGCGTAATGACAAAAATATCGTGGCTAATAGTTAGCCACAATTTTTTGATACATTTACGCGGATTCGATGTTCCATCTAGATATTTAAAACATCTTTGGTGAGTACCTATTCTTTGAATTACTACAATAAATAAAAAACTTTGTGAAAGTTGATCCGAATTAATAACGTCGATTATACCTACTGTGTGATAATAATGTGTACCTACTGTTTTTCTTGGGCGAACTCGTTGAAAAAATAAGACTTGTACAAATTGCAAGTGTGCTAGATTTCTTGGAGGGGCAGCCGGAATTAGCCCTAGGACGAATCACCCGCTCCAAGGAGGGACGCAGTCTCTCGCATTAATTGTACTCTGGCTTTTCGACGCTGCCAATTTCTGCGCCGGCGATCACTAGAATTGACAAAGGCCATAATACGCCATCGTAAACTTACGAGAGATGGTCTCATCTTCACAATTTTTCTCAGTAATACGAGTAGATATAGTGCTACGGAGGTGTTGTTGTTCAATTACACTTCGATTACAAAATTGAAATTTATTTACCATTGACATAAACGTCAAAAAGTTAGCAGAATACCAATCAGTTTAAGAACGAACGACAATTTTTTTACAATTGAACAGCAGAATACCAAATAGTAACATGACGATTGACCTTCAATTTGAGTGAGAGCGGAGTGAGAGTGAATGAACCACAATCGGTGTTAAATAATTAACAGAATACCAAATGTGTCATAACTATTCAATTGAGACACAATTTATGCGTTTTTAAATTAGCAGAATCGGGGCCCTGTTGGTATGAGACACTTTTTCTTATTGAGTAGGCCTATTGAACAGACGGAGATATAGAAAGAGAAGAAAGAAAGACAGGTCTCAACCACTGTTATTCAGAAACCAGTACGAAAAATTTTAAGCACGAAAGACGGAAACCGGAAAATCGGAAATCTTGCCTCGTGGTTGCCCATCGACTATTTTCAATTCAATTTTCAGTTCAATTTTCAATTCTATCGATGTATTAATATAATTATGGATGTCGATACCGATATTTAATCAAAAAGAACTAATTAAACAGCTAGTCATTAATTACAATACAGGCAGTTACGCGGAAATTAAATGACAGCGTAGCCAGCATTACACACATACATTAACATAATTTGCAACATCCGAAACTAGTGCGTATGACTATATCAATTATGTCTAAGCATATCGTAATTACAGTAATGGTGTTAGCCTGAAAGCGGGGAGGGGGAGTCACGTGCTCTGAAATACTGATGCGATGTTGACCGGCTGGCTAAACGATAATTACATAACCTGTGCTTTATGGGACGAACATTAATTAGCTGAAAGCATTGAAGCTGTACCTATTCCGTTACTGTAAACAACTTCAGTATCCGTAAATAATAGCCGATTATGGGTACGGTTTAATTAGTGATGTTATAGTTTTTGTCGTTACCGATGAAATGATATGCAGATGGGTTTGCTAATGGAATGAGGTTATAAAGGAGAGGTAATGTAAAATATGCTCATAGCGTAAGGTGTGACAATTTTATGATGAGTAAACTGCCGGGGCTACGTTTTTACTTAACAAAACGTTCGTTTATTTTCAAATTTGCCTGGTGGTAGGGAGGTGAAAATGGCAGGCAGATTCTCGTTCTTTTCTCTTCATCTTCTTCGGTGAAGCCTTTAGTGTGGTTGATGTCCATGGACTACGGTGGCCAGTGGTAACTTACCATTTATCATCTCGTTTATTGTTTAGATATCTACTAATAGGTAGGTAGATAAAGCGATTAGTATATTGGTTGTGAACTGAAATTATAAAAAAGTACCAACTAATGCAGTGTTACATTTAAATTGTTTATCAGGTTATATACTACCAGAAATAGGGTTTTGCATCCAAGGAATGGACTTGTAGAATAAAACTTAGGATTATTTGTTCAAAAATTCAATTTGTTTGGGGTTCAAATTAAGATGCGTATGGATTGTATGAACATTAAATCTGACGCTAAAATAGTGTGGTATATAAAAAAAAATTGGAAACTACTTTGGCGTTATTACAATATCCGTACCCTGACGTTGTGTCAATAAAAGTACAGTATTTTTGTACAATTGTACTTATGTCCTTATTTTAAAACGGATAACAGAGGGCACATCAGACGAAGTTCACTAAGCGGCGCGGCGGCGGGGGGTTAAAACGAAAGCCCTGTTCGTTCGCCAAAGTACTTAATAGGTTGCGTAAGTTACGTTGCACGGTATTTATACCAATAATTTGATAAATAAAAAAGTGCTTGGGATCTCAAAAGAAGTGTTGAACCTAGTATGGGTGCAATTAGATTACGAGTATAATAATATATAATCTATACTTCTTTAATAATATAAAGCTGAAGAATTAGAATTTGTTTAAACGCGCTAACTTCAGGAAGTATTGGTTGGAATAATTGAAAAAATATTTCGTGCTAAATATTCCACTTAGGTATTGAGGAAGGCTATAGGCTATGCATTTATGAAATTACGTGTATTTACAGAAACACTCCAAGTTACGGGGAGAAGACCATGTTATTCTTAACAATACGTATTTAATAATTATTAAGAATAATTCCAAAAATTACTCGCCAGGTGTCCCGCATATGGGGCAAGACGTGAAGCACTACCTTTTGAATACAATAGGAATTATCAAAATCGGTTCACCCAGTGCAAAGTTATAAGATAACACACGAATGAAGTAAGTAATACTTAAAAAAACGAACAATCATATTGAGAACCTCCCCTGTTTTGAAGTCGGTTAAAAATCACAGAATTCCTATTTTGGAAAATCGGGGTTTGAGGCAATGTTATACTTTTTCAGACAATATCCCACATAGGTTTACTTACATTTAGATCTAGAATTGTGCAAACTTTGAACTCAATGTCTAACTAGCAAGTCCTAACTTTACTAAAACTTGGCCTGACTGAGTGGTCAAACTTTAGGTACTTTGTTAAGATCGTTTACAATGTAATTGATTTTCACACATTATCGCAACGCATTACCATTAAATTTGTTCTCTCTAAATACTCAAATACACTTCATACAAAATTTTACTACAAAAAAATCTAAAATGAATATGTAAACATAGTTTGCGGATAAACGTTCTAATATACTCTTAATGAAGTAAGAAGTCCCGGGTTCGAGTTCTAGACGAGGTAGATATTATTATTATTTGTTCCAACTATCTCATCTAAGTATTACAAACTCCAGTAATATAGAATATGAAACACATAAATATTATTTATTCGTAATGATTCTCACAGTTTATTCACAATACTAAGACATTAAGGGCGGCCACATACATGCGGAATTCCGAAACGGAATCCCGAATAGGGTTGCAACGATATATCGGAAAACCGATAATATCGAAGAGGACACATCGATATTTTTATCGATATTTGCGTTATAACGATATGATAATATCGATATCATATCCGAAGAAAAAAATCGATAAGATTAGATTAGATAAGGCTGTATGGGCTTTGAACATTAGCCTTTTCTTACAATATAATATTATCGGTTTTCTTATAATATTATCGGTTTTCCGATATATCGTTGCAAGGTTGCAACCCTATTCGGGATTCCGTTTCGGAATTCCGACTGTATGTGGCCGCCCTAAGTCGTTCAACACTGTAGGTATCTGAAATTCTGAAATTCCCGCCATCTTTTTTTTAACTCCTCTAACCTCTTCGTCATTGTCCAAGTAATGCCAAACTAGTAGACATTTAAACATCTTTTCTGTTATTTCTGCTTAAAATTTATAAAATATATTTTAGTGTTGTTTCCGTTAAACATTAGTTGGCATTGGACTGTACTGTAACAAACAAAAAGTGTGACTTACAAACTCGTAATAATTAATTAAAATTAACAAATCATGGCATGACATTCGTATTCCGCATTAAACGCTCGTTAACATAGCAAACATCAGTGAATGCCAAACGACGCACGCAGGACGCAGGTGCGATACAAATGTTAATGTTATTGACGCGGCGCGTTATTCTGATATGCCGTCGTGCTTCTTTGTCTCTCAGTCAGTAGCGTTGTAACCGTTGATACTGGAACGCGTTCTGTGCGGTACAGTTAACGCTCCCCCCTCACCCCGCTTACCGCCGGTCGTAGACGCGCTCGCAGCGCGATAATAAAAATATCACACTGCGAAAGCATCGGACGAGAGAAGACGTGTTTGTGTCGGTAGTCGTTTTTCAATATGAAGATAGGTAAATTTATATCGTTAATTAAAGAACGTCCGGTGTTGTACGATTCATTTAATCCGCTGTATAAAAATCGAAAAGAAAAAGACAGATTATGGAAGGAAATATCTGAAGAGATGAACATACATTGTAAGTATATCATTTTTATCGTGAGCGTATTGTTGCAAAAACACCTATCTACTTTTTAACACTGCTGTCTATTACATGATTCTAGGGAATCGTATGAAAACAGAAATCAATATTATGTAAGTAAAACCTTAATTTAATAATGATATGGCTGCACCTGAGTCTTATAAATCCTAAGTTACAGATTTCTATCGTAACAATTTATTTATTTATTTATGTATTATAAAGCTTAAGTAACAGCTTTCTATTTTAACAATTTATTTAACATAGTTGTCAATTGTGACAAGTCTAATTTCTTCTTAATTCACCCAATTAGCGCGACAATTAACATGTTAAGACGCAGGTGTAGCCGTACAGAGTTTAGGACGGAGCGGCAACGTCGCGACTCGCGATAAAACTCCGTACACACTGGCGGTATTGCTGCTTCGTCATATTATTATAACGCTTTACGCTTTGCGATATAATATGGATATAATGTTAGTTTTATATTGAAATACGAATTATCTTTTGCTTTTATTCACTTTAATTATATAAATAGGAAGTTAGGAAGTTAGGAGTTATGAACCATCAATACTAAAAAATTAAAAATAAGACTTCTGTTACTGAGTGACTGACAGACAACGCACAGCTGAAACCAATGAATGCAAGAAGCTGATAAAAATATTATTATAAAAACAAAAACCCGATTGCTTACAAAAGAACTCAAAAGAAAAAAACAAGTGTAACAATATCAACATAAAATACTCCATGCTGCAGCATGCGGTGACAAACGTAGTAGGTACTTGTGATAAACCTTTTTTTACCCGTAGATAACAGTAATTGTTTGTCCCCGCATCATGAAGTATTTTATGTTGATATTGTGACACTTGTTTTTTTCTTTTGAGTTCTTTTGTAAGCAGTCGGGTTTATTGTTTTTATAATAATATTTTTATTTCAGACTTTTTAGTGTTTTCACCGAAAAATTCTACTTTTTGGGATGGTTTTTGACAATTTGTGTTAAAACGTGTGCCTAAACGTTATATGATATATATATTTTTGAAAAGGTCTTGTCACGATCTTTCATTTGATACCCATATTGCTAAGATAACAAAAAACTTAAGATTATCCCCTCTTTTTCTTCCACTTTCGGGCGCCATTTTGAAAATTCATATAGCCCTTGACACTTTCACAGTTCTGACGAATTCAACGATACCTCATATGTCTAAATCCGTTCAACCGTTTGGGCTGTGGGGCACCACAAATAAATGGACATACATACAAACATACATACATACATACACTCGAAAAACATAACCCTCCTTCTGACGCATTCGGGTAAAAATCATGCATATTCCTTGAGTAGTGTAGGGTAGCAATAACAGAGGATTTTTGGAAATTGTCTCCCTTAAGGGATAAAAAGGGGGATAAACTGAAACAAAATTGTACGCGAGTAAAGCCCGGGGAGACAATGATACAATTACATAGCAGGTCTTTTGTGTCAGTCTCACATCATCGCATAATGTTTTATGAAACTAAATAGCGAAAATTTCCACATAGGTTTTACTTCATTCAATAAATTATTTTTTCATGGTAATAAGACTTTTTTTGCAGGTGAGGTTGCAAAGAGCCGTTGGAAAAGCCTCAAAGATTGTTACACGAAGTATTTAAAAAGTTCAATGGCAACAGGACCAGCGTCCAACTTACATTATCATAACTGGCAATGGGCGGAAAAGATGGAGTTCATGAAACCACACTTAAAGTTTGGATTAATCATGTCAAACATCGAATTACAACACAGTCAAGAAACTGATGATTTAGGCGCACAATCTAGTTCAGATGCGCGAGGCTTTTCATCCAGCTTAGAAGTTCAAAGAACTCAAGAGACGCGTGAAACACCTGAACGTTCTGCAACACCTGATAAATTTTCTGATGACTTATGTGAGCAGATATCAATAACAACTAAGAGAAAATACCAGCTAGAGACGTCTAGGACTCATGAAAGGCCAAAAGAAAAAAGAAGAAAGCGTGCGCATGCTGTAATGGTTTCCTCTGATATTAATACTTCTCCAAACAACTATGGAATTGTTCAATATTTAGAAAGTAAGAAAAGAGATAACTTCAGTGCAACAGAACTTATTTTCCTTGGTTATGCTAAAACGATAAAAACCTTTTCGATTAGAAGACAGTCCGAAATAAAATTGAAAATTGCAAAAATCATGATGGAGGCCGAAATTGCAAATTATGAAGAGAATATGTCTCAGGAGAATATGGAGAATTTACACTGATCAATATAAGTTTTAATATTATTGTTACATTTACCTTAGAGGATTCAGTGATAAATTTACCTTCGCTTTGAGCGACTTTTGTTAGCTGTATGATGGTGCATTATGACTAGAAGGATTTGTTATGTTAAAATAAATTTTAGTATTAGTATTTGACCATGGCTTAAGATTACTTCTAAAACAAACACACACTACCGCTTTTCAAAATAAATAATAATTTACAAAGTGACGTATTTTACATTACTACACCTATGTTTACATCAATCTTAACCGTCTAGTTTCTTTCATATTTCTTCCACTCTGTATATTTCAACATCTGATGAAACATTTCGTAAAAAGTTAAGAAACAAAAAAAACACCTGAAAATACTAATAATAAGTGGTACCTACCATAATAAGGGCACCAGGATCTGATGATGCCGTCTGAGAAAAATGGAGGCAACGTTCGAAAATTGTAGGGGCGATTAGTGCGTTTGTTATAATAATGTTTTCATTAAACATTTTTAAACACTAAAATTATATGAAGGTCTGGAGTCGATCTGATGACGGAGCCGGAAAGATAGTCGAGGAAACTTCTCAACGATTTACAGCAGTTATCTTGTTTTAAGGTTTGATTAATATTTATTAGTAAGAATTTCGTACCGTGGTGGGTGTGACTGTTATTTTGAGTCAACTGTACTTGTAGAAGTTGAAGTCGGTTTTTTTTTTGTTGAAAGTTAATTACGTGGGGTAATTTGCATCTGAGCTTTTAAATATAGCAGTTGTTCCTTTTATCTAATGTCCAATAAGAGCATATTTTAGCAATTTAATTTTGATTCTATAATTATGCTGTGAAAAATAAACAAACCAATCCGTCCTGGAGTATGGCCTACATGGGTCCCATAGGCCACATCGAATGCATTGAATATACACATACATAGATTTATTCGCATGGAAAATCTAAGTTTAACTAGACTTATTACTTTTAATTGCATCCCACACGAATGTCAACCTATGATTAAGGTACATTGAACATTGATGGCGAGTCACTACATACTCGTAGTATAAAACAAAGTCGCTTTCTCTGTCCCTATGTCCCTTTGTGTCCTTAAATCTGTAAAACTACGCAACGGATTTTGATGCGGTTTTATTTAATAGATAGAGTGATTCAAGAGGAAGGTTTTTATGTATAATAACAATTAAATAGTGGAAAAATACTGTTATTTTTGAGGTTTCTAATATGATGTCGTTAATTATCAATTTTTTCCGCTTACATTGCAAACGCAGGCTGAACCCTACGAGATTTATCAAAATAATGTACTAATTATTTGTACACATTGAAAAGGTCTACAGAAAACTCCTCGATGGTATATGTCTACCTCTTATGAATATCCCACAATAACATTTTTTTGTCATTTACTTTTTACGACGAATAATGGCTTATTTTCGAAGCGATTTTAACCAATACAGCATTACTCCTTATCCAATTAAATAGCTTAAATACATTGTTGATTTAATATAGGTCCTTTACAGCACAAGATTTAATTCGAAGATATTACAGATTTAAAATTGCGGGACGTAGCGCTTGCGGCGGTACTGGCCGGCCGGGGCGAGTGACATAGGCCATACTTATATGTTATACCCGTGCGAACCCAGAGCGGGCCGCTATGTTTTTATAATTATATACAACGTTCACAGTTTTTCTGTAGTGTATTTAGTATCAGTATTGCACCCGTGCGAAGCCGGGGCGGGTCGCTAGTATATGTATAAATAAAATACCGTAAGTAAATTTTGCTTACAAGCTAAACCTAACTATGAACATAGGCAATAAATGCGTTTTTAGCGAGGAGTGGCAAATCCGTCTTCTCGGCTACATTGGTATAGTTACTACGGATTATATAATATTATGTACTTTTTAAATGTGTGTAATAAAATATCTCTCTACATACGTATACTTATTCCTACTCAGATAAGATGATGAAAACTACCGTCGATACTAACATTTGTGAATACTGACGTTGTACGAGTATTTGTAGTCGAATTCGAAATCAAACAATTCATACACGAAGTAAAGGATGTATTTTAAGTAGGCCGAAAAATCGTCTTTCGAAGCATTTTTATTATAATGGATTTATAATTTTCGAGTAATCTTATTCAGGGATTTTCACCTGGGATCGTATTCTCATTACTCTTTTTTTATAGCCTGAAGGGCTGACGTAAAAGCAGACGAGCCACCTGATGGTAAGTGGTCATCGTCGCCTATAGACACGAGCAACACCAGGGGAGTCACCAGTGCAACGCCGGCCCTGAAGGAGAAATCTTTTTACACCTTTTTTGAAGAACCCCATGTCATAGCGCTCCGGGAATACCTCAGAAGGAAGCTCATTCCACATCTTGCACGTTCGCGCCAAAACGATCGTGAAAAACGGACCGTAGTCGTTCGCCACGAGTCTCGTCCCAGCGATGTGGATGAAACTTCAATCTTCGGCGAGTGGTGTGATGATGGAAGGGTGAAGTTGGCACCAAATCGAAAAATTCCTCGGAGCACTCACCGTTGCAAAACCGGTAGCACACGCCGAGACATTCTATGTCTCTCCTCAGACGTAGGTCTGTGTTCTAAACTGTTACTCATATTTTTTTTACAAAATGGCATTCACCATCATCATTATCTCAACCCATCATGGCCCGCTATTTAATTGAACATGGGTCTCCTCTCATGTTGTGAAAGTTAATTTTTCAATTATCCATTTGATCAGGGTGGTGATGTATACCTATCGATCTGATCATTTAACGGAAAGGGGTGTAAGTTTTTTTGTGTTTGTAAGTATATATATCTGTTGTTAACCCAAAAACCAATGATACAACAGGTTAATAAAATTGAAAATGTTATATAACTTTAAAATAAATAATAAATACTGAAGTATGGATAAAATCCCTAGTCGTAAATTGATACAAAGAGACAACCAAAACACTATTTTACCTATTTCAGCTGCAATTTTGAACCCTAAGGCTGCTACCTACACAGGAATCTTGTTAAAAGTCATCCAGAGAAAGGCATGTGAATGCTCAGGTCCGGTAGATACGTGATAAGTAGGTGCGTTCAAATAGTGCAGTAAAGTTAGTTTTACCAACATTACGGCGTATTGCGGACGTCTATTTAAAACGGAATTATATTAATTAAATTATGTTATAAATTTTCCTTTTTTCGGTCCCAAAAAAATCGCACAATTTAATTAATGTTATGACATGAAATAAAAAATTTGTACATCTACATACCTGTTCAATTAAGCAATTAAAGGACTCTCTAAGTATCCAAGACATTTCACAAAATCTTCAAGTCATGACAATGTTCGAATGGCGAATGAGTCTAGAAAAAACTCATTTTAAATACCTTAGGTTGAGCAAAAGTGGTGATAGCCTAGTAGTTAAGGATTCGGCCTCCTATTTAGAGGGGTCCGGGTTCAAACACTGGGGCACGCAGTTCTGACTTTCCGGAGTTATGTGCGTTTTAAGCATTCAAATGTCACTCGCTGTAACGGTGAAGGAAAACGTGGTGAGGAAACCTGTATATTGGAGAGTTCGCGAAACCCAAAGGTGTGTAAAGTCTGGCAATTTCGCAATTGGCTTTCGCAATTAGTGTGGTGGACTTATGACCCTAACCTTCTCACTCTGAGAGGAGACCCGTGCTCAATAGTTGACCATAATGGGTTCAGACGATTATGATGATGAGGTTGAGCCAGAAACAGTGACATCTTTGAAAGAACCATACAAATTGTATTATAATAAAAATATTTTTAAAAGAAAGCTAAGCGATCGTAGATGCTAAAGTTCTTTATAATAAAACAACAACATCCACAGTCCTCGCAAAACGCCAAGAAAAGCGGAAATCTTAATATATAAAACTCTTGTGTTACTGGTGATTGACTGACAGACAACGCACAGCCGAAACTACTGAACGGAAGAAGCTGAAATTTGGCATGGTGTGTTCCATGGGGAGTGTAGGGGAGCACTAAGAGAGGATTTTTGGAAATTCCACCCCGAAGTGGGTGAAATAGGGGGGTGAAGTTTAAACGAATTCCACGCGGGCGAAGCCTGCGGGCAGAAGCTAGTCAGAACATAAAGACTTATGTCCCGTGCAGGTCAGCTGTTATGGTCACCCTATCCGCGGTAGAGTGCGGAACCGGTCGGCGGACGATGTCCTGGCATTCCCGGTTTGCGCTGCGCTAGCCGCGCCGACTTTCCGAATAGATATTTGATGCTAACTCAGTCTGGTACTCTCTTTGTTTGATTTTTCCTATCACGACTATAATAATACATTGAAAGCACTTTGACAAGCGTTAAGAGATTATAAGTGCAAGTTTATTGTAAAGCGAGTTGAGGTGTGCTTGTATTCATTGCTACTAGTTGTAATCAATGCAAAACTTTCTTTAGTTCTATGATAATATGTGGTGATAGCTTACTAGATAAGAATTAGGTACGCGAGATTCCCAGTTCAATCCAAGGGCATGCACTTCAAACTTTTTGAAGTTATGGGAGTTTTAAACATTTAAATGTGTTAAGGACACAAAGATGCCTGCCAATTCTCACTAAGCGAGCGTGGTGGACTATGGCCTTAATATTCTAATCCTGAGAAGAGATCCGTACTCAGTGGTGGTATTAGGGGGCCACGAGGGGTTAAGATGATGATGAAGATGGTGTATATTATTTTATGAGTGTGTGGCTAATCTCTCTTTAAATAATTTAAAGAGAGATTACAAATTAAAGTCTTTACAATAATTGTAAAGTCTTTACAATTATTGTAAAGACTTTACAAGGGTGTATCTTCTACGGACCAGTTCGACCTGCTGCTCAGGTTTACCGTTTATGATATAGCACTCGTCAAAACCTATATCTATCTATATTGACTGAATGCCTGAAGATCCTCCCAGATTCATTTTCAGAATATTTTTTTCACTTACATGAATCACCTCAATGTTATAACATAGTCACTTTCTTGCTTGAGTCAGTCGCTAAACGACTCAATGAGGGCTTTCGTCTTCTTATTTGCCGGCAAAACAAGGTTGATAAGTTTTCGAACTAAGTGCTAGAAGGGTAGAGTCAAAAGCTTGTTATGTCCAATAAGCCGTCTTGATTTCATGCAAACAAGTTGAAGAACGAAACCCCAAACACAAAAAGAGGTTGCTCATGTCCAGGGCAATTGCGCCCACTTACGATTAACCAGATGATTCCCCTGCTCGTTTATCGGATACTAACATAGCAAAACCGAAGGAAAAAGGAGCAGATGCACCTACACCAGCGTTCAAAAAATTAGGCCACTGATGATCACATATCCAAGTATTTATTGATACCAAGCTGATTATTCACAGGATCAATTACTTATAAACCTATAACTGGCACATGCCATCGGACAATAAGCGTGTAATTTACCTTCATTCTTTGTTTTATCGATAAATCAACGTTTCGAAAAATATCGGTGTTTGATTGGACCATCGTATGAGTACAAAATATGTAACTAACTAATGTAATGTAACTTTGTTCATTATAATAACATCGGCCCTGAAGTAATAGCTTTACTTGGTCCAGTTGACTTTAGATGTGCCGGCACAACGGCCAAGCAACAGGGACAGAGGATTTTAAATGCAACTGGTTCGAAAAAGACAACATTTTCCTTTTGCTAGAACATAGCATACTATGATTGCGGTACGTCACACAAAAATAAATCTTAAGCGCAGAAAATATAATGTTTATTTTGTGTTATTTTTTAAGAAGAGATATAATCTTTTTCACCTAAACAATATCGGGCTACACATTTTTATTTGTGGGGATAGACAGAGAAGGGAGATATGTTATAGCGTAGGGGGGAGAGGGATAACAACATCTAGCATTTATATTCTGGGTACGTGTAAGTTTCAGGCAACGGTCGCCGTGAAACTCGTAAATGGGAAAAAAGCAACAACGGAGAACTCAACCGCCTGTAGGGAAGGGAAATGCTCCAAAAATTTATTACCTCAAAATATTTATTGTAAAACTCTGTATTCTTAATTAAAATATCAGCCATTAGCAACATATTAAAACGTTTATGTCTTCCTAAACAAAGGCTTTATTCTGCACATAGTCCCTTAATAAATTGTATTTACAAGGATTAGAGGTTTTCTAAGGAGAAAGAAACATTTAATTTGTTTTCTTAAGAGTTATTAGTTATGTTTTGGTTCTTGATTGTTTGTTAAAAAACATTTCTGTTTACCTACAATTACCACACCTAAAAAGCTGTTATCGTTAATTTTTGTCAAGCATTAATTTTATTATGCTTACTCTGTTTGTTTAAACCTTTACCGCAAATCACTTTATTTATCAGCAAAAACTGATTGAAAACTTGGGATTATCGTTGTTATGGATATTAATAATATGAGATATACACCAAGTTGTGCATCAGACATTGAATTCATGCGATTATAATTAATCCACGCCACAACCACATAATGCCAAGTTTAACAAACTATAGTCATCAGATATTAATATCGAAGACACTGCTGATTTACAGAGACTCAAACACAGACATGTGAGTCAACTTCATTGTGTATAGAGCCAATTAATAAATCGGATCACGTCTGATAAGTGTCACGAGTGAAGTAAGAATTATATCTGCTGATGACAAAC
Organism: Hesperia comma; assembly: GCA_905404135.1. Lineage (NCBI taxonomy): Eukaryota > Metazoa > Arthropoda > Insecta > Lepidoptera > Hesperiidae > Hesperia > Hesperia comma. Next base: position 7,830,052 of record FR990021.1, on the reverse strand, counting down.
CATTGTCATACAATACACAGTTTAATACTGTTTGAAATTGAGCTACTGTTGCCAGCTCATTAAGCAAAGCTGATGTACAATATGTAAGTATGTACATTGTACATGTCATTTTTATTTGTGATAAGTAACGCTTGACAATGATTATTCATGTTGATTTATGAAGAGGAGATTAGGTCCTAAATGGTAAGCGCTGTAACTTAGTCAAAGCTTTAGGTACCCAGTCATTTTTTTGATAATTAATGTATTTTTTTTGATTTAGTCACGACTTATTGACACACTAAAAATGCTTTGCTTCTTTTGTCTGTGCTGAAGGTATAATTTTTCAGACTAAGCATATTTTATCGATAAACAATTACATTTTGCGTCAGCGTACATCACTAGCCACTCGTCATCAGAGCACGAGCCACGTTGATATTTCCACGTAGATTTCACTCCGTAAAACCTTTGCTGTTTATTTTTATATACATTTTTGGTTGGCACATCTCTTTTTATTCAAGATCACTCCAATATCGCGCGAGAACTTTCTCAGGCTGCAGCTTTTCTGATGTTTTATTTGATACATTTGCTGTATCTTGTATTGAAAATAAATGATTGAAAAGTTTCTTTAAAAGGACATAATAATATTTTGTTGAAAACTTTCGTTTTCAAGTTAATACTGATCCCGAAACTCCTAAGCGACTTCATTGATTTAAAAATTCACACAGTAGGTATATATAAATCAAGACAATTGTTAATAGTTATATGCTAGAATCCCCTAGATGGCGCTATACTTCAGTTACAAATGAGCAAATAGACGACAGATAAGTAATGTCGTGCCTTACAGTTTGCCTTACCTGTAAGGCGCTGTCTCTGTCACCCTCACGTCATCCACGCGCCAAAAGATCCTTGTACGACTATACATAATATGTCTCATGATTGACAGAAAATCAAACAAATAACAACACACACTGGTCCATACGTGGATGTCTTTAATCGTGAGTACATGGATAACACACAAATTCAAACTCAGTTTTGAAATTTACATTTGAAGTCTTTTTACTTGACATTTAGTTAACGTCTGCCCAAATCCCAGCGTCTAAGTTTCGATGAAGCCTAACAAAAGAGTTAAGTGAGCAAGTAAAACTTTCCCTTAACTTAACAATAGACTAATCGGTAGGTATATACCTACTTCGCAATCAAATTAATTCTTGACAATCAATTCAAGAGCTACTACGGTCAAACCAATATTACGTAATGATAAATTGATTTGTTAAACAAATAACTAACCACAAAATATATTAAGGTACCTGGACCAATATTATGGACACAACACCGTATAATGATAGACATTCACACAATGTTTGAGTCTCAATGAACATTTTAATTAGCGAGATATTTTACTTATTTTATTTCAAATATTTTATTCAGTAGGTATAGTAGATAAGGGACTGTGATTAAATGGCAAAAAGGTTTCTACTACACTTAATTAAATTGAGCCCTTAGCATTCCACTACATTATTCTGATTTCAGGATCCAATGTTAATAATAGAAATTGCGTAGGTTTTTCTTTCGTGAATAGCTGATAAACTAGACACACATGACCAGACCAACCCAATTAAATAGTCAAGAGTTCTTATGTCGCCTGGCGGCCACTGACATGATTTAACAATTACTATCTAGGTATGCTATGAGTACAGTCAATCGGGGTAACTTTCTTTACTTTCGGTGATTCTTTAGCGTAACTTTGACAGTCCGCTCCCAAAATAGCTTTTTATTTTTTACGTGAAAAGCATTTGGCGCATAAAATTTATTTATTACATTTTATGTATCTACTTAATGAACGTCGATAACGTAATCTTAAATAAAAAGTGGTTTTCAAACAAAGCTAATATAAAAAAACTTTCTTTCAAAAACGTGCGAAACTTTTCGTGTTTTTTTCCGACGTAAAACTTTTTAGATATCTCTCAAAACTTTAATGCTATCAAGGTGTGTTATAATATAATACAATCTTTCACAGGTCTACTTTCGATACGTAAACAATTTTTATTAATTTTCAATTGCATCTTCGTTAAAATTACAAATAATACCGGTAAGTCAGATTTTGAACAAATTCTGGGTAACTTTGACGGTGTCAATGTACCCTGACTTTGTATGCGTTTTACAAATTTTCGTGTTAGTCAAACATCCAAGGGCCCCGGGACTTCTGTATTTTCCCAGAAATTAAATGGATGGAATCTCGTAGTATACAATGTGGTCACCAGTGTCGGAGATTTAAGGGCGATGCCCCCTCCATGATAAAATGGCAGCCATTTTGTGTTTTCAACCTCGAAGCTCGGGCGCCTGTACTGTTTTAATCATTGCTGTCGATGTAGACGTCTAAGGAGGACAAAAGATGTCTCATTTGAAAGCTAACAATGTAGGTAATCAACTGATGATACATTTTATTTAATATCTTTATCATAGAAGAACAAAAAAGGATTTAAAACAAAATTCAATATTTTTTCATTGATTTTTTTGAGTTTAGTACCTTTTACATGAAAACTAACCCGTTAAACTACTTTTTTTTGTTGTCTTGTCATAATACAGAATATCACCTTCATAATAAATAATAAATCAAAACCATAAGTAAGGTAGTTAGCAGTAGTTAGGAAGGTAGAAAGCTTCGGTGTCAAAGTTACCCATATAGGGGTGGTAACTTTGACACACAACAAAATTGCAATTTTTTTATATATCTTGTCATTTTTATAGACTTTTTATAATTTGAAAATATGAAAACCAGCCCGAGAGCACTGATTAACTCATAACTTTTATCTCATAAGCGAAATAGTATAGAGTTTTTAAAGAAAATACAGCGGTGATGTATCAAAGTTACCCCGATTGACTGTACTTTAACAATCAGGATTGACAGCTTGACGTGCTCATTGAAGCACAGAAGCGCTGCAGATTTTTTGCTAATAACACTCACCCTTCCAAGTACGTAGCTATTTTGCCTATTGTTGTGGACTCAGACTATCATCGACGCAGGCCACGGGTTATAAGCCTCTTACCATTTTTATGATACCAATATCATGTCCAAACATCATATATGTCACTTTTAATTAAATTCAGACCACGTAGTCATAAATTCAAGACAGTTTTCTAAGGGCTCACATACTTACATGGGTACATTTTACTCTTTATCAGTACTTGGCAATCGTGCAGAATATTCATGTTGAGGTAAAATTTCTCTGAGTGTAAGGTTACGTTTTCTAGAGATATTTTTAGATGTACTAGATGAACTTTTGTTACCAATTAGTACAAACTACATGGAAAGGAAAACACAAATGGAGACACCACTATCACCGTCACCGGAGACCAACAGTAACTATTGAAATATATTTGAGTCCAAGTCGACGTCCTCTGCTCGTGCACCCTGCTCAACACTGTCCGATTGCGGCCCCCGGTTCCTCTTTTCAGTGTTCTCTGTATTTTGTATCGAGTTTAATTTTGAAGGTATTCCAGATTTGTGCTAGATCTGAAACAGAGCTGGCTATTACACTCTTGCTTGAGTCAACCGCCGAAGTACTAGTTGTGTTCCCGCTCTTTTTTCCTTATTTCCTGGTAACAATACGTCGTTAATTCCGTTAGGGACATTGATATCCACAGCGACGGTGACCACTTACCATCATCATAGTTATTATTGTAACACGACGTATAAATCTTATTCAAACTTATACAATATAAGGTGTTGTCACAAAGTGGTCAACCAGTTAAATAATATTTATAACTTTACCCCAATTAATCTTTAAGGTGTACCAATATTTGAAAAACAATAAGTATTCAAATATTAATTAGAAGCAGCTTAAACTTAGTAACAATAAATTGTGATCTCCATATTGTTAACAAAGCCTTCCCATATGAAAATCTTCAAGAATTTAATCTACAAACACGTTACACTTTTATTAATAGAATGGAAAAGGAAAAAATAATATCTCAACATGCAATCTGCTGTTTAACTATAATAATAATACCAAAACATTTAAATCCTAAGATTCATCCACCAACAGACATCACCATAATTACAGTACATAATTATTGTACTAGGATACTATAAACTCATAGGGATTTAATCGGCGTAGACGTTTATTAAAACGAGTGCCTTCAAATAGTGATGTACAACGCAGCGCTAAGTAGTTCTTAAAAATATTTGAGCATCAGAAGACGAGATAAAATTGTATTCGGTCATTGTGAGTCAGATGTCGCGTAAGGCGGACCGCACGAGATAATTTCACCTGACCTCTGGCAGTTCATTGACTGCGAGTGCGGCCTGCATAGTGGTATAATACGCATGTCTAGCTAGCTCACCGGCTCAAGGCTCGCGCGGAGGCGTTTACTTTGTGTACGCTCTGCAAACAGTCATATCGAAGCGGTTACAAGGTTTTTTAATATAAAAAATCTCTATATTTTCTGATAATTGATTATACCTAACCCATGAACATTTTTGTAGTCAGCTTCAAATCTTAAAATCTACGAATTACAGTCAAAACATTGTTTTAAGATTTAGCACCAAAATCTGTGCCAAAATCATCAGCGCATGGCAGGTGCTATCACAGCTATCTATAGGCAATAACCAAGATCTTAATGTAAAAAATAGCCAGGCATCAATTTTTGCCGCCAGCTATCCATATCCATTAACTGACGGCCTCTGAAATTTCTTAATCCATTTATGATTAGATACTTACGATTTACGCAAGTTGAGCTCTATGCAATTTACTTAGCTTATAAACTTCCTTGGTCGCATTACTATCCAGGTATACAAAAAGTAGTTTAATACATCAAAATCATTGAAATAATTGTTATAAATGTTGTAAGTATTTGTGGCACATGAAACGATAAGAAATGAGGGTTTCGTAGAGCTATTTTATTTATTATATTTTATACATTCTATAATAAAGAACGCAAGCTTGTTAAAAATTACGATGACGTGTTCACGCTACCAGCTTGTATCATAGCTCCGTCTTACCAAGAGCCTACTGTGTATAAAGTGTTTCGATGTATAAAGGAGATGTAGAAACAAGAGGAAATTTATCTCGAACTGTGTGGGCGTGATCATTCTAACTCTGTATCTACTGTTGAGTTACTCATTGTTGTTTTCTGATGGCGTTACCAGAAACTAGTACATTTGGTTAAATCTAATATCTTTAAACGAGCAATTCTTGTATATTTATTTATTTATTTATACCTATATATATAATCACGATCTCGGAAACGGCTGCAAAGATTTTCATGAAAGTTACAGATTAGGGGGTTTTCGGCTCAAGGAATCGATTTATCAAGGTCCCAGGTTCGAGAAAAGCTCGGTTCCCGAGATAAAGAGATTTTAAAAACATCATACTGACGTCATCTATGAAACATTAGGATAACTTCTATGAGGTACTGTTTGTAACGTGTTGAACTGACGCCATCTATGAAACATTAGGATAACTTCTATGAGATACGGTTTGTTTGTTTCAGTAGTATGAAACTAGATGGCGCTCGAATATATTTTTGTTCGGCTAATACTAATATTAATATTCATTCTTACGTTCAAGCGCTATTTTTGCGTTATACCTACCTATTTTCTGTTTGAATAAAATTAAAAATCAGTGCGATTATCTCGCTTGACCTCGCAGGACGCGTAGTGATAGTTTAACGTGCGTTTGTGATATTTACGAGAATATTTGTAAATAAAAATGTTAGTTTTGTTATTATCGATTTAATAATATATTTTAATAAAGTTTTAAATAAATAATGGTCAGATCGATGAAATTACTATTGTTGTAAATAGAATCAATAAAATTTTAAGTACGCCTAACAACTTGCTCATTAAACTAAAAGTATATTTATTTATGTTGTTTAATTATCATAAACATTCAATACATTTTATCGCAAATAAAAATTTCAGTCGGGGACTGCCTAAGCCTGCGAAAAGTACGAAGGAAAGTTCAATGAATTTATCTAATTAAGTATGTACCTATTTAAAATGCAATTAATTCGCTCACACAGTTAACTTCTATGAGGTACTGTTTGTAACGTGTTGAAATTTCAGTAGTATGAAACTAGATGGCGCTGTACAACTTTGTGAAACACGCTGTTGAGATCCTTTGGCCGTAACATAAGTAAAATGAATTTTGTGCTCAGTGAACAGTTGTATGATTTGACTCCTGAATAGATGGCGGAATTCCTCGTATTTCTTGCGATTCATACTAAATATAATTTTCAACCGAGCAAAGCTCGGTCAACCAGGTACTGTATCTAGAAACGTAAACTAGGCAAGAAGCAGAAAGTTTTATTTAATCTTATATCTATCTCATCTTTCAAGATTCCCTCCAAATTTCTTCTTATGCTATTCTTCTATTGATCTGTATCGCCTATAATCTAATTTGCACGTCCTGAAAGCTGACAATTAGTGAATTCTACTTACGTTTATTTCAACATAATCCGCTTATTTTATCTGTGTTTTTGCGTTATATAAAGATTAAGTAAATAAGAAAACAAACTATAATACTCAACAATAATAGTAAACAATAATACTCGTAGGAGTAACCAATCTTGTAACGAAATAACAAACAATGTAATAGGCAATTTTTTTAAAGATTGCTAAACAATTCAATTTTTCCGAGACTTTACTGAAGTCTCCATAAGAGTCTATTCTACTTGAGTGGTACCACGTATAACTTTAATTTTTATATCCCCTCTGGCCCTAACAAATACCTATCCCTTTGACTCACTCCGTTTCTCATTTTCACATTGACACAATGCATTAATAATTTGCATCATGATATTAGTAATACCTAGATTCAAAGAACATTGTAATTGACTTATAATTTACGATCTGTTACACTTCAAACAATTATATAGGGACGTATGATTCATAAACATACAACTAGTTCATTGCATTCAATAAACTTAGGAGAGTCAGCAGTAGCTTTAATCTGACCCAGATAGGTAAAGTTGCCACTGAAAGCATCAATTAAGTGAAGAAAATGTCCATTTGCGATCTAAATGATAAATCTTAGTAGGTACCTGTTTCACAGAACTGTCACACTAACAATAGATAGACGGCAAACGATTAAGAAACGTTTGCTGATTAAAAACATCGCAAACGTTACGTGAAAGTTTTGTACTTTGACGGTGATTGAAATAAGTCAAAGCAATACAATCAAATGTAATACATAATATAAGTAACCATATTAATTTTACATAGATACAGAGTTACAGATAGTGATAGTAAAAATTCGTAATGTAAGCCTGAAAGACTGAAATTTACAAAAATCATTTCAGATTCTTAATCAATCCTAATAACTTGTCCTAATAACAAAATAAAACTTTCTAAAAAATTATTTACTCTTTTATCGTTTTTCTTAGTCACTGAAGCGAGTTCTCATTCATTAGGCTCTATCTAAGGCGCAATAAAATGTAAGTCTAAGCACTAATTTTCTATAGACGTTTCACATTCTTTGACCGTATCTCAGTCTTAGGCCATTGGACCTTATTATTTTTAGTTTTATTTACGGAGAACTTGCATAAGTATTTGCTGGCTTCACCATTATGGTTTAAATGTATAAAATCTTATGCGTAGGTAGGAGAAGTATCAAGTTATCATCTTAAAACAGTTAACTCATAAGCTTATTACCGTGTTACTTGTCTAAGTCTGTCATAAAGTGCTTCCAATTTTTAATATGGTAAATTGTTGGAGAATGAAAACTTGTCAATTTGCGAATAAGACGTGCAAGATTTCCCATTAATCCTTTTTTGGTCGTGGTGCTCTCTTCTGAACCATGTAGGAGGCTATAGTGTAGGTACGGCCCCTCTTTATCAGAAGTCGCTGTGTTCTACACTATCCAGTTGGTTTTTTTCATTAGCTATTTTACATAAAACCACTATTAAGCATTTGTTAACTACTACTACTGTTGATAGCAATTAGATGACTGGTTGATCTTACGGACAGGTTGCGTGGGAGTAACATGTCATCTATAGCCATTTCTAGTTCTTGCGCTGCGTGCAAACTCGTCATTGATAATCGTTGGTGGAGTAGGCACTCAAAATTACCCTGCTGCCCAGATTTCATGCAACTGCCATAGCCTAACGAAATGTTCCAGTCGGCCAATAAAATTAAGTATAAAAAAACGTTTACGAAGGGATACCAGATTTTTAACATCCTTCGAGGACTAGGTAGGGTTGAAGTGAGCTGCCGTACAATTACTGCCTTTGACGACACAAGACTTTTATTTATTTATTTAACGACTGTTCTTTAAACTGTTATTTATTTAAATAATATTAAACCTAAACCCAACCCAAAGAATTTTAAAATCGTAAGTAGTCGTTACAGTAAAACTTTTTAGTGTCCACGATGATAACTTTGAGTTTATAGGAAGTTTGTGACGATGATGTATATTTATTTATTTAACACTTTATTGTTTCACACCATAAAAATATTACATCCATGTATATATTATTAAGTTTTAAGTTATTTATCCATATATATCGTATAGATCCCTCTCCGATCCACTCCTACGGTTTACCGGATACCGGTCCGCTGCAGTTTACGAGCATGCAGTATCGCGACCGACGGTAACCCAACATACCTACATACTGCATATAGTACAACATGCAATAGATATATTACATGCACTGCATCTCCGGATGGCTTCTACATTGTCATTCATGTGGAGTAAGTCTCCTCATTACTGAGGAGGTCTACAGCATACTCCACTAAGCTGTTAGCTGCTCCCGTGCAAATTGGTTGACGGATTTGTGGTCAACCGAAGTGTTGGAAGTTATATGTATTTCTTATTTAACATCTAATCTGTTATTTATTCTATGTTTTTATGTTTCTAGTAGACACTCTCGCTTCATTTCGGGAAACTTGTTGCTCCGCTCCTATTGGTCGTAGCCTTATGTTATACCTACTTATAACACAAAAAGATTGTTCAAATCAGTACCTTCTGAGATTAGCCTATTCAAACAAACTTGTCAGCTTTATATGTAAGTATTTATAGGTGGTAAAAGCCCAGTGGCTCGATAAAAAACTCGCCTATGCGAATTTCAAAAAATAAGGAAATATGAAATTCGTATACGTTTTCTTGATTTTCGTATAGGTTACAAGTGAAATTTAAAAATCGAGCCCCAGAGTTCACCCAGGGCAGTATCACTGCCCGCCATGGAATTCCGTACAATTTCTATCATCCTATTAATTGCTTATAGGTACAGTAATTGTGTTACGGATAGAAAGTGTAAAGCCGGTTAGACTTTTTTTGAGGCGACCATTTTAGTCCTCAAGGGTAGCAACGCATCTGTGACCGAATTAGAACAAAGCTCTTGAGTCTTGTTCTGCGTCGGTCTCAGTAGTTATGGGCGTAAGGGTGGTGTTGCCTGGTGGTTTGCTGGGTCGAAGGCGTCCGACATTTATTTAGTCATTGTTAAGTATGCGTTTATTATTAATTTCATTATGTATAACTTAATAAACAAAACTACACACTCACGGCCCATGTGATTGATACCTATATAGATTTTACGAGAATAAAAAACAAAATGTGGAAAGTTAAAAAAAATATACAACGAACAAAAAAGATTGTAAATATTGAAAAGATTAAATTTCAGCAAATTCCATAAATGAACAAACCTAAAAATTGGCCTGGAAATATACCTACACCTTAGATTCGAGCCGCATAGCGGCCTCTTGTTTTATCAAACAGAGATATCGCTTACGAATATTCTAGAATTTCTAGATGCAGCCTAAATACATATTCCCAATGCCGTAATGTTTTATTAATCTGAGACAAAACAAGGATTATCATTTTCCGACTTTGAATCTGCAAATTAAATTCATGAATATGAATATAAACAACTTACCTACTAATATTTCAAGAACTTTTTATTACTTCTTTACTTAATTGAAATTAACACTTACAATTAATCGAAATAATTAAATAAATTAATCACCTGTATCACTATACCATAAACATAACCTTACTTAAGTTATGATTATTGGCAAGTTATGAGAAGGTTTATGGCATTTATATTAATTAACATAATTTATTGCTTTTATTACTTGGCGCCAACACTAACAAGTCAAAGCTTCCGATTCTGTTTGCTTTAACAACCGCATAATAATTAATGTGCAATATTTGCAACAATTTAAATAATTTATTTATTGCCACTTATAAAGACATTCATTATTCTTGAGCAAATTTATGGCGAATGGTCTGAAACATACCGCCTCGCTTAAATAGAATTACAGATTAGACTATTCAAACTGTAGGTGGTCCCAATAAAATAACAAATAAATTGTACTTTATTGAAAGCAAAAGCGATAAATTTAGCATATTAGCGGATTAGAACGCTCGAAATGATCTCTTTCTTAACCATCTTCGAGCATTTACTGTCCGCGCTTATCGATAAACGAAATATTGACAATTTAAATGTATATGGTTGAACGAATTGTATCATTTAGATACTAATGAATAATTGAGCAAGTTGAATAATATTGAATTTGAGGAACGATATTTTTTGTGTAAATGTAGGGTGAGTGGGGCAAAGTGCGCCTACCGGGCAAGTGCGCCTACCACAAATATCTCGAAAACTACTGACTGGTTCCTAGTAGTGACATTCTACAACGATGCTACAAACTAAGTCATAGTTTTTGGTGAGAGTCACAGATGGCTGTAGTCATGTAAGTTGCAAAAAAACGCCATTTTATTTTCACTCTTATTCAAAGTGGTGAGGAGAGATGACTGTAGGGCGACAAATCGTCGTAAATTTCAAGAAATCAACTTTTTACCGATATACGAGTGAGTTAAGTGCACAGTTTAAATATTTTGCTATAAGATTCTGATATTATATCACTGCTATCTCGTAAAATTAATATAATTTTTTTAAGTTTAATATTCTAGCTTCAAATTTGTAAAGTTGGGAAAGCGCGCCATATTGACATTTTATGTGGCGCACTTCGCCGCAATCCAGAGTTTGCAAACCTTTTAAAATGCTTCTTTTTAAAAAGCTTTTATTTCACTTCGAATGTTTGCTTCTTTGTATGGACGGGTCAAATCTTGCAAATGAATTGTAAAGCGGTTATCTTCAACAGATTTAGATATAACTAGCTTCCCCCACGGCTTCGTCCGCGTATAAGTTTTATTTTCAGGTTATCCCTTCAGAGAGAGAATTTTCCTCTCTTAGTGCTCCCCTACACTCCCCAAGGAACATACATGCCAAACTTCAGCTCTTTCCGTTCAGTAGTTTCGGCTGTGCGTTCTCTGTCAGTCAGTCACTCAGTAATGCAAGAGTTTTATAAATATAGATTTGCAAAATATACCTACGTTTATCAGTGAAATACATACAAGTTTGATATAGCATTAAAGATTTGTGGATAATGTACTACATTTGTGGATTTGATTTGATATAAAATTATTTTTTAAGCATTTAAATAAAAAATTTAATTGTTTATGATTTTAAAAGAAAAAATACACTTGGCACTCGATTATCAATATTTAGAAAAAAAAATGTTTACAGCCTCTGCCTTAAGATTGTATGGCGCACTTAGCCGATATTTGGTTTTTAGTACATAGATTCTTCTAGAATGTGCCTATTCAATAAAATGAAATGCAATGGGTTTCGTTGCTTGTTGTCTTATAATAATATGAAGCTGTTTTTATTGTAATGCTTCATTTTTACGTTTTATTAATATTAGGTGCACTTACCCGATTTGTCGGCAAAGTGCGCCTGGTCAGACTGTTTTCAAATTTTATGCTAAAAATCATTAATTTATTGTTTGATTCTAATGATACGACATTGGTCGTAGTTGCAAAATATCACAGATTGTTATGGAGCTACGACAAGTGTCATTCGTGAACTTAAAAACGAGTAATATTGCACCAAAGTCAACTATGAAAAAAGTATGGCGCACTTTGCCCCCCTCATTATTGCCAATACAATATAACTAGTAACATTTACGAAAAATGTGTCTCATCGATATGTGTTCGAGGAAGGACAAAAAAAACAATTATTTATGATCGCAATTAAATAGACACCACAAAAAATTTGTATACCTATGTTATACCTGTTTATTTATTAACTAGTGAACCGCCCTCGCTTCGCTTCGGGACCCATAAGTATCAGCCGCGTAGGTCCCGCTCCCATAGGAATCTCGGGATAAACGCCCGATCCCGCGGGATTTTCGGGAAGACAGACTTGTTACTTTTATATTAATATGTTTGTTTAGAAGCTATACTCATACGCGTAGGAGTTTTTCCCGCGTAAATTCGGATCCCGCGGGATTTCCGGGATAAAAAGTATCCTATGTGTTATTCTGGGTTATAAACTATCCGTGTACCAAATTTCATCTAAATCTATTCATCTGTTTTTGCGTGATTGAGGACCAAACATACAAACTTTTACATTTATAATATCAGGTACTAGGATTTATTATTTGTTTATTATGTATAATATGTATATTCAGTGAATCCTATTTATCTACGAGTTATATTTGTATATGGTTGTTATATTAGGTATTACTTTTTACTGTCCAACCCCTCGCTGATGATGTACTAAATCTGTACATTTAACAACTTCTTAAACACACCTTGGTTGTGTTAGTATCCATATTATATTTATACATAATATTATAAAGGCGAAAATCTGTTGTCTTGCGGCCCATCTGTCTGGCTGTCTGTCGGTCTGTTTGTCTGACAATGACGCTTTCACAGCTAATGGCTTGAAATAGGGATGAAATGATATAGGAAAATTCTAAGCCGCTTCATCGATTTAGATGATTTTTTTCAAGAAGATAGTTTATGACGCAAGTTCAATCATAGACTACCTATTTTTTAAAAACCAACCCCTAAGGGGCTGAAATAGAGTATTAAATTTAAAAAGAAACGGATTCCACGCGGGCGAAGCTACGGGTGTAAACCTAGTTCAATATATTCGAACTATATTTTCTTGTTTATAAACCATTAAAATGTATTTCATGATACTTCTTGGAAGCAACGAAGATACAGCAGATAAGGCATAAGTGTCGATAGCTTGTTTGACTAGCAATCTATTACAATCAATGATATACATCTACAATACCAGTAGAACCGGATGATTTTAACTTATTTAGATTAGTCTTCGACATTTGCGTGCTGGGATCCGAGTAATAAAAATTCAGTGTAGCTATAGATAGTATAAATAAATGCTTAATTTTGTGCGCAAATCCGTGAATTATTGCTCTATTCTACGACGCTTGTAAGTGATGGGAAGTGTGATCCAAAAATCTTAGAGTGGAGAAGCAAAAACTTCAAGGTCCTGTACACAAAATTATCGCATTAATAAGGTCTGCAAATTCGAGGTGTACTCGTACCTACTAATGGGGCTAAAATTAAACAAAAATTAAATAATGTCAACCACAGTTCTAGCATATCGAAAAATGAATAATGTTTTCCCGACGAATTTTTTTGCCAGGATCCAGGTAAAATTTAATATTTGGTTTTTGGTCGTATTTATTCGGATGTTCTATAATACTCACCCCAAGTAAATGCTGACAGACCGGGGTTTCTGTTCTATGAGGCAACAGAAGTTTGCTTCTGCTTAGTGGCAGGGCTAATACTCGGCCGCTACGACCGTCTTCATGTGCGTAAAGAGGTAAGGGTAGGTAAGAGCACCTGCCCTTCTTTTTGTAATCACATGAAGTGCCTTCCAATGGTTCTTGTTCCATTTAAATATCTACCTCGAAAATCCGATTTCATCGGGAGCTTTGCAAACCTTGGATAAGGAGCAGGGTACATCCGTGACCATCTTCTTAGAGTTAGCTGCTAAACGGCATATTGTGTCCCGACTGGGATCTTTAGGATATTTTTTCCTTCTTCGATCTTCTAGGCACAAAACGCATCGAAAATACCTTAGTTTCTGATGTCCATGGGCTCCACAAAGCACTTTTCATTTAGTTGCTTGTCTGCATAGTTTTCGGTTTAAAAATAAAAATAAAAACGATGTTTTGAATAGCCTCATCAGGTAGGTATACCTACTGCGAGTGAATTATAGTAAAATCATATTACAATTTCATAAAATGTCATTAGCTTTCGCATGTAGTGTATGGGACCCATCCCTTTGAGAGCCATGAGACAGACACAAATACACAGACACGCAAAATGACAGGTCAATCCCTCCCACCCACTCCACACCCCTCTTATTGCGTCAGGTTTAATAATGAAAGAGATGATTGAAGTTCGCTGCACACTATCAGTCGCGCAAGCATTCGCGCGTGCCGCTCTCGCCTGCGAGACACCTTGTCGATGTCGGGAACCTGTTTGATTGTTTAGGTACTAATACGCGATTTACATTGACGCTTGAACATTGAATTATTTATTTTTTGCAAAATTTATTAAAATGATAATATAGTAAATAATAAAAAATAGCTACTTATGTAGCTAAGTACTATAATTTGTTATAAGCTTTTGTATGTACTGTATTGTATGCCTTTAATGCGTCCCCAACGTAAAAATTAGTAACATAATCACTGATTTTTAAGAATTGTGTGTACATACTAAATCACTAACATACACTACGGACAGAAAAGAAATAACTACATTAGTGAAGTGATGTTCATATTAACTGTATAATTATGACCATGATCCATGATTTGTATAATGTGGCGGTTTATCGTTTTAAAGCGTGGTGATCACAACCACTAGTAATATCTAAAGGTGTGAAGCAAATTTTTTTGGTATATTTGATTGGTGGTATATTTGAGGAGGACACGGGATTATGCTCTCTTCTTAATCAAAAGAAGTAGCAATGTATCGTGATACTAATACGTACTTATCCGTGTTTGTCGAGTTTATTATCCTACATCCTCTAGTGATTACAAATAAAATAGAATGTAAGCGAGTTTGCTTCACATTTCATCCACAAAAGTTTCCACAGACTTCATTTGGCCCCAACAAAATGCCACCGATGATTTTGCTTCCTTATAATAAGTAGGTATATGTCTCAAATTTTAAATCGATATTTCAAACTTGCTATTTCTATATATATTTAAAAGTAAAGTAATTTGGTATTCATTGTATTTCAACATCATGCTATGAAATTGGAATTTGACTTCATTAAATCAAAAGTATTATTTAGCCGCGTTAAAGTAAGTTTATGAGGTCGTGTCATTGCGAACTCGTGGGCGAAGATTTATAACTGGATGATTTCCATTGACGCTTCTCTTTTTTCATTCATCTTCTTTTTTTATTGGTGGTGCTGATGTCCATGTGCGGTGACCCCTTACCTGTGGTGTTTGGTGGTTTGTGAACTTGTATATCGGCAGTAAAAAAACATTTAAGCACAAGATTGTTTTTTCATTTAATGTCTACGAGCGTATCCTCTATATATGGTTTAACTAATTTATTGCATTGTTTTGTCAATAGATTGGCTTGATAAAGGTACTTCATTTTCTTAAGTGTACGTCTGTTTCATTTAATATGAAGAATTGTTTATACAGAATAGGTAAATAATAGTATTTTGCCTTATTTGTGGGGCGGATTTACAGTTACTGTAATATTCTACTTTGCTCAGTCTGTTCCATCCAACTTTATCTCGATCGTTATTAGACATATTAGGTTTACTTGTCAAGTTAGCTTGAGCAACCCTCGTCTGAATGAACAATGAACTTTTTCATTGTTATGATTGCAGTGCTGGAATTGGTCAATATGCAGATTTATTATTTTTTGGACAGTAGAGTATCGATGACAACCTAACTGCTGCAGATGTACTGAAGGTGGATGGTGGATCGTTTTTCGGATAAATATAATAATAATAGTTATGAGTTTCCACTGTTCATATTTTATGAAACGATGAAGTGTCTTTACGAGTCAATGTAATACAAACATAATATAGCTTCGAGTGCTTGCGTCGCTTGTGACATCGGCCGCGACTAATTGCCCGATAAGTCGTCGATTCGCATCTCGTTTTAATAAGGTGCGCTGTGCGCTTGTACGTGTGGATACCGATGGAATGCCACGGTCATGTATCGTTGTGTGTGTGAGGTACCGATGTGTGCGAATGACGTCTGCCGCACGGTTCATCGACCAATTTACATAGACACTCTCCTCCCTCTTATAACGCTACCGGGGCCGGCGTGCGCGGTGAAAAAAGATGCTTATTCGAAGCTCACGTTTATCTAGATCGGTTATACAGTAACTGTGTGATCGTTGTTGCCACGTGAACTCATACCGTTCTCTGTATTTGTGTGTAACCTCGATTCGGACACACTACGACGTAGCATTGTGGGCATAAACACGTAGTAATTCGCGAATATCATTATCCTAATGAATATCTGCCTCGAGAGAAACTGTATTCGCCGTGATGTGATTAAAAATTAACTTGGATGTACTCGTATGTACAGGAGTGTTATTAATTGGGAAAAGGTTATGCAATTTGTTAATTGAGGAGAAATAAGTACTTGATCCATAAATGGAGTTTATTGATACTGTGATTATAAAACAGCGAAAGAATTGGAATCAGGTAACAAAGGGTTCAGTTAATGTTACTGTTCGCGCCGTATATGCGAGCTTTTCCCACGGTTTGTCTGTGTGACCCGCCTCCCTACCCACATCTGCCTCCCGCGGTAGTCAGGGTTGGTAGAAAAACCGAATTTCTGTCACAAAAAGGCACACAAAAGATTGAATTGATGAACATGAGGCTTTTTCTATTTTTAAAGATTTATCCAATACGCTACTGCTTGCTGAAGCAAAGCTCAAATATAAACCTAATCGTCAGGACTAAAACATTCATATTTCAAATTAAAATTTTAACGATATTTTTATCACATAATATCCACTGTAATAATCAAATACATTATCGACCAATAAATATTCGTGCTATGCCATATCATGTACAAAATTACAAGGTAAGTATTTGAATACACTTCAGCGCCATCTCCACTTGTAATATTCTTAACCAGTATTTCTCATTTTGGACAAATGATAATAAATGAATAAAAAAACCCACAAGTGCGAACCCGCCAACCCTACGAAAGGCTATGTTTGTAGTTCTGTACGGGTTTAGCATTCAAAGTGGCATCATCCTCCCGCGACATTATACTTTCATATTTATTGCGAAAACGCCTTATGCCACATATTCTAAAAAGGCATCGTGCCCATTCGATAAAAAAATCTGACATCCGATTAATGGAGTAACATCGATTTTATCTGTTTCACTTGTTACGCTATCTACATAGACGCCTTTGTTACATCGGTATTCCGAGTTTTGTTTCGCAAAACATTGCATAAGTTATGTATTTCGAAGGTGATAAATTGACAGCTTTATGAAATAGATACATAATAGACAGCATATTACGTCTGGTCAGATATTTACGGAAACAATAAATAATTTCATCCAGAGAAATATTCCTTCGGTTTTGCCTGAGTTAATTAAATTTAAATTATTGAATCATTTTTTACATACTTTTTGTTAATTTTAAAAGATCAGTAATAAGTAATAAAGAAAAGTCTACGAAAGCAATGTCCTCCGACCACACAATTACAATCACACGCAAATCACACAATCACAATGCAAATGCAGCGTGAACTTTTTTTCCAAGCGTCTTGCCATAGGTACTTTAGTTACGCCTTAAATGTTCCGGCATCAGACCACTTCTCAATCTCATCACATAGCTCGTCTGTTTTTTTTATCGAATTTACCACTTCATCAGAGTGGTCGACTAAATAGTCTAAATCTTTGCTACTCTATCCCAATATCCCAAAGCGTAATTCGATGTAATTAATGATTTCATCATTGATACATATTACTACAAATATCACAGAATTTTTAATTACTTTACATACTTAATACACAAACAATAATATTCATTCCAATAATGTATTTTAATAGACTTTTATAAAGGATCTATTCTGGCCTAGTTCCAACCGCTGCGGTTGCGTAAACACAAATTCGTTAGCGAGCGTCTATAGGGCCCATATAAATAGGTAAATACATCAATTTATATAAATAAAATTAATTTGTTTGAGGGGAACGACTCGGGTCGTCTCGTGCGTTATTTTCGTCGCCACCTTACGCGTCGACAATTATTCGGGAATTTCGAAAGATCACCCTGGACAGTCGGTCGTTGCCTCCTGACTCATTCTTTTGTTTTTGATCACTTCAAAATTACTTAAAGATAAAGTGAAAAAACTGTGGGATGAGTGTGGGATCTTCGCGATATTATAAATTGCAATGTTAAAAAGATGTAGGTATCAAGTTTGAAAGCATATTGACAAGTGGTAGTGAAAGTAGTAATTATTGTACATCATGATAGTGTCATATTGATATCAGTATCTTTCGGTGATGTTAAAATGATCGATGATCCTAAAAAGGATAATAACCAGTGGAGCAGATTGCAGCCGGGAGGTTTGTTTAATATCGATTTCAATCGCTAAATTCGTTCGAGTAGCCGACACGTAACATCGATCTGGCGCAACACGTACCTTTACGCCATGAGTAATTTGGATGCTGCTAATTATAGGTGCTATTGCGGTTATAATAAGATCTCCCCAACTTCCCAGAAACGAGGCCGCCCGCTTTATTAATATTTATCCGATACACGCCGAATGCTCGGTCCCAAGCTAACTGACGCAGTCAAAGAAAACATGCCGGCCAGAAATAAAGTCGTAAAGTACCGAAACGATTTCAATCGATGTTCTCAGTATATATCGGGTTATAAATGCGCAGAAAGTATCGATGAAACGGCAATTGAGGAAAATGGTCCATTTTATCGAGTGAAGCCGATAGCAGCTCAAATTGTTCTCAGCACAGCCGTGTTATGCGTACTTGTGACCATAATATTTTTATGCTTACAATAAAGTTCAAATTAAATAATTTTTAATCATGTGATTCATTACGTACTTAATACACTAATTTTACAATAATAATTAACATGTTATTACAAATCCCTAAAACTCCTCTCAATTTGTCCTTTATCTTATAATAAGTAGGTATGTCAAAAGTACCCACTCGATATAAATTTACGAAGAGCATTACAAAAATAGACACGAATCAGTTTTGTCATATTGTTATTAGTCTTTGAAATTATGCTTATATTTTTTTTCTATTATAATTTGCAAATCTTGATATTATCACCAGACAGAGAATGTTATACAAATATTGTCTTACGGTGCTTTATCAAGTTGCTTGTATAAAAATACTGCAAAAAAGCAATCAGACAATGCACACGTTATTCCGAAGCAGCATTTAGTAGAACATTGCCTGTCTGCGCAGCTCCCCGTCTAGGAGATATTAATAGGTATGCAACATTAAAACTTTAATTAATGTTTTTGCGTTGCATATAAGTACATCTACATAATATATACGAGTATAAAGCTCTTGCGTTACTAAGTGATTGACTGACAGACAACGTACAGCCGAAACTACTGAACGGAAGAAGCTGAAATTAGGCATGTATGTTCCTTGGGGAGTGTAGGGGAGCACTAAGAGAGGATTTTTGAAAATTCCACCCCGAAGGGGGTGAAATACGGGGGTGAAGTTTAAACGAATTCCACGCGGGCAAAGCCTGCGGGCGGAAGCTAGTTTTATATAAAGTTCCTATCTATGTAACGTATCATCTGTATTATAAACTAACTGTTGTCCGCAACTTCGTTCATAGAAATTTGAATCCCGATCCCGTGGGAACTCCGGGAAAAGTAACCTATGTGTTGTTACGCAGCCTCCTCTATCTCCCAGTGAAAGTCCCATAAAAATCCGTTCAGCCGTTTCTAAAATTAGCGTGCACAAACAGTGATTAGTTATAGTTTAATTATATGTAGGTATAGAAAGATAGACAACATCGGAGAATAAATATTAGGTAGGTATAGTAATAGTTACCTATATTACATGTATAGCAACGTAGATACGTTATCCTTTTTGTAAGTATTATTTCCCATAATATATTTATCTGGAACTCATTTACATGAAATTTGCATAAAGATTTGAGTCTTTTGTATGTGCTTTTTTCTTTCTCCCTCGAACTGTTCAATTGCATAATAATTTGAATGACTTTTGTTGAAGATTATTTTGAAATTGGACAATAATTTCATTTTCTCACGTAACTTTTATGGTTAGCATAAAATTGTGTACGATTTGAAATTAAATTTGCTATAAAGTTGAATTTACAGATTAATCGCTAGCCTTCGGCTTCCGTAGAAGCTGATGCGCACGCGCATATTGCACGAACACGCAACATTTCGGTAACGAATGACAGACGTGCCTTCCGGGAAAGTGAAATTCTTCAACAAGCGATAGGTATAATTCAACTGTAGTAATTTATTCATCACTTTCATCTGATCTTCACTCTCGGTTGTTTTCGTAGCGCGTTCAGACACAGGTATAATTAAATTACAACATAGTTTTTATATCTTCTTTTGTAAAACAATGAATTTCCAGTTCAAATTTAGTTTTAAATGTTAATCTTAAAATATATATTTAAGACTTCATAGTCAAGATAACTTAAATACCACTTACCAGATGTCGCTCAATTTATAAGTGACCACACGACAAGCACTACCTTTCGAACAAAAAAAAATCATCAAAATCGGAATACTCAGTTTGACTCAGAATTTTTGAGGTAATGAGCTTAAATCAAATTCACTATTGAGAATATTCATTATTGAGAATAACTAGAAAACTGACCTTCTGATGTCATTCAATTTTAATGGGACCAGACGGCAGATATTATTACCCTATGAATGGCGAAAGAATTATCGAAATGGGTTCACCTAGTACGAAATTCTGAGACACACAAGAAAATAAAATCATAGTTACAGACGAGTTGAAAACCTCCTAATTCAGGATGCATGTAATACTTACATAAGTACTTGTTTCATTCATTATATTGTCATTGTTATCAATATCTTTTCACGACACAATTATCATAACTTTTACTACCTTTGCTATGTTTGTAAAAATATAAGACACCACAGAAAACTATGATTTGAAGTCGTCTTTTACCTGTCACATAAATGTTCAGCAGTCAATATCAGCTTGCTAGGCAAAAAAGCCACCAATTGGGCAATACCATCTAGCAGATAATAGAACATCAGTTTCATCTGTTATACAATTTGAATCCCGATATGAATAAACAGATTATAGGTAAATATTTAGTGATTGATGTTTAAGTGTTCATTGTTGGTAATATTATGTGCGGGCGCGGTCGTCGGTATTGGTTGCTGGAAAATCGCCAATACTCCGGCCTCAAATTGATTTTGCCACTGCTGTAGCAAAACTCTTCTCCCAGTATGTAATAGGACTTAATTAAATTTCATATGCCACGCAATTACATAATTTTTGGGATACTACCCTTCTTATTACAACAAAACAAAGGAAATACTGGATGGCTCGCGGTCCTAATGAGTCATCAGGTAATGTGTATACATATAAATTAATTTGGGGGCTTTTGATGAGTCATACAAAAAATGTCATGTGCATTGTTTGCAATTCAGATGTAAAAGGTCTTGTCAGGAAACAGTTTGGTTGATTTACTTGGTAATCATGTCTTTACCGGTTTTGTTATTTTCACCCTTTTGAAATGATGTGAGATGCTGAGTAACTATTTAGTAGAACATAACAGACCAAATACTTAATGCTAGATAGAATTGGGTAAATCTGTCGAACTTGCTACCTTCAAATCAACCATACACTGTTTAATGAATTGCTTTTTTAAGTGTCATAAAGGTATCATTGCTGTACATTCTATTTGTTATAATGATCACCGAAGCTTGTCGAAATCGAAGGTAAGGAAATATCGTTATTCATATTCAGTGTGATCTCTTAATACTTCGTGTTACGTTCAGTAATTTGCCAACTAAAACAGAACCTATGTGTTGTTATGCTAATGAGCAAACCATCAATTTTCTTGAAGAAGTTAAACCAGATACATCTTGAACTTTTATCTGTGATGCCTAACATTGTCATGGCCTGACCCGTCCGACGTCTGGCTAGTCGCCAGTTTACTTTGGTTTAAATTGCTTCCACCTCTCTCACTTTACATGCCTTCACGAATAAAGTTGCAAATTCAGCAAGATCAGCACTTTGCTAATAATATCAATCTTAATATCCATGTCTTTTAAGGACTCTCGTTAAATATACCACAGGTCCATTTAAATTAATACGAATTATCTGTTTGTATACGAAGAATCTATTTTTTTTGTTCAGTAATTATTTTAATATTTCTTTTTTGTGGAATCAGGGTTTCATTCGTGTGCACCAAAAATTTCATGATTTTTTTTGGGATAAAAGTAATTATCTAACAGGAGTAGTTATTGTAACTGTTTTAAATATAAGGATTGCAAACTGTCACTTAGCTATAATGTAGTCTAGACTAGGACCAGTTATTTGGTTATGATTGACCTTTATTTGAGCGCAAAAGGTTGTGGATATCCATTTTCATTACTTTGTAGCCCGATTTTTAGTGAGCTTGCCTGCTGAACGCATAAAATTGCTTCTTGAGTTGATGCTGTGACGTCACTCGTTTCAGTTCATGCTATCCGCAACACAAGGAATCCCAATTCGAATCGAACGTGTGATGTGCGAGCGTGTGAGAATTTTATATTTATTTGCATCTATTAAAACTTTTTCAATTCTGGATTTGTTCAGTACAAGAGCTGGTTTTCCGTCTTAGTTACATTTAACAGAAGTAACAAACACTTTACGTACACCCAGGGCTTTTAAAAAGAATACATAAATTAAGCAACTGTGGCATATAAGCTGCATGTATTGGTGCTCTTCGGGTGTCGTAGCAAGCTTATTTCCACTGGCCGTATGCCAACAGTCTCCGCTTGAAATTGCTTTTACAGTACACTGTAGCAATGATATCGTAGAGCTGCGCGGGACACCAGGCCGTGATATGTGCATAGCTAACTTATGTATCCTGAAATCCATCAAGTTTTGAGGTATACGGTTATTTTTAACGGAAATAAATTTCGCTTTTCAATATTGAATTAATATTACTCCAGTTCTCCGCTAATCTATACTGGAATAGTGTCTTGTAGCTAGAGGATGCAAGGGCCCTGGGCGTCTCAGCTCCTGATCTAGCGGGAGACAAGGGTCTTGAATTCCTAGTCTTTGAATCGGATTTCGGATGATTTTTTATTGGCTGCAACTGCAATTACCATAGGTAAATTTTTCGAGGTCCAAGGGGAGGGTATAGTCATGATATGATGATAAAGACTTAAAGGATTTTTGAAAAAATGATTCTAGTAAATTACCATTTCCTGATAAGGAACAATCTTAAATGCCATGGGCGGCAGCGGAAGGGTGGTGCTGCATGCTCGTTTGCTACCTTAATTCAATAAAAAAAAAACAAAGCAACTATTCCAAATACATAAAATAGACAAATAATTTCCATGTAGCATTTTTAAAAACTGTTTTTGTGAATTACTGTTAAAACTGTGAATTACTTTTTGCGAAGTATTTTGTTAAACAGAGCGACTTATTGCCTTAAAATTTTCCGTAGCAACTCCTACTTTCCCAATGCAGCGTATAATCTCGTGCCAAGTGCAAGTTGTTTTTCTTCTTTTAAACAAAATTGAGATGCGTATTGCGGCAAATAGGTATATTACGATTGCTTAAAATTTATTCGTTATTAATGGTATTGCCAGGTATATTGGAGAAAACTACTTCAGGTAAAAATAACAGAGCTTCTACAACCTTTAATATAACTAATCTTTGTGTGTGCCAATAAACACAAAAATGATTAATATTAGACTTTTTTCTGCTCGTCTCTTTATGTGCGTCTGTATGTTTGTGTGCGCGTGACACAAAAGCTACTGAATAAAATTAGATACGGTTTTCTCAGTTGGGTTGCATGAGTTCTAACTCAATCATTGGTGTACGTGTTTACTACACACTATTTTTTATTTGTGTTGCTTTTAAAATAATCACATGATCTGAAATTTTTTAAGTCACAATCCTTAAACGCTGACCACAGACTCGAACGTTAACAACTCTAATATAACAAACAAAACTGAAGGTGCGCGTCCGATCATTACCGACCCGAATTCTAATGACCCATTTGATCCACTCCTTCTCTTTTTCGCCTCGAATTTAATCAAATTATAGGTTGAGCCATATTATAATAAGTATTTCAATACAGCTCAACCGATATCGTTTGTGGAATTTTAGCTTTTTATTATTCGATTCCTTTTGGTCTTCGGATAATTTGAATTGTCTAGACAGAAGAAAAAATGTTAAAGAGTTTTAAGAGAACTTAAAATGGCAGCTTTCATTTACAGTAGTTGATATTTAAATATAAAATGTTTATGCTTATATTACGATACATGATCTCATAAATAAGTAGAGTTAGTGGAATAGGTACGAAGTCTCATTCAAGAAGCATTGTTGTATGTGTCAGCTGAAATGTTCTCAACAATCTCAAATTTCTAAGCAAATAAAGATAATAATCGGCAAAGTAATCGGTCAAATAAAGTAAAATATACTTCAGTTTTCAAATGTCTCCTCTCTATTCAAACCGATAAGTAAGACGAGGACGCAATTACATAGCATTTTCATTCCTTGACACCGACGACGTGATGAAACAAATAAATGAATATAATATTAAAAATCCTGAATTGACTTGTTCTTTGTATTGTAAAAGCAACTTCATTTGTAATACGACATGGTTCAGATTTTCAGCGTTAGGTCAAACTTTTTAGGATTCCTGAAGAAAAAAAATGTAGTGCAATTTATTATCGACCCAATACGGCCGCTAATAGGGGCTAAGGGAGGCGAGTGTTTTCTCCGTTTACAGCCTTTCGGATGTGGGTTGTAGTAGTCCGTCCTTTTCAGTTTTAACGTGAGACGAAAGAGAGGTAGGGTAGGGTGTCGCTCCCACCCTCGGGTACGGCGGGAGGTAAAAGATTAACCCAGTTTTGTTATTTGTCCACTGTCAGTTGAGTACCTATTCACAATGCGGCTGGAGTCTGCCCCGTTGGATCCTTTGGTCGTTTAACGTAATTGTAAATGATTAATGTGTCTGTACCGCGTAATAGCGACAAGAGATTGGAAACCGATGCTCTCATTTTGATTTATGACCTCACCTCGCCTTGTGTACTTAAGAGTTCGAAGGAATGTATCAAATACTTTCCCACAGAACTACAGAACTTTAATTTGTCAATTGATTACGATGGAAGTCACGATTGTCGCTCTAAGTTCCGAGCGTTACGAAAAGCGGTCATTATTCCGGTTATGCAATGAAGTTATATTCATCCCAGAATAACAATACCTACGTAACAGCATTATTGCATGAAGAAAACAGCGGAGTTCCGGTAAATACAAAGGACCACACTTTGATAGGAACGACGTCAATTATTGAAGGGTTATTTTCTAGAAATTAAAATGATGCGGCAGCAGGTAACATACATACTTAAGTACCGACTAAAATCATAACCCTTCCTTTTTTGTAAATTCTGAGCCCCGAGCTTAGATTCCCTTTGTCGTGGGTAGGTAGCATTGACAACAAACAAAGTAAACTGGCACCCAGACCGGGACCAGATTTTTAAGCTCATCATTATTTCCGCCACAAACCCAAGAATCTCAACAGTAATCCGACATGGAAACCATTGCGTCATATGGTCGTTTATATCAACGATTATATAATAGCTTTATTCAATACCCCTAATACCACCAACGGTATTACGGGACGTTTGAACTTTAGCTTTCTTTCAATACTTATTTCACAGCCTTGGAAAGCACAAGGGCAAAATGAAAATATAGGAGCGAACATTTTAGGAGTTCTCGACAAATACCAAAGACAAAACGAAAAGCTACCTACTAATTAACGCAGAAAAATGCGTTAAAACTTAACCCTAAGCAATTTTCATTCCAATTTCTATGCCTTTCGCTATTTCTTCGTCTAGAGCGTGTTCACGCAATGCTTTGTTTCGAAATAGGAGGTAATTACCGGAATAGGAACAGCCTAGAGATTCTTTTGGATCACTCAAACTCTTTGTATTTTATTGAGTACTTGCGAGAAAATGTAGATATATAAAGTAATAAGTACAGCCTATGTTGATCAGAAATACTGTAGCATTTTAACGGTGAAAGAATTTTTGAAATCTGTCCAATGGTTTTTGAGTTTATTAGTTAGAAACATCCAATTTTGTACTTTGCAATATTACTTATAGATTTGTTAATCTAAAATGATTTTTTTTTCTACCACACAATCACACAATACAAGACACAAATTGCATAGTTGTGTGAAGAAGATATTTAGTACATAAATAATATGTTATAACAATCGTAATTTGTTGGAAGCGAATACGTTAGGTAGGAGAGATTGTTAAGACAAGCCGGAGGCTTTCAGGCGGCATAAATTTTTGATACTTGAATTGACCGCTAACCCAATTATTTATCCGTATTGGAGCAGCATGGTGGAGAAAGTTTTAGGCCTCCTCAGGAATGGGCTAAAATATGAAACCAATCAAATTATAGGTACCCTGGTAGTCTTATTTCTATATAATTATTTTAAATTTTAAATATCAACTGATTAAGCAAATTTTGTTGATGAGCTGTTGATCACCAAATATCTTAATAGATCTTCACAAATTGTAGCTAAAATCGATAAACGTTCCATTCGCTTCGAAGCTACGACGGCAAAGACAGACACACAGATGTTCAGACACATAGACGTCAAACTTATAACACCCCTCCTTTTACGTCTCGGGTAAAAAACATAGATATTACTTAATTTGATGATTGAAGTCATAGATATTACTTAATACATAGATATTACTTAATTTGCCTTTGTGTCTCTTTGTACGTTTAGGTACGTCAATAAATATGACCCGACCGTGACCTATTCAGACTCTGTTGGCTGTTGAACAATGTCAGTGTAGTAAGTAGGTACCTGAAAATTATTCACTTTCAGATAAATAGCCGACAGATTATTAAACGAGCCACAATATGATGGTAAGTGGTCACCGACGCTTTTGAACATCGACGACTAACTGCCTAGATGGTAGTGGACTTATGTATCTGCGAAACGAAGGGTGTTTGGTGGTGGTGTCGTGTTTTTTGTTTGGCCCAAAGGTTGGCTGGTAGAGAATGCAATTAGCATTAAGTCCGCCTTTTGT
Organism: Hesperia comma; assembly: GCA_905404135.1. NCBI lineage: Eukaryota > Metazoa > Arthropoda > Insecta > Lepidoptera > Hesperiidae > Hesperia > Hesperia comma. The sequence goes on along the minus strand of FR990021.1, from coordinate 7,802,972 downwards.
ACCGTTATATTGTAAATAGTGGTCAATAAAGTTTAAATAAATAAATAAATGTCTGTTAACGAGTTGTTGCTGTTGTCTATGCCACCTGAGATACCTACAAGGATCCTAAGCGTGTTTTTCAATTGTATATTCGTGTAGTACCTATAGTGTAATGTAGTGTAGTGGAGTTTACATTCGTACCTACTTACCCACACGGCTGGACGGATTTTGACATAATTATGAGGTGTCGTTGAATTCGTTTTAGTAACATATTAAGCTATATAAATTTTTAAATTGCGCCCGTAAATAAAAAAGGAGGGATAAGTTAAGATTACGCAATTGAGATTGTTTTGTTTTTATAACTCATTAAAAACTAGGAATTTGCAATAATACAACCCAATGGTAAGTGGAGATTTAATTACGTATGAGTGTGTAAGCAGTAATTTAAATACGAGTATAAGCAACACTAAAGGTATCAGCGATACATTGCCAGCCATACTGGACGACAAAAAAAATAATGGCTCTTAAGTTCCCGGCTGGAAGTCTGTAAATCGTATGTTAGTTCATCCAAGCAAAGTAAAAATGAAAAATGTTACAAAAATACACCAGTTAGCATTTCTAGAAACTTGAACACTAAGAAGCGGATGAAATAAAAATGTACATGGCTTTGATCGAATATTTGAAGCGACAAATGCGAAGGGGTCTCACTCCCCAATCTCGCGAAGCCACTACAAACATTTTAAAACAACTTTGTCTGTAGGTACATATACAAAAAAAAATTTTTTTTCAGCATACTGAAGTTTATTAGTAAATAAAAAGGCAAGATTCTTGCGCTGTTAAAGAAGTTTGTAAGAAAAAAATATTGTTACTTTCTACTTGCATTAAGTAATAAGCATTTTATTATGATGTAAGTCTTTTTTATTTGCGCTGACCGTAATCGAATTCATTTGAACTTTGTTTAGTTGTTGTTGGTCCTTGCGATAAGGTTTCTGAACAAAGTAAAAGTTCAAAAGTTTAAATCCAACTACGTAACAAGTATCGGAATTGTAAGGAATTTGTTGCTAGTCGAGTTTAAATCGGTAAAAATTCTAATTAGTCATTCGAAACGATGAGCTGAACCTATTTTTTTTCAAATACCAAATTATGAATGTTCTTGGTAATGCTAGCAAACCTATAATATATGCTACGCTGCTATGCTATGCTACATTTGTTACTGTACCTATACTCATATAATACTTACTTAAGTTAGAAAAAATAAAAACACGCTTATAATAAGTGCATTATTAATAATATATGTTAAGTTATTTTAGTCACTGTTGCTTACCCTTAAAGAGTTTCCTTCTTACATTTCTTTCCATATCTGAAAATATGTAGAGTGAAGTCGGGCGCACTAAACTAGTTTTGTAAACTCAGTTATTGATAATAACTATACCTAGCGGTAGAATGTAAATTAGTCGCGGGCGCGTCGTATGAAGGGATATGATACAAGACGTATTTGTCTCTTTAAGAGCTAGAGGGTGGCTTTTATGGAAAGTCTGCAGTGCTATATTGATTATTTAGTCTCTCGGCTCCAAAGTGTAAGACAATTTTATGTTTGTATAAATACTTACTTGTTTCAATACCTTCTCGTTAGGTTGGTACTATAGTTCTGCCCTGAAGCGCTCATAGCCCGGTGCTTTGCGTCGATCCTTAGCGATCGAAAAATTTAAGCAACTGCGGGCGCAGAAGGTAGCTGAATGTGTGACTCCTAGTGTCAAAAAATTCTTAAGCGCTTCAGTACTTCAAAGGGCACGTAAAGCCGTCGGTTCCGGTTGATCGATACCAACCGGAACCGTATGTATCGATATACATAGCAATCATTAAGTTATGTCGAACGTCTTCAGGCGGCATGAAAACTTCCGATTTTTGGGTTGACCACTGAAAAACCATTCACCTATCCGCACTAGAGCAGCGTGGTGGAGTAAGCTTTGTATTAGGCCGAGGACCCGTGCTCAGGTTTATAATCTTGTAAAAGTTGTCGTAACAGCTCTTTAAGTTTTAGTCCAGCGGAAGAGGGATAAATATAAATAAGACATGGTCAAGAGTCGTTTCCTCGCCATGTTTTCCATCAGGGTAGCAAGTGATAAATCACTATTTTATTCGTAATCCGTGCATAACTCAGACCTCCCGATGAGCGGAAGCTTTCCAAGCCACTAGGCCATCGCTTCAATTATAATGCAAACGCTTTAAATTATAATTAATTCTGTATAATTTGATGCAAAACTGAGTGGGGTGCAAAATGTACATGTTCGTTTTTATGACGTATAATTGTCTTATTGTTGAGTTAAAAATACCGTTTCAAAAAGGTGAACAAAATCAAGCATGGTTTCTTAGTCGTTTATTTATTTACACAATATTGATCCTGGAATAACTGTTGCAAAGGCGGACTTACTGCTAAGTAGCATTTTCTATTAATGAAACTTAGGGATGCGCAGAGAGCAACGAATGCGTTTTTGGTAAGTTAAGGGGAAAATGTTTAATGAGTAAAAAATAACGTTTCTGTTTTAAGGAATATTGTTAAAACGTAACGCTAATGGTTTTAAAAGTAAAGTGACTGTTTATCGTTAAGTACGAGCCCGCCCTCGCTTTGCTTTAGGAAATATGATCTTAAGGTTCACAAATTGTAGGTACACTTAACGTGAAACAATAATATTTAATTTTTATAATACCCTTTATAAAAGATATATGTGCAAGAATTTGAAGTTTCCTTCTATGCCTACTGTAGTATTTATTATAAACTATTTACCCACGCTAACTTCGCTTCAATAAATCAATATTAGGAAATAACTAAAAATTCAGTAGCATTCTGCCAGATAGCCTACCTCACCTAGATACCTTTATTTTTTTATTTATGATTGTTGCTAACAATCATAATAATAATAATCTGACTGGCTGATCTACAGATTTATTATGAGAGAGAGAGAGAGAGAGAGATCCAACCTTCAAACACATACGATACAACAACACTCTCCAGCTTTATTACAAAAGCACCTAAGAGTAAAAGTACATATAAATACAACAAAGGTTTTACAACAAAGAATAAATAAATAAATAAATAAAAATACTTATAAACAACAAAGTTCAAACAAAAGTTCAAAAATTATAAAGAATATGGAAATGTAATCACAGTTTGAAAGTTACGGTCGGCGAGCTTTACATTGCTCCCACGACTTAACCCGTCTGCGATTTTAAAAATCAGATGGTTAGGGGTGGTTCCCCCCAGGAAGGGTTACGCGCTAGGGGACAAAACAGAAGAAAACTGTTATTAAAACGCGAGAGCTTTCAAACGATCGTTTTTGTTTAACGATGACCACACTTAGCAGATTATTTTGTGAGTTCGCTACTGGACCATAGTGTTTTAAGATTTAGAGCTACCTTGACACTAAAGTTATTTATTAAATAACAACATTTGATTGCTATACGCAGCTCACGTCAAAGTATAAATTATTGTTGGATCAAATGTGCCGAGAGTTGCTACAAATATTTATTTTAAACAAAAGTATACGGTTGCGCCTGCCCCTCCAGATTAAGTTATGTTGTTAAGTGAGTTATACTTAATAGCAGAACACTTCAAAGGTAACTCACACGTTTAATTCTAATGAACTCTCTCCAAAACCAATCGACATAACTGCTTCACTACGTCACCCACAGTGACCATTGTTAACAAATCGCTCATTCCAGAAATAATACCAAACACACGATAGACAAACGAAGGAGTTAAAGCGACCAAATGGCAGTGCTAATATTCCTGAGGCCAATACGGCGAACGTAATTTAATCCAGCGCGGCGGGACATCGGGGAAAATCTATAAATCTGCCGCCATTAGAGCCGACTCCCCAGGACTCTTATTTACTTCGCGCAGAAATTCAGATGACAATGTTTTAGGGGCAGAAGCTGTGTAACTGCCCTACGCTCCGTTGGTAGGGTTGCCGCTTCTATTTAAGGCGTTTTTTGTTTGCCTTCTTTTTCGGATTTTAACCTGTGTCACTTTTTTTCAAATTCATGAGTACATAAGCAAAGCAAACGACGTTTAAGCGTGAATTAGTTTCTACGTTACGCGTTGGTAGAAAGAAGTAGAAGCTTAAAAATATGTAGTGACAATCTTGTTGTCGCTTTTTAATTTTTTATTTTTTGAGTCTCTAAATCAGTGTTTGGGGAAAAAATTGATGATCATTAAAATATGAGCTTAGGTATATAATTCACTTGCTCATGTTAATAAAAATTTTAATATGAAAGTTTTATGAAATTTAAACAAAACTTTAATTATAGCACGCAAAATTTATGACTATCAATGTTCTTTTCTTATGATTAACTTTTACTGCGAAAGCATTTTTGTTGCTTGAAAAAATTCGTGTAGCGTTTGCTCTATATAACACAGGATATGCTACAAACAGTTATTGGCATAAAAATGTAACATTATGTGTAATAGAATCACCAAATATTCCAACAAATTATTATAAATAATATCGGAAATCTTGTCGAGTGTCAACCCTAAACACTAAGTCTCCTCACCCTCGTCAATTACCAACCCTGACCGATCCGAGGCGAGACTTATTGACGGACTGCTCACTATCCACTGCGCCTTTAGTTGCTTCAAACAACTAAGCGACAATTAATATGTTTTTATTTATTTTGCGTTGTTTTTTCAAGTTGCACGACAATGTATTCATTTTTGTTGTTTGTAATGTTGTAGTTAATTATGCTCTTTATAATAAAATTACGATTAATAATAAAAAATTAAAAAATATATATAGAATATCGTGGCTTATCTACTTAGTAAATATTTAGTGAAACTACTGAGCAAAAGAAGCTGAAATTTGCTATGTATGTTCCTTGGGGAGTGAAAGGGACCATTAAGAGAAGATTTTTCTAAAGGAGAACTGCCATTTTTGACAGAGACCCGACATGAAAGAAACATATCCCTGTTTATCATTGTTATCCGTCCATCCTATTATTGTTATATTCGAAATAAGTGGCTAACAACAAAATGTTTCACTTTAAACTTTTGAATTTTTTCATACTAAAAGAAATGTTTGATATTTATTTGCAAAAAACTTGTAAAATAAAATAATGATTGGATTATCCAGATGACCTAAAGTTCTAGTAAATAATAATACGTGACTATTGCGGTAAGAACTCACGATGCGGAATTTTTCCGCGTCCGCCGCGGAAACGTTATTGCGCTACGGTGCACGTCGCGGATAGTGGAATATAATATTGATTGCTCCAATGGAGATAAAAGTTTGGTGACTGTCTATTTTTCCTATTTTTGTTAACTTTGGGTCATTCTAAATGGATGCAATTGCTATTAAGTGAAAAATAAATGGTTTTCAAATATTTCGCCTGAGTAAAGTCACATAGCTATAAATAGTTGTTAGCCACTGTTATTTAACATACTGTTACTATATTTTTGTTATATGTAATATAACAAAAAAACTCAGGTACTTTTCATTACTGTCGGGCCTGGGTAAATTTTCTATGGGCCATGGCAGTTCTCCGTTCCCCCTATAAAGATAAAATGGGGGATAATTTGAAACAAAATTTCTACGCAGCATGGTGAAAGCTAGTTTTGTTTTATTCCAAGCAAATAAGCTAAGTTTTATTTGCTCCTATGTAATAACACTTGTATATCAATTAATAACGTTAAACTATTAATTCGATTACAATGCGATTATGTTTGTTTTTGTCCTAATTAATTGATATCGAGCGAAGGATCAAAAGTCAATAATGTGACCCAATTTACGGTAGGTACTCACTGCAGGAAATTCATACAATTTGTAATAACCAACTCATTTAGATTATTGTGCACATTTAAGTGTTAATTTGAGTTAATTAAAATGAATGTTTTGTTGACGAAAATGATTAAATATAATTTGTAAGACAACGATGTATTGCTGAAAATATCATGGATAACAATTCCAATAAAACCGCCCCCAAAACTACCTCCAGGCCAGGCTGGCCTGAGCCTTCACAACTTTTTCTTTGCTTTTTAAATATTTACTGACTTGAAAGATAGTCAGAGCCTAGATAGATAGTAAGAGCCTAGAGCGTTGACCCGAGGAAGTACCACCGCCCGCCACAATTAGAACCATTTCTACCGCCATAATAATTGCTTTAACAGCAATTCTGTTCTGGATAGAAAGGCGTGGAGCCGGTTACAATTTTTAAAGGCGACCATCTCAGTCCTCAAGTGTAGTAACACATCTGTAACCGATTTGGAACGAGTTAACTGACAGTTAGAGTCAGAACCAAGTGACATGAGCGTAGGACTTCCGAATCCAGGAGGGAGAGTTTGGGTTCGAATTCAGCACGCACCTCTAATTTTCAAAAACAATGTGCGTATTAGACAATCATTGTCATTTGTTTCAATGAAGGAAACCTGCATGCCTGAGAGTTCTACATAGGCAATATTATTCTCAAATATGTGTGAAGTCTGCCTATCCAAAATTAATAAGCGTGGTGGACCATGTATTCCTCAAATTGTAAGAGAAAACCCGTTAACAATTACAATTATGGACTATGATGATACTAACAATGACAAGGCACTAAAATTTACTCAGAATTCCCAAGGAGGTTGTCAGCAATGTCATTTGAAAAATATTCTTTTGCAAATGTCATTCTAAATATACATATTTATTTCTGCAACGACCTTGCTATTTTCAGCGCATGTAACCAAAGATCTCTGTGTCGCAAGCACATCAGTTATCCCAGAGGTCGGTAGGATGTATCTACAAATACAACAGAAGTTCGATCGAAACGATACATCGTTGCGATATGCACTGCGTCCGACGCTAATCCAGTTACCTTCGACGTCATAGATAAGATTAACAAATCGGTTGTTACACAGAGGTGACACTTTGAACTACTGTTCCGTATGTCCGTCAAAACAAAACGTTCCCGTATGTTATATTATAATGTCAGTAATGGTTTTATTGAATATGCAATAATTATGTTAATATTAAAATGTATTAATATGTCCCTTATCTGACTTATTTATTAGGGCTATAGCGACATCTACTAGGTCATTCATGAATTTATTAGTCTGAAACTGTATTTTAACATTGTGCCATAATAAACTTAGATAAGCCGATCAGCAGTATACACACACAAAAATTTATACATTTTCTGCAAAAAATGTTCGTTAATACTGACAAGCCCCTTAGTAAAACAAATTAATATTAATTTAAAAGGGACTTAATAGAAGTTAGCATTTTACGTTCTTGATTCTTTAGTGTTCATTAATTTAAAACAAAAATTAACTGTACTTGAATGTCTAATCTAAAACACAAATAAATAAAATATTACCTAATTAATTAATTCAAGCGCAAAACCTTTCTGTACTTATAGTTAATCTATGTGTGCGTTACCTTTGCGTTTTATTTGAATGTTGTATTGGAATATGGAAGTTGCATCGCCCCAAACGTTTTCCGTGATCGTATTAGGACAACAGCTCGCGAAGTGTGTGATATTGGATTTTTTTGAGATTGAAACCGGAGAGGAAAATTGCTTTTATTTGTAGTTGTCCCTTCCTTCCTTTTTTATATTATGATGTGCTTGGTACGTTTAGGATATATCAAGTAAAAGCAAAACACTATTGTTCTTTTACTCAGTGTTAATGTTTTTATCTCCTCATAAAATTAAAGTATTGTTTATTTTTCAATAAACCATAATTAAAATTATAACATCTTGTTTTATATTTAGAAAAATGAAAAACAGTATGATAATATTTTCATGGATTTTTTTCCGAGTAGAATGATGATGTTTGATAGAGAAAGTGAACTCCTAAATATCAATGGGGTTGTAAGTAATCCTACTTTGAATGAAGTAATAGTTCATGGATTTTATTATAGACCTATTTCAAACTGGCTTACAAAAATTGTGATTTTTAAGGATTGAAATAAACTGTTCTTATTACATTGCAATCTTAACCGACCCTTATTAAGTACTTACTGAACTTCCTTGTTGAAGCTACTTGAAGAGTCTTGTTTCAAGGATTCAGATTAAATTGTATTGTTATAGGAATACATTTGGAGCATTTCGCAAATTTTAAATCCGTTGAGTAAGAGGATGTATTTCTAATGAAACTTGAAAGTTTTTAACAGAACACAATATACAGAACCTACATACAAGATATGCATGTATACACATGCAAGGTAACCTCACTTTCCAGTAAATTTTGGCAATATAAATCGAGGTGGTGATTTATGGGTCATAAAAAAGAGAAGTCAACTTACCTACTTAATTACGAGTAAGTTATCAGCAAGACAGATCCCCTCGCTCATCGCTCGTCGGCTTGTCGCCAGCATTGGGACACTTGCAAATATCAGAGGTTTAAACTGGCCGAATCGTTATTGCGCATCTGAACTTTATGGGGGGCCACCCCTAGTACATGAATTTGGAGATGTGCACTGCTTTTATGGAAAAATAAAATATGTTTGCAACAGTATTGATTTTGTAGAACGAATGCCGGATTAGCAGACGCTTAGTTCATTGACAGCGCTTTTTGATTGCTTTGTTCGAAACTGTGCATTTGCTGCGCGTATCTTAAAATACTTATGTACGTGTCTACGTAGTGATTAACACGTTTAATTAAAATGATTAACTTAAAATTTAAATATAGGTACTTAAGCTTATGTAAATATTCTTTGAACAAATTTCTTAACTCTATCTGAAAATGTCTCTACATACTAAATACCTTATGTGCCTACCAATAATTTTGATTATAATCAAATCTAATATGTATCTAGTTACTAGACTAACCACCATAGTGATGAATAATAATGAAATAATGTTAAATATATCCATATGAATGAAATTCACTCATGATATCAAGAAACATATGAAGGTAATCATAGTGAAAAGGAGAGTAAAAGAATTTCAGAAAAAACATAAAAAATATCTATTCACAAGACTTAGCTATATCTCTTGGTTCATGGCGTTAATCTAGTCTTCCATAACCATACCTATCTCAGCTATATTGCGAATAAGCATACATGATGTTGAGGGCTCGTCACAATCATTCGTCCAAATGGCGTCCCCTTTCAATCTTCGCTGTAATAAATAAAAGGGGCAATAAAATGAGGAACGCTCGTACCGACAATCCTGTTTGTTGGCCTCGATGACGATACTTTGGGATTTTTCCTGTGCCTCTTGTTTTTATCGAATATTGCTCATAATGGAGGACAATTAAGTAGGTACAGCAACATGTCCCAAAAAATGTAGTAAACAGGGATTCATTAATGGAATGGTCAATTTAGTAATTAATTAATGTAAAAATTATAGCAATCTATATCAAGTGGCTTAGATGTTTATCGGTCTTCCTTATGTGTAACTCAATTATGTCCCTAATTGGAATTTTTCATAAAGTGTATCTTCGCAAAGGAACCTGCTCATCAGATGGGCAGTAAAATGGATAATATTTGAGTTTCTCAATCGATGCGATGTCGTTCACTTGCTGTTCCTATTTTGTTAAATTAATGATGAACAAAAATGTCACACGTAAGTGGTGATGATATCTACAGCGGTGTATGCAATTATTAAGCAAAAGCCTGTTTAATTTATTCTTGAATACATCATAGGCACGTGGACACCGACGCTTGCAGGCTATTATAGCAAAGGTCTGTAGTGACGCAATTTTAGTAAAATTAAGTGGAGTACCTACCGATTTAATTACCAGCTCGTAGGTACATCAAGCCACTCACAAAGATTAAAATAGGACATTATACGTAGAAGACTCTGTGTTTCAATAGATGTATTTCTATATAAAGTCGTTCCGCAGGTCTGAAATGCAGTGGTCTAGCTGCTTGTCAGATACTTTCATATAAATATAAAGGAAAGAGGAAAGTTAATCTATATCTCGTTTTTCTATTTTCTACTGACATTTATATAAAATGTTTATTCTCGGTTCTCTTTTGTCGTGTCAACGTAGGTTCAGGCCGCCCACTTGACATCCTAGAATTATCTGTGTGGTAGAGATGGGGTTAGCGCAGACGTTTTTGGACTGACGTCATCAACTCAACGCTATAACCTTGTTGTCAATATTTTCCTGTTTCCTCCTTTTTCCGCTTTTTATTCTTTTACATGAAACAATTTTTAATAGTGTTTTGCCAAGAAAGGCTTTGATTCAGTATTATTTATTTATTTATTACTTGAGTTTTCGAGATTTATGAGTGCCTTTTCATAGAACAAGAAATATGCTAAAATAATAAAATAAATAATAAAATAAAATAAAATAGCCTTTTATTTCATGCATCTTAAATTTATAAGTTACAATCTTCCATTCTTACTTTTTTTAGATTTTAAATTTTTACAAAATTTGAACCAAAAGTACAATATTTACAATATTTTTCCAACATAAATGAAATATAATTACTCATAAAATTAAACTTATTGTTGAAATGTCAATTGCATTCTATTTATTTATTAATTTAACTGTTGGATTCCAACGACATGAATGCATGTCACGAATGCCATAGTACGTTCACTTCGCTGGAATTCAATGGGATACTGAAATTGATGTTTAACAATTTATATTTTTAGATGTATGAACTCAAAAATTTTTTTAAAATAAATATTATTTTTTATTTTTAATTATTTATTATTATTTATGCTAAAATAATATTATATAATATTTATCATCCCAAGAGGATCTCTGGACGAAAACTACCCTATTTTCTGTACAGCGTCTCAAACTATGCATCTCCTTACCAAGTTTCGTTTGTAATCAGTTCAGCAGATTAACCTTGAAAAGAAAGCAGATTAAGTTACTCTCGCATTTAAATTTAATAATATGAGTTACAGATTTATTTTGTGTGCACTTGTCAAGGAGATTATATAATGAGATCAGCAAAGAATATATTTACTTTGTAGCTAAGTAATCGTGATGGTTATTAGATACATTTAGTGTAAAGGTAACTAAATGTGTCTACGCCGCTGGCAGAGAACGCTCGCCAAGTAAATGTCCGAAAGACGTTTAAGGGCGACAATATGCACCCTTAGTCCCTAAGTGCCCTCTAAAAATCACACAATGACGCGTCTATAAATGTATGTGAGCATGTATGTACCTCCCCCGACCCTCGAAAGATAGATATTATGTAAAAAACCTAACGGGAGTCACTTCAATCAATACACGCAACTAGATGATTTAAAAGCTTTCTTCTTAGCGTCGCAAGGTAAATTGGACTTTGTGCTGAGCAATAAAGGTTTAATTCTGAAAGTTGTCTAGACGATAACAACAAATATCCTGTCGGACAATATTCGTTCTTATATCAAAGTAAAAACAACGTGTACAGCAGTGACTCCCGTGCAGAAGGGACGGAAGAGTTAGGTTTTGTGAATATAAAAATATGAGCCCCCTTTACAATCCCATTGTATCCGATATTGATCCCCATAATAGTTTGAGTTGGCGGGTCTTCGCGTCTTAATAAAAGGGATAATATGATTAATGTTGTAGGTTGCTCTTGTGATTTATACTGCTATAATACACATTTGGAATATTTGGATACTATCAACTGTTGTAAATTACCCCATTTGCGTGGTTATACCTACCCGTTGTAATTACCGAAACTTAAGCTATTCGGCAGGAATTACACGACAGTCAATAGGTATAGAGGGTTTATATATTTTCATGTATCTATATCATTACAAAATTAAACCAGAAACGTCAATGACACGAGAGGGCCAATTTCCAAGCAAATGCAGCTAATGTGCCTAGTTATAAATGTGTCATAAACTTTGATTATTGTTTGCTAATATAACATAAAATTAAAAAAAAAGCCCTGGTATGCATATCTACCTATTACTTTTACCTATCTACTATTCGTAACGCTAATCTGCTTGCCCTTTAGTCAGTTTGTCTGTGAGAGTAGGTATCACGCCGAAACTACTGGTTTTTGTAACACGAAACTACTCGTAGGCTCGTAGCTCATTACAGGTTTGGCCCTGGCTAAAGGAAGCTTGTTACTGGTAAATAGATTATTATTAGATAGGTGGAGTCTGTAAAAGGATACTCAAATGTTTTTATAATTTTTGTACGCGTAAAACGAATTATTACCCATTAAATCAACATTTTTCTCTCTTACAAAAAAAAAAAACGAAAATTGTCCTCTTAGTTGTCAAAAAAAAAAACATAAAAATTATATTATAATGTCTGCAATAAATAAAAATAAACAAACGTTTTGTGTGTTCTTTTATAGCTTCTGTAAAAAGACAAGCTTATTACAGCCACAAGGGCGTATTATAACTAACTCGTCGCATCAATTAAACAATTCAAATAATCACAAACGACAAATTCATCACTCACAATGAAAGTCAAAATAAAAATTAATCAAAATTTCCGCCCGACAATCCTATAACAAATCATGAATAGCAGACGCATTAGTTGCAAAGGACACCGCGGAGGGCGCCGGTGAAGGGTGCAAGGTGCCGGGGGCGATCCCTTGTCGCTCGTCGGACACATCTTGGTACGGCTTGGACGCAATCGATACGGATTATACGTTACTATTTTCAAACTTTGACACGATGAGCTTTTGGACTGTTTTTATTGGTTTTACGTACGACATGAAAATACATTGTATATGTATAGGCAATTCATAAGATCCCAATATAAAGGTATACACTCTATTTTAATTTTTTTCATGCAGGGATCTTAGTAGAAATTGACGATTGGATAGGCCCTGACTTCAGCGCGATATGTGCCAGGTTCGGTTCCCGTATGGAGTATGTATTAATAATTATGTGAGAGACATATGTAGGGTAATTGTGTATGTTCTACGTAGCGATACAGATCATAGTGAATATGAAAAAGTATTTTTCATTATCATGTAGGTATACATTTTTTTTCGACGTCATACATAAAAATTTATATACATACTATTTTTTTCCTGTAAAGGTTTTCATGGGAAATAAAAACATATTATAATTGTGTCTCATCAAGTACTGCCAATATTTGTTGGTAGTAGTTCTGTCACATTTTCCCACAAATATTAATAGCTACTTCCTTCCTCTTCAATACAGGCGAAGTGTGATAAGAGGTGCGGAAATCCGATTTGCTCCGCGGTACTCACCGAAAAATGGTAAAGAGCTTACAGTATTCACTGTTGTAAGCATCAATATTTCTAATTCACTGCAGAAAAATAAAAGCAGAAAGTTTAGAAGCTATTTAAATCATTTCTGACCGATCAAATATTCAAATTTAATGACTATGTTTTGAGATTCTAAAAATACCTATAAGAATTTTCAATTCGCATTTATATTATTATCATGTTCCTACGTCTTGTTCATTCGTTTTTATTTCATTCTTTCTCTGTCTCTCTAATAGAGACACACAACGATAAAGGAGGATGGGCGTTTTGGTACCCATGTCCAATCAAAATGACTTTAGTGTCGTTTGAAAGGTCTTTTCAAGAGTACAAAAAATTACTATGGCGACAAACCCGTACAAATTGTCCGTTTTGAAATATAGCCTTCAGAAGATACGGAATATTTAGTTAGAATTAGGATTTAAAACTCATATCTTTGGCGTAGCTCAACCGATTTTTAAGATTTTTGCACAGATTTAGAGCTTATTAATATTCAATTCAATTAATAGATAAAATTCTGTAACAATAAATACACAATAAAATCAGTTCAGAATTTTTTCAGTTAAGGCCGATTTACGTTGATACTGCAGCTGGCGCCAACATCTCTGGATTCCAGCTCTGCATTAACACTGGCACTGAATCACTGGCAATCAGTGGCGATCACCGGCGCATAGTGTTAACACGGATCCAGTGCCTCTGGCTGCGCAGCGTGCGCTGTCACTGGATCAAAAAATAGGCAGCCAGTCTATTTCGATCCAGTGCTGGATACTGCTTGCTGGACTGAATTCTAACATGTTTACATTGATGTTACAGTGCTTATCTAGCGCCGGAATCAAGTGGTGCTGGCGCCAGCAACTGTATCAATGTACATCAGCCTTTATGAGTGATTTATCTAATATACAATATAAACATATAAATACACGCATGTATGACTTTCACTTTCAGTCGTTCGTTGAGTTATTGCAAAAAGTTTCTTGTATACTTAGTACCAAAAATATATAACTTTCAAGTAGGATTACTGCGATCGGACAATGAACCAGGACTAGCAACATGTATATTCACAATCTACACAAAAATACCTTTCCAACGACGTATCATTTACTCTGATTGGTGCGGGTACCAGATTCCATACATTTGTGCCCATCCTCCTTTTATGTGAAAATAGAACTATGTATGAATAAAGTTTATTTTGTATTATGGAAGATAATGCGATTTAGCCTTGTTTTCAAAGATGGTCTAAACTCAAACTAATCGATCTCAGTAAATAAAAATAATATTATTGAAACACCATTATTATGCACATTTACTGATATATTGTATCAAACTTAGGGTAAAATTTGGTGTTTGTTTTGAGTATTTTAATCCTTTCGCAAATCAAAAATATTTGTCATTTTGTAGAATCTTAAGATTTTTTAAGGCATAAATTGAAGAAAATTTCCGGTGCTAACCGAAAGCTGTAACTAGTATAGGTAATAATAACTTGTTCAATAACTTAAAATAACACGCATTTTGTAATAAAGCCGATAAATAACCAGGTATTGGGATTAGGATCAACAAACGCTGGGTGGAGCCTACAAGCATAAAATAAATGCTAATTGAAGTAATTTAGCGAAATATTAACATAAACACTTAACTGAAATAAGATTAGATGGTATCAAACGGTACACATTAATGCTGTTAATTAAGCCGACTTAAGCCACCGGTTCTACCCCTGGCGCTATGCGACAAAAGAGCAGTTAATTAAAATTTAAAAGAGGATTAAAATTATTATTAAAGGAGGGTTCGTCAATAAAATAAATTAAAAATTGCAATTTAGAACACATACATATTTTTTAAAGAATAAATATACCTTTATAGGTATATAGTTTATCTCGCGTATTTTCTTGATTAAATCTTATTTTAAGCTATTGCATAGCTTCTATCGCGGGCCTTGAGCACGGAGACCGAATCGAGAAATTCCGTAACGAAAATACCTAACACCCCCTACTCGTGACATCTATCGATAAATACCAGAACTTTTAACTGAGTTAACTAACTTTTACTTTATAACGGCTAAACCGATTTGGCCAATTTCAGTCTTGAAATATTTGTGGAATATGGAAATGGAATATGGAAAAATTGCGAGGAAAATACTAAAAATGAAAATTTTAATTTCCCATACAAATCTTACCTGTCAAACATTTGATTTTCGCCCCGTCGGTTCGGTATTTTAAGAATAATTACATGTAGATCTGGATTTAATAAGGCGTTGGAATCGACAACATGTATTCATAATAGTCGAATTATCGCGTATTTAGATTTAAAACATGCAAAATAACATAGACATATAGACATACATGACATAAAATAATGACACTATAATGACATTTGGTTGTTGTATTGCGTGCTTTCAGAAATATATTTTGTATAGTTTGCTTTACTCTTCATCATATTATGTCAAATCGCCCCGTGAGATGTCCGCCCATTATGACGTAACAATTTTCTGTTATCAAACTGGTTCCTTTTTTTAGTTTTAAGCTTATAAAATTGTCAAATCCTCAAAATATTCCGTAGAAATATTTTAACGATTATATTAGAACTTCACATTGAAATGAAAAACAAAATACAGCCACAAGAGAAATAACGAAACGAAGATTCATCAAATAGGTTAAAAACTTATACATAGCAGTCTTTACACTTATTTTTCGAAATAGATTTTTCTACGGGACGCAGCAATACATTGGAGGGAGCTGAAGATAACTCCATTTGTGTCTGTTTTAATTAATGACCTATTATAATGAAGGAATTTTATGCCTCTACTAAAACAAGTGTGAGGAGCAAGATCAGCAGGAGGTGGTGATAAGAGATCTGCAGAAGCGAGGTAGTTAGGCCGAAACTGAAAGCTCTTTCCATTAAAAGGAAGATTTCAAATAATATAATGACATTACCTATGTGTCAGAAAAAATTTATGTGGATGTCCGAGCAAGAGAAACATTGTGGTAGAATATGGATTAACCGTGTATACAATCAAAGGGATTAATGATGTTATGAGGAATCAAGACGAATATTAATGTGATATAATAAATAAAATAAATATATAATTGTAATTGCATAAGTTGATAAAAAATGCTATGCAATAGCTTTACCGCGGCAGTCTCCGAGTGCCACACGTCTTTTTATTAATACACTAGAGTTGATAGTAAATTTCGTTTAAAAGTGAAATTTTAATTTATCATCAACGCGTAAAATATAGGTAGGGTAGGGCGGGGCTTAAAGGTCCGCGGGTATAAAGGTCCACCATCAATATCTAAAAAACTTGTGGAATATTGTTCGTTCTAACTACGTACGCGGTATGAAGGGGGTGCGGGAGGTGTAACCAGGCATCGCCGGCAGTCAAGCAACGTCACTAGCCGGAGATATACGACCACGTCTAAAAATTTTAACTTAAGTAAATTTTTTCATCATTATTATTTTTAGTTTCGAGCAGTGGTTTTTTGTTTATCACCCCTAAACATAGTTTATTAGTATACGTGATTTATTTGTTTTTCACGATTTATTATTAGTTTTAGGCTAGGTTTAACGGTAATTTTGTTATAAACTCTAAAAATATTTACACGTGGTTGGGGTAAAAAGGTCCAATGCGGTCTTGTTCAATTGTGAATGATTAGTAATTAAACAATTATAAGCTCAACAAAGTTAGAAATTAATAGTAAGACTGTTGCTGTTGTAATATGATGAGAAAAAATAGGTTTTGTTTGTTAAATAAATATTTTCTTTTGGAATAGAGACTATTTAAATGATAATGAATCTTGGAATTATAATAAAGATTTTTTTGCTTAAAAATTACAATACTTTTGACTTTTTGTTTTTGGAATAAAAATAAACGACTGAATTTTATTGAACCAAATATTGTTTTAATTCCATAAAATCATTTATAAATAAAAATTAAACCCTAGACTTTTGTCTCCTGCCTGTCCCTTTTTACCCCTACCATGGGGCAAAAAGGGACAGACGACAAGGTCTAAAAAAGTTGTAAATACACATATTTCTATTATAATAATTAAACTAAAAATTGAGTTAAACATAGTCAGATAATTGTTTGTTTGACTAGTGTTATACATTTTGATATAGTGGGGTCAGTTTACGCAGTATCATTCGAAATAGTCAAATTGGACCTTTAAGCCCCGCTCTACCCTACTATCACAACACTCATAGCGACATAGTAAGCAAAATATGCAATATTTTTATTTGGTATCAAAGAAGTCAATTTAAATTATATAGCCTTTAGTTCGGTCGCGTGTAGTGAACAAAGCGCACAAAGGTTACGGAGTAACAAAAAGCGTAATAAGTTATAGCAATTAGTGTATAACATCTTTCATGTCTGCACCCGGCGTTACGCTGAGCACGCTCGATGCAAGCTACACTTTAACACGTATACGAATATATTCGAACTAGCGGCCCGCCCGCGGTTTCACCCGCGTGGATCCCGTTCTCGTGGGAATATATGCATGTATTATACATAAAAACCTTCCTCTTGAATCACTCTACCTATTACAAAAAACCGCATCAAAATCCGTTGCGTAATTTTAAAGATTTAAGCATACAGACAAACAGACAAACAGACAAACAAACAGACGGACAAAAATAGCGACTTTGTTTTATACTATGTAGTGATATGATAGGCGTCAAATAAATGTATATTTAGTAATATTATGTTTATTTAATATGCAACATAAATAAACATCGACGTAAAAGGAGTTTGATTATGCTCATAAATTCAAAATAATAGTTTGGGTGAAATTAATTTGACATTATATGAATAATTTAATAAAATGTTTTTGAATATTAGTGTCTTACCTTATTGTTATTTACTATATCAGTTACTTGTATACTGCAATTTTTATAATCCAATTAATAAAATATAAATTCTTTAGGTTTTTTATACGATATTATTTATATCAAAAATAATTATAAAAAGCTTGCTTTGTCTTATAATTGCATCAATCATATTTTGAGACTGCAAAACTTTGTGTTTATAGCTGGTACAATAGTACAGACTTACCCTTAATTACGCGATCTAACGTAACGTAAGTAAGCGCCACTATGAAAGCGTGAGAAAACTTTTTATAAGAACCACCGCACGCTACGGGGTTGCTAACGAAGCGAAGGTCAGCTACGGGCTCTACGTAGTTACGTAACGCGTAACGGCCCGGTCGACGACCCCCGACCTGCGCGCGCGCCTTTCGTCGCCCTGACTAACGCATAGATCACTTGTCAGTACAGTACTACAGATAGCCAAAAAAGTTAAGGATTGTAGACTGAATTAAAAATGTAAGTAATTCCGAAATGTTAATTTCGATTCGTTATTGTGTTCATTATTTACTGGTCGTAATTAACTGTATTTTTGTTAGTTTAACCTTTACCCAATAGATATTTAATAACACGAGAAATTTATTAATTAAAAAAATTGTAAATATTGATTTACAATTGTTTTATACACAGGTAATAAATTGTAAATATTAATTTACAATTGTTTTATAATACAATATTGTTTTAAAAACATTCGCTAAATTACCTACTTAAACAAAACTGCACAACTCGGTGCAATTATTATTTTATATTATTATTTATGATTTGTTTACTTCATTTAAAATCTTGTTCAGCGATCCCCTTTAACAAATCTCGACACAAAATCTGGTAATTTTAGAGTGGCAACAAATATTTTCCAAGTTCATGTATATTCTGTAACACTGTTTGCTCTTTGCCGGGTCCCTAGGACGTGTTCTCGTTAACAGATCTTCCCCGCGCCATGGGACGCCAAACATCGTGACGTTTATAGCCTTTATTATAGCCATTGTGAGGACGCAGTACCTTCCAAGTAATTGGTCATTAATATGTTCAGAACAAACATCTTAAAGTCACCTTGGACTTTGATGGTACTGTACAATCTTACAATGTATTTAATACTATGATAATAATATACATTTGTTCTAGAACCAATGATTGTATAATTGTTATTAGGTACTAATTTATGAACTACTCCATTTGCGCTCGGTTTGGAATTCGTTTTAATGGCAACACACAAATGCCAGCTATCCGTCCCTTGATTAAGGTTCATTGTAGATTGACGGCGCGAATTTAAAATGCCGTAAGTAATTTATGCTTACAAGCTAAATTGAACTGTAAGCACAGGTAATAAAGTTGTTTTTAGCGCGGAGTGGTAATTCTATATCCTCGACTCAAGTATAAGGTGTGAAGATTACTTCCAATGATGTCAGCCAACTTATCATCAACGAGGAAGCATCGTTTAATCGACTTCAGTTAAACACACGAGTATTAACATACCTCAGCGGTAACTCATTATTCGCGTCTACACAAATACAATTCACACAATATTATCATATTATATTACGATAAGTCTCGTCAACTCTCGTCTTAATTAACTTTATTTTTTATTTCACTGACCGTCACCTGAAAACCGACTTAAATAAATCGATAGGTATAAATAAATAATAAGGTGAATGGGATTTTTGTGTTTAAAATCCATAGTAATAATTTTTTACATACATTTTCCATTTTATCTCGATATTTTATAGAATATCTTTCTAATATTGAAACTTTATTTTAGATTATGGTAAAAATAAAAGTAAAAACTAAACTTAAACCCTAGGTAGCTTTAAAATTTTATTGGTGAATAAAATGTTTTTAATCAACGCACTAGTCAATCTAGTCATGCCCTTCAGGGCACATTAACGTTATTAGATCGAAGTTAAAATAATTGAAGTATCCAAAAGATGATATAACTTAACTTGTGGATAAAACAGTTATTGTGAAAGTTGAAATTCGAAAACGCAAGCGCATGTTTCAGACAGTAAAATGAAGTATTTGAACGAACCTCATGCCGCGAAACGTGACTTCCGAAAGTTGGTGGAGAAAATGCGAACAGTAAGTGAAAATCGTTCATTTCATTTTGTTCGTTTGAACTCCCTTCTATCAACCTGTGCGGGGCGAGATGGTTTCCTTACCTGAGTCAGAACAGTTTTATGGCGTGGACTATTTAGTTGTCGCATTTAAGTAAATCTTCTATACTTATAATAAATCTGTAGAAAGGTCAATTCTGTACATTAAATATATTTCCAAAATAACTATCAGGGGGTGATTAGGGATCGATACTGATGCCAAAAATGCAATCAGTAAAATTTTTGTCTGTCTGTCTGTCTGTCTGATGTATAACCGTTATAGAAACAAAAACTACTCGACGGATTTTAACGAAACTTGGTACAATTATTTTTCATACTCCCGCGCTGGTTATAGTATACTTTTCATCACGCTACAATCAATAGGAGCAGAGCAGTGAAGGGAAATGTTGGGGAAACGGGAGAAGTTACTCCATTTTTTAAGCTTCCGTCGCATGTGTAACCTTAATGGTTAAAGCTACACAGAAATCATGTATGACGGAAATGTTCTCCTTAAAATTATATAAAAAATATTCCACGACAGCATATGTCTATCTTTTATGGTTGACTCACAATAACACGTGTAACTCCCGATAGCTTAGCAGTTCGAAGCTTTCTGATTAAGTATACCTATATTTTATCTACTCTTACGTTTATGACACTTAAGTTGGTGAAATAAAGGGGTGAAATTTAAACGAAATTCACGCGGGCGAAGCCGCTGGCAAAAGCTAGTTATAACATAAATATGTAGTGGATAACTAATTAAGTCACCTCCTGTGAAAAAAATATTTGTTCATACATTAAGTCCTATTATGATCACTGTGTGTTGTATTTTCTTGTCAGTCTAATCTACATTTTGATAAAATTTTTGTTTCTAAATCATAGAAATGATAATGTAGTAAGACGAAAAAATATTTGCAATCTATTCTAGATCTCATCAATTTATAGAAAAAACACGAGTCACGACTGAAAAGATCTATGAATTTAATCTCAAAGTAAAATTCAAATGCGCGTGTAAAATAGTGTATTTGAGTAAGTGTAATCCCGTTTTGCGGAGCGTGACGCCCGCGGGTTCACGATACAGAAGATACCGCGCCAATTGATTTCCGCGTTGCGGCGCGCGCACAGCCGTCATCTGATTGAGCTAACCGTTAAATTACAACCGCGGATTGCTCCGCTTGCGTTTTGTTACAAATATGGATTCTTGGCGGCGGGTACACAAATGTTTGTTGATTTTTTAATAAAATTTAAATAATTTAATAAAAAAAATATTTCTTTTTTACAATTTCACCTTTAGTAGATATGAATAATTTATGGCCATTACTTATAAATACACGTCACGGACTCGGCCTAAAAATAATTTAAATTTTATGTATAACCTGCAAGCAATAGAAGTTACAATCCAAAAATTGTCAAATAAAAGATAAAGTTGATAGGAAGTAAGTTAATTGTGAAAGTACCTATTAGATTAGTAAACTTCAAGTTAGAAATATGTTGTATTTATTATATGTTATATTTATGTTATTTCTCTGATCAATGCGCCAATTTTATATTTTAACTTTGTTGTTGTAAAAGTAACACTTGGATGAGAGTTTGAACAGGAAACGTATATGTAGTATAGTATAGTAGTATATATGTAGATTATGTATGTTTGTTACCTACATAATCTACATATAGTCCATTTCTTTATTCAACTCCATTGAACATTCATAATAGAACTAATAAAAGTAGGCAAGTGAACAGTTTCTGTAACAATTCTCTATCTCATACGAGCTAAATAACTATCCCAGATATCCATCGGTAACCACTTAACGGTAATAAATAATTGATTGACTGAAAAAATATAATGGTATTGTAACCGCAGTTACAAAATTTGATTAGCAGAATGGTTACGTCGCTCTTCGTCTGTGGACGCTCATCACACAAACCGAAGAAAAATTTGATGTGTAATGCAACAAAAAATGGATACGTTAATATGCCTCTTTTAAGTAACATATAAATATGTACTCGTATACCCTTAAGTACGCTGTATTATTTTTGCCTAGGTTGAATCACAAAATTTTATTTTTTGAATTGTAATTTTTAATTACAAGTTGATATAGGGTTAATTTGCGGTTATTGGGTATTATCGAAAATTCACGTTAAAAGTCGTGTAACTTCATTAAGTAAGTATATGGAACCGTAAGCTCGTATCCATTAGTTTTATATTAGTAAGCATCGAATAGATGCTTTATATCTTATGCAATAGCATATAATAGGACGACAATTCAATATGCAATCACTTACGCACACTGTATGGTATTAATATGGTGCACACGTATAAATCACTGTGATTATCTAATGACATGCGCATATTCACTATAATGAGGTGCAAACCATGTATGTGTCGATGGTATTCGCGTGTTATAAAATATGTTTTGTCAATAAATCTTTATTTAAGACAAGCGAAAGATTTCTTGTGCCATAAACGGAGAAAAAATGTATGTGATTTAGTAAAACTCATTCTATTTTAGTTGATTAATCTGTTCGACTAAATTCTAGTTCTTAAAAGATAGACACCGTAGCATGTTAATTATTTATTAGTTTATGAAGTCTTAACAAAACAAGGTGTTTCAAAAAATGTAGAAGTATTAACTTTAAGTTAATTTTAGCATACCTTTCATTGTTTTAATTTTAAGTTTCTCATTTTAAGTGATCATTGTATCATATGAGAAATAAAGAATCTTTAAACCGAAACCGAACTTAGGTACCTATGCTAAGATAGTATTCTCTGTGAACCCTTTGTTCTTTCACCGTCACTTCTCCTTAAACATAATTATTATAGAATCTTTACTAAGGATCTTTTCTACCGACTAACACAGTAGAAATATATGAGAAGTAATTATACTCAATGAAAAACAATTAAAACTTTGTAAAGAAAAATCCATAACTATAACTTAGATTTTAAATCTAAGTAAAATACAACTAAATTGAAACTATACCTAAAACCTTCGATTGTTCAACCCATTTTTTTAACATCATCACTTACACTTGGTACCTACCTACCTATCTACTTCACCTACGATTTTCCAACCAAACATTAACCCGACATGCCTCCTCCAATCCAAACGCAAACAAATTCCTAGCTCCCTGGCAATAGTTTCGTCGTTCAGGGGCAAGTGGAACGGTACCGCGGCCGATGACCCGAGATCACCGTCGATAACTCATCGTCGTATTTATTCACTATTATCGAATCGGCCAATGAGCAACGCCTATTGTGAGTTACACTACATTCAGAACATTAGCCTATAGGTAAAGTGTTGCTAAACCCAGATTTTATTGTAATTTGTATCCGGAGTACGGGTCGCTTATGTCAGGGTATAAGGAAAACGGTACGTTAATTAAGTCAGAATCACTAATTGTTATAATTATAATATGCAGTTTAAGGTTAAGTTCTTCATTTATTATTCTCATAATAATGTTGATTTAAAAAATGGCGTTATTACCAATATAAAATGGAGAAAAATTAAGTAGGTACTTATGTAAAGTAAGACATGTCATTAAGTGTTTTTCGCATAAAGTGTTTTCCTTTAAGCACCAACAGGAGCAGTTGTGTACAAGGGCAAAAATTATATTGTGTAAAATTGCCTTTTTCGCAATCCAACAGCACAAATCATACACCATATCACTTATTGCTAAGCTTCTGCAGGCTATGAACTACAATAATCACAAAAAGTTTTCAATTCTTTTTTACCAAAGATGTAATTAAGGCACAATTTTCCCACCTAACCTGTTCAGGGTTAAATAATAATACAATTACTTTGCTCTTTTTTTACCTTGGTTTCTTGCTAGCAACGCGTTGTAGTCGTCCCTAGTTGCAGATGTGTTTAATTCACGGTTTACTTACGTCCAGAGCTCCGCGTGCACATTTATGGCTGTTACGAGACAAAAATCGGCATTATAACCGTGAATATGCGCACGCGCAAATGAATGCGGATGTATTAGTACGTTCATCGCTACTAACCGGCAACTTGAAAGTACTGTTACACTAATATATTTCAAAACATGTTAGATCAAACAAAGTCTGGGTAATAACTACGGAATCCTTACGGTCAGCGCCTGCCTTGGCACCTCTTACAGATTTAGTTTATTGCAAATCTGTTAAATCAATTCGTAGTTTATTGACCGGTTCGTGAACGGTACATTTAAACTAGAATACAAGTTAAGTTTTATTGAACTTAAGCTATAATTGTGACCTTACAATGTTTTGTGTTTGAAAATTTGACTGCTCACATTTAAATAGTTGTACCTAACGTACGGTAGAGTTTAATTTACTACGAGAAAACATTCTAATTTTACTCAATAAAATTTTAACGTATCGTATACTTATTATTCGTTACTGTAACAGAGTAAAAATATTAAGCATGTACATACTATTTATAAAATCAATGAAACTTATTAAAACATATCTATAATATTAAATAATAATGCCGTCTAATGGTGCGTACAGACTATGTAACAAAACATGTTATAAAACATAGTTAAATAACATGTTTTACAAATGTGGACGCTATGTGTTACAAAAACAAGTTATACAACATGTTATTAGTTTTTGCAACAATGTTATATGCTATATTTTAAGAAATGACACGCATTGAATTGTTATATATAACACTGTTATACAACAATGTTGTTTTAATGTGTACGGTCTTGTAACATGTTTCATTGTTAGACAACAATGTAAGATAGTGTGGACGTGTTATAAAACAGAAGTTATATAACATGTTGCATAATCTGTACGCACCATAATGACCGTACAATAGTAGTCTCGGAGCGCTGAATTGAGGCAATGATTCGTAGTTATGGTAGGATTCGACAGGTGGCGCTCTAAGGAAGATTCGGACACATTTTGTAAAGAAACCAGAATTTATGGTCACCTAATATGTTTGTTGATTAACGAACTGGCAGGACACGCCTACCAGCTTACTATTAGATAAAATACTTTGGCATAAAAATAACTTAAGTAAGTAGTACTTATAATTGTAAGAGACGGAAATGTCCATCATCGTCCAACACTTTTGTACTTTATGATAGGTCGAAACTGTCCTTTGTTTTTCTTGGTTTAATCTAGGTTCAATACTTGCCCTAAACTAGCTCTACTAGTTGAATAAATTAACGTATATCTATAAGTAACACCCATGAGTGTACTTAGCTCTCAGAAAGGTTCCACATTCTACATTCCAAAATTGTATTTTCAACCTTATATAACTACTGCAGTTAAAGCTTCGTCGATGTCATAATGGGATAGGCCCAGTACGCAGCTTATTCGTGCAAAATCAATGTGCGCGCTCGATACTATTAGGTGTGTAATCGTCGAGGGTGTGATAAACGGTCGCTGCAAATAAACCGGTTGCATGTATCGGTTATATCGGTGTGATATTGAAATGTTGAAACCGGTTGCCTCCTGGACTCGGTGCTCCATATGTTGTGTTAATACGGGTCCAATATGGTCTAATTCCAAGCGTTTATTTGACTTTCATGTCTGTCATTTGGGGCAAATCTTGCAAGATGAATTGGAAGTTAGGCACTCTACGGACTTTATTTGCATGATGCTTTAGTTCCGATTTTAATGCAATTTTATGACATTAGATGCTACGCTCAGGATTGGCTTCAAACTATGAAAATCTACAATAGTTTTTCAATTTTTTATACTATTATAATTTATCTTAAGCTCTTTATTGAGTCGACTGTGACTGATGATTGAAGTTATGGACTGCGTTTTATTTCATTTTAACTTTTAGTCAAATGTTAATTTAATTTTGTTTTGTTAACTACTGTAATTGAATGTTTAAGTGATGAAAATGCAATGGTACCAATAACAGTTTTGTTGTTAAAACAATCCATGTCATTAAATCTCGTTAACTTTTTTTTAATTACAGGAAAAGTCCTGTAAGTTCGAGCTAAATGGCCACCGTACGGGGGCTCGCTAGGGAACGCGGTGACCCCGCACTCCCTGGGAATACAGAATCGCGGTTGGGATCTGCTGAATGCCTCATAGCGCATGGCGAATTAGAAGTGGCGCCGGCCGAGGTATTTATTGTACTCGTCGCCATTGTTGTCGCTGGTTACACGAACTTGCAGCTTGTTAAGACAATCGATTTGATTAAGTCTGATCGATAGACGTTGATCCGATTATATCGTTGTCGGTAATCGCACCTGATACTTACATGTTTATGTTTTGTCGTTTTGAAAATGGAATGTGTTGGATTTTATTCGGATGATTTATAGCCAGTGGCAAAATATAGGTCCGTAAGTTCCAATAGATGTTGCAGGAGCTTAATTAGTAGGTACGTACCTAAAAGTTTTGTCGTCGCAATAGATTCTCAATTATCATAATTTGATTATCATAATTTGATTAATTTCTTATTCTGTTACAGATTAAATGATTGAAAATACCCTAATGTAAAGAATTTTCCAAATCGTCTTCACTCAATTATTTTCACGTTTTACTGAGTTTCATGAAAAATCCTCTATCCGACCGTAGAATATTATTTTTAAACTTTATAATCCATTGAATGATTACGTAACATATTTAGTTTACGCTGTAATGAAAATTAGCAATGTATGCAAAAAACGTTCAAGTTTTTATGTACCTACTTACATGATGTATATTGTTTTTCACATGTAGGTAGCGTTTCCCACCTGACACAAACTTTAACAGCCATGCCATTCGTACAGATTAATGAATACAGCCATGTCAAAAAGTTTTTACAGGCACGAAATTAAATATTTTCAGGTTTCAAGTTTCAGGTTTGTATAGGAAATAATGACATTATGACAAAAGTGCGCATAAACATGAACATACTTTATCAACCTGAAGATGGAATTAATCACGGGAGACGGGATACACGGGAGACATCTTAATTTTGAAGATCATATAAAAATTTTGATACTTTAACGATAGATAGTCATAGGCAATCACTGACTTAAGCCATCGGGCCATTAGTTTGGTGTCAAATGAAATTTATTGATTGATTGAAAACAATGCTTAGTTCAAAGATGTCGTTAGTGTCGTGTGCTACGATGAAAACTTCGAGATGGAAAGTAGACAGGCCTAAACTCAAAAACTACTCGCCAGATGGCGCTTAATTCGACATGTAGGTGTAAAGTTCTCGTCACTACAAATTAATCAAGCCCAAACACTAGATAACTACAGTAAATCGTTGCGGAGTTCCCTCGACTGACTTTCGGCTTCATCAGATCGACTCCAGACCTTTATGAAATTGTAGCGCTTTCATGTACTTATGAAAACATTAACAAACACACTAGTCGTCCCGACAATTTTCGAAAGTTGCCTCGATTTCTCCGAGATGCCATCATCAGATCCTGGTGATTCTTTTAAAAGTACCCCACTGCGCATATCTACTTTACAACAAAAAAAGAATTATCAAAATCGGCCCATAAACGACGAAAAAATCGCTGAACAAACATAAAAAAAGCATATATACGGTAGAATTGAGAACCTCCTTCTTTTTTGAAGTCGGTTAAAAATCATGAATTAAAAATTCTTTCTAGGTATTCGCAAATGTCAGTACTGGTTACCTGCATTCATGGTTGTGTGCAGTGTAACAGTGTGCGTGGGTCGGCCGTGATGTGACGGTATTTATCCCACATTAGCATGCATCCGTTTCATTGATCCGAGGCCTTTGTTACCACAAAACCCATTATTTGCGATGCCACCAAATATTACGCATAATAACATGCTGCTTCAACTCGGATGCAACAACTTAATTTGATTGATTGTTCCAAATAAAAGGTTAAGAAGATTTGAGATTTTGATACTGGAGATTTACAAGTTGTAGTACAAACATGTAAATTTTGTAAGGTTAATTACATATTTACGTAGTAGTTAATTTGTGTAGGTAGTTACACATACTCGTATTCTAGAGGTCCGAGGTTTTCTAATCCTTCCTACTAATATTATAAATGCGAATTTTGTAAGGATGTGACGACGAACGAGAAAACTACTAAACGGATTTTCATGAAACTTTGCAGTAATATAGCTTAGACATCGAAATAACATAATCTGTTAAAATTTATAGAGATTTTTGAAGGGACTGATTCCCCGAAGCGAAGCGAGGGCGGGTTTACTAGTGATACTATAAAGTCAGATATTCTGTACCCCTAACGAAAAAGGGTATAAGTCCGATTTTGTCGATTAAGAATGACTTAAATATACAGAAATGATCTGAAAAAAAACTTTACATATCAGTGAAGTCAGACATTTGTCCATCTACGTACCACACATACGCCACATCGTTACAATAAAATCTGTGTCTGTAGTAAGTCTTGGGATTTTAATTCAAACAAGACATATTCTACCCGCTTTTCCTTTGATTGTTTATTTTTTTCCCCTGTGTTTAGGTAGCATAATAAAGACAAATTAGACACCGCCAGTAATCATGAGCCGAATTTTTTTAACTATCGCCATGCCTGGGCAGAAAATCGAAGCTGCGACTCGTCGGTGAGTAGACAAGGTTATCAATTAGGTTACATGGTCGTCGGTGGTATACGACTCAGATTCAATGTTCATGTTCACACTGCGCGGTCTGCAGTATGGTCAATGGTCAAATAACTATGCGTTTACATACAAATGTGTGTCTACCCACGTAATTACGACATGTGTACGACGACCCATTACGTGTAATTGTATTAGTCTAGTTATATTGACATCAATTTTTTTACACCCACCCAACACGATAAGTCCCAAACCGCCTTGCTTTATTTTGTTTTGGTTGGTTAAATATTTGAGTTCGTTCGTTAAACAATATATTCTTTATTTAAGCGTATGTACCTACTCTTAAGGATGTACTTTAAGTGTAGGTGGCATGGTAGGCATTTATTTACACAAGCTTTTTAATTACTGCTACTACATTTATTAAGGATTGAAAGAATTCGTTTGCAGTTCTGCTAATATGAAAATACAGGTTCCTATAACCTAAAAAAATTGAGTTAAGATATTAGTCAGTTTTAATTAATGTTCTAGAAAGGTTTAGTTTACAATTTAATCTTATATTTATAGAAGAGGTAAGATTAAAAAATAAAATGCTGATATATCTATCACTGCACATAAGACTTAGTGATAAATTAATAATTACTGTTAATATTCTGTCTGTTGTACTCGAACTAAGCCGATTGGCGACTACGACACCGAAGCACAGTTTTTGTTGGCCCAAAAAAATGGTGATCCGTAACAGAGGTAGCACAGAGTTTTTGTGTGCGGTAGACTCTAGATCTCTAGAATCTTTGGTCTGAGAATAGCCAAATGATATTTGCAATTTATGAATAGAACGTTTATGATTTGTTTCACTTAATAATTAAAAATTTATGAACCTTACATACTTAAATGGGGAGATCCCACAACTCTGTAAAAATTGTATTTTCTGGAAGAAATAAACGATTTTTGATTTTTTGACATGATTTTTGATTTTTGTACATTAAGTTTTGAGCGCAATCGGTAGATAATTTTAAAATGTTTATTAGTGCCCTTGTTTTTAATAGGGTAAGTAGGTAATAAGGGGTTATTTAGTTTTAATAGTTGCCAAAAGAAAAACGAGCCATCTGATGATAAGTCACAATCGCCCAAGAAAATCAGTAACCCCAAGAGAATCATCAATGCTTTATCAGTGGAGAAAGTAGAGAGAAGAAACCAGATACTGTCCCTTAAGCCTTTGCGGCCACACGAAAAATCGTTTGACAACTGACTCAAGCAAGCTCGCAGCTAGCCAGGCTAGCTTCACGGTAAAATAATAGTACCAGCAGTAGTGATATTAAAGTTTTTGGTCTAAAACTTAAATATAATTTATGATGCTGTTTTGCACTAATTACTAGAAATATAAAGGGATTGAGTTGTAAAATCATATTTTTAGTGTTTATAGTTGAAGGCTTCGTATGACGCCAACAATTTACTATTTTCAGGATATTTGTGCACTAGAACAACAAATCATCTCTCTTTCTCTGTTATAGACTTTCTGACAACGATGATAGAAATATAAATAACACGAATACAGCCCAAAAAATCCTCTTCAAAATACCAACATCGATTCGGGAATATCCGAATACTCGTATTTGCGGATGTTCGGCGTTTCTCGACGAGTATCTAAATGGGGTGTAGATAATAAGAGGATCGTGTGGGCAGAGATTTCCCACATCATATCACTCAAACGCGATCTGTACCTTCAGATCGCCCTACCATGACCTACGTCAAATTTTAGGACTTTTTTTGCAATTGACAATTTGACATGTAAAGGATCGATGGGAGAACTTGGGGGAAAATAAATCAGAACTGCGTAAGAGTTATTTCTGTTTTAAAATTATACCCTTTGATGTTTTAAATATCTAGATGGAACATCGAATCCGCGAAAACGTGTCAAAAAATTGTGGGTAATTGTTAGCCACAACTTTTATATCATTACGAACAGATTACGCACACATAGACAATAAATGAACGTGAAAAACATCGCCTGCACGCACACATGCTTGATAATGTTGCCTTGTTTTTTTTGTTTTCATTGTAGGGCGACGTTCAATGTAGATATTTAAAACATCATTGATTAGCAATGTTGATTAGGTATACCTAAGGTCTATGAATGGGCGCGTTTAAGAAATGAAAAAATACCTAATTAGTAATGTCTAACAATGAAAATAAATCTCCATAATTAATCATTTTAATGATTTATTTACCTTCATTTTCTGAGTAAGTAGTGTGTAGGTTATGATACTTTATTGATTGTAAATTAATTGTATCGTAATCTTTGTAAAGGATTTGTGTTTATTGTAACGCATTACACACCCTCATTCTATTTATATTAGGTATAGGTGCGCTGATATAAACGAACAATAATACGTTTCACGCTCGCGCTGACTTATTCTATCGAACATCGTATCACATTGCTATAAATTGACAAACGCATAAATCCCCAGTTACTAACAAACAATCTTATAGTAAGTAAAGGTTTGCAAATTTTCCTTTATCCTTTGAAATGAAGCGCGTACCGATTAAACGAGGTGCTCGCGTTTCTCCAGATAGCCAACATCTCCCTCACACACGAGCGACTCTTATCGGCCATCTCGCTCACACTAGTCTGCGAAGCCTCCGTCGCCTTCAAGTCACATATTTTATTTGTGTAGTCTTCCTGCATCCAGAACGGTCTAAAGCTTGCCATGCACAAAATGATCCTGAGATTGCGTTTGCAGAAGCCTGTTTCTAAGAAATGCAACGTGTAATAATATTTAGTCAGTCGCAGCGGAAGGTTCATTGAAACCAGTCGGACGTTCAGTGGCAGGCTTGTTTGCCGTGGCGAAGAGCTGCCAATAATATGCACCCACACACTTACCTCGAGCAATGAATGTATTCTATTTTATACTTATAGTTAAGTGCGACCGGCGACTCGGTGACGATCTCGTTGTAAATTCTTTCACAATCGAATCCAGGAATGCTGTTTTCTCTCCGCTTTCGAATACTTAATAAGTTGTTTTACCTATTCAAAACTTTATTAAGTTGTGCAATGATTCCATGGAATTGTAACATTTATTGGTTCAGTTACTAAGTACTTCAAATTCATGTTATTTGAAACAATAAAAGTTAAACGGTTAAGCTTGTAAACTTACAGCTAATTATAAATACATATATGCACATAACAAATGAGGTTGATATTTTATCATTGTATCTATTTCGTGTCTCCAAAGGACGTGAAAAAAAGCTAAAGATTACACAAATGCATTTCATGAACGTAATTTCAACACAATAGCCACAAAACTTGTTGGTAACCTCTTAAATTGACAAGCGTTAAGCCATAGTGAACTACGTTATCTATATTTACAACCTTCAATGTACTACAATCTAGTTCAGTTAGATATTATTTTTATTAATGCAACAAAATTTATATAATTTTCTTCTTTAAAGGACAGTAATAATAATTGCTAAGCTATAACATCATTATAAAGTTATCAAATTTAATTAAATGCGTATTACATAGTATAACAACCTTATTAGGCTGTGGAAACCGTCGTGCGTAAAGAAATTGGCAGCACATTCAGTTAGATGTATATCATTATCCATAAATTGTTATAAGAAACGCGGCTTTCCCATCTCGGTGGCATTGTTCGACCGTTCCACAATGGAATCTAAGGCTCTATGCACATTTCTTAGGCATTACCGAGATATAAAAGCAATTGGTCATATTATACCTTCACGACATTTAGTCAATTATCTGCAAAAATAACGAATGTATGGTCATTCAAGAATTTTATATTGTTATTAATTAATCATTGATATTAATTTAGTTTAACAAAAAAAAAATCAACTGTAATTGTCTGTAGGGGCCATTGCATAGTGTAACATATACCTACCTCCGAACACAGAAACATTATACCTATTGCGATAGATTCTTCTTATTCGTTTGCTCTTGACAGAGCAGTCGTGGTCATGCATGTTGTGTAGAGGCGCGCAGAACTATAGCTCTCCATTTGTCCCGAACAGTTGCGTGGCGGGCATTTTCATTTGCGATAGATAAAGATACCCAAAAAAGAAAGACAAAAGTACGCTCAATTTGAGATCGATTGTATAATAATAGACAAATCGTAAGGCCTCATTTGCAAACGTACACCCTGAAACTAACTTATCGAAGAAAGTTTGACCAAATAGACTTTAAAAATATTTAATAACGATAATGTGCGTAGAGCCTATTCACAAAGAGTTGTTAGTGTGGGTGTATGACCCTAGAGATTAGCTCTGGCCTGAATCACGTCGCGGCTAAAATGTAAAAAGCATCGGCGACATAGATTACAAAACTGTTTGTCTACTCGTTTTGAAAGGTAGGTACGAGGTACTTTATTGAATCGACGTTTTGCGCTTCGGTAACAGCGTGAACCGGCTGTCACTAACTAATGAGATGCTCTGTTTCACTTACCCACGTGTATGTATTAACTGAATACAAATAGAATGAACACATACGACTCTAGGTGATATAGATTAACCATTTCTGACTTGAGTTCAAGTCCTACATCCATACTAATATTATAAATGCGAAAGTCTGTCTGTCTGTCTGTCTGTCTGTCTGTCTGTCTGTCTGTGACGTTTTCACGGCTAAACCACCGGTGCGATTTGGATGAAATTCGGAATGAAAATAGTTGAAGACCCAGAGTCACATATAGGCTACTTTTTTTTTTCAAAAATCAACCCCTAAATGCTTGAAATACGGGATGAAAGTTTGTATGAAAAATCTAAACCGCCTGACCGATTTCGATGAATTTTCCCAGGAAGATAGTTGATGACGTATCTTCTTCCCCACTTCCCCGGTTCGCGATATAAACGAATTCCACGCGGGCGAAGCCGCGGGCAAAAGCTAGTAGATTATAAAGTCGTATAAACGTATTAATTATTTTAACGGTAATTATTTTCTTTTGCTTCGGTGGAACAAGACGGTTAAGGATTAGGTAATAAAATTGTTCTCGTCTTCCTGAAGTTCACGTCGACCCTTTCATATACCAGGTCCTTTAAGGTATATCTTACCATACTGGTCTACAATATCTCAGCGACCGACCCACTAATGAATGACAATGTCCATTAATTTAGATACTATTTTAACTTGCTATTAACTAAAATCAACCGTTAAAATTTAAGTGTTATAACTTAGCCACCGGATTCTCTATTTTCTTATTGGATAACAAAGAGTTCGCGTTGGACTATTATACAATTATGCCTGAACTAAATTAAAATTAAACCGAGAATAAATTCGTAAGCTCAAAACATGTGCCTTACTATTATAATTTTTTCATAAATATATCTTCCTCAACTCGTCACCGAAGAAAACCTTGGCGTAGTAATAAATTCCGACGTGTTGTTTACGACGCAATCATTGCAGGTACATTTACGGGCACGCTTCAGTGGTGACTCGGCGCAGATCAAGGAAGCCTTAAATTAATGAAGGAACAGAGACTGACGCGTCAGTTCCCTGTAAAACCGTAAAAATTGCATCGAACATTGAAGGTGTTGCCGACTTCTTCATGAGAACGAAGGTTAATGATATTAAGGTAGAAACACATCAAGTCTGTTCCAAGTAAAATTGAAAGATTTTGTTCGTAGACCAGGTTTAGTGTGAAGTAAGGAAATGATTTACCAAACAGCCTATGCAACTCTAGTGTAACTCACATGTCGTTAATTCTTGGGCAAGTGCTTTAAATAAGAACAAATTATAAACTTCAATTCTATAAATTCGTAAAATTATACGTTAATAATTATGACTCAGTTGTACTCTGATGGTGTAGTTTAAATATTGGGACAGTTTTGGGAGTCACCCTTTATAAATGAAACATTTTTTAATTTCTCAGCAATCTTACTATTTTTTATTTATTTAATATTTGTTTCTGCAGGTACACAAGAGGTACCAATTCTACATAAACAGTTTACTTCGCTACTTATGCCGATTAGAAGTACACCCGCGGTCCTGACGTCAGGATGGCGGGTGTACCTATTTTATTTAAAATCTTTGCATAGAAGGAGGTACACAGACTTTTAGGACAGGTACACTGAGGTACACATCAGGTACGTTTGTAATTATTAATTAAGCATTTGTTTAAGTAAATTATCGGGAAAAGACCGAACATACCCTTTAATTACTTTGTTTATTATGTTGTTCCGCATGTTTCCCCAGACATAAATAACTTCCCTGGACGCTT
Source organism: Hesperia comma (assembly GCA_905404135.1). NCBI lineage: Eukaryota > Metazoa > Arthropoda > Insecta > Lepidoptera > Hesperiidae > Hesperia > Hesperia comma. The sequence goes on along the minus strand of FR990021.1, from coordinate 7,768,222 downwards.
CTAGGTTAATTTCAATCAGAACTTAAAATTTCCCAAAACTATACGTATTAACAACAATTATTTAGTTTGAGAGCCACTACTTTGTAATTTCTCTCTTCTTCTCCACCTACCATATAGGTGGCTTATCTGTTCATTAATAGGTTATTTTCATAAAAATAATGTCATCTGTAAGTTCTCTGAACAGTAATAATTATTCGTGTGATATTAATATATATTTTAGTGATTGATTTTTAATCTTATCAGGAGTAAAGAACGTTATACTGTAAAATAGAAATCATCTTACAATGTACGTCGCAACCAAAAACAAAACACCTCAACACGTGCTTCCATGCCGCCTAATCTGCATGATAACATTGGAACATCATCAAGCTCTTTACATATAAGATTATGACAAACAATACACTTCCTTTAAGAAGACGCAAATAAGTTAAAGTAGGCATGATGACCAGGAAGAGAACCGGCCGTATTAGTAACACGAGAACGAGACAAAGGAGCTCAGGCGAGCCGAGTTCACGCATATTTAAATAAATAAACGTGGCTAGAGCGCTGAGAGGCGTACGCGCAGATAATATATAGAAAGTACGATCTAGCAAATGTGGATGTGGTATTGAAGTCGGGTTACCCTTGTTTCATATAACAACTTTTGATATAATTTTAATAAATCGAACAACGTTTAAGATAATAATCACTTTGTATAATATCGTTTGACATAATTTTCATTTGATCGAATATTCATTTTGTGTAATATTGATTGACATAATGTTCATTTGATCGAATATTTATTTTATACAATGTTCATTTCGTGAAATGTCCAGGTGGATAAACGCCCTAAAGTCGGTTCTGGCACTCGCCGGCCGCTGCCGAGGCACGCTCGCTTCGCTCGCTCGGCTCGTGCGATGGTTCCTGTTAACCTAACACGCTCGTCGCTTCGCTCCTCGCTAACCTATCCTATTTAGTTGAATAGTTATTATACCAAAGAAAACAGTCTAAATTAAGTAGGTGAAGGAACAATTTCAACAATAATTTTTCAATTAAATATGAAAGGAAACCAATAATTGCTGAACCGAATATCCAACACGATCTTTCGACTAAATCATTATTAGTCTAGTTTACATTACTTTAATTAACATTAGCGCATTTGAACATTCGATAAAAAGATATTATTCGAAACAAATGATGATAAGAAATAAAATTATGGCAATCAAATATTCGATCAAATGAATAATTATGTGAAATGACTTTATTCCAACTAAAATTAGTCGAAGCGATTTTCGACGAAAAGTTATTATACCAAACAAGAGGCACCCATTGAAGTCGATTTAGATACAATAAAAATGTCGATTTTTATCACAATCATGATTTTTATTTCATTGAATGACCAACCTATGCAAATGTCTGGAGGACGCTTGCCAAAACACATGGGGATCATAAGTTTCGTTAAGACCACGTTGAGGTCAATGATAGATGATAGTCATTAACAAAACAAGATGTATGGTTAAGTTTAATCCCAATGATATCTTGGTATTTTGTATGCCTTCATGGAAATTAAAAGTTATATAACTGCAGTTCATAAAATGAAGATAGTGAGAAAAAATAGGAAACTGCTATGCTTGACTTTGTAAGCATAGGATTCTATTTACATTACAGGAGAAGTTTTTGCATCCACATTTGCACAAATAGTTACGTGTGCAGGGTCAATTATGACATAATTGTCAACATTTTTCTTAAGGAAGTAAAGTCGCAGATGATACCTTACTGATGAAGATGATATATCAAAGTAGCAAATGCCTTCTCCAACTGTGCACAGTCGGTACAATACATTGAAGACAAATGGCCGCGAATATCGTCTTCGGCCGTGAGAATCCGATCCTCTTCGATATGCGCTCTATTGCAATGGCCTGGCTTTGTTCTGAGGTTTAGTACTGAGTTATTTACAAATTATTGATATTTTGAAGATGCGTGTTTTATTATTGCGATAGTGATTGTGCAGTTAGTTATTCGCTCATTTTTTGACGATTTAAAAATAGGAGGTTTTCAATTCGACTATATTTTTCACACTTCACGGGTAGTTTTTGAGTTATCTTTACTTATATATTTTGAAGTCAGTTATGTGTTCGTAAAAAGTTTTATTAATAACAAAGTAGACGTCATAAAAAGCTATTGAGCATTTCAGTGTTCCCTAAAGGAATATTCCAATTTTTACAGGCACAACAGTAGTTGCCAGTTTTTTTCCGCCTAAAGATATTTATTGTCGTTAGATAGCTTAATTGTTAATGAATTGCAACCACATAAAAGAAGTAGACTAAATTGCCTAATCACCTAGTTAAGTTTACTGCGAATATTGATGTTATCGTTTTACAACTATCATTAATTCTTTCTGCCTAAATGATTCGAAACTAATGAATTGTAATAAAGTATCAGAATGCATTTTACAGTTACAAAGAACTCGATATCAATACGCGCGGCAAGTAATAACAAAAATCGTGCATAGATAATATCGGGACGGCCCGCTAGATTCGGCATAACGTATAAATTGATTGATAAGAAGAGATGGAGCAGAAGTAGTAGTTACTATACATATATTAGAAAAAATGTGCCTGTAACCGTCAAACCGTGTACTTGACACGAGTCCCCTGATGGCAGCTGATAATTGTCGCGAGCGATATTAACGCCACTAATGAGCAATGGACCACGTGTTACCGACCAAACAACGGAAGAACTCGCAAAATTCTTGGCTCTCCGATACTGTGATTGAATAGACGGTGGTATCGAGCTCAGCGGTTTCCATAACTAACCTCGTCCCTTGTTTATCACGGTCTTCCACGACCATAAAGAGGCTCAAGATAAATGGACCTACTTACATTTGTCTCATCATAATGTAGATAATTTTCGTGAAAATAATCTGAATTTCGGTATCTGCCAAAGTCTCAATATTTAAAAAGTTGAAAATATACTCTCATTGACCAACTCTGAGACTATGTAATGGTAGAATTAGTAACAACTTTACATATATCATTCGGTGAATTCTAAGATTAATATTTATTGTTATTTAATAAATATTGATATTTCGTGACTCCGTGGGCACTTCAGTAGACGTATGTTTCATCTATTCCGCTCGTTACTCTACTCTATGGTCTAAAATACCGTAGCGCGTACCTGGTTCTGCTTCGCAGGCTCAAACTACAGATTACGATCAACCAACTGTATAATAACCTGAAACTGTGTTATGCAAGAAATGATTTAAATGAGATGCTCTATTGACGGTTGTCGAATTATTAAGGGCCGATCCTTCAATTGCTGGTCAAAGAATTGGTTATCACTCAATTATATCTTATATTTTATTTATCTTGTTTGCAAACGGTTCGATGTGGAAAACTGCAAAAATACTTTTATGACTCAATACCTGACAGGCGAGAGACCCGATGGTAGGTAATTTCGGCCCATGGACATAGTTTATGTGTTTCTACATACATTGCTCATTATCTATTCAGCTTGGGTTTCATGACTGAAGTTAGACAACAGAGTCACAGATCTAAAAATCCAAAACTAAACAGTCACTCAGACTCTACAATGCGAACTACAATGACTGAAGAAAAAAAGTACTTCACGAATGTTACAAATAGTATCAATGCAAATATCAGAGTACTATTTATTTATGTGATATCTATTCCTGACAACTAATTATTAAAATCTGTTTGTTCAGATATAATATCATTCTGACTGTAATTGTATTCATTATATTCATAATTATTATAATTGGCTAGTGTCAAAATAAAATTGTTGAATATTGTTAGCTACCAGAACGTTTAATTGACGAATGAAAATTTGGCCTTCAGATTATAATTTGTCGCCGTTTGACCTAAGGTTTAAAGTGAACGTTTCGCAAGGAAGCTAATAAAATCGAATTGAATAAACATACATATTATTACCACATGTAGGTACATAATTAATTTCAGGGTTATGCATCTACAGCATTAAGTAATTTGTGAAAATTTAGGTTTTAATATCCTAGTAGGCACTTCCCTGGTGTCTGAATATGGCATTACTTGGTCACGTTTCAAACTATTAGCATATTAATTTATTAGCCTCAAACGAAGATCACACAAGACAAGAACTCACGCACCCGAATCGAGTAAAATTAAAGTCATTATTCAAATTTCCTACTCGCTCATAATCGTACCCTTCGGGACTTTTTTTATGGAATTAAGATAGCATACCTACTGCAGCACCACCCTTCCGCTGCCGCCCATAACAACTGTGACCGACCTAGAACTAGGTACATAGACTCAAAGGGACTAGGATGGTTAGTCCAGTTAGTAGATGTTGTTAGAATATTAGTTGGTTAGTTTGTTAATAAGTGTGAGGACAGGGACTGTTAGTGATACCTAATTAGTCCTGTTAGTAAATGTTAGTAATTAGTCCAGTTAGTTATTGTTAGTATGAGTCTCGTTCTAATTCGGTCACAGATGCTACCCCTGAGGACTGAGACACAATTAAACAAGACAACCAACACCATCACCACAATCCACAATCACCAACAAGAATACGTCGTCTAAGCAACAAGATGTCGCCATCAACAGTTTACTCACATGTCACTGTCCGATTACTGAAATCAGATGTCCTGAAAAAAATAAGGATTTAGCTTTTACTATCACGCTGTACTGTCTCCGGTCTCAAATTTTTATTTGTAATCTATAAATAAATATTATTCAGAGACATTTAATAAATGAACATAACTGACACGTCATTGATACTCGAAGGATTCAAACTAGATTTATCCTTTCGTCCCTGTGTTTTAAACTCGGCTATCACAGCCGAGAATATCTACGACAAGAAGTAAATAAAGAATTATCAAGATAGGTAAACACCGAGATGCATCATAGCGGTCAGTGTCACAACGCGACCTTCGCTTATGGCAACAATTGTGAGAATCATTTTCCTTCTTCCTGAGCTCTTCGGCCGGAAAAGCCTTGCTCGTTGAGAGGCCGTCCAAATACTTGTAGTGAATGCATTTTGCTGCTTCTTGCAATAAATTACAATTATTAAAACTATAAATCACTTCGTTCAGGTTCACTTTCATGATTGACGCACTTGTGCCTTTTAGGAGATGCGGAGCAAGAAGCCTAAATGAGATTATGAGATCATCAGCATTCGGTTATTCATTTTCCTCTACGTTTAGTTTACATTTTTTTGATTGAATCGAAATAATAAATTCGTATTTTATTTTAACAGTTTTTTATAATAACTTAGAAAAATTTTCATTTTCATCCGTCGTGAGGTGAGCAAAGGGTTTTCTATGCCATGGTAATAAAATCCTTAAATTTTAGCTTATAACATATTTCAATATTACCAACCAAGAGTAAAACGACCAAGAATTAATATTCGTTACAGCGCATGTTATATAATTACGTATCGCTATTAAAATAATTACCAGTAACCCATATCAAGCAACACCCAACATGATATCAATCACATGCAGTTTCCTAGCATCGCAGTGGTCTAGTACTTAATAGGCAATCTGAGTGACTGTCTAACTAAACGTACGGTGAAAGCGCTTGCATAAGAGCCCAGTATCTACCGCAAATCATAGCATTGACGGGCCCTACCAGCTATCTAGTGAAGGTTTCCATTGTACTACAATGTTAATATGCTAAATGATTACAAAAAAAACGACTTCAACATCGTCAAGCAGAGATAACTCAAAAACTACTCGCCAGATGGCCCTCAGTTCAACCCATATCGGTGTAAAGTTCTCGTCACTACAAATTAATTTTTTAATAATAATAATAATAATAATAATAATAATAATAATAATAATAATAATAATAATAATAATAATAATAATTTATTGCGTCAAATATGGTAACAATGGATGTTAAGAGTAAATTTGTACAAACATATTTGGCTTTGAAGAGCATGCAACATCAGATCAATTTAAATCATAATAATTAAATTTTAATCACAATAATAAAACAAATTATAAATTAATAAATGAATCAATCAAATACAAATATCAAATCAATGAATCAATCAATACAAATTAATTAAGTCTAAACGCAAGGTAACTACTTTAAATCGTTGAGGAGTTCCCTCGACCGCCTTTCGGCTTCATCAGATCGACTCCAGACCTTCATTTTATTGTAGTGATTCAATATACTCGTACTTTATGAAAACATTAAGATACACACTAGTCGCCCCTACAATTTTCGAAAGTTCCCCTCGATTTCTCTGGGATGCCATCATCAGACCCTGGTGTCCTTAGTCGGTTAAAAATTTCAAGTTTAGTAGTATCAAGTCATTGTGTTCGCAATGGAAACTGATCTGAAGGAATTAGTTGACCACGTACACTCAGAGTGCGAGGAAATAAGACGAAGGTAATCGCCGTTGATGAAACTAAATGATAGGCGACAATCTGCCACTCAATGCCGTTCATTACAGTAACCCTATCTGTGCCCTGTACTATATTTAGCTGCACATACACCTACTAATTAGTTAGTCTTTTCTACATTTGATAAATAAAACTTATTAAGATGAAGATAAACACGAATAATATTATAGCTACATTATAGCTACTAGTTAGCATTAGAGCTACACAAATACTTTTAATCTCGGAATTCCATCGGGATCGGAATTGACGCGAGAAAAACTGTCCCGCTTGAACAAAGTAGGTAGGTACGCGAGGTAACAAGCAGCTCCTAAGAAATAAAATCATTCATGATAAGGAAAAAAGTCCTAGAATTTCTTCTTGGTCTACTCTAGCCTTAATATTAGTGCAATGACTAAAATTTCAATATTTTGGTCAAATATCATTCTACCTAGCTCTTCTATTTAAAATATAATTTTATGTGAATTGCAAAACTTAACAAACCAACCGTTCTAAATGCCTGTAAAAGGTACGCCGGTTATTATTAAACAACACGTAAGGAGTGACCGTGTGAGTCAATGGGACGAGCGACGGACGCTTCTTAGAACCCTTTGTGCATATCATTCTCGGTCCGGTGACAAATTTGATATATCTCACTGTTGCTTCTAAACGCAGCGTTTATTATAGCTTTTGTAACAAGTTTTTGTGACTTTTTTGAGATAACTTTACTAGTTTAAATATATGACGAAAAAATAGAAAAGACGTGTCTTTTTGTCTTATTGTGTATGACGATCTTGACACTTTATAATATTTGTATCTATGTATATTTTAAAATTTGAATGGGTTATATAGGCATAATTACAAAAAAAACTATTATTTTTTGGATGTGCCTATTATTTCATACAAATTACATAACAAATATTATTACTTTTTACAAAAAAATAACCGATTCAACCTCGAGCAGAGATGACTCAAAAACTACTCGACAGATGGCGCTTAATTCAACATGTAGGTGTAAAGTTCTCGTCACTACAAATTAATCAAGCCCATACACTAGATAACTACAGTAAATCGTTGAGGAGTTCCCTCGACTGTCTTTCGGCTTCATCAGATCGACTCCAGACCTTCAGGAAATTGTAGCGCTTTCATGTACTTATGAAAATTAAATTAAAGAAACATTAACAAACACACTAGTCGTCCTACAATTTTCGAAAGTTGCCCTCGATTTCTCCAAGATGCCATCATCAGATCCTGGTGATCCTTTTAAAAGGACCCCACTGCGCATATCTACGTTACAACAAAAAAAGAATTATCAAAATCGGCCTATAAACGACGAAAAAATCGCTGAACAAACATAAAAAAAGCATATATACGGTCGAATTGAGAACCTCCTTCTTTTTTGAAGTCGGTTAAAAACTGCTTTGTTCAAACGAGGTGTAACGTGTCATAATACACCTAATGAAATTATAATCTGTAATCCTGTCATCTTCCAAGTTTTCAAATACATTATGAAGCGTTACAAAGCGCCAGTACGAAAGTATGCGCGTGCGTGTCGCTTCGGACCCGCAGGTAACACAAGCCGCTCGTTGACATACTGGTTATCCCTGCCATGTTTACTGTATACAGAGTACAGACTACAGAGGCGTTATGGACATGGATTATCATTCTAAATTATATTTATACTGTGAAAACAAAATTATATTTAAGTAGCATTATCGTTCAATTGAAATGTAAAAATTTTTTGGGCTTAGTGTGCATTTGATAATTTTTTTGTTAGGCCAATAATTTTCGAGATAGGTTTATCAAAATAGGTGAGACTATTAACAAATCAAAACCAGGTAGTCCTAGATATTCATCAAGGCTGTTTAATATTGTTTTTATCAAAAATAGATGAGACTATTAAAAAATCAATTAAAATAGTATGATTATTTTGTGACGGATTGTTTGATGTGGTAGTTGGCCTTAATCAGGATCGATAAATAATTGTGACATCATAGTTTAACAGCAAATATAAGAAATTATTCACAAAGCTATGTTTTAACTAGTTTCGCTTAGTTTACGATAGATGCGGCCTTCACGAATTGCTTGGACCCGTTACTTTTGACACGCTTTGAATATTTTTATATAAACAGATTGACAAGAAACAGCTCACAGCTTGTTGAACTTTAGTTCATAACATTTTAAGTAGGTACTTGTTTTATTGATGACTTACTTTATTTAGGAAGGTACCTACCTACATTTGAAAACAATTTATTAGACGATTTTCATAACGTAACAGGGAGATTTTTGTATGGGAGGTTGATATAACAGATGGAATTTTGCTTTCTTTATTATATTCGGTATCTATTGCATAACATTATATGTAGATACATATATACCTACTACCTACCTAAAGACATTATATTTACAATTTATTATTTTTTTCGTTTCAATGCTCATAAATTTTGACATTACAAATGAAAAAAGAAATCTTAGTACGACTGTTATTCTCTGAATTGGAACCTATTCATGTAAATACAGTAGGTACCTACACTATTACGAAAATTTCGCGATGGCTTTCACATTTGATAGGTAGACTTTCTCGGTCCAGCCCTAATTACCAACATGTGAAACAGACTATGTTCCAATAACCCAACAAAAACATATCTCAATTAGTGTACCTATTACCAAAGACTTCATTTGTCTAGTCCGCACACATTAGAACTTTATGAAGTCTAACTAAAGTCAAACGCCAAACAACAAACTGGGTAATCAATCAAAAAATGTCAAAGGTGAAGTCGAATACAAAGAATCAATTACATACGTAAACGTTTAAGCCTGAACAAACATGGTCGCGATACAAAAACTAAACTTCAATTAGGTGTTCGACTATTCAACTACGTGGGCGGAGAAGCGGTCGGTCACAAGTCTCAATAAGACCGCAATTACCCGTATTAAAACTACCAATACAGTTGCCGAGTGGGTTCCAAGGTCTTTGCCCTTGTTTGGCAAAATTGTGTCTCGCACATTACCACACATTAATATCGCTTTGTTGTGTTTATTTAAAAAGGAAGGGTCAAACGTTGCACTGGGAGCTTTCAATAAGTAGAGTAGTGCGCCAAGATTATTGCTTGCAGCGTCTATTGATAAGTTCTAGCGCATATTCACCTAGTTTCTCTCCTGCGGCTTGAATGGATAAATCTATCTTGAAGGATAATTTATCACGATTTATTAATTACTTGAATATCTGGTAGCTATACGTTAACTTAAACGCCAATAACCGGTGGAATTAAGTAAAAAATGTGTTATACTCGTAGTATGTAGAACGAACTACCAGCGTGTAAACTGTGGAACTTCCTGTGTCGATATGAATACGTATATGAAGTCCAATAGTTCTTTACCGACCAGTTACAGATGACAGGTGACTGAAATCACTTATAATCAAGTAGGCATGTATCACCACTTATTACCAAAAAAATATTATGAAATGTTTCGCCTATATCTTATGTCAACAGCTAAGCTTGAAGTTTCAATTAATAAACTAAATAATAATATACCTACGCTCGCGATAAAAACATACTGATATGTCAAGCAAAACATAATTTATATTACATTTATCATGTATCATTTAAATTTCCTTGTACGATTATAACAAATGACACACCTGTTATGATACAGTATTACAAATACGTAAAGAGAAGTGATAGAATCTATAGCGTCATGCGTCTGCGCAGCGACAGGTTCTCGGTAAAGACTGCCGACTGCGCCTGAGTTCCATTGGCGACACAGATGTCGCCTAAATGTCGTAACTATGTCACGTTACGTTAAAGTTTTACTGTGTGCAATGATGTCTTGTTTATAAATATGAAAGTTCTTCACTCTTCACCGACCATTGGGGCGAGTCTACGACACCAGTTGGATTTATGAAAATAATAGGATTCCTATCAATAAGCCCGTAGGAACCTCAGATTCTTCATCACGTTTCGCCTAGCCAGTGATGGCCAACGGCAGACCTTAATTCATCTTATTATTTTTGAATACACTTACTTTTATTTATTAATACTCTTGCTTACACTAACGTTACAGGCAAGCCTAATGCACATGTTAAAAATGTTTGAACAATAATTATATTAGGTAATATTATATTCAAAATCCATATTAATTAAAAAAATATAATTAAATCACATAAGTTATACAAAATACAAAAAAAATCAACTTAAACGTCAAATCTTCTCAATACATTCCATTAATTATAATTAAATTATTATTCTTCCATTTCGTTTACTTGATCTTATCTTCCATCCTTATTCATTTTGCATTATTTTTCTATTACCATTTAAAAGTTTATTAATATTAATTGTGTATAATTATTTTATACACCTAATATCAAAAGAACGTAACAAAAAGCAATATTGTCTAAAAAAACATGATTTTCTTTCTATAAACAATTTGAAATAGGTAAGTATATTTATTAAAAATTCTCAGTCTTAGAACTTAACAATTTTAAGCGGTCTTTAAAGTTGTTGGATTCTTAAAAAACTGGTCTGATTTAATTAACTTTAAACCTGATTCCACCCCTTGCTAAACTGCTTGACATTGATTTGTTATCTAATTAATTAGGTAAGCTACAACCAGTGTTGAGATTCGATCAAATATATTGATCTATACAAACGTAGAGCGTGTGTCGAAGCCATACGTACTATAAAGTGAAATAAAAACGATGGACGGGTTAGCGGAAATCATCCACCCACTACTCTATTTGCATGTGTCCGACGTTAAGACTTGGAAAAAACCTACGTCGCCATATAAAGTAATAAGACAATGTAGTTCATTAAGTTTTGTTACCCTCTCCCACGCTGGTATCACCTTCGCATCATGTACACACAAAGCTCGCAACTTAATTTTCAAAGCACGCCAAGGTCACACGTTGGACGACTGTCAATTATCAAGAAATATATGGATCATAAAAATATAATCAGTGGGTTGACCGCAATATTTTATATCGGACAGATTTCAAAACAATTCTTTATACGAAAACACCCAAACGATCTTAAAGTTCCACCGATTGATCGATATCGATACAAAACAAAGTTACCTACTAGTTTAAAAGTTACAAACAATTTATAGCACAGACAAGAATTTTTAGTGACGTGACGCCTGTTTAAAATTCAAAATAATTAGTAGAAATATCCGACATCGTAAACGGAACGGTAATAAATATTGTTTCTTTTTTCGTCATAATATTAATGGGCGTTACAATTTTTCTCGAGTCCGAGTTCAATACACCCGTATTATTCGATTTCTATTATCGAGTCCGTAGCCGTTAGTCATCCGTAGGCTGGACGCTGGACTGAACGTCCGACTAAACAGATTCGAATAAATATTTTATCTTTAATTAACATAGCTGAACAGGGAACTACGAGTAAATTAATGGCGGTGTCTTAATACAAAAATGTAAACAGATGATTATTAAAGATGTATTTGTGGTTGTGGAGAGGCCCGGGCCTGAGTTCGATTCCTACAAACGTATCTGATGTTATTAGTTAGAAAGATTCATCTATCACTCTGGGAATTAAGGATACCTCTGTACCTGTGTATAATTTGAGGGATTTTTAAGGTGTATAAAGGCTTCGAAGGGAATTTGTCAAATGCCATATTTTTAATTTTTACATTGCTCCCAATCATCCATTACCCATCAAAGCCCCCAATAGGATTTATTTCCCAAATCATTATGTATGTAAATTGATTTGGTTGTAGTAATTATCCACCTTTACTTTCTTCACTTTCTCCCTTAATATTAAATTTTTACAAAAAAAATGTGAATCATAAAAATTAATCAAACATTTTCATTATAACATCCACTTATATTACGTACATTAATAAAAGTTTAAATTTAAACAATTGTACCTAATTACAACTGTTCCTTAAGTTGAGATGTTCAAGAACCTTGCAAAACCTGAGGTTATTTCCTTATTAATAAACCTTAAACTCGCCCATTAATAGTCCACGGAACTTTCGAGATATGACTGAAGAGAGGTCCTTTAAATTATATTGTTGTGAAAATATTCCACCTAGTTTTGAATATTAACAAAGTAGGTATTTTTGTAAGCCATGAATAATATTTTATTATAATTACTGACATTGTCACCATGGTAAGCCAGATGGATGGTAGTCACCGGCACCCAAGGATATCCAGAAGTCATTTCCCTTTCCAAAACGACTCTATCTTATTTTTTTCTCTATCCATTCTATCAAAAATCAGGGTCTAAGTTTCCCAAATGAGAAATGTCTATTTAAGATCACCAATATTATAACGATTTTAGAACAAAAAGTTAACTTTCATAACACACTGCTATAAAGGGCTGTTCTCCAAAATAATAACAATGAAATTAATAAACTCATTGACGTCGAAGACGGTAAATTACAATTAAGAATAATTTTATTTTCCCTACACTGTCTGCGTGGGAGCCCTCATTTATAAGCTTTTTATAGCTCTTGTAGTTTAATACTATAGTTTTATGTACTCTTCATAGTTATTTTATTCCAATTTGTATTTCAATGTTCGAATAGCTGCTCCTAACAATTTTTAAACTTTCACACCAGTGTTTTAAATAATATTAAGATCGCGAGTTTTAAAAGCCTTTACTGATTAAAGGTCACCAAACTATACGTACCTACATGCGTATTACTATACGATAAATTGCCATTAGTTGTAGATCAAATACTTTTAATGAACAAGTCAAATATTGTGTGGGTCGTTTCTAATTTTGGCTAGTAAAAAATGTAATCGAATTATTATTTCCTACAATAAAAGTAGCTCACTGAGGCACAACACTTCGGGAAACAAGAACAGGGCAGGTTTAATTTTTTACGTAGAAAATGGTTATCCCTAAACCGTGCAAACTACAACTATCAATTACTTGTAAGTCGTTATTGAGACATCTAAATACTGGAATAGTGGAACTTAAATCGATTAAGTGCGTAGGTTTTTCTCGGTCAGTTGCTATACTACGATTTACATAATCAAGTCAGATGCACAACAATGAGTATGCGCCTTGAACATTCATTTAGAGCAAGACCTTTAAAGGCAAACGTTAAAAACAGCTTGTAATAAACAAGTGACGTAAGTATCATTTTTCCTCGAAGTAACTGTTATAAAAGTTGTAGAGCAACGACAATGAACTCAGCAATACTAGAACACGTTTTAAACAACTCAAACTGTAAAAGTTCAAGGTTCAAAAGTAGCCAAAACAAATGAGTTTAACGATCAATTGTAATAAATGCAATTAAAAAATTTTCACGCTCAAATAACACTGAAATGGTCAATTTTGACACACAATAAATATACAAAATGTTTTATTAACACTGAACATTATTTTAATTAATTGTTGCGTGAATGTGATAGTGTAAATAGTAATGAATTCGTTAATAAAGGTGGACACTTGTGAATATTACATTAGCGGATCGCTATGAATAAAATACTAGCAGTGTCGCTCAGTGAAATATGAGCCGCAGATTGAATTGAATTGAGCGGAAATATGAACAAGGATGTTTTGTTGACGTTGGATTTTATTTTTAATTTAAAGCTAAACAAATCATCGTTAATAACCTCAGCGAGTCTCGGCCGGTCCTGCATTGAGATGAAATTGGATAACACTCTTGAAATTAAGACGTTGCGTTCATGCTATTCATTGAGTCCAAAATACATTTTGATGGGTTAACCCATTAAAGACCAACAAGATTGTCTCATCATAATCTCCACTTACAATACAATAACTTGGTGTCGTAACGAAAAACTATAATTTTTATAAGAACAAGAGGTCGACACATCGGCTGGGATCTTTCATTGAAGCAATTGACCAAGCGAGCAAGTCACAAAATGTCAGTCAGCTAATGCAATAGGCTGTTGTGTTGTGACTCGGTTAAATGCCATTAGATTTACCTACAATAATAGCAGTACATTGTGTGTTGACGTGAATTGATGATTGACCGGCTTGCATAACCAAATGTGTACACATAAGACAAGTGGTTTTAGTGGTTCAATTTTTGCTTCAGCGATCACAGATTTGTTGATAGATTCGTGTACCGATTAGGTACGTTTCTTGTAAAATTGGCTTATAGAGCGAAAAACCGCTATTAAATTGTTATGTAACTGTAAGGGATGTCTGAACTTAATTTTCAATATAACGTACCGCGTGAGTAGTTTAATGTCAAACATAAATAAAATAATTCCTTAATTACAATTACTAGAGTAAGTACCTATCATGGAAGTGCTATACAAATAACTTATTCAAAACGTTGGGCACTTAAACAGTCAGTAACGTTTTTGGTTCGATTTCCATGCATGTTGACCCATAATATAAAAGTTTTTCGTCATATTTATATGGATTTAGTAAAGAAAGGCCTCCAAGCAAGGTGTCATGCATGGGTAGAGGCGGAACTCTACATTCGGAATTTGTTTAATTACATGTGAACGTTATAAAAACCTTTGTTTGCGTGATTCAGGCTTGACGTTATGCCACTGTCCTCAATGACTGTATCAGACTTCAAATATCTCTCTAGCTCCTTTTGTCTAACTTGACTGTCAATGCTATCATACATGCATGCTTTTGTGTTAATGTCCCGAAGGTGAAGTGATCACTTACTACCAGGTGACATTAAATAATCTTGAAATAACAGTAAATTAAGCTAACGTTAGTACCACAACAAAATTGGATGTATTAAAGTAAATAACTAAATACGTAATGGGCTGGGAACGAGGTAGTGATCGAACGGCCATTGTCCGTATTCCCGACGCCTTCCGGCCAGCTCGCCACTCAACCTAGACCCCTAACCTCACATTCCTCGGTCGTTCATTACGTACAAACACGACGGTATACAGAATTAAGAAGGGGCCAGCTTAAATGGACCGGGTTAGGAAAGTATTGAAAGGCGGAATGCAGCAATTGAAAAATAGAAAACGCGTGATACCGGCATGTTCTATAAACGCGTATGTAAATACGGACTGTCACTTTGTTAGTGGGAAGTTCGATTTGTTTAATTATGTATGTATTTTACTACTACAAGTTATAAAAACAATAGGGGACAGGGAAATCTTGGAATGTATAACTTTACGTTTGTAAACTTACCTTACTTTGCCAAGTAAAAGACACTCTTATCTGTTTATTATTTATTATTTATACATTGCCAAAAATTTATCTATTAGGTACTAAGGTCTATTCTTTACTTATTAAGCTTATATTTAGATATTTTTAATGCCAAATTTTCACAAAATTTGAAACTTATCCGAATTCTTATCCGTCTTACCTTGATATTTATAGATATCACTTCCTAATATTTGAAGGGATTAGGTAAGTCTACTCAATACAAAATTATAATTATTTATCGTACCTAATTAGTAGGTAATCTTTATTTGAGAACATATTTTTTCGAAGTACCTAACAATTAACAATCATGAAAATAGATTTATTCGAAATGCTTTAAATAAATGCTATATACATATATATTTATTAGCTTTTACTACCTACACTACCTTCATACAACTAGGTACCCCATGGAGCCAGCATCTGTCAAAGACATCATGAACACCACATATTCGATACCAGGAAAGCAAAGAGTAAAAATAACGAAAGATCGATTAACGATAACAATAACCTAACATTATGTGTTTATTGAACAAATCTATTTCTAGAACACACATACATAGAAACCGTTCGGTACAATGCAGTGCATTAGAAACTATTGTCGGCGCTAATAGCGTGATAGTATGAGGAGACATCGCAAATCATGACATGCACCACATAGTAAGCGCATGCGCAGACGATAGCGAAACCCAGTAGTGATCCAACGGTACCACTTAAACTATAGACTTCTCAACATTTTTTGACCTACAATGCCTTTAAAATTACGTTAGGCCGACTACTCGGGTTGTGCGGGTTCGAATCCCAGCGCGCACACTTCTGACTTTTCGAAGTTTAATTTTAAAATTCATTAAAGTACATTAAGGTCTTTCTAACATTAAAATCTTTTTAGATCGGTTACCGGATCGAACTATAAGTAGAAACGAAAAAAAACAAGGTGTTTTAAATTTTTAATTTTCCCATGATTTTTTATGCTATTAATTTTTTGGAGTTAAAAAATTATTGTTAACCTCAAAACTCACGATTGTTATAGAACGTCACTCATTAAGCGTTAAATTAAGCCGTATGTTATGCCTTTTTTAAATTGTGCAACAAAAGTTAATAGAATACTTAAATAGGTACTCTGAAACTATCGACATCGTACCTCAATGCAAATAAACTCCGAGTAGTACATTGCACTTGAAAGTTGTATAGTAATCCACTCGCTATTGAAAGTTAGGCATTTCAATAAATGTTTGTTGCCACTAGCTCGATCGAGGGCATCACTTATCACTGACTGTTACTAATTAGTTCTTATGTCTGTGAGTTGGCAGGTGAGAGTGGACGTGTTTGAGCGAGCCACCTTGCGAAAACAAACTTATAGAAACAAGTGCGGTAGCTAAGTCAATTGAGACCCGCTTTTGAATAGATAAGTTTCGAATGTAATGTTTATGTACCCGATATTGTTTGCTGTTTATATGGAAACTACACCTAAGCAGGAAAGGTTTTAATCAGTGGCGATTCCTGGTGTTTATAATAGGGAAGATGCAAATATGATATTTATGAAAATTTAATGATTAAAATGCTAAAAAAATGTAAAAGAAGGACTACTTCAACGTTTTTATTTTATACTAGATGACCCGGCGAACTTCATTCCGCCAAGCAGTCAATGGCAGAGCAAGTTAACAATTTAAAAAATTAATGCAAATTGATAATGTCACATCCTTATCCTTACTTCCTTACTAATATTATAAATGTGAAAGTGTGTTTGTTTGTTTGTTTGTGACTCTTTCATGTCGCAACATGGCTATTATATGGTATGGTTTATATGTGTGGGGATAGTTAGGAGGGTGGAGAGTGACGTAGGCTACTTTTTACCGCGCAAAAATATCTCATTCAAATGGGAAAATCGATGTTTGTTAGTTGCAAGATATTTAGTTCCGGATGGTGTTAATAGATGCCGTTAGTAAAATTCATTTGCAAGTTCTGAATCACGCTGTCAAATACTACATGTCATGTAATTTACTGAAAATGAAAATGAAATGATTTATTTCGAACTTGGTTATTACAAACACTTTTCAAATGTCACTCTACGCCATCGCTTCCACAAATCCCTACGATGAGTGGCCTTGGCCTTGGTACTGAAGTCATATGCAAATGTTATGGGCTTCTTTTTAGCTGAGATTCCTACGGGAGCGGGACCTACACGGCTGTTACCTACGGGTCCCGAAGAGTAGCGCGGGCGGTTCTCTAGTTCCTTAATAACATATAGGAAAAAGGGCAAAGTAAAATACTTATAATATGTGTTTTGATCCGTTTTATTCAATGAATATATTGACAACATCAAACCCTATTATTTTAAAATTAATTGCAACTTCACAATTATATTGTTGCAGAGATAAAAGTGTATTCGTTTCAGCTGGTCGATTATCCGCTCAGGTCACATTGTAGCTATCATTAGGCATGCGCTCTGAAGCAGTCTTGAATTTGTATACTTACCAATGCATGACGTTGATAATGTACTTGCTGTAGTTCTTGAAGAATTGCTCCTTTCAAAGTTATGTTGACCCTTGACGTCGATCCTTCACATCTCTCCACTGTTGTCCACTAAAGCACCGCTCTATATCTTTGCTCACCAGCACCCCAAATCTGAGTTCGCCTCGCCCCATCTCATATCACCACCTGATCTTGCTCCTCACAATTGTTTTAGAAGAGGCATAAAACTCCTCCATTAGGGTCCGTTCACATAGACCGGCTCGGAGAGTATCGGCTGGTATGTTTCTTTTCACACAAACCGGATCGCATGCGCTTAGAATTTGCCGGAGCGGAGCCGCCAACTCTTTCACATAGACCGAGAAAGAGCGAGTAAGAGCACGCAATCGGAGCCAGTCGGCTCCTCTCGTTATTTCACACTAAACGCGTTCAGGCATTCCCAATGACAAAATAAGTGAACATACAAAATAAACCTTAATACAATTATTCAAAACTCTGGTTTCCATCGCGAGAAAAATCTGCTCTCCTCTCCGAGCCGGTCTGTCTGAACGGACTTTTTAAGTCAGCCATCCTGAAATTCAAGAATTCATTATTCAAGGAAGTCAACACCAAACACTGGGCTATAATGATAATATTGGTATGGCATACATCACCCTTTTTAAGCTGAAATAAAAATGATAACTCCTGATACTTTTTCCCGAAAATCCACATCATGTCATGCCAATTTATAGTGTTTTCCACATCAAGAAATATAACTTTAGCGGAATTTTTTAATATTTTCTCTCTATTGTAATAATGACACACCAGCGAGCAGAAAAAGCATAGAGGCCGCCCTTCCTTAGAAACAGTCTTTCCAATACGGCACCAAATTAGTCACGTGACCCAAACCACAAGAAGTTCCTAATTTGAACTTGAAGTCAAAGATAAAGCCTCAAGCTAGGCGTGATTGGCAGACAGCGTAACCATAGTAACCATTACAATCATGATAGTTTAAATGCCGTAAGGAACCAGTAATATTAACTATTCATAAAAATAATATTTATTTTTCGTAAGATTAGTATAAAATAATTATTAAATTATAAATAATGAACGTCTCTTTATTAAACTATAAAAATCTGTATCTCGGGAATGATTTCGAATTATTATTCGAAAACAAAATAAAAATTGTTAATAGTTTACAAAACAAGTACAATTGAATAGCGCTATTATGTGACCCTAGTCAGTGAGTGAACAACACCTCGAATGTATTTTATCTTGAGAAATAAGTTCGAATGACAACTTTAACTTTTAACTTCAATTTTCAGTGATAAATATTTCGTTTTATGAAATTATGAAAACCATCGAACCTTTGATATTTTATAATGGATTTAACCCAATGACTTCTTGGTAACGGATACGAACACGGAAACATCACATTTAATAGATATTTAACAGAAGATACATATTTATTTTTAATGAGCGTACACAAAACTTAACAATATTTTGAACTATTGTGTCTCTAAGTCACGTCTAAAATGAAAGTTTGTCAAACTTTTACTTTAACTTTTTTTAAATAACACAATCACCTTGCATCTTGGTAGCTATTTATTTATTAGGTTTGACTTTAAATACAAATAAAAGGTTTGATTTCATGACTATAAAACTTACTAGTCTCATTTGGCATAATAACATCCATAAACGCAAGCAATAATTTTACGTTTAAATGAACGTATTGATTTATTTACCTATGAAAAGTGATACCATTATTCTTTAAATGATCCTCTGAATTATTCTTACACCATTTAACAACGCACGAGGGCATTTTGAATCAATAAAAGCGTAAAGTCGTTCAAATGTGCGCTGTCAAGATCGTCAGAGATGTGACTGACGTTGAAGTGGTGCCGCGTTATAAGCACCGCCTACCGCGGCTCCCGTTTCGTGGGGTCATTTTTGATCGGTAGTTACACTTCTATGCATTTTTTAGTTCGCTGTGACACACCATCTTTGGTGAATCAGTCTCGAGCGCCTAATAATATTCGTCTTGATTCTTCTTAACCATTTCATAACATTTTTAATCCATATTCCACCCATGAACCAATAAATGATTCTACCGCAATGTTGCTCCACAAAGATAGGAATATTATAGATCAATGTGTTGCTCGGACATCCACGTAAAATTTTTCTGACACATTATGTCATATATTATGATTATTTGAAATCTTCCTTTTAATTGAAAGAGCTTTCAGTTTTGTCCTAATTACCTCGCTTCTGCAGATGACTTATCACCCCCTCCTGCAGAACTTGCTCTTGAACTTGTTTTAGTAGAGGCATCAAATTCCTCCATTATAACAGAGGAGAAAGTAAATAAAATATAAGTTGAAATAAAATCGGGTATTTTAACGACATGCATATTTAATTTCCGTGCATCTTGTTATTAGGTGCAAATACAAATGAAGCATGTAGTTTTCCGACCCGTGAACAGGCCACATATAATATAATTGGCCATGAGAAAAACATGCATTTTCTAGATGCAGATCATAAAAATTCAAGGATTGTTAATGTGATTTGTTAATCGTCATAGCGAATGCAAATCAAATTGGAAATTGAAGCCGTTTAAACTCAAATGGCACATCGGTTGGGATCATCGTTATCCTCGGAATGAGAACTTCCTCACCTTTGAATTTTCCTTTTAGAATCGTTGCATGGATCACATTGATCATCACTTTCCTTATCACCAAACGCGTTCCATTGCATAATTTTGCTTTAGTTTTTTTGTTGGTTTAGGTTTCGAAGCATGATGACTAAGTAGCGAGCCAACCTTTAGTTGTAAATTATGCGGTGGTAAGCCTGGCACATCCAGTGAATTTAAAAAATTAGTTTAATAGTTGGTGGCTTCATCTTCATTTATTACACTATCGATTGATTTAAATGAATGCAATGATACCAATGCAAGGGTACCATGATTTCATTTTGAATTATGAAGTTCATCCACATCTTTATTCTTAGCTGCCAAGATTACTCGCTCACTCAACCATTCGTAATATTTAATTTTGTGGTTAACAATGATGTTTGGGATGTTTGTTTTTTTTGTTTGGGATGGGTCAGAGCTAAATAACAACTCAAAAAATGTGTATAAGCAAAAATAATGGTTATTTTAAAGGTCATTTAATTAAAACAGACACATATGGAGTTATCTTCAGCTCCCTCCAATGTATTGCTGCGTCCCGTGGAAAGATCTATTTTGAAAAATAAGTGTAAAGAGTGCTATAAGTTTTTAACCTATTTGATGAGTCTTCGTTTCGTTATTGTTCTTGTGGCTGTATTTTGTTTTTAATTTCAATGTGATTTTCTAATATAGTCATTAAAATATTTCTACGGATTTTTTTGAGGGTTTGACAATTTTATTAGCTTAAAACTAATAAAAAAGGAACCAGTTTGATAACAGAAAACTGTAACGTCATAATGTAATACCTCACGTACCTCACGGGGCGATTTGACATTTGATAAAGAGTTAAGCGAACTTTACAAAGTAGGTATATTTCTGAACGCACCCGACACAACAACCAAATGACATTGTAGTGTCATTATTTTGTGTCATGTATGTCAATATGTGTATGTTATTTTGCATGTTTTAAATCTTAAATACACGATAATTCGACTACTTTGGATATATGTTGTCGATTCCAACCCCTTATTTAATTTAGATCTACATGTAATTATTCTAAAAATATCGAACCGACGGGGCGAACATCAAATGTTTGACAGGTAAGATTTGTATGGGAAATTAAAATTGTCGATTTTAGTATTGTCCTCGCAATTTTTTCCATATTTTCTCATCGCTGCAACCTTCCCTGAACTTCCACGAATATTTCAAGACTAAAATTAGCCAAATCGGTTTAGTCGTTGTTGAGTTTTTCGGACTCTAACGAACAGCAATCCATTTTTATTTATATAGATTATGTTAATTTTTAACAATAATTAGGAATTAAAAGTACGTAAAACGAAACGCATTTCAAAACACTAATCAGCTTATAGTGACGTCACTCGTGTTATGTCAACTTTTTAGAGGTTAACTTTGCGAGTAAAATTGATTATTATAGTAGGGCCATTTTAATAGGCCACATTTGACAGTTCGTCAAAATTTTACAAAGTAACCTTGTAAGGGAGGCACTCCATATTACTTAATATTCCCTACTAGATATTTTAAAATTTTTACACTTTTAAGTAAAGAACTAACGTCATTACAAAGTTACGTCAGTGAACTCTTTTTCTTTTTAAACATGAGGGATGGTACCAAAAGAAACAGATCAGTAGATAAGTTGAATTCGAGAAGTCGAACTAATCGTCAAAAAGTATTTCACTATTACAAAATAAAATATAATTATTTTATTGGGAACAGAATTAATTTTCTTACATTTGAGGCCAAAAAATATGTAATCATTCATTCATTTAAATATATAACGTCTGGCTCAAAAGCCAGTATCCAGAAACGTGAAATGTTACAAAAAAGTCATGATTTCATTTCGCGCCATTATTAGACGCATTATTTTTATCGTTTTTTAGTCATTGTTTGAACTGTGCAGTCATTAAAATAGTTTTTATAACAATCACATTCAATTTACAGATGTTTGAAGTCCTCATCGATTAATTAAATTAATCGATGTTTTTCAGCAGGTTACCCTCACTATAAAGCAAAGACAAATAGTTGTCAAATGTGGCCTATTAAAATGGCCTTACTTTATCAGTGAATATTATTTACATTTTTAATAAAAATGGAAGCTGGTTTTATCAAAGCAGACTCCAGGAATTTACCACGAGTTAGTGTCAACGTGGTAGTAACTTTTTTTGCCGAGAGTCCAGAGTTTTCAAGTGTAGAAATGAAAGGGACTAAATTACTACGGTATGCCTGAATCATAGTTTTAATGCCGTGTTTCCTATTTTTGTTGCAACACCTGAAGGGCTTACTGAAAATTACATACTAGAAGTGAAATGTCCTTCAACCGAAGCTGCCATACTTTCCTATGTGAAAGACAATAAAATAACACCAAAAACACAAGTACAACTGCAAATGTTTTTCAGCAAAAGGAAAATAGCAAGATTCTGTATATTAGCACACTAAAATTTTGAAATATAAAAGAAGAAGATATTTAACATGTGCCATATATGATAACAGCGTTAGACCATAGCTTATTGGTCTGAGATAACAGCATTGTATCTGTTATGAATATTGCAAAGAAATTCTGGAGAGATGCTGTACTTCCAAAATTAAAAGATAATAATATATAATATTTAAGCATATTTTTTGTCTAAAACTTTTGTAAATTGATTAAATAAAACTATGCCTTGAAAATAATGCTTTTTATTCAATTTGAATTAAAGGTGATTGTAAGTTCACAAGCGCACAACAAATGATTACCTATACTATAGTCTAAATAGGGAATTAGAAAATGATCAACACAGGTAAGTGTGTGGCTGTAGAAAAGCAAATTCCCGAAGTCTTCTAATTACTCTTTCAATGTGGATTCGAAGTTGTTGTGTTTTTTTGCCAACACTTCTTCGATGTGCTTGAAGCCTCTGTCTGCCATGATACAAGCTCCAGGTGGTAAAATATTCATAAATCCAGATTCTTCAAAGATTTTTAAAGCAGAAGTAATAATAGTCATTCCTCTTTGCAGCTTGAAACCACTTTATTCTCAGATTTGGGTCAGAAGGTCCAGTCAAAAACAATTTATTTGGTTGAAGTAGATGGACACATCGGCACAAAACATGAGTCAACACGACTTTTTTTCGGTATTTTAGGGGCATTATTGTGATCACCTGATGTTGATAGATAGTTCATTTTAAATTATTACAAAAGTATTTTAAAGAAAGTCGAGAAAATTTGCAATTTATGACAGCCAACGACGACAAGCACGACCAGTGACAGACACGAGTGACGTCATCGGAACTATAGGTCCGTTTAGGCGCGAAAATTTAAACGGCCCGTTTATAACTGCATTTTTTGCGATAAATTAGACTTTATATGTTTATGACCAGCGAGCAGAAAAAGCATAGAGGCCGCCCTTCCTTAGAAACAGTCTTTCCAATACGGCACCAAATTAGTCACGTGACCCAAACCACAAGAAGTTCCTAATTTGAACTTGAAGTCAAAGATAAAGCCTCAAGCTAGGCGTGATTGGCAGACAGCGTAACCATAGTAACCATTACAATCATGATAGTTTAAATGCCGTAAGGAACCAGTAATATTAACTATTCATAAAAATAATATTTATTTTTCGTAAGATTAGTATAAAATAATTATTAAATTATAAATAATGAACGTCTCTTTATTAAACTATAAAAATCTGTATCTCGGGAATGATTTCGAATTATTATTCGAAAACAAAATAAAAATTGTTAATAGTTTACAAAACAAGTACAATTGAATAGCGCTATTATGTGACCCTAGTCAGTGAGTGAACAACACCTCGAATGTATTTTATCTTGAGAAATAAGTTCGAATGACAACTTTAACTTTTAACTTCAATTTTCAGTGATAAATATTTCGTTTTATGAAATTATGAAAACCATCGAACCTTTGATATTTTATAATGGATTTAACCCAATGACTTCTTGGTAACGGATACGAACACGGAAACATCACATTTAACAGATATTTAACAGAAGATACATATTTATTTTTAATGAGCGTACACAAAACTTAACAATATTTTGAACTATTGTGTCTCTAAGTCACGTCTAAAATGAAAGTTTGTCAAACTTTTACTTTAACTTTTTTTAAATAACACAATCACCTTGCATCTTGGTAGCTATTTATTTATTAGGTTTGACTTTAAATACAAATAAAAGGTTTGATTTCATGACTATAAAACTTACTAGTCTCATTTGGCATAATAACATCCATAAACGCAAGCAATAATTTTACGTTTAAATGAACGTATTGATTTATTTACCTATGAAAAGTGATACCATTATTCTTTAAATGATCCTCTGAATTATTCTTACACCATTTAACAACGCACGAGGGCATTTTGAATCAATAAAAGCGTAAAGTCGTTCAAATGTGCGCTGTCAAGATCGTCAGAGATGTGACTGACGTTGAAGTGGTGCCGCGTTATAAGCACCGCCTACCGCGGCTCCCGTTTCGTGGGGTCATTTTTGATCGGTAGTTACACTTCTATGCATTTTTTAGTTCGCTGTTTATGACCTATTTTACATGGAATTCTTTGAAATGAAAACAAAACTAAAATATTGCATGTTCCCTAGGTGGCTCCAGCTTTTGTTATATAAGGTGTAGTGTTAAGTGCGCATAACCGGAAAACCATTTCTTCAGACGGACAATCTAACAAACTTGCAGTCTTTCATTAAGGAACCTACTTTGAAATCGCAAAAAAGAAATTTCATACAATTTGAGATTTTCATTTTTGTATGAAATAGCTGATGTTTTTTCGCGATTTTAGGGTTGGTCCCATAGTGAAAGTCCATTTTCCGTCCATTTTCCACTATCAACCGTTTTCGGCAAACGATCTCGTCGTGAAAGGTCTTTCTAAAAGTTCTTGTATCACAGATTTTGTTGAATCACTCATAATTTCATGTCATTTCATTATTAATTACCTACTAAATAAAAAGTCAATTAAATCAATAGAAAGATAGAAACCGTAATCACAAATCTACACTATCAATGCTTAAAAATTATGGTATGGCGGCGCCATACGCGCCATCTTAGAGAAATCGCCACTGGTTTTAATGTGCCGGAATTATATAAAAAATCGTCATTACCAAATCGTCTATCATAATAATTCAATTGAATTAATTATATTTAAATTGAATAAGACATCCATGGTTTCAATGGCTCTTCGCCACAATTACTAAATAAGCTAATTCGATTAGAGCGAGCACTAAGCCCGCTAAGTTCAAACACATCGCAGTCACAGTGTCAAAGTTATCTAAACACGTATTTCTTTACGCTCAGTACCTTGGTACAAATAAAGGCACAATGGCACAGCCTTAAGTAGGAAATCGCCGCTCCAGTGGCTCGAATAATTCACTAAGAACCCCAGTTTCGCATGAAAATCGCAATTCTTTATGCAAATTGGACCTACAGCGGCAACATAACAAAATTATTTTTTCATTTACACATGAGCGCTGAGCATGTGAGGATTCGGCATGCCTTTGCGAAACTTAAAATGGCGGTTCAGTTCAGTGTATAAAGCTAGAAGACCGAGTCTGACCTATTTCTTTTGATCTTTGTCACTTGCATCTAATTGTGGGTGGTAAATTAAAAAATCCTTAGTGTATTTTACTAAGTGCACGATAATTTCTTTTTCACTGTATATTTTTTACTAGGTATGTTGTTTTATTAGGTATGTTGTAGTAAAATTGTAGGTATATTTAAATAGTCGACAAATAGACGGATAAAATACCGGATGAGGAATGATCATCGTTTGTAATGGATATCAGAAACACTAAAGGCAAATCATTGCTGGCCAGGAAAAAAAGGAGAAAAAGAAGGAATTGGCTCTCAACATTTAGTATTTCCCTATTTTAATCGTTTCACAGCTGAAATTCGTCTTTAATCTTAAAAAAAACATCCACTTTTTAGCCACACTATAGGTCTTCCCACATTTATCGGCGCGAAATCGCAGGCATAAACCGGTTACAGAAGGCTTTTTTGTATACCGATAGGAATTAAAACAACGTCGCTTACTTCGTCGTCGGTCGGCTTGTCGAATCCTGTCATCCAGCTAGTTTATCGTCAGGCGATTTGTTGATCGCATCCGTACAACACTGATTGTAGCTGAACGACAACGTACGCCTACGAGTTCGATGGGAATCGAAGGCGCCAGCGTAGGCCGAACGGTGCACTTACAATTTGCTGGCGCCACGAGAAAAATTGTACGCTCGCAACTGCTACGAACTCGATTTCGGTGTCATACCTGCCGAACACAGTTGCGACAGCCGAGGAATCGACTCTGTTTGCGATTAATGAAGTCATGCGCAGTCGGCTTAAGATGATTCCGCGTTGATAAATATGGGAACACCCTAAGTCATAAATATCCTGATGAGTTGATAATTAGTTAGTTAGTACCTTCAAGAATCTAACTGATAACGCCCATTGTGTACAAAAATTAAGACTATTTTATCCTTAATTGATCGTCAAAGATTGCCCAATACGTTCAGCGAAACAGGCAGAACAAATATACATCACGCATAATTTGTATAAATTTACATAAAAACAGCATGTTACTAATTTGAAAACAAACTAGAAGCAGGAAACTAACAAACAGTGCGATGTCGTGGTGAAGAGTTAAATAAATATTCAACACGTTATCTTACTACGTACTGATTGTAAGCTATCTTGATTATTTAATCACAAGATTAGCTAACTAATCTTAATCTTTAATCGGCATCTACATAAGTAATTTTGCCTTTGTTTAAATGTAAGTTTTAGTAAGGTACTTCGGAAACAGAACTCATTGTTTAATGCGTAATCTCTCTCGCTTCGCTTCAGAGAACCCATGCCTTTATAACAACTTTGCATTTAAAATAAATAATAATAATAAACGCATAAGCACTCATTATATCTCCACTCTTGGACTCATACGCAAATAAGACAACTAACACACACAACAGAAAAAAAACATTCATAAACACACAAAATAAACATAAAAGTCTACCTACTCCAGCGGGAAATTAAAACAACATTTGTAAGAAACTTACGCTAAGTACTTATATTTGTAACAAATAAACCTTGTATAATAAAACAAAATATGTTATTAAGTATCTAGGTTGTCCAATTAGCATAAAATTGATGCAACTTAATTGTAGAAAATATAATTACTTAACATGTTTAAATAAATAATCATGCGTATGATTTCAACTTGTTTAGTATAATGGGAAGATAACGCAATATCTAAATCTACTTATTATTAGAAATCTTGTTCAAACCGGAACCGCATATTATCCATCCTGTTAGCATGCTTAAGAATAAATAATTACACACAACGCTAATTCCGACGTGTTTGGTAGCAATATATAGTCAAAATAATAATATGACCAAAATGCCACATTACTGTCAATGTAATGTCCAATAAACGCAATAATGATAACACAAACAACTTGTTGGACATCTGATACTTGGGTTTGATTGTGGTACAAAAATTAAAATGTTTTTACTTTTATCGCTCAACTGTATCTTTATAAAATTTTAATTTGTTGTCTTTACGGTTCTTCGCGGTGTTTCATTAAGTTGTAATTTTAGGTCCACTTAATAATTATTTTATTCCATTGGGCAACATTTAATTGTATTGTAATGTTTCACTTAATAAGCAATTCGGATTCTTGAGGTAAGTTACAACTGTCCTTATTTAAAGTACAAGTACGCATTAATTGTGTAATTTTATTGTGGTTAATTTTTGTAATTCATAATTTTCTTGCAATTCATAATATTGGTGTACACAAGGCCTATAACAAGGCGTATAACAAAGGCCGTACTTGTTTAATTTTACAACTCATGTTCCATAACAATCTTAAAATCTTTAATGAGGTGGACAGGTACTTAGCGTTAGCCTTATCAGAAACACGTAATGGGATGTTGCCAGCTATCAATGGTTTTCACGAAGAAGTGTTATCATTTCGTAGATTAACTTAAAACAAAGATTCCAACTAGGTTGGTTTGTGTATGCTCTGCTTTGCTGCCGTGTCACACATAAAGTCATTGTTCTATGAATAATAGACTCATTTAAATGCGATGTATATTGCGGACGTTATGATAGTCCAACACGACGTTGATCAAAAATCTGTTTACTTACCCGAGAGATCTCAGTAACGATCTAAAGGTGCATAAAGTATAAAGTAGATATATTAATCCACAGTGAACTAGCAGACCAGGTTATGGCCTTAACACTCACACGCACGCGTGTAGAGAAACATATTCTTAATTATATTAAATTGTAGTAAATCCGGTTCAATCCGATTTTGTGATAAACGTAATAAATATGTATTGAAAATATTTTAATCAATAAGGGGTACAACTGACTCTTATATAATTTCAGAAACTGGTGCATCGTTTCCTATGCGTATAAAAGCAGGAATTACTTTTCTAATAAACCTTGCTGTTATTTTAACACTGGCATTCGTAACACGTTTGCAATTTGATGACGGTAACTGACGGTGAATCATCATGACAGTGGCATGCAACCGAAGTCCACTAAGAAGCTTCACTTTAAAATACATGTAGTATAAAAAGACATGTAGTAGCTATACAAAGTTAAGTAAAATGTATCTATTAAACACTTTATATTAAGAGAGTTATGAGGCACATTACTTAATTCCTAACTAAAAGATACATTCGTTTAACAGATATTTACTAAACGAATTAACTTTTTAAGGTTCTTAATTGAACTACAAATCCTAGCCTCACTTTGTTTTTTTAAGTCGGTCGCGGTTATCATGGGCGACGGCGGAAAGACGACCCTTAAAAACGAACCGCTTCCACCTCTAACTTAAACCGCTTGCGTCCAAGCGGTTAGAAGTCGGCCGTCAAATCACAGCCGATACCACCCGTCCTTCACGGTTGAACAGCACTGACGCCACGCGACGTACAGAATGGAAACCACCGCTTATGAATATGTTTTATAATTAACAAATACAATAGAGTTATTAATAGAAATGGAAAATCTATTTCATGGTTCTAGCACACTTTCCTATGCGTAGGCGTAACTAATGCTATCGATATACTACTCATTGCACCTACAGGCGTATCTCAATATGAGTGTAAAGTAATTAAGTACCTGCGACCTGCAACATAGTAGGTGTTAATTATTTCCTTAATGATAACAAGGAAGAAGTTTTTAAAAGTAGATTATTATGGTAATCAATAAATTAATATTTTACGTCAAAACATCGTAATATTCAAACATCATCAAAACGCCATCAAAACTGGAGCAGCATAAGAAGTATTATAAGTAGAGAGTTGTATCTGACTGACTATCTGATCTGCCCCCATATTATGAGCCTTATTACCTGTAATGCGGTGTAAATAATAATAATACCTGTAATAATAAACAACAAACCTCTACAAACGCTTGGCAAACATTAGTAAGACAAACGTCGTTATCCACACGCTTGCGAGTTTGTTTGTGTGTTTGGGAGAAGCAAGCATGATGAACGTTCTGCATGATGGAAATAGAGATGCAAGCATGATGGAATTTCTTTTTTATTTTTCAGTTCTTTCACAGGAGTTTTTAAAATTTCACTGAGCTGATTCCATGCATGGGCTACTTTTTTTTATCCTTGTGCCCCTTATCCTACATTGGGAATTTACTCACTTACACTTGTTCATATGAACACAAATTCTGATTTCATTTCATTAAATATTGTATAGCGTCAAAAATTTGTACTGTGTTTATCTAAGATGTATATGACTGTGTTTTGTAATTTTACATATAATTTAAATAGCTTTTAATCTTTATCTTTTTGTTTAATTAGGTGTATTTGATGTCTATAAATTTGTCTATAAGTTTATTTTTGGAAAATCTTAAAGTATCGTCGATCGACATTTTTTCCCCACTCATTTCTGCAATATCGCTTTTGTTCTGCTTAATCACTTGTTGCGTCTATTTGCCACCAGTGCGCGAGCGATACTAACGAGGCACAAACATGTGGATGGATGGATCGCAAACGCTTGCCGCAAACTTCTTTTGGTTTGTGCACGAAAAACCGACACTCGATCGGATCGGCGACAAGCGCTCGCAAACCTAGGCAAGCCAAGCCAAACGCCCCATCCACACGTTTGTGTTTGCAAAGGCTTGTCTAGGTTTGCCAAGCGTGTGGACGCACCATGAGGCGCTGTCTCTGTCACCCATATTATGTTGTGAACGTGACCTGTCTGGAATTAAGAGCTCATAAAACGGGGGCTGAACTATTAAAGGGTTGATGGTGACAATATCTACTTAGGAATAAATTAAGTATGATATTATAGAAAATAAAATTGTAACATTAACTAAAGTGAAGTGAAGCCTACATGGTCACTATCAACTTCTTGCTTGAATTAGCTGATCAATGACTCATCGTTTTCCGGTTTGGGACTTGAGAAAAATTCTTGACAAAGAGAGAAATAGGTAACATTTGAGTAAAATACAATTGAATTGAATTAAAAATCAGACAGTTTAGTAACCACACCATTTCTGACGGTACCCGTTGTATGGCGAAATGCTGTTTGACCGTAATCGTGAGTACCCGTATGAGAAAAGAGCAAATACCTCATTTTATAGAGTACTTGTGTAAATTATATTACTTACATCTTTTTTAAATGTACAGAATTACATTAGAAAATCGAATATATTTAATTTCGTTCTACGTAAGTAACTATCGCGTGATATAGAGTAATAAGCGACGTTTTATGTTTTTCTAATATTGTAAGAATTTTTATGATTGGTATTCACATTTCTCGTGTGCCGTCGATTTAGCATGCAGGAATGAGGAAGTCTTTTACGATGGGCAAAACGCTGTTCCATCTTAAGACTGAGTAACCTCCCCTGATCCATCATCTTCTATAACTCTGTGAACTCTGGTGTGTGAACCATCCAGTCAACGGACTTTCATACACCTAGGTTATTTGATATACCTACCTGGCTAGTAACGACCATTTTTTCTTAATAAAATAATGAAAAGTGACATAATGTATATTTTTAGTAAGTATAATTATTTATTTATCGACTATTTTTCGGCAAAACATAAAAAAGTTTATTTATTGACAAACTTTTAAGTTTATTTCTGTAGGTAATTGTTGATTTATATGTATTTTTTAATAAGATAATACGAATTCGTGTCAGTACAACACGCGGAAACTTAGGTGGTGTGATATTGTTGTGTAAGCGCTTATTTTTTTGACGTGTGATTCGCTGCTATTCTTCACTGTAACCTTGTTTAACCCTGTGGTTGACTGACTTAATTATCTAATCGATCCTTAGCGTCATTCAAGTGTCAACAATATTCTTGGTCGTGATCAATGAAGCAATATTGTTTACGTTAAATTGTACCTATGTTAATTAATTTTAGTTTTATTTACATTAAGTGAATTGTATTTGGATGAAAATTTACACAAATCAGTTGGGTATATATTTGTGCTTGGATATACATAATATATTTCACCAACTCCAGTTAAATTATTTCTTTTAGGAAATTAGGTGACGATAAGATTTCCTTGTACTTATTTAAGTTCAATACATAAGATTGTTATGTAACTAATGTTATATGCATTATTAGTACAACAAATAAACTTTCTTTCTCATATGCCACAACACTTCAAGTACACTATAATAGTAATTAATAAATAAATGTATTATTCCAATTGTCACCAGTATTAATCCAGTCCTAAATTTCTAACCATGAACAGTTCCGAGCATGAAAGCTGCCCTGCAAGTACTAAGTACATAAATTGGAGTGGACCGGTATAATCGAGTACAATTCGGTCTACGATTTCAATGTGTGTGATCCAGGAAGCGAAAGGTCTTTGGCTCCCTACGGTATGCGTTGCGTGGGCGCTGGCTCCCATGCGCGGCCCATTGATTTAACGAATACAATCTTATCTCCAATAAGCGTATTACCCTCTTCATCAATGTTTTTGGAAACGCTTCATTTCGACTACTTGGCTACAAATTAGAACGAGTTCGGTTATCGGTGATGATAACGTGGAGATTATATGCTGGTCAAGTGGAGATTATATTGGAAGTTATAGACCTTAAATTGGCCGTGTCACTGTGAGTGAAATTGATGACATTATTCGATTTGTCGCGTTTTTATTTCGCCTTTAAACGCAAGGAAAAAGATATGGAAAAACAAAACAAATTATAGTATTATTATAAGGAAATAATTGAGCCCTTTGCCATTGATAGCTTCACTCATTTATACTTTTAAGTACTTGGTGTCGATATCATTATTTTTTTCTATTTGTTTAATTAATATCGTTGTGCATTTAAAACCTTTTTCAATATTTATTTAATTATTATCAACTTGAATTATCATCATTACCAATAGTACAATCTCATTAATCGATGGGTTATTTTATTCAGTTACGCAACTTTAAACAGTCTTCACTGCTACCTTTGTAGCGAAGAAGCTGTATCAGTCCAACTACGTAGCGATATGAACAATACAAATACAAAACACGTCAGGCGATATAATCCAGATGTCATTGAGTGTTAAGCGGAAAAAATCAACACAATACCGCAATTTTATTTGCGTTGACTAGGTACTCGCGGCACGTGTAGACACGCCACTATACTGCATATAGGGTTGTCACCCGACCTCTTTTGTATTTTTCTACAAGAAAAGTAATATAATTTCATCGCTAATTCAACCGTCACTGTCGTGCAATTTTTAGCGAACTTGATTTTTTTTTATTTTATGTTATAATAATAAAAACAAACTAAAATAAATAAAGATAATAAATTAATGTGTAATGCCTTTTTTCTTAACAAAAAACGCAAAATATTTTAATGATAAAAAAATATAATTTCTAAAAAGTGACAACCCTATTCGGCTAGTTCGTTCGACAAGTCAGTGAAGTGAAATCCGTATTAACATGCCACGCCGCAAACTGCCCGCATGATTAACCCTTCAGTACCTTGGCGCAGGGCAGTACTCTGTGGTCTATACTTCACAAGGTTACTTTTAAAATATCTCCCCAAAGCCGTTTTCTCGTTTCAAAACCTTTAATTATGTAATAAGTAGGTACTTACTGTACACATGGGTTTTTTTACTGTCTTTAAAAATAAGTAGGTATTATTTAATATTATCGGAATAAACCCTAATACCTGCCCTGGAAATCGAACCCTGGACTTTTCGCTTCGTAAGCAATACCAAGTGCCTAGGTTTAAATGCAAGATTGTTTTTTTTTAGTACGTTAATGAACGATTTGATTAGCTTCATGTTAATGTGCTCTATGTGCAGACAATGTTATTTTGTATCTTACAGCGATACCATACAAGTATACAACAAGCCACGTACGTGACTATAATGATAGCTAACAATATCATTGAACGCCGCGATAACATTGTCAACAACACCGGTCTTATCACTAAGTTTTAGCTGTTTTATAACAGATGGCGTTAGTTGTCCTTATGTTATTGAATATCACATAATACAGCCTTAACTATAATAATAAATGGACAAATGGGCAATCTGTAATCATGATAACAAATTATATTCTGCATAATTTTGCCCAAAACGATTCTATTAAGGCTACGATAACATTTGAAAGTAAATTACCCTGAATGAATGAATGAAAATGCATGTGTAATTATTATTATATTTTGCCCATCAGTGATGATCGTGTTTAAAATAAGCTCTAATAATTAAAAGTTACTTAAAACGACCGTCACTTTTTTAGTATCGTTGACCCAAATATAATGCTGATCCACCGCATCCCTAGGCTTGCTGATGCCCGTAAGCGACGGTTATCATCATGTGGATTATGGGCTCTTATGGGGTATTCAGGTAGTTATTAATGTAAAAAGAACATTACTTGTCTAATTGATTTTCAATTTACGTTCCCGTTGCTAGGTGCTAGAATACATTTTTTAGCAATAAACTCTAAGGAGTAGAATTTAGAAATAAATGAAGATAATTATCTTCTATCTTCTATAAGTTCTTAACCTCAAATGATATTCTACCTCCAGTCCTACCTTAATTGTAAAAATAAATAAAAATGGTCAACAAATTACAATTCCAAACTGACCACATAATTCAAAATTGACAAAGCTCATTGAATCTCAATTTTGGAATTTAATGTTTCCATAAATTTGTTTAGCTCGGGACACTGGTTTGATTGCCGATAAAACCTCAGCCGCGACGGCTGAAACATATTAAATGGCTATTAATATAATTTGCACATTTTTATGGTCACCAAGTTTATGTCGCGAACAAGCAATAATCTGCTGAAATGTACCGCGCTTCATGTTTCATTCAAACGGCTTTACAACGGTACCTAATGTCTTAATATTTGGTTGGAGATTTTAAACGATAGTTTGGACAGTTAAGGTGCTCGTTAAACTGCGTGTAAAAATAATAAACCGAAGTTTTTAACAATTTGTAAAATTCGCACTGTGATGGCTTAAGTGGTTGAAACGGTCTGTTACTAACGCGAATTCAAATATTGTGCTAATTTCTAGATAGAAGGCTGGTGTTTTTTTTGTCGAATTACGATAGCAAACGAGTTATAGCACCGCTTTGAGATGTATTCCTATGACTTATTGATTTATTAATCGCGATATAGTAGTTTCGACTTAATTACAAACGTATCCCTATTTATACTGCCCTATATACAACTTTCACACTTCAAGGAAGTATTTTTATGTAAATACCTAAGCAACAAACGAGCAAACTAGTTTTCATGGTCGCTCTTGGACATTCGTAGCATCGAGGCATCATCAATGCGTTACTGACCAAGAAAGTAATGAGTAGAAAAATTATAAATTATATCTTGGAAGCATTGTTTATCTTAATATTACTCCAACAGTGGGCAATGATCCGACGACATTACAAAGTAATTGTATGGTAATGCGTAATAACAAGATGAAGCTAAAAGCTTTATCAGACGTTCTACGAAATATAGCTATAATATTTCGCTCATTCCGAAGCCATCTAGATGACGTAAACAGTTTTCCGAGTAATTTTATAGGCTGCTGAAGGGCGTGGAGAATAACTGGGTAACGGAAAATTATGAACTACGTTGGCTGAGTAAATAGCTTAATAGTTTATAAATAGTATTATAATATACTTTACTGATATTTATGGTACTTACCTACTGGTAACGGCACTCGCTGCGCTTCGGAACACCAGTCCCTTGGAAACCACATTTGGAAATTGTTAGGTATGATTCTTTAAACTGACATAACTTTTTTAGTTACGAACCGATTAAAATAAAATATTGGTAAAATTAATTAAGTGGTGATTATCACGCTGTATCTATGAGTGGAACCCGCACCCAGTAACAATTCTCAAAATTATTGTTTTGGATTCTATTGCATTGTTTAAGTTAAACGAACTCCTATTAACCGTTTATTATATAAAATTGTTAATAATAATGTTTCAGGGACATGTTAAGGTTCCAGCAAAAATTTTCAATTAAGTCAAGGTAGATTATTGATTACCTTTACATCCTACATTATGTAGAAAGAGTTTTTGCACTATGTAACTAACTATTACAAATGATTACAATGAAATAGTGCACAATATGTTGTAACATATATTGTTTGGTTTCTATTTCCTGCGAATAATACGATCCGGAAGTTCATTGAGTTTCGCTGTTCGTTTGGTTTTTACTTTAGCAATAGTTATGTTTGAACAATATTTCATTAAATTGATTTGTTGATAACATTCAAATGATAGTAAACAGATTGTGTAAAAGATATTTCTACAAATGATTTATAAAAGAAGTTAGGTATAATTATAGATATATGTAATCTGTTTATGCCATTACAGTGTAAAAGTTATAAGTATTAATATTATATTATCTTAAAATTTAACAATAAAAATGTAATACATTTGGCGATGACTATATTTGGGAGATGTGTCTAGGAGCATGTGTCAGCTATCTTATCGACTCTTCATTCTAAATTATAATCTAGTAAGTAGTGTAAGATAGATATTATCAGGTCCGAATCGACAATCGATTTTGGGGGAGTTCCTTACAATAGCTTCTTTTTAAATGAGTCCAATTATATTAACTGATATTACTATAAAATCAGGTTATTCATTTACTTATATCTGTAAAAAATATTTTTCAGACTTTTCAGTATGATTCGATCGATGAATAATCGAATGATACTCAATTATTCTATAAAGCTTCGAATCTGTTCATTTTAACAGTCTCATTACCTCGTTACCTTGCTTACCTATTGCGAGTATTATTTCTCATTTATTTATCACTAAGTGTTCTTGAATTTATTAAAATTAATGCGGCCTATGTAATTAGGTAATAATTTTTATTATCATATTTAATCATTTCATGTAAATGACGTTATAAAATTAATCCGCAACACACGCAAAGTTAGACAGTAAACAGGAGTTCTGTTAATTTCCTACGGAACCCCAAATCGTAGTGATCTTTTATCTGCGACTGTATCTTATCCGGTGGTAACATAAGCATTGGATGATCAAAAGTTTCATTCTTTCTTCAGTTCTTTGTTTAGCTCAGCGACATGTATTTAGCTACGATATCAGTTTTGTTTCGTGAGTCAATTTTAATATAAAACATCGAATGAAATAAGTTAAAAAAAAAGTAAAATCTATATGTGCCTAAAGTTTTTGAGTCCTAATAAATTGACATACCTACTTACATTGCGATCGCGTTCGGTACGGAATTGCCACTCCCCACTAAAAACTAAAAACAAAATTTTCCGTATCTCAATATTCTCAATCACAGGGGCGGAAAAGTGGCATTTTCTGGGGTACAATTAAAAAGAGTTCCATATCGAACGCAACCGCAGTATAGAGACAACCTGCAACTTACCTACTTTTTCTTCAATGTTCAGCTTTCTTCATCGCCACGAACAGTTTACCAGCACCGCAAGAGTCAACCCAGCCCCGTATAGTGAACGGGTATGAGGTAGACATCACCGAAGCGCCGTACCAGGCCAGCTTACGCCGTCAGTCCACTGCCGGATGGGCGCATTTCTGCGGAGCTACCATTATTGGTGCTAATACCCTGCTGTCAGCTGCACATTGTGTTACAACGTGAGTGAATTAGATTGTATTATTAACGGTTAATTTTAATGTGTGGGCGTGTATGTGTTTTGTTGTTTTGTGTGTGTTTTGGGTGTGGTTATTGTTTAATTGTTTTCCCATTTTAAAATATCTAGTAATTGTATCAGCGCAACAATCAACGAAAAAAGAGCAGACCAGTAAGTTGGTGTTAATTAATCAACGACGCCAAAAGTCACAAATAAAAAGCATCTTTGATGTGTGGTTTTAAGTGTTTTTAACGTTTAAGTGGTTTTAACCCTTTTGTTTTATTATTTTAACATTCATAACCAAAATTTTCCATCTTTCAGATATCAAGCTGAGCCAATACTCGTCAGAGCAACTGTAGGCACGTCCAATAGACTGTCTAGTGGTATATCTTATAATGTGAAGAGGGTTATTGTACATGAATCATACTCTATGTTCACATTAGAGAACGATATATCCTTGATAATACTAAACAGTAAAATGACTTACAGTGCAAGTGTCAGACCGATAACGCTTGCACCTAAAAATTATTATCTCCCTAACGGCACTGAGGCGTTAGTGTCAGGATTTGGAACTATTTCGGTAAGTTCTTCAACTATATCACTCACAGATTGTAATCATGAGTACACTTTAAGACTCGGAAATTCTTTCATATAGAATTAAAGTAGAAAACGAGTAGGCCGCACCACCCTTGCGCCCATGAAAACTGTGAGAAACCCAAGAGTCTCGTTCTCATTTGGTCACAGATGCGTTACTAGCCTAGAGGACTGATGGTCGCTTCTAAAAAAGTGTAACCACTCTACACCTTTTTATCTGGAACACAATTTCTCCATTTTTTTTCTTCGTATTAGATACTTTCATGGACACAAAGATTTTCAAATAGCAATTTTAAAGCAGACACACAGACGAAACAAAACTGCTTTAAAGTATATAAGGGAGACGTTTAATTGCTGATGTGGTAGACGTTCCGTTTAAACACTCCAAGTGTAAATGTACCTCATATTCTTTATGTACAACACCCCAATTCAAAAGTGTTTCGGAGAGGTTTTTACGTTTTCAAATTTCACAAGGTGGTAGGTAGGTACTCAGACTGGATTTTCAGAAGTGTGAGGAATCTAATATTTTTGGTGAAAATGCAAATATTTTCTTTATGTATTTTTGCAAACATTTTCTTTATGTCTTGTGATTTTCTTAAAGGAGAAAAAAACTTGAGTTTGGTTGACTGGGTTATACCTTACCTCCCGACTCGTATCATAAACAAAAGGTGCCGCGCGGGATTCTACTCGCGCTGGAGGAGCCGAAAGGCACTGCGCTCGGAGGGCTCCGGTTGCGTTCCGTTGGAGATCCCGGAGTCCTCCACAAAGCGTCGAAGACGGCCACCGGGGGGGTTTTAGTGAGTAAAAACCCCACATAACCCTGTGTCGCTCCCACGGCACAGGGTACCTTTTGAAGGTTTCCCCCTCGTTAACAAAAAAAAAGGTTTATACCTTATTTAAAGTATTATATTTGGTCATAGTTTCATGGACCAGGCTTTGGGGGTACTTTTCACAGGGCTATCCTTAATTCACAGTAAAGTGGAGAAATGATTCTTCCCTACCCTATTCTTTACCTTTAAGTGTTAACATGATAATAAAATATATTTAGCCTTAATTTTTTTTAAATCATTTCCAGTACGAAGGCTCAGCATCACCTATACTCCTCGCGGCAAAGGTGAAGATTGTGGACCAAAGCACTTGTAATAGAGCCTATTTAGGCATAGCATCTGTGTATGACGGGATGATCTGTGCTAGTGGGTCTAATCCTCCTCGGGATGCCTGCCAGGGTGACTCCGGTGGACCTTTGGTAGCCAACGACCTTCTCATCGGAATAGTCTCATGGGGAGAGAAATGTGCTGATCGGAAATACCCTGGAGTTTATACTAGAGTATCTGAATACGAGCCTTGGGTGGAGATGCGCGTTAGTTTATATTCGTAGAATTGTACCTAATACAGAAGAAAGAACATAATTATCATTTAAATCTATAAATCTTTTCCTTATTAAAGTAATCTCTACCTTAAGGTCTCAATATAATGTAATGATAATATAATTAATACACATTATGAACTTGTACATTGAATAATAAGTAATAATAAAACATTTTTAATAATAATTATTATTGTTTTTGCATGTTGCATCTTTCTGAATGCGGGATATTTTGTCATTTTATTTTTTTGAAATGAGGAACCTCGTTGCCTTCATCAAAGGACATCTACATAATTATATCATAAAATATATCACTGACGCTTTGCGGATTAAGAAGAATGCGGGTACTCATTACAAAGATCATCTGACCTTTCTAAATTGGCACCAGCACTCTTTACAAATAAGTATAATATTATGGGATCTGGCACCATTGCTTCGTCTTTTGTTCCATTGGATCCACCACAAGCAAAGAAAGGTAAAAGAAAAGAGGATCTGTTTAGATTCAAGAATGGATGGATTCAGAAAAAGTAACTAAACAATTACCAAAATACCCTCTTTTACACTTCTTGGAGTTTTTTATATTTATCCCTATTGGATCTCACTCTGTCAATGTCACGAAAGGTCAAATAAGGAATGAAAGGTTTAGGTGCTTATTACTGAACTTGCATCGATCACTCGGCCCGATGTGGTAACTTCAACCTAATTTGAATACAAATAACTTTTTATGGTGTTGGTGCGGATACATTACCCCAAATAGTGTCACTGACTTCGCGTGCGCTGATAAGGAAAAGAATTTGCTCACTTTAATTTTTAACAACATGATTAAGTGCTGGTAGTGAAGCACTACCACAAGGTAATAACTAACTACTCTTTGTAGTAATGTATTTATAACTTTTCCTCTAGTTCCGTTTTTTCACAGAAAGCATTAGGAATAAGTAATATAGTTCAATAACCTTGAATATAATTTAAGTCTGAAAATGTATTGTAATATTCTGTTAGCGAATCACAATTAGATACGTTTTAAATTTACTCATCGGAGATTGTACACATTTTATTAAAACAAAACTCTATCACTATTTGAGTTTAATATAATTAAGTTGGTCAATAGCCTGCTACTTTAAGCTAATAAAGGTTCGCCATCTTGTACGTGGGTAATTTACAGATGTCGCGTTGGTTGCAATAACATAATAGGGATTTAGCATTGATCTCATCGCCTAAGCGACACCACTTCACACGGTGACGTTACAAGAATTCTGAATCACGATATCGAAATTTTCTACTCCGCTCCCATATACCTAGATACCTACAAGTTCGATCCACCGCTCCCCAGCATAACGACTCGCCGGCAGAAGATTTCTTTTGGTTAACCTGAATATAATAGCTGGAGGAAACCTTCCACTTTCCTCTGATGTAAATAAACACATTACCGCAGTGATACAATTAGATTTTTGGGGAGAAAAAGTACGATTTAGATTTTTTTATGTAACACACAATTTTCCTTTCATTGTTAGATTTGAAAAAGGAATTACCAGTCACTGTCCTTTTATTTTTAATTCTTAAAATTATGCGTCATCTTTAAATACTTATTTTTCGTTCCACTAATTGTGCCGCTATATATTTCAACGAAGGATTCAAGTCCTGTAAATACGGGCAAGCCACCTGCCCCGTCGCCGTCGACCTACCCCACTTCCGACGACCTGCTCTAGTTTTCCCGGTTCCCACACGTATAGGGTACTTGATACTTTGCGTTCATTTTTTAAACTTACAAAACAGTAAACGTGGGTGCAAACCGTGATGTTACGTTCGGAAATGTAAAACTGCTGAAATTCCGCTTAGGCATTACATCTTGTATGATGTGTGGTAGGGCTGGAGCCTGTCTAACTATCACGCACTCACATGAACCAAGCTACAAACGTGCTGTCTGTTCCAGCTGGGAGCTTAAGAGCCAGTATTTTCTTCTTTCCTCTACCTTCTTCCTTTGCTAGCAATGCAGCGGTGGTGTCTATGATATTTCTGGTATACATGGGCATCGGATGTCGCCGTCCATCAACTCTCTCTCTCTAGAGTCTCTAGAGTCTTGAAGAAGTTGAAGTAACAATTTGTTAAACGCAGATTCGAGAACTTAGAAATCCAATTTGTGCTGGTATGCTGAAAAACTGCGAGACACAACGACAGAAGGGACAAGAACTACTTGGAGGAATTCGTAATTGTAACCACTAGGAGTTACTTCAACGTATTAGCAACATACTGCAGTACTGCAGGAAACTGGTCGCTCTTGGTTAAAAATACCTATAGCTTCTCCACCACATTGCTACGTTAGCAAAGAGAGACCTCTTGCCAGGCGATGTGTCGACGTCTGGGGAGCGGTGAAACTATGATTGGGCACGCTCGGCATATCTGTATGGGTATGCGAGCGGTGTAGAAAACTCTAATAACGTGATTTAGGATTTGTCGTGCCTTCACCATGTGTGTTTTCGATATCCCCACACTACGTAATCAAGCAACAACATAAGTACCGTTTGACGTATGTAGTCTGAAATATTGGTAAACTACTTATATTATATTTATAATAACATTTTAACGCAATTAACAGCATAGATTTCCTAAAATCAGATATACCTACCATTATAAAACATGAAGATTATATCTTAAATTCAGTCATAATTCTTGGATGGCACTACGAATCTGTCTCCTGCAAGTCTTAATAAATAATTTCCTTAAATCGCTTACAAACTTCCGTTTTTACTATTGACATATCTTGACAAAGAACCCAAGAAACACTATAAATTACGCTACAAATAAACACGATTGTTTTATATTCAAATTAGGTTCGATACATTTACCTCGCTTACGACTAAACATGTCAATGAACGTTGCTACTTAGCATAGGACGGGATATTTCTAAATAAATACTTACCGTTAACGTCGACATTGATATAAATGTTGATAAATTAAGAATGGCGACAGTAAAGGGATTAAGCGGTCATGATACAAGAACAGCACCCTAATTCACGTAAGTTAACAAGTTCGATTGCAGTGCAGTTGCAGTGCAGTTCCGATCAAAAGAACACTTTCCGTATTCTCTTAGCTTTGGCGACCGCTGTCAAACACGCTCGCGTCAAGCTCGCGTCACGCGAGCGCAAAAATCTCTATGAAAACGGTATTCTACTGATGCGCGTCAATTGCGCGTCAAGAAAGCGTGTTTCCAAACGCAGGTTGATGGTATTCTCTTAAACTTTTGACGTTTCAAATGACATTTCGGTGCGTTTTTATCAGTTTTTATGCAGTTTTGTTGACGCTTTCTTTAAGTTACTATTTACTTACTTTTGTCGATGACACGTGTGGTAATTGTGGATAATCGAAGTATGTGGAAGTAAAATTATATTTCGTAAGTAAAAGATTAATTATTTAACAGACGTTTATCATTATTAATTATTAATTATCGAGTTTTTGAAAACAATACCATTTTAATTGTTTCTAGTGAAAATGAGTTTGCGCCTCGGATGGAGGAACGAAATCGCCAGGCTACAGCGCGAACATGAAGGCTCGCCTTATCGGATCGGGAACTTGAAATTTGGATTTTTCATACATAATTGAAGCACAAGTCATGTGATTTTACTATATGAAATATCATTAAATCACTGTTGCCATATTAAATAAACATTTTTCAACGCTTTTTAATGAAAACATAATACATAAATTGTATTTCATTAAAAATAGGTAGGTTTATTTTGTTCTCTCACATAACAACACTGACACAGAGTACTAAACAGCCGGAGAAGTTTGGCTGGCTTGCAGGCGACGTGAAGTTCACGCGCAGTTGACGCGCAGTTCAAAAATTACGTGAATATGTCGTACAAGGATCGTTGGGCACGTGGATGACGTGTGGGGGACAGAGACAGCGCGTTACAAGTACGGCAAATTATAAGGCACTGTTTCTGTCATCTAGACGTCACCCACGCGCAAAAAGATCTTTGTAAACTTCAACTTGATTGCAGCGCAGCGTCACCAAAGCGTAACTGCAACTTAATCGATGCGTCTTAAATTACGTGAATTAGGCCCCAGGCCAACTCTGATCTTGATTCGAAATTCTTAGAAGTATGCAAAAACATCAACAATCAAGAAGATTAAGTGCTTAACCAAAAGGAGCACATGTCTATGATTGATCACTTAGTCACAGTTCACTTGGAAGCTGTTGATTCGTTCCTAATTTAATAAAGGTTTAAACTAATTAAGGTAGAACAAGGAGACCAGAGAGGTAGGTATCTAGCTAGGATAGAGTAGTGACATAGGAGTGAGATTAAAAGCTAAGGTATCTTAAAATTCATTTTCGTTATCCTCGGAATAAAGATAGGTCACTGTGTTAAAGAATACCTATATTCGAGGCCTTGGAGATAACAAACTTTCGCTTGGGAACTTCACAAAGATGTTCCCAATGTTGTTGGGTATATTTTTTGAATTAATTGGCTTTGTTGGTACGTTTATAAACTTAGAATTCAGTAAGAGAGTTCAATAAATTCAATGCTCCAAAACATTTCAAAATCAGAAACTCGAATTAACTTCATAAGTTTCGGTAACTATATGGAATAAACTTATCGACTTTTCCTCGATCAAGGAAATTCTTATTTGCCTAATCTTTCCAAAGGGTTGTGTAAATTGATAATTTAATTGGTTATCTAAGCAATATATCAACGTCACTCAATATTCTCATTTACAGGATTTTTATTTGTATAGTCACTTTCAATCGCTCCATTATGCCCTTCCGTATAAATGATTGGCTAGTTTTTTAAGGGATACAAAGATTCGAAGAGGTTGTTTTCCACCCTCCTGTCACTAAGCCTTGCGCGCTGATTGATTACCTCATTTAAATCCAGTGTGGAGGATTCGATTATGATTATCAGCTCCCGATTCATCCCCAGCGACAATTGAAGACGTGACAGCCGTTATTGGCATCGATAAAATTTTGTTTGTATTAACGACATTCTTTAGACTTTTCGAACTCAGATTCCTTGGGAAAGAAGAATTTTTATTTCCTTATATAAATATGATGTTCCACGAAAACGTCGGTGTTCCATTCCGATTATGATGTGGGTGTCTTAAAGTCAAAAGTGAATATGTTTTTCGCAAGATAGCGCGCTTTGCCATCTTAGGGCTATGCTACTTAGGTAATAAGTTGGATCGTAGTAAAAAACTACTCGTAACTTAGCTATATGAAGAAGAAAGGTGT
Source organism: Hesperia comma (assembly GCA_905404135.1). Classification (NCBI taxonomy): domain Eukaryota; kingdom Metazoa; phylum Arthropoda; class Insecta; order Lepidoptera; family Hesperiidae; genus Hesperia; species Hesperia comma. The sequence continues at coordinate 7,723,365 of FR990021.1, read as the reverse complement.
AACTGGCAGTAATTTAAATATTAGTTTTAAAGCAAATTATGGATTGTTTCTAGGTTAAATTAAAATGATTAAGACGATATTGTGATACATTATTTATATATATAGGGTGTTTCAACAAGAACTTTGTTATTCAATTGCAACAAACACCGACAACATGATAGTTTTGACATTTAGTTTTTCGACGTATTCTTAGTAGATGCATTGACAATTGTTACAGTGGCATTGAATTGAATTGACATTTCGCTCGAAATTCCCATTAAAATAATCAAAATCCACTATGAAAATGACTAATTCTGATAGAGTTACATTTCGTTAAAATCGTGATATTTTCGGACAACATAATAGTAACTGGATGGAGGGATATCAATCCACAGTTATAAAATTCAGATTAATTACGAATATTAAAATATGAATTACGATAGGTTTTAACAGTGCTAAATTAATTAGGACATTAATTATTAATCATATCGATATTTGTCACAAGCGGTGTACAACACTATGGCACCGATACCTATGACAAGACACTCACGCCAGGGGTGGCACTGCTCAGACGGTAATAACGTATATACAAATGCTTGTAGGCGTTGAGTCTTACGCGGATCAATCCCAACCACTCCAGTCACGCTAACCTAACACGTACTTAATCATCGGCGCTAGCTAACTCACTTCGTATTCATTACGCTCGCCTATTTTCCGCACGAAATATGGAAATTATAAATATATAGAGTTATATTTAGTACGTTAATAAATATGTCACAGATATAAACTAACATTTTATGATACAATTAAAATAAAAAATATGAGTACTTTGAAAAAAGTTTGACATTAATAATTAAAAATTATATTTATTTAAATTAAATTTAAATATTAATTAAAATATAATAGTAAAATAAAAGTAAATAAGATGCATAAAATAAATAAGTGTCAGCAGAAATCGATTAAAGTTTATTGTTGATTTGTTATTTAATTTCATAATTTTTACTATTGATTTTCTTATTCTGTTTTTATTTCTATTAAATTGATAAATAAATGAATTCAGACATCTCTTTCATTAATATCTTCATAACCACCAAATCAAATTCAACATCTCAATACAAAGTCAACGGCGTCAATATGTCGCCAATATTCAATTCGATTAGGCCGTTGAGCGTCTAAACCCACCAATAAGTATGTGTAATGCTATAGTCCCTCGGCCTATTACCTGGCAATTTCACAGAACAATCTACGTCGGATTGTGTCGACGGCACACAATGATGACACACACCAGCTTTGTAACTGAGCGGGACAGCAGTCGCGCGCGCGATTTGTTTACACAGTGTAGCTTTCCCTTTCGTCGCGTCCGTGTGTGCGTGACCATCTGGCGGGTGGCAGCCCTGCGCGTGTAGTAGTGTCGCCCCCATATCCAACGCGCACCCCGTTTTGGGGTAGTGCTGTCGTAGTGTGCGTGACCCAGTCGAATAAATCTAATGTAATACACACAAACATATTGTCGGCACGGCGTGTCATTTTTACGCTAGTGTTGTCGCTACTTGGGGTTCTTTATGCCGCGCGATGATATTATTATTCTGACGATTACGGCATCCTTTATGTTTACAATAAAATAATTAATAAGGGATGAAGTGTATTGTGTCGCGGCAATTTGTGATCGGTATCAGACCACTTGCCTTGATTCTCGCCTTTGAAAGCTAACTGAAGTTTATTAGGACGTGTTTATTGTTGTTGCGATTATTGTTCAAAACTTAGCTCCTTACCTTATTTTAATTGTTTGATAAAAGCAGTCGGCGTTAATTTTCTTTTGTTAGGTATTACATAAAAGGTCAAGTTGATTTTATCTTATTACGTTTTTAATTTATTTACTGCTATCGATTAGGTACCATTTTACCTAAAAAGGTTGCAAAAATTTCCAAAAATCCAATCTTACGACTTTTTATTATCATTAGAAATAAGTTTTTGTTAACAAATACAAATTAGTTCGCTGCAAAATAACTGGAACTAAATTTTAATGAACTTATCAATATTTGATTAAGTCATTAATTAGAAGTTTGACTATGAGCTAATCATAATAGCAATAAAAGGTTAATTTTATCATGACCATTCACATAAGTTTGCTAACAAAGTGACTACTGAAGCTCCCGTAAGTCGACATCAACCGTAGTGATGTTAATGACACATATTATCCTATCGATCAAATCTAGCGCGCGGTTCAACGCTGTCTACTGGCCTGTGCAAAATTCAGTTCAAAAATGAGTGATTTAAAAATTATCGACCACCAACCCATTCAATTAATGAAGGTTACGCAAACGCGTACGACTAACGAGCTCCATTAACAAGTTAGTCAGTGACGGAACAGTCGACAAGGCGTTCAACCCCCGTTCAGTTTAACAATTACGCGGCAGGACTCATTGTGATGCGACCCTACCTCTCCATCCATTGTCCACAACACTATACAGCCGCCAGCTCAAATCGACCCTCGCTAAAGTGTACCATATTCCGTCTATTGAAAAATTTCACGAGCGTCCGAGCGGCAGGGGAGATCAACGTAAAATGGATAATATTATACAAATATTATTATCCTGCCCGTTCACAAATATCAATAACGTATTACTGGCCGCAGGATAGATTTAAAAAGCTAATAACGATCGAGATTTCAGAAGCTATTAGAAATAACGATCAATATGACCTTTACTATTGTAATACTATTATGCATTATTCCATAACTGTATTAGATAACTTGTTGAATTAGTTTTACGATAGATTTTCAAACGACATAAAGTTTTATTATTAATACTAGAGAACCGCCCGCGCTTCGCTTCGGGACCCGTAGGTCACAGCCGCGTAGGTCCCGCTCCCGTAGGAATTTAGGCTAAAAAGTAGCCTACTACTCGCTCTCTTCACTCCACCCTGTCTGAGGTGTGTGGAGCCCTCGGAATACTTAGTTCCCCTTTGGGGGTGTCTCTCGCGTCCCGTTAAAACGGGCCGATCCTTGGGTTGGGCCCTAAGGCTCTTGGTAGTCCATCTGTGGTTAACCAATAGGTCAAGTCCGGTGAGTGGCGGCCTTTTTACAGGCCACAGAGTCTTAATCGGGATGGGGTTCATCTTCGCGCCACCCAGGCGATCGAGGCCCTACCGGGTGAATCCCGCCGGTTGGAAGCCCAACAGGAGCCGATCAGCGCCGGGCGATGACTTACGAAGCCCCAGTATCAGTCAGTGCTAGGCCCGTCCCGCGCAACCAGCAAGTCGCGCGGGAAGGCCCAGCGGTCCGGTGGACGGGCGTGGAGCGGCGCCAGGTCCGCGACGCGTCGACACGCCCGAACATGTTGCATGCCAATCTCTCGATGAAGTCGTCCAGGCTCTCGACTCGAAGGTCCCTCTGGATGACGGCATTCCTCACGTACCTCGGCGCACCAGTCAGCCGGCGGAGCGCAATCGCCTGAACCGCGCGCATCCTCTTGCACTGCGGTTCGCTGGCGAGCGCAAACCACGCCGGTGCCGCGTACGTGAGGCGGGATCTGATGTAGGTCTTGTAGACCTCGAGCTTCAGTCCGAGAGGGAGGCTCGAGGAGAGCACTGGTTTCTGCCATCGCGCTCCTGGAATTCGCGACGGCTTTCGTAACCTGTGGCTTCATCGAGAGTCTTCCGTTGATTTTGCCCGCAGGTATTTGGCGTGTGGGGCCCATTGGATATCTTGTCCGTGTAGCTCCAGAGTAGGGTCTCGCTTGTTGAGGTATCCTCCTATGTTCACGGCCTGCGTCTTCCCGACATTCACCGACAGTCTGCACGCGGCGAGCCATTCGGGGAGGACATCAAGCGCACGCTGCATCTTGACGATGGCGTGGGTTCTATTCAGCGACGTGGTGATGTACGCCACGTCATCGGCATACAGAGCAAGCGACGCCCCCCCTGCCGCCGAGATGTCGTCGGTGTAGCAGGCGTAGCAGACCGGGGACAGGCAACTTCCTTGCGGGACGCCGGCTGCGATCAGACGCTCGGTGGATTCGGCATCTTCAACCACTACTCTGAAGCTTCTATTTTCGAGGAAACTGGAGATCACCTTAACGGCACGCCGGGGCGCCGACGACTGCGAGATCTTGTAGAGCAAGCCGTCGTGCCAAACACGGTCGAACGCCTTTTCCATGTCGAGGAATACTGCACACACGCGTTCTCTCTTATTTAGAGCCGCGGTAACGGTGTGCAGCACCCTCGACAACTGAAGAGTCGTACTGTGTTCCGGCCGGAACCCGAATTGCTCCGGTCTGGGGGCAATATGCGGCGCTAGGTGTCGCAGCAGGAGCTTTTCGAACACCTTGGATAGGGTGGGAAGCAGGGTGATTGGCCTATAGCTCTCCGGCTACAGCCTGTTGTTCCCCTGCTTGGGCAGCATTATGACCCTCCCTGACTTCCAGGCCTGCGGGAAGGTCCCGGTACGAAGGATCCCGTTAAACAGGCGCGCGGCTGCTCCGATCGTCCTCTGAGAGAGGTGCCGCAGCGCTCTGTTCGTGATCCCGTCAGCATCGGGGGCCTTGTTGGGAGGGAGCTTCTTGATGGTGCGCTGCACCAAGCCGGGAGATATGACGATTGGGTCTTCTTCGGGAGCTATAGGCAGTGCTAAGTACCCTTCCAGGTGTTGCTCGACTGCCGCGACATGTTTCACCTTATCCGTCGGGTTCGGCCGGAACTGGCGTTCGAGGTGTTCGGCGAAGATCTCCGCACGATCTTTCGCCCGCGCCCGGTATCTAACCGTGCCGTCCTCATGCAACAGCGGTCTTACTGGAGCTGGGGTACTCGTGAAGGTGCGACATATGCGGTGTAGTGCCGCCCAGTCGTCGCACGCTTCGTCCAGCTGTTCCTCCCAGCTCTCAGTCGCGTGTGCATCTAACTCGGCCTTGAGTCGGGCTGCGGTCCGGTTGAGCTGGTTCTTCAGCTGCGGACACCCGGACTCCTGCCAGCGTTTCTGCAGACTGCTGAGGTGATAGGGGAGAGGTGGAAGTTTCCCCGGAGCCTTCTGCTCTCTGCTTGCAGCCTGCAGTGCATTCTGCTCGCTGAGAGTGAGATCGACCGCTAACTGGTCAACGTCCGCATCCGTGCGGACAGGCTGAGTTGGCGTGGTGATCTCCAGTTGCTTCTCGAAGGTTGTCCAGTCCATAAGGCGACGGGGCCTTGGCAAGACTCTGCTGGGTTCTTTCGCCAGGACTAACAGGACAGGAACATGGTCGGACCCCATGCTGTCCTGTAGCGTCTCCAATCGTGGCTGACAATGGAGGACTTGGTACACCGCTATGTCCAGTACATCCGACGAGTGTCCCGCGTAATCTGGGAAGTGCGTCGGGGAATCCGGACCACAGACGGTGTAACCGTGCTGTTCAGCGGCATTAAAAAGTAGCCTTCCACTTCTGTTGGCAGCTAGGCTATTCCACCCCGGATGCTTGGAGTTCCAGTCGCCCGCGCCCACCACCGGTGTCGGCGAGTCCAGCAACTTGCGGACATCAGCCAACAGGATAGTGCCAGCGGGCGGGCGGTACACTGAATACAGCCGGAGCGGGGAGTTCTCGAGGCAGAGCTAAAGTAGCCTATTACATTTTCCTATGACTTAAGTAAATTACATGTAGTATTTGATAGCGGGATTCAGAACTTGCAAATGAATTTTACTAACGCCATCTATTAACAACTCCGAAAATAAATATCTAGCAACTAACAAAACATCGATCTTCGAATGGGAATGGGATGTTTTTCCGCGGTAAAAAGTAGCCTACGTCACTCTCCACCCTCCTAACTCTCCCCACACACATAAACCTTACCATATAATAGCTTTGTTGCGACGTGAAAGTGGAACAAACAAACAAACACACTTTCACATTTATAATATTAGTAAGGATAAGGATTAGGCAGGTGATATTTAAACAAAACAGCTCAACAATTTTTTGAATATGTAAATGCTTAGAAAACAATCGCATTCACCTTGACTTTTTGTTGTTTGTTTGATTTCGGACTGCGAATATAGCATATCAACATAAAAACAGACAATAAAAATTTCATAATTAATGAATAAGTAGGTATTATTACAATTTTTTCTACAATTTTTGGTCAAATTATTCAAAACAAACAATAAAATTGTACTTAATAAAATAATCATAGAAATATTTTAAAATTTAATTGAGAAGGGAAAGATAACATAAAGTGACAACTGCGCATGCGCAGAAAAAAAAGAGGTGTTATTTAATTACTGAGGTTTGTGGTATCCTGATGTTATGACACATTAATTATATGGCTGTATTGTAGTAACCATAATATAGCGACTTGCGTCACAGTTATTCCACAAAATTGCAAGCAATTAGGTATATGCGAAGAAGCTACGTGTAAATCTACAAATTCGTAGCCCCGTCCCACTATCGGGATTCTGAGATCAAGTGTCATCCAATCCAAGGCAGAAAGCGATCAACATTATAATAAACTAGTGGATCCGACCTCGCTTCGCTCACTTAATATTCTTTACGTTTACAAATATAAAATAACTCGTTTAAACAAACAATGAAACAAAGTTTTCAACTTCATAATACTAGTATAGATGAATGGATATAAATCTGAAATAACACTTTATCTAAAACTCGGATAATGTAATACCTTTCTTATTCTTAAGATATTCCCCACAAATGCTGAAAAAGGAGATTGTCACTCGCTAAACTCACAGCCGAAGCTCCTGATTCTCGCTTATACTGTAAATACAGATCTAACTAAGGAGACAATATCTCCAGCGTTAAAAGGCCAGGGTTGGAGGAGGGGGCGCCACCCTCGGAGCGAAATTACTACATTTGAAGGGAACAACTTTTTATGAGAAATAAGCCGAGGCTATGAATCTCGAATTATAAGCGAATCGAGTGGTGTGAGTGCATTACCGAGCGTCTGTATCGATTAAACAACCGCTACGAGTTGCTTTTACATTTCTTTTGTGAGAATTGGTTTAGTTATAGTAACTATTTGTTCCTCCAAGAATTCATGACGGCTATGTGACTACTTTGTCAAAGTTATGCGGATAAGAATAGCTATGTTACCGTTAAAATGCATAATAAGTTAATGTCCACATTACCTAGGTAAACTGCAGATACACTGATACGATACGTTAAAGTGTAAAAAAAGGTCTTATTTGCACTTTACCCAGTTAGTCTGCACAGTAACGGATGGTACATCGTTATATTGCGGAATACTGGCTACCTGAGTACCAATTTGTGTTGATGTCGTGGCCACATCGTAGATTTGCTCACATCATGAAATGATCGATGAAAACGCGGAAAATAGGGCATATCTTCGAAACGTGACGTCTCCGGCGCTGCGGAAGGTGCAGCCCCTTCACCCTTGCGTAGCAAAGCACAGACACCCACGCTCGCCTGCGCAGCTTCGGCTTGCTGGTCGCCGAACGGCGACCAGCCTCAACCGCTCCGGCTCGCCCGGGTGTCTGCGTTTTGTTACAGCGGGCGGGGGCTGCCCTCCCTCCGCGCCTCCGGGTTCTAAACAATACTCTAGGGGTAGGGCATACAAGACTACGTGGAGTAGGGGTAGGCTAATTCGGTTCTGTAACCAATTCGACCTATCTACCTTGAAGAATTTGACTGAGTAGTAATGGAAATGAGTATTCATTGTTTTATATCCAAAATCAACTCAATTTTTATGTTTCCGTTCAATGCTACTCGTTTTTAACAATTGACGTTCAAACAAGAACCTATTTTATAGACTTTACCGTATGCATGGTTGTTAGTCTGCAGATTAGCTAGGAAATCTGCAGATTAACCAGTTAATGTAGGAACTCAATTATAGTTTTTCCACTTTAACTGACTCAGCCAGATAATCTGCAGAATACCTCGTTAATCTGCACTCTATCTGATTTACGCAAATTAACGGTAACAGCTACATCTATAGTGCAATTAAATAATAAACCACTCGCAACTTTGTAGATTATTCAAATTTTTTATAGGTAAAGCATTTCCTGTGTTGCAGACGATTATTACATTATTCTCGGTTCTTGATATAAAATGTCAAGCGGAATACCTTGTATAAAAAAATAACAAAAAAAATAAGGATATTAACACGGATATATTTTGATCCGGAACTAATACCACTGCGGTAACCGACAAAAATTACGAGAACGTAAATGTCCTCCGATCTTTGACTGTTCCATAACCAGACACAAAATTCAAATTGGGTTGTCGATTACGGCAATCGATAGGTGCTCACGAATTACGCTGCCTTGACATTAATTAACATTCCTCGTTACTAGGACACTGTTTGACGAAAGATAATAATAGTACCGCAATTAACGTTCCACCTTAAACTAGTTTACGTGTTAACACATAGGTGCCTACTAACATTTCCATAATCTATTATAATCTTGGAAATAACAAAGAAACGAGGAAGGAAGAAGGGGGTGACGTGTTTAGGAGCTTAAAGAGGGTGTTTACAAACGTACCATTCTGTAACACTATGTACCTAAACCCTAGGCACTTGGCTTGAATTCTGAATGCTTGTAATACCAATAATTTCTGTCTATTTTCTATTACCTAATTCATCTTCTTTCTTACCCTGCTACGAACCTGTGATGTATGTATTTAGTGTTCTAGTCTATAGCCGACACAAGCCTTTCCCCTCCTGATTGAGTGGATTATTTGCTGGTTAGGTACATAAAAAAACCCACTTACTGTCTATCCCTCCAGTATTGCTCACTGGTTACCTATTTAAGTTGAAAGTGATCATTACACACGTCATCATACCTCGTTCAGGACTCTAATGTCCAATTAGAACATTACGTCATATTAAACACATGGAAAGCTATTCGAACCTTCATTTAATTCAAACACGGAACAGGTAGATTAAATAAGTCAATCGTAGCCGAATCTTCGTTGAACTGTTACATAACACAAGCGTGAGATATCCCTCTGTGGGCGGCGGGAACGGAATGCCGGAGGAAAGAAGGCGGCCTTGACACCACAATATTTGGTGCGCTTAGCTAAACAGTCGCACGCTAAGCAGAGCGGTTCAAATTAGTTCCAAAACATGCAGTATACTAACAGCTAGTGAGCACACTCGCTTAGACTGTGGAAGGTTTGTTAGTCCGTGTTTATAGGGTAACGTGAACGTTTATTGAGCTTTCACGCCCAGCGCGCTGGCGCTTACTGTCGCTCCACACCAATTAAGATGCCTCGCTGATCCGTATAACCAATACCAAAGTTTGTACTGCAATTGACCGTATGAATTTTTAAACCGTTAATCGAGAAACCGCGTTAAGCTGTCCAATAAAATGCAAACGAATATAATTTTTTGAAGCGATGGTAAATGAAAACCCAGATCCAAAAAAGAGAAAACAAACAGACGATTAAAAATGAGCCACGTGAATGTATTCGTGCGGACAATATTTTAAAACAAAATGTCACACGCTTTCCACGGATGTCTACACCCCTGCCTCCCCGTCTGGGGAGGAGGTAGGGGCGCGCGGGGGACAATCGCCCCTTCAGCCAGTGGGGTGTCATTGTGGACTGTGGTGTCGTAACTCCGCGAACTTTTTAATTTACAATTAGGTAGCTTCCCATTTCTCTGCCCTATTTAGCTCTCGTTTTTCCGCCACGGCCGTAGTTCGTAATTAAAATTTATTTATCGCGTTACTGAAAACGGTACCTTCGCAAATATTGCGGGGAACAAGCCAGTTTTATTAAGTTTCTCCAGCAATAACCGGCTGTTAAATTACTTGGATACATATGTTACGGGCTCCTTTATTTTTCCAAGCTCAGGTCAAATATAAAAAAAATACCTGGTATTTTAAATACGTAAGTTGATAAATCTCACTACTTGTTAAACTCTTCCAAAGCTTTTTCAATTCATTATTTTAATTGACAAAAATGTCTTATTGACTTATTGAAAAACGAAATTAACTTTAGGTATTCGAAGTAGGTTTTTACAAACACTTTTTAACCGACTTCAAAAAAGAAGGAGGTTCTCAATTCGACCGTGCTTTTTTTATGTACGTTCAGCGATTATTTCGTCGTTTATGGGCCGATTTTGATAATTATTTTTTTGTTGTAAAGTAGATATGCGCAGTGGGGTCCCCTGATAAGGACACCAGGATCTGATGATGGCATCTCGGAAAAATCAAGGGGAACTTTCGAAAATTGTATGGACGACTAGTGTGTTTGTTCATGTTATCATAAGTACATTAAAGCGCTACCATTTCATGAAGGTGTGGAGTCGATCTGATGAAGCCGAAAGACAGTCGAGGGAACTCCTCAACGATTTACTGCAGTTATCTAGTGTTTGGGCTTGATTAATTTGTAGTGACGAGAACTTTACACTTACATGTTGAATTGAGCGCCATCTGGTGAGTAGTTTTTGAGTTATCTCTACTTATCAGATTGAAGTCGGTTATTTTTTTTGTAAAAAGCAATTATCGAAAGCCAGAACCATCCATGATGATCCATGGTAGGTAAATGGTCAATCGCTAAATGTGTAGATACGCATGGTACTGCATGCTCATTTGCCACCCTGATTCTATTAAAAAATTAAAATCATCGTCCAAACAAAGAGGAAGCGGGGATCTAAAGATGATATAAAAACATAATTCAACCCAATAAAAACTTAAAATTATCGGCAAAGCTGCAATTCACTCATACCTAACTGTTTAATTGTTAAAATGTTTAATTACCGACAATTTTTCGTGGCAAAGTGCAATAAAACCTGATATTACAGAAATTATTCTTCCATCCTCAATAATATTTACCTGTGGTATAACTGGAACCACTGATCGATTCCGAAGGCAGAAGCGCTTATGAAATTATACCACTAGCAGTCACCCATCCCATCCCAAACTCCCTAGTTACCTCACACAAGCCATCGCTGCGATCGCTACAATATTACATCCCAAACTAACCTGACATTTTTACTAACAACATAAACAAGAAAAAATAGCCGTCTACTACGTCATCTGCGAAACGTTGTTAGTTTTTTGTATTTTGAAACCCTTTGACGCAACTGTTTCACAAACAAATAAATCACAAGCTAGTCCTTTGCATGTGACTGGTGATTGAGTTCGGAGGTTCCAATTAACTTTCAACTGAATTGTTTTTAAACTGCAACAGATACTGTACGTGCCTTCTAGTTACACTTTGTTACCTGTTTCGATTAGGGGCATGCAGGTAAATTTGTAAATCCTTAATTTAAACTTATCCGTCTAACTTGTTAATCTCCAAAATTTCTATACGAATTTTCATGCGGTTTTGTACTACATAGCACAAAAAATGTTTAGAATAGATAGCAAGCTTTGTGGTGATAGCATGATCGTAGCGCTAATAAGAGAAACGAACTTTAGCTACATTATAGTTATAAAATTATTATTCCCGCAATATGTTCACGCAAAATAGTCCTACAAGTATATTACCTAATATAATTATGTAAGTGCCTATAAAAATAGGAGATGACCAGGCCATACAGAACAAGAAACATCTTTCCCTTTTCTCCTTAAATCTTCTCTACATTCTGCTTTGGATCAGTTACTTTTAATCAGTTACTTTTAGTCCGACTATTTACAATTCAAACGGATAAAGCGGCCCGTTCCACGTGCCATGGCGCCACTGATGACTGCGACCCTCGCTGGTAAATTAACACGTTTCGCTGACAACAATCACTGCCCGTGTTTGTCCTGTACCGGAACACCGGATGCAATGGGCTACTTGCAACCTGACATTTGTGACTATTTGTGAACTACAAACTATTTCACCTTAAACAAGTATTCTACTATCCATACTGTTGCAACTAGAATTATTGCGAAAACTACTTCTTTTTGGTACATTTGTAGGCTTAATCGGTTCAACTGGTTTATTTTTTTCTTCATTTTTTAGCTAGTCTGTATTTTACAAAGCATTTTAGATGGTCGTCGCATCGGTCTCGGTTATCGTTAGACTATGTTGTTTAAGTCGCTATAACAATCGTTAAACTATGTGGGAAGCCTTCGGGTGGCATAATAACTCGCGAACCAGATTGGCCACTTACCTATCCACCAATCTGCCGAAGATGTATGGTTGAGTATTCCTGCTCACCTTCTAGGAAAATGGGGAGGCCATTTACCTAGAAGGTTCTCAGGAAGTGTAACATTAATGGGTTAAAGCCAAGACGTACTTACTACTACTACTACGTCCTTACTTCAAATTCCAAGAATTTCAATTGTAATGAATTAGAGTTTACAATAGATATTTCTCATGGGTATAGATGAATAGAGAGACCAGCTTGACCTCTAAATTTGGATTTTCCATAATAATTGACGTGAATAATTGTACGCGTCATTAAATTCTACGTTAATGTCTGAAGGTTGCCTTCAAGGCTGTCTGTGTCGTCGGTCACTACCAAATTATAAAAATGTAATGGACACACGGGTTCTCAAACTCAACTTGTTTCACCTATCGTCCACTTTGAGAAACAAAAATTTTAGTGTCCAAAATAGTTAGTTTGTTGCTAAGTTCTTGTAAATTTTGGAACGAAGTTACGTCGTAGTGGTGTGGTACAAATGGTGTGGGAAAAGAGTTCTACTTTCTAGTGTACTACATATTTCATCGGCATGTTTTTTGGTGTTACCAATATGTATTTCCTTTCATAATTATAGCTGCAACCCATTGATGACTCACCACTGAGCTCGTGTCTCTTCTCATTATTGTGGAGCCCTAGAGCATACTCCACGCTGCTCCAGTGAGGATTGGTTCACGAAGGATGTTGGAACGAAGTTGAATTTGTCAACAAATACTTTTATAATTAGTTGCATTTAATTTTTGAAATAATGATATCACTAACATAAAATAAAATTATTTTTCATCACAACTATTCGAAAAAGACGACTTGGTTCGGACTTACGGGGTTCCAAAGTTGCTGTTTTCTATTCAGCGGGCGGGAATGAATTTTCATACAACTTTCCTGCCCGACTCGATCTTTTCCGTCCTATTTTGAATTTAGAACATTTTAGTATTTTGCGCTAAAGAAATCGAACGCAAATATTGTTTGAATAAAGAATGTCTGGTACGACGCGAGGGCCCCGCCAGCTGAATAATAAAAAAAGAAATCAAATTAAGATTTCGTTTTCAAATTAAAATTAAGTTTTCGTGCATTTTTACATATTATTTTCTATTATATATATATATATATATCTCATATTTTTACATATTATTTTCTATTATATATATATATATATATATATATATATATATATATATATATATATATATATATATATATATATATTATATATATATATATATATATTATATATATATATATATTATTTTCTCATAGTGGGTGATGAAAAGTAGAGTGTATCACTCGGGTGCAAGTATATTTTTGGCTCGGGCGATGTACTTTGAATCCCTCGCTACGCTCGGGATTCTACTCTAGAATCCCTCACTTGGCTCTGGATTCAAAAAACGCCCTCGCCGAAAAAATATTACTTTGCACCCTTGTCATACAATCTACTATTATAGCCTGATGGGGTACGAAGAAACAGAAGCTAATCGGTATTCCCACTTTGAGACAGCTAGATCATGTGATAAACGAATTGTCACAAAAACCTTTAATCTTTGTTTGTTTTTTGTCACTTCTAATTATTTCAATTGCTAATGTTACATACAATTTAAATGTAAGTAGATTATAACAGCCGTGGGAACTGACATCGACAACAGATCTACTGTATTGCGTTTTGTTTGAAATCAACCAAGCGCGAGTGTCAACTAAGTTTTTCAAAACTCACAAGACTTATACCACGATGTCATTACTGCGCCAACTAGTAAGGCGCTTTGCCCACGGAGAAACTTAAGTTGAGGCAACTATCAACTTTTTAAAAGTTTCCTGTAAAAAGTTGATAGTAGATAGTTGCTACAACGTTTACGGTTGTCGCAATTTTATAGCAATTTTTCAGCAACTTTTATGCGAGTTACTCAATCTACGCATATCCGGGTACAGGCAGTGTGAGGGAGGGTGTGAAATCGTCCGACGCGTTGCGATTCACAGTTGCGGAAACCGGCAACTTTAAAAACCGGTATTTAACAGTTGCTAGTTGCGGCAATTAGGAACTGACCTAGTCAACGATTACAGCAACTGAAAACTGTTGACGATTGCCGGAACTCGAAACTCGAGTTGCTGTGTTGGCGCAGTCCAATTGAAATGTATGTAAACAGCTAGTTGCCAGTTAGTTGCCAGTTGCTGCAATAGTTGCTCCGTGGGCAAAGCGCGTAAAGGCATAATATTTAATTGTAATATATTAGGTATGTATGTTCGCGTCACGCGTACCTATTTTTAGCTAGATATTACTGTATGAGATACATGCCTTATTGCTTATTATCTTTTATCTATTTAATGATAAGGCAATGTATTTAATCATTTACGAGTACTTAAAGTATTTACATAAATGAACTGGTATCCATTACTGATTGTAATGACTTCATCACGACGAAACTTATCGGCTGCCTGCCGTCGATAATAGGGACCAAAAGTACCTACTCACCTATTTCGATGCATGGATTATTACAATTTTGACAAAAGTACCTATATCACAAACACTTTCACACACACTTTCAAACACAAATATTTTCAGTATCTAGGTACCACATCTGCCCACGAATACAAGATACATGAAATTATGCATCAGCATACATTTTGTAGGTAAAACATTTTGGTGTCTGGCGTAGAAGAATACGTTATCTGAAAATAGCAATATGAGGGCGATCACTCCGCGTCTATTCATAAACTATAAAGCTATTTTAGGGATGTGTCGGTGATCGGGAACGTTTTTTAAAACTATTCCAATGTGCTTGGAACACTGATGAATTGATGAATCTTATTTAAGCAGGAGAATAGCTATGTTAAGCCGTTAAACGCGGTGCTTGACCTTCCAAAGTAAGGGTGGACCTTCCATTTCTAGAACAGCCTAGTGGAGTAGGTACTTAAAAAGTTTCTTTGATTATTTATTATTATCTACCGTAGACCACTGTGTTACCACTGTTTCCCATTGAGTACTTATCCGGCCACTGATGGATGAAAGAGGTATTGTAGATTAGATAAATTTCAGGCTTACTAATTTTAAAATAATTTCAAAAATAAAATACGATTATGTAAAATTAGTACTTGTTAATTAATAAAATTTTCTTCTACAATACCCTATAGTCGAGTCTACCACAATAGGTACATACAAACAGTATACCTACCGACTGAATAAGACGCTCCATGTCTAGACTTAGTGCAATTTAAAGGGGATTACTCAGTCGATCTTCTCCTTTGCAAATAAATTTATCCCACACGCTTAATTTTTAACGCTTAATTTTTATACGCTCCTCGATAAGTTGTCATAGAAAATATTTAAATTATTATGACAATATTACGGTTGCATAAGTATATTGTCCATATAACTGCTATTAGATACTTGATTATTCGTTTACGCAACTTGAATAATATAGGAATAATATAATATGTTTACCTAGAATTTAAATACGGATGCAAATCTTTCAAAAGAAAGTTCTAGAGCTTTCGATTGAAAAATCGACAGGCAGAACGAATTAACATACTATTCACAAATAAAGACACGTAGGGCATTCCCTATCATATTTTATTAAAATTATAAATGTGAGTTTTTAATAATACGTACAAATGGGTGAACGAATTTGGAAAAGTTTATCTTACGGATAAATAATTATAACCTAGAAAATCATCAATTCATCCCGGAAAATCTACTTGCATAAACGCAAAATGTGAAGATAAATTAAGAGATTCGATTAGAAATTAATTTTGTGTTTTTTTCTTGGGTATATAAATTATCTATTATTTAGAACTTTTATCCCATTTTATTGCAACATTTTAATCTCACTTTTCATTTCTCACTGGACAAAATTCAGAAGTTTAGTCCAGTGAAGATGCATTTAGAAGCTAGTTAGGTACAACATAATTCAAATTATATTCTAGTTTTTAACTATATGAGGCAACTACAAGTTTTAACTTGTACGAGGTCCTAAATCCTTTGTGAACCATGTCCCGTTAGGACGATTTTTTATACGATGCCCAACAAAAAACCCTTTTGAGATCACACCGCCACCCCGACTAGCAAAAAGTCAGAAATGAACTCAAATTAGAGAAAAGGTATAGGAATGTTGCACCCGGAACGCATTGATAGCATTTATAATAAATCTATTAAATTATATATAGCTACAACAATGTAAGATAATTATGATCCGTGACGACTTCTTCTTTTGTCTGATACAAATATCACAGGCAGAAAGAGAAGTGAGAAGCATAATAAGACCTTTTTAGGGTAGTTCCTTAAAAGAAATACAATACAATTTAAAATAATAATTAAAAAGAACATTTTGTTTACAGATTCAAGTAGGTACCTATAGTAAGTATGAGAAAAATAAATATTCATCAGTTAACATACAATATGAAGTTTTTTAGCCTTCCAGCAGCAATTTAAGCAACTATAGAGTAATCATAACTTTATACAACTTAGCACATTACTGGTAAATGTTCATAATTTAATAAGATGTAGACATCTTTGCTACAGCAATATACAAGTCTTATAGCATAACGTGCTTAGAATGAGGGTAACCGCGTGTGGATTCGCCGCTAGAGGCCGCTAGTGTAGAGGGTGGTCTGCCTGTCACTTCTCTCTTGTCTATTCACTGAATAGTATTCAGACAAGTGTCACTTGTCAATGTTTATGTATGGGCGGGCTTTGACAGCATGACCGCCGTCTGCAGTGGCGCCAACTGGTGAGCACAAAAACGGTTACCCTCATTATAAGTGATGTCATCTCTATTCCCATTAATGTGATTTATGTTTAATTAAGATGGTCACATTTTATATAATTATGTAGTTTTGTAGTAATGATTGTTAGTAAACCAGTTTTAGGTAAAGAGAAGGTTTTGTCATAAGTAGACGCTTATAATTCAGAATGAGGAATAGTAACTAACGTATGCAACGTAGATAGCAAAACTCTTCTTATCGGTAAACCACCGGTAACTTGACCATCCAGTATAGCAATCTGGGACGCAGATCGAGGATTCGGTCGACCAAATAACTAGTTTTCCCACATTTATTAAGTGCTCCGCATACCGCATTTACCTGTATTGTGTCATTGGTCTTTGTTTAAAGGTTTGGCCTATAAGTTCTAATTAGGTCTCGTGTTGTCGAGATCACTGGACTTTGTCCTTTGTCTTTGAGCTTAATCCTGAAAGTACTTACTCTTGATGGTGGGATATTTTACCTTCCTGGTCTCGTGATAACAAAACGTAAAAAAAGCTTGTAGTGTTCGATAGGTTGAAATTAATGAGTTTGAGTTTTCTTATTTCTTCGTAGCTAAATAGAAACGACTCACGTCATCCTAGATTACAGATTTAAGTGAAAGCCAATTACAAATTTTAAGTTCCTTGTCCTTCACCCAATCCACACTAGAGCAGCGTGATGTAGTATGCTTTAGGTCTTCTGAGTTATGAAAAGAAACCCTTGAGTTTTTCGTGGGCCATTAAAGTGTTAATGACAAGTATTTCGTCTCAACCCGTCTGCTTCTCTCTCGTCTGTCAGCAAAAATATCATTAATATTATGTAGGAACCAACAATTTAAATAAATCAATTACACAATTCTCAGGAGTTTGACTGATATTCTCAACACAGCATCTAGAGGAATATTCCGTGTCTAATTCGAATGTAAAAAATCTTTACCTGCTGTCAAATAACGGAAAGGCCCATTGCCACGTGCGCCGGCGCAGCTTGTCGGTCACACATCCTTGAGGGCATTTTTTTGGTTAAACATCCCATTGAAACCTACCTACAAGACAAGCCAATGAGTCGCAGTATTTATGTACGTGATAAGATTACTTTGTTCCTAAGTGACATGGGGAATTATGGCATCAGTAATAAAAAAGTACTTCTCTAATGGAATTACGTGCACTTACTATAAATATTTGTATACCTAGGTTTAAAGATCTTTATTCTCATAAAAAACATAAAGTTTCAATTAAAATGAGATACAATGTACAAATCATTTTTTAAAAAGAACATAATAATTTTTCCTCTGGCCCGTCTTTGGGAAGGCGTGTATAGGTTATCTACCTACTAATTTTTGAGTAACAAAACTTGGATCCTTGCATACTTGGTAGTCTTGTTTAATAATATAAAATTACGTAATTACGTTAGCATGTGGTAAAATATAAATCTATTTAATGTTATTATCAAGTTATTATGTTCCTTTTTTACATAAGTATGTTGTATGTATGTACATATACCTGACACATTAAATCCATATTTAACCAAGTAATCCAATTTTGGGCTCGTGTCTGTTCTCATACTGAAAGAGTTATCAGCCATAGTCCTTCGTGTTGACAATGAACAGGTTAACAGACTTCCGGATGACAAGTTTCCTATCCATATTTGTTCGAATATATTTAATTTCAATAATTTATTATGCAATTATAAAACTGGATTTTATGATACCATGGCTCATGAAATAAGAGGTTTTTAAGCCCGGCTCTTACTAAATAAAAACAGAGTTTCTAACCACTATTTTGTAAGCTGTATGTATGTGGTAGTACCTAACAACGATATCCTCATGTTTTTATAACAATACCTACATGCAAAAACGGCATAATATTATCATTATTATTGTATATGTATACAAGTACATACACAATTACACATACAAAAACTCGACTACAAACAAACAGTTTAATTGTTATTATTACTTTAAGTACCGCAATTATCGATATCAATAACTTTTTGCGCCATCAATCAAAATGTTGCGTTCATAATTCATTCGTAAAAGTTTTAACAAGATGATTATTTGTAAGTGTTGACATGCGAAACCCAATTGCTGTCGTTCGTTGATTTATGAGTACTTAAATAATATTTAACACAGGTATAATATGAGTCTACTGTGCCACAAATTATGAGTCAGGTCTCACTATCACGACTGCTACTTATCAAACTACTGATACTCGCAGGTGACAAAGTGGAAAAAGTGGCGGTAGATTCTATAATCGCTTATAATTGGCTTGTGTCAAATGTAAACGATCGATCAATTCGAGCCACCTCGGGCGCGGTTGGTATGTTGATGGGTACCGTTAGCAGAAATCTCCGGAGCGCTTCCGTGCGCCATGTGAACCGATCGATTCCTTTTAGTATCGTTAGATAACTATCACAGAACTAAACTATGATAACTTTTGGGTAGCTTAAGAACATCCGATACCTGATTTGATATCTAACTCTTCTACCTTCTTTCTTCTGAAAACTGCTGACAAAGCTAAGGAACCTGATGACGAGGGGTCACCGTAAGCCATAGATGTCAGTAACACCAAAAGCATCACCAACGCGTTGCTAGCCGAAAATAAGCTTCTGACACTTGTAATTGACACACGAAAAAAATATTTTACGATTGATTTAAAAAACATAGACCCTATTATCAAGCAGACGATAATCTGTGTGGTACAGAACTCAGTGGCTACCAGCAGAGAGAGATAGCACCGAAACCTCATCCGTTGATAAACAGAGTTCACCACAAGATTGACTCGACTCAGAATGGAAGCCCGTAAACCCATAGTATTCAAAATTAAACAATGATACATTGAATGAAAAATGACGTGTATATCTAAAACCTTTTAACTTTTTTACTGTACACAGTTGTTTAGTCTCGTCTGTGCTTGTTTTGAGAGATGGAGCTTTCAATTATATTTAGCGAACGTGTAGGAGATAGTTACGTCATATACGTTTCAGTGAGACAATGGAATTCCTCAAGAAATGGTCAAGTGCAAAATTGAAGGACTAACGGTTATCGCGTAGGATTTTGTAGTTAAAATTTGTTTCTCATATCAGCTTAGTAATATACCAATAAATAGTAACTTTGTAATGATATTTAGGGTAGGTATATAGTTTTCTTTAACTTTAACATATTGTTTTATCTATATTACATCTGTACTATCAACATTTTGTGAAAATGCAAACGTTTTAAATGTTTGATAGAAAGTTTAAACCTTTTTCTAAATATTTGTCTCCTCTAATCTTTTTTTTAATATCTGTCCGTTTCTTCGGGCGTCAAAGGAAAACCACTAAATAAATTTAACTTTCAGTGCTCGTTATTTAATTAATCGTGCACAGGAAATCAAATCGCGCGATTTCAAATTGTGAGCGTTTACTATTGTATCTGAATAATAGTACATCATTCAAGAAACTAGAGAAATTAAAACAACAAGAAGCCCCAAATAAATTGAGTATGTAAACCTTTTCATTATTAAGGATAAGTATAGCAACATAGGAATGTATTTACGAAGAGCTATCAATAGTTCCTTCCAACAATAGCATTACAAAGAAAAATATCTTGAAACGCAGATAGTCTTGGGCGGCGAAATGAGTTGCCCTTAGCCCGTAAGGGTGTGAGGCGTTCGAAATTCAGCTTTGAAACCGATTTATATCATGAGAGGAAGCGATTTAATTAAATATTAATATTGTTTTTGATGGTCTTGAAGCTTTCATGTTAAAAATGGGCATAATAACAGACAGCCTAACTAATGGTAAATGGTCTTCGTTAAGCATTACACCAAAAACATAAAAAAACAAAGAAAGAGGAATATAAAAAATCACAGGCTCACAAGCACCCAGCCGCAACACAACACTAATAGTTTGGCAACTGGATCAAGCAAGAGGATGGTGGCAGCCAACGGAGTCCAGAAAGTTCTGAAAAGTAGTATAAGATGCCATAACCTCATTCCTTACTAAGCAAGGTGAATCACAAGAAGGGGTTGTCGGCTTTGAAAAAGATGGAAAGAGTTAATTAAAATAAATAACATTAAATCTAAATTAAGTGGTTTTAACGTGGAACTCTCGAACAAGGGATAATTAATCGTTAGGATGATAATTCATTGTGATTGTATGTTTATCACATTTATGACAGTGTACATTATGTTCTCAGTTTAGTTCTTAAAAATCATTTGTACATAAGCGCCAAATAACATTACAGGAGATGCAGTATCGCTAAATATCTCGACATCTCCTCCTTAATTCTCTGAAAAATAAAAGTGGCTATTAAAAAGTCATACTATTATACTACGAAATCTATTAAATTAATTTAATTACAATTATATATACTTTCCGCTTCTGCTTGTGAACTGCCCCATAGCTGTGAGGAGCCCAGTTAGATGGGACTCTCCCGCTCCGCCATAAATCTTAGGACCCTCGGTCGCCACCCGGTTTCTCTCCGAAAATATCTATAAATACCTTCCTCTACCTACATATTTCAAATATTAACAGGGTGGCCAAACTGGGATGATGGAGTCAGACATTGCAGTGTCTTCTCGTATTTGGACGTCGGATTTGAATGTCCGCGGTAAAAATGTTCGCGTCTTTTAAGCGTAGGCATTACTTTGTTGTAAGTACGTTTTAGAAATGAAAGACAGGTTAGCGAAGTTCATAGTGATATGCTTTGTTAAACATACTATTGACTTCAATTTCCGACCACAATGAGTTATAAATGGCAAAGCAATCCTGAAATAGGAAAAAATACGAAAAATTTCTATGTAAGATTAAGTACCTATAATTAAATGCATAACGCTTAGGTGTATATAAAATTAAATATTTATTGATAATGTTACTTCACTTAAAAAATCATTAGAAATCATTTTGTATGTCGTTTCATTGTAGGTATTTATAACACTTCAGTATTAATTTATAATACTATTTTTATTGCAGTGCAATTTTTATTCCTCCTCCAAAATAAAAGGTATCAGTGAGCTGTGTAATATTGGCATAACTCTGGTTTGGGTGGTCGCGGGGAGGAGGGGGGAGCGGCCCGAGGGCAGGGGTGAAGGAAATCATGGGCTCATAGCGATATCCGTACTAGCATGGAGTTCGGATCCTTTAGAATTCAGTTACTGTTCTACAGCACGCGTGACATATCACGTCACTTCCTATTAAGGTCTTCGCACATTAAGAAAATTTAACGTCAACTTTGCTTTTACGTTAAAAAGTAGATACCGATAAAAATTGTAATAAAATAATTGTCAGGAGCGGTATTTAACAAGATTTCCCAATGAAGACTACGTCGCTACTTACCTTCAGTCAAGAATCCTTGCTAACGTTATAAATTTAATGCGAAAGTAAAATTGTCTGTCAGTTAAGCTGTGACTTCTTCACGCTTAATTTGCTGAAATTTTTTATTGTATGTCATACAATGAAATTTGCTATGAAGATAATTTAAGTTTTGACAAATTGGATTTTTTTCCCCGATAGTACATAATGTCAACTGTGTTTGTCTTTCTGCGGATTTTGTTCAATAAAAAGGAAATTAATTTAATACCTACCCAATTATACGTTCAAAAATATTCCCGAAACAATTTTTAAATTATAGGAAAGCAATACCTTCACGAGTGAAGTCTGAAAAGTCAATTTGACCAACTGTAAAAATACATCGCAGTGCTGTGGAACAGATACAGTAGATATAATAAAAATCAAATGTTCCTATTTCAATGTTAATTCTTCATCACAACCTGTGCACAGAATAAAGTACCGTAGTATCGTTACTAGAGAAATAAATATTATAAGTTATTTATTATCCATCTTGATCGACAGCTTCGGCAGACAGATACTCTGCTAGGCGTCGGCGACGTCGGCGACCGCCGACGGCCTCGCGCCTGAGTGGGCCTCGCAAAAGTTTTAGGTACAAATTATTTAAAAAAAAAAGTGTGCGTGTACTAGTGTACACACGTATGAAGTGAAATTTCTTTACGGCAATATATATAATAATATCATAATATAAATATATTGTTATAATTATAAATAAATTTAATTGTATCGTATTGTTCATCATCGTCATTGTTCGCAACTCAGTGCATCAATCGCTAATTATGCATTTCTCCCACTCTGTTTTCATCTGTGAAGTGAGGAGACTGCACATGTATTTCTGAACGGTAAAGTCTGGTGGTGGGAGTAGCTCCACTTAAGCGACATGCTATCCCTACTCCACCGGAAAAATCACTATAATAGTCATCCTAAACTATCTTTGAATACTTAGTTATAATTTACATAATTATTTACTGTTATATTGCAGTTAAAAACCTTTATTAAATATTTTACCAAAAAGACTAGTCGTTGCATACCGTATAACGAAACATTAATCTTTAGCTAGTCTGTGCATATTATGTCATGTCAATGTGCCACAAACAAGTCAAAACCTGGCTGGTTATAAATAATTTCGATAAAAAGCAAAACTAAAGAGACGTCAGAGTTACATTGACAAATAATGTCATCAAAGTAAACAAACATGAAATCGTATTTAAGTTACAGAAATTTATCAATAAAAATAAAGAAGGAATACAGGAAACATTAAAAAAGGTAACATTTAAAATTTATAAATAGTCCCAGAAGTCAATAACAAAGTAATAATTGGATACATTACCAAAGTAATCAACATAATCTTAAATAAATTTTACATCAAAGTTCAAATTTGACAATGATTTAAAATAAAAATGGCGCGTAACAGAAAAATACGCGTCAAAGCCATGTCAAAGCGTAACCGAAAAATGTGACGAAAAATTTTTTCCAACGCCGATCATTGAGGTACTATGTCTCAATGACGCCGATAAAGAAGTTTCACTTCAAAAGTTTCACTTCAAAAATCTTATTTATTTTCATACAATTGCGCGAGTCAAGTGAGTGAGTAGTAGGTACTTTAGAAATTCACTTGACCCTTTGAACGACGCGAAACAACTCATACAGGACAATGTAGAAAATAATTTGGAAGAAATAATTGCTTTTTACAAAAAAAAATAACCGACTTATATCTTGATAAGTAGAGATAACTCAAAAACTACTCGCCAGATGGCGCTCAATTCAACATGTAAGTGTAAAGTTCTCGTCACTACAAATTAATAAGCCCAAACACTGGATAACTGCAGTAAATCGTTGAGGAGTTCCTCGACTGTCTTTCGGCTTCATCAGATCGACTCCAGATCTTCATAAAATGGTAGCGCTTTAATGTACTTATGATAACATGAACAAACACACTAGTCGTCCATACAATTTTCGAAAGTTCCCCTCGATTTATCTGAGATGCCATCATCAGATCCTGGTTTCCTTATCAGGGGACCTCACTGCGCATATCTACTTTACAACAAAAAAAGAATTATCAAAATCGGCCCATAAACGACGAAATAATCGCTGAACGTACATATAAAAAAAAGCATATATACGGTCGAATTGAGAACCTCCTTCTTTTTTGAAGTCGGTTAATAACAAGGTATATCCAATGTTTACCTACATAGCAATTCTGCTGAGAGAAGCTTCTCAAAGTTAAAATTGATTAATTTCTATTTGTTTAATATTTGTCATCATTTGATTAGCAATAACACTCGTTTACTCATACATTACTTTCACTATAATTCGGCTCATGTAAGTAATCTAACGTTTTTTTTGACTGGGAAATAAAAAAGGCCTCGCGGGGCGGCGCGGGGCCTCGCGTATGTATTTCGCCGACGTCCAAGTGTAGTCTAGCGCCGCCACTGCCGAACTACTTGCAAATTTACACTTCAGTTCAAACAGACTTCCTTAAACTTATTGCTCTTCTTTCAGATGATTATAAGTATTTTTAATTTCTTTTTCACTATCAATTGCAGCACGAATGTAAACCGGAAGCGTGTGACTGGCCGGTGAAAGTTTTATTGAATTAGATTTAAATTTAGTGCTTGTCAGACAGAAAAAAAAACAATGAAAGTTGAACAGCAAACGTTTACAGCTCCTCATTAATCTAGGTCTAACTTATTTTTTGTAAGAACGTTATATTAGGGAAATGTAATTGTTTAGGCGGACAGTTCGACAAATGAGTAAGAAGGTGTGATTAAATTACTTTTTACAAAAAAAAATCAATTCAAAATTGTTAAATGGTCTATTATCTATATAAGATTTTTAAGCAAGCCACTCGACTTATGTCGAAAGCTTTAGCTTAATAGCGTGTTCCTTTTTAAAGCCGGTTAGTACGAACACTCGGAACATCTCACCATACTAACGCTTTTACCTTTTTAGGTATTTACTAACGACCTCAGTGTTCAAAACATCTTACCTCACTGACAATTTAAAATATTAATTGACAGTTCTAGGTCTCTTAAAGCTAATGAATAAAGCTTAGGCTCTAAAAGCTAAACTAAAGTCTTAAAAACAACACTTTGTATATTTGACAGAACCAGTTAAATTAATTGACGCGATACGCCCGAAATGGTATGACCTAATAGCATCCCAATGCACACGGACGACGTACATTAAATAAACAATTTTAAGGTAGTTCATCTTTAAACATTGTTACAAACAAGGTTTGGTTGTGTGGGTACTGCTATGCCGCCATGTACATACACGCTGTTGACAAAACACCCAGTAGATAACTATATCTGGGATTCAATAACTGGCTGACTTATTGATCATTAATCAACTAAAAACACACTCGTGTCACGAGCTCGCTCTGGTAAAAAATCAGTCGCGCTATAATCGATAGTTGAACTCAGTAGGGTTGTCAATCATTTGGAAAATTGTACATTTTATTTTTTTAAGAATCCTAACATGTGCAAGTGCAAATGTAAGTTTGCCATGTTTAAATGTGTACCAGGTATTACGTTTGGAGTCAGAGATAAAAAAATTGTTGAAATTATAATTAAGTAAGAGGTAATTTACTATAATATACGCGACGGACTCTGACACGGTTTCGGCGACTCAGTACAACCAGCAATGACTCAGTGCTGTGCGTTCACAGACACGGTGTTATCCTTCGAATCCTATTTCCACTTAAATCAAGACAAGCGGAAAATGTTCAAGAGACATACTGACCATGATTTCTCTATGATATTAATTATTCTGAATTTCAATATCTGCCTCAAACTTAGCTATAATTGGATAGAATTGTTGTTACTATTTGGTATTGTTACATTTTACACAGCAATTTTATTAATATTGTTTCCTGGATTGTCTAAAAACCCTTGCGCCTCTTTTAAAATACAAGCTAAACATCCTTATGGAGACATTCTTGCCCTTTACCCCTTCATTGTTTTATTCGTCAATTATAGCTCAAAACAATTCGGCAGATCAAATATACGTAATTCACTAGTAAAGTTCCTCAGTATTTCAGCATTGGAGAATAATGATTTAACATGGATTTACCCTATGCCTTCAAACATAAGTAGCGCATCGATAAAAAAGATAAAACCGAGACGTCATAGGCTGGTAAAGTCCGGATATCCATGTAATATCCCGAACACCAATCAGCTAATGCTCGTCTTTGTCAGTGCATCGTCATCACATCGTGTTGCTTAAAGTACTTGTTCAGGTGCCATGTCATATTATGTTCACTGGTTATAGGTACTGCTTTACAGAAATATTTGAAGAGACAGAAATTAAACTTAATAGGCTTTGACTGCCAATAACCTAAACAGCACGTCTAATTACCACAAAAAACAGTAGGTACCTGTTGAAAAAACAGTTCGTAAACGTGCTAACCCTACCTCACGATATAGCCTTGATTCTATTCCGCGACGGACGCTGACACGGTTACAGCTCGACTCGACTCAAGCAATGACTCAATCCGCGTGACGACAGCGCCATCCTTGATACACATCGCTGTGTTTATCCATATCGACAACAGTGACATTGCGAGCCGAGATCGGGATATACAATCAATAAAGATGACTATTAGCTACACGTGCTGATAGCTCGGTACTTAATGTTTAAACGGAAGTGGAAAATTTATTGACGCACTAATTTTGTTCGTTTGGTCGAAACTTACTTTACAACTGAAAATTTAAACTCGGACCGTGTGAGAATCAATTTTTAAATCTTAAGCTATAGGTAGGGGGTAGGTTCGTACGTTTTCCATTTTTTAGAAATGTTGCTGTTACTTCAAAATACTATATGGTATCAGCACTAAACTTCCTGTAATTGTAGCCAAATACACAAGGTATACAATAGCATTAAAGTTATTTTGCTATACCCAGAAGCTTTTCTGTTACACAGCTAAAAGTGAAAAGTGCACGAATCCTACCTGCTCTCCCCTATACATATACTTACAAGAGCGATTGAACATTGATTGAAAATTCTCGATGGCGCTATATTCAGTCTCGGTAACTTTAACCGCTAAGGAGTAAATTTCGCTAAGGTTTACCTACTAGGTAATCTACAAATACTGAAATAAACTACCTGACTTAAGCTAATTTCAAGAAAATAAATCGCTTAGAAAATTTTATCTAGGTATGTTTTTGCTCATGATACGAATAATATTCTTTTAACAATTTTTTAGTTACTTCACTAGAGTGGTTCTATCCTCATCGTCAGATCTAAAGCAGAGTGCCGATGTGTAATCCTCTCATGCAATTGTGAGTTCCGAACTTTTCCCTTGTATTTCGTTAGTGTTTAGTAACACTATACATGCGTGCCTAATAGATACATATCGCATAGTCAGAGATAGACGAAATATAACAATTTTTACAGATTAAGATTAAGTGCATCTTTGTCTTAGAAAGCCCCCGCGAGCGCCCTTACATAAGGTGGGGGCAGAAACTGTGAGAAAATCGGTATCCTGACAGGTGACCGGTGCCTAGTGGCAAAATATCGTGAGACCATATATATCGGGAGACCCGTAAATAATAAATTGATATAGTTGAAGCAGTCGTTAAGCCTTGTCGACGACCTTGGCGAGGTGTACATTCACTTCATGTAGCCATTAACTCCTCACTCAATCCCCACTGAACATCACGGGAGAGCGCGCTTTAAGCCTCGCCATATGACAAGCGACTTAACACCGAACGCCTAACTACATGAATAATGAGTAATAACAGAATGCGGTTAAATTAATTTGCTTAATGGATACATACATAATATGTACACAATAATCATCCTCTACTCACATGATACCATATCCGCGTATTTATCGATTCTTAAATAAATGCGATGAGTAACCGCTCGTCGAGTTATCCTGTACTTTTGACATCACATTATAACGAGAATAACTGCGTAGTAAAAACCATTGCGTCAAACACTTACCCAATGACGGAAACACGACGATGACGTAATCAAATTACATAAACGTTATTGGCAGGGTAGGCTGTATACCATCGCATTCAGTCAAATGAAAGTTAAATTTGAATTTGGAGAACGTTTGTACGTTTATTTGTGTTGTTGGTGGTAGAGCCAAGAGTTTATCAGGCGTAGTAGGTACCTACCTATCACCGCCCGCGGTACTCACTGCCATATTTACCATGAAATAACTGTTTTATCAGCAATTGTGACAGCAAGTGTTCTAACAGCAAACAAGTTTCTTACTAACGATTGCTAACGGGACTATTACTAACAAGAACTAACAGGGCTAATACTAACAAATCCTGCCAATCCACAATTACCAAATTATATTGTAACATCATCATCTGCTAATTGGACTAATTATCCCAGTCCATCCATGTTATAGATTCGATGATGTCAATAAACGGCGATATAATGAAACTGTGGGCCCCTGAGTGCACTCTACAGTATTTCCAGGATCTTGAATTGTCTGTGACCGTGAGACCTTCGAACGTCGGATGAATTGATCACGCCTGGGTCCGATTATAAGGGGTCACTGCAGGACGAGACTTGCGTCCAAATATGGAAGCACTAAATACTCTGTGTGAGGTCGGATCGACGCCATATATGGAAACATCATTTGTTTTGGCGTAGAGTCGTTTAGCTCTGTTAAATACAACAGCTTTTAAATACATTCTGATTTCACGTTCAAATATCGACACACACACATAGAATTTTGGATCCCAAATTCCTTTCATAGCTAGGAGATATTTTAATCTTAAAACTGGTGCACCGGAATATTTTGTAAAGTTCGCAAACAAATGTAGTGGTAGTGTGCAAGCCTCAAAAATTAAGAATAACATTTTCTTACCTAACCGTTATCATAAGTCGGTTGCGCTCCAATTTCTTATCGGCTGCGCAGGCGCAAGCGCGCGCCCTACGGAAGTGATCTCGCCAGCGGAGACGCACGCGCCGCGCCGGAAGTCGATTCACGGGTCATGGACCCTAATTCACGATTACGCGAAGATGTCATTTGCAAGTTGTTGCAACTTGAACGGAATAACAATGGCGCGCCTAGTTTTGAATAAACGAGTTTCGTGTCGCCATCGGTACAGTGCACCTAATAGAAATATGTAACTTTATACGGTCGTTCGTTTTCTATTAATGTAAAATTTTTGCAATGTTGTGTTGTTGTAATTTTGACATAAGTTTGCTAAGTGATTTAAATCGGTTATTTTTGTCCATTCTTCGGTTTAAAGAACTTTATTTCCCATAAGACATAGTACATTGTCACTTACAATGAGAAAATTCAATAGTGTATAGTATAGTTTTGTTCGGCGAAGTTGTAAGAGTGAGTGTGAATGTGGCTGTAGAGGCGTTTTAAGTATTTATGTAGGTAAATAAACATGATCGTGCATTATGCGTGCGTGAGTGAGTGCGCGTGTTTGAGTGTGTGTGTGTGTGTGTGTGTGTGTGTGTGTGTGTGTGTGTGTGTGTGTGTGTGCGTGTGTGTGTTTTATAAGTTTGCAATTTGTATTTTTATAGCTTAAGTATCTATTCTATATTGTTAAGAACATAGCTCTTTAGTAAATTTTTAAATTTTAAAGCAGAGTTTACATTGGTTATGTTTTGTGGTAACTTGTTATACATTGTAGCTCCTTCATGTTTTAGGCTTGTTTGTCCATAACGTGTTCTCGATCTGGTGACCTCTAATATATTAGTGTTTTTCCTACGTTTGCTATATTTACTTGGAGCTCTGACGTGAAAATGTAATTGTGTTTTTAATGTGCCCTTTAGTATTTTTCTGATTAGCATGCATGTGTTGTACGTATATGATTGTTTTATGTTAAGCAGCTTCGTGATTTTATACACTTTTTTGGTAGGCGTCAAGTAATCCATTTTGTAAAGCACTTTTATGAGTTTATTTTGTGTTCTTTGTAAGGGTTCTAAGTTACTCTTGGCTGCGGAACCCCATATTTCAGTTAGGTGTTCTATGTGTGGTTTTACTAAGGAGTTGTAAATGAGTGGACGTAGCTTTGGTGGTATGCATCGGGATAAATTTCTTAGACAGCTTAACAAGGAGATAAGTTTTGTTCGAATTTTTGTGATATGGGGTTTCCACGTCAGTTTATCGTCTAATATCAGTCCGAGATATTTTTCTTGCTCTGATTTCTGAAGTTTGTTATTATTTATGCTTAGTGTTAAGTTTTTATCAATATTTTTATTTTTTGCACAAAAAATCATATATGAAGTTTTACTTGTATTAATTGTTAAGAGATTATATTTAAACCATTCTTCTAGGGTGTTAAGATCTTTTTGACATTTAGTTGTAATTTCATTTATATTGTTACCGTAATAAAATAAACATGTGTCATCCGCGTATAAAATTATGTCACCGTTTAAGTTGAGTTTACTTATATCGTTAATGTAGATAAGGAATAGCAATGGACCAAGTATAGATCCTTGTGGAACACCATAAGTTATACGAGCCAATGAACTTTTATTATCAGTAATTTTAACAATTTGGTATCGATTAGCTAAATATGATTCTAAAATTTTGTATGCATTATCTTTAAATATGTATTCAAGCTTTTTTAGTAGAAGTGGGTGACTTACTGCATCAAAAGCTTTTTTAATATCTATGAATATCCCCAGAGCTATTTGTTTATTGTCAATGGCATTTTTAATGTTAGTAACCAAGTCAATGGTGGCTGCTAAGGTACTGGATTTTGGTCTAAATCCATACTGTTTTTTAGACAAGAAATCGACTTGATTTAAGTGCTCATACATTCGCGTGTAAAGTACCTTTTCGAATACCTTAGAAATTACTGGTAGGACCGATATAGGCCTGTAGTTGTTAGGGTCATATTTTGGGCCAGATTTATGGATGGGGCTTACTTTAGCTATTTTGAGGCAATCAGGAAATGATCCTTCATCTAAACATTTATTTATACAGGCGGCTAAGTTGTCAACTATTATATGTTTTATGCATTTTACTGTTTTGGTGTTTATTTCATCGATTCCAGAGCTTGAATTGTTGTCAAGATTATCTATAATTTTAGCAATTTCAGATGGAGTACATGGTTTAAATTTATTTATGGCTTGTTTGGAATCATAAAATTGCGTAAAAGGGTAAGTATTTGTGTCGTGATAGTGTTTGGGTATGATATTGGCTAGAATTGAACCAATGGTTGAGAAGAAGTTATTGAAGGTGTTACATATTTTTGTGTAGTCAGTAATAGTTTCAGTATTTACAATTAATTTAGTAGGGACACTGTAGTTTTCTAATTTATTATTAGCTAGGTTAGATATTAACTTCCACATCTTCTTAGGTTTTCTTCGACAGTTCTCAAAAGCATTTAGATAATACTGTTTCCTCTGTCGTTTGATTAGCGTGTTTACTTTGTTTTGCTCAGTCGTGAATATCTCTCTTAATTCGTTGTCATTCGGATTCTTTTTGAATTTCACCCAGGCTTCATTTCGTTTGTTGATACTTTTGATCACTTCTTGTGTTATCCAATCGTCCTTTGGTAAATTTTGTATTTTAGTTTTCCAGACTTTATTGTAATTAAGGTATTGTTTAATGAATTTTTGTAGTTCTGAGTAGTCATTATTTTCGTTAAAGAAAGTTGCCTGTTTCATCATTGAGCAAAGTGATGTGTAATTGACTGCTTCATATTGTATTTTTGGTTTTCGCACCTCTATAATCTTTTTTAGTTCGAAGTAAATCTGTTTATGGTCTGACATACTAGACTCAATTAGGCATAATTGATACCGATGCTTTTGAACGTTAGAGCAGACATGGTCTAATATTGTTTTGGTATTACTCGTTTCTCGGGTACAGTATTCAACATCAATTTTGTTAAGTAAAATATATCCAGCTTCTTTTATGCGGTTTCGGTATTCGATAGATCGATATTCGTTACATAACAGGTTAATATTGAAATCGCCAAACACAATGCAGCGCTTTCTGTGTTCCAAATATGTTGAGAAATTATCTAAAAACTTGTTCACATTGGTATCAGGTGGTTTATATACCAACCCTATGTTTAAAGCTAGTTTATGTAAGTAGATCCAGAGAAAGTTGTTTCTGTCAATATAAAGCGAGTCAGTTATTTCAAAACTAAAATTTTTGTGTATAAAAATTGACACACCTCCCCCTGTACCGTCGGTTCGGATGTTATATACATGTACATAATTTGGTAACTGTATTGATTGTGCCTCATATTCAGACATGAGCCAGGTTTCTGTTAGTAATATTATGTGCACTGTAGCAGGTATATATTTCAGTATACAGGTTAGTTCGTCAAATTTTCCTGAAGTAAGTATGCTCCGTACATTTGCATAGAAACATTTCAAAGACGAAGAGCTGGTAATAATATCCTGGTAGTTGTTTGCAAGTTGGTAGGAGATGTCACTATCTAAGTTTGGAATATTTAGTGTGTTAATTGTCGGACGAAGTGCTCCTAGTTTTTTGAGGCCCTTGCAATAATTTTAGGGATCCCTTTTATATATTTAATCACCAAATCGCTTTCTCCGTTTTCAGTACGCATATCCAGTTGTTTGCGCAAGTCGATCATATATTGTTTTTGCATTGGTGTTTGATCTGAGTATATTCGTTGGTTGCCATTGTTTAACTTTGATTTATTGCGGAGTAAAAATTTAACCGTATTTTCAGTTTCAAAACAAACCTTTATGGGTCGGGATTTCCCTGTGATATATTTTCCTAGACGATAGTATTTTACAGGTGTCGGACAGTCGGGGTGTATGGCACGTAGAATACTTAGAACCTTTTGTTTATCGTGTTCTTGCATTTTCTGCACGTTTGAGGTCGAGTCTTCTGAAATGCCGACAATGACAATATTTTTAGATCGCACGGCGCGGTCATGGAGCTCCGCAGCGAGATCTTCATAAGTAAGATTAGGTTGTGTGTTTTGCGATGCATGTGGAGTATGTTCTTGCCTGATCGACGGTGTTATAATATTTCCTTGACTTTCCAATTTAGCGACGGAGGATTTAAGATGATTTATGTCCGATGTCACTGATTTGCACATGTCCAACTCTGTTTCGATTTTATCGATCCGCTTTTTCATATCGTCTATTTGATGGTTAAATGTATTTAGGGAATCCTTGATAGTAGTGATTTCCTCTCTAATAGGTTTTAGTTCTTCGGAAAGAACATTACGCATCATAGATGGCATCATGCTCATAAATTTATTTATTTCCTGTGCCATCATTTTTTGAATCGATTCCGCTGACAAATTATCGTCCGAAGCCGTGGAGGAAGGCGATGACATCACGCTGGAGGAACCACCACGCTGTTGTGTTATATTTTCGGTACTTTGCACTTGCTTCGAGATACTTCTTATCGGAGTATTGTCATGTTTAGCTTGCTTCGGTTGCTTACTTGAGCATTCAGGGCATGTCCATGTTTTTTTAAAATCAGATGTGACTGGTTTTTTGTCTGTTGGATACAAACATTGGACGTGATAATAATGTTTGCATTTACTAATAATGTTGATAATAATGTTGGCACTGCTGGCGCCATCTGCGTTTGATTTACAACATTGAAATTTCATTCTTGATAAATTTTAAATTGGTTTAAGAAATTTTAGTGAACAAAAATTTCACTGTTAGTGCGGATCGATCCTGCGACCTAACGATCGTAGTGTCGACTTCTAAGAATTTACGCCACTCGATACTTGAGAAGCAGCGATGAATTTTGTAGTTAGATGATACTTTCTGTTGTTAGAGTGATTTGTTTAGCTTCTGGCAGTAATTAAAAGTTCTGCACTACCCACTTTTAATTTTTACACTGCACTTGTAAATCTTAGTTTTAGTCTAATTTTACACTATTTACATGTATTTAATCACTGATTTTTGCACGCACAGTTGATATTTTAGTTCCTCTATAGTATCACTATACTTGACTAAAGAAACAATTGGTTTAGACACTGTTAATGAATTAATTTCTTAGGAGCGTAACGTAACGTGTCTACTCTGAATGAACTGCGAACGCCGAAAAAACTTCGTCATTGTAAAAGTATATTTACTTACATTTAAATCATCTTCTTATGAGGCAAGTAACGAGTTTCCTTTATGACCAAGAGCTTAAAATATAATGCTTACCGAAAGATAATTCCGGCTGGAAGCTCGAAAGCTAAGTCTTTCGTTCTCCTCTCTTCTGTTTTAACCTGCAACGAATATTAATTGATACCTTTGGCGTTGGTGACAACTCGTATCAGGGGACCTCATTGTACTTGTTTATCAGCTATTTAAATAAAAAAATCAAGTTATGTACAGGATTGCTAATAATATAACACTAATCTTCACTTCTGATGACCGCTGAATATTACGCGCAAAAGTACTGTATGTGTTTTTTAAATAATTTAGGCATCCAAACCAGAGTTCGCGAACTAGTGTCAGCACAAAAACATTAGGTCGAACAAATAAACCAGACAAGTAGTGTTGCGATCGTTGTCGCGTCCCATTTCGCGAATTACCTAACTCGATTATTGAATTTATTGAGACTTGCCGTACTTGCTCCGGACCACCGGCTTTGCCACTTCGTATATGGAAGCCGATTGCGCAATAACGTGTTGTCTTTTCAACCATTATCATACAACATCGGATTAGGCAATGCTAAAACAGAAATTAATAGATCCTCTTGTAACTGGACCGTTATAAATCTTTCGTTGTTGAACGACCTCGTAGGGCAGTTACTGTTGGTAACTGGTAGCGACGTAGTGACCCTGCGTAGCGAGGTGCTACGGGTTTGATTCCCAAACGGGGCAGGCATTTGAATGACAGATGTTGTTTTCCAAGTTTACAATGGCCATGCCACTCGCAGCACAAAATCCTTGTACCCACAAGACTGGATTGGATTGACACCCGTCAAGAATTACAGCATGCATTGTAATGCAGCCCTTTACTCCATGTTCCTCCAGTAGGAGTTAAACCCTTGCATCCAAGGCAGTTTTACGACTACTCTCTAACAGTGGCAATCGTACTCGTATCTATTCAACAGAGTAATGAGTCTTCCGAAGCCCGAAAGATTGTTCCTAATTCAGTCACTAACGATCACATATTTACCGGGTTTTTCAATCACTTATAATCGACAGAGGCCATCGGGCTATCAGCATTCTATCGCCTAACGTAATCTAATTCCATTGAACAATTATTAATGGGGACTTTTCAATAAAGTTAATAGGATTACTCGGCACTAATTAAACGCGTATATCTATTGAAGTGCTCATAGTTTGTGATGATCCTAAGTAACAACGGGCGTATTCGATAGATGGATGGGTGACCGGTAGTGGTGAAATTTCTTAAAATCTTTCGTGCTTTGGAGAACACGTAAAACCGTTACCTGATTTTTGTCCTTAGATAAAAATCGTTAAGCCACGTCGGGGCCTACTGTCGGTATAAAAACTTCCAACAGTAGTCGATACAGTAGCGTCGAGTACCTACATATATTATAAGCCCTCTCTGGTACGCGGAGAGATACATGCTCAGTACTGCTCAGTAGTGGGTCATTACCTAACAGTTTGAATTTGAAACTATCTATTGTGCTTAACGCAGTTAAGGAAAGTCTTAAAATGTTTATATGAGCCGTACAAGCTTCTACGGAACATTGATAATTATTTGCTTAAATTAGTCATTCACCATATATATTTACATAGCGTATCAGCTAAAATAAAATAGTAAGTTAGACCTAAATGAACTATATGTGCTGGTATTACGGTTCAAAATAGAAATTAATAGTTGTCATTTTACGTTGCTTTGGAAACACCACGAGCAAATATAGTTCATCGCTTCGGCTTATCAGTAGGCTGTAATTACATAAACAAGTACTTTACATGGTTAAGATATG
This sequence comes from Hesperia comma, assembly GCA_905404135.1. Taxonomy (NCBI): domain Eukaryota; kingdom Metazoa; phylum Arthropoda; class Insecta; order Lepidoptera; family Hesperiidae; genus Hesperia; species Hesperia comma. Next base: position 7,687,424 of record FR990021.1, on the reverse strand, counting down.
CGAAGAAGCTATAACTTTTGAGAACTATGTATTTACTCGTGTAATGTCATTAATACAAACAAATTCCTATGTAATAGTTTAAATTGACATATATTTTATACAGCTATTCTTAAGCCACATACATAGGTAGTACCAGAACTGAAAATCGCTGGGGAAGCAATGTCCTGAAATGGAGCCTTTGGAAACGACAGGGCGCCCCCTAGAAGTCAAGAACAACTCCTGGATTCAGTAAGCTTAAGACCGTTCAGAGTGAAGTGCGTTAGGAGAGACCCATGTCCAGCAGAGGCCTTTTAAGGCTAATGAGTGAATGAATGATGTAGAAGGAAGGAATTAGATCCACTTCCTCTTATCATACACACTCAAAAAAATATTTCTTCCGATGACAATGCAGGTTTTTTAACCGACTTCAAAAAAGAAGGAGGTTCTCAATTCGACCGTATATATGCTTTTTTTTATGTTTGTTCAGCGATTTTTTCGTCGTTTATGGGCCGATTTTGATAATTCTTTTTTTGTTGTAAAGTAGCGCAGTGGGGTCCTTTTAAAAGGATCACCAGGATCTGATGATGGCATCTCGGAGAAATCGAGGGCAACTTTCGAAAATTGTAGGGACGACTAGTGTGTTTGTTAATGTTTTCATAAGTACATGAAAGCGCTACAATTTCTTGAAGGTCTGGAGTCGATCTGATGAAGCCGAAAGACAGTCGAGGGAACTCCTCAACGATTTACTGCAGTTATCTAGTGTTTGAGCTTGATTAATTTGTAGTGACGAGAACTTTACACCTACATGTTGAATTAAGCGCCATCTGGCGAGTAGTTTTTGAGTTATGTCTGCTTATCGAGGTGGAAGTCGGTTATTTTTTTGGTAAAAACCAATAATAATTTTATTTGATTTGTTATTATTCTCAGGATTGTCTTCAAGCGAATATTCTTAAGTATGAATATCAGAGTGATTGCTTTTTTAATAATAATATTTTACTAATAATAAATTGTTATTATGCATAGTTAATTTACCTTCTCAGCAATAAATTTATAAACGTGTTTGATAAACTATTAATTTATTTAAATTTTACGTTACTACAACATGATTCACCTTCAAATGTTGTGACCATCCCGCTTTAGGAATATGGCAAATGTTGATAAATCTTTATAAGTACCTCATTTAAATTACATTAATAAAATTAATTTCATTTTATGTGATTTCATTTGATTACATTAATTTGCCCTTAAGTTTTCTACTACTCGTAGTTGGATGGATTTAAAATGTTATAGGTATAGTGACCGTTAAGTCCGTTTATAAATCAACTAGCTATCCACCCGCTGCTTGGCCCGCGCGGAATTAGTTTTTTTTTCATTTTCATCCCCTACTTCAGCCCTTAAAGAGTTGATTTTTTTTATTGGTAGCTAATGTTTGACCTTGGCAGACGAAACTTAGGCATAAGAAGTTCATATTTGTCAACTTTAGTGCGTTTTTGTATAAAAACATTATTAAATGCATACTGTATAAATTCCATATATGTATATATTGTACATATTGAAATATTTTGCCTACATCGTAAGAGAATTGTGATTTAAGACAATCATGACGACTAAATGTTTTAATTTTTAATTCTCTTTGAAGTTCTATAAGAAACGGAACAATGACGCCTTCGTCTCGGTTCTAGTTCCTTTTAATTTCTACTAACTGCCTTATTATGTCTCATTATTGCATTATCTCTCTATTATTAATTAGTATAATGCATAAAAAGTACTAGTATAATTTATACCTATTCCTTCTCATCCGCTAACCTACAAATTTACTCCGTACAAAATTACTTGGGTTTAAATACTTGATGGAATGTTTATAGACCCAATATCATGACGATAGATTCATACTACTTTAGTAATTCAATTTATAGGCTCCACGGCTACTTATGCTAAACACACGTTCAACATAAATGTCCAGAGACTGGCCTTCATAAATGTCCATAAATGGGCATCGACCCGAATGTCCGAAATGCCTTCAACGGATAGGTACGATACGATAAGAAAATCACAAATCAAATCAGTTCAATCAAAATTTGCGATTGTGGCGGTGACAAATTATACACGATTGGTTTTTCATTGCGACTGCCTGACACCAAGGTTGGCATAGCCTTTTACTGTGATACCTTTCAAGAGGCAGGATTTGTTATTTTGATTTCAAATTGTACTGAGTTAGAGATTGATATAGGTAATCACTGTTTTGCCATTACGTTTACGTACTGGAATTAATATTCATAATGACTTGTGACCTCTTGAGTCTATCAAGCACAAACATTTACTTTTTGAGCTATCGGCCCTTTTTGATCAGAATTGAACTGATCTTCACAATCACAACATCACCACTTATATACATTACACATCTGCTTCAGAGATATCGCCGAAGGGTTTTACAAAAGGAAACGGTAAACAAAATTAGTTTTCAATGCTCTTGCAATTTATAAAAAAGTACGTACTTACTATAATAATATTACACCGTTGATTTTATTAAAAAAAGGAAGAAGCTGATAAATTCTTTTAATTTGTGATCACATTCTGAAATATACATTAAAATTGATAATTCAGTATGTTTAGAGCAACCATTATCTAATATTATCATCCCGAGCTAAAAAAAACGCTTACCATGGACTAGTGCTATTCTAACCGTTCCTGGTCCTAACATTTATGTATCAATCGTCTGATCATTCTTTTCTTTAATATTTCAACTAGCTATCCCGTCACGACTTCACCCGCGTAGAATTTTTGTTTTAGTTTATCCCGTCTTTTATCTCTGTAGAGGGCTAATTTTCAAAAATCCTCGTCAGGAGCACACACTCTTCATGTCCCTACACTCCCCAAGTAGTGTCTCGGCTGTGCGACGGAAGAGTAATAATACTCGTGTTATTGATGTATGGATCCCACGAATGACACCTGAATGTAGCTCCAATTCCCAGCACAGTGACAATCGTCTTGTCATCTAGATTTGTGGTTAATGGTACCTACAAGTGTAGTTCGCGTGACCATGCATGTAATATTAAATGTCTGTCGCTAGGTGCTTAAATAAAGTGAATGTTAACACGAATATGACTGTGCGTGTGCAATGCAAATAATGCAATAATATATAAAGGAGACTGCGTATAATCGAGTCAATAGCTAGACGAATTAGGCGCACTACAAGCGTGAGACTGATGCTATCGTAATAACTCGAAAGTGTAGCGAAATTTAAGTTGCTTAGTAATGAGTTAACTTATTTCATTACATAGAAATTTTAAAAGAGTATAAAACCTGGTAGTCGTAATTTCGATGTGATAAAATATTTTAGACATGAAAAACTTATAAAAACCCAAAAGAAAATATTTAACTGTCACATTAGGCCGGTCATTGATTGTCTAAATTTAGAAGCATGTTATAAAATAGATTCATAGTAAACATCCTTACATACCATGATAACTATTGTATGATATGATATGATACACTTGAGTTGCCCGGAATATGGAACTGCAACTCCCTGCTAAATACAAAAATAACTATACTCACAGTCCAATTTTGTTTGTATGTAACATTTACTTACAACATTTAAAATTCTCGCCGTTAATCTACAATGTACCTTAATCGCAGGGGCGGAAAGCATTGAATGGTATGCAAACAAAACGAATTCCGTTTCGAATGCGACCGTAGCGCGATAGTAGTGAAGTCGTGAACGTATCGAGTGCCTACGAGTGAGGTGGGGCGTCGACCGGCGCCAAGCCGCCGCGCCCGCGACCTTATTACGACGCTTCTTGTTTGCTCCTCGCCCAACGCAACCTCCTTGTCCATCGATTCCTATAATCCAGCCCGGCTCTCCTGTTCCACTTACACTTAGCGCAAATAGGCCAGGTGAACGAACCAACTAATCTTCTGGTTTATGGCACGTAAACAGTATTTGGTGGAGACAATTAGGTACTTTTGTAAAGATATAAGAAAAACAGAAAATGAGGCTGGACGTTTGATATAACGGAAGTCGCTAAAGCCCGCCTTCAACATACTTGGGCATCACACGCGTTGCAAATAAATAGAGGAACGATATTAAGCTTGTTTATTAATAAGCGATCGGTATATTGACAAGCTCGCACCATTTTACCGAACAGTAGAAATGAAAAGTCTTCCCTGTAACTACATAGATACTCAGGAATTTTCTTGACAGTAGATTTATCAGTTAAACAAATTAAAAATGAAATACATGTACTTAAACAAATTAAATTTTGACATTTTACTTCAATAACAATAAAATTCTCACAATGAATCAAATTCAAGAAATTAATAAGTATGTAATAAACGCTAACACTGATCATTATTTGAACAACAAAACATAGTGAAAGGCAGTATGTAAAATCCAATTATACAGTAGCACCGTTTGCATTGAATGAAAATATATTCAATTCGCAATGACAATTTACTCGCATATTTTGCAAGCGCGCCATATGTAATTTGACCGCTACCATATCATATAAATCAAAACAAATGTCTGTCTGGACCGGAGACTTGAGCGATGCAGCGACAACAGACACCAAACACGCGACACAGTTATGATACATTTTATTTTAATCCGAACGTTTCTAAGACGAACAAGCTTACACCCGGCGACCTGTTCGCATGTTATAAACATTCGCTAATGTGACGATTTTGAATGAAATGTCTGCCAAAGAACGCCTCTCTAATTATAAACGAGCGATCGCAAAAAATACTCCTCACATCACTACCCGACCAAAAACAAATGTCTCGACCCAACAACATCTTCACTACGGAGTCGTGATCGTTCAATTCGATGGAGTGACATCAAAATGTGGCAGACAGGTAAATATTTAGTGCATCGCGTACTTGAATACTTGCCAATGATTGTTGGACTTCAATCGTCTGAAAGACCTCTATTCCCCTTATTTATTACATGCACGATTTAACCTTATTGTCCTTTTTTGTTATTAAATCAGTTAGCACGAGAACGAAATGAAACGAAACGCATCACTAATTAGTTCACTTTCAGTCATTAAACAAAATTTAAATCTTATTGAAAAACAAGTCAGATAAGTGAAAATTGAAGGCCAGAGCGTCAATTCGTTGTACGTTTTCTAAAACCAAAGAGTATATATATACGATTTAAATTAGTGGGTTAACAATCGAACAATTAGTGATGCGAGGGACGAGAGCCAAGAAAGCGACAATACATTAACCTACACTGTTGTAGGGAAAACCGTCACACGAGTTTTGCTCAATTATAGTGAGCAAGCGAGCCTAAGATTACTGGAAGGGACATTTCAACATTTGCCTTACGCAAGTTCTTAGTTGTCTTAAGGCAATTAACGTAAAAAACAGTTTGGATCAGTAGGTAGGATACAGAATTCGAACCTTAATTATTATGTAATTATAAATATAAGAAGTGACATCTCACACTATTTTAAGACTTTGAAAACATTGGACGGTGATATAAACAAAACTTGTCATGGTAATTTATATCATTATTGTTGATGTTCTCTACAAGTTTTTTCAACCATACAAAATATCGATAATCTGTTCCTGGGAATTCTGGAAAATCTGTACCTAGGTAGGTATACTATTTTTATTTTATTTTAATGTTAGTTTACCATGTTTATCAACATAGAGGCAAAAATTTATTTTTTACTTTATCATCACCTTTCACCGCAAATTTCAGTTTGATCATCAAATTTAATCACCCTGAAAGGAGAATGGGCGGTTTCGTACCAAGTATTGTAACACTTTATGATGTATGTCATTAAAAAGGTCTTAAAAACTACTAAAACTTTTTGTATGGCAGCAAATCTGGATCTAGTGCAGGAAAAAAGATATAGCCTATTCTATGATGCGCGCTATCATGCAATTCAGCACGTTAGCGCGCTTCGTAATCGCGCATTTATGCACCGCACCGCCGCTACCTCACTCCCCTTCGCCCCGCACTCACCAGTCGATGGTCCCGTGCAGCTAAATTGTATACGGGTAGAGGTAAATAAACTTCTACCCGCAGCTATTGTCTAATACGAGTATAATGTGCTTTATGATTGGCTAATTAAACCTGTCACGTTGTTTCTCGATATCGTCAAGTGAGTTGTGGCTGGCTACTCCGTCGTGCACGATCGTTCGTTCGTTGTGTGACTGCGCTGTATATAATTATCAGTTTTATTTAACCGTTTAAGTGGAAACCGTTGACCTACGCTTGTTTTATGGACCTCTGATTACAACCTCTATATTTTGAACTATGAATCAACATTGTGTGACTTGTGGCTTCTACTAGCTTCATAAAATATAACTTATGCCCGGGATACACGAGGCTAGTTTTTCAAGCTAGGATAGCAAGCTAGTTCTCTTCGAAACTGTCTTGGCTAGCTGACCTGACTTGGAATACGCTAGTTCTGTTTACATGAGGCTATATTATTTTAAGCTAGTATTATTGCTGTGACTGAGGTGACCACACGTCCAAAATGAACTGCACGCGAAAAAAAAACACTATTCGACTGAAACAGTTACTTCAAAAACTGTGCCAATTCGCACTAGACGAACTAGAAGAAGAATTACAGAAACGGGTGTGGACAAGACCCTGGATTTTAAGAAGAGATGAACGTGGATCATCATAAATAGGAAGGGTAGCGTTCCACAAACATTCATGTTCACGGTATAGTTGTACGATCTTTAAATTAATCTCCGTACTTAGTTTGGGCATTTTAAATCTCAAAACACGTCGCGGAGAAAAACAAACAAAACGCGTGGTTACTGCTTTACTAGTCAACTGAACACTAGCTTCGCCGGCTACATGAAGCTAGTACACAAGCCAGGATAGTAAAATCAGTGGTGCCCGGGATACACGAGGCTAGTTTTTCAAGCTAGGATAGCAAGCTAGTGTCAGTAAGCTAGCAAGCTAGTACTTCTGGCTTCGTGTAGACAAAACTAGCTCCATTTATAAGCTAGTAAGCTAGTTGACAAGCCAGGATAGTTTTAAATAGGATGGAGTTCTATTTTTTAGGCTAGTAGCGCCCCCTACCACTGATTTTACTATCCTGGCTTGTGTACTAGCTTCATAGCCGGCATGTACATGTAGCCGGCGAAGCTAGTGTTCAGTTGACTAGTAAAGCAGTAACCACGTGTTTTGTTTGTTTTTCTCCGCGACGTGTTTTTGAGATTAAGATGCCATTTCATTTTGGACGTGTGGTCATCTCAGTCACAGCAATAATACTAGCTTAAAATAATTAGCCTCATGTAAACAGAACTAGCATATTCCAAGCCAGGTCAGCTAGCCGAGACAGTTTCAAAGAGAACTAGCTTGCTATCCTAGCTCGAAAAACTAGCCTCGTGTACCCCGGGCATGGTGGGTGGCGCTACTAGCCTAAAAAATAGAACTCCATCCTATTTAAAACTATCCTGGCTTGTCAACTAGCTTACTAGCTCATAAATGAAGCTAGTTTTGTCTACACGAAGCCAGAAGTACTAGCTTGCTAGCTTACTGACACTAGCTTGCTATCCTAGCTTAAAAAACTAGCCTCGTGTATCCCGGGCATTATAAATGAAGCTAGTTTTGTCTACACGAAGCCAGAAGTACTAGCTTGCTAGCTTACTGACACTTGCTTGCTATCCAAGCTTGAAAAACTGGCCTCGTGTATCCCGGGCATAACGGTCAATAGCAAAACTACTCGCTTCGTTGTATATCGATTTTACTATGTAGTTTCACTATCTCACACTAGATGTCAATAAATGTAGGATATAACAGGGACGGACTCAAAATATAAGAAAAGTGTCGCCATCTAATGTCGAGTAGACAGCACTTCATCCTTTTCTTTGAAAATGTAAACGTCCATAACGTTGTGCACAAGACGGGCGCCGACGGTAAACTGACTTTAGGCCACGCCTACAGTGATGATGACGTCAGGACCTAGTTGAGTCACAGTGCACAGTTGCTTAGGCCGTCTCCTATCTATATTTTTTTGCTTCATGTGTGTAACACATATTTTTATTTCATTGAAACCCTAAAATAGGGCTTAATTATTACAAAACTTTTAAAACATTGGAATGCAAATAATTCTTTACCTGCATTCAGTTATTAAATATTTTTGTATGCATACCATATAACAGTCCCAGGACAACATGTTTATACAAGTCGCAACTTGTTACAAGGGTTGGTACGCACCCCATACAAAAGTGCCCATTCTCCTTTGTTAATAAATGTAGTTGAAACTTGACATATTTCTAGCTAAAATGACAGTCCCAGGATGCCTACTTTTCATCGCAAAAAACAAATTCCTATAATCAAAGCTTCCGTTCTAACATGAGCAATATCAAATGCCACTTCTAGTAGGTACGATACGATTGCTTTTACAGTTAATAGTTGAGACAAGGCGGCAAGAAAGTGGACTTTCACTCTGTAAGTTGATGCTTTACTCCTTATTCTATCACACCTCATTTGATTCCAAGGGCTAAGTTTATAGCGCCATAAACAACCAAGAACTTGTTATCTGTAAGTCAACAAACGAAACCTTCGGATAACTCTTCCGAAAGTCGGTCGAACTGTTGGGTACCTAGAACAGTATTATTCGAACTTTTTACGAGTCCTGTGCGTGTTTGAGATCTTGTTCTTGACTTATACAATTTTTTTTCTTTATTACTAAGTACAGTATGTTTTAGATACATATATATTAATAAGTAAAGAAAAAATAGACCCATTTTTTTGCTAAAATAAATGACTTTTCTTCAATCAAATTTCGAGATACCAATACCAATTTTATACGAAATACCAAAGTACTTACAACTTTTAAAACATTGCATGTCTATAAATAGAGTGCTAAATGGTATGTGGAAAAAGCTCAAAAACTATTTTATATACTAAAGTTATTTTGAAATACATTTAGGTATCTATTATAAGACAAGAATTAAACAACATAAAACAACCACTTCACAAGAGAATTATGGTCGGATTTCGACCACAAGATTGCTTAAATATAATATTTGTCTTAAATATAAAATAGGATTATTTGTAATGTGTCAATCTAGCAGTCCTAAAATGTGCGATAAAAAAAATACTGAACGACCTTTAGTTTATTTTAGTATCATGGGTTTTGCAACCGAATGAAAAACACAGCTTTTTTAATCAATTTTACTGTTGAATATAATTGTATTTTACACAGGGTATTGTTCCGTTCATATCTTTCTTTTCTATTTCCTCGATGGCATTAATTCAAATCGTTCGTCTTCCATTCGCTGCGTTGATTGGTGGATTTCAATTGTCCACGCTTTTAGCCAATAGCAACGCGGCATGAATGCCCATGCACGGTATAGAAAACAGACTAGTTCATAATCGAGTCTAATCGCATACGCACCGATCCGTTACGAAAATTCTACCAAAAATTCGAAATCTACATTCTGAAATCAACCGATTATATCGTCCCAACACGATCTAAGTTCAATGTTTAAGTTCAGTTCATCCGTGGATATTATAATAAACCTTTTGAAGACATTTTAGTACTTTTCTATCGCGCTGTGATCCCAAAGTGACGCTGGCCACCTGGGAATGTGTAAGTGAGTGCCGTGGACGAGGGGCTAGAAGCTGACCCCGTGTAGCAGTCCAAAAGGTGAGTCGTGCAAATTATTTGCTTTGGGTTTCAAGCAGACGTTGAATCCTGATCTGTTAGCGCGGTAGAGAAGAAGCGAACACTTATGATAGATGCCATTCGTATTTCTCGCAATCTATTTAGGTGTTAACCCATGAAAGGTCAAAACCCTTTCAGGGTATATTCTAAATGTACATATATCTGGGCTGTCTAAAACGTATTGAATAATAATAAAATTGAGTGTTAAAATATCACTACATGTTGCATTCTTTGTTAAATTATTCTAAGATCGTAGCACATCTAGGAAGTAAAACATCGTTTCTAAGTATAGCCTAGGTATGTCGGTCTCGGAGTATTAATAAGGATGCAGTGAGCTACTAATGGGTCAACCTTATTCATCTGTTATCTTTCATAGTTTTATATCTAGTTCAAGATAACTAAATGACGTCAGTTTATTGTCTTAGTATTGTTATGACGGCCGTAAACTTATAGTAATTTCTATTTCTACCACTGAGCTGTAGAACTAACTAATTTTAACAGTGAAGCAAAATTGTTAATAAATTTTAAAAAATCTCTCCGTCCTTCCATCCATATTTAACCTACAAATAAACTAATATATTGGCTTTAATATTTTAAGCCTTCTAAATTCAGCGGTTTTCCGTTGTCTTCGAGTCTTGAATCCACCTGGTACACTTTAAGACACCATGCTATTGTATCGCCGAACGTAAACCTTTGCAAGTCACAGCTGGGATTTTACCATACAGATAAGAAATTATAGGAACAAGTCCTATAATTTCTTATCTATCTTCTTATCTATAACATCTTATCTAAAATGTCTTTCTTCTTAATTTGGGTATTTTTATGTGTATTTTAATATTTAACGATTTTTTGAATAACTTTTAAATTTTTGTGTTTATGTGCCTGGACTAGTGATGTGCCGGATCGTTAAAAATGTACTATATCCGCGGATACGGATATTTGGTGTCAAGATCCGCGGATACGGATACGGATCTGCATTTCCTTACTTTATATTAATTTACTTTACCCAGTATTAATTTACATTATCAGAATAATCATTCAATTAGAATTTATTTTTGGTTTTGGACCGACGAGGGATGGTATGTTTGTGACATTGTCGTCGTTCTATAAGATAAACTAGCTTCAACATACTTAGTTCATAAGTCCCTTCAAAGTTGGTGATCTATCAGAAGACCTACCAATCTTTGTATCAAGTTCTTTTTAAAAATTTCAAAATGAAATTAATATCTACAAACAGATAAATTACAAAAATAGAAACCATCTCCAAAAATTCTAAAAGTAAAATTTTAAGCGGTTTAAAACAATAACATATTCAAGCTAACGCAATAGCGTTAATTCATTAAACTGTTTTTATAGAATCACAACTTCGCAGAATCAATCATTAAGAAGACATTGATCTTCATCTCCCACGTTATTGCGTTCACTATCGACGGGTTGTTTATGTTTACATCATGTGACTCTGTACAAAGTATCGTATTCGTAACCAGTTTACCCGACATAATAACACCCTTCTTATCACTATTAAAACGTCCCAAAAGGCGTGTGCCCAACAGGTTTTATCGATGTCATTATATTATCGATCGACTTATTTACTTACCTACCTACTATAAAAGACGAAACTACTATATAAGACAATTTTTTCATAAATTATAAGTTTAAAAAAATGTACATCAAAATTAATAAATAGAGATAACTCAAAAACTAACCATTAGATGTCAGTATAATTGAAATGCGATCACACGAGAAGCACTAGTTTTGATTTTAAAAAAATATTTATGAGTTCACACATATAAAAAAACATACAGACGAATTGAGAACATCCTCCTTTTTAAGATCGGTAAAAAAGTGACATAAACTAAATACGTTATGACGTTATTTACAAATATATACCACTATTTTTTAGATTTATCAGCCGTACTAGAGAACCGCCCGCGCTTCGCTTCGGGACCCGTAGGTAACAGCCGCGTAGGTCCCGCTCCCGTAGGAATCTCGGCCAAAGATAAGCCTATAATATGACATACTGAAACATCAACATCAGAATCCGTCCTGTCTTCACTCAAGGCTAACATAGCCGTGGGGATTCACTTTCGGGGCCGGTGGCCTCCTGACTGAAGTGTCTGCCGCGGTCCGTAACAACGGACTGGTCGTTGGGTTGGGGTTGGGACCCTGTATGGGTCCTCGAAGATTGTCCAGATGGTGATGTGGAGTATGGGTGTCTAGTCCGGGGAGTCATGATGATTTTCACGCTGCCCGGGCGATCAGGCCCTACCAGGTGAGACCCGCTGGTGGGAATCCCAGCAGGAGCCGATCTGCGACCGGACGGCGGCTTGCGGTCTTGTCCGAGGTGGCTCATGTCGGGCTGCTCCCGCGCACTAGGTCACGCGGGAGTGCCCAACGGTCCGGGGGGCGGGCGTGGAACGGCGCCAGGTTCCGCAGGTGCAGAAACCGTGCCGCGTCCGCGCGCGCAAACATCTGTTGCGCTAGGTGCTCCACAAAGGCGTCCAGGCTCTCAACTCTGAGGTCCCGCTGGATGGTGGCGTTTCTCACGCACCACGGTGCCCCTGCCAGCCGGCGCAGCGTTTTGGATTGAACCACGCGTAGACGCCTGCGTTGTGGTTCACTCGGGAGTGCGTACCAGGCTGGGGCCGCGTACGTGAGTCTGGGGCGGATGTAGGTCTTCCAGATGGTGGTTTTGACCCTCAACGGGAGACTCGAGGAGAGCGCTGGACGTAGCGTTGCAGCTGCTGCCTGGCGTGATTTATGACGTTGGTCACGTGGGGCTTCATAGTCAGGGATCAGTCCAGGGTTACCCCAAGGTACTTAGGTGTCTTGTCCAGGCAATGTCTTGGTTGAGGAGCTTTAGAGTGGGGTCGCGCATCGTGGTTCCTCCGAATTGGATGGCCTACGTCTTCCCTACGTTGATCGCCATCATCCACTCGTGTAGCCACTTGGGGCGGGCGTCGAGGTATCTTTGCATTTTAACGGCGGCGTGACCTGACTTAATCGAGGTGGTCAGGTACGCCGCGTCGTCCGCGTAGAGGGCGAGCATGGCGCCCCCCTCCGCTGGGATATCGTTCGTGTAGCACGAGTAGAGGGTAGGCGAGAGGCAGCTTCCTCAACATCAGATATAACATTTGCCTATGATTTAAGTAAATTACATCTACTATTTGATAGCGTGATTCAGAACTTGCAAATGAATTTTACTAACGCCATCTATTAACAAAATCCGGAACTAAATATCTAGCAACTAACAAAAGATCGATCTTCCCATAGGAATGAGATGTTTTTCCACGGTAAAAAGTAGCCTACGTCACTCTCCACCCTCCTAACTATCCCCATACACAAAAACCATACCATATAATAGCCATGTTGCGACGTGAAAGAGTCACAAACAAACAAACAAACACACTTTTACATCTATATATATAAAAGCGAAAGGTCACTGACTCACTGACTCATCACGAAATCTCAGAAACTACAAGTGCTAGGAGTGTGAAATTTTGCATGCGGGTTCTTTTAAGGATGTAAGTGCTCACTAAGACGGGATTTTATGTAATTCAACCTCTAAAGGGGTGAAATAGGGGTTGAAAGTTTGTATGGAAGACTGTCATTTTTTAAGTTAGAAACATGAAACTTTATTTTTGGGCTACTGATTAAAAATTAATAGATACGTATTTAAGCGTTTCTGGAAATTCTACCCCTAAGGGGGTAAAATAGGGGTTGACAGTTTGTATGGAAGTCCGTCATTTTCTAAGTTAGAAACATGAAATTTGCCATGTATTGTATGTTCCTTGGGGAGTGTAGGGGACCAAGAGAGGATTTTTGGAAATTCCACTCCGAAGGAGATGAAAGGATGAAGATGAAGGAGGGATGAAAGGGGTGAAAACTATTATATGAAAATTCTACAACATTGAAGTTAGTGACTTGGAAATTTGAATTTTGGTTGCTTACTTCAAATTAATGAATACGTGTATCAGATTTTTTTGATAATTAACCCTCAACCCCTTTAAAAGGGGGGTGAAAGATTGTATGGGACTTAATAAAATTTTCAAGATAGAAAGCTGAAAATAGGTAAATACTCTTTGTTGTAAATAAAAAATCAAGTGTTTTTTCGAATTAACCCTCCAACCCCTAAAAATACGGGGTGAAAATTTGTGTTTTTTTCGTTAGTTTCCAAGTTAGGGACTTGAAAATGAATGTCCAGTCTCTTTGTTAAAATTAAAAAATGTGCTTCAGTATTTTTTCAATATCACCTTAAAAATATATAGGTAGGTGTAAAATTAAATAGAGATTTAGTACTCCAAATATTTATACGAGACGGGAAATTTACTTAGGACATTTCCACGGGATCGTAAAATGCAAATTCCTGAAAAACTGATTAAAAATTAATAGATACGTATTTAAGCGTTTCTGGAAATTCTACCCCTAAGGGGGTAAAATAGGGGTTGAAAGTTTGTATGGAAGTCCGTCATTTTCTAAGTTAGAAAAATGAAATTTGCCATGTATTGTATGTTCCTTGGGGAGTGTAGGGGACCAAGAGAGGATTTTTGGAAATTCCACTCTGAAGGGGATGAAAGGGGTGAAAACTATTATATGAAAATTCTACAACATTGAAGTTAGTGACTTGGAAATTTGAATTTTGGTTGCTTACTTCAAATTAATGAATACGTGTATCAGATTTTTTTGATAATTAACCCTCAACCCCTTTAAAAGGGGGGTGAAAGATTGTATGGGACTTAATAAAATTTTCAAGATAGAAAGCTGAAAATAGGTAAATACTCTTTGTTGTAAATAAAAAATCAAGTGTTTTTTCGAATTAACCCTCCAACCCCTAAAAATACGGGGTGAAAATTTGTGTTTTTTTCGTTAGTTTCCAAGGGGACTTGAAAATGAATGTCCAGTCTCTTTGTTAAAATTAAAAAATGTGCTTCAGTATTTTTTCAATATCACCTTAAAAATATATAGGTAGGTGTAAAATTAAATAGAGATTTAGTACTCCAAATATTTATACGAGACGGGAAATTTACTTAGGACATTTCCACGGGATCGTAAAATGCAAATTCCTGAAAAATAACTTCCAAGCCAAGAGCGAGTTGGACTTTCTTATGAAGGGAAAGCAGCAAATATTAAACTACATGGGCGATTTTGTTCGATATTAAATTGAAGTTGTAATAAGATTTCAGCCTGAAAAATCTTTTTTTCTAAAATAAGTCTAAAGAAAAGCACTGTCGAGTTCAGTAAATATACGCTATATACCTAACAAAATTCCACGCGGGCGGAGCCGCGGGCGGAAAGCTAGTTTATAATATTAGTAAGAAAGTAAGAATAATATTAGTAAGAATTCAACAGGCACCTCGCACGAGTAGCATTAACCTCAGAATCGGATCTTTATTATCAAAAATCACAGGCTCGACTTTTGAATTATGACCTTGTAAATAAATCAACATGTTATTTTTAATTTTACGTCGCTGATCAGCGAAGTGAGCTATTCGTACGTGAATTTCGGGCGACGTGTCACAACTCGACAACATTTCGTTACGTCCGAGCGTCGATCTATAATTAGGTGAATTATTTGTCTCTATTGGCATTCTCCCGGATGCAATGCGAATAATTATAAGCGATATATTCGTTGTGTACGTAGATAGGTAATGGGATAAGATTATTTTTAATTGCACACGTTGAATTCCTTAACAAGCGTATTTCACACAAAAATCTCCAAACCGATAATGAAAATGATCTCGCATTTTTACATTATTTGCATTTAAATTAATATTTGACGATTTATTTGCTCTGAAGATACATCGATTTAATTTTACCATGATAAGTGCGTTCAGAATTAAACATATTATTAACCCACAATTAGGTTCTGCATGAAACATGTCGTCAGACAATAAATTCACGCTCAATGACTAGTAATAAGCACCCACAGACGATAGATGTCATTAGGGTACTTCAAAAATGCATATTCAGAGTCAACCAAAGGTACGCTCTTGTTGCTTTTTAACCAAAGTTTATATTTTAATTACGCTCGTTTTGTAAACCACGATTAAGTACCGTTGGTAGTTGTGAGTTGTGAGCATAACGCACGCCGCACGCCGCGGCGGTCGGAAGGTGAAAGGCGTATCGCTTTCGAATTAGATCGACAACGGTGAAAACACGGCCCCCGCTCTCTCACTATTTACGTACCTAAATGACACATTTGCATCTAGGATCTTTTTCTACTGTCATTGTTTAACTATTTGAAAATTGATGCCTGGAGATCCAAGTCGAAGTAATAGTTTTAGGTAAGTACCTTTGGGTAAACCGTAACAATGGCAAGATTTATTACTAACTTTGGTATAATAAGAGATTATTGATTTATGAAAATGATTTATAATGAATAATTTCGCAGGCGTTTATCTAAATAAAAAGTTACATTATGCAAAAACATGAAAAATTTAAATTAAATGACACCTATCAATAATTAAAATCTTATATAAACTTACTATACCTGACATAAAACTAGTGACTTAGAAGATGCTTAGAAGTTAGGAATTACGAATTCCCCCATCACCCTTCCACCATCGGACGACCCGACGTACAGCGGATATGCATCCCTTTGTCGTCGACGTCCCTCCTGTGCGGACGTCACGTTTTGCGTCCTCATTTATTATACGCACGGCAAGGGACTGGAACAAATTGCCTGCGTCGGTGTTCCCGTCCGATTATGATTTAAATGTCTTCAAGAAAAGAGTGAATAGGCTTCTAAGTTAGTGCGCTTTACCACCCATGACTACGTTGCTGCTTTCCATCAGGTATTAGGTGTAGTCAAGCCTAACTTATATAAAGTAAAAAAAAAGACTAATAATTTGATAATATGGGTACCGATGTATTGTCGTATATATAATCATACGATACAATATGAACCTACTGAAACAGCTGCTGAATAGATATATGTTTTAATAATAATCTCTACATTAGTTGCTTAATTAATTCATTCCTCATAGTAGTCACATTACAAAATTTATTTGCATAGATACCTGAAAATAGCAATTATGTGTATAGGTGTAAACATATCAATTAATATAGTAAGTACAAGTTTTCGTTACATATGCTGTAATCGCGGCTGTATCTACACGCTTTATGAATTTTTACATTTTATTTTAGTATGTTGTCATGTAACAGACACCTTGATGAATTAATAAGGTGTCGGAATCAAATGGAACTTGCGTATTCCATTTAATTAAGGTCTGCGAAACTGCGCACGATTAAATCGGTGTCACCGTTAAATAGATTTGTTTTACCAAAGCTTTGGTGACAAAAACTTAAATTTTTAGAGGTTTCACAGTAACAGGTGGAAAATTAGTAAAACAACTCGCGATGGTAATCAACCATCAATTATACTTATTGTAAAAGTGCAGGCCTGATCGACTCATTTTTTCATTTAGAAGATAATTAAATTTCTATTTGTTGTTTTTGAATCTTTACCCATTTACTTAATACCGTACTTACCTACTCTTTGTTATACAGAGTTGTCTGGCAGAAATCGCTTTAAAGCAATAAGACCGACCTTTATTCCATTATACCTACTTCCTACTGCTTTTATGTGTACCTTTATTATGTGGCATGAAAACAATAGTGTTAAAATAAAAAAGAAACGATAGTATGGAAGAACACTTTTGTTTTAAAAATAATAAAAAAGATATTAGAGCTGTACTTTAGCAAAACCAAGGTTTAGTTTAGATCATGTCGGAGACCAGTTCAGCAACGAGGTTTCAGGCTAGTTTGACTGTTCATATTTGCAACTTGTATGTTATTTACGCAAGCAGTGTAGAACACTTCGATAGCGTGATGCAGGCTACATATGACGTCACCGCGTGACATGTGTACGATGTTGCCATAATATTACCAAAGTATTAGGAAATTTTGCTCCAAACATAGGTTCTTACTCGTACTTAGTTTTATTGAAATGTTAACGCACAACATCCTCATGCGAAACTTGAAATATCTGTAAAACAAATTGAGATAACAATGGCATTGAGAAATCATTACTTTTCATAGTGCCGAGTACATATTGCACAAAGAACGGCACAAATACTTGCGTACAGGCAGATAAGAATATCGTAACGCGTTAATGTACAAACATGAGATTATTCTGTACCTAGTATGAGAGGGTCAGGGGAATATTTTCAAGAACATGCATTTATTATAAATCTAGGTGTATGCGAGTGCGAGTAAAATCGTTCATAGCATCATACTATCACATTTTTTCGTGTCATTCATTGGCGTAAATTATGATTTTAAACCAATATCATCGTAGACACTCAACATTATAACCATTGGATGGATTGGATTGAACTACATAGCCCACAGGTTTCAGCTGAAACAAAAAATATTCATCAATTTCTTTAGTGACGGAAAACTTCATAAGGAGACCAGCCCTTTAGTAGTCTAGGAAACCCGAGTTATTGGTAGATAGGTCGAAGAAAATACACACTTTTCTCCATGAAAGCCCTTAAACAATGTACATAAATTAGGCACTGTTTAATTTAAAACTAATGAGGACAAAATATTACTGGTAGCTAGATGTTAATCTGAGGTCACAGCGGACATAAATACAATGAAGACATCAAAAAGGGTCAACCAATTCACTCTTGACATTTAACTTTCAGGGCCTTCTGATGTTTTCGTAGTCCAAACAACATTCGATGAACTTGAAGTTAGGTTAAGTTAGAAAACAGTGTGCACTTTATGCATGTTGCAATAACGTCTGTTATACGTAGGTAAAGGCCCACGGGAAACGGAAGTCCTGCCAATCGCAAATATAAGCTTCGAATTTTGGGCAAATATATTTAAATACGTTTAAAAACATATGCGTGTTGAAGTAACGCCCAATTAAACTTTTTAAAATTACTCAATCAGTTATTTAAAACTAAGGGTCTGATCTGATAGTGATATTGAGATGAAATCTATTTAACCCCCAGGTAGTTGGCATCCGGTCATTTATTATTGTAAAATAAATATGCAAAAAAAAACTCAAATAAGATTTTAAACTACAAAGTTGTAAACGTCTTGTATTTTTCAAATACGAATAGATAAATTGTCAGATAATCTAAGAATCCGCAAATATCATACACACATCCGGTGCCCTCACCGAAATGTCAACTGCATCGTTAATATAATAATACAGTCGCGCGAGAGTGTAGTGCGGAAAACTAATCATTTTCATTATGACCTCAAAAATATCTTAGGTTATGTTTATGTAAAATAAAAATATGTTAATAAAATTTTAGTGCTCTGAGCACTAATTTGTGCAGACGGTTTTTAAGTGCTGACAGGGAATCTTTGGGTATTGTTGATCGAAGTTGTAGATTGCAGGGAAGCACTAAGAGAGATTCTTTGAAAAGTACCAAAAGGGAAAAGAATTGCAATACCTACTTTGAAATTTTATTTCCGGCAAAAATCATTCCGATTAAAGCATATTTATAATATTTTATAAATTTTTATTCTGCGCGTAATAATAGATTAGTCATTCATTAGCTATTGAATGAATATCGGATAATCGCTTATTAAGCTTTTAATTGTCTTATCATGCTAATTTGATAATTATGTTTCATTGATATATCTTTTTATATCTTATCTTTTAATATCGTTGTTATTTAATAGTAGGAAAAAAACTAAACACAAATAACTTCTAGCTTCGTATTAGATACTATCTCAGTTCAACAAAAGACACCAATTACTTACCTATATGCTGTTTCATTAGAAATCATATAATAAATATTTATGTACCTATTTATTTACTCAATTTTCTATGTTTCCTTTGTAATTTTATCCTGATTTGTTTGTAAGCTAAACTGAAAATCTTTGAAATTAATTGCTTACCTATCTAAATAGATTTGTAAATAAAATTTAATATTCTGTTAATTCCACGTAAAAAGTTCTTTGACGAATACATAATCTTTTGCACTTATCTTGATCGTAGCAATCGAATCTGATCTAAATTATTTATTAATCAAATCCAATTTTCTATGTTTAGAGCAAATAAAATTATTATTATCTATTAAAGGGTACTTTTTGAATTGTATTAAAATTTTCATGAAATTTTGATGGAACACTTGTTCGTAACCTATATAAATAGGTATTATAATTTAAGCTGTGCCCCGTAGTTTGTACACGTGAGTTTTTCCGGCGTAAAAGTCGAGTTTAACATAGCCTTAATGTTGCTCTGCAACCTCCTCTTGCTTCCAGTAAAAGTCCCATAAAAACCATTCCAGCCGTTTCAGAGATAAGCCCGGACAAACAGAAAGACAGACAGACAGACAGACAATTTTTTTAAATTCGTTTATTAATATTTAGGTATCTTATAACTAACACAGCTATTTTCAAATCACAGACAGAAACTTAAAATTTCAATAGAGATTTTTTCACGAGGCTCTCAGTCCACACCGTTTCGTTCCATCAACGTGGCGTGTGGATGTGGTAATTTGCATTGTCAGTTGCGAGTGAGGCAATATTTCGCGCTCAAATCATAATAGCAACGGATCGTAATCCGCTCGATAAATCTCAAGTGAGTGTTTTAAAGGTTACAGGTTACTTGTGCTTTTGTTACAACTTGTGTATAATAGATGCACAATGCTATACAATATTTCTTTAACTGTAACTCGTTAACAATACCAAATACTTTTGAAACATAAGTGCAATTAATTTCAATCATTTACAATTACCTATTCATAATTTTAGTACTAAATATGATTATGAAAATATTGTTTTTGTCAATGTAGTCAATTGTACAAAGTATTTAGTAACAATATTATTAAACTTTATTCTTATTCAAGATTCAAGTAACATTTAACAAACTTAACAGCGTTTGACTTTAGGATTAAATGTTATATAAAATTATAAATTGACTAAATTTGTAACATGTACATGACATTAAATTAGAGTTAACGTGCGTATATGAACCCGGATCGTGAGGAAGGTCGAATTCTAAACTAACAGCAATGACTATTATCCTATGTATTTAGAAATCAAAATCTAGCTAATCAATATCTAGCGCACGCTTAGTAAGAGTTCTTTTTGAAGCAATATCTATAAAAATATTTTTAGGGTTTATGTCTGTTTGCTTGTCAGATTGTTAATCTATACATATAAAACTCTTGCGTTACTGAGTTACTGAGTGATTGACTGACAGACAACGCACAGCCGAAACTACTGAACGGATGAAGCTGAAATTTGGCATGTATATTCCTTGGGGAGTGTTGGGGAGCACTAAGAGAGGGTTTTTGGAAATTCCACCCTGAAGGGGGTAAAATAGGGAGTTGAAGTTAAAACGAATTCTACGCGGGCGAAGACTGCGGGCGGAAGCTAGTATCACTACATAGTATAAAACAAAGTCGCTATTTTTGTCCGTCTGTTTGTCTGTTTGTCTGTATGCTTAAATCTTTAAAATTACGCAACGGATTTTGATGCGGTTTTTTGTAATAGGTAGAGTGATTCAAGAGGAAGGTTTTTATTTATAATACATGCATATATTCCCGCGAGAACGGGATCCACGCGGGTGAAACCGCGGGCGGGCCGCTAGTATTCATAAAAAGCAAAAACAGATTACGACTTAAGACTGTTTTTCTATACCGTAAAGGGCTGTCGTAAAAGTAGACAAGCCACCTAACGGTAAGTGGTAACTGTCGTCTTTGGACACGAGCAACCTTTCTGCAATTGGTCATGTTAGGAACCTATTGCGAGCGATTTTGAAAATTGCGACAGTGACTCAGATCCGACGTGACGTCATTAAATGACGTATGCTGCAATGTCACCACATTTTGTATTAACATTGTATAACAAATGATTAAGCGCTTACAAATTATCAGTGATATTTATGATAAGTGCCTTATCACAAATAAGTACTTTCCGCCTCTTATATTTTATTTGATAAATTGTCAAATTGCCTTCCTATTTAATACTTGAATTACTCTAATAATTCGTCAACGGTTTCTATACTTACAGATTTTGCTAACAGAGTTTACAAATTTACATACCTACCTATTGTAATCATTTTATCGAATAATATTTTTGTTAATATTAATAGACCTTGAATACAAATTTAGGCGGTTAGTTGAGGGTCAATCCTCAATAAACATACAAGGGACATAATAATACATTTATGATAACTTTTCAAATTCCATTTTCATGTATATCTATAGTTATATCTATATAGATGGCAGTTAATTGATTCATTTGAGAACTGGGTAAGTGACTGTTCTGTTTAGAATCAAAGAATGATTTATTAATAATGAGAGGATTATCATTTTACATAGCTTTAGAAACCCTTTCATACGAGCATCCAGCACCATCCCTCTGCCGCCAATAACAACTGTAACTTACCTAGAACGAGACTCAATTTAGGAACTAGAATGGTTATTCCAGTAGGGTACCGAGATGGATTTTGAATATTAGATATTTATGTTACTGACTGAAAGCCGTCGGTCCCGGTTATTATTGATAGAACTATAGAATATAGCATAGCCGTCGTAAAGCCATGTCGGAGGCCTTCGGGCGGCTGAATAATTTCCGTTACTGCGTTGGCCACTAACTCGTCCACCAATCCGCACTGGAGCAGCGTGGTGAAGTATGTTCTAGGCCTCCTCAATAATGAGGAGAGACCCGTGCTCAGTAGTGGGCCATGAATGGGTTGTAGCCATAGCATAAATTACTCTACTGATGTTTGAGCGCTTTATGCAGCTGTAGGAGTTTTTTCTAGAAAATCGGAATATTATAAGTATTATAATAAGTAAGTATACGTGCAAAACGATTCTCGTCCTCGCGTTGTCTGCATCACGTACGAGTACCTACGCAGCCGTCGCGGTTATTTTCCACAGTTACAAGTAACAGCCGTCGTTATACCTATTTCTTACTTAATTACCTACGGATAAAAACGTTATTTAACTATATACACTTAATATTCTACATGTTAAACGTCATTAAAGTTTATTATTTAAGACGTCACATGATTTTACAGATCGTAGACTTAAAATTTTATAGGTGCTGGTCTCGACTGAAGTTGAAATGAAACTGTCGATCGATACAACTGAGATAAATATCGTCTTACAGTGAACTTAAATAGTAGGTACGTCGCAAGACAATATAACTTTTAGGTAAGTACACATAAATGAACAACAGAAACATTTCAAGATTAGTTTTATAAATATTTTCATTGTAAGTGATACTCACGATTTTTAGAGTTTATATTATCGATATTTTGACACAATTGCAGATCATGGTCACGGATAGCAATGATAAAAGTTTAATCATAGTTTTACATAGTCAAGCTACGTCATTTCTTGGAAAATTCGTCTACCTTGACCACAAGATGGGATGTCTTGCGAAGAGTCTTTCTCCTAGTTTTTTCAGGACAAACCTATTGGGCAAATGCCAAATTCCAAGGGAGGACGTTGCGCGTCGGTTCGTGCTTAGAGTCATCTAAAACTTACGCCAAAGTATACTTTAGAGCTTGATACAAAAGTAAAAACCGAGGCATTTACCTATCTGTGAGTCGTTTGTGCCGTCATGTGCGTATGTAACGTAACCAGCGCGAGAACGGACAAATCGATTTTTTTCAGTAAGTTAAGGCTGTTGGTGTTCAGTATACAGTTGCTACGTATCGAGCAAAAGTAGGCAATTAAGCCTCCAGCAAATTGACTTACTTCATAAATATAATATGTACTTTGTTAGCGCGAATCGAAGTAGGTACAGCGAATCTTACGCCTACCGTAAACAAAGGAAAGCTAAGCTAAGCTACAACCCACTAATGGCCCACTACTGAGCACGGGTCTCTCCTCATTACTGAGGGGGCCTAGAGCATACTCCACTACGCTGCTCCAATGCGGGTTGGTGGAGGGGTTAGTGGGACCGACGGCTTTACGTGCCCTCCGAAGCACGGAAGCGCTCAAGAAATTTTAGCCACTAGCGGTCACCCAACAAAGGAAATCCACCCTTATTTTCATAATCTAATGCACATCACGCCACATTGGTAGTGTCGCGTAGTACATTCGCCAATAGGTATGCGCTACGTTACGTTACGTTGGTTTTCATGGAATCTGTGTTCGGAACTTTTAATTCCAACTATAATGTAATGTATGATTCTATAATAGGTACGTAGTAGGTAACCTATCAGAAGTGGTATCTATATTCAAACCCAATCATTCGAAACGTTAAAAGATTGCCAAAACATTTTTGTGTTTATTCCAAGTAAACCCCTCTGCAGACAAAACGTCGATTTTAATATAAAAAGTTGATAATTGAGGGATCCACTCGATTGGCACCCACGCCGCGACATGACTCGCCGGGTTAAAGAACTCGTATAAAAATGTACTTAGTCTGACCCTTTCATAAAATGAAAATAACCAATCTGACCTCCTGGCAACTCAGCTTTAGTAAGTTAGTTTGTTAGTTATTAGCGAAAAGTTACGGGATTATAGATTTCGACTTAATCGTTTGTGGGTAGATAAGTAGGTACCTACTTAATAATATCGTCTGAAATGTCTAAACGTAAATGTTCCTATATCACAGGAAAATTTTCTTTATCGTGTGTGTCTACTCATCCCAATATCTTTCATTAGGTACATACGAGTATAGTCTTGATTAACTATGAAAATTTTGATATGTAAATCATTTCTGACGGTCTTTCATAATTATTATATATTGTACTACTTACTTATTAGTATTATTTTTGCGAGTATAGGTATTATTATGAATACGACTATTTAATTACGTAAGCGAATATTACTTACCTAAACTACGTCACGTAATATTATTACTTACCTAAACACTACATAATATACAAAAATTACAGAACATAATATTGTTCACTACCACATATAACCTGAATACTCGTATTTTGTGTCTGTAACTTCTTATACAGTGTATACGACGACTATTTATTACTCCACCAATAATGAGGAGAGATCAGTGCTCAGTAGTTAGCCATTAATGGGATGTAGCCAGCCATTTATTGCTGAAAAACTCAATTTCCTCTGAAACAATTATTGTCATCGCACAACCAAAAATCGTGTCTATTCAATCGTACATTTTGACTTAAAATTCAAATCAACTCGTACATTATCACAAGAAAACATGAAAATGGTTGCGGAATGCTACCGTCCAGTCAACGACCTCAAAGATAACTTTAAATTTGGATTGGAATAACAAAACAAGTTTATTGTCGTGCGCTGAATAAATGAACGTAGTCGGGCAAATTGTGGTCTCTTCGACGACCTTGAGCGCCTTCAATAACTATGGTTGTTGATAAGAATATTCATGAAAACGTTACGTACTTTGTGACGCTATTTAAACATTATATTTATTGTTGTAAAATTAATTGAATCAAACTTTCCTTTGATTGCTTTAATGAATGCAGTAAAAATATTTGAATAAAAATCTTAAATATAATCTTAACTTCTATTATTATGTATTATTATGTATGGGACCCATATAAAGTAACTAGGTAGGTAATAGTTTCTGCACGCAATTACGCCGATGACGAAACGACAAAATATACCTAGTTAAAACTATTCCATGGAAACATATCCGAAAATAAGGTCACCTGGTTGTCTCGGTCCAGGTCATGACCAAGTGTGTCAAATTTTATTGTCATGTGATAGGATAAGGATAATCATTATGAGTTTTATATGCCTTCCTTACCCCAAAGGACAATCTCCGGGATAACATAACATTTTCATCTTAATTTCTTCAGCGGATTAAGCATGAAAAACAGCCAGACACACAGAGTTACTTACACAATAATAATATTTTTATCAGTATAGATAGTTTTATTTTAAGTCAATGTTATGGTACGCTGCACCGGCTGTGATCTTGCATTGCTTCGATATCGTGTCGTCATCGTTTCCACATCGCATCTACACGGTTTCGGCATAGATTCGCTACAGGGAGCCTGCTAATTATTATAATCATAAGTGAATCTAAAAACCGCATGACTTACTAAGGATATCGCCAGTGCAGTGGAAGATTGATAATAATGCATTTGATAGAAGATTGATAAAATGGATACATTTTAATACTCCAATAGTAGAGTAACCTATTTACAACTGTTTTGTTCCGCCATAGTATGGTGCCCTGAAAGTGAGGTGTTATTATCAACGTGTTATCGATGTCGCTCAAGTCGAGCAAGGACGTCGATAGCAACCACACGCCCTAGTTGCTTGAAGACTACGTACGTACGGTCGGGCAAAGAATTGGTTTACCACCCTAAGGTTGAATGCCGTTTGCAGATTCATAGGTGATAAAGGTTAGTTTCGCTTGCAGATCGATCTGACAACTTTTATTGCCATCTTTATCCGATTATAAATACGTGACATTTCTTTTGTTCTTAGTTTAAACTTGATAGAACCATTGACGTCGGAAGGTATATTTTGTGAACCGCTTTAAGATTTTCACACAAAAATAATAAACTGTGGGGGTTCCCCATACTTAGAACTGAAACTCTAAAATTTTTTTTTCATCAAACCCATACATATGGAATATCTATGAATAGGTCGTCAAAAATGATATTGAGGTGTCTAATATATTTTTTTCCCAAAGTGGTAAAATATGTGGCCCCCTTATTGCCTTATATTATATTATTATGCCTTGTAATTTCCAAAATAAGAGAATGATAAAATTAAAAAACATAATATATCATGTGCATTGCCATGTAAACTTCCACAGAAAATTGGTTTGATTGAGATCTAGTTAGTAGTTTTTTTAATACGTCATAAATCGTAAACCGCAATTTACCTTTCATTCAATCTACTTACTCGAATATTTTTTTATATTATGTTACTTGCTGCTACGGAATTCTTCATGGGCGAGTCCGACTCGCACTTAGCCAATTTTATTACATTACTTGCATACTTTGATGTTTTAAATATCTAGATTGAGCGTCGCCCTACAATGAAAACAAGGCGACATTATCAAGCATGTGTGCGTGCAGGCGATGTTTTACCCGTTCATCTATTGTCTATGTGTGCGTAATGTGTGCGTAATGATATAAAAATTGTGGCTAACAGTTAGCCACAATTTTTTGACACGTTTGCGCGGATTCGGTGTTCCATCTAGATATTTAAAACATCTTTGCTTGCATATTTATTTGACTAAATGTCAATTGTCAATTTTCTTTTTAAAAAGAATTATTTTGTCAACTGAAATAGTTCTTATGCTTTTGTTCAGAATATTTAAATCTTCTTTGCACAAATTAATGCATTATCCGTTTCTAATAAAGATTAAAATGTCTTGCACCTTTAATGTGACCTATGATGTATGTAATCTTAACAACTAGGTTTACGTCATTATTATGTGTCTCTTTCAGTGATATTTCCTATGAACTTTGATGTAACTTTTGATAACTAGGAAACTAAACGAAAACTGGTACACCACTTTCTTGGCCCACTGTACTATATTATAGTAATATATACATAATTATATAGTTTAAGTTGTTGCGGTAATCGATATGGAAATATGGTTGAATAACATACTCTTTTATCATAAATAAGTATACTTACCTACTTAATGAAACTAAGCATCTTCAGATCATCAATAAACAGATACCTTTTGGTTCGATGTTTTATTTAAATTTCAAGTTTAAAATCTGTACATAAAACAGTTATGTACAGAGTTATTTATAATATTTTTTATCGACCATAGTTATCAAAGTTGATCAAGGTCGCTAAAAACCACAATTTGTCCTGCTTAATTTATTTACAGGCTTACTTTGGTCTTCGTAGCTACATTTTATTAAATTCTAAATTTAAAGTTATCAACGGGGTCAATGACTGGTTTGGCGGTGACATTCTGAAGACTATGAACGTATTTTCGTGTGGTTTGATAATAAACTCCTATTAAGCCTTACTAGCAATTAAATGAAACGAAAAGTTAGAAAATTAAAAACTAATCGGGTAAATTTGAGCGTTATCTACCTGGTTAAACGTAATCAGTATATCGACGTGAATATTTAGAACATTAGAATATTCTTCCTACAACTAAAGTTGACAAATAAAATAATACCTCCCATTAGGTAGGTATTTAATAAATAACGCTTCACACTCAAAGCCCCACACTAGGATTCCCTGTGTCGTGGGTACCTTGGACAACACACAAGACAAGGACACACACCCAGACCGAGAACGGAAATTTAAACTCATCATTCAAATTGCCGCCTCGCTGGGAATCGAACCCAGGACCCTCGGAACAGCGATCGGCGTGTTAACCATTGCGCCATTCGGTCGTCGGGTCGGGTTTATTATAACTAAGTACCAACCTACATTCTATTAACGCTGGATAATGGGATTGCAATAATTACGTATTCTTAGGTAACCTAGGTAGTAATCTCCCTACCTACCTACTACTTTTACAGTTTAATTCTATTGTTAACAATTACAATACGAATGTGGCGAGAAAATTGCAAAAAAAATTGTTCTGCTGCCGGGAATTATAATTATTTATATCGATCTCGTATCTCTCTTTAACAACCTTCTGCATAGGCGAAATTCATCAGCGTCAATCATCAATTTTGATTACAATGTGCATTTAACAAACAATCGTTACACAACCTTGTGTAAAGTTATAACAGATAAAATATTCAATAAAAAGCGTTTATTTGCCATTAAAATTTATGGCGGCAAATTCAAATTCAAACGAGCGCGAGACGAATGGCGCGCGCGCGTGGCTCGAAGACAGCCGGACACTCCGCACGCCAATTAACGCGGCGCATTCACACGGCCGCGGACCACCCGACTCCCTTCCATTCCACCCGGCGCACGCATCGCGTCACCCCACAATCAACGTTCACCTAACCCGGCGAGAGCAACGTTTACGCGCGCGTTGCCCCAACTATACGCTACAGACTCGTGACCGACCGATTTGAAAATAGAGAAACTCAAACATTCGCCCGATTATCGGGATCGCTGTCGATGGTCGGTCAGTGCGCCGCTTGCCTCGCCTCGCTTCGCCTCGCCTCGCACTATTTATATCGAAGGAGCTTTCGACACGCTATGTATGTATGTACCTTTATTTTATTACCATTTGTAGCCGGTTTTACTTGCAATGATTAGTAAGCGAGCTTTATATTATTGTGGCTTATGATGCCGCACTGAGGAATTTAGCCGGATGTGTACCTGTGCGCACAATTTAGTGAATATCACAATGGTAATAAAAGTTAGTTTCGTAGTTTGAATGTTAGCCTAAAGAATGATTTGAATCCCGAAGTATCAAAAATCATCACCAACACCAATTCGTATCGGAGGAACGCGATGGAATTTATGAGGATGCAATAATGCATCTATCCCATGTCATGACGTACATAGGTTCTGGGAAAAGAATATAAGGGACTCCATCATTGAGGGGGCTCTATCCAATATATTGAGTCCAAGTCAGGGCAGACGAGCTAACGGTCTTTCTTTCCTGAGGTGTCTGGACTATGTACTCTAAGCTCGGTGGTAGAGCTGAAGCCTGAGTAGCAGGCTACCACTTGTTGCCTGAGTTGGCCGTCAAGAGACTGCGAATGTGACCAATTAGAACCAGGTAACTGGTTGCCGGCTATTACATAAAAAAAGGTTCTACTAAATAAATGATTGCTCTTTTGGGGAAAATGACAAATGATAAATTGATCAACGCTACCTCGTATCCGTATCACCGTACCTACTTATCGGCAACCGAAACCTGATAACTGTTGTTTAACTTTCACTTTTGATTCTAGAAGGAAGATGACGACTTACCGAGAAGCTAAGAACTCTACCATCAAGTTTAAGTACTGTTTGGTATAAAATAGATGGCTCACGGTGCGCGATGGAATGACATCAATTCCTTGTTCATAGTACATTTCACGATTACACCAGAATTCAAATAGGTTGGGTTGGAATCGACCTTACACTGCATTAAAAATTTAATTAAATAAGACCCTATATTTCTATTTTTAATCATCGACTCTACTTGCCACGAAGTTTCCTAGCTTTTCATTTAATAAAAATCTTACATAGGTATAACCTAGACTGTATTGAGAACGTTGAAATCTTGAAATTCTATATTGATACAACACTCAAAAAGTCGGCTATTAGTGAAACAGATTTGGAAGGTTCTTAAATTGATTTATTTCTAAAATCACGTCGTGGGAGCTACGGAGCGTTTGATGTGCCGACTGCCGCCACGGCCGACCGCTCGACCCGGTAAAACAATTTTTTATTACTACCTGCTTTTTATATAAACAGAACTTTGAGTGTGTTCATTAAAGAACCCACACGCACTTGTTCTCGTTGATACAGTGGTAAAAAATTAACATGTCACTATGTCGATTCCTTTTATATTATACAGGTCAGTGTAGGTGAACTATTTATTTTTTGTTTTAGTTGTTTTATTGTTCTTAAAATGTAGAGTAACCTCGTATTTCTTATACAAAACAATGCGACCCGATGAATTTGTGATGACTTGAACGAGGAACTACTGAAGGTAACATACTCTGAACGCTCTCGCCTTCGGTAGGTTAAGCCCATCGTTCCGTAATATATCAATGGTTAACTTGCTTTTGGCTCAAAGCCTTTGGAAAGTATACTAATTTTCGAAGTCGGGTTGACCAGTAAGTATGCCAATTTTGTCAATTACGTTATCAGAGAACAAGTTGAAATCCTAGTTTTTCTAAACACATTTTACATCAAGCCATTACCCATGGAGACAAGACGAGCCAAAATGTTCTCAAAAGTGCAACTGGCCAACGTGGTGAAATGTGACCAGGGCATCGCAGGGTTTCCAGATGACCGGCAAATAAATTAATAAGTGACCGAGTGTATGGTAAGTGTTAAATTAAGATTGAGATCTTTTACTTTGATATTTATTACTGCGGCCCCACTTACCCTAACAGAATTGTCCCGGAAATTCTAAACAAATATGTTTTAAACCCTTCTTATAACCCTGACATTGTGCGCGCATAGACCTTTAGTACAACAGTTATATGATGTGATGATGATAATATAGGTATACAAATAAATACACGATTAATAATGAGATCCAGTAGTTTGGCAGACTTTGTATGTACTCACGTGTATAGACAGACTCGGTGACAGTGTCACCACAGCTGAAAACGGTTAGGATATTTTTATTTTATTTGCCATACAATGAAAGCAAAATTAACATTCATACTTTATCAAACAATATGGAGTGCTTGCTCAAACACTTTGTACATTTAGTTGATACTTGTTTCAAGTGTGTATATAACAGCCAGTAAGATATATTTGTTTGTACATTAATTTATTTTTTTAGTAAGCAAGTGCTGACATTGCTATGATATCCTATTTGTAATTGTAAGCTTATTTTCCGTTTGATATGTCAGGTTAAGTTTTAAAGACACATAAATATATCTTAAGTCTTAAGCTACTTAATTGGTCCCAATTGTAAAGATTGATATCAAATAAATACGTGACGATGTTAGTTAAATCGACAAAAAACGTATAGATATAACTTTAAGGACTACCTGAAATACAAACAATCTTGAATAATTCAGTAAATAGCGCGTAAAAAAATAACAATACTTAAAACGAATAAATGCAAGTTGTTTATTCATTTTGTACAACAGTTGATAAATTTTATA
Source organism: Hesperia comma (assembly GCA_905404135.1). Classification (NCBI taxonomy): domain Eukaryota; kingdom Metazoa; phylum Arthropoda; class Insecta; order Lepidoptera; family Hesperiidae; genus Hesperia; species Hesperia comma. The sequence goes on along the minus strand of FR990021.1, from coordinate 7,656,197 downwards.
TTTGCCATATCTATTTCGATAATTGCATCAAGTTTTATATTCCATTAGTAGAAAACTTTTTATAATTGTACCTATCAAACAGGTATAACCTACAGGTAGGTACTAAAAAATTTAAAAATGTGTTGAAGATCTTTTCTGAGCACAGTTCGTTGCAATATCGATGGCTCGTTTTACCTGTGAGCCTTCTTGTGTGGTCCTTTCCACTGACCTATACCTTGCAATATGTCATCCAGCGACCTCCACGAGAAATAGTTGAACCTAAACTCTATACCTACTTAAAGCAGAAGTTTCTTAGAATTTTCTATTTTTTTTCTATTGTAATGTACGCCAAAAACCAATAATGGTAATGTATTAACTTAATAATTGTGAGTCAGGCCATTGTAACTAGATAGGTACAAATGAGCATCTGTTGGGAAGAATTAAATGTGATTTTAATTTTGTGTCCATTAAGTGATTGTCAAAACAATCAACAGTGTAAGCGGAGGCAACTTCTTGAGTGCTTTGAGGACACGCGAAGAAATGTCTTCACGACTAATGAGTCGTGGTGGTCATTAGATAGCAGCATTAGGAGCCACACTGTAGGCCTTCGGGCTGCATAAAAACTAGTCTATTGGATTCGTCAATACTGTCCCCCTCCCATTTCCACCCTTAGGTACAGCTTGAAAACTACTTTAGAATCTTGTAATAGCGTTGCAAAAAGTTAACTAAGGAATATTCCAACATACTCGTAATGTTATAGAATAAATTACTGTACTTATAAGTATATACAGATTTGTATCGAGGCTGCAGATGTTAAGGCTCAAATTTTGCCGGCTGGCGCGGGTCCAACCCTTTATAGTGTTCCCGCAGAGATGCTGCATGCTTGATAGGTTTTGTACCATTTCCTGAACATCTTCCATTAAATTTTTAACATTGTTCAACACATAACATTCAAATTACGTTCAAATGAGCAATATGTTCAAGATTTTCGGCGGTGGCAAACTATTTGACAAAAATATTTGCTTTTGCCTATTCGTGCGAATTTGTATGTAGGTACACAATAATATTTACGTCGACTCGTTTAAAAAACGTTTAGGTATTTTAGTGGTAATAGCCTAGTGGTTAAGAATTCGGCCTCCTACTAGTGGGGTCCGGATTCGAATCCCAGGACATGCACTTCTGACTTCACGAAGTTATAGGTCTTTTAAGAATTTAGATGTCACTCGCAATAATGGTGAGAATTTGAAAGTGAGAGTTCGAAAATCTCAAAAAGTGTGTGAAGTCTGCCACAATCCGCACTTGGCCAGTGGTGAACTGAGGCCCTAACCTTCTTACTGTGAGAAGAGAACCGTGCTCAATAGTGAGCTATTATGGGTAGAGACATTGATCTTAGTCATGATGATAAGTGTCTGTTAATCAATGACATACTTAAGGATATACATACCTAACAGTCACTGTACCTACTGATTGTTTATTTTATCGTGGAAAAGGAAAAATAGGATATGAACTATATGAGACTAATATTAGTACCTATTCATTTACGATTATTAACAGCAATACTAAATAGCATTAGGTATAATAATCCTTCAATAAACCAGTACCATTAGCAATAAACCCTGGTTATACTGCTAGCTTGAATGCTGGATTCTGTCAACCCTTAGTACACGTCTAAAAATAAAAATAATCTATAAATCTTAAGACGGCATGGATTGGGATGAGCATTTAAAACCGCATCAATACATCGGAAAAAAAAATTAAAAGAATAATGTTCGCAGCGAATTGAGTTAAAGAGAAACATCTTACCTATGTTTAAAATATCATCGCGGGCGTGACCACGGGGCTCAAAATGATATCATAGCACCACCAGAAGATTACGCAGTAATCAAACAATCTACCACGGTTATTGCTGCAACACCTAACCGAGCAACCACATCGACTTATTTCATTTCCATTACTGGTTTTCTCACCAAAATAACAACTGAACCAAGTTAACCCAGCAATGGAATGATCGCAAATGTCTTTCGAAAACTGTGAAGTAATCGTAATAGTCAGTATTCAGTGGTGATTCGCGGTGTTGTGATAATTGTTACCTAAATATTTGCCGTTATACGATGCTATAGCTCATTTCGCTTACCTAACGTAAAACCTTTTTTCCTTATTGGATTACTGCGCCGGTAAGATAATTAAGAAGTTTATTACAATAGTTCAAAATGGTACGTTTTTAACATATTTCATTATCAACCTAAAACACTAAGTACATAAAGTTTTCAATAACTTTATGCCTTAAGCGTTTCTATAATGTTTACGAGGATATGATGAAATTCATAAAGTCATTTCAGGGTTGACGCTTAGTCATGGTTGTAGCTAGTCCGGCATTTAACCCTGCCACCATATACAAGTACTACAGCAAAGAATGAAAATGATGCAGATCGAAGTAACTTCCAATTCCAAGTGGAGGATCTTAGAAACATAGATTGTAACATTAGTAAGTTTCGAGGGAATGAGCTCATGGTCTGACCATGTGAACTACAAACCAGGTAAATTCAATGATCCATGTAACCCTTAAAAAGCGGCGATAGTTCAATGATTTGATCGTTCTACTTCCAAATAGCCTGGATTCAAATTTTGCACATATAATTATAGATCACTTGTTTCGGAAAAACTTACGGAAGTTCGGTAACTTACATAGATACCTACCTGAAAATTCTTCATAAGGTTTTGAAACTATTATGAAGTTTGCTTATCCGCAATTGGCCACTGTTAGACTATGGCCTGTGCATCCCTTACCCGAGCCCAGAAATCAGACAGTTATAGGTCGCAATGATAAATGAATGTTGATATAACCTTAGTTCAAAAGCCAAGAAACCTGTCTAACACAATTTTAACAAAGGTGATTTACTGTTTATCTTTTACTAACTAACATAACACGTCTAATATGCCGTAGGGTAATTTGCTTCCTTATATTGATATCGAGGCTTTTTCAATAATTTATCATGTCTTTCACAAATATCAATATACCAATATTAGAGTTTGTTGTTAAGGTAAACATAACGATATTGAATGAACAGGTAACAATTAAACACTCGAAGTAAATAAATGTAGTGTCCGGCCTTTAACTGTCGTAACATGATCATTATTTCCAAATGTAGGAACTTCCGTTTACGCAATAAAGACGGATATCGCTAATGTGTATTGTAATCATATAAGAATAATGCATATTATAAACATTTCAACTCTTAACTTAACTCAAACGTTAAACTCTACTTTGTTGTTTCCACCTACTTCCCGACTAATACTCAAATGTGGTTACCACGCGCCATTGATCAGTGACATTGATCATAACAAATTGATCTACCATGGTTTGAACTTTGATCACACTGCGCATGGAGCGCAGCGATTAACACGATTTCGCACATCGATGCACTGATTCTTTACCTAATTAAATAATTGAACTTTTGATAAGTTGATCTATGCATGTCGAGCATGATCTGAACACATTTATCAATAATTGATGGAACGCATTGATACGATCTACATTGATCAATGCAACCGTGTGACGTTGATCGCGTAGGTGTCAAACAATGAATACAGACGTTTAGTAATTACTTTCCGGTGGCATTACATTTATGTAATGACGACATCGGTCATTTTTCCGGTGTTGCCGATCACGTGGAGTGTAGCTCGTATAACTCGCGCGTGTCACGCCATAACTCGCTGAAAATAATTGCACCTAGCTTTAAAAATACCTACCGCGATTTGTTATTACTACGATCGTCACACAATCCGTCGAACTGTATTAATAGCCAATGTGAGCGTACGCGTGGAATATGTCGTTTTAATCAGTTCAACGCAGCGAAATATCAAATAGTGAATTGGGATTGTACTTATAGTAGGTCACGTTCTATGTTGAAGCGCATCGTCAGGTAACTCATGTCAGTCGTAATGTAAGTGACCGTCCAATAGATATACCCAAACAATTTCGTAGCGGTTAGTAATTTGGATGGATATACCTACTATTAAAGGATGTAAATGTCGATATTATGGTTCCTCTCAAGAAAACCTAAGTCTTAAAGTCTATTTCTTAGAAGATCACCAAGATAAGATTTCTGAGAAAAGCACCTCAAGAGGGAACTCTATTTTGTACTGTTTGAACAAATATTTGCAAGTATATGCTGCTGGGACCACTAGAATAGGAAACAATAAGTATAATTTACTCAAAGAAACACCAATCTACGAATTACAAGTAGGTAACGTATAAGTGGTAACGCGTAAATAATGATTCGTACGTTCTACATCATAAAACGTTTCACTGTATAGTAAGATTTTCTACGCCAAGGTCTTTGAATATTAATATTAGCTCAGAGTTATCCGTGCATGCATTAGCTCTTTAATACAACAATAAATAATTGTTTTCTGTTTCGATACTTAGGTTAGTAATTATTTCATACCTACCTACCTACGTGATTGATGGTGATTATGATTACATAACTGAGGCATTACGATAAACGCAATATGCACCTGAATTGCATTTTATCAAGATTTCTAAAGCAGTTCGAAGTGAAGTTGGTAACACGTGTGATGCAATAACCCGTCAACTGGGAAGATACGCAACAGATAACAAAATGTCGCAGGTATATTGCTAAATATATATTTCCTAATCCATTGCAAAAGCTTCATAAACTCACAAATATGTTCAAGAACGTAAAATGATTGTTTCGTGAATTATTTGCTGAAAATAATAGAAAATGATGCCTACGTTGCTAGGGATTATATTAAATCTTAATACAGGTAAACGAACTTGTGCTGTACTAGCAGCAACTTTTAAATTAAGAGCGTCTCAATAAATTGAAAAATATTTATTTGAATCCAATTTTAAGAAAACAGAACAAGAATTGAGATATTTTCTAGAAAATAGAAGATTTATTTAATTGGATAACATTAATTAATAGTCCATCACAAAATTTTATACGAATAATATATATAAATTTTAGAAAAAAAAAGTGTGTGTCAGCTACGACGCACGATTGGAGTTTACTCCTTACGAACGATAATTATGATATATTATATCGAATAGAAAAAAAGGGTAAATGAACGCATCTGCTAAAATGATAAGAGAAACAAACATATATCTGTAATTATTCGGATTATTTATATTACTTCAATAAAGCGTATTACATAAAGTATGTTACAAAATAATATAAATAAAACTTTATTTAAAATTTCGAAATTGGCGAGGTGCACTGCCGTGCACCAAGTATTATAAGAAATAGGAAACGAAAAAATAATTTTAATGAACAAAACAAAAGGGGTATTTTTTGTGGAACTTGGCTTAGACACTACCATGTCTCTAATGAAGCTAATATTCGAATTTGAAATATGTATATTTTTTTTATCAATTGTATTTCATATAAACTTGGCTTGAACACTGCCGTGCACCCTATTAACCAACGACCAAATAAATAATAAACGAAATAAAACTTTATTTAAAATTTCGAACTTGGCGAGGTGCACTGTCGTGCACCAAGTATTATAAGAAATAGGAAACAAATAATTTTAATGAACAAAACAAAAGGGGTATTTTTTGTGGAACTTGGCTTAGACACTACCGTGTCTCTAATGAAGCTAATATTCGAATTTGATATATGTATATTTTTTTATCAATTGTATTTCATATAAACTTGGCTTGAACACTGCCGTGCACCCTATTAACCAACGACCAAATAAATAATAATAATAAATGCTACTATATGCATTTATTATACAGCATGCATACCCTGTACTCGGCAGCAGTATACAAGTTGTGGCAGAACTTCGTAATACGCAGGCGCGCAACACACACGTACAAACATACGCACAGTACAACTATACATTGAGACTACGAAGTATCGCGCAAAGAGGAGACCCCGAGAATGAGATACGCTGTGTAATGTATTCCATCTCATTCTTTTACACGTTCAATCCTACAGATTTATATGTTTGTCTCTTTCTACATAACGCCTCAACTTTTGTTAACACTTGATTTTACTCCTCATAAAATTCTCGTACCGGGCCTTATAACTCAAATCGTTTCTTAAGGAGTAAACTCCAAAAACATTTGAGATGCAATTATTTTTAAACAATTGAAGACTGAATAAAGACATTTGAAAAATATGACAAAAGCATTTATCGACGTAATACATCGCCAAAATATGACCACTGGTAGAATCATTTTCTCTAGTTTCATTTCACTAATAATAAAAAAATATTGGCAACAATGAAAATGTGAGCTCCTTTTATTCTACGTGTAAAGAATATCAATTGAAATATTTCATTCGTTAAAACTTTGATTCATTTGTATACAACGGCTACGTATTTGTAAATGTATTATAATTTCCCGAAGTGAAGCAAGTACGAGTTTACTAATATCTAAGTAGTATTATATAAATAAGATTCATTATTTGACTTTTGGCTTTCAAAACAATTCTCGCCTACAATTATTTATGTCGAGATGTCAATACTTAAGCTCCGAAAAGCCGAAGGTTTTCGTGAGGTCACCTACATACTTCGACTCGCGACTGTCGGTCATGGTCGCTGGAAGACCTCATATCCGATGGAGTAGCGTCTGAGTCACGGCATTCAAGCGATCTTAAATAGATACAATCATTCTGTTTGGAACCACAATAATCTTACTGAATGAATAGTTTTAGCTCAAAGTATTAATAAACTTAAGTTATTATTGACAAAAAAGAGACCTATCCTACCTTAAAATTTATATTTATATTTATTTTACCCTAAAATTTGAGTACTTGCTTATTACGCTATAAATATAAATATTTGCTTATTACGCTATTTATAGTGACATTCTTGTGTAAAATACACTTCTTGTATTCCTAATTGTGAGGTACTTATTAATTTTATCTACTTTATTTGATGTTTTTGTGGAAATGACGTAAATATAACAGAAAATAAGAAAATATAAAGCAACTATTTCCTTTTAATTGTCAGTTAGACGTGTATTTACGAAACTAAGTTTATTTTAATTCACCTTGAAATTTAATACTCACATAAGGAAACTTTTATAATAATTACGATATTTTAATTTTAGTAACAAAAGTACAATACATTTATATAAATAATATTTCTATCCTACTAATGCGAAAGTTTGTAAGGATGTATGTGAGTGAGTGAGTGAGTGAGTGTGTGTGTGGGTTTGTTACTCTTTCACGCAAAAACTACTGAACGGATTTTCATGAAACTTTGCAGTAATATAGCTTAGACATCGGAATAACATAATTTGTTAAAATTTATAGAGATTTTTGAAGGGCCTGGTTCCCCGAAGCGAAGCGAGGGCGGGTTTACTAGTAAATTCATAATCTTGACTGAAGATATGATATAATAGCAAGATTCATAAACCTGTGAGCCGCTTATGTCTATAACTTGGACAATAATGATCATGCGCAAATGGACGACGTGCAAGACGGTCTGTAAACAAGCATTCAAGCAAACAGACGTAAAACCGCACTCGGTATAAAATTATCTATGTTAATGGCGTAATGATTCAACACATGCAGACAGATGAAACAGATTTGATCCGTGAGTTGTATCTATAAATAAACGAAATCATTGAATTTATTCACGCGATTACCTAGCTGAATAAAAATCATAACGTAATCAACATTTCTTAGAGACGTATTTATGGAATGCCTCGTCTGTTATTGATATCCTGAACTTTCTGTTTAAACTGAGGAACTAACAAGGTTACCGTCAAATAAACTTTTCTAAATTGTTTAAAAATTTTCGTGGATTATTATTGGTTTGACAATCATAAAATTACTACTTACATCATTTAATCAAAATTAACTTGAATTATTTTCTTGGCAATTTACCCGCTGGTGACAATAATTGGGCTTGCTACCCTAGTAATTTCGCCACATATTAATATGTGAGCGATCTATGCTCAAACTACATATTTTTATTCTTGTCTTCTTTAATTGTATTCCCACTTTTTATTAATCTTATTCATTTTTCGCTTACAGTAGTATATTTATTCGTTTCTGGATTAATTCAAAGGTTACGTAGCTTCACATAATGTGCTTATAATATTTATTATTTGATCATATTTCAATACTGTTGAGAAATCTATTATTTATAATATTCTTTTCCAACAACGGCAGCGTTAAAATAATAAAAATAAAAAGTGTAAAAATTAATAGCAAATGGGTACTTTAATTCTATTTTTTTTACAATAATATGCCAACAAATGAGTAGACGATCCATGTAGTGGATAAGTAACTACAGTTGCCAAATGGACATACATAGGTAACAATGAAATCTTAACCATATCGCTTCTGAATTAGTGAGTGTATTTAATTAATTAATAAGGTCATTCAACTTACGAATATACATGTATAAATTGTGTACTACGCCAAATGCATTATCTACTACAAAGATGGTAAAAAAATTGTAAGCACCCCACCAAAACCCGAAGAATCGTTCGGCTGACTCAACAAATTCCAGTATTTTAAAAACATTAGAGGTTTTTACTTCTTTGCATTGACAGATAATATGAACAAAACATGTTGCAGTAGAATGCGTGCATACGTGCTGTAAGATGACCTCAATATCGAGTGTTCTCATGCGATGGGCGCTCCAGTGTACGCAAATAACAAGCGTAGGTCTAATAATTAGCATACTAAGTGCGGAGCTACACAGGCCGAGACATCTCACAGCACTTTGGGTTTAGGTATTGAATGTACTCCACCAGTCAACTAGATCCTTCAATATTTCCATCCATTTCTACACGTACATATTTATATAAACCTGAAACTGATCACTGTGTGAACAAGGACATGGATAAGGGGACAAAACTATTATCGGGGGCGTTTATTATCGTAATTAGACCTCAAAATAATGATTTGTATAAATAAGTGTTTATCTGTTTGTCGGTTGGTCTGTTGGTCTGCTTATCTGCAGTTTTGTACGCGCTTACCTCAGAAATTGCTAAAGCGATTTACATGCGATTTTCAGTGATATATCGTGACAAGCTTCACTTAACACATTGTTTGTGTTATTTCAATAAACTCATTAATAAAAAAGTTATTTTAAATGATTACGCCTAAAGAATAATTTTCGATCGTTGGTAGTAAGGTTCCCCAAAGCGAGGGCTTCATTACTAGATTCTACATATTTTATACAAAACTCAGTAAAACTAGCACGTGGCTCTGTCTACGCTGGATATTACACTGTTCACGCCTACACGAAGTGGTCGTCTTTTTGCTTACTAATTAAACCTATCGGTCTTTGACTCGGTGTCTCGTTATTTAAACAAAGAGTGGTCAGTCAGTCTTAACGGATTTTAGTCTGGATCTGTAGATTCGTATCTTTTATTGAGTGGAATAGTTTATGCGTTCCCAATTTGTTTGTATTATTTATTAAAATAAAGCTCATCAATAAAAATATGAAGATTGTTTTCCATCATTAAATTTAACATCCTATGAAAGCTTAATGAACTTTGTTAAATACAAAGTCGTACTTATGTATAGTGAACGCAAACTTAATTGTTCAAACATAAATATAATATGTGAAATCAAGATTATCTAAAGGTATACTTAATACTCGGTACTTTATGGATAGGGAATGCAATCTCGCGAGATTGGGGCTCAGGCGAGATCTCGCGAGTTTATAAATATCAATAAAGATTGGCAGTTTTGGGTGTTTCTTTTTGCAAATAATCATTATAGTTTGAATAAATTTGGAAAAAGTAATGAAAATTCAACATATTTTGAAATATAAATTAATTTTTACGATTTTTCTCAATAAAGTTTTAGGTATTTTTTACATTTGCTAGATGTTAGACGCATCCGTCAATTTTTTCATAATCTTTATCAAATTGGAAATAAAATAAACAATCCTTTTTTCTCTTCTAACTATAATAATTTTTTTTATAACAAAACAACAATATGTTAAAACAAAAGTAACAAATTCATTAACAAAGTAGAGTTGACTCTATTAGACTGAGAGATTATTATAAATTAAAGAAAACTTTACCCACTGAGGGATCTATTAGAAGATACAGATTAACTAACAATATATACCAATCAAGTTGAATTCTTGTTCAGTTTACCACATACCTACGCTATTATCAAGAATAATTTTGATAGTAACTTAACGTACATAATGTATTTGGTTTGCTCCAATTCCCTGAAGGCATTATTTGTGGAATTTCTTGTCTACAATTAGGTATTTTTTGTTTAGTTTAGTTTATTTTAGAGGTGTTCACCCTGGCTCCTGGCTCCATATCAATTCGCGCTTTGTCGCAAATTGCGATAACGAGATTGCATTCCCTATTTATGGACAATTCTGCTTTGGACATCTTCAGCGCTCGTCTTATAATAATATTACCTGAAACAACAGCAAAATAACAGATTATAAAAAGTAATAAGGTTAAGACTAATAATAGCCTTTTACAATTCGAGGTGTGCTTAGGACATCTTCAGCGCTCGTCTTATTGTAACAGAAAGAACAGCGTAATCAAATACAATAAAAATTACAAGAACAAGAAAAAATATTATTCAAATAGCCGTTTTCCATCTAATCATTACCCCTAGTATGTTACCTGGCAACCGTCATATCACACACATTATAGTGTTAGTGAGTTCTTAACCTACTTAGTTGCTAAGAATGGTTGTTAAAGAATCTTGAACATTTACCATATGAACTGCTTCGTAATTTATGTTTAACTCTAAACCAAGGTACCTGTAAGGTGCAAGAAGCAACCCGAAAGCAGTAGTTTGAATACTAACCAAAGCCGTTATGATCAATCAGTAGTACTAAACGGTGTGGGAGCGGAGCGTGAGAACGTTTGTTGAAGAGCAGATGCATTCACGTTTGTTGTCAATTGCGCTCGCTACGGAGCCACAGCTGATTATTTTGTATTAATTGTCTATAGCAGAAGGTTATAGTAAGTCAGATTGATCTTAATTGTCTGATTTTTAACTGAATTCCATGAAACCAAAGTACCGAGTGATATCTATGAAAAGCTCTCAAGAGGATATGCAAAAGCAACTTTAAGAACTACTACGATGATATAGTCTTTGAGGACATAAGAATATACTTTTAGATCTAACTACTTTTTATTGATGACTATTATTATTATTATGTTATTGTTCTAGTCTAGAGGCTGTGTTTTTTTTCTTTTGCTACTTAAACGACCAGAAGTATACCTAATCAAGTCATCAATTCAATCCATTTTGGATTAAACAACTCAATCGACAAATTGATCAATAAAATAAGTAACGTTTGATCAATCGACTCATGAGAAATATTTCTCAATTCACAGTAATGAAATGTACCCACATGAAATAGTTTTATTAATACGCAAATTGATGAATAATTGATATGAATTTCCACAATTAGCTTATGCAAAATTTTTACCCTTGAAAGCAATTTTGTTGTCCTTACAAATCCCGTAATTTTACAATGTCGTAATGCATCCTTTGAATATAATTTAATCTGTTAACAGAAACCAACACACACATGCAAGGGTTATCAACTAGGTACGCGCCATGACTTCATGTACCCTCCTAGAAATAGTCTAACAATGAAGTAATCAAAACTGTAACCTACTATTATTGAGTAGACCAGTCAGTCACCACAAGATTAATGACGAAATACATTGTAATAAGGATCTATTGTAATGATAATTTACGTTTAAATTCAACTAAAGCTTATGTTTACTGGTTTTAGTATTAATTGAGACACCTACGTCATTGCTGTCTCAAACATGTAAGAAACAAGGTACCTAATTTCAATTTCTGAAAGGTTAGAATCATAAAATTTTTCATACTAACCCCTGGCCGAGTGATTGATCCTACGAAACGAGTGTCCCGGGTTCGTTTCTTGCAGACATTTATGAAAATGGTAGGTACCTAATGTTTCTTCTAGGATTATGGTTGATAGTGATTTGTGTTGGCGACAACGGGAATCCTAATCTAATCCTAATCCTGCCCTTAGGTGTGTAAGCGTTTGTTATTATTATCCTTAACAACTTGACCCAATGAATCGGATCAATCCGTGCACACGTTACGTCTCTCTAGGAAGTACTAGTAAGCAACAAAGTAACAGCCCATTACAGTTGTTGGGCAAAGGCCTCATCCCAAGACCTAAGCGTGACCGATTACGCTTGCCAAACTCATGAGTGCGTTTATACACTTGCTGAAAAATCTTCAGATTTTTTATTTGTTTAAGGTATTGTTTGACAATAATCCCACCTGACGGTAAGTAGTGAGGTTCTTTGATATTGAGCCTATTCACTCTCCTCTTGAAGACTCCCACATCAGCATCGGTCAGTCGAACAGTCGGCTTTGTAAGCGGAATAAAGCTTTTTTTATTTTTATTTGTATTAAACAAATAAAATATATTGTTAAGGATAACAATATCATTACGAAAAACAAATGCTGTCACATACACAAGCCAGTAAAGTTTCTTCCGTACGTTAGATAGGTACCTACTTACTTTTGTAAAATCTAAATATTATAAATATTATTAAAGAAAAGTGTGCAATAATTCAGTTAAATAGAATTATTTTGTTAGCGATTTTACTGAGATAAAGCTTTTTCTCGGATTGGGTATGAAAGTTCCTACATAACTAAGTTGAAGGATCGATCACTTTATTACGTAAAAAATCACCAACTCGTTAAAATTTGCGAAAACTTAGTTTTGTTTTCGGCTGCGCATTGGTAGATAATAATATCTTTGGTTTACAAGTATAATATTAAAGTAGGGCTTGGCTACAACTCATTAATGACCCACTACTTAGCACGGGTCTCTACTCATTATTGATGAAGCCTAGAGCATACGATTGGTGGAGAGGTTTGTGGCCAGTATCGGAAGTTTTCAGGCCGCCCGAAGGCCTCCGACATTTCTTAACGACTGCTATCTATCGACAACACCTGGGACCGACGGCTTTACGTGCCCTCCGAAACACGGAAGCTCTCAAGGTAAAATCAGTTAGGTTTATAGGACTAAACAGAGATCCCTGTCTTTATTCTTGAAAATTGTGAAATGTGTTTTATTTCACTAGTTGGTTTCTATGCGGCCCGCGGCCGGTATCTATGACGCGATGAGGGGTGTTAATGAGAAAAAGGGTATTGAAAACGGGCACATATACAGCTAGTGGCGGCACTGATGACGTCTACATAGGTAAAAAGGGCCCTGGTGCTGCCCTTGATCAGAAAACTGTACCCTTTTGCGACCCTTGCAAGAAAAGTGTAATGACCGCTGATCTAAAACAAGTAATACAATAAATTATTAAATTAACCGTCGTAAATGGTTAAATTAACCATCATAATGGTCGCACAGCGGAATCAGCAGTATTTAACGCATCAGATACGCAAAACGCGATGCAAATCGCTTTTTATAAACATAAATAGCACATAAGAAATAGCGACACTATGTATAGTTTAAACCTGTTAGTTTTGCATAGGACGGACGAGTTTATGTGAGGCAAGAAAGTCGACATAGTGGGGATCATAACTCGCAGGTGCCAAATGCACCTGATGGGTCGATGTGTTATTAGGTCGCTCTACCATCAACTGAAAGTGAAAAGTTATAGCATAGTTTGAACATTGAATCGCAACGATCTAAGTTCGAATCCTATGGTAATTTGTTAAACTTTCAACTTTACTAATTTATTATAAAAAGACGCGTCCTGTAGTACCTAATAGTTATATTTTACAGCACTGAAAAACAAGTCGATGACTATTTTAACCAATATCACAGATACAAAGTAAAAATTAACGCTTTGGGGCTATTAGGTATTTATTTACATTGTCATCAAGTCGTTATATCCAATAACGTCAACGTCGTCCGTGTAGGTACATAAGTAACTACTTACAAACCCAGTAACTTCCATCAGAGATTTGTGCTATAACGTCCGGAAATATTAACTAAATATCATACACGCCTTATAAATTGTAACCTACGTGCCTTTTAGCCGACATCAGAGGTATGAAGATGATTAGACATCGCAGTAGCTAATTCGCAAGGCTGAGGCTTGCACGAGCCACCTTGGCGGCTAATAATTTCCAATGATGTTCACGCATTAAAACGCTGTTTCCCACGTCTTTATTACTGTATTATTTATTCCTACTCGTATTCAGTCCATAACAGCATCGCGTTAATGTATTTACTGTAAATAAGTTTAGTTGAAATCGAACTATAAGTATATTATCTTTTCTTGATTAAATTACACACTTTATATAATTATAGCCTCACACTAAGAGTCCAAAAGCAGTGGGTTTGATGGACAACGAAAACTGAAAAGAAAAAACACACGCCTAGACAAATTAAAATTTGGCCTCGTCGGGAGTCAAACCCAAAACCCTTCAACCTCATTGAGTCATTATGAAATATGATGAATCCATAAAATTTAATCGCATCGATAGATCTTTATTCGGTAGATAGATCTAACTGCGATAGAAATACCTAACTACACTTTTTACTTAAATCTGACTGATACTGAATGATTTTAAATAAAATGTGATAAACATACTTTAAATATTATTATTGTTTACATATATATACCTAACATATTTATTGTTATCACTATTGTTATTTGATAGTTGCTTATACACTGTCTATTATCGCCAAAATTGATAATGTAATAGTGAGTAAGCATATTATACCTAAAGAAATTTCGAACATTGAAATAGTGACTCTTCCGCGATCTAAATTATTTTTATATAATGTTTACAACTCCGAGTCCTTGTATTACAAGAATACCTTCCGGAAATGTTTATATGTATTACGCTTGTTATTCGTTCTAAACGTTTTATGACCACACACGAGTGTACGTTACAACGCTATCCAAATCAATACAAAACAGTTTTATGTTAATGATTATAAGTGTGAAAATCGTTTGCATTCTTAATCGCGATATGTTATGTAGGTATGTTATGTACATGTACAAAAATTAATAACGATTTTATATTTCATACATCATAATCGATACAAAGGTCAGTAAGACTCGTGTAGGAAACAAATGGCAAATAACTAATACGTAATATATTTTTTGTGCAAACGATGGTCACGGTCACGTGATACAGGTCAGACCTCAAAGAACAATGGTTTGTCAACTCGTGAAAGCGCTCGATTGCAATATTAGGCCCAATTCGTATCATCATCGCAACCAATAAATATGTCCCACTACCACATAATTACATACCTACCTATTCCACGTAAATACTGCAAGGAATAATTGTATTAAATGTATAATTACACAAATGTTACCTTCCGAAGAGCATTTGATACAACCGTACATCCCGTGTTCTTCCATGTCAATAAAAACCAATCCATGTGTCGGTTTTAATTTATCGGTATTGATATTCAATAATAGGTTGACTGGCTGAACGCTTCAGATAATGACGCTGAAATAACGCGAGTACTAATGTGACAAGCCGTTTTGACTTTCCCGAACAAATTTCTAAAATAACCCTTATTCGTCATTAATAAAAACTTACAAAGTAATGTGACCAATTCTTTTCAATGTAACGTTTCGTGCAACCGAGCTATATTAACTCTTTATGATTATTCGGTCCATAACAATCATGATAATGTAAAAAAAAAACTTTTTTTAAGCTCAAAATTTCATTTAATAAGCATCTCTCTCAAATTAAATCTAAATAAAGAGGTACGACTATAAGTATACTTTATAGGGTGATAATGGCTTCATCCGTCACGCATCGTTAAGAGTGCATAATAATATGTATGTATATTCATGTGCAGTCAAAAACGAACTCTGAATTTTTAACCTGTATTGTCACGGTTATAGCAACGTGCTCACTTGACATGAGAACTCGATACGAGCGAAAATGAGTGTTAATTATTCGCATTTAGGGTTGCCACTGTCCGAACATGTCAGGACTTCTAGTCGGATACGGCCTTTTACTTAATTTTTTCGGATATTAAAAAAAATAAGTAATATTCGAAACCTCAATTTTTTTACTAACAAAACATGTCATAATTGTATAACAAATAAAAAAACACAAACTTAACACTAATTCAAACACGCAATTGAAAAAAGAAATGTGTTGTGAGATTGTGACTAGTTTGAGCAAACTTTTGTAACATCATATGTAATCAACATACCTAATATATAAGTAATTATGTTAAACAATAAATATTAAAACATATAGTAATGTAAATTACATATTATGATGTTATGATGTTACCCATCGAGTTAATATCCGGACTTATCAAACGGAGCTGGCAACCCTACCCGCATATTATCGACACGGTCACAACATCAAACGTGTCGCGAGTGCCCAAGGAACGCACGTGCCAGCCGCGAGCGATAACACTGACTTATCAAATAATCGATGCTTTGTTGCAACCCACTGCCCGCTCGGCTACCATAATTAAATTTTATTTTTACGAATTATTCCACTGTAATTTTCCACCATTTCTTCTCATTTCTATAACAACAGGGAAATTTTATGTCTCGAAACGATCCAAGGCATTAATCGTAGTGGACTTCTGGACAGTTAGTCTCCGTACCTAGGAAGGTCTAGGTACACATATAATATTGTATAATATTGTTCGATTAGATAACCAGAAATGTTGTTAACATAACAAAATACCATCGATATCGTATATCATGTAGGTATGCTATCTAAGGGTGCGTACAGATTTAGTAACATGTTTTATAACTTCGGTTATATAACACGTCCATACTCTCTAACATTGTTGTATCACAATGAATCATATAACAAGACCAAGAGAAGTTTTTGTGAGACATATCGTCCACATTTACAAAATATGTTATTTAACTTTGTTTTATAACATGTTTTGTTATATAGTCTGTACGCACCCTTACGATAACAAATTGTTATTAACAATCACCGTAAACTTGGCCTCATGACATGCGTAACGCGGGGCGAAGAAACACATGTATAAAATAATTATAATTGTGATGTGTGAGCGAAAGGTAAACATTCACTCATCATAAAATATCGAAAATAGCTTGACAAGTAACGATAAAATTTTGCAGGAACGTACTTAGTAGTCAGAAGTACCTAGTATGTTTATAGGTAACCAATACTATCACTATTCCGTCTCTAAAAGGATAGTGCTTATGAAATAATGCAGAAAAAGAGAGAAGAAATTTCCCATGATTGGTCTATTACCAACAACCGACTGATCACTTGATCACAAAATACCTCACGAGCGTCATAGCGTTAGAACTCACAGAATGCATCAATAGCTAATTAATTGAATGGATCAGTCTAAGTCGTATTCACGGTACTCGCCACTCAATCACTCAATCCTTTATAATCAATTACTCATCCTACATTGAATATTATGACATCTAACAGTAATATGTGATCGTTGTTATTTACCATGTGTAATTGTGTATGGCTTATATCCAATAATGGCCCACTACTGAGCATGGCTCTCTTCTCATGATGGAGATAGACTAGAGCATACTCCACCACGCTGCTCGAGTGCACATTGGTAGAGGGGTTGGTGGCCAACCCAATAATCGGATATCATGTCACCCGTAGGCCTCCGACATGGCTTAACGACTGCAATCTATCAATATCAACCTCAAGCAATTATTGCCATTATATTTCGTTCGCGATCAATATCTTTACCTATATTGTTATGTTAAACAAAATCCAAAAAGACGAATTATTTGACGGCTCCGCACAATTATAATTGTATTAAAATTATAATGTTGAAAGAGAATTAAAAGGCACAAAAAACGAGTTCACCGACGCAAAGCGAGAATCGATTATTAGTGATAACTTAAATCCCTTATCATCGTGTCACATCAAACCAAAAACAACGAAACAGGTTCATAAATCAAAATCATTAACACACGTTACCGATCGCTTTGGTACAATACAAATGGATTTGTTACAAAATACGCACAGTATGTAATAGTACCCATACCACTTTTCTCCCACTCAAGAGATAGATGGCGCTGTACTCGGCTTGTTACAATTAATGCAATATTTTTGTAAATTATATTTTGTATATTTATTTATTATTCCCTTAACCCAATATCCTTAAACATAATTCAATTACTTAATTTATTGAAGACACATCATCATTGAGATGGACAACTCAATCAATCTGGTCAGCAGTTCCGTGATCAATAGAAGTTATACAAATAATCATTGATTTGTGTATTACGTAAGTATACTATTTAAATATCAGGTTTCAAGCAGCGCAATTTGTAACTTAGACCTCCAGTTATGCCTACCTACCTACAACTGTGAAACACGCATCAAACTTTCAGCACCTTTTTTTACGTGATGCACGTAGAAACATACAGACAGACAGGCAATTCTATTCCCTTCATACATTTTTTTTTTCAAATATAATCCTATGTGCAGAAGCAAAATCGTCTGCCCTGCTAGCCCCAACAAACATACCTACCTGCACACATAACAAAGCATGTTATAGATTAATTTACGGAAATGAAAAAATATGTCACGGATGCGATGCAGGACAGGTAATCACCGTGTATGACATCGGCTGAAGGTTGAATTTGTGAGATAATAGACGTTCTAACATAACATGCAAGGCTTGCGGTTTGCAATGATATCTGAAAAATAAAAATCAGTGTTCAGTCATACTATGATCAATATTTTTATTGAGTCGAAACTATTCAACTAAAAATATGTTTTTTTTTATTTGAATTGAGCTATCAACAAAGTTTCACTTTCAGTTAATAATTAAAAAAAAAATTACTCTTTTCATGAATAACGTTACACACTAGTCGATACTCAACATTAACTTGTAAATTATTGACGAGATTAAAACATAACTTTTCATCTATTAGGTACCTATGAGGGCAAATTGCGAAAAGCCGCTGTAATTTACTTGACTTGGTAGATGCCGTGACATACCGTTTCGCAGTCATTTTTCTCCTCCGCCGGTCGGTAACTGTCTAATATTACGGTTCCGATGGGTTACATTACTCGCTGAGTAAAATGTTACGTATTCGGCCGCTGTGGCGAGGAAGTAATAGTGATGGTACATTGTTAATTGATCTAGTTAGGTCACGGGTGGTCCAGAGGTTTGCTTGACCAAGCTGGTGGCGCAACGGAATTGTACGATGGTCGATTAATTGCGCAGTCCGTTCTCATGACGGATTGTTCTAGAATGTCCGAGCTATTGAGAAAACAAATAATTGGTTCCTTACAGAGGTAATTAGTATGTACCTATGCCTACATTAGGAACTTGGTCGTGGTTTTATTGGGGAATGGTAAAGAAAATGTGGGATAAGATTTTTATTTATTGGCCAGTGTGGCGCAATGGTTACCGCCGCATCGCCCTTGAAAGGTTCGATTCCCAGCGAAAATTTAAATGATGAGTAATAATTAAATGATGAATAATTTTGATGAGTTTAAAGTGGCGGTTTTTCTTATTGTTTTTGTATTTGTTGACGTTATTTAAGTAGTCAAAGAATATTCACAATTATATTGTGTATTCAGAATCAGTATTAATAATTAACAATCAATCAAAGGTTGGTAGTTACCGGTATTTCCTGCATAATTATATCATTAGTATCTACGAAGCGCTCATAGCCCGGCGGCTTGCGTCGATCCGTCGGTAGTCGGATGGGTGACCGCTAGTGGCAAAAATTTCTTGAGCGCTTCCGTGCTACGGAGGGCACGTAAAGCCGTCGGTCCCGGTTGTTATCGATTGATAGCAGTCGTTAAGCCATGTCTGAGGCCTTCGGGCGGTTTGAAAACTTTCGACACTAGGTTTGCCACTAACCCCTCCACCAATCCGCATTGGAGCAGCGTGGTTGGAGTATATTCTCTAGGCCTCCTCAGTAATGAGAAAGAGACCCGTGCTCAGTAGTGGGCCATTAGTGGGTTGTAGCTTAACTTAGCTTATCTACTTAAAGATGAAGACATATACGAAAAGTTACTTTGGAGATTTCTACTATCATTCAATTAGTATAAATATAGTTTAGTTCCCAATAGCACAAGCACAATGTCATAATGCTAATAATGACGTAGCATAAAAAGTAATATATCATTTACATCCACGATCGTGCTGGAAGGTGCAACACAATGTGTCAAATGTTATTAGTAGTGCTCGCGTATTGTTGCAAACTTAAGCTGGAGCAATTTAATTACCCTGTCTACTGTTACAGTACCTACCTACTGACAAAATCTCTTACACATACATTAAACTAAGTTCGTTGTTTGGTTCAAAAAGGCACATTTGATTTTCAGAAATCAGATTTCAGATTTTCGTGTGAAGAAATTATTACCTTTCTTGCACGCATCTTTAATTTTTACTATGTAAGTATTAAAAATTATTATTTCATCACCCCTATTCGAAAAAGACGACTTGGTTCGGACATAAGGGGTTCCAAAGTTGCTGTTTTCTATTCAGCGGGCCGGAATGAATTTTCATACAACTTTTCCTGCCGGCTAGATCTTTTCCGTCCTATTTTGAATTTAGAACATTTTAGTATTTTGCGCTAAAGAAATCGAACACAAATATTGTTTGAATAAAGAATGTCTGGTACGACGCGAGGGTCCCGCCAGCTGAATAATAAAAAAAGAAATCAAATTAAGATCGCTCGAACTATTTCCCGCGTTTTCGTGCATTTTTACGTATTGTTAGAAATTTTGTTTTGTTTTGAAAAAATGAGTTCTTCCAACGATAGTGAAAGTATCCTCCTGATAGTATAAAAACTGAAGCGAGTAATGTGATGAATAGTTTATTACCTGCGAAATCCCGGGAAAAATATTTGAAAGCCTATGATAATTTTTTGGAATGGAGAAATGCAAGAGGCGCCAAGAATTTTTCAGAAACTGTGTTTTTGGCGTACTTCCAGAACTAAAAAACCTTCCACCCTTTGGAGTATCTACTCAATGCTTAAATCAACAGTCAGTTCTAATAACGATATAAAACTGGACACATATTCGAAATTAATAGCATATCTGAAGAGGATGTCTGATGGATTTAAACCTAAAAAATCCAAAGTGTTCACAGTCAAAGGAGACTTTTCTTAATGAGGCACCCGACGAAATCTTTCTTGCCGTAAAAGTAAGTAACTATGTATATGGTGGAGTGGACTATTATAGTAAAATATAGCCATAGTGTTTTAAATAGCTGAATAATAAAAAAAGAAATCAAATTAAGATTTCGTTTTCAAATTAAAATTAAGTTTTCGTGCATTGTTACGTATTATTTTCTATTATTTTCTATTATATATTATATATATATATTATTTTCTCATAGTGGGTGATGAAAAGTAGAGTGTATCACTCGGGTGCAAGTATATTTTTGGCTCGGGCGACGTACTTTGAATCCCTCGCTACGTTCGGGATTCTACTAAAGAATCCCTCGCTACGCTCGGGATTCTACTCTAGAATCCCTCACTTCGCTCTGGATTCAAAAAACGCCCTCGCCGAAAAAATATTACTTTGCACCCTTGTCATACAATCTACTAATTATTAGCTTCGGCGAAGGATAATATCTTGTGGATACCCACGTAGCAAAAAGTTTTTCATTTTTTTTAAAGGTGTTATAAAGTCCACCAATTTCCCCCGTATTGTGAGGCGTATTCTAAGCCCAACAGTACAATAATTATGATTCGTAATTAATTAATACAGTTTCAAATGTAATCAAAGTCCTCTGTAACTACAAAAATCTGGTTGACCCGAGTGCAGCAGTTGATTTCATAAAGGGCGTTCCCCTCCATAGCGCGTGCTGTGGTCGAAGTCATAACAAGTTAGCGGTAAGGAAAATTACTTTTAATTCTTTGTAAAAAGATGGGCATCACATTACATACTAATATTATAAATGCGAAAATCTGTCTATTTGTCTTTGACGTTTTATACATATACCCGGTTGGATTTGAATGGAATACGGAATGAAAATAGTTGAAGACCCGGGATCACACATAGGCTACTTTTTTTCATAAATCAACCCCTTAAGGGTTGAAATATGGAAACATATAAGTTTCTCGAAGCGAAGCGAGGGCGTTCGCAACTTACATAGTTAAGCGAGAATTTTCATGGAAGTTAGCTATCATTTCATGGAAGGTAAGTTAGTTTAGATAAAAGCTAAAATCCAAATTTATGATTAGTTTAAAATTTCATCATGAAACCTTAAAGCAAGGCTATCTTTAGATGTAAGCAGCTCATGTTAGTAGACGACTGATTCTGCTTATACAACTTCTTAAAACTAAACATACAAATACTATCTGCTAGGTTCGGATAAAATGCAAAACATTCATACTTCAAATAAACAAACTCAGTATCAAATGCTTCTCAATGCCCTCCGCTCCAACCTTGCACTAATCATCCCTCGACGTAACAATTACATAAAAATGGCGTTCACATCGTCGGCCGCGTTTCCTCTTCGATCGTGTAAACTTTCACGAAATCAAACAAAGAAATAGCGAGGTTCATTTACATCATTCCCACGCAGACAAAAGAATGACCCAATCCGTTTGGCAACGAACAATGTGTTACCCGAAATCCTACGGTCACGGTCCGAGCAGCGACATGTGACCAACGATTGGGAATAACGTTCAATCTTTTCACAAACAATTGTTTTAACAACCGCTGATATCATGGCGTTTGATGTGTCAATGTCAGCCAAGTGGTTTAAGTTGAGTATAAATCATTTTAACAAAAACCAAATCGGCTGCAATGTCGGAAATTATATGAAACGTAAGTAGGTAACGTAACATACGTGCCTATGAAGTTTAAGTGTTTCTTTCCCTCAATTTCCCTGAGATTTCATCCTAAATTCTAAGTAAGAAGCAATGGCAAAATCGCTGGACATAAATAAAAACTATATACCTATTCGTTGAATATACAACCCACTGCTTTTCTTGAAGACTGCTAATAATGGTTATGTAGGTATATAATATTACGTTTTTCTTAATATACAAAGGAGCCAAATCAATTTTGTACTATAGCTGTCGAGTCTCATATCAGCAATATTTTAAATGCCTCTCCAATATTTTTGAAAATACGTTAAAATCCTTTTCGTCGACTTTATAAGGACGATGGTAGCTATCCATTCAGGACTGACCATGCGCGAATACGTTCCAGATTACAATGGGCATGCAGCCCACTCTAACAGGTGGCAACTCCATTGAGTGTTAGCATGAAGGAGCAAGGAGGTCGATTTCCACTCAACTACCTACTACCTACTTATACCTATCACGTTTATTTTTTTGTTCTTTATAATATGAATTTATTACTTAAGGACATTACTAGATACCTATCTATAGGTAATATATAATATAGAAGCGAAAGGTCACTCAGTACCTAATCTCAAAAACCGCTTGACGTATGAAGATATTTTGCTGGGAGGTAGTTTTTAGTTAGTTAAATACCCGCTAAGAACGCATTTTGTCATATTCCTCCGCTAAGTGGGTCAAATACGGATTGAAATTTGTATGAAAATTAGACAAATTTATTTACACGTGGGCAATAGGCCCGGGCATCAGTCAGCTATCCTTACAGTTAGTACTGCGAAGTCTAGGAACGGCGAAGATTTCTTGGAATCGCTAATTAATTAACTTGTCAATAATTAATGCACGTTTTTAGACGACTATCTTATTCCTCAAGGTTTTCTTTAACCGAATTAGGACAAGACTGTTACTAACCAATACTAATAGTACTATCACTAACGCTCCTGCCCCAGTCCTTATACCTCCTATCCGACAACGTTTGCTGGCTCATTAAACATCGTAGTCCCCATTTGAGTCTTATTCTTCGTCAATCAAAGTTATCATTGGCTGCAACGGAAAGGTGGTGCTGCATGTTCGTTTTCACACATAAGTATCATAATAGTACATAAGATCATCAGTGATACCTACCTAACAAATTAATTTGTATATTTTAATTTTATATAAAATCAACTTGGATAAGTTACATTACTCTTCAAAATATTCATTTCAAATTGAGAATTCTGTTAAAAAATATCGAATTTTGAACAGCTATGTGCTTAGTTTTAACAGCGCGTAATACTGATCGGATCGAGTCAAGCCTGACTAAAACGGGTCTAATTTGCATAAAAAATGCAATAAGGGAACGCGAAGTGACAGTTGATAAATAAGTGTCGTAATGAAGAAAACAATAGCTAAGGTACTTTCTACTCGCGCGTGCGACGCAGTCTCCGCCTCCCCCTACCTCTGCCCGCTCCCTCATCGATGGCGGATAGGTACACTGCCCACGGTGAAAGCCTTTGACCCCACACACAGGGCTTGTTTTGCTACAAGCTGTATTTGAGGAACTTTGCCGTCCCTATGCCTTCTTAATATGATTCAAATTGGATTACCGCCAGTATAGTTAAGACGTTGATAGATTTTTTAATTATTTGACACTAGCTTTATCAAAAAATCGTTATCTCGACAAATTACAATATAATCTATGTTATTCTTTTATATGAATTGCCGACAATCAAATGGATCACCTTGATGGTAAGTAATAGGTTAAAGGGAAAGATCCTATGGATAACTGTAACACCTAAGACATCAAAATAACATTGCTGCTAAATAGGGTTCAGACATTTCACGGTCCACTTTACAAAGAGAATGGAAACTAGCCAGGCCAGCAAGCTAACAAAATCGACCATCATACGCATATACCATCGCGATTAAAGGTAAATAAATCTCTAACGAGACCTACTTGTTACCCTTGCTTCGACTGATCAGGGGAGTTTGACTTTAAGTCAACATGAATAGAGACGATTCCTAACTTTAAACCATCACAGTTTAAATATACCTTTAACAAATCTTTGCGGTGTAATTTATATAAGTAATACTTATTTATCAAATTTATTTCTCTAAAACCTACCATGCCATCCGTAGCCATCGCCAAAACGGGTACAGTTAACAACACAGTAAAACAAGATGTTATTTCGCGGGGCCTTATCAACACTGCATCTAGAGCCGGACATTAAAGTGACATAGAAAACTTCTTAATTTATATTATGCACGTTTGTACACAAACATTCCGCGGAAATTATACTCGAGATGAAACGCAATGGACGTAACGGTGTTTAGTTATTTATATCTATCAGGGACCAACCGTTAGGTATGGAGCGCGCCTACGTCACGAAATGGTAATGATAACTGGGTTTAAGGTATACAGTACATCTGGTTTACTAATATCTCTGAACAAAATATATTTAGGCAAGTATATTATACTTCATTCAGAAAGTTACAAGTTGGAGAGGCCTAACAGTAGACTTCTGAAGGCTGATGGATGGATGGATGGAAAAGTCAACGGTCAAATTACAAAAAGTAAGAACTGACCAAGTAAAGCTTAGCTAAGCCTTAAGTACCTAGTAAGCAGAATTATTTTTATTTTTTAACTTTGCACCAAAAAAAGGTAAAGAAACAAAGGCGGACTTAATGCTAGAAACATTCTCTCTCAGGCAGCCTTCGGGCAGTGTGAACATTGAACAATACGAATTATTAATAGGCAGTTAGAGATTAACACTATCGATAAAAAATCAGAGGTAACAAAAATTGCACAACACTATCTTGAAACCGGCAAACATTAAAAAATAATTTTAACTCGTGTGCATTTTGAGACGTAGATGAAATAGGTATTGCTTGTATTACGAACTTTATTTCATGTAAGTACAAAAAGTTTCTGCATTGGTATCAAGAATAAATAAAACGGCCACCGTTTGTAATTAAAACTCGCCTACATAATTTATTTCTGGCGTTAAAAAGCGGCATACGCATAGCTGTACCGGTTTGAAGGATGGCAGAGCAAGTGTAATTAGTGGTGCAAGATGCATTTCATCTAGGTCTAAGGTGCCAGTGTACATCTAAGCTTCATTGCTCCAGCGATTAACGTAATCAACTTAATACTTCTCTTACAAAAAATAAAAACTTTATATAACTTATCGTAGAACCGCATATCCATCAAAAGAATCCCCGTGGATGGGTGTTTTTGCTTGTGTTTTCCATCAGCGATTTTCGTATCGTTGACTTACCTCCATGCCGACCACGGTTCAATATGTGCGTGACGCATCTAACTGGTGGAAGCACATGGTCGAGAGAACTGCTTTCCGGAAAAATATTAATACGAATAATACGAATTTCTCTCCGTGTACCTCGTCAGCGCAAGTACGACCAATCTGACAACAAATTCCGATTGAGAAGAAGATTTACCTCGGTCCAGAAATGTAAGCGCAAACACTAAAGAAAACGATAACGGATGTGGTACAATTGCTTGTAGAAAAGCTAAGAACACAGGTCTTGCTGAAGGCGACACGAGCTCTTTCATCGTCTCTTAATGCTATTTTTACGTTTCTTGTAGCTTCTAAGCTGATCGTCACGTGAGCTAAGGGAAAAACCATCTAGGGTTTATAACGGAACAAATAGTAGACGAGCCACTTTACTGTCAATGGTCACTTTGGCACATGCCAAAGACATCAATTAGCGAAGGAAGAAAAAGAATCAGATCACTGAGATTAAATCACAATGATCACTGAAACACGATGGACACTCAGAAAAATTTACTCCAATGATTGCCAATAGTGCAGAAAATTTTACCAGCTGCTACTTCACATTGCTTTCCTCCGAAACTACATTTTGGTCTCAACCGAATTACTTTGTACCAGGTTGACCCTATGCTTTAAAAGATATAAGAGAGCAATTAAATTGAAAATTGTAGACTTCGCAATTGACAATAACATCCGTAAGGAAAAAGCGGCTGCTGCGCTGCTTTGATTGATTTATTATTCGATTTACGATTCATACGTTTATAATTATACACCTCATTATCAAGTGTTTGTTAATAAACGCATTAAAGATCACCACGCTGCTGTAAATTCACACCTGTACACACACACACTCACACATACATC
Source organism: Hesperia comma (assembly GCA_905404135.1). Classification (NCBI taxonomy): domain Eukaryota; kingdom Metazoa; phylum Arthropoda; class Insecta; order Lepidoptera; family Hesperiidae; genus Hesperia; species Hesperia comma. The sequence continues at coordinate 7,629,359 of FR990021.1, read as the reverse complement.
AAAATCCAAATTGTAAATATTTTCGCACGGCTTTATAAAAGAACCTCACACGGTTTCCGCATTTCAGTGAGTTCGTTAAGAGTAAAGGGCAGGAAAGACTAGTTGTTCCCGTATTTGTTACCTAAATTAGACAACGCCAGGGAATTTGAAACACGATAAAGACACGGAACGGCTGTACGGAATGGGCCGAGGTGCGGTCACAAATAATAGAAGCTGTGAAGTAGCACCAGTACGTTATAATTTATTAACCACTTACTAAGTATTAAGGATGACGTCACACGTTACCAGCCAACTACACGATGGTTCCGTTCTCATGCTGAGGAGAGCATAATGCACCACGCTGTTCTAGTACGAATTTGTGAGGACACCTCAATATGATGTTACGACTGCGTCAGTAGTTTCCCTGTATTGTATGTGCACTGGACAACAGAAAAGACATGGACACACACTTAGACCGAAAACCGAGATTTACACACATCATTCAAGTTTTCGTGTGGTGATAGGATCCTCCTAGAAATCTTTTTCCTCGCCTTTGAACAGCAGTCCGACACAGCACCATTGCAGCATACGGGTCGTGCAACAAACATACATCCTACAAATGCCAACCTGACGTACTCAACCGGATCATAGGTACCTAACGGAACCTCTACGTAGCACGATCTTTGGCGAGGTCGTCCGATCCCGTTGGCGCGCGGCGGGACGGGTCGGGGTAACGGGCGGCTAATGAGAACGGAGCGGTTCAGTTATGCAGATGCCGATTGTGCACGGAGCGAGTAAAGCTCGCGCCACACCAAGCGATCTGCTCTACATAGCACAACAGCACAACACCAGTGGCTAAAGCGTTTGTTTTGGTTATGGATATTGATCACGATTGCGATTTGTGATACGATATGTTGTATCGATGTGGATGTATCGATTATAAATCGATATTAGCTAATTAACTAGTGGAATTATGGCGTATCTCATAGAAGAATTAGTCTTTTAATGTCAATGATGCCTAGATGCCTAGAATGATCCTACTCTAGTGCGGATTGGTGGAGGTGTAAGTGTCTATGGCCGAAAGATTACGTGCCCTCCAAAGCACGGAAGCACTCTTGAATGTGTTGCTAACGACCGCGTCCGCTTTGGCTTATCTCGGTCAATCACTTAGAATTGATACTTGTTGGCAAAGGGAGATCTCCCGCCAGGCGAGACGACATGCCTGGGGGGCGGCCGGGCCCCGAGTGAATGTACTCGAGGCGTGGTATATATGCCAGCGATGTAGAAATCTTCGATAGCGCGTTTCAGGCTTCGGTGACGTCACCATGTGACGTGTGCGCGGTGTCGCCACAATACAATCCACTGGCTTTGAGCGTTTCTCTGTTATTTAAAACATAATATTATGAAGGAAAGCAAAAAACTTACACTGTGGTGTAGAGAGGCTATTAATGTTTCAACAGAACCAGTATATCATACTTTACGTGGTTCCTATTTAAGAGATTTTCAAAAAATCACTTCAATATGGTAAACTAAGGACACAAGTGAACAAAGAGTAATCTAAAGGACACTATTTAATTAATTAACTGCGAGACTACAACATAAACACGCATAAAATACTGCATAGTGTATCCACATAATATGTCACATATGACGCTCTATAATTCGAAGACAGCTACAACGATTTACCTACTCGTAATTTGTCTCAGACAAGACTGCTTTTTTAGGGCTTCGTACTCAAAGGGTGACGAACGGAGCCCTATTAATATGCCTCCGCTGTTTGTTTGTCACAAGGCTCTACCTCATGAAGGGAAACAGGTTCGACGCCTGAAATGTTAACAGAATGCATATTGTTGTGACCGTCTTTACAGCAAATAATAAAAAAAGCCAAAAGGAGCTCCCCTAAAAATTTAGTGTAATAAATTTTGGTTCTTCTATTTAATGATAAGTATTCGATGCCATTATTTTATACTTATCGATCAATAAACTTAACAAACGATATTTTTATATTTTTTTCTTAAATTGCTATCATAATAGGTATAATCTATAACATGTCACAGACATACATACCTATCTAGTAATATCAGATGATAATATTTTTTTTCGTTTGTTTACTCTCCAAAACCTTTAGGTACTGTAACATTCAAATTAAACCGTTGCATTGCACTAAACCCAAGGTCTATTAATACAAAAGAAAGAAGCAGAAACAAGACGAGTCAGACTATATCTACTTGTCTCCGCTTACTCACTGTAGGGTTACGCATAATATTTTTAATAGAACGTTAAATAAAATTGTGATAATGTCTCTCAACTCTCTGAAACGAAGTTGACAAATATATTTAAATAACGTTCACATTATTACATCCGCACTAGAATTCTTTACATTACAGGTAGCATAGAGAAAATTAATCAACCAATGGCCCGAAAACAGAATTTATCTGTCACATAAATGTCTAGCCTGGTTGGCAATCAATCTCACAGACAGGTTCACTATCAACCGGGCTATAATTGGTCAAAATATTTCTGTATTTCTTGGGTGGCAACCCTAGGTCAAAGCGGCCCAGCACAGAGGATCGGCGTGCAGAGAATGTTTCAGTGACTAATCGGCGGGCCGCTCGCGACTCGACTTGTAACTCAACGCTGCATTTTATGCAACTGACTTGGAAATTATGTCCATTGACAACTTATGATTTTATGACCCATATATTATGTCCCACGGCGAGACTCGCGCTGGTGAGTGTATTGGTCTTTCGGGCTGCGGTAGGTTCGTGGAAGCCAAAGACGACATACGGTGCAACTTTGTTTTTTTTCTTTATAATTTGCTTTTGTTTCACATTTTTGTACTTATCCATTGCCGCTAAAGGATTGTTTTATTTTTAATTTATTTGATAAATACGCTTAAATCCTAAGTAAAGCAGTTATTAATGCAGTGTATATTGAATTTAATTTTTGTCGCTGTTTTTTGTCGGATAACATAAAATACCTAAGTATCAATTTATTCAAATGTATTCATTCACTGCTTATTTTCTTTATCGTCCTAAAAATCTAGCAAGTCGAGTTGGACGAACATTAATATCATAACTGTAGGATTCAGTAGGAGCAAGTTCAATTATTTATTCATCATAGGTCAGGAATCGTCTCATATTCTGCACACGCGTACCTACTTTCATGCAAGAGAGAGACACTTCAGAGAGACACTTCGCAAGCCATAGAATCCTAAATGCAAGCAGACGCAATGAAACCTACCCACTATAGAAGCATGAAATTAAACCGTTTACATCATATCTTGCAATTAATCTGAAGTCCACCGCAAGACCCGTGGAAACAGTGTCTCAGACACCACTTGACAGATTGCAATGTCACCAACTGTGATTTTGGCCTGTGGCGTAAACCTGCTTACTGAACAGTATCAAAAACGAACCACGAAACTTGGCCGTTTCGCTGCTAAAACAAACCAATTTATCTCTGTTTCTGGCATATTAGTCGCGCGCTTGTGACTTTAATCAAATTGTTTAAACGTTTTGTGTAAAACACAGTCATTTTTGAAAAAGTATTCAAAAGATGTCGTTAAAATATTCATAGCTGTGACGTTATGTATATTATGTTTGTGTCATTATCATAAATTAAAGCAGTTGTGCGATTTGAATAGATCATTGATGGTGGTCAAAATTAAATGCATTCGTGCCTCAGAGGGCATGAGCAATTCGATCTCTACTATTAGGGTATAAATCGCGTTATTTTGAATAAAAATCTTCCAACGTGGATTTGCACCCACAGACCTTTGAATTTGTGGCCACTTAACCCTTCATTAATATATTATCGCAATATAGAGCTTCAGACTTCCCAATTACGGACAGACTGGGGCTGTACTCCAGTAATCGAAGCAGTAAAGTAATATATTAATTCAGAATCAATTTAACGCAGCAATTGAAAATTCATAAATCATATCCCAATTACATTTACCTTTCGCAAACAAACATAGAAGCTTCTAGTTCCGTGTAATTTTAGTTAACTGCATTTAGTCCATGCACTCGAGCTACATAGGTATTGTTATTGCGTCGAGGATAAAGAGGCACGTGTATAATAAGCGATTTATTTGAAACGGTCGGCCTTCAAGAAAGCCGTTCAACACAAATATGCCGTCAGTATTGGCAACCGTGACTAATGACAAACGAATGTATAAACAATAATTGAGCAGTAGATAGTATGTGTTCGTCGGTTCTACACCGGCCACTGATTAGTGGCGTACAGCTGATGGAGTGCTCAAATTATAATTAATTTAAATGTCGGTCTCTCTCTTTTACTGTGCATCACCGTTAGAAACATATAGACAACTTACATTCTTCTTAAAAAATATCGGATCCTAATGACACAATATTTAAAGAATCCAAATATGACCCAGAGCCCTCTATTGACTTAAGTTTCTACAAAAGAGAACTTAGCACACACCATCTTTTAACCTCCTTAATCTATGTACCGGGCCCGTACTACGGACATTCACCCATATCGGTGACATAAATCACACCAATTGCCAACCGTGAAACCGGTTCTAGTGATAAGCGATTTGGGCACTGACAAGTACCTATTTCAGCAATTTTAAATTAATAATTAGCTAATATATAAAACATTTTAGTACGTTTTGTTTCGAATTTCGAAGTGCGCTGTAATCAGTTGTAATCAGTTGCGGAAACCCGTTGTATTACCGCATAGTAAGTTAATTACATAATGAAAGGCGCACGGAACTCGTGCGCGCGTCTCTACGTCACACTCACATTATTTCTCATACTGCACTCGATGACGTAACCGCGTAAACACGATAAGGAATACTTCGAGACGACGGTTTGTTTTATTAGAGACCCCCAAGAAGGTGTTCATGTTTGCAATACAATTTATGACCATCCAACTAGACCCAGCAGTCAGGAGACTCACAACTTGAAGGTATAGGCCATACTCTACCACGCTTGCCAAGTGCGGATCAGCACACTTCACATTCCTTCGAAAACATTATGCGGAATTCTCGTGTGTGCAGGTTTTCTTACAATGTTTTTCTTCACCGAATCTACAGGTTCCAAATCATCATTATCAAATTTAAAGTTTTGTTAATTATACAAAATCGTAACTACTTAATAAATCAGATATTTACAGATTTTATGCTAAGAGATATAAATATTGATAATTATTCAATAATTTCAGTCATTATTAGTGTCTTGTGTGTTGTCCAAGGCACTCACGACACAGGGAATCCTAGTGTGGGGCTTTGAGTGTGAAGCGTTATTATATTATTATTATTATCAATGTCGATCGTCATCAAAGTAGTGTTGCCGCAATGTTGAACTCGGCTTAAGAGAAAAAAAAGACTTTAACTGATTAAGTTAAATATCATCATCTGACATCACTAACAACATCGATAAAAATTCCTGCTAGGTACCCTGGTTTCCCACGACATTTTTCCTTCAGTAAAGTAAATGCCAACTAATTTTAAACAAATACTCCTCGAAAATTCTTTCAAAGATCCATAACGAACTCTTTCTCTCTCTTTCTCTCTCTTTCTCTATCTTTCTCTCTCTTTCTCTATTCTAAACTCATAAAAGGTACATACATACGCAATACCAAATCATACGTAAACAAACAGCTAACAAAATTTACGTAAGTAACAACACGTGGTAGCGGTTATGCACCGGCCGTTGAAATGAAAGTAACAATCGTTTTATGAAACCTCTCAGTGGAAGGTAGTCTAATCGAGCACCGTTGCACAATAAATAACTCCAATCCACAAACAAGTTCACTAATAGTTGCAGGTTTTGTCGACATGCCTCTTGCCTCTTGCCTCTTGCCTTTGTTAGATAGGTATACCGTTATTATATTATATTACTGTTCAGGTGATAGCGAATTGTACACGAGTGTGTTAAATCACCTGTCGATGTATGAATATTTTAACATAACTAAATTAATTAAATTAATTAACTTTCATGGGTTTTATTGACCAAAACTATTTTATTATCATATTAATTGTTAAGTGCGAGTTTATGTGTGGAAATATATCAACCGCAAAAGTTGAAAATATACCAAAAAGAGATTAAAGATACCGAATCCATGATCTACGATTAGATGTAATCTGACGGTTCATTGGTTTAAATTAGGTTCTCATAAAGCGTTGGGCCAGAGTATTACTAACGCCTCTTCTTCGCACTCGAACGCACTTTAAAATCAACATCACTTTCTAGATAGACGGTAGTTGGCTCACCAGATTAAAACTCTGTGCACAATTTACTTAATATGTATGAGAAAATTGATGAAATCTTTCTCAGCCTGCCAACTTACCAACTTACCCTCAACTACCTACTTACTACTGCAGTTATTAGGTACCAAAACGTATACCAACTAGATACCTATCTTTGAAGGTCTATAAACACCTCAGTGTTACTAAAAACTTGGAATATTAAGACCATCTTATCCGAAAAAATTTCACTTTTGTTGATTTAATACCGATTGTCAATTCAAACCCTATGACTAATCGAGTACGACATAACAAAGGTAATTTCTATAAATCGAATTTATCTTATCAAGGTAGGTATTTACATGTTTGTCTAGCCACCACCACCTATCAAAACCACCATGAAAGTTTTCAAAGCTTTTTTTGTGAGAGAAAAAGAAAGAATGTAACGTTTGTTTTCCTTAAACATAAACGCTTCCTTTTGATCAACAATTTGTCGTTGACACGTTAGTTGCGATGTTTATAGCCAGAGATAACCATTTACCATAAAGTGGCCACTCTCCTTTGTAATAAACTACATGGAAACGTGGCAACACTTTGATCTTCGAATTTAATGATCATAAATTCTGTTTCATTACGATTAACTCAGCTTTGGTTGTGATGAAACCCGAACGGTTCCGCAACTCAACGTAACGCTGAAAACAATGCAGATGCTACCGATAAATTAATGAAGCATTAACCGATAGCCCATCTAACTGTCGATCCGTTTCCTGCTCTCCAGTGCGTTGCCGGGAAATAGGAAACGGTGTGGATAACACGTAGGCACAAATATAATGGCAACTTTCTCCATTTGTTGTAGTAACCAGGCCGTTCGCTTGCGCGGGCATATGTAACAATAGACGCCGCACATCGCATTCATGTGGCGGCGACATCGCTTTTCCTAATAAATATTTGATCGTTAATCTGATAGATGGTGTCGCGGTAGTAGAGGCTATTGCGTGTTAATGTTCCTGGTTTAGACTTGTAGGAAGAGGGCTCTTTGTTAGATTATTGTCGCAAGAACGTGTAAAGGTTATGTTTGGGTACATGATAATAATACACAAATAAAATAAATAACGCGCAAACCCCATCTGGTATGAAGCCGCATTCCAAAGCCGTGGGGTTCTGACGAATATGAATGTATCTGTCGTGGCCATATCGTAGATTTGCTCACATCATGAAATGATCGACCATATCATGAAATGGTCGCATTTCATGAAATGGTCAACTCAGTTTGGCCAGATCGTAAAATCGTCTACGTTTCACGATTTGGTCGTCAACGTTTGGCCGGATCGTAAAAACGCGGAATATAGGGCATAATTACGAACCGTGACGTCTCCGGCGCTGCGGAAGGTGCAGCCCCTTCGCCCTTGCGTAACAAAGCACAGACACCCACGCTCGCCTGCGCAGCTTCGGCTTGCTGGTCGCGACCAGCCTCAGCCGCTCCGGCTCGCCCGGGTATCTGCGTTTTGTTACAGCGGGCGGGGGCTGCCCTCCCTCCGCGCCTCCGGGTTCTAAAAAACACTCTAGGGGTAGGGCATACAAGACTACGTGGAGTAGGGGTAGGCTAATTCGGTTCTGTACCCAATTTGACCTACCTACACCTTGAAGAATTTGACTGCGTAGTAATGGAAATGAGTATTCATTGTTTTATATCCAAAATCAACTCAATTTTTATGCTTCCGTTAATGTTACTCATTTTTAACAATTGACGTGAATTGTATTCTGCAATTCGCAATTTTTGTTGCTACTCTTTTAGTCTAGGCCGAATTGACAAGAGAAACAACATTTACTCCAACGGCCGCCATCTTTAAACATAAACAAAGCGCTTGCAGCGCCTCTACCGGTAATTAATGTAACTACTTTACGATATGATCAAAATAATCTTGACCATTTCATGAAAAAGCCGCGCGTTTAGTTGCCCATATCGAGAAACGATTTCTTATCATTGATCTGCTCAAACCACATCATGATGTGGCCAATAGACAGTTGACCATATCATCCTACTAGTCCTACTAATATTATAAATGCGAAAGTTTGTAAGGATGTGTGTGTGTGTGTTTGTTGCTCTTTCACGCAAAAACTACTGAACGGATTTTCATGAAACTTTGCAGAAATATAGCTTAGACATCGAAATAACATAATTTGTTAAAATTTATAGAGATTTTTGAAGGGACTGGTTTCCCGAAGCGATTTACTAGTATAATATATTTTATGGTCGATCATTTCATGATGTGAGCAAATCTACGATGTGGCCACGACATATCCAAAAGAACCAGAAAATCAAGCAACGTACAGAAAGGTACAAGTCATGGGAAGCATAGTGAACTTACCGGCTAATAGATAATGTGGTTGAAGGTTTTAGTGATAATTCGTTAGCTACTCTTAATTAGAAATAAAGATCTAGGAACCGAATTATGATCTACACTAAGTGTGTAGGTACTTATAATTCTTGTCCATAATGTACCATGTAAGAGATAAAAAAAATCTTATTTACCCATTAATTGTCAGATTTCCAGAATTCACTCGGGCTGTTGATCTAAATAAAATGCCATGAATAGTCAGTGATATTTTGCGTACAATCATATCGTATCTTATCTTGATCGGCCGAATATTCGCGACCGAGTAACCTTTACTGGTGTCGAACAGTGAGATATGGCTGAAGGCCTCAGACGCTACCACGGGCCTCGAATAATTATTTTTATGTTACTATTTATGTCAACATGGAATGCAACATTAAAAATTAGTCGCTTCTAAATTAAATAATAGCATCACTGTAACTACTGCTACTTTTAGGTTTTAGGCATGGATGGACGAAATATTTTTTTTTTATTTTCTGGATTATTCCGTTACTTTATTGTTGGTTGAGGTAATATCTATATTAATCTTATGAAAAGGCAATATTTGCAAGTTTCTATCTAGCTTCTACTCGTAGTCTTTGAAGGTTTGAAACATCCTTCCGCGCGATTGCGAAAAATCTTTCACCTACAGGTATGTATTTAGTATGTATTTTCAGGATTGACTACTACATATTAGGTTTCCATAATTAAAACGCTTAATAAAAAAAAGTCACGGACCTAAACCTGCTAATTCAACATAACTGGGAAATGGACCACTTACTGTCAAGCTACACGGATATATCGCATACGATTAAGGACCTAAGCGACATTTTTTTTACATATAGCCACTGCACAATTTATTCGCCTTTGTGTATAATCCGTGCCATAAAACAATGATAATGACTTTTCTGATAAGTAACACACGAGGCAATTGTATATAATTTTCGTAAAACAAATCATTACTATCTAATCACGTAGGCTCCAGCCGTACCGATGCCGTCTCGGTGTCGTTACGTAACGGATAGTCTAAATGTCGCAAGCGTCGCTCCTTGCGCACTCTACGTAACCGTTGCCATTGCAAATAGGCAAACCATCTTATGGATCTATTCACTTTTATAACAACTAAACCGTAAGATTAGTTCTGGAAGAAAGCAGCAATGTAGAGCATATTCCACGTATGATTTAGAGCCTAGACTTTCTAACTTATGAGACCCGGGATCAATAAAGGTTCATTAACGAGTTGAAGCTAACCACAACATATCACACATACAATAACATAAATATAGTATGATTTAATCAATAAGTTTTATAACAATACTTATTAATAAATTGGCCTTTTCTTTAATGTATTATTTCTTCATGATTCAGTATGACCTTTATGAGATAGGCCAGAGAAACTAACAGCCTTATTTGAACAATCTGAGGAAAAAAGTTTGAATTAAGTTTCTCGTATCAATTATGCAACAATAACAGAGGGTGTTTACCCGTGGTCCCGTTGGTTTGTCCCGTTGACGGGACCACGGGTAATTTTAATTCCCCGTAGTCCCGTTGCACTAGGGGTTACACTTTTATCGACTTTTTCAACTTCTGATATCGATATAATGTTTGAACCTCCTTAGAATAAAATAAAAATCCATGATAACGGCATATTGGAAACGTCAAAAGAGCATTCTTTTGACTATACTAGATAGAAAAAAAAACAGTTATTTAAAGTATATTTTATTCAATCTTAAGCAAATGAAATAAAAATTATTTTATATGATTTTGGTGATTAAAAACATTTTTCGACAGTCAAACTACGCCATCGCTTCAACAAAGCTCTACGGTAAGTGATGTTGGAAGAAGGAGGGATAATAAACTCCCAAGGATTTTTTTACTCTACACATACTACACTTATTCCTACTTAAGGCTATAATATAACAAAGCCATGTCCAAGGTGTTGCAGACTGTTTCGCTCACATAGCCTCATCATTTTCCTTCCTTACTAACTATTCTCTAACACTTATGCTTCCTTTATATGATAGCTGAAAAACTGGATGTTTTAAAACATATCTACACAATAACTGCCATACATAAGTATTATGTATATGGATATTCCTTAAAGAAGGTACATAGATTATTTTAATTACCATTTTTTACCGTCAATCAGATTCCGACCTATTTTGTTTAATTACATTAGAATTTGGACATCACTATTATAAGATCTGAATAACCGTAGGGAATGCAGGGAAAATGAAGCTCTCCATTGTGAGAAAAGATAGAAAGGTCCAGCGACGCTGCTGGCCACCAACCTTTTTTATTTTAATTAAAAAAAAGTATAGATCAGGGTATCAACATTTCAAGAAAATTTTATTATATATGGGATAATTTAATCGATAAAAAGTATCCTTTGTCCTTTTTCCACGTCTACTCTATATCTGTACCTCATTAAAATTCATCTGTATTTCATTAAAATTTCCTCGTGCAAAGTTAATATGTCCTAGAAGTGGGACCACGAGGAAGCAAGGTATGCAATCATACATCTCCACTTTGGTCGCGTTCCTGTTTGCGCGTGCATGTATGTGCGTTTGCTATTAACAGACATCTTAATCAGATGTGGTCATGCTTAAATTTATACACACGCGCGGGCACTCACGCACACACACACACACACGCACGTAGATATGTTTTAAAACATCCAGTTTTTCAGCTATCATATAAAGGAAGCATAAGTGTTAGAGAATAGTTAATAAGGAAGGAAAATGATGAGGCTATGTGAGCGAAACAGTCTGCAACACCTTGGACATGGCTTTGTTATATTATAGCCTTAAGTAGGAATAAGTGTAGTGTGTGTAGAGTAAAAAAATCCTTGGGAGTTTATTATCCCTCCTTCTTCCAACATCACTTACCGTAGAGCTTTGTTGAAGCGATGGCGTAGTTTGACTGTCGAAAAATGTTTTTAATCACCAAAATCATATAAAATAATTTTTATATCATTTGCTTAAGATTGAATAAAATATACTTTAAATAACTGTTTTTTTTTCTATCTAGTATAGTCAAAAGAATGCTCTTTTGACGTTTCCAATATGCCGTTATCATGGATTTTTATTTTATTCTAAGGAGGTTCAAACATTATATCGATATCAGAAGTTGAAAAAGTCGATAAAAGTGTAACCCCTAGTGCAACGGGACTACGGGGAATTAAAATTACCCGTGGTCCCGTCAACGGGACAAACCAACGGGACCACGGGTAAACACCCATAACAGATGTACCACATATGTTTCCCCGACTTATTGTGCAGTACAGTTACCGTGTCGGTTACGCAACGGACGGTCAAAATGTCGTAACAGCCAGTTCCTCACAAAGTGCCTGTGGAAACAAACTCCAACTGTATATTTTTAAAGTTAGGTACTAAAACTGATACGTTTGTTTACTTCAGATCAAAATGTGTAAGATATATATGTATTAAAATATATTAAAAAAACCTAAAATGGCATAAATAAGGAGGAAAACTACAAAGAAAGTATAGAATTTTGTTTGGTGTGGTTATATTACAATTATCTTCATAATACCACGTAATCCGAAGTACCCGGCTTTGTACATAGCTTCCCGAAGGCGCAATCTTAAAATTAAAATATTAGACTTAATACAACAGACTTGTTGAAAATGCTGTAAATATTTTTATTACAGCACAGACCTAAAGTTCATAACATCAAAAAATCTAATTCTAATACTTAGCCTTGGTTGGAATTTCAACGAATCTGTTTTGAAAGGCAGAAACAAATATGGCATTTTTAACCTACTTCAAAAAAGGAGGAGCTGCTATGTTCGACACCTATTGATAATGTATGTATATCCAGCAATTTTTCCTTAATTACATATGTATGTCTCGCTTTAAATCCTCTATTAATCCGCACTGAAGCAGCATGTTGATGGAGGGCAAGAGTCCTTAATTACAAAGAGTCCTTAAACTAGCCAACTACCGCGATAATTCAACTCGTCACATTGTATTCTGCAATGGCTGTATGTTATTAAAATTAACTCACCTTCACTCTGACATTCGGATCCATTGGTGTTCTTAATTTCGACCATGCAAAAACATTGTGCAGTACCTCCTGTCCCTTCCATGTATTACTGAGAAAATAGAGGATGGATCAGAAAATATAATCACTGATAATTATTTTCAAAAAGATAACGAAAAATCATACTCATACTATTTGGATTAAGATAATAAATTGCAACATATTAATCATTATGATGTTATGAAACTTTGATTATTGTAAATATACCTACTTAATCTCTGCAAAAGGGTCTGATATAATGTGTTAATTAAAATTATTACCGAAAGACGAAATTATTTCTTAAAATAACTTAAAATAAGGATCTGCCTGTAAAATCATTAAATGAACACCCGCACCGTAAGGCATGGGCACGGATGGGAGGCATCCAAAAAATAATGAAATCTGATGACTTCATGACTGATATCTCATGAGATGGCACTAAAATTACGCAAGTTATTGAAAGTGCCCTGAATGGCTTTGAAAAAGGGATGATACTTTGCTTTTGCGTTTGATTTTGACCAATATGGCGCTAGAGCCACTACCAACTAGGCTACGGGGTTGACAATACGGATTCTTATGGAAAAGTGACCTGTTTATGATATGTACTTACATGCGTGAAATAAAATCATATAATTCAGCCGCGATATCATCGAACAACGAGCTTACAGTGTTGCTATAGTTTGAAATCGCACAGCACACTTTCGACTGCTTCTGAAAAATTAGAGGTAAACATTAGCAAACAAGGTTTAGATTTTCACAAATACTGCAAGTCCGCGTATCTCGGAGAGATGGCGGCACTAACGGTAACTGACCTTGTTACAGTTATACTCGTAAAATGTCACGTCGTTCGCTACCAGGCGGTGAGCCGAGAGCCGGTGAGCCAGAGTCGGTGAGCTGGTAACAGTTGGTGAGCCGTGAGTGTTCGACTACACACGTTGCCGTAAACGAAATGTATTTACGGTGACCGGAAAGTGATTGTTGCGTTACTTCCTAATGACTTCTGCGATGCGGCCTGCGTTTGCGGCTCTCATAACTAATGCGGCTGTAAGTTGTGAGAGTTATACAATTTTGTGTTAGTCTAGTTCATTTTAATTATATAAATAATTATATAAACTTTGATATTTTGTCTTGGCCTATGATGCAACATGCAACGGTCAAATTAAAAATTTCATGACAATGTACACGTTTTATGAAATGGTTTAACGACTCTACCTACCTAAGTAAGTAGGTAGAGTCGGTAATCCACAAACGTTTAACGATTTGGTCAACAACAAATTTACGTTACTACTATTATTTAGATATTTGGTTATTGGAGTTTACTCCTTAAGAAACGATTTGAGTTATAAGGCCCGGTACGAGAATTTTATGAGGAGTAAAATCAAGTGTTAACAAAAGTTGAGGCGTTATGTAGAAAGAGACAAACATATAAATCTGTAGGATTGAACGTGTAAAAGAATGAGATGGAATACATTACACAGCGTATCTCATTCTCGGGGTCTCCTCTTTGCGCGATACTTCGTAGTCTTACTGTATAGTTGTACTGTGCGTATGTTTGTACGTGTGTGTTGCGCGCCTGCGTATTACGAAGTTCTGCCACAACTTGTATACTGCTGCCGAGTACAGGGTATGCATGCTGTATAATAAATGCATATAGTAGCATTTATTGGAGTTTACTCCTTAAGAAACGATTTGAGTTATAAGGCCCGGTACGAGAATTTTATGAGGAGTAAAATCAAGTGTTAACAAAAGTTGAGGCGTTATGTAGAAAGAGACAAACATATAAATCTGTAGGATTTAACGTGTAAAAGAATGAGATGGAATACATTACACAGCGTATCTCATTCTCGGGGTCTCCTCTTTGCGCGATACTTCGTAGTCACACTGTATAGTTGTACTGTGCGTATGTTTGTACGTGTGTGTTGCGCCGTGCGCGCCTGCGTATTAAGAAGTTTCTGCCACAACTTGTATACTGCTGCCGAGTACAGGGTATGCATGCTGTATAATAAATGCATATAGTAGCATTTATTATTATTATTTATTTGGTCGTTGGTTAATAGGGTGCACGGCAGTGTTTAAGCCAAGTTTATATGAAATACAATTGATAAAAAAATATACATATTTCAAATTCGAATATTAGCTTCATTAGAGACACGGTAGTGTCTAAGCCAAGTTCCACAAAAAATACCCCTTTTGTTTTGTTCATTAAAATTATTTGTTTCCTATTTCTTATAATACTTGGTGCACGGCAGTGCACCTCGCCAAGTTCGAAATTTTAAATAAAGTTTTATTTCGTTTATTATTTATTTGGTCGTTGGTTAATAGGGTGCACGGCAGTGTTCAAGCCAAGTTTATATGAAATACAATTGATAAAAAAAATATACATATTTCAAATTCGAATATTAGCTTCATTAGAGACACGGTAGTGTCTAAGCTAAGTTCCACAAAAAATACCCCTTTCAACGACTACAACCTGGCTACAGCCATCAGCCATAGGGACTACAATATAATTCAACAAGAAATAGAACAACGCCTGGGACGATCAACGCAGACGCAAGGCCCCAACCTAAACTGAAAACTACACTTCTATACTAATTAACCAGCGAATTAATTTAATCCTGGAGCATATATGTTAAAAAGTAAAAAAAAAAAAGTGCAAACAAAATAACAAAATGCATAAAAACGCACGGACACTAGGTCTGTGGTGTGCAATTAATATTGAGAAAAAAAAAAAAATACCCCTTTTGTTTTGTTCATTAAAATTATTTTTTCGTTTCCTATTTCTTATAATACTTGGTGCACGGCAGTGCACCTCGCCAAGTTCGAAATTTTAAATAAAGTTTTATTTATATTATTTTGTAACATACTTTATGTAATACGCTTTATTGAAGTAATATAAATAATCCGAATAATTACAGATATTTGTTTGTTTCTCTTATCATTTTAGCAGATGCGTTCATTTACCCTTTTTTCTATTCGATATATATCATAATTATCGTTCGTAAGGAGTAAACTCCAATCGTGCGTCGTAGCTGACACACACTTTTTTTATTCAAGATAAATGACAAAAAATAAATTATTATTTGAAGAAAACTAAATGACACAGAAGAAATAAATACAACGAAACATACTAAGATTTATATTTACTCAAGGTAATCAAATAGTTATATTAGTCCATTCAACAACACCTGCTGCTTAAGGGGATGGTATAGCAAAGTAAGCCTTCAACCAGATTCAAGAAATACCTCGTAAACTCATTATTATACGACCAACACTATCGATTTATCTTTAAGAACAATTAAAATAATTTATGACAACATAAATCTGCACGTTAGTTGCAGCCGCGTATCGCAGCCGCATGCCGCAGTCGCACGTCGTTTGCCGCAGTAGCGGGCACTATTCGTACTCCATAACATTCCATACAAAGTAGGTACTGCCGAGAACTAGATCGCATTCATGTATTAAGCAGAAAACACAGCGTAAGTGGCTTAATCGCTCGTTGCTATTTCGTATTTTGTACGCCTTTCGTGTATTTAGTACCTACTGCATTTACGAGAAGCATTGAGTGCTGTAATGTATATCTACCCATTAATTAATTTTCATACTTTTTCCCCAACTTCAAATCAATTTAAGTCAATTTGACCCCATATGTGTAGTTTTAAACAAATCTAGTAGTGTTTATCAATAACTTGTTTACTCACAGTTAAGTTGAACATATTATTTATTTAAGGAAATACGTACATAATGAAAAAGACATATCTTTAAATTATTTAGGTCAGACCTCAATGCAAGATACAGGTAATTACAGGGCCGCCGTAAGCGGGCGTGCAAGGCGTGCACTGCACGCAGGCGGCACTTCCGGAGGGCGATAATAGATATTGTTTCAATAAAGATAAACCGATATAAGCTTACTAGTTGAAACAACGCCGGTTAGTGTGCAAAACTATAGAAATTGAGACGGTACCTAACTCAGAGAACTTCAAGCTGTTTCAGTGCTGACTGTTAGAAGATTGTTTTTTACAAACGCATGTTGCAAGGTTGCAACATGCCTTTGTCATTTCAATCGGCATTTCGTGCGACGGACTACGCATTTAGACATGCCCGACAAGGGTTACCAAAACACAGAACCGGTGACTCACACAAAACAAGTATTCGTAACAAGATTTATGCACACGCCGTCATAAAATGCAACAACATCCAATGCAAAATTAATATTAAAATAATCGAATTCGTTGAAATTTAATCATTTAATTAACATTAACACATATTCTCAGATTAATATTTTAAAACATAATTATATTTTTTAAGAAATCGAATGATACTTTCATATAAGTAGGTACAATTAGTGTACTTGTACCAATAACACACCAGACTTGATACCAATATTATTTCTAGTCGCTTATTAACCGAGATAACATTGAAAGCGATAAGATAGCGATACAAATGAAATACTTCAAAAGTGAGCCATTTATCGGGAAGATTTAGTGAGAGCCCAACTCGAAAGCAAATCCGTGTCACCAGCGAACGCCGACCAAAATGAGAGTCTCCAATTGAACAATGCGCGCTGAGACGCGGGCCCGAAAAGAAAATTAATTTAGGTATTGGTGTCGGTCGGCGAACCCACGATTGTGAAACGTTGAGCGATTGCGCTCGGTACTCTGTGTAATCTACCAGCACAATACGCCACCACCGACCGGACCGGCCCTCGAAAATAATCACTTATGACGAAACGGTTTTAGCAGGGGTCTTTCCTTGTTCACAGGCCTTACCCGCCTTACTTTACCACGCTTTAATATGAGTCTATGACATCGGTTTTGAATATTGTTGGCTACGACCCAACTTAAAGTTAATATGCGTTCTTGCATGCTTTATATTTTTATGAAATGCTCCTTTAAGATCAACAATGAAATTCTCTAGCATACGTATGTTTAAATTATAGTACTTACTGAAAAGCCATATCAAATTCTTGGTCAGCAACGTGGCGAGAACGAGCTTGTTACCATAAAAAAACGAGTGTCCATTTTGTAGACGATTACCTATCCTTATAAGACCGAACCTCTCAAACATCTTAATCTCCATCCCACACAAAGTTTACCGCGAACAAATCTATGATTAACGACGAGAAAATAAACACATTACAGCTATACTAAATGTTGAATCGAAATCAATAAATTTACGCCTTCTTAACGCCGTCGCACTTTATGGAAATGTTGGCACTATCGGCTACAATTACAAAAATCGCTGAGCGGAGCATACGAACGCAGTCGGTAATTGGAAGATGAGATCTCGCGAGGATCGCAGCCCGGGGCGGCATGAATGAAAGCCGCTCACTGGCATCGCACTACAGTTGCTGTATTCTGAACTTGAGCCAAACCTGTATTACGACTGTTTGTACGCAAGCCGTACAATGCGGCGTATAACCCCTAACGTTTTCGAAATTTCACAGGATACCAGCAATGCATACCGAGCAACGAGAAGCTATCGTTTTCGGCGAATACGAAGTTGAAAGCCTTTAAGGATATCGACATCCGCCGAACGAGTTTTTCCAGTCCGTATCATCGCAATATCACGGTTATTATTGAAACGCGCGCCGTGGTCGCGACAGGTAAGTAAAGCATTTATCATGAAGAATGTTTACCTAAAGAACTGTACCCATTACAAAGAGAATTGATTGCGACAAGTGTGGTAGTTTTTATGTATAGCTGCACTTTATTGAAAAAGTCGCTTTGAAGACCGATGTGTGTAACTGTATTTTGAAATATTATTGCTTAAAAATGGTTCTTTAAATTACACTTTTTGTACAAGCTGCGACGTAAGATTACAAATTAAACTTCTGTGTTGAATTTAACTCAAAAAATTAATGCAAAATTATAATTGACAGCAA
Organism: Hesperia comma; assembly: GCA_905404135.1. NCBI lineage: Eukaryota > Metazoa > Arthropoda > Insecta > Lepidoptera > Hesperiidae > Hesperia > Hesperia comma. Next base: position 7,610,869 of record FR990021.1, on the reverse strand, counting down.
AATTATACAAACACAAAGCGTGGATGTACGAAGTCAATCATTGTTACGACGTTCGAAGAGTAAATTTTGAGATGAATTAAGATTTTAGAAAGTCTGTTCTTGCAAAAATCAATCCAATTGATTGCATAGTCTCAATACTATTATTATTCATTCCACTTAGATGTAGGTACATTCTATCGGAGCTCGTTTCTAGTCGTGATAGATCCTAAGTCGAACGCGCAATATTGAATCTTCCGTGTAAGATATAATGTACATAAATAAATACTAAAAGTAAATAATTGCTGCAATTTTTAGTTTTGTTATATGGCTAGCTAACTGTGCTTCTCCTTCTAGTATTTAATCTCAAGATATTTTCTGTATTTTAGTCTCTTTTAGTGTCAAATACCAACGCGTCCTTGACGTATAACGTTATAGACTACAGGCCCATGTCAAAAATGGATGGGTCATATGAACCACCAGGTGATGTATATAGGACGATATAAGACCACAAAATAATAAGATTCAGCACTATGACGCCACTTGTAAGCTGTCCAACTAAGTGCTGGTGAGAATTCAAAAGTTGAACCCTCGATTTTTTCCCCTTGTCGCATGATTTTTGTACGGCGTTGCGGAATAATGGATTAGAAGCTGTATTGAAACAGTATGAAACTGATGCCGTACAGAATCAAATGACCAAATTTACCCTGGAATTGTCAAAAAATCAAAAAAATTTACCGATTTTGTGGCGCACCATTTTTTTACGGGACTGCGCGCTTTCTTATTATTTTTCATGGATCTATCGATGGTGAAAATGCCGTACAAAAATATATGACCAAATTGTACTCACTCTACCTGCCTGCACTTTTGAATTCTCACCAGCACTCAAGTTGGTGCTTACAAGTGACGTCATAGTGCTGAATCTTATTATTTTGTGCTCTTATATCGTCCTATATACATACATCACCTGGTGGTTCATAATTATGACCCATCCATTTTTGACATGGGCCTGTAGTCTATTATTGAAGACCTTAGTCGACGTAAACGAGAGAATTGCATTTGCCAGGTATTTATTATCATAATAACTGTATCTATTTATATTATTGGTCTACTTCTACACTTCAGAACATCAGCACATCTTAACATAATTTCAATTTTCTGCATCGTTAATGCGTTACGGACTAAAAACGATTCAAGATGAGAGATATAAAAAGAGAGAGAGAGAGAGAGAAGATAGTGAGTACCTGTTACAATCCAAACAATCTTATTCTATATATCGTTGCTTTTATTTAGTCAGAAACATTCAGATCTCAGTATCCGACTCTACATTGTAGGTACCAAAGTCGTAAGTCGTCTTACAAATACGTAATGTACATAAATATAGCCTATACCCATCCAAAATAATGAAGATAACTTTAAAACGATGATATAATTTTTCTAATAGATGCGGGAGTTCCGGATATTACACATCAGATACTCGAAACTCAGGGCATTCGCACTCTCTCTTAACGTTACAAATATAGATAACGATAAAATTACGTCACTACAGATGTCTCTTAACCAACACTGCTTTCGTCATTATTTGGCAGAGTTGCTTTGTTACATTTGACATGGAATTATACAGTTATTCAGCTGTGTTATCATTGTAAAATGGAAACATACGGCACGACGCACGAACGGCTGGCGGCAGAGAAATTTGGCGATACAAGACACACGACTGCGGTCTCAGTGTGAGAAGCGAACGATTAACTATAATCATGCAGTTTTCAGACAGTCTAATGTGAACAAAAATCGATATAAAAATCGATTTTATTACAACCATCGATTTTATGAAATATAACAAATTGAATCTTTTATTTTGATTAATGAAACAAATACATCAACGTTACAAAAAACAAATGTGAAACTAACAAAGTTAGTAAAGACTTAGTAATAATAGGTAGGCTAGTTACATATAAAGTTAGGCTAATTCCATATAGCATTCATGAATAAATTTTCAATTATTTAAAATACCTACGTATTTCTATTAATTTAACCAAAAGCACATATAATTATATATTTGGTTGTAACGGTATTATTAAAAGAGAACAATAATATAAAGTACTTATTTAATGTTAATTTATGTAGGTGTAAGATGCAGTCCAAACCAAATATTACTTTCTCGCTTGACGACCACAGCCGTGGAAACAGCTGTCTACATCGTACCAGTAACCAGTCAACAATTGAAAGAACGTTTTGAAAATACGACGACAGTCTGTGTCATTTCTTGGAACGCGTCTTCGTTCCTCCATCGCCAAAATAATTTTTCACCGCTTTGGCACATGAGTTTTTTAATCATTACTTACCTTCTTACAAGATTATTTTCATTGGCGTACCCATAGATACATGAGTGCATAGAAATGTACGATACAAAAATAATTGTCATGACTATCTCATTAGCTTAAACAAATATGTAGGTCGTAGAAAATAAAAGGTCATTTCAATTCCACTACTGCTGACGGCTAAGAAATGATTTACTAGAAAATAATGAAAACGCCTACGCGTACTCCTACCATACCACGTGTTTAAGTATGACCTCATAGATAACATTGCTTCACTTCCCAAGCCTTAAATATAACAATCCAACATGTTTACTATAAGTACATATATTATTTACTCTATTCTTGATGTTATCGACCCGCCAACTACGTAAGATTTACGAAATTTCATCTGTCAACATGTTAAGTCATATTCCAGATAAAGGTCAGGAACGAAGTAAGACCTAATTTACTTCAGACGACAATAATTATAATCAGACGGGAACCTCTTATTACTCGTACATCTATGGCGTTCTCCTTGATACTTTCTACGCGTTTTCACTTCGCTACGGTTTAAAGCGTCTCACTTATTAAACACCGTTTCCTAATAGTCTGTCGTCGTGATTTATGTAACTGTTGAGTTCGACAAATTAGTGAAGGCCATTTGTGTTGCATTGTTGTAAAATAACTAAATAAAAAGAAAAAATATTCATTGATAGGTTGTATGGAATGGATCTTGCGATATTTTGATATGTTAATCGAACGGTTGATGGTCAAACGATTAACGCCACCTCTTACCTAAACTATGACCGTTGACCGTTGGGTACCAACGCGTTGCCAACCAATAAGTTCTTGATTGATATTGTTCTTCACCGAAGCAAGCACATAATTTTAAAAATTAGAGGTGTATGTAAAATGTAACTCAAGCTTCTTTTGTTCACGATTGCTGTTGTTTACGATTGTTGAATATAAATTCCCATTAATTAATAATTATGTAGTTACTAGATGTCATATTTATTAGAAATATTGCAATTGGACTTTATTTCGTACGATAAACCGAACCTAATTTCTTACATCATCAGTGTAAATTATACCAATTAAATGTGTTTTTATATAATATTCGAAATTACATCTGAACTTCTTAGCACTAGCCAATTTATATGATTATCTAATTACCTCTTAAGGCATATACTTAGCTATGACATCACCGCAGCAAAAACGATAGAAGTGGGAAGTCAATGACCTTTTTACAATTCTAGGACTGATATAGATTGGATTTATAAAGGCAACTGTACAGTGTAGGTAGGTACAATAACATCTTGCTTACGCATTCCATGTTTATTAAATTCAAATTCCAATAAAAAGAAACGCTTGGCTTCAGTCATTAGAGGCTCACCTTATGAAACGTTTCTATTTTTAATTAAAGACGTCTAGTAACACATTGTTTCCTTATGAATTAACAAGTTAGTAAGACGCGTCTGCCATATCTAAGATATCTCTAGAAAGACTGCTTACATTACATGTCCTCGGAAGCACGGAAGTGTTAAAGAAATATTGCCAATGCCGACCGAGCCTGACATTGCTTAAGTCGGTCATTTGCTTACCACTGACACAACTCTTCAGGCTATAAGAATTTCATTTAAACAATATTACTTAATATTCGTAGTTATTTCAGCTGACCTCTAAGTAAAGTAATCAAAGATAAATAGTCAATAGCCGGCTGAAAGAGCCATGAGATGATAAATAGTCAGTTTTGCAAAATAGCGAAAAAACTTATTATTAAGATTAATATGGTAAAAAAACGTTTTGACGTATATTCAATTTAGTATCCTCCTGCGCTAACGCCCAATATTCTATAGAATCGTGCGTCATAGTACGTGTTGGGTCGACGACACCCTAACACAAAAATTACCTAGAAACATTACAAAGACGCTTAGTTTCGCTAGTGTCACAAATACGTTTTCACTAGACATTGGGATCTGTCTTTCGTAGCTGCGTAGCGCGTCGTAGGGCCATGACGTCACATGCACGCGACGCCTACGATAGCTACGCATTGCGTGGGCCACAGATAAATTGACTACCAACAAACATTTTATACCACGTACTACGAAGATAAGATTTCCAATTTATATACGCTCTCAACAATTCGCGGTCACTTTATTAAATCAAAAAGTGTAGTGTTTCTAATATTGTTCTTTATTTAAAACAAGTTGATGAAACTGTTTCTTTTCAGTTGTAAGTACAACTAGAATAGTATCTGGAATTTTGCTGTTTCATCTATCTCCACCTATTCGCACTGGAGCAGCGTGGTAAAATATGATCTAGGCCTCCTCGGTAATGAGGAGACTCGTGCTCAGTAGTGGCCAGTAATGGGTTGAAACCAATCGGAATTTTACTACAGAAATGTAAGAGATCAAAGAACTTGTAAGATAGCTTCTATCAAATGGATAATTTTATCTACATACATAATTAGTTACCTACTTTTAAATCATTTTCAACAAGATGCTGCCTCTGGTATCTTTAAATCTCTCATAATCTGAGGAGTCAAGGCCATAGTCTACCACACTGACTACGTTTGAAGTAGTAGACGTCTCACGCGTTTGATAACATTACGGAGAATTATTGTCAAGTTTCATTATGAGATATACCTTAATTAAAACATTAGTAATTTTATCACAGTAAATTGTTACGTACTAAACGGAGAAAACAATTGCTGGCTAAAAATTTGAGTATTATTTGACTTTTGTTACTTGGGTAGGTATATTTTATTTTCCTTGAAAATATGCAGGATGAACGGTTAAATCTATCGGATATCCACGTTTCATTGCACTAACATTGTCGGCTGTAAAGATAGAGCATGTTGGTGAGCCAATAAATAAATAAGAAAACAATTACGGAAGTATCGAAGTTCAACATACGCTGGTCCGTAAAAAATCACGTCCAACCATGGATTGTTGAAAACGATAACGTGTCGAAAGCAGTTGAACCCTGACAAAAAACGTCGCGCGGCCACGGGCGGGATCGTCAGACTCAATAAAGTATAAATTGTTTTTTCTCGAAAGCGTTTTTATTTATGAGCACAAAAAGTAATAAAGTAGCAAGCAAGTGCGCGCTTTATTAAACCGAGCCGTATGCCACAGCGCATTCCGGTCTTATAACCTGTCCGAGCGGTGAAATCGAAGGCGATGAGCACACCGTCGACTAATTTCTGTCATTGCTTAGCGTTTGACAATACACTGGATTTGTAGCGTTAGGCAACGCCTGCCTATATCTTGGGACTTAGTTTCCCGTTACAATGACATTTTTGTATACGTTGCGTTTAAGATGCTGGTTAATAGGTAGGTATACTATACTTTTATATAATACTGTTATAATTGTTTTTGACTACGAAGAAAAACGAATAAGTTTAGTATTGATAAACAAACATGAGCAGTAAAACTAAAATTACTCTTTTTTACTAACACGGAAAACTAAACTGATGTTGTAATAAGCTTGATAAATTTTTGCAAATGTAACAGATAACAAACTCAAAAATATTTCCGAAGGTTGTCAAATTTCCAAATCCAAATAATCCGCAATTTGTTGAGCAATCAAATAAACTCATACCACTTAATCCCGTCGAACGTGTGCCGCGTTCCAAGCAACTGAAATGTGAAGGAGGATCCTCTTTACACTCATTGTCTCACTCATTACGAACGTCTCAACTCGACCGTGTAATACTCGTTTGAATCCGAGTAAACGCAGAGGCCGGTGGCGTGTGGGCGCAGAGGTAAATGCCTACACGCTCAATACGCTTTCGAGATGCTATCAAAGATGATGTAAACCCCGCTACGGATAGAAATGACAATCATTAGCCTCGTTACTTTACAGCAATTAGGTGTTTATGATTTCGTTTTCTCAAAGGTATGCCACCATTTGAAATGGGTTCAAATGCGCTTGCATAAATTACATTTCGACATCGGTGTCATATAGACATACACCCGTGCTTGCTTAAAATTAAATAGAAATTTATGTGCGATTTATGTAGATGCTTAAATCAATCAAGTATTTTTTGGACAGCTGGAAATCAGAAAACTGACCAGATAAATGTTTATTGCTACTCATTTATACATTTGTAACATTAGAATGTCAGCGACCAGTCAACGAGTAGGTATCTATCAGTCAAGGTTAAGATGAAAGCGGAGAGAACCTTCTTGTTAATTCATTCTCTAACACGTTTAATTGATTGTCCAACTCTACAATTCAAACACGTCTCTAGTTCAGCAGGTTACAAGGAGAAAAACTTACTCAAAGTCAAAAGACGATTTAAGAAGCTTTTTTCTAACCTATAGAAGCCACCTGTCTGAAAGTGCAAATGTAGGTATACTAAAATACCTTTCAAACATATTAGACGTTGTGCATTTAAGTGCCACACATAATTTTAGATATATAGGCTATACAGCTGTTGTACGGTACGGTTGTATGTAGAAGATAGTATTGAAAATAGACATTGATTATAATAATAATTAGAAATCAAAAGCGTGTCATATCTGTTCGATTTCACTCCGCGATGCGTTTCGATGTCAGTGACTAACGATTACAGTCCACTTTACAAATACGCTGCTAGCTCGCTTCTATGTCATGTTACCAACTATGTAGTGCCTGAAGGGATGTCCCTTTGAATTTTCCATTTTTAAACATTTTTATTTTAATTTGGTATAAGATATCGGGTAGGTATTTAATTCTGTAAATTCTTTAAACAGTTTAAACTTACGGCTGTTAAAGTAACATTCAATAACATCTAAAATATTTTATAATATTAGTAAAATGAATTTATGTATTTAAATGAATTTCGAAAAAAAAGTATTTTGTGCAATTATAAAATTAAAAAAAAATTAAGTTAACTAAAGGATTATGCATGTTTCAAAGTCAATAAGTAGCATTGAAACAACTAAGTAAGTACTATAGAATAAAAACTAAATGCATGCCAAACTTTAAGTCTCGAGTATAAATTATTAAACTGGTAACCCTTCTAGATCGCTACACAACCAAACATTCAAGTGTGTAATCTACATGTGGACGTGTTTAAATGTATGCGTGAGTACCCGCACAGTGGATGAGAGATGTATTGTTTTGTATGTCATCCACGTTTAAGTTATTTATTAGCCGGCTACGTGGAGAGCGTTTTAATTATAAATTGCAGAATAATGAACTTAAAAATACTTTTTTTGTGGATTTTAAATCCATATTTCGGTTTTTGTTTTTGCGTTTTCAATTCTCATATTTAAAAGATATGTATAATATTTAATAACAACATTTAAGTTTTTGCGTGAAAACCTGTATCAAACTATCAATTGCAATTATTCTGTCGCTTACCAAACACACACATATATGTTTTTTTCTTGTAAACGAATTTGGCATAGTAATCACGTAATTCCACGAAATTAACCATACGTATAATAAATCCATTTATCTTACCTGTCCAGCATTGATAAACATTTTCACTTTGTTAAATTTATTAAGTTTTATTACGTTATTTCATAAACAGACTTTGCTTGTCAAACACTGTACGCCAAACTTATTTATGTACCTTGCAGTTCCGTTTCTTTACAACGAATTCGCTGCAGGAACTGTTGAACGATTTTTGTTAACATTGAATGTTTGGCATAAACATTAAATCGACAGTAGGTTAATTATCGCAATACTCTTGAAATTTTCGTTAAAATCTATTTATTTTAATACTATGTAATTTTTAAAAGTCGAAGCACATAAAAATCGTTTAATTTTTACAATCGTTTATTAAATTTCATTTCATGTTTAATTTAGTCCAATCATTAATGCTTATTAGAAAATAAGAGTGTTTAATCCATGCAACAGGTTCGAAATAACAAAACATACATCGTTAGTACGTTTATCAAAACAAAATGCTCATTGATCTATCTTAAGATGACTACACCGTTTGAGACACGCGTTCGGCCTAACTAGCCCGCACTGTAAATGCCTCACGAAACCTGACGAAAGGAGCTTAACGCTTTAAGCTGTGATTAGTGAGCTTTTAGCACTGACTGTCGTAGTGAGTATATTATTATTTATTACTATTAAAAATTATTCGATATATCAGTTAACTGAATCGCGCGTACGATACCTGCTCCGTAGCCGATCATAAAATTAACATAAAACATCTTAATGCAAACACGCGCATAAATCATAATCGGATTATTTATTACTGCCTGTTAAGTTCGCCGAATCGAAATGAAGACATCATACAGGCTGTATTTCGTGGGTGAAAATATTGGTTTTAGACTTTAGTAAAGTATTTTAGTATCTATTTTGTATATACCTAATTTAATAAATAATTCTTAAGTGTTTTCTAAACATATAAATGAATGTATAAATGTATGTACAAGTTGTTTGTAATTTATGCTGTCATGGTCAGTGACACCAAAATCATCACACGAAGATTGCTGACCAATGATGACGAGGGGCTCATTTTATACTGGTTCAAAAAGTCTAAGGTAAGTTTATTAAACCGGCATCAACACCAACATTATAAAGAAGAATTATTTCTTCGTAACATAGGCTATATTTATTATAAGTATAATAAACTCTATTGCTAGTTAATATTGGTAAATGTGAATGCACATCAGTGGTTAAAGCAACCTGTTCAACCATATCCACCTTCAATTAAAACTCAAATTCATGTCTCACCGGCCACCCTTCCCGAAACACAAGGTTGTTTAACAAGTTGCGCAAACAAAGCAAAATTAGCAGCAACCTTAACCAATAATTAGATTTATAACAAGATTATCCATTGCCTTTTACCGCCACTCGACGTCGATTGGAGCAAAAACTTTTAATCCACGCGAACACATTCGCTATGCAGTCACGTGCGGTACTCGTTAACAGATTCGATTAATTACATTGAACCCGTTGAGTGTATTAATATTAGTATTAGTATGATTGAGGTGAAACGCACCCTGCGTTTGTTGAATCCGGTTGTGTTGAAACGTGAATATAACCGTGGAATAAGATCGCGATTCGTCAGCTCTAGGGTTGCCAAGGTGGCGTGCTTTTGGATTCGACTTATATTTTAAGGGTTAAGCGGCGTAATTGATGATAACGATTAAGTTGCAAAACACTTTATTATAATGTTGTGTAAATCTTTAAAATGTTTTTCCTTTATTTTTGTAGTCGGGTCACAAGTAAATATACAAATTAAATAAGAAAAACATTTTTACTACACCCTGCCATTTTAAATGTTTTTCTCATTATCAAAAATTATTAGCCCAGGGTTTGTCTGGAGCAAATCGCTCTTTAGCGATAAGACCTACATACATATTTTTTTAAAAAATCAGTTGCTTGAATGTAACTACAGTAAAAAGTATTATTACCTAATTATTTTAATTACTTTTTACAGGTTTTCTTCATTTGAGATGGCAACCCTAATCAGTACTCACTAGAGCCCTGTATGCACTGCCCATTATTAGCTTCCGTTCGTGCACGATACACGCGAGCAATACTCGGAGTATGGTACCACTACAACTATATAAGTTGTATTGTATTATATTGTTGTTCCTATAGGTACCTACTTAAGTACTCAACTTTTAACAATAGATCTAGTCAGTCTTATATCAGTTTTGTTACTATGATAGGTAATTATAGTTATTTCAACGACGATAACTGACTTATAGCATGATACTTAAAACCAATAAATGTATATTTATTTCCAATATGTTATTGTTGTTGCTGAGTTTATGTAATGTTTAGTACTTCGATCGTTTCGCAACCCAATTATACGAGTACACCTGCCGAGCGAATGGTCCTAGGTTTTATCCTTGGCCATGCACTTCTTAACGTACTATTATAAATGATTATTATTGGGTACCTGATTGTTTGTACCCACATAATTGTACGTTTTCTTTACCATCGTAAAGGGAAAAGTATTGCAACAGTTAATATGCGAGTGACACACTGCTACACAGGCTTTTTTGTTGTAACTTAATTTCCTACTTCATTGCACACAATCAAGTCAACGAAATATAATAATAAAGAATAAGGCTTAAGCCCGAACGTCCATCACACACATAACGCACTTTTTAACAATTTCTGTCCTTATGAAAAATGATCTAGAAAATCTGCCTGTTTGTAGGCACTGTAGGACTACACTGCGATCTAATTCCACAAAGTTGTTTAAACTAGATGGCAGCACGGTCGCCCAGTTACAGTGCAACAGGATGGGCGATGCGTAAGCCGCGTTACGTATAATCAAAGCAACACCGACTCCGATGTAACTGTGAAGCGGGCAGGCATTTGTCGAGCTTGCCGTGTCAATAAACTTGATTCGAAAGTGGAAGACGCTCCCGCTTACATAAGCTAGTAACAATGTGAGCCGCGCCGAAGTATACACAAAGATTATGTCTGTGTAGACACTTACCGTTCTTGGGTAAAATACCGTTCTGAACATGTAGGTGTTATCCATCCAGTCCAAACCCGATTTGTTTAATGATAGTCGTGAAATAACGAATAATTCAGAATATTTTGGAATGTGATGCGTGTACCTGTTATAAATCATTTGGAATTATAAACAATTTTGGTTCTGAAATAACTAGGTACCTACATCTTTCATTATATTGATATCAATTCGTGTAACGAAAAGATAAATAAAAAATTGTCACGTTATTTTTTTACTCCTTCTATTATATTTTAGGAATAATTGTGCAGTGTACCTTGCTACTCGCATCCGTTATAAACGAATTCTTAGCACTAAATCCAAAACTTCAAATACAGTTTCAACCGACAATTAAGCAATTACTAAACGTACTAAAACTCAGAGTGCAGTTTAATATAGTGTCTAGATACGCAATTAGAAAACGTGTAATATTTCAGTGATATTATGAGTTGATGCTTTTTATCTCAAACTAGTATTTACACGCGGCTTCGCCTGCAAACAACGTCAAAATACCTTTAGGGAAAAACGCGCCAACTGTATTCATTCCGAATTTCATCCAAATTGGACCAGCGATTTAGCCGTGAAGGGTCACAGACAGAGAGTCAGAAAGAAATTCGCATTTATAATATTAATATGGATAAAATAATATGTGTTACGCAAAAAATCGTACGTAACTTATAAAAATAATTAAGAGACCAACATTCAAACGACAAGGCTATCCTTGCTTGATATATAATTACTTGAAATATTACGCTCACATTGAAAAAAATTTATTCATATGCGAATTACGTCAGTATACGGATTAATAAGTAATAACATATTAAAATACTTAATAGTTCGCTCGTCGGCGTCATCGCGCATCATAAAAACAAACGTCTTGCGTGTAATTAATATTGTTCAGAACGATCGAAATAGCGTGAAATTATAGTGAAATCAGATAGTGCGTGTACATAGTTTTATTAAGTAAATAGTGCGAATAAAATAGTGATAGAATAGATAGGTATTTACTTATGTTTCATAGTTATAAGTTTTATTTGTGTTTTTTATAGTTTGTTTTTAATAAATATACGCGTTTTTGCCTTTTATTTACCCCATAGGATAGTTATATAGTTAGGTAAATAGGTACGATAGCGTAAATAGATTTTATAATAGATTTCTAATAGATTATGTAAGAAAATAAGAATTATTTTCTTAGGGGTTTCAATATGGTATTGCTTCCGAGGTGTAAATAGGATTGGGGTTTCGATATGGTCTTGCTTCCGAGGTGTAAATAGGCCTCATTTAGGAGTGAAAGAGATAGCATATAGTCTAAGCAAGATAGCAATACAACAAGATTGTAAGACAGAAATAGCTGTATTGTAAGAGAAAGATAGAAATAAAGAATTTTCTAGAACGCGCTCGAAGCCACGCCCCCATCGGGTATAAATATAGTGAGCCCGCCGTGCGAAATCGCATTCGGATGGCATTCGGGATCCAGAAAACAGGAAGAAAACAGGAAGAAAAATAGGAAGAGGCAACAGTGCATAGTGAACAGTGCATAGTGAAATAGTAACGGGCGGCGGCAGACAGGCGCGGGCTAGACAAGAACAGAAACGTCAAACTAGTCTTTTATTTCTCCCCCCGCACCTCATTCTCCTCATTCACCGGCACCGTGGTAGGTAGACTGGCGCGTCAATCACCAGCAATAGCAAGGTGTCTATACGCGTCGAATAGTATAGTGTAATAGTCTGGCACAAGGAGCGTCCAATAGTAGGTGCCCGGCGTGTATAGAACATTTTCTGGTCCTTCGAGCCGGATAGAGGGATAGTCAAGATAGTCAAGATAGTCAAGACGAGTCAAGCATGCCTACCACGCGAAGCGGACGCACGGCCACGCCGGTCGAGGAAGAATCTGAGCAGTCATCGGGTACCACGGCAACGAGCACCAACACCGTCACCGCCACTACGACGACCGAGCAGTCGGCGGGAACGACTGCAGCCACGTCGGAGCCTGCGGTCACGAAGGAGGCCATCGACGCTGCCATGAAGAAGAACAGCAAACCCGCGACCATCAAGAGTGCTACGTCGAAGAAGAAAGAGAAGGCGCTACGTATAGCCCGCGCCAAGGAAGACCTGCTTGAACTCAAAGTCAAGCTTGCCGCCGCTCGCCTCGCCTCAATCGAATTAGAAGAGTCTGATAGTGAAGACGACGACAGCGTGCACACCGACGCGGACGCCGCTTCGAAGCGAGTCAACCAGTGGCTCGAAGAGACGGATCCTGCCGAAGCCCGCGCCACCACGACTGCCGCCGTCCAGCCGCCGCAAGGGAAGCGGACGGAGCACGCCGCCGAATGTGATAGTGATAGCAAGAAGGACATCGCCACGCACCCAGCTCAAGTGAACCTGTCGGACCTGGCGTCAGCGATCGCCCTCGCCGCACGTACCAATACGTGCAATAGTTATAGGTATATGGAGCTGCCGACGTTCTCCGGGTCTCATCAAGAATGGCTCTCGTTCAAGACTGCCTACATAGAAACAGCGAAGATGAACACGGAAATAGAAAACATAGCAAGATTACGTCGTGCGCTCACAGGACGAGCGAAGGAAGCCGTCAATAGTTTATTGCTCTACGGAGCGAAGTCGGAAGAAATAGTGAACTCGTTAGAAGCTCGTTTCGGTCGACCGGACTGCATAGCACTATCGGAAATCGAGCAACTACGAGCCCTGCCGCGCCTCACAGACAACCCACGTGACATATGTGTGTTCGCCAGTCGCGTCAACAACATCGTGGCTACACTGCGTGCGCTCAAGAAACGCCACTACCTCTACAACCCGGAAGCAACCAAGGCTACAATAGAAAAATTCACGCCGACTATTCGATATCGTTGGTTCGATTACGCGGCGGAGCAACCGGAAGAGGAAGCGGATTTGGAAAAATTGGCGCGTTTCTTGGATCGGGAAGCAACGCGTTGCGGACCCTACGCACAGCCGGAGCAGTACGTCGAAGCTACATCGGGACATAATAGACATAATAGAAGCCAGCGGACGTACAACGCAGTGAAAACAATAGAAAAGTGCATCATTTGCAACGAGGAAAACCACGATGCAGTCAAGTGCAAGCGAATGTTGGAGGCGACGGTCGAAAATAGATGGGACATAGCCAAAGAGAAGAGGTTATGTTTTGCGTGCCTGCGCTATAGATCGAAGAACCACAGCTGCAAGAGGAAGCGATGCGATATAGACGGATGCAACTACTGGCATCACCGGCTGCTACATAGTGATAGAAACAAGATAGAAAAAGCGGCCAACGAGACGGTGACGTCAACCTGGGTGTCCGGATCCACCGCCTATCTGAAAATAGTTCCGGTTCGCGTCTCCGGACCGGTGGGAGTAGCAGACACGTACGCGCTCCTAGACGATGGATCAACAGTCACATTAATAGAAGAGGACATCGCTAACCAAGTTGGACTTCGTGGACAGCTGCAGCCACTGCGCATAGACTCCATAGGGGAGCAGAGTGTCTCCCATGAATCGCGTCGAGTCACAATGAAGATACGAGGAACGTCGAATAGTACCTACAGGATCCAGGCCAGGACCATGAAGAACCTCAAAATAGCACCGCAGACCATCACGGAGAAAGATATAGATGGATGCAAACATTTGGAGGACCTGCCGCTTCGATATAGCCCAGCCAAGCCGCGAATATTAATAGGTCAGGACAACTGGCAGCTGCTGCTATCCCAGGAGGTCAGGAAGGGCTCCAAGCATCAACCGGTCGCATCACTCACTCCGCTGGGATGGGTCCTGCACGGCGCTCGGTCCTACGGTACTCAACGGGCACATAGAGTGAATTTCATCGCCAGCTGCGAAGAGAACATGGACGCGCAACTTCGGGAATTCTTCACCGCCGATATGATGATGATAGAACCCAAGCAACCGTCGACGAGTGAGGAGCAGAAGGCGCTCCGACAGCTGGAAGAGGGAGTTGTGAAAATAGACAATAGTTATCAAGCCCCGTTATTATGGAAAAAAGGTGACGTTTCCCTGCCGAATAATTACGAAAATACGCTACAACGTCTGCGTACAATAGAAAGGAAACTCGACCGCGATCCAGTGTTAAAGGAAAAATATAGTCAACAGATGCAAGCGCTAATAGAAAAAGGATACGCCGAGCTTGCACCCGCCGTGACGTCGAATCGAACCTGGTACCTCCCGCACTTCGCCGTCGTCAACCCACTGAAACCGGGAAAAATAAGAATAGTGCACGACGCCGCAGCCAAGACTCGAGGTGTATCACTGAACGACCACTTGCTCAAGGGACCGGACCTCATACAGTCATTACCGGGTGTGCTTATGAGATTCCGTCAGCGAAAAATAGCAGTGACAGCCGACATCAGGGAGATGTTCATGCAAGTTAAGGTCAAGCCGGAAGATAGAGACGCACTTCGGTACTTGTGGCGGGGCGATCGACGTGACGACAGGCCGCCGGAAGAATATAGAATGACGTCACTCATTTTTGGTGCATCGTGTTCGCCTGCAATAGCGATTTATGTGAAGAACGTCAACGCAGCGCGATATAGAGATCAAGATCCGCAGTCCTACGATGCAATAGTTAGAAATCATTACGTCGACGACTTACTCAACAGTTACGACAATGAGGATGAATCAATAGAGGCCGCACGTCGAATAGCAGCGATACACAAGGAAGCGAACTACGAGTTGAGGCAGTGGGTCTCAAACAGTCAGCGAGTGTGCGACGCGTTGGCGCCAGGGGTGGCGCAACCCGACGTCGCGTTGAACGTCGATCAGAAGATAGAACGCACACTGGGCATCATCTGGAGACCGCGAGAAGACACGATAGGTTTTAACCTCAACTTGGCCCGACTTCCCCCCGACGTGATGGATAGTGACAACCCGACTTGGAACAACAATAGAACCCCGGCCGTGAAAAATAGTCATAGAAAAATTCACGTACAGACGGATAGAAAATATATAGAAATAGACGTGAAATACCTACAGCGGGCCGAAGAATTATTACTACGCGTGTCACAGCGAGATTCATTCAATAGCGAGCTCCATCACATAGAAAATAGCAAGAAGGGGTTATTACGCACGCTAGCGGTCGAAATAGTGAATGGAATTATCAAGATTAAATCAAGAATAGACGCGGCTCGGAACATAGACGAACAGACACGGCACCCTCCTGTCATGAGCGGCGATCATCACATAGCATGATTATACATAGATGTCTACTATGCCGCATGCGCAGGAGGTCGCCGCCCGAGCCGTCAACGGGTAATCTACCGCTCTGTAGGTTAGCACATCATAATAGACCTTTTACCTTTACAGGGGTGGATTACTTCGGGCCAGTGACAGTCACCGTCGGTCGCGCAGTCCAGAAAAGATATGTGGCCCTGTTCACATGTCTCACCACTCGCGCCGTGCACCTGGAGATCGCGCCATCACTCACGACGGGATCCGCGATCATGGCGCTGCGTCGGTTCATCGCGCGCCGTGGCTGTCCGACAGAGATCTGGTCTGACAACGGGACCAACCTCCATGGAGCCGACCGGGAACTGCGTCGAGCCATAGATGAAGCAACCTCACACGAAGCCGCGACCCGCGCCATCAGCTGGCGCTACATACCTCCTGGGGCCCCATTCATGGGCGGGGCCTGGGAACGCCTGGTGAGGAGCGTGAAGACCGCCCTCAACGCCACGCTGACGGGCCGCCATCCGAGCGAGGAGGTCCTCGCTACACTGCTCGCCGAGGTCGAATTCACCGTCAACAATCGACCTCTCACCCACGTCTCGGTGGATCCCCACGATCCCGAGGCACTCACGCCGAATCACTTCCTGCTGCTGGGTCCAGCCCTCAACCCGGCGCCGGGTACCTTCATCGACGGCGACCTGATACACCGAGGACACTGGCGGGCGTCCCAGCGCCTGGCGGACCTCTTCTGGGAGCGGTGGGTCAAGGAGTGCCTACCTGACCTGCAGCGACGACGCCAGCCTCACGGGAGAGGCGAACAGCTGACCAACGGCGACATCGTGCTCATCGTGGACAACACCCTGCCGAGAAACGTGTGGCCCATAGGACGAGTCATAGCTACGTACCCTGGAGGGGACGGAATAGTGCGAACAGTGGATGTGCAAACAAAAGGTGGAGTGTTGCGTAGACCAGTGAAAAAACTTATAGTGATTACTCAGGACGATCGTTCTTCCGCGAGTGATTAGTGAACCTTGTGATGTGTATACTGCGGTTCACGGTGGGAGGAATGTTCAGAACGATCGAAATAGCGTGAAATTATAGTGAAATCAGATAGTGCGTGTACATAGTTTTATTAAGTAAATAGTGCGAATAAAATAGTGATAGAATAGATAGGTATTTACTTATGTTTCATAGTTATAAGTTTTATTTGTGTTTTTTATAGTTTGTTTTTAATAAATATACGCGTTTTTGCCTTTTATTTACCCCATAGGATAGTTATATAGTTAGGTAAATAGGTACGATAGCGTAAATAGATTTTATAATAGATTTCTAATAGATTATGTAAGAAAATAAGAATTATTTTCTTAGGGGTTTCAATATGGTATTGCTTCCGAGGTGTAAATAGGATTGGGGTTTCGATATGGTCTTGCTTCCGAGGTGTAAATAGGCCTCATTTAGGAGTGAAAGAGATAGCATATAGTCTAAGCAAGATAGCAATACAACAAGATTGTAAGACAGAAATAGCTGTATTGTAAGAGAAAGATAGAAATAAAGAATTTTCTAGAACGCGCTCGAAGCCACGCCCCCATCGGGTATAAATATAGTGAGCCCGCCGTGCGAAATCGCATTCGGATGGCATTCGGGATCCAGAAAACAGGAAGAAAACAGGAAGAAAAATAGGAAGAGGCAACAGTGCATAGTGAACAGTGCATAGTGAAATAGTAACGGGCGGCGGCAGACAGGCGCGGGCTAGACAAGAACAGAAACGTCAAACTAGTCTTTTATTTCTCCCCCCGCACCTCATTCTCCTCATTCACCGGCACCGTGGTAGGTAGACTGGCGCGTCAATCACCAGCAATAGCAAGGTGTCTATACGCGTCGAATAGTATAGTGTAATAGTCTGGCACAAGGAGCGTCCAATAGTAGGTGCCCGGCGTGTATAGAACAAATATGAAGTAAAGTTTTTCTTATAAATATTCATACTGCAAAATAGGTGGAATCTGTTGAATGCGCACAATAAACCAAATTCAGAACCTCTCGGTTTTCAAGCATTTTTATGGATTTACGTCAGCAACCGAGCATGCAGTATTACCCTTCCGCTGTCGCCCGTGACAACTCAATAGAACTAAACTCAAATCGGGACTAGGATAGTCTATTAGCAAAGGCCAATATGAATGCTAGTCGGTCCGTTTGTTAGTAAGTAGGTATATGAGGACTAAGACAAGGACTGTCAGTGATAGTAAGTCCTGTTAGTTACTGTAAGTAATAGTCCGGTTAGAAGGTAATTGTTTGAAGTCTCGTTCTAAGTTATTTAGAACGTCTTCGTAATCAAAATGGTATTCGAACAGGAAGTGACTGACAGGACATTTTGTATCTTTGTTTCTCTTAATTTTATAAATTAACGTGAAAGCTTATTTTTCACGACAAAAGTTATAGCCCGCGAGCTATAGCGCCTTTCTAATTGCTTTAAACTTGTAGAACAGTAATGTATAGACAATTCAGAGTAAATGGATTTTATTTTATTATTATGTGTCAAATTCGGAATTGATTTGACCATACAAATATTAGGTACCACTGTAGATAATTATGTACAATACAATATACTTACTGTAGATGAGAATGTCAATGCTCAAGTTAGTACCTATTTGTAATTAGTATAGTTTAGAAAAGATGTGCCAAGGAGTTTACTTTCACCGTTTCTTCTCCTCTAAAAAGAATTAAAAAAAATACCGCACCCTAACGAAACGGGGGTGGATGCATAAGTGTATTAATAAATGTGGACATGAAATAAAATATTTGAGCTTGAATTTCAATTGATTGAACACCACAGTGTTAAAATAAAATGGATATGTTGAGCAATTTCTCCCAGGCAACCTTAGAAATCATATATGGATAAAGGCCAATGATCTAACCTGGTCTGGTCTGGATTGCAATATCGACTACAAAACATCCAAATAATTACTTATTCTCGTAAAATTGGCGTGAAAGATCGAATAAACTAAAGATAATAAAGTTTCGCTATATCTGCAACGTTAATAAACACAAATTATTAAAAACCTTTCAGTCTAGAGCTTACTATTATACCGCTTATTTCTACAAGTCGATAATATAACCACGTTTTATGTCTCAACTTAGTTGCATCTATTTAAGGAATTTTAGTGTTACCTAAGAATAGAACTACTGTCTGGTTAGGTTAAATATAGATGTAATGTGGTCACATTATTGTTCAGGGTGTAAGATGTTCAGTTTATCTTTGAGTTCAATACGGCCATAGCTTTTGGTTCACCGTGATGTTTCAAGCAGGAGGTTAACTTTTCCCCTTCCTTCTAAGTCTCTATTGCACATTACTAACGTGTTTATACCGAACCACTTATATACCTACTATCAAATTGGTGGTACCAATTCTTAATTCTATACTATGTATATATCTAATTCTATACTACTCGCAGTGCATATCGGGTAATGGAGGACGCGTGGACAAGGAAAGAGACGAAAAGGGAAGAGAGGATCAGTAAGTGTGAGGAAGTGGGAAAGTTGCATTTCCCTTACCGCGCTCTTTATCCCGTACATACGAGTACATACCCTCACGTTGCGTTCATAGGCCATAAAGTCTGGCGCAAGAAATAACTAATAGCAAATTTGCTAAATGTCACGTTTAACTAAAAATAATTCAATTATTCACAAATAAAGTCATAAAACATCGCCTTATTGATCAGAATGCTTCAAGAATACATTGATCACGAATCGTCGCAGGTGACAATGAGGGCAAGCTGTCCAGTGGGCAATTTGCCACAAAACATGTTATCAACGAAACAATTTTTCATATATGGTACTTCATTATGAATGATACTACGAACACCTTTTCTTGACGTGACACCCTGCTGATTAAGAGTCACCACCCACGACTATTCTGCATCAATTTTACTTCGGAGACAATCGATGGTGTGTAGTAGGTATTCCACTCGAGTGCTTGCTTGTATATAAATTACTTGAAAAGGATATTCAAGTTACTTCAGATGCAATTTTACGGTTGAAGTACGAGTATTTATCAATGTTCCTGAATGTAATAAAATTATTAGTCATTGAAAAGACTTTGTCGTGTGTTTATACTAATGATGTTGGTATTTTTGAGGTTTACTTGAATTTTATAATTTTATAGATCGCAGAAAATAATCTTGCTAGAGAACCTCGAGTCGCTATGGCGATAGAAGAGGCCTGAATTATACCTAATTTGAAATTACAATATGTTTCCAGGCAAACATAATAAATTGTTTTCCTTTTTTAAAACACGTGATACTTCAATTGTATTATACATCATTATTTTTTCAGGTGAATAGGTATATCCCTTAATTAAAATATCTGTCCTGTATGTGTGATTTGACTACGAGTCGTGCATAAAAAATATGTAACTTTGTAAAGATAGGTACAGTCATTCTGGGTAACTTTGATACATCATCGGCGTATTTTCTTAAAAAACTTTTACTACGTCGCATATGAGATAAAAGTTATGAGTTAATCAGTGCCCATTTGCTGGTTTTCATACTGTCAAATTGTAAAAAGTCTTTAAAAACGACAAAATATATTAAAAATTAGCAATTTTGTTGTGTGTCAAAGTTACCACCGCTATATGGGTAACTTTGACAACGATGATATTTATCAAAAAATCTTCTAAACTATGTTACTTATAACTTTGATGTAATTACAATTAACAATTATTAATAAGGTGATAGCCTGTTTTATGATAAGACAACAAAAAAAAGTGGTTTGACGGGTTAGTTTTCATGTAAAAGGCACTAAACTAAGAAAATTCAATGAAAAATATTGAATTTTGTTTTTTAAATCAATTTTTGGTCTTCTATGAAAAAGATATTAAATGAAATGTATCATCAAGTGATTACCTACATTGTTAGCTTTGAAATGAGACATATTTCGGCTTCCGAGGACGTCTACATCGATAGCAATGATTAAAACAGTACAGGCGCTCGAGCAGCTTCGAGGTTGAAAAAACAAAATGGCTGCAATTTTTTCATTTTATTTGTGGGGAAATATAGAAGTCCCGGGGGCCCTGGGATGTTTGACTAACACTAAAATTGGTAAATCGCAAAAGTCAGGATACATCTGAGGGATAGGTACATACATTGATACTGTCAAAGTTACCCAGAATTTGTTCAAAATCTGACTTACCGGTATTATTTGTAATTTTAACGAAGATGCAATTGAAAATTAATAAAAATTTGTTTGTGTATCGAAAGTAGACATGTAAAAGATTGTATTATATTATAACACACCTTGATAGCATTAAAGTTTTGAGAAATATCTAAAAAGTTTTACGTCGGAAAAAAACACGAATAGTTACGCACGTTTTTGAAAGAAAGTTTTTTATATTAGCTTTGTTTGAAAACCACTTCTTATTTAAGATTACGTTAACGACGTTCATTATGTACATAAAATGTAATAAATAAATTTTATACGCCAACTGCTTTTCACGTAAAAAATTAAAAACTAGTTTGGGAGCGGACTGTCAAAGTTACCCTAAAGAATCAAAGTTACCCCGATTGACTGTACCTACCTAATTATTAAACTTCAAAAACAAACTTCTCCAGTATTAGATCAAGTTTCAGTAATAATCCTATAAATTAATTTATTCAGCTCTGCAATAGGTATTTACAACGATTAGTATCTAATCACTAAAAAGCTACGCGTCCGTTTTCGGAACGATTTAAATTAGGCTAACCTGCCGCGCACTGAATAAACATGCGACGATCTCACGCGGGCAGTAATCATAACGCGTCCAGCATATTTGTCTTGGGCGGTCAACCGGCGAGAAAAAGCCTTCGGCGCGGGTCAATAGCTAGACAAAGGCTGAGTGAGATTGTAGTAGTCTCCGATCGGCTCAAATACTTTACGGTGAGTTTATTAATTAAGGCGGCCGACCTTGCGGGCCGCACTTGCAAAGAGGTCGGACGAGCGCGAGCGATGGAGACGCCCGATCGCCTCCTCTCGCTCGCACCTCCCCCCTCCAGTACTCCCCCTCGTCCCTCCGCATCCAACTGCCACCCGACAATCGTCTGTCGACTCTGACGTCTCCTCATTGACCTTCCGTTATCTACACGGATTGTCGGCGAGCCGTCAACGGTTTTTGTCGCAGCACCAAATTAATATACCTCCCGTATTTAATACGGATGTTAAGGCTTTTTTCCTTTTCAGCCATTTAACTTTAGATTACGATTACGTAATGCTATTTACGTGACACCTGTATTGGTTTAGCCTTTAATTGCGTTTGGACAACTTAATTTATCAAATCGTAATGGTGTTCTACGTCAACGACATAATTAATATAGGGTATAATAATATAGGGTAGGATAGCTTATATTACTTAAGTGATTTAATGACAATAAATTAGTATAAAAAATAGGTACTTAAAAATAATTCGAATTACACAGCTGTTTAGAAAGTAGCAGAGACGACAAGTGACAACCAAAAAGTCGTAACAAGTCTTTTAAAACTAAATAACTTAAATAAATCAAAGCGAAACTAATCAACAAAGAGCTTTAAAAGTCGCTCAGTCGCTGAGCAATTATGGATGCTAAGAGGCGAATATACAGTAAGCCGGTACACAATGACGTATCATACCAACACAAACACAGCGAGTAGCGGAGAGAACAATCACAGGAGAACGCGAGACCGAGATCACTCGAAACCGCACCTTAAGCTCATTGTCAAACCGATTACAATAAACAAACAGGGACAGACGCGGTTGGAATCCTGTCAAACAGGCGAGTTCGAGCGTTGACTTATTATCGGTAGAGTATTTCTGTGGAAGATTGTAACAATCTAAAATCAACTCTGATGAACTTATTATAAAGTTCAAAATAAAAACAGCCGCTCCCGGTACAGGTATAACACGGGCGCCGTCGCTTACTGCCCACTCACACAAGCGCAGCTCGATGCTGCCATAAATAAAAGATTCCTACAGAAACAATTGTTGCGTAGATCGTAGAGGTGAGTTGAGGCCTTAGTGAATGTACATAGTCGACTAATCGCCGTCGGCCGATCGCGAAAGTAGGTGACCGCCTGTGATTGACGCTCTTGCGAAACCCCGTTCGATGACATTTAGACTAGATGGCCAATGCGCTAAACCCTCGGCAATTATGAAATGATATTATTTGTTAGGTACTCTTTCCAATCGATCTATTGCCACCAGCGTTTTGTAACTGTTACCATTGCATTTACACCGAACCGTTAAATAATAAAAAGTGTCAAGTATAATTAAGAAGTTAAGTGTTTATTTTTCGACACAACTCGCTATGAGCTTTATTTGTTAATCAATTGTTACAATGTTGCTAATTTATTGACGTAAAGACGCATATTTTACCCATAAATGTCCGAATATTCAAATTATGTTTATTTTTCTAAATGTTTACCTTCTTAATCCGAACTCTATGGAATCTCTGTTCCCAGATAACGCCGCTCTACTTAACCTCACCACACAGAGACGCGTAAACATGAAACAATACGGTACAGTGATACAACGTTATTCATGCGATTGAAATGGATACAGGCATGGGAATTTAAACTTTGCGAATACGAGTTAAGTTGCTTAATGTATTTGGAGCTTTCGGATTTAGTATCCGAGACCGTGGGCACGGGTAGGTACACTCACACAGACAGACGTACGACAGTATGTGTATCCACACACATACGGGGAGCATCTGCGTAGGTACGCGATGACGTTAATGTGTGGGAATGTTAGGGAAATTTTATACGTTGTTCATTTCGTTG
Source organism: Hesperia comma (assembly GCA_905404135.1). Classification (NCBI taxonomy): domain Eukaryota; kingdom Metazoa; phylum Arthropoda; class Insecta; order Lepidoptera; family Hesperiidae; genus Hesperia; species Hesperia comma. Next base: position 7,587,197 of record FR990021.1, on the reverse strand, counting down.
AACGTCACACGCTCAAACTGTAATTCACACATTTGTATCATTTTATAAAATTTACTTACAGTTCAAGATTACCATAAAATTAATTTATCCTCTTTACAGATGTTATCGCCTGTTGAAAACTTCAGTCCGTTTAAATGTTTTTGTTAATTACAGATGTAAGCAGGTAAGTTACAGATATAAGTAATATTCACGTTACATTTTTGCAGTAAGTATTATAATTTAGATTTTACAATAACTAGAATATTCGAATAAATAGTTCAATATAATTATGGTAGACAATTTATAATTATGTATTAATTTATTACCTATTAAATTTTTAATAAAATGATCTACGTAGAGGTATTTTGATGCATATATTAATACCTAATACTTACTGTTTTAATGGAATTTAAGTTATCGAACCTAATTAGAATTAAAATTATTGATATATAAGTACATAATTCACACATCATGAATTTAACTACATTATAATTTATCAGCTTATGAATACTAGTGGTGTTTAAGGAGCTTCCTTTATTGAACCTTAGCTAAACTTTTCTTTTCGTGCGTCAGTGAGATAAACAATAGAGGAAGCTATAGCACCAGGCACTTCAATTAAAGGTCACAGTACCCTGTATCACCCAGATAAATCCCCATGGTACCAGTGCGTGGTCCTCTTATCTTCGTCTTAAAACATTTTCATTATAAAGGGAAATAGACAAAAATATCAAAAAAGTATTTTTACTAAAAAAGTTGAAAGGTACGTCATGGTAAACTTACGTTACTCATACTGCATCGTCGCAATTCAAAACTATAGAGTGAAAAGAGAATTATTCATAAATTCATAACAAATCGAAAGTTTAAGCAAATGAACGCGAGTCGCCGGGTGCTTTCTAGAAATGATGTATAATGTAGATGTACACGTACAGCGCATTCGGTATAGTTTAATATCTATACGCATTAAGTGGCCGGCCAGCTATTTTGTACTTAGTAGACCAAACACGCCCACACTGATAGTTAGATACACGCACGCTCAGAGCAACGAATGGGTGCTTATTTATTATATCAAACACTTAATGGTAGCAGCATCTCGTACCTGACCGCTGGGCATGTTTGTCGTCACATCTGTTGGAGCATCAGGCCTGAAGGTTACCTACCCAATTGCAAGTAGGTATTACAAAGTATCACTTGGATACATACGTAAACTATGAACGCATGAATACTAACATTACGTTATAATATCTGCAAACCAGACCTGTCTGTCAACAATTGTTTGGAAATCTACTACCACTAATGCACACTGGAGCAACACGGTGGAGATGTAGAAAGATGAGGAGAGACCCTTGCGAGGCCATTATAGGGCTGAAGTAACATAGGTACATTCAGAGCTACGAACTCATAAAGAACATCACTGTAAAACAGATAATTAATAGATAACTACACATTTAGCTAGGAGATAGGTCACACATCGCAGATGATATGCCTAGAGTATTCTCTGTCAAACCTTCAATAGTAATACATAATATAATCCGAGATGGCGTTGCATACACGCATCCTCAGAGCTACGACGCCTACTATGGTATTAAATTAAATTAGTTTACGTTATTACAGAAGACCTGGAGCATATTCTGTCACACCCCTCCATTTGCATGCTCCAAGGTGACACCGATTGGATACACACGCGGTACGAACACATTGAAACAGCAGTGACGTCAAATAAAACTAAACGACTACAACACCTGTTCACGTTTCATTGCTGGGCACGAGTCTCTCGAAACCGGCTTTAAACGTTCTCCGTCATGTTTTATAAAGCTGATCAGTCCTGTAATAACCCTTAAGTAGGCGCTCCTATATAGAAAGGCCGAAGCTATTCAAAACTTAAGTGGTACCTACTGACGCAACATCACTCGTCGGAACCTGAATCACACTATCAAAGTTTTCTATATTGCTTGCATTATAGAAGTTTCAAATATGAAAACATCACATCAGAAGACCCATAGACATGATCATTTAGATAAGTTTTGTATAGAATTAAAAAAGAAAACGAGCATGCAGCACTATCCTTCAGCTGCCGCCCATGACAACTGTGACCGAGCTAGAACAAGACTCAAATCGAGAATTGGAGGGTTAAAAGTTTTAAAAGGAATAATATCATTTCAAGGCAGAAGAATTTTCTGCTTAATTTGTCTGAGAGGGTTAGAATATGTTTGCATCAATACACTTAATATTATTTTCAGTCACTAACATTTGTTTCAACAAAGGCATACCAATACGAATACAATGCAATAATCACGGTTTATAATTTTATTATTATTTTTCTAAATTAAATGCATTTTATCACTTATTACGTAGTGTACTTCAGTTACATAGGAAATTAGATACGCGTGAGCAATGTGTGTACCAATGTGTTTTATGATTAAGGAATTTATCTTCTTTAACGTCCAATGTGTTAAAACCTGTACACAGTTCAATAGAGGCGATACCACCAGAATGTAACGGTACGAAATGACACCTAGGTGCAAATTGTGGAATAGGCGGAAGCTCAAGAGGAATCTTAAAACATTCCTGGTGCGGTAGATATTTAAAGGAATAGTAAAAGTAGGGCGCTTTTTTGAATCCAGAGCGAAGCGAGGGATTCTAGAGTAAAATCCCGAACGTAGCGAGGGATTCTTTAGTAGAATCCTGAACGTAGCGAGGGAAAAGTAAAGTACCTAAGTAAGTAAAGTACCTCGCCCGAGCCAAAAATATTTGCTCCCGAGTGATTACACTCTACTTTTTATCCCCCCCTATGAGAAAATAAAAGGCGCCTCTAATTCGGGAATTATACTGTCACAGACACTAAACTAACTAAACTAAACTAACTAAACTAACTAAACTAACTAAACTAACTAAACTAACTAAACTAACTAAACTAACTAAACTAACTAAGCTAACTAAGCTAACTAAGCTAACTAAGCTAACTAAGCTAACTAAGCTAACTAAGCTAACTAAGCTAACTAAGCTAACTAAGCTAACTAAGCTAACTAAGCTAACTAAGCTAACTAAGCTAACTAAGCTAACTAAGCTAACTAAGCTAACTAAGCTAACTAAGCTAACTAAGCTAACTAAGCTAACTAAGCTAACTAAGCTAACTAAGCTAACTAAGCTAACTAAGCTAACTAAGCTAACTAAGCTAACTAAGCTAACTAAGCTAACTAAGCTAACTAAGCTAACTAAGCTAACTAAGCTAACTAAGCTAACTAAGCTAACTAAGCTAACTAAGCTAACTAAGCTAACTAAGCTAACTAAGCTAACTAAGCTAACTAAGCTAACTAAGCTAACTAAGCTAACTAAGCTAACTAAGCTAACTAAGCTAACTAAGCTAACTAAGCTAACTAAACTAACTAAACTAAACTAACTAAAGAACTCATTTTTCAAAATAAAACCATGAATTCAGAATTTATTTAAATTTTATTAAATTAATTTATTTAAATAACGGGGAGGAAAACTCATTCCCGCCCGCTAAAAGTTTCATATAGAAAACACCAACTTTGGGCGCAGTTAAAGGCGAACCAAGTCGTCTTTTTCGAATAGGTGGGATGAAAAGATACATATATTTATTACTCCTGATAATCCTTATACAATTAATGCTTTTCATACGTCTTTACTATACCAGCGTAATGGCCGCAATGACCAGACCAGGATGCGATAAAAGCTAAAAGAAGTTGGCCAATATGCTCGATAATAGGGCTTAGTATAGATAAGTACAGTAGGTCAATATTACTATTAAACTATAGGTATTGTCGGTGTCTTCCCCCGCGTTTTTAACTCTCAGGGAGACTGGGTTGGGAAGGAAGGTTGCTAATTTTTATGTCCTTGCTTAGTGCTCTCCTAACCTAAGTAACTTGCACGCTTTTCAGCTTCTTGTGTTCAGTAGTTTCAGCTGTGTGTTGTCCGTCGGTCAGTAACTCAGTCAAAAACTAATGCCAGTCAACCCCCAAACGACTCGTCGTATTCCGGCTGAGGGCCTGAGATCCTGTACTTTTTGAAAGAGAAAAATCTGGAAAATTTGCATTGTGGTCATCAAAATAATACAACAATTAATATAATAACTACAATTTTACAATAGGTAACTAATTTTTAGAGAACCATGAAATATAATATATTATATAGGTTCATACTCATAGGTATATTGTGATGATCGGTTCAGATCGGATGTCCCAATTTGAAAGATAATTTTTGCATTGGTCATCAAAATTACACAAGAAAAGGTTTTACTATGAAATCGAAAAATTAAATGCCAATTTGTTTTATAAACTTTTGTTAGCTACTTCTTTTTATCGACGTATTTTGATATGCAAACGTATCTAACAAGTAACAATGTGTTGCATGACAAGCAATATATTTTATACTTCAAACTGATCATCATTACAATAGTTAGATCGGTTTTCCCGCTCGGCCGGACTACGATGACCGATGATTCAGGCGGATTTGCTTCTTGTATAAACGGCATTGTTATTTGGCTGCGTAACAATAGCGTGTTTAGTGAATTTGACCATTTCAATAGGCATAACATCTACGTAGATAAATAGCCACTCTTACAGTTTCATCCATAGAGATATATCAACTTTAAGATTTCCCTTCAATGGATATTGACTTTTTTAATGACAGTTTATTACTTGTTTAATGATAGGTACACAAGATAAAATCGGTAAGGTAAATTTTCTATTAATCTTACAAACTATTTTAGTCGCGATATAACTGATTTTAGTGATAACAATGTTTCCTTAATGATGAGTACCTACTTTTTAGTTATTGGATAGTTTAAACAATTCTCAGCATTAGTAGCTACGTATATCTATGAATAACAATTTATTTTCCATAAAGTGACATCCAAGATAACTATGTATGTACCTACTAGAAATAGATTATGAACACTGAATTCGTGTTGCATTTGATTTTATTCCATAGGGTTAAAATAAACAAATGAGTGATAATATTTCCGATATCAACCGTGCAATTAAAAGTTCAAGCAACATCCCTAACGAGTTTCTTTATTGTTGTCTAAATATTTCTGGAACATAATTCGATTGTCAGATAATAGATATCTTACAACCGTGACTCAATGAAACTGCTGTTTGTATCAATGTGACAACCTGTGAATATATTGGCAACTCAAATTGGGCAAATCCGGGCGAACGTTACCGGTCAATGCCCCTTACTCGAAACTCAAACTCGAAATTATTGGTCGTATTAAAGTTGAAACGATTCGATTACCAGATTGCTTGTGAAGAGTATTCGCCACCTATCAGTCGCGCTCTTTGTTCAAAATATAATTCATGCGACGCCATTTTTTGTCAGTGTTCTAAGTAAATTCATGCCGGCCTCTGCGGGATCCGTTTTATCAAATATTTTCGTGTATTCAACTTACAAATTACTGTCTACTACGTGTTAATGAAATCGTATAGTTCTATTTATTTATAATATTGCTTATTATTGTAAATTGCACCTTTACTTAAATTGTATGTTGAAACATGTATAACAGAAAAATTAGTAACCACAAATTATTCATCCATCAGTAGAAACCCAGTCGCTGTACTATCTATGGTACTATACTTATTTGACGTACCTACCCCATGAAATTCTGTCCTCCCTGAATCCAAAGGTTTTTATAACTACGATAAACTAGGACATAAAGTTATTATTCGGCAACACGTCTGTAACGCTGTTGTGTCCTGACTGACATATGAGATATGTCCGTTGTAACACGTAGGTATTAGCTAAGCCTTAGTACAGAGATGATGGTAATGTTTCACCATTTCTATAGTAACCAAAACATCTTACGAAACTGACATTTTCGTTACGGTTCAGACCTTTCTTGGCTAAGAAACCGTCGATGATGCATTTGGTGTTTCGGACGTCCAAGGGCAATGCTAAACTTACTGTTGGTCCAAACGTCCAAAAGTCAGTGTATGCTCAATCTATAATCAAACCCATATGCACCTTCTTTACATTTAATTATTTATTTATTTATTTAGTAACACCTTATTCTAGGGTATACAAGGGCAAAAACTTATATGTATGAAAATAATGATTATTTAGCGTTGGTTTTGCATTCAAGTCACCTGAATATGATTTAGCCCCATCTAGAGTTCATTTTAAGTCTCTCCACGCCATTTTACCTTTTTTTTACTTCAGGAAATGCAGTTACGCATACCGTCCGCTCCGGAGGAAACGAACGGTGATGTGGGACTCTCACTGCCGTCAGCACGGCGGTGACCTACCCACTAAAACCTGAAGGTGCCGACGCTGCCGCATAGTGCCGGGACTGTGTGCTACTCTCGCTCCACGGTCCCGGCGCGGTGGCCGCTGCCTTGGCGGCGGCCTCAGCACGGGGCACTCAATAAATTGAGCGTTCCGCCCCCTCCGTGATTTTTTAACGAGGTTGTCTTCCTCCTCAGTTTTTTTAACGAGGTTTTCTTCCTCAAGGCGAAATCGCCTCCACCACGGGGGCATAAAGCCCCCATGATCCATCCACAGTGCCCTCTGCAATCAGAGGGACACGTGGAGGATCACGCCGCCTGCTGGCAGCTGGGCCGTCGCCGGCCCCCCACCCCTACATGAGCGGAGGCCCAAACTGGACCCCCGCTCCCCCATTTGGGAGTCTCTTGGCTTCACCGTGCACTGGCTTGTGCACGGCTACTAAGCCCCGCCACCACGACAAGGTGGACTCCCCCATCGGGGACGCCATTTTACCTACCTTAACCAAAGTACAAAAAAGACAACAGCGATTTTTAATGTGTCATTCTTTTCAAATTCGAGAGTTAGGATAGTTTAATTTTTAGTCGACTTAATATCCTTAATAATGCGTATTTGAGTGACCGAGAGTACGTCGATGATGTTCTCATTTTATTGCCGATGTTGAATTCGATTTTTTTGCTAAAGTTATCGTGAAATATCTACGTTGCCGAGTATTCTAGGCAATTCATGGCAATTCAATACTTATCGTTGTTAATTTGTAATCAGCATCGAAACTACACAACTGCCCCCATTTCCTACTTTCTCGGCGTTAGGCTTTTGTTTGTTTACTAATTAATACAAATAATTATTTGTGAAAAAATTGTACTTTTTTCCTTATGAAACAAATAATAATCATAATATGACACGAATAAAAATAATAAAATCATATAGATATTAGATACTACATTTAAGTAGGTACCTACCTAACTGCTTATCTCAATAATCTGTGAACTAAGTTTTTGCCTTTATCCTTTTATCCTTTATCTCTAACGTTACAATGTAGATACAAGTAGGTATTATGACATTACCCGCAAAGCGTTGTATAATTTTTTAAACTAACATCGACGACAATGGATGACATCAGAATATTGCTAAAACCTTATATACCTTAACATTTATGTATTGCATCGTAAACTATAACTTTGAACTGCAGATTAGAAAGAACCATCTCTATTTACAGTTTATACTTAGTTTTCTATTTAGGTACGCCTTTTGACGTGACAACGTCTTATAAATTGGTTTGCCGGGTGGCACTTCAAGAAACTGCGTTAGTAGCTCCGCTCACGTTACTTATAGTAGCTACGGCGTACACACGTTGGCGTGTTTCAGAAAATGGTACAGCGCCATCTCTGGAGAAGTAGAGTAACTAGTTTGTTACCTCACTTAGTTGTGACTAATGGTTAATGGTCTAACGGTTAGCAGCGCTAGATGGCGGATGGTGTTACAATGTTTTAAATATAATTCTTTGTATATGTTTACCCCATGAAGATACGGGAACGCAGGGTCAACTTCACAAATAACCACAACTGCTTCCAAACCCAAAATAGCAGTTTATTATAAAACCAAAGAAGTCGACACATTGCCCTTTACAAATTTTTCTCTTATATAAACTCCACGTTACACTCGTTAGCGCGTTTCACAAATTGGTACAATGCCATCTTGTTTACAAGTGAGGAACTATTTAACAAAAATAAAACATTAAACTTAAATTGCTTCCGCCTTCACATGACTGTTAGACAGTATAAATAAATGTTTTAAATTGTTACTATTATTTCATCCTTCTTCCTACTATACGAATGAATATTCACATTAAAATTATTTTACCACTCAAAGTCGTTGTCACGTAAAACTTTCGCCCGTATACCGACTTTACAGGCAACCAATTTTTTAACCTGGAGTTCTTCACCAGTTTCTTGTGTAAAAACCGGCGAAGTAGGTACGTACGAGTCGGACTCACGTACTGAGGGTTCCGTAGAAACCATGGGTAGAAACCGTTGCCCTGAGGGTTAAGATCTGATGGCCGCCGCTAATAAAGTGCAAACCTTACGTTGTTGTCGTACGTGTTGTTGTTCCTTGCAGTTAGGTAGGTACTCCTTGAAAAATATTACAAAATTTACACATGAGATTCTCACACAATTTGTAATATAGCACGTTAGAAGACAAATAGATATGAGGTTTGGGATGAAGATGAATTTATCAAAGAGAATATTTAGTTATCGGGGACATATCAAGTTCTCAATAATCAGTTTACTCGAACTAAACCCACCGGCATTTAGCCCAGAGTGGGCATATAAGCCGCGAGCCGTCCATTCTGAGTAAATTTAAATCCAGCAATATAACAGTATAAGCACAGTATTTAGTTTGTACCATATGAAGTCAAAATTTCAGCATCATAACATGTACTCAATTCAATTAACTAAAACAGAAGTACAGCATTACAACTCGATCAGAAACTCGCATAAACGACGATTCGCAGTACATGTTAATTGGATTACTAAGTCAACTGTGTCGTTTAATTTAAACCATGGACGTACCTACGATGTAATTAGTGTAGTGCCGGCACAATTCCACAGTTTTAAAATTATTAAAACGATGTGTTGTTTACATGAACAAATGCCCGACTTTAGCCTGAAACCTTCGTTGGATAAAAGTGAGATAAAAGCAAAAAATAATTAAAGTAGAGCTTTTTAAAAGTCAGTATCATTATGCATTAACAACTCCTGTGTTTTTGTACATGTCAATAGACGACGGTTACCATTCCCTATGCAAAGATCTGACCGCATTTCCACTATCCTTGCCGCTGCATATTACCGCTTTCTACTTGGAAAGCAGAGCCACGACGCTCTTTATGCAATACTACAATACTAAATTCAAGTGTTGCCATTTTCCATTTCATGAAACATCTCTTCGTTGACGTTGAATGTATGGACATTGCAGCTCAACCCTTTCAGGGGAAGAATGAAGAGAAGAGACGCCTAATGAGCCTCAGGCGATAGGTCCTTCCTGAAAGTCGCTGCACTCTGTGCAACTAACTTTATTCGCAATGATTCATGCTTCCTGGTCAGTTCTTTACTTACCTTGCCAACTTCCTTCTAGAATAAACCTTGTCGCATTTGGGATGAGTAACATGGTCAAAGATCCACTTATAAAAACCTCCCCGATGGTCTTCGCTGTTCTAACCGGCAACGTGTCGCTGATGCCTTTGTTTCTGAGAATGTCCATATGCCGTGACCAAATGACATCGCATGGCCTCTCTGCAGTACTGTCAAAAAAACTCCAACTCAAGGTTCATTGTCATCCCATTACAAAGTATTATTCAGGGATAGTCCAAATCCAAAGTCGATAGACGCAAGTCACTTCCGCTGTTCAAGTTCACTAAATGACAATGATTGTTAAATCTTAGTTACGTAATCAATGTAACTAATCCGTATTTTAATTTATACACTGGCATTGCCTACTTGGACAAATAATTTCCTCAGTTACGGTAATATACGTGTCTAATTCGCTATTCCTAACGTAACAACACTATCGACCTGTGTGTTGTTAGGCAACTACATAAAATTTATGGTTGTAATAAATAATAAGTACGTTACAATATAAGTCTAGGATATAAACAGGAAAAAATAAGCAATTTACCTAACTTCGTCATTGGTACCTACTGTGATTGCGCGATCCACCATTATGGAAGGATTATAAAGAAAAATATGATTTTAAATTATTTATATTACGATGTTACTTGTTTATGATAATAAGAAGTAGTTTTACTTGTGGAACACGAGGCCTTGTGACTCGTGACGTCATACGTCCACGACCAACAAGTCCTCACCGCGACAATTTACCTCCTTTATTGTTAGGTAGATAATATTGATCTACTCGCGTCGTATACATATTGATAATGAATACGTTATACTTATTAATAATGATACTGACATTTTTATTCGAGGTTTACTTTTCGACAAATTACGTCGTCGTCAATTCACAGAATCTACATATGAGTCGTGAAAAAGTAGCGACAAAAACCTCCTAAGAAAAATGTCTTTCTACTCGCAAACACAATAAATTGTAACGTTTACATAGTAAGGAAATTAGCACACATCATAGTCTTTACTGTCTTTAGAATAAATTGTCCTTACTGGTTTCAAAGTTGAATTCTGGCACGTATGGCTTTTAGAGGGTCGAAATGAGATGATATGTGACCCTAGCTCTGGGACAGGTATGAGTGAGTTATAGTAATGATATCCTATGATACTGATTTTCATGACAATACCATCAAATCAACATTAGTAAATTTATTTCGTTACTGAGTGACTGACAGACAGACAACACACAGCCGAAACTAAAAGCAAGAAGCTGAAACATGTGCATTTCCTTGAGGAGGGTAGGGTAGCACTAACATTTGAACCTCCCCCCCCCCCTAAGGATAAAAAGGGATAAAAAGGGGGATTCACTGAAGCACAAATTCCACGCGGGTGAAGTTAGTATGGGATATAAAACGAATCGCAATTTCAAACAGTACTTAGCATCATGGCCTCAACTCATTAGCAGCCCGTTTCATGGTCACAGCGAAGGTCTGGACACCGCACCAAGCTAATCCACTAAGTGCATACTTAACATGTATTGTTCATATGTATGTAGGTATATTGGAGTTAGATGAGTATTTTTAAAAGGAGTTGTAGAGAAAAAAATTATGATTTATTTCCATCTTTGCATAATAAAAACGGTATTTCAGTTTGTAGGTTCACGTTTTTTTATGGAAATTAGGTAACAAACGAGCATGCAGTACCTCCAATCCACTGCCACCCATGACAACTGTGACCGATCTAGAACAAGACTCAATTTAGGGACTCTGATGGTTAATCCAGTTGGTAGATGGTGTTAGAATATTAGTTGGTTAGTTATTTCGTGTGAGAACATGCTCTTTTATTAATAATTAGTCCTTTAAGTAGATGTAAGTAAAAGTTTAGTTAGTAATTCTTATTTTTTTAACCCCCGACGAAAAAAGAGGGGTGTTATAAGTTTGACGTGTCTGTGTGTGTGTGTGTCTGTGTGTCTGTCTGTCTGTCTGTGGCATCGTAGCTCCCGAACGGATGAAGCGATTTCAATTTAGTATTTTTAACCCCCGACGCAAAAAGAGGGGTGTTATAAGTTTGACGTGTCTGTGTGTGTGTGTGTCTGTGTGTCTGTCTGTCTGTCTGTGGCATCATAGCTCCCGAACGGATGAAGCGATTTCAATTTAGTTTTCTTTGTATTAAAGGGGACTTACGGGCGCGTGTTTTTAGATATGTTTGATGAAAATCGGTTGAGCCGTTTAAAAGTTATTGGGGCTGAAAGGGGGGAAGAATTTTCATTCTGTCTCTTTGTGGCATCATAGCTCCCGAACGGATGAAGCGATTTCAATTTAGTTTTCTTTGTATTAAAGGGGACTTACGGGCGCGTATTTTTAGATATGTTTGATGAAAATCGGTTGAGCCGTTTAAAAGTTATTGGGGCTGAAAGGGGGGAAGAATTTTCATTCTGTCTCTTTGTGGCATCATAGCTCCCAAACGGATGAAGCGATTTCAATTTAGTTTAGTTAGTTTAGTATGGAGTATGGATGATAGCCTAAGTATGTAATTTAAAAATATTTGTGTAACAACCGGTTCTAATGGCTACTTCTGTTTGACACTTGGCATAAATTACTGTCTATGTTGAATTAGCATTTACAAATATATTATTTATATTTAAGAGCTTGTATTTAGACTTTTTGTCACATAATTTTGTTAGAATCATCCGTTTTATGTCCAGATGTTACGATGTTACAGAGTTCCAGAGTTAGCAATCTCAAGCGTCGGTGTTAATTTGGACCTATGTCGGGGGTAACTCTGTTTTTTTATAGCCTGAAGGGCTGACGTAAAAGCAGACGAGCTTTCACCTTTCTTGAAGAACCCCATGTCATAGCGCTCCGGGAATACCTCAGAAGGAAGCTCATTCCACATCTTGCACGTACGCGGCAAAAACGATCGTGAAAAACGGACCGTAGTCGTTCGCCACGAGTCCAAGCGATGTGGATGAAACTTCAATCTTCGGCGAGTGGTGTGATGATGGAAGGGTGAAGTAGGCACCAAATCGAACAATTCCTCGGAGCACTCACCGTTGTAAAGCCGGTAGAACACGCAGAGGCATCCTATGTCTCTCCTCAGACTTAGGTGTTCTAACTCTAAACTCGTGGGTCGTTGACAACCCGAACCGCGCGCTTTTGTACGGCGTCAAATGGGCTAAGCTGGTATTGTGGCACCCCTGCCCAGAGATGAGAGCAGTACTCCATGTGAGGCCTGACCTGTGCTTTATAAAGCATCAGTAGGTCCCTCGCAGTGAAGTACTGATTCGCCCGGTTTAGGACACCAAGCTTTTTGGAGGCCAATTTGGCCTTAGCATCTAGATGACTCCGATACTGCACGTCGCTCGAAAAGTCAACGCCCAGAATCCCAACACTTTGACAAATGGAGTTTTCTTAGCGGAAAACGCGCAAACTTGTGTCTTCGTGGGGTTGAACTCAACTAAATTGAGTCGACCCCATTCCGAGACTTGCTCCAGAGAGTTCTCTACTTCAGACACAAGTTTGATTCTGCTTTCCTTCACTTGTGACCGAGAGGTATTTGCAGGGCCTGTATAATAGGCATCTCCCGTGCTGTCATCCGCATAGCAATGAATGCCGTTAGCACGCTCAAGCATGTCATTGATATGCAGAATGAACAGGGTAGGAGACAGCACAGACCCTTGGGGAACACCAACGTTTATGGGTTTGGAATCTGAGCAACAACCGTCGACAACGACCTTTACATGTCGCTCAGACAGAAAGCCCAACTGCATAACCTCTCAGGGAGACCGTGAGATGGTAACTTCGCGAGAAGAGCCCTGTGCCAGACCCGGTCGAGGGCCTTAGCGATATCTAGGCTGACTGCCAGTGCTTCCCCGTTGCTGTCTAGGGCCTGAGCCCACCGGTGCGTGAGATAAACTAAAAGATCGCCAGCTGAACGACCGTGACAGAAACCGTACTGTCGATCATTGATCAGCTGGCGATCTTCAAGATATCCTAGAAGCTGAGTGTTTATTACACGCTCCATCACCTTCGCAAGCAGGGAAGTTATCGCTATAGGCCTGTAGTTGGCCGGGTCACTGAGATCGCCCTATTTGGGGATAGGATGAACTAGGGCTACTTTCCACGAAGACGGTACTATGCCAGTGGTGTAGGATAGCGAGAATTTTTTCTAATTCAGTCGCAAATACGTTGCTTACCCTGAGGACTGAGATGATCGCCTCCAAGAAAAGATCGTCGTGGAGCCGTCCAAGTTTAACATTTTCGAGAATAGATTCTACTGCGAAGCGAGAATGGGTTTCCTATTAAACAAATAAAATGGAGACCAATTTAAACTAGTTAAGTTGTTTTATTTGACAATAAATCAATGGATATACAATAGGGCGACGCGACGTGCCGGCAAGCAATAACGGCAGACGGTTAGGTATGTCAACAATCGATTGTTATTTGAGACCAGTGGGTGTCTACGTGATATGTCTCGGATGATACCGTGTAACCGTACGTACCTACGTTTAAATACCAAAACCCTAAAAAATACACTGTTTGTCTGTCGTGCATTATCCCGATATTAATACTGGATGGAAAAGTACGTTATGTACCTATCTAATTGCTTAAAAAATTGTGACGAATTTAAAAAAATCGTAGATATTTACCTAAAGTATTAATGATATGATTATGCCCGATCTGTATTCAACTTTTACAACAATTATTGTGTTGCAGACAGAAAGGAGTGTAGCCGCTTAAACTTTTTTAGTGGTGATTATCTCAGTCCTCAAAAGTAGCAACCCATCTGTAACTGAATTAAAACGAGGCTCTAGACTCTTGGCTCTAGCTAGTCTTGTTCTGGGACGGTCACATGTCATTGGCAGCAGCGGAAGGGTGTTGTTGCCTGCTCATATGCTACCTTTATTCCATAAAAAACAACTACGATACGCAGGATAAAAGCAGGTAGAGCAGCGGATAAAGTTAACCTATGATTGTTGTACCTTTTAAAAAATCTGTCTCGAAAATCCGATTGCCTATTGACGTATATGAGTTAACACAAAGTGATAAAAGAAAGAAATGACATAAGTAGGTACCTACCTACCTAAATAAAGTATTGATAAGATTAAAATACACCTTCAGAATGATGTCAACAAAACAGATATTTCAATTTTCATCGAATAAACAACTTCATAACATAACAGTTAATATTTAGGTACATGCTATTTAAAATTTTATGATGTCAACATAACCTTCCTCCCCATAAATTTGCAGAAGTTGATATATCTCCAATATATTTCACGTTGTCAAGCCACAATGAAGTCCTGATTTCTATTCCAATAATACTATTCAACTAGATATATATATGAACCAAAAAAATAGTGTCAAAGACCGAGACAGTCATTTGTTATGACTGTTGCTGAGATTCTAACGCGAAAATAAAAATATTATAGTAGGAAACACTTTGTAAACGATGAATGGAGTATAATTGGAAATTTATTTACAAAACTACTCGATCCATCGTCATACATAACTTTTATAATTCCACCACGCTGGCCGATTATAAATTATTTTTTATCTTACACTTTTTTAATTTAAGTTTTAACAAAAAACTAACAGACTAAAATCGATAAGTAAACTCAAAAAACACCCACTAGATGATATCTATTATTTTAATCAAATATTATTATATTATATTTATTCAAATATAATTATAGGTATATAATTATATTTTATTCGTGCTATCGCACGATTTATATTTTGAAAGTTTCGGAATATTTAGAGTCACCAAAATTGATACACCTAGTAAAAAATATGATTTAACACCAATAAAAAAACAAACGAATTGAGACCCTCCTCCTCGTTTTGAAGTCGGTGAAAAAACTACAAACGGACTGTGAAATAAAAAAAAATGAATAAATTCAGTATAAGTGCACACCAGAGTGAGATAGAGAGTGCAGTGCGACCTCGCGACTCATCTGCTATGCTTAATGGGGTCAAGCGTTCAATGTCACGTCACATCACAGTGGTACTAGGACGGGCGTACGCGCATGTCGCATGTCAGTTCGCGACACCGTCAGATTTTCAGTCAGTCGATTTGAGACTTAGATAGTCTTTGCTTCTGTTCCTTATTCTCAAAGCCAAACTTCTAGAGGTATTAAGAACGAAGTGCCTGGAAAACACCGTGTTTTACAAGTGATTATAGGCTCGTCATTTTCGCATGACTAACGAGTACGTAGTAGGTAATTCTTCCCAGAGACAAGGCGTTTATTAAAATCATCTAGTTAACGAAGAAAAATTTTACAATCGTAATACTTACCTACATAAAATAAAAAAGCCAACACACAAACGACATTACATTAAATTGCATGAAGTGTAAGTGAAAAACCGCTTACCGTTCATGACCAACGCAGAACAATCTACTGTTGGTACAATTCACATCACTTGTAATTTTCGTAATTGTATTTTAGCAGTCAACAGTTATTAGCAGTTTATATTTAGATTCGTGCAAGAATTCATACGCATTACAACTCCGCAGTTAGCCCTTACATCTTGAAGGATTAACTTTACACACGCTAACTACGACAGATAATAGGTAAACGAAAACACAGTTGTTCCATTGTTATACCGTTTACCATAATAACATGTAAAGTCAAAAGCCTGACAGGTGTATTCATTGAATTATTTATCTAGTCTTGTTGTAACATTAATAAATTATAACGAGGCTGTTTTTTAAAGTAATGTAGTCAAGAATTGTGGCTTCAACACTTTAAAGGCTTATGAATGACACGTGTAGTCGTGTAAGTATCTCGTAACTTAGAACCCCTACGTGCAACCACGCTGCTCCAGTGCTTATTGGAGTAATTCACTTTAATTTATTCACGTAAGTATCTATTAGCATTAATTAGTTAATTAACATTATGTCAATAGCTGTTTGAAAAGTTACAGGTCATTGTGGGGAATAAGCGGGAAAAGGGAAAACTCTTGACAACTCTTTCAAATGATATTACTATAGATAGGTCAATGACGTCTGAATATCGAAAGCCTTTGATGTATTTTATATATCTATCGATTCTATAACAGCAACAGACAACCGGCGCTACAAGCAGGCACACAAAAATACTTGAGCCGCCGAGTAGGTACCTACACTACCTACCTATAGTTTGAAATTTCCAATCCCCGCTAAAACCAACTTTATTACTTATACTCACAGCTCAATTTACTTTGTAAGTAAAATTTACTTAAGGCATTTTAAATTCTATCTATCTATATTCAATCTATAATGAACCTTAATCACAGGGGCGGAAAGCATTTGTGTGGGTTGCCATTAGAACGAATTCCATAACAAACGCGTGCGAAGTTGAAACACTTTTCCTTAAAGGCATTAAGGACCCCAAAAATCTCTGCTCTTTTCTCAAATCAAAGCGAATACAGTTGCTAGTTTTATTCTAAATTCTAACATTCGCTGGAGACAAGCTCATTACAAAAACGTGTTAACAGATATAAATCGTTAACTACTATATTTTTAACATGTTGACAAGTCGTAATTTTTTGAAACGCAACCTTAACAACGTATTAATAGTTACGTTTTCCTGTTTAGGATAATGATCTTGCGATCCGGTTGACTTTTGTTACCGTGTAATAACGTTTTTAACATTTTAACAAATTAGATAACGTGTCGTTAACCGCTATGAGCCTATAAATACTGGGAGTGTATGAATATGAACTCGGTTGCCACGACGAATAATGGCGGATAACTTCATTCTTAATGAAGAGAAGATAGGAAGGAGTTTGTAGGCTTTTTAGGTACCTATTGCGGCAAACCAATGTTGTAGGCTGTAGGTGTCTTCAAGAGTTGCGAGTAAGTACGTTTAACATTCTCGGATTACATTACCACTTCATCCCATCAGATGGGATTATTGTCAAGCATATTAAGTACCTACAGCATAGCAAGTTTTATAGTACATTTTGATAAATATTGAAAATAAACAACTTTATAGCGAATGTAGGCATAATAGGTAATTGATTCTATATTTTAAGTTTCTCTAGAAAAACTTTTAAGTAGGTATTCACCTGTCCCTTCGTGAACTACACAACTTAAAGCAACTTTAGCCAGGGAATCGCTTTTGTACCGTGAACGTTTTTCCTTGAAATACCTAACTGGTGTCCTTCCTGCTAAGCGAATTAACTGTAGGTATGTGGTGATTAGATATGTTTTATCGTCACAACCCATAATAGTAACATGGTTGGGCTTCAATTTGTTCTGACAAAGTTATGCCATACCTACTCTGCCATGATGGTCAAATGGGAATTGATATACTTTACAGATTTGAGAACATAACGAAGAATTCACAGCCAACGAAGAATACCACACAATGTTTTTCTTCATCTCAGGAAATGGAAAACATTTCATATATACTGACTACCATAATTATGTGCAATTCATTCAAAACTGTAGTAATCGACCATATGACAATCACTAAAAACCCCAACTTCTGTGAAGATGCCTAAGATAGAAACAAGTGGAAAAGTATCGCAGCCTCTACTATCTAAAAACGGAGCATTGTGAAACCACGACCACACTATCAAGAGTGAACAACTGAGAAGAAAAAAACAATTGCTACCAAAATGTACAGTAAGGACGTATAGGTATACTACTGTTTTCGCAAATTCCTTACCATTAACAAACGCTCGCTAATTAGCATTATGACACTTGCTGTTATCATGAACTCGTCTAAACTACATAATAAAATTTGTTACTATCTTTAAACACGTTACGAATTGCCAATTAAGTTCAATCTTTCATTACGGTATCTACCGGTCATGTCGCTTGTAACTATGCGTTATAACTATAAGCACTTCTTGAATATGAATAATGACATAAAAACAAAATCATCGGCCAGATACTTAGATATAGATATAGAATAAATTTTAAAATTACATAAAATAATAAAATGCCGACTAAACTATAACTGCTTCAACAGATACGAATAAAAATGACATGGATTAATATTATGATATAATATAAATCTAATTGAAGACTGAAAATACATTACCTACTTTAGAAGAGATTAACATAATCACAAGTGTAAAACTATACAAAACATTAACTTAAATGTAAATTACTACGCAAAACAACAAAACGACGATATGTAGGAATGTAAAGACAATTCTAATAAAGAGGAGGAACAAATAGGTATGGAAATAGTTAACATCGTCCCATTGTTTATTTCAAATTCAATCGTTATTTACAAACACGAATAATTCTTTGTGTCCTCATAGGCGTGTACGTCTACTCTTAATAGAAAAAGACAAGGTGTTTTTAATTTATGAGTATCGACCTAGATCATTTATTTGAAAAGAATTCATGCTCAACGCCACTCTGATACGAATACCGAGACGGAGGTTGGTATACTTAAATCAAATGAGGTGCATATTGCACAAAATTTGTTTGAGTAGAAGGGGCATTCCTAGCATAGCGTTACCGATAGGTACCTTCAACCAGTTATATGGTATATGTACCTGCTTACATACTTAAATTATGAGTACATTCCAATGTGAAAAAGGTAAGTCAACCGTTTGATGTGAATTTTATGTCTAAATATATTTAGATAAATATTAAATACGAATAAGTATTGATTAATCTAATGATTCAAATTTTACACCATAAGGTTTTAGTTCAATGACACGGAATTCCGAACTAGAAAATGAAAGTCTTAGAGAAGGTAAGTACCTATCTCTAATAAGATACAGTTCTGAAAATATAAAGTGTTAAAATAACGAAGATATAGTAAACAAATTATTTACAATTTGTATTTATATGATCAGCCAATGTCAAACTTTAAAACCATCTCTGATATAGAATTGCATGAAAATATACAGGTTGGCTCCGAGACATGGTGCTTCACTATTGGTCTGATGCACAAGCACAGAGTAGCTCAGCGGGCTATGGAGAGGGCTATGCTCGGTATTTCTCTGCGTGATCGAATCAGAAATGATGAGATCCGTAGACGAACACGGTTAACCGACATAGCCCAGAGAATTAGCCGACTGAAGTGGCAATGGGCCGGCCATATAGTTCGGAGGACCGACAACCGTTGGGGAAGAAAGGTCCTCGAATGGAGACCACGTCTCGGAAAAAGGAGCATAGGTCGCCCCCCGACCAGGTGGACTGACGACCTGATGAAGACGGCGGGCATCCGCTGGATTCAACGGGCTCAGGACCGGTTAGGGTGGCGCCAGTTAGGGGAGGCCTACGTCCAACAGTGGACATCAAAAGGCTGATGGATGGATGGATGGATACAGGTTGGCCCATAAATTGTATGACGAACTAAAATAGTGAGCAGCTAACTTGATGAATTTACCTACTGTCAAGTAATCACTTTAATAAAAATGTAAACTCGGTAAAAAGGCGTCTAAATCAAAATGTCGAAAACAGTGGCACTTTTAATAAGTGATTTTTGGCCTCTCGTAAATCGATCTTCAAGCTATCTTCCAATACAGTTTGTACAACTAATAGAACACCCTATATTTTTAGTAATTAGAGTTCAAGAACTTATGCCTTAACACTTTTAAATAACTCTATATTACAATAACATAAATTTAGATGAAATAAGCTCATGTGGTGACATCCTCCACATTATATTAATTTACTAGATAGGTAGACTGGGTACGGTTGAAACGATTTGGCTTTAATTGTTCGTAATTTTGTTGTTTATAAAAAGAACGATGATGATGACATATTAAATTGAAGAGTGGATCTTTACCTACAATAGGGCTATACTATTTAGTTCTGGTGGGTGCTATTTTTAGAGATATTTAGATTTGAAAATAAATTCCGATGTGTTTCTACCGTCCCCATGCCAGGGGCGGTTGAAACAGTGACTAGGGTCAGTTGAAACGCACGCGAAATATACAAAAAATATATAGCATCATGCTTTATTTAGCATTAGTTATAATTGTATTATAATAATCATGGCATCGTATGACAATATTACCCGGTCTTCAATGTTTTAATAGTCCTACAGTGTACGTAACCAGGCTTTGACGAATAATTTGTTGATAGTGCATAGTTTTATCTCCAACTTTTACCTCCGTATATGTATATTTGTCTCAATAAACTCAATCTTCCCTATGAAAGTCTTTACTATGCGAATTCGGCACCGAGAAAACAAAACAAAATTATATGGTTTTTTTTACCTGTACCCACATATATTGTTTCAACCGTCCCCAACTCGAATTTTGGCAAAAGAAATTTTATAATAATGGTAGTAATAATAACTTATTAAAACTAGTAATCATTCCGTATTCTAAAAACTTCACCTAAATCATAAATGAACACTCAATATTTATACTTGAATAGATTAACATAATAATAGCTTGAAACTCAAAAGAAAAATACTTACTTTTGGGTGCTAAAATACAATAGGCCTATTTATAAAAATATACAGCACCCGGTGACCAATGTAACACTTTGATTTAGGTTTGGACTTGTCACCTGCTTCTTTTTCCCCTTGAACCCTTACCTGTCGGCTCAACCATTCGCGAGATATTCGACTTGTTTCAACCGTCCTGTGTTTTAACCGTACCCAGTTTACCTACCTATGTCGATAAGATGCGTGAAAATAAATAAAAAATGTCATATGATGTCAATCCGATCTCTAACCATGAATAAAATGTATACCATCGCGTATAAATACATAAACAAGCTTGCATTATTCAAATTCGGATCACATTAATTCGATAAACTATAGATTATCATGTCATCAAGCGTGTAAAAATATTTGAGTTGTACACTTGAACGTACATAATTGCGTAAAGTCAAATTAGGCGCATATTGCACAAAATTTGTGTGAGTGGAACGGGCATTCCTCGTGATAAATCAACGCTTCAAGCGTGTATTGAGGACAAGTCCGACCTAGGAAAGGTAAATGCCTCAATGCTAGCGGCGGGCGGAGGCGAGAGGTCGGCCGCTACGGCGCCGCGGCCCCGAAACAAAATACGCACTATTTGCCAATACATGATGAACTGATGCCACTGAACATTGATGACTGACTCATATAAATTATTACTTTGATTCCGATTATTATTACATCTTTATACTAATTGGACCAGCATCGGCAGGCGGTTTTTATAATTATGTAGGTGTGGATACGGTTTATCAACATTGAATTTATTAGGGCAATTACGACCTACCATTCTCATCACCATAAATCGTCGTCTTGACGAAAGAACCCAGTAGGTGGGGCTTTAATCAGATAATCGATTAACCAAATGTACATATATTTATGTAGGATTGGTAAATGTACAGTGGAACGGAACGGTGTTAAGAGAGTGAATGAGAGGTCTGAGAGTAAAAGGGAAAGTGTGATACTGATAGATGACGATTGACAGATGACGTTTGACAGTTAACTTTGATTAATATTATGAAGTGACAGATATGACGGATGATCAAGCACAGAACGACGGACGAACGACGATAGTGAAGACGATTAAGACGTGTATGTTAAAGATAATTAAAATCAAGACGAAATTACTTGTAAAGTGCAAAAATACAGCTGCTGTTCTAAAGAAGAACCCTCTTTCATTGAGCCCCAACCCCTAGACACCACATTTACCTAAGTATTAACCAAAATAACGCATACAATTTTAATGTATTGCAGATCAACGTCTTTCTATTTTTCTGGTAATCATTCGGACGATTATAATTTACATATCGATATGTGGAAGTAAAGAAGGCCTTCACAATGTACTTATACGACATTGTTAAGGAATTAGGTACTGGTAACAGAATGATTAAAAAATCAATGCTCAGGTACTTAATTTATACATTTTTGTACCTATATAATAATAATAATACTATTTAGTTAGAATATGGTCGCAAATCGATCATGCTCAATATATGTAAATATCACATACGACAAACTCTAGTTTACAAAAAAATATTATTATAAAAACAAAAAACCCGACTGCTTACAAAAGAACTCAAAAGAAAAAAACAAGTGTCACAATATCAACATAAAATACTTCATGGTGCGGCAGGCGGGGACAAACGTAGTATACCTACTTGTGCTAAATCTTTTTTTACCCGTAGGTAACAGTATTATTTGTCCCCGCCTGCAGCACCATAAAGTATTTTATGTTGATATTGTGACACTTGTTTTTTCTTTTGAGTTCTTTTGTAAGCAGTCGGGTTTTTTAATTTTATAATAATATTTTTATTTCAGTCTTTTTAGTGTTTTCACCGAAAAATTCTACTTTTTGGGATGGTTTTTGACAATTTGTGTTAAAACGTGTGCCTTAACGTTATATGATATTATATTTTTGAAAAGGTCTTTTCACGATCTTTCATTTCATACCCATATTGCTAACAAAAAAACTCAAGATTATCCCCTCTTTTTCTTCCACTTTCGGGCGCCATTTTGAAAATTCATATAGACTATGACACTTTGACAGTTCTGACGAATTCAACAATACCTCATATGTCGAAATCCGTTCAACCGTTTGGGCTGTGGGGCGTCACAAATAAATGGACATACATACATACATACACTCGAAAAACATAACCCTCCTTCTGACGCAGTCGGGTAATAAGGAAGTAACGCTAACAAAAAATAACACGACAAAAAAATAAAAAACATCTACCAAATTTTTTTTCATTCAAAATACTAACTTAATAGAAAAAACAACATTAACGAAACTGTTAATATTTAGATAATAAATAGGTATAATTATAGTGTCGTTCTTGAATTTAAACATTGATAATTTTCCCATTAATTACAGATTAACTAGGACTGCCATGATGTTATGGCGACCGGGCCATAAGTACCTACCGACGAATGACTTAATCACGCGACAAGTACCTAATACAGTTGAGAGATATATTATAAAACTAGCCGTTGCCCGCGACTTCGTTCATACATAGAAATTTTTCCCGCGTGAATCCCAATCCCAATCACGGACTCCGGTCCGGGATCAAAAGTATCCTTATGTTGCTCCACTGCCTCCTCTAACTCCCTGTGAAAGTCCCATAAAAATCCATTCAGCCGATTCTCATTTATTAAGTATATGTAGATAGGTAGTTAAAGATAAAAGAGAAGATTAAAAGTGCTTTTGGCTGTGCTCGCGTTGGATTCGAAATGGTTGCAGTCAAATCAATTCGGTTGTTTTTATTCTGGTTATACTCAGGATAGATAACATTTGGTACAACAGCAAGTTAGTGCGAAGTTGAACTCTTACGATCAGGCGGGGTGTAGGCATTTAAAAGCGGTGTTTGGCCCCCCATATTTGTATAAACCTACTTTTGTGATGAAACAGTGCAAAGGAGTACCTACACCTCATTTCTTCTTAATTACCAGGTAAATTCGTGATATAAGGTCAAAGTTTAAGAATTGTTTACACAACAGCCACAACAACTAATGATAAATATCTACCAGACGGGAATAGAATCTTGGACCGATCGTGGGTGACACTAGCCCACCTCACTACTTAGTACCAAAATACCAGATACCATTCAATTTGAAATAAAAATAACAGTGCGATTAAAAAGACACTATTGGTTTTTTCTAAATTGTAATAATGCAATAAGATTATAGTACAATTCAATCGAGTTTGGAGTGTGATTGCGAAACTGCTCACAGCTCGGACGTCCTCGGCGCCACGTGACCGCACGCATGCGCACGCGCAATTATAACAATCATAACTGCTGCGAGTAGGGTTGTGCTGCTAAATTAAGAACGCATGCGCTTTCAGATTTACATAGAATCATAATAACAAATTTTGGTTAAACTTAACGAATTCGTTATAAGAAATCTTTAGACTATCTTTTTTGAACACAGTGTTAGTGTTCAAAAAAGGTAGCTACATAAATATTTCAATGCTAGTAATTGATCGAAACATGTAACTCGTAACGCCAAAATGTCATTGTTTTGGATTGACAAAAAAAAGTGATATTTTGTATTAATCAACCCTAAAATTACCTTAAATCGTACGTGTAAATCATATCTGCATTAAACAGTGACCTTATTGTTACTTACCTACGTGTAATCACTTACCTTCATACGGAACGCAAATATAAAATCGATTATAGGTATTTCCTAACACAATACATATAAAACCAAATTAATTTTGACCAAATTTAAATGTTATATTGTATTACGGATTTAATGCCAATGTCCACTTATCTGTATACGCCCTTGGTACTCCAAAGACAGTTATTATAATTAACAGATTATACCTACATATTTATAACGTAGGTAAATTAACGAGACCTTTACAAGGAGAGAAGAGTAAGTATTAATGATAATATGAACAAATATTTTAATGATAGGCAAGACAACAGCAAGTACCTAACAATAGAATATTTACATTATAATTTTTTTATGGTTTACCCTAAGTATCATACTCCCATCACCCTCAAGCAAGATTTTTTCAGAATCCTCTGGTTTATAATTATAAATCCCCAAAGCCCTTTTCAAATTTTCAGGTTGACGTTATTATCAGCTTCATGATGATGAAATTTATAAAAGGATCCACTCATTTCGGGTACTAAGGATACAACGAACAAATAACAAACAGAAAGGCTGAACCAATGCAGTCCAAGACTCCATACTCAAGATGTACCCTACGTCCAATAACCACGACCTTTATCTTGGAGCCGATAAAAAATCCAGCAGATTCATAAGCCTGACCCTATTACTGTCGATACGCGGCCGGCTACTGAACTGCGAGCGCAATAAAGCGATAACCGTCTCCAGTGACAAACAGGCGAACAAGCAAAAACGTTTCAAGGCACAGCAGCGCGTGCGATGCGGCTCGTATAAGGCAAGGTCGGCGAGTGCACGCGACACGGCGACATCCGCGCAATCACTTTCACTGCGCGTCTTGCCAAATGCACCGCGGATGTGACTGCGCTAGATGGGCTGGCGACAATGATCTCCATATACTGGATAGGCTATTGATTGGGTTCAACGTCTTTTAGCAGCGTCTCTGTGCGGGGTCTGTTTTGCACTGCAAGCTTTCGGAGCCATAAACATTGGAACACTCTATAAGTCTATACAAAGTTACGAAGTAAAACACATTTTAAAATACACTCGAATTGAGAACCTCGTTCTGATTTGAAGTCGGCCAAAAACATTAATTAAATCATTGCAATTTACATCTGGTTTCTGAAGCACTTCTAGTGAAGCATAAATCAGCGTTGCTCATTTCCCCTTATCACTAAATTCATTTCAGCGTAACTGTAGTGCTTTCGTAACTCGCTAAGCTCACGTAATAAGTTACAAAGCACAAACACACAATGCATGCCACATAACCCGCTCCGCTTCGTGTCAAAGGATTTATTTTGCTACCTGTTGTGATATAATAGCCTGGTTATATACCAGTGACGAGGAGTAATAAGTAAGTACGTCCTATTTATTAATCTTCTGTGATATTAGGTATAAAGACGAAAGAAATATTGTATTGTGTATCACCAGCGATGGGCAATATCCTTAAAATTTCTTCTTGAAACATCTTCTTTGAACATTTACATAAAATATTATGCTTATTTTTTTAACCAGTACCGTGATAATCTCATAATAACCTAAAACTTCGTTGCCAAAGGGAATAAGCGAATATACAAAGACTTAGATTCCTTAGAATTTTATTACAGAGTATAGTGCACACCTACACAATCTGTAAGCTCTTTATAAACCTATTTTATTAATAGCCTTGCTATGTAATGATTTAATTATATTTAAAAAGTCTACGACCTATTCGTCCAGAAAAGGTTATCAAAATGTTTCGAAAAATATACATAAATTCTTACCATTCTCCACAAATCCAACTTGGTTATTTTGGCCTTTTCTTTGTTTTTTATAGGTAAGACCTTCCTATTGTCAGAGAGGCCCAAAATCTGGAGTTGTATAACAGTAGATACTTAGTTGTAAACTTGTAATGTTGACAAGAACATATTTATTATGGGTAGATATTTAATCTTTCCGGAAATGTTTCGAATGAATTAAATTAATAGTATATAGGGTGATTTGTAACTCGACGTATTCCTCTTGGGATGTGGTAATACAACCAATTTCCAACAAAATTAACCATAATGTCCCTAATACCAAGTCAACTGGTTATCGAGATATTCCTTGTTTTTGGTTTTGGTCAAAGAACACCGAATTTGACTACAAAAAAATCAATAAATAAAAAAGTAGTGGTTTGAATTGAGTTGTGTGCATTTCTATCAGTGACCAATACATCAACAATCATTTATTAATACTAATGCAGGCACAAGTGTTACACATTTTAAAATAACAAGTGAATTCTTGTAAAAAAAATATTTTCTTACGAATGTGGTCGATAGAAAAGTAGATTTATTTTAAAAAATCTACTACACATCAAGCGTACAAACTACATGAAAAACATCCTTATTTTATAAGCTATCCAAACAAGTAAAATTATTAAGACACAAACAAAACATTTCAGAAAAAAACGTATGTAGAGCACGTGCGACGTAAAACCCTTTGTTATCGTACCGCGGTATAAGTTCCTGAGTTGCAAACTTTTTAGTTGTTATTGTCGTTTGTCGTTTGTCTATTAGACCCACTTGATCATTTAAAATGAAAATTAAACAGCAGCAGTGTTTTGTTTCTGGCTACCAACGCGATCTCCCAAATTTACGTTGATTTTGATCACTAAATAAGTATGACGGCTTACTCTAGTTCCGAGTATGCCGATATTATTTATTGTTATGTCTTTTGTGATGGAAACGCGGATGAAGCTCGTCGAGAGTACATTCGTCGTTACCCTCAACGACGAGCGCCTTACATTACGGTCTTTAATTCAATTGGAAACTTGAAAATTTCAACGTCAACAAAATGATGGCGGTTGACCACGCCTTTACACTGCTGAAGATGAAGAAGTTGTTATCCAGCAGGTAGTTGACGCAGTAGTAGAATCGTCAACGAGTATCAGTCGCGTTATCATTATAAAAGGCATAACAATAAATAATATCGGCATACTCGGAACTAGAGTAAGCCGTCATACTTATTTAGTGATCAAAATCAACGTGAATTTGGGAGATCGCGTTGGTAGCCAGAAACAAAACACTGCTGCTGTTTAATTTTCATTTTAAATGATCAAGTGGGTCTAATAGACAAACGACAAACGACAATAACAACTAAAAAGTTTGCAACTCAGGAACTTATACCGCGGTACGTTATCAAAGGGTTTTACGTCGCACGTGCTCTACATACGTTTTTTTCTGCAATGTTTTGTTTTTGTCTTAATAATTTTACTTCTTTGGATAGCTTATAAAACAAGGATGTTTTTCATGTAGTTTGTACGCTTGATGTATACTAGATTTTTTAAAATAAATCTACTTTTCTATCGACCACATTCGTAAGAAAATACTTTTTTTTAGAAGAATTCACTTGTTATTTTAAAATGTGTAACACTTGTGCCTGCATTAGTATTAATAAATGATTGTTGATGTATTGGTCACTGATAGAAATGCACACAACTCAATTCAAACCACTACTTTTTTATTTATTGATTTTTTTGTAGTCAAATTCGGTGTTCTTTGACCAAAACCAAAAATAAGGAATATCTCGATAACCAGCTGACTTGGTATTAGGAACATTATGGTTAATTTTGTTGGAAATTGGTTGTATTACCACATCCCAAGAGGAATACGTCGAGTTACAAATCACCCTGTATATTCTATGGTTAACTCATAATACTTATTACCTAAATTTGTCGCGTATTATATCCAATTTAACAGTAAGTACATACATAATTCAGTTCAAAGAACCGGTAAAAATAGCCCGATGCAGTGCAGTTGTAATGTAGGCAAATCACTTTTCACATACATACATAATTTATGTGAACATAAATACATATAATATTGCAAACAGTCCACGCTAACGTGGAAAAATCATTCAAGAGCGTGCACACATAAACTTCGCCGATAACAGAGTGTTAATACCGCACTCTTTCTACATACAGTCTCCTTTCATAAACCTTATAAACAAGTAAATAATATTCAAAATCGTTTGTCCCCGGCGCCTTCGTGACGATAAAACTACACAAGTGAAATGGATAAACTATTCAAAGGCCAATAAAGCAGTCAACGGCCTTGTTTTTCAATAAATCATTCGTTATATGTATGTATATTATTTATTATATTCGTGTATATTTTTTATATGAAATAAGGTAACGGTTACGTGCTCCTTCCGCTCGAGGAACTTACCAAATATAGGCAAGTCATTCTTATGGGAAGTTCGAAGATCAACGATTCAACGAAGACAATAATTTCCCCAAAACTGCAAGGCTTGGAGCTAAACAAATTATTGATTCACATGTCATCTCGTGAATAAAGATACAGGGCATAAACAGTCAACCCACATCACCACTTACGCTCTAATCTCACTCTTACGCCACTTACATCGGGTGCCATCTACCTAGTACCTAGTCAGTTAGGGGGTACCTACATAGCCCAAAGTCACAGGTCAAATGAATGACAAGTTACATACAGTACATTCTATTTTGGAAAATCTTACACTACAAACATACAAGGTAATAAATAGGTCTTCAATATAGTCAACTCAGGGTGATAAAAAAGATCGAGACAAGAATAGTCGAGACTTTGTTAAATGGAGTACGTAGTAGCTATGTATTATCGGGTAAAGGACCCAGTAGTCAGCCTTTTGGTATAATATGCAATAGGACTTACAGTTCGCGACAAACTTAAAAGCATTCGGGTAAGCTTCTACCAACGGAACTCAAACGGAGACGCGCTGCTCTATGTTACCTTACCAACTTGAATAAAATTAAACTCACGAAGAGACACAATCCGAAATGTTGACAATGTTGTGAGCTCTCGATCTTACTACTTAGATCAACCTGTAGGCAGGGCTTTAAGCGGTTCGACTTTCATTCATTCTAAATAGGTAATGTCATTCCATTCGTGATCAGCGGAGTGTTGCCCTATTTTCAGACACCCAGAAGTTTCGCCGATTTGATTTTATTTCTGTATTTACTGTGGCTTGGAAGAGTGATAAATCTAACAATTAATAAAATGTTGATATTTATAGTATTTTGAATTTTAGATAGATACGAGTAGGTATTCCAAAAAAAAAACTTGTTCAGACGATACAATACAAAATCTGGAAGACCCACCTATCCATCATAAAGATTGGTAGCTACCTTCTCCACTTGATTATGGTCATGTAGCAAAGTAAAACGCGAATGGGAGAGTGATGTTCAGAGAAATGAAGTAAGAATGATCAGAATTCGCGGAGTCGCGTGTTAAGACAGCATTCTTGATGCAGCGTTGCATATCAGTGGGAATACAGTCGTCACCACCACGCTATTTTCTCTTCGTCGTGCAGAAAATCAATTTAAGCCTGGTAATTAAATAGAAAGGAATTTAGCAATATTTTTATGCTACATTACATTCATCCTTATTAATAGCAAAAATATTGCGATTTTTTATGGAATTATGGTACATAGCGAAGAGCCTGCAACACCAACCTTCCTCTGCCACCCTTGGCAACTGTGACCGACCTAGAACAAAGACTCAATATTTAGGGATGAGAATGGTTAGTTATGAATTAGTGATCGTTAGTCCTGTTAGTTGATGTTAGTAATAGTTAATAATATGTAGACCAGTTAGTAATTATTGGTATGGGTCTCGTTCTAATTCGGTCACACATGTATCGTGTTGCTACCCCCGAGGATTGATATGGTTGTCTCTAAAAATTGTAACCGTGATAATGGCATACTGCATATTCAACCTTCTTAGCCTAATTTGCATTGGTCTAGACTAGACCTCTAGAAGTTACTTCATTTACTTATTCTTAAGAAATGCTTGACTACAATACACCCTGTTGTTCATTAGCGGCGACGATCCGTCACGTAGATTACCCATCTATTCATAGGCTTGATTGATACTTAAAAAATGAAAACTCAGATTTTTTTATGGAATTAAGATAGCAAACGAGCATGGATCACCACCTTCCGCTGCCGCCCATGACAACTGTGACCGACCCAGAACTAGACTCAATGAGTCTCGTTCTAATTCGGTCACAGATGCGTTGCTACCCCTGAGGAAAGAGATGGTCGCCTCTAAAAAGTGTAACCGTCTCCACACCTACCTATCCGGAACACAATTATTATTGTTCTTAAAACAATTATTACACGGTAGGAATGGTACCTACTAAGTACCGTGGCGGGCGGTGGTACTTCCCCGGGTGTATGAAGTTGCCACTCCCCACTGAAAACAAATTTATTACATGTGCTAACAGTTTAATTTAGCTTATGAGCGAAATTTACTTATGTCATTTGAAATTTTCGCCGTCAATGTACAATGAACCTTAACCACAAGAGCGGAAATCTAGCATTTGTTTGGGTTGCCATTTAAACAAATTCCATATCGAACGCGAACGGAATAAAGGTCCTAAACGAGTTTCCATTTAGTGGATAGATACGAATCATGAATGCATCTCTAATTTCTTAAAGGTTACGTTACGGTAGGTACTGGTAGATAACGGTTATCACGTGCGTATAAATAGTCTACCCCATGTTTCTTTCTAAAACCAGTGACGTAAGTTCTTTATCATGTTCTCAATGGTGTCAACCTGCTCTTCGCCAGCATTGTTTGTAGTGGACTGTTCTTGGTCTTTTTACACAATCCTGTGACAACTATGGGTCATGCAGCATGCTAAATTGTATGTCGTAAATACATATGTAGGTCGTAACAAATAGATAAGTATCTTCATCTAAGTTCATCTCGATAATGTGAGATTAGTTACCTGATAATAATAGAGATTTTTTTCGTATCGTATTATTAGAGATGATTGATTTCTTCGATAACAATAAACAATGCTAATAATAACGATTATAGTTATTAAATATCTATAATACCATAATGACTGTGTTAAAGTATCTACCTACTCAGACAAAATCCGATCTTAACCTTGTCAATACTAACAGAAAAAAAATGTATAAATCTTCATCGCAAGACTCGTCCCAACCTGTGTCGAGCCGATAATGGTTAAATAAGATAACAAGACCAGTTTAGGGCAGGCCTTGGCGGATTCCTCCACAAAATTAGTCACAAAGCAAAACAAACCACGTCCGTTTGAGGTTTTTGTTACGGCGAATCCGAAGGCGCTATGAGCGGCGGATCACAAAATACCAAACAGAAATTAGTCATTTGGGTACTAAATATATCAGCATGTAATACACTTAAGCATATAATTTACATCATACAATGGTATAAACATTAAGTATACAATGAAATCTATGCTGATATAATAAAGTTGAAGTGTTGATTCGTTTGTAACAGGGATGTTATGGATATCCGTAACCGAAACCGAAACTATCGGATATCCGAAATAAAAATATATCCGTAACCGTAACCGTATCCGCTAAAAAAGTTTCGGATAAGGGCAGAGTCTAATTAAAACCCGTTACGACAGGTTTTTGTTTCACCACTCACCATGTAAATATGGCATATTTGTTATTTTTAGTCGTAAATGAGTCACATCAATATTTTTTGGTATCACCCTATCTAAATAGTAGGTAAGTAGGTCTCATTAACAGAGATGTTCGCATTGGCCTCATGGGAATACTAGTTCCCCATGCCCAGACACCTAAGTAATAATAATAATAATATTAAAAACCGCATTAACAACCTAGTCAATTTATTAGTTAATATTGAGTATTTCACCAATAAAGTGAAGGATTTGTACTGCGTACTAAATTAAGTTATAATTAAGGGCAAAATGCGTCCAAAATCAAGTTTAATGTGTACATTTTTTGATCATGATAAACTTCTTCTTATTATAAAAAGCATTGTAATTTCAAGTGTCCCAAAATTCTCAGTTTCCCCTATCTGACTTATTCATTGTATTACCAAATGATAACCCAGACTTGATAGTAAATAATTAATTATAATCAAATTATTACATACTATTTTTTTACTTTAATGTAATATCCGTAACCGAAACTATCCGAAACTTACGGATAATCCGAAATAATTAATATCCGTAACCGAATCCGAAACCGATATAATTTTATTCCTATATCCGTATCCGTATCCAGATCCGAAACTCCACATCCGTAACATCCCTAGTTTGTAACGTCCTTATCTTTGAAACGGCGAGTCGGATTTGAAATAATATTTTATTGATAACCACGTTCAAGAGATTTAAAACAATATTTAGTTAGCCTCAAATATAGATCACTAGAGAACCGCCCGCGCTTCGATTCGGGACCCGTAGGTAACAGCCGCGTAGGTCCCGCTCCCGTAGGATTCTCGGGATAAAAAGTAGCCTATATGTTATACTGGAACATAAGTTA
Organism: Hesperia comma; assembly: GCA_905404135.1. Lineage (NCBI taxonomy): Eukaryota > Metazoa > Arthropoda > Insecta > Lepidoptera > Hesperiidae > Hesperia > Hesperia comma. The sequence goes on along the minus strand of FR990021.1, from coordinate 7,554,535 downwards.
TAACATTTACCTATGACTTAAGTAAATTAACGATACATGTAGTATTTGATAGCGTGATTCAGAACTTGCAAATGAATTTTACTAACGCCATCTATTAACAGCATCCGGAATTGCATATCTAGCAACTATCAAAACATCGATCTTCCCATGGGAATGAGATGTTTTTCCGCGGTAAAAAGTAACCTACGTCACTCTCCACCCTCCCAACTATCTCTACACACATAAACTATATCATATGCCCTGTTGCGACGTGAAAGAGTCACAAGCAAACAAACACACTTTCACATTTATAATATTAGTACTTATGGATAGTATGGATAGTGATCACACTGAAGCAAAGCGAGGGAATTTTTAGTAAGGTATATAATATACCTACCTAATAGTAACAGGGAAAACCGAAGAGTACCTAATTATCGATTATAAGGCATTGCAAGTGGCCAATTACTAAACGGTGTAATTAAATAATATAAAAAATAAAAAAACTGCTGTCCAGTTTATGTATTTGTGTTATAATTGTTTTTAATAAAATTATCCAATCAGATGTTGTATCTCAAAAGGCAAAAGGAGACAAAGCAGGATACTTTTAACTCTCTTCACAATTCTACGGGATCACCTCGCGCCCTCTTACTTAAAACGTAAGTTTCTCTTTCCAAAAGATACGCATGAACGGCACTTACGCTCTTCTGAGACTTTAACTCTCTCTATCCCTCTTCACCACTCTGGTTTCCGGTCATACTCTTTTACTGTACAAGCTGTTCGACTGTGGAATGATCTTCCTGAAGATATCAGAAAGCAGGTAAGCAAAATAAGCTTTAAAAATAAATTACGAGCTCATTACCTTAATTTGGAGTTATAGGTCATTTGAATCCATCCTCAATATGTATGTGTATAGTATTTTTGTAAATATATATGTATTTGTATTATATATAGGTATATATATGGATTTGTATATGTATATTATATATGTATTTGTATATGTGATTATATTGTTTATTTGTATTTATGTATGAGGTAGGGATTATTGTATTCATTACGAGTTTTATTTATTCCATATTTTGTATACCGCCATCGTCGTTTTATCACTTCCCGAAGGTCGACTGGCAGAGAATGCTTTTAGCATTAAGTCCGCCTTTGTTTCTATACGTTTGTATGGTACATAAATAAATAAATAAATAAATAAAAATTTTAAAAATACAAAAAATATAATTCAAACAGGAAACACATTTATAAATGTAGTAAGTAGGCACCTACTGTAGACTGTAGGTCTAAAAAGGTGGCCTAAACAGCACAAACATACTAAAATAAAAAAGCAAAATAAAAATATTCAATTTTATTCAGGATTTAGGTACCTACCTGATGTCAACTGTTGGCTCAACCACGACCCCAAATTTTTTCCATGGTTTGACTGAATTAGTCATGCAGTTTTCTATTCAACGTAAGTCGTAATGCAAAACTAAAGGAAAGAAAACTGATGTACTGACTAAAATGCATGACTAACTTCCTACGTCAAAAGATTATTTTGGTATGACTTCATCGTGATGGGACTCTATGCCGTGTATCAAAACACGAAATAAAAAAAACATGTTCGCTTCCTGTACAGTTAATAGTAATGACCATTTTGTACCATTCACTACTCAGGTAAATATTTTTCGGTTAATATTTACCTCGAGTAGCAAGGAACGAATACGTATTTTGTATGTAAATAGCCATCTAACTAGAAGACGAGAGAACGAGAATTGGAAATAGTAGTCAACTCACTAATATCCCACTTCTGACCACGGGTTTCCTCATATCTAAGGATGAATCATACACTACCACTCTGATCCACACCGGATTGGTGAAGTTCAATGGCCAATCCAAGCGTCGGATTTTTTATGACAATCAAAGGCCACACATGCACTTCGAAGCACGGAAGCACTCAACAATTTTGCCACCAGCATTCACCCTACCACCAAAAAATAACCATATTATCTAATTTGTGCTACCACCTTCCATCTCCCCACCGCACCTGTTGTTGCAACTCGATTGAAGCGTTCGACGAGAGCACTACGAGCATGAACATTGTCGAACAAGTCCGCACACGAAGCGTGTCCTCCTACGATTCACCTACGGTACGCTTCATATTTTTTTTAACGTGTGGAAAGACCCTCGTCTCGTCTATCCGGCCACGGGAAGCCGGACAGGTATGTGGGACTCGAACCCACTAAAACCACACGGTGTCGACGTCTACCGTTTTGGTGCCGGGTCAGTGTGCTACTCTCGCTCCACTGTCCCAGCGCGGCGGCCGCTACAGTGGCGGCCTCAGCACGGCCTTGGCGGCCTAGGCACGGCGCGCTCTCTAGCCCCTCTCCTTGATGAGAGAGTTGGAGCGGCCAGCAAGTTGGCCCATCGGCGTCCCGCTGGGGTAAAGGCGCGCTCGATACCGGCGCGCCTTTCAACCCGGGCCGTTAAGTCGGACGACAGATTCCCGTATCCGCCGCCCGACCGTATGCAGGCCGTTGGCCCATCTTCTGCCCCCTGGGCGCCGGCGGCGGATAGCGAGGTCTGAGGTAGCCTCTCGCTCTCTTTCCACCGCCTCTCTGCGGAGCATTACGCTCTCCGCAAAGGCCTGCACCGCTTTCCACGACGACGTCTCACTGCCGACCATATGTTTTACCACGGTCGGCAGCGAAAGGTCGTCCCCCACGACCGCGCGTAAATCCGCGCGGTCTTCCGCCCAGGCTGGGCAGTCCTCCAAGACGTGCTGGGCGTCCTTCATGTGCGAACTTGTTCGACAATGTTCATGCTCGTAGTGCTCTCGTCGTACGCGCGTATTACGATACGCTTACGCTACGACTACGCTTACGACCTGCGTGCGAAGGGGTTAACAAACACAGTACTTGTCCCTACAATTTTCGAAAGTTCCCTCGATTTCTTTCGGATGCCATCATCACATCCTGGTGCCCTTATTGTGGGACTACGCATGGAATATCTTCTTTCCAATAAAATAAATCAAGATTGGCTCATAAACGATGAATATATCAGCGAACACACATAAAAAGGGTATACACATACTTTACGGTCGATTTAAAAACCTCCTTATTTTTCGAGTCGGTTAAAAAGCGAATTGTTATTGAAGTTTCTCTACGACGAGCGAAAAGGTTATTTTGGTACATTCAATATATTCAAATCCATTTTTTATCTCATTTATCTGTACCTACAAATAACATGAATCTTAATATAATCATCACTAAGGTAAAAATAATAGAAATAGGTATATTTTAATGAAACAGCTCGGTATATTTTTGGCCAGCAAGATCACTCGTCTGCAGCTAGGTCGCTCTTCTGCTTATAACAGAAATAGTTTATTATTATTATCTACTGTTAGTTATTTCAACTTATTACTTAAACAAGCTATCAAGCGATAACTCCATTACTCGGTAAACCTTTCTCATAAAATCGTTTAATTATTCATTTATTTTATTATAATTAAGTCGCGGTACTTAGTATACATAATATTGTTACAATGGAATTATACCTACGAGGTACAAGTTGGCGTACCCATTACAAAAAGTCGTTAAATCATTATATTTAGCAATGTACACTGCAGTATTTTATTCTTATCAAGTAATTATGACTGGTTAGACAATGGCGGCGGTCAAAATCATAAAAAATACGGAATTTTCCTCATAATGGAACAAATACATAACCTAGCGATATTTACACTTGTACTACGCTGCGCGTAAACTGTTTAAATAGATACATTATTAAGTGCCTACATGGCGATACTAATGTGTAAAATTGTAAGCAACTAAGTTTAAAAATTTAAGTTACTATTTTTACCGATGTACGAACTTATGGCCTGGATGTCTGGTGACGCATGACGTTAGCCTAGCAATAGAGTAGGTACCCATATGAAAAGAACAGCGTCATTGGTCACACAAGTTTTGACGTCAGCGCTTACGGAGAGCATGGCACATTTTTTGTAAATAGCCGTCAGCCGGGCTACAGTCCTAACACGAATGAACTAGCGACCACTGGAACACAATCGGGCGCCGGAATCTCATCCGTTGCTCAGCAGATTATTATCGATGTAAAGATGTTAATGATAGGCAAAAAATAATTAATCGTGATAAAAGATTACGATTTCATCTGACGCTCCTTCTCTCGAAGTTTTTTCTTCAGAATCAGACGTAGCTCATGTAGTAAACATAATTGTACTAATAAATTGCAACTGTCTAGCTTATAAATTTTATTAACACCACTGGCTAAGGCACTTCTCACACAACGCTATTTATGAGCTACGCGACTGCAACGCAATCCACAGTTCGCCTCCTCGTATCTATTGGTTTTCAATCTCTGGTCGATCCAAATTTCATTTGAGTAGCGCAGTGTGCGGAATCCACCTTCACAGGGTAGTATACAAGTAGGCGACCAATGAATTGCATCGGAGTTGCGTCGCTGTCGCTTATAAAGGTTCTAACGATATCAGCTTAGTAGTTGAAGCGACGAAAGAAGGGGGGGGGGGGTGCAAAACCGCCGCGCTTACATTCAGCGACTTTCTGACGAATATCGGCCACGCAATTGCAACTCGGGAACCGTGCGACTAGCGTAGCAGGTAGCTTGTGCTGACATGAGACTGACAGGACACCCATCGTAGTTGCGTCGCCTTGTGTGCAGAAGTTGGTAAATATATATGGCGTCGACTCACGAGCGACGCATAGCATACCTGGACAAGATCCTAGTCGTTTACAAATAGCGTTGTGTGGGAAGTGCCTAACTCACCCGTCAAAACCACTAGGATACTTCCGAGGTGAGAAGGTGAGGAGAGCTGAAAGGAGATCCGCCAAATCCCATACAAAAAAAAACCCAGGCCCGGCGCTAAAGCAATGTATGTCAGTTTTTAGAGTAAATATAGTAAAAATATTATATATATTCGGAAACGTCATTATTCATTGTACGATACCATTGTAATACTGTGATTATGGCATATTATTAGATTATTCAGAGCAGCGGCGTCCAAGTTACAAATCGCCATGATGATTGCCAACCTTCATAAGGAGACGGCACCATAAGAAGAAGAATCACATGCCTACCTACTTAGTCTTTTACCCAAAACTTATCATTTATCAATATTTTTTTGTGTTAAAGCACGAAGTAAATGGAGCGGTCCCCCAACGCGACGTATTATTTTTTGAGATATTATTTTTTACTTTTTAAATGTTCGTGTCGGGGGTTTTTTTAATTTTTAATTTTATTTTTATTTTATACTTTTTAAAGGTAAGAATATTCTCGATTAAGTCATAAATATTATCTTACTGTGTCCTTTCATTTGAGACCCCACACGAGTATATTTGCATACATTCGGCTATTCTTCCCCGCTTTTACCCCCCACAACTTTTAAACGGCTTAACCGATTTTCATCAAACATATTTTAAAACATGCGGCCGTAAGTTCCCTTTAATAAAAAAAAACTAAATTGAAATCACTTCATTCGTTCGGGAGCTATGATGCCACAAAGAGACAGAGTGAAAATTCTTCCCCACTTTCAACCCCAACAGTTTTCGAACGGTTCAACCGATTTTCATCAAAGATATCTAAAAACACGCGCCCGTAAGTCCCCTTTAATACAAAACAAACTAAATTGAAATCGCTTCATCTGTTCAGGAGCTATGATGCCACAGACAGACAGACACACAGACACGTCATAACACCCCTCTTTTTGCGTCGGGGGTTAAAAAGAAGGAGGTTCTCAATTCGACCGTATATATGCTTTTTTATGTACGTTCAGCGATTTTTTCGTCGTTTATGGGCCGATTTTGATAATTATTTTTTTTGTTGTAAAGTAGATATGCGCAGTGGGGTCCCCTGATAAGGACACCAGGATCTGATGATGGCATCTTAGAGAAATCGAGGGGAACTTTCGAAAATTGTATGGACGACTAGTGTGTTTGTTCATGTTATCATAAGTACATTAAAGCGCTACCATTTCATGAAGGTCTGGAGTCGATCTGATGAAGCCGAAAGACAGTTGAGGGAACTCCTCAACGATTTACTGCAGTTATCTAGTGTTTGGGCTTGATTAATTTGTAGTGACGAGAACTTTACACTTCCATGTCGAATTGAGCATCATCTGGCGAGTAGTTTTTGAGTTATCTCTGCTTATCAAGGTTGAAGTCGGTTATTTTTTTGTAAAAAGCAATTATAAAGTTGTGAAATGTAGGTAATATTTAGAATTAGAAATTAATTAAGGCACTACTTATTCGACGCTGAAGGAAAACTTATTTGAAAACCTGCACGCTGAAAAGTTCAGCACAATAACCTGAAAGTTACGTAAAGTCATCTTAGCATGTAGACAGACCTATATTCATCCATCGTGGTGCTCTAGATACTATTTTAACCAGATATATGACAGATCTTCCGTGTATGTAGTACTAAATGAATGGCCACGTGATAGTAAATGATCACGTCAGCGTATCTACTTCCATACTACCAGTAGCATCGTAGATGCCTTGCCATGTCTTTTTTATGTAAATTGCCAGCAAACAAGCAGAGCAGCCATCTGATCGTAAGTTTTCCGATGATGTGCGTAGGTATCATCATGAGGAAACCTGCACACCTGAGAATTCTCCATAATGAAAATTATCCATAGTGAGATTCTCCAAAAGTGTGTAAAGTCTAATAATCCGCAACAGGCGAGCGAGGTAGACTATTTTTGTTTGCGGTGAAGAATATGAAAATCAATGATTTTAAAGCTACATTTTTTTCTTATGTAAATGTTTTCCATTCATAGCATCTAGTAACGTTGTACGAAACCGTGAATGCTAGCTTTCACTGTACCGACTCGCGAGCACCAATCGTAGACCCGCCGCGTATCGCGACTTCGTAGACCCTACTTATATTTTGCTGCAGTTGTTACAGGATCGTAACATAGTTACTTTTTGGTAATAATATTAACCAATAGTTTACCTACATTGTAAACCGTGAACTCTTGTTAAAACTTCAGGCATAGCTGCAAAAAATTGAATAGTTGTTGACTTTTAAACTTGAGAAAATAATGCTTATTCAACAATAACAGACTACATTTCCCAAAAACCAACATTTATTTGTCACATCAATTTATGCCACGGCCTGAAATCGAACCCGGGGCTTTCGTAGGCAGGACCATCCATTCCGTACACCGGAAAAAATATTACCTGTACCCACAATTTAATTTAACTTGTAAGCGAAATTTACTGAAGGAATTTTAAATTCTCACCTTCAACCTACAATGAATCTTAATCACAGTAGCGGAAAGCTGGCATTTCTGTAGGTTGCAATTAAAACGAATTCCATATCGAACGCGCACGAAGTAGTATGGGGAGTTTGGTTCGTCAAACGTCGGTGGTAGGTCACTCATTACGAATTTGACTTTGGCATTTAAAAATCAACGATTTTATAATTATTATTGCTGCTCGAATCCTAACATTCTTAGAATATTAAAATGCACGTCAGATGTCCATACGTGGGAACGTTGTAGGATACGAATGTTCATGAGCATACATGAACGCTAACTAATCCTTTCCCATATTGATAAACTTTTCCTGCCGTATGCAGCAAAATTTCTCAACTTGCCCAAAGTATGAGCAGCCTTAGCCCCCGACACGAGGCAAAGCGTCAAAGCCGTGCATATTGACTGCGATCTACGGTGACGGAAGCAAAACAAATATTATTATCCGGGTACCTACGTTCTCGCATGCGAATGACATTCGTTCCTAGATAGGGTTGATACTCCTTGATTTGTTAAATTATATCATTGACGAATTTATAATACAACATGGACATTTATTACAGATAAATGTATTGCATACTTATCTGAATTTTTGTCAATTTTTAAATGAAAAAGTCACCTTTATTTTAGTTTTAAGACGTTATTTGCAGTTTAGCTGATGGCAAGCAATATCTGCAAGTCTTAAACACCCGTTGTAAAAGCAAGAATAAAAAAATAGCTTTTGATCGTTCAGAAATCTTTTGTATTCTTAAAAAAATAAACGAAACAAAGGTATTAATCATACCCCATTAATTGAACCAAAATTTGGAAACAATAATATTAATGTAATTCTAGGTATAAAAAATATGTACTACCTGTACATATTTTTTATACCTATGTCCTACTAAATATGTATAAACAACCATACTAACATGTGCCAGAATAGTAGTTATTTAATAATCTAATACCTATGTTAAAAATACATCTATTAAATATAAATAAATTAATATGTAATGAATTAAAAATACAGCGTTAATTCAAAATATCCGACAGTAGTGTCCGGTGGCGCTGACAACCCTACCGTACTCGTCTCGTAGCCAATGTTATGATTGCGCGTTTAGTCCAATGTCGCGCAAAGTACATACCTACATGTAATGAATGTTTTGTAGTGAACGTTTTTAACATAACACGGTCATCTATATCTAGATATACCTATTACCTACTACGAAATATTAACCTATTTGTTTGTATAATATTTATTTTAAATGCAACAATGAAATCACCGAACAATTGATTTTTGAACTCTCTATTTGCATGTTTGTCCGATCACAAATGTTACTGAACCTATTTTCATGTGACTTTTAGTTCTGAAGTTTATGAACTTTGAAGTCGTTTCTCCCTTAATAGATTGCGCTGGAGTGCAGTTAAGCTGAATTTCGATAACTATAGGTACCTATCGCTTTGATAAAATTATGGGGATTTCCCGCATAGAAAAAATCTATTAATTTATTAAAATAAATGAATAGCTTTTTAAATATATTACCTACAAAAACCGTATTACCATATTTTTCCGAGGTAGTACCTACCTACCTACGAGTTCGTTGTTATTCAAAACAAAAATTATCTCTGCCTACACCCTATACCTACTAAGTTACAGGTCTTAAGTACCTATCTAGTGACAACAGATCAGTTTCCTGTAGTAGGTAAATTGTACCAAACCCGTGATAGGTAATTAAGTATGTTCATAGACAGACATAATTATTGTTATTTTAAAATTTTACCAAAAACTAGTTTGACCCTATTACATTTTTTAGTGTAAAATAAATATTTAGGAAAAGATTCATTGCCAAAAATATAGGTAAATATTAATAAATTGCGTCCCCACTACTTCGCACGAATACTGAGAGTTTAGTGACTTTCGAAGATAAACGATTTACATAATGAAGATGGAAAAAACAAAAGTTACAATACCATAGACTGCCAAAGTTAATAGAAAATTCCCCGCGATCATTGATTGTCATTAGAAAGTCGCACAAATACCTATCTCATCGCTTCTAGCTCAAGATAATATGGATCTAGGCATTCCAGTATAAGACTAGACTTTAGTGATTAATTGATATTGGCACTTACTTGGTATTGGCTGTATGGATTTGGAAAAGAAATTAAAAAAAACCTTTTCTAACCGCGTTAATAATTTGTAAACAGTCCTCTCGCTTCGTTTTGATAAAGTAATTATTTTAAGCTAACTAAAAATTTTAGCTTTCCCCCTAAATGTGGTTATCACGCACAAAAATATTTTTTTAAATCTAACTAGCACTTCATGAGATTAGCGCGTTCAAACAAAATTAATTTAGGTTTATTTAATTAGTATATACCTATTACGTATTAGAGGATATAAATGGATAATCTTTTCACACCTTATAATAAATTTAACTTACAGTCGTTAATAAGTACCTATGTTAATGTAAGTACGTAGGTACTTATCCCGCCGTATCAAGTCTAACTTGTCGCGTGATAACGGCCCTTAGCGTGCAATTAATTTTGTGCCTTTCCACAAGTCCGCGGAACGGGCTCATATCACTCCACAACGGTATAATTACGTTATCTGAACGGTGTAAAATGTTTGAATTTCTCAGTGTTAAGTTAATTCCACGCCGGTTATTTTTTATCCGTAATGTGTCGATGCTGGTCGTGGTGTTAATCATGCAGAGCAATCAGGCAGTCGCGCAGAATGTAATCATAATTACACATTACAATTACTTATGGGGGCCCGGAAATGCCCCCGCGAGCGCCTACCGAGGAATGGAAGAAGATAGGGGGAGAAAAAAGTTCTAAGCAGGGGCATTTGCGTCACTCCAAATGTTTTCAAGTATTGGGCAAATTGCACCAGATGAAATTACATTCTGACCAACTCTCATAAGTACCTATGAGGTAACCTAAGTATGTAGGTATAGTGACTTTAAAATGATGGCTCCCATTGTTTCTGAAAACATAATAAAAATCAACTGTTTACTGTTTTTTCTACCTACGGCTACGGTACGAAGCGACCACCTAAATATAAACATTACTGTATCATGTTGGAGTTCAGTTGGTGACACGAATCAAACTTTGTATTCTTCTTAGAGAAGTAAGTATCTAGTATTAGATAGGTGGTAAGCCAGTTGATCAACGTAGACGTCGAATGTTCTTTTAATGTTCGAAGACGCGACAAGACGCAACATTGTAACAGTGTTATTGGACCCCCGGACCCCTCTACGGCAACAGCTTTTATGCTTTCTGAATGAATGTTACTTTAATTTAGTAACTTTTCAGGTCTTTTCGCAACATCAGAATTTTAGGCGCAATGGAACTCGATATAATTATGACATAAACCTAGTTACTTATAATATCTAATGATAGGTTAATCAATAATGAAGCAATAGGACATTGTAATTTTTAGTTAATTTTAAAAACTACTGTATAAAAAAACGTAATTTTATCTTTATTTAAACTCAATAGTTGTCCTTGACTGAAGGTGTTACTCGAATTTACATAAGTTTTATACAAATTTACATAGTCTATAGTCTATACCTATAGGTACTTATGATTGTATATTTTGAACACAACGTTATACATAGTGGAAGCGGTCACCGCTAGTCGTCCGCACTATGCAAATGGAGATAATATGCGTACTAGCTAAGTGACCGAGTTGCTACGTACGTATCTACTGACAACTCACAATGAGGCTAACACGCGGCCGAGTTACGGATAAAAACCTGCTAAACGCCCGCAGTAGCGGTGTGCAAGCGTTTCGATTTAGCCGGGTTGGAGCAGAAATAGCGAGCACAGCGCATGTGCATGGCCACCTCACCCACATTCCTGTCTTCCGGAATTTCACTCACGTTGACACTCGCTGTACTGATACAACAATTATAATTGTGATACTCATCTACATACACAAAACAATTTCGTGACGGACTGATTGACGCAAGCCTAAACCTCGAAAACGGTTGTACTTTAATGCAGGCAGATAATAAAAGCAATTAGGCTGTATTGATGATAGGTAAGTCTTCCGTCTTCGACAAAATCGACACGGATACATAGGTAAAAAGAAACGCTGGATCCTCTGCCGTGCCTAGCAGGGCTCTTTAACGACAAGAAATACGAGTATATAAAGTCTACCAATTTGTCTTTAATGCTTTCTACATCTACACGGCTCAGGTCTCTCCCAGCCCAGGAAGCCACAGCGCATTCATTTTTACGGGGCGCGAAAGCAGATTAGGAGTCAGGGGCTAACTAATTTATCTTAAATTTTTATGCTGTTCGAGGGATACCTTGTAAGCGGGACTGGCTATAATGTGTGCTCTCTGAAGCGCGCGGTTTGAGTTGTCAACGACCCACGAGTCACTAAAAGGGTAGAACACCTAAGTCTGAGGAGAAACATAGGATGCCTCTGCGTGTTCTACCGGCTTTACAACGGTGAGTGCTCCGAGGAATTGTTCGATTTGGTGCCAACTTCACCCTTCCATCATCACACCACTCGCCGAAGATTGAAGTTTCATCCACATCGCTTGGACTCGTGGCGAACGACTACGGTCCGTTTTTCACGATCGTTTTTGCCGCGTACGTGCAAGATGTGGAATGAGCTTCCTTCTGAGGTATTCCCGGAGCGCTATGACATGGGGTTCTTCAAGAAAGGTGAAAGCTCGTCTGCTTTTACGTCAGCCCTTCAGGCTATAAAAAAAACAGAGTTACCCCCGACATAGGTCCAAATTAACACCGACGCTTGAGATTGCTAACTCTGGAACTCTGTAACATCGTAACATCTGGACATAAAACGGATGATTCTAACAAAATTATGTGACAAAAAGTCTAAATACAAGCTCTTAAATATAAATAATATATTTGTAAATGCTAATTCAACATAGACAGTAATTTATGCCAAGTGTCAAACAGAAGTAGCCATTAGAACCGGTTGTTACACAAATATTTTTAAATTACATACTTAGGCTATCATCCATACCTACTCCATACTAATATTATAAACTAGTTTATGCTTGCTGCATCGCCCGTTTGGGAGTCTGAAAATAATAAAATATTGTGTAAATTGTCCAAAGGGTAGTCTGTATTATCAAAATAAAAACTTGTCTTTAGACTTTTCCAGGGTCTCGAAACCATTTTCGTCTAAATTCCACCTGAATCGGTTCAATGAACTAAGTGTGAACAGGAAGCGACAGAATTATGAGTACTATGACGTAGAAACAGTATGGATGCGGAAGTACCTAACTCTAAATATGGCATCAATCTATTATAGGCTCAATACTAAGCACGGGTATCCGCATCATTGAAGAGGCCTAGAGCAAAACTAACCTAAAGTATTCATGACACCCGAAGACCTCCGATGTGGCATAACGACCTTCATTCTATAACAATCGAGAGTGACTGTTTTACGTGCCCGCCGAAGCACGAAAGCGCACGAGTTTCCAGTAGTCAGCCACCCCTGGCTGAGTACTAGAAATCAAACAATTATAATAAAATACCAGTAGTCGGCCTCCCAAACTGCCGAGTACTAGTTTTATGTGCCCTAGAAGGCAGCCATGTAATTTTTTTATTTCATTTTATTATCCTAATTTATTCGTAGATGCCGTGTGATTTTTTTAATTGGATTATCCGAGTAATTCATAATTTACTTATTATTTAGTTACAGTTATTTTATTGCCTTTGAATCAGATTATCAAGTTGTAGGTACCTATTTGATTACTAGATGACACAGCATAACGTCGTCATGTAACAAATATTATTTATATATTTCAAGTTCTAATCTAAGCGGCGCGGCGTTTCAAAAGTACCTATCTAAAAATATCATATCATTTTTTATGTCGAACTCAAATCAATATACATATATCCGTAACCATGTCATATTTCCTTAGGTACTTTTTATGTGATGCCCTGACTAATATACAGTCTAAAAATATAATTTAATATTGTTGGTTTCTATTGGTTCTTCATATTTTTTTTATAATATCTTTTACGAACAGACAAACTTATTTTTATTATTTATTTCATGTATCAAAAATAAACATTTTAAGATAAGATTATGTTATAATTTTAAGTGGCTGACTACTGGGTACAAGGTGGCCGACTACTCGATTTTGCAGGCTGAGCACTGGAGAAAAAGGACTTGTTTTTGTTTTTATTAATTTTTTCTTATTATTTTTGACAATTTCGAGGTTTTGTACATTTTATAAAAAACTTGAATAAATTACGGATTCACTTATTCCAATACTTTATTTTATTCCTTTATTACTCGTAGTAAAAAGAACCCAGTGATTCAAATCTGAAAATCCGCTAAAAGGCTGACTACTGGGTACTTTACCCTCCCAGTATCATAATGAAGTCGGTTACTAAAATGTGTGCACTGTAGGGACTACATACCGCGATTACTTAAATATTTTAAATCATGTGAGTCTAAGGAATCCTACACTTCTCGTCACCAAACATGCACTAGGTTTTATTATTGTTTTTTGTCTGCATCTTAAAACCAGAACTGATGCTGTTTGAAGCAACAAAATAATATTTGCATAGGTACCTAATCATAATTAATATTTATACGTATGTTCAAATTGAATAAAATTATCACCCAAGTAGGTATGTCATGTTTAAATTATCGCAGAGGCTGCGCGATAAGATAAGAACATTTGTAGCTATTATTAAAATACGCTGAGTTAAGAAAGAGGATATTATTAAATATAAATTTACATACCCTAAGTACACTAAAAATAAACAGTTCAATTAAGTTGTAACTCAAAAATGCAAGATAATACCTAGAAACTACTTAGTCATCCACTTAAAGGACAAACACTAAGTATATAATATTTTTGTATAGGTATACTTAAGTAGCCTGACGACAAAATGGTCAGTTGAAACCACCTGATTACCAAGTGGTCGCCATCATCCGTGGACGTCAGTATCTAGCAAGGATTGCCTTCGGTTAAGAAGAAAGAAAGGAAAGTACTGAAGTTATACTTCTTTTAAGTATTTTATAAGAATTTAATTCTCGTATGGTAATTAGACTTTAAAGTTACCCTTAGTCAAAATTAGTTTAGGTTCAACTGAACGTTGACGGCGCTGTTCTTACCAGCCAGCCAAATTAGTGGAAAAGCCAAACGTAAAACATTCCAATTAAGACTTTACATTTGATTAACCCCAACCTTAATTAATGATTTTCGCTAATACGTCAGTACAAATGAAATCTTCTTTAACAGTCGCCAGTGTCATAAAAAAATCTGACCATGAGTCACGCAGGTTGCCACCGCGGTCTAATCAATGTCACCAACCAAATAGAAACTGTATTTTACGATCACCCACAACCACTTTACGATTTCGTCGGCGACACACAGAGGCCTTGTATATCATATAATATTACGTACCTTTCACAGATTATTCTGACACCGACTTTGCGAATTTAGGTAAGTACGTTTGATGCGGTTCGAGATACACAAATATTTGTGCGAGCGAACGGTGGCGCGATAATGCACAAGTTCGACCAAATTTTTGTCGACGGACGAACCAAAACACGAAATTAATTTGAAAACTTGTAAAATAAGACATCAGCGAGTTAAGGTATGTGGCCGGAGGTTTTCGTCGCTGGTGCTCGGTCGAGACAAAGAATTGCCAATTATTCCACCTGCCCCTCCGCACCTGGCCCGGCTGCTCTTTTTATTTATTTCAACGACGCTGATATTTTTATTGTTCGCCTCTGTCGCTGAATGCTACTCAAATACATACTTACACACACATAAGGACACAGTATGTACATTTTGCGTACGATGCTAATTGATTTAAAATACGAACGCAGTGCAAGTAGCGAGAAAAGGTGTGGAGTATTTATCTAGAGAAAAGTGTAAGCCAAACATGTTACGATAAATGGACTGATAGTCACCTGCAGTAGAATCCCTTGTTAAATTTTACGATGCTTAAAATTCCTTTCGAACAGTTTGCTCCTAGTTAACAAGTATCGAGTGTTATCAATAACCAGACGCCACCTAAGCGGGTATGCATTCTGCGGTGTAATGATAGTAGGTTTTTAATTATTTGCTACAGTAATATTAATTAATTATCTTTATTTATTATCATTATTACTTGGTACTTCTACGTGGTTTCTTCATGTTTAAACATTAGGTACACATATGGTTCTATTTTTAACCAAGGCTATCGGAATGACAATCACAACAATTGAGCACCCTCAACGTCCCTTTTGTTTTGAAAATATTAAAATTGGACACTACAAACTTATTGCATAAATCTCGTTATTCGTCAAGGTTAACAACGACAGACAACGTCGGAAGTTGAATAACCACCTGGTCAAAATTTTCCTGATCGCTTCCACACTAATTGTCTTTAGACTCTGTTCTTTCTCAGTAATTACAAGATCTCTCTTTTGCCAGTAACGAACTTCTGTAGCATGTACGTAGGCACTTTTGTAGTGTCCATGATTATACCGGCGTCCAATTAGTGAAGAATTAAACAGGTGAGGAATAGAGCAGTAAGCGCAACATCACGCTTAACTCCATAACAATAAACAAGATAGGTAAAATTTCAAGAATAACATCAAAATACATGGTTACAGAGGTTACCCGTAACGCAGAATTTATATCATGAAATTTTAATCTACCAGGCGTCGCGAAGAACTCTACCGAGGATCGATACTGCTACAACGTCTGTACCTATTCCACAAGAATCTCAGACAAACAAAAAAGACGGAAGCGAGTTGCGATATTGTAACCGAATTAGGATTACGGAGATACGAATAGGTATTTGGCATTGGAGACGAAGAGGTTGTTTCATTAAAATCATATACTTATTATGTTTAATACTAATAAGATTCGATGATTTGTTGATATTTAAATTTAAGTTAAGTAAGAGTGGAGATTCGGATTCGGTTAGGATATTGCATAATTATTTTGGTTCTCACCCTATGGATTCGGCGAAATATGATTATGAACCGAAATTATAGGGTAAGAAAGAGCTCCAACTGACCTGTGCCAATGTAATATGTTTGTTCTCCTCTTCCAATTACTTACCTACAACGGCTACAACTCGACCAACCAATAATGTGGAATTTTCTTGGCAGCTGCAACTCTGTGTGACTTTTGCACTCTCTCATAGCACGCAGAGCAACTTTCAACTAGTGGACAAACCACACGGTTAGTGTTCACGTCACGATTTTCTTAGTCTGTTCTGATAGGCGACACTGATTGATTTCTGTCTTTTCTTGATAAACCTCGTTTTCAGTATCAACATTCATCACAGACACCCAAATTTTATAGTAAAATTCTACATATTATGTTACCGACATCTTTTCAACTCTGACTCAACGTCAATCAAGGAGAAAAAACCCATTAAACTATGAGCCTTATGAGTAACTTGAAAAAACTGATCCGCACGCGATTCATTGTAGGTATACCCGTATACCCACGGCTCGTATGAGGCGGCTAAAAGGGGGCTTTCGGGGATGCAGGTGGCTAGAGTGGGAGTTCGAACCGCCCAGCGGCAGCCCCAGGAAGGACGGCAGCATGTGTGGCCGCATACTGTCGTACGCAGGGAAGAACTGCGATCGGACAAATAGTCCCTCGTGGGCAGAGCCCAACCACAAGGGAACCGCGCTCAGAGGACTTCGGTTGTGTTCATTGGAGATCCCGGAGTTTTCCACGGAGCGCAGAGGAAGGCCACCGGGTGGGTTTTAGTTGGTAAAAACCCCACAAAACCCTGTGTCGCTCCCTCGGCACCGGGTACCTTTCGAAGGTTTCCCTTCCAAAAAAAAAGGTATACTCACGGCAAAACGGCAAATGTTGCAAGTAGTAAATAACAAATCATTAGAGTTATCAAAAGGTAACTGGAATTACAACAACAGAGGTTTCAATTAATCCGGCTGGTCTTTTTCTCACCTTATTTGGAGAGATGGAGGATTCCAAAAAATCTAAGTGACGTGAAGTGTTAAAGTCATATATCACCACCATTTTTAGGTTGTACCATGTGACCTGGAAGGGATCTATCAAAAAAACCAGTCGAGGCGTCCAGACTTGCCTAACGTCCTATTGATTAATCTCAATTAAGTACTCGATGAACGATAACTACAATATTTGGGCGCAGCTCCACCTGTGTGCATTTATTAGAATTTGGATTATTTTATGTGTACAAAACTTATGTACGTATAAAAATTATTATATAACTTTGATTAATCATTAAATTAATCAATATAAGTATCAATGTTTCGTACCATTCTAAATCATATTCAGAATGCACCATCCATAAAGAATCTTTATTTAATCTATATTTATTATCTACCAAGTTGGACTGTTTTCTTGCACTGACTGCCCAGAGGGCGCTGTTCGCCAACAAACGCACACGGAGTCGAGAAAATGTCTGCCGTCGCGTACGCAACTTTTTCGACAACCAAGTCCAAAATACGCTAGTCTAAACGATTAAAAGTGCCAAGTTCCATGCAAAACTAAAGTGCAGTGTCCGCACCAACCAAGAAGAATTCGGGGATCGCGCCTAAGGATATCCACTCACCTGAAGCTTCATCCAAAGAAACCATCGACGGGAGTCAGCGGGAACAAAAGCAGCCGGGCTCAGGTCAGTAATAGTCTACAGTCCACTAGTAATAATTAACAATCAAACTCACGGGAAGGTAACAGGAGTGAGAGAGTAACTGGCAGGCCAAACACAGCCGAAACTACTGAACAGAAGTTGAAATTTGGCATATGTATCTATGTATTCTTGGGAGGTGTAAATTAGCACAAAAAGACAATACATATTTGGAAATTCCCACCTAAAGGAATAGAAAAGGAAAAAATAAAAAAATATATAGGCGATAACTAATAAACCATAATCTTATATGTATACAATAAAATTCTCGTGTCACAATGTTAGTTACCTTACTCCTCCAAAACGACTATACCGATTTTTACCAAATTTTATATGCATATTCAGTAGGTCTGAGAATCGGCTACTATCTATTTTTCATACCCCTAAATAATACACACCATTCAT
Organism: Hesperia comma; assembly: GCA_905404135.1. Taxonomy (NCBI): domain Eukaryota; kingdom Metazoa; phylum Arthropoda; class Insecta; order Lepidoptera; family Hesperiidae; genus Hesperia; species Hesperia comma. The sequence continues at coordinate 7,536,273 of FR990021.1, read as the reverse complement.
TTAGCTGGCGAATGTACATTCATAAATACCCGATAATCCGGGTACCTAAATTTGAACGTTTGGGTACCTTTCTCCATACAATCTGCTAGCAGAGTTAGCATTGCACCGACATTTTCCATAAATGAGGTGAATTATTGGCATTTTTAAATGGTGTGTTCAGTAACGGCATAATAAACGCCAAACAGTCCAAAAACACCAAAAGTACAATTCATAAAACACAATCACAGTCTAAAAATATGCCAAGTCAGTAGTTTGCAGATCAATATTAATCCAGTGCAAAAAGCGAAGCCAAAAGTCGTCAGTACGAGAGCCACGCCAATTGAAAACGATAAGGTGCACAGTAAACAAAATAGCATGTCATATATCCCTTTGAAAAGCCAAGTGATTACTTTGAACTTGAACAATTAAGTGGTCTTGTTTAAAAATGGTACTAATTTTTTTTGTGGCTACATTTCTTAGAGTATAATACCATTTTGTAATCTTGGTTAGATGCGCCAACTTTTAAAAAAACTGGCCGCAGTAGTGTTCATACTTTTTTTTTACACAATGCTGAGTCAAAATAAACTGAAAGTAAAAATCTTGCAAAATTTTAAGGGAATTTTGGTGTTTATTTGAGTTTTGTGGAAAAACTGCAAGCCTTCTGGGATTTTTAAGAATTGTGATGAATAGTAGGACTTCTTAGGGTGCCGATACAAAAAAGAAATCTGAAATATTTGAAAAACTATGGTCGTGGTAGCTCAAAATAACACAAAGGGTGTAAATTTTCGAAAATTTATTTTTTTATGAAAACAAAAAGGGCTGGATTTTTTTTCTTATTTTTCCTGAAGTAGTCATGAGCAAGTACATCCTCCAGTTCCCGCTTATCGTTGAATTTTGGGACACGTTGTATATAGGGTAGACTGGGTACGGTTGAAACGATTTGGCTTTAATTGTTCGTAATATTTTTGTTTATCAACAGAACGATGATGATTACATGTTAAGTTGAAGAGTGGATCGTTATCTACAAAAGGACAATAGTATTTAGTTCTGGCGGGTGATATTTTTAGAGATATTCACCATTGAAAATAAATTCCGATTTGTTTCTACCGTCCCCATGTCAGGGGCGGTTGAAACAGTGACTGGGGTCAGTTGAAACGCACACGAAATATACATAAGAATATATATTGCAACTTGCTATATTTTCCATTAGTTCTAATTGATTAATAATCGTATGACAATATTAATCGGTCTTCAATGTTTTAATACTCCCTATAATATACGTAATCAGTCTTCGACGAGTAATTTGTTGACAGTGACAGTTAGTTTATCTCCAACTTTTACCTCCGCATACGCGTATTTGTCTCAAGATAACTCAATCTGCCATCTAAAAGTCTTTATTATGCGAACTCGGCATCGAGTAAACAAGACAAAATTATACGGTTTTTTTCACCTGTACCCACACGTAGGTATTATTTCAACCGTCCCCACCTAGAATTTCGGTAAAAGAAAGTTTATAGTAATGATAATATTTTTTTATTTATTTATTTCAGTACACACAAACAATTACATTGTTAAACAATACATATCGAAAGTTTAGCACTGGGGTGCTGCTTATCCCATACAGGAATCTCTTCCAGCAGACCCGTAAAGAGGAGAATTGCATTGGTAAAGCAAACTAAGCGTGTACTTAAATAAGATACATAGATATATACATTGCATAATATAAACTTGCATAGGTAAATACATATACTAAATGGAATACATATCTATATACATATAAATATAAAATATATAGAATAGGTATATACAATTAAAAGAAAAGTATTAAAAGAAAAGTATTAAAAGTAAAGAAGTGTATTAAAAGAAAAGTATTAATAACATATTTATATACATACTTATATACGATGGTTGCAGTGGTCAGTCACAGGAACGGAGATAATGTTCCTTTAACAGAGATTTTTAGGCAGCGTTTTAGCGTCTCTTATGTTAGGCGGAAGGGAGTTCCATAATCTCACAGCATGGACAGTAAAAGAATGGGAGTAATAACTAGATTTGTGAGGAGGAAATTTAAGCTTGGTTCAATTAATAACTTATACTTGGTTAATATTAATAACTTATTAAAACTAGTCATCATTCCGTATTCTATAAACTTCACCTAAATCATAAATGAACACTCAATATTTACTCTTGAACAGATTAACATAATAATAGCATAAAACTTGAGAGAAAAATACTTACTTTTGGGTATCAAATGTAAGGAACTCCTTTTGGACAATCACTAATTATGTCAACAAGAAGGAGTAACAGGCCGTTTACTTATAAAAGGATATTAAAAATACAACTGTCAGATGAAGACATAGAGAGAACACGAATATTTTACTATGGGAAAAGATGTATGTTTGAATGACTAAATAAACAAGTTAAACAGTAAATAATTGTTTTCTGGGCTTCCTTTTAGCTCAGAAGTGGGATATAACTCACGTAAGTCCTGATAAAATGCATTTACATACTTTGAATTGAGTAAAGATTTTGTTATGTCAAAGATGAAAATTTTAAACACGAACAATGGGCCGTCATAAGAAATGTAAAAATAATGATGATAATCGGGAAGCTTATTTACGCCGTAAATTATTGAAGGCGGTCGAAACCCGTAAATTATATGAACCTAATGAGGTACCGTCTACATCAACACCGTCCAATAAGGTCAATCAGGTGGTAACCAACAATGACAGAATTCCATCACATATTGCACAGTCGTTGGCTGAAAGCCATGATAATGCTGCATCTCGACAAAATATATATCATTACCGGGGTATACTTATTTTATGCCCGGACCATCATCGTGTTCTTCGACATTTCGATATGTGGGCCGTAGTGATCCATTGCCAGAGTTTGACCCACAAACATCAATAACCACTATGGAGCAATGGATAAGAAAAGTAGAAGGCATTTCTAATATGTATGGTTGGGATGAAAAGACTCTTAAATTTAATTGCACTTCTAAGATGAAGGGTTATGCTCGACTATGGTATGAGCAATTATATGTGAATCAAATTTAAGTTGGTCCGATTGGAGGGCAATGCTGTTAACAGCTTTTCCTTCCAATCGTAGTAAACTAAATATGACGCGAGACTTGGTCAATGCATTAAGACGCTTTGATCAAGATTATATACAATTCTTTTATAATAAATTAGCTTTAGGTAACGCATGTGGATTGCCCGAGTCACTGATTACGGAAGCTATCATAGGAACTCTTAACAATGATTTGATACAAGTTGGCGCTATTTCTGCTAGATGTCACGATCCTCCAACGCTCTTGAAATATTTATCATCATTTGCTCACCCGGTTCTAAATGAAGCTGAACGTCAGAAAGAAGTCAGTTACACTTACAAACCTCAATGTTACATTTGTAAGGGTCTTGGCCATATTACATCTGAATGTATGACTAAAGTACAAAACAAATGTGATAAAAACAATTTAGTCTGTTCATTTTGTAGGAAACGGGGTCATGTTGAAAATGATTGTTTTACTAAAAATAAAAAATGTAGTTATTGTAATAAAACTGGTCATACTAAAGACGAGTGTTTGAAGTTAAAATCTCGAAATTGAACAGGTGACAAGTAATGCATGATACACCAAATATTAGATAAATAAATCTATCTCTAAATATTATGTTACTATTAACATTTACCTATGATTGTCATAATGTGTACCTACGGTTTATTAAATTTTGGTAGGTCTTGGTAAACAAATGTAAGTCAGTCACTTGCTCAAAAAAAAAGTCTTTCCTAATATCGTTATAAATAGATTTGGTGGATTGAAAATCATGCCGATTTGACAGTGTCATGTTAAAAGCGTAATATCCTACCTGATAGGTAGTGCTTGAGGTATCGGTTCCGTCATCATTTTGATTTTATAATAATAATAATAATAATAATAATAATAATTCTTTATTTCAGGTTCAGGCCAATATTTGTTAGTAACATTTTGTACTTATATCTAGGGGTTAGTAAATACTGACAAAATAAGACTTATAAACTAACTAAACTGGGGACTGGAAATGGGGGTTTCCACGCCCAGGCACAGTCTGTACTGCACCACGTGCATGTAGACTTACCCAGTGCCTGAGAAATGGTGGGTCCCACCTGTCCACTAGTGTGCCCAGTATGGTGTTGGTGCTGTCGCGCAAGCGGTTTAGGAGGGAGGCGCATCGCTTCCGGATGATGGCATGAAAGCCATCAGTGTGAGCCTCTGAGAACATCCCGGAGGCGCTACAAAAGCGCGGCAACCCCATCAGCATTCTGAACCCATTATTATATTGTACACGCAGAGAGTTGTACGTCCTCTGCGTATAGCTGACCCACAGGCTGCTCGTGTAAAAAGAGTGGCAGTATGCTTTAAAAAGCGTCGCCTTTACCTCAGCGGTACAACGAGCAAACCTACGAGCCAGCATATTACAACGGACGGCCAACGCCCTGCGTTCCCGTTCAATATCAAAGACATCTTTCATGTCCTCGGAAACCCAGTGGCCCAGATATTTAAAATGCGAAACTCGCTTAAGAGGAGTACCATTAATTGAGACGGGAGGTGCGTTTAGAACTCGCTTATTACCCGTTCTGAAGATCATAAACTCACTCTTGCTTTCATTGTATCTAAGCCCATGGGACTTCGCATACCTTTCACAGATGCGCAATAATTTACGCAGAGCTCCAATCGACGGGCTTAGAAGCACCATATCGTCAGCATAACTTATGTTATTGATGCAAACGCCATCAATATGGCACCCTATACCAGTGCTACTAAGCTCTTCGATCAGACGGTTAACATATGGGTTGAAGAGCTTCGGAGAGGTTATCCCCCCTTGTCTCACTTCGCACTCCAACCCATACACGCCTGAGTAGGAGCCCGCCCACCTTACTGTGTTGGTTTGATTTTTATACCATGTACGTAGAATTGTCGTCACATCGTTAGGTAGGGCGGTCTCCCTCTCCAGCTTTTCCCACAGCAAACACCAGATCAAATGCCTTGGACAAGTCCAGGTAGCAGGCATAGACCGGTGTACTTCTATCAGTGTAGTACCGAACAGTTTGCTTGAGAGAAAATATAGCACTTTCCGTGGATAGGTTTGGCCGAAAACCAAACTGTGCATTGTTTACTTTTAAATATTTTTCGAGGTATCCATCAAGCAAACTGTCCAGTACCTTGGCGATCACAGTAGCCAATGATATTGGTCTATAATTTGTCATATCTGAGGCATCCCCAGTTTTATTTTTGATAATTGGCACAACAATTGTCCTCAAAAGGTCATCGGGTAGATGTGAGTGACTCATACAAAGGTTGAACAGAAGTGTCAAGACCCTAGGCAGGTGGACGCCAGCGTGCTGTAAATGCTCAATACTGAGGCTATCGTGCCCTGGGGATTTACCTCGAACCATTCTCTTAATTACACGGGCCACGGTGTGGGTCGAAAACCTTGTGGTGAGCTGTACAGGTTGCCCTATATACTGCTCATCTCCCAGTATAACACCCGTCGACCCTAGTGGCGAGTCAACCCTAAAATGCTTCTGGAACGCATCGGCTATATCTTTAGGCTCATACAGGCCGGCGGCGGTCGCCGGCGGGCCCGGTTTCGGGTCTAATTTGTTAGTAGATTTCCGGAGGGGTCTGGGGTCCTTGTCGTTGTGGTGTTGAGCAATTATGTCCATTTTAATTTGTTGCTGATTGTTCTGGCGCCATCTCAGCTTGGACCTAAGGACCCTTCTGGACTCAACCATATCTTTATATATGTGGCCAGTATTTGGCTTATCAAACAATAACCAATTTTGATAACGAGGACGAGCCCGCCGGTGGGCGCCGCCGACGTGTCTGACTGTGTTCCATCCTATTATTCTCTTTCCCTTTTTTTGTTAACAATTCTTTATAACAGTTTTTAGCACTCTCAGTATGTATATCTATTACATGTTTGTACAGGTTATCTATTAACATCTTATGGCGGCTGTCTGTACACATCCTATCAGCACATATGTTAAATTCAGCTGGGAAGTGTATAAGCCGTAGTCTCGAATGGCAAAGAAATTCATATTCCTTTATTTGATAACTATCCCTCTCGCCCCATATAGAGCGCGTTAAATTATTGCTAAAATTATAAAAATAATTTCATTTTTTAATCGTCTATAATCTCGTAATAACTTAATAATATGATCGTTCTTGCTATTATTGATTTATTTACCCTAACAAAATGAGTATAAATTATATATGATCGGAGGCTGTTCGTGACATAAGTTATAAATATGTTATATTTGCTTTGGTTAATTACAAAAAAACGTTTGCCTTTTCGTATTATCAGTGACATGGGTAAGACGTTAAATTTTGAAGATTTTAAAAATTATTGTCTTCGGAGGCAGATACAGCTATTGCTGACTTAGTTGATTCGATGCAATATTAGCAATGACAATGATTTTTAATATCTTAATCAATATTGTTATGTAACACAGAGGTACCTCTGAGCCTTGAGAGGCGTTATATGTAATGTCATCATGGTGACCGCAAATACTTATAAGTTGAAATTGTTTCATGATTCAAATTCAAAGCATGCTACTTGTATTAACTTTAATTATATAATTATAAGAACTAAAATATATTCACAATAAATATCGCAATAAAATATATGAAATTGATTAACATTAAGAAGTTAATTAAGCATTAATCATTAATCGACATTAAGAAGTCTGATTAATATATAACTATTCACGGATATTAAGAAGTCCGTATTATAACTTAATTATGGACATTAAGAAGTCCGATTTTTATTTTATTGATATTAAGAAGTCAGCATATTAATTTGTTTAACTTAAAGAAGTATGATTAATGATTAATAACCAATTATTGTCATAAGCTATTTAAATCGATCGAGCTCTGTATCCGTTATAAACCATTAAGAATTTTATATTGGTATTTGATCAAGTACTATAAGTTCAACATAATATCATGTAAGTCATTAAGAAGACTTACTTAAACAAGTCATTAAGAAGACTTGGTGTTGTAGGTCATTAAGAAGACTTACTAAAACAAGTCATTAAGAAGACTTGGTGTTGTAGGTCATTAAGAAGACTTACTTAAACAAGTCATTAAGAAGACTTGGTGTTGTAGGTCATTAAGAAGACTTACTTAAACAAGTCATTAAGAAGACTTGGTGTTGTAGGTCATTAAGAAGACTTACTTAAACAAGTCATTAAGAAGACTTGGTGTTGTAGGTCATTAAGAAGACTTACTTAAACAAGTCATTAAGAAGACTTGGTTTTAATTTAATTTTGCTTTTCAGTAAATCACCTTCAGAGGTGAGTTTATTTTCAGCTAAATAAATGGAATATAATGATGAACTAAACTTCGCGGGTCGCGAAGTGTATCAGGAAGGCCGACTGTAAGGAACTCCTTTTGGACAATCACTAATTATGTCAACAAGAAGGAGTAACAGGCCGTTTACTTATAAAAGGATATTAAAAATACAACTGTCAGATGAAGACATAGAGAGAACACGAATATTTTACTATGGGAAAAGATGTATGTTTGAATGACTAAATAAACAAGTTAAACAGTAAATAATTGTTTTCTGGGCTTCCTTTTACAAAATACAATATGCCTATTTATAAAAATACATAGCACCCGGTGACCAATGTAACACTTAGATTCGGGTTTGGACCTGTTACCTGCTTCTTTTTCCCCTTGAACCCATTACTGCAGGCTCAACCATTAGCGAGATATTCGACTTGTTTCAACCGTCCTGTGTTTCAACCGTACCCAGTCTATATTTGAAAAGGTCTTTTCACGATCTTTCATTTGATACCCATATTGCTAAGATAAGAAAAAAACTCAAGATTATCCCCTCTTTTTCTTCCACTTTCGGGCGCCATTTTGAAAATTCATATAGCCTGTGACACTTCCACAGTTCTGACGAATTCAACGATACCTCATTATGTCGAAATCCGTTCAACCGTTTGGGCTGTGGGGCCTCACAAATAAATGGACATTTACATACAAACACATACATACATACATACATACACTCGAAAAACATAACCCTCCTTCTGACGCAGTCGGGTAAAAATATTCCATATCACGAACTACGTTTTTGGAAACTAGATTTTTTACCGATGTTACCTATTTTTTTCTGATTTTTTTCAGAAAATACTGATCCTGTACTGATAACAGTAATAGTTAGCAATGAGCGCGTGGTTAGTAGCATCACACAGTTGCTTAAATCATTATAATCCTCGTAAAATTATATACTTAACCGTCGCGGACGATGCAAAAACATTCACAGAGATCGGTTAAAGATGATTTCGTCGACTACATTAATTATGATCCCACATCTAAATCACATCATAAACGACCCGCATTGTACAAAAATACAGGAAAAAAGATCGAAGCGAGAAGACGCGGACACGATGCGTCGACATGGTTCATCGACCCCGTCGATATTTCTCGAAATTCACATCGGAATCCACGCTCTTTTCGCTTTTTTAATTGTAAGTACCAGCAACCCAGCGACAAGGTGATACGTTTCCAGTGAAAATGTACGAGTGCGTCTTCACACTGAAATTACCGGAACGTGCATTAAAATACGCCAAAAATCCATATAGATTAAAAAAGCAACGTCCTCTTATCCGTAATCGCTGTAATAACTACATAGAACAAAAAGTATCAACATAAAAAAAACACGTAAATAATTAAGACAGAGTTCAATGATATTACAAATTCAATGTTTTACCTCCACCAAATGTACCGCGGAAGTCTGATTTAACGCATTTCCGAAACAATAGATTGAACCGTTGAAATCTCTCAGAACGACTTTAATTGTATTGCCCGATTTCTACAAAGTACATTCCTTGCGAATGTATGTACAATCGGCCCATTTGATTCGTACCCCACTTCGTGAACAGTTCTTTTGAACTTTTGAGGATGTCAAATTCGTTTTCATTTCAAGCGTGTCTGCTGCACATATGACTTTCTTATTATTATGCTCATTCCGTCAAATCGTCAAACGTCGCTCTAAATTTTTGTCAAGTGCAATGATTTACTTTTTACAATCCATACTAATGTTATAAATGCGAAAGTCTGTCTGTCTGTGACGTTTTCACGGCTAAACCACCGGTCCAATTTGCATGAAATTCGGAATGAAAATAGTTGAAGACTCAGAGTCACACATAGGCTACTTTTTAAAAAAAAATCAACCCCTAAAGGCTTGAAAAAGGAGATGAAAGTTTGTATGAAAAATCTAAGCCGCTTGACCGATTTCGATGAATTTTCCCAGGAATATAGCTTTGATGACGTACCCCCTTCCCCACTTCCCCGGTTCGCGATATAAACGAATTCCACGCGGGCGAAGCCGCGGGCAAAAGCAAGTATCTGATAACTGCAAAATATATTTGACAGAAAAACTTATGTCTTTTGTATTTACTATATACAAGTTTTTCCCGCGGCTTACCAGCTAAGCAAAAAAAATACCGTTAAAATTATTCCATGGGAATTTATTTAGAGGAGTAAAATTATCCTTTGTTTTTTTCAGAATCTCAAACCTCCAATTTCCAATAAATTCAGCATTCAGTCGTTTCAACAGATTCAGCAGTTTAAGTGTGAAAAGCCAATAGACGAACAAAGTTACTTTCACTTTTTAATAATTTTATTTATCAGAAATCGTTTTAGCAGATTTGAATATCTTTACTTCATGATGGACAGACAATGTGTTTAATGTTTATGTTGATTATTGTATTATATAATATGTCAAAGTATTCAGAAACACAAATCTCGAAATATAAATAATGTATTGTCAATGTCATGTAGAGTATTAACAGGTTTGTTTCCAAGGCAACGAATATTTAAACGAATTTCGACTTAATTGCACTTGATGTGCTATAAGAAAATGAGCTGAAGGTGGGGTACGAATCAAATTGGCCGATAGTACATAATGTTCCGGGGAATTATTATTAAAGGCAAATTTGAACACGATCGTGTATGGTTTTTAGAAAGACTGGCAGCGACCCAAGAAGGCGGATAAATAGAGCACGAGTAGGTAGATTAATTATGACACAAGAGTTATTTAACATTAACGTATTAATTTAACCACTAGATCCTTATCGTGTCAACAATCAAGCAAATTGTCATATCCGACAAATCAGTTGACCGAACTGATGACTGTTGTGGTTAACAAGTTTAAGTAGCCCACGAGGAAGTTATTACATTTAATATTTTCAAAAGCATCGCATTGTGACATGCGTTTATGTGACAACACGCAATGCGAAGCAAAAACTGTCCATACACCGGTTCGCGCGTACTATAATACCAGTATGTAGAGTTGACCCGTTATGCTCGTTATCAAACTGGTCTGATATGAAACATTACTCATGCCAGTTTTAACACAAATCATAAAATTTAATCAGCATACAGAGGTTACAGTAAATTAGCAACGAATTAATTTAAAGTGTAATTCTAAGCTGCTAAATACTTAAGCGATGATAAGGCGCGTTTGTTAACCCGAGTTGAACTCTAGTTACAGCGTATCCACCGAGATCGGTTCTATTCTATGTTAGGTAGGAAGCGAATGAAGAAAAAGAGTATTTAAAAATACAATTTGAGGTGCGACCCTAAGTTACGAGCACTCGATGATGTTTAGTCGATTATAATTAGCCGCGCTCCCGACCCGCTCGCTCGCAGTATAATTCATAAGCAAAAGCGACTTTACCAATACTCAATACAGTGCAGTGCTTCAATTTACTTTAACAATAATAACTATAAATTAACTTACCAAGCAGTTACATATACGTATGTGAGATGTTGACCAATCAATAAAAAAAGAAATTCAAATAATTTATGACAATTTTATTATAGTTAAAATTAAAACTAATTTTGAGAAAATCTTTCTAAAGGTACTTCCTAACTACCGTCATTGATCTAACGTCAATGGTCTACCGTCAAAGTAACTAATGGTAATGATCGACTAGTACAGGAAATTTGCCAACTGCAATCAAATAAAAATTCATACAGTCCTCATAAGATGTAAAAATCTAGGTATTTTGACCAAATGTTCAGGGTTCAAATGCTAGGTATCAAAAACCGTCACGGTAATAGAAAAAAAAAAACATTTTTTGCAATAAACTATCCGAGATTCAACTTACTCAAGTCAATACAAAAAATAACAGTCAAGGCATCCTTGAGCTCTAAGTCGTCACCATGAGGCACGCAAAGGCGAATAACATTTCAAATAAGGTTTAACCGCAACATATAAACTCTATTTTACGATAATCAGAGAAATAAGTCACCACATTTAAAAGCGGCATCTCTATCATTTGTACTACATTACAATATTTAAAAATACCTTATTTGTCACTTCACACCTACTATTATTTTTAGCATTAGCATAACTGCATAGTCAGATTTCATAAGTGGTAGACGCCAGGTTTTTCCTGATACCTACATAATATTCTGGGTTAGGTTACTTTCAATCAATCGTTTAAGTAGGCTAATATATATTTAAAAAAATATATATTCATTAATAAACTTATGCAAAAAATCAACCATTCAACTAACACATGGAGAACAAAGTAAATCTACGTTAAATGCAGCGAAAAACCTATAGCAACGCTAGTGGTTTGCAGCCATTGTGTATGGTACTTAATAATGTTCAGTAAAACAGTGTTCAATCATCTGTCACCTATAACTGGAGCCGCGACGGGTGCATTGGGTGCGCGGCGTGCGCCTGCGCAGGAATACGGCAGATGTGTGCGCACGAGACACCTCTGCTCTCAACTACCTTCACAGCACATCATTTTATTTTTGCAATAACCCAATAGGAGCGTTTTATTAATACAGAGTACTTATAACAATTATCACGATATAATGTAACTGGCTACAATAGTATCAAACGATTTTATAATTAAAGCAAATTTGACTTTACTAATTGCCTTACACATACATACATAAATGAATATTTACCTATATTATACAAAAAAAGGTAGAGGTAAGCAAACAAAATACACAATTTAAAAACCTATTATACTTTTAAAAGTGGAAACCACTCACTCACTGAGTCAGACGCGAGAAATAAGGAATCGGTACTATATTTAGTACATTAATACTATGAATAGACGCGCCCACGATACGTAGTCATGTAAATCAACGCCCGGCTAATGTATTACAAACTCACGACAGTCGCGTCTCAAGCGGGACGCATAACAAAACTTACTTCAAATTCATTTAAATATACGGTTTAACGACGCATCGGTAGGCTCAAATACATTGTGTGGAACGGGAACTACCGACCCGGAAAGTAGCCCTCGATAAGGACTGTGAGTGTGACTACTTCAATTTGACTGATAATGTGGTTAGTTACAGTTTTAGTAGTACAGTTTACACGCGCCACTTTTCACAAGCGTAATTAAATTCCTTGTAATTGAAATCTAATTGATCTAATCTAATACCTATTAAATAATTTCCATACACAATAAATGATATCACAGTAAGGAAAACTGAATTAAGAAGATTAAAAAAACATAATCATAACGTGTCTATTCTAAAAGGTATTTGAGTGGTGCGCCAGTAAAGGGCAGAAGCGATGTGTCGACACATGGCCGGCTCACCGCAATGCGGCAATGTTACTCCTATGTACATACATATTACGAGCCACTCTCCACTCGCTAATACTCTTGCTTTATTTATAAATTCAACGCACACTGGAAATATTCGAGGTAATATAATAACGGACTGGACAGCTTGATGATACTCGTCAGCTATATACTAACAGTTCACACTTGTTTACAAATTAGTTTACACTTATTAAGTACTTAAAAGGGATAGGTTCCCGGTCCTTATAGGGATTTCTAGCATTTTTGTTTCAAGCCGACATTTATCTATTTCCACCGCAAGGTCGTGGTATTTTGTTTACAAAAATGTCATCACGAAAACCGAACACATCGCGTCGTTTTACCGCGTTTCCCGTGTATCTTCAGTGGCAGCTCGTTCGGTCAAGTATCTCATTCATTTATGTGTACAAACCGCAGAAATTACGTTCCGAATATCTGAACATTTGTTGGAGCGTTCGAGAGCGATTGAGGTGCTGGACGGATGCGTGCGATTATAATTAGGATTGTATTTCTGATTCCGACGAAGCTCAGTATGGCGGGCACCGCTGAATTCCATCTGAGTCATTGTGCCCGTTCTGTAGCCTTTATTTTCGTAAAACACTTAACCCTTTCACGCGCATCATTGTTTGCCGCCGTGGCAAGTAATACAAATTTCGTCATTCAATAATTAAGGATAATTATCATCGATTTATTTCATGAGATTTCCCAGACTTCTTCAGATGAGTCATTAAAGTTCAAAGTTTTAAGTTAATATCTATTAGGTTTCTTAACAGCTTGTTTAACAGATTTTCAAATCGCAATAGCTAACGATCGATTAATCATTCAAGTATAAGTACTGCGCGATGAAGCAATAATGTAAGAGATCATTAGAAGCTTAGCGTCGACACAGTCAGTTCTAGTTTGCTGTCATGATCATGATAAATTCGAGCTAACAGGTAGATAGTTAGGTACATTATTAGGTACATTAATATTCCCAATATTATGAACTTAATGCATGTAATTTGTTTGAATAATGTATAATGTAATTGATTTCTTTTCATTGCCTATCTAGTTTAATTTTCTGTCTAATATATTTTGGAACTAATTACCTAAATAGCATATGTACTAAATAAATAATAGTACCTACCTATGTAGCAGCAAATATAGATAATGTTTGTTATTAAAACCAAAAGTCGATTTTTTTATGAGACAAGCAATTACAAATGCCAGTTACATTTATTACAAGTAGTACATAAACATTTTATTCCACATGATTTAACGTGACAAGCGTTTCCATCAACATGTCGACAGTGCAGGATCTTTACAATCTATTTCTAGGTGACAATAACAATACCGCGCTATTAGATGTCTACTAAGTTTACGGAACTAGGCCCGACCCTGAGCGCAGCATAATACAATTTTATTTATGATGAATACAAGTTTAACCGTTTCAAAAAAATTATACAAAAAAATTAAGAAAACATAATTTTAAAATAACAGCTATTTTAAACCTTGGGCATAATAACGGAAATGTAGGTATAGATATAATCACTATGTACCACGGAGTTAAAATATACCTACCTACCTTCTAAGTAGGTATACCTATAATATGCATATCGAAACACACGAAAATCAAAGGATAAATTATAATATAGGATAATTACTTAAGCATAACAATTATATTATTCACTAGGCAATGTAAAGGTCATGTAGGTACCTATCTGCTATGTATTGTCAAAGTATAAAGTAGACAAAATACCACCAACATTGAACTAGTAAAGGATGTAAACAATTTAGTGCGTAATGAAAAGATCGCAAAAGCCGTAAAGAAAGGTCATAAAACGGTTATCTATTTACAGATCAAATGAGCTAAAATTCGCACGATTGATCGGTCTGGGTAAGTGCCACTTGGCTGTTATCCTATCAAATATTTTGATTGTGACAGAGAAAACAGATTTCTACAGGTAACTAATTCAAATTTATGTATGATTAAAAGCTTTCAATTGCTACTGAATTTATAAATAAAATATATTACTGACCGATACGTAGTTATGGTATAAGGTATAATTAAGATTTAAATATAGAACTAAACAGGTGATTACCTTTTTAAAGGTCGTGAAGCGCGCGAATTGTTTGGTACCTACGTTAAAGGAATCGGTTAAACTAATTCAATAATCGACTTTGATCATATGAGTAGGTAGTGACCAAAAAAACTTCTAGTCACTTTTTCCAGATTTTGATCCTTGATAGCAGCGTATAAATTCTGATCTAATCAGTAAACCAGATGAATAGGTATTATCCACCCATCCAAACACCAACTAAACAATCTACCAACTCGTGTAACAAAATAGAGTACGTAGTAGAGAAAAGTAAGCGAATAATCGTCAATGTACCCGAGAGCTGCATTTCAAATTGCCTTGCCATATTATATTCAAGTACAACTTCACGCACAAACACGGTCATTGCGAAAAATATAAATAATTCGGCGTAACGTTGATGGAAACGAGTCGGTTGGCGGGAGCGGCGACATATTTCCCGAGCGAAGCGCGAAACTGGTTTGCTAAGGGCGCACGTACCTACTACTCGTACTTACAAGGCGGTTCGCTCCTTTAAATTTAATTCTAAATAATAACTTTGCGGGATATTGAATTTTAAAATTTTTCACAAAGCTTGGCGTAAGCCTATTATGAGTTAGAGGACTCTACTAGCTTATTTTACCAGTCAACGGTTAACTGTTTTAGTAGCTAGAGCTCATGTTCAATCCCAAATATTGGACTCTTAAATGTAGCCCAGTCCGACATTTTTTTTCCAGATCGCAGTTCCACATTATCTATAACCATCTATCTAAGAAAACGATTAAAAAGAATGCTGATAAACAAATTGATAAGAAAACGTTCTAAGTGATGAGTCACGTGACATTGGATTACTACGGATGTAGCGACGTGCTCATACTTCGTATGCCGCTTTCGACCTCTATAAAACAATTCTTCAATCCTTTAAACCTTCAACTATAAACTACGGTAATTAATTAGTTAACCAGTAAAGAAAAATTACATCGTACATAAAAAATATACTTTCAGCGTAGGCAATTTATTGAACACTGAATTTGAGTGACATCAAATACGAATGTTGTTATCTAAACCTCAACGATATCTTGACTCGCGCGCTTTCCACTATGCGCGTCATTTCTGTATAGATACAATGAATTAACATATGTATTTGCGGCATTTTACGATTATTCGATAAACATCAACAGCAGTAAATAAAAAGGAATTGTGCGGACAAGAAACTTCCTTATGAACTTGTAATGAAACGTGGCTACTAAACGAAGAGCGCCATTTTTACTAGACAATAAAGGTTACAAAGATTGGTTTACAACCCTATGGCTAGTGGAAGTACGTTACAGAAATAACTGATGTGTATGTTCAACTATATCTGCTTTTACGACTCCTGCGCATCGGGCAGAGCGGCCATCGCGATCGCGACCACGTTGCAAAACCGCCGAGTTGACGATTTTAGCCCGATCGTAAAATAATACGGCAACAGTGATTTACACCCGGTGTCTATACTTCGTTCGCGTTTGATACAGAATTCGTTTTAATTCCATCCCACACCAATGCCAGCTTTCGGCCTTCTAATTAAGGTACATTGTAGATTGACGGCGAAAATTAAAAATGTCTTAAGTAAATTCGGCTTTCTAACTAATTTGAACTGTGGGCACAGTTTATAAATTTGTTTCTAGTGGGGAGTGACAATTCCATATACCTACTCGGAGACTTAGTTAAAGCGGAAAATCCGGCTTTTTACCCGACTGCGTCAGAAGGAGGGTTATGTTTTTCGAGTGTATGTATGTATGTATGTATGTTTGTATGTATGTCCATTTATTTGTGAGGCCCCACAGCCCAAACGGTTGAACGGATTTAGACATAATGAGGTACCTATCGTTGAATTCGTCAGAACTGTGGAAGTGTCACCGGCTATATGAATTTTCAAAATGGCGCCCGAAAGTGGAAGAAAAAGAGGGGATAATCTTGAGTTTTTTTCTTATCTTAGCAATATGGGTATCAAATGAAAGATCGTGAAAAGACCTGTTCACATATATATATGTCATGTAACGTTTAGGCAGACGTTTTAACACAAATTGTCAAAAACCATCCCAAAAAGTAGAATTTTTCGGCGAACCCACTAAAAAGTCTGAAATAAAAATATTATTATAAAAACAAAAAACCCGACTGCTTACAAAAGAACTCAAAAGAAAAAAACAAGTGTCACAATATCAACATAAAATACTTCATGGTGCTGCAGGCGGGGACAAACAATACTGTTACCTACGGGTAAAAAAATATTTATCACAAGTACTACGCTTGTCACCGCATGCGGCAGCATGAAGTATTTTATGTTGATATTGTGACACTTGTTTTTTTCTTTTGAGTTCTTTTGTAAGCAGTCGGGTTTTTTGTTTTTATAATAATATTTTTAAATATCAGCTTTCAACGCTTTGATGATCAAACTATCTATTGCTAAGCTAGACGAATTTTTATTGACCAGAGCATACGAGATAGGTACATACATAAGAATGTAACTTCAGTGATACTTTATTTACATATTTGGAGCAAAGGAAAATACCGAAGAAAGAGTCTAAGGTAGTAGAATAGTCGTTACAATTATACAGGCACAAACTACCTACATAATATCCGTAAGAAAGTTAACACGTAACGTTCTGGGGTAAATTTTTTCATCTAACCGCAAACGTGTCGCATAGCATCCATCTGCCCCATGGCGAAGGCCAAATTCATTGGCAAAATTGGCAAGCAGCTAGTCGGCTGCCCGCCTACCCGGAATCGAGAATTCTGGTTGCTGGCTAAGGCTGTCGAGGGCAACTTCTGTAGGTCTTCTTTTCCACCACTGCGATTACCAGATAAATCAGTTGTCCACACGGCAAAGGGGAAAACCGAACTTCTTGGCACCAGCCTTGTCGCCAATAGGTTCGTCATGTCTGTCCGTTAGTCCGTACGTCACAGCTACTTTTTTCCGAAACTATAAGAATTATATTGTTGAAACTTGGTAAATATGTAGATGTATTCTGTGAACCGCTTTAAGATTTCCACACAAAAATAGAAAAAAGCAATACATTTTGGGGGTCTCCTTACTTAGAACTAAAACTCAAATTTTTGTTTTCATGAAACCCATGCGTATAGGGTGTATCTATGGATAGGTCTTCAAAACTGCTATTAAAGTTTCTAATGTCTTTTTTTCTAAACTAAATATTTTGTGCGAGAGACACTTCCAAAGTGGTAAAATGCCCCCCCCCCCCCCGTAACTTCTAAAATGAGAGCATGATAAAACTAAAGAAAAATTATAATGTACCTTACCATGTAAACTTCCACCCAAAATTGGTTTGAACGAGATCTAGTATGTAGTTTTTTTAACACGTCTTAAATCCTAAACCGCAATGTACCTTTCATTCAATCAACTCAAATAAATATATTTTTACTAGCTGACCCGGCAAACGTTGTTTTGCCAAAAAAATGTTAAGGGTGAACAACCCTTATCACTTAGGGGTATGAAAAATAGATAGTAGCCGATTCTCAAACCTACTGAATATGCATATAAAATTTGGTAAAAATCGGTAAAGCCGTTTCGGAGGAGTAAGGTAACTAACATTGTGACACGAGAATTTTATATATAAGACTAGAGAACCGCCCGCGCTTCGCTTCGGGACCCGTATGTAACAGCTGCGTAGGTCCCGCTCCCGTAGGATTCTCGAGATAAAAAGTTGGCTCTATGTTATAACATTTACCAATGATTTAAGTAAATTAACGATATTATGTAGTATTTGATAGCGTGATTCAGAACTTGCAAATGAATTTTACTAACGCCATCTATTAACAGCATCCGGAACTAAATATCTAGCAAGCCTGCAAAGCAAGCAAATATCTGGCGTGCCTCAAGGCGGCATTCTCTCTCCCCTACTTTTTTCTATTTTTATTAACACCCTTACTCCATTTCTTGGCTGCTCTTACCATCTTTACGCGGATGATTTGCAAATTTATACTTGTGCTGACGTTAGCGACATTCAAAATGCCATTGGCAAGATTAATTCCGATCTAAATAATGTCAGCGCATGGTCACAAAATTTTGGTATAAAAGTAAACCCAGTGAAATGTCAAGCAATTGTTGTAGGCAGCCACCGTCAGTTGGCTTTTGTTGACCACAATAGGGAATATGCATGATTTTTATTTATTGTTTTTATAGCTCATTTATGTTAATATAATACCGTAAAAAAATATACGAGTCATGGGAAAGTCCAAATTTATTTTAAATTAATTAATGAAAATTGCAGTGACATAAAGCCGATTCAAACGCCGCCCTTTTGGCGCGTTCTATGGTGACGTCATCGTTCGTCAGGTTGGAGTTATTTACTAACAAGTGGTTATGAGCGAGGTTGAGAAAGAGTATTTTATAGTATTAAATTTACGTTTTCTAGTTTAATTTCATAAACGGAAGTATGGATGGAAACTGTATTGTACCTATGTGCAAGAATACGAGATGGAACGCGCCGGACAAAGTATTTTTTCATGTTCCATGGGATGCTTATATAAGAAAAATAGGTGTAAAATTGTGAAAAGAGATATTATATCTACAAAAAGCACTGCATACTGTTGTGAAGATCATTTTAACGTAAGAAGAAAATAATTATTTCTACCAAATATTATTTATTAGTTTTGGTTTAATTTGGCTAACAAAAGTACAAACCCTAAAAAGTTGTTGTAAGATTCTCGTTCAGATCTGGGATAAAAACAGATTTGATTATAAAGTATTCCCAAACACGGATTTATTTATTAACAACCATTTATTCCTAAAATGTGATATGAAGGATATAATATAATTTGTATGTAGAAGGTAAACGTCTAAATCTTTACAGGTTATGTTAAAGACTTTTATGAATTACTTAGAAAAACTGTACGAGAACCATGTACCTAAATTAAATATCTATCACTTCCTCACCTTGCAGCTCTGACTCCCCTGATTTCAGCTGATGCAAAATCATTATTTGAGGCGAAGTACGAACTCATCATGAAAGCATCTATGTACAGTAGTACACTGGAGCTTGGTGCTCAATAAAAGATGATTGTTCATCATCACGATGAACAATGGGTTTAATTCTGGACTTTGCAAATACAATTATCATCTAATTTAATTTAATACGTGAGAAAGCTTATTCACTGTGCGCTCCGTTAATAGAATGTTCGAGTCCGAATGTACGTAAGTCGCGGGTAAAATATAATTTTCACCACACAAACTACCGACATTATTGCGAGCGCCTGCACAAGTTTTCAAAGCAATTTGACGTCAGTGAATGTAACTGTAGGCGCAAACAATCAATTATCGGAAGATTATCCGATTGCGCCTTTTGAGATCCACTTTCAGACATTGTTAGTCATTCAACACATCACTAACAAACAAAAATCACGCAAGAAGTATACGATAAACTCTGAAAGCAATCAAATTAACTGAAATATAAATGAAAACAGCTAGTTCTAGTATGTTTTTGACATGTCCATCGCAAAGGATGACGTCACGCCGATGTCTATCCAATGGCGTTGCGTTTCGACATTTTAAATTTGCCTCGTAAAATTTGCACTTTTTATAAATTTATTTTAGTGATTTTAAAAAGATTAAATAGAAAATAATGTGACAGATATCATTATTTTAGCGATAACGACTGTACAAAAAATATTTACTTAAATTTGAATGACATGCATATTCCCTATTCAGTAGCGCCTGTCATGTTTGAAGGTTCGAAAATACCTTTCTCTAACTGCGTCAAAGACCTTGGCATTCACATTGACTGCTCTTTAAGCTGGACTTCGCAGGTTAATGAAACATGTCGCGCTGTAATGGCCTCTTTAACTTTTCTCAACCGGCTCAGAAATTTCCTTCCTATTGAGACCAAAATTAGCCTGGTTCAAGCACTAATTTTCCCAATTATTGATTATGGCGATGGCGACGTGTGTTACTCAGATCTCAGTGAGGCTCTTCTGGACAAACTGGATCATCTCATTAATAACGCCGTTCGCTTTGTCTTCTGCTTACGCAAGTTCGATCGTATTTCCTCTTATCGTTCTAAGCTTAAATGGCTTCCTATCCGTCAGCGACGGCAAATTAGGTTACTCTGTACACTGTTTTCCATTCTTTTCGAAAGTCACTCTCCCGATTATTTAAAATCAAAATTCTCCTATCTACATTCTTCCCATGATCGACAGCTTCGCTCTGCTGAGTCTCACGTTCTCTCTTTCCCGCTGCATCGATCTAGTTTTATGTCAAATTCTTTTGCTGTTCAGGCAATTCGTTCTTGGAATGCTCTACCTGAAGAACTTCGGAAGCCGGGAACTAAGTTCTGCTTTAAGAAAAGGTTACAAACTTTCCTGATTGACCAATGCTTAAAATAGACGTCACATCATCTGAAATATCTATATATTTATATCATATTTATCAGTGTATTATATATTATGATAGTGAATATATATACATTTATTGTTAATTTATATATTATATACAAATTATATATGTATATTTTGTTATTTATATATATTATATTTATGTGTGTATACCTAATTTATTTTACTTATTATTTTATGAAATAATACTTACACTATCAATTTAATATTAATAGCATAATACCGCTCTTCGTGTATATCAGTTTGGCCTAGTGGTTAGCTGGTAGAGAATGCTTTAAGCATTAAGCTCGCCATATGTACCCTATTTGTTTTTTTGTGGTCATTAAAGCTTAAATAAATAAATAAATAACAAAACATCGATCTTCCCATGGGAATGAGATGTTTTTCCACGGTAAAAAGTAGCCTACGTCACTCTCCACCCTCCTAACTATCCCCACACACATAAACCATACCATATAATAGCCATGTAGCGACGTGAAAGAGTCACAAACAAACAAACACACTTTCACATTTATAATATTAGTAAGGATTATATTATACTAGAGAACCGCCCGCGCTTCGCTTCGGGACCCGTAGGTAACAGCCGCGTAGGTCCCGCTCCCGTAGGAATTTAGGCTAAAAAGTAACCTACTACTCGCTCTCTTCACTCCACCCTGTCTGAGGTGTGTGGAGCCCTCGGGACAGTTAGTTCCCCTTTGGGGGTGTCTCTCGCGGCCCGTTAAAACGGGCCGGTTCTTGGGCTGGGCCCTAAGGCCCTTGGTTGTCCATCTGTGGTTAACCAATAGGTCAAGTCCGGTGAGTGGTGGCCTTTTTACAGGCCACAGAGTCTTAAACAGGATGGGGTTCATCTTCGCGCCGCCCAGGTGATCGAGGCCCTACCGGGTGAATCCCGCTGGTGGGAAGCCCAGCAGGAGCCGATCAGCGCCGGGCGACGACTTACGAAGCCCCAGTATCAGTCAGTGCTAGGCCCGTCCCGCGCAACCAGCAAGTCGCGCGGGAAGGCCCAGCGGTCCGGTGGACGGGCGTGGAGCGGCGCCAGGTCCTGCAGATGCGGGAACCGCGACGCGTCGACACGCCCGAACATGTTGCGTGCCAATCTCTCGATGAAGTCGTCCAGGCTCTCGACTCGAAGGTCCCTCTGGTCCGCTGGCACTATCCTGTTGGCTGAGCAACTTGCGGACATCAGTCAACAGGATAGTGCCAGCGGGCGGGCGGTACACTGAATACAGCCGGAGCGGGGAGTTCTCGAGGCAGAGCTAAAGTAGCCTATTACATTTGCCTATGACTTAAGTAAATTACATGTAGTATTTGATAGCGTAATTCAGAACTTGCAAATGAATTTTATTACCGCCATCTATTAACAACTCCGAAAATAAATATCTAGCAACTAACAAAACATCGATCTTCCCATGGGAATGGGATACATTTGCCTATGACTTAAGTAAATTACATGTAGTATTTGATAGCGTAATTCAGAACTTGCAAATGAATTTTATTACCGCCATCTATTAACAACTCCTAAAATAAATATCTAGCTACTAACAAAACATCGATCTTCCCATGGGAATGGGATGTTTTTCCGCGGTAAAAAGTAGCCTACGTCACTCTCCACCCTCCTAACTATCCCCACACACATAAACCTTACCATATAATAGCTTTGTTGCGACGTGAAAGCGTCACAAACAAACAAACAAACACACTTCCACATTTATAATATTAGTAAGGATTTTTTTAATTTGATCGCAGCGCTAACTGTCGGGACAGACTAAAAATATTTGACACTGCGATGGTAGCGCCTCAAAGCCACTGTAACACACACAACAAATTTCATTAAAATCGGTCCAGCCGTTTAGGAGGAGTTCAGTGACATACACACGCACAGAAGAATTATATATATTATAAGATAATCTGTTACTAGCTGCTACGGAACCCTTCATGAGTGAGCCCGACTCGCACTTGGCCAATTTTTACTCATAAGTAGGTATGTCGGACGAGCACTACTGTCCCTCGATACCAAGAAGTCGAGTGAACCAGATGGTGTTTCCGCAGTGGTGCTTAAGACGTGTGCTCCCGAGTTTACTCCCGTTTCAAAGCGCCTATTTAGCTGTCCTACACCGGCAGTACGTGTTTCTTCACTGACGTTCAGATGGCGATCTTTTAGCATATCATACTCATCGATGTGCTCAGGCCCTTGACTTCATAGCAACGAGGAAGCATTGGTGATCATCCTGGATATCGCTAAGGCCTTCGACCGGATCTGGGAGGGCTCTTCTCTCGAAGCATCCATCTTCGGTCTCCCTGAGAGGTCATGCAATTGGGTAACCAGATTAGTATCTGAGCGACATTAAAGGCCGTACTTGACGGTTGTTGCTCTGATATGAAACCTATAAATGCTGGTGTTCCCCAAAGGTCTGTGCTGTCTCCTACTCTGTTCATTCTGCATATTAATGATATGCTGGAGCGTGCAACCGGTATTCATTGCTATGAAGTTATGAAGATGAATAACACGGGAGGAAACTTGTGTCTGAAGTTGAGAACTCTCTGGAGAAAGACTCGGAATGGGGACGACTCAGTTGAGTTCAACCCCAAGAAGACACAAGTTTGCGCATTTTTCGCTTAGAAAACCCCATTTGTCATAGCGCCGGAGCGCCTCCATTCCAGGGTACCGCGAACACTGTTAGTAAATGTGTCGGTGTGTCGATGTCATCTGGAAGCTAAGGCCAAATTGGCCTCCGAAATGCTTGGCGTCATGAACCGGGCGAAGCAGTAATTCAAGGCGAAGGATCTACTGATGCTTTATAAAGCTCAGGACAGCTCTCACATGGAGTACTGTTCTCATCTCTAGGCTGGGGCGACACAATATCAGCTTAGTCCTTGACGCCGTGCAAATGCGCGCAGTTCGAGTTGTCAACGATCCACGAGTCACTAACAGGCTAGAACACCTAGGTTTTAGGAAAGAAATAGGATGTCTCTGCGTATTCCAACGACTTTGCAACGGTGAGTGTTCCGAGAAATTGTGCGATGAGGTGCCAACTTCACCCTTCCATCAACGCACCACTCGCTTAAGATTGAAGTATCATTCTCATCCCTTGGATTCGTGACGGATAAGGACGCTCCGATTTTCACGATCATTTTTGCCGCGAACTTGCATGCTTTGGAATGAGCTTTCTTCTGAGGTACGCCCGGAGCGCTTTAATATATGGGGTTCTTCAAAAAAGGTGTAAAAAGAGTTCTCCTTCAGGACCGGCGTTGCACTGGTGACTGCCCTGGTGTTGCTCGTGTCCATGGGTGACGATGAACACTTACCATCAGGTGGCACGTCCGCTTTCACGTCAGCCCGTTAGGCTATGAAAAAAGGACCGTGGCTGGGTATAGTTTGCTAGTTAGGGCCATACCTATTATTTCAGAAAGTTGCCCCACCCTGAGCCCAGGGCTGGCTACGCCCATGGTACTAGGTAGATTATGACTTTGAGATGAGTTAACACTACGAATATGAGAGGTACTGTGACAATTGTGTGGTACAGTGACAATAGAAAAGTGAGACGAAAAGGTTTAGTGACCCGATATAATATGCGATTAAGCAGACCGTAAGTTTTAGTCTATTTTAAACTTGAAACACACAAAAAGAGATAAATCCGTTTTAAAATTCAAACAACCATGTGTAACTTTATCTATTCTTTATTTTGCTAAACAGTACAGTATCACGTAAAAAGGTTTTCTAACTTGTATTGTTATTGTAGGTACATATCTCCACATGAATATCAATACAATTGCGCTACGTGCTTTAATGTTGATAATTCATTATCAGTACCTAATCATTAAGCGTCATAAAATCTTTGTAGAGATAAGGTTTTCAGCGTAACTGAAACGAAACATTCCTTCATTATACCTTTTTTGGTACCTAACTTTGGAAACAAATAATTAATAACGTGAAAATATTTTTTTGACCGGAATCTTAGCCTTGGACATGTGTGACATACCACAAGTGTCAACGGAAAGTGTCGAGACAGTCTCTTTTAGTATTTCAAAATCATTTGTGGCTTTAATTCAAAGAATTAAATCAAGTAAATGCTTAAAATTATTGTTTAAGAAGTTCTACTTTTGAGATCGTAATTTAGGTGTTTTAAATACGAATGTATGGAACAAGAGGTTAACTCTATGTCTAAGTAAGTACTTAATGGTAAATATGTTTTTGTAATGTACAGCCATTCAGTTCTTGAACTATGAAAAAACATTTTACACGGTACATTTTTTCAAAATTCATGTAATCCTGAATACGCAAACTTCTGTATTCGAATTTCGGGCTGTAAAAGGGTAGGTATTTAATTTAAAACTTTATCTGTACGTACACGTGGCAAACCTTTTTATCTTAAATGATATTGACAGTATGGCGATTTCGTCAATAGCTACTTATCTAGTTATTGCCAATTATTATGATGTGAGCCAACAGCAGGTTAAAATCCTGGGAAATTGTTAAATTTGCGTTCCCAACACTGCCACCGCTTTGCTGAACTTTGAGAAGTATGCGAAAAATATTATGAAACATTATTTCAATTTATTTGATTACCTACAGTAGCAATCGCAGTTCCCCAGAAAATAACACAATACTTACTAATAAGAGTGGATAATATATGTTGTATACTTGTCACACAATCAAACCTGACCTAATTAAAGAGATGGACCCCAGAAACGTACTACTGTTTATCCAGACTGTAGGCCTGGAGGACCAGTTCTAACCAAAACTAGGATAAGATCAATAGATCAGATGGTCAGATCAGACACCTAATTAATAATAATAAGGGTAAATCTCTTGTGACGCTCAGCATAAAATCAGAGCATATACTTACATCGGTAAGTTGCAAGATCACACATTACCAACATATGTATTTCTTTACATTATTAAGCTATTGCATAGCTTTTATCGCGGGCCTTGGGCGCGGGGACCGAATGCAAAAATTTCGTAACGAATAGTAGATTGTATGACAAGGGTGCAAAGTAATATTTTTTCGGCGAGGGCGTTTTTTGAATCCAGAGCGAAGTGAGGGATTCTAGAGTAGAATCCCGAGCGTAGCGAGGGATTCTTTAGTAGAATCCCGAACGTAGCGAGGGATTCAAAGTACGTCGCCCGAGCCAAAAATATACTTGCACCCGAGTGATACACTCTACTTTTCATCACCCACTATGAGAAAATAATATAAGTATACCTATATAATAGAAAATAATATGTAAAAATGCACGAAAACTAAATTTTAATTTGAAAACGAAATCTTAATTTGATTTCTTTTTTTATTATTCAGCTGGCGGGGCCCTCGCGTCGTACCAGACATTCTTTATTCAAACAATATTTGCGTTCGATTTCTTTAGCGCAAAATACTAAAATGTTCTAAATTCAAAATAGGACGGAAAAGATCTAGCCGGCAGGAAAAGTTGTATGAAAATTCATTCCCGCCCGCTGAATAGAAAACAGCAACTTTGGAACCCCGTAAGTCCGAACCAAGTCGTCTTTTTCGAATAGGTGTGATGAAAAAATTATTACACCCCCATCACCCACACACAGACATAGTTACTATGTCTGTGCACCCACACATCGATAAATACCAGAACTTTTAACTGAGTTAACTAACTTTTACTTTATAACGGCTAAACCGATTTGGCTAATTTTAGTCTTGAAATATTCGTGGAAGTTCAGGGAAGGTTGCAGCGATGAGAAAATATGGTAAAATTGCGAGGAAAATACTAAAAATGAAAATTTTAATTTCCCATACAAATCTTACCTGTCAAACATTTGATTTTCGCCCCGTCGGTTCGGTGTTTTAAGAATAATTACATGTAGATCTGGATTAAATAAGGCGTTGGAATCGACAACATGTATTCATAATAGTTGAATTATCGCGTATTTAAATTTAAAACATACAAAATAACATGACATAAAATAATGACACTATATTAATGACTTGAGGGTGATAGAGACAGTGCCATACAGGCAAGGCAAACTGTAAGGCACTGTCTCTGTCACCCACACGTCATTCACGCGCCAAAAGATCGTTGTAGGACTTAAATGTCAAATGTCAATTTTCTTTTTAAAAAGAATTATTTTGTCAACTGAAATAGTTCTTATGCTATGTTCTTATGTTAGTTCAGAATATTTAAATCTTCTTTGCACAAATTAATGCATTATCCGTTTCTAATAAAGATTAAAATGTCTTGCACCTATAACCTATAATGTGACGTTATGATGTACATACGTATTCTTAACAATTAGGCTTACCTACGTCATTATTATGCGTCTCTTTCAGTGATATTGCCTATGAACTTTGATGTAACTTTTGATAACTAGGCAACTAAATGAAAACTGGTGTACACCACTTTCTTGGCCCACTGTAAAACAGTACTTATATAATTTGTGTACAAAGTGTTTTAAATATGAATAAACAAAGTGCATTTATTAATGAAGAAAGTCACGAAAAAATTGTGAATGAAAATGAGTTATTACTCTATATACATACATTCATTTTATTATTATTATCACAAATGCAGTATTATTTTTTGTTTTGTTAATTTATATACCTATAATGCTATGCAATAGCTTTACCGCGGCAGTCTCCGAGTGCCACACGTCTTTTTTTTAAACTAACATTATTTTACGCGAGGTGAGATCTTCAAAGCACACTCAGCTCTGTCAAGCAGATCCAGCTCCCTGAAATCGTTTCGGCAGATGACTTACATGTCCGAAAAGAACTCTCACTTTACCTTCCAAGACCACTCGCCGTAGGGATTTGTTGAAGCGATGGCGTAGCTTGACGTTCGGAAAGTGTTTGTAAAAACCTACTTCGAAGAAATAAATAATTTGAATTTGAATTTGAATTTGAATTCCAGGAAAGGCACCACAGCCCGTAGACGGCGTCGCGTCGCGTCTCGTCTCGGTGTGAGTTGACCCTTAGGCTACGGCTTCAAAGCGAAAATATAAATCCATACTAATATACTATATACTAATTTACTAATTTACAACATAGCTATTATATGGTATGGTTTATGTGTGTAGGGATAGTTAGGAGGGTGAAGAGTAACGTAGGCTACTTTTTGCCGCGGTAAAACATCTCATTCCCACGGGAAATCGATGTTTTGTTATTATCTATATATTTACTTCCGGCTGTTGTTAATCGATGGCGTTAGTAAAATTCATTTGCAAGTTCTGAATCACGCAATCAAATGCTAGATACAGGAATAAAATTTTACATAAATGTCATAGGCAAGCAATAAATTCAATTGAATTTTGAATTTGCAATGCAATGGATAAATTGTTGTTTTGATTTTATAACCATACTTATATTATAAATGCGTGAGTATGTCTGTTTGTGACTCTTTCACGACTAAACCACCGGCCCGATTTGAATGAAATTTTGAATGAAAACTGTTGAAAACCAACAAGGCTCACACATAGGATTTTTTTAATCAACCCCTAAAAGCTCGATATAGGGGATGAAAATTTGTATGAAAAATTTAAACCACTTGACCGATTTCAATGATTTTACTCAGGAAGATGGTTGATGATGCAAGGTCAAACAATTATGTAGGTTAACTATATTTTTGAAACCACCCCTAAGGAACTTAAATAGAGGATAAAAATGGAAAGTGATCCCGTTTCGTGATATAAACGAATTCCACGCGGGCGAAGCTGCGGGCAGAAGCTGGTTTTTCATATTGCGGAAAATCGCAATATCCCAAAAATATTTACTACCCATTCTACATAAATACCCTCCTACTTCTCAAATTTGATTTCATAAATAAAAAAATATCTGAATCAATATTCGCAATCCAAAGGAAAAAATCTTTATTTTTTTAGTAATGTCTTCTAATATTGAGAAATGTAATTTTTTTTACTAAAATAACAGCTTGGATATGTACTCTTACACCATTTGTAACTATCAATTATGGTCAGGTTTTCTTGAAATAATAATAAATAAATCCATACAAATTCGGTAGTCTAATAATCAAAATGAAACTCAATCCCTGTAATGATAATATGAAAGTAACCTTAGTAAAGGCTAGCGCATATTGGGGCAAGCCGTGACGCAGCGCGTCGCATTGAAAAACTGTGTCAACACATCAATTGTTTTTAAAAACTCATAAAAGGTACAGTATAATAAAATATATATTTCTTCGTGTAAATTTTTAATTCTTCAACTTAAGTTGGAAGGAGTGGGTAAAAAAGGGGACATAGATTGGCAATGACTATCTGCGGCACGCCTGTAAAGTATTCTAGTCTTAAATCAGACGAAGATGACGTTAAATACAGACGTATACCTACGTCTTATTATTACTTTGAGGTAAAAACATGATTCAAATAAGTATGTACAAAAAAGAGATCCGATGACAAAACCAACAAAATACCTGTAATTAAAAATAATTATTTTATTTGTTTCCACTGTACATCTTGTTATATGGAAACAGACATATTGGAAGAACATAAAGCATACTGTCATCAAAATGTCATTGAAACATAAATCAAAGGGAGCAGAGGACTTGCGAAATTAGCGACGATGACGGCGTGGCAAGGACGACACAGGACGAGTCACTTGTCCTCTATCGTTATGCGCAGGTAGCGGCCAGAGGACGACATGCCCATTGTTTATCGCTGTTAATTATTATGCCCCAACGCAGACAAACGTTTGCCGAATACCGACCACGGCCGCCGCCCGCGCTTCACACCGCGCAAAATATTCTGATACGGTATCGTTTCTACCTGAGAAGTAACTAAATATTTAATTCGCGCACCGTACCATGCAAGCGAATGAGTGCGCCAATCAAAGGCCAAAACGATAATTTATGTTATAGTTGTTACTGGATTCGAGCGATTCATAGACGAAACGCTCCGCTGTAATCATTAACAGAAAATCGAAGTGACATTTGGCGACAGACTACTGCGGCTATCACGCTTGCAGTATCGCGCTCGATTGAGGACCGTTACGTGAAACGTCGAGTGTGCGGGGCGGGGCAGGGCCGACCCGACCACGATGGCGGCCGAGTGCCGCCGAGAGCCGAGTGCCGAGACGACGACGTACGGCCGGGGGACGCGGGGGTGCGCCACTTTATCGCGGCGAGCTGGCAACATCGCGCGGGGTGGGAGCGCCCCGCGGCGCAACCTCTCACTCACCGTCGCCGGCTCGCCAGCCAGTGTTACCTTTGACGGTCGAACGTGTGGTTGTCTGATGTCAGTGACGTCGACGTCGGCACTCGCGCAACACGTCTATGATGTTTCGGTGAAATTAAACTCGGGAGTCGTGTGTGAACGATAATAAATTTATTATCAAACATTGGAGTAAAGTGGACGGTGCGGACCTCACCTTGGATTTAGAGGTTTATGTTGAACTGTGAAAAAGTGACATTTGAAATTTTTAAAGGATATAAACAGTGCAGTGGCCCACCAAAATAAGGATTGCAAAGTGACAATACTTGGATTGAGTGAAAAATATTATGCTAGTGGATAAACATACATCACAGGTGCCGATAAAAATCAGTGATTGAGTTAAACTATTAAGGTGTGTTGATCAACGTTGTTAAAAGTTTTTTTTTTATATTTTTCAATAAAACGTTACTGCATAAAATATAAAATGCTCCGAAGATATTATGAAGTAAAAAAAAAAGAAATACGCAACGTCAATGTGCAAATAAATATTCAAAACACTCAAGTGTAACATAAACTTCGCTGGAATTTAATTATCTCAGCTGATCGAAATTGCGAATGATCGCACGAAACGTTCATCGTTGCTGAAAAGTTTATGAGAAGATGGAACCAAAAAGAAAAAAATATGTCCATAAAATATTTGGGTCCACTCAAATATTTTGTAAAATTTAATCTCCGAAAAATATTGATGAACGGAAGCGTGTTAAATGTGAAATCAGTGATTTAAATAACAACTTTTGAAAACTACCTGCAGAACGTTACGTTTTCTGCCACGATGAACGATTCGTGGACTGTTGACGTTCAACGCTCAACAATGTAAAAAATTAAAGCGATAAGAGAAAATCAAATGCAGTAGTACAAGACGGCGTACACCGAAGAAAATCGGGATTATCGTAACTGTTATGGTCGAATCATTCTACCAAATTTTAAATTTTGAGTGTGGTAGAATTAGAAGTAGATATTCGAAATTTTGCCGGAATAGAGGATACAACGAAGTGCATGGTTTCAGGGGGTGGTGCGAAGCGACAGGACGGCGAACCCTGGTAGCAACGGGTACGCAGGGGCTATAGCCTACTCAGGAGCACACGCTCCTCAGCCCAGCAAGCACAACCCTCTGCAAGGGACCATAGGGTACCGAGTCAACGCCCCTAGGTGAGTCGGAACTGATTTTTGAAGTGATGATAATTTTCCAGTGAAAAATAAAAAAACAGTGATTGTAAGGAAAATAATTAATTTTAAATTAAAAACAGAAAATATGTTATCATAGCCTTATAAGTAATAAAACTAAGTAAATTGTTGTATTTCACGTAATTTTTACCTTACGAAAATAATAATTATCAAATGAGTGTAACGAAGACTAGTTTCATTCGTGTTACCATCTCAAATATTTTTCCTTACAAGCTACTGTTTTTATCTTATCCGTACGGAACAAGTTTGTTTACATTATAACAAAGTGAGTGTAATATGTGTGAAGTGTCATAGTTTAAGAGCAAAACAAAAATAAATACATGTTCAAAACATCCAGTTGTGGCAAGTATTTAGCGCATGTTGTGTGAAAAATCTTAATATATTAATTAAGCGCTTAAATCAACAAGGCCAAAACCTCTTAACCTTTATTGACTTAAATGGCTAAGTTATCCCCACATAATCGAAGGGTTAGTTAAACGTAGACAAGTAACAAACGGAGCGCGCGGCGCGCATCGGTGCAATTATAATGAAAGAAATGAAATGTGTTCTTCCATTCACACGCACAAACGCTTTAGGCGCCCAACGCACACAGGCACGCTCCATTGCACTCACACAACGATACCGCACGCTCACCACCACACCGGACACTCACACAAGCAGACGGCGGGAATGCAAGCGGTGACTGCACTTTAGCGCTTACAATAAACACAAACAAACAAAACATTAACACACTCAGCGCATCCAGTATGTATAGTACGTGGTCCATTAAAACAATTTAATTTTTTATTTATTACTTTTTAACAAACTTTCTCCAAATACTTCCTAAAATTAGAAATATCTGAATTAATATTATTAATAACAATAAATGTGAATAACGCGTTATAAAAAAAATTGAGCAGGTGTTAAGTTGAGGCGCTTAACGGCTTTGTTTTGTAGTCACCTTTACAAACGACATATTGTTGATGGCTGCGTGCCTCTATACAAAACCAATAAGTACCTAAATAATAATAAAACTGGGGACCGGCAACGATTGTGTGAACAGAACACAGGAAGTCTACTTAATTTCGAAGGTAGCGAGAAACGGTTGTTGTGAATTAAAATCGCGCATAAATAAATAATTAATGAAGATTTTACGTAGTTTAAGCTGAAGAATTTTAGAATTAAACATATAATAATTCGAATCCGCAAACTACTTACAAGCAAAGAATTTCAATAATAATAAAAGATTTGTATCACTGAGTAACGAGCCGTGGGAAAAAACGTCAGTTTTCAACGGGCGTAGCTGTCGGGGGCGGATGCACCGACACAACATGCATTACACCACGTGCTCAATAGAACGGATTCAACTATTCCACAAAAAATTATTTGATTTCAATTTTTTTGTTTTCTGTCTAAAAGATAACAATTTTCAAAATATATTTTTACTTTGATTCACTTTAATTATTTTCGCAATCACTTGGGACGTTATTATACGAAATGATACATTAATCACTGCAGCATTCTTCTTTACACTTATTAATGGAATGTACCAAAATAACTGTAGAATGAAGACACAATTAAGGTGAAAACGCAAAACTCTATTTTGTACATAATATATCAGTGAACAAAACAGAAACAATAAATCGGGATTACTTTCCAACCGACCCAGCTAGGTCGACATCATGATCGGGGAAACAAATTATTATCAGGAGCATCGTAATAAAGCCCCATATTGACGCGAGCGGGCCCACTTACCCTACGCCGCGCGACCCTTCCCGTTCATTGTTACACTCACCCTAGCTTGCCTCCATTTGTTACCCCCGGAATTCGCTCCTTTAACCATGATTCATACCAAACAGAACGACAATTGACGAACGCGAGATAATAATCGAAATTTTTAAATTTGGACACTCATCTAAACTATGCTAATTAATTGAAGAGGTAAGAAATTTGATTACCAAAAACATAAAAGGATTCAATCAAAATTTCAAAGCCTAACTAATTATAATGGACAAAAATCGTAAAGTTTGTGACATTTGACAACGATGGCCATAGGTATAGGTAACCATCGATTGAATATGAAAACGTTAATGCTGTTAAGAATTATAGCAATGTGCGCACAAGCCACAATGACGTGAAGTGGCATTTAAACAGGGGTGACCAACTGTCGTTGAAACAGGGGCGGAACACGCCACGGCTTCACGCTACATGATAACAATCTATACGAAGCTCACAATTAATGCACTATTTAACACTTAAACCACTGTAGTAATTAAACATCATTCAAATTATCTTAACAATCGTGAAAACAATTTTATCTTTATGCTTGGACTTGACCACTTTAATTTAACACAAAACATTAGAAAAACATTAGAAAATACCTTAATTATTTAAACGAGCCCGTAAGCTTGCGATACTATAGTAACAAAGGTTAATCGAAATTAACATAGTGAAATAATAAAATTATAAAAACAATAATAGTACTTTAAATTCAAGAGCTCGGTGCTCCATTTTATTTATTTTGATGGAAGAACTTTATTAAACATGTGATTGCCGTCATTGCCAATTAGCTAAGAATTCACCACTCCTGCGCGCAACAATCTAAAATTAACTGCAGCCAATGTATCAAAATACCTACGCGTAACTCTCGCTCATCTCTCAATAGTATGCCAAACACCTTCCAGTTTCTCAAAATAGCAACAAGCCCATTCATATTTACTCATTAAACTACAGACGTTGATATTTCCTTCTACGCAAGTGAAGTGATTTTCATTATAAATACACGTAGTCTACACAACATTATAAGCAGCGTTAAAGAAAGATAAAAATATCGCCACTTTTAAAGACAATTATAAAGTTGCCGCCAAAATGGTGGAACGTCCAGGAGCGGCAGTATTCGATCTTCAATCAGTATTTTCATTGCAAATTGTAGACATTCTGTCTCAAGCTGCATACACTTTTACCGACCATCGAGGTACCTAACACAAAAAGGCATATTCCAAGAATTATCTCAAAAGAAATGCCGGAGTCGACCGCATGCATTCAAGATCCCAAATATTTTGAACGGAACGTAAGTGATTATTCGGATGTGGTACCACTTTTACAAAAAGTGCACCAGGATACAGAACACATTTTTTTGTCGGCTACACATTTCGGTCGGCAAAAAGAAAAAAGCACAGACAAAACTATAAAAAGACGTGCAGGTCGGACGAAGTTTACCTAAGGAAGGACCCTTGTAAATCATCTGCAACCTCGATGAATAGAGACGACGAGTTGAGCGTTGTTGACTCGCGTGTTTATTGGTTGTCGACGCTACTAAGTATCTGTTAAGCTATTTATGAGAATACTTAAGTAGTGCTAAGAAAAATACAAATAAGTGGCTGTAACCAGCTCAATTAATTACTCGTATTCGCGTATTGGCTCATAATTATCATTTAGATGTTTTGTTTACAGTATAAAATTATTTTTGATACCTTATGATTAACGCTAGAAAAATTTAACAGCATAATTGTTAATTTTCAGTTTTGTACCTACATAGGTAACGATAAACCGTTAACGAGCCCAAAGTAACCAACCATAATATGCATAAATATTGTAGGAATCATTTTAAACGGCATAAAACTTCGCACACCAATATGGTTCACAACTACAGAGAAACTGCAACAATGGGTAGTTCGTACGAGTGTTTGTCGGGCATTTGTCGAACGGGAATTATTAGGAAGGGCTCCGGGAAGGCTCGGGAATTCGCCCCAAAAGCAGTTCACATGAATCGGGCTCCCACTCCGGCGCCATACAAAAAATCAAATACATCCCGAGAG
This sequence comes from Hesperia comma, assembly GCA_905404135.1. Taxonomy (NCBI): domain Eukaryota; kingdom Metazoa; phylum Arthropoda; class Insecta; order Lepidoptera; family Hesperiidae; genus Hesperia; species Hesperia comma. The sequence goes on along the minus strand of FR990021.1, from coordinate 7,501,048 downwards.
AAACACAGGGGTAACAACGCGTCACTATACGTCCATATTGATTTTTTTCTTCTATTGTTCGTAAAATAATAAAACCTCGGCGCGTATTAAGAAAAATCTTGCTTCAATAAAATTTGGATTGAATATGGAGGCTGTGTTTATTAATAAAATCGAAGTATTAACGTGTGGAATGTAAAATGTTCGACTGCGCAAGGCCACTTGCAATAGAATAGAAACTACTCATATCGTGAGTGAAATAGAATTAACTGTTTTCGAATTTCAATATAAATGTCTGATGAAACTATGAATTAAATGTTTTATTTAAACCAATGATTTTGCAGTTGCAAGTTTGCAGTAGTTTTGCTTTGTTGCAATCAATGACAAAATTTTGAAATAGACAGTTAGCTCACGTCTGTACAAACATGTTATCAGATTAAAATTGTCAACCGACACCGTCAAGAGCGTGTTTATAGGGCACGTAATTTTTTATCATGGCATTGATTTTTTATTAATTTGCTAATGCCAAAATTTTATTTGAATTGGAACATCAGTCCTATTTCAAAACCTAGTCATAAAATTAAGAGTAAGAGATTTCATAATTAGAAATGTTATTATTATTTATCACAGAATAAAGTTTCTGAAAATGTACCTAATCATAACAACACAGCATTAATCAACATGAAGCACGAGTCACATTTATTATTCCGGCCCGATAAAGTTCAAATTTCATGCATCCTAAAGTTAAAACTGTAAGGGCTCATTCCCACGGAATACGTCTTTGACGATTCGGCAAAAAACACGATACGTCTTGACGGATGGACGTTCACATTGAATACGGAATCGTGTTTTTTCACGATTCGTCAAAATATCCGCATTGAAGTTCACATTTATTTCGTGATTTAGCTCAGTTCAGATTGGTTCAGAAACACAATGGACGTGAATACTTTAATCTTGTGTTGGTATTATCGTCGATGTAAAAATAGAAGAAAAATAAGAAGAAAATACTAAAAATCACGATTCGTGATTTCTAAAAGACGTATCCGTCATAATCATAAAACATTCACGATTCGTGATTTCTAAAAGACGTATCCGTATTCGTCTTTTTTCACGATTCGTCAAGCGTGTGAACATGAGTATTTAAAAAGCATTGCCGCCGTCAAAAAAAAATAACGAATCGTGAAAAGACGATTCGTGAAAAAAGACGATTCGTCCTCGTGTGAATGAGCCCTAACTTCTTTGACGGTTATTCCCAATACCAAAGAACTATGGAAATATTAATAATCCCAAGTTTTGAAAAGGAAACAAACTATATATTTGTTTTGATTGTTCCAGCAGCTATGGGTGCGCCGGCGGTACGGGCGCGATGAGCGGCGGCGGCGAGAACGCGCAGTTCGGCGCCACCGCCGCCATGGTCGCCGCGGCCACAACGGCCGCGATGCAGGACTCGCAGCCCTTCTCGCAGGTATGTATAAGGACGACGGAAAAGTAAGGTGTAATTCGAATCTTCACGCGGTCAACACTATGACTAGTGTTAGGTTATCTCACAAAAACTAATTTATTTATTCGTTCCAGATGCAAAACAATATGACTATGGGAAACCCCCAGTATAGCGCAATGAATGGCTATGGCCAGCAGCGCAGTCATAACCCCGCCATGACTGGCATGGGAATGGGTGGTAATGGCGGTATGAACGGTATGAATGGAATGACCAACATGGGTCAAATGGGAAATGCTGGAATGAATGGCATGAATCCTATGGCGCAGATGGCAAATATGGGAATGCACGCCAATATGATGTCCTCGCAAATGGGTCCTGGGCAAATGGGAGGTTCTGCCAAAATGGGGCCAGGATACCAAAGGCGGCACACGCCTTATCCTTCGGGAACAATGCTAATGGGTACGCGAAAGGCTCAGTATATGGGAGGGCAAGCGAGTTTCGGGCCTGGTCAGTATCCTGCTGGTTATGGTGGTCGACCGGGCTTCCAAGGACAGTATCCACCCCAACAGCCTTTAGGTCCCTCTGGGAATTTCGGAGCTGCGATGAGAGGTACCATGCGTCAATCAACGCCGCCCTATTCCAATCAGGGACAATATTTCAATGGTGGGGTACCGAGTCAATTCCCGCAACATCAAGCTGGAAACGGTCAATATGGAGGCCAGTACAGTGGACAATTTGCACAAGAAGTTGCGATGAGAACTAGCATGAGCTACCAACATAGTCCTGTGCCAGGAAATCCAACACCGCCCTTGACACCCGCTAGTAGCATGCCTCCATACATAAGTCCGAATGCTGATGTAAAACCCCACTTCAATGAGCTCAAACCCCCTATGGGAATACAAAGTAAGTATTATAAAATCATTTCATTAGGCAATTACTTACTATGACTAAAAGACTAATATAAACTTCATTACTAATGAAACAAATTTTCTTTTTCAGATGATGAGCTCCGGTTAACATTCCCTGTAAGAGATGGTATTATTTTACCACCATTTAGACTAGAACATAATTTAGCAGTTAGCAATCATGTATTCCAATTGAAACCTACGGTCCATTCAACTTTGATATGGAGGTAAATATTGTTAAATAAAATTATATTCCATAGAAACTTTAAATGGGTTTTATTTGTGACCGAATTTAATTCAATGGCTTTCATTTTTAGGTCGGATCTAGAGTTACAACTGAAATGCTTCCATCATGAGGATCGGCAAATGAACACTAATTGGCCTGCGAGTGTCCAAGTGTCTGTCAATGCAACACCACTAATCATAGATAGAGGTGAAAACAAAACATCCCACAAACCATTGTACCTGAAAGATGTGTGCCAAGCAGGCAGAAACACGATACAAATAACTGTATCTGCTTGTTGTTGCGTAAGTTACTTTGTCAAGCTTAAGTTAACTTACGATAAATACAAAATCATATTATAAGTTGAATGTTATCTAACATGTCTTTTTCTTTTTCAGTCGCATCTGTTTGTATTACAATTAGTGCACAGGCCGAGTGTTCGAAGTGTCTTGCAAGGATTACTAAGGAAGCGGTTACTCACAGCTGACCATTGCATCGCCAAGATCAAGATGAACTTCAACCAAACAACTGCTAATAATAATGGCACAAATACTTCTAGTGACCGGGACAGTATTGAGCAAACGGCACTTAAAGTTTCACTAAAATGTCCTATAACATTCAAGAAAATCACACTGCCGGCGCGTGGGCATGAATGCAAACACATACAATGTTTCGACTTAGAATCGTACTTACAACTAAACTGTGAAAGAGGTTCATGGCGATGTCCAGTTTGCAAGTAAGTATCGACATATTTACATAACTTATAAGATCTATATAATTTATTCACGAAACAAGTTTCATTCAACAATTACCCTATGTAAACATTTTTTGATATTCTGTTTTAAATTTTCAGTAAACCAGCACAATTAGAAGGCCTTGAAGTTGACCAGTACATGTGGGGCATTCTTAACACAATGACCAATTCCGATGTCGACGAAGTAACCATCGATAGTGGCGCAAACTGGAAGGCAGCTAAGAGTCTTACCAATACCGGCATTAAGGTATGTAATCATGGAAAATTTATTTAGTCCTTAATGAACAATAGGAATACCTTTTGATATGTTGTTTGACCATACATTATTTATTCACAGCAGGAAGATGACAGTAATGACAACAGCATTGGAAAGAGAGGCAAGGCAGTGTCCCCTGGCTCGATGAACATGCCTACCATGAACAACTGGGATATGAATCAAGCGTTATCGCCGTACCTGCCTCCTGACATGAACACCATTGCAAGTGGTTCAATGATCTCTTCGTATAATCAGGGAAGTCAGAACAGAAATTCAGGCTCTAACAACCAAAACTACGATTTCGGCATGAGCAATGGACCAGGAAGTAATGAATATGCTGGAAATGGACCACTTTCCCATTTAAATGACAGCGTCAACTCTCTGGATCCACTTAATGCTATGGAGAAAAGTCTAAATGAGCAGGTAAGCATCATAATCGATGATGTACTTTGTAATTAAAAATACTAAAATACTTTTAATCCATCTCATATCAATACAGGACACACGCTAAAATGTAACAATTTATTTATTATAAACAAAACTTTCGCTAGCTGCTATTTTTCCGCAATAAGAAATGAAGGTGATAAAGTTATGAATGAAATATTAGAAGACCCAAATACTAAAGCTATGTGTAATTTTCTTACAGATGCCCCATACGCCGCACACGCCGCATACCCCAGGGTCAGCACACACGCCTGGCGGTGGCGGCGCGACGCCCGGCTCCAGTCACACTCCAGGCCCACCGTCTGTCGGGCACCACTCCCTAACCGACGTCGACATCCCCGCAGATCTCAATTTCGACCCAGCGGCTGTTATTGATGGCGAAGGAACCGATAATCTAAACGTGAGTTCGATTGTGTTGCTTTATCAATCAAAACAGTACCTAATCTGAACAAATAAGAGGAATCAACCATCCTACGCAAAGAAAACCAACTAACATGTTATATTCCTATTTACAGTTGCTGCCAGAGACCACTGTAGACCCAATGGAGTTACTTTCGTACTTAGATGCGCCTGCACTTGGAGAACTGTTGGCGACCCCTCCGTCATCATCTTCCTCAGCAGGCTCGCATCCTCCTCGCGCACCATCCTCCGATGATCTACTAGCACTCTTTGAGTGAACAAACGTCTCGTTGTACACTGGGATTCAGGGAACGAATTGACGACAGCTAAATTAACTTCCTAAATACCGCATTGTAATAGGCTTTCTCGTCCAAGACGATGGTGAATGCGCCAGCTATTTCAACAATTATTAGCTCAAAACAGGAAGTAGGGATCTGATGTCGTCATTCGTCACTCCTAACGCCTGGTGTGGACGTGATTCAGCTCTTGATCGAGTCGAAAAGACCCGATATTGTGATACTAGATTTTAGTTCCTTCTCCATGAGTGAAAACGTTGAAGGTTGCAGCATAAAATTTATGGTAGCCTGTTAGTCTACACCCTGGTAAACGAATCTCTTTAATTTGTAAGGGTGAAGCTATTGAATGGTACCGACTTCATCTGCAACATTCAAGGTCATCATATTCAGAAGCGTCGATTGTTGAAACAAATGGCGTTGGAGAACATTTAGCACGTACGTTATTGTATTAGGTAAAAGTATTTAGGTGAGGCGTGCGCCGCGCCAGCCATAGACACTGCGGTGTTGTGCATGTATAGTTCCTCGCAATGCCACGACCATTGTGGCGCTACTGAACTCCTTATATTCTAAACTCTAGCATAATGTTAAACTGTAACACAAATTGAAATTAATATTTCAACTTCTTATTCAATTCTATAAATTCTTAAATCAATTAAAATTTTCTTGATTTGTCCACATTTGTGAATATTTCATCAAATGTAAATATTGCGATTTTTGTGCTAGTTGTTTTGATATTGTAGGTGGGAGGGCACGCCGCGTGTAAATATAGGTTAGTCGCGGCGCGGCTGCCCGTTGAAGAGGCATTGTGAATCTTATAGTTCCTATTCGATGCGAGCGAACTATAATGTTCAATTGCCGTCAAATGTAAAATATTCCTTGACATTTTCACATATTCTGCATTTTTAAATGGTAAGATAAGATAGGAAACGTGAGTAAAGCGTTACTCGCTTATTGGGTGATATATTCTAAATGAGTTGTTTAAAATCAACAAATAAATGGTAACATATAAGTTACAAAACTATATTGTAAATGTGAGTGCAAAAATGAACTCTGTTAAATTATTTTGCGTTATGTGAATCGAAGAATGATAGAAATATATTTTAATTTCTATATAAAGAGTAATGAACTGTATTATTTGTAAATATGAATTAGTTAAGAATATTATATTACCTAGTTATATTTAGGAGAACATGGCAGATACTTATATGACGGCCAGTTTTAGTGTAGTGTTACTAAATTAAAAGAAATCTACACATGGTTTTACATGTACATACAAATACCGCATTATACAAAATTACCTGCGTTCAGAGTACAGATGTCCTATTGGGCACAGATAATGGAAAAGCCTTTTTGATAGTTCCTTATCCATATTATTTATTTTAATTTATATTTTTAAATAAATTCATAGTAGAGTGGGTCAAAAGTGGTTTTTTGATACAAAATTAGGCAAAATTCCTATCTTAATCTAAAACCTTCTACTGACAAATTCTCCTTTTTGTTTTTTATTTTAATTCTTCTAATTAACAGTTTACATAAATACCTTATGTCACCAGTATTTTTTACATCTTTAAAAATATTTACAACTTATGTTTTAAATGAGATTTCTTTGATCTTATTTCTAGGTTTCCAGTTCTCATTCTGTGCTCTGAAACGCTACTTCACTTGAATATGAAACACTAAATAAATTCACATTATATTACCTAGTAAAATTTTCAATTTATGCTCATCTAAATTTTAGTACTTACTTATTTTTATATTGTGATCCTGTGATTACTGGCAATTATTTAGCTTGATACATTCTGCCTTTGAAATGTTAAATGCCATTTAATAGTATACTTAACATAACTATTACACTTATATTTTTTATTATTTTATCTTGGTTTATGAGTTCCAAAGTAAAGCTTAAATAGAATATATTTAGCTTTACATAAAAATTATGATGAGCATTGAATTGACAAAATTCTTATTTCACATATTTTCAAATGTTTGGTTTTAATTTGAAAGTGCAGCCGTGTTTGAATACATTTTGGGAAATTTGTTATATTTTTACATTATTTAATTATATTCAGCATGCAGGATTTCCTAATTTATCTAAAATCTCTAAATGGAATTAAGTTCCCAAAAATCTTAGCTGTTACACCATTACCTATTCATTTAGATACCTATTGTAAAATTTACAGTGATCACCTACATACTGATAAAAATTAAAAATAACAGTTTACGAAGTATCTCTAACTTAGAGTTGTATGTAAAACTATCGATCTTTTCACTACCTTGTGTAAAAATTGGTGATTTGCGCATCTTTACTTCATGCTATGAATATGGACGCCTCTTTAGAGTTAGTCATCGATTATGAAAACAATAAAATTAGTATTATCTCGTGTAAAGCCGTGGTCAATTATTCCATCGAAGGTTTATTGTGAAGGAATCAAGGTCAACAACATTATATTGAAAATGTGACATAAAGCTAAAATGGTATTGATGTTTACTTGATCACAGCTTTGAACATTAAATAAAAAGTATACTTTAAGGGACCTTCAATTCCAGTTAGCTAGTTCTATTTATTGTAGTGAATAATTCGGTTAGATGGATCACACAACCAATTTTGTGAGACCAAATAGAAGTTTTTTACATTAATTACCTACTTTGGGTAAATTCTAATTTGTTTGTATAAAATGGAAAATATCAAAAAATGTATAGCATATCACGATAAACTGAATGCAAAAGTAGTGTTGGGTGATCCATCTAAAGGAGTAAATTATTACAATATATTTTGTTGAATATTATAATGAACTGCTGTGGAGTATAGTAGGTATTATGCTCTTACAAATGTGACATTTGCACAGCATTTGGAAATAAGTGAAAAAAGAATTCTAAATATGTGCAACCCATGAGTCCAGCTCTCAGAAAGCCAAACTGTAACTACCGTTAACTTCAACTTTTCAACATTTTAGAAATCCTGTTGGTACCCACTGAAATTGTGAAATATGTAAAAGGCAAAAAAACATAACATTTTTATGTTATTGAAAATAAAATGAATCTAAAAATTATAAGTTATTTTATTGTGTATATTAAACCTTTCCAAAGATCATGAAAGATTTAAATTGGTATTATGCATAATACGCATTATAGGCAATAAACAATGGCAATAAAGTACTTTGGAATTAAATTGAACAATCACTTATTATGTAGGTTGTAGTTAGTTTCAAAAACTATTAGAGATCTTAAATGCCTAATACATACTTTGCTATTCGATAATAAGTAGAATTAAGGTGAAGATAAACATATCACAGGCGAGATACACAATTTATTTTGATGGAAATACATATCAAAAATTTGCTAAATTTACTTTAAAGCTTCAAATAAATCCAACGTAGGTAAGGTAAGGTACCTACCTCAATTCAATATGACGTTTTTTTTCATACGACGCGAGTTCCACTTTTTTCTTTTTTACATAGGTAAGTAAAGAAACATACTACATAACATTGACTTACTTACATGATGTAAATACCTTAGATCTTCATTTTCTTGCCACACAGATAACTAAAAAATATAATCAAGTACTACTTACCGCCAAAATTGCTTCTTTTGTTTATTGTAAAATTAAAACCGCAACTTTGTGTTACAACACGCTATAGGTACCTAACGGTACAAAAACATTGGATAAACACTTGTAAGGTCCTAAAAAAGTGGCATTTTTTTAATACGAACAAATACATATTTAAGTATTTCATAGAAATCACAAATATACCTACCTACTCTCAGACCAATACACTGTTATAAAAATGTGTTATAACTCTTAAATACACTTAAAATTTTAAATAAAATTAAATTAAATCATTTTTTCCAGTAAATTAAAACTAAATCATAATTAAATCAACTTTAACTTAATTCCACTTTGAATGGATTTAAATAAGTATTTTAAGGTGAAAGCAATGATGCAATAAATAGGTAGATTGAGCGTCGCCCTACAATGAAGACAAAAAAAACACGGCAACAATATCAAGCATGTGTGCGTGCAGGCGATGTTTTTCACGTTCGTCTATTGTCTATGTTGCGTGATCAATGATACCAGTTACTAAAATTTTCCCATATATCACACATTAAACTTAATTTATTGAGTGGTTATTTTCATGTAAAAATAAAAAACCCTACTAAATTTAATTACACTTGTTTATGTTAATTTTGTAATAAACCAGCTAAGTTAATTAAATTAATATTTTTTTACGCAGTTTTTTGGAAATTTGAAATGAAAGATCACAGATATTAGGAATGAGATCTAACTACTTTTATTTTGGCTCTACTTTCTATTACTGACCACCTCAGATTGAGTTGAAAATTTTAGAAGAGGAGGGGGGTGACTCTCCAACCCTCCCCCCACCATTTTTGGGCGGAGGAAATGCATACCTTTTTAAAAAAAACAATGAAATTTTCTAAAATTGTAAAGTTACCGACTCGGATTAAGGTGAAAATTTGAGGGGAGGACGGGTTCTACACTCTCATTCGTCTCCCCAAATTAAATATTGCTCTCATAAAGTACTTACTTTTTTAAATTATTTTTCTAAATCTCTAAAAATTTTAAGGTTATGTGGTCTCATTGGTTAATGTGTAAGCGCTCGAAGTCTTAAGTGTATGTATATGTGTGTGTGTGGCCGTGGCGTGTGTGTGTGTGATTGTGTGTGTGTTTTAAACTACATTATAAAAAATAAATAACTTAAGTAGATCTAATTTGAATTTTGGGCATAATTTTGCGGAAGATGCAGCCAAAAAGGCAATCAGGACTAATAATAGCGAAAAGGTAGTTCGAACTAACCTTATTATATTGGTAGCACTGTCAAACTAAGCCAAGAGTCAATAATCCATCCGCAAATCGCGTGTTTAAAAAACACCTTAAAGAATAAAACAAGTCAACGCACTATGGATTAGTAGGTATAGGTTAGGTTGGATTGTATAATAACCAAGCGGAAAAAGGGACGCCCGAAGGGGGTCCCTTCGACATTTATTTACAACACAACACCTTGAAAGGTAGCAATTATCTAGATAACTTAGATAACATAAAAGAACCTTGTACAGTATTTTAGTTCCGTAACCTTAACCATAACCTTAAAAATTTTGAAACTTAAAAGAATAATTAAAAAAAAAGTATGCACTTCCTTACAGCCATATTTGGCGGGAAAGTTGAGGGAGTCAACAACCTCTCCTCCAAAAATTTTCAGCTTAATCTGAGGTAGTCACTTTATAATTTTTGGAAACTTGATTTTTTTTTAATAAAAAAAGTATGAATTTCCTAGATTCAAAAATTGTGGGGGGAAGATGTGGGCGTCGGCCCCCTCCCCCCCTTAAATTTTTAGCTTAATTTGAGGTAGTAACTAAAGTAAAGTAGAGCCAATTATTTACGTAACCTAGCTAATTTAATAAAAAAAAATTACTTGGAAAGTTAATTACATGCATATCAATAAAAAAACCTTAATAAATAAATTTTTCACATTACTCTTGGCACCTTTAAAAGTGGTTTATTCGACCCAATGCAAAAATAATCATTAAAATGGACTCATAAACAAACGAATATTGATTTTATATTATTGTAAATAAACACAAACGTATTGGTAAACTCCACCTTTTTTTAATCGATTTATAAAAGTACATGACCAAATAATATAAACTTAACCATAAACCAATTAATATGCCCACAAAAAACTACGGCAAGTCGGGAGCATAAAAATAGAAACTGGCAACACTGACAAAAAAATGACGTAATTTGGTTACAATAAAAATCTAAATTGAAATTTAATTAAAAATATGTTTATTGGTTACTTGCTTATGATATGTGATGTTTTTTGAGTTTTTTACACTTCCTCTATAATTCCGGCACAGTTTAATAGCACATTTCGTCATGTTATCCCTCTTATTTGTTTATTTAAATTGCGCGCGTAATACGTAGTGACACGAAAGCGGCGCGATCGGCACTAATTGGCGGGAAAGTACTTCTGCGCCAATAGTTGGCGCAGCTTTTTTGACAGGTCTTCGCGGATTCGATTATCCATCTAGACACTTATACATCAATGGGTGAAAGTTTTGAAAACACTCACAACTCACAACAGACAGATTTAATTTTCATTTTACTAACAAATTAAATTAATAAAAGAAAAGATTGATAAGTAATTGATTGAGTACTTTTCAATATTTATTGTTTTAAATCGTAGTAACGCAATTAGGTTTGATTTTCATAACAATGCAGCAGCAATGAGGACATAAAATAAACACAAATAATTGTCTCTGTCTTCTATAAATTGTCTCTGTCTTATATGATGTGACATAAAGTATAAACCCAAACCAAAGCACAATTTAATTCAGACAATGGAAATGCAATGGAATCGGACGACTAGGTACCTATCAAATCGGATTATCGGATGTGTTTGGTGCCTTCCGATTGTCTGATCAGACTATCGGAACCGACGATCGGAGAGAAAAATCGGACGTCTATTGTAGCCCATAAGCTTGGCTTCCTCGCTCTACCACAAAACCACAAAACAAAACAGCTATTAACTCTACTCTGTAAATATGCGGTGGTTTTGGTACTATTATGATGACTATAGAAATCTTGAGGGGAATGATAAACATGGAGAGATAGTAATAAGTTGTACAAACTATACGCTATTTGTCTTTCTCAGACTAATGGCAGGTTGGCTTGTGCTAAAAAAGACAACTATACGTCAACTACTCTCTGTTCCCAAAACGTCAGGCGGCTTATGGCGCCGATTTTTCAAGCTCGAGTCACCAAATAACTGGTGTTACCTTTTGAGACAATTTTTGAGTAAATCTTTCTAGTATTTGCAGAAATTTACGGATTAAATAACACGATAAGTATACCTAGGTACTATCAAGAAGTCATGGCATGTGGGGTTTAAGGGTGTAAGGGTCGATTCAGACATATCAGTGAAGTCACCGTTCCGTCACAGTTCCGGCAAATCTTTCATACATTCTCGGCATTGTCAGCACTGACACTGCACTGACAATGCCGAGAATGTATGAAAGATTTGTCGGAACTGTGTCGGAACTGAGACTTCACTGATATGTCTGAATCGACCCTAAAAGTCATAGTTCGAAGAAATCCGAGGATGACCCCACAGACGAGGATGACCCGGGGTTGTTGTTTCACAGGTTTGCTTTTTCACTACTTTTCTCTGATAAAAACATAGATTTATTAAATAACTATAGATTGGCAATTGTGTCACTTGGACGAAACCAAAAATGAATCGCCCGCGCCCGCTGTCACCGCCGAGCGCGACCAAAGAGTTCAAAAGTAGAGTGGGCGAGCCATACGGCTGCCCATACATTGCAATCGCCCCCGGTTAGAAAGAGAAACAACGATAACGGTAATTACCTATCTCTCTCCGATCCCGATGAGCCAGAAAGAGAAAGGTGATTACTAAAGATTTCGTCTCTTTTTATCCGAGGTACGCTCTGAAGCATAGATCATACACTATATATTATATGAGACTCTGAAGCCTCGGCAGAAAGAGAAAGGTGATTACTAAAGATTTCGTCTCTTTTTATCCGAAGTACGCTCTGAAGCCTGGCTTCTGCGCTCTAGTATATCTCTATGGCTACAATAGACTCCGATTTTTCTCTCCGATAGTCGGATCCGATAGTCTTGCAGCCTTTAAAAGTCGGAGTATACGTATAGTGCGTTTCACCTAAGAGTTCCCTTGGCTAGTTTTACTATATTGTTGGCAGCCCTGTCTGTCAAAACGCAAACAATCGAGATCCGAATCTTAGAGCTCCGCTTTATTTTTCCCATTATTGGTTGTTTTCGAGGTTTAATCATGCCTAAAACACTGAAAAGTGGTGAAAGAGAGTTGGTGTTAAAAGTAAAAAGCTTTTGTGAACGTGAAAAACGCAAGAAAGAACCACTAATTCCGCTGGAATGTGTTCGACGTCGTGTTGCCGCCATAACAGGTAGGTTATTGATAATTTCACCAAATGGTTGAACAGCGATTACTATATTTTATTTTATTACTCAGCATAACTTAATTATAAAATACCACTGTCATTATGTTACAATTAAGATAACGATGGTAACCACAGTAGATAGGTATTATTATTTTGCAAGAAGGCGCTACTACCCCTACTAGGCTATTTATTTGTACATGAGGTTATTTCTTTTGTATATTAAACTAATTAATAAATTTTCCTTTTAAGGTATTTCGGAAAAGACAGTTTCAAAAATTACTCGTGAAGGTGAGGAAGCAGCCAGTACGTCAACCAAAATTTCTACTCCGGGCAAAAAACGTCATCGAGAAAAAGAAGTAAAATTGGATGACTTTGAACGTTGTGTATTACGGCATAAAATACACGAATTTTATTAGAAATGACCTTTTCATAATATCAATCCTACTTCCTACTCCTACTAATATTATAAATGCGAAAGTTTGTAAGGATGTATGTGAGTGAATGTGTGTGTGTTTGTTGCTCTTTCACGCAAAAACTACTGAACGGATTTTCATGAAACTTTGCAGTAATATAGCTTAGACATTGGAATAACATAATTTGTTAAAATTTATAGAGATTTTTGAAGGGACTGGTTCCCCGAAGCGAAGCGAGGGCGGATTTACTAGTATCGTATAATTATGTACTGTATTTTTTCAATATTGCGTTGGTGGATGTATACTCAGCCGAAAAAAAATATATTTTGTAACGTTAATATTTATAGCTTCGGAAGAACACAATAAGTCATCTTTATTTTCTCCCTAGTTAAAGGGAATATTTTTTTGTTTTAATTTGGCAACACTCATTTCATCGCTACCAACATTTTAGCGAGGGGAACTCTTACGTGAAACGCACTGTAGGAAAGCGTTAATTCATTATTATGGGTGTCGCTACCAAAGAGATCGCAACTAAAGAGGTTAATACTAGAGTGGGTGAGCCATACGAATACGGCTGTCTACAGTGCACCCAACTTATCTCTTAAGTGACCTTAAGTCATTCATAAACAAGTACGTTGTGGTCCACGAAACCTCTGTGTTTCGTGTTGTGGTCATTCATCTGTCAGTTACTAGTGTGCAATGATTGGTCAAATGAATGTCAAATGCGTCCAACAGCGCCTCTTTCGTTTCAATCTTAAGTTAGGTTTACTATATAAACTACGGCTACACGTGCGCCTTAACGTGTTTAATCAATGCTCAAAGTATGTCATAACCATAGGTCATAACCAAATATGTAATGGAACATCGAATCCGCGAAAACGTGTCAAAAAGTTGTGGCCAACTGTTGGCCACAAGTTTAAGGCCGGCTCCACACGTTGGCGCCAACGTTCGCGCCAACGCTACTCGCCCAACGTGTGGAGCTAGAATCATTACGCACAGATTACGCACACATAGACAATAAATGAACGTGAAAAACATCGCCTGCACGCACACATGCTTGATAATGTTGCCTTGTTTTTTTTGTTTTCATTGTAGGGCGACGCTCAATCTAGATATTAACATCATTGGTCATAACACAGATGTAGCCAACATGTTAGCGCGCTACCACAAAATAAGGCGCTACTTTGTATGCGACTTTACATACTAATGGCATATAATCACTAAATGGGGTGTCAGTTTTTTGAATGAATGAATGAATATTTATTTGCCAAAATTGTGGTTACAAAAGATCTTACTGCTATATTACAAGCTCACAATTTACCATAGTGATGGTGTGCAAATTGTTAGGTTAGGTACATAACTTTTACTAGTAGGTATTACAATGATATTATAATTATTATTCTAATTATAGGCAAGGTGGTAGAGCCTAGAGTTCGCCCGGGGTAGTACCACCGCCCGCCAAGGTACTCAGTAACCATTCCTACCGTCATAATAATTGTTTTTAAGAGCAATTGTGTTCCGGATAGGAAGGTGTGGAGCCGGTTCACTTTTTTAGAGGCGACCATCTCAGACCTCAGGGGTAGCAACGCATCTGTGACCGAATTGGATTAACCCTTAACTGTAGTGGTGAAAAAAAGTCACACTTCTATAGTCGTGGGTCCATTGGACCCGCCTACGTTTTATTTAAAATAGAAAAAAATGCATATCAATTTTACGTTTTTATTTTGCTAAAAATTTAAATTGAAACATTAACAATTGTAATATTAAATGAAATCAACAAAAGTGACGTTTATTTTTATCTACAATGGCACTTTTTTTAATCAGCGTTATTTACTTAACTTAAAAACATGCTTTCGAAAAATAATCATATAAAATAGAAAAAACGCAATTAAAAATTTAAGGCAACGCGTTTCACAAACAATAAATAATGCTTTTTGAAAGAGTTAAAACAAAAATTGAAAAACTTCTTCCAAAAAAATTTTGACATCATACAATGATGATTAATTTATATGCATGAATTTCGTACTGTTTTTGCGACGCCTTGCAAGCATAAGATGTCCAGTAGAACTCTTCTGTACATCCATATCTTCATCTTGGTGATCCTGATCACACGTAATCACAAATTCCGCAATATTGTAAGAAAACTCATTTTTTGAGTGGGTCGTAGCATTATTTCGAGATATGGGCGAATTTTTACCAATTTCATCTTTTATTACTATCTGATTCGTTCAACCACTGTTGCTTACCTACTTCATCGCTATTAGTTAACATATTGCTTAGATTCGCCTTCATAAATAACTGAAAAAATGTGAAATTAAAATTTAGCAAAAATTAAAAAAGTTACGTAACTATAGTCGTGGGTCCAATGGACCCATACGCACGCTAATACTCACCTTTCTACTAGCGAGGGAAGCATGCCCTTTCCCCTCAGTGTGCTTCGCTGGATTTTAGGAAGGTACCTAGGAGTGGGAAGTGCTGAGACATACACCGTGGTTTTTACACGGGTTCAAAAATTGAACATGGGTCCATTGGACCCACGACTACAGTTAAGGGTTAAGACTCACACTAATCATTACTAACGGACAATACTAATATTAACTAACAGGACTAACTATCACTAACAGTCCCTGTCCTCACACTTACTTATTAACAAACTAACCAACTAACATTCTAACACCATCTACTAATTGGACTAACCACCCTAGTCCCTAAATTGGGTCTTGTTCTATGTCGGTCACAATTGCCATGGGCGGCAGCGGAAGGGTGGTGCTGCATGCTCGTTTGCTACCTTAAATCAATAAAAAAAAAACAAAAAAAGTGTGTGTCAGCTACGACGCACGATTGGAGTTTACTCCTTACGAACGATAATCCTTACTAATATTATAAATGTGAAAGTGTGTTTGTTTGTTTGTTTGTTTGTTTGTTTGTGACGCTTTCACGTCGCAACAAAGCTATTATATGGTAAGGTTTATGTGTGTGGGGATAGTTAGGAGGGTGGAGAGTGACGTAGGCTACTTTTTACCGCGAAAAAACATCCCATTCCCATGGGAAGATCGATGTTTTGTTAGTTGCTAGACATTTATTTTCGGAGTTGTTAATAGATGGCGTTAATTTGCAAGTTCTGAATTACGCTATGAAATACTACATGTAATTTACTTAAGTCATAGGCAAATGTAATAGGCTACTTTAGCTCTGCCTCGAGAACTCCCCGTTCCAGCTGTATTCAGTGTACCGCCCGCCCGCTGGCACTATCCTGTTGGCTGATGTCCGCAAGTTGCTGGACTCGCCGACACCGGTGGTGGGCGCGGGCGACTGGAACTGCATCCGGGGTGGAATAGCCTAGCTGCCAACAGAAGTGGAAGGCTACTTTTTGATGCCGCTGAACAGCACGGCTACACTGTCGAGGGTGTTGCACACCGTTACCGCGGCTCTGAATAAGAGAGAACGCGTGTGTGCAGTATTCCTCGACATGGAAAAGGCGTTCGACCGTGTTTGGCACGACAGCTTATTCTCTACAAGATCTCGCAGTCGTCGGCGTCGCGGAGTGCCGTTAAGGTGATCTCCAGTTTCCTCGAAAATAGAAGCTTCAGAGTAGTGGTTGAAGACGCCGAATCCACCGAGCGTCCGATCGCAGCCGGCGTCCCGCAAGGGAGTTGCCTGTCCCCGGTCTGCTACGCCTGCTACACCGACGACATCCCGGCGGCAGGGGGGGCGTCGCTTGCCCTGTATGCCGATGACTTGGCGTACATCACCACGTCGCTGAATAGAACCCACGCCATCGTCAAGATGCAGCGTGCGCTTGATGCCCTCCCCGAATGGCTTGCCGCGTGGAGACTGTCGGTGAATGTCGGGAAGACGCAGGCCGTGAACATAGGAGGATACCTCAACAGGCGGGACCCTACTCTGGAGCTTAACGGACAAGATATCCAATGGGCCCCACAGGCCAAATACCTGAGGGCAAAATCGACGGAAGACTTTCGATGAAGCCACAGGTTACGAAAGCCGTCGCGAATTCCAGAAGCGCGATGGCAGAAACCAGTGCTCTCCTCGAGCCTCCCTCTCGGACTGAAGCTCGGGGTCTACAAGACCTACATCAGATCCCGCCTCACGTACGCGGCACCGGCGTGGTACGCGCTCGCCAGCGAACCGCAGCGCAAAAGGATGCGCGCGGTTCAGGCGATTGCGCTCCGCCGGCTGACTGGTGCGCCGAGGTACGTCAGGAACGCCGTCATCCAGAGGGACCTTCGAGTCGAGAGCCTGGACGACTTCATCGAGAGATTGGCACGCAACATGTTCGGGCGTGTCGACGCGTCGCGGTTCCCGCATCTGCAGGACCTGGCGCCGCTCCACACCCGTCCACCGGACCGCTTGCTGACCGCTTGCCGACTTGCTGGTTGCGCGGGACGGGCCTAGCACTGACTGATACTGGGGCTTCGTAAGTCGTCGCCCGGCGCTGATCGGCTCCTGCTGGGCTTCCCACCAGTGGGATTCACCCGGTAGGGCCTCGATCGCCTGGGCGGCGTGGAGATTAACCCCATCCCGTTTAAGACTCTGTGGCCTGTAAAAAGGCCGCCACTCACCGGACTTGACCTATTGGTTAACCACAGATGGACAACCAAGGGCCTTAGAGCCCAACCCAAGGACCGGCCCGTTTTAACGGGCCGCGAGAGACACCCCCAAAGGGGAACTAACTGTCCCGAGGTCTCCACACACCTCAGACAGGGTGGAGTGAAGAGAGCGAGTAGTAGGCTACTTTTTAGCCTAAATTCCTACGGGAGCGAGACCTACGCGGCTGTTACCTACGGGTCCCGAAGCGAAGCGCGGGCGGTTCTCTAGTTATGATATATATCGAATAGAAAAAAAGGGTAAATGAACGCATCTGCTAAAATGATAAGAGAAACAAACATATAACTGTAATTATTCGGATTATTTATATTACTTCAATAAAGCGTATTACATAAAGTATGTTACAAAATAATATAAATAAAACTTTATTTAAAATTTCGAACTTGGCGAGGTGCACTGCCGTGCACCAAGTATTATAAGAAATAGGAAACGAAAAAATAATTTTAATGAACAAAATAAAAGGGGTATTTTTTGTGGAACTTGGCTTAGACACTACCGTGTCTCTAATGAAGCTAATATTCGAATTTGAAATATGTATATTTTTTTTATCAATTGTATTTCATATAAACTTGGCTTGAACACTGCCGTGCACCCTATTAACCAACGACCAAATAAATAATAATAAACGAAATAAAATTTTATTTAAAATTTCGAACTTGGCGAGGTGCACTGCCGTGCACCAAGTATTATAAGAAATAGGAAACAAATAATTTTAATGAACAACAAAACAAAAGGGGTATTTTTTGTGGAACTTGGCTTAGACACTACCGTGTCTCTAATGAAGCTAATATTCGAATTTGAAATATGTATAAATCGGGTCCAGTAGTAGAGTGGGCGTTCATTCGTACTATTACATTCCAGATAGGTACTCTTGACTAAATAAGCAATGTGGGCTTCTTTCATATGTCAGGACGTGAGCTCAGGATATCAAATGAAACACAGGGTTAGTTCTAAGCCAAACATACCACCATCTCCGTTTATTGAATCAAACAGTTTGGCTCAGTAAATACGTTATTAGATCATTTAGATTTAGTTTGGTATTTTGACATCTTGGATTTACTTCACGGAATTACGATATTGGTGTTATCGATCGATCCACTCGCACTCGCGACTCACGCGTTATTTATCAACTATTATTAACGATTCACGGCATTTCAACATAGAAGGAGCTTTTACACATAGTATCTCAATGTTTTACAAGATATTACACCGCTAGCCATACTTTATTATTTTCCAATTCTATTGACAGCTATCAGAATCACTATTAATCATCGCGTACAGATTAATCGCATCAAACCAGTATCATAGGTTTACTACCTCCTCCGTCATATATTTTTTTTTATCAATTGTATTTCATATAAACTTGGCTTGAACACTGCCGTGCACCCTATTAACCAACGACCAAATAAATAATAATAATAAATGCTACTATATGCATTTATTATACAGCATGCATACCCTGTAATCGGCAGCATTATACAAGTTGTGGCAGAACTTCGTAATACGTTTCTACATAACGCCTCAACTTTTGTTAACACTTGATTTTACTCCTCATAAAATCCCGTACCGGGCCTTATAACTCAAATCGTTTCTTAAGGAGTAAACTCCAAAAAAAAAACTAAATATATGTATAGATCTACTTATATGTCAGCTATTCACTTAAATCTATATTAGCCTATTATTATCAGTTTTCATGTCATGCAAGATAAAATTATATAAAGCTATTATTATTCATTGAGTAAATCATAAAGTAAATGTTATAAAAATTAAATTTAATATTAAATGGTCAAAACGTCAAAATAAATGAGCTACCTACTTATTATCTAAAAAATTCCTGCACACTATAAAAGCACTTAAGGAGTAGCCACTATAGATGTCTTTTAAAGTGCGTCAGCTGTTGTAGGTTTTTTAATTTTTGTGGTAATTTATTAAATATCTTTACGCACATATGGTATGCATTTCGCGACCTCATTTCAGTTTTACATGGCTCAGAACACAGTCTCGTAGGATATCTAGTGAGAAAGGTACAGTAGTCTTCTTTTTTCTTAAAAAGATGCATATTGTTTAACAAATTAATATACTAACCTCATATATATATGCCCGCTAATGTTAATAGATTGAGATCTTTAAATAGAGGCTTGCAGCTCTTGTCTGAGGTAACGTTACACATAGCTCGTACCTACCTATACATTTTTTTTTGGGCTAGAAAAACTTTTTTAGTGTCTACTGAGTTACCCCAAAGTATTATACCATATCTAAGGTTAGAACATACATAACCGTGATAGGCCTGTAAAGTACTTATTTTCGGAAGACGCCATAAAGGATAAACGAAACGATTTAACTTGGAGCAGAGTTTCGTAATGTGTTCCTTCCAGTTGCAGTGCCTATCTATTACTATCCCAAGAAATTTTGTTGATTCGACTTCAGTAATTGCTTGTTTATTGTGTTGAGCTTGAACTTTCAAGTTAACAGTTTTGGCGCCTCTGTTTCCAAATTGAATATATTTGGTTTTAGATAATTATATTAACTGAAAGATTATTATCACTAAGCCATTCTATTATGTTATCAATAGTATTATTAATGTCGTTATTACAATCGGTAGTATTATTGTCAGGGATAATTATAGCTATGTCGTCAGCAAACAAAGAACAATGATGATTAGTTACGTTTAGTATGTCGTTAATATAAATAATAAATAGAAGCGGTCCTAAAACACACACAAAACACATCAAAGAATTTTAGCGCCTAATTTAGCACTAAATGATAGAGTACGTAATTTTTAAGCTATTGCATAGCTTTTATCGCGGGCCTTGGGCGCGGGGACCGAATGCAAAAATTTCGTAACGAAAATTTATTACACCCCCATCACCTACACACAGACATAGTTACTATGTCTGTGCACCCACACATCGATAAATACCAGAACTTTTAACTGAGTTAACTAACTTTTACTTTATAACGGCTAAACCGATTTGGCTAATTTTAGTCTTGAAATATTCGTGGAAGTTCAGGGAAGGTTGCAGCGATGAGAAAATATGGAAAAATTGCGAGCAAAATACTAAAAATGAAAATTTAAATTTCCCATACAAATCTTACCTGTCAAACATTTGATTTTCGCCCCGTCGGTTCGGTGTTTTAAGAATAATTACATGTAGATCTGGATTAAATAAGGCGTTGGAATCGACAACATGTATTCATAATACTCGTATTTTGATTTAAAATATACAAAATAACATGACATAAAATAATGACACTATATTAATGACTTGAGGGTGATAGAGACAGTGCCATACAGGCAAGGCAAACTGTAAGGCACTGTCTCTGTCACCCACACGTCATTCACGCGCCAAAAGATCGTTGTAGGACTTAAAAGTCAAATGTCAATTTTCTTTTTAAAAAGAATTATTTTGTCAACTGAAATAGTTCTTATGCTTTTGTTCAGAATATTTAAATCTTCTTTGCACAAATTAATGCATTATCCGTTTCTAATAAACTTTGATGTAACTTTTGATAACTAGGCAACTAAATGAAAACTGGTACACCACTTTCTTGGCCCACTGTAAAACAGTGAATATCTGTACTCGTATAATTTGTGTACAAAGTGTTTTAAATATGAATAAACAAAGTGCATTTATTAATGAAGAAAGTCACGAAAAAATTGTGAAAGAAAATGAGTTATTACTCTATATACATTCATTTTATTATTATTATCACAAATGCAGTATTATTTTTTGTTTTGTTAATTTATATATAATGATATGCAATAGCTTTACCGCGGCAGTCTCCGAGTGCCACACGTCTTTTTTTTATTATAAATTACACCACAGCGTCAAGAAGATGGAACATCACTATTTAAAGGACAAGTTAAGAATATTCACCTAACATTAGTAATTCGATGAGGTATGGTTATGTTACAACTGATACTGAATAGACATAATATAACGTATTAGTAGAGTTAATTAAACGTTTGTGAATTTTTCAACGTATTGTAAAGGAGTTGTTTCAAAATGTATGGAGCCCCGGCCACCACTTTGTACCCCATACTAAAATATGGAGAATCGCAATTCAAACAGTTTTTAACTATCCAATCACTTCAAATTGGTTTAGTTTTTTGGTACAACACAAAAATATACAATTGAAATTGCAACACAAAAACAAAAATCCGTCATGGCGGTAAGCTGTCATCACATGTCACGTTGGTTGATTTGATTGAAGTTTGACATATGTACGTACATTTCTGTCATATTAAAGTGACAGTAGACAGTTCGTGATCTGTGATCAATGACAAATTGGTAAGACGCCATGTTGAAACTTGATAAAATTAAATGATAGATACAATTTTTGTACCAGAAAAGTATGCATTTAGGTAATTTATCTTTATTTTTCCCGAATTCCATGGATTTTTCTCGATTTTTCGAGGTACTGTACATATTGTGGGCCGGATTTGAAACATCTCCTTTGTAAATTGCAATTTAAACAAATATAAATATGGTAACACCGAGCACATCGCTACTCCAAACAAAAGCCTCCATGTGCACACATTCACATTGTATACGTACGAGATGAAACCCTATTATGTTAGTTCCATATTCACGTCGATAACATCGACAACCGGCGAACATGAAATGCTTTTATGACGTTAAGCTTATTTTTATGAATGTCAGTAAAGTCAAGTTATGCACAATATTTACAATTTATATTCGCTAACTGCTTATTAAAGTATTTCTATAAAACGCTTAATGGCGTTTGTTTTAATTCATGAATTTAATTTTCCATAAAAAATTTAAGGAAACGATAGTGAAATTAATGTTTCTTTTTTATATTGTTCACTAAAGATTAAAAAATGCATTTAATATTTATTACTTTGAAATTATTAATTTTAAGCAATTCACGGCCACTTCAGTCTAACTTCTACAGAAAATATAACAAACTAATCGCCGCGTATTCGCCTCTGATGGCGAGAATGTGGACGTGTTTTAAAACAGAGTAAGCACTCGTCGCTCGTCGTCGTCGCAGATAGCGCCGGCACGCACACAGTCGCTCAGTCGACGGGTTTGAGGCAGGTATTGCTTCTACCGGTTAAAAGACGAAACGATCGACCCGAACGAACTTATTCGTAAATAATAACGAACTTTTTGTGACTAAGTAATAACAAATTTTACACAAACTTCTACAAAAATCATTGCATTGTGGAGATACCTAATGTTTATAATTATTTTATCGTACAAATTCAATGTGTCATTTAGTTAATAAAAGTGTTATTAACTTCTACTTTGTATAGCGGTATCAGAAAACCAGATTTAAATCCCCATTACATTGAGAGGATTTTATGTTTATTTGTTTGACTTTGTGTTTGTGCTTGTGTTCAACTTCTCGTGGAATCGATGAATATCTTTGTGTCTTGGTAAGTTCAATGATTCTTAATTAGATATGATATAATAACAATTTATTGCAGCTTTTGTGTCTGTGAAATTTGCGTAGAATGCAATTTCGTCGTTTAAAAGTACATAAATATCTTTTTACGGCTAAAGTCTAAAGTCCAGATAGGTTGTTAACTTGTTTACCTACTTGCACGTAGGCGACTGGTAGAGCCGTTTACGCACTGTCGACTGGTCGCCAGCGACTCACTCGGCAACCAAAACACAGGCAACTAGGGCCGGGAGACTGGCCGAGCGACACTCAGCGACAGTATTCCAAGTACATTCGTGCAGAATGGACGTCGAAGAAGTTGCAATAGCAGCGCTACTAATTATAAAGAGAAAGAAAAATAAAAGAAAGTCAAAAGAGTATTGGGTACATCCTTTATTATAAGAACGGAGATTAAAAGGAATGTTTAAAATATTTTATGAAGACGTTAGAAAATTTATACCCTCGTAAATTTTTTAATTACTCTAGAATGTCTGTGCGTTCATTTGATGAGCTATTGGGTCTTCTGAAACCATATTTAACTGGAACAGATACATATATGAATTTATCGGTATCGAAAGCCATTTTTGTGAGCGACGTCCGGTCGTTACGACAGTTGCTCGCAGTGTGAATGCTTCTATTTGAAGCCGTGCTCCTATTGGTCGCCGGCGACTGGCAGTCGCTTGTACGTCGCCACTACGCAGCGAGTCTCCGGGTCGCCGAGGCGACTGACGACTAAGTGCGTAAACACCTATTTAAACTAGTATAAATCGTAGTCGCCATCGACAGAGTCGCCGGCGACCAGTCGACAGTGCGTAATAGGCCTTCGGCGACCCGGAGACTCGCTGCGTAGTGGCGACGCACAAGCGACTGCCGGTCGCCGGCGACCGGCAGTCGCTTGTGCGCTTAAAATATACCTCGGGTTTTTTCGGATTTTAACCCCCACTACCATGAAATACCAGAAATACCAATACACAACTCAATAAAATTAACGCCGCCGACAGAAAAACATGCGCTGTAAGGGAGTTCATACTATGAACTTCATAGTGGAGAGGGAAATTTTCCGTAAAGCCCCGAGGTACACTCTCTTACTGGAACAATTTTATCCGTAATATTACGGTGTTAAAGGGTTAATTACTCAAAAACTCGCGAGATGGCTGCGTGCTTAGTTTCATTATGCTCTCTTAAATAAAAAAAGTTACTGATGCTTTGATATGGTAATCAAAATAATTGTAATTATCGAATTCCTTGAACTAAAAAAATTCATTGATTTCACTGATAAGAGATCATTTATTATGGTATCTTTCTTGTTTTTCATAAAATGAATTTATATTTACATTATATGCAGACGTGAAGAAAAATCGATTTTTTAGGAAATCGATCTTTTACACTTCGATTTTTTTGTGAATCGATTCAGTTGGTTACGATTCGAATCGATTCAAAAATCGATCTTTTTCAGAAAGAATCGATATCCCTACTGGTAAGTTTCTGATGTTAGACGGTTAGATACTATTATCGACATCGTGATACTTAAAGTAAGTAACAAACATTCTAATGTTGAAGTTACGCGTTTCCTATCGCGTTATATACTTAACTAGCGGCCCGCCCGCGGTTTCACCCGCGTGGATCCCGTTCTCGTGGGAATATATGCATGTATTATACATAAAAACCTTCCTCTTGAATCACTCTACCTATTACAAAAAACCGCATCAAAATCCGTTGCGTAATTTTAAAGATTTAAGCATACAGACAAACAGACGGACAAAAATAGCGACTTTGTTTTATACTATGTAGTGAAGACAAAGACTGGAATCTGCTTAGAAAACAAAAATTCTAAAAATTTACGCTTCTATCTCTATGTCGATAACAAAAGCTATCCACAGCGATATTTTCTATAAATATTATGATGTAAAAACGCTATGGGCTGACTATTAGGATAATTAAATAAGTAAATAACACTTAATTCAGCTATTTTGCCTTGCGTCAACTTTTACTAAAATAATAATTATCTAACCTAATTCTAAGTGCACAATAATTATTTCAAAAACTGCCTTCCTCCGTAGGTATGCGTTCGGTTAGCAAATACATCGTCCTATTTAATTAGTATGCTTCTTGTAGTGCGGATCATCAGTGCGGATGCGATTTATAGTACCAACACCTACGCTATAAACAGGTAGGTTATAGGCTTATTTATATTTTTTTACTTTATCTTACGAAGAGATACGTTTACATAGTTAAAAAATAAATAAAGAAACTTCGCATGAGGCATTGACAAAAATAAGAAATCACTAACACCCATGAACCGAGAACAATCATGACGTATCTGTTACTTAAATACCTATCTCCCCTATCCGGGAATGGAATCCGAGACCCCTCGCAAGCTGAGTTACCAACTAGGCTACAGGGAAATTCGGGAGAGCTTCAGGTACACATTTAAAATGTCTGAGTTACGAGATAATAAATTAATTCAACATTATCATAGCAAGATCGCAACCCATAACTGTCCCACCCACTCACTGCTATGCTAGGCAATAATAATAATAAATTCGATTCTCACAATAATTTTTGCCTCGAACTTGCAAGCTGTGGAATGAGCTTCCTTCTGAGGTATTCCCGGACCGCTATGACATGGGGTTCTTCAAGAAAGGTGAAAAGAGCTCTCCTTCAGGGCCGACGTTGCACAGGTTACTCCCCTGGTGTTGCAGGTGTCCATAGGCGACGATGACCACATACCATCAGGTGGCTCTTCCGCTTTTTCGTCAGCTCTTCAGGCTATAAAAAAATAATGAATTGGTTACAAGGGCTAAACCTATCTACCTATTTACTTTGTACATTGCATTCATTTAACTAAAGTTACATTGTTACTTCGTTACCTGATTAGGTTATAGGTAGAAGGTACGCCTTTAATTATGATCTAACGGGTGTTTATCATAGAACAAAAATGATTATAAAACAGCAATCTGCGCGATACATTCATCTATTTTAAAATATCCGACTAGCGATCTGCCCCGACTTCGCCCGGTGGGATAAAACAACAAATAACAAAGCTAAACAGCCATTACATTTTTTTAGAAATATGAAGGAGCTAGCTATAGCTTTCCTTAACAGGCTTTATTGTAAGTAGACCTAGAAAAGAGAAATATATTTAAACATATTTTTCTTGCACTCGATCGATGTTTTGTTATATATTATGTTGAATTAAGCAGCATTTTCGTTAAAAGCTTCTGTCAGTGCTTATTTGCGTCCCTTGAGCTTCAAATGAATCCATTGATGGTCTAAAATGTTTCAGTTTATCCCCGTTTTTATCTCCTTAGAGGGGCAATTACCAAAAATCGTCTCTTAGTGTACCTCTGCACTACCTATGGAACATGCATGCCAAATTTTTAGCTTCTTGTGTTCAGTAGATTCGGCTGTGCATTGTCTGTCAGTCACTAAGTAAGTAATTATTTAAGTAGAGTATTTTCATTGAGATGTTGAATAAATTGCGGTTACTTATGGTTGTACTAGTAACCGCTTCTAAAGCCGATAGATAGGTAACGTACCTACAAAATATGTATGTATACGTGTGGACTGTGGACAGCCTTTCACTCGACAACTCGGTTGACCAAGTCGATATGATTTGAACCGAGAACGTAAAGGGGTCGAAATAGCCGAGTGTCATATCACATCGGTAATATAACTAGGATAAGTCAATTGCTTCTTTGCTTAAACTCATCTGATCGTATAACTCGTTTGTACGCCAAAAATCGTCGAGTCACAATAGAGACCTAGGAAGAGATCCTGATATTCAAGTTTTCCAAATGCACATTGTAATCATAATGAAGCCATTTTATGGTGTATTTAATCAACGTACAAACGAGAAGTCAATACGACATACAAAACAGTCACCGCTGACTAATGATATCCAATGATCCTTGATGCTTTGCAGGTCACGGAGAAAGCGAGGCTCTCATTATGCCCGATCGTTACAAGACTGGGCTGTATCTGCTAGCTGAGCTAGTACCTCCTAGCTGGGGCATACAGCCAATACGCGAACATTAGCGTTGCAGTGTCACTATACCAAGTTTCATTACCAGATTTTTTTAAGAGACCAATAAAAATATTTTGTTGATCAAAATACAATTTTAATGCCTAGTTTATGTCATTCATTATTTTACTTTACCGCACTTCTCTAAAATGTTGCACAATTTGATTTATTCTGCATCAATAGATATATTACGTAGCTATAGCTGTACCTGATCACAAAATGTAACAATATATAATTTCACTGCTAAATGGTGCTAATCGATCTGGTATATCTGTCTATTGTATCTGTAATTTTATACCATGAATAAAGTCGTCACATTCCACACTTTGCACTGCACAGAGTGCATAATTATATACCCTTGAGTCGGTAAAATCAAAGTGATCCTTAACGTTTTTGTGTTGATCGTGATTGTCGATTCTCAAGTCTTTGTCTCCCGCGTTACGAAAGCGAAAATATCCTATCAAATTGACTAGGTCTTTACGCAATGACATTCGCAATGACCCTTGTGGAAATGTAGTGGTCACAAGCACAACTTCACAAGACTATTTTCTGTCAATTGCTAAGTGTTCTTGTGTGTTAGTAGGTAAGTAATTTTGTCGGACTTTTATAAAATTAAGGAGAACTTGGATTTTATTTTTTTAAAGCTTACGGACGCTAACACGGACTACTTATAATACCTACTAAGAAATGTTTTCTCAAAGCACAGTTATGTAGAGGCTAGCATTTCCATGCAAAAGGATAAGATGGCCTTTAGTGGTACATCCGATAATTTATGTGGCGAGCGCGTCCGCCGCCGTTATGATTCAGTCGAAACGCTGACGCATACCTTTGTTGGGAAAAATACTTTTAAATCGATATGTTAGGTACATTATCGGTAGTTAGGTATGTTACCGGTAACGATACTTGCAGAGGGATCAAAAGGTTGAAATAGCGGCAAAGACTGAAGTAAAATATTCAAGCGAATTTCCGGCCTTTCTTTCAACCTTCTGGTGTATTTAAAGGTCATGTGTTTACATATATAGCAGATCGTAGATTGACCAACAAAACATACAACTTTCTCGTTAAAGCTTTAGTCAGGCTATAAGTATAACCTCGTTCCTTTAACTCGCAAGTTTGTGCTTTTGTAGGCACTTCAGAAAAAGTAATCTGCCCCCATATTATGAACTCTTTATTCCAGACAGTTCACGTTCACAACGTGTGGGTGACAGAGACAGTGCCTTATTACCTGTAAGGCGCTGTCTTTAGAGACTTCAGAGACAGTGCCTTATTACATGTAAGGCGCAGTCTTTACAGGTAATAAGGCACTGTCTCTATCACCCACCCACACGTTGTGAACGTGAACAGTCTGGAATTACAAACATTAAAGCATAATTCCGGCTTAACATGAATTTCATTAAAGTAACGTAGGTACTTACATATTATAATCATTGATCTGATACTATCCGAAGGTTAAAGTCCATTGCCTTGGTTCAAATTATAATTTGCACCTGCCTATCTGAGCTTATGTTTGTACACTAAACTAAGCCTTTAGGGTAAGTAGGTAGGCTGTATGTCGAATTTTACATCGTATAAAAAGAAAGAAAACAAAAAGCCATAAGAGAAAAAAATAAGCTTAAGCTTATTTTAGGTACAGTTTCACACAAGTTCAAAAGATCCCGTTATTATCTTTCCTTGCAAAGAATTGCTTATCAGCCGGTCCGAAGAATGGTACCTAAAGTAAGTATTTAACAGTTTATGTCTGTGTTCGTTCCTTAGTGTCTTGTTAATACTTAGCTAATTAAATGGGTTTTAATGTTAAGTTTTTAAAATCGTGTCTTGTTTAGTCTGGTGCAGTCTGGTGTTGGATAACTAAAGGCAGCGGGTGATGACATCGCCTGTTAAAAATATCCTTAACATTGAAAGGGATTTTTGGTGTAGCAAACACAGTTGACACCCTTTGATTGCCTAATTGATTATATATATTAGATATTATTTATCGCTATTATGTAATGTAATGAAACATTAACTATTAAAATAATACATATATCTATTATTTATCTTTGAGTACCTCAGGTTACTTAAAATAGATCGTTATAATATACCAGTTCATATCACGTCATCGACGTCATCGTCGATCGCTTGCGTGTAGGGTAACCAGATATCCTGATATGTCGGGACATATCCACACTTTTGACCTTCTGTCCTGCTTTTGTTCGGTTTTTGAATTTGGCTACACAAAAAAGTGAAAATAAAATAAGCAGTCAGTGAGATTTCATCTTTTAGGGTTTTAGTAAACTATAAAAAGTACCTGGTTGACCGAGCTTTGCTCGGTTGAAAATTATATTTAGTATGAATCGCATACTGATAAAATATGAATAATGTTCTTCGATCTTTCCGACATAATATGAGTTTAAAAAGAATTGCGTGTACTTATGTACGCACGTAAGAAGTTATACTTCTTTGGCATCATTAATAATAAATATTCAACGTTAATAATTTTGACAGCTGTCATCCGAAATGTAGGTCTCAACCAGACCTACAACTTTCCCAAAGACACCAGTGCTCCAGGAGCAGCCGTTGCCGGGATATCTCCGTTCGAAGTTTGACAGCTGTCATTGGAAATGTAGGTCTTGACGAGACCTACAACTTTCCCAAAGACACCAGTGCTCCAGGAGCAGCCGTTGCCGGGATATCTCGGTTCGAAGTTTGACAGCTGTCATTGGAAATGTAGGTCTTGACGAGACCTACAACTTTCCCAAAGACACCAGTGCTCCAGGAGCAGCCGTTGCCGGGATATCTCGGTTCGAAGTTTGACAGCTGTCATTGGAAATGTAGGTCTCAACCAGACCTACAACTTTCCCAAAGACACCAGTGCTCCAGGAGCAGCCGTTGCCGGGATATCTCGGTTCGAAGTTTGACAGCTGTCATTGGAAATGTAGGTCTTGACGAGACCTACAACTTTCCCAAAGACACCAGTGCTCCAGGAGCAGCCGTTGCCGGGATATCTCGGTTCGAAGTTTGACAGCTGTCATTGGAAATGTAGGTCTCAACCAGACCTACAACTTTCCCAAAGACACCAGTGCTCCAGGAGCAGCCGTTGCCGGGATATCTCGGTTCGAAGTTTGACAGCTGTCATTGGAAATGTAGGTCTTGACGAGACCTACAACTTTCCCAAAGACCAGTGCTCCAGGAGCAGCCGTTGCCGGGATATCTCGGTTCGAAGTTTGACAGCTGTCATCCGAAATGTAGATCTCAACCAGACCTACAACTTTCCCAAAGACACCAGTGCTCCAGAAGCAGCCGTTGCCGGGATATCTCGGTTCGAAGTTTGACAGCTGTCATTGGAAATGTAGGTCTCAACCAGACCTACAACTTTCCCAAAGACACCAGTGCTCCAGGAGCAGCCGTTGCCGGGATATCTCGGTTCGAAGTTTGACAGCTGTCATTGGAAATGTAGGTCTTGACGAGACCTACAACTTTCCCAAAGACACCAGTGCTCCAGGAGCAGCCGTTGCCGGGATATCTCGGTTCGAAGTTTGACAGCTGTCATTGGAAATGTAGATCTTGACGAGACCTACAACTTTCCCAAAGACACCAGTGCTCCAGGAGCAGCCGTTGCCGGGATATCTCGGTTCGAAGTTTGACAGCTGTCATTGGAAATGTAGGTCTTGACGAGACCTACAACTTTCCCAAATCGAAATGATACATTAAAAAATATCGATATTTCTTGGGTGATATATATCGATACATTTGAAAAATATCGATACGATAAATATCCATTTGCCCACATAGAGATTCGAGCGCCATCTAGTTTCATACTACTGAAACAAACAAACCGTATCTCATAGAAGTTATCCTAATGTTTCATAGATGGCGTCAGTTCAACACGTTACAAACAGTACCTCATAGAAGTTATCCTAATGTTTCATAGATGGCGTCAGTATGATGTTTTTAAAATCTCTTTATCTCGGGAACCGAGCTTTTCTCGAACCTGGGACCTTGATAAATCGATTCCTTGAGCCGAAAACCCCCTAATCTGTAATTTTCATGAAAATCTTTGCAGCCGTTTCCGAGATCGTGATTATAAATAAATAAATATACAAGAATTGCTCGTTTAAAGATATTAGATATAGCCAATAAGTATATTATCTCAAAAGCAAAACTTTATTTTTTAAGTTAAATGTTCCGACTTAGAAAAAATAACTACATATAATTTTTATGTTCAGATCCATTTTTTTCTATAAGTGTCGTGATTTTTTAAAATTTTTAGACTTAAACCTTACATTCGCGTGAAAAGAACGCGAGGCCATCGAAAGGGTAAATATAACTGCAATTCTCAAAACACTTAAACGCCATTCAAGTGGAAAATCGTGGTTCACGTTCTAATGTTACAGAACCTTTGGCAATTAAAACAACCGCGAAGTATTGCAATAATTAAATTTAGTAATTATGTTGAGCGTAATTTCTTACGCAATAACACAGATTATATAACTAGCAACATGGCTAGGTATAACAATTTTTAACCAACTTCAAAAAAGGAGGCGGCTCTCAATTCGTCTTTATATTTTGTTTTCGTCTGCTTACAGCATGCATATTATATTATTTTGATTTCGATAATTATTTCGCCATCCGAAAAAGTAATGACTGACGTCTGATCCCATAAAGTCCCATAAAGGATAATGCCAATAAATGTATGGACCAAAAACCCGGAGTCGATTAAATCGATTTATATGTGACAAGGTTAGAGTAAACAAACTACATAGATACATCGTAAATCCAATAATTTTCTTCGACAAGTCGTTACTTAATGACTAGATATAGTTTCAAAAAGCCATGATATTAAGAGCGGTTTTCAAACGTATTGTGTGTGACTAACTGTGCGTAATATTTAAACACAATCTATGTCTACTGATATTACCAATACACCAGTGGCGATTCCTGGTGTTTATAATTGGGGTGGCTCCAGCTTTTGTTATATAGGGTGTAGTGTTAAGTGCGCATAACCGGAAAACCATTTCTTCAGACAGACAATCTAACAAACTTGCAGTCTTTCATTAAGGAACCTACTTTGAAATCGCAAATAATTGCTTTTTACAAAAAATAACCGACTTCAATCTTGATAAGTAGAGATAACTCAAAAACTACTCGCCAGATGGCGCTCAATTCAACATGTAAGTGTAAAGTTCTCGTCGCTACAAATTAATCAAGCCCAAACACTAGATAACTGCAGTAAATCGTTGAGGAGTTCCCTCGACTGTCTTTCGGCTTCATCAGATCGACTCCAGATCTTCATGAAATAGTAGCGCTTTAATGTACTTATGGTAACATGAACAAACACACTAGTTGCCCATACAATTTTCAAAAGTTCCCCTCGATTTCCCTGAGATGCCATCATCAGATCCTGGTGTCCTTATCACCGGACCCCACTGCGGATATCTACTTTAGAATAAAAAAAGAATTATCAAAATCGGTCTATAAACGACGAAATAATCGCTGAACGTACATAAAAAAAGCATATATATACGGTCGAATTGAGAACCTCCTTCTTTTTTGAATTCGGTAAAAAAAGAAATTTCATACAATTTGACATTTTTATTTTTGTATGAAATAGCTGATGTTTTTTCGCGATTTTAGGGTTGGTCCCATAGTGAAAGTCCATTTTCCACTATCAAACGGCAAACGATCTCGTCGTGAAAGGTCTTTCTAAAAGTTCTTGTATCACAGATTTTATTGAATCACTCATAATTTCATGTCATTTCATTATAAACTAATTACCTACTAAATAAAAAGTAAATTAAATCAATAGAAAGATAGAAACCGTAATCACAAATCTACACTATCACGAAAAACATGCGAAAACTCGTTAGGTAATGCGCCATTCCCAGCGCCAGACCCGCGTTTCAAACTCAGTGATACGCTGATACCACAGTATAATTTTACTATGGTGATACTAAGCGATCGAAGATGCGCGGGCGGCCGCGGGCCAACGACTTTGTATGGACTATGCATGCGCTAGCAGAAGCGCATGCCTCGGCCGCGCTCGGCGCCGACCGAACGCGAAGACAATCGCCGCGAGTCGCGTTCGTGATAGAAGACCGCAGCGCTCGTAAAATGTAATTATTGTACTTAGGTCTAAATAATTAGGTTGTAAATATATGATTTTTTACATTTTATTTAATGCTTAAAAATTATGGTATGGCGGCGCCATACGCGCCAACTTAGAGAAATCGCCACTGCAATACACACTAATGTAAAGTAGAAGAGTTTGTTCGTTCGTTTTTTTGATCGCGCTAATCTCAGGACTACTGGTCCGATTTGAAAAATTCTTTTTGTGTTGAATAGTCCATTTATTGAGGAAGGCTATAGGTTATTTAACAACACTTAACCAATAGGAGCGGAGCAACAAGTTTCCCGACGCGAAGCGAGGGCATCTACTATATTAGAGGACAACGTCTGCCGGGTCACCTAGTATATGGATATACATATATTCGCAAGCAGGGTCACTATCTCCTAGGTCGTAAATATAATTATATAACGCAACAAAACCATGAACAGTACCCTGTTACATTCAAAATATCTCAATTCGCGACGAGAAACATATAATCGTTACCTTTACATAGGTAATCCTACCCGCAATAAAATATAGTAATTTTTTTGTCAGACGCTTTATATTCATATTTATTGTTTTAGATTTTATTCTCTTGCAATAACATAAACAAACACAAGATACCTACTAGAAATACAATAAAGTTTACACGTTAAACCGTGTCGCGGCGGACCCCGTTATCGTTAGATCGAAGAGTCACTTTCTCATGTCAGAGGTTTCGAGGCGGCATAAAAACTTTACACTTGGTCAATAAACCTTTGCACCAATTCGCACCGAAGTATCAGCGTAGGTACTAATAGAGAGTACTAATAGAGACCGCTATTAGGTCGTTTTAACCACGAACTGGCAGGCTGTGTAATGAGCTTCTTTCTGAGGTATCCCTGGAGCGCTATGACATGAGGTTCTTCGGTTCAAAGGTATAAAAAGAGTCTCCTTCCGGGTCGGCGTTGCACTGGTGACTGCCCTGGTTTTGCTCGTGTCCATAGGTAACCGACCACTTACCAACAGGTAGCTCGTCTCCTTACGTCAGCCTTTCAGAATAAAAAAAAGGTAAAGGGAAGTATATATACTTTTATTATCAAAATACAGTTGACCCCCGGTAATCCGGACCCTGGCTAATCCGGAGCCCCCTGTAATCCGACAGGCCTATTTTAATGAATATTTTTTTGACGATTTTCGCCAGCTATAATGCGTGATTGAACAGGTTATAACATCGCTGGCCCCGGGCAATAAAGCGGTAATATAAAAAATTGAATTTTACAGGAGAAATAAAAGAAGCTAATTTGCTTATAGTGTAGCGTACAGTGATCCAAAACAGGCGTTCAAAATGTCAAATGATAGCTAATTTTTTACCAATTTAACCTTTTAAAAATAATTGTAATGGTATAAATATTTAATGTAATAATTGAAAAAATGTATAATACAAATTATAGACGATATTGTTTTAACTGCAACATCGTTAATGACTTTATAAACACACCGACCACTGAGATTCCGGACTGTAAGCGCTAGTTCAGACACGGCGGGAACCGCGCGATTTCAGAATCGCGTGGAAATCGCGCGGGTCTTATTTATATGAGTTATTAAGTAATCGTTCAGATATACCCGCGCGGTTAATCAAGCCGCGCGGTTAATCAAGCCGCGCGGTTAATCAAGCTGCGCGGTTAATCAAGCCGCGCGGTTCCCGCAACCCAACCGCCAGAAAATAGAATCGCGCTACTCCCGCGCGTTTCTATTACTATGGAGTCTTTACTTCGCGTTCAGTTGCATTGCGGCTACCGCGCGGTTACCACTTCCACAGCTCGTGAGTTCGCCATGGATCGGTTCGACACTGATTTGTTTATTGATGAGGCGGAGACCTGCAATATCGGATGTTCAGTGTGATGATTATTCCAATAAATGATCAGTTCAATTAGTTCATCAAAAGATTTTATTGACATTCTCAAATAGTCAAAAAATTTGTTATCATACATTCTTAAATTGGGATATAACGTTACGAACTGACCATGTACTAGTCGGTCGGTTAATATTGGATGCACCCAATACCGCCTTTTTCTTTTCTTTTTTTTAAGGAGCAACCACAGTAACACACACACTTCTTCGTCGACCTCCATTTTGAAACTGACGCTATACTCGCACGAAAATCGCATACTAACCGCGGTGTCTGAATAGCATCACAATTTTGCGGTTGCCAACCGCGCGATTCGTAATCGCGCGGTTCCCGCCGTGTCTGAACAAGCGCTAAGAATATAACACGAAGTATTTTCCGCTTTAGATCTAGAGCGTACCAGCCGATTACCACCATGTGCATGTAGTAATGGTTTCGCACAAGACCTTTGAACGGCGCGGGCGGCGCCGGGGTTACTATGAATTTCCGAGAAGAAAGGTGTAAGAGCTTGTACAGAATAAAATCTCTGGTGATTCTTCGTATCAAATGTTTACAGTTTATTGATTGTTTGTGTTTTGTTTCATAAAGTAGATAATGCAATAATACATTTCTAGTCGTAAGAGAATTTTCCATGCAATAAAGTTGTTATTGTCACTTATTATTGAGAAATATTAATTAAAAAAATTGAAAAAATCAGAGTGATAGATTGATACTCAGAGAAGCCAAAAATCAAATAAAAGTAAAAAGGGCGTAACCGACGTTTACCGCTTTATTGCCCGGGGCCAGCGACATGTACTCCCGCCTTTATTGTGCTCGACGCGTGGAAAATGTTTTGATTTTGATTGCTTAGTATGAATTTCATTAATAATATGGTACTTGGGTCTATCTGTCGGATTACCAAGTACTTTTTTGTAAAAACGTCTGGATTATGGGGGGCTCTGGGCAGTACTATATAATCCGGAAAATTCGCTGGTTCGACACTGCCTTGCAAAACGTTTGTCGGATTACTGAGACTACTGTATACGTATCCTCCTCCACCTTATGCAGATCATTATAAATGGATTTACTGAAGGTGACCTTCCAATATGGTTTAAATGTCATAGCATAGCTTAATCAAAGAACTTGCAACGTTTCGAACTGCATAATTATTATAGTGTATAATGATATTGATTTGATAGCATTGCTAATTGCAAATAAACGTCTGAAAATAATTTTAGTAATGTTAGTAACTTTACAACTTTTTTTTAAGTATCGTAAAATCTGTTACATAGCTTGCATAGCTTTATCAGTCTAAGGTCTTTATTTCCATTTTTTTTAGTTAGTAAATAAATTATCGTTAGATTGAATGTCTGCGAAAATTCTCTGCCAGCAATAACTTTTGATAATAATGATCGTAAGTAAAGTTTAAGTAACTTAAGAACACAATATCAATGTGCAGTATTCTCAGAAGCTTTCGATTCTCCTAATCCTTATTAGTTCATTCGTCCGTAACGTTAGGGTGATTGATAAATAGTATGGCATTAGCAGCCGTCTGAGCGAAGGCTGGCTAGAAAAAGTCACGTAAGTTCAGGGTTCACTAGCTAGAATGTGATGAAATACCGACATTTGCATTGCGTGGGAGTTTATTGTCTGCGCGTTCAGTCTGTCTGTATATTTACATATATGTAGAGTAGAGTAGACTCGGCGATAGATTGCCAATATGTGCAGAAAAGGATAATTGTTTTTTTATTATCTTTTATACTTCTTATAGTTCAGCCCTATGTACTATCTATAAATCCTATTATTTAGCCGTGTGGATAAAGTATTGTCATAGGTACGTAGCGAATGAAAGGCTTTGGTTTCCTAGGAAAGCGGTGCCGTCATATAGCGGCCGTAATACAGCGGTGAATGACGTCACTAGAACGTTGTCTATGTAAACGAAATGGCGCGGTTTCCTGGAGAGCGGTAACTGACACCGTAACGTCAAAAAGCGGTACCGCCATTTGCATGACGGCCGTCTTGTCGGTGTCCGATGGTTTGGTCACCGTTTTATTGATAGCGGTAAAGCTATTTTTAATACGTATTTGTGTTTTTTTTCGGAACAACGTAAAAAATGAGTTCCAACTCTTGGAGCAGCGAGGACGACGAAATTTTAATAGATTTCGTTTGTAACCACGAAGCAATATATAATATAAAAAGTAAAGATTATAGAAAAAGTCTTCTGATGATAGTTCATCCTCCAAGTAAATTACTAAAGCTAAATCAAGGTCGTCCATTTTCTATCTTGGATACTTTTCCTTTCACGTTTAATATTTAAAAAAAATGACTGACGGTGTGTTAAAACGGCCGTGGAACTTTCCACATGTCATCACCGTAAAGACGGCCGTCTGTTTGCGTCCGTAATATTACGGCTGCTATATGGCGGCACCGCTTTCCTAGGAAACCAAAGCTTTAGTGACTTCACACGCGGTACGCGGACTTCAAGAAACAAAAAACAAAAAAAAATCGTACGTCGTTATGTGGAGCTATCCGGCTTGAAATCCAACTAACCATGGGACATAGTTGCGAGTACACTACGTTTGTTGTCAGACTTGTGAGTGAAAGCAAATATACCAATAATTCATCCATAGTATTCTTGTACGGATCTCTCCAGTCTCTTTGTCGTCTTTGTCGAGGTGAGGTACTACTACTGAGAACCTGTGCTGTGTTCTATATGTAGGCGTGTTGACTTACTCTATAGATAGCTAAACTTATAACTCTGGGTGGGAGTAAACCTATTTAATAGCAATTAAAATAATGTTTATTTAAATAATATTTACCTTTGTTCACTGTGATCTAGGCCTACTTAGATTTGATGGGGGAAGAGTGCTCAGTAATGAGCTTTTGACGTATTCAGGCCCGCCAAAGTTAACAAAAATATCAGTGTACGAACAAAGTTGGTACTTTAGCCGTTATGGTCAAGTCCAAAGCAGACCCGCAAGGACAGTTCTATGTTAAATCAAAATGCAGGAATATTTTTAAGCTATTGCATAGCTTCTATCGCGGGCCTTGGGCGCGGGGACCGAATGCAAAAATTTCGTAACGAAAAAAACCTAACACCCCCTACTCGTGACATCTATCGATAAATACCAGAACTTTTAACTGAGTTAACTAACTTTTACTTTATAACGGCTAAACCGATTTGGCTAATTTTAGTCTTGAAATATTCGTGGAAGTTCAGGGAAGGTTGCAGCGATGAGAAAATATGGAAAAATTGCGAGGAAAATACTAAAAATGAAAATTTTAATTTCCCATACAAATCTTACCTGTCAAACATTTGATTTTCGCCCCGTCGGTTCGGTATTTTAAGAATAATTACATGTAGATCTGGATTAAATAAGGCGTTGGAATCGACTACATGTATTCATAATAGTCGAATTATCGCGTATTTAGATTTAAAACATGCAAAATAACATAGACATATAGACATACATCATACATGACATAAAATAATGACACTATAAATAATGACATTTGGTTGTTGTATTGCGTGCGTTCAGAAATATATTTTGTATAGTTTGCTTTACTCTTCATCATATTATGTCAAATCGCCCCGTGAGATGTCCGCCCATTATGACGTAACAATTTTATTATTATCACAAATGCAGTATTATTTTTTGTTTTGTTAATTTATATATAATGCTATTGCAATAGCTTTACCGCGGCAGTCTCCGAGTGCCACACGTCTTTTTTGTTTCTGTACCTAATTATTTTCATTTAATTTTGTGTCGTAAAAGATATATTGGGTTCAATACAAACAAAAAAATTAGATCATGCGTTTTTGCTCTGTAGCTTACACTTTACCGGGCCATGAAACACTAAAATGTTCATACTTGTTGATGTTCGCTTTGCCTGGCAACGAATTTCCGCGAGAGTTAAGAGCTAACCTAGTGGCTTGGCATTAAAGCGGTCAGCGCAGCTTTTAAGGAAGTTTAGAGACGGATTAAAATACCGTTGCATGCTGTGGTTATGATGACGTCACTTAACTAGCTTTAGCCTTCTTAATATCAATATATTATTTAAAACTTCATCGTATATATTGCACATCCATCTATCGACCATACACTTTTTTAAATGTTACGAGCGCTGTATGTCGAAGTTTCCGAGAGCCAGAAATAATGCGCTTACATTTTGACTGGCAGAGCAATACTAATACTTGTTCTGCTCTGTTCGCTTCTGGTGTATGGTGTTAATTGGTCTGGTACATAATTTTATTTACATAAAGGCAATAAAAAGGGTTAGTGGAAGTAACGTCAAGAAAACGTTAGTAATGTCGACAATTCCGTGCTGTAAATCTGTAATGATCCATTTTTGAAACTGGTACATCTGCAAGACTTGCAACAAAGACTTGAAAAACGAAAATATATTTTTCCTTCATCATTTTACAAGGGGCGGACTTAATTCCTTTTATCAATAACCCACATATTGCTTTAACTTCATATTGACCTCAAACTCGAAACTTACAAAAATTAAATATTAAGTATAACAATTTCCACTCAAGTAGTAAGTATTTATAAACATCAAATCGTAGTGAGGCCGGGAGAGTCGATGTTGTCGATAATAAACAGGTAATGTGGAAATAGCGTCTACAGCCGTAGAGTTATTAGTTTGTGTCGATACCGGCTCGCGTTAAGTATGCAGCTCGCGACTTGGACTTAGGACGTTGCACTCGCCCGCAGCCCCTTCCTTCGCTAGCTTGGACACCACGCGATGTGGCTCGGGGAGGACACTTCCGAACATTAAATAAACCCGCATTTTAATTTTAAAGGGTACCCATGGTTTATGAGTTTTATAAAGATGTCTCCATCCAAGATTGAAAAGTTCAATTATGATTATGATAATTGTGAGCGTGACAGTTACCGTTACAGTGAATTTTTTTTAAAGGAAGAGAATTAAAATGAAATATATGCCTAAACACACATACAGCGTTTTTCCGCGTCGCGGATGACACGGAGAGCTTACAAAAGTCATCAGAAACCCAAAGACATTAAAAAAACGTCATTTATCTGTTACATATATGATCAGGCGGGAATCAAACCCGGGATCTTTCACATTGCATGTAGAGTCACCACCAATAAAATCGATCTATGATCTTTATATTCTGTACTAGCTTTTGCTAGCGGATCCGCTCGCGTGAAATTCGTTTAAACTTCACCCCTTTATTTCACCCACTAAGCGTAAGAGTAGACAAATATAATCAGAAAAGCCTCGAACTGCTAAGCTATCGGGAGTTACATGTGTTATTGTGAGTCAACCATAAAAGATAGACTTTTAAGGAGAACATTTCCGTCATACATGATTTCTGTGTAGCTTTGACCATTAAGGTTGCACACGCGACGGAAGCTTAAAAAATGGAATAACTTCTCCCGTTTTCCCAACATTTCCCTTCACTGCTCTGCTCCTATTGATTTTAGCGTGATGAAAAGTATACTATAACCAGCTCAGTTGTTCCAAGTTTCGTTAAAATCCGTCGAGTTGTTTTTGTTTCTATAAAGGTTTACAAGCAGACAGACAGACAAACAGACAGATAGACAGACAAGCAGAGAGACAAAAATTTTACTGATTGCATTTTTGGCATCAGTATCGATCCCTAATCACCCCCTGATAGTTATCTTGGAAATATATTTCAAGTACAGAATTGACCTCTCTACAGATTTATTATAAGTATAGATCTATCTATGTTTTATGTATATGTGAATCTTTAAAATACCTCTTTATGTTTAAGTGGGTTCTAGGTTTAATGGGGTTCTAAAATGAGTATTATATAGTATAGCTTAGTAACACAAAACTAAATAGTCCCACTTTAGTTTACACGCGTTGGTCACGTTATTCTTGTGACTTACCTTTCCTTGTCGTTGAAAATCAGATATATCCTGAGAGTAATAACCTGAGTTATGTTATTTGTTATTATAATCGCAGACCAACTGTTTATATTGTTACCGGTTGAGGTGCAATGACTGGTTTTGCTTTGGCTTGAATGTTAGGAAATTTAATTTGTAACTACATCTGTTCGTACAAACAGATACAAAATATACTTTATTGTGCACCAGATATGGACATAATCAGTGATGTAGACAAATTAATATTACAAAAGGCAACTTTACTACTTAAGTAGCGATATCGTCCAAGCAACCTTTGAATAGAGTATAGAATGTAATACTTAAGAAAAAGGGTAGGAGTAGTACTAGATTACACCAGTATCGGAAGTAACTGTTTGTCTGTCTGTTATATTTATACGCTCAACCCGCTTAACCAATGTAAGTAAGTAGATGATGTTTTATATGAAAAGCTGAGACAAAAATGTAACAATCATTGTTCTATTGCGGTAGCGTAATTTACTCTTGTTTTTCATTTACAGAAAGCGATCAGTTACTTACATTTTTATTATATATATAATGCACATTGTATCTTTTGTGTTATTATTTTTTAATTTTCTTTTCATACCAATTAATTCATCAAAGTTGAATTAATAGCTTCATTCGCACGTGTCTATTAAATGGAGCGACAATACAATAAATTGATAAAAGCTATGACCTGGTTATCTTATTAGAATCACAATTTATTGCAGATTAATGCAGAAGTACCTGGTTGACCGAGCTTTGCTCGGTTGAAAATTATATTTAGTATGAATCGCATACTGATAAAATATGAATAATGTTCTTCGATCTTTCCGACATAATATGAGTTTAAAAAGAATTGCGTGTACTTATGTACGCACGTAAGAAGTTATACTTCTTTGGCATCATTAATAATAAATATTCAACGTTAATAATTTTGACAGCTGTCATCCGAAATGTAGGTCTCAACCAGACCTACAACTTTCCCAAAGACACCAGTGCTCCAGGAGCAGCCGTTGCCGGGATATCTCCGTTCGAAGTTTGACAGCTGTCATTGGAAATGTAGGTCTTGACGAGACCTACAACTTTCCCAAAGACACCAGTGCTCCAGGAGCAGCCGTTGCCGGGATATCTCGGTTCGAAGTTTGACAGCTGTCATTGGAAATGTAGGTCTTGACGAGACCTACAACTTTCCCAAAGACACCAGTGCTCCAGGAGCAGCCGTTGCCGGGATATCTCGGTTCGAAGTTTGACAGCTGTCATTGGAAATGTAGGTCTCAACCAGACCTACAACTTTCCCAAAGACACCAGTGCTCCAGGAGCAGCCGTTGCCGGGATATCTCGGTTCGAAGTTTGACAGCTGTCATTGGAAATGTAGGTCTTGACGAGACCTACAACTTTCCCAAAGACACCAGTGCTCCAGGAGCAGCCGTTGCCGGGATATCTCGGTTCGAAGTTTGACAGCTGTCATTGGAAATGTAGGTCTCAACCAGACCTACAACTTTCCCAAAGACACCAGTGCTCCAGGAGCAGCCGTTGCCGGGATATCTCGGTTCGAAGTTTGACAGCTGTCATTGGAAATGTAGGTCTTGACGAGACCTACAACTTTCCCAAAGACCAGTGCTCCAGGAGCAGCCGTTGCCGGGATATCTCGGTTCGAAGTTTGACAGCTGTCATCCGAAATGTAGATCTCAACCAGACCTACAACTTTCCCAAAGACACCAGTGCTCCAGAAGCAGCCGTTGCCGGGATATCTCGGTTCGAAGTTTGACAGCTGTCATTGGAAATGTAGGTCTCAACCAGACCTACAACTTTCCCAAAGACACCAGTGCTCCAGGAGCAGCCGTTGCCGGGATATCTCGGTTCGAAGTTTGACAGCTGTCATTGGAAATGTAGGTCTTGACGAGACCTACAACTTTCCCAAAGACACCAGTGCTCCAGGAGCAGCCGTTGCCGGGATATCTCGGTTCGAAGTTTGACAGCTGTCATTGGAAATGTAGATCTTGACGAGACCTACAACTTTCCCAAAGACACCAGTGCTCCAGGAGCAGCCGTTGCCGGGATATCTCGGTTCGAAGTTTGACAGCTGTCATTGGAAATGTAGGTCTTGACGAGACCTACAACTTTCCCAAATCGAAATGATACATTAAAAAATATCGATATTTCTTGGGTGATATATATCGATACATTTGAAAAATATCGATACGATAAATATCCATTTGCCCACATAGAGATTCGAGCGCCATCTAGTTTCATACTACTGAAACAAACAAACCGTATCTCATAGAAGTTATCCTAATGTTTCATAGATGGCGTCAGTTCAACACGTTACAAACAGTACCTCATAGAAGTTATCCTAATGTTTCATAGATGGCGTCAGTATGATGTTTTTAAAATCTCTTTATCTCGGGAACCGAGCTTTTCTCGAACCTGGGACCTTGATAAATCGATTCCTTGAGCCGAAAACCCCCTAATCTGTAATTTTCATGAAAATCTTTGCAGCCGTTTCCGAGATCGTGATTATAAATAAATAAATATACAAGAATTGCTCGTTTAAAGATATTAGATATGAGATAAGTACTTAGTTAAACCGGCGCTACACAGATATCGCCACGATCGCCCTATAAAACGTGGTTTTCAGTTTATTTACTATTATTTAATTGGTACAAAGTAAGTATAAAGGTATTTTTCACATTTAATTTTTAAGCTATTGCATAGCTTCTATCGCGGGCCTTGAGCGCGGAGACCGAATGCAGAAATTCCGTAACGAAAAAAACCTAACACCCCCCACTCGTGACATCTATCGATAAATACCAGAACTTTTAACTGAGTTAACTAACTTTTACTTTATAACGGCTAAACCGATTTGGCTAATTTTAGTCTTGAAATATTCGTGGAAGTTCAGGGAAGGTTGCAGCGATGAGAAAATATGGAAAAATTGCGAGGAAAATACTAAAAATGAACATTTTAATTTCTCATACAAATCTTACCTTTTTTTTTTATGGAATTAAGATAGCAAACGAGCATGCAGTACCACCCTTCCCCTGCCGCCCATAACAACTGTGACCGACCTAGAACTAGACTCAAAGGGACTAGGATGGTTAGTCCAGTTAGTAGATGGTGTTAGAATATTAGTTGGTTAGTTTGTTAATAAGTGCGAGGACAGGGTATGTTAGTGATAATTAGTCCTGTTAGTTAATGTTAGTAATAGTCCAATTAGTTATTGTTAGTATGAGTCTTGTTCCAATTCGGTCACAGATGCGTTGCTACCCCTGAGGTCTGAGATGGTCGCCTCTAAAAAAGTGAAACCGGCTCCACAAACCTTCCTATCCGGAACACAATTGCTCTTAAAAACAATTATTATGACGGTAGGAATGGTACTGAGTACCTTGGCGGGCGGTGGTCCTACCCCGGGCGAACTCTAGGCTCTACCACCTACCTAACATTTGATTTTCGCCCCGTCGGTTCGGTATTTTAAGAATAATTACATGTAGATCTGGATTAAATAAGGCGTTGGAATCGACAACATGTATTCATAATAGTCGAATTATCGCGTATTTAGATTTAAAACATGCAAAATAACATAGACATATAGACATACATGACATAAAATAATGACACTATAATG
This sequence comes from Hesperia comma, assembly GCA_905404135.1. Classification (NCBI taxonomy): domain Eukaryota; kingdom Metazoa; phylum Arthropoda; class Insecta; order Lepidoptera; family Hesperiidae; genus Hesperia; species Hesperia comma. The sequence continues at coordinate 7,456,473 of FR990021.1, read as the reverse complement.
ACATTTGGTTACGTTACTTTACTCTTCATCATATTATGTCAAATCGCCCCGTGAGATGTCCGCCCATTATAACGTAACAATTTTCTGTTATCAAACTGGTTCCTTTTTTTAGTTTTAAGCTTATAAAATTGTCAAATCCTCAAAATAATCCGTAGAAATATTTTAACGATTATATTAGAAAATCACATTGAAATGAAAAACAAAATACAGCCACAAGAGAAATAACGAAACGAAGATTCATCAAATAGGTTAAAAACTTAAAGCAGTCTTTACACTTATTTTTCGAAATAGATTTTTCTACGGGACGCAGCAATACATTGGAGGGAGCTGAAGATAACTCCATTTGTGTCTGTTATTAATGACCTATTATAATGGAGGAATTTTATGCCTCTACTAAAACAAGTGTGAGGAGCAAGATCAGCAGGAGGTGGTGATAAGAGATCTGCAGAAGCGAGGTAGTTAGGCCGAAACTGAAAGCTCTTTCCATTAAAAGGAAGATTTCAAATAATATAATGACATTATGTGCCAGAAAAAATTTATGTGGATGTCCGAGCAAGAGAAACATTGTGGTAGAATATGGATTAACCGTGTATATAATCAAAGGGATTAATGATGTTATGAGGAATCAAGACGAATATTAATAACAGCACTAATAAGAATTGATTTGTGATATAATAAATAAAATAAATATATAATTGTAATTGCATAAGTTGATAAAAAATGCTATGCAATGGCTTTACCGCGGCAGTCTCCGAGTGCCACACGTCTTTTTTTTAAACTTTGTGGATTTGTGGATCATATTTCAATGTTTATCGATATCATGTCTTTACTTTTTTGTGAGGCTATAGTGCTGATCGCATAGCGCTAAGTTATCCGTTTTATTATATAAAAATATTGACCTCAATTACAGTCAACAAAAAAATTGGATCGAGAATTGGAAAAGACAAAACTAGCGCACAAACATATTTATTTTGGTATCGTTTAATTGGGAACGCGAGTGTTTCGTTCACATTAACATTTGTGTCGGCTGCCAGTGACCACCTTGCCACCAATCACTGTGCCAAATATATTTATTATAACCGTCAATGATACGTGAGAAAGGTGGACTCATCAAGGATTCAGGTCGAGGGCCTCCAGTATGAATACTACTTAATGTTTTATAGTAATGGAGGACGTCTAAGCTATGTGAGGTGCTGTAGTTGCGAAGTTGTGATCGTCTTATATTTTTGCAAGCTTTTATATTAGGTACTTGTATGTTTGTAGGTGTGTTTGTGTTAGGTTAAAATCTTGCAAGCTGAATATTTTTTTAGATAAGATGACAATGTAATTTTATGACAAGCACGATCGAAAACTATGCTTAGGTATAAACACAAATATAATTAACAACGACTTCCAAGCGTGAAAATTATATTTGATACCTACTAGGGAACCGCCCGCGCTTCGCTTCGGGACCCATAGGTAACAGCCGCGTAGGTCCCGCTCCCGTAGGAATCTCGGCCAAAGATAAGCCTATAATATGACATACTGGAACATCAACATCAGAATCCGTCCAGTCTTCGTTCATGGCTAACATAGCCGTGGGGATTCAGTTTCGGGGCCGGTGGCCCCCTGACTGAGGTGTCTGCCGGCGGTCCGTAACAACGGACCGGTCGATGGGTTGGGACCCTGTATGGGTCCTCGAAGATTGTCCAGATGGTGATGTGGATTATGGGTGTCTAGTCCGGGGAGTCATGATGATTTTCACGCTGCCCGGGCGATCAGGCCCTACCAGGTGAGACCCGCTGGTGGGAAGCCCAGCAGGAGCCGATCTGCGACCGGACGGCGGCTTGCGGTCTTGTTCGAGGTGGTTCATGTCGGGCTGCTCCCGCGCAGTAAGTCTTGCGGGAGTGCCCAACGGTTCGGGGGGCAGGCGTGGAGCGGCGCCAGGTTCCGCAGGTGCAGAAACCGTGGCGCGTCCGCGCGCGCATACATCTGTTGCGCTAGGTGCTCCACGAAGGCGTCCAGGATCTCAACTCTGAGGTTCCGCTGGATGGTGGCGTTTCTCACGCACCACGGCGCCCCTGCCAGCCGGCGCAGCGTCTTGTATTGAACCACGCGTAGACGCCTGCGTTGTGGTTCGCTCGGGAGTGCGTACCAGGCTGGCCGCGTACGTGAGTCTGGGGCGGATGTAGGTCTTCCAGATGGTGGTTTTGACCCTCAACGGGAGACTCGAGGAGAGCGCTGGACAGGTACGCCGCGTCGTCCGCGTAGAGGGCGAGCATGGCGCCCCCCTCCGCTGGAATATCGTTCGTATAGCACGAGTAGAGGGTAGGCGAGAGGCAGCTTCTTCAACATCAGATATAACATTTGCCTATGATTTAAGTAAATTACATCTACTATTTGATAGCGTGATTCAGAACTTGCAAATGAATTTTACTAACGCCATCTATTAACAACATCCGGAACCGGAATATCTAGCAACTAACAAAACATCGATCTTCCCATAGGAATGAGATGTTTTTCCGCGGTAAAAAGTAGCCTACGTCACTCTCCACCCTCCTAACTATCCCCATACACATAAACCATACCATATAATAGCCATGTTGCGACGTGAAAGAGTCACAAACAAACAAACAAACAAACAAACACTTTCACATTTATAATATTAGTAAGGATTAGTAAGGATATTAGTAAGGAAGTAAGGATATTTTTATGTGAGTCTCTAACACAGGTTTATCGAAGGAAAAAACAAGCATGATGGAAATATTTGAACTTTGTTAACTAAGCTAGTTTTCACTGTCAAGACAACTAACAAATATCAGTTTTAGTTTAATAGGAGAAACCTGACTTTTTCTATGTTCTTGTCTTCTTATTTATAAAATTGTGTAAAATTATAATAAACACGACATGTTAATTAAGCCAACCGACCAGACCAAAGTATCAATGAACTCTGACGGTTCCCGGAACTGACTGACGACTGACGACAATATGAATATCCGAGTTCATGTTTCGCAACGTATTGTCAATAAATCGTATTCGAGATATCCGAGGTGCTAACTGGTCTGTTCCGTTATTTCTGACAAATCAAGCTCGCATACTAACAATATTTTCTGTGCACTTAGACCATGCGCAGAATTATTACACGTCCATAGCGGACACCCGACTGATTTTCCTATGAAATGGCGTTTTAGGGTGTAGGCGAGTTAATTCCAATATGTTGTCCGTATCGTTGCATGAAAAGGTTTCTTGTAAGTATTTCATAATTCGAAATCATTCCAAGAATTATGAGACCCTGTGAGTCAATGGGTTTTTGTTTCGTAAATTCTATTTTTTGTAGGCAGTTGTTTTGTAAAAAAATTATTGGTAATGAGAACTGGTTTTAACCAATTAGAATAGGTTGTGATTTAAATAGGGGTTTTATGCGATTATGTTATGCGCGCGTCATCAACGCATAACAGATTAAGCTAAGTTTACAGTTACTGTTGTTTTATCGAAAACGTAATTGGCTGGTTGTTTGATAAAAACAGATAATTGAGTCGATAGTAAAAAATAAAATGTTGAGCAACTCTAAGAAGACGCTAAACTTGTATCTGAGTATGTCGTCGGTTGACTGTCTTGTGGCCGGTTCCTCTCTATAGATATGTAAGAGATATCTTACTGCGGTTAATCATTCGTTCCTTTTTTGTCATCGGTACTCGCTTCTTCTTACATTTCTTTAACATATTCTCTTTAACACACAATATACCTTTCAATACTCGTACCTATACATAGAAAGGACAACTTAGGGAATAGAAAATATTGTGAACCTATGTTATTTATTTTTATTATTTTATAGAACTGCAAGAATGTTGTACCAAGCGCGGACTCAGACTGAAACTTTGGGGGGTCATAAACCGATTTTGATAGGATTATCAAAACTAAGTCATTCTTTCTTGAGTATCTGAATGTGGCATTTAGGTTTTATGGATATCGTAGTTCATAAGTGCACCGTTAGATGTCAGAAAACTTTAAAATGCTTTATAACTAGAGGCAGATAAATTGCTTCTTTTTATATTTAATTTTTTTTATCTAACATGTTCGATTTTGGGAGGATCATGTCCCCTGTGCCCCACCGGTTGGATCCGAGCCTGGCTATTCAGCTCCAAGAAAGATAATATTACATTACATTATTTTATACTTTGAAAATATTGTGATTTCCTGAAAATACTTAAAATAAAAAATACTTTTAAATTGGGCTTTGGGAAAATTTTCTCTTTCTGAATTAAGATTAAGGTTGTACATATATCTAATTATTACGGTGGTAATAGAAAATATTCCGTATCTGATTATTAAATTTATGTATCCTGTAAGAAACATTATGCGCGAATTTTCGAACTAACCGTACATGAGCCTCGTGGCCTAACTGGAAAAGCTCGATCGCTATTATCGAAGATTGTGCCGCGTCTCCGTAAATGAGGCCTTAGGGTGACAAATCAACATCGAGCTATGCTGCGCTGTACTGCGCTGTGCTGTGCTGTATTTCTTTAGCTACGTTTTTTTAACAATCAACATCAAGCTGGGCTGTGCTTTACTCTTTCGCTCGCGCTCAGTATTAAAAGTAATCAGCAGCTCGTGTAGTCGTTTATCTCGTCAAAAATGACTTTATTTTCAAAGGAGCATGGCAGAGCTCCATAAAAACATAGCACAGTACGGCACAGCGCGGCTCAGCACGGCGGGTAGCGCGCCTCGCTCGAGATTGCTGCGTTTTTAAACAGAGCGTAGCCTCAAACAGCGCAGCACAGCATGGTTTGTTTGTATCGTCATTAAAATATTAGACGAGCGAGTTGACCAAACATAGCACAGCGCAGCATAGCTCGATGTTGATTTGTCACCCTTAGGGTTTCGGATCACTGAGCAATGATAATTCAAGTTTTTTTAGTCAAAAAGACACGCACATATACAGAGTCACATCGGTTCTGCCTTCAGTTCTGTGAAAATCTCATGAGTCTACTATCAGATAAATAGATTCGGCCCTGTAACTTTTCCAACTAATGTTTGAAAATGTAATGTCGATCAGTTCCAAAGCCTTATAATTTTTTTGACTTTCTATTTTTCTGGAATAACTGAACCGATTTAAATGAGACTTGCAACCCAATTACAAACATCATTATATAAAGGACCAACATACCTATAGGCTACAACATTTTATCCCGAAATTCTGAGATTACCAGGATTTATGCAGAAAAACTCCCATGGCAATGAAGTATATATTATAGCTGTTATTATTTATTGTATTACAAGTAAATGTATGAAATAATACCTATACATTATAACCCTACCAATTAAGGTGCGATTACAGCTTGCAATCGGCGCATTTTTTTAATTTCCTATGACACATCGAGACCGTCTATGATAATGATCAGTATCGTAAAGGTTTCTATCAATTAAACCATACGACATACTTGGGCAGTAATCATTTTAAAGGAGGCTATTAAACGGAACGGATGCCATTAATTAATCGCGACAGTAAAAACATTAAAGAATAACATAAGTTGCTAAAGTCTGTTTAAAGGGAAGATCATTCGCATAATAAAATTTATAATATACTCGTCATAAAATAAATTATATACCTAATTAGGATGCTTATTGGAGTATTTTATATGTTTTTAAATTTTTTATTTAAAGATCACTTGAAATTTAACTTCGATTCAAGAGGTGGCCAAGGGTAGAGTTCGTCTAGGGTAGGACCACCGCCCGCCACGGTACCTAGTAAGTACAATTTTTTCCGTGTAATAATGGTTTTAGCAGCAATTGTGTTCAGATTAGAAACGTTCCACATGTTACACTTTTTATATGCGGCCATCTCAGTCCTCAAAGGTAGCAACACACCTTTGACCGAATTAGGGCGAGAATCTTAATAATGGTTGCCTACTTACTGAACTATTACTAAAAACAAATAAGAAGACTAACTATCACTAGCACTACTAGCAGTCTGCCCCAGTCTTTGTACCTAAATATCTATCTATTTATCCTTGTCTCTAAGTCGTGCGACGGCAGCGGAAGGGTTGTGTTGCATGTCCGTTTGCTACCTTAACTCCATACTCCATAAGAATTGGTTTTCAATCACAAAAAAACACTCAAATCGGTTCATTCATTCAGGAGTTACGATGCCTCAAACAGACACACAAACACGGAGGTTAAAAATAAATACCTACATTGCATTTATTTCCGTATGCATGACTCCAATATTCTAAAATTTTCTTCATTTAAGAATACCGGAGTGTATATTACTATATAAACTGTTCTAATGAATATAATAGTAGATTGTATGACAAGGGTGCAAAGTAATATTTTTTCGGCGAGGGCGTTTTTTGAATCCAGAGCGAAGTGAGGGATTCTAGAGTAGAATCCCGAACGTAGCGAGGGATTCAAAGTACGTCGCCCGAGCCAAAAATATACTTGCACCCGAGTGATACACTCTACTTTTCATCACCCACTATGAGAAAATAATATATATATATATAATAGAAAATAATAGAAAATAATACGTAAAAATGCACGAAAACTTAATTTTAATTTGAAAACGAAATCTTAATTTGATTTCTTTTTTTATTATTCAGCTGGCGGGGCCCTCGCGTCGTACCAGACATTCTTTATTCAAACAATATTTGCGTTCGATTTCTTTAGCGCAAAATACTAAAATGTTCTAAATTCAAAATAGGACGGAAAAGGTCTAGCCGGCAGGAAAAGTTGTATGAAAATTCATTCCCGCCCGCTGAATAGAAAACAGCAACTTTGGAACCCCGTAAGTCCGAACCAAGTCGTCTTTTTCGAATAGGTGTGATGAAAAGATATTTTGCAACTTTCAGATAGAACGTGGTAATAAATAAAAGATAAAATGAAGAGCTAATAGGTATTTAGTAAGTAAACAATTAACTTTCACGAGCACTTAAAATTATAAACCAGAGAGAAAGTTATTTTAAGGTGCTCTTTGAACTGGCGGACAGAGTACTTGCGTAATTATTAGTATTTAGTACTAAGCCAATACCCAATCTGTATTTTATGCAGTTACGTAAGACGACAAATCCATACAGTAGGTATCTATTATGGCCACCATAGGATTAAGCAAAATAAGATTAGGTTTCATATACATATAGGTGTGGAGCTTTTATGTAATTAAACGGCAAATTACTTAACGGGTAACTTGATGGTAAATGGCCATCGTCTCCCATGGCTATCAATAGCACCAAAGGCATTAGAGATACGTTCTCTGTCAAGTTAGAGAGAAAATATGAGCTCTCACTCTAGCCCCTAGTCGGAATGTCTTTTGAAGTACATGGAATATACATATTTAAACAAGTTACCTTAAAAAGGTGTTGTAAACATGTACTTTACATTGTGTGTATTGTCTATGCTTAGCTGAGGCATTTAGACTGCGAATAAAAATTTCACTTTTTTCTTTCTTTCTAAAACAAAAGTGTCAACACGGCTTCATTGTGTACACGTCCCTGTACCGCAACACAAACAGAACTCTCAACAACGCACACAAAGATTTTAGTTGGAGTTAGTTTTATTTATGTAAGGATCAGCTCACACCGAGACGCGACGCGACGCAACGATACTGGAAGAGGCCAGTGATTTCGCGCTGCGCCGCGCGTCGCCACGAGACGCATCTCAATGCCGCGAGGTGCATCGTAAAAGTAGGCAATCTTGCACGCCACGCGTACCGACGATGCACGGCTGCGTAGCGATGCACCGCGCTACGCCGCGAGGCGTCACGAGACGCAGCGCTGCATGAAGCAACGTATTCTGAATTCTCACAGTGAAATGTGTATCTTTGCGTGTAGAAAATAAAGTTCTATTTTGAGCCGCTCTTTGAAAGACTGCGCGCAGCGTGGCGTCGCGTCTCGTCTCGGTGTGATTTGACCCTTAGTAGGTATAGTACGCGACAGATTGACATGGCACTTTTCTAATAATGTGGCTTATATCGATATACTTTATATCGATATTTTTCTCACCCAACAAAATAAGAGTATTGTGCTAGCAGTTATGACTACATTAAAATAATATTGTTGACAGACAGGTACAGAAATATTTAAATATTTTTCCTGTAGATGAGGAATGAGCTAGTAAGAAGATTTACAACTATGTTGTTATTGAATTATAATATTTAATTCATGGCAATCAATATAAAATGAGCTCATACTAACTTCTATGATAAAATCTAAAGCTACCGAAGTTATTTTAAAACATAACAACAAACAAAAATGTGAGTGAAATTAAAATCGGTACGCGGTCGATACAGGCTCGCGCATTACTATTACTAAGGTGCGCGCGGGTGACGATGACGTGATTGACGTGATTGACGTCGGCATGCGGGGTGTCCCTTCCCCCGCGTCTCACCTCATACCCCGAAAGCCATGTCGACTTGTCACGTACTATATGTATGTTCCTAGTTGCTAATAGATCGAGTGTCACTTAAGATTTCCTGTGCCACGGGGGTCATGGACAATGCATTTATTAAAGCAATAAGTATTTTATTTTATAGACGACCCGTGGCCTAGTTGTTAGTTGCTAGTGACCCTGCTCTCAAACTCACAAATTCTTGGTTCGATTCCCAGCTGGGCCAACTATTTATTTTGATAATAAAAGTTTGCTCCAAATCCATTTCTAGCTAATGATTTTTGAGCTCGTTAAATGTTACTCAATTATTTATAACAATGATAATTGCTTTTTACAAAAAAAAATAACCGACTTCAATCTTGATAAGTAGAGATACCTAACTCAAAAACTACTTACCAGATGGCGCTCAATCGCTCAACATGTAAGTGTTAAGTTCTCGTCACTACAAATTAATCAAGCCCAAACACTACCTAGATAACTGCAGTAAATCGTTGAGGAGTTCCCTCGACTGTCTTTCGGCTGAAAAAGTCCTTATTTGTGTGTTAAATTAAAAGAACGCTTGCGGTCGGGTCGGAGATTTTATTGCAACAACAACATAGACAAAAATGCTTAGACATTGAAGTAGTACACAGATAATAGAAGACAAGTTATTTAACAGATCAACAGATAAGAAGTTATAGCAATTTAATGTTTCTAACATCGGCTTCATCAGATCGACTCCAGATCTTCATGAAATGGTAGCGCTTTATAATGTACTTATGATAACATGAACAAACACACTAGTTGTCCATACAATTTTCGAAAGTTCCCCTCGATTTCTCTAAGATGCCATCATCAGATCCTGGTGTCCTTATCAGGGGACCCCACTGCGCATATCTACTTTACAACAAAAAAAGAATTATCAAAATCGACCCATAAACGACGAAATAATCGCTGAACGTACATAAAAAAAAGCATATATATATATATATACGGTCGAATTGAGAACCTCCTTCTTTTTTGAAGTCCGTTAAAAATGTTCGTCTGTACGTAATAACATAGTAGGTAATATAGTGTGACAACCCTAGCGCAGCTACTTCGGAAACAATAAACAATAGGGGCCATAAACATGTCGAGTCAACAATAGAACAATAGCGCGCTTGCCCGTCTTCAAAAGTACGCACGACGCTTCGACCATTACGGCAATAGTCATACGGGCGAAAGTCGGTTGCAAGGAACGTTCTAGAACTTTATTCGACGCGAGTCCGGACTTAGCGGGAATGTTCTCGATTGCCATGAATGGTGCGTGAGTGGTATAAAAAGGGGCGATCGGTCAAGTGCGGACATTCTAGTTTCGGAAGCGAAACCAGGAAGATACCAGCGATACCTACGAGCGATACCAGTGCGAAGTGAAGTGATTTCTACGAGCGATACAGTGTTCGACGAGTGTGTTTACGAGTACCTACGTGCATAGTGTTGTGGTGTGTACTGTGTACAGTGTGTAATTGTGTATCTTACGAGTACAATAAAGTCTTTGTGGTACATTTTGGCATTTTCTCGAACCCCATACTCCTGACTCGTAACAATTGGTGACAGAAGCGGAATGCCTGTAGTACCGCAAAGTGAAGAAGGGATTCGTACGCGACGGCAGACGGCATTGGATGCCGCGCGGATGGAGTCGCCGGGTCGTGACCGCATGGAAACGGAGACCACCGCTGGACCACCGACTACATCAGCTGCATCAGTACCGACACCGAGTGCATTCGATATGGCCTCGTTATTAGAAGCCATACAGCGGAGCCAGCGCGAGGCGATGGAAGCCATGCAGCGGAGCCTGGAAAGTAAATTGGAGAGCCAGCGCAAAGCCATAGAGAGCCAGCGCGAAGCCATGGAGAGCCAGCGCGAAGCCGTTGAGAGCCAGCGCAAAACCATGGAGGCGGGCCTAGGGACAATCAATGCAAAGCTGGATGGTTTCCAGGGAGATTTGAACGTCGTGAAGGAGGACCTGGAATCGGTCAAGGTGCGAACATCCGAGCACGACCAAGCCCTCAAGACCCATGACGCGTTACTCAACTCCCACGAAACTAGGCTCGTGGATTTGGACAAGAAGCTGCAAAAAATGAAGGTGTTAGGCACGGCAGCAACCAGCACATGCTCTGGGGCCCCGAAGTTTAAGGTCCCAAGTTTCGACGGCACGACCTCGTGGACTGCGTTCAGGCATCAGTTCGAGGTTGTTGCAAGCGGGAATGGCTGGGAGGACGAACACTCGTTGGCGGCACTCACTCTAGCTCTTCGAGGGGAGGCACTGCTGGTGCTTGAGAACCTGCCCGCCGAGCGACGCACCTTGGAGTCGCTATTTAAGGCCCTGGAAGCTCGATACGGGGAAAAGCACCTCGAGCACGTGTACCGCGCTCAGCTTAAAGACCGGTCACAAAGGTCAAGCGAAGGACTGCAACAATGGGCTACGGAGATCGAGCGCCTTGTACGCCGAGCCTATGCGTCGAGTTCCACTCCCGTCGAAGACAAAGTTCTAGAGGCGTTTGTCAGCGGAATACGGGATCCCGAGGTGAGAGCAACGGTGCGCTTGGGGCATCACGCAACATTGGAAGCAGCTTTGGCGCATGCCCTTGAAGTGGAAGCGGTACGAAGCGACTACAAGAGTTGTAAGGTGCGCGAAGTTGTAGCAGCGATTCAACCTCGTACTGGGCCTATCTGCTACGGATGCGGCGAACGAGGCCATATAAAGATTAACTGCCGTACTCGGAAGCAACCGAAATCGGTGTCGACCGCTACCCAAGTCGACACCCAGGAGCCGTTAAACTAAGAGGCGCCAGCGCCGCGGGGCGGGTACTGGCTGGACTTCGTCGAGCCCCTACTGTATTGGTATCACAAGCTTGTGACGGGAACAGCCTCGTAACTACTGGAGAAATAAATGGCATGCCCTGTCGCTTTACAATTGACACGGGAGCATCGAAATCCATCGTTCGACCGGAACTACTCAAGCGGACTATCATGTGGGAAAATGGACGACCATCATGCAATCTACAGACAGCGACAGGCCAGCCAGTGACCGTCCTAGGAGTTACGGAAGCAAGACTGAAGCTCGGAAGTAACAGTTACAAGCAGTCTGTTTTAGTAGCGAATATAACTGACGACTGCATTATCGGACTGGACTTTCTACGGACACATCACTGTATAGTTGATATAGCGAAAGGAGTGTTAAGCTTCCAGGATCAAGAAGTCTTCTTGGACGGTTCATGTTCAGGAGCAGTGTACTGTTTGAGGACAGTGAAGCTGGCACCCAGATCGGAAACCTTGGTCCAGATTAGGTTTCCCGAAAAGATACAGCTGGATCGATGTGTCGTAATAGAAGATTGTGGAGATCATCCTAGTTGGATCACGGCAAGGACACTGCTCATGACCAAACGTGACGCCAAATTAAAGGTCATCAATCTTAGCAGCACGCCGATATACCTCGCAAAGAATACGGTTATCGGCCGATGTGAAACCGTGGACAGCTTGAGGAAGGTCCAAGAAAACTCAGACAAACCTCGATCAACGGATCACATGACATCTTTGCTGGAGGCGACAAGGAGGAATTTGAGCTCCGAAGAATATACTCAGGCAGCAAAGTTGTTAATGGACTACAAGGACATCTTTACCAGAGGAGATAGCGACCTTGGAAGAACAAATCTTGTCACTCACCCAATAGATACCGGCAATACTTCACCGATCAAGCAAAGACCGAGACGAGTACCATTGGCAAAGGAACAAGAAGTTGCAGAAATGATCGAGGACATGGTGCGCAGCAAGGTCATCGAACCGTCAACTAGCCCTTGGTGTTCACCTGTGGTGCTCGTGAAGAAGAAGGATGGCAGTACTAGATTCTGTGTCGACTACAGAATGCTCAACAACGTTACCAAGAAGGACAGCTACCCTCTGCCTCGGATTGACGACACATTGGATATGCTTGGTGGCATGAAGTGGTTTTCGACGGTCGACCTGAAGAGTGGTTACTGGCAAGTAGAAGTCCGGCCAGAAGACAAAGAGAAGACCGCCTTTACCACCGGAACCGGAAATGGCTTGTGGCAGTTTCGCGTAATGCCTTTTGGGTTATGTAACGCTCCTGCCACTTTTGAGCGTCTCATGGAGCGAGTGTTGGTGGGACTTTTGGGCGACGCCTGTCTGGTGTACCTCGATGACGTCATAGTCATGGGATGAAACTTCGTGGAACACAAACGAAATCTGGAGAAGGTATTCAGACGATTCCGTGAGTCCAACCTAAAGCTCAATCCGAAGAAATGTGACTTCTTCAAGAAGGAAGTATAATTTTTGGGACACATCATATCGGACGAAGGTGTTCGCACTGATCCAGATAAGATAAGAGCTGTTCAAGAATGGCCGACACCAAAGAACAAGACCGATGTAAGAGCGTTCTTGGGGCTATGTGCCTATTACCGTCGGTTTGTGAAGAACTTCTCAGAGATAGCCAAGCCATTACACCGTCTCACAGAGGACAAGAGAATCTTCAGTTGGGATTCCGATTGCGAAGATGCGTTTGTTCGATTAAAGGAACGTCTGTGCTCGGCTCCGATTCTTGGCTATCCCAGAAGGGAAGGGAGATTCATAGTGGACACGGACGCTAGCAATACTGGCATCGGAGGAGTATTATCCCAAGACCAGGACGGCCAGCAGGTGGTCATTGCGTACTTCAGCAAGACCCTGTCGAAACCTGAAAGGAACTATTGCGTGACTCGGCGTGAATTACTGGCTGTGGTGAAGACCCTTCAGCACTTCAGCAAATATTTGCTGGGACGCGAGTTCACGATAAGAACGGACCACGCCGCTCTTAGGTGGCTGCTGCAATTCAAGAACCCGGAAGGCCAGGTTGCGAGGTGGATCGAACAGCTTCAAGAGTTTAACTTCGTGATAGAGCATCGTAACGGAAGAGCTCATTCGAATGCCGACGCCCTATCACGACGCCCATGCTCCGAAGAATGTCGACATTGCATCAAGCATGAGGCTAAAGAAGAGGTCAGGGTAATAAGGATGCAGGACCTAGACGAGTCTTGGGGAACGGAGCAAGTAAGCCAAGCTCAGAAGGAAGACAAAGACCTCAGCTTGATCATGGAATGGAAAGCCAAAGGACAGAGGCCCCTGTGGAGTGACGTGTCAACATCAAGCGCGACGACTAAGGCATACTGGGCTCAGTGGGACAGCCTTACACTAGAGAATGGCGTGCTTTACCGGATCTGGGAGTCACTCAACGGAAGGGAACGAACCCTGCAAATGGTTACCCCTAGAAGTAAAGTGGCTGATTTGCTGAAGCTCGTACACGATGGCCGATGGCACTTCTGGTGGGCACCTCGGCATCAAGAAGACCCTCGTAAAGATACGAGAACGCTTTTATTGGGTGCGGTGTCGAGAGGACGTCGAAGATTGGTGCAGGAAGTGTACAGTGTGCGCCTCAGTGAAAGGGCCCCGCACTAGATCCAAAGGGAAACTACAGCTGTACAACGTCGGAGCCCCTTGGGAGAGAATCGCCATAGACGTTGCTGGGTCATTCCCTCAGACGGAAGACGGGAATAGATTCATCATAGTGGTTCAAGACTACTTCAGTAAATGGCCGGAAGCGTTTGCAACTCCGAACCAAGAGGCGAAGACCGTGGCCAAGAAACTTGTCCAGGAGGTAGTATGCCGCTTTGGTGTACCATTGGAGTTACACAGCGACCAAGGCAGGAACTTCGAGTCGACGTTATTCCAGGAGATGTGTGAACTTTTGGGAATAAATAAGACACGTACCACACCGGCGCATCCTCAATCTGACGGCATGGTGGAGAGATTCAACCAAACGTTGGAAAATCACTTGGCCAAGGTCGTCGAGGAACATTAGCGAGACTGGGATCGGTACATTCCTCTGTTCCTGATGTCATATCGGTCTGCCATACACGAGTCCACGGGATTTACACCCGCTAAAGTAAACTTCGGAAGAGAAATGCGTCTGCCGTTGGATTTGCTTACCGGAACACCGCCAGATGCCCCGAAACCAACCGTTGAATACATCGCGGACTTACGGAAACAATTGGACGAGACACATGACCTTGTAAGGGAGCAATGTTTGAAGACCAGCGAAAAGATGAAAACCCGGTACGATCGCGATGCTCGGAAACATGGTTTCAAGGAGGGAGATTCTGTATGGTTGCACAATCCACTGCGGAAGAAAGGGAAGTCTCCGAAGCTACAAGCACGATGGGAAGGCCCCTACACAGTTGTCACGAGGATTAATGACGTGACTTACCGAATCAGACAGGGGGACAGAAGAAAGCCGAAGATCGTGCACGTGGACCGATTGGCACCATTTCATGGATCGAATAATGCTCGGGACGAGCATGACTAAGAGGGGGGCAATGTGACAACCCTAGCGCAGCTACTTCGGAAACAATAAACAATAGGGGCCATAAACATGTCGAGTCAACAATAGAACAATAGCGCGCTTGCCCGTCTTCAAAAGTACGCACGACGCTTCGACCATTACGGCAATAGTCATACGGGCGAAAGTCGGTTGCAAGGAACGTTCTAGAACTTTATTCGACGCGAGTCCGGACTTAGCGGGAATGTTCTCGATTGCCATGAATGGTGCGTGAGTGGTATAAAAAGGGGCGATCGGTCAAGTGCGGACATTCTAGTTTCGGAAGCGAAACCAGGAAGATACCAGCGATACCTACGAGCGATACCAGTGCGAAGTGAAGTGATTTCTACGAGCGATACAGTGTTCGACGAGTGTGTTTACGAGTACCTACGTGCATAGTGTTGTGGTGTGTACTGTGTACAGTGTGTAATTGTGTATCTTACGAGTACAATAAAGTCTTTGTGGTACATTTTGGCATTTTCTCGAACCCCATACTCCTGACTCGTAACAATAGTATGTATCTAATTTGAATGAGGTTTTCTTTAAAACATTTACTGACACAATAAGAGAGAGATTGATGTTATTACCTACTTATGTATTCAAAGTTAAAATATGTTTTCGATTTTACCTCAATAGCAACACATACAATTTTAAAAACATATTTGGCCCCGTTACAGTTAACTGTATAAATATAAGTCCAACACTAAATTAATCGCCGAGATTAAATGCTACACGCGAGCCAGGTTTTTATGGCTAATCGGAATTATTAATTTTAATGAAGCTTAACCTTGCAGTATTTGGAGAGAGGCGACATGCGACCAAGGTGACAGGTGCAAAAACAATGCATGTAGGCACAACCCTACGATATAATTAATATTTTATTACACGACAGCATTACTTACGGACTACGGACCCACTCATATGCCGGTAAATAAGAATTCGATAGGATTGGGTTAAATTAAAAACCATAAAAAATAATATGCGCTTTACACACACGTACCTACCGCCGAACTAAGATTCCTTGAGTCGTAGACGGCACAGAAACCGCAAATAACCCCATAACTCGAGCGTAAACACTTATCTGTCACATTCATATTTTGGCCTGGCCGGGAATCGAACCCGAAAACGACACAATGGGGGTTGCTACCGACTACTCTACAGGGAGTCAACGGAGAAGTTTTGAAAACTTTGGAAAGTCGTTTTTAGATATGAACACTAATGATTGTGTTTCTCAACTTTTACAATGTTAAGATAGTGACGGATGTCGGTTTATTAATATTTTAACTACTATGCTGCAATCTTCACTTTAAAAACCTTGCTCTGATTTTTGCAAACATTTGGCTGAGATGAGACAAATAGATACTCTACTACAAGTTAAACGTAAACAATATTAAGATATCAGTAGGTTAAAAAAAATCAGATAGTTCTACATAGACGAGGCGAGTAATATGGCTGGGTCTTATTATACTTTACTAGCTCCGCCCGCGTGGAACTCAGTGTGTCACTTTTTTTCTCGCGTGAATCCCAATCCCGCGGGAATTCCAGGAAAAAAATATATGTTGCTCCATAACCTCCTCTATCTCCCACTCATAGTCCCATAATATTCTAAGCCTGCGACTTCGCGCGTAGGAGTTTTTTCCGCGTGAATCCTGATCCCGCGGGAATTCCAGGATAATAAGTAGCCTATAATATATGTTGGTCCAAAATCTCCTCTATCTCCCAGTGAAAGACCCATAAAAATATAAGCCCGCAATTTGGCGCATAAGAGTTTTTCCCGCGTGAATCCTGATCCCGCGGGAATTTCAGAATAAAAAGTACCCTATATGTTGCTTCAAAACCTCCTGTATCTCTCCGTGAAAGTCCCATAAAAATCCGTTTAGCCGATCCGGAGATAAGCGTGTACAAAGAGACAACCTTTTTTATAACCTTTCAACCACTATTTTACCCATTAAGGGGATGACTTTTAAAAAAACTTTGATACAGGTTTTTCATTATTTTTTATCATAATTCTAAACACCAATTTTCATAATACCTGGTTTACAATTTTCATAATACCTTAGGGGTGGAATATAAAAAAACCGTTCTTAGCGGATACCTTCTAACTATAAACTACTTCCCTGCCAAATTTCATCTTATTACGTTCAGCGGTTTCTGAGATTTCGTGATGAGTGAGTCAGTGACCTTTCGCTTTTATATAAATATAGAAGTGTGTAAAAACAATATTTCAATATTGTAAAAAATAAACATGAAAAATTGGCAACTTTGGTCGAAGTTCCTAATAATGAATACCTAAGCTATATTTTAAAGCAAATAATATTATTAATTTATCTTAAAATATAATATTTCTTTTTCCTCGTATATTTATATTTTTTGTACACCATTACTACACTAAAACTAAAATAAGTAAAAGCGCGCAAACAAAATTCTATTTAGACACGGTTAGCCTTCTCGACAGACGTCTGGTCTTCCTAATATTAACTTCTCAAAAATATCCATAAGCTCTGTATTAAATCCTAAGCTCAGCAAAAATAGACAAGTTCAGTGTATTAATAGTTAATTCTTACTATGGAGCCTTGAAAGACTTTCCGGTGTAAATCATGAGTAAAAATTATCCTGAAACTTGCCGTACAGCAAGGGAAACGTGCAGGAAATAGTAATACAATAATTTGCAGTAATTGAATAATCTAGCAGTAGCGCAATCAAACAAGGAAATTCGCTTATATAAACTGCCGGTTTTTGCACCTATTGCACCTCATCTATAGGAAAAGACATGCTCAGCTTCCGTGACGCAAACGTTACCCAATAAAAACTATAGAACTATAACCTTACCTCAGACAAATTGGTTTTATAACGAACGCTCTTGTGCTGTCATTGTCTAAGGTTTTCACAGTTCATTATGACTCATTGCCAAGGAAAAATCGTTAATAATAAAGTGTAGTTTTGTGGCAGACTCTATCAGTAAGCAAACGATGCATCACATCGTCTAATCTGAGCTGGAGCATCGTGGTGGAGTAGGCTCTAGGCTAGGCTCCTCCAATTATCAGAAAATCAAATTACGCTATATAGCTCCAAAGCTGCTTTAACATGTACCGTACATGTACCGACGGAAGAAAACCAATAAATTAAATTTAATTGCCCTGAGGCTTCTTAAAGATCAGTAGGGTAATTAGAGTCCACTGCAAATTACATAGTTAAGTACATATTAACCAGTGTTGCAAGCATATAGTATTACTGCATCGGCCACACGACCATGCAAGTTAATATGCAATAGTAGGTTACGCACGTACTCCTGGTGTATGGCGGTTACTTTGCAATTTGTGCATTAATTTGCTACCTGCAACCCAGAGATGGGGAAATTACGATTTAAATTGTCTTTAAAGGTACGTTCTGATTCGTATTCAGATGTATTCAGAGATCAGATCTGGAAGGATGCCAGTTTGAATCTTGCCCTTTGTCTAAATAGCTGACGAATGAATAGATTTGGAGAACTGAAACGGTGTTTATCGCCCATAGACCTCAGTGAATCACATAGAATCACACGTTACTTGCAGCTCTGCAATGCTGTGATCGAAATACATTTAAATATTACACTGTAGGTTTTATAATAAGAGCACTTGTTAAGCGGGTAAGATACCCTTCTTCTAATCATGAGTACCGTTGGGATGAAATTGGATGGTATGGAACCTCCACCATACCAGCATTAGAGGTGATAAGGAGTAGAGCTTGGCGCAATAGCCTCTACCGTTTTTCAAAAAAGTGGTTTGGACTAAAGAATTACACTGAATTAAGATTTTGTACGCTTCAAATAATTTTAAAGCCCCATCCAGAAGGTTCGTCTTAAGTGTCCTTACGAAATTTTACCTAAACCACAGCACAAAAAACATAACAAACGTTTTTTCTTGTCATATATTCGATTCGAGTGATAACCAAAAAGTTTGTTGCTTTATTTAAAAGAAGATGGAAGATAATTGCCTATAGATAATAATAAAATATATTAGAGGTCACAGGACACCTAAGGAGAGAGTTTCGTATTCACATTATTATAACATTACGAATTACATAATAGTAATTTAAAATAAACTATAGTAACTAGTATAGCCTCTACCCTGTGCTAGTTAGTACTATAGTTAATTTTTAATCGATTTAAAAACGAGAGGTTCTCAATTATTTGAATATACCTACTTCACAATCATTTTCACACAATTCAATGAGACATCAGTCTAATAATCTAATTAATATAGGAACTCGCTTTCAAATCACATCTCCAAACGCTAACAAAATTTTAGCGCTTACCAAATTGTATTTAATTAAGAATCAGAAGTAATTAACAGTTCCGTAACATGTCTTAGTATGTATGTTCTCGTCTTCGTTTAAAATGCTCGTTATCAGTGGTTGTTTATCAGTCATATCGGTAAGTCCAGACCTGGCAAGCCGTTGGCCGTCCCAGATATGTCCCAGCTTGTCCGAACGATTGCGGTATTACCGCTACATCCTGTGTGCAATCTACATTACCGCTTTTTGCTAATATTACTTACATATTTTATACTTCTTGCACAATTGTTGTACATCTATCTATCTAGATCTCGCACCTATTGCAATTATAAGACCACATACTCTTATCTTAAAGTGAGTATTGGACAGGCCCACTGTAAATAGCCCAAAAATAAATTGCAATTAGTGTTCTAAAGGTAAATGACAAGGCAAGCTTTTAAAACTTTTAAAATTTTTCAGTAAGAAACAACGTGTTTTTAGCCTCAACAGCACTTAAATGTACTTATTTGTATTAATATTTTTATTAATAAAGGTTAATTATGAGAATTTATTCAAGATGTCGAGTTTCTGCACCAACCACAAATTAATATAGAGGCCAATGACACGAATCATCAGTCGATAGAACAATAAATTAATTTACTTCTAAAAATGAGCGAAGTCTGTTTTCTGAATTGCAAAAGTATCATTTTACACGTTCGATTTGATTCATTTCTCTTTAGTATGGCATAATATATTGTATTTTTAAGTAGCTTCTGCCCGCGGCTTCGCCCACGTGGAATTCCTTTAAATGGCGAAACGGGATTAGCCTTTTCATTTTCATCCCCTATTTCAGCTCTTAGGGGTTGGTTTTTAAAGAAATAGTTAACCTATGTTTGACCTTGCGTCATCAACTATCTTCCTGCGAAAAATAATCGATATCGATGAAGCAGTCTACATTTTTTATATAAATTTTCATCCCCTATTTGAAGTCTTTAGGGGTCCTGGCTCTTCACCTATAGTCATCCAAAATTCATCCAAATCGAGCTGGTGCTTTAGCCGTAAAAACGTCATAGAAAGACAGGGACTTTCGCATTTATACATAGATATTAAGTATGGATAATAAATCAGAGGTCAGAGCTTGTCATCGATTTCATCTGACGTTTAAATCCAACGTAGCCCTTAGATGTTATTGTTATTATTATTTTTAATATTATGCGACTAATCGTTCTTTACTCGTAAGCTGTTCCAACTAGCTGGGATATTAACAAGAGGTACCTAACGTCGCCGGCTCGGTTCTCGAACCGGTCTGCTTTATCCTTTCAATAACGTGTTCTTATTGTTGCAATCTAAGTAGTGGTTGTGACGTCAACTCCTACACTATAAAATGGATCATGGACCGGAAAGACTTGATGTCTGTTTTAATTGAGAAAAATCCTTACTCCTTACTAATATTATAAATGTGAAAGTGTGTTTGTTTGTTTGTTTTCACGTCGCAACATAGCTATTATATGACATGGTTTGTGTGTGGGGATAGTTAGGAGGGTGGAGTGTGACGTAGGCTACTTTTTACCGCGTAAAAACATCTCATTCCCATGGGAAGATCGATGTTTTGTTAGTTACTAGATATTTAGTTCCGGAGTTGTTAATAGATGGCGTTAGTAAAATTCATTTGCAAGTTCTGAATCACGCTATTAAATACTACATGTAATTTACTTTTTAGCTGAGATGCCTACGGGAGCGGGACCTACGCGGCTTTTACCTACGGGTCCCGAAGCGAAGCGCGGGCGGTTCTCTAGGGTTTACTAAAACATTGCAATCTTCATCGTCGATGTGTTAGTTAATAACTAAATATTTTATATTTAAAATGCCTGGCGCTTAAAGCGTAATATTCAAATCAGTTGCTCATTATTATTACCGCAATTTGTTACTGTCCTCCTGTAAGTATCTATCTATGTAAGACAGTTCTGAAATTAACAAGAACAAAATATCGTATCATCGGCGTTTCAATATGACATGTGACAAGGATCACAGTTACCTCGATATGTGTAAATGGATACATCATTACTATTCATTGTTGAATTTTGGACTTTATTTTACCACTGTTGTAGTAGAATTCAGTTCAACAAAACATCACGACCATCGACAGATTATTCGTGGGAAAGATGAAGCTATATCAGATATCTTGTTCCAAATAGAATACCTAAAGTAAAGGTAGTCATTAAAGACATCGTTATTATTGAAATTAGTTGTGAATTTCCAGTTTTTTTTAAAACACTGAACCATGCATCGTCTGTCTACCAAATATGGCAAGATTGTAGGTAGAAACTTATGTCTACGATAATATTTATGTTACGGCCTTTAGTTGAATGGTCCGAGATGCTATTAGCAGATTGTATAAAATATATTTAATAAATAATAAATTATGTTACACTTAAAGTAGGTACCACACTGACATTTCGTGTCGTGGACACCGTGGGATGCACAAAGAATAAATACGCATCTAGATCAAGAAAAGTAAAAAAATAATTTTTTCGACTTTAACTTCAATAATATAATCACGCAGGGGCGGTCTGGCTTCATGCGGGGCCCTCGGCCAAAACCAAATATGGGGCCCCTTGCATGGCACAAAAATTACAAATTACTCTTAGTCCGGTCAACGTCATGTCTCAAAAGACGGTCTAGTCTAGAGTGCGTGAATGGGAATTCATTTCTTCAACGAATTTATTTAATGTTATTTATTTTTAATCGTATTTATGGGTTAAACTATAGTGATATAGATATTTGTAATTATTTTTTATATACATTATTTTTACTTTACCTTTTTTGATTAAGTATTTCTTGTCTACGTCTACGTGTAACCGCTTACAATCTTTTCTCACTCCCAAAGGCACAGAATGCACTGGTAGAGAATGCTTTTAGCATTAAGTTCGCCTTTTTGTATCCTGTACTTGTGTAATGTGCAATAAAAGTTTAAATAATAATAATAATTTACTTGAAACTTTCTGTATAGTTTGGTCAAGTGACACAAGCAATTGGGTGAAAATATACAGGGTGGAATTTTTGAAAGCTACCTGGAGGGAAAGTACTGTACATACTTGAGATAGATATTTTTGCTCAAAGGAAACATTCCTTTATTTTTGAAAAGAAATAGAACTGCATTCACAGATTTTCGAAATGGGTACAATCCGAAAAAATAACACAACATATTTTTGTCATATGAAATTAAACAATGAAATGTGAATAACAAAAGACTTGCAGGATTGCAGGGCGTTCTATTTCACTATTCTGTTTTCAAACATTCCATATTTAAATGTTTTGTCCAGCCAGCATGAGAAACACGTGCAAAATGCAATCTTCTTAACTGAATAGTTCTCGTCATTTGAATGAACAAATTACGTCAACGATACTTAAATAATTACTAACTTATGTAATCCGGTGGACCCAAAGGTCCAAAAAGTGGGTAAAAAAACTTTATCTTATCCCATTGAATTTATAAGTTTAGATTTCATGGTTTTCCTCGTATTTAATTTATTACGTTTGTTAGAGAGATTTGTTCCTTATGACCGACCCTATCGGCTGATGCCGTAAAAGTACAAGGTGTTATTTTTTCGGATTTTATCCATTTCGAAAATCTGTGAATGCAGTTCTGTTTCTTTTTAAAAATAAGAAATGGTTCCTTTGAGTAAAATTGTCTATCTCCAGTATGTACAGTACTTTCCCTCCAGGTGGCGTTCAAAAATTCCACCCTGTATATTTTCACCCTATAAGTACGTTGAATACATATTTTTGAAAGAAATCGCTTAGGTGCGGGCTCAGGCATTCTAGACCCTATTGTGAGGCATTTGTTGACCGGACTATTTGGTGAGGACATTTGCGCACGATTGTGTATTTGGATATTAGTGATCGATGTAAGTATGTAATTAATTCAAAATTAATTAACACAGTTTACTTTGAAGATCATTTAGTGTTGTCCATATTACGTTGCTCGTATACCTATGTTTTGTTAGTCAGAAAATACTCCTAGGAGGAGCGATTTGGGGGCCCCCCCTATAACCCCGGGGCCCTCGGCGATCGCCGACTAGCCGACCTGGCCAGACCGCCGCGCCCCTTAATGTAATCACGTGTAACAGATTTTATACCTATAACACGACATCCTGTGTATTAATGAGGTGCATTTCCATAAATTCTTTATTCAAGGCAAAGTATAATGTCAATTAATGTCTGTTTTAAATACCCTTATTTAGATCGAGACCAATGAGTCGAGAAATTTTATATCAAACAGACTTTTTATGATCAAATTCTTCTTTTAATCATCCGTTTAATCATTCTGCAATTACATAACAGCTGTGTAAATAGTAACAACGTCAAAAGATTCACTTCTTTCCGAAGTACGTTCATTTTCTCTGCAAAGTGTTTGCTGATAACACTTTGCAGAGAATAAACTAAAGATAATGTGTTCACACAGACGTAATGAGCAAACACGTGTTAGTTGAGCATTGTTCGAGGCTATGGGAACACCGTAACCCTGGTTTTATGGGAAGGTGAACTGTCGCACTTGCTCCGTCAATATATACATAGGTAACGGTTTACTGATCACTCAATTACTCTATTCGTCTTACTTGTAACTGCCTCTGCTTGGATTCAGGAAACCTGCCTTTGTACTAAAGTACTCACACTTGAATTCTTTAAATATACAAAGATTTTGTTTTTATTTGTGGACGGATTGAAATATTTTATTCCAGCATTAAGTATACTATAGTGAAATTTGCATTCAGAACACTCTAGCCGTTTCTGAATTTAGTGGAAACGCACAGACAGTCATACCTGTGTGTAGGGTTGCCAGACGTTAGGCTTTTTGAGTGCCTGTCCGGCCAAAATAAAGGGGGTCCGGCCTGTCCGGCTTTTGTTAGGCTTTTTACATTTGAATCATAATTACGCCCTCCCTTGCCCTTTCACAGATGAAAAGGAGCCCACAGTCAAAAATACTTCCACGCAGCCCAAGTTTGAGTTGATTTTTTTAGTTTAAGTCAATTTTGGAGCATGTATTTCTATAACGGTTGGGAATATCCAAAAAGTGTATGGAACCAAAGTTGTAGCGAATTTTATAAGGTTTAATTTCTCGCTAATATGCACCATTTCTGAGACATTGGCAAAAAAAAAAAACAAAAAATTGGCACCTTCGTCACCCGCCTCCCACCGGCTCACTCCCTAGACATTGCTTTGTTTCGCGTACCTACTCTACAATCACATATACACATATTGACCGGAGTTACTCGGATACGAATATTTTCCCCTATCTACACTATCTCACCAGCTATCAAGGTGATATTTTAATGGGTGTTTTACCCAAATGTCCGGCCAAACTAGCTGGTCTGTCCGGCTTTTAGATTTGGGGATCTGGCAAACCTACCTGTGTAGAATATTTTACGACCATTGTTAGATACCTCACACATGTATTATAAAAACTTAAAAATACTTATATTGTAATCTTTAATCCCTTAATTAAATGTAATAAATAGATTGTTATAAAAAATCACGAAAAATAATTATTCTATGATTTTATTGCATAAATACCTGTTATCAGTTAAGTAATTATTTGAAACTATTAATTAACAAGTTTTCCAAGAAACACGGCCAAAACCTACTTAACCTATAACTATAAGTAATGAATGTTAATATTTTTAAAATCGTTCTTTTAACTCCTTATCAATTAAGTAACTACTTAGTGTACACTTAACTAAGTGTAGGAAGTTCATAAATATAAGTTCGCAGGCTTCTTGTTATAATTACAGTAAGATTACAACATTATTATTACAACAGGAAATTCTTACAACTCGGATAACAAACATCGGCTTATCTGATCTTGTTTACGGAAGCGCTTCATCTTGTTATGTTTTTTTGAATAATTAGTGCCTCTGGCATGGTGGAGGTTCATATGTAACATGGTGTTTTAAAGGTGATCTGACATGAGCATTTTATAACGGTGGTCACTCACATGCGTGAACGTTAGTACAATGTAGGAATGTTCGCACGAATGACTACGCATTGTTCGAGGTTTTCGTTTTGATGTGCGATCAAAAACTGTCCTAGCTTTGACAACGTGGAAAACCACAATACCTATATTATGTATTTGTAGCGATACACCAAAATCCGATATACGCAATAAAGTAAAGCATGTTTACGTCATAATGAATGCATTGACAGTTGCTGACGCGAAACGTGATCGAAATCGGATAAACATGTAGTTACAATCTAGTTAGTGCAGTTGCATGCTGTCATAGTAAGTTGACTCTCCGTTTTTAGATAAAGTGACGTCTCAGAAAACCTTGTGGGTGATAATACCTGGTTCAGTTCAAAGTAGCGCGCGCTTATAATGTAGGTTTCACACTTATCCATGTTATGTTACGAGTTACACAATTAATAACAATTAGGTACCTACCTTATCTAATTATCTTATTACCGGTACCATGGACATAATTCGTAATATTTACTTATATTTGTAGAATATCTCTAAAAATAAAATATGCCAACGTTTCAATAAGAGTAATAATAATATTATTATCATTCACCTCGGGCAATAATAGCCCATATTATTATTGTAAGTAATTCAAAAAAGTTAAACGTAAAACATTTACGTTAGGTACCTATGTAACTCTCGTTTGTTGGCGTTGTAGTTTCGTTGAGTGCGTTTAGAATTGTTTCAAAACAACTAAGTATTATTTGTTGAAAAAAATATTAGATACTCAAAGTAGTAACCAACTTAACCACATATTTCTACGAAAAATTTATATAATTTTAACTTATGGGAGATAAAAAGATACCTACCTGCTTACATGGGCATTATTTTTTGCAAAAAAGTCTCATTCGTACGCAAATTATAATTGTAAAAGTCCTGCGATACTTAAACCATTTTAACCCGGCGTGAATGAACCTATTTTTAATCACATCATCAATAAACCAGGGTAAATTTTACCCTGTTTTAAACATCATTGTATTTCGTTTTTATCAGGTTTTTGTTAACTTTTTGATTGATTACTTAATAGCGCATTATTTAAGGTGTAAAATAAATGAAACAACTTTTGTAATATTCAATTAAAATAATTTTTTATTAAAATTTAGAAAATTAGCAAAAAACACAACACAAAAAAAACAAGTTCTTTTTGTAATGCAAAAAAAATTTAAATACTTATTTTCTGGAATGACTTGACTTGTATGTTAAAAAGGAGGATATTTATAAACAAAAAAAAATAAAAACCATAGTAGGCTACCTTATAAAAAAATTAGTTTGTATCTTATGAATATGCTGCACAATTTTTACAAATAGTCTCAGCATGTTCCATACAAATGAACTTATTGCATTTGCAGCAAGTAGGTTTGGTCTTCCTATCTTTTTTATAGGCACAATCTTGACATCTTCTAGCAATACCTGCTATTTTGGGTGGTGGAGCATGGGATGGTTCACCCAAAGAATCATTTATTCTCTTACGTAGAGTAGTATGCAGACCTACAGTATTTCTTCGTGTGCGTAAATGATTTTCTACCAATTTCAATCCCAAAACCCGAAGAAATTCGTTCGTCATCCATAATTCATAGAATAAAAGTACCAGAATCTTGTAATTATATCCAAAATCTAAAAAAAACAGTAAACCGTTAGGACACCGATCAAAAAATATTGAAACGTAAACTATGAACCCGGGTATAAAATGCCCGCGCGCACTTTGAACTCACCTGTCACCTACAACGTCGCACGTGGCACCGATTCCCGTAAACGAATCGACTAACTAATTCCTAGAATTCAGCTACTAAGGCGGAGGGGGCGGGGTAGCGTGAACTTAGGCTTGTACGCATTATTTTACTTACTAGAGGGTCTCGAATACCCTGGTTCATTTACGCCGGGTTAATAACAGATACCTCGTCTGGAGGACATCATATTTTTATAGAGAAAGCAACATTAATTCCTGAGTAATCCTTAGCGGGGCTCTGATTGGAATGTCGTATGTTAGGCGGGCGAGTGTGTACTTAGTTGGCATTAAAATGCAGAACGAATAGGAACCAGGCAGACAACTGAGCTAAGCTAAGCTAACCCGCCAGCGCCAGTTACACCGAGGGGACCGTTGACAACGGTCGCTCGCGTAGACGATGACCTTTAAACTTTACAACAATATTTTTACTCGCACCTAGTTATTTTTCAGCAGTGAAAAAAGAAAAAAAGCGTGCAAAAATGTTGTGCTTATCTATGCTGTGATTATATTGTAATTTTGCACAGATAATGTGAGTGACGTGTTTGTTTGTGTTAGTGATACCATGCAGTGTAGATAACGTTCAATTTTCTCGGTTTGCGGTTGCGGCTTTTCGAAAGGTATTTTTATGCGATATCTTGATTTCAAATTCCGATCGTACATTGTATTGTAGGAATTTTCTTTTGAGTTAAATTTTGATTTGTTTATTGAGTTAACAATAATTTTGTCGTGATATCTATTTGAAAGTATCTCATACTTTGTTTTTATAAACTAGGTTCTTTCGTCTTTGTTTCTCGTCGCGCTTCTCTGCATTTCTTGTCTTTTTATATCTAAAATTTGACATTGGACAAAAACAGGAAATGATTATGATTATAAATAATAATTCACATTTACTTTATATTATAATTACTATAAGTTTACTTTTTAGTTTGACAAATTATTTAATTGAGCATTTATAGTTACTAAATACAGTAGTAGCTAATATTTGTGGATGTTTTTACCCAACGGAAAGAATAATATATTATGATGTATATTTTTTGTCAGAATTGTGGTGAAAAAGGGTTGAAACATAATGTAGAGTTAGGTCCTACTTTATCACAACACAAGTTGGGCCACAGAACAGATAAAGGAGATTCTGTGAGTTGGGCAGTCAGTAATATTTTTGTTACTTAAATGCTTTTATTGAAAATCCGACTCTTAAACATTTGTCAGCTGTCATACATTTAGAATTCAGAAATTAGTCAAGACCTTTCTTTGATATCCATAATCTATAAAAAAGGGGCTATGGAGGAAATTAGTAGGTACTTATTTAACCGACCTTTTTGTTGGTGAACATACCTACCTGATGTGTCTTCTACTCTACTATTTAAGCATTTGATACCCATATTGAGATAGTTATTAAAAATGTAGACAAATAACAAGTTTACTAACTTATTTTGGGTATAACAGAATGGAGGTCCATTCACACAGGTCACAGTTTTAAATCTTATGACACAGGTGAATTAACGGCATCAAATAAAATAAATGAAAAAAAAAAACATCTTTGCTTGCATGAGATCTTTGCTTTGATACAATAAGTATTGTATGTACCTATGTTTTTCAATTGTTTATTTATTTTTATCAAAGAATCGAGCAAAATAACAATAAAATTACGCCATTATATGTATATCTACATTACGATTATGATCAAACCCTATGCAGACAAAGATTTTATTCATACCTATGTGCTTAATAAAGTACTTAATTTTATTTCACAATAACATTAAAATCTGCAAGGAAAGTAGGTACCAATTGAACCAAACGCAACACTGCGGTCGCAATTCTGTTCATCAACTCTGGATGCTAATATAAAATCTGAAAGGAATTTAAATTACATTGAAAATGTTCTTGCCTTGTTTATCGAGATTACTGCATTCTTTTCGCCGTTTTCTTGCTTATTCATTCAACATAATACTATATTGAGCAAAAACCAGTTTATATAAATGCGGTAATTGTCCGATAAGCAAGATAGAGTCTAAATTAACGATATTGATTCAATTGCTAACACAAAGCACTGTATTAACCACGGTTACATAACAGAAGGTATACAGTTAGCTGTAACTGACATTACAGCCTTACGCGGAAATGTATTTACACTCCTATTGTCTCGTTACAGAGTACGCCAATGTTGCCACGATGCAGACCACGCGAGAGTCGAGTAGGCAAAAACGGAGCATCAAACGACGAAACTCTAGAAAGAAGTCCCTATCACCCTCAGACCTAAAATGCAGTCGCGGAGACATCAAAACAGAGACCAAGTTAAATGGCAAGAGATCTCTCTCAGAAGGATCGGTGAAAGTGAGGCACAGGAAGAGTAATATTCGGAGGACATTGACGCATCCGATCACGGGTGCTGACGGCATCCACGATGTGACTATGATAGGGGTGCTCAATAGTGCAGTGAAGGTGGATGCCGTTCCACCAGAGAGTGATGAGTCGAATCTACCACCAACGAGCAGTGACCGGGATACGGAGGACGACACTCGTGTGCGAGCGAGACCAGTTCCTCAGAGACCTCGATGGGACTCTGGCAGTGAAATGGATTCGCTCGTCTCTATTGCGGTGAAGAAAGCAGCAAGACGTCGCAGGACGCCAGCAAACCCTGGTAAGTTGTTCGAAAATGTCATTCAGATTTTAAACATACCTAAATATTTTTAAAACCCAAGTTAGGCTAAGTTAGATAGTTATTTTGGGGATGCAGCTCAAATCTGTACCTCACCTCAGTATAACCTGAAATTATAAGCTTATTCCTGTGTACGAACCTGTGGTCTGTCAATGCACTATAGGTAGTCTCTACAGTAAATTGGAGCGAGCCTTTGTTCTCCTCGATTAAATTAAGAGAAGATTCGCTTCATAATGAGTTTATGTCAATACCAGTTAACTCAAACAGGCTGCTATGCTACGTAATGTCATGTCAGAACATGTTTGAACGGCTTAGCCATTTAGCCAATGGAACCCTTTTTATACGAAGTCGTTACTAGGTTTTGCGCTGCGGAATGTGTCACATTAGCGGGCTGCGCTGTAATCAGATGATATAGAGGAGCTTATAGAGGAATTCCGAGCGAATACTGACAGGAACTTTGATATCGGTTCACTATAGAAAATGGCTGTAGAAATGTAAATTATACATATTACAGACAATTAAATTCAGTTTCCAATCTTTCCAACTACACACAAAGTCTAAATTAGTCAACATTTGTCGGCACCTCTAGGAACTTACTTTAAACATTTCTGTAGAAAAATGGCAGTTTGATACACAAAGGTTCGCCCACCCTTATCTAGAGCATACGTCTACTCTACAGTGCGGCCTCACATTGGTGGAAATATCTAATATATTTTTTTAAGAAGATCGTATGAAAAAATCGTATCATTAAAACTGTAGGTAACATTATAAACAACATGATCTTTGCCCGTGTCTTTGCCAACACCACCTTAGTGTTGGCGGTAAAACATTAAAAATCTACGAAAATGTTTGTTCTTTATCTGCGACAATGTAGGATTACCCACCTACCTTCAATCAGATTTTGAGATTAGTTTCGTGTTACACCGATTAAAGTAAGCGGTAGGTACGTATGAAATTAAATATGAAGGTAGATGTAATTAGTTTATTTTATAGTTTATTATATTTTATTTATTAGAAATATATATTATGTTTATTTGTTATATGTATACCTACTACAGTGGTCACTTCGTGGAGTCTAATTTGTTGATTAATTCTTTGATATTACTTTTATAGGATAGGTACAAAGTGCATGATTTTGCGAGCAACACATTATATTTAAAAATAATAACATGGCCCCACCGTTCAAATCAAATGTTAGACGTGGAGAGTTGGAATCCATAATACAAATGAAATTTAATTGAACTTGTGATCCAGACTAGATTTTTCCTTTTTTTTTATTATATAAATTAAATATCACTGGTTGAAATAAAGAATCTAGCTTATTTTTTGTGGCTTTTAGTTAATTTAAAAACAATACGATACGATCTTCGGAAATCGAATGAGATCGATTCAATGTCATACGATTCAGATCGTGAATCGATTCACAGGGTTGCGATCCATTACGATCCAAAAAATCGATTCAAAACAAAAAATCGGGCATCCCTACTATGAATGAGCTCGTGATTATTAAATTGATAACAAGTAACTGTACATTTAATTGGAAGCTATGCAGCATTTCACCACAATAGGTAGGATTTTAGATCAACGCCAAATCCCACGCGACTCGTATGACAGTGTCACCTTTTGCACTTAGCTGCTACTTAATAAACTGATATTTGCTGACTACTTTGCGTAGAAGGTGAGATCACCTATATTATTCTCGTCTATTTTCGATGCTGTCATTACATTTTTATTATGATTTATTTCGCGTATTTTGACGTAGATTAAGTACATTAATTTCTAGGCATAATGATAAAAATAAGATAAATTAATACACAAAATCCATATAAATAATATCTATTTGTATAGTACAACTATAACTGTTTTATCTTTTATGTGTACACAACTATGCACATAGGAGATTTTTGAAAAAATATTGTATGAGTGGTCTTCGTAGAGTTTCTCTCTTCGTACTGTCTCTCCATAATATGTTAGGTATAAAATTAGTGAATGAAAAATGCAGATTTCAAAGGTGTATTGATAGAAGTGTTTAGTAAAAATAAAATTGTGAGGTACTCCTAGCTTTACTCTAAAACTAGAGTAGTATTGGGTATAGAGAATCAAATAGACAAATAATATTTAACCAAAAAGTGTTCCGCTCGTGAAAGCTCATTAATTAGATTCATAATTAAATTGAGTGACGATTAAGTAACCTTGTTTTTACTCCATAAGCTGCGTAGGAGTAGTTTCGTTAATTGCATTAAAATAATACCGCTAACCAAAGTGTAGGTGCGATGTCGTTGTGTCACGCGGAAGTGCGTGTACTGAACTACCGGTATTACCACTTTTGTCATACTTATCCAGTGGCGGATTATGCCTAAGGCATAGTAGGCACGTGCCAAGGGCCGCGAGGTTATAAGAGGGCGCAGGCGCGGAAATACCTACTTTAGTTTGACCAAAAACAAAAAAAAGGTCTTCTCTTAGGTCCAATGACTTATGGATCCTCATAGGATTTTATAAGTGCTATGGACAAGACAAAACACACACCGAGACCAAGAACGCAATAAAGGCTGCCCTTTGGCTGCTTTCTTTTGGTTTTGGTTGCTTTCTTTTTGCTCTAGCGACCCTTACCTAATCCAATACTGTCCCAATTAGAGTTATTACCTTCTACACACTGGTCATGGGTGACAGCGGAAATGGTGCTGCTCGTTTACTATCGTAAATTCATGAAAATAAAACTTAAAAGTCAATGAATGTAAGTAATTATGAGTGAATAACCACAGAAAAATTATAAATATAATATATCACACATTAATTTGTTAAAATTTAATTAAGAAAATGAATCGTTATAAAAATCGGTCAAGTGCTAATTGTACTCGCACACATTAAGTTCCGTGGAACCGAGTTAAATTACTTATAATTTATTGGTGAAGATTTTGTGGGGTCTTAGAAATTTAATATGTTTAAAATTTTGTGTTATGTTATGGCGGACATGCCATGGAGGTTGTTACAGACAAACTAGTAAAGACACAACGGAAGTACATACATGAAATATTGTTCAGACTGGGCACGGAACCCTAATTATGGTAATTATTAGCTAAATAGTTAATTATGATTTAAAAAAACTTGCTTACTTTTTATTATTCTTTCAATTTCAAGTAATATAATATGCAAACTGTATATGAAAATTAAATACTTATTGTGATTTATACATAATAGCGTGGCGTGTAAATAGCCTCTCCATTGTTGGGCTATGCACCCAATAATTCATTGACCAACTCAATGACTGATTGCAGCATAGGTATGGTAGGTATATAAAGAAAGGCAAATAAGACTTGTACAGGAAGTAATGCATTTAGGTACGTACCTTAACACACGCTGCTACAGCTGTATGCTTCACGGTGTTCGATGGCGGCCAGCGAGTCCAAGCCGGGGCGCCCGCGCCGGTAAGTCTGGCTCAAAACTGCAGCACTACGAGCTCGTGCGATCTTATGTCTAGTTACACTTAAAGGACACTACACAGAACACTGGATTCATCGATATTTACGATTATCACAACTAAAAGTGCATGCGATGCGTTGCGATGTGATGTGATTGACAAAAAATTCCTTATTATTTTTAAAATTCGAAGATTGACCGCTCTTTGTCTTGAGTGTCTTGACCAATCAGAGAGCGGCGTGCGATGTCAAGTTCGCACTCCGCGGCAGGAACGAAGGAAACCATGGTCCGTGGTTGAAGGCGTCCCGCGTCTGCTTTGATGTCTAGCAGAGTGGGAATTTCGAACTCAGATTACATAACGCTAATCTCCTTGCGTAGGTAGGTATCTATCCGTTTGACTAAAGGATTATGTTATCACGTTTTATCTGTGCTTATTTAAAACTAGCTTTTGCCAGCGGCTTCGCCCGCGTGAATTTCGTTTAAACTTCACCCCTTTATTTCACCCACTTAAGTGTCATAAACGTAAGAGTAGATAAAATATAGGTATACTTAATCAGAAAGCTTCGAACTGCTAAGCTATCGGGAGTTACACGTGTTATTGTGAGTCAACCATAAAAGATAGACATATGCTGTCGTGGAATATTTTTTATATAATTTTAAGGAGAACATTAAGGAGAAGTATACATGATTTCTGTGTAGCTTTAACCTAAGGTTGCACACGCGATGGAAGCTTAAAAAATGGAGTAACTTCTCCCGTTTCCCCAACATTTCCCTTCACTGCTCTGCTCCTATTGATTGTAGCGTGATGAAAAGTATACTATAACCAGCGCGGGAGTATGAAAAATAATTGTACCAAGTTTCGTTAAAATCCGTCGAGTAGTTTTTGTTTCTATAACGGTTATACATCAGACAGACAGACAGACAGACAAAAATTTTACTGATTGCATTTTTGGCATCAGTATCGATCCCTAATCACCCCCTGATAGTTATTTTGGAAATATATTTAATGTACAGAATTGACCTCTACAGATTTATTATAAGTACTAGGTTTTGCCAGCGGCTTCGCCCGCGTGAATTTCGTTTAAACTTCACCCCTTTATTTCACCCACTTAAGTGTCATAAACGTAAGAGTAGATAAAATATAGGTATACTTAATCAGAAAGCTTCGAACTGCTAAGCTATCGGGAGTTACACGTGTTATTGTGAGTCAACCATAAAAGATAGACAATTATGCTGTCGTGGAATATTTTTTATATAATTTTAAGGAGAACATTTCCGTCATACATGATTTCTGTGTAGCTTTAACCATTAAGGTTGCACACGCGACGGAAGCTTAAAAAATGGAGTAACTTCTCCCGTTTCCCCAACATTTTCCTTCACTGCTCTGCTCCTATTGATTGTAGCGTGATGAAAAGTATACTATAACCAGCGCGGGAGTATGAAAAATAATTGTACCAAGTTTCGTTAAAATCCGTTGAGTAGTTTTTGTTTCTATAACGGTTATACATCAGACAGACAGACAGACAGACAGACAAAAATTTTACTGATTGCATTTTTGGCATCAGTATCGATCCCTAATCACCCCCTGATAGTTATTTTGGAAATATATTTAATGTACAGAATTGACCTCTCTACAGATTTATTATAAGTATAGATATAGATAGAGAAGATATAGAAGAAAATAATAGAAAGATAAGGTCAGAGTAGACCAATATAGTAAAAGACACATACTTATCGCCCCAAACACACAAAGAAAAGAACACATCTAAGTAGGCAGAAAATAGAATAGGTATAAGAAATAAGAAAGTACATATAAAGTATTAATAAACAAAAATAATACAAGCAGTAGAACTGAGAAAATACCTGGTTTTTTAAGTCTTTTAATAAAGTTATAAATTCAGGGTTTTTTTATTGAATTAAGGTAGCAAACGAGCATGCAGCACCACCCTTCCGCTGCCGCCCATGGCAATTGTGACCCACTTAGAACAAGACCCAATTTAGGGACTAGGGTGGTTAGTCCAATTAGTAGATGGTGTTAGAATGTTAGTTGGTTAGTTTGTTAATAAGTGTGAGGACAGGGACTGTCAGTGATAGTTAGTCCTGTTAGTTAATATTAGTATTGTCCAGTTAGTAATGATTAGTGTGAGTCTTGTTCCAATTCGGTCACAGATGCGTTGCTACCCCTGAGGACTAGGAGTCAGTAGGGTAAAATTACCTGTCACCAATCCACCATAGAAACTACGATTGTGAAGTTAAAGACGATACAACTCTCACCAATAATAAAATGTATTCACGTTGCCTTGTTAGAATTAAACACTTGTACAAACTAACTTAGAATACACATTGTATTTCATGTTCATGTGAGATATGGCTGTGTAAACCTGTAGACCTGTAGATATTTATGGGAAAGGGAATAATAGACAGGAAAGAGAATAGTCTTACAATAGGTATGCATCTATCTATATCACTTAAAATATTCGTTTTTTTGCGTACCGGTTAAATCTGGATTAAGTCTTAGAAAATTAATTCTTTGAAAAATTAGAGTTACTTATTAGAAAATTTACGTCTTAGAAATTATCCAAAACCGTTTCTTCAAAATATCACAAGGCAAGGCATTGCTTCGATCCCTTAAGGCTCTATTACAGGACAAAGGTCTTTCTTCATTACTGAGAAGGCCTAGGTGACCTAGAGCATAACTACTGTTGCATCAATAGGTAGGTACGTAGGTACCATCCAGTTTAATCGTGACAGCACCTACCTACATGTGGTACGATGATTGGATTTTTGTTATTAAATGGACTGAATGGAAATAGAAAAAAAAATAGGTAGAAGCGTTCTCAATTAGACCATTTTAATGTGTGTTACTTCATTTACTGGACGAACTGAGTAATCATATATCATAATTCATTCACTAAAGCTAGTTTTTTTCAACAATTAAAGCGTGTTTTTCCTTATTTTTATAATAAAATCTAATAATATTAAACAGGTATGTACATAATATAACATGAACCAAAGTCAAACAAAGACTTCGAAAATGCGACCACATCTCGGATTGATGTCAAGTTCATGACTGAAAGGGCCAGTACTTCAGAGACTTAGTTTTAATCCGATTTATCGTTTTAAAGGTTTAAGAGACCTAGCAAGTGCTTTCATTATTTCTCGCGTAGTACCATTTCAAGTTCGATAACAACTGGACTGCAGAACAACGCTAGCCAGGTCAGCTAGTATTATAAATAACTGTACAGCGAGCATTCACGTAGTAACTGCAGTTATTACATAGGTATTACATTAATGCCTTTCAATCACAGCTCAATGCCGAAAGATAGGCATGCATATCTTTCATGTTTTGCATTTAAATGCCGGAGCATGTTGCTCTACTCTCTAGAAGGGCATAACTGAGTCTAATGTGATTGTCAAAAGAAATCTCAATACTGATATAGCTGTAACTTGGCAATTGATCTAACACTCTTCGGGTACTTATGGTAGGGAAGACGATGGAATATATGGCATAATCATATTTAAAAAAACTAACTTTTAACTTACATTTCACTTCGTTTATACGATAACAATATACGCACTGGTCTATGAATTATCACTTGGTTTGTATGTAATAGGTTTACAAAACTAACCTTGAAATAGTTCACGGTGCATATTTAGTAATCTGTATTTCTTGGAATTGATAAGATATTTAAATCGTTAATAAAAAATACTCTATGAAAACGCAATTAAGTACACAATATGTAGTTACTTCCTCAGCTATAAAGAGAGTTCCTGCCAACTTACTTACCTGTTGTAATTTATAACGAAAAATAGTAGATTGTATAACAAGGGAGCAAAGTAATATTTTTACGGCGAGGGCGCTTTTTTGAATCCAGAGCGAAGTGAGGGATTCTAGAGTAGAATCCCGAGCGTAGTTTATAGTTTAGTAGAATCCTGAACGTAGCGAGGGATTCAAAGTATGTCGCCCGAGCCAAAAATATCTGCTCCCGAGTGATACACTCTACTTTTCATCCCTCCCTATGAGAAAATAAAAGGCGCCTCAAATTCAGGAATAATACTGTCACAGTCACTAAACTAACTAAACTGACTAAACCGACTAACCCGACTAACCCGACTAACCCGACTAACCCGACTAACCCGACTAACCCGACTAACCCGACTAACCCGACTAACCCGACTAACCCGACTAACCCGACTAACCCGACTTACCCGACTAACCCGACTAACCCTACTAACCCGACTAACCCGACTTACCCGACTAACCCAACTAAAGTAATTAAACTAATTAAAGAACTCATTTTTCAAAACAAAACCATGAATTTCTAATAATCCGAACTGAATTTATTTAAATAACGGGGAGGAAAAGTAATAGGAATAGTAGATTGTATGACAAGGGTGCAAAGTAATATTTTTTCGGCGAGGGCGTTTTTTGAATCCAGAACGACGTGAGGGATTCTAGAGTAGAATCCCGAGCGTAGCGAGGGATTCTTTAGTAGAATCCCGAACGTAGCGAGGGATTCAAAGTACGTCGCCCGAGCCAAAAATATACTTGCACCCGAGTGATACACTCTACTTTTCATCACTCACTATGAGAAAATAATATATATAGGTATATATCGGTGTGTCATCAACATGACGTCATGTCGCAATCAACATAAAAATCAAAAGACGAACTGTTTACTCGTAATTAAGTGCCTGCACCTGTGTAGCAGGTATCCGACCCGCGAAATACAAAAACAGCTGTGTAACAGGTAGTCGACCCTTTCACCGACTAGTATAAAAGATGGCACACTTTGAGATCAAGGCTCATTCTACATTGGTCGCTCGAAAGAGCCACACGGTAGAATCCCTGCCCATAGTACTTCACTGTTATCGTGAGGAACTGTTCTGTGGCAGTCAAACGTTATTTGACTAAGGACTCTGTCTTTCATTCAAATGGATAGCCGCCCTTCATCAGTTCTGGATACCCAAAGCCATGTAGCAGGCTTGGTACTGAGGCTGATGGAGATATTCAAGGCCATGTGAGGTTTGGCACTGAGGCGGATGGATTTAGCCGCCCTTCATCAGTTCTGGATATCCAAAGCCATGTAAGAGGCTGGGTACTGGGGCTTATGTCCACAGGGAGTTTTGCGCTCCAGCACCTGATGGTCTCACGGACCTATGTAACTCCGTCATATATAATAGAAAATAATAGAAAATAATTCGTAAAAATGCACGAAAACTTAATTTTAATTTGAAAACGAAATCTTAATTTGATTTCTTTTTTTATTATTCAGCTGGCGGGGCCCTCGCGTCGTACGTCGTACCAGACATTCTTTATTTAAACAATATTTGCGTTCGATTTCTTTAGCGCAAAATAATAAAATGTTCTAAATTCAAAATAGGACGGAAAAGATCTAGCCGGCAGGAAAAGTTGTATGAAAATTCATTCCCGCCCGCTGAATAGAAAACAGCAACTTTGGAACCCCGTAAGTCCGAACCAAGTCGTCTTTTTCGAATAGGTGTGATGAAAAATTCATTCCCGCCCGCTAAATAGAAAACACTAACTTTGGGCCCCCTTAAGTCCGAACCAAGTCGTCTTTTTCGAATAGGTGGGATGAAAATAATTATAATTAATTTATTAGTTATTATAAAGCTGCGAATGTATACTACATAAATATCCGAAAAAGTCGTGCAATAGTGCATCCTACTGGATGGGACGGTGGTAACAAATCATCAGAAGCATGACGTCTACGGACGCATCGGTAGACGTGTAGAGAAGGCATTCGTTTCAGCGTAACTCCATTTCTCGTGAAATGCGGGTTGTTGACTTACTTAAAATTTGATTTTATTTTATACATTACGCCTTGGTAAACACGAAACAAATATAACTATTATTGAAACAATTAAAATTTACTAAACAATTCTAAATTAAAATTCTTTTTTAAATTTCCAACCAAAACGTCATGGATGGAAGTGGCGTCATGATTGTCATGAACTATATGATTTTTTATATGTTAGAGTTGCATTGTACGAAAATGAGCTAACTTTGGGTGTTACCAGAGATGGGCAAATGTAATCATGACTGTAAATTACAATTACGAGTAGGTACATCTGGAGGGAAAGCCTCCTTCAGGAACGATTGTTAGATTATTACGTTCTTTCTTTATATTTTCTTTCTTTGTTATCAGACGTAGACGCATTTCCCTTGTAGACTCGTTTGCCTTTGTTCGATTAAAATTATAAAGCGAAATGAATACCTGGCTCTACAATACTCTACAACTACATGATCTACAATGCTCTAAAATTACTATTTTCAGAACTACGCGCTACGTTTACTCATAGTCTTCAAGAACTTGTTTGGTTAGGCTGTGTATTGCTAATTTAAATAACATAATAATATATCAATGTATAATATATCAATGTATCGCGACTTTTTAATTTCCGTGGGTTACGAATATTCGATTTTTAATTTTTTTGTGGCGTTATGTTGGTACACATGTCTTTGATGTATGCCAACAATTTCGGTCATTTTGAACGTATATTCCTATCTCTATGTTTTGAACATTCATGTAATTGTTGACAGCTGATTTAATGGCACGTGTCGTGGCTCTGCTGCGATTTGTGCCTATTCGAAAAAATGGATCAAAGAATCTGTATTAAATATTGTGTTAAAAACGAAATAAAATGCGCGGACGCATTCTGAATATTGACTATAGCTTATGGAGAAGCTACCTTGGACTCAAGCAACGTTTATCGGTGATACAAAATGTTCTGAGAGGGCCGAGAAGATGTGAACAACGAACAACGTGTCGGACGCCCGAGTACGTCAAGAACAGACGAAAGCATTAATGAAACGAAGAAAATAGTATGGATTGCAGTACGTGGTGCATCATGAGTTCTTGCCAAAGGGTAGAACTGTCAATAAGGAATATTATCTGCAAGTTATGCGCAATAGGGAATATGCATGATTTTTTTTTATTGTTTTTATAGCTCATTTATGTTAATATAATACCGTAAAAAAATATACGAGTCATGGGAAAGTCCAAATTTATTTTAAATTAATTAATGAAAATTGCAGTGACATTAAGCCGATTCAAACGCCGCCCTTTTGGCGCGTTCTATGGTGACGTCATCGTTCGTCAGGTTGGAGTTGTTTACTAACAAGTGGTTATGAGCGAGGCTGAGAAAGAGTATTTTATAGTATTAAATTTACGTTTTCTAGTTTAATTTCATAAACGGAAGTATGGATGGAAATCGAAGACCTTATTTTAAGTACTGTATTGTACCTATGTGCAAGAATACGAGATGGAACGCGCCGGACAAAGTATTTTTCATGTTCCATGGGATGCTTATATAAGAAAAATTGGTGTAAAATTGTGAAAAGAGATATTATATCTACAAAAAGCACTGCATACTGTTGCGAAGATCATTTTAACGTAAGAAGAAAATAATTATTTCTACCAAATATTAATAGTTTTGGTTTAATTTGGCTAACAAAAGTACAAACCCTAAGTACAAACCCTAACCTTGTTGTAAGATTCTCGTTCAGATCTGGGATAAAAACAGATTTGATTATAAAGTATTCCCAAACACGGATTTATTTATTAACAACCATTTATTCCTAAAATGAAATATGAAGGATATAATATAATTTGTATGTAGAAGGTAAACGTCTAAATCTTTACAGGTTATGTTAAAGACTTTTATGAATTACTTAGAAAAACTGTACGAGAACCATGTACCTAAATTAAATATCTATCACTTCCTCACCTTGCAGCTTTGACTCCCCTGATTTCAGCTGAGGTAAAATCATTATTTGAGGCGAAGTACGAACTCATCATGAAAGCATCTATGTACAGTAGTACACTGGAGCTTGGTGCTCAATAAAAGATGATGTGATGATGAACAATGGGTTTAATTTTGGACTTTGCAAATACAATTATCATCTAATTTAATTTAATACGTGAGAAAGCTTATTCACTGTGCGCTCCGTTAATAGAATGTTCGAGTCCGAATGTACGTAAGTCGCGGGTAAAATATAATTTTCACCACACAAACTACCGACATTATTGCGAGCGCCTGCACAAGTTTTCAAAGCAATTTGACGTCAGTGAATGTAACTGTAGGCGCAAACAATCAATTATCGGAAGATTATCCGATTGCGCCTTTTGAGATCCACTTTCAGACATTGTTAGTCATTCAACACATCACTAACAAACAAAAATCACGCAAGAAGTAGGTATACGATAAAGTCTGAAAGCAATCAAATTAACTGAAATATAAATGAAAACAGCTAGTTCTAGTATGTGTTTGACATGTCCATCGCGAAGGACGACGTCACGCCGATGTCTAACCAATGGCGTTGCGTTT
The DNA here is from genome assembly GCA_905404135.1 of Hesperia comma. Lineage (NCBI taxonomy): Eukaryota > Metazoa > Arthropoda > Insecta > Lepidoptera > Hesperiidae > Hesperia > Hesperia comma. Next base: position 7,415,303 of record FR990021.1, on the reverse strand, counting down.
CGACATTTTAAATTTGCCTCGTAAAATTTGCACTTTTTATAAATTTATTTTAGTGATTTTAAAAAGATTAAATAGAAAATAATGTGACAGATATCATTATTTTAGCGATAACGACTGTACAAAAAATATTTACTTAAATTTGAATGACATGCATATTCCCTATTACCGCGAAGCAATCCGCCCGGCTTTGTGGAAGAACAAAAATTGGTTTATAGCACACCGTGACTTAAACCCGCATTTAAGTCACAGTTTTCAGTGGCGTAAGTAGTTCATTATTACATGGCAAATGACGCCAACTTCACGCCGTTCAAAAATAAATTATTGACAATTGCGAAGGTAGAAATTAAAAAATATATAACATGAGGGTACTTTATTACATTGAGTGACGCAAACGCGAAGGTAGAAATTAAAAAAATATATAACATGAGGGTACTTTATGACATTGAGTGACGCAAACCCGCGTCAAATCCGCACCACAGGCACATGAGTAGAAAAACGGAACAGAGATAAAGCTTCAAACAACCGCGCGAATCGATTGCACTACTACAAGTACGCGGGGCATGTGTGTGTGACCACTGGCCGCTTGTCGCGTACGCAGCGATTCTGGAAAAAACCAGTTTGAGCTTGCACAGCCAGTTGACAATCTCAGGGTCTGTGCGACGCACGTTGTTTGTTTTGTTAGTTGCAAGTTTGAATATTTTAATATAAAACGTAATATTGTATAACGTATATTGTTAAAAATGGTTGTTTATTGTACTGTGTGTATGAATAATACTAGAAAAACTAAAAATAAGTATATCATACTTCAACTATCCCAAGGAGTACAATAGTAAAAATTATAAAAAGAAAATTATTAGAGTAAGTAATTTGTAAAATATTCTATTACACTGAATAATAAAACTATTTAACAAATATTTTGTTTAATTTGTCTTAACCTATTGTGACAACCCTACTAAAATAGGTAACAATTTTGCACGTTCTTATGAAGCTTAGTCTCTGTTCCGTTTTTCTACTCATGTGCCACAGGTTAGCAAATAGTCACCATGTAAGCCTGCACTTATAATTATACATACTGTGCTTTAGTCATATTTATCTTTACTGCTTTTTAAACTTATTCAGTTGTAGTATGTTTTGTGTATTGTAGGTAGGAACCTATGTGTGTAATTGTTGGTGAAAACTGTTACTTTATCATATTTTAATGGGAAATATTATTGAGTAAACAAATAACCTACTTACTTAACATAGTATGGGTAAGTACACATAAAGGGTAAAGGACACTGTTTGGTAAAATCAGCGAAAAAATATTTCATAATTAGTTATCTTATCTTCTCAAATTGTTGGTTCAGTATACTAAACTAGTGCTTAATACGGGTTATGCAAGAATTTACATAGGTTAGAGATTCTCCTAAATACAGTTTTATGTTGTACAAAACTTGAATATAAACATTAACAACTTCGTAATAATTCCTTTCAGGAGGCTTTATCGTTATTTTTTTATCTGTCTCTTCATGTTTCGAACACTTTGTAATTCTCTTTCGCACAATAAAATTACATTATCATCATCGCAACTCAAAAATCTTTATGAAATTAAAGCATCAAATTATAACTTTTATTTATTACTAGCTTTTGCCAGCGGCTTCGCCCGCGTGAATTTCGTTTAAACTTCACCCCTTTATTTCACCCACTTAAGTGTCATAAACGTAAGAGTAGATAAAATATAGGTATACTTAATCAGAAAGCTTCGAACTGCTAAGCTATCGGGAGTTACACGTGTTATTGTGAGTCAACCATAAAAGATAGACATATGCTGTCGTGGAATATTTTTTATATAATTTTAAGGAGAACATTTCCGTCATACATGATTTCTGTGTAGCTTTAACCATTAAGGTTGCACACGCGACGGAAGCTTAAAAAATGGAGTAACTTCTCCCGTTTCCCCAACATTTCCCTTCACTGCTCTGCTCCTATTGATTGTAGCGTGATGAAAAGTATACTATAACCAGCGCGGGAGTATGAAAAATAATTGTACCAAGTTTCGTTAAAATCCGTCGAGTAGTTTTTGTTTCTATAACGGTTATACATCCGACAGACAGACAGACAGACAGACAGACAGACAGACAGACAGACAGACAGACAGACAGACAGACAGACAGACAGACAAAAATTTTACTGATTGCATTTTTGGCATCAGTATCGATCCCTAATCACCCCCTGATAGTTATTTTGGAAATATATTTAATGTACAGAATTGACCTCTCTACAGATTTATTATAAGTATAGATAGATATAGATAACTACAATAAAGCGGGTTTATGTCACTCGTGCTATAATAGTACATTATGATACAAGTGCGCGAAGTTGGTCATTACAGTCGAGGCGGTATTGCACAGCCCGAGCCGCAAGGCGAGGGCTGTAATAGAGCCAAGACTGTAATGAACAAAGCACACGCGTATCATACGACGTTTTTCAACACACTTGCGAGGAAAAAACAATTAGGTAGGTATAAAATAATCAGCAAATTGTAAACGAACAAATGTTTGCACAAAATGGCGCGGAGGTTTATTTTAATATTTTTTCGCGCGCCGTATCTTTGGTTGAATAACTATGCGCGCGCAGGATAAGTCCAGAGGCACCGAACACAAGGCCATTCAGCCACAATAATATTAAACTAAATAATTATGTATTTCTAATAAGAATTTACGGTAATCAATGATTTAAAATATTGTATTTTTTAAATGCTTTAATAGATAATTAGATGAAGTATAATCTTATGTTATCAACTTATGTTATCGCGCATAGTTATTCAACCAAAGATACGGCGCGCGAAAAAATAAAATAAACCTCCGCGCCATTTTGTGCAAACATTTGTTCGTTTATAATTTGCTGATTTGTGACTGAAAAATGTCGATACCTAATTGTTTTTTTCCTCGCAAGTGTGTTGAAAAACGTCGTATGATACGCGTGTGCTTTGTTCATTACAGTCTTGGCTCTATTACAGCCCTCGCCTTGCGGCTCGGGCTGTGCAACCGCCTCGACTGTAATGACCAACTTCGCGCACTTGTATCATAATGTACTATTGCATCACGATAACGGCCCTACTCACACATCGTTACTTGTGCGTGATTTTTAACCAAAATAACCACTCTAATGATACGACAGCCACCGTATTTTCCAGATTGGCTCCCTGTGACTCTTTCTTGTTCTCGAAACTGAAAAGGCCCATAAAAAGACGACACTACGCTACCTTTGACGAGAGAAAGACGGCATCGCAGGAGGAGCTGAACTAGATCACAAAAAACGACTTTTTAAAGTGTTTCGAGGAGTAAAGGAAACGTCGGCACAAGTGTATAATATCTAACGGGGATTACTTTAAAGGACACAAAATAAAGATTGATGAAAAAATAAAAATTTTTCGAAAAAGCATAAAAGTCGCGATATTTTTTGAACAGACCTTGTAAATGAAAATGTAATTATGACAATTGAAGTAGCGTTATCTAATTCGTGTTGTCAGAATATTCCACGTTGCAAAACTATAATCGGACGAACTACATAGTTACCTGTGTACTATTCACATTATTTTTTGTTATTGACATCACGGCTTACCTCACGTTTGTAATAATTTATTTAATTTCTAATCCGCCCCTCGCGATGAACGATGCGCGATTTATACTACCATCTATATGCACATAGGGGAACTACGACTACTGCAGCTGTAGCCTAGATAGAAAGTCGGAGTGCTATGTAATGTTTAAGTTGTATACTAGATGGCGCTTATTGTAGAGTTGACTAGTAAAATTATATGTATATCTGCAAGATATGTCAAATATAAGGTTGTCAACTTTCGGACTAACTTTTTTCGACAAGTAGAGATAACTCGAAAACTACTCGCTAGATGTCGCTCAAATCAACTTTTCGAAGTGATAATTATAATATATCAAGACCAAACACAAGGGAACTGCTGTAAATCGTTGAGAACTTCCCTCGACTGGTTTCGGCTCTACAATCAGATCCAGGCCTTCATTAAATAGTAGTGCTTTAAAATACTTAGTGAAAACATTAACAAACGCAAAAAAAAATTATATACGCGTCGAATTGAGAACCTCCTTTTTTGAAGTCGGTTAAAACTGAACAATGACTACTCTCGTCGATGTGACGATGTGGACCATCGAGTATAGGAAAATAACGTAAAGAAAATTGAGTGTTTACCACCAAGTAAACGTGACTTTTTTGAGGAATCTTTAATGGGGCAAATGTTGTAAAAATATCCGACCTGTTTGCGGGTTATGTGGGAATTAACCTTAAAACTCTTTCGGCAGCCTTCTGGCATACACAAGGATGCCCATATCGTCAGAACACTGACCACGGACCACAGAGATAGGTATTATACATAGAGTAGGAGAGACATACGGCTACCTGCAAGTGGTACAAAGTACAAACGATTAGGTAGAGAAAAATATTTTCGTATACCTAATGAAATCAAATTACGAGTATATCGACACGGTCCGCAATCGTCTTTCTTTCTATCCGAGTATTTGTTTGAATTACTTGGGTGACTGAGGCATGTAGTGAGTCGGCATAATTATGGTACGCCTACAGACATATCCGAAGGTACCTAATATCCAATGCAATATGTAATACACAAGGTCAGATAACTTGCGTAGTTGATTATGCTTTTGCCATTAATGGCTGAACGGTTTTGAAGGTCGAGTATTTAACGTTAAGCTAATCTCTACTGTTTTGTCGGGAAAAAGGCGTAGGAACATCAATCATATGGGATATGTACCTACTTCTTGATATCAGCTTAGTCAACAATCATGCAATAATGATGAGACCCGTCCTCATTAGTGGGCCATTAATGTGTTGTAGGAAATTGGGAATTGGGATCCCTTTAGGATGTTACTTTTTTCTTAAAGTTAGCAGCCACAAAAACGCGCATTCTGGAAAATTTTAGGTGTCTATTTCCGTTCTAGAATGAATTCCCTGTGATAAGCAGAAAATAGATAGAGACATATCGCAGTAGGTAGTTGCGTTTGTGAAAGCCTAAAAATTGTTTTTTGTATCGTTTAAGTTGATATCTACATATTATGTCAACAGCTGTTACATACTTACTTGCATTACAGTCGGCGTTGATGTCTTTTGTATTATTAATGTTTTAGAGGTTAGTAGCTTAAGCTACAAGGAACTACTAGCAGTACGTAATTATTTGTTTTTTTTTACAATTAACCTAAATAAGTTTTGCCAATGACCACCATTATAAATAAATAATGAAACGTTAACATTGTATACTTACCTAACAATTTCTATGAGTGTCGCTACACGGCACAAATTGCTTTACTAGTGTTGCGAACTGTCACTAAACAAAAACCGACCTCAATAAAACAATGTCACTTTACAACCATGGCTTATTACTTCTTACTAAGCTTATTGAATAAAAATATTAAGTATAAAAATATATTCGTAAACTGAAAAGGTATTATTTTAAATTTTAAAGTTATACAATTAAAGAAAAATAATAATTATCACATAAATGTTCAAATGAGTGTGTGTGTGCGTGTGCGTGTGTGTGTATGTAAGTATATCAATTAATAGATGACTTAAGTGTGTGTGCATAACTAAATCCTTCGTATTATTTACAAAATAATTTCAAGGAGTTTCTTTAATGCGGCGTGTACCGATTACCTATACCGATTTACAAAAAATACAAGACGTAAATTGTGTATCCTTTTTTGTTATTTAATATGTGTATTAACTATTAACACTTTTTGTGGCAATAAACAAGAATAAGCCACGGTCACAGTACGGCCACAGCTAATGCGATGAAGCCTTTTTATAACTTGGCCACAAAATTGTAAATTGACGCGGTAGTTGTTGTAGAAATTGATTAAATGTAACGCGATGATTCAATATGAGCTAGGCAGGGTGATATTGATTGCATGGAAAATTATCGCAATCAATTTTAGACCTCAATTCAATTCAATGGCGTTAAAGTTTCAAAGTTTACTTGAGTGGTCGCGCGTGAAATTTTTCCAATAAATTTTCGACTTAAATTACAGCAACTAAGTATAAAAGTTAATTATAGCAAAGCCTTTCCTCTAAGCGGAAACGTACCTACTGTATAATAAATAAATAGTTCGGTGTCCTGGTAAGTGGATAACAGTTGTGTGTGTGCGTAGGCGATCGTCCTACGTACGCTATTACCAACACAATGACAAAGGCACCATTCTAAGTTTCTCAGTTTCAAACCGGCGTTCTATATACAAAACTGTTTTACCTCGCGCTGTTTGGTCTAGTTCGCCAGTGCAAGTTCATTGTTCGGTGGACTTTGAAGTCCAACTGGACGTAACCGCCAGACGCTATGTGAATGTTTTTTGTGGCAAAGTTCGACCCTCGGCAGAGGTAAAGCGTTTTTGTAGAGTCGTCACTCGTCACTTACGCCTTTTTACTATTTAGTTACGTTTTGTTGTTGGCGTTGAGAAGCGAGGTGAGTCACGTTGTTTCTTGACTGAAATGTTTATAATGTTTATCGATAAAAAATGTATTATTTATATAAAATATTTATTTTCCAAATTTAAATTATGAACTTTAATAGTATCAGATTAAATTGCATTAAGATTTTATCAATTCTTATCAATATGTTATCTTAATGAGGTTATAATTATTAGAATTTCATATAGACAGGTACATGTATAAATAACTATAAAATGCATAATGAAATAGTTGAAGTACCTACGTGTGCAGCCTAAAAAAGAAAGAGAGATAGAGTTTAATAAAATGAACCTATAGAGACGTTAAATATAAAGTTTAATATAATATATAATCTAGGTAATCTGCGTCTTATGTGTGTTATAATTATATCAATTTGATTAACACAATTTATTAACCAAAAGTAGCCATAGGCGCAATATGTAAGCTGTTAGTTATTAGCGCCCAATTGCAATAGTTATTCATCGTAATAAAGAAGGCCCGGGCCGGCTGGAGCGCAACAGAGCATAATTTAATTTACTCTGAAATGCAACAGTAATAAATTGAAAATTCAGCAAAACGCAAGGAATGCGATCATCCGCTCAGCTACTTCTACTAGAAAGACGATAAAAGAAATCATGGCTATAAATACCATCACGCGAATGTTTTCATTAACCCAATCGCGCAGTATTGTGAATCGGTTGTCGATAGTAAACAATCGATAGTGGCACAGCACTGGTGGCGCGGCAAGCGCAGCACGGCCGGCTCCCTGCGCACAGCCGCACATCCGCTTGCGCGTTCATACCCGCGCCCGTACGGCCCTACCTGCCCGTTCAAACTTCTCAATTCAAAAATCGAACACTTTATTCTTTGAAACAAAACCACAGATAAGTGAAACATTTACCCGCGTATGTGTTAAATGTTATCTTTTTTTAATGCCAGTGATGTAATGAAATTGAAAATACGTTTTTGTGAATCTGTGACCGTTACCGCAAAGGCAAAACAATAAAAGTTTACTCTAAAATTTTATTATTTTTAGTTCAGTATACTACTTACTTTAAGAATATCGGTTAAACAAGTTCCATTTATTTAACTGTATTTGTGTTGCGGCTCTGATGAAGCCGTGTACGAAAACAGTTTCCGGTGCAACGTCAAGTAAAAAGTAAGTAATATAATTTTAAATATCAAGTTTCGTGACAGTAATTGGATAGCGGTATAAATGCCATGGGTTTATGACCCCAAGGACCTACTTCCATTTCATAAATTGGAGAATGTACAAAGATAGCTAAGTACATATGCCTCAAATCTTTGTGCAATTTTTTATTCTGTGCGTAGTACATGGATGTAGAAAGTCAAGATGCGCCCGTAACATACATAAGGCGCACGGCGAGTGGTCAATATTGGGTTGTGTGATTGAGTGATTGATCAAGTCAGTCTGTTGTAGACAGCAGCGAGTTACACATCTTCCTTACGCATAACTTATTTCCGATTACGACCGCAAAAGTATAAAATATGGCTTGCTGTGCCTTCAAAAAATGTTTTAACAATACAAGAAACACAAATAAGTCCAAAGGAGTCACTTTTCACACGTAAATATTGGATTATTATTTAATTTCATTATTTCTAAAACACTGACTCTGTTAAAATTTATTTCCAGTGCGTAAAAGTATGACAGAGACCGAACTACTAAAATTACAGTACGCGGAAGCGAGATATCACTATGTAATTTTTTCGCTTTCAAACAGACTAATAAAAACCAAATTCGATTGTTAGGAATGGAATGCAGACTTTTTTTACCGAAACCGAAATATCGTACCGGTATTTTAATTCATTAAATCGTTTCTATACGAGTTTTTTGTTAATTTTGTTTCTTTTTGGTTAAAGTTACATAAAAAAGAAAATACGTCATTTTGACTACTTTAATTATGTATAACGGTTTTACTGATAAAGTGCTTTGGTTGTGAAATCCCTATTCCCGCCATTAATAAGATCGTGCGCCGTGCGCACGCTTTGGTACCGTCCGCATATAAATTTGTATTTTATTTTTTAATAATTATTTTGATTGATTCCTTTTTTTCTTACTTAATTATTTCTTTTCTTAACTAGGTTCCCTCGAGAACCGATTATTAAAGAAAAATGGATTAAAGCGATTCAAAAAGAACACGAAGATGAAAATATGTCGCAAGTATGTTTATAACACTATATTATATTATAAATAATATCTAATTATGTAATAAATAATAAGTTTATTATAATATGTACAATAAGTATATAAATAATATAATAAAAATATATAGTAGGAATTGGAAGATAATTATGGTTTTTACAGCGATATTTTATTTGAGAACTAAAAGCAAACCGAAATACCGGTTTCGGAAATCAACGGAAAAGAAGAACCGGTTATCACAGCGTTTCAGTTGTGGAATCCCTATTCCCGCCATATTTTATATTATTGTAATCTGTGGTCATGCGCCGCGATGTGTGCGCGATGTCGCAAATCACGGAAGCACGGGCCCATCTAGGTGTTTATATCTCTGGCGTAGTAGATATTTTTCATATTTTATGTACAGTCAATCGGGGTAACTTTGATACATCATCACTGTATTTTCTTTAAAAACTTACTATTTCGCATATATGAGATAAAAGTTATGAGCTAATCAGTGCTCTCGGGCTGGGTTTCATATTTTAAAATTATAAAAAGTCTTTAAAAATGACAAAATATATAAAAAAATTGCATTACAGTAACATTAGTTCATGTTTTTAACAAATATCAGATGCAATAGGGTCGTAAATAGGGTAATAAACCAATCAATAAAACTATAAAATTACAGTTTTATCTCAGTTTAAACTCTGTTTAATTTCAATTCGAATTACTCTGTCAAACTCATCAGAATAATTAACTGTGCCACATAAAACTACATACTACTATATACTACAAGATTCCATACATTTCATTTCTGGGAAAATACAGAAGTCCCGGGGCCCTTGGATGTTTGACTAACACGAAAATTGGTAAATCGCATACAAAGTCAGGGTACATTGACACCGTCAAAGTTACCCAGAATTTGTTCAAAATCTGACTTACCGGTATTATTTGTAATTTGAACGAAGATGCAATTGAAAATTAATAAAAATTGTTTATGTATCGAAAGTAAACATGTAAAAGATTGTATTATATTATAACACACCTTGATAGCATTAAAGTTTTGAGAGATATCTAAAAAGTTTTACGTCGGAAAAAAACACGAATAGTTTCGCACGTTTTTGAAAGTTTTTTATATTAGCCTTGTTTGAAAACTACTTTTTATTTAAGATTACGTTTACGACGTTCATTATGTACATAAAATGTAATAAATAAATTTTATGCGCCAAATACCTACTTTTCACGTAAAAAATAAAAAACTTTTTTGGGAGCGGACTGTCAAAGTTACCCCAAGGAATCAAAGTTACCCCGATTGACGTATCTGTTTTAAAATTTATTCGTGAACATTGAGAATCTGAAATCATAATAATATCCATGGATACATACATCACTTTTTGAATATTTTTTTTTGTGTTAGCGTCACTTTGTCTAACCCCAAGAGAAAGTTACATCAGCTAATTATTATAGTGATGTATTATTAATCCTCGCAATATTCGTTTTATAATTGTTAAGCTAAGTTCTTACAGTATTAGCAATAATAATGGCTCCGATCACTCAGGTAACCCAAATCGATTTGGTACGGCACGGGTCTTTAAATGGTGACGTAAGAAACCAAGCCGACTCAGGTTCTTTCTCACACAAATCATAGTAGAGCCTTTAACTTTAGTTTAAATATTACCTTACTTAACCTCCACCAACCCGCATTGGAGCAGCGTGGTGGAGTATGCTCTAGGCCTCCTCAGTAATGAGGAGAGACCCGTGCTCAGTAGTGGGCCATTAGTGGGTTGTAGCTTAGCTTAGCTAACCTTCAATACTTAAAGTTCCAGGATTACTGGTAATACGACAAAAAAAATAAGATTCAAACATTGTAGGTACATTGCAATATATATCTGAAAAATATTTTGCACTCGTTTTGATAGGAACATTTATTTTACAGTAGATTGTATCACTCTCATCGATTTATATCACGGAGATAAAAGATACGAGATAAATTATTCGGTACTATTTGTTTACTAAGGTATATAATTTTTCATACTTTCATTTTATTTTATGTTATCGATAAAATTTCTCACGTCCGCGTACGTTCCTTCGGTTAAATTCGTTCTTTGCGCAATGTTTTATTATCGTATCGTAACCTACAACAGACTGTCAAGTTTTGGGTAGAGCTTTTTTCAGCGTAGGGAGAATAGAATGATGAGACCATAGCGCACGCTGAATGCCACCTACTTAATTGCAAAAACCTTTAAAAAAACTAATGAACCTTAACAATTTTTGTAACAATTATGTATTTGTTTCACGTCAGCAACTGACAAACAATCGATAAAACTCAATCGTTCCCAGAATTATCATTTACCTACTTCGATTGCAATCTACGAAAAAAAAATTCAAGAATAATTTAATTACATTTCTTGCCTTTTATCAAATTGCAGGCACTATGTCATGCAGTTTGGTCGTAGGCAATTTGAAATTACAATTTATCTTCTATCACGTTCTTAGTTACAAGTTACAACATAGCCTGATTCGTACAATCGGTCAACAGAGACAGGTCAGTGACAGTAATGTAACGCGCGGGGTGAGGCGAGTTCCCAAATCTCTCACAAAGATCTGGGATTAGCGTTCAAAATAACACATTGTAAAATTATACACACCTCCAATATAATTTAAATTGTTACTGTATTCATCAGAAAAAAAAATGAAATTAAGGTAGCAAACGACCATGCAGAACCCTTCCGCTGCCGCCCATGACAAGTGTGACCCGACCTGGAACAAGACTCAACTAAGATGTTATTAACTCTTCTCAAATAACGCATCGTTTTATTAACGCTAATGACAGCACAATAAAAGTATGATATATTGATATAAAAATGTAAAACCGGCTAAGTGCGAGTTGGACTCGCGCACGAAGGGTTCCGTACCATTATGTATAAAACTCCAAAAAAATCTGGCCTGTCGTATGAAAGCCTAACTTAAATATTTACTTTAGTTTTTTGTTGCCACATATTAGCCACAAGCAACGCCATCTCTTGGAACGACAGGTAACTAAAAGCATCGGAGGCGTCGTAGCCACATATTAGCCACAAGCAACGCCATCTCTTGGACCGAAAGGTAACTAATTTATCGCTGAAGCGTCGAAGCTATATTTCGACTTAAATATTTATTTTATTCAATGTTTTAGTATTTGTTGTTGTAGCGGCAACAGAAATACATCATCTGTGAAAATTTCAACTGTGTAACTATTACGGTTCATGAGATACAGCCTGGTGACAGACGGACGGACGGACAGCAAAGTCTCAGCAATAGGGTCCCGTTTTACCCTTTGGGTACGGAACCCTAAAAATCAAACTTGACAACGACATGATTCTGATATACCTACGAGAACGTGCGATCATGATATTCATGATGCTCTATCTACCTCATTGCGAACTGAAACAATTTTTTTCACAAGATAATATGAAATTAATGACTACGCAATAAAAGTAAGTACCTATCCATAACCCGTACAGACTAGGTTTGAGGAAGCAAACTGCTTTGATATTATCTTATTGATACAATAAATAATGTCATTATTTAGATTGTGTGGCTGTTTATAGCAAAAGATCTACAGCACTTTCTTTCTTCGAAGTGTTTCGCTGAATTAACCCAAGTACAGGATATATCGTGGCAATTAAATGCTCAAATTCGTATAACTATCGGGTTCCTGAGGTTTGCGTGACTTTTTCCCCGATGCGCCCCCAAGAATGATACAAATTCGTCGGAGGTGAAGTAGCACGAAGTGGTTCCTCTATAACTTCGGCCAACTTTGATTTACTACAAAGTAGAGAGCATTTACACCGGTTACGTCGACGCTCGTGTTGTAATGGTTTCCTACACAAACCCCACTGGGATCTATTATCGCGGCCATCTTAACGCTTATTCAAACCATTGTGCGGTAGCTATATTATAATCTGCAAGTAGAAAGTTACTATCGGCACAATCTGAGCCATATTCACGATGTGTGCTATTATGTCCAGTCCAGTCTAATAATTTCTCTGTTATACCAACAATTGTAAATGAATGAATGTGTTTGTTATGTTTATTTATACTTTAGTCGCCGAGGAAATGGCATTGCTACTCCTCAATGGCATTAAATGGCATTAATTGAAATGGCATTAATTTAAGGCATTTTTAATTCTCGCCGTCATTTTTGTGTGCGTCTGGCTAGGTTAGGTTAGGGGTTTATAAGTTGCTATGTAAGTTTATTCTTGTTATCCTTGAATAATTGTCCATCACCAAATACTAATCAGACATTGTTAAAAGTTCCTGGTTACATAAGAGTAACTATCCGACGTGAACCTGAATAAGACTAGATTACCCAGGCACACAAGACTTGTACCAATATATTGCATCGAAACTTAAAGTAAATCGCCTTCAATGTATACAGATTAATATACCTACATACTCAAATCGAGATGTGTAGATAAAAAAATCAGGTCACATATTAGCTGGCCGGTTAATTTATTACAATTATTCGATTAGCTGTCATCTTATTTGATTAGATTAGGGCTGCTAACTGTTCAATATTTTTTTTATTATGAATTGACGTAAAAGTCCACTACCCCTTACAGTCTGTTTTTTTTCGCTACGGACTAAATTGACATTAGCTGTGTTGCCACTTTTTTGCGAATCATTAATAGTGATGTGCCTCTACCGTAACTTTACGTAATTTATAATCTACTATCGTTTTTCGGTAATAATAAAAAATGTGTCTTTAAAATAATATGACGGACAGGCATACCATGGGCATACCTATATAATATACCTTAACCTTGTTATTGCGTATTCTTCAACAACAAGTCAATAATTGTCGTATTTACTTAGTGTAATACGTAATTTAAATTAATAAAAATATTTTTTATCTGTGATACTCCATAGTTATAGTTACCATGACTTTTAAAAGATTCGTCTATTATCAAATAAAAATAAAATTATCTGATAAAAGTAAAAAGTTACGATTCATAAAACCGGTATCGTAGTACAATTACACTACTATTAAAAAGCTGGTATCATTATTTCGAAAATTGACATTTGCATGTGTCAATTTAGTCCGTAGCGAAAAAAAACGGACTATATATATCAAACACTCACTGAACGGATGCGAAATTTGCGTGACCCAATATTGACGCAATGCCATGTTAGAACTCATGGAGACGCATTGCGAAAGCTGCTATTTTCAAGTAGGACAAAGATGACCCATCACGATCGTCATTATAAGATCACGACCACTCTGACATGTGGGCGACTGAGAAATCGCTTTTATACCCGAACATCAATAAATATATCTACATAAATCGTTAATTAAAACAGACTAGACTCATCTCAATATCAGTCAAATATCCAAGCTAAAGTTTGCCAAAGATTGAAGCAGATTGATGAAGAATTGAACATTGAAGCAGTTTTAAAATTCGTTTATTTTATTTAAAAGTTTAAAGGCGAACTTAAAAATCATCTCATGTTGATGATAATAATTATGCATGACCAAAATATAATACTTAGGAGTGACAGCCCTACTTGTGCTCAATAAAGGACACGCCAAAAGCACTCGGCCTCGCAGCCTCCTATCATCCCACGTGAGCTTGGGCAACTAGAGCCTTGGGCCGGCACCGTCAACTAGCTCTTACTTTCATTGTCCGAAGACCACTGTATCACAATGGCTGCTCCGTTTAAGCCCTTTTACAGACGTATGACGTAACGCTTGCAAAGTAGGTAGGTACTGTCTTTGTTAATAAGATTGAGATCAATTAGTATACGATTGCTTTGTCACGTCGCGTGTGTTGTTTATTAACCCGTATGCCATGCCTTTTTATGGTATTGATAAATCAATGTTTATTTATTCGGCGTTTTGATTTGATTTTTATTATCTTATATTGAACGGGTCACTTAGTATGGGTATGTTCCCTTATTTACAGTAAAATAAAAAATACCGAAAACTTTTTTACTGCTTTATTACAAGTAGATTTATAGATTTATACTTACGTATGTACAGTCTGTTTTTTTTCGCTACGTAATTTAGAGTGTAAGTAATTTAGAGAATCTAAACTAAGCAATAAAATCATACAGAATATAATTTACCGGGATATAATTATATTTTCTTAATATGTTTTTCTTATTATCTGTATTATATCTACGTCAATAGCGTCAGTACCTAATTGCTTGATCCATTCGGTCACCCGTCTTCGATACTCGGATCTGAGATTGGGGAAACATGTTCGGGGGAAAACATCACGATAAATTACCAGTATCTAGAACTTATTTGCGCTTTGGATTTCCTGGATATAAATAATTTTATTTACTAAATTACATTCACTATCTAACACAAATTATTAAAAACTGCATTAGTACTTACCTTCTGGATTATAGGTATAGTTATTGTGATTCCCCAATGACATTATAATTAGGTACTTAAAAAGTACATAAGTACACGAAAAGTGAGACATTCTATAATTAATTGTGCTATTTGTAGTAATTTTCATTTAGCTCATCGGTTTCTGTTTCATATGTTCCATAATTAGGCTTCTTTAATTAATTTTCATCCATGAATTAATTTTATCCGTAGCTGATGAAAATGCAGCTCGCGTTGTATGAATATAACGCATCTAAAGGTGTAATATTATCTTTGTTTTAACCTTTTATGAACGTAACGCATCTATTAGTAATGATATCTTTTACAGTTTCGTTCCGGAATTAGCATCGATTTTGATCAGTGTAATTTGAGAACTACAATGATCGTCATGTTGATACAGTGTCAAATTTTGCATCACGAGTACTGCCACCTTAATGCTGTGTAATAATAGGCTTGTACGCAATGATATTATATATTAGTACGTTACATATGAGCAATGACAACAGTGTCATAATAAAATTGTTAGTGTTAAATTACGTGCATTGATTACCATTACTCAATACTTATGTACATATTTTACATTTTACTATGATTTAAACGTAACTTATAACGTTTATTGCATGCTAATTGCCTCAAAATGCGTGCTTCCATACAAAAAAATCATTTTGACATTCCTTATAACAGAGGAGCTCTAAAGCAAATTTCACTTCACTACGCTGCTCCGGCACGGTTTGATGTAGAAAATATCCGAAAAGCAGACCAGTGCCAGTCAATCAATAAATCACCAGTGACGGTAATCTCTGAGACCATTTCAATCATCGATGGAGCCAATATTCACCGAACCCGACTACCTCGATAGATAGATTCGTGTAACCGCTTTGACTCAACCATCCGTGTTACGGTGTTGCTTTCTACTATCTCCACAATAGCATACCATGACAATCCACTGAGATTATTGGAATTTAATTAGGCACATTACAGTGATTATACCTTCTTGGTGCATTACTGAGTACATTCCTCACTTTCCCTTTAATTTGTAATAATAATTAACAGATTTTGAATACAGTGCAGACAGTGCCTGGAACGTCATAAATCATAATTCATGCTTTATCGAATTAATCAGTTTGTGAAATGCAGTAAATGAATGGTTAGAGCTTAATTAGTTTTGGTTTAAAAAACTGAAAATGAAAGTTGTTGTGACTCAGTATTATGTATGTAATTTACACAAATTAGTTGGGTACCAAATTCATAGTGCGTTATTTGCCAGCTTTTCTAGTTCTGGAAGATTATTTGTAACAGGAAAGCTTGAAATCAATAGTCTAAACAAACTTTTTCTCCGGAAAACGTTACATTTTAGATTAGATAGTTTTACTAATGATCCAAGGGTAGTTAATACAGTTATGGATGTATATAGGTGTAAGGTATATAGGCTATATAGGTGTATAGGTTTAAATTTTAACAATGGTTTAAATTTGTCGACCCGGATGGCGCAATGGTTAACATGCCGGATCGCTGTTCAGAGGGTCCTGGGTTCGATTCCCAGCGAGGCGGAAATATGAATGATGAGTTTAAGTTTCCGTTCTCGGTCTGGGTGTGTGTCCTTGTCTTGTGTGTTGTCCATGGCACCCACGACACAGGGAATCCTAGTGTGGGGCTATGAGTGTGTATCGTTATTATTTATTTATTTAACAATAGAGTTTCACATAAATATGTGAAATGAAATTTGACAAAATGTCTTCATCAAGGAAATTACGACTACTATATATAACATTACTGTTGATCCTGTATACAAGGCCATGTAGACTGCAAAGTGGAGGTCTCAGGTTTTAATATTCGCATGTAACAATTACATAATTATGTATATGACATTCATAAGTTTGTAATTATTCGGGACGTGTATTGCTGACATCGTATTTGTGTTGTCCATGCCATCCGCGATATAGGGAATCATGCTACGATTTGTTAGTTATTGTGACGGGTTAAACGTTTGTAAGTAATAAGTACTTATACCAGAGCTTCATGAAATCTACTGACATTCAAAGCGCGCTGCAGTTGTATATTGCTCGTATACTGGTACTTTCTAGCAACATTACCGCTACTGCTACATACTTATATTAATTAAGTACCTATATCAAGTAATATTGACGTCTAAATAGTTCTTAACATTCAATGTCATTCACAAACAACAAGTTAAATGGTTCGCTACGAAACCCAAACCTGAGCTCGTTGACATGAATACAATTATGCAACTGCGTACCGCGCTGGAATATAAAACTATTTCATTTACATCACGTTTGACCGCCAATTAAACTGCGTGTTATTAGATACTTATTAAGAATTATTAACCGGTCGGCGGTCGTAAAACTAATTAGTTTTAGACTTTGTTTATGAGTACCTTTATCCTTCGTTGGGGCTATGCCAACATTTCCAAGATACCATTTGAGGTGAACCTTGTTGAACCACCGGTAAATCAGTGGTTATTGTTGAAGACCACAGCTCCATCCATACCACTTTTCGTACATTAGTACTTATTATATATATTTTCAGCATGTAACGCTTCCTTCAATTTTCATTGGAATTGTTCTTGTTAGTATTTTTGAAGAGTTAGTAAAAGTTTGCCCACGTTTATTGACCTACAATGCGAGAACCTATTTCTTTCGGTGATAAGAATGTCAATAAACTGCTACATAGGTACATTGAGTAGAACGTAGGTACTCGTTTATGAGTGTGTTACAAAAAGGTGTTTTCTAATTATGTATATGTATATTCGCGAGTTATAAGTAAAGAAGATATTTATATCTAATCCCTGAAATCTATATACTTAGCAAGAGCATAATCTAATAGCAATAATTGTTTCTTGAGACTAACTCATGTTAATAACGCCTTATATCAGTGACGTTCACTTTTCGCGCGCTCACTCGAAACCTAATGCTCTGCGCTTACTCCCAGGCGCACAAAATTCAAGTATTCTGATTTGTTACACAATGTTAATTATTGCATTACACAATATTAATGTTATTTTTCAACACTTATTATTGAAGTTTAAGATAACGCTGACGTATTTTAACCACATTTATTTTGAATTACAGATTGGAGCGCCAATAGTGAGCCCGGGGAGGCGAGCGAGCCGGAGGCCGGTCGTATGCGTCCCGAAGACTACCGCCTTGTGTTCCTCAGTTCAGACTCATCTTGTCGTGAAGACACCGAAGACTCTTCATCGACGGCATCCTCCGCTGCGCCCCCCGCGCCCGAAGACTGCGACTGGGACTACTTCGAGCCCGGCGCGGCGGCGGCGCAGCCCATCCCATCACCACCGAGACACATTCCCCAAGCCTGCCCTCGCGCGTGTTCCTGTGGAGCCGAACCGCGAATAGTCGCAGTCCCTGTTCCCGTGCCTGTACCCGTCCCTGCAGCGCTCTGGCCCGCTCTACTCGCCTTCCCGACTCAAACGCCACCAGTGCCACATTGGAACACGTATCCAGGATTTCCGCCCCTCGATGCCGCGGCACTCGCCCGACTCACGACGGCCGCAGCTGTTGCCGTCACCGCCGCCGCCACCGCTTCCGCCACCGCCATGCCTCAAAAAAGACTCGAGATGACCGTAGAACGAACGGATAAGGCCATCCAATCCGACTCCATTCAAGCGCCGGAGCCAAGCGATAACGATAAGAATGATAACATTATCGAACGGCCAGTCGAACAGTGCGCGTCAGACGAAATCAAAGTGATCGCTGAAGAAGATAATAATTTATCGTTAGTGTCGGAGCTGCCAGATACGATGCCGGACCATCTAGACGCAGAAAAAGCCTTTCCCTCTTCTAACGAATCCGCGAACTCCAGTGATTCTGAAGCGGAAGTTGAACATAGAAGTTATGATCTACGGAGCGGTGCCCCCGAAGAGCCGGCAACAACGGATGAAGACTCAGATGACTCCGGCGGCGGCGGAGGACAATTCTCCCGTGTGTTTGTTGTTAATCCTGCTGACTCATCGTCTGATTTAGAAGATAATGCAGACAGCAGTGGTATTGACTGCGACGACTCTTATGACAAAAAATCGGATAGCTTAGAAATTATTGCTGTGGAAATGGTTATGGAAAATGAAAATAACTTAAACACGGAATCAAGCGAAAGTAATTCTCAAAATAATGACATAGTGTTGTTAGAGTCGGTTAGTTTTAATGAAGAATGCCCTGTGATTTCATATTCTAAATTGGATGAAGGAAGCAGTGAAAGTACATTAAAACGATCTAATTTTATTAAGTTTTGTGATGAAAATATGCTTCAAAGTGAGACCTGTGAAAATTTTAATAGTTTTAACGCAACTTGCGACGACAATTTAGATAGTGTTAATGACTGCATTGATAAAGATGATAACTTAAGTCGATGTATGTCCGAGAATATCGAGTGCGATTCATTAGATAATTCAAGTACCAATATGGATTGTAATATGAAAGTAAAAGTCTCAGTGGAATTGCCTAGTGATAATTACAATAAAGAGGAATTTGCAATGCGAAAACAGTCATGTGGGTCTTCAAATTTGTCGCCGTCTCCCGAACCGGAGCAGGAACCGAGTTTGCCGGCCGTTGAAAAAATAGACTTGTTTAGAGGTATTGAACGTACGCTTAGCGAATTGTTAAAGAAAGAATTATTAGGCGATCACGGGGAGGAGAAAATGCACGGTTCGCAGCCGGTTTGTATTACGGAGACGGAGGGGGGCGCGGGCGCACCTGCCGCGATCACAGTTTGCCGCTCGCGCACGGCCGGTGCGGACGGGTCCGCGCGTTTCACTAGCCGCGTTATGATAACGCACGATCGTGTCTCCGTGGTCACGTCAGACACGACGCGACTAATGCGTGATATTACAGTGCATCATACTAACTCGCAAAACGAAACGGAACCCAGAGCTGACGTGCAAGACAACGAAATTAACGAACGACTATCCGACGACGAATCGCCGCAGCCTTCGGGTGGAGTGACGGTTGTCAGTAATGCCGACACTCTCTCGGCGGTAGTATGCCTCGAGGAGGGGTTAGCCGACGACGACTCGTGGGTCGAGGACATCAGCCATGACGATGACGAAGGTACTTCGATCTCCGACTCAGATTCTGGAGACGAGGCCTCGTTACCCACCCGAGGGGAGGACTTTGCATATTGTAGACGTTCCTTAGACTTTACTTTGCACACAATTGTTGAGGAGAGTTGTGAAGAAAGTGAAACCGAACAAACTGCAAAGAAACCGCGGCCTTTATCCGCAACCGAATTAGAGAAATATTTTTTCTTTGGCTTGGGCGAGGGGCGGAATATTCGCGACGATGAAGATCCGGTTTCAGAAACGTCGAGCGTGTGTAGTGAAGGTGGTGAATCTATTGTCGATAATGAACAGCCAAAACGTAGTGGTGATAATGACGAACTGGTGTCGTCTCGGTTGGAAAAATATTTTTTGTCCGGTTTTATGGGATTTAATCAGGAGAGACGTGATTCTGATGGTTCTGGAAGCGTCGGAAGTGATAGTGAAGGTAAACAAAGCCCTGAACAAAGGCGAAAAAGGTTAGTGCGCGCTCGAGGCACACCTCGGTCGCATTCTTCATCATTAGATAACCTATTAACGGGTGATGAACCTTCACAGGATACCCAGGAGGTATCTGACGGGTCGAGCACCGAAACCGAAGACCGCCATGAATCGCTTGAAAGAATTGATATTCCTTGCGAGTCTAAACGCAAAAAACAAAATAAAAAGACTCGTGGCTCTCCGGCTGATGAACGAAGACAATCTGTCGAATTTCCCGAGGAGACTCGCGACGATACTCGGTCGGTTTCGGAGGGTGAAGATGGCAGATCTACGCCCAGACCTGAATTCCCACCCCTAGGATCTGAGCTCTCAGAATCCAAGAAACAAACTAGCAGAGATAGTGGTTTTGTAGGAAGCTGTGATGATTTATTAAGAAATGGTGACTCGAGTTCAGAGTTTACTAGATCTCACGAGCCTAAGACGGAGTTGGAAGAAATTATCGAGGAAGTCCGTCCGGACATCGATGAACGTATAGAACGTCCGCCTTCGTCACGTCCCCCACCCAGTCCACTTACACGTAAGGATAGCTTTAATAACTGGTCCTCGGACGAGGAAACCAACCTTATGATGACTAAAATGAGACAATTTTTCAAACAAATGATAAATACTTCCAATGTACGAACTTCGACTCCAGCTTCATCAAATTCCGAAAGTTCGCGCCCGCCTAAACCACCGCAGCTACTATATTTTGAAAGTGAATTAACTCGATTAATGAAAACAGTTCCGGGTATACGAGACGAGGAAGTGCGCGAAATTGTTGAATATTTGTCTAGCGAAGACACGTGGAGTGATTCGTATGACTCGTCTGACTACGCCGGGTCCGATTTAGAAGGCACTGCGGCGAATAGATCCGCCTTAAGGAAACAAATATCTGAGAGTTGTCGCGAGATTATCGACGAGTTCGATAAAGGAACTAGCGAGGCCGGCTCGTTAGAACGCGATGCCGTCGGAGCTTATCAAAGGCTGGCAGCTACGTTAGGTCGCGCGGGAGAAGGGTCACCACCTTTATTCGGTAAGGTAATGAGGCACATAGGGGGCAGGCTGGTGGCGTTGATGCACGAAGTATCAGCTGGTGCATCACCGAGTACAGACGACGATAGTGCGTCCGAACCGGGAGCCCTGGCTCGCAGTCGATCTCATGATATTCTAGAAGCCACGGCGAGTCGTGGAAGTGTCGCGAGTGATTGTGAAAGGTTTTCGTGGCGTGGTAGTTTCGAATCTGCTTTATTAGCGGCAGATTCACGAGGTACCTTGGGAGGCCCAGGGTGTGAAGCGAGGCGGTCACCTGCTGGAGCAGACCTAGCTGCTCAGAAGTCACATTCGAGAAGTTGCGGAGCCATTGGCGGGAGCGAAGACAGATTGTGGCGCGGGAGACGGCGTGCATCTGCGCCTGACGCCGAGGTAAGATATAAATATAACTATCTTCTAACCGACCAATCATCCGTGTCATAAATAATTCAACTGCATTCCTTCATCGGACACTTCATACTAGTCATAGAATAACACATTCTATAACACAAAACAAATCATGCGTAAAAGGTTAGCATGAGTTCCAGTTCAACGTGTCTGGTATCGAGTGTTAGTTATTTACAAACAAGATAATTGCAGTGCAATCAACTATTTGGGTATATGAAAGAATGTTTTACTGTAATGTCAATGTCGGGGAACAAGCGTAACGATATAGCACAGGTCATAAAAAGATAGAACACGTTTTAAACTTTACGATTTCACCTTTAAAATGAGCAATGCATTCTAATAGTAATCACTTCACGAGAAGTTCAAGTACTTACATTATCTTAATGATGTTAACCTAATTAGGTTTCATTGTTCAGGTTGAATATTTGGTTAAATTACCAAGAAAAGTGTGTCATTTCAACTATAAAGTAAAAGTTACAAAGGCCACATATTGCAACAAAGAATTTAAAAGTGCAATGTTTATGTCTCTATTTTTGACAAACTTTATTTACTTTACGTGTCAACTTTAATATACCAAAATTACCAAACGCTAGTACAACATTGTCTCCTCCTGTACCGAAAATATAACATATATATATATATATATATATATATATATATATATATATATATATATATATATATATTATTTATATTAACTATAAATAAAATAGCCCCTTACTTCATCATGGATAATCGATACATAACAAAAATATATATACACATTATACACTTTTATTATTCTATTATTAGTTTCGGTTTTATAGCGATAGCAAGTTTGTCTTCACCAAGTTTCTTAAATTTTAGGGGTCTGACATTGCTTTTGTTTTTTGAATTAACGTTATTTCATATCGATCATATCTTTTACGTTGTTCGCTAAAATTACAGTTTTGACATTGATGTTTGTATACATTTTAAGTAAATATCTATCCTTATATGCGAGCCATGCTTCACATTGAGTAATATTTACAGCTTCGAAACCGGACAACAATTTCTTAAATTAAATTATTCTGTATTGTATTTAAGACCCTGAAAAGTTCACGATGCATGATAAAATCTATTCTTGTTCTACTTATCTAATAACAGATAATGTATTTTTAAATCTAGTTTATTAAAGTAGTTACTCATGACTCATTAAGCTCACTTCCTGGCGTTAACTGTTTTCTTTTGTTACCTTCATCTGATTTATTATTTGGTTATAGTTGTACTTATGTATATTATAATGCATATTGTAAATGAATCATTATATTATGGCGGCTAAGCCATGATAATGTACTTAAATTGTACGAAATTTTGGTATTGAAATACGATTATTAAATTTGCATATTATAACCTGTGCTTTATGGTCATTGTACAATTATTACGGATAATTACTTCCACTAACAGCCGTTTGTGAAATTGTGGCTCAAGTAGTTAGCAATATTTGATTAGTATAATGATACGGAACACTTAACCTGCCCTCATTTCTCACTTGACCGCTTTTTAACCTAAATACGTAAGCTCCTACGAGTAAAACCTTAAAACGCCTCTGTGAATGAACTGTGGTTTTCCTCTATTTTAATAAACCAATATAGTGTATTATGTAGGTTCTACATTTTTGAACAAAATGAATTGTTTAAAATTTTAGAGCTATATTTGTTCGCTTAATATAATATTTTAATAAGGATGTTCATATTTCTATAAATAATATAGAATTTCCTTGTTTTTCATCTGTGACTCTATATAATGTAATACTAACAAAGGTATACTAAAATACTAACAAGACTTATCTAGCTAACAATGGGATCGATTTTTGAAAAATGAATAATTTCGATTTCTTCTATAACTAATTAAATTTAAATAAACTGACCAATTATGCAGTATGTGGTTAACGAGACTACCCACGACAGTAAACAGTAATCGGATTTCACGTTCACTGCTCACAGTTTAACTTAGCTTGTTAGTAAAATGTACTTACGACATTTTAAATTCTTGCCGCCAGTCTTGTATGACAGGGGCGGAAAGCATTTGTTTGGGTTGCCGGTTGTAAAAACGAATTCCATATCTAACGCGAACACAGTGTAGACGAAAATTTCTAAGTCGTAAAAACTTTTAAAATATGTTTTACATAGTAGTTCTTTCCGGAAGTGCGATATTATGTCTACATTTACATTACATTCAAAATGTTAGAACATTTTACATAACCTACATCCCACGTAGGTGGGTACATCTAGTGAAACTGCCGAGTAACTTACGTATATTATGTAATTGAATTGAATTGACCAAATATTTAAAGTAACACACTAACCGAAACCTTTATGAAGATGACTTAATAATGGTAATTTACAGACATTTATCAGCGTATGCGATCTGTCTTGTTTTATTTTTAACATCTATTACTGCGAGTGCGTTGATGTCTTAACAAGCACAAACTAGAATAGTGTGTTTGCATTTGCACGAATGATAGAAATTTTAGATAAATATAAACTAAAATTCTGTTTAAATAAATAAGGTCAAATAAATTTAATTATTTCAATTTTAGTTTTACCTGTCTCTTAATTATTAATTTACTATAAATTGCCTATAGTTAGGGCCTTATGACCTTAATATAATTTTCCAAGAAATTTTAACATCATTATTCTTGTATATACTTTAAATATTTTTTACATATTTAATATATTTTTTCTGAGGCTTCGATTCCTTGCCCTAGTAAACATTGGTCTAACAGATAACAAATAATAATTCATGTTCATTCACTGACCTAATAATACTAACTGTAAATACATAATAGTAGTAGGAACGTAATGTATAAGTAGTGCCCGCGTAATTTCTTAATGTAAGATGCTATCTACCAATTTAGGAAACATTTATTTTTGATGGTCATTGCTTTTATAACAATAACAAACAATAAAACAACGAAAGCGCATTGCGATCTTGACCTTTCGATCCTATCGAATTCTTAATAATCGGATAAATTTCGCGATATTTATAATTACAAAGAAGAGACGATAAAATGTCTTTGAAAAAAGTATTTGAAACTGGATTTGAACTTTGTAGCTTTAAAAACTAAAAACATACAGATACTTATTTTTCTTATTTCTCCTTGACTTAACATTAACTTTAAACTTTTTTTATGGAATTAAGATAGCAAACGAGCATGCAGCACCACCGTTTAGAGTTGCCTATCGATAGTCGACTATCGATAGAATATCGATAGACTATCGAATAATTCGTATAATAATTCGTTAGGCCTATTTCATTGCGTTTCGTAATTGTTTTGTACGAGATCACATCTGCTGGCTATTGTTTCATTTTTTAAGTTGGACTTTTACCATTAAGTTATAATAATAGTTTTACAGTACAGTAATTCATGCTTCTATGTAACGATCAATATATTGTAGTCAAATACATGGACCCTTCATCTGATGAATCTAATCGTAACAAGAACAAAACATACGATACATACGCTGATAAATTACACGCAATATGAAAACAATCAGTCGAACTTCGGAACGACAATTTTGAAGATACACTATGAAAACTATACACCAATTCAGATACGTTCAGAACAATGATTTTTTATGTACCATAAGACAATAGTGTTACGTGTCAGGAGTACTGGGTTCGAGAAAATGCCAAAATGTACCACAAAGACTTTATTGTACTCGTAGATACACAATTACACACTGTACACAGTACACACCACAACACTATGCACGTAGGTACTCGTAAACACACTCGTCGAACACTGTATCGCTCGTAGAAATCACTTCACTTCTCACTGGTATCGCTCGTAGGTATCGCTGGTATCTTCCTGGTTTCGCTTCCGAAACTAGAATGTCCGCGTCCGCGGTTGACCGATCGCCCCTTTTTATACCACTCACGCACCATTCACGCCAATCCAGAACTTTCTCGCTAATTCCGGACGGACCCGATTCGTATAAAATTCGAGTATGTTCCTTGCAACCGACGTTCGCCCTTATGACTATTGCCGTAAGGCGAAGCGTCGTGCGCGTAGTTTCGAGATTGCCGCGCTCCTATTGTTTCTATTGTTTGCGCGACATGTTTATGGCCTCTATTGTTTATTGTTTAGCGAGGCAGATACGCCAGGGCTGTCACAATAGTATTTGTTACAATGTTAGTTTATTTAAAGCATTTATCTTAGTATAAGTAAATCATCATCATCATCTCAACCCATCATGGCCCACTATTGAGCACGGGTCTCAATGAGAAGGTTAAGGCCATAGTCCACCACGCTGGCCAAGTGCGGAATGGCAGGCTACACACACCTTTGTTTTGCGAACTCTCCGGTATGCAGGTTTCCTCAAGATTTTTAGGGTTCCGTACCCAAAGCGTAAAACGGGACCCTATTACTGAGATTTCGCTATCCGTCCGTCCCTCCGTCTGTCACCAGGCTGTATCTCATGAACCGTAATAGTTACACAGTTGAAATTTTCACAGATGATGTATTTCTGTTGCCGCTACAACAACAAATACCAAAACACTGAATAAAATAAATATTTAAGTCGAAATATGGCTTCGACGCTTCAGCGATAAATTAGTTACCTTTCGGTCCAAGAGATGGCGTTGCTTGTGGCTACAAAAAACTAAAGTAAATATTTAAGTGAGGCTTTCATACAACAGACCAGATTTTTTTGGCGTTTTTATACATAATGGTACGGAACCCTTCGTGCGCGAGTCCAGCTCGTACTTGGCCGATTTTTTCTTTCACCGTTATAGTAAGTGACGTTTAAATGCTTGAAATGAAACGCATAATAAATCCGAAAAGTCAGAGGTGCGTGCCCTAGGATTCGAACCCAGACCTTCCTAATAGGAGGCCGAATTCTTAACCACTACACAATCACCATTATAGTATATGCTCCTAAGTATGTACCTATTCTAGTATCTAATAAAGCACTTGTTACAGTCAGAAGAGGAGCAGCGAGCGGGTTCGCTGCCCCGGTTACCGTCGATCGCGGGTACGAACACCGCGCCCGCCGGCCCGGTGAAGTCGGCCCGGTACCGCGCGCCGGGCTTCCGGACCGCCACGCGGGCCGCGTCCGCGCCCGGCCTGCACGCGCCGCGCCGCCGCCGCCCCGCACCCGCGCCGCACCCGCCGCCCGCTGCACCGGCGTCTGCGCCTAGTTTACAGGGTAAGTTTATATAGTTGTATAGTAGGATCGATCAATAATAACTAGATACACAATTCCATGCAAAATGTTTCTCGAAAAAGGTTTTGGTCATGTATCAAGTTTAAAATATAAAAGTGCGTTGGTTCAATTTTAACCTAAAATTCATAATTTTAAGTTGTATTTAAAAAACTTAACAAAAAAGGAATACCTATCTAATTTATTGCGACCGAAATTGTTTCTATTACAAATTCAACCTTAATCCTTAGATATAAAGTAGGATTTAAAAAGCATGAAAAATCAAAAAATATACTTTTACGGTGAGAAAGACTGGGAAGATAAGGCATTACTTTGTATTTTGACACTTCCAATTTCCCAGGCATGGAGATTGTACCCGAGTTGCCGCAATTATAGAATTACCGCTCCCTGCTCTGTAATGTGTCTATGTGAGCAAAATGTACTTACGGCATTTTAAGTTTTCGCCGTTTCGTTAGTTAGTCCGTTAGGGCGTTCAGTGAGCTAAAATAGTAGATTGTATAGCAAGGGAGCAAAGTAATATTTTTCGAAGTGAAGTGAGGCGAAGTGAGGGATTCTAGAGTAGAATCCCGAGAGTAGCTCACTTCGCTCTGGATTCAAAAAAGCGCCCTCGCCGTAAAGTTATCTCTTTGCTCCCTTGTTATACAATCTACTATTTCCGCGCACTTGTTTAAATAACGGGGAGGAAAAACTCATTCCCGCCCGTTAAAAGTTTCTTGTAGAAAACACCAACTTTAGGCGCCTTTAAGTGCGAACCAAGTCGTCTTTTTCGAATAGGTGGGATGAAAATACCTTTTTTTCCTAGTTACTCGAATAAAATTCTGTCTGTCAATTTATAAACCGAAAAACCAACAGTTGTCAATTTTTAACAATACTTTTAAGTAAATCACATATAAATGCCGTGCGATATAATTGTTGTTTAAACAAACAACAAACCGGAGTAGGAAATTAGCTAACATACCCTCCTAAGGCCCAACGCAAAATTCAGTATGTAGTTATTACGTACCATGGTCCTACCAGTAGCACTATTGTTTTATACTCATTCAGACCCAAGGTACTCAGGACATTTTTTTTATGTTCTAGGACTTGTACAGCACCAATAGTTTCTGGGCATGTTTATTATCTGTGAAGGATACTTTTTTGGACAATATTAGTTTAATTAAATAAGTACTACAGAGAGGACCATGGGCTTTAACAGAAAATGATTTTTGTATTTTTTTTCAAACACAGTAAAATAAAAAACTTAGTAATCATTTAATTTTAATGTTTTATTTAAAATTTAAAGAATACAAAGTATTAACCACTTCTAATCAGTCGTTAGTGGCTTATCAGTTCCGCACAGTCTTTTTAATCACAATTATTTATTATTTTGGTTTACAACCAGTCTTATCAATCTTCTCTTCTCTTCTTCTTCCTCTTCTTGACGCATCTCGACGACGCCCTCTAGGAGCTGCTCAACGCGCTCGAGGTCTGCCTCGGTTAGGTCTTAGTTCCGACAGAGGGAAATCATCATCAGAACTAGAGCAATCGTCGTTGGATCCATTTGGCACAAAATTTATGCCTAAGGCACACAAATCTGTATCACCATCATCCTCTGATCCATATTCAAATTCACTGAGTGCGAATTCTATTTCTTTATCATTCAAACCTATAAAAACAAAAATTAAATTCGTCACTGTATGTATTTATCACCAATTTCAACATATAAATACCTTTTAGTTAAGTCCCGCGGTACTACATATAGGACTAAATATTTTGACACCACGTGTTTCGTAAAATATATGCATAATTTATCAAATTATTATTTAACTCCATGAAATACCTAATAAATATTAAGATACTATACAAATTAACACAAGATCATTCGAGATTACTTTGATAATTTTGGATTTACTAACCTCTTCCTCGCGGACGTCCCATGTTGCTGGCTGCCAAATGTCAGTTTGACACATGTTTTTTTTTTCGAACTTCTTACTATGTTCTTAGACAAACCAAAATATTTGGTTAGAAGTTGAGAAACGTCATTTTAGATTAGCGCCAAAATTTAAATAAAAATGGCGTCTTTTTTAATAAGTCCTACTGGTAGGACCGTGGTACACTATGACTATACGACTGTTCATTGGGCTGGGTCTGGATAACGAACTTACTAAGTACTATAGGCAGGACCTTGGGCCTTAGGAGGATACTGGAGGTCAAAAAAGTTATGATAATCAACTGCTCATAACAAAATATTATAAAAAATTGCGTAAATAAGTTGTGCAAAAAGTCAGGAAATAATCAAGCATTATCTACAAGGGAATCTTTTTAATGTCTACCACGTACAATTAATTGTATTTCTTATGTTTTTGTGAGCCGTTAACAATAACGGTATCGCGTAGTTATTGTGTTAATATAATAAATACAGTTCCTATTGGTTAAGAAAAATTATAATTTGCTTCAGTAGCTATCCAACTTACCGATGTAGTCTTAAGTAAATAGTCAATTCGATTATGATGAATGATCTAGTCTTAGGTAAGTAAGTTACTAAGAAGCTACATAATTTAGAAAGATAGATATTGGATTTTTGGATTAAACGCGTTTAGTAAGTATTCCAAAAATCCAATTAAAAAGATTTTCTTTTAAATTTTCTTTATCAAGCATTATTTTTGGATATTTGAAACAATTTCATAATTTACATAATAATATCTGTATCAGTCATGGACATTGTAGTATAGTATACCCGTTATCTAAGGACACTTGGCTCACTTACGCACCACCACGTCTTACTCGGTCGACGGTCGGATAACAACTGAGCTCGGTGTGACCCGCACAGTGTGACATATGAACTGAAAATCTATAAATGTGACTAGGAAAAGAAACTCCTTTGAAGTCTCCCAACAATTAGTGTCTACCAAAGGTAGATGACATCTATGCTTAGAATATTTTATTATAATATTTCCCATGCCTATTGTAATATAATGTAATTTAAATATTATTCTTTACTGTGTGTTTATCATCACAGTAAGTCAACTACTTTAACAACAAATAATAAGTAACTGAATTTAGTCATATTATGATAACGAATCTTTCCGTTTAAAGGCTATTCGATGTTAACTCTTAACGGAAGTAACTAAGTTATTAATATACTTTAAGCAAAACCGTAAATCTGAATAATAGTAAATCCGGTATTTCCGCCTTTGAACTCAAGTTTAAATACGGGTTCTGGTATATAATATTAAGGTAAGTATTCATCATAACGCCTCATTCGTAACAGTACAGGGGTATATATATGTGGCTGGCTATTGTATATGTATGTATTTGCTGGTACCACAATACTTGTGTGGATCGTCCATGTGTGCCGGAACTATGCAATGTGTGCGCTGCTACGGGAGGGAAACCGTCAAACCTCTGCTGCGTGCTGCGGATCGCTGAACTTGAGCCGGATGGAGGAACCAAGGCGCTCATTCGGAGGCTGCTCGTGGAACCTGGTCATTATGCTCGTTGCTGCTGGCTGGAACTGCATGACTCCTTATACTTGCTGAAGGACGTCAGATACTTCAAGAGGATCACCAATGGTGAAGACTGAACTCGACCAGGTTGGGTTGATTACGTCCGGGTCACCAATTGTGGAGGAAAAGGGGAGATCTCCCGCTAGGCGATGTCACTGCCTGGGCACCGCGGTCCGATGTTACCTTCGGACCATTTGTATCTATAGTTAGAATATCTTGAATCTTCGATATCGCGGTTGAGGATACTTCATCTGATTGGCCAGTTCAGTATGACGCGCATGACGTAGTCTATTGTTTTACTGCACTCGTTGCTTGTGGTTGCGTGGTCAGCATATGTACGGCGCGCGCTCATATTTCTGTAGGTATCGCGCCGCTACACTTGTTATAATTGTATGATATAATTTACAGTTTTTTTCACGTACATTTTAACAGTTGTCTCTAACCGCCGGGTCGTTAGAGTTCGATCTTAATGTTGTTAGTTAAGCTTTGCTGATAGCATAATATTCACCAAATTGTGAGTCCCTGACTCGTTTATGCCATTTGGTTTATAAGTTCGTGACTTATTTTCTATGCCCCTGGCAAATTTTACCCTTTGGTGATTTCTTAAGATGAAATTCTACCACTGTGCAAAACAGTGCGGCTTCCAACGCTCCCATCTATCTATCATGCCAACCAATGTAGGTTCCCCTGCACAATCGAATTTCTCCAGGGCGAGTTGCGCCATATATGATGGTATCTAGTCTCTGGAGTAAACATTTTTGTTCGCATCAATTTAATAACAAGCCTTGAGGCCCTTTTCCATTGTGATGGATGTTTCAATCCAATGACCAATGACTGTGTCAATTTAATGGTCAATTTAATGACCATGTCGATTTAACGACCCTGTCAATTTAATGACCCTGTCAATTTAATGACCATGTCAATTTAATTACCATGTCGATTTAACGACCATGTCGATTTAACGACCATGTCAATTTAATGACCATGTCAATTTAATGACCCTGTCAATTTAATGACCCTGTCAATTTCATGACCATGTCGATTTAATGACCAAGTCAATTTAATAACCATGTCAATTTAATGACCATGTAATTTAATGACCATGTCGATTTAACGATCATGTCAATTTAATGACCATGTCGATTTAACGACCATGTCAATTTAATGACTGATATCCATGTCAAGTTAATGACTGATGTCCATGTCAATTTAATGACCATGTCGATTTAACGACCATGTCAATTTAATGACTGATGTCCATGTCAAGTTAATGACTGATGTCCATGTCAATTTAATGACTGATGTCCATGTCAATTTAATGATTGTTGTCCATGTCAATTTAATGACTGATGTCCATGTCGATTTAATGACCACTGGCAGTACCAATTTAATGACCAATGCCCATTATCTGTAACAATGTCAATTCAATTATCAACGGTTAGTGACCAATGTCCATTATCAATAACAATGTCAATTCAATGACCCATGGTTAGTGGCCATGTCAATTTAATGACCAGTGATCATGTCGATAATCCTGTTAATTTAATGTTCAAGAACGGTAGCTCTGTCAACTTAATGGTCGGTGTATTAAAATAAAAATTAACTATTTATAACCATCAGTAACTCTGCCCAAGTGTCATGCTTATAACAATGTCAAATAACATAATTATTTAACGCTAAATAGCAGCTTAGGGATTCCTGTGTCAAAAGACAAGAATAACCACACAAGCAAACCGGGAACAGAAATTTAAAGTCATCACTCACCTCGCTGGAAATCGAACCCAGCTCCCTGCGAACGGCAGTCCCTCATGGTACTTAGTAAGCCATAGAGTCGGAGAATTGAGTGTGTTTCTTAAACTTTAATAAGTCATTGTCACGGAGCCCTTGTCGGTTTCAACGGTTTTGGTGTCTTGTTTGGACTACGACTAACAGTTAATCCTTTCTTTTTAAGACTTTTTCTACACATTTTCCGTTTTTTATTAAACAGTCATTTTATGTATTAATAAAGAATGACATAGGTAATACAGTGTAATAACGTAACATACAACTTATCATGTAATAAAAACGTATTAAATGACATGTTTGCAACACAGTATCTTCTATTAAAAAGAGATAAGGCCTTACATTCCATAAGCCATTAACTTAAATTTATTGTCAACATCAGCTGTCGAACAGCATTATTTTGTTTTACCACTCAGGCAATGTGCTCTGATTCATATTGCATAAAATAGTAAACAGCAAGAAATACTAACAATACGCGTTATTTTACCCCAAAGCAACGTGACGTAACAGAATAACACATTTGTACAAAATGTAATACAAAAGGCTATCATCTCGTTTTTTAAAGGCTTTAAGCTATTAAATTAGTAAATAATACATTGTATGTTTAGCTGTCAACGTTATCCACTGTCTATTTTATTATGATTTGTCAATTTTGAATTTTGAACTATTACCAAGTATCCTCGTTGCCAATGTAGTATACCCGTTATCTAAGGACACTTGGCTCACTTACGCACCACCACGTCTTAATCGGTTGACGGTCGGATAACAACTGAGCTCGGTGTGACCCGCACAGTGTGACATATGAACTGGTTTATATCCATACACTACAGACATTATTAATTAATGCTGGCATTACTGCATCTTTACGTATCAGTGAATGAAGATATTCGTATATATTTGGATACAATAAAATTAATCTGTATTTATAGATATTATCGCTTACCAAAAATAAATAAAAATTAAAAAAATCCCCGACACAAACATTTAAAAAGTAAAAAATAATATCTCTAAAAATAATACGTCGCGTTGGGGGACCGCGCCTAACTACTCATTACCTACGATTTTTTTCGTAAGTATCACATGCCTACCTACTTAGTCCTTTACCCAAGACTTATCATTTATCAATATTTTTTTGTGTTAAAGTTAGAAGTAAATGGAGCGGTCCCCCAACGCGACGTATTATTTTTAGAGATATTATTTTTTACTTTTTAAATGTTTGTGTCGGGGGTTTTTTTAATTTTTATTTTATACTTTTTATAGGTAAGAATATTCTCGATTAAGTCATAAATATTCTCTTACTGTGCCCTTTCATTTGAGACCCCACACGAGTATATTTGCATACATTCGGCTATTCTTCCCCGCTTTTACCCCCCACAACTTTTAAACGGCTCAACCGATTTTCATCAAACATATCTAAAAACACGCGCCCGTAAGTCCCCTTTAATACAAAAAAAAAACAAATTGAAATCGCTTCATCCGTTCGGGAGCTACGATGCCACAAGACACACAAACACACACACACATACACACACACACACACACACACACACACACACACACACACACACACACACACACACACACACACACACACACACACTCACACACACACACACACACACACAGACACATCAAACTTATAACACCCCTCTTTTTGCGTTGGGTGTTAAAAAGTATTGATAAGTAAATAATAAAAAGGAAACCGCGTTGACTATAAGCACGGCAATAATATTACAGTGCTATAAGTAAGGGGCAGTACCTAATTTATCTGTACCCGGATTCAAAATCTCCAATTTTAGGTATATCGCAACATAACAACTCAAACGCGTAACATTTCAATTGACAAGTATGTACTTTACTGTTAGTATTTTGAAAGGACACGTTTGTTGTGCAATAGGTCTAGTAACTGTAGTACCTACACTACATAGTACTGTTTGGCTACGGTATCGCGGTACGTCCTATCAAATGTTGGTCTTGGCTTGAAAAACGACGTTAACAGTTGGACAGTATGACGGCATGAGTAAACTGACCATAATTATTCCATGTATATAATTATGCGGAACGACCACGGAAACCCCTACGGAATTCATACATTAATACAGTGCGACTAGGAAAACACCAAACAGATTAACGTTTTGGCGACCTTTTTTCCGCCGTCTCTGATGACTGTTTTGCGTTACGCCTAATCAGCCATGAAGTTCTTTAGAAATTTGCTTGCTATGCCAAAGCAGGACAAACCCGCTCAAAATGTGACGTATGGTCACCCTAGGTATGAGTCACGCGACAACGGTGCTTGGTTTACAGTGAAAAGGTTTCACAGCAGGGTACTAAAGCCATAGTAATTTAACGTACCTGTCGGCTTTTTATTGTAAGATTGTAACTGCGCCGTCATGGTTTGATTGACCAAAATATTTTTACACCTTGTAGAATCCATATAAATCATTAATAAGTTTTGGGGATTTTTGGAAACCAAGGTGACCTTACTTGTCTTAGGTACATCAGTTTCGAAATAATTCGAAGCATTTAAAGCAATACGTTAATTTAAAAATAATATCGTTTATACTGTAATATTATTAAAACAAATTAATATAAATTAACTGAGCCAACTATCCTTGTCCAGATCTGAGTGTTTTGTGTCGGTCACAGTCACAGTTGCCATGGGCGACAGTCGATGGTACGGTGATAGTTTGTATAAAAAAAACTAGAAAGATATATATTATGGTTTTGATGTATTTTGCATCCGATAATTTAAGTGCGGTTGCCGACTTCCATAACAACCCTAGCGCCGACTCAGAGCGAGACGTAGTAGGTAGGTACATTGTTTCGTTCTAGTAACCATTTGTCCGCCAACCGCAGCCCGCATCCGGTTTGGATTTAAGACGCCATGCGCCAGCGCCATTCAAATACACTGCTCTGTCTGCGTTCCGTGATATACTGGTGAATCAGGCAGGGTACTGAATTATCAAAATTGCGATATTAGGTTTCCTTATTTTTATTTAAATAATTTTAACCAAAACATAACCGACTTCAATATTGACAAGTCATTTAGAAAATTCTGTGAAAATGAATTTTTTGGGTTTATCTCCACTTCCGTGCGATTTGATGATCAAATCTTGATATGGTAGGGATGGGACACCTCGGAAGTTTTCTCTACTTTAATTACAGGGTGTTAGAGGTATAAAAACATATTTTTCGTCACTTAGTTCGCTTAGGTTCAACTTAATATTTAACTACAAATCTGCTTATAAATCTTAAAAAAATGAGTCTTTGACATTAAAGTGTACAGACCTAACCTATTTATTTACTCTTGGCTAGAAGTTTTCACTACAACTATACTAATTTTTACGTATGACGAATGTATAAACAAAGCATATCGTCTGCACCGAAGCTATATTTATTATATTTGTATTTGTGACAAAAGGCTAAACATTCAGTTTCAAACAATTGATACTTATTCTGTAAGTACTTACTTTTCGAAATTATACAATTACTTAGGTACAACAGAAAACCAAAATCTTGCTTTCATGTGTTCGAGACTCAACATCACTTAATTCTTATTTTTTCTAAACATTAAGTTAGAAATATAATAATACTATGGTTATACAAAATGAAGTTATAAATCGGTAGATAAAATTCAGGTTTTCAAAGCTCTAGGTCAACGAACTAAAGACGAAATGGTCTGCACGCGCCAGTTACTGTTACGGACCACGCATTTGTTTCCATTTTCCTGGCTTTTATACAACTTCAGTCTGTATCTCTGTATAATCTGTATTGATAATGAAAACATAACGGTACTGTGTTAGTGTGTTAGCTTTAAACAAAACGAGTTAACAGGACCAGTAAATAAATTAATAATTAAAAAAATTAAAAACACTTTTTAAAGCTAAGAATGGATGTTAGAGAAGACAGTCATATTATAATGAAGAGTACATAAAAAATTAAAGACTAGTCCCCCTTTTTATGAGGTTTACCTGAGAATTTTCAGAAATTTTATCAAAGATCCTTGAACTCTGTTTAGTACCCGCATTTAAGTGGCAGGATGGTTGTAAAAATAATGCGAAATATTTATTTGTTTTTCACTTTACAAACACTCTTTGCGTCGAACTCGACTTTTGATGACGGGGGGAAAGCACCGCCTAACATCTTGCGGTGTGATGAGCTGATGCCTGACGTGCGTTTTAATCAAAATGCTGTGCGTCAAGCTCTTTTCTCCCTCGACATCAATAAGTCGAGTGGGCCGGATGGTATACCGTCCT
Organism: Hesperia comma; assembly: GCA_905404135.1. Classification (NCBI taxonomy): domain Eukaryota; kingdom Metazoa; phylum Arthropoda; class Insecta; order Lepidoptera; family Hesperiidae; genus Hesperia; species Hesperia comma. Next base: position 7,378,625 of record FR990021.1, on the reverse strand, counting down.
GCTCTTGTGTTAAAACGTGCGCTCCGGAGTTGACCCCGGTTTTAACGCGCCTATTCCAGCTCTCCTATTCTGCCGGCATCGTGCCGTCTTCTTGGAAGGTAGTCCACCCTATTCCCAAAAAGGGCGACAGGTCAAACCCATCTAACTACAGACCAATTGCAATAACCTCTTTGTTCTCCAAACTAATGGAGCGAATAATCAACACCCAATTGCTCCGGTACCTAGAGGATCACCAGTTGATCAGTGACCGTCAATACGGTTTTCGCCACGGCAGATCTGCTGGTGATCTTCTTGTGTACCTTACTCATTGTTGGGCGGAAGCAATTGAGAGCAAAGGTGAAGCATTGGCTGTAAGTTTGGATGTCGCGAAGGCCTTCGACAGGGTGTGGCATAAGGCATTATTGTCTAAGCTGCCTTCTTATGGAGTACCCGAGTCTTTATGCAAATTGGTCGCCAGCTTTTTATCGGAGCGGAGCATCAGGGTCGTTGTCGACGGTACCTGCTCGGACACTAAGCCCATAAACGCTGGCGTCCCACAAGGCTCTGTGCTGTCGCCCACACTGTTCATCATGCATATCAATGATTTGCTCGACATCGAGAATATCCATTGCTATGCTGATGACAGTACGGGTGATGCCCGGTACACAGGCCGTGCAAATATGTCTCGGGTGCAGATTGAGGAGAGGAGGATAAAACTTGTGTCGGAAGTCGAGACATCTCTGGAGCGGGTCTCGGAATGGGGCAGACTGAATTTCGTCCAATTCAACCCTGAGAAGACACAAGTTTGCGCGTTAACCGCTAAAAAAACCCCATTCGTCATAGCACCACAGTTTCAGAACATTCCCCTTAACATCTCTACGAGCATTGGGATCCTAGGTGTCGACATTTCGAATGATGTTCAGTTTCGGGACCACTTGGTGGGTAAGGCTAAACTGGCTTCAAAGAAGTTAGGGGTGCTCTACAGAGCTAAGCGGTACTTCATGCCTGAGCATAGGATGTTGCTTTATAAAGCACAAGTCCGACCTCACATGGAGTACTGCTCCCACCTTTGGGCTGGGGCCCCGGCTTGCCAAGTGGACCCTTTTAACCGTATCCAACGGCGAGCTATAGCGAGATGTGGGCTCTCTCTGTGTCTTCTACCGTCTGTATAACGGGGAATGTTCTGAGGAACTGTTTAACTTAATACCTGCGGTTAACTTTCGCCACCGCACTTCACGGGATAAAGCCAGGTTCCACCAACACCACTTGGATACTTGGCATTCGTCTACAGTTCGCTTTTCACGTCATTTTCTACCGCGTACGTGTAAACTGTGGAACGAACTTCATCCCTCAGTATTCCCACAGTGCTATGACATGGGGTCCTTCAAGAAGCGGGTCTATCGCTTCCTTCGAGGCCGGCAACGCGTTGGTGGCGCCCCTGGTGTTGCCAATGTCCATGGGCGACGGTGATCACTTAAAAACAAACACTTCAATAATTGAAATTGGCCGTAGCTTTGGCAAATATTTATAGTTGCAGAAGTAGCGCCAGAAAACTCCCATAAAGAATATAAAATGCATACTCTACTCCTTTGCAAGCATGTCTTCAATGTTTGAAAGACTTTTGAGTAGGTATATTAGATATCTATTAATATTTTGAAAGATTTAAAAAAAAATATAATGGCAACCATTCATGTGCGTAAAACACCCTTCGTTTAGAAGCGTCCAAGACTATTGTATAGGGATAGTTCTAGACTCTAGAATCTAGAGGCTGATGATGTTATTTGTTTGGCGACGCATCATTAACTTACTCAATAAGCCATACTTCTCTACGCCGTTTAGACACTGACGTACGATGTTTTACCCGTTCGTCTATTGTCTATGTGTGCGTAATGATATTGTTAGGAGAAGAGTGACGTATTTCCTGTCAGTATGAAGCTATGAAGTCTATATAAGCGTTGACGAGCTCAGTCTGCGGGCAATTCACGTCGAGTTCACTTGGCAAGGGGAACCACTGCTCGTTTGAATGGTTAAACTAAATATCCTGTCATTTAAATTTGCGTGTAATTAATTGTTAAATGTGATTTTTATTTTGCGTTCACTTCTAGTTGCTAAAAATATAAAAATTGTGGTTAACAGTTAGCCACAATTTTTTGACACGTTTTCGCGGATTCGATGTCCCATCTAGATATTTAAAACATCAAAGTTAGCAACACTTTGACACCACAGTTTGACACTGAATGCGACTGACGCAGAACGCTAATGTAATTAAATTGAAAAGGTACCAAACCGCCATTAATTCCACTCTTCTTTCACATTTCCTAATTTAGTCGGGTTATAGAGCATCCATAGACTTGTTTTTTTAATTTCACAAATGTTGGCTCGCTGGCCAGGGTCTCGTTCTATCCTTGTTGACATCATAATAAAAGAATGAGAGAGGTATTACTCATGGATGCCAACATAACGTAACGGAAACTGTACCGTCTCACGTCTTTACGATACCCGCTGTAGTTTCATTTCCAAAACTCATAATAGCTCATAATGTAACTACAGTATTAGACTATTCGATCGTAACCGCTAGAGGCGCTGTACGGATTCTCATACAAATTCTAAACGTTAACTGCAATAGTAACAGTTTGACGTTTACTACAACAACTCATAATAGAGGCACAGGTTAAAAAGTAGATCTAACTGTGCTGTTTCTATTTCTTTGTACGCAGCTACATTCCTCTGTAAACATCGACTGTAATGCCCGCACGTTACTGTCAAGCGTACCGGAATCTTTAATGTAGCAACCTACATAAAAATGTGTGGTCAAATTTATTCGTAACTTAACCTACTAAATGCATTTCGTAATGCAAGATCAGTCGGTCGGTTAGGTACCATGTTTTGATACCACTTGTCGAAGTCTTCACGTAACGCCTTTCGAAAACCGGTTGTCGATAAGGTTTCCGGTTAAACAGATGTAAGAGACTACTTGACTTGCACTTATAGACAGTCCTCGCTGGGTGCTTTGTTCCAAGAACGTCTTTTATTACTATTGTTTGAGGACAAAATGTTACCAGGTAAGCATGAAAATCAATTGCCTCTATTGTGTTTTAACGTACTTTAGTACATAGTATCCATTGATGTATAGTACTTTAGTACATAGTATCTCAATGGTTTTAACCTTTTAACCCTAGAAATGTTATTTGGTTGGTTTGAAACATTGAGATACTATGTACATGTACTAAAGTACATCAATGGTTTGAAACGAATTTAGATTCACGCCGACAAAATTCATGACTATTCATATTTTCGAGGATTTGTTCTCTCTAAATGTTTAATTCTAGGTGGTATATGTCGTACCTACTCCTCACTTGATAATGAAGAGGTAAAAACATTTATCACGAGAATTTTGCTGTAACAACAAAGTAATCTTTATCATCAGCCATACCAGATGTTGAAGATATAACATGCACTTGTGTAGCGAGAAGTGTTTGGTCTACGTTTTTTTTTTTATGGAATTAAGATAGCAAACGAGCATGCAGTACCACCCTTCCCCTGCCGCCCATAACAACTGTGACCGACCTGGAACTAGACTCAAAGGGACTAGGATGGTTAGTCCAGTTAGTAGATGGTGTTTGAATATTAGTTGGTTAGTTGGTTAATAAGTGCGAGGACAGGGTATGTTAGTGATAATTAGTCCTGTTAGTTAATGTTAGTAATAGTCCAGTTAGTTATTGTTAGTATGAGTCTTGTTCCAATTCGGTCACAGATGCGTTGCTACCCCTGAGGTCTGAGATGGTCGCCTCTAAAAAAGTGAAACCGGCTCCACTATACGTACGTACGTAGTATACGTATAGTTTAAACTTATTCCGAATAAGTTATCCCAGCTAAACGAATAACCTATCTCGGTTCCATGAGTCAGTAAGTACCTCAGGCAACTTGAACGAGCAACGACCTTCTTACGAAACCTTAGCGAGTACTGCTAATTGAATCAGTTATCCTGCCTTATCTGTTAAACTGATAGTCCATTGTTTATATCACTTTTATGTCCGCTATTGTGCACGAAAAATCTTCTAAATCCATTCGCTCCGTATTGTTTGACCACAAACTGCTCTTAACTTGTTCAACTAGTTCCGAAGTGATTCCGTCACTGATATTTGCGCCTAGGGCTACCAGATATGCCATTTTTGATCCAGAACAATTAGGTAATTTTGCTGAAAAAGGTTACCAATTAACAATTTATGGTTTTAAAATCTTGGCCTTTGATACATCTATTTATGAATGCAAAAACTTGACTAAAAATAATTAACTTTGTTAAGTGGAGCTGATTGCTCTTTTAAACAGTTGGCAGCCCTATAACGCTGAACGTGACTGTCAGATTTAAGAAATTACTTCGTTTTAATTCTATTGTGAACCAAGTCTTGTGTCTTACTAAGGCTGCAGAACAAATCCCGACTATGTAGTACAAATATCTAGGTATACGACGAATAAATGGGTTTGGGTTTTGTGGTTTTGCTGCCCTCCCTTTCTTTGCTTTAATTGTGTAATAGTTTTTTTATTTCTCAATAAACTGTGTATAGTTAAAGTCTTCATTATTTTCAGTCTTATTTTGTCATCTGTGGTACGCGTACGTTACACTTCATTTTTCAGCATACCTAATATCTTCGATCATCAAAACTAGTTTGATGATACCTAGAAGCATGAACTACTCAATTTTCGATCAGTAGTTATTCCTGATATAATTTTATCTGTATACTCCTGGACACCTGTTTTGAGCAACACTGATATCCCGAATTCAGTTTTATATTTCAATAAAAACTGATAATAAGGCAGCATGCTATGGCATACACGCGCAGTTTTACGCCGTGAGAATTGTGAACCAATTTGTGTGTCAAGGCAGTCGTAGAATTCTGTTAATTAACTTACTAATTACTATTTAAGAGTTCTTTAAATGTTTTAGAGGGTCACAAACAAACACAATTTGTAAATATATTACACAATGATTTATCATTGATCGTAATGGCTGTGGTATTGTTGCGTGTTTTACTCGAGGGATCAATAAAATGGCATAGAATTTGTATAAAGACAATTAGTACAACAAAGCACAAATCAAGTTTACACTGGTCACGACACCAATCACTTCGCACTGCTATTTACATATATCTCGGTAATGTCACGTGAATACTTTACTTGGTACAAAATTAGGTACGAAATACTAGCCGCTTAACGATTTATCGTATTCAGGTTGGAAATGAAATGAAATGAAATGATTTATTTCGAACTTGGTTTTTACAAACACTTTTCGAATGCCATCTACGCCATCGCTTCCACAAATCCCTACGATGCGTAGCCTTGGTAGAAGAAGCGGCAAGAAACTCCCAAGGAGTTTCTTTTTTCTTCCCCACTCACAGTTACAGAGAACACTTATCACTACTTAAGGCTATATTTCAAACTCATGTCCAGGCTGTTTCATCTTGAAAATATTCATCCAGTTTATAATAACCCTTCGTCATAAGAATGTCCTTAACATGAGTTTTTAGCTTACAGTATGGCATTTCCGTTAATTCTAACGGAATTTTATTATAAATTTTTACGCATCTACCCATGAACGAGCCACCAGTTTTACAAAGCCTAAAATTTGGTACAATCAGCTTAGCCTTATTTCTAGTATTAATATTATGGACATCACTTTTCTTTAAAAAACTATCATGGTACTTTTTAACATACATAATATTATCCAAGATATATTGTGATGTAACAGGAGTGGACTTGACTTGGAGTCTTGAGAGCTAGAACTTTTCTTATTTAGTCGACAATGTTTGATTACTAACCCTTGCTAATTCTCTTGCTGTTTCTAATGTCATGGCAAATAGGTGATCTATTAGATACCATCAGGTAGCTCATTTGCTCTTTTGTCGGCATTTTGGCCATGACTATTTCCCAAATAAACTTTTTGTTTATGTAAACTGTTTAAATTATTTCAATTTCAAATGTCATCTGCACCCAGCTTCAAAAAATACTATAGAAGTACGCTTCTCAGCTCTTAAAGAAAAGACCAGAGCATACTCCGTCACGCCTAATTATTGCTATCTAACGATAACAATCGGTACCTTCGACTTAAATGTACGATACGAGTCACGGCAACGCTGAAGAATTTTGCGTTCAACTATTTCCATATCAAAGCCAAAATGCAGCGGAGTGTTTGTAATTTCATTAGTTTTGGCCATATTTTCGTGGCTGCTGCATATTTATGCACGCTTCATTCAAAGCAATCTGATCAAACGCGCTACGTCTCGATCTTGATTTAGATCGAAATTTTGTTTGCTTTCTACATCAAGTTGAACATCAAATATAATAAAGTTTTATTCCCTACTGCAATCATCGTCTTATCCACCATTATACTTGGAATAGGCAGTCTTGACCTCCATTTTCAATTTCAAGCTTGGCTCGGTGACCACTTTTTAGGTAGGTATATGTACGTTATACATGAGTAGACGGGAATGTAGAATTGCTTCTGCCCGCTAAAAACAAATTTATTATGTGTACACGAAGTTCAATTTAGCTTGTAAGCAAAATTTACTTTACGGCATTTTAAATTATTGCCGTCAATCTGCAACGAACCTTAATCTTAAGTGCGGAAAGCTATCATTTGCGTAGGAATAACAAATTCAATATTGAATGTGACCGCAGTAGGTATACATAGGTTTGGATATTTGAGTAGTAGTTTCTTAATGACTCCCTGTCTAGGCTTAGGTTGCGGCATCGCTAAGGCCTTCGGTTACTTTTCTTCGTTTAAAGGAATAGTTGATCATAATTCAACTTATATTTTTAACTAGTGGATGCTCTCGCTTTGCTTCGTTAGTTTCGTTACACGTTTACAAATATGAAATATTAAAAATAATTTTGCAACATTTTCCAGTGATGTTCCACTACTATTGGTCGAGCACAAAGTTTGTAGCATAAATAAAGCCTTCCTCGATAGATGGACATCCATCACAATGTTTTTTAATTCCACCCAGTAGTTTCATAAGAAACACCTCCATGATCATTTGTAGGTATGTCTGGGGTTTATTCTAACAAATGATTAAGTTCTTTTTCTGTTCTCAACATATTTGCCTCAAAATATTAATAAAAATTTAAGCACATATGTATTATGTTTGCCGGAAATAATAAGATGTCTTTCTTTTTTCTTTGCATAATGTCTATATCTGATTATACGAAAGTCAGACACTATACCACCCACTAATAGGTCACACACACAACAGTTACGGTTACGTACGTACACCACGGGAACGTACACAGAAACGAAACTCGGAAGTCATTGTTCACAATCAATGATACTTTTTATCGGCTTCGGCTCTCGATTCAACTTCATTGATTGCTGTATCAACGTGTTATTAAATGCTTTCACTTCACTCTCAACGTTTCTAAACAAGCCGTGTATTCGCTATTATAACGTAGTTGATAAAAAGATGTAATCGAAGTAATGTACTGTAAATATAACGATAATAGTTATTCTTCTGGAATTTATTTTTCCGCTATAGTTTTTACTAAGTAGATGTTTACAGTAGGTGGTAAGTTAACGTTTCAGTTTATGGTTATGGGTTAAGGATTCTAGTTAACAATTACTGCCGAAATCCATATGTGTCCTCGAAGAACAATGAATGTTGAATGTTTAAACTGCAAAACATATCTATCTATATAAAGATGATAATATAATCAATGTTTACAGAAATAACTTACCTACTTATGATATTCAAAATCATTCAACCCTGCATTTAAATTATTTAAAGTAAAATTTGGTTTATTAATACCTAATACCACCATCATTATCAACATCAAAAGCTATTAAGTACCACTTTCCGCTTTGACATACTAAACATGTAACTCAAGCATACATTATATTCGATGATGCACGCGAAATGTTGGTCAATTGTCAACACTACAAAACTACAAGTATCAAGACACCGTATCCGTACCGTATATTGTGACATGACAGATTTCAAAAGAGTCAAAATGTCAACAGAGCTCGAAATCAACCATACAAAGGTCAACCACGCGTAATTTCTCGAGTACCGGAGTACCTGACCTGCTTGATGATTGAAAGTTCAAAATGATTGTAATCTGTAATTGATGAAGCTTAGACCTAGTTTGAACACAATGTAACAAGCTGAACTCGTTTAAACTGTTACCAACCTATTTATAATTAGGTTAGGTTCTAAACCACTGTTTAATATGGATCTCCCAGTCAGTATAATACAGTACTGACTTACTGAGCCATTGCGTATTGGTAAGGAATGTGGGAAACGAATCAAGCACTCTAGTGACGGAAATTGTTATGTCACTCGAAGAACTCCGTAACAGGCTACTACTATTTTATCATAGCATATCATCATAATGAATACTTAGTAGATCGAGACTGACCGCCAGCCATTCCTGATCATGTAAATACCCCTCAACGTTACTTTTATGCGAGATGCTTAAAGACCTCATGAGTCATGACTGATATGGTTTTGCTCATGAGTGGGAGATTTCTCATACATATACCACCCAGTATGCTAGTGCTATATGTTTGATAAGCGTTGCTTAAATTTAAAATAAATTCAACATACAAACAAGGCCCCGAGAAAAAAAGGTTTATATGTATGTCACATAAATACTGCCCCTGTCGCAGGCAGGGCCTCTTCTCACTTAGCCTAACACATATCCTAGTTATTAAATGAATGCTAAGGGCAATATGTTGTATGTCGACTATGTGCTCGAGTTGGCATTAAATGCCATAAAATGGTGCGAGCATTCCAAACAGCTGTCGTGAACTCGTGACTGCGAGCGAGGTTTCTACGGCATGAAGTAATAGCCCGGTTCACAATCGAAATATGTTCTCACTATTCACACCGTCTATTTCAAGTCTCAGCTGATTCCTAAAATGATTAGCTTAAACACTGGTTAGGCCAAATCACATTGCGAATTTGCAATAAATAAAGCAGTTGCATAAAAGCCATTGCTTGGTTATCTTTATCTGTTTGTTGTTACGCGTTCTATTTTGTTGTAGTAGGAAATTGTGAAAGTACATTTTTAATCCAGTTGCTCAGTTGTTGTATCTTTAATTGAATTTTGCTGCATTAATTAATACATTGGCTAATAGTTTGAATTATAACAAACTTATTGTTTGTCGTCCGTTTAATAGATATAAAATATACCAATTAATATTTTACCTGTAAATGCATTGAAAACAGGAATACCTTGGTATTGGTATATGGTATATATATGTAGGCGGATAATATATGAATAAAATAATGTTTTTCAAGCCTACATCTACCTGTACTACGTATTTAATATTATAATCGAGCTGCAGATACAAGGAAAGACCTCACCAAGGCCTCCTCAGCTTTAGTTGCGTCATGATGTTCGGATGAGTTCATTCCTAAACAATAAGGTTACCTTCAGCTGACAGACCGAGATTTTATAACAAAATCTCTTTGAAACAGCACGGTTACGCATCTATGGCTTAGAAGCTTTTTTGTATCGTTTCAAGAATGTGTAAAGAAGCTAAGGCCTGAACATAAAAATAGAAAATCAGTAAAATAATATTTGTTTTTATTAAGTACAACAACAACATTATTTATTTTATAGCAAACGCTTTTGTACATAAAGTTACAATTTAGCAGTAAACGAAAGTAAACTCCATATTTTTTTGTAATAGGTACCAAATGAAAGAAGAAGAACAACACTAATAATGTAATAACAGTGATTGTGTTTGAGTTAGATGTTCTAAAGTGTCATACATAAAATTAAAATATAAATGTTACAGAAACACCGAATACACGTTCCAAGATCCTGTTCTTACTATGAATGTACAATCTCACAGAAAAGAAAAAGTAATTGACTCGTAACTTGCCATAAATTATGCAGCACTTTCTCACGTATTCATAAGTCTTACATTATTTTAAATATAGTGTTTACGAAGCGGAGTCTTGAATTACGGTGCGAATTACAACTGATCATAATACTTGCCTATTAGATCCAACAGTCATTGACCTTTATCTAAGAGTAAATTATCTTCGAGATAAGCACTGTGATGCAAGAACTTAGCTTCTATGCTGACGAGTAGGTTAACGATAACATTACATATGCAATTATGTATCGTGCAACGTGCTTAAACTACTATTGTGTCAAAATAAGTGATTTTGATCGTTCAGATTGTACAATTAGTTATCACAATAGGTGATAAGATACTTGATTCTTTATCTTCTTATCACCTTTTATCATTTCCATGTGAAAGACTAATTTGGGGTTCTCAAACATGACCACAAGTTAAAATTCAGGTTTAATGTTTTAAGAACTTTATAATGTCACTGTGTAGTTAAAAGTCACTCATATGAGTTATGAATTTCTCGTAAATTCATTTCTTCAAAATTGTTATATAAATACTTTATAAATAACTATAAGACATTTTTACATCTATTTAATTTAATTTCAGTCTATAAATACATAATATATTATGTTTATTCACGATATGGTTTCTCTTAAGTGCATATTGCATAAATAACAAACATATCTTAAAGATTACCTCGAGGCTCGAATACTTGAAACTCCCTATCTGGGTATAAGGTATCCAGTTTACTATGGCAGGGTCACACAGACACATACCTATTCAGCAAAGGTTATTCGCTTAACGACTTTCTATCCTCATCATGGGAAACACTCAAGTTTGTGTTTACGTCTAGATGGAACTTTCTCCGTCGTCGGTGATGGCGCTGATGTACGGACGCTAATTTATTTGTCATTAAAACTGTGATTATTTTCCGCCTTTAGGTTACACTTTCTATGATGGCTTGCGTACTGGAGTACAATAGCTACCGTGTTGGTACGAGGTGATACAATTTGAAATTTTATATTCGATTTTGAAATTGGTATCATAAAAAGATACTTAGGTAATTCGCGGACGTTTAACAACTCATTTTGAGTGTATAGAACATGTTAGAATGTTGTAAGTCGGGCTATATTCATTAACCAAATCATTCACTTTTTAATGTGGTACCTATATGCTTACAGATATTGTACTTCGACAACCTATAGGCAAGTTGGGCTTACCCGCTGGTCATAATAGCCTTAGCGGCATGGGTATTTTATTAAAAGCCGTGGTCGTGTAAAGTCTGTACTGAAAATATTTTAATGTCAACGTTTTTTGATCTCAAAATTTGTTGTTAATGACGTGTTAGTGTAGAGTTTTACCTATATTAACTTTGTCTCAAGTATCAAACGCTTCTTAGACTTTAAACTGAAATCATTTATAGACTTTGAACAGAAAGTGTAGCGGATATTGCATGCACAGTTTGTACTCGACAGCTCGACAGTCTATCAGATTGTCCCTCTTAGCCTCATAGGAAACAAAATGTCCAAGACTTTTAGATACTTATCAAGCGACCAAATTATCAATTCAGATTTAGAGATAGTGTCGAACTATCGTTGCTAATTTTAGCGTGAAGCATAGAAAATTAATTTACATCGACATCGACAATAAATTACTTAATTATTATTGTTGTCGTATCTAATTATCTATTCGAATTTCGGAACGTGTTTTTACTACCGAAGGACTGTACTCGTAGGTACAATGTTAATCAGCATAGCCTTGTCCAAATCTTCTAACCGGTCGAACATGATTTGCGTGTTTTTGGATGGCTTCCATCTGACTATCGTCTGTTTGTCTGTATCTGAAAAAACAACAATGAGTTTACTAAGTATGAAATTATTGACGATGCCCAATTGAATTTTATGTGAAATGAAGTAAAATTTGAATTTATTGTACTTATTTATTACTGTTACACTTATACTCAAAAGGTCAAGAGAAATGCCTTTAATTAAACATCATAATTTTAAAGTTGAATTCGATAAAATATTTTATACAAAATGTGACAGTGTAGAATACCTAATCATAGTTCTTTTTACTGTGAGAATATTCAGATGATGCTGGGACCGGTTTTACTCTTGTTAGTATAGTACGATAATTAATAAAGCATGCAGAGGGCGCTACTTGTATTTTCAATATTGTTGCGCTATCCGCTAGGTGGCGGTAGTCTTACCCCCCGGACCCGGACGGACATGTCTCCGACAAAACTCCCTAAACTGCGTTCGCGTTCGGTATATAATTCGTTTTAATTGCATACCACACAAACCTTCACACAGGCCTTCGCTCCTGTAATTAGCGTTTATTGTAGGTTGATCTTCGTCTCTAAGTGTCAACTGTCAAGTGTCAACACTCAACTAGCATCCCATGGTGAACTTTGAATAACTCAATTTGTACTATTCGCACTCAAACTTAATAATTGCATCAGGTTAAAATGTGGACGTACCTATAATTTCTTTAGAAAACAAGGTTATGTAGCGTAGGATTTAGTTATACAATGTTTATTTTCATTTCTCGTGTTTTTCACCTTTCTCTTTTTTAAGCATTTCTGTTGTAGACACATAAGGTAAGTGTCCCATATTTCGGTATGTTAAGCCTCCGCCGACTTTAAGATTTTTTTTTAATTTTACTACATAAGATATCAGTCTGAAAGTTTTTGTGTAATGAATATGGTCTTTTGTTAGTAATTTAAGGTATGAATTATGCAGTTTTAGTTAGAATTAAATTTTTTATTAATTTATTTGTGGACCCCTTGTTTGAACCCTATTTCGTGACAAAATTTGGCTCTGTTCCTAAGTTCGTGAATTCGTGTCCCCTATTTCGTGACAACGTTTGTTAAAGTTTTTTTGGTAATTTCTAAAAATATATATATTTAAATACTATATTTTGATAATTAATGTCTATAGTCCAGAGGTGCCCATACTTTTTGCTGTGAAGATCGACTTGAGAAAAAGTTAAGGGTTTAAGATCGACTGCATTATTTTTATGTATTTTTTTAATCATTTATTTTTATGTTGTAATAATAAGAACCTAATTATAAATGATTAGATTTATAATATGTTTACAATCAAACAGTTTTACATAGTTTCTTACTCTTTACACACATTTGTACATAAAAAATATTATTAAAAAAGAAAGCACTCTCTTGCGCTATCGTAACTTTGGGCACTACGCACGCGGTCATAGCGTCGCCTGTCGACATCGTCCGCCAGTCCGTCACAGAAATAAATGAATTGAAACAAAAACGATCGGAATGCTCAGTAGGTAATTTATAAATTTGCGAAAATAAAATCTTGTACTTGCTTAATCCTCTAAGATCGACCGTGAAACCTCTTGCGATCGACCGGTCGATCGCGATCGACCGTTTGGGCACCACTGGTCTATACTATATCTATACTTTAATAATATAAAGCGTAAGAGTTTGTTTGTTCGTTCGTTTGAACACGCTAATCTCAGGAACTACTGGTCCGATGTGAAATATTCTTTTTGTTTTGAGGAAGGTTATTACTTACATAACATTACGCTAAGACCAAAAGGAGCAGAGAAACAAGTCTCCGAAAGCGAAACGAGGGCGTCTACTTAATAATAATAATATATTATGTAATAATATAAAGGGGAAGGGTTGTTTTAATGCGCTAGGTAATGTCAAGAAGTACTTGGTTCGAATTCAAAAAATATTTTTGTGTTGAATAGTGTATTGATTGAGGAAGGCTATAATAACATCACGCTTAGAAAATATTATTAAGTAGACTCCCTCGCTTCGGGAAACTTGTTGCTCCGCTCCTTTCGGTAGTGGCGTGATGTTATATATCCTATAGCCTTCCTCAATAATTGGACTATTCAAAACAAAAAGAATTTTTTAAATTGGACCAGTTGTTCCTGAGATTAGCGCGTTCAAACAAACAAACTCTTCCGCTTTATATTATTAGTATAGATAGTATAGAAGTATAGGTAGGTGGCTGCCTGCTCGATTGCTACCTTATTTCTACAAAAAAGAAACCAATATAATCGCAAAAGCAGACTTTTTCAGATTTGATGTTGAGTTACTATTAGGTCTTGTGCGTCTTTTATAAGACTTCCGAGATCTAACATGACTGCCAAAATTTATACCTATACAAAAACACCTATACGAAAAATCAGCTTTTTAGGTATTTTTCATGCGAGGTTGTTTAATGATAGCATCTCATATAAATTTATGATATGAGATCATATATAAACCTCTGTGGTTTCCTATTGCTAATCAATACCAAATTGTTTATAAATTGTTAAAGTGATGATTAAATGAAAAAAAAAATTAATATGCTAAAGTGACTGGAACTACCTTAAAATTATTTGTAACGAACTAACGGACAAGGAACAAAAGATAAGTCCTTTGTTTCGTGTTATTGATTTTTCGAAATTACCACACTCAAGTAATGAGATTCTTTCTAGATTATATAAATTGACTATTCAGTACACTATTTATATAATAAAATATACGAATATTGACAAAACAAATCGAATAACAAACGAAATTATGCTGCTAGTACCTATGCGAATTTAGTTCAAAATTGTAGAATTGGGTCATCTTTAAGCTCGTATTATGGATTTCCTAGTAAACAAAACATATACCGAATTTAGCTCACAAGTACTGAAATTAAATACCTTATTCGTTTTTTTCATTTATATTTCAATTTTTTCAATTATAATATATGAACACGAACAACGAAAATGTATCTATAAAACCCCTAATTCGTGAATGTCACGAAATAGGAGACACCCGAAATATAAAATGACCGCTATTTCGTCAGTCGGTTTATTGCTATTTTAAAAGCATTTCAAACTGCATGGAACTTTTTCATGAGTCAAATCAATTGTTAAGGGACATATAAAAGCACTGTTTAAGTTTTTATTTGAATGGAATTACCGTTTCTTCTCTATGAGCTTAAGAACTTTGAGCGCCTGCCTTACGGTATAGGGAAGCATATTCACCTCTCACCGACGTTTGTGGCCGATGAGACTTCCAAGCGTTTTATTTCATTGAGTTTAGTAGGTAGAATGTTGGAACTTGGTTTTTTAGACAGGTTAGGAGATAGATATTTTATTCTGATGTATAATTTTAATGTATATTATGTACGTAGCTTATTTTTTGCGCCTGAAGCAAAACTAACGAAGTAATGTACTAGCACGAAGTTGTGGCCCTTTACCTTAAATAGTTATGTTTTATGAGCTTTAGTTTCTACATATTACACGTATGTGTTAACTGCAAGTCTGTTAACGTCTGTTAATATTGTGCTTAAACCAAAGATATTAAACCTAAGCAAGATGCGTTACTTTCAGACAACATAATATAATTTTTGTAAATTGTTATTTTGGACCCGCTTCGATGAAATTATTGTATCTATGGATGCGGAAGAGCAGAACATTTTGAGGCAAACGGAAATAACTACATATAAAGTACCTAGAGTACCTACTATAATTGCCCGAATTTGACTACCCCACTTTTCGCGCATTTACGGTATCTAATTCCTTTTTGCTAATATTTTATTATCATTGCCATTAAATGCAAAGCTAGATATTTATTTAAGTCAAATCTGATAATGGTTCTGAAATACAATAAAAAAAAGACGTGTGGCACTCGGAGACTGCCGCGGTAAAGCTATTGCATAGCATCACTACATAGTATAAAACAAAGTCGCTATTTTTGTCCGTCTGTTTGTCTGTATGCTTAAATCTTTAAAATTACGCAACGGATTTTGATGCCGTTTTTTGTAATAGGTAGAGTGATTCAAGAGGAAGGTTTTTATGTATAATACATGCATATATTCCCACGAGAACGGGATCCACGCGGGTGAAACCGCGGGCGGGCCGCTAGTTAGATATATATAAATTAACAAAACAAAAAATAATACTGCATTTGTGATAATAATAATAAAATGAATGTATATAGAGTACTAACTCATTTTCTTTCACTATTTTTTCGTGACTTTCTTCATTAATAAATGCACTTTGTTTATTCATATTTAAAACATTTTGTACACAAATTATACGAGTACAGATATTTTCCTAGTTATCAAAAGTTACATCAAAGTTCATAGGCAATATCACTGAAAGAGACGCATAATAATGACGTAAGCCTAATTGTTAAGAATACGTACATCATAACGTCACATTATAGGTGCAAGACATTTTAATCTTTATTAGAAACGGATAATGCTTTAATTTGTGCAAAGAAGATTTAAATATTCTGAACAAAAGCATAAGAACTATTTCAGTTGACAAAATAATTCTTTTTAAAAAGAAAATTGACATTTGACATTTAAGTCCTACAACGATCTTTTGGCGCGTGAATGACGTGTGGGTGACAGAGACAGTGCCTTACAGTTTGCCTTGCCTGTATGGCACTGTCTCTATCACCCTCAAGTCATTATAGTGTCATTATTTTATGTCATGTCTGTGAGAGACATAGAGAGATGTATTAGGTGTAGGGTTGCCACCTTTTTTTTTGCAAATAAAGTACATTGGTGAGAAAAAAAAAGTACATAGTATCAAAATAAAGTACAATTTATTTTTCTTTATTATTATATTTAAAAACATATTTTTATTGCTTTTTACAGTTTGTATCAAATTAGGATCTCGAGTAAACAATTGCACAGCATCTTTACAATCTATATTTGAATTAAAATTAGTAAGTGATTCATTTTTTATTACAAAGAAATCAAATCATGCGAAATAAAGTATTTTCGTGTGCTTTATTGTTCTCATAAAGTATAGAGTACAATTGCCTGAAATAACGTACAATACTTTATTATAAAGTGCGGGTGGCAAGTGGCAACCCTAATTAGGTGTTTTCGTTACGAAATTTCTCAATTCGGTCCCCACGCCCAAGGCCCGCGATAAAAGCTATGCAATAGCTTAAAAACATAATTTATTTATGAAAAAATGAACGATACGAAAGTAATGATTATTTAATTTTGTCTTTCTTTACAAGATTCTTTTGTAACTATTGACAAAGGTGCATTAAAATTAATTTGAAAATCAATAGACACAGTTACTACAAGGTTTTATGCTGTGGGAATTTCATTTAATCGTTTTAAAACCTCTGATTATACGCATGTCCAATGATCTTCCATTCGTTCAAGCTTCGAAGCGTAACGGCAAAGAAATTAATAATATGAAATCTAAGTTTACATGGATTTCAAATTTTATACTTGTGGTTCAAGCTTGAAGTTCTCTAGTTTGCTGAGTTTATACAAATTAGATACCATGTGTACTTAATTTTATACTGCCTTGTGAGCCTAATTTAATCATATCTAATATTATAATACTTTTACCCATTGAGATACTATGTACTAAAGTACTTTTACCACTTTGTGATTAATAAAGATTATAATTTTAAATAGGAAATACAATATTAACACAGTTTTTACGCCATTTAAGAAAGTTTCCGCCTTTTTACGTTCACCCAAAGATAGAATACCGTATCAGTGCCCAGGGGTGTACAAAGTTGACTGCAGCTGCGGTAGCTGTTATATAGGACAGACAAGACGATCGATATCGCAGCGTATAAAAGAACACGTCGCAGCAATTAGGAAGAACGAAGGGAATAAATCAGCTGTAGCAGAACATCTGCTAGATTCGAGCACTAACCACTGTATTGAGCTCCACAACCCGCAGGTGATAGCCACGGAACGCCACCACATCCCACGGCTAGTACGGGAGGCAATAGAAATTAAAAAGCACCCCAACAACTTTAATAGGGAGGATGGTTTTAAATTGGCACAATTTATTTATTTATTTAAACTTTGTTATACCATACATACTTAGTGTGGTACAAAAGGCGGACTTAATGCTAGAAGCATTCTCTGCCAGTCAATCATGGAATCCAGTGGTTAGTTTATGTAGGTGCGAAAAAGTTAAAAGTGTTGAGCGGCAGGATGTGGTCAGTGTAGTGTGTAGGAATGTGGCAAACCAAACTCAAAAACGGACTAGACGGAAGGTAGATAGACTAATGTATTATAGTCGGCACAATCATAAGATTCCGATATGAAGGCTGTCATCACAGTGACAATAGTGAAGTACAACAAAAATCGATGCATTAAATAAACCGATTTATAAATTTAACCGATTATAAGTAATAAAACTTTCTAATCGTTTCGTTAATTAAGTTCGGAACGATAATTCATAAACCGACCTCTGATTGTTTTCTTAAAATCAGGTAAAAACAGATGTAGCATTGAGATTAACACCGAAAGGGATAATAAGGCAATTTGACTAGTAAGTTAAGGTGAGGAAATTATATTAGTTATTAAAATGGAAATTTCATTAATCTAGTGAAAACGAAGAAACTATTAAACGGTTAATAATTATCCGATTTGAGTGGAAAAGGCTTAAAAACGTATGTATCGGGAATTTATAATAGCTACGAAAAATCGCAATGCTTTAGACATATTAAGGAATCTATAACTATTTGTATTTTGAGTGTGACATGGTAGCACATACTTTCGATTATAGTAATGTATCGATTATGGTCGATTCATAAATTGTTTCAAGAGGTCACATAACTATAAATCCAGCCTCCTTATAAAACATTGTAGTGACGTCTTAAATATTTGTTCAATTTTACACAATTTATGATGTAAACTGATTAAAATAAAATAAAATTATTTAAACAATTTATAAATAACACAAATAAAAAACAAGCAGGGATGGTTTACATATTTCGCCAGAATTTCTAGTATTTACCTATGTAAGTACGTATAAGTAAGTAAGTACCTATCTAAATACTCGTAGTAAGTAAACAATATTACTCCAATTCGTTTAACCCGCTAGTTACCACTTGCGTTTAATATTACGGACTAATGCCTAATTAAAATATTTAACAAACTGTGGGCAATTTTATAACATCATGCTACGAGCAATAGAAGCGATGTACCAATAAAATATGTTGCAAAAATGGGAAGAAGTGTTTATTATCTGTAAACATAAAAACAATTTTCCAAAGCGAAGAGGAGGTGGATTCACAAGTACATTATGTACCTACTTATAAAGCTGCATTGATAATAAATATAAACTGTGTACTGTATATGCACAGTAAATAGTGCATTGCATAATTTAACCAAATTGACCTATCATTCACTACGAAATATCTTCACTTCATAGTATCATTACCAGCGGTTCAAATTAAAAAAAAATTATTTCCATAATAAGTAAATTGAAGACGTCCATACAAGGTTAGTTTGTGTTCATACATGACAGACGTCATATCGGAATCTTATGATTGTGCCGACTATAGTAGTGCCAAATGTCATTGTGTCATCTTGTCAAAAGTTTCTCCGCGCCACCGCAGTTCAGCCGTGACCACGATCCATGCAACTGGGTCGAAATATCGGCGTTCAAAAATACATATCGTGTGTACCCGTATCATAGTAAAATGTGTACAATCCGCGATGAGTTAAGTTTAAAATCAAAGATTATAATTTACAATAATTTACCTAACGATTCGCTCTAGTAGTACCTAAGTAATATCAAACTATTAATTGATGTGAATAAATCAAATATGCCCATTTATTGAATCATGCGGAACTAATATTTAGCAAATTAATAAATCATGTCCCAACTTTCCAGTTGATTGAATAAATTGCATAATTCATTTAACCACGCGAAGTAGTATCCGTCGTTAGAACAATGTTTTTATAGACTTGTCTCCGGAAATGTCGATTTCTCTGTTTTATACTTGCTTATTGTAGTTTAAAATAAGCAAGTATCGAAGTTTTATTTATTTATTTAACTATTATTTTGCAAATATTACAAGTACAATAATAATAGCTACTAATCTGAATGTTTTTATGCATAAATACTAGCTGACCCAGCAAACGTTGTTTTGCCATATAAATTATTTCTAGGTAATATGAAATATAAAATAGGGGTTGGTGATAAAATGGTGAAAATTTAGGGTTGTATGTATTTTTAATGCCACATTATAGAAAAATAAAAACAAAAATTCTTGTCCAAAAATTAAAAAAAAATGTTAAGGGTGAACAACCCTTATCACTTAGAGGTATGAAAAATAGATAGTAGCCGATTCTCAGAGTTACTGAATATGCATATAAAATTTGGTAAAAATCGGTAAAGCCGTTTCGGAGGAGTAAGGTAACTAACATTGTGACACGAGAATTTTATATATAAGATTCTATCTATCTAGCAAATATCCTTTGTACTCTGCTGGACAGGTGAGATAGTGCCAGTCAAACCTGGGTGTATATGGTTACTTTACTACTATAATATTATGGTTGGTCGGTCTGTAAACGTCGTTTCGATGTTATGTAATTAGGGCGTAAAATTATAGGCAGTTTCTATTAACTACAAAGACTTCTATAACTACAAACAAATTTTTACATAGCAATTCAGTAACATGTGCGTAAAATAGCAAATATCTGGAACTGTTCTAAAATGTATTAATTAATTAGGTATCATTTCTGATTTCTGTTCGTCGATTTTGTCAAAATTAACGCTCTGGTCTACTTTTTGAAACATGTGAGAGTTCACTTATCGGTTATCGTGAACGGCTTGTAAGCTTGTACAGGCATTGTTTTAGCGACATTTTGCGGTCCTAGTTAATAGATTGATTGCGATTTTGGGCCAGGGTCGACGCGAGATCGATTGGGTATCGTTCAACGACTGTTTTCAACACTCGGACCGCTTCGCGTTGCTCAAACAATGTGCGGTTGGTAATGTGTTACTTTATCCCCTGTTCAAATGTATGATAAATAAGTAGGTTATTATGCATTTATATTGAACAAAAGACGTCGACATTATTATTCTTATTTCTGCGTTATAAACAATCATGCATTAGGTACCTACCTACTGGGTAGCTAAGCCTTATACTTGGTGCTCCTCACGACATCTATTGGTGATGTACGTAAATATGATGTTACATACTGCACAAACTCTTTTCGCGCGGTTGCTTCTGCACGTTTTTGATGTTTAGTTTTGTTTACCGACTTCAAAAAAGGAGTTACCTCAGAACTTTCGACTTTTTATATTCAAAAACTGGTGTTTGTCGTTTGGTCCCATATAAGTTTTAGTGACATCTGGCGAGTTATTTTTGTGTTATCTGTAAGTACTCGTTGATTTATGTCGGTTAAAAAAGTTATTATTATCATAGAGAAAGATCTAAGTTATTTTGTCCAATAAATAATGCTGAAATTATATTAAATTATTATAATCTTTAAGTACGTTTGCAATTATGCAACTACATAATAATTATTATCGTACTAACTAAAGGGCGCTTTGCCTTTTAATTCTCGTCAAAGGTAAAAAAAGTCAGAAGGCATGATCTATTTTATCTATGTTGTAGTTTAAAAATGAAGATTGTATTTTTTAAACAAATATAAGTAAGTACCTACATAGTTTAAAGACTGTCAACATAGCATTTTACTGTAGGTACTTATTAGGGATTATAGGTAGTAGTCTAATTTTAGTAAAATCCTATTGGAATGCGATTGATGTATTTTCATACAGATATTATCTAATTATGGTGTTACAGTCCTACAAGGATTTTTTGGCGCGTGGCTGACGTGAGGGTGACAGAGACAGAGCCTTACAAGATCTTTTACGCGCACTTTTTAAATTCAGTTCGGATTGTTAGAAATTCATGGTTTTGTTTTGAAAAATGAGTTCTTTAGTTAGTTTAGTTAGTTAATTTAATTAAGTTGGTTTAGTTAGTTAGTTTAGTTGGGTTAGTCGGGTTAGTCGGGTTTAGTCGGGTTAGTCAGTTTAGTTAGTTTAGTGACTGTGAACTGTGAAGCACTTCTCACACAACGCTATTTACGAGCTACGCGACACTTGTCACTGACAAGAGTCGTATCGATGCGACTCCTGTCAGTGTCAGATACATACAAATTTTGGGTTGCATTGCAGTCGCGTAGCTTATAAATAGCGTTGTGTGAGAAGTGCCTGACAGTATTATTCCTGAATTTGAGGCGCCTTTTATTTTCTCATAGGGGGGGATGAAAAGTAGAGTGTATCACTCGGGAGCAAATATTTTTGGCTCGGGCGACATACTTTAAATCCCTCGCTACGTTCAGGATTCTACTAAAGAATCCCTCGCTACGCTCGGGATTCTACTCTAGAATCCCTCACTTCGCTCTGGATTCAAAAAAGCGCCCTCGCCGTAAAAATATTACTTTGCTCCCTTGTTATACAATCTACTATTTACTATTTAAGACTGACATTAATGACAAATTACGCTACAGACTCATAGCCCCACACTTGGATTCCTTACGTCTTGAGTGCTATTGACAACACACTAGATATAAAGACACACGCCTAGACGGCGAACAGAAATTTAAGCTTTTCATTAAAAAATCCGACTCGCTGGAAATCGAACCCAGGACCCGTGAAACAGCTATGTTAACCATAGCGTCATTATGGGTCGTCAACTATTCTGTGTCCTTTTCAGGATTCCGAGCTACATCTATAACAAATTTAATTGTAGGTAATCGATTCATTGTATTAAATACGACGTATGACGTAGACGCTACACAACCAAACAGTTATTTTTGCATTTATAATATTAGTATGGGTGTTCAAGTCCACTATCAGAGTTTTTTTTTGTTTCAATGGACAAAAAAGACCTTGAGTGGGTACTTAATGAACACTCTTGACATGTATGGGCATAATGTAATGCAATGTCAGTTTTGAATATTACCTTGTTTTGTAGGTTATGTGACACTATATCTATTTAATAAAACTAATTAATACTGGCCTTAGCAACGCACGGTCTGAACCAGCAAAACTAGAAGCACTAAACTTTGTATCTATAAAGCTTCCTTGTGTAATTATTGTGCTAATAAAATATTTTAAAATAAGTTTTAAAATTAAAGGTAATGAAATGCGTAGATCCTAAATGCGATATTTTTTATAACTAATCAAACAAATATACATGCTATCACAATACCCATACAAAAATTATCCTTTAATTCTTGCTAACTAGTATGACCTACCAAACCATATGACTCGTACGACCTAATTAAGTACAATTTGATTGAGCTAATACTAGAAGGCGGTCCGTTATGCCGGCTAGATCAGTAAGTACACATAAATGGTAAACGGGTTACTAAAATTGCTGACTTGAGTAAAAAAAATAAAATCTTATTGAACAAAATTCCACATTTAGGTTGCGTAATGATTATTATGTTAAGATAAAGGAAGAACCGGTGTTCGATATAAAATGATTGTGCAATAACAATCTAGAACCTTTTCGTAGCCTCGTTAATATATGTTTTTTAATACCTGTTCAACACCTTCTATATTTAAGCATTTGTCGTCTTGGCATAGATTTAGTCGTGCGTTCATTTGACGGTCAACTAGACATTGGTGTTTATAAGTGTTTCAATTAAAGTTATACAATTACGCAACCATTTATTATTGTATTATATTAAAATGACTGAAGTGCAAGTGAAAAACAGTGGCAAACAAAATAAAAGAAATGAAAAAGAAGTGGATGTATCGTGCTGGAACTGTTTTTCTACTGAAGATAATGACAAAGATTTGGATCCCATTACCTTGCCTAAAGTCCGTGAAAAACACAGGGAAAAATTAAAATTATATCCATTTCTGGCATCCGAGCTTACTAAACCAAAAGCAGTACCACTTAAACAAAAAGTAAGTGAACAATATGTTATTGGTAAAAGAATGGACGAGAGTCTTGCTAAAAAGGCTGAATTAACTAAAAATGAACCTGTAAGCCTAAGTCATAATATGGCATCCGAGCCCACTAAACCAAAAATAGTACCGCTTAAACAGAAAGTAAGTGAAAAATATGTTATTGTTGAAAGAGTGGACGAGAGCCTTGCTAAAAAGGCTGAATTAACTAACAATGAAACTGAAAGCCTAAGTCATAACATGGCATCCGTGCTTACTAAACCAAAAACAGTACCACTTAAACAAAAAGTAAGTGAACAATATGTTATTGGTGAAAGAGTGGACGAGAGTCTTGCTAAAAAGACTGAATTAACTAAAAATGAAACTGAAAGCCTTAGTCATAACCAACATTCAGTCGTAGAAAAAGGCAATAAAAATCACATTAATGTAGTAGTATCTAAAAGTGACATCCATAAACCTGAAAAAGCATCAAGTGTTTCGCAAAAAGCAGAGCCTTCTGTACAAAGTGAATATAAAAATCATACAATTATATCAGTGGCTACAGAAACTTCGTATGACAAATCCGATAATCAAGCGCCTGCTACAAACCCATCTATAATGTCAAAGGATACGTCGCAAACTATATCACTACAAACTGTGGATAAAACACACGGCTATACAAAAGATACACGCAAAAAAATCAGCGAAGAAATTTTCAGTAGTTCTAATAATTCTCCTAAAAGTGAGTCCGATTCTAACAATGTTGCAGTTATAGCAAGTCCAGAACAATACACATTAGTAACAATCAGAGAAGAAAACGATTCAACCACTAAAGGTAACAACCCCTTTTCTAAAATGCGATTTGGACTTCTAAGGAAATCAGTTTCAAAAGAGAAAATCCTCCCAGAGAAGGTGATATTAACAGGTGACGCAAATAAAAATTTACCAAAGAAAGTGACAGAATCGGTATCGAAAACCACAGTTACGTCCGATTCTCAATTCCCTAGACAGGATTCTTTGGATGGTACACAAATTCCTAGACCAAAACTACTCCATCAACAGACTACTACAGAAGCAGTAGGTAATGGTAAAATATATTCTGTTTTGAATAACACATCACACCAAAAGAGAAAAATTTCTGATTCCATTAAAACTGGTTTAGATTTCGAACCTCCACAACGTATTCTCAAGAATAATTCTTATAACACTGCCAGAAGCCCAGAACGAAAAACAGATGGCGAACAAGTGGATGTCAATGGTAAAGTAATATATAAAGTCCAAAACGAAACTCCTTTCAACGAAAAGACAGACGTAGTCCGAGAACCATTAGGTAAAGTAACAGAATGTGAAACCCCATTGAATGAAAGTATCAAAAAACAGTCCCTCCACCATAAAGAAGAAGTGCCATCTGATAAAGGTGATAACACCAGTTCTAATGGATCTGAATCTGGATATGCAGGGTCTTCAGCAACAGTACAAGATTTATTTGAAGAAGCAACGACTAAAAGCCCCAAACTTGGGAGTATTGAAGAAAATTTACCAAAAGCAGGCAGTCATAAGGAAGTTTCAGAAAATGAGACTTTAAATAATTCATTCCCACCACTAACAAGAAGTGCAGAGAAGACAATTCTAAAAACAACGTCCTTGGCTAGTGGAATGGACAATACAGGAAGAAAACCAGCATTGAAATCTATACGCTGGAGTACAATGTCTATACCTTCCAGATCTTTTAATTTTGAAGGTAACTTATTAAATTATAAATAAGTTTAGTAATAAAATTCCCATATTACAGAAATTAAATTAAAAAGTTTCGTTCAAAAATTTTTCAATTCGATTGAAATTAATAGGTTGCCTATTTAGCGTCAAAAACTTGTTTAATTTATTTAATTTTAAACATGTTTTCAACATGTTTTGAGTAAATGTGTCACGGAAACCTGATAATATCATTCCATGAGTCGAATGTAATTTTTATTAATATTTAGTCAAAGATCAGATCATCATCATCGCTATTTTGTTAAAATTTAATTTGAACATAAGTATGTGGTACTTCCAGTTTAATGTACATTACATTCCACACATTCATCTCGTACAGCATTCAATACTAATTGCTCGCTAACAATGTTAGTAGCCACCAACTCTTGTTTTGGACCGATCTGGTTTACGGATGCTATCGCAAGCGCGTACGCAACAGGAAACAACACGGGAAGCGATAGCCGTGGATTTTACATGGTTTAAATATAAAATTATTGCATTCCGACGTGTCAGTAGTGCATTACGGGTCTGAAAATGGACGCTTTAATCAATAATACGTCAGATTCGCGATATTTTTCGATAAATAATCCGGGTGTTCCGACCATAGATGATTCTATAACGCGTTATCAACCAGTGGATGTTTATAACGGCAATAATGTTGAAAGTGCTGGTGAAAAAACCTCATTTCTGAATAAGTGCTTCGCTATTTGTTGTTGGTGCTGTAAGCCTAAAGTGACCCATGATTCTCCTATGGACAATCCTAATTCAGCATTAGTTGGTCATATTGGACGAAGTTACACTTTTAATACGGAATCAATTAACAAAATACCACCGCAAATCCCGACGGTGACAGTGACGAAACCGGTGGAAGACATAGCACCTTCTAGCCAATTGAAACCGGCGGAAGACGAGTTCATTAAATATACTACGACACTTTTACTGACCAACGAAAAGGAATCCAGTGCGATAAGTTTGAGTAAATATAGTGTTCCCAAGTCCCCAAAGCGGGATAAAACCCAAAATTTTTCAGGAAACAATAGCAGTTGCAGCACTTTGAGAACTGGTGAGAAACGATCGTTCATCCGTGAGGTTCTGATGTGCCGAGATACATTTTTGAAATCTTTGGAATGGTGCGATAACTCCCTGACGAGGGGCAAAAAGTGCCGTTTGGTGAAACGAGATGAGTGGTTAGAGTTAGAAAATGAGGGTACTCATATCAGATACGTTTTGTGGATCACGTTTGGTACACGAAACGCAATTTTAGAGCACAAATAAACACCAATTTCTTAAATAATTCGGCACTCGCTATCCACGGGTTATTGACGTATTCTATTGATATAAGTAAAATAGCACGCGTTTCGGCATGCACACCAATTCGTTACAGATAAATATTATACACTTCACTTTTTCATAATCCGTAACACTTTCATAAAAGAACTGCAATATTCAATTATTCATAACATAATTATGTATTTTCGCTATTGTGACAACTCATTCAGCTGTCTCATTGTGACGATTTGGGTTAACTTCACAATTAAGTATATACTTACATGTAAAAATCTAATAATATGTTTTCTATGTTGTTTCAGACGAGGTTTACATGTCAGACTCTGTTTCCCCCGGACATGCGACGTTACCCAGGCGGTCAAACTCTCCCCTTCCCCACGAAAGAGATCTGGACAGAGATAGATTCCCACTCAACAGGAGTGGATTACAGGTACCTAAGTTTAATATAATATTTTTTGTATGTAATTGCGTCAAAACCAGTAATGTGCGTCTGTTTTATTAACCTAAAAAATTTAATTGCACACCGTCCTTTATCTAATGATCAAAATGTTCATTGTATGAGAATGTAGTAGGTACTATTCTTGGTATTGTTGATAAAATATAATGCACAAATTAAGTGCACTATTATCTTTCTTCAATAGCATATATTGGTTATTAATCGAGATCAAAGATAATCATTAATACACTCAGAAGGTACCTACTTGCCTTTATAAGTGTCAGTTAGAATAAAATAAATTAAAGCAACTCTTAATCGATGTCACATTGTTAATCCTTGAAAAACTTGATCAGAAGGTGTCAACCAGGATTTCAATACGTACGAGTACCTAATAGTGATAATAATACATATTAACTAGATTTTAGATAGTACACTAAACTTGATTGTAACATATTATTATAACATTTAAAATATAAAGATTTGTTTTGCACACCACAATATTACCGTCAATGCTCTTTAGAAAATCTTCATAGTATTAAAAATTTATATTTATGTGTTCTATTTATGTTGGCATTATATAATGCTTTTACTTAATAACTAAAGACAAAACAACAAAACAAAGTTCGTCAGTGGAACAAGCTGTGTTTGGCATATTTGTAAACTCTTGTGACAACATTGTTTAGCACCGGAGGCCGTATCCATTGTTAAGTTACGGTATGTCTTACGCGTTTCGTAACGTTTGCAAAACACTTGCAAAAAATTAAAGACAGCACTTGGATTTGAATAAGACTCTTCAATTGTGTGCATAAACAAACTGACGACCGATTTTCTTGTACAAAGAATAGAACCGTATCTATTTATCTTGACAAGTAAGGGCTCATTCCCACGGCATACGTCTTTGACGATTCGTCAAAAAACACGATACGTCTTGACGGATGGACGTTCACATTGAATACGGAATCGTGTTTTTTCACGATTCATCAAAATATCCGCATTGAAGTTCACATTTATTTCGTGATTTAGCTCAGTTCAGATGGTTCAGAAACACAATGGACGTGAATACTACAACGGATCTGTCATAATCATAAAACATTCACGATTCGTGATTTCTAAAAGACGTATCCGTCATAATCATAAAACATTCACGATTCGTGATTTGTAAAAGACGTATCCGTATTCGTCTTTTTTCACGATTCGTCAAGCGTGTGAACATGAGTATTTAAAAAGCATTGCCGCCGTCAAAAAAAATAACGAATCGTGAAAAAAGACGATTCGTGAAAAAAGACGATTCGTCCTCGTGTGAATGAGCCGTAAGAGCTACAATAATAATTGTTACGGAAATAACTAATATTTACAACGTGAAAGTTTCAAGCGATTAATTAAGGTAACTTCAAATAAATATTTAAGGTACAAACCAGCTACCCAAAATCCCATCAGATTTTCCCTGGGCGATGGTTGTTTACCTACGAGAATATTTGAGGCATAGTTCATACTGTGTACCTACAAAATATATTAATTTTATTATTTAGCTCTTACATAGGTATAATCAAAATCAGGCCAGACCCATTTAGAACGAAAAACTATTGAAAATAAGACGAGAACTTCCAATATTCTTACTAAATAATGAAGTGATCTTGAAATTAGTGTCATATAAAATGTTTATTCTTCATGATATGCTTTTATTATTATTATTTATTTACGTACACAAATAGCTGTAGCGTAGCGTAGTCACAAATAACTGTTTTATATGTACATAATATGAAAGCAACTCTTGTCCACCTACCTAACCGACATTATTGCACTTTAAATCTTGTGATTTGATTCAGATGAAATTTGGTATCCAGATAGTTTTAATTTTAAACCCTCCGAAAAACAGGATAGTTTTTATACCTACCGATAAATTTTTTTAGGGATCATTACTATTAGGTATTGGAATTTTGTCGTTTTCCAACACCCACACAGACAAAGCCGCGCTAGTTACAAATAAACGGTTATCGTCCAACGTTATCGCATTGAAACAATGAAAAAATCAGCAACAACACCAAAAATAAATCCTGTTAATTGATATGCATCTCTAAATAGCGATATGTGCCGTATTTAGCATGTTGTAGGTTTATTTACGAAATGTTGTAACATTAATCCCTTGTAGAGAGGTAGTGTGGGCAGTGGTAGACTCGATAACGCTGTTGCTCAATGCCATACGCGGGGTCTGGCCCGCTTCACACCGCGGTACCGATAATATATGTGATTTGTAAGTGTTGCAACTCATGCAGTAATCACGTGGATTGTACCTAGAATTACTTTTTATTTTTTAATGGTTTTATGAACGAAGCAGTAGTAAAGATGTTGTTTATAAATCGCTTTAAAGTATTGTCTCTCGAGGTTAGTAGGTCACTAAATAAAATGCATATTCGAATCTTTCCAATTCCACACATACCTAGTAGGTATGAGCTGCACGATAACTGAAGGATTAATCTACATCTTTCTCATTAAGCGTAGGTAGATTAGGTACTGACGTACTTAATTGCTAGTAGTCGGCAAAAACATAAAATTGTATAGGACCTACCTAGTACTTATTTCTCCGTTTCATATCCGGGTAGTCGGTCATATGATATTGACGATATTATTAAATTAAATAAAAAAATACTCCATTCATCTTCTTAAAAATCAGAAATTTATCCATAGCCAACCTTATAGTGAATAATTATGTAAATTAAATGTCCATCGTAATGTAAGTATACAACCATACCGGCTTTAACTTTACTGAATATGGAATCTTGTATTTATCTTCAATCTTAAATCACTACGACATTCGAATCGAAACAGTTTGTATAATCCTATTCATAAAGGCGTGGAAGAAAAACAATTTAATGGAGTATGACGTAATGTAAATATTGAATTAAAATGTAAGTATCAGAACAAGTTATTAGACGGCCTTCGCGCTACACACTGCTCATAAAAGTATTTGTACAACACATGTACTATATAATATATAGATAGGTATATAAATAATCACATACGTTTTTATTACCCACATATCAAATGGCGAGAGGTAGATAATGCATTGCAAGCTGGTGCGAGTTGGTAATGATACTATGTTCGCAGATCAACACACGATGTCGTCTGAATCACACTGTTTTATCTCACTCAACATTCTCAACTAATTAAGTTCTAGTGTTTTTTACTATAAATTTGTGCTCACAATGAAAGCGAAAAGCGTGCGTTCACTGTCTCTACCAAGAGGTACTCAGGTATAAGAGTTTATATTGACAAGACGCCTTTTGATCATAAGTAAACTTTATCCAATACTAGCTTTTGCCAGCGGCTTCGCCCGCGTGAATTTCGTTTAAACTTCACCCCTTTATTTCACCCACTTAAGTGTCATAAACGTAAGAGTAGATAAAATATAGGTATACTTAATCAGAAAGCTTCGAACTGCTAAGCTATCGGGAGTTACACGTGTTATTGTGAGTCAACCATAAAAGGTAGACATATGCTATCGTGGAATATTTTTTATATAATTTTAAGGAGAACATTTCCGTCATACATGATTTCTGTGTAGCTTTAACCATTAAGGTTGCACACGCGACGGAAGCTTAAAAAATGGAGTAACTTCTCACGTTTCCCCAACATTTCCCTTCACTGCTCTGCTCCTATTGATTGTAGCGTGATGAAAAGTATACTATAACCAGCGCGGGAGTATGAAAAATAATTGTACCAAGTTTCGTTAAAATCCGTCGAGTAGTTTTTGTTTCTATAACGGTTATACATCAGACAGACAGACAGACAGACAGACAGACAGACAGACAAAAGTTTTACTGATTGCATTTTTGGCATCAGTATCGATCCCTAATCACCCCCTGATAGTTATTTTGGAAATATATTTAATGTACAGAATTGACCTCTCTACAGATTTATTATAAGTATAGATAATACAAATTTGAGCCGGAATCTGCTTCATTTATCGTCAATAAAGCTGATATTGCCGCGGCAATGTATTTTAATATAATTACTAATGAACGTGATTTACACTACGGATTATTCACATACTATACCTACTTGTGTGTTGTTTGCGTATACGTTGAAGTTAATTGTATTGTATTGTTGGTATTCCAGGCACGGTCGGAGTCTATGGCGTCGGTTTATTCCGGGGCCGGAGAGGGTATGCGTGGAAACGTGACGGTCCGGGGTGAAGTGCAGTTCTCTCTGCTGTACAACTACCGGCTTGGAGCCTTGGAGGTTGGCGTCCGACGGTGCCGAGACTTGGCTCCCGTGGACGTCAAACGGAACCGATCAGATCCTTACGTCAAGGTTAGTATCAATGATTTACCTATTTGTATTTGTTTTTTGTATTTGATATGATAGGGAAGTGGAAACTTCTGGTAGGATGACAGTTGTCATTAAGGGCGCGTTCCATTAGCGACCAAAATGCCCAAAAAGACACTTTTTCTACAGAAAAATGAACGTTTTGAGAGTTATGATCGAATTACGGAACGCGGCCTAAGTAACACATTTGTCTATCTACCTTCTGTTTAGTTCGTTTCGTGTGTAGATTACGAATTGAATAAACAGCATTGTTGTAAATTCTCATTATCATACACCAACCTCTAATTTGGTCTGAGCTTCTGCGTCCAAAAGTCGTAAAGTCAAATAAATGGAATATTTAAATGATCTAGTATTTAGATTTTAGAAGTAAATATAAATAGCATTCCGGCTATCCAATTTTTACACCTACATACATAATGTTAAAACGGTCATATTGAATTAATTCCAATAGTGGTTTTAGAACCTGATATCTGTTCGAATACCTTAAGGCCGCAACACAAATCGGGATTACGATATTACATTGCCTCAGCTCAGTACTAAGAGACGTCCGCAAAACCACAGGAATGCGTTATGTAATACGATCCTTATTGCATAAATACCTAAATCGGACTATTGTAGGCTATCTTGTGAGTCGTGCTCCTGATTTAAATGGTTTACCGAGTAGTAATTGTAATTAAAATTATGCATATTCAAGTACTTTATCAGCGGTTCTATAGATTTTTTACTCAAAATCCATATTATCAGACATCAAAGTAAATAACGGATATAACGGATGTCTAATTTATGTTCCAGTTCATCCTTTTGGGTGTTAAGTTATAATATGGCAATGGTTAAAATTAGATTTACCGTAGCAAACTTTACATACTTACTAAATGCAAATAACTTGTCGTAAGTGTAAATAGGGATCAGTCATGAGATTGAGGACTTGATGTTTTTTCAGTCCTCCAACAATAAAATTATCCTCTATTCATAAATGAAAGTATCGGGAGTGTTTATGTCACCCGAAGGCCTCTAAGGCCTAAAAAGTTATATCTGATAGTAACACTCGGGACCAACTGCTTAACGTGCCAGAATGATTTGTTTAATAGACAAATGCTGCATTCATATCTGCAGACATCGTGCGTGGCAGACACGTGGCGTAACAGACAAAATAATATTCTTTCATACCCTTATTCACATTTAGAACGCAGCGCAGCGCAGACGGCTACATTTTCAACGAGAATGTTGTCTGCCACGCGACGTGTTGCGCGTG
This sequence comes from Hesperia comma, assembly GCA_905404135.1. Taxonomy (NCBI): domain Eukaryota; kingdom Metazoa; phylum Arthropoda; class Insecta; order Lepidoptera; family Hesperiidae; genus Hesperia; species Hesperia comma. Next base: position 7,346,075 of record FR990021.1, on the reverse strand, counting down.
TCTGTAGATATTAATTGAGCATAAGCCAACCCTATCAGTCCGCCCGACAGCCTGTTTTCGCAGATGAAAGTGTCGGAAGTGTTTATGCCATCCGAAAGCTTCCGACATGGCCTAACGATTGTTATCTGATAATAGTAGAACGGGGTTTGTTTAATATCCCACGTTTATTAACCAACTTGTCTAACCCCAAATTCCAACCTTCCAGGTGTACTTGTTACCCGACAAGTCCAAAGCTGGCAAAAGGAAGACGAAGGTGAAGAAGAACACCCTCAACCCGGTATTCGAGGAGACGTTGACGTTCGTGCAGCCCCTCGCCTCGCTGTCCGCGCGGACACTGTGGCTGAGCGCGTGGCACGCCGACATGTTCGGCCGGAACGACTTCCTCGGCGAGGTGACGCTGCCGCTGGCCGACGTCGTGTTCGACGACCCCGCGCCCATGTGGTACAAGCTGCACGAGAGGGTTTGTACCTTATTTTGTTAAGAACACGCTAAACCCGGTATTCGAGGAGACGTTGACGTTCGTGCAAGCCGCACGAGAGGGTATGTTTCTGTTAGCTGGCCGCGTCAGCGTCACACTAGTTTCGAGTGACTTTGCAGTTTTTGTAGTTCTGAACCTCCCCCCCCCCCCCCTCTTTACAAGCCGCACGAAGCAGCTAGTGGCTGAAACCCACCAAGGGTTCTAACCACTAGCTGTCCATTATGTCACATTAAAGGCCTTTAATTACGTGCTTTTGATCGTCGAACACCCTCCCCCCTTCCCTCTCTTTATCTCCCTCATTCCCTCTCTTTATAAGCTGCAGGAACGGGTGCGTATCTAGACACTTGTTTATTACGTCACACATAACGACACGCTTGTTTTGTTTCTGGAGTGCCGTGCTGCATCCCCACCTCGAGTGGGTTCTAGCTACTAGCTGGCCATAACGTCACATTACGTCACGCTGATTTTGTTTTGGAGTACCGAAACCGCCCCTTTACAAACTGCACGAAAGGATGTATGTAGTAACGATGAGGTAACTGGACATAACAAAAAGAGATTACGATTGTTGAAGTTAAAAAAATTAACTCGAATATTCGATTTGCCTCCCCCTTCTCCTAGGTCAGGTATTCAGTATCCTTGCCTCCCCCTTGATTAGGACCTAGGTACGTCCATGGTCCAAGTCATATTATTATACTTAATGCTCAATGAGGGTAACCGCGTGTGAATTCGCCGCTAGAGGCGCTAGTGGAAAGTGAGGTCTGTCTGTCACTTCTCACCAATGATAAAAGTTTAATCATTGCTTCTCGCTTGTCTGAATGTCACTTGTCACTGTTTATGTATGGGTGGGCTTTGACAGCAGGACCTCACCTCGCCGGTGGCGCCAACTGGTGAGCACAAAAACGGCGACCCTCATTTACTAACCATAAAATCTATTTTCCATCCTTCGTAATACAGCTGATAAAACAAATGTAGGTCATTTAATCTACGGCGAAGGCTTAAATTTAAACCATAATATCCTTACGTGATTTTAAATTTAAACAATCTTATGATTTTTTCCTGCAATACACAATTCAAATTCATTCATTTGCTAAGAAATTATTAATTTAACTTGTCGATAAATATTTTTATGAAAAATAGTCAAAAAAAACCGCAGCCGGTAGGATTCGAACCTACGCTCCCAGAGGGAATCTGATTTCGAGTCAGACGCCTTAACCACTCGGCCACGACTGCACATACTTTACGTCATGAATTAAACAACCCAAAGTCTTAAAGACGACAAATTACCAAACAATAAAAAAAAATATATTTAAATACCCTTTAATATCTAGTTGAATTTCAACCGAATATTAGTTAATTAGAACTTTGTTTTTACCGATGTGCACCTAAAATCTAATAGGCACATCTAAACAGTTTGACATAATTACGCCTTTGCTTAATAAAGTGACATAGAGAATAATCGTTTTAAAAAAGTCTCTGACAAAAGAAATCAAAATAGTGAATATGTACACGAGTCGTAAAATACAAACTTTCCTGCCTTGGTTAGACAATGTAATGTATAACGATATTTTACGAGAAGTGTTCACCCTGTTACCTCTTGACAAAAAAAATATAGCTAATCTTAACGTGCCTGGATCCCGTAGTGAGTTCAATCCGGATAGCTCCTCCAACAAAAAAAACATTAGGACAGTTGGATAATTGCGCAACTTCAACAGCGTGACTCAGGCATCCTGAAGTCACACGAAGGTATTGCAGTTTTGCAACTGCGATATAGTGATTCAGGTTTGGTGACGTCATCACATCATTCACATCCCTTGCCTTTGATTTCAATTTTCAATCCAAGTCATTACCAGTACCTACATTTCCAGACGGAGCAATTCGACGAGCACCAAGGGTCGCGCGGCGACCTCATCGTGGGGCTCAAGTGGGAGGGCGACGCGCGCGGCAAGGGCACGCTGCATGTCCTCGTCAAGGAGGCCAAGAACCTCGTCGCCACCAAGCCCAATGGCTTGGCTGATGTCTTCTGCAAAAGGTACGGTATTGTGTGGTATGTAAGGTTTGTTGTTATGTGTACTGTGAAAAGTACTGTAATGTGTGCTGTGTGCTGTGAAAGGTACTGTTATGTGTGCTGTGAAAAGTACGTAATGTGTGCTACATAAGGTACGTCCATGGTGTGCTGTGTAAAGTACGTTAATGTGTGCTGTGTAAGAGGTACGTTGGGGTAATACCGGACGGATTTACGACAAGTTCGAAGGATGTTGTAAAAACTTAAATTTTGTGAGTTCAGTAAGTGCTATGTCAATGAAATATAGTGCAAACGGATGATGAATAAACATAGCATAATTTAAAATAGCATTTCTCTTCGTACACTCAATATTTTATATTTATACGCTTAGAAAAACTCGATATACTTTTTTATGAGTATAATCACAATTTGGTCATTAAGGGGGAAGTTCGGACAGTAATTTAAAACTGTTTCTATTGCAAAGAACACAAGGTGTTTGACAAGGATATATCCGATCTTTTATGTGCTTTAATATGATATCAATGAAATCTATATAAGGCTACGAACATAGATGTTCCAGATGATTACTTTTTTTTCGCTCTTTTTTTCGTTCGGGCTGTCCGATCTTACCCCTTATATTAAAATTAGGCGATTTAATGGTTCCCAAAGTTTAGGTTCTCTCGACATTTGCCTCTAATAGAATTATCGTTAAATTGCTACAAGTGAATGACCTTTACTTACTACTCTTCTTTATGTACATACGTATAGGTACAAGTAGTAATTTCAAGCAAATTTATGTGTTTAAATATAAGTAAAACTATGGATATGAGAGAGTGATAAAGGGAAGCCAAGGAGACTAGAGCCAAATTATGAATTGGTAGAATAGTTTTTAAAATAATAAGCGTGTACATTAGTAGAAAATTAGATTTATTAAGCTTTAAGAATTATTTTTATTATTATTAATAAGCACATACATTTAATAATTATAGCTGTTATTTTTTTCTTAATGTTCTAAATTATATATTTTTTTTAGCGATGTATGCATTTAATCTATTAGGATACTTCAAGTTACGTTGCTTATTCTATAATCAGATTTTTGTTATTATAATCTATCTTGGTTTTTAATCATATATTATAAAAGCTTGACAACCATTACAAATTTCATCACTTGGCGCTGATCGGATATTTTTATCCGATCTTCACCCGAGAAGGATAACACCGGATTTCAGCCTGCAGAGATACTAGACGGATATCAATTAGTTCTATCTAATTACCACTGCTTAAATTTTAGTATTTAGGCAAAATAATAATAAAATACATTATACTTTCGCTACAATATTCAATAAAAAATTGAGGGGGAAGACCGGATGGACAAAAATTTTGGAAAATTTACCTTGTTAACTTTAAAAGCATGTAGCATACGTGCGTCTTGCAGGAGCGACTGGCGACCACTGCTGGGTGGGGCGTAACAAAATTATCTTTCGCGCAGTGTGGCTAACATTGAAAAATAAAGCCAAAATAGTGAGTTATTTGATTCCAACGGTCTTACCCCACCACCGATCTTACCCCAACGTACCTTATGTTATTGTGTGCTGTGAAACTTTTATGTGTGCTAGGAGTTCAGTGATGTGAAACTGGGCTCCCGATCTAAAGACAGGGCTGCCGTCATCTGCATGAGCGCCCGCGTGCAATATGTTCCACGCACTTAATTAATATTAATTGAGGAAAATATCGTGAGGAAATCTGCACAGACGCGAATTCGCTGTGATGTTCTCAGAGGTGTGTGAAATTCGCCAATCCGCACTTGGCTTGTTATGTAATAAATAATTGTTGTGTTTTTCTTTTCTTGTAAAGAAAACCTAACTATAATATTTAATTTTATGATATTTATCGTGTTTCTTTTTATTTTTAGGACAGAACAATATTAACACCCATTTAGGTTACCAAAATTAATTAAATTAGGTGCGTTATTTTAAACTAACAACTAATATGCTAGTGATATATTTTTCGTATTGTGGTTTATTAGAGTGATTATAGTGTGCCAGTTAACATTTAATTTTTATGTATTAATTGTATTTGTTGTATTCCGAAGATCCTACTTGATAAAATAGCTACTAAAAGACCCCATCTTATTTAGATTTTTTTGTGAATTTGGGCCTATATTAAACATGACCTCCATTAAACATAAATAAAATAATTAATGCTGTAAAACCTACCCACACTAAATCAATGAAGGCTTTAAAACTATTATAAATTTTAGCTAGAACAAAAATATGTGATATTATCCAACCTGATTACATTTGTACCTAACTATAAGACACTAGATAATTAGTAATTCACTTTAGCAATCGTGTGGCCCTTGTTGTTTAGATCCAACACAAAATATGCTACTTACCCACGTTTTTCCTTTCTCCCTTATATTCATAGTCAACAACGCATCAGTGATAACTTTGGTATAGCGTATAGCTAATGTTTATGGGCGATTGTGACCACTTACCATCAGATCGCTCGATCGTGTATTAGTTTATTATAGTATTTACTTAAAATCCTTAATTAAATCTATAATATTAATTACAGCTATCTTCTACCGGAGCGTGGTCGTTTAGCGAAGCAGAAAACTAGCGTAGTCCGTCGATCTCTCAACCCTCGCTGGGAGCACACATTCACGTACCGAGGCCTGACGCTACAAGAACTAGCTACTAGAGCCCTGGAGCTCAGTCTGTGGGACCGGGACCGACTCGCCTCCAACGATTTCATGGGAGCCGTCAGACTTTCTCTTGGAACTGGTAAGAATATTTTTATATTCATGTGTGAAGTAGTGTGGTCAACAAAGTGTTGAGTTTTACTTTGCACTGGTAAGATTGATGAAAGTGAGACCAAAATAAAAACGTCATTTAATTCCCTTGTTACATTTAACTTGCCGTGACCAACTGAACATGACCTAATTTATGGATGGTCCTGACTTCTTTAATGCGTAGCTGATCAATTGAACTAGCAAAAAAATGTTTCCAAACACCCACTTCCGAAATAGGTTCGGATCTGCTTTTGATTTAACAAAGCATCCAAAAGTGAAGAAGACTGTTGTATTCCACTTTCAATAATCATATTATTTTTTCTTTCTAGGTAATTACATGGGAGCGAGCGTTAACTGGATGGACAGCATGGGTAAAGAGGTCGGGTTGTGGCAAACCATGATGCAGAGACCTAACTTCTGGGTGGAGGGATCGTTGCCGTTGAGGCCGCAACTCAACAACTGACCTACCGGCCTGCACATTGTACATACATCTGGAATAATATTTTAAGTGTGTGGAATCTTTTCTTTTCTATCTGTATTAAATATCTTGAATGAGTATTTTACACTACAGTACCTACTCAAAATTGAATTTCAATTGTAATATGAATCGTGTTGTGTTCTTGGAGTTTCTCGGGCCTATGGCATCTTATACTTGTACTTCAAATACCCGGCGAAGACATTTAAAATCTTCTGAGTAATATCACTTCTTTCTATTTCCTTTTCGATTTGATATCTATGATATTTAATTTTCATCATTGTGAAGATATAATTGAATTATATACTACTACTATATACTATTGCGAATCATTTCTGATGTTATAATTTATTATAGCATCAATAGCATGTTTATAATTATGTATTAACTTGTGTTTTGTGAAAATAATGCATGGTATTTCTCCGTTCCATTTATTGAACAAACGTGCCAAGATATATTTACATTTTGATGTAGATATTATTCTTAATTACAAGACTACTTATTTTTAAATAATGGTATTAAAATTACTTATATGTAAATCGAGTAACCTCCGGCAGGATACTCTATATTTTATTAATACCTGTTTATTAACAAAATATCTACTTATACACTACTTACGTAATATCCTGTGACATAAGTGATGTCAAACATTCCAGTTTTGTGATGAAACTTCGTAGGGTAATTTAAGACTAAGACTTAATTATGACAATATTATAGATTTTGTGTAACTGCCTGTATTTGTTAAGCGTTTAGTTGTAGTTAGACAAGGTAACGCATTTAAATTAGGATTATAATGTACAAATTTAAGTGTACATGAGCTACCTTCGCTCATGCGTATTGTGATTTTGGTTAAGTTTATAATTTCTAACTGAATGGGAGTGTTCTAATGTACCTAGAAATTATTAATTATTAATAAATCTTGCATGTACTTGTTATATTTATGAATTATGCTGCGACATATTTCTTTTATTTTACCCCAATCCTGTCAGTGTTAGCAACAACCTGCTATATGTAACATCTACTTAATATTAAGTGCCGCATCGTTTTATAAGTATTTTATATAAATAATAATGTAAAGTTATTTTTAAACGATCGAATAAATATTTGCGACATTTACTGTGGAGTTTCATTTCAAAACTTTTAATAGTATTGTAATTTATGTTTTACGAGCTTTTATACAGTAATATTTCTTTTCAACACACTTGCTCGTAAAGTTGCTATTTTTTCTTTAGTCTTACGCCCGGAATGCGGTTTATTACACACTAGTGCGTTTTACTTTTCATTGCCGCACTAGTGTTTTTCTTATTCCACTTTTTTTTTAATATCCGTAAAGAGGTTGTTACCAACAGATTTATTATTTTGTAAATAAATAAACTTGTTGTACTTAGTCAAAATCTGATAAGATTATACTTCATCTAATTATCTATTAAAACATTTAAAAAATACAATATTTTAAATCATTTATTACCGTAAATTCCTATTAGAAATACATAATTATTTAGAATATATTGTGGCTGAATAGCGGTGTTCTTTGCCTCTGGACTTAGCATAGTTATTCAACCAAAGATACGGCGCGCGAAAAAATAAAATAAACCTCCGCGCCATTTTGTGCAAACATTTGTTCGTTTATAATTTGCTAATTTGTGACTGAAAAATGTCGATACCTAATTGTTTTTTTCTTCGCAAGTGTGTTGAAAAACGTCGTATGATACGCGTGTGCTTTGTTCATTACAGTCTTGGCTCTAAGTATTACAGCAATACCGCAATACCGCCTCGACTGTAATGACCAACTTCGCGCACTGCACTTGTATCATAATGTACTATTATCGCACCGCCGAACAAGTGTGTCACCAACGGAAAAATAAATTGAATACATAATTATTGTCGACTGAAAATGATTTAAGAGGGGGCATGATGCTGGAAAAAATCAAGTTTGATACTTACGCATACAAAATTCTCTTGAAAGGCGGGGCGGATCCGCCTTTCAAATGCATTTTATATTCCTAAACATTTAATTTTAAAATCGTCAATAAGTACAAGACCTTCGATAAATGAATTTGCATTATATATTAAAATATTTGTCCTAAATAGGTACCATGTTGTAGTCGTCGAAGAATTTGTTTTTTTTTTCTATCGAGTAAAATTTCTTTATTTAGGTTTTCTGTTAATATAGTACCTTGGCATTATAATGTAGTATTACCAATACGGCCAATACCATTTACCATGCATAGACATATATACCTAGACCGGCCTTGCACGTTCGAATGTGCGTGAAGTTGGCGCGATGGAATTTTGTTACTATATTTGAAAACGAACAGATTACATAGTGATATCTCGCTTCCGCGTTTCGAAGTTTTAGTCGTGCTGTCTTTGTTACTCTTACATATGTCACGCGCCATTTTACTAAAGTTATTATTTTAGAAATAGTGAAGTTAATTTACAATAATTCAATGTTTACATAATGAAATGTGATTCCTTTGGACTTTATTTGTGTTTCTTGAATTGTTAGAATATTTTTGAAGGCACAGGAAGCCATATTTTCTACATTTGCGGACGTAATTACTGAAATCAATTTTGAAGATGTGTACCTCGCTGCTGTCTACAATAGACTGACTTGATCAATCACACAACCTAATGTTGACCACTCGTCGTGCGCCTTATGTATGTTACGGGCGCATCTTTACTTTCTACATCCATGTTACCATGCCTTTTTTCACGTTACAGTTACTTGATCTATTTTGCTGTACGCCCCCCTTAACAGCTACTTATATTATGTATAATAAGCTGGAAGCGTGCAGCTTTCCAGGCAAATCCAAAAAACACGTTCGATTTTATGGCCAAAATGGTGGTAGGCGGGGGGGTGTGCGGGCGGTAGGATAGTTAGCAAATACCATGGTCGTAAATACGTCCATGACCAATACGAAGTATGTAATGCATCACAAAATTCACAAAGCACTCATGACCGCCGTGTTTTGATTGGTCAGTTTAAAGATTTAAAGATTTAAAGATTTATTTATCAACCAAAAAACAGATTTACAATTGTAATGTTCGTAAACAGCAGCAATAGTATAAACTGTGTCGCTACTGTTTACGCCCACCTCGGAGTACTTACAATAAACCTATTAAACTATTATTATAATACTTAGGTTTGTTACATTTGTTACTTGTTACTGTTAGGGCATGCAATTATCCGCCCGAATTTACTATCCGGATAAAACGGATAGTTGATTTTACTATCCGGATATTATCCGGATAAAACGGATAATACGGATAATCAATGTTTTTCTAAAAAAAATAACCGTAGTATGTATTAATTTTACTTTATTTGTTAACTATAGTGTAACGAATCATAAACCTTTACATATTTTTGACTTCCTCTTAATAAAATTCTAAATTATCGAAAATTGGAAGTTACTTGTCTCACTTCAACTTCCAAAAATCGAGTTTTCATCAGATATCCACGTTTTGGGATCCTAGGAAACTGTTCTGGCTATCCCCGCGATGGTCTATATGTAGGTGAACCTGTCATAATTTTTTGATGGCTTGACCAATTGAATTGCGGTCAAATAACTTCCAATATACTATAATGTTTAGTTCTATAATCTCTCAAATCCGCAAAGTACCTACTTAAACATCAGTTAATCTTTTTGGAACAAAAAAATGAAACTGTTTTTAAACATAACTGCGAGACTTCGTGTCATATTTTTTTCCGGGGTGATACATGAGTTTGCAAAGTGCGAAGCAAGCAAGAAATATAAGTGCGAAGCAGAAAGCCTTTAATTTCACCGTAACATCCAAAAATCTTGGTGCGAAATTCTGTGACTAATCAACCCCGTGTCTATTGCCACAGGTCCATGTGTGGATGCTAGAAATACCGTATTTATCTCAACTAATACCTCATTAGGATATCTCTGAGAGATTCGGTTTATTAAGAAAGAGAATAATGGAATCAAGGGTAGCAAACGAGCGAACAGCACCACCCTCACGGTGTCAACCATGACAATTTCGACCGAAAAAAGACTAAATTTAGGGACTAGGATAGTAAGCCCAGTTAGAAATGATGGTAGTCCGTTAGTTTTGTTTATAAGTGTGAGGGCTTGGACAGGGACTGTTAAAGATTCTCAAATCCTTACAGTGTTTAGACGTGAAAAAAGCCAGTGGTCTTGATGGTATTCCAATGAATGTACTAAAAGCCTGTATACTTGACACGTCTATTCCGCGTTACTTTCAAAACTGGATTATTATCAAAATCTTGGTAGCTTGCTAGCGTGCCGCATGTCTTCAAATAAGGTACTCGTAGTTATATCTTAGTAATTATTGGCCAATTTCAATTACCTCGCTATAGTTTGTGTCTTATTGCATGCCAAAAACAAACTACCTTCTTAGGGACAATAGGCATAGGCTTACTTAGCCTTTATGGAAGCTCCCGATTTGTTAATTCCTTGGGCCCTATCGTAACGGCTAAAGACTTCTTTAGCAAACGTTCCTCCAGGTTGTCGTTTCTTCAAGACTGTGGCCGCTATTTCTACTGCACATCGATGTTAATGCTCTTACCGAACATCGAAATACGCAGAGGATAGCATATAAGAGAGATGCTGTAGAGTGCTCCGGCCAGTATGGATGAAGACAATTTCGGGTAGTGTTTCAATGGGAAGATACTGAATCTTCTGAATCGTGTGATATTCAAAGTCATAAAAACACAGTTTATCAGTTTACTACCAAGAGGAGCTCGTTCATGTTGACTGCTATACTTTTAAAATGGAACCATATAATTCTTTGGCCGCCTTTAGTTGCTGGTAGTAGTTTCCTTGAACCTCAACATTGGGCGGTTCTGAAGAACTATCGTTTTTGGAAGGGTGCAACACCAGAGGGGTCGCCATTGCTTCCCAGGCGAAGGCTTAATTAAAAAGGTGGCGTGGAATTTCGGTAAAACAATTTTTTGGATCATAATGCTATGAAAAATTTGGTATAAGTTGCAGAAGCCACCGCCAAATAACCAAAGAAAGACTTAAAGTATTATATTTTCGTAACATAAGCATACAAAATGTCCCTAAATGGTTTCAATATGATTTAAAATTACTATCCGTTTTATCCGGATAATAGAAGATTTACTATCCGGATAGTATTTTTTGGCGGATATCCGGATATCCGGATATCATGCCCTAGTTACTGTACCTGCGCAAATATCTCGGAAAACGAAGTTCACATCAGCCGAGTTTTAATGAATTAAGTGTGGGCCAAAAAGACGATACCTACCTATTTGAGGCTTAAGCACTGTAAACGTAAATAAAGCCATTGATCTATAAGGTAAGTATATTCCTATCTCTATGAATAAAGCAAACAAAAACGCCTGTCTTGTCTTTTGACTTGCTATCAAATTTGACAGTTTGATTTTGTCAATATTGTTTGTCATGCCATGTCAATAATTATTGTCAACTCAGACAGCCTGACAGCCTAGCCTTGTGACCTTGTGCATTTTCAAATTTAATTTACTTACGCTTTGCTATAAAAATCTAACTTAAATCTTGTTTTTAAATTAAACGTACGATGGAGAAGTACATACATATTTCGATAAGTTTGTTATTTACACTACTATGTTTGAAATCAGGTTGGTACAAAGATTTATTGAATAAGATTACAGAAACAACGCCCATCGACAGTATGTTATAATTTTATTTATTTTTTAGTTAATTCAATAGAATGTTATCAGTGTTCGGGGACGGATTCAAATAATCCGTTTGAGTGCAATGAGTTCTTAGAAAATGATATAGATTTAGCGCCTTCCGACTGCGCAAATATTCACAACGCTCAGTACTGTATCAAACATGTAGGAAGGTTTGAAGGTGAGAGACCCTACGTAAACCAGGTCTGGTGGTGATATGGGGTGCACGTTGTCTTAGGAATAGTATGATATAATCAGATAACTTTGGCACTTGAATTATTAACAACAATAACAAGGTATAACAGGGTTATGGATGGTGTTTACATAAATAACATTTCTATTTATTTATTCAAACTTCAATTTATTGTATTAAAGCATCATGATTTCTACTAACAACATTTACATTTTTGGCATTTTTGCTCTCCTAATCAACCTCTGGTCAGTTTGAACACTACAAAATGGCAGCAAGGATGGGATAGTAAAATTCAAATCTTTTTTAATATAATTCCTGATAATCAAGATTAAAATTAAATGTTTACATACTAAATTTGTAATTTACAAGTCTCGTAAAAGTATAACACATAACAACTAACCGCAGCATAATGTTACTTATTATAATAATGATAGTGAGTACCGAGCTACACTAACCTTATTGTGTAAATAAAATATAAGTATGTAACACAGGTGCTGCAATAGATTGCTATCAGTGCAACTCATCCTCAACTATGGAGTGTGGGGACGGCTTGATGAGTTTAGACGGTGGAGCGTTAGTTGCCACACCCTGTAACCATGTTTACAATGCACATTTCTGCATTAAACAGATAGGTCTTCAATCTCAAGTTGTTACTTTTGGATTTTTTTTTGTTGCACATTTATGTGTGAGATATCACAATTTTTAGATGCATTTATTCAAAATTTTCATTAAATTTCCTCGCATATTTCCAAAACAATGTCTGTTAAACTGCCTTGCTATAAATATTGCAGTTTTAAATAGTTTTTTTTTTGCAAACATCACAACTCTAAATTGGTTTGAAATTGTAAATTATAATATTACTTTAGCAAGGATGTAAAGTGTAAACGGTATGTTTTAAACCTGGTTACAATGGAGTTTTAAGCCGCATAACAATTAAAACTTATACATTTTGCCAATATTTATTGTAAATAGTAAATATACAGTAGAACCAAAGTTAGAATGCGCGTAGCATTCTTCGCCATTGTTCGGGATCGGTCGTATTTCCGAAGCGTTGTCAGATGATATCTATATAGAGTGGAAAGTACATTTACTTCATGCATAATTTAATATATATTTTTTTTGTGGTAAAAGAGATAAATTAATATTGATTTATCAGTAACGAGATTTCACGCATGACCCACATAGGAAAGCGACGACGACGATTTAACGATGGAAAAAAGAAGGTTTAAATGAAAAGAAGATTTAGGTATAAGTATTAGGAAAAAAAAGTTTTATTTAATCAGAATCGCATAACAGAACATAGGTTAATATTTAATCAGAATCAGGGAGATTCTCTATTCCTGACATCATAGAGTCATCGGAATTTTCATCAAGGTCTCCAATTTCACTTATATCACTGCTATCTCCTGTGTAAATAATCATTTCATCTGAATAACTGTCGATTCTTGACTCATATTTCCTATACTCATCTTCGCATTTAAGGGCATGATCACGAACTTTTTTCCATTCTTCCGAACCTATATTGTTGATTTTTTCTAAAATAGCTTCTTTAACTGACGTAACGTTCATTGCAATATTTCTTTTGGCAACGTGTTGTTTTATTTGCGCCCAAATGTTTTCGATGGGGTTGAAATCTGGATGATATGGTGGCAATCGTACAATTTTATGCCCATGCTCCTCCATTATACGGTCAATGGCAAATTCTGTGTATTGTTCTTTGTCTTTTTATAATTTCGTACAATTCAGGTTTGAGTTTATTTGGGTACATTGTGTTGTTGTAACCACGCAATCATTTGTGGTTTGGGTGTATTTGAGTTTGGTGGTTTTACAGACAGCTTATTATGATATGGGGCGTTATCAATTACCAACACACTATTAGGAGGCAAGTTGGGAATCAACTGATTGCGTAGCCAAGTTTGATAACGTTCGGCGTTTATTTCTTTATGATAGTCACCTTCTGAGTCGACACATTTATGTAACATTAAAGCCCCTGAGACGAAGCCTTTTTCATTGCCTGCATGTACAATAATAATTCGCTCTCCTTTAGAAATGGGTTGTTTAATACCTTTTTTGCTGCTGTCTTGCCAAGTTTTATAAATACTATGTTTCTACCAGCATTTCTCAGCTGTTGTATTTCTCGGAGATATTTGATCCTTTTTAAACGTATATCTGGCTTTTCCATAAGTAACCGTCGGTTGGTATCAGTTTTCAGAAACCTAAACCCCATGTCTTTCAAGATGAGCCTTAAAGTCTCTACACAGCCTTTGAAATTAATAGCTTCGATTAACTTTTTTCTCAAATTATTTACAGTTGGGAGTTCTTTGAGCGTCAACTGAAAATTGTATATCATATTTCGAATTACACAATAGTCGAAATCATCAAATCCCATCCGAAACCTACTTTTAGGTTTTCCTTTTTTCGGTGTGGAAAATTTCATTGATTGATTTTGCCTTTTTTCGTTCAATATATTAGTCAAAGTTCGGCGTGAAATTCCTGTAGATTTTCATTTAAGAAATAAAGGTACACATTAAATACCATTTGCCGTGCTTGTGAGTTAAGCGGCTTCCCACGTTTAAATTTATCCATTCTGGAAGGATTCGATCTGAAAGAAGATGAAATGGGCGGAGTTGTAACATTCTATCAAATTTATGTAAGCTTTTTATGTGTTTTATTTTTTATGTGTATTCTATTTGAATTTTATTAAAATGACGAGTTAAAAATATATTATATGTACCCTGTATGTATGTATGTTTAAACTTACCTCTGAAAACAAAACCAAGGAGGGTGTGTAATATCAGCTCTATATATTCTCTATATATGTGACAACTGACTGACGTTCAACTCACCGGCGGTGCCCGTCGACCGCCGCCGACTGTTCGAACTTGTTATCGATTGATATTGACTCCTATTTCTATCGCACAAGATGCTAAATGCAAGAGCATTGGTTAGGGCTCTTACGATTCAATAATTCGGTTGTTTCCGGAAACGCGACCACTGGCGAAGATTTGTACGCGCATTATAATTTTGGTTCTACTGTACATCTTTGTTCGTTGTTGTTCTTGTGCTTTTACTAACTGGCATTGTGAAAGCCAGTTAGTAAAAGCACAATGTTACGCACACTAACACAGTTAGTACAAGCACATGTATTGAGTTCACAGCACAGCACAGGAAATTATTTAGGATTACTAATTATAATTAGTTAAATGAGGATATCATAATACGGTAAGTTGCTTTACTTCTGCATGATAATTTAATTATGGTTTGTAATAATAATGTCAATTACAGGTGTGTATGTTGAATTTTGATTTAACAATGCATTATTGTTGGTATTGTGACATGTTTTCATTATACATATAATGTTATTGAGAACTTCCTCTTATATTAAAGTCTTATATTGAAGTCTAAATAAGCCAAAGTTATCAGATCTTACAAAGACCTAAGCCTCTAGTTCTATTGTTGTCAGCCCTTGGCTAACTTGGTTAATCCAATCTTAGTTCAGATTTGAGTTATTTTTTATGTGCTACCTTACATTATTTTTTGGTTTGCTACCAAATGTTTATATAAAAGTGTGATTTGAGTCCCGCAAATTAACCACAAAGAAGCACATAGGAATGGATTATTAGGTGAGGTTGTATTAAATTTTATTTATGTATTTTAAAACTTTGCAGGTGGTATAAGTACAAAGAGATTTTGCTCATCTCTGGATTTGGGAAACTACTGCAATTATGTGCAGCAACCAGGAGATAAATTAGAATATCGAACCTGTATATATACTTGCAGCAGTGACGGTTGCAACGGAGCAACAGCTTTGAGAATAGCGACTGCACTCGTAATATCAGTTATGTTTATGTTCATAACCTTGTAAATTGCCTTTGACATTATATAAAATTATACATTTTGATAAATATAAATATATTATGTACAAGTAACATTCCCTTTTATAGCTTTACATACAAAACATTGAATATCGTTTATTTATGATAGTTTTACTGCTTACTATATAATTCAGTTATATTAAATTTTGTAGTCTTAGGCAGGCGTCCCACCGCCGGCGAGTCGGCGAGTGAATCCCAGCTGTATACTCGCTCAAGACACGTACAAAAGATATGACATTCATGTAAACAAAAGAAATGCCGATGTCAGCGAGTATTCGCTGACTGTCCACACCGCCGGCGAGTTCTCGGTCGCATATATGCATCTCATTTGTTTACACGGAATGTCATGTTTAAGTCCCTTGGGCGAGAAAATAGCCCATACCTACTCGCTGGTCGCCGGCGGTCCGACACCTGCCTTAGAAATTTAGTATAGATAGAACTATTTACTGCATTAATGTAATATAAGTAGGTAATTTGTAGTACAAAAGTTCTATAATATTTTTCTAGTTCATAATTATGTTTAGTTACTAGGTGTCCGTCCAATATGTGTTCCATTTTCTACTCTGTTATCTGTTTTGTAATAATCACAAGTTATCATAATTTATTTTGTATGTTTTTGATACTTATAGCTTAATTAAATAGAAATATGAAATATATAGTTACAAATAGGTACCTACCTACCTATTAGTAGGTAGAGGATTAAAGTGGAATAATATTATTATTATTTCATATTTTTGCTACACACTTATATCATTAAAAGTGAATTAGAAAACAAAGTTCCGACTATACTTAAATGTACATGACAACTTCAGAATAATTTCAACTATAAGGTTGTTGTGTATAAATTTTGTGTGGCGTATTGAATACTAAAGTAGCTTGACTTATTGGTTAATTTAATAACCAACATAAAATATGATGTTTAAGGCTGATTAACTGAATAAAATGAGGTAAAAATATTCGTTTCATTAATTTAACCAATACCTAATCTGACCTGATATTCCACCAATGTTGATGTTTTTCTTTTTTTTAACCGACTTCAAAAAAGAAGGAGGTTCTCAATTCGACCGTATATATGCTTTTTTTTTTATGTTTGTTCAGCGATTTTTTCGTCGTTTATGGGCCGATTTTGATAATTCTTTTTTTGTTGTAAAGTAGATATGCGCAGTGGGGTCCTTTTGAAAGTATCATCAGGATCTGATGATGGCATCTTGGAGAAATCGAGGGCAACTTTCGAAAATTGTATGGAAGACTAGTGTGTTTGTTCATGTTATCATAAATACATTAAAGCGCTACCATTTCAAGAAGGTCTGGAGTCGATCTGATGAAGCCGAAAGACAGTCGTGGGAACTCCTCAACGATTTACTGCAGTTATCTAGTGTTTGGGCTTGATTAATTTGTAGTGACGAGAACTTTACACATACATGTTGAATTGAGCGCCATCTGGCGAGTAGTTTTTGAGTTATCTCTACTTATCAAGGTTGAAGTCGGTTATTTTTTTTGTAAAAAGCAATTATTAGTAAAATAAGTAGACCAGTTGCAAGCTCTGGCGAGGAACATAAATATATTTTTACAAAGACTTAATATGCGTATCATTGTAAGAATAAACCCCCGAGAATTTGGAAACTGTCTTATAGTCATGTTCAAGTTTTATGAGAGAAATTTTTACTTCTCCTACTAGCCACATAGTTGATGACGTTGATCGGAGAGATTTAGTCCCTTTAATGACAAAATTCTCCACAATATATGTAAAGTGTCACCGTGGCCTAGTTGATAGCGACCCTGTCTGCCCTGCCCTAGAAGCGAGTTGGACCTAGTGTTGTAAAGGACTCGAGTCTTTTAGTCTTAATTCGATAGACTCGGCTCAATTTTCTAGGACTCAGTGAACTAACAGAACTCGGAGTCTCGAGTCGAGCCGAGCTTCAGTCCTATCATGAAGACTCTAGCGCCAAAATTGAACTCGAGTCTTAAAAGAGCTCGAGTCTTCTTCAAACTGTTCTTCGAAATGCTGACAGTGATTTATTTAGAATTTATATCTATACTTCTATACCAATATAATAATATTTTTGGACATCGCCTTCTGGTTACACATAATTATATCTCACAAAAGTAACCTTTTATTGGCTGCTTTAAACAGAAAGACTCCAAGCGGAAAAGAACTCGAGCGCGACTCGCCGCGTAAAAGAGTCTTCGAGTCTTCTTTAGACTCGAGTCTCGAGTTCAAGAGCTCATATAGACTTGAGTTCTCTAGTCTTAAGAGTCTTACGGTTAAGACTCGAGTCGTGAAAACTGTCACCGAGTTCAAAATTTAGGACTCAAAGACTCGAGTTCTTTACAACTCTAGTTGGACCGGGTTCGATTTCCGATACACAGGTATTTATGTTCCACATAATTAATGTTCCGTTTAGAAATGGGTTAGTTGTGTTCTCCAAGTCAATGCCGTCAACGATGAAGGAAATCGTAGAAATCGAAGAAATCTTTTTTATCGACTCAAATGAGTGTCATCCGGGGTGGACCGCAAGCCCTTTGCTACTCCAATGGTGTTGGTGTTTATTAATACAGGATAGAAAAACAATTTAATTATGCCAGACGTCGTGTTATTTAAAGTACCTAAGCCAAATGTCATGAAAATAAACCATATCATCATCTGCTTACTCATTTAGTTTTTAACCCCAGGACCTCACACAAGATAACACAACGGTCATTGACAGATCATGATAATTAATGTAGGTTTAGGTACCTATAGTACGCGACAGGTTTACATGGCAGTCGGGGTATGAGGTGAGACGCGGGGGAAGGGACACCCCGCATGCCGCACGTCACCCGCACGCTCCGTAGTAATAGTAATGCGCGAGCCTATATCGACCGCGTTTATCGATTTTAATTTCACTCACATTTTTGTTTGTTGTTATGTTTTTATGAGCTCATTTGATATTGATTGTGATGAATGAAATATTATAATTCAATAACAACATAGTGGTGATGTATAAATATTCATACTAGCTCATTCCTTATCTACATGAAAACTATTTAAATATTTCTTTATCTGTCTATCAACAATATTAATTTAATGTAGTATTAAGTGCTAGTACCACAATAACATAAACTGAATAACGATTCATTTTCATTTTACTTATACGAAACCTTATTTGTTGCGTGGGAAAAATATCGATATAAACTATATCGATATAAGCCACATCATTAGAAAAGTGCCATGTCAACCTGTCGCGTACTATACCTATTGTATATTTCCAAGAGCATTTTGGTAATCGCGGGAGGTTTTAAAGTAAATAAAACATACCTTCCAATGATCAAACATTTATTGAAATTTGTGCTACACAAGCATGATATAAAAATACACAATAAATATCAACGTCGACTTAGCCACGTAACTAAATTATTAACGCTAATGCAATAATACTTTTCTTCGAACTTACAGTAATCGATGTTCCAATGATAAATGGAATGTTATTCATCATTAAAGGCTACCTTTCTATTTCTGCAATACATCTTGTCATAAACTACATTTATTATATTTAAATGACAAATATTATTGCTGTAAGCAGACACAATTTTCCATACCGCGAGGCCAAAGCCTTTCCTGCCATACACAGAATTCCCGCCATATTTATTAAAAACTAAACAGTGATTAAAGCGAAAGTGTCTAGCACCTAGCACTCATTTCTAAAACGCTAGTAAAAAGTATGTACAGGCAAAAGTTCAGGTAACTTTTTTGTACAACTCATTTTTGCTCTTTTAGAACGGTTTGGCAGTGCCTTGATTTGGAAAATGTATCAATTAACCTATGAATACAAAATATAGGGGCCCTGCCACTTGGCGTTTACCACCAGCTTACTCATTTCGAAATAAACTACATTCTGGGCTTTATTATTATTACACTGAACAATAATGATTCATAATTTTTATAAGTAGCATAATAAAAATAGTTATGTCCTTAAATAAACTACTTAATACAATTCATAAGTCACGAAAAAAAATCAATACAAATATAAACAGGTAACAAAAACAAATGTAAATCAGACTAATAAAATACCTAACGATAGGTAAACTTAACTTCAACACTTTGAATAGACTTTAATAAGTGCTTATCAAATCAGTGCTGAGCAAAACGGAAAACAGACAAAACCAAATCAAAAATAAACTAAAATATTTGTAGAATTATCAGGAAATAAAATCAGTGATTATGGCATTAGATCAAGATTGCAGTGATTCACCTGATATGTTAAATTTCCCGAAGCTATTTTGTCCTTTTAACAGCAAATCCAATGTTCATATTATGTACCCGCAGAACTTTTAAACTATTTAAATTCGACTATTGAGATATCTATTGTTATAATTATATCTTATTTTACGCCTTTGGGAGAATAATTTCTAACCCACGGTACTTATGTGTTGCAAAGCCTTGTTCATACAAAGTCCAATTGTTCACTATACTATGGTAAATGGGTGCTGTATATCCGTAGGTCTAGTATCACTGCGATCTTAGTCATTATTATTACTATGATATCATAGTAATAAATCAAGTACGTAATCAAGTCCAAAAAATTTCGTCGCCTCCACATTTTCTGCACTTAATCATTAAAGTTAGGACAACAAAATGAAACAAGTGCATCAGCATGATAGCCCTTTTATTAACGTGATCAAATATTTAAAAAGCTTAGTTCTTTGTCATTACTATGTTATTAATTTTCATACCTTTAACGTTTTTGTATTTTGGAACGAAGTTTCTTATTATATTGTTACCATTATTATAGCTGCTACAAACAATTTATGAATACTAAAAATGTTATGTAAAATGCAATTTTAGTGTACATTCGACGACGAAATCTTTCGACTGCCAGCTACGTACCGACATCATTTTATATCAATGGAAATTATAGAAAAATTGTAACCAAAGTTACAGTGTACAATGATGTCATGGACACTTATCACAAGTAAATTAAATATTTAGCAGTAGTGAAGGCCATCGTTTCCAACAATTCTTATTATAATACGCTAAGCTACATACTTAGGCCTAAAAATTAAACGATAACTAATACTTATCTTAGAAGTAAATCAGAATAATATATTGCAAGTCACAATTCTATTCCATATCTGTGCCAAAATTGGAGCAATAAAAAGTTTCCAAAATGGAATGCTTTGAATTTTGATCCCACAATTTTTTATTTAACTGCTATATAATTATTAAAATAATAATTTAAATTCTATCTCATATTGCGTTCCATAAGTTTGACCAAGAAAATAAAAACCTCTGAGTTGGGAAGGCAGCTTTACCTCCCTTTAGCAGCAAATATATAACACACATATAACAGTGGGATGCATAAATAAACGTTTAAATCAGTGAATAAAAATATATATATTAAAATAAAAATTTTGGTCGAATAGGAAGGATTTTTATTTTCTTGGACAAACTTGTATAGGTTTTGTAACAAAATAATCACTGCCTGATAGTCAAATCTCAAGATATCGTAAAATATACAATTGATCTGTATTTCAAGTACCATAACTTTACGGACAATTAAATATTTCTAACTCATTCTATATAAAAATCACTACAATTGCATTAATATTTTTCAACATACTTGTAATGTATTAATATTAAATCGAATATCTGACTGACAGGTTAATTGTTAGTAAATTTTTGGTGTACATTTTTAATAGTAGATTTTAAAATTTGTAATACAATTTTGTGACTCGGTTACGATTGCAATCCTCGCGCCAGTAACGTCGTTATTTAAAATAAATGTTAAATAGTAAGATCGCAAGAAAACACAACCTCTGTTTTTGATCATTATATGAAATCTTGCAGCTTATGAGATCAACGATGATTTAAAATGACAACAAATAGCAAATTTTAAACACTTCGAACAAGCTCATTCAGCTTAAAGCAAATGCTCTCAAGACGTACAATAATAATTCAGCAAAATTAAATTTGCTTCCATCTAAAATAATTAAACGATCCGAGTTTACAGGTATTTTCCTTAACACTCAAATGAATTTCAATACCAAGTAATTCCATCATTGGCACTGAAAATATTTCCAAATTTAAATAGACCTTGTGATTCTAGCTTTCATTATCACAATAAAAATGCATTCATATGCACATTTAGATGGAAGTAATTTTTGGCTATGACATTATGGAATCAGTTTCTAAAAATATAGTGTGATGCCACTCACGTCGTCGCAAACGGTTACGGTTTTACACCTTGCTATCTGCATCAAGTGTTAAAAATTTACATCAAGTAAATATGCTTCCGAACAGTAACATAATCCCGGTCATTTTATAATACCTATTAGAGTTTTTAATAAATCGTTTCCATAATTTTATACTCTAGTTAGTTTAGATAAATATGCATAAAATGTAGATAAATACGCAATATTGGATCTCTGAATTTAATATTTATCACACATTGAATATTTTGAAAAAAGTAGCAGTATTGCCTGTGTGGTAGTTCCTTAACTTAGTACCACATGAGCTAAATTTAACACTCAAAATAACCATTGATAATGAAAAGCATCTTTCCAAGCCTAGCATCGGTCTGGAATTACGACACCCGATTGCCATAACTTATTGTTGCGTAGTAAAAAACCGGTGCTATAAATCGCAACAAACTTTATAGTGTTCTGAATTACACAGATTCATCAGCAGATTTTTCTTCCCTCGAGTTTTCTCTTCGCATCTCATAACTGTCCCATTGTTGGGCTTGAATCTCCTTTCACAATGTGACACTACACACCATAGTTCACCATATAATATATTTTTGATTAATGTTATAATTATTTCTCAATAAAAACATACCTAATTATTGAAAATTAGTGGCACGCGCAGTATTTGCATTCTGGTATCCATGGAAGGGAGTCTAACTTTCCAATTTTAGTTGAGTTACCTTAATAAAAAATACCTTTAAATAACATCATAATACATACCTAGCTCGCATGCGCTAAATTTAACCGAAAGGTAATTCAGCATCGCCATAAAGTTTGGAGAGAGTTATGCCATGCCATTATGCCGGTCAGGCCAAAGCGTCCTCTACACTACTCGTCCAAGTTACGCGCTCAAGTAATCAGAGTACCAGGTACAAATCACATCGCTAGAACGCCCGTTCAACTTTTAAAATCTTTATAATAATATACATATTTTAAAGTTAAAGCCAGGCCAAAATGCATATATATTACTAAAAAACTGATTTTCAACAATTACAATAAAAAAATTTGAGCAAAATTGCAACAATCTCTGTTTCTGAAACCGTGCTTTTGCTTATATCGTTTTCAAAAAATCCTAAAACCTCCCGAGTAGTGTAGAAGCTATGTCAACATGTGCCGCACAGGCGCCCCGCGCGGGGTGGGGGGGGGGGGGGTCTGTAGACCTACCTGGGACCCTACGCAGCGGGGTCCCGTAGACCTATCCGGGACCCTACGCGGCGGGGTCCCGCTGCAGCCGCGCCTGCAGCGACGCCACGTGTTGCTCGAGCTCTCGCACGCGGTTCTGACTGTTCTGCAGCTGTCGCTTCACAATCCGCAGCTCCTCGCCTTGCCGGTTGAACGCGAGGCGTAACTGGAAGATAAATTTATAAATTATTACCTTATGGTCATTTTTCGCAAAAAAAATGATTACAGTCTAGGTATAGCAGTTTTAGAGGATCGATGTCACACACAAGAGTTTACACGACATGTCGTTGGAAATGTGTATGTTAGATAGAATCCATTTGTAATTGTGAACACACATAACATTACTTAATTATATGTAATTGCACTTAGTGTCAACATGGCAATTGTTTGAGGTAAGGAATATTGTGAAATGAACTATGAGTGCAGGCTCCATGGCCCCTACAAAATGTCTCAAACCATTCTAACGACATCCAATACGCATTAACAAATATCAGAATCATCCCAGAAGTCCCACCGACGGTCACTCACCTCATGCTCGGTCCCGAACACGTCCCCCTGGCTGATCTGCTTGTAGAGCGGCACGGGCGCGTCGTCCGCGGGCCGCGCGCCGAACATGCGCTGCAGCTGGTGGAACTTGGTCGTCTGGTTCGCCGTCGTCTTCGCTGACTTCTCCAACAGTTGTGTCTGGGTGGAAAAGTTAAACATGGTTTAACTCAAAAAAAAATCGTGTCGATATGAGAACCTCCACCTTTATTTTACTCGATTAAAAATATCTTCTTTTTTATGATATTAATTAAGAGATAGCAAACGAGCATGCAGCACCGCCCTTCCGCTGCCGCCCATAACAACTGTGACCGACCTAGAACTAGACTCAAAGGGACTAGGATGGTTAGTCCAGTTAGTAGATGGTGTTAGAATATTAGTTGGTTATTTTGTTAATCAGTGTGAGGACAGAGCGACGAGTTAAGGTATGGGAGTAGACAAACCACGATTTTGTTATGTAGTATGGGAGTAGCCACACCGACCATGAACTTTCTTAGTTTGTATAGGAGGAGAAACCACGATTTATGTTATTTTTTATGGGAGTAAACCATGACTTCTGTTACACATATTATTCATCCCCGATCATACCTGTACATCATTCTCGCTCACATGGTTGTCGTTCCCCCAGGTGGCGAGCGGGCGGTAGTCGGGCGTGGTCTCGCGCGACAGGAACGCGAACTTCTTGCGGTTGTTATTGTATGGGAGTAGACAAACCATTCATTATAATCACTAGTCATACCTGCACATCATTCTCCCCCACATGGTTGTCGTTCCCCCAGGTGGCGAGCGGGCGGTAGTCGGGCGTGGTCTCGCGCGACAGGAACGCGAACTTCTTGCGGTTGTTATTGTATGGGAGTAGACAAACCATTCATTATAATCACTAGTCATACCTGCACATCATTCTCCCCACATGGTTGTCGTTCCCCCAGGTGGCGAGCGGGCGGTAGTCGGGCGTGGTCTCGCGCGACAGGAACGCGAACTTCTTGCGGTTGTTATTGTATGGGAGTAGACAAACCATTCATTATAATCACTAGTCATACCTGCACATCATTCTCCCCCACATGGTTGTCGTTCCCCCAGGTGGCGAGCGGGCGGTAGTCGGGCGTGGTCTCGCGCGACAGGAACGCGAACTTCTTGCGGTTGTTATTGTATGGGAGTAGACAAACCATTCATTATAATCACTAGTCATAACCTGCACATCATTCTCCTCCACATGGTTGTCGTTCCCCCAGGTGGCGAGCGGGCGGTAGTCGGGCGTGGTCTCGCGCGACAGGAACGCGAACTTCTTGCGGTTGTTATTGTATGGGAGTAGACAAACCATTCATTATAATCACTAGTCATACCTGCACATCATTCTCCCCCACATGGTTGTCGTTCCCCCAGGTGGCGAGCGGGCGGTAGTCGGGCGTGGTCTCGCGCGACAGGAACGCGAACTTCTTGCGGTTGTTATTGTATGGGAGTAGACAAACCATTCATTATAATCACTAGTCATACCTGCACATCATTCTCCCCCACATGGTTGTCGTTCCCCCAGGTGGCGAGCGGGCGGTAGTCGGGCGTGGTCTCGCGCGACAGGAACGCGAACTTCTTGCGGTTGTTCGCGTCCTGCGGCTGCAGCGCCGGCGCGTCCTTGTTCGACCGCGGCTTGTGCGTCGAGATCGTTACACCTGCGCGGTTGTTTGGTGTTCAATTTATAATATACGATATTTAACTGTATTCAGATACCGTTTGACTAAGTAGAGATACTAAAAAAATATGCGTCACGTCATGTCGTTTAAACTTAAATGGGAACACACGACAACCACCAGATTTCTAACATAAAAAGGATGCAACATAAAAATCGAAATACTCAATAACTAATGTAAAAACTACCATAAATTAAATAAGCATTATTAAATATGACTTAAAATTACCTTTTAGATGTCACTAAAATTTATTTTTCTTAATAGCTAAAAATATAAGTTTGATCGGTTTGGTCACTTTGTGGAACATACCTTACACTGGAAATGGCGAATGATAACGTCGCCATGCCCATGACCTTAAGGTAGCCATTGACGATGCGTCCATTTGGAGTGCTTCTGAATGGAAGATTTCCATTTGGAAGTGCCTCCATACATTTAGAAGCATTCCAAATGGACGTATCGTCAATGGCTACCTTTACATAACCATACCATGTTGTATTGTTAATAACAAACGTAAATTAGACCGACCCACTAATTACAAGCAGTTACCTGTCTTCATGCTAATAAGCAACGGAGGTGCGTTCATGCCGCTCAGCCAGTCCTTGGCGCTGAGCGCCGGAAGCGGCGCCGCCGTGTCGGGGTATAGATCCTCCTGTTTATTATTTATTTATTTATACACTTTATTGTTTTGGCCTTACTAATAAACGCTGTATAAAGTTATTCCATGTTTAAAATTATTTGTCCCTGTCATACGATTCTCTGAAGTCAAAGGTAAGAAAGAGACAAAAAAATTAAACACTGAATAACTTTATACAGCGTTTATTAGTAAGACAGTTTGTGTATAACACAATATTTATGCAAACAAATATATACAAAAACAACACAAAACATCACATACACAACAGTAGAAAGTGATTACATAATTCACTTTTTACAAAAAAATTAACCGACTTCATAATCGATAAGTAGAGCTCAAATGATAAGTAGATATATAACTCAAAAACTACCCCTTAGATGTCTGTCAAATTTTTTTGGGACCAGATGTGAAGTTCTACCTTGTATTGAGAGGTATTATAATTATGTAGTAGTTATGAGGTAACATAACTTCTGTACGAGGCGAATTTCGAACCTACTCTTTTTTAGGTCGGTTAAAATTTTTAGGCGACCAGACGTGAAGTCATACCTAGTACGAGGTTTAGTAATTATGAGCAAACTTACAGGCGAATTTTGAACGTACTCTTTATAAAGTCAATACTATCATACCTGGAAACAGTCAGACTTCCGCGGCACGATCATAGAGATGGGCTCGCAGAGGCCGCGCGACGTGTGCAGCTTGTAGAAGCGGAACACCTCGCAGATGGCCGTGTTCACGCCGCGCTTCGGCATGTAGCCCAGCCCGCGCTGGGTGTAACACATTGTTACGTTAGTTGTAATGTTTGTGACTCATTTCTATATGTATTTTATGACTTAGGCCCTTCTCACACTACGCTATTTATTAGCTACGCGACTGCAACGCAATCCACAATTCGCTGTATAGTAAACCCAACTTAACCTTGAAATGAAGAGAGGCGCTGTCGGACGCATTGGAGCCATCATTGAACTCTAGTAACTGACAGACGAATGACCACAACGTACTTATGAATGACTTTTTAACATGGCGGCATTAGTTCCAATTTTTGCCATTTCAGAGATAAGTTAGGCGTTGGGCGCACTATATCAGACACTGTTCACTGACAGGAGACGCATCGTAGACGCATCGCTTCTTTACTTTGACAAAATCCTAGTCGCTTACAAATAACGTTGTGTGAGAAAGGCCTTATATTATGAACTAGGTCAACTAGGTGACACCACTGCGGTTGTTCTGCAATATTCTATTATAGTAGACGCCCTCGCTTCGCTTCGGCACTCGTTAAAAGCCATTCAGACAGCATAAAAACCTCCGACACTGGGTTGCCCACTAACCACTTCACCAATGTCTAGGCCTCCTCAATAATGAGGAGAGACCCGTGCTCAGTAGTGGGCCATTAATGGGTTGCAGCCATTCTAAATATATAAAAAACGTTTCACACTCATTGCCCTTTGCAAGGATTCCTTGTGTGCTGTGAAGCACACACAAAGGGCAAGTAGACTTATACTACTCACAATTGTCTCAATATAGAATTATACGGACAATCCGTAAAAGGTTTTTGCAACGCTTTCATATTGTAAACTTACATTAACGTTATAAATAAATAAATAGAATGTTCTGAAGTTACCTGTGGGTTACCGGAGAGGAACTGATTGAGGAAATGCACGTAGGGCGGTTCGTCCACTACTTCATAGTATCTGATGTTGCCGTCGCCTTTACCGGCCAGATATACCTGCAAATAAGACAACTTATTTAAACAAACTACGATCTAGTTTGTTAAGGTAAATCAGGTAAATCAGTTGAGCTATGACCTATGACATTGAAAAAAGTTAACAATACATTAGAATCAAAAGTAAAAATATAATGATAGTAAAATTATTTTTTGAATCCTCTGAAATGTTGCCTAGACGAACAACCATCACAACAAATCAGTTATGTTAATCCTAAATAAGCTAATCATAATTGATTTTCTCTGATGGTTTCCTCTAACTAAAACCATAATTGATGAAATCTAAACTTACATTAGACAGAAAATCAGTATTTTTTGGTTAGTGTATAATTGTATAATTTTTTTTGGTTAGTGTATAATTGTATATTATATTATATAATTGTATATAATTGTATTTCACCTCATAAAAGAACATTACAAGCAATAGTTTTAAATACTGAAATATTCAGAAATACTATAAAAATAAATTGCAAATGATTTCTTTAAATTTTAATTATTTCAAAAATAAGATTAAGGAAACAAAGTATCGAAAGAAAACTTATTACTCATAATATATCAGTATCACCATTTGTTAAACAATATTTACATACCTACACAGTTCTAGGAAAAAGCAGAAAATATGGCATCCGTGTATCAGTGGCAGATAACTCCATGACCCTTGTACATACATAAATACAGTTTATATTCTGATACGTCATGTGATATTATAATATCATTACTACTGTTGGACAGTATTTGTTTGTATTCGGTCCACATAAGCAGCAAAAGTAAGTTATTACCTATATTTATTTAATTATTATATTAGTATAACAATTCCCAGAAATATTCGAAGTGTTATTGTACCTACTACATTCAAACTGTATTTTATTTGAAATTCCAATTCCATATTACGTTTGGTGATAAATTGATATCAATAGTTTATGTCGAAACTTTTATAACGCCATTAACATTCGGTGTGTAGTGTGACGGTAGGCGCGGTTATATACGTTTTTATAATTCATGACATCTAGAATCCCTCACTTCGCTCTGGATTCAATTTAACCTCTCCATTTTTATTTTTTGTTAACGAACTGACTAAATACATATGTTCTACATAATACTGAACAAAAGTTTCAATAAAAGAAATGTTAATTACGTAACTACATTTGGGTTTTTTGTATTTGCAGAATGATGCGGTTGGTGTTTGGCTTAACAATACTTGCGTTTGTACAAGCTCGCTACACAGACCCTAAATGCGATAACATTCTAGTCCACAACATTCATCACGAGCAAGAGATATTGGTCGACAACAAGGACAGCCCCTATCAACTGGCGATCGACTATGACACCAATACATTATTCTTCAGTTTCACCAATAAAGTTAACACCGGAACATTTTCGTCCGCATACATAAACTTGAAGACAAATGAGTTCAACACTATCCCAGGTATTTACGGCGGTTTTGCTAACACCGTTGACAATAAGAAACATATAGTGTACTTGGGAGGCAGCGATGGACTTTACGAATTTGATTACGACACCAAAACAGCGCAACATATTGACGGAACTCAGCACAACATATGGCAAATGTTCTTTAAAAACAACGTGTATTATTCCACGTACCCCAGTGAAAAAGTGTATGTATTCAAAAACGGAGAGTCTGAAATAGTACCCGAACTAGCCGACACTAAGGCCATGCTAGTAGCACTTAATAACGATCTAGATTTCTATTACACTAATTCCTCTGGATTATTTAAACGTTCAAAATCAAGCGACGAGGCTATATTATTGGGCGATTATAACGCCAATGCTATGACAGCGGACGACAATGGAAATTTGTATTTCTCGACGCCAAACGGGATTTACTTCATCAGCGAAAATGACAAAATCAACGAAATCGCATTGATCCCCAACATATTCGGAATAGCGATAGAAAGTAATGGGAACATAATATACGCTTCGCAAAACGCAGTAGTGAGGCTGAAACCAACTAAATCCCCCTGTTTTGTAGATGAAAAGAATGTTGAAAATATTCTCTTGTAAAACATTAGAGTTATGCTTTTATTATGCGTTTGGTACTGTAGATTTTTTTAGACAAATTGTGAGATTTTGTTCTTGTAAGTTTCTTAGATTGTTTAAACTATAAATAGTCTTGTGCTTGGAGTTTTATTACTCTATTGATTTTATGAAATACATAAAACAGGATTGTTTTAAAAATACATTGAATAAATAATCTGAAAAATGTTATGGCCTATTTACTTATAACTTATTTTCCTAGAAACCACAGTCGCTTTGCTTTCAATATCAGTCTTGGATACTTGTGAGAGTTTTTAAATGCGCATCCTTTTATACAATGTGTTTTTTTTACACTTGATCAAACGAAGTGTGCGGATACTAGACAAAAAATTACCGGCAAAAACATTTTTTTTTTAATTTTTTTTATACACTTTCTCGAAAATAAGAGCAATTTATTTTTTTTTATTAAAAATGTTTCTTTTTGAATTTCTTTGTCTGGGAACGGTGTATTTTCGTCAAAGTAGTCTCTTTTGAAAGCTAAGAAGTGTACCTACCTAAGAAAATAAAGTGAATAACAATATCGAACATAAGCTTCGAGAAAAAAAATAAACTATTTGAAATAATAGAAATAAAACTTGATTTTTATTGATTTTTGACCTCTAACTTTAAAATGAGGCCGTTAACATAGTCGTATTTGCTCATTTTATTAAAGTTCATGATCTAATGAACAAATTCTCTAAAGTAACTATTACTCTATCTATTTTCATTGTTATGATATTCACCGTCAAACTAGGGTCTCTTTGATCTCCATTATCATGGCATTTATTATTTAAGTTTAATCCTTTTATTCATGTGCATATGTATGCCGATTAGACTTAGAAATTATGAAATAAAACAACTATTTGAATGACTTCTATTGTTAATAATTTTTTTTAATTAAATTAATTTATTTAATTTATTTGGAGATCAAAGAGACCCTAGTTTGCTGGTGAATATCATAACAACGAAAATAGATAGAGCAATAGTTACTTTAGAGAATTTGTTCATTAGATCATGAACTTTAATAAAATGAGCAAAAACGACTATGTTAACGGCCTCATTTTAAAGTTAGAGGTCAAAAATCAATAAAAATCAAGTTTTATTTCTATTATTTCAAATAGTTTATTTTTTTTCTCGAAGCTTATGTTCGATATTGTTATTCACTTTATTTTCTTAGGTAGGTACACTTTTTAGCTTTCAAAAGAGACTACTTTGACGAAAATACACCGTTCCCAGACAAAGAAATTCAAAAAGAAAGATTTTTAATAAAAAAAAATTAAATTGCTCTTATTTTCGAGAAAGTGTATAAAAAAAATTAAAAAAAAATGTTTTTGCCGGTAATTTTTTGTCTAGTATCCGCACACTTCGTTTGATCAAGTGTAAAAAAAACACATTGTATAATATATGTAAATCAATTTAAATAAAACATAATTAATTAAAACACCAATTTGTCTACAACACAACAGCGAAAACCGCATTCAGATAGTTACGGTATGGATCTTCGGTAGGATATGCTATCGTCGGGGATAGTGCAATAGCGCGTAACTAGCACATGTAAAGACCGCGTATCTGCAGAAGATCAAATTTTACACGGGCAAGTTAAAACTTTTTCATATTGTTATTTAAAGTGTAAATGGGTTCATTCTTACATAGATAATAGTAATTGATGTTTTCTGTATACTTTTACTATAAATGATCAATTATAATGATTAATACACGCGCCACGCTACTTACGCGGATATGATTTAACCACAATATTGTCAAAATGGAGCCTAAAAGCCAGTTACGCGGTTTTGAAATCAAATAGGTAATTAATTTTAATAATAATATTTAATAATTAAGGCAAAATATGGTTTACAAAATCAGATCTTTACCAGCTTATGGGCGCTGTTCTTACAAAAAAAAGTTTTATTTATTAATTAAAGTATTTTTCTATTCAATATCCCTTAAATATAAATTTAAAGTTACTGAACATCAACATCACTTTTTTCTCAATCTATTTTAGATTTACCAGCATTTTAATAAGTGTATTAAACAATAAGTATCCTAAAATTATAAGTTTTTCAAAAAGTCCACACAATCTCAGTTAAATATAAACTTCAAAATACTGTATTATTAACATCACTTGTCTTCCATCCATCCATCTATCTATCCATCAGTCTTTTAGCGTCCACTGCTGGACAAAGGCCTCCCCTAATTTGAGCCATTCTTACCGATCCTGCGCCTTCTGAAGCCAGCGGATGCCCGCTGTCCTCTTCAGGTTGTCAGACCACCTGGTCGGGGGGCGTCCTACGCTCCTTTTTCCGAAACAGGGCCTCCACTCGAGGACCTTTCTTCCCCAACGGTTATCGGTCCTTCGAGCTATATGGCCGGCCTACTGCCACTTCAGCCGACTAATTCTTTGAGCTATGTCGGTTACCCGCGTTCGTCTACGAATCACCTCATTTCTGATTCGATCACGTAGAGAAATACCGAGTATAGCTCTCTCCATAGCCCGCTGTGCGACTTTGAGCTTGCGGATTAGACCAATCGTAAAGCACCACGTCTCGGAGCCGTATGTCATCCCTAGCAACACACATTGCTCGAACATCTTCGACTTCAGGCACTGAGGTATTTTGGACGACAAGATGTGACGTAATTTCCCGAACGCAGCCCATCCTAGTTGGATTCTACGAGTGACTTCTTTCTCGAAATCTCGCCAAAATGACTATATCGTCGGCATACCGCAGGTGTGTGATGTATTCGCCATTGATATTAATGCCACGTCGTTTTCACTCCATTAGCTTGAACACGTCTTCCAGCGCAGTGGTGAACAGTTTTGGGGATATAACGTCCCCTTGTCTGACACCTCTCTGCAGCTGAATGGGGTTCGTTGCTGTGTCGTGTACTCTGACGGACATGGTGGCTGATAAATATAAATACTTCAACACCTATCGAGGTGTTGAAGTATATCGATACCGGTAGTCGATTCGCGTCGACCGCTGGAGAGAATTTAGTACCGCCCAGGTCTCGATAGAATCGAAGGCTTTCTCAAAGTCCACATAGGCTTCACATAGCGGCAAATTATACTCCTCGGTCTTCTGTATTATCTACCGTAGCGTATGTATGTGGTCTATGGTACTGTAGCCTTTACGGAATCCTGCTTGTTCGGGAGGCTGGAAGTCGTCAAGCCTGCGTGCAATGTGATTTGTGAGGACTCTCGAAAACAGTCTATAAACGTGACTCAGAAATTCAATGGGCCTGTAGTTCTTTAAGAGGGTCTTTTTAAAGAATAGCGTCACTACACTTCTGCTCCACGCTTCCGGGGTAGTCCCAGTATTGATGACGGAATCGAACAGCTTTTGGAGCGCCACTAGGAGGGGTTTTCCTCCAGCTCTTAGCAGTTCGCTTGTTATTCCGTCATCTCCCGGTGCTTTGTTGTTTTTTAACTGTTTGAAAGCCTCTCTAATCTCATACAGGCTGACGTCCGGGATATCTTCCGTGTAATGTCGGATTAGTCTAGCTCGTTTGTAGCTCTCCTCGTGATATTAGATATTTCTGAAAAAACAAATAGGTTAGAACGATTGAAGAAAGGTAAAATTTATTTAAATGATACTTAACAGATGAAATTTCACATAAAAATACTTAATTTATATTGAATTAATACTTACTTTATGTTGTCATTAATATTTATAACGTAAACACTGAGTTTTACAACAAAACTAAACCACAAAACAAGCTCTCAATTACACCTGATGACATACGCGGTATCGTCGACTGCCGGCTGTAGATACGCAGTATTGTTTTTGGGAGAATTCTAGCTTTCTATTAGTCGACTGAAAGTCAAGTCAGCGGGAAGGCTGCCAATCGAGATCTTACGCGGAATGTCCGCGAAATTGAACATTGGCTACCTTGGTCAGATACGCGGAATTGTCGAATGTTAGTTACGCGCTATTGCACTATCCCCGACGCTATGGAACTCCTACTCAACACATTGATATCATAATTGCATTACGAATACGTTATGTTGTTGTTGTTGTCAAGCATTAACTTATCTTACTTAAAAAAACTCACTATGTATATTGGTATCAATGTCGTAGTACAGATACACTATGGAACACTTATTCACCATATTGGTATCATAGTCGTAGTACGGGAACACAACGCCGGAGGAGCTGTCGATGGTCTCGCAGACGAGCGGCGCGGACAGGTCGTGCTGGTCCCACACGGCGTACTGCCGGTCGCTGTGCCGCGAGAACCCGGTCGTGAGCACGCGGCCTTGCGCGCCCAGGAACGTGCATTTGGAGGCTTTGGTGCCCGTGTGACATGGGCCTTCCTGGGGGGTATACCAAGTTATTAATGCGGTTGTGGAGTTGTTCTAACATCTTGTCATCATCATCATCTCAACCCATCATGGTCTACTATTGAGCACGGGTCTATTCTCAGAATAAGAAGGTTAAGGCCATAGACCACCACGCCAAGTAGCCAAGTGCGGATTGGCGGACTTCACATACCTTTAGAGTTTTGCGAACTCTCCTGCAATGCAGGTTTCCTCACGACCTCCAAGTTGGGTCGCGAAACCTCTGTAGGGGAGGGGAGTTGCGACAGGTCGAAATTACTACCTTGGAAGTACGTATCATAAAGCAACGGGCAACATCGTGAAAATCTGTTTCTCGAGATGAGCGTGCACGAAACCACAAATATTAATTAAAAAAAACATTGTTTTGGGTTCTTATAATAGTCACCAACGATAGAGTTTTTATTTATTACATATTATGTACAGATAAGCCGTTTCTACTCACAGACAACACGATACCCCTTCGAGGCTCGATGACGCGCAGTTTCTTGTCCTTGCACGTAGTGGCCAGCAGGGAGCCGTCCCGGTTGAACGACATGCAGTAGATGACGTCACTGTGGCAGTCGATCACTTTCACCGCCTCGCCTTTGCCTACGTCCCATACGAAGATCTGGGAATAAATTATTATACAACGTTATTTTATGTATATTGAGAAAGAAATGGCGCAATGGTTAACACGCCGGATCGATGTTCTGAGGTGTCCTAGGTTCGATTCCCAGCGAGGCAGAAATAAGTTTAAATTTGAAAATTTCCGTTCTCGGTCTTGGTGTTGTGTCCTTAATAATTGCCTGTTCCATACTATTTTAAAGTAAGATGTAATTGTAATGGCCGTGATCGTAATAAATATATTACTGATATTAGAATTGGCTGAATGCTCATATTGTTATTATTATTACGCCGTTTAAAAATAAATTGGACAGACATGTTTAGACTTTATCGGCCAATCAATTTAATTTCTTGGACAATTCGTGACGCGAGTATCGACCAAAGTAAAAGGGAATTGTAGCGAGTAGTTTGTTTTTGTGAAGTGTTTATTTATGATTGTAGGTAGTAGCTACAATATCAGGCGGTACAAATATTGTATAATATATAGCTCCCAAAACAATTT
Source organism: Hesperia comma (assembly GCA_905404135.1). Taxonomy (NCBI): domain Eukaryota; kingdom Metazoa; phylum Arthropoda; class Insecta; order Lepidoptera; family Hesperiidae; genus Hesperia; species Hesperia comma. The sequence continues at coordinate 7,311,129 of FR990021.1, read as the reverse complement.
GCAGGATTTTTAATTTTTCTTTTCTATCCATTAACCGCCATGTACTTATTTTTATTGTTGTGAGTGATGTTTTCTTTACCTGACATACTAACTTGCCTAAATTTAAGGATGGACAGATTGAAATCAAGTCTTAGTCAGAATATCTAAAATAATTATATGACTTTTAAACTGTATAATAAATAGTGGCAGCCTACATCTTATTACTACCTACTACTAATTTAGATGGTGTACAAGATAGAACAAGCGATGATCCCCAACACGCGGAACCGACAGACTATAATTCCAATACGGCACGCACTGCCAAGCATGAAATCGGTCATGTCGCACACTTAGGCAGTTGTCGCACCGCCGGCGAGTAACTGTCAGCTATTTTCTCACTCAAAAAACGTACATACATTCCGTGTCAACACAAGAGAAGCATGTTCATATTAATAGTTGATCGCTTTAACAGCTGACGATGTGACAACTGCTATAAATACATGCATTACTTGTTTACACGTAACAAATAAATAATATAAATATGTACAGTAAGATTCGCTATTTTTTATAGTGAGAAAATAGCCGACAGTTAGTCGCTTCTTCGTCAGCGGTAGGACAACTGCCACAAACACATGCATCTCTTGCACACGAAATTTACCTATTGTACGTTTCTTGAGCGAGAAAATAGTCGATAGTTAGTCACTTGCTCGAAGGCGGTGGGACAACTGCCTTGCCGGCCGCCGGCTGGCCACCACTCGCGTGGCTATCGACCGCTCGCCGGCGACCGTTACATGCTGATAACCGTGATAACGACGCCTAACACTGATTGGAAGTCAATCAATACATTTTACATTTGCTTAGATATACCTAATTTCGCTAACTACAGCCCTAATAACCTGGCAAGGTGCATCGATCCTAATGGATCGATCGAGTTAGGCCATAGCGAACACGGTCGGTACGTTACTGACAAAAATTCTTCAGTACTTCCGTGCTTCAGAGAGCACGTAAAGCTGTCATTACCTTTTGGTTTAGTTAAATAGGAGTTGTTATTAAGCTATGCCTGAGGCCCTCGGGTAGCATAAAATTTGTTTAATACATTTAACTAAGCGCAAATTAATAAAATAAATCACTTGCTTGCGTTACGTCAAAGTTGCGGTGACGCGTTACTGAAGTTACGTGAAAGGACCCGTCACAACGCAACGTGTGTGGAGTGTGGACGTTTATTATGATCTGAGCCTACCCGTATAACCAACCCCAAACCCAGCTATCACTAACCACTCACCAAGTAATCGAAGCCGGCGCTGAGCAGAATGTTCTCGGCGGTGGGATGCCACTCGATGTAGGCGACGCGCCGCTTGTGCCCGTGCAGCTCCACCAGCCAGTCCGTCAGATGCATGGACAGACCGCCGTCCGGGATGTGCCATAGTTTTACCTGGAAATTATGAAATCAGGGGTTGTCATACTTTTCTGGTCTAGGGCTGCACAATGGGTCTTTATATCTCTATTGACACTATCGGGGCTACCGCTAGCAGTATGAGCGCTCGCGTGCCATAACGTATTGCATTCCTCCACCCTAGCTTCAAAAATACTGGCCGTGTGTTGCAGTTTGAGCACCACAGCGATAAATGATATCATTGTCAAGTGATGTATGAAGACGTTTTGGGTACAAGTTCACTTGTTGTGTATTGGACTTAAAGGGTTTATTTATACTAATAAATACCCCCCTAGGATACTTGGTGACACGATTGGCATAAATAATATCTAGGTACCAATAAAATATCACAACACTCACGCCCAAAATTTTACCACTGACAAATAGCCAAACATTACCATAGATTTATAATAGAGTAACTGAAAAAATATCACCAAATTATACTGAAAATATTCACTGAACGTACAAAACGTCTTTACGAAAGCTAGTTTAAGCAATTTGCATCAGTGACAATCGGGCGTGCAATAATTATGCTCATTACGTACATAACACGCATGAGGGATTTGCCCAAAACGCAGACGCGAGTCACGCGAGTATGTAATACGAACGCGTAATATATTATTTAATATCATACAATTAGAATATATTATACCATTTACATCTAAACAGATACATGATACGGTGTGGCGTTTGAAAATTATTCTCATGTAAATTAAATATGCAGCTTATGTCTACATTATAATTAAAATACAATTTCTTACAAACTCAAACACTTTTCTTTGGTTGCTAAAATTATGTTGATTTAAAAGCATATCAGACTGAAATAAAATCGTATAAATTGACAGAAAAAGAAACTTCTGTCGATTTTATCGAAATGCGGCTGTATAATGCACTAGATATCTTACATAGTTTTAGTTGCATTAACCATTATGTTCCATAATTATGTTGTTATACTTTTAAAATATCCCGTTATATAGTAAACAAAAAAAGTAAATATTGCTTGGAAATGCCACAAACTGTGCTGTACAATTGCAATACTTATTTAAATAGAAGTAATAACAAACTGTCTCAAACATCACCCTCTAACCGAGCCTGGGTTTTCACATTCGAAACAAGTGTGTTACCGAGGGTTACCTCGGTAAAACCCTCTAAACAGCATGCGATATCTTATTCAAAACAAGTGCAATACCAACAGTTACCATTTGTAAAATGCAATCACCCTCTAACCGAGCCTGGGTTTTCACATTCAAAACAAGTGTGTTACCGAGGGTTACCTCGGTAAAACCCTCTAAACAGCATGCGATATCTTATTCAAAACAAGTGCAATACCAACAGTTACCATTTGTAAAATGCAATCACCCTCTAACCGAGCCTGGGTTTTCACATTCAAAACAAGTGTGTTACCGAGGGTTACCTCGGTAAAACCCTCTAAACAGCATGCGATATCTTATTCAAAACAAGTGCAATATCAACAGTTACCATTAAGAGGATGCCCCAGTGGCGAAAAATTTCGAAATCCATTATCAGCCAATTCTATTGCCGTCTCGATATCGGCTGTACCCCCGCGCGAGAGAGCTACTATGTGTGGGTAAGCGAGCTACGCGTGTGTGCGTGTAGCAGGTAGCAGTAGATCGCCCGCCCGACTCGGGAAACTTGATAGTGAATTCGTGTACCAACTACATTAAAGAAATATTGTAAGTACCAACCTTATTATATTTGTATCTAATAATAAATAAAGACTTTAAAAGTCGTAAAAATAACTAAGCTGGCCGGCGTGGTGTCGTATTGGTAACAGCAACTTTCGTCCACTCATAATATTTGTATTGTTGTGTATTAAATAAACAAATATATAAGTAAATAATACACAAATTGTTGTGATTATTTGTTTCTTATATATTTGTTTATTATTAACTATATATTTTGAAGATAATGCACAAAAATATGTGTATTATTTATTTACTTACGGCCCCGTAGCCAAGTGGGTAACGATAACGATCCTACCTGGGAGTAAGTGAAGGGGTCCCGGGTTCAAAACCCGGCGGGGGCAGATATTTGTGTGACGGACAAGACAAATATTTGTTCTCGGGTGCCATATATTATATTGTATTGTATGTAGGGCATGCAATTATCCGCCCGAATTTACTATCCGGATAATACGGATAGTTCATTTTACTATCCGGATATTATCCGGATAAAACGGATAATACGGATAGTTAATGTTTTTCTAAAAAAAATCAACTATAGTATGTATTATATTTACTTTTTCTGTTACCTATAGTGGAACGAATCATAAATCTGCATATTTTTGACTTCCTCTTAAGAAAATTCAAAATTATCGAAAATTGAAAGTTATTTGTCTCACTTAAATTCCGAAAATCGAGTTTTCTTCAGATATCCACGTTTTGGGATCATAGGACACTATTCTGACTATCCCCGCGATGGTCTATATTTGTGTGTGTGTCTATTTATGTGAACCTCTCATAATTATTTTTTGATGGCTTGACCAATTAATTTGCGGTTGATGCCATTTGAAAGATCTCCACTGATCTTAGATTTTCTGCAAATTGTATTGAATCGAAAATGAATTGTTAAAGTGATGTTTATGTCTAATAACTTCCAAAATACTGTAACGTTTTGTACCATAATCTCTCAAATCCGCAAAGTACTTAAAAATTTTAAAACTGTTTTTAAACATAACTGCGAGACTTCGTGTCATATATTTTTCCGGGTTGATGCATGAGTTTGCAAAGTGTCCGATATAAGTGCGAAGCAGAAAGCCTTTAATTTCCCCGCCACATTAAAAAATCTTGGTTCGAAATTCTGTGATCAACCGCGTGTCTATTGCCACAGATCCATCTGTCGATGCTAGAAATAACGTATGTGCCTCCACTAATACCACATTAAGGTACCTCTGAAAGATTCGGTTTACTAAGAAAGAGATTTTTAAAGGTATCAAGGTAGCAAATGAGCAAACAGCACCACCCTCACGCTGTCATCCATGATAATTGTGACCGAACAAAGATTAAATTAAGGGACTAGGATGGTAAGTCCAGTTAGAAATGATGATAGAATGTTAGTCGGTAAGTGTGAAGACTTGGACAGGGACTGTTAAAGGTTCTCAAATCCTTACAGTGTCTAGACGTGAAAAAAGCCAGTGGTCTTGAGGGTGTTCCAATGAATGTACTAAAAGCCTGTATACTTGATACGTCTATTCCGCCTTACTTCCAAAATTGGATTATTATCAAAATCCTGGAAGCTTGCTAGCGCGCCACCCGTTTTCAAATAAGGCAGCTGTATCGATCTTTGTCATTATTAGCCAATTTCAATAACCCCACCACTTTGTAAGCTTATGGAGGGTATATTAAACTTGTATCTTATTGAATGCCAAAACCAAACTACCTTCTTCGGGACTAATAAGCATAGGCTTAATTGGCATTTTAAGGAAGCTCCCGCTTTGTTTATTCCCCTATCGGAATTCTTGAGCAACCTTTCCTCCAGGTTGTTGTTCCTTGAAGACTCTGGCCGCCACTCTATTTCTACTACAAATATCCAGCTGGTAGGGATGAAAAACCATCTGAACGAGAGCTCCATATTACCGTTAGTGTTTCAATGGGACGATATTGAATCTTCTGAATCGTGTGAGATTTAAAGCCATAAAAACAGACGTATCAGTTTACCACCAAGGAGTGCTCATTCATCATGGCTTTCTGCTTTTAAAATACAACAATTAAATACTCTGACCGCCTTTAGTTGTTGGGAATTATAGTTACGTTGCACCTCAACATTGGGCGGTTCTTATGAACTGTCGTTGTCTGTCGAGCACGTAAGCTAAGCAATGCTTCCGAGAAGTAGGCTAAGATAAAAAGGTAGTTGAAAATTCAGTCAAACTATTTTTTGGGTCATATACCATAAAAAATGTGGTAGAAGTTGCAGAGGCAATCTCCAAATAACCAAATAAAACATAAAATATTATATTTTCGTAATAATTAAGCAAACAAAATGTCTCCAAATGGTCAAATAGTATGAAATTATTACTATCCGTTTTATCCGGATAATAGGTCTTCTATTATCCGGATAGTATTTTCGGGCGGATATCCGGATAATACGGATATCCGGATATCATGCCCTAATTGTATGTATATGTATTTATTGTGGTGTGTTATATGTGTCGTCCATGCCACCCACGACACAGGTTAAATTCTACTAGGGGGTATGAGTGTGTGGCGTTTATTATTATTATTTTATTTATTATTACTTATATATTATTACTAAATGACCATGCGAAGTTCGTATGTATAGGATAACATTCAATGACTGCTAGGATACGAAGTGCGCTGGGTCAGATGGTTGAGATTTATAAACTATCCTATCTTTCAAGCTGGATAAATCTACGCAAGTGTGCAAAATTTAATTGAAATTGGTTAAGTAGTTTAGGAGTCCATCACGGACAAACAACATGACACGTAATTTATATAATATAGATGTTACGGCTAATACCCGAAGTGCGGCTACACCTAGTTCTAGCCGGCTACAGCTAGGTGTAGCCGGCCACGTGTTGTTAGAACTAGGTGTATCATATTTAATCAGTTTGTATAATATCGTTTGACATAATTTTCATTTGATCGAATATTCATTTTGTGTAATATTGATTGACATAATGTTCATTTGATCGAATATTATTTTATACAATGTTCATTTCATGAAATGTTCAGGTTATAAACGCCCTAAAGTCGGTTCTGGCACTCGCCGGCCGCTGCCGCGGCACGCTCGCTTCGCTCGCTCGGCTCGTGCGATGGTTCCTGTTAACCTAACACGCTCGTCGCTTCGCTCCTCGCTAACCTAATTACTTTAATTAAAATTAGCGCATTTGAACATTCGATAAAAAGATAACCACCGGTGTACGGCTATATCTAGTTCTAGCCGACGACAAATAGGATACACCTAGTTCTTACCGCACGTGGCCGGCTACACCTAGTTGTAGCCGGCTAGAACTAGGTGTAGCCGCACTTCGGGTACTAGCCGTAACATAGATATTTGTTTCTTTGATACTAGCTACTGTCAGCGGTTTCATCCGCGTCTCGTGGGAACTACTTCGCATAATTCGGATAAAAAGTAGCGTATAGCCTTCTTCGATAAGTGGGCTATCTAATACTGAAATAATTTTTCATATCGGACCAGTAGTTCTTGAGTTAAGCGCGTTCAAACAAACAAACAAACAAACAAACTTCAGCTTTATAATAATTAGTGTAAATGTAGCTATTTATTTATCATGCATAGGAATATATAATATATATATTTATTTACATTAAGTTGGTCGCCTATAACTTATTAGTTTTTATTTACTACTCAGCTCTGATAGTTTTCCTTTAAACTTCGTTATATATACTATTGCTGTAATTTTTTTCACGAATCCACATAGCATAGCATTCCATAAAGCCGTTGAGCAGATAGAGGGGGGGGGGACACTTACCCCTAACAAAAAAGTTAACTTTAAAATCAAATATTTCAGAAACGGATCCCTAAATCGAGAAATGGTGTTCTCAACCTCATAATGTTTTTAAAAGACCTATTCAACGAGTCTTAGCAAGTGAAATATTTATTATTTTTTTGAAAAATCGTTACTTACGTGCTAGTTGGATTTGAGCCCACACCCCCTCGAGTGTGAAGCCGAATTCTTACTACAGAGTTAACGCCGCTTGTTAAACATACCTAAGAAACGCCGCATGCTAAACGTACCTAAGGCAAGAAGAATATTAGTGGAAGTGGTTACAGACCCCCTTTCCCTGACTATGACGTGGAAGTTCAAGATCAGAGTGAATAATATATGCTTTTCTTAAGTTAATGTGGACCATCTTGGACCCCATCTTCACTTCCCATCCGGTGTGATTCTGGTCAAACATTAACTTATTTGATATAAAAAACACATCGATAATGAAGAACAACACTATATCGATATATAATTTATCGACTACGACGACGAATCACTATTTGTATACGTATTAGTTGACCCCTCCGTCTCACCCCTCACAACCGTAAGCGGGACAACTGCAGCTTGGACTGAAAAAACCTACAGAAAATTGATGAAATCGGCATTACGCTCTTGTCTGTTTCCTCCATGAAAACTGAACGGATTTTGAAAATTTTTTCAGCGTTCTATAGATGAAGATATTGGCCATGTCGGTATGTTTTGATTTTTTTCTGAATTTGCGTTTTATTTGGTTAGATCGACGTCCGAAAATGAACAATGAGAAATGGTCAATTTCGACGTTTTTGAAGCTTTATAACTTCTATATTAATTAATTTATCAAAAAAAGCAAAACATACCGACATGGTACTCGTAGTGATGTATTGTTTTCCAAAAAATCTTTGCTCTAGTGTTAAAATCCAGCGAGGAAACAGACTACTACGTTTGTATGGGCTGAACGAGACTCGGGCATCCTCTTAATTTGTAAAATGCAAGTGTGTGTGTCTACGTGTATGTGTGTGTTACCGTGCAGTCGTCGGAACACGAGGCGATGATGTTGTCATTGAACGGGTTCCATTTGATGTCGAGCACCGGGCCCTTGTGTCCGGTCACACGGCTCGCATTGAAGTCTAGCCGCCCCGTCTGCCAATACAAAACATTAGATATAGGTAACGGAATACAAATGTCATACTTACACAATATAATACAATACCAATAATTAAACACCTTAGGTTAAAGTAATTGTACAGGAATCTAAAGTTACGGTTAAATTAACTCAATTAAACAAAATCATATAATATCTAGGTCTATGATTTAAAAAAAAATTAAATTAAAAATTAAAAAAAACCCCGACACAAACATTTAAAAAGTAAAAAATAATATCTTTAAAAGTAATACGTTGCGTTGGGGGACCGCACTTAACTATTCATTATCTCTACGTTTTTTTTCATAAGTATCACATGCCTACCTTACCATTTATCAATATTTTTTTGTGTTAAAGTTAGAAGTAAATGGAGCGGTCCCCCAACGCGACGTATTACTTTTAAAGATATTATTTTTTACTTTTTAAATGTTTGTGTCGGGTTTTTTTTAATTTTTAATTTAATTTTTTATTTCATACTTTTTATAGGTAAGAACATTATGGATTCAGTTATAAATATTCTCTTAGTGTACGCTGTCATTTGAGACCCCACACGAGTATATTTGCATACATACGGCTATTCTTCCCCGCTTTCACCCCCCACAACTATTAAACGGCTCAACCGATTTTCATCAAACATATTTTAAAACATGCGCCCGTAAGTTCCCTTTAATACAAAAAAACTAAATTGAAATCGCTTCATCCGTTCGGGAGCTATGATGCCACAAAAGGACAGAGTGATAATTCTTCCCCACTTTCAACCCCAACAACTTTTAAACGGCTCAACCGATTTTCATCAAACATATCTAAAAACACGCGCCTGTAAGTCCCCTTTAATACAAAGAAAACTAAATTGAAATCGCTTCATCCGTTCGGGAGCTATGATGCCACAGACAGACAGACAGACACACAGACAGGCAGATACACAGACACACACACACAGACACGTCAAACTTATAACACCCCTCTTTTTGCGTCGGGGGTTAAAAAATAACCTTGAACTAATAAATGAATAAATTAATCATCTCGAGTTAATCATCTGAGTTAATTAATGATCAACTATGTAGATTCAAAAAAGTAAATTTCCACGTTATAGAATTAATAGGGTATCCATTAATAAATATTTTTTTGTTCATTTAAAGTTAGATCTTTTTTCACGTATTTTATACCGAGTATTTTCAATAATATCAGCCAATTCGTGTTCTTGTCAAGAAATGAGTAGGTTCCGTATTTATACTTCCTTCTTCTTTCAAACAGTAGTTTTAATTGTTTACGATGTCATATTTATTAACAATATGAAATGTTTGTCTCACAGGTTTAAAATAAAAAAAGTAAAATCAAAGATTAACCTGTAGAAAGGAAAGAAAGGAAACCTTTAGTTCGAATCCGAAGACAGACACTACTGAACTGACAGTACTGACTTTTCGGAGTTATGTGCGTTTTAAGCTTTTAAGCATTTAAATGTCACTTCCTATAACGGTGAAGGAAAATATCGTGAGGAAACCTGCATGCCGGCCGGAGAGTTCGCAAACCTCAAAAGTTCACTTGGTCAGAGTGGTAGGCTGTGCTATGCTACCTTGACCTTCTCATTTTGAGAGACCCGTGCCCAGCAGTGGCACACTGATGAATTGCAATGATGATGATAACGGTAAAGTTTGTTAGTTGGCAAACAATATACGAGTAAAAAGGAGAGGCAATAGCGTGTATGCAGTTCTTTATTGATAAAAAGTTTAGAGCGATCACCCAGTTAATCAAACTAACAGTAAAATATAATTGATTGAGCCATTTTAAAACAGGAACAATATCCGCCCATTCCACAAACCATTTTAGATTAATAATAGCGTGTAATCGAGGCAATTCGACACAAGCAACGGTGCCAAAGGCAATATGTATAAAAAATAAATCTGCTGTCAAGTTTTAAATCCTTAGATATTCTTAGGGATCAGTGAAAATAAAAAGTATAAGAGAAACCTGGATGGTTTTCAATATAATATGTACCTATATAATTAACCTGGTAATTACGTACCTATATATATAATATGTACCTCATTTAGTTCGTCCACTTTTATTTTCTTCTATTTAATTATGAGTGTTGGTGTGATACTTATTCAGATTTAAATATCATTTAGATGTTTTAATCAACGACTGCTTGTTTCGCATCACGCGTAAATAGCTGATCGCAGTTCAACTTACATGCGACGACTGCATGAAAAGCTCTGACATTTAAAAAATATGTTACGAGTTTTTTAACATTTGAAAGACTAGTTTGCACATTCCTTGGACGAGAATTGTCACTCACGCTTGCAAATTCTAAGGCCCCGCAAGTTATTTTCTTTATTCCTCAATACCTCACTAGTTAATCCAGCCTTTAGGGTGCGGTTCCACTGAGGCGGAGCGGAGCGGAGCGGAGCGGAGCTGTGCCGCGATTCACCAATCACATGACTTGAAATCTCCGCTCCGCTTCAGTGGAAACAACATTGGCGGAGCGGGGCGGAGCGGAGCGGAGCAGAGCAGAATTGTTTAAAATATCGGTAAGAAAGAAAGAGATGGCAGACGCGGAGCGGAGCGGAGCGGGGCGGAGCGGAGCGGAGCGGGGCGGAGCGGAGCGGGGCGGAGCGGAGCGGGGCGGACCGCAGCGGGGCGGCTCACTCATAATCACTAGCTTTGCCCGCAGCTTCGCTCGCGTAGATTACCTACTACACCATTTTGTTAAAATATATGGTAGGTATTCGTTGCAGTTACGGACATAATGTACTTTATAATATACACTACTATACCTATCTCCTCTTTATTCCATATCCCGTGGGAAAATCAATAACCTCTGAAAATAATTTTGAGAGAACACGTTGTACTAGTTGCATGCGAAAATTCAAGCATAGTATTATGTACATAGGTAAGGCGATGATGAGTGAACTAGTCAGGAAGTTAATTTTTGTATAATATTAGAGTACCTGGTTGACCGAACTTTGCTCGGTTGAAAATTATATTTAGTATGAATCGCATACTGATAAAATATGAATAATGTTCTTCGATCTTTCCGACATAATATGAGTTTAAAAAGAATTGCGTGTACTTATGTACGCACGTAAGAAGTTATACTTCTTTGGCATCATTAATAATAAATATTCAACGTTAATAATTTTGACAGCTGTCATCCGAAATGTAGGTCTCAACCAGACCTACAACTTTCCCAAAGACACCAGTGCTCCAGGAGCAGCCGTTGCCGGGATATCTCGGTTCGAAGTTTGACAGCTGTCATTGGAAATGTAGGTCTTGACGAGACCTACAACTTTCCCAAAGACACCAGTGCTCCAGGAGCAGCCGTTGCCGGGATATCTCGGTTCGAAGTTTGACAGCTGTCATTGGAAATGTAGGTCTTGACGAGACCTACAACTTTCCCAAAGACACCAGTGCTCCAGGAGCAGCCGTTGCCGGGATATCTCGGTTCGAAGTTTGACAGCTGTCATTGGAAATGTAGGTCTCAACCAGACCTACAACTTTCCCAAAGACACCAGTGCTCCAGGAGCAGCCGTTGCCGGGATATCTCGGTTCGAAGTTTGACAGCTGTCATTGGAAATGTAGGTCTCAACCAGACCTACAACTTTCCCAAAGACACCAGTGCTCCAGGAGCAGCCGTTGCCGGGATATCTCGGTTCGAAGTTTGACAGCTGTCATTGGAAATGTAGGTCTTGACGAGACCTACAACTTTCCCAAAGACACCAGTGCTCCAGGAGCAGCCGTTGCCGGGATATCTCGGTTCGAAGTTTGACAGCTGTCATTGGAAATGTAGGTCTTGACGAGACCTACAACTTTCCCAAAGACACCAGTATGGCGTCAGTATGATGTTTACAAACAGTACCTCAAAGAAGTTATCCTAATGTTTCATAGATGGCGTCAGTATGATGTTTTTAAAATCTCTTTATCTCGGGAACCGAGCTTTTCTCGAACCTGGGACCTTGATAAATCGATTCCTTGAGCCGAAAACCCCCTAATCTGTAATTTTCATGAAAATCTTTGCAGCCGTTTCCGAGATCGTGATTATATATAAATAAATAAATATACAAGAATTGCTCGTTAGATATAAAGATTTTAGTCAGCGTCTTGACGTCATGAGCGGGGCGGGGCGGAGCGGGGCGGAGCGGAGCGGGGCGGAGCGGAGCGGGGCGGAGCGGAGCGGGGCGGAGCGGAGCGGGGCGGCTCACACGCGCATATTTATTAAACACTAGCTTTTAGCCCGCAGCTTCTCTCGCGTAGATTACTACACCATTTTGTTAAACGAAATGTATTCGTCGCAGTTACGGAGATAATGTACTTTATATAGACTACTATAATATCTTTATTCCATATCCCATATTCCATATCCCGTGGGAAAATCAATAAACTCCGAAAATAATTTTGAGAGAACATGTTGTACCTACTACTTACTTATATGCGAAAATTCAAGCATAGTATTTATAGCTAAGTATAGTTCCTTTTTTTAATAAAAAAAACAATTTGTTCACTCTCCCGTAGGAATTTCGGAAAATCCTCTCTTATCACTTGCCTACGTTACATTCAAAGATGTATTAAATATCTAGATGGAACATCGAATCCGCGAAAACGTGTCAAAAAGTTGTGGCTAACTGTTGGCCACAACTTTTATATCATTACGCACAGATTACGCACACATAGACAATAAATGAACTCGAAAAACATCGCCTGCACGCACACATGCTTGATAATGTTGCCTTTTTTTTTATTTTCATTGTAGGGCGACGCTCAATCTAGATATTTAAAACATCATTGGTTACATTATTACAAGGTAATCTAGACCAGTAGAGAAAGATACAAAAGAGCTGCTTTATTTTTTTTTATCGACATCATGACGCGTGATTTGACTGAGAGAACGCGTGTCACTGGGCACTCAGGCGAATAGGCAAAGCAAATCCGCTCCGCCCCGCTCCGCTCCGCTCCGCCCCGCTCCGCCCCGCTCCGCTCCGCCCCGCTCCGCTCCGCTCCGCCCCGCTCCGCTCCGCCCCGCCCCGCTCCGCTTCAGTGGAAACACATACCTCGTTTCACAGCTCAGCTCCGCTCCGCTCCGCTCCGCTCCGCCTCAGTGGAACCGCACCCTTATAACGATAAAAACCCAGCCTAGATTCACCTGTTTTACCATCTGTGAGTTTTCGGACTTTTTAGTTAGCCCAACCTAATTTGTCTGAATACTAGAACTTAAAAATAATCAAGTATTCGAATTTCATTAAAACTTTCATCATTTGAATTAAACTAGGTATAAAATTGTAATAGATTGTCGGTGTCATCTTGAAAACAATCGATTCTTAATTTCTAAATTAAATAGACTGACTGAATCATCTGAATTTAAAAATGATTTAAAACTTACTTTCAAAAAATTGTTTTATGAGTAAAATGAAGTTTTTTTAATGTCAGGAACTATTGTACCTACTGCCCAATTAATTGTTTAGACTTTTCAAATTTACAAATGATAACCGTGACCTAGATTAAAAGTCTAAAAAATAACGTAGATACTTAAATTGCCTACGTTTAAATCGTTTCATTCAATGTGAACTGCTAACAAACGTGCTTCCATCCCGATACGTGTGAAAAGTAACACTCAACTCCGTAGTGATATGCTAATTACTTAGCCTTGATGAATGCACAATGACGCAGGTAAACGCAAGGTCGATTATAGATTTTATTGTTACTTTTATGAGAGATTCACACTGCATATAAATGCACCCGCTTTTTCTGGACGAAACGACGGACAATAAATTTACATACGGATTAATTATTGTAGTCACGTCGATCACTTTTCCCTTTGTCTGGGACATTTCTAAATATCCATAACGTGTTGACGAACTATTAAATGAATGGAAAGAATCTCGTTTAAAAATCGAAGCGTTTGTAGTCCGGCGACTTGCGTCGATTTCTTAGTGATCGACGGAGTTATTAAGAAGCAGCGGGCGTGGTCGGTAGTGGAATGTTTTGAGCGCTTCCGTGCTTCGGAAGGCACGTTAAGCAGTCCGTATCGGTTGTAATCATTAGATAGCTGTCGTTTTAAGCCTCGTCAGAGGCCTTCAGGCCGGCATAATAACTTCTGACACTTGGGTTAGCCACTGGGAGGGGTTCCACTGATCCGCAATCCGAAGCTGCGGTGGATGAGGCCTCCCTAATATATATGGAGAGATCTGTGCCTTGCAGACAATACCCTATCACAGACATTGAACCCTCAATTTTCACAGGAAACAAAATTTTGTGTAACATGTACCTAACAGTAAATATACTCCGTGAAAACTGATAGTATCGGGCAAGTTGTAAAAACGTTTCAAAATGCAGTTAATGCTTATATAAAAATGATATACGCACACAATCATCAAAACGGATTAAGGCTACATTGAAGACACCCATATTCTACAATGTAGAATCTACATAAATATTTTAAACCGAGAAGAGATTATCAATTTGATACGTATTATATCTGTCTATAAGTGCCATGATTACGTATTTAAGTATCTCTAATGTATCTAGAGATGTCACCTTGCGATATGAATGTAGTTTTATGATATTACCAGTAACCCCTCCTGACTTCGTTTTGGTAAACTAAAGGTTTATATGTAATACTTTTTGAATTTATTTTAAGATTTTTTTTTTGTAAATGGAAAACAAACTTTTCATGTACAGACACCGATTAGTTACAGGTTAATTGTAATATTTAGAGTAGATGTATAATAAGTATGTACATTGTAGAAGAACGGTTGTACGCTATGACACCGATCGCTTACGTCACAACACAACTCACAGCCCTACGATTCACGCATAACCAACAATGCGTTTACATTGTTGAGTGAGGACATTGACTGACTTCAGACACGCTCCTTGGTTTATTCATGAACCTAAGTGTAGTGGGTTAACGACGTTGGTGTCCCGGTTCCATGTGAACGTTAAATTGGGACAACTCAACTTCGGCCTCAGACAAACAAGCCATTGACAGAATTTTTATGCTTTATTCTTTGGCGCTGGTTTACACAGCCTACGTATTAGACTTATTACATATTTAAACTCCTTTTGCGTGCGACAAATGTCAGCTTTCCACCCCCGTGACCAAGGTTCATTATAGATGGACCGCGTGAATTTAAAATGCCTTAAGTAAATTTTACTTACAAACAAATAAAGCAAAAAATATTAAAGTTAATTTTAACGAAGAGTAATGAATTAACGAACCAAATCCACATCATCAGCGACTCAAGTATATAGTGATGAGTCCAATCAATAAATTGGCAATCCTACTGAGACCCGTTCGCTCCCTTTATGGTCGCAACGGGTCGGAGATTCTTTTGGTTTTATTGATGTCTATGTGTGATGGCCACTTACCAGAACTTACCATCAAGTTCGTCTGCTTGTTTCTCATGGATTAATAAGTATAATTATTTAAATCGTGAGCAGGACAAAAGCAAAGGCAGAACTCTTATTTCCGGTATCTCTGGACTTCGTTAGGACATGCGAGTAAAAAATTACATGACTTGTTAGATGGAAAGAAATAAAAAATACAGATTTTTTACCACAAATATCAGACACTACAGTTTAGATTTTAGCTTTTTAAAAAATATAGTGGACAATCCTATAATAACTTTCAAAAGATATAAGATTTTATTATGTAAATACAACGTTGATTATGTAAGAACATACGAACAGAGTAGGCATTTGATGGTAAGTTTTGGCCGTCACCCATGGGATCATAAAGGAATCACCGATGCGGTGCCGGCCAAAAAGATCGGAGGGCCTGATTTATTTCTGTATTCGAATTTGCAATTGCAACCCGTAATATTTTACGGTCTATTCTAAGAGGATCGTAGCTAGATATACTTCAGCCGCCGAGCATATTTATTAGGTATAGAATTGCCACTCGCCGCTGAATCAAATTTTTTACCTATGCTCACAGTTCAATTTAGCTTATAAGCAAAATCTTAAGGCTTTTTAAATTCTCGCCGTAAATCTACAAGGAGCCTCAATCATAGGCGCGGAAGGCTGGCATTTATGTGAATGGTCACTAAAACGAATTCTATAATTATCGAAAACGAGCAGAGTGTAGGCGGGTGTATCTACCACAATGCAAAGTACCTACCGTCCAAAGGAGATGGTCCATTTTGGGCGTGATCTTGTACACTAAACCATGAAAAACCAAAAAATACAGAAAGTTCATTAAAAATATAATAAATTCACAAATCGCAATAAATGACTTGCTAAAATAAAATTAATTTCGAGTTATTCGGTAGGTACTACTTGCAACACTTGCAAGATGGCGTCCTTCACTCTGAGTTCGAGCCATTGTTCAAGCATAGAGAAGGCATATTGACAGCTAACGTCATACATCAAAAATTATGAATCCTCTGCTCTGGTCTGCTGCCCGCCATTATGTAGAATAATTGCGTCACGTGGAGTTAATAAATAATTTTTGCACTGAAATAAAGATGAGTTCGTGGATTTGATTAGTCAAAAATGGTTTATTTTTCTTTTTTATTTATTTTATCACTGGTACAAAACCAGGCCCAGACTCCATACAATTTTGGACCGTCTCCTTTAACTGGCACAAGGGGTAAAACTGTAGGTATATCACGAATAGTGGACTTCAGTTTGGACTAAAAATGGATGAAAGCCCTAAACGAAACAAGAGTAAAGTCTATTGTGTTTTAGCATCTTTTTGTTCAGTCACAAGAAGTAAAAGGTATGTGGTGGTGTATTGTATTTAAAGTACGTAATAAAAGTAAAAATAGCAAACGAGCATCAGCCCATCTTGTGTGAAGTGGTCATTACGCTCATGGAGATATTTATATCCAACCTCAACTGGACCACAGCCTTTAACAAATCACACAAAAGTCTTTGTCTGACTATTTACAAATTGAGCGAGATGCTTTTAAATTTTGACGTAGGTAAAAGAAAGGAACTAGAGAATTCATTGCTAAAGAAGGGGATATAAAGTAGGAATTATTTTTGCGGACAAGTCAATCGGCTTAGCTTTATCGAGTTAGCTGATAGATTTAATAAAATCCTTACAGTACAAATAGACCATTACTACTATAAAAATAATTTGCTTCTTTATAAATATTGTTCAATCAAACTCATTAACGATGGCTGAAAGACAGAAATGTAAAGCTTAATGCATATTAAGCGATTCATTTACATTACATTACTCAACTCGGTTGCTTCACTTAAATCGAAAAGTAAAAGTAAGCCGTGCATTTTTATCATAAATTAATTTTCAATGTGGCTTTAACATATGTAAGTATCGCAATACGCATTTTTGTACTGCATACTTTGTTTTTATAACTGTAAGGGCTAACGAAAAATCCGAGGGGTTATTTCAAGGTAAGTACATAGGTACCCTTCTTTGAAAAACGAAACTTGAAGAAAGAAGCTATTACCGCTGTTTACAAGCGCGCGACAGACCAAATTGACAATAGTTTTTCGATTTTGACGGTTATAATATTACCTACCTGTTTATGCTATTCTAGAAGTAACAAAGGAAGGTAAAAGAGATTATTACTAACATCCGCATTCGACGTCTATATTTACATCATTAATTCGATTACTTTATTAAATTATGTATATAGAAAAGATATGTATATCAGCTATCTGGTTTATATGGACTGTCTGACACCAACGATTACGTCAGTAGATATATTTCATGTTACTAGAAAAGTCATTTATTCTAATTCTAACAGCATTTAAATCAAAACAAAGAGAAAAAAATCTCCACACATTCATAAAGATGTAGGTACATTTATTTCAGCTCGAAGGACCAATTTTTTTCAAAGAGCTATTACATAATTAACCCGTATTGTTTTCTAATATACTAAAATGCTTATCTTTTCTATATACATAATTTAATAAGACCTTTCAGAAGATAAGCGATGAAAATAAATGATACTTACATGATCCAAAGGCAGAACCAGGAAGGCTCCTCCACCAGCTACCTCAGTGACGATAGCCACAAACTTGGGGTTTACGGCGCAGAAATTGGAATCGTGAGCATTCCTCGTTATCTTTATATTGTCATAGCATCTCTCCCGCTTGAAGGAAACGCCGTAAACATGGCGGAATTTGGAGCTTCTCACGCCACGGAACCATACCTACAATATTACAAAAGTTATAAGCTTTTTAATTTTGGATGCCTTTTTTGAATAGATTATAGTAAGAGGTTCAGGAAAAACAAAAATGGCAGGCATAATACAGTAGTTATTCATAATAATGTCATTTTATGATGCCAATTAACTTAACAACAATCGACATAAAAGTAGCTAAATTTTACGATGAACCTAAATTTCAATCACGCCCTAAACGAATTAAACTAGAAAGAAAAAGACGAAGACCATCTTGGTTTTATTGCTAAATCTTCGCGTAAGATACCTACTCGGACAATTAACTCCACAGTGCAAGTAAAGTGCATTTTAAATAGTGTAGTGATGTAGGTGGCTTGACTATGGTGAAGTGTTCCGATCTCCTGTTAAACATGCGTTAATGTGGGTGATATTCGATGCGCGTTATTTCGGTAATTATCGACTTGTCATTGTCACAACTGATTTTATTATAGGAATCGATAATACAAATCAAAAAATTAATGTCTACACTGCCATCGTGCTAAGTGCTAGTGTTAAGGTAGGTAAAGTACAGGGAAGTTTGATTTCGGAAATATACTGGGTACAAATAAAGTATGCACTAGACAGGTAATAGCAACAAACGAGGATGCAATTTAATCCTCTGGAAGAGCAATAATTTTATGACGCACATAACGAGAGTAGAAGATAAGGAGTTGGAGGTTGAATGTACCTAATTAATTTACCTAAGTGGCTACAGCGTTCATTACCCTACAGCTTTTGTGAAACGTAAGTGATTGACCGATTAACTCATGCGTTCGGAAGCGAGAGTATGTTATGAATAGACTTCTTTAAACTGAGCCAAGATGTCTCATGAGACATGAAAGGACTTACGAAATTTTTGGCACTACCAGCCCTAATATCCTAATACATTAAATTTAAACATGAGTCTTTAAAAAAGGCCAATGAGGCTGGTTTTAGTGTACCTTCATGTACGTATGTATACGTAGGTACGCTAAGTATGTTTACTAAGAATTTCGTATACTTAAGTACCTACTGTGGACGTTATTGTTCGTTTGTGTGCGTTGTGCGGTGTTTACGTTCATGACAGGGCAGCGGTGAGCAGACAAACAAGCCCCATTACCAACGAATGTAAAGACTAGCTACTGTTCTTTATGTATGTTGATTGAACAAATATTGCTAGAGGTGCGAGGACGGTTTCTGTTAGCTATTGTTGCACTGAACTATGAACAATAATAAAATCGGCCGACATTTTACTTGATTTTATATCAACTGACCTCCACCTTGACCGATTCAACTCACAGAAAAGTATTTATTGAAATATTACATTGTATTATAGCAGTCAACTCGGATCCGACCGATATACTCCGACTTTTAATTCGATTCAGTAAAATGACATTTCCAGTGTTACCGTTTTTTATTATCACAAAAATTGTGATGTAACCTAGACGCTAATTATTCGATTCGATAAAAATATTAATCGGATCGTAATCGTTTCGTATAATATAGTAAATCGCTAAAATACTATATGAAGTTATTACAGGATCAATAATTGCACATAAAAAATAATTATTATCAATAATCCCCAAGATTTTAAATTGTTAAGCGCTTTTAGTGCATGTATGTCCTAAAAGCATGCATGCACCGGTGTTTAATATTTTTGTTTACTATATATTTTTAAATTAATAACTTTTCCTGATTGTTCTCTGATTTTTAATTACCTATATGTTATTAACACACATCATAATAGACATATTGAGAAAAGAGAAATCGAATAATCAAAACATCGTTCGTGAATCGTGTGAGAAATCACTATTATTGAAAAGCTGGCAACATTATTTCGAAAAGTGACATTAGTAAACGTCAATTTACTGAATCGAATTATAAGTCGGAGTATAGTTCGATCGTAAAAAGCAGGAAATAAAGCTTCCACTCTGAGTCGAGTGGAAATTGAGTTTATGTAATGTTGCGCAGATCTTAATAGGATCTAGAACTGCAAATTCGATCACATCACGGACAAAAAATATAGGTACCAAGTCGTAGATAACGGCTACTTTTTGTTGTTTTACACATTACTGTTGTTTATATCCGTTTTGTAAGTAAGAAGTTACGCATCAATAAAGTTGAGTTATTCTATTACTAACGGTACACACATCGAATAGGTACCTACAAAGAGTAAAAGTAATTTGAAGTCTGATACTAAAGCACCAATACTGTTTTCCTAGTTGAACAGCCACTTATTTTATACTAGTAAATCCGAACTCGCTTCGCTTCGGGGAACCAGACCCTTCAAAAATCTCTAAAAATTTTAACAAATTATGTATTATTTGGAAAATAACAAGATATAATGTGCTAAAGCCTTATCATAAGGAAACTTAAGAATCCCAAATCCCCAATACAATACATAAATAGAAACACATTTTGTGAAAATTTAAGGCGTTTACCTAATTTCGTCCTAGGTACAACAAGATATAAAAGAGCGACAAGAACAAAAGACAGACAGACAGACTATATGCGGAGGCATATCAATAAGGTTCCTTGGAAAAAACAGTAGGTCATTCGAAATGCAATAAATAGGTTCTACTTAACATACTCCCATGGATACTACACCTTTCACAAATAACATTTACATTACACTGTAGAGAAAATAGACACACTTCTTCTATGGCATAACATAAAAAGCTGTTTAAACAAGTCTCAGTTATTTCTAACGCGGTTTCTTATTAGTTTAGGTGTTTCTACTTTCCTATTTCACAGAGAACACAGAGAGACATAAAAGTATTAGATAATGTTAAAAATTCAGTTAAAACAAGAAATGAAACTTAAGAACGTACTAAAAATTAAATTTTGCTTTTGGTACCAGATTAATTTAAGAAAATTAAATTGTGTGTTCTACTGTGGTTTCTATTACAAGATTACAACAAAATTAAATGATAACAAAGTGACAAAATTATATCCGAAAGGTTTCCGATCCTTACTCCCGAGTTTTGACAGTTCCTGCTTTTCAGAGTAACATTAGTAAGTTAAAAGTACTATACATTTAATGACTTGACGTTTCACATACAACATTACTTAAGATTAGCTAAGACTTTAACAGACTTCAAAATACTTAATTTGTGAAAGTAATACAAAAACCTCTCAGAGCCGTGCAAAGAGAAATCTTCGAGCCATTAACGTTTTGTGTATGAAGATAAACCTTAAAAGTAATGTTAAACCTATTAATTAATAGTTCTTCCACCGACACGTGGGAAAAATAAAACAAAAACCGTACTGAATCCCCATTCAGAAACACATCAGAATTAGTGTGGCGATAAGATGTTACGCCACGGTTCGGTGATCAACAAAGTAGACGTAACATAATCATCCTACTTAATATTATAAATGCGAAAGTTTGTAAAGATGTATGTGAGTGAGTGAGTGAGTGAGTGTGTGTGTGTGTTCGTTGCTCTTTCACGCAAAAACTACTGAACGGATTTTCATGAAACTTTGCAGTAATATAGCTTAGACATCGGAATAACATATTTTGTTAAAATTTATAGAGATTTTTGAAGGGACTGGTTTCCCGAAGCGAAGCGAGGGCGGATTTACTAGTAATTAATAACAATCATCTTTGATTATTAAATGGATAGAGAATTGGAGTCATTGACCTCATTCGTTTATTTGCATGCCACTTACACTTGCGCAATGGAACCAAGTACTCCAGAGAATAGAGACCAATTAAATAAATTCTTGTGTAACGTAGGATACGTGTGGCTCGTTTAATTAATTTAAGGCTGTTAAGTAGTATAAGTAGTAGTACACGGATGCGTTAAAAGTATGTATAAAATATTGAGTTCTTAATTAATTAGCATAATGCTTTTAGTTCTCCATCACTTTCTGATTATTAAAAAAATATGTAATCGTGAAAGATCATGTTTAATTTTAAATGAAGATTTTTATAACTTAATATTAGATACTCCACCAGCACAATTAGACCACAGCAAAAAACAGCAAAATCAGCATGTATTGTTAACAAAAGATACAAAAGTAGCGTCATAAACATTTTTATAATTTGATGTGGTCAATTGTTGGGATAACTCAAACAAATTCAAAATCTATTAAATTGTTTAAAGGTAACACCGATCCCATCTACCCATAGGCTTTGTAACATCCACTGCTGGACATACTACCGATTTAAATTACGTAATTTTAGGGGAGAACGGGGTACGGCGACAACATAATATGCATTGGTCTAATTATGTTGGTAGAGGTACACAATACGAAACAGAACTAAAAAATAAAAAGTGCATATAAAATTAGAACTATACCTGTGAATTAGTCATGTCGCCGTTTCTACCGGTGCGATATCAAGACATGCACTACATTAAGTCGCACTCCAAAACTATGTATACAGTCTGTGCATCTTAAAAAATATAACCATGTACACAAGTAACATAAAACTCAGGCGCCCACAACATCACGAACTGCAAAATAAACACTGAAATTTTGCAAAGAAACAAACAATTTGGAACATAACAGTGAAATTAAACCGAATGTGCAAATCATAGTAGATGTAGCCTTCAATTAAATAATTTTCATGGGGGCTCGAAAAACAGGTTAAAAGTACATACATAATGGTACACAAGGCGATTTGATCTTTCAATACCTTCTTGCTTGAAATACACTATGGGGTATAGCCTCACCAAATTATTTCAACATGAAATTATATAATTTACTAAAGATTACGAATACAAAAACTTACAAGATATTTGAGAAAATAGAACTGATAGCAAATAAGGACCAAAAAGTTCCGGAAAATTTACCGACTATATAACAAAGTCCCAGTAACTCAGTAAGTTGGCATACCTATCTAATTGAAAGGCTACATTTAAATCTAAGCTAAGATAGTGGTCACTACATTAAAGTGTGTGCCGGGCTGTTTGAAACGTTAATTGTCTGTTATTATGACACAAGTGGCGCGTGTCTAGTATAGAAAAAAAGTGAAAGATACGCTTGTAACCTACCGGACATCAGATCATATTGAGTGAAATTTTATTGAGTTTTTTATAAATTCTATAAGTTTTATCATGATAAGGAAACGTCACAATTGGGTACATAGGTATGTATCACAAAGAGAAATCCCTAGTTAACTACTAAAAACGAAGCCTTGAACGCAATAAGCTCAAAAATTAATAGCTTACGGATTTTTATACCACTTCACTGCCCTGTAAAACTTTAGTACCTACTGGCAGGCTAGTAATACAAACTGAAGTAGGTACACTAGGTACCTATGTAACATTTATTTTAAAAGATGCGGAGGTTTTTTCCCCGTTTTTTTCTCCTCATAAGCACTTTTCCAAAATGGTGGTAGAATCAAAAAATAAGTAATTAAATTTGACTTTGAAACAATTGCTTTAAGTATAGTCCGTTTTTTTAGAAGAGACTTAACTACAAAACAAATATGGCCGATAATTGTCAAAGTCACAGTAGTCAATAAGACACTGACATTACACATGACAGTAAAACCAACATAACCTTGAAATGAAGAGAGGCGCTGTCGGAAGTATTGGACCAATCATCGAGAAGTAGTAACTGACTGATGAATGGCCACAATGTACTTATGAATGACTTTTTAACATGGCGGCGTTAGTTCCAATTTTTGCCATTGCAGAGATAAGTTGGTGGCAATTAACGAAAAAAATGTCAAACATGTCAAGTGAAATGCATGTTGAAATGATTCATCTGTGAAAAGTGAAGTTTATTTATTTATGTTTACAAAATCCACAGCTCTTAGAAGTAAAGATTACATAGCATATGTGCAAAACTTATAGCCAATTACGGATTTTCATTTTATAAATCATTACTATTAAACTATTAAACTGCCACTGAGGTTTACAAAAATACATACATCGCGATTTCGAGCGTGCATGAGAGTGCGTGGGTTTGTGTGTGTGTGTGTGTGAGTGTGTGTGTGTGTGTATGCGTGTGTTTGTGGGTGTGTGTGCATGTGTGTTTTATTTACATGTATATTATAATACTATAAATAATTTAAATAAAAAATACTATACATATATAATTTTATATACATACATAAGTTGATGGATAATTTGCACAATGTATGAAAATTCATTATTATTGTAATTTAAAATCAGTTTTTGGTGTAAAACACAGGGCGATATACCGAGTGAACCGATTGAATTGTTTGTAAGTTGTTTCACGCCTGTAACATTGTGGAAATTTGATGTTTCGGAAACTCAGTGATTTGTTTTGTAGTTAACTCTCTTCTAAAAAAACGGACTGTACAATTATTTACTGTAAAGTAAGTACCTAACACAAACATCATTTTTCCAAAATCAAAGAGAGTTTGTTTTTCGATTATATATTATTATAATGACTTCTTTGAGTAAATTACTTACCATGAGTAAATAATTTGATTAATATTACTTTCTACTGGGCGCGCAATAATTCGAATAGTGTAATTCGAATGATGATGTAGTCGTATGGAGTGGCTCTCGACTTTTAATAAATCCATCATGAATCGCATTTCGCTCATTGTTAGTTGAATAGAAATCTCAATCCGTCTCGGCTCGGTTGAAATTGCCTATTACCCATGTAATATTTATTAAACCAATATTTTTTTAGTCCATAGCGAATCGAGTGCACTGGCGATTTTTGTATTTTGTACCGCTAGTCGCTAGTAACTTTTCGGATCGAGTATTGTCTGAATTTTTAATAATTAGTTTTATAATATAAGTTGGAAATACTGCACCGGAATGTAGGATTGGAATTTATTATGAATTATAATACCACATAGTCATAGAATATTATTTCGATAAAGAAGGCAGTCCTTTTAAATTTTCGAAATTTTTGATTTCGTAAAACATTTTGATTGGTGTTTTTCGTTGCAAACAAAAATATTGTTTTAGTGTTACCAATCAAATCAATCAAAGTAGGTACCTACCCACCTAAAACGAAATCGTTTTTTTTCATTTTTAGTATCTCGAAAAGAAAAAAACGGAAGCCCTAAAAGATTTCTTTGTTGTCCGTCCGTCTGTCAATGCCCTTTTTCTGAGTAACGTGCCCCTCGCACGCTGAAAAGCAATATCAAGCTGAAATTTATATAAAAATACTCATCTCTGCTGCCCCTTGAAGCTGTAAAAAAATCAAATTTCTAAACTCAATTTTCGAAACTCTCAAGTGAATCAAAACCTACAGAATCCTTCCAATGAACTCAGAATCTTGAAATAACGTATGCAAAAATTCTGAAAATCGCAAATTTTTAATTACATCACGCAATAAAAATATTTTTAATAATTTGAATAATTTCCATAACTATGACTCGATTGCCGTGATGGGTAAACTTTTACCTATGTACCTACAGATTTGTACGGAACCCTCGTGTGCTAGTCCAACTCGCACTTGGCCAGTTTTTCTATTTATATGTACCCTCAGTAAGTAACTATTATCTTTTCGGTGGGAACTTTAACAGAT
Organism: Hesperia comma; assembly: GCA_905404135.1. Lineage (NCBI taxonomy): Eukaryota > Metazoa > Arthropoda > Insecta > Lepidoptera > Hesperiidae > Hesperia > Hesperia comma. The sequence continues at coordinate 7,285,537 of FR990021.1, read as the reverse complement.
ACGAGATACGTACATTTTTATCGATATAGATTATTTATAAATCAGTTAATGAGTGATAATGAAGACATTTAGGCACATTCGTAGCACGCTCCAGTGACATCATGTTACATGACGACCACAAAGCGTGAAAGAAACAAACAACATTGCAAGAGTCTGTAATCGTAAAAGGAGTCCAGATAGAGCCGTTGATGTTACGTCACTCACAGATATGATATAAGTAATTACCGCTTGCGGAGCCCGAAGCGGTAGACAGTTTGACATGCGGAAATTTCGGTTGTATTCGTAATCTTGTCGTGGTGTTATTATTTAATAATTTTGTCAGTCCCAATTAATTAATTATTAGGAAGTAGGTGAAAGTTTTTGTAAGATTTTGGATGCTATAACCCCTGATACTGGACACCATTGCAGGCTTGGGTATAGACTTACGCTTCTTTCACACGGCAGTACAGTTTTGCAGGACCGGCTGTTTACTGTATCCTGCAAAACTGGACACTGTGTTCACATGGCAGTTCAGTTTTGCAGGATCCAGTAATAAGCTGGTCCGGCGAATCTGGACTGCCGTATGAACACGGTTGCATCCTGTTTTAGACCATTGCTACGCCGGTTATCAAGTGAAATGGACTTGAATACTTTCCTAATATTCTTATTTTAGGATGAGTATGACCACATTTGAGGACCTCTTATAAAAGATGAATGAAGATTTAAAAAAACGTGATACAAATATGAGAAAAACACACTACACACGCCTAACTACACACGCGCTGGGTGGCGTGGTGGGCGCGGGGCGGTTGCTGCCACCACTCCAATATCCCGCAAAAAACAGTGACCAGCAAAAAATCGCATGCAGGTAGCCGTATGAACACTGCTATTGAAATATATGTGTGATTAAACGGGATTCCGCTTTTTACTGGAAGATGGATCCAGTTTCTAGTGACAAACCCGAATGGCACATTTCGACGGGATCGGTTTTTTGCAGGATTCCGCATGGGGGATGCTCGTGTGAACGCTAGCATATAAACACATTCGCCATCAAACGGGATCCAGCAGAAAACGGGATCCTACAAAAAACTGGACTGCCGTGTGAAAGTACAAGAGGGAAGTGTTTAAGGGGATCTGACAGTTATCACATAAATAAAAAAAACATGTTAGGAATAATATTGGTAAAATAAAATGATCACTGGCAAGTAATTTTGTCTCATTATAAAACAGATTTATGATTTAAATCATTGATTAAAATGATCCGAATAATATTTCTTTTAAACTGAATAATTTTGGTCCCCGTTACATAAGTAACTATTTTTAAGATACAAATAAAGAATATCACTGAAAGTGCCAATATAGAGCATCAAATTAAAAGTTGGATTACATAAAGTTATTAAAGTTGTGCATTAAAATAATTAATCAATTAAATTCTTAAGGCTACTTACTAAGCAATTATTACAGCATGTTAATTATCGCATGATAAAACAACCCACTGGATATTTAACGCCTATAATTTAATTAAATGTTTCATCAGTTGAAATGGTAAGTCTTTTCTTCATTTAGTTTTAGGTATAATATTTTCTTGAATGAAGTTCAGTTCCATAATGTAGTGGAAAGTTAGACAAAATTCTAGAATTGTGCATGTCAATGTCTAGGTTTTAAGTACTGAATACCCAGGACTTTAGCTCCTAATCAAAGATCTGGACCCTGGAAATATACTTAGGTCCATCCAGACCAGACTGGGGGTTCAGATCTAATTAAAACTGGGATGGTCACAATAAATCAGAAATGGTCACAGTGGCCTCATGGGGATACTGGTTTTCCATGCCCAGAGACTCAAGTAATAATAATATTGGAGTTTAGTTCTGTCACATGACATTTGGACACTGACAGCAACATTTTTCTTGAATCACATACTTATAAATAGTTTAGAATTGTGATAAAGAAGTGATTCCGAAGCCATTTTAGACATTGCCCCATACTTCGATGTCAATGTTGTTTATTCTACTGATCAACATCATCAATCATCAACTCAACCCATCGTGGCCCACTATTGAGCACGGATTTCTTCTTAGAATAAGAAGGTTAAGGCCATAGTCCACCACGCTGGCCAAGTGCGGATTGGCAGACTTCACACACTTTGAGATTTGCTAACTCCTCGATATGCAGGTTTCCTCACAATGTTTTCCTTCACCGTTTGTAGCAAGTGATGTTTAAATGCTTTAAACGCACATAACTCTGAAAAGTCACAGGTGCATGCCCTGGGATTTGAACCCGGACCCTCCGGATAGGAGGCCGACATCTTAACCACTAGGCTATCACCACTAAAATCGATAAAAAAGTGATTCTGAAGCCAATTTAGACATTACTCCATACTTCAATGTAAATGTTGTTCATTCTACTGATATTAAAAAAAATGTGTGTGATAGGCATTAAATTTAGTAACAACACAATATAATAAGATTCCTTACTTTCTTTTAACAACAAGATTTTTCACGCAGATACTTAAGATAGATTAAGGGTGAGCTAGCTGTGATACATGTCTTTAGAAACTCGGTGTTTGTGTATATTTGCATAATGTGGATAGTTTCTTCTTTCAGGATTTTTGCTAGAATTGAACTTTATCTAAATATTAATTATTGTAAATAAATGGTAAAATTTGTACTTCGGTCTGTACACATTAAAGTTATCAGAGAAATAACAGACTCATAAAATTTCATACTTTCAACAACACGCAACACAATAGTTAAAAATTTCATCGGTTTTTAACTTCCTGAGAAAAGTTATAACTTACAATTTATAAATGCAATGACCACTATGCTATACATATTAAAAAGTAATAGTAACAAAATCGTCGTTCCAAATAAACAAATCATGCTGTCTAATACAAATACAATACACAATAGATAGATAAAATTACTTTGTCTCCGAGGAGTGCAGGAAAGAGAAATCTCAGTGAACTGTATACGTATTGATATCGATCGATATTTTGAACTACAAAGCGAGTAAGCGACGTAATCGCGACATCAGTCAATATTTAAACAAAACACCTTACCTTAGTCGCAGGTTTATTACACGCTCTTACATCCACAAGTGCGCTATTTTTCGCAGGGCTCTTCTCAGGTATTATTTCCAAACAATTGATTTCTCTTATCGTTTCATCTTTTACAGGAGGCATATCCTCACACAAAAGTTATAAAAAAACTCCCTGTGGTAACTTTTCTTAAAGTAATTCACTTTATCGTTATTTCACATATAAAATTCTAATATTTAGGCACAAATTCGAACCGCAATTGAATTGAAACAAAACGACAAACGACAAAACTCGTCCGTAAATGTGTATGGAATGAATGAAATGAAAGAAAACCGAATTATCAAACAGATCGAATCGATCAACTCTTCCTTCCGTTCGTTCTACCACAGACGAGCTGGATACATTCTATAGTCACAGGGTATAAATGAACGCCTCACCATACACCACAGAGTATTTATATTTCTCTACGGTATACATGGATGGAACCTAAGGAAATAGCACCAATAGCACAGACTTATAAAAAATAAATAACCGTACATATGGAAGAAAAAAGCATACCATATTGCACACATTTATAATTCCCATACAAAACATTCTTGGTCTACAAATGTTATCTATGGTCCTCATACTAAACTTGAGCTTCTTGTAGCTTATGAAAATGGCGGGAGTGCTTCAACCCCATTTTGTCTATGTGGGCGTGAGTGTTGCAACAACAAAAATAAAGAGAGATAGACTTTGTACGTGTCATGGGAGAGAAAGAGATGAAATTATTGCTTACATACGTCTTTGTAGTGTAGTGGTGAAAATTATGTTTGGTCTGCTTAATTTTTTTTTATAAATCTGTGGAAAATAGTCAGAACTCATGTTGTCTGTGTTATGTACTATCGGCCAAATTGATTCGTACACCACCTTCAGCTTATTTTCTTACAGCACATCAAGTGCAATGAGGGTCGCCGTTTTTGCACTCACCAGTTGGCGTCACCGGCGAGTGAGGTCCTGCTGTCAAAGCCCACCCATACATTAAACAGTGACAAGTGATATTCAGACAAGTGAGAAGTGACAGTGCCACAAACTTATGTGACCCGGTGGCCAAAAATGGAACTAATGCAAATGTTATACTGTTGTCAGACAAAGACAAAGACAGTAGCGCCCTTCTTACCGAATCAGATAAGTTTGTGGCACTGACAGCCAGACCTCACTCTACACTAGCGCTTCTAGCGGCGAATTCACACGCCTTTACCCTCATTAAGTCGAAATTCGTCTAAACATTCGTTGCCTTGGAAACAAACCTGTTATTATTCTACATGACATTGTCAATACATAACTTATTGTCGTATTAGACAAGAATCTTTCGGCGCGTGGCTGAGGTGAGGGTGACAGAGACAGCACCTTACAGTTTGCCTCCCTGTAAGGCGCTGTCTCTGTCACCCACATGTCATCCACATTTTATCGAGATTTGAATACTTTGACATATAGAATACTTTAATATATATACACACTATACACATTACACACATTGTCTGTCCATCATGAAGTAAATATATTCTAATCTGCAAAAACAATTTCTGATAAATAATATTATTAAAAAGTGAGTTTATTGGCTTTTCACACTTAAACTGCTGAATCTGCTAAAACGGCCGAATGCTGAATTTGTAATGAATTGCAAAAAATACAATACATTACAGAACATTGTATGGAGATAGTTTGAGATTTTGGAAAGACAAAGGATATTTCTCTATTTCTAATTTTAACGCTACCTAACGGTATTTTGTTATACTGGTGTATATGGTATTATATGGTGTTATATTGGTAACAGTATAAGTATATACAAAAGCAAAAAGAATGTTTGCAAGTTAAATTCATTGCACTTTGACACTTGACAGTAATTCTGATTGACGTTTGACGGAGTGAGCTGAATATTAAAAAAGTCATAAGTGCAACAAACACACTCGAAAAGAATACGAATTTGACATCCTCAAAAGTTCAAACGAAATGTCGATGAAGTGGTGTACGAATCAATTTTGCTGATAGTACGTTGGATCCAATAAGATAGGACTCCATCAAAGAAAAGATATTGAATACGATATAATACACGAGTGTAGAAAATGATGTGTAAAAAAAGAATTTTGGCCGTCGACGTCATTTATTTTATAAGCCATGCACTTAAAGCTAAGCTGTATTTACATTGTAGCGGCGCGCATTCCTACAGTAGCATGAGCGCACGCCTCACATGAATGCTGACTTATTGAAGGGTCAAAACAGAATAGAGTATAGTAATTAAAATCTTAAAATTTTATTTGAACATTGTCGAATTGCAGTGTAAAACCGTGTAACCGTAACAACTAAGACATAAATATCATAATCGAATCCTTTCGATTAAGTTGTTCGGTTATCAGATTGTTACATGTGCGCAGTCCTTTATACCTCTATGGTAAACTCAATGTTTTATGTCAGTGATATAGAGTATCTCTATATGATCTCTATGGTTTATGTACTCTGTGGCATCATTGTCACGAAAATGTCACAATGACGGCTAAGAACACAGACTTCTAAAAAAAATAAGCAGACGGTCTGCTTATTTTTTTTTACAGACCCAACATAGTGGTGAAAAATATGCTTGGTCTGCTTATTTTTTTAAGTCGGCACCGCTCCGGCGCTGCACCGCACCGTTAGTGTTTTGTCACACGAACCGGTTGCCGGGAAGCCGGCGTCGGGTACCCGGCGGCGAAGTGTATGGTAATTGCGCCGGTACTTGTGAACGCTAAAGTATAGTCTTAAGGATCTTTTGGCGCGTGGGTGACAGAGACAGCGCCTTACAGGTAAGGCAAACTGTAAGGCACTGTCTCTATCACCCATGCGCCAAAAGATCCTTGTACATGGCCATACACTTCGCCGCCGGCCGGGTACCCGGCGCGCGGCTACCCGGCAACCGGGACGTGTGAAAAGGCACTTATCGCATAGTATGGCCGCGCTTTTAGGCTGCCTGTCCACTGAAGCGGTGCGAGGCTGCGAAGCGGAGAATCGGAGAAATATTAAGCCTTAAGTGTCTCATGAAACACTCAGGCGAAACTGACCGCTAAATTGATCTGCTACATACGTAAATAACAGACCTGCCCCCTTATTATGAACTCTTAATTCCAGACAGTTCACGTTCACAATGTGTGGGTGACAGAGACAGCGCCTTACGGCCCCTGCTTACAGCTGGATCAGATAATCCGGTTTTTATTCGTTAACACCACAATGAAAAGCAGCGTTGCAGAATCGCTTAACATTAAATTGTTTGTTTACGCGTGGTCACAGTTCAATTGATTGGGCTTGTAAGAAAATTTACTGCCATTTTTAATTCTCTACTGAATAATATGTGAGTATACTTAGAAACTATAGAACTCTTGACATCTTTTATCAGCATTTTCCGCTTCCCTACCACTACAAGTGTTGTAGATAACTTAAAAATAAATTTTAATTATTAAATTGATATTTACCAATTTTAATAACTTTTTACAAAAAAATAACCGACTTCAAAGCCGAGATAACTCAAAAACCACTCGCAGGATGTCGCTCCAATTTATAAGGTAAGTACTTACCACATGCATGACAAGCACTACCTTTTGAATAAAAAGAATCATCAAAATCGAAAGACCCAATCGAAAGTTATGAGGCAATGAATGGCGCCTAACTTCATACTGTTAATTTATGCTTCTCAATTCGACTGCAATTTTTGTGAGTTACTTACCTCATATCTTTATACTTACTGAGTGAACTGTTATTGATATTTCTTTATTTTTTATTCGAAAGCACGTCTGGTCCCATAAAATTTTTTGAGCATCGTTGAGCGACATGATGCGTAATCTTATAACCAATCGTTACCTTATACCTTTTGACTGTGTGTTCTGATTTTTATTATTCTTTTTTTTAGTATATTAAGTCCATTAGTCCCACCCATATAATTTTGAGTGACATGTGACGGGTAAAGTTATTTTTATTTCTAATTGTATCGAATATGAAGTCGGTATTTTTTAGTTAGGTAATTATATCAGACTAGACTACATACATACATGCGTATGTTTGCGTTAAGACAATAACGCCTGAGTCTAAAATCCTGTTGAATTTGTAATATTTTAGAATGCATTGCGTTGCGTGCGGCAGCGCAGACGATAGTGTAGTGTAGGTACCTGCCATCGGGTAACACATGCGTTGCACTAGCGTGACTTCTTATTTCTAAAAACAAAACTGAATGAATAATTACAATAACAAAAGAAAAAAATGTAAGAAGAGGCTTCACAGGACCAGTAGAAGCCAAAACCTTTATTTTTATATTTTTTTGTGTTTGTCTGGGCATCATGCAAAAACTACTGAATGAAATTCGATGCGGTTTTCACTGATGTATTATAACTGGAGATCTAACTTAATAAACGGTGTATGTTATATCTTGATACGCCGCTTGGAACTTGAGATTTGAGATATAAATAGGATCTAATATTTGTTGCGGGACAACGCAACGTCTGCGGGGTCAGCTATAATTTTTGCGTTACGGCAACGTTAATAAACATCGATTCACAAGGCCTAAGTCAACTAAGTTTCAAGCCTTCGAATCTTTGTGAATTTATTGACATGTTGTCTATTTATTGTTTGTTGTTGTAGTTCAATAACAATGAATGGAAATATTATAACACCCTGCTGGTGTTATCATTTCATCATCACTAGCATTTAAATGTCACTTGCTACAAACGGTGAAGGAAAACATCGTGAGGAAACCTGCATGTCGGAGAGTTCGCAAGACTCAAAGGTGTGTGAAGTCCTATTATATGATATACTCACTCAGTACTCACTATATTATACTGGAACATCAGATATACATTTGCTATGATATAAGTAAATTACATGTAGTATTTGATAGCATGATTCAGAACTTGCAAATGAATTTTACTAACGCCATCTATTAACAGCATCCGGAACTAAATATCTAGCAACTATCAAAACATCGATCTTCCCATGGGAATGAGATGTTTTTCCACGGTAAAAAGTAGCCTACGTCACTCTCCACCCTCCCAACTATCTCTACACACATAAACTATATCATATAATAGCCATGTTGCGACGTGAAAGAGTCACAAACAAACGAACAAACACACTTTCACATTTATAATATTAGTATGGATTATTGATTTAATAATTGAATAAGATAATTAAGTACGTAAATCCATGGATTCATTGATTTACAATATCTAAGTACCTACCCACCTACGTTTAATGGCTAAAGTAGGTAGTACTGAAAAGTAGGTAAGTACAGTTCAGTTGGCATATAGCAGCAGGATGAAAAAAATAGTAGTGTCGTCAAAGACAAAATTAGGATCAATTTTTATCAAACTTAGGTTGATAGTGAAGTATAAAGATAAAAGTGGCGATTGTTACTGTTTGGCATAATACCTTGTTTACAATGATGTTTTAAATACCTAGATTGAGCGTCGCCCTACAATGAAACCAAAAAAAACAAGGCAACATTATCAAGCATGTGTGCATGCAGGCGATGTTTTTCGCGTTCATTTATTGTCTATGTGTGCGTAATCTGTGCGTAATGATATAAAAGTTGTGGCCAACAGTTGGCCACAACTTTTTGACACGTTTTCGCGGATTCGATGTTCCATCTAGATATTTAATACATCTTTGCTTGTTTACTATTTTTCCATGAACATAAGATAAGACCACGTATGGAGTGCAAAGATATAATAATATCTTTAGTAGAGTTTGTTATTTCGTGTGCAATACTTGTATTTATTACGTCTGCGGTGTTTGTCGTCAGACAACTTGAGTAAGCCGTTTGATCAGTATATTGGTCATTGCCTCATTGCTTCATTCAGTCGCTTGCGCTCAGTAGCTCTATACGCGCTGTTGGTTTACTTAAACATTTTAAAGTAAAAAACATGCCGAAAATCCACAACTTTGGCGCCGGACCGGCTAAATTACCGGAAGAAGTAAGTGTCATACTTCATGATACATATCACTATAATAATACAAGTTAATATTGTAGGTATATTTGTTGACTTTTGCAGGTGTACGAAATTATAAGGAAAGAGTTGACTGACTACGAAGGCACGGGAATTAGTTTGTTGGAAACAAGTCACCGCAGTCCCACATACTTTAAGTTAAACACCGAAATTCAAGATGTCGCAAGGCGATTACTGTAAGTATTATTACATTTTTTACATATAAAATAAGTAAAATCAAATAAAACGCGTAAAAAAGTCAAATAAAAGTATTCGGGAATTTGTTTAATGTATCAAAATTTTGAGTCCAGTATTAGATACCTAATGCTTTTCTGTAATAAATTACACAATAATTGTAAAATAAAACAGCAAAAAAATGAAAAAAAAAAATCTTCTATTACCTATTATCTCAGAAAAAAAATATCCAAAGATAAACCGCGTTCCGAATTGGATAATCTTAGCAGAATAATCCGATTAGGTAGGTAAGGTAAGGTAGGTAGGGTTATAGCTTATGTCCCCATAACATGAATGAATTTACTTATTTTTTACTTCTTTTCATACTTACCTAACCTTACACATAGAAGTACCTACCTAATGAACTTGAAAACATTTTATCTTATCAGTTATTACGAAATTTTTCAAGTTCAAGATAACTTGCTTAATAATTAATAATTGCGTAATTCATACTATTAAGTAAGTAAGTATGTTAATGATTCGGTTATTATTAAGTATTCATAAGATATGGTCAGCATTATTTTCATTCCATTTTCAGTGTCGGGAACATACTGTATGAAATAAATACATGTGGCCTAGCAACAGGGCGTAGTATCTACTTGTACTTTTATACTTTGTCATTGTGGTACCTATATATTCTATAGATTTGTCCAATCAATCAATACAGAACAAAAAAAAATAAACTATAAAATAAAAAATATACTCACTTATACTGATTTAATAATTATTATATTGGCTGGTGTCTAACGCCAGGAAAACTATATATTTTATTGAGAGTTAAGACACAATCGTTTGAAAACAATTAACTGTTGGCATCATGGAGGTTGGCATAATAAACACGCCGATCAAGGACAATAATAGGGTACAGTCAATCGGGGTAACTTTGATTCTTTAGGGTAACTTTGACAGTCGGCTCCCAAACTAGTTTTTTATTTTTTACGTGAAAAGCATTTGGCGCATAAAATTTATTTAGTACATTTTATGTACATAATGAACGTCGTTAACGTAATCTGAAATAAAAAGTGGTTTTCAAACAAAGCTAATATAAAAAACTTTCTTTCAAAAACGTGCGTAATTATTCGTGTTTTTTTCCGACGTAAAACTTTTTAGATATTTCTCAAAACTTTAATGCTATCAAGGTGTGTTATAATATAATACAATCTTTTACATGTCTACTTTCGATACATAAACAATTTTTATTAATTTTCAATTGCATCTTCGTTAAAATTACAAATAATACCGGTAAGTCAGATTTTGAACAAATTCTGGGTAACTTTGACAGTATCAATGTATGTACCTATCCCTTAGATGTATCCTGACTTTTGCGATTTACCAATTTTAGTGTTAGTCAAACATCCCAGGGCCCCGGGACTTCTTTATTTTCCCAGAAATAAAATGAAAAAATTGCAGCCATTTTGTTTTTTCAACCTCGAAGCTGCTCGGGCGCCTGTACTGTTTTAATCATTGCTATCGATGTAGACGTCCTAGGAAGCCGAAATATGTCTCATTTTAAAGCTAACAATGTAGGTAATCAATCGATGATACATTTCATTTAATATCTTTTTCATAGAAGACCAAAAAAGGATTTAAAAAACAAAATTCAATATTTTTTCATTGAATTTTCTTAGTTTAGTGCCTTTTACATGAAAACTATCCCGTCAAACTACTTTTTTTTGTTGTCTTATCATAAAACAGGCTATCACCTTATTAATAAATGTTACATCAAAGTTATAAGTAAGGTAGTTTAGAAGATTTTTTGATAAATATCATCGGTGTCAAAGTTACCCATATAGGGGTGGTAACTTTGACACACAACAAAATTGCTAATTTTTAATATATTTTGTCGTTTTTAAAGACTTTTTACAATTTGACAGTATGAAAACCAGCAAGAGGGCACTGATTAACTCATAACTTTTATCTCATATGCGACGTAGTAAAAGTTTTTTAAGAAAATACGCCGATGATGTATCAAAGTTACCCCGAATGACTGTACTTTCCGTAATGAAAAATAAACTATGAAATTTGATAAAAATAAAAATTTATGTAGAAATATACTTTAATATTCTGATTTTGAGTCATAAAAGCACATAATTATTTTAAAAAACAATATTAAAATTCGAAATTTTTAATCGGTATGTCACGTGACCTAAAACACGAGAGGCATAATTGGTGTGACGTCATGAAGGCAAACCTATTCCTCCAAGAACCAAACTGTCAGTTCAGTTTCGTGCTTATCAACTTGAATGAATGCCGGTCTTACATAATTACAGTGCCACAAACTTATTTGACCCGGTAAGGGTGGCGCTACTGTCTTGGTATTTTTCTGACAATAGTATAACATTTGCATTAGTTCCAATTTTGGCCACCAGGTCAGATAAGTTTGTGGCACTGTACAATTTGCCATTATTACGTCATCAAAATGGCTGACAAGTTCTGACAGCGTTTTTCCGAAAAAAAAAAGAATTAATATTTTATTTTATTTTAAGGCGAGAAAGCGTGTTTAATTTGCCGAAATATATTTTTTGTTGCTTTTTATTAGGAAAATCAAGTTTATTTTTCACTACCGAAAGTACCCTATTGTTGTGCCGTGTGCTAATTAGTGATTCCGTCCCCATTACATTTCTCTTGGTTTTAAAACGAATGCTCTTTTTAACTGAGCTCATAGGTGAATTCATTGAAATAGGCACCCAATTCGTTGAGGAATTACCATCAGTTCCACAAAATAATTACAAAAATTCGGGGTTGTGTTAAATTATACTCATATTCTTGAAGAGATCTGTAAACTGTAGGGAGCCTTAACGGGTTAAGGCAATTTAAATAATTTATGTAGGTGTGTGGTGCCTGATGACTTGACGGTCCTCTAGCCTAGTGTTACTGTTAGGTACGTATTAAAGTACATAAACTGGGTGTAATATTTTCAATCAAATCACAAGTAAAAAGGAAACTATTAATTTAAGTACTCGTTAACCGTTTAAATATGTCCTCCAGACTACTAAGGCCTATAATTATAGGTTCGCCGAGCCAGAACAGTCACTAGTAAATAAATTAAAATATGTTTAGATGCCTGTCTCGGGGTCTGAGCCAAACCACGTTTTTTTATTACTCAATCACTTGTTTATCAATTGAGAGTGAAGCGATATTAATAAGCGAACAAAATATTACTGTAGATTGTCTTCCAACTGTCGCATAATACGACAGATAAGGCGCACGCACGGTGCAACGACCTGCAAGTCACAGTGATATTGTGTTAAGGTCACACATGTAATATCGTTTCTGTTTATTTTTTTACTTTTCAAAGGCGTTCTTTCTGTGTATTTTTTGATTTTCACTCTTTTTTATGCTCACTGTATTTTTACCGACATAATAATATCTTCTAGAGAAAATTTCGTACTTACCCACTCCTTTTTATAATGCACGCGACTCGTGCATCTGTGGTTTTAATAAACAAATTAAAATTTAAGTAGTGCTAACGTAAACTATGACGGTATAAACTATGACGGTTTAGTTCCAAGGGACTGAATAATACAACTTAGAACAAAATTTGTGTGAATATATATTTTACAGGCGACATTTTAAGTATGCGTTGCCTTAGTTTTTTGTAATATTTTTTCCGTTGCAGTAACGTGCCAAGTAACTACAAGATATTATTTTTATCGGGCGGCGGACAGGGTCAGTTTGCCGCAGTGGCTCTCAATTTGATTGGAAGAACTGGAACCGCCGATTACGTTGTCACGGGTTAGTACAGTAAACGGCTGTAAGCTGACTTGTTCACTTTAAAAATTGCGTGAGTGCACACGAAAAGGGTTATATTTGGACCATGCAAGAATTACGGTAAAAAGAGAATATTTTGAGGTTGATTGTAGGGCCTTCCCCTTAATTTAGAAAGGAAAATTACAAATAATATTAATATACCTACATGAAACTTAAAAAATCAGATGTACACATGTTTGTCAGTCGTGCATCCAACTATGACGTAATAATAGCCTATAAGTAGTTATTGAATAACATAAATACCTACTGATTTTTAAGGCAAAAGGGTACTCACGATTTTGAGCTTTTATTATTGTCGTGATCACGCATTTGCATTAAAAAAATTGTGTTAGCCATGATGTAGGTATACAAGGTAAATCATCAGCTGTTATCTGCAAAAAATGTTAATAATGTTACGTGTCAGGAGTATGGGGTTCGAAAAAATGCCAAAATGTATCACAAAGACTTTATTGTACTCGTAGATACGCAAATTACACTATGTACACAGTACACACCACAACACTATGCACGTAGGTACTCGTAAACACACTCGTTGAACACTGTATTGCCCGTAGATCTCACTTCACTTCTCACTGGTATCGCTCGTAGGTATCGCTGGTATCTTCCTGGTTTCGCTTCCGAAACTAGAATGTCCGATGTCCGCCGTTTACCGAGTGCCCCTTTTTATACCACTCACGCACCATTCATGACAATCGAGAATATTCTCGCTAAGTCCGGACCCGCGTCGAATAAAGTTCGAGTATGTTCCTTGCAACCGACTTTCGCCCTTATGACTATTGCCGTGAGGTCAAAGCGTCGTGCGTACTTTCGAGATGGGCACGCGCGCTATTGTTCTATTGTCCGCCTGGCATGTTTATGGCCCCTATTGTTTATTGTTTAGCGAGTAGATACGCCAGGGCTGTCACAATAAGATTCAGTACATGGGCAGAAATAACTAAATTCCATTTTATAAAGTTGATTGTGAAATAGTTACTCATCTAATATTTATTCAACAATAGCTGATCTATACTGTATTGTAAAATATTGTTTAGATATCTTGTCCCTACACGTAGATATAGATAACCTACCTACCTATAGAATGCGCAGATGTTCAATTGACTCAAATTATAGAAGTCATTAATTTTATCGTTCGATAATGTTGCTAAGGACTATTGTATTTTGTTTTATCTTTAGCGGTATTTGTTTCATATTTATTATCACAATTATCGTTTTAAAAACATATTAATTTGGACTTTCAGGAGCATGGTCAGCAAAAGCGGCGAAGGAAGCTAAAAAGTATGGAAAGGTGAACTTAGTCATTCCTCCTACTGATAAATATACCGACATTCCTCGCCAATCGACATGGAACCTGGATCCCAATGCTTCATACGTTCATATTTGCACAAATGAAACGATTCATGGTAATAAAATGTTACCTTATCTACAATTTATTCGCTAATGTCTTCAAATTAATCACTTAATATGAGACGGGTTTTCGCCGCCAAAGAATATCTGATGGTAAGTGGTTACCGCCGCTTTGGATATCGGTAACATCAAAGGAAATAAAGTAGGAAGTTGAAATGAAGCAGATATTTTTGTTTAGATTTGCTTTCAATCCTATGCCTTATCACACAGCCACCTGCCTATAACAGTGGAATAATAATAATGACAAAGCAGTTCTTAGCGGGCGTCTACTACTTAAACTATAAACTACGCGCTACGTCCCTGCAATTGCATGTTTACACGTCAAGCGGTTTTCGATATTTCGTGATGAGTGTGTAACCTTTCGCTTATGTCGAATGAATAATAATATGATAACATATACAGAGAACGAACGTTTTTAAAGAATACGCAAAGCGAAAATATGAAATTCATTGATGTGACTAGAAAGCCTGTCAGGCTATAATAGCTTTTACAAACCTGTGAAAGCCTGGATATTCGGGATATAGAGCGTCATGGGGTTATCTCACCGTTATTGGGATTTAGGTATATCGCTTTGGGTAGAGGAGCTCATAGCCCGACGGCTTGTGTCGATCCTAAGTGATCGTGGAAGTCAAGCAAACAGCGGGGGCGCTTGATAGCTGCATGGGTGAGCAATGTGAGCATTAGCGACAAAAACTTTTTGAGCATTTCCGTGCTTCGGAGGGTACGTTAAGTCCACCGGGCACCGTCTCATCTGGAGTAGGAATCCAAAGTTATACAACTGTTTAAACGCATAGAGGCGTATCGAAAAGTGAAAAGAGCTTATAATATCATAATATATGTATCTTCAATTTAAACGGTAAACTTTATGGCATATTCCATTACTTTGCAGGAGTCGAATTCGACTTCATTCCAGACACAAAAGGCGTTCCGCTGGTAGCGGACATGTCGTCAAACTTTATGTCTAAAAAGGTCGACGTTTCAAAGGTACGAAATATACCTATAGTAAAAACCAAATTAATATATAATATCACTTCGAATTAAGTACTTTATAATAGATGAATAGTTGTATAATAAGCGTTTATACTAAAAATAAAATTCTAAAAGTTTAACTGCTTCTTAAAACGCGACGACTGACTGCCGATACACAAGATGATGTAGCATGGATCTTTGCTCAGAGATTTCCTTAAATTATAATAAATAACTAACGCTACACACTCATAGCCCTACAATAGGATTCCCTGTGCCGGGGAAACCCCGCAAGAAAATTACTCATACCTACACCCATAACAGTTTAAATTGCCGCCCATCTAGGAATCGAATGTAGGACTCTTTGAATATTTAATATTTATTTATAATCTTTCTATCCTTCATGGTATTGCGCCACATAGTGTGAAGTAGCAGATTTTTTAACTCATCTAAAAGTTCTTACGAGTAGGTATACAACTATTATTAGCTTTGATGTTTTTCAAAATATTTTTATAATTGTGCCTACGTGCATTTTCGTAAAAATTTGTATTTGGATACTTTCATTAGGGTATGTAGTTACCTAATGTATGAAGTTAAAACATTGTTTAAATAGGTACTTTAATGATATTGAAAATCTTTTCTTAAAGTTCGGAGTGATTTACGGAGGAGCGCAAAAGAATATCGGCACATCGGGAGTGGCGATGGTAATTGTGAGGGAAGATCTTCTCAACAACGCGTTGCCGATTTGTCCCTCAATACTGGACTGGACCGTCAATGCTAAAGCTGACTCCATACTCAACACTCCTCCTATGTTCGCGTATGTATTTTTATCTAGTCATCTAAGTGTGAAAAGGTATTAAAATAATGAGGAACATCGACGTATCAAAAAGCATCAACTCAGTTGGATGTATGTTCAGAATTTCTTTTGCAATATTTTATTTTCAATGTTAAAGCATTTATTGTAATCATATTAAGAAAAAAGTACCTTCGTGAGGTGTATTTTTATTAATCAATAACTTATAATATTGTTATAGGCCTAGTGCCTATCGATCTTTTTGTAGGTGTCTTCAAGTAAAGAGTGAATGGGCTTTTACTAAATTAGTTCGCCACAAGACGGCATTGAAGTCAAACAGTAACTTATAACAAGTAAAAGAAAAACAGAAGTTCTCTTTTTGGTTTGTTTTTGTGTTTTATTGGCTAATAGATATGTCGCAGGATTACAATACCTACGTATCTATTGGATTATTGATGAAAATATTAATACTTCAAAATTTAAATTTTAAAGTCAAACACAAAAGCCACTAAAATACAAAAGTTAAGTAAGGTAAGGTAAATGGAGGTAAAAAGGTAAAACTAAGGACAACGGAAGTAATGGAACCACTCACGTTATTTAAGTATGCACACGATTTTAACACCTCCAGCAAATTGATAACTTTAAGTTAGAGTTAAAATCTCCGTATCCCTAGAAAGGTTTTTGTGTAATCACGTCCCGAGTTATGATTTTATCATAAGTCAAAGAAAGGTTAGGATAATCATAATCTCAATGTTTTCGAGGAGGTGTGTCATAAACAAATCAATAATTTGAATTTATACGCATTACTTGTTAGTACAATCTTGGTTTATGAATCCAGTGTCCTTTGCACTAATGAGAGAGATTAATCTACAGCGCGTTCCAAATTAATAGACGTACAACAAGTAGGTATATCTTGAACATCAACTCTGACGTCATCGCATAAAAACATACAATTTCTCTGCAGGATCTACATCATGGGCAGGGTTCTCCAATGGATAGAAAGGCAGGGTGGCTTGGACAAGATGGAGGAATTAGCCACCAAGAAGTCTTCCCTGGTGTATGGCGTAATCGAGGAGTCCAACGGTTTCTACTATGCGCCAGTGGCGAAGAATGTCCGGAGTAAGATGAACATACCGTTCAGGATTGGATCACCTGGCAATGAGGCGTTGGAGAAAGAATTCCTCAAGGGCGCTGAAGCGTTGGGTCTCATACAACTTAAAGGACACAGGTAGAGTACTTATACGGAGTTTTTTTTAATTCATTCAAAGTATATGCAGGGTAAAAAGAAACAGAAAAAAAATCTGCAATCGCCTCTAATTTTCATACTCACTCTTTTTTTATAATCGTAATATAATTTGTTTCGGTGAGGAAAAACATTATTAATACCTAAATCCAAAAGTTCTCCCTTGCACAAAGGAATTCAAAGGATGTGTCAAGTCTTCTAAATTGCACTCCTCACATTGTGCAGGAAGATTCCAATCCAGTCGAAGAACAAACAATACATGGGTTACGATGATCGTGTGATTGTGTATGTACAAGTGTAGACAAATCAGACGTGTGCTGCATTCAAAAGAATCATATCGAGTTAGGATTCGAAATACTTTTTTAAGAGAAGGCTCGACTGTAGACAGATAAAAAAAACAGGTTGAATGAACTTTGTGTCGAAAACGCAATCCTGATATTACGCGGTTCAGCCAAATGGATGTTGGTACTGAAAGGTGCAGAATGCAAAGTTTATAGTGATTCACTTTCTACATGATGAAATTTTGTTGTGGCATCTAAATGAAAGGCAGCTTAGAATTTACTTTAAGTAAGTAGACGAATCGATAAAGTACGGTTGATTGGGTTTTATTACAGCTTTAGTAAAGTTAGATGTACGAGTATGTATATAGTCTGGTTGGTATAAAATGTTTATTGAGATTTATTTAGTAGGTAGATTGGTACTAAGGCGAGGTATCTTGTTTGAGTGGTTTGTATTAGTAAGTATAAACTCGAGGTTGGATATTTACTTAGGTACCTAACGTTACGTAACGTGAAATTAGGGATTGTATCAAGTATCATCCGATTAAAAGTAGGTACTACCTACTTAAAACATCCAAAATATATACTCTAGATTTCTTTCTATTGCAGATAGCACGCATTTATTACACAAATAAAAAACATGACAAAACGTTAAACAAAAAGAAAAGAAATTCCTATTTAATTATCGTATAAACCTCAATGAGAATAATAATAGGTATGATACCAATCCTCATATCCTTTGTAGACAAACAAGGCGATTTCAAGGTGAGTTCAAGGACAATATTATTTGAAATTTCGTTTTTTCATAATTTTCAGAGATGTCGGCGGGATCAGAGCCTCTACATACAACGCAGTAACCCTAGAAGAAGTTGAGACTTTAGTTAAGTACATGCGAGACTTTTATAAGAAACACTCCAATTAGATTGTTTAGTAAACTTAGAGGTACTATAATATAATGTATACCTACTTAATGTTATTGGTTCGGCTGTGCTGCATTAAGTATATTAAATTTAAAGGAGATAAAAAAGAAAATTTTTGTTGAAGCGTGATTGGAATACTGTTCGAATGAATTGTTCTCTATATTCGTTTTATTTGCTTTATTTACTTGTTCAAACTCCAAGAATACATTCTCCTTTGATCGCATTAATGTTTGAAAAGCAAATGTATTTTTGTAAGTATGTATTTTTACAAAAGTTATATTTACGAAAAATATACAGAAAATGTTTTTTTAACTGCAGTTTTATTTTAGGCAATACTTTACCACCCGATTTTCATTGTATTTGATTACTTGGTACATACGTAAATAAGTATTTTATCTTCGTGATTTGGACAGCGATAAAATATTACAATAAAATCTTTATAGTGTCTCTGATAAAAATATATCGCTATAATGTATTAGTTGGTTCACTGTGTAGTATCCCTTTTACTTGTGTTTTCTGCCACCGCTGAATTTTTACTAACGAAGTAAGTATGAGAAATACGAACTACTTAACTAATTGCCCCCGCTTCGCACGGGTGCAATGTAGGTATATACTCGTATGTTACCGGAAATGTATGAAATCTAGGAACTTTATACAATTCCTAGCAAATGTATACAATTCCGAAGCTATTTCGGAAATGTATAAAATATTGTTTTAAAAAATATTTAATACATACATATCCTAGGAAATGTATACAATTCCAATATCGTATTAGGAAATGTATTATGTCGTGGCCACATCGTAGATTTGTTCACGTCAAATGGTCGCTATTCATGAAATGGGCAACTCAGTATGGCCAAACCGTAAAATCGTCTACGTTTCACGATTTGGTCATCCACGTTTGGCCGAATCGTAAAAACGCGGAATATAGGGCATAATTTCGAACCGTGACGTCTCCGGCGCGGCGTTGCGGAAGGTGCAGCCCATGGTGCAGCCCCTTCGCCCTTGCGTAACAAAACACAGACACCCACGCTTTTGTTACAGCGGGCGGGGGCTGCCCTCCTTCCGCGCCTCCAGGTTCTAAAAACACTCTTGGGGTAGGGCATATAAGACTACGTAGAGTAGGGGTAGGCTAATTTGGTTCTGTAAACAATTCGAATTACCAAATTGACTGAGTAGTAATGGAATTGAGTATTCATTGTTTTATAAAATAATATTTTTTAATAAGACACTCGGTGAGACAATCAGGTAACAATCATACCGTAAAATATAATAATATCTTCATATTATCTATCCCGCGTACCCGTTAAAATCTTAAATGTTTTACATTTCCGATTGCTATTTAGGAAATGTATAGTCTTCCTAGGAAATGTGTCTAATTTAATTTATTTCACACATTTCCGGGCGATTTTAGGAATTTCATACATTTCCTAGGAATTGTATACAATGACGGATTTAACACATTTCCGTTAACATATACAATAATAAATATAGCCTGTCACTGAGAGAAAATTATGATGCTACATCCTAACGGTGAAAGACTTTTTTTAATTGGTTCAGCAGTTTTTGAGATTATTTGTTACAAACATCTACCAATAAAATCCAATTATGAAAGAAAATATAAGTTTTTTGCTATCAAAGGATAGTTAGACACTAATTAGAACCCACTTTACATTTAACGGTACATTTTAATAACAAAAAAGAATAACTACCATACACTGATTTTTTTGCCAATATTTCGACCTTTTTACGTGTCAAAAAATAAAACTTAACTGTTGATATGAGTAACGAGTAAAACATGTCCGTCTGCTCTCCTCTCTCCATCACAAATCTCTACAATCAGCTAGAAATGAAATGTTCTTCAGTGTTTTGATCGCATTTTATATTGCTTTCCACAAGTGGGTTAAGTAGTCTTGTCTGGAAGTATTTCGGTTACGCTCTTTATATTAAGGGCTTCCAAGGACGATTCTCACCATTTGCCATCTGCTGCCGGTCTACTCGTTTGCTGACTATGAAAATAAAAACATAGGTATATCTAAGTAGGTATTAGCCATATAAAGTTTGCGTGTCTAATTTTCTTTGGTAAATGGCATTACGAAAACACCAATTGGAGTAGATGGAAAGGCAAAACAAATAAAGACCATACGTTTAAATACATATTAATTTATTTTTTGTAAAAATTATTACTGTTAACGTAATCACTAATGTGGTAATATTGTGATGGAATATAAACCACTCACGGAATTATGAGTATTGTTACACTTGGACGGAAATACCGAACAGATATCTAGGTATATGAAATCCAGTAAGTACAGGTTAGTTGTCAAATCTACCATAATAATACATGTAGTATAGATCATCTAAAATATAAACAACGATATATCCAGTACTTACATTAATCAACGCAACATTCTCGCAATAATATAAACATTCTATACAATACAACTCACATAATATACAGTCATACATTTCACTTGTAAAAATACAGTCCAGTTTATAATACAAAACATAAACAGTTGACTTAAAAAATATCAACTTAACATTAGTGATTTTCTATAACACCAACGCGATGTACAATTTATTTTTATAATTATCTATGAAGTAGAAATTCGAATAATTAATCATCATTAAAACTAACACCATTTTTGACGTTTATCATAAATATACAAAAATAATAATTATATTATTATATTTACACTAGGCATTCTAAAAATATTTTTGATAAAGTCGGAATGTTGATGAAATGATTTATGTAAATAATATTTAAAAGCCCTGCTTTGATTTGTTATGGCAGTGTGCGCCTAATAAAATATTTACTTGAGCATTTATTTCGTTGATTACAAATTCAGAACATCAACACATTCACTGTTTTGAAAAAACAATACTAACATTAAGACAAGGTGCCTAAATTGGTTGCCTATTGCGTCAATGTACTTTTTGTGACATAAAAATATATTTGGTGGGGCTGTAAATATTAAACAGTGAGTGTGTTAATACACATTCTTTAAAATTAACCCTAAATATACCTAAAACTAGCAGAGTAAACAATTTTACAATAAAATATTATTTTCTCTCGGTAGTCGACGAGAGTGATGTAATCCGTAATTGTATAAATTCTTTTCTACAATTATTTCTGATATGATTGATTTCATAATTCAAAGTTATTCATTATGGATATACGCTTATATGTATAAGCATACTATTATTATGATATGTAATAATTGTTCTCAACTTATAATGATATGTGATTATCTATTTTATATAAATTAACCATTCACAGAAATAAGTGCACAAAGGGTTAAATATAATTATTTCTGATAAAACTCAGCTCCTTAAAGCTGTAATGTGATTCAACTAGTTATGCACTTTTTTATACCATTAATACCAATGATGGCATTTCAGTGTGTATTTTTCAGATTATATCTTTGATTATTAGAATATTGTATGGGTACTGATAAATAACTCTATTTTTAAATACAGCTGAATTATAAATTATATTTAACCCAATTAAATGAGTAGTATTTCATTATGACTACTTAACAACTCGCGGTACATCATACCGATAATTGAAACTAATACCATTAAGTATTATGTAAGTTTGACCAGAATACGACAAAACGCAGTCCTCCCTTACTGTGTTATTTATTACTGACCTTCACTGTCGCTGTCACTCTTATCTGAAAACGAGAAACAATTTATGAGATTTTTTGTCATTCATTACTAAACCAACACACACACTAAACAATAAAAGAGTATGCCTCATTTATTTTCGGTAATTATGTATGTAGTTCCTGTAACTTATTTATTTATTTATTTTATCTCTTTATTGTACACCAAGAACAGAACATTACATACAGGAAAAAAACAACATCAGAGTACAAAAGGCGGTCTTATCGCTACATAGCGATCTCTTCCAGACAACCTTATGATATGGAAAGAGAGATAGCGTTAAAAAGGTAAAGGTAAGGTGCACGAGAAATGAATAGTAACTTAAAATTAACAAAGTATACACACACACACACACACACACACCCCCACACACATACATAATATATATATATATATCTTCTAATGTATCTATATATATATATATATATATATATATACATTAGAAGTATTTAGAGAAAATCGATGCAAAAGAGTAAGGAACAAGATAGAATAGATAAAATAAATTATAGTGGTATAAGGGAACCTAATTACAACTGAAGATAATGGGCCTTAACTTGATTTTTGAAAGAGTTTAATGTTCTTGCATTGCGAATACTTTTGGGTAGGGCATTCCAGAGACGGACGGCGGTTACAGTAAAGGAGTGTTGGTAGAATGAAGAGGAATGTGCAGGAGTGCTAAGAACTAGCACTCCTTATTCATTTTTGATATTTTAAAAAGAACCTAAAAATTTAAAAAGACAAGTATCGCCCTTTAAAAGCACTGTGTACGTTAAAAAGTAATTGTATATTTTATCCTAAAGGGTTTGTATTCTATTGATGTCAATATTCCTTCTAGTATTTTAAGACGAAGATTACAGAAATAATTATATACTTACGTATTAATCAACAGTTTTATAATAGTCAGGAAATATATAATTTTATATAAGTGTAGGTACCTGTCGCTAGATAAATACATTTACGGTTCACTTCATACCTACGTTTTCTGACTTAAGTTCATCTTATTATAAAGTAAGACAGTTTTGTGTCAGAATTGCCTTAATATTATTGTTTGTCGCGTCATGCTGTTGTTATTTATTGAAGCCAAGTAAGCGTCTATTCTACGATAAAGAAATTATACAAAACATCTGCCGAGGTACCCAAATGGTAGGTACTTTTATGGATAGAGTCGTGCCAACAATTTTCTTAGGTTTGATTTCATAGGTTTGTTATTCAATTAAGGTATTAGATAACATAATAACATTAAGTAAGTATTAGATAACATAATTCAAACATGCCACTAATATAGGTATTTAGTCATGCAAGCAGTGAGATAGCATACAATTGTTGCTTGTTTTATTAAATAAATCACCATATTAATATTTTCATGTACAGCTCATAAGTAAAAACCATGCTGCAAGGGAAAAGCAATAAAATTGCCCGTCAAAAGAAAACCATTTGAAAAGCTGCAATCTAAATAGAAAAGTGCGCACTAACTAAGTGCTGCGAACTACTGACCTTTCTTACCCGGGTATGCGTGTCTTTTTAATCTGTCATACAGATCCTCCTTGGTTCCGTATATGCTTGCGTTAGACCTCGCTAAGCTGTTCATTTTCCCGTTCATTCCGTTGTGTAGACTCTCCTTCATGTATGTTTCGTTGTAGAAGTTGGGCATTTCCCAGCCGTCTTCTTCGTCGTCATAGTAATGTGCGTATGTAGAATGGTGGGAGGGAGCAATGGACTCCGCGTAAGGCGTGTGTGCGCCGTAGTAGAAATTGACTTGCGATCCGTTCTGATCGATGGCTGGCGTCAATGTCTTCTTTGGTTCCTTCTTCTTTGTTGATCTGTGAAAAAAAAACAGTTTTAAATACATAATTCCATATAAATCAAAGTCAACAGTGGCACACATCTTTCGTCACAATGTCGTTGTCAAGACTATTTATCTGATGAACGTTTATAAATGGGGGATGGGGTGAGTGTGTGTCTTTGTCACATGCTTTTTGTTTGCGAAGGTTTGAGCGTTATGATCACATAAATTGTAAGAATGACTACTTCCACGCTATGTAGAGTACTTATATCTATTTATGATTTTATTGGATTTACTGTCTATATAAAACTGCAGTGAAGTAATTATTGGCCGTTATTTTCTGTTGAACGAACATACATGAACTATGGCTCTCGAGGGGAATAAACCTGAGGTGTATTAAATGCAGGCAACTTTTTATTTATACGCCATGACTTTGATTACTGAGTACACGCTTCGATTAATGCCACTCTGTTTGAATGAGAAGGAATTAGTTAATGAAACCGCGCACGCTGGGAATCTGTTTCAATGAACCACAGTTCTATTGGTGGTCGAGAAAAATGTTCCTCGATCCTTTTGAAAATTGTTCAGTATAAAGTTTCTTTATGATATGCATTAAAAGTTCATGTGAGGGGGGATTTGCATTTTATATGAGGGGATAATTATCTAATCCTATTTACCTTCATAATACTAATGTGGTAAGTACCTGGTTAATAAATTAAACACATTGGATTTAAAGAAAATTAATTAGACCTCGATTAAAGAATGTTGTTCAAACTATTAATTTATAGGTACGCTTTGGGTGCGTAGATGTTGGTGTATTTTGTCCATTTCTAAGCAAATATGACATAATTATAAGTTCCATACTATATTATGGGGTATGATTGCAGAGATTACCTATATATAAAATATTCCCAGTTTATGATGAAAATGTAAAGTTGCAATTATTACCAACTTTTACTACTTTCAATATTTTCTACTATTTCATACCGTTATTATTTATGCTTTTGAAATATCCTTGTTTAGAACCAATACTTTTAAGAACATCTAAATGAAAAATTCAAAATGAAAAGTATTTGTATTTTATCCGAGGTTATGTACAAACGTATTGTATCCGAACAATAGAAAACTAGGTACATACCTAGCGCAGATCATCCATACGAGCAGCACTAGGAATATGATGAAGATGACTCCACCGGCGACTCCACTGGCGATGTACGCGAACTCGCTCTTGTCTCTACAGTGTCTGCCGGTGAAGGATCCAGTGCAGCGGCAGGAAGGTTCGCCTCGCGCGTCCTTCACGCATTCGCCGCCATTGTCGCAGAAGTCTAGGCACACGTCTATAACAAGGATTATAAAGTTATACGTTTTTAGAGGCGACTTCAGTTGCTACGCATCTGTGAACAATTTAGAACGAGACTCATACTAAAAATGACTAATTGGACTATTACTAAAAATAACTAACAGGACTAGCTATCACTAACAGTCTAACTACATCTACTACAGTTCTAACACCATCTACTAACTGCATTTAGAATCGTAGTCCCTAAATTGAGTCTTGAGGTCGGTCACAGTTGTCATGAACGGCAGCGGAAGGGTGGTGCTGCATGCTAAATGCTGCCTTAACTCCATCAAAAATACTCCCTATTCGATTTGCCTATATTAAAGATTGTTATTTAGCTATAGGCTGCATTACTGCGTCTCAAACTCCGAATAATATAACACAGAAATTGGAAATATTTGTGCTCACGAAATTGATCTATCATTCGAAAGGTCTCTCGTTAGGTACTAATAAAATTGTTATTGAGCTATGTCTATACATCGAACATAATATATTAAAGATGTATTGTTGTCGGTATTTATATACGCAATAGACGTCATAACTACAATTTCTGTTAGTTTCGTCTGATTTTCTGTT
Source organism: Hesperia comma (assembly GCA_905404135.1). Classification (NCBI taxonomy): domain Eukaryota; kingdom Metazoa; phylum Arthropoda; class Insecta; order Lepidoptera; family Hesperiidae; genus Hesperia; species Hesperia comma. Next base: position 7,259,561 of record FR990021.1, on the reverse strand, counting down.
TGTTTGTTTGTGCATCAAAATTTCCTGCTAGAATAAAATTTTCAATTAGATTCTGAAAGGTCTACTCTTAATATCACACCATGGACTTAATCCCCACAAGATTCAATCACGAGTTAAAAATCAAATCGAGTTTAAAACGAATTCACTCCAATTGCTGTGCTCAAAATTGAAGAGAGCGCTTGATCGCGCGGCAGTTTGGAATGAGGAGCGGATTCGATTCGGGTTTAACATCTAGTTCGGTTCAAACGGGAAATGGAATCGATAATCAAATGCATTCCAATTCTTTATCGATGTATAAACAAGTATGTATCTAGGATTTTTATAAAATGGCCATGCATTTGTAGATGTAATTCTGTCTGGATGTAAAGAATCGTGTTATCTAAGTATGTGGATATCATAAATATTATACTTAGGTACATTATAAAAAAGTATAATTAAAGTTGAAAGACCTCTTTGAACTTCCAAAAAGGAATCTCATACAGCATTTCCGTTTTTGTGAATTACATGGAAAATATTTTTACTCGTAAAAATGTAAGGACAACAGAGTTTGCGAAATAATACAATACGTACCTATAGTCCGTTTTTTTTCGCTACGGACTAAATTGACATATGCAAATGTCAAATTTCGAAATAATGTTACCAGCTTTTTAGCAATAGTGTTGTACTACGATACCGGTTTCGTGAATCGTAACTTTTACTTCTTACCACATAATTTTATTATTATTTGACAATAGATGAATCTTTTAAAAATCATGGTGAATATGGAGCATCACAGATAAAAAATATATGTATTGATTTTAATCACTTATTTCACTAAGTAAATACGACAATTATTTATTTGTAATTGAAGAATACGTATTAACATACATTTAACAACATATATTATAACGATACATTACGATTGTCGCCACATTCTAAAATTTAAAAGACACATTTTTGTAACTATTACTGAAAAACGATACTAGATTGTAAATTACGTAAAGTTACGGTCGTGGCACATCACTAATAATGATTCGAAAAAAAGTAGCAACACTGCTTATGTCAATTTAGTCCGTAGCGAAAAAAACAGACTGTAGAACTTCCAGATTCAATATTCAATAAAAATAAAACCAAAGTTCATATTTCTGACGTCATTCACGATTTTCTGGAAAAGTCAATTAACGAAACTTATTTAATAATTTTTAATTTACAACATGAATCATCATCATCATCTAAATTTATGTATATATATATATGTAATATGTAATATAAAATAGATATATATATAATAGATATATATATATATATCTATTTTATATTACATATATCATTATATTATATTATAGTGAATATATACACATATTATATAGTTCATTTATATATATATATACTTATATATTATATGTATGTATGTATACCTATGTATAAATCTATATATTCTTATTTATAATTTTAGGAATATTACGTATTTAATACTTTCACCATATATTTTAAAATTATAGCATAATACCGCTCCTCGTGAATATCTGTTTGGCCTAATGGTTAGCTGGTAGAGAATGCTTTAGCATTAAGCTCGCCATAATGTACCTCATTTGTTTTTGTGGTCATTAAAGTTTTAAATAAATAAATGACAGGTGTGTACGATATTGCTCTTTTATATCTACATAGCGGTCAATTAGGGGGAGTCCTATGCCCAGCAGTGGACTTTGAAAGACTGATTGAAACTACCAACATTTCTACAGGGTCATTGACATAATATATATTTATTAATAAGTAGTACCTACTATTGAAACTGGAGAATTTGTTTGTGGAGAATTTGTTTGTGTGTTTAAACGGGCTAATTTCAGGAACTATTACTCGAATCGAAAGACTTTAAGCTTATAATATCATCACACTACGATCAATAAAATCGTAGCGTCATTTAAATGTACCTAAACCTACCTAGCAAAAATGGGATACCATTTTGTTTTATAGACGTAAAGAAATAGTTTGCACTAGATAGTTGGTTATACAAATTAGCTTGATGACTTACCAACACAAACTTTTCCTGTGCCGTTGAACCCTGGTTTGCACTGGCATTTGAATTCGCTGGTCTCCGGTATGAGCAGGCAGTACGCGTTGGCGTCGCAGTGCATCTCTGGGCCGCTCATCTCGCACGGGTTTGTACAGTCTTCTTCCGAACTCTGTGGAAATAAATTTTTGTAATAAAAATTCTTCATTATTTCAAAACTTTAGTGTTTTCCTAAAAAAAGTTGAACAAGTTTCGCCGTGTTGTGTTGCTTTTTTTTTTTTTTATGGAATTAAGATAGCAAACGAGCATGCAGTACCACCCTTCCCCTGCCGCCCATAACAACTGTGACCGACCTAGAACTAGACTCAAAGGGACTAGGATGGTTAGTCCAGTTAGTAGATGGTGTTAGAATATTAGTTGGTTAGTTTGTTAATAAGTGCGAGGACAGGGTATGTTAGTGATAATTAGTCCCGTTAGTTAATGTTAGTAATAGTCCAGTTAGTTATTGTTAGTGTGAGTCTTGTTCCAATTCGGTCACAGATGCGTTGCTACCCCTGAGGTCTGAGATGGTCGCCTCTAAAAAAGTGAAACCGGCGCCACAAACCTTCCTATCCGGAACACAATTGCTCTTAAAAACAATTATTATGACGGTAGAAATGGTACTGAGTACCTTGGCGGGCGGTGGTACTACCCCGGGCGAACTCTAGGCTCTACCACCTGTATATTCGCGTTTTATTTTCATTTAAAATTATCTACTAAAGTAAAATTCATTTATACTTATTAAACTTAGACACTTTGGCGTATATTACTTTCTTTTTCCATTAAAACCAATTAATCATGTGTAGTACATTGAAAACATAAATTTCGTGAGTTTCCAACTAGATTACAAGACGGCCGTGAAACTGAAACTAGTTTTCATGACCGTTTATAAATCATCCTATTTGACTTAACTGGCTCCGTTCCAATTCAATAAATCCAATAACTTTCCCAATGTCAAAATTTAACAAGAAAGAAAAACATTTCATATTTTGGAAATGAAAAACATTTCCTTTAAAAACCCTTCGTATAGTGGAGATAAAAATTCCATTTTTATCCATGAATCAATTCAAGGAATACGTGCCAACTCAGCTACTTTAAAGGTGACCTATTTCAGACTTTGTCCATTTGACAAATTTTATTATAGCGATAAAATCGTCACAGCGTTGGCATTTTAGCAAAATTGCAATAGGGAGCTGCAAATTCGACTAGTTATGGGCGGTTGTTTTGCATAAAATAATTCGTTTAGTATAATTACATTTCACTGTTTTACAGGTGTACTGGCAATTTGTGTCTCAGTAATTTTTTCGTATTCTTCCTTACTAATGTATAAACATTTTTCTTCTTACTCGAATAATAATTTCAAGACGTTCATCACAACGTATATCATTGAAAAATGATTTGATACTTACAGCACCCGCTTCCCTGGTACTGGTGTTGATAGGACAGGCGATACAAGACGTCTGCTGTGCTTCGGGTTGGTAGGTGCCCTTCTTGCATGCTATGCACGTGTTCAGGGTCACGTTGAGGTAGTTTCCTGTAAATTTGGTGAATATTGGTGATTGTACTGAATACTGCTATCTTAATGGAAATAGAAAAGTTATATTTTTATGTAATACGGGAACAAACAAGCATGTACCATCCGATTCACCTTTCTGAATGGAACACTACAGCAAACTACAAACAAACTCCATTTGAGTCTTGTTCCAGATCGGTCATGCTCATTCGCTACCTTAATTCCATAAAAAATAAATGTTACTAAGTACCGCGGCAGACGATGGTACTACCCCGGGCAAACTCTAGACTCTAACACTTATGACCCATGAATCAATAATTACAGTTAAATAATCATAAATATTTCATGCTGAATCACTTATTTATTTATTTCACTTTTTATTGACAACCTACACTTAGGTATTACAATGGGAGGACTTAATGCCTAATGGCATTCTCTACTAGTCAACTTTTGGAGATGGTGAGATGTTAAGGTCTTACCAGGTCTGCAGACTGGTAAGGAGCACTGGTCGGGTGATGAGGCGCCGGGCTGCGGGGTGGTGGTACCAGGCGGGCATGGAGCGCAGGCAGCACCTGCTCCGGTCGTTCGCCACGTGCCTCGCGGGCATGGCTCGCAGCCGCCGTCGCTGCTCAGTTGTTCGCCTGCAAAAATTATATAATCACATTGTTATAAAGCATCTCAATTCGCACTTCTACGCAATAGCCAATATTGCCACAGATCAGAGCCGATGGAGACAATTCGGCCGAAGGAGACAATTAGCGGAAAACTAATGGTATTGCACAATCACTAAGAGGAAGGTACAGCGAATCACCGCCATCATTTAAAGCAACTTTTGTGAGCGGATACAATATGTATAGACTATATAGAGTAAAGGGAAAACTCTGCCAGTTTCTACAGTTGATTCTACATTTTCCTGAATTTGCCTTGCATTGTAATTTGTAAGTTTTAACAAAGAAAAAATATGAATTTTCGAAAGTTCTTATTAATTTCTTTTATTTATTTAATTATTCCATTGCTTACAACTAACATTACAGGTAGCATCCCAATACGTTAGTGTAATTGTAATAGCATATCTTACATTGAAATTACAATAAATAACAATCCATTAATTATTTTATCAAATTAAAAAAAAATGTCATTAGAATTCGTCAAAATAGTCAAAAATAAAATTAAAAATTCATTACACAATCATTATATAACCTACAAAACTAAATAATATGTATAATCACATCAATGGTCAACTTAAATCAATTAATTCCATTTGTAATTTTTAATTTAATTTTAATTTTTTATTTATTTGATTCACTTTTGTGCGATTTTTCTATTTGAGATCGTAAGATATTGTTAATTATTATTTAATATGTACAATCTCATGTAAAGATACGTTCACCAGATATTCATAAAGCAGTTATTGATAGATATTTTAAGGCGTAAGCTCTTCAATATTTACTATAAAAAATAATCTATACCTCGATTAGGCGAAGCCAAACATCGTTGGATAAAGGAGTCGGAGTTTTCTATAATGTTCTCGAAGGGGTGTTAAGTGCCAATCCGCACTTGGCAGCTTTATGGCTTTGACCTTCGCTTCTTACATTAAGAGGCAACCCGAGTCTAGGAATGGGTTAGTTACGCGCTTTGATGAGTTCGGATTTTAATTATACGTGATTGAAAGATAAAATCATTACCTAATGGTAATTTGCTTTGTTTACGAGTGCTTACTCGAATATTTGATGAGACGAAGTTATTTTCGTTGTTTTGGATGCAGTATAAAACTTTTTTTACAGACCCCATGATTATGACTTCACGGGCACTCACGGCGACCAGAATGGCGCAGTGGCTAACATACCGGATTGACGTTTGAAGAGTCTTTGGTTCGATTCCTAGATAGGCGGAATCCTAGTGTGGGGATATGAGTGTTCTTCACGCCGCAAGTGGGCGTGTCAGGCGTACACCGCAAGCGTGCGGCAAATGGACTGAACCCGTAGATATTATGCCAATAAGAGTAGGCTTATGTAGCTTGGTTTGATGAGACGACAGGTGGAGGGCGGCGAGGGGGGTGTTCAGGGTTATTTATTTACCTGAAGGACAGTCGTCCCTGCACTCGGCCGCCGACACAGCCTCAGTGGCGCGCGTGGTCTGTCCTCTGGCGCAGGCCATGCACGAGAACGCTCCCTCGCGCGGCTGGTACGAGCCGTGCCCGCATGGCCGACACAGCTCCGCTTCCGCATCGTAGTATTTACCGGCCGCGCATCGCTCTGAAATAATGTTATTTAAATTTTAACTAAAAATAATCGATTTTATAATGGAAAAGTAGAGACAAAAAATAATTTACTTCATAATTGATAGGTAAGTAGAGATAACTCAGAAACTGCCTATTACAGTATTGGTTATTAATCAATATTACTATGTTGTAGGTGTATCGAGTTACTTGCGGTCTATAACCCCAATATGACATGAATAATTTATTATCGCCACGGGGATGTGGTGCTTACAGAAAATGTGCATTGCAATACATAAAATTAAAACATATGTATGTAAAACGTAGTGTACGCTGTGATTAGAAGTAGTGAGATAAGAAAGAGTTTATTAGGTTGTGGAGTACCTACTACGATAATGTCAAAGTGGCAATAGTTGCAAAGTACAAGTTTGCATATTTTTATTTTCTATTTCATGAAAAATTGCCTCAAAGCAAAAAAGACTGCATCAAAACATCCTACATTATTAAAATACATTTTTACTTTCAGTCCTTCTGTAACATACAAAACAATTTACCTTTACAATCAGCAGCACTCCTCGCTCCGGTGGTCTGTGTGACTCCGGGTTGGCCTGCAATAGCTGGACAAGCAGTGCACTGCAGCTGTCCGGCTTCCGACTGGTAAGTACCAGCTGGACACGGCTTGCAGGAGTCACTGGCCACGTCGAGGAAGGTACCCACCGCGCATGAAACTATGGAAGAACAAATACGGTGTTAGGTGTATGTTTAATAGAATAAGATAAGGGGTCTGTTTCTATGGGTATAATGTCTAATGAGTATATATCTCATGGGTATAACTGAATCCCTGTGCTTTATTTTAAAATTAATATCATTTTCAGTTTCATAAACAAACATTATCAACTTATAATGCTAGTCTCTTGTTTATTAATGTCTATGCTTGACTATTTTATGAAAACAACCTCTGTTTTTAGTATTACTCTGTTAGACAACAGATGGAATGCGGCCACCCATGTAAATTACGTACACAGCTGGTGTATCAGTGTAACCTTTGAATGAATTAATGAATTGATTGTGACTTTATTCATTCAAATAATAGTAAAACATTTGTTTAGGACACCAGTTTTGTACTAATTGCGTACTTTGCTAATGACGCCACGTTTAATAATCGATTAATTGTGCTGGTAAAAAGTAAAAATCCTTAAGTTTATAACTTACCACAGTCAGGCGCCATAACAACTTGTCCCATCGGGCAGGCGTAGTCAGAAACGAGTTGCAAGCTAGCCGGGTCGGGTACCGTGTTAGGCAATATGTTTCGCACGTCGAATTGTTCGTCCTCGAGAATAAGTTTCTCCAGTAACCTCTGTACGGTGGAGCGTTCGTTGGTCCCGCCATGGATTACTGGGTCGCTGCAGAGTTAATCCTCATTAGCATACTAATACCAACTGACCTGTATTGTGACAGCATATTATAATACACACGAAGGTATAATGTACCTAACTTAAACGATGTTTATTTTTACTTATTTTATTATATGTGCGGGTAGCAATCGCGGGTAGTCCGGGTAGTCCGTGAAACAGCGTCTTTGTTGTCAACATTCGAGAAGTATGTTTGTCAATGTCAAAATTATCAAAGTTTGTTGGAAAGTGTTAGGCTTGGCTCTGTCAGTGGTGCTTATAATCGAGTTGGAGTTAACCGCATAACCGCGAGACATCGCTTGCTTAGCTTACTGATTTATATTTCCAAAATAGCGGTCACGAATTAATATTCGATCAATTAATATTCATGAGGCTTAATAGCCTCATGAGGCCAGTATTAATCTCCTTAGTAGAGTTTAAATCTCCGACATTATAAAGGATGTTTCGGGCGCGAACAGTCACTGAATGAGTGGCTGTTGTAGGATTTTTTTTAAGCGGGCACTTCCGTGATCCGATGGATAGAGGCACAGTAGGTATACAAAGGTTTATATGCAACCCGTTTATTATAGTTAGATAACAGCCGTTATCCCTTGTCCCATGTGTATTTTTGGCAAAGTAACATCGTAAACTATCGGAAAATAAGTCATCATATTATATTTTGTAATAAAGGCATTACAAAATATTGATCAGTATGCTCCAGGTTTCCCCTGTGGGAACCTTCGTCTCACATTAACATTATGTATATGTAATTTATTATATTTCACACACTCGCACATACGCGATGTTTGATTCTGTGGAGTGTCGCTGTCCGTGCTCGTGCGTGATGTTTGTATGTAGTATGTATGTGTGTGATGAATAACATAAACATAATATAATACATAAGTGTATGCGTATGTGCGAGTGTGTGATATATAATAAATTACATATACATAATGTTAATGTGGGACGAAGGTTCCCACACCCCAATAACCGTGACAAACCTGTTCTGGAATTCACCCATGATAATGTTTACTTGTGCCATTTACATATGAAGGTATTCCGAATAATACGTACAGTGTTTAACATGAATAGTGCTTAAGTGCTATTTGTGCACGCAAACAACTTACATGACAGCCGGGAATGCGATCTCCACGCTATATGTGTCACCCACTTGTCGACCCTCTCGACTGCTTCGTGTCCTAGGTGCAATTGAAATACATGCATTGTGTTAAAGAGAAACATGCTATTTTATGCAAAGATGTATATTCAGTGCTACTGCTAATTATCCAAAGACCAAGTGATACAGTCTACTGAATAGATAATATGCTCATTGAATAAAGTTAAATGATGTGCATCTACTTGAATAAGGTACCTAATCCTTACTCCGTCACCGTCTACGTCATTCGACTATGGTCAACTAAACGGCATCTGGTGCTGATGATAGATACTCACTCTTCCACGGGTATGATGGCGTCAAGGACGTATGTATCTTCTGCTTTAGGTAATGGGAGCGTAGAAACTTGTCTCGTTTGCCGGACATTGGCACGATGGTCGCACTTGACGTTTATGTCCAATTCTTTGCATTCGCGAGTACCTGATGAATTGACCGAATCTTTAGTAACATTTCTTCAATAAATTGAATTAATGTATTGCAGGTTTATACTACTTGATTCTTACCGTCAACGGCATATGAACAGAAGCTCCAGTCTCTATTGAGCTGGTTAATGGCACTGCGGACCTTCTGGCGTAATACGGCCTGACCGGCATCATTGCAAAGAACGGAGCTTGGGAAGAGCATTGAAATTTTGAAGACACGTTGAGCTGGAGAAGCAGCTGTAAAAATAAATTGCTGTTGTAGCAAACTGATGATTTAAGCCTTTTAAAGTAATAAACAAAAAAATTCATCGTGGTAAAATTTAAGATAAGGCCACTTAACTTATGCTATGAATTAAAAGGTTTTGATACATACGTGAACATGCAGGGTAAACAAGTGGTAGAGTTGGGTCGTCTGTCGGGCGCCAGAAACCTTCAGCGCCACAGGTATAGAACGGTGGTACCGGCTGTGAGAACCTCAGACCGTCGCGACAAGCAATCTCGCAAACTTTGAATTGACCACCCGCACCCCAGTCACGACACGATTGGTAACCGCCGAGAGGATCAGGAAGTGATGGGCAGAATTCAGCTGCAATAAAATGGATATTAGAATTTGACATCTTGATGATTATGTCACTAAATAATTGGAGAATGTAGTTTTCAAAAACTCACATAGAACTGTAGCTTTGAACGTGCACGTGGCAGCATTTCCTGCAGCGTCATACGCGACATACGCAATATCATATGCTCCCCACGCAAGATTTTGTCCAGGTTTGTGACCAGATTTCTCAACTACTTTCACCACTCCTACATTATCACTAAATACTGGCATATCCCAACTGACAATTGAGGATCCATTCTTTCCAATAATCCATAAGTCTCCAGGACAACGATCGATACGCGGGGGTTCTTTGTCAACTTGTAGTTGTTGGCATTTAGCGCCAGTGTAACCATTTGGACATACTCTTTGGCCACAGTGTGATGGCACTATTCTTTCAACACCTCCAATTACATCTTCATATCCGGCCCAAGTCAGAACCAAGCCAGTGTACAGTACAGGTTCTGTTCTGCAATCTCTAACCTGCTTCTGAATTTCGTTAGTAACATCTAATGCACGATTCCATATTTGTACTTTGGTTAAGTGTCCTTGGAAACCAGATTCAGTGTATGACTTAGGATTATCAGATTGCGGTTTTCCTAGTGTTATCCAAACGCTGAAAAAATATTTATTTTAATATGCCATTAATTTTTTAAATCACTGTTATAATACTCAACGGAAATCTAAACAAAACTTACTACTGTGGTAGTGATTTGCCGCTGCCATAACCTTCAATCTTGCTTGCTATCAAGCCTTCTGCGATAAGCGTTAATTCACCGCCGTTACTGCCGTCCCAAACCAAAGCTACGTGATGCCATTGTCCATCATTAACGGTAGCAAATTCACCGAAACTTAGATAAACGTCCTGTAGTTCTGGGAAAAGAGATACCTGAACACCACTAGAGTGTGCCTGGATGATAGTTCTTCGGTTGAGGGCAATGTGTGAATTGCTAGAAAAGAATAATTAACTAAATAAACTATCAGAATATTAGCACGGATATCAGTAAAAAATTAACAATTTAAAATGTATGTTTTAAATTTATAATTTAAAATTCCTTACCTAACACCATAAGCTGTGAAAAATATGCCTCCTTCATCTTGTTGAGTATATTGTACCCACATAGCAATGGTTAAACTGTCAGCAGAGTTGGTATCAAAAGGCACCACTTGAGCGGCACTTGAACGTAATGGGTCACTAAAGTAGAGGTCGTAATCAACGCTTATAGCTGCAATAAAAATGTTTGAATAATATTAGGAAATGTAACAGGAAAACTCTGCATTTACGTATATTCCCCATATTAAATTGCTACTTACTTTTTCTACAGTCATCGCCCGTGAGATTAAATGGACATTGACAATAAAATCTTCCTGGTAAATCGATACAAGTTGCAGATGGAGGACATGAGTTTTCTTTGCAATCAATGATGTCCTCATCACAATTCTTTCCTTTGAATCCTGGGGCACAAATGCAGGAATATCCTTCGCCTTCATCAACACATGTTGCACCATTTTGACAGAGCCCAGCTTCACAAGCATCAAATTCGTATTGGCAACCGATACCAGTATAATCTTGCGAGCAAGTGCAATTTAGACCGGAACCGAAATCTTGACATTTGCCTCCATGCATACATGGGCTACCAATACATCTTTCGGGTGCTGTTTCACATTGTTTGCCATCTGTACCACTCGGACAGCTGTAAAAAAGAATAAGTAATTTGTATGATATATCTATTGTGTACTCATATGGGTGAGTAACTTACAATTGATAATAAAAAATGCAATCAGTAATGTTACTTCACAGTAGAAATTGAAAAATAATGGATACTTACACACAGAAGAAATCTTGGAAGAGATCGATGCAATTAGCATTATTCTGGCATGGTCTGTTAACACAATTTCCTATATCTCGTTCACAGCGTTTGCCTGTCCATCCGGGCTGGCAAACACATTTGTAGTCGCCAATTTCGTCTTTACAAGAACCACTGTTATAGCACGGGTTAGATGCACAATCATCGATATTAGTCTCACACATCTCTCCCGTAAAACCTTCACGACACACACATTGATATTTGTTATCTAGATCCACACATTGTTCAGTGCCTGCAGGATTGCAAGGCTCATTCAGACATTCGTCAATCGCCGTTTCACATTGAAGCCCAATGAAACCAGGTCGGCATTTACAAATAAATCCATCTATTTGATCAACGCAAGTAGCACCATTTTGACAGGGATCGGAAGCACAATCATCGATTGTATGCTGACATCTTTTTCCTGTATAACCAGCTTCACAGCTACATGTAAAGTCGTCAATACTATCAATACAACGGCCACCATTTTCACATGGAGAAATGACACATTCGTTTATATTTATGTCACACGACGGTCCAGACCAACCAGGGTCACATATACATTGATGGGTAAATAGTTTATCGACACAAAGACCATGCTTGCAAGGTTCATTTGAACATAAATCTATCTTTTCATGACATCTTTTTCCTGTGAAACCTGGTGGACAGTTGCAGCTGAAGTCATTAACCAAATCAGTACAAGGTGCGCCCAGTAGACAAGGTTTCTCAATACAGTCGTCTGTGTTGACTTCGCATAGTTGGCCTTCCCATCCTGGGAGACACTCGCATTTGAATCTTCCTTGTTGTAAAGCAATACAAGAAGCACCGTTATTGCAAGGATTTCCGTTAGCTGAGCAGGGGTCAATCTGTAAGAACGATATAAAACATTTTAAAACCTTATTGGACTAGAATTAACTTTATTTACGTTATGGTTAAATATCATAAGTTAGTTTACCGTAACGTCGCAGTCAATACCGGTGTACCCAGACCTACATAAACATGTAAAATTGTTAAATCCAGGTTCATCTTTGCACATAGCTCTTTCGGGACATGTATCATTCCTACAATCAGATCGTTCCTCTTGACAATTAATTCCACCATATCCAGTAGGGCAAGAACATCTGTAACCTTGAGGTAAATCGATACAGGTGCCACCATTGTAACACGGTTGACTTTCACATTCATCAATATCAATTTCACAACGACGTCCTGAGAATCCAGCAGGACAGTAACATTGGATTCCGTGGCCTTTAGGGACACAAAGCCCGCCATGTTGACAAGCACTGTTTGAACATTCAACAGGTAAACAGTCTTCTAATCCAGTTGCTCCGGTGCCAACAGTCTTCATATTTGTTGGGCATTCCATACATAAGTTCTGGCCCACCAAATTCTGATAGAAGTTTCTTGGACATTGCGAACAGGGTGCCAGACCGGTTGGTGAATATGTTCCTGGTGCACATTTCGCTCTACATTTATCTCGTCCAGGTGCTGCAGGCTGATAAGTATAAGTATTGACAGGACAAGCTTGACAGTCTTTGAAACCTCCAACTGGTGGTTCTCCAGTGTAACTATTTCTGGGACATTCTAGGCAAGGAACTAAACCAGTGGGAGAATATGTGCCATATCCACAAACTGGTATACAATCTGTTATGTCCTTCGACCCTTCTTCTCTCGTAAAGGTTCCCGATGGACATTTAAGGCAAGAACCCTGTCTTGCCTGATTTTGGAAGTAACCTCTTGGACACATTGTACAACTCTTCTGTTTTTCTCCAGCAAAGGTTCCAGCGGGGCAATGTACTGTAAAAATTAGAATTAAAAGATTTTATTTCAATTATTATCTATGTTAAAATACTTTGGTCATAAAAATAAAACTTACAGCATCTGGGAACATCGTTAGTATCCATGTTAAGTACTTCACCGACGCTACATGTGAATCCTCTTGAAATAGAACTTCGAATTGCTCTTAAAGGTGGGCATTGATTTCCAATAGATGATACATTAAGGACTGGTTCGATCAGAGCACTAGCATATGGTACGGATAAATCAAATATGAGATTCAGCGTGGAGCCGCAAAGGTCATATAGCTGTGTCTGTCTAATAGCTGGAGTAATAGCTAAAATGAAATCCATCTTGACGACATTTTCGTCTAGTAAACTTGGCATGGCTTTGACGAATGTTACGTTTATATTAACGTTAACTGCCGAACAACGCTGTGATAGCCTCTCGTTTAGTATGTTGTCATATTGCGCAAGAAGATCTTTATATTGAGGTAAACAAGCATTTGACACTGCTCCAAGAGCTCGGTATTGTACACTTGCGACGACGTGGTATGCAGCTTGTTGAGTATCTAAAAATAACAAGCAGAAATTATTACAACTACAATAAACAAAAATTCAAGTAAGCATTTACAATTAATTAATTTTTTCTATTTACTTTCAGAGACACAGTCTGGCACGACAGCAGTTGGCACCCATTGGCGTTTGGTTTCACAAACAAATGTCTTAACAGGTTCACCATCTGTGAAGCGGAATCCTGGACTACATGTAGCGATACATTGAATTCCTCTATCACCAGGCAGACAGTTCAACGCACCGTTCGCTGGTGGCATAAGTTCCCAGTCCACACAAGGTGTTGCTTGTACTGATACCTAGAAAAATGATTGTAACGTGAGAAAAAGTAATTGGAATGAAGCTCTTTATTTTTTCAACATTAGATTTAAGTAGTTACATTAATTTGTAGGTTACACTTACTTGGAAGTGACATTGAGCCTTATTGCCATATTTATCCGAAGCAACCACTGTTACATTTTCATAACCACGTATAGGGATGACTGCCCTTTCTGGAATAAATTTCAAAAATACTTCTCCTGACGCGTCTGTTGCATTAATTCTACGTCTGGTTTCATTAAAGTTAACAGCATAGCTGTCTTGCTTGTCTACTAGTTCTATAACATAGCTTTGAGGACAGTTAAGCCTTGGAGGAGTATAGTCTGGTACAGTTATGTTCACTTCACAGATTGCAACATTTCCATCAAAGTCGAATGCTACGTATCTTACTACCATATTGTGGAATACTTGAATCGGAGTTCTGAAGTGTTTAGGCGTAACATCTAATCTGGCAATAGCGCCTGAATTGTCAGTTGCAGTTGGTTCCGTGAAGTTAACAGGAAGCAGTCCTCCGTTTACATCAGTTTGTACAACGATTGGTTGTTGAGGGCAATTTTGGAAAACCGGTGGCTCGTTATCTGTAAGAGAATAGTAAACGTTGGTTGAATATTATTGTTTAATAGATTTTTAATCTATTTTTATTATTTTAATGTAATATGTGAAAACTTTGCTTACCAACGCAAGGTGAATATCCATAGTCATAACCTAGTAAGGGTTCTGTTGATGGTTCATCACAACCCATCAACTCAAACTTCAGACATGCGTTGTCCATAAAACTTACAATACCCAGAATCACAAATCTAGCTTGTACGTATTTTGGTAAGGTTATCATGGCTAGTTCTCCATAGTTTCCTGGATCTCTCATGGTTAAATTAAAGTTGGGGAAGTAAACAACATAATTTTCGTTTTCAGCTTGTTTATAGAAGAATCTTATTTCTGTTGGTCGACCGACGATATCTGATGTAACTACACCTTTCACAAGAATGGCTTTTACTCTGTATACTTTTCCAAGGTCAACACTGACATAAGTGAAAGCTTCTGTTTTTCCACACCATCCTGTGACTGAATTAAGTCTGATATTTTTTGCTTCATAGTTTGGTCTTTCGGACGTTGCATTGATTGCTGAATCAGGAATTCTTCCAGATGCTAAACCAAGTGGTCTTATTACTTTGCATTCTGGTTCACGGATACATGTAATTGGTCTGGGGTTGATTAATATATAACCAGGTCTAGAGCAGCCGAACAAAACTTCAGATCCTTGTTCATAACTTCTAGCAAGTTGATAACCGTCTGCTGGTCTGCCAGGATCATCACATACAGGCCCTTCACAGCGCAAATCGCCAAAGTCCCAAATACCGTTTGCTTGGCATCTTACTACGTTGTCATGTTTGCTAGTTTGACCAGCAAGTTTAAATGTGTTTTGACAGCCAAAGAAGAAGGAACTTTGATAACGTGTATCAAGGTATTGACCGTATTCAGCGCCGGGTGTAGGCATTGGGACACCACAATCTCTGCGTGGGCACTGCGGTTGAGCTCCAGAAAGCCAATAGTCAGGTAGACCCTAAAATTGAAATTATGATAAATGAAACTGAAAATTTTCATCTCTATAAAGTGGTACAATAATTATGTAATACTTACTGGTTTTGGATCATAAACACATTGTCGGAATGAAGATGTCAAGGTATTTCTTAAATGGCGTCCAGGACTTGTGCAGGTTATTGTAACATTATCCCTGTAAGGTATCAACACACTTTCGGGATCATCGCGGATAATTTTTAATCCATCGTTTTTATCATCAGACAAGGTTACACATCTAGCATCTGAAATAATAACATGTTCATTAAAAATATGAAATTTTGTTTGAAATTTATTTCATATATTGTATTATTAAATAGTTTGATCGATTTTATTATTTTTTACTTACATTGACACTCAGGCGCTGTTCCGTTCCAGGTACCACTTGAAGTACAAAGTAAAGAAGAAAATCCAGACATTACGTAGCCAAAGTCACATTGGAACTGGACAATATCACCGAAATGGTATGAGGATTTTGTTGATAACAGTTGCCCGTTTTCTGGAGGAGCCAATGGTGAACACATTACCGGTACACAAGATTTATTTCTTTGATAAGTATCTCCGTCTCTTTCGCCGGTTTCTGATTTTTCAATAGAGAAACCAGCAGTTCCGTTAGCAGAGTATAGTTCATATCCAATGTTACAGGAACACGAAAAGTTTCCAGGGCTGAAGAAGAAAAACAAAGTATTAAACCTTTTTAATAAATTCTATACTGTTAGTCATTGTTGCTATAACGTCATATACTTACGTATTGATACATTTTTGATCACAACCACCATTATTATCATTGCATTCGTTGATGTCAGCACAGTCTAACCTAGCACAGCCCATTATTTCAATTTTTAAACAGGGTGCACCAACGTAATCCTGAATCTTGAATTTTACAAATTGTGCTTCAATAGGCATTGGTAGATTTAATACTGATAGTGTTGGTTCTAAAATCCGAAACTCAACAGCCGTGCCGTCTGGGTTAGTGTAGTCTTTGAATACGTCTGTCAAATTATTTGTGTACTGAATTCTGATTGCTGATGTAAATGCAATGTTACCGTCGGCACGCATAACACTCATAGTACGGAATCCTCTAACAATTGTTGGTGCTCGTAAGTCCACTAGAATCCAGTTAGCTCCAGCTTCAAGGTTATTTCCACACCAACCACCTCCATTATTCAATCGGATCATCTGAAGAAAAATGTTAAAAGAATTAAGCATTTTTAGTTACATTGTGTAAAGCATATAAATCATAGATACATTTGTATATTAGGGATAACTTACGCCTTTGTGATATCCAGGTTCAGGTGTGGATGTCGTAATAGATTCATCAGGAATAGCACCATTAATTAAACCAAGGTCTCCAACAGGTCTGCAGTCCAAGCTTGGAGCAAAACCTGCTTTGCAGGGACAGAAGAATCCACCTTGGGTGTTTTTGCATTCTGTTGACGCCGTATCACATTGACTATTTATGCACTCGTTGATATCTTCACAGGTAGGAGCGGCGTCAAATACTTGGTTTGGTCCACATTTCAATACGCTCGGACCATTGAGTCTGTATCCTATAAAGTAATACGTAAATCAGTTTTTATTTATAAGTAAAAAGTATTGCCATAAATGGGAGAGTTCTTAAAATGAAGCGACATAATGTGCAAATATTCATATTATACTTAAAGTGAGAATTCGTATATTATTGTTGAACTAACATTATATTCTACAAAATTTTACCTTTATAACACTGAACACGTGCTTCATCTCCAAACATGTACACTCTAGTTTGGTCAACTATGAACCCATTTTTGATTTCCGGGAATTTAGGACAAAGGGCTTTCGAACAAGTGGGCACATCTCCAGACCAAGTTCCGTTACTCATGCAAAGTAGAACTGGTTGTCCGGAACGAACATATCCAGGCTCGCACTCATATCGAACGATTGTACCATAGCTTCTGCCACCGCCGTTCAAGATGGTCACATTAGCGTGGGGCACATCCGGAAGAGCAACACACTGTGATGCTGAAAAAACAACAATTTCGAAGAATTACTTGTTATGTCAAAGAAACAAATCGATTTCCTTCTTCAGAAATATAATTTCAAGTACGTACCAAGACAAGTAGGTGTTCTTTCCCATCTTCCGTCAGCTAAACATGATATCCTTTCAATGGGTTGTCCCGTCGGGAAAGCAAATCCAGCGTAACATTGGTATGTGGCAACACCTCGGTAAGTAACATTTGTTGAACCAATGGAGAAACCATTATCAATCTGAGGTACAGGTCCGCAATATACTTCTGTAAATTACGAATACAATATATTTATTAGATACTGTTTGTGTTCTCAATAGATTTGGACAGTACTTTATTTCGTAAGTATTTAAATAAAAATTATTAAATTTGTATATGAAAATAAATTTTACCTTGACAGCTAGGAATATATGTGGTAGACCATTTTCCACCGTCTAAACATTTCGTCGTAATGCGAGATTTTCCAGTCGCAAATTCCTGACCAATCGGGCATGAGAACGTGATAACGGTTCCAAAAGCCGTATCCCTGTTAGACGCTAATGCACCAATACCCGATTTCAGGGGCGGACAATCTGAAAAGGATTTTTTTTTTATTAAGTTTGACTCGTACCATCTGGGCGCTTACATTTTAATATAGGTACTGAAGATTATGAAAAGAAAGGAAATCTCCAATAATTGACTTCAAAAGACATTAAAGATGTCTATTATTTTATATAACTTGAACAAAAAGTTTCCAATTCACTTAAAGACTTAAAAGTTGTAAAACACTTTACCTGCCGAGAATGTCGCTTTCCAACCTATTCCATTATGCAGTGCATCAGACACAAATCGTATTAACATTTCTCCACTTGAGGCAGTGAGTGTTATTCTAGGCTTAACAGTGAATCCATTGTCTGAATGTAGTCTAAGCCCACTTGTACTGGCGCCATCGAAGACTTGTACGACATCGGAAGAATGAATATTGAATTCATCGAACTTTAAAGAAAGTGGGCCTCCGTTTGGATTTTTGATTCTATACATACATTCTTGGTTGTTAGGGTAGTTAGTTAATCCGTAAGCCGGCGATGTAATTGTGCCATTGGCTGCGATAACGGTCGCTCGGCACCCTTGGGAGTACCTCATATTAAAACCTTTCTTGGAATCTCCCAGACTTGTCCGGAAATACATGTAAAGATGGTTGGTCGTAGATATAACCATTTTAGCATTTTCTTCTCCAGCTCCGGTTAGTCTCGCGAGGACTGGACTAGATGGGGTGTTGCCGTCTTTTATGACAATGTAATCCCTATTCATTTCTAATTCTAAATCCTCTATTTCTAATGAAACAATTCTTCCTGGCTGAGCTTCAATAATGTACATGCATTCAAGACCGCCGGGATAGTTGTTAGGATATCCAGGTGAAGTTAATACTTGTCCTTGAGGTGTAGCCCTAAGCATACCTCCACAGTTTGAAGATTCCGTTTTCCAAGAAGCACGGAAACCTTTCCTCTCCACAGACCCGTCTGAACTAAACTTAATAATCATAAAATTCGAAGCGGAAACATAAAGTTTGTTAGATAAATCTTGTTTTCCTGATAGTGTCGCTAAATTAACAGATTTATCTTCGGTTCTGCCGCCCACTAAGATTTGAACAGTGTCAAAAGACTTTTCAGTTTCAAAATCTTGGAACTGTAAAACGATGTTTTGGCCTTGTGGTCCTTCAAGTGTCCACTTGCATTCGTTGAACGGTGGATATTTATGAGGGTAGTTGGGACTCTCTAAAACATCTCCACTACTGGCCATATAGAAGTGACAATCGGAAGCGCAGTCCATTTCGTCGGATGCATCGCCACAATCGTCTTGCTTATCGCATTTGAAGGCTGCGTTTATGCATCTTCCGTTTGAACAATGGAAGGTTCCTGAAATGAAATCGAGCATTAAGCTATTGTTTTAAAACATTGAATGGTCCAACAGAAGGTACACAATTAATTAACAAAGGTGTTTAATTACTGTTCGCGCATGAACGCTAAGTAGGATAAATTGGATATCTAATTTCATTTGACGCGCTTTCCATTGGAACTGGTAGAGAAACAACACGAAATATTTGATGAGGTGACGTATTTCGAGTTGTATTTCGAAATGTTCGATTGAATCTTATGTGATATAAGTATTTCCTGACAGTTTATCTAAATACATTATATCTACATATTTCGATGGGTCCTATGTATATGGGCCAAACTAGCAATTTGGCGATTTTGGCTTTTTTGTGGGTAACGCATCTTATCGATATAATGAATCATGTGAGCTATTAAAAAAAAAGATTTCAGCATGGAAACACGATTTTTTATTACGGTATAACGGCATATGTAACATGAATTTAAACGTATAAGGTCCTAAGCGTAGTTAGAGATTTATACGCGGGGAGTTTCCCGCGCGTTTGTTTATAGTTTGGAACAATCAGCCAATTTGACACTTATACGTTGAACGGAGCATCGGCCGCACTGTGATGAATAAAGACGAATACGAAATGTAATTGTTGTGTTTTTGGGTTACAATTTAGTTTAATAAGTAAAAATGACATCTAATTATCACGCTAAGATGTCTAGATGTCGGAATTTTGTGAATTTGGCTTTGGGAAATGAAAACAACAATTAAAACGAAGATTTTATATTATATTCTAATTAATGAATTATCAATTACTTCAATCGTTTATTGATTTTATAGATAAAAAATTAAAAAAATATATACATTATGCTAATTAGCGTAGGTAATACGCGTATAATGGCCAACATGGTATATCGGCCCTTTTAGGGTGTTTTCAAAAAAAAATAATTTTAACAAAAACTAACGTAGAAGGGCCAATGTGACATTAAAAAAAAACCAGATAAATGTATATATAAAATACTACAGTGTAAATGAGGGAAATAGTTTTCTTAGCAAATAAGCAAAGATTCGGGAACTTCGGTTTTATCAATTTAAAGTTATAGTAAATTGAAACTTTGGAAGCCTCTCCTGTAAAGTTTTAATTTTACATTTTGGCCCATATACATAGGACCCATCGATTTAATGCCTAAAAAATTGTGATAGCAAACAGGCGGTTATAGCTTTACCATTATTCAGAGGACTTCACCAAGAGAACCTCAGTAATATATCAACAGAAGATAACGATATTGTTCATCAATCGATGTTCAGCAGGAAGCATGTCAAGCAGAACGAATAGGATTCAGATATTTTTGTAGACTCATTCCGTCGTTTCTGATCATTTCATTAGTATTGATGGGTCTATTTTGTTTGTTACATATTTATCTAGTGTATGAATGTAGTGTAAACGTGTGATTAATTGAAGTATATACGGAAGACATACCTGCAGGGCAGGCATTAGCTTTACACATGAAAGGCAGAAGAGTTTCGCAAGTAGTTAGTTCCCATGATTGGCGGTCGGAAGTGACGTGAACGTCAACACACTCTCCGTCCTTTGGATTAGGCTGTTTAAGATCCCAGTATCCAGCGTATTGGGACACCAGGGCTCCAGCAGCTGACTCCAGTGTGTTTGTCCGAAGGTCGTCGACGGTCGCGAGCCCTAGCCAATAGTGGTTATTACTAGGGGACGACGGTACCATATTGGCCGTCATATTGTTTTCTGAGTAACTATCTACCACCATTAACTCGCTTCCATATCTGAAAAAATTTTTGTTTTACAGATTTTTTTATTCCAGAAAATAGCGATGATAATCAAGCATTTTTTTAAATTATATTCGTATGATAATTTATATTTTATATACCTTCTACAAAGTTCCGCCGCTTTTTCCCACGAATGTCTGATGTTGAAGAATTTGTAGCAATGTAAGCCCTTGAGCTCCCAGCCTGGAATTAAAAAAAACTACTTGATGAACGAGGCAATAAACTAGGGAACTTAAACTAAAATGGCGCAGAGACGAAAACGTCCAGAGGGAAAAGTAATTTCTAAACAGATACCTGACATGACAAAAAAGGTAATCAAACATTATATGATACTAAAATTATTAAAATTATACAGTTTTCTATTTACAATTTAAAATCTCGATTTGTCCAAGTTCTGGGCTCTCTCTTTTCACAATGACTACGATAATAGCCATTTACATACGATTTCAAAGTTAAATCCCCGTAGCATTTACTCATCTTTAGAGCCGAGTGGAAATATCAACGCAAATATAAATATCGTGAATGGGTACCTACTCATTTGTGGTTTGGCAAACTTGAAACATACGACTTCGAAATGATCCCTTTTAGGAATGTAGCGACGACGTGATTATTTGAAATCTGAAATGTCATTTAAACAAATTATATCTGGGTGCTCCGTTTCAATAAATCCCGAAGGAGTGATTTGTGCCCTGTTTCAATCCAATATACTGTCATTGTGTTCAAGCAATAGCTATTACGAGTACGTACGGGTAGTTACGTACGTAGACGGTGATATATTCAACGTCCTAGAGCGTGAGAGTATTACAAAATAAAGGAATCTTTCTTTTCTTGCAGATATAACGATTACTTTGAGCAGTAATTTATGTATTGCAAGTAGGTGAAAGGAAAACTTAGCGTATTTTGTGTGCGCAGCTTGTTAGCTTTGTAAATTAAGCGCGCAAATAGTAATAATGCTTGCAGCTTTCACTTGCGTAGGGCTTGTGGTGAAAATATTAGAAAATAATACAAAGTAAACACACGGATGTAATAAGTTATTGCGGTTCTTCTGAAGTTAGTTTTTCTTATACATTTTACACTGTATAGTTACATACTCGCATCGAAGCGCTCATAGCCCGGCGGCTTGCGTCGATCCTAGGCGATCGACAAAGTTAAGCAACAGCGGGCGCGGTCGGTAGTCGGATGGGTGACCGCTAGTGGCTAAATATCTTGAGCGCTTCCGTGCTTCGGAGGGCACGTAAAGCCGTCGGTCCCGGTTGTTATCGATTGATAGCAGTCGTTAAGCCATGTCGGAGGCCTTCGGGCGGCTTGAAAACTTTCGACACTGGGTTGGCCACTAACCCCTCCACCAATCCGCATTGGAGCAGCGTGGTGGAGTATGCTCTAGGCCTCCTCAGTAATGAGGAGAGACCCGTGCTCAGTAGTGGGCCATTAGTGGGTTGTAGCTTAGCTTAGCTTTTTTAGTTACATACCTACTCTATGTTAAATTATGTATAATTTTTAACATCGGCCTACATACTGGGTGAAGTTTTACATCAATATGGTTTTTATACACGTTTCTTTACGTATTGTCAACCTTTTATCATTAACTGAACCTCCAAAGAAGCCGAAGAATATTTTCAAATTTTATTTTGGAATAGTACCTAAATGTCCCTACGCGCACCCTAATCAAATTGTTATTCGTATTTTTTAGACGTTTACAAATTTTATTTACGGAGAACCTAAAATCCAGGCATATTCTTTAATTGTATGAATTGGAAATATATTGATAAGTCTACCGCAAAATAAATAAAAAGCTACTCCCTACAAAGTTTGATGTTCAATACCGCATTAATAAACCCTATTTCGTCTTTCTTACGATGAAAATGAAATTCTATTCGAATCGAATTCTATCGAAAAAAATATTTTTTATAGCCGCTAGACTAGACCGAAAACTTCAGATGGAAATACAAGTTTCATGTCAATTTGATTGTAAGCATTTCTTAATTTTCCATAAAATAGATCTTCAGTATGTTCCTTCTAAAATGTTGCGTAGGTAGCTATAGCGGTCACAGAAAATCGATGTCAGCGTTCAGAATTATTGTTGTTCTCTATGTAGGTATATTAGTGGTTTGTGATCAATGCGGTATACGCATATACCTAAATACAATGGTACATTTGTTAATTACTTTGTAATAAATAAGAGATTAATAGGGTGGAACTTTCGCAAGAAATAGGTATACAGACATCAGTATTTTTTACGCATTACGCAGCACCTAACATCATTTTTATATGCCATACGCAAAAGCAATCGTCTGCAATTTCTAAATCGCACGAGCAATACGTTGCAATGTTGCAATTAATTAATACTTCCGTGCGCGAAGCAAAAAGAAAAAAAAACAAACAAGCACAAATAGAGCGTGCGAGTTTGGCGACTGATCGTGAAGACCACGAATCGCGTTCACGCTTCACCGGAGCTCGCAACACGATGCAATGTTTGACCCACTTGTATTATCGATGCTATGAACATCGGCTTTTCAGCTATTCATACTCCGCACGCGCTATGTCATGAAGGTAGCAAATACAACACAGGGAGACTTTAAATAAATAATCAAACAGGCAAATACTGTGCAGTCCTTGTACGTAGTAACGAACTGAACAATCAGTCAGTATTTTTAATAAAATCCTCAGACAACTCAGACAAGTTGACTAGCCTTTCTAGTCACGATTTGAGTTTTGTTCTAGGTTGGTTACAGTTACCATGGGCGGCAGAGGGAAGGTGTTGCTGGACGTCTGTTTTTTCTCTTAAATAAGAAAAAATGTTTATACCTATTCCCTGTAACGCAATTGCCACGGACACTACAAAAGACATCACTAACAACCTCAGTCGTGAAACAGACATTTATCTGTGACTATAAATACCTATAGGTATGGCCGCGAATCGAACCAGGGACACCTCCCTTCGCAAACAGTATCATTAGTACTACCTGACCACAATAATTAGGCGCATGACAGAATTGATAGATAGCAGTTACGCGGGCCCCCCACCCCGCTCTAGCCCCGCGCGTCCCCTAGTGAGGCGCAGTCTGGTACATCAAGGTCATTTTGACTAGGCTGATGTGAACTTCGATCGGGAAGTAAACTGTTATATTTCTTTTGAAGAATCATAGTAGTCAAGTAATATATTGTAATACTATCTTAATATATTATTATATTACTGTCTTAATATCTAATAAAGGGTATTCCTTTTCTGTTAATATATTAAACACATGAAAGTCCTATAATAAATAAGCGAAAGTACTATATTACGTAGCATTGTACCTCCATTAAACATTCACCATGGTACTTTTGGTACTACTGCAGAATGTACTACGTATTCCCATCCCTAGTTCCAATGACGTCTTAACTGTCATGCGCCTAATTATTGTGGTCGGCTAGTAACTACTGTACCACTTAAAGCACGGGATCGATGAATGTGTAATGTGAAACTGGACACTGATCGGGTTTGATTCTTTTGTGGGCTTATATTGTGACTAGAGAATCGCCCGCGCTTCGCTTCGGGACCCGTAGGTAAAAGCCGCGTAGGTCCCGCTCCCGTAGGAATCTCAGCTACAAAGTAGCCTATAACATTTGCCTATGACTTAACTAACGCCATCTATTAACAACTCCGGAACTAAATATCTAGCAACTAACAAAACATCGATCTTCCCATGGGAATGAGATGTTTTTACGCGGTAAAAAGTAGCCTACGTCACTCTGCACCCTCCTAACTATCCCCACATACATAAACCATGTCATATAATAGCCATGTTGCGACGTGAAAGAGTCACAAACAAACAAACAAACAAACACACTTTCACATTTATAATATTAGTAAGGATTGTGCTATTAGACAATGTCTGGCAAAGACATAACGACCCCTGAGTATTTTCTTCATCCTTTGTTTCTGTTTAATAACAATGCTATCACCGGGTCGGTTACTCTTACGCCCTAATAAAATCGACATCTTGCCAGGATTAATTACAAATGCCTACATCCATTGTACTTAATTTCAATACCATTCGGGACTAAAAGTCAATATCAAATTTCCTATGGAACTAGATCTTCATTACTCGAATGTCAGTGATTTTTAATTGGAAATTAACTCGGAGTATATTTGACAGTCTGGAGACGAGTCCCCTCTCACCATGTGTTTGTCACAGGTTGTATTCTACCATACTGGCTAAGTGCGGATTGGCGTTGTTTTATACATAAGTACATATTTGAGAAATTGAAAACATAACTTATTGCCTTATTTCTGTCAAGCTAGCGCGTTAATTCGCGTATTTTCCTCGATCGAAGCAAGTTATAATTAAGTTTCAATTAGCACACGATTATCGAAAATCAGAAATTAGTGCGAGATTCCAAACCAGGCCTCGGGTTCAGAAGTCCAATGTTCAATTTGAAACCAGCATATCAATTCTGTTATTAAGATGTTATTCTTTTTCATTTTATTGTACGATATTGCATGTTGGATATTTTTCTTTTTCATTGTACCTTCAGCAAATTCTAATTCCTCAGACACATGCATGCTCGAGAACTGTTTCCGGTTTCCGGCGAGATGGGTTTAGATCGTGTATAACAGTCATTTTGTTGTTTAAAATCTTATCACAGCGAGCGAGGCGTAGGTATAGCTGAATAGGTTTGTTATCTATAATGTAAACAGTCGTTGTTTGAGTTGGCTCAAACACTACACCACAGAATAGACAGTAACAGAAGATTCATTTACACCAAATAAACTAACGCTCTCCATATTTGTGCAGTTAAGTAACTGCAATCAATCGGTTTAGAACGAAGACAAATTAACGGAAAAAGATGTAGGTAAGTATCTATTCTATACATATATTTCAAAAAAACAAAACTGAGTATAGGTATTTTGAACTTAGATTGTTCCCCTATCACACTCTTAGAATATATAAAGAAAAGAGCTTGCGCAAATGGTAGATACATATGGTGAAAAATGATTACAACGTGGTCATTGACCAATGCAGCGTCAGTTTAAAAAAAGAATGTCAATGCCTTTTTGAAAAAATCTTTACCGTATCGCACAATAAATTCAGACAGAAGCCAAAGATTACATGTGACATGAATAATGAACCACAGCCACACGACTGATTGTAGGCATTATAAAGAGTGATAAAGTTAACCTTCTGCCTGTTGTATTTTATGTTTGAGTGCAGTATCGCCGCTGCAACAATATCAGCTGTGCTGCCACAACACTGATTCAAGATCCCAGTCAACTTAGACGAGTTACATCATCTACTTTATAATAGAGTACGGACCCGTTGAGAAATCGCTATACGTAACAAATACAAGTTCGAAAGTATAATGACCCTGGTATCACTTTCTCGATAAAAAATATACTTACGTAGAGAAATTTTATAATCATTAGCTACTGCCAAAATCAAACAAACTGGTGGATTGAATCATAGTCTTATACATAAGATTGGGTTTGATTTTTGAACGAACCTATGAACTTGTTATGTAGGCACTATTAGGTATATTCTAGTTTTATACCTATTTGCTTGCTTATTAGAAAATAACATTATAATTATAACTTGCTTTGCTGGAAACATGATGAAGAAACGCAATACCAGAATCATTATAGAAGGATACCTGTATTGACCCTGAGGGTTTGATGTAGGTACCCAGTTATTACTGTCCATACAGTAAAGGTAAACAACATACTGGTATGTGTAATATAGAAACGATTATATCTTAAAACCAGCAGCACGGTAGTTTTCATACTTTATGTAGTTATACTGACGAAAACTAAAATTAAATCATCAATCACTATCATCATCATACGTATCGAGTATTTTATTTTATTTACCTACGTACTCCTGTTTTGCTTCGAAGCTATTTCGAAGACGGTTTTTCTAAGAATATCTTTATGCCTGTTCTTACAACAACGCTGTATTTTTTCTATCGCATTAACTTTAAAAGGTAAATATTGTCATATATTTAGTATGAATACCAATTTCATTCTTAATTTACGTGCAAAATGGTTCAAGTAACTTTATCCTAATATAAATCGCACACGTTCGACAAACTTTCAAAGACTGATCAGCATAAAGGTTGCTTGACATGCATGAAAAACCACTTTGTGCCTTTAAACTCCAGAGAGGCGACCATCTCAGTCCTCAGGGGTAGCAACGCATCTGTGACCGAATTGGAACAAGACTCACACTAATCATTACTAACTGGACAATACTAATATTAACTAACAGGACTAACTATCACTAACAGTCCCTGTCCTCACACTTATTAACAAACTAACCAACTAACATTCTAACACCATCTACTAATCGGACTAACCACCCTAGTCCCTAAATTGGATCTTGTTCTAAGTCGGTCACAATTGCCATGCATGCTCGTTTGCTACCTTAATTCAATAAAAAAAAAATGACATACACTGATACACTCTGAGACGTTACGATTTATAAAAAGATAAGTTTTGATCCAAATAAGAAATGTGAATATTGGAAAGCACGCTGCTTAACATAATGACAGATAACGAATTTGAATTCAATGAAGAGAGAGTCACACATTGATAATAGAAAATATATTATTATGTATGTTAGAAAGTTTACAGCTGTAGTATTGTCCATTTGTCATGCTATTATGATATGATATTAATAAATAAAAGAAATGTACTATTATCTCTTTAGTTTATTATGAATTTCCTCCGTTAGCACTTTCAATGACTTATAGACTACACACATTACAACGACGCGACGCCGCAACGGACCAACTAAGACGAAAGCATTTAATTATGATCTTTAAGTCTTGGTTTTTACGGTTAAATTTCGATTCTATTGGTGTCGGTTCGGAGTTGGTTAGGAGTGGATGGCGAGTAAGTAGTAAGTCTTTTATGTATACCTACAACAGTAACAACCAAGACATACCTAAAGTTCACAACAGCAACGTTGTAATGTGCGCAGTGTTTTAATTTACGGGTAGAGTTCTATGCCAGCAGATGCAATAGTAATCTGTAATCATGTACAATATCCACAAGATCTGATAACATCACTCCCATCTCTGCTCATTAGACTCTGAGTAACGGCATTTTTAATTACCCTCGTAATAACTTATAGAGGAATCTGCACGCTCAACTCCCATGTCATCGGTCGCGGTCGACTGGGGATGTAACTGTCTATCGGAGTCCGGTTTCGATCCGGCGCCCGGCCACCGAGACGGTGTGAGAATCAATCGGCTCAAGTGCATCCTTTAAGGTCACGTTCCAATAAACCGACTGTGCGTGTAGGTATTAGTCGTCAGTTCGCTGAGGGCAAGGGTAGCTCTGTGTTAATAATCGGTTTGGTTGTAGGTGAACGGTTGATGATAAATGGTTAGGATGGTCGAGTTCACGACTTCACGATAACATAGTGTATTAAAAATGAAAAAGGGCAACCCCGCAACATACCACCCATGTTCGTCATAATTGTGAAGATACGAATACCTATTATGGTATATTTTATATGTTTACATTAAACATAAAATGCTTTATTTTATCAACATATTATTTTTTATTCCCATCAGGTTCGCGCTGTCTGAAAATCGATCTTCTAAAACTATAGTTTAAAATTTAACACGTGGGTCACAGAGGCGGATATTGTTCAACCGGAGATTGAGCTGTGTAAGCGTTTCAAGCTTTGCACTAGGTACCCACAATTGCGTGGCCGCAACCAATCCCTACTCCCATTGATTAAATTGTTAAATGACATCTAAATTAAAATTAAGATGACTTGAAATGTAACGGTGATAAAATTTGCATTCAAAGAACCAGTTTCATCATTTTAATTTAACAACTGTTCCCTTGTTGCGTAATCGTGAATAAACCATGTAGGTACTTGATATGACAAAGCTCAGTTTCTAAGGCCGTTGTGTCACTATATCATTTTAAAGTCATCGGTGAGTCACATTGGAACGCGTAGTATATGTGTTTGAAACGCCTTTCACTGATTACGCATATGACGCTTCAAGGCTGAACGGTTGTTTAGAGATCGACGTCGATCTTAAGAGATCAAAGCTTCCATGTTGAATAGATCCAACTCGTAATTATCCTCCTATATCTGCGGAGAAGAATCGATTATATTTAAGCTTTTCGTTGACTTCGGATAATATGATTTGCACAAAGCTAATTAAGTGCTAAAGATCGTCTTAGTATGTTAATGAAGACGCGAGTAAATCTAACATAGCACAGTAGGGGTTCAGTTGAGTGTGAGCTGAAATTAAACTCCAGTTCTGTACGTCTGAAATTAGGTTGTATTTGCAGCTGACATTACAAAGCGGCTGATTCAATTGCGGCTCCCGAACGATGCAAACATTGTTAGAACAGAATACACATATAATAAGAACTTATTATGCCCAATTTCTCAGTGAATGCTTGAGATGTGTAATTCTAATGTTTTCGTACATAAATACAGTCATCATCATTATTTAGATAAACAATATTGTCTTCAAGATACAAGGTCTCATACAATACAACGTTCCCGCAAAAAATATTCAGTAGACGCCTCGATGAAGTCAGAAGTAGGTAAATGACATATTACTTTAGGTAATACTTATTTAAAATAAATTCCATAATGACCCCAAATATGTCATGTCTGTGGCTAACAACCTAACAAGTTTACCTACTATGAAAATACTACCTATCACAGTTGAAGTGTACCTCCATTTGTAGATAAAACCCGTTATAATTATTGGCCAAAGAGTAATGTTCAGAAGATCACTAGAATCGAAGTTTCCTAAGTGAGTCATTGCCTTCCAATTAGCAATCCAGAGGCATTTCGTTAGTTTGTGGTTACGGTTCCGAGACGTGGTCCTTTACAGTCAGTCGACCTCATTCGAAAGCTGAAAGTCAGTCAGCGTACAGAAACAATTGTTAGGTATTTCACTGTGTTACGCCAAGGAATTTCTCACTGTGAAAGTGGACAAAGAAAGTAACAAAAAAGTACCTATGCCCTATCAGAATTCCAAATTGATGATTAAAGGTCGTTACCAGTTTTGCCGAAGTCATTGAATATTGTTTTATATCGCACAGTGTCAATGAGCGATAGCGTGCTGGGTAAATCTTGTGGTGTTGTCATCAGCGCAGAACGTCTTTGATAGTTGAGATCAAAAAAATATGGAAACAAACTTAATGAAAATTCATACTATACTACTACTACCAATATAAATAAATCGGAGTTTAAATTCATTAAATATTTTATCTCAGATGAGCCACGTTTCAAAATGTGTTAAATTAAAAGGCGGAGTAAATCCTTTTGCCTGTATAAGACCTACATTGGCGGATTAAAAGAGAACGTATTCACAAAATTTCCCAAGAAGTGTGTGCAATTAAAGTAATCTGTTATTATTAAATTAAAACAAATTATCCTGTTAAGACAATAACAGATTCAGGGACAGCCACAAGGGTAATCAACGTACACGGAACAGCAATAACACTGTTATTATACGCAGATAGTTCATGTTTGGTGGTAATTGGACATTCTGAGTCGCTATTGTTACCTTGATGAACGAGCATCAAGTGCGCCTACTAAGCAAGTGACCCAGATTGTGATGCTCTAAATCGCAGCAGATGTGAGACATGTTTACAACTAATCATATAGTAATAAGCTAGCTCCTGGCGTGGCGCGTTTGAGCTGCCAATTTACCAGATTTTAACGCCTGGCGGATTAAGAACTTAATGTAATTAAGTTGGGCTGTAGAGTGGGAGACGAAACATGATAATTAAGAGTACCTACTCTGAATACAATACTAGTGAATGCCCTTGCTTCTTTTCTTTTCTAGACTTGTTCTTTTTGTCTACAAATTTAATATTAAATGTGCAACATTTTTAATTGATGCTCCGCTTCTTTTGTTATAGGCATAATGTTATATAGCCTAAAGCCTTCCTCGATAAATGGACTTTTTTTAAATTAATTCATGAATTTTCATTAATTTCTTAATTAAAACCAGTAATTACTGAGATTATCCCGTATCAACAAACAAACGAACTGTTCACCGACTTCTTCGATCGAGTTAAGCAACAGCGGGCGCGGTGGGTAGTTGGATGGGTGACCACTGCGCTGGTAGCAAATAATATTTGAGCATGTCTATAGAGGATACGTAAAGCAATCGGTTCCGAAAATTGTTATTCGATCAGCAATTCCAAAGACCATTTGAATGATAAGAAAAGTAGGCAGGTTGATAAAGGCTTTCATTGAAAACTGAAATTCGTGGTGTAAAAGAAAACGTAGGGAAATAAGTGGCTATAATTTATTTATATGCTTAGGGTGCCTGGGAATCTCTTCACTAATATGCACTGGAACAGCATGGTGGAGTAGGTAAATAATCTAGGGTTTTTCATACGCCTTAGGCATACGCCGTTAATTTGTCACGATAATTTATTCTACCGATTAAAGGATTATTCTAGAAATAAAGTTATACCTGAGAATCTAGTTGATCATCATAAGTAGATAAAGTGGTGAACAAAAGACAAGCTCTTGTCTTTCATATAATCTGCTGGCTGGGATGATAGAAGTACTTACATACTAAATACTTCATCGCTTAAGAACAGAGATAATTTTGTTCAATTCATTTTACTTTTTATTAAAACGAGAAACTGAATGATATAATTACACTTATTTTTTACTTATTCATCTGATTTCTATCTGGCTTCTTAGTACAAAACAATTTAATGTGAAGGTAGAACTGGTATGGCGTTATCAAATATTGAAAATGACATGATCATTCTAGTTCCTAACAAGTAGAAAGCCTACCTGCGGAGCAGTGTATCTCAGCTTTGATTCTCGGTCGGGGCCAATCTTTACTTAACCGATAAATAAGTAGGTAGGTATTTGTCCTCGGGAAATGTTAGTTAGTGAGTTATAGAACTGCCAATGCTACCCGCGACTCATGAAATCGTAATTGGGTATGAGTATGTAAACGACTATTTATTTTATTGAAAAGCCAAGATAAATAAATATACAGTTTTATTACTCTGCACGAACAAAAGCTATTGAATTTATAACAATGATTAAAAACATTAAGACATTCTAATTATAAACTTAACATAACGAGACATACTTTATTGTCGCAGTCAGAAATTCACAGAACAGACACAATTTCAAAGGAAAGCTAAAACAAAGCATTTGACATTTTGTTACAGAAACAGAAACAATTACGGTTGTAAATGGAGAATTTTTGGTCCCTTTATTGCAAAACTACGAGCATAAACTCGCCCTAGAAAACCTGACCCTCAGAACCGAATTAATTGCTACTAATTTTTATCTGTTCAAGTGTTATTTAAGCTTAGTTAGCAGCGCTTAAACACAGCTTATCTAGATTTGTATCACTCACTCTCATGTAAATTTCAAGAAAGAATTTGCGTATTATATCCATACCAAAATATTGCATCATTTGTTACGATTTCTTGATATTCTAGGCCTTTGACGCCTTGGAATTTTCTCACAAATCCGCTGAAAAACACATTACACCCTCACAGTTATAGGGAGTTATAGGTGTAGCTAGGTATATTGTTTAGTGGGTCGATAAATTGATAACAAAAAGGAGTCTACCTACTGTGAACTTAAATGTGCCCACAAATTAAAACGTTATTGAACAAACCTCCGCACCAGGTTTCTACGGGTTGCGAGTGGCATATCAAAACAAACACCCACGAGCCAAACATTTTTTTCGTCACATAAATATCTGTTTCGTCGCGGAATCGAATCGTAGACAGGGTCACTACCAAATAGGATACAGCCTGTATCATACAGGGTCGTTTGATTAGTTTCTTCTTCTAAGTTTTAGGTACCGAATCTTTATTACAAGTGTTCAAACAAGAAAGTGAAAAGGGTCGATATTGCACCATCAAAGTTTTGTGCCACTATTTGGTAAACAATTTGTCGTCCGATAGCTTTAGTACATAGTATCTCAATGTCCTATAGTAGGTATATAGAATGTCGAGTTGTATCTAGGTGCGCATTTATTACTTTGCATTCAGATTGAACTGTTGTAGCGGTAGATGATATTATAAAATGTAGATATCTGTATCAGTTATTACACCGAGCTGTGGTTGAAAAGTTGTGGACCAGAACCTAACGGCAAGAAATGTGCTCCCGTAACGTGAAGTTCAATTATTGCGATAAATCTAAGTCTTTTCTGCTACTATAAAAGACTAGGTACATTTCGACGGCAGCAAAGAACAAACGGTCATCTACAAAAACGTTAGTTTTCAGGAGAGCGTTTTTAGTTCAAAAATGGTATAACTTCTACAATTACAAAGATATCTTCGTCGATTTTGGAATAGTTAATTATTACAATATTAACTATTATTTGGTATAGGTAAATTATTAATAATTCTTTAATTTTTAAAATTACGGCAGATATCTTTTTCTACTTCGATCAAGAAAACAAGCAAATTGAGTCAACTACCATATATTCGTTTCTACTTGGGACCTGATAATTATTTATTCTGTAACTATTTTATTAATTTAATAATTGATTTTTATTTTTATTGATCATATAAAACCAATTTCATCAAAACAACAAATATAATTATTACTAGAGAACCGCCCGCGCTTCGCTTCGGGACCCGTAGGTAACAGCCGCGTAGGTCTCGCTCCCGTAGGAATTTAGGCTAAAAAGTAGCCTACTACTCGCTCTCTTCACTCCACCCTGTCTGAGGTGTGTGGAGCCCTCGGGACAGTTAGTTCCCCTTTGGGGGTGTCTCTCGCGGCCCGTTAAAACGGGCCGGTTCTTGGGCTGGGCCCTAAGGCCCTTGGTTGTCCATCTGTGGTTAACCAATAGGTCAAGTCCGGTGAGTGGTGGCCTTTTTACAGGCCACAGAGTCTTAAACGGGATGGGGTTCATCTTCGCGCCGCCCAGGCGATCGAGGCCCTGCCGGGTGAATCCCGCTGGTGGGAAGCCCAGCAGGAGCCGATCAGCGCCGGGCGACGACTTACGAAGCCCCAGTATAAGTCAGTGCTAGGCCCGTCCCGCGCAACCAGCAAGTCGCGCGGGAAGGCCCAGCGGTCCGGTGGACGGGCGTGGAGCGGCGCCAGGTCCTGCAGATGCGGGAACCGCGATGCGTCGACACGCCCGAACATGTTGCGTGCCAATCTCTCGATGAAGTCATCCAGGCTCTCGACTTGAAGGTCCCTCTGGTCCGCTGGCACTATCCTGTTGGCTGAGCAACTTGCGGACATCAGTCAACAGGATAGTGCCAGCGGGCGGGCGGTACACTGAATACAGCCGGAGCGGGAAGTTCTCGAGGCAGAGCTAAAGTAGCCTATTACATTTGCCTATGACTTAAGTAAATTACATGTAGTATTTGATAGCGTAATTCAGAACTTGCAAATGAATTTTATTACCGCCATCTATTAACAACTCCGAAAATAAATATCTAGCAACTAACAAAACATCGATCTTCCCATGGGAATGGGATGTTTTTCCGCGGTAAAAAGTAGCCTACGTCACTCTCCACCCTCCTAACTATCCCCACACACATAAACCTTACCATATACAGTGAAACTTGGTTAAGTGGGACCTGGATAAGTGGGAAACCTCCATAACTGGAACTCATGCTGAGGTCCCAACACTTTGGCACTGAATTACCTCTGTTAGTGGGACGAGGTAAACCTCTATATCTGGGATTTGTTCTTTCGATTTATCATCATAGTTACCTCTATAACTGAGACAGCGAGTAAATTTTATATGCATAAACCTCTGTAACTGAGATAACATTGTTTGTTTACTCATTCTTATTCTACCCACAAATTCCACACGTAATTCCAAGTACGTAAGTACAAATTTTGAGCTTCAATTACCTTCAGTTTTAGTTTCGCTTTACTATCATACAGATGTTTATTTGAAAATTTGACCTCTATTAATGGAACCCTCTGTAAATGAGACAGATATTTATTTATACCTGTATATCTGAGACACTGGGTAAGTGGAATACCTCTATAAGTGAAACGACATTGCAGGTCCCTTGATGTCTCACTTAACCAGGTTTCACTGTAATAGCTTTGTTGCTACGTGAAAGCGTCACAAACAAACAAACAAACAAACAAACAAACACACTTTCACATTTATAATATTAGTAAGGAAGTAAGGATTGTCACTAAAATACTGTAGTTGTCTCACATTACTTCGGCATTCTTACGTTGAAGCTATTGGATAATTGCAGATATACCTAAACTATTTTGAGTTTTAGGGTGTCTTATAAAAAAAAAAGTTTTGTGATTCTTGTTAATAATTGTATTTGTAATATAAAGTAACTAAAAAGTATAGTTTCAAAGAAATAACTACTAATAATAATTATATTTTAACAGTACTTTGTATCATAATCATCATCTTTGTATCAGTATCATAAGTAACTCAATAACTACTCGTTTGACGAAACTCAAATTTTTACGGGACCTAACCTAAAGCCTCAGCTTTTGATTAAAAGAAGAATGATTAAAATCGGAACTCTAAGTAGTAAGATATGAGGTAACATACATACATAAAAATTATTAAGGATAATTCAAAAACCATCGGTCAGATGCCGCTTAAACTTATATGAGACCACAATGCAAATACCAGCTTTCAAATAAAAAGAGAATCATAAAAATCTGAACACTCAATAAAAAGTTATTAGGAAAAAAACCTTATTCAAGTAAATTCAAAATTACTCATCAGATGTCGCTCAAATTTATATGAGACCTCAAAAAAAGTACCAGTTTTCAAGGAAATAAAGAATCATTAAAATCGGTTTACCCAACACGAAGTTATGGGGTAACAAACATACCAACAAAGATAGGAAAAAAAGGTATAAATATTTTTTACATTTGTGGCTTGGTTGAATGTTACTTCCGGATTCAATTTTCAATTATTTTATTATTCCAATTGCAAGGAGTCATCATCAGACATTTTTTCTTGCTGAAGAGCCTCGAGAATTCGCAGGTTATTTTCGTAAGGACAGCTGGCCCGCCGCATTGCGCGACGTACACAAGGACAAATGGTATATGTCCGTTTGTACTTTGTCGAATTTTAAATAAGTAGTGCAGATGTCTTTTTGTACGTTGAAAAATTGGTGTAAAAAACAACATTTTTCGAGAAAAAAAAATATCACAAGATAGAACAAAGAATTCTGAGTTGAATTATACAAAAAAACGATTTTGGCAAAATTGCAGATGTCTTTATGTTCTTTGCTGCCGTCGATTTATTTTCAACAGTGTTTTATTCGTTTTGGGTTAAGTCACATTAACACGTTCGCTGCGTCTTCATTTTCAAAGAACTTTCCGCTAGTAGCTTTGGAGACCTAAAAGATCTCCTAACTAACCTGGCCTGTGGTGCGTTAGAGACCTAATCAGTCTCCTAAAAATACAGTTTTGAAAATAATTTATATCTTCCAAAAAACCAATGATATATTTTTGAAATTTTTATGGGTCAAAAATAACCTATTGCTGTATATTTTGCTAGCTGCGGACGCAGTTATGACATACGAATAAACTACAAATAATAAAATAAAATTAGGTATCGATTGTATCTCGTACCGCAACCGAAGATAGTTCAATATGTGTAGTAAATAGTGATGGGAATAAAATAATATCTCAGTTGTCGATTGAAAAAGTTTTATTAAAGTTTATTTATAAACTATGGTCGCAAACAAAAAGCATTTAATTAAATGTAGGCCTATAACAAAACATAAATTGTCAATTTTTAAAGATAACATTTACTCTAAAATGACTAAACCGGCTACTATTGAACATAATGATCCTATTAATCTTTATAATAAATTACATAAAAATATCAACGACGAATTTAATCGAATATTTAAGTGTAGGTACATAAATAAAAACAAGAATTGTAAATTCAGTGATTGGGCTACTGTAGGTATTTTCTATGGCGAAAGACAATATAATTTTTCTCCAAGCTTCCAAAACCACGTAAAAAATTATGCCAACATTTTTAAACTCGTTTGTATTTAGGCGAAGTCAATGTACATAAAGGATAAAATTGTTAATTCAGAAAATAAAATACAAGCTACTTGGAGGATTATCAGCAGTGAGACAAGTAACGCCGAGTCTCGCGATTTCAGCTATGAAATATTAGATAATGAAAATAAAATCACTTCCGACACAGAAGTAGCAAGCGTTTTTGAAAATCATTTTCGTAATATACCAATAAAATCAACCAATTCATTAGCTTCTTCGCCGGTGAAAGCACTTTCTATTTTAAAAAGTAATGTCTATTTTAAAAGCACTCATTGTTTATCAACAATTATCAACACACTTAAAAATCAAATACAATATCAATACAAACACGTATATAACCACGTAAATATATTATCAAATACAAACACGTAACGTTATTTGCGAAACATGCGCGCGACCTCTCACATCGATACTAGGACAACACTAAATCGAGTCACGCAGCGCCCGCGCCGCCCACCTTCCCTCTCTTGCGTCTACGAGGCTTACGATTTTACGAGTATCAACATGCCTCGTAACGCAAGGAATTAAAATAATTATAATACTGTGCGTTAGGGACCTAAACCATCTCTTATTCTTTTTTTTATGTCCTGGAATTCACCATTAAGTAGGAAGCAAATATGTATATTTGTCTTTCTCATACTTGAAGAACTTTACAAGTTAGAGCCACCCGCACGGAGTGAAAGAACACGATTTTAGTCGACGCACAGTTCCGAAAACCTGTAAGAGATCTGATAGATCTCGTAACGCAGCGAACGTGTTAATAATGCAATAAATAGAATTAATTTACCTTTATGTACTAAGGTTATAAGTTATTCAATATTTTATATTTACCAATCGTATTTGATTAGAAATAAGTTTTTACGAACAATTTTCCTGAGTCAAGTTGAAATCTCGAGAGTAGGTAACAGCGACAAGAAACTTCTGTGAATGTTTTTGTAGTCGATCACTCGTGATTTAAAAGTACCTATATTTAATGCTTCTAAAGGTCACATCTCTGGCATATGTGGTTGCGTTATTTTAAAAGTTTCGAAACTTCAGGGCATATTATATTCGTCAATGGACCCGAGAGGATAGTAACAACCAATTTTATTCAACGTGTAATAATGTTTTTAAATTTGATTAATAAAGAATCTGCTGGCAGTTTAAATTACAACGCTTTGGATCTATTGATGCTATGAATAATGTGGTTCTTCGCTCCAGATTTGCAATTAAGATTTATAACTATGTCTACAATATCATACTAATTTCAGTCGTTTATTTTAAATTACATGATTATTTAAATTTATTAATTTATTAATACCTCTTCTCTCTATTTTGCTTAAAGTGAGATTCATATTGCAAGTCCAAGCTAAGCAGCGAAACGTTAATGTGTTGTAATGATAATTAATAAATGATGATCAAACCGATGATAAAGAATTAACATGATCCATTAGCATAAAATGGCGTAAAAGACTGCGCTAAGCAACAAATATTACTGCAACTTTTTCTACGGGTCGCTTCATCTTTCTGCTTGTTAGTGTGTCCTTTGACGTAAAAGAAAATTCACACCTTAATCATTTTCTTTACGCAATTCTTGAGAGAATAGAAATAAAATTATTACGGTCAATAGATGTGTTGGACATTGAAGCTTAATTATTCGGTCAATAGATATTGTCTCAGACTCAGACATGACCAGAAATTGTTTCCGGTGAATGTAATAAATAGACTTTGTGGTTTATCTCTGCAGCTTTGTGTAGAAAATGATAGAGGTAAGGTATTTTGTAGATATAGATGACTATTGATTTATTTATTGTTTTAGAACATTGCCTAGTGCGGGGCTATTGATAGGTATATATGACTGTGAAAGGGGTTTTTGCTTTATATGGTCGACTATTGCGGCAACACAACGCTACATTTGCTGCATATGATAGGTACTTTCAGCTCTATGTGCCGAATGCTTTGGTTTGATTGGTGTGAATATAAAACTTTATAGATGTAATTCCGATTTATAATAATTGCACTAGTTGTTGCCCGCGGCTTAGCCGTCGTCGAAGTAGGTACCTACTGTTACTGACTTTCAAATTCGTTCAAAACTGTCAATCCCTAATTTAGCTAGAGGAGTAAGACGTAATCCGTTCTAAGCCAACATCTCTATAAACAGTCTTTGTGTAAAATTTCAGGATGCGTTTAGCGGTTTTCGATGTTGCGTGATGAAAGTGCATTATTGCTTTTATATGTAAAGGTAATAATGGCTGATGATACAGTAGCTAAGCCCACTATTAGTTCCAACAATCTACAAGAACTAAAGCTGCCAAGTCTTGATCTTATATCCATTTTACACCAGGAAGACAGCCCATTGGCAAAGAATGTAGATCGTAAAGGTATAATTATAATATTATTCAATTTTGTGCCACAAGATCTTGTCTCACGGTAATTAAGATTTTACCAATTTTATGGAGTGCATGAATTAACTAACTTCACAATTATGTAAGGGACTTGTAAGAAAATTTAACATTCCACATTAGCATTATCTTCCCATTTACATATAAAACGATGCTCAGATTGTAGGTATTACAGGTTAACTCAGTGTTTAATATTTAATGTCAGTGTAAAATAATAATGTTGAGTATTTTATGACACACTATAATATCGTTAGGCGCACGTTAGCTATTTTGCATTTCGCATGTACTTACTAATAACTAGCGAATCCGCCAAAACCAGTCAGAAACCAGTCCCTTCAAAAATCTCTATAAATTTTAACAAATTATGTTATTCTGATGTCTAAGGTATATTACTGCAAAGTTACATGAAAATCCGTTCAGTAGTTTTTGCGCGAAAGAGTAACAAACCCATACACACACTCACATACATCCTTACAAACTTTCGCATTTATAATATTAGTAGGAAAGTAGGAACTAGGATTACATTCGTATTCCTACGAAATGATCGTAGTTTGCAAGAAACGTGTAGATGACAATATCCCGTATATTGTACGTAACCGTGTTAGTTTAAGTATAAAATAATAAAAAGAAATAAAACCTGAGATATAGGTAAATAATTTATATTACAGGTCAGCATCTAGTCTAAAATAAAAACGTTGTGTTTACTTTGATTATAAATACTCATTAAGCCTTTTCGAGACTCCAGCTTTGAAGATCTGGCAATCCGATTAAAGAGCTAATCCTATCTTCCTCCAACCGAGATTTAAGTAGAATTATCGAGTAGTTCCTTCCATTGTTTTCTATTTGAAAGCTGCTTCCTTGAGTTGGTAAAATGAGTATCGAGTAGGTTCCTAGAGGTTTCTATTGCTAAACTAATGTTGAGTGAGTATTATATTAGGTACTTATGTTATTTAAGTTTAAACTGGTAATGATGTTCTGTGAACTTAATTGCAAATGAGTTCTTAGAAAATTGAACTCTGAGAAATCTGAGCTTTATTTTATATGCCTACTATTCGTAATAGTAAACGCGCTCACTCGTATACCTACGCGCGAACCTTGCATTCATCGGTCTCAGCTTAGACAGCTGGGAACACCACGAAATTTTCAAAATCTTCACATAATCATTTTCGAAGGTCCGTCCTACACTGGTTCGCGTATGAGTGAGCGCCATGAAATATGAAATATAAAATAGACTTAAAGATCAGTCAACAAACATTGAATCTAATAACCAAACCATATTTCCCAGCTCCTTTGTAAATAACTCGCCGCATGACGTCTATCAAAGACGGAAGCAGCACCACGCAAGAACGCGCCCTGTCTATTGCATTTATCTATGACACTGGTTCTCAACAGTTGATTTGTTTTTATTGCGTAGAAGACAAAAAAAGAAATTGGAAATTGGTTATGGAAATATTAATTTGACTTGACCGTTATTCGAAGCTTATTTTACATGAGATAGGCACATCCGTTTCCGCCGTGTGTTGCTGTCTCTTTCTACCCTATATATCCGTCTCTTTCTTACCTCCACCACCACCAGCAGTGGGGGACGACCTTTGAAGGTGAGTCCACCATTTTTGAAAATCATTGGCGTCTCGTTTCCCGCCGAGTGCAGAGTGCTAGCAAACGCTGCAGAGCACTCTTATTATATTATCACTTATTATTGCAGAAGTTAATCTTAAATTAATTTAAGATAAGTTGACGTAAGTGTGTTCACCCAAATAACACGTAAGTTATTTGAATATTTTCTTTCTAAATAACGAAATATGTGTTTTACTTATTTAAAATTTTAAATTTAAATCAAACATTTAACGAAAGTTCGTTCGAAATAATCTTTTTGTTTAAATTCTACCCTCATAATAATTATAATAACCCCTTTATTTCTCGTATTAAAATCAATACGTGTACTGACTTGTGAATAATTTGTGTGTTGAAATTATAGTAAATATGGATAAAAATACGGATGAAGGTCATATCCCTGAACCAATGCCGGGACCTTCTAACGTAAGTACACGAAAGCGTGTTCGAAAAGACAGTTCCAGTTCATCGTCAAGTAGCAGCAGTAGCTCGTCCTCATCAAGTGGATCTAGTTCGTCAGATCGAGGGCGTAATCATCGCAAAGGAAAAAAGGGGCGGAGGTACAAAAAGCGCCACCAGTCTGATAAGGTGCGTAAATTATCGAAAGAAATACGAAGCCTTCGCGAACAAATAATGAGGAAACAAGATCAAACTGTGAGTACACACGATAATGCTTCCGATAATGATGCTATTTCCATTTTCTCAGGCGTTAGCCATAACCTTTATAATGATCTGACAGAACTACCCCCGGAAAATGAAATCTTGAATAGCAAGCAGCCATTTACTTTAGATATTGAAACAAAACTCAAGGAGCCAAATATACCTAAGACTTCCCTGGATCATTTGAAATTACTTAATGATTTTCAGCATTTAGACAGTAGTGGATGGAATGAGATAAGGTATTTAGAAACTCAAAAAAGTTATAATTCCACCCCTGGTTATACCGATATTGATCTAAATGAAGAGGTTAAAATTTATGAAGCTCCGCGCCATTTAATTCACGCTGACAGGGCATACGCAGCTTTGACAATGTGTGCGGTAAAGCAAAGAGAATCGTTGCAGTTAATCTTAAGTGATTTGTTGGCATGGGCGAAACATTCCGAAAACCTCTGTTATGAAACCCTTAGTGGTAAAATTAATGAGTTTTTTTCAGCAGGAAACTTCCTTAAGACATCTTCGGATTTATTGCAGCTTGTTTGTGGCCACCGGGCTGAGATTATCCAAATGCGAAGGGATTGTGTCACAAAACAGGTGAAGGATCCTCTGCTTAAATCTAGTTTAAAAAAGATCCCACCGACAGCAACAAATCTATTTAATGCTGAGAAATTCACAGCTGCTATTGAAAAGGCTGGTGGTGTCAGGAAATGTTTTTGGCCATTGAAAAAAGCAAATATTAGCTCTACCTCGCAGGTTGAGCATAATAAGCCAAGCACCTCCTCGCAGGAGGTTATATGTCGGAAAAGACCTACCCAAGGTTATTCTCATAGACCATATACTGGTGTGCACTACAGTCATGCCACAAATTATCAGAATCCACCTCCGCAGGGTGGCTGCAATTCACATTATTTTACGCAAGGAAATCATTCGGCCGCACCGAATGGTCAAAATTCATTTCGTGGCGTTTCCTCTAGAACAAATATCAGAGGTCAAGGACAAAATAGAGCCAGTCAAAAGCGAACAGGGCGAAATCAGGAAAATAAGCGAAAAAAATTCTGACTCAAGGAATTTTCGTGCGGGTCGTCTCGAGCAATATATTCACATATGGGAGCGGCTAGATGCTCCACCATATATTTTAAAAATTCTAAAAGGATATCGCATACCCTTTTATCGGAAACCACCACTAGTTTACCCAAACACACACAAAAATTACATGAGTGTGCCACAGTCGGACGAGATGTCCGCTATAATAAAACAAATGAAGAACCTCAAGGTTCTTACCAGAGCGGCATCAGGCCCAAGTTTTCTATCGTCAATGTTTCTCGTGCCCAAAAGCGACGGCACGTCTCGCCCGATTTTCAACTTAAAAGCCCTCAATCAGTACATATTAACAAGAAAATTTCGACTGCTCAATGTAACCCGTATACCAGATTTTTTACAATCGAAGGATTGGCTTTGCAAGATAGATTTATCGCAGGCCTACTTTCACCTCCCAGTCGCTCGCAGCCACAGAAGGTTCCTTCGCTTAATTTATCAAGGCGAGTTGCTAGAGATGACCTGTTTACCGTTTGGCCTGAGTACAGCGCCAAAAACGTTTGCAACACTAACAAATTGGGTTGCTCAGATTCTCAGGGACAAGAATATCCGGATAGTGGTATTTTTAGACGATTTTTTAATTGCTCATCAGCACAGATTGACGCTGCAGAGGCACGTGCATTTGACAGTCCAGCTGTTGGAGTCTTTGGGCTGGATCAACCACGACAAGTCTGTCCTGGTCCCAACAAAGTCGTTAACATATTTGGGAATACAGTGGAACCCGTGGTCGAATCAGAAACAGCTTCCCGAGGAAAAGATCCCACCTTTATTATCCAAACTGATAGCAATGCTCAACCGAGAAATGACAAACCTCAAGGATTTACAGAGCCTGGTAGGTCTTCTCAATTTTGCCAGTTTTACTGTGCCACAAGGCCGGCTACACTATCGAGCACTGTTGAACCTGCTCAATACAATGTTGACAAAGAACCTGATGCAGAAACATTACATTCCTCTGGATGCCAGGGAGAATTTGAAGTGGTGGATAGAGAATTGCAGGCATCCTTCTTCAATTCATATGCCACCACCCTCACATTATCTGACCACCGACGCGTCAGATTTAGCATGGGGAGCTCGGTTAGACAACCAGTCGCTAACAGGTTATTGGTCACATCGCGAAAAATATCTCCATTGCAATCAGAAGGAAATGTTAGCAATTCTAAAAGTATTGCAAGTTCACTGTCAGTATCTGAGC
The DNA here is from genome assembly GCA_905404135.1 of Hesperia comma. Lineage (NCBI taxonomy): Eukaryota > Metazoa > Arthropoda > Insecta > Lepidoptera > Hesperiidae > Hesperia > Hesperia comma. The sequence goes on along the minus strand of FR990021.1, from coordinate 7,215,543 downwards.
CACAGCACCTTATTGATACAATGCGACAACAGGACCGTTATTGCATATCTCCAACACGAAGGGGGTACCAAATCAGTTCCCCTGTTAAATCTGACACGTCAAATTTACCAAATTCTCGACGAATACCAAATACATGTCAAAATTTATCACATTCCAGGAATTTACAATGTACACGCCGACCATCTATCGAGATTGCGACCCACACCGGAATGGCATATACTTCCCAGGGGAACTCAAAAGGTATTTACCAAATGGGGGATTCCCCAAATCGATCTGTTTGCATCCAGTCGCGCCCATGTAGTGATAAATTATGCATCTCTGGATCTAAACGACCCTCAAGCATTGTTTCACGATGCTTTTTCACAAATTTGGACCTATCCTCTGGCATGGATATTTCCGCCACCATTCCTCATTCCCAGGGTTCTGAATCACCTCAATCAGTGTCAGGGAATCTATTTGCTAGTGGTACCTCGTTGGGATCGGGTATTTTGGAGGGCAGACCTGAAAACCCGGGCAATAGACCCTCCATTCACGCTTCTAAATCTAGAGGAAATTCTGATCGATGTATCAACGAGCCATCCACCTCCGAATGTGTCGGATATGACGTTGGAGGTGTGGAAATGTGGGGCTGGGCGAAAAACCTAGAAAGCTGGAATAGTCACCAAATTGATCTTCTTAAAAAGTCTTGGCGACCATCGACAAGGAAAGTTTATGATTGCGCTTGGAGAAAGTGGCTAGGTTGGGCCAGGCAGCATAAAATCAATCCGTCAAGTCCTATGGGTAGTGACGTTGCAAGATACTTGTCTGACTTGCATTTAGTAGATAAATTATCATATAACACCATTTTGTTGCACAAATCCGCTATTTGCACTCTTTGTAGCGCAGAATGTGCGGGAGTTCTGAGTTCCCACGTTTTAATTAAACATGTATTGAAATCAATATCCATACAAAAACCTGTTTGTCATAAGCCCCCAGTTTGGAATATAAACATTTTAACTTCCTTTCTAGAGAAGCACAACGTCAATATGAATAACACTTTCGAAACGCAACAACATACAGCCGCCCTGCTACTCGTATGTTCAGGGAGAAGAGTTCATGATTTGACTCTATTGAACATTGATGCTGATCATTGTTCCCTTTCAGATGATTCCGTGGTACTTTGGCCAGTCTTTGGATCAAAAACTGACGCTGCAGATTATAGGCAATCAGGCTGGAGGTTGATTGCAAATCCGGCTTCTCAAAATCTCAACCCAGTTTTTTGGATAAAACATTTAATTGATTTGCTCAAGAGTCATCGAGAATCTGTAAAATGTAATTCTTTATTTATTAACACTAAGGGTGTTCCTAAAAGTGCTTCGCGGACAATAATTGCAGGTTGGATCAAATGTCTTTTGAAAGATGCTGGTATATCTGCAACTCCCGGCAGTATTCGTTCAGCAGTTGCCTCCAAAAATTAGTTGGATAATTACCCATTAGAAGATATATTGTCCAGGGGTAACTGGCGTTCATCAAACACTTTCTGTAAGTTCTATAGACGGGAAGTTATGCCCTCATCGATTACACCATCCGTGACGGCTTTGTTTAATGCGACTGATTAAGATTAAGAGTAGAATATTATAATAATTGTATAAGATTATTATTATTATTATGTGCAATAATTTATCTAACTAGCATTGATTATGTTTAAATAAATAAATATATTGATTTGAAATTGGCATTTATATTTCATGAGAAATAAAACTAAACTCAGATTATCTGGGAACCATACTTAGTATTTCATTATTTCCATCAATTACTTATGGTCTGCGAATATATTAATCCTTAGTACCTATACGAATTAAATTATTTGTAGCATTTAATTATTTAGATTGTCACATTGGGCGTCTTTACCACCACCAGGCGATAACAAACACGTCTCATGTAAAATAAGCTTCGAATAACGGTCAAGTCAAATTAATATGAGCGTTTTACCTACCAATAAAACGCTTATTAATTTACTTACCTTATTCGAAGCTTATACTTTAATCTCTGCCTGTTGGATTTTCGACTCAATGATTTTCAAAAATGGTGGACTCACCTTCAAAGGTCGTCCCCCACTGCTGGTGGTGGTGGAGGTAAGAAAGAGACGGATATATAGGGTAGAAAGAGACAGCAACACACGGCGGAAACGGATGTGCCTATCTCATGTAAAATAAGCTTCGAATAAGGTAAGTAAATTAATAAGCGTTTTATTGGTAGGTAAAACGCTCATATTTAGTTATCAGCGACGTGAGCTTAAAAAGGAACAATGATTTTAATGTTACCTATAAAGCATGATGTATAAAGCAATGATTGCCGAATGCTTCGTACCTAGACTTTCTAAGAGGGAGGACGTCAGTTTGAATCCTGAGCACACCTTTAATTAAAAAAATAGGTTCGTTTGAGCAAATATAGCACAAAAATTTATATCAAGATCCAGTTCTCGAGTACCTAATATAAAGAGGTATGTTAAATATCAATGCGTATTTAATTACATATTTAAAAACATTGAGATTCGTTGAAGAAAACTTTGAGAAACTATGATCAATAGCAATGATCGTGAAGCTTCATAACTTGGTTGGTGAAAGCGATGGAATTTCTTGCGTCTTAATGACAATAGACTCGTCCGTTTGGTTAACACTTTGAAAAGCATTTTCTTTGATCGTTCCACTTCCGGAATTCCATGGAATTCAATAAGGTCTTCGTTTGACGGTAGAATAATACTGTTATTAGTTCTACTCATCGAATTCAGATTTCGAATAAATTCTGCATTTTGCTACTAGGTATTGGAAAAATTTACCATTATATACCTACCTACATGAAAAAGTGATGTAAGAGCGCATTTTGGTTTAGTTGTGCTCCAACAGTGTAGGTAAATGAAAAACGTCACATATGTATATAAAAACTTTACTGGCATTTGTTCATAATATTGTAAATAAAAACATAGGTAGGTCTACCTATTAAGTATCCAATCAAAATATAAATATTCCCTGAAACAGAAGACGTTATAAATACTTCAGATTTTTAGTTAATCTGTGCTGAGGTAAAAACCCGAGATATTTCTGCGATAATGGATTATAAGCCGCTTGAGATCGTTGGATAAATGCCTGATAAATGTAAGACGGTATAAGCAAAGGGGAATAGAATATAATACATATTATAAGCACTGGAGTACCTATATTAAACGGTTAATATCTATACAATATCAGTGCCTGTATAGGGACTGACATTGTATAGGCAGATAATCTTGGTTGTATAACCAAGATTGAAAGTTAAATTAAACCTTTCAAAGGGGGCAACGCTGGAGATATTTTAGATACTTGTATAATATTTTAGACAAGTATGGAAAGAGTAATTATCTACTATTATTCATTACTAGTAATATCCTGTGGCTTACTTCCCAGTTATCTTTTCCTTAGTTTTATAGGTAAGCAGAAAGAGTGTCTGATTATTGATTTTTGACGTTTTTGTGAAAAACCTATAAAGATAAGGGTATCTATTGTTGTTAAATATTTCTTACAAAAAGCATTAAAAATATCCAGTTTATTCCCTTTTGTTCTTTTCTAACTGTTTCTTTTCATTCGACTTTGTTAGAAAAAAATACCCGTACCCTATGCAATAGCGATGCAATGCACAAATCTTAAAATCCATGAGTGTTCGTTCACACGTTAATAGTTCTAAAGAGGGCAATATCACCTTATAATCAATAACTGTTTTGCAAATATAGGTGTCAGATCCTGAAAATCAGATAAGGTACATTACAAATCGTCAACTAATGTTCCCAAGCAACTATAACCATTATAATGTTTGTAACTACAGATAATTGGATGTATTAAAACAGATAATTGCATACGATCTGTTTAGACCCGGTGTATGCAACACCAATTAGCGAACTAACAAACGTAATTTTAGATTAAAGTTATACTTAGTTTACCGTGCCAATAACGATGCAAATGCTACACATTTAACGGTTTAACGGTAGTATTAACATGAATTTAACTGAATGGGCGGTGTGCATGTGTTTGTATGTCGGCGAGAAAATGATCAGATGCTAGTAAATTAAAAGTCAGAGATTTTTAACTAATGACATCGCGGACATAAAATATTTTTAAAGCAAACGAGTACTCACAATTTTGAATTGTTTTGCCAATATTTCGACAAAACAATTCAAAATCATGAGTACCCCCGCATGCATTTAAAATCAGAGCATATTTAATTAAGTTTGTACGCTGACATCCTATATAATTGATGGCGGGTGCTATGAGTGTTTTATATTGTGGTGTTACGTAAGAGAATTTCATTGATAAAATTTTTATTTTTATATGTACTTTGGTACACTATGAATATCCATTGTAACTACAAGTCCTCTTACGCTGGGTTGGCAGCTATTGAATGATAAAAATATGAATAGCAATCCGTGCAGCCATATTATAATAATTATTTTGAACGCAATATAAGTGAATGTTACCTCAAAGAAATTATATTTTGTTGTTCGAAACTTGTTAGTGATCTAGGCTTGGGCTAAGTTTGAACTTTTTAATCCCCATTTTTTCATAAACATTCGTGTAAAATGAAATGAATATTATTTGAATAGTATAAAACACTATGGATACCTATAGATTATATCACATTATTCACAATTTAATAACATCAAGAGGGGCTTAGTGCTCATACATACTGACTCGCGGGCGCGGTGGCGGGCGCAGTAACGAAATATCAAACATATGGCGTAATATCCAAGTGTTCACACTGGAATCGCACGCGGTCTAAGTAGCGGGCACGCTAGCGACGACGCGCGCGGCGCGCTCGCGGCAATAATCTACTGGGGGCTTACGTACGAAATTCAAAGTACGAACGTCGACGTAACGTATGTCAACGTGCGTTTTTCGTAGTAGGCCTCCTGGGCCCCAATTCTGCTAATTTATAACGCTTCAATAGTGTCTCGATTGAATTGTTTGCCACATTCTGTGTACAAAATTGAATAGTTTGACACATTTTTGGCACATTTCGTGTATAGAATTTAATAGATCGACATATTTTGGTACGTTCTGTGTACAAAATTTAATATTTTTCGATGCTATTTCGGCAAATTCTGTAAACAAAATGTGGCAGACTATTCAATCGAGACACAATTCAAGCGTTATAACTTAGCAGAATTGGGGCCCTGAACTCTCGCGTAAAACGCCTGGCGGTCAACGTGAACAAGAGCTCGCCACATCCACCGCGCCCACGCCCGCCACAGCGCCCGCATGTTCAATATGAACAAGCACTTAGAAATAAATGTCTTTTATTTCGATTTTACTTTGTTTTATAAGTAGGTACCTCTACTTAAAATCCTTCGCGAAGGAAGACTATTTAGTTGATTCGTCGGTAGTGTGGAAAGTGCCTTAAGCTCAATCTGAACATTAAAAGGATCAGTTGGAAGTCCATTCTGAAGGCTTAATAATAAAGATCCAAAAGGAATTACTGCATCCGAATGTTAGTAATTAGTTCGTAATATGATACCAAGTTTAGTAATAAATATTAATGATTTGTGAGGTAATGATGTATGATGATTATAATAATAATTATTAAATTATAATTTAACATAATTACATTATCTTTATTGCGGTTGTATTAGTAATACATAAATATAATACGCTACACACTCACAGCAACACACTAGGATTACCTGTGTCGTGGGTGCCATGAACAAAACACAAGACAAGGACGCATACCCAGACATAGAACGGAAAAACTCATCATTCAGATTTCAGATTAACTCGCTGGGAATCGAACCTAGGACCCTTGGAATAGCGATCCGGCATGTTAAGCATTGCGCCATTTCGGTCATCAAAACGATCAAAACTCGACCAATGATCGACAAAGTTAATAAATAACTGCGGGCGTGGTCAGTAGTCAGATCAGAAGGCACGTGAAGCTATCGATGCCAGTTGATATTGGTAGATAACCGTCGTTAATTATGCTGGTGGCCTCCGAGCGGTATAAAAACTTTCGATACTTGGGTTGGCTCACTAATCAATCCGCACTGGAGCAGTGAGGTAGAGTCTGCTTCTTAATGATGAGGAGAGACCAGTGCCCAGGTGAGCCACTAATAGGTTTCACCCTAATCTAGTTATATGAAGTTGACTCGTAATTGACTTCATGAAATGTGCGTAAACCTTATCCCACATAATACGCCCCCTCAATATTACAAACAAGAAACTATTCTTATAACTTGGCAACAAACTTAATTATTCTTTTTACTTTATCATGTACACGGAATCTGGCCTTTATCGAATAAAGGACATCCAATATTTGCGGTAACTCTTATCAGGAAATAAGTTAGTCGGTTTGCCGAACTAACATAAAGATCAAAGGTTCTCCAATGAATAAAGGACGTCTTTAGTAGAGGTCTCTATTCATCGCCATCGATGTAGAAATTGTTTGTGTCAAATAGCCATAACAGACAATGTAGCGAAGACAGATTGGCTTGTCATCATGCAGCTTAATTCTACAAGTGACTTTCTCTCTGCTGTTGAAATTCCACACAAAGGTCACATTAGGTAATAACAATTTTGATTTGTTACCTTTAATAAATGTAGGTATTTGTAATTGATGTCATATAGGTATAATTAAAACTTAGATTTCTGCATGAGGCACATGTGGGTTAAATTTGAAGTGAATAACAAAATAACAATACACATCTTATAACAAACTAGGATTCCCTGTGTGACAGTGACACACAAGACAAGAACATATACCTAGTAGGTACCTACCTCAGACCAATAAACTTCTGAGCCTAGTACAAGAACTGAAAGGAGACCAGCAACTTTCTTAAGGAACTTGGGCCTGGAATATGGAACATGCATGAGACATCGCTTTTTAGATCGAGGATATTGTTACCGCATTGTGCATATTCCGTTTTGCGGAAAATGATGGGAATAATGAAATATAGTCGCCTTACACACCGCGCACAAAATAGTACCTCTTCATAGTATAATGTTTTAATGATATGATAGTTACATTTTTAAAAATGCAATGGATGTATGTGTAAGATTATTTGAGGGTATTGAACTGTTCGCTGTTCGCTCCAGGCCTAAATCTGATGTTCTCCTTTAACACACGGGTCGTCTGGAATCCTAAAACAATAGGGTACTAGGTATACATATATTTATGTTTTTACATAATAGAGGCGTAAAGTAAACGGCATTTCATAAAAATAATCATTGAGGCAAAAAATAGAGAAAACGTTGACATAACGAAGTGATCCGTTAAAATGATTCATGAGATTTTGACGTGACGCCTACCAGTCACATTCCCAAAGGAATAGTTTTTTTCGGCAACTACATAATAAAAGTAATTTATAAGAGTTTAATTTATAAATAAACTTATCGTGCTATATGTAGAGTGGTACAGTATAGTACCTACTTTGTAGTAGTGTACTTAATAACCTTTAAACACTTTATTATAATTTATAAGAAGAATATGTATGTGTAAGTGATTATAATAATAAATTTATATTAAATTATCAAACAGTCGTTAATTTTGTTCCATTGAAATATCTGAGTTACAGCGAACTATTTAATTGAGTCAGTGAACAGAGGAATGTATTGTTACTTGTTATACATAATCATTGCTCATAGCCCGGCGGCTTGCGTCGATCCTAAGCGATCGACAAAGTTAGGCAACAGCGGGCGCGGTCGGTACTCGGATGGGTGACCGCTAGTGGCAAAAATTTCTTGAGCGCTTCCGTGCTTCGGAGGGCACGTAAAGCCGTCGGTCCCGGCTGTTATCGATTGATAGCAGTCGTTAAGCCTTGTCGGAGGCCTTCGGGCGACTTGAAAACTTTCGACACTGGGTTGGCCACTAACCCCTCCACCAACCCGCATTGGAGCAGCGTGGTGGAGTATGCTCTAGGCCTCCTCAGTAATGAGGAGAGACCCGTGCTCAGTAGTGGGCCATTAGTGGGTTGTAGCTTAGCTTAGCTATACTACATAAAAGCGAAAAGATAAGTTACACGTATAAATATTAAAGGAGGATGCTCATTAGGTATAGGCCTTAAAATGCACTCAAATGAAATTATGTTGAAAAAAGAAAGATTAAAAAAATATAATATGTGCGTATAATTTCAATATTGGAAAATATACGCATAACTTCTACACCCGAACTTTTTTTTGTAATAATCTTTCACAAAACAATTCATACTGTCATATACTTACTAACAATGTAGCATATTTTTCTATCGTGCATTTATGGCCGAACTCTCTATGAGGGATGGGCATCCCCCTTTGGCACAATGATAGTTTAAAGTTAGTAGAAGTCCACCAAAAAACGGTTGACAATTTGAATGCAAGTCAGTGCTTCCACACAGGCCAAACCACGGGCAACAGCTAGTAATAAATAAATATGAAAATATTACAAGGCGACAAGTTCTTGTGTCTAATTATTTGTAAATGTGTACATGTATACATTTGTAATTATTCTGCATCTAATGAATTTACCTACATGCTATTAACGATAACAATCGTCTATGTAGGCGGAATCGACCTTTCATAACTAGTCAGTTACGAAACAATAAACCTGTTGACCTTTCGCAATTCGTCCTATCCAACATCTGGCAGGGACGGCATAATTACGGTGATAGTGAGCAAAATTATATGTGATAGATTTAGCGCACCTACTTACTTTAGATTTGCGGAATTAAGAGACCAACCCTAGTACCTATTGAGACAACCAAGACTGTCTTGTAATGTAAGTGTAACCAAGTTTATGAAACCATTACGTATAGAAGAGGTTAGATAAAGTTAGGTTTTGTTTGTCATTGCCTTATATAAATTAAATTAAACAAAAACTACATTTTATCATGCTTCATTTTAATTAGATTTAGCTGTTTTATCGTACGTTAATTTTCCAACAAAACAATAGGGGGAAAAGTTTCTGAAAGTATAAAACTTTGTAAAATAAATAAAAATAAGCTTTGTAAAATATATGTTGTAGCAACTAACTTTTTGCCTCGGTTTACGTCGCTCCAGGCAGCGTATCTGTCTGACGTGACGTCAGAGGTAAAGCTACATAAAGCTAATACGGGGGCGGTAAGCTCTCGCTGTGCTTCGGGAAATATATGTCTTGGTTCCGTGTTTATTTCGTGTATTGGGGCGACTTAAAGTACTACCCCAATAGCCTGCCGGTAGACTAGGTTATAGGAGGCGAAAATTCTGTTTGGTGGTAGTGCTCTTGTAAGGATTATATAATTAATAGTAAACCCGCCCACGGTTCACTTCGGAAAACGAGTCCCTATATCTTAGTCCCCAAAATATGTCAGTGAGAACCATATCCAAATAATATCCATATCCAAAACAAAAGATCAACAGAGAAATACTTATAAAAAATTTACAATTTATTATTGCAAAAATTACAAAAACCTTTAAAATATTTTTTGGGGTCTCTTACTTGCCCTTAACATAGACTCCTCGTGATAGCTTTCCTCATATTTTTTCCACGTACAGCAATCAATGTAAGATTTATTGTATGTAGGTATAGTACAGCTACAGATTACTCGTAAAGCCTGTCTCTTCGTGTAATTTTGTAACAAAAGCAGGTAATTTTTGTCTAAAACTATACAACATAGTCCTGTACTTTTTATTACTTAACATGGTTTCACCTCCTCGTAGAGTCAGTAACAAATTGCCTCGTTCATTGTGCCCCAACGAGCTACTTACAGCGGGCGAACGTGTTAATTCCCACGTCACATTGACTTAATACATCTCAGCTACTTCGAGACTGACTGCACCTCCAATATCCTATGAAATTTTATTCGCTCAGCAATGCACTTTAGTAAATGCACAAGTTTCAAGATTGATTGCCTCTAGATGTCAGACTATCAGATCGCAAAATGCATTACTTTAAATATTAAAGTCAGTTTTATACGAGATGAAGAACTTTGGAATATTTTACAAGACAGAAATCTGTAAAGTAATCAAAGAATAATTTAACTTAAAAGTTTCATGTGAAGAATTTTAACTAGGTAGGTATGCAAAGTTGTACAATTAGGTATTAAAGTTTTAAAATAGAAACTAGTTTTCACAAATGAATGGTTATCAATAAAACTTTAAAATAATATTATAACTTTTTCTTGCGTTACACAAATTTACAAAAAAATCTGTGAAAAAATTATTACAATGACCCATTCATTGTTATTGATTTTAGTTATTAATACAACTCATACACTTGAATAACCCGTCATAAAAAACGTGGATTACAAAGCCTTACGTCGGTATTTTTTATAAAGTTATGAAATATTTACCTCATAAACTTATCAATCACAAACTCAAACACGAAATGAAAAGTTACGTGTCATCCACCAGCCATTTATTTCGCTATTATCAGACAATTCTTTAGCATTAATATCGTCTCCAATATCTTCTGCCACTTAAATTTACATCAATATTAAGCAAACCGGATATGAAATTCGAGAGATTCGCTTAAAGTTTTGATTCCAATGTGGCGAATAATCCATAAATCTTGGCGACATGTCACGACATACAAAATTTATTACAAGCAGATGAAATTTCTTCGTGACTACTCATGTGAAGGGGGTCTGCAAAAATCTCTTATGTCAATCTATCACACGAGTCCTCTAGCGCTGTAGGAGGCAAGGAGGCAATTTCCCGGTATTAATTATGTGGTTGATGAAGATTACTGAACACGGTGTCCCGCCTAATTCGTTTAGACCGTGTCTCACGTTTATATCGTTCATTTTGTACTTGGTTGGGCAAAGCATGCTTTTAACTGAACGAATATTTCGCTGTAAGGGAAATTTTATATGTTAGGTACATTTGTACCTACATATTATCAGCTCTCACAAAAATCGTTAAATGCACCTACCGGAGAGTAAAGTGCTTTTTAAACTCCTGTTTTTGCCTTACATGAGCTAACTACAATTAATATAGTTATAGTTAACTACAATTAGTATATATTTATATATATTTATAATTATACTATACTATTGGAAAAAAGTAGTATGAATGAATGAATGAATGAATGAATAATTTATTTGTTCAAGTATGGGTACAATTATGTTAGTTGCAAAGAGATTTAAAGATCCCAGCATACTTTGCCGGTACAACCAGCGTACAAATTTTTACAAACTATTTTAACTAAGTATACCTACTCAATATTACTCAATTAGCTCAAATACAATTGTTCACATAAACAAAATAAAAGCAATAATAATTCTGTATTACAATTAATTAAATAAAATTATTGAATTACTTACATTAAATACTAAATTAAATTAAATTACATTATTAAATTATTAAATACATCACAATCGTGAAAACTTGTCACTAAAATATTCTCGTATGTCATAATATTGTTTAGTCTGTAATATATTGCTTAATTGTATTTTTAATCTTATAACACAAAGAGTACTAATATGTTCAGGGAGATGATTGAAAACTTTAACAGCCATACAGTAAGCATTTTGATGGAACTGTGTAAGTCTTTGTTGCGGTAAACATAACTTGTTTTTATGCCTGCATCTATTAAGACCAATGGTATATGGTCGTAGATGATAAGAGTTGTATAAAGTCCAGCCTAATCAGAAAACTTTCATATAGGTATAACTTCTACACCTAATGCGGGAAAACAACGCTGGCAAGGCTGGAAAACTCTTAGGTCTGAAGGTAACCTCATGATTTTCGAAGCAATAAAAACCATTAAGCACATAACTGTTGAAAATTAATAGCGCGTGCAGGGTTATAAGCCAGGCCCCCCATTCGAATGTCCAAAGTTCAAACCACAAATTTTTAGAAAATACTTTCATACACCACATTTATGTAGATACTTAATTTCAAGGTGATCAGTCTGCAGCATTTACATAATTATTATGTTTAAATAAATAAATTAAAATAAAACACAATATAGAATAGAATAACATAACAATAACAATAAAGACATTCAATGTCATAACGTAAATAAAATGCATAGTAATATCTTCACACTTTGATTTTAAAAGAGACTTTCATTATGCAAATTAGAATTTCGTTGGAGAATATTCATATTCACCAGTATATATCACAATCACACGTAACGTGACGTAACCTTTTTGATATAAAGAGCGGTGTTATTTACATAAGCAGGTATCGCATGAATAACCTTAAACTTCGACCTGTTACGTCAAGTTCCACTTCAGGTAATTTCAAGTACAGTCGCGAACAGTACACTATGACTAATTAAATGCATAAATAATTAACTTACTGCAAATTTCTATGAAAATACGCTTGAATATTTCTGTCTAGTGAAGCAGTTATGCGCTCTTTTGTTAGCTATAGTTAGGTCTAAGTTATGGTTCGATCCCCAGTGCGTCCCTGCGCCCCCAGTTGCTTAGCTTAACCACCATAAGCCGCCAGGTTAAAAGCACACTTCTTGACACTAAGCTGCTTACAAATTATCTCCACCGTCTAGTTCCGCAGTATTTTCTTTAAAGTGACTTAAAGCACTAAGGCTTATGCATTAACATCCACACACAGCAGTATATTAGGGTTAATTTTAATTTCGAGAACAAATGCGTTAATAAATAATGCTGCTCTTAGTGCGCCGTGGCATTAGGGCGGTAATTTAAATTAATAAACACATTAGAGAGAATAAGCTGACGAAGTGTGCTTTATGCTGATTACATTAACGAACGAATGAACTGCTTTGTGGATATGAGGACTTATTTTGTATGCGTGGAAAAGTCACGATTTTCTTAGTCTTTAGGTAATGACAGAAACACATACGTGATTAAATTGGACCGAGACTCTAACTACTGATGTCCCAAATGACCGATAACATGTTTTAAGATACACTGGATTAATAGTTCACTTTTAACTTATATGTACGTATCATCGTGGATTTAAAAATTCTAACCATACATACGTGTATTGTATTAAGTAGGTATTCATGTTTTTTTTGTATTCTGCACAGGTACACTACATTAGAAGTTGCAGTAAACTCATTACTTAGTGAATATTTATTAATAAGTGGATCTGTAGGGCTCGACCGCGCACTAACGTAATAAAAGTCTTTCCACTAATATCTACATACATTTTATAATATCCTAAACTTTAAAAAGCTTTAAACCAATTACCCCACATCCAAAATCTTTTACAAGCCAATCTTACCTACAGTATCGTGCATATTTAAATAAATTAATATTCGTTTAAAACAGACACTGCGAGAATATAAAATGAACGAGTTTCATCGCGTATTGTTCGCCAAGTTCACTGCGGAGTATGTTACGTTAATGAAAACTACATTAAACACGATTCCGCCATTGTGATTCTGCGGTACAATGTTTGTGTCTACTTTATTTAGTACACCTCATATTATTCTGTGTCAATTAAGAGTATGAGAATGGACTGTCGAGAAACTAACACACGGTTTCCGAAATTCTCGCATGAGAGGTAATTTAAATGAAATTATTTACTTAGCTTGAAATTACTTTGACTGTGTGTTAATTATTCTACTAAAATACAGATAAACTGAGTTTTGGATTTGTTGTCGTAGGAAAATGATTAAAGGGGACCTTTAAAGTTTTGTCATGGCCTTCTAGCGTACTAAAAAAATGTCTGTTTGACTGTTCCCTCTTATTTAAAAAAATAAAAAAATATAACATTCATTTTTTTTTAACAATTGGTCTACAATTAAATAAGTTGTTAGTTTACCCCTTTCCCCGCACAATAGCGATCCCTGCGTTTAAGTAGCTGCATGATTAGTGCCCTGACATCGGAACAGGCAGTATTGTCGTCGTGCTCGTATTTTGTGAGTAATTACGATTTTAAATTCCGTTGCGGTCTCTCAGACCGCACGTCGGTACTTAAGTAAGTTTATCCTTACTAATCCTTACTAATATTATAAATGTGAAAGTGTGTTTGTTTGTTTGTTTGTTTGTGACTCTTTCACGTCGCAACATGGCTATTATATGGTATGGTTTATGTGTATGGGGATAGTTAGGAAGGTGGAGAGTGACGTAGGCTACTTTTTACCGCGGAAAAACATCTCATTCCTATGGGAAGATCGATGTTTTGTTAGTTGCTAGATATTTAGTTAAGGATGTTGTTAATAGATGGCGTTAGTAAAATTCATTTGCAAGTTCTGACTCACGCTATCAAATGCAAATGGAATATCGTTCGTGTAGCACGAGTAGAGGGTAAACGAGAGGCAGCTTCCTCAACATCCTTACTAATATTATAAATGTGAAATAGTAGACGTAATTTACTTAAATCATAGGCAAATGTTACATCTGATTTTGAGGAAGCGTAGGGGGCGTCATGCTCGCCCCCTACGCGGACGACGCGGCGTACCTGATCACCTCGATTAAGTCAGGTCACGCCGCCGTTAAAATGCAAAGATGCCTCGACGCCCACCCCAAGTGGCTACACGAGTGGAGGATGGCGATCAACGTAGGGAAGACGCAGGCCATCCAATTCGGAGGAACCACGATGCGCGAGCCCACTCTAAAGCTCCTCAACCAAGACATTACCTGGACAAGACGTGCCAAGTACCTTGGGTTAACCCTGGACTGTTCCCTGACTATGAAGCCCCACGTGACCAACGTCGTAAATCACGCCAAGGCAGCAGCTGCAGCGCTACGTCCAGCGCTCTCCTCGAGTCTCCCGTTGAGGGTCAAAACCACCATCTGGAAGACCTACATCCGCCCCAGACTCACGTACGCGGCCCCAGCCTGGTACGCACTCCCGAGCGAACCACAACGCAGGCGTCTACGCGTGGTTCAATCCAAGACGCTGCGCCGGCTGGCAGGTGCGCCGTGGTGCGTGAGAAACGCCACCATCCAGCGGGATCTCAGAGTTGAGAGCCTGGACGCCTTCGTGGAGCACCTAGCGCAACAGATGTTTGCGCGCGCGGACGCGGCACGGTTTCTGCACCTGCGGAACCTGGCGCCGCTCCACGCCCGACCCCCGGACCGTTTGGCACTCCCGCGCGATTTACTGTGCAGGAGCAGCCCGACATGAACCACCTCGGACAAGACCGCAAGCCACCGTCCGGTCGCAGATCGGCTCCTGCTGGGCTTCCCACCATCGGGTTTCACCTGGTAGGGCCTGATCGCCCGGGCGGCGTGAAAATCATCATGACTCCCCGGACTAGACACCCACACTACACATCACCATCTGGACAATCTTCGAGGACCCATACAGGGTCCCAACCCAACGACCGGTCCGTTGTTACGGACCGCGGCAGACACCTCAGTCAGGGGGCCACCGGCCCCGAAACTGAATCCCCACGGCTATGTCAGCCGTGAGTGAAGACAGGACGGATTCTGATGTTGATGTTCCAATATGTCATATTATAGACTTATCTTTGGCCGAGTTTCCTACGGGAGCGGGACCTACGCGGCTGTTACCTATGGGTCCCGAAGCGAAGCGCGGGCGGTTCTCTAGTTGTTTTATATTTTGTTCTAGTAAACTGTTATTTTTACAGATTTTATGAACAATGGATACACCAGGGACTTCCGGTAGTAAAAGAAATAGTTGTGCGACAGATTTACAGCATTCAAAGAGATCTCGTATGTGTATAAGTAGGTACATTGAATCCAAATAGTGAGCGAGTGATTGAGAGTTGGCTTGCAGATGAAGATTCGACTGGATCCGAGTTTGATGACATCATCGATGATGAAGATTTTTTTCCGGAGCACAGTGAGTACTTATAATACGGATACAAGTACTGATATTTCTGATATTGAAGAAACTCAACCCGAACACCTGGAAGCGTCGTCGTTGTCATCAGATTGCGCTTAGAATTTAAGGTGTAGTTTGACAGTGGACATTTTTTTCCCGTAAGGTTTATGTTCCTACAATTTTTTTTCTAATAGTTTCATAAGTTGTAAGTAAGAAATACTATTTTTTGTTATGCTGAGAGGAATATTTTTTGTGTTTTATGTTTTTATGTTTTATATTTTTTGTGTTTTTTTCTGAAGCCTGAAAGTAGCACAAATAACAGAAAAGTTGAAAGGGGGACGACTGTCGTGGTTTGGGCATGTGATGAGGCGAGAGGAAACGCATGTGACGAGAAGAGTGATTGATATGAATGTGGATGGACGAAGAGGACGAGGACGTCCTAAGAAAAGATGGATGGATTGTGTGAGAGACGATATGAAAGATAAGGAAGTAAGCGTGGAAGTGACGGCTAATAGGGAAGAATGGAAGAGAAAAACATATTGCGCCGACCCCAAATAGAGTTGGGAAATGGGCAGGAGGATGATGATGTTTTTAAATCGAACAGTCTGATTATTTTCTAAAATTGAAGCCAAATATTGTTATAGCTTTATTTTCAAATATTTAATAAAGTTGATTACCCACCTACTATACTTATTATTACTTAAAACCCTTTATTTTTCATGATAATGCAAAGACAAATATTTAATTCATAACTTTCATTTAAAAAACCGAGAGTATATGGGCGGTCTCTCAGACCTCACATTGGTACCTACTAACGTTACAAAAAATGCACGTCGATACTTAAAGGTTAAATCATACATGATACGAAAATGAGTGAACAATATCGGGATGAGCGCGTTACCTCATTTTCTTTTCGTTAAAATTTTTGTACAGTCCGCCCAACTTAACTCTGAAATGGCAAAAATTGGAACTAACGAAAAGTCATTCATAAGTACGTTGTGTTCATTCATCTGTCAGTTACTAGTGTGCAATGATTGGTCAAATGAATGTCAAATGCGTCCGACAGCGCCTCTTTCGTTTCAGTCTTAAGTTGGGTTTACTATACCTATAACTGGCCGCGCTGACTTTGCGTTCCTGAAGTCTGTCATTCGACTGGGCGATGTAGCTTTGAACTGGCGTACAATTAATTGTCAATTTTTTAATATCTTTTAATTGCCTTATTAACGAGTGATAACATTAAAATCAAACATTAAATCGAATAATTATGCCAACTTACAATAGTTGTATTAATCTTGGGCTAAAATTATTACAATTACTTAAATAACAAATATAAAAACAATACCTTTTAAAAGAAAACCACGTCAAACGGCGCTCTTTCAAGGTTATATCCATGTCATGTCAACTTTTTGTTTTTGTAGTGATGTGACATAATAACAAGGCAATTGTAATCTAATATTTTTGTAATGTTAACACAATGTTGGTAAAATATAAAATAAAACGTTATAATTTTATAATATATTATATAATGTACTAAGTATTCAATAAAGCTAATAATATTATTATAATAAAGGTACGCCCAAACATAGCTTCGGACAATTTGTGTTATAATATCACTCAGGTGAGTCAAATGAAAATAAAATAAATAAATAAAACATTTTAATTTTTTTCTCTTGATTACATTCAGAAATTATGATTAAATTCAATTAATTGATTCCTTAAAATTTTATTTACATAACGAATATTATTATTGAATATATTGAAACATAATTCCTATAAAAATAACAACATATAAATTGAATAAATATTATGCATAATGAATGCATGTTGTTATTGTTATTTGTTACAACGCATAATGTTATTTATTGTACATCACTAGTCATGACGAATTGACAGACTTCAGGAACGCATAGTTAGCGCGTTTCTACTTATAATGGCCTATATCTGCCGTATATTATATTCCTACTTTCAAAAAGTCAATTTTTTTTTAATTCAAGTGTCAATATCTCGGACACGAGCATACATCAAATAACTGCCGTTTATTTGGAAACTTCACCGAATTTTTTCACGTTTCACGCATGAAAAAATCAATTCCCACTGACAGTTGTGTTTCCTGCCAGTCCGTTAACAGAAATATTGGTCTCGATCCAGAGTCGAATATAAATTTAAAATCAAATAGAGATAAAATAGTTATCACGAAGTTTGCGTTACGCTTGGAATTCATAAAACTATTTATCCCGCACGCGCGACTATCACAAGCCGTGTGCGTAGAATTTAGAGTTTATCAAACTAATAGAATATCTACATTCGAATTATCAGTAGGTATTTTGCTGTCGGCACTTCTTCACTGTTAGTGGTTAATGGATCGATTTCAGTTAACCACATATTGATATAAAAGTAATGTTCAATGATTTTAAAGTTTAAATTCTACTTTTGGAATTGGAACCGCAAATACAGCGAGTTTAATGTTGGCGAATTTTGAATTTTAATACCTACTTATTCCAAGCTCACGACAGAGTTTAAAGAACACTTGACAATTCTTAAAATTGTACATAGTTTTCGAAAGTAAAATATGCAACGCTAGTCTGTTACCTCTGCAGAAGATATTTTCCTTCCTCCGAGCTATGCAGATTTACAATAAGGAATTGCAATAATTTAATATTTACGGAAAATACATACCCACGTGCAAGCACACACACATAAACATTAACGTAAATAAAATTATTTATTAACCGCTATTCTAAGGTCAGCCTAAATAAGTTACTTGATACTTTTTTCCGTACTAAAAATATTATTCATAACAAGAGAACGTTAGGTAAAATTTAATGAAGAAGCAAATAGCATAACAGTAATTCTAAGTATGTAATCTGCTTTGCCTGAATCTTGGGTGCTTTGTAACTAAATACTTACTTACTAAATGAATAAATAATTAATTTTAAATTTTTACTCACCATTTGGACACGTGAAGACATTCCCCTGCAAACAAAAAATAATTATTAACCAGGTAATTCATTTTTATAACACAACTACATAGCTTTTGCCCGCGGCTTCGCCCGCGTGGAATTCGTTTATATCGCGAACCGGGAAAGTGGGAAAGGGGGTACGTCATCAACTATCTTCCTGGGAAATTCCTCGAAATCGGTCAGGCGGTTTAGATTTTTCATGCAAACTTTCATCCCCTATTTCAAGCCTTTAGGGGTTGATTTTTGAAAAAAAAGTAGCCTATATGTGACTATGGGTCTTCAACTATTTCCATTCCGAATTTCATCCAAATCTTCCCGGTGGTTTAGCCGTGAAAACGTCACAGACAGACAGACAGACAGACACACAGACAGACAGACTTTCGCATTTATAATATTAGTATGGATTGACGACTAAATCAAATTATTCCGTACTTATGTCTTTATCAACATGACTGTGTGCTTGTCTTATGATACAAAGTATTAAACATAGACAATAAGACAACCGAATTTGTGTAGATTTTGTACGTTTGTACATTAAATATAAGACAATATGTTTGTACTATTCTTTACTGGTGTACAATAAAGAGTTTTGTTGTTGTTGTTGTTGTTGTTGTTGTAGATTTGAGGATAGATCGGACTTTAGAGCGAAAGTTACATCTTTGATGTTTCATGCAGTTTGTCGTTTGTTTTAGTAAAAAAAAACTTTCTTGGGTAGCCAGCTTTCACACCTGGGCCCTGATTCTGGTAATTTATAACGCTTCAATAATGTCTGGATTGAATAATTTGACACAACCTTTTGTATACGGAATGTGCAAAAAATGTGTCAAACTATTCAATTTGTCGCGCTATTGACATAAAGTTGTGTCTCGCCATTGTCATATTAGCAGAATCAGGGTCCTGAGGGTAAATCATAAAGTCTGAAAATAAACATTTTGGAATTCTGAGAAATTGAAACATTCCGCCAAAGTTCAAGGATAAAAGGATATTTAGAAAGTAAATTCCGTGGTTTTAATTTCCATCCTTTCTAAATAGACCTTGGAATATTTTAATTTTGAGAGTATATTCTTGTTAATTTTGTATCTGTAGGTCGCCATTTCAGCGAAAGGAAATGTAATTTAGCTTATATGAAGTAAATTAGTAAGAATAGGTATATATTTAGGTTTGTATCTTTCGATGCAGTTAGATTTTACATAGTCTGCTAATCTTGACACGCGACAGCGTGTCAAGCCAAGTTTTAGCTTACAGGACTGGCGTGCAGCACCGTGTGTAGTATTACTCGAATACTTTGAAGGCACTTCTGAAATCCTCATATATAATATGTACTGCGTCATTTCGAAATAATTTGACTTACGGACGTTTTTATTTTAGCTGACTTAGGTCCCTGTACTGAACGTATTTTCAAATCATCTCTAAATTAACAATAGGTATTTTTTATTACTTATCGACTGAAAGGGTAAAGATTAAATTTATACCGGATTTGTTATACTAAAGACAGTAATTTATCTAAGATGTCGGGCAACCCTTATAGATGCACACACATTAAAACATGCACTAATGACTTATTATAATTGCAGCTCTATATTAGGTCTGCACCATACCAGTTTAACTCCCCATAAAGGCTACAAGGCTAGCTAAGATATTATATTATTAGAATCAAGGTTGATATAATTTTATCACTTACCTTCAAACATCAGATCTCAAATGAAAGACAGAGACAGAACACAGAACTTAGTTGTAACATGTTCACTTGTAAGTTAGAGTTAATATTTTACAAGTTATATGAGACAAGCGCATAACTTGTTATTTATTTAATATTTAAGAGGTACATGTGTAGATTTTAATGTGAATAACTGATAAACAAAACACCTAAGTGGTCAGTGTGGTCATCATCACCTTTGGACATCAGTAACATTTATTGTATCACTAATGCGTTACCGGGAATGAAATAAGTAGAGAAAAAGAATGAAAAGTGGTAGACAGTAAGTTTGGTGGTTAGTGGTAGCTTCGTGGCGTCGTCAGCCCGACCAAAACGATGACTGAATTCGATTATGATCTTTATGTCGTTGTAATATCAGTAATGTGCACAGTGCTTACATACGGCCATTACAAACATATTCGTCCATACGGCCAAACTGAAAATGTAAAGCTATAAATGAGAAATATCCATTTTGTCCCACGGGTGGGCCTGGGCACGGGTTTCTTCTCACAATGGTTACTGGCCATGATCAACCACGCTGTTCAAGTGCGAATTGGTGGACGAAAATGAGAATCAAATGTTGTAAAGTCAGCGAATAAATTGGTTGCACATTGGGGAAAGTTCGCTCGAGGGCACTCGCCACCCGTGACCGTTCGACCCCAGATAGAACAATTGATAAACTAACAATAATAATGCAATTTGATTATAGTTATCTTTCTGTCTTAAGTATAATTTTTATACTAGATGAAGAGTTGAAGAGAACGTTACAGGGTCAATAATGACGGGAGTTCTCGGCGTAAGGCAACGGTTTAAGGTGTTGCAAATTCCATATTGTTATGATCTGCTTCTTTGTCTGATTCCCTGTTTAATGTAAACCACATTAAATAGTCAAGAAATATAAAAATAATATATTAGTCTAGATAAAACTAAGGACCTACGCAGACCGGGACGGTATGGCAAGAGATTTAAATTTTTATTAATGGACATTATGACGTATTGACATAGAAATAAAACATAAATTGCTATGTATCGAAAGGGATTTTATTGCAAGGCATTGAAAGACGCGCCGCGGGCTCCCGCCGCGGGATGCCGTGGCATACTGCGGTAGGCAACGGCAATGTCATCAATTAACGGCATGCCGAGGACTCCGGGGCACAAAAGTGTATCGGGCAGCAGGAGCTGCCGAGGCTTGCTTTGTCGTGCCGCGGCATGCCGTGGCAAGGCGCTGGAATGTCACGGAATCTAAGCGGCTAGTGTGCGGTGACTGACGGCAAAATTCCTTCCCATGCCATCTTGATCTGCGTAGGCCCTTAGCTATGACTAAGTTTACTGAAGAAGAAATGTTTCCTTTTAACCTTGTCGGCACTAGGTTAGCATAATTAATTTATGCGTTTAGAGATGCTATAAACTTTCAGTAGATAATAGTACCAAGGTAAAATAAAAAGATTATGGCATAATACCATAAAATAATTCATAATGTCTGATGTTTGATGATATTTTTCTGTAATGAATTTATTAGGTTATCTCAAAGTTATTTTACAGTAGGTACATGTTTATAATCACATTAAAGACTTTAATAAATTGTTGTCATTCTGAGTTAGCAAAACTAAAGCTTTCAGTTTACATCCAATATTCTTCAAAGCTTCACGTCAAGATTTCTTAGAACTAGGATGTAGTATATTCTAGTGTAGCACACTATGAACAAGCTTAAAAGTGCACAGCTCGCTTTATAGAGAGCGAGGCATTATGCTCAGCGAACGAATGGACTGAAAATTTAGATAAAATACCTACTTACTGACGTACCTACTTCATACAGTAGTGCGGTTGCGGTGTTAATTTTTTAACTGATACACTTTTATACATAGTAGACGCTCATAATTTAAATTTTTATGTGTGCGTCTGTTCAAGCTTCAAGCTACTCACAGAAACGTTCAATCTATTTGAATGCGATGTTCATCTATATATTGTAACAAGACTCAAGTAACATTTAGTATTTCTTTTATTTCAATCATGTTACAAATAAAATAAGGTAGGATATTTTTAAACTCCCGTCTACATATTTTTTCGAGAGTAGGAAAAGCGTAGTGTAAATAAAGCATTACTCCTCTGAATCGATGGGAGGGCATTTACCACTAGTGTAAAAGTGTCGTTTTATCATATAAATTTCAATCTATCAATATAATATATTATATCGGATTTTGATCGGATAGCACTCACAACCATGAAATTCAATAACCTCACGCTCACGAGGCTTGGAAACCTAGACAATCACGCGGCTCATTCAATGATCAGCTTTGCATAATCTTTGATAGAGTCAGTATTGAAAGTATTGAAAGTCAGTATTGAAGTATGAAATTTAATGTTAAAAACAAGAACAATACAGAGCTGCTAATTTATAAATTCTTCAATTTTGTCGTCGGAATACTTTGACACAATTTATAAAACTATTTGTATTTATAACAGTATTTAAACACGATATTTGGTATACGTAAGTGTCAAAATATTTCAACACGATGCAGTCATGGATGTAGAAGTCTAGATGGGCCCGTAACATACATAAGGCGCACGACGAGTGGTCAACATTAGGTTGTGTGATTGAGTGATTGATCAAGTCAGTCTGTTGTAGACAGCAGCGAGGTACACATCTTCCTTACGCAAAATTGATTTCAGTAATTACGTCCGCAAATGTAGAAAATATGGCTTCCTGTGCCTTCAAAAATATTCTAACAATTCAAGAAACACAAATAAAGTCCAAAGGAATCACATTTCATTAAGTAAACATTGAATTGTAAATTAACTTCACTATTTCTAAAATAATAACTTTAGTAAAATGGCGTATGTAAGAGTAACAAAGACAGCACGACTAAAACTTCGAAACGCGGAAGCGAGATATCACTATGTAATCTGTTCGTTTTCAAATATAGTAACAAAATTCCATCGCGCCAACTTCACGCACAAACCGATTCGATTCAAAATTGGATTGTTCCAACTTGACGCACATTCGAACGTGCAAGGCCCGTCTAGGTAGGTATATATGTCCATGGATGCAGTAGCTTTTTTAAATTAGCAGAATTTGATCAATCTGCATCAGAATTTGATCAATCTCATAACTGAAATAGGTAAGGTATTGCTGCTATTTATTCATTAATCTGAATTACGTGATTACCCCATTTTAAACATGCTGGGGTATAATTTTTTGGTCTTCCGTAAATTACAAATACACACATCAAAAGTGTCTAGGGATCAAGCATTTTTATGCGGATTTCTTGAGATTGAGATGTGGCTTTGTAATAAATTTATGATTTTATAAATTTATATGGATCCTTTTTGGTGCATTTCATAATTTGAATCAGGAACTGTCAATGAAATTCGAGTAAAAGATGAAAATCAGCTGTCAATATTTTCCCTAAAAAACATACAACGCATTGAAGACATTATTAGTGCTACTGTTTCCCTACTACTGATTAAAACCAACGTTATTATGGAGCGGCGACGTCATTTAAGCAGGGAAGAAATGCTCAGAGCCGTGGGAATGATAGAAGCTAGTTCCCGGCAACGTACTGTGGCTTTAGCTCTGAATACAAGTCAGAGTGTTATCAGTCGACTTTGGACACGTTACCGAAGCACTGGTACCGTGGCTGAGCGCCATGGAGGACGGTATCGCTGCACCACACGGAGACAAGACCGATACATTCAAATCTTAACTCAAAGAGCTCCAACAATAACCGCCATGATGTTAGCCGTGAGGCTTCATCACTCTTCAGGGAACTTAATTAGCGACCAAACAGTCAGAAACCGCTTGCATGAAGTGAACCTTCATTCCCGAAGACCGCTACGGGTACCACCTATAGCAATGCACAATCGTAGGATTCGATATCAATGGGCTCTTGAACACAGAAATTGGGCAGAAGAACAATGGCGTTTCGTGTGCTTTTCTGATGAGTCTCGTTTTGGTATGAGACCGGATACAAGACGTATACGACACTGGAGAACCCCTGGACGCCAACAGCGATTAAAATCCTGCCAGGAAGTCCATCCTTATAGTGGTGGAACCATCATGGTATGGGCGGGTATTTGGATCGGCGGAAGAACTGAGTTGATTTGGATCAGAGGCAACCTCAACGCTCAAATTTATGCTGAGACGATTGTATCAGACGTCATCGTTCCTCTACAAGTGCAAATCGGTCCCTTATTTCAGTTAATGCATGATAATGCACGACCGCACACCGCAAGAGTTGTAAGACAGACTCTCGCCGCAGCTAACATCAATGTCCTGCCCTGGCCTGCTCAGTCGCCAGACTTGAACCCGATTGAGCATGCATGGGATATGCTACAGAGAAGAGCTCTACCGAATATGGAGGGTATCCAGTGGCAAGAAGACCTTTTTTTGTTGTTGCAACGAACATGGGCGGCCATTCTACAGCGTGATTTGGATGAACTCATTTTGAGTATACCAAACCGATGTTCTTGTGTTGTTAGTGTTCGCGGTAGAAACACGGATTATTAATTGTTTAAGTTACCCAATAAAATTTTAAAGAAAACTGTTATTTCAGTCTTTTTTTCGAACTTTAATGTTAATGGTTCAAATGTCAAAAATCCCTTTATTAGGAAAATGGCAAATTTCTTTATTAATGCAAAGGTGACTTGGTTTATCGTTACTGTGACAAACGAAAACACTTTATTTGATGAATCCTTAAAGAAAATTTTAATTAATATCAATCAGGAGAAAAGTTATTGCAAAAATATATGTTGATCCCTAGACACTTTTGATGTGTGTAGGTATAGTACTTTAACGGAATAGTGGCACAAATACCGTTAAATATTAATAAAAAGATGTGGTGTCGTGGGACACCAGGTAGGAACGAAGTTCCTTCGGCTAATGTAGAATTGACATAATTTGCAAAAAAAATCGTGCTCAATTTTATGTAGGTTTCCTTGATTTTTCTCTTAAATTTTGCTGATTAGTTTTTATTGAAGTACAGGAAAGTATTTAGGAAATTCAGTATTTTAGGAAATAATAAATTACGTAAAATAATAATGTTAGTGCACAGCAACAAATGCCCCTTAACTGTCTCAAGGAAATAAAATAATATTCGCAGTCCAAAATGCACAGCAATAAATATCCCGGTACGCCCCCCGCTTACGCTTGGCGTCGAGTGAAAAAGGTAATATGTGATGCGGATTTCGAACACGCTTACGCGTCTTGATCAAACGTTTGCAATGTTTAATAATTTGCAGTAATGCGGGTGATTTCTTATTACACAGCACTTAGTACTTCGGTTTTTAGGTCTAGAATCAACGTTTCACGCAAAAGCTATTACACTTCCTTATTGCTGTCGCGCCTGCGCACGTCTCATTTAACGCTTTTATTCCACGCATATTTTCTTACGGTTTTACTATCATATTTTTTTCAGTTCGGTCACGCAGCAAAATACCCATCTCCTCCAAGCCTGCCGTAAGGAACTTCGTTCCAATAATTAATAATATTTAGTTATTTAGTACAATTTTCCCGGAATTTCTGTTCCAATATTTGGTTATTGTAATGCGATAACTTTGATAATCGGAATGAAAATTATCCTAAAATCATCCCAGTGGTTGGCATGTTTATTTCCTATGTAAATAAATATGCCAAGTATTATTTAAATGTGGGTTTAGTGGTTTCCACGTGATATTAGTACAATTCAGACACAAATAATATTTCCTGTAAATTCCATGTATAGATTTAACTCAGTTAGAATTAAGTTCCGCTCAGAAGAAAGACATCTGGAGAGCTATCAAAAGTAATAAATTCAATTGAAATCTATTAAGATAAAATGCTCAAGGTATTTAGGTAGGAGTGGCAGTATGAAGATTTAAGAATATTAAAAGAGGAATGATTGATCTGCCTCGGTAAAAGGAGTGTTTGAATGTTTGTTACAAGAAAAGGATTAGGTACTGTAAGGTGTTTTTTTGCAACAAAACACTTTACTTTATATTAACTGAAAAAATATGTGATAATGATAATTATGAAGTCGTCGCAGGGAATAATTGATGAAATGCACAACACTCAATATAATAAAACAGTTCAATACTGTTATTGTATTATACTGTGTCTTGTAAAATAAAATTTTCAGTGTCATTTTAATTGACTTAAAAATGAAAGATAAAACTTATAAAGCTAATGTCTTTTTATACATATTTTCTAAAAGAAATGAAAATAGATTTGCGAGAAACTTTTAAGAAAGTCACCAGCTAGAACGCAATCGTATTTACCCTGACAGTAACATCAGCACGTCAATAACACATTATTAAATGCTTTTAACAAATCAAACATTTTTGTACGTCATTAGAAATTGAGTTACAGGGCATGTAATTTTTATTAAAATTGCAGAGCCAATGACGCAATCCATAAATGGTAATAGGTAATTATTTTAATTATTATAAATAGGTACCAATAAATACAGAAAAAGTCGAACTTAAATGGCGGATGGTACCTATACGGGTAAAATATGATCTAATAGCGAGGAGCTGGCATCAAAATCTAGTCTGTTATTCAGTTGGGGCACTAGGTACAAGCAGCAGAGGCTTTACCTTGGCCTTAACGATGACTGTAGATTTACCCCAGCTCAGTACACAGTAATAACATAAGACTGATTACCAATTATTGCCTTAACATTATTAAACAAAACTAGTTTTTCACTCACGGCTACGTCTAGTTATGACGGACACTTCATACAAAGTCCGGCCCCATCTTTTACTTCTAAGGGGGCATTTATAAATTACATCACACTTTGGAAACCTGCATACAACAAAGTTTGAAAAGAATCTATTAAAGACATAAAAAAAAATTCAGTTTAAATCCCCTTTTTTTTCTTTTGAGTTCTTTTGTAAGCAGTCGGGTTTTTTGTTTTTATAATAATATTTTTATTTGCGTTATGTAGTGTTGGCCGTGCGTTGTTTCAGTCAACCGGAATAACTCAATTATTATATACCTACATGTTACATAATATTATACTGATTGATTAACCACTATAAATAACTATAATGTTGAGCGTATTTGAACTCGATCATGCAGACTGTTTGCGAGTCAACAAATGTGAAGCATGTTACTGACGTTGGATAATTAAATTTTATAAATACGCGCATTCGAAATGTAGGGTTTCTCCTTACGTTTATTTGAGAAGTTACGGAATAGATATTTGAACTGGCGAGAAAATGAAAGTTGTTTGGATACTTATCTTTGTCTTCTTACATAACAAGTTCTTGACTTCTGGATTATTAACTCAATAAAGGATATAGAGTATTTAGGTAAGGTGTGCACCTAGACGGACTCTGTTCTTAATACCTATCAGATCTCTATTTCGACATTTGTCTAATTTTATGAAATTTGTAGTAAATCTAGTTTTGCTTTATACAAATTTTACATTTTTAATAGACTTTAAAAAAGGTGGAGGTTTTCAATTCGATTGTATTTTATTCGTGTTACCCATAACTTTGCACTGGAGGAACCGATTTTGGACCTAGGAGGAATGGGGGGGGGGGGGCGAAGTTGGTATATAAATATTACAAAGTAACAACACTAAAGTATTTAACAACACTATATATTTTTAAAATTTAAATTTAGCCATATCGTTGATATATCGACTTGCTCTCATTTAGGTATTTTAATCACAGCGGTATTTCATGTTAAATCCACTATATTTTGCTAAAATGTGTCGCTGAAGCCTCGTAAATTGTTGGGAATACGCGAAACTTTTATAATTAACTGTAATTAAACGTACACAATATATGCATTACCAACCGTTGTAAAAACATTGTGGGTAATGGAGGTGAGAGCTTAGGTGTTATAAAATCTCGAAATAACTATGTTGTGTTTGTTCTGTAAGTAATAGGCAGTTAGGTGCTGGACGTAAGGGATTATGGGTTTTAATTTATTCTTGAGTAGGTACTAGATAACCCTATTAGTATTCAACCCTGCTTACAATATCGTACTCGCGATTTGTAGAAGAGATGGCGTAGTTTGATTCTAGAACTTTGTAAAAAAGAACTTTGAAACAACATTTTTTGTTATTGTTATTAAATTAGTATTCATTAATAAATTAAGTCATCAAAATAGATAACGTCACAGGAAATCTCTTATTGTTCCAATGTTGGGCTCTATCACCTCTTTGTAATAACTAACTTTTTAATGAAGAATAATCGATTTCAAAATCGATAAGTAGAGACTTCAAAATTAAAAACTACGAGTCAGATGTCACTTTTGATTCTCAATTCGACTGTCACCTTTCGGTTAAAAAAGCGATTTATCAACATCGGGTCACCCAGTATAGAGTTATGAGGTAAAATACAATAAAAAGGATACAGTCGAATTGAAAATCTCCGTTTTTTCTTGAAGTCGGTTAAAAATAAGCTCAGACCTTAAATAACGGATTTTTATTATTATAAATAAGTAAGTATTCTCAGTATTTTATTACAAGTCAGCCGAAATAAGTACCAGATCTTATCCGAATCTAGGGGGATTAAGTCCACCTTATCTTTTATTATTACTTATAACATTTAATTCGTTCTTAGAATGAACTGAGACAATATCCGCTTAAAAGCCTTGCCAGTTCTATTATATCTAGAATGGTATTATTTTTGGATTTTATTCGAAATTCACAATAGTATAATATTATTCTTTGATTTTAATATTGAGTACTTTCACGGGTACTCGTCAGTCTAACGTAGGTTTCATTTTTTGCCTCAGGGGATTGAAAAGCATTTAAATATTACATATAAAAATTATTACAGTCGTAATAACATGTCGAAACCTGTCGACGTAAAAATCTAACAGATGAATGATGTTCAACTTGTACGTTTTTAAATGACGGAATTTATTTCTTCAAGCATTGCATAAAACACTCTCAATATACAGTTCAGTTCATCATTATAGAAACAAAAAAAGACGTGTGGCACTCGGAGACTGCCGCGGTAAAGCTATTGCATATCATTATATATAAATTAACAAAACAAAATACCAACACCGATCCGAGCACAGGCGAGCCCGAGAACGAGACTGCGAGAAACCGATCACATTCACGCTTCTCGGGTGTTCTCGGGGGTTCTCGGCGTGAGTTTGTAGCCGCTATTAAGAATACGTACATCATAACATCACATTATAGGTGCAAGACATTTTAATCTTTATTAGAAACGGATAAGTAATGCATTAATTTGTGCAAAGAAGATTTAAATATTCTGAACAAAAGCATAAGAACTATTTCATTTGACAAAATAATTCTTTTTAAAAAGAAAATTGACATTTGACATTTAAGTCCTACAACGATCTTTTGGCGCGTGAATGACGTGTGGGTGACAGAGACAGTGCCTTACAGTTTGCCTTGCCTGTATGGCACTGTCTCTATCACCCTCAAGTCATTAATATAGTGTCATTATTTTATGTCATGTTATTATTTTGTATGTTTTAAACCTAAATACGCGATAATTCGACTATTATGAATACATGTTGTCGATTCCAACGCCTTATTTAATCCAGATCTACATGTAATTATTCTTAAAACACCGAACCGACGGGGCGAAAATCAAATGTTTGACAGGTAAGATTTGTATGGGAAATTAAAATTTATATTTTTAGTATTTTGCTCGCAATTTTTCATATTTTCTCATCGCTGCAACCTTCCCTGAACTTCCACGAATATTTCAAGACTAAAATTAGCCGTTATAAAGTAAAAGTTAGTTAACTCAGTTAAAAGTTCTGGTATTTATCGATGTGTGGGTGCATAGACATAGTAACTATGTCTGTGTGTAGGGTGTAATAAATTTTCGTTACGAAATTTTTGAATTCGGTCCCCGCGCTCAAGGCCCGCGATAAAAGCTATACAATAGCTTAAAAACAGTTGCGTGGGGTTCCTCCAATCTTTATAGCATTTACCAGTGCAACGCTGGCCCTGAAGGAGAACTCTTTTTAAGTATTTTTATGTCATAGCGTTCCGAGAATATCTCAAACGGAATACCCAACATGCAAATAAAATGAAACTTCTCGCTATGAAATTCAAAATCAGGGTTTTTCTTTTTACAGTAATATACTTGTAGGTAATCTTTATAAACTTTTAATGCGGAAATTATGAATAGATAAATGTTATTCTAATCTGTAATGTTATTTCTTTCTATTTTTGTAACTAAGATTTCCCCTCCACAGTAACATTAAACGTTTAACGCAACCATTTAAGAAGTTTACACGTTAAATATATTATATCCATAAAGAATTTATAAGGGCGTCAATTATAATTGATAGAACACAGGAGAAAAAGCGTTACCTAAATTTTATTTTGGAGATATTTTTGGTGGATTTGAATGAAATGGACTGCACTTTGCATATAAAGCAAAATGTTCAACAGGCTCAGAGTTGTATGGGGAATATCCATACAGAATATTTCAGTTGGCCTCTCGTTTAGTTACGGTCAGTTGGACTCATTCGTGTTTGGAAGATGAACTGAACTTGATATCAATTTTTAAAGTCAGCATTGTTCTTTGTTGCGGTTACCAAACTAAATTGTTTATTCAAAAGCTGATATGATTACAAAGAAAGACGTATCAATGGTACTATTGCAAACATCCGTAAATACTGTAACTACTTATTATTTTGACAATTGGTAGTTAATATTTTATGAATGCTTCCATTGTAGTCGGGTGCGTTTGTTTGTGCAGTACCTACCTGGGTATGTATTGTATGAAAAAAATCGTTATTCAAATATACTTACTATTATTAGTTTTTTCTTCTGTTTTTGTGTGTGTGTGTTCTTGTGTTTGTGTGTCGTTTAGAGACTCTACTAGAGCATCCACGACGAGGTAGTTCTAGCGTGCAGTTGAGTGTGATGTGTCTGTAGTGCTATTTATTATTTTGGCTGTAGGTACTAAAAGGCGAGTTCCAATAATTATTATCTTCTTCTATCTTCTTCTATCTATCTATAGGGTAGACTGGGTACGGTTGAAACGATTTGGCTTTAATTGTTCGTAATTTTGTTGTTTATAAAAAGAACGATAATGATGACATATTAAATTGAAGAGTGGATCTTTACCTACAATAGGGCTATACTATTTAGTTCTGGTGGGTGCTATTTTTAGAGATATTTAGATTTGAAAATAAATTCCGATGTGTTTCTACCGTCCCCATGCCAGGGGCGGTTGAAACAGTGACTAGGGTCAGTTGAAACGCACGCGAAATATACAAAAAATATATAGCACATGCTTTATTTAGCATTAGTTATAATTGTATTATAATAATCATGGCATCGTATGACAATATTAACCGGTCTTCAATGTTTTAATAGTCCTACAGTGTACGTAACCAGGCTTTGACGAATAATTTGTTGATAGTGCATAGTTTTATCTCCAACTTTTACCTCCGTATATGTATATTTGTCTCAATAAACTCAATCTGCCCTATGAAAGTCTTTACTATGCGAATTCAGCATCGAGAAAACAAAACAAAATTATATGTTTTTTTTTACCTGTACCCACATATATTGTTTCAACCATCCCCAACTCGAATTTTGGTAAAAGAAAGTTTATAGTAATGGTAGTGATAATAACTTATTAAAACTAGTCATCATTCCGTATTCTAAAAACTTCACCTAAATCATAAATAAACACTCAATATTTTTACTTGAATAGATTAACATAATAATAGCTTGAAACTCAAAAGAAAAATACTTACTTTTGGGTGCTAAAATACAATAGGCCTATTTATAAAAATATACAGCACCCGGTGACCAATGTAACACTTTTATTTAGGTTTGAACTTGTCACCTGCTTCTTTTTCCCCTTGAACCCTTACCTGTCGGCTCAACCATTCGCGAGATATTCGACTTGTTTCAACCGTCCTGTGTTTTAACCGTACCCAGTTTACCCTACTTATAATAAATCTGTAGAGAGGTCAATTCTGTACATTAAATATATTTCCAAAATAACTATCAGGGGGTGATTAGGGATCGATACTGATGCCAAAAATGCAATCAGTAAAATTTTTGTCTGTCTGTCTGATGTATAACCGTTATAGAAACAAAAACTACTCGACGGATTTTAACGAAACTTGGTACAATTATTTTTCATACTCCCGCGCTGGTTATAGTATACTTTTCATCACGCTACAATCAATAGGAGCAGAACAGTGAAGGGAAATGTTGGGGAAACGGGAGAAGTTACTCCATTTTTTAAGCTTCCGTCGCGTGTGCAACCTTAATGGTTAAAGCTACACAGAAATCATGTATGACGGAAATGTTCTCCTTAAAATTATATAAAAAATATTCCACGACAGCATATGTCTATCTTTTATGGTTGACTCACAATAACACGTGTAACTCCCGATAGCTTAGCAGTTCGAAGCTTTCTGATTAAGTATACCTATATTTTATCTACTCTTACGTTTATGACACTTAAGTGGGTGAAATAAAGGGGTGAAGTTTAAACGAAATTCACGCGGGCGAAGCCGCTGGCAAAAGCTAGTTTACAACTATAACTATCAAGTCTGGGTATCAATCCAGACCCACATTTTTTCATAAAATGCTTCTTATTTGGGTCATAAATGTCGTATTAACATAAGAAAATATTGTGACAACCCTGGTGTCGGTAGTTACTTCGCTAACCCGGAAACAATAAATAACATGGCCATAATCTTGTCAAGCCAACAATAGAACAATAGAGCGCGGCCGTCTCGACAATACGCGCTACGACGCTTCGACCTTATGACATCAGTTTAAAGGTCGAAAGTCGATTGCAAGGAACATAAAAAAAGCTAAGCTACAACCCACTAATGGCCCACTACTGAGCACGGGTCTCTCCTCATTACTGAGGAGGCCTAGAGCATACTCCACCACGCTGCTCCAATGCGGGTTGCTCCAATGCGCTGCTCCAATCCCCTCCAGGGTTAGTGGCCAACCCAGTGTCGAAAGTTTTCAAGCCGCCCGAAGGCCTCTGACATGGCTTAACGGCTGCTATCAATCAGGCTTTACGTGCCCTCCGAAGCACGGAAGCGCTCAAGAAATTTTTGCCACTAGCGGTCACCCATCCGACTACTGACCGCGCCCGCTGTTGCTTAACTTTGTCGATCGCTTAGGATCGACGCAAGCCGCCGTGCTATGAGCGCGCAAGAAACATACGAGAACCTTATTCCAAGTAACCATTCTGGTGCGTGAGTGGTATAAAAGGGGCACTCGGTCGACTGCGTGGCATTTTGACAGCGACAAGTGAAGTGATTTCTACGGGCGAAACAGAGATCGACGAGTGTGTTTACGAATACGTGCATAGTGTTTTAGTGTGTACGAGGTGTGTAATTGTGGACTGACGATTACAATAAAGTCTTTGTGGTACATTTTGGCATTTTCTCGAACCCATTACTCCTGACACGCAACAATAAAATAAGACGAGAAAATATGAATATTAAAATTATTTTCACAGATCACATTAATTATAGGCAACAATCTGGCCTATGTTTTGAGATTAGAAACATGTCTCTAATGTTTGACAACAACGACACGCGACGTTGATAAATACAATGGTAGCAATAAAATTCCACAAATACTAGATCTGGCAATTTTAAAATAATTGGTGAGATTAATAACAACACCACTAATTAAATCTAATTACAATTTTTGATTACCAACATAAAAGCTATTCGTAGTATTGTAGGTTCTTAAAAGGAAACCCTTTAAAATATTGAGTCATAAAACAGTCAGTCCAGAACTAGACGAAATAAAGCTTTAAAGTTATAACCATTTTTAGATATACGACACAGCGAAGTATTAAATTTTTCATCAGAAAATATAAGACGCAACCAACAGTACAGTCGGGACAAAATTGTCTGGGTAGTTACCTCTTCTCTTTAAATCTCTCCATATAAAGTTTTAAAAGGAATTTTTGCGAGATGTTATGTTTTCACTTAATAAAATTTTAATGATGGACTTGTTTGAAGTGGTAACGAAATAAAAAACGTTTAACTGAAGTTGTTCCATTTCACCAAATCCTCTTACAGTGAGGAGTTATTATGTAATTACATTTTAGGAGGCTTACCTCTGAGCTAGTGGGCGTGGCAGCGAGAAAAAGGAGCCCGACGACACTCAGTGTCGCCCGACACCTTCTCAACATCATAGATCTGTAAATCGAAACGGTTCCGTTAGTTCCCTTTATAAAAAAAATATTTTTATTCAGAAGAAAATATAATGAACGTAAGTATAATGATGAAATTATTGAATTTGGCATTTTTTCATATTTTTGGATGCAATTTTTGAATTTGTAAACAGAAAGCAAAAATCATTAGAAAATTATAAATTTAGTTAGTGATAAAAATTTACCATGGTTATCATTACATTACACATCATCGTATTCGTAAATACTTGTAATATAAGTTTAACTTAAAACCATTGCATCAATCATTTCAAAATCGAGTCAAGTTTGTACTTAAAAACAGCGCCGATTTACGCAAGAAAATATCAAAATAGGGTAATTAGTTCGAGGCATCGTGAACGAATAGATTAGAAAATTACAACTTTCAACATTTCTTTCGAAATACGATCGCAAATACTATGAATCAATCGAACTGGAGTCAACGGTCAAGCATTTGCTTTTTAACTAAATGATAATGAAATTGTAATTTTTCACAATCACTTCTTTTTTACTAATCGATTTGGAACTTAATGGTTGTAAAGCAGAATTGCAAGTGATGTCTGTATAGACAGACACCTGCTACCGAGTTATTATTTCTCTGTAATTAGCTCCAATAAATTTTTGCTTTCTGTTCTAGAAATTTTGATTAAAAAAGTTGTTTGGCAGTAAACTTCTTGAAGCGCGAAAGAGCTTTTTAATCTCATAAAAAAAGTGGTTTGAAAAATGAGGGGAAAAATATTTGCTATTACATAACGAGAGATATGATTTGGTAGGTAATACATAAGCTTATGTGGAAAGAAATGACGATGTAGGGGCCTGGTAGAAAAAATATTGTTTGTCTTTCACATTCAAATGTAAAATCATTGGTTAAGGGTAGATTTTGGTTCTTTTAAATTAAATGCATAATATAGTATTTACCCCACTAATCCACCAGCATAATTCAAAGCCGTCCAAATAGGGTTCAAATTCTGCGCATATAAGGATCGCACATGCTGTAGTGTTTTAACTGCATAATATGCATTTCAGAAATTAATGCTTCAGTTAAATATTATATGAACCTGCCCATTTAAAAATTTTCGGTAAGGTTTTCGTATTTTGCGGTTTATAGCCATGTCAATTCATAAGTACTTTTACAAAATAAAACGTAGAAAATCTTTACTAAAATTTAAATAAGCAATTTTTATGTACCTATTCTCGTAAAGTTTCACAGAATATTCCACGTCGAAAACAGGTTTAACAATTCAAATAAACGACAAATCCTTTAGTGATATTCCACTCAGCTTGTAGTTATTTACCTCAAGGTATTTGACAACCCGCACCTGTGATTGAAGATGGAATTTATTGGGCTCGGGTACTGAATAAATTAGGGCTGCGTAAATATTGTTTGTTGCATTTTAACTGTTAAATGTAATAATACAATAGATTACAATGCAGTATAATATATATTACAGTCTAAACGTATAATAAAACATTCAATATTCTATTCTTTACATGTAATATTTTAAAGAAAACATTAAAAAATTATGTATCATTGCAGTATAATTGATTGATTCCAGACCGATTTCAGTCACGGCGAAAAATGCAGTATAATTATGTATCGCATAAAATAATTAAAATAAAAGAGGATTGAATGATTTGTCTGACGTTCTTAAATTTTCTAACGTTATTTATTACAGTACAGACTTTACTATTCACTTACTTGTAAAATTATAAATCCAACTAGTGTTAATGCAAAATTTCCGGTTTAGACAAAAAGAACAAAAATTATCATAATGAAGTAGAGACTAAACAAATATTAATTTTATTATAATTAATTAATTATTTTTATAAGGAAGTAACAAAATTCTTCCTATGTTGTTGTAACCTCCTGCAGTTACCTACTAGGTAATTGCTAGCAGTGGATTTCTATTGCCTGTTCATAATGTCTGTTCGATAATAATCTTTTTGTAAATTCATTTGTTTGTATGTTCAGTGTTGTTTAGTAGTGAATCACATTACGATTCAAATAACCCAGTAATCGATTCATTAGTTAATGAAATTAAAAAAATATTTCTTAGTTAGTCATGCCTTATCAAAGAAGGTCAACAAACAACAATTTGAAACGACGAAATTAATCGATTTTTAATTTCAGTCAATTAACTTAGAATTGACGCTTGTATCGAAACTGTCTGGCAGTCATTTTGCAACTAGGGAAGTCGGTAATATACATAACACTTATGAGAGGATGTTGCAACAGTTGTTAGGAAACCTGAAATGATTTTGTAGGCGAAAACTGGTATCAATGTTTCCACATCCCATTTGCGGCGAACTTATTTTGAGAAGTTGTGAGAGCGAAATAACAAAATAATAAAACTTCTTGGTTTATTTATATATTATCTTGTTTGGCATACTTCTTGTAATATGTAGATGTTGGTTTATTTATGAGTAATTAAGTAACGCTATAAATTATGTTAATTAAATCATGAATTTAAAGACCGTTTTTTTTCTTCGGGATCAATGTATTTAAGATGCAAATGGCTTTACCTTCAATAAAAATGCCCCGAACTTGTACGTCTCTTCCGTTACATTTCAATTTCTAAAATATTCAATTTGACTTCATCTCAACTTAATTTTACGTTTTACTTTTACTTAATTACGTTTTGTAATGCCCCATTTTATAATTAGACAAAAACTGATTAACTAGTAACGTCAGTAATGTCTTGTTTCCGTGTTATGCTTGCTTCATAGGTAGGTACCTGTTTAGTAGATCTCTCCCATGAAGAAGCGCAGTGTTCTTAGATCTATTGCGTAATTTTTTTTATGCACGAAACAATCGGTTGTATCACTAACTGTGAGAGTCGTTTGACATGTTATTTTTTCGTTAACTGCTTGTTCGTAATTTTGCTCATGAAGTTTTATACTGTTGTGTAAACTTAAACTCTCCTTATGAGGCGGGTTACTTAGTGGAAGAGTTAATTAACAATCCAATCTCAACAATATTACCTACCTATATGTTTATCTTGTTATGGATTACCTAAGTGAAATAAAATAAAATATTATTCTAAGTTGATTTTAACTTCCCATTTTTAAGAAATCCTGACGATGAGCGGACCCGGATAAAGTAGCAAGAAATTTTCATGCACTAAGTTTTTTTACTCACAGTTACAAACAGCACTTAACTTAAGTAGCTAATATTCATATTGATCTACTTTAAACTCATTTCCAATAAGCCTTTCATTAAAATAATTACCAGAAGGATCAAAAACAACCTACATTCGAAATTCTTTGACTCAGTCGATCATTATGACTGACAAAAGCCGCAGAGCTACGAGCGTGCAGACACAACAAGGAAATACAATTAAGATTAAAACTTCCTCGTGATTAGTCATGTCTCGACATGCCCCCGTGGCCTGTTCTCACGAAGCCTGAGATGCTCTCTCCGTAGCTATTGTCTCAAACCGTACATCACCAATATCAGACGATGTAATTGCAGCAAAAATATGCTTTTTCGCTGGTAAACACTCGTGTCGTTGAGGCGATTAATCATAGTTTTTGTTCTCAAAGTTAGGAGAACTCGTTAACGTTTTTCAAAAGAGGAGCATTAAAGTGTTATCTTTTAAGAGATACCGCACCGTCATCTTATCAAGTTATACCGTTGTAACTTTGATTCTTATCATTCACTTTAATATTCTTTATCCATGAAACGGAGTAGAATTTGATATTTTTGGGAAGTTTTAACATAGATTAGCTCTGGCATTGATATAATATAATGTGTAAAAATAATATTTTTTTAAGGTATTGTCTGTCTATTTGCCTCTCCATCTTACTGAATGTCTCTCAGTCAGTCAATCCGGGCATGCTGAGGAACAGATTTAAATTAAAATGAGTATATTTGTTAAAACTCACACTTAGAGAGTCTGTGGATCGCAAAACTCAAAAATGTGTGAAATTGAGATGATGATTACTATACTTATTTATACCTTTAGAAGAGAGGTTGCTTTAGTAAACTTACAGTTTCTTTTCCTAGCTTTCTTGTAAGTATAACATTTTCTAAATGATGTTCGCTTATAGGTACCAAGCACACAGCACATTAAGGTTCTGTGTTTATTTGTAAGTCTAGTCGCTAATTTCTTGCCCACTACATGGACGAGTTAAATGGTCGTTACTCTCATGGTTCGCGATCGATTAATGGCTTTTTAATGTCAATATGAAACACTCGTGTAAATCATTGTGAAATGTACGTACCTACCTACATATATTAGATTTCTAGAAATTTACAGTTTATTTGTTCTATTTTATTCTCATTTTATGACGAGCTTCAGAGCTCTTGTACATGGCACGTTTTTTTCACCGTACGGCGTGTTTGCCGTGCCGTAAAAAAAACGTGCTAGCGTGTACATGGCACGGCAAAGCTAACGGGCAAGACAACGGCCAGGTGCCGCTCACTTGGGATCATTTTTATTAACTAGATAGAAGTCAGTTAAAAACAGTGTAGCCAGCCGGTCACTAAACCGTGAAAATGTCCGGCGTCGTCGACACACTCACGAAGACTGCCATACAACACTGATAAAAATCACGCCGTGCGTAGACGCGGCACGCCGAGGGGGACGCGCGGTGCATACGGCGGCGGCGCCGTGCCGTAATGCAGCCGCGACCGTCTACAAGCTCTCATAGTAATCCATACAACACTGACAACCGTGCCTACACACGGCGAATTTACCGTAGATTTTTACGCCAAAAAAACGTGTGTCTACAAGAGGCCTTATAGTGCGATGGCCGTATACGGTGAACGATTCTGGGTTCGGTTCTCTGAATGTTGTGATTTGAATAATAAGTTAAAATTTCTGTTCTCGGTTTGGGTTTGTTTATGTATGTTCTTCTGTATGTGTGTTGTGCATAGAACCTAGATACAGGGAATCTTAGGGTTCTGCTATGGGAATGCATCACTATTTTTATTAAGTACTACGAAACTAAAATGATTGTAACTTTTTGTATACCAGTGTTACCTGACTGCATGGTGGTACAACTTCGTGTTTGGAATATATTTTCCATATTATAATTATTAAGGTATTAAGGTCTTTCAGCTTCAACTATGTTTTTGTTGTGACGGTCGTCTGTGGTCGACGGTAAACAATCAGGTGCATCGTCAGAAATTGGTGTCTGCACGACAAAAATTCTTAATTTGTTATAATGAACGGAACAGTCTCATTATATTGGTAAGGTTTTGTTGAATAGCTTTTGGGTAGCAATGTAGGTAATAATTTATAACATTCGGGTTGGGTATTAAATATGTTCCAGGTCTCCTTTAGAAGATTTAGGATTCCCAGTGAACCGCACATGACTTGTAGCTCAGGCAGGCTATAAGACAAGGTGTTAATTTACACCTTTCGTTCATTTAAAAATATTTTAGGCATATTAACATTTATATCCGAACATTGAAGACATTTGTGATACTTTCTATTATGGAGATTATTAAATAAACTATTGGTTTTAAAAACTGCTCAGCTTTGATCTTACTTTACAAAAAAAAATATATATTATTAAGTATAAATAATTTAACCCAAATATTCGTGTCTCGTAACCTGAATTAAAAAAATTTAAAAGTGCGTTATTTATATTTCGAACGGAAGCGCTCATAGCCCAGCGGCTTGCGTCGATCCTAAGCAATCGACAAAGTTAAAAACAGCGGGCGCGGTCGGTAGTCGGATGGGTGACCGCTAGTGGCAAAATTTCTTGAGCGCTTCCGTGCTTCGGAGGGCACGTAAAGCCGTCAGTCCCGGTAGTTATCGATTGATAGCAGTCGTTAAGCCGTGTCGGAGACCTTCGGGCGGCTTGAAAACATTCGACAGTGGGTTGGCCACTAACCCCTCCACCAATCCGCATTGGAGCAGCGTGGTGGAGTATGCTCTAGGCCTCCTCAATAATGAGGTGCTCCGTAGTGGGCCATTAATGGGTTATAGCCATATTTCGAACTTATATTTTGCGCGACAATTGTTTATTATTGCATAAACTACCGTAGTTAAGGATCAGTACCTCCGTAATCTCCATACACTCCCGCGGCGTCAGTCCCGTGCAATACATTAACAATGCAATTAGTGAATACCGATTACAGATTAACTCCGACACCGCTTTTGTTTCGTCGACCTACGATAGTGTTGCGACTGGGTATGCGAGCCACCGGATTGCAACACACGGGGCTACGGGCGAGCATTGTTCGACTGACGCAATCATGCAGATTAAATTAACTTATTGGTAAGAGACAAGCGAAATACGACGATAACCGCAGACTGTGTCGAAGAGCAATTTATTCGCTTGATTTTGTTTGTCGGTAATGTTTGCGAATATTACTGATGTTGAATATCGATGGTGTAATTACTGATGGTTCGAAGAAGTTTCTCGAATTGTTTGATACATTTAGATTCATAATAATTACTGAGGAGACCTAGGACAAATTTCACCGCGCTGGTCCAGTGGGGATTGGTGGAGGGGTAAGTAGCCAACCAAAATTTCGAATTCATGAGCACTTTCACAGTACCAATATAATAAAGAATTATTTCAAGTGCTTACCTTACCAGACCACCAGCAGTTTAATTATGTGAAGACGGTAAGAAAAAATACAAGATTTGTGTAAGGAAATTTCAATAATATATCCGGGTTTGCACGACAATTATCCCGTCTAATCGTGCGACAAATCACCTTTTCATGACCAAGACATTAGTTTGCGTATCTACGATGCGTAAAATAATCCGTTGCTGTGTAGACGAAGAAATTTATTCGGTCCAATTTCAATGTCCACGAGACGTCAATCTGAGCTAATCCTGCATCCCCGACGGCAGGACTAAAAGCCTACCGCTTGCATGTCCAGTTCAGCTCTAACAGGGAATGGGAAGTTTGTTATCCCTCAGTTATAAAGGAGATCATTCAAGTCTCGAACATTTTGTACCCAAAAATGAAAGTGCCGGCCAGAAAAAAAAATTACTAGATTCTGAAGCGCAACAATGTCCTGAAGATATTTTACTATGACAAGGAACGTCTACGATTAACCCCCCGGCTGCTATTTGACTTTGAAAATACAAAATATAATTATTTTCCTACCATTTTTGGAGCATCACATTATGCTTATAAGTTGACAAACAACTGAAGTAAATAAGCTAAGTGATAATAATAATAGCTAATTAGCTACCTGCTATTGTGTGCACCTTCGCCCTTTGACCGCGTACCCCCTCCACCCCGTGCCTATACGGTGATAATGCACAAAACGAAAAACCACAATTAGTTATCCATGCGACTTAAGTTACATCGGACAGCTACCAATCATTTTACTTGTGTTCTTATTTACTTCTTCTCTGGTTAAGTGATCAAAGCCCAAGTGCAGCGGAACAAAATCTTGCATCAGGGCAATACGACCAGTTTTAAGCATGCGGGCTGTTGTGTATGCAGTCAGTTGGTCTATGTGTGCGTGCGAGCTGCGCCTGTTAGCGGATACCTCCGGTATACCCCGGTGGGGGCCAAAAATGGTCAGCAGTGGCCGGTGGTCAGTACGCAACACGAACGGGGTCGACCGTCCATACAGATATTGATGGAATCGTCTTACTCCAAAAACTATAGCTGTAGCCTCTCTTTGAATCTGCGCGTATTTCTTCTCAGCGGCCGAGAGGACGCGCGACGCGTAAGACACCGGTTTTTCAATTCCATCACTACCTATCTGTGACAGTACTGCTCCTAACCCAGTCGCCGACGCGTCGACTGTTAAAATTAATTTCGCTGTAGAATCGAAATGGGTTAAGACTTTATCAGACGCCATAATATTTTTTATTTGATTAAATGCATCGTCGTGAGCCCTCGACCATTCCCACTTAACGTTTTTACGTAATAACTCGTAAAGAGGGCTTAATATAGACGATGCGTTGGGTAAAAAATTACGATAATAATTAGTTAACCCCAAAAATGACTGCAACTGGGAAACATTTTGGGGTTTAACCGCGTCTAATACCGCCTTTACTTTATCCGGTGACTTCCTAATGCCGTTTTTGTCTATAATGTGCCCTAAATAACATATTTCATGTTTATAGAATGCACATTTACCAAATTGAACGGTGAGCCCGGCGTCTTTTAAGCGTTGTAACACTGCGTTTAGACGTCGATGATGTTCAACCCGGTCGCTGCCGGTGACTAACACGTCGTCAAGGAAAACCACTACCCCCTCGAGACCCGCCAAAATACATTCCATGGCGCGTTGGAAAATTGCAGGTGCCGACGATAACCCGAACACTAGTCTTGTGAATTTAAATAAACCGCGATGAGTGTTAATAGTCGTGAGGCTCTGTGACGACTCGCTTAATTCAAATTGATTGTAAGCCATGGATAAATCAATTTTACTGAATTCAATCCCCCCATTTAATTTAGAAAATAGTTCATCAATCGTTGGTAACGGGTATTTCTCTACAATCAAATGTTTATTAATAGTTACGGAGTAATCGGCACAGAGCCTTAGTCCACCGTCCTTTTTTAAAACTGGGACCACTGGGGACGCGTATTCGGAATGATCGGTGGTTTTAAAATACCTAACTCCAGCAAACGGTCCAGTTCTTTGTCAATTTTGTCTCTAAGAGCGAATGGCACCGGCCGTGGTTTAAAAAATACAGGCTTTGCCTCAGGCTTAATTCTTAAATCGACAGTATATTTATTAAACTTGCCAAGTTTCCCTGAAAAAACACTTTGGAATTTAAAAACTATATCCTCAACCATCGAACTGTTTTCTACACCTACTGCGTTTACTGGTGACAGTTGTAAATTAAATTGATGTAAGAAGTCCCTTCCCAACAGTGAAACGCCGTTATTTACCACCACAAATAAGTCGATTAATCGCGTTTTATTATCGTAAACAATAGAAGTTTTGAACACTCCGCAGGTAACTATCGTGTCTCCTGTATAACTTATTAGTTTTTTTGTAGTGGGTGACAATGGAACCTCGCTAAAATAACGGTCATAAGTTGTTTTAGAGATAAGGCTATCCCATCCTCGTCGCCACGTATTATGTATGTGTACGTTGTGATGCGCGGAAGAGACGAGCAATTAAAACGGCAGCTAATTTCGCACTGGTTTATTGTCTATCGAATCGACTCACTCGGACGAGGCGCAGCTCGCACGCACACATAGACCAACTGACTGCATACACAACACGGGCAATAGAAGATTCACTTGTTTTAAATATTGTAGCTAGTCTCGCATTTGAATCTCCTGTCCTCAGTTTCACAAGTACAACCGCCAATATTACATTTTTATTACGTTCATCGTTAGACTAGGAGACAGACTAGGAGTTTTTGCCAATAAATCTGTACATTGATCATGTGTAAGGCCCGTCCAGGTATAAAACTCATTTGGACTTATTGTCTGGTATTCAGTGTCGTGAAGTTCAAAACATCAGTTGTTACATGCGTGGTTAATATCGATAAAGCTACGTCGTACTATTTGGTCAGCTGTAAATTCCGAAATATTGTTTTCTCGTACGGCCAGCTCATGCCATAAGTTTTGCTGCAGATGTTCACTACAAACCCGACTGTTTTCTGATATAAGAAGGTTACATCAGCCTATCATCCTAAGTACAATATTATTCGGTATTTGGTGTCCGATGTAACTTAAGTCGCATGGATAACTAATTAATTGTGGTTTTTCGTTTTGTGCATTATCACCGTACAGGCACGGGGTGGAGGGGGTACGCGGTCAAAGGGCGAAGGTGCACACAATAGCAGGTAGCTAATTAGCTATTATTATTATCACTTAGCTTGTTTACTTCAGTTGTTTGTCAACTTTTAAGCCTAGTTTTGTAGTAGGTAACTAATTAGCTATTATTATTACTTAGCTTGTTTACCTACTTTGTTTGTCGACTTTTCAGTGTAATGTGATAGCAGGTAGCTACTTAGCTATTATTATTATTACTTACCTAGGTTGCTTGTCAACTTATAAGCATAATGTGATGCTCCAAAAATGGTAGGAAAATAATTATATTTTGTATTTTCAAACTCAAATAGCAGCCGGGGGGTTAATCGTAGACGTTCCTTGTCATAGTAAAAAATCTTCAGGACATTGTTGCGCTTCAGAATCTAGTATTTTTTTTTTCTGGCCGGCACTTTCATTTTTGGGTACGAAATGAATGATGTCCTTTCAAGGCTTATAACCTAACAATACTGATGGCAAAAAAGTAATTGCAAATGTGTATTGAAATTATAATATATAGTGTGATATCTGTTATACATACGAGTACATATTATTTATCGGTGTAAATACTGTAAATTACCCACATAGGTAGATGTGTCAGCTCATATTTGTCTGTGTA
Organism: Hesperia comma; assembly: GCA_905404135.1. Lineage (NCBI taxonomy): Eukaryota > Metazoa > Arthropoda > Insecta > Lepidoptera > Hesperiidae > Hesperia > Hesperia comma. The sequence continues at coordinate 7,170,759 of FR990021.1, read as the reverse complement.
GGTACTTAATAGTTAAAGATTGATTTATTTGAAGTATATTTTATGGATTACATATTTCCTATTGACTTTTACTGCTTCACGATTACAAAATAGCGAAGAATAAAATGGCTTGGTTTGTGAAGAAATGGAATATACGTGTTTCGACTCGAAACAATTCAGCGCTCACTAAAAGGGGGGTTTAGACCAATCTATTGGCACCTGTGGAGTTTGGAGAATTTAATAGATGCTGTCTGTGTACAATTCTCATGCTTCTGGAAACGTAATCTACTAAAAGGCACTAAACTTCACAGCTACAATATTCCACCGTACAGCATATTGCTCAGATAAACTCTTTTAGTTGGTTATGTTTTTCCTATTCGTATTCACTAAAAAGCGTTTACTTGAAAAAGTCCGTTTCAATTCTCAGGAGCCTGTGTCTGATTTCAAAGAAGCTTTATCCGAGGCTGTACTAGGTTTTTCATGAATTGATATTGCTTCCTGGAATTAGATTGCAAGCAAGTTAGGTACTACTTAAATGTCAATAACATACTTTATATTTCTAAAATTTTAAATTGAACAGTATGTGTATGTACATATATACTCTAATGGTGAATGGTCACCGTTGCCCCCAAATATTAAAGGCATATTGGCGTCTAGACGGACAAGAAAGTCCATAATTTTTTTGCAAGTTGACGTATTCTTACTTCACTGAAGCCCCCATAACTTACATGGTAAAAACTATTTGGCAATTCAAAGTACCTAAAGCAGGGACGTTCAAAATTGAGATATTTTCGAGTTCATTCAAAATCCGTTAGAAATCCGAATTAGGCCGTGAAGAAACTAATTGACCATTGTCACAATGGGAAAATGTTTCAAATTGACCCGCTTATACGATTTTACGTTGAGAATACTTGTATTTTGAAATATGTATTCTCTCACGCTTTTAAATTAACACTGCTAGTCAAATGTGTTAAAAGTTTCCACACCGAATGCACCGGTCGCACCGCTCTGAGATATGTATCAAACTTTATTCGCAGGTTTTACGAAAGGCCAATTAAGTCTTCCAAATAATTACCTAAGAAAGTAACTGTTGAATTTTGTGAATCCAATCAACCGACAAAGCTGGATTATGGTTTGATCAAACAAATTCGGATTTTCAACATTTGTTGAACAAAACCGTTTACGAAATGAAAACTTTTTCAATTTAAATCTGATTTCCATTTCATTGTTATACGTCGTTGAGTACGCAGTTGAGAAAGGGTAAATGGTTTTATCATTAGCGAATCGTGCGTAGAAATATGGCCGGGGTCATAAATTTAGTATAGCTTGTTAATAATTATATTAAAATTTAAAATAGAATTAATGATTTCAATGTTGATAATCGATTGATGATTTTTTTTTGCAGTGTGAGGTTCAAAATTATTGTCGTTAAGTACAATACACAGTTTTGAATAATATTTTACCACTTTACCGATACCATTACTTTACCAATGGATAGATAGATAGACGTTGCCAGCCAAAGAAGAGATTAGAAGAATAAGTGTCATCACATCATCATTTTATATCCAATCAAAACAAATGCTTAAATAATGTCAGATTTAACATTGATGCTTATGAAGTAGCTTTTCTGAGCCTACAGTCACCTATTCAAACGTGACACTTCCTAAAATATCAGATAGTAAGAGGTGGATCGAGGTTAACGATAGGTGTCCGTTATAAAATTTACAAGGACGAGCCACAACGGGATAGTGACTATAGTGACACTCGCCCTGAATAAATCTACCAGTGTGCGTAGATCATTCATTATTAAATGTTATATACAGTTGGAATCTAAATCTTCTACGTCTTTCCCTGTCTGGAGCGAGCCATGATAAGTTGTTTTTCCATTTAACATTTTCTAGTTTTCTCTGTTTTGGGAATTTTTACGGACGAGTGAATGGTGGATTTACTCGCTTTTTTACAATATCGAGTAATGTTTCGAGTAATGGGTCTGAGGTCTCCCCTTCTGACCACCATCAACTGTTCTCAATTAATCGGTTCACACTGTACTTCGTGATCAAATTCTTGAGAACTCTACGCAATTCAAATAGTTTTCGTTGAACAATTTAATTTTAAATTAAAAGATATAATTGGTATTAATTACTTATTACCAATATTTAACAAATTGTTCGAGATTGCTGCGTATGTGCATGCCTGTAAATTGATGTGAATCGATAAATAAATTGAACAGTTTCCGAGTGCGGTTATGAACTGTTTCCCTTGAATTGTTGTTGAGAAATTTGTACGCCCTTATTATTGTTTTCGAATTACTTATCGTTTTTGCGATGTTATAATCTTATAATGAACTTGAAGCAACTTCAATGTACTAATATTTTACTTTGATTGCTGATAAGGACAAACACATATTAATCAAACAACCGTTTTGATTAGCAATCATATTTTCGGCATCACGAGCAGTAGGTAAACTGTAATTTAAATTATTCCATTAATGTTTCAGGTGTGTAAAAATGAAAGAAAAATAATATACCTACACGGTGGATACCGCCATACAACAATAAATGAAACCACGAGCCCTGCTTCATGCAAGGAACATATTACATTTAGTAAAGAACGCCTAGCATCTTAATTATAAAAATGTTTTTTTTCAAACAAACTAAATAGCACAAAATACAGGAAAACATAAAACAGCCTGTCTAAACGTCAGTAACTCACTTTTGATAAGAGCGGCAACAATATTCTGCTATTTGGGTGCGTACAGACAGACTATATAACAAAACATGTTATAAAACATTGTTAAATAGCATGTTTTATAAATGTGGACGATAAGTATGTCTTACAAAAACACATTGTGTCTTGTTATATGTTTCATTGTGATACAACAATGTTAGATAATGTGGACGTGTTATATAACAGAAATTATATAACATGTTACATAATCTGTACGCACCCTTACAATAATATTAGATACAGCGTGTTGAAATTTTGAATATTGAAAAAAAAAAAATTCTGTGGCTAAATTAAAGGAGGTATTTGATTGAAAAATTTTTTGGGGGCTTAGGTAATCATTAGGTACATAAAATTAAATTTATTGTTGTATGGTGGTAACCACGTATAAAGAAGTAAATTCTTTCCACGTCATAAGTTATAAATGCCTTCATCAAAAATAAGTTATTTTGAAGCAACGGGAATATTTTTTTTAGATTTCTAAAGTAGAAGTTCGATTTATATACTAACGACAAAATAACAGGTAATTTTACATCGAACAAGTAAAAGGAATTTCTAAGTATTTTTCAATGTAGTATCTTCTTGTATATTGTCCTTAGCAAGTTTCACTTCAGTTACTTGTGTGTCACATGAGAACAAAGTGATTTTGCTGCTTGAAATATTATTCTCAGGATTTCTCAAAGAAATATCCACTACTCTGCCGGTTAAATTATAGAAGCCTTTGGTTGTTTGGGTGTCGCTAAGAAACGTTTGTTCTCGTGTTACAAAAATAAATTATTTTATGCGAGGCGATAAGTGATCGCCATCGCCTATGGACGTAAACAACTCCAAGGGTATCATTGATGCATTAACGGTAAAGAAATAAGAACGATGAAAGAAAGTACTACCTTTGAGCCTCAACCGGAATATGACTCGTGCAAAGGAACTAGTCGGGCAAGCTATACGGAAATATAATACCAGTAATAATATTTATGATATTTTGATAAACCCAATGCGAAGGCCAACCCGCACTTGATCAGTGCCTCTATTATGAGTTGTTGTAGTAAACGTAAAGGACGTTACTATTACAGTTGACGTTTAGAATTTGTATGAGAATTGTAGTTTAGTATCGTAACCGCTAGAGGCGCTGTACGGATTCTCATACAAATTCTAAACGTTAACTGCAATAGTAACAGTTTGACGTTTACTACAACAACTCATAATAGAGGCACAGATCTCATGATAATGATCACTGATAATGACTATGTTGTTAAAATAACTTACTATATAATTACCCTTTTAATCTGCTCCCTCTTCTCTAATTACATACAATTCTATGTAGTGTATTCTATTAGAGTTTCGTATTAAAATACTCTATTGTTTACGTCATTTGGGCATTGTCCAACGAGCAAAGCTATAAAATTCGGTTTGCTCCATTCGGTATGTAGATTGTTTCACAAAACGCGATCCTAATGGAAAGTTGATTGACAATGTTCCGGACTATCAATAGCTGTAGTTAGTAGTCAATAATTGTAAAATGATCTGTGAGAACACTCCGTCAGCTGCCGAATATTCACTTTCACATCACACACACGTCGGTAGGCTTGAATCCGAGATGTAATTCGAAGAAAGTGAGAGGCGTAGCTTTTTCTTTACACAATTTGTTTGAATACTTCTAAAAGCTAATAAGCCTCCACACCCAATACTATTACCTGTTTAAGTGAATCCAATAGCAAGCTAAATCGGTTCGGTTATCCGGATAAAGAAAACGGAAGTTTAGATATTGAATTCACTCTCAGCTCTGAATTGCTTTGTGGCTCTTAACATTTATTGTTACGAGATGCTTATTGATTTAAGTGGTTACGTATGACCCAGTTTTCGCATATGGCAGTAGGAATCAATGTTTATTTTTCCTTTTTTGTATAAAGACCAATAAAAACAGAATTTGGGCTGACTTGTCTGCATCCTGATCACCAAAAGTCGTAATAAATAAATAAGATACCATAAAGTGCTCTCTCAAGATATGTATATAGGTAATCAAATCTTAGTATATTGGCAGGCCTTTTGAGAGAGCTTCAAACTTAGATGACAATGTTTAGGTGGTGAAGGGTTTTATAAGCCATAAAGTAAATTAAGAATAATATGAACAGCTGGATTGAGACTTGCACACATTGGTTAGACCTAAAAGCCATAGTCCAGCATCTTAGCTAAGTACGTATAAAGACTTTATTTCTTTTAGAATATAAAGCATTATCAGGTAGGTATGCAAGTTTCCTCGTGCTTTTCTTCATTAAAGAAATTTACATACTTATTTATAAAACGCACATAATGTTAACCGCGACTAATTTAGGAATCTCAAGAGAGCCGAGTCTTTATTTCATTAGTATACTTGATCAGTGCATGGTTGTACATACATGTAATGACCACGGATCAAGCAAGCGTGAAGTTCTAGGTTGGTAGTTGGTAGTAGTTCTCGGTGTGAATGATCTCGCGTTATCGCATCCATTATGCGTCGCTTCGCTAATCAAGCAAAATATCGTGCTACGTCGGGGCTTGCTCGCTCCGTGTAACGGAATGCTTTTGCGCCAGATTGTCGATCACAAAATGGCGGAAGTTTACTAGTAACATAATATCTCTCTTTGAAGTAAGTATTACGAAAAACTTTATAATAAATTTCAGTTATCTTTACATAATTTCCTTCATTAATTATTGATTTCGTTGCCCCTTATGCCTCTCATCGTCCAACGAACAATTTTAAATGAAGATTGTCACATTGCTGGACACAATAAATAGTCATTTATCTTCGCGTTGAAAAACAAGTCATCGGAGTTATATAACCAAAATGATATTAAAAGAATAAGACTGCTTATACCTTTTTGCTTCTATTTTGTATTGTCGGTGTTCAGTGGTGTGCAAACAATATAGAACATCGACGTATCTATCTAAACCATGGCGGGTGTCGATGTTTACGGATCGGTTGTTTGCGATGCATTGGAAAGTCTGTACGTGCCCGAGCGGGCAAACTGTCCACGTACGTTGTACGTGACAACCACCTAAAATGGAACATACGCCTCCTCATTGTCAGTGTCATTCGATCGTTGCCTGTTTTACAGTTACCACCTTTTTCTACCTCCCCTCTATATGGCTTCGGACGCGTGTTCCATATTCATATTTCATTTGCCAGCGAGAGAGCCGCCGCGTAAAGGAAATGGAAGTATGTCTAAGACTTTTTGTCTGAATGGTAACAAAGGTGGTTGTTAACTGACTATATAGTTAAGTTATTAGTTTGTTAATTTATTGAATTCAACGTTTGACTTTCGAATGTCCAAGTAAAATTCAGTAAACTAAATTGAACCTAATAATGGTAATAATGGTCATCTTCCTTATTTAACAAAAATAAATAATACTAGCAATAAAAATGATTTATGTTAATAACATTACAATAATCAGCTTATAATATTTAAATGTAGGGTCCATAAACCCAGAGTATTAATTCTTGAGTTGCAAGGCTTGAAGGTTGAAGCGATTGACTTGGAGAAAGTATCATGGTTCAGGCCTGTTTCCGCGCCTAGACAAGACTTGAGAGCGTTAACTTAAGGGTCTTTCTCGGTCAGTGGGCCGCTTGCCTCTTTCATACCAACTGTACAAATGTTGTAGTACAATTGCATTAGCTCCCATTTTTGGACACTTTAAGTCACTAATTACTAATACATGGCGAAAGTGTGCCTTAAAACAAAGTACTTTGTTTGTTCACATGTGGTTCACATGTTAGTCACTCGTTCACTGGTTATGAATTATACATTGAACCTGTTTTAATTACTATTTATAAACGATGTCAGTAATATTAGAAATACATTTATTATGTAGATTCTTTATGGAATGTGCATACTATTAATGCCTCTATAGGCTATGTAGTATTTAAGAATTAGTACACAATTATAACAGAATCAAACTACCAAGTGAACTAAGTAGTATTAGGTATAAGACGTGAGCTGAAGTCAAAAATTCATAACCAATTAAAAATAAATTAACTTATTTGTTAAATTCATTGCCAGATGTTCTTACTACAATAAGTCCTACAAATATAATATAAAGGAACAATAAATTGTTGAACGATCATTAAATTTTCATCAGCAATGCGGATACAAGTTAACAGTCTGAGGACAATATAAGGAAAATGTTATTGGTATTTCCACTGGTTTCAATCATGTGAAAGAGGGACCCGTCTTAAACGACTTGCGAGAAATAAAAAATCTCGTTAGAAAATAGGAAGTAAGAAACGGAAACTGGTTGTGTGAACTCACTCGCAGTAAGAGTAAACTCAATTCAATGTGAAATTGTAAACATTTGTATTGTCGATGTATGTACTTGAATATTAATATTAAGTCAAAGTTACGTAAATTTTCCTGTTTTGAACTTAACGTAGCACTCGTTTAAGTTTAAAGTGCTTACATGGTCCCGTAGTTCGCTGAAAAACGGACGAAGCTATTCCCATCTATCGGGGGTCGCTGAACTCTGGACCACGTAATTTAATTAATTGGTGCCTACAGAATGTGGGATTTTTTTTACCCGGCTACCTACACCTTTCGTGAATGTGTTTTTTACGAATTCTAGTCGCACAACGTCAGGAAACTAGAAGAAATGTGGGTCACCTTATATTTTAGACCGGTGATGGCTATGGCATTACTAATTTACTTACACACTACTTACAATCAGACGATTCGCCTGACAATTTGGTCGGTATTAAAAGTAAAACTACACGTTATAAACCAGTCGGCAAATAACGCCAAAAACGAGTTTGTTCAATGAGTAGGTTGGACTAACTAGTTTTTGGCATGCCTCTAAAAGTAAAAGTTTTGAGTCGTTGACTAAAAAACGCAAAGGTATGAATAACCCATGTAATTATAAAATAACTGAAGCCTGCAGCGCACTAATTGCGACCCTGATTGTCCAAGATCAGAAAAAAACTGAATTCAAGTTCGTTCGGGACGATTCCTTTGGTCAATGTGGCTTGGAGAAATAAATGACTGCGAATTTTACTTTTCATTTAATTTCGTTTTTCAAGCTTTAAAATTCCTCCCATATTTCACTTCGTTCAAGTCATAAATATACTACAATGAAAATCACAATGAATTGGTAATTCATTCTTAAGGCGTGATTTTAGGTTAGTACCATTAATTTTACGACGTGATGATGTGAAATTTTTTAAAGAGGCAATTCCACATTAAAAAGTTTAATATACGTAGGTCGCGTCTCCAATATTTGACTACAACAGTATCATCGAAGCCATTGAGGATACATTGCCAGCCAGATGACTCCTGCTTCATTTCCTCCCTTCCCCCATTACTATTTCTGTCTCAACGATATTCTGATATGTGTGTAAAAATATTTTAGAAGAAGGGTAGTAGCTAACTACTACCCTTCTTCTAATGGATGGATAATACACTTTCTAGCCCTACATATTTACTATCAGGAATAATCTAAATGGTAGAGTGAAACTAGTCTTTGGTACAGATCTTAGAAATCTCCAAGAGAAGATATCTAGCGCAAAAACCTCACCTATTGAACAATCTGATGAACATTAGGATTGAACTAGAGAAGAAAAAGTAGTTCAGTACGAGCTCAAAATAAATGGAACCCTTAATACCCTATTTATTACCCTCTTACCTTTTATGTAGTAGAATCCGCAGTATTTGTCATAAACACAAACTTCGCTTCATAAGATTGCTTGTATTATGATAATATATTACTTCTCCTAAATTCCATTTAGCCTCACATAATACAATATGTCTTAGACTAAAATCGACTACGAAATTCTATTTAGTATATCCTTAGGTTGGATCAGCATTTTCAAGGAGGAAATAAATCTTAGTCACTTCTTTTAGATAGATACATCTGATCGTCCGTAGATTAATCACCGTCTCGTATCAATACGCTACTAATAGGCAATCAGTCATAGACGTACGTATTAGTCAGATACATTAGCGATAGAAAATGATGTCAGATGGTCGGGTGTATTAATGTTTGCTGGTCACTGTTACCTCGGTACTCTTACTTCCTCTAGTGTACAAGGATACTCCAAATAGGTAGCGTATGGTACGCAGGCATCGATACTTCCTTTTCAAGGTATGTATGTGGCAGGTGGGGATATTATTATTAGTACCACTTTCCGTTCGTTGAACCGACACCGTTAGTTGGTTTACGCATTTAGCTCTCGCCGTTGCTGTGCGACATGACACAAATAACAATTCGTTATTTATCTATTAAACAGGATCATGGCATGGCTATTGTGATCTCATCCTATTTTTGGCGATCGGTCCAGTATTAAAACTATAGATACTCTACATTGAGATACTATATGATACTCTATGTTTGTAAACGCAAGTTGCACTTTTGAAACATCTCCATTAATTAGGTTCTGTTACTATGGATGTAAAAGATAAATACCAATTAAGAAGTGCATGAGACAAAAAGAGATAGCTATTGGAAAAGTTGGGCAATTAGAAAAATTTGACTGTTCCAATTAACAAGTTTTACTGAGTTTTACTTTCTAAATTTGTTATTTACTTATATCGTTGGATTCAATAATCGGGTTTTATAAAAGACAGTAGGTATTACTTATTACCTGCCTTCAGAGTTGTTTAAGAAGCATGTAAAAGCACAACTAGTAGACAAGAGCTACTATAGTATACAGGAATATTTAGATGACAAAAAGGCATGGAAATTACCAGCTCTGCAACCAACTCCGCTAGGTTAGTGCTTACCTGTATCAATTAAGTAATATTGTAATTTTTATTTTAAAAGATGTGGAGGAGTTTTTTTTCGCCGTTTTTTTCTCCTCAAGCACTTTTCCAAAACGGTGGTAGAATCAAAAAAAAAGACGTGTGGCACTCGGAGACTGCCGCGGTAAAGCTATTGCATAGCATTATAGGTATATAAATTAACAAAACAAAAAATAATACTGCATTTGTGATAATAATAATAAAATGAATGTATATAGAGTAATAACTCATTTTCTTTCACAATTTTTTCGTGACTTTCTTCATTAATAAATGCACTTTGTTTATTCATATTTAAAACACTTTGTACACAAATTATACGAGTACAGATATTCACTGTTTTACAGTGGGATAAGAAAGTGGTGTACCAGTTTTCATTTAGTTGCCTAGTTATCAAAAGTTACATCAAAGTTTATTAGAAACGGATAATGCATTAATTTGTGCAAAGAAGATTTAAATATTCTGAACAAAAGCATAAGAACTATTTCAGTTGACAAAATAATTCTTTTTAAAAAGAAAATTGACATTTGACATTTAAGTCCTACAACGATCTTTTGGCGCGTGAATGACGTGTGGGTGACAGAGACAGTGCCCTACAGTTTGCCTTGCCTGTATGGCACTGTCTCTATCACCCTCAAGTCATTAATATAGTGTCATTATTTTATGTCATGTTATTATTTTGTATGTTTTAAATCTAAATACGCGATAATTCGACTATTATGAATACATGTTGTCGATTCCAACGCCTTATTTAATCCAGATCTACATGTAATTATTCTTAAAACACCGAACCGACGGGGCGAAAATCAAATGTTTGACAGGTAAGATTTGTATGGGAAATTAAAATTTTCATTTTTTTAGTATTTACCTCGCAATTTTTCATATTTTCTCATCGCTGCAACCTTCCCTGAACTTCCACGAATATTTCAAGACTAAAATTAGCCAAATCGGTTTAGCCGTTATAAAGTAAAAGTTAGTTAACTCAGTTAAAAGTTCTGGTATTTATCGATGTGTGGGTGCATAGACATAGTAACTATGTCTGTGTGCAGGGTGTAATAAATTTTCGTTACGAAATTTCTGCATTCGGTCCCAGGCCCGCGATAAAAGCTATACAATAGCTTAAAAATTTACGTTCATAAGTGAATTTGTAAATTCCTAGATGAAATAAACAGTTTGACTTTGACTTTGACTTTGACAGTCATGTTCATTTTCTTTTACAAAGAGACATGCCAAGTATAGGTTTGTCTTTGGTTTTGTTTACTTGTTTACAGAAGTGGAGTTATCGACAAAGTTTCAACTCCAAAGTACCGGATTTAGGTATAGGAAGATGCTTTTTAAAACCCCATCTACCAGAGATAGTGATGCAGTGCTACGTAGTGGTGGATTAAAAAAAACACGTAAACTATGTACCTATACTGAACCTTCATTTAATAAGCTATAATTTAACCAATGATGCAATAAATAGGTAGATTGAGCGTCGCCCTACAATGAAGACAAAAAAAACACGGCAACAATATCAAGCATGTGTGCGTGCAGGCGATGTTTTTCACGTTCGTCTAGTGTCTATGTTGCGTGATCAATGATACCAGTTACTAAAATTTTCCCATAAATCACACATTAAACTTAATTTATGGAGTGGTTATTTTCATGAATAAATAAAAAACCCTACTTAATTTAATTACAGTTGTTTATGTTAATGTTGTAATAAACCAGCTAAGTTAATTAAATTAATATTTTTTACGCAGTTTGTAGTTGGAAAGGAGACGGTCCAAAATTGTATGGAGTCTGGGCCTGGTTTTGTACCAGTGATAAAATAAAATAAAAAAGAAAAATAAACCATTTTTGACTAATCAAATCCACGAACTCATCTATATTTCAGTGCAAAAATTATTTATTAACTCCACGTGACGCAATTATTCTACATAATGGCGGGCAGCAGACCAGAGGATTCATAATTTTTGACGTATGACGTTAGCAGCTGTCAATATGCCTTCTCTATGCTTGAACAATGGCTCGAACTCAGAGTGAAGGACGCCATCTTGCAAGTGTTGCAAGTAGTACCTACCGAATAACTCGAAATTAATTTTATTTTAGCAAGTCATTTATTGCGATTTGTGAATTTATTATATTTTTAATGAACTTTCTGTTTTTTTTTTCATGGTTTAGTGTACAAGATCAGGCCCAAAATGGACCATCTCCTTTTCTAAAATTGTAAAGTTACCGTCTCAGATTAAGGTGAAAATTTGAAGGGAGGACGGGTTCTACACTCTCATTCGTCCCCCCAAACTAAATATTGCTCTCATAAAGTACTTACTTTTTTAAAATTATTTTTCTAAATCTCTAAAAATTTTAAGGTTAAGACCACATAACCTTTTTGGTTAATGTGTAAGCGCTCGAAGTCTTAAGTGTATGTATATGTGTCTGTGGACGTGTGTGTGTGTGTGTGTGTGTGTTTTAAACTACATTATAAAAAATAAATAACTTAAGTAGATCTAATTTGATTTTTGGGCCTAATTTTGAATCGTGACATCTCCGGCGCTGCGGAAGATGCAGCCAAACAGGCAAACAGGACTAACAATAGCGAAAAAGTAATTTGGGGGGAAAGTTGGGGGAGTCACCAACCTCTCCTCCAAAAAATTTCAGCTTAATTTGAGGTAGTCACTTTATAATTTTTGGAAACTTGATTTTTTTATAATAAAAAAAGTATGCATTTCCTAGATTTAAAAATGGTGGGGGGAAGATGTGAGCGTCAGCCCCCTCCCCCCCTCAAATTTTTAGCTTAATTTGAGGTGGTAACTTAATTAAAGAAGAGCCAATTATTTACGTTACCTATCTAATTTAATAAAAAAATTACTTGGAAAGTTAATTACATGCATATCATTAAAAAAACTTCAATAAATAAAGGAGATGGTCCATTTTGGGCCTGATCTTGTACACTAAACCATGAAAAACCAAAAAATACAGAAAGTTCATTAAAAATATAATAAACTCACAAATCGCAATAAATGACTTGCTAAAATAAAATTAATTTCGAGTTATTCGGTAGGTACTACTTGCAACACTTGCAAGATGGCGTCCTTCATTCTGAGTTCGAGCCATTGTTCAAGCATAGAGAAGGCATATTGACAGCTAACGTCATACGTCAAAAATTATGAATCCTCTGGTCTGCTGCCCGCCATTATGTAGAATAATTTCGTCACGTGGAGTTAATAAATATTTTTTGCAATGAAATAAAGATGAGTTCGTGGATTTGATTAGTCAAAAATGGTTTATTTTTCTTTTTTATCTTATTTTATCACTGGTACAAAACCAGGCCCAGACTACATACAATTTTGGATCGTCTCCTTTTCACATTACTCTTGTACCTTTAAAAGTGGTTTATTCGACCCAATGCAAAAATAATCATTAAAATGGGCTCATAAACATACGAATATTAATGTTATATTATTATAAATAAACACAAACGTATTGGTAAACACCACCTTTCTTTAATCGATTTATAAAAGTACATGAACTAAATAATATACACGTAACCATAAACCAATTTATATACCCACAAAAATGATGTTAAGTCGGGAGCATAAAAATAGAAACTAGCAACACTGACAAAAAAATGACGTAATTTGGTTACAATAAAAATCAAAATTGAAATTTAATTAAAAATATGTTTATTGGTTACTTGCCTATGATATGTGATGTTTTTTGAGCTTTTTACCCTTCCTTTATAATTCCGGCACAGTTTAATAGCACATTTCGTCATGTTATCTCTCTTATTTGTTTATTTAAATTGCGCGCGTAATACGTAGTGACACGAAAGCGGCGCAATCGGCACTAATTGGCGGGAAAGTACTTCTGCGCCAATAGTTGGCGCAGCTTTTTTGACAGGTCTTCGCGGATTCGATTATCCATCTAGATACTTATACATCAATGAATTTAACATAATTGTTGTGAAATTCAAAAAGTTTTTCCGTTAATATCCATTGACCTGTTAAGGAAGGCAATGTCTTTTATTGCCGGTAAGTAGTAAGTAAGACAGAAAAAAGTTCATTTACATTTTACACGAGTAAAAACGGAGATGTGGGAACATAATATTATGCATCGTACAATATTTCCGTAGGTAGGTAGGTACTTAATATTTTATCACTACAAAAAGTAACCATTCTTCGGGCAGGCACATACAAAGGCACTCGAAGAACAAGGCGGATAATAGAATGTTAATATCCGCATTATTATTCGAACGTTAGAAACGACACATCCACGCGTCGTTATCTTCGCGCGTTTTTGCGACGCCATTTTGTGTTCCTTTAGCGGGAAGGCGTACCTCGGAATTGTCTTGTGTAAAGGTAAAAGTGAAAACGTCATCGTTAACGACAGTTGAATGACTTGAAGCCATACTTACCAGCAATATTTGCGGTTAACCCGTATAGGCCCTTCGACGTAGATTAACCTTTAAATTAAACTAAACTTTCTGGCATGCTCCACCAAAGCAACCTTGTTTGTTCTAAAATTCAGTTATGAAGGGTGAGGTTAGTTGAATAATAGATAAATGATTTAACAGAATTGGGACAAACTCCGTTTTATTATTAGGGTATACATACCTAGTCCCTACTTTTCTTTGTGGAAGAAACTGCATGCTGTAACTAGGTTGGTTCGTTTTGGCAATCATAGTGTTTGTTTGTCGGCAATATAAATAAAATAAATGCGACAATATAAAGATGGGATACGTCGTCTCCTTTAAATGTATTGCGATAGTATCAAAGTTTTTGGTTTATGGACACAGTTCTAGAAAACAAGTTCTTTTGCAGTGTATTTCATAAATGTGATGATTCATTTATTTAAAGTTTAACATTCTTTGAGTCTCAAACCAATAAACTATAGACGGAAAGCCGGGAACAAAAGAATGAAGCCAGCAAAAAGTCAGCCTAGCCTTGTTATACACACTCACAGCAAAACTAATTTTATGAATACTACTTTTCTAAATAATAAAAAATGAATGAAGCTTTGTGTTCCAAAAAATAAAGTTTAAAGGAGATGTTTCAAATCCGGCCCACAATATGTACAGTACCTCGAAAAATCGAGAAAAATTCATGGAATTTGGGAAAAATAAAGATAAATTGCTTAAATGCATACTTTTCTGGTACAAATTTTGTATTTATAATTCATTTTTATCAATTTTCAACATGGCGTCTTGCCAAGTTGTCATTGATCATAAATCGCGAACTGTCTACTGTCACTTTAAATGACAGAATTGTAGGTACATATGTCAAACTTCTATCAAATTAACCAACATGACGTGTGATGACAGCTTACCGCCATGACAGACTTTTGTTTTTGTGTTGCAATTTTAAGTGTACATTTTCGTGTTATACCACAAAACTAAAGCAATTTAAAGGAATTGGATGATTGAAAACTGTTTTAATTGTGTTTCTCCATTTTTGAGTATGGTGTACAAAGTGGTGGCCGGGGCTCCATACATTTTGAAACATCTCCTTTGTTTTAGTTCAAACTGTCAACACAGGGCATTCTATTGGTTTCGATGTGTGATTTCGGCTGACTTTTGCTGGCTTCACTCGTTTGTTCACGGTTCTCCGTCTATAGCTTATTGGTCTGAGCTTTGAGTCATAATATTTAATTTTTAATTGACCCAAGGCTTTACATTTATGACAGCGCTTTAAATATTTATTATAGAGTAACTTTTTGTTTTTCTACATAACTTGGTAATTTAATAAACGTTGCAACAACTTAGTTGTAAATAGTTGTAAACTATAATTTTATAAAAATTTGACACGGTGATCGACCAGGTGAATTGAGTGCGCTGATCTAAATTGTGTAATAAAAATTATGATACTAAACCAATAACTCAATCATCAAGACGTAAGTGTTATGGCATTGCGTTATGGAATCATGCTAATAAAATTGTATAGATACATGAAACATTAGGTACTAATTAAAGTAGAAGAACTTGAATTATATGGATGCTTGGATATAGACATCCGCGACCGGTTCCACTCATGTTCGTATGTGTAAAACTGTAATTAGTTGTAAGTAGGTATGTATTGTTTTAAAAGTTAGCTGTAATTAGTACTAAGTGCAACCTGTACTGTGAGTGGAGAAATAGAAAAAAAGACTCCTTGGGAGTTTCTTGCCGCTTCTTCTTCCAAGTCCACCCACCGTAGGGATTTGTTGAAGCGATGGCGTAACTTGACTTTCGAAATGCGTTTGTAAAAACCTACTTCGAAGAAATAAATATTTGAATTTGAATTTTTTGAATTTGAATAAACTCCTTTGCAAAAAAACGGGCACTTTAGATTTTTTCGTCTCTTTAATGAAGAATAGCAAGAAAGAGGTTTTGTTGATTTGGCAATGTACTGGCATATTATTTGAAGCATCCTGGCATGATTTTTTAAATTCCAAATTTAAATTTTTAAATTAATTAAAGAAAAATAAGGATTATTGTTGATCGTCGTGAAACAGTTTTACTAATGGCGAGAATTGCTGAAACGTTTTATTAAGACTATTAAAATTTTAAAACTTTTTGGAGATTTTGGGCAAAATAAACACTAATCATTCTTTTAATTTTACATATCTACCTCTTTTTAATGAGTGATAAAGCGATAAGGGCCGGTTAAATTATAGCCCTACTGGAAGAAGGTTGTTCGCAAACTTACGTGTCTTAGCGGCTAAATATGAATCGTTCAACTGTCCAGAGGACGTGGAAACGATATCAAGAGACCAGTTCAATCAAAAGAAGACCCGGTTCACGCAAAAAACGCCGCACAGAACCAGGAGATGATCGCTTTTTGGTGAGTCAGTCGTTGCGGATTCGTAAGGCGTCAGTGTAGACCTAAAGAAAACCCTTGAAGAAGTAAGAGGAGTAGAAGTTAGCTTACGGACGGTCAATAGAAGGCTTTTGGCTGTCAATATCAAGAGGTACCACCTGGCTCGGAGCCCTAAATTACTCCGTGAGCATCGTTTTGCTCGACTTCAGTTTGCTCGCAACTGAGCTTCGTGGGCTCTGGAGGACTGGAATAAAGTTTTGTTTTCGAATGAAGCTAAAATTTCTTTATGTGGAAAGGACCGACGCCGGCGAGTTCTACGAAGACCACGGGAACGCTATGTGGATGTGTGTTTCGAAGAAATCACTCCTTATGGCGGAGGCTTCGTTATGTTTTGGGGAGCAATTAATTCGACGGAGCGTACGGAGTTAGTTTTCATAGAAAATGGAACATTAAATGCACACCGGTACATATTGAAAGTCCTTATTTCATATGTACAACCCACATTAACTGCACTTGGGGAAGATTCCATTTTTATGGACGAGACGAATGCTCGTCCGCACCGTTCTGGCGACGTGGAGGTGTACATGCAAGAAGTTGGGATCCGTCGTTTAGATTGGCGAGCTCGAAGTCCTGACCGCAATCTGATTGAGCATGTCTGGGATGTTTTAAAGAGATGGGTAAAATCGTTGTAACCAACTCCATAAAAAATCAGGGAGCTGAAAAGAGTCATTGCAGAAGAGTGGGAAAATGTTCCTCAAAAAGTTACTAAAAACTTCGTGGAAAGTATGCCCAGAACTATTCAACTGTGATTTTGGCAAGAGTAGGTCACACTCGTTGTTAGCTCTTTGATTTGTAACTTTATTCAATTAAAAAAAATAGAAAAACAGCTTGCAAAATTGTCGACCACTTGTAATTGCTTGACCGTATTGGTACATCGATATTAAAGAATTCATCGAAAATTTGAAAACAAAATGCCAGAATTCACTTCACTCGTACTAATTTGCACGATAATAAGCATACAGACTACATAAGACAATAAAATTTCATATATCAACTCCAATTGACCGTAGAACGTAAATTTCCTTAGGTGCCCGTTTTTTTTGCAAAGGAGTGTATTATTACTAGGTAATTGTAGCCCGCGTGGCTTGGATCGCAGGGCTTAGCCTTAGGGGTGGAATACGGCAAAATTAGTTTTAAGCGGATATCTACTTAAAACGTCAATCGATTTGCGATATTTGGTAATGAGTGAGTGTCCTTTAGCTTTTACATATTAATATAGTTATATTAAAAAAAGATTGGCACATAGGAAGAAAGTCAACAGAATGAAAATAATTTCATGATAATATTACACTTTTTATATAAAACATTTAAAATTTAAGTTGTGGTTAAGTATAGTTGTGATGAGGCGGAGCTTGCGGGTATAAAATTGAAGTTCCTACCAAATCTTGAATGTGGTGGTAATTACAAGATTACTGAAGCGTTATGATGAATTTGTTTCGACAGGCTATATTGTATTATTAAAGTCAAAAGGACACTAGAATACACAGGAATAAATCCAAAAATAAATAAAAAAACAGATGGAGCGTATATTTGAGTATGCAACAAAGTAAACGTGGCAGAAAAGAACTAATTTATTTCCACTTTTATCTACTGCGCAAAATTTTCAGCAAACTTGCATTGTAGTTTTTTTTCGATATCAGGAACAGAATATCCAGTGAAGTATACAATTTGGAATATTCGAACTCAGAAAGCACTTTGAGCCAAAAAACAAAAAATAATATTAGCTTTGGAGCATAAAGTACTTTAGATAAGTTCATTTAGCAAGCAAAAGATAAAAAATACCTGCTCTTAATTGATACAAGCGGACGGCATGACTAATAAGCTGTTATTGGCATAAATTTTAATAAGAATTAACTTGTCACCATTTTAATTACTGAATGGTGTTTTGCTAAAAAACATAATTAAATTTTTGGACAATGATGGACGGTTTCGCTTAGAAATTGAATTAAAACTATCGATTAATATTAATGTTAAATTATTTTAATGATTGTTCGCTAATCATAACTGCATACAAACCTTTTTTAAGTATAATTATGATTTTTATAATTTTATTATTTTGTTTGTACGGTTTAATGATAATTATGTAAATTATGCATTGATCGAGGTACGATTACCAACTAGAGTTGATAATGATGAGTCAGATGTAAGGATTGTGTCTATAAAAGATTTGCAGCAGACAGTAGGTGTGTTATGAGCCGGATGTTACCATCACACCTCTTCCTTCCTCAATGCCATTCTTGCCATTTGACTTAAATTTTATTATTTTACCAAAAAAATCTACGTCTAGAGAAAACAATAATTATGATAATTCTCTTATGACATAATATATGGATACTATACGAGTTAAAAGGTGCAATCTAACTATAGTAATTGTAACAGAATGTGTAAACGTCAGTAAGGATATTGTCCAGTGATACGGATGTAAGGATTCTTTTACGAAATACTACCTGACCAATCGACTGTGAGTCACGAGGGAAACCTTTTATACGTATACCCGACTAATCCGTGTCTCCGGTCAACGAAAAGGACAGAGACTTATCTGTACCTGAACCTTCATTGTAATCTGTGAAATATTATGTAGGTACGTGTGTGAACAAATGTTTTTACTTACTCGAGGCAGTTTGATTTTGTTTACGCTTTATTAGATGCCGTAAAATTATAACATTTTTTGTTAAGTTATTTTTAAGTTATCTGTTAAAGTCAAGTTAGCAAGTAAGTTTAAGTTAGCTGTTATTTTTAAAAGGTAACATAAAAATGGAAAAGCGCTGAGTTAAAACGTATTATAAATACTGAGTAATAATGTAATAATGAGTATATACTGAGGAATAATGTGGACAAAACATTTACAAACGCGAGGATACACTAATTACTTCTTGGGTCACTAAACTTACTGTATTCAATATATTAGGTTAGATGTTTATTGTAACAAGACAATATTTAAAATATTACTAATTCAAAAAGGAATAATGGAGGGTAAGAACCTATTTTATAATTCGTGATTTATTTCTCACGGTTGCCGAGCGAATAAAGTACCTAATTGTTTGTAAAAGACCACAAAATAATTAAAACGATATTAAATTTACTTTCTTGGAAAGTAAACTGATTTATGTATGGTGTCAAAAGATAAACGGTTTAGACTATAAATTACCGTTAAAAATAGAGCTTATAGAAAATGGTAAAACGGTACGGAATGTGTTTGAATAGAAGCGATTTGGTTATTAATATTCTGAATTGAGGATCTACCTGAGTAGGTTTAGGCAAGGCCAACCAGTTTGGATTCGCATCGTTTAGTTCAAAACTATCTGTAAAGTATCAGTCTATCACGATATTCACGATTTACATGTTGTGCAGGTTCGGCGACCATGTTTGTTTATTTTAGGTAGAATTGCTTCACCAATGTAATAGATATTGAGTAGTTTTGAAGTTTATTTATTGTTTGTAATTATTTGAGACGGTTTTAGTTGAAGAACATCTGTTATTTTGTTTAAAAAAACTTTGTCGGCTTCTCATATTGTTCTGCAACTACTTCATTGGTATTTCTGAGTACACCACCAGCAGAGGAGGTTAGCTTAGACTCAAAGAAAGATGCCCTACACTCCGAAACCTTCCATCATCCATTCCCATCATCACCCCATATTCTTAGCGTTTTGAGATACATCTAGGTATTCTTTGTATCAGCAGTATTTTTACGAGATGCAAGATGCAATGAAAAGATTCAAATAATCTACCTAAAGGAGTTATTTGTATATTTATAACTGAAATAACAGAACATATCAAACAAATTCATTAATTCCTTAAGAACATTACACATCCCAACTTGAAAACTCATGTAACCTAAAGATGCTTAAAAAATACGGGAGTACCAAAGTGGTGTAATTTTAAAAGCCAATGGCAGACTGTGGTAAATTCGAGTGGCGTTGGCGGGCTCCACATAAAAAAGCAACAGACGAATGGACAACAAAGAGAGTATAGCCTGTGAAGTCCGCAGAAGCGGGCAACTGAATGGGGCTAACGACGACGCCAACGCCCCAATGATACTGCGAGCCGGTCGGCGGATCTTTGCTGAAACATTTAGTGCACTTTTGTGTTCACTCGCATCGTTGCGTTATGAGTTTATTCACATTCGTTCCGTTCTTCTCCTTTAGAATTGTTCGTGTACGCAAGATTGGAAGTTGCGTTAATTTTTTTTCCATTTTGATGTTCTTTTATTCGTTTGTTAGTTACTCTCCTATTAGCTTGTTCAACTAACGATGTGTTTCATATTTGTAAAATGTCATACGTTTTCTATTTTTATTGGTATCATTATCAAGCTTTATCAGTATCTAAGAAGTATTTGAACAATTAATTTCTAAAGGATTGAACCAAAACCATAGGAATACCAAAACAAACAAAAGGGATGTTTACAAATTTAATGATAAACCCATACTATTATTGTAAATGCCGAAGTCTCTCTGTCTGTGACGCTTTCCGCTTTCACGGTAAATCACTGGCCCAATTTGGATGGAATTTGCAATGAAAATATTTGAAGACCCAGGGTCAGATATAAGCTACTTTGTTTTTCAAAAAACAACCCCTAAGGGGCTGAAGCAGGTTACGAAAATGAAAAATCTGAACAGATTAACCGATAAAAAGAAATTCCAATAAGATGAAGTCGCGGGCGGAAGCTAGTTGAACTTAAAGGAATTCTAACTCCGCATAAGAAACGTATTGTTAAAATGAAATTATAGTTCGAATCGTTCAATAAACGTTAACAAATAAACCAGAGTTTCTCAACTTATTGTTCGTGATTCCCACCGGGGACGTGTGGAGTCATAAAGCCTCATTCGAGGGCCTGTGCGTAAAATAAAAAACTAAGGGTTGTAGGTTACAACAAAAAAGTCGTTCTAAAACGAAACAGTAATAAAATTAGGAATAGATAGGTACGGAGGCTTAAAATCACGAAGGTAAGTAACAATGTTATGTCCTGGGACCGCCAGAAGTACATTTTTATTTTATAGAGGTCGAATATCCAAAAAGTTTGAGAAGCAATGGAATTGATAAAAGATTATATCTATAAACGTTAAAATTGCAAGTGACGTCATAATGAAACCATATTCATAGTAGCTATGTTTTAAAACCACAGCCTCACAAACGCAAAATGAATAAACATTGCTTATGAGGTCAGCATATTGCGGCGTGAGCGTGACTCACCCGTCGTATCCTTGTAAGGTTTTTACGTTTCAAAAATATTTTAAATGTTTATTTTATAGTTTCGGTGCGAGATTCTTTACCGAAATACAAACGGGTTCTATAAATACATTAAAGACTAAGGTATGTTTCGAAGCGGTCAGCTACAAAAAGTTGCGTACTAAAATACGGTAAGTAAGCTGTCTTGGCGCTAGCAGTTGAAAAAATGTTTAAACAGGATTTTGTAAATGGACATTATTAAACTTAAATAGGTTTTAGAAATATAATAAAGCTGAAGAGTTTATTTGTTTGTTTGAATGTACTAATGTCTGGAAAGAGCAGCTATATGAAAAATACTGTTTTGCACGATGGCCAAATTCTAAAGGAAGGCTATATAGGCCAGATTCTATAGGGTAT
The DNA here is from genome assembly GCA_905404135.1 of Hesperia comma. Classification (NCBI taxonomy): domain Eukaryota; kingdom Metazoa; phylum Arthropoda; class Insecta; order Lepidoptera; family Hesperiidae; genus Hesperia; species Hesperia comma. The sequence continues at coordinate 7,148,876 of FR990021.1, read as the reverse complement.
AATTTTCTTGCAGTCTTAAATATTCATTTTACCGAAGTAAAGCGAGCAGGGGTTACAAGTCATCGATATAGAATCAGTCAATCATCATATAGAAACTTCAAGTCATCATATAGAAACTTAAGTTAGCGGAAACAAACGCACAGCAAACAGATAAAGATTCTAAAAATCATGATGGGATTAATTGCGTCAATAAAATACTCCTATTACCTAATAGTTCTTCTTAAATATCTTAAAGGAACATATGATATTGATCAATTTCATTGTAGGTAGATCGTAATTTTAAAATTTTATAGTTTCATCATCAGTATCGTCATCCCAACCTATAACCGTTCCACCGCTAGGCACGAGAACTTAATCGTTTACTATGTAAATAATGTAACAATCGTGGTGTGAAATAGTCTCTAAAATAAAACTACTCTAGATTACTCGATTAAGACCTAGGTCAATATGGACGGCTTAAGGTCGAACGTGATCCATTGTTGGTGAAATCGAATATAAAGTGAAGTTAGCAAGTTAAGCGTGAACAAAAATGTAACCATATTGAATCGAGATTTAGCTGAATGCATCGGACCTTTAGCTGAGGGTCATGATCTTTGTAACAATCAATGTTATTTGAACTTATATGAATTGTACAAAAGTACTTGTTAAGCGAAATTATTTTAATCGTGAGGAGAAATTTTGAAAATTATCACGTGGGTAACACATTTCGTTATATGAATCATTTGACGTATTAGGTCGTATTGCCTTAAAGGCTCGTGGGTTCGATTCCCAGCGAGGCGAAAATTGGAGTGATGAGATTAAATTTATGTTTTCGTTAAATCGGTTAATCTTAGGCTGTCTACGACACTTAGCTCTGTGTGTTGTCTATAGTATCCACAATCCCCCAGAAATATTGTTTTTTTATCTAACATGCTTTTATTTAAGTCATTATGTTTTTACTAAAGTTTCAGACAGAGACAAGTGCCTTATCAAAGGTATCACAATTTCGTTTTAGACGGCAACGCATCTGTAATCGACCTGGCTGTGCATTGCTGCCAATGACCACTAACCACGTGGACAGTGTGGCTTTTGCCAGATGTCGCCATAAAAAGTTGCTCGGGTGCCATGACAGGTTTCAATAAAAATTTCCATCCGTTTGGGTTTATTAGCACTAAGGATACTATTACCAACGATCGTGATAAACTCGTACCTTTTATTCCTTACCTGGGCTCGTTTACTTAATTATAATATTTTTTGTGGGATGTTTTGGGTATTAAGGTCGCTCTGGGCTTCGTTCAAAAAACAGAAGTGGGATAGTCGTTTAAAAGCAATGTAAGCCTAACTTCGAATGCTTTGCCTAAGTTTTATTAATTTTCCTATTATGATTTATTAAATGTGATGAAATAGAGTTTAACTATAGAAAAAACCTATACAATCCAATTAAGCTTGTGAATAGAATGTAATAAATATATTTGAAAATAGTAATTGACAGCTTTGTTTGACATGACCTGGCATTTACCTGGTATTTATTTAGTTGGGTCATAGCTGGGTCGCTAGTCGCCGTACTTGGGACATATGTAGTTAGAAGATTCGTAGATCATAATCAATGAAAATCTTTCGTTACTGAATGACTGACAGGTAAAGCACAGCTGAAACTACCAAACGCAAGCTGATATTTGGCATGTATGGTCCTTAGGAAGTGTATGGGAGCACTGAGAGGATTTTTCGAAACTCCCCCATTAAGGAATAAAAAGAGGATCAACTGAAACAAAAATTCTACGCGGATGAAGCTGCTATAAAAATCTAAACACTTAACCGTTGATTATACTTTTTCATTGTTATTAAGGACTGTTCAAATTAGAGAAACGGACTCGCAAGATAAATATAATAAGTAAGTATATACGTTTTGTAATGATTCAACCGGTGTCGGCTGGTAGGTTCAGTGGAAAAGTTCAAGGTAATAGTCAGCTTGTGTTGCATCTCAGTCGTGTCCTCAATTGATCATTTTGTTAACAAAATTAACGTCTTACTGGTAATGTTTTGAAATAGCAAATGAGATTTTTGTGTCGAGATTTATTAAACAGAACAACAGAATTGTCTTTGCCTCTCGATGTGTCTATTATTCAAATTTTATGTGAATTGATTGAATAAGTCTTTAAATCTTTGAAAAGGGTATAGACTGAATTTTGATAAGTTAGCGCTTGATAATAACAATACATACGGGCCTACTGGAAGAAATTTCTTAAAGGAATAAGTAGTGCCCTTGTACAAACTGTCATATATATTTTGTTTCTTTTTAAATATTTGTGTGTACAAAATTAATAAATAAATAAATAAATACATTTCAGTAATATTATTGTATAATGGTGATATACAATATGTACATACATATATGATATATGTAGGTATAGCTATGGGAAATTTATACTGAAATTAATTTTGATGAAATGCGATTTAAATTCATGTTTTATTACACGTTTGAACAGTTGGATAAAAATACTTGTAGAATTCAAAGTATAAGTTACCCATTACGTCATCATCGAATTTTTAAAAAATCTAATATAAAAGGCTGAATAACCTCCGTAAACATACAAATGCATTATAACAATCCGGAATCCTGTTTTGATTTGCTCTTGACCCGTTTTATATTAATAACGTCACATGTGCTAAGTAAGCGACAATATAGCTGTGATCAAGCATCGTTTGCAATATTGTTAACTCGTCATATTGTTGCGTGCACAATTCTCACGTACTGCATTTGTTTTGTTGACTCATGATAACATTCTAATGGATAATGCTTCCTTGTAGATAATGAATATATTACGTATTGTTAATTTGATGTGTCATTGTTTCAATTGATTGTGTGATACGAAAATTTGATTACGATTTAAGATTATCTTACTTCTATTGCAATATACTGTACTGTATTATTTTTGCAGCAAATTTTATAAATAACCATATTTCTCTATTTTCAAATTTCACAAAATCCTAATTACCGCCTGCGCTCGTTCGCTTTTAATAGTTTTTCGTAAGATAATTCCAAGTGTTGATCAGTTACAGATTTGTCCTTAAGGGCTCCTTCCATCCTTGAGTCTTAGTCAAGTCCTGCCCTATGCTGAACAACAGACAAGGCAATTGTATCAGGTTTTCCTGTTAAAGATTGCTGTTCTTTCTATTACGCAGTTAAATTCCAAATAAAGATAGGTACTACGGGATGAAACTCTGTACGAGTATAAAAGGAAGCAAAGAATAATGTATTACATTATTCTATAAACCTCTACGTGAATTGGCGTGAGAGGTTGCTTGTTAGTGTCAAATATACTCTCGTAACTCTAAGCTCATGTTACATTTGTATACGTCAGTTGACGCAAAAGCTTCAATAAATCGCAAAGAAGTTTAAAATATCGGCGCCTGAGCTTTTGTAAAGATGAAACTTACATACAATTACGGAGATGCTTTAAATTGTTAATTTTACGCCTGCTAATATTTGTTGTTATTTTTAAAATTGATGTATTAATTGGGTTATTAAGTTATTAACGTCAAGAATTAGGTAATGAATATATGTGGACAGTAGATTACTCCTTTCATCCCACAGTTAAAAGCACCTTTCGAAACAGCGGTAGACAAAAAAATATGTTTATAATATATTGTAAAAGTACTTGCTTGATTAAATTCATGTAGCATTTGAACTTGAGTTTGCCGTAGGTTGTTGTGTCCTTTTTTGTTTATCATAATTATTATCTGTATACTCGTAGTTAGTTGGAGTGAAGTGAATTGAATTGCTTATTGGTTAAAATTAAGTCAAGTCTAATAAGCTGCTTTTTAGAGAATTCATAGCTAGCATAAGTTATTGATAATATTTTTGATTGTTAAAAATTTAAGTTCATTAATTTCAGTGTGACGTAATAAGTCCATTTACGCACCAATTCACATTTTATATTTTCGAGACCGATTCTTAAACATTAAAATAATATTTACCCTGTTTTCAACTTACAATACTTTCTTTATTAGGGTAGGGATGTCCCATGTGAATAATTTTCACAAGTCAATGTCAATTATCATTTATCAAGTTAGTGTATGAATATGTAAAGGTAACAAAATAATAACTATTGAACGAGACTGAGTGGTATGGAGCGATATAATTATTACAACTTATTCTTCATTTAGGTAAGTCGTCAACTGTAAGTTCACAAACCTGCAACGAACCACAAAGGACGAAATACAAAAAACAACAACAGTTCGGAAACTATAATTCAATAACATGATTCACCACAAAACTTTACACCATTTGTCCTTTGCTTTTGTACCATTGATTGTGGACAAACATCACGTAACTCCGACACTACTGAAATTCGTCAATAACATTTTATTGTTTGGGGAATGGGAATAATAAGAGCGGTAACATTTTTTACTCTCAGTAAATGCTGAGATTTTATTAATTAGGGCGATATTTTCTGTTTACTTATAGTCTGTAAGTTTTGTTTGTTTTGAATTGTGTTTATTAATATTTTTTTTACTTTTTCTACTTTTTCGGTCGCCAAAGCATATCTTTTCTTACGATGACGTTACTGATATCTCTCTATTTGCGTCTACTGCGGAGATTTTAATGTACTTAACCAAAACACAGATTCGAGGAAATAAGTCCAATGTTGGAGATGGGAACATGAATATTTTTGTTAAATAACTTTCTGACATAAATGGATAATAGATTGCGGTGAAAATTGACATGCATTTCGAAATGGGAGGGTGGTTACAATACTCTGTGCAAAACATTTTGCTAATCGTTCTATTTCAGTAGTCTGTGGATGATATACACTCAACGAGCCAGCAGTAATGCTTTCAGGATATTATTGGGCGGCCACAGCATTGAAGTGCATCAGGCATGTTCATTAAGGCGAGTGCGGTCAGCTTTCACGCCTTATGGGCACGAAATCGGCCTCAAGGCTTTAGGGACTAAGATACAGTAATAATAATATCCTGGAGGCTTCATATGGCTTCTCTCGTCATGTAAGTGATTTTTATTTGATGTATCTTCGATAGTTACAATTAAATTTTTAAATGTACTGTGATGATGGCTATCACACTGGCTGCAGCAAGGACGATGAACTTCCCTATCGATAGGTTATTTCCCAAAAATAAACTTCAGCAGCATCTTCCCACACAGTTTATTACAACACATACACAATACATTATTCTCTACACTTTATCCTTTATTACATTTAATTACCAATTAATTTTACAAGTATACATTCGGGCAGAATTTCCCCTTACAACTGTTACAAAAATAATGTGCTGAACTAGCTTCGTCTGCCATATTTATATCCTACCCTCAACATCCACTATACAATTAAATCGGAAGTCAATAACACTTATATAATTTCAAACAATAATAATTGTATTCATTAATGATTCGTAACAATTAATTATTATACACAGGTAATTATTGTAATTAATATTTAATGTTGGGGTATATCGAGCGCCGGAAGTAGAACTTCTAACAGTACTTTTATTAGTCTCTGGAAGCAATAAAAATAGTCTATTGATGCAAATATGTAAATAGTATGACTTTTCTATAAATTTATTTAAATTTTTACTCTTGAGTCTTTCTTGAATTGAAAACATGCAACTTGAAAGCTAAACAATTGAAAATGTTAGTTAATGCTCACGATACGCATCATGAAGCTGGTAATTATTGTGTAACTTTTGCAATTTTATCGCCTTTCACCCAAAAACAGGTTTAGACCCTTGCTATTTAGGGCCTTTTCTAGATATGACATTAACCGGAGTAATGGAAAAATATTTCCTTATTTCTTTTAGCGCTCATAGAAATATTACTTTGTATTCGGGAGGTGTTAGTGAGCAATATCGCGATATCCTCAGTTTCTTAAGCGAATGGCTGTGTAGTATTAACTTTATTATTCCAACAATGGGTGTGCGACGGAAATGGAATAATAAGCGCTGTTTTACGTCTTTAATCCGTGGTATGAATTGGTTGTAGCGAGATTTGATTTTCGAAGGCATATGAAGTTGGACCTTAATGTTGAAGTTGATATCTGTGAATCGACACATTCGGCGGAATTTCTAAGTGGTGCTTAGGCGACATAGTGTTATTTATGTGTCAGCGGTAATATTAAAAGAGGCAGTGTTTAATTTTGAGATAAGGCTTTATCTACATAGGCCTATAAATAATTTATATCATAAGACGACTAGGACATAAGAAATCAAAGCAAAGAGCTTCATGATAAGAAAGAAGACGTTGAGCCATTTTTAAGTAGATAAGTAATCTTCTCTTGTAATTAAAGCAATAAAACCGGTTGCTTAAATGGTCTAGCATTTCATCATACAGAATAAACAAAGTATAGTTAAAAATTTTCTACTTATAGGTATATTTAATCAATCATTACAACTGAATACAATTTGATAATTCTGATATCACAAGACGTTTGGCTAGGTTCACGAGTACTATTAAATCAAACGGACGAATAAGAGAGATTTGGTTAAAAATCGAAATAATTTCAAATACTTCGGGAAATCAATTGCCAATTTACCGGTCATGTTTGAGCTAGAATTTACTTGGAAAGGAAATGAATATACTACATTGGCGTTCACGCTGAATCCTACCATAGTTGTTTGCGTTTTCGCTATGGTAAATATTTGTGCTTTCCACCTGTCCCGCCGTATCCCAGTCATCCCTTGCGTTGCTCGTACTAGGTTTGAATTGAGTTTAGTTTTCCTATTCAAAATCTATATTTGCAGCGTTGAGTGGAAACGTTGTAAGTCCAAAAGGAAAATTTAAATGGGAAAGTAACACCTCTAACTCTGAGCCATGTCTAATCTACTTTCAATATGGTTTTGTGTAATGGAATCTTTCAGTCTAATTTTTACCAATTTCAAGAAGCCTGATAAATCTGAAAATCTGCAGTGATACGGAAATTTGATTAAATCCTGGGATGTGGCCAATTCACGGAATATATTAAACACAGTCATGTATATTGTCCGTTTGGTGCAATGGATTCCAACTCAGATATCCGTTACAAGAGTCCTGTATTCGACTCCCAGCGAGGCGGTAAGAAGAAGTTTCAATTTCTGTTCTACGTCTGAATGTGTGCGTATTGTTTGTGATTTCGATACCCCCACAACAACGGCAATCATATTACGGGTCTATGAGTGTGAAGCGTTACATCATTTCGTTAAATATAATTAATGTTTAATTTGAAAACTGTACTACAGTCGACCACCAGTTCATATTGACAATCGCAAATCAGGCTCAAATATGTCTACATAATGAAACAATATATAACATTGATCATTTGTTGCGATAAGTAGCAATCTATCCTGCACACCAATCAGTGTAGCAACTACGAATTACATTAGTGTTTTAGATAGTCATTTGACGTGTCTTAAATAACAATCCTACTTCGACATATTTAGGTTACTGTACCGGTTTCCCCTTCAATCTTAGCGCGTAGGGGTCAAAGATATGGATTAAGACTGATATGGTTGGTCCACTGACGGCTGTGCCAATATTCAATCTGTCTCTATTCCTTAGTTAAATTAGGTATAGTTTAGTAGTTAAATTCATAATTGCAACCCATAACTGTTCAACATGTATATAATTATTTACGAGAGGTAAAAGCCCATAGTCTATCGCGCTAGCCGAGTTTGGATTGGCAGGCTTCAAAACCGTTAGAAAAAATATAGGGAAGGCTCAGGTTTGCAGATTTACTATGTTTCTTTTCACTACAGCAAAATAAAATTAACATTCGGAAGTCTAGCGTTTAAACCACTTAGCTATGACTGTCACTGTAGGTAACTATTCACGTATTCCGAGGTTGATCACAATGATTTGGTATTATTTAAAACAGCTAATACCTGTTTTATCTCTTATCACGATAAGCAATCTCTCCTCTTTGTATAACAGAACTTTTTCTTATTTCTTCTTATTTGTGTTTGTCAAAAAATGCGTTGATGGCCTGGAAAGTGTCGAACTAATGTGCAAGGATGGACCCGACCTCTTTCCATTAGTTACATTCAACTGTTTGTTACCTATATTTTTACTACTCATTTCTGCTGCTATATCTATTCATAACCTCGTCACCATGTGTACTATATTCAACGCGATAATAAGCAAGTAAGCAAATGATCGGAAATATACCTAATTCAAGAGTTTCCTCCAGACACACTTCCATCATACAGGTAAAATAATGCAAAATTTCAAAATTCTTTCACTAACGTAACCCTAAACCTATTGACAAATTAATATAAAAAAATAATTCAACATCGACTTGTATGTAACAAGTAAAAAGCCCAGTAAAATTTTATGAGTACAAAAAATATATAGTCGATTTAAAAATTTCTTCCTTATTTAAGTCAGTTTAAAAATGTAAATATCCTACTTACAGAATACTATAGTTGAGTCATCGAATATCGATTTGCCATTTTCCGCCAAAACTAAACTTATTACCTGTGCTCATAGTTCAATTTAGCTTGTCAGAAAAAGTTACTTAATACATTTTTACATAACGCCGTCAATCTTAAATGTGCCTTAATCACATTGGCGGAACGCTGGCATTTGTGTGCCATGCAAATTTAACGAATTCCAGATAGAATTCAAACGGAGTTTAGATATTGATAGCACCACGTCGAGTCTCCATACCGCGTGACGTATTCTCGCCTCAGCCCCCGACTATTACATACGTGAGAATATTTGTTTTAACGTCCTTCTTAGATGTACGACTAGGTGAGTTGTGCTAAGGAATTTGTGTTACTGCGTCCAAAACAACTTATTTTACAATTCGCGATCTTTTACCATTAAGATTATTTTACGTTTTAATGTCTTCAAGTATCTAAACGATCGATTAAATATTTTAATTGAAAATTTGTCAATATTGTCACTTCTGATTGTTAGGTGTAAAATGTGTGTTAAGTCTGCCAAACCACACTTGGACAGCACTGTATGACGTTAACCTCACATTATAAGAAGGGACCCGTATTCTTCAGCTGTGATGGGTTGAGAAGAAGAAAATTTAATAGACTAAATTATGAACATTAAGCAAAAAACAAGTAAAATAAAAAGTTTTTATTGAAGATTTTTTTACTATTACGTAAATTTAAGTTTTTTAAGAAGACAAGGTTATATGCACTTCAAAACGGCAGAGAATAGAATCTTTAAAATCTTACATTGTTTCGTTTCTATCTCGTTGCAGCCAGTAAGACAAATGACTTGGTCGTTCAGATGCATGTAATACGTCATTTACGGCTTCCTAAATGCGAACTCAGTGCCGTGCTACTTACGATGCTGTTACGTAGCATCACGTAATGTCTTTGTACCTAATACATAAAATTTTCCACGTGCCGATGAAATTAAACATAAACAAAACTTAACAGAGCACTGCGATGAAACGCATAAGCCTACGTTTAATAATAACGATAGAACCTATAGGTACTGTATTTTTTTGTTTTTATTTGTGAACAACTGATCTGAATATTATCTTTACGTTACTATGATACATAAGTATCTACCTAAAGGAGAACATCATATTTGGGCCTGGAGCGAACAGCTTGTACAATACCCTCAAATAATCTTGCATATTTTAATACATCCATTTCATATTTAAAAATCTAGTTACATCATATTATTAAAATATTAAACGACTAAAGTATATTGTGTGCGCGGTGCGTAAGACGACTATATTTGATTATTCCCATCATTTTCCGCAAAAACGGAATATGCACAATGTGGTAACAATATCCTCGATCTAAAAAGCGATGTCTCATGCATGTTCATATTCCAGGTCCTTAAGAAAGTTGCTGGTCTCCTTTAATAACTATCAAGCAAGCAACGGTTACCGAGGTATTGTTCCTACTAAAGACGAAAAACAGTTACGTAATATTTAGTATCAGATTTCAAAACTAAGTCATAAACACTTGTATAATAACGATACTTTAAATCAATGCCTAGGGCTTCCATTATTTCATTCACAATAGCTACTCAATACAAAAATATAATTGAACTTACAACACTCTGGATTTACAAGAACAGTGTCGCAATGAACTGGCAATTCGTGATCAACTTGTTATAGCGTTTCTGTTACTAGAACGGGGACAAACATAGATCAATGCAATTTTTTCAACTGTTTCAAATTTAACTGTTTTAAAATTTCGATTTTTCATGACCAAGTAGTTTCGGCCCGCGGTTTCAATCGCATGGTATGGTAAAACAAAACACCGGTAAATTATCTCTTGGGATTGTTTTTAAGGGATAAAACTATGTCATAATTAATACATAATAGATTTTATCTTTGACAATGACGAATTGCCATACAAACTTTCATCCGTTGTTTCAACCCTTTCAACTCATTTTTTCGCTATTGTATCTTAGTACCAAAATTTAAAATTGGTTCGGTGCTTTAGGGTTGAAAGCCCTTACAAACAGTCATAGTTATTAACACTAGTATGGATATATACTTAACTTTAAATGTACCACAATAAATTTAAACGGAAATGAAGAAAAATTATGTAATTCTAACGATTTAACTGTGCTATTGTGAGATTTACGACGTGAATGTATGTAGGTACGGTAACAATCTAACAACCCATTTGACAGGGTCTAATAAATTATTGTAGTCATAAATTTAGTGTTACACAATTCCTACATCCTATGCGACATGTTTATCATATAAAGTAAACGATTTGTAAATATATTGTTGTTGTTCATATAGACCATTTTCTAGTGTTTGTAGTGGAACTATCGCGTTGATCTTTTGTTGGAAGAATACTGAATCTAGGAAATAGGAAGCGATCATCGCCTACAATCGTAAGAAGAAAGCTGCTATTTATTTTTAAATTGGTTCGTCTTTTTCCATTTCATACAATAGACACTATCAACGTCTACTGAATACTCGGCATGTGAAATGATTTAAAGCAATAACTAATGTTGACTCTTCAAGGAATTTTAATTTATCCTTAAAAACAACAGATATAAAAAGATTAAATATGCATTTAATTTTCGACCGAAAAAAAACTTATGCTTAAAATCATTATTTTGTGACTTGCCAAAATGTATGTGACAGACAGGCAATATGCATTTTCTTTTCATTCAATTATGAATAGTTATAGGTAAGTTGATATAGTATGGTTTTTATTTTTGCTTTACATAATTACCTGTGTTGTTAGTTGTTACTAACTATTAAAGTTCTTTAATTGTAAAATAATTATGTTATGATAATCTGAATAATAAGTAAATTAATTAATTGAAATAACGTCTTTAATGCATATTTATAAAACGTTTATTACCTTCTTTCTTTTTTGCTGCTCATACTTTATGAAAAGTGTTATGTTTGTGTATTAGCACTAAGGTTTGCATGTGTGCGTGAGGCAACAGCCCGCGCCATCTTGTTACATTAATTAAACAGTGTGCAACTAGCTACCGCGTTTGAATGGTCGTCCCCGCTCCCTTACATATAAAACACGTGGCGGCGACTCGGATCCAGCGTGTTCTTTCATTTATAGTTCAAAATGTCGTTAGGGGGTTCCATTGGAATATTTACTAGCTTTGATCACCAGGTACAAGACTGGGGCAGTTATAAAGCGCGTCTAAATCAGTGGTTCATAGCAAACGATATTGACGCGGGGAACGACAAGGCGAAGGTCAAACGAAGAGCGGTGTTACTAAGTGCCCTCAGTGAATCGACTTTCAAACTAGCCAGGGACCTAGCACTGCCGAAGAAGTTAGAAGAAGTGGATTTCGATGCGATTGTGACACTTTTAGATAACCATTTTACACCCAAGCGGGTGGGGTTCGCCGAGAAGTCCATTTTTTATTCTTCCATGCAAAGGCCGGAGGAGAGTCACAATCAATGGGCGGCCAGGCTAAGAGGTCTGGCGGCACACTGCGGATTCAAGGATCTGGAAGAAGCATTACTCGACAGATTCATCATGGGCATGTTGCCTGGGCCGGAGCGCGACAAGCTATTCGTCCAGGAGCAGAAGGACTTCAACCTAGCGAAGGCCGTGGACTTAGCCGAGAGCGTGCGGTGCGCGCGCCTGGCGGCTTCCGCGCCCCCGGGAGGCGGGGCGCTGGCTGCCGCCGCCGCCGGCGCGGCCGCCGCGAGCGCCGACGCAGTGTTTGCGATAACGAAAAAAGAAAAGTGTAGTGTGTGTGGGTTTTCTAACCATAAAGCAAATCGGTGCCGGTATAAAAACTATCAGTGCAAATTGTGTAACCGCAAGGGTCATTTACGTAAAATGTGTACCTCTAATAAAGTAAATTGTGTAGAGGAGGTAACGGTGAACGAGGGCGATGACGGTGAGTCGTTGATTAATTCTATTCGCTGCAAAAAGGGTGAGCCCATGATGGAACGGGTTTCAGTCGGCGGTCTGTGGTTAGAGTTCCAGGTAGATAGTGGTTCAGCTGTAAGTATATTGCCAAATGAAATGTATTGTTCAGAACGATCGAAATAGCGTGAAATTATAGTGAAATCAGATAGTGCGTGTACATAGTTTTATTAAGTAAATAGTGCGAATAGAATAGTGATAGAATAGATAGGTATTTGATTGTGTTTTCATAGTTATAAGTTTTATTTGTGTTCTTTATAGTTTGTTTTTAATAAATATACGCGTTTTTGCCTTTTATTTACCCCATAGGATAGTTATATAGTTAGGTAAATAGGTACGATAGCGTAAATAGATTTTATAATAGATTCCTAATAGATTATGTAAGAAAATAAGAATTATTTTCTTAGGGGTTTCAATATGGTATTGCTTCCGAGGTGTAAATAGGATTGGGGTTTCGATATGGTCTTGCTTCCGAGGTGTAAATAGGCCTCATTTAGGAGTGAAAGAGATAGCATATAGTCTAAGCAAGATAGCAATACAACAAGATTGTAAGACAGAAACAGCTGTATTGTAAGAGAAAGATAGAAATAAAGAACTTTCTAGAACGCGCTCGAAGCCACGCCCCCATCGGGTATAAATATAGCGAGCCCGCCGTGCGAAGTCGCATTCGGATGGCATTCGGAATCCAGAAAACAGGAAGAAAACAGGAAGAAAAATAGGAAGAGGCAACAGTGCATAGTGAATAGTGTATAGTGCAATAGTAACGGGCGGCGGCAGACAGGCGCGGGCTAGACAAGAACAGAAACGTCAAACTAGTCTTTTATTTCTCCCCCCGCACCTCATTCTCCTCATTCACCGGCACCGTGGTAGGTAGACTGGCGCGTCAATCACCAGCAATAGCAAGGTGTCTATACGCGTTGAATAGTATAGTGTAATAGTCTGGCACAAGGAGCGTCCAATAGTAGGTGCCCGGCGTGTATAGAACATTTTCTGGTCCTTCGAGAACCGGATAGACGGATAGCCGGATAGACCATTTTCTGGTCCTTCGGCAGCCGGATAGTCAGGATAGTCAAGATAGTCAAGACGAGTCAAGCATGCCTACCACGCGAAGCGGACGCACGGCCACGCCGGTCGAGGAAGAATCGGAGCAGTCGTCGGGTACCACGGCAACGAGCACCAACACCGTCACCGCCACTACGACGACCGAGCAGTCAGCGGGAACGACTGCAGCCACGTCGGAGCCTGCGGTCACGAAGGAGGCCATCGACGCTGCCATGAAGAATAATAGCAAACCCGCGACCATGAAGAGTGCTACGTCGAAGAAGAAGGAGAAGGCGCTACGTATAGCCCGCGCCAAGGAGGACCTGCTTGAACTCAAAGTCAAGCTCGCCGCCGCTCGCCTCGCCTCAATCGAATTAGAAGATTCTGATAGTGAAGACGACGACAGCGTGCACACCGACGCGGACGCCGCTTCGAAGCGAGTCAACCAGTGGCTCGAAGAGACGGATCCTGCCGAAGCCCGCGCCACCACGACTGCCGCCGTCCAGCCGCCGCACGAGAAGCGGACGGAGCACGCCGCCGAATGTGATAGTGATAGCAAGAAGGACATCGCCACGCACCCAGCTCAAGTGAATCTGTCGGACCTGGCGTCAGCGATCGCCCTCGCCGCACGTACCAATACGTGCAATAGTTATAGGTATATGGAGCTGCCGACTTTCTCCGGGTCTCATCAAGAATGGCTCTCGTTCAAGACTGCCTACATAGAAACAGCGAAGATGAACACGGAAATAGAAAACATAGCAAGATTACGTCGTGCGCTCACAGGACGAGCGAAGGAAGCCGTCAATAGTTTATTGCTCTACGGAGCGAAGTCGGAAGAAATAGTGAACTCGTTAGAAGCTCGTTTCGGTCGACCGGACTGCATAGCACTATCGGAAATCGAGCAACTACGAGCCCTGCCGCGCCTCACAGACAACCCACGTGACATATGTGTGTTCGCCAGTCGCGTCAACAACATCGTGGCTACACTGCGTGCGCTCAAGAAACGCCACTACCTCTACAACCCGGAAGCAACCAAGGCTACAATAGAAAAATTCACGCCGACTATTCGATATCGTTGGTTCGATTACGCGGCGGAGCAACCGGAAGAGGAAGCGGACTTGGAAAAATTGGCGCGTTTCTTGGATCGGGAAGCAACGCGTTGCGGACCCTACGCACAGCCGGAGCAGTACGTCGAAGCTACATCGGGACATAATAGACATAATAGAAGCCAGCGGACGTACAACGCAGTGAAAACAATAGAAAAGTGCATCATTTGCAACGAGGAAAACCACGATGCAGTCAAGTGCAAGCGAATATTGGAGGCGACGGTCGAAAATAGATGGGACATAGCCAAAGAGAAGAGGTTATGTTTCGCGTGCCTGCGCTATAGATCGAAGAACCACAGCTGCAAGAGGAAGCGATGTGATATAGACGGGTGCAACTACTGGCATCACCGGCTGCTACATAGTGATAGAAACAAAATAGAAAAAGCGGCCAACGAGACGGTGACGTCAACCTGGGTGTCCGGATCCACCGCCTATTTGAAAATAGTTCCGGTTCGCGTCTCCGGACCGGTGGGAGTAGCAGACACGTACGCGCTCCTAGACGATGGATCAACAGTCACATTAATAGAAGAGGACATCGCTAACCAAGTTGGACTTCGTGGACAGCTGCAGCCACTGCGCATAGACTCCATAGGGGAGCAGAGTGTCTCCCATGCATCGCGTCGAGTCACAATGAAGATACGAGGAACGTCGAATAGTACCTACAGGATCCAGGCCAGGACCATGAAGAACCTCAAAATAGCACCGCAGACCATCACGGAGAAAGATATAGATGGATGCAAACATTTGGAGGACCTGCCGCTTCGATATAGCCCAGCTAAGCCGCGAATATTAATAGGTCAGGACAACTGGCAGCTGCTGCTATCCCAGGAGGTCAGGAAGGGCTCCAAGCATCAACCGGTTGCATCACTTACTCCGCTGGGATGGGTCCTGCACGGCGCTCGGTCCTACGGTACTCAACGGGCACATAGAGTGAATTTCATTGCCAGCTGCGAAGAGAACATGGACGCGCAACTTCGGGAATTCTTCACCGCCGATATGATGATGATAGAACCCAAGCAACCGTCGACGTGTGAGGAACAGAAGGCGCTCCGACAGCTGGAAGAGGGAGTTGTGAAAATAGACAATAGTTATCAAGCCCCGTTATTATGGAAAAAAGGTGACGTTTCCCTGCCGAATAATTACGAAAATACGCTACAACGTCTGCGTACAATAGAAAGGAAACTCGACCGCGATCCAGTGTTAAAGGAAAAATATAGTCAACAGATGCAAGCCCTAATAGAAAAAGGATACGCCGAGCTTGCACCCGCCGTGACGTCGAATCGAACCTGGTACCTCCCGCACTTCGCCGTCGTCAACCCACTGAAACCGGGAAAAATAAGAATAGTGCACGACGCCGCAGCCAAGACTCGAGGTGTATCACTGAACGACCACTTGCTCAAGGGACCGGACCTCATACAGTCATTACCGGGTGTGCTTATGAGATTCCGTCAGCGAAAAATAGCAGTGACAGCCGACATCAGGGAGATGTTCATGCAAGTTAAGGTCAAGCCGGAAGATAGAGACGCACTTCGGTACTTGTGGCGGGGCGATCGACGTGACGACAGGCCGCCGGAAGAATATAGAATGACGTCACTCATTTTTGGTGCATCGTGTTCGCCTGCAATAGCGATTTATGTGAAGAACATCAACGCAGCGCGATATAGAGATCAAGATCCGCAATCCTACGATGCAATAGTTAGAAATCATTACGTCGACGACTTACTCAACAGTTACGACAATGAGGATGAAACAATAGAGGCCGCACGTCGAATAGCAGCGATACACAAGGAAGCGAACTACGAGTTGAGGCAGTGGGTCTCAAACAGTCAGCGAGTGTGCGACGCGTTGGCGCCAGGGGTGGCGCAACCCGACGTCGCGTTGAACGTCGATCAGAAGATAGAACGCACACTGGGCATCATCTGGAGACCGCGAGAAGACACGATAGGTTTTAACCTCAACTTGGCCCGACTTCCCCCCGACGTGATCGATAGTAACAACCCGACTTGGAACAAGAATAGAACCCCGGCCGTGAAAAATAGTCATAGAAAAATTCACGTACAGACGGATCGAAAATATATAGAAATAGACGTGAAATACCTACAGCGGGCCGAAGAATTATTACTACGCGTGTCACAGCGAGATTCATTCAATAGCGAGCTCCATCACATAGAAAATAGCAAGAAGGGGTTATTACGCACGCTAGCGGTCGAAATAGTGAATGGAATCATCAAGATTAAATCAAGGATAGACGCGGCTCGGAACATAGACGAACAGACACGGCACCCTCCTGTCATGAGCGGCGATCATCACATAGCAAGATTATACATAGAATACGTACATAGAAGATTACATCACGCGGGAGTCGAAGCCACTATAAACGAATGTCGGACGAAATATTGGATAACTCGGATTCGAACCGTGGCCCGCATGATTATACATAGATGTCTACTATGCCGCATGCGCAGGAGGTCGCCGCCCGAGCCGTCAACGGGTAATCTACCGCTCTGTAGGTTAGCACATCATAATAGACCTTTTACCTTTACAGGGGTGGATTACTTCGGGCCAGTGACAGTCACCGTCGGTCGCGCAGTCCAGAAAAGATATGTGGCCCTGTTCACATGTCTCACCACTCGCGCCGTGCACCTGGAGATCGCGCCATCACTCACGACGGGATCCGCGATCATGGCGCTGCGTCGGTTCATCGCGCGCCGTGGCTGTCCGACAGAGATCTGGTCTGACAACGGGACCAACCTCCATGGAGCCGACCGGGAACTGCGTCGAGCCATAGATGAAGCAACCTCACACGAAGCCGCGACCCGCGCCATCAGCTGGCGCTACATACCTCCTGGTGCCCCATTCATGGGCGGGGCCTGGGAACGCCTGGTGAGGAGCGTGAAGACCGCCCTCAACGCCACGCTGACGGGCCGCCATCCGAGCGAGGAGGTCCTCGCTACACTGCTCGCCGAGGTCGAATTCACCGTCAATAATCGACCTCTCACCCACGTCTCGGTGGATCCCCACGATCCCGAGGCACTCACGCCGAATCACTTCCTGCTGCTGGGTCCAGCCCTCAATCCGGCGCCGGGTACCTTCAACGACGGCGACCTGATACACCGAGGACACTGGCGGGCGTCCCAGCGCCTGGCGGACCTCTTCTGGGAGCGGTGGGTCAAGGAGTGCCTACCTGACCTGCAGCGACGACGCCAGCCTCACGGGAGAGGCGAACAGCTGACCAACGGCGACATCGTGCTCATCGTGGACAACACCCTGCCGAGAAACGTGTGGCCCATAGGACGAGTCATAGCTACGTACCCTGGAGGGGACGGAATAGTGCGAACAGTGGATGTGCAAACAAAAGGTGGAGTGTTGCGTAGACCAGTGAAAAAACTTATAGTGATTACTCAGGACGATCGTTCTTCCGCGAGTGATTAGTGAACCTTGTGATGTGTGTACTGCGGTTCACGGTGGGAGGAATGTTCAGAACGATCGAAATAGCGTGAAATTATAGTGAAATCAGATAGTGCGTGTACATAGTTTTATTAAGTAAATAGTGCGAATAGAATAGTGATAGAATAGATAGGTATTTGATTGTGTTTTCATAGTTATAAGTTTTATTTGTGTTCTTTATAGTTTGTTTTTAATAAATATACGCGTTTTTGCCTTTTATTTACCCCATAGGATAGTTATATAGTTAGGTAAATAGGTACGATAGCGTAAATAGATTTTATAATAGATTCCTAATAGATTATGTAAGAAAATAAGAATTATTTTCTTAGGGGTTTCAATATGGTATTGCTTCCGAGGTGTAAATAGGATTGGGGTTTCGATATGGTCTTGCTTCCGAGGTGTAAATAGGCCTCATTTAGGAGTGAAAGAGATAGCATATAGTCTAAGCAAGATAGCAATACAACAAGATTGTAAGACAGAAACAGCTGTATTGTAAGAGAAAGATAGAAATAAAGAACTTTCTAGAACGCGCTCGAAGCCACGCCCCCATCGGGTATAAATATAGCGAGCCCGCCGTGCGAAGTCGCATTCGGATGGCATTCGGAATCCAGAAAACAGGAAGAAAACAGGAAGAAAAATAGGAAGAGGCAACAGTGCATAGTGAATAGTGTATAGTGCAATAGTAACGGGCGGCGGCAGACAGGCGCGGGCTAGACAAGAACAGAAACGTCAAACTAGTCTTTTATTTCTCCCCCCGCACCTCATTCTCCTCATTCACCGGCACCGTGGTAGGTAGACTGGCGCGTCAATCACCAGCAATAGCAAGGTGTCTATACGCGTTGAATAGTATAGTGTAATAGTCTGGCACAAGGAGCGTCCAATAGTAGGTGCCCGGCGTGTATAGAACAGTATAATAATAACTTTAGTCATGTACCATTGGCGGCCACTAGTAAAAAGTTACGTAGTTATACAGGGGAACATATTCAAACCGTGGGTTATGTTTCACTACCCGTGTCGTACAACAATATTACGCAGGAACTTATTTTTTTTGTAGTACGAAACGGCGGCCCGCCGTTGCTAGGTCGCGATTTTATTAGACTGTTTAACTTGGAGATCTCGCCAGTAAATAACATTCATTCGTCAGACGACTCGGAGGCTGCGTTTATTAGGGAACTAACCTCTAAATTCCCGAAGTTATTTTCAGGCAATCTGGGGACTTTTAATAAATACACAGTTGAATTAAAATTGAAACCGGACTCTAAACCAATTTTCTTTAAAGCCAGATCCGTTCCATATGCTTTAAAAGACAAAATCGACAAGGAACTGGATCGCTTGGTAGGGTTAGGTATTTTACGGCCGATCGACCACTCCGACTATGCTTCACCGATTGTGCCAGCATTAAAAAAAGACGGGGGAATACGTATTTGTGCAGATTTTTCTGTCACTATTAATAAGCAATTAATAATCGACAAATACCCCTTGCCAACCGTACAGGAACTTTTTGCCAGGTTACACGGTGGTGTTCATTTTAGTAAGTTGGACTTATCAATGGCTTACAACCAGTTTCGTTTAAGTGAGTCTTCCCAAGAGCTCACGTGTATAAATACCCATCGCGGTTTATTCAAGTTCACTCGTTTAGTTTTCGGTTTGTCGAGCGCGCCGGCAATCTTTCAGCGAGCTATGGAGTGCTTACTGGCGGGCCTAGAAGGCACGGTATTTTTTCTCGATGATATTTTAGTTACGGGAGAAAATCAAACTGTGCATAAAGAAAGATTATTGGCAGTTTTGCAGCGCTTAGAGGATGCCGGGTTGTCACTTCAACATAATAAATGTGAATTTTTTAAGAAGGAGATATCCTATTTAGGTCACGTTATTGACAAAAACGGGGTTCGCAAGTCACCTGAGAAAGTCAGGGCTATCTGGGAAGCTGCTAGGCCACAAACCGTCCACCAACTACAGTCATTTTTGGGTTTAATTAATTATTACCGCAATTTTATACCGGACGCATCGTCGCTTTTAAGCCCACTTTATGACCTCTTACGTAAAAATGCAAAGTGGGAGTGGTCGGCCGCACACGAGAATGCATTCCTTACGGTTAAAAAAATTTTGATTTCCGATAACGTTCTAACGCATTTCGATCCGGCGACAACCCTAATTCTAACGGTAGATGCGTCACCGACGGGACTGGGCGCTGTGTTGTCGCAGATCGGTAATGATAGGTCGGAAAGACCGATTTCTTTTGCGTCAAGAACGTTAACATCGGCAGAGAAAAAATATTCACAAATCCAAAAAGAGGCGACGGCTATAATTTTTGGTGTTCGGCGCTTCCACCAGTACTTGTATGGCCGGTCCGTTCCATTTATTTTAAGAACGGATCACAGGCCATTATTGTCGATTTTTGGTCCACGAAGAGGTATACCCGAGGTATCGGCCAATAGACTGCAACGCTATGCGATGTTTCTGTCTGCTTATAACTTTACGATCGAGTACGTACGCAGTAGTGACAATAACGCGGATTTTTTGTCGCGAGCGCCGCTTTCCGAGCCAGGGGAGGCGCACGCGCCGTCCCCGGAGCCCGACGAGGAAGAGCGCGCCGCTTATGTTAATTTCGTGTTAGAAGGCAGCCTCCCCGTAACAGTACAGGAAATTTGTCGGGGAACTGAACGTGATCCCGTTTTAGTTAAAGTCAAAGACTATGTAATGAACGGATGGCCCAGGAAGCTTAACGATTCAGAGTTAAAACCGTATCACAGCTGTCGAACGCAGTTCTCGGTGGAGCGTGGCTGTCTGATGCGGGGCCACAAGGTAGTCGTGCCGGCAGCCCTACGAGACACGGTGTGTAACGAATTACATAGCTCTCATTTTGGCATCGTAAAGATGAAAGCGGAGGCTCGTAAACACGTGTGGTTTCCCGGCATTGACGCGGCGCTGGAGCGGCTGGCGGCGACGTGCGCGGTCTGCGCGGCGCTGCGGCCCGCGCCGCCGCACGCGCCTCTCGCGCCCTGGCCGCATCCGCCGCATCCATTTTACCGTATTCACATTGATTTTCTTGGCCCATTTCATAATCAAATGTACCTAATTGTGGTCGATGCATTTAGTAAATGGGTGGAATGTTTCCCCATGGCTTCCTCGTACGGTTCCAAAGCCGTTATAAATAAACTTAGCGAATTAATAGCTCGCGTAGGCATACCAAACGTCATAGTGAGCGACAATGGTACTTCATTTACTAGTGATGAATTTAAAAACTTCTGTTCTCTAAACGGTATAAAACACATATGTTCTCCCCCCTACCATCCATCTAGTAATGGGCAGGCAGAGGCTTTTGTAAAAATTATTAAAAAAGGGTTGAAAGCGACAATCATTAGTAACGAAAACAAAAAACCCGTCCAGGAAAGAATTTTAAAATTTTTATTTGATTACCGTAACTCTAAAAACAGCACAACCGATAAATCACCTGCTGAGTTAGTATATGGTCGTTCACTGCGATCCCGGTTACATTTATTAAATCCGGTTTATCCATCGCCCTCCTCGCCGGAACTTACTAAAACGGTGAATGTGCACCAGTCTTCACAGATTAAACATTATAAGGGAAAACTGAGATCTGCATTTAAGATAAATGATAAAGTTTTAATTACTAAACACAGTGATAATAATAGATTTTGTTGGATAGAGGGTGTTGTAAAAGAGAAAATTGGGACTGTTATGTACTCCATTTACGTGCCCGAATTGAATCGCGTAGTAAGAAGACACATAGATCAAATGCGAGTACAGGCGAGCCCCTCCGGAATTCATGTCAGGCGCAGCGTGGATCCAAATATCATTCCCGACCTGCCCTCCATTGGATCGTCGGCAGACCAATCGGCCACTACCAGTTCGACTCTCGACTCGACAAGGGCAGCAGAAGAATCGAGTTCGACCGAAATAGTTCTTCAACCGGAGGGAGAGAGGGAGTGTCCAACAGTTGAAGCGGAAACATCGACGACGACTGAATCGCCGGAACATACTGTTAATCCTCGACGTCAAGCGTTGTCCCCGGTATTTTATTCGCCCTTAAGGGAACCTATTAGTTCCACCGGCGTAAGCGAGCCTAACCCTATCCAACAGAATCCTATGCCTAAACGTAATCGCCGTAATGTTAATTATAAACAATTTTTCTAAGGTAAAATGGGGTCACAGTTAAAGGGGAAGGAATGTTATGTTTGTGTATTAGCACTAAGGTTTGCATGTGTGCGTGAGGCAACAGCCCGCGCCATCTTGTTACATTAATTAAACAGTGTGCAACTAGCTACCGCGTTTGAATGGTCGTCCCCGCTCCCTTACATATAAAACAAAAAGTTTATGAAAACTATGTAATTTTGCATTGAAAAATATCTAAATAAACTTTGTTTTAAACTATTTAAGCGTTGTAATAACAGAAAGTTGGTAAAAGGATACAACATAACTTTGGTACAACGTAAACTTAGTATTCAATCTCGAGACGTTGAGCTTGAGATACTCGTATGTTTCGCATAACTTTAGTTAGGCTAAAGTGGGGATTAAAATCAGAATTCCTCCGCAATATTAAAAGTCTGAACGTGCCTTTATTCTGAACACGTTTTTGTTTTTTTAATGCCAATTTCAAGATGGATTTGAATTTGAATAACAATTAGAAAAAAATATCACTGTTTTTATAAAGTGTAAAGAAATTAGTAGGTATATGTTTTCGTGATGGATTTATGAAGAATTTTAAATTCTATAAAGTATTTTATTCAAGGTTTATTGAGTTAGATTTAGGGGTCGTGCTATACATATAGTCTGAGTATCAACTGCCAATATAAGCTAAAGATGTCAGTGAAATGAGAACAATTCCATTTACGACTTTCCCTCAATCCGCTTGTGTATTTATTTATGAATTTTCTTCAAAGGGTGCTTCAAAGTTAAATTTTAAAGGTGGTGTTACTTAACTCGGACAAACATTATTTGTTTATTACCAAACCACGTCAAAGAACTTATCCTTGATAAAATATAATATATAAATTAAGTTTTAGTTTAACTATATTATAATTATTTCTGACCATATTTTAATGAAAAGCGAACAATTTTGCTAAAGAAAATTAGAATTTACTTACTTGGATTGAATTAACTTATTGGAATAGTTTCACAACGGTACGCCGAGTGTTAAGTAGGCATGCTTGCTTAGAGGCCTTTATTGAAATACTTTGTCACTGATCCTTACCAAAGGGAGCGTGTTCAAACGTACTTTATCTGTGGGCACGTCAACAAAGCAGCATTATTGGTCACATTCCTGCGAGGTGAACGACAGCGAGCCTTGCGACGAGGCAAGGTCACTTTAGAAGGGGAGTTACAGCCTGCCTACCAAGCGAATATTTTCTAGACCAATATATCTTCGGTCCTTCCGTATCTCCATAAGGGACCAAACTAGTTCTGATCGGGTCAAGCCAGTTTTTACCGGGTCAGCAGTATGTTTATGGATGCTGGAATTATTCCTTTCAGTTCTTTAAGCGAGACGAATGTTCTTAATTTTACTTTAGGTGTCCATTGACCCAATTTCGATTTATAAAACCGAGGTGTTAATTTTATTGGCATTTTAATTCTAAACGGATTATATGTAGGTATTGTTGGTGGAATGTTTTAAGTTACACAATGTGTTTATTAGGATAGCGGGTAGGTACCGTATAGGCTTGTCGTCACGACGAACGAACGTGCTTTAGGTCAGTCCACCGTTAGCCAGAGATTCCTCAGCGTTTCCTAAATACGTATATTATACGTTGGCACGAATGCAAATTAACTAGTATGTAGGTTAGCCGATACCATTGGTACTTTAGTACATAGTATCTCAATGATTGGTAGTAACTTGTCGCGCGAATCACTCGCAGGAAAAGATTATCAGGTTGATTGCTCACTCTACTCGATTACTTTGCGATTAGGTTCGCCGTAGCTATAGTAATGTATTAATGACTATACGAAATTGCAGTTTTCCGTTCCAAGTATATTGCTGATTTTGCGGAGAGATCAAACATGAATTAAGAAATATGTAGGAAATTACACTCAACTCGCAACAAGATAGTAATCAGTTGACATCAACCTGACATCGAGTGATTAACATAATAAAAAACAACTACTAGTCATAGATAATCAACTTGAAAGTTGACGAGATTGGCCAGTTATATTTCTAAGATCGGGGACGACGATTATGATAATTAACGAACATTTTTATTTTGGAGTCTTTATTGTAATTGCTTACTCGTATTTAGCGATTTAAGATTAAACGATACCAAAGAAAAAGCAAATACAAAGATCGCCAACATAAATTATGTAATGATAATAAACACACTTACAGTAGTTGATCAACTTAGTTCGCTAGTTGTAACGAATTTAGTTGTGAGTAGGCAGTAACAAAACAGAAGGCGGGAGATTAATATTGCATCAATGTTAAGTTACGAACGTGGGCTAGAATAAACTAGAAAGGCGATACCAGTTCTACCAATAGTGCATTTAATTTAGTTATAGCTTTGATTGGTGTAATTAGTACTGGTGTATTTATATTTTCCTGCTATTTCAACTTCATCGCTTCTCGATATTGCGTCAAAACTGCAAATAGTCAAAAATAATTTGAAAAAAATTATGGATTTATTTAATAAATTTCAGTTATATCTTTAGCATCACAATCAATCTTAGATCTAATTACTGCATTAAGTTTACACCCATGAACATACAGAGGAATACTGTTTTCGTGTTCAATGGACTGTAATAGACGAAAACGAAATATCTCACATAAATATTTCCTATTACTCAAATTTTTCTCTTATCCTTCGGTAATAAAGCCCAGGTGGCTGTCACAGAACGAAGTATTTTGCCTGATGTAACACAGATCGAGCAGAGAAATGGGAAGGAATCGCTTTGGGTAATCGAATTCATTAGTACTCTTTGTGCTGGAAATAGCGCGGAAGGCCTGGACTAGTTCTGTTCGTTAATTTATTTATCGTCAGCGTCGTAAATCTCTAACTCTGTTGTTGCTTACTTAGTGAAGTAGATATGTAGCTATAGGCGTAGATGTGTGTCTAATGCTTGATGTGCTAACGTGGAATGTTGGTATGTGACTGTCTGCCACATTGTGTTAATTTAGCGAATCAGCGCAATCATGATGGATAGCCTTCGTGATACTTATTATACTTGTTGTATATATCATATTGAAGAGCATTTACGTGTTCATTATCTAACTTGATATGATTAATTAGACTAATAATGCTTAGGTATCTTATATCTGCAATTTGCAAAGCATAATATTTACAAATTAGAAAATAGATAAAGACGTTCTTTACGAGCTCCGCAATTCTACAGCTAATTCTTGAAGGTAACTATTTCTAATTAGTGAATAAGGTGGAAAACAAGGCAACAAACGTGCCAGAATTTTAACATGAAAATATTTAATTGGTAGTCGGACAAATTACAGGATCAAAATGCCTTTGGTGTAACTGATGCACGAGTGAAGGTCACTTAACATTCGGTGGCTAGTTCGCTCATTTGTCGGTAATAAGCACCAAAAAATTGGTGATGCTTCTATCCTCCTTGAAATTGCAGGATTGTCAAAATTGTGATTTAAAGTTACGATCTTAGTTCAAGTCAACTAATGTCCCACTTCTCATCGTGAGGAATATTTGTAGTATTTCAGTAAATGTTAACGACTAGTTGTGTTGAAAGCACGCACGCGAGCCACATCGCATGACCCCCTTAGCCGTAACGGACTAGTAACCGTTGGATGCGCGCGTTCGACAGATGCCTAAGCCCGTGGTATTCAACGCTGTTATATAAGAAAACAAACAATATATTTGCCTAAACTTACAACAAATTCTTCATTGCCAAACATAAAAACCTGATCATAATCACTTAATTGGTATAAAAATTTATGGCAAAAGAATGAAGACTATTTAACACCTATTGTCGTGTTAAATATACATACTAATATATAGGTATAATAATGGTATTGATTATGAAGTTGTATTTTATTTTGTATAAAAAATATTTGGCCGCAAATATGAGTTAACTATACGTTTCCCTACTATATATTTTGAATACATAATATTATTTTATACTAGAGAACCGCTCGCGCTTCGCTTCGGGACCCGTAGGTAATAGCCGCGTAGGTCCCGCTCCCGTAGGATTCTCGGGACAAAAAGTAGCCTATATGTTATACTGGAAGATAAGTTATAACATTTACCTATGATTTAAGTAAATTATCGATACATGTAGTATTTGATAGCGTGATTCAGAACTTGCAAATGAATTTTACTAACACCATCTATTAACAGCATCCGGAACTAAATATCTAGCAACTATCAAAACATCGATCCTCCCATGGGAATGAGATGTTTTTCCGCGGTAAAAAGTAGCCTACGTCACTCTCCACCCTCCTTACTATCTCTATACACATAAACTATATCATATAATAGCCATGTTGCGACGTGAAAGAGTCACAAACAAACAAACACACTTTCACATTTATAATATTAGTATAGTATGGATCAAAACTTGAGTATGCGGCACGAAATTCTTAGCCTGCTGAAGAACTTAAATGAGAAATTTCTTGGTTAAGTTTTATGCAAATCCTGAATAAGTTCTTTTTGTCTCTTCCCTCGGTTGGTTTTCTGTGTGATGTACTCAGTTCTTTACTGGAGACGGGTGTCTTAAGGACAGTGAGCCTAACTGACCCTGACCTCATTAGTTATTTCTGTAACGTCATATGATACTACCTCATCCAAGGATTTGAGCTTGTCTGCATGTGTACTATAAAACCACTAATCTTTAGAGTTATTTATAACAGTGTTGTATGTTTGTTTTGCAAGCTTAAAGAAAATGGACTTTGAAATCCAATAGAAATAATGTTGTTGTAATACCTACTCTTTGGCTGAACATAAACATTGAGGTTATAATTATAAGTTTCAAGCACAATTTAAGTTACAACGCTCAAATATTTTGTTTCATTTCGTGAGTCGACCATTAACATGCAATAGGTGCTACCTTTTCCACCTTGAAGTTTTCACTCTTTTGGTGTTACATGATCACAATATCTTTACGGTTACTAACATAAATTAGCATTGACGATTTGTTCGGCAGACTGTAGATACAAACTTCTATTACAAATGTGTTAAGTATTTAGTTCTCTGGAGTAGCAATCTTCATCAAATTCTTCTTAACTTTAATTAGTACAGCTACCTTTTCGGTTCACGCAGCCTTGGCTTATTTTATAATATCTATACAGCCTCTCGTAATCAGTGACCACTGGTGGTGGTGGTAGACGTAGTTATTACTTATCAGAAAATTAAAAGGTTTTCTTGTGACGCCATTATTTTCAGATTTATTGACTTTTAAAATAATTTTAATATCTATGTATCCTACCAAAGGCCTGGTAACGGCTTCTAACAAATGAATATATAGATGACACAGTGCCGAATTGATGATTAATTTCACTACGCATATTTTAAAGATTGTAGATTTAGGCTTCTTGATGAGCAGCTAGTTAGCGTATACAATAAAGTAAATATCTTTTTTACTACTTTATTTAAATACTTTCAGCTAAAATTTATCAGTTTAACGCTTTGCCAGTTTTAATAAAACAAGGGAAATGACATAACTCAAGTGAATAAAGCAATGATAATAAATCTACATGCGGGTTATTTGTAAAACTGTATTGATAGTAAGCTTTGTGAAACCTGTATAGAAAATACAGAAATCGAATTTTGAATTAGTTAACGTAACGAAAACTAATACTGGTTTATTTAATGACGTTAATTTACAGCTCCTGGGGAACTTATCATTATTTTTTTATGATAAATAGAAGGCAATTGCAAAAAGTAGAAAAATTGCGAAGAGATTTTCGATATTTTACTAAAATTAGAGTATTTCATATTTACGATATACAATTTTTAAGTGTTTGTAACAATGTTTTTAAGGGTCTACCTATGCCAAAGGTGGGCTGGGCTCGGCTACTCAGCTCTGACAATTAATTTATTTATAGTCTTTTACGTGATGAATGGTTGAGATTTAAAGGCAATTTCACTTTTGTGTGATAACCCTAACTCTGCAAAGACTTCTGACTTTGCAGAGTTAGGTGCGTTTTAAGCATTTGCACTTGCTATAACGGTGAAGGAAAATATAGTGAGGAAACTTGCATGCCGGACTATTGCTTTGAACTTCTCATTCTGAGAAGAGACTTGTGCCCAGCAGTGGGACAGTTATGGGTTGCGATGCGATGGTGATTGTGATGAAAAGAAACACAGTGGATTTTCTTATCGACGAAAATTATGCGACATCAGTAACACCGAAAGCATTACTGAGACATTTAACCTCCACAGTTTGAAGTAAATAATCATATAGCATGAATTGCAATATCACTTTGAAAGACAGAAAGGTATAATTAAGATAAAGTGTTTTATTATTTACTTTGCAAGAAAGTAACATCACGAGGAGGGGCAATGGTACAATTAGTAACATCTGCCTCGATCCACACGAGCAACTGCGAAGAACGCGGAGAACCGCGATGGCTTCGTAAGAATTCTCTCAGATAATCACTACCTAGCTTTAGATCTTGGATAAAACAATTTGGTTCTTATTATATTACACATGCCCGTAATTGTTGCTAAATCTACTACAGGAACATTTAGACCGTAATATTTTTGTGAAATATTTGAAACTTTTATATAGAAGGAAAATGTGAATGTTATTATTTTAATTGTTTTAAGCATATTGTTCAATAATCATGTAACTATGTATGGTCGTCCAAAGAATTGGTTTACCACTCTAAGGTTGAATGCCATTTGCAGATTCATATGTGATAAAGGTTAGTTTCGCTTGCAGATCAATCTGACAACTTTTATTGCCATCTTTATCCGATTATAAATACGTGACATTTGTTTTGCAACAATTTCATTTTTAGAGTTCCGTAGCCAAATGGCAAAAAGCCACTTTTCTCCGAATCTAAGAACTATATTGTTGAAACTTGGTAAGTAGGTGTATTTTGTAAACCGCTTTAAGATTTTCACACAAAAATAGAAAAAAATAATAATAAACTTTGGGGGTTCCTCATACATTGAACTGAAACTCAATCTTCTAAAATAAGAGAATGATAAAACTAAAAAATATATGATGTGCATTACCATGTAAAGTTCCACCGAAAATTGGTTTGAATAAGATCTAGTAAGTAGTTTTTTTTATACGTCATAAATCGTAAATCGCAATTTACCTTTCATTCAATCTACTCAAATATATTTTTTATATTAGGTATGTTTTTTTGCTGCTACGGAACCCTTTATGGGCGAGTCCGACTCGCACTTAGCCAATTTTTATTATGTTACTTGCATTTATTTGACTAAATGTCAATTGTCAATTTTCTTTTTAAAAATAATTATTTTATCAATTGAAATAGTTTTTATGCTTTTGTTCAGAATATTTAAATCTTTACACAAATTACTGCATTATCCGTTTCTAATAAAGATTACAATGTCTTGCACCCATAGGTATGTTACTTATGATTTACGTATTCTGAACAATTAGGTTTACGTCATTATCATGCGTCTCTTTCAATTATATTTACTATAATCTTTGATGTAATTTTTGATGACTACGAAACTGAATGAAAACTGGTACACCACTTTCTTGGCCCACTGTACTCTATAATGATAATATCATCATTATAAGAGGAATACACAAAAAACGAACAAATATTTTAGAGAAAAAAGCTAAAAACAAATTTTTAAAGAACTTTAAGTCATTATAAGACGAAGAACATGAATCAAAAAAGGTTAAAGTTGAAGACTCATCAGAGGTATCCTAGGCGAGGGATGTGTTGAATGCGGATAATACGACGAGGAGGGGCACGAGCCGCGAGACCGGTTCGACGTCGGCATCGACAAGAGACTGTACCTACACGACGCTGTATGTCCCCGTTTGCCTTGCCTTGCTTATGACTGCTATTGTTTGTATATACTTAGCTTTTTATTTGTCTAAAACTACGTAATACACAAATAAAAAGCTACAACTGACATTTATTAAATGACAACGTTAATTTTTTTTTCTTTGACCGATGCTTCATTTAAATATAAAAGCTCGAGTTTATATTTTGAGTTACGTCATCTCGTCGTGATGAGAATACATTTGTAACCGACGATAAAGCTTGAAGCGCGTTGAAGTCTTCGCTTCGATAGCGCGATCGTGAGCTTTTTAACATTAAAGTTGTCGCAAGCAATTTATCAAGGCTTGCGCATCAAGAAAGCGTCGTAAAACTTGTAAATGAGCTGAAAGGAGATAATATACAAAACATCAGTCATAAAAACGTCGGAAGAAAGTTGCCCAACCGTCCGAAAGCGGTTTCACGAGATTGGAATTTTGGTCGGTCTGACACGGCGCAGGCGCGCCCACGTCCTGCTAACCGCACCACACCTGAACCAAAAGTATGTCAACAACGTCTGACTCTTCGAACTCGGCGATCGAACGTCAGAACTTTCACATTACCTTAAATTAACACTCGACTGAGCGCTCGCACTGATACGTCTAAACTAAAACATGCATATGCCGTAGCGTAGTGCTGGAACCGAGTAAAAAATGAAGGCACAAACCTTTTGCACGCCACGGGGCGTTCCAAATCAGAAATCCGGTTATGCACTATCAGGGGTTGGGGTTAACGCACGAGCACTGTGCTGTATCACTAACTCACCACACTAGAGTCACAAGGTCTGCCGCATTGTCGGCAGCCAGTGCGGTCGCGACGGCCGCCAGGTCACTACTGAACTGAGGCTTTCTTCGAGACAACACGCGCGGGCGCAGGTAAGAATGAGACTACACCGCCCGCACACAATCATAACGTTTCCTGTCGCTGTGTGCGCGTTCAGTCGGTCAGCGACAACTTTACGGTTCCACATATTACTATCTGTAATAGTACATGATATTATTATTATGATTATTTCAGTAAAGTCTAAATTGATAGGTACCTACAGATTTCGCGAAGTAGCTATTCCATAAGTTAATAAATAAAAAATTATGACTCCACCATAGCTCAGCCAGTTTTAAGAATATAATCAGTAGGATTCATTTGATTTACTCGGTATTTTACGTGAATGAATAAACATTTAACACTAGGTACACTATCCTTGCACTAGGATGGCTGTGGCAGTGGCATTGATAATAGAAATAACATATCATTAATACCCATGACCCGAGAACAAACATTTAGCTGTCGCATAACTTTCTGCCCCTGCCGGAAATCGAACACAGGTTCCCTTGCTTCGTAAACACGGCTACTGACATTGGGCAAGCCCTAGAATTAATAATATAATACATCCAAAGGAGAATGGGCATTTTGGTCTAGAGTCCAATAATAATAAGTTGCACATTTTCAATTAGGGATAGAAGAGTACATCAATATTTACTATTGGAAGTTTCCCCAAATCTTTGTCCGTTTGGAGATACAGCCACGTGAACATGAGTACTTTTTAGTTCAAACAACATTTCCGACATTTTGGTCTACAGTCCAATAATAATGAGTAGCACATTTTCAATTAGGGATAGAAGAGTACATCAATATTTACTATTGGAAGTTAGTCTGGAGATACAGCCATGCAAGCATGAGTAGGTACTTCTTATTTCAAACAACATTTCCATGAATGTAAGTGTTCCATGAATGTAAATTACAGTAATTCGTTGAGGAATTCCCTCTACTGTCTTTCTTCTTCATCAGATCGAGTCCAGGCCTTCATTAAATTGTAGTGCTTTAATATACTTAATGAAAACATTATCAAACTCACTAGTCGCCCCTACAATTTTCGAAAGTTTCCCTCGATTTCTCTAGGATGATACCATCAGATCCTGGTTTCCTTGTGACGGGACCACACTTGGAATATATCTACTTTCCAACTAAAAGAAAATTATCAAAATTGGCTCATAAACGACGAAAAAATAGAAACATAAAAAAACAAGCATATAAACTTTTTTTTGAAGTCTGTTAAAAACAGTTTGGCGATGACTAGGCTGCTATAAAATGCAGTAGCTGGAGCGAGAAAAGGGAAGGAGCGAGGTAAATAGGTAGGTTTGGCACTACCTAAATACTGTCAAGATTCAATGTAATAGAACTCAGATTCGACAACACTCAGAGACATAGGACCTTGCACATTAGCAAATACATAAAATAACCCTTCAATTAACATATGACTTATTTTTATTGCAAGGTAGACCAGCTTCCATACATTTTTGCCCATCCTCCTTTTAATTCATTAACATTGTGTTAAAAACGGAGCTGTTAATAAAGTGTCTCTACTCCTAGAAGTCCAGCTATAATTGACTTGTTTAATAAATATACAAATAATATTATGCAAATCTTTAATTTAAGAACTAGTAAGTCACGTAAAATCTTCAGAAATAAATAAAAAGATGAGATAATAATTTGTTGGCACAGTTTTGGAAAGTTTGAGTGGATTGCGTTGGAATCTTATAATTTTTTCAGCATAAGCATGACGTGAGGCAAACTCCTTAATAAAAGTTTCCGAAGCTTTTATCCAACGTACACGACAAAGTCGTAAAAGCGATGTCGGGTGCCTACATTCTTAATGATAAAAGACCCAAATGCAAGAGATAACGGAACGACATAACGTCTGCTCCTGACGTGACATTTGAACTTCAGATGCTGTGACTTTTATCATGATACGGTGAGAGATTTGTTTTGCGTTAAAATTGTCTGGAAAATGTTTGTCGACTTAAATTTCTTCGAAACTTCCAACACTAGATTAGATATAAGGACGGAAAACTTTATTGTTCATTGCTTTCGATCAGATTCCGTTTAATTGTTTAATGGAGTTAGTAAACACGAACGACGAGGGTCTCGAGAGACTGGTAACTACTGAACTAACTAAATCTACCGACGATCACATTCTTTATTTTTCGTCCGATTTTTTCAAGAACAGGGAAGTTTAACATTTAATTTTGTAGTAAAATTCATGAGACATTTCCATTTTAGAGCCTTTTATAACTTATCTTTCAGTGGTCTGCAGAGTAGTAAAACCTTCAACACTTATTATTGGTGTTGAACTATCACTGCGGTATGATAATAGGTACTACATGTGCGTATTGGTATTGTATTGTGCACGCACGGTTTAAAGAATTCCTTAAACAATAATCCCGTTGTACGAAGACGTGACAAATTTAACAACACGTTGAAAGTAGAATGCTAATTAATCCAAAGTAATACAAGGAATTTGATTTCAATATTGATGTATTTCGTAACATACCGTGCTTTTAGGATTTCATGTTGAAGAACAGCTCCATTTTTCACCATCCATTTCTCGAAGCCATTTAGGGCGTTTTCAATCTACCTGTGGATCCTTTTTGAATTAAGATAAATGACAGAATTTTTAGAGACGAAGTTCTTATAACAAGACCATTAACTTTAAATACGGAATTTATTAAATGTGAAACATCCGTGAATTGCAGCAAAAGATGTTTATAAAATTTTAATTGTCATGGGTTGCTCAGTTTTCACATACGCGCATTGCAAATAATTTATAACAATGAATATTCTCAGGTAAAAGTAGCTTAGCTTCTTGTGAGTTTCTGTGGATCTACTTAATTTATATTTGAGTAATCATTTATCATTGCAACTCTTAACGGGCATGACGCTAGGCTCTCCTCCTCTCACAATGTAACTGGTGCAGGATATAGTTGGCCATGAAGGCCAAGCACGGATTGACAGACTATAGGTACGATTATGGAGCACTGTTAGATGCAAGTAATAATTAATTTATAATAGGTACAGGTGAGTGTAGGATTTGATATGACCCCGTGGTGTTCGGGAGCCCAAAGTTTGAATAAACAGCAGTATAGTAAGTCGAAAAGTAATAACAGCAGTAAAGTAGTAAGGCTAGAACCTGCAATGATTAACTGTGTTATATTCGATATGCCCGTCCCAAAGTAGCGCATAAGTTACGCAGCCCGGATATAAAATGAACTCGTAGAATTTTTCATTCATCCAGCACAAACGTAACCTTGATTACTAAATATCTTTGTGAGCAATGTATTCGTATATGTCGGTGGAGCGTACTTTCTCCACAAAGCATACGAATGACGTCAGACATGTCAGACGATATTCATTCAGAAAATAACATCTCAAAAATTTTCATATTGAAAACCGGCGGCTTTTGTACGGGTTTTATCACGCCAGCCTTTTACGAAATAAGAAATATTGGGCTAAAGGTAGGTACTGAAAAGATATTCGGAAAATATAGATGGACGAGAATACTAAAGTAATTGAAACATCAATTTGATTTATTTTGACAATATCGAGGCTGGGACTGGGTGTTGATGATGAATTTAACAATCATGTTTTTATTTTTTTTTACTTGCATTATATGAGCTTTGAATGTGAATTTAAATTTTGCTGATGTCGAGTTTTATCTCGTAAAGTGATTTATTTTATGCGTGTATTTTAGAATTGCATTGAATTCATAAATAAAATGTGTAGTATTATAAAATCCATACTAATATTATAAATGTGAAAGTGTGTTTGTTTGTTTTTTTGTGACTCTTTCACGTCCTAACATGACTATTATATGGTATGGTTTATGTGTGTGGGGATAGTTAGGAGGGTGGAGAGTGACGTAGGCTACTTTTTACCGCGGAAAAACATCTCATTCCCATGGGAAGATCGATGTTTTGTTACTTGCTAGATATTTAGTTCCGGATGTTGTTAATAGATGGCGTTGGTAAAATTTATTTGCAAATTCTGAATCACGTAATTAACTTATGTCATAGGCAAATGTTATATCTGATGTTCCAGTAGGTATATCATATTACCTATGGGCTACTTTTAAGCCGAGATTCCTACCGGACCGGGACCTACGCGGCTGTTTCCTACGGGTCCCGAAGCGAAGCGCGGGCGGTTCTCTAGTGTATGTATATTTTTAAGGGTTGTTTTGCCTAAAACTAAAACTACCTAGTACCTATTATTAACTTTTTTAAACATAATATACGAATAAAATACCTTGCTTTTACATAAATGGAAGTCATAGGAACCATAATTTCAGTTACGTGCGGCTCTTTATCACCTTCAAATTTTTGTCAAATCCCCTTGACCGTCATAACTTCTAACTATGGAAATCTTCATTGTTACATTGTTTTTTATCTACAATGAGATTGCCCGTTTGTTACTGATTTGTTTGTTTTCGGATTGTAAATATTCAATATTTGTGTTTAATAGGTACCTATTTATACAGCATTTTTGCACTACTTTGTTTTCTCTTGAACCCATTAATGGATCAATGCTGAGCACGAGTTTCTTTTCCTCTCTCTACAGTAGTAGCTGAAGAGGTTTAAACCATACTCTAACAGGCAACTTCAGTGTGGCTTAGTGAGGGGCCACCCCATATATTGGAAGTTTTTACGCCGCCTGAAGGCGGCTTACTTGGCTCAATGTGCTGTCTAACCATAGCAAATAAAAACCTCAAAATAATTACTACGATCTGTTACCCATCCAATACCGACCGCGCATGGTGTTCCTCTCGGTCATAACAACTTAGGATCGACACAAGTCGCTAGGCTATAGTGTTTTGGCACTTTGATTCAGTCATGCATAATGAAGTATCGTTCGAGTTCCTGCAACTAAGCTAAGTAGCGCATGAGTGAAGTAAGTGCATTACTAATGCATGTGATAGGTACTCGTGCAACATAAAGTCAGTGTCAAATCGAATTTCTCCATCATACTACGTCCTCTACTAAAATTCTAATTAGGTATCGATGTCTTAAACTTAACTTTGATTTGACATGTACGTACGGATAGTTCATTAGCCGATCTACACCAAGTAATACAGTATTGTAAAAATCGGCCAAGTGCGAGTCGGACTCGCGCACGAAGGGTTCCGTACCATTATACATATATAAAAACGCCAAAAAAATCTAGTCTGTTGTATGAAAGCCTCACTTAAATATTTAGCCACGTATTAGCCACGACGCCATCTCTTGGACCGAAAGGTAACTAAACTCGCTTATTCGTCAAATGTATGGGAGACCACTTAAATATTTATTTTATTCTGTTTTTTAGTATTTGTTGTTGTAGCGGCAACAGAAATACATCATCTGTGAAAATTTCAACTGTGTAACTATTACGGTTCATGAGATACAGCCTGGTGACCGACGGACGGACGGACGGACGGACAGCGAAGTCTCAGTAATAGGGTCCCGTTTTACCCTTTGGGTACGGAACCCTAATAAGCTGGATCTAGACTCTATGGATAATTAAAATGTCTCCTTACTCGCATTATATAATAGGTACCTACTGTTTTGTCACCAGTAAATCATTAAACCTTTCTAAATAGACGCTTGCTAATCCACAAACAAACCGAGTAACAGAGAATTATTTTGGTTTCAATTGCGTAAATTAAGGTCCTCAACTATTTTGTTTCAAGTAGGTATACCTTTCATGTACACTGCGATCTGTTACATTTTGAAATATGATTAGATTACGATTTTTATGTATATTTTGATCTTTGAAGTTTTGTAATTGGCTTATCATTAGAAGGTTAGAAAATAGCTAAACCATTGGAAGATACCACTCAAAGACGTAGAAGAGTGAAAGACAGTTGTAATCTATCAAACTCACACTGGGAAAGGAGCAAGTTACGTCAATAACATGAGAGAAAAGGAGACAGAATGATACTCTCTTCTGTATCGCATGTATGGGGAGTCAAGCCCCCAGCTTTAAAAAAAACAGAATCTGAATCAAAAAAGTAACAATTATGAGGCAACACATAAAATAATACAGTTTGAGAACCTCCTTCTTTTTGAAGTCGTTTAATAAATAAGTGATTATAACGACAAAATCAGTAGCAACATCCATTTGCTAATTAAATTGTGTGCAACGTTAAAGCTATTAGGGTAGGTACTTATCGAAGTTCTTTATGATGTTGCAATACCGGTCCGATGATTATTAAATTATTCATTGCTACAGTAGAATATGTTGTGCAGGATGTGAAGCTTATTATTGGTATCACTATGAATACTAAAATCATAAATGAACGGAAAAATTGCATAAATATAATATTCTGATCTACATAATTATATAGACTTAGTGTAGATTTTATTTCTTAAGTAAATTTAGTACCGCTAACAAACATGTTATTTAGCTTTACAGCAAAAAAAACTATTCTAATGAAATTTAGATTTGTAACATCGGTTTTTAACAAAGATGAATAACTTTAGATGTAATTCTTCATTTTCTTCAGTTTATACATAATATTAATTTGCAATATATTTCAGTATATTTCAAATACAATAATGGTGCCTGACATATCAATGTAATTAAATAATTACTCACACTTGGTATAATTAAAATAACAGATCACAGTATCAATAAGATTAAAACAAAATTTTAAAGTAATTGGATGTCATGTTCTTTGGAAACCAGCAGTTTCTTTAAATGAAAACAGACGGTTGAAACAAAGACACTTTAG
This sequence comes from Hesperia comma, assembly GCA_905404135.1. NCBI lineage: Eukaryota > Metazoa > Arthropoda > Insecta > Lepidoptera > Hesperiidae > Hesperia > Hesperia comma. The sequence goes on along the minus strand of FR990021.1, from coordinate 7,111,483 downwards.
AGATTGCTTTTTACTTGCATTTATGTCCTTGGAGTTTTGTACTCCGATACAGACATTAAAAGGAGTGAAATAGAAATGGTTGATAGGTATTTTATAGCGTTAAGATGGAAACGTATATGTCTTCTATGTCTACCCTTCTGCTACCGCCCATGATAATTGGGATAAACCTCTGAGACTGAATCTGATGACTCTCAAATATCGACTTTGATGGCTCGTTCAGTTCAGCAGAGAGTGATATCTGCTAACTGAACTAATAATGTTAGATGATCAGTCTGTTAGGACTATGAGACTGAGGCAGGAACTGTTAGTGATGGTTAGTCCTATTTGTGAATTATGTAGATCGGACATAAACTTAACATCCCTAGTTATTACAACATCCTTATCCTTACTAATATTATAAATATGAAAGTGTGTTTGTTTGTTTATGGCTCTTTCAGGTCGCAACATGGCTATTAGGTATATGGTATGGTTTATGTGTGTGGTGATAGTTAGGAGGGTGGAGTGTGACGTAGGCTACTTTTTACCGTGGAAAAACATCTCATTCCCATGGGAAGATCGATGTTTTGTTAGTTGCTAGATATTTAGTTCCGGAGTTGTTAATACATGGCGTTAGTTAAGTCATAGGCAAATGTTATAGGCTACTTTTTAGCTGAGAATCCTACTTGAGCGGGACCTACGCGGCTGTTACCTACGGGTCCCGAAGCGAAGCGCAGGCGGTTCTCTAGTAATAAAAGAAATATGTATATTTAAAAAACTTGTAATCCTAAGCTAAAGTACACAATAGCATAATGCCTAATGGACTTCTCTACCACTTCGTGTTGGGTGTATGCGGAAAACGCAGATGGTAAGTGCTAAAAACTGCAAAATAAGAAATGAAAGTACTACTTTTGTAAATGTTTAAATATGAGTAACATTTTAATTTTTAAGATTAAAAAGTCCGAAGGTATAAAGATTACCCAGCATTCTTTATTACTTGTGGTAGGTACTTTGTTTATTAGTAGAGTGCTTTGCGTTTATAATGCAACCGTTACTTTTTGTAGAATGTTTACTTCATATCGGCACTTTGGACAGCTTTGGACGTAGAACACAAACAAGAATGTTTATTTTCTTTATTACATGTATAACACAACTTTAAGTTTATCTACACATTTTTTTCTGTCTACGTGTGTGTATGCCACTGACCTTCTCTCGTAAATGGTTGGTTTCTTTGATGGTTTCTTGTCTGTTTTTGTTTGAGATTAACAATTGAAATACATTAGTAGCGCTGTTGTCGAAATTTACTAAGAGATCAGTCAAACTAAATAAATATAAAAAGTTATTACATTCGATGAAAATTTTCTTAGGGTATATAAAAAAAATATGTCTCTTTGTTAGAATATAAAATATGATGAAGAATTACATCTGCTAGGTCAGCGAGTATTGTAGGTATAACAAAATAACCTTTCTGCTCTTTTACTATGACGAAGCTCACTCCATTGCTCAGGCAATATGTTTAAATCGAGCATTGAGATACTACGAGTATACTAAAATACCGAAATTGAGAAATTTTTGTTTAGGTATTAAAAATAGATGATAAATTAGTAACACTACGAATGTGATTAAGTATCCACCTGTGTAGATGTAGTTTAATCAGCATTCTACATCTTTTACCGTACGCAACTGCAGTAGTAAGGTGGCTTTTACGAAACCCATTTCGATTGAATGTAAATTTCGTGGGAAAAATTGAAAACAATTATCGCTGTTCCTACTTTTTATGATACATAATTACTTCCATGTTCTCTTTACTTCCTAGTGTATGTAGCATTTAATTTTGTTGTAGCTCTTGTTTGTCGCGTCGGAGATCTTCTTTTGACATTTCACACCCACTTTCCGGGAACAGTATTGTTTTTCTTAGTGAAGGATGAATCATATAAGTAATTATTAGTATTATTATATTAATACTAGAGAACCGCCCGCGCTTCGCTTCGGGACCCGTAGGTAACAGACGCGTAGGTCCCGATCCCGTAGGATTCTTGGGATAAAAAGTAGTCTATATTTTATACTGGAACATAAGATTTAACATTTACCTATGACTTAAGCAAATTAACGATACATGTAGTATTTGATAGCGTGATTCAGAACTTGCAAAAAAATTTTACTAACGCCATCTATTAACAGCATCCGGAACTAAATATCTAGCAACTATCAAAACATCTTATCTTATATTATCTTCCCATGGGAATGAGATGTTTTTCCGCGGTAAAAATAGTCTACGTCACTCTCCACCCTCCCAACTATCTCTACACACATAAAATATATCATATAATAGCCACGTTGCGACGTGAAAGAGTCACAAACAAACAAACAAACAAACAAACAAACACACTTTCACATTTATAATATTAGTATTAGTATGGAAGTATGGATATCATACTAATTTGTTAATTTTATAACTGTTATATTTGTTTTTAATACCCGTCTAACTATATACCTACCAATCTCATGATTGAGTTTGTCGCCATAGCATTGTCGTTTCTGGAAGCTTGAGTTTCAGTTGTTTCTTTCTTCTTCTTTGTTGGCTTTGGGTAATTCCGATGGGTGACTGGCATGTCTACTCGATATTTACACAAAAAATACTGGATCGAATAAGACTGTATTTCTGTTTAAAATGTGATTGGTGGTTTGTCCAATTAAATCCAGGTGAACTTTATGACGAGTCTTTAAGTCTGGGTTTAAGACTTCACGTAGTGAACTACATATGGCCTGTACCTTTTAAATTATGAGGGGTGACTGAAACGTTGAGTTAAAATATTACAATAACTAGCTATTGCTGAATTTTTGAAATGCGCCATCCGAAGAAAGTCTACTGGAAACTAATATTGGTGATCAACGTTATGGTTTATGCCCTGTTCACATTTATTCCAGTCCAGTAATCCAGCGGTAATCCAGTCCAGTGCTGGACTGGATCATATCGTTCACATTTATTCCAGTCGTTCAAAAGCTGTAGATCGGTAACACTACAGTGACAATGCTTTCAAGAAAGGAGTTTGAAAATTGTTTTAAAACTGTTCAATTATTACTGTTAGAAGAAGTAGCTGATTTCTGATATTTGAGAAGAACCTTCTATTTGCATACCCTCACAAATATTTTGCAGGGCAGATTGGCGCATGTCTTTGTGTCTATAAAATTCCGAAGTAATGTCCCACAAACATACATGTTCTCTGTACAAAGAAACAAACTGAAGAGTTTGGTTTTCAGTTAACTTCATTATTAGGAATTAGTCACCACCTATTACCTATCCCAAAAAAACAACAATTCGTATTCACTCTTCAATGTGTAATCCAGCACTGGATTGGCCGTTCACACTATTCCAGTGGCGCTGGAATGGGCGCGCTGGAATGAAAAATAGACCGCCATTCCAGTCGACTGGACTGGATTGATCACTGGAATGGTACATTCCAGTGCAGGTTCAGCCCGGTTCACATTATTCCAGTAGCATTCCAGCGCTGGACTGGAATGCTGTACTGGAATAATGTGAACCGGGCATTATGGATCTAAGATTTCTTTAGCCATAACAATATTCCTGATAATAAAGTTGTTCAAGCGTTACGGCATGAGTAAAAACCGTTGAATAAATTTTTATGCTTTGCATAAAACGTGAAGTTAACCTAAGGTTGCAGACGTTGTTTACATCAGCATTATTAGATCCAATATTCGAGACCGCACAAATCATTATCATACGAGTTGGAATGCGCGAAAAGAATTGCAATCGTTGCAGAACCTATTCTACGTATTGTGCGTTTAAAAATAGAATGTTTTAAAACAAAAATAAAAACGATTTCAAAATGAAAACATGAATTTAAATTTACGTGAGACTACGAATATAGGAAATAATTATAAAAATCGGTTCACCTATTAATAAGTTAAGAAGTGTGAGTTAACAATACAAAATAGCACGCTCAGAATTATCTCCATCCCAAGGAACTCCTAAACGGGACTACATTTATTGCTTTGAATGCATTTATAATATTTATAAATAAGTGTATTTTAGTCTTTTAAACTAGTCATTTATTTAGCCCCGGTGTCATTGAAGTCCAAGGGCGGCGATGATCAACACAAGCTGCTCGCCCCTCGATTCTCGGCTATTAATATAAAAAAAGTCTAAGCACTTCACCCGTATTATTATTAAACACTTCACACTAACCTAACCTTTAGGGTTGGGTGATTCTTCAACCGCTTTAAATCAATTTCATGGTACCCTCGTTAAATATTTAACTGTGGACATGTACCGTTGACATATAACCTTCTACTAGGTATTTTATTGCTCATTTTATGTCCTTGGTGTTTTGTTCTCCTTGTCCGGAAATTGGATTTTGATAATGTAACATTCTTCATGTTTTAAGTTTAACACGTTTAATATTTCAGAAACAAGTCCTGTTATAATTTTATCATCAGAAACCTTAACCCGTTGAGAGAATTGGGTATAGAAATAATTGTATGTAATTATAATTCATACACTATAATTTTATAGCTATCTATTAGGTATAATAAAATGTTAACGGTGTTTCACTGACATAATTAGGAATGTGTAACTTGAAATAGTAGTTCTAGAAAAATTGAATTTTGTACCTACAAGCGATCCATTTTTTTAAATATAATTGAATGCCTAAAGTTGTAAAAGATTAGGAAAAATAAATTTCGTCCATTGGAATTTACGCGTCACACACATAATGGGAATCACGCGTACAGTACATAATATATTGGTAAGAAAATATTTCTTATATTGCTGATAGCGTGACGAGCATTCCAAGATACAATCCTACAGAAAAAAAAATGAGAGTAAAAGTTTGCATGAATAAAAAAGGCGACCACCGATTATTAATGTACCTAATAAATCTGCAACTGATTTCTGTCTCTATATGGAAGATATTATGATAAAGGACAGAAAGAGAGAAGTCAGGTTTGTCACTAAATAATAGGTACCTACGGATCAATGAGACGTCGTTAAAGTTAATACTAAATAATAATATCTAAAGTAAAATAAATAATATTGGAGTGAATATACAATACAATTATCCCTTTTCAAGATCGGTTCGTGCTTATACGCAGCAACAAGGGCTTAGATACCAACTCGAGAATAAATCCTAAGATCTCATTTGAGTGACATAGTTACGTAATAGTGTAGTCATAGCTCAATATCAAAACATCACTTGAATCAAACATATAAAATAATTGCCTTCACTGCCAAAGGATAAGCTTAGCTGAGGTAGATAGAGAAGATAGAGAAGCAATGTTTACATCTGAAACATTTGGTGCTACTCTTTTAACAGGCGTTTTCTTACAATTTTCACCTGGTAGATCTATATGAAGTTTCATCATTTTGTTTCATTTTTCACTAGTAAGAATTGCAAATTTGAAAGTTACGTAAAAGATTATTTGAAGCGGAAATTGATAGGCTTGCGAAAATATTATTTGCGAATATTATTTGAACCGGAAGTTGTCATAGCTTGTTTGATGTTTTCTATTTTCTTCCAACGGCGGAAATTGTGTTGCATTGCCTGGCTGCATTGCAATGTATTTGAAGTGAAACCTTTAACGTAGGTACTTACCTGTCTATATCATCAAGCAAATTAGGCAAATAACCGAATTTCAGTTCAGGATTTTCAGGAGACTAAATAGCTATTATTAGGTATTATAAATTTTATTACTAAATAGCTTAAAATTCTTTTGCAAACTCATATTTTATAGGTAGGTATAAATAAAAATAGCTAAAGTGCTGATTTTAACTTGTACCTAAGTTTATTCCTGAGCCATCGAGAACATGTAATTTCCACTCCCAGCTAAAACAAATTTAATTTACCTATTACTTGTGCTCACAGTTAAATTTCGCATGTTCGCAAAATTTACTTACGGCATTATAAATTCTCAGTCAATCTTCAATGTACCTTCAACTTACCTTAAAAGGTTTAAAAGCTGGCATTTGCCACATTATGCCACAGAAAGATACAACTGTCCGCCACTTCTGTGTTGGGGATTGAATATAAGATATTTAAGTTGAGATGATATGAAAGCCTTTAATCAGAAAAGATAATGGGGAAATTCGGCTACTGTTTCATATAAGTTTAAACATAAATAAAGTGCGGGGATAATAAAATAATCGACTGAATAGAACAATTATCCCTTTTCCGAGCGAACGTGCTTGGGAGCAGTAATAAGGGTTCAGACGCGTGAACAAATATCAAGTCAGAACTCATTACACCCGACACCCGGGACTGTTTAATAAATTTTAAATAAATGTATTTTATAAGCAAGGGAGAAGACGGGTTGGGAAAGACGGTCCATAATTTTCTCGAGCTATACCTACCACATTACCTACAAGCAAGAATTTGCTTCTTAATGCAAAATAAGTATATGTTTTCAGCTGAAATTCATCAATGTAATTCAACTGTCAATCAAGGCATCAAAAGAAAAGCACGACACATCCTAGAAAGGGTGTACAAAGTATAAAAGCTAAGCTTATTAAGAATTTGAACTGTTTTAATAGTAGTTAAAAGTACAGTTACATCTGATTCTAAAAAAAACTAAATGAGAATTTATAACGTTTTTCCAATTGCCCTTTCCTGATGCACCGTACCAGACCTCACCTGTTATAATGAATATCTTTGTCTTATCTCTCTCAAAAAGTAAATAGGCGGTATCAACGGAGGGGTGGTGCAGTAATTGAGGCGTCTAGTTTCAAAACCTGCTAAAATGGAATTCTATAAAAATTAAGCTAATGGTTGCAAAATAATTCTTTTGTACTTGTTATCTAAATAAACAAAACAGTTCACAGTAAAACTTGCTTAAACCTTTCAAAAAACTTATTTCAAAATAGACATTCGTTGCAAACTCCGCTAAAATGCATTGATTCGTTTCGATATCCGCTAAAAACGAACGAACCAATCACGGCACGGCATTCGAGTCACGTGACAGCTCAAACAGTATGGCGGGTTTTGGTAAACGGTCGAAAGGTAGTCATGGTTTTTTATCATTTAAAGTAATTAAAAATAGGTGATTTATTGCAATATATTCAAAAGTGTGATCCTAAAGATACCCGAAAAAAGTTATGCAATATAACAAAGTCGAGACGCACGATGAAGGAAGCAAAATGCTACGTACAAATCGGACAAAAACCTACTTCTGCATGGCGTTTGAAAGTGTTATGCAAAATGTTGCATTGATTGATTTTTTTCGTACTTCATAATATGGCTACGTGGATTTTAATGGTTTTGGGGTTTGTCAAATCCCGATTTTAATTCAATATTTCACAATATTAGGTATAAATTGAGTATTTTGAAGATTTTTTATTTATACTGTGTAAATGTACTGAAAATAATTGTATAACATTGCCAAGCCTCTGAATCCAGGGACTAAGATTTAATCTTCATAAAAATTTATTTCAAAATGCACAAATAGAAATAAAATAGAAAAGTTAAAAAAAATAATTTACCGATCTTTTTTTATTTTTTTTTATCTTTGTTGGTAAGTGTGTGACCCCATTATTTTGTGTTGGGAAAACCGATTTTGATGATTCTTTATTTCCTTGAAAGCTGGTACTTTTGGTATAGTCCCATATAAATGAGCAACAACTGACGAGTAGTTTCGAATTAACTTAAATAATGTGTAACGATGTTTTGTAGTGTGTATTTATGGTTTTTAACTTTTTTACTTTTTACTGAGTGTTTAGATTTTTATGATTCTCTTTTTATTTGAAAGCTGGTACTTGCATTGTGGTCTCATATAAGTTTAGGTTGCATCTGACTAGTAGTTTTTGAATTATCCTTAATAATTTTTATGTATGTATGTTACCTCATATCTTACTATTTAGAGTTCCGATTTTGATCATTCTTTTTTTAATCGAAAACTGCTGCTTTAGGCTAAGTCCCGTAAAAATAACTCATAAACTACTCGTCTGACGGACTGTGACGGACCGAAATTTTACGGGACTTAACTTAAAGCCCCAGCTTTCGAGGAAATAAAGAATCATCAAAATCGGTTTATCCATCACGAAGTTATGGGGTCACAAACTTACCAACAAAGATAAAAAAATAAAAAAAGATCGGTATTTTTTTTTTACTTTTCTATTTGTGCATTTTGAAATACAGTCCGACAGTTTTTACAAAGATTTATTCATAGTCCCTGGATTCCGAGGTTTAAAGCTTACGGCACTCCACTACGATAAGAAAATAATATTATTATACCAAAAATGTTGATAGATAAAAATCCCACACATTCAAATTTCAATGAAACTCAAATTTATCAACGTTACCACATGTGGAATAAAACCATCCACATGGCAAATTTTATCCATATCAAAACCCGCCAAAATAAATAAGGTTCATTTCAAATCCCTCCATAACCAAAAGTTCACAACAAAACCCTCTAAAACAAAAACATTTTTAGTTACTGATTCATCATTAAAGCTGTTTTGAATTATATTTAGTTGTTTATGTATTTGTAAACGTCTAATAAGGCTTTTAAAATGATTGGTTTCCTATAAGTTACAACTATTTGAAGTATACATTTATTTTTTGTTTCCTGAACATTTTGTTAAAAGTGTTTTAGCGGGCTTTGAAACTAGACGACAGAATTAATGTTCTCGTTTGCTTTTTTTATAGTCACTTGATGGTAAGTGTTTACTGTGGCCCACGGATTTTGGCAACACCAGGAGAGTCACCAACCCTATGAATGATCTTAAATTCATAAAAAGTAAGACTTAACCCTCCGCCGCGTCATAGTCCGTTAACGAGCTAGACTTTTCATGCACATTAAAAACAAAAGAAGGATTATAATAGCAGGCCAATGCAATTAAAGATATATAATTTGAATGGAGAAAAACGAAAAAGAGAGAAACATGATAATCGGGCGAGTAATGCAATTATCCCTTTGCCGTCCCCGACGTGCCTAGACGAAGTAACGGGTTAAAACGCCGGCTCCCAAATAAATCCTACGTCAGCGTTCATTACAATGTCGTTGGTACCGTCATTTCGTTAACCCTTTCAGGACCATAAGATATCCAAAACTATTTATGAGTGTGCGACTATTTTTTTTAGTTGTTTTGGACGTAAATTAACGATATATTCCCGTAAAAACGTAACAAGACATACAGTTTTTCTGATATTTTACGGTAAATATTTTTCCCTGTGGGCCATAAAGGTAACCAATATATTATATAGGTTTATTTTATAAGTCTTTTAGTTATTGCTTTCGAACATAAAAAAATGAATAATAATTATAAGAAATTATAAATAATTTTAACTAAGGTATTCTGCGCAACAATATATATATTTTATATGCGTCGCTTACATAATATATCTTTTCATTTTCTCTGCTTTTGCATATTCAGAGCTGGCTAGTTGCATTTGTTGCCGATGCGCCGGTTTTCGGAGGAGACTAGAGATGGCCTTGATGGCTGTCTACAGGTATAATAATTTTTTTAGAGCTAGTGCTAAGTGTTGGTGATACTCTAAGAGTCTAGAATGCTCAAAAGTAACCTTTCCATGCGGTGCGCTTCATGCAACTGTGCGTATACTAAATACGCGTTATTCATGGCTATATCGACAATAATATATGTATAAAAAATAGCCGGAAGTAATATTTTCTTTTGGCTTTGCTATCAATCTCATGATTTGCAGTGGTCCGTGAGGGTCACACCACCTACATAAACTTATATTCATAATACTATACTAATCGGTTCCGGACAGTTTATGTTTATTTTTTGAGTTATGCGCCTTGAATATCCTGATCCGATTACACTGAAACAGTATCTGCCATAAAAACAACAGTGGTCCAATTTTATACATTTTGACCAATGAACTCATGGTCCTCTTCATCTAATTCAGGTTATCTTCTCCATTACTATTATCTGCCTCATGGCAACTGGACTATTTCTTTACCTCGAAGAAATTTTCTGAAGGTTTTAGCCGTTTCCGAAAAATATATAAAAGTAAATGTAAATAAAATGCAAGAAAACAATAAATTATGAACGCGACTACATATTACACTAATACTACAAAAACAAACCTTTATGGACCACAGGGAAAAATATTTACCCTAACATGAATCGGTATTTTTAGGTATTTATGCTTATTATCTGCAGTTCAATTCATTATAACATTAAACTGAACTTACCAAAAAACATAAAAACGTGCAAGAAAATACAGTAATTTTATTTACACAAGTCCAAAAACCTAAAAATGATACCAAGTTCAGCCCCCGAATGTTTTAGTATTAGCGCAAAGGAAATTTGATAGTTATTTTCTTTCTACGTGCTCAAGAACGCTTTTACTGTATTGAACATACCTTCTATTATGACATTCATTAAAAAAACATATAGATTAAGTTATATTTAACTGTAGATTACGAATTTTAAAAAAGGGAAAAATATTTCCCTTGGTCCTGAAAGGGTTAATACATTTATGAATTTCAAACAATTTTAATTCTGTTAAAACTCCGACGCAATAAATGTATTGTATTGTTGACGTACGTGACGTTCCTAATGTGCCTACTACTTATATGACTATTTGGGCAAAAAAAATGTAAGTTTGATGTCTGTGTGTCTATTTGTCACGTTGTAGCTTCCAAACGAATATACGTAGATACCTGTTGCGATGCGGTTTTTTTTGTTAGCTGAGATATTTGCAGTAATTTATGGCGTTCGAAGATTTATAAGAAGATTTGCTTAGTCGGACATATCATTTATTATTATCTATTATTACATGTATAAAAAATCATTAACAAATCCTGCCAAAATAAAAATTATCTGACAGTCTTAACAGTACAATTTCAAGACAATTTAAATATAGGCCCAGTAATAATTTTATACTTAAGATTAATTGGTCATATTAAATGCAGAAACAAAACGTTAATAAGGAGACACTTAAATTCAGAACTCTCATAATATTCAGTAAGTGTAAACCGCCTTCTCAAATAAACGCAATTAGGTACACCGTAAGAAGTTGTCTAAAGCCAGCTTCCATCCGTAACTTCCAAATCCTTTGAAGTACTAAGTAAACATCATAAAATTAAGTGTTCGTATAAATTGCGGGAATACAATGAAATTGATGGAACGCTTTATTTCAAAATATCTTCTTCAGAGAAGCATTTAAAGCGTAGTTAAGTACTCAGTAAGACAAGTGCAGCATGCAGTCGAAGTATACCTAGGTAGACGTCATTACATTATACAATTTGATATTTATTTGAAATTGGGCTATGAAATCCTCAAAGCGATTACACTATTTTAGAGACGTCTATCACAGTCTTCCCAGGTAGCAACGCATCTGTGACTCTTACTAACTACCTTAACAACAACTAACTGGACTAACAGTCCCTATCCCAGTCCTCATAGAGTAATCTGAGAAGTAATTGGCCACCGTTTAGTAATTGGCCACTTGAAATTTCAATGTTTTATTATAATAATATTTGTATGATCGTTACGCTACCTCTGAAAAGTGCACAAAATCACATAATTATTAGCTGTCATATTAATACATTTTTTATATAAAAGAGCAATGTCAAATGGCTAAAATGTGTTAAATGTCTCGTTCTAATTCGGTCCCAGGTGCGTTGCTATCCCTGAGAACTGAGATGGTTGCCTCTAAAAAAGTGTAACCGGCTTAGCTGTCATATTAATACATTTTTTATATAAAAGAGCAATGTCAAATGGCTAAAATGTGTTAAATGTCTCGTTCTAATTCGGTCCCAGATGTGTTGCTATCCCTGAGAACTGAGATGGTTGCCTCTAAAAAAGTGTAACCGGCTCCATGTCCATAATGTTCTAAAAGGTGTGTAAAGTTTGCCAATTCGCACTTGAATAGCGTGGTGAACTACGGCCTGTTCCTCTGACATAATGAATAATGATTAATGAGAATCGTGCCCAGTAAGACATTTATGGGTTAAGAACTTACAAGGATGAGATAAGATGATTAAAATTGTTTACCTGATCACTCTGGAATATTCTATGCGGAACGGTAATTATATGCATTGTTATAACATTTATGGAGCATCGATGAAACATTTTGGAAAAATGATTATGAAGTATTTAAGTTTTCGTAACTGTAACGTTCCGTAAGTAACAAAAAGCTTGTGTGTTTCAGACGTTTACTGTTGTAAACTTCATTTATCAAAAAGGCACTTTCGTGTTAACAATAACGAATGTTGGTTAGTCACCCTACTCTTATTATGGTGTATGTAAGTTCTAGGTGTAAGTTGTAAACTTACTAATTTCAGAGTCCAGGGAATTTGCTGAAAGGAAAACGTTGTAAGCTATGCGTTCTTCACAACTGTAATTTGGACAAAGTAACTGTAGTTGGAACTTTCTTTGAAGTTAATACAGAATATGTCATTTAAGGCAAATTAGAAGTTGAGTCACATTGTGCCGCTGAGACTTTCTTTATGAAAACAAATGGAGCATTGTGTTAATAAAGTAAGGAACACCTACACATACAATACACTACATATACAATTCATTTCTAAGATAGACCCAGTTCGAAATCAAAATAAATACCATAAATACACCATACGTACATATACCATAAATACAATGAAAAGAGTAGAATTAGGGTGGTATTCCACTCGTCAAATATCTTTGTCCAATACGAGTTGAATTTGAAGAAATTGGATGACTTTGTCAAATGTGATAGGTATTTGATCAAAGCTTTTGATGTTGTGATAAAACTCCATCTCCATTCCTTTAAATCAAGGATAATTCTATCACACAATATACAATATTTTATTTTCCGCTTATTGAATATCTCTATCATTTAAACTTGTAGGAGCAATAAGTATATTATTATGATTATACAATCAAATATAATTAACACCTTCGATGCGATAGCGGGTCGATTATATCCGATGCTCATCTTTCCTCCGGTGCGGGTTAAAAATTGCTGTACTTACCGCTGGTGCGGGACAAATATATATTTGGTCTCCGTATGAATCAGAATGAGATGGTTAGTGTTTTGGAATTGTCTCGTTAAATAGATAATATAAATACGAAAAAAATGTATCGGGTTCTTACGACCCGATGCTGACTAAAGCTAAATTTTTTACGTCTAGTGCGTCTATCGGTTCTTAACGACCCGATGCCCGATGACCCTATAGCCGCACTAGATTATATGCTAGTTGAGCTAGTGACGTCGGTTCAAATAAGAAGAGACAGTGTATGGAACATGAAGCGATCCAGGAAAATGTTGTTTAAGTCATGTGAAGGTGAAAAACCTAAGAAAAATAAAGTAAGTGAAGGTTCCCCAAAACAAAACAATAATGGGTAAGCGGAATATATCCGATAATAAACATACTAGCCCGTCAACTAGTTACACATTACAAGTCTCGTGAACTGCAGCCATCAATTCCCAGCTACCAGATTCACCCACACCATCTCTACCAGTAGGTTGTAGCTCATAATACAAATATTAGAACACAAGATTATTCAACCAGTTTAAAATCATCTTTGGATTTGAAAAATATATTATTTTATCGCAATCGATGTTTTTTATCATGCTCAACACTAAAAATATATCGACACTTTTACTAACCAGTGCGGAGAACGGGTCTCTGAGATCCTCCAAGCAATTCCTTTATTTACTAACAAACCATGCAGTGTATCTACCTACAATTTCAGCCTTTTATTTAGTGTTTATTTGTCAACATATTGCTATAAAAAATACGGTCTAAGACATTATACCTATGAAGATAAATCCTCCTAAACAGATGGAAGTCAAACGGTTTTTTTCGACCCATCAACGCACCAGAGAAAATTTGTGCTTCGGATATAATAGACCCCATTCCGCACCCACTGAAAGTCATCAAATTTGACTAACGCATTGAACGTGTTAAAGTGTTTGCAGATCTATACCAGTCGTGAGCGATCAACTAAGAAATTAAAATAAAAAACTTATCACTAAAATAAAATATTTATTAAGTACGTAAATATTTATTACAATAATGCCCACAGCCTTATTTGCTCTATGCCCGCGTACCTATGCGGTTTTACGAGATGATTTATTTAAGAAAATTCTAAATACCTACGTATTAAGTTTTAATTCTTAATTGTATAAAACCTTTAATTAATTATGTCATTTGCTTTTAAATATGTAAGTTAATTAGTAAAGGATTTAAGAAGTCCATTCATATCAACTCAAGGTTTTTCTTTCTATGATGTGAAGGAGTTCATTCTATCTTGAATGGGAGACAATCAACCTATTTTTTTAACACACGTACAAATTGTGGCGTTATTATTTTTTAATAGTTGTATTTTCCTAGGAATGTGGATTAAACCATAGGTAGGTACATATTTTTTCTCGAATTCGCTAAATTACTTAAGTCAATAAAATGCACATACAAGTCACTAAAAAAATGTTACAATTCCATATTATTTTAGAAACGACAGAATAGTGTTAAAAATCAACTTATTTTTTAAGTTTTTCATTGATAATTATTGTCAAATATTCATCACAAATATCACAATTGACCTCAAGACATTGCAAACACATTAATCTGAGTAAATAATTCATTTTAAAATAAAACAATATTGATCGTGCTAACTTATAGTCTTTGGGTTTTCCTTGTTATTACCAAAACTTTATTTCCCAATAGGATAGGTGATCACAAAGAGGTACAGTTATAAGACAATCCTTGTCAGGAGGCCCACAGATCCAAGAAGTCACCAAAAATTTAATGCAGCGACCTATTTCTTCCACAGGCTCATAAAATTTGTTCCCATTGTAACAAATTTTGGCACGCTCAATAGCTTCTTCTTCATATCCTTATGTCAATTAGAAAAACTTGAGCATCTTCAAAATATTAGCTTAAGATTTATGTCGTATTTGACCTCCGCAAATACAATCAAATGTCCGGCTACCCAATGGCTCAAGTGGCTCTCAATCTGTTTTGTGTGTTTTTACATAATTATATTGTTCCTACTTTATATTGCACGCTGTTACATTTTACTTCCCCTATGACTTTTATAAAATTTTAAATTTAACTTTAAAAACTCTATCTACTCTTCACTCATCATCATTATTCATAATTCATTCCATTTCTACTTATATTTTGTATACTTCTACTCTCTTTTTTTCTACATTTTTCTATATTGTTTGAAAGAGATCGCCATCTTTAAAGATAAAGTCTCCCTTTATATACCGTATTCTAAACTTATAAATATTGTATTTGATTGCATTTGGTGTATAAATAAATAAATAATATTATTTCAGTTAGTAAGAAATCTGCACCGAATAAAATAAAAATTTTAAAAACATTATGCCCTATTATCTACGTCATTTCGATAGTGGAATCATTACCGTCAATTAATATTTTTTGAACGAAAATCATTTGGTCGTTTTCGTATTAATTGTTTGCTTTGGCTCATTAAAGCGTCGTAGAACGTACACGTTCGAAGTTGTGTTTCATATTTTTCGCAATGGTCAATTAAGGTTGGATATAAATATTTGAGTTCTGCGTGATCCAAAGTTGGGAAGAGATGGTGTAAGGCGTGGTCTCCAAAACGTGTGATGGATTTGAAGTGATCTCCTGCGAAGTCAATCCTCTCTACCACGGTATCCATTTGATGAATACCCCAATCTATGTACTGTGCCCTGGAATAAAGTGAACATATTCAACTTTAGATAATATAAAAATGTATGTAAATATTGTAATTTGTCATCGCAAGCCATAACTATTCCACTTGTGGGGACAGGTCTCTTCTCAGAATGAGAGAGTTAAGGCTATAATACCTACACCCCTTTGAGTTTTGCGAACTTTCCAGAATGCAGGTTCCCTCACGATATTTACATTTATCAAACCATAGAAAAACCTTCATACTTTGAAACTTACTGAAGTCTGCAATATACTCTACCTAGGGATATCGCCATCAAAGAAGTTCGTATGCGCGTGGTGGCCAGCAGTCAGTCCAAAAACCATGAAGAAAAAGCTTGATATCAGTATGCAGGCCAACCAAACAGCAACGGTCCAGTGGAAGGGAAGACCTCCTAACCACATCCAGATTGGCAGGAGGAATGGGATGATGTTTTTCAATTGAAGCGTCTTTCCTTCGAGTTTAATGATACCTGCTGCGATTCTGAAAATTTTTGTGTAAATCATGAGTAGGTAGTAGGTACCTACCTATTGGTTTGTGTTTAAAAAGTTGTTTTTGACAGTTGTAGTAGGTATATACCTAAATATGTTTTTTGGAAATTTTGCCTTAAGATTTTAATGAAATCTAGACAAATTAACCGACAAACGGTATTGACTAATCTCGTCTTATTTATCTTTACTCGTCTTATTTATATTTACTTTTTTGTCCATCTCTACTATAATAACACATACCCTGTGTGAAATGTTTTCTAGTTTTAAGTTGAATTCACAGAAAACTTAGCGGTTTCTTCGCTTCCTTGTAATAATGATTAGTCTTCAGACCCTCACAAGCTTGATGATCTTTGCAATGCAATTACCAGTAGTAAATATTCGAAAATACATTAAAATCATGTTAATGAGGAAAGGAGATGCTTTTTGATCTGCGATATTTGTCATCGGGATCGGAGATGGTCAACAATTGATTGGTTTTGTAATGTTAATTATGTCGGCAATAGTACATTTTTAAACACAATTTAAAAACCTATTTCCCTCCGTTGAGCAATTATGCTAATCCGATCATCGTTATATTTATGATGTACGATAAAGCCTGACTTATTCTTAAAAATACTATATGTATTTCAAAAATATTCGCGGAGGTTCCTTAACACCTGACGACCTTCAAGCTCGACCTGGATTGAAAAAACCGGCCAAGTGCGAGTTGGACTCGCGCACGAAGGGTTCCGTACCATTATGTATAAAACGCCAAAAAAATCTGGCCTGTTGTATGATAGCCTCACTTAAATATTTACTTAAGATTTTTGTAGCCACATATTAGCCACAAGCAACGCCATCTCTTGGACTGATAGGTAACTAATTTATCGCTGAAGCGTCGAAGCCATATTTCGACTTAAATATTTATTTTATTCAGTGTTTTAGTATTTGTTGTTGTAGCGGCAACAGAAATACATCATGTGTGAAAATTTCAACTGTGTAACTATTACGGTTCGTGAGATACAGCCTGGTGACAGACGGACGGACGGACAGCGAAGTCTCAGCAATAGGGTCCCGTTTTACCCTTTGGGTACGGAACCCTAAAAAACGCTAATTGCTCTCTTATAAAAATATCACATTCTTGATTAATAAATGTCGAAGATCCGATATAACACACACAAATTACAAAAATATGACCAGATTGAGATTTTTTGTATTAAGATTGAATTGTAGTAGGTAAAAATAAAGAGGCATAGTGATTATGGTACCGACCTACCACAATTTTATTCTCACACACAGTCGTTACACAAAGTCATTTGGGCTGGTTAATCGCGCACGATATGCCGCAATTTCCCTGACAGCTTTAAGGGAAGATAAGTAAGGGAACGTACATTGTAAGTATATTCACGCCAACCATATTGTACATTTTGGTTAAAATAATTTTTTAGCAAATGACAATATTGTCAAAATAAACGCTAACACGCCCAACCCTATTCGAGGAGTAGGATTTCCTTTGCGGGCGGGATTTAACAATAACACCCATGACCCGAGAACAATTCGCAATGCCACCACTACCTAATTAAGGCTAAGACTCCGTCGTCAATAACGCAAAGTGCAAAAAGATGCATCAATGAATTTAAGTGGATCTCGTGGTTTTTTCGACATCCAATACAATGGACGCGGATACTATAGTTAATCATTTGTATGATTCTTAATACTAAAATATATTTATGAAGCCAAAACGTGTATGTGTTGTGATTGTGACACATGCTCATTGATACAAATAAAGTTAGAAACAACATTTACTTACTCCTTAGTAAGACATCCCAAAGAAGTAAGACTAAATATAACAGGATAGTACAGAGCAGCCATTTGAGCCCAGATTGGTTTGTCCTTATATGGTAAGTATTGCAAGAATGGCTCTAATACGCTAATTTCCATGTCATTAACCGTGTTTGTAAAAAGATGGTGTGACATCCCATGTGATATTCTCCAATCTCTAAAATCAAAACCATAAAGTTATTAGAACAACAGACTTAATAAGCAATTAAATATTATGAGAGCATCAAAAATATTGAAATTTATTAAAAAGTATGGATATACCTAGAATAGAATAACTGATAGGTATAATGAAACTATACTTAAGTCGCCGAGAATATGGAATTGCATCTCCCCGCTTAAAACAAATGTATTGGCCGTTTGCACAGTTTAATGTAGCTTGTACGTAACCAAAATTTACTTAAAAAATTAAATTCTAGTCCACAATCTGCAATGGATCTTAACTATAGGGGCGGAAAGTTGGCGTTTGAGTGGGATGCCATTCAAACAAATTCCATATCGTTCGCGAACGAAGTATATCTAATATTTCAATTGCGTGTACTTAATAGAAATAAAATCTTACTTATAATTAAAACCGCTTAAGTTGAAGAGATGCATTCTCCAGCTATCGCCTCGGTGAAAGTAATTGTGTCCACAAGTAGTGACAGCACTCATTATATAACCGACACAGAATGTTGACACAGCTCCCAATATCCAGTTTTGTGTCCAAAACCAACAACATAGTGGACTCGACACTAGCAATGTAACAAGTAGCAAATCTGAAACGTTATCGCTCTTTTTTCTCACTTCTGGCGGGATTTCTTTTATTTTTTCGCTTACTTTGGCCTTTAGTGTTTTGTAAAATCCATGTTCCTCGAATGTAAAAGGAGAATTTCTTGGAGTTTGCGCCTTTCGGACAATGTATTTGGGCAATATAGTTTCAGCAACACCATGCAGATGGTGCGATTCAAATGCCTCTGTTATATCTGTACCCTGGAATGAAGGAAAATTTCAAATAAATAGCAAATGTGATCCATTCAACGTTAGCCCTGAAAGATAACTCATATGAATAGCCCACATTAACAGAATTATATTGTCTTTAAAAAATAGGTAAAGTGTGTGTGTCCTTATTATGTGTCCGGCATCCCTATTTTTTAAGGCGAACACATTATTATTTATGAGTTGATATTATGCTTTATTTATATGATTTCCTTAGAAATTCTTAGAATTTATAAAACGAAATTACTATTCATTAAGACACACGGAGGAATTTCAGCCAAGTTCGAAAAAGAAAAAAGTGACGCACCTGTAAACTCGGAAAAGTTGTACGTTTTGTTCGTTGTCAATTAAAACTTGCCAAGTCAGAATCCTACATCAAAGAAGTTACAGAAATATTTTGTGAGTTAATTGAAGAACGTACAATTCTACTGCTATAATTAAAGTAACTGCTATGGAACTTTGCACCCGTTAGATCTTTGCTATTTTATCGGTGACAATGAGACATGACTGCCACAAACTTCAAACACAGGTTAATTACTTAGTATTTATGTTAACATAATTACTGCAACTTTCCTGTTAGATGTTAAACGGCCCGGAAAAGCCTAACAAGGATTATTATTTTTAATTGTACAATCAAATTTGAAGATAAGTACTTCTGAGTTATGAAATTCTCAATATTGTTACGGTATTTTACACTTTGTCAATCAATATTTGCATTTGCTTACACAATGTACACGCCATACAATATCATACTTTCATTCCATATTTAAAACTGTTAATTCGTATAATATTATGCTAGGCTAGGCTGTGCTAGGTACCTGCAAATAAAATATTTACTTTAATCACACTTCGTACTTTAATTATATTTTGCTTATAAGTACTATTTATGAGTGTCTGGTATGATTTTTATTACAATTCACGTCATTAAGACTAATTATTTTAATAGGGAAAAACGTCACAAAAGATTCTTCCAAACTTCGTATAAAAAGGTGCAAAAACCAGAACTGCATCTTTAACGTTTTTATTAGTTGGTGACTTTTTGTTCATCACATTCATAGAACCATCATTATATTATTGTCAGATAATCAACTTTGTTTAAAAACCAAAAAAGAATAGTTTTGAAATCTGCCCTACTTCCTAAACGTTATTTAGCAGGCGTGTATTGATTTGAGGTCAAGTAATGACCTACCTATATTTACACCGCAGAAATTTGCAAGGCTATTATGTTATGTTCATTCACTACATTAATGGATCACAATGTGGGTACATAAAAAAAGTACATGTTTTATTGTCGGTACCAGAGGGTAGAAAAATAGAAGGATGACACTTGCGTGGGACGTGGGTTCGGTTGCTAGCGAATTGATCGCATTTGATTTTACTCGTGTTTACTCTTAATTTAAAGAAATTCTGTGGGCACGAAATTCTATGTATGTGGTGTTCCGAGCATGTTTATTGAATTAAAATAATATCGGTAGTGAAGTGGTTTATGCGCAGAAAGGGGTAAGTTTTTGTCACTAAACTTAAACGAAACCGTTGTCACTTTCGATTGCGTAGTCTAATGTCTCATATTGTAAGTTTATTGTTGTAACCTCAGGGAAACGCCCTTTTTGAAGACGCACAAGTGTGTCAAAATATTAAAAATAATAATAAGATCCCTGAAGAGGCCGTGGCTGGGTTTTGGCAGAGTTCCACTACATATTAAAGAAAAAACTCTCCTGGCGTCCAAAATTTTAATTAAGTTAGATGTAGTCCTTAGCTTTAGGTATTTGCATGTCAACATTCTACCTAAGCGCAATAAATGTTGTCGCAATTATTAATTGATGGTGAGAATTTTATTTAAAACCCGTTACCAACCCGTAACAAGGCCTCAAATATCCATTCTCCTTGCTTTGATTTTTGATTTTGGTATTGACTCAATGGACTGAACCTTTATTTATCCTACTATCCTACTTAATATTATAAATGCGAAAGTTTGTAAGGATGTATGTGAGTGAGTGAGTGTGTGTGTGTGTTTGTTGCTCTTTCACGCAAAAACTACTGAACGGATTTTCATGAAACTTTGCAGTAATATAGCTTAGACATCGGAATAACATAATTTGTTAAAATTTATAGAGATTTTTGAAGGGACTAGTTTCCCGAAGCGAAGCGAGGGCGGATTTACTAGTTATGTATAAATAAAATTACCCAGAAATAACATTTGGCTAGACTGGGTTCAATGATATTTTTTTTAGAATTAAAAAGACTACTGTTACATCTGTTTGTATTCGTAAATGACATCACATGCTCTCAAGACCCAAGATGAAACATTTCACCTTAACATTTGTCCTGGCCTGGGCCTTAACCGTCAAACCTCGCTCCTCGGGTAAGGTCAACTTAAGGTAACAAGGTAAGCTGTTCAAGTACTAATAATTTATCCTTTTCTTACATGGCTGGTACCTCTTATAACTAAATAAGATGCATGTAGTTAATGTATGTGATTTGGCATAGTTATAATTAAAGTGGAAACAAACATACAAGTTCAATAGTTACCTATGTTTGTCCTCGCATCGCGCAAAAACTGCTACATAATGTTATTTTTCTTATGAACATTTTATTGTATTCAAACTTAGAGTTATTAACAATGATACTAATTTTGTAAAACAAGAGTCTTATCTTACAAAATTAGTGTCTTAAGATTGACATTGACACCTTATGATATACTGTTTAGTTGAACATCCTCATTACTTATGCTAATTACTCTTTTCTTTTGTAGATACTTTGCGATAGGTAGTTACCGCGTGACTACGATCTTTGATGATAAGAAGTAACTTAGCCCTTTGATAGAAAAGCGTGTTAACTTGAAAAAACCTATTTACTACTGACTTAAAAACACCCATATTGTTATCTAAATAAAATAACAATCATTGAATATCTATTGATCTAATGAATGTCATATCTAAATGAACAATCATTTAAATTATGCTTACCTTAGTGTAAGTCAGCCAATCAGAGCCACCTGGATGGAGTGGTATAAACGCAGTTAAATCGTAGAGATTATCATGGATCCGCCAAAGACCTTCGGCTCCATCTTGAATCTGCTTACTCCGCATCCACTGTTGAGGAGTTCTTAGACCAATGTCGCGTAGCACCGGGTATTTAACTTGAGGAAAACTTGGAGAGTACTTTTCTGGGTCAGGAACCATTTTGACTTGTTGTTTTCTGTAAATGATATTTGAGAATAAGGGTGCCTTTCCACCAGAGATGTGCTATGCTACGTTGCTAAAGATGCGTTTGAAATCTACCAATCACATACATTGGCCCGCCTAGAAACCCCGTAAGGTAAATGGCAGATGCATCCATAGCGACGTAGCATAGCACATCTCTGGTGGATAGGCACCCTAAGAATTGTTTATTCAAAATAGGTTTTTTACAAACACTTTTCTAAAAAACTACGCCATCACTTCAGCAAATCCCTGCAGAGAGCGGTTTTGGAAGATGAAGCAGCTTTGTTTCATTTTAAACTAGTACGCTCTCGCTTCGGTTCGGGAAACTTGTTACTCCGTTTTTATTGGTCGTAGTGTGATGTTATATAGCTTTAATCGTTCCTGGATAAATCGACTATCCAATACACAAATAATTGTTCAAATCGCTCCAGCAGTTCCTGAGAGTAGCTCGTTGAAACAAAGGAACAAACTCTTCAGCTTTATACATATATTAGTATAAGATTCTCATACCATATACAATATTATACATACAAGTACCCGGCAAGAAATAATGCACATCGGTATTCAGAAACAGATAATCGGTTAGTTACGGCTTGGTAGAGCGTTGTCTCTCTCGCAAATTGCAAATACTGCAATATCTATGAGCTGCTAAAGCACCCTATCAAGTACCTACTTTTTATAATAATAATATTGATGTTTCATTGAAGGTTTTAACAACTCTTTATATTTATTTATGAGTGAACGCGACTGTCTTCTACCGAATTCTCAGAGTAAATCATTACTCTGAGACCGAATTCGAAAGAAAAGTGACAAGTCAGCGGTAAGGACTGTGTAGTAAGGAGCCGAAACTAACCGATCTCTTTCTGAATACCGATGTGCATTATATCTTGCCGGGTACTGTACGTAGCGGTGATAGCCTAGTGGTTATGTATTCGGCCTCCTACTCTGGGGGTTCGGGTTCAAATCCCAGGACACGCACCTCTGACTTTTCGGAGTAGTTGTTTTGTGATTAAACCTATATTTGATCATTTAAAGGATAAATTTTCTAACAGTCTCCCGGGATAAGATATAATAGTTCCTATAAAGTTATTACTAAGTCGTTAGGAAATGTGGCATTTTTGTTGTTTTTATAATTTTTTTACAATATAATCAACTCTGAAACCACACTTTATATAAATTGACTAAAAAGTGTCTGGCAAAAGGCAAAAACGATTGCAAACAATATTTTGTGTCAGTGCATTTGGTAATATCGCGTTCATAATTTTATTTAATTTCCTAATTAAAGTAGTCTAGTGTAGTCCAACTTATTTTCTAATATTTTTGCATGTTTTTAGAGAATGGCAACCTTGAAACTGATAATATCGACCACGACATTGCACTCGAAATTGCGTGGAGCAGAACGGGTTAAATGACGCCTTTTACGGCCTGTAATGTATGTATCATTGAGGGAAAAGTGAACTAAACGGATGAACTTGAAACTTTCGCGATGTTACCGATGCATTTGGTAACATAAAATACGAATTGTTGTATGTACCTACCTAGGTAAGTTTTCAATGTAAAAAGTCATCAAAATAATTAACAAAGCTGTAGTAGGTATCTAGTAAAGTAGTAGTGACTGTGTTATTTAAATTGATATTGGTAATAACGAAAAATCTGTTAAAAATAAAAAAATGTGACTGGTTTTCGAAGGTAACCATATGTAACCATAAATGTCATAAACTTTTTAATCTTTTTAAGTATTTAGGTAATTCTGGTTTGAGGTATTTTTCTATAGTCACAATTTAAAAGTTTCTTACGTGACATTCCTTTATGTAGTTATATATGCAAATAAACAACAAGTGCCGTATTATTAGATTGGGTAGTCATGTCATTAAGGTGGAAACAATGTCTATAATTATATGCGTTACTACAAACGTCACAGATGAACGAGTTTTTATTAAAGGTATGTTGTACACGGAAATTTTCAACGTGAATTAACCACAAACAAATATTAAAGATTTTAAATTATCCGGCATTTTATTCTTAATTATTTTATGTAAGTTATATCACTATAAATAAATGAAGTATAAAATTACTTATTTATTGCTTTTAAAATATACTTATTCAACGATCCGCTGATTACTAAGTCCAAAGATAAATTAACTGAGAGCGGGAAAGTCTGCTTTAGCACTGTGTCGAAAGGCTGTCTCCTGCGTTCTCGTTGATTAAATCCAGGGAAGATTTTAATATTTTCTCGTAAATATTAAGCAGCAGCCGTGATGAAAACCCAGGATGGTTTTGAATCTGCATGCAACACTCAAAAAATGAGGGTATTTGAATCTATTATCACTTCTAAAAACGTTTCAATTCAATAACAAAGGCACAATATTTTCAAACAGGTATATATAGATGATCATATTCATGTATCATATATTTCAGAATATTTTCATATGGGTATTTTGTAAAAGTTTCCTATCGACGCTTGTATTATATCCTGGGTATTTTTATTAAATCGAACACTTTGGCAAGTTGACCTGCCGGTTCTAAAAAAATTAAGTTTAATTCTTAATTACTAAACGTGATCTTTTGTACGTATCCATTTTCATATTATAATTGCGAAAGTAACTCTATGTTCGTCTGCTACTTTCTTAAGATTAATTCGCTAAACATATTAAGATGAAATTTGGTACGGAACTAGTTTGAGACTGGTTTTTGTTCCGGAATTATACCTAATTCTCTCGAGAAAATTTTACCAGTATTTTGACACCTTCTAATCCAGTCACATATGAAGCCGTGTTTTAAAGTAGTCCTAAATAAAACAGTTATAAAACCGTTTTATTGTGAAATTTTCGGTCACGGCTTATTTCTGTCATAATATCACGTAAAGCTATTTTTTGCATTTGTATTTAGTTGGTCATAAAGCTAATCTACATCAAAACGAATTATTATAATATTCAACCGTCAAATACAACATAGATAAAGATAACATAGCATAGCTTCCTATGTAGGAAGTTGTCGTGCCATAACTTGAACTCAAAGCAAGTAATTCATGTACGACGGATCTACGAGTTTACCTCGGATCAGGTGCAAAGGATTTGTAACAAGGTTGTAAGTTGTAAATTCGATTAATTTGACTCAATATCGCTTTTGTGTTTTTGTCGTACCCTAGTCTTCTTTACAATAGTTTTGACTGTCATTTAGAAAAATAGTTTTTTTTTCTTTTTGAAGTCTTGAGGATAAAATTACAGTCACTATTTTGTAGCAGATTTTGGTACCTGTAAATTCTCCCTGTAAAAGTTTTTAACGTAAGGGAGGTAGTAAGGGTTAAATAATGATACTTGCTATAATTAAAATTATCCTATTAAAACATTTTACGTCTATAGTCAACTAACAAGTAGGTGTATACGGACGGACAACGTAACAGTAAATTTATAGACAATATTATATCGGTCTATAAACACGACATGAAAGATGTAATTTAAGTGATTGAAAAGGAAGCGGGCACAAAACCTGTTCTAAAATAAAACTAGATTTTGTTTTAGTACATTGAACATTGAAAATATAAAGAAATTTCAATTCGTTTGTGGCGACACACACTGCACTGGCATATTGACACTGGCAACACCTCACGACGCCAGTCAGTGAACTGTCAATATGTCAGTGAGTTGTCAACCGCCACTACCGTACAGACAATGACAGTGCTAACTGTGCAATTCGAATCCTGTATTCCTGTAGAGACTTGTTGTAACTGCCGACTTGTAAAGTTGTGACTTGACTGTGCTCTTCCATACAAATAAACGACTACCGAAGAGACTCAAGACTTTTAATGGATAGCCCAAAACATCCATAAATGGTGACCCGACTTTAAGAACAAGAGTCTACGTGAATATTTGTCTTCGCCACAAATTTGCCACCCTTCGATCTATTGAAGAGATCGCTGGCAAGCCTGGCAAAGAGCCCGAGCATCGTGTATGGTGCCCAGGAGGTCGCACTGAGGACCTGCAGTCCTGCACCGCCTGCACGAAGCAGTCAGCGCGAATATTCATCGTTCGTCAATTTTCGTCGCAACTTCGGCCGCGCGATCCCCGGTACAGATCGCCGGCACGGAACCTATTCGGCGCGCAAGGAGCCCCGAGGTCATACATGCGACCTACATACAGCTCACAGTGTGTATTGTGTGATTAGTGTGTGTGAAAGTGCGTTTTTTTTCAAACAAATTCAATTTTTTTAACATAAATCGTCGAACAACGACATCAGCGCCACCAAGTGTTTTTTCATCGGAACTAAAATTTGCGGGAAGCTAACGGCCATACTTTGACAACGTACCTACGTCACGTATCATAGTGACGTGACACGTCAAAGTAACAGTGACGTACGTCAAAACGTCAAGTCTTATTGCGTTCCGTTCCTGCAAGGTTGGTTTTACGTCAGAACTGTACGTAAGTCTTTGAACATTCTAAGACATTCTTACGATAACTAAAATAACTAACTGCATAACGTGTTCTACAATTTCTACAATTTGTGTGTTTCTCAACAATTAATATCCTGGATTGTATTATTAATAGTTTAAATTTTTATTTTTTATTATATTACATTGTTGCATGATATTCATGCCTACTCATGTGAATGCCAAATGCTGATTAGTGGAAGGTTATAATATCATCTTTTATTTACAATTACTGATTATTTTACCACTAATTATTAATTTTACTTTGCACTTAACTATTTTGAACTCTATTATTGTTATACATTTTGCTTTACTGGTGTTTGTGTCTTTATATTTACTAACATGTCTCAGGATGAGGTACAGAAGCAAGTTATTGAGCTTCAAGCTCAACTTGCAGCTCTCACTAAACCCGAAGCAAATATCATGGGTGTAGCAGTAAAGTTGAGCAATTTTTGGCCGGAGAAACCAAAAATGTGGTTTGCTATGGCCGAGGCACAGTTTGAGATCGCAAACATAACACAGGACGCTACTAAGTATGGACATGTGCTTGCTATGCTGGATGCAAGACTGGCAGACCAGGTTGAGGACATTATTTCCAATCCTCCCTCTAAAGACAAATATGAGTACCTCAAAACAGAGTTAATTAAGCGGTTCTCAGTATCCAGCGAACAGCGTGTACGGCAATTACTAAGTGAGGAAATGTTGGGGGATAGGAAACCTTCAGCTTTTCTCCGGCACCTTCGTTCCTTGGCAGGTAACAACACGGGTGATGAATCCATTATCCGGGAATTATGGATACGTAGGCTACCACAAGAAGTCCAGCGCATACTAATGGCACAACTTGACTTACCGTTAGACAGGGTAGCACAAATAGCAGATGCCATTGTAGATTCGTCTCTGCCACCACCGCCAGCAATACACGCTGTTGCCAGCCCTAACTCAACCGATCTTCATACCATACTACAACGGCTAGAAGAACTGTCAAAGAGGGTCGAGACCCTCAGCTTAAACCAGCACAGGCATAATAGATCGACATCCCACCGGCCTCGTTCACGCAGTCGATCAGCAACCAAACAAAAGGTGGGGACATGCTGGTACCATAAAAGATTTGCTGAAAAAGCAACAAAGTGTACCAGCCCTTGCTCCTGGGCTGAGAAGGGAAACGACCTAAGCAGTCAGTAGTGGCGGCTGCTGATTGCTTGAAACCTGGCCGCCGGTTATTCATCAGAGACCTTAGATCCAGGAATCAGTTTTTGATCGACACTGGGTCTGATCTCTCCTGCTTCCCACGACAATTAGTTAAGGGCACGGTGCATCCCACAAATTATGAAGCCTGCGCCGCCAACGGAAGCATTATCCGGACCTATGGCCCACTCACTCTAAATTTAAATTTAAATCTTCGCCGCGACTTCAAGTGGGATTTCATAATTGCTGACGTCAGCATTCCTATAATCGGATCGGATTTCCTGGCACATTACAACCTACTGCCAGACTGTGCTAATCAAAAACTGATTGACGGTTTAACTAAACTCTCAACCCCAGCACAGGTGACTGACGTAGCACAGGTAAGTATTAAAGCTGTGGTTGTGACGGACAACCAGTTCTCTGAAATACTCCAGGAGTTCCCTGACATCACCAGGCCACCTGGACTTCCAAGAACAGTCAAACACACAACAATACACCACATTTTTACAACAGATGGCCCACCAGTAGCATGCCGACCCAGGAGACTTGCACCTGAAAAGCTCTCAATTGCTAAGAAGGAATTTGAGGACATGGTACAATGTGGCACCGCGAGACCCTCAAAGAGTCCCTGGGCTTCACCCCTGCACCTGGCCAAGAAGGGTGAGAACGGTTGGCGGCCTTGCGGCGATTATCGTGCCCTGAACGCAAGGACCGTCCCAGATAGATACCCCGTACGGCACACTGCCGATTTTGGACACAACCTGGCTGGCGCCACTATATTTGGGAAAATCGACCTAGTTAAGGCCTACCAACAAATTCCAGTACACGAGCCAGATGTTGCGAAAACAGCAATCACAACACCATTTGGACTATTCGAGTTCCCCTTTATGACGTTCGGTTTGCGCAACGCTGGGCAAACTTTTCAGCGGTTTATAGACGAAGTCGTAAGGGGACTCGATTTCTGCTTCCCATATGTCGATGACATTCTGCTGTTTTCGCGCTCGGCCGATGACCACGCACGGAACTTACGCGCCTTGTTCCAACGACTCTCCAAATATGGTGTCGTCATAAATCCCGCCAAGTGTGTCCTGGCTGAGAAAGAAATTGTCTTCTTAGGCTACCACATCTCACACGAAGGCATACGTCCACCACAGGACAGAATTGAAGCTCTGCGGAACTACCCTCTACCTAAGACCGTAGAAGGCCTCCGCAGGTTTCTCGGAATGGTCAACTTTTACCGACGATTCATCCCAAAGGCTGCAGAACTACAAGCCCCGCTAAACGACATCCTAGTGTCGAGCCAGCTAAAGGGAGCTAAACCCGTCCCATGGACACCGAACCTTGAGCAAGCATTCCAAAGTTGTAAAGACCATCTTGCCCAGGCAACTCTTCTGTGTCATCCAAAACCTGGCGCTCTCCTCGGATTGTTTACAGACGCATCCTCCACTCACGTTGGCGCTTGTCTGCAACAACGCGTGGACAACTGCTGGCAGCCACTTGCCTTTTTCAGCAAAAAGCTTGCCTCGCGCCAGTCCACCTGGCCTGCGTACTATAGGGAGCTGCTAGCAGTATATGAAGCCGTTCAACATTTCCGACACATTTTGGAGGCACAGGAGGTCACTATATATACCGACCACAAACCTCTCATTTACGCGTTCTTACAACGACGTGAGAAGTTACCTCCTGTACAATTAAATCAGCTGTCATTCATTTCCCAATTTACCACAAACATCTTGCATATCCACGGCAAAGACAACGTTGTCGCGGATACGATGTCCCGGATTGAAGCAATTCAGCTGGATGATGATTACACCGCCCTCGCAGAGTCTCAGCGTTGTGACGCAGAGCTCGACAAGATGCGCAAAGAGTCATCATTAAAATTGGAAGCAACAGTGATACCAGGAACCGGTACCACTATTTATTGTGATGTATCTACCGGAAAGCCGCGACCGTATTTAACACCGAGTCACCGACGCCCAACCTTCGAGCGTCTACACAATTTAAGCCATCCGGGAGCGCGTGCAACAGCGCGCCTGATCGCCGACCGCTTTGTCTGGCCTGGCATCGCCAAAGACTGCCGCACGTGGGCACGCGAGTGTCAAGCCTGCCAGAAAAGCAAAGTCACGCGACACATCACATCCCCACTTGGTGATATCCCTACACCACCAGGAAGGTTCAGGCACGTGCATCTTGACATTATAGGCCCTCTACCACCTTCGAATGGATTCAATTATTGTCTTACGGCAATAGACCGTTTCTCCAGGTGGCCAGAAGCTTGGCCCATGACATCCATCACCGCTGAGGAGGTTGCCGAACATTTTTTCAACGGCTGGATTGCGCGTTACGGCATCCCCATCACGGTAACAACGGACCAGGGACGTCAATTTGAATCTACGTTGTTCCGACGCCTCATGGACTTCGGAGCCACCAGACGTGCCCGAACGACCAGTTACCATCCTCAGGCGAACGGCATGGTGGAACGTTTTCACCGCCAATTGAAGGGAGCTCTAATGTGCCATAACAACACCTGGCACAGAGCCCTTCCTCTCGTCCTTCTCGGCATTCGCACCTCTCTCAAGGACGACCTCAAATGCTCCGCAGCAGAAATGCTCTACGGAGAACCACTAAGGTTGCCAGGAGAATTCTTGGCCCCCAGTGTTTCTCAAGGGGACCAACAGGATATCGAGAGTTTTGTTTCGCAGCTAAGGCGTAAGATGACGGACGTTCGTCCCATCCCAGCATCTCGTCACAGCAATCGCACATCGTTTATATTTAGAGATCTGCCTGCTTCAACCCATGTTTTCCTGCGGGACGACACCGTTCGTCGCTCTTTACAGCCGCCTTACACCGGACCGTACAAGGTGTTGAAACACGGTAACAAGACCATAACCCTCGACATCGCAGGTAAACACCAAGAAGTGAGCATAGACCGTGTAAAACCAGCCTACCTCATGTCTGATCCGGACAGTAGCCTCGATCAGACAATAGCTCCTTCAACAACTCCTGCTGCATCTCCTACTGTGTCTCCGCCAAAGCTCTCCGACAACGTACGACCACCACAACCAACTGTAACCCGTTCAGGTCGTACTGTAAAATTCAAATCTGTATTAGATTTATAGTTTGTAAGAAAAGCTAATGTTGTTATTTATTGTTTTAATTGCAATGTTTTCCTTGGTTGTCATTTGTGTATATTGTTTATTTTCATTGCATTGTTTATGTCAGTATATTGTTTATTGCAACATTTTATTTTTAGTCTTTTGTCTAGGTTTTACGAATATAATACCATTGTATCCCTATTAGTGGTAATGTAAAAATTATATTTTTAGTTACTTCGTAGGGGGGTGGTGTGGCGACACACACTGCACTGGCATATTGACACTGGCAACACCTCACGACGCCAGTCAGTGAACTGTCAATATGTCAGTGAGTTGTCAACCGCCACTACCGTACAGACAATGACAGTGCTAACTGTGCAATTCGAATCCTGTATTCCTGTAGAGACTTGTTGTAACTGCCGACTTGTAAAGTTGTGACTTGACTGTGCTCTTCCATACAAATAAACGACTACCGAAGAGACTCAAGACTTTTAATGGATAGCCCAAAACATCCATACGTTTAAGGATAATGCTGTAGTTTTCCTTTTTCGACATGGTTTGAAAGAATTAGTTTAGAAATTATAAACTCGCCTCTTGTTTACGTACGTATTCCTTTGAGATGTAATGTTCTGTGTATTTCGTTCTGTGTTGCACAAAAAATTAAGCTGACGATTGATAACTGTCATATCATGGTGATGTCTTCGCTAATGAACAAAAAATGTATCTATTATTATGTTCCTACAAAAAAATTACTGGTATTTTCCTTTGATAGGTACCCGTGTTGTGGGTACGTAAAATTAATAGTAGGTACAATTTATAGTAGGTTAATTCTATCTTTATTCTTTCCTCCGTCTTGACAGGAAACTTTTCGGTGATACCTTTAATGTTAGAAAATCCTCTCTTTTCAGGCGTTTCATTCCTGAGTTGGTCTGCTAAATTGAAATAGTAAGATCAATTATTCAGTACCGTATGGCTAAAACGTGATTTCGTATTTGCTTATCATAGCGTAACGTAGAAAATGTTGTATTATTATTGAAATAAACTAAGGTCCCTGACCCAAAACCCAAAATATGCAGCGTACTCTACTTGCAGAAATCGTTGCTAATTTTTAAAGATGAATTTTTAACGGAATAAACTGGATTTTAATTACTTAGATAACTTTAAGGCATATTTTTTGAGGCTATAATAAGTCGTATGAGTTGAGGCTATAATAAGTATAATAAGTCGTAGCTTAATATATTCTTTAGAAGAGAAATATGAAATACAAAAATCCTACTGATATTAAATCACATACCTAATCATAAGCATAAGATTATTATAATTTAAATTTAGTCAACAGTTTAATTAGGGTTTTGTAGTGAACTACGAAACTTCAACCATACCTACTACCCTCGATAATCTCATTCGATTATCTCAGAATCTTTTAGTACCTACCCGAAATCTTAAATTGTTAATAAGTGTTTTTAATGTGGTCGTTACCACTGATTAATAAATATAAAATTGTTAGTTAAATCTCCTTAGAAAAATTAAGTGGGTATTTAAGCAGTTAAAAATAAATAAGATAATCTTTGTAAGAAGAATTTAACATTATGTTAGCAAAAATCTTCTTTATCACATATGTATTATTCGTATAGGTAGATTGTGTATTAGTGGACGCCATAATATATCAGATATTTATTATATTAAACCGATAGTTTCACCAGAGGAACCGAGGAATAAATAAAATTTAAATTGGTTTGTGACGTTTGCTAATCATACAAAACTTGTGTAACACAAGGAAGTTGTTTAAAAACAAAGCTAACAGCGCCAAATTACATTTTATATTTTTATGTCATCAAACTTGTTTTTTGTGGCTGAAGGTCATGCTTATAAGGGTGACCATACCTACGCCCCACATTGAGGTAGTCGGTCTCGCTATCCCGGCGGGAACCAAAACGTCCCGCTCTTTGGCATAGAATGTCTCGCTTTGGCGTCTAATATCCTGCATTGACATACAAAACAGAAATATACAATACCTACAGTGAGACATAATTATGCCAAGCAGCATATAGCAAACAACTTAATTTAATGGTAGGTACTTATCTATTTAATATTCATAATAGCTTAGTAATTATATAAATATTAAAAGAATTTTCCAAAATGATACGCAA
This sequence comes from Hesperia comma, assembly GCA_905404135.1. Classification (NCBI taxonomy): domain Eukaryota; kingdom Metazoa; phylum Arthropoda; class Insecta; order Lepidoptera; family Hesperiidae; genus Hesperia; species Hesperia comma. Next base: position 7,078,527 of record FR990021.1, on the reverse strand, counting down.
TTAATTAAAAAAGGATAATGTCCACAAGTTTAATAAGTATAATTCAATAAGAAAAAATATGTATTATTAAAATAAATAAAAATTTCCAAAGCCGATAAAGAAGTTTCACTTCAATAACTTGTGACTATGCTACCACGTGATATTTGTGTACAAAAAATAATTATTTATACATTTCTACAACAACAAAACAATGATGATTTCATAGAGATAAGATAGTAGCAGTTTGATAATTCGTTAATCGTAATACCAACCTAATTCATCAAATCTTCAGTTGTTACCCAGATTAAATAGATATTAGGTATATCGAGGTATATGAACAAGTTTTGCATTGACAACAATATCTGGAATAATAATATATATTATTTATTTGGTGGATCATGTTTATGATAGAAATTAATTATTACGTACTTATTTTGGCGAAGGCGAATATTGTATGTAAACCCGTACACTTGGGAGTTCTCAATAATGTTCCCAAAGGCGTGTAAAATCTGACAAATCCCATTTAGCCACATTATGAGAAAACAGCCAAACCTATCAAGGCTGTAGTGGAATAGTTATTGGGGTGCGAAGAAGAAAGATCCTGTTGCCCATTCTATAGTGACTTTGCTTGGTAACTAAGAATCTCGGTACCTAAAAATTTAATATATTGCTTTCAGAATAACTCGCTAATGTATTCATTTAAGGGTTAAGCAAGAAATTGTACCTGTTTAATAACACCATCATTGTCGTGCTCATTTTCTGCCAATTTTATTTGAGGTCGGCGCATTATGTTTGTCTCTTCCATTCTTCCCTATCAGCCGTCACTAATACATTCATTTTTTGTTCGGTCGTCCTCTTCCTCTTCGTCCATTCATATTCATATCAAACATTCTTCTTATCACATGCGTTTCCTCTCGCCTCATAACATGCCAATACTTCGATATTCCCCCTTTCAATATTTTTAACACCTTTACATTATTAGCTTACTATCAATCTTACTATTATTTTTAGCTTCACCTGTATGTAGGTAACGGAAACTTTGAGTCTAATTTTCACCAACTCATTAAGTCTGATTAACTTGAAAATTTGCATAGAGATCAAGGGCAAATGAAACATTATGTTATGACAAACATGGCCAAATAGCACGGTCAGAATTGGCTCCAGACACGGAAACTCCTTAAAGGTTAACGGCAATGTGACTACATTTATTGCCTTGCATTATACTTCAGTTAGCTTTCAAGAAGGTTGTTTTTAGTTTTTAAAACTAACAATTTATTTTACACACTTTGGCGTACCTCGCGAGCTGCACGTAGTAAATCGTCTAAATAGATAACAAACCTAATCACCTTAAAATAAGATTGGAAATTGTTACTCGGTCAATTAGAAACGTAGTCCATTGTGTTCTACATTGCCGCTTCAATAACAAACTGGCATAACTGGCCGGTTTAGCAGACGTAACTTGGTTACGTTACGTTCACGATGCACCCACACAAATTTAACTCTCCGCCCCTGTGATTAAGGTGCCTTCCGGATTGATAAATAAATAAAGTAAGTAAATTATACTTACAAGCTAAATTGAACTGTGAGCACAGGTGATAAATTCGTTTTAGCGAGGAGAGGCAATTCCATATTATTCTAATGTTAATGTTCACATTTATTATTTTTTTATTCTATTATAGTGTTATAAATAGAAGCGTAATAATAAATAAATAAATAACGCTTCACACTCATAGCCCCACACTAGGATTCCCTGTGTCGTGGGTACCATGGACAACACACAAGACAAGGACATACACCCAGACCGAGAACGGAAATTCAAACTCATCATTCAAATTGCCGCCTCGCTGGGAATCGAACCCAGGACCCTCGGAACGGCGATCCGGCGTGTTAACCATTGCGCCATCTCATTCCATCTCATCTCATCTCATTGCTCATTAATAAGTGTAATACTCATTAATAAGTGTAATACTCATTAAAATCATGAATGTTCGTTTATTTTAATGTGTAATTAGTTTTGAGAACAAAAAATATAGCATTAATAAAATTACGAATGTAGAGAATTACTTATATTATAATGTAATTAATTATGTGACTTGTTTTAAAATTTGCTAGCGACTATTAGCAAAGAATTTCCTAATTAGTAGGTACGTAGGTGTGTAGATGGAAACGTGTACGAGTATACAATTAAGAGATTGTGAATACACTGTAGTAATTTGTCTATGATGATTTGATACCAGGAAAAATAGTTTTATAGAGTTAGTGTCTGTCTAGGACGTAGGTCCAGTCGTTCAGTGATTTTTTAATTTATCTAAGTTTTTTTTGTCTTTAAACACATTCAATGCTGGTTACTTTGAAATATTTGAAGGTTGTGCGTAAATTTAAGTTTGAAGTAAAGAAGAAATTGTATTTTTTAAGATTAAAGAAAAAATGGCTTTTCAAGATTAATAAAATTATTATATTAAAGATTAGGTAAATAAAAATAGAATTTTTAATATTTCCTATTAATTTAATCAAGAAGCCCGTCGCAGGCGCAGGTGCGAAATTTGAATACTAGAGAGTCCTCATAATTGTATGAAATCTGCCTATTCTGTAGATTATGCAAAGAGAAAATGAAGTTAAACTTAAGGACAGTTTTGTATTGCGAAGGGTTAAGTATTGATTTAAAAAATAAGTTTTTTTTAAATAAACAACTTACATATTTAGTGACAATAACATCAATGCGTCCTAATTGATAAACCGCGTGTCATTTCGAGAAAATTTGTTAGGTCACTTTAAAACAATAAACTGTAACAAACAAAACTCTTACCGTTTGTCACTGTTAAAATATCTAGTTCGATCACTTCTTAATTGCTCGTTGTTATTACCTAAATTATCTTCAGTAATGTCAACAATAATAAACAAAATCGATTACGTTCAAATTCGCGTGTTATGCCCGAGGCTGATTGGCCCTGACTGAGCTGACGGGCAAGTACCTACTCCATGTGCGTATGCGCTCAATTTATATCAGGGTTCTGCTAATATTCAACAACGAAAGAAATTATAAGGAGGCTTAAACAATCTTTTAATTAAGATTATTTACTTAATTACAGCTCAAGTGTCGTGCTTACTAAGTTAAGGTTCCCAGGTTCCATTGTCAATCGACACAAGCATTTTTTGATAGATAAATAAATCGGGTTTTTCCCGTTGGCTCCCATTCCCGTTCTCACCCGTCACACTAGACCCCGAACATGATTAATTTGATTTATAGTTTGTGAGTATTTTTGCCTTCTTTTTCAACATGTACAGTCGATAGAAAAAGTTCTTTAAAGTAAGATAATGTTTTAGCAGGGCATGGCAGTATGAGTCCCCGGGCTACAAGGGCCCACAACGTGTGTAAGCAAAAATTAGTAAAATGTTATCCACAATGTCACTTAAACTCGTAGTTCCCGGGGAAAAAACATTAATACTAATAATAATTTCTTTATTAACGCAAAGAACCTAAAACAATGATCTTTAAGAATTTTTGTTTATTTGTATGTGACTTAATTACTTTTATTATTGTTAATTTAGCAAGTTATTAAGAAGGTATATGAAAATACTAGTAAATCCGCCCTCGCTTCGCTTCGGGAAACCAGTTCCTTCAAAAATCTCTATAAATTTTTACAAATTATGTTATTCCGATGTCTAAGCTATATTACTGCAAAGTTTCATGAAAATCCGTTCAGTAGTTTTTGCGTGAAAGAGTAACAAACCCACACACACACTCACATACAACCTTACAAACTTTCGCATTTATAATATTAGTAGGATAGTAGGAAGTAGGAAGACTGATTTTGCATTTTAATTTTTATTACATGTTTTTATACCACTTATTTGTTTATTAAATTTAATGACCTTTATTTATTGTTAACTACTTTTATTTTATTCCCAATTCTTTTAGTAATCAATGACACACAAATAGCCTCATTTTCTAGGATTCCGTCTCGTTGCTTCCATGGGCAATATAACACCCAGACCAAGAACCAGACCAAACCCAGGTTACTTAGAAGGGTAATTCAAGTTATCCAATCAAGTCCGGCATGGTTCAATTTTTAATTTATGACTTTTTCTTATAACTGTACTTTTAAGCAATGTTTAATTTTATTTGACGTTATCAGCCGATGATGATGATGGGCCGGTGAATTTTCTTTTGATGCTTTTCCAGAATTCGATGATGTTGTAATGTCAGATTTTTTTTCTGTTACAATTTTAGTGGTTACACAAGGAGTGGTTTTGTGCTTTTATAAGTGACTAAAACTAGTTTTGTGTATGTTTTATGACTAACTGGCGTTGTTTATCGAATAAATGTTTAGTCAGTCTTTTTAATTGATACACATTCTTGTTTGTGAACCAAATGAAGTAAAACCAACATTAAATTTAATGAAACCCTAAACCTCGTACAAAACATCAGTATTTCACATTACGTAATAACATTTTTTTATTAAAATTTAAATCCTTTTTCCAAAAAGAGTTATAGGATCTTTTGCGTCAATACAAATCCCCAAAAGTAGGTACTCTGTTACAATCTCTTAACTTTTATGTACCAAAACCGCATGACGGAAACTATACTTAAAAAATCTGACCGGCATTGCTTGCTGTCAAGAAGAGATGTAGGTAGCTTGTTTCTAGCGCTGTATAACTGTGTTTATTCATGTCTATCAGACCACAAAAACACTCTTTAAATTGATCTGACAAAGAATTACATCACCAGTTCCAAGTAACATTAAGACTCGTTCAAATATAGGTATAAGTAGGTACTATGAATATTTTGATAATTAAGGAGTTTGAAAAACCTGCGATAAAAAGACTGACTGCAGTAACCGTAACTATGAAGACAAAATTAGATAATATAATGTTAGTATTCTAGGTCTCTCTAAGAATATTTTAATACAAAATTGCGTACTTGTGAATATTTTAAAAAAAAACAACACCCACACCATGTGTGGATATTGTGTGGAATGGGAATGTCCATAAAATAATTTCCGTATCGAACGCAACAGCCCTCAAGTAGCCTGTTGTTTAGCAGGATGCACCATGAACATTTACGACTACAGCCCCCTTATTACGAACTCTTAATTCCAGACAGCTCACGTTCACAACGTGTGGGTGACAGAGACAGCGCCTTACAGGTAATAAGGCGTATGGGTATAGCTTCTAAACAAACATATTAATATAAAACTAAGAAGTCTGTCGTCTCCAAAATCCCGCGGGATCGGGAGTTTTCCCGAGATTCCTAAGGGAGCGGGACCTACGCGGCTGATACATACAGGTCCCGAAGCGAAGCGAGGGCGGTTCGCAAGTTGATAAATAATATTTGTTAGAGGTCTTTCTTCCGACACAGGCATGGGTTAGTCTCTAACTTCGGAACCAATCCGCTTTGGAGCAGTGCAGTAGGCTTCCTCAGTTTAGAGGAGAGGTCAATATTAAGTTGTGGGAAATTAATGGGTTGAAGCCAGCTAATTAGCCATTACCGTGTCAATGGTGTACTTAAGTTGCCAAGGACCATAATTAATGGTTGATAGGATACCATTACGTTTTCTGCGTGATTATAACCGATAGTTTGTAAACAAATAAAGATAAGTAGCTTTAATTATTGAATAAACGTCACCGCAATTTTTATATAATTTAATTAATTATGTTTACTTAATTAAAAATTAATTGATGTTTGATATTATCTGTCATCCACGCTGAACGTCGACATAGGTCGAGCTTTACGTATATAAACCTACATATTTACATATTATTGAAAATAGCGGATAACGAGTAGGTATGTGGTCATGACAAAATCGTTGACGTGCATGCCACTAAGATATCCGACATCGGCAAATGTCTTAATTATGGCTCTATAAAAGAAATTTTAACTTCAAACACTTGATAGGTGGTAATAAGAGCCTAGAGTTCACCAGGGGAGGTAGGCACTACGACCCGCCACTTACTTAGTACCATTTCTACTGTCATAATAATTGCTTGAACAGCAATTGTGTTTCGTAAAGGTGTGGAGCCGATTACACTTTTATAGAGGCAACCACTTCAGTTCTCAAGGGAAGCAACGCTGTGACCGAAAAAAAACCGAAACCGAAAAAAAAGACGTGTGGCACTCGGAGACTGCCGCGGTAAAGCTATTGCATAGCATTATACATATATAAATTAACAAAACAAAAAATTAACTAATAAATTAAATTTAAATTCAATACTCGTACAAATACCGACACCGATCCGAGCACAGGCGAGCCCGAGAACGAGACTGCGAGAAACCGATCACATTCACGCTTCTCGGGTGTTCTCGGGGGTTCTCGGCGTGAGTTTGTAGCCGCTATTAAGAATACGTACACCATAACGTCACATTATAGGTGCAAGACATTTTAATCTTTATTAGAAACGGATAATGCATTAATTTGTGCAAAGAAGATTTAAATATTCTGAACAAAAGCATAAGAACTATTTCAGTTGACAAAATAATTCTTTTTAAAAAGAAAATTGACATTTGACATTTAAGTCCTACAACGATCTTTTGGCGCGTGAATGACGTGTGGGTGACAGAGACAGTGCCTTACAGTTTGCCTTGCCTGTATGACACTGTCTCTATCACCCTCAAGTCATTAATATAGTGTCATTATTTTATGTCATGTTATTATTTTGTATGTTTTAAATCTAAATACGCGATAATTCGACTATTATGAATACATGTTGTCGATTCCAACGCCTTATTTAATCCAGATCTACATGTAATTATTCTTAAAACACCGAACCGACGGGGCGAAAATCAAATGTTTGACAGGTAAGATTTGTATGGGAAATTAAAATTTTCATTTTTTTAGTATTTACCTCGCAATTTTTCATATTTTCTCATCGCTGCAACCTTCCCTGAACTTCCACGAATATTTCAAGACTAAAATTAGCCAAATCGGTTTAGCCGTTATAAAGTAAAAGTTAGTTAACTCAGTTAAAAGTTCTGGTATTTATCGATGTGTGGGTGCATAGACATAGTAACTATGTCTGTGTGCAGGGTGTAATAAATTTTCGTTACGAAATTTTTGAATTCGGTCCCCGCGCCCAAGGCCCGCGATAAAAGCTATACAATAGCTTAAAAGAAAAGTAATTTCTTCCTTGATTCTAGGAGAGTGGTAGCTGCTAGGTAGATAAGACTAAGTAGAAGCAGACACTTGCGTAGATACTTGCGTCGGTAATATGCAACAGCGGGCGCAGTTGTAACACCCCTAATAAACAGCGTATTATAAAACGTACTGATGACGCGCGTATATGCGCTTCAAACGAGATTTGAACGCAACCTTATACCTCGACACACGGAGCGATCAAGAAACACGCGGCTACAGCGCAACGTACACGTTACAAAAACGCAAAAATAAGCGCTTACGGGGCAGACACAGACACTTGCGTAGCGTCGGTGAAACGCGCGTCCTCTGTGCTTTTAAAATACGCCATAATTATGCTGGGGCTCTAAGATGTATGAGTGACCGCTAATAGTAGGAAGTAAAAATTACATGAGCGTTTTCATGTTTCGGAACACAAACAAAGCCGTTGCAGTGGTTGTTATAGTTAAATAGCAGTCGTTAAGTGAGGTTGGAAGCCTTAGACCATAATATATATAAAAAAAAGAGACGGATATCATTATCTGTTAATTCTGTTAATTACTGTGGCATAGTTTATACTCAACCTCAGTAATTCGAAGATAAAAAGATTTACTTTTTATTTATTTATTAATTTATTTATACTTTATTGACCACAATAAAATATTACGGCACAAATGGCGAGCTTAATGCTTAAATGCATTCTCTACCAGCTAACCATTGGACCAAACAGAAATGCACGAAGAGCGGTTATATGACATAAATAAAGTATAAGTTATACATAGATATACATACTTATAAACTATATAAATATATAAAATTAATACAGTATAAACATAAATACATACATATATAAATACATACATAAACCTATAAATATATACAATAATATATGTATTTTCAGATTTTATCAGAGAGATTTACCTATCTATGACATCACACTCCTTCTAGGCTAGGAGATAATTGTGTACTACTAGCGAACCGCCCTCGCTTCGCTTCGGGGCCCGTATGTATCAGCCGCGTAGGTCCCGCTCCCGTAAGAATCTCGGGATAAACTCCCGATCTCGCGGGATTTTCGGGATAAATACCTAGTATCCTGTGTTATTCTGGGTTATAAACTATCCATATTACTAACTATATATATATAAGTAGGATCAAGCCTCAAAACAATATAGATTGTATATAGATACTTAAATGAAATGTAATATCGTCTCACTCTCTGCTATATTATGATATCGATATCAACCACAGTATTAGAGTAAGCTACACAGCATTATCATATTACTAAGAGCACTTACCCTCGATAACATATTTGACAACGTCCTTTGTTATGCGTGACACACTGACCTGCTTACGTATTCCTCTTTAACAAAAAAGGAAAAGGAATATGAATACAGGAATAACGTATTCATACTACCTACTCATAGCTCAACACTTGGTGTCCCTGTGAGGTGGTTGTCACGGACATCATAAAAAAAGAACGCATACCAGGACCAAGAAAAAAACTTAAATAAGTCATCATTCAAGTTAACACGTCGCGAAGATGAACCCAGGACCTATTTAAAGGGTGAGCTGGCTTCCCTTTACTGTTTGCTCGCATGGGAACCATTTCTGCACAGGTAAATTGATGCGGATAAGTACTCAAAATGTATAGGCTCATACCTATTTCATATAATTTCTTAAATTAAGTACTTGTCAATATTTAAGTCGATTTTGTTTTTGTGAACATTGTCAAACTTTTTGTTTATCATAGTATCCTAGTATCTAGTAGTAGTTTTGTATAAATTCTATGTCTAACAGAGTGTGAACCGTATTGTAGCGCCCATTGCCCATATCTGGAACCGACTACGTTCGTTACACCACGTCTAAATTGACACAAAAGTGTATATCTTCAATTACGACCTATAAAAACTAAATTGGATACGGTTTAGACCGTTTCCTGACATTGCAACCTACGTAATCCGTACAAGGGGTGAATGGAAAGCGTATAGGTTTCCACACTTTATTTAGGGCAATTTACCGGATCTTGATGAGAGTGAGACTACAATTGAGATTTACAACGCTCCACCTTATTGAATTTGTACAACCTTTGTACGTGCTTCGATTCATTTGTTCCCGGTGATGTATGGCCGCACCTAATTATATTGATCGTTACATTAACAGGACCTCGCTTTGTTATTGTTTGTTTTGTTTTGCTGATTTGGTGCAAGAAGATTTTTGGTACAATCTTGATTGCTGAATGTATTTTCATTTCTGTGAGCATTTATTTACTCAATACGTATGCAGTGTTTGTTAGTTAACCATGTTCAATTTTTTTGTATGCTGTTAAATTTTTTCACGTTCCTTTAGGTAGTTCCAATGCATTATTACGATAAATATGACCTGTTATGACATTCAGGTTTGGACGAAATGAGAACTTTTCAACGGTTAAAATCTATATACTTAGGTATACTTATAAAAATTTTGCGTTACTAAGTGACTGATTGACTGACAGACAACGCACAGCCGAAACTACTGAAAGGAAAAAGCTGAAGTTTGGCATGTATGTTCCTTGGGAAGTTTAGAGAATCACTAAGAGAGAATTTTTGGAAATTCTACCCCGAAGGAGCTGAAATAGGAGTTTAAAAGAATTCCACGCGGGCGAAGCCTGCGGGCGGAAGCTAGTAATACGCCTTTGATCATAGTTGTTCATGGGCGGTAGCAGAGGGTAAGTGCTATATGCTATCTTGTTATCTCAATTCCATAAAAAACAAATACAGACTTCGCCTTAAGCCTCTGTTTTTCAACAAGATGCTCCAAAAGCAAGAATACCTATCTATGTTCTTCTGAAATAGCTGAAATACGCTAAAACAATCCACAAGCCCTTTAACTCAACCGTGCTTAATCCGAAAATCGTTGCTGTACGTAAACATTCGCAATAGTTACCGACAATCCATGTATCAAGTTATAAATTTTCCCCATTCCAGTTGGGCAATAAAAATATTAAAACCATTTTTCATCGTAAATGGACGTTTAAAGTTTATTTTGAAATACATGGACGTGACTATTGGAACGATTTATGTGGGAAATACTGAGTCAATATTTTGAAATGAACCTTATTTTATGTTTTACGATTCCCTTAAATTAAACGTTCGTTGATAATATTTCAAAAATAAATTGGAAAGTTTATTAAATTTTTTGATAAAGTTTTAAACATAAGATAAAAATCCAGTGCTGAAGTTGTACAATTTTTTCACATTAAGTTGGAAAAGAAGAAAAGGGAGGTATTTAATTCAGGTCTTGTATTTTCTCTTATTGTATAAAAGGTATGTCATGCATAGTCGTATGAATAAGAGATAGGTTGTAACGTTATTAAGGGGTAAGATAAAATAAAAAGAATTTTAAAAGGAATAAAAGATGTACTTCTCTTTCTTAGTGGGTCACAAGTCACAATAACACTGTATAAAAATAAGCGAGTTAACCAAGAACAGTCATACAAGAAAGTCACTTAAAACACGGGAGGGGAGACGACCTGGAGCGTTCTCACAGGCGGAGGCGGAGGGTCGGAAGCACCGACTCGATCGGTGGAGGCCGGCGTATCTCTCGATGAGATCAGGTGGTCGGGAGGCGTAGAGGCTGGTGCGCTACCACGCGCACAAGAGGGTAGCGCGACCCTGGCGCACAGCACTGCGCGCGGAGCCTCCCGACGTAGTCGACGGCAGCAGGTCCAGGGGCGCTCCAAGCACGCGCCCGACCGGAACGATATGTGAAACGAGATAGATACGCACGCGACCGCGAAACAGGGACACGGGTCGGCCCTGTGTACGCCACCGAATCTGATAGACCTCGCCCGAAGAAGTCTTCCGATAACTTCAATGGCTGTCTCCACACTGCCCTATTGACCCGATTTCTTCCATCTTTCAGGGCCGGCGTTCTTCTTTCAAATCTGATTAAATTTTGAATTTTAAAATAAGTAAGTCTAAAAAGGTTGGTAGATTATACAAAGACATACAGAATATATTTAATTAAGAAAAAGCAAAGACCAAAGAGACGTCACAGTTACATTGACATAATGTCATCTAAGTAAACAAACATAAAAATCATATTTAAAGTTACAGGAATTCATCGAAATAAAGAAGGAATAAGTATTAAAACGTTAAAGAAGGTAACATTTACAATTTATAAAATAGTCCTAGAAGTGAAAAGCCAAAGGAATAATTACATAAATTATCAAAAGTAGTCAATATAAACATTTCACAATTTCAGCAGATATAAAGTAAAATACAAGTAATAAAGCAGTAAACGAAGTAATAACCAAAGGCAAGGATATATAAGGAAGGAACTAAAGAAGGATAAAGAGGATAAAGAATAAGGAAGACATAAAAGGAAGTAAAGAAGTAAATATTACATATATACTACATATTTCCCCCACCCAAGTAAAAATTTTTTGGCTGTAACAAAAAATTTTGAGGTAAAAATAGTGATTACCATCCACATTCATTATCCTGTCCATACCTCTTCTATCATACCTCAATCTTGCAGAGTTAGGGGCTAGGGTTCACATTCAATGACGCCTACTCCAATGGTAACACTAGACAATCACATAGGCTTATTTTAGGAGTTGTGATCCGCTCGCGCTGAAAACCCAGTAGAAAAGATTAGTGGAGGCTTATTTTACGAGTCACAACCCGCTCGTACCGTAGGCTTATTTATAGAGTTGTAGTCCGCTCTGTAAGAAATAACCAAGACAGTTATTAAGAGTCAGAATAAGAGGTCTGACAAAGAAAGAGTTCCTAATTCTATAAGAGAGAATTAAGGAAGTAACCGAGTTTAGCTACTCAGTTTAAAAAAAAGCATTTCTTTTCAGAAAGAGGAAAAGAAATAACACCTACAACTACAAGATGAATATAAAAAAATGGACTTCGAGTAAGCCAAAATTCGAAGTCATAACGTCGATGAAGATAGAAAAGAGAAATAGAAGAAAGAAACATATATAAGTAGCATAAGATAAAAAGAATGCATAAATATTATAGTTAGAATAGTATAATAAACATAAATAAATATGTATTAAAGGTATTAAATTGAGAGTCCTTTCCTTTTATATCCTGAAAAAGAAAATACATTTTAAAGGTTAATATAAAATTGAAAGAAACAAGATTATAAAAAAGACAAATTTAAGTAAAAAGCCTGTCCCACCAAGAAAGATTTAAAAGCTAGGGAAAAGAATCTCAGGGTCGTTATAATAAAAAAGGGGAAGTTAGCCAAAAGAGAGCAAGCCAAAAATAGAACCAAAATTTTCACTAGAGCTAGTGTTATTTTAGAATTTAGAAAAGTTACAAGGGAAGATTTTAAAAGAGTAAAGCCGAAACAAATTGTAATAAAATAAAGCCAAAACCAATGGAATATTGGTTTTATTCAACTTAAAAATTCTACATTGTACATGACAAATTAAATAATGACAACGTTAGTATTTTTCTTTAGGAAAGGAATAAGAATAATATTGACAATTAAAGTAAAGAGTTTGTTATACTACAATCACCCATCCTTGTAGCTCCAACATAATCTCGCAAATGTGCTGGAGGTCTTTTATCACGGGTAGATCTGCGTATTATATTAGGTTCTTGTTCAGCTTCGTCAGACTGATTGTGATCCTCGACAGAAGAATGATAAGCCCCATCCTCAGTATCTTCTTCTTCAAAATAGCTCAGTTCCGCTTCAGGGAGAGGCGCTAATTGTCTATTCGACACTGTCGCCTCCCGTCCGTCGGATAGTCGAACATACGAATAAGAGGGATTTGCTTGTACAATTTCTGCCTCTTCGACAATAGGATCGTATTTGCAAGATCTTACATTTTTTTTAATCAGAACTGGTCCAGAGTTAGTGAGCCACGTAGGTAATGATGTACCGTTTGGTGACCGACGTGGATGTCGGAACAACCGTTCATGTGGAGTACAGTTTGTACTGGTACATAAAAGTGACCGAATGGAATGTAACGCGATTTGTAATACCTGTTCCCAATTACTAATGTCCATATCATTTGAACGAAGACACAGTTGCATCGCCCTCCAAAGAGTCCCATTAAGTCTTTCGACTTGGCCGTTCCCTTGAGGGTTATATGGTGTTGTTCTACTCGTGGCAATTCCATGAGATATAAGGAATTTCTTCAAGTCTTCAGATATGAAAGAAGATCCTCTGTCTGAATGCACGTATGATGGAAATCCAAAAGTGTGGAAGAGATCTTTTAAACATTTTATAACAGTAGCTGCTGATAAATCACTACATGGATAGGCAAATGGAAATCTGGAATATTCGTCAATGATTGTAAGAATATATCGATTTTTTGTATTTGATGGAATTGGCCCTTTGAAGTCAATGTTAATCCTTTCAAAAGGGGCAATGGCTTTTATTAGGTGATTATTGGATTTAAAAAACCTCGGCTTAATTTCAGCGCATATTCTGCATGAAGCGGTCATTGCTTTGACTTCGTCTATGGAATATGGTAGATTCTTTGATCTTATCCAGTGACTCATTCTGGAAACTCCTGGATGACACAATTGCACATGTAAATTATAAAGATTGGATACTGTACTAGCACATACTCTTGATAAAGCATCTGCTACTGTGTTTTCACGTCCCGGACGGTAAATTATGTCAAATTTGTAGCAGGACAGTTCAAGACGCCATCGTAAGATTTTTTCATTCTTTATCTTACTTGAGTGTTTTTGATCAAACATAAAGGATACTGATTGTTGATCTGTTATCAAAAGGAAATGTCTGCCAAGAAGATAATGTCTCCATTTACGAAGTGCTTCCACAATAGCGCTCGCTTCTTTTTCGATTGATGAATGATTACGTTCTGTATGAGATAGAGTTCTTGAAAAAAATGCAACAGGTCGTTCATTTTGTGAAAGAGTTGCAGCTATTGAATGCTCTGATGCATCCGTTTCCACCGTAAATATTTCCTTATTATCAATAGCAGTTAAAGACGCTTTAGCAATTTCAGACTTCAAAGTTTCAAAGCTATGTTTTGCATCTTCATTGAGAGGAAACTGTGTAACATTCAAGAACTTTATGTGATGTGAAAAATTGCGAATCCATTTCGAATAGTGGGCTAACATACCCAATGCACGTCGCAGTGAAGTTATATCTGATGGTAGTGGAAGATCTAAAAGAGGTTTTAAACGTTCCTTATCTGGTTTTACAATATTGTCTTGAATTGTGTAGCCAAGGACATTTATGCAGTTAGTCCCAAACTTACATTTGGCTTCATTCAATGACAATTTATATTTTTTTACAGCATCCATGAATTTAGATAAATTTTTATCGTGATCTTCCTTGTTTTTGCCACAAACAGTAATGTCATCAAGATAGCTAAAAATACCTTTCAGATTTTCCGTTTGTATAATAAATTTTACTGTTCTTTGAAATGCGGCGACTCCGTTTGTCACCCCAAATGGAATACGGGTGAATTGATATAGAGAACCACATGCTTCAAACGCCGTATATTTTCGTTCTGTTTTAAGGATTGGTACCTGATGATAGGCGCTTTTTAAATCGATTTGAGAAAAATAATTGTATTTCGCAATATTGTTGACCATAGTTTCAATATTAGGCAATGGGTAGGCATCCAGTTCCGTAAATCTATTGATTGTTTGAGAATAATCAATAACCAGCCGTTTCCGGTGAGTTGTGCTTTTTGTAATTAGTACTTGTGCTCGCCATGGAGAATTGCTTGGTTCAATCACCCCATCTTTAAGCAAATTATTTATTTCTTCTCTGATAAATACTTCTTCTTCATTTGTATAACGTCTCGATTTTATAGCAATAGGCTTTATATTAGGATTGAGGTTCGTAAATAGAGATGCTGGAGGAACAGAAGCCTCTATTACACATATTTTCAAAGTATCTCTTGAACCACCAAAATTAAATTCAAGCGTTTTATGGTTTTTCAAAAGATCATGTCCTATTATTATATCAGAACATAGGTTTTCAACTACTAAAAGTGGTTGCCGATGATAAATATGTTTGTCTATAGTCACTGTCGCATGACAAATACCATCTACAAAAGAGGTGTGACTCAGAGAAGCTAAAGATATCATTTGTCTATAAGGATTTACTTTCATATTTATGTCTTGAGCAAGTCTTTTGTTAATAAAACTGACTGAACTTCCAGTATCAATTAATGCATCTGCTTGATGTTCATTAATCATAACAGAGACCGTCGCTTTATTCAGAGTAGATGGAGATGCAGCAGATATGTGGCTACATTCAGCTTCATTATTATTACTTTCAACATTCTCAACTGCATTAGCCATAACTTTGCCACTTCTGCAAACATTAGCGTAATGCCCTTTTTTTGAACATAATTGGCAAATTGCATGAAAAGCTGGGCACTTTATTCGTTGATGTAAAGATTTGCTGCCACAGAAAAAGCATCTCTTGTTATGATTTTTCGAAATAGTAACAGCTACACTCTCGGTTCCACTACTCATCTCGTTTTTATTACTTTCAGACACTAAATTCAATTGCATTTGATTATTAGTATTTGTATATGCTACAGAATTCTTTTCAGCTGCCTCGAGAGTTAATGCTTGATTTTGTGCTTCATGTAATGTTAAATTAACATTTTCTAAAAGTCTTTGACGAACCTTTTGACTTAAGATACCAGATATAAATGCATCACGAATAAATTCATTTCGATATATTTCAGCTGTTACATCTTTGAAATTACAATCATGGGATAATTGTTTCAAAGCCAAAATGTATTCTGCAATGGACTCGTCTTGTTTTTGCTTTCTCGTAGCTAAGATATACCGTGAATAAATTTCATTTTTAGGCTTAATATATATACTGTCCAACAACTTTATAGCATTATCGTAACTCGAGCAATCTCGTATGAAAGAGTATACTTTTGGTGACAAATGGTTTACCAAAATTTTAAATTTTTGTGAATCAGTAAGTTGGTCTGATATCTGCTCTGTTAAAAAATTTGAAAAGGTATACCGCCAATGAATCCATTTAGTATCGGCAGATAGTACGTCAGGTTCAGCATCGAAGCGTTCCGGTTTTAAGCATTGAAATAAATGCGACATTGATATTTGTGTTTGTTCTTTCTTCGACATTTTACGTATACATTAAGTTGAATAAATTGTAATAAAATAAAGCCAAAACCAATGGAATATTGGTTTTATTCAACTTAAAAATTCTACATTGTACATGACAAATTAAATAATGACAACGTTAGTATTTTTCTTTAGGAAAGGAATAAGAATAATATTGACAATTAAAGTAAAGAGTTTGTTATACTACACAAATCCAAAAGGGCGTCACTTGTGTAAGTGTTATTTTAGAATTTAGAAAAAGATTTTAGTTGGGCGCCAAACTGTAACGTTATTAAGGGGTAAGATAAAATAAAAAGAATTTTAAAAGGAATAAAAGATGTACTTCTCTTTCTTAGTGGGTCACAAGTCACAATAACACTGTATAAAAATAAGCGAGTTAACCAAGAACAGTCATACAAGAAAGTCACTTAAAACACGGGAGGGGAGACGACCTGGAGCGTTCTCACAGGCGGAGGCGGAGGGTCGGAAGCACCGACTCGATCGGTGGAGGCCGGCGTATCTCTCGATGAGATCAGGTGGTCGGGAGGCGTAGAGGCTGGTGCGCTACCACGCGCACAAGAGGGTAGCGCGACCCTGGCGCACAGCACTGCGCGCGGAGCCTCCCGACGTAGTCGACGGCAGCAGGTCCAGGGGCGCTCCAAGCACGCGCCCGACCGGAACGATATGTGAAACGAGATAGATACGCACGCGACCGCGAAACAGGGACACGGGTCGGCCCTGTGTACGCCACCGAATCTGATAGACCTCGCCCGAAGAAGTCTTCCGATAACTTCAATGGCTGTCTCCACACTGCCCTATTGACCCGATTTCTTCCATCTTTCAGGGCCGGCGTTCTTCTTTCAAATCTGATTAAATTTTGAATTTTAAAATAAGTAAGTCTAAAAAGGTTGGTAGATTATACAAAGACATACAGAATATATTTAATTAAGAAAAAGCAAAGACCAAAGAGACGTCACAGTTACATTGACATAATGTCATCTAAGTAAACAAACATAAAAATCATATTTAAAGTTACAGGAATTCATCGAAATAAAGAAGGAATAAGTATTAAAACGTTAAAGAAGGTAACATTTACAATTTATAAAATAGTCCTAGAAGTGAAAAGCCAAAGGAATAATTACATAAATTATCAAAAGTAGTCAATATAAACATTTCACAATTTCAGCAGATATAAAGTAAAATACAAGTAATAAAGCAGTAAACGAAGTAATAACCAAAGGCAAGGATATATAAGGAAGGAACTAAAGAAGGATAAAGAGGATAAAGAATAAGGAAGACATAAAAGGAAGTAAAGAAGTAAATATTACATATATACTACAAGGTATAATATTCATTCAATAATAAAAACTTGAACTTATTTCTTCGTAATTTCAGTTAATTTTCTTAAACTAGAATGTTTATTGCTTGTATCTGCCTAACTTTGCCACAACTTACTGTAAACACCAAGTCTGAAGTCTCAAGAAATCTTATAAGGCTGCAAGTATAATGAGGTATTTTCATTAGCAAAGTTTATGTTCGGAAATTTTGTTCTCGTAAACTTTCATGTTTACTCACTAGATTTTTTTAAATTGTCACTAATCCGTCGAGTTTAATAAAACTAAAAAATCTGGAGGTAATGTATTTTTCTCATGTACGATATATTATTATGTATCGATGATCGATGAGAGCGAATTCCATTGAAGTTTATTATAGAATTCCATAGAAGCGTATTAAGTAGATTTTATCCACCTATTAAGAAAATACGTTGTAGTATAAAGACGATATTTAGATATAGCTCTACATGTAACACCTTTACCCTATGTATAACTTTTGTTACTTATGAAGTTCAATAGTTGATATGTGAGCTATTTAGATATACAGTCTTACAAGGATTTTTTGGCGCGTGGGTGACGTATGGATGACAGAGACAGCTCCTTACAGGAAAGGCAAACCGTAAGGCGCTGTCTCTGTCACCCACTCGTCATCCACGCGCCAAAAGATGCTTGTAGGACTTTACTTATCTAACGGATAATATTACTCCTTTTTCAGATACAAAATGCAGGTTTGTTGAAATGGCACAAGTGCACTCGCATTTATTTCATCTAAAGAGAAATACAATTCTATAGTTCACAACTAATGTTTAATACGTGCGAATAAATTGCATCTCATTTTAATAAGGCGTTAAATATTAGGTATATTGTAGATTCAAATATTGAATATAAATCATTATTTATTAGTAGAATAGTAGTAGAATAGTAGTAGTAGTAGTATGTATTGCTTTCTTGAAAACAAAATATGACTTTATCTATAGAGGTCAACGTTTTGTTAACGAATGTAGAGAGATGGTTTGATACAAATAAAATTACGTACCTATTTAATAACTAGAGAACCGCCCGCGCTTCGCTTCGGGACCCGTAGGTAATAGCCACGTAGGTCCCGCAGGTCCCGCTACCGTAGGATTGTAGAGATAAAAAGTAGCCTATATGTTATACTGGAACATAAGTTATACCATTTACCTATGACTTAAGTAAATTAACTATACATGTCATATTTGATAGCGTGATTCAGAACTTGCAAATGAATTTTACTAACGCCATCTATTAACAGCATCCGGGCTAAATATTTAGCTAACAATACATCGATCTTCCCATGGGAATGAGATGTTTTTCCGCGGTAAAAAGTAGCCTACGTCACTCTCCATCCTCCCAACTATCTCTACACACATAAATAACATCATAATATAATAGCCATGTTGCGAAAAGAAAGAGCCACAAACAAACAAACACACTTTCACATTTATAATATTAGTATGGATTAGTATGGATGTTTTAGCTATTTATGACACCTAATGAATTGTAAAATATTAAGTGTTTGTCAAAGTAAACTACCACAATATAAATAAAGTACTAACTCAGTAAAATAACATCAGAGAAATATCTGAACAAAAAGCGAAACCATGAAGCGGGAAACCGGCACCAAAATAATATCATTAAGATATTCGAAAACACTAGAAGGAAAGTCTTATAAATTGTCGACGAATGAACAGTTATTTATGCTAAAAGATTTTCGAGAACAATGCCTCAAGAAAATTGCCTCGCTCATACTAATCTGAAGGACGGCTTTCGTGCAAACACCCAATTGTGGACTTTTAAGACTGCTGTGACTTCGCTTCACCAGCGTTATATTTTAAGATTTTGGTATATTGAGGTACGATTAGTTTTAGTATAAGAACTCCAAAGTCAAATCAAATGCAATCAGATCTTATTTACATGTACGTAGCTGCTAAACTTTACACAGGTAATGCTTGTCATTGGGAAGTTTTATGATTAAAGAAATTGTCAAGTACAAGTTGGACTCGACTACGCTTCCGTACCTTCGGAAAAAATTTACTCTGATTATTAATTTCCTATATAATATAATTAAAATTATCTAATATAATTAAAAACTTCCCATTTTTTAAGTTTAGGTACTTTTACAGAGAACCCTTTCTTTGGCTGCTTAAATTTTTACTTTGTCACGCATTCTCTGTCCATTTCCGCTGTCTTCCTATTTCCGTTTAAGAGATAGGACCCTGCGATAGATAGACAGCGAAGATATTTATAAGGTTCCATTTGTCACTATTTGGGTACGAAACCCTTAAAAATGTTTTCCTTATTCTATAGAAATGTCATAAACGAGGTGTTTAAGGCCCGGTCCGGTATCTGTCGCCTTTTACGTACATAATTAGAAATAAATAAATCAATGCAACAGTTAAGCAAAAGCAGTCAAAATAAACTTGTGGGTAGGTAGGTGCATAGAAGTACATATTTTCTAATACTTTGTTTCTCTTATCCCACGGGATCATATTATTAATTCCATGTAACAAAATGCCCTTACTTTTAATTTAAATGAATATTCCGATAGCTTCTGGGAAAAAAAATATATTTATAACATCTTGAATAAAATTAAGTGAATATAACAGCTTAACATAATGCAACTTATTTGATTTTGCTTTTGTAAAACCATAATAATGTATTGATTTGTCGAATTTTTATTTTTTTATTTTTATGGAATTAAAATACCAAACGCAAAATGAAGTCCCATAGATTCACATAACCATTTTGATATCACATTCACATAACTGCCCCGGTTAGAATTTAAAACGAGGGTTCATAGCTTTGAAGCTACCAACTAAGCTACTAGGTTGCCAAAGTTCTTTATAATATCTATTAGTACAGATAAACTAATCACTTTACAAAACTTAATAGTCATTAAGTATGTATGTCGACGGCAATAACTGTTAGGCACTTCTCACACAACGTTATTTGCAAGCGACTCGGATCTTGTCAATGTATGTATGAAAGCGAAACGTCTACGATGCGTCTCCTGTCAGTGAAAAGTGTCAGATACAGCAAATTTTGGATTACGTTGCAGTCGCGTAGCTCATAAATAGTGTAGTGTGAGAAGAGCCTAAAACTCTTTTATTAACTTGCTATATTGGATTCAACTCTTGATTGTATTGATGGGCTTGAAAGGAATTTGTTTACCTTTGTCTAAGCGTGGAGTTGGTAAAAGTTTCCAAAGTAGACTTCTTAACAACCCTAATACTATGACGGAGAAATCTTTATTAACCCCGTTAAAGTAATAAATACTTACGACAATTTGTTTCTTCATTATACTCTGACAGTTTTAATGGATTATCGGATAACAGTTCCTACCTCGTAAAATCCTGTTACGAAGGGGACTGACGAAGATAAAATTGGTACGAAGAATATAAATTTTGTGTTGATTTACGAAGTAATGTTTTTGACGACCTCGTAGAATAATAGTGAATGTATAGTAGACCTACCTGCGAAGCGAGAGGTCCAGGGTTCGATTTCGCAGTTATTTATGTATGTGAAGTTACGAAAAGCATGAAGCTATATAGTCGGGGCAGTATATAGTATATAGTCGGGGCTCGGACACTACCACGCCGTGGTTGCTTAACTCAGTCGATTACTAAAAATCGACTTAAGTTGCCGATCTATGAGCATGTATATACATACAATGTGAATATACATACACATAATATAAGAAACCATAAATGTCTTGGTTTATGAATCGATCACATAGCATTAACTTTAAAGTGCTGACCCGTTAAAAGAAAAATAGCGGAATCCACTCTAAATCCTTCTTATAATTTTATGCTTATGCGGAACATACCGGTTTTATTATATGGTATCGATAAAACCAAGAGATACCGGTTTTATAATGGAGTATAATGGATTTGGATGAATGGACGACCCGAATGGCGCAATGGTTAACACGCCGATCGCTGTTCCGAGGGTCCTGGGTTCGATTCCCAGCGAGGCGGAAATTTGAATGATGAGTTTAAATTTCCGTTCTCGGTCTGGGTGTGTGTCCTTGTCTTGTGTGTTGTCCAAGGTACCCACGACACAGGGAATCCTAGTGTGGGGCTTTGAGTGTGAAGCGTTATTATTATTTATTTATTTATTTAAAACAGATTAGTTTCCTTGGGACCTATAGCTTACTCTAATGGACAATGATCATAAAATACTGTTGTGGACTTTACGGCTCCTACCGATGGGTCCATTTTTATATTTCATTTCACGCGCCATAGGACAAGTTAATTGGACTTTAACGGTCCAAGGAATGGGACATTATTGACTTTTACTCCGAACACACTTGGTAAATTACACGGGCTACCCTAAACTACACGTGACCAATATGTGTTTATATGAAACGATAGCAAATATTGTTTCAAGTTATGGTACGGGAGCCGACGATGCTAAATGTGGATTTACTCGAGCGTCATAGAGACCTATTGGGTTGCAAAGCTAAGATGATAAGAAGAATCCCAAGATGAAAATTTATCGTAGGGCAACACATGACTTATTATGCATACCCACACTTCCACACAACGTGCAAATAATAAACTAGTAGACCCAGCAGATGTTGTCCTGCAATATGTTTTATCGAACGGACGCCCTCGCGTCGCTTTCGGGGGCTTGTTGCTCCGCTCCTTTTAGTCGTAGCGTGATTTTATACAGCCTGTAGCGTTCCTCAATAAATAGGCTGTTCAAGGCAAATGGAACATCTTAAATTGGTTTATACACATGGAATATGTATTGTATGGTATGTATATATTATATATATTTATATTTATTATGGAATTATATTATATTTATTATTATTATGGAATATGTATTGTATGGTATGTATATATTATATATATTTATATTTATATATTTGTCTTATTGGTTTTAGTGCTTACTGGCTGATAGGTATTTGATTCCTAGTAAAAAAAAATGTGGATGACTGTAATTGGCTAAATAGTGTATATCTAGATAAGTGATCCATGTATATTATTAAGCTGTTGTTATCCCGAATAAATAAAAATAAAATAAAATAAAAAGAAAAAAATGTTATATAATGTATACCTTTTCAACGGTGGGGGAAGCGGCTTTTAAATATGTAAAAAAATAATGTTCATGTGGACATACTCGAGCCCTTCAGATATTGATAGCATCAATGTTCTACATATTTTTAAAAATGTATTATGTTAATCTGATCGTTTGTTTGATGGGGGTGACCGTACGTAAGGGTTGAAAATGAGAGAGAAAAAATCTAATCGAGCACGTCAGATTTTCTAAGGGTTTGTTAAGTGAACCTAAAAAAAGCTCTCATTCAATAATCTGACGATTTCGATGTGACGCAAACTCGCTACCATTATTATAATGTGCAAAAAAAATTCGAACTTACATATAGGGCTCATATTTGGTGGAGGTACTTAACTAGGTACAAGGTATCCCTTGTGTCTTAATCTGCCGCGCTCGAGTAAATCCCAGATTCCCCTCTTCGGCTCCCCAGCTATTAATGGAAGTTGGTATTAGTATTATCGATGTTAACCTAAACTTTGACAAGATAAACGTTCCCTATGCATTTACAATAAATTTATTTATTATATTAAAATTTGAGCTTCTTAGGATTTTTCCATAAGTGCTCTAGAGGTTTTTACGTGTGGTGTGGATTTTAGAGGTTGTGTGGATTTAAGCTTGAATATAGGTCATGTTTTACGTAGAATTATATGCTCATTATGTTCACAAATCGCAAGTATTTTATAAATTTATTTTGTCACTTTACCTACCTTATGTTATGTAAAGCATAAATGAATGTAGGTACTATATTTTGAACAGTTTATAGTAGTTCACGTACAACCAAAACTATCAACACCGCCGCTCGCTACGTGCATTGCAAAATGGGTATATTGCGAGAAGAAACATTGAAATGGAATATTCTATGAAACTTACTATAAAAATTTAAAGGAGAACCCCTCTTAAATAATTCCAGATGCATGTATCGATTTGTTTGTAACGTTGAAGATGCAATAACGAAAGCTGCTTGAAGCTTTTGCTACGGTCCTTTCGTGAAACATTAACGAACAAAGTATTATTTGTGAACGCAACAGATTCTCGAAGCTTAGCAAATCCTAACTAATGAAATAAATTTGCGCAGAATTAATATTGATAACAATTTATATTCAGTTTTGAAACTAAAATCATTAAAATGCATCAAGGCTATCCGCAACTACTTTAACTTCAAATTGCAGAAGGACGTGATCAAATTTACGACTATTGTTAGCGAAATTTGGGCCTAACTGACCAAACAGTTGGATCTAGTAGTGACTTGGACAGCTGGATCCTACCATAGAGACTGTGTCCATAGAAATGCACGTACATAACAAATCGGTGAGTGGAAACAGTGGTAGCAAAAACGAAATAAACTAGGTAGGTATCTGATTTAATTTCAATAATATTGTAATTATTTAATTTTATATAATATATAATAATATACAATTATAAAAATTGGATAACCTATAAAAATACATATTTTTTTATTTCAAAGTCGCTAACAACAATAGGCTTTAGTTATTTGAAATACTTTGACAGTTAAAGAACATACGGTCCGGAAATTCCTCTAAACTTTTTAAATTCAGTTTCGATTTGCTTCAAACCGTGCAGCTAGGAACAAAGTTGGAAAGGTTAAGTCAAGTATGCACTTAGAAACAATGTTTCAGACAAATAGTTCAGAAGTGAACATTTACATCAGTATTTAACGTGAAGTTAAAATAAAGATAGGGTCACTATTAAGAGTTTATTAACACACACGGTTTATCACAAGTAATTACAATGTTCACAACAGAAAGACTTTAAAACTTTAAGGTTTAAGGGTGCGTTACAAGTATATTTATTGAGAATAATGCTGCTTGCATGTGTTCTGCATATTTTTCTGATTAATCCATTTTTAGTCACAAAGTAAACTGATAGTTAGAAAATGTAAAATATCCATACTAATATTATAAATGCGAAAGTCTGTCTGTCTGTGACGTTTTCACGGCTAAACCACCGGTCCGATTTGGATGAAATTCGGAATGAACATAGTTGAAGACCCAGAGTCACACATAGGCTACTTTTTTTTTCAAAAATCAACCCCTAAAGGCTTGAAATAGGGGATGAAAGTTTGTATGAAAACAACGATTTTGATAATTTTTTCCAGGAAGATAGTTGATGACGTACCCCCTCCCCCACTTCCCCGGTTCGCGATATAAACGAATTTTACGCGGGCGAAGCCGCGGGCAAAAGCTAGTCCTTTATAACTCAAAAATTCCTTGATAACTTACTATCTTTTTACTCTGATACGGGTACACACGATATGTATTTTGTACGCCGATATTTCGACCCAGTTGCATGGATCGTGAGTCGCGACCACGATCGTGTGTAACCGTATCATAGTAAAATGTGTACAATCCGCCATGAGTTAAGTTTAAAATCATAACTTACGATCTACTATCGGTCGCTTTGGATCGACATCAGCCGGACGGTGTGTATGTCTATTTGTTATGAAATCTGCAGTTCACTTTAAGTCGATTAGTCACTTCGCCGACAGATGTCCGATGGCCGCTACTTGCGTTTGTTTAAATTAAATTTCCATTTCTATTGGGCATTATGGTATTTTCCAGGCTTAGTAGCTGTCACTTCCGTAGGCAAACAATACTTAACTACGATAAATTATTTGACCAGGTCTAAAATTTCAAAAGTTTAACATTTTCAATAAATTATGCCATCGCATCAGCCTGATGGTTAAATTATTTCAGATATCACATAATAAGTTGTATTACTTATATTTCCTCCATTGGATGTATCTATATTAAACCACATATTTATATTAGTTTAATACCGTTTGCTAACTGGACAACATATCCTAGTGTCCAATTTAGTCATCTTCTAGGTCGGTAAAAATTGACATGGATAGCAATTAAAGAGTGGCGCCGCATGCTTATTTTCGACCTTTATTCTATACCGAATATTGAAGAATATTTTGTATTTGTTTCGTATTGTTCAATATCATAAAAGTGTTAAAAATGAACTTCTTTGCTTAGTAAAGGTACTATTATGACTCGAATACCTACTTATTTAATAATGTATGAAATATTTAACTTCCACCGCAGTGTCAGAAAGATACATGGGAAAAGAAGAGAAGTACGGGCAAGAATCAACCACCAAGAACTACCACACTATAAGGTGTTTAATGTAAAAAATGATTTAAAAGATCTAATTATATAAAAAAAAAATCTAAAAATGATTAGAACTGAATTTCCGATCTATATCGAGAGCGATACTACATATGTACGTCTTATCTTTTTATAGCTAAAGAGCGAATCAAATAAACTTAATGTTTATGACTAAAAGCTTTTTCTATATTCGATTGGCCCCAATATCTATTGATACGATAAGCGTTTAGGCTTTGTACGAAAACAAACGTAATATAACGATAATATCAGTGAAGTGTCACTAATGGATATATTACCTATTGTAATAATTATGGGAAAACTGTAGATATTTTGTAAACCAAACAAAGTTTCTCGCTGCGTCCGCCTGTCTGTGCAAGTTATATCGTGTATTTGCATCAATTTTCTTGGTATTGAATAAATGTTTCTACTTTGTAAATATTTCAACATTATCAACTCACCGTGGTCCATTACCACGGGTCTCTTCTCAGAATGAGAAGGTTAAGACGAACTCTCCGGAAACCAGATTTCCTCACGATGTTTTCCTTCACCGTTATATGCACCCTACTCCGAAAAGGCAGAAGTTTGTGCCCTAGGATTCGAGATACTAGACTTTCACAAAATAAATATATATACCTAATTATTAATTTAACGAAACCTCAAGTTTGCAATTTCTGGGAAAACGCTGTGATTTTATTTCGCTACATTTACAGTACCGCGCGCCGAATTGAGTTAAAAGCCTACTCGCGGCTTTTCTCGTATCTACTAAGCATAACAAAATTAGGTAACAGCATCCTACTATCCTACTAATATTATAAATGCGAAAGTTTGTATGGATGTATGTGAGTGAGTGAGTGAGGGTGTGTGTGTGTTTGTTGCTCTTTCACGCAAAAACTACTGAACGGATTTTCATGAAACTTTGCAGTAATATAGCTTAGACATCGGAACAACATAATTTGTTAAAATTTATATAGATTTTTGAAGGGACTGGTTTCCCGAAGCGAAGCGAGGGCGGATTTACTAGTATTATAATAATTACTTGTTTGATTGTTACTGGTTTTTCTAATATTTTTGACCTGACCATGAATATGCAACTAGGTAGAAATATCGGTAAACAATTCAAAATCGGGAGTAATCGTTTGTATTTAAAACGTGTAGTGTCCGCGATAATATAAGTTTAAAATTATTATGTCTCTTTTAGCATTAGCCTATATAAAAATAAAACTGCTTTAAAAATTTATATCACATAAAAATAATACTGCTTAATAATCGAAGTATAACAGTGATACATTTACCGAGGGATCGTAAAACAAGGTACTGGAAGTAAGCACGAACGCATACCTTTTCAATTAACGCCCTGCGGCAGTCACGGCGCTGTAATCCAATTTGAAGTAGAGTGCAGATTTTACAGCTTATTCAAGAGCACAAGTAAAGTGCTCTTAATTAACCCGTAATATTACGTGTTTCTATCATTCGGATATTTTTAAAACGAAACGAGTTTTACGAATGGAACAAATTTAAAACAGCGACTTTAACGCTTTTAGTTATTTGGAAATGTGGAAAAACTGTTGATACCAGTTGAAGCTAGAACGGATTGGAGTTTGCAGTTTACGTTCGCATTTGCAGTTCGTGAAAATTTAAACAACGGTGTCAGGTGTTCACTGGTATGATGTGGGAGGATTTAACTATTCCATCAGTTTTTACTTTATAGATTTTAATCTCTGTTCATTAGAGTTGCGATGTGTTAATTAAATTGTAGCGACCGCTCTGGTTTACCCGTACTCAAATTTTTTTTGTTTATTAGTTATGTATGTTATTATGTTCTTTTGTGTCACTTTAATCTCTAGTCAAACGCGATGATTTTGTCGCGAGCATTGATTTTGTCATGAGCATCAATTTTAATGACCGATGATGATGATTGATTCGTCTCAATCTTGCGAGTGTCAAACAGAAATCAAACTTCAAAATAAATATCAGCCGGGTTTTTTGTTTTTCTGGTAACGACAACGAAACGAAGGTTCAAAGGTTTTAAATTGTACCTACCTACTTTGGTAGGTAGGTACTACAATTTAAAACTTAGCTTAATTATTGTTGATAAAGAATCTAAATTGAATTAAAAATAACGATTTGGTTGAGGTACCTACATTATTGACGTTGATATTAAGTTAACTTGATGAAGCTTTTTATATTAAACAAGCTGACCCGGCAGAAGTCGTCCTGCAACCTAAGTTATTTAGTAGACAAGCGACGGGCGCTTCGCTTCGGGAAACTTGTTGCTTCACTGCAATTGGTCGTAGCGCGATGTTATATAGCCTATAAGAAATAAATAAAAGGACTATTCAACATAAAAGTAATTTTCAAATTCGAACCAGTAGATAGTTCCTGAGATGAGCGCGTCCAATCAAACAAACAAACTCTTCCGCTTTATATTATTGGTATATATTAGTACTTAACATTGCTGTAAAATTACCTAACAAATATGGCTTTCACTCGCCACATAGAGTTACATAATATTATACTCATGTGTAATTTCATATGATAGACCTATCAGACTTTTATGAAAATCCAGTAATTTTGGTGACTATCGCGTTCAGACAGACGGAAGCTTTAATTTGTAGAACATAAAGTTAAATTTATACACTTACTAGTAAATCCGCCCTCGCTTCGCTTTGGGAAACCAGTCCCTCCAAAAATCTCTATAAATTTTAACAAATTATGTTATTCCGATGTCTAAGCTATATTACTGCAAAGTTTCATGAAAATCCGTTCAGTAGTTTTTGCGTGAAAGAGTAACAAACCCACACACACACTTACATACATCCTTACAAACTTTCGCATTTATAATATTAGTAGGATAGTAGGAAGTAGGATTGGTAGGATTATTCTTAAATATAATTTTAATATAATGGCGAGTATTTCCCCGAATTGTTACTGTATATTATCTTAAATATACAGCCTCCACTTATTACGTAAAATGCAGGTATTTGTATCAGGTTATGTAAAAAGGGTCACAGTATTTCCATTTGGGCTCTCGTGATAAGAATAATTTAAAATTTTGCTCCGGCTTAATTATTCCATAAGGATTATTAAAATTGAAGCAAATTTCGTACCTTTTTATGAAATATCTGATGTACCTAATCTGATTTTAAAAATAACTAACATAATTTTGTTTGGCCTTAAGTTAAGCCTGTAATGGCGAACTTGTCATGCCTGGACTTCAATACAATACAAATATTCTTTATTGTGCATTAGAAGGACATTACAAGTATATAAAATGGAAAGAAGAACTTCCTCATAACTGAAGAGATCTAGAGGCGTCGTCATTGTCTAAGCGCAGTTTAGTATGCGCAGTTTAGCATATCCACCCTAGTATGGGAAGTTTTTATGCTGCGCGAAAGCATTTTTCTTTGCTTAGCGATTGATCTACTATAATAACCGAAACTGATTTTTATTGGTCATAATTGTTCACGGGAAACAAGTTAGTATTTCCCTGAGGTAACTGCGACAAATTCCGACTTTACATTACCTCTGAGGCACGAAATCACACGAGAAATTTTGGCCGATGGTAATCACCCACCGACCACAGTTGCTATTCCTTTACCGATCACATAGGATCTTCACGAACCATCGGGCTATGAGTACTTTAAATGATAAAATGAAAGTTTAATTAGTTTTTTTACTATAATATTATTTTGAATCATATTTAAATTATACTCACACGGATTCTTGTTATTTCGTTACTGAATTTGAGTACAAATCAAAAAGTTATTTGTTAAAAAGCCACTTATAATTGAGGCAAGCATACATAATTGTGGCGGTGCCAAAAGAATCGTAACTTAATTTCCATAAATAATGATTTGACGTCAAGACTACCTATTATTTATTGAAAGGTTCATTTTCACGCTTTAAAGATATGTGAAAAATATCAACAACAGGAATGCAAGTGAAGCCTAGCCTTCCTAACAATATCTATTGTTGCTGCTGGCTTAATAATGCTGCTGACTGCAAACGGTCGTTTACGTAAAATAATGGCCCTATTTATAATTCAGAAGAATTAAAATTCAGTTAACATTTGCGTTGACTTCAACTTTGTGAATTAATGAATTATTAATTGATAGATTATTAGGTATCCTTAGAAATTTTATTCAGTAGATATTAAAATTACGGAAAGCGAAATCCGTCTATACTTCTAAAATAAATGCAAATAGTGGAAGTTTATGAGGTTTCTTCATTGGTTGGCTTCATTGTTTGTTAAATATCTAAACACCTTGCGAAAATACAACAAATACATTATATGTAGATAAATGCGAAGATTAATTCAATCGGCGTAGTATACTTACATAATAATGACTTAGGTATAAACCTACGTAGTAGACTAGTAGGTATAAAGGATTATGCAACTATCCATTACTATGATTCAAAACTTTATCTCTATATCTAAAATAAAGCAAATCTACATGAGTGTTACATACAGTGTTCAAATCTATAATTTGATCTTACGTGCAATTTTATACACTTAAAAGCATTTTCAATCAATCTTCCTTTGCTAATAAAACAGCTTTCCCATGCTTTTGTGCATTGCAACTCATTTCATTGGTAGTTCCTATTCATGGTCGTTTACAAACTCTGACTAGTTTCTTTACTGAATACTGGTGGGTCACCGGTCCGAACAAAATGCCCATTTACCATTATAAAGTAAGGGTTAAAATGTTTTAAAATTATAGTTCAATTTTGTATTTTTTTAATCCCAAATCCAGCCTATTCCACAAGGGAAGCCACAGATAGTAAGCAATGTAAATTTGGCTTTGAATGATCTTTTATTGATTCGAAATTCGCTGTGTGGTACCTAAATTGTAAGCATGGATGCAGTTCGTAATTAAGACTGAATATGGTTATCTCAATATATGCACATTCCACATAGGTTGTAAGCTGTGATAGCTTAGTAATTAGAGCATCGTTTTCAGTCATTAGGGGCATTGTAATATCTTCGACATCAATTTTGAATTATCAGAATGATTGTTCCATTAACATCAATGACATATTCCACATACATGCAACACAAACACTAGGACTCACTCACTGATCAAAACACTTATTATGTACGAATAAAAATGCATGTATTATTTTTGCCGATCGAACGCATATGTCAAACTATGTCAAAGTCAAAATTCGTATAACAAATTAAACATGATGCACATTGGTTCGCCTACCCTGACACTATTTTGGCAGCTTTGGGACAGCCTAAAAACACCTAATTCCCACCTCTGCAGACAAGGGAGTCATAAATAAGAGGCGACTACAGCCGGCCTATGTTTGGTGGTAGGACTGCAGTACGGATGGCTATCATCTTTTTGACTGCTCTAGCCGCCATACAACGTATAAAATACTGACGGAGAGCTCAAGAGCCCGTACTTTCTTTCTTATCTTTGTCTACATCCTTGGATGACATCATATTGGTGATGCTTTTCTATTACTGATGTCTATGGACGACAGGGTGCAGTTACCATCAGGCTTTATGTTCGTTTCTCAACTATTGAACTTAACATAACCAACATACACGTTCAGCTAACATTTCATGTAAAAACGAACATGTACTAACGAGACAAAATTTAATTTGTTCATAACGAAGTAAGGGCCACGGAGATGTTTATCTAGCGGGGGCTCGTTCAATAACTCACTCTTATGTGGAAATGAATAGCCAATTTGTGGAAAGGAATTGCCGTGATCTGCAGATAGCGGCCAATAGCATTTTGAATGAAGAAACTCAGTGGAAAGAGGCAGCACGACAATAAAAATAAATGATAAGTACTCTTTATGTCGCAGGTTGTATTTATTTGATCTTTTCTTCTTTATATTATGATGATAACTATGTCTACTCTTCTGTAATTTTTTCAGTTTTTTATGTTAAGTTAACAAAATACTTTTGAAGTTAATTCATCAGTGAAAAAATCATCATCATCGATGATTTTTGAACAAACGTTGAGACATTGCATCTAAACAAGGAAATAATGGTCGGAAAAATAATTATGGATAACCAAAACGAAAGCAGCGACATAAACGTCTATTGTTCAATGCTCGTGTGATGCCGAAGATAGGAACAAGTGGAAACGCATGGCAGGCTGCACTATCCATAAGCGGACCACCGTTATACGTATACCACGACCACTCTGTCAAAAGTGAGCGACTGAGAAGAAGTTAAAAACATAGTAAAAGTGTTAAAAATCTCTGCCACCGTAATCATCTGCACGCATATATCGAGTCCAAGGCGGACTCCCGTATGAAAGTGGCGTTGAAATCTCGTTCTTAGTTGCGTAACAGAATGCATCGAGAAAGGTATAGGTTGGCTAGAAAATCAGGGGTGGATGGATGGAGCTCCTGATATTATTCATTGCACAAGACAAAACAACAGACATATTTTTTCAACAGATTTAACAAAAATAACACAATAAATAGTTTTGGGAAATCGATAAGAAAGATAAATTTGGTTTATTTATGATTAAAAATAATATGTAATTAACAACTTAGAAAACCATGAAAAGTTTGTATTACGAATATATAATATGTGAGCCAAGTCAGCTGTTAGTTGTCGATGTAATTATTTGCAAAAATAAATGAAGAACTAAGATTTTTCGATCACTTCGGAGATTATGCCGCCGGGCTATGGCCTGTTTCTGTCGACGTTTTTAACGTGATAATCTAATTTAAATTCCAATTTTAGTAAGCTAAAAAGTTAGTTGCGTCAAGCTTATTTTCGACAGTAATTTGTGTAGGTAACACACTGAATACTGAATGTAATAAAGTGGTATAGCCTAAAGGCAGGCCCTTAATAAATTGCGAGAGTAAGACATTAATGACCCATTATAAAGTGATATTTTGCTTAGGCAATATGATAAATATGTGGTACGTCTGCCTTTTGTAAATAATAGGGTACGATATTTGGGCGGTATCGATACGGATTTAAATTAAAGCTCGACCTTTCAACAGCTAGGCACGATTGGGTTCTTATCAATAAGTCTTAATAGTTTTTTACTGTATATCGACATTGTTTGAAAACTGAATGTATTTGCCATAAAATTAATTTGTTTATTAAGTTGCAGGCATATTTAGCAGTCCAGTTAATGATTCAAAATCCCGAACTCCGTTTCGTTGCAGAAGTGATAAAGGTGTTGGTTCCTTAGACGACCCGAATAACGTAATGGTTAACACGCCGGATTGCTGTTCCACGGTCATTTGAATAATGAGTTACATTTCCGTTCTCGATATGGGTGTGTGTCCTTGTTTTATGTGTTGTCTTTGATATCCACGACACAGGGAATCCTAGTGTGGGGCTATGAGTATGTAGCGTTATTTTTTTATTAATTATTTAGTCCTCTATTTAAACAGGTATTTGAGAGGTCATTTTAATTGAGTGAAATTTTATCGCAATAGAAAGAACTCTATGTAGTAGAGATGAAAAAAGACTACTATAATTTATAACTTGAACCAAGAAAATCTACGTATACATATAATGCATCTTTTGTGGCCGGCAACGCGTTGGAGATGCCCCTAGTGTTGCACATGTCCATGGGCGACGGTGATCACTTACTATCAGGTGACCCGTCTGTTAGTTTTCCTGCTTTTGCCTGCTCAGGCTATAAAAAGATCTACATATTAGCATTTCAGCAGGAATAATGATGAACCATAAAGGAATTTAATATTGTAAAGAGAGCTAATAAAATAACTGTACATTAATTTATCAGCATAATGACTTATTGATGAAAGAAAAATCTTATTTACTCAAATCAATAAAATTATTTACATTTGATAAAAAGCGGTGCATTTTTTAACTAGGTTTCAAACAATAAGTACCAAACTATGAAGTAGGTTTACAAAAAACATATATTATTTATTTTAATAGCATCAAGAAAAAAAAATGTCCTAAGGCGCTGAATAAACAAAATAATTGTTATTTAAGTCAACATTAAAACATTGATATTTGAAATAAAAACAATATGAAGGAAAAAGAAAAAATATGTGGTATAATTTTTCACTCAAATTCTATTTAAACATGCGTCTATCACTATCCGTTCTAAACTCAGTTCTCATACACTCCCGAATCTGTCCAAGAACTAGCTTAAATTGTGTGGATGCCCGATAATTAGCCTGATACTTTTCACAATGTTTCAGGAACACAGGATGAAGGTGCCTTAGCACAGCATGATCGAGGGTAGGAAACATGTGGTGTAGAGCATGTTCACCAAATAACACCATGACGGCAAATGTATTGCTGTTTACATCCTTCCGATCTAGAAGTGCTTCTACTTGGTGAGCTCTCCAGTCTGGTGTTTCGATTCTGAAAGCGAATAATGTAAGTTTTTATCTTGAACGTATAATAATAGCATAAAAATGAAGGTAAGACTTTAAATTAGAAATGAAACTGTTGCAAAATTTTAGAGGATATTTAAAAATAAGCTATAATTAAAATCCATACTAATATTATAAATGTGAAAGTGTGTTTATTTGTTTGTTTGTTTGTGGCTCTTTCACGTCGCAACATGGCTATTATATGGTATGGTTTATGTATGTGTTGATAGTTAGGAGGGTGGAGAGTGACGTAGACTACTTTTTACCGCGGAAAAACATCTCATTCCCATGGGAAGATCGATGTTTTTTTAGTTGCTAGATTTTTCGTTCCACATGTTTTTAATAGATGGTGTTAGTAAAATTCATTTGCAAGTTCCGAATCACGCTATCAAATACGTATACTACTTGTAATGGGCCGTTCTTTAGTAGTTAGTTATAATTTCGGCGAGCGTAGAGCGCAAAGAGTTTTCTGGCACTAGTGTTTTCTCTAGAGTTGTCTCTCTAAAGTTACTGTATTGTTAGAGTTATCAATCGTCTAATCTGAAGTTATTTAAAGCCAGGGGGTTTCGAAGTTTTCGTACTAAAACAAAATGTTTAAAATGTTAAGCAAGGAAAGATCTTACAAAATCGCGTAAATTAAAACTCACCTAGGCTGATCTCCATCTTTAATAGCATCCGGGTGATGATGAGCTGCATTAACCGCGGTTAAGAAGAATAAAAGACTGGCAGTGCAAACAATCCACAACCAGGTGTATACAACATGGGTCCATTCAGCGTTACTGATAACTTTCATCCACACGGGTAACAAAAGGCCAATTATGTCGTGCCAGGAATAATGAGTTACGAAGAAATTATCTCGTGTAAATATGGCAATAACTCTGAAAAGTCAATCAAACTTGAAAGAGCATTTATAATGATGTATCTAATTGACGTTGGAACAATCATCAATTTGTAATTCAGAAAGTTGTAACTTCAGTTTCAGAAAAGTGTCCAGCTTATGTATTATTAAAAGTTGGTAAATAGAAAAATGTGTAAGCTATACCAACATCTAATATTGAAATATATTGAGTCTATAAAAGTAAATTCAATTTTATTAGAAGTCACGTCTCAGTGACTAAAAGAGGATGAATGTTTTGGTGGTTTTGATCAATTACGTAGCTTACTTATCTGGCATTCAGGCATCCATCTTACCAGATTACTACAGCCTAACATTTTTCATTTTATGAAAATCTGAGATAATAGGATTTTAAGTGACTTGACCATTGTTACGATAAAATGTTTATAAAAATATTCAGCGTCTCAAGAACCTTGTTAAAGTCTCTGGATACAACTGAATATACTAAGAAAAGGACGCGACCGCAGAGAAGTTACGAATTTTTATATTACAGAACACTTCTGGCAGTGGCGATTCCTGGTGTTTATAATTGGGGTGGCTCCAGCTTTTGTTATATAGGATGTAGTGTTAAGTGCGCATAACCGGAAAACCATTTCTTCAGACAGACAATCTAACAAACTTGCAGTCTTTCATTAAGGAACCTACTTTGAAATCGCAAATAATTGCTTTTTACAAAAAAAATAACCGACTTCAATCTTGATAAGTAGAGATAACTCAAAAACTACTCGCCAGATGGCGCTCAATTCAACATGTAAGTGTAAAGTTCTCGTCGCTACAAATTAATCAAGCCCAAACACTAGATAACTGCAGTAAATCGTTGAGGAGTTCCCTCGACTGTCTTTCGGCTTCATTAGATCGACTCCAGATCTTCATGAAATAGTAGCGCTTTAATGTACTTATGGTAACATGAACAAACACACTAGTTGTCCATACAATTTTCAAAAGTTCCCCTCGATTTCCCTGAGATGCCATCATCAGATCCTGGTGTCCTTATCACCGGACCCCACTGTGGATATCTACTTTAGAATAAAAAAAGAATTATCAAAATCGGTCTATAAACGACGAAATAATCGCTGAACGTACATAAAAAAAGCATAATTATATACGGTCGAATTGAGAACCTCCTTCTTTTTTGAATTCGGTTAAAAAGAAATTTCTTACAATTTGACATTTTTATTTTTGTATGAAATAGCTGATGTTTTTTCGCGATTTTAGGGTTGGTCCCATAGTGAAAGTCCATTTTCCACTATCAAACGGCAAACGATCTCGTCGTGAAAGGTCTTTCTAAAAGTTCTTGTATCACAGATTTTATTGAATCACTCATAATTTCATGTCATTTCATGATAAACTAATTACCTACTAAATAAAAAGTAAATTAAATCAATAGAAAGATAGAAACCGTAATCACAAATCTACACTATCACGAAAAACATGCGAAAACTCGTTAGGTAATGCGCCATTCCCAGCGCCAGACCCGCGTTTCAAACTCAGTGATACCACAGTATAATTTTACTATGGTGATACTAAGCGATCGAAGAGGCGCGGGCGGCCGCGGGCCAACGACTTTGTATGGACTATGCATGCGCTAGCAGAAGCGCATGCCTCGGCCGCGCTCGGCGCCGACCGAACGCGAGGACAATCGCCGCGAGTCGCGTTCGTGATAGAAGACCGCAGCGCTCGTAAAATGTAATTATTGTACTTAGGTCTAAATAATTAGGTTGTAAATATATGATTTTTTACATTTTATTTAATGCTTAAAATTTATGGTATGGCGGCGCCATACGCGCCAACTTAGAGAAATCGCCACTGACTTCTGGCGATTGTAACTGGTACTAGACTTGATTTTTTTATAGGGATACATTACTCAATTTCCAATCCTTTTTGGAGCACAGCTGTGTTTTATCCAAAGTAATGTCTTACCTACATCAAATAAATGTCATGAAATTTGAAACACATTTTTACCTCTTACAAAAGTTGAGCAAAAATAAAAAGGGGAACATCAAGTACAGCGTGACAAATCCAGCTTTAGCAACTAATGGCTTGTCTTTGCGTGGTAGGTACTGCAGGATTGGCTCCAACCCGCTTAGTTCTAAATCCATGAGGGTGTTCGTGTAGAGGTGATGCGACAGTACATGGGATACACGGATATCTCTGGAAAAAGGTTTACGATAGCTTTTTAAGTATCAATTGTTTTTGAGCATAACTGAAATTTTTAAATGTAATAATGTAATTTTTTAATGTGTTAACGCTAGAAGCCATAGCGAAGCTCACTTTAGAATCTTAACACAAATAAAATGGTAGGTACTTAATACTTGTTGGGCAATTAATAAGAAACGACACAAAATAATTACCTGTATGACCACATGCTTAGGTTAAAAAGATACATTCTCCAATTATTTTTTCTATGTAGGTATGTAGTTATGACAAGCGACGGTAAGAAAACAGAGGGCCATAGAAGAAATTACGTAAAATAGACTTGCTAACACATTGCCATGAAACAAACAAGCCAATGGCGCACTGAATAAAAGTGTCATAAAAATTCCATCAGTTATTCTGTCAGGTGTGCGTGATATATCTTTTGGAATAGTTTTCAGCTCTTCACGTACCGCTCTTTTCAACGTTCTATAGAAATCATCGTCTCTAAATGTGAACGGGGAATTCGAGGTCCTTTAGCGTCCTTGATATAATATTTACTCAAAAGTTTTTCTGCAGTTGGATAAATGTGGTGAGCTTCAAAAGCTTCAGTGATATCTGTTCCCTGAGGGTAAAAGAATTTGGACATGAATGAAAGAAAATTTTTAGTAGGTATTATAAAAAATGATTGTATTTTAATCTTTTAACATTAATTAAAATTCAGCAAATAATCTTCCAAATTAAAATAATTCTAACTATAGTGCCTACTTGAATTCTGTATTTTTCACTCTTGTCGCAACAGTAGGGGTGTTATAAGTTTGACTGGTCTGTCTGTGCGTCTGTGTATCTACTGTAGCTTTAAAACAGATTAACCGATTTTAATGCCTTGGTTCTTTGCTACGTTTGGTAGAAATCGGTTCAGCAGCTTGAAGAAAATCAGCTCTTTTCGAAAATATCCCTTGGCAACACATTCTAGATATTATGCAGTGAAAAATTACCTATAATAGGCCATTTCATTGAGGAAAGCGAACTGACATTAATCCTACTAATATTATAAATGCGAAAGTTTGTAAGGATGTATGTGTGTGTGTGTGTTTGTTGCTCTTTCACGCAAAAACTACTGAACGGATTTTCGTGAAACTTTGCAGTAATATAGCTTAGACATCAGAATAACATAATTTGTTAAAATTTATAGAGATTTTTGAAGGAACTGGTTCCCCGAAGCGAAGCGAGGGCGGATTTACTAGTTAAACTATAAAAATAGTAATAGTTCTCTCAGTTAATATTTTCAGCTAATATTTTCTTTAATATTTTCAGTTATTATGTTAAGTTGTGCTGTGAATAAAAAGGTTAAAATCAATAATGAAAAAAATATTATCACTACCTTTGTCAATTCAAGCCATTCTTCACCACCTGGATGCTTGTCAATAAAAGTTGTAAAATCGTATAATTTGTCGTGAACCCTCCACAAACCTTCTGCGCCATCATCTAAAGATTTACCTTGAAGCCATTGCACTGGATCTTTTAATCCATGGTCTCTTAGTGATGGATATTTTAACTGTGGAAATGAAGCATGTGTCCTTTTCTCTGAAATTCGTTTATGAGCTTCTTCTGACCATGATAACTCTTTAAGAGCCATTTATTTTATCGTATTGGATTATTTCAACAAAATGCCACGACTTCACTGTTAAAGTATTAAACCGTTTATGCCAGCAATTAAACGCAACGTTTCATTAATTATGATTATTAGTCGTTAATCTATGTTAACCTCAACTATTATCTATTTCATTGCGTTGTACCGCAAAACAATGATTAATGTTAGGAACGTGTAAACTCGTGCCTGAAGAAAATAAGTGTAATATCGAGGGTATAGTGCTCAAACCCAATAAGTACATAATTGTCACTTTCGAGATATTCAATATTTAAGTTTTAAGGTCAAAAATACCCATGTTATTAAATTAATATCGTTATAGTGAGTATTTGTGGTAAAAGTGTATACATTGAATTAGTGTAAAGCAGTATTTTTAAGTTTCTGATTTAATCCGTTTTATCATAAAAAGAAAATAAGTTACAAAGGGTACCGACTTATTGGGTTTTAGCTCTAGAGAAATGAAACATATAATTTACTTTACCAAATGGTTTTTTATACGAATAACAAATAAAAACAAGTTAAAACATTCTTCGTCACTTTCAAAGGCCGTTGGTTTGGTGTACCTGATCAATAGGGTGTCCCGTCAAAACGTTTTTTTTGATTTCCTTAACAAAAGACTTCTAAAAAGTTGCGTAATTTATAGTAGATTACTAAAGAAATTGAAAAGTAAAAATAAACTACATCTTTAAGACCCCTACCGGCCTTCAAAGTTTTGAAAAATCGTCAATTTTATGGTCTAAATACCCAAGGATACGCAGATGACTTGGTCATAACCATACGTGGAGGATGCCCAAGCACGGTAGCAAGCAAGCAAGGTAAGACACATCTTACCTTATGCAAGCAGCTTTATATAAAGTAGAACGCTGGTGCAACAGTATCGGGCTTAATGTTGCTAACAAAACGTTAATTGTACCGTTTACACGGAGAAGGAACATAATCGATCTCCACAACGTCTTCCTGTTTGGAACTACAATACCGTTCTCAAAAGAATTAAAATACCTAGGGATCACAATGGAACATAGGCTTACTTGGAACCAACACCTAGCGCAGGTGAAAAGGAAAAAATCGCTCTGGGAATGTGCTGCCGACTTACAGGCTCCAGATGGGGCTTGAAACCCAAACAGGTGCAATGGATTTACACGGCTATTGACAAACCCATTGTGACCTACGGATGTATAGCCTGGCAAAAAAGTCGACCCAGGTGACTTGCATCAGAAATCTAAACAGCACCCAAGGCCTAGCCTGTCGGATGATAACTGGAGCTCTAAAAACTACTCCCATAGCAGTAATGGAGGCCGTTCTCAATCTCGAACTTCTTCACGTCCTTGCACAAAAAAGGCGAGGGCAGCTATACTCCGGGCCGCAGAGGGAGGAAAGCAGAGCTGGAAATCGAATGTCATGAGGAGAATTTACGAGGACCTCATGACATGCTCAGTAATGGCTATGCCTAGCGACGCCATGTATAAACAACTAAATCTCAATAAATTTTTCGCAGTAATTATACCGCAACGGGAAGAATGGGACGATGCGGTACCGAAACCCTTGAGAGGAGGAGACAAACCCAAGATAAGACTGAATACAAACTGGGGCGGTATACAACCGTATTCCAGGCAGAACTTTACGAGATAATTGATTGCTTGCACCAAAACCTGAACAAAGGTTACGTTAATAAACGTATAACAATACTATCCGACAGCCAGGCAGTGCTTCTGGCCCTAAAGTCTGAGATAGTCAACTCCAAATTAGTAGTACTACGGTATCCAAGCAATAAACAAACATAAGGGTATACGAGGAAATGAGAGGGCATATGAACTAGCAAGGAACTGCAGAGGCGCCCACCATAGGTCCCGAATCCCTGGTGGGTGTATCAAAGACGACAACTCGAGCTGTTCTTAGGGCATTAGCCCTGAGACAGGGCGTTAAGCAAAGACCCTCATTGCTAGATACTCGCGAAAATACTCAGATAAAGTGCTCAGCCTAAGCCGGACTGAGATTCGAATATTAATTAGGCTGCTCACTGATCATTGCAGACTTAACAAACACCTACACACAATAGGTTAAGTAACACTGCAACATGTAGATTCTGTGGTGTGTGTGGCAGAGGAAACTTCCATCCATATCCTCTGCGAATGCATAGCAATTACCCACTGTATGATTCTTATATTGGGTAGGCATTTAATTACACCCGACCAAATCAAGGACCTAGACCCTAAAAACATAATATAACGGTTCGCCCAGACCGTAGGAGTAGGAGACCAGATCTAATTTCAATGGGATGGCCACATACCTAATAGATAGGGAATGGTCGCAGTGGCCTCACGGAAATACTTGTTTCCCGTGGCCTGTATCACCAAATAATAATAATAGGGGTCTTTGGTTATAGAAATTCAAAAAAACGTTTTGACAGGACATCTTACTGATCACCTCTGTTTCAAATCCCCTCGATTATTGGGTTTTTCTCTGAACAAAGTTTGAAGAAAGTTAGTTGACGAAGTGAGCGAATATCATATAACTAAACACTTGTTACTTTTATATAACTTTGTATAACTTGTTACTTTGGAAAAATAATCGAACAATCAAACCCAACAAAAATATTTTCATCACCCCTATTCGAAAAAGACGACTTGGTTCGGACATAAGGGGTTCCAAAGTTGCTGTTTTCTATTCAGCGGGCCGGAATGAATTTTCATACAAATTTTCCTGCCGGCTAGATCTTTTCCGTCCTATTTTGAATTTAGAACATTTTAGTATTTTGCGCTAAAGAAATCGAACACAAATATTGTTTGAATAAAGAATGTCTGGTTCGACGCGAGGGCCCCGCCAGCTGAATAATAAAAAAAGAAATCAAATTAAGATCGCTCGAACTATTTCCCGCGTTTTCGTGCATTTTTACGTATTGTTAGAAATTTTGTTTTGTTTTGAAAAAATGAGTTCTTCCAACGATAGTGAAAGTATCCTCCTGATAGTATAAAAACTGAAGCGAGTAATGTGATGAATAGTTTATTACCTGCGAAATCCCGGGAAAAATATTTGAAAGCCTATGATAATTTTTTGGAATGGAGAAATGCAAGAGGCGCCAAGAATTTTTCAGAAACTGTGTTTTTGGCGTACTTCCAGAACTTAGCCAAAACTAAAAACCTTCCACCCTTTGGAGTATCTACTCAATGCTTAAATCAACAGTCAGTTCTAATAACGATATAAAACTGGACACATATTCGAAATTAATAGCATATCTGAAGAGGATGTCTGATGGATTTAAACCTAAAAAATCCAAAGTGTTCACAGTCAAAAATGTGGAGACATTTCTTAATGAGGCACCCGACGAAATCTTTCTTGCCGTAAAAGTAAGTAACTATGTATATGGTGGAGTGGACTATTATAGTAAAATATAGCCATAGTGTTTTAAATAGCTGAATAATAAAAAAAGAAATCAAATTAAGATTTCGTTTTCAAATTAAAATTAAGTTTTCGTGCATTTTTACGTATTATTTTCTATTATATATATATATTATTTTCTCATAGTGGGTGATGAAAAGTAGAGTGTATCACTCGGGTGCAAGTATATTTTTGGCTCGGGCGACGTATTTTGAATCCCTCGCTACGTTCGGGATTCTACTAAAGAATCCCTCGCTACGCTCGGGATTCTACTCTAGAATCCCTCACTTCGCTCTGGATTCAAAAAACGCCCTCGCCGAAAAAATATTACTTTGCACCCTTGTCATACAATCTACTATTATTTGATTTAGCTTTTGCGTTTAGCGTTTATTTTATATATCAAGTTAACACATTTTATTGGGTTCTAGTTTTTAAGCTTTGACTAAACATGGTCACTTTATTGGGTTCTTACCTCAAGTAATTTTCTTTCTACTGCGAATTCCAGTAAATGGATTATACCACTGGAAAGAGCGTCAAAAATGCATTAAGATGACTAAATAAAACGATTTTTAATTTTTCGGCACTTATTGGGTTTTAACACTATACCCTCGAATTATAATTAATATACTGCTTAATAATATTTTTTCATCCCACCTATTCGAAAAAGACGACTTGGTTCGGTCTTAAGGGGATCCAAAGATGGTGTTTTCTATTTAGCGGGCGTGAATGAATTTTCATATAACTTTTCCTGCTCGTTATTTAAATAATAGTCGCGTTAGTCGGGTTAGTCGGGTTAGTCGGGTTAGTCGGGTTAGTCGGGTTAGTCGGGTTAGTCGGGTTAGTCGGGTTAGTCGGGTTAGTCGGGTTAGTCGGGTTAGTCGGGTTAGTCGGGTTAGTCGGGTTAGTCGGGTTAGTCGGGTTAGTCGGGTTAGTCGGGTTAGTCGGGTTAGTCGGGTTAATCGGGTTAGTCGGTTTAGTCAGTTTAGTGACTGTGACAGTATTATTCCTGAATTTGAGGCGCCTTTTATTTTCTCATAGGGGGGGATGAAAAGTAGAGTGTATCACTCGGGAGCAAATATTTTTGGCTCGGGCGACATACTTTGAATCCCTCGCTACGTTCAGGATTCTACTAAAGAATCCCTCGCTACGCTCGGGATTCTACTCTAGAATCCCTCACTTCGCTCTGGATTCTACTCTAGAATCCCTCACTTCGCTCTGGATTCAAAAAAGCGCCCTCGCCGAAAAAATATTACTTTGCACCCTTGTAATACAATCTACTATTCCAATATTGATATTAAATTTAGAATATCACAAATTAAGACAATTTTAGGTATTGTTGATTATGTACTAAAATCATAACAGTGAT
This sequence comes from Hesperia comma, assembly GCA_905404135.1. Taxonomy (NCBI): domain Eukaryota; kingdom Metazoa; phylum Arthropoda; class Insecta; order Lepidoptera; family Hesperiidae; genus Hesperia; species Hesperia comma. The sequence continues at coordinate 7,035,052 of FR990021.1, read as the reverse complement.
TGTGTTTACCATTTGCTGCGTTTTTAGGGTTCCGTTGTAAACAAGGAAAGGTCTGTCCGTCTGTCAGTCCGCGGTTTTACTCAGAGACTATAACTGGTAGAAAGCTGTAATTTGATATGAGTATGTATGGATATTAATAATTGCAAAAAAGTCGTAGAAAAAATTCTTGAGATTTTTTTATGTTAGCTCCCATACAAGTGAAGTCCCCCACTTTACTTGCAATTGAATGCAAGGAAACCGGGAAGAAAGAAACGCGGAAGACCAAATGGTCGTATAACGGTGTCAGCCACTTAAGTTTTTATTTTAATGAAAACTTAAAATATAAATCAAGTTTAGGGTACCGATATTTTCTTTTCACTAATCCCTTATTTTCCAAGATAAAAATAAAGGTACCCTGTTTTTTCCCAGGGTCAATAAAATAAAATCGGATCAGTGGTTTAGGCGTGATTGTGTCATAGACAGACAGACAGATACATAAAGTTACGTTCGCATTTATAATATCAGTAGGTGGAAGTTGGGATAGAAAGGATTAAAAAATTCTAAAGATATTGCGAGTAATATTAAAGACAGCATAGGCATAGGTTTCACGAAGCGTAGCGAGTTACGCTTATGGTTATACAATAATTCTGTGCCTCCTGTGACAAGTGATATAAGTCGAGTTGTACACTTTTTGCGATTTTAACATAGAAGTTTATAGAAAATAATTACGATTTTTTTGGTCCAACTCACGTTCTTCTATCTGCTATAAAAGTTTTGCACTTCTATATAGCTAATCAAAGCTATTTGAATTTCGAATATTATATTTTTTAAAACGTTGCAACCTTCTTGGTAATAAAAATAAAAAATTGGCGAGAAATCATATTTGTCAATTGTTTTTATCACACATCAAAGTAATTATCAACGAAAATCCTTTGATTATATACACGGTCTAGATTCCGCAATCGGCTCTACCGAACGGCTCCTATAAAGTCCAACAAATTTGGTAGACTTGCTTGACACGTAGGTCAGTGTCATTTGTGTTGCTTAGCGACAAAGTGCTCCCGAAAAAACATAAATTATGCCGGTTTGTGCAATGAAATTGTTTCGCAATTATGTGGAAAAACCTTGTAATAACAAAAAGATTACTCTTCATAAGTAAGCTTTTTAAATAAATCACAAAGTTTAAAGAAAACATGATTTTTTATTTCGTTATATTCTGATTAGCGAGTGTTGCCTGTTTATTAATAGGGGATTCGCCGAATTTACGGGAGATAAATTACAAATAAGTATTAAATTATAAAATCCTGTAAATAAAGTTAACCTAATAAGTTAATACCATAGATTTATTATATAACTAAAGATCGGCAATTGTATCACTTGGACGAAACCAAAAATGAATCGCCCGCTGTCAATGTCACCGCCGAGCGCGACGCCTTCCTGGTGGTTTTTATATCTAGAGGAGTCACATCCAGGTACCGCACAAGTAACCATCACTAATTAAGACTACAAAAGACATTATTCCACACAGAAATGTAAAAACTAAATTAAGTATTTTGAGAAAATTGAGGAACAATTTTTGACAAGTGCCCGCTAAGCCCGCTATGCCGTCTAAAAATTGGTTTCGTCTATCTATCTCGCTCTGCCATACGCGTATCATATGTTTTGCTCTTTCGCATTTCCAATCTATCTAAACGTCAGTGTATGCTACATCTATGTTAGCTGCCCCCACTCTTGTTAGCATCACGTGCCGAAAGTATGGACGCCGTCAGAGCAAGGGGCTCCACATGAGGAGGCAGTTTTTACCACCAGGTGTCGTCGGGCGGCAAATTGCTCACCGCGCGCCCACTCACGTAAGTAATATTATTTATATCATACTTGCTCAGTAACTAGGGATTACTATGGTGGAAAGTCTCCTTGTAAGTTGGTGTTTGCAATTCAAGGCAACATTACGTCGCACTATGCTTGAATTGTAATGTTCACATTACAGTTCAAGCTATGCAAAACTCCTTGGTAAACAATCTCTTTTCTTATAAAATGGTAAGAAAAGATTTGAGATTTGAGATTAGAGATTTGAGATTAGAGATTAGAGATTAGAGATTAGAGATTAGAGATTAGAGATTAGAGATTAGAGATTAGAGATTTGAGATTTGAGATTTGAGATTTGAGATTTGAGATTTGAGATTTGAGATTTGAGATTTGAGATTTGAGATTTGAGATTTGAGATTTGAGATTTGAGATTTGAGATTTGAGATTTGAGATTTGAGATTTGAGATTTGAGATTTGAGATTTGAGATTTGAGATTTGAGATTTGAGATTTGAGATTTGAGATTTGAGATTTGAGATTTGAGATTTGAGATTTGAGATTTGAGATTTGAGATTTGAGATTTGAGATTTGAGATTTGAGATTTGAGATTTGAGATTTGAGATTTGAGATTTGAGATTTGAGATTTGAGATTAGAGATTTGAGATTAGAGATTAGAGATTAGAGATTAGAGATTAGAGATTAGAGATTAGAGATTAGAGATTAGAGATTAGAGATTAGAGATTAGAGATTAGAGATTAGAGATTAGAGATTAGAGATTAGAGATTAGAGATTAGAGATTAGAGATTAGAGATTAGAGATTAGAGATTAGAGATTAGAGATTAGAGATTAGAGATTAGAGATTAGAGATTAGAGATTAGAGATTAGAGATTAGAGATTAGAGATTTGAGATTTGAGATTAGAGATTAGAGATTAGAGATTAGAGATTAGAGATTAGAGATTAGAGATTAGAGATTAGAGATTAGAGATTAGAGATTAGAGATTAGAGATTAGAGATTAGAGATTAGAGATTAGAGATTAGAGATTAGAGATTAGAGATTAGAGATTTGAGATTTGAGATAGTTATATGTTTGTCTCTTTCTACGTAACGCCTGAACTTTTCGTGTTTCTAAACTTGATTTTACTCCTCATAAAATCTCATACCGGGCCTTATAACTCAAATCGTTTCTTAAGGAGTAAACTCCAAAAAATAGAAAACTATTTACGAAAAAAAAATGGAAATGGCGGCATTTCATTTGATCTGAAATTAAAATTTCATTTTGCATTACCAATGTTTTATTTACCTCACAAGAATGATATAAAGTAGAATGCTTACCTCGGTTGCAAGTAGCTATTACACCCTCGAACTATATTCACCCTCGCTCGCTGCGCTCGCTCGTGTGACTAAATATCTCGGGTGCACGCGATCCATTAGCGCCCTATGCGAGCTGCGCTCGCACTGGCGCCAAATTGGATCTTGTTCTGTAATAGCTTACTTACGTCCCTTGTGTAACAATCTACTAGTAATGTATTTTTTTAAAACTTGAAATGTATACTATATTTTATTGTACATTTATAGTGCAAATTGAATAATATCGTTTTTATTTCAGGATTTAAAAGTTTGAATGCATAAATAAGACCAAAATGGACGATCAAATTTTGTCTTGGCTGGAGGAAAAGCCATATATTATGACCACAAGATCTTCTATAGACACCTTTTATATTCCAAATCGCTCGCTTTGTACCAGCAGAACAAGTAACTTCTTCAAAGAAGGAGGGCAAATGCAGTTTATGTCCCTCAAAGAAAGACAGGCGCACCAAAAAAAGGTTGTTCCTGATGCCCAAAGTTACTGTGCAACGAACATTGCACATACCTTTGTTAAGACTGTTTAGATCAAGCATATCCTGTAGATTTATAAATTATATAATTTTGTTTTTTTGTTTTCATTATAAAGGAATAAAAGATCATTACGCAGGATAAGGAAAAAAAGTCAATTAAAATATTAAGTTTCCTAAAGTCTTTTGTAAACCAAAGCTTTTAAAACAGAGTTTTATTTCAGCCCTAAGAAAAACATTTGAAAAAATTGCTTTATTAATAGTTAAAATGGTCAAAGAAAAGGGGCGGCAAAATGCTCACTACGCGCCCACTGACGTTTCGCAAAATAGCGCGCCCACTCTAGGGTTAAAAATATTGGTGATTATTGTCAACTTCATCAAAAAAGCCTGTTAAAACTTATTATAGAAAAATATTTGCAAATAAGATGTCACCATATTTAGAGATCAGACATCGTGGCCTAGCAATAAAAGTGTTCCAAAAACAAACACAAAGAGATGAATGTTGAAATCTATTTACTTATTATTTCCTTTTTCCCATTTACTTTTTATTATTTTCTGTCATTTTGAGTACATACATTATTTAGTTTACCCCTTAGAATAATTATAATATTATTCTAAGGTTTACCCTAATATTTTTCCTTTGGTATTCTTCGACAAGTCCTTGAGTTCCTGATGTCCTGAGCTGCGCTACACCATAAAATAGAAATAAACAATAATTTCAATTCCTGTCATGTTTTTTAATTTTTTAATACCAGTTACTTTATTATTTTTTCTACTTTTTGTAGAATTTTGTTAATTTACATAAAATAAAATAAATATACCTAAGACTAATACAAAACAATAACTTTTTAACCTATTCTGTTCAACCTTAATTTGCAAAGATCATAGGGAAAAAGTAGGTATGTGAACAATTTGAAGCAGGCATCCCTTACACACACCTTGACAGTGCACTTACAATAAGTACACGAGCGGTACTCACACATGTCGGAAAACTGAGGACGTTTTTTGAGTGACATTTTGTTTGAATTGCGGAATCTAGACGTGTATATAATCAAGGCGAAAATCGAATTAAGTCGTAAAGATTTTAGAGCGATGATTTTTCATGATTTTAAAACTTCTCTCTCCGCGCAAGACTGTGCAGCTCGTCTTCAAAATGCTTTTGGGAGAGAAGCACCTTGTTTGAGCACCGTGAGGCGATGGTTTGCTGAATTTGAGAGAGGTCGGGTTTCTTTACATGACGAATTTCGTGAAGGGCGGCCTTCAACAGCCGTCAACGAAAATAATGTGGCTACTGCTAAGCGGCTAATTGAAGAAAACCCCGCGGATTACCTATGAGACAATTCGAGTGCTATTGGGGATTAGTATGAGCCAAACGAAGAAAATTTTACACAAAGAATTAAAAGTTCGGAAACTTTGTTGTCGTTGGATCCCTCATAAACTGACAGCGGAGCAGAAGCGGGCTCGCGTGGAATGGTGCTCACAGATGCTACTGAAGTACGACCGAGAATGTACGACGGACATTCTAATGCTGTTTGTAACATTATGATAGAAGACGAAACGTGTATTTATTGTTTTGAACCCGAGAAAAAACAGCAATCTTGTGAATGGGTGTTTGAAAATGAGAACAGGCCAACTAAAGTGAGGCAGGCGAGAAACGTTGGTAAAAAAATGATCGCGTTTTTCTTCTGAGCCACGGGTCCCATCTGCACAATTCCACTTGAAGATCAAAAGAGTGTTTACGCCGAGTGGTATTCTACCATTTTTTTTTACCCAGGATGTTACAAAAAGTTCGCGAAAGATGACCAAAAAGCCGCGTTCTCCTACATCATGACAACGCTTCTTCACACACGGCCAACCAATCAAATTCATTTTTAGTCTCCAAAAAAGCAAACTCGTTACCCATCCTGCACCTAGCCCCGACCTAGCATTCTTTGATTTCTGTATTTTCCCCAAAATCAAAGATTTGATGAGAGGTTTCACTTTTACTAACTCCGAAGGGGCAGTGATAGCGTTCAATCAGCACGTAGATAACATGCCTTCAAATCTGTGGCCCTCCTGTTTTAAAAAATGGTTCGATCGCATGAAAAAATGTTTAAAATGCAAAGAAGAGTATTTTTAAAAGCAATAAACATAATATGTAGGTAATAACACGTTGTTTTTTTAAGTTATGCAAAACTTTTAGTGTGAGCTACGTATAGTTTTGGAGATAATTTTGTTAAAACTGGTATACATAAGTGCACAGGTTTTGGCAAAAAAACCGTAAATATAGAAATATCTAAAGTTGAACCCCTACAAATAATTGCTAAACGGATTGTTTTTTGTGCTTAGTGCTATACCTTCGGCTATATTAATTTTCATATTTTATTTTTCAACACATTTATCGTGAATATTGATTTATTTAGAGTTATATCAGTTTGAACCGATTTGTTTCAATACTGATTAGGGTACATTCTATATGTGCCTACTGATATACAAGTCTTTACTTCATGTCATATCAGTTTACACAAAGACAATTTATAGGTGCAAAATAAATTTTACTCTACTTGTATCATTTATCATGTAATATTCGCTCACATTTGAAATAAAAAAGGTACAACTCACATATTTTTGATAAAGTTCTTTAATATTATAATATTTATTACAAAAAATTAAATATACGGTGACAGTAAATGTTTTTGTTTTTAAAATAAGGTATTCGTATTACATCGAGCCCACTTAGTTTATGAACTAGAATTTTTTTTAACTTGTTTTCGCTCTCCTGTTAAATGACGATTTTCACTTGTATCACTTGTCACAGGAGGAACAGAATTGTAAACAGATTTATCACGTGTACAAAATATACTACGGTATCAGAGTATTGCGTTTTCTTAGAAGAGGCTATCAGTCTCGTTGACCACTGATATCTTTTTTGTGGAATTATTTCAATATAACAATATACATATGTAATAATAATTTAAGTATGCGAAGAAGCAAATAGGCATGTATTTGTATATACACAAGCAAATAATGATAGGGGATCGGAAAAACTTTTAAAAATTGTTTTTAATTGACTATTTTGGATATAAATAACCATTATAAAAAAATCTCTTTATGAAACAAACACTTTTTTCCCGAAAAAGAAAAAATAAGTAAAACTGATTTAGAAAGCCGCGTAAACGATTCTATAATTATGTCACTTTAGAATGCTTAACGTTATTTATGGGTAAAATTCTTGTTGAAAGAAGCAATGAAACGAAAAAACGACATTGACAGGTTTCCCACATATGACGTCACGCAAAGATTAGCGTTTCGTGTACAATGGCGAACAGACAAAATATATAGTTTATAAATATATAGTATTTTTTATTCTATGATCTAATATTATGAATCTGTTTAAAATCTACAAGAAAAAAATATCCTCCCGTCATCACTTTATTTTACAAATATTATTTTTTCAATTAAAGTTAAATACGGCGCACAAATAGACTACAGGCCCATGTCAAAAATGGATGGGTCATACGAACCACCAGGTGATGTATATAGGATATAAGAGCACAAAATAATAAGATTCAGCACTATGCCGTCACTTGTAAGCTGTCCAACTGATTGCTGGTGAGAATTCAAAAGTGCAGGTAGAGGGAGTACCACGGGAGTACATTGTGCGCCACAAAGTCGGTAATTTTTTTTGATTTTTTGACAATTCCAGGGTAAATTTGGTCACTTGATTCTGTACGGCATCAGTTTCATACTGTTTCAATACAGCTTCTAATCCATTATTCCGCAACGCCGTACAAAAATCATGCGACAAGGGGAAAAAATCGAGGGTTGCAACCCCCTCTATTTCCGTGGTCCGGGGGGTGATTTGAAAAAGTACGGCTTCGGTTCCAAAACATTATCTAGCACTTAAAAGTACTATTAAAAATAATGCCGTCAAAAAGTTATTGTTCATTTGAATGTATATTAATAATTACCTTAATTTCATGGTATATCCTTACTATATATTATAAATGTGAAAGTGTGTTTGTTTGTTTGTTTGTGGCTCTTTCACGTCGCAACATGGCTGTTATATGGTATGGTTTATGTGTGTGGGGATAGTTAGGAGGGTGGAGAGTGACGTAGGCTACTTTTTACCGCGGAAAAACATCTCAATCCCATGGGAAGATCGATGTTTTGTCAGTTGCTAGATATTTAGTTCCGGAGTTGTTAATAGATGGCGTTAGTAAAATTCATTTGCAAGTTCTGAATCACGCTATCAAATGTAAATGTAATTTACTTAAGTCATAGGCAAATGTTATAGGCTACTTTTTAGCTGAGATTCCTACGGGAGCAGGACCTACGCGGCTGTTACCTGCGGGTCCCGAACGAAGCGCGGGCGGTTCCCTAGTTAAATATAAACTTGCTCCTATGACCAAGTGTCAACTTGTTCTATTTCCCTTTCCATATTTTGGTTCAAATATTGGCTCCAATACTATTGGTGGCCAACGTTTAAGCCAGTCTTACATTCGATCACGGATATTTCATTATGCCAATGTAATTTATACCAATCCCTTCATTTATTATCTTTTTGTTCTATAAGCGTAGTCACTGTTAGAAGGCACTTTGGTTAGATTGGTTGGGATGCGTAAGCGTTTTCCAAAACCATTTTTCGATATATCTCTGTATAGTGGGTATTATTAGTCTTGGAATAAATTGGTTTGGATCTTCAACAATAGATATTATAACAGGGCCACAGTTTTTCGTATACCTATATTTATTAATGAGTATCAGCAGGCTCATACATACCTCTTTAGATTATTTTACGTGCAAAAAACTTGATTCAGCTATTTTACAGCCAAAAAGTCTGAAGCGCCAATATACTTTCGAGGGTATCTTAAGCTAGTGGTATATTTCCAGTTATTACCACTAGGTATTCTGTGACAGCAGATTCAAAATTTTTAGATGATTAAATTTTTTTTAAATTCAGTCTGACCACTAAATTTTCTGCCAAACCCCTTTCAAGTAGCGTGCTGGGCTTCACACTAAATTATTTTATAGTTATTAATGAACTTTTTATACTATAAATAAATACTTTAGCAGTTTGTGCTGGTAGTTTCATAGAATATTAACTGATTTTGTTAAAAATCCCTCTTCCTTTCCCTTAATAATTAAAAGGCGGCTGAAGCCACCGTCGAAAATCTCGTAATCTTTTATTGTAGTAAACAACATAATAAAGATAAGTTGTCAACGAAGATTATTTTTATGTTTAATTAAAATATTAGCGGTGGGCGTTGCGACGACGAACCATTTGCAAATATAGTTTTAGGTTTGCGGAAATAGAACCGTTTTTACGTCCCAAGTCCAAACAGTCTACGTTGCACAAAATTAAATAATTATGTTGTCTTCGCATTACACAAAGCGATTTATTGTTAACCAAATTCAAAAAGATGGGTGTTGTCAATTTCATGTTTTTCCCATGTGTTTAAAGGGTGAACTGATTATTGTTATATTTTTTATTTTAATATGTTGCTTGTGGTACCATTTCAATAGTGTCATTTTTAGGGTTCCGTACCCAAAGGGTTTTAAAACGGGACCCTATTACTGAGACTTCGCTGTCCGTCCGTCCGTCCGTCCGTCTGTCACCAGGCTGTATCTCATGAACCGTAATAGTTACACAGTTGAAATTTTCACAGATGATGTATTTCTGTTGCCGCTACAACAACAAATACTAAAAAACAGACTAAAATAAATATTTAAGTGGGTGCCCATACATTCGACGTAAGTTTTGTTACCTTTCGCTCCAAGAGATGGCGTTGGGCGTAACATGTGGCTACAATAAAACAATTAAATATTTAAGTGAGGCTTTTATACAACAGACCAGATTTTTTTGGCGTTTTTATACATAATGGTACGGAACCCTTCGTGCCACTCTCTGATAAAAATAAATTTATTTCGTGTGCTTACAGTTCAATTTAGCTTGTAGGCGAAATTTACTAAAGACAATTCAAAATTACGCCGTCAATCTATAGTGAACCATAATTAAAGGGGCGGAGAGCTGGAATTTGTGTGATTTGTGATAAAATGAATTGTATATTAAACGCAAACAAAGTATAGGTACGGCGATACCGATTTTCTGCAACCGTTTCCGTCGTTGTAATAACGGTTGCGTGTCGTTTATCAAAATTCTACAGCGACCCACCGCTACAATGTATTGTCGATGTGTAGGGTAGACTGGGTACCTACGGTTGAAACGATTTGGCTTTAATTGTTCGTAATTTTGTTGTTTATAAAAAGAACGATGATGATGACATATTAAATTGAAGAGTGGATCTTTACCTACAAAAGGGCTATACTATTAAGTTCTGGTGGGTGCTATTTTTAGAGATATTTAGATTTGAAAATAAATTCCGATTTGTTTCTACCGTCCCCATGCCAGGGGCGGTTGAAACAGTGACTAGGGTCAGTTGAAACGCACGCGAAATATACAAAAAATATACAGAAACATGCTTTATAGCATTACTTATAATTGTATTATAATAATCATGGCATCGTATGACAATATTAATCGGTCTTCAATGTTTTAATAGTCCTACAGTGTACGTAACCAGGCTTTGACGAATAATTTGTTGATAGTGCATAGCAATCACAAACAAAATATTCACCCACAACTCACTTACATTAAAATACGGCTAATTTCCTTTGATAAACACACACAATTGTCATCAAATAAGATTCTTATATACAATAAAATTGCTTCACAGTTGTACTCTCCAGTTCTTATAAATTATTACTCCCAATTTATTATGTCACGTTGTTTTAGCCGTATTATACAGCACCCGGTGACCAATGTAACACTTTGATTTAGGTTTGGACTTGTCACCTGTTTCTTTTTCCCCTTGAACCCTGTCGGCTCAACCATTCGCGAGATATTCGACTTGTTTCAACCGTCCTGTGTTTCAACCGTACCCAGTCTACCCTACTTATCTTATCTAAGTATTTTTAGATGGTTGTTTAAACACAAATGAATCCAGTATGTAGAAGTCCACTGATCAGTGTACCAACTTTATAAAAGGATAAATATTATTTAACGAAGTAAGTACAAAGATAATTTTAAAACGTTTTTTGGTAATATACAAAGAAAAATGTTTGAATGATTGTTGAAGTACTGAAACGACTGAACGAACGGATTTATACGAAATTTAGTGCACAGATAGGAGATAGGTACCCAAACTTAATTTTTAGGATACTTTTTATCTCGGAAAATGAATCGGTACCCGCGGGATAAAAGATAGATATAATTTTTTAACTCTATTGTTTGTGAACCGATTTCAATTTTGAATGAGTACTTGTTATTCATTGTGAGGGTCTGTTAATAGTTTTTAGAAATAAAGAGTGGAACTCCTCCAATGTATTTGAACCGTGTTTAAAGCTATTATGTGTTGGTAATATTAACACAATACATGTCATAACCAATCTATCATTGACCATCTCAGCGCCAGATGATGTTCCTTGGGATCAAAAAGCGTATGTTAATATTTGAATCGCGTTTTAATATACATATTTGCTGTCGGGCATTAATAGTGTAAATAAAAGATGCCCATTATTCATAGCATTGCAGCGAGATTTTGGTGACGACGGTGCGTGACAGTGTGTGATTGTTTGCGACGGTTTGTGGCGACGTGACGATGTGTGTATGCTAAATCCAAGTTTTTAGTACACAGGATATAATATACTTTAGTGACATCAGTAAAAGCGTAGGGTATCGTCGTTATTTTTATCGTCAATAATTAAATTTAATTTATATTTTTTTTTAAATATAAGTGGATGGATTATTCACCTTTTAGGTACGGAACCCTAAAAACAAAGTAGATATTACACCAGTGCTAATATTTAAATTTCGTTTTTAGTGAAAAAATGGCCCCGAGGGATACGGATTATTTAGAAACTGCTCATAAAAGGAGTATAGAGAAGAAGACTCATGTAAGCTTCCCACAACTAAAATATCCATCATTAAGAGATGAAGGTCTGAAGGATCCAGTGCAATGGCTAACTGGTAAAGCCATGGATGATGGGGCTGAAGGTTTATGGCGAGTTCATGATGGACTTTACGACTTCAATGAATTTATGCATAGACATCCCGGTGGTATCGAGTGGCTGGAATTGACAAAAGTAAGCAAAAGTTCTCCTTTTTTGTATGTGATAATTTACTTGGAAATAAAACTAAAAGCAGAAACAAATGGCGATGTTTAAATTTTAGCAGATTGTCCAGTTTGTCAAATTGTCAAATTAAAAGAAGAAATATTCTTCCATTTTGCAAGGGCATAATTGCACGTGCGCTATGTTGTTCATAAAGATTCTGTTGCGCAAATACTTTTTTTCTTATTCAAAGTTATCTTATCAAAAGTATCATGCGTCTTCATCATATGAATATTCTCTTAATTTTGAAATATTTTAGGGTACGGATATAACTGAAGCTTTTGAATGTCATCACATAAGTACAATCGTAGAGAACATGTTACCGAAGTTTTTTATTAGAAATGCTTCAACACCCAGGAACTCACCATTTACATTCAAAGAAGAAGGGTTCTATCGCACACTAAAAAGAGCAGTGAGACAAGAATTGGAGAATATTCCAAAAGACACTATTAAGGATACAAATATTGTTATTGACGGGCTGTTTATAACTTGTCTTTTAACGTCTGCGTTGGCGTGTTGGTTTACCAACTATTGGCTGGTAATGGCCTCTTATATAATTGCGTCAACTTCATTGGCTTGGTTAACTGTGGCATCTCATAATTACATCCATATGAAGCCAAACTGGAGAATGTATCTTTTCAATTTGAGTATGTGGTCTTACAGGTGAGTTTGATTAAATTTAGTTTTAAAAGTTTTATTTCATGTCATCTTCTTTATAGAATTAAACAGAAAATCCACTCCGCTCCACCCATGACAATTGTGACCAACCTAGAACAAGATTCCAAAGGGGACTAGGGCAGTGGACTGCTAGTGATAGTTGGTTCTGTTAGTTGTTGTTAGTAGTAGTGCAGTTGGTAATTTTGAATAAGAGTCTCGTTCAAAAATAGGCATAGATTTGTTGCTCGTTGAGGACTGAGATAATCGCTTATAAAAATTGAAACTGAAACACAATTCAAAATACTGAAATAAATAGAAATGTTAGTAAGTACCACGGCGGACGGTGATACTACCCTAATCGAAGTCTAGGCTCTATGGTCTTTTGAATATAGAAAAAACACATTGAACTAATTCGGGAATCAAAGCCTTCATAATATTAGAAGAATGTAAAAATATGTCAATAAAAGTTTATTATTATTAATAAGATTTATGAATTGGAAAATTTTAATTATTTATGAAACAGAGGGATTTGGCAACTAAATAAAACAAATAAAAAGTCTTTACTAGTTAAATGTTCCGAGCCTAATAAATACTAAATACTAATTATCTTTTATGACTATTATTGAATGTTTCAGAGATTTCCGAGTGTCACATGCTCTCTCCCATCACTTGTATCCAAATACTCTTATGGATTTAGAAGTGAGTGGCTTTGAGCCGATCGTCATATGGAACCCGAGAAAGGAAAAACCTTTCTACAGATACCTTGCATTTTTTATCGAATTAATTACATTTCCGTTTATGTTCTTATTAACTTTTGTTAGAAGGTAAGCATATACATATAATCTGTTATAGAACTAAGCGGTTACTTACTATTTTTTACTACACTTAATAACTTCATACTCAAATTACTGCTGCTCATATAAATTAAATTAACCTTTTCGATTTCCAGATTCTGTCTTAACTTCATTCGCGAGAACTTTTTCACTCAGCATTATCGTTGGCACGATGGGATAGGTCTTTTACTTCCGATCTGGATGTTCTTAGCGAGTGGTTCAACCTTTTACGATGCTGTGATTATGTGGTTATGGATTAATTGTACAGCGAGCCTGATTTTTTACACAATTGGATCAAATGCCGCTCATCATCATCCGAAGATATTTAAAGATGGTAATCAAGTCAGGTAAGGTACTTATATATAACTATATTTATATGAGGTAATATTGATTGTGAAAAACATATTTAGAATAAACAGATAAATTCATGATAATAAACTCATGGATCAATTAGACATACATGTTATAGTAGTCTCGTGTTTGATTTTCGGCCGGGATAGATATTAATATGACACATAAATATTGTGTATAGAGAACTCTCAAATTAGCAAGTTTCCTCACGATATTTTTTCTGTATCGAAGCAAATGATAATGAAATTCTAATGCGCACATTAGGTATTTTAAAAACTAGAGATAAGAGCTGATATTGAACCCGTTCTCCGCGTTTCGAGATTCCAACGTTCAAACATTGAGATATTATGTACTAAAGAAACGACTTGACAATCACTGCTTATTACTTTATTTACAGTGACGTAACTCCAGATTGGGGCATGCACGAACTTGAAGCAGTGATGGATCGCCATAGCATTAATAGCAACCACTTCACAGTGATGACATTTTTCGGTCACCACGCACTTCACCATCTCTTTCCAACTTTAGACCACGCTGTACTAAAACACCTGTACCCGATATTTTTGGAGCACTGCGAAAAATTCCGAGCCAATTTTAGATTGACATCGCAACTGGATCTTTTCATTGGCCAGATAAAAATGACTTTAATAACGGAGCCCAGGTTGTTATCTGAAAGAGATTAATTGTGCTGTGTATATTTGGCACTGGAAATGCGGATGGAGAAAATTCCCATTTTAAGAGATTTAAGATTGACTGCTTGCTGTTACTTTGAACATAAAATATATTTTTTGTAAACTAAATAAAATAAATTATACCTACATACGTGCTTTGCCTCCGACTTGGCTTGAACATCAAACAATATATTATTAGCCATGTTACGAATACGTGACACGAATCTACGGTGCGAAATGGATTTAAGTAGAGTGTTCAGTTCATAAGCACAGTGATACTTTATTGATTTTGTGTGATATTGTTGAAATTTGTCAGCTGATTGAAATACTTTAAAGCTTAAAGAAGATTATGTATGTATTCCATTATAGTTCACCTAATTAAACCAATAAAAACGCTCAAATACTTCCAGTAAATAAGATGGGATTTGGCAAGGTCTTCTCCCCTTTAGATTAAAATCCTTTTCATGATTATATTCTAACTTTTGTGTTGAGTTTTGTATAACTTTAGAATCATAAATCCATACTAATATTATAAATGCGAAAGTCTGTCTATCTGTCTGTCTGTCTGTCTGTCTGTGACGTTTTCACTGCTAAACCACCGGTCTGATTTGGATGAAGTTCGGAATGAGAATAGTTGAAGACCCACAGTCACACATAGGCTACTTTTTTTAAAAAATCTTTTTAACTTATTGTTATGAATTTATTCATAACCCAGGGACACACATAAGCTATTCTATTTTAAAAAATCAACCCATAAAAGAAATAGGGGATGAAAGTTAACAATCTAAACCGCTTAAAAAAACTACTGAACGCAAGAAGCTGAAATTTGGCATGTATGTTATTTGGGAAGTGTAGGGGAGCACCCTGCCCCTTCACTTCACGTTTCGCGATATAAATGAATTCCACGCGGGCGAAGCCGCGGACAAAAGCTAGTATCCTATAAGCAAGACGAATAGCCTTTGTGAGTAACTCGAGCGTCACGCCTCCACTCACAGTAGCTGTCTGCGATACTAAATCAAGCAATTTATGCCCCTTTTCCTGTGAAGCAGTGGGTTGAAGATCAGCTGCGACGAAAAATTATGATCGTGTTAGTATGTTGGTTTGTGATAAAATCTGCGTAACGGAGGAATTTTATACCTTTACTGAAACTATGAGGATCACGATCTGCAGAAAGTGGTGATATGAGATGTGGTGAGGTGATTAGGTTTGGTTAGGTGGTGAGGACATGTGTGGTGAGAATCTTTAGCGAAGAGAAGAGATGTGTTGATGAGAGATGTTTCAGGTTTCAGATATTTCAACAAAATGTTACTGGAAAGCAAGTAGGCAATCATCGAGAATAGAAAGATAATCAATAAAAGCAAAGAATGAGGGTTTGGATAAAAGATTAATTTGGACGACTGCACGAGTATTTTATTTGACCTTTATATCAGATCTGTTTACTTAAACGGATGTTATAAGTAGGTACTTACTAAAATTCGATTACTAAAAATAAACTCTTAAATTGAACTTAAATGCCAACCTAAACGTATTTAATGTGACTTTGGAGGTAAGTAGCCTTCATTGAAATGACTTACCCGTTTAAGAATCGACCCCACTCAATGTAGTTTGACGTCTAAGTACCTACCTATATATAGGCGTTATATCATGTAGGAGTTACGATGTAAAAGACTAAAGATTACCTATTTTAAACTAGGGATCGTATAAATAATTAGATATTTGTACTCATAAAGGTTTACTAGGTGAACCGAAATTGATAGTTATTTTTTTATACGAAAGCTGATACTTACCTGTTGTGTGGTTTCATTTAAATTAAAACGACAGTCGACAAGTATTTTCTGAGTTATGCCAAAAATGCTTATTTAATTAACTTTATTATATTAATGATTTTATCAATGGTATAATTTTATATGTCAATGTTATAATATTACTTGCAAGAATTACTTGTCGCTTTTTGTTCTTAAAAAATCCATTTTGGCAGAACAACAAAATAATAAATTTCAAACAAGTAAGTGATGTTACGTCAAACAGTCTTATTAAGCAAGTCAAATGTTAAACCCATTTCAACCTAACTGCTCTAAATTAAATCATTCGAACAAATTGGTTACAGACTTCTCGGTGTTAATTGCTCGCCGGCTCTTCGTGATGAAAATGCTCCTGCAAAGTTAATGCGGTACTAAATCAAGCCAATTTATGTCTATCACCTCGCGACCGGTCGTTCCTGACCAGATACCACCAATTACGAACTGTAGTGATGTATCTTATTTAAAATATCGACATAATTATATTTTTTACGTCATGGGTAGGTACGAACTCATGCAGCTCCTAATTCAGGGAGCGCTAATGTTCAGAATTCCTGGTCTGGAAACGGATTTTGTAAAGGGTAGAACTGTAGGTATTTTATCTAAGGTCTAGGAGAGCAATGCCCCTCCCCTCTCCTTTCCTACTTGATGTTAATAATCGTTTTAACGTCCAGATTGATGATCTTTCTAGTTGTTAGTGACCCTGTTTGCGAATCGAAGCGGGTTCGGTTCCCGATCGGGGCTGACATTTATGTGACAGATAAATGTTTGTTTTCAGGTAGATAATAGTGATGTCCAATTTGTGTTGTCTTATTCTAATACGGAAGTGTGAGTGAGCAACCCTCTACATAACCTCAAATATAAGGAATGCTGCTCATTCATTGTTATTGAAGTCTTGAGTCCAAAAACGTAGGTTGTGTTATTCACTATAAGCGCCACTTGGTGTGTAAGAGATGAAGAGTAGCCAAACTTTGTTAGTAGGTAATATCTTGGCGACTTGGTACCTGGTGACATTGCAGCGTCGTTCACACAAAGGGAATGCATACCTAATTATTGATTTACCAATACATAAATTAATGCATGTTTATTGAAGAAGCTGCTAGGCAAAATCTTGTTTCAGCACAGATCTGTTACCTAAGAACGGACCA
The DNA here is from genome assembly GCA_905404135.1 of Hesperia comma. Lineage (NCBI taxonomy): Eukaryota > Metazoa > Arthropoda > Insecta > Lepidoptera > Hesperiidae > Hesperia > Hesperia comma. The sequence goes on along the minus strand of FR990021.1, from coordinate 7,017,826 downwards.
ATGATGCAATAAATAGGTAGATTGAGCGTCGCCCTACAATGAAGACAAAAAAAACACGGCAACAATATCAAGCATGTGTGCGTGCAGGCGATGTTTTTCACGTTCGTCTAGTGTCTATGTTGCGTGATCAATGATACCAGTTACTAAAATTTTCCCATAAATCACACATTAAACTTAATTTATGGAGTGGTTATTTTCATGAATAAATAAAAAACCCTACTTAATTTAATTACAGTTGTTTATGTTAATGTTGTAATAAACCAGCTAAGTTAATTAAATTAATATTTTTTACGCAGTTTGTAGTTGGAAAGGAGACGGTCCAAAATTGTATGGAGTCTGGGCCTGGTTTTGTACCAGTGATAAAATAAAATAAAAAAGAAAAACAAACCATTTTTGACTAATCAAATCCACGAACTCATCTATATTTCAGTGCAAAAATTATTTATTAACTCCACGTGACGCAATTATTCTACATAATGGCGGGCAGCAGACCAGAGGATTCATAATTTTTGACGTATGACGTTAGCTGTCAATATGCCTTCTCTATGCTTGAACAATGGCTCGAACTCAGAGTGAAGGACGCCATCTTGCAAGTGTTGCAAGTAGTACCTACCGAATAACTCGAAATTAATATTAATTTTAGCAAGTCATTTATTGCGATTTGTGAATTTATTATATTTTTAATGAACTTTCTGTATTTTTTGGTTTTTCATGGTTTAGTGTACAAGATCAGGCCCAAAATGGACCATCTCCTTTATTTATTGAAGTTTTTTTTAATGATATGCATGTAATTAACTTTCCAAGTAATTTTTTTATTAAATTAGATAGGTAACGTAAATAATTGGCTCTTCTTTAATTAAGTTACCACCTCAAATTAAGCTAAAAATTTGAGGGGGGGAGGGGGCTGACGCTCACATCTTCCCCCCACCATTTTTAAATCTAGGAAATGCATACTTTTTTTATTATAAAAAAATCAAGTTTCCAAAAATTATAAAGTGACTACCTCAAATTAAGCTGAAATTTTTTGGAGGAGAGGTTGGTGACTCCCCCAACTTTCCCCCCAAATTACTTTTTCGCTATTGTTAGTCCTGTTTGCCTGTTTGGCTGCATCTTCCGCAGCGCCGGAGATGTCACGATTCAAAATTAGGCCCAAAAATCAAATTAGATCTACTTAAGTTATTTATTTTTATAATGTAGTTTAAAACACACACACACACACACACACACACGTCCACACACACATATACATACACTTAAGACTTCGAGCGCTTACACATTAACCAATGAGACCACATAACCTTAAAATTTTTAGAGATTTAGAAAAATAATTTTAAAAAAGTAAGTACTTTATGAGAGCTATATTTAGTTTGGGGGGACGAATGAGAGTGTAGAACCCGTCCTCCCTTCAAATTTTCACCTTAATCTGAGACGGTAACTTTACAATTTTAGAAAAGGAGATGGTCCATTTTGGGCCTGATCTTGTACACTAAACCATGAAAAACCAAAAAATACAGAAAGTTCATTAAAAATATAATAAATTCACAAATCGCAATAAATGACTTGCTAAAATTAATATTAATTTCGAGTTATTCGGTAGGTACTACTTGCAACACTTGCAAGATGGCGTCCTTCACTCTGAGTTCGAGCCATTGTTCAAGCATAGAGAAGGCATATTGACAGCTAACGTCATACGTCAAAAATTATGAATCCTCTGGTCTGCTGCCCGCCATTATGTAGAATAATTTCGTCACGTGGAGTTAATAAATATTTTTTGCAATGAAATAAAGATGAGTTCGTGGATTTGATTAGTCAAAAATGGTTTATTTTTCTTTTTTATCTTATTTTATCACTGGTACAAAACCAGGCCCAGACTACATACAATTTTGGATCGTCTCCTTTTCACATTACTCTTGTACCTTTAAAAGTGGTTTATTCGACCCAATGCAAAAATAATCATTAAAATGGGCTCATAAACATACGAATATTAATGTTATATTATTATAAATAAACACAAACGTATTGGTAAACACCACCTTTCTTTAATCGATTTATAAAAGTACATGAACTAAATAATATACACGTAACCATAAACCAATTTATATACCCACAAAAATGATGTTAAGTCGGGAGCATAAAAATAGAAACTAGCAACACTGACAAAAAAATGACGTAATTTGGTTACAATAAAAATCAAAATTGAAATTTAATTAAAAATATGTTTATTGGTTACTTGCCTATGATATGTGATGTTTTTTGAGCTTTTTACCCTTCCTTTATAATTCCGGCACAGTTTAATAGCACATTTCGTCATGTTATCCCTCTTATTTGTTTATTTAAATTGCGCGCGTAATACGTAGTGACACGAAAGCGGCGCGATCGGCACTAATTGGCGGGAAAGTACTTCTGCGCCAATAGTTGGCGCAGCTTTTTTGACAGGTCTTCGCGGATTCGATTATCCATCTAGATACTTATACATCAATGGAACGGACTAATCCTAAAGTTAGGTACGGTCGATAAGACTGAAAGAAGAAAATGTTATCTACAGTAATTTAGAATATTATTATGAATTCATTGTGGTCGTCGGGATATCACTAAAAATTTGTATTTCTGGTAGTTTTTAGAAATCGCAGAAAGATATTAGAAAGTATTAGCATTACAATCTTGAAGATCCCATTATTAGTAATAGGTAAGAATTATGTCTCCATTAAACCGGACTAGAGCAGCGTGGTGGAGTATACTCTAGGCCTCCTTAATGAGGAGAGACCCGTGCGCAGTAGTGGGCATTAATGGGTTTTAGCCAAGAATAATGTTTTATTGACCATAAATTTTTTGGAACTTTTCAGTGGAGGGCCCTGTCTCGCAGAAAAGAATTAGCTTAGGAGTTCCTTCCCAATAATCGTGTTTATTTCTTTTTATAGTCTAATACACTATACTTGTTGACATCTTATACGTATCTGTAGATAAAAAAGGACAGTATATGAAATCCGTACTGGTTGGTAGGGTTCCTATCCCGGCTTTTTTCCCATTCGGAGTAGAAATTATTATTACTGGTAAGAAATATTGATAGAATATAAATATCGCATCCTGAGTAATATTTTTGTTTCCCATAACCCCGCAACATAAAATCCAAATTTGGGGTATGAGTGTATAAGGAAGCAGTACCTATTTTATTATTAAGTACCTATATAAATTATGATTATTTATTTTGTCTGTTTCAACAACATGTCAGTAAAACATTTTTCGTTCTCTTTGTAATTTTACCAACCAATTCAGATTGTTCGCTTTTCGGTGACTTTTGTAAATGAGAGCGGTTGGAGTTACAAATCACATACAATGGAGAGAACAAATTGTCGATGTAGGCAATCTAAGGAAATTGAAATAGAAGGCTTAAATATTAATTGCTTTGTAAGGATTCGAGTAGTGGATTAATTATGTTTTAAACAAAGGAATGATACATTCAGCGTTAGTATTGTTGAAGTCACTTAATAGAATTTAATTATCTAAGAATCTTACCTTAGAATTATATTAAACGTCTAATAAAGTTTACAATATATACTTCAAAGTGAAGGAAAACCTACTGCAAGAGAACCCTTCGCTTGGCTTTAAAATGTTATGTTTACGCTATAATAAAAAACATATTTTTTTACTTGCGTAGAACCTGATGTGACACAGTTTACTCCAGGCGTTCTATAATTTACATTTATCGTTTGTACATAAATATTTTATTACTTTATGTCAACAAGGTAAATTTTTTCATTGCCAGGCCATTAAATAGCTTTGAGGGATTCCGAATCATTCGTATTTTGTTTGATAAAAAATACTTAAATATATGAAGGGACGAATTAATTAATAGATTTTTTTTTGGTAAATATCACTGTTCAGCTGGGGAGCTGTTCATCGGTCCCCTTCGCGCAATGTGAGAGGTACAGGCCAAAGTCCACCACGCTGGCCAGGTGCAAAATTACAAACTTCAGATGTCTTTGAAAACATGATGGAGAACTCTCAGGTCTGCAGCTTTACCTGCTCATGATGTATTCCTCAGATGAAGCAAGCATTAATGAATTTCTCATCAACAAGATACATAAAAAGTTTCCGTTACTGAGTGATTGAAAGACAACGCACAGCCGAAACTACTGTACGCAAGAAGCTGAAATTCGGCATGCATGTTCCTTGGGGGCTGTAGGGGAGCACTTACAGTGGATTTTTGGAAATTTCCCCCTAAAGAGTTAAAAAGGGTATACACTTAAACAAAACTTCTACTCTAGCGAAGTCGTGGCTATGCTCATATTTTTGAAGTATGAAGTAGATACCTACACGTACGATTTCATAGTGTTCGGCAGTCTAACGTTAACACATGTCACTACATAATTAGACTACAGGCCCATGTCGAAAATGGATGGGTCATATGAACCACCAGGTGATGTATATAGGACGATATAAGAGCACAAAATAATAAGATTCAGCACTATGACGCCACTTGTATCCATTTTCGGCATGGGCCTGTAGTCTAAATCTGTATATATTTATTGTGGATTGCAATTTATTAATGGTAATAACTGTAAATTTAAATTTTAAAAACCCCCGGCCACGAAAACCCCCGGCTAGGAAAACCCTCTTATAAGTTGATGAAAACACTCAAACAGATCCTCAAAATCCTACAGATGTTAGAGACCTCACCTAAAATTCTAGAAATGTTTTTCATCATTTTGCAAAAGAGAACTAAAACTTACTCTTCAAACTGAAGTAAACTGGCTTTCCATTAAGGCACTTCTCACACAACGCTATTTATGAGCTACGCGACTGCAACGCAATCCAAAATTCGTATGTATCTGACACTTTTCACTGACGCACTGTCGCATCGTAGACGCGTCTCCTGTCAGTGAAAAGTGTCAGATACATACAAATTTTGGATTGCGTTGCAGTCGCGTAGCTCATAAACAGCGTTGTGTGAGAAGTGCCTTAAAAATGGGTTCATCAATCCAGGACCTCCGGTGGCACAAACAGACACAGACAGACAGGTCAAACTTATAACACCCTTCTTTTTATGTCGGGGGTTAAAATACTTGAACCAAACTATTTCGTAACTAGAATGAAGTAAGGATACGTTAGAATTTCTATTTTACAATTTGACTTTCACAATAACACTTTGTAAACTGTTGCATTTCAGTACTACACTTAAAGCTTTGTGATTCATTGGCATTGTGAATTTTAAACGAAGCAAATCCGCTGCTACTGGATGCAAAGGGGTGCAAAATTCAACGGGTTTATTGGTTAATAGCATTAGGCAAAAAGCAACGCGCTTTGTGGAAATTCACTGTTATTTACTTTGCAAAAATTCACTTGCACAGTTTCAATGGTACTAGTAAGTACGAAGAACTCAGAGCCTAGAGGGTTGCGTCGACCCTAAGATATCGGCAAAGTTAAGTAACTAACACTGGGTACGGTCAGTATTTGAATGGGCGATTGCAAGTTGTATACATTTTTTTGAGCGTTTCTGTGCTTTTAAGTGCACGTGAAGCCGTCGGTCGGTTATTATCGATAAGGAGCAGTCGTTAAAATAATTTATGACGTCACTTTTTTACAAAAAAAAGTTGCGAATATAATATATTATATTTAATGAAAACTAGAATCTACTTATTCGTATCAAGTATATAAGGTATTTAATTATTGCCATTAGGTAGATTAGAGTAGCTAACTTAACCGAAATGTTTTTCGATCGTAAAATAAAAGAATTAGGTAGGTACCTCCGAGATTACCAATTTTGTTATTCGAGAAGAATAAGGTCAAATAAATTATAATTTTTTACCTAGGGGTTGCAATCATTTGCAAAATAAAGTCGTTATTCAGAGCACACGTGGGTTTTCCGACAGAGGGCGGTTTGATTGCGTCCGCACGAAATATATTTCTTCTTCCTATTTGTATATTGGAGAAGGCCGTCCTGGCATAGTTATAATGTAGACGTTATACCAATAAGGAACAAAATTATCTTACTAGCTTCTCGTTTACCTACGTAATCTGAATAAATGTAACGTCTGTAATTTTTAAATAACTGTTTTTGAAGTGTTGTTAATACAATGCAAATGTTGTATGAAGGGAACGTAAAACAGTTATTGCAGTTTGTTATCACTAGGTAGGTAACAAGCGGCAGCGGAAGGGTGGTGTGCTGCATGCTCGATTTCATTTAAAAAAAAACTAGATAATATTCCATTAAGCCTTGTCGCAAACTCTTAGTATTTTAGATATTTAAGTTAACTACTAACCTATACGCTAATCTTCATATATCTACGTGGTTGGGCATATTCTAGTCCTACCTACTCAATGATGAAGAGAGACCTATGTTTAGTATTTAGCTAAAACTGACAAATAACACAGTTTGTATGCTATGTAGAGTATGCCTACTAGAAATACAACAATGCAAGTGCAATTTACCAAAGTCGCTTTTCTACGAAAATTTGTATTGAACTGAAAAACCGCAACGAAAGGCTTTTGAGCCATGTCCGCTTCAAACAACAGAAATCCAATATGCGTGGCATTCAATTAAACTTGACGTGTTCATTCAACGCTGCATAGATTGCAATCAGATTTGCAGCTAATCGGCTTAGACGGGAAAAAGTTAACTGGCTGACTGAAATGCATGAAATCAGCAAATAAAACTTATTGCTAAAACCCACAATATTTCAAATTGCATGGATTATACCAAAAGGATTATAACCAAACTGTGCAGTAAAATACCGTAGATCACCGCAGATCATCGATGGCTAAAATAAGACACAGGATACACAATTTATTTCATTTCAATTACCATTAATTAGCGTACCTACAGATATAATCCATCCATCCATCAGCCTTTACACGTACACTGTTGGACGTAGGCCTCCCCTAACTGGCGCCACTCTGACCGATTCTGAGTCTTTTGAGTCCAGCGGATACCGGTTGTCTTCTTCAGGTCGGTTTTATGCTCCTTTTTCTACGACATGGTCTCCATTCGAGGACCTGGTTTTTGCAACGATCGTTGGTCCGCCAAATTACATGGTAATCTTATTGCCACTTCAGCATAATACTTCAGTATAACACATACCTAGCTCCAATAAAATATATAAACAGTAATGGAACGCATTATACATATTATCGTGTGTACCCGTATCATAATAAAATGATCCAACAATAAGCTATGAGTTAAGTTTAAAATCACTAAATGGAACGTGCTGATATCGGGTGTAAAATACAGCATAGCATAGGTATACCTACATTGCTGTTACACATTTAAAACGTCTGTTTAACACAATGTCTTCCCAGAAGAGGTCCTTGGCGACTGGTAACTCAATAAACTACCCTCTGTTTTCTTATCTTTACTCCGTGAACGAACACTCAAGTGACGTTATCAATTCGCACAGTGCTGCCATCTAACTTCCCGAATACACCCAACTCAGTTACGGTTTGGTAATGAATTTTGCATTTTCCGACATTTTGTTGTAAGAACCCATTCATTAGGAAAAGTATAAGCTTTAGTAAAATGGTACTGTAATACTAATTAAATTTGATTTAATTCAATAATTAAGATTTCAAAATCAAATAAATTATGAATATTGCAGCATAATTAGGGTTTTTAATAAATTCATAACCTACTTGGTATTACATGGATCTCACAACTTTTTACGGTACAAAAACTTGAGTTGCGAGACTTTGTTTTTTTTTTGACAAGTAGGTATTATTTTTATGAGATTGCATTTTCATTACATAATTGTTATTTTTAATAAGCTAACGAGTCCTTGAATTAGCGCAAAACATAAATATTTATTCAGAACGATTATATAAAATCGTTACATTTGATCAATAAAAATTTTACTATTTTATGGGTATAGTAAAGAAGTATGTCACAAAGAAAATGCAATAGGCATAATGCGTCTAAGCATTGGCAGTTGAAGGCTGTCTTGCAATAAAACACGTAGCAGATCCAATATCAAGATTTTATATCGAGCATATGAAATTGACTCTCTATTCACTTTGTACTACAATTTTTAGCTGTGCTCTATTACATTATTTATAACCGACTTTAAAACAGGAGGAGGCTATCAAGTCAACTCAACGAGTAGTTTTTGAGTTGGCTTTACTCGTCTATGTTGATGGTAGTCCAGTTACCTAAAGGGTGTGTAGTCGACTTCAGTTTTCTATTAAAATTCAAAATCATTTATTCATCTAGGTGTCACTAGCACAATTATTTGATTGCCGTTTGTTTGATTCTAGAGTAGAATATCTTAATTTAATCTTTAAGTGGAGCAACATATGTGCTACTTTTTATCCTGGAATATAAATAAAATAAAAAATAAAAATAAAGTAAAATATTACGTGTCATTACTTCTGAAAAGTGGATACGTGACCCTAAACACAACTAATTATGGCCGAAAGGAGAACATCAGATTTGGGCCTGGAGCGAACAGCTTGTTCAATACCCTCAAATAATTTTGCATATTTAAATACATTCATTTCATATTTGAAAATCTAGTTACATCATAATCTTTAAAACATTATGATTTCAAGCCTATACGAGGCACCATCCGATATTTTTGATTAAATATATCGGCAAAAAAAAATCTTGAGCGCTTCCGTGCTTCGGAGGGCACGTAAAGCCGTCGGTCCTGGTTGTTATCGATTGATAGCAGTCGTTAAGCCATGTCGGAGGCCTTTGGGCGGCTTGAAAACTTTCTACACTGGGTTGGCCACTAACCCCTCCAACAACCCGCATTGGAGCAGCGTAGTGGAGTATGCTCTAGGCCTCCTCCGTAATGAGGTGAGCGTGAGACCCGTGCTCAGTAGTGGGACATTAGTGGGTTGTAGCTTATATCGGCGAAGTGTTACGATTTATATCTAAATGACGTATGTTTGCATCGAAATAATATACTGTTGTATCGATAGTTGTTTAGTTTTTACCCAAGTGCGTCCCAAGGAGGGTTATGTTTTTCGAGTGTATGTATGTATGTATGTTTGTATGTATGTCCATTTATTTGTCGGGCCCCCCAGGCCAAACGGTTGAACGGATTTTGACATATGAGGTATCGTTGAACTCGTCAGAACTGTGTTAGTGTCATAGGCTATGTGAATTTTCAAAATGGCGTCCAAAAGTGGAAGAAAAAAGAGGGGATAATCTTGAGTTTTTTCTTATCTTAGCAATATGGGTATCAAATGAAAGATCGTGAAAAAATATATATATATATATATATATATATATATATATATATATATATATATATATATAATGATACTTTCATATATATATATATATATATATCATATTATAACGTTTAGGTACACGTTTTAACGCAAATTGTCAAAAACCATCCCAAAAAGTAGAATGCGGCGGGGACAAACAATACTGTTACCTACGGGTAAAAAATCGGCCAAGTGCGAGTTGGACTCGCGCACGAAGGGTTCCGTACCATTATGTATAAAAACGCCAAAAAAATCTGGTCTGTTGTATTAAAGCCTCACATAAATATTTACTTTACTTTTTCGTAGCCACATATTAGCCACAAGCAACGACATCTCTTGGACCGAAATGTAACTAAATTATCTCTGAGGCGTCGAAGCCATATTTCGATTTAAATATTTTTATTTTATTCAGTGTTTTAGTATTTGTTGTTGTAGCGGCAACAGAAATACATCATCTGTGAAAATTTTAACTGTGTAACTATTACGGTTCATGAGATACAGCCTGGTGACAGACGGATGGACGGACGGACGGACGGACAGCGAAGTCTCAGTAATAGGGTCCCGTTTTACCCTTTGGGTACGGAACCCTAAGAAAGATTTATCACAAGTACTACGTTTACGTGTCACCGCATGCGGCAGCATGAAGTATTTTATGTTGATATTGTGACACTTGTTTTTTAAGCTATTGCATAGCTTTTATCGCGGGCCTTGGGCGCGGGGACCGAATGCAAAAATTTCGTAACGAAAATTTATTACACCCTACACACAGACATAGTTACTATGTCTATGCACCCACACATCGATAAATACCAGAACTTTTAACTGAGTTAACTAACTTTTACTTTATAACGGCTAAACCGATTTGGCTAATTTTAGTCTTGAAATATTCGTGGAAGTTCAGGGAAGGTTGCAGCGATGAGAAAATATGAAAAATTGCGAGCAAAATACTAAAGATGAAAATTTTAATTTCCCATACAAATCTTACCTGTCAAACATTTGATTTTCGCCCCATCGGTTCGGTGTTTTAAGAATAATTACATGTAGATCTGGATTAAATAAGGCGTTGGAATCGACAACATGTATTCATAATAGTCGAATTATCGCGTATTTAGATTTAAAACATACAAAATAATAACATGACATAAAATAATGACACTATATTAATGACTTGAGGGTGATAGAGACAGTGCCATACAGGCAAGGCAAACTGTAAGGCACTGTCTCTGTCACCCACACGTTATTCACGCGCCAAAAGATCGTTGTAGGACTTAAATGTCAAATGTCAATTTTCTTTTTAAAAAGAATATTATTTTGTCAACTAAAATAGTTCTTATGCTTTTGTTCAGAATATTTAAATCTTCTTTGCACAAATTAATGCATTATCCGTTTCTAATAAACTTTGATGTAACTTTTGATAACTAGGCAACTAAATGAAAACTGGTACACCACTTTCTTGGCCCACTGTAAAACAGTGAATATCTGTACTCGTATAATTTGTGTACAAAGTGTTTTAAATATGAATAAACAAAGTGCATTTATTAATGAAGAAAGTCACGAAAAAATTGTGAAAGAAAATGAGTTATTACTCTATATACATTCATTTTATTATTATTATCACAAATGCAGTATTATTTTTTGTTTTGTTAATTTATACTTATATAATGCTATGCAATAGCTTTACCGCGGCAGACTCCGAGTGCCACACGTCTTTTTTTCTTTTGAGTTCTTTTGTAAGCAGTCGGATTTTTTGTTTTTATAATAATAATTTTATTATAGTTTTAGTATACGTATTGGGCATCGCTAAGTCGCGACGACTTAAGTAGGAAGGTCCTTAAGAACGTTGCTGGTTTCCTTTAATCGCAAACGAGTCAAATTAAATCTGAAAGTTAAATGTTGGAAATATTTCACAAATTTGAGAGTTCAGCAGCGGATGTCAACAATAAAGTGAATAAAGTCTCTAGTAAATATACGAGTAAGTCAACAAAAATCAAACACATGAGGTAAACATATTGAAGTAATTCATTTTTGTTGGCTTTCAGATGATTGATGAATATGTCATGTCCAAACATACCGAGACATCTATTAATGTCAATCCGTATTCTTTTTATGCTTTTATGATAATGGTTGTATTGGACAAAATAATTAAATAAAATGGCATGCGATATCAGCTATTTTTAACCCCCGACGCAAAAAGAGGGGTGTTATAAGTTTGACGTGTCTGTGTGTGTGTCTGTGTGTCTGTCTGTCTGTCTGTGGCATCATAGCTCCCGAACGGATGAAGCGATTTCAATTTAGTTTTCTTTGTATTAAAGGGGACTTACGGGCGCGTGTTTTTAGATATGTTTGATGAAAATCGGTTGAGCCGTTTAAAAGTTATTGGGGCTGAAAGGGGGGAAGAATTTTCATTCTGTCTCTTTGTAGCATCATAGCTCCCGAACGGATGAAGCGATTTCAATTTAGTTTTCTTTGTATTAAAGGGGACTTACGGGCGCGTATTTTTAGATATGTTTGATGAAAATCGGTTGAGCCGTTTAAAAGTTATTGGGGCTGAAAGGGGGGAAAAATTTTCATTCTGTCTCTTTGTGGCATCATAGCTCCCAAACGGATGAAGCGATTTCAATTTAGTTTTTTTTGTATTAAAGGGAACTTACGGGCGCATATTTTAAAATATGTTTTATGAAAATCGGTTGAGCCGTTTAAAATTTATGGGGGGTAAAAGCGGGGAAGAATAGCCGAATGTATGCAAGTATACTCGTGTGGGGTCTCAAATGAAAGGGCACAGTAAGAGAATATTTATGACTTAATCGAGAATATTCTTACCTATAAAAAGTATAAAATAAAAATTAAATTAAAAATTTAAAAAACCCCCGACACAAACATTTAAAAAGTAAAAAATAATATCTCTAAAAATAATACGTCGCGTTGGGGGACCGCTCCATTTACTTCTAACTTTAACACAAAAAAATATTGATAAAATATTGATAAAATATGATAAGTCTTGGGTAAAGGACTAAGTAGGTAGGCATGTGATACTTATGAAAAAAATCGTAGATAATGAGTAGTTAGGAGCGGTCCCCCAACGCGACGTATTATTTTTAGAGATATTATTTTTTACTTTTTAAATGTTTGTGTCGGGGGTTTTTTAAATTTTTAATTTAATTTTTATTGAATGTAATTTATGGTGTCTTTTCACAATGTGAAAAAATTTAGGGCACAGGTTTCTTATCATAGTGAGAAGGTTAAGGCCATAGTACACCACACGGCCCAAATGCGGATTCGCGGACTCCCAAAACTCAAAACTCGTGCCCTGGGATTCAAACCCGGACCCCCTAGTAGAAAGCCGAATTCTTAACGACTAGGCTATAACCGCTTATAATTTTTCATAAGTAGATATGTAACAAATAGTATTCATAGGTTAATTACCAGAGCCGTGACAAGAATCCCGATGAAATGGATTAAACAAGATAATATTCCCTCGTGGTTAACTTCATCGAACCCTTATAACTATTCCACAATCTAATATACCAACGTACAAACGTGAAGCGGCCCCATCCAAACTAAAAGAGAAGCCTATGTATCCCCAAAGGCTTAACTTAACTTAATGACATATTTACATTAGTAATACGTTTAGGCACTAAATCTTTATAAATATCTGACTTGTAACTGCCCTCGTTCGCATCGAGAACCCTTAGCTGTAATTCCCTGACAAAATCTATTAATTTTTCATGATTTTTGAAGTTGGATAATCTTTAATACGTGAAAAGTTTGAATTTAAACAAACATTACACATCACGACGGAATAGTCAACATGAACTTGGTGTGATACTCTTCCGTGTGTCTACCTATAAATTCTAGATACATGTCAATCCGGAATAGTTAATTTTCGTATCTACATGTCACCAAGCGCACTCAGTGAAAATTTTATTTTTAAATGAAACTGTAGAAAATAATGTAGGATAATAAGTGTTATGATTTCAACCCTATTTATTAGGTACCTATTTATTTTACTTTAATGTCATACGATGACAGAAAATAATATACATTTTGATTACATGTAAGAGATTTATATTATATATTTATATATTTGTCCTATATTTTTATTTATTTATATTTTTATTACTCTACTGATTAATAAACTATCCCGAACAAAAAAAAATAATAACAAAAATAAATAAGAAAACCAATAATAATATGTGAGGCTTAAACTAGGTACCTGTAGGTAAAAGTTCTGTGTAAAAAAATGTACAATCGTTTTATGATCGGATACAAATAAAAAATTAAAATATGTCGTAGGCACAGCCTTTTCAAACAGTGCTGGTTTCATTATTATTTTCATTATAAAACTTAGTCACGATATTAAAACAAGCTTACACAAAGGACGGAATTAAAATATGAAGCTAATTACTGTAGACGACGTCATTTAGAAGAGAAAATTGCCTTGCTCTGGTGACTGACCAGATTATTTTCGTCGTTTGTGATAATAGCTTCCGGGGTTATACGAATTTTCAGACAGGTGAAGGCAACCACTGGTAATAAGTTAAGTCACTTTAGATCCAATTATTCTTTGGCATAATTTGAAGCAATTAAAGATAAACTTGTTATCATTACAGTCGCGGGTGTTGTGTTTTATTTTATAAGTTTGAGCTTAAATGACAACGTCGATTTACATCGTTTATAGCATATATCATGCTTATCTTTTTACCTACGAGTATGAACACGATACGATTGTAATTAATACAATTACAATCCATATCGAGAAGATACATATTATGTATTTGAGAAAACAATTATAAGGAGTAGGTATAGTTGTATACCTAATAAATCAAATAAGTAGGTACAAATAGAAATATCTTGTTTGTATATATGTATCAATAACTCACTCAATTCTATAATTTTAGTCCGAGTATTTGTTCTTTCTAATCTCAAAAATTGCCACAAAAACCTAATAGTGACGTATCTAACTCACAGTATTAAACATGTAAATGGAATGTTTGTATCATCTCAAACGATTCACTTAGAAAATGTAAAATTTGTCGAAAAAAAAATGTGATCTAAACATTTATTACAAAAATGTCGACAAATTGATTTGTTTCAAACTTTGCCAAGTAGAATTATAATCCGTAAAACGATTTTGAAGTTTCTCGAAGCAAAGTGAGGGTGGGTTCAGAAATTGATTGGTTTATAGTATGCAACTTTTATAATCGCTATTGTTACTCAAACAGGGCTTAATAGTAGATTGTATGACAAGGGTGCAAAGTAATATTTTTTCGGCGAGGGCGTTTTTTGAATCCAGAGCGAAGTGAGGGATTCTTTAGTAGAATCCCGAACGTAGCGAGGGATTCAAAGTACGTCGCCCGAGCCAAAAATATACTTGCACCCGAGTGATACACTCTACTTTTCATCGCCCACTATGAGAAAATAATATATATATATAATAGAAAAAAAAGACGTGTGGCACTCGGAGACTGCCGCGGTAAAGCTATTGCATATCATTATATATAAATTAACAAAACAAAAAATAATACTGCATTTTGTGATAATAATAATAAAATGAATGTCAGAGTAATAACTCATTTTCTTTCACAATTTTTTCGTGACTTTCTTCATTAATAAATGCACTTTGTTTATTCATATTTAAAACACTTTGTAGGTACACAAATTATACGAGTACAGATATTCACTGTTTTGCAGTGTTTCATAGGCAATATCACTGAAAGAGACGCATAATAATGACGTAAGCCTAATTGTTATACCGCCAACAGACTCACGCGAGAAGTCTCGAAGAGAAATCTTGCCGCGAATTTGCGCGAGAACCGAGAAAGCATCTACACTCGTGCGACCTTCTCAATCGCATCCTCGATCGTCATCCGGAATGGACGTCAGTGCAGCGGCTTTGGTTTTGTGTGCATTAATATACTATAATCTTGTGAATACTAAAATAAGAAATAAATTAATATAAGTACTAAAATAATAATAATAATTGGTAACCACAGACAGTAGATAATTTTAACTAGAAATGTAAATTTTAAATACAAAAACACACAACGGTCCCACTGAGACCGAACGAGAATGTGAATACGGTTCTCTTTTCTCGCCCGAGAAACCCTTTGAAGCGGGCAAAAATACCGACACCGATCCGAGCACAGGCGAGCCCGAGAACGAGACTGCGAGAAACCGATCACATTCACGCTTCTCGGGTGTTCTCGGGGGTTCTCGGCGTGAGTTTGTAGCCGCTATTAAGAATACTTACATCATAACGTCACATTATAGGTGCAAGACATTTTAATCTTTATTAGAAACGGATAATGCATTAATTTGTGCAAAGAAGATTTAAATATTCTGAACAAAAGCATAAGAACTATTTCAGTTGACAAAATAATTCTTTTTAAAAAGAAAATTGACATTTGACATTTAAGTCCTACAACGATCTTTTGGCGCATGAATGACGTGTGGGTGACAGAGACAGTGCCTTACAGTTTGCCTTGCCTGTATGGCACTGTCTCTATCACCCTCAAGTCATTAATATAGTGTCATTATTTTATGTCATGTTATTATTTTGTATGTTTTAAATCTAAATACGCGATAATTCGACTATTATGAATACATGTTGTCGATTCCAACGCCTTATTTAATCCAGATCTACATGTAATTATTCTTAAAACACCGAACCGACGGGGCGAAAATCAAACGTTTGACAGGTAAGATTTGTATGGGAAATTAAAATTTTCATTTTTAGTATTTTGCTCGCAATTTTTCATATTTTCTCATCGCTGCAACCTTCCCTGAACTTCCACGAATATTTCAAGACTAAAATTAGCCAAATCGGTTTAGCCGTTATAAAGTAAAAGTTAGATAACTCAGTTAAAAGTTCTGGTATTTATCGATGTGTGGGTGCATAGACATAGTAACTATGTCTGTGTGTAGGGTGTAATAAATTTTCGTTACGAAATTTTTGCATTCGGTCCCCGCGCCCAAGGCCCGCGATAAAAGCTATACAATAGCTTAATAATAGAAAATAATACGTAAAAATGCACGAAAACTTAATATTTTTAATTTGAAAACGAAATCTTAATTTGATTTCTTTTTTTATTCAGCTGGCGGGGCCCTCGCGTCGTACCAGACATTCTTTATTCAAACAATATTTGAGTTCGATTTCTTTAGCGCAAAATACTAAAATGTTCTAAATTCAAAACAGGACGGAAAAGATCTAGCCGGCAGGAAAAGTTGTATGAAAATTCATTCCCGCCCGCTGAATAGAAAACAGCAACTTTGGAACCCCGTAAATCCGAACCAAGTCGTCTTTTTCAAATAGGTGTGATGAAAAAGTTTTATATAAGAGAGGCAAGTAAATAAATTTCCGCCGACCTGATTGTAAGTGTTCATTGATTCTTATACGAGTACGTACCTATACAACTTCAAAAGAGAAAACCTTCTCTTTTTTAGAATTCAGTTAAATTACTAATAACATCTGCAATTACTTCTTGTAACTCTTTTTCAATCAATACAAAGAGCTAACTATTCATTTTGTGATCTAGCGTAGGACAATCTTGGAACTATCTGATCCGATAAATTTTTCAATAGCCTTAGCGGGGAACAAATAAACGGCTTTATTAGGATCAAGACCGCTCCGTTTTCCATGCGATTGGTAACCTTTGGGACGTAGAAACTTTACGATTTTAGTTGAAGCCAATCGAAGCCGAAATTTTGTGTTAACAGAGGTTAAATCACTAAAATATTCAATGGAAGTGTGGTTTGCTAGGTATATCTTACGGAAAAATATAAAATCTTAGCAATATTATCCACCTACATAATAATAATCGTAAGATATAGATAAATTAATAAATAATAACCTCTTGACACCTTAACTTGAAAATATAAAATAAAAAATCGGTCTTTGAGTCAATCAAATGTGAAGTCGGTTATTTTTTCGTAAAAAGTTTGTTATTGTGTTGGTCATTTTAGGGTCCCCGCAGACTGACTGCAGCCACCGGCGGCGGCTGTGGCGCTGCGGCACTTCTTTTTAGAAGCGCGATCCGGCCAACAGCCAACAGCTCCAATAAAAGTGAGCAGAATTCAGCCAAAGCGGCTGTCGGCCGGATCGCGCTTCTAAAAAGAAGCGCCACAGCGCCACAGCCGCCGGTGGCTGCAGTCAGACTGCGGGGACACTTAGAAGCTTAGAACGTTACTCTACGACCGACATATTTCCCGGAGCGAAGCGAGGGTATCTACTTGTACGGTCGGGCAAAGAATTGGTTTACCACCCTAAGGTTGAATGCCGTTTGCAGATTCATAGGTGATAAAGGTTAGTTTCGCTTGCAGATCGATCTGACAACTTTTATTGCCATCTTTATCCGATTATAAATACGTGACATTTCTTTTGTTCTTAGTTTAAACTTGATAGAACCATTGACGTCGGAAGGTATATTTTGTGAACCGCTTTAAGATTTTCACACAAAAATAATAAACTGTGGGGGTTCCCCATACTTAGAACTGAAACTCTAAAAATTTTTTTTCATCAAACCCATACATATGGAATATCTATGAATAGGTCGTCAAAAATGATATTGAGGTTTCTAATATAATTTTTTCCCACAGTGGTAAAATATGTGCCCCCCTTATTGCCTTATATTATATTATTATGCCTTGTAATTTCCAAAATAAGAGAATGATAAAACTAAAAAACATATATCATGTGCATTGCCATGTAAACTTCCACCGAAAATTGGTTTGAATGAGATCTAGTTAGTAGTTTTTTAATACGTCATAAATCGTAAACCGTAATTTACCTTTCATTCAATCTACTTACTCAAATATTTTTTTATATTATGTTACTTGCTGCTACGGAACCCTTCATGGGCGAGGCCGACTCGCACTTAGCCAATTTTATTACATTACTTGCATACTTTGATGTTTTAAATATCTAGATTGACCGTCGCCCTACAATGAAAACAAGGCAACATTATCAAGCATGTGTGCGTGCAGGCGATGTTTTACCCGTTCATCTATTGTCTATGTGTGCGTAATGATATAGAAATTGTGGCTAACAGTTAGCCACAATTTTTTGACACGTTTGCGCGGATTCGGTGTTCCATCTAGATATTTAAAACATCTTTGCTTGCATATTTATTTGACTAAATGTCAATTGTCAATTTTCTTTTTAAAAAGAATTATTTTGTCAACTGAAATAGTTCTTATGCTTTTGTTCAGAATATTTAAATCTTCTTTGCACAAATTAATGCATTATCCGTTTCTAATAAAGATTAAAATGTCTTGCACCTTTAATGTGACCTATGATGTATGTAATCTTAACAATTAGGTTTACGTCATTATTATGTGTCTCTTTCAGTGATATTTCCTATGAACTTTGATGTAACTTTTGATAACTAGGAAACTAAACGAAAACTGGTACACCACTTTCTTGGCCCACTGTACCTACATTACAATACGAATAAATTTACTTTAGTGTTTTACACTAGGATTCCCTGTATCGTGGGTGCCATGGATAATACACAAGACAAGGACAACAAATCAACATCAATATGACATTGTTTCCAAATATAAAAAGAACTAGTGTTACGAAGCGCGTATGTAACTTTTAATAACTTTTAACTAAATAGAACCGACTTTTACGCCGAAAAGTAAAAATTGGTTCAGTTAAACGCGGTTAGTATTCCTAACTCCTTCTCCTAAGTCTGATAAACACGATGCTGAAAACCGTATCAAAATTGGTTCAGCAAAAAAATATGCCTAAAACCTTGTCCTAAGTCTGACAAATACTATGTTGAAAACCCCATCAAAATCGGTTCAACCAAACGCGAGATAATCGCGCACAAATATACATTCAGGTCAAACTGAGAACCCCCTTTTTTGAAGTCGGTTAAAAATACAGTAGCACGTAATATGGAGAAAAGTGTACTTATAAAGGAATTATTCATAAAGCTCTCCACCAAATAGGGGCCTGAAAAAACGGCAAGAATAACAGTAGGTAGATAATCCTTGGCTTAGGTTCAATGTAGGTACGGTCGGCCAAAGAATTGGTTTACCACCCTAAGGTTGAATGCTGTTTGCAGATTCATAGGTGATAAAGGTTATTTTCGCTTGCAGATCGATCTGACAACTTTTATTGCCATCTTTATCCGATTATAATTATGTGACATTTGTTTTGTTCTTAGTTTAAACTTGATAGAACCATTGACGTCGGAAACTTGGTAAGTAGGTATATTTTGTGAACCTTTAAGATTTTCACACAAAAATAATAAACCGTGGGGGTTCCCCATACTTAGAACCGAAACCCTAAAATTTTTTTTTCATCAAACCCATACGTGTGGAATATCTATGAATAGGTCGTCAAAAATGATACTGAGGTTTCTAAAACAATTTTTTTTTGAACTGAATACTTTGCGCGAGAGGCACTCCCAAAACGGTAAAATATGTGCCCCCCTCTCTGTAACTTCCAAAATAGGAGAATGATAAAACTAAAAAACATATATGATATGCATTGCCATGTAAACTTCCACCGAAAATTGGTTTGAATGAGATCTAGTAAGCTGTTTTTTTAATACGTCATAAATCGTAAACCGCAACTTACCTTTCAGTCAATCTACTTACTCGAATATTTTTTTATATTATGTTACTTGCTGCTACGGAACCCTTCATGGGCGAGTTCGACTCGCACTTAGCCAATTTCTATTACATTACTTGCATTGACAGGGACAAGGGTGGCTGACGTGAGGGTGACAGAGACAGCGCCATACAGGTAAGGCAAACTGTAAGGCACTGTCTCTGTCACCCACACGTAATTCACGTCCAAAAGATCGTTGTAGGACTTAAATGTCAAATGTCAATTTTCTTTTTAAAAATATTTCGTCAATTGAAATAGTTCTTATATGCTTTTGTTCAGAATATTTAAATCTTCTTTGCACAAATTAATGCATTATCCGTTTCTAATAAAGATTAAAATGTCTTGCACCTATAATGTGACCTATGATGTATGTATTCTTAACAATTAGGCTTACGTCATTATTATGCGTCCCTTTCAGTGATATTGCCTATGAACTTTGATGTAACTTTTGATAACTAGGAAACTAAATGAAAACTGGTACACCACTTTCTTGGCCCACCGTACCTACACTGCGAAAACATATAGGTATGCGATTAAATTTTAAATTTGAATAGAAACAATCAAAATCATATAATATTTCTATTTATAATAGAATTACTCAATATATGTCATAAGATACTAGTGGACCCGGCAGACGTCGTCCAACATTTATATTATTAAGTAGACCCCCTCGCTTCGCTTTCGGAGACTTGTTTGCTCCTCTCTTTTTGGTCGTAGCGTAATGTTATGTAGCCAATAGCCTTCCTAAATAAATGGACCATTCAAAACAAAAATAATTTTTCAAATCGGACCAGTGGTTCATGAGATCAGCGCGTTCAAACGAACAAACAAACGAACTCTTCCGCTTTATATATTATGGTACAGATAAGTATAGATTATTAGTACAGATTAAGTACATACGCCTACACATTCACAACCCCCATACTAATACTTAAAGTGCTTTGGGTGTAACATACAACGCCTAAAGATATTGAAGACTCCACTCGATATTCAATAAAACAGGATTAGTTCGCCTTTATCGGATTTATTTTATATAATTTTTAAAATATCGTCTCCTCTTGGTTGGCACGTGTCAATCCGCCTCGTTTATGCCGAAGTGTCAGAAAAATATCCCTCTGTCAATGTCAAAACGTCAGCTGTCACTTCGGCATAGACTTTTAAAATAAAAATGTTGCCATACTGAATAATATTATAATTGTTAAAAATAAATGTACATTATAGTAGGGCCATTTTAATAGGCCACATTTGACAGTTCGTCAAAAATTTACAAAGTAACCTTGTAAGGGAGGCACTCCATATTATTTAATATTCCCTACTAGATATTGTAAAAAATTTTACACTTTTAAGTAAAGAACTGCCGTCGTTACAAAGTTACGTCAGTGAACTCTTTTTCTTTTTAAACATGAGGGATGGTACCAAAAGAAACAGATCAGTAGATAAGTTGAATTCGAGAAGTCGAACTAATCGTCAAAAAGTATTTCAAGATTACAAAATAAAATATGTTTTAATGGGAACAGAATTAATTTTCTTACATTTTAGGCCAAAAAATATGTAATCATTCATTTAAATATATAACGTCTGGCTCAAAAGCCAGTATCCAGAAACGTGAAATGTTACCTACAAAAAAGTCATGATTTCATTTCGCGCCATTAATAGACGCATTATTTTTGTCGTTTTTTTAGTCATTGTTTGAACTGTGCGGTCATTAAAATAGTTTTTATAACAATCACATTCAATTTGCAGATGTTTGAAGTCCTTATCGATTTATTCAATATAATCGATGTTTTTCAGCAGGTTACCCTCACTATGAAGCAAAGACAAACAGTTGTCAAATGTGGCCTATTAAAATGGCCCTATTTTAGGATTTGGATTCTAACAATATGAATACACATCCAAAAGCACAGTATCATGACAGCAAAAATCTATGCCTCATACATACATACCTGCACATAAATAAAATAAGTGTCTCTGAATTCTTTTAAAATAACAGTGTCTTTCCTGCACATACAGTTTTTTACACGATACTAAAACAAAAACACTTTTTAGATTTTTGTCTGTCTCTCTGTCTGTTTTTCCGGGATCATTTACGGAATAGCTGAAATGATTTTTATGGGACTTTCCTGGAAGATAGAGGAGATTGTGGAACAACATACAGGATAATTTTTATCTCAGATTTCCCACGATATCTTTTTTGTTTTAAATGTGTCTTAATAATTTATATACACGTAGAAAAGATTGTGCAAAAACCGGATAAATTGATCCGGAAATTCCATATTCGTACCTCACAGAAAAAATATTTTAATATCGAGATGGAGCAAAATATACGACATTCCTTCTGCGAGATTCATTCAAGTCTGATTTGTAGAAATGCAAGACAGGTTGGGTTAGAGAATAGTGATGTAAAGCGTGGGCTACACAATGTTCCACGAAAATGTCTGAATACTGAAGTGAAGACTCATATAAGTAAATGATAGTAGATATCTTAAAATATAATACTTTAGATTAAAGGGAAAGAAATCTGTTTCGTTTCAAATCTTAGTAAAACAATTGCTTGTGTAAGAATGACTTTTATGGAAATTATGGCCGAGGCCGCATTACGGCTAAACCGCCGCGGTTTCTAACCGCGTAATTCTGTGATTCAAGGAAAGCCATACAAGCGGCCGCACTTGCGGTGCTCTCCCGCGACTGATAGTGTATGCGGTTCGGGCGGTTTTGCGGTTTGACAGTTAACCGCTAATTTTGTAACTCAAGGGAACATAAGCAAGCGGCCGCATATGCGGTTTCCTCCCGCGACTGATTTTAAAACCGTGATTTTTTACAGATTTGTTCGCGGTTTGCCTAGGTACTTGTACCAGTAGTCGGCCTTTTCTGCCTTTTATGTCGAATAATAATGTCTTGGACAAAGGACCTACAGTGGTCTCGTAGGAAGGGTATGACGACCTAAAAACTGTCAGAATGGCGCAACTTATGGGAAGCCTATGTCCAGCAGTAGACGCAGAAAGGCGAATGGATGTTGATGATGATTTTTAATTAATCGTTAGTATTATATTGTCTTGGTTGGTTTACACTTTGAGACTGATTGTCGTGTAAGAAGCTGAGCAGTGGGTATAAGGCGGCCGAGTTCTGGATGTTGCAGGTTGATGACTGGAGAAAAATTACTTTTTTTTGGTTTAAATATTTTTCTTATTTTCACTTAAAACGTTGAGAATTATTGATAACTGTTAACTGATTTATTAATACATTGGTTACCAAAATAGTACACGCGATCCAAATTAAGAAATCCTCTAAAGACTGACTACTGGGTCTTCTACCCTATATTGGAGCACACAAATTGACGCGGAAACCGCGAGCGGTTTCTGTCAAGGATTTAAAAATACTAAATAGGCCCTGCACTCCCGATAAATATTTGCGCGTTATTCCTATGTGCATGAACTTGGCGCGCAGTTGAATTTGGTTGTTATATTAGAAAAAGAAAAAAAATACATATTGGTATCTCGCTTTTGCGTACCGTAATTCTGTCACATAAACCATTTTAACAGAAGTACTGTTTTAAAAATAGTGAAAATAATTGATGACTCACTTATTTACTTAGGAAATGTGATTCCTTTGGACTTATTTGTGTTTTTTCATTTATTAAAACA
The DNA here is from genome assembly GCA_905404135.1 of Hesperia comma. Classification (NCBI taxonomy): domain Eukaryota; kingdom Metazoa; phylum Arthropoda; class Insecta; order Lepidoptera; family Hesperiidae; genus Hesperia; species Hesperia comma. The sequence continues at coordinate 6,994,357 of FR990021.1, read as the reverse complement.
CTTTTTGAAGGCACAGAAATCCATATTCTATATTTTTGAGGACGTAATTACTAAAAACAATTGAAATGTAAGTAACGCGCACCATTCGCTGCTGCCTACAAAATACTACGACTTCATGTATGTGGTTTATGCATTCCAACTATGTCCCTTTCTCGTGCGCCTGAAATATGGTAGTCATATTTATTATTTTTATATCTTTGGCTTACAGAAAACAGACATGACAATGACAATATTAACCCCAGAATAGTCGCGCCTTTCCATGAAATGTGAATGATGGCGTGGGGAGCATTTTGTCGCCCATGTTCAAACGTAATTTTTTTGCTAATTATAATTAAATAACTTTACAAAAAGAAGAAACTATAACGTAAACTATCAGAAAGTAATTAGTTACATTAGTACTTTCTGATATAGTTTTGTACTTAGTGGGATATATGTATAAGCTGTGGGACTGGGATATATAAGATGACATAGTTTTGTACTTAGTGGGATATAATATAAGTTATTTTACTTTCACTTTTTTTACTTTCAGCATAATGTTTACCTTAAACTACGTTAAAAATTAAATTATATAACTTAATAACAAAATGAAACATTTTCAATATCTACGATATAATATTACGTACTTGAGCATAATAGTCCTGCCTGCCACATAAACATACAATGTTCGTTGCATAGTAACTTTGTGTCTATTGCAACCTTTTTTGGTCCTTCTATTTTTTGGATGGACATCCTTTCCTATACATGTTTAATATATACACACAGCCGTGGACGGCAAAATGTTCATAGCGCGAGACTTTAGGGTCAATCTTCTGACGTCGCGTCAGCGAGAAGACAGAAACCATAGAGTACCTACGTACATAAACTGTCTTCTATGATGTTGAGTCATTGTTTGTAGTTGTCACTGTTTTGTATTTATTAAACAACTCTTACTATTATGGTCGCTAAAGCATCCAAATACTTATAGCTGATTAATTTACAAAAATAAGTTAATGCATAAAATTTATAGTTTTCTAAATAAAAGATTATGCAAAGAAAGTGTGCCTATGTTATCATAATTATTTATGGATATGAAAATTTTCATCTGATTCCCCATGACTGTCATTCATTGTTAATTTCAATAACTGTCAAGAACTGTAACATAACAAGCAATTTTTTGGTAAGGTCAAATGGCTACATGTTTTGGCAAAGTTCGTATGAAGTTTAGGAATGGAGCATGTCTATATACTTTTTATCTCTATGGTCGCGGTTTTTATTCGTAGTGTGTGCGCTTTGCGCGGTTACGCGGTTCCGCGGTTTACAACCGCGTGAAAAAAACCGTAATGCGGCCTCGCACTAAGACGAAGCATTTGAAGTTTTTGTTTCGAAGTAAATTGTGCGATAGGTTGCTTCAAAATGCTATCAATTATCACCTGTTAAAGATTTTACTAAAATTTATTACTTTTCTACTTCACTTTTTCTAATTTATTACTTTTTAAACATTGGTTAAGCAATTTTTTAGTCTATTTTAATTCCTGTTTTCACATTTGTTTCTTAATATTTATTTGAGTACAAATATAATTTTATAATCGCATATTAAACAATTTAACTTTACCTATTGGTTAGGTAATAAGTATATTATGAGTCTCCAGTACCTTACACCTAAAGAGTACCTTACAGTTAAAATACAAAAAAATAACCTTTGTATCCAACAACAATTGCAAAGTCTCACACCATCTCTTGAAACAAAAATTCTATATACATATAGAAAAAAATACTAAAGGCTGTGTGTACGTTCATATTTCTTATAGTCTACACTAGTCTTATTCCGCAGTTCGCATTGCATTGGTCGTGGTACTCGTGGTGCTCTAAAAGCTTTCGTCCTAACGTCGTCGGTTATTTCCGAGATGCTCATATACCTACTCGTACGTCGAGAATTTTATATACACAGGAAGTTATTGCAATAGTTCCTTTTGTGCATAGTTCTGAAAGAATATTATACATTGTGTCACGTATTGTTTCATGTTCTACTTACGGGGATAGGTATCTTCGAGTATAGAAATTTTTTCAGTTGTACGGTATTTTTGTAGGTAACGATAGTAATGGACGTAATTGGTCTGTTTGTCGTCCAAAATTTTAATAACATTATTTACATAAACGTTTGTCTTATTACCTGTTGCTTGTAGTTTAGTTTCAAACTTTTCATCTCCAAGTTTATCCCCTTCGAGGTTGATTGACAAAAATGTTGTTTTATTATTTCGAACTACGGTTCTTAAGACTATTTTAGAATATACGGATAATCATTTTTATTTCAAAACAATGGAGCTGTAATTAACAATAATCTCATAAAATACTCGTAAGTAAGTTAGTTAGTAAGAGTAAGTTTAGATTTAGATAAATAAATCTTAATTCGATTAAGAGGCCTTTAAGAAATTAAGTGTTCTTGTAATCGGGGAAATCCCTAATACTTTAAAGCCATCTGCTGGTTATAACGAAAACTAGTTAGACGAATCCTTTCATTTAATTACATGTTTTTATACAATGAGTAACCATTCATAATTCAATTTACCCAATCAATAGCAGTAAATAAAAAATGAGCAATGTGGTGCTTATACGGGAAAAGGTTATTATAAAGAAATTTTGGTGGGCAAATTAAGCCTCTTAGACTGTGCCTAAGACCTTTTTCAGCCTTTTTAGAAGTTTTTTGTGCCTAAAGTTGTATATTGAACACTGTAATAACCGATATCCGATATATTAGGCTGCGATGAGTGAATCAATTTACTGAATAAATGAAATGGTTCCATTTAGACATTATACCTATTCAAAAAATAATAACGCACTCTATTGCAAATTCTTTTCTCGCGACCGTCACGTGGTGGTATGTGATCACTAATTACCACGAACTTAAGCGCCATAAGCCTGCCTACAAGGCGTGCACCGCACGCGGGAGACACGCAAGGAGGGAGGCAACAAATGGACCACCTAAGGCAACACAGATGCGTTGTCAGCCCCGAAACTGGGAGAGAAAAGGAGGAAATAAATATCAGGGAGGCCAGAAGCAATTCTGTCATCTGATTTTATTGTCATGATTGCTGGAGTGTGAAAAAGAAATTTTGCATTTTACGTATTCTATAACAAAATTGACATAGGCATCGTGAAATTCAATTTGCAACGAAATTCTCTCCATTATTTTCCCCAGTTTCATAATGTAAATAATTGAATTCGTTCATAAATTTTTATTACAATTTTATATTCGTCTACGGTTTTGTTAGAACTTCATTCAGTAAATGCGACCGCGCAAAACAATCCGGCAATATCCAGCCTCCCTTAAATTAAATTGTACGTAGGATGGGAATCGGCGAACTAATTTATTTAAATTAACTGTGTAAACCCGCATACAACCCCATTTCCCCTGAAAGTCAATTTGATTATCACAAACAGCTACATACATTCATTGGACGTCGGCGTGTAATTGAGAGCGGTAACGGAATAGTGAAGAGGAAAATGTGGTGTCAACGATGCTCCCCTGTGAGTCCAAACATACATCCACACTTTCTAATGGATCTGTCTAAGATTGATAGCGCAAGATAAAGTACACATGTGAATACAAAGTGCCCGGATGAATATATCTGGTATCAGGGTAAGAAGTACTCGGCACCTGCCAAAATAAATGTGCGGTATTATTTTGTGAGAGATAATCGCAAGGATGATGATAACCGTCACACCTTTAACGGCTTGGAAAACCACGAATGTGTAAAAAATTCGCATAATCATTTGTGAAGGTCGTACACCACTTGAGGGTTCGCATAATCGCACGAATGTCAGTAACTAATAATAAACCTGTGACTCGTACCTGCCTTATACTATTAAAAAGTACTAATTTTGTATTTAAAATCTTCTCAGGCATTTATTAAAAAATATAAAGTACTTCAGTAAACATTAGAGCTTATTTTTCTACGTAAAATACCTCTTCAAGATTCCAGTAAACATTATTGCTTATGTTTTCTAAGTAAGGATAAATCCACTCTACTAGAACTGAGAAGGGTCGGCACCCAATCACAAATGCGATTGATATCGAACTCTAGAATGTTTTATGTCTTTCAAGCTGAAATTTACGCACGTAATACTTTTTGTATTTAATTAACAGCTGAAATAATGTATTTTCAAGAAGGTATAATTGAAGAAAAATATAGAAGATTGTGCAGTGTTATGCCAATGAGTACCTTGTTCAATAAACAACTTATTATCTATATTCTATATACGAGTATATAAAACTCTTGCGTTGCTGAGTGATTGACTGACAGACAAAGCACAGCCGAAACTACTGAACGGAAGAAGCTGAAATTTGGCATGTATGTTCATTGGGGAGTGTAGGGGAGCGCTAAGAGAGGTTTCTGGAAAATTCCACCCTGAAGGGTGAGAAATAGGGGGGTGTAGTTTAAACGAATTCCACGCGGGCAAAGCCTGCGGGCGGAAGCTAGTGACTTATTAACTTTTGTATATTTTTGTTGTAGAAACAAATTATTATTTTAACGAATAAATAATAAGCGACAAATTCGGTTATTGATCTTTTTTCTGCCCTCCGATGACTTCAAACTGTGTAGGTACTCGCCATATTTTTTGCAATAATAATTATGCGTATTCGAATAATTTTGGTGCATGGGGTGGAAAACTTTTTTTTTAATATTTCCAAAAGTTCCGCGTTCAAAACTCTGGTTCTTCTGTTCCTAGTGTCCATAATGGCCCTTGTGATTCTTTTTGGCTCTAATAATCTTTGAGGTCCTTATGGCAATTGTGACCCTTAAGGTCCCAGGAGCCCGTATTTACCTTTAGGTCCTAGCAGCCCTTGATAATTTGGACACTTTGAGACATTAAGTAGGTAGGTAGTGACCTCGTACGATAATGTGGTGATGACAGAATTCGTCACGGTTCGTATCAAAGTCAAATAATCGAGGGGTCCAGAAGTTTTATTGCCAAAGTTTTAATTTATGAAACTCAATTGTGGTGTGCTGTGAAATTAAAAAAGTGTCTCATCCTGGTTAGCATATTGAGCTTAATTCACTTGAGGAAAAAATTGGACGCATTTTATACACATGTTTACCCATTCATATTATTAAGTTTTTTAATGTGCTAATTTAAGGAAAACCATTGTGAGTATCTGTGAAGGTACCAAAAATCCTTTAAATTTTAATTTTAAGCTTAAAATAGCTATATTTATTGCTATGAGCCTTTTATTTTCACTTCGAAAACGTAATCCTTACGTAAAAAGTAGCACCCGCTCCCAAAACAATCCTGAAACAATTGATGGGTGTCGGTGCTCATTTTGATCAGGCGATATACCTATAGGTGAGTTACTGTTCGTAATTACATGTTAATGTTCCTTACGTAGGAAGGGTTACGCTAAAATAACTTTAGGGTAAGCCTTTTCGTAATTATATTAACGGTATTAGCAAGAGACACAAAAGTTCTCAGAACGAAATTTATTGTTTGACAAACCAAAGTGGGTAATTTTATTTAAATTTTAACGACATTCTAGAGATCTTGAATATAATTTTAGATAGCTGCCTAACCTTTAATTGTATTGAAGAATATACTTTTTCCTTAGAAACTATGCCTACAAGGCCGGTAATAAAGTTTCCATCAAAATTGTCGTATTTTTTTACTTTTGTCTTTAATTTGCAATATTAATATGCCTACTTAATTATTTTTAGACCGGCTCGATTGTATCCAACGGTTGACATCATCCACATACACCAGTTATAGTTTTGTCTCAGGTTAAGATTCCGTGGAATCAATCACGTGGAATAATATTTAAAAGAATTATATTCTTATACCTATTTGTTTGTTTGTTAATTTCATTGCCAAGATGTTTGAACGGCATAAATATACCCGTAGTGCGTATTTGAATGTAATTTTATCATCACTCTTGTACTGGTTCGATTATTGTGCCAATAATAAACAAATTACTTTCACTACACCACCAACTGACCCAACGTCTGATCGGAAACTGTGGCGCCAGTAGCGTGCATATCTTTATTACAATAACAATAGGTATGTACATGTTGCCTATACACTACATCTACCTTTTACAAAATAGAAAAGAAACAAAATATTATCTCAACTTCAGACACAGAAATTTTAGCTTAAAATAATAATTTTCTCATTTTTATCAACACATCTTACGACATCTTTCAAAAACTTCCTAATAGTAATTTGTGTGGATAAAATCTTCCGGAATTGCAATGATTCTCCGTTACTGTTGCCAACATCGTCCTTTTCCCTTCTTTATTGATTGTTTGCCACCGTCCACTCGAGTGACTTTATCAATCGTACAAGTCGTACGGCATCACCGTAACACTGCTGTTCAGTTTGATCAACGGTGCCGTTATAGTTTACCTGAAACGATGAAACACAGACGAGAGTTTCTCTTAAAGCTTGACGTTTCCCGATATAGGTTTAACGCCAGTTCTCAAATTAAAATTCAAATGGAATTTAATAGCAATGATTCTCGTTTACATGTCAATATGGGTCATACTACTACATTTATATTGGCTTATTATTCATTACCTAGTGTGATAGGAAAACAATTAAGTTGAACAATACAGATCACCTGTAATATTCCAGTTGTCCAGTAGTGAACATGTTGGTGCCAACACGTTCTGTTATACTATATATGTTATATATATGCTGTGACCTGCGACATCGGTGCACGGTCGTGCACAACCGCAGCCAGTCCTGCACGATGGAGTTGCTTTTGTCTCCAGTTATTTACTGGCGGCTATAACAGCAACCTCTTTGATATCTGGGAATTATAGAACGTGATGCGCCTTGCATCGCAAAGGTTACTTCAAGTTGTTATTGTTAAAACAAGTTCTCTGTTGTGATATATTGATAAATTACGTTTTTACAGAAACTACTCGCCAGTTGGCGCTCAATTCAACCCACCTAAGTGTAAAGTTCTCGTAAATACATATTAATCGAGCCCAAACACAAGGTAACTGTTAGAAATCGTTTAGATGTTCCCACGCCGGTCTTTCAGCTTATTAGATTGTAGTAATTAAAAACATCCAATGAAAGCATTTACAAAGGCACTCCCAATGAAAGCATTTGCAAAGGCACTAGTCGCCCCTACAACTCTCAGAGAAGAGCTTCCCCCGACTTCTTTTGGACGCCATCATTAGATCCTGGTCTCCCGACCATGGTACCACCCTTGGAATATTTACTTCCTAACAAAAAAAAGACATCAAAATCGGCTCACAAATGATGAAGTATCTAATTTCCGAACACACATAAAAACATTTGTATATACGGTCGAATTGCGAACCTCCTGTGACGAAGATCTCCCTTTGCCAAACTCTTTTTTTTGAAGTCGGTTAAAATTGCTCTAAATTAACACCTTGCGTTAACATTTTTAGTTGTTCAGTACGACTCTGATTATAACTGTAGTAGTTTCACGAAATGAAATAAACTTATTTAATGAACATATTAGTGCATGCCAGCTGGTTCAGCTTCCACTTCTAGTCAGACAGGAATAATATAGGTATCTGTTGAACCTGCACTGGGAAACAAGTACATAGCCCAAATTTTTATTTGAGACCAGTAATTGACCAACAATATTGTTACCGTTAAAACTTGCGATATGGTTGGTTAGCTATACCAACAAGTTGGACTGACAAACTTACACATTTGTTTTCGAAGCTTGTGACCCTGACGATTTAAATATCGCTGTAGGTCTTGCTTCTACTTCTCTCACGAAGACTACGAGGATACCTTGTTACCGCAAATAAATATTGTCGGTGATAATGATTGAAAATTGAAAACCTTTTATTTCTTTAGTTCAATGTATTTTTTTAATTTACTTGTCTTTCATTACGGGTTGCTTACCATTACTGAATTATACTTATCTTGCGTTGTAGTAATAACGCATTATGTCAATAACGGCGATGGTATCTCTTATCAAGCAGTAACAAGCACACTCAGGTTGTTCATGCTTAGTTTCCCCTGTTAATCTGTTAAAACTCGCGGTCGCGTCCCATGTAGTGACTCGCAAACCCACTATGGATCGAAATGACGTCACTGTCTTTGGGGCCGACCGCATTCCCATTCAGATGCTTTCAAGGGATGGAACATTCTCCTTAGCCAGCACCGACCGACAAAGTTTACTTACTATCCAATGTACTTATGCAAGCATATCGAATGTGTCAACTTATAATGCCTGTTTACTATTTTGTAACAATCTAATATTGTTATATGTATTTGCTAGTTCCACTGAGATTTTCAGTAACTAAGCACGTGAAGTACACATACACATCTCTTGCTGGTACCGACTGACTTTGTCAGTCTACCACTTTCCATACACATCTTTTGCTGGTACCGACTGGCTTTGTCAGTCTACCACTTTATATTTTTTCTTATATCTATGTTTCTATTGCATTACTCGTATTCATCTTTAGGTACCAGTACCAACTGATATTGTCAGTGTACTAATTTATACAACATTTTACTAGCTTTGATTATATCGTGTATCTGATCAAAGGTTATTTCATCCAATTTGCGTACGAATGAATGGTATAATGCAGGCAATTTTTATTTAATTATTTCTTTACGAGGTTTAACGATTGGTTTCTCAAAGCGCGTGACTGTTTTTTTTTATTGCTCATCGTCTATGATTGTTCGTCAACACTAAGGTATCAGTGACGCGTTGTCGATCCAAGTTACTTAACAGTTTTTTTTATTTATTTTTTTATTTTTAGACTTCATTGGTACCTTAATGCTTCTGCTTCACATGTAGGTATAATGTAATAGCACTTTTAAGTATTATTTTTATGAAACAACCATAATACTATTTTTCACGTCTGTGCTACGTTTAGAATTCGAAAGAAATTGCGAATTGCGAAATAACTGTCAAACATTAGTTTCTGTACTGTCACCTTTTTACCACGCATCCACACAGCCGCAGATGCGACACGGGACTCTCGCGTTCATACAAAGACACTCGGTGTATACACTGAGTATACAGTGCAGTAGTTTATTCGGACCATAAGATCCGTGCGTCCAAGCTTCGCAAGGAATTTAACAATAATTGTGAATTATTATTTTTTTGAGTATTCAATGAACTTGTCATCGTTTACCAAAACTACTTGACAACCGTAGTTGTAAAATTTGTATCTATTTGGATGTAGTTACATTCTCCCCGTCTATTATATTATCGAATTCTATACTAATAATATAAAGCGGAAGAATTTGTTTGTTAGTTTGTTTGATCACGATACGACCAAAAGTAGCGGAACAACAAGTTTTCCGAAACGAATCTACTTAATAATACTTACATGTTGCACAATGACCACTGCCGGGTCAGCTAGTAAAATATGAGATTAAAAATTATTTGTTCCAGGACATGCTACGTCACCAACAGCTTATGACGCGAACGCCAATTTTAATTTATTGTAAATGCGTGTAAATCACACAAAGACTAGATTAGCTATACATATATTATTAAGATGTATGCTACGTACTACCGCGATGTTATCGGTATATTGGAATTTTGTTGGTACCGTTCTAATTTTCATTAGAACTACCACTTGGAATTTTCTTGGTACTGTTCTAATTTCCAAAGCACGACCACTTGGAATTTTGTTGGTACTGTTCTAATTTCCATAGAAATACCACTTGTAATTTTGTTGGTACCGTTCTAATTTTCGTAGAACTACCACTTGGAATTTTGTTGGTACCGTTCTAATTTTCATAGAACTACCACTTGGAATTTTGTTGGTACCGTTCTAATTTCCATAAAACTGCCACTTGGAATTTTGTTGGTACCGTTCTAATTTTCACAGAACTACCACTTGGAATTTTGTTGGTACCTTTCTAATTTCTATAGAACTACCACTTGGAATTTTGTTGGTGCCGTTCTAATTTTCATAGAACTACCACTTGGAATTTTGTTGGTACCGTTCTAATTTTCATAGAACTACCACTTGGAATTTTGTTGGTATCGTTCTAATTTTGATAGAACTACCACTTAGAATTTTGTGGGTAGCGTTACGATTTTCATCGAACTACTCATTGGCCTGCATTCATAATTATGTAATAATCCTTTTTATTTGTCTTACCATAATTTTATCTCCTCGTTGATGAGGAAGAACCCTGCTCAGTAGTGTACCGTTTGGTCACCCAAACCACCTCTGGAATTAGGTATTAACCTCATTTTTTTTTTTCAAAAAATGAATCTTACAGAATGGATCTAACTGCAAATTAGGTAGGTACATAACACTGATACTTGGTTCACGCTTGAAACGGAATTGGCCATAACTACATGGCACATAAATCCACATGCTCCATCAACTCCACAGGCTTGGTGACTCAAGTATTCTACTTAAGCAATAATTAGATACAATAATAACCTACAATATTATATCAGGAAATATACATACGTACACGTATATTGTTGTAAACGTATAGACCTTCTAAATGTGAACCCAATATAATCATGCTGGTTGTTATAATATATTTACTAGCTTGGTCTAAAATAGTCATCCTTAAGACAATTTTCGTATGATATGAATATGCACTTTAATTACGTTACCCAAAGCCTATATTCAAGTTAGGTTGTTGGCTAGGCTAATAGACGCGAGTGCATCTTCGTCGGTCAGTGAAAACAAATATTAGAAACCTCACGGATAAGCGGCGGGTAGGTGAATAATAATCTTAGCCGAATTTATTCAAAATCGTTATTTCCATGGTACTAACATCCATGATACTTTTGTTCCACAAATTGAGGCATTATTTACATGATTACTCGGCTAGTCTGCTTACTAGGTCACATCTTTCTTTTTCTTTATGAAAATTGTTATAATAAAATCGGCCATGTTTACCGATTTTATTTTATTTCATTGTATGATTTGTTAATGGGCACATACCTTGTTTATTTTAGTCACTGGCAGGGTCGCCACTTGTACTGGTTCGATTATTGTGCCAATAATAAACAAATTACTTTCACTACACCACCAACTGACCCAACGTCTGATCGGAAACTGTGGCGCCAGTAGCGTGCATATCTTTATTACAATAACAATAGGTATGTACATGTTGCCTATACACTACAACTCTTAAGTCAAATTTCAGTCGTAAGTCGAAAGCAATATTATTTTTTGCAAATATATAGGGTGTCCCAAAATTCACGCAAGAAGTAATTTTGATAGAAAACACAGGTTTATAATTAAAAATTGTAATTTTTTTATTGTTTTATATAATATACAGCATAGGGTTATGTATGGAATAGCATATTGGGTAAATGGCCTCCACGACTTTGCTGGCACATACATACTCTTCTGTTGAAATTTTCCATGGTTGTTTTGCATAAATGTTGCTGAATTTCGTTGATACAGCGCTCAATTTCCTCCTTCAAGGCGTGGTTGATCGTGGGCTTGTTGACCTTAAACCTTAGACTTCAAAAAACCCCAAAGAAAAAATCCAACGACGTTAAATCGCATGATCTGGGCGGCCAATTCTGATCACCAAAACGGGAAATTACACGACCAGAATGCATGGCATGTGGTACCGTCTTGTTGAAACCACATGCTGTCCACATCCATATCTAGTGTAGCGCTCCATTTTTAATAACCCTGAACTGTCAGCTGTCATGCTGTATTTTTTTTTTGGTTGACAACACTTTACCGCACACATGGCGCAAAATTCAAATCTTGCGTGATTTTTGGGACACACGTTATTATCTAGACCAAAAAACAACTATTACCATATTTTCCTCATATACTGAAACCTTCCTCGTAAATCAGTCTCTTTGTTATTTACAAACGCATAAAAATTCAGTAATTTCTGAGATTATTGTGCACAAACAAACAGACCGTTTGAAGTATAGCGAAGGCCTTTTACTGTATCATCGTCATTATAACTATAAGCAGCGCAAAGAAAGATGTGGCATTTTCAAGTGTCATTTCTGTTAAAAAATTGCCTTACACACTGGAAATTGCCGCAATTTATTATCGTTACGTTCCCCACGAGACCTCTCAAACTTTCAACCTTAACTATATCTATTTTTCTTTTTTTAACAGACTTAAAAAAGGAGATTATCGATTCGGCACGTATGTCATTGTATGTTACATTGTTTCTGCAAAACTACACATACAATATTTACGTACGATCTGTCTGTACACGGAAGATACCTATGTGAAAAAAACAAAGGCTGGAGGCTTTTGGAATGTAGGTAGACCAAATAACAATGTTAGAATTTTAACTTAGTATCAGTTGCTGGCTGTTATTTCGGTTTATTGCCTGTGTCACATTTCGCTGAGAATATGGCATTGCCGCTCCCCACTAAAAACAAATGTATCACTTGTGCCCACAGCTCAATTCACCTTGCAAGCGTTTACTTAAGACATTTCAAATTATCGCCGCTAATCTGTAATGAATCTTAATTACAGGGATGATACTGTGGTATCTGTGTGGAATACAATTAAAATGAATTCCGTCTCGAACGCGAACGCAGCGAACGTACGATCGAAATAAATTTAGCCTTCTACTCTTCGCTATTTTAAACTTACAGTATATGGGATTTGCAGAGCCTAGTCAATAGGTTCTTCAAACTAAGTGCAATACTTCCGGTGCTAAGCGAACATTGGAAATAACACGATCGTCAGACGTCTTAGAGTTTAATGCACATCCGGTTCGTGACCCAGCGATGAAATTCTATTTTTCCATTTAGGGTTCCGTACGTAAAATATAAAAACGAAACCCTGTTTGTAAGCTTCCGATTTCTGTATAACATGTTCTGTTGATAGACCGAAAATAGGTAGAGCTGAGCTTTACAGAATGCGTGGTGGTGAAATATTTAAACGTAGCATAGCAAATGTATCCATGATATATCGCTAATCTCTCTTTAACTGTGTGAATTTTAATTAATGTGTCTTCCTAGTATAAAAAAGCTGAAGATCACTCACTCATGACGAAATATCGAAAACTGGTTAACTTATAAGGATGAAGTTTGTTAGGGAGATAGTTTAACGGACGTCCGCTTAGACTGGATTTTGTCATATTCCACCTCTTAGGTGGTAAACTAGGGTGTGAAATTAGTTAAAAGCTCTTTTACGCGAACCACGCCGCAGGCAACAGCTCGTAGGTACGAGTATGTTATATTATCTACGGATGTGCACATTTTTGTAATAGTACATTATGATACAAGTGCGCGAAGTTGGTCATTACAGTCGAGGCGGTATTGAGCCCGAGCCGCAAGGCGAGGGCTGTAATAGAGCCAAGACTGTAATGAACAAAGCACACGCGTATCATACGACGTTTTTCAACACACTTGCGAGGAAAAAAACAATTAGGTATCGACATTTTTCAGTCACAAATCAGCAAATTATAAACGAACAAATGTTTGCACAAAATGGCGCGGTTTATTTTTTCGCGCGCCGTATCTTTGGTTGAATAACTATGCGCGCGCAGGTTAAGTCCAGAGACACCGAACATTCAGCCACAATATATTAAACTAAATAATTATGTATTTCTAATAAGAATTTACGGTAATTAATGATTTAAAATATTGTATTTTTTAAATGCTTTAATAGATAATTAGATGAAGTATAATCTTATCTTATCAGATGTTGACTAAGTACAACAAGTTTATTTATTTACAAAATAACAAATCTTTTGGTAACAACCTCTTTACGGATATTAAAAAAAAGTGGAATAAGAAAAACACTAGTGCGGTAATGAAAAGTAAAACGCACTAGTGTGTAATAAACCGCATTCCGGGCGTAAGACTAAAGAAAAAATAGCAACTTTACGAGCAAGTGTGTTGAAAATATGTTTATGGATTATGATTGAAGGTCACGGATAACCCTGACAAGAACGCTTAAACGAATTTACGACACGATATTTTAGCAGGGCCGACGCCGACGTCGACTTGATATTGATTGTTAATCGAAGTGATAACCTGTTATACCTGTGCATAAGGCATTGTTCATCCCAAACGTATTGTCGGTCGCTGACTGTGAGCGCGCGTTACGCAGTTTATTGTTTTTCCATATTATATTCAACTTCTCGTTCACACCGAAACGATCATACGCAAACTGATTATACGTTCATATTGGGGCTGACAGTAAGCATACTCACAGTCGGCGGCGGACAATACATTGGTGTGAACAACGGCTAATACTTTGCTGTACTTTATTTAAATTCAATACTTTACTATGAGTATAATCGAAGCCGTGTTGGAGTTGATAGGATAAACAAAATGTTTACTAACTTTGACAAAAACAAAACTGCCTTTAAAATCGACAAGTAGGTAATATGTATATAAAATTATAAAATACATAATAGGTTCGTGTAAAAGAGGGTTGCCTCAGATTCCCTCATCAGACCCTGACTTGAGGCTAATTAATAACTTTGAAGTGTGCTCTTTAAAATAAATAAAAAAAATTGAAAAACGGTTCTCAAATAGGTACTTAATGAAAAAAAATTTTGGACACACAAATAAAAATAACTTATAGCCTCCTCGTTTGTTTGAAATCGCTTAAATTCTTCTCACATATATTTTAGTTTTAATGCTGTATTACTAAAGTTTTTCTAAGGAGATATAAATCACCTACCGTAACGTATCTATAGCGTAAAGTGTATTGCTGGCGATTCAATCAATGGCTTTGGAGTGGCAAAGCGAGCACGTAGCCACTTCACAACAACGATGAATACCCCAACCGATCGACTGCGTACTTCGAATTCTGCACAACGGAGTTTTGCGATACGATGTTACTACTATGACCCTATATTAACTGATAGTAACTGTTGTAAGTACTATCAGCAAAATTGATTCGTACACCACTTCATCGACATTTCGTTTGAACTTTTGAGGATGTCAAATTCGTATTCTTTTCGAAAGTGTCTGTTGCACATATGACTTTTTTAATATTAAGCTCACTCGGTCAAACATCGCTCAGAATTTCTGTCAAGTGCAATGAATTTAACTTGCAGACATTCTTTCTGCTTTTGTATAAAGTATATACTTGTATTTCCCGCAGCTTCGCCCGCGTTCAAGACAAGAAACAATAAAATACCGTTAAAAATATTCCATGGGAATTTATTAAGAGAAATATCCTTTATCTTTTCCAGAATCTCAAACTATCTCCATAGAATGTTCTGTAATGTATTGTATTTTTTGCAATTCATGACAAATTCAGCATTCAGCCGTTTTAGCAGATTCAGCAGTTTTAAGCGTGAAAAGCCAATAGACTCACTTTTTAATAATATTATTTATCAGAAATCGTTTTTGCAGATTAGAATATCTTTACTTCATGATGGACAGACAATGTGTGTAATGTGTATCTATATTATAGTATTCTATACCTATGTCAAAGTATTCAAAAAATAATCAAATCTCGATAAAGCTAAGCGTCCACAGGTCGATATCGTACGCATCGGACCGGTCGCATCAACCGCATTGTTTTTTCATACTGCGTCCACTGTGTCGGCAGCGATCGTCGACGCAAGTACCAGCAATCGGATTGCCGTCACCAGTTTCATATCAGCGCGCAGGGCGCGTCCACTGATCGGCATACTGGATGACGTTAACGGCACGCATCGCAAATCGCATAAGTTGCCTCTTGGAGCATCGGTGTCGGCCTTGCCGATGTGTGATCCGTACAATGCGGATCAGTGGACGCACTTGTGTGACTTTCAATACAAAGAATACTACGATCCGATTTATGCGATACGTCCGATGCGTACGATACCGACCTGTGGATGCTTAGCCTAAACAGACGCACAAGTTAGGTATTGACAATGTCATGTAGAATAATGACAGGTTTGTTTCCAAGGCAACGAATGTTTAGACGAATTTCGACTTAATTGCATTTTATGTGCTGTAAGAAAATAAGCTGAAGGTGGGGTAATCAATTTGGCCGATAGTACATATTGTGAGTACCCGTCTTGATAAAATGTTTACAAACCGCGTTTGAGGTAAGCTAAAAATCTTATTTTAGTGAAAGTAGGCACCTGTATATTCAATGTTTCTGAAAATTACTCGGTTTAAGGGTGCGGTTCTACTGAGGCGGAGCGGAGCGGAGCTGTGTGCGATTTACCAATCGCATGGCTTGAAAACCACGCGAGGCACAATGAGATGTGGATTTCAAGCCACGTGATTGGTGAATTGCGCACAGCTCCGCTCCGCTTCGCCTCAGTGGAACCGCACCCTTATTATGGAAAAGGACAACGAGACCATTATGTATCTACTAAGACGATAAAATATATATTTTAAGTTTTAAAAATATTTATTTTATTTTTTAGTTTTAAATGAATTTATGCGAGTATCACGATAAAACATAAATTTAGTATTATGCAATTTTATATTATGGATAAACAGACAAAAATACCTTTTTAGGATCTATTGCGTTACTAAATTACCCACTAATATTCCCGTCCAAAAGTTGATATAAGTATTCATATTGTAAATGTACCTAAATGATAAGATAAAGTGGGATAACAAAGGTAGGTACAGCATTACAAGTAAGGTACAGAATTTTTCAATGAAATGTTGGATAGCGTAGCATAAATTTACGTGAAGTTATTGAGTGAAAACTCGGAATCAGTCGTTCCATCAGTAGCTGTCGGGGTAAATCGACCACAGTAACCGATTCTATTTCATTTGAAAGTCTAATTTAAATTCAACTTACTAATTTAATTTAACGCTTGTAAGATTGTAATTCGCGGAAAATTACAAAATCGTGATGAATATTAGTGAAATGCAAAAAAAGAATTCTATCTGTGTCATATTTAAATTAAATTATATATTTTTGTAAACACTGAAACATTGTTATCTGTGCCGGTGCAGTTTTCAAAGAATAAATTGCGCTTGGATACCTTGATATTTTCATAGATTCAAAAATTGGAATACCTACTAAAAACTGTTATCCTGCGGTAACTAAACATATAGATTTGAACTAGATTTAACTCATACCCTACTAATGCCATCTTGAACTCGATGGCACTGTTGAATACGATTATCTAGTTTAAAGGTGCAATAAGTTTTCATTACCATAATTAAAATGTTCGTTCGATGTAGTTTCTTTAACTTGATAATTTCACTTGGATAGAACATGTTTTTAAACCATGTTCAATGTAAACATTTTCTCATTCAGAATTCTATTAAGAATCTATCTACTTGGGAATTCAGCCAACATCATACTTTACGTATTCGCTGAAAGAGATGTTTTTAGATTCGTTTTTACTTAGAGGTAAAACATCTTCTTTTCAATGAAAGTTTTAACATAAATATGTGTTCGCGTTTATTTCAGTACAGTTAATTTATATAAGTAAACTGTAAGATATAATATGGATCTTATTTAGAAAATGAATTTTATACACGTTTAAAATATTATTAGTTATTACGTAAATAACATTCAAATGTGAAAGAACGAGGGTTATTTGTTTCTGTTTGGTATTATTTGTACATAATACCAATTACTTTATATTTATTAATTTGTTAATAGCAGTATTGTGCAGGTTGTAAAAAATGTATGCAGCATTGCGTGCAGCTAACAAATTGTAGGTTTAGTGCAGCGCTAATTGCGTACTTTGTCATTCTTACAGCACGCAGCGCCTCTAAACTGTACCAATTCTCTTTGTTGCAGTCGGAACAACATGCCGTTTACACACCTTTTGTTTCATAACCAGAGTAAGTTGGTACATGTTTCACGTTAAAAAATGTAACGGTTCTGTGGTAATTTCAAACAGGTTGCTTGATAATGAAAAACAGAATAAAACGCGAAAAGCAAAGGAAATTGTATATTTTTATAGTACTTTTCATCAGCGCAAGTTCATTTCTATTCAGCTTAGGGTTACAAATCACGTCTACCTTTCGAATGTGAGTAGGTTCTATGGAACATATATAGGGAAATGTAGGGACAACTGAAGCGCGGGCCGTTATACCTACTTATAATTACGAGTATATACCAGATACCAGATACCAGAGCAGTTCTATGCAGTAATATTATCGTTAATAGTAACCTAGCAGAGACTAACTATTCCAAAACAGCAATTTGCAATCTGGGTTGAATGTTTCCTGAAGTAATTTAATGTACTCTTAGTTCTCTAAGTTCAAAAGCAAATGCTGATAGTTGCAACGTCTTCACGTAGTCACGTATTAGTGTTGTCAACGAGCCCTTACAAACTTTATAAATTGTACTGCGTTGGGTGCACGCCAACTGTTTATAAATGCGGTACATTCAAAATAACGAGAGAATTATTCTGAACGCCGCTAAAGTTGTTCGCGCATATTCTATTAGTTTGGTTAAACGTATTTTTAATTGAGTATTTCATTTATTGAGGTGTGCGTGCATTCAATTGTTTGATAACACTTACCTAGTAGTCTACTAGGCTATTAGGTACATATCTTTGAGTTTTTAGTTGGGATGTCGCATATTATATTAAAAAGCTAGATTCAATATAACGTATGTAGATAGGTATGTATGCTATAGTTAACTTTTAAGAGTCAGAAAATATTAAAAAAATCAGAACTCTCTCTCTCTCTCTCTGAACAGAAACTTAAACTGTTTTAAATTTTCTTTATACGACGTTAAATTCCCGAAACCATATTGCAAAATATTTGAAAGGTGTCATTTGTTTGCGCTACGTATAAAAAGCTAAGGCTTATACCTAATAATTATAACAAGATAACAAATCAAATACCAACTACATACACATCACAGCAACATTCGATATATATTATTGTATATTCGATATTCACTATAACCGTAGGTAAATGACAAATGATTACCATATTAGGTCGGCGATATTAGTGAACTGGACGTATATAATATAATGTTAATAATATAATTAATGATTTGGTATATACCTACGTTGCCAACCCTACTGTTTATACTAACACTAAGCGGTATAATTCTGTGCCTTCTATCGATTTATAACCGACTTCAATTTCGATAAGCAGAGACAACTCAAAAACTACTCGCCAGATGGATTCTCAAAATCAGCCCATAAAGACAAAAAATCGCTGAACAAACATATAAAAGCATATATACGGTCGAATTGAGAACCTGTTTCTTTTTTGAAGTAGGTTAAAAAAGCGCTGACGAGTTCAGTTAAAATGCTCCATATGACCAAATTCCACGCGGGCAAAGCCGCGGGCTTGGGCGCAGTGCTTCGGACTCCATACTTGTGGCATAATATAGAACCGTATTATGGGCACGGGACAAAAACGCTCCGTGGGTTCTTATAGGTGACAATGTGCGACCACAAATTAGATAATACAGATGTTAAACTTCATACAAAGTGCCCAAAAACAACTCACACATAGACACCGTTCACATAGGTACACCAAAAATCGGAACATATCGGACCACTTGGACCGCGGTTGTTATTTCTAGCAATATGACATTTATAATACACAAATAAGCAAATTTTCCTAAAAAATGGATAAGAAATGGAATTATTATAATTATTATCGAAGTGATTTTTTTTATTCGACGTTAAATTGCAAATTAAAAATTTTTAGACATCTAGTTGCTACAGAAAGGTACAATAAGTCCTTACTTGCTTGTAATTCAATGATTCGTTACTAAACACAAGTTAATGTAGGACGTAAGTAGTTCTTTGTACGTTAGAGTGTATATACCTTCGATTTTCAATAAATAGGTACATTAAATGAAGGATTATATTATTGGACATGTAAAATTATTTTCTTAGTGTTAATTTATGTAATAGGATTTTTATTTTGTTTCCAGTACCTAATATAGATACAAAAATATTATATAATACAAATAATATGAAATAAACGGATCATATGAGATCCCATAAATAAATATCATTATGATATTAAATATTACATGTTACCAGAACTGCCGCAGAAACGCGCTGGGTTTAGTTGCAAATTTGAGTTTACATTCACTACACGCAAAACGAAACAATTTTATTTCTATTATGAGTACCTACCTATGTCTCCAAGTACCTCCTCTCCACAAGTACGTGCAATCACATGATTGCACGTACTTGGTATCATGTCGTATAAAAATATATTATTAAAGATAACCTGAATTACCTGCTTTATTGAATTTTTCATCTAAGGACTCCCGTAATCTTAATTTACAATGATAGCATTATTATTGTAAATTAATTGTATAATTAGGTAATATAACTAACGCTTACTAAATTACATTACATTTTAATGATTCTAAACGTATACCTTTATTTTAATTTTTCCGTTTAATCCATACCAATAACTTAAATAACAAATCCAATCCACGACCTTTGCGGAGTCGTTAACCCTAAGGCTAACGCACACATGCATAACCAAAATCGAGGTACATACATGAGCTTAACTTCTGTACTATCCATATTTTGTGGTGCGACTGTGTATGACGATGTGTGACTGTGTTGGATAATGTGTCCACATGATTGAATTCATACAAGTGACATCAAGAGTAGAGCAGTAGGTCTACGAGGAACTAGGAATTTTTCAAGTAATAATTATTTATCTCTGTAGTAGGACTACTAGTAGGAGAAAAGATAAATTTATTTTTAGCGTGGAGTGGCAATTTTTAATCACCGCGACACAATAGATGCTAATTATTTAAGTTTGTAAATCTGTAATAGTTACGGGTAAAGTATCAGTGAAATGTTACAAAATGTCGAAAATATTTTTCGGTTCTATCAATTGATTTTCGAATCAAATCGCAAACCCATATTGAAGTTATAAATTAGCTCGCATTGTTATTTAACTATGTCTGCGGTTACGAAATCACACGACCAAATCCATCATTGATTGGACAATCAAATACACCTAAATTAAACTGTATTGTCGTTAAAAAATAAAACTGGAACGACGCCATGGACAGTGTTGATGAAAAAATAAACAAGCAAAATACGAACAGGACAAAATAAAAGTATGGTTTACGTTTCCGAACAATGGGTGTGTGAGATTGCGAGAATAATTCAGTGTTTTGTCAGCTTTAGAAAACTGTGAATTATTTTGTATATGCTGTTTCTGTGACCTGCTTTCTCCGGATCCAGTAGAAAGATTAATATTGTCAAACTAATATGTAAATCTTCATATTTATTATTAACTATTTTTTAAATAGATAAAGACAAAATAACGTTCAAATTATTCCATAAACAAGACAAAGTAGGAATAAAGTATCCCATGTTCTGTTTCAGGTCAAGAACTACCCACATGCCAAAGGAGATGTTTCAGAAATGTATGGCGCCTGGGTGGGTACACTGTACATTCAATAGGAAGTAGCTCATATTATTTGAAAGCTTTCCATAAATAAACTAATACCAGTGGTATTAGTTTTTTGGTATTAGATCGGAATAGGTCGTTTTTTCGACACATCAAAGAGTTTTTAGCGCCGAATTTATTGCACTAAAGATAGAGCGAGACGACACGATATGGTAGAACAAGGATGTACGCCTATACGTGACAGTGCGAAATTCGAAAATTTAATTGAGGCGTCTATTGTTAAAACCCGCTAAAATGGAATTTTATAAAAATTAAGCTAATGGTTGCAAAATAATAAAATTCTTATGTACTTGTTATCTAAATAAACAAAACAGTTCACAGTAAAACTTGCTTAAACCTTTCAAAAAACGTATTTCAAAATAGACGTTCGTTGCAAACTCCGCTAAAATAGCATTTATTCGTTTCATTATCCGCTAAAAACGAATGAACCAATCACGGCACGGCAATCGAGTCACGTGACAGCTCAAACAGTATGGCGGGTTTTGGTAAACGGTCGAAGGGTAGTCATGGTTTTTTATCATTTAATGTAATTAAAAATAGGTGATTTATTGCAATATATTCAAAAGTGTGATCCTAAAGATACCCGAAAAATGTTATGCAATATAACAAAGTCAAGACGCACGATGAAGGAAGCAAAATGCTACGTACAAATCGGACAAAAACCTACATACTTCTGCATGGCGTTTGAAAGTGTTATGCAAAATGTTGCAGTGATTGATTTTTTTTTCGTACTTCATAATATGGCTACGTGGATTTAAATGGTTTTGGGGTTTTGCAAATCCCGACTTTAATTCAATATTTCACAATATTAGGTATAAATTGAGTATTTTGAAGATTTTTTGTTTATACTGTGAAAATGTACTGAAAATAATTTTATAATATTGCCAAACCTCTGAATCCAGGGACTATGTAATTAATCTTCATAAAAACTGTTGGACTGTATTTCAAAATGCACAAATAGAAATAAAATAGAAAAGTTAAAAAATATAATTTACCGATCTTTTTTTTTATTTTATTTTTATCTTTGTTGGTGAGTTTGTAACCCCATTAGTTTGTGTTGGGAAAACCGATTTTAATGATTCTTTATTTCCTTGAAAGCTTTTGGTATAGACCCATATAAATTTGAGCAACATCTGACGAGTAGTTTCGAATTAACTTAAATAATGTGTAAGGATGTTTTGTAGTGTGTATTTATGGTTTTTAACTTTTTTACTTTTTACTGTTTAGATTTTTATGATTCTCTTTTTATTTGAAAGCTGGTACTTGCATTGTGGTCTCATATAAGTTTAGGTGGCATCTGACTAGTAGTTTTTGAATTATCCTTAATAATTTTTATGTATGTATGTTACCATAAATCTTACTACTTAAGCGTTCCGATTTTGATCATTATTTTTTTAATCGAAAGCTACTACTTTAGGCTAAGTCCCGTAAAAATAACTCATAAACTACTCGTCTGACGGACTGTGACAGATCCGATTTTTACGGGACCTAACTTAAAGCCCCAGCTTTCGAGGAAATAAAGAATCATCAAAATCGGTTTATCCAACACGAAGTTATGGGGTCACAAACTTACCAACAAAGACAAAAAAATAAAAAAAAGATCGGTAAATTATTATTTTTTTAACTTTTCTATTTGTGCATTTTGAAATACAGTCCGACAGTTTTTACGAAGATTTATTCATAGTCCCTGGATTCCGAGGTTTAAAGCTTACGGCACTCCACTACGATAAGAAAATAATATTATTATACCAAAATAATTGTTGATAGATAAAAATCCTACATATTCAAATTTCAATTAAACGAAAATTTATCAACGTTACCACATGTGGAATAAAACCATCCACATGACAAATTTTATCCGTATCAAAACCCGCCAAAATAAATAAAGTTCATTTCAAATCCCTCCATAACCAAAAGTTCACAACAAAACTCTCTAAAACAAAAACATTTTTAGTTACTGATTCATCTTTATAGCTGTTTTGAATTATATTTAGGGTAAGTCCGGGGTAGTTGGCCATAGTTTTTTTAAAGCGTTGTTATAAAAAAACCTTACAGATTACGATATAAAACTTACCTTACTTTTTGATTTTTTTTCGGTAAAATTTTCGTTATATCTCAGCTCTTAAGCACGACGCAAAGCGAACTGAGCTCTTACTAGCTACATTAAGTGAAGGATTCCATGTTTTTTTTCGATTGGCCAACTCTCCCGTATGGCCATCTACCCCGGACTTACCCTAGTTGTTTATGTATTTGTAGACGTCTAATAAGGTTTTTAAAATGATTGGTTTCCTGTAAGTTACAACTATTTGAAATATACATTTATTTTTTGTTTCCTGAACATTTTGTTAAAAGTGTTTTAGCGGGTTTTGAATCTAGACGACAGAATTATTGAATACGCAGATGTAGCCAAGCGACCTTAGTGCGTTAAGCCGTTAAGCTATGCGTAGTTCGACATTAACACTAACATGAACGCATACACAGATGGAGCCGTAGCATTAGGTAAATAAAATGAACAATATTTCAAGGTGTCGTTTTTAGGGTTCCGTACCCAAAGGTTAAAATGGGACCCTATTACTGAAACTTCGCTATCCGTTCGTCCGTCCGTCTATCACCAGGCTGTATCTCATGAACCGTAATAGTTACACAGTTGAAATTTTCACAGTTGATGTATTTCTGTTGCCGCTACAACAACAAATACTAAAAAATAGAATAAAATAAATATTTAAGTGGGCGCCCATACTTTCGACGCCTCAGCGATAGTTTAGTTACCTTTCGGTCCAAGAGATGGCGTTGTGGCTAATATGTAACTACAATAAAGAAATTAAATATTTAAGTAAGGCTTTCATACAACAGACCAGATTTTTTGGCGTTTTTATACATACTTAATGGTACGGAACCCTTCGTGCGCGAGTCCGACTCGCACTTGGCCGGTTTTATTTTTTTATAATATTATAAACAACATAATCGCGTTATATTGAATGTCAGCATTAAAAATCAGCATCTTTTGTTGCGGATGCGGATGCTGATGCTGATGCTGATATTCGCAACATCCCTGGTACCTACCAACTCTGGCAATTAAACATTAAAGTTTTCATGGTAAGTAATAAAGTGTATTTTTGTTTGTCTAGAATAAACGCAATAACAACATTATACCCTTGATGTGTATTGTAGTATTTCCATTGTAAAGCACAAGGCAGCAACGTTCCGTTTTGCTTCCGCCCGCTGCGGCAGTACATTGTATAACTTCGCTTCTCATATCTCCGCCGCAGCAGCTGTTGTTCCATTATACACGTACCTATACTAATATTGCAAAGCTAATACAGACCAACGGCTTTTAAATGTAGAGGTGATAATAATATAAGAGTAGCGTTGTACAACGAGATCTATAGTGACTAACAATTTACTATAAAAATGTTCTCGCTTGTTGAACAGACTATAAAAGGGCATAAAGCGAATAAGAAAAGAAAGAGATAAATTACTTTCATAATATTTTTTCAAGTTATGTATGAACATTTAAGTAGAAAGTAAAATACAATACCACTTTGTATTTCATTTTCTAATCTAAAATTCAAAATGCAAATTTACGGTAATTCCGGGGTAGGTGGCCATAAGGGAGAGTTGGCCAATCGAAAAAAATATCGAATTGTTCACTAAATGTTGCGAGTAACAGCTCAGTTCGCTTTGTGTCGTGCATAGGAGCTAAGTACCTACCTAATAACAAACATTTAGCCGGAAAAAATCATAAAGTAAGTAAAAACCACGTTTATTGTTTTGTGTAATGTAAATATTTCTTAGATGGTTCATTTTCTTGAGATTTCTTGAAATAGTGGTAATTTATGTATTTGTTATCAATCAGGGATGTTATGGATATCCGTAACCGTAACCGTATCCGCTAAAAAAGTTTTGGATAATTTCGGATAAGGGCAGAGTCTAAATAAAACCCGTTACGACAGGTTTTTGTTTCACCACTCACGCGCCATGTAAATATGGCATATTTTGTTATTTTTAGTCGTAAATGAGTCAGATCAATATTTTTTGGTCTCATTAACAGAGATGTTCGCATTGGCCTCATGGGAATACTAGTTCCCCATGCCCAGACACCTAAATAATAATAATATTAAAAACCGCATTAACAACGTTGTCGGTATTCGGCCGAATTTCGAAAATCATGACTATATAGGTACTACTACATGAAATCGATTAAAACCAACCATATAATTGCTGTTGATCAATACCCTCATCCTACCATTAATTGATTACGGAGATGTGTGTTACCCGGACCTCACCGAAGAACTTCTCAATAAACTAGAGCGCCTCCTTAACAATTGTATTCGATTTATCTTCGGCCTTAAAAAATATGATCACGTCTCTGTATTTCGCCGTCAACTAAATTGGCTCCCAATCCGTGAGAGGCGTAACTCTAGGATTCTCCTTTTACTATTTTCTATCTTAAACGATCCCACTTCTCCGCAGTATCTTAAAGATGACTTCCAATATCGGTTTACAACTCATGACAAAATTCTTCGGTCGAGTACTAACTTTAGAATCAATATTCCACCGCATAGTAGCGGATTTCTCCAATATTCCTTCAGTGTACAGGCATCGCTACTCTGGAACTCCTTGCCCACGGAGTTGAGGAAGGTATCCACCAAGTTCTGTTTTAAGAAACGACTCCGAGAACACTTTCTTAATTCCATCCTTAATTGATATTTAGGTATATTCCACCAGATTGTAACGTATTGTGCAGAAACATGTAAGTATATATTTTTACTATGTGTATATTGTATTATTGTACTATGTATATATTGTATTGTGTAATATTATATTGTATGGTATATATAGGTATATATTTTTATTATGTATTATTTAGGTATGGTATGTTATAGTATATATATATAGGTATTAATTATTCATATATTTTGTAAGCATTATCTTCTCCCTTGTATTACTCTTTTTTTTCACAGTTCGTACACCTACTATCTGCCTTTTCAGCATCTACCCAGGGCGGACTGGTAGAGAATGCCATCAGGCATTAAGTTTTTGCCCTTGTATACCCTAGAATAAGGTGTTACTAAATAAATAAATAAAAATATATCAATTTCAACGACAAAATATATAAAAACTTTCATCCTTCCACATTAAGGTCTCCGTTATTTATATGTGCAGTAACTTACATCTATATTTTCTGCGTCATCACTGCGTCATCGTCTACGTATAAAACAAGTCCACTACGGACGTTTTCATCACGTTGGAGTGACGTAGTGGCATTCTCATTTCCTTTCATATGACAATCTATGTTAGCCTGGTTGTTTTATGCCTTTACACTCGATGCTCAGATGTGTAGGACTAAATGTTCCATGCAGTGCGTTTCGATAATTATCGAAACTCGCTTTCTATTTCCGAATGCCCGACACGTGGAAATTGCAAGTCGATCCAGGCCACAATGTAGGTGTTTTTATTGTTTTGTTTGACATTTTGTTATTGAATGTAAGCTTTGAGCGGAAATTATTGGTTATGTTTTTTATTTATTTTCATTCACGTGTTGTAATAGTTTACCGTTAAATATTGTAGGAAAGAACTCTAAAGGTTCTCATTCTGAGAAGAGACGTGTGCACAGCACTGGGACAGAATTATGGGTTGCGATGATGGTCGTAAAAAGAATACTTACTTACAATACTTTCCTAAAATTATACATTCCCAATCATATTAATGATAAAATGCAAGTGAGGCGTAGAATTTCCATTTCTCGATGGGAGTGAATTTTCACAATGTCTGCTCGCTGGCAGATATTCAATGTTTAATATTCATGTCTAGCGAGGAACTTTGCTTCCTTGGCCAGAAATTAGATATTCGTTTCTCAGCAGGAACTACGACATTAGCCTCGGAATATTAAAACTTGCTTTCGAGGTACTCTCGCTACATTTAATCTTCACTTGTAGTTCCAAGGTTAGGACCGTACGATCTATACTGTATAATATTAAGGGAACTAACTATTTTTCTTGTCACTAAAATTTAAATTTGTCATCAAGTTGTATCTCCTAATGTTAGCGGTATTTAGTCTTAGTGGATAAAACAGTTAAATACCGCGATAGTTTGTTGACAACCATTAGTATTGTGTAACGCCATCTATTATCACCCTCGAGAAATCTATAGGTCCGGCTATAAATATTGCGAGAGCGATGGCTTGATTCCACTCAGTGACGAGTTGAGGTAGTCAAGTAATCGAGTAATTACTATTATACCCCGTGCTATAGAACGTATTGTTATTATGGTAAATTAAGGTGTTGCTTACACTAATAAATAGATATATCGCCACGAAATATTTCGAAATAGGTACCTCGTATCACAGGTGACCCGTATTGTTAAGTATATTTTATCCCTTGTGACATTAGCTATTTACAAAATAACTTTGAGCTACTTGCTTTGAAATGCCTAAGAGGATATACAGACACGCATATTGCATTAAAAGTGATATACCTATAATATTAGGTCACAGTAGTTTTTGTGAAATCGCTTTTTAATATTGTTGGTGGCGCCCCTGGTGTTGCCAATGTCCATGGGCGACGGTGATCACTTACCATCAGGTGACCCGTCTGCTCGTTTGCCTGCTTAGGCTATAAAAAAAAATAATAATATACAAAGCTTCATAAATAAATCGTTAGAAGTTAAAAATAAAACACGATGTAGATTTTATTTATTACGCTGTTACTTTAATTGCTTCAAAATTACAACACCATGTAACCTTTAACGTTTTGCATAATGTTGGATGTACGGGTAGAATTTGTTACGCTTAATTGAAGCTATGCCCTTTAAGCATCAAAAACTACCCACGGTATATAAGGCGAACCTTTTTTTTTGTTAACGAGGGAACTTCAAAAAGAACTTGTTAACTTCAAAAGGTACCCTGTGCCCGTGGGAGCGACACAGGGTTATGTGGGGTTTTTACTCACTAAAACCCCCCCGGTGGCCGTCTTCGACGCTATGTGGAGGACTCCGGGATCTCCAAAGGAACGCAACCGGAGCCCTCCGAGCGCAGTGCATTTCGGCTCCTCCAGCGCGAGTAGAATCCCGCGCGGCACCTTTTGTTTATGATGGTATACGGCCAACCTCATACCATTATCCTTCCCGGGGCTGCTGATTGGCGGTTCGAGCTCCCACTCTTACCGCCTGCAGCCCCGAAAGCCCCCTTTTAGTCGCCTCTTACGATCAGGCAGGGGAGGAACACTTACAAGAGGATAACATCTTTGAACAGCGCAGGCGGCCTCGGGTTATCAAGCGAACCTGGAACACTTAAGGGAGGATTACATCCTGAAAAGTGCAGGCGGCTTCACTAACATCAAAAAAATTTATGCAAGACGTGTATTATTCCCATCTATGTGGATATCCTAATAACCTGTTAACATTTCGTGTTTTATTATTGCATATGGACTCCCATCCCAGAGTGCCTGGTGTAGTGTATGGATATAAACCAGTTACTTGTCTCGAGCGCATACGTCACACTGTGCGGGTCACACCGGGCTCAGTTGTTATCCGACCGTCGACCGAGTAAGACGTGGTGGTGCGTAAGCGAGCCAAGTGTCCTTAGATAACGGGAATACTACACCTGGGGCAGGCACCGTGCATGATGGCCGGTTTGGTGATTGTAAAACGAAAAGTTCACACCATCTCTCTCTGCTGATGAAGAATGGGTTATAAAATGGTCGACCCATGCATCGAGTGGTAATTTGTTTCGTAGTCAAACCAGCGCCAAGTCATTCCGCTTACGGATTCTATGTATATCAATCATTCACAATAATTTTTGTGTCCTGTCCTTATGTCCGAGAGTGAATGTGTGTGGAGTGGATGGCCGAACAGTGAGATGTTATGTATTCTCTCATGTTTAGGGTGATGTGTGTGTGTTAACTGTATCCTGTAGATGTCTAAGAGCGCCTGGGGGCAGGCGAGTTTTTTAGGATGGCCGTGTTAGCGGTATTTAGTCTTAGTGAATAAAACAGTTAAATACCGCGATAGTTTGTTGACAACCATTAGTATTGTGTAACGCCATCTATTATCACCATCGAGAAATCTATAGGTCCGGTTATAAATATTGCGAGAGCGATGGCTCAAAGATAATTCCACTCAGTGACGAGTTGAGGTAGTCAAGTAATCGAGTAATTACTATTATACCCCGTGCTATAGAACGTATTGTTATTATGGTATATTAAGGTGTTGCTTACACTAATAAATAGATATATCGCCACGAAATATTTTCTTTTTCAAATAAACAAAATGTGAAGCCAGGTTTGAATTATCAAATTAATGTTAATATTATGCGTAAAATAAGAGATGGATTATCGATAAAATTGTAGTCCATTAGATGAATATCAACTTCGTTCTTATAATACTCGTACTAGTTATATTACTTAAATACTTAAATAAATTAAATAATAACTGAGCGCCTTCAAAATGTATGCATAAGGTTCATATTTGGTCTCCGAAAAATATGATCACATTTCCGAATATCGCACCAAACTCAAGTGGCTCCCAATTCGGCTTCGCCGTAATGCTCATATTCTCAGTCTTCTCTACAATGTCTTATTTGATCCAAAATATCCTCCATACCTTAAAGATAACTTTAAATTTCTCCATGTAACCCATGTTCAATCCCTGCGCTCCTCTAAAAACCTCATCCTTAGCACTCCTTCACATTCTACTTCCTTCTATCAAAATTCCTTCTCAGTCACTGCCGTCCACCTCTGGAACTCCCTACCCCATGTAATAGTCGATGATGGAGATGAAATAAGAACACTTATTTTGCATAGAGGGCACCAATATATTTCGTCTTCACTTTAATATTTTTACACACGTCTTCAGTCTTTAGTTTTTAGTACAGCGAGAAAAATATGGTCGCTCCGTCTGACCAGCGAGAGAGAGAGAGAGGGCAGCACCACAGACAGTACAGATATTTTATACCAAATCAATGACAATATTGCTACAGATAATACATCTAATTCTACAGATAATTCGTCTCGCTGGCTCCCTAAACTCCTTCAAAAAGCTAGTTAAAGAACATTACCTACAGGTTCAATAATGTTAACCTTATCCGATCCTTTTATTGCTATCATAATAAGTTACCTTTTTCTGTTTGCCTTAAATTCGAGAATTTGATATCTAGCTCCTTTCACGTCTGTCACTTATTTCTATTTTTGCTAAAATTTGCTATTAGTAAACCCCGCCCTTAATTTGTATCTTTATCTTTTCCTCTTTACCCTAAGGTTGTCTGGAAGAAATCGTTCTTTAGCGATAAGACCGCCTATTGTATTTCATTTTGTTATATTATGTCTCTTTTATGTTTCTCTATATGGTGTACAATAAAGAGTATTATTATTATTATTATTAAATAGCTTAGTGCTTAGAATACTAGATCTGTCACCAAATAAATCGGTCGTAGGTAATTAGGGAAAAATAGCAATAGTAAAATTACACTACAGTACAAGTAAAGTAAAATTAAACTAAAGTTTGATTAGGTTAGTTAGGTTGCTGTTTTAATTGACGAAAAAAGAAGTCCTTGTGACATCTGTGACAGAATCAGTATTATTGGTGATCTCTTTAAATTAGTTTGCTTAAATAATTATTAGGCCAAACTTATAATAATGACACATACAAACCACATTAATTTGGTAATAGACTTTATATCTTCATAATTTTAGGTAATTGTTGGGGAATTTTAATAAATTACTTATTTATGGATTATTGGCTACATTTTCGTGATCTACTATTTTGCGGGAAAACCCTATTATTTAAGGAACACAAAACTAATTAAATTGGCGATAGCTTAAATGATACCCTAATTTTACAATATATTTATATTTTTCGGATTTTTCTGATACGGCAACTCAATTGATGCAAACGGGGACACTCACTTTTTCGGATATGGCAACTCTGAGTAGTACACCCTTAGTTTCCATGTACCGAAATTAATATAAAATGGTTTCTGATGATTTGTAATTGTGTTTGTGATATAAATAAAATCTGGTTTCTAGTTAAATTAAATTTATTTCATATTTTATATTGAGAGATATCGTAGTCAATACGATTTTTAGTGAAATTCAAATAAGATTCAAATGTGCTGTAGATCTAATAAGTGTTACGAATTTATATGTGTCACTGTAAAGTTAAATCGATAACAGAATCAACACGTGGCAAGCGAGCTCCATTACATGTAAAATAAGATTGATTGCTTTTAATAACAAGTTTCGCGTCACAACTAAAGCGTCCTTGCCAACTCATTGGATTCTCATCAATTTTGGATCTTCTATTCGTTAATTTCAATACGGATCGTTGATTTTCATTTTTAGATGAAATCAGAAGGTTTAACCGATTTATTCATTACATAATTAAATTATATAATTGTTTTACTTAAAGAATAAGTAACAACTTCAAATAAAAGCTGCAAAATTTACATTTTGGTATACCTATATTAAAGCGAAGGGTCTCATCACGAAATACCAAAAACTGCTTAATGTAAAAAATATTTCTAAATATAAAAGTTAAGGATTCTGATTAAATTTCGTCTTTGAATTCTACGTACTTATCGGTTAGCCGTAAGTAGGTATTGCTTGATCATACTACAACTTATGTGAGGAATTTTCTAATACAGTTGAAGAAAGAATATTTTTATAACACGAAGTGTTATTGTTATTATTATTAAGACTCTCAGTGTTACCGAAGGCATAGACATATACAAATTAGATATAAGTAAGTATAAATGTTCCGCGACCCGAAAATAAACCTTTATCTGTTATTTACCTAAGCCTTGAGCTAGACCTATCGCTTCGCAGAAAGGGTCAGTACTAAATTATCTATTAGACCAAGAACCCGTGAACCTTAAACCTACATTAGAGTATTAAACTTGGAAATGAATAGGTATCAGGTAGCAAAGATATATTTAATTGCTACCCAAAATGATGACAGGATGAAACATAATATCTCTTCAGTTTCTAAAAGAAAAAAATAGTTTTAATAATTAAATTTTTCGACTAAATTACGCTATACTTTGTTATTTCTTCACATGCATGCGTTTAGTATACATGTTGTGGACCAGGTGATTAATGCGGGCATTATTAATAATGTGCGAGCATTATGAATAATGCCCAGCTCTATCGGGCAAAGTGATTAATTTCTATCTAAACTTCATTATTAATTATCACATGGCACGGTCATTATTATATTGCTACATGAAAATTGGGCAATTTGATAATAAAGCCTTTGACACGGTGCGGGGAGGGAGCAACGATTAAATATACTATAAAAGTCGATTGAAACATTAGGACGGGAGCCATAAATAAGTAAAAACAATGAATATTCATTTCCATCACTACTCAGTCAAATTCTTCAAGGTGTAGGTAGGTCGAATTGGTTACAGAACCAAATTAGCCTACCCCTACTCCACGTAGTCTTGTATGCCCTACCCCTAGAGTGTTTTTTAGAACCCGGAGGCGCGGAAGGAGGGCAGCCCCCGCCCGCTGTAACAAAACGCAGCTGCGCAGGTGATCGTGGGTGTCTGTGCTTTGTTACGCAAGGGCGAAGCCCTTATGCCGTTATGCTTTATGCCCTATATTCCGCGTTTTTACGATTCGGCCAAACGTTGATAAATGTGTGTATTATTCTGCCCAAAAGGTAATGGGCAATATGTATAATGCCCGGTCAATTTAGTTAGTTGAATAAAAATTATCAAGTTGCTCACTCATATTGGGCATTATTCATAATGACCTAGCATTATGTATAACTAGCTGTTGCCCGCGGCTCCGCCCGCGTGGAATTCAGTGTGTCACAAAGTTATTCCTGCGTTAATCCCGACCCCACACATATTAAGACACACTCCACACATCTTAAGAACAGTTGATTTTTTACTACGTTTTAGTCATACCGTACATCATACCGTACAAAAATCCGTTATGTAGATCTTGAGAAAATCGATAAAAAGACTTTAAGATATAAACGTCGGGGTTTTTTCATTCCAAACTATTATATTTTTAAACTACATTGGTAGTTTTTCATTCGGGTGCCAAAACATAAAGACCAGCTAAAGCGATGCTGAGTTGATCATGAGAAAAAAAGCCGGTTCGATTCCCGATATATTATGTATAGATATCCCGATATATAGATATTAATGAGCCCGCGACTTCATTCGCTCATGGAAGCTTTTCCCGCGTAAATCTCGATCCCGCGGGAAGTCAGGAACAAAAAGTAGCTTATATAATGCTCCATAACCTCCTCTACCTCCCACTGAAAGTCCCATAAACATCTGAACCCACGACCTCATTCCCGGGTATGAGTTTTTACCGCGTGAATCCTAATCCCGCGGGAATTCAGGGATAAACAGTACCCTATATGTTGCTTCAAAACTTCCTCAATCTCCTAGTAAAGGTCGCATAAAAATTTAAGCCCGCAACTACGCGCAGGAGTTTATTCCACGTAACTCCAGATCCCGCGGGATTTCCGGGAAGACAGACTTGTTAGTTTGTAGTTTGTTAGTTAGTGACTTGAATATTGCAATTCGACGATTGAGGACCCATTCTTCGCCCGGACCCGATGGAGTGCCACCTTTTGTACTAAAGGACTGTGTTGGTGTATTTAAACGGCCTTTGCTACACATATTTAATTTAGCACTCAATTCTGCAACATATCCATCTCAGTGGAAGATTTCCCGGGTCACTCCTATTCCCAAGGACAGCTCTGGATTTTACGTTGAGAACTATAGGCCAATAGCGGTTTTATCAGCGTTCGGTAAATTATTTGAATCAATTATAAACCGCCATATTACCAGGCAGGTAAGCGTACAGCTTAGCGACGCTCAGCACGGGTTCCGACCGGGGCGGTCGACCGTCACAAACCATATCTGCTTTATGGACTACGCTTCTAAAGAAATGGATGTAAAGAAGCAAGTGGACGCGGCATATTTTGATTTTAAAAAAGCCTTCGATCGCGTTCACAATGATGTATTGTTAAAAAAGTTTTCGGCCATAGGTTTTACCCCAAAATTACTCAAATTATTCGCGAGCTATTTTTCAAACAGATATCAGTATGTCCAACTTTTAGGCTACCGCTCTGACCCGTACGTCACCAACTCTGGCGTCAGTCAAGGCAGCACACTCGGTCCGACCCAGTTTTTAATTATGATTAATGATTTACCGAACGTAGTTAGATCAGCTGAATGCCTCATGTTCGCTGACGATCTAAAGCTGTTCATGGGAATTGCGAACACTGGCGACTGTGAAGCTCTGCAAAGGGATATCAACAGTGTTGTAAGGTGGAGTGAACAAAACCAGCTGGAGTTCAATACATCAAAATGCAAATGCATCACATTTACTCGCTGCAGTTCGCCCATTATGTCCCCTTACAACATTGATGGAGTTTCCCTTGAACGTGTGACACAAATTCGAGACCTAGGCATGACCATGGACAGGGAATTAACCTTCAATCCGCATATCACGGAGTTATGCTCTCGGGCATACAAGTCGCTCGGATTCGTCATGAGGCAGGCTGCTCAGTTCCGCGAGAGAAGTACAATTATTGCTCTTTATTATGCCTTTGTCCGAAGTAAATTGGAGTATAATGCTATAGTCTGGGACCCCCACGAACATAAATATAAGGAAATGTTGGAGAAGGTACAAAAAAAATTTGGCCGTTACCTTTACAAAAAACTTTACGGGTATTATCCATATCTGTACCCATCCCTATTTGTAGCAGGTATGATAGGAATCGATAGGCTGGAGGTCAGGCGAAAGTGTGCAATAATGCTGCACTATTATAGACTTCTCAATAACAAGGTAGATAGTCCAACAACGCTGTCACAGTGTCAGCTGTACGCGCCCGAGCGGCTGCGGCGTGGCCGCGTGCCGCGCACGCTGGCGGCTGGACCCGCGCGCACGCGCACCGCCGAACATGCGCCCACCGCACAAGCGGTGAAGTTGCTTAATGCACTGATTGCTCAGGAACCAGAAGTGGACATATTTTGTATGCCATTCTCTGCGTTCCTCAATCATTGCAAAAAATTTATTTGTAAAATTATATAAATAAGTTCGAATGTTAATTTTAAGTCTTATTTGTAATTTAATTTGTATATTTAATTATAATTTTAATTGTATTAAATTATGACTTGCAGTGCGCTTTGGCACGAGCTGTAAGCACTGCAAGTAATGTAAATAATAAATAAATAAATAAATTTATATTTAGAAGCTATTTATACCCCATACGCGAAGAAGGTTTTCCCGCGTAAATTCCGATCCCGCGGGATTTCTGGGATAAAAAATATCCTATATGTTAATCTAAGTTGCCCTCTATGTGTGTGCCAAATTTCATGAAAATCGGTTTAGTACCCCATACGCGAAGAAGGTTTTCCCGCGTAAATTCCGATCCCGCGGGATTTCTGGGATAAAAAATATCCTATATGTTAATCTAAGTTGCCCTCTATGTGTGTGCCAAATTTCATGAAAATCGGTTCAGTAGTTTTTGCGTGAAGAAGGTTTCCCCGCGTAAATTCCGATCCCGCGGGATTTCTGGGATAAAAAATATCCTATATGTTAATCTAAGTTGCCCTCTATGTGTGTGCCAAATTTCATGAAAATCGGTTCAGTAGTTTTTGCGTGAAGGAGTAACAAACAAACAAACAAACAAATACACAAACTTTGACATTTATAATTATTATTAATAGGATGCGCAATTTATCACCTGGTCCATAACATACATACGGTCAAGGCACTCACGGCACAAACTGTCACAACACGGCCACCGTGCCATGACTGTCTGTATTTGAAAAAGCACTAAGTACATATTTGGCAAGTTGAATCCAAGCTAGATAAATTCATCAGTTAATTTAAAGTGCAATGCTTGAAGAACCATAAAAGGGCAAATAACAGTCTGCCCACCAGCGAATTCGTTATTATAAGCAGGGTGTTGAAAAGCAAATAAGCTGCAAGAGCTCTTTTATGCTTCAATTATTTTTAATGATCCTCGCGATAATTTGCTGGCGCCAATGAATCTGCACTTTACTCTTTGCTCGGGGTATTTTTTCATCTACTGTTCCATAGATGTATATTGATTATTCTATTGTGAAATTCATATTTTCTATGTAAATGATTATTACAGTCAGAGTTGCTCTTTATTAAGTAAGTAAATTATTTTTGGGATTACCAGACACATTTCAATTCCACGGTTTTGAATCCATAAAGACACGTACCATACGGTGAAGACAATTTTATTATCTCCGGAGCTGTTACTTTATGCGCTATAAAACGTCATTTACAGAAGTTATACGAGGAATTGATGCGAGCTACTTGTAGTACTGGAGATGACTAAGAGTTGATAAAAAATTGTGCGATGAAAAAATATATTATACGCAACTGTTAGTTAACACAATAATGTCGAATTGGTTTTAATTTGAACGAAACGAAGCATAACGTACGGTTATCACCTGTAGAGGTTTTCTATCACAGATGACATTATATACAGATTGAAAGCTTCATACTAGGGTCTTAAACGAAACCACTACTATAGTACGCGACAGATCGACATGGCTTCCGGGGCAGGGGCGATGTATTACCACATCCCAAGAGGAAAATACGTCGAGTTACAAATCACCCTGTATAAATAATATTTTTTATGTTTGTGGTCGCAATTTGTTTATACTATTTGTTAAACATTTTGTTGCAAACTTATTTTATTTAAAAAAAATTGGTTGTCTGTAAAGTCGGTTTACTGACGATAGTTGAACGTGACAACATCTTAAGAAAATACTGATGGAATGGTAGCATCATTACCTTTATCGCTGTAATTATCGTTGCTATAAAAAAATGTGTGCGTGTACTAGTGTACACACGTATGAAGTGAAACTTCTTTACGGCAATATATATAATAATATATTATCATAATATAAATATATTGTTATAATTATAAATAAATTTAATTGTATTGTCTATTGTTCATCATCGTCATTGTTGGCAACTCAGTGCATCAATCGCTAATTATGCATTTCTCCCACTCTGTTTTCATATGTGAGGTGAGGAGACTGCACATGTATTTCTGAACGGTAAAGTCTGGTGGTGGGAGTAGCTCCACTTAAGCGACATGCTATCCCTACTCCACCGGAAAAATCACTATAATAGTCATCCTAAACTATCTTTGAATACTTAGTTATAATTTATTTACTGTTATATTGCAGTTAAAAACCTTTATTAAATATTTTACCAAAAAGACTAGTCGTTGCATACCGTATAACGAAACATTAATCTTTAGCTAGTCTATGCATATTATGTCATGTCAATGTGCCACAAACAAGTCAAAACAAACCTGGCTGGTTATAAATAATTTCGATAAAAAGCAAAACTAAAGAGTTACATTGACAAATAATGTCATCAAAGTAAACAAACGTCATGAAATCGTATTTAAAGTTACAGAAATTTATCAATAAAAATAAAGAAGGAATACAGGAAACATTAAAAAAGGTAACATTTAAAATTTATAAATGGTCCCAGAAGTCAATAACAAAGTAATAATTGGATACATTACCAAAATATCTACCTCCAAAGTAATCAAGTTGCCGAACGCAAAGGCCGATTGTGCTTCTTTGTCGCTCGTTCCGCGCTCTCGCTTGCACTTCAAGCTTTACATGGGACGCCTCAGAGCGAGGTAACGCCGCATGACGTCATGTTTTTCGTGCGTGCAGCCGGCTGTATCGAATTATAAGACGTTGTCACGTCAAAAGTGTTTTAAATCCTAAATGAATCATAGTTTACCCAATAATTTACCATCATTGAATCAGTATTTTATGTTTGGTCAGTTCTAGGTAAACGCGGGAAAAATGCAGCGGGTAAGAACCTACCAGTCACAGATAACACATATTGACTCCTCATACCACAAATTAGATAATACAGATGTTAAGCTTCATACTAAGTGCCCAAAAACAACTCACACATAGGCACCGTTCATATCATGGTTCACATACACTAAAAATCGGAACAATCGGACCACTTGGATCGCGGTTGTTATTTCCAGCAATATGACATTTATAATACACAAATAAGATAATTTTCCTTAAAAAATGGATAAGAAATGGAATTATTATTACTATTTTATCGAAGTGATTTTTTTTATTCGCCGTTAAATTGCAAATTAAAATTTTTTAGACACCTAGTTGCTACAGAAAGGTACAATAAGTCCTTACTTGCTTGTAATTCAATGATCCGTTACTAAACACAAGTCAATGTAGGGCCTAGGAAGTTCTTTGTACGTTAGAGTGTATATACCTTCGATTTTTAATAAATACAATAAATGAAGGATTGAGGAGGCTTTTTTGAGGAGGCTTAAAATTTATTATTACTATTTTTGTTGACTAATAAGAGAATTAATTTCTATGCCACATAATTGACATAGGTACAATAATAATAATAATAATAATAATTAAAGACCCAACTGTTAAAGATGACAAATGTCGGAAATGTCACAGTCACCCTGAAAATATCCAACATATAACAGGAGCCTGCCCCAACCTCACACAAACAGATTACACGCATAGGCACAACCAAATAGCTAATATCATGCATCAAAACTTAGCATTCAAACATAATCTAATACAAAAGAACCCATACACACCATATTATAATTACAAACCTAGCCCCGTTTTAGAAAACAACACACATAAAATATATTTCGATCGCGCCATACTGACAGACAAAACAATTCATTTTAACCGCCCGGATATTACCCTGCAAGACAAAATAAACAAGACGACTTACCTCATTGATATAGCTGTCCCCAATACCCACAACCTGCAAAAGACAATAGCTGAAAAGATTCATAAATATACGGACCTCAAAGACGAGGTCACGAGAATTTGGAAACAAAATAAGGTTTACATTGTCCCAATAGTGCTTTCAACTACAGGAGTCATCCCAAAATATCTTCACCATAGCCTTAAACTTTTAGACTTACCCCGTAACATGTACACTCAACTTCAAAAAGCTGCCATATTAAATACCTGCCGTATTGTGAGGAAATTTTTACAGATTGACGACGAAACTATATTATAAACGTACCTACCAACCAATCTAACCATAACTTCAACCCCCTTGTCATTTACTTGGCTAAGCCCGTAAATGACAATGTAACTAACCAGCAAAAGCTGTGAAAACAAACACTGATGTTAAAAATAATAATAATAATAATAATAAAAGTATTTATTTAATTTATTTATCCAAAAAGGGTTTACAATTAGTTTTGGGTGGACACTAGTCCCCACACTAGGATTCCCTGTGTCGTGGGTGACCAGTCTCTCCCCTCACATATTTGTTTTTTTGTTGTTGTTGTTGTTGTTGTTGTATACCTTTATTTTAATTTTCCCGTTTAATCCATACCAATAACTTAAATAATAAATCCAATCCACGACCTTTGCGGAGTCGTTAACCCTTAGGCTAACGCACACATGCATAACCAAAATCGAGGTACATACATGAGCTTAACTTCTGTACTATCCATATTTTGTGCTCATACTATGTACAGTTTATATATTCTGGTTTTGTAACTCATTTTTATTAGTTGAAAGACAGTTACTGTTGTTTTCGTTCACTCCACGTAAAAAACGAACGTAAGTAATTAAAATATTTTTGTCATTTATGTTAATAATTAACAATGAAACGATAAAATAAGTAGGTATATTATTTCAATTCACTAGGTATCTGTTTAATAATATCATCATTAAAACTGTTATTATCTTGAATCTTTGTTCTTAAATTAAATAATAATGATTTAATAGATATATAATGTGAAAAATAATATAATTTGAAAAACAACTTAGTTTGGAACCTACAATAACAACATAGGTATCTACTTAGTATTACAGCTTAAAAAATTGAAATGAAGTCATATTTTTGAAGTAATAAGTTTGAGAAATTGTTAATGTTATAACTAACTAATTGTTTAATTCCAGATGAAATTGGCGATTTGCCTCAGCGCATTTTTGGTCCTTGTTTCTCAGGCGTGTGAAACTACCCCAAAGTGCGATGTTTTAGTCCGTAATGTACACCACGAAAAAGAGATATTATTGAACAATAAGGACAGTCCTTATCAACTGGCAATTGACTATGTTACAAGAACACTGAATTCTTCAGTTACTACAATAATAGTGATGGCAAAGTATTTTCATCTGCAATTATAAATCTTAAAACAAAGGAACATAAGGATATACCTGGAATCACTAAAGGTTTTGCTAACACCGTTGATACCAAAAACAATATTGTGTACTTGGGTGGTGTAGATGGACTTTACAAATTCGATTACAAAACAAAAACAGCAAAACATAATTATAGATGGATCTGATCGCAGCGTGTGGCAGATGTTCTTTAAAATCGATGTTTATTATTCCACTTATCCAAACGAAAAAGGGTATGTCTTTAAGAATGGAAAGTCGGAAATAGTACCAGAGCTTGCTGGTACAAGAGCCATGCTGGTAGCACTCAATAATGACCTAGATTTCTATTTCACCAATTCATATTAGCTAGGTATAGTATTACTAGGTAAAGTATTCTAGGTATAGTATTACTACAAATCACCCTATATATTTTCTTGTATTATAAATTTAAAGAGTCTACATTCTACAATTTGTTGATATTTAATCAAATCGTTGCTCGATATCATTCATAAAACATTTTACAACCCAGAACAAAATTTTGCCTTTCACTATAAAATAAGACAAATCAAACGCTGGAATTCGGTTACGGAAAATTCGTTGACAAGTTACCAATATCGATATGGTTAGTTAATTCATAGAATACACTGTTAATGAAAGCTTTCAAAATGAAACCTGACATGAGTGAACGCTAACGAAGCGAAATAAAGGCTTGAAACAATGATGGTATTTACTTTAAATGTTTAACGACTAGGACGTTCATTACGAAAGGCCGTCTCTTCCATTTCACGAGAAAATATTGGATTACCAATCCTAAAAAGAAAATGTATTACAAATGTGTAGGATACAAAATAGAAATAATAATGTGACTGCAAATCAAATTTAAATAACAGCGTAATATTGGAAAGGAAACTACTACTACTATTTAGTTGGAATAAATTGTAACGAAGACAAAATAATTGTTCTTAATTCAGTTCATATTCTTACCTTATTAGGTACGTACTGTTTGTTGTTTTTGTGAAAAGTTTTTAATTCCTTGCAATAAAATAACTTAATAAGCTCACAAGTTATAAGCTTCAGTTTTCTTGGTTAATAATAACGGCCATTTATTCAATAACAATAATTATTTATACATCCATATAAAAGTAATCTCTGAGAAAGTGAGTACCTACTACTTGCATAGTGAGTAAAGTTATGTCAACAAATCGTTCAATGTATGTACCTACCGTTTTATAACCGTCTTCAAATAAAAGGAGGAGGTTCTCAATTCGACTGTAAGTCACAAAAAAATGCAATCGAATTGAACTTCCTCTATTTTCGAAAAAGGGTAAAAAGCTTTTTGTTTTGTAAAAAGTAAGTTACATCTGAAGGAAGTGAGCAACTTGTACCATTTTAACAATTTTTGTTAAAACTTATTTATTGTTTATTGAAGCAACGCAAAAATATAATCTTATTTTTGACTATTTACCGCCCTTGCCTCGCTTCGTTTTGGAAAACTTTGGAATTAATACCCACGCTGGCGCTGGTAAGAATGTCAGTGGGAATTGTTATAATAACTTTTTTTTTTGTTAACCGAATCAC
This sequence comes from Hesperia comma, assembly GCA_905404135.1. Taxonomy (NCBI): domain Eukaryota; kingdom Metazoa; phylum Arthropoda; class Insecta; order Lepidoptera; family Hesperiidae; genus Hesperia; species Hesperia comma. The sequence goes on along the minus strand of FR990021.1, from coordinate 6,952,376 downwards.
ATAAAAATTATCACTGCTAATTATCTTAAAATCATTTTAAAACCGTCAGTAAAAGCCACATCAGAGGTAATGCTTGATTCAATAACCTTAATAATTCGTTTTTTCCATTTCCGTACATATAACTACCTTAGTTTTATTAAACTTTCCTGTTATTGGTCCATCACAGTCAAGGTGAATAATCGAGTTTTGTAGATGAGATAATAGCAGATTGTTTCTAGCATATTAGGAAAAATAGTTTCAGAACTACTATTTCCCATAAAGTATCCATGGGATGTAGTTGTTTTTAATTTGAAAGTACCTAACTCTAGTTGAAGGGGACTATCAAAAATTCTTAAAATAATAATATAATACCTATAATATGGCTTCTTTCGGGTGTATGAAGGCTTTTCATAAATTATATTATAATTATTATTATTAAATATCTCCTATTTAGTGCAACTATAATATTTTATTAACTATAAACCCATAAAATTTTTAATTTAAACAGATTTTAATTAATTAATTTTATGGATAAAGCCATGTTCATAGGAATGTTACAGGTTGATTTATTACGGAACTCCAACGCAACTTTTAGAACTTTTGAGATAATCAAACGGAATAAACATCTTACGCTTACGTCAAAAGTCCCACGTAAGCTTAAAGAAGCGTAATAATTATTTTTCCGGGGCGTACCCTAATTAAAAGTGAAGGAAAAATTTGTTTTATATCTTATTCATGTTTACTTCACCGTCGTGTGTGTATAAATATTTGTTATGAACAAGTGTTTAGACGCGTGTGAATTCCTCAGAAATCTATAAAATTATGTCATACACGGAACTTTTATGGTCTACACCTTTTACGATAGTCGTTCTTTCCCTAAATTTGTTTAATGTCTGTCAGGCGACTTTATAAAGTAAGTAGGTATCCGTATACACAAGCACTAGCTTTTCGCCCGCAGCTTCGCTCGCGTGTACTACACCATTTTGGTAAAATAAATTATAATCGTTGCAGTTCCACAGAAAATGTACTTTCTATTAATAATGATAACGCTACACACTCATAGCTCAAAATTTCAGCTCTGTAGCTCAAACTTTATAGGCAAGGCGATGATGAGTGAATCAGCCAGAAAGTTCATTTTTATATGTAGATATATTATTTGATTTATTACTCCTGAAGGAATTTCAAAAAACTTGCAGGTACTGAGATAATGTACTTTATATTCGGGACTGTATCTCCTCTTTATTCCATATCCCGTGGGATAATCAAGAAACCCTGAAAATAGTTTTGAGAGAACACGTTGTTCTACTTGCGAAAATTCAAGTATGTGGTATTTATATATGGGAGATGGTTTTAATTAAACACGCAAATAGACATAAATAAGTATATTTACGCAAATAAATATCAGTGATGACAGTCAATACTATATAGCAATGTTTATTTCAGCAGTTCGTAAACTAGGTATCTAATAGCAACATTAGCATGACGGCATTACAATAGCATAATAATAATATCCTTAATTATTAACAATGTAGTTTACAGTGTAAACGTAAAATAGAAATAAAATAGTCACCTGACAGTTCAGAGCTCCGTGTGGAGCCGTGCCCGCGATCGGACAACTTCTGAGCCGTCTGTGGCGCTCCGAGCGTTTATAAAGGCTTGCTCGTCAATGGCGGGGAGTTGTATCCGTTTGTACCGGAAGCAGTACTATTTCCGTTAATACTTTAACTGATTTTTGTAACCGGAAATCAATGTTTGAAATCCAAATAAAATATATGCAGCGTTAAAAAAATAAATTCGAACACAAAATTATTTTATCTCCCACATATAGTTACGAAGTTAAGATCATTATTAATTAAAAAAAACCCATTTTATTCCCTATCCCGAAGGAATTTCGAAAAATCCTCTCTTATCACTTGCCTACGTTATATACCTAATCTATGTTTCAGCTCTATACCTCAAATGGTATAGGCAGGGCGATGATGAGTCAATAAGTCAGGCAGTCTATTTTTATATATACGATAATATAGTCCACACCCCTATTAGTGTTAACACGGTGGTAGCGTTAGATGGGGTTAGCGTTAACACGGGGTTAGCGTTAAGACGGGGTTAACGTTAACACGGAGTTAGCGTTAACACGGGGTTAGCCATAAGACGGAGTTAGCGTTAACACGGGGTTAGCGTTAAGATGGTGTTAGCGTTAACACGGGGTTAGCGTTAAGACGGGTTTAGCGTTAAGACGGGGTTAGCGTTAACACGGTGCTAACTTAAAACGGAGTTAGCGTTAACACGAGGTTAGCGTTAACACCAGATTAGCGTTAACACGGAGTTAGCGTTAAACACGGGGTTAACGTTAACACGTTGTTAGCGTTAACACGGGTTAACGTTAACACGGGGTTAGCGTTATGGTCAACGCAGTCAAAACAAAAAATAATACTGCATTTGTGATAATAATAATAAAATGAATGTATATAGAGTAATAACTCGTTTTCTTTCACAATTTTTTCGTGACTTTCTTCATTAATAAATGCACTTTGTTTATTCATATTTAAAACACTTTGTACACAAATTATACGATTACAGATATTCACTGTTTTACAGTGGGCCAAGAAAGTGGTGTACAAGTTTTCATTTAGTTGCCTAGTTATCAAAAGTTACATCAAAGTTCATAGGCAATATCACTGAAAGAGACGCATAATAATGACGTAAGCCTAATTGTTAAGAATATGTACGTACATCATAACGACACATTATAGGTGCATGACATTTTAATCTTTATTAGAAACGGATAATGCATTAATTTGTGCAAAGAAGATTTAAATATTAACAAAAGCATAAGAACTATTTCAGTTGACAAAATAATTCTTTTTAAAAAGAAAATTGACATTTGACATTTAAGTCCTACAACGATCTTTTGGCGCGTGAATGACGTGTGGGTGACAGAGACAGTGCCTTACAGTTTGCCTTGCCTGTATGGCACTGTCTCTATCACCCTCAAGTCATTAATATAGTGTCATTATTTTATGTCATGTTATTATTTTGTATGTTTTAAATCTAAATACGCGATAATTCGACTATTATGAATACATGTTGTCGATTCCAACGCCTTATTTAATCCAGATCTACATGTAATTATTCTTAAAACACCGAACCGACGGGGCGAAAATCAAATGTTTGACAGGTAAGATTTGTATGGGAAATTAAAATTTTCATTTTTATTAGTATTTTCCTCGCAATTTTTCATATTTTCTCATCTCTGCAACCTTCCCTGAACTGCCACGAATATTTCAAGACTAAAATTAGCCAAATCGGTTTAGCCGTTATAAAGTAAAAGTTAGTTAACTCAGTTAAAAGTTCTGGTATTTATCGATGTGTGGGTGCATAGACATAGTAACTATGTCTGTGTGTAGGGTGTAATAAATTTTCGTTACGAAATTTTTGCATTCGGTCCCCGCGCCCAAGGCCCGCGATAAAAGCTATGCAATAGCTTAAAAAACGAATGAACTCGCACTAATAAACTTTAAAACTCGGTACTTACAAGATCTAATTTGATTAATTTCACAAACTTGTGTGTATCCCATCAAATTGATTCTCCTTACTAATAACGTAATTTATCGCCCCGTATTTCTGCTTCTAGCGGCTTCTAAACCCGACCCTTGTGGCCTTGGTTAGCAATACGTTGCGTGTCGCTCGCGCGGTTGCGGTGCGGCTAGGCTAGTAACATATGCGAACTGAGGACATTAGTATCCCACAGGGATCGTCTTAAATCTAACTACGAAATAGGTTATTGCATTGGCTCCTTATAATTCTTTGCTTTATTGGCTTGGCTACAACCCATTAATGGCCCACTACTGAGCACGGGTTTCTCCTAATTATCGAGGAGGTCTAGAGCACACTCCATCACGCTGCTCCAGTACAAATTGGTGGAGAGGCTAGTGGTCAACTCAGTATCTGAAGTTTTCATGCCTCCGATATGGCTTAACGACTGTTATCTATGGATAACAACAGGGATTGGTGGCTGTACGTGCCTTCCACTAGTTTTACCACTAGCGATCACACATCCAACTACCGACCGCGTTGCAGATGCTTAACTTTGTCACTCTTAGACTTCTATGAAGCTTCATTGACTATTATTATTTTATCACTTATGAAAGTAAACGTACCTACTTTAAAATAACATAAAATATTAGAACGATGTTAATTGTCGGTAGTGATGGAAGCTAGAAAATGAAAAGTGTAAGAATTTTGCGAGACGGATGCGTGCTTATTGATCATCCAATTTTCATTTACAGTGCGCCCAACTTATCTCTGAAATGGCAAAAATTGGAACTAACGAAAAGTCATTCATAAGTACGTTGTGGTCATTCATCTGTCAGTTATTAGTGTGCAACGATTGGTCAAATGAATGTCAAATGCGTCCGACAGCGCCTCTTTCGTTTCAATCTTTGGGTTTACTATATTGCAGACAATGCGGCATTGAGATAGGTGGTATTGACACTGCCATACCTCATGTCATGTTCAAGTGTCAGAGGTAAAGTGCAACAATATGTATAATTCAGTTTAACCAAGTGTTCCATAACATTCACGCATTTTATTTAATTTAAGTAGTTAAAGGTGCTAATAGTAAGTAGAATTAATAAACATATAATATCAGTAAAGTGCAGCCGTCCTGGCATTGTTACATTTTTTACCTTCATAATACGTCATGTCAGGTAAAATATTAACATTACGTTTAAAACATATAAATATTATAAACCATGTAGGTATTTTAAGAGTCGGCGTCAACCTACGCCCATTAATGGTCTCTTAGTGAGATTAAGCCCTGCCTCATCATTGCGGAGGCCTAATACCTACACTCCAAAATGCTGCTTCAGTCCGTAGAGGTAGAGGATTTGAAGGCCGATTCATGAATTATAAATTTTTATACCACTTGAAGGCCTCTGGAATAATGGCTTAAGACTGCTTTTATAGCTTACAATTACATTTTTTGTCACTAGCGGTTACTGAACTCATCCAAATGACAACAGCGCCTGATAGACTACAGGCCCATGTCGAAAATGGATGGGTCATACGAACCACCAGGTGATGTATATAACACGATATAAGAGCACAAAATAATAAGATTCAGCACTATGCCGTCACTTGTAAGCTGTCCAACTGAGTGCTGGTGAGAATTCAAAAGTGCAGGTAGAGGGAGTACATTTTGGTCATATGATTTTGTACGGCATTTTCATCATCGATAGATCCATGAAAAATAATAAGAAAGCGCGCAGTCCCGTAAAAAAATGGTGCGCCACAAAGTCGGTATTTTTTTTTGATTTTTTTGAAAATTCCAGGGTAAATTTGGTCATTTGATTCTGTACGGCATCAGTTTCATACTGTTTCAATACAGCTTCTTATCCATTATTCCGCAACGCCGTACAAAAATCATGCGACAAGGGGAAAAAATCGAGGGTTGAAACCCCCTCTATCTCCGTGGTCTGGGGGGTGATTTGAAACAACATAAAATTAATTTATTTTGAAAGTATTTCATGCATAGATAATATTTTTTTAAAATCCCACAAATAAAATTTTTTGAGCGCTTGCGTGCTTCTGAAGGCACGTAAAGCCGTCGGTCCTGGTTGTTATTGGTTGATAATAGTCGTTAAGCTATATCGGAGGCCTTCGGGCGGCATGAAAACTTCCGATACTGGGTTGCCCACTAACTCCTCCACCAATTCGCATTGGAGCAGTGACGTGGAGTAGGTACGTTCTAGGCCTCCTAAATGATGAGGAGAGACCCGTGCTCAATAATGGGCCATTAATGGGTTGCAGCCAAAAATCTCAAATAACTCCCCAGCCCACCCGGTACCAGGTGCCTCTCCCATGGCACTGGAAACCGGGTGAATGGGAAATTATTCAATAGGCTTAATTTTAATATACCTAATGTTCAAAGAAGTATCGATAAATTATTAGCGGATCATCCCGGCTTCACAAGGGTGGACATTTTAATGTTCTATAAAATTGTAATAGTAGATTGTATGACAAGGGTGCAAAGTAATATTTTTTCGGCGAGGGCGTTTTTTGAATCCAGAGCGAAGTGAGGGATTCTAGAGTAGAATCCCGAGCGTAGCGAGGGATTCTTTAGTAGAATCCCGAACGTAGCGAGGGATTCAAAGTACGTCGCCCGAGCCAAAAATATACTTGCACCCGAGTGATACACTCTACTTTTCATCACCCACTATGAGAAAATAATATATATGTTAACGGAAATGTGTTAAATCCGTCATTGTATACAATTCCTAGGCAATGTATACAATGCCTAAAATCGCCAGGCAATGTGTGAAATTAATTATATTGGACACATTTCCTAGGAAATTTATACATTTCCTAAACAGCAATCGGAAATGTAGTACATTAAGATTATAGATCAAGATTTTAATGGGTACGCGGGATAGATAATATGAAGATATTTTATTTTACGTTATGATTTTTACCAGATTGTCTCACCGAGTGCCTTAATCAAAAATATTATTGTGTAAAACAATGAATACTCATTTCCATTACTACTCAGTCAAATTCTTCAAGGTGTAGGTAGGTCGAATTGGTTACAGAACCGAATTAGCCTACCCCTACTCCACGTAGTCTTGTATGCCCTACCCCTAGAGTTTTTTTTAGAACCCGGAGGCGCGGAGGGAGGGCAGCCCCCGCCCGCTGTAACAAAACGCAGACACCCGGGCGAGCCGGAGCGGCTGAGGCTGGTCGCCGAAGGCGACCAGCAAGCCGAAGCTGCGCAGGCGAGCGTGGGTGTCTGTGCTTTGTTACGCAAGGGCGAAGGGGCTGCACCTTCCGCAGCGCCGGAGACGTCACGGTTCGAAATTATGCCCTATATTCTGCGTTTTTACGATTTGGCCAAACGTGGATAACCAAACGTAGACGATTTAACGGTCTGGACAAACTGAGTTGCCCATTTCATGAAATGCGACCATTTGAAGTTAACAAATCTACGATGTGGTCACGACATACACATTTCCTAATACGATATCGGAATTGTATACAATTCCTAGGAAATGTGTACATTTCCTAGGAAATGTATGAATTAAATAATTTTTAAAACAATATTTTACACATTGCCTAAAGAGCTTAGGAATTGTATACATTTCCTAGGAAATGTATACAATTCCTAGATTTCATACATTTCCGGTAACATATATATATATAATAGAAAATAATAGAAAATAATACGTAAAAATGCACGAAAACTTAATTTTAATTTGAAAACGAAATCTTAATTTGATTTTTTTTTTATTATTCAGCTATTTAAAACACTATGGCTATATTTTACTATAATAGTCCACTCCACCATATACATAGTTACTTACTTTTACGGCAAGAAAGATTTCGTCGGGTGCCTCATTAAGAAAAGTCTCCACATTTTTGACTGTGAACACTTTGGATTTTTTAGGTTTAAATCCATCAGACATCCTCTTCAGATATGCTATTAATTTCGAATATGTGTCCAGTTTTATATCGTTATTAGAACTGACTGTTGATTTAAGCATTGAGTAGATACTCCAAAGGGTGGAAGGTTTTTTAGTTTTGGCTAAGTTCTGGAAGTACGCCAAAAACACAGTTTCTGAAAAATTCTTGGCGCCTCTTGCATTTCTCCATTCCAAAAAATTATCATAGGCTTTCAAATATTTTTCCCGGGATTTCGCAGGTAATAAACTATTCATCACATTACTCGCTTCAGTTTTTATACTATCAGGAGGATACTTTCACTATCGTTGGAAGAACTCATTTTTTCAAAACAAAACAAAATTTCTAACAATACGTAAAAATGCACGAAAACGCGGGAAATAGTTCGAGCGATCTTAATTTGATTTCTTTTTTTATTATTCAGTTGGCGAGGCCCTCGCGTCGAACCAGACATTCTTTATTCAAACAATATTTGTGTTCGATTTCTTTAGCGCAAAATACTAAAATGTTCTAAATTCAAAATAGGACGGAAAAGATCTAGCCGGCAGGAAAAGTTGTATGAAAATTCATTCCGGCCCGCTGAATAGAAAACAGCAACTTTGGAACCCCTTATGTCCGAACCAAGTCGTCTTTTTCGAATAGGGGTGATGAAAAATAGTTTTTGGTCTCACATCAAAGCGCGAACCTCGAAACATAATATGTATAAATGTTCGCGCGCATTTCAGTTACCATGGTAACACCGAAAGCCCTAAAAAGCCTGCTAGCCAAAGAAGGGGACACAAAAAGATGTTTACAAAAAGTTTATAAGATCTTAGTGTAGATTAGAGTTACCTACTTTAAAAAGGATGCTACCATCTGGCAAATCATCCCGTAGAATTGACACATCAATTTTGTCGGATGTTAATATACCTACTTGTAATTTACTGGGACCATTTTTCCTAAATGGGAATAGGAAATCCTTTATCTAAACGAAATCCGGAAACTAAGAACGATTTATTCAGGGTATTAAAATAAAAAGTGTTTCCGAGTTGATGATATTATATTTTTTTAGATTAAGTCTATTGTAAATAAATGTAAAATTAAAGTTCCGCATGTGCGGTTAACGCATTGTATTTCCAAAAAATAGGTTGGAAGACTGAGAATAATCAATACCTACCATATTTTTTATACATTTTTAGAATCAGTTGGACAAATATTTAGGTACCTATGCCTAGTCTGTATCTTGAGGTCAATTTTAGTTTTTGTGAAAATAAAATTGATCTATTTTATCAAAATAATTATATCAACCATTTGAACAGTAATGTTGATACTCAATCCGACATTGACGAGAACAATATCGCGAGCAAAAAGTAACGGTACACGCTAATAGCCCTACACTAGGATTTCCTGTACCGTGTGAGTGACATGTACTTATACTTATATAAGCAACATACAAGACAAGAACATATATAGGTATGTTACCGTTAATTTGCGTAAATCAGATAGAATGCAGATTAACGAGGTATTCTGCAGATTATCTGGCTGAGTCAGTTAAAGTGGAAAAACTATAATTGAGTTCATACATTAACTAGTTAATCTGCAGACTTCCTAGCTAATCTGCAGACTAACGACCATGCATACGGTATCTATAAAATAGGTTCTTGTTTGAACGTCAATTGTTAAAAACGAGTAAAATATTGAACGGAAACATAAAAATTGAGTTGATTTTGGATATAAAACAATGAATACTCATTTCCATTACTACTCAGTCAAATTCTTCAAGGTCGAATTGGTTTCAGAACTGAATTAGCCTACACCTACTCCACGTAGTCTTGTATGCCCTATCCCTAGAGTGTTTTTTAGAACCCGGAGGCGCGGAGGGAGGGCAGCCCCCGCCCGCTGTAACAAAACGCAGACACCCGGGCGCGCTGGAGCGGCTGAGGCTGGTCGCCAAAGGCGACCAGCAAGCCGAAGCTGCGCAGGCGAGCGTGGGTGTCTGTGCTTTGTTACGCAAGGGCGAAGGGGCTGCACCTTCCGCAGCGCCGGAGACGTCACGGTTCGAAGTTATGCCCTATTTTCCGCGTTTTTACGATTCGACCAAATCTCGATCGATCGGCCAGATCGATCATTTCATGATGTGAGCAAATCTGCGATGTGGCCACGACATCAACACAAATTGGTACTCAGGTAGCCAGTCTTCCGCAATTTAACGATGTACCATCCGTTACTGTGCAGACTAACTGGGTAAAGTGCAATTATGACCTTTTTTACACTTTAACGTATCGTATCAGTGTATCTGCAGATTACCTAGTTAATGTGCACATTAACTTATTATGCATTTTAACGGTAACATATATACCCAGACCGAGAACAGAAATTGAAACCTTTCTTTCAAATATCCGCCTCGCATCGAATTCAGGTCCCTTCGATTGCGAGTTGAATTACCAATACCTCCGTTATAAATGAACTGTTTCTTAAAAATATATGTTAATTTATAAATATGCACTCTATTACCTACGTAGTCCTCAAGTCACTTAGAAGCTGGGAAAAAGTCACAAAAACTTTATCTTCAACGCTTTGCGGTACAAACTTTCCTTTTATAACTTGAAAACCTTTTCATTAGTCGGGCATTCACAACTGGGGTTTGAATAATTACTACGTGAGTTGAATACTCATTGATAATCGTCAAACGATATTGGTAAATGTGTTGAGACTTCGATCTGATTTGACATAATTTTGTTGCTAATTTCGTAATGATTTCCAATAGGCATTAGTTGAAAATCAAGCTTTAAATACAAAATCAATTTTCGCCAATTAAATTAATTTTACTCATTTGATTTAAGGTTTATAACAACAAATAGTATGTTTATATAATATAATATCGTCGCCTCAGTGCTTGTTTGCTCTATCTACCATTGGTTAAATTTTACAGTAGGTACACGAATTTTTAGTTCTATTTCTTTTAAAAAGCTGTAGTTTTTTAACCGACTTCAAAAAAGAAGGAGGTTCTCAATTCGACCGTATATATGCTTTTTTTTTATGTACGTTCAGCGATTATTTCGTCGTTTATGGGCCGATTTTGATAATTCTTTTTTTGTTGTAAAGTAGATATGCGCAGTGGGGTCCCCTGATAAGGAAACCAGGATCTGATGATGGCATCTCAGAGAAATCGAGGGGAACTTTCGAAAATTGTATGGACAACCAGTGTGTTTGTTCATGTTATCATAAGTACATTAAAGCGCTACCATTTCATGAAGATCTGGAGTCGATCTGATGAAGCCGAAAGACAGTCGAGGGAACTCCTCAACGATTTACTGCAGTTATCTAGTGTTTGGGCTTCATTAATTTGTAGTGACGAGAACTTTACACTTATATGTTGAATTGAGCGCCATCTGGCGAGTAGTTTTTGAGTTATCTCTACTTATCAAAATTGAAGTCGGTTATTTTTTTTTGTAAAAAGCAATTATTGATTTTAAGGTTTTTCTTAATACAAGAGTTAACTATGTATTGATAGTGATAAGTTTTATATAAGATCGTAATTAATTTTACCTTATTTTACAGGTTTTATGTGGAGATAGAACAAACATGCGCAAATATAATTATGAATGTGGACTTAGAACACGACTCACTGGAGATAGAGCAAAGTGACTGATTTATTTATTCGTGCTTGTTTGTTCTATGTTTCAGATATTATATACAGGATGTTTTTATGAACGATTTCTTTCAATTTATGATTTGAGTTTTATAAAGACTATTAATAATTAAATTAAAAATTTAAAAACCCCCCGAGACAAGAAATTTCATTTAAAAAGTAAAAAATAATAAAAAAGAAACTCAATCTTGAAGAACGTAAGTGTGTATTAATTAATTCTAAAAAACCGGCCAAGTGCGAGTTGGACTCGCGCATGAAGGGTTCCGTACCATTATGTATAAAACGCCAAAAAAATCTGGCCGGTTGTATGAAAGCCTCACTTAAATATTTACTTTAGTTTTTGTAGCCACATATTAGCCACAAGCAACACCATCTCTTGGACCGACAGGTAACTAAAAGCATTGAAGGCGTCGTAGCTACATATTAGCCACAAGCAACGCCATCTCTTGGAGCGAAAGGTATCGCTGAAGTGTCGAAGCCATATTTCGACTTAAATATTTTATTTTATTCAGTGTTTTAGTATTTGTTGTTGTAGCAGCAACAGAAATACATCATCTGTGAAAATTTTAACTGTGTAACTATTACGGTTCATAAGATACAGCCTGGTGACAGACGGACGGAAAGACGGACGGACAGCGAAGTCTCAGCAATAGGGTCCCGTTTTACCCTTTGGGTACGGAACCCTAATTACCCTTACTTAATTAACTCACTTCATTGACACCCAACACGGAATCATTAAAAAATATTTGTTTATTTTTTTAACTCAAAATCTAATTTTACTAGGTATCATGCGTAACAGCACGTTAATTCGGTCTAAATAAAATAAGATAAGAGAAAAATAAAATAAGAGAGCGAGAATCTTTGGAGCGTAGGTATTAATGCACTCTTGGGTGTTCAAAATCATTAAAAAGTAACACCCTGTTGCAAATTCATAACAAGATCAAGTTGAAACTAAAAAGTACTTACTGTTCAATTTGCGGCTGCGTCTGCTCATGTTCACTTTTATTAAATGTTCTAGACATGTTTTATTAATGTCTAGAATTATCTAAACACCAAAAACACTATAATTTATATATTTTTACGATTATTTTATGGATTCTTCGGTGTCTCCCGCCAAAATGACAAATCAAACAAAATGGCGGAGAATATTGCGCCGCGGGCTGTGATTGGTCGATTGAGTGGACATAGAGCACTCAAGCACTCAAAGTCTTTTACGATGTGGGATTTAAAACAAAATCTGGAGATACAACAAACAAGCACGAAATTTTCATTACGATGTCGTGTCACTAATAAAATTTAAATGACATTTTTTGTTATTTTAAGAGAAAAAGTTAGCAATCTGTCTTAACCAAAAGGACTGAAATTTAAGTCTTAATAAAACTGCATTTAAAGTTAATTTTCGAAAAATTTGGTAGATAGGCCAAACAAGCACTGAGGCGACGATATGTAAAACGATTTTACTATGCATAGAAAGGTGTATTTCAAATGGGTAAATTATTTGGCAGTTATGAGAATTGTAAATGTACAAAGGATACAAGAGTGAAACTTGGTCAAAAATATACAATATGAGAGATTTAGTGTGAAATTTAAACAGTGAGAGAAAACGTGATATTGTGGGAACCTGTAAAAATACGTTATATTATAAATAAATTAAGAAATACATCAATATAAAATTTCATAAATGATAACAAAGCCCTTCGGTAAAATATACTACCCGGGTATTAATACATATTTATATTAGGTAGGTAGGTATTATAATTATTATAATTAAATCTTTCGTCCCATGTAACGAAGAGATGTCACGTTTCTTTGAAATTCCACCCCCAAAAATTCACGTTCAATTCTGTTGTTATTAAACGTATCTAATTAAAAAAAACTGGTTGTCTGTAAAGTCGGTTTACTGACGATAGTTGAACGTGACAACGTCTTAAGAAAATACTGATGGAATGATTGACAAATAATGTCATCAAAGTAAACAAACGTCATGAAATCGTATTTAAAGTTACAGAAATTTGTCAATAAAAATAAAGAAGGAATACAGGAAACATTAAAAAAGGTAACATTTAAAATTTATAAATAGTCCCAGAAGTCAATAACAAAGTAATAATTGGATACATTACCAAAATAATTATCTCCGAACGCAAAGGCCGATTGTGCTTCTTTGTCGCTCGTTCCGCGCTCTCGCTTGCACTTCAAGCTTTACATGGGACGCCTCAGAGCGAGGTAACGGTAACGACGGTAACGCCGCATGAACGTCATGTTTTTCGTGCGTGCAGCCGATATCGAATTATAAGACGTAACCCTTTTGGTTCTATAATCTGAGGACGTAACGTTGTCACGTCAAAAATACACCTGATTTCGAAACTAAATATTTTTTTTAATAGCCGGATTTAATAAATATCCCAAAAATATTATTAATTGATATGAATATTTTGAGATAAGGCATTTATTCAATGTCAGCAAGTTCTAAGAGATTTGGCAATGGCACAGATATACCAGAAGACACGATTCAGTAAGTTTTAAGTGGAAATTGGCAATTATTCAAACAATTAAAAAGTGAAATCGAAGTGGAATTGCTCTTCATCCAACTCGATTACAAATTCGATGTAACGTAGATACTTTAAAGTAAAGACAGGGAATACTTGACATTACAAATTTCAAATATACTAATCTCAACTTTACGAGAACAGTAATAATTTGATAATATTATGCGTTATAGTTAAGGGATAAATATATGATGAACACTTAAATTACTTATACTATAAAGCATCACGGTACGACCAAAAGAGAGGAGCATCGCTGAAAATGTTGCAATAATGGGAAAATATTTACTATTTCTCAGTGTAAAGAACAAGTTCCCCGAAGCGAAGCGAGGGCGGGTTCACTAGTCTCTTATAAAGAATTCAGTTTCCTCCAGAATGTGATATAAGTTTTACACATACATGTAATATTACGTTGCATATTTCTTACTTTCACTGAGTTATTCCCATGTGAAATGATGCAGTGGAACATCAGTGAAATTGTAATGTAAAATATTGCAAACATACCTACTGCCCTGTCAGGCGAATCTTATATCTCGTACTAGCTGGCCCCGCAAACGTTATGCCATATAAATTATTTCTAGGAAAATGACTATTAAAAAATAGGGGTTGGTCATGAAAGGGTGAAAATTTAGGTTTTATATATTTTTAATGCCAGATTATAGAAAAATAAAAACAAAAAAATTTGTCCAAATATTTAAAAATAAAGTTAAGGGTGAACAACCCTTATCACTTAGGGGTATGAAAAATAGATAGTAGCCGATTCTCAGACCTACTGAATGTGCATACAAAATTTCATTACAATCGGTCAAGCCGTTTCGGAGGAGTATGGTAACATTAATTGTGACACAAGAATTTTATATTATCTCGTATAATTATATAGTTTCATCCTGTATTATTTTCATTGTTAGCATTACCGTAATTTACAAATCATTATTTACTTACTAGATCGTATTTATTAACTGTCTAAATGGCTGTTGTATCTTCTGTTAGTAAATCGTCATCTTTACATAGTTAAAGGTGAGACTCATCATCGTGACAATGATCTATGCAACAGGGTTGAATTATAGGTAAAACAATTCAAAATTGTGAGTACCCTTTCGCATTTAAAAAAGGTACTTAACAGTTGCACAGTAATAAAGTATTTTTGATGTAGGAATCATCTGACTTACGTGAAAGTAGGTAGGTATATTGGTTTTAATCAATCAAATCAATTAATAGCCCATTACTGAGCACGGGTCTCTTCTCAGCATTTCTCAGGAGGCCCAGAGCATACTACAGCATTCTGCTTCAGTGCGGATTGGTAGATGAGAGGAGAGGTATCGTTGGAATCAAAATATGTACCAGATATTGGAACAACATTACAAACGAGCATACATTATTAAGCTATTGTATAGCTTTTATCGCGGGCCTTGAGCGCGGGGACCGAATGCAGAAATTTCGTAACGAAAATTTATTACACCCTACACACAGACATAGTTACTATGTCTATGCACCCACACATCGATAAATACCAGAACTTTTAACTGAGATAACTAACTTTTACTTTATAACGGCTACACCGATTTGGCTAATTTTAGTCTTGAAATATTCGTGGAAGTTCAGGGAAGGTTGCAGCGATGAGAAAATATGAAAACTTGCGAGGAAAATACTAATAAAAATGAAAATTTTAATTTCCCATACAAATCTTACCTGTCAAACATTTGATTTTCGCCCCGTCGGTTCGGTGTTTTAAGAATAATTACATGTAGATCTGGATTAAATAAGGCGTTGGAATCGACAACATGTATTCATAATAGTCGAATTATCGCATATTTAGATTTAAAACATACAAAATAATAACATGACATAAAATAATGACACTATATTAATGACTTGAGGGTGATAGAAACAGTGCCATACAGGCAAGGCAAACTGTAAGGCACTGTCTCTGTCACCCACACGTCATTCACGCGCCAAAAGATCGTTGTAGGACTTAAATGTCAAATGTCAATTTTCTTTTTAAAAATAATTATTTTGTCAACTGAAATAGTTCTTATGCTTTTGTTCAGAATATTTAAATCTTATGCATTATCCGTTTCTAATAAAGATTAAAATGTCTTGCACCTATAATGTGTCGTTATGATGTACGTATTCTTAACAATTAGGCTTACGTCATTATTATGCGTCTCTTTCAGTGATATTGCCTATGAACTTTGATGTAACTTTTGTTGATAACTAGGCTACTAAATGAAAACTGGTACACCACTTTCTTGGCCCACTGTAAAACAGTGAATATCTGTACTCGTATAATTTGTGTACAAAGTGTTTTAAATATGAATAAACAAAGTGCATTTATTAATGAAGAAAGTCACGAAAAAATTGTGAAAGAAAATGAGTTATTACTCTATATACATTCATTTTATTATTATTATCACAAATGCAGTATTATTTTTTGTTTTGTTAATTTATATAAATCGGGTCCAGTAGTAGAGTGGGCGGTCATTCGTACTATTTACATTCCAGATAGGTATTCTTGGCTAAATAAGCAATGTGGGCTTCTTTCATATGTCAGGACGTGAGCTCAGGATATCAAATGAAACACAGGGTTAGTTATAAGCCAAACACACCACCATCTCCGTTTATTGAATCAAACAGTTTGGCTCAGTAAATACGTTACTAGATCATTTAGATTTGGTTTGGTATTTTGACATCTTGGATTTACTTCACGATAGATATTGATTTTATCGATCATCCACTCGCACACGCGGTTCACACGTTATTTACTATTAGATATTCACGGCATTTCAGCATAGAAGGAGCTTTTACAAGATATTACACCGCTAGCCTTACTTTATTATTTTCCAATTCTATTGACAGCTATCAGATTCCCTATTAATCATCGCGTACAGATTAATCGCATCAAACCAGTATCATAGGTTTACTACCTCCTCCGTCATATATAATGATATGCAATAGCTTTACCGCGGCAGTCACCGAGTGCCACACGTCTTTTTTTTATGATGTAATAATAATAACCCTTTCAGTGACATAATTCTTATCCTTAGACCTTGAATTGCATTAGAATGTCAAAATACATTCACTTTCATATACTTACATCAATATTTTTATATTTTTGTATTTATTTAAAATAACAATATTTTGTATCATGGTGCTCATGTTTAACGCCAAAAAGCATATTCAAGCATACATTTCCTATTTACTAGCCAGTCCACGCTTTTGCGTAAAGGTAGTAAATATTTATGATGTGCTCTGGGGGTTTCATCAGAATTAATTTAACCATCCTGTTGACTGCAGTTGACTGTTTACATATGAATTTTATACGATTATATCCACAAAATATTTTCGCCGACTCGATTCAATTTTTACATCGAATTTCGTGCCGTGCCGAGTAGTGAATCTGATACAAATTTTTAGGTTATGCATAACTTTCATTTTTAAAAAAACTTCAACCAATTCATTTGACGACCCGAATGACGCAATGGTAAACATGTTGGATCGCTGTTCCGAGGGTCCTGGGTTCGAATCCCAACGAGGTGGAAATTTCAATGATGTCTACAATGTCCTGCTAATTATTTTAATTCTTGCTAAATTTAAAATTCTTGTTTTCACAGTTTAAACATGGAGATAATTTAGAATAAAGTAAACAAAGTTTTATTAAAAGAAAAATAAATTTAATATTGGCTTTAACCCATTAATGGTCTACTTCTAAGTAAGTACGGGCTTTTCCTCTTAATGAGAGTCAGAGTGACATGAGACATTCAGACAAGTGAGAAGTGGCAGATAGACCTCACTCTCCACTAGCGCCTCTAGCGGCGAATGCACACACTTTTACCCTCATTGAGGAGGTCTCCCCTCAATCATACTCCACTGCGCTATTATTATTATACAACAACAAAAATTGATAGACAGACAAACAGACAAACCAATAAACAGAGAAAAATAAAAACATTGTTTCGGGTTATTTTAGGTTTATAAATCTTCCCTGTGCAAGAATCGATTGGTTACAAATTCATTATATTATGTATAGATATTACATTCATTAGTATATTACTCAACAAAAAGTTACTGTTGCGAGCAATGTATTAATTAAGTCATGTTTGCCACATTTTGATCGATGGTTTGTTATTGTCTTTCACAGATATGCCAGATTTGGGTAAATAATGTTGTTGATGTAAATCAGACTCTGTGTCAAAGTAATTGAATGTTTATTAAGTACATACTATCTGACCCAGCAGACGTCCTGCAATTTAATATGTAGGTACCTTTAACTGTTTATATTTGAGGCTCTAAGCGGCGTATTAATATAAAACATGTACGATTCTTTATTGTTTGCGTGCCGACTCAAAAAGTCTAAGAAATATTTTTGACTTCACTATTTTATCAACACCATACCTACTCTAGCCTACTAAACCATTACTTACCCTACGTGACCCTACTCAATATTGCTTTATTGTTGGTGTTGCAAATAAATAGTTACTGAAATTTCTTCTTTTTTTACATTATAAAAGGCATTATAAAATGCTAGACTACAAACCCACCAGATGGTAAGCAGCAATGTACTCTTGACTTGAAGACTCTACATACATAGGTATATTGTAATCGGACGGAAATATCGCCATGGACAATTTGTTTCAGTCGTTCGTGGTAGGTACAATAAATGATTATATTAAAATAAAATAATCTTAACACAGCCTCTATACAAGTCTTATTTTATATTAAAAGTGTTTTTTTAATATTCCATACAAAAGTTGGAACTACGTCGACATATAAAATACGGTGTATACATCTCTGTAAAATACGGTGCGATGAATAATAAATCTTTGTTTGTACCACCCCAATTTGGTGGCTTTTAAATCTATTTGATCCAGGTTTTATTCTTGCCTTTTTTTATTCTTCCGTAGCTGTGGAATTACCTAATCTACTTTAGATTAGTAACCGATCTCGCTTCGTTCTGGGAAATCTATGCCTAAGTACTCTCGAAAAACGGTGAAAAGATGAATCTTTAAGCGAGCATAGCCTTTTTAATAAAAGTACCATTTTCCCGTTCACAGTCGGTTGAAAAATTACTAAATTATTAGGTACTACATTAGATGGGTATATTGAGAGCCGTATTCAAATAACAATTTAATGATTTAAATCAGATCAACAATTTCTAAACGAGCAACAGCTAACATACAGTCATACAAACTGACAGACAAATGGCAATGATTTGTCACAGAGTATATTAAACATCAGTCTCATTCTCAATTTTGAATGCCTTACTTCCGATCCGACACATGAGTAGACCACGAAATCTTTCATCAATCCGCACTGGAGAAGCGTGGTGGAGTAAGCTCTAGGCCTCCTCAGGTATAAGGAGAGGTTCGTTGCTATAGTGTGCAATTGATGGGTTAAAATCAGGCCATCAATCAGTTTTATTATTTGTTTAGATGAATAAATGTGAACGTGTAGTTAGACAAACAGCTGCGCTCTCCCATCGGATAGTTTTCGAATAAATGATAAATTAGACCCTAGTCATGGCGTTCGAAATGTACTCGTAACTCTTGTATCGTTGTCAGGACTGCTTTCGAAGGTGATAAATTACAATGCTTACTGGGTTGCCCCGTCGCCATAGTTTGTCCTGTTGGGTCAATGTGCTGAATATTTAAATCAGATATCTATTTCCTTTATATCGGTTGCCAGAGTTGGGCATTATTCGAATAAATTTTTATCTGAATAATTATTCGAATAAAAATTTTATTCGCATTAAAATTATTCGCGAATAATTTATTCGTGAATAATTTATTCGTAACTAAATCGAATTCGAATAATTTATTCGTGACTTTATTCGTTATTCTAAATAATTTTACACCTTACTTAAGTTACTTACTTACACACATTACCAAGTGTTTTGCGGTTCTTTTGTGTTATTACATTAAAAAAGGGTTAAGGCGATTTGGTATAATTAGCATAATGTCTACTATCTATCTGTTTTCTGGAGTTTTCATTCCAGACAGCAGGTAAAGATATTGTTTACAAGACGGGTTGAATTATGAATTTACATTATGAATTTGTAGTTAAGTGAGTGAGATAGCGTACTTTCTTATCTGTTGTGGTTAAAAAATTACTTGCAAGCTGTGGAATGAGCTTCCTTCTGAGGTATTCCCAGAGCGCTTTGACATGGGGCTCTTCAAGAAGGGTGTAAAAAGGGTTCTCCTTCAGGACCGGCGTTGAACTGGTGATTCCCCTGGTGTTGCTGGTGTCGATGGGCGACGATGACCACTCACCATCAGGTGGCTCGTATGCTCTTACGTCTACCCTTCAGACTATATAAAAAAATATGTGCATCCGTAGAACGCGTTTTTTCTTATGCCATCATGATCAACTACTACATGCACATGGTGGTAATCTGCTGGTACGCTCGAGATTTAAAGCGGAAAACACGTCATGTTATATTCTTACAGTCTTGAATCTCAGCGTTTGGTGTGTTTATAAAGTCTTTAACGATGTTACAATTGAAACAATATCGTCTATAATTTGTGTTAGGTATACATTTTTTCAATTATTTCATTAAATATTTATACCATTACAATTATTTTTAAAAGGTTAAATTGGTAAAAAAATAGCTTTCATTTGACATTTTGAACGCCTGTTTTGGATCACTGTACGCTGCACTATAAACAAATTAGCTTCTTTTATTTCTCCTGTAAAAATCGATTTTTGATATTACCGCTTTGTTGCCCGGGGCCAGCGACATGCCAAATTTCAACTTCTTCCGTTCAGTAGTTTGGGCTGTGTGTTGTCTGCCAGTCAATCACTCAGTAACGCAAGAGTTTTTTTATATAGATACAACGTTAATGACCTATAAAATAAATAAATTTTATGATAAAGTTTCTTAGTCTTTTTGTCAGTTTGTGTTCCTAAGCCTTAGGGTCAGCTCACACCGAGACGAGACGCGACGCGACGCTGCGCGCAGTCTTTCAAAGAACGGCTCAAAATGGAACTTTATTTTCTACACGAAAAGATACACATTTCATTGTGACAATTCAGAATACGTTGCTTCATGCAGCGCTGCGTCTAGTGACGCCTCGCGGCGCAGCGCGGTGCAGCGCGGTGCATCGCTACGCAGCCGTGCATCGTCGGTACGCGCGGCGTACAAGATTGCCTACTTTTACGATGCACCTCGCAACATTGAGATGCGTCTCGCGGCGACGCGCGGCGCAGCTCGAAATCACTGGCCTCTTCCAGTATCGTTGCGTCGCGTCGCGTCTCGGTGTGAGCTGACCCTAAAAATGTGTTACGAGTACCTATAAGTAGTGATTTTGCCAGTGTATTGTGGTAAGCTTAGAATATCAGATCTACCATTCAGTGTTTGCTTTACTTTAAACTTTAAGATGAATTTAAAAATACCTACCTAATATACCTACTTGCGTGCTTATGTGCGAGGACGGAGATTTCTCGGAACGCAGCAGGGGCGAATTACTTATTTTTTTATAAATTCGCAAATGCCTTCTACAACTACAATATCTTTTAATGAAATCCTAGATCCTTGTCAATAAGGTGTCATCTTTTGGGCTTCAGAGATTTCAAATAATTTCAATATACGGTAACCTTGCCATGGAACCTTAAGCGAAGATGTCAAAAATTGGATTTATTTTGTCAGGGATAAAGCTAAGGAACATTCGCCATAAATGTTATTTATTTTTGTTAGGCTTATACACAAAAACGCTTAATTCTGATAGTAGGTACCTGAAATTGAGGGGCTCAATAGTCAACCGGGATTTAAATATAATAGCGATATTCCAATAATTTGATCACTATGTTTCCCAGAATCTTTTGGATATTTGAAATCTGTTCCAGCAAATTTCATCAGATAATCCTTTTAGAATAACAAAATAATTGACGCATTCAACACTAAGTAATTGGTTCTCTGATTTCATGTTAAATTTTGAAATCGTTAACCACCTAATACTTGCTGATATTACACATAGCTAATGCTCTAAGTCCGGCTAGCGTCGACTTTGTACACGCAGTAAGCGGTTTTATGTTAGACTGCTTGTGGGAAATATTTCTTAAACGCTTCCAAGTTTCGGAGGGGAAGGGAAATAAATGGTCGATCGCGCTTGCTAATCTGCTTTTTTAATATTGTTGCTCCTTTGAATAGCAGGCGTTATAAACTATGATGAAAGTCACGATCGGCATTAAAATATCCGAAAGGAATGGCTACAAAACTTTTTCTAATCTGCACTGAATTAGCTTGGTGGCGTATGATTTAAAATATTTGTCATCGCGAACACTTTACTACATTTTAACTATAACAGATACAGTACCCGGCAAGAAATAATGCACATCGGTATTCAGAAAGAGATAATCGATTAGTTTCGGCTTTGTAGACTGTTGTCCTTACTACACAGTCCTTACCGCTGACTTGTCACTTTTCTTTCGAATTCGGTAGAAGACGGTCGTGTTTACTCATAAATAAATATAAAGACGACGGCGACATAATGGAAAAAAATATCCCGAAGGAAAACGAAGACGGATAACACATACTTACACAAAAAAATCAACCGTAGGTATTACAAAAAATATTCTTAAATTACCACACTTTGTCTGGCATGCCTAAGGTAATAATAATAATATAATAATAATAATAATAAATCTTTATTTCAGATGTCGAGATCCATATATTGTTAGTAGTGTGTTAGTAACAATGGTGCCTAAAAAAAACTATGTTAGTAGGGTTAGCATAATAGTGACATAATGGGAACAAAGTATACCTATTTAGCTTATTTTATAAGGCCTATGACTAACCCCATCCAATGTTTTTGGATGGGATCGTCCGGCCTGGCAGCAATCATCTTCAGGATGCCGTTGCTGCTGTAACGCAACCGCTGTAGTAATGATGCTGCTTTTTTACGCATTATTGCGTGGAACCCGTCGGTTCGTGCGTCTGCAAACATCTTAGAAGCGCTACAGCGCCACGGCAGCCCCAACAGCATCCTGAAGGTGTTGTTATATTGGACACGCAGAGCGTTGTAAGTCCGACGCGTATATGTCACCCACAGCCCGCTGGAATAAAAGGACTGGCAGAACGCTTTAAACAGGGTAACTTTTACGTCTGCAGTGCACCTAGTGAACCTGCGGGCAAGCATATTGCCCCGGACTGCCAACGCCCTGCGTTCTCTCTCGATATCCGCGTCGTCCCGTAGATCACTCGTGACGACGTGGCCGAGGTATTTCAGCTTCGTCACTTCCTTTAGTGCTACACCGTCGAGACATACGGGCGGCACATGGCGGGACTGTTGTTTGTGTGCCCTAAATACAATAATTTCACTCTTTTTAGAGTTATATTTTAATCCATGTGCCTCCGCATATGTCTCGCAGGTTGATAGCAGCTCGCGTAGCCCCCTAATCGATGGACTGAGCAGCACCATGTCATCTGCGTAGCTTATGTTATTGACACATATGTCATCAATGTGGCAGCCGACATGCGTGCTGCTCAGCCGATCGATGAGCTGGTTGACATACAAATTGAAGAGCAACGGCGAGCTCAGCCCTCCTTGCCTCACGCCGCATTCCAACCCGTATTCCTCCGAGAGAGCACCGACCCACCTCACTTGGTTTTTCTGGTTAGTATACCAGTATTTGAGGAGTGATGTATATTCCGTCGGTACACCCGTGTTCCTCAACTTTCCCCACAGCACATCGTAATTGACCAGGTCAAAGGCTTTTGATAGGTCGAGAAAGCACGCGTACACCGACGTTCTCCTGTCCGTGTAGTACTTAACAGTGTGTAAATAAATTGTAAAACTAATTATAACTAGCCTTGAACTTCAAATGTCGATAGGAGTCATATTTTAAGAATGCGTTCACCCCAGTGACACCAAAGAGGTCATCGGAAGTATTCTATCTACATAATTTATTTAATCCTACTATCCTACTTCCTACTATTTTAATATTATAAATGCGAAAGTTTGTAAGGATGTATGTGAGTGAGTGAGTGTGTGTGGGTTTGTTACTCTTTCACGCAAAAACTACTGAACGGATTTTCATGAAACTTTGCAGTAATATAGCTTAGACATCGGAATAACATAATTTGTTAAAATTTATAGAGATTTTTGAAGGGACTGGTTTCCCGAAGCGAAGCGAGGGCGGATTTACTAGTAAGAAATAAACCTTAATACAGTTTTTAACCGATATTGGCGTTTTACAAACACTTTTCGAAAGCCAAACTACACCGTATCTGGTTTGGAAAGAAAATAAAACAAAAAAGCTCCCAGAGTGTCTTTAAAATAAACTACTACTTTGTTTAATTTTCTTTTTTGTAAAATTGTCATCATCATCATCGCAATTGAACTCGTTGTTTAATTTTGTCCGAGACATTTTGAAGTTTGTATTTGTTTTTATAGATGACCTCATTAAGATTTATGGTTTTGAATATTTTGATGCACTTTGTTTTTTAATTACAACAAACTTAATGACATTTTTCAAAACTTTTCTATGAGAATATTTAAACCAAATACCCTTACGGAAAGTCCTTTGAAACATTTCCAAAGGCAGAACTTTCAGCACCATTTGCAAAATATGGCAGTTACTAATCGCTTTAATAATTGCTCAAAAATGTATAAATTGACTCATAGAAAATATGGTTATTCTTAGTCTCAAGTCGGTTAATTAGTCATTATAATAATATTACTAAGAACATTTTACTGTAAGTTTTTTACACTTGAGTACGAGGTTTATTCTTTTTAACTATTTATCTGTCACTGGTTAATTACTGGTTATTCCAATAGTCACAGTGTGGTCTCTTATATAACCCGTTTCAAAGTAGTAGGTATGCCATGTCTGAAATTTGTTTGGTTTTATTTTTGTAGGCACATTTTGTTGTGGTTTTCCCCTTCGTGGCCTTTAAGATTAGCTTCCAGGCAATAAATTGCAGCTTGTGGTGTGCAATTCTGGATTATTTCCTTTAATTAAGATAAAGCCCTATAATGATTATTACTGAGGGATTCTTGCCAGATTACCTTACCTATCTCCAATATTTTTGTGAAGTGTTATGTCTTGTGAATTTAATTTGACTATTGGTGTAAAATCAACTACTCTTGGGGGTAATCAGAAGTAATAGTTGAGTTACTTTCACGTACGTAGTAACTATAGGTCAACAGTAATTTCACTTAATAGTCAGACACTACTTGGAACACAATTTAATATAGGTAGATACCTACACAATATTTACGTGGTAAAAAGAATTGTTTGTTTCCTTCGGTAAAAATTACGTTAAATTGTTCATATATACAAATAACATGATCAATCTCAAATTACCAAAAGTTTTAAGTATAACGCAACCAGTGTGACGCAATTTCATTGGTCTCTGATGACACTTGCCTTGAAAATCTGTTTGATATTTTCAGTAAAGCTAAAATGTTTTAACTGTACAGCACAAAGTTGTAGAGGGTATTACTGAACTTCACAGTGATTTCCCGTAATTGCTCTTTAGCAACTTCCGCAACAGACTGTAGTCACCTCATTATTGGCTTTATTTCTATTTAAACAATAGCTAACCGGCTTTGGCAATTGAGATATCGGAAAACCGTTATAGATAACAGCCATAGTGGAGCGTTTAAAGCTGATGTGTTTGCAGTATAAGATTGTGAATTAAAGTATCTTTAAACAACTAAGCAGTTAACTCTTATGAACACACTACTCGTATATTCGACTAAAATTTGAAAAATCTTGCTAAAATCATAAGTGGAATTTTATAATAAACTTTCGGGATAAGTTATCTTATTGATGGTTGTTGCTTGTTTCAAAATAGGAAAAAAAAGAGTCAATAACTCAGATTTTTCTTCTTTATAAGCATTGCCTGATTAGTAAAATTTATTAAATAATATACCTACTAAATCAATAAATTTGAAGTAAGTATATAGCTCAATGCTTCTTTTAGAAGGCGCAGCGTGTACCTAAACTGTTGATGGTCGAAATTCTTTATCTATGACAGTGATAATGCACGTAATTATCCTATATCTATAGGTATATTAAAGTTTGTCATTTCGAAATAACCATCTGTTTGTTCGGGCTATTCTTCGGAACAGTTACACCGACTTTTACGCAACTTTCACTGGAAAATGGAAGCGGTTGTGGAGCAATATACCTTCCTCGGGATCTCTTTATGTTATAAGTTTTCAGTTTTAAGTTCTAAATTGTGCAGCTTGATATTTTTTCGGCGTGTTGTGATATGCATTGGCATTCTGCATCCATTTTTTTTCAAGGGATAGCGGAGAGGATATAGCAAGCAGAGGCGGCAGAAAAATAAACTTTTCAAATAAACGAATCTCGAGTCCGCATATTTTTTAAAGCTTTTAGTCTCAGAGGCGTGAATTTCAATGTTTATAATCTTTTGTATTGTAATATTTTTTACACCTTTGACGAAATAAAAAAAAATCAAATGCTCTGATAAGGATTACCTACCTTATATTAAATACAAAAAATTTAAATAAAAAATGATGAGTTACTATTTTTATTTATAGATATTTTGTTGTGGGTACTTATTGGTTCGCGTCAAAATGTTTAGTTCAAAAGCCAAGTAAGTGACTTAAATTAATTGTACTGAACTGTGTTAATAAATTTAAACACACTTCACAATGTAACACATTCAAACAAAGGATTGTTGCAAAACTAAATATCAACAATCCACGTACATTAACGCTTCAACTCTCCGAATTCGCAATATATCAGCCGGAGACGGCGATTTCCGTAAACTAACATCGGAGATATGAAAAATTGTTTGCCGATTTATGACCTGCTTTTGGAGGGGTTAAACCATTTTACTCAGATCCAACTTTTTTTTTTTTACCTCAAAACTTACTCTTTTATCGTAAAGCTGTGCACATATACAGGACATAATATGTAGTTGACAGCACTCTTATTGAATAGACAAAAAATTCACAACCAGAAGTACATATATCGTACACGCTAACTGGCATAAAAATGTAAAGGTGTGTTTTTATTCATATATTTAGACGTATTTTTAAAACGGAGGTCTTTTAAACTCTTTAAACGGGTTTTTTACCTGTGAATATTTAAATAACATATTTTTAGGAATATTTCAGAGGAGCGAAGGTTTTAATTTTATCAATCCACAATATAACTCCAAATTATATTTTCAATAGTAGGTACAATAGTTTCAAAACCTTTTATACTTTCCTGTATATTTGATAGGAAATTTTAGTTGTTATTATTTAATATTTCAAGCCGCCCGAAGGCCTCCGACATGGCTTAACGACTGCTATCAATCGATAACAACCGGGACCGACGGCTTTACGTGCCCTCCGAAGCACGGAAGCACAGAAGCGCTCAAGAAATTTTTGCCACTAGCGGTCACCCATCCGACTACCGACCGCGCCCGCTGTTGCTTAACTTTGTCGATCGCATAGGATCGACGCAAGCCGCCGGGCTATGAGCGCTTGAAAACTTTCGACGCTGGGTTGGCCACTAACCCCTCCACCAACCCGCATTGGAGCAGCGTGGTGGAGTATGCTCTAGGCCTCCTCAGTAATGAGGAGAGACCCGTGCTCAGTAGTGGGCCATTAGTGGGTTGTAGCTTTATTATTAATATAATGTATGTTTGTAATATGCATCCTATTTGAATAACTTTTCTAATTTTGTATCGTGGAGTAAATTGATTACATCATATATTTATTGATGCTTCGAGTTTTTAGTCCTTTAATTATGAAGTAGACGACCGCGACGTGTTAATGTTTATTCTTACTTCTATTTCTTCGGAGACTTCTTAATTAAGGTCGCAATTAATACGTAATGTTGTTTCGACAATTAACCTACTTCGTAGTGAAAACGTGGGATAGGTCCTTGATCTTGTTTTATAAGTAGTATGAATCATTCATTAAATATGTATGACGCATTATATTCTCAACGGTCCATACAAATTACTTATTAACATAATTATCTATATTGTAAGCCACACCTATACACTGTATTGACTTCCGTGCAAAAATGATGATTAAAAAAATTGTCCCTGCCAGTTACCAAGCCAACCTCCAAGACATTCCTATAGAAATTTATACTTGGTCCCGTTATAATTTATGGTGAAACTTACCGACTCTTTAAAATTTTTGCTTTTTGTTTCATTATAATCTGATATAATCGCGAACACTAGACATTTTAAGTTCAACGGGTACTCACGATTTCTGAATTGGTTAACCGATATTTCGGCCCAGTTGCAAGGATAAAACAATTCAAAGTCGTATCCGTTTCCATTTTAAATATTTTGTTTATAGAGTAATAGTGTAATGCGTGCGGGTACGTTTTCATACAACCGCGCTTCGTTAATTAATTTGCTGTTGCTGAAGTTCTTGGACGATGGAGATTTTAACTCCAAAGGGCTCGTCTACTCATTTACGACAAGCTACATCTAAATCCAATGCACCCAAATAAAGAAAGTTTTAGTTATAACATTCACATTTCAATAATTTCCTATGTGTTGAATTTGAGTAAAGTCGGAGAATTTCAGCCCCGACTCTCCAATCGGGGTCGCTTCCGATGAAGACTTAGAGGTCAGAAGACCAAAACCAACCTGGGTTAGTGGGTAAGGCACTAAGGTTCTTTAGTGAGCCCTACATAACCAGAGCAGCCGGCAGCACTCTGGTATGCTTGAGCATTGACCGCCCTTAGTAGTCCCGTAGTAGTAGGGTAGTCCTTTCATCTTGTCTGGACGCAAAACCTCATAAACTTTAAGGCCAATGACCCTACAATTTTTACTACATTTAACGTATATAAGCTTTCTCAAAATAAAACATATGGAACAAATAACAGGTTGTGAAGGGAACTAAGGATTAATACACATTTTCTATTTTAGTGGGTGTAACTTTTACATAATTATATCAATGGGGTTCAACGTGGCACTAAGGACGCTTAATCGTAGAAAAATTCAACAACAAAATTAACAATTATAAATTCCATTCATGTGCCATTAAATAAATCGATATGGAAATATAATCCCAGAGGGATAATATTAAACAGCAGACTTTTAATTCCAATTGAAATTATTGCCCCGGCCGCTTATAATGAGGCATTTTGTGTAAGAGTCGGCAATCCGTGCTATTAACGTAAAAAAATAAGTGAAATGAAATGAAATGAAGTGATTTATTTCGAACTTGGTTTTTACAAACACTTTTCGAATGTCATCTACGCCATCGCTTCCACAAATCCCTACGATGAGTGGCCTTGGTAGAAGAAGCGGCAAGAAACTCCCAAGGAGTTTCTTTTTTCTTCCCCACTCACAGTTACAGAGAACACTTATCACTACTTAAGGCTATATTTCAAACTCATGTCCAGGCTGTTTCATCTTGAAAATAATCATCCAGTTTATAATAACCCTTCGTCATAAGAATGTCCTATATGTGTATATCTGTCATTGTACTATTATTTCGATGCTATTGTTTCACTACCACGTAAGCGTATTAATTTTTCAGATTTTAAGCTATTGCATAGCTTCTATCGCGGGCCTTGAGCGCGGAGACCGAATGCATAAATTCCGTAACGAAAAAAAACCTAACACCCCCTACTCGTGACATCTATCGATAAATACCAGAACTTTTAACTGAGTTAACTAACTTTTACTTTATAACGGCTAAACCGATTTGGCTAATTTTAGTCTTGAAATATTCGTGGAAGTTCAGGGAAGGTTGCAGCGATGAGAAAATATGGAAAAATTGCAAGGAAAATACTAAAAATGAAAATTTTAATTTCCCATACAAATCTTACCTGTCAAACATTTGATTTTCGCCCCGTCGGTTCGGTATTTTAAGAATAATTACATGTAGATCTGGATTAAATAAGGCGTTGGAATCGACAACATGTATTCATAATAGTCGAATTATCGCGTATTTAGATTTAAAACATGCAAAATAACATAGACATATAGACATACATGACATAAAATAATGACACTATAATGACATTTGTTTGTTGTATTGCGTGCGTTCAGAAATATATATTGTATAGTTTGCTTTACTCTTCATCATATTATGTCAAATCGCCCCGTGAGATGTCCGCCCATTATGACGTAACAATTTTATTATTATCACAAATGCGGTATTATTTTTTGTTTTGTTAATTTATATATAATGCTATGCAATAGCTTTACCGCAGCAGTCTCCGAGTGCCACACGTCTTTTTTTATTTTTATTTTTATTTTATTTTTATTAGGGATAACAACAGCTTACATATTAACGCAGAGTATTACTTAGTATATTTATACATAAAGAAGCCAATTACAGTTATCCACAAAATATTATTGAGCGGCTAAGTGTACAATGGTGGTAAGTTTATTTATTTAAATAACATCGAGCAAATAAAAAATGGACAAAGTGAGAAAAGTTAGTGTACCTAAACAAATATTTAGACATTATAGTGAGTCTATCAAAGTGAGCGTCCGGATTCACGCCATACTAGATTAAAAATTTAATGTAATCGGAGGTAAGCGATAACTAGGTTAGATAAATATAATTATGATATAGATAATATAAAACAAAATTTAAAGAATTTAACTGCTACATAAAATAATATATATAACGGCGTTAAGGTCCGAGCGGTCGATATAGTTTGGGTTATACGTGGCTGGAGGTCAGAAATAATAGTCAGTACACCGAGTTTAAAGGTCTATTACAACACTTCAATACAGTTTTATAACAAATAATGAACTATTTCCAAAATTAATACAGGTTACATTAAATTAAACTTAGAAATAAAGCTTACGACAAAATAATAGCAAAGTAGCAAAGGATCAGCAAGATTACTTCGGATTAAACATGGAAACGCGGCAAGTTTGGTATGGCAGTGGGTTCTACACGTCTACTCGGTCTAAGCGCTCAATTCCGAAAAAGCCCCTCATCATAACAGCTCTGGATCTTTATAATGTCATCTCTAACCCCCACTCCATGCCAACCATGCCCAAACAATAACTGTTTGACGTTTCCACAAATAGTTAAAGGGATTCTCCACAGATGGCGTTGAAAGATCAGCGCAGGACTTTACTGCACTCCGACAAGTAGTTCCAGCGATTCTCCACAGATGGCGTTGAAAGACCAGCGCAGGACTTCAGTGCGCTCCGACACGGCCATCCTGAGGATCACACGTCCTCGTGTGAAGTAACTGGAATGAAAGAAAATACTCGAACAGTACTGGTTCTAGTCGTTCGGCCATTCCTGACCCAAGTGGGCAGGGAATAAAAAAACAACTTTATCAAATCATTACAAATTTTGAATATCATAACAGATTATTTCTCTCAAAACTAAAGCTGACATGTCGATCAACACCCATACTCATTCAAATAATAGGAAACTCATTGAAATATTGCAATGCTCGTACCCTGACCTCCATCCGGTCCTGATCATCACACTTATAACCTCCATCCGGTCATAAGCATCAAATATTGGGGTGATTGGGTTGATTGGGTTGTTTGTTTTTTTTTATTTTATTTTTAATTAATTTTTTTCAACAAATCAGCATCAACCCAATAGACCTCCATCCGGTCTCCCCCAAGTAACCTCTATCCGGTTACTAGGCAATCTCCATCCGATCACCTTCACTTATAACCTCCATCCAGTCATAAGTATCAACCTAATAGACCTCCATCCGGTCTCCCCCAAGTAACCTCCATCCGTACCTCTATTATGAGCTTTGGAAAATGAATCTACAGCAGGTATCGTAAATACGTGAGTTTGCGTTACGTTATGTTGGCATCCATGAGTAATACTATCTCATTCTTTTATTATGATGTCAACAAGGATAGAACGAGACTCTGGCCAGCGAGCCAACATTTTGTGAAATTCAAAAACAAGTCTGTGGATGCTCTATAACCCGACTAAATTAGGAAATGTGAAAGAAGAGTGGAATTAATGGCGGTTTGGGACGTTTTCAATTTAATTACATTTGCGTTCTGTGTCAGTCGCATTCAGTGTCGTAACCGCTAGAGGCGCTGTACGGCTTCTCATACAAATTCTAAACGATTAAAAACTCATAATAGAGATACCGGTCACAAACAGTACACCACCCAGATAATCATTTCGAGCTTTTATCAAAAATAATCTTAAACAAGGGTTTGTTCAACATGTCGCTTTATTTATGCTATCAAATTAACTAGTGAACTTTCTCCAGATTTAATCCCATAATTTTAAATTTTTCGTCAGCTCAAAACATAATAGCCATTACTCAAAATAAATTAACTGGTCACCAAAGATTAGTCCAAAACAATCTCATTAAAGCTACTTTTCTTAAAAGTTATCATTTCTCAAATAGGTTGACTTATCGAACGGTACTCAAGTACAATCATGTACTTCTCTCAAAAATAACGACCGTATACATAGCTCTCATCTAAATATATTGCAACGTCCATCCCGATGCAAAACTGTCTATTGGCACCCACCAATAACAGCACAGAACACTTCTATCCAGTGCTCATATAAGGGCTATGCATTTTTCAAAGTAACAACACCATTAAATTATAATTTCAAAAGTTCCGTTCGACAAGTTGACCGAAAACTAAATCTCTCAAAAATAGATTTTTATCAAGTGAACTACGTCTCGACAAGAAAAGTTAATTTAGGTACTACTTCTTTAAGCTATCACAAAACAACAATACAGATCACCTGTAATTAGATCCGCAGCAGCAACATCAGGCAGGCATCATGGGTTCCCCGTTTCCCGGAACGATAGTTGTCAGACTCGTCCTCTAAGGTCATACGAAAGTACTCCAGGGTGCGCGAGTGCACGCACGCAGCTGCCCATGCTGTTCCACAAAACACGCGTGTAACCTGCGTGAGCTGCTCTTGTTCCTGATCGCCATTGGGGTAATCTGTGCATCCTCGAAAACTTATCTGAAAACAGAACGATGCACATTGCATCGCCACATGTGAGATTACTTTTAAACTCATTGGTTTCACAAAGTAAATTAAAACCAATCAAAGTGCGCTGCACTTGGAACTGATTGTACCCAACTGCTACTTTAATTAAAAATTTCACTAAACTTCCACAAACTGCTATTGATTTTTTTTTTCAGCAAATAGAAAATGACGAAAGTTTTTAAATTAAAATGAATAAATTTTACAGAACCTCCGATATCTTAATTGTTATCTTTTGTCATTGTTCACTAATTACAAGACACAACAAAAGGTTATATTTTCACAAGGAACGAAATAAAAATGGAAGTTATAAAACTCAAAAACACCAGATTTAATAAAATAAAACTGTCATACCAAAAACGCCGTTTCACTTTTACCTTGTTTCATGTTACCACAACAAGGTGATGTCACCCTTGGTTCCAGACAGGTACCAGACAAGGTCTTGGTCTCCAGTTCCTTATAACCTAGAATCGCTTCCTAAACGCAGCTTAAATCCGACGTAAACACTTACGCCGACTTTATTTATTTCGAAAATATAGTGACTAAAGCGGGTAAGAATCCAACTAATTCGTCTGTAATACCTCTAATGTCAATGTTTTGGATCATTAGATAATGCTTACACAATATTTAAAATTAACAATGAAATACGCGGGTATTTAGAATACTACACAAAACAATAAAATTGTGCTTTATTTTTAAAACGATGCAACAAAGTAAGCTGAAATCGAACACTTTTTTTTTATTTATGGCTCGATAAACGTCACTATAGTGAGATTACTCGAAAACATTTTGTCACATAGTAAATAAAACTTTGAAAATTGTATTGTGTTTCACTTTTAAAACAACGTGAACTATAGAGTAACTAATTCGATCGTCGTCACTAATGAAAAACCAAACCGTTCACTTTTTAAAAGCTAAGCTGATTATTGTTGTAGGTACTCGATAAATGGAATACTTCGTCAAGTTGAGCACAAATAAAGCATCTATTTTGTGTGTGTTTATTTTTCTCCAACTAATCCTTTTCAGCGGTAAGCGGCGCACCAAATAACCAAAAACCAAAATAACTGTCACGAAAGGAACGAACACGGGTAATAAAAGTCACCGCACTGTACACCTGATCTCATTATCAATTAAAAATGTATTAACACTAAATGCATAACAAAATACCTGACTTAAAAACGTTTTTTTTTCTTTTTCAACCAGACTACAAAATCTAATCTACCAAAGGGATACCCCCTTTAAGAATTTTATGAACGTAGATTAATTGTTATTGTAACTTCGGAACATAATAATTTTACTTTAAAATGACTCGAGTTACGTTACATTTCGATTAAATTAATTGAACAAAAATGCTTACCCAACCAAGTACCAACATTATCCAATAACTTCCATCAACTATTATTATCAAGGAAATTCAAAACAAAGCATGAATCTTATTCGTGGCCTGTGGCTTTTCACTAAGCACAACAAACAAAGTCAACAAGTCACACGGACTCTTCCACGGTCTCTGCAAGACCCGACCAGCTGAACTAAGATTCATCGCTATCACTCGACTCAAATTCACTTTTTATATCACAACACTTCAAATGATACTTAGCCCTTGGGCATTCTAGCAAACTAACCACAAATCTACCCACATTAAACTTCAACAAAATGATCGCATGATAAAAAGTGTGTTCCGATGTTATAATACTTGGTTAAATTATACTAAAATCAAAGGGTGTAACTTTCCCTTCATAATAAAAACATAGAGGTCATAATAAAAATGATTTTTTTTTTCAGCGATTAAACATCAAAATTAGATTACGATGAGAAGTGATTTGTTTTAATTATGTAACTGCCTTAAATGATTTTATTACCGGAAATTGATGTCTTTTTTTTTCACTCACGATTATCAAACAAACTACACACACACACAATATAGTTTACACAAAAATTAAAATTTAAGCAATGAAATTCTGTTACCACATGACTAATGAAATTAAAATAACCCATACCAATACTTGCCGTCTTACTTGAAAATCCTTTACACCGATACTTGCCATTTTATTTCAAAATCCTGTTTTACCGTGGCATGGTAGTCATGTCTCTTCACTTGCCATCCATGCCTCACAATATTATCACTTGACAATTGCAACCTGAAAACCTGAAAATAAACTAGCCAGCCATGTGTGGGACGTGAAGTTACATCCAACTTCTGATAACGGCGTTAAGGTCCGAGCGGTCGATATAGTTTGGGTTATACGTGGCTGGAGGTCAGAAATAATAGTCAGTACACCGAGTTTAAAGGTCTATTACAACACTTCAATACAGTTTTATAACAAATAATGAACTATTTCCAAAATTAATACAGGTTACATTAAATTAAACTTAGAAATAAAGCTTACGACAAAATAATAGCAAAGTAGCAAAGGATCAGCAAGATTACTTCGGATTAAACATGGAAACGCGGCAAGTTTGGTATGGCAGTGGGTTCTACACGTCTACTCGGTCTAAGCGCTCAATTCCGAAAAAGCCCCTCATCATAACAGCTCTGGATCTTTATAATGTCATCTCTAACCCCCACTCCATGCCAACCATGCCCAAACAATAACTGTTTGACGTTTCCACAAATAGTTAAAGGGATTCTCCACAGATGGCGTTGAAAGATCAGCGCAGGACTTTACTGCACTCCGACAAGTAGTTCCAGCGATTCTCCACAGATGGCGTTGAAAGACCAGCGCAGGACTTCAGTGCGCTCCGACATATATATTTATAACAAATGTTATTCAAATACCTATGTATGTAATTAATTATGTATTATCATTAATCTTTTTATATATAAATAAATTTATTAGGGAAGTGTAAATAAATAGAAATAGAATTTTGCGATACACAATTATTGCGATGCACATTATAATTTTTAGACATCCACTTGTTACAAAAAGGTTAAACACAAGTCAATGAAGGACGTAGGAAGTTCCCTGTGTGATTAAAAGTGTATATTTACCTTCAATATTTAATAACTATTAAATGAAAGGATTGTTGGACAATTTGAAAAGTTATTTTGAGTGTTAATTTATATTATAGGATTATTTCTTATTTCAAGTAAGTACCTAATAAGATACAAAAAACATTATAGAATCCAAATAAATTGAATTAAATGTTAAGTTAGTAACATAAGTTAATATATTCATTATACGCAAAAATGAACAATTTTGTTTTTACCTTTATAAAGAGTATAAAGAGTACCAATTTCTTTAAGTACCTTCTCACCACAAATACGTGCAATCAAAACGATTGCACGAAAAATTATAGTACTATACAGATAATCTGGATTACCTTACAATGATAATACGAATATAAATAAAGGTTACTAAATTACATTAAATTTAATCACATAATTGTGCTACTACGTTCTGTGCGAGTTCAATAAGGATTTAATTATCCTAATTTTAAAGTCTTTTTTACTGCCTATGAATGGGTCGATGGAACTGAACTTAGCATTGTAAGTTGAGGCTAGCCTAGTAAGGATACTATTGCTTCCATAACGAGTGCTATGATTGGGTATGCAAAACATCGAATCAACGGTATGTCTAGTACGTTTCAATGGTACATTGAATCTTAATCCGCCTAATAATTCTGAGCAGTCTACTTCATTTCTCAGAATATCATAAAGGAATCCCATGTCCAGGAGAATACGTCTGTCCTTAAGGTTTTGCATATTGAAGTGTTTGCAGTTCTCGTAATACGATGTACCACGGTGTTTAAATTTAAAACTTAAATGGGATATAAATTTACTTTGGATCCTTTCAATTTTAGCTATGTGTACTGCATAATAAGGTGACCAAATCTGAGACGCATATTCTAGCAACGATCTGACGTAAGCGAAATATACTACCTTCAGAGTTAATAAGTCATTAAATGGGCGACATGTGCGAATAACAAATCCCAGATTGCGGAAGGAGGTAGAACAAATAGAATTAATATGATCATTCATAGTCATTTTAGAGTCCAGTATAACACCGAGATCACGAACAGCCTCTGTCCTCTCTATTAAGATATTATTAAAATTATACGGAAAAAATATTGGGTTGTGCTTTCTAGTAAATGTTATGCATTGGCACTTATTTATACTTAAACTTATTTTATTTGTAATATAATATCTATATAAAGAATCAAGATCCCTTTGCATTGTTTCGCAATCTTCCGTAGTTTGTACAGACATATATATTTTTTTGTCATCCGCATATAGTAGATGGTTTAAACTCTGTATATGTTTACCGATGTCATATATGTAGGCGTTAAAAAAGAGAGGACCGAGGTGAGAACCCTGAGGAACCCCAGATGGTATTGTAATGAAATCTGACCTGAAACCCCCTAGAACTACTGCCTGTGAGCGTTTCGTTAAATAAGATTTAACCCATCTGAGGAGATCCCCATGAATGCCAAGAGATTGGAGCTTATTAATGAGAATGCAATGGTCAACCCGGTCAAAAGCCTTCTCAAAATCTGTATATACAACGTCAATCTGACCGCCGTTTTCCATGTGTTTAAGTACATATTCAGTAAAACAAGCAAGATTTGAGATAGTGGATCGCTTTTTTTGGAAACCATGCTGAGAATCAGAGATGTTATTAGAGATAATAGGATAGATATTTTCATAAATTATTTTTTCAAAAATTTTGGCAATAACGTTTAAAATCGAGATAGGTCTATAATTTTCAATTTTGCTTTTGGACCCCTTCTTATGAATTGGAACAATATGGGCCATTTTCCATAAGTCTGGGAATACACATTGTTTTAATGAGAGATTAAATAGCAACATGATTGGATAGCACAGACTATCGGCACAAGAAAGGAGAAAAATAGGAGGAACCCCATCACAGCCTGCCCCTTTAGAGGGATCCAAACCCTTAAGATACTTGAGGACTCTTTCCTGAGTAATAACAATGCGAGAATGAATATTATCGTTAGTGGAAGAATCATATTGCATTTGATTCAACGACGAAGCTGACACAGAGTTAAATACGCTATGAAAATAAGTATTGAATGAAGAGCATATATCTTGTCCAGTCGTATAAGTGTCATCGTTTAGAGTAAAACTCTGAGGATAATTGGAGCCTCCCTTTTTAGTCTTAACGTATTTCCAAAAGTATTTAGGTGACTTTTTAATATACGTTTCAGAATTAGATTTGAATTTTTCAAAGCATTCATGTTGAACCCGGTGCTGTCTGTCTCGAAGTAACTTAAACTCATCATAGTCGCGAGGATTGTTAAATTTTTTCCACTTCTTGTGAGACTTAATTTTTTCTTTGATTATTTTAATCAAAGCAGGGGTGTACCAAATAGGATAACAATTTCCACTCTTAGATGTTAGTGGGATGAATAACGCAAAACATTCATTTAATTTATTGTAAAAGTTATCAACTGCTTCATTAACACTAATAGTATCTAAGAGTAATCGATCCCAGTCTACGTCAATCAAGAATTTATTTATGCTATCGTAATTACATTTGAAGAAATTGTATTTATACTATATTGTATTTTACATAAAAATCAATCAGTTCAATTTAGCCCGAGCAAAATTTACTTATGGCATTTTTAAATATTCGCCGTCAATCTATAACCACAATATACTCGTAGCTGTAATGTTAGTGTATTCATAGTTATAGTCTCTTTCTAAGATTTTTTTCTTTCTACCGACGTGGAACTTTTATGTATTGTAGACATTTATAATGGTTTTCATTTTCATTTTTGCACTAATTCACCAGACCATAATACGACAAGAATATTTAGGTACTAGATAAACGAAGAAAATTACGCCAAAGATGTGATAACAAACATTAATTTTACATAAACACATTTATACAGGGACTTAAGTCACAACTAAAATGCCATTGAAGCTTTACATGAAGCTAATTATCATTAACCCTCTATCTACGGTATACTACCGTTTGCAATTGTATCTAACATCTTTAAACGAGCAATTCTTGTATATTTATTTATTTATTTATATATAATCACGATCTCGGAAACGGCTGCAAAGATTTTCATGAAAGTTACAGATTAGGGGGTTTTCGGCTCAAGGAATCGATTTATCAAGGTCCCAGGTTCGAGAAAAGCTCGGTTCCCGAGATAAAGAGATTTTAAAAACATCATACTGACGTCATCTATGAAACATTAGGATAACTTCTATGAGGTACTGTTTGTAACGTGTTGAACTGACGCCATCTATGAAACATTAGGATAACTTCTATGAGATACGGTTTGTTTGTTTCAGTAGTATGAAACTAGATGGCGCTCGAATATATTTTTGTTCGGCTAATACTAATATTAATATTCATTCTTACGTTGAAGCGCTATTTTTGCGTTATACCTACCTATTTTCTGTTTGAATAAAATTAAAAATCAGTGCGATTATCTCGCTTGACCTCGCAGGACGCGTAGTGATAGTTTAACGTGCGTTTGTGATATTTACGAGAATATTTGTAAATAAATGTTAGTTTTGTTATTATCGATTTAATAATATATTTTAATAAAGTTTTAAATAAATAATGGTCAGATCGATGAAATTACTATTGTTGTAAATAGAATCAATAAAATTTTAAGTACGCCTAACAACTTGCTCATTAAACTAAAAGTATATTTATTTATGTTGTTTAATTATCATAAACATTCAATACATTTTATCGCAAATAAAAATTTCAGTCGGGGACTGCCTAAGCCTGCGAAAAGTACGAAGGAAAGTTCAATGAATTTATCTAATTAAGTATGTACCTATTTAAAATGCAATTAATTCGCTCACACAGTTAACTTCTATGAGGTACTGTTTGTAACGTGTTGAAATTTCAGTAGTATGAAACTAGATGGCGCTGTACAACTTTGTGAAACACGCTGTTGAGATCCTTTGGCCGTAACATAAGTAAAATGAATTTTGTGCTCAGTGAACAGTTGTATGATTTGACTCCTGAATAGATGGCGGAATTCCTCGTATTTCTTGCGATTCATACTAAATATAATTTTCAACCGAGCAAAGCTCGGTCAACCAGGTACTGCTAGATACTGTATGCCATTATGTGTTATACACTACGGTTTTAGAAGATTAGCTATTTAACCTTCTGCGACTGACGTGGGCTAATTTTTACAATTCTACTGACATGGTAGTCCATCAGACACCATTTAAACAGGTGATATTTTGAAATTCCGTTGTAATTTCAATTACTCAATCACATTTTTCGCAAAGCTTAGAAAGTAAATAATTACTTGATACTATTATTTTGGAAAATTAAACAAAATTTTTTAAGTGAAACAACTTTTATCAACTTGACCTAAATCAGTCTTCTAATATCAACATAACAAGAAAAGGTTGAAAAAAATATCAATGTAAAAACTTTTTAGATTAACGTTAAACATTTATTAAAGTTAACACAATTGGCTATCTGACTGCAAAAAATTACGTATTTTCAACGGTTCAATTAAGTGTAATAAATCCTCAAAAATCACAATTTTTTGGCAGTTTTTTTCTTAAAATATAGAAGATATTGACTACAAATAATATCGAAAACAATATTTGGTTAACTATTTTATTTGTAGCATTATTTTCTTCAATTTGATGATGATTTTTGATGGTGGAAGGGCAAGATCTTCATCCAAAACTGTACTGACCGTCATTCTCGGTTCTCTAAGTAAATTCATGTAACCCAGCACTGTTTCTCTTTCAATATTCAATAAAAAAAGTCCTATATGTACCTAATATGTGTGCGCATAACATATTTTCATTCTGAATTTGACTGGTTTCTAGTATATTATGAATAATAAATAATATTATGTAATATTTTGATGACTTGTTGGAAGTTTTCGGGGCCAAGTTTTTCAGTGCCCGGTACATGTTAGGCTTTTTCGTGTAGTTTTTACTGCTTTTCTTTATCCTATAATTTATCAAGTTCCAAAAATTCCTTTATGCCTTAAAAAATTTGGCCATTCTCTAAATCACTAGACTCAAGCTCTTCCTCATCCTACAACCATTATTTTACGCTAGTCTTGGTTCAAAAAGATTAATTTCGACGTTTTTTTGGATCTGTGAGAATATAAGTTGTTATAATAATTAAAAACAAACAATAAATTATAATTAGTAGACTAACTTTACTGACATGTTGTTTAGGAGACACTATGAATTTATAACAATTTTACTGAGGTGATTGTCTGTCAGACACTGACCTAAATACTGACGTGGTAGTCTCGTGGACACATTTCCTCGCCTACGGGTCAATATGCACGATATAACTGCAAGCAGCACAAAAAAACAGACTAAAGCCCATGACAGGAAGGTACTGGGAGCGTTGGAGTCAATAATTAAAAAATAACGTTGCAATGCGAGTTTTTCGATTTTGTGGTGTCTGTCAGACTACCACGTCAGTCGCAGAAGGTTAAGCCAATGCATTTAATGAATAGTACGTTGTAATTAGTTTATTATATAGCCTGCTTACCGTTTAATATACGCATAGTTGTGATCAGGGCTGGTAAATTAATACAATAGAATAGCTCAGTAATTATTGGGTTACTAAGCGATATCCCCGTGACCGGTCGGCCTCGGAAACAAAGCAGGAACTTTTGAGCGTAGGAATATTGCTAGCGTTTACGTAATTATACCGATACTGCGTTAAAGTGATAGCTTGGGAGTTAGAAACTTTGTTACAGTCAAAATGTTATTATGTGTATGATAAATATGAATAGAATAGGACGTAGTACAACGTTTTGATGTTGGTAACATTCGTGTTACGATTTTGTTTTGTTTTGTAACATAGGTCCTACTTATTGCTTTCCAATAGATACATTGAAAAAGTAATAGTATGTTATTGTAAGCGAAATAAATGTAAAAATGTAAGGGGTAAGATATTAAAAAACCGGCCAAGTGCGAGTCGGACTCGCGCACGAAGGGTTCCCTACCATTATTTATTTATTTATTTTTTTATTCACGCTTTATTGACCTTAAAACTAGAGTACAATGGGCGGACTTAATGCCTAATGGCATTCTCCACCAGTCAACCCTGGGCGATATATAGAGGTTGCGGTAGGTGCTGCTACTCGTATATAATTATAGTTACCCAATTCCCTACACAATGTAAACATACCTAAACCTAAACAAAATATACAATATAGTACATACATAATACATATAAATTTTACATAAAATATAATATAAATACATATTAAAAATAAATAGATAAATAATATATATATATATATACATACTTAATAATACTAGACGGTCAATCAGTTCCTAAGGTGTGAAAGGAAATACTCGCGGATTTGTTTCTTGAATGTCCACAGAGTTGGGGCCTTCCGGATCTTTACAGGTAGAGCATTCCAGAGCAGAATTGCCTGACTAGAAAATGAGTGGAAGAAAAAACCAGTATTAGCTGGTGAAAGATGAAGTTTTAAATTTGACGAAGAACGGAGAACTTTGTCGTGAGTGTCACAGACATACTGAAATTTTTCCTTTAGGTACGGCGGAGAAGATGCATTATTCAGAATAGAATAAAGCAAAGAGAGAATTCTGGAATTACGTCTCTCACGAATAGGCAGCCATTTGAGCTGGCGACGATACTCAGATATATGATCATACTTACGCAGACCGAAGATGTATCGGATACAATTGTTTTGAAGACGTTCCAGCTTATTGAGAAGTTCTTCGTTGAGATCTGGGTAACACACATCACCGTAGTCAATGATGGGGAGCACGAGAGATTGCATGAGCATGAGCTTGGTCTTGAAAGATAAAAAGTTTTTCAATCTATAAAGTGAATGCATTGTAGCATTCACTTTTTTACTAATAGAATTGACTTGTGGTCGCCACGTTAATGTGTTATCTATTATCAAACCTAGGTTTGTAACAGACTGGCTTAAGGGGATAACATCGTCATTATATAAAACGGAGGGTAGTGAGAGAAGGTCCACCTTAGCCAACATTCGCGGGCTACCTAACAACATCGCTTGACATTTGGAGGTATTAACAGCAACTCCATACTGACGTGACCAATTGTTTAGCGCTTCCAAATTAACGTTAATATCCTTGATGGCGCCATGAAGATTATCAAGATGGGTATGTACATACAACTGTAGGTCGTCAGCATATAGATGGTACGAACAATTGATAGAAGTAGTGATGGAGTTTATAAATAACGAAAATATGATAGGAGAGAGTATACCGCCTTGCGGAACTCCAGTTTCAAGATCAGCCCACTCTGAACATTCCTGTCCAGAACGAACCGCTTGCTGGCGACCGCGAAGATAATTAGTAAACCATGCAAGGGCTGTAGAGGAAAACCGAAGATGTGATAAAATGGAAATTAGGATTTGGTGGTCGACCGTGTTAAAAGCGTTAGAAAAGTCTACCAGCACCAACACTGTCACTTTTTTGCTGTCCATAGCTTTTCTGATGTCATCAGACACATTAACTAATGCAGTGGTGGTGCTGTGACCGGAACTATGTATAAAAACGCCAAAAAAATCTGGTCTGTTGTATGAAATCCTCACTTAAATATTTAATTGTTTTATTGTAGCCACATATTAGCCACAACGCCATCTCTTGGACCGAAAGGTAACTAGTATCGCTGAAGCGTCGATAGTATGGGCGCCCACTTAAATATTTATTTTATTCTGTTGTTTAGTATTTGTTGTTGTAGCGGCAACAGAAATACATCATCTGTGAAAATTTCAACTATGTAACTATTACCGTTCGTGAGATACAGCCTGGTGACAGAACAGAATAGGGTCCCGTTTTACCATTTGGGTACGGAACCCTAAAAATACTTTGAGTGTGTCACTTCAAAATAAAATTAAGGTAAAACAACTATTACTCATATGCTTTGTCTATAACTTTAAAACAAACTATCACTACTACGTATTATTTAGTGAAGATCAGCAAAAGATGGATGAAAACAGTTAAAACCAGTATTATAGTATGAATTAATACTGGCACATTTTAACTGGTAAACTGAGACCTCACTCCACATTGCTTGTTCACCATAAATCTAGCGAATATGGGCTGAAACGGACAGACAGTACTTACTTATAATTTGCTATTACGAATGACCTCGAGGCTGGTTTTATAAGTAGTGCCGGCACAACAATCTATCTAGATCAATATTTTTAACAAAGAGACGTTTATAGTTTGTGTTTCCGATAAAGAAGTAATTTGTGACTTATCTATCCACTTGGTTTTGACACCCAGTCGTAATTATTATATCCCATAATAAACCTATTCAATAAAAGGTGATCGACTTAGGCTAATGAGTGTAAATTATTTGCATAGACTTAACTAGGGGATCTGACCTTAATAAGTCATTACAGGATTACTACTCAAGTGCGATTTGGTTGAGAGTCCAATCCATGAGTACTTTGAGGTAGCACTCGAACACAACTCGAATACCGTTATATAAAAGTACATGGCTAAACTATTATTCCTATAGTTTCCTATAGTTTCCTCATACAAATGGGGAAAGCACTTAAAAAAGATTTTTGAAACCCCACATTCAACTTTACATTCAAAATAAGATATTTCTTAGTCCATGCAATAGTTACAGTATCTATACGAAGGAAAAAAATATTTAACAAGCGAATAATGTAAATATTAATAAATCTTTCGTTTAAGTAGGTAACGTTTGTTTTAATGTTAATTGTAAGACCGCTAGAGGCGAAATTTAATAATTATTATTGCCAATATATTATTATCTTACCGTGAAACCTTAAAGCATTTTTTGTTTCTCGTTTCTCGACTATTTACTTGAGTTTGGTTCCAACTTCCATTCGTCACAGGAAGGAAGGACATTAATCTGTCTGTTTTTGACAGTTTAGTTTACCACCTGTTCTGTGAAACCACAGTGTATATGAAACTATGATCAATTTGTCGTATTTTGACACGATTTATCTGTGTCTATCTGTCTATGGAAGACCAAAGGTATTTTTACCCACTTCTATGTATTTGCTTGAAAAATTGTACACGTGTCGAACTCTGATGATAAAACAATAAATAATTTAAGACTAATTTCCTTGTCGGGATCATCAGGTTTCTTACATTAAAATTAATACTAATTTCTAAGTCATTTTGAGTTCGTATTACAATTAAATCGTGCTTTTAGTTTCTTTTTTGTATAATTTACTTGTCTTTTTCCTAAAAGGAAGTAAAAGAACACGTTTTCATCTGTTCTTCATTCAGCCCAAATAAAATAATATTTCAATCAGCAATTTTATAGAAGTACTCAGGGTATCATTGTAATATTTTGTTATAACCAATAAGTTGATGTTAATATTTGGTTTATCTGATGTAACAAACT
This sequence comes from Hesperia comma, assembly GCA_905404135.1. NCBI lineage: Eukaryota > Metazoa > Arthropoda > Insecta > Lepidoptera > Hesperiidae > Hesperia > Hesperia comma. The sequence continues at coordinate 6,907,555 of FR990021.1, read as the reverse complement.
GGATTATCCACTCAACACAGAAATCAACATAATGCCGGATTATAACCCTTGTTTTGCCCATGATTGATTATGTAAATTTTATTTGATAGTTACCCTGATTTAAATAAATCATTTGAATATAAGGTTAAAATTATAAAACACCGTTAAGTAATTGTATTTTTGTAAATAGGAAAATTTCGGAGCGAAATTTTTATATATAGGTATTATTTTTTGCACTGGCCCGAATAATATTTGAAATAGAAAAAACGTTCTAAAATACCTAACATGGTGTTTCGATTCCGTATCTATGTATCCGTACCCACACTAATATAGAAACAAACGTTTTTCAGGAAACAGGATATATTTTTAAGGTGGTCATGAAAATAACGCAGAAACTGTAAGTGTTTATTATATATGTACCTACACTTGGTCTAAAAATATTTGAATATCAAAAATAAATCCAAACATAAAAAATAAAACCAACCAAATGTTTTTGAAGTGAAACTTCTTTATTATTTAGTGTAACAACATTGAATTTTATTAATTGTAACAAAGATCATAATTATATTTATAAATTATCTACTTAAATACTTAACTACTAATATAAGGTATTATGTTCTACAATAATTATGTTAAAACAAAATGTGCGTGCATAATATAACTGGGAAGGAATTAGTTAAACTATTGGTTGAAAATATAATTATTATTTCTAAATTATATTTTTGTTTGTGTTTTACATTCAGTATTTTATCTACTGGGTAACTTTGGCTTAATACATATATAAAAAGGTACACTACCTTACTAATTCTTGATCCCTAAAGTAAACGGTAATGTCTTTTCACATCGACTCGAAGTTCCGCACAACACAATAATAAATGAAGTCACTTCAATTCAAATTGCAGCTTTAAAAAATTGTTGAATATTACATTTACAAATTTAAATTTCTAACGGCAGCTTCTCTACGTATTGAAAGTTTACGTATTCCCCCACCTCCTCTTAGCATGGAGGGGAGGTATTCCAGATTTGTCTAGCAGTATCCCGCGGGAGTCTGGTGCTTGATAGACTCTAAATGTGAAAGTCATAGCATTTCTTTTGTGAACCAATATATTTTTTCGTTTTGGAATCACAAAATAAATTCCGATGCTGCGCTGCAGAAAACTGCTATGGCATTAAACATTTCTTATTTTTCGTTTAGTATCGAGATGAGAAATTGATGATCAGTATGGCAGAATGCTTCCCTTACCTTGCCCTTAGAAAGGTCCTGGGTTCGAATCCCAACGAGGTAAAATTTGAAAATTGAATTTAAACCTATGTTCTCGGCCAGGCTGTTTGTTCCCTTGTTTTTGTGTTTTGTCTATGGCACTCACAACAGGGAATTCTGATAGTTTATTTTATACCTATATAACTACATTTTATCTGTAATTAGAATCATTAGATCTCAACAAAATAGCTTAGAGTATTACAAAATCATCATTCATTTGTATGTTTGACACAACATAAATACTAACGAGGCTACCTTTGATGTATTATTCTGTTTATATCTCTGGTAAATACAATTAAACACCACGGCTCGTGTATCTACTACCTACTCTGAAACATCCTTATCCTAACGATGTCATATATGTTATAATAACATATTATTATTTGACTGCCCAGATTGCTTTATGTAGTGAAAGTCTATTTTCCTCGTTTTGACTATATGTCGATAGTTCAATGCTGACAGTTTTGGTGTGCGAGTTTTTTCTGGACTGTCAAAGTCCACTTGGAATAGGCCGAACTTTGATCTGAAAAAGAACATGGGGTTAGTAAATATACCTAAATATTAAAATACATTATATCTTCTTCTCTACTTCAGCTTACGCGATTGTTTGATTACGCGATTGAAAACTTTAGTTACAAAAAAATTAAAAGGATATTTTGGTTAAATACCAAATTAGTTTAATCATTTGCGAGTACCGTAGTATAAAACTGAGAAACGTAAACGTAGTATAAAATTGATCGTTTTATTTTTTGTCTCCACTGTTCTTGCTTACAACTTGACAAAATCAGAATCTGAAGTATAGAAGCTTAAGCTCTGAAAGTTCTTGAACACGATGAGAATAGACAAACAAACCCTAGTACCGACTTAAAGGTTTCAGATGATCCGAAGGATCAAAAGGCTTTTCTAAAAGACCCAACTACAATATTTAGGACTGATGTCATAACGTACTCTGATGCATGAAAATGTTCATAAAATAATATCACAAGTCGTGGTCTATCCGTCTAAGGAACTTTAATGCTCACTAATTATACCTTAGTTGATTATTGGACCTTGACAATGTTATAGCAATTATGCATTATTGGACATGATGCAATATCCGTCTCGTGTTTTATGATAGAAACTATAAATATTGATGTGTATAAAAATAATAAGTGTCAGATGGCATCAATAAGCGAGCCATTGTCCGAATTGCTGCACTGAAATCTTTTATAACTATATGTCTTATTTTTATTTCGGACTTATTTTTGCAAATTGTCATGTTTTTATGGACTTCCATTACCTTGATTAGAGGCAGCGAAAACACACACAATCAGCGTAAAATTAAAACCGAGGATTACTATAAATTTAAACAATTTGAGACCTAAGTCTAGGGAAATCTCGCATCATAAATTGATCTCCTTTTAAAGATCAACCAAATATGAAAGATTTTAATAATACAAACAATGAAAGTCTAGAAAAATGCGACTTATCCAGTTTCGTGGATTAATAAGCTTAACTTTCCCACTCTTTACGCAGACCCAAGGGACTCACAAAATAATAAATATAATGAGGCAGACAATGAAATATATTAGGTACTTATTGCAAATTGGGGATCAACAGTTTCAAGCAAAGTAACTGTATCACTTTTTTTGACCTAAATAGGGTTTTATCTGTCTACTTTTTAGGGTTTTGGAGCCAAATAGCAAAAAATGGAACCCTTTTATTCTTGCTATCTAAAAACTATACCTACCGCAAGTTCAATCTGTAGATATGTTGTTGGTTGCATTTAGAAGTTGAATGTAGGTAATCATTTGTACCTAAATGAAATTCATAGGAGTCCTAGTGCTTTTGATAGCATTTGTTGTACCAAAGCGGTAATATTTTTGATAATTTAATAGCAGACGTTATCGGAAAAATTAACATAGGTACTGTGGGAAAATTTGTAACAGATCTCATCCAAATCTATATTAATAAAATACTTTACTGCCTCAACAAATGGTCAACCCCGTCTATAAATTTGGTCTGCACCCAGCTAGTAGGTAAAGGAAAGGAAAAGGAGGTAAGAAAGGTATGTAAGAGAGAGGAATTTTGAATATGTAAAAAATCGCACGTATAGTCATAATGTCTAAGGTTCTAGACCCATTAATCGCTCACGAGCTAGGTACTAGTGTCATGTAGTCCTTTAGTTTCAAAACTAAATCATTCCAGTGTTGCTAGTTTGCAGATTTTTTCAACCATCCATTAAGGTTTTTAGTTAAAAAGCTTCCTTACCAAACGAGTTAAGGTTAAATAGATTATAATAACTAAATGTTTTCATATGTTTGCATCTTTTACATTCAGTTCGCAAGTATCTTTTCATTCCAAGTTATTTCCTAGCAACTTTTTCTTATCAACCGATCAAATGTAACTTACGTGTATCCTTCATTCCATTCGAAATCATCCATCAGTGTCCACGCGAAATACCCCTGTATATTGCATCCGTCCTGGTGAATGGCCAAAAGTACTTGATATAGGTATTTGTTGTAGTACGAAACACGTTCGTAGTCGTTTACGCCACCCCAATCGCACATTCCATTCTCGGTTATAATAATAGGCACCCTGGTGCCATACTGCTTTGTTATCCAGTTGAGGATTTTACGGAAACCAGCGGGATATATCTGAAAATAAATAATGCTAATGATTTATCGTATATCTACACATTGATTTTTATATAATGTGTATTTTTTTAAGTAAATAGTAAACAAAGTCGAATGGGATATTTTATTGAGTAACTGTACGTACACCTGTGATGCAACCAGTGAAAATTATATTATACATAACATAACAAATAAAACAAAATTTTAATACTACTATATTTTTCTATTTTCCTTTGCTGCGCAATATTTCATGCTTTCATTTCATGAAGTAGCTGATAATGAAATATTCAATCATTGAGGTGTATAAATTTTTATATATTAGATTATTTCGGAACAGGTCTAAGATTTAAATACTTATTTAATTTCAAAAGTTGTAGGAACACATTGAGATAAGCGAAAAGCAACTAGGTAGGTATATTGGTAATAGGCAATATCTCACATGAAATATTTAAAAAAATCTACTTGAAACGCTAACGATGACCAATGCAAAAATTTATACCTATAGACTTAGAAGCATGTACCTATTTATACAGGGATATTTATATTAATAATAGCACTAAAAAGGATTTTCATCCCTTAAACGGCTTTATCCGTTTACGAGGAAAAATATAAGAAAAACTGATGAGAAGATATTTATAAAGGTAAACTGGACAAAATAATATTCATACTAATATTATAAATGCGTAAGTAGCTCTGAATATAGTTTAAGATAATCTTTCGATAGCACATAGGATATTTATTCTGTTAATGTTTCTTTGGGATAATTTCACCTTTATCATTTTTCAATAAGTATCTAATCATTCTTTTCAGATTCCTGCGAGAGCGAAGATAGATGGATAGAACGGAAATATTTCAATATTGTAATTTATTAGGTATGTAATTAGTTGCAGAAGTGGCTATGATTACCTCACTGTAATGTAACCCATAAAATACTAATGATATAGGTATGTGACTAATGACACGTGAAGCGTGTGTGGAGGGAACTTGTTATAGCGTTATACTTAGGTATGTTTTGTGTGCGAATAGTTTGCACTCAATATGATGGAATGTTCGCAATACTTATTTTGATTGATGCGAGGCCACCTTGTATGCCTACCTGAGAGACCTGTCACGGCTGTCAGCATCGAAATTACGTTTATCCGTATTCCGAACCCATTGGTTTTATTGTTGCGTAAATGTAGTAACTGATTGAGCGTATCTACGGCGAATATGAGCATGTTTTGTTACCCATAAAACGCACGCACCAAGGACGCGTTTATGGCGTTACGAGGGAGCCGCTATAGCTTCGACGTCCTTGTAGATTAATCCACTTTGCGCCACGAATGCACACAAAGAGATAGTGTGTTTATAAACAATTACGCTACAAACTAATGCCACACTAAAACTTATTCAATTGTGGATGTCGTAGATCAACCAAGACAAGACATAATATACAGTTACAGCCTCGCTGGGAATCGAACTCCCGATAGCCCTTGAAACGACAATCTGGCATGCTAAATAGGTATTGCTCAATACGGGTCGACATTTCAAGTAATACCACAAATACATTCAATTTCTAATGCCAATGATTGTATTAACTCCGGGCAAAGTATAAATATATTTATATAATTACGTATAATATAATATAATAATATTATATGTTATGTGTATACTCTACTCACCGCTCGCATTAATTGATCCAGGAATAATCAAAATAGGTATCATTATGATTTAAACAACTAAAAACACTTGTAGTAGAATGAATCTAGTCGAAACAATTTTCAAGTGTTGTATACAATGGTATTTGTTCTTGAAACACTAAGTAATAAATTGACAAAAAATACAGCTTTTACTAGAAATGTATTTTGTTTGCTATTTCATTTGCTGTACTTATAGTCAAGTCAACCATAACAAATATAACATCATTGAACCATAACATATGTACATGATAACATATTATTATTACATTTGTCAATATGTCGCGTTTTAACATCGTCATATTTTGTCATAATGGAACACAGAAGTTAGAATGGATTAGTTGAAAACTAGCTGGCTACAAAAGCGGATGCATAATCATTGCAAGTCCGTGCCGATTCTATAAGCGTGATGTTTATTCATTAAAGGCAATTTTCATTAATATTTACAACAACGATAAATACCTAGACAAAGACTACTGCACTATATAAATTGTACCAAACGATTAACTGCAAATAAGAAACATGACCTAGTAATTACTGCTTACCCTGTTAGTTAACTACTTCCCCGGTAGTTAACTACTTCCCTGCCTTTCATTTTTATACGTCAAACGGTTTTCGATATTAGGTGCCTACTTGTTACGTGAGTGACCTTTCACCTTTATTTATATAGAATAGAAACATTTTTAAAAGACATTGGAGATCTATAAGAGATGCGATGTGATGCGATGTATTACGTCTTTAGTAATATTATTTATTTTTATTCTTTATTGCAACCTTAGCAAGGTATACAAAGGGCGGACTTAATGCCAAGTGGCATTAAGTCCGCCCTTTACTATTTGGATATATTATATTACTATTATATTATATTACTATTTGGATAACATTTAAGTACCTACAATTTACCTACCTACGTTAAACCTCTATCGCAACTTTGTAGCAGAGAAGCCACAAAGCTAAGCTTTAATTTCTTTACACATTCGATTAAACCAGTAATTTGCTTTAGAAAGATCAAGTTTTGAAACGAATAAGCAACTCAGTCCAATTAGTGCTTTGAAAATCAAAAGCGTTAGATCGAAAGTTTAGTTCAAATGGAAATAAATTACGACGTACGTAATGAAAAGATATTAAGCATAGGTATATAAAATGGTATAACATTTTATTTTGTGTTAACATAAATAAATTGAGAAAATAAATTTACTTCTGAGGCTCTTATTCGAATGAACATTGATTTTGGATTAAAATTGGGTTGAAATTGGATTTAAAATAAAATACGACTCAAGATTGTGTTTGAAGTAAGAACTGTATGGCTACGATCATCATAAGAGAGTACTCGTAGAAGGAGCGAAAGCAAAATTTATCAAGGATAGTGTTAGCTATTGATATAAAAATAATATTAAAAGTTATTTGTATCATGTAAAGCTAACGCTAATAGGTGATATACTAGATAGCCAAAAAATATACGAAGAAAAAAATACCTCAAGTGGGCGTGCCAAACGTGAGGTAGCACGATTGTACGATTAAGTATTATGTGGTAAGTTCTTTGCCTTCATAGAAAAAAACGTCACGCTATGCGAAACAAAAGATAGTATCGTTCCGTCGCTTTTTTATGTCATTGGCGTAAGTTACTCCTATTCTTGTATAAGTGCAACAGATAACATCAGCAGAACTCACTCATCTGCAGAGCTGACGTCCTATACTCTTCTTCTTCCATTTTGCCAGATACTAATGTCATTACTGTTTAGTTAATATTTATAATAGTCCAGTCATTATAGTAAGTTCACCTCGGAATTCGAGATATCCAGCTGTAAGTCTGTAAATACTTGTATATTGACACCATAAAAGTTGTCTCAAAACCTACATAATATGGTAGGGTGTACGCAACTATTAAATTTCAAGGTCAAAGGTCACAAAAATTGGTTGTTTGCGCTTTTTTTGTAAATATCTCATTTCCTATGGGGTTTTCTCTATTTGTATTCATTACAATATTGTAGAGTACAAAATTTTCTACAAATTTTGTTTAAAATTTTTTTTATATGGTGAACCGTTTTCGAGATAGAGGAAGTATTTACAGACTTACAGCTGGGTATCTCGAATTCCGAGATTCTTACCTAATTTAATCTTAAATGACTGGACCATAAGACGATAACATGTAATTTGTGTAGATATGATGACACTTCTATGTTTTGTCTCTGTGACTTCTACCGTCAAAAATATCATAGCACACAACGTACAAAATTGCTTATTTTATGGATACGTTATTATAAATTGTAATGTTAGCTTAGTAACCTGACGGCAAGAAAGGACTTAAATATTCTTGATAATAATGTATAAAGTTATTTTATCAATTCGCTTTTTCCAAGCTTCGTTGACTTTGGCTTCAATCAATCATTCTGAGAGAAATCTCAAATTCAGAAGTGAGAACCCTTGGTTATAGGTAAATCGATATTTCAAATGTATAGTTGAGAATGTAAGAGTAGATAAACATTTAAGGAATTCTGCGTACCAGGTGCAACAAGGTAGCTACCATTCTTATGATCTAATTGAATAAACGAAACCAAGGTCTTATGATAATAAAAATGTAGATTAAACCGCACTCGAAAAAGGACAAACTAAATGAGTCCTTATCTACTACTAAGGAAGTATAAACCTATCTGTTGCTAACATTGGTTTTTCTTACTAAGGAAGATTATTATCAGTTACATTCTTTATGATTATTAATTAACACAAAGTTGTAAGTTAAAACCAAGCATAAGATTCGTGATGTTGGATTGATGCATATCGATCAGTCTTTGAACCTTAGGCCTCTTAAAAATAAGTAATTATAGCTCCCCGATACCACACTCACAACTTTAGATATCATGAACGCATAATTCAAACCTAAGAATTTAGAAAGCTGAATTTTTCCTATACAATAAAAACAAAGAGAAAGGACATATTTCTTGGATTCCCTTGACGGGGGATTCAAGTGAAACAGTGAATACCCACGAGCACCCCAGGGGGTTTAAACAGGGGTTTCAAGTGTAAGGCCCGTATTTTTATAAATAAATAAAATAAAAAGGATTTACATTTTCGCTTGAATATCGCGGAGCTGGGTAAGATATGCATCGTTTTTTTCTGATAAAGGTGGGCAAAATGTAATAAAAATCGATTCTTGGGTAAAGTTATTTTAGCTAGCATGCTAATTCAGGAAGCAAGGAAATATCTGCAAATCAGTCGCTAAATCAGTGTTGATAGCCGCGAATATGTTTTAAAAGTTAGCGAGGAAGTTAATAAGCTAGCGGCTCATGCCAGAATACTTATGTAAACTTACTATCCTAGCATCAAAACTAGCCTAATATTTCTCGGATATTATGTATCTTCTGTAATCATTGTGAACCTACCGATAACCAGGTTGATCCAGGTATAGGCCAGTTAGGATCTTGTTCCATTTTAACACCTGTATCATGATCGTAAGACGGTACGAACCACTCTTTTTCCATTGTAGAGGGAGACATCAAAAAAGAGGTGTAATGATTCAAACCATAAAAGTCGGAACTTCCCCGAATCATTTCAATCTGAAACAAAGTTTGACATAAATCTTTTGAACTTAGTTTTATTAAATTCTCTTAAAAGTTATTTTTTTTGTAAGTGAAATTTTTAGCGATTTGGGCAAATTATTGTGTTGATATAAAATTATTAAATTATCGAAACAAAATACTGATTATTAAGGATATCAGATTTAAATATGTACATAGAATTTCATTGGAAAAAATGGGTGAAGGGACCTTGGTAGGGCCAATAGAAGCCAAAAATACAGTTATATTTCTGGAGGTCTAACTTAGTGCCTTTCACATAAACCGGTTGCCGGTCATGTACTTTAGCTTTCACACGTACCGGCGCAATTTGTCCGGCAAGCGGTCGCCGGGTACACGCCGGATCCACCACTGTACGCCCGGTTGGCGACTAACGGTTAGCCGGTGCGGCAGCCGGACGCACAGTGGTGTATGGATGACGCAGCATGCTTTCATACGCACCGGGTGGCCAATCGCCCGGGTACTACTACAGATAGAGCATTTGCAATTTTTTTCTCACACATTCGTATCGTCGTATTATCGCTTATTTGACGCTACTGGATACTAAAACGGAACGTGTGAAAGCTCAATGTGTTATTGGACAGTCGGCGCCGGGTACCAGGCGATCGGTTCATGTGAAAAGACACGAGGAAAAATGATGTTTTATCTGACTACACCGCTTACAACCTGAGTTATAAAAATATAAATGTTGCACTCAGCGTGTGTTGGGTTAGTTTACTAAAATAATAGGTCTTTACCTATAAAATTGCCGTTTTTCATGAAATAAATGAAGCATATTTTTTTCTATATTTTTAATTTCTATTAATCAAAGTAATCACCCATGCAATCAATGCATCTTTGCCAACGCATTAGTAGCTTATTGTTGCCCTTTTTGAAAAAATCGGCTGGGCGGGATGCAACAATTTCTTCATTCTGCATTTTGTACTGCCTCTCGGGTATTGAATTTTCTTCCCGTTAAGAAGTAATGCAAATTCTGGAAAAAGTAGAAGTCTGTAGGCGCAAGGTCTGGTGAGTACGGCGGATGACGGAGAGCTTCTAACTCCAGCTCTTGTAGCTTGGAGACCGTCTGCTGTGCAGTATGAGGTCGCGCGTTGTCGAGCAGGAGCAGCGGAGCCGAACGATTGACTAAAGCTGGTTGGAGACGTGTGAGCTTCGCCATCATTGTGTTCAGTTCTTCACAGTACACATCTGCAGTAATGCTCGTTCCATTAGGTAAGAAGTTGTGATGAATTACACCCGCGTTAGACCACCAAACAGTGAGCATCACTTTTCTAGGGGTAACTTTTCGTTTAGGGCATTGATTGGGTGCTGAACCAGGGTCCAACCAACTTGCTGAGCACTTACGATTGTCGAACAGGATCCATTTCTCGTCACAAGTAACAATGCGGTTCAGAATTCCTTCATTTGAATGCCTGTTGAGCAGTGCAAGACACGTCTCGACGCGTACTTCACGCTGGCGATCACTGAGTTCGTGCGGTACCCATTTATCAAGCTTTTTTATCTGCCCATTTTAACGTAAATGGACCAATATTGTTTTGATGCTAACGTCGAAAGCTGCTGCTAATTCAGCCGTAGATTAAGTATGATCAGCTTCCACAATCGTCTTCAACTCGTCATTGTCCACCAAAGTTTTCGGACGACCACGAGGTTCATTTTTCAGGTCAAAATTTCCAGAACGGAAACGGGCAAACCAATAACGGGTGGTGCGTTCGTTTGTAGTGTTCGCTCCGTAAACGTTGTTGATGTTGCGTGCCGCTTGTGCCGCTTTGCTGCCACGACGGTACTCATACTCCATAATTACTCTACTTTTTGAAGTATCCATGATGACGAAAAATGTTCAAATCCGTTGAAAATAAAACACTAACTATTAAACAAATGACGATTTTAGAAAAAAGAATTCCATGTTTTAAAAATAAAATTAATTTGAAATTAGAATTATCAGCCAAAAAAAAATATTTTGATTTGAAATTGCCAGCACGGCAGAACGGCAATTTCATGGGTAAAGACCTAATATAAATGAAGCAACAACAACTGATAAAATTCATACAAACTTTGGGATTAAATTATTAATTTGTCACTACACCATTAAATTTGTCGAAGACGGTGCATAGTTGAAACTTAAGATACGATCTCAGTCGTAAATAGCTCTTTGTTATGGCTAGCACAGAAGATATTGACATCACCGATAGTTCAATCTTGTTCAAGTAGATGTCAAATATTGAACTTAGCACGGGACTTAATAACGTGAAAGTTTTAATGCTTGGCGGACAAGAAACTAAAAAGTTTTTTAATGTTTAATCATTATTTTTATACTATGGATTTATCTAAACATTTGTTATATAATGTATAAATTCTATGTGGAGTTAACGTAATACGTATATGATAAACTAATTAAATAACTAGCGCTGCGAAGTCAAACATTAGTAAGTCGTATTCCTTAGAGACATCTCGGCTCCATAGCTGAACATTAAGAGTTGAAATAAACATTTTATATTCATTATTCATTCGATTCATAAATAAAATATTAAACAATCTACAAATAATTTGTTAGCTATTAAGATAGTAGTCTACTTTGCGAGCTGTGTCCGCGACTACGTTCGCGAGTGAGAATTTTTTCCGCGTAAATCCCGATTTTGCGGGAATTCCAGCTTAAAAAGCAACTTATAATTATACAGGGCGTCCCACGGCTATGCCACATGAATGGAAAGAACCTTAAATATTAAAGATAGGATATTTTACTGAAAGAAGACATCGCTTTATTTTTAATAATAAGTAGAACTGCATTCACAGATTTTTTAAAAATCGCCTACCTCAACCGGGAATCGAACCCGCCAAATGTGATAGAAAAATTACATGTATTTTATAATAGCGTTTGAAAGGGCTACTCATAAGCATTATTTTTTCCTAAATAACTAGCATATTAAATGAAACTAAGATCATAAAATTTGACATTTTATTTAAAAAAAAATTAATTTATCAAATGCTCAAAATGTGATCCGTTCTGTTGTATACAAATTCTCACTCTTTTAATAATTTCTCTCCCTGTCGATTTACTTATTTTTGCATGGTGGATTTTTGAAATAATACGTCTAATTTTGTAACTCCTGCACACTGTTGTACCGGTTCCTGTAAACTAAATCTTTTACATATCCCCATAAAAAAATCAAGTGGGGTTAGATCTGGAGATCTCGGTGGCCATCTAATTTGTCCAAAAGTGCCGATCCAGGAAGGAAAATTTTCATTAAGAGACTCGGCTGTTCTCCTACTGTTATGAGCCGGAGCACCATCTTGCAGGAATATGAGATTTCGTCGATCTGCATCAGGAAGATTATTAATCTCATTTCTTAAAATCTCAAGTATTTCTAGGTATTTTTCTGTGTTCAGAGTTCCTTCGTAAAAATGTATAAAGAGAACCCGGTTACTTACAATCCCACACCAACAGTTGAAAGAAAAACGCATTTGATCATTAGTCTCGTGGATTCGTAAGGGATTCTGTCTGGACCAAATGCGATTATTACGCCGGTTGTACATACCGTTGTTACTATAGTTTGACTCGTCTGACCAAATGATGGTGTTCAAAAAATTTTGATCCTCAAGGATGATTCTCTCGTTATGTTGACAGAAATTAAGTCGTCTTTCAGCATCTCCCGGCCGTAATTTTTGCACTAATCGCCCTTCAACATAACTTTTAAACTTGTATTTTTTCAGAACGCGATGTATTCTACTCTTTGAAAGTCCAATTTCTTCTTAAATAAAATGTCAAATTTTATGATCTTAGTTTCATTTAATATGCTAGTTATTTAGGAAAAAATAATGCTTATGAGTAGCCCTTTCAAACGCTATTATAAAATACATGTAATTTTTCTATCACATTTGGCGGGTTCGATTCCCGGTTGAGGTAGGCGATTTTTAAAAAATCTGTGAATGCAGTTCTACTTATTATTAAAAATAAAACGATGTCTTCTTTCAGTAAAATATCCTATCTTTAATATTTAAGGTACTTTCCATTCATGTGGCATAGCCGTGGGACGCCCGGTATATGTTGCTCCACAACGTCTTGTATCTTCCAGAGAAAATCCCATAAAAATCGGACCATACTTCCGGAGATTAACCCGTACAAACAGAAAAAATTAAAATCGTTGTGTCGTGTATATACAGGGTGTCCCGTTATGAATGGATAATACGGAACCTACGTGTAGAGGGCATCATGCCGGTTCAGATGAATAAATATTATGTTCAGCAAAAGTCCTTCCGTTTCCGAGATATTCGACATTTTCAACATTTTCAAAATTGTTACACCCTTCGCCATTCGTTTTGGCGCCAGGACTATAAATGAAGACATTTTTTAAATCTGTTTTTTGTATCGTACTCCTGGATAGATGTGGTATCGAATATCATCAATTATTTTTATATCAAAAGCACAGATTCTTTTTAAATTAAGATTTAACACCAATTTAACGTTTTTTCATATTCCATTCCTGGCTTTTACTCTGCCGTGGTTAAAAAAAAATGTAAGGTGACTTGAATGCCAAATTGAAAAAAAACTAGCCCATTTCACCCAGATTCCGAAATGGTATGTTACAGGGTATGGTTCACCTTAAGATTTTAAATTATTTCCTTTTAAAATAAGGTAGACCCCATTTTTATATTTTATTACAAATTAATTCCAAAATTTGGTTTGTTACCTTAATCAGTTTTAAAACCATCCAAATTCACTTGACTGTCCCTTATTTGCCAAGAGAGCTAAATTTGTGCCCTAATTTAAGAGATTTAAGCCAAAAATACTTCACTACCTACTGAATACGTAAATCCCTTAAAATGTTAGTTTCAGTAACCAAATAAAACAATCAAATGATAATTTCCATTGATAAGTATTTTTACCGACTTCAAAAAGGTTTTCAATTTGTATCATGTGTTTTTTCCTATGTGTGTTACCTCAGAACTTCGAACTGGGTGAACCGATGTCGATAATTCTTTCGCCATTCGAAAGGTAGAGACTGCTGTCTGGTCCCATAAAGGTACCTAGTACCTATCATTTGGTCGGTTATAAATTTGAGCGCCACCTGGCGAGTGGTTTTTGTGTTATATCGATTTTGAAGTCGGTATTTTTTTTTGTTAAAAGTTAGTTATTTCGAATAAGTTTTCAAAGAGGCTATTTGCTCTCTTTAATCTGGTGGTACCAGACTAACCAGATTTAGTCTTATTCTAGTGGTATCAGGCTTAAACATTATTGTAATTACCAATAATGGTGAATCAAGATAATTTGGATGGTTTTGACGCTAATTAAGGTAACAAACCAAATTTTGGAATTAACTTGTAATATCATAAAAATGGGCTCGACCTCGTTTTAAAAGGATGTAATTTTTTTTTTTTTTTTTTCTCAATATTAGTTGCACACCACAGACCTAGCGTCCGTGCGTTTTTATGCATTTTGTTATTTTGTTTGCACTTTTTTTTTTTTACTTTTTAACATATATGCTCCAGGATTAAACTAATTCGCTGGTTAATTAGTATAGAAGTGTAGTTTTCAGTTTAGGTTGGGGCCTTGCGTCTGCGTTGATCGTCCCAGGCGTTGTTCTATTTCTTGTTGAATTATATTGTAGTCCCTATGGCTGATGGCTGTAGCCAGGTTGTAGTCGTTGATCGTCGCAGTGCTGGCCGTTTTTGCCTCGTTAATGAACTCGCTGATGGTATCCTCGCTAACATCGGTGTAGTAAATGCACGAGACAGTGTGCCTGGTTATGGCAACTACTGCATGTGATACACTGTCGTGTAGTTTCCCTTTTTCGGATTTAGTTTGTATTATTACCACCTTTTCGTATGTTAGCCCCTGGGCTTCGTGTATGGTGAGGATACGTGATCCTTCACCGGATCCGCAGCCTGCATTCCCAAGTGATGTTTTTTCCGCTTGGGTGTGGACTAAGAATAATGTGTTTGGGGCGGATTTTGGTATTTTAGCGCCCGTGTAGGCTGTCGTGTCCAGGGAGTGAGTTTTCTGGCTGGAGGAGTAAATGCCATTGTAGATTTTCTTGAGCGCGTAGGCTACATCTTTTGGATTTCTATGTGTGCAGAGGAAATCTCGTGTTATGGATGCGAGGAGATTGGGGCGTTGGTATTTGAGCTCGAAGAGGTTCTCTCGGTCGATGTAGGGGATTTGGTTGATGTCACCTATGAGGACAATTTCGCTGGCTGCAGATAGTCGAGCCGCCATAACTATTGACCCGAAGTGATTCATCAAGGCTTCATCAACCACCAGTCGTGCAGCTGGTTTTGTCACCCCGTTGACTAGAATTGAAGCCATGGTTCTTATCTGCTTCTTCATGTTGACTCCTGTTCGATTCTCAAACTTTTCCCTAAGGTCTTTTGCTCCTTCGCATGTTGTGGTTTTTTTGTTGTGGTCACTATGAGAAGGATGTAATTTAAAATCGATAGGTGGACCATACCCTGTAATATACCATTTCGGAATCTGGGTGAAATGGGCTAGTTTTTGTTTAATTTGGCATTCAAGCCACCTTACATTTTTTTTGAACCACGGCAGAGTAAAAGCCAGGAATGGAATATGAAAAAACGTTAAATTGGTGTTAAATCTTAATTTAAAAAGAATCTGTGCTTTTGATATAAAAATAATTGATGATATTCGATAGCACATCTATCCAGGAGTACGATACAAAAAACAGATTCAAAAAATGTCTTCATTTATAGTCCTGGCGCCAAAAAGAATGGCGAAGGGTGGAACAATTTTGAAAATGTTGAAAATGTCGAATATCTCGGAAACGGAAGGACTTTTACTGAACATAATATTTATTCATCTGAACCGGCATGATTCCCTCTACACGTAGGTTCCGTATTATCCATTCGTTACGGGACACCCTGTATGTATGTATGTTCGCTTGTAAAACCATAGGTAGGTATTTTTTATCACAACTTGAATTTTATTTATGTCTAGATGATCATGATGACTATGAATAGGTTCATGTGATGTTTTCTTGTTACAAATATAATTATTATTTTTTTCTAAGATCTCTCATATTATGGTAAAAGTTATCATAAAATTGTAGTATTATTTTAAAATCACTTACTTCCTCGGGTGTAAAATAAGGCAGTCGGGATCTAGTGAACCCCTGTTCCATGCTTTTATTGTTGATTATTTCGCGCACGAGAGGCGGGTAATCCCCTGTTTCGCTATAGACTGGATGTGCAAAAATACCAACCTGCAACAAAGAAAAGTCCAATTCTTATTAGATAAAGTCCTTAGCTTAATTAATATAAAAATATAATTTTGATAACTAAAAAATATTAATCATAATAAAAATATTCATGTAAATATTTTTACTTAATGTTATACAAATATCTAATAATAAGTTTAATAAAATGCAGTGAAATCTCAAATAAAACAGCGAACGAATTTGTGTCAGGTCACAGGTTTTTGAAAGTCCAGATTCTAAAATTGACAGTAATTGAAAAGTAGACTTGGGAAGCACCAAATCTTGAAAAATATTTCACTTTAATTCCAAAACCAATCTAATTGTGGTGCATCTTGCTACAGACGAGGTTATAGTAAAAAGTTCATAATATGGGAATTACCTAAGCTCTGTTGCACCCAGCTTTATCCCATCCCATGAATATAGGTAAAGTAAAGTGATTTCTTAAAAACTAGGCATCTGCTACACTTACTCGCATTTGAAGATATCTTTCCGCAGCTTCCCTATCTTCTTCTTTGCTGGGATCTTTTGGCTCCGCCCAGAAAGCATCAAGAGTGAAACCAACTTTTCCTGAAAATTAAGAACATTATTCTGCATGTTTACGTACACAGCTATCCAAAATCTCTTTTTACACCCATGCGCCAAAATTGCTGATATTAGCACAATTGTTATTGTTTTGCTTTTTCGTGAAACTTAAAAACAGACAACGGACGAACAGATTTATAAAATCGTTTATAAAATGTGATATTACCAACCCATACCATGATACAAAAACTTCGAAATGGCCATATATAAATTTATAAAAGTAGATAAGCATGATCAAACAAATCAAAAAAAAGATCAAAGTAAATTAATTTGACATACCTTTTTGATGAGCACGAAACTCTTTGTCGTATAAGCGGTAGCATCTAGCATGTGCTAGAATTAAGTAATGAGCACATAAATAGGCGCCAATGCCATGGGAATTCAAAGCCGGAACAAAGTAATCACCATCGTAACCCTGTAAGAGCACAATCAATTAATGGAAAACAAAACAATTTTAAGATTAATTAATTGCATTTAATTTGTAAACATCTGTATTTTACAGTGTTATAGCTATAATCGTATTCATTTCTAACATTACTATAATCTACGTTATTTTCTATTTCATTTCCAAAAAAACTCTCTTAGAGCTCCCCTACACTCCCCAAGGAACATGCATGCCAAATTTCAGGATTTTATGATCAGTAGTTTCGGCTGTGCATTGTCTGTCAGTTACGCAGTCAGTCAGAAACAAAATTTCAATTTGGAATAACAAGATGCGAAAAAAAAATTTGTATTCCTTATCAGCTACATTACTCTCATCCGAAATATTAAAAAACTCACATTATAACACTGCTGATGAGGTTCATTTATTGTGGTCCAGATCTTGACTATGTCGCCGAATAATGTAAAGGCCACTCTAGCATAATCTTCGAAGTAATCCACCATTTTGGGATTGGTCCACCCTCCCAAATCCATAAGGGGTGTGGGTAAATCCCAATGGAAGAGCGTAACTACGGGAGTTATGTTTGCCTTTACAAGCTCCTCAAGTACAGTTCTGTAGTACTTCACGCCTTCTTTGTTAATATGGTTATCGGTACCTTGTGGTAACAACCTGTTCAATAAATATGGTTGAGAAAAAGATTACAATATTTTTTGTGACTTTTCGGAAGTGTTTTAAATGTTTTCGTAAGTAGTGTCATGCAATGTGGAAAGGCATCATCAAAATCTTATCAAGAAATGATAGCGAAAGGGAGGTAGTAAACTACCATCATACAAAAAATATATTATGACTATGAAATTACAGGATAATCGTTATGATTTAATAATATATTTAATGTTTTACAAATTATATTTAGGTATAACGAGCTATGTCTGCGACTTCGTTCACGCGTGGAAATTTTTCCCGTGTAAATCCCTTCTCTAAAATTCTGGGATTAAAGTACCCTAATAATGTTGTTCCACGCCCTTCTCTATCTCCCGGTAAAAATCTCATAAAAATCAATACAACCGTTCCGGATATTAGCCCGGGTATACAGTAAGAGAGACAGACAGCCAGACGGATAATTTATATAATTTGTTTTGATATTTTGCTGTGTTTAATATTTTGCAATTAACATTTGAAAAAAACACAGTTTTTTGAAGTTACAGACAGGCACTTTATTTATGTGTAGTAAAGACGAGAAAGAAGTCATTCAGATATCCTTATGATATTATTATAGGCTACCAACCTTTCGTTTTATTTTACATACATACCTATATGGGTGTAATTATGTGTCATATTTCCGGAAGTACATATTAAGATTTTTACGTTAATTTTATAAAATCGCTAAACTTATAGTACGATAATTGGCAAGTCATTTCCGAATATGATTAATGAGTGCTAATGGCGCTATTATGGGTATTTCATTAAATGTTTTCCGCATAAATTTAAAAATAAACAATCTCGAAAGGCTACAGGTTGATGCAAAAAATGTGTGAGAATAAACAGGAAAATATAAAAATGGCTTTTTATTAACAATAAAATGCACTACTTACTGCAAGCGAAATGAAAAAGCGAATTTGTCAATCAGGTACGTACCGCCAAATATTGGTTAATGAAAGGTCTAATGAAATAAAATCGATGTTATCAACATTCAATCTACCTACGATCAAGGAAGAAAAACTCAATAAACAATTACTGTTGTACATGAATAAAAAATAAAATCCGCAGATAATAATTACTGTGCTGTGTGTTGCACGCGAACATAGAATCTAGTAATTGGTATTAATACCTTTATTGTGTTAAGCACCCAGTTCATAAAAACGTTTTTTAATTTGCGTGGTCCGTTCCTTTGACAAAATTATACTAACATTTCAATTTTCCAGAATAAAATATACACTAGAGCAAATCTCTTTATAGTCTGCCTGGCTAAACAACCTTCTTTCTTTAGTCAGCTTAATTTTCTCCTAACTACAATTTTTTAAGCATTATTCAAAGTAATAATATTATTTTATTTTATATCCTCTTTATTAAATTAAAATATATCTTCTCATGATATAACGAGCTCGTCGCTTTTCTTAAAAAAATAAAAAAAAGCTAGAAAGCTACAACCCACTAATGGCCCACTACTGAGCACGGGTCTCTCCTCATTACTGAGGAGGCCTAGAGCATACTCCACCACGCTGCTCCGATGCGGATTGGTGGAGGGGTTAGTGGCCAACCCAGTGTCGAAAGTTTTCAAGCCACCCGAAGGCCTCCGACATGGCTTAACGACTGCTATCAATCGATAACAGCCGGGACCGACGGCTTTACGTGCCCTCCGAAGCACGGAAGCGCTCAAGAAATTTTGCCACTAGCGGTCACCCATCCGACTACCGACCGCGCCCGCACTTGCTTAACTTTGTCGATCGCTTAGGATCGACGCAAGCCGCCGGGCTATGAGCGCTTCTAAAAAAATATGCAATCGCAAAATAACGTTTTTTAGATTCTTCGTTGTTTTATTAAAATTACATTAACAACGTTACCTTGGCCATGATATAGACAGGCGGTAATACTGCACACCTAGTGTTTTGACCATGACGATGTCGTCCATGTACTTATGGTATGAATCAGCTGCCACATCACCATTGGAGGAATCCACCGCGTAGTCTGGATGCTTATGAATGTACGTATCCCACATACTTTCGCCTTTTCCTAAAACGAGAATTTTATTGAATATAAAAGTAGTAGAATCGGCCTCCTATTCGGGAGGTCCGGGTTTGAATCCCAGGGCACGCAATTGTGACTCTCCGCTCCGGAGTTATGTGCGTTACAAGAAATTAAGTGTCACTCTCTATAACTTCACCAATATAGATACTTAATACCTTCAGCAATAAAATTGCGAAAACCACATCAAATTTCATTCAGTAGTTTTTGCGTGATGTCGGCACAAACATACATATAGGCAGACAAACCTTCTATTTGCTGGTGGCTCCATGAAGACTGGTCATACATTTTTTTCTCAAATATTTCCTATGTACAGACATAACCTTGTTACATTTTCATTGTATAGATGAAGATAAAGAGTATCAATGGGTTTCAAATTCAAAAGTCTTCTGTGGTATTTTTGAAAAATTACAGGTTATATTAAGTAATATACTTAAACTTTTTTTCGTGAGAGTATTACTCCATTATTCATCATCTACTAAGTTAAATACTGTATTTCTAAATTGAAGAATATAATGTAACAACGTACGCGAACAGTACAGAATTAAGGCTGAGAATCAGAAAACGCTTTGTAATTAATTTACGTAAAGTAAATCTAGTTCAAAATCTTAATTAGTAGCTTTCTGCAATCTTTGTTTTTCTTCGTGTTAACGTTAATTAGTTAATTACCGTGATGTAGAGCTAAACTCACTTATAGACACAAATATAAAGAAGCATTTATTATACTTTTTATCTATTTATCTATCTGTCTATTTAGCATTATATATAATAATAAAACTGTAACTGATCGCTGTTTGTGCACGCTAATCTCAGAAACGGCTGAACGGATTTTTATGGGATTTTCATTGGGAGATAGAGGAGTTGGTGGTGCTCCCGCGGGCTCGGGACTCACGCGAGAAAAACTCCTACGCACGAACGAAGTCACGTGCACAACGAGTACATAATAAAATCAGTACACACTCATTAACCCATAGGTACTAAGATTCTATAGTTATATCGTGGCAACTATGGTCACTGCACAAGATCCAGACCGAGACCAAAAATATAAAGTCATCATTAAAATTTCCACCTCGCTGGGAATCGAACCCAGGACCAGGGTCCTTTGAACGGCAGTCCCCAGGTTGTTGACCATTTATTGCGCTGTACAGGTCGTGAGGTACCTATATGTATATGTATAAATTTATATTATGTACGAGACATTCGGGTCGTCAGTTATACATGTACCTATATTATATTGTCGAAAATATATAACTGTAGGTATATACAAAATTAACATTAAATTAGCTTAATATTTTTAATATTATACTTTTGGTTCTCATGCTTCAAGTATTTAAAATCCATACTCGCATACTAATATTATAAATGCGAAAGTATGTCTGTCTGTAATATAATAAATTCGGAATGAAAATATTTGAAATCTCAGTGTCAATTAATATACCTAGGCTTATTTGTTTTTCAAATATCAACCCATAAAGGTCTATCTATCTGTCTATATAATCGGGGAAGAAAGCTTGGATGATAAATCTAAACCGATTGACCGATTTCGATGATTTTTTTTTTCAGAAAGACAAATAAGCCTAAGGCGCAAGGCGCAAGGTCAAACATAAGCTACTTATTTTTTCAAATACTTATGGCTACAATATAGACGTCCGATTTTTCTCCCCGATAGTCGGTTCCAATAGTCTGATCAGACAAATTCAGACAATAGAATCGGACGACACTCGAATCGGACGTGGATTGTAAACTAAACAAGATGTATGGCACGAGTGCCTTCCGATTGTCTGATCAGACTATCGGAACCGACTATCGGAGAGAAAAATCGGACGTCTATTGTAGCCCTTAAGGGGTGGAAGTGGGTGAGGAAAAGAAAAAAAGAGGAATTCTATGCGGGCGAAGCCGCGGGCGTATTGCAAGTGGTAGTTTTTAGGGTTCCGTACCCAAAGGGTAAAACGAGACTGAGACTTCGCTGTCCGTCCGTCCGTCCGTCTGTTACCAGGCTGTATCTCATGAACAGTAGGTAATAGTTACACAGTTGAAATTTTCACAGGTGATGTATTTCTGTTGCCGCTACAACAACAAATACTAAAAAACAGAATTATATAAATATTCGGGACGACCCGAGTGGCGCAATGGTTAACACGCCGATCGCTGTTCCGAGGGTCCTGGGTTCGATTCCCAGCGAGGCGGCAATTTGAATGATGAGTTTAAATTTCCGTTCTCGGTCTGGGTGTTTGTCCTTGTCTTGTGTGTTGTCCAAGGCACCCACGACACAGGGAATCCTAGTGTGGGGCTTTGAGTGTGAAGCGTTGTGAAGCGTTATTTAAGTGGGCGCCCATACAATCGACGCGTCAGCGATAGATTAGTTACCTTTCGGGCCAAGAGATGGCGTTATGGCTAAATTAAATATTTAAGTGAGGCTTTCATACAACAGACCAGATTTTTTTGGCGTTTTTATACATAATGGTACGGAACCCTGCGTGCGCGAGTCCAACTCGCTCTTGGCCAGTTTTTTTATACATTTGTTTATTTTTTATACATTATTATTTTTATACATTAGCTCATTAAACATTCAAAGTTTACAACTGTAAGTTGTTATTATTACATCATACGGAAATAAAATTTGCCAGACATTGATTGACAAAAATAACAGTATGCGAGTACGCAATCCAAAAAACATAATAAAAAACAATACGTCGCAAAAAATTTTTGAAATAAATGCATACCTAATTAGATTTTGTCAATTTAACAATCGTGGTTAGGAAGTTAATTTTCCGTGTATTCAAATTGTACACGTTTTTCAAACTAGTGAATTTTTTCCTTGTTACGAATTTATAGAAGTAATAAAGTGTTATTAAAATTTGTATTTTTCCCGTTGTTATACTTATTGACTTCGACGACAATATTAGTGTGTACATTGCAATACTAGTAAATCTACCCTCGCTTCGTCTTGGAAAACCAGTCCCTTAGCAGCCAAATTCAGTCTACTTAATACCTTTATCTATATCTATAGGCGTGATAACTGACAACTTTTTAATTTGTGAACTGACTGAAATAAACATATTACGTAAATTTATCTTATCATAATTACATTAGTGAAAACTGCACCCAAATCGATTAAGCCATTTCTGAGATTAGTGTGTATAAACACCCAGATAAAAAGACAAAAATATTTTTTTTCATATATCTGACATGTTCAGACAGCGATCAGTTACAGATTTATTATTATTAGATTTATAGACAAAACAAAACTAACTAACTAAAATGCTAACCTCACAGCCCGAGATATAAGTCGTGGGTATAATAAAATGACGAGAATTATTCATTTTATAACAGCAACTTATCCTTAATCATTAACAACCAGAGATTATGTTGATTGAAATTACTAAATTAACATAATATTATATAAGAACTAGTAAATCCGCCCTCGCTTCGCTTCGGGAAAACAGTCCGTCAAAAATCTCTATAAATTTTAACAAATTATGTTATTCCGATGTCTAAGCTATATTAAGCAAAGTTTCATGAAAATCCGTTCAGTAGTTTATAATATTAGTAGGATAGTAGGACGTGTATATTTTTAACATTTTAACAATGTCTTGTCATGAATAATAATGTTAAGATACTGAAAACTTGAAAATCACTGTAATTACTTCCTACAAGTTTAAGTTTAATCTCGATGCCTTCTTTAAAGTACAAATAAAAAATTACTGACGTGAAGTATTGAATTTCTTAGTTTGAACTAATTATTTTCGCAGTAGGGAGTCGGTATCTTTATGACAAGATCTTGATCAGCTATAACTTTGTGTATTGCCGTTTTTGACCTGGAACGCATTTTTTGTGTTTGTTGTTACTGATATTTGGCATGTTGTTACTTGCGTTTGTTTTTATTTATTTGTTTGTTTGATGTTGTTGATGTTAATAAGTTATTGTTACCGTCGAGTTTGTTGCGTATTTAGAAGAAAATATTTATAGCATTTGTTCATTATTTGTCCTAAGAATATTTATTATTCAAGTAGATATTATCGTGCTACATTTCGTTAAACATAACAACACAAAACTAAATAACACTAAAATGTTATTGCATAAATTACTCGTGGTGTTTTATCTTATTATTATTTACCCTAAGAAACTTGGTTCCTTGTTTGGGAGACCGCTAATTAAGTGATAAGACCGCCTGTTGTACCAAACTTCTGTAATCCAGCGTTGTATAGCTATAAAGTTTTGTTGTATTCAAAATAATATGTGACGTAAAAATTTGTATGAAAGATATTTAATGTCAACGTCCAAAAACGATCAAACGTCTCTACAGAACAATCACTGACGCGTTCTCAACCAAAATTGCTGTTTACTTTTAACGAATTACTTAATTTGTAATTCTTATTAGCAGCGGTGATAGCCTAGTGGTTTAAGATCTCGGCCTCCTATTCGGAGGGTCCGGGTTCGAATCCCAGGGCACGCACCTCTGGCTTTATCGGAGTTATGTGCGTTTTAAGCATTTAAATATCACTTGCTACAAACGGTGAAGGAAAACATCGTGAGGAAACCTGCATGCCGGAGAGTTCGCAAAACTCAAAGGTGTGTGAAGTCCGCCAATCCGCACTTAGCCAGCGTGGTGGACTATGGCCTTACCCTTCTCAGAATGAGAAGAGACCCGTGCTCAATTTAGTGGGCCATTATGGGTTGAGATGATGATGATGATGAATTCTTATTATCTTTTTAATTCTTAATGTCCTTAAATTTCTTAATCTCCTTGTACATTTTAACCTCATTGTTATTCTTAATCTAACTGGCTTCAACTAATCCGCAATACAACACAATTCCTACAGCACACTCTACCACGTTGATTCTGAAGCATTGGTGGCTTAATGTAGCAAATAATTATATTTTTATGCTACCCGAACACAATCGACATGGCTTAAAAATTACATACTTTCTAAGTCAACAATCAGAGCCGTCGGTTTTATGAGCCCTACAAAGCACGGAAGCGTTTAAATTTTTTTTGCCACTATCGATCATCATCTAAGTGCTTCTATCAGTAATAAACCACCGGGATTTGAGCGTTTCAGACATTTACAAGTATAGAATATGGAACATAATGAAATTCAAAGTACGAACCTGATGGCGCAATGGTTAACACGCCGGATCGCTGTTCGCTTGGGTTCGATTCCCAGCAAGGCGGCAATTTGAATGATGTGTTTAAATTTCCGTTCTCGGTCTGGGTGTGTGTTCTAGTCTTGAGTGTTGTCCATGATACCCACAACACAAGGAATCCTAGTGTGGGTCTATAAGTGTATAGGGTTATTTATTTATTATAGTTACCTCCTTCGTTCCATGCTCCTTCAATTTGATATGCGGCCGTTGCTACTCCGAACATAAAATTGTCCGGAAACGAGAAGTTGCTCGGTCCGGCAGAAATAACTGCACTCACTCCATTTGCAAAGCAAAGGCTAAAACGAAATAGAAAACAACACAATGTACAAGGCCTCTGAAGATAAGTCACATGCAATAACTCTTATCTTTGTATTACTTTGTTATCCGTATAATTTAGTACAAGTAATGAGTCTGAATAATTTGAAATTAACTGGCAAGGTAATCGTTAGTATGTACGCAAATATTTGAATGAAATTTTGGTGAATGAATAATTAATGAAATATAAGTGATAAATATAATTCCTTGAATCGCGCGCAAATGGCATGAAACCACAAAAAAGACGTCACTATTACCCGAAAATTAGATTGAATATTTATTTTTCACATGAATGTTTGACCCGGCCGAGATTCAAACCCAGAACAGGGGAGGCAAGTTTCTACTAATTAGGTTACTGGGTCGTCAATATATTTATGACTTGATTCATAACACCACCACCTACCGGTTCCTACCAAATTTATCGTCCTACTAGCTTTTGCCCGCGGCTTCGCCCGCGTGGAATTCGTTTATATCGCGAACCGGGGAAGTGGGGGAGAAAGTACATCATCAACTATCTTCCTGGGAAAATTCATCAAAATCGTTGTTTTCATACAAACTTTCATCCCCTATTTCAAGCCTTTAGGGGTTGATTTTTAAAAAAAAATTAGCCTATGTGTGACTCTGGGTCTTCAAATATTTTCATTCCGAATTTCATCCAAATCGGACTGGTGGTTTAGTCGTGAAAACGTCACAGACAGACTTTCGCATTTATAATACTATGTGTGTGCCCGCTACTTCGTACGCGCAGGAGTTTATTCCGCGTAACTCCAGATCCCGCGGGATTTCCAGGAAGACAGACTTGTTAGTTTTATATTAATGTTTGTTTAGAAGCTATTTATACCCCATACGCGAAGAAGGTTTTCCCGCGTAAATTCCGATCCCGCGGGATTTCTGAAAATATCCTATATGTTAATCTAAGTTGCCCTCTTTGTGTGTGCCCGCTACTTCGTACGCGCAGGAGTTTATTCCGCGTAACTCCAGATCCCGCGGGATTTCCGGGAAGACAGACTTGTTAGTTTTATATTAATGTTTGTTAGTTTTATATTAATGTTTGTTTAGAAGCTATTTATACCCCATACGCGAAGAAGGTTTTCCCGCGTAAATTCCGATCCCGCGGGATTTCTGGGATAAAAAATATCCTATATGTTAATCTAAGTTGCCCTCTATGCGTGTGCCCGCTACTTCGTACGCGCAGGAGTTTATTCCGCGTAACTCCAGATCCCGCGGGATTTCCGGGAAGACAGACTTGTTAGTTTTATATTAATGTTTGTTAGTTTTATATTAATGTTTGTTTAGAAGCTATTTATACCCCATACGTGAAGAAGGTTTTCCCGCGTAAATTCCGATCCCGCGGGATTTCTGGGATAAAAAATATCCTATATGTTAATCTAAGTTGCCCTCTATGTGTGTGCCAAATTTCATGAAAATCGGTTCAGTAGTTTTTGCGTGAAGGAGTAACAAAGCTATTTATACCCCATACGTGAAGAAGGTTTTCCCGCGTAAATTCCGATCCCGCGGGATTTCTGGGATAAAAAATATCCTATATGTTAATCTAAGTTGCCCTCTATGTGTGTGCCAAATTTCATGAAAATCGGTTCAGTAGTTTTTGCGTGAAGGAGTAACAAACAAACAAACAAACAAATACACAAACTTTCACATTTATAATATTAATAGGAAGGATTAAAAATTTGAATATATAATAGTCACACATACCTACCTACATAACCGTTTTAAAAATATGAGACATCTAGTTGGGTACTAACGATTATTGCTATTTCCCGCCAAAATTTTAGTATATCGTGGTCACCTTTCATTAACTTGAATACCAAAATGCAAAAAGAAAAACAGAAACAAAAATCTATATGATATTTCATGAATACGACCGGACGCACTGTTTATTTTAAATAATTGCAAAAGCCACACTACACTATAAAGTCTATAAACCACCTGTTTAAAAGAAACACGAGTTAAGCGACGTGTATTTATTATAAACACTTGTTCACACGAGTTATAAAATTCAATTAAAATTTCAAATGAAAATGTTAAACAGCTAAAATATAGACCTGAGCACAGCTATTGTAACTGCGGCCTGACCGACTCCACTCAAGCTCCGCATTGTTGTAACTGAAACACGCCTCCCATGTTGTCAATATAGAGCCTTAATAGCCTCAAACTGCGGAACAACCTTCTCGGGGTTTCCCTACCGTTTTATCCGATATTACTCATAACATACAACAAAATGTCTGTTCGTTTAAAAGCCTTATTTTTTACTTCATAATTATTTCTTCCGATTTGTGATATGCGTTCAGTAATGCTGGAACAGGAACATTTTAGATATTTGAAAAATGTTGAAGAGTCCATCTGGACACTAAATTACCCAATAAAATTTAAGATGATAAAAATATTATCGAATTTTAATCCTATTGTATTCGGAAGAGGGAAGTGTAATTGATGAATTATCACAGAAGCATAGAAAATAATAAATGGTGTTAGGTTTACGCACCGATTTGTTACATAAATATTGTTGATTGGATCAGGAAACAGGAAACGGATGTCAACTGTTAGTTCACTGTTACTGTTAGTTCACTGCCATAAATCTGTAACTTACAGGAAATTTCTATGGTATTGTACCTTGGATATAACATAAGTGTCGGCTAACATAAATCTGAATATACATATACAAGATAAAGGTCGCTTACTCATCACGAAATATCGGAAACCATTCGATGTATAAAGATGAAATTTGGCAGGAACGTAATTTATAGTTAGTAGACGTCAACTAAGAAGGGATTTTTTTTTATATTACTAACCTAAAGGGGTACCTATAAAAAGTTGTTTTGAAATTACTCAAAAGTACTGAAGTAAAAAAACCGTGTCACCATTTTAAGGTAGTTATTGACGACACGTCCATTCGGAATGCCTCCAAATGGAAGACTTCCATATGAAAGTACCTCCATAAGGAAATCTTTGAAATTTTGGAAGCCGTTGACGATACGTCCATTTAGAATGCTTCTAAATGTATGGAGGCACTTTCAAATGGAAATCTTCCATTCAGAAGCACTCCAAATGGACGCATCGTCAATGGCTACCTTTACTGACAGGCCCCCAGACTCATTTCAGTCTTTTGATTTAGATCCTAGATGAATGCTCTGAGCCTGCATAATTATGAGATAAAACCCGTGACCTATAACGCCAACAGAACAAGTCTTAATAGATGTACTATTTATTCATGTACATCTTCTACGGCAACGCAGACAAAACAGCGATCGATCGTCGCGGCGGAAGAAATTCTAATTCTAATAAGTAAAATAATAAGCTAAAATATTATAACTATTCACCTAGTCAGCTTCAATTTTCAC
Source organism: Hesperia comma (assembly GCA_905404135.1). Classification (NCBI taxonomy): domain Eukaryota; kingdom Metazoa; phylum Arthropoda; class Insecta; order Lepidoptera; family Hesperiidae; genus Hesperia; species Hesperia comma. Next base: position 6,878,719 of record FR990021.1, on the reverse strand, counting down.
ATATTCAAGGTTCCGGTAACTTGAGATTATTATATCCCGATGTAAATAAACGCAAGATTTCGGTCACCTCAAATATCATTTTCAACACAAACCAATCAAATAACATTTTAAAAAATTCAACAGACGCACTAGTAAAAGCAAATCACTACAATTGTTATAGAAACTCAGTAATAAACTGTTACTTAAATGTACACAGTTTCAAAAGTTAAAATGAAAAATCTTCTAAGAAAATTAATACTGCGCAAAGCAAAACCAAAAAGTAAACATTGCTCATTACTCATGAAAAAGCAACATCGCTGGCCCCTGCGAAGCGAAACACAAAACATTCCTGCTATTTAAACAAATAAAACCCTACTAAACAAAAATGCATAATGTGCATACGTGATTTACTCGGATTATAGGGAACGAAAATTTCCGATTACTCCCGACAACGGCCGAAAGGAAAACTTCGATAGCATGCCGCATCTCGGATGGCTTGTGGTTTTGGATATTATATGGATGTGTGCATTTGCGTCTGTGTACGGACACCAAAATTACTACACACATGCAAACAAATGTCCTGCGGAACGCGACGGCATTACTTATTGATATCGATTACGTGTGTTTACAAATAGGTGTTATTTATAAAATATTAGGCGTTTTTAAGTTATTATATTTTGTTTATTCATTTATTTACTGCTAATTAAAGCCATCTAAAACGTACAAACGTTTTATTAAAATATCGTAAATGGCAAGTACAGCACTGCATTTCTGCCTATAAGGAGCGCACGCCCCTGCCGAATAGATAATTATGATTGTACGATAGTAGCTACGACAAACCCATTTTTCTATTTATTTATAATCGGTTGACAAGCTGAAACAACTGAACTAAAGCGTTATTATTAAGTTATTCGCTAAACGGTAGAGAGGCTACGCTTCCGATAAAATATGTTTGCGCCTTATTCCTGTGTGCGTGAAGTTGGCGCGCAATCGAATGAAGTTGCTACATTTGAAAACGAAAAAAATACATAGTAATCCCACACCCACGTACCATAATTTTTGTCGTTCCGTCTCTGTCACACCTACACCTGTCAGACACCATTTTAACAGAGTAATTGTTATAAACACAGTGACAATAATATTAATAATACAAAATTTACATTAGAAGTGTGATTCTGTATTACTTATTTATGTTTTTTGGGTTGTTACAACACAAAAGCACAGGTAGTCATATTCTATGGACTTACGGACAGACTTACAAAAATTCATTGGCGTTCTGTGACGTGCACCATTTGCTGCTGCCTTGATGCTACTGCAACAACGGGACGAGCTTACGAGCTCAACGCTACAGTATGGTCATTTTGACTAGGCTGATGTGAACTCCGTTTTCCGAGATGTTTGCGCAGGTACAGTAACTGACCAATCAAAACACAGCGGCCATGACAGTGTTTTGTAATGCGCTACTTGGTATTGGCCATGGACGTATTTACGTCCATGGTATTGGCTAACTATCCTACCGCACGCATTCTCCGCTCCCTACCACCATTTTGGCCTTAAAATCGACATCTGCGCTGCCACTCGTAGCCAACTTCATACCAGCCGAGGTAAAATGACCTTACTGTACATTGACTCATTAGCGCGTGTCTGAAATATGCTAAGGTCGTATTTATATTTTAAATATCTGGCTGTAGTGTGTGCCACAGAAATGGACATACCTACCTACACACATACATACAGTTGAAAAGCAGTTGACTACCTTAATTTCATAAAAAAGGTAGGTTTATTTTGTCAACATAAGTTAAAAAGTTTTCAGGTTTTAACTTTCCTCTGTCTGTACAATTTCGTGCAATTTTTACTTAAAGACAGCATAATCACCAAGATTGTTGTCATGACTCGTTTGTGAACTGATTTGTAAGATTGAGTAACAATTGCATCTCAGATGTGGTTCCTGTATCAAGTACCCTAAAGATTAAGTTTCCCAAAGCGAAGCGAGCACAGGTAATTACTTAAACAACTCTATAAGATACCTCTACAGCAACGCCTTTCAAAGGTATACCTATCTATCTCGGTTATATTTGACATGGTTCTTGTGACAGATAAATTAAGGCGTCACCAACACATTGCGGGTCAAGAAGGAAGCGATGGACTCGCGTCTGAAGGATTCCATGTCAATTCATTGTGGGAACTTCAAATAAATTTCAAATTAAATCACCTGAAACTAGTTCCATGAAAGAAGTAGAATCTTGCATTAGTACTACTTAAGTACGAAAGTACTTCTGTCATCAGATTCAAGTCACGCCTAATCCATTTAATTTATTTTTAAATAATGGATAGTAATGGAAAGGATAGGTATAAGATAGTTTTCAATCCGATACGTTCCCTTGAGATCATTTCAACAATAATAATATATGTAATTTTAATTACTTCTTTGCAGGTGAAGCCACGAACAAAACTAGTTATAAATAATAACGCTACAAGCGTACGGGTCAACCGGTCAATGTTGCTTTTTAAAATATCGAATTTGGTATATTCCACTTTTTAATTAAGCATCTCAAGACTTATTGATTTAAGGTAAATACTTATACCGGTTTGGTTTATACATATTGGGTGCGTCTTTATAGATAACATAAATTACATATATGGAAAAAGCCAAGTGCAACCGGTTCCGCCCAAGTAGGTACCTACGTCCGTGAAAAGTTTTTAATTAATGATATATATTGTTATCAAAGGACGTATGGACTGATGGATTGTGTTTAAAAGGCGTGCCTACGAATTTCATTCTCATTCCATTTTCCTCTATAAAATTTAATATTTGATATGGAACCTATTTGAAATGGGACATATGCAAAAATACCCGTCCGTATTTTACAAATACCGCAATAAAATAATGATTCCAGTTTGAGTAAAAACCCGATAGGTATAATCATCGTCATCCTACTTGTCGTTTATTTGTTTAGTTGCCCGCGGCTTCGCCCGCGTGAAATTCGTTTTGTTTTTGTTTTAATCCTCTATTTTAGCCCCTTAAGGGTTGGTTTTTGAAAAAATAAGTTGCCTTTATTTGACCTTGCGTCATCGACTTTTTTCCTGAGAAAATTAGGCGAAATTGGACAATCATAGGCGCCATCTGTCCAAAAAACCAGAACTCAGAAACCAAACAACTTTGCTAAACATCATCACATGATCAATTGCATATTTTACGATTCTATAAAGGATATACAGACAAACATTATTTTTTATAGACTAGCTGACCCAGTAGCCGATGTCCTGCAATATTTTATTACAATAAATAAAATATTAAATGTATTATACGCAATTTGTATATGTATAATAGGTATACAATTTTTATGCGGAAATAAAGAAGACCGCATACCTATTGGTAATTGCATTCAAAAGCTCTACTTGTGTAATACCCTATACAAATATCTAGTATAGCTATTACTCTCAACAGATTTTCTCAAATATCTCTATGTACCAGCACAATACCAGTTTTATAATTGTTTTATAGGTATAGAATATTATTTTGAAATCACAAACAGACCCTTCAATTTTTTTTTATAAAGTACCTATGTATACCTAGAGAATAGATGGCATGATACAAGTATCCTTCTAATTGCAGAATTCTATGAATGGCTTGTACACGAAACAAACAACATTGGTAACCGGATTCCTTGCTCTCAATCTCTCAATTACAAAACGTAAACAAGGATATTATACCTAGTAGGTACGGCGGCGGCGAGGCAAAAATCTTGTTTTGTTTTATTTGCATTGTATTTTTCTATTTTTTTTATCCTGTCCGTATTGCATATTTTTATGAATACTAATAACCCGCTGTTGTTTCGTTTCGTAAAATATATTCCTTGAAAAAATGTAAGCTCATAATTTTAAATGGCGCAATGGTGACATGGCCGGATTGCTGTTTCGAGGGTCCTGGGATCGATTCTCAGGGAGACGAAAATTTGAATTATTTGTTTTTTTAATGATTTGGCTTGTTGAAAACTTGTTTTCGGTCTCGTAGTACGTTTTTGTCTTGTGTGTTATCCATAGATCCCACCACGTAGGTAATCATAGAATGGAGCGTTATCTATTAGGTACTAGTTTTTGCTCGCGGCAGGGAATGCAGGAACACTATCTGCACCATCCACCACCACCAGTGCACCATCTTCTTCTTCTTTCTTTTATTAATTTTAATTTAGGTAATATATAAAATTCAAAGGTGACTGACTGATTGACTGAGTAATCTATCAACGCACAACTCAAACTATTGGACCGACCGGGCTGTTTGGCATGTAGATAGCCACTATGGTGTATATAATATATAATAAGGATTTTTCAAAATTCATCCCCTAAGGGGGTGAAATAGGTGGGTGAAAATTAAACGAATTCCACACGGGCGAGCCGTGGGCGGATGCTAGTTGTGAGATAAGATTTGACGGCACCTACCTTCTTGATTTTAATAAAAAAATAAGTGTAGTTTTGAGTACCGACATTAAAAATATCCTACGTCCTTTCCCAAGGTTAACTCTATATCAGATATGTACCAAATTTCAATAAAATCGGTTCAGTGGTTTAGTTGTGAAAGACTAACGACAGACAAACAAAGTTACTTTTGCATTTATAGTCTTAGTAAGGATTTTATATGTACATTTTAATTTAAATGCAAACCTGTTTCATTTGTATCATAGAGATTTTAAATGCTTACAAAATGTTGGTCTCTGCTTCGATGATTATTATGAAACTCAATTACCAATACGTTGCTGCAGCAAATTACATATTATTTTTTAATTTAGGATTCTGCTTCCAAGGAAGTCACCTTATTCGTAGCACCTGTACATCTGAAACTGGATCCAATTCTGGAAAGTACAGTCGAGAACGGAGAATTTCCATCGGCAGCTCTAATCTTGTCAGTCCTTTAATTTGGCTACCGCCTGTCGTGCGAGGTCGAGCTTCCAATGTTTCATAATGAAGCTTTCAATCATTGTTTACAATTATTGATGGAAATGCAGCAACTGTTTCACATCTGATTAATTATCCGACTTCGAAAATTCTTATATGCGCTGATGAATATTTATGGCCAGCATAGATCTTCAGAAGTAAAAGCTAATAACTGTCTCCATTAATTCAGCTTTCAAAAGAAAAAAACCGTATTTAATTCTGTCTACTCGTTTTGGAGCTACAACTCCATCAAAGATCTAGTTCTTGGATGCCATAGACAGATACACAGAGACGTTAAACTTAAAACACCCCTCTTTTTGCGTCGGTGGTTAAAAAGAAAATATACCTAAGTAGTAGGTATATTTTATTCGTATTATGAGTTTTCCATTTACCGGGATATTGAGTACACAACATATAGGTACATTACAAACCTAATATTGATTTTATGCCTTCAAGTCTCGTACAATATTTTTTCATTAGTCGCGATGACGATCTAAAACATCTTTATTGTGCTGTATTTTGCAACGTAACATTGTTTTAAAATCGAATGATACAGTCTTTGTAGAGTGCATATTCACGTTTATTATTTTGAATGTTTTATACGCATCCAAAAACACGTACACACGTACGCCATTTAAAGCAGTAATTGTATAGGCGGGGTCGTGTTGTTGACGGAGGCGTCAATAAATAAAATCAGGAGTGCCTTTTGTGTAAAAGCGTTGGCAATGGCGGTTTATGTCACATTTTATGAAGTCTAACTTAAAAAAAATTCAGTTTTTATTTTATCTTGCTACTGTTGTCATACATCGTTTTTTAATGCATACCTATTGGGAAGGATCTTATCATACTTAGTAGGTCTAGAGTGCAAATCGGTGAAGGGGTTACTGACCAACCCAATTTATACTGCCTGAATGTTTCAGACAAAGGCTACTTATAAAACCGGAATCAACGTGTACCTATACATTCCATCGGAAGCAGTGAAAAAACATTTTACCACTATTTAAAAAACATTCACCTACTAACTGCACACAATGTTGCGTAACTCGATTGACATGTCATGATCAACGTTATCTTCTAAGATAACAGTAGATTATGCGTGAAACGGCCTAGCTGTAGTGCTTGTATTTATATTATATCAATACACACAGGTAAATAAACTCTCATTCGTCTGTGCTCCAATCAAAGGGGCGTAATAACTGGCTTGTATTCTATGTGTGTGTTGCATTACATTGCGTATAATCCATACTAATATCCATACTTAGATAATATTATAAACTAGCTTTCCGCCCGCGGCTCCGCCCGCGTGGAACTCGGTAGGTATGTCACAAAGTTTTTCCTGCGTGAATCCCGATCCCGCGAGAATTCTAGGATAAATAGTGGCTTATATATAACATTCCACAACTTCCACTACCTCCCAGTAAAAGCCCCATTTGAGCTCGCGAGTTCATTCGCGAATAGGAGCTTTTCCCGCGTGAACGTCGATCCCGCGGGAATTCTGGGATAAAAATATATGTTGCTCCATAACCTCCTTTATCTCCCAGTGATAGTCCCATAAATAAAAAAATCTTAGCCCGCGACTTGGCGCGAAGGTGTTTTTCCCGCGTGTATCCTGATCCCGCGGGAATTGCGGGATAAAAAGTAGCCTATAAGTATGTTGGTACACAATCTCCTCTATCTCCCAGTGAAAGTCCCATAAAAATATAAGCCCGCGATTTGGCGCATAAGAGTTTTTCCCGCGTAAATCCTGATCCCGCGGGAATTTCTGGATAAAAAGTAGCCTATATGTTGCTTCAAAACCTTCCGAATCTCTCAGTAAAAGTTCCATTAAAATCCGTTCAGCCGATCCGGAGATAAGTGTGTACAAAGAGACAAACTTTTTTTATAACTTTTCAACCCCTATTTTACCCATTTAGGGATGATTTTTTAAAAAACTTTGATACAGGTTTTTCTATATTTTTTTTCATAATTCTAAACACCAATTTTCATAACACCTGGTTTACAATTGACGAACTTTCATACAAACTTTGAACCCCTATTAGACCCCCTTAGGGGTTGAATTTCATAAAATCCCGTCTTAGTGAGCACTTACATCCTTAAAAGAACCCGCATGCAAAATTTCACACTCCTAGCACTTGTAGTTTCTGAGATTTTGTGATGAGTGAGTGAGTCAGTCAGTCAGTGACCTTTCGCTTTTATATATATAGATGTGAAATCACGCGGGCGGAGCTGCGGGCAGAAGATAGTATTAGATATTTCCCTAAAAGGAAACGTAAGTTATAATCTTCAAAAACCCGTCTTTATTGGATGCATGCATTTTATAATACAATATTATTTTATAAGCTGTTCGACTTGAAATGAAATTAAATTTGAATCACTCAAAGCTAATATTTGACTACAGCTATGAACATTGATTATCACAATGCTGATATCTTATAATCTAATAGGATAACAAAATATTTTACAAATATATATTGCAGTTTAATTTATTAGTTGCGTAATAAGCGCTGCTGAATGGAGATAAGCTTGATTTTAAATGAATTCTATAAATCAAATGTTAGTTATGTTATGTTTGCTACGATCATAATTATTATAATATTATTTCCTAAATATGTTGAGTAGGTCCTTAATAAAAGCCTATTGACTTGTTTTGAATATACTTAATAGACAAGGGAAACACCCATGGCGATTTTTTTGTGGCAATGCCATCTATGTCAATATCAATTCAAATACAATTTTAAGCTTATGTTGTTCACGTTTGGCAAAAGTTGTCAAATAAAGTAACTTATTGTACAAAACAGCGGTCGTAACATTTTTCTGGTCAAGGGCCGTACAAAGACCATAATCCGCCGTTTTATGAGCGTCCGCGTGCAACATTATTTTGCACACCCATTCACTCCCCGTTGCTTCAAAGATACTATCCGCGGGCCGCACAGAACCCGGCTGCGGGCCGCAATTTGACAACCGCAGGTCTATTATATAGTAAACCCAACTTAACCTTGAAATGAAGAGAGGCGCTGTCGGACGCATTTGACCAATCATTGCACACTAGTAACTGACAGATGAATGACCACAACGTACTTATGAATGACTTTTTAACATGGCGGCATTAGTTCCATTTTTTGCCATTTCAGAGATAAGTTGGGAGCACTATAAAAACTTAAGACGCATAACAATATTTTTCTATAAACAATTAACTAAAGTGATAGTTGGTAGCACATATCGTTATAAATATCGGCAGTGTTATAAATTACGGAACAAATTGTTTCAATTTCATAAATTATAATTATTATTTTGATGATTAGGTACCTACTCTCTGAGTCGTGTATGGATGATTTTTTGACGTGACAACGTCTTATAATTCGATACAGCCGGCTGCACGCACGAAAAACATGACGTCATGCGGCGTTACCTCGCTCTAAGGCGTCCCATGTAAAGCTTGAAGTGCAAGCGAGAGCGCGGAACGATCGACAAAGAAGCACAATCGGCCTTTGCGTTCGGCAGCTTGATTACTTTGGAGGTAGATATTTTGGTAATGTATCCAATTATTACTTTGTTATTGACTTCTGGGACTATTTATAAATTTTAAATGTTACCTTTTTTAATGTTTCCTGTATTCCTTCTTTATTTTTATTGATAAATTTCTGTAACTTTAAATACGATTTCATGACGTTTGTTTACTTTGATGACATTATTTGTCAATGTAACTCTGACGTCTCTTTAGTTTTGATTTTTATCGAAATTATTTATAACCAGCCAGGTTTGTTTTGACTTGTTTGTGGCACATTGACATGACATAATATGCACAGACTAGCTAAAGATTAATGTTTCGTTATACGGTATGCAACGACTAGTCTTTTTGGTAAAATATTTAATAAAGGTTTTTAACTGCAATATAACAGTAAATAAATTATAACTAAGTATTCAAAGATAGTTTAGGATGACTATTATAGTGATTTTTCCGATGGAGTAGGGATAGCATGTCGCTTAAGTGGAGCTACTCCCACCACCAGACTTTACCGTTCAGAAATACATGTGCAGTCTCCTCACCTCACAGATGAAAACAGAGTGGGAGAAATGCATAATTAGCGATTGATGCACTAACTTGCGAACAATGACGATGATGAACAATACAATACAATTAAATGTATTTATAATTATAACAATATATTTATAATATTATGATATTATTATATATGTATATTGCCGTAAAGAAGTTCACTTCATACGTGTGTACACTAGTACACGCACACATTTTTTTATAGCAACGATAATTACAGCGATAAAGGTAATGATGCTACCATTCCATCAGTATTTTCTTAAGACGTTGTCACGTTCAACTATCGTCGGTAAACCGACTTTACAGACAACCAATTTTTAAAACAATACTCTGTCTTACAATAATAATATGTCTATTACACATAACTGACACTGTATTTATGATGTTAGATATTATTTTAGACTAGTTGTTAGCCGCGGCATTATTAAACAAATTTTCATCCGCTAGTTTGCCACCCATCTTTCTTTCAGGTTTTGATATTTCGAAGTGTCCTTTGGCTTTTATTTAACGATTTTATTCTCAAATTTATACCTTCTAAAAACTTATTGAAGCAGTAATTTTTGTTCGGTAAATGTTACTAAGCGGTAAGTTAAATATTATTAAAGGGAAAACGAGAGATAAATAACGGAATGACACTTTCGGGGCGGCTGGTGTGACACCCTCTCACGTCGTGGGATGTCAATAAATCAAAGAAAGGCGTAAAGGTAATGATTTATTTCAACTCTTTTTACCTCGGAAAATTGAGTACGATTCCTCTGCAGATAGGAAATGGTAAATCGCTCTTTTATAGTACCGACGTTACAGATATATTCCGTTAAAAATGATGGATAGGATCAATTTATTAGAATTTATACAAAAAAATATATTGGGGGTTTTTATTGAAACGTATTTCCATAGGGTTGGTTTGGGTTTTGCGCCTTAGAAATAGCCATTTTTGAAAGGGTTGTATGGGAGACGCTCCTTATTGTTTTGCACCTGCTAAAGAAATATTTCCGTACGCGCCACGTTAAGAATTTCCTCATTTATTGGAAGTTTTTAATTTAGTTTCTGAATGCCTACTTAAAATCATTAAAATATTTCTTGCGTGGTTTGGAAGAGGAAAGAAAATTCCTAATTTTTTTTGTTTACTTGTATGGAAATTTGTGTGTTTACCAAATTTGGTTTGTCTTTCCAAGACTACGGGAAATTTAAGTATTTTCTATAATTTTTTTCAAAAACTATCATTAGGTAGGTACTATCTTCTTTTCAAAGTCCAGTCGTGTAAAATACTTTTGCTTGCTTTTGCGTTTCTTCCCGCTAAACTCTACATGTTGTAAAACAATTTGTATATGATTTCAACTGCTGTACCTGTTGCACACATTATGGCTGAGTTTACTTTTACTTTTAAGGAAAACGTTTACTGAAGCAAGCCATGGTAGTTATTTATAGTGTCTAAGACGCCCAAAATTAAATTAGTACTTACTTGTAGATTCCCAGGTAAGTACCCTATTTTGGAGGCCAACCTTCAAACTGTGCTAACACCACTTAAATTATGATAGTATATCATTTTGTGCCTTTATAGCCCAGCACTGTTTAAGTTAGAAACATTATTAACTGCCGCCCGGGGCTTTTGGACTGTAATAATACTTCCAATGTCGCGAAAGCTATTTAACTGTAATTTAAATAACGTCTTATGATTTACAAGGCATTGTCGATAATAACGATGAGATGTCAGGGGTGAACAGTATCATGTGTCTGCTTACCTCCATATGACGAAATGCGGTTCCTACAAAAGTATATTAAAATACAATAATATACAAATATACATCTATGCTTAGACAATGTAAAAAGTGGCAAGAGCCTAGAGTTCAACGTTGTGACGGTACTAAGTTCCATTTCTACCGTGTAAAATTGTTTCAACAGCATTTGTGTTCCGGTTTCAAAGTTGAGGAGCCCATTACATTTTTAACCGACTTCACAATAGAAAGAGGTTCTCAATTCGACCGTATGCTTTTTGTATGCTTGTATAAAACAGATGCATGCTTATAGGCACACTAGCGACCCGCCCCGGCTTGTTATTATACATATAAACCTTCCTCTTGAATCACTAGATATCTATTAAAAAAACTGCATCAAAATCCGTTACGTAATTTTAAAGATTTAAGGACACAAAGGGACAGAGAAAGCGACTTTGTTTTATAAGCTATGTAGTGATGACACCGTCGAAGTACGCCCCCTTCCACCCGCACCTCAGGTGGCATGCTCGAAAATCAAATGAATGTCGATTTTTGAGAATGTCCAAATTAACCATGTTATTAGCATTGCTTCGCTTTACATGCATACCAATTAGCAAATACGCATTAAAGGCATGAAACTTAATTAATAGGTTTGTTTTGGATACAACGATATATGTATACGAGTATATCCATGCACTGTGCATTAGGCACTTATTTAACATGTCAATGCCCTTTGATTTTATTATATTAATAAATGTCACTCCTTGAATAAATTTTTAGTCATTATGTTAAATTTTAAACGTGCAGTGAAGCGAGATTGTTACCGGAAGGAGTAATTTCTTGTTATAATATTTTTGCAACAACTTAACTTGGATCTGCTCCAAAACCGTTTATATTATCGACTACCCTCGTCCTGTGGTGCAGCGAAGCCGCGGGTAAGAGTTAAGCATTTTTTAACAATAGGTATAATAGTTGTTTATTTTTATTTTATTTGACCGTAGTTTGAAAGTAGTTACGTAAATAACATGTAAACGCAACACGTCAATGAGTACTTTTTTGTAATACTATACTAGTTTAAGACATCACGCAAATAAGAAATCAACATGTATTTCAGACCGAACTTTATTTGCGTAGGTTTGGTAAAATTTCAACATTTTAAAAGAAAATGCTATTTTCTCAACGACTTTCGCGACGTCGACGACTGCCGGTTAGAGTAAATATGGGCATTCAAGCCAAGGGTACGAGTACAAGAATTGTACCTTTCCTTGAATTTGCCGAGTAAGTACAGTAGACTAGCAACTACGTTAAATATTATATATTCTAATATAATATGTACAATGTCTGTATATAGCTACTTGCGGTTTTGCTCCGAACTGAATTGACTGCATTAGTGCTGTTGTTTACGACACATAACGATGTTGCTAGCATGTTATAACAATCTATAATATATCATATGAAATCCACTGAAGCTGGATATGATAATATTAATAAATGTGATTACCCAAGATAAATATGTCGATTTCTCATCTTACTTGTTAACAGAAAACTTTGTATTCAGATCAGACCTAACAATTGGGAGAGATGAATTTTTATTCTTGTCACTTAGTTTTCACTTGTTTAGTAATTTTGCGAGATAAGAAAAAATAAAGAGATCTAGAGTTGTTGAAGAGACAACACTAAGTACATTACGTGCAATGTTTTATAAAATACCTATATATGAATTTTTGTATCAGAAAAACGTTCAAAATTCCCTTAAGATATAAAAAGTAAGAAACAAAAGGAAACAGGATCTATTTATATATATCAGGACTACAAAATACTTTAAAATACATTAATATTGGAAACCCTACTAAGTACTGTAGTTACTTAAGTGAACAAGGAAACCAGTTCAAAACTTTTCTGATATTTACAATTGAGAAGGAAAACGCATCTGTTGAATATCTATCTTTAAACTTGTGGAAAAATAAATTCTAGGCTAACCAAAAAAGAAGCTTTAGAACTCTTACAATATATAATATATTCCCAAATTAATTCCAAAACGTTTCACATTCTTAGGCTCTAGATGACTGCGCAGGGAAAGAGTGGTTTTGAGGATTTATGAAAAGAAACTCTGGACTAAGTTTGAAAACCCCTGAAGCGTTTTGTTTGTCCAGATCAACAAGCGTTAAAAGAAAAAAGTTAGGTAGGTGCTAATTTATTTGAAACTCATGAAGAAGTTACAGAAAAGTAACAAATTTGGAGCTCTTATCAATAATAATTATGACTAAACAGGGTTTTCCCGAATTATTACGCAAGTGGGGAGATTTCTGTCCAAAATAATGTAAGATAACTAAAAAAGAAAAAAATTGTGTAAGTTATTCCAATCCTTTTGTTCTTAAAAATACTTACCTACTTCTTAATTTAAATTAGGTGTTGTCATCAATCACGGGAGTCATACTAACATAGCACCGGTTAGATATGAAAAATTCAATTTAAAAACTTCGCTGATTTACAACGAATTTGTAAGCAAAATAATGACGTAGGTTTTGCGAGATATATTTAATTATTAACTCTTCAGTTGAGATGCAACTATGAAAAAAAACCGGGCAAGTGCGAGTCGGACTCGCGCACGAAGGGTTCCGTACCATTATGTATAAAAACGCCAAAAAAATCTGGTCTGTTGTATGAAAGCCTCATATTGGTTTATTGTAGCCACATATTAGCCACAACGCCATCTCTTGGACCGAAAGGTAACTAAACTATCTCATCTAAGTATGGTATGGGCGCCCACTTAAATGTTTATTTTATTCTGTTTTTTAGTATTTGTTGTTGTAGCGGCAACAGAAATACATCATCTGTGAAAATTTCAACTGTGTAACTATTACGGTTCATGAGATACAGCCTGGTGACAGACGGACGGACGGACGGACAGCGAAGTCTCAGTAATAGGGTCCCGTTTTACCCTTTGGGTACAGAACCCTAAAAATCACCACGAATTATATGTATAACATTTTCTAAAACGTGGTTCAAGCCCGAAAAATTTAAATTAAAATAGGTACAAAAATTTAAAACGGTTTGAAGAAAATCAGAAGTTTTGAAGGGGACCCCAAGTATGACAATAACTCCGATTATATTACGACCGTTAGATAAAGTACCAAATTTTACTATGATAATTGAATTTGTTTCATCTGTGAGGCGGGCACAATGATGGACACGAGACATTGTAGAATTTATGCCAAAATTGGTCCATTTATCAGCGTGTCGGACTGTCTAGAGATGAAACGAAAAATTTTATACCTATTCTCTCTTTGTTGGATTTATGAATAAAGGAAATCAATAATTGTTTTTTACAATTCTTATATTTTGTCTGCATCATCAATCACTCATAATTTATTAATGTACGTATATATAGGTAATGTTCTTAGAGACAATATATTATAGCTAAATAATGGAGTTACTGTATAGTGCAAATATAAAATAACAATTTTCCCATAATTTTTTTCATTTTATTGACCGATCGTGGCATAAAAGTTTTAAGTTTCCGTGCTTCGAAGAAAACGTAGTCATCTCTTCCGGTTGTTATCGTTAGATAGCAATCGTAACGCCATGTCGAAGGCCTTCGTGGCATATGAATTCCCTAAACTTGGGTTGGTCCCGAAACAATTCTCAATCCGCACTGGAGCAACGTGGAGGAGAACTCTCTTAGTCTTCTCATGACGAGAGTTCATTAGTGGTAGTATTTCACATAAAATCATTTTCCACATACGATATCTCTTTCAGTAAGCAACGTTAGGATTTTCAATAACCTATTGGAGTTAATATGAATTCTGCTTTATACCTTGCTTTTGAGTAATATCTCTTTGATGTCAAAGCTAAATGAATACGTGTGTATAAAAAAGAATTCGTCAAGCACGTTCTTCGCAAAACGATATGGTTTCGTTAGATTATTTTTTATATCGTCAACTTACTTATACGTTGTCCTTCTTACTACCTTCTAAGTTATGCTAAGAACATAATATAACTGCTGCTCTCAAAACTCATAGGCTCAAAGAAACCTGGGCCCTAATTTATAAATGCCTCAATGGCGTCTCGATTGAATAGTTTGACATATTCCGTATACAAAATTGTATAGTTGTCACATTTTTGGCACCTTTTGTATACAGAATTGAATAGATTGACACATTTTGGCACGTTCCTTATACAAAATTGAATAGTTTTCGACACATTATTCCGCATACAAAATAATTATGTCAAACTATTCAATCGAGACACTCTTGAAGCTTTATAAATTAGCAGAATTGGACCGCGGAGTCCAACGCTGGAGCGCCGGTTATTGGGCTCATGTTGACGTTTAACCTTTCTTTCTTCCGTTTTTAGGCGAATTTTATTATTTGACTTATTACAGTTGCAGTGTATGAGAGCTTGTTCAAAAACGTATCCACCGCTTTCATATTCCTTGGTAATAATATAACGGCAATATTCTTAACGCCATGGACCACAGTGTATGGCTCACATATTATATAAAATATAAACTTAAAAGATATATAAACCTGGTGCATAACCACTTTATAGCAGTAAATTGTTTGAAAAGTAATATTAACTATTATATCGCCGTCGTTCATAATGCGTTGTGTGGATTACCTGAAAATTCAGTTAACTAAGAATAAAAACTTCCTATTCGCTCAGGTAACCCCACTATTTAAAAAAAATATATTTTGCAGCTGCAAAGTACTCAATAAACATTCAATTTATACAAATTTTCATTAGCATATAAATATTAGAAAAAACATAAGTACTTAAATGTTTTTCGTTCCTTTGATACATACTCGTAGGTGCACGTAAATTATGTAAACGAAATTACTTCAACTAAATATATTTATTTGAGCGAAATAATATAATACGAAGTTTAATTTTTTTTGTAATAAATAAGCCGCCCTCACTTCTTTTATGAAAGATTTCTGTCCGCGACTTTGCTCGAGAAGTACACTAACTCGTTTGATTATTAAGTACTTAATTAATATTATTAGAATTTAACTACAGAGCTTAACTATCACTTCCCTTTGGATAATTTAACATACGGAAATTCTTAGATGTTATTTTTTTACCATAATATATCTTTATGAAACATAAATCTATAATAATTTAAACCGTTTCTGATTAGCTCAGTCTCGGAGAAACAGACAAAAATTCAAAGAATCTTTGTTTTTTGTTCTGTTAAGTTATTACTTACTAGAGAACCGCCCGCGCTTCGCTTCGGGACCCGTAGGTAACAGCCGCGTAGGTCTCGCTCCCGTAGGAATCTCGGCCAAAGATAAGCCTATAATATGACATACTGGAACATCAACATCAGAATCCGTCCTGTCTTCACTAACGGCTACCATAGCCGTGGGGATTCAGTTTCGGGGCCGGTGGCCCCCTGACTGAGGTGTCAGCCGCGGTCCGTAACAACGGACCGGTCGTTTGGTTGGGACCCTGTATGGGTCCTCGAAGATTGTCCAGATGGTGATGTGGAGTATGGGTGTCTAGTCCGGGGAGTCATGATGATTTTCACGCCGCCCGGGCGATCAGGCCCTTCCAGGTGAGACCCGCTGGTGGGAAGCCCAGCAGGAGCCGATCTACGACCGGACGGCGGCTTGCGGTCTTGTCTGAGGCGGCGCCAAGTTCCGCAGGTGCAGAAACCGCGCCGCGTCCGCGCGCGCAAACATCCGTTGCGCTAGGTCCTCCACGTGGGCGTCCAGGCTCTCAACTCTGAGGTCCCGCTGGATGATGGCGTTCCTCATTGCACCACGGCGCCCCTGCCAACCGGCGCAGCGACTTCAATTGAACCACGCGTAGACGCCTGCGTTGTGGTTCACTCGGGAGCGCGTACCAGGCTGGGGCCGCGTACGTGAGTCTGGGGTGGATGTAGGTCTTCCAGATGGTGGTTTGACCCTCAACGGGAGACTCGAGGAGAGCGCTGGACGTAGCGCTACAGCTGCTGCCTTGGCGTGATTTACGACGTTGGTCACGTGGGGCTTCATAGTCAGGGAACAGTCCAGGGTTGCCCCATGGTACTTGGCCTGTCTTGTCCAGGCAATGTCTTGGTTGAGGAGCTTTAGAGTGGGGTCGCGCATCGTGGTTCCTCCAAATTGGATGGCCCTTGGATGGATCTTCCCTACGTTGACCGCCATCCTCCATTCGTGTAGTCACTTGGGGAGGGCGTCGAGGCATCTTTGCATTTTAACGGCGGCGTGACCTGACTTAATCGAGGTGGTCAGGTACGCCGCGTCGTCCGCGTAGAGGGCGAGCATGGCGCCTCCCTCCGCTGGAATAACGTTCGTGTTGCTACACGAGTAGAGGGTAGGCGAGAGGCAGCTTCCTCAACATCAGATATAACATTTGCCTATGATTTAAGTAAATTACATCTACTATTTGATAGCGTGATTCAGAACTTGCAAATGAATTTTACTAACGGCATCTATTAACAACATCCGGAACTAAATATCTAGCAACTAACAAAACATCGATCTTCCCATAGGAATGAGATGTTTTTCCGCGGTAAAAAGTACCCTACGTCACTCTCCACCCTCCTAACTATCCCCATACACATGAACCATACCATATAATAGCCATGTTGCGACGTGAAAGAGTCACAAACAAACAAACAAACAAACACACTTTCACATTTATAATATTAGTAAGGATAAGGATAAGGATTCGAGGTTGTCTAAAGAAATTAAATGTTATAGTTTATTTGTGTAACTGAACTGTGTTATCTTAGGTCGTCTAAATGATGTTAATACCCTGTAATTTTGTGGTAACAAGATGTGTATTATGGGCCTATTCACTGGGTTATGATTATTGTTTCATAACAACCTTGCTGTACCTATTCAGAGGCGCCTTATATCTGGATACAAGTATCTAATATTAATGCAAAAAGCAACCGCCTCTACTTATCATTATGTAATTCAGTTTGAATACGGAGTAAACGAATAAGAGACTACCCATATACCTCCTTAATATAGGTATTAATTTTAAGTAATTGTAAAAGTAGATGTCAAGACTTTTATGAAAAACTGTGTTCAACCTTATTATTCGGTTATTCAACTTTTTACCATAAAATATACGTCGTGTAGATACATTTTGAAAAACATGCAGCAATATCACAAAGTTTAATCTATTTTTCGTTTGAGATACAATTTATCTTCGGAATTATATGTCTTATAAAGTTCTTATTTTACTTCAAGATAACAGAAGCCCTCCTTTTTATCAACTCAAAGCCTTAATTTACTTTACGTTGTTAAATTACAAGATCTAAAATTGCCCGTTGAACACATTCAAATATCATTTAATATTAAAGAAGAATATTCACAGATGTTTCAAGATGAAAACATTATAAATTCGCATTTAGAACTTTAGTTGGACGCTAGACATGCAGATAGCTTTGAAATTTTACAGCAATTTGCATCGGCTGCAAAACTAAATTATGGTTATCTGACTATAAGTTACAAGCTCGACTGTAAGCTTTTCAATTTTATTGGCAAGCTTTAAGTTCTAACTTTCCAGGAAAATCGAAACTTCCCTGTGAATATTGAGTTTGTGAGCTTATACAAATGATTTTTCATTCTGCGCTCAAAATTCAAATTTTCCTAACGACATTCGGTAGGTACAGTCGTTACGTTAGACAACGATATCTCGTTTTCCACTTGTTAACGGATTTTATCAAATTAATGGAAGGAAAACGTTTTGAAGAGCAAAAGCGTTTTTCTGCAGATTTGTATCAAAATACTACATCACTCTTGTCCCGGAAATAAACTTGTCGGGAAACAACGCTGTACGCAGCCGGGAATCCGCTAGAGATTAATGGGTTTTGTATGGAAAGTACTAGAAACAAATACATAAATAACAAAATAAGCTACTACCAATTATACAATCCATTTGTAAGCATATCATTTTATTTATACGTACAGCATATCAGGAATCGAGATAGCGATAATTTAAAGCCGGATTGTACATCTCATTCCACTCTTAAACAACCTTCTTCTATCTCCTTACATATATGTATTTAATATGTTATGTATTGAAGAAGTTAATCACAAACTTTGTACAAAATCTTTGAACCGTTATTTGAAGCCTTAATAAACTATTTGAGAGTAGCGTAGGTATTTGATTTCCGCTAACGCGTCGGTTTTTCCTCGTCAACTGTGAAACATAAAAACAATAATCATATTATTTTATCTACTGGGAAGATAGTGAATAAAGACAAAAATAAAATTAAATATACTTAGTTCTACGATACACGAGCGACGTTAGGTTAAACGTTCCGAGCGTAGCGATTGGAGGAGGTAATCGGAGTTCATTGACTTTTTTATCGCTCACCATAAGGCATGGCTAGGACAAGAAGCAAACGCTCTGCCAGGGGCTTTTATCTGCTACTAGCACAATTTTCACGTCAATTTCACCTTTAAAATTCAAATGATTGACACGCATTTCCATAACCTCATAAAATCAAACTCATACGTTTGTTTTTACGCCGCTCGATATGAGTGCTTACAAAGCAGAGCAACTTTGTTGGTGGCCCTTGAATAGAGCAGAGGAAGTCAGCTTGAAATCAAATAAGGAAAGAATTCCGCATACACCAAACCACATAAGTTTGGAAGTACAGCAAATTGTTTAATAACTTTTCTCGTCTATATTTGTTCTGTGAAAAGTTACGAGCAAACAACTTTTATACGTCTTGCTTTTTATTGCGATGGAATTATGTTCACGATCGTTCTTTTGATTGCAAGCTTAAACATAACAAAATAAATTAGATAAGTCTAGCTCTATTTGCACTATCCTGAATGTCTGAGCAATTATACCTACCTAATGAACTTTGACTCGAATCAGATTCAACTCATTGGAAAACATTGAACTACGAAAAGTTGAGTTGATGTAATGTGAGCAGATTTTATCGGATGTTACCTATTTCGTTATTTTTTTCAGCTAAGAAATTGCCTATGCACTATCTATACATATAGTAGGTAGTAGTCAGTCATGACCTAGAAATTATTTTGTATACCTTTCACGTAATAATAATCTCGGCATCTATATCTTAAAAGTGTAAGACACCAAATTTAAACAATTTTTGCGCAGAACATGACAATTTTACTGAATATTATGTAGATTTTAACGGAACCATTCTAGGAGTCTTGCCAAATTACAGTTTGATAAACATTTCATTGCAATGCTACCTTGGTATTTACACAAATGACATTTCAACTTTTCTGAATAAAACAGCGCTGAATTGTTTTCAAAGTATTTCAAGATTTATAGTTCTGTTCGAACTTCCCTTCATGACAGATTTTCTTGCCAAACTTGTGTTTTTTGGTTTTAAAATTTATAGTGTTACGTGTCAGGAGTACTGGATTCGAGAAAATGTCAAAATGTACCACAAAGACTTTAATGTACTCGTACATACAAAAGTACACAGTACACACCAAAACACTCTGCACGTAGGTACTCGTAAACACACTCGTCGAACACAGTATCGCTCGTAGAAATCACTTCACTTCTCACTGGTATCGCTCGTAGGTATCGCTGGTATCTTCCTGGTTTCGCTTCCGAAACTAGAATGCCCACAGTTGACCGAGTGCCCCTTTTTATACCACTCACGCACCATTCATGCCAATCCAGAATATTCCGGTAAGTATTAGAATGAAGCTCTAGTATGTTCCTTGCAATCGACTTTCGACCTTAAGACTGTTGTCGTAAGGTCGAAGCATCGTGCGCGTTCTTTCGAGACGGCCGCGCTACATTGTTCAATTGGTCGCGCGTTTATTTTGTAACACAAAGGCATAGCCACAACACATTCTCAGCCGTTAAATTTTATTAAAAGGGTTTTCTTCCGTTTCAAGTTTAAACTATGTAGGAATTCAATGGTTCACAGCTTTCTTACATTGTTAATTAAAATAAAAGCTTTGAACGTTAATAAAGTTTTGTTCGCTACTGATGCTATTGGCTTAGACACTTTAATTAGACAACCTTTTGATAGATAGAATTAAACAACTTTGACTATTGATGTAAAATGACGAAATACCAAATTTTTAAAGGACTTTCCTATCTTATTTTATACTCGTATAAACAGTCTTGTATTATCAGTCGCAAACATAAACTTTGTATCTATTATATATTATATAAAATACAATAACGACTTTCAAAGCACGTCAATGTTTGCTACTTTACGACTAGAGAACTAAGCACAATTGTTTATGGAATTGTGTTCTAAATTCACTTCATATAAGTACGAGTTTGTTTCCGAAGGTATAACTTGGACGAGATGATGTTAGTCCAGATGAATATAGAACAAAAGCACGAGTTGTAAAATAAAGTGCAGCCATTTCTTCCAACCTACTCTTTATTTCACTATACTTTTTTTTAATTATATCTTAAGTATTGAATCATTCCTTCAATTAAGAAAAGCCGAAATTCGTGGAAAGCGATACTTTAAATTCCTTTCTGTTCACTGAGGGGGTTTAATTCTTTCTAAAATAGGGGAAGTGCGCCCAAAACGGGCACCTTAAGTTTAAGCAAGAGAAAAAAATATAAAAATACATAGATGAATAATAATTTTAATGCTATTCTATGCTTAATTTATTGTAGTTTCATACCCAACATATAAATTACTCATATGTTTCATAAATTACAATTAATATCAAAAATATGAAAGTCTTCCAAATGCTCACTTTGCCCGGAGGCTGGCCTAAAGTGGGCATGAGCATTAGGGCAAAGTGGGCACGCAACGGGTAAAGCGAGCTTGCAAATATATATTGGTTAGATCATCATCATCTTCTCAACCCATCATGGCCCACTATTGAGCAGAATGTTAAAGATGAAATGAAATGAGAAATAAATAAATAAATAATAAATAACGCTTCACACTCAAAGCCCCACACTAGGATTCCCTGTGTCGTGGGTGCCTTGGACAACACACAAGACAAGGACAAACACCCAGACCGAGAACGGAAATTTAAACTCATCATTCAAATTGCCGCCTCGCTGGGAATCGAACCCAGGACCCTCGGAACAGCGATCGGCGTGTTACCATTGCGCCACTCGGGTCGTCAAATGAGAAGGTTAAAGCCATTAGTCCACCACGCTGGCCAAGTGCGGATTGGCGGACTTCACATACCTTTAAGTTTTGCGAACTCTCCGGCATGCAGGTTTCCTCACGATGTTTTTCTTTACCGTTTGTAGCAAGTGACATTTAAATGCTTAAAACGCACATAACTCCGAAATGTCAGAGGTGCGTGCCCTGAGATTCGAACCCGGACCCTCCGAATAAAAGGCCGAGTTCTTAACCACTAGGCTATCACCGCTACGTTGGTTAGATAAGAAGAAATAAATCTATGAAAACATCAGGAAGGCAGTTTAGGGTTCCGTACCCAAAGGGTAAACCGGGACCCTATTACTGAGACTTCGCTGTCCGTCCGTCTGTCTGTCCGTCTGTCACCAGGCTGTATCTCATGGACCGTAATAGTTACACAGTTGAAATTTTCACAGATGACGTATTTCTGTTACCGCTACAACAACAAATACTAAAAAACAGAATAAAATAAATATTTTAGTGGGCGCCCATACTTTCAACGACTCAGCCATAGTTTAGTTACATTTCGGTCTTACTTCTTAGTTTTAAGTGTGTCTTTCATACAACAGACCAGATGTTTTTGGCGTTTTTATACATAATGGTACGGAACCCTAAGGGCGCGAGTCCGACTCGCACTTGGCCGGTTTTTATGGTCGGTTTAGCCCCGCTACTGACCAGCCAGGTCTGC
This sequence comes from Hesperia comma, assembly GCA_905404135.1. Lineage (NCBI taxonomy): Eukaryota > Metazoa > Arthropoda > Insecta > Lepidoptera > Hesperiidae > Hesperia > Hesperia comma. The sequence continues at coordinate 6,856,265 of FR990021.1, read as the reverse complement.
ACTACTGTGTTGGGGTATGATAGGAGAGCTATGTGACAAGTTTTCAGCTTGCCTCAAATACCTACCCAAAATTGGTGCCAGCTCTCGGACCATCTCTTTTGAAATTGATGTCTTTTTTGGTTTCTTAATTCTTTTATTCTTTTGACTTTTCATTAATTGTCCTTTAAGATTTTTCGTAACTCCTTTAAGTTTTTTTAATAGAGGGCATAGCGTACAGGATCATGAGGGCATAGTGGGCATGCTTGCTTTGCCCTGCTCGCTTTGCCTTTTGTGTCACGCGCACGTTTTTGTCCGGCCTAACCTAAAATTTATGTTCATATTTAAAAGCAAATATGATTAAATTAAAGTAAGATAAAGGCAATATACAAGTAATATATTAATAATAGCATTGATCACTTAAAACTAGACAAAACACAATTTACATGCCTTCCTTTTTTTTGCATAATAACTTCAAAATTATATTTTATTTCATACGAGCCGAAGCCTTCGTCCGAGGTGGAACCGGCGACTGCCATGGACAGCGGCGGGGTAGGAGGTAACGTCTATGAGACCTAAGACCACATCGAGTTCGTTTAGGTTGATTCCGTTTGGGGTGCCCGCTTTAGGCAGGTGCTCGCTTTGGGCGCACTTCCCCTAAGTTAAAAAAATCGTCGAAGTTGGATAATCTGGTAAAACAATAAACTGTTTGAGTTTGTTTAAATAAGTAACCGATAAAAAGTAACATAGGTACATAATACGAGTATATATTTATGGATTATAAGTATAAATTATATTTATCTTAAACATTAATTAGACATTTACAATAAACAAGTGTTTATGGAACCGTGACAAGCTTGGGATTGCGTGTTAATTAAGTTGTTACAAACACGTTGAAAATTCTTAATCGTTTAATTATTGAGTTTAATTTATCAAACATCTGCGAGCTCATCGGGGTTTAGGACAGAAACCGACAAGCCCGCATGCGTACACCAACCCCTACAGGCTTTCAGTGCCCACTGAGTTACGGGAATGGCACGACGTCCCAACCCTAGTAGCTTCGGTTCATTCGACGCGATCGCGCACGGTGTTCGTAAGAACTGGCTTACGTTACGCTGTCTCGTAAAATTTTGTACGGTAGTGATGTGACGATTGAAAATTTATTTACAGTTTCGTGTAAAATACATTCAGTGAAAATACAGTTGTGTTACAATTTTTTACAAGTTTTACCGCATTGAATTTTATCTCAGTTATAATTCCAGATAAACGTCTCGTTTTATGGTTTAAACTTAAAGGTTAAGCAAACTTTAGAGTAACAGGATGGAGAAGATATAAAAAAGAGTTTTTGCATTCGAAAAGATTCTGCCAAATATTATTGTGAATTAAATATGTAGGTAAGTCTATTTTCAAAAGTTTAGAAAAACCAATATGGAATATGGTCGAAGAGCACATTCTGCGAAGGCGTGAGTGACATGTATGGATTAATTTACGTTAGTTGTCGCCAGGAAAAAAGACAGAGCATGCCTACGTACCTTTATAAATTATACGTAGGGACGTACGTTTAGAATTTATTGCACTTTAGCACTAGAACATACTGCCTTCATTAGTCCTAAAACTATTTCAATAATGAACAGCACTGTTGGTAGGTACTATATATTCTGCATTAGATTAAATTACTTACTAGACTAGAATACTTACTGCTAGTAAGTAATCTAGACTAGATTACCTATCGCTAGTAAGTAAGTAATCTAGAGTCCTATCTGTATTTTAAAGATAAAATACAGTTAGCCTTACAAATAAACTTCCAAATCAAGGACAGAAATTAAACGAGCTTATTTTCTTCGTAGATTCACTTTAAAATCTGGTTTTTAAAAATTAATATTCTTATAAGTATGTTTTTCATGCAAGTGCATTTTATATAGGTAAGGTGTCTAAATAAAATAATACTTACGTAAATTACATGAATACGATAAAATGGGATAAAACAAAATATAACTAAAGATAAGTTTTCAATAAATAACTTTTTAAGTTACGATATTTTTTTTTTAATTTTTGGACAGATTTTTTTAGTAAATTTTTACAAGGTTTTATTTTTACTTTTTCAAGTGTTAAATTAAATAAAAACTTTGGTTGACGCCTAAAATTATTTTATATTAAAAATCAAAAGAAAATTTTATCACTGAGGTTAATGTGGTGTCATTTTTATAATCCATCACAGAGCTCTTCCAGGAAGTAATTATGTAAAGATATTATATTAGTGACAGACAGTCGTTTTAGGGCGTTGTACTATTGAATTCTATAAGATCTGTATTATAATTACTTTGAAAGATTCTCTACTATTTATATCAATTACCAACACAATTACTTTGAGATTTTATGGTATCCATGGGTGAAATCTCATTTACATATTTGATCGTTTGCTTCTTACTCCTTAAATACTTTGTTGTATTAGTGTAGGTTACAAAAGGTTAAAAGAACTTAATACTTGTGGAAAGTAGGTAATCAGTATTCAGTATATTTATTAACTGTATTTTCATGAAGATTTTCTACAAATCCCCAATCCAATGGAAAGAAAATATCAAAAGTTTGTTGACATTTGGGTCGGAGAAGGTACGGTATTTCAATGGGTACATGTATTTATATCGTAAGTACGTTAATAATATTATTTTTAGATTTTGGTGTAAATTATTGTCCAAAATTAAGAAATAAAATTAAAACTTTGGATTATACTTCTTTTATCCCGAATTTTATTTCATATAATGCGTGGAAAGATTGTACTTAGAAGAAAGGTATTTTGGTATTAAGTCACCATTGGCTTTTTTGCCGATAGATAGAATCAGCCGCTAAACGAAACGACGTTTTTAACTACAAATTGAGACCTAGTGTTCTTTCTTGCCTCTTTTTCAGTGAGTTTATCAGTAACGCTTTATTGACCTTGGTTATTTCGGACTTTAGATATGAAGGTGATCACTTACTATAGGATATCTCGTCTGGTAAGTCGACTATTTACATAATCGCCACATTTGTACGTTTCGTCAGTTTCTTCCATCTTTCTTAGACACAAAGTTCAGGACAATTTCAGTGTCTTTATGGCTAGCCGATGTTTGTCCTGCAGATGAAACGTGGAAAATATCTTCCACAAAAGTTATTTTCACTATTTGTTGTAAGAAAATCAAGGTATCTGTCTATTAATGATATCTTAAAATTACTTGCCATGACTTATAATTACTTACTTCCATACGTTTCTACCAATAGCTACTTAAGGGCTCCACAAGGTTTCAATTTAAAGAAAAGAATAACGAAAAATTGTAATAACGAAACATGGAACAGATTTAAGGGAAGAGTACCCGTTTCTTTAGAAATTTTGATGAAAGTACCTAAGATTACCTAAAATAAATTAGAATAAGACGTATTTAGGTTGTTATTTCTGTCTACGCAGGAATTGGAATTACGCAGGAATTTGAATTGAATAGGTATTAACTGGAAATCACTAGACATTTAGACATTTAGGGTTCTTGGCATGTTTATCACTTACTTACATCGCGAGTCTTTGTTTAGGACACCTTATCCCATGAAACGGATCTGTTCCCCCGTGACATCAGTATAATTCATTGTTAAAACGTAAACAATCAATGTCTCAACATACAATAAATGATACAATATTATAGCTAAAAGAGATAAGCATATTTATGTAGGTGTGTTTAGGTTAGTACGACAAAGTGTACCAACTGTTTTGGATACGAACACTAAAGCACAGTCCGGTTAGAATAACTTTACAGAACCGAAGCGAGGTCGTACGTGTCAGAATTTTATTGTTTCAATTGTGAAGCCATTCGTGAACATAAGCATCATTTGTAACGATTAAACCAAGGCGATCTCGGAGTGTATCTACTATGTTACCCATGTTAGTTACTAACAATTCTGATCGTATGACTTCTCAGAAGTCTTCATGGAAAACGTGTATGCCTCTCTGTGAGCGACCTACAAGAATACTCAAATGGAGGCTAGGACAGTTACTTAGTCCGACGACTAGTAGATGGTGTTAAAAATGATTTGATTAGATTGATAGTAAATATAGGGATTGGAGCAGGGATTGTTGGTGATAGTAAGTTCTCTTAATTGTTGTAAATAAAGTACTTCAGTAAATGTTCGCTAGTGAAAACTGTAACCGACTCCACACCAGTTTAACCAGATTTTTTGGGTGGTTCACACGAATACAAAGATTTATTCATTTTCCAAAGAAGCAAGCTTTCTGACATCTAGTAATTAATATAAAATACTTTCCTTCTTTATATTTTCCGGCGAGTATGATTTTATTGAATTGCAGTCGCGTTATGGAATATTTTAGAAACATTAATCACAATTCCGGACAACCATCAACCACAGCTTTAACGAATTGTGTGTTTTTGGCGTTTGAAATTAACGTGAGTTTTGTTATTGGAATTAGAGTAATTTCACTTTTAACACATATTAAAGTAGAAAAACGACCTAAAAATATTTTAGTCAGTTCCGCAAACGTGAACGATGCCGTTAGTACCTAAGTATGCAGTTTTCTTTCGGCTTTGACCTACAGTTTTAGGAGTAAAATCTGCTTGATTCTCAGATATTGACATTTTATTTATATCTATTTATAGTAAAAATGTACCTAGTTTATGTCTGTACTTCAGATATGTGTGAGAAAAATTGTATAAAAGGTTACATGTATGCTTTTTTATGTTTGTTCAGCGCTTTTTTCGTCGTTTATGGGCCGATTTTGATAATTATTTTTTTGTTGTGAAGTACCTACATATGCGCAGTGGGGTACGCTTATAAGGACACTAGGATCTGATGATGGCATCTCAGAGAAATCGAGGGGACTTTCGAAAATTGTCTGAACGACTAGTGTGTTTGTTCATGTTATCATAAGTACACCAAAGCGCTACCATTTCATGAAAGTCTGGAGTCGATCTGATGAAGCCGAAAGACAGTTGAGGGAACTCCTCAACGATTTATCTAGTGTTTGGGCTTGATTAATTTGTAGTGACGAGTACTTTATACCTACATGTTGAATTGAGCGCCACCTGGCGAGTAGTTTTTGAGTTATCTCTGCTTATGAAGGTTGAAGTGGGTTATTTTTTTTGTAAAAAGCAATAATATTTCAGTTTCTATTGAAATTTTCAGAAAATCTTAATTTCAGTGAAGTTATGAGCGGTTTACACACACACACACACGGAGATATTATCTAAAATAGGGAAAATAGCTTCCCGGGACCTGAAAATAGATGCATATTTTGAAATTTTGAAATTTTCTCAGCGGGAAGTTAAAAACTATGGCGAATAGAATTTTAACAAAAGCATCACGTAAAAGTCGCAGGCACCAGATGCTGCAATTTTCGCTACATCGAAAATTACAAATTCTAATTATGAAATCATTATATTATTTTATGCATAGACCGACACCTTTGCATATTCGTACCTTATTTGGAACCAATGATAAAATCAATAAAAAAATTCAATTAAAAAAAATTATATGAAAGCAAATATAAATAAAAATTACTAGTTTCAGAAGAATCAGTCAAAAGATTAAAATAAAAAAGGTGAATTTTTACTTTGAAGGATAAATAACCATACTAATTAAGTTGCGAATCACTCTGTGGTCGAGGAGTGAGTATTAAAACACAGGTACGGCGAGATATCTGAGGCGAAGTTATTAACGCTAACATTAAAATAAATATAAAATGCTTTTGTAGCGGTTTGTATTCGGAGTTAAGATATTTTTTGTAGTCTGAACGAAGAAAATTTATAAAGGAAAACCTTTTTCGTCTAATGATTTTATAAAGAAATACTAAATGCTTTTACTCTAATGTCGACCTTTTATAGATATGTAGGTACATGAGCAGTGTTTATTACAATTTTACGCATTTCAAAAAGGCTAAATGTGTCAATAATCGCTACTTTAATTTATTACACAAATATTTAACACACAAACAGTCAGACAAAATATTCAAAAATAATATATTAGTCTTTATTAGTTGGCCTTATGATGATGGCCTGATGTTTGTCTCTTAAAACTTGTAACCGGACTGGCAAACACCTCAATTCACTATAGGTATTTCTGTTGACACAATTTTATTGCACTGCAGAAATTGTACTAGGTACAGGCGGTGACAAATACTAGGCCCGGCTATACCATTACATGTTATGCACATAATACCTAATCTATGTATGTCATATAATTTTAAAACGCACACATACAAAAGCTTAATACGTTTGTAATTTATCACCCCTACCTTTATTATAACATTGTCGAGGGTAGTGGTCTTGTGGTGTATGTTAGAATGTGTTATTTCACATTAGAGAACACGAGAGATGTATTTGATCTTAACGAGGTATAATTTCAAAGTGATGTATAACCATAAATGAGATCACACAGTTCAGGGGTTAAATTAATGTTATTAGCACTTAATTTAATCCTTAAACATCTAGGAACAATGAACATTATTAACGCGTATTTTAATCATCCAGATTTTCGTCGGTCTAAAAATGGATTTTCTCATTAAGACCGGCATTTTTGTACCAAAAGGAATATTCCATAAATGAATGTTTTCTAGAAGAAGGAATAACTAGGGCATTAATTTGTGGAAATAACGCTCCGATTGGACACTATTACGATTTATAAAGAAAAAATAGTATTCGATAATCTTATTATTTGAATTGATTTATTAATATTACCTGTACAAACTTATTTTTTACAAGAAGAAATAACCGACATACTTTCTACCGACGCTTTCTAACGTCAGAAAAAATTGTTTACAGATTAAACCAAGTAGCAAATTCGCTTAGCGTTCTAATTACCGCACAATAAATAAACATCTAGCTGTAATTGAATTCAAGGTTTTGATCGCCTCAATTTATGTTATGATCGCTTCAATCAACCTGTTCATATTTCAAATTAACTTCTTTCAAGTTGCACAAAATAAATTCAGAAAATTTAGATTTTTGTGCTTCCTATCAAATTACAAATTAAACAATTTCAATGGCTTCTAAACGTAAAATACCTACGTAGCGAATAGCATGACATTAATTTGCCGATTTGACCATAGCGACACTGGGATAGAAAATAAGTAAACCTTATTTCTGTCTCCCTAGCCACAAAGTATTAATGAAAGTATAAACTTCAGTAAATCAAATACTTCAGTTTGGGTGTTATATTTAAACTCTGAAAGTACTTTTAGCAGATCCGATCCGCGAGGTAAGAATTTAATCCACCACTATAATCTATTAGCTTAAGCTTTTATAACTCAAATAGCTATTTCAAAAGCTCTAAACCGAAAAAATACAAAAATATTTCAAGCACGGTAATATTAAAACATTAAACATTCAATTTACTATCCAAAAAATATACAATTAAGCTCGATCGATTGTGCAAAAACATTTGCCCCATCAATTTCTTCACGAAGACGGAAAAGAACGCCCCAAGCATTCTCAATTACGAGACTCGGTCGATTCCTTACATTAATGCCAAACAGTTTATCGTTTTGAAAAGTAACATTAACTAAGAAAATGTAATTCCTACCACGTACGACTGACTCCCGTTGATCAATATTCAGCACGTTGTTCATTAACATCCACTTGATGCCCCTCAAATTGATTGCGCCAGCTAACGCATTTACGTATTTCACGGTGGAAGAAGATTGTTTCAATATTTATTGGTTTCGCATTGCACCGTGATTGTATTGTTTAAAGAATAATAAAAATATAATAATCGCCGGTAAAGAAGTAGTTTTTGTTAATGTTTTCAACGTCACTGAAATGGAAGTATGAGCCAGTGAGATGAAGACTTCACCAATTCAATATGAAATTTAAGCGAATAAGATATCTCATGATTAAGTTAGAGTAGGATAATAATTAAATAAAAATTAGATATATTATATAAAGAACAAAATATGAGGAAAAAATGTAAGAATCGTAGAAAGTTTTCAGTAATATATTATAAATTTAGTTATTTTTTTAATTTCGCCAAAATTAAACTTATCTGTATTCTAATACAAATTGATAATTTGGAGATTTTTATTATAATTCAGTAAAATATGGGATATTTGGCCCTTTATTAGAATCAGCAATCCCGCGTTAATGGATCCGAAATTAACGATTATTATTTGTATTGCTTTTATTGGTTTATAAAGTCGGCAAACTAATAAATCATGATATTCTCATTCAAACTTCGATAGCAATTACGCCAAACCTACTTACCTCCAAACTTCATAAGTAAACAAAGAGTTTCTATGTATTTTATTAAGTACACCTCGATACCTCGATATTGTTAGAAGGAAAGTGGTAACGTTGTAATTAATTATTATTTGATATTATGTTCAGGAATCCCAAACGTTTTGTAATTAAGGCCGCAATTTCGAAGGTGTAGGCTGAATTCGCAATCCCGTTGGTGTTTAACATAAATACCCGTAAAATGTAATTTATTTTTCATATACTTACTGTGGATTAATAAGGTATTAAAAATAAATTTTGACCAAATTAACTTATTTCACTTTGTTATTAGTAGATCCAAATGTATTAAAAAAGTTTTAATATTTTTTTTGAATGGTTTAGTACTTAATAATAGGTACTGCACAGAAACAACACGTAATTACTTATATATTATTATATCAACCTTTGTCACTTGGTTAACTTCTTTATAGTCCTCATGATTTCTGGGACAAAAATTGATAAGACTAATTCGAATCAGGATATTTTTTGCCTAGGTTATCAAACTCTCATACAAGCATAGTTTTATAATCACCAATTTTTATTGGTTAATTATTTTATAGGTGAACGACACTTTCATCTTTTTATGAAATAAAACATCTATATGAATGTCGAAAGTCTATAAATTATGTAATAAATAATTCAAGATGTTTCACCCGCCTTAGATCTTAGATCTTTTTATATATTTTTTGCAATAATCCTTCCACAAGGGTGAATTTATATGGTCGTTGGTAACGAATTGATATTTTTTATGTGTCCTTTATCGTATGGATTGCCATTTATATCTAGAGGCTGCAATTTATAGTCGCCATTAATCATTTTATCGAGTCTCGAAAGTCAGACGTGGGTTGACCGTCTACTTGACTCAAGAATAAGTCATATCCGAACGAAATAAGCTCTAGAAGGTTTATGCGGCTACTGATACCGCTATATTATGTTATATAGAAGAAAGTTAGCTATTATAGACAGACTCAGTCAGATTGGACAGATAGTTACAGTTTGTACAGAATGATAGAAGCTAAAACAAATGTTTTAGATATTGTACGTGAACTAAAAAAGTAAATAGACCATAGAAACTTAGCAAAGGCTGAAATGAAAACCAAGCTACGTTGAATGAGTAAGAACACAATGGCACACCACAACTGCGCCCTCCAAGGATAATGTGAACGTCAGAACTTCGAATGCAAAAACTTGTAACAACAAAGTGTCTCTCTTCACGCTGATGTGTAGGTAAACGTTCGGAATAATGATTCTTTCACAGCAATGCGTAAAGTTTGATGTTTGAGACAATCCATGAGGCGACAAAGCTTTTGAATGAAGTGTAAATATGGGGGTTTATGTATAAAAGCAATCCAAGTAAATTGATTTTTGACGTGACAACGTTACGTTTTATAATTCGATATCGGCTGCACGCACGAAAAACATGACGTTTATGTACCGTTATCTGACGTCATGCGGCGTTATCTGACGTCATGCGGCGTTACCTCGCTTTGAGGGTGCTTTGAGGCGTCCCATCTTTGATGACATTATTTGTCAATGTAACTCTGACGTCTATTTAGTTTTGCTTTTTATCGAAATTATTTATAACCAGCCAGGTTTGTTTTGACTTGTTTGTGGCACATTGACATGACATAATATGCACAGACTAGCTAAAGATTAATGTTTCGTTATACGGTATGCAACGACTAGTCTTTTTGGTAAAATATTTAATAAAGGTTTTTAACTGCAATATAACAGTAAATAAATTATAACTAAGTATTCAAAGATAGTTTAGGATGATTATTAGTGATTATGCTACCATTCCATCAGTATTTTCTTAAGACGTTGTCACGTTCAACTATCGTCAGTAAACCGACTTTACAGACAACCAATTTTTAAGGTTTTTTACGAAATTGTTATAACGTTTTTAAATTATTAAATTTATAATATGTTCTTCTGCAGTTCATACATAATTTAAAGTCCTAAATTTAAGTTGATAAGACAATGGACAATTTAAAGATTAATATTGGTATGTTTGAGACATGATTGAGGAACAAACTAGTAGACGTAACTGTTGTTATTATAATCAGGAATGTAGATAGTGATGCACTTAATGAAAACCTACGATTGACGATTGACAAGGGAAGTAAGTGGTGTTAAAACTTTTGTCGATAGTGAAATATAAAATTGTAAAAATCCGAAATGTGACGCGACTTCTGACGTGGTTGACAGTAAGTGAGAACGTGTAATGGTGATCGCAGCATGACCACATGGATGGCGCTGTTCGGGCTAGTGTGGTTACTGCGTGTCCGTGGCTCGTTGTGTGGCTGTGCTGCGTGTAAACGCGCGCGGCATGACTCTCAGGACCCACAGACTCCACAGCTCAGCCCGCGCGTCCCTAGCCCTGATGAGCGCGCTTCGTTTGACGTCATCGCGCTTCAGCAGTACACGCGTGACGTCACCGTCCAGACCGACTTCGATGATGAAATAGAAGATCTTGACAAGATTGAAATGCAGATTACGGAGGATTGTAAGTTATGTTTTTGTTACTTTACCTTGCCATATTACCTACAGTCTTGACCGTGACTAGATATAAAGTTAACATTATGTAGGATTATTACTAAATACGTAGTGCATTTTTAAAGCATAGTAAAGGAATATGCAGTACTCCCCTACTTATGACAAGTGTGATCGACGCAGAACAATACGTAAGTATATCAGGACTAGATTGGTTAGTCCTGTTAGCAGAGGAGTTAAAAAATGGTGATTGATCAGTTTGTTAGAAAATATGAAAACCGTTGGCCTTGACTGCATAGATCATTCTGCCAAAAATAAGATGAAACTTTTGAAAAACGCAATAAAAGAAACACGAACTTATAAAACAAATGACTTAGAAATATGTGCCTCAATAGATAAAACTCTGTAGGTATAGCAGAAAATTTGTTCGGTGTAGGCGTATAACAATATTACGCATAGTTTAATATCCTTGACAATATAACCGTACAGTTAGCAACAGAACAATGTAAGCGATAGAAACAATACGTTTCCTTTATATCGATAAAGATCAAAGGAAGTCTCGTACCTACTGAGGAAGTTATGTTTGTAGGAAATCACGACCGGTTAGCGACTAATGGAATTGTTATTAATAAAACTTTAATCTACTGTAATAATAAGTACGATAACATCACTTTTTGCGATAAAAAACCCATGAACCGGTTTCGCCAAAGGTTACGCATCACTGCGCAATATTAACGCTAGAAAACCTGTCTCTTGTACGCTACCCGCTTTACTTCTTTAACTATTTCCCGTTGTAGCGGAATGCCCTCGTTGTATAATACGAAAAATACTCGCATAGACACATTCTGTAAAAAATTCAAGGGACTATTTACGGTTCAAGAGATACAGCTTTGTCACAGACGGTCGGACGAAGGAAAGGAACGGAAGGAGGGAGGGAATCTTAGTTTCCGTTGATACCGTTAGGATGCGGAACCGTCCAAAAACTGAACTGATTTAGGCAGTTATCGTGTGCTCTAGAAATCTTCTAATACGGAAGGAGGACCAGAAGTACAGAAGTAATTATTAAATTACCTAAGCTAAATATACTTAGTTTTTTTTTCTAATTAGCCTCACCAGGCTATAATATCATTTGTAACAAAAATAATCAGAATAATCAAAATAAAAATAATCAAATCAAAAAAATAATAATGACTGGCGCTAGCGCTATTTAAAGATCAAACGGTCAGTTCCAACTTGATAAAAAATGCACAGTTGACCGATTCAAGGTGACACTGACTTTAAAAGTTTTAACAATGACAAGACTCATACATCCATACTAAGATCACACTAATAACATAAATGGGAAAGTGTGTCTGTCCGTTTGTTTTTTAAGCTTTATCCGCCGCGGCTATCTTGCATTTCGAAATTCATTCCACAATGGGGTGAAAGGGGAGTGAAAGGCATATAAGCCCATCATAATTATTTTTATTATATTGCGATGAAACTTGGCACTAAGAAGACCGTGACTCGGAGAGGGATAAGGTAAAGTCGCCAAATTTCATCCCCGAGCCGAATTTCGTCCAATTTCGTATTTTTTGGAACAACCAACACCATATCGCTTTCATATTATGCTTAATCGATAGTTAGTAACGTCATTCCTATAGGTTATTTTGTTCCGGTTAGATACGTTCCCTAAGAATAATTTTAACTGTATTTCGTTGTCATCGTAGCCACGGGCAAACACTATTTAACTATAATATATGATATGTTGTATCTGTATAACTGTATGTGTATATGTTGTATAAGTTGTTTTATCGATGTTGACTACGGGTAGTTACAGATTACTACCCGCATAAATCAAACAAACACCAAATAAGTAACATATCACATCTTCAAGTGTGTTATAATCCCTGACATATGACTAGAATTCAAGGAAAGAAAATGTAGCACTTCGTGTGATAAGTCGACTTCATATATCAGAGTGAAACTAGATTACTCCGACCTTTTTAAAAGATCAAAATTATTCAAACCTTTTGCTGAAATCTTCCACATGCTAACAATTTATCAACTGTACTCAACTGTGTCTTTGTTCTTCCTTGATTTTTAATCTTCAGGAATAGGAGAATTAACAATATAAAACTTGTACTAGTAGATTGCATATATTATATACACCTAATGTTTTGGGCAGTTCCAAATAATGTTATAAAGTAAGTATCTAAGGTAGGTCTACCTGGTAGGTGGTCAATAATATGTAGTTATAGGCATGTGACAGGAAAAAAATTTGGTAAAAGTAGTAAAATTATAATACGTGGTATAATGATCATTGAAAATTTAATGAAGAATAAGCGCTAATGTATTATAAAAGGGCAAAATAAATGCGACTCGTGTTACAACTTCAGATACAATTTATTTATTTATTTAATAGGGTCACCAACAAGACATATATTCATACATTTTATATCATATAAGCTATAAGCCTTATCTAAGATTTAAAACTAAATGTTGCCTTAATTATAGGTAACCACGGGCTGCAATAAGGACGTGCATACCTACTTCTTAAAAATACAGTCTATATAAAAGTTACAAGTATGGTATCAATACGTGGACATTTTTTAAATTTAACTAATCGTAATAATTAATATAATGTCTAAGATTACAATTCCTAAATGAGAAAAAAAGGCTTCGATAAGATTAACATAAAATTAACTGTTATAACTGAATTTTGAGTTTATCGTGATTCGTGACAATTTTATGTAAATATTTGCTTAGATTCTTTATTCACAAAGTTGGCAAATATAAAGTTTAAAATCTTAAACATATAATAGGTACTAATTAGTTACATTACTGTACTGACTTAGTAAGGTATTTACATTTATTATTTATTTATTGAATGATAAAAGTACATATTGACAACAACAAAATCTTCCTTTGCTGACGTCGTTCCATTTTCAAATAGGTACCGGCCAGGTCGCTGACCAGTAACATTTTAATAGAAAACCTGAAAAGAAAGAAATCTTACTCCTCTCCTCTCCTCTCCTCTCCACTAAAACACTACGCTCCTCAAAAGCACCGCTCCTCTCAATAGCACCTCTCAACTCCATATCTGGCATCACCAGTATGCCAAAACTGCCCTCGCTTCAGCACATCTTATATCACCACCTCCTGCAGTCATTGCTCCTCACAGTTGTTATAGCACAGACATAAAAATCCTCCGTTACAGTATACTTTTAAATCGTTACTCATTCTTAATACTGTTATCATTCAAAAAGAAAAATGGTCCATGAAGCCTAAATATAGCTTTTAAATCTCTTTAAATACATCTTTCAAGTCTAGCGTCTGGTTGTGGCAGTATTATATTGCGATTACTACCATTTCTTTAGTAACACTCGCAAGATAAAGACAAATTGATCGACGTTACAATAATGAAAAACGGCCTACGGATTGGGTCCTTGTAGAGCTACAAAGGAACGAACACAGGATAAAAAACACATTGCCCTTTGCGTAGCTTAGTATTTTAAAAGGGATTTATTTGTTTTACTCTGACAAAATATAATAAAAATATATCAAAACAGTATGAAAATAAAACGGGTGCGTGAAGGTAGTACGCGTAGATGATGTAAAACTTCACGTTACAAAATTGAAAAACGGTGGTCACTTTAAATTAATAATTTATTAATAAACAAATTCGTTACTACTTAGGTAATAGTATCTCCGCAGTGGCGTTTAATGTTTAACGCAATCGAACCCCTCCTTTCCAGTGACCCGCGTTTCTCACTACAGTAGCGTCAAACGCTTACTTCGCTGAAGTACAATTAAAAATTTAACTTCAATAAATCTACAACAAGAACCTACTTTATAATGATATGAATCTTAATAACTAATCTCAAATCAAAATTAAACATTATTCATAACTCCATTGAACGACAAAGTACTGAAGAGGCTAATTTCTTTGATAACTCGACTTCGTATCATTGTCTGACTAGATTTCTGTGACCTCGTTTTTAAAGGATTACGATTATTCACGTGGCTCTCGTTAAGCTGGGTCCTCCACACTCGCTTAATTTATCTGTGAAGTTTTCGCAGATATTTACAATCGTTATTTGGACAACGTTGATACCAGTTGTTAGTTGTTTCATAACACTTTATTAAGAAAAAAAACTAATTTTCTGAACAAATCTTATTTTGCCAGGGAATGATTGAAGAAAAAATAAATCATACCTAAATATAATGAAACTCTCCCTGATGCTTATAAATTCCTCTCCCTTTATGTATGTCATTAATCTTCCCTTTTCGTATACACATAGCTACGCCTTGCGGCTTTACCCGCGTTGATCCCAATCCCGTGGAATTATGTGTTAGTATGATGCATAAACTATGGGTATTATTGCGAATTCTCAACAAAATGTGTTGAGACGTTTTTGCACGACAAGGTGGTAAACATGCATCTATCTTCACATTTATATTATTACTAGGATTAAACTTTGCTCTTGATAAAGGTGTTGGAAAAAAGCTGCATACCTTTTTACTTGATTTTTAGTAAAAGATAACATCGTGAGTAATATTGCATATTTTATTCGAAGGTAATATTCCTAAAGGATCTTCAACTCACTGACTGCTTAAAATAATGGACGATATTTTTATTAATTAAACTTATTTTTCTTTTCTAATTTATCGTGATTAATACCCATGATAAAACTTAATTAATTAAAGAGTTTCTATACTATAGTTACATATGTATTTTATGTGTCTTTGTTATAACAGCTGCAGTACTTATCCATACGGTTTTATTTATGAATCAAGTGATTTTTAATATCGTACAGTAAAAATAAATATTTAGTAACGTTTTTTTAACCCGTGTCATAACCACGTAATACACAAATATTAGCAACTAACTGTTGCCCGAGGATTTTCCCGCGTGAAAAATTATTTTAAGTGACTTTAAAACAAACTTTCACCCCTACTTTACTCCCTTGAGGTCTAAAGTAGGTATGACAAAAATCTATAAACTATAAACTACCTCTATACCATTTTCATCTTTATTCGTCAAACGGTTTTGGAGGTTTCTTAAGGAGTGAGTGACCTTTAGCTTTTATAAGATAGATTAGATAGATAAGACCACTTAGAGCATTAGGTATAACTACATTAGGTATCTTATCTCAGAAACAACTTTAGGTACTCGTCTATATTCCCAATTTATAAAGTTTGTATAGGTGACAAGTATTTGAATATAATTTACCAAAAGTAATTATTGCAAATATTGTTTCAAACCAAGGGACAGCAAATAAGGCCCGGATCGTTACATTTTGGTAAATAGAGCCAGAATTGGTTATGCTTCGCTAATATTTATCCGTCCTTACTTTTTAACCAACGTTACCTCGACTAATTGAGAATTATTTTCATTTAAACAACAGTTCAATAAAATAAATTCCATTAAACTCGTAATATTCGTTTTTAATTAAATTGGATTACCAAATTAGTAACCCTCAGCTTTTCGTTTCATAAAAATAGCCTTACGACCCGCACTCCAAAAATGCTTATAATAAAGATATTTAATAATTATGTAGAATGTTAAAAAATTAGACTAGCTGCAGCATTGAAAAAGAATAAAATGTGGACATCATCAACGTAATCGAAGTGGATCTACGCGATATTCACTGGTTCTCAAGTAGATATCAAAAGAATTATCAAATTCGGTTAATCCAGTGAAAAGTTATGAGTTTACATCCATACAAAAAATCCATACCTACAGCCGAATTGAGAACTTTCTTCTTCGTTTTTTAAAGTCGGTTAATATTTATTTCTATTAGGTATGCAGAAGAATTCTCCATTAAATGTTCTCAATTCCCATAGTTTGTGTAACGAATTAGCATCCGCCCGCGTGGAAAAGGGGGTCCTACCCTACACTCCCCAAATAACATACATCCCATATTTCAGCTTCTTGCGTTCAGTAGGTACCTAGTTTGTGCCGTGCTTCTTTTTATATTCTTTTGGAAATGCAAATCTTTGGGGTTTATTAAAAAAATAATAGCCTGTGTTTAATCTTGGGTTATCAACTATATTTATGCCAACATTCATTATTGGTTGGTTGGTTGGTTTGGTTGGTAAAGCAGTTAAGATTTTTTTATTATCAGTTTTGCAGCAGGGTTGCTTTTTGGAAAAATAGGCACCCTACCCTATGTTTGACTTTGCATCGTCAATTTATCTTTTTGAGAAAATTCATCTAAATTGTTCTAGCTGTTTAAATTTTTCATACAAACTTTCATCACCTTTTACCTCCTTTACTTTTAGAGGTTGACTTTGAAAAAAAAGTAGCCAATGTGTGTCCTTGGGTCTTAAACTATCTTCATTTCGAATTCCATTAAATCGGGCCGTAGGTTTAGCCGTGAAAGCGTCACAGACAGACAAACAGACAGACAGACTTTTGCTAGTTGTATGTTTAAGTTAAAATCTGTATGAACTTTTCCATGAATCGGAGCAACAACATATTTTTAAAATTATGTTGTTGTCATATCGGTTGTGTTGACATAAAGTATTAGCATAAATGAAACTAAATCAAGTTAAGCGTGTTTAATTTATCATACATATTATTCATATGTAAGAAGCAAATCGTTGAATGTTTAATTATATTTACACAGCTGTAGGTTGTCGTATGTGAGCTACTTGAAACAACCTTGTCATAATAGTCGATTCCTGTTCAACTTTGCAATGCGGACGTTGTGAACAATTGGCAAGTCAAGGTTAATTACATTTAATTATAACTTTAATTGAGTGAAAGAGATTTTTTGTAACAATAGCATGCAAAAATTAAATGAAAACAACCGTTAAGCGTTTGAAGAATATTCTCGTCAGTGGGAATAAATTTTAGATATAAGCGTAGTATGAAAAATATTTTTACAGGTCAAACCAGGAGTTCCTTAGATTAGCCCTTTTAGGCCAGACAAAGTAACAAACAAACTATTCGGCTTTAAAATATTTGTACAGGGTTTGCACATATCTGCTAGTCGGCAATAATAATATAATTCACTGACACATAACATTGAGTTATTCCGGTCTGATCCATAAAATGAGATCCCGAAAAAGGATCGCTATGTTTTTAATTATTTTTTATTCCGGTCTAATCCATAACAATTAATACATTAACCTAACCTAACTACCCGATTTGGATGAAATTCGGAATAGAAATAGTTGAAGATCCAGGGTCCCACATAGATTATGTTTCAAGAATCAACCCTTATGGGCTTGAAATAGCGGATGAAAGTTTGCATGAAAAATCTTTACCGCTTCACCAATTTCAATGAATTTTCTCAGGAAGATAGAAGATGTACCTCCTCCCCTTCCCCGTTTCACGAAATAAACGAATTCCACCCAGGCGAAGTCGCGGTCCGAAGCTAGGTTTAATAAGGTTTTACCTGCAAGTAATTATTCACTCTACTCCCTACCAACTTTAAAAGTAAATCTAACTAAGAATTTGCTTAATTTTAGACACTGATATTAAGTCGAAGCATAATGGCTCGCATAAGATCACGGGTCTCTCCTCATTATTGAGGAGGCCTAGAGCATACTCCACCATGCTGCTCCACTGAGGATTGGTGGAGAACAATAAAGCGAAGCATAATAATTATATGTATTTAAATATTACTTTCGTTATCCACGTGTGAATATAATTAAGCTTAGTAGGTACGTTGAAGCTTTAGTTACACCAATTGAAGATGACGGACTTATTTTATGGAAATACAAAAGTTGTAGACCCCAGACCCGCAGTGAATGTAATTTCTTGTGACCAATGATGAATGAACGTCGTCAGAATAGAACATATAGAAGGTTCCCGAAACCGATTCCGTCACGAAAAGTAAATGATATCATTCGACCTTTCATAATAGACCCAATCCTTCGTATCAGTAAGGTTTGTACTTTGTATGTAATAGATTAACTACAGGAGATTCTATTAACTAGAAACTATCCTTGCGTAAGTTTTGGGAGAACTGTCTCTTTGTTAAGGGGTACTCAAAAGGGATTGTTTAAATTGATTGTTATCATAATTATTATTTTAGATTTGAAGTGCAATTATGTGTGTGAACCTCTTCAGTCAGGCTGGTAGTTAAAGTTCGTTATACGCAAGTTAAGGCGTTGAACCTGGTCTTAAGAGAAAATATAAATGCTACATATTTAGTAATATTACGCTATCTACAACCACTGATCTTGTTTTATTTTCTTAATGATCAGTTCTTAGATTCAAAAGAAAAAAAAGAAGTAGAGTTATCTAGCTATTGCACAAACACTCCAACAAAATTGTACTCATCATCTCAACCCATCATGGCCCACTATTGAGCACGGGTCTCCTCTCAGTATGAGAAGGTTAAGGCCATAGTCCACCACGCTGGCCAAGTGCGGATTGGCGGACTTCACACACTTTCGAGTTTTGCGAACTCTCCGGCATGCAGGTTTCCTTCACCGTTTGTAGCAAGTGACATTTAAATGCTTAAAACGCACTTAACTCCGAAAAGTCAGAGGTGCGTGCCCTGAGATTCGAACCCGGACCCTCCGAATAAAAGGCGGAGTTCTTAACCACTAGGCTATCACCGCTAAATTGTACTTAAGCTCCTCTAAATGTACACAACAAACAAAATCTTTTTTTTATACTAGCTTTTGCCAGCGGCTTCGCCCGCGTGAATTTCGTTTAAACTTAACTAAACTAAAGCGACGGAAGCTTAAAAAATGGAGTAACTTCTCCCGTTTCCCCAACATTTCCCTTCACTGCTCTGCTCCTATTGATTGTAGCGTGATGAAAAGTATACTATAACCAGCGCGGGAGTATGAAAAATAATTGTTCCAAGTTTCGTTAAAATCCGTCGAGTAGTTTTTGTTTCTATAACGGTTATACATCAGACAGACAGACAGACAGACAGACAAAAATTTTACTGATTGCATTTTTGGCATCAGTATCGATCCCTAATCACCCCCTGATAGTTATTTTGGAAATATATTTAATGTACAGAATTGACCTCTCTACAGATTTATTATAAGTATAGATTACCACTGTATTATCGGTCAATCTTTATAAACTTCACTTTAATCCTTGTTAAAATGAGTGAATACTATATTAATGTAACCACATAATATCTCACTGTTGAGAAGTTTCACTTCAAATAAGTGCACATCGTTTATATTCGTAAACCAAACACTATGTTACTTGTTACCCCAAGGTTACTTCAATATACCAACGAATACAGCACCCAAATCTCTTAAGCCGTTTATGAGATTAGAGGAAACAAATGCGCAGACAGACTGAAAGATAAAAAATATAGAAGACATTCCTGTAGGATCTATCGCAATAACCACGAAAAATGTTGTCCGAAATATCTTCCGTACTGCAGACATCATCATAAGATGCAGTAAATTATGTACATAAATTAATTGATTCTCATTTTATAAAACATACATAAATGTGACAACTGAATAAGCAGATCAAAATCACAATTCACGCTATTTGCAATGACCACGTGCAAACGTGAGTGACAGTACAATATTGCTAATATCCCATTTTATATAGCTACTTCTTCTTTCCCATCATTGTGTAAATACATATCTTTGACAAATAACTTCATCGGAGCTATTCATAAAGCGCAATTTGTGTGGGCATTATTTTACAACAGGCATTTAATTGTTGAAGATAAAAACTATATTCGCTTTACAATAAATATCATTTGCGACTACTAAATTGGGAGTTAGGACACAAGTTGAGTATAGGTGCTTTAATTTAAATTAAAAATAGTTACGAAGACAGTAGCGCAGGTGCGATAAACTTTTGGAAGTGTTGTATCCTGAGTTCGTCGGTACCGTCAGCTGCATTTAAATCGAAACTGAATCTAAGATTTTTTCACAGTTGGGGTAACGGCTGGATTGTTTTGTTGGCAACTGCTAGCGAAATAGACCTGAAGTTTTGTTTTAAAAGTTTTTTTCTTATTTAATTTATTTCAATAGTCTGAGTAAAATAAATAAAGAGTAATTAAAAAAAATAATGATACCCTTTAGAAAGACTATTAAGAAACTTGTATCAAATAAAAGGTTTTGAAAGAAAATAATGAGTTCATAACAAAACAAACAACGAGTATTGTAAACATCCATTGTTATTTTTTTCAAGTAAGTAGTTGCCGCCAGCGTCAGATGAAAATAAAATGTTTTACAATCAATAATTTCTAATCTCTAGTCAACCCAAGTACCTAGTACCAAGTTTGGCGATTAAAAAATAGTACTAGACATTTGACTTCAGAGCAAGTATACATTAATATGGAATTGTACGCATATACACATACACAATTATACGCTAATACAGATATAATAATAGTAGAAAACAATTAAAATCAAAATGTAACGCACAAAGTTCCAGCATTTAACAAGAAGAAATATTGCGAAATACATTTTTGTATCTCTTTGCTTTGTTTGTAGGCAACGTCGACTACGAGGGCGGGCGAGAACAGACGCCGTCGAGTCCGGACACAACGCGACAGCCTACCGGAACTTACCAGGTACTCGACACTTTACCCGGTTATATTGTTTATTTTCTAGACATATCGTTTATACTTATTGCTTTATTGGACTCCATTGTGTAGAGAAAGTTTTAATCTATGACGCTAAAGCAGTAACTATTAGCACAAAATTTTTTGTTAGTATTGTAATATCAGGAAACGCTTAATCTATTATGTTGTCGGATTATTCGTTTTCAAAGTCAATAATATAATAATGATTATCTTCTTAGTCATCAACATTATCATCATCATTGTCAAACGATGATAAACTCGGACATTATAATATACATGTGTAGGGTGTTTCTAGGTGTTTTTCTTCGTTGATTTTTTAAATGTAAGTCATCGAGGCTGTAGATTCTGTAGGTACATCAGTACTTGATTATGAACTTTAGTTTTTATAGGACCGTTTATCCTTATTGACAAATTAATTAATGTCCAAGAAAAACAGCGGTAGTGGGCTTTTTTAGAGCAGAGACCTTTTAAACGTCAACATTTACTTAGGAATATTTTCGGGGAAACTCCACCATTAAGGGTTTCAAATAGCCGATACCCTGTGTACAAACATCCTTCATTTTCACCGTGGAATGTTGGAGGCCGACCTTTCAGTAAAAATAATAAATACCTACATTAAATGACTAAAAAGATACCTTGTCCCCAAGCGATTGACATAAAATATGACAGTGAACTCGAGTTTGAGACCACTTTCCTAAAAATTGTTAATAAACCCGTAATGACCCTTTGCGGAAATTCTAACTTTGACAGTGTTTTAAGCAATAAGGTAAACACGTGCTTTTGACTCACGACTTCGTAGTTTGTCGCCAGCTTTGCCGTTAAACGATGGCATCGCGCAATTTTAACCGAGCGTCCCAGTTCCTGAGTTCACACAGAAAGAGCCAGCAGTACAAACATCCTTTTTGATATAAACGGATGAAGTTGGGATTTCAGTGTTTGTGAAGTAAAACTTGCACAATGTAAACTTCATAATAATTTTGGACCAAATTACAACCTCAAGTTTGTTGTAAGCTATTAAAATTAATGACTCACCTTCCAACATCACACTTGTTGCGGCTTTGTTATTATGGGGTTGGTGCAAAAAAATTCCGGAACTCGGTTAAAAAGAAGCTTTGCGTTATCTAGGTAGGGTATAGTAGTTACCTAGATAACGCATACCTAGGTACCAACTTTACTCGGGGTTGTGGGCGGCTAGAGTGGGAGCTCGAACCGTCCATCAGCAACCCCGGGAAGGACGACAAAACGAACGGTATGTGTGGCCGCATACCGTTGTACGGAAGGCTAGCGATGGGGCATTTAGTCTCTCGCGGGCAGAGCCCCAAGGGCGCCGCGCTCGGAGGACTCCGGTTGTGTTCCTTTGGAGATCCCGGAGTTCTCCACAAGCGCAGAGGTAGGCCACCGGGGGGGTTTTAGTGGGTAAAAATCCCACATAACCCTGTGTCGCTCCCACGGCACGGGGTACCTTTTGAAGGTGTCCCCCTCGATAACAAAAAAAAAAAAAGGTACCAACTTTATATTTACAAAAACAGAGTTAGCCATTTTTAATGCCATCATATGCAATGGTAGTTATTACCGTTTCTGCCGTGTCATGGGTCTGTGACCGAATTAAAATACTAACAATTACTAGTTGCACAACTTCCAGGACAAATTACCAGTAACATGCCCACATATTTGGTAATCGTATTAACCTTCCTAGTCACTATTTGAGTCTAGTTCTATGTCGGTTACTGTTGTCATGGGCAGAAGCAGAAGTGACGTGTTGCATGCTCATTTGATAATTTAGTTCCGTAATAAAGATAATTCGTTAAATTGGACAAATAACATAAGTACGAATTCAAATGGTTATAAAAACCACCTATTTCTAGAAAAAAAGTCAATGTTGTCGAGGTAAGCATACTCTAAAATACAGAAGGTTAAAAGTGAATAGAAATACTGTTTTGAGACTCGACAAGAGGCTACTGTGACGTATGGCTTATTCTAAAAATAAACTGCCAAAACATTCTACCCTTACGTTGCCTATAATCTTACACGTGGATAATACTGTAGGGAATTCAGTATCTCTCGCAAAGCGCTTATACTACAAAAATGGGGTATCCGAGCTATTTGAGATTTAATCTGAGGAGATAGTTGCGAGTCCTTTTGAAGAATTTACGGTTTTAACTTTGCCGTATCTGTTTATCATGTTTGCAGTGTTCAACAAAGAAAGTTTTGTGTCTATCTGTGTGTTTATTTCTTTTCTATTTACGACAACAAACAGATCTTGATTCGGTCGAATATTGACAGTGATTGAACATTCAGAAAGTAGTTTCGGGATTTTAATATGTTCTATTCATGTAGGAGGCTAGGGAAACTAGTCGGACGAATCCGACAAAACATTACGTGAGGTAAGCCGCGTTATAAACGTAAAATGGATTCAAACACTCAAGAAGCGTTAAAAAGTGTAAGCGTAAAAAAGTATGTAGGCCTATTGACCGACTCACTTTATTTATTTTTTTGCTTTTTGCATTTTCTAGAGTCGTATTTTTTGTGATTTTAGTATCGTTATATATTATTAGCCGTAGATTACATTTAATCTATAAATAAACCATTGCGGCACTCTTCTCTCCTTATAACTGTGGAGAGCATACTCCACCACGAATTAGTTGAAAGGTTTAAGGCCTACCTAGGTGTCTCGTGTTTTTTGTTACCCAAAGGCCTCCAATGTCTCTCAACACTGATATCTAATGGCAACCAATGAGGGTAGCACCGGCGACTTTACAAGTCCTCCGAAGAACGAAAACGCTCAATTTTTTTTTGGCACTAGTTGTGGCAATAGCACATGTTACGATGACTTCAAGAAAATTGAATCACGCTTTCAAAAATTTCTACACAACTTACATATTATTTGCAAAGCCCGAAGAGCATTCACTTGGGTCCCAGTCATCTCCCTAGGTATGTCGTCGCGCCTGGCGGGAGATCTCCCTTTGTCAAACGGTTATCCACTAACATACTGATCGCTTCCGCTGTTTTTATTCAAGATTGACAAGAGTAGTTGAGCTATAAGCCTCCATTAAGCTTCATCATTTTAGTGTAGTTAATATTTAGAAATAAAATGTCTTGATCAATAAGTACTTTTAAATAATAATGTTTTATCATAAATGCATTAACCACATTTAATATAAAAGATCTGCCAAGTAACGGAAATATTTTTTTATTACTTAATGGCTTCCTTATTGGCGGATAGTGCCTTTTAAGTTATCGATGTGCAAAAGCTACGGTGACCTATTATCGGTTTTAACAACCAAGACACTGTTCATAATTATTTTTTATATTTCTAGCTTTATCGGTTGACTGTGAGATATATTTCCTAAATTTTATAAATAGACTAAATCTTCATCGTGAAACGTCCACACGTATACATATATTTGAGTTGCTTCATACTTCATGCTACATATTTTTTTAGAATTTCTGTACCGTTATCTGAGTCAAGTATTATGACAACATGCATTAACTTATATTTCCTTGTAACACAAGCTTTTAAGCGCTTCTTGTAGTTTACAGACGAACTCGGCATGAACACTCATAAAATCATAGCTATTCTTTTCTCTTTACAGTTTTAGAGCTATCCTTTTTTTATTGTTACCCGACTGCGTCAGAAGAGGGTAATGTTTATATGTATGTATACCTCTACCTCATCCTCAAAATTAAATGATTGTGTACAGCCTAAATACGACTTATTTCACATGTCCAATACTCATGCATTTATTATTTATCTACTTTATAACCAAATCGAAAGACATTTCGCGTCAAACAACAGATCATTCTAACCCCAAAGACTTCCTTTTCCAACATACTTGCAGACAATTTAAAAACATGACATGTAAACACCAATCGTAAAGCAGAATAGAAAATTGATTAAAATTCATCACACACCCAGAAGCCAAACGCAGACAATTCGACAACACGAGAATAATATTCCGATATTGATTCCCCACGTGCTCGCGGGTAATAAAATAAATTGAACTGTCATTTACATTTCTCACATCATTTTCCCACAGTACTCATCGGATTCGGAAAGTGACTCGGTTTGGGAGACTGCAGATGTGACGCTGGAGCGAGGAGCGAGTGGTTTGGGGCTGAGCATAGCGGGAGGCGAGAGCTGCGGAGATGTCAGCATAACACGCCTGGCGGCAGGTGGTGCGGCCAAGACCGACGGCCGGTTACAAATAGGAGATATTTTATTACAGGTAATATTTTTATTTGCTTTCATTGCTGCTGTGGATTATGTGTGTGTGTGTGTGTATATTAATTGTTTGAAACTATGACCTTGGATGTTCACAAACCGCTGATCTTCGAAATAAATAAAAAAGTAACCCTCAAATTTAAATCATCGGACCATTAAATTTATTAAGTGGCTATTTAAATAGTAGATAAATATTTTCGTGTAATAAACAAATAATTTGTGTTGTATATTTTACAAAGGCGTTTACTTAAAAATATTTTGCCGTTGCCGACCAAGAAATAAGGAAAACAAAAGAAAGAAAATACGTTTTTATATGAAAAGAAAAACTGTGTAAAGATTTTTAATATAGATCTTGTCAATATAAGATGTTGATAGGTTAGATAATTATGTAACAACTTAGGACAGAAGTCCCATAAGTAGACTTGGTATTATAATCATGGGTCTCACAACTTTTTACGGTAAAAGAACTGAGTTGCGAGACTTGGTTTTTTTGACAAGTATTGTTTATAGGGGATACAATTTTCGATACTCACTTTTTCGTATACGGCAACCAAATAAGTAAATAAGTGAACGAGGAAAAAAGTAAATTTGTAAACAGGGAATTAAATACAAAAGTAAAAAAGTAAATCAGTAAATAAGTATACTTATTCGATTATTTACTTATTCACTTATGTACTTACTCGTTTATATACTTACCCGCTTATATACTTACTCCCTTATATACTTACCCGCTTATCTACTTACCCGCTTATACATATACTTAATCCCTTATATACTTACTCGCTTATGTAGTTACTCGCTTACATACTTACCCGCTTATATACTTACTCGCTTATATACTTACCCGTTTGTATACTTACTCGCCTATGTACTTACTTGCTTATCTACTTATTCTCTTATGTACTTACTCGCTTATATACTTACTACAGTGGGTATCCGTGTGTTGGAACAAATGTATAACAGTTGTCTGTATATAAACACAATACATTAAAGTATATAATCTGTCTTCCGTTGAAAAGACAATGTGCGAATACTCGCTATACTAGTATGGAGATCAGAAAGAACAGTAAGTTCAATTTATAAAAACTTACTGTTCTTTCTGATCTCCATACTAACTTTCCCCTTGCATTGCGCACCCCCAAGGGTTAATTTCCAAAATATTTTAGTTTTCCCAGAATTGATACACTAAACACGAAGCCTTAAACTTTTGATCATCGGTCGTCAGTACGTGAGTACATGAGTGACAAAACTCTTTATAATTCTTAAACTACTGGTTCAAATTAAATGAAATTTGAAATATACTGAGTTTATAAAATGCCTGCTTGGTTACTAAAAATTCAAGCTTCTAGTTCTATCCATAACGAAGCTATAGAGTGTTGAAAATGGCCTGAATTGGCTCGAGAAAAGGATGGTACGGCCGTGCTGCTTTTTCGCTCGACTTGGTGGGGGCATTGTCGTTCCCCCAGATTGTGGCAAAATCCGCCGGCAATGATAGCGGAGTTTTTGATGCTCCGTTCACGTTCAATGTGTAATTCATTTTAAAGAAAAGCTACCCAAATACCAGTTTTCCGCTCTTGCGATTAAGGTTCATTATAGATTTACGACGAGAAATTAAAATGCCTTAAGTTTTTGCTGACAAACTAAATTGTATTGTGAGCACACGTAAATAAATTGTCTTTAGTGGGAAGTGAAAATTCCATATTCTCGGCGACTGAAGTACCTATAGATTTTGACATTTAAACAGAGTCAGAGCTTAACGTGATCTAACTACAACTCGGTAAGGCTTAACCCATCATGTAGGGGGCTGACGTCGGTATGTCATGTTACAATATAATATAATGTTGAAATTTTAATGTATACTTATATAACCTTTAATTCTTCGTGGCAGTCTCTACCTTTTACAAGATTGTTTTAATTATGCTAAAAATATATTAAGTTCTTCGTGCCCGTAACATTTTTTGAGAAAGCTAGGAAAAGTTAAAAGTTAGGATATGTGATAGTGACTCCCACACAAGAGTTTTATTTATCGTACTTTGATTAATATAATAATGAAATACTTACAACAGATAGTAGGTTCCTAAAATAAAACTTAAATAATCTGAGATGACGAAAACAAATCAGAAGATTGGTACCTATATCCAGTCATCGACTGGTATGTAAATGTCTTGATAGAATACAAAAACCGGCCAAGTGCGGGTCGGATTCGCGCACGAAGGGTTCCGTATCATTATGTATAAAAACGCCACAATAAAAATGGGGCTATGGTCGCTTTCCCAAAGGCAACTGTGACCATTGTTTTATTGTAGCTACATATTAGCCACAACGCCATCTCTTGGACGGAAAGGTAACTAAACTATCGCTGAGACTTAAATATTTATTTTATTCTGTTTTTTAGTATTTGTTGTTGTAGCGGCAACAGAAATACATCATCTGTGAAAATTTCAACTGTGTAACTATTACGGTTCATGAGATACAGCCTGGTGACAGACGGACGGACGGACAGCGAAGTCTCAGTAATAGGGTCCCGTTTTACCCTTTGGGTACGGAACCCTAAAAAAAGAAGTATACGTAACAGGTAAATAGGCACAGAATTATTTCCACGACACAAATTTTATTTAAAACAGAAAAAAGGTTTACTGTCTCCTTATCAATCTTCAAATGCAAAAACTTATTATAAATATTTAATGGTTATTTTCTTTAATATGATATAACTATTTAAACTATGTTACAACATACTAATGCACATACGAGTATTACTATTATAGCAGTATACATAATATGCTCGCGTGGTCGCGACTTGACTTCCGGTTACACGTTTCGTCTCGTAACACTTGTGCACACTTTTTGACAATTGTCCCATGTGTTAACAAGACGTCACGTAGAAAGTACAAAAACAACGGGACACCATTCGCTTAGTGTGTACCTAAAAGTATGTAAAAAAACTTAAAAGCGAACTATATAATAATTATAACCTGAAATAATAAATAACAACCTGAAATCGAAGTAATAGATCGCAAATGGTCATTTGAAATTAATACCTAATGTTAAGGGAAACCTAAAAATGATTTTTAAAATAACAAATAGAATTGAACATAGTTTAGGCCTAATTTTTTTTTCTTCTTCATAATGTGGCATTTGGTTGTAACCGTATGGAATTTTGATTAGGTAGGTACTAGTAGGTACTGTTATCTTTCTCGGCGAGCTCGAAAGATAAAGGCAAATTAATAGACGTCATTGAAATCGAGCCAGCTATTTGGTTTCTAAATTGCCACAAACATACATAAACAGTACAACTCAGACAGTTATTATTCCCATTTATAAACAGTGCTTCACTCGAAACGCTGTTATGATAGGAATCCTCTCAATATTATTAAAAGGCAGTCCGAGGACTGATGCTACTAGTAAAAAGCAATCTGGAGTTGAGTTTGTTTTTGAAAAGTAATTACTTTCATTATGTCGTTGTCTGTTTGCAGCAACAACGCTACGAATGGCAACAGAGTTAAAATCGCTAACTAGCGATGAGCTAGTTTCTGATACAACGAATCTTGTTGGATATGACAAATGTAAAAATTATTTGAGATTTTGATAATAACTTGTATGTATGCAAATGAAAACAGCATACCGAATAAATTCCTTGTTCTTTTAATTGGGCTGATTTGGTGGAAAATTTATCAAGTGAAATATAATTTACGACATATATCATTACATTAATTAATTAAAAAAACATTTTTTATCTTTAGTAGATACTAGCTGTGCCCGCGGCTCCGCTCGCGTGGAACTCAGTGTGTCACAAAGTTTTTCACGTGTAAATCTCGATTACGCGAGAAGTCAGGAACAAAAAATAGCCTATACAAAGCTCCATAACCTTCTCTATCTCCCACTGAAAGTCCCATAAACATCTGAACCCGCGACCTCGTTCTCACATATGCGATTTTTCCGCGTGAATCCTGATCCTGCGGGAATTCCAGGATAAAAAGTAGCCCGTACATTGCTCCACAACTTCCCCTATCTCCGATTGAAAGTCCCATTAAAATCTAAGCCCACTATTTTGCGCATAGGAGTTTTCCTGCTTGAATCCTGATCCCGCGGGAATTCCGGGATAAAAAGAAGCCTATATGTTACTTCACAACTTCCTCTATCTCCCAGTGAGACCCATAAAAATTTAAGACCGCGCCTTCTCGTACAGGAGTTTTTCCCGCGTGAATCCTGATCCCGCTGGAATTCCGGGATAGTAAGTAGCCTATGTGTTACTCCAGAACTTTCTCTATCACCCAGTGAAAGTCCCATAAAAATCTAAGCCCTCAACTTTGCACATAGGAGTTTGGCCCACGTGAATCCTGATCCCGCGGGAAATTCCGGGATAAAAAGTAGCCTATATGTTACTTTACAAACTTCCTCTATGTATCTCCCAGTGAAAGTCCCATAAAAATCTAAACCCACGACTTAGCTTCGCGCAGAGGAGTTTTTCCCACGTGAATCTTAATTCTGCTGGAATTCCG
Source organism: Hesperia comma (assembly GCA_905404135.1). Classification (NCBI taxonomy): domain Eukaryota; kingdom Metazoa; phylum Arthropoda; class Insecta; order Lepidoptera; family Hesperiidae; genus Hesperia; species Hesperia comma. The sequence continues at coordinate 6,826,315 of FR990021.1, read as the reverse complement.
GGATAAAAAGTAGCCTATGTGTTGCTCCAGAACATCCTCTATCATCCAGTCAGAGTCCCATAAAAGTTAAAGCCCGCGCTTTCCCGCATAGCAGTTTTTCCCGCGTGTATCTTGAACCCGCGGGAATTCCGGGATAAACAGTAGCCTATATGTTGCTCCACAACTTTCTCTATCTCTCAGTGAAAGTTTCATTAAATCTAAGCCCGCGACTCGGCGCATAGGAGTTTTTCCCGGGCGAATCATGATCCCGCGGGAAGTCCGGAACAAAGTGTAGCCTATATTATGTTGCTCCAGAACCTCAGAATCTCGCAATAAAAGTCCCATAAAAAATTAAGTCCGCCACTTCGCGCATAGGAGTTTTTCCCGCGTAAATCCTGATCCCACCGGAATTCCGGGATAAAAAGTAGCCTATGTGTTGCTCCAGAACCTCCGTTATTTCCCAGTGAAAGTTCCATAAAAATTTAAGCCCACGACTTCGCGCATAGGAGTTTTTCCTGGGTGAATCCTGATCCCGTGGAAATTTCGGGATAAAAAATAGCCTAAATGTTGCTCAGGAATCTCCGCTATTTTCCAGTGAAAGTCCCATAAAAATCTGTTCAGCCGATCCGGAGAATAGCGCGCGCAAACAGACAAACAAACTTTTTTTTAAATATTTTTTTTTATTTTAGATTCATGTTCTAGTACTGTTTCGTAACCCCCCTATATATTTTGTTTTGTCAATTTCGTAAAAAACAGACACGACTTTTCTACGCTCTTATTATATATACATAGATTGATACTAAGTTTCTCCTGTTCTATTAAAAATTTTGTCATGGTTACAGGAAAAGACGAGTAAAATTATCGTAATACCTATTATCTTCAATCTTTAATTCCGTCTCAGTAAAATGTGCAATATTTAAAATAGTACTGTCAAAAATACTAAATGCAGAGATTGTAAAGGTATTTACGTGCAAATGCGTGAACGTTTGTACAATCGGCCAAATTGATTCCTACCCCACTTCGCCCACAGTTCGTTTGAACTTTTAAGGATGTCAAATTCGTTTTCATTTCAAGCAAGTTTGTTTCCAAGGCAACGAATATTTAAACGAATTTCGACTTAATTGCACTTGATGTGCTATAAGAAAATGAGCTGAAGGTGGGGTACGAATCAATTTGGCCGATAGTACATTGCACTTGGTTCTCACTCGCATTCGCGCGAATACTCGAACCCACAAGTGTAAATTGGACCTTCGCAAATGATTATGCGATGTTTTTAACAGCTTCGTATTCCAAGCCGTCAAAGCTGTGCCAATTCGTGCAATGTACAAAAAGTTCGCGCGCATGTGAGTGAGCGCGGTAATGTTAGCACGAATATAATATGGGGAACTACGCGAATGTTTGAGGCCGAGATTCGCGTACTTTGATGTGCGAACAAAAACCGTTACAACTCTGATAGCTTACGGAATCCACGAATGCGTCAAAAACCTGCATAATCATTGGCCAAGGACGTCCTTCACTTGTGCGTTCACGTATTCGCGGGAATGTGAGTGATTGGCCTTATACCTACAACTATTGTGACGCTTTCTCTCGATGCGATCATGTCATGTTATATGTCATGTATATTCACCCAAATCATGTTTACCATTCATTGCTTAAACCCTATCCAGAACCTTCGTTTAGCACAACATTTTGACCCTATAGTCTAGATAATAGTGACCCTACCTGCTAGTTTCGGGTTCAATATCCAGCTGGGGCAGATTTAAAATAAACATAACAAATAAACGTTTGTTCTTGAGATATGGGTGATGGTGTCATTATTTGTACTATACATGCCATCTGGTATACAAGAAATTCTAAACCAGCGCATGGGTGTGTTAGCATTTGCGCATATATTACATGATACACTTAGTTCAAACATAAAATACAGGTGAACGTCGTCGATAACACATTCGAATATACGTCCCACGTATAAAGGGAAGCAAACGACGCTGTGGTTAACATAACAAACTGTTGCGAGAGAAGTGGCCAAAACCGACATCGGACAAGCACGGGGCGTTTTACTGCTGGCAGGTTTATTGTCCCGATGAATTATTCAACGTACTAGACTAGCGAAGCGATATTCGAATGGGCCGGCTGAACCTGAACGCATCGCCTCTTTCGTTAAAATTATAAGAAACAGCACGGTAACTGAGAAAATGAAAGAAATTATATTCCAGACTTTTAGAGGCTTATAAAAAATGAAATGAGATTTTTGATGTTATGTCATCCTCGTAAATTGAAGCTGTAATAAGATTTTGGAATAGGTACTAGTAATTAACTTTGCTTTTCTTTGGAGAGTCCATGGCTTTGAGCCTAAACTTAAAGGATACTTGGAAATAATTAACCTCGCTTTGCTTTAAAGAACCCATGACTTAGAGCCCTTAATTAAATATGTTTAGACACGACGTTTCCCCTAACTCGATTAACTTTTTGAGAAAAGTAGGAACAAAAGAGATTAATTTTATGCATTTTTTGGAGATCAATTGCAATTTGCAATTATAAATGACAACTCTCACTTTTTTTCAAATATCTTCCAAGTACAGATATGTTATAGCGGCTACAAACTCACGCCGAGAACCCCCGAGAACATCCGAGAAGCGTGAATGTGATCGGTTTCTCGCAGTCTCGTTCTCGGGCTCGCCTGTTCTCGGATCGGTGTCGGTATTTTTGCCCGCTTCAAAGGGTTTCTCGGGCGAGAAAAGAGAACCGTATTCACATTCTCGTTCGGTCTCAGTGCGACCGTTGTGTTTTTTTGTATTTAAAATTTACATTTCTAGTTAAAATAATCTACTGTCTGTGGTTACCAATTATTATTATTATTTTAGTACTAATATTAATTTATTTCTTATTTTAGTATTCACAAGATTATAGTATATTAATGCACACAAAATCAAAGCCGCTGCACTGACGTCCATTCCGGATGACGATCGAGAATGCGAATGAGAAGGTCGCATGAGTGTAGATGCCTTCTCGGTTCTCGCGCAAATTCTTGGCAAGATTTCTCGGCGAGACTTCTTGCGTGAGTCTGTTGGCCCTATTACAGTTTCATTGTGAATGTGATTATGCGTGTGACTTTCATTTACATACTGACGTTCGTATAAATACGTACACTACAGTGCCACAAACTTATCTGACCCGGTGGCCAAAGTTGGAACTAATGCAAAATATGTTATACTGTTGTCAAACAAAGACAAAGACAGTAGCGCCTCCCTTACCTGGTCAGATAAGTTTGTGGCATTGATCTATAAGGACTATGGATTAGACACTAAAGCAAAAATAGCGAGCCTGACAATGCCTGTCAAAATTTTAGTGAATAAAGTATGGCCGATTCTACTAGTGTTGTGCGCACTACGTGGACGGAAACACTATCGATATTTAGTTTAATGACTAACGATATAACAGCAATAATACATGTCGTTCGTCTTCTCAGCGATATTAATATTAATTTTGATACCTACTGCGATGAACTTGTTATGTCATGTCAACCAAAAATATTTTGTAAAAACCAGCTATCATGATGATCTGCTGAACAACAAACGAGGACACAACGACTGATCCCCCTTTTTAGACGATCTCAGCGATAGTATTTTAAACTCTGCCAGTTAATTAGGGACCACCTTCTTGCTTAACACAGCCGCCAAACTATTTGTCTTGTTCCAGTTAGGAAATTTAGGTAGTTAAGGCCTTTATTTATTATATGCATAATGTAAAATTATCAAAATAGAGTTCCATAACGGAAGTTTAACCATCCACAGTAAAATACTTATATCTCTATTTGTCTGTATTGTATATAACTAGGTATATAGGTATAGGTTATGTTAAGTTTTATATCCAATATTAAAAATCAATCCTTCCATTAACCAGTCCGCCTACTCCTAAACAATGCCACTTTTGCTGATTCTGAATGTACCCGCTGAATCCAGAAAAATCGCGATTAATACTTACATAAATAAATAAGTCATAATATGTAGCACTACCCGATGAATTTAATTTTAGAGTTTATTCAATAAAAGCTAAGGGTGAAGATAGTACTGCTGTGTGATATGACTGACAATTTTCTTCTGATCACCCATGATTGTGTAATAACCCTTAGTGCATTAATATTGTGGAAATGGGACCGAAATGTAAATAAAAAAAAAAGTGTCTATGGACACAAATTTTAATTAATTTGTTTAAGGCTATATACTTAATGTACAGCATAATTACAAAAATACAAATAAAAGTATTACAGCATATTTATTAATTGGGCACAAAAAGCGATCGTATCGCTAACTAGCGAATTCTTCAAGATAAGCTTTGGGCAGATAAGATAACAGAGGAATAATTATAATTGCTTTTTACAAAAAAAGACTTCAACAAGACGACAAGCAGAGATAACACAAAATCTACTCACCAGAAGGCGCGCTTTAAATTCCTTAATAAAAACATTGAAATTTCAAGTGTTCAATTATTAAACGATGCCGCGGTGGCCAAGTACCCCTCAGTTTAGGGTTCTTCTACTCTATTAACTTAGTTCAATTAAATAACATACAGACCTAATTTCAACTTTCTTCAGCGTCATTTTAAATTATCGATATATCGAATATCGATATTTTAACACTTTCTACCCTAAGTGTCATTGAAATGTAAAGGCTACTCAAATATATAAAATAATGATGTAAAACCCAACAAAACATTAACAGGCCTACGTAATCCTCGCACAGATCTTCATGCAGCAAAAACATAATATATCAATATCATTCAGATATTCAACAAACAACGAAAACTGATACCTGCTATCACCCTGCTATAACTTGTTAATTTTGGGTGTAATTTATTTTTCCTGGCTCCGCATTGTAGTATACCACACCTCATTGTGCTTTAATGTTTTTGTTTTGTTTAAAAGACACCACAACACCTCCTATCAATGCCTATTTTAATATATTTTATAGTTTTGGGTTTATTAACCATTTTGATTGACATAAGATGTCATTTGTAAGGGTGAATAAAAAATGGCCGGCCTGCTACACACCAACCAGCTAATTTCATATGAGGTTAAGGATTAGGGCGTCTCTATCTACGTATATTCCTATCTCTATGGTTTGTGGCACTGTACATACGTTCTGACCTAAAACATAAAGTCGTTCAAGAATCTTTTAGCGCGTGGATGACTTGTGGGTGACAGAGACAGTACCTTACAGTTTGCCTTACCTGTAAGGCGCTGTCTCTATCACCAGATAATCAGTAGTTACGACTTTGTAGAGCGTTGTCTCTCTCGCACATTGCAATGATAGTGCAATATCTATTAAGAGCTGATAAAGCACCCTATCAAGTATTTTTATAATAATAAATTAATAATATTGATGTTCCATTGGAGGTTTTAACCACTCTTTATATTTATTTATGAGTGAACGCGACTGTCTTCTACCGAATTCGAAAGAAAAGTGACAAGTCAATCGTAAGGACTGTGTAGTAAGGACAACGCTCTTCAAAGCCAAACCTAACCGATTATCTCTTTCTGAATACCGATGTGCATTATTTCTTGTACTGTAATCACATGCTGTACTGTAATTGAGTTGTCTGCAGATGTCAATGGCGTATCCATTTGACGCAAGACACGTATGAAAGTTTGCAATAAAACGCAGTTTATATTCATAAAACTGTCAATATTAATTTCATTTGCAGCCTATTGTCCGGTATTAATTAAATTACTGTTATATCACTGGCATGAAATCCAATTTCCGTGTAACAGACTCCTATAATAAAACCTGCGCGAAGCTTCATGCCGTTATTCCTATAAAATGATGAACGGCCACTGAAACGCGTCGTTCGTTTTATCAAATTTTATAGGCGTTAGATAAGGAAGTATTGCTGCTTGAACTGCTTTTATGTGTGGATCGACCTTTATATAGGTTAGTGTGTGTGTGTATGTGTGTGTCACGTTTTAAGTTTATATACGTATTACTTGTTTAAGCTTATTTAGAGCCAATATACAACGTGGCCACCACCATACAACAATAAATTTAATTTTATGTACCTAATGATTACCTAAGCCTCCAAAAAAATGTTCAATCAAATACCTCCTTAACTTTAGCCACAGCAATTATTTTTTTAATATTTTCAAAATTTAAACACGCTGTATCTACTATTGTAATAGCAGAAGATTGTTGCCGCTCTTGTCAAAGGCACATGTCAAAGGTGAGTGACTGATGTTTAGATAGGCTGTTCTATTTTTTCCTGCATTTTTGTTCTATTTAGTTTGTCTGAAAAAATATTTTTGTAAATAAGATGTTAGGCGTTTTTTTACTAAATGTAATAATATGTTCCTTGCATGAAGCAGGGCTCGTGGTTTCATTCATTGTTGAATGGTGGTATCCACCTTGTATAGGGTCAAATATAGCGAACTAAAAGTTTGAACTATTTGCTCTTTAGCACATGACCAATAAAGGTGAAATCGTCCATTATGCTTTAGTTCAGATCACAATGCATTTTATGATAAGTATGACCTGATACTACGCTCAGATTCTCGCACGAGAAAACTCCCATGAAATTTTATATACCTACACATTCAATTATGATAACTTGGTCTTAACCTTATTATAACCTGACTAGTGCGCCTGGGAAGAGAAAAATGAAGAAAATAAAAGGAGAAATGTCTTCAGCAATACAGACATGTCCTTTTTATGCACATCTTAATTATAAACATCATGAAACAGCAATATAGCATGTTATAACATTATTATGATTGTGGTACTATAGGTACCTAAGCTACTTCCAAAATTGGCTTTAGAAAGAAGAAAACTTCAAATGGCACGCAAAATTTTTAAAGCTGACAAGCTATCCCGTCACGGTTTCAGTCGCTTGGAATTTGTGATTCAGTTCATCCCCTATTTATCCCTTTATAGAGGGAATTTTCAAAAATACTCTCGCAGGGATACCTTATTCTTCCCAAGGAACATATATTATATGCAAAGTTTCGGCTTCTTACGTTCAGTAATTCGGCTGTCCGTTACTTGTCAGTTACTCAGTCAGCCACTAATGTTATAATAGGTACGTTTCGTTTTCGTGCCATCCCGACATCTTGTATATCAATGTGTCCCATTGTACTTGGTAGTCCCAGTGTAGTTGGTGTGTGTGTACTTGGTAGTGACCGTGTTACGGGTTAAATTTTCGGCCGAAGCAAATATTTATGTGGTAACTACATATTTATGTTTTAGTGGTTTGTGATAATAACGTGTGTTACTCGTGTTGTTCATAATCGTGACATTCGTGACACAGAGAACATAGTTCAAAGGTGTATTGTATTGTAAGGTGTATGTCTTATTTATGATTTATGACTTAAACTTTAAAATTATCAACGATCATGTTGTCCTGTTGAGTGTTGACTTTATCAATATTAAAAAAAACAGAGTGATACAGGAGGTTTTTAAAGATTAAACATTTTATTTTACTATATTTTTGCTCACTTTACTCATACGAGTATACTTGTAATTATGTCTTCTTTTTCGAAAAGAAGGCGTAATTACAAGTAAAATATTTAATGACTGCAGCAGCGATGTTGTTATAATTAAGATTTTTTATATTCTTCTCACTTGTATCTCGTTGAACATGATAATCTCCTTTGCATTTTAAATGTCTTAAAAATAACATCACTATGTGCCTCGACACAGCTGGTAACATTCATGACATTTCAGGCTGTTCAGGGCGCATAATTTATCTTAATATGCTTCAATGTTGTAATACAACATTAAATTTGTTTAGGTATTATTTTCATTTACCGGTACCTATTTATGAATTATACTTCTCACAGCTAAGACACAGGTGGTGTAAGAGGTCTTTTGAATAGTCTGATGACAGAGTTTATTTTGTTAAAGGATGTTTTTAGGAGAGAGCAGTCGATTATTAAAAATGTACCTATATTCAAAAATAATATTGATTGTCTAAAGTACCGAAACTTACGTAATATTTCATTCAGTTTACTAACAACGGTAATTTAAAATAAAACATTTTGCAAATTGCCAATCGTTTCCGTTCGTTTGTGTAACATGATGCAAAATTAAATTCAAATCAATGTTAATAAACGTTTTTCCAAGAATCCAATGTTGAAACGTAAATCGGCCATTCTCCGATTAGCAAGTTTTACTTGTCCGGGCTTGATTAATCCACAGTATTATCAGATTCAAACATGATTTTTTTTTTATATGTTAGTTAGCATCCATATCTAGCTGTATACAAAAATATTGGCTTCTGTTTTAAGTAGATAAGACCAAATTAATTTAATGTATACTCAGCGAACCTGTGTTTACCTCTAATTACCGTGGCGTGTCCGCACACCACCTTAATGTTAAAACTTGCTTGTAATTTTTATACCGTACAGATTAACTTTGATCCATTCAACGTTTTAAACGGCATTATACAACGTGTATCACATAACAAAATATCGATTCAATAGAAGCAGTCTATAAATAATTATCAGTAAGTAACCACTTGTCCGCTCTAAAGTTATAATTGCCGTGACAATTTGTGCTCTCGGGTGTAAATCCCTAAAAACAGTATTTTTGGCACATCACTACCGTACGCGCTGCGTCTCCTCAGTGTGTACTATAGCCCATATACAGTCGCACGTCTCTAACGTTAGTGTACCGCCAATGAAGCACGTGAGTATATAATTACCATAGCCTTGGTTAAAAACTTTTCTAATTACCGTTTTATTTATTTCAATACTTGATTTTTTAGGTTAAACCCGAATTGATCATGGCAATTGAGACAATACTTTGGCCTCTATACGTTGTAATAAGTTAATATTTGCATACTGTGTCGGTTTTCGACATTTTTAAGAAATTCTATCGTTTTCTAATTACCGTATAATAATTACCATATGTTTATAATTACCGTTGTATGTAAAATTAATACACGTTTACGAACTGTAACCGCGAATAATGGAAAAATTTCCCATGATTATTATTATCATTGTCGGTAAATATGTCTATATAATATGCTGCCCAATTATTATTTAAGTTATTTAATTTATAGCATGGAAAAACCCAAAAATACCAAAGAGGAAATTAAAGAAAAGAGAAGGCTCGCCGCACTACAACGCACTACAAAGCCAGCGCAAAACCATGAAGGCGGGCCTATAGGGACAATCGATGCAAAGCTGGATGGTTTCCAGGAAGATTTGAACATCGTGAAGGAGGATCTTAAACGAGGTAAAAGTGCGTATATCCGAGCACGACCAGCCCTCAAAAGCCACGACGCAGCAATCAACTCCCACGAAACTAGGCTCATGGATTTGGACAACAAGCTGCAAAAAACAAACGTTTTGGGCACGGCAGTAACCAGTTCATGCCCTGGGGCCCCGAAATTCAAGGTCCCAAGTTTCGACGGCACGACCTCGTGGACGGCATTTAGGCACCAGTCCGAAGTAGTAGCTAGTGGGAATGGCTGAGAGGACGAGCACTCGTTAGCGGCACTCACCCTAGCTCTTCGAGGTTCTAGAGGCACTGCTGGTGCCTGAGAACGTGAAGAAGACGTGTATCGCGCGCAGCTTAAAGACCGGTCACGAAAGGCGAGTGAAGGACTGCAGCAATGGGCCACAGAGATCGAGCACCTCGAACGCCCAGCCTATGCGGCGAGCTCCACACCGGTCAAAGACAAAGTGTTAGAGGTGTTTGTCAGCGGTAAACGGGATCCTGAGGTGAGAGCAATGGTGCGCTTGGGTCATCACGCAACATAGGAAGCAGATTTAGCGCATGCCATACAAGGGACTATAAAGATCGTAAGGCGCACGAAGTCATAGCAGCGATTCAACCTCGTACTGGGCCTATATGTTACGGATGCGGTGAACGAGGTCATATTACGATGAGCTGCCGGACTCGGAAACAACCGAAATTGGTGTCGACGGCTACCCAAGTCGACAACCAGGATCTAAAAGCCGCCGCCACCACTGCCGCCGCTAAGAAGACCGCCAAGCCTCCTACGAAGCCACCGACGGCGCGCAAGCCGAAGAATGCCGACGTCCTGTCACGACGCCCATGCTCCGAAGGTCGACATTGCATCAAGCATTAAAGAAAGAATTAAACAAGAGGTTAGGGTGATAAGGATGCAGGACCTAGACGACTCTTGGGCAAAGGAGCAAGTAAGCCACGCTCAGAAGGAAGACAAAGACCTCAGCCTGATCATGGAATGGAAAGCCAAAGGACAGCGGCCCCTGGGTAGTGATGTGTCAACCTCAAGCGCAACGATTAAGGCATACTGGGCTCAGTGGGACAGCCTTATATTGGAGAATGGCGTGCTTTATCGGAGCTGGGAGTCACTCAACGGAAGGAAAAAACCCTGCAAATGGTTATTCCTAGGAGTAAGGTGGCTGATTTGCTGAAGCTAGTAGGTACACGATGGCACTTCCGGCTCCTCGGCATCAAGAAAACCCTTGTAAAGATACGAGAACGCTTTTATTGGATGCGGTGTCGAGAGAACGTCGAAGATTGGTGCAGGAAGTGTACAGTATGCGCTTCTGTAAATGGGCCCGGCACTAGATCCTAGTAGGAACGACAGCTGTATAACGCTGTATAACGGGACATAAATAAATAATTGTACTAACAACGCTAACATACTATTAAGCTCAATTGTTACTAACACACTAACAATCTATGGATCTATGGATCTCTGATATCTGAAATAAAGATTTATTATTATTATTATTATTATTATAACGTCGGAGCCTCTTGGGAAAGAATCGCCATAGACGTTGCTAGGCCATTCCCTCAGACTGAAGACGGGAATAGATTCATCATCGTGGTTCAAGACTACTTCAGCAAATGTTTCGGCCATTGTTTGCAACTCTGAACCAAGAGGCGAAGACCGTGGCCAAGAAACTTGTCCAGGAGGTAGTATGCCGCTTTGGTGTACCATCATCCATTGCATTGTGTAATGGGACATCGATAATTCTATTGCTTTAATTTTTATTATATCAGTATAAATTATTAATGTGCGTTAATATCATTTCAGTTATCATATTTTACATAGATTTGATGATATTTTCTAATTACCGTTGCATTAAATATTATTTTTTCTAATTACCATACTCATAATTTTTTTAAGTCTCATTATCTAGAAAACTACCATTATTTGTTACATGCCAAATTAATTATTCAATTTGTATCTTTGAATTGTTTCATATTTTAATGTGCTCCAGTCAACTCAATGAAAAATAAAAAAGGTTATGGTAATTAGGCAAAGAACGCCGAATTGGAGAATGACCGAAATAGAGGTTTAACTATTGACATAAAATCAGCTAAAACAAAGTCGATTGATGTATCGTGTTCGAACATGAGTATTTCGTACAAAATTTTGTAGCCTAGGTAGGATTTAGCGCGAGGCCGCACCACGGTATTTTCCCGTGGCGGTAACCGCGTAACCGCGCGATTCGCATACATTATCAGAAACCGCAAGTGCGGCCGCTTGTATTGCTTTCCATGAGTTACAAAATTTACGCGGTAAGAAACCGCGGCGGCTTAGCCGTAGTGCGGCCTCGGCCTAATATTATTACGAACTTAATCTTAATCGCTTCATAAATTCTAAAATTGCGAAATCGTATTACACATCGACATATAGAATTAAATTGCTACAAATGTATTTTATCTGTCATCCTAGGTCGACTGGTAAAAATTTTCAATAGAAAACAACTAGAAAATACTAGGTATATCAAGTCGCCCTTTCGTAACGCCTTTTACCCTAATGAAATAAATAAAATAAATATTGACAAATATGTAGTGTATGACGTATTAATATTAATTTTTCTTTAATTATTGTACTGTGCGACAAACGTACAAAAAATATTTACGCCTATAAAATGTAAAAATTAGGAAGACGTTGAAAAATGGCGTAAAACAGGGATTTCACCTGAAATGTCACAGATTCATTTATACTCGTAAAAGAGAATACTCGACCCATATAGTAATTAAGTTAAGCTGGCTCGGATAGAAACGCTCTTATAGAGACGCTAACCTGTACTGAAGCGGAGCCAAATGGAAATGGATCTCTTAACTTGACGAAACTGTGCTATCAGCAACGTCTCTCAATTAAATAAAGCTTTTAGTTATACCTACAACAGATTTCTGCAAAGAAGGGGCAATACTTTCATTACAAGTTTTTTAACACTACACACTCATGACCCTGCAATAATAGTCTCTGTGTCGTGCGTATTATCTAGTACAATAGGAAGCAGCCTATTATTAGTAAAATTTGAGGTTATTCTTCGATTTTTCTTGTATACCATCATGACAGATATTTGTAACATACTAGCTAGATAGCAGATAGCATGAGAAATTACGTGGTGCAAGAACAGTTTGCCTGGCAAAGTTCTTTGCCGTCATAGAAAAAGCGATCACGCAATGCGAGACAGAAGATAGTATCATTCTATCTCGTTTTGTCCCATGTCATTTTGCTTGCTGTCATTTGCTTTATTATTGTATGATACCGATAGAGTAAATCTAGGTGTCTTATACTCTTCTACGCCTGAGGTAAACAGAAAATGTTTAGCAAGGTTGTCAATCAAATTAATTTTAGAACTGTAGATACATTAAACATTTAATAAATGTAAAAGATAGTAAAAAAGTAATAAACGAGTACAATTCTTACATGTGCTGCGACAAAATGTGAATATAAGGATATATTTCACGTGCCAGAGCGAGAACATTACTTGTCAATAACTCATCAGTTCAAAATGAGACTTATTACCGAGCCGTAAGGTTGATAATATTCAAATAAAACAGTCATATTTGCATTCAATGATTGTAAAAATGCTTTATCGTCAACTGTTTCCTCATAAATGATTTTAGTTCATGCGAAAAATTATTTTCTTTGTCAATGACTTTATTGTCTCTTCGATACGAGGATTTGACTGTATGAAATGAACACCTCATGGAAAACACTTGACTAACAAACAAAAACAGTATAAATTATGTACCTTAAGAATAAACCGAATGTTTATTTAAAGTCTTTGTCTTAGGTCCTGTAGTTATAACTTGAAGGCAATACAAGGAATTTTCATTTATAAAATGACAGATTCAATATTTAAACAGTTGAGTCCGCCTTTATTTCAAAACTTAATGGCTAAACCAGGCTAGATGATTTGTAAGTATTTGGAACTTCTGCGTTAAAAAACTCATATTCGACGTGACGCACCGTCTGTCTTTATTCCACATCAATTTAAAACTAGGTACTTGTAAGAAATGGCTTAACTTCAAGGCATCAGCTCGATATTTTATACAAGGGTTAGTACTTGAATAGTGCGTGAAGAACGCTATGAAAAGAATTGTGAAAATTCATCCTCTAAATGGACCAAACGTAGAGTAAAATTTAGTGGGCGTAAGTTCCTTGAATTTTTAAATTCACGTTTGTGGATAAGTAAGTACATAATTACTTCATTTGTTACAGAGGACGCGTTTAGACATTAACAAAACCCTTGGTTTTGTTGGAACGCACTTATCTCTGGAATTGCCAAGTTGTATGTTTTTCATAAAAATATTGCGTAAAAAAGTTACTAGCTGCATTAATGACAAAGCCTTTAATTTAAGTCTTCAATTAATACGCCTGAAATATTGGTTCTATGGACGCGAAGCGCGAAGGATGGCATAAAGTTAATACGTTGAAACATTAGCACCACAAATGGTTGTATTGTTTGAGGGACGAATGAATCCCTAATCAATCACTCCGTCCTGAGACAAGTGACATTGTGCTGCGTCTTCAATGCGTGATGTCACAGTTTCTATGGAATTTTCCACTTGAACGACTTGAAATGTATTGAGTTTCCAATTGAAAATAAGTTACAATAAGGAGCATATACTTTTCTACATCAAATAAAATAAAAAATAAAATGAGTTTCTAAATAAATTCTTGTGAACAAGTTACACAAATAATGTTACATAATATAGTTATGCAAATGAAGTGGACAGTTTTTACTTGCAGTCCTTATTTAAATATAACAGTAGTACTTGCTAACTAAAGTAATTGCCTCCATTTTAAACTTCAAATTTTACATTATTTTGCGTTGTAAGCTTGGTTTTCCAAGAATTGTAGGTATTTTCTTTTAGGGCATATTTGTAATAGGCAGGTATTTAGGGACGGTTTTTGCAACACCCATTTCACAATATCACAGTCTTTACGCATAAAGGGGTGCCAGAAGTGCTCTGAACGCCTTTGAGAAAAAAGATGGTACGGCTATGTATTATTGCTTCATTAGACGGGGACTGCAGTCCTTCCAGGTGAAAATAGTAAAGGTAAATACCTTACTCCTTTGCTACTTATAATAAATAATTACTAATTTATAATACTGGAATTGGTCGCATAAAAGCAAAAATTTAGAGTTTAGAAATAAATCAAAAATCGGTAAATAATAGCAGTTCAATATTGTTAATTTCGCACAAAAAGTTGATAGTATTGATATTTATAACCATCGCTTGCAGATTTCGGGACTTCGCATTTGACCGAAAACTCCATAACTAACTACAAACGCTTAATATTTATAAAGTCTGACGAGAAAACCCCTTTACGGCATAATTAAGATGCAATGTTCTCAAGACTAAAGCCTTTATATAAACTCGTTGTAACAGCACGATAAAAGACTTCACTTTGGCCCAAAAAAGGTAAATGTTGCACTTTATACCGTTATAAAAGTTGCTTCAAACACCGTCTGTTTCGGAGTAATACTGCTATTTATTTTGTGATTTAGCTAAGAGTAGTGTTGGACTTATCCGGACAAATTGAATAGGTATCTATCTTTCTATTTTCTGATAGCAGTACATTTCTGACTGATTCAAGAAATAAAAATACGTGAGTATCGTAGAACACTCGGTTGGAACGAACTTATATTGTTGCAATTATTGTCTTACAATGATCTTTTGGCGCGTAGATGGCATGTGGGTGACAGAAACAGTGCCTTACAGTTTGCCTTACCTGTAAGGCACTTCTCACATTACGCTATTTATAAGCTACGCGACTGCAACGCAATCCAAAATTTGTATGTATCTGACACTTTTCACTGACAGGAGACGCGTCTACGATGCGACTCTTGTCAGTCAAGTGTCAGATACATAGAATTTTGGGATTTGAGAAGTGCCTAGGGCGCTGTCTCTGTCACCCACACGTCATCCACGCGCCAAACTGTAAGGCACTGTTTCTGTCACCCACACGTCATCCACGCGCCAAAAGATCCTTGTACGACATAATCTCTGATACATGAACATCTGACATACCTCACCTGACAGCCGACTTACAGACTTGACAGCTGGCACCTTAAATTAATAAAACGTTTTAAGTTTGAAAGTAATTGCGTAGATTATGCCGTCTTATTCGCTCGCGTTTTGATTGATAGGATCGTTTAATGAATGAAGTTCGATGAGATACGATCACTGAATCTATAAATATTCTTATTTAATATGTAATAGAAGCAATTGACAAATTCTTGTTTAATTAATAATTAATTAATATTGATTTGCTTGTAATAAATACTCTTGCAATTTTGCAATTATCTATTAAAGTGACAATTTAAAGGACTACAATAACATTGTCCTACCATTCATTTGCAATGAATGAATTAAAATTATATTTGGCCCTTATTTATGTAGGCTAGTTTTGCTGAGTAGTTTTGCATTTCATGTTTAAAATGCCCCTTGTTCAATCAATTACTTCTATCGTGGCATACCTATATCAATAGAACGGGGAGAAGTGATGAATAATCATAAATAGCACAAGTTTCGCCGATAATACGAGCTTGATGTCGGTTTATTTACGTCACAATAAAGCTGAAGTGTTACGATCAGCAGCATGTATGGCGAAGTACTCAAATACTCTCACCTATGTATACTCCGCGTTTGATCTGGAATTCGTTATAATAAGATGACAGACAAATTCCAGCTTTCCGTCTATACGATTAAGGTACATTTAAGATTGACGACGTGATCTAAAAATGTCCTTAGTAAATTTTGCTTACAGGCTAAACTGAACTGTGAGCACAGGTAATAAGTTTGGTTTTGGCGGGGAGTGGCAATTTCATATGCTCAGCGATCAAGTATAAACGTAAGTTATTTGCCGCAGGTTAACGACGTTTCCGTTGAAGGCGTGCCTCATTCAGTAGCGGTAGAGGCGCTCCAGAAAGCAGGGAATGTAGTGAGATTAGTAAGTATACGCTGTAAATGACATCGCTAATTGGAGCGAGTAATGGTCGCAATTAGTTCATACGTAGAAAATTTTAACGTTGATGTGATTTATAAGTTAGGTAACGTAGAATATGACTTTATAAACGTAAATTAACGTTATAATGACTGAATCGTTTACTTTGATTGAGATTATTAAGCATAATTATTATTATTTGGTGATATAGGGCACGGGGAACAAGTATCCCCGTGAGGCCACTGCGACCATTTCTGATCTATTGTGGCCATTTTTATAAATAATTGAGTATGTTTGTAAAAGTAGGTAAGTATATAAAAAAAATTATGATATACTATTAATGTTATACACTGTGGGTAGTTAGCGATAACGACCGAATTTTCGTAATGTCCGAGTTGACATCTTATTAAAATAAATGTTTGTTCAGAATGTCCGAAGAGCACGGCGACCACGGGTGGTGACACTTTGGAGAGGCGTTCGCGGGTTGGGCTTGGGTATAGCGGGCGGAGCGGACGACGCAGCGGGTGGCGGAGGCGTTTTTATATCACATATTGCGGTGGGAGGCGCAGCGCATCATGATGGCAGGTTGAGGCTAGGCGATAAGATACTTGCTGTGAGGGATGAAGATGTAAGTATAATTTACAATTGATGATACGACTGACAACTAATTGTTTTTAAATTTATACGTGTAGCTAATATGTAATGCGAATTGGATGTAATTATAAGTTAATTTGGGATATTTTTTATGATTACGCAGTTGCCGAAAGAGTTATTTTTAGTAAAACTTATTAAAAAAATATTGTAATGAAATTGTTTTTTTCTGTGAAAAAGTACTGATCTACTTCAAAGTATCTCTCAAACATAATGTAATAGTAGTATACGTCACTGCATTTCATTTAGTATGCATGGAATATTTAGGAAGGTGGTCATTCATTCACAAAAATCGGTACCAGTTACGAATAAAAGCCATGTCATTTCAGTTTGAATACTAATTTGATTGATATTATATAAGTAATAAAAGTGGTGTTTTTATAATATTAAGTTTTTATAATATTATATATTATATATATAATTATAATTTGGTTTTTTTATTCAGGGCATAGAAACATCGTTAATTGGTGCGACCCACGCAAAAGCAGTAGCGGCATTAAGAAATGCGGGAGAACATGTAACATTGATTGTATTACCAGCCGGGTCGCTTCCGCCTGTGGCCCGCACCGCTCCTCTTTACTCTAGTAAGTGCGACTTTATATTGTTATGTATGACGGGGGCACTTGTCAGGATGTCAAATAAAACAAGAGTTCAGAGCCACGCAACAACACACAACCAGCTACTTTATTCAATGCTCATGTATGGCTCATTATGAATATTCGGTTTGGGTTTACTTTGGTATTGATTGGATTTGCTTTGCGATATTACGATATTGATTTATTGATCGAACCACTCGCACTCGCGGATACACTTTATTTATTATTATTAGAGATTCACGGCATTAAAATTAATAAGGACTTTTTACAAGAACAATATTCCGATCGCACGCGACATTAATTTCTTTTCATATTTCTCCAATAATGACGATTCTCCCGCGCGCCACAGAGTATCAATTCACCATCGACCACCTCGTCTACCACAGATAAAATAGCATCAAACAAGTATCCTATCTCCGACATGTATAAATGGTTATACGGAAATTTCATGTTACAGTAATTTTGTCATAATTTGGCACTTCCCGAGCAAACTTCTGTGCTTGCACTGTGGTGCTGCATATTTCCTATCATTATGCGACTAAGCTGAAGTTAAAACATTGTGTATTAAATTAACTAGAATATACTAAACTTAGAAATTTTGTTATCTATGAGTAATCGCGCTGTAAAAGCAGTTCTCCCATCTATTATGACTATTTTACTGCGACAGCAATCCACCTTTAAAAAAATTTTCCTCTTCGTATCTCATATATGTAAAACTCATGTGCAAATAAAATGAATAAGTAGTATTTTATGACTGTGTTTCTTCTTGTATTTTTGTGACTTTGTTTAGCTTTCCAAACAGTTCTTAGTAGTATCTTTAATGTTATAATTTCTCTGTTTATAATGTTTATGCCTACCTGTGTACTCTATCACTTACTTCTTTTTATCTTAACAATTATCCCTATATCGCGAAATGACCCTTTGCGTTGTAAGAGTACCTATATCCTATGTTATACTATTTCAAATATACATAGGTATTTTGTAAATGTAATAACTGTCCATTACGACACAACATTTTGATATGTCCTATAAACACAATCAAGGCAATAAATTACATGATACGTAATAATTAGTTACAAACTATGTTTGAGTCAGAACTAATTTACGTACCTAATGTCATTTCTATGTTCAATTAAATCTAAATTATTGTCACTGCCACTATTCGTTACTTAGAATTGTTTATAGAAGACAAGTTTTTGCCCGCGGATTGCCCTCGTGGTTTTCGTAGCATACAAAATATCCATAAAATAATTCCATAAAATATATAAAGGGATAAAAACCATCGTAAGTTTTTCCAAGGTCTAAAACGAATTCTATACCAAACATAAATAGCTTCAGAAAATTTAGTGTGAAAATGTGGCGGACAAACAAGACTGAAAGACAGAGTTATTTTCGCATTTACTATATTAGTATGAACTAACTTCTGTCCACGGCTTTGCTCGCATGGAATTATTTTATATCATGAATCGGGAAAGGAGGGGATACTCCCCTTACTATCATCCTAAGAAAATCAAAGATCGTAAAACGTTGAGATTTTTCATACAAACTTTCATCCCCAAATACAACCCCTAAAGGTTAATTTTTGAAAAAAAAAAAATACTCTTTGTGAAACCCTGGGTCTTCAACTATTTTCATTCCAAATTCCATCCAAATCGGGCCGGTGGCGGTGGTTTAGCCATGAAGCGTCACAGACAAATAGACAGACAGACTTTAGCGGTAATAATAATTATAGTACAAAATAATAGTGTTAGTATTAAGAGATTAAGACTGATGTAACGAGTTGTTTTGCAGCCAAAACCCAAGCCACATCGTGTTCGACACTCCATGAACTTTTCGAAGAGGAACCGAACAATATACCAAGGTAACGCTTTTGTATGGTTGGAATATAAAGTTTTTTACAACTAGTGTGTAATTTCAATCTAAATGTAGACAATTCTGAGCTAAACATTTTTAGCACAGTGGCTAGCGTAAATTCTAAGTGCTGACTGGGTTATGCAACTGTCTGTAGTTAGGTGGGCGGGGAGTGTTAAAAATTTCTTACTTCGAAAGGCTCGCAAATCTCACGGTCCCGGTTGCTATAATTAGTTGGCAGTCATTGACCAACTTTTGAGGCCATAAGCGCCCTAAAACCTTTCGATACCTAGGTTGGTGACTAACCAGAACTCGCTGGAGCAGCGTGGTGGAATACGGAATAGGTCTAAGAAGAAACCCGTATTCACTAGAGGATATAAAAGGGTTAAATTTGAAGTATGTGATAAGAAGATTAATTGATTTGAATGTGGATGGACGATGGAAACCAGGGGCCGTAATATAATAATACAGCGCCTTATTACCTGTAAGGCGCAGTCTCTGTCACCCACACGTTGTGAACGTAAACTGTCTGGAATTAAGAGTTCATAATAAGGGGGCTGGTTGGCCGAAGAAATACGGGTGGACTGTGTGAGAGACGATAATTATAGTATGAAGGATAAGGGTCGGTGTAGAAGTGACGGTTAATAGGAAAAATGTAAGATAAGAACTTATTGACGCGACTCTACATAAAAGGAGGTAATGGACAGGAAGAAGAAATTGTAGGTTTGGTTAACACTAGATAGGTTTACTTTACACTAAATCTATATGGACGTACTAAATTACCACACTAATAAAATCAGCCTGTCGTATATTATGGTTAATAACGTGTCGCCAGTTGGCACTAATTCAACAATTTTAAATCGGCTTCATAATACATATAACATATTGCGGAAACTTGGCACCTTACCGCTTTTTATTGTTAGAGCAATTACCATTGTTAATAGCCCTTATATTTTTGATTTATCTCTTGTCTAATTTATCAGGCATTTAATGCAATAAAGTAATAAACTGCATCGTATTTCAGTTGATAGCAAAACTTTTGTGCCAGGAATACTTACGGATTGCTGGATTCTATTCCCAGTTTAAAGTTACAATATACAGACTTATTGAAGTCTACGAAATTGGTTTACAGTTTGTAGTAGAAAGACTTACGCTCTATTGTTGGATTCAGTATCAATCGTATAGGATATACGTTTGATTTTTTATTTTAATGGTAGGTAAAATGTTTGTTTATTGTGTCGTTCTTTTTTTCCGAATTCCAATGAAACACTGCTGTGTGAAGTAACATACAGGATATTTTTCGGTTTCGGTATCTATCGTATAAAATCCAAATAAACTTAATGTTTTTTGAAAAACAAATCAGGCCTCTTTAATGGCTACTACAAATGAACCTTAAATTAATAAGGATAAAAAAGCAGCTATTACAAGTTCATTGGATATGGTTTTGACAATTTTATGATGTCCATAGATGCGTGAGAATGGTCCGGCTAGTTCGTTCCGGTTCTCGACTGGGTATGGACATCGTTGGTGGTCTGGGTGGTGAAGCCGACTGCACTGGAACAGAGGAAGATACCTGTGGGGTGTTCGTATCAGGAGTCTCAGCTAATGGTGCCGCATATGGAATGTTACATCGAGGAGATAGAATACTGAGCGTTGACGGCCGAGATCTTACTAGAGCTACTCACGAACAAGCCGCGCAAGCTTTGAAGGTTGGTTGAATTCAATTTGATTGTAATATGTTATTTATAATTTATTTGTAACTGGTAGTCGCGTACAAAGTCTTTAATAAAATTTTAGTAGGTAACTTAAATCTAATAATACATGTAACAATATTGAAACTTATCGAGGCCTCTAAGTTTATTCACGTTAATAATGATCTTAATAAAGGCTTTTAAGATTCTCATCTATTTGTCTGTTCGCTCATCCTTACAGGAATAAATAAGTAATTATAGCGTGAATAAACGCGTTATAAAACAGAAAAAGTCCACAATATTATTGGTAGGGAATGCTGTTATGTTAATAAATCCAAAAGTTTTTTCAAATGTCTTGAATGTGCAGATAATTTATATTATGAAAGAGTAATAAATTGTAGAACCTACTTTAGACTGCTTTATTGATTCTTAGTACTTAGTAAAATACAAAATTATAAAATACAAAATACAAGCGAAAACAAAAACAAAGCGAGATAACGCCAACATTACGCCAATACTAATACCGCGCACATTATTTGCCACTTTGCCAATAAGCCCCGCAGAGATGCCGTTGACAACACGCGTTCGAATCAGTTCCCTTGTTATTTACGACTGCGGGAATGTATTGAATGTGTTTTATAAAAGAGAATTTATATCCGTTCTAATTTCGGTCTTCGTTCTATCCGGTACGTGTGCACAGTGTAGTGAATTTCCATATAAATAACTTTTACTGTTGCACCTGACAGGCATATTACAATCATGGGCTGTGGGCATATATTATATAGGAGTACTTGGTATGTTACTATGAAGACACTTGTAACGACAGTTTTCGATTTTATAGACGTATGTATTAAATTCATTACCCATGGTAAAGTAAGTAGGTAAAGTGAAATTATGATTATATATCATTATGATTAACGCAACTATTTATTGTTCGCATTCATATATGTAACTTACTGAGGATTACTAAGGATTATCAGTGGAGACATCGCACACACGTCACACGATGACCTCACGAAGCCTGAATCATGTTATCGAATTTCTACACAACTGTAATATAATATATCTAGTTGCGACAGTGAGTCAGATGGAACAGAGATCACAAATTATTAAGCGAATTAAACGTAAAAAGCTAAAAGACAAACGGACAGAGTTACTTTCGTATTTCTATTAGTATGGATGTCGTCGAATGACGCGGTGACGATAGCAGCGTAGTACCAACCCGAGCAGTACGAGCGACTACGCGCACGTATCCTAAACGTAAAAAGCTAAAGCTTTGGTTTCCTAGGAAAGCGGTGCCGTCATATAGCGGCCGTAATATTACGGACGCAAACAGACGGCCGTCTTTACGGTGATGACATGTGGAAAGTTCCACGGCCGTTTTAACACACCGTCAGTCATTTTTTTAAATAAACGTGAAACGAAAAGTATCCAAGATAGAAAATGGACGACCTTGATTTAGCTTTAGTAATTTACTTGGAGGATGAACTATCATCAGAAGACTTTTTCTATAATCTTTACTTTTTATATTACATATTGCTTCGTGGTTACGAACGAAATCTATTAAAATTTCGTCGTCCTCGCTGCTCCAAGAGTTGGAACTCATTTTTTACGTTGTTCCGAAAAAAAACACAAATACGTATTAAAAATAGCTTCACCGCTATCAATAAAACGTTGACCAAACCATCGGACACCGACAAGACGGCCGTCATGCATATGGCGGTACCGCTTTTTGACGTTACGGTGTCAGTTACCGCTCTCCAGGAAACCGCGCCATTTCGTTTACATAGACAACGTTCTAGTGACGTCATTCACCGCTGTATTACGGCCGCTATAATGACGGCACCGCTTTCCTAGGAAACCAAAGCTTTACACACAGATCTCAAACAGACAAACAGAGTTACTTTCGCATTTCCTTATATCCTTGTTATTGTTATTGTATCCTTAACGTAAAAAGCTAACAGACATATATCAAACAGACAAACATTGTTACTTTTGCATTTCTATTAGTACGGATTGTCGTCAACTGTCCGTATGCCCTGCAGCAATACTCGGGCAGCGCGGTGACGATAGCAGCGCAGTACCAACCCGAGCAGTACGAGCGACTCCGCGCGCGTATCCGCGCGATCAACGCGGCGGCGATGTCTCCGCACGCGCATCACACCACGCATGTCCCCGTGCATCCTGACCTACATGCTGTTTACCCGAGGTAAGAGGACGCGGTAATGTTAATCATTTTTTTGGACGTATGTTTTAAGTTATTGATATTTCGTTTTAAGTTACCAATTTTGTGTTCTATATTGTTTCATATTATGTAAAATATATTAGTATTTTAGTTTTATTTGTTTTAAATTGTAATGTTTATAAGTATTCTTGTTTTATTTCGTTTAATTGCATGACTTATTGTTTTTAATTTATAATTTATTTGTTAATGGATATATTGTAACCGCAAGGAAGGTCTTCGGTCCTACCGAAGATGATTAATGTATTACTTATACCAATAAAAAAAAACAATTTTCTGTATTTTTTTGGGTTAAAAAATTATGATTACGTTAATGTCTACTTACTGTGCTAACACTAACGCTTCACTCATCTTTACGTGCAAATTTTGTTTTGTCATATCGGATTTTTTTGTCAATTTATGATGAAGGTAGGTAATCAATTAATGAAATATGTGTGTTTGAATATAAAAGTTAAGTTGGATCAGATTCTCTCAAGTAAACATTGAAGTTAATTAATGCCATGAATTCTTATTTACTTCTATTTACCCGCCAAATGAATTAAATCGTAAATGTTAGTTTTATTTCATTTAAAAAAAATAGCTTTTTTTATCTGTTTACTATTTTATGTTATTCATTATGCAAACAATGATAATGATGATGAAGAACTACGGAACTCATAAATGTGAAGTGTAAAAATGTGATTTGTAAACAACATGTTGTATGTAATATAAAAGTTAAGGCATGTATGTAAAATAAGGTAGAACCTCGAAAATGATCGCAAGAATACTGATTGCAATGTATAAGAAAATGTTAGCAAATCTTCAGACGCGGTCTCACCATGTCTTTCAAGTGGATTTGTAATATATTCGTGCCCTGAAAGATTTTTGAATTCAGTCTGTGTTACCCAGTAGGGCCCACCTGATGTTCGCAAAATATATCATTCAGAAAACTTCATAAAATATGACTGTATCCTTTTTCACATAAATATAGCGTCAGTTGGGTCGCTGGCACATGTTTGTTGTTCGTAATTGAAGTTTAGCAACACATGGAATAAAAGTTAGAATTAAGGAAAGTATTGCTGTTGTTCTTACTTTGTCTACAGAATTGGAGATAATCGTGAAGGGTTTTTTTATTGAAACAGCTGACTAAAGAGCCAGCGATCTGATAATGAGTGGTCACAGTGCAACACCTGTTAATAAAATAATATCTATCGATGAATAACTGGTAACGCATAGTACTAAACAATAAACTTAGATTTATTGGCAGTTATACATAGGTAGTGCTTGGAAGCACTAAGGATATTTTTGGAAAACGTATCCCCTAGACGTTAAAATAGGGGCTTAAAGTCGGTACTATTTTATAGTATAAATATAAAGTTAGATTTGGATAGGTATTCAAAACTTAGAATTTTCCCTCTTAAGTAGGTTTAGTTTACGTTACAATATTTTTGAAAAATAATTCCTTACAATTTAAATGGGTAAAATTGCTAATTAAACAGTAAGTATAAGTATTAAAGTAATAGTTCTTCTGTGGATAGAGTGGATGTCTTCGATTAGTCTCATTTGTAAGTCGCATACGAGTACACACCCACTTAATTGAATCAGTTATCGATTGCACCCAAGATTCACGTAAAAAAATTAGATTTGCCATTGCAAAATCTTTAAAATGTGTAACGAATGTTCAGCGTAACCAATATGAAATAACATCTATTGTTTTTAGTCTGGGAATCTGAAGAAATTATTTAATCATGTATTCCAAAACAAAACTAACGCAATTTGTTTTCGGGTATCGCTTATATTATTTTGTATCAAAATAAAGAAATAGATATTCCTTAGAGTATTCGCTAACGAGTTCGTTTTACTATTCCATGCTGCTACAATATTTATAGATAACTTTATTCAAACATATTATTTATATGAAAGACATGAATAATAAATGGATAAACTTTATGTAGTAATGTTACGAAAAAAGTTTTTCATAATTGAATTTCATTTACAAAATTAAATAAAAATTTATATGAATTTTACAATCATCATAAATATGTACATATTATGTAGTTTGTTCATTCTATTTTATAGATATTCGTTATTTATTTATTATAATTTTATTAGTCTCATGATATCTAGTAACTTGCGATAACTTCATACTATTAACTTTATTTGCTTAAATGAAATTAATCTGCTTAAATTAAAAATAACATTGATGAAGGCTGCGTCGCATATTAAATATTATAAATGTTCTTTGCGAAATTACCGTGATTTTGCACTAATTTTTAAATTGATTTCAATGATCTTTTTCTATATATTCATTTATTCTTATTGCCTACAGGTAGCAGTGAAATGGCTGCAATCCCTCATCAGTAGACTAGCTAGTGAAAATTTTAATATAGATTTTGTACATCAAAACCAAAACTATGAACTTGATAATTATATATGTTCCAAACCAAAAGAAAACATGTAATAGTTTTATATTGTGTTTATAATAATCAGATTCAGCTGTAGGTTAATGTTTTGGTCCTTTATACTTCAATTCAATAATTTTAAAATCATGCAATGCACACAAAAATTATTAATATACCGGCTCGGACTAATATCGTTGTAGCGCGAGGACAGCGAATCGCAATTTGTTAAAATTTTGTAAGTAATTGTTTTACCCGATAGTTTCCATGTCTAAGAAAATGACAATTAGTTTAATGACTAAAGTGGATTTAGATATTCGACTATATTTTATTTTTATTTTTATGCCATGGTCATTAAATGATACATATTTACAGGCGTACCTATCATTTGAATTAATCATGTTTTAAACGTGAATCCATGAGCTAATTTAAATACAAATAAGCAAGAAAACCCCAATATATTTTTGATTGTTAATAATTTAAATTATTTCGATTATTACCTATATTTACATTGATTTGAGATAGTTAAAAGAAAAAGGTAACATGGTGAAATTTTCTCAAAAATGTTCACCCAAGTATCATTACGACTGCGATAGAGTTTTAGAATTCGTCTGTAGTTTCTCTATCTGTGTATTAAAAAATCTTTATTGTGACTAAATCTTAATCGTAATCTATTTATGTACTTATAACTTAACAAGGATTCATGCTACGTCGCGCCTCAACAATATATCAGAGTCCATAGAAGTAAATCATCTCAGTCTATGATATACCTACTTAATTAAATAATATCCTTTAACTGTATGTAACGTTTGCTAACATTACGGTTAGTTTTTATAGTAATAGTATGTTTTAGAATGTACTAAAAGCAGATTGAAATCCATTGAACTTGATAAATAAAGAGAGAAGTGTAATAAAATGGTTATTTTACTGTAAATATGAACAATGTTAATGTCTACCACACTGAAAGCCGCAACTACAATTTTTTGTGATTTTCTCATGTTTCTCGGTTAATATAATAATAATAAATGTATTTATCTTGAAATTCAAAAATATTATGGGTTATCGTTCTATTACAAAATAACATATTATGTACTAGATATTCTAGACTTAATTGAAAATCCCTTTCAGCATGTGTGACGTTTGGAGGTGGCCTCACATCGTTTCATTTAATGGTTAAAAAACAATTCAATTGAACACATTTATACTTATTTCCAAATATATTCTCGTTTATGAAATTTTTAAGTTCTTTACATGATTCTTAGACATTATTTCTTTAAAAATCTCTGTAAAAAGTCAATAATTGGAAAATAAATTTAAATTTTAGAAGACGTTTATTATGTATGTATTTCTGTATTTAAATAATGAATCTTTGTTGTAATTATATTAGTTTTAAATGAACCGTTTTGTGTAATGTAATCAAACGTTAAATATAGGCATTTACACTGCAGTCGCGCTCGATATGGAAGTCGTTTTATCTGCATCCCACACAAATGCCTGCTTTCCGCTCCTTTGATTAAGTTACATTAAGTGGAGTGCCGTAAGACATAAAAATGGCAAAACCTCGGAATCCAGGGACTATGAATGAATTTATAAAAACTGCTGGACTGTATTTCAAAATGCACTAATTGTAGTTTGGCGTAAAAAAATAAAAGCCGTAAGTGAATTTTGCTTACAAGCTAAACTGAACTGTAAGCTCAGGTAATGAGTTTGTTTTTCGCGGGAACTGGACATTCCACATAGAACGCGACCGCAGTATAGACAACTAATTTTACCTCTAAATGTAACATAAATATTTAACTGTAGCCAATTGTTGGTAATGTTTGGAAACTGTGATACTAAAAATAATGTTAGAGTTAGATATCATTGTACGATGTAATTGAAGTTGAATATACAAGTATGAGATTGATTTTTTTTATTTTCCATTGTGTTTATGTCAGAATTATTTATTAGATCGATGTTCCGAATCAAATTAATATTAATAAATCGTTATTATAGCCTCTGTCCTTACGCTTATTAACAAATAAATCAACTAATAATAATATTCTCACACCATCTGGACCAACCATCCTAGTCCCTAATTGAGTCTTATTCTAGGTCATAGGTAAGTTGTTATAGGCGACAGCGAAACGGTGGTGCTGTATGCTTGTTAATTACCATAATTTCATATCAATATTGAATATTTAACTTGAATGTTAACACTAATAGAAAGAAGCGATAAAACATTCAGTGATTCGTTTTCAGTTGATAACACTTGAAATCCATTATTTTACACAACTTTGGTTTTTTCCACGCTATTAAACTTCGATTTTAATATTTTGTAGTTAATCGTATAGAAACAGAAAATATTAGAACGTTAAGAACTTTGACAAAGGAATCATTACGAGTTTCTTCTCATTATGGTAATAACTTTAGGTACCTATACTAGAAAAAAAGAAAAAATTAGATCAATCTTCCTCTCCTTATTTGTAATAAAGGTACCAAATAAAAAAATATATAGGCATAACAAAAAAACCTGGTTTTTTAACTTATTTCTTTTTTAACCCCCGACGCAAAAAGAGGGGTGTTATAAGTTTGACGTGTCTGTGTGGCTGTGTATCTGTGTGTCTATGTGTCTGTCTGTCTATGGCATCATAGCTCCCGAACTAATGAAGCGATTTCAATTTAGTTTTCTTTCTATTAAAGGGAACTTACGGGCACATGTTTTAAAATATGTTTGATGAAAATCGGTTGAGCCGTTTAAAAGTTGTGGGGGATGAAAGCGGGGAAGAATAGCAGTATGTATGCAAATATACTCGTGTGGGGTCTCAAATGAAAGCGCATAGTAAGAGAATGTTCTTACCTATAAAAAATAAAATAAAAAATTAAATTAAAAATTAAAAAATACCCCGACACAAGAAATTACATTTAAAAAGTAAAAAATAAAAGAAACTCAATCTTGAAGTAGGTACATAAGTGTGTATTAATAATTCTAAAAAAATACATCGCGTTGGGGGACCGCTCCAACCTTAACAATTTAATTACGAATAGTAACTAACGTAACCTCATAACCAAAAGTCTTCGGTAAACGACTAAATAGGTGGGCATGACGTGATACTTATGAAAAAAAATCGGAGATAATAAATAGTTAGGAGCGTTCCCCCAACGCGACGTATTTTTTTTAGAATCATCAATACACACTTATGTACTTCAAGATTGAGTTTATTTTATTATTTTTTACTTTTTAAATGTAATTTCTTTTATTGGGTTTTTTAAATTTAATTAATGTATCACCTGTGAATACTAGTAAAAAGTGGTCAATTTACATACCTACTCAGTACATCTTTAATTATTTAACTTAATTAAAGTTAACCTATTGTTAGATCACTTGGAAACGTTTCAGTATCTACAAAATACAATTTATAATAATAGTAGCACAGGAGTAAAACAGTAAGCATATAGTTTTTAAATTTCACTTAGGTATATAAATAAATGAAATAAAGAAGGATAACATTGCTTTTAGAAAGTGCAGCTTTCTGTGTATAACTGTGACAGAAATATGTTGCGATATTTAAAAGAACTTTTTCATCACACCTATGCGAAAAAGACGACTTGGTTCGGACTTACGGGGTTCCAAAGTTGCTGTTTTCTATTCAGCGGGCGGGAATGAATTTTCATACAACTTTTCCGTCCGGCTAGATCTTTTCCGTCCTATTTTGAATTTAGAACATTTTAGTATTTTGCGCTAAAGAAGTCGAACTCAAATATTGTTTGAATAAAGAATGTCTGGTACGACGCGAGGGCCCCGCCAGCTGAATAATAAAAAAAGAAATCAAATTAAGATTTCGTTTTCAAATTAAAATTAAGTTTTCGTGCATTTTTACGTATTATTTTCTATTATTTTCTATTATATATCTCGGAGACACTAGTCAGGATGGTGGTATAATGCTCCGATTATCAGGTTGTAAGGTGAAAAATAAAACACAGTGGGCGTTCAATACGTGTCTTCATGATTTAAATTGGGTTTACACAGTTTAACTTATTTTGATTAAAGCTTTTAGGTTATGTTAAAACGTGGTACGACTGAAATACACTTAGAGAAACGTTATGCCGTCGGGCATAGGTACGACGCAGTATAGGATTTTATTACAAAGTACACTAGTTAACTTAATGCGACCGTTCAGCTCGACGTCTGCTCGAGAAGTCCCCGCTGTTCGTAGCCGACACCACCGGTGCCCTCTGTTGGGTTCCCCTTCCGATATCCCATCGAGACACGTTTACAATTCGTATAGTGTTGCCATTTAAATTACAGTTCCGGATTTACGTTTTATTCAAAGTTTAATGATTTATTTAGTTTGATTTTAATCTAATTTTATTTCCGTCTCCGACATAATTATTTTCTCATAGTGGGTGATGAAAAGTAGAGTGTATCACTCGGGTGCAGGTATATTTTTGGCTCGGGCGACGTACTTTGAATCCCTCGCTACGTTCGGGATTCTACTAAAGAATCCCTCGCTACGCTCGGGATTCTACTCTAGAATCCCTCACTTCGCTCTGGATTCAAAAAACGCCCTCGCCGAAAAAATATTACTTTGCACCCTTGTCATACAATCTACTATTGCAGTCACTGCCTTGCAAAGGAAAAAGGCTTCTAAAATTTTAAAATAATATTGTGAGGGGAAAACAAAATACAGAATTTATACAATGTCTTCTGTTTTTTGTTGCCACCGAGCGTGACAAAATGGACAATGTGAATATTTATCAAAAGAAGGCTTTTTGAGGGTAACCACAAAACATTTTTAGGTGGAGCCCGTGTCTTGTCCAAATATGTCTATTTTTTTGAGTCCATGATTAATGCTAGCGTTTGTAAAATGGAAAACGTTCCTTTGTGGAATCAACGACATAATCTGGGTGTTATGTTAATCTGAAACAACATTAAGCTCGCAATCCTTTAGGCTTAGAATAAGTTTTTCAATGGTTAATGATTTATTTTGACCTAGCCACATAAATCAGAGTGAATTGGATAATTCATATTCATATTAAAATATACACTTGGGTAATAGTGCCCATAAGCAAAAGTTTGAAAAACATAACCAGTGTTAAAACTAAAAAGCAATTTAGTTTTAAGTAATGTGCATTTGTTACATAAGTTTCTATAAAAAAATAACTTAATTATGAATGGAATAAATAATATTGTCAAGGATATCTCATATAATATTTAAAAGATATCGAGAAAGTGTAAATTTTGACGAAATAAACCAAACTATACGGGTGTCTTACTTTGAGAAGCCACGAAACACCGTAAGCGATAGAGTGAAAAATGCGCATTGGAGTGTAATTTGGGGATAGAAATTCGACAAATACTTACATTCGTTTGAAGAACAAATTGGACATGAGCGAAAAGACAATCTAATAATGCAGCTGTTTGGAGTAGTTGTTGTAAATCAGTTACAAGAAAATGATCTTTGCACTTGACTGTTAGGTACTCGGTTGTTGCTTAGAACCGCAAATCGTCTCTTAGCAAACAACACCGCTTAAGTCTAAGTTTAGCGGTTTTGATTGGACATTTAAATGCTATCGGGTAGAGTTACTGATTGCGAATCAATCCGATCCCCAGAGTCGAAGTATGTTAATGATTTTCCTCGTTTTTACGGTACTGCGCTTGTTAAAGAGGGCAATGAATTAGCTGATATGCCTACTTGTAACACTATAACGTATTTGCATACTTGTATAGTGACCGATTTAGATTATTGCCATTTATTTATGCATGAATGAATGAAATGATACTTATTCGATTTGGTTTTCAAACACTTCGAAAGTTAAACTACAAAGGATAAAGATCATCGCTTCAACAAATCCTTGTGAGTAGTTTTGGAAAAAAGAGAATAAACTCCCAAGAAGCTTATTTTAATTCTTAAAAATAAATATTCCAAAAGTTCCTGCTTTTCAAAAAGCAATAATGGCCAAACAGTTAGCTATACCTAGATAATAATATGTACTTTGTTTTATGAATATTACAAAAGGCAATCTGTTTTTCCTATTTATTCCGTGGTAGTTACAACGCTCCTAAAGTTTTTTCATTAGTCGCTCTGCTCCACGCAACAATGGTTTCGTAACGAGTGCTGTGTATCGGAAAGCTATCCGATTTCAGTTTATTCATACAAGTCTAGATTTATTTAGTTTCCTCAATGTATAAGGATCTCTTTCAGTCTTTGATTCTAAGCCAACTTCCACTCCGTTTGGTGCAAACGATACAATAGCGCCGAGATCCTTCTTTTGGAGGTAGCTGGTCTCTGAATCAGTCAGCTTAATCCTAAGCTCTCTCGTGCGCAGTAAGAATTCGAGGTAAAATTCGTCAAAAACAAGTGAATAACGAGTTGATGTTCTTTTGCAGATTTGATTCAAGCATTAATGCGCATTCACTATCACGGATGTCTCCTCTCAATCCAGGGATCTCCCTGGAGCCTACAGCATTCTAAAAATAGTAAAGTTCGTTTTCGTTAAGTTCATAGATTTCTTTGTTCATGTCTCCAAAGACCTATCATTTGTGAATATACGAGGATTGTAGAAAACTGTGATGACTTGATCCAAGCTTGATGTAACGCCACATTATGAGCACCCTTGAAGACTAAGATATTCGCGTTTTAAAAGTTTATTGTGTGGTTTGAGTTGGGTGGTAACTAGCTAAGCGAGATCATTTTCCGCCAGTCTTAAACAGGTAAAGAAATAACACATGTTGTTTTCTTGTACCCACGCCTTATTTTAATAGCTACTGAAAATTATCTTCCATTTAAACTTTCCTCAATAAAAGTATTTAAAATCTTACTTGAGAACTTTTATTATATACGAGTAACTTCATTACTTTGTAAACTTGTTATAAAATAAACAATATTTTACTTAATTACGTCTGAAACTTTAGGAAATTGTTATACAGCGGCGAAAGTTTAATATTTAGAGCTGTATTTACTTGCTTTACGTGAACACAACAAAAATCAACGGACTATAAAAATATTATTACTAGTAGTTTATTAGTAGTTCGCTATTAGTTTTACAGATACTAAAGGACGTTTTGTGACTTCATGTACCTACTTAATAAAGCGTTTAGTTGTAAAAAGGAAAAGTGCGAGTCGGATTCATATATAAAGAGTTCCGTAACAACCATGAAAATTTTATTGTGCACACTTTTAATGAGTTGTATACCGTGATTTCGTGGTATCCCTAGGGGATCGCGAAATCTCTGACATCCTCATTTCTCTGCGACATAAACAAAGCGGAGCAAGCGCCTTGGTGGCGGATAATTATTATACTAATTCAACCATTACAGTGCCTTTCAGTTAGCCATTCAATTGAATGGCTAATTCAACATCCTAACGAGTTGTCATTTTAACCAGTAAGCTGAGAGACGTCTAGGCGTCCTGTTGAACGTTGTATTCAACCAATTGCCTAATCTATGTTTTGCCATTTGGATGGATGCCGTTGTCCAATCAAATCCCCAGGCGTTCAATTGAATGGCAAATTCAAGCAGTTCGCTGCCACATATACATAAATAATATCTTCGTTATATTATTTAATTTTGCGTAAGAACTCAAATTACACTTATTTCTGCAAAAAAACGTAAGTTGATAAAATTGTTTTTTTTTTCTATCTAACTATCTACTCAGTCCTAATGATGCCGCGGCCTTGCTTTAGTCAGTCATTTAGTAATGAAAACATATTACAATTCATACTTTTTCTATACACTGTGGTTTCTAATACAAAAATTATTCGAAATGACGCGTGGTTATTATTCCTAAAGTTAGGAAATGTTTCTCGAAGCGACCCGTAGTCAATACTCTCGGTAACATTCAAATATCTATAGGAAATTTCAACTTATTAAATTGTTTTGGGTGTGCCGAAACTTATAAATACACTTCGTTGACTCACTGAATATCATGGAAAGTTAGTAACTATAACTATAAAGTAAGTTACTATAAATTCTGTTATGTTCATTGGGTATTTTAAAGTTATATTCCTCAACACTTATTCATTAAATCAGGTATGTGTGGAATTAAGACGGCTTCTTCTTCGTAAGATTACTTAATAGCGTTGGTTCCATGCTTAAATGACAATAAGAAGTGAAATAAATCTTGATTAAGTTAATATTAACCAAAGTAACTTTAAGAATATTGTGTTCCAGATAAGAAGGTGTAGAGCCGGTAACAATTTTTAGAGGCAACCATATCAGTACTCAAGTGAAGCAACGCATCTTTGACCGGATTGGAACGAGTCTCACACTAACAATTACTAACTGGACTATTACTAACATCAACTAACATGACTCACCGGCACTAACTATCGGTTTTTCTACTAAATTGTTTTTATTTTAACAATAGAGTCAATAGATACAATATGAAAACAATTTGTATTGGAAGAATTATTTTCACATACAATTAAAACGGAAGATGAAAAAACAATTATTTATATTAACTAATAACAATGTACAAAAAATAAAAATCACAGACATCACAGCTTTGTCTACTTTGCCTCGCAACAGACCACGGTCGTATTCCGAACACTTCGTTACATGGCAGATGGCTGCCGGGAGGGCTTTTAATTCGTAAAAATCCCACGTGACCCGGCCGCTCCGTCAAAGGCTTGCTATCTTTGATGATTTAATACTTCCCTCCCTCTGTAACAAACGTAAGCGACATACATAAAAATTTTGTGCGGAAACAGTTTTACCACACAATTTAGTGCTAATGTTGCTATACTTTGATGTTAGCTAACAAGCCGAGACGCGGGACTCTTACTAACAATATTACGAACGAAACTATCACTTAGGTACATCAACTAACATGAACAACTATCACCAACAGTCATATGTTAGTCTTCATGCCATCCGCTGTATAGTACTGACAAGAACTTTCCTTTCTATTTCCTTTTTCCTTAGCCTGCAATGCATTCATGAATGATGCCTTTCATGACGTCTATTAGATAGCTCGTCTGCTCATCCGTTGGTTGTATCCAATGGCATTTTATTGAGCACAACATGTAAATGTAACATAGCTCTATAGTTATAATTTGTTCCACATACGTGTTGTCCTCAAAATTGTTAAGAACATTCTTATCCCGTCAAATGTACTTGAAAATTTAATTCAAAAGTTTTGCGTCTCACAGGATCTCCCAAATTAAACTCTATAACTTGTTTTAAAACCTAAGGGCCCCAACCACAACACCTTTACGACTATAATGAAAATATGTTAGGACTTTATATTGTTCTTTGTAATATGGTTAGAGCAGCTGTTTAGAGACCTTTCAATGAGAGGGCTGTTTTGAATGCCCTCGGGGCTCGGTTATACATTAACCCATTTCTCAAATGTACTATAGCGGAAGAAGGAATACAGCGAATTACAAATAGTACATAATGTCATAATTATAACGAAGTAAGCAGCGATATGAACGTTTGATTCTTAAACGAGGAGCCTTGGTTTCGACGCGTATTGGTTCGTATTTCAATGTCATTAGTAGTGTTGAAAATACGATACAATACAAATCCTCTTAATTGTATACCATAAAATTTTACAGAGACAAAAATATAAATGACATGTGATAAACGCACATGAGTAGGTAAGATATACAGACACCTACGACCCGGGAAAATATGTACTATATTTACCTGTGACATATAAATACATGCCCCGGCATTAAAATAAACCTTAAGTCAAGTAAATTATTACTAACAGTTCTACGACACATCTCATCCAGTGATTGAGGTCAAGTATGAGCTTGATACAAAACACATAAATTCTTAAGTATCTCTAGAAAGTGACCCTCAGATCATGCATTGTATTTATTTAAAGAATTTTTGCTTAAAATTTTGTTTCCTAAAAAACGTTCATCACGTAGTGGTAAAAAAGAAAAGAAATGTAGCCCTATTGAGAACAATAAGCCTAATACATAATATCCTATGGCTTGTATTGAACAGTACAAATGGCTACTCCACTGTACTCTAAATATATAAAAAACACAATAAATGTTCAACTTTATAACAAAATGTACCTCGTTATTTTTGACATAACACGCAGACTAATATTAAATTTATGTTTAGTAACAGCGAAGATAGCTCATTAATGATTCACAAAAAGAGACTAATACCTTGTTTGTGTAGTCTAGGCGGCAAATTAAAAGTGCTAATAGAAAACTTTGCTCACAAACAACTCTATTAACGGTAAAACTAGCTCCCATAGGCACGAACAATGCGACATCGAAAATACCGACGACCGGAGAATTGTTTAAAAATATTTATCGCAACTAAGCGTCCACGCTCTCTAGTCAGAATTCATAATTCATACCTATCAATGGTGACGACCCGTGTGGCGATATGGTTACCATGCCGGATCGCCGTTCGAAGGGTTCTGTTACATGGGTACTCTGTATGCACCTCTGCTTACTGTCATGCTGAGCTAGCAGTCTAGTCTCGGGCCTTATTCTCAGGACAGTCAGACTTAGTCAGTCTACTCCGGAACTTCAATCAGAACGGTTGTCCCCCCCCCCTTAGGGTTGCAAAATTAAATCCTTTTTTTAAAAAGAACCCCTAGTTTATCTTTCTAATCGTTTGATTCCCATGGCATCACCATCCCAGGCGAAAAGTTGAATGATGAGTTTAAATCATTTTTTGTCTGGGTATGTGTCCTTGCTTTGTTTGTTGTCCATGGCACCCACAATACAGGGAATCTTAGTGTAAGGCTGTACATTGCCATTCACTAAGATTCCCATTGATATTAACCATTTATAAGCCATTGATATTAACTGAGCTGGTGGTTCTAATTGTAACAATATTAATATTTCAATAATCCACTATCTCTACTAATATCATAAATGCGAAAGAACAGATGTCTGGTAGGCTTTTACGCCTAAGCCACAGAACCGATTTTAATTAAATTTGGTTATTTTTTTCGCCACAGGAGGGGTTGAGGTTGATGTAACTTTTTATGGCAGTCTGTCAGTGACAAAGATGAAACTTTGTATCTAGCAACCTTTTGTATCTGGTAAACTAGCATTTGATCGTTTTCACGCTTAATCGGTTTTTGAAATAAAAGATTTTATGTCCCAAAACGGGAAAGGGATAGTTTTATCCTGAAAATACAATCTCTTGAGACAACTTCAACTTTATCTGACTCCCAAATGGGTGAAGCCGCGGTAATTATTTCTGTAATGTATGTCGATTTTACATTCTTACAAATGCGGCCATCTTAAAACTAAAGGGTATAAAATATTTGAGTTAAATATTTTATTTATATTGTTCACTAACCTTATATTAACAATTCACAGGTGCAACCATCACTAACAGCCATGCCACAGCCAGCAGTGTATTTGAGATTCAAAAAGAACTGAATAAAACTTATCTTCCATTTTAATTCAGATTTTGCTTATGTTACCAATATAAACTAGGTTATTCTCATCTGCTCACAAGTGCATGAAAAACACAATGAGAAATTCTCATTTGAAAGCAACGCACTTGAATGGGCACAGACATGAGTAGAATTGTTTTCGTGCCACCATAATCTACCCGCAAAGATTAAAACAGATCTGTTCCGATTATATAGCTCAGTTGTTAGTCATACTTTACTAGTGACACAGTTATTTGTGCTTCTAAGTGTTGCAACCAAAGTTAATATAACAAAATATTGAAGTGATCAATATAACCCGTGTTGTGTTTTTGATCTGCCCCGATTACAATTATATTTGTTGATGCGAAATTTAAGTACGGAACAAGATGGCATATAGAATTATAAAATGAAATGAAAAGAACGAAATTTGTCTAATTTGGGTACCTTAGTTTTCAGGCGCTAGTGAAATTCATAACAATTGTTTATGTGCCCTTTGAAGCACACAAGAAGTTTTGCCTCTAGTGATCACTCATCCGACTACTGACCACCCTGCAGTTTCTTAACTTTGTCGATCACTTAGGATCAATTGCCTACGAGCGCCTACTTTTGGATTGGATAAACATAACTACATCTATGAGGCTGAAAAAACAATTTTTATTGCAACTTTATAAAGATGGCTTAAGGGTTCTTTTCTACCAGAGATGTTACGTTGCTAATATGATTGACTAATTGGCCGAATATTATTTAGCAAACTTAGCATAGCAAATCACTGGTGAAAAGGCACCCAGAAAGGTAGGTACTTAGCAACATTTTCTTGGTGCTAATAAATATATGTATTTCTCATAGCACATTGTCGTTCCGCTATACTGACAAATTACTCCTTAGGTATAGGCTTATGAACGGAGCGCTTAAGCTAATAAGCTTAAGCTTCTGAGCTGTGCATAAGCATACGCATAGGTTCTTAGTGTATTAGCTTTGACGAACCATTTCGGGTAGCTTATAACTTTCAAAGTTTCTGTTTTTCCAAACCCTTCCAAAATTACTAAAGGTGTACCACCCTATGGTAGATCGAAGCCATTAGTCAGAATTGGAGCGAAGTAGATATTGCGAAAAAGTTAAAATGAGTTTTTAATAATTAAATTTTTGCTAAAAAATTACCGACTTCAAATTCGAGATAACTCACTCGCCAGATGACGCTAAAATTAAAAAGGTACCACATGACAAGCACTACTTTTTGAATAAAAATATAAAATCATCAAAATGGAACACCCAATCAAAAGTTAGCATAAATTAAATTCACATTATTGGGAATAACTCAAAAACTGAACATCAAATCAAATTAAAATCACGGCAGTCATTAGCTTTCGAATGTCGAAAGAATTATCGAAATCTGTTCACTCAGTACCTACGAAGTTATGAGGTAAAACACATAATGAAAAAAACATACAGACGAATTGAGAACCTCCTCCTGTTTTTTGAAGTCGATTAACTAATACTTGCAGTCTACAAACGCCGGCAAGAGGAGTAATAAATATCCTCAGCAAAGTTTTGAGCTGACTCGATATTTAACAGTTAGTAACTTGCGGACTATGCTCGGTGTTATTGGCTAGCCGACGTGACAGTTTGGTTGATCCTAGCTCTAGCCGCTTTGCTACAGTGGCTACGAGTACTAAATTGCTGCTCCATAAGAATTTGCATGCCATGCCCAGTCATGCCCAGTTCAAATTAGTGAAATATTACTGGAATAATAACAACAATTGTCAAGTTTTTAAACATCAAAGTACTGCTATACCCATGGCTATACCTGTGTTTGTAAGTTTACTGTGAATCAGTTAGTTACACAATGATTTGTCACACTATACCAAAAATATTTTGACAGTTTTAACATTAGAATGGCAATTTACTTTTAGTCTAATCTTAGTTCTTGTTCAGATTTTATTGTAATAACTTTTGCTAACTTCTTCCAGATGTAAATCTATAATTATATTTCCCTCCGTCCAAAATTCAAACCCTTATCAATCATCGGCTATTAACAAAAAATATGTAAGCCGGACACTTCAATAAGTTTATTACGTTTACTGCTAAAGTGTCAATGTTACGCCCACGGTATATTTTTAATTGCCTCCCACGGGTTGCGCCACACATGCCAAAGCTTAGATACCCACTTGGGTCATCGCGTATTGATAGTTTGCTTCTTACACGTAACAATACGAGTAATGCTTAAAGTTTTCTCAACGATTTGTAACCGAACATTCTAAAGTATTATTGGATAAGTTCAAATAACTTTTATTGAAATATTTATTTCCGACACACTCTTATTTCCTCAGACATTTTGATAATATATGAGAATTATTCAGCCACTGTCCTTCGGAGTGATCAAAGGGTTGATTCACAAGGAATAATTTATATCTTCGGACATGACCTGTCATACGTAGTACCTGTCACCTTGTCGTCGTATCGTCACGCAAGGTGCGCATCGGTGTCGGCGGTTTCAACATTCAACGTAACCCTTTTACCCGGGCATAAACATGGGAGAACAAGTGTCTCTCACGGATTAGGTGGGGACCCTGCTGTTGAGCAGTATCGTATCTAATAGGCAAGTTGCTGTCGTACTCAGTTGCCTCTAATTCGAAAGACTCGCCTGATCCTAAGTTAACTAAACATCCTATGTAATAAGAGTCAATCACTAATTAACGATTTACAGATTAAAATACGTAGGTGTCGTTTGTACGTGGCAGTTATGTTAGTTATTAAAAAGGTGTAACTCCATCGGCACGTGGTGGAATATTGAAATGTAGAAAAGTAATAATATTATTTTTATCTACTTTTCATCCGAAAATGGATCTGCTACCACGGTACTCACCTTTAGTAACTTAAATCTTATCTTACACGGTAATATGATGAATATGTCCTAATATTAATTGCTATTAAATTTGATGTTTTAAGGCCTATGTCTACTAGAAAATAATATTTTGTAAAAATTGTAATCACATAACGCTGATTTAATTGCCACCATTTTTTCCGCGCTTGGTAGTGATGACGAACAGTGCTATGGAGTAGTTGCTGAATGCAATTAGCGCTCTACTATTGTTTTGACATGTCCAATAATTGCAAATGGTGACGCCACTTGGATTTTTGACTTTTAAAGCTTTTTATTAATTAACAATCGTAATTTTATTGTGTTAATAGCATGTGTAAACAAAATAATATTTACTCATATTTAAATCACACGCATGTTCCCTATTGTTTCGGCTGCGGGTACTCAGGCATAAGTTAACTGAAGCGAAGTGAGGACGGGTTAGGCCATCCGGTCGTCACACGAAACAGTTTAGGACAATCCTGCTCGCCCGACCACAAAGCGGATTAGGATATTTTGCAGCCTAATTGTCGTGCGAAATCCATTTAGAATGCGGCACGCGCTGTCCCGTCAAAACAATTCATTTTATATACCTTTAAGTGCAAATCATTGCATTTTGAAAGGCAGATAAAAAATAACACTAAGTATAAGTTAATGATACAACAGAATAAGTACTACAATGATACTTAAAATTCTACAACTATAATAGGACTGCATAAATTATTTGTAGTTGTAGCTTATATCATATCCATGAAAAACATTTCGATAAAAGTGACATAAATGTAGTATAATTCTGGGAAATCAGTAATTAATGTTTCGATGCAGCTATTCAAAAACATTAATATCTTCAACATTTAATTATTCATGAATGGCTGAATATTCCGAGAGATTTTTGAAGCGTGTTTCGCGATGAGAGCTCTAATCACGGAACGGATCGACACTAATCAAGCGAATCCCACAAAATTAATACGCAAGGTAAGCCATAAAACATCTTCCTAATATACAGAATAACAAAAATGGTTACCATGATGTGTAAAATTATGTAACATAAATGATGCCTGATCCACGACTACGCTCATTAAAGCATAAAAATTCCATCTTCTCTAATTCCAGTGCAATTGTACTAAAGTAATTTAATTTTGTTATTTGCTCGGTCAACTTAAATTAAAATCGTCCATTTTATGGAACACCCTATAATATATATTGTAAGTAATTTTTAATTATAATAAAGATAAATCTTTCATGAGGGCACGTACGTAAACTGAATTATAAATGGTACGCTGCGTTCCATTCTTTGCAAGCCCTGATTATTCCTTTTTGCTATTGTCTGGCGTTTATCCAGTCGTGGGACTAATGGGAACATAAGCGATAATGTTAACTTGGTAGAATCAGGGTATTGTTTCTGTAAACAACTGCAGTTTGTTATTCCCTATTTTTGTTTTGTATAGGTACAAACAAAATATGGTAAGAATATTATATGATTCATTCGTGTTAGTGATAGCTGGTTGCTGGTAACATTACCAATTTATTCAAATCTACTTTATGTCTCCTCTATAGGTAGGTATTTGGTGATATTAATTGTTTCTTGTCTTTACATGGAAAATATAAATGTAAAAAGAAGAACGTACGTTCTGCCCATTGATATGAGAAATACCTAACCTGATTTAAGTGATAGTTTATACTACAGTGTGAGACAACACTTTCTTGTTATAGGTATTATGTTAATCCGTTTGTAAACAGAAATTTATTAGCATCCTCTCTTTAAATTTCGGTACTATTGATAAAATTTCTATAGGAAATATAACTAATATATAATAATAACTATAGGAAAAATATAATAAAGTTCGAACCAAAGCAAATCTGCAAGTTTGATAAAAAAAAAAGACGTGTGGCACTCGGAGACTGCCGCGGTAAAGCTATTGCATAACATTATATATAAATTAACAAAACAAAAAATAATACTGCATTTGTGATAATAATAATAAAATGAATGTATATAGAGTAATAACTCATTTTCTTTCACAATTTTTTCGTGACTTTCTTCATTAATAAATGCACTTTGTTTATTCATATTTAAAATACTTTGTAGGTACACAAATTATACGAGTACAGATATTCACTGTTTTGCAGTGTTTCATAGGCAATATCACTGAAAGAGACGCATAATAATGACGTAAGCCTAATTGTTATACCGCCAACAGACTCACGCGAGAAGTCTCGAAGAGAAATCTTGCCGCGAATTTGCGCGAGAACCGAGAAAGCATCTACACTCATGCGACCTTCTCATTCGCATCCTCGATCGTCATCCGGAATGGACGTCAGTGCAGCGGCTTTGGTTTTGTGTGCATTAATATACTATAATCTTGTGAATACTAAAATAAGAAATAAATTAATATAAGTACTAAAATAATAATAATAATTGGTAACCACAGACAGTAGATAATTTTAACTAGAAATGTAAATTTTAAATACAAAAACATACAACGGTCCCACTGAGACCGAACGAGAATGTGAATACGGTTCTCTTTTCTCGCCCGAGAAACCCTTTGAAGCGGGCAAAAATACCGACACCGATCCGAGCACAGGCGAGCCCGAGAACGAGACTGCGAGAATCCGATCACATTCACGCTTCTCGGGGGTTCTCGGCGTGAGTTTGTAGCCGCTATTAAGAATACGTACAGTCTGTCAAGAAAGTCATGAAAAGAATGTTTGAGGAACTAATGCTTTTGCTTTTACTGGCAACACTGACTTTGTTTGTCTGAGAGTACATTGACTGTCACGTTTTATGCGCTGGTAGTTGATTTGCGAGTATATTTCAGTTTTTTAGTAGAGAATTGCCGTTTTCTAAGCTAAAATGAGTCGGAATGTTTATAAGAGTGGTGCACGAAGTATAATATTTAAAGTATACCAGGAATTTTTGGCGGAATTTAAAGCCGGAAAGATCCTTTCCAACTTGGATGATGTTTACGGTAGAACAGCAAAAGTAACAGGTATTTATAAGCAGATTTATATTAAACACAGTAAACGATCATTAACCTGCTAAAGATCATTCGTTTCGATATTATTTTAACCGATTAACATCATTGTTTACATATTTTTTGAGGTTATGGTGTTTACGTAGCAAATACATAGCTATAGGTATAAATATTAGTACTATCTACCGTAAACAATTTTGATCCTTTTGTATTTTTCGTTGCTTGTTATATTCATAGTGTCTGTTTATATTTAAGATATTCTCGGTTTTAGGTGTATCTGAAAGTACAGTTCGGCGCATAGTGGACCAAGGCATGAAAAGTGGTAGTAAATTTGTAA
Source organism: Hesperia comma (assembly GCA_905404135.1). Taxonomy (NCBI): domain Eukaryota; kingdom Metazoa; phylum Arthropoda; class Insecta; order Lepidoptera; family Hesperiidae; genus Hesperia; species Hesperia comma. The sequence continues at coordinate 6,783,225 of FR990021.1, read as the reverse complement.
CGCCTGGAAAACATAGGAAAGGAAGACCTAAAAAAGTAATTGATGATTTCGATTTATGTGCCATTCGCCAAAAGGTACAATTTTTTTATACAGTAAAAAAAGAAGTACCTACACTGAGAAAACTGTTGGCAGTTTTAAAGGAAGATATTAATTTTGATGGCAGCCATGAATTATTAAGACAAATTCTTATTTCTATCGGTTTCAAATATAAAAAATGTCAAACAAATAGACTTGCTCTCATAGAGAAGCCAGCAATAGCTTCAAAGAGGGAATATTATCTCCGACAAATTCTTGAAAACAGAGCATTGCCAGAAGAACTTCAGAAAAACATAATATATCTGGATGAGAGTTATATTCACGAGTCATATAAAGTAACAAAATGTTGGCAGGCTCTCAATATAACTGGTGTCAAACAAGAGATATCAAAAGGAAAGAGATGGATAATTGTGCATGCCGGTAGTGAGAAAGGTTTTGTGCCGAATGCACTTTTAATATTTTCTGGTAAAAATAAACAGGAAGATTACCATTCCGAGATGAATGCACACAATTTTACTAAATGGGTAACCGAAAAGTTACTGCCCAATATTAAAGAACCATTGTTGGGACACAGCGAAATGATGACTGTATGAAATTGAATCTTCTTCCCCGCGCACGCCACTAGTCCCGACAGTCGTCATCCTACAGTCGCGATATTAAGCCGTGTATTGTTTTCGTATAAAGTAAAGCTGTGTACTTGTCTAATTGTGAAAAGGAATTACATCGGTTACCTTACCCACTTCGGACTTTTATTAAATCGAACACGCAACCTCAACCCCCAATCTTACATCATAATCAATAATTGTGATGGATAATGCACCATATCATTCAATTGTAACAAATAAGGTATCTTAAGAAACTATATTTTTCTATATTTTCATTTTATAAGTATTCATGACTGAAAAAATTGTAATTCAATTGATTTACTTTATTGCAGGCTCCTACAAGTGCTACAAGAGTGGAAGAGATTAAATTGTGGTTATTAGAAAATAATATTCCATTTGATCCAACATTACGGAAACCATCATTATTGATGTTAGTAAAAAAACATAAACCTGAACCGTCGTATTACGTAGATGAACTCTTAGGAGAGCATGGTCATACAGTAATGAGACTACCTCCTTATCATTACGATCTTAACCCGATTGAATTGATTTGGGCAATAGTAAAAAAACGCATTGCCCAAAAAAATGTCGGTCATCAAGATATAGCAAAGTTGGCAGAAGAAGCATTTCAATCAGTAACCGTACAGGACTGGAAAAATTGTGTTGACCACGTTATTAAGATTGAAAATGAATATTATGCTCGAGGAGGAACTCTCTATAATGATATAGACGATTTTGTCATCCCGCTGGGCGAAGATAGTTCAAGTGAATCTGAAAATGAAGAAATGAACCAATCTCACTACTCGGAGGTTATCTCGGAGGGTGAGGACAGTTCTAGTGTTTCTGAAGGTGCTGAAACAGAACAACCTCATTGTTCAGAAACAAATTTTTCAGGAGTTGAATACCTGGATTTTGATTCGGATACAAACTAATTAATAAAAATTCTTTAATCTTAATAAATTTTGTTTTTTTTTTAATTTATTCTGTTGATTCATTTAAGTATATTTAAAAGCTGCTTTTCGTAAGAGAATATTTCTTTTTAACATATATTTTTATTTTGTTAGGTTTAATTCTCATTGAAATCCAAAATAAGCATGTGAATATTTTGTAATGTAGGTTATTTTTACCACTGTTTTGGAAAGGTCATGAAAATGTAATGAGAGGGTGAATTATTTATTATCATTAAATTAATGAAAAAATGACAATAATTAATGTAACTTCATGGTAATATAACTTGTGACGCACATGAGAGCATGCACTTTTAAATGTAAAACATTTATGAAGAAACAAATAAGAATAATCAAAATCTTATGTGCTAGTGGTCATCTGTCCAATAATATTATTTTGTGAATAAAAAAAAATCAAGTATCAACACTATTTAATCCAACTACATAAGACATAGAGTAGTGTCATGGTGATGCCATGTAAACTATAGTGGCGCCCTCCTTTTTTTTCATGACTTTCTTGACAAACTGTACATCATAACGTCACATTATAGGTGCAAGACATTTTAATCTTTATTAGAAACGGATAATGCATTAATTTGTGCAAAGAAGATTTAAATATTCTGAACAAAAGCATAAGAACTATTTCAGTTGACAAAATAATTCTTTTTAAAAAGAAAATTGACATTTGACATTTAAGTCCTACAACGATCTTTTGGCGCGTGAATGACGTGTGGGTGACAGAGACAGTGTGCCTTGCCTGTATGGCACTGTCTCTATCACCCTCAAGTCATTAATATAGTGTCATTATTTTATGTCATGTTATTATTTTGTATGTTTTAAATCTAAATACGCGATAATTCGACTATTATGAATACATGTTGTCGATTCCAACGCCTTATTTAATCCAGATCTACATGTAATTATTCTTAAAACACCGAACCGACGGGGCGAAAATCAAATGTTTGACAGGTAAGATTTGTATGGGAAATTAAAATTTTCATTTTTAGTATTTTGCTCGCAATTTTTCATATTTTCTCATCGCTGCAACCTTTCCTGAACTTCCACGAATATTTCAAGACTAAAATTAGCCAAATCGGTTTAGCCGTTATAAAGTAAAAGTTAGTTAACTCAGTTAAAAGTTCTGGTATTTATCGATGTGTGGGTGCATAGACATAGTAACTATGTCTGTGTGTAGGGTGTAATAAATTTTCGTTACGAAATTTTTGAATTCGGTCCCCGCGCCCAAGGCCCGCGATAAAAGCTATACAATAGCTTAATAACAAAACAAAGTTCAGAGCATACAGCTCATTGATCCTGTTCAGAAATAATAGTCGGAGGTATGATTTATTTCAGAACATCTATATCACATCCTTAAATACGAGAAAGAACAAAGACAGGATGAAACAGATTACTACAAACGTAGAAGCCCTCAGGAAGTACGAGTAAAGTGGTGCTACAGCGGCGAGGGAACCTGGAACAAAGAGTTACTCTGTGCGCCGTTATCTACAGCGTGCGTTTGTTTGACCTGCACTCCGGCTCTACCTTGCGAAACCTAGCGCTTTGAAAATAATGATTATGTAGTTTTTTTACATCTATATTAACTAGCAGACCAGGCTACGCTTGGAGCTAGCTAACAGATAATTGTGACTGTCATAGCAAATAAAATTTGCCATTAAACGACTGTAAATCGAGATGTAAGTAATCCTATCTTTTAAGTTAAATCAAACTGCACACGGTGTGTAAAGTGAAATTAAAATCGGTTAATTAGTTTAGTAGTCCATCGTGGACAAACAATGTGACACGCAATTTATATATTATATAAAAGATATTACAAACCCGAAGCAATTATTTTTTGTTTGGTTGAATGGGCTCTCTGGCAATACCGGTGCGAATTGAAAAATATTTTGGTGTTGTATAGTCCGTTTATTGAGAAAGACTTTAGGCTATAGCATCACGCTTCGACCGATGGGAACAGAACTATGATGAAACGTGTTGCAAAAATGGTAAAATATTTCAGTTTCACGTAAGCTACTTTTACTAATTAATTTTACATTTACATTTACAAATGCAAATGATAAATTAATGCCCACGAATGGCACGAATATCCTCTTACTATGTTAGAGCATTTGCTATCGTGGCTGTGGTAAGTGGGCTATAGTCCACCAAGCTGTCAAGAGTGGATTGGCAGACTTCACATGCTTTTAAATCTGTTATTGAGAACTCTGAAGTATACAGGCGGAGTGAATTTTAATGTGCACATAATTTTTGTAAACGAGTGGTGTAGGGATTTGATCCCGGGCCCTTCGGTTCGGGAGTCCAAATTTTAAACCACTCGACTACCAGTGTGTAGGCATCAATGACTAATTGAAAACAGAATGTTGAAACGATAGATATACCTCCTTACCTTATAAAGTTGCTTGACATGGACCTAGTTTATGGGAAGAAGGCGTCAGCTGAGCACGGATTTTGTGATAAGGTACTTGCGGCAATCAAGAGCCACCTTATTTTAAAACTGAATATTTTACGTGTTTTAAAAATATGAATAAAAAACAAGACATAAGATAAAGGTTTTCTTTATTATATTTTCGAAAAGGTAATGTTTTTAAGGTTTCCTCAATTATTTGATACCAAATTTAAGATTTTTTAAAACCCTCTTTGTGGCCCTTATTAAAACTAGGTAGTTAAATAAGGGCCGCACCAAAACAAAAACTTTTTTAAGTTTTATGATAAAACTAGAGAACCGCCCGCGCTTCGCTTCGGGTCTCGTAGGTAACAGCCGCGTAGGTCCCGCTCCCGTAGGAATCTCAGCTAAAAAGTAGCATATAACATATGCCTATGACCTAAGTAAATTACATGTAGTACTTATTTGATAGCGTGATTCAGAACTTGCAAATTAATTTTACTAATGCCATCTATTAACAACTCCGGAACTAAATATCTAGCAACTAACAAAACATCGATCTTCCCATGGGAATGAGATGTTCTTCTGCGGTAAAAAGTAGCCTACGTTATTCTCCACCCTCCTAACTACATAAACCATACCATATAATAGCCATGTTGCGACGTGAAAGAGTCACAAACAAACAAACACACTTTCACATTTATAATATTAGTAAGTATTAGACAATGTTTTCTTTTTCCCACTAATTTCAGTTATAATTGTTCGAAGAATGACACTTTCGACAAGTCGTAATAACGAATAAAAACATTATTGAGCCATATTAAACTAACGAAATCGAAAATTCACATTAATAATGTTATATAAATCAAATACTCATAAAATATTTATATTTTTGAACAATTTGTTCGAAACACTATTAAAATCTTTGAACAAAATACAAAATAAAATAAAATAAAAATTATGATTAAATCTGATGTACGTTGTGACACCAATCTTCCTTGAAAAGCATCCATTACAAGCTTTAACTGCTGCAGTGACCAAAGCTCTCGGAGCTTTTTAGCAGGAGATTGCATAATTAGTTGGTATTCTAAAAAAAGCTTAATATTATATTACAAACCATAAGTATAAGAAGGGCCCTTTTTACCCGCCGTGAAAGTGGCCCTTATTAGACTAAGAGAAGAAGAGAGAGATGAGAAAGAGAAATTTTAATATAAAATAGTTAAATATTTTTATAACAATTAAACTTACCTTGATTAAAATTCAGAATTCATTCATTATTGCTATGAAACAGCAATTTTTATTAATGATAATATATATTTCGTAAAATTTAAATTTTTCACGTAGAAGGATTTTTACATCAGCGTGGCGCTGACTAACTGCCTAGCCTAGACGGTCTTGGGGCTACTAGCAAGATGGCGGATCGTACTATCACGTGACCTCGAATATAAGCCTTCCTATTAGTCCTTTAAATGCTTGCGTAAGCGCGATCTAATACAACTATCAAAACTGTGTTTTTTCTATAATGGCCCTTGTTAAATCCCGGCTCTAATTTCCCTCAGGTACCTTATTTCAATTCAAATGGGAAAATGGGACTTGAAAATTTGTTTGAAATTCCACAAATTGTAAAGTAGGCACTGTGAAAATTGTTATTTGGGATTTTGCAATTAAGGGCAACAGCTTGTACATTATGTTTAGTTCTTTATCACACGTTATTGTATGTATGATGTCCGTGCTACATGCTAACAGAGACCGCATACGAGGAATATGGTGAGGACATGAGTGTGTTATTAAAATAGTAATTTTTATTTCAATAAATACAAATGTCGATGCCTTAAATTTTATCAGAGATCGTGCAGGATTCAAACTCGGCTTATTGATATAGGAGCTATACATCACTGGGTTTAGTGTGTTTAGATGCATAAATAAATAAATTTTATCTTTAGTAATCTAAATTTTATGCTCATGTTTATTGACCGTAGTCTTGTTTATCTATGTTCGTTACAAATAACGGAAATTAGGATTTTAGCTGTCCGGGGCATGTTTCAAACCCCCGGAGCTATGAAATAGTTTCCGAAGCTCAAATTGATGTTTCAGCGTTGAATTTCGCACCGTGCGTCAAAAAATTCGAGAGGCTCTTTTGTCAATTGAAAAAAATATATCAAGCTGAAACCGGTTATTTATAAAGATAAATCGCTTAGGTGCTGCGCCCGATTAAATAGGGATTGGTGTAACGGGTCATGACAGGGGATATACCAAAGGGTAAGTTGTTTTTGTATTCGAGCGCAGCTTAACTGTTGCGAGTTGTTTTGGGTCTATTCGAAATTAGGTATTATACCGGCCATAGCCCAGTCAAGTGTGGATTCGCAGATTACACGCATATTATGGAAAAATATATAGAGAATTCTAAGGCGCGCAGGTTTCCTTACGATGCTTTACTTCACCGAGTTAAATGGTAAGTAGGGTTAATGGTAAGTGCGACCAGGATTTGAATCCAGGCCCTCTAGTTTGAGAGTTATGTTCAAATGATTTCGATATCACCGCTTTCTTGGTTATCACGGCTTATACATCGAACAATAACGTTCACATATTCCTGTTGTGGTGCTGGTGGTTCCCAGTGGGCATTTGTCAGCCATGTCGATTTTATGTCTAACAAAATTCAAGACATATCTGTCCAATTAAACTTAAGTGGTTGCCGGTCAGTGTAATACAAAATTGCTGTTTCTTTCTTTGTATGATTTCTTATTACGAGTAAAACAGTAGTACCTTATCACTTGTGGCTTCCTTTGCGTCGGTTTTTAAATTGCCGCAATTTCCAGAATTTATGTTAAAGTGAATATTTTTGAAGATTTAAAAATAAGGCAACTTCGAAGTAGAAATCTTTATTTTCTAATAGTTATCCGCCTTCCCGTAGCTTCGGACAACAAGTTGTTAGTACCCACAATCGACTTTTTACCCGTGGCTTCGCTCGCATAAGAAACAAATAACGCTATTGTAACCTTAACATAAAAGTATCAAATGTTCCAGGTTATAGACCGTACCTAATTTAACAATATTTATAATGAGTTTTATGTCCTTTCAACGTTAAGGGATGATTTCGGGGATAAAGTTTATGATATATTCTCTCCCAAGATACAATACAATACAATACAATAACACTTTATTGTACACCAGTAAAGTAACAACGGTAATACATACAGAAATATCACTAGTAGCACTACTACTTAACAGTAAAATACCAACTTTTAATAAGAAATATGGTGTAGACAATAGGCGGTCTTATCGCTAAAAGCGATCTCTTCCAGACAACCATGGTCTTATGGAATTTTATATACAGATTGTCAAGAAAGGCAGGGTGTACATATAAATAATAATGGTGACAAAAAAGCAATGCAGTGTTATAAGTTGAAAAAAAAAGAACAAGAAAGATCACAGTTCAGCAAACCGACATCGTTTTAAACAAGACAAAGGTGAAACAATTAAAGTTAATATCAAGATAATATCTCATCAAGATAATATATCATCAAGATAATATCTTTATACCATTTTTATCTTTTTCCTTGTACCAAATTTCATTGTAATGAGGGTAACCGCGTGTGAATTCGCCGCTAGAGGCCGCTAGTGCAGAGTGAGGTCTGCCTGTCACTTCCATAGAGATATTACACTAGAGTGGGTGAGCCATACGGCTGCCCATACATTGCAATCGCCCCTGGTTAGAAAGAGAAACAACGATAACGGTAATTACCTATCTCTCTCCGATCCCGATGAGCCAGAAAGAGAAAGGTGATTACTGTGCTAAAGATTTCGTCTCTTTTTATCCGAGGTACGCTCTGAAGCCTGGCTTCTGCCCTCTAGTGTAATATCTCTATGGTCACTTCTCTCTTGTCTATTCAGACAAGTGTCACTTTCTCTATGGCGGCGCCAGACAATACAGTCCGCCCAACTTAACTCTGAAATGGCAAAAATTGGAACTAACGAAAAGTCATTCATACAGTCCGCCCAACTTAACTCTGAAATGGCAAAAATTGGAACTAACGAAAAGTCATTCATAAGTACGTTGTGTTCATTCATCTGTCAGTTACTAGTGTGCAATGATTGGTCAAATGAATGTCAAATGCGTCCGACAGCGCCTCTTTCGTTTCAGTCTTAAGTTGGGTTTACTATAAGTACGTTGTGTTCATTCATCTGTCAGTTACTAGTGTGCAATGATTGGTCAAATGAATGTCAAATGCGTCCGACAGCGCCTCTTTCGTTTCAGTCTTAAGTTGGGTTTACTATAAACAAACTTTGACAGCTATATTTTTGACAAAAACTTTGACAGCATGACCGCCCTCTGCAGTGGCGCCAACTGGTGAGCACAAAAACGGTTACCCTCATTGTTTCGGTGGTTTAGCCGTGAAAGCCTCACAGACAGAGAGATCGACAGAATTCCAATCAGATTTATAATTTTAGAAGGTATTCCATAATTCTGATATATTTCGTAAAGCTAGTAGCAATGAAAGCCCCCAAAATTGTACATTGGTATATTAAAACTATAGGTACTGACAAAACAAATAACGGATGTGTCTCGTTTTATTTGCTCCCAAGTGTACACTTAATTAAACAACATTTAAATCACTTCCTGTTTGAATTAATCAAAAACTGAAACAGTGTTAAAGTGTAATAAACAATAAACGCTCGTTTAATTTAATCAATCGGCAAGCTCTTTCAAATTTTATGGGTGGCAAAGTTTAAATCAAGTTGGGGACCAAAATTCTTAACTAATTTATAATTATTAAGATAAACAAACTTCGGGCCGAATTCAAAGATAAAGTTAAAATGTGATTTTGTTTATGGTGGCAATAAATACGTTGAAATTTAGGAAGTATAAAAATGTTAATAGTATAAATCGCTGATAAATAAATGTTAAAAATAAAATAGAAACTGTGCATGATTTTTAGACCGTGATAAATACCTACAAGAGTTACCACGGCATAACCGCGGCTCCTTCATGACACTGCAGTGCTGACCGCGCTGACGCGGCATTTCACATCGCATGACAATAGTTTTTGGTGTCAATTGTAGCGACAGTCTTGTACAAGTAATTAATCAGTAAACACATATTTTCATTGTAATAATTTCGTTTAAATAAATATAATTGTTTTTAAAAACATATTTTTCGTTCGCCCGAATTTAACTGGCGCAGTCGGTAGGATCGCGGTACTTTAGGGAAGATCAAACTCTTTTTCCTGAAGAAGACGGTTCTAATCGTCGTAAAATCGCGATCTTAATATCAAGAACCTAAGGGCGATATTCGCGGGAGTCCCGGAGCATTGGGAAGCCTGTTGCTGTGCAAGACCCCGGCAGGAGATGCAGTGGACGCTATGGTGAGTGCTCTTTAACTTCCAAGTTCCTTGCTCTATTTCCTGTCGTAATTTTTTTATATATTTACATATACATACATATAGACACATTTACATACATACACTACAACACTACTTTGCTCGTGTGTTTTATGTTAAAATTGTGTTTTGTGTGAATATTAGTAATATTTTTTCTTTCTTTCTTTTCGATAAATATTAACGTAACTATTTTTATAACCGAAGTAAAACTTTAAATACTTAACTAAAATGTCTCTTAAAGATTGTGATGGTGCTTTTAAATTAGTGTCTGATTTAATGCCTAAATATGATGGCAACCCGAAGACGTTAAATTACTACATTCGAGAGGTAGATACCTTGCTAGGACTAGTGGATGATTTGTCTAGGAAACACCCCGCGTTATTGTGCCTTATTAAGAATAGGTTAACTGGACACGCGATAGACGCCATTGCGTACGAGGATAACCTCAACTCGTGGGAGGCTATTAAGAGCGCGTTACTACGACGCTTAGGGGAACCTAGGAACGAAATTCAAGTCATGCAAGAATTGACCCGTATGCGTCGCCTAAAATCGGAGGATGCGGAATCGTTTGGTAGACGTCTTCGTGAGATTTTAGACATATTATATTCGATAGGTAAACACTCGGATAAAAGTTATTATGAGAACATGGTAATTGAACAATACGTTAATCAGTTAGATTTTAATGTTTCTATAGGAGTTAGAATAGCGAAACCGACGTCATTGGAATCTGCTATAGTTATTGCTAGACAAGAGGAAGCTCGCTTATTATTTAATCGCAATACAAATTACAATTATAACTTTAATAATATGCCGTCGACGTCGCAAGCAAAACTCAGGGAGCCGTATAATCAATTTCGACCGATAAATAATATACCCCAAAGATTTCAGCTAACTAACCCTCAGATGTATTATAATAATAATCAATTTGCAAATAACCAACGTCCTAATAATAATAATAATCGACAACCCTGGCAACGCCTCTTAACACCTAATTATGTACCGAAACCAAATCAGATGTCACCTGAACAGCGACAGCAGTTGATTAATTCTCTTCTACCATGGAAAAATCAACCAGGTAATTTTAATAACAGGCCGAACGTACCCCATAGAGCTGGTAATAAGCCGCACAGTGTCTCCGACGTCACCATGAGATCAGTTGGTAAGGCAAAACCACATTTTGTTTCCGAAGAGCTTTTCTATAGCCCTGACGACCAGTATGCTGAGGAGTACAGCCAACCAGGTTACGAGGACTACGTATACTACGAGGAGCAACCCCCCTACGACTTACCTGTCACCAACGATGCTGAACCAGAGGTAAGTGACCAACAAAATTTTCCCCAGGACGAGCGCGCAGACGAACCCAGGTAATTAAATTAAATAATCACGACAAAGACCATCTGCCTTATATCGAATTACCGGAATATAATGGTAAGTTTTTAATAGATACTGGTGCCTCTAGATCTATGATTTCTCCTGATGTTATTTTTGGAACTATTTTCGAATATTGTGTTGAATATGAACCGTTTGAAGTACGAACAGCTCATGGTACTACAAAACACGAACATGTTGCTTATTTACCTTTACCACCAGCTTTTAACTCGGATATATTTCATAAATTTCTACTATTTGATTTTGATCCTAAATATAAAGGTTTAATAGGTTTAGACCTCCTTAAAGCCTTATCTAGTAATATTGATCTGAAAAATAAAGTGCTTCACACATCATCAGCCGACATCCAAATTCATTTTGATTATCCTGCAAAAAAAATCAGAGTCGAACCAAGATGTAGTAAAATAATAACTGTTAAAACTAACTTTACAGACGGACAATACTTACATGATGATTTCACTTGGTCAAAAGGTTTAAAATCACCAGCAGCGATAGTCTCTGTAAAAAACGGTTTATTTAAAACGTCTATTATAAATTTTAATGATCTAAAAGGGATTATACATAATGACACCCCTATTAACTTACAACCCTACTCTTATGACATATCTTATTCTAATAGTAAAAATAATTATAAACTAAATAACATGAAAGTAAAAACTAATGTAGATAAAATACTTACCGAAAACCTAAATAAAATAAGAACTGAACATATGAACGAGGAGGAGAAGCGCGAAATTACTAAGTTGTGCTATCAATATAGAGAATTATTTTACGCAGAAGATATTCCTCTTACCTTTACCCATGCTGTTAAGCACGAACTTAGACTGACCGACGATAACCCAATTTATGTTAAAAGTTATAGACAACCCCCGCAGCAACGAGCTGAAATTGCTAATCAAGTTAATAAATTATTAAAACAAGGTATTATTAGAGAAAGTGTATCCCCTTGGTCATGTCCAGTTCATATTGTCCCCAAGAAACCGGACGCATCTGGCAATGTGAAGTGGAGGCTGGTTATAGATTATAGGCGTTTAAACGATAAAATTATCGAGGATAAATATCCCCTGCCTAATATCAATGACATTCTTGATCGTTTAGGACGTGCACAATATTTTACAACCTTGGATTTGGCAAGTGGTTACCACCAAGTAGAGATGCATCCCAAGGACGTGGAAAAGACAGCCTTTACAACCGAACGCGGACACTATGAGTTCTTGAGAATGCCTTTTGGTCTCAAAAACGCCCCTAGTACTTTTCAAAGACTAATGGACCACATATTGCGAGGTATATCTAATGTATTTACTTATCTAGATGACGTCATAATAGCCTCAACATCCCTTCAGGAACACATAGGCAAAATTAAAGAAGTTTTTGAACGTTTTAAAGTACATAATCTGAAAATTCAATTAGATAAGTCCGAATTTTTGCAAAAACAGGTAAACTTTTTGGGACATGAATTAACAGACACAGGTGTTAAGCCAAATAAGGACAAAATTAAAGCAGTTCTTAACTTTCCGTTACCACAGACACAGAAGGATATTAAAGCATTTCTAGGACTAGTTGGATATTACCGTAAATTCATTAAAAACTTTGCCGCATTAACAAAACCTATGACAGTTTGTTTAAAGAAGAACCATAAAGTTATACATACACCTGAATTTTTAAAAGCCTTTAATAAATGTAAAGAAATTTTGACCACTGATCCAATTCTAAAATATCCTGATTTTAATGAGCCATTTATCTTGACTACGGATGCTTCTGATTTTGCTCTAGGCGCTGTATTATCACAGGGTAAAGTAGGATACGATAAACCCGTAGCATATGCATCTCGTACTCTTTCAGATACCGAATCACGATACTCAACGATAGAAAAAGAACTTTTGGCTATCGTTTGGGCCGTTAAGTACTTTAGGCCTTACTTATATGGTCGTAAGTTTACTATTTATACCGACCATAGGCCCCTTACTTGGTTGATGTCTATAAAAGATCCGAATTCAAAATTAACTCGTTGGCGTCTCAAATTGGCAGAATATGATTTTAATGTTGTGTATAAAAAGGGTTTACAGAACACTAACGCAGATGCATTATCCCGAGCAAAATTATTTCACAATAGTATTGATTCAATAGCGGTAAATCTTGACGATAATGAGAATGAAAACCTTATTGACAGAATTTTTGAAAATGTTAGGAACGAATCTGGAAATGAAAATGAAAATTTAGTTAATGACAATGTAGACAATGACAGTAATAGTAATAATAATTATGATTATGTTACCGTGAGAGCACCTTTATCCCGTGTACATCGTGAATCCGATAGCATGAGTAGTATGATAGTTGATCAACCCCCAGTAGAGAAAAACCCAGCAGAAGTAGAAGATAATAGTAGACTTATACCTATATTAGCAGACGCAATAGACAGACAGTTAAAACAATTCCACATTAGATCAACACCCGGTTCTGTTTATAGAGTAGATAACCGATCTACTAGCACTCGCTATACTATTAAAGATGTATTTATTCCAGTAAATAACACCGAGGAAGAAGTTATTAACTTTTTAAAAGAACACACAATTGCAGATAGAGTATTTCATTGCTATTTTTATAATGAAGAACTATATCCTATATTTTCTAAAGTATATTCTACAGTTTTTAATGATAGAGGTCCTAAGTTATTCAAATGCGCTTCACGTGTGACCCTAGTAGAGAATAAAACTGAGCAACAAGATTTAATTAAGAAATATCATGAAGGGAAGACTATTCATCGTGGGATACAAGAAACTTATAAACAACTACATAAAAACTATCATTGGCCTAGTATGTTATTAACTATTCAAAAATACGTAAATCAATGTGATACTTGCCTTAAAGCTAAATATGAACGTAATCCTTTGAGACCCCCGTTAACACTTACAGAAACCCCGACGAAACCTATGGAACATCTATTTATGGATCTTTATTCCACAGGTGGTGGCACTTTTCTCACTATTATTGACAATTTTTCTAAATATGCACAAGCGTTCCCGTTAAGTGCAGCTAATAGTATTAATGTGGCAGATGCATTATTACAGTATTTTTCGATTGTTGGACTACCCCTTAAAATAACTACTGATTCTGACACTAAATTTGAAAACGATGTTATTAAAGAATTATGTGCTTTACATGGAATCCACATACACTTTACTACCCCATATAATCCGAACTCTAATTCTCCCATTGAACGTTTTCATTCTACCATAGCCGAAATTATTCGTATACAGAGAATGGTCAATAAAGAAGATCCTATTCAGAGCATTATGCGATACGCAATATTAGCCTATAATAATACTGTACATTCCGCGACAGAATATACACCCCATGAATTACTTTTTGGTCATACAGCTTCTCGAAACCCCTTAGAATTACATTATAGCCAAGAATTTTATCAGGACTATGTAATTAAGCACCGCATGAACGCTGAAGCAATCCAGGAGTGTGTTGCAGCACACATGTCGAAAAATAAAGAGCAGGTGATAGCAAGGCGGAACGAGAACGCAGAAACTCTAGCTTTTAAGGTAGGTGAAACTGTTTATAAACAGGTTGCCAAAACAGCGCGGAATGACAAGACGAAGCCAGTCTTCAAAGGTCCTTATAAGATTATTCATCTGCATCCTAACAACATCGCAGAGATAATAGGTAGTCACCCTAACTCAAAATCTATAAGGGTACATTTTAAATTACTACGGAGACCTCACCTTGTTACAGGATCATCACCGGAGCCTTCGTGCTCTACGCAGCAGCAAACGTAACTATAGACCCCGTAGACAACACCAACGGTATACTTTTGCTGAGAGAAGGAAAAGCCCTTAAACAAATAGATTCCTTTAGTCTTGCTTGTGTTTATAACATTACAGATTTACATGTAACTACTAGTAAATTAACTGCATTATTTTCTAGCATTAAACTAGCAGAAATCCATTTGCCTACGAACGAAGTACATAAAACTTATCAGGATCAAATAGCTCATACATTAGGTTTAATTGATAAAAAGATAGGTTATACCACGCCTCACGTGAGAGCAAAACGTGGTTTGATTAATGGTTTAGGATCTATTGTCAAAGCAATCACTGGTAACTTAGATAGTGATGATGCTATTAAGTACGAAAATGAGATCGCTAACCTTAAAAATCAAGTTATTAAAACTCAAAACTTACAGAAAAAATCTTTAGTATTGGCTGAAAGTACAGTTAATGAATTTAATAACCAAATTAAGAAAATTAATGATAATCAGATGAATTTACTTAAGGCTTTTCAAAATATAAGTACTATTACTAATCAACTAATAAACCATATTAATTTCCTAGATATGTATGTTCAAATAGATTTTAGTTTGCAAATTATTTTAGATAAGTTAATGGTATTGGAAGACGCGATATCATTTTCGCAATTAGGAGTAGTACACCCTAGTATAATCGCTCCGAATAATTTAGTTTTAGAAATATTAAAATTAAAAAGTAAATTTTCTTCTTTTGTACCCGTAACAGAAATAAGTGTTAGTAATATTCACGTAATAGAAAGGTCAATAAATATTAAAGCATATAGTACACAACAATCACTTACCTTTATCCTAGAAATCCCATCTATTGATAATAATGTATATGATTTTATCCACCTATTTTCTATCCCTAATAAAAATAACCTAGCTATTATTCCTATATCCAAATACCTTATACTTGGGAGTAAGGAGTACACCTATATGCGAGATGACTGCCGTCTCCTCGACGAAGATACTCACCTCTGCAAGTCACTGGATATGAGATCGACAGAATCAACTCAAGACTGTATTCCATCTCTCATTCAACATAAAGAAGCAAACTGCACCTATGCAAAAGTTAATCTGAAGACAGCTAAGATACAGAAGATTGGAGAAAATAGCTGGATAGTAGTCAACAACGAAGAGCTAGTATTGAGAACCCAGTGTGGATCTAGAACAGAATACAGGAAGATACAAGGAGTCAATGTAATCAAACTAACGAATGACTGTCAAGTTCGTCTCAACAACACAACTCTACAAACTCATATTAACACTATATACTTACATGATGTGATACCCGTACCGAAAGAACAATCAATACCGGAAGAAAATATAAGATACGAGATAAAATTGGAAGATTCATCCCTGGATAACCTACACCAACTTATTACTGAAGCCCAAAGTTTAAGATATGAGAACGACATCAGCTGGACTACGATGATGGCTACTCCAAGCTGGACTTCTATTATATTCTACGCGATTATTACTGCTTTTCTGGCGTGGAGAATCTACAAATGGATTTCTGGAAGAAAAGTCAAGAAGACCATTAGTAGCGAGGACGCTACTGGAAGCTGCAAGAGCCGCTTCCATCTTAGGGAGGGAGGAGTTACCACGGCATAACCGCGGCTCCTTCATGACACTGCAGTGCTGACCGCGCTGACGCGGCATTTCACATCGCATGACAATAGTTTTTGGTGTCAATTGTAGCGACAGTCTTGTACAAGTAATTAATCAGTAAACACATATTTTCATTGTAATAATTTCGTTTAAATAAATATAATTGTTTTTAAAAACATATTTTTCGTTCGCCCGAATTTAACTCAAGGAAAGATTATTTTTTTGTATTATTTATTACTTAGGACCTACCTTTAATCACGTTACATTTTTTAAATAAAAATGTTTATAATATTTAAACATAATTATTATTATTTAAAACATTTTAGTAGGCTCTTCATTTCGTTTTCCAAAAATAATTAATTGCTTTAAAAAATACATTTTCATACTTATTACCTTTACCATTTTTTTGTTCCCTTTTCTCAAACGTGCCCTAAGCAGTCATTTTTATATTTCAAAGTGTTATAGTTATCTTTTAGGGGCTTTGTTAAGTACATCAGGTTTTCGATAACCTCAATTTTTCCTTTATCTGGGCTTTAAACTTCAGCCAAAATCAGCCCTCTGGTTTTAGGGAAAATCAGAGTTTTAATTTAATGAACGAGGAGCGCGGTAAATTAGCATAACTTTGCTTTTACCTTTTTTTCAAACCGTAGTTCAAACTTTTGGAGAAATTTTGTGATTTCAAATATCTAAAATGACGTATTTCACTTAAAAAGGTCGTTTGTATCTTGCCCAAATTCGTATAATGACCAACGTCAATATTTTACTTATGTATGAAAGTGTTGCAATTACCTAAATACTATCAAAGTAATTAAATCTGTACATTTTAAGCTTAATAAACGTTATTTTTCACCCTCATGAGGTATGCTGCGGAAATCAATTTATCTTTATGTTGCTAATGGATGTATTCCATTGGGACCCTGTCCCGTTAATATGAAAAGAGGGGGCATCCGAGTCTTATACCGAACAAACTTAGTTATCATTTAATAGAATTTATCCTATGCACTGAAGTTTTAGTTCATTATTATGACGGTAGGTAGCCCTTAGGGTATGCATTTTAACTAGTATTTTAGTTACTTCTGTACATCTTCATGCTAACCCATAATTATTTCATTGATGGGTAAATTGGGCAAGAGTTTCCTGTGATAATATAGGTGGTACATCCAACACGCTAGCCTTGCCTATATTGGTGGTATTCTCACATCTATAAGAACATTATGTACAACTCTCAGGAGACCAAGTTTTCTGACGATGTTTTCCATGTTGCACGTTATTTTTGACAATTATAAGTTCGTGCGGGATTTGAACCAAGGCTTCTAGATTCGGAAGTCCAACTTTCAAACCACTAGGCAAGTTTTGCACCTATCATCACGATTACAATTAAAGTATGTTCTTTAAAATACAACATTTCTGTGAGGTATAATTATTTGCTACTTCTGAATACTGAAATGTAATCGAAAACAAAGGTAAGGGCCATAAGATTCAGTCTGCACTGGCCAATCTTACACAAATCACAATCAAATACAAAAAATAATCCAGTTTAGATCGTTTCATAAATTCAGGCAATTATAACTTAAAAGGGCTTAATGTTAAAATTGTTTCATTCAAAATTACAACTTATAGCGGGTACTGAAAATTCAATTTTGTTCATCTACTCAAATGCGTTGATTGCTAACACGATACCAATCGACAAAGTCAGCTGTTAGAAGTTCATTAATCTATGCACAGGTATGCTAACGAGTTCTACGTTAAATACCCACTAGATGCGACTGTCAGTATTGTAGGTACCTAGTAATATGGTTGTTATCGCTGAAACTTTACAATTTGTTTTAGCTTAACAATCATTAACGTTCCGTCCTTTTTTTGCATCATAACAGCACTGTAGTGGTTTTCCAAATAACTTTTATATCTGAAAGAGAAGTTGTTTGAAACAATAACATAAGCCCAATGACAGCAATTTCCCAAAGAACCGTATAAAATTTTTAATATCGAATGGGACAGCATTTATAAAATAGTACAGGTTTCAATAATATCTAACAATATTGTGCAGTAACTTGTTCTATAACAATCGACATGAGTTCTTGGATTACTATTGAAGGATCCGGTGTCACTGTTTATTCGAGTCGCTGCTGGCACCGCGTACCGAAGTTTCAGCTAAATTGTTTGTGAAACAATAGCTTCGCCTTCGATGTACCTTTAATATGATTTCGGAGACATTGCTTGTATTTGTTTTGTAATATCTTAAAGGATAAATAATGACGCTAAGTGCAGGTAAGTTTCCAGGAAAATTATGATGTTTGGATTTACTTTTCAGTGGCTGGCGTTTGTTAAGAGTTCCGACCGTATGTGCTTGTGCAATAGCAACGACTTACCATTATATAACTTGTCTGATTATTTATCGGCTAGCTTATGTGCACTTTACCATCAAGAGCATTGATCAATATTGTCTTTCATGTGTGGTGAATGCAAAAGTATACATGAAGGATGAAGCATGAAATCCCTGAATCCAAAGGTTCTTACATAATTATTTAAGTGTAAATTACTGACATTCAAGCAGATGTCAGCCAACTAATAATAAACAGTCGTTGTCGCAAATGTACTACATTATGGACTAAAGACATGACCGACGGTATATCCACCAAGAAAGAAAATAGAAAAATTTAGTAGTGGTTCCCAGTCCATCAACTGTAATTAGTTCTTATTATTCTTCTTTTGTGAATATTACACAAAGAAAACATGTCTAAAGTTTCGAAGCGCATCGTTTTTAGTTTTAAGAACGATAAAAATCAAGCTCATTTCGCATAACAAATATTTGGACTTCTACAAGGATAACTTTCAAAATCAATTCAATTGTCTGTTTGGCAACGCGCCAATATGTCCCCGAGGGCTAATTAACATTAAATTCTGTCAATTCATTTGTAAAGTGAAAATTATTCATTCACAATCAGCAGCATCCCAATTATTATGGAGAAATTATTGAGTTTCAACTCCAAAATCGTAATTTGCCTTCAGTGTTCATTTATCACTAGAGGTTATCGAAATTGGAATAAAAATATTTGTCAAGATTAATAATTTAAGGCAAATAAATACAGAAATCTCCAAGTAAATGACAAGAAGTATCCAAGGAAGTCTTCATGCCTAAGAGTTCACCGTAATATCCAATGTTGTGTTTAGTCAGTCAATCAAATCTTAGCCACAGTAGAAGGACGTTATCCTTGCCATGGTAACACCAAAGCGAACTGATCAATTTACAGAGGATGTTACAATATTGCTGCAGTTAGGTATTGACTGTTTTAGTCGCAATCATTCTAACTAACCGTGAGATATTCGACGGAGGGGAGGTGATTTTGGATCTTATAAATTTATCCTTATTCCTTGGCTCTTTCCTACCAGAACAGAGATGTGGTTTGCGGAATCTTCTGAATATTTTTTTTATGTACTTATAATCATACTTATTCACAACGAAATATCACCTCGGAACGAATTTAATAGCACCAAATTTGCAGGCAATATTTGACTGTTAATATAAGCGTCACTATTAGTCTAATTAAAGTCGAATGCGGTCATTAGTAATTTCGAGTGATTCAAGATTAATCGCACTGGGAAACCAGCGCGGTGCGAGAGGGGTCGGCAGTCGAGCTCAGTGACTTTCCCATTAGTGAGCTTATATAGATTTACGAGCAACAGAAACATGTAAATACATGCTGCAAATACGCTCAATCTAAAACCGTATTCATAGATATAACACCCAGTATAAATCTTTTGAGTAAAGTAAGAAGTGATTAAGTTTTTTTATGGAATTAAGGTAGTAAACTAGCATCTAACACGATCCTTCCGTTACCGCCCATGACAACAGTGACCGACCTAGAACAAGACTCGATTTAAGAAAAAGGAATGTTAGTCCAGTTAGGAGATGGTGTAAGAATATTAGTTGGTTTATTTGTAACTCTTGGTTAAAAGCGTAGGGCACGCACTTCCGACTTTTGTAAGTGTCACTTGCTATACCTAACAGTAAAGACAAATACGGTGAGGAAACCTGCATGCCGGAGAGTTTGCAAAACTCAGACGAAATCGGCTAATACGCTCTTGGCCAGCGTTGTCCGTTACTCATTAACGGGCTATAATGAGTTCATCAGATTGCTTAATTGCTCGTTTGGCGACTATTAGCACAAAAAATCTAATGTGGTTAACACAAATTTTAGTTATTTAACATAACATAATTTTAACATGGGCAAACAGTTTCAGAGATTTTCTGATATCATTTTAAAATTTAAATTGTAAGATAATACAAAATCGGTGACTTGATCTCAACGAAAACATGATAATATATATCACTGACATATCACTCGTCCAATTCGGCGCCATCAATAAGTTGGTACTACTTACATGCTTTTGCATACTTCCATCCTTTGACGTCCATAATTATTCGCATTGCTGATTATGTGGTCAGTTCGACGCCATAAAAGACATTTTACTTTGTCCAGTATGCCTAGTAGCACATTCAATAATGTCAGAATCAAAGAAATATCTGTAATTGAATGTTTTGATCAAATAAGTCATACAAAATGTTTATGCGAGTTATTGAAAAATATTTATCAGGCCATGATACAAACAATGAACAAACAGGTTCATTGAAAATAACTTTGAAAACATAATTATTAGGCTGACATGATTTTTCCTATTACCTGAATTCAGCTTTTCTCTGGGGAAATCAACAAATATTGTGAATTGTTAGCCCTCCACTTGTTTTACTCAAAAAGAGTAGGTATCTAAAAGATCTTGTTAATGATATAAAGTACTACAATAAATAAATAGATGCTAACACACCACAGCACTAAGATGGCTAACTACCAAAAAACCTACATATATAATTTTAATATCCACTTCGCTTGCAATCGAGTCTTGTTTTAGGTTCTTGAAATAAATGAGTGGTTTAAAAACGAATAACATGTTATTATAATGCTTAGACAATTATGAATGCCACGTATTAAAATTTAGTAACTGGGCCATCCATTGAAGAATTCCCTTGTCCCTTATCTAGACAACCAAAAGCAGAAGCTAGTCACGATTGTCATAATATTGCATTGTCATCAGAACTTATGCAATATACAAAAATGAAGACCATTTGATAAGAGAGCTAAAGCTAAGCTACAACCCACTAATGGCCCACTACTGAGCACGGGTCTCTCCTCATTACTGAAGAGGCCTAGAGCATACTCCACCACGCTGTTCCAATGCGGATTGGTGGAGGGGTTAGTGGCCAACCCAGTGTCGAAAGTTTTCAAGCCGCCCGAAGGCCTCTGACATGGCTTAACGACTGCTATCAATCGATAACAACCGGGACCGATGGCTTTACGTGCCCTCCGAAGCACGGAAGATCTCAAGAAATTTTGCCACTAGCGGTCACCCATCCGACTACCGACCGCGCCCGCTGTTGCTTAACTTTGTCGATCGCTTAGGATCGACGCAAGTCGGCAGGGCTATGAGCGCTTCCATAATTTGATAAGAAGTAGGTTCTTATTCAGCTTGCAAGATTTGACTGTAACATTGCAAGTTAAACATTAAAGTTTGAAATATATTTATGTAAATACAAATTATATTTCTTCGTTTTAAGTCAGAATAAAACATAATCCCTGAAATTAAAACACTAACCGGCAACGTTACAGTATTGTGAGGGCAAAAATTTGTCACGCGTTTCAGTAATAATCTCCACTAATATTTATATATCTTTATAGTTATGATCAGCCACCCAATTAATCTAAGCGTTATACAGCCAATCAATTTTGATTTATCGTTAAGTTTAAGCCTTCTCTAAGAATAATAAGGCAAGATAAATATAAAGTACCTAAGTGTTGTAAGACAAAGTCTTCGTTAAGTAAACGTTTTAAATGAAACAATCTTTCGATAGCGAAATAATTACACTCCTGAACAACTTAAAACGCCAGCTTAACAGCAACTTAAAACCTTTGTACCTACCCTTAGTTTTTCTTTTGGAAGTTTCGTTATTACAACCCACATAAGTTCCACTGCTGCGCAGAGTTTTCACACAATGTGAGGACCACCACATAGTTCATCACGAAGGCCAAGTACATATTTGGCGGACTTCACACATCTCTAGAACCTTTAAAAAAGTCGTCTATGCGATGGACCGACCAAGTAATGTTGGCAGTTAGAGGTCTTTACATGAGTTGGTACTCATGTAAATGACATCTGAGTGTGCCTGGCAGGTTACTACCAGCCGAGACATGTGACGATTCCCCGGTTTAAGACTTCAACTACTATTATTATTGCC
This sequence comes from Hesperia comma, assembly GCA_905404135.1. Taxonomy (NCBI): domain Eukaryota; kingdom Metazoa; phylum Arthropoda; class Insecta; order Lepidoptera; family Hesperiidae; genus Hesperia; species Hesperia comma. The sequence continues at coordinate 6,760,773 of FR990021.1, read as the reverse complement.
TTGTTTGAAATTTGATTTTCTAAATTTAAAGTTCTTTGAGTGTGAGTTACAGGGAGTGTCTATGACGGGCTTAGTGTTAAAATCATTGGCAAATAGGTACGGCTAGACGTGGCTAGACTGTACTCTGTGTAAACTTAATATTTATTGAACAAAGAATTCGAGTGTAATAAAAGCCTGCTGCAGAGAGGCGATAAGAATTTTAGCAATATTTTATAAGTCTGAGTAATGGGGTCTATCTATATCGTAAATTATTTTTTCCTTATTATTTCTGCTGATGTAAGGCGGGTTGTTATTTCGTACATTCCTACAATACAATTGTTTCTAAAATGATATAACTATTATTTAGTGCTTTTAATGGTGAGGTTTGGTGTTTTTGACGTAGGTACCTAACCATAAGATAATATAAAAAGTAGACATATTTACTAACCACCTTTGATGTGTTTACAGCTCCCTTATTGTGAAGTTGTTGGTAAATTTTAAAATTTGCTTTTATTTAAAAATAATTATTGTACCCTAATTCTATTCATTTAAAAGTAAGAGAATTATAAGAGAAAAAGATGATAAATAAGCAAAAAAACGCTAATACCTACTGTAGTTACTTGGACTGACGTCGGGAACATAGATACCATTTAATAATTGTGATATTATATAATGTATTTTATACTGGACCCGCACATGTTGTTACGGCAGGAATAGAAGTCCAGTGAACTGATAGTGAATCTACATCTCCGTTTGTCCCTGACGTTTCCTTTGTATACATTTAACGTTTTAAACTTCAAAAAGCGAGTCAAATACCGTTCTACGAACTCAATAACTGTACAGTTTAAATTTTCAAGGACTACATATTTGTATTGATAGACCGTGTCCGGGACAAGAGCCTCACAGTGTAGTTAACAAAATCTTTTCTCATTTTTAAATTTACTTATGATTATTATTCGACAAATTATTGTATCTACCTGTACAACAAAACAACAACAAAACAACAAACAACAAAAACAAATATCTTTCAAGATATACAGTATAACTATAAAAAATTACATAATACACATGTCATTTAAGTACCTACATCCTTTGAGTAAACGCATGAAAGATTTCACTTTTCATAAAGATCAATTTTGTTCATGACTAACTGAACAAAACTAATGAGGAAGCTGAATAACGGGTATTTCCATAGGGAATCAAATTACAAACAAAACAACCGGATACGGACACAATGACGTCTCGTGGAGATTACCGCATTTCACACAAAACTTTCGACGTCGGCACTCGTATACGTATGTAGTGTGTAGCTGAGACACCATAATATAAGTTAGGTTAAGTATCATTATAAAGGAGTAATAATAAAGACTTCATACGAGTAACACGTCTCTCATTTACCGAACCTACACACTACACGTAAAACGCAAAAACATTGGCAACCTAAGTTGTTTTATTTATGTTCATGGCCGACAAACTAGCGCACGAAGTTTCTGAAAATATGTTGCATGCCTAAATATCTATATCTTTAATTTAACAAGCAATGTCAATAATATAAACACAAGCCTAACGCTTACACATAGATTCACAAAATTACAAAGAAAATTACTTTAATATAAATATCTAATTTCAAAAATAAGAGAACAATATTGTAAACACTTCAAGAACAAGCATCAAATCGAAACACAAAGCTCTTTCTTGGAACCAATTACGTCTTTCGCGTTCTCTGGAGTCCCACTGACATCGTCGATATCGAACATATAAAGAAAATTATGGCCGCAATATTTTTCCCGACGGTTGGATGCTCCTGTAATAATGTTATATTACGCTTCGACTTCTTTTTAACTTGTCTTTATTACAGTTTTATAGTCTGACGTAAGACGTCATTTATTATTATAATATTGATGATAAATATTAAATGCTAAAGCACTTTTATTACAGTTTTCTACGATACAAGTTCACAAAACAGAACCCTGTTTGAACTTGTCAGATTTCAGGCTCGACAAAATGTCTGTGCATCGGAGACTCAACTTTTAAAACAATTCCACACCGCGTTTTCTCGGAACCAACAAGGAGTGTTAGGGTCGATTCAGACATATCAGTGAAGTCTCAGTTCCGACCTTCCGACACAGTACCGGCAACTACTACTACTAACTGGACAATACTAATATTAACTAACAGGACTAACCTATCCCTAACAGTCCCTGTCCTCACACTTATTAACAAACTAACCAACTAACATTCTAACACCATCTACTAATTGGACTAACCACCCTAGTCCCTAAATTGGGTCTTGTTCTAAGTCGGTTACAATTGCCATGGGCGGCAGCGGAAGGGTGGTGCTGCATGCTCGTTTGCTACCTTAATTCCATAAAAAAAAACAAAAAAAATTGTCAGTGCAGTGTCAGTGCTGACAATGCCGAGAATGTATGAAAGATTTGCCGGAACTGTGACGGAACGGTGACTTCACTGATATGTGTGAATCAGCCCTTAGATGTTTTGCCAACGGCATGCTTGATCACAACTAGTGTCATCTCGCTCTCATACTAGTTAATACAATGCTGTTCTCCTCTGATCGAATTTTGTTGATATTATATAGAGTATAAATTAAAATATGTATATCCCACCAAAAACATTTTCATGTAAAATGTTGCCTGCGTTGACTGTTGACTGCACGTTTGGCTTACCATGTGAAAAAGATATCAGATCTCATGTAGAGCCAAGCTTTTGAATCTACAGCCCTAAATCTACGAACCCTAACTTTAAAAACTCTACATCTCAGTAAAAATATATGGCTTGGCTGATTTTGTTATACGAAAACTATAGTAAAACAACGTATTCGGTATGAAGAATGGAACAAAAGTTTTTATTTTTCTTTAAACAATAGAACAAACATCATGTCCATCGACAACATACTACAGATGACATATTGTGTAGATATTAAATCTTTAACACCACCACTATATCTAACAATATGGATATACAAAAATATTACAATCTTTGAATACCTAATACATTCAAAAACTTATAATGCTTCACAACACATAAAGCCTTTGTGAATACATCAGCTGGCATCTCAGCTGTAGGCAAATACTTCACATTTACAATTTTGTTTACTACACATTCTCTACAAAAATGAAACTTAATGTCTATGTGTTTTGTACGCTTGTGAAACATTGGATTCATAGTTAGCTTTTGTGCACTTTGGTTATCGTTGAACAAATCAATGGTATACAAATTTTGTGTAATTTCACAGAGTAAATTTCTCAAATAAACAGCTTCTTTACACGCTTCTGTAATAGCCATATATTCGGCCTCACTGCTAGACAATGCTACTGTAGTTTGTTTTTTAGTTTGCCAAGAAATTACACAACCGGATAAAGTGAAACAATATCCTGTATACGACTTCCTATCTATAACATTTGCACCCCAATCTGCATCTACATATCCTACTAATATTGAATTTCCATCAGCAGTATACTTCAAACCATAATTTCTAGTAAAATTTAAATATCTCAATAGACGCTTTACATATGCACAATGTTCTCTAGAATAGCAATTGTTAAATTGACTCAAAAAACCAACTGAATAAGTAATGTCAGGTCTTGTTAGAATTGATAAGTACATTAAACAACCAATAATTTGCTGATATGGGAATTTTCCAACACAGTTTTCCCCCTTAGATACATGCAACTTAGTTTCCATCGGGGTCTGAATGGGTTTGCATTGACTCATGTTAAATTTTTGTAACACCTGATCAATATAATCAGACTGGTTCAATGTGATAGTTTTCTCAGATTTATTTACACTTACATTGACACCAAGACACTTCCTGACTTCACCTAAATCTTTAAGTTTGAAATGACTACCTAAAACATTTTTCAAATATTCTGTTTCTTTACAATCATTTGAAAAAATAAAAAAATCATCCACAAAAAGTGTAACAATAGTCCTCAAACTATTTTTAATTTTTGTGTACATACATGGTTCTATCTTAGATCTCTTATAACCAATATTCAACAAACATTCATCCACTTTCCTGTACCATGCTCTAGAAGATTGTTTAAGTCCGTAGATTGCCTTTTTTAATTTAAGTACTTGACCCTCATGGGTCTGCTCGGAAAATCCTTCTGGCAACTGCATAAAAATGGTTTCATCAAGAGCACCATTCAGGAAAGCTGTAGTTACATCAAGGTGAGTAATGTCAAATCCTAACCTGACTGACAATGCAAATAGTAACCTCAATGTAGTATGCCTCACAACAGGAGAAAATGTTTCTGTATAATCTATACCTTCAACTTGTGAAAAACCTTTAGCAACTAGACGTGCACGGAAACGAACTTTGTTATCACTGTCATATTTTTTTCGAAGTACCCATCTACACTGTACAACTCTACCATCTTGTGGACTATCACATAACTCCCATGCATCATTTTCTTTGAAACACTGTAGTTCTTCTTGCATGGCCAACATCCACTGTTTCTTTTCTGGTCCGTTTAAAGCAGCATGCAGTGTCAAACCTTCCCCATCATCATAGGTTTCAGCGCTTGTACAAAGATTCGACATACCATATCTCTCTGGTGGTTTCCGTGTTCGACTAGGTCTGTCCATGACATCTTCATTTTCACACTGAAGTGTACTCTCTGAGTCTTCATAATCACTTGGAACATATGTTTTATCACTGTCATCATCATCGGAATAATGATTTTCACCGTTGGAGTTATCTTCAAGACTAGATGTTGATTCAAAACTTGTTGCCTTCTGACCTTGTTGTTCTGGTTGAACCTCATCCCCCACTGAAGCAACATTCTGGTCTTGCACTTGAATCATACATTCAGAATTGATTTCTGGCTCGATAATAACCACATCTCTACTTGTAAACACAGTCCTTGTTTCTGGATTATAGACTCTGTATCCCTTTATGTTATCTGGATATCCTGTAAGAATACATTTCACAGATTTTTTGTCCCATTTCTTACGCTTTTGTTTAGCAACATGTACCATGACAGTGCTACCAAATATTCTAATATGACTGATATCTGGTTTTGTCCCAGTCCATAGTTCATATGGTGTTCTATTATCCAACGCAGCAGCCACAGTTCGATTCTGTAGGTACACTGCCGTATTAGTGGCCTCACCCCAAAATTCTTTTCCCAGGTTTGCATCGAACAGTAGACACCTCGCTTTTTCTACGATTGTGCGATTGAATCTTTCACATAAACCATTTTGTTCTGGGGTGTATGGGTTGCTTTTTTTTTTTTTTTATTGTTCTTTTTGTTTGATTTTCCACCTGTGCTTTGAATATCTTGAAATACTTCAGAGCCTCATTTTTGTGCTTCAGAAAATAAACAAATGTTGTGCGACTGTAATCATCGACAAATAATAAAAAATACCTTGCTCCTCCTATCGATGTAGTCTCCATAGGGCCACAAATGTCTGTGTGCACTAAATCTAGCAAGTTACTGCTTCTCTGACCACTGCCTTTAAATGGTAAGCGACACTGTTTACCTTCACAACATGTTGTGCAAGAAGCCTTGCTTATTTCTGCTTTTTCATCAAATGACATTCCCAAGACAGCATTTTTCATTTTATTTAAGTATTCCTTGTTGACATGTCCTAATCTGCGATGCCATGTTACTCCTGACACAGCTGATGCAGCCAAATACTCCTGGGATACCAAGTTCACTTTGTATACCCCATTGACCAATACCGCTGTAGCGACTAACTGTTGTTTTTTATTGTAAACACAACAGCCTTTATCTGTAAAAGACACACTGTTTCCTTTTTTAATTAGTTGACTGACTGACAGTAGGTTAGTAGTCAGAGTAGGTATACAGCATACGTCTTCTATCACGATGTCGTACTCGCAATCATCAGTTGTAGTCGTTATTTTAACATTGCCAGAACATAATACTGTCATCTTTTCACTATTAGCTACGACAATTCCTTTATTTTGTTCATATCTGGCATTCATAACCCAACTTTCGTTTGCTGTTAGGTGTACACTTGCCCCGGAGTCGATGTACCAATCATTTTTGTTGAAATTCGTACTTAAAAATACTGCACTAAATGCGTTTGACTGCATTCTTTCTTTATTTTTCTTATTTGCAGAATTATTTTCGTTATACATGCACTGATTTTTGTAATGGCCGATTTGTTTACACCGGTAACATTTCACCGTCTTGACGTTTGACTTCGACGCAACAGTAGTACCAACGTCATTATTTTTCTTGGCCATAGACAAATTATTCTTATTTTGTTTTGCATGATTTGCATGACTGACGAAAGCACCGTTCGTTTCGCTCTCGTTATAATCTACCGACTCCATGTCTAATAATTTTGTCTTGATATTGTCTGCCGTAATAGAAATGCCCGAATGTTCAATTGCCATGATCATTGGAGCAAATCGATCAGGCAATCCAGCCAACAACAATGACCCCGTCCATTGATCGTTAATTTCAAACCCTGTTCCACTTAATTTCTGTGCTGTATCGATAATCTGCGTCACATATGACGTCATCGAACTGCAATTATCTCGCCGGATTGAAATCAAATTTCTCAACAGACTTATTCTCCGTGAAAAACCACTATCATCAAATAATTCCCGTAGTTTATTCCACAATTCTTTCGACGATTTCACGGTTTTGACGTGAACATACAACGACGGGTCGATTGTCATAATCAATTTGGCTTTAGTTTTTTCGTCATCCGCGCTTGCTATTTCTTTTCCCGGTTCTGGCTTGATACAATGCTTCATGCCTTCGAGAATTAAGAAATTTTCTGCAGCGAAACACCACTCCGAATAATTATCGCGTCCCTTTAGTTTTGGCACATTGATAAGGTAGTTTGTAGCCATTTTGACGAACAGTTTCTACACTTATACACTGCGATAATTAATACGATCACAGCTAAATCGCACTGAATAGTACTGTCTTTTAACACTTGCTTTACTGCAAAATTCTTGTTAAAACGACTCAATACCGCGATTTTCATGAGCGTACGGCCCATAACCTATAGTAAAACAACGTATTTGGTATGACGAATGGAACAAAAGTTTTTATTTTTCTTTAAACAATAGAACAAACATCATGTCCATCGACAACATACTACAGATGACATATTGTGTAGATATTAAATCTTTAACAAAAACGTAACGTAATTTTCGGGTTGGGGGCCAAAAGTAAAGGATTTAAGAATATTTTTGTTGTTTGTACACCATACTCAGTCTACATACCAAAGGAGAACATCAGGTTTGGGCCTGAAGCGATCAGCTTGTTCAATACTCTCAAAGTAGATACTATGTGTGCGCGGTGCGTAAGACGACTATATTTCATTATTCCCATCATTTTCCGCAAAAACGGAATATGCACAATGTGGTAACAATATCCTCGATCTAAAAAGCGATGTCTCATGCATGTTCATATTCCAGGCCCAAGGTCCTTAAGAAAGTTGCTGGTCTCCTTTCAGCTTTCTAAGTACCAGAGCTATGCAATTGAAACTTTGTGCTTTTAATAAGTCTATTATTGTCATCATATCCTGAAAATTTGAACGATCTGGTATATCGTAAACTGACGTTATGAAGGTTCAAAAAAACGACGAAGCACTTCGTGAAAAGGTAGGTAGTGCCCTTGCGCTTCGCTCAGCTCGTCTTGGCACGGGGGCACTGCCGTGCCCCCAGATTATGTAGATTTAGTTAAGAAGACTGCATTGTTAGTTTCAAATAAGTAGATGGAAATTATTTTCATACTGATACATTATAATACCGCTCTTTTTCCCCTTCATTTTTCAATTTGTGCGTTGCTGTTAAATCAATCATTCATACATTTTAATTAAGAAGAATGTACTGATGTAAAATATGCATGAAATTAAAAAATACCTGATAAATTTACTCCAAAAAAAACCCTGTTGATAAAATTCGTGTAACTTTAAACATGTGAAAATCAAAAGCTCAAAATGAAATAAAAGGCGAATTTAATGAAGCTACTTATAATTGCTTTAAAGCAAATAAAACGCAATGATATGCAAATAAAAGCGACAGATGCAAATTACATTTGCGACGTGGACGGTAAGTTGAATTCGAACTGCAGGAAATTAACACAAGGATCGTTCGTGACAATTACATCGTTTTGCAACTTGCAGCTGACTCTGACAACAACCAGTAAATAAAAGGTAAATTTAGACAAGAATGTAAAATAGCAAATATCGATAGACTCCAGCCTGAATTTTTATTTTACCTATCAGAAGTGCTGTTGGAAATAGTTTTATTTACAAAGTATTGGGCTTATTACATTTTACTACACTAGTTTTGTATTTAAAGAGGCACACTCTTAGGGTATTACCAGACCAATCGATTGATGTTGTCCATCGACAAATTGATCGATTGGTCTGGTGACACCCTTAGAAGTTCTAGTAAAGTTGAAAGTTACAGATTGTCTGAAAAGAAAGTAGCAATTATTTCGCGTGCGAGTACTAAAATGTTAGGTATCTTAAAGAGAGGCGTGGGCGGAATACGAGTTAATTAAAGGTTCAAATCCTCACACTCTGATACTACGATCCCTTTTATTGCTTACTAGTGGGATGGTCACGTACAACCAGTTTGCACACACCCGTAACGTAAAAACAAACATTTATCTATCATATAAATTACAACTTCGGTTTGAGTTTGTACCAAATAAATTGGGAACACTGAAAAAAGTAAAAGAGAGTGCTTAGTGAAGAGTCCCGGCCGCGACGCTATTTTTTTAAGCATTCTAACATTTTCTACATCTACATTTTAAGCGCCGCGCCATTTTCCGAGAATATTTGTACGAAAATCTAATGACTGATCATTAACTTTTCGCCTATTTTTGAGTGATTTAAACCAAACATAAATCACTCACCTCACACTGTAGGAGTATTTAATTTTGTTATTACAAAGAATAAAATATTTTTACTGAATTGGTATCAAGAGTCTTTTTGTCAGGACAGTGATGTGTAGTCATATAATTTTTGTTATGTGACCCACTGTTCTCGTTAACTGTTACGCAGGGAAGTAACATATCACTACATAAATTGAGAGCGACATATCGCCAATTAGATTTGTAGCGAGCGTAGTAAGATGAATTTGTACAGAATGAAATTTACACGAGGCTCGTTTTATTAATTCATTAATGACTGATTGATTTGATCTAACAGACAGTTTTGTGAGTGAATTAATCCTCATTTACTGTGATTAACCCGGTAGTTCTCGGCAGTTAATTAGTGATAAGGTCAGTCGGCCAGTTATGCCATTCCTTATATTGTTCATTTCTGCTTTGTTTATTCTTAAGCATGTTGCAAAACATTTCTAAAACACAATAGTGAACAAATGTTTTAACAAGTAAGTATAAAAAATACACTTTGATTTAATATAGGTATTTCTTAAGATTATAATCGTGGAAATGTCGAACACATGACCCATGCTGACGTCACGCTAGTCCTGAATCACGTTATCAATGTTTTCTATACCGCTTTCATAGTTGCAAGTTTTAAACGTGAGTAGTAGTAGTAGGCGCTCAACCTTTCCCAACGCGTGACACCTCGCCTGGCGAGAGGTTTCCCTGTATTACGTAACCCTCATTTAATTGCGAAATTTTTCTGAACGCATGAATGACACAATAACAAGCCACAAAACCACTGTTGGTCTTGAGTGTCCTACCACTTTATTCCTCAATATCAAGGAGAAGAACGTAAATGTGTAAATGCTACAGATAAAATGTAATTAATCATATTTTCTCGGTAACATCACAATTATGAAATATTACGAGTTTATCTGACTGCTCATTAAATTCTTGTATTCCAGTAAAGCCAAAGGCTTAATATTTCTTTACTATAAATAAATCAAAGTGTACCTACTTGAAATGCTATTTATAAAGCACGTTGATTACCATTTACTCCGATTAATTAACCGACTTGTTAGTTAGTCCTTCAGTGTTTCGAAAGCAAATATCTTAAAATTGGCTTAGTAAGAAGTAATTAAATTAACAATATACTTCCCTATAAACATTGAATTGATTGACTGGCTTTTATAATCAGTATATGCGTAGATTATTTAAGGTCGAAAAGTCGATATTTTGTTTATTTTATTTCCTTCCTTCAATATAAATATTAAATACCGCAAAACCATAATAGCTCCATTATGTTATATTCCGTGTCAAGTTGTCATAGAAAACATACAAAGGACAGACATAATTATACAGACAGTACCCAAATTTCAACTCATCCTAGCAAAGAATTTAATCCAACGCTTTCAAATGGCTATGTTTAGGTAATTTGAGTATTATATCTCCAAAATTTTACTTAAATTCCGCTCACAAGATTTCCGGACGGAGCAGGCTGTCTCAAACAATAGTCGGTGACAAAAAGACGGTTAATTTCATGCGGACTGGCAAAATTAACTATTGTTGGGTATTTCAAGAAAAACCAACCAACGTTACGTCACCGAGGGCTTATTGTAATAGTAAAAAAGACGTTAGCCAGTGACGTCGGCACAGCTTTCTCTCACATTTGTATTCGTGATTCGGGACAGAATTGTTAAAACAGCTTTTTATAACAATACTAACTTTTATCTACGGCTTCACCCGCGTGGTCACTGGGACTTCACAATTAGTTTCTAATCGATGTAATATTTGTATAAAGCTCTTATGTTACTGAATGACTGACTGAAAGACAACGCGTATCTAAAACTACTGAACGTAACAAGCTTTTTGTCATGTATGTTCCTCGGAGGTGTAGAGAAACACTAAGAGACACTTTTTGTGGAGTGTAGAGCACTAAGATAAGATTTTTGGAAAGGTGGGGGGAAAGCACTAGCTTTCCTCTTGGAACTAGAGGGAACTGATTCAAGTATCTAAAAAATCCGAAAATTTTAATGCCTTGGAAAATAACGGAAAAAGGAAATTTAACTTCAATATTGTTGTAGGTATAACATACCTAACCCATAGAAAAATAAATGTTTGTTATTGTGTGAACGTGTACAGATCAATTTATAACTTTCAAATATCTGTTACAATTATTTTATTATATTGCCTTTCATCATAAATCCTTTATATTTAATATCTATTTAATATTAACTCTAACCTGTTATTATATTTAAACCAGGTCTGCTATCTTCTGTATCAAGCGGCATCGGTTTACGACCAAACATAACACCCATGACCCGAAGATACTCTGAAGATGCGACAGATTGTAATAATTTTATTGCCCCGAGTGGGTTCAGATTGTAAACAGAATAGCAGTTTATTTCTCCACTCGACCTTCCATAATCGTATTAAGTCACTTCATATATTATATAGCCTGCGAACAAAGGACCCACTACAAAAGTAATTCGTTGCTCAGATTTCACCGTTATTATAAATAGTTAAGCAAGCTCGCCTCAGGCACGGCTTAAGCCGTGAAAATCCTTTTCCTCGACATTACGTGTATAAAGGTCTATGTCAATCGTGTTAGTTTCATTAACTTGTAGTGGTTTGAAATGAAATGTCGTTGTATATTTGATTGTTAGAAGATAACTTACTCGTAGAGTGAAATTTTAAAAACGTTGGGTTTTGTAACACGAGCGAGAAGCTATGTAAAGACGTCATTAATTTGGAACAAAAAGGAGGGTTTTAATTTAAATAATAAATACAAAGAAAAGTAAAAAAGAAAACAAGATAAGAGTTAAAAAAATCTTTATTTATTTTAAGTTCAATATGAAAGAAACTATCAAATTCAATTTAAGAGTTTGAATTAAAACCAATTTTGATGTTTCCGCTTTAATAATATTCGTTTTATAATTATCCACTCTTTTTATATATAGACGACCCAGATGGCGCAACACGCCGGATCGCTGTTCCCAGGGTCCTGCGTTCGATTCCCAGCGAGGCGGCAATTGGGGTGATGAGTTTAAATTTCCGTTCTCGGTCTGGGTGTGTGTCCTTGTCTTGTGTGTTGTCCATGGCACTCACGACACAGGGAATCCTAGTGTGGGCCTATGAGTATGTAGCGTTATTATTATTATTATATATTCCTCGTTTTAGGCAACAAACCATTAGATATTATTATGGTTTTACTTAAAATAAAATCTAGTTTGTACTCTAATGTAGAACTCGTTTTTTCCGAGCCACTAACATTGTTTCACATTATACGCTAAACTAGGTATTTCCACTATTAAAATTTTGCCTTAAATATAATCTACTGCCTTCTTTTAAGAATATAGAGACGAAACATTTTATTTTGGTTCGAGTATCTTCATTACTTGTAAAATTCATATAACTAGATATATTATAATTAACAAATATATTCATATTTCCAGATCAGTTTTTGCGAAGATACCTAGGTCCGACAAAACCATTAGAGAGGTCTCAGGATGATAAATGATTAATGAGAACATGAACCAGATACTCTACTTATTAAGAGATGAAATTTTAATATGCATAATGTACCTACTAGCTGTTGCCGCGACCTGGCCCGCCCGGATCCACTGTAAACTTAAACTTTTATCTCATAATTTGTCCTCTTGGAGGAGGAATAAGACAAAATTTCTTCTTAGCGGACGACTACTATGTAGGTATAAACAAGCCTCCTCTCAAATTTCAACTTTATACGTACACAGAGGTTTTCGTTTTGCGTGTTGTGTATCGCTTTTACATAATTTTAAGTTTTTTTCGAGCTCTTAAACATCTGAATTAGGGATAACTTTATAATTATAATTAATGAGTTAATACACCTACTGTCTTTTGATATCAACGGTACCAAAGTATTAGGTGGGAACTGTTCAAATATTAACTTAGCGTGGTTTTAAAGTAGGTATTGTGATGAATAAAATAAGTAAATATTTTGAAAACCGCTTTGTTAAATTGCACAAAGAGCTGTTTGCGCTCAACAACGATTTTAATATATAAAAATGTTTGTTAATTTACGTAGTAACTACTTTGCTGACATGTAGGTTAGTTATAGACACTGTTGTAATAATTGTAGATGAACCTTGAAAAACAAAGACAGCATAAACACTCCTTTAATTTCGTAAAGCGTTTAAGAAAAGAAGTCACCAACTCAGAAACACTAAAGAAGGAAAGCTGAGAATAGATAATATCATATTCATAAAAGCAAAGAGGTGCAAAGAGCTTAAATAGAGCTTTATATCAACTGGTTGGCAAAGTAATTCTATCAGCGTCATCGTGCATGATTAGGTTGCGCTGACACTAGAATACTTAGGACCAACTTAACAGCGTAATCCTTTGACTGATTTAAGGAAGCGACGTCGCCATTACTCTTCTGAACTAGGAAGAGAATATTTTTAGATTTATCTGTCTCTACGTGCACGGATTTTAATATTTGTTAGACAAAGTTATTACGACTTTAATATTGAAAGACACGTACAAATAGGGAATATGCATGATTTTTTTTAATTGTTTTTATAGCTCATTTATGTTAATATAATACCGTAAAAAATATACGAGTCATGGGAAAGTCCAAATTTATTTTAAATTAATTAATGAAAATTGCAATGACATAAGGCCGATTCAAACGCCGCCCTTTTGGCGCGTTCTATGGTGACGTCATCGTTCGTCAGGTTGGAGTTGTTTACTTACAAGTGAGCGAGGTTGAGAAAGAGTATTTTATAGTACATATTAAATTTACGTTTTCTAGTTTAATTTCATAAACGGAAGTATGGATGGAAACCGAAGACCTTATTTTTGAAGAACGAAGAACTTGCCCCGACACTATAGACTAATTTTAATGACGTGCGATACGATTAAACGGTTTGTAAATTTTGTTTATTTATTAATTTGTTATTTTACAACGTAAAACTAAGTAACCGTGGGGCAGATTAAGAGGACTATTAGCATTCTTCCAGCAAATCTTCTATACGATGTTACACGTAAAATAACTATATACACAATTTAACTACATATATTATCTTCTCCGTAATGGTACGGGAGCCGACGATGCTAAATGTGGATTTACTCGAGCGTCATCGAGACCTATTGGGTTGCAAAGCTTAGATGATAAAAAGAAAAAATGTTATATAAAGTAGGTATACCTTTTCATCGGTGGGGGAAGCGGCTATACACTTTTGTATATGTAAAAAAAATAATGTCCATGTGGACATACTCGAGCGCTTCAGATATTGATAGCATCAATGTTCTAAGTATTTTTAATAATGTACTATGTTAATCTGATCGTTTGTTTGATGGGGGTGACCATACGTAAGGGTTGAAAATGAGTCAGAATAAATCTAATCGAGCACGTCAGATTTTCTAAGGGGGTGTTAAGTGAACCTAAAAAAAGCTCTCATTCAATAATCTGAGTATTTCGATGTGACGCAAACTCGCTACCATTATTATAATGTGCAAAAAAAATTCGAACATATATATGAGGCTCATATTTGGTGGAGGTACTTAACTGGGTACAAGGCATCCCCTGTACCTTAATCTGACGCGCTCGAGTAAATCCCAGATTCCCCTCTTCGGCTCCCCAGCTATAATGGAGAAGAAGTGGAAATTCAATTTCTATAGGTATTTCTAATTCACATTAGGTACCTACAGTTAACATCATACTTAGACACGTAATTATAAAGCACTTAAATGTAATATATGAAATTATCTTTAGTACTAAGCTATTTACATTTATTTCGAAGTGCTCTTGGAAATGAACAAGGGTTCCTATCGTAAGTAAAGTGTAATATAATAATGTTACGTCATTAGTTACGCGCTAATGTAGTTGAATAGCATTCGCAAAGTCATGTAGGGAACTTGGAAGCACTTGAGTAGCGTTAGTAATTTCCAGTCACATCTTTCGCTGACTTCAAATAAGGAAGAGGTTCTCAATTTGACTGTATTTTTATATTTGTTACATAGTAACTTTAAACTGTGAGAATCGATTTTAGTAATTTGTTTTTCTAAAGATGGCGATTATCGTCTGGTCCCTTACAAATTTTAGCGACATCTTGCGGATAGTTTTGCGTTATCAGTACTTATCGATGTTGAAGTCGGTAATTTTTTTGTATAAAGTTAGTCTCTTAATCCCGATTAATCCAGCAATTAGCACGTTAACCCATGCCTTCCATCAAGCTACTCGTATGGCTAGCTTTTATAACTTCTTACAGTACGCTGGTTTATCGTTTAGAATTGGGGTCACTATTCTAGGCCGCTATGAAATAGTACGAGCAAGTATTAAAGGCAACCCGTAATACTAGTTAAGTCTTTACTTATGTGCATGTCTTTGAGAGAAAATAAATATTTAAGTAACATTTTCCTAAGAAGGTTTTGAGCGGCATCCGATCTCTTTGGTGTCAAGTGCTGTAGACGCGAACGTTGCAAATTCTTCATAGATAAATGGAATTGGCGCTTCGCCATAGTCTCAAAGCTCTTTGAAGAAACTTAGCCTACTTCTTTCCGAATATTTATTACTCTATCAATAAAATCAATTTAATTAATTAATTTTGGTTGCTAGTAAATATCTAAAGAGCATTAAAATATTTTCGAGGCGCAAATTAATAAAGCTATCCTTTGCGGAGATAGAGGATATTCCGACGCACGTGTGGGTTAAATGAGAGTCTTGGGATAGATGTCGTAGGAGAGGCTTTCTAGTTTTTGATGACAACAGCTTTTTTATAGAAACCTGAAGGTGCTTCTCTACAAAATAATTATATAATAGGATCACACAAGGGAAGAGGTGCTTCCGTTGGAGTACTCACTACATCGGGGAAACTGAAGACTTAAATAGAACAGACAATTCGATTATACCCTACCCTCGAATACACTGCACTTTCGGATGTCACTAATGCATTGTTTCCACATAAAAATGCCAAATTCCTTTCGTTCAAGAAATATTATACGTCATGGTACCAGTGACTTCATGTGTAAATATGTGTAATGAGTAAGTCATGGTAACAGAAAAAAAACAAAAAGAATTCACAGTTTTAATAACAAATTCTAAACGGTATCTGAGCTTTGCATTGAAATTTTGAATTCTTCTGACCCAAGTGGACCTTCATTTGGGTAAATTGTTAAAATTGCTTTACAAAGTTAATCTCGTACTGCCTTAAAATAAATCATATTACAAGTAAGTTACACCAACTTGCGAGGTCTGTGTCTGTCTTTCTTTTGAAAGCTGATAAGTAGGTATTAGAATAAAGTTATTTATATCTATCGTTTGCTTTGGATATTTTAAATTCATGTTTTTCATATAAAAATACTTGGATACAAAGCTTTTGGAGTATTGTTTTTATAGTTTGATTAATGTGTCATTTATTAAAATACTTACTAAAATTTATTCACTAAACTTATTGGTACTAATCTTCCATGCTATGTTTATTAAGAACTACATTGATTTCGCGACTTAAATTTATTTACCTTTAAAGCCATGAAAATGATCCATTTAAAAACGCAATTTTAATTTCATCGGTGTTTCAATGTGTTCTGACGAACAGATTCATGATTAAGTATTTTCTAGTCCGTGAATTTCTTAAACGTACAAATTCATTTGCCAGAGTAAAAAAAATATCGCTAATGGCACATAATGTACTGAGCCTGACCTTAATATCGTCAGTCTTTTTCATATGCCCTGACAAGATATCTTGGAATATCCGTTCAAATCGGAGAAATCGATCAATTGAACAATTCGGAGGCTGATATTTGGAATTAAATAAATTCCATTTGATTCGATGAAAAATGTGAACCAAAAAGTTGTCCGTACCTACTCTGCGAAGATTGTTCTTATGGCTGTCATACTAGACTATAAACCATTTCTTTCATCATCATCGTCATCATCTCAACCCATCATGGCCAACTATTGAGCACGCATCACTTCTTAGATGGAGAAGTTTTTTTGAAACAATTTTTGTCAAACGATTTTTTAATTTGAAAAAGTTGCCACCTTACTGCGATTCCATCTGATAGTATGTTGCATTGTAGCCCATACAAGTTTAAACGTTTGGGTTCTTATTATCACGATTCTCTTAAGGAAAACGCCTACAATTTACGTAATGGTTTTAAAGCGAAATATTCCGGTAAAACTTTTTAATCTCTTGCAAACATTATAAAGAGCGTTCCTTCCTTTTTCCTACTTACTAATTCGTGACCCCGAGCCAAGGGGTTTATCCTCGACGTGACGTCACGACACCAGTATAGAAACGTGCTCAACCGTTCATCCGAGCACCACTCGATGGTAACAAAGAAATAATGTAGAGCTAGTTTGTAGTCTTGACTCGTACGTAGTTCATAAAACAGACGAAACTTGAATTTGGCTCAATAAGATCCTCATTAATTCATTTTGTTTATTAGGTATACTAGCAAATTAATATTAGGGGGTCGAATCAATGCTGAGTTTTTAAACAAAAACGTAGGCAATTTTTTATATATATTCAGAGACTTACGAGTATATAAATATTTGGACATACGGATAGATAGATGAGATTAATAAAAGGATCTATTTTTTAATAAATCTAGCTAAAATTTCATTACGTATTCTTTGAAAGATAAATTGTGAAAGTTTTCCCAGAAAGGTGCCGCTATTTTTTAAGAATTGTGTAAGCTTAATATCTGTAAGACCTTGGGCTATTGAATTAATTATCAAGTATTTTATTATCATATATATTTTATAAATTTTCTCAAATGTGAATCATAATATATAGTTTGCGTTAAATATTCTATTTACGAATAACGTATTACTAAGCTTTTTGAATCCTACTGCGAAAATTAAATCAGCGCTTGTAGTGCATAAGATACCATTGAGATCTGAGACAGAACGTGGCCTCTAGACCTAGACGTGTTCAGGGCGATATTTACATAATGTTTATTCCTTTGCAATAAAAAATAAATTTTCTACATAGACATTCCTAAAAAATTTTCTACAGCAGAACTCCGAATTAGTGAATCAGTTTGATACAGAACAATCGGTTACAGACGCATCGAGTACAGTCATATAGTATAAAGTTTGGAATTACAACAATTTGGATACCAAAGCAAATTTAGTTCGAAACTTCGATTCGTGGAAATCAAATGACAAATTTGGCTCTGACGAATAATACTAATATTTGTACAATTAGGTTCGTATCTCAGAGGACTGAACTTTTGTTGAATTTCGATGATTGAAGTCAAACCATTGTAGCAGAAGTCATTCAATAATTCCGCTGACTCTACGTCAGTAACAATACGCATTAAACTTCCGTCTTTTATCTTTATGAATGACGAAATGGGTCAGTAAATAGATAGCTTTAAAAACTTTTCATATTTTCCACGGTACTACGTCAATTTTATTTTGTTATTTGTATTCTCGTTACAACCGTAGCTCTAACTGAATCTTATTATTATTCTGTTAATCTAAATCTGGTTACACTTTTTGTAAGCAGACTATATTAGATTTCAAGTAGAGTAACACAGTCATATAGATGTATCGTTTGATCGATTTAGATCTGTTAATTTTTCCCACCATCCAATTCCCGATTTGAGTATTTTTCTATTTTATTCACCGAAAGGATTATGCTGTATGTATATATGTTACCGTTAATTTGCGTAAATCAGATAGAATGCAGATTAACGAGGTATTCTGCAGATTATCTGGCTAAGTCAGTTAAAGTGGAAAAACTATAATTGAGTTCATACATTAACTAGTTAATCTGCAAACTTCCTAGCTAATCTGCAGACTAACGACCATGCATACGGTAAAGTCTATAAAATAGGGTCTTGTTTGAACGTCAATTGTTAAAAACGAGTAACATTGAACGGAAACATAAAGATTGAGTTGATTTTGGATATAAAACAATGAATACTCATTTCCATTACTACTCAGTCAAATTCTTCAAGGTAGGTAGGTAGGTCGAATTGATTACAGAACCGAATTAGCCTACCCCTACTCCACGTAGTCTTGTATGCCCTACCCCTAGAGTGTTTTTTAGAACCCGGAGGCGCGGAGGGAGGGCAGGCCCCGCCCGCTGTAACAAAACGCAGACACCCGGGCGAGCCGGAGCGGCTGAGGCTGGTCGCCGAAGGCGACCAACAAGCCGAAGCTGCGTAGGCGAGCGTGGGTGTCTGGGCTTTGTTACGCAAGGGCGAAGGGGCTGCACCTTCCGCAGCGCCGGAGACGTCACGGTTCGAAGTTATGCCCTATTTTCCGCGTTTTTACGATTTGACCAAATCTCGATCGATCGGCCAGATCGATCATTTAATGATGTGAGCAAATCTACGATGTGGCCACGACATCAACACAAATTGGTACTCAGGTAGCCAGTCTTCCGCAATTTAACGATGTACCATCCGTTACTGTGCAGACTAACTGGGTAAAGTGCAAATAAGACCTTTTTTTACACTTTAACGTATCGTATCGGTGTATCTGCAGATTACCTAGTTATGTGCACATTAGCTTATTACGCATTTTAACGGTAACATATACATCTGTTATCTTTAACCCATAACAAATATGTTACATTTTATTGAGACCCAATCAACTACCTTATCATGTTGAATTCTGTTAAACAAATGATAAATAAAAAAAATCGGCCAAGTGCGAGTCGGACTCGCGCACGAAGGGTTCCGTACCATTATGTATAAAAACGCCAAATAAATCTGGTCTGTTGTATGAAAGCCTCACTTAAATATTTAATTGTTTTATTCCGTGGTTTTATTGTAGCCACATCTTACACACAACGCCATCTCTTGGACCGAAAGGTAACTCAACTATCTACTAGATTCTAAAACTACTTAAAACCACTTAAATATTTATTCTTTTAGTATTTGTTGTTGTAGCGGCAACAGAAATACATCATCTGTGAAAATTTCAACTTGATAACTATTACGGTTTATGAGATACAGCCTGGTGACGGACGGACGGACGGACAGCGAAGTCTCAGTAATAGGGTCCCGTTTTACCCTTTGGGTACGGAACCCTAAAAAGATACATGTACCAATTAGTCTGCTTGGTGGTAGCCGATAATTTCTGAACCAATGATTTTAATTTTTTCAAATAATTTCTTCTTATAGGTAGTATACTACTAGACTTATGCACGTAAGTATTTTGATTCTATTGCTATGTACCAAAACAAATCCCAGCGATGTTTGTGACTATCATAAAAGTTCTGTTTGAAATTTTCACCTCCAGTCTACAATGAACCTTAATCACAAGGGCGGAGCGCTAGTATTTGTGTGGGTTCCCATTAAAAGGAGTTACAGTTCAAATGCGAAGGGAGTTAGTACCTACTACTTTCTTTCAAAAGTCAGTTGTGAAATTTGTTGATCGTGCTTCGATTGTGGTTTCGTATAGGTAAGCCTTCATTTTGATGGTCGTACTAACGATTCTTTGTGACATATTGTATTGTAAATAATTGTAATTCATTGTATTACGTTTTATACAGCAAATGTTTGAGAACTGAGTTTTAGCCATTAAAATAAGGTATTTATAAGAATCAGATAATAATATTATAATTATAATAAACGTTAGTTTACTACGACAAAAATAATCGTAAGGTTTAAATATTGAACCGGCTCCTAAACATTTTAGCCATACGATTCATACCCATACGTTACGTAAACCATTTTTTAAGTAACTTTGGTCTCGGGAAATATTCAATCATCAAAATGACACTATTGATAGGTTGTTCTCGTAATCACATCGTGTAAAGAGCAAAACCACGAACAATATTTCCTGAGGTTCCTTTCAAAACAGACACAGTACAAGGACACGAAAACACAGATATAAGAAATATTTATTGGCAATAAATGACGAACGCGGCAGTGGCCGGCGATCTGGCGAGCTTGCGCAAGTAAATTTAATTTGGACAGCTAGTAGTGCCTCCAATCCTTCAAAGTTCTGTGGATAATCTACCATGCGTTCCTTGACATATATGTATAGGGTGTCCCAAAATTCACGCAAAAAGTAATTTTGATAGAAAACACAGGTTTATAATTAAAAATTGTATTTTTTTTTATTGTTTTATATAATATACAGCATAGGGTTATGTATGGAATAGCATATTGGGTAAATGGCCTCCACGACTTTGATGGCACATACGTACTCTTTTGTTGAAATTTTCCATGGCTTTTTGCATAAATGTGGCTGTATTTCGTTGATACAGCGCTCAATTTCCTCCTTCAAAGAAAAAATCCAACGACGTTAAATCGCATGATCTGGGCGGCCAATTCTGATCACCAAAACGGGAAGTTACACGAACAGAATGCATGGCATGTGGTACCGTCTTGTTGAAACCACATGCCGTCCACATCCATATCTAGTGTAGCGCTCCATTTTTAATAACCCTGAACTGTCAGCTGTCACGCTGTATTTTTTTGGTTGGCAACACTTTACCGCACAAATGGCGCAAAATTCAAATCTTGCGTGATTTTTGGGACACCCGTTATATTTCGGGTAGCACATTGCTTCACTATGCCCGAGTATGAAATTGTCATTCCCCACTAAAAACAAATTATTGACATGTAGGTACCTACTCATAGTCTTTACTTACGACATTTTAAATAATTGCCGTCAGTGAAATTTTCCTTAATCAGAGGAGGGGCGAAAGAATGCTTTTGTATGAGATGCAATTAAAACAAACATATAGAAACCAAACACTGTGTAGAAATAGATAGGTATCTAGGTACTACCTTATTAGTTCGCGAAACTAGCCTCTATCAACACAAGCTTTGTGCACAACGCATTATACATGTAAAATAAATGAACTTCCGTCAGTCCACAGTCTTTATAGTATAGTTTCTTTTCATAGAGATAGGAATTTTGTACTGGTAGGTGCAATACGTAAATGACGTTACTTCAATAAAAAATAAAAAGATTTTTCTTGGCGGTCATTGCTAACTCCCAAAATTAAATGCATTCTCAATGTAAAGTTTGAAATGAGTCCCAGCAGAAGTCAGAAATATTTTTAGTAGTTCTAAAAATTTTCAATTTTCAACCTAACTAGAGACAGAAGAACATTATTGAATCATTTATTGGAATTGGACTGTTTTTAATTATATTCACAATTATCCTACTAATATTATAAATGTGAAAGTTTGTGTATTTGTTACTCCTTCACGCAAAAACTACTGAACCGATTTTCATGAAATTTGGCACACACATAGAGGGCAACTTAGATTAACATATAGGATATTTTTTATCCCGGAATTCCCGCGGGATCAGGATTCACGCGGAAAAAACTCCAATACGCGAAGTCGCGGGCTTAGATTTTTATGGGACTTTCACTGGGGTTAGAGAAGGTTCTAGAGCAACACATAGGCTACTTATTATCCCGGAATTCTAGCGGGATCAGGATTCACACGGGAAAAACTCCAATGCGCCACGTCGCGTCGCGAGCTTAGATTTTTATGGGACTTTCATTGGGAGATAGAGGAAGTTGTGAAGTAACATAATATATAGGTTACTTTTTATCCCGAAATTCCCACAGGATCAGGATTCACGCAGGAAAAACTCCTATGCGCGAAAGCGCGGGCTTAAATTTTTATGCGACTTTCACTAAGAAATAGAGGAGGTTCTGGAACAACACATAGGCTACTTATTATATAACAAAATTCCGGCGGGATCAGGATTCACGCGGAAAAAACTCTTATGTGTGAAGTAGCGGACTTAGATTTTATGGGACTTTCATTAGGAGATAGAAGAGGTTCTAGAGCAACACATATGCTACTTATTATCCCGGAATTTCGGCGGGATCAGGATTCACGCGGGAAAAACTCCTATGTGCGAACGCGCGGGCTTGAATTTTTATGCTACTTTTATTGCGAGGTAGAGGAGGTTCTGGAGCAATGTATTAGGCTACTTTTTTTCCGGACTTCCCGTGGGATCATGATTCACACGGAAAAATCGCCTATGCGCCAAGTCGCAGGCTAACATTTTTATGGGACTTTCACTTGGAGATAGAGGAAGTTGTATGCCTATATGTTATTTTATCCCGGAATTCCCGCGAGATCAGGATTCACGCGGTAAAAACTCATCCCCGGGAACGAGGTCGTGGGTTCAGATGTTTATGGGATTTCAGAGGGACGTAGAGGAGGTTATGGAGCATTATATAAGCTACTTTTTGTTCTGGACTGCCCGCGGGATCGAGATTTACGCGGGAAAAACTCCCTTGAACGAATGAAGTCGCGGGCTCATTAATATCTATATATCGGGATATCTACATATCGGGAATCGAACCGGCTCTATTTCTCATGACCAACTTTAAGTTGTTTTCTCGAGGGTCAGCATCACTTCTGGTCTTTATGTCTTGGCACCCGAATGAAAAACTGCCAATATAGTTTAAAAATATATATTTTTTAATTATCGTGGTTAAACTTATGCCTAAAGTTTGGAATTAAAAAACTCGACGTTTATATCTTAAAGTCTTTTTATCGATTTTCTCAAGAACATAACGGATTTTTGTGCGGTATGACTAAAAAATCAACTGTTCTTAATTTGTGTGGAGCAATATATTTTCTAAGCGACTATTTATCTTAGAATTCTCGCGGGGTCGGGATTCACGCAGGAAAAACTTTGTGACACACTGAGTTCCACGCGAGCGGAGCCGCGGGCAACAGCTAGTTACCTATAATTAAAAACTGAACAATTCTTGAATTTTAGAATAATTATCATGTTGAATTGTAAACCTACTTCAAAAATAGTTCAGTCAAAACCGACAGTTCTATAAATGCATGT
This sequence comes from Hesperia comma, assembly GCA_905404135.1. Classification (NCBI taxonomy): domain Eukaryota; kingdom Metazoa; phylum Arthropoda; class Insecta; order Lepidoptera; family Hesperiidae; genus Hesperia; species Hesperia comma. Next base: position 6,737,157 of record FR990021.1, on the reverse strand, counting down.
TAGAGATAACTCAAAAACTTCTCGTCTGATCGTGCTCAAATTTTAAAGGGACATGACAAACGCCAGCTTTTGAATATAAACAAAATATCGCTGGAAATACATAAATACTTATGAAGGCATTTTTCATAAAATTTCTTTTCCAAGTCAGTTAAAAAGTAAATTTCAGAAGTTTCTGGATTGGTAGGGGCTTTATTTACATCTATATGAGACCAGCTCAAGCTTCTTCGTGTATGTTGCATCCTGATGGAGAATAGTTGAGGCTATAACTCCAGATCTCGCTCACTGAAGATTACCAAGCTCTGTATTAGGTACCAAGCTTAATTCTGACAGTACATGCATAGTACACAGTGCTGCCACCGTCCCGTGGCTAAAATCGAACCTGAAATATTGCATACTTATTTCGGTAACAGGGATCAGGCAGCTAGTCATAATTTGCACCTTGTTTGCACGTTGCGTAAACGTTCGGTCGGCGCGAGTGATGTCGTTGCATCATTTTACATAGATTACTATGGTAAAACGTTATTAAATCAAAGCGCACACACACACGGTGCAGTGCGTCGACGCTGACTGATCATAGTCCCCGCTACAACGCATCGCTGACGCAAAGCTTACAGGTAAGTAGGGCCTACTGTTCACGTAAACCGCACGCTATCGTCAAGGCCTAGGCCTAAGGCCTACTGTCCACGGACGCGTCAAATGACGAATGCATGCAACTTACAAATGAAAGCAGGCGTATTTTGCATATTTGTTGTGTCGAACCGTGGACAAAAATTTGATTATTTCTAAGCAAGATGCAAGCAATTGATTGCTTATTTATCTTTTACTTACATAAAAAAACCGTAAGAGGTAAATAGGAGTATTTAGAAAGTAATCAATTGCGCACATGAACTCATAGTAAAATAGTAAATAAGGTAGTTAGAAAGTGAAAAAGTACAAAAGCATGATAAGCGAGAATTTTAATCATTAATTTATTTTTGTAAAAAGCCAATAACTTAACCTTGAAGTATTTCCAATTCAAAGGCTTCTACTCGAATCCCAAATCCCCAGCTCATAAAAATATATAGCTCCTTTGTCCCACTATGCAAGCAATGCATGGTAGTACTTATTTTGACGAAAGCAGAATAGCTTTCGCAGATGGGTATTTCCCTTGAGACTGCCGATAGTGTAATACTTTGAACCTGTAAGATAACATACTAATTATTGGGTTTCATCTATTTATAAGAGCTTTTGGAGGATCTATGTTGGAGTAACTTCTTCTCTTGCTCTACATGGCATTACTCCAAGATATTTCGTGCCCTGTACAGCACACTCCCTGTTGTAAATTCGAGCCATATCAGTTGTACTTATACAAAATCTAAAGAATACGTGTTGATAATCAAGTTATTAATAAATAACGCTACACGTTCATAGCCTCACATTACAATTCCCTGTGTCATGGGCGCCATGGACAACACACTTTCTCAGATTCTCAGATTGCATTGTAAAATTACAGTGTAGTGGCATATAAAGCCTTCGACTGGCTCTCGTGACTGATAAGCCTTATGGTAAACTAAACCACGCTGCTCCATTACAAGTTAGCAAACCCAAAGATAAGTTTTATAAGAACTCTTGAAATAAAATATTTAAGTATATTTGTTACACTAAAAGACCTTGAGAAAACTTCGAGTTTCATTAGATTCAATAAATCGCTACATTGGCTTATTCTTGTGACACTTTTATTGTGCCCTTATTAGTTGGGAAAAGTTTCCTCTCCCGAGTATCATTTGAGAATTTACGACTCTATTATCTCCTTCTCGCACGTATGACAACTGACGCGAAATGTGAATATTTTATGCCTCTGTGCACATGCTCTGAAGGCGTATTAAGAAAACCAACCATTTTATCACATCATAAACCTATCGCGAAATAAAATTTATCAAGGTACCTGAAATTGAACCAGATCGGATTAAATTGAATATAAAAAATGTACGAGGCGCAAGGCTGTCGCTTCTTGAAATAATCAACTAGGCAGAGTTTTGTTCTAAAATGTCTTTGTAAATGTGTTGCAAATTCAATCCCTAGATTTCCTTGTAAGCTACAAAATTATTTAACATTTTTGTCGTGAACATGATTGTGTCATAAATGATCGTTTATTTGTGTAGATGGGTTTTTATATAGCATAAGGGTAATAGTAAAGCATGCAGAAATACCCTCACGCCGGATGCCGAATCGGATCCAGTTAGTTAGTCCAACTACGTTATTTATTATTTTTTAAGTATATCCTCTAATACATTAAATACTCTTCTTATTCGTTTGCTCTTGACAGAGCAGTCGTGGTCATGCATGTTGTGTAGAGGTGCGCAGAACCATAGCTCTCCATTTGTCCCGAACAGTTGCATGGCGGGCATTTTCGTTGATGGTTTTGTTGGTCAGGGTCTTAATCTGGTCGGTCCAGCGTAGCGGGGATCTCCCTCGAGGTCTATTCCCATCTACTCTTCCCTACACAACCAGTCATTCCATGGCATTTAGACGGCGCGTGACATTTTGTGTTAACGACGGCAGAAAGGCGGGTCTTGATGCCAAGCTCATTCAGGATGGAGACGTTTGTGCGCCGTTGAGTCTACGATATGCGCAACATCCGTCTCCAGCACCACATCTCTAAGGCGTCAATTCGCTGACTTTCTCTTGATTTTATGGTCCATGTCTCCGCGCCGTATAAAAATATGGGGAATATTAGAGCCCTTACGAGTCGTACCTTGGTGGCTCTGGTTATGTTGCGGTCCCTCCATATCTTAGATAATCTGTCCATAGCCGATCTTGTGATAATAATACGCCGCTTTATCTCATCTTCAGAGCCGCCTTTGTTGGTTACTAAGGAACCCAGATATAAGTTACGTAAGATGATACTATGTCGCAGTTGGCTATTTTGGTCTTATGTGGCGTATTATTATCGCTCCTGTCAACAATCATCATCTTCGTTTTTTGTCTATTAATTTTAAGACCGTACTCCGAGTTGACATTCTCTACGCGAGTAAGGAGCTCTTCGATTTTTTCTTCAGTGGTTGCGAAAATAGTTGTATCGTCGGCGTACCGAAGATTGCAGATGTTTTTCCCACCTATAGGCACACCGTCAGTCCAATCTTCCAGGGCTATACGCATGATACATTATACCTAATATTCAAAAATTCAACAAACGTATTACCTCTATCATAAATATTCATTCTTGTATCGTTGCGAGTTACACGTCAGTAGAGTAGGTATGTCCCGTAGGTACAGTATGTCCCGGTCACGTAAATTATTTGTACACCATTCGAATTTCGAATTATCCCATGACTATCCCAAGTCAGTGTACCCAAGTGTAAAGTCTGATAGTCTCAGATGGCCAATAAAACAGCTCCTCCGCTTACGTTGATTAGCTCGCTCGATCAAACAGCATTCGACCCATGTTCAAGTTAACTACGCGTGACGTAATGACGTGCGTTCGACGCAAATTGTTACTACATTGAAAATTTCGAAGACAAAGTCGATCAGATTCGGAAATATTGCCGTCTCAATAAAGCAGTTGAGGGTTTAAGAAAATATGTCGGTGTTAGACATTGCTCCAGGGCATAGGCAATAAAAAGAAATTTTTATTTTCTTTAAACAAAAGAATATTGCATTTTTCATTTAGAAAATGTTTATTCGACTGTAAAGACTGATAAATTCAAAACATTTTCGAAAGAATAGCGTCAATAGTTATTTTCAATTTTCTTAGCTCGCTTGACAGAACAATGATTGATTCTCGGATAGATAAATTGTAGGAGGTATCGACGTTTTAGAGGTTCAACCCTAACTTGAAATGTTTGTCAATTCAATACAGTGCCCGAGGCATCATTTCAAATTCGAGTAAAAGTTCGACTAAGTTTCCTTGAACTTGTCGAACCCTTGTCGGCCTAACGAAAATTATGTTATAAGATAGTTTGTAGTTCTGAAATAACTTAGAAAAAAATCTTAGTGCCTATCTACTCAATAGACCTATGGTAATGCAATTTTGTTACTTGTTTACGTATCTTTAATGAATTATTTATAACTTAGATTATTTTAATTCATTATTTATCATTGCTTTCATAAAAGTGTTACGCGTGTATAGTTTTGCAGTCATTTCTTTTCTTCTATGCTTAATTATTTAATTTATTGTTTATCGCGTCCATCGGGCATGTAAATTACTACCGATATAAGATGCATGAGAAGCGCAGGCTTACCGTCTCTGCGAGACAGCTCTCAAAACGAAGAAGGAAGGTAAGAAGAAAAAAGTCCATTCTAATCGAACTAATACAGAGGCGTTAATAGCTCGGCGACTTACGTCGATCCTAAGTGATGGACCGAGTTAAGTAACAGAGACAGTTGACAGGGAGATGGGTAGTAAAATATCTTGAATTTTTCCGTGTTTCGGAGAGTACGTTAAGCCGTCACTCCCGGTGGGTATTATTAGTAACGATGATTAAGAATAGGTAAGTCACGTTGGCGGCCTCCGGTTGGTATATTAATTTTTGTAAGACTTTCAGGTGACATAAAAAAATTCAGCCTATACTTTAGGTACTTTTTTATAAGGAGGCCTAGAGCATAAATGCTCCTTAGTCCAAGTACTTAGTAGTTACATGAGACCCGTGTACCTTAGTTGGCAATTAACGGGTTGAAGGCAACTGTATTCGTATATTGAGAATACATATAATTGGCTCAAACACGACCCTGCGACTTTTCAACAGTAGGTAACGACGACGTTGCTTAGCAGGATGCGTTAGGAACAGGAGTGTTTAGCTTGGACTGATTGATGGATATACTATACACCTATATAGCCTAACTGCCTAAGCCTTTGGAATTTAAGAACATTTTGGTAAAATAACACTTGAACTAATTGCTCGCTAGAACCGTTCGAGACTTGTTCGAGTTAACTGCGCGTGTCGCAATGCAGTACCGACATTAGTCGACGCATTTTTTAAAAGTTAGAATTTTTAAGTAACAGGCTCTTAGGTAAAATATTTGCTTGCGTTGAACAAACATCTCGTTTTGGAAGGCAGATTTGCTCACTTAGTTTAAGTAATTAGGAGTTCATGTAAAAAAATGTTTCAACAATTACTTGTTTTTATTTGTTATTTGTATTATTGACTGGAAACCCGTTGATTGTTTGACATTCGATTTTAATGAAAAATGTACAATCAAAAGCCTTGTTGCCTACTCGCGCAAAAGCGTTGAAGTCAAAGGACCATTGATCTATAAGATATTCCTATCTCTATGCAAAGGACTTTGACTTCGACGCTTTTGCGATTGACAAGACGTGTCAAGGCGTTTGATTGGTAATTTTTCATGACGAAGTCGGTTTAGACGGAAACAAACATTTCTCCTTTCTCTGGCCGGCATCGCTTCAGGGACGCCGTCAGTGTAAGTGATACCTATCATATATGAACGTGACTCCTTAGCATCGGGCAGCTTTGCTAAAAAAATATATCACACAATACTATGAAGTTTGCAGTATTTGCAACCTGCTACGTTTCGTAAAATACTAGGTTACAATAATTACAAGAACACTTAATAATATAGAACTTATAATAAGGCAAACCTGACTGACTTACGAAGCTACTGTACCTAGAAACTTAAATTTTGATCCAGGGGTTCCTTTCATGATGTAAGTGAGCATTAAGAAAGGATTTTTTGAAATTCATCCCGTAAGAGGGTGAAATAAGAGGGTAAAGTTTAAACGAATCAAACGAGGCAAAGCCGCCAACGGTAACTGGTTTTTAATGTAGGTATTTGAATTGAAAATAATATGTATCGTCAAAACTTTGCTTTCTTATTGTACAGTAATTCAACATACGTTTTGCATAGGTAGTAAAATATAAAAGCATTGACAGAAAAATAAACTACTACTACTGTGGTATATTAATGAGCACAAAAATAGCTCTAATCGTACGAAATATGAAACTAAGTACGTAGGTACTTCACTTACCTACACGGTTTGTATAAGAAGCTTTTGACTGTAACTGCTATAACTGTGAAGAGTTTTGTTATATCTGACATACACATTACATTATCTATTCCTATTTCTTAAACATAAATAAACGATAACATAGTCGACAACTAATATGCTGGATGAAATGCAGAGGAAAAAAAAAGACGTGTGGCACTCGGAGACTGCCGCGGTAAAGCTATTGCATAGCATTATATATAAATTAACAAAACAAAAAATAATACTGCATTTGTGATAATAATAATAAAATGAATGTATATAGAGTAATAACTCATTTTCTTTCACAATTTTTTCGTGACTTTCTTCATTAATAAATGCACTTTGTTTATTCATATTTAAAACACTTTGTACACAAATTATACGAGTACAGATATTCACTGTTTTACAGTGGGATAAGAAAGTGGTGTACCAGTTTTCATTTAGTTGCCTAGTTATCAAAAGTTACATCAAAGTTTATTAGAAACGGATAATGCATTAATTTGTGCAAAGAAGATTTAAATATTCTGAACAAAAGCATAAGAACTATTTCAGTTGACAAAATAATTCTTTTTAAAAAGAAAATTGACATTTGACATTTAAGTCCTACAACGATCTTTTGGCGCGTGAATGACGTGTGGGTGACAGAGACAGTGCCCTACAGTTTGCCTTGCCTGTATGGCACTGTCTCTATCACCCTCAAGTCATTAATATAGTGTCATTATTTTATGTCATGTTATTATTTTGTATGTTTTAAATCTAAATATGCGATAATTCGACTATTATGAATACATGTTGTCGATTCCAACGCCTTATTTAATCCAGATCTACATGTAATTATTCTTAAAACACCGAACCGACGGGGCGAAAATCAAATGTTTGACAGGTAAGATTTGTATGGGAAATTAAAATTTTAATTTTTTTAGTATTTACCTCGCAATTTTTCATATTTTCTCATCGCTGTAACCTTCCCTGAACTTCCACGAATATTTCAAGACTAAAATTAGCCAAATCGGTTTAGCCGTTATAAAGTAAAAGTTAGTTAACTCAGTTAAAAGTTCTGGTATTTATCGATGTGTGGGTGCACAGACATAGTAACTATGTCTGTGTGTGGGTGATGGGGGTGTAATAAATTTTCGTTACGAAATTTCTGCATTCGGTCCCAGGCCCGCGATAAAAGCTATACAATAGCTTAAAATCTCTATAAATTTTAATAAATTATGTTATTCCGACCGATATCTAAGCTATATTACTGCAAAGTTTCATGAAAATCCATTCAGTAGTTTTTGCGTGAAAGAGTAACAAACCCACACACACACACACACTCACTCACGCACTCACATACATCCTTACAAACTTTCGCATTTATAATATTAAGTAGGAAGTAGGATAAGTAGGATAGGATTGATGATGAATTGTGTTTAATACAGTATCAGGTAAAGAGTGTAGGTGATTAACGTCTGTACATAGTTTTCGAGTATTAAAAATAACAATAGCAGAGACCTACTTAGAGATCCTGATGATTATGTAAGATGGATCCTTGTATCTCGCCTTGTAACCTTGAATCTCGCCTCACGTTAAGAGAAAAACAGCATAATTATGGTCTACCATGCAAGTGTTTATTAACAGATTTCTATGCTTCATCGTTTTCGCCATATTCTTAAGAAGATTATGTAGAATGTATCCTTCTGGAACGGAAACAAACGACCTCATCTCCAGTCTATCACTATAAATTTAATATTAGGTATAATATATTTAATTTTTGTCGTATGATGTTTTCCTGAACTACAACAGTTCCTTCCAGCTATAACAATTCTGACGCAAATATACCTACTTACCTACCCATCGTATTTTTATTTTCAGCTGAGTTATTGTGTGTTGCCTAGATAAAATCTTTTCTTATAATTAGTGTTCCATTAAAAAATAACTCGCTTATATTTTACACAGTTCCCGAGTTATTGGTGCTAAAAGGTGATAACGGTCAGTGACACAAATTGTCGTTATGAATACAAAACGGACTCAATGTTACAGAATTTCTTCACAGTTATTATGTAGCAGAACTTGTGAAATTTACACTAAGACTACAGGCCACCGCGCTAGCCAAATGCGTTTTGGCAAACTTTAGAAATCTTTTCGATTATCATCTAGAACACTGGGAATGCAAATCTTCTTATGACTTTTTTTTGTTTGCACGCAGTATAATCTTAATTAGTCTAATAATTTAACTATGTATGTACAAATGAAAATTATCTATAGGTATTGTCTATAAGTAGGTACCTACACTTAAAATTTTGTAACTGATGTAAACACGAAAGATAACTGAGAAAAACTCATTATTGGGACCTTTATTGGAGTATAGTACCTAGGTAAAAATAATCTTACTAAGTACACTACAAATAAATAACAAAATGCAGTAACATTGCCCTTACATCATAATTATGTAGGTATATTATAACCCTCGTAGTGGGCAATCCTCGATATTTCTCTATCGTACAATCCGAAGGGATGAAATCCGATGTCAAAGGTGATCAACGTTAGCTATTTAAATAACAGACTGAAGTAGCAACGTACTGACCACATAGTTTGAAGGACGATTAATGTTTGGCAAAAGGTTCATGAAATTGTATAGTTGTTCCTCAGTTTACTCGTACCTTCACATATACATATTGTAAATTTCTTAATGTAGTATCCGTGTCCTTGTTAATCTAAGCACTTGCCCTCCGGCTTATTGTAAGTAATTGATCAAGTTCATGAGTTCAGCGCTGTCAGGCTTCATGAAACCTTAAGTGAGATTATTGTAATATCTTAAATACGATTATCTACAATTAACTCAAGTTGAAGCCCGTCAGATATTATTTTTTAATAAATATGGCATATTATGATAATTACGGACAATATTTGTATGTCTTTCGGTTCACCTGGAGACATTCTTCTTCAATTTCTTCTTAGGTAATCCCGGAGCTCTAAGTTCTTCTATAAAGGTGTAACAAGAGTTCTCTATCCGGGCCAGCGTTGCCCCCCTGGTGTTGCTCGTGTACATTGGCGTCGATGACTACTTACCATCAGGTAGCTCGTCTGTTTTATGTCCGCTCTCAGGCTTTTTATTTGTTGAACAACTAAATTCTTACATAAAGGTACAACCTAGTAATGGTAGGCATTTGTAAATCCAAAAATGTTTGAAGTGTCTTCAGAGAGTTAATGAATCCAATTTTATTATTTCAGAATCTTTCTCTGTATGTTTGTCTGGACATCAAGCAAAAACTGCTAGTTAAAAGATACGGTTTTCGTAGTCGTATTACTGGTTTAACTTAAAAATCACCGTGATACGCCACGTAGAAACGTCTGCCGGGTCGGCTAGTCTGGTACATAAATTATCTTCAAGAGTTTTTATATACTGCAAGATATTAACACAGACCTCCGGTGCTTTTACAGCAAATATCCAGAAACTCTGGTAAGTAATGGAAGAGATTAACGCGCCTCGTGAAAACATAGTCGTGGTGGGAACCCACGGGACCCTCCGAGCTATTTACATAAAATAGGGAGGCGCAGCCGTTCATTGTTTAAAAGTTACCTCCCATCTTTAACGTTGCGATATTTGTGTCAAATTTATTTTTCATATTAAAGAGAGTAATAAATCACTGCTAGAACTTTGCACTAGGGTGTCTTGTGTTGCTTTTGAGCATTATACGAAAAGTATACCAAGAGTTAAGGATGAATTTCCTATAAATCGAGGTCTCTAGGTACTCGTTTGTATTGGGTGGATAAAATCCCATTGTGTAGTAATTAAATATTATAATGGGTTTAAATGGTCTGTTCCATTTTGAGGGAGATTGATAAAATTTAATTAATTCAATTTTTGTTCACCGGCAGAATTATCCGCTATAAGAATTAAAGATTCTTACTAAAAATATTCCCTGTTTAACGCGTAGCTTTTAATGTAGTCGGCGCCGTAGTCGAGTTGCTAGTGACCCTGTCTGCGAAGCGAAGGGCACCGGGTTCCATTCCTGGATGAGACGATAATACTCGTAGTTGGCTTTCATCGTTGAAACTGAAGGGTTTCAGTTTCATTACATTAAATAAAAAATAATTAACAGTGTTACTAGTCTATTTTTTTTATTGAATGAAGGTTGCATGCAGCACCACCATTTGTATTAAAAAATTAAACTTAACATCGAATCTTAACTTAACATCTGAATATTTATCATCTAAACTAAACAACTATTCAAAACATCTTATTAATGGTACCGACAAGTAATTAAGTCAATATTATTAGGGTAGGGTAAGTACTTAATTTTAGTTTCATTATGGGTTCATGGGGGTACACATCTAAAATACTAAGTTCAATGATACTTAATCTTGTAACTTATTCTAAGCATAGTGCCTTCAAAGAGAAATTAATGCTATTTGCATCTCAAAACAGCGTTTAAATCGGCAGATAAACAGCAATTTCATACCTTGTAATTCTCCAATGAACGTACCTACACTCATAAAACAGGCTTAAATTCAGGAAGTGGGTATTATTACGAAATTCCGACGTGTGTCGTGAAAAACCCTGGGCGAACGATCCGTGCGCCTAATGAACGTGCTCAAAATTTATAACGCCACTAACCTTTTAGTTACTTTGTAGGAAATAAATTCGACCTCAAATATGCTTAGCGTAATGGCCCATAATTTTCCTTCGCGAAAAATTCATTTTCCGTTGCGAATCAAGCGAAACAGCTGCGTGCAATCTAAATTCAAAATTTTGTCATGATCTGGGAAATTAAAGAAAGGAATTTTATCAGTATGTGTGTGCTTAGACAGTACATTTTTCAGAACGAAAAGTTATCACATACATAGAAATTGATAAGATAGTAAGAATGATAATTATGCTGCGTTCTTATTGTATTATCTATTTCAAGAATAGACAACAAAGCCAGCAATATATTTTTTCAATCACCTTGACCTTGGTGTTATTTAGGGTTTGGTTTTCATTTTGTCGTTTGATAAGCCAATGAAATATTAATGTCCATTATAGAGTGTAGTAACAATTGATAGGTACTGTAGTCACAAACACATTTTCTTGTACCAAAGTTAAAAATTAAGTAAATGATTTTTGCATGGAATTAGTTAGCAAACGAGCATGCAGCTCTACCCTTCCGCTGCCGCCTATGACCAATACCGACCGAAAAATGACCGATTCAGAGCCAGATTAAAATTGGGACTAGGTTCATTATTCCGGTTAGCAGATGGTGTAAGAGCATTAATTTGTTTGTTTGTTTACCTTTAAGTACAAACGTGGGAATCTCACCGACACAATTTATTGATAGCATGCAAATATGGGTGGCCATGTTAGTTATTCGTGTTTTACATGTTAAAAGGCAGTTAAAAGGAAGAAGACAGTAACACAGAAAAGTTAGAAAAAACAAGGAAAACTGGAAAGGTAAAGGAAGAAAAGAAAAAGAGAAAGAAATTTCTTACCAACGAAAAGTTTTTATCATAGATACTTAACTATAAAAATATTTTTATAACACTCGCTATTAATACCTATGTCAAATACAATTCACATTAACACAAAAGTTTTAAAACTTAATACTAAAACATAAATACAATTTTCAACTAATTTTAGTGCTTGTTTAGAAATAATTGTGCAATGGAAAATGTCACTACCATGAGGAACACAGTAGGTGTGAAGAGAGATGGAGATGCAGATACGGTACGGATCCAAGTTGTATAGTTGGAAACTCTGGTATAAAGTTCTGGGAAGGACGAAGACCTGCAGTTATCGTGTACGAAAAGAATTCCAGTGAGAGTGCCATCGCAAACTAAAGCGTTTCCTTCGTCGTTCTGAAACAAACATGTTAATGTCATTTTAACTATTGCTTCAATAATATACCTGTGAATATAAGTGAAGTACCATAAAATTTCAAAACTAAACAATTGTTTATAGTTTATTTTTATACTTATATTTAAATTAAAAAATAACTCTATCTGCGTTTTACCGAGTAATTCACAGAAATGATTTAGACGAAATTGAATATGGAAAGTCCCTGAAAAAGATATAGGACAGTTTTAATTTCGATAATACGTTCCCTTAGGATAATTTAACCCGCGAGCACTCGCGCTATGAGCATTTCCCTCACGTTGAATTTCAAATTCGCCCCATTTTTGGATTTATTTAACTATGGACGTCGTTCGCCCTATAGCTGAGTTTTATACTTCCCCCGTCCCGCCCGTAACATTTTTTTCATGTTTGTGTGTATCAATCGCGCACTGGAGGTGGTTTGTCACGTCCGAGTCACGTCGCGCGGCGTTTTGCTCATCGCGCGAGTGACAACGTAAGTATTATTTTATTAGTAATTCTTGTATTGGAAAATAGTATTTTACCTAATTTAAAGTCTTTATTGTTTAAAAACGTTCAACAATGAGTATATTATACATGTACATATAAATATAACAATATTTTTACAGATGGATAGCAGAGAACAACAAATTCCAAAAGTGCACTTAAGAAATGCCCATTGAATTCCTAAATTTGTAAATAAATTGTAATTAGTGTAACGAATGTTATATATTAAAAATAAATAATTGATTTGATTTTACACAACTGTTTTATTATTAACAAGCAGTAATATAAATAAATATACTATAATTTATGTATTTTTTCGCTATTTATAAAACGTGAGAAAAATGCTCTATACGCGAGTGCTCGTGTAAGTTTTAAAAGCGCGAGTGCTCCCGGGTTAAAGGGTACGCTGCCGTTTTCCGGCTCAAATGCGGCTAAACCCGCTAGAAAAGTACGATACAAGTAATGTTGGCAAGGACACTAAACTTATTTCATTCATTGAGTAATATACTATCAATGACAGCAATGAACGTATATCTAGTAATAAGTAATCTGTTAAAGTTGACGTGACGTGTGTATCGGTAGTCAAAATTACGTAAATAAGAAACGAAAAGCAAGATAGTAAAAGAATGTTAAAAACAAGTGATAAACAGAGATCAATAAACGAGTTGTTTGTTAGTGCGGATTCTAGAATTATGTTTATTTGGCAATCCTGAAAATCCTGAAATAATGACAAATGCGAAAACAACAACACAAACAAAACAAATATAAACGAGGAAATAATGATAATCGATATTCTAATGGAAAACACTGTTCAGAAGATATTTGAGTGGAAAATTAGACGGAATGATTTCCACCCCTTCTAGTTACTTTATTAACCTACTAGCAGCAGCTGTGCCCGCGGCTTCGCCCGCGTGAAACTCAGCGTGTCATAAAGTTTTTCCCGCGTGAATTCCGATCCCGCGGGATACCCGGAATAAAAAGTAGCCTTTATAACGCTCCACAACCTCCTCTACCTCCCAGTGAAAATCCCATAAGAATCTGAGCCAGCGACTTCATTCGCGAATAGTAGCTTTGCCCGCGTGAATCCCCATCCCGCGGGAATTCCGGGATAAATATATATATTGGTCCATAACCTCCTCTATCTCACACTGATAATCCCATACCTAATATTCTAAGCCCGCCACTTCGCACGTAGGAGTTTTACCCGTATAAATCCTGATCCCGCGGGAACTCCGGGATAAAAAGTACCCTATAGGTATGTTGGTCCACAATTTCCTCTATCTCCCATAAAAATATAAGCCCACGATTTGGCGCATAAGAGTTTTTCCCGCCTGAATCCTGATCCCGCGGGAATTTCAGGATAAAACCTATTTGTTACTTCAAAACCTCATGAATCTCTCAGTGAAAGTCCCATAAAAATCCGTTCAACCAATCCGGAGATAAGCGTGTACAAAGAAACAAACTTTTTTTATAACCTTTTAATTGTATACAATTTCGATATCGTATTAGGAAATGTATATGTCGTGGCCACATCGTAGATTTGTTCACTTCAAATGGTCGCATTTCATGAAATGGGCAACTCAGTTTGGCCAGACCAAATCTTCTACGTTTCACGTTTTGGTCATCCACGTTTGGCCAAATCGTAAAAACGCAGAATATAGGGCATAATTTCGAACCGTAACGTCTCCGGCGCTGCGGAAGGTGCAGCGCCTTCGCCCTTGCGTAACAAAGGGGGGCTGCCCTCCCTCCGCGCCTCCGGGTTCTAAAAAACACTCTTGGGGTAGGGCATACAAGACTACGTGGAGTAGGGGTAGGCTAATTCGGTTCTGTAACCAATTCGACCTACCTACACCTTGAAGAATTTGACTGAGTAGTAATGAAAATGAGTATTCATTGTTTTACAAAATAATATTTTTTATTAAGGTACTCGGTGAGACAATCTGGTAACAATCATACCGTAAAATATAATATCTTCATATTATCTATCCCGCGTACCCATTAAAATCTTAAATGTTTTACATTTCCGATTGCTATTTAGGAAATGTATAGATTTCCTAGGAAATGTGTCCAATATAATTTATTTCACACATTTCCATTAACGTTGTTATTACATATATTTCGGTGTTATGACTTATCATTGAGGTTTTTTATAGAAAAAGGTTATAAACAGCATTTTTTAAGTTGCTCACTGGTACCCACTATACTGTGTTTGGCTTGGATATGGAGTTCGTTTTAATTGCCATACAAATATTCCCATACAAATATCAGCTTCCGGATTACGATTAGTTACATCAAGCGGTACGAAAACACTCGCGGGGACATAATTTACGAGCAGATATTAGACGTAATTGTAATCTGTATTTTTGATTACATTTTTTCCATCTTCAATAGGTATATTAGTATAGCGTAGAATTTTGTTGGTACTTACAATACAGCCGCCAGAGACGATGTCAAATGAAGCAGCGCAGACCATGGTTGGCAAAATGTTGGGTATGCCAAACTGACTGTTGAACAACGTCGAGCAGAGATGTTGATTATAAATGTATTTGTTCGCAAACTGGAGCGCACTGTTACCCTAAAAGCAAAAAAAAACAATTTTCATACAAACCAACATGACATTATTTAAACCTTCATCGTTATTTATTCACTGAACAATAATAAAGTATAAAATCATTATTAGGAAATACTGGTTGTAATCGTAAAAATTATAGATGTTGATATATTAAATGGTTTTGATCTGATTAATGTTAATTGTGATGCTTTAGATAAGTGTGTTCCGTGCTCGAAGGCTGGTACATTACACAATCCTCCATAATGTTGTCCATAATGTCCCAAAGAGGTGCGAAATCAGCCATATCCGCACTAAGCCAGTTTTGTGGACTAGGGCTTTTTTTAGAGCACTTAATCTATCAACTGCTATCAAACACACGTAGACCAAATCTTACCGTTTCATTTACAAATCTACCGCCCCATCCAGCTACCTGGCACGCGGAAAAATCAGCCGGGTTCCAGTTAGCAGCCGGCAACGCCAGTGGAGTTACTGTAGCCGCACCGAATGGTGATGCAAGCTGAAAATAATAAACGATTTCTCGATGAACTGTAAATATATTATGGCAAAGAGGCATAGTACAGTTGCTTTATTCATTGTAGTTGGTGCGTAGCGTGGAAAACACACAAATGAACAATATCATCCTCATATCTCTAACGTAAGTCTTTGTGTGCATTCTAAGCTGCGTAGGTATATTACGGGACCGGGACACAAATAACCCATGTTGGTATTTTTTAATACCTTAAAGTACCATGTAGATTACCACCTACTTGGTAAAATTGGTTGTGTTTTGGGTAATGTATTTCCTTGACTATTATGTCTTTTATCAAACTACGTCTTGTAAATTTACATTTAATAAAGAACCTTATCCAGTTACAATTACCTTATTTGACCTTATATACTACTACTACTACTGCTACTTAAACTTTTATAATGTAGTTTCATGAAATCATACAAAATTTCCAGGGAAGTAAGCGAATAACTGCTAGTTTGGAGTGTATTTATATTTGTTATATTGCGTAAACAATACATCCCCTTCATTATCTTTATTCCAGGAGCATTTCACGTGTTCTAAAATTGTACTAAATGGGCACACGGATGCAGAGGATTTCAGGCATGGCTTAAAATAATATTGTGGTTTTCGAGAGAATTAAAACCAACGTTCGCACTTTAGATTTTAAAAATGCTCGCAAAATTTTCCTTTCGCGGTCGTAAATGGATTTAAATTACGCGATCCTCTTGACAGCAGTTTTAAAAGTTGTAGCTTCTTTGTTATCCACCCCCAAACAGAATTTCCCAGCCACAAGAATGCAGTCATTTCAAATTTAAAAGTTCCAGAGCTTTAGTCACTAGAGAGTAAAGTCCCTCGCATTTTTCCACCCTGGCTAAAAGTCCTGCGTTGTTGAACATAACAATGGTCACCGCGGGCTCACGGCTTGTGTCCAAGAAACATTTTTGCTTATCGGAAGTATCGGATCACGGAACCAATAACACTTTTACACCGTCCGATATCACCAACAAAATAAATATTTTAATTCCATAACCATTATCATTTATTCTCATTTTAAACACCATATTTCGTAATACTTAGATGAAAAAAAGGATAAATCTTGAATATTCTGTCATAATTTATTATACTATAATGCAGTAACCGTGTCTAACTGTGTAGAAGGAAAAACTCCTTTGAAGTTTCTTGTTGCTTCTTCTTTCAAAGCCGTCCACGGCAGGGATTTACTGAAGTAATGGCGTAGTTTGACCTGTGGTTTGACTTTCGACAAGAAGTCAAGACCAAATTCGAATAAAAATTTATTTATTCATGAAACACTTCAGCAGAGCGTACAACCTTTTTGCAGGTTTTTCTCAATGTATAACTGATGTTAATGTTAAGCTAGGTTCACATTATTGTGTCGTGGTGTGTCGTGGCGCGCCAGAAGGCAATCGCTTACGTACATTTACTATGACTAGATTCACATTAGTAGGTTGTGTTGTGTTGTGGCGCGTTGTGTCGCTGTCAAATCGCTCGACGCTCGATTGCGACAGAGAGGTGGTGGGGGATCTGTCGCGCCACACTAGTGTGAACGTGATCAATTATGTCATTACGACGCCTTATTGCGAGCGAGGCAACTTCAAGCAATGAATATTTTTGTTTATTATTTAAAATGTTAGATGAACTTATTGAATTAGTACGAGAATTCAAAGTGTGCATTGTAATTGTGTAATTGCTCAAACTGTATTTTATTAAATCTGAAATATCGCTGGAATCTTTCATCATCACTTTTTAATTCTTGAACAAGACAATGAAATGCACCTCTAGTCTCCCTGGTTCTATTTAAAGGATGAACCCAATATCTCCTTTTCTTTTTCTTTAGAAGATTCATCATTAGAAGAAACTGAATATCTTCATCGAAATCGCTGTCAGAGTCAGACGATTCCATTTTATATACCTACGTGTTCAATCCACAACTCTTGAAATACGAATGATCTAAAAATGCGCCATATTGCAACACAACACACCACATTAGTATGAACACTCTGCGACACAACAGACGGCGCCACACCACACCACGACACAATAATGTGAACCTAGCTTAATACAGACCAAAAAGATTATTATAATCGCTGCACGGTAAAGATAGCTGTAGGATCCGGTCGATAACCGACAATGCCTGATCGCGAGCTTTTACTTCGATTGATAGGGTAATGGAAACTTTTCTTATTTATTGCCTCGTGTCAACGCTCTGCAGCTGTGCTTAGAGTACAATTTGACACATTTTGATAATATATTCACCGTGAAAATGTCTTATATGCTTACTTGAAACCAACATTTTTAAAAGTATAGGAGATAGTTTTTTGGACTATTATGGACTAACGTCCTGAGGGAGATAGCGGGCATCCACTAGATTCAGAAGGATCAATACTGGTGAGAGTAACGAAAGTTTGGGTAAGCGTAAATCAAGTGGAGGACGCGTAAACGCTGTGATGGATGTATGAAAGTGATAACTTATAAAAATACTTACAATGATAACGGCAATATCATTAACAAATGCAGGTGGGCCCATGTAGTTAGGGTGAATTGAGAAATTGGCAATCATTCTCAATCTGTCTGAACTGGTATCGTTGACGAGAAAAACTGAACCAGCAAACACTCGGTACTCACGGGGAGTTATCAAAGTGGTTTCACTGAAACAAAAAGTTTATCATACAACGTTATCACCATTGCAATTCATAACTGGAAGGACCTACTCATACAATGTGAGGGGTACAGTTACAGGCAATAGTCCTGTATATTGATGGATTTTAAACACCTCAGAGAACTTATTATGTCATATTAAACAAGATAAAATCTATAATGAAGTTCTAGAGATATATTACATGTTTAATATAAAGTTTTAAAATGTTCTGCATATCAAATTCCCTCTTACTCGGCTCAGCGCTTTTGATTCAGCAGACAGAGATATTTTTGTTACATATAATATTGCTAGGAATTATGTAGGCCTTGAAAAAAAAACAAAGCATTCTGCCTCGTCATTTATTATTACTCCTCGCCAACAAGTGAAAATGACTGCTGCGTCGATTCCAGAGTGAATAGGCTATTACTTAGTTAGTACGCTATACCACCCCGCAAAACATTTCCACTGCTAATAAAGTGAAATTACGTAGGTATACCTATCCATAGTTACTTACTTCTAAGAAGTAGAAAAGAGGAAATTTTGTTTGAATGGCTTTGATTGCCGTCGCCTTGAATTTTGATCAATGTAATATTATTGACTGATCAAAATCTATTGAGGTAGGTAATAGGAAACTTAAGACAGATTTATTCACGTCAGATTCGCCATAGCTTTAGAAAATTAAAAGAATTATCCAAATCGCGTCATCCAGTAAAAAGTTTTGAGAAAACACACATAAAAATATTGTCGAATTGGGAAGTTTATTCTTTGTTTGAGGTCGTTTAAAAACTCACCCGTCAATTTCATCATGAAGGCAACTAGCTGCGGTCAAGGCATGACCAAGAGTGACTAGGGCACCTCCACATCTGTGCCCTCTCGTAGGTAAGTCCAAGTCAACGGGGCTTAAATATTGAAGTGATATCTGGAAAACAGATAGTCGATAAAAAAAACTTAATCGATATATTATACAACATGTGCTCAAAAATGATAATATGTTATGTTATGCTTATTTATATGTATTACTTTAATCTTTATTAAGTAATTCAAATATGGTTGACTGAGGCGATAAGTCGGTCTTATTTTTCAACTAGTAGACGCCTTTACTTCGCTTCATGCAAGTTGTAGCTCCGCTCCTATTAGTTGCACCGTGATTTTATCCTACTTCCTACTAATATTATAAATGCGAAAGTTTGTAGGGATGTGTGTGAGTATGTGTGTGTGTGTGTGTTTGTTACTCTTTCACGAAAAACTACTGAACGGATATTCATGAAACTTTGCAGTAATATATTTAGACATTTGAATAACATAATAAGTTATGAAGTTTTTTTTTTTATAATTTGGTCATAATACAACGAAAGGTAATTGTTAAGTAAGTCGGAAAAAATCTGCCTTCTGAGAGCTAAGGGGCTGATTCCCCGAAGCGAAGCGAGGGCGGGTTTACTAGTATAGTCTGAACTAAAGCCTTCCTAGATACATTTTCTATTCAACACAAAGATCAACAACACAAAGATTGTTCAAATCGAACCAGTAGTTACTGATATTAGTCCGTTCAAACAAACAAATAAAATCTTCAGCTTTAAACATTACTTTAAGATATTAGGTATGTTGTTGATGTATATAAGAAAACCAATATTTGATTATTCAAAACGAAAAATAATGCAAATTATTAAATTTACCATATTAAGATTTCTTTATTTGTGGGAGATTATCTCTTTGCTTAATTCAAGTAGTTCCTTTTATTATAACCAAGTGGTCTACATTGTCCTCCACAAAATGAGTTTAGGTTAAATTTTGCGCATTTTAAACTAGTTTTGCCCGCAGAAACAACGTCAAAATACCTTTAGGGAAAGCGGGAAGAATTAAACGCGCCATTGTACGAAAATATCAAATGGTCCACTGACAGCGCCGGCCACGTTTATAAAATTATTGTTTTTTACAAAAAAATTACTGACTTCAACCTCGATAAGCAGAGATAACTCAAAAACTACTCGCCAGGGTGAGCTTAATTCAACATGTAGGTGTAAAGTTCTCGTCACAACAAATTAATCAAGCCCAAACACTAGATAACTACAGTAAATCATTGAGGAGTTCCCTTGACTGTCTTTCGGCTTCATCAGATCGACTCCAGGCCTTCATGAAATTGTAGCGCTTTCATGTACCTAATTATGAAAACATTATCAAACACACTAGTCGTCCCTACAATTTTCGAAAGTTGCCCTCGATTTCTCCGAGATGACATCATCAGATTCTGGTGATCCTTTTAAAAGGACCCCATTGCGCATAATATCTACTTTACAACAAAAAAGAATTATAAAAATCAGCCCATAAACTACGAATAAATCGCTGAACAAACATAAAAAAGCATATATACAGTTGAATTGAGAACCTCCATCTATTTTGAAGTCGGTTAATAAAAATCAAAAATATAAGTAAGTAAAGGCGAGGGTGCCGACGTTATAAGAAAATATTATATTATCCCTTTTGCTCCGTTTTTAATTTCTCGGATAAAAATACCCTATGTTCTTTCTCTTGGTCAACTCTATACCTATCTGTTACTTTCAATAAAATCGCATCAGTGATCTAGACAGACAGACAAACAGAGTTCTTTCGTATTTATAATATGAGTAGGAAAGGGATTATTGTCATCACGGTAAAAGTATTTAAAAATTTACATACGGACTATCTAAAGTTTTATCAACTCCGCGCATGATTAATCTTTATCGTAGGATTTGTTATCGTTGTTGACAGGAATTCGATAAAAAAAATCAATGTTTTGTGGTTTACTCAGATTTATGTAGTGAAGATTATAATTAGATATACATACGGATACATGTTGGATTTAGATAATTCAAAAATAAAAAAGCCGTCCTATTTTGTTTATTTAAATTTCCCTAATGCTTTTAATTTTCCACGGAGGACTGCAAATGTAACTAATTTCTAACCCTTCCAAGTTTTCCATTAACCATTGCGCCATTCGACGACCCGAATGGCGCAATGGTTAACACGCCGATCGCTGTTCCGAGGATCCTGGGTTCGATTCCCAGCGAGGCGGCAATTTGAATGATGAGTTTAAATTTCCGTTCTCGGTCTGGGTGTGTGTCCTTCTCTTGTGTGTTGTCCAAGGCACCCACAATACAGGGAATCCTAGTGTGGGGCTTTGAGTGTGAAGCGTTATTTTATTTTATTTTTTTCGCATCACGAACAATAAATCCTTCATAACACTATATCTTTATAACGCAGTATATCTTTGTGACCATTACTTTGACCATTACATTACTTTGTGTCCTTTAATTTTTAGAAGTTATGTGCATATTAGATTTTTTATCTCAGTTAAGGAAAAAATCGCGTGGAAATTATTGTTCTCAAAGATATAAAGTCTCAAAGTTCAGTTTCAAATTTTAGTATTCAATATAGTAAATTTAATTATTTAGTCTTATGGAACGTAGGGAAAATGTAACAATATAATTAATTACTTACCGCATATCGGAATTGATTTTCAGTAGCGTTTAATCCGTTCGCAATTCTGCTCACATCACTATTGAACTCGAGTGGGCTCGCGTACGTATCTGTCAATAAAATTTTCCAATTAAGGGTCTCACACGTCATTATTTGTAGCTAAACCTTCATAGAATTAGGTTAGTCACAGAGTACCTTAGCAAACTTAACATTGTGGAGTGAAATGTGGCTATAATTGAGTGTCATTCTTGGCTATCTTTTTGAGGACCCCGTAACGTAAATGGTAGTGACCTTTCCTGCAAAGCATGGAATTCTGAGTATGATTTCCGACAGAGGCAGATAGTTATGTGACGAGTAATTTGAATAAGAGACTCAAATATTAAAAAAAACAACAAGTAACAGGACTAACCATCCTAGTACCTAATTCGAGTCTTGTTCTAAGTCGGTCACAGTTATCAGGAGCGGTAGCGGGAGGGTGGTGCTGCAAGCTCGTTTGCTACCT
Organism: Hesperia comma; assembly: GCA_905404135.1. Classification (NCBI taxonomy): domain Eukaryota; kingdom Metazoa; phylum Arthropoda; class Insecta; order Lepidoptera; family Hesperiidae; genus Hesperia; species Hesperia comma. The sequence continues at coordinate 6,715,197 of FR990021.1, read as the reverse complement.
TAGGATGCAGTTCTACCAGTGTGCGGCACTGTAACGCACAGTGTAAGGCACAAAATGTACACGCTGGTCGACTCACTCGGGCAAACAATAACAAATTGTGCGTGAACATTGTAGAGTTGTTCGCGCACATCTGAAAGTATACTGTTTTGCGCGTATACTATTTACTATTTACATATTGTATGCAGACTATGCAGTGGACACGCATCGATGCGTACCTACACGCTTGTTGTTCACGAACTCATTCTAGATTCCGCTTACAATGTTTGTGAACAAATATTATGCTGCTCACTATTTTTGTGGAATCGTACCATTAATTACACAAACAAAAAGTAAATTAATGTTCTTCTTAGTAAAGTGTTGTCCATGCCAGTAGTGATATTCCCTAGAGCGAGGGTACGAGTGATGTTAGCTTTATTTACCCCACGAGGGCTAACTAACATTTTTATTTATGACTACGTACAGATTTTTTTTTATAATTATGAATAGTGTTTGCCAACAATCGTAGCTGTCATAAAATGCGATAAAATCTATGACGGATCCAGGTGGAGTAGGGACTAAGAGTGCAAGTATCAATTTGTTAATAATAAATAACGCTTCTAACATTCATTTTACGTGAAAATGTAAGCTCAACACGTATGACTCCGGATAAAACAAGTCAAACCCACTAGCAAATATGACGGTTTCAAATTAATGCTTTTAATTTTGAAGCGATGCGATGAAATAGTAAGGAAATTGATGAAAATAGATAATTTGTTAACATGAACTTGTAATATTTTAACGATGATTTATTAATCCATTGATTTTACAGGATTTTTAAACAATTTTTCGCTTGTATTCACTGGTTAGTAACGAAAAAACTTACGTCGTTTAGTAAATATGTTTATAAAAGGTACTTACAACCAATAAAAGCAATTGCTATAATATTCACAAGGGTTCCCATGATTGATAAATGTCTACCAAAACACTGTTTCGCGATTAGTCCGTACACTTTCTGTTTCAGAAGTGGCGAAGTCAGAATTTATATAGGTATAATATTGTACGCACGAATGAATCATCGTTATCTTATCAATGAACTTTTTGGACGGGTGTTCAATATTTAGTACTAAGAGGTAATATGGTAAAACAATATTGCGTCACTTTTTATGTCAGTCAAACGTGCAATAAGTCCATTGCTATAAGGTCATCTTAATTTTTAGACAAATTAATGTAACATTGAAAGCATTCAATGCATGGTGAGGTATGCAGCGCCACCCTTCGGCTGTCGTCACAACTATAAAATTATTATTGACAGAGAACAAACGTAGATTGAGACGAGGAGGTGACTAACCATACTCGTGAAATATGGCCTTGGCTTGCATACTAGACATTGTTAGCTGGGCATCTATTATTAAGACTGTTAATTGGTTACTAGGACAGAGATTTTTAAAAGTTAGCCCTATTAGTTGCTTTATAAATCCAATTTTCTTAGTAAAAAGTAATATCACGCAAAATTTCCAACGTGACTAAAATACAGGATCCACGGTTCCGTTGTTGAACACGTCCATCGGGTTTTCCGCAGTTTAAGATGATTTTTCATCATCATCATCTCATTATGGCTCAATATTTTAGGCACGGTCTCTTCTCAAGATGACCCAGTACTGATTGGCAGACATCACACGCCTTTGAGTTTTGCGAACTTTCAGGAGCCTCCGAGAAGGAAGCCAAATTCTTAACCACTAAGCTATAACCGCATGGTTTTTACAACCATACAACCGATGACACAGAAGACTGCTTAATTGTTTGTAATTAATAGTAAAACACATGCAAATCCAAACCAAACCCATATTTCCCTTTACGAACACGCGTAATTTCAATACCATGAAAATAAAAGAATAGCTTATGTTATGCTACGTTAGCTACATCTAACATCTATTGTTTATTTCTTAAATAAAAATCGCCAATGTTCTTAAATTTGGCAACGTAAACTAATTGGTAAACTGTTACAGCACTCAATAACTCTTATCAAGTCTAAATACAATGCCCAGAAGAACTTTATTAATGATAGTATTTTTGCTTGTACCTCTTGGGTATAACCATTGATTGATGGATATGACGCGGTCTTGGAAGAGCATTTTTCGGTAAAATATAATCACGCTTGCAAAGTGATTCAAGTTAAAGTTCACGGAACAGATGCAGAAGGAAGTTCCATTCCATCGCTTTATGAATGAAGAACGACAGCGATCTTCGATAATTAATTCGTCCAGAATGACTATCGATATAAAGGAAATCTCAAGGGAATGTTAGCTTGTCAAAAATTTTGTTACGTCGATTATTTCTGCATTACACTGTTATGTTATTAGGCTATAGAAACCAGCTGCCTCCAACAGGATTGACCGTTCACTGAAGTACTGTCCTGTTAATCAGGTTATACCTTGGTAGTTTGCCTTAAGATTCAAGGTTGGAAGAAGATCCTTACAACAATCTAAGATGGTGAGTGCACCCAAACTCTACTTACTCTCTTCCTGAAGAATCCCACATCATTGGCAAATGGGATGCAATTCATTTACTGTTAACACTTTTTATTTTGGTTTCATTATTTTATTACTGTAGGAGTAGATCCTACTTCCTCTCGACAAGCTATTGTAATTGAACTAGTATAGTCTATTTGGAGTACAACTCGTTTATTTATGACTTCTGACAAAGTTTTATCAAAGGTTAGAAGAGAGGAGAGGTTAAAGAACCATTGTTGTGCCAATAACTGAACTTTATTTCTGAACTACGATATCTTCGCTCCTTTTTCTTTATTATGTTACGACACACTGCGCGTTTTTATGTAGCGACAAGTTACTTTGCTGATGTTACGACCTGTGAATTGTAAAATTATCGAATAACTAATTAAATATAGGTAATAAGGCTTGTTTGTGTAGAATAAAAAATATTGTTTATGATGATCATAATTGACGAAATTACCTACAATTGTAGGAACATGACTGTAAGATATTTAAACTTAGAAATTAAAAAAACTGTTTATTGGTAAACCACAAAACAAAATTAAAACTACTATTTATGTATCTGAACTGTTCATGGCATGTTTTTTTACATATGCGGACGATAACATAAAGCGAGGGCCTGCTGGTGACGTTGCAATTTTATTACGTCATTTGTGTGGATGAAAACAAAATTGTTAAACTTTTTTAACAATATCTTACCTATAGCTCACATCCAATAATTACGACTGTCCATTAATCATAATAGTTTATATATCTCAATACAGAAACACATTAGTAGCTGGCCATAAGTATTTTTCCTAGACAGATTAAGAGCTGTCTCATTACGAAAAACCTAATGATATCTTATTACATGACCCTGGCGTCGCGTCGTCGGAAATACGAGTATGTAATTGTTGCCGTGACGCAACTTCACAACGGTTCGTGTGACTTGACCCTAATCTCCACCCGTGCTCACAATGATCCAGCCAATTATAGCTTACAAAGAAATTCCTGCGGACGGATTGATATTGAAATAAGTAAAAATGAAAAATAGCTTTGAAATTTACAGCATTTTCGCGGCATATACTATTTTTCAAGGATGAGAATGCAATTATAATGGCGGTGAATGTCTTAGGGTGCGGTTCCACTGAGGCGGAGCGGAGCGGAACTGTGCGCGATTCACCAATCACATGGCTTGAAATCCCAGCTCATTGTGCCTCGTGGGCACTATAATATTTGCTTACTGCGACGACTCCGTAGCTTACTTGGTTGTGAACCTAACTAAGAAGCGAAGGGCCCAGGTCGAGATTTTTGAGCGGAGGCGGAGCAGGCATTAATATGACAGATAAATGTTTTTCGTCGGGTATTACTGCGCTCACTCACATGCTCGCGAACCTTGCACGAATTGTCACATGTTTGACAGTTTCGAATTCCACGAAATTGTCGGAAACTTTGGATTATATGAAGTTCCGACCTACTCCGTAGCACATGAATAAGTTAAGAACTGTCTGATCTGTGTAAGGTCTGTCTGATCTGTGTCTGTAGTCCGAACCTAGTGGATTCGCGTATTCACGCAAATGTGAGTGAATGCCACTAATATCTTATTTGTTTTGCCGCGATATATGAAAAGTGAGAGGGCATAAGTAGGTATAAGTCTATAAACGTTTATTTTTATTATTATTTTGCCTGTGACTACTCATGTTAAAAGCGCGGTCCTAAAAAGAAGCGCTACAGCGCCACAGCCGTCGGTGGCTGCAGTCAGTCTGCGGGTACCTTTATCTATACCTATCTACAACGATAGATTTAAACTTTAAACAAACCTACCTAATTATGGACCGGCGAATCTCAATTAAATTTGTTCGTATTTGATATACTAGTAAACCCGCCCTCGCTTCGCTTCGGGTAACCAGTCCCTTCAAAAATCTCTATAAATTTTAACAAATTATGTTATTCCGATGTCTAAGCTATATTACTGCAAAGTTTCATGAAAATCCATTCAGTAGTTTTTACGTGAAAGAGCAACAAACACACACACACACACACACTCACTCACATACATCCTTACAAACTTTCGCATTTATAATATTAGTGATGAAGTGAAGTGAAGTGATGATGATGAAGTGAAGTGAAGTGATAGTTCTGTATATTTAGGAATTGCCTAATATATTTCGATAAAAAATAAAATTTGGAAACTACCCAGGGCGAAATTAGTAATTAACAAATCAATCGAAATCTTTATTTTTTAAAACATTTTTACCTATGTATAATAGAAAAATACGAGAATCCTTTGTATTGTTTAAAGATGCATTTTTTTGATTAGGTACTCCAATAAATAAAATGTAGCATGCACAAATGTGTGTAGCAAATACCTAAAAGGGCAAAAACTTAATGCCTAATGGCCTTATCTAGCAGTCAGGTTGCTTTGGAAAAGGAAGATGGCAGGTATTCAAAATATAGGTAGAATTGATCAAACCCACTGTGATAACACATTATGTAAATATGATTAATATATCCTTGGAATATTTGCACTTAAACAGATAAATACGTACCTATTATCAACAAAATTTATCGGACGTATTAATAATAATTTTAAATTATACTTGTCTTTTTTCATATGAATAATGAGGTCAAATACGTAAATTTTCTTGACTACAAACTACTTTATTTATATAACTTCTATCCATTCTTTTATCTGCGTGTAAGGACTCATGCTGCAGATTTTTCACAATATGGCGCCTGATAATTTAATCTGATATATTCACTTTACGGCTATGATCGTGTCTGCTGTAATTATGCGTATGTATCCTGGTTGTTGCAAATTACATCGTATTATTCTTATTTAGTAACACCTCGTCATCAATCATGTTGCTCTAGTACTTATGTATACCTACTATACCTGTAGTATAGAAGGAATATTAATGAAATATAACTCGTCGTCCAACTGTGCTGACTCCTGCCCAGAAGCGCTATATCAAATTGTTGACTGCCCGTGACCCAACAATCAACGCTACCAAAATAAAGGCAGAGTTGCGGGCTGCAACTGGACGTGAAGTTAGCACTCAGACGATTCGGAATTGCTTACACCAGGTTAGTTTACGAGCGAGGAGGTCCTGGCGAGCACCTCTGAACTCACGGCAACGACAGGGACACAGATTGCAATGGGTTAGACTCCACCAAATTGAAGAAGATGAAAATGAAAACATTTGGCATAATTGCCTCTTTGTTGACGAATCACGAATCAGTACTCATCCGGATAACCGGCGTGTTCGCGTAGACCTGGAGACTCGGAGAGGCAAAGAACTGCCACTGGAACTCTTCAGCAAGGTGGAAAATCGGTGTCATTTTGGGGGCGGAATAATGATTGGAGCTAGAACACCTTTGATTCCGTATCAAGGCAACATGACTGCAGTTATGTACAAAACATTCGCTATTGATGGAATTGTTAGACCATTTAGAATAAACCATGGGCACCAATTTGTATTGGTCGACGATAATGCCCCCGCACATCGAGCTCAACGAGTTAATGCTGCTCTCCGTGAATACGACATCACAAGGTTAGACTGCCTTGCCGGCTCGCTTGACGCTCGTATTTTTAGTTAAAAAACATATTCTATAAACACTTTTTCTTGATAAAGTTAGTTACAATTATAAATAATATATCTGTTTTTCCTAGTGATCGCAAACTTTTTTTGTACATAGATTGCTAATTAATTCTTCTTAAAGCAAAAATCATATATTATCTCGAGTAGATGTTTCGCAATGAAATATTATTTAAATTACTTAAGTATTCATACCTAAACATTGCTTAAATACCTATTCAATAAATTCTACGACTAAATGAGAGTTTTGTGTTGCTTTATCATAAATTGATTACTGTAACACTAAATGATATATGAGTTTAATTAATGAGAATTTTTATCAGTACAAAGATAAAACTGAAGATAAAATCTTTTTTTTAAGCTATTGCATAGCTTTTATCGCGGGCCTTGGGCGCGGGGATCCTTTTGTTCGCATCGCTATTTTACAATATTTTGGATATCCATTATACGAAGTATTCAAGAAAACGCCTCTTTTTCTTCTGGAAACGTTCCAGTGGTCCTTCGAAATACAAATCCACAGTGTGGCCCTGGATACACTGCGGCCACAGTGACTAAAGTTTGTATGGAATTTTTTAAGCTATTGCATAGCTGCTATCGCGGGCCTTGAGCGCGGAGACCGAATGCAAAAATTTCGTAACGAAAAAAACCTAACACCCCCTACTTGTGACATCTATCGATAAATACCAGAACTTTTAACTGAGTTAACTAACTTTTACTTTATAACGGCTAAACCGATTTGGCTAATTTTAGTCTTGAAATATTCGTGGAAGTTCAGGGAAGGTTGCAGCGATGAGAAAATATGGAAAAATTGCGAGGAAAATACTAAAAATGAAAATTTTAATTTCCCATACAAATCTTACCTGTCAAACATTTGATTTTCGCCCCGTCGGTTCGGTATTTTAAGAATAATTACATGTAGATCTGGATTAAATAAGGCGTTGGAATCGACAACATGTATTCATAATAGTCGAATTATCGCGTATTTAGATTTAAAACATGCAAAATAACATAGACATATAGACATACATGACATAAAATAATGACACTATAATGACATTTGGTTGTTGTATTGCGTGCGTTCAGAAATATATTTTGTATAGTTTGCTTTACTCTTCATCATATTAGGGTCAATTTCAACAAGCCCATAAAAATTCTCATTTCCGTGGACTTTTTTATCTTGAAGATTTTTAAAGAAAATTTTGGCATTTTTTATAGATCTTGATAATGTATGTATCCTTGCTTAATGTCTAGCAGATAACTTAAAAAACTAACGAGATATCGAGACTTAAAAATTTTGTTTCACGGCGATGAAACATGTGTGCACGTCAATGAAAAAAGGATCCACGGCAATGAAAGAACTGTGCCACGGGAATGAACATATCCACGGAAATGAAAATCCATATTATTTAATTATTCTACTCTCATTCATTTTTTAAAATATCTCCTTGTCCAAATTTCATTCTCATACAAGTGGTGGAATCAACATCTTATGAACAGCAGTTTTGATTCCTTTTAGACCAATTCTTGCTACTTACATTACTTGCATTACAAAATACACGGCCTCCTACACTTGATTATCAATTTTTACTATACTCCTAATTTTCTTCTCTATTAGTCCTAAAATCTGCAAATGGATTAAAATTACACAAAAAGTTAATAGAATAAAAGCGATCATTTATTTAAATTATTTCGCATAAAAAAGTAACAAATAGGATGATTATAACGGGTGTCTCAGTAAGAGTGCACTTTTTAATTGTAAAGTAAGAGTGCACTCAATTATAATTGTGCTAACACTATTATGAAGCCGTTTGAGCTGTAGAGCGTGCCAAAGAAAAGAAGATATATTATAATTATACAAACATTTATTCATACATACAACACGTACATACAAACACTTTAAAAACATTGCCCTCCTTCTGACGCAGTCGGGTAAAAAGGGAATGTCCGATTTTGAGAGTCAAAAACACACTGTGCACGGCGATGAAAACATAAGCAACGGAAATGAAACACAAGGACACGGCAATGAAACTCAAGTGTATTTCAAGGCACGGCAATGATTTTTTTTCATTGCCGTGTCATTTTTTTCATTTCCATAGCAAATTTTGACCACGGAAACCACGGAAATGAAAGCATGGCGATGAAAACCAAGGCTTAAATATAAAATAACAAAAAATCTATTAGTTATTCGAAGTAATAAACATTTCATAATTAAACATAACAGAAATGGCATTCTATCGAATGATCAATCAAGAGGTCAAATTCATTCAAATAGAAGTTATACCTATGCACGGCGATGAAAGAAAAAATGTCCACCAACAGAAAAATTGAATAATTATATTTATAGCGCGAAAACTAAGGCACTTAGGCATGTCCTTCCGCGTCGAGCACTTAGATGGCACTAATATGCAACGTTTAGTACACAAGGGGCGGGACGCAAGTCGTTAGATAAAACAATATTCTTCAAAATGTTTAGGCCATGGCGATGAAAGGTGGTTCTGGGACAAGTACATTTTTATTAGCCATTCGTTGTATTGTTTAAATATTTGCATACATGTATTACGTAACAATACTTTAACTATTCACGTATCAAATAAAACTAAATTTAAATATAAATAATCAATAGATTTTTATCAATGAGGCTTAATACACATCGAGGTGACTTGTGGACAGCCACGGCAATGAAAGATTTCGAGGTTCAAAATTTTTTTTTAGAGTACCTATTATACCTATTAATAAAATATTTAGTGCCACACATAGATTACCAATTCACCTAACCAGAAAAAAATATTTGAACATTACAACTATGTTTTTTAGTATCGATTTCATCGATGCCACGCAATTTTTGGTCGCGGGAAATTCACCCATTATGTCAAATCGCCCCGTGAGATGTCCGCCCATTATGACGTAACAATTTTCTGTTATCAAACTGGTTCCTTTTTTAGTTTTAAGCTTATAAAATTGTCAAATCCTCAAAATAATCCGTAGAAATATTTTAACGATTATATTAGAAAATCACATTGAAATGAAAAACAAAATACAGCCACAAGAGAAATAACGAAACGAAGATTCATCAAATAGGTTAAAAACATATAGCAGTCTTTACACTTATTTTTCGAAATAGATTTTTCTACGGGACGCAGCAATACATTAGAGGGAGCTGAAGATAACTCCATTTGTGTCTGTTTTAATTAATGACCTATTATAATGGAGGAATTTTAATAATTTTGTTTATGAAGTCTCTTATAATATGTATGTTTCAAATATTTCCTGTCAGAATGTATGTTATTTCTTACTGTTTGTCGTGCACCCTTCCTCTTTCTTACTTTTTATTGTGTCCTCTGCCCAAAGGTTGTCTGGAAGAGATCGCTCTATAGCGATAAGACCGCCTTTTGTACTACTACTCAAATTTTTTTTTTAATAATTGTAAATGTTACCTTTTAGTGTGTGCAATAAAGAGTATTCTATTCTATTCTATTTTATGCCTCTACTAAAACAAGTGTGAGGAGCAAGATCAGCAGGAGGTGGTGATAAGAGATCTGCAGAAGCGAGGTAGTTAGGCCGAAACTGAAAGCTCTTTCCATTAAAAGGAAGATTTCAAATAATATAATGACATTATGTGTCAGAAAAAATTTATGTGGATGTCCGAGCAAGAGAAACATTGTGGTAGAATATGGATTAACCGAGTATATAATCAAAGGGATTAATGATGTTATGAGGAATCAAGACGAATAACAGCACTATATAAGAATTGATTTGTGATATAATAAATAAAATAAATATATAATTGTAATCGCATAAGTTGATAAAAAATGCTATGCAATAACTTTACCGCGGCAGTCTCCGAGTGCCACACGTCAAAGGCCACACGTCTTTTTTATAACGTCGTCCGATTTGCTTCAAACTTGCAACAAAGGGTTATCACTTAAATTAATAGTATACGTGTTTCTCAGTTTTTCGATATTTTGTTAGGAAAATAAAAAAAAACAAAAGAATGCAGAAATTTGTAATTTTTTATGGTAACTTTCTGACTAAACTGAAAATGATTTTAACCCCATATTTTAAAATTATTATAGTTAAATAAGTAATCTTCAATGTAAATTCAGTATTTTAAAAAAAGCCAGCAAAGGGTGCAAAAATGGGGATAACGTTGGTACAATTAGAGGTACCTACAGTGTTAATTCAAGTTGACTTAAGTGACAAAACAAAATCTATACCTATAGGGAGGTTAAGAAAGAGTACTAAAACAACAATCTAAAAAAATTATTAGAATTAAAAAAAGTTTCTCTGTTTGTCTGTTTGTGCGCGCTAATCTCCGGTTCGGCTGAACGGATTTTTATGGGACTTTCACAGGAAGATAGCGGAGATTCCTGAGCAACATTAAGGCTATTTTTTATCCCGGAATTCCCGCGGGATCAGGATTCGCACGGGAAAAAATCCTATGCGCGAAGTCGCGGGCTTTAATTTTTATGGAACTTTCACTGGGAGATAGAGGAGGATCTGGAGCAACACTTAGGCCCGGCACCCATTATCGGCATCGGCAAGGAAAGGGATTTTCGGCATCCCTAAATGCCAGCGCACACTGTCGGAAATTATGCCTTGGCATGCTGCAACGTTCTTACCTGCCGTTCTTGCCGCACCGAGGGCTGCTTCAGCGAAGGTGACGACGCGACGGTGGGCGACGGCGTACTGAAGGATCCCGAAGTATCCTGAAGCATCCTCAAAGCTGCCGATTCAGTAGCCTCAAGCATACCGAAGATTTTTGTTACTACGATCATATATCATGGAAATTTCTACTTTATTGCCATGAAGTTAATGTACCTATAATGCTTTTTATCACCTAAAATCCTTATCTTGACCGATGCCGATAATGGCCGGGCCTTAGGCTACTTTTTATCCCGGAATTCTGGTGGAGTCAGGATTCACGCGGGAAAAACTCCTATGCGCGAAGTTGCGGGCTTAGATTTATATGGGTCTTTCACTGGGGATAGAGAAGAATCTGGAGCAACACATGGGTTATTTATTATCCCGGAATTTCAGCGGGTTCAGGATTTACGCGGGAAAAACTCCTATGCGCCAAGTTCTGAACTTGGAGTTTCATTAGGAGATAGAGGAGGTTCTGGAGCAACACATAGGCTACTTTTTCTTCCGGACTTCTCGCGAGATCATGAGTCACACGGGAAAAACCCCTATGCGCCAAATCGCGGCTTAGATTTTTATGGGACTTTCACTGGGTGATAGATGAAGTTGTGAAGCAACGTATAGGCTACGGTTTATCTCGGAATTCCCGGGGGATCAGGATTCACGCGGTAAAAACTCATACTCTTTAGGTCGTGGGTTCAGATATTTATGGGACTTTCAGTGGGAGGTAGAGGAGGTTATGGAGTAAGTATTATAAATAAGCTACTTATTGTTTCGAACTTCCTGCAGGATCGAGATTTACCCGGCAACAACTCCCATGAGCGAATCAAGTCGTGGACTAATTTATATGTATATATCGGTATATGTTTATATCGGGATATCTTTATATCGGGAATCGAACCGACTCTTTTTCTCATTTTTATGTTTTGGAACCAGAAAAAACTACCAATGGAGTTTAAATTTATATATGTTTTAATTATCGTGGTTAAATTTATGCTTAAAGTTTGGAACAAAAAAAAGGTTAAAACTTAAAGTCTTTTTATCGATTTTCTCAAGATATACATATAACGGCGCCAGGGTCAAGCGGTCGCTATACCTTGGGTTATACGTGACTGGAGATAAGAAATAATAGTCTGTACACTGAGTTTAAACGTCTATTCCACCACTTCAATACAGTTTTACAACCAATAATAACCACTACTAAACTATCACTAAAATAAACTTGGAAACGCAGCAAGTTCGGTATGGCAGTGGGTTCGACACGTCCACTCGGTCTAAGCGCTCAATTCAGAATGCTCATGACAGCTCTGGTTCTCTATAATCTCATCTCTACCCCCACTCCATACCGACCATGCCCAAACAATAACTGTTTCGTTTCCAATCATTCATAGATGGCGTTAGGTTCCCAAAAATAGTTCCATCGATTATTCACAGATGGCGTTACTAGATCAACGTAGGACTTCGGTCTCACTCCGACACGGCCATTCTGATGAGCACACGTCGTCGTGTGATTCCTTTTTAATAAGTTACAACAAAGCTCTAAATACAGCTTACTTTAAATTTCTTTTACTCAACCAATTTCTAATTTTTCAAGTTTCTAACATTACAACACTTGTTTAAAGCAAAATTACCAATTAATAATTTGTGCGTTTTGTTTTAACTTTTACACTATGACTACGCTAACGCAGTGAAATTAATCCGTACAGCATCTTCAGGTAATCCATCCTCAAGCACGCTCTACCGACATCAATCCGCATTTGTCATTGAAGATTACCTGTAACAATCAAACACACACGCGAGTATCTTTCTACGCTCGGCTATAAGTATCTTTCTACGCTCGGCTATACTGACTGATACTTTTATTTTAGTACATAGCATAAAATTTCACAACACCCATTCTTCAATAACATCATAAATGAAATATTTTCTAGATAAGACTTTTCAAGTAGCAATCGTCACAGAGATTTTCTTTAAGATATCTGCTAAGATTTTTTTTTCAGACAGATCTTTATCATAAACACTTTACCTACACAGACCCTTATCAAGTACCACGCAGATCTTTATCATGAAAGATTTTAACCACCTAGACCCTTGCAAAGTACCACACAGATCTTTATCATAAAGATATTAACCACCACGTAGACCCTCGCAAAGTACCACACAGATCTTTATCATAAAGATATTAACCACCACATAGACCCTCGCAAGTACCACACAGATCTTTATCATAAAGATATTAACCACCACGTAGACCCTCGCAAAGTACCACACAGATCTTTATCATAAAGATATTAACCACCACATAGACCCTCGCAAGTACCACACAGATCTTTATCATAAAGATTTTAACCACATAGATCTTTTACAAGATTTTAACCACACAGATCTTTTGCAAGATTTTAACCACACAGATATTTTACAAGATTTTAACCACAGAGAACTTTTTCAAGATATTTTACTGGATCGTTCACCATACAGATCTGTTGGTTTTTAAAGCTTTCAAGAGATACCTGTCATCGTCTAATACCTGAGCCACCAAGAAAGGACCTTTAAATATGGGTTCTAATTTAGTTTGATTACGCTCATAATTTTCTAGAAGCACATAATCACCGACTTTAAAATTTTAGCTTTTGATTTGTCAAATCGGTCAAATTGTCAAACAGGTTTGCCACATAGGTGTTTTGTAGATATCGGTACTAGATCAATACACAAAAGTAAAAAGAAGAAGTCTATAAACTAGTGAACAAACTTTCAAGTGATTCTTACCAATAGAAGAAGGATTCCGCATGATTATGGCGTATAATTTATTAAGGTTTTGTTTTAATTCATTGAAAGGTGCAATACAGTACTATGCAAAGCCGGGGCGGGTCGATAGTTATTAATAATTTTGTTTCGTTCTGATATCATACCCTCCATTAACTCAAAAACTAATTAAACTATTATAACCGGTAATAGTGAACAGATTATCCAATTAATTTAACCAAGAAAAATCTGTATTTTGGGATCACCTAATATCCAGTAATGTCTCAAAAATAGAAGAGTTTAATTCACTTTTACTATAAGCCATAAGAAAATCAGTTAAACAAAACAGATCACCTGTAATTAGATCCGCAGCAGTAACATCAGGCAGGCATCATGGGTTCCCCGTTTCCCGGAACGATAGTTGTCAGACTCGTCCTCCAAGGTCATACGAAAGTACTCCAGGGTTCGCGAGTGCACGCACGCAGCCGCCCATGCTGTTCCACATAACACGCGTGTAACCTGCGTGAGCTGCTCTTGTTCCTGATCGCCATTGGGGTAATCTGTGCATCCTCGAAAACTTATCTGAAAACAGAATGATGCACATTGCATCGCCACATGTGAGATTACTTCAAAACTCATTGGTTTCACAAGGTAAATTGAAACCAATCGAAGTGTGCTGCACTTGTAAATAAAATAATTGGGGAACTGATTGTATCCAACTGCTACTTTAATTAAAAATTTCACTAAACTTCCACAAACTGCTATTGATTTTTTTTTTCAGCAAATAGAAAATGACGAAAGTGTTTAAATTAAAATGAATAAATTTTACAGAACCTCCGATATCTTAATTGTTATCTTTTGTCATTGTTCACTAATTACAAGACACAACAAAAGGTTATATTTTCACAAGTAACGAAATAAAATGGAAGTTATAAAACTCCAACACACCAGATGTAACAAGATTAATAAAACTTTGTCATACCAAAAACGCCGTTTCACTTTTACCTCGTCTAGCCGTTACTATATCTAGGTAATGTCACCCTTGGTTGCAAATAGGAACCAGAAAAGGCCTTGGTCTCCAGTTCCTTATAACCTAGAAACGCTTCCTAAACGCATCATAAATCCGACGTAAACACTTACGCCGACTTTTTTATTTCGAAAATATAGTGACTAAAGCGGGTAAGAATCCGACTAATTCGTCTGTAATAACTCTAACGACAATGTTTTGGATCATTAGATAACGCTTACACAATATTTAAAATTAACAATGAACTACGCGGGTATTTAGAATATCGAAATTATTTTGTCACATAGTAAATAAAACTTTGAAAATTGTATTGTGTTTCACTTTTAAAACAACGTGAACTAATGAGTAACTAATTCGATCGTCGTCACTAATGAAAAAACCAAACCGTTCACTTTTTAAAAGCTAAGCTGATTATTGTTGTAGGTACTCGATAAATGGAATACTTCATCAAGTTGAGCACAAAATCTATTTTGTGTGCGTTTATTTTTCTCCAACTAATCCTTTTCAGCGATAAGCGGCGCACCAAATAACAAAAAAAAACAAAATAACTAAAAGAATACTTTTGTTATTGACCAGCTACCTGACCAGTAGTTTCAGCATCGGCGGTGTCAGTCGCTGCCCACAAATAATATGTAATCAAGAAATAATGTTACGAATTAATTAACTGTCACGAAAGGAAAGAACACGTGTGATAAAACTCACTGAACTGTACATCGTATCTCGTTATCAATTAAAAATGTACTAACACGGAATGCATAACAAAATGCCTGAACTCAAACGTTTGTTATTCCTTTTTGACCAGACAAAATCTAAACTATGTACCCCCTTTATCTTTAACAATTTTATGAACGTAGATTAATTATTATTGAAACTTCGGAACATAATAATTTTACTTTAAAATAACTCGAGTTACGTTACATTTCGATTAAATTAATTGAACAGAAATGCTTACCCAACCAAGTACCAATATTATCCAATAACTTTCAAATATTATCAAGGTATCTCAAAACAAAGCTTAATTCTTAAATCTTATTCGTGGCCTGCGGCTTTTCACTAAGCCCAACCAACAAAATTAACAAGTCCCACGGATTCTACTAAGATTCATCACTATTACTTGACTCAAATTCACTTTTTATATCACAACACTTCAAATGATACTTGGCCCTTGGGCATTCTAGCAAACTAACCACAAATCTACCCACATTAAACTTCAACAAAATGATCGCATGATAAAAAGTGTTCCGATGTTATAATACTTGGTTAAACTACACTAAAATCAAAGGGTGTAACTTTCCCTTCATAATAAAAACAGAGGTCATAATAAAAACGATTTCTTTTTCAGCGATTAAACATCAAAATTAGATTACGATGAGAAGTGATTTGTTTCAATTACGTAACTGCCTTAAATGATTTTATTACCGAATAATAATGTTTTTTTTTTTTTTTTTTCACTCCCGATTATTAACAAACTAGTTTACACACACAACATAGTTTACACGAAAAATATAACTTAAGAAATGAAATTCTGTTACCACATGACTAATGAAATTAAAATAAACCATACCAATACTTGCCGTCTTACTTCAAAATCCTTTACACCGATACTTGCCATTTTATTTCAAAATCCTGTTTTACCGTGGCATGGTGGTCATATCTCTTCACTTGCCATCCATGCCTCACAATATTATCACTGGGCAATTATAACCTGAAAAAAAAACTGAAATAACCTAGCCAGCCATGTGTGGGACGTGAAGTTACATCCAACTTCTGATAACGGCGCCAGGGTCAAGCGGTCGCTATACCTTGGGTTATACGTGACTGGAGATAAGAAATAATAGTCTGTACACTGAGTTTAAACGTCTATTCCACCACTTCAATACAGTTTTACAACCAATAATAACCACTACTAAACTATCACTAAAATAAACTTGGAAACGCAGCAAGTTCGGTATGGCAGTGGGTTCGACACGTCCACTCGGTCTAAGCGCTCAATTCAGAATGCTCATGACAGCTCTGGTTCTCTATAATCTCATCTCTACCCCCACTCCATACCGACCATGCCCAAACAATAACTGTTTCGTTTCCAATCATTCATAGATGGCGTTAGGTTCCCAAAAATAGTTCCATCGATTATTCACAGATGGCGTTACTAGATCAACGTAGGACTTCGGTCTCACTCCGACACATACATAACGGATTTTTGTACGGTATGTCTAAAACATAGTAAAAAATCAAGTGTAGAGTACTTAATATGTGTGGAGCAATATATATGTATATGCCACTATTTACCTTAGAATTCTTGCAGGGTCGGGATTCACGCAGGAAAAACTTTGTGACACACTGAGTTCCACGCGGGCGGAGCCGCGGGCACAGCTAGTCTTTAATAAACTCAATTCACACAAACCTTTTCCGAGCTCAATCGTATCAATACGTAGCAGGTAAGGTCTTAACTTAGCATTTTTACCTAATTCCAAACTCTTTGTATTCAATAAAAAGAAAATTTATTGTCTACATACCCGCCTCCAAGCCGAACATTGTACGTTTCGCTTTGCGTTTTCTTAGACATTCGTATGCTGATATGGGGTCCCTAATAAAAATAAATGGAATCTTGCCTGATCTAAATATCAGGATACAAATTCAACCGAAGCAAATACGTCTCGCGTCGAGAAAACCGAACTTCTAAGGAAACGCGGTTCCAATTTCAAACATTTTCTCGTGAAACAGCCTGTTTTATTTCACGTAAATGAGCGTGAGTAAGAAGTTGGGTGAGAAATTGCGGAGTATGAATATGAAACATTGTTATAAATCGCCCGATATTATGTTTGTTCGGGTATTTTTGCTAGTCCTCATACAGATTAGGATGTAAATCATATTTTAAAGATAAATCATCATAAGGATGGAGCAGAGAATTATCTATCCGTAGAACTTATCTGTATATGTCCAATAGTATTGGAACCATCTAAATAAAGGTAGCAGTCAAAACCTTGGGCTATCTTAGCCAGGTCTATCAATCGGTGATGTGCATAATGATAAATCTCTACCAGATAATGATTAGAGCTTCTATAAGCATGTCTAGTTACCTATCTTTTTTGGAGATCAACCGCAAAATAATATTTTGGTAGTGATAATGGGTTACCGAACGGCTCACATCTTGGCAGATCTCTAAGAGAGATGGTGACCACTTACTTTCTTTTTTCTAAATCTTTTCTTTACTTAATTTTTATTTAAAATATATAAACGTTAATATTAATAAGAATTTTATTTTAGCAGATATATCCTACGATTATGCTTACTCAATTTATTTTTTCACGAAAATATTTTATTTCACGACGTAGAGCTTATCCCTTCAAAGAATTTAGACAAGACGCCATTTTATTACTACATTATGTCCTTTACCTAGTATAATATCTCGTAGACGTTCACTCCTGTTACATTTTTGTATTACACAACGTTTAAGTGCTTAAGCGTTAATGTAAATTTATTTTAAGCATCCTGGTTGATTTTGAAAGGTGTACTAGTGTGGAATTTCGGAATTTATATTTATATACTCTTTACAACCCTTAACTGTCCCATTTCTTTTTTCGGGTCTTTTCTTACGGTGTAGGGATAGTCCACCATACTGACATGTGGGATTTTTACCCACTAAAACCCCCCCTAAAACACAAGACACCTAGATGAAATAGACAGGAGAATCAAGATGACCTGGAAAAAATACTGGAGCTACAAAGAAATACTGAAATCAAAACTTTCAATTAACCTAAAGAAAAAAGTGATGGATTCGACTCTATTGCCATGTCTGTCATACGGCGCCCAAACCTGGATCTTCAACAAAAACACCTTGTCAAAGATACGTACCTGTCAACGGGCTATGGAGAGAAGCATCCTTGGCATCAAGATTATCGACAAAGTCAACAGTAAAAAAATCAGACACAAAACCAAAGTGATAGATGCTCTACAACATGCACAGCGATTAAAGTGGAGATGGGCAGGACACGTTGCCCGTTCTTCTGAGAATAGATGGCCTAAACGAGTAACAAAATGGAAAGGTCCGGTTGGCAAAAGGCAGAGGGGCAGACCAATTACTCGCTGGATGGACGACATAATTAAATTGGCTGGTAGAGACTGGATGGAAAAAGCAAATGATAGAAAAATATGGGAAAAATTGGAGGAGGCCTATACCCAAAAGGGGCCATGACATTTACTAGAAATACCTACATTTTTTTCTGTTATAAAAATGCCTATAATGAAACGGAAATAAAAAAGGCTATAATAATAATAATAATAATAATAATAATAATAATAAAACCCCCCCCGGTGGCCTTCCTCAGCGCTTGTGGAGAACTCCGGGATCTCCAAGAGGAACAGAACCGGAGTCCTCCAAGCGCGGCGCCCTTATGTTCGGGCTCTTCCCGCGAGGGACGAAAACCCCATCGCTTGCCAGCGCATTACAACGGTATGCGGCCACACATACTCGTACCGTCGTCCTTCCCGGGGTTGCTGGTGGACGGTTCGAGCTCCCACTCTGGCCGCCCACAACCCCGAAAGCCCCCTTTTAGTCGCCTCTTACGACAGGCAGGGGATACCGAAGCTCGTATTCTGGTCCCGAGCTACAGGGACACCACCATATTGACCTAGATTAGCAAACTTCAGGCTTCTTTGAGAGCGTTATTAAATACTGTCTCGCTCCCACTATTTCAACCGACAACAACCTACAACAACTACATGCGCAATGGGCATGTCTCCTCACAATGTTTTCATTGACCGTCGTAGCAAGTTAAAAAAAAAATTTGTAATACGCAATTATTTTTTATATGTATATGGTGTCTATGAAGGTTTTCGGGTTTCCCAGTTTGTATGTCCAACGTGGGCACTTGAATATCTCGTATCTTTTTATTTACACTACAGCAATGACCATTCGCAACTTACCATTACCATCCATTAGATGCACTCATAGCGTTCTGTTATATGTATAACAAAATATAGTGTGCTTTTGCACTAACACAAATGGGTATGAATGTTCCATTTATGATGTCATGGGATGGAACACGGATGTGATTCACGCGTCAGACTTCTTGTCTCTGTTAATCACTGTCTAATCTATGATACAATACTAAAATGCTTATCTAATATCTTCATTATAATGTTTTTGCTGTTTTTAAAATGTGATTTTGAAATTTAAAGATTTGTGTACTTTAATCTTTTTTGTTTTTAATTTAATGTTCCTTTTGGATCGTACCAATGTGAGGGTAAGATGATAAAAATAGGTTAATTGAAAATTAATAATGAGTAGAAAAATAGGTGTAATTAATGACAGGCACCTCTTTTGTTATAATTAAATTATTTTATAATTATTATATGAGCAATGAGTGTAAGTTTTAGTCAGTATGTACTTAAATACAGTTGAATTCTTATGTTTTGACTCACTTGTTAATTGATAAATAGGTTGATAAGTAAATTGTCATCCTGTGTTATTGTTTTCAAGCCAGGTCAATGCCAGGTTTGAAAACAATGCCATCATTGGCAACTGCCGTGGTGTTGATCGTAGCTACAGGCCAGAGTGACCACTATTTACCGTGTGATCTGCTTGCTGACGAAATATCGTCAGTCTTATTAAAGAAATATTGAGTAGGCATGGAGAAAGTTAGAATAGTGTTTGGAATGTATTAGCGACATCTGTTGAATAGTCGATAATAATATTGCAATAATTTTTTTTCCAACTTAAAGCTAAGTTATTTATATCTTGCATTATGATAATGGTTTTTTTATTCTCACTTTCTGCTATCAGCCTTCGAGTGCTAGGATCAAACATATAAATTATCCTGTAGAGGAGATAAAGAGTAAAGAAGCAATGTTTTTACGCTAAGTTAAGTATTTTCTGGAAAATAAATTAGGTACTTTGAGTAAAAGGCAGAGCAATAAACATAAAAAATGTAGATTTTGTAAAGTTTTTTCGTGAAAGTACTTGATTTTAAAAAGTATGGCCAATGGTCATGTCATCCACACTACCAATGTTGCTATAAGCTAAGAAAAAAGTATAACAAAAGTTGGCAATTTAAGGCCTTTATTAACAACGATATGCAACTACTAATAAAATACTTTAAAACTTTTTCTATAAAAGTTTAACGCTTAGAATTTAGGTTGAAAAATTCAAAGGTTTGTACTCATAGCAAAAAGAACTAATATAGAAATATCGCGCCGTTATAGTTTCAGCATGAGTAAGAAACACCTAGACAAATAATAGATAACTTAAAGGAACTGAGATAACATTTCTATATAAACACCTATACTGCAATGTGATGTAACATCCTATTTTTAACTTTTACCTACCAACTGCAAGCGGTTAAAGAAAAAACTGGCCAAGTGCGAGTTGGACTCGCGCACGAAGGGTTCCGTAACATTATGTATAAAAACGCCAAAAAAATCTGGTTTGTATTGTATGGATATGGTATGGATTTTATGGGCGCCCACTTAAATATTTATTTTATTCTGTTTTTTAGTATTTGTTGTTGTAGCGGCAACAGAAATACATCATCTGTGAAAATTTCAACTGTTACGGTTCATGAGATACAGCCTGGTGACAGACAGACGGACGGACGGACGGACATCGAAGTCTCAGTAATAGGGTCCCGTTTTACCCTTTGGGTACGGAACCCTAATAGTGTATTATTTTTTAGCCTTATACATTTATTAAGGTAGGAAGATACTTATACTCGTAGTAGGTACGTTTATATTTAATCACCTACTGTTACGACTTTTAGACAAAAAGGTTAATGACTGGCGTCGTAACTTTGTGTGCAAAAAATTCCCTTATTCCATTAGGGCCAAGTCTTATAAGTAAATAGTTGGTTTTAACAATTACCTTTACGTACTGTTAGCACAGTATTGACACAGCTTTCATAATTCATTTCATTTTCTGGAAGAGATCGGTATTTAGAACACAATACTCAATTTTAATGTTTCTGCAATTGGCAGTAGGGTAGGTTTTACAAATATTTTAAAGTAGCTGTTGCCCGCGTGGATATATTTTAACTGATGGTAGGTGGTAAGAGCCTGTCCCTGTGGCTCGGGACCAGAATACGAGCTTCGGTATCCCCTGCCTGTCGTAAGAGGCGACTAAAAGGGGTTTTCGGGATTGGGGGCGGCTAGAGTGGGAGCTCGAACCGTCCATCACCAACCCCGGGAAGGATGACGGTATGTGTGGCCGCATACCGTCGTATGGAGATGGCAAGCGATGGGGCATTTAGTCTCTCGCGGGCAGAGCCCCAAGGGCGCCGCGCTCGGAGGACTCCGGTTGTGTTCCTTTGGAGATCCCGGAGTTCTCCACAAGCGCTGAGGTAGGCCACCGGGGGGGTTTTAGTGGGTAAAAATCCCACATAACCCTGTGTCGCTCCCACGACACCGGGTACCTTTTGAAGGTTTCCCCCTCGATAACAAAAAAAAAAAAAAAAAAAGGTGGTAAGAGCCTATAGCTCACCCGGGGAAGTACCACCGCCCGCCACGGTACTAAGTACCATTCCTACTGTGTAATAATTGTTTTAAGAACAATTTTGTTCCGGATAGGAATGTGTGGAGCCGGTTACACTTTTAAGAGGCGACCATCTTAGTCCTCAGGGGTAGCAACGCGTCTGTGAAGAATTAGAACGAAAATCACACTAACAATAACTAACTGGATATTACTAACATTAACTAATAGGTTTAACTAATTTTATCACTAACAGTCCCTGTCCTCACACTTATTAACAAACTAACCAACTAATATTGTAACACCATCTATTAACTGGACTAACCATCCTAGTCCCTTTGAGTCTAGTTCTAGGCGGCATATGGGCGACTTATGGGCTGCAGCGGAAGGGAGGTGCTGCATGCTCGTTTGCTATCTTAATTTCATAAAAAAATAAATACACACTTTGATCCCTTAGTTTACCCTTACGGGTGGAATACAACAAAATCCATTTTCAATGAACGTCTATAACCTATAAACTTCCTCTAAGCATAAATTCATCTTTATACATCAAACAGTTTTTGATATTTCATGATAAGTGTTACCTCTCGCTTTTATAATATACCTTTAGATATAAAAGTTTCAATTCTTGTGGCTCGATCACGCCAAACCCTCTGAACAGATTCAGGCGGGCGTAGACCTATCTAATTAATGAATTAAATGTTCCCCCAAAAGCATCACCAATGTTTTGCAATCCGAGAAAGAAAGAAGAGGAAAGAAGCAAAAATTATGGTATAATAGCAGTGACGTGTTTCTTGTTTTATGCAGCCGTTTTAGAAGCAAAATGTACTTACACATTTTTGACACATTCCGTATACCAAATTATTTTTTTACTCAATAGAGATATAAAATACGGGAGTTATCACTAACTGCTAACGTTATATTTGCTTGACTCATCGAATTGATATTAGTTAAGTCCTTAATTGATTTAGAGATTACATATGTAGCAGAAATTCTGACAGTGAACCTCAGAGAACTTTGTGTACAATTGTCTATAATCTAACTATATACCTACCCACATTGTTTAAACCACAGAACACACGCAGGGCTTAAACGATTTTGTACGTCTTGTCTCTAACAAGTAAGTGAGAGAATAAACCTGTCCAGTAGAGCGGAACATATTCCGTCCAGTCGTATAATCGGCAACAACCCATCTATGTACTTCACGGTCCAAATCCACAAGCATTAATATTGTCTCGTGTAGGCGAAATCGTTACCACATTCGTGTACCGTTCACAAGAATAACCATAGCGACGTTATTCGGTCTAAGGCCTAAGTGCCTTTGAGAATTATTTTCAGAGGTTTTTATTTTTAAAACTGTTGCCTGTGACTGTGTGCCATGGAAGTATTTTGGACTAATTTTCAAAGTAATTTTCATGAATAAAAACGTTCAAACAGGTGTTTTGTTAGTTATAACTATACATAATAAAAATTTATGTTCATAATGTCTGCTTTAAAAAAGACGAAACAAACTTTCAACCCCAATTTTACCGCATGGAATGAGAAAAAGTTCGTTCTTAGGAAACGTCTAATAACTATAAAACATCTGCCTGAATCTTGCCAAAATTTCATTTTTAACAAATTACCGGTTGACGGTTATCGATATTTCAAAAACTTGCTGACGTATTAAGCCAATAATACTAATTGAAATGATTTTAGGAACCAACAGTGTTACAATTTGAAAAAAAAATAAGATTATGTAGGTACTAATAGCACTTGTTACAAAATTTTTAATGGCTCCTTTGAAAAAATTCTGGGTATTAGTCTCGTTGATCTTCACACCGTCCCGCAAGAGACGTGCGGAATCGCTGGGACTGGTGTCCCCTTGCGAGGTCTCTCTCGCGGTCTGTAAAGACAGACCGGTCCTTTGGTTGGGGGGCCGAGGCCCCCTTGGTGTCAAATCCGTGATGATGTCTTCTTCAATGTGAGCGGCTTTTGCCGCGGCGTCACGTCCGGTATGGGATGAATCTTCACGTCGTCCAGGCTCTCGACCCGAAGGTCCCTCTGGATGACGGCGTTCCTCACGTATCGCGGAACGCCGGTGACTCGGCGCAGCGCGATGGACTGCACTGTACGCAGCCTCCGTGTACGCAGTCTCCGTGGGTATTAATGTCTCATAGAATAGTATTTTATATTATAAATTCATTCTTGTTCTACTGAATGTCTGAGGGTTTATATCACAACTAAAGTATTTTACTTACAAACCTAATATCTACGAAATACTTTGTGAAAACAATAAAATTCAATTAAACAATAAAATATACCGAATTGAAATTACGAACATTATAAATATGTCGTAGGATTAGGTTCGTACCTACTTTAAAAAAAGATAGGAACCACCTTATTTGGAAGTTTCAGAAGACGGCTAAGAAGTCTTCGAATAACTCTGAAAGTTTTACATCTCACCCGACTCTAGCTGCATGATATTTGTGAGTATTTCGTTCAATAGCATACGTTTCAGTTTAACTAGGGCTACTCACTTACGAATAAGCGACAGAGCGCATGTAGAACACACGTCAACACGAATTTACATGCCATGTAGGTACTTTCATGAATACGTAATCAAGAATTTCGCTATGAATCAAGGTTTACTTCAGAGAAATTCATATTGTCTGAGATAACCTGGATGTCAGTAAAGTAGTGTCTCAACGTGTATCACCCGTAAATCTTTGCGTTATGAAGATTGATCTTTTTCAGGGTTCCGTTTTGGTTACAGACTTTTTAATTTAGACATGACTGTTAGCAATTAACTTTAGTCTATTGGCGTATTTATATTAAATTAACAAGACAATTTGTAAAGACAACTTATAAAAAATGGAGATTTGTTTTTTTTTGTTTAACGTGGATTTGCGAGGACCAATTCCGAGTCTAGAATTATTTTATGGAATGCTAAGCTGTAAAAGAGCTAGTTTTATTAAAAAATCATTTTCTTAGTCACATTGTAGGTATGCTAGTTAAGTTTGCACCAACCGAGATTTAATTCAGGATCCCTCTCTTCGCCACCAGTCTAATAACAAATGCACGGTTATCAAGTTCACCGTTCTTAAGTAAGGATAAAAATCTAACACTTTTAGAATCCGTAATAGCCTTATAATCTTAACGAGCTATAAACGGATTACTTTGACCGCTATTGTCAAAAATTTCTAGAGCAGTTTCGTGCTTCAGAGGCCGCTTAAAGCCGTTGGTCCAGGTTGTTATCGATAGATAGCAGTCGCTACGCCATGTCGAAGGCCTTCAAGCGGCCTGAAAACTACTGAAATTAGGTTGGCCACTAACCCCTCCACCAATCCGCACTAGAGCAACGTGGTGGAGTACGCTCTAGGCCTCCTCAATGAGAGACCCGTGCTCAGTAGGTGGCCATTAATGGGTTGTAGCCTAAACGGATTACTTACCACAGCTGTGTACAAGTCATTTCCTACTCCGCCCCATGTTCTACAATCGCAATGAATCCACACGTGAACATGTTCGTGCAAGTATACTTAGGCATTCTAAAAATAAGAATTAACATTAATAATGTGACCTTTCGAGAGTCGCTTAGTTACTAAGAGAGGACTATTATAAGGTACAATTTAGAGATCAGCCTTTAATCTGCTAATATTTTGAAAGAACGAGTGATATTTTTAGCCGCTTCTGTCGAATCAGCATGGTATCGGAGATGTTTTGAAACGAAGTTTTTTTCTTTCTGTTACTAGTGACTGCAAGGAAAATAGGTCTATACCTATAAAGAGTTTTGTCTGCTCATTTGTTGGGTCGCCTGTTAATTTCCCTGAATAGTAGAATTGTATCCAAATTATTATTGGGGAGAGCTTAGGGTTCTGAAGATCGAATGTTGCCTTATAGATATACTATACTTCAGATTAGGTGAAAATTATGCTACTCAAACCATATATCAGGATCTATACAAGGTGTAGGCATACTAAAATATTGTTGAGCACTATAGGCATACATCATAACCATATTTTTAGGATGATTTGGGTTATTCTGTCTGATTTCGGTCTGATGCATTTGCATAGATGATGATGATAATTTATAATAAGACAGTATCATATGTGCGGAGTGCCTCCCATGCCTATTAAGAATTTCTTTTTATATGCTTGCTTAATTTTTTGTTATTTCTAATTGTTCTACAAACAAAGTCCAATAAATAAATTAAATTTGAATTTCAAATAACTTTTTCTGTCTTCATTCTGTTCCTTTAACTAACTGTTTGTTTTCCCTTCAAATTATTTGTTTTGAAGCGGGCGTTCAAGGGAATGCGCTTCATAGCGAGCCAAGCATTCCTATGGGACCTAAACGTCCACTAAGTCTCTTAATTTCTCGTAAAAATGCCAGCGCAGACAACACATTGTTGGTTCATTTTATTCTCTTGAGATATTATGTCTTTTTCTTCTGTATTACGGTAAAATAACATTTTAAAAACTCAAAGTAGATAATTTTTTTAATAAAAAATCGAGTGTTCAATCTTCAAGAAACTAAAAGAATAGAACACTCAGTTGAAACGAAGTTTTAATATTGCATTTTAGTTAAGATACTTTAAATTATATTACTTAAACATTGGGTTCTTTAAATATGTGGGAGATAATAATTAATCTATGCTACAAATGTTTGATCCTATTTAATCTGTGGTACCCGCTGAATCATAGTGAATGTGTTATGTGCATAGAGATAGGAATCTTTATAGATCAATGGTTATGTGTACCACGGGGTTCGCACGAGGGAGATCTGTCCAAGATCTGTCAAAGTCATTAAGAAAATTGTAGCGCGATTGGGATCTTGTTCCTGTGAAAGTCCCTCAGTCGAAATGCCGTGAATCTCATGAAGTTGTTGATACATAAACGGTGAATATGCGTGAGCGAGTGGATCGATCGATACGTATAGTCGATATTGAATACGCGAAGTAAATAAAATATGACGGAGTACCAAAACAAACTTAAACCGAGCCGTCCGTGAGCATTGGATAAAGTAGTTGGTTGTTCGTGTGTTTGGCTCAAATCCTGTGTTTCGTTTGATGTCCTGAACTGACGTCCTGACAGGAATTAAGCCCACATATATATAGTTTGCCAAGAGTACCTACTTGTAATGAAAGTACATACTACACAGAGTAAAATGGAATGAAAATCATGCAAAAACCGCCTCCTCGGCTCCCTGATACGATAAATGAATGAAATCTACTTTTTAGAAAGCAATAACAACTGGTTCTGATAAGTCATTGCACATAATATTATTTGATACTAGTAAATCCGCCCTCGCTTCGCTTCGGGAAACCAGTCCCTTCAAAAATCTCTATAAATTCTAACAAATTATGTTATTCCGATGTCTAAGCTATATTACTGCAAAGTTTCATGAAAATCCGTTCAGTAGTTTTTACGTGAAAGAGCAACAAACACACACACACACACACACACACACACACTCACTCACTCACTCACTCACATACATCCTTACAAACTTTCGCATTTATAATATTAGTAGGAGTAGGATAGGATTTTATACCTCATTTGTACACACATTGGTACACACAGTAAATTTTTTATATTAAGACAACTAAAGTATGGTAAAAGAGAATTCAGTTTTTAATTTAAATTTTTTACTCATCTTTTATAGGGTCTAAATTAACGGCCATAAAAAGGTAAAGAACCTTAATATAGGTATAATTTTAATAGCTTCGTGACTACTTAAGTACCGAAATATCTCCCTGGAACAATACATTTCAAAGTTAAGCAGGAATATTATTAATTATGATATACGATAATGAACTAGCCTTGTGGAGGATTGTAAATCCTTCATAAAAACCTAACATCAACTAAGTAAGTACTTGATAAAATGAAATATGTCGATATTTATTTTTAAATGCAATCACATTTTTAAATTTCTAAAGAATATGGCACAATATAATACATATTGTATTTAAATACTATATACCTAATATAATTCGAATCTCGGAAACGGCTCCAATGATTTTCATTATCAACGAACGCAGCAACTAGGTACTCGTATGTAGAATTTTAAGGAAATAAACAGCTAGGCATAAATCTTCCATTTCAGTGGGAATTTTGGTATAAAAAGTGAAGTGTATTAACTGCTATCCTTGAGGTGATTTGAGATTTGGAATTAACGAACATTTTTTTTTCTATAAAACACCCGAGATAATATGGATAATATTTTTTTGCCAGAAAACATTCTTCTCATCTTAATTGTTAAGGTGGCCTATCTGCTAATTATGCTACGGTCTCCGTAATTAAGTCTACATCATAAATCACTTCTGGTATCTTGGTAAAACATGTCACTGAGGATATTTCTAAAAGCGATTCAAACGCATCAACTTCCGTAAATTATATGACTTAATTACAGTTTAAATAAAGTTTTTATATAAGTACCTATACGAAGAATGGGTCTGATTGATGAATTAAACCATCTTTATCCAATTACAATATCTGTATGGTCCATCATAACCTTCATTTCTAACAAATCATATTGAATATTCATGCTATTACCATAAAAGCCTTCGTCATAATGCTTTCAAATAATATTCACATTAACGGAAAAGCGAAATTAAACACGAATTGTTTTGATAAAGATTTGAAAAATCACTTGTAGATAAAATTATGATAGTTGTTTATTAATGTTTTATGGCTATGTATTATTACAAACCACCGCGCACACTCAATTTATAACTTTATATACCTATATATTATTATGAGTGTAAGCAGTCACATTAAAAAGTTTATTTTAAATACAATGATACAATGATGATGACGATAATGAAATGAGAAATATGAATGGGTGCTACATTTTACAATATAAGGGGGTATTCAAGTGGGTTTTTCCCGTTGGCTCCCATTCCCATTCTCACCCGTCCAACTATACGTAGAACGCTGGTTACCGGCGCCGATCTGCCAGCGCTTATCGGTACTGGTCCGTTGACATTACCTCAGGTCGGATCTTGACGGCGCTTATCGGCGCGTGTTTGCCACAAAGTATAGAGACTACCTGCGCCGACTACCTGCGCGGATCGGTTCCGATAAGCGCTGGCAGATCGGGGCCGGTAACCAGCGTTCTACTTGAATACGCCTTAAGACTTATTTGGTACTAGCTGACCCGGCAGACGTCGTCCTGCAACATATATTATTAAGTAGACGCCCTCGCTTCGCTTCGCGAGACTTGTTACTCCGCTCCTTTTGGTCACAGCGTGACGTCGTTTTGGTCGTAACATCACGGTACGATCAAAA
This sequence comes from Hesperia comma, assembly GCA_905404135.1. Classification (NCBI taxonomy): domain Eukaryota; kingdom Metazoa; phylum Arthropoda; class Insecta; order Lepidoptera; family Hesperiidae; genus Hesperia; species Hesperia comma. Next base: position 6,685,993 of record FR990021.1, on the reverse strand, counting down.
GGAGCTGAGCAACATGTAAGTCTTATAATATGTATAGCCTGTAGCCTTCCTCATTAATTGGACTATTCGATCCAGTAGTTCCTGAGATTAGCGCATTCAAACAAACAAACAAAATCTTCCGCTATATGTTATTAGTACAGTTTGGATGGAAGTCTGCTGGCAGCGAAAGTTAACTTTGTTTATAATATTCCAAGCGAATTTAATTTAGCTTCGGGAAAAGCCAATCCTACTATGTAGGTACCTAATTATACTCTTAATGTTATATTAATTTTATAAATTAGAAATGTGTTTAACCCAACTTCGCTTCAGAGTTAAATTGTTTATTTTCGATATCCTACCTAAATAAATGTTGAGACGGAGAACTTTTTATTCAAATCAATTACGGTTGTGAAGCAATTGAAATAACATCAGCACTAGAACTAAATACCACCCGCATACAAACTATACTAACATACATAGAGTACGTATCTAATACTAATTCATTTAAGTGAATTTTGCACTGAAATCAGCTAAACCGTTTTTGGGATTAGCGTGAAAAACACGGGTTTTTCCAATTGGCTCCCATTCCCATTCTCACCCGTCCCACTAGACCCCGAATTCCGATTTGACAGATCACCACTTAGGAACAGATTCTAAAAATCGTTGTTTTGGTTCTATTTCTGTAATAAAAACCCCCTGTGAGAACTTTTATCATATAAATCAAATGAACAAACATAAATCCATATCCATAATAATACCGATTATAAACTAGTATTTTATACAAAATAAATACGACTCGTGTTACAACTTTGGTTACAATTTATTGAATGATGAAAGTATTGACAACAACAAATCTTCCTTTGCTGTTGTCGTTCCATTTTCAAATAGGTACCAGCCAGGTCGCTGGCCAGTAACATTTTAATAGGAAAACTTGAAAAAGAAATCTGACTCCTCTCCTCTCATCTCAACTCCACTAAAACACTACCCTCCTCAAAAGCACCGCTCCTCTCAATAGCACCTCTCAACTCCACATCTGGCATCGCCAGTATGCCAAAACTGCCCTCGCTTCAGCACATTGCATATCTCCACTTCCTGCAGTCATTGCTCCTCACAGTTAATAAATAAATAAATAAACGCTAACAGGTTGATTCCCAGTTGCCCCCGCGCGATTGCCACCGGAGGCAAATGGGAATAAAAGTACCGAGTTACCACCGGCGGTTTTATTCCCAGTTGCCACCGGTGGCAAATGGGAAGTCATTGCCCCCACTTTAATTCGCTGTACATTGCTTTCTCCATAGTAGAGAATAAAATAATAAGGCATCTATCTAATTGACGATAACATTATACAACAAAAATAAAACTTAGGGTGTGTTTTATGATGAAAACTAATTATTAAAATTGTTAAAATGTTACAGTTAAAACCCGTTCTTGTTAAAAATAGTTTCCTGGAGCACTGGTGTCTTTGGGAAAGTTGTAGGTCTCGTCAAGACCTACATTTCCAATGACAGCTGTCAAACTTCGAACCGAGATATCCCGGCAACGGCTGCTCCTGGAGCACTGGTGTCTTTGAGAAAGTTGTAGGTCTGGCTGAGACCTACATTTCGGATGACAGCTGTCAAACTTCGAACCGAGATATCCCGGCAACGGCTGCTCCTGGAGCACTGGTGTCTTTGGGAAAGTTGTAGGTCTCGTCAAGACCTACATTTCCAATGACAGCTGTCAAACTTCGAACCGAGATATCCCGGCAACGGCTGCTCCTGGAGCACAGGTGTCTTTGGGAAAGTTGTAGGTCTGGTTGAGACCTACATTTCGGATGACAGCTGTCAAACTTCAAAGCGAAATATCTTGGCAACGGCTGCTCCGGGAGCACTGGTGTCTTTGGGAAAGTTGTTATTATTTGTCTCGGACATTAATAATGAGTCAATACTTCAATCATTTAGACATAGCATGTTATCTATTATTTACAAGTGGCCAGTGGCAATTACCTATTGTTCCCCTCGATTTCTCTGAGATGCCATCATCAGATCCTGGTGTCCTTATCAGGGGACCCCACTGCGCATATCTATTTTACAACAAAAAAAGAATTGTCAAAATCGGCCCATAAACGACGAAATAATCGCTGAACGTACATAGAAAAGCATATATACGGTCGAATTGAGAACCTCCTTCTTTTTTGAAGTCGGTTAAAAATAGAACTGACTTTAACGCCGAAAAGTAAAAATCGGTTCAGTTGAACGCGGTTAATATTCCTAAATCCTTCTGCCAGTCTGATAAACACGATGCTGAAAACCGCATCAAAATCTGTTCAACCAAACGCGAGATAATCGCACACAATTATACATACATATACTTTATAGATATCGACATTAAAAAAATATATATTTAATGCAATGGAGAAAGCAATGTACAGCGAATTAAAGTGGGGGCAATGACTTCCCATTTGCCGCCGGTGGCAAATGGGAATAAAACCGCCGGTGGTAACTCGGTACTTTTATTCCCATTTGCCTCCGGTGGCAATCGCGCGGGGGCAACTGGGAATCAACCCCCCCACAATAGGTTACTAGGTACCTGTGTCGCGGGTGGCATGGACTACACATTTAACACATTACAACATTGAGATACTATGTACCTACATTACAATTACACCCATGACCCGAGTACAAATATTTATCTGCCACATAAATATCTGCCCCGGCCGGGAATCGAACCCGGGACCCCTCGCGTCGCAGGCAGGGTCGCTACCAACTAGGCTACAGGGTCGTCAAAGTTGTAGCACAGGCATAAAAATCCTCCGTTATACTAGCTTACCTCCGCGGCTTCGCCTGCGTAGAATTATTTTATATCGCGAAACGGGAAAGGAGGGGGATAGAGGAGTGGGCCCAATTTGGATGAAATTCGGAATGGAAATAGTTGGAGACCCGAATTCTAAGTAGGCGAAGCCGCAAGCGGATGACCAGTATATTTATGAAGTACCTATCTATAAAAATGTAGGTATCTACTATAGATATGTATAGATTTGCATCCTTTCTGAACAGCCCGGGTATATCCATTACAAAATATCTGGGTACTCCGGAATTTTAATAAAAACCTATGAGCTCACTTACCAGTCTCCCTTACCTCTAAACTTGGATTAAAAGCATTTTTATTTTCATTCCACACGCGCCGGGATACAATTTGGTACGAAAATAAATAAATAGGTCCTCTGTTTTACAAAGGAAATTCTCACTTTCATATCGACATACAAACCCTTTGAATGGATCATGTAAAATAAGTGTGTACTGTACAATTGTTCACTGAGTATAAATTCGAATATTGTTAACACATTTCGAACCATATCTAACATGGTTAGATTATGTTTGAACATCATTAACAAATGAATTCTAATTCTATTATAATCATAGTTACGTATTAAATTATTAATCTGATATGAAAAAAGATGTAAATACAGATTTAACCAATTTCGTGATTGTAGTGCGTTTTACGAAATCAATTTGCAATTTAGAATTTTGATATTTTTGTCTATCTGTATGTTCTTTTATAAATTGAGAACGGCATAACTGACTTAAATAAAAGTTTGTAAATACAAGGAGTGAAAACCTAATGGTTAAGAATTCGGTTTCCTACTTGAGGGTTCCGGGCTCAAACCCCGGGGTACGCACATCTTTCAGAGAGCACGGACTTTTCAGAGTGAAATCTGCCTTATCCTTTTCATTCCGAGAACAAACTTGGGTCAACAGTGGCTATGATGGGTTGAGATAATGATGTCCATGAGATATCGGATATTAAATAAAAATATTAATCCTTACTTGGCTATAGTTTTAAACTGTTCTTGGTCTGATTTTGTGTTCTTGTATTTCTGTTTAGTCGATAGCAATCAGACCACAGGAAATCGTAGTGTGGCGCTATGAGTGTGTAGCGTTATTTATTGACTGTAATTAATGGACTTGGTGCGTAGGTAGGACGTTTGATAAAATCTTATCTGTTGCGATAATACTTTTACATGTTGTAGCTAAAATGTATATCAGATAAAACCTGTGATGTTAAATAATATTAATACTGTGTGCGCGTTAGATATGTAATTCATTTTAATTGCATTACACACAAAAGTCAACTTTCCGCCCTGTAATTAAGGTTCGTTGTAGATTGACGGCAGAATTCAAAATGTCTTAAGTAAACTTGCCTGCAAGCTATATTGTATAGTCCTACAAGCATCTTTTGGCGCGTGGGCGACAGAGACAGCGCCTTACAGGTAAGGCAAACTGTAAAGCGCTGTCTCTGTCACGCACGCGCCAAAAGATGCTTGTAGGACTGTACTGTAAGCATACGTAATTATTTTTTAATAGCGTGAAGTGGCATTTCCATATTCTCGGTGACTCAAGTATAGACAACGAAATCGGCAAATTATCTAACAAAGTTAAATTTCTTACAGCGTGTGCCAATGTTCTGGGATAAATAACTTTTTTGAAACTGTAGCTAAATTAAATTCTTATCGAAAGATAAATTGAGACGTTCATGAAATTGCTGATTCTCCATTTAGGCGATTACAAACTTAAATATTCAGTGATTATGCTACAGTCTCAAATGGATCAAAACAAAAATAAGTTTTTTGTCTATCGAGGTACCATCAGGTGCGGTTGTTGTCAAGCATTAACTTAATCATAAGTAAAATAAAATTTGCTAAGTGCGTACGAGTCGGACTCGCCCATGAAGGGTTGGTTTCCCTAGCAGCAAGTAACATAACAGTTCTTATAGTTTCGGAAAAAAGTGGCTGCGGGCGGACAGACAGACAGACGACAGATAGGTACGTTTTTTGCCATTTGGCTACGGAACTCTAAAAAAGTAATAAAACTTAACAAAAATAATACCCTCCGAATTGACTCCGAGGACACTATCAAACACCTGCGCCGCGTTATGCCCCGATTTCTCGGGCTCTAATATCATTTTAAAAACTTAGTGCAAAGTTTGTGGACGACCACTCTCGGTACAGCCAAGTTACGAGACTTTAATCTAGCTCATTGAAAATTCAGACGTCGAAATATCCATCAGAAGCTTAAAATGCGCGTGAAACTTGCGTTTGTTTAAAATTCTGCGCCAATTGTTTGGAGTTTGTTGGGAATGTTTAATGTTAACACGTTCGCTGCGTCTTCATTTTCAAAGAACTTTCGGCTAGTAGCTTTGGAGACCTAAAAGATCTCCAAACTAACCTGGCCTGTGGTGCGTTAGAGACCTAATCAGTCTCCTAAAAATACAGTTTTGAAAATAATTTATATCTTCCAAAAAACCAATGATATATTTTTGAAATTTTTATGGGTCAAAAATAACCTATTGCTGTATATTTTGCTAGATTCGGACTCAGTTATGACATACGAATAAACTACAAATACCAAAATAAAATTAGGTATCGATTGTATCTCGTACCGCAACCGAAGATAGTTCAATATGTGTAGTAAATAGTGATGGGAATAAAATAATATCTCAGTTGTCGATTGAAAAAGTTTTATTAAAGTTTATTTATAAACTATGGTCGCAAACAAAAAGCATTTAATTAAATGTAGGCCTATAACAAAACATAAGTTGTCAATTTTTAAATATAACATTTACTCTAAAATGACTAAACCGGCTACTATTGAACATAATGATCCTATTAATCTTTATAATAAATTACATAAAAATATCAACGACGAATTTAATCGAATATTTAAGTGTAGGTACATAAATAAAAACAAGAATTGTAAATTCAGTGATTGGGCTACTGTAGGTATTTTCTATGGCGAAAGACAATATAATTTTTCTCTATCTCTCTCTATGCTCACATACTAGGACAACACTAAATCGAGTCACGCAGCGCCCGCGCCGCCCACCTTCCCTCTCTTGCGTCTACGAGGCTTACGATTCTACGAGTATCGACATGTTAATAATTATAATACTGTGCGTTAGGGACCTAAACCATCTCTTATTCTTTTTTTTATGTCCTGGAATTCACCATTAAGTAGGAAGCAAATATGTATATTTGTATTTCTCATACTTAAAGAACTTTACAAGTTAGAGCCACCCGCACGGAGTGAAAGAACACGATTTTAGTCGACGCACAATTCCGAAAACCTGTAAGAGATCTGATAGATCTCGTAACGCAGCGAACGTGTTAAGCCAACATTACGTGTTTATAATGCTGTGATAAAACAACCTACTAAGTTGTTGAAATGCCCCTAAGTGACGGCAAAGTTTAAACTTATGACTCTTGATTCTATGAGTAGGATCGTTTTTAATCGATTTTAAAAATAGGAGGAGTATCGATTTTTACTTATTTTAGAGAGTGTACTTCCAAGGTGGTCCAGTTCCCCCAAGTCAGTCAAGTCAAGTGATAATGGAATCCCAGAGAAATCGAGGGATAGCCTCAAATTTGCTTTTCAAGTAGGTAATAATTGTTTTAAGAACAATTGTGTTCCGGATAGGAAGGTGTGGAGCCAGTTACACTTTTTTAGAGGCGACCATCTCAGTCCTCAGGGATAGCAACGCATCTGTGACCGAATTAGAACGAGACTCAAACTAACAATAGCTAACTGGACTATTACTAACATCAACTAACAGGACTAATTATCACTAACAGTCCCTGTCCCTACACTACACTTATTAACAAACTAACCAACTAATATTCTAATACCATCTACTAACTGGACTAACCATCCTAGTCCCTTTGAGTCTAGTTCTAGGTCGGTCACAGTTGTTATGGGCGGCAGCGGAAGGGTGGTGCTGCATGCTCGTTTGCTATATTAATTCCATAAAAAAGGTAATTTCTTATTCTACATGTTGGCAGCAAATTTGGTTTTGTTTGTTGAAATTATGCAAGTCGCTTTATTTGCAGTTAGCTAATAAGGAAAGATGCGGGCGACGCTTTCGGCTGTCTACAAAGGAAGTTCTAAACCTCTTTTTAGGTGCTACCTCAACACTTAACCAAAACACGATAAAACATTTTAAGGTTTATTTTAAACTGAAATTAGTAGAGAATAATATATTAGACGAGAAGATAAATAGCTTTAACACGTTCCCAGCGGCACAGATTTTTCTGTATTTTCCATTACTGCGTTACGGGGCATTTTAAACCCTGTCCTAAACCAGAAATTGTGGCGGCACGAGGCATATCTCAATACTCAAGTCGCCATATTCTCGGCGACTTAAGTATTATAGTGGTCACCGTCCTATCTATCAACCTCATCTACTGTTGCTTAGCTTGTTCGATCACTGAGGATCACCGCAAGCCACTCATCATTAATTCAAAAATGACTTCAAAATAATAGAAAGAAATATCGATCAATTCAATCAATTTCGATCTCTCAAGCATACCTATCTTATACAAGGTAGATACCACCATACAACAATAAATGAAACCTCGAGCCCTGCTTCATGCAAGGAACATATTACATTTAGTAATAAACGCCTAACATCTTATTTACAAAAATGTTTTTTTTTTCAAACAAGCTAAATAGCACAAAATACAGGAAAAAATAGAACAGCCTATTTAAACGTCAGTCACTTTTGACAAGAGCGGCAACAATTTTCTGCTATTACAATAATAATAGATACAGCGTGTTGAAATTTTGAATATTGAAAAAAAATTACTGTGGCTAAAGTAAAGGAGGTATTTGATTGAAATTTTTTTTTGGGGGCTTAGGTAATCATTAAGTACCTACATAAAATTAAATTTATTGTTGTATGGTGGTAACCACGTTGTACATAATTATATTATTAATGTATTGTACTAACAGTTAGGCTTACGCATTTGAGTTAAAAATAAATATGGTATGAAGAAAATTACAGAAACGTAAAATAAAAATTCTCTGACTATTAGAACCCATGTAACTTAACCTAAATGCAGGTTCGCAGCTGTCACTTAAGGTACTTTCCTAAATAACTAGCTCGCGAGTGCTGTTTTAAAACTTTTGCCCCCAATGTGAATTGTAAGAGCGTATAATTTTGTTCATTAAAATATAACCTTCATTTATATTTCGTGGAAGTACCGAGTTCGTTCCTTTATACTCGTACTTTAATCTTTAATAGTAATGAATGCGACAAATTTTAACTTAGTAGGTACATACTTGAGTAACACAGCAGGGATTGAATTAGTAGACTCTGAAAAGTAAGACTCATTTGAAAATATACTGCTTTTCGTTAAGTGATACAGCAACATTATGTTTAGTTAGTAGCAAAGTTACTTTTTATTTATTTATTCGTAATCCGAAAACCTCATAACCGCCTATCTTGTTATTAAACTTTTTTTTAATTATGACCCAATATCTCTTATACAGGTATATTTTAATACATTCAAATCTCTCGTCGAATTTCCTTCATTCTTCCATTCATCCTTCATCAAACTCTTTTTCTTTCTTCGCACTTATTTTGGTGTTGCTCCGCATCCGTCCATCCATCCACGAGCAACTGCTACTTCCTAAACTGCTTATTAATTTTCATCAGTGTTCTCGTCTGCTTTCACCATTTACTCTGGTCTACCCATATGATATTGAAGACAACATTTTAGGCTGCCCCTATGCGCCCTAAGACCATCAAAATCCGTCAGCCAATCAGCGCAATTGGTGCTTAGATCATCGCAAAGAAACAAACACTCTTACACACGTTATCCTCCTTTGCGGCGTGGATTCAAGTAAACAGATTACTGTCGTCAAAAGCAGGCATTTTGTGTAATCACCCGTCTACTAAAGCTTTGGCATTTACTAAGTAATTAGTCATCAATTTTGTGTTCCTAACGAGGTCCCTTAACGAAGTTATTTTAGACCCGCCGACCAATGCACCAATTAGGAAAACTTTGGAGTTTCGGAATTTCTTTATTTTATGTTAATAATACGAGTAACTTGTACCCTACTGCTTAACTACAAGACTGTTTTTTGTAAATGGAGAGGAAATCAAGGAACTACTAATCATTTAATACGTTAGCTAAGGGCTATTGTCCTTCATCACTATGCTTGTCTTGACTGGACAATTACAACGCAGGCTTGAACAAGTTATAAACGTGTACATTGTACATCAGTCATTGGGATCTGTTCCGAGTTTAGTTACTCGGCTATTCATATCAAAGCCTCCAAGCCATTAAACGTGGAACCATCTATAATTACAACGTGACCCTTACCCGTTGGTAGATTTTGATAAATATTGAATACTGGTAGATATGCTACCTAATGTGTGTGAGTTCCTAAAATTATACTATATCGTGCTGTAGCCGATACACAACCAATGAGCATCGAGTTACTCATCTTTTTATTTCTTTTTCGCAAAAAAGCCGGCACACAACCTTTCAAGACATCAGAACAGCCGTAAGCGGGCGTGCAAGTGCAGTACCAAAGTCAGTACTTTGGTTCTTTTCCTTTTCCTTCCGAGTCAGTACTCAATTTATTTTCACTTTCTAGGTAAGTACAATGAAATGACAGAAGTTAATAGTCAATACCTAGTGCTTAAGCCTATAACTTATTCACCGGTTGAACATAACTTTTTGTACCTCATTTTTCTGTTTATAAACTCCTATTTTAAAGTAGCTTTTGTTCTGGCGATGCAGGCTACCTTCTAATTCTAATGTATCAGATTGTTTAATCAAGGATGGTACGCTATAAGTTAAAGTACTCGTATAATTAGTGTTGCCAGACATCCGGATAAAGACAGAACAGTGTTAGGTTTTTGTTTGCGTGTCCGGCCAAAATAAACGGTATCCGGACTTATGTTAGGTTTTTTCCATTTGAATCAACTACGAAAGTCGCTCGGATACCAGAATAGTAGTACAATAATCGATCACCAATAACTTAATTTTATTTTGCACGCCCTCCCCTCGTCGCCAGCTACCAAGCTGCAATTAACGATTTTGTAATAGAGTGTCCGGCTTCTTTCTCAAATGTTCGGCCAAACTAGCTGATCTTTCCGGATTTAGAAATTGGCAAGCTGGTAACCCTACGTAATGAATTAACGAGGCATCTTCTTGGAATCTTGACCCGCGCAAACCTTCCAAATTACCGGCTCCAATTACATCTCGGACGTTTGAATCTTTAGAATTTAGATACATTATAAGAAGTCTTCAAAGTAATAAAAACTTTAAGGTAGTCCTTTTATCTACTTCTAGACGTAGGTAGTTCAGTTTAGTAACGCAATAAACTTAAGACGAGTGAGTACCTACCTATATTTTGTTATGCTATGTACACATTTAGCAAAAACGTTAGCGAAATCAATCTTACTTGAACTATGCAGTGATTTTTCAAATAAAAAATCAACCAATTAACAATAATGATGTGTCCGATGTCATAAATAAAATTTATTTAGACGCTTTAATATAGCGTCTAAATAAATAGATAAATAAATAAGTAGATACAGCCATGCGCATAGCAGTTTTTATCTATTTTTATTTAATAATTTTGTACAAGAAATCTGCTTGTTAAAAAGATATTAACGGAATGCTTTTGTATCACGTTCCGTAATCCCGAGTGCTTTTTTGCTAGCTTTTAATAAATTTAATGTTCTTCAAGATTGTAGAATTTTAGTTGGAATTAATTAAGAAAAATGCTTTCATAATGGAATTTTACTTGAAGGTATCGTTATGAAATTTGAAATGTATTCAAACTATGCTGGCGTTCTTGAAAATTATCATCGTATGTGCTACGTTGTCTTCAAGGAATGCTTACAGTTTCGCCATTTTGGTTCGTCTGTCTGCTACTGAAAATCTTTATTTGCAACATATTATGAACTGAAAACCGATTCGAAAGCATATTTATAGGCAGTCAAAAAGGCCGACTTAGTCGTGGCCATTTTTCTAAAATATCAATATCCAGGCGACATCATTCAGAGGATAAAACATGGTAAATAAAATTCCTTGAATGCCGTCATGGCTTCAAAAAAGAATCAATTTACGCTTTCATCAAGTACTCCGATTTTATATAGAAAACAGTTTGATGGATTGGAGTTTAAGGGTCTACATGTGATCGAAGTGGCAGCTAGCAAGGGAGCCTTCTACACTATACAACGAAACCTTGAATAGAAAATGGAAACCTTGAAATATTGGGACTGCATTGTATATCCATAAAGATTTTTAAATCCAGTCCATCAAGTCTTAGGGCAATCGAAAATCACTACTATACTATAATATGCTATGACTATATAATTATGCTATGGCTTATGCTATGCTACGACCAACAGGAGCTGAGCATCAAGGAAAAATGTTGCAAAAATGGGATAACGTGTATAAAATATAAAAAAAATTAAATTAAAAATTAAAAAAACCCCCGACACAAACATTTAAAAAGTAAAAAATAATATCTCTAAAAATAATACGTCGCGTTGGGGGACTGCGCCTAACTACTCATTATCTACGATTTTTTTCATAAGTAGGTATCACATGCCTACCTAAATACTTAGTCCTTTACCCAAGACTTATCAATATTTTTTTGTGTTAAAGTTAGAAGTAAATGGAGCGGTCACCCAACGCGACGTATTATTTTTAGAGATATTATTTTTTACTTTCTAAATGTTTGTGTCGGAGGTTTTTTAAATTTTTAATTTAATTTTTATTTTATACTTTTTATAGGTAAGAATATTCTCGATTAAGTCATAAATATTCTCTTACTGTGCCCTTTCATTTGAGACCCCACACGAGTACCTATATTTGCATACATTCGGCTATTCTTCCCCGCTTTTACCCCCCACAACTTTTAAACGGCTCAACCGATTTTCATCAAACATATCTAAAAACACGCGCCCGTAAGTCCCCTTTAATACAAAAAAAACCAAATTGAAATCGCTTCATCCGTTCGGGAGCTACGATGCCACAAGACACACAAACACACACACACACAGACACGTCAAACTTATAACACCCCTCTTTTTGCGTCGGGGGTTAATAAAACTTCGTTACTCTGGCTCAAGAGTCACAAATAAAATCAATTCGGTCAACGTTTAGTACTATAATATCGAGTATCCTATATTGCGAGTAGGTATACAGGAAGCATCTGAAATTGCTTCCGCCCTAGCAACCATTCTTATTTTGTCACGCTTCCAGAAAAAGTACTCTCTACTGGCGACTGCATGAGTGGTATTTTGTTGGTTTTGTGTTTAGGTACTAGGTATTCCGGAATGTAATAATAAGATAATCAGTATATTATATCCTAAAAATAGCAAAGTTAGCGACAAAGTCAAAGTTAAAATCATTTATTCACGTAGGTATTTTGTTCTCAACATACCTATGCATATTATTTTTTTGAGCCTACAGCCGTGTCCAAAGGTGCTGTTTATTTTTTGAGAAATTATAAGAAAGAAAGATGAAACAAACTTCTCGCCACAACTTTTCAGTCATTATCATACAATAATTACAAAACACAAAAAGTCTAAGCGGAACGGAGCGGAATCACACCCTTACCTATCATTTACATATTCCCCTATAATATAATTTGCAAAATAGTTTAACTTTAATTGGAAAGACTCGTCCTAATTTTTATTACCCTCGTTTTTGGATCGCCGTAGTTAGCACTTACTTTTACGAATTCAATTCGACTGAATCGTGATCAAATAGTGGTCCGAAGAGATCCACTAATCCGCACTAGGTAGTCCACTAATGAAAAAACTTCCGTCTTCAGCCGTTGCAGTTCCGATGGAAATTGCCGATTCCACCCGCCAAAAGTTTTATTGCCAAGTATTCCAGTTTGGAAGTTTTATAGAATTTGTCAATGGCTCACCAACGAGTGTTATAAGTTCTTGAAGTGGTTTTAGTCCTGACTTTATTTGAAGCTTGTAATATCGATATTGATTTTGAAATGTAGGAAGTGCTTTTGGTAATAAGTTGATAAAACAAGAAATCATTATTTAATATTTCAATTGAAAATCGGTTCAATCGTAATTACTGTAAGAAATAAAGTAAACGATCAAAATATCGAATACTTTGACCGTTCACTTTACTTCTTTCCGACCAATATCTGTAAGGATTCCGATACTACAAAGATAATAATAATTGCTTCTGACAATATGACAGAATTAATATTATCCATTAAGTGTTACAATTGAAAGAAAAATATAATACATATTTTTGCGTACAATGGGGTAATTTTAAAGGCGAAAACCTTTTATCTCGAACAACGTCGAGCTTCCATTTTCGTGTATACAGCGTGTCCCAAAACTCTACAATATTTTTCCTTGGCAAAAGGCTCACGTATCAGAATACACAAAAATATAAATAAGTAAGTGACACTCCAATCCCGTCTTAACAATTTCTACCTTGTTCGCCCTTTGAATGAAATTAGTTATCATTTTTTTTTCATTGATTCGATTTGAAGTCCATGTCCAGAAAATAGGTACCTGACATAGATTTTTGAGCCTCGTAGCGTTATAAGACGAGATTTGAGTTATTTTTTAATAGATCATAAAAGAAAATTATATTTGTCCATGCTTCGGTTCTGCTGTAATAATATACCTAATTTACACATCGATATTAGCTGTGGCCTTTTGTGCTACTATTTTTTCCTTCTATCGATTATTTGTCTTATATTTAGTATTAGATGTATACTTATTTACAACTAGAATATTATTTTAAAATGATATAAATTAACCTTAAAACTGTAATAATATTGTAGTTGTAAAAATTGTAACGTTAAGTTAATATGACACCAGCTATATTCCCCAAAAAAGACGTGCATTAAAATTGAAAACTTTTCAACATGAAATAATATTTTTTAAAGTTATGTTACGAAAGTGAGACCAACAATGATCTTATCGCTAATCTTATCGCTACTGTCCTACTGGACAACCTGCTTCTAAAAGTATCCTTTTCGTGTCACAACCTACACTTTCGCACACAACAGCGAACTTTGCTCTTTCGCACTATAATTCTTTAAATTTCTACAAAAAATATATCGTCAACAAAACAGTTAAATAACGGCAGATTATTTAATTACGAAAGTAAACCACATCATTCCAGTAACTGTATAAAATATACATAAGTTACGGCTTTCTGTAACTAATCGATATTGGTTAGGTATTTGTTTTGTGTAAGCCACCGTTGATGTTCCTCGATGTAGTAGGTAAATATTAGGTATACGGGAGTCATAATATTTAGGGGAGATGTGCTCAAGACGGCATACTCAGGTAAGATGACACACCTACTATATTGCTTTAAATATTCGCGCTAAGAGTGCAATTGTGACGTTAACGGGAGTCTACATAGATGTCGCTAGTACTCAAATTCAGTATGGCGGAATAAGAACGCGGACTGGCAAGCAGTGCACGTTTTTGTGATTTTGACATGCTCAAAAGTTTGCTTTCGGTTTTGTTTGATGGTGAAAATACATGTAAGGTAAGGGTCTTTACTTTAAACTAATTTGAATTGTAAAAATGGGTTATTAAACTGCACAAATATAGCTAAAAACGCATCCTAACGTAAAAAGTATGGTCGTGACAATTTAAACCATAATTTTGTGACCGTTGGGTAAAATGACATACAGGGCGTGGGTGTAAGATGGCATACTATGTCATCTTATCCGTGTAAAATAGGATAGGAAAACTTACCTGTTTTCTTTTTTTATACAGAATGCCTGGCATTTACTAATGAACATCGACGCGAAAAAAAGGCTATTGAAGCTGTGAGGGACAATCGAATGGTCTGGCTTTTAGCATTGATAAGATGACATACCCTTAAGGTGTAAGATGACATACAGTAACCAACTTATCTCTGAAATGAAGAGAGGCGCTGTCGGACGCAATTCGAGAGGTAGTTACTGACAGACGAATGACCACATTATACTTATGAATGACTTTTTAACATGACGGCATTAGTTCCAACTTTTGCAATTTCAGAGATAAGTTGGTGGCAATGTACCATGTCATCTTATCCTATACATATGTCATTTTACACATGTCAACCTAAGTGCCATTGATGTTTGTTTTCAAAGTTAATATGACGTTGATTGTTCTGAATTTTAAATAATTTTATTGATTATGATACCTTTTAGAATATACGCAAGATGCTGATCTCATATGACTAAAATTATTTTAAATATTTCCCTTGAAAGAAAAAGTATGTCATCTTAAGCACAATTCCCCTACCTATGCCTAGCAAATTTCCTTAAAGATTCTATTTTTATAAACTTTTAAACTAAGTAAACTAAATTTCCCCGACACTGAATGAACAACAACCATTGATATTTTTTCATTTTAAAATACTGTAAATTATAAACGTGCGAAAGCAAATTATGGTCACTGTTAAACATTCCAAAATATGTCGAGTTCTCACGGGACAAGGAAATTCGATTGTCTATATTTTGCTCTTAAGCTCTCTTATTTCCCTAACGAAATCACGACAATTTCTAAATGTACGCGAGTGTACACACGAGCAGATGCTTATCTATCCGAGTATAAAGAATGAAGTCTTGACTTGAACGATATATCTACGCTCGGAGTTAACCTTTAACCAGATAGAAAGCTGAAATTTTGTACACAGATACTTTGTTTATTACTTCCTTATTTTATATCCTTATGTTATTTACTTGGTTCCATCACTTCAATAACTCATAGCGTTCCTATTAACAAATACGAATCAAAACAAAAAGCGTTGCCGATACTACAATTAATTAAATTAAATTGATTTACCACGTTATTAATTAAAATAATCAAATCTATTCATTGGTTTCAGTGATGTTAAACAAATAGTAGGTACTTAATATTAATATTGCACGGACTTCGCTCGCTCAATACATTTAAAAACGAACGTGTCAGAAATATTTTAATCCAATAGCTGATAAATACGTTGCCGTTAAAACGGAAAGAAGACAAAATAAGTTAATGATCTTTAAGCTCACAGCTGGAACTCAACAAGTTAATTGGCCGTTGACTCAAGAAAGAGCATGGTAGCTAGACTGAGAAATGTTAATGTCAAACGAAAAAAAAAACGAATTTAGAGCGTGAGATGTCGTTAGTGTCGCGTGTCCGTGTTTATAGTCCTACAACGATCTTTAGGCGCGTGGATGACGTGTGGGTGACAGAGACAGCGCCTCACAGGAAAGGCAAACTGTATGGCGCTGTCTCTGTCACCCTCACGTTGGTCACGCGCCAAGCCAAAAGGTCCTCGTACAGACTAATCTGTCATAAATGAACGTAAAGTATCACCTCAAAAGTTAAATAAAATAAAGGCAAAGTTACAGGCTTCTATTTATTTTTTAACAAGTCTAATTTCTTCTTAATTGCGTTAATTAATTGCGCTTATTTGGTAAATTAATTAAGTTTATTCTAAACCATCACAATTCTCTCATGACTAAAAGTACGAAAATAAACAAATGATTAAATAAAAACATATCAAGTAACCCGAATTAGATAAATCCATTAACAGGGATCGCAAAATTTCTATTTACCGATGTCGACAACCTATCGTCCTCTTTATAGTGTTTATTCCCATCTGCCTTTACAAAGTTTATATTATCGTCCCCAAATTGGCAAAGTTTAACTTTATTTTGTAATGTATTTTGAAAAATATACCTAATAAGACGAATTAACTCTCCTCTAACATTTACTTATTAGATTAGTTATAAAAATCGGCCAAGTGCGAGTTGGACTCACGCACGAAGGGTTCCGTACCATTATGTATAAAAACGCCAAAAAAAATGGTCTGTTGTATGGGCGCCCACTTAAATATTAATTTATTCTGTTTTTTAGTATTTGTTGTTGTAGCGGCAACAGAAATACATCTTCTGTGAAAATTTCAACTGTGTAACTATTACGGTTTATGAGATACAGCCTGGTGACAGACGGACGGACGGACGGACAGCAAAGTCTCAGTAATAGGGTCCCGTTTTACTCTTTGGGTACGGAACCCTAAAAATGTATTGTGAATATTGTGATCGGTGTGTAGTCAACGTAAAAAATAGTTATAATATTGGACATCGTTTGTTGCTATTACTTATAATTATTGTTTATTTATATATTAATAAATATTTCGCTTCTCTGTTCAACTATATCTAAACTAAATTACCTACTATTCAAAATTATATTCTTAATTTTCGAAAGCAATAGAGCAAGATTGTAGTATATATTAGTATGAGCACTTTAATAATAATGGTTTGTTCTTGTTATCCATATCCAAGTGGTTCTGTGAGGCTTCGAAACAATATTCATTTAATACAACAAAATTTTATAGAGGAAAAAAGACGAATAATTACGGACATTATTGTCCTCTTTAAATCCTTTAAAATTTACATTGACTGTGTAAGACTTTAAATTTAAAGGACGAACGCTACTTTTTAAAGTAAAAATCGCACATCGTTATTATTATATTGCGCTCTTTCATATTTTATCTGCGCTGCTCTAATTACTGTAAACCATTTCGGGGCAACGAGTGACTTAACATTTTATGCTCATTAATTTTGTTAACATTGAATTCCCTTTACCTTTGAAATCAAAGGGAGTTTGAGTTTAGGGTGCGACATGTGACGAATATGAAGTAATATGCGAAGGAATGTTCACGACATTGAGTGTAAAGCGGACAGAGAATTACTTAACTACATTGAATTAAAATATGGCAATTTTTTGTTTGCTTTATTTAACGCGCGCTCGTCTACCTTTTTTTGCTTAAAAACTTTTCGTTGCTCAATACATCTCATTTTAAATAATTATGTTTTTATGTAATCTCAGGGAATATCAGGGATATTTCGTCGTTTATGAGCCGATTTTGATAATTCTGTTTTTTTGTTGGAAAGGAGATACCTATTCCAAGGTTGGTCCCACGATTAGGACACCGGGACCTGATGATGGCATCCCAGAGAAAGTGAAGGAACACTCGAAAATTGTAGGGGCGACCAGTTTGTGTTTGTTACTGTTTTCATTTAGTACATTAAAGCACTATAATTTAGTGAAGGTCTGGAGTGGATCTGATGAAGCCGAGCCGAGGGAACTCCTCAACGATTTACCGTAGTAAACTTGTGTTTGAGCTTGTTAATCGAAGTAAGTGCCATCTGGCGAGTAGTTTTTGAGTTTTCTGTACTTTTCGATGTTGAAGTCAGTTTTTGTAAAAAGCAATGATTACCTTATTTTGTCCCTCAATTAGATAACTCATACCTATATTTTTTAATTTTTTTACTTTATTTTTAAATTTTTATGTTAATTAGATTTTTTTACGTAACAGGGCAAACATATCGTCAGCTGTTATCTATCAGACGTGAAAGCACTTAAAGTCTATAAACTACTGTATGTTATTTTTAGAAGTCATATGGCGGATATCCTACTAATATTATAAATGCGAAAGTTTGTAAGGATGTATGTGTGTGTGTGTGTGTGTGTGTGTGTGTGTTTGTTGCTCTTTCACGCAAAAACTACTGAACGGATTTTCATGAAACTTTGCAGTAATATAGCTTAGACATCGGAATAACATAATTTGTTAAAATTTATAGAGATTTTTGAAGGGACTGGTTTCCCGAAGCGAAGCGAGGGCGGATTTACTAGTTTTTAATATTATCAGAACATTCACCATTTCCCTGCCAGTTCTGTATTCATTCCACATCGAAAATCTCCCGGGGCAACAACTTCGTGTGAAAAGATCGTGGTTTGTAGTGAAGGAAAAACTGTTGCTCTCATTCTAAAATCCTATTACATCCAGTGTCACAAATTCTCATGAGATATTAACGGAAAATTAATATCACTTTTCCTTGTTTTTTGTTATTAGTTTTAGTACAGAATTCCATCACAGTGGATGACTTTTGACTGTTTTCTCTGTTAACCAGGGTCTTCTGGTTTCAGGACCGCTCACTATCCCACTTCAGCTATTATGGCTATTAGTGTCGGAATTTACCATGATGTTTCACAAGTTTATTTATTGTCTGAAAATATGGATAAAACGACGATTTATAACAAGGAAATCTAACTAAATCGTTTCATCGCCCCCAAAACGAACGACATTCGGGAAATTTAGTATGAAGGAGCTTACTCAGTTTTACTTCAGATGTAGGTACATACATTCCGATGTACTATAGCTATGTATAGGTACGTTGTTTACATTTACCGTCCAGTGGTCGATAAAAATGACAAAAAGATTTAAGACTCAAGATAAGATAAGATTTAGAAAGATAAAACAAAAAGTTTACGCTGTGTTAGTCGATTCGACTTACATTCGTATTCCAGGGTTAAATGAATGCCAATACATTAATTAACACTAACATTGTTAGTCGTCAATTAAGTAGCTAGTATGTTAAGTGGTATCACAATTATAAATGAAGGATGTATATAAACAATAAGATTAATAATATATAAACACTTACCTACATAGGTAAGTACCTATGTACCTAAGTAGGTACCTATATTAACCCCCTAACTTGTATTCTCGACCCAAGAACGACCTTCACGACCCAAGAATAAATATTTATTTGTTACATAAAATATCTCCTCACTCCACCAATCCGCAATAGAGCAGCGTGGTGGAGTTTGCTCTAGGCCATCTCAATGATGAGGAAACCTAGAAAATTTTAAGCATAGAGCCATTGACGTAAAGTCGTCGGTCACGATTGTTATCGATAGGTGGCAGTCGTTAAGTCTAGTTGGAGGCTTCCAAAAACTTCCAATACTTGAGTAGACCGCTAAATCCTAATAACCAATTAGCATTATGGGTGCAGCGTGGGTGTGGTCAAGTATGCTCTAGGCCTTCTCAGTGATGAAGAGAGACCTATGCTCAGTAGTGTGCTATTACTGGGTTGAATTACCTTCCAAATTGGTGAGGTACTGGTAATAGTGTTTGGTGAGTTTTGTACCACCCGATAGTGTCCTGCGGTTGTCTTTACCTACCTAGTTATGACTTTGTTAATGCTTTCGGAAACAACCCAAATGTTTTTAAAGCGACATTTCATTGCTAAAGTGAGGTATCGATTAAATACTGCCAAGCAACCTTCTTGTATGACAACGTAATAGTGAATGCTATGATGATTTTTATCGTGTCTCCAATCCACTCATTTGTCGACTGTTTACAAAAAACATCATTAACTACGATTAAAACAGCTGGTATTAGCGCGTCGATCATCAATCATAACACAAAATGATGTAATCCCAATGAATATAACCCAAAACCTTTAACAGATCCATCTTCGCAGAAAATATGAATGGTTGTCAAATTTTTCATGGCGATCCACTTGAATGTCGATATTTATATTATTTATGTACACTATTTGGGAGCCGAGCCTCCTGCTTGGTGGTAAGCAAAATGCATATTACATATCAGTTTTTTTCAGATGTTATTCGTGAACAAATTTTCTTTATTTTTATTTGATAGCTCTGCCCGTGCTTTTAACAAAAAACCCCGTGTAAACATTTTCTCGGAAGTGGGTACTAACGTAAAACTTTTTTTATGGAATTAAGGTAGCAAACGAGCAGGCAGCACAACCCTCCCGCTGCCGCCCATGACAACTGTGGCCGACTTAGAACAAGACTCAATTTAGGGACCTGGATGGTTAGTCCATTTATGGTGTTAGATTATTAGTTGATTAGTTAATTAATAAGTGAAATTACAGGGACTGTTAGTGATAGTTAGTCCTGTTAGTTAATGTTAGTAAGTCCAGTTACTAGTTGTTAGTATGAGTCTCGATCCAGTTTGGTTACAGATGCGTCGCTAGTACTCCTGAGGACTGAGATGGTCGCCCCTAAAAAAGTGAAACCGGCTCCACACCTTTCTATCCGGAACATAATTGCTCTTAAAACAATTTTTATGACGGTAGAAATGGTACTGAGTACCATGGCGGGCGGTGGTTCTACACTGGGCGAACTCTAGGCCTTACCACCTATTAATTAATTAATCCTATTCCAGATTTGAATCATGGTCTGCGTCAGTTACAATTGTCAAGGGTGTACCCACAGTGCTATGACATGGGGTCCTTCAAGGCGCATCGCTTGTCAGTAACTCCTTGGTGACACCTCTGGTGTTTCCAACGTCCAACGGCGATAGTCACCTTCCATCAGTGACCCGTTAATACCTTAATTTGCTTGGGCTATAAAAATACCCGACGGTAGATTCAGAAGACAACTAAAGCCACGAGCCACGACCCATTAAACCTACGATCTTTATTAACACCCCAGTATGCATTGTTATGACTTTGTAAGACCAAGTGTGAAAACTAAGGCGAGAGAATGTGAACAAAGGCCGTGACAACTGAAATAGAATAGGTAGACAAAAGAATACTTGTTCATACTGATATAATAGTTATGCTTACTATGCAGATTTTATTTCTTTTTAATAATTTTTCCAATATGTAGTTAAAATATTAATCTCAAGCCCAGGATTTTAAATGAAAAATTAGATACCTATTACTTAATTTAGCCTAATTAAGGTCAAATGGGGGTTTTAAAAAGGAGAGTAAGTTCTATCTAAGTTAGTGCGCTCAACAACAAAGACTTCATTTCACCTATGATCAGGTAAGATTGTCGTCAAGCATTACCTTATACCTACCCAGTAAAAAAGCTTTACCGATACTTCCCTGGCCCAGAAAGAAGGAAGAAGAAGGAAAGAAAACAGTAGGATTTGCCTTGAAGTCTACTCCCGTAAGTCTATAAGCCCAGTGCAACTACGTACATTATTTACATCTAGAAATAACTTCATAAATAATACAGACTTATTCAAAACTTTAAAGCTGTATTCGTTTGTATTCCGTTGCCAAGTTCTAAAATAAAAATACCTTTCTCTTTGGTGTTTCGTTAAAATTAGCTTTTTAAAGTATGCGGTAAAACAACTGCATTTTAACGTTTTTCTAAAGAATCACTTAAAAGCAACACTTTGAGATCTTTAAAATGTAACATATTATATAAATCTGTTAACAAGCAGTTTTGCTAGCACGCAACAACGTGCGACTTAGTTTTCAGTGCAAACTCGAGGAACCTATACACAAAGTTTGAAGTGAATCCATAGAATAAATATAACGTTTCATTCAGGAATTATCATGCTTAAGTATTATTTTTTTTAAAATGTGTGCGCGTATAAACACGTACAGAGTGATTTTTTTGTGTGTTAAATTGAAGCTGTGTTATTTTATTTGAAAACTTTGACTTCGACTCCTACTTTTACATTAACATTATTTATTAACTACTAACTTTACCACCGCGGTTTCGCTCGCGTACTTTTGTTTCAGAGCATCCCTCTGTTTATCCCTTTAGGGGAGGAATTTCTAAATTTCCTCTATTGGTTCTCCCTTACACTATCCAAAGAACATGCGTGCCAAATTTTAGCTTCTTGCGTTGAGTAGTTTCGACTGTGCGATGTTCGTAAATAAGTCGCCGAATAATGGAAAGGTTCTATACACGTTTATGTAATATGTGTAGGCATACTCAATATAATATTTGCGATATAATTATAAGGGTTATAATATTACTCTTCAACATGCTTCGAATTAACCTCGGTCATGAACTTTACGAGCCATTTCAGAATTTTATGAGTTCGGTTAACAACAAGGTTCTCAGTTTTCTCAATTATATGCATTATTACGCACCGGCTTAGATATTCGTATCCATTTGAAAGTTATGGCAATAATTCCTTGTTTATGACGATAAGCCATCGCCATTGGGCTTCGGTAAGTTATTGTTATGAACAATGCGGCGGTTTATGGGTCAGGTGAGTTATATAGCATCCGATGTATTGGTAACATCATTTCACAGTCATTACATTACATGATAATTACAAGATTGATAATTACAAGATGATAATTACAAGATTTTATTAGTCGGTAAATTGTTTTTTTATAGGTATTAAAAGAAAAATTAATACACAATATGATCAATATATAAATGATCGTTGTCTGTACGTGGAAGACATTTATTATAATTATTTAATTGCGATCTACTACACCAGTGATAGAGTTTAATTTGATTAGAGTTCAAGTACATACTAATTTGTTAAATAAGGAGAATATTACTTTCCGGCACGAAAAGTACTTATTCTAGACATAAGTAAATAACAAAACACAAATATTTCAAGTTTGATCTTAACATGATTATAAATTCTCTTAGAACGTGAATAGGAGAGACGTGCAAATCTCTTCGCAGAAGTGTGTGTAGATACATAGGTAGGTATACAATAAATCTATACATATTTATAGGTTATAATATATATTTATAGGTTTATTTTAAGCCAACGGTTCGCGTTTTACTTAAAGATAGCAATAGTTTCTGCTAGAGGCCGTCGTTATAAACATAACTTTTAACAAAACAAGACTTCAATATCGACAAATAATACAATGAGAATATCATCAACAAAGTCGAATACACATTATTAGAAATAACTACTCAAAAACTACCTACTCGTTAGATTACGCTTTAATTTTACACTACACTACAAGCACCAGTTTTTGTATAAAAAGTATAAAAAGAATTAGCAATGTTCGCTCACCAAATGAAAAGTAATGAGAGGTCATTTTGTCTTGTTCTAGGTTGGTCATTGTTGTCATGGGCGACAGCGGAAGGGTGGTGCATGTTCCAGAAAAACTCATCAAAGTTTATGATAAATAATAATTATGAAAGTTTATGATAAATAAGAATTATGCCCTGTGTTGTTGTTACCTTGTAAGGTGGATGGAATACACATTTAAGAATCCATCCATCGGACAAAAAATTATCTGTTATGTGTGCTACGGCCATTGAGGTGCATAGTATCTCAATGGCTACAGCTACTATCCCGCTAATCTCACTTTACAGTGAGGATAACTACCAACAGAGCAACAAGTAGATATTTAATTGGTACATTTATCTTTGTTTTGCTTGCTAGACAAGAAATAATATCGGTAAGCAGAAACATTAAGCAATAATATGAAAGCCTTTATTATTAGACCAAACATCCGGCATTCGATGACTAAACAGGAAACGATGTTATCCATTTTTAGATTCATTTTGACTACTACATAAATTCAATTACAATTATTGTATTTCTCTAAATATCCAATTAAGTAGGATATACTCGTAGTAAATTATGTGTTAATTCGAATTAACACATAATTTTTCCGTGTATATCAGTGGATTCTTCTTTAACGGTTGGACCAATTTGAATAACATTTGTGTATTTGAGCGGATCTCTGCACAGTTTACTAACACAATTGGAACCAATAGGAATCCACAACAGGTCGGGATTTACTGAGAGATTAGCCAAACTGTTGGAGATGTCAAAATGTTGGGGGAAAAAAGTTATTGGATAACATAAAAAATATGATTTGTCAGTAAAAATAATGATATAAAAGTAATAAAAACTATTTAGTTGAGTGGCAAAAAAATATGTTGGATAGTTCATTTATCGAGGAAGGCTATAATGTATTTAAGCTATGTAACATCACGTTTCGACTGAGCAGCGGAGCACCAATTATCATCAATACATTTATTAATGTCACAATATTAGGAAAATATTTAATGTTTGTAGAAAGATGAGAAAAGAAGAAATTTCCTGAAGCGAAGCGAGAGCGTAAACTAGTTGAGTATATCGTGGGCGGCATGAACAACATTAATAACACATCGCTAACACCCAAGGCCCGAGAACAAACATTAAGTTGTCACATAAATATCTGGCCCGGTTATCGAACCCCGAACCCATCGCTTCAGACATACACTGATATAAAATATATTATTATGTTGCAGAATAACGTCCAAGTACTTTAATTAAGAAGCGCTCATAGGCTTGCGTCGATCCTAAGCGACCGACAAAGTTAAGCAACCGCGGGTGCGGTCGATAGTCGGATAGGTGACCGCTAGTGGCAAAATTTCTTGAGCGCTTCCGTGCTTCGGCGGGCACGTAAAGCCGTCGGTCCCGGTTGTTATCGATTGATAGCAGTCGTTAAGCCGTGTCGGAGGCTTTCGGGCGACTTGAAAACATTCGACAGTGGGTTGGCCACTATCCGCATTGGAGCAGCATGGTGGAGTATGCTCTAGGCCTCCTCAATAATGAGGAGAGACCCGTGCTCAGTAATGAGCCATTAATGGGTTGTAGCCCACTTAATTAAACGCTATGATCGACAAGCAGCGTACTAAGGTACCTACAGCCAAAATAAACGGACCTTGAACTTTGCTGAAGAATTCGTTATGATAATGTATTGTGGGCGGTTACTAACAAAATATTTTTGAAACGTTATTGTAAACTCAGTTCCATTGTTGTTAAGTTCAAACAGAACATACAAAACCTTGCTTGTTTATGCGTCTTTAATATGAATACATGAGGTATTTTGGAAGTCTGTAACTATGCAAAACCTTTATTTACAAGATTTTTCTTTTTTGTACTAAATCAGGCAAGTCACCTGTCAAACTTCACGAAAACAAGGTCCCCACTGAAAACCAGTAGGTGACTTCATCGACACAGGACAAATATGTATTGAGTGTAAACTTATTTCTTCACTTTAAATATATTATTATACAGTGTGTGTACTTCTTGCATTTTTTTTTAATTCTAGAGTTGTTTTTACCTACGAATTAAATGCTGTCTTTCTTTGAAACCAATTGGATTTTTTTCTTTTTTAACTAGGAACCCTCGAGACAGATGTGTACGGAAGACGTTTTTGGAAAACACTTTCGACGCGAAACTTTTCCCATTAGGTGAGTGTCGAATAAGCAATTCGTATTCTTACGTTGCTGCGATTCTGCAGTGAATCGAATCGCCAATCTACGGAATGGTGGTGCGTACGTGCCTTCGCTGTTACACTAAGCATTCCGCGAATCCAAATCGGAGTTCTACTAGGTATACTTTACGTTTGAAGGGAAATTCTATTACGATTTCATAGCTTTTATTTCTAATCCGTTTCAATATTGCTGAAGATATTAAACAGATTTTTACAGACTGTATATAATGGGAAATAAAGTACGCATACAGGATTTTTAATATAATTTATTCCTTGAGAATGTTTACAACGTCAAGCTTTCACCACTATTTATAAGTTTGAGAGACTGACGGAGGGTCTGACGAATAGTTTTTGAGTTATCTCTACAAATTGATTTGATGAAGTCGTTATTTTTTTTAATTAAAATTGTTATTAATCATCTATCTATTTTTTAATGATGTTCTCTTCACTGACAAAAATTTGAAGACTCGGTTCCCTCTTCTCTCATTCTCTCCTCACTTGTACTCTTCTTACGGTAACTTACTACATTACATCTAGCCCCCCCTACTGCTCCTAAGATCTGATGACATAATTTTGTAATAGTTCTGCTCCTGGATGAATAAATAGTCCTGGGTCCTTTGAATCCAACAGATGCCCGCCGTCTTCTTCAGGTCGTCAGTCCACCTGGTCGGTGGCGAGGGCGCTGTTTAAGTAGAAGTATCACTGATCACACAATATCAAAAACATTGAAGTATTTACGAAGATGCTTTCATTAAAATATTTTATATTCATTATTATAAAATATAAATGACATAAAAGGAAAAATATGGCAGTAGATAATATAGGTACCTAAATAAATTATACTTGTAATTTATATGAAATATTAAATTAAAGGTTTCTTTACCTCTCAAGAAACAATGAAACTGTTGTATTGTAAGTATTTATATTGTAAGCGTCTGGAAATGGTTGAAGTACGATTTTCACATCACGAATTAGATTTGCTGTTTACTTTATTCATAGAATATTAGGTACCTTCTCATGGTATGTGTTCTATTAATTTGTTGTGAAATGAACAGAATTTCTTCTGCCTTTTTTGGATGGCAAGGTATAAGTATTTCCACGCCTTTGTCTTACGCCCATGTGCATGGGCAGTAACTAAATAACAAAATCATTAAATAGTACTACTATTAGGTGAAAATTACGATTCTTACTGAGTTAACGCGCTTTACAGTCGGATCGTAGCCAAGCAGTAACTTATACTTGTAGGCCAAAAAGTATCATGACTGTAAAATTGTCATGTTCACATTATTTCGCGAAATATCCAAAGACATATAGTATTTATCCGCCCGGACTTACATTATAGTTGTGCTACATCAGTTTTAAATCCTTTACCTTTGGTTCCTACAACAAGTCGAAAAATTATTTGGACAATACAAGATTGTTTTGAAAAAAAAATCTATTCACCGATGAAACACACTAAAAGTTATCTAAAGAGTATAAGAAATCATCATTAAGCAATGCTGATATTGAGATCATTAAGAAGAAACTCATGGACAAAAATATCTTCTATTTATATACGTCAATTAGCAACAGACTTATTGTACACGTGTAGGATTTCATTATAAGCATTAACCACTAATTCCCCTTACAGACGTGCTTCAAATTGAAAATAGAGAGGCTTCTAAATTAGAAACAGCCCGCCTATTACAGTTACTTGTATAACTAATTTAGACCTTATTATTATAGCTCCTGAAGCAATTCATGTTTTACGTAATTGAAGTATCTATGTACTTTAAGTGATGTTAAAATCTTCAACAATTTACCAACAGAGAGCAGGTAACTTCAAATAATGCGAATATCTAAGTAGAATATGTCGTCTCTAGAGGATTAATTAACGATAAAATCACTCTGAAACATTTACATGGTTTCACTTAATCGGCCTGCTGTAAAACTGGAATATCGTAATTTGGTTCACTGCTTCACTGATATCATTGGAAATTGGAAACCTGAACTAAATTACCGCGAACAAACGAAAAACCCATTACCTAATGCGTTACACGCCAAAGAAAGAAAAGCAGAAAAGAACCTATAAACTTACTGACGGACGGACGTGACTTTTGACGACTGACTGAAACAAGAGAAAGGCTCTACGGAAACTTTGGATGTTTAATCAGGGCTGCCGTAACCGGGTGTGCAAGGCGTGCACCGCACGCAGGCGGCACGCATGCGGGCGTCAAATGGACCACGGCTAGGTGGCATAAATCCGTGTGAGGTTGATATAAAACGTAGAAGGAGAGGGGCTGCTAAACGGTTTTGCACGCGAGCACCCATACAACCGGTGTCTCTGGGATAAATGGTGGGATACTTAACTGTCTCCTAAGTTCATCGCACTCGTATTTCAGGAGTCAAAAATTGCAGTGTTACTTTGAAATTGATTACGAAATGAAAAAAATAATCATGAAAAGTAACTGCATTTTATTTGGTACTGAAGAGTACCTACCTAATACAAATTAAGTTCAAATACACATTAGGTTTATAACAGTTATAATACATAACTGTTGAACAAAATTATCCAGGATTTATATTTCTCGCTGTGCAGCGTATTCTGTCCCATTTATAACCAGTAGCTTCATGTCTTTCAGGAAATTTAAATTACTCCACAGCGCATTCCGTTGCACGTGCTCTCGTTGTGTGCAAATATATTATGCAAATAAGATATATATAAAACAATTAAACAAACTTACCTTCGTGAAAGTGTTTAAATGTTCTAACATGTTCTAACATGACTGGTGAACCGTCCTCGCTTCGCTTCGGTACCCGTAGGTCCCGCTCCCGTAGGAAACTCGAGATAAAAAGTAGCCTATGTGTCATTCTGAAACATAAGCTATAACACTGCCAAGTTTCAGCAAAATCCGTCTGTAGTCTTTTCGTAAAAGAGTAACAAACATCCATTCTCACTAACTTTCGCATTTTTAATTTTAGTAGGATAGAAAGACTAGTAGGATAGGATATTTTCGAGAGCTCGAAAAAGAATGAAGAAAACATAGTTTTTTCTTTCTAAATAAATCTAAAATCTTCTAAAGACATCCGAACAAGTAACGGATTAGATGGAGTTCGTACCCATGAAACTCCCTCGGCAACCATCGATATAAGGAGGCGTGGAATCTCTTGTGAACCCATCGGTGCGTCCCCTAGGTAATCTTAAAACAGCTTCATCTTGAGAACATCTTCATAATTTAAGAGCCACGTGCGTTATAATATATTATTTGTAACAATTTACAATGAAAAGCTATTGGGTTATTATTAAAATTTTATTATCTCTCAGGCACGGAACACATTTTTTTTATTTCATTGAAATGCTAATTTTCAATCCAAACTTTTGTTTATTATGCAACGTCCTTTAAAATTACGAAATGACAGTAACATCAATTTTTTTTATAGATCTGATGATAATTGGTGACGTTTTCATTAAGTTTTCTATACAATAGATCACGAAACACCCACCCTACTAAAGGCTTTTTAACTCTCGCCCTACTTTTGTAATGTTCGGAGCTAATGCTGCACAGAGCGAAACTATCGGGTTATCTATTATCGTAACCTTTTTATTTTGAACTTTCTTATTACGCCGTTTTCACTTGACTTCGTTCTTTAAATTTGTAGGTAAACTTATTCATTTAGGTTTCATTTTGTTTTCGCAATATCGGCGTCGCGTCTCACGGTGCGTCGCGAGGAACGATTGTGCGCCATTTCCTGTGTCAATTTGACAGCCCTCCTTTTCCTTCTCAATCTTCAAAGATAACAACAAAAATCTCGTGCCCTACACTGATAACTTAATAATTTTTTTTTTTGGAATAATAACGGCATTTTGGGTGATTTTTCTAAGCTTTGTTGCATTTTTTTACATGCTTTTATTAATTTTATTGTTATTTTCTTACTTACGCAGTGCACTTTTGACGTGTTCTTTGGGGGCTTTTTATTATAATATATTTCCGAAGGATCTCTTCTTACCTAACAAACTACAACATCGCAGAAGCCTAAACCTATACTCCTTTCTTGATGACTTCTGCTAAGATTTATCTAAGTATCGTATAAACCTAGACTAAAAACTAATTTTGTCTCTGATTCATATAGTATTTTAAAAACCCCATATCGCATGGTAAGTTTAAGTAATAAGATTGTAAGCCAATCGCTATTTTGCTTTATGGAGAATTTCATATGATCCGTTAAAAGCCTTCCTGAAAGCATAAAAATTAACTTATCATAATAAAAAGCAAACTCGCTTCCAGATAGGTATCCATACTGAAATCGAATACTATTGGATTTTTCGGGAAGGCTTTGTTAAAATGTTGTTTGCTGTGGTTAAGTTTCGTCAATACGAATTGTCGGTCTTAATTTTCTCTCACTATACGTAACATGAGAAGAACAAGGAAGAAAAATAAGAGGTTACGAAAAGGCCTGGTCGATGATGTGCTAAAGCTAAACCCTGTCTGTAGTTAGAAAGTTAGTTTAGACTTATTAAATTCACATACACACCTGCCGGACTTCCCTAGCGGGCGTAAAAGACGTCCACCGCACGCGGGCGCCACGCATGGGGGCGGCAAATAGACCACAGCGGGACGGCATAAAAATAAATCTGTGCAAGGTTGATAGTGAACGACGAGGAGAAGGGGTGCAATAACATTATGCACGCGGGCGCCCATACGGTTCACGGCGGCCGAGTCCTGCACACTTGCTTTGTTCTATGACACAACAAGAACATAATATTGTGACCGGAATTCCGCCACACTATCACTATGTCACTATACGCTATTAGATAACATATCGACCAAATAACAACTTGCTACAAATAAAACAAGATATGGATATAGTCTGTATTCCCTCATCAATGGATAATATACATGCGAAAGGATAAGAAAACAGGCCAAGGCCCTTGTACTCATTTACTCTACCTCTCTTACTATCAATAAATCTTAGTGAAACAAAATCTTATATGTAGGCAATTAGGTTACGACACTACAACTAAAAAATTGCCTAAAAACTAAAAAATTGCATACATTTCACATAAATCATAATTCTCAATTTATTTTATGGTACCTATTGATTACAGTTAGCAGACTTCAACGGACACTTCTTACAAATTAAATAAAAAAAAAAAGACGTGTGGCACTCGGAGACTGCCGCGGTAAAGCTATTGCATATCATTATATATAAATTAACAAAACAAAAAATAATACTGCATTTTGTGATAATAATAATAAAATGAATGTATATAGAGTAATAACTCATTTTCTTTCACAATTTTTTCGTGACTTTCTTCATTAATAAATGCACTTTGTTTATTCATATTTAAAAAACTTTGTAGGTACACAAATTATACGAGTACAGATATTCACTGTTTTGCAGTGTTTCATAGGCAATATCACTGAAAGAGACGTAGACGTAGAGTTATACCGCCAACAGACTCACGCGAGAAGTTTCGAAGAGAAATCTTGCCGCGAATTTGCGCGAGAACCGAGAAAGCATCTACACTCATGCGACCTTCTCATTCGCATCCTCGATCGTCATCCGGAATGGACGTCAGTGCAGCGGCTTTGGTTTTGTGTGCATTAATATACTATAATCTTGTGAATACTAAAATAAGAAATAAATTAATATAAGTACTAAAATAATAATAATAATTGGTAACCACAGACAGTAGATAATTTTAACTAGAAATGTAAATTTTAAATACAAAAACACACAACGGTCCCACTGAGACCGAACGAGAATGTGAATACGGTTCTCTTTTCTCGCCCGAGAAACCCTTTGAAGCGGGCAAAAATACCGACACCGATCCGAGCACAGGCGAGCCCGAGAACGAGACTGCGAGAAACCGATCACATTCACGCTTCTCGGGTGTTCTCGGGGGTTCTCGGCGTGAGTTTGTAGCCGCTATTAAGAATACGTACATCATAACGTCACATTATAGGTGCAAGACATTTTAATCTTTATTAGAAACGGATAATGCATTAATTTGTGCAAAGAAGATTTAAATATTCTGAACAAAAGCATAAGAACTATTTCAGTTGACAAAATAATTCTTTTTAAAAAGAAAATTGACATTTGACATTTAAGTCCTACAACGATCTTTTGGCGTGTGAATGACGTGTGGGTGACAGAGACAGTGCCTTACAGTTTGCCTTGCCTGTATGGCACTGTCTCTATCGCCCTCAACCTCAAGTCATTAATATAGTGTCATTATTTTATGTCATGTTATTATTTTGTATGTTTTAAATCTAAATACGCGATAATTCGACTATTATGAATACATGTTGTCGATTCCAACGCCTTATTTAATCCAGATCTACATGTAATTATTCTTAAAACACCGAACCGACGGGGCGAAAATCAAACGTTTGACAGGTAAGATTTGTATGGGAAATTAAAATTTTCATTTTTAGTATTTTGCTCGAAATTTTTCATATTTTCTCATCGCTGCAACCTTCCCTGAACTTCCACGAATATTTCAAGACTAAAATTAGCCAAATCGGTTTAGCCGTTATAAAGTAAAAGTTAGATAACTCAGTTAAAAGTTCTGGTATTTATCGATGTGTGGGTGCATAGACATAGTAACTATGTCTGTGTGTAGGGTGTAATAAATTTTCGTTACGAAATTTTTGAATTCGGTCCCCGCGCCCAAGGCCCGCGATAAAAGCTATACAATAGCTTAATAAAAAAAAGACGTGTGGCACTCGGACACTGCCGCGTTAAAGCTATTGCATAGCATTTTTATCAACTTATGCAATTACAATTATATATTTATTTTATTTATTACATCACATATCAATTCTTGTATAGTGCTGTTATTAATATTCGTCTTGATTCCTCATAACATCATTAATCCCTTTGATTATATACACGGTTAATCCATATTCTACCACAATGTTTCTCTTGCTCGGACATCCACATAAATTTTTTCTGACACATAATGTCATTATATTATTTGAAATCTTCCTTTTATAGTAAACCCAACTTAAGACTGAAACGAAAGAGGCGCTGTCGGACGCATTTGACATTCATTTGACCAATCATTGCACACTAGTACGATGTCGATACCTTTCGACTGGAAAGGTATCGACATCTGTTACATATAATTGTGACTGTCAAATAATAACACTCTTAATTTAGTTCTCTTGTGTGGCGCTAGGTGTCTGTTCATCTGTGAATAAGACTGCCACTGTCAAATAATAAGAGACAAATAATTAGAAATAAATTAAAATTGAGAATATAATTTGAGATTTAAAGTATCCTATCTCTCAAGTTGGATCGAACTGCACATGGTGTGCGAATTTTATTATAATCGGTTAAGTGGTTGTGACACGAGATTTATATATATTAAGATGTAGGTACCTACATTCGTTTCGTGTGCAAAGGAGATTTACGTGTTCTTTTAATTTCCTTCTAACGACTTATATTGAACAACGGACTCTGATTTATATTCCTTTAATGACCGTGGCTTTGGCTTACGGACTTAGGTAATGCTTTATAATAGGGGTTTCTTTAACTCTTGTCACTATGTTTTCTCTTCGAAATAACCTCAAAATTAAACTTTTTTTTGCTAATAAATAATTACAGAGAAGTATCCGTGGATTTAATTAGTGATAACCAAAAAGACAATATTATTCTTCAGCCAATTATCAATTTTTCATGACTGTTGGTTCTTAGGCGAAGTTTGTATGAATGCGGAGCAATGTCCTTTGCCAGATTCGTAATTAGGTACTATTAGTAGTATTGGTATTTATAATAGCAATATAATGTTATTTTTCATTAATATAATCATTAAGTAATTCTTATTTTTTTTATGAAAAATCGACTTCAACAGCGATAAGTGGAGATAACACAAAAAGGAAAAACGTAAAATAATTGCAGGCAAGTAAAATGGTTCCGTTCTCTTTTTAAAAATAAAGACAAAACAATAGGTTTAAAAAACGTAACCACATTTAAGGTTACTTGTTAATGTTCTTTATATAAGCTTAAAAATAGTTTGTTAGTTTATATAATAATAGGTCAGTTAGTAATTATGGTTAGTCTTGTGTCTCATTCTTCTTTGATTGACTATGATGGTCGTTACTAAAAGTGTATAGGTATCGGATACATACCTATGTAACGCACTTCAGATAATTGAAATTAAAGATAAAAGATTGTAAGGACCAATAAGAACACTTGTTGAAATGGGTCATGTGTATTTTAAGGCACGCTCACGATCAGGCTCGAGATAGCCCAACAATATTCTAACAAACCTTCGTCAAACTGGGAACGCCGCAATAATGCCGACTTCGGAATTTATGTCGACCCAACCCCCTTATCCCTTTAAATGGTCACTTTGGTTAAGTACCTGTCATTTGATGTAATGCCAAAGATCTGAATTGAATCCCGAGTCCGCTAATTATTTCGAGAAGCACAACAGAATTGAACTTGAGACTTGACCCTACAAGACGTCATGTTTGTGGAAAACGACAATTTTACGCTCGTATGAAATTCTTACTGTTAAATAAATCCGAGGTTTATTTTAATTGCATATGTATATGAATGTAAATTTAAAAAGTAATTTGAAAGGGAATAACCGATTAACCCGTTTATTTTCGGGTCTCATAGATTTTAGTTACGTTATTTAATACTTTAGTTCATACCACCCGCGAAAGAAAAAGTTCTAGTGCAAGGGTAATTAGTATGCTGGTGTGATTAAATAATAAAATGTGTTTATGTTAAGAAAAACCTGATAAATTATTATCATCACTAGCTTGCCTCACATAAGCTTTGCCCGCATAGATTCAGTATTTCAGTTTTTTCCCATTTTTTGGGTTTTTGCTCCCCTATCTATATCTACTCACTAAGGACATGCATTAAGAATTTCTTACGCTCAGTAGTTTAAGCTGTAAGTTGTCTGTACTTCAGTCACTCAGTAACATAAGAGTTTTATTTGCTTAATGTGTACCTATCTATATGAACTTAAAATATAAGAAGTAATGCGAATAAGTCAAACAAAAACTATTATTTCCTTTCACAGTATTACAATACGAACTCTTAACAAAAAACAAATTCTAAGTACCACTAAATAAGGAGCAAACGAGGGTGAACTGTTTGTGACTCAATGAAACCTCGATATGGGAAAACATTCATAATTTTTCTGAATGTGAGCTACACACAGAATTTCGAGGATGTTATAGGGCTACCGCAATACAAGAAATAAAAAGAACCCGATAGTGTGAAAATATTTTTACCACACATGTGTTATGTTTAGGCACCACATCTGTGGCCTAACCCTACTCATTTTTTATTACGTAT
This sequence comes from Hesperia comma, assembly GCA_905404135.1. Classification (NCBI taxonomy): domain Eukaryota; kingdom Metazoa; phylum Arthropoda; class Insecta; order Lepidoptera; family Hesperiidae; genus Hesperia; species Hesperia comma. Next base: position 6,651,137 of record FR990021.1, on the reverse strand, counting down.
CGTAATCCTAATAATAATACTTTTTCGCACCTATTAAACATTATACGGAGGTTTTAAGTTTTATAGTGACAAAATTTTCAATCTTTCTCTTTATTGACTTCGTATAGATACCTCCGCCTCTACCTTTTATTGGATAAGATAAAAAATAGGAATAGGAACAGGAATATCAATGTATTAAGCACAGTTAGAAACATAATTTAATTTAATTATCTTAAATTAGAAGCAAGGTTACAGATGAATGATAGTATCTAAGTAAGTATTTTAATAGCTTTTCAACAAAATTAACAAAGTAAATTGTAAGTAAAATTTCTATGGTTTGAAATTTAAGACTAAATACCACTGTGGGATTTAAAACGCCGGTTAATTAAAGTAAACTCGGGTTATGAAAGTTTTGAACTCAAGACTAGTCTATTATGCAAGTTCTGGTCCCTAAGGCGTTTGAGGGGGAACTAAAATTAAACGAACGTAAAAAGTCAAACAAAAGTGGAATCTGTTTACTTTTAATATAAGAAATTTACAGTTCATGCTAGAAGTGTAATTTTTTTACCACAGGTAGATATGAATAGAGTAGGTACAGTAAGAAGTAATTTATAATTTAAAAACCCGTGACTAAGAAAATCCTCTAATACAATACAATACAATACAATACAATACAATACAATACAATACAATACAATACAATACAATACAATACAATACAATACAATACAATACAATACAATACAATACAATACAATACAATACAATACAATACAATACAATACAATACAATACAAACAATACAATACAATACAATACAATACAAATACTCTTTATTGTTCACCAGATTTAACAAAAATAAGCTCGATATAATATCAAGAAAACAATCGGCGGCTAATCTTGATGGTCAATCAACCCCCTAATATACTATAGCTAATAACTAATTGAGTTTTACGCCAATAATTCAAGTTTATGCCAAAAATGCCTTACATCATTCTGCAAAAGCGCTGATACTCTTGAAACTGCTGGATCGCTTTCTACTAAACAAAGCTAAAAACTATTACAAGTAAAGTGGCTTTCGATTTAAAGACACATGACAGACAGATTAAGTTTATAACAGTTCAAAGAAATTTAAAGTATCATGTGGTAAACTTTATGCTCTTTTCTAGATTTGTATATTTAGCTTACGTAATAACCACATCCTGCAACATAAATATTGTAAATTATATCTTAAGTTGTAAGTAATACAAAACGATGAAACCATTAACACATCAAATTAATGAAATTTGATTTGAAGTATTGAATGATCAATACTTTTGCGCAATGCACCCACAAACATGCAGACAAAAATTGAAAAAATAATATTTTTGGCTTCTGTTGGCCCTATGAAGATTCTTAACATAAGAAAAAACAATTCAAAAAATAAAATTTATTTGGTAACAAAAATATTGTATCTACCGTATCCCTTAAACAAACAAATTAACTTCGAGTTAACAAAACAAATTTCAAAACGCAAAGGAACAATGAAAATTGTTTTTCGTCAAAAACAAAGCCTTTGTTACTAATTATGATCAAAGAGCGAATTATTATTAATGTCAATCTCGAAAGAAATTTACATTTAAGACGATGTCATTACGTATTCATGGGAATAATGAAGAGTTTAATGAAAAATGTAGATTGTAATCAAACGTAATTCTTAATTTTTAAAGAAGTGAGTATGAAAATACAAAAGTAAAAAGTAAAATAATGTATCTATATAGCTTATCTTGGAAGGAAAAGCGGTTAAGGCTTTATTACTACTACTACTAACTTACACTAAGTGCTACTAGTAGCACTAGCTACTTAGTACCTACTGATACCATACATACCTATTTCCTTAAAAAAGCATAACAATAATGTTGAACAGCGAAGCGGTAAACATTTCCACATATGAGAGTAAATAACAAAGACTGTTGAGATCAATATCCACATTATATAATTATCGTAATCCATAACTGTCTCAGTGCTCGGTTCGCCCGCTCCGGGTCTTTTCTGACAATGTGGAAAATAATGTCCAACAGATGGCAAGTTTCGGCAGAATTTATGCACCTTTAATAACATTATGGATAACTCTCAGGTATGCTCAAGTTTCCTGTGATGTATTTCAGTTCTCTGATACGTATACTGAAAGCAAGAAGAGAGCGCAGAACTCAAACATTGCCTATGCGAAAGTCTTACATAACTTTTTAACAAAAAACTCCAACCAAAACATTATGTAAAAAATATCCAAGACTCGATAGAGCTGTTTGTTTATCTCTATAAAAAAATGAAATCTCTAGAACAAGTTGAGCCACGTCTGAGATTCCTTACATGCTATTTCTTATTATTATATTTAATGTTACTTATTTCACTGGCCTTTTAATTTGTTACAAGTTAACGGCCAAGTAACATAAAGTCCGGTAATCATTTTAATTTTAATTTGATTTTAATTAAATAATGCCACTTACTAAAGTCTTTTAATTGGGGAAGTAGAATAAAATATTAATTATAAAGGTGACCAGTGGAGAATAGTGGTAGTATGACGTATCTGATAACTTCATAGTGTGTGCGCCTTCGGCAAGAAACTTTATACCTACATCAGATTTCACTTTAAATATTGATTTTACCCAAACTCAAATAATTTATTTCATATCGGTAATAAATACTGTATCTATACGAACGACGTGAATTGAAATTGAAATTTTATTTTTTAGAGAAGATAGTTACTTCGCGTCGAAAGAAGGAACGCCTCTATACGCATCTCATAAGTAGGTAGTGACGTAGATTAATGCAAACTATATTATTTATCTTTTACCAGTACTCTCCAACAATAAGGTTACAATACTGTATTGAAATGCGCAACAAAACCCTACTTCCCCCGGCCAATGCTGTCTGGCTAAGTGTGACATTTTTATATTTTTTCCAACATTCGTTCAGAATATACTGTCTGTAACGTACGAATTTACATTTGCAGCTCTCTCGGCTTGGAAAAACTAGTGAATGCTGAAGCAATTCAAATAGAATTAGTGCTTTTATTAAAGAACATAAATAACGCTAGAGTTATCCAAACAACGTACATAAATTTCTCCTTGTAATTGACAACGCCTATAGTGGATATTAGTTGAGGCATGTATCAGTAGCTGCCCAAAAACTCCATATGACTATCATCTAAAATGTTTTTTTAAGTGATTAAGCGCCTACAACATTTTACCACTCGGAAATCGAAGATATAGAGAGGCGCGTTTATCCTCAATAATAAACAAACATAAACAAGTAAAGAACGATATACAAGACAAGATTTCCAAGACAGGATTTTCTGTATCAAAGATGCCTTAGAGTCTAAGTATCTTGTATTGTCATGCGACAAGGGGAAAAAATCGAGGGTTAAACTTTTGAATTCTCACCAGCACTCAGTTGGACAGCTTACAAGTGGCGTCATAGTGCTGAATCTTATTATTTTGTGCTCTTATATCGTCCTATATACATCACCTGGTGGTTCATATGACCCATCCATTTTCGACATGGGCGTGTAGTCTATGGTGTAAGCGGGTGAACAAAAATTTGATCGTACGTACTCGAACTTCAGTAATCATTGTTGTCATTCCTTCTTCTAGCTATACAAGCCAAACATCGTCATCGTTTATAGAAACCAGAAAGAAAAAACTTTATACTGTTTATTTAATGGAAACATTACTTCGTACTATTTATTTTCCGGGTCAGTGATTTGTGATCATAAATGTCGTCTTAAATACATAATAAATATTTTTATATCCATATCGTAAACAAAAAGTAAGTAAAACATTCATTCAGAATAAGTACTTGACGTAAACAAAATTACATCATCCATATCATGTACAAGAGGGCTCTATTTTTATTGATTTGGCATATTTATGTCTGTAACCCGTGCCGCAAAATAAACATAATTTATAAGGTTGTGTTATAAGTCAGTGTTAGTTTATAGGGTTTAATCTTGTGTAATATTTTAATTCTTTTAACTAACTTCATATTCAATCTCCTTGCGTTTGATCAACACCTAAAGACAGAGTCACGATTCACTTTACATCTTATATTCGCACGTACAACAGAGAAACAAGTGTTCACATATGAATGCCCGGAAGGCAAGCAGTAAAGCCTGTTAATAAATGAGGGGCAAATAGGGAGCAACAACCTTCAGTAAGTAATAGTGCGATAAACTTTGATGATAACAAGTAACCCTGACACAGGTGCGGAACCGGATAATAGTACAAAAATGTTTAACGCACCAAATTAGAAAGAGCCCCAACCGCAACATATTTTGCAGAATGAAAAAAATTCTGTACCACACTGTTTTATAGTGAAACTTCCGTAACAGCCCCATTAGCGCGTCTCAGGTGAGATTCAGGAGAGGATACGAATATATTACACAGAATTCTTATACATAGTATTAGGGCATTTTTGCCTTTACGTGAGATCATCTAGTAAGTATGTGCCGTGTTGGAGCCGTCATATAGACAGAGATGGGTCAAATGTAATCAATTTACAAATTACAACTGCTGGTATGGTAGAAGTGGAGTTTATCAAAACTATTTACTGTTACACGAATGGGTATTTAGACTAAACAAAAATATTTTTTTAAATAATAATGTATTATAACGTTCATTACTTATTTCCATTCTAAACAAATAAATCAAGCTTTTCCCCATTTTCCTCATTCATGATATAAATCAAATGTGGAAGATAACAGACGTATTATAATTTGACACTTATCATCTTCAACTTTGAATTTATTAAGGTTTTGTAGTGTTACGGCAACCAATATGCAGGCTGTACAGACTAAACTAAATCAATAACGAAACTAAACGGACCCAAAAGGCTTATAAAGGGTATACAATGTGACCCTTATATTCACTTCCACTCTGAGGGCAGTTAATTTTTATGTTATTTGTAGGGGCTTTATTATGCCGCTACAATGAAAATATCCTGATGTTGGCGCCAGCTTGTCGCTTTATTAACTATTATGTGGTAACCCAGGTTCGTCGAAAGCTTGCAGCGGTGTACAGTTATACAGTGCGCTGCGGTTGTGACCGAGAATCCATAAAATAGATATGTTACGGCTAATAGCCGAAGTGCGGCTGCACCTAGTTTTAGCCGGCTACAACTAGGTGTAACCAGCCACATGCGGTTGAACTTAGATGTATCCTACTCATCTTCGGTTAGAACTAGATTTAGCCTTCATCATAACGGCTAGAACTAGGAACAGCCGGTCACCGGTGGTTAAGGTTATAAACGCCCTAAAGTCGGTTCTGGTACTCGCCGGCCGCTGCGATGGTTCCTGTTAACCTAACACGCTCGTCGCTTCGCTCCTCGCTAACCTAATTACTTTAATTAAAATTAGCGCATAGGATACACCTAGTTCTAACCATACGCCGCCGGCTGCACCTAGTTCTAGTCGCACTTCGGGTATTAGCCGGCACTTCGGGTATTAGCCGTAACAGATATACAACAGTGACAAGACGCATTGGGTAAAAAACAACACTGTGTTTTCCGTTTACTATTGAATACTGACAAATGATTCACGTTTTTAATTCGTTTTCAGAATGAAGTGCAGTATTGTATTGCTAGTCATGAATGTCACACTATGATTGATTTATTGAGTGCCTAACTACTAGCTGAACCGGCAGACTTTATCTCGCAATATTTGTATTATTTGTACCTCATGTTCTAAGCAGTTTAATGAAATAAAACGTGCAACATTTTTAACCCTCTTATGAACTTTATGTCCACCCGATTTAACAGCAGAAGCATACATAAAATTGGGTGGATCCATTCATTAACTATTTCAAGTATATTGCAAGTCATAGGTCTCCACAAACATAATATAAACGTTTGATAGGTCCTATGATATACAATTTAATTTTGGTTAAAACTTTTATTTAAGGTTAAATCGTTTTATTTAAGGTTAAATACTAACGCGTTGTTTCAAAACCCAAAATCTCGAATATTTAAAAACATTTATCTTATAAATATTATTTTGATCAAGAATTGAATTGTAGACTCGTGCAGGCTTATTTTTTCTAAAAAAAATATTCTTTGTAAAAATACTGTATAAGAAAATTGCTTCACCTTATTGTACTGAAAAATAATGATAAATATTATACCTATTAACGTTTTTTTCTGAAACGTGACCTTAAAGGTAACGAGCATACCTTCTAACAAGTTCTACACTTTTTCAAAAGGTCCCTTGACAGAAATAAATATAGCAATTTACTCTCTGTAAGTCGTTAACTTGTCCTATAAGCGAGCAAAAACGACTCCTTTTGTTTTACATTGCTCCTTGTAACTGAATTACACACATCTATACATACTCGTATATTATAGTAAAAATGTAACTAGTTTATGTCTGTTCCTTCGAGATATTGAAGAAAAAAATTATTGAATTTTTATTATTAGCCAACAGAAATCAAAAAAGTTATGTTTGGAATTTAGGCTGTATCGATAGAAATTTGATAGTTTATTTTTTGAGGTCACACTTAAAACTGGTGTAGTACTTATATTTCATCGTACTCGTGATACGCCGTTTAGTATCTGAGATGTAAATTATATTGCAGAACATCGTCCGTAGAATCAGCAAGTCCATACTAATATAATAATATAATATTATACAGAGAAAAATGTTTATTTTGTTCATTTGTTTGTATTCAATAATCCTTAAAATGCTGAGCCAATATAAATAATTTTCGACCCATACCTATTATTATTCAAAAACATTTTATTCTTATAGATTGAACAGTAAGACGTTCATAATAAGTAAGTTTTCGGTTTTTCTTTAATGTTTCATAATACATAAATATATTTAAATGTTTAATTTAATTTTAAATGTAGGTATTTTGTCAAAATAAAACAGTTTTGCCGCTCCTAAACACCTCAATAACTCGAAAACTAAAGCCCTGTATTTGTTTAAGCGGCTTACAAAGTGGCTTTACATCGTCGTCCCTACTGACTGTTAAGGCTCGGATTTCCTTTCACATTGAAAGGAATTAAGGTTGTACATCATTATACTGACTAAATGAAGTTTCGTGTGTTTCACTCACCTTTAGAATACTATATATAGCTTTATGAAATATGAAATACTTAATAACTTTCTTCGTTTCGTTTTATAAATTTCGTCCTTAATTTAAATACATTAGTAAAAATCACATGGAAATCGGTTAAGCCCTTTAAATAATAATGGTAAAAATGCGAAGACAAACTGATAAATAAGACAAGCATTATTAAAAACATTGTTTGTTCTACTTCATTAATCCCTTTGACAATTTTTACGTCGTTCAACCCTCCGACTGAAAGATGGAAAATGCCTAAAATGGAATGAATGGAAAATTAATGGAGATTAATCCACACTGAAGAAGCGAGGTGGATTATTCTCAAGGTCTCCTCAACTATAAGTTATACGTGTCTACTCAGGAGTGGGCCATTATTTTTTAACAAAATTTAAAATAATTATCATTGATATACCTACTTATTTCCTTTTTTTATTCTACGCAGTTTGTAGTACGAATGTTTCATAATGGAGAATAAACTCCAAAAGAAACGCCTCAAGACAGCTTTTAAAACAAAAGTAAAATACAATATTATACCTTTAATATAAAGGTATGCACTAACCTTAGTGAATCTGGATGCAAAGTTGATCATTTCTATGCATCTTTGTCATTTTAATATTCATACATGTGGGATGTATAAAAAATGTTGAGTAAGTAAGTGAAGGACTGAATGAACGAATTGACAATAACATGAATGATAAAATATTAAGATTTTATATCGCCTGTACAGTACCCGGCAAGAAATAATGCACATCGGTATTCAGAAAGAGATAATCGGTTAGTTTCGGCTTTGTAGAGCGTTGTCCTTATTACACAGTCCTTACCGCTGACTTGTCACTTTTCTTTCGGATTTGGTAGAAGACGGTCGCGTTAACTCATAAATAAATATAAAGAGTTGTTAAAACCTCTAATGGAACATCAATATTTTTATTATTATAAGTACTCGATAGGGTGCTTTATCAGCTATAGATATTGCATTATTAGTGCAATGTGCGAGAGAGACAACGCTTTACAAATTTGTAACTAACCGATTATCTCTTTCTGAATACCGATGTGCATTATTTCTTGCCGGGTACTGTAACTACTGCACTAATTGCTTTCCATCTACCAATGTTTATTTAAAGTATCGTTGTACGCTGAAATCCACATTAATTTCCACGAAGATCCCAAATGCATGGATCAGTTACAGTTACCAAGTGTATAAATTACGGCAACCTGCAAACAAAATTCGTGACCGAATGGAACACCAATCGATCGTTTGGAAAAATATGGAGACACGGTGCAGTAAATGGTGGAAAGTGCTGGCCCGGCGCCATAATCAATTCAGCTGTAGAGACGTTTATTACGTTACTCTTCTATCGGCCATTCAACGATCAAAGATCTCTCAATGTTATATTCGATGCCACTATAAAAAGAGGGCTTTGGAACCTTTTTAAACGTTTTACTACATTAGATTTGATCGGAGGGCCTTATCGTGAGTATAATAAAATTTTAGATGATCGATCTCTGTACCTGGAAAGTGAGATAAACTATTGATAAAGGTGTATAGTCCAGTTAGTTTCACACACAAGCGTTCATTAAATAGCGGCATAATCATTTTTATCATTAAAGCTCACAACTTTATCAGTTTAATGAAACTCATGAAAGTTCATAATGCCGTGTATTAAATAAAACCATTGATCAAATAACGGTAGTCTCAAAGTCAAGCTTACCGCCAGCGCGTTACGAGCTTTCAAGTCCCTTGTACCGTTTTAGCGCTGCAAATGTACGTTACATCTGCGCGGTTCATCCGCGCGGGTCTTTTTTACTGTAAAACGATCTCGCGCGTCGGACAACCGCGCTGGCGGTAAGTCTGACTATGCAACCACCCTAAGAGATTTTATGAATGACAACAATATTCTTAAAAAAATATCATGTGAAATAAATGCATCAAAAAATGGTGCCCAAAATAGTTTTTTCATCCCACCTATTCGAAAAAGACGACTTGGTTCGGACTTACGGGGGCCCAAAGTTGGTGTTTTCTATTTAGCGGGCGGGAATGAATTTTCATATTACTTTCCCTCCCCGTTATTTAAATAACGGGAAGGAAAAGTAAATTCAGTTCGGATTGTTAGAAATTTATGGTTTTGTATTGAAAAATGAGTTCTTTACTTAGTTTAATTAGTTTAATTAGTTTAGTTGGTATAGTCGGGTTGTTCGGGATAGTCGGGTTAGTCGGGTAAGTCGGGTTAGTCGGGTTAGTCGGGTTAGTCGGGTTAGTCGGGTTAGTCGGGTTAGTCGGGTTAGTCGGGTTAGTCGGGTTAGTATGGTTAGTCGGGTTAGTCGGGTTAGTCGGGTTAGTCGGGTTAGTAGGGTTAGTCGGGTTAGTCGGGTTAGTCGGGTTAGTCGGGTTAGTCGGGTTAGTCGGGTTAGTCGGGTTAGTCGGGTTAGTCGGGTTAGTCGGGTTAGTCGGGTTAGTCGGGTTAGTCGGGTTAGTCGGGTTAGTCGGGTTAGTCGGGTTAGTCGGGTTAGTCGGGTTAGTCGGGTTAGTCGGGTTAGTCGGGTTAGTCGGGTTAGTCGGGTTAGTCGGGTTAGTCGGGTTAGTCGGGTTAGTCGGGTTAGTCGGGTTAGTCGGGTTAGTCGGGTTAGTCGGGTTAGTCGGGTTAGTCGGGTTAGTCGGGTTAGTCGGGTTAGTCGGGTTAGTCGGGTTAGTCGGGTTAGTCGGGTTAGTCGGGTTAGTCGGGTTAGTCGGGTTAGTCGGGTTAGTCGGGTTAGTCGGGTTAGTCGGGTTAGTCGGGTTAGTCGGGTTAGTCGGGTTAGTCGGGTTAGTCGGGTTAGTCGGGTTAGTCGGGTTAGTCGGGTTAGTCGGGTTAGTCGGTTACTTTACTGACTGTTAGTTACTGACTGTTACGGTTAGCTTACTGACTGTGACAGTATTATTCCTGAATTTGAGGCGCCTTTTATTTTCTCATAGGGGGGATGAAAAGTAGAGTGTATCACTCGGGAGCAAATATTTGTGGCTCGGGCGACATACTTTGAATCCCTCGCTACGTTCAGGATTCTACTAAAGAATCCCTCGCTACGCTCGGGATTCTACTCTAGAATCCCTCACTTCGCTCTAGATTCAAAAAAGCGCCCTCGCCGTAAAAATATTACTTTGCTCCCTTGTCATACAATCTACTATAGCTTGCTACATAAAAATCTCTCTAGTGTTATAATGATAGACTAAAATAAAGCCTGTACCCCAATGGGGCCTGTTCTTTATTTTTCCATATTACGCTATACTTGAACAATTCCAATCACACACAAAAACAGTAAGCTTGTGATGACAACGTGTTGATAAAACGTAGTCGGAAATTCTCGCAATGTGCAGCACTCGCGTGTTTTTACATTATTACATCAGGAAACGGTTCGTATTTTTAATACTTTATATTCACGGTGTGTTGTCTTTAATTTATCATTTTAATGTAGGTACGTTTATCTGCTTTTTGTGCAAATAAAAAATATATTATAATCGCTATTGGTATAATATGCTTTGTAAGTAAGTAATAATCCCTTCACTCAATTTGGTATGTTCAAATAAAGCCTATAGAAAATGTATTACGTTATGTATAACGTTTTTATTAGTGAAAAAAGTTAACCTCCCAAAATAACTATAGGTACTTACTTTTTTCAGAAGGGTAAGACTTACTTGTTGAAACGGGTAAATGGCTTCTAATGAGGTCAAGATCCTTTAGTATTTTTTTGTCTTATTATCTTATTTTTGGAGCATTATTTAAGGTTAATTGGTGATCTTACCTTGTACAAAATTTTTCTACAATTGTTTTCGTGATAATGAAAATTATATTGAAAACAGAACTTTGTAATATTTGCACAAAAATATACTTGTGGGTCTAGGTCCGTGTATTCGCGCAAATGGGAGAGACCAGCCTTATGGATAAAAAAGTAATAAGTAACGTTAAATCCTATTACATAAATTATTGTTAAAAAAATTTAGAATAGAATTATTGTCTTAGACAAAGAATCTGCTATACTATAACGCTATATTAAAACGTTTTATTTGTTTACGTAGGACTTAAGTGACTGATATATTTCTTCAATTAAAAGATTATTCAGACTCCGTATGTTTTAATTTGCAAAGTAATATAGTCTAAAGAGTTTTAGTCTAAAGAGGTTTGAAAGTGGGTTATTTATTGCTCTTAGTTTGTCGTCAGTTCCTTCTGATAGGTACTGTACTTAGTTAATGGTAGACTTAATAAAGGTGTCCATATCTTCTTATCTCTCCTAATAATTTCTTTTTCTGATGCCAAAAATAGAATTTTGTCACAACGAACTTGATCAATCTATAAAGATTGATTAATTGAGGTGTTAAATAATCTGTATTTTTTTTATTTCATTTAAATTACTTTTTTCTGAATGGATGATGATCAATACCTGAAACTAAAACTTCTAATACCTACACATTATTTATGAAAATAGACGTGTACTTACGAAGAATTCGACACTAGGTTCCTCTATTCGAGATTCCGTCGTTCAAACCACTTGGTTACAAAGAAAACAAGATTAATAATAATATAGTAATAGTATACATTATAATGTAAAATCATTTAGTAGTTAATTATGAATACCTATTTTAAACCACGCAGCTCCACAAAGTTGTAATTAGCCGGTCGTGATTGTAGCTTAATAAGGAAAGTTAGAACAACGTTAGAACGTGTCAGTATTAAAGGAAAATGTTCTTTTAAATAAATAATTTTCATTTTATGAACGGGGCAGTTCAGGAGGTTAAAAGGAAATAAAAGTGAATTTATATTCGTTAAAGCGCGTATAAAAATTCGAACCGCAATTCAGTGGGCCCGTTAAAATAATAATATAAATGACCAACCTGCGACCATGCGCACGTTATTGCAAGAATGAATTAACAAGGTAGCATTATACTAAAAGCATCACTGAACACCACAACAGCTGAAATCAACGGTCGATGTACGCCATTTATCATATTAACACTGGTTTTCACATGAGTACTCAGGACACCGGTTTCAATTTACAATTTCAATTTATTTCATTACGAAGATTTACAGTACACGTAATGTAATGTCTATCCATCTTGTCGTCACACGTGGATCGTCTAATAATTTTTTGTGTATTATTTTTATAATATTTATATGTATTATATCATGTAGCATTTATACCCTAGTGGTTAAGAATTCGGCCTCCCATTCGGAGGGTCCGGGTTCAAATCACAGGGCACGCGTCTCTGAGTTTTCAGAGTTATGTGCGTTTTAAGTTTAACCATTTAAATGTCACTTAGTGACTTACTACAAACGGTGAACGAAAACATCGTCGATTAAATGGAAAAGCGACATTTATCTCATTTCTTGGCTCTTTTAACTAATGTCGTTTTTCTATTTAACAAACGACATCGTATGCATGTCGGTGGTTAGTTTATATTTAGCATTCCGCAATGCGATTAAGGTACGATAAGAACGAATAAGGTAAGGTACGTATAAGGTGCGATTAAGATTAACGTTGTTACCTAAAAATGTCCTTAAGTATTTTTTCTGACACGCTAATTTTAAGTGTGAGCACAGGTAATAAGTTTTGTTTCGGCGGAGAGTGACAATTCCATTATGCTCGGCGACTCATCTATAGTTGTTAGAGCGTTCTTGGCGGGAGCATTTTTGTGCCAAAGATGTAATTACTTGTTAGCCAAAATGTAATAATAATAATAATACTCTTTATTGTACACCAAAACAACATGACAACAAAATAAGACATTTTACAAAATGTGATACAAAAGGCGGTCTTATCGCTAAAAAGCGATTTCTTCCAGAAAACCTTAGGGTAAGAAGTAAAAGACAGTAAGTATAGTGAAAGGGGGCAGGGTGTACCAAACTAAATAGATTTATAGCTAATGAAGAAGACATTAAAGTAAGAGTAAAAAAATATATAATCGTCTAAGTATAGGTATAATATTATATAATAAATGGCAGCATGAGGAAACTGAACGATACTGAAGGTACCAAATGAAGTTCTGCCATTTTCGTTCTAGAGCCCTGTGACAGACAACGCATATTATTAATTCAACAGTGGGCGCATAATATTATTATTAGGGCAATAGGTTATCTATAGGTTTGTTACCTATTGGGTATCGAACCCTAAAAAGGAAATCTTAGGACCGTACTAGCACTTTAAATTACCGCTCGGGGCTACGCTCACGTAGATTTGGAAATAGACAAAATTAGTTTTGACAATAAGACAAGTTAAAAACAAAATTCTACACACTCTTTATCCAACCATTGTTATTTGAAATATCTGGAATAAAGTTGTTTAGTGATTTTTTTTCCATTTCAACTCAAATTTAAACCAAAGCCGGATTTAAAGCTAAAATTCAAATTCTTAAAATTCCCTCAATTCCCTGTCCGAGAATAATTAAAAGGAAAAGAATGTTGTAATATGAGTATAACGTTTTAAAGTATCTTATATTGGTATAAGTACGTTACTACAGGCACAGGTATATAAATAAGACAGCCTAAAAGCGAAAATTTCATGATACTAAAAGCAAAGCCGATGCTGCGGCAGAAGCCACAAAAAGAAATAATAACTTAAAATATTATCATTTTAAGTTTTTAAAGTACTTGGAGTAGAAACTTTTGGTAAGCGGGATTCTGTCTCCCAATATCTTCTTAATTAAACAGCAAAACATCTAAAGAAGACATGCCATTCTAGAGGGCTTAGTCGCATTTGGACCTTAGTCGCATTTCGCAAAACGACCTGTAGTCGTAAAAGGACTCATTCTCAAAAGGCCCTATTCTTAAAAGGCCTTATTCTCAAAATACCAGCTAGCACTTTTCTCGTTCTGCGTATTAGTATTGCTATTTAGGTGAGAAAAATTTGTCAGCTAAAAAAAGCGATATAAAATCTCTTTATTCCCTATGTCGTAAGAATTTCGAAAAATCACGCTTTTGTTCACGGCACGCCGTCTATAGTTTATTTGTCTGAGGTCAGAACTTTTTGAGTTACTAGATACTCATCTACTGTATAATTGGTGCAGATCTATAGCAACATTATAATAATGTCGTAGATAACAGTTTTTTCTTAAAAAAAACTTTCCGTTACCGCGCTCACATTCGTGCGAACCTTTGTACATTGCAAGATTTTTGTCACAGCTTTTACATCTATTAATATAACGAATGTGTCGAAAACTTCGCATAATCATTTGCGAATGTATGTCCTACACATATGGGTTCGCGTATTCGCGCGAATGTGAATGATCCCGCACGGTAGTGAAGAATGCTTCTTTTTTATAATTATTTTAACTGTAACAGATGTACGTTTCAAAATAAAAACTACCGACACCACAGATAAGCAACTAGCATAAACGTGACAATATGTCTAAATGATAAGAATGCAACAAAATGTCTGTTTTATGCAAATTTTATGTTTGCTGTATGTACATACATACCAACTCGCTTTTTTTAATATATCCCGGTATACGTCATGCCTCTCATCAATCTCGATGTATTTACGTGAATAATTTAGTCCAAACGTTAATGACCGTGATACTTTCTCCCATGGGTAGTTATTTAAGCTGTTCAATCACATGGATGGCAGTCGTTGCCAGCCGTTGGGATGTCGCCATTAAATATAGTCTAAAATGTGTTGACTACAAAACATTTTAAAAAGTTAAAAAGAAAATTTTGCTTCGCTGCAGAAAACTATGGTCTGAAAACCCGTTGATACTCCTTAATTGTTTAAAAAATAAAAAATATGTTTAGATAGGATCCCGTAACAAAGCATTGTAATGTAAACCGACATAAACGACATACCTATTTTAATATCAGTGAAAAAACTCATCGAATTCAAAATAACAGGGCAGACAAAACCAAACATTTTAAAAATATTTTTTAGGCAATAGATAGCATCAGCTTTATTCCTCGTAATTTCTTTCTTCAGTATCTTTTCTTTACAAAAATATCTACTAAGCCCTTGTAAGCACCAAAAAATATTAACTACGAAATCGTTCTTAATTTTATTAATCCGCTTGGAATACAAAGCCCAGTAGCAAAGTCCCGCTGGCCTTCGGCGTTGGTTTCTACAATTATTTGAGCGCCACGCCACTACGCACTTATTACGCTGTTCTCCCACAACGCAATTTGCAAGAGCCTATGTAGTAGGTTCTTGTCCATGTGTCGCTCGTGAGTCGACGCTCTATATATCTATGTATTTACCAAGTTCCGCACACGAGGCAACACAACTACGAAGCGTATCCTGTCAGTGAAGTGTCATTGTGGGCGAACTATGGATTGCTTACAAGAGCGAGTTTGAGCGTAGCCCCTATTTACTTTGAACCTGCAAGCAAACATAATCCGTCTTCCTATTTCCATGTTCAGAAACATGAAGACAACAGAAACATAAATAAAACGATTATTAATTATTTGACTTTTCAATAAACCACGGTAGAGTCTACCTAACCCGAGAATGCCTTGTTTTGGAGCGAAATACGTGGTGGTGGTGGTATGTACATATTATGTAATGTATGTATGTTGGTGTGTATTTTTTGTTTTGTTGCATGTTCCTATGTGATAGGGAGAGAGGTGCTTGTCGCATGAAGGTAGGTATACACCATTATACATAGAGTTGTTCCTCGTATTATATCCTTGTTTCGGTTGGTGGATTTGACTATTTGATACGTGAGAATTAAGGATAATAGTAAGCAGATATGCCTACGCGAAACAGTCTAACCCGGAAACAATGGGCGACTGTCAGAATGTGTTTAACCCACTTCAGTTACAGCGCTAAGTTGTAAACTACTATCGCATACAAATGTCAATCGTGTATTGTAGAGTTAAGATTGGTTTTAGAATAACGGGAAATGCATGCTCCTGAAATATGTAGGTACCTACTTGGTATTGTTATATTAAGTCAGTTATATACCTACATATATCTATTGTATTATAGTAAAAGATGCGCACTACGCCTGGCGGTTTTCGTCTATAAAATTAATATCTAATTGTTAATTTATTCATGTAAATATGTAGATGAAATGAACAATAATTACTACAACAATATCTGGTTGGCCCTGAGATGCCAAATGTCTTACATCCTTTTGGAAAAGAGGTGTCTTGCTTTAAACTGCTGGATCGATTTTTACCAAACATAGCTAAGAACCACTGCAAGGAAACTGGTTTTCGAATGAAAAACCCGGATTGAAATCAGGCAATCTGTTTGAAAGCTACGGTGCCATGGGACAGACAAACAGGTCAAACTTTTGTCACACCTCATTTTGCGTTGGGGTTTAAAAAAGAGCCTGATAGTACATATATCGTATACTACTTTTTAAAAAGTCAAATTACAAGGGCATCACTAGTAAGAGCGCGCGCGATTAATAAAATAACTTATATTTGATATGTACGATAAATGAACAACAGGATTTAAAGGTCATAATATTAAGACCGTTAGGCGTAGTAGTATCTAGAAGTATCACGAATAGTATCGAAATTAAACAATACGATATAGAGCCCACTCTTCAGAAGGGTTTGGCTACTAGAACATCAACTATTAATTTTGATTTACACAAAGACAGAAGCCCTTAATTCCCAAAAACTTGGATTTGAAAGAGGCAGACATAAATTTGATTCAAAATATTTAAGTATAAATCAATATTTCACAAAAGTAAATGACTTGGAAACTACATAGGTTAATGTGGTCGAGTAAAAAGTTATAAACAACACACAACTATTCCTAGTTTAATGTAAACAATTATTACAGCTAAATATTACTGGTTGAACAAAGCAGGAATATATAAAGCAGTTTGGACATTCAATAGTTTTAGACTGGGCAACCTCATTTGGCAATTTACCAAATTGAAAGTACTGGACGCACCGAAACAAGTAAGTGGTCATTATCCGACTTCGGTGAAGCCAAAAGAAGGGGTTAGGTATGGTTTTAGCAGCGTATGTTTGTCCTAAAAGTTATCGCTGAGTGCTTTGAACGGGTTATTCTCAGAGTACTCCGTTCTTTTGTTCTCAAAAAATTTAAATCTCTAACATTGATTCTCAAAATACTCCGAAAAAAATTTAATAAAATTAAATACCTATTTTTAATTCTCATCCTCCTCCGCAAGGTGTTACGTTTATTCTCAATATCCTCCGACGGTCATTTTCGTCAATTCTCATTCTCCTCCGCGCGTTAAAAATACAGTCAGATGAAAAATAACTACTACTCAGCAATATTAAATTATTTTATTATTTTCTATGGGCGCTTACCTAAATATACAATCATTCCATTATTAGGTAGTCATTATTGTTGTAAAAAATAATAGCAAACCCTAGTGCTACAGAGACAGAGAACATGGCGTGCTTTAATGTTTCACTAATGATCTTGGGTCTCCGAGGTCAAACTGACCAATAGGGTTATAGTTTTATCTCAGGTACCTGGGACTCAATGCACTTTTTAATCCCTATTAGCGATGCCTATGTTATGTTCATTATAAGTCGGAAGTCGAAGTGAATTAGTCTCCTTCTTATGTTTACTTAAAAAAAACCATGAATATGGAAAATTTCAGTGAAAGTGAAGGTGCTGGAGTTACAAGCTTTAATTTTTTAGACGGAAAACGTAACTGATTAATATAAATTATTATTAATTAAAACGCTGGCAGATCGGCGGCGGTAACCAGCATTCTGCTTGAATGCGCCCTTATTGTTGATTAATTTTTAATGTTTAATTGTTGATTTTTTTAAGTCTTAATTCAGACTGATTCTTTTATACATATTTTTCACTTATATTTTGAGGTTGATTTTTGTATATTTTTATTTTTTTCTTAGTTTATTTTTAATGTTTAATTGTTGATTTTTGTTTATTCTTAATTCAGACTGATTCGATTATAATTATATATATTTCACTTTTATATTCTGAGGTTGATTTTTAATGTTTCATTGTTGATTTTTGTTTAGTCTTAATTCAGACTGATTCTTTTATACATATTTTTCACTTTTATATTTTGAGGTTTATTTTTAATGTTTCGTTGTTGATTTTTGTTTACTCTTAATTCAGACTGATTCAGACATACATGTTATATACTAATATAAGACATAATGAATCAAAATGACTGGATTTTATTTAGATTTTCCACTAGCTAAAACTTGCCAAAGAAACTTGCTGTACCGTTCGTAAATATTCGGAGTAGTTTGAGAATGGATGTATGGGTTATTTATTTTTCACAAATTAAGGGACGGAGTATTTTGAGAATGAATTTGAATTGCCTCGGAGTCAAGTGCGAGTCGATTCTTAAATCATATTTTTTCGCGGAGGAAACTGAGAACTATTTTCGGAGTACTTTGAGAATAAGCCCTTTGAACAGTGGGATCCCGAAATGGAGGAAGCGAGTTCAAATCTCGGCACGTAATTTTTTTTTAAATTGTTCGTATTAAAATTTAATTTAAGTAATTAAAATTATAAATTTTTTATTTAAAATTCAATTTATTCAATTGTCCTTATTAATTATTATTTGGTTCGGTGAATAGAAACACTCTGAGCATCATCGTGCATATCTGACATTTCTCCAATGTCTTCAAAGGTGTATGAAGTCCTCCAATCCTCACTGGGCCAGAGAGGTGGATGCGTACACCTGTCACAATGTGAAGGACCCGTGCCCAGCTCTGGGACACATGTGGGTTGCGATGATGATGACTGATGATGATGTATTTGCTTATAGACTTATGTTCAACAACGTTTTAATATTTGAAATGTTTTATTGGTAAACATGTATTTAACATTTTAAAAGTTTCAATAAATTTGTTAATGTAGTCTGTTTTCCATAGGCCGCAGTTCATAATTAATATTAATAAGGTGTCAAATGTATTTTAATCTCATTTCATTCATATAAAATAATATTCATATTGTGTCGCAAGCAACAAAATACTCAATGGGGTTAAGAATCTGTTGTTCACACTAGGTATTAATTAAAATTTCATGTTCTAGAATAAAACATTGTTCTCATCAAATTTAAGGTTAAATGAATAAGTAGTTAATTAAAATTTATTAAACTGCCTCCGAAGTTTTAGCAAGGTAAGTGCACTTTATTATGTTATAATCATTATGAAATTTTGCAATACTTAAACCTCAATTTGTTGTTTCGTAAAGAAAGAAAAACAAACAGATATTTTTCAGATGTTATACCTACCTAAAGGATATGATGCTATCTGCTTAGTCCAAAGGTTGACTGGCAGAGAATGCTTTTAGCATTAAGTCCGCCTTTTGTACCACAACGTTCCCGGTACATTAAAGTTTAAATAAATAAATAAATAAATAAATCTTCATACGTTGTAGGTATTTGTAAATCAAATTGCACTTTTTCCTTTTTTTTATAATTTACTAAGCACGAAAACTATATTTTTATTAGAGGACTAAAGGAACCAATAGAAGAAATAAAGGTAAGATCTAATGAATAAAAGAAATATCGAAAACATAATATACATAGACAGTGTCTTACTTAAGTTGATGAGAGCAATTAACACATAACTTGTTTCTAACTTCTTACTTACTTTGTTTATCCCCAATCTGGTTTGAGTTGATTGAACTTCTTCTTTATTTAGTAAGTTTAGTATTTATTCAATTAATTATGCAAATTTCTCAAAAAAAACGCTTATAACCGACTTCAAAAAAGGAGGTTCTCAGTTTGACCTGTATGTATATTTGTGCGCGATTATCTCGCGTTTGGTTGAACCGATTTTGATACGGTTTCAGCATCGGGTTTATCAGACTTAGGAGAAGGATTTAAGTGTGTTAACCGCGTTTAACTGAACCGATTTTTACTTTTCGGCGTTAAAGTCGGTTCTATTTTGTTAAAAGTTAAATTATTAGTTTTCTAGTTCATCTATCTAGGTCATCAATCTAGTTCATCGCCAACATAACGCTAGATAACGTTTAGAAAATCATTGTAAGTAGTTCACCGTATCCCTTAATAATTTCTTTCCTAATGAGGACAGAAAACAATCCAGTCTTGATTACTTTAATGAAAATCTCAGAGTCTACGAATACCTCCTTTTTCGATTTCGTTACGCTATTATCCAAGACGTTCATTATTTTCAGAATTCTTTTCCATTAAAAATGATGACTGCATAAAATTAATGTAGAGAAATGAATCAGAAGTTAATCTACGAAGCCCTTCCTAATTGACCTTTCTGCTCACCAAGTTTCAGTTTAAGTCAGATATTTGAACTGAAGTTTTCAATTAAAGATCTTCCTTGAAAGACTTCATTAAACTTTCATTTATTTTTATAATTTTGGATTTTTCATTAGTTGTTTTAAATGTGAAGATAAGTTGACGTTTTAATTGGAAAAGCTAAGTTCTACAGAACAAGATTAGGTACGTCAAATAGTTCTCGTATCGTAAAGGTCAGTATCGTAAAGGTTAATGACTCTATTATACTCGTAACTTGTAACGTAACTAAAGAAGTCCTAGTCTAAGGCCTTTTTGTTAGCGCAAATAAATTTATTATTATTATCTATTTATGGGAGGCTGTTCATTTAGGAATGTTTATGGTTAGCAACTCAATATATTATTATCTCGTGTATGTTCGTATATGTGTGTTTTTGAAATTGTTGTTAATATATTATGATGTCTATTCGGTTGCTCGGTTTACAATCGATTAAAAATAGCTAGAAACTAGTAGGAGTATGTACCTACCTAATAGTAAAATAGTAGAGCATGACTCCAACTGGGGCACAGGATACTTTATGTCCACGAATATGTTCCCTGGGGATACATTTTATGGTTTTCCGAGACACCCATGGGCAAAGTTGCACGCAGACACTAGTTGTTAATTGAACCATGAATCCGATAAATACACTGAAACATAAAAGTGCTTCTGCCTAAGTACTGTTACATAAAATAAATATAAGTATAACCATCATCTGAAATTATTGCTGACTACGTAAAATATGCACATATGGAACGTACTAGCAATTCGGCAATAATTGGGTATATAAACCCCTGAATTATTCATTTTTGCCCAACTCAATTTCAACGTTATGATGCCCAGATATGTGTCCATCTCCGGAGAATGAGATCGTGGTATGCCGTAGATTTGTAACCACATGAAAGGTTTTGTCGTGTTAATTTAAGATCTTCAATTTATGAAGTAGGTATGTACTAGCTGTAGCATGCGGCTTAGTACGCATAGAAGTAGTTTTGTCTGTTTCTCGAATAATCTTAATCCCCAAGTTTACTTCCTTAGTTCTTTTAGTAAAAAAAGTTTAAATAGGTTTTATTTTATATTATTTCCAACCATAATTATTGCAAAGCAAAATTTTCATGGTAGGTATCTGCTTTACAATTGACGGACTTTCAAATACAAATTTGAAAGGGGTGATAGGTATATTTAACAAAATGCGCTCATAGCGGATGTCGACTAGCTATAAACTACATCCCTGCCAATTTTATCTTTATATTCGATATTTTGAGTGAGTGACCTCTCAGTTTTACTTATATTAGATTAGATTAATTAATAAACGTTATATTGAAAAATGAAACTTCGCCGATAGTACAAAATTAATGATCTAGGTGTAATATAATTCGCGACGAACGATAATTTAATTCTTCTAATTATAGTGTATGAATGTACGTGATACAATATTTTTACAATACAACTACGATAAATAATTTTGGTTATTTAATAGCTACAAATACTCATCGATTTTTGCATTTATAAAATCTTAAAGAATATCCAGGGAATATTTATAATACCCGGCTTTGTATAAAAGTATCCGGATTACGAAATAATTGCTTTTTACAAAAAAAATAACCGACTTCAATCTTGATAAGTAGAGATAACTCAAAAACTACTCGCCAGATGGCGCTCAATTCAACATGTAAGTGTAAAGTTCTCGTCACTACAAATTAATGAAGCCCAAACACTAGATAACTGCAGTAAATCGTTGAGGAGTTCCCTCGACTGTCTTTCGGCTTCATCAGATCGACTCCAGATCTTCATGAAATGGTAGCGCTTTAAAGTACTTATGATAACATGAACAAACACACTAGTTGTCCATACAATTTTCGAAAGTTCCCCTCGATTTCTCTGAGATGCCATCATCAGATCCTGGTTTCCTTATCAGGGGACCCCACTGCGCACATCTACTTTACAACAAAAAAAGAATTATCAAAATCGGCCCATAAACGACGAAATAATCGCTGAACGTACATAAAAAAAAAAGCATATATACGGTCGAATTGAGAACCTCCTTCTTTTTTGAAGTCGGTTAACAAAAACCGCTTTAGCAGATTGCCTTCGTCTATTCACAATTGCGTAAAAATGATATTCACAGCTCCTTTGAACGAAAGGAAATCGACATATTTTTGCGTCGGGTTTCGTATAAATCGCAAAGGATGGTGTTTTGGTGAAACGCCCTGAGGGAGAATGATTTTTCGTGTTGATAGAAATTTCTTCAGATATGCACAACTCCTTGTCAAGGTTGTCAGCGATTTCGCAGCAGCGACCGATTTATTGTGGAAATCAACTACGTTAGAAAGTTCTACACGATTTCTTTTGTATTCACGCACATACATATCTGTACATAAAATAAACATATAAAATTAGTAATGGAGGCCTTCATACAAGCAATAGAACCCAAAACATTTTTCTTAAATTTTGTCTTTATGTCTGTATATTTGTGCACGCTAATCTAAAAAACGGCTGAACGGATTTTAATTGGATTTTCTCTGAAAGATAGAGGAAGTTGAGGAGCAACACAAAGGCTACTTTTTATGCAGGAGTTCCTGCGGGATCGCGGGATTCATGCGGGGAAAACTCCTGCGTACGAACGAAGTCGGGGCACAGCTAGTACTAAATATTTAAAGGTGGATACGAGCACAAGCCTACTTTTATAATGTAAAGGCCATAGTCCACCACGATGACTTCTCAAACCCTTGACCTTTTTTTACCGAATCAAGTGATGATTGAATTGTAGATCGCATGCAGATAATTCTTTAAAAATTAATAATGTACCTTCGAAATAAGGCTTCCTTGTTCGTGAGTTCAAATTCAAATCACTTACCTATTACTGTTTTTGTTGGACTATACATAAATTATTTTCTGTACAACGCCTAAAATTTTTCCGACAAGCTAAATACTTTCGTTATTACACTGTTGACAGCTACTAAATGAAACGTTAGTTGTAACGCGTAAGTGAAAATGACGTGAACGGATCTTGCAAAAGTACTTTAAATGATGGGTAAAAAATGAACAAACGAATAAAAAAAGATGTGGTGTCCTGGGACACCAGGTAGGAACGAAGTTCCTTCGGCTAATGTAGAATCGACATAATTTGCAAAAGAAAAATCGTGCTCAATTTTAAACTTCGTTCCAATAATGTTAGTGCACAGCAACAAATGCCCCTTAACTGTCTCAAGGAAATATAATAATATTCGCAGTCCAAAATGCACAGCAATAAATGCCCGGTAGCTGCGCTGCTTACGCTTACGCTTGGCGTCGAGTGAAAAAGGTCCTATGTGATGCGGATTTCCAACACGCTTACGCGTCTTGATCAAACGTTTGCAATGTTTAATAATTTGCAGTAATGCGGGTGATTTCTTATTACACAGCACTTAGTACTTCGGTTTTTAGGTCTAGAATCAACGATTCACGCAAAAGCTATTACACTTCCTTATTGCTCGATGTTTGTAGTTCACTTTTATCAATACGACTGTCGTGCCTGCGCACGTCTCATTTAACGGTTTTATTCCACGCATTTTTTCTTACGGTTTTACTACCTATCACATTTTTTTCAGTTCGGTCGCGCAGCAAAATCCCTATCTCCTCCAAGCCTGCCGTAAGGAACTTCGTTCCAAAAACCTTTTAAATGGATAACTCCAGACAACATTGTTTAGGTACCTACTTTAAAATAAACAAAAACATGTTTTATCTACGAAACAACGTATTCTCCTTCGAATAAAATAGCATAATATTTAGTAGCTGAGTAATGGAGTAAAACTTTCAATACTTTTACATATAAAAGCGGTCGAACGTCTGAAATTGAACTCAGATCGGTTAGTTTGTTTTCATTGCATCCAAAATGTCTGAAAAATGCAAAGCATCGAATAAACTTTGCACATAAACTGCGTCATTACCTTATCTAATAATGTCGGCATGTTTCCATACACAAGTAGCCACAATTTACATTTTATGGCTCTAGAATACGCTAGACGCATAAGCGTAGTACCTTATTTCAGCAAGCTGTCTGCCCGCACGACACCAATTTTGACGGGTAGCATACTCGTATAAGAAAAAAATTTGGTAATAGGTACAGTAGGTATCATCATACCTACGTATAAAATTCTGTCCGACCGATGTCTGTATATGAAAGATATTTGAGGAAACAATCATAATTTGATAAATTTTTTAGGTATCCCCCTAACAATGACTTTAAGGTTTGTTTGTACATTGTAGATTGGCGGCAAGAATTTAAACTACATTGAACCGTGAGCACACGTAGGAATAAATTAAATGTTGGATGAAGATAGCTAGAGTCTTTTAAGCCCCAGTCAAAATCATAATTCATATTGGTATCTACTGGTTACTCTCGTCTGTTGTTTTCCAGAATTGAGAATTCCAGAATATAAAAAAGAATATATCTGGGAATTTTGCTTCGATTAATTCAGATATACCTACGCACACGTGTTTGTAAATCTAGTAGTTGTCCGTAAAACCCAATTTTACGTAAAAACCCATCACATCTTTGTAATATTGGTGCATAACTCATCCACTACGTAACGTAACGTTTCATCCCGTGAGATCCAATTACATGGAAATTTCATTGAGAACTCGCCATTATGTCGTACTGGGAGGTGGCGCCATTAATGAAATTACGAATAAGTGGATCCCCAGATGCGCAATAATTTTGGACCAGGATGTCCGCCCCTATTACTTTTAATGAATTTAATAAACAAAAACGTCGTGTGTGTTATTATGTACATACATACGTAAGTATCGTCAATATATCTAATATTATGAAGGGCAAAACGGCATGTCTTTTGGTACATAGAAAGCTTGAAGCCTGTCCTTCTTTGAAGTGTAAATTAATGAAAATAATTAGCATTTTATAAAAAATAACCGATTTGCATATAATCTATATCGTCAAGTTACAGATAACTAAAAACCATACGACAAGCATCACCACAAAAGTCGAAAGAATTATCAAAGTTGGTTCACCCAGTACAAAGTAATGAGAGAATACCCAAAAAATTCAGTGAAGAATCTTCTTCAATTTTGAAGTAGGTTAAAATAGTGGCCAACTCAAGCAACGTTACGTTGGAGTCTACCTCTGGGTGTTACCATTTTCTTGCTTGAGTCAGCCACAAAACGACTCATTTTGTTCTTTCTTCTCACTTCTTCTTTGAACCAGCGCCGATAAGCGCCCATAAGGGTGTGGTTCCACTGAGGCGGAGCGGAGCGGAGCAGTGCGCGATTCACCACGAGGCTTGAAATCCGCACGAGGCGCAATGAGCTGGGATTTCAAGCCATGTGATTGGTGAATCGCGCACTGCTCCCCTCCGCTCCGCCTCAGTGGAACCGCACCCTAAGCGGCGACAAGTTCCGACCTGTCACACGACCGACCGAGGTTATGTCAACGAACCAGTACCGATAAGCGCTGGGCTAAATTCATCCATAACATCAAATCTTCAGAACTTCTCGTTACTTTTTGGTGTCAACTTGTTTCCAAAAACGTAATATTCAAGTATAAATTAATCTAGCATGTTATTAAATTAACTGCGGTGTAATGTCACGATATCAATATGCCCAGTCGCCTGAAGCCTGCAACTGATTACAGGGAAATTCAATGTACCGTCTACGTAATTTCGGTTTTCCGGTTTGTCGCGCCGCGTAATAGCGACACGTCCGATATCCGAAGGCACTATGTGGTTATCATTCGAAAATTGAGGTAAATCGATCGCCTTTTATACATAGACTACACAATTTTGGTTTAATTATCATGACTTACAAGTCATGATACATTAAGTTAACATTTCACTTAAATATACCTAGCTTCTAATCGGTTTGGCCACGATTGGCTTACTTAAGTAATTAAATAAATGTAATAATTATTCGTAATAATAAAACTGCAATACCTGATATTTTGTGAAGTTTTCTACAATACTTTTTTCACATCAACAATTAAGTACCTAAAAATTAATTTCTTAGCGGCACGTGATTGTTAAAATTAAGTAAATATGAAATTTAAAAGAATAATACCTGACGAAAATGAGTAGCAAATATTCCGATTAAGGGAGCGCACGCTTAATTTTCACTAAGTGAACGCCGTTATATAAATGATAATTTTTTTAACTACAAGATAATACACTGAAAACCGATAGGTAGGTATTTAAATTTTTGTAAGTTTGTAATTAGAATATTTTTATTTCTGTTCCTTGACGTTTATTCCCTGATACGAGACTCCGACCGAGAATATTCAGAATATATCTGTAAGGAAAACGGTAATTTTGCAAGCCAGCTTCCAATTCGTGAGTGGAATGCTTGACGGCATAGCAAGGACATCGATCCTCCACCATTCCAGGGATTTTATATTCAATTCCCTGCAATTGAAAGTATCTACGCTAGTATATCATATTATTTTTATTACATTACATGAATATCACCTATGTCTGCTGAGTTGGAGCTAGGAAATATAAAGTAATGTAACATAAAATTTCGAAGATACCGCATTGCAAAAATAACGCTTATAAATTGTAGATAACTGTATAGGTATGATTGTAATAAACATGAAAAGAATAGACACCAAGAATAACACCAATTTACTGTCCGACACGTTACTTATAAATATTTTTCTAATTTTGGATTCAACTTATCTTTTTCTATCTAATAATGGCTTACATTCCCTTCACTATTTTGCATATATATGTATATTTGGTAATCGTTAAATGACTCTAATTTATTGACTGATATATACCGTGATATAACCGTTCTATTAGCGTCAATTTTAGCTGATATTGTATACATGTTTACAATTAAATTCGGTAAAATAGAAGGTACTTTTTCCCTTAGACCTACCCAACTTTACCCTTTCGCTTAATAACTTTGAAAACTTATTATTTCTTATAGCTACTTACCATACCTATATATAGTTAACAAAAACCTTAAGATATTCTTTCACAGCAAAAAAGTGAACCACGTGGAAAAAATCCTACACGCATTTACTGTTATATAATTTTGTTTGTAGGTAACGGAAAATACGAAGACACTTGAAACCTATTTCAACACGACACACTATAACAGTTAGGCTATCTTAGCTAACAATTTAAATCCTATACTCCATTCGTGTTCGATATGTATCTAATTCGTTTCAATGACAACCTACCTAGGGATGGAAAGCGGGTATTTGCACCCGCTTTCCATCCCTATGAATAAGGTTCAATGTAGATTGACGACGAGACTTAAAAATGTCTTAAGTAAATTTTGCTCACGAACTAAATTGAACTGTGTACACAGGTAATAAATTTGTTTTGGCGGAGAGTGGTAATTCCATTTTCTCGGCGACTCAAATGTAGCTTTATACGTATAAATGTTGTGTTCCAAACATTCCTCGTACAAGCATGCGGTCAAGTTATCGAGGGTCCTCACAAACAAAGCTTCATTGGTACATGTTTGAAATGGATACGAATAGCCGCCGAGGCGATTCCATATCTCACCGAGAAAACTGAGGACCTTGTTAGCTAAGACCATAAAATGCTCACAAGACTTATAGCTTACGATCTTTATTTATATTCCCTGTAGAATCACTGTATCACTTTAGGAGGTGGAACCATGTTTTTTCCGCTTGATAGTGGAAACGCATACAATCCTGGCGTGTCTATCGGCTAGGGAAGTCATGCGTATGATTGGTATATTCTACTTTCTACTATTCTACCTATCTATCTACCTATACATCTACTTTTATATTATAAATGCGAATTTTGTGAGGACGGACGTTTTAAGTTTGCAACTCTTTTACGAAAAAAGTACCGAACGGATTTGGATACCTAAATTTCGGAATGAAAATAGTTGAAGACCCAGGGTCACATAGGTATAGGCTACTTAAGAAAAACAAACCCTAAGGGGCTGAAATAGGGTCAAATCCGCGGGCAGATTTATTAGTTAGTTTTATATATTTTTTTTGTATACATAGATACATCGATGCTAACCGCAACAAAATTTCGTCCCGTAACCAATTTCACAGAGAACAGCAACAGCAAAAGAGAGCACAATCGGTAGTTCTATAGGCGACCACGGGTAGCAAAAGTTTCTTCTTCTAGATTTCGAAAGACACGTTAAGATACAGGTCCAGGTTGGTATCGTTAGATAGAAATCGTTGCCATGTTGAATACCTTAGGGCGGCATAAAAACTTTAGTGCCCTGTGTTGGTCACTAACCTTTCTTCTAATCCGAACTGGAGCAGCGTGATGGAGTATGACTTCACATAATATAAGGAGTAAAGAGTATTCAGTACTGGGCCATTGTTCAAGCCACAAATGTGAAATACATTACCCAATTTTAGTATTGAAATGAATCATAGTATTTCACAATTTTTAATATTTATCTAGAGTACTTAATTCTGAACTTTTAAAGTAATTTTATAAACATAGCGAAAAAGAGAGAAAAAGAGGCACCTCATTTGAGGTAATCATTGTATAAATAATTTTCAACGTAAAATAACGTACTCGTGTGTGTAATTTTTCCTATACATAGTACTACCAACTAAAACCAGTAATAGTACATTTTACACTGCGCGGATAATAGGTACGTACCTACCAATAATTTTAATATCACTTTCATTTAACAATTTACCGTATCATTATGCTTTATTAATTTTATAGAAGCTGTGAAAGTTGTACAAGTAGCGGTCGTCTTTGTAAATCTGAAACGAGGTTTGCTCTTTATAGTGTCAGCGACCTGGAAGCCTTGTTACTTGAATAACAAACACAAAAGATTTATCAACTGTAGGCCGCTGTAATATAATTAGGTTTGACTAAAAAATAATAGCTTTTACGGAATTCATTGTTATCGTCGAGTGACTAAGTACGGAATAATAAGCAGGTGTTTGGCCTTTCAAATGGGTACTTCGCGGAGCAAAACCTTTAGGGTTCCACAGACAACTCGGTTTAGAAACTTTGTTATGTTGGCGTGTCCGTGTGTTCAAAAGAGCCAAATTATTCCCTGTCGTCTTATAGGTTAAGATTAATATTATTAGATTAATAAGATAATTTAACAAAGTAATTAAAAATATGTCGATTCCGAATGCCCAAAGGAAAAGAAATATAAGTAGGATAATAATCATACCACAAAAACGCCTATTAAAATATCTCTGATTTGAATCAATACAGATCATTTCGGTGTGACAAAGTTTGTGAGAAAGTTATGGACAAACATACACTTGCATAATTTAGCACATAAGTTCGGACTTGGAAGGACATGTACAAATTTTTGTAAGTGACAAACTACAAAATCACTGTAAAACTTTCAAGATGCTGTAACCGTTAGCCGCCAAAGTGACTTTGTGACAGCTGAATTTTTTCTAGTGATGGAATGTTGCTATTATAAACGTTAGCATTGACGTTTGTAGCAAAAATTAAAATTTTATACTGTCAACATTTGACAGTGTTTACAGAGTAAAATAAATTTTGGGATCTTAACGGTTCATTAGAGTTATGCTTAAGTGACGATTATGAGTAGAAAATATTTAATCATTACTTAAGGAGTTAATTACTGATTAACTAATTTGTTGCTAAGAAGATGATTAGTAGATTTCTATAAGTAAGGCAGTAAATCATTACGTTACGGAATTCTATGCTATTCGATATACTCTTAACTTCCTTATTATCGGCGCGAAGCGTATTCCGACGATGTGGCCTATATAATTGTTTCACCTTTGAATACGTAAGCAACTTGAAACGTTGAAAAATGTTCCGCTAAAAGAATTGAGAAAACAATTGTTAGGCTTGTAAAAGTCAGCCATTGTTAGCCAAAGTTACGATGAACGTAAAAATATGTTTGTGTCAAAACAAAACAGTGCATAACAATTTTGAAGAAAACCATTTGATGTTTAAATAAATGATCTTGTTTAAAAACAGTTGAAGCTGTTTTGTTTCCCTTCTAGACGAACTTAAGTTGTTGAAATATGTAACGATGTAACTCATTGAAGAGGTATAAAATATTCGATTATGGATAAGTCTTCGATCGCCCTCAGACTTACGGCCCGCGTTCATAGTAAATGTGGCAACAAAATTAAATACTACGCTGTAATTGGCGTAAGCCACTCTCGATTGTCAAAGTTTGACGTACAGAGAATATGTAAAAACAATACATACTTAACTTAATATTTTTCACGCACTCTAGCATCCTTGTAACTTGTGTAATCCATATTACGATTTTAATTTGTTGCAGTCACGACGGTATCTTGTCGCAACGCGAGTGACGTCCTATCAATCATCTAAGTATAAAATGCTTAGAGTAAATGACCCATAAGCACATTGCCACGTACGTTGAAATATTTTCAAAATTGAAATATTTTTTCTACTTTCAACTCTAGTTACCAAACCGTTAAAGTTTAAACAGAAATACCGAGATGGAGATCTAAAATTTAACTAACCTCGTTCACCAATAAATAGCACTGTATATTGCGCTTCTTCAAGAAAGGAAACTTCCTAAGTGATCGAATGATTCTAAGATGTTACAAAACAAATATCACGTCCGGATTAAAGAGCTCATCGGATGTTGCATGAACCCTCGGCTAATTGATTTAACAGAGACCCCCTTCTATTCTAAGATCACGTACACATTCAAGGCTTAATAAAGGTTATGACGTCATATTTTCTTACTGTAACACTTTTGTTTATAAATGAATATCATAGCAAAAGGAATCGTGAATCGGATGCGCTGAGATATTTCATTTCAAAGCTTTTATTTTTTCATTCAGATTTAGGTACATTTTCATTTTCCTTGCTCCAATTATGATAATACTTCCTTTATGGACCAAGTATTATTGTGCGGCATATTTTCAATATGTTTACATTACTTCTCGAGTTTCTATCATTAACTAACTGAAATGAATACCTAATAATTTATGGATAAAATAAAAAAAAGGTAGTCTTTTAAATTTCTTATATTATATCCTCATAGCCTGGACAATGGTCTGGAAGCGAGCACTAATTCTCAGAATACGATGTGCTTAATACACGTTTTTACTTTAGAATTCATTAACACCTGAAATACGTCAATTTTACCACTGACTCATCAAGCAAAATGTCTAGGGCATTTCATTTGCTACGGAAGTTACACGCGTGTTGCCTTCATAATAAACGTCATATGACATTAAAAAAAGGGATTAAATCCCACCAAAATTGTACGATGTTTAGGTTGTAAAAATACTTAAAAGCTCATACTACTTTCACTATTAACATTCTCCAGATCTCAAAAAAAGCCAAACCCGGAATTCTAAAAAGTATGATTTTGAGAGCAATTACAAAAAAAATTAACCGACTTCAATCTTGATAACTAGAGATAACTCAAAAACTACTCGCCAGATGGCGCTCAATTCAACATGTAAGTGTAAAGTTCTCGTCACTACAAATTAATCAAGCCCAAACACTAGATAACTGCAGTAAATCGTTGAGGAGTTCCCTCGACTGTCTTTCGGCTTCATCAGATCGACTCCAGATTTTCATGAAATGGTAGCGCTTTAATGTACTTATGATAACATGAACAAACACACTAGTTGTCCATACAATTTTCGGAAGTTCTGGTAATGCAAGGTATATAGTCATTGATGGACGTTAAAACATACTCAAATCTTGCTTGAAAAATTGTAGTCAGCAGATTACAAGACGAAAATTATTAGAAATCTGGAAAAACTATTTTTTTATTTATTTATTTTAAGACTAACTGAGGTGAGCGTAGGTAATTGGGCTTAAAAAGCCACGCTTCCAACACCATTAAAATATTCTTTCGGTATTAGGAAATTATCGTTAATTTTCCTGTACCTAATATCTACTGGCGAACATTCCCCCTAAAAATAATTAGACAGTAAAGCGAGCATCTTTCTCAGCCCTTAATATGCCAGTCAGTTCTTATCTACCGCTGTCAGTGGTTGCTTATTAATTTTCTTCAGAAATCTCGCCTAAGACCTTACGGACTATCATTTTGCCGGCTAAATCATATTTTAGTAGAGCCTTATTTTATGAACGATAAACTGTGAAAGCGATAAACTCTATTTCCTCTGCACTCGACATGTTAAACAAATGGGGTAGTTTAGTCTACCCCATTTGTTAACCAACTACAAAAAAGAGGAGGTCCTGAAGGTTCTAAACACCTATATTCTTTATCAATTCCTGCGTCATTTGTAAACCTATGTTTATTATTATTTTTTGTTTAAAAGGGCGTACTTCCGATGTGGTCACGTTGCCATCAAGTCAGGAAAATCTTCAAATCATGTAAGCACATAAATTGTGTTTCATATACTTTCTTAAATTCCCCTTGGTCTTGGCTTTTTCAGTGACCCTTGGGCTGGTCACTCGCCCGTCTTTCATTCCGCATTGGAGTAGAGTGGTGGAATATAGTCTAGGCTTCTTCAGTTATGAAGAGAGATTCGAGCCCTGTAGTGGACCATTAGTGGGTTACGGACAATAAGTACAACCAGCCAAAATTATTAATACGTATATAAAGCGCCCAGTGTTAACAATTACCTGTCATTGCTAACATTTATAAAAAAAAACTTTTATTTACAACTAGCGTACGCTTTTAATTTGAAGTTTGGCAGTTCACACGCTGTGCTACATTAAAACACAAAAGCTTAATAAGTAAATTTGAGATTCGCAAATTACAAAGGATGCCTAGCTAATTCTCTTAACGGGTCGCGGTCACAATACGTACCCTGTAAACTTCCTTTGTTTGTATAACGGGTTAATTTATTACACGAGGGGCTAACAACGGTATAACGGTAAAAATAATTGGCGTGAAAAAAATCAAATCGTCGGTTGTATTGTTCTTCGGCAGTAGTTTAAAAAGTTGATTGGATCAGGCCTACCTCATTAAGATTTTAAATTCTAGATGCACCTACTCCTACGTTGAAATCATCTGACATACAATACTTTAAAAGCTTATTACACCTTCCTAAATTTAGTCATCTAAATCAGGAGGCTACTACGAAATCCGAACTACGAAAAACGTACGAAGTTCGATTTCGAAACGTCACACGTACGTCAGTCGTTTCGGAACATTTCCTACTATGATAAAAATATTATTATAAAAACAAAAAACCCGACTGCTTACAAAAGAACTCAAAAGAAAAAAACAAGTGTCACAATATCAACATAAAATACTTCATGGTGCTGCAGGCGGGGACAAACGTAGTACTTGTGATAAATCTTTTTTTACCCGTAGGTAGCAGTATAGTTTGTCCCCGCCTGCAGCACCATGAAGTATTTTATGTTGATATTGTGACACTTGTTTTTTTCTTTTGAGTTCTTTTGTAAGCAGTCGGGTTTTTTGTTTTTATAATAATATTTTTATTTCAGACTTTTTAGTGTATTCACCGAAAAATTCTACTTTTTGGGATGGTTTTTGACAATTTGTGTTAAAACGACGTTATGTGATATATATTTTTGAAAAGGTCTTTTCACAATCTTTCATTTGATACCCATATTGCTAAGATAACAAAAAAACTCAAGATTATCCCCTCTTTTTCTTCCACTTTCGGGCGCCATTTTGAAAATTCATATAGCCTATGACACTTTCACAGTTCTGACGAATTCAACGATACCTCATATGTCGAAATCCGTTCAACCGTTTGGGCTGTGGGGCGGTCCAAATAAATGGACATACATACAAACATACATACATACATACACTCGAAAAACATAACCCTCCTTCTGACGCAGTCGGGTAAAAATTGTATTGTATGAAACTGACGTGTGATGTTTCGAAATCGAACTTCGTACGTTGTTAGTAGTTCGGATTTCGTAGTAGCCCTCCTGATTTAGATGACTAAATTTAGGAAGGTGTAATAAGCCTATTAAACAGCTGACTTACCTGACCTGACAGCTGACACCTTAAGGCTGATTTACATTGATACAGTAGTTGGCGCCAGCATCAATGGACTATCACCGCTAATGTATATTATGTATATGCTGGACTGGATAGTAACATATTTACACTGATACAGGCTGATCCAGCGCCGGAATCCAGTGATGCTGGCGCCAGCTACGGAATCAATGTACCTAAATCAGCCTTTATTGGTTGCAATTAATAAAACTAATTGACCAATGAGAATCAATTATATTTTACACGTCGATCAGTCACAATTTAGTAACAGTGTTCAGATATTTTCAGCTTAGATCAAAAATTTTCACGTGATGTATCAACATCCGCTACCGAATGACGGTATGGCCTGTTTTGTTAAATAAAAATATTTTTCACAGACAAACATAATACTATTATGCCATGGTATTTCGAAAAAGCAAACAAGTGATTAATAAACTACCACAGTAAAAACATGAACCGTTTTACATCTATTAATCTAAAAATGTTTTATTTCAAAATCATGCATGAAAATGAAATGAAAATTTTCCGCCGATTGTTTTAAAGTAGATTAATCTTTAATCTGATATACTGGACTTATTAGCGGTGATAGCATAATGGTTCAGAATTGATACTTGGTTCCGGGTTCGAATCCCCAGGGCACACACTTCTGACTTTTCGGAGTTATGTGCGTTTTAAGCATTTAAAAAATGTCACTGGTTAATAACGGTGAAGAAAAACATCAAGAGTCATGATACCTGCATGTTGGAGAGTTCACTAAACTCAAAAATGTTTGTGAAGGCTAGTAATCTTCACTGGGCCAGTATGGTGGACTATGGTCTTAACATTATTTGTCGGGTAAACAATGAAAGCTACACAACACATCAGTTCACCTTCAAATAACGTCATGCAGTAATTGGTGTTTCATGTATAATGGCGGACAGATAATATTTACCTTCTAAAATAGCAGTTTTTAAATTTTACTTCATAATTTAAAATTTAAAATCTTTGTTAAATAAACATAAAATTCTAATATGTTTTTCTAAACAAAAAGACATTTTGCAAAGCAATGAAACACTCGCGTGTAAACTACAATTAATTTGTGATTGTTCCTGTGAACTGAAAACCAAACCCTTTGCGAAAGTCAATCTTGTTTCCGGCAGAAATAACATTTTATTATTACAAAGGATTCTCGTATAATTCATACGTTTTACGGTCATATAACGTTGAACGTTGCCTCCTTTGTTTACACGATGGATTCAATTATTTATTCGTGCACACATAAATTTAAACCTACGGTAGCTGTAAATAAAAAACAATACTTATGAAAAACGTTTGAGCTTCGTTTAAAAGGCTTACCAAGTTTGGAGGTTAACGGTGAACTCATAGATATTTCATTGAATTCATGAGCGGGCGAATGGATTTAGACATAACAGATTTACCCGGGTGTACATCCGGAGAAGCGGAAAACCTTTTAACGGTCTTAGGTCTTTTATACACGCGATATTTTCCGAAATTCTAACGCTGTTATTTCGTATTTTACACAGTAAAACACTTAATTTTTTTTGATAATAAAATCGTTTTTTATTCGCTATTGAGAAGATGGCCACGTTATAATAGCTCTCACTTGCTTATTCTTACCAAAATTACGAGCTAAGAAGGAAGCACCCATTTGTTAATTTGTTCTTCAGCCCTACAACCTAAATACGTGAAGTTATTTAATTTTAACTCCATTAACTTTGAAGTTGAATTCACGACGAAAGTCAGTAAAAAAACTCGTAGGTATAATTAATTAGTGCCTCTTTTCAGAATGAGAAGGTTAAGGCTATAGTGTACCTACCACGCTGCAGCATCTTCGCCTTCACCGCTATTTATGTAGAGATACGCATTTAAGTGCTGAAAACGCACATTCCCGAAAAGTCAGAAGTGTGTGCCCTGGGACACTCACCCCAGAGTGGAAGGACGTATTCTTACTCGTTACGCCTATCGCCACATAAAAGCAGATGCTTCCGGGATAATAACTGAACTTATTTTTTAACCTAGGTACTTGAACAAACAAACAAACACAAAAAAATTACTTTATTTCTCACAGTTTTTACAATTAACGTTATACACAGAGGGACATCCTTTTAAATAAACATAACTACCTACCTAGAACCTAGTTTAAACTTTAAACATCATAGTCAGAAAATTGTCAAATCGATGTTGATTAAATTATGATCTTCAATTATTATACAAAATTTTAAACGGAAACATATAATATTTTTTGTGAATAATAATGTATGTATCTTGTGCAGTTGTAATCTACAGTTTATTTTTGCTTGGCTTGAAGCCATTAGCTATCTCCTATAAGGCATGACCGAGCCATAGCTGAGGAAGCCTAGAGCATACTCCACCATAATGCTCCAATGCCATATGAACATTTGAATTGATGTAATTTTTGGTTAGGTAGAGTTTTTTGATAATATTGCTAATTATGGTCATAATTTATAATATCTATGACGTCAAAGCTACGAGATAACACACTCCAAAACCTTGTTACTTAAAAGCAATTTACTCAGCAAACTCTAAAGACTGCTCACTATGTCACCAAAGACCAAGTCTATGTAACTAACACTTAAAGTGATTATGCATAGCGTTCGATGTCTTAGTTAAGTAATGGCCAGCATTTACCTACTGAGTCAAACATCACATGATCGTTTAATGACTAGATCTAAACTATTTAAATTTTCTCGGTCATTTCTTGTAACATAAATCTATCCATGTCATATAAATAAAATTGAATTGTCTGTTTGTGATTTCAATGTAACCATGTTTTCTTCAAGGCTTATAGGCTTATTACACCTTCCTTAATTTTGTCACCTAAATCAGGAGGGCTACTACGAAATCCGAACTACGAACAACGTACGAAGTTCGATTTCGAAACGTCACACGTCAGTCGTTTCGGAACATTTCCTACTATGAAAATTGTATTGTACGAAACTGACGTGTGACGTTTCGAAATCGAACTTCGTACGTAATAAGCCTATTATTTACATGTTATTTACACGTTATTAAAACGCAAACACACGATATTAAAGATTTTGTCTTAGTGCTCACTTACATTATGAAAGGAACCCCTGTACCACTTTTTTTTCTAGGTACAGAAGTTTCGGCAATAGATAAGTTGTTATTTAAGTCAGTCAGGTTTGCCTTTCATATACATACATATATTATGTAGATACATAAATGAATTATTTATGATTTTAATCTCCAAAGTTAACATACCAATATTAGTTAACATGTTCAACTGAAGCGAAGCGAGGTTGATTTGTTACATAATAAATGTTTGTGTTGAAAGGTATTTCACACCTCTAGAAGCTTATAAATTAATTATTCGGTTTGAATTATCTGGTCGAAAGAGTTTTCATTGAATATGTAAGCACCCTTAAAACAAGATGGGTAAATAGAGTATTGTCGTACAAGGATCTTTTGGCGCGTGGATGACAGAGACAGCGCCTTACAGGTAAGGCAAACTGTAAGGCGCTGTCTCTGTCGCCTACGCGCCAAAAGATCCTTGTACGACTATACGTTAAGATCGATGACAGGGAGGTGCCAAAAAGTTACCCTTCCGCGATTGTAGCGTATTCGTTTATTCAATAGTATCCACGTCGAACCTTCGAATGTTATGGCTCTGTATCCAAAAAGTCGTTAACGAAACCCTATTAATGTGCCCCTTTTCACGAGGCGATAATCTTCTTGAAAAATAATCAAGGATTACATGGGATTTTTCCCACTAAAGTCCCTTCGAAGCCCTTCTGGTGCAAACTGCCACACTGCCGGACGGAGGATAATTTCGCTTCAAGAAACTAAATAGTACCTACCTTAGTAACCATTATTCTGTACCGAGCAAATTTAACCGAGAAAAATTAAAAACACAATAATGTAAAATGAAATTTACCAAAATTAATCTACAATAGCTTACAACTTACAACAAAATAGATAAATAGAAAATTCTGAAAACAATTGTTTTGGGTTCTATTACGATAAGACCCCCTGTTCTTCTTTTACGTCTTCCATGTGCAGACAGCGATCACTTACAGATATATTATACTTACGTATAAGAATAAGTATGGATATGTAGATGTATAAAGTAAGATTGTATAAGCTTTCGATGTGATAAACCATCGATATAATAAAGTAAACGTTCGATGTACTGGATATTCTATTAAATGAGCTATCGATGTAACGTGTTCGATGTCATGAACTCGATGTAGTGTAATTCGATGTGGCGTATGGAACCCGTAGCAAATTGTAATTGATTGCGCATCCTACTAATATCAAATTCTGAACACTGGCCTAAGCAAACACTCGTGTTTATAGTTCAACATTATGAGTAAAAAGAAACTGCTTGGGAACAGATTATATTCTTTCAGTGCAACGAATATAGAAAACAAAATAGAAAAGGAAACACAAAAAGAATAGAACGGCATAAGTTATTTCAGTGTTGTTAAAAAAATTCAATGCAAATACTACTTCAAGTCAACTTGTATAATTTAGGTGCACATTTTTATGATAAGCGTAAAATGAAACGCTAAGCTCTTCTTAGAAATGTTTTCAAAACTATCAAAATCCGTGTGGCGCAATGGTTGCTGTGCCGGGCTGTAATTCAAAGGATCTAAGATTCGATTTTCAGTGAGTTGGGAATTTAAATGATGACTTTAAATTGCTATTGATAAGTTTCCCATTTCTTTAGTTCCCATGACACAGGGAATATTAGTGTGGGGCTATAAATTTGTACCATTAGTATTGTTATTATTATAACGTAGGTATATATTATATTTGCAGTATTAATATTTATATCTATAGCTCTTTAATATTTTTCCGTTTACGAGTTTTCTTTATTACACTCATATAGTGTTTGTGTGTACATAGTATCTCAATATGTGTATAATTTATTTGTTGTGTTATGTTTTTATTGATTTATGACATACTAACAACTCAGTCGTCAAATTATGTTTTATTAATTACAAGTATATAGTACACTGAAGTCTGGAGATAGTCACATAAATAAAAATACTTAAATTTTTATACTAAACATTCAATTTATAATTTGTAAAATTGGCTGCTTATAATTTATTTCGAAATATTTAATTACATCCGCAGTCAATACTTTTATTAAAAGGTATAATGTTTTTTATCGTTATATTACTTACTATGACTTACTGAATAAAATAATATGTTAATAAAAATAGATATAGTGGATATGAAAACTACTAGTTTTTTGGTTTTTCTATACACGTAAAGCCTAGAACTGTAAAAAGAACACAATACAAACTGCACCAAATTTAAAATGCAAATAGAACGGTCCCTACTTTGCTAATTTTGTCTCGCACTCTTTGTAATAAAAAGATAAATAGAATGCGAACGTTTTCTTTGTACATATTTTGTCTATTCCTAGCACATTTTCTTTTAGTTATAGTCAGGATTCTTGGTACAAATAGTAGTCCAATTACAAGGGCTTTATTTCTACCGTTGAAGAAGCTTAGTTTTTTCACTCCGCTCTGATGAGAATCAGTTAAATGATTTGTAGCCAATCTGTCACGGATATTTTAAAGTAGCAAATTATCTTAACAGTATATAACCAACTAACTCTTCACTACATAGTATAAAACAAAGTCGCTATTTTTGTCCGTCTGTTTGTTTGTCTGTTTGTCTGTATGCTTAAATCTTTAAAATTACGCAACGGATTTTGATGCGGTTTTTTGTAATAGGTAGAGTGATTCAAGAGGAAGGTTTTTATGTATAATACATGCATATATTCCCACGAGAACGGGATCCACGCGGGTGAAACCGCGGGCGGTCCGCTAGTTACAATAATAAATGAAAGACTTTAAAATCGAACAACCCGACAGATGTCACTCAGATTTACAAAATTTATATGAGACCTTTAGTGCTTAATATCTCAATGTATGGGCCTAGACTGCAAGTATCACCTTTCGAATAAAAAAGAATTATGAAAATCGGTTCACCTAGTACAAAGTTATGAGTTAACGCACATAAAAGAAATAGAGTCGAATTGAGAACCTTTCTTAAGTCCGTTATAAATATCTGCATCTATCCTTCCATCCAAGCTAATGTCACCCGATTATCTTGCTGAGCAACGGACCAGGCTATGTTTTCAGATGTTTTAAATTGAATATCTCTGTTTTCTCTACTGTCCAGACTGTTAGGTACTCTTTTAAACAATAGTTTAACACAATCACACAATTGAAGCATTAATAAATTAGCAGAATCGGGACAAGGATCATGATACTAAAATGAAAACTGTAGTGTTTAATTTACTTTTATAATATCTTAGAACTATAAAATAGATTAGTGATTTTTATTCATAGTAGTTAACGAGGCGAAATTTTGTGCTTGAATTTTTATGGATTAGGTTAAGTGGCGGTGCCCTTTTGGCTTCACTCCGCAAGTTATTGTTGTTTGCTGATATAGGAAAAATATTATTTTACACTGTATCCCTCTAGGCACATTCCCAAGCCAAAAATGGTTTTACATAAAAAAGAAATAACAGAATCTTCCACACTTTATCATAGCAACTGTTAGGTACTATGGCAACTAAAAAACCAATAACAAGCCAATCCTTTTAACGCTTAAATTTTTCTATTCAGTGGGTAAAAGTAAATTGTAACACCCTTCTATCAATTATTCTACATAAAGAGGCTGGTAATTTACGTAAGAAAGATTCTTCATCTGATAATTCTATAGATTAGCCGATATTCCTGTTGCTCATAAATATCTTCCCCATATACAAAATCACGAAATTATTTCACTTACGGAAATTGAGCGTAATTTTAATAAAATGTCTTGAGATTATCGTGCTTGAAAAGGATCTCTTTCACTTTATAAAACGTTCCAGCCAACCGACTGAAGCTCTGACGAGCTATCTAAGTAGACCTACGGATTCACGGTAAAATGGTAATTGAATTTTTTATCTCAGTAAATTTTCCTTGAAGTACCCGATTATCAGAGGGTTTGCAACCTACCAGCAATTAAGACGCGACGTTTAATCTGTCTTTCGAGCGTTGGAAAATTACTGAATAAAACACTGCACTAAGATTTTACTGCACATTTTCCTTGTAGATTTAAATTAAATACTTCAACAATGCTTCCTACTAGTTAATAAATGGTGACAATTTAGCGGAAGATGTTGTTTTGCATAGTAAAAACCTCGTTTTCGTGCAGTGCACTAACGATTTTTAGTTATTACTTGAAAGAATATAGCTAGAATCTGACTATAGACTACTCATGGACTTCTGATGATGATCTTTATTATCGTCTAAGTGTGCAGACGAATTCATACGCCTGGGAGTTTTTACCGTGTTAATGCTCCTCAATCTTCACACGTTAAAATCGGTTCAGCCATTCCGGAGATTAGCTCGGACAAACAGACGGACAAAAAAAATAAAATCGTTTGTTTGGGTTTTAATGTCGTGTATAGAACTATTTGCAGTGTTGAAAATACACAGTTATT
Organism: Hesperia comma; assembly: GCA_905404135.1. Taxonomy (NCBI): domain Eukaryota; kingdom Metazoa; phylum Arthropoda; class Insecta; order Lepidoptera; family Hesperiidae; genus Hesperia; species Hesperia comma. Next base: position 6,609,501 of record FR990021.1, on the reverse strand, counting down.
TGGAAATCACAGACAGACGTCATATCAATTCTATTTATAGATTTAGCTTCAAAACTGACGATGTTTTATAATTATAAATCATCCCCTTCAGGCAAATTTCCAAAAAATTATTTCATAGTTCTCATCAACATCATAAAAAGAGGAATGTTGAAAAAAATAATATCTAGAATTCAAGCTCGATACAATGCTGTGTAAAAAATATAAAAAAAAAGACGTGTGGCACTCGGAGACTGCCGCGGTAAAGCTATTGCATATCATTATATATAAATTAACAAAACAAAAAATAATACTGCATTTGTGATAATAATAATAAAATGAATGTATATAGAGTAATAACTCATTTTCTTTCACAATTTTTTCGTGACTTTCTTCATTAATAAATGCACTTTGTTTATTCATATTTAAAACACTTTGTAGGTACACAAATTATACGAGTACAGATATTCACTGTTTTGCAGTGTTTCATAGGCAATATCACTGAAAGAGACGTAGACGTAGAGTTATACCGCCAACAGACTCACGCGAGAAGTTTCGAAGAGAAATCTTGCCGCGAATTTGCGCGAGAACCGAGAAAGCATCTACACTCATGCGACCTTCTCATTCGCATCCTCGATCGTCATCCGGAATGGACGTCAGTGCAGCGGCTTTGGTTTTGTGTGCATTAATATACTATAATCTTGTGAATACTAAAATAAGAAATAAATTAATATAAGTACTAAAATAATAATAATAATTGGTAACCACAGACAGTAGATAATTTTAACTAGAAATGTAAATTTTAAATACAAAAACACACAACCGACACCGATCCGAGCACAGGCGAGCCCGAGAACGAGACTGCGAGAAACCGATCACATTCACGTTTCTCGGGGGTTCTCGGCGTGAGTTTGTAGCCGCTATTAAGAATACGTACATCATAACGTCACATTATAGGTGCAAGACATTTTAATCTTTATTAGAAACGGATAATGCATTAATTTGTGCAAAGAAGATTTAAATATTCTGAACAAAAGCATAAGAACTATTTCAGTTGACAAAATAATTCTTTTTAAAAAGAAAATTGACATTTGACATTTAAGTCCTACTACGATCTTTTGGCGCGTGAATGACGTGTGGGTGACAGAGACAGTGACTTACAGTTTGCCTTGCCTCTATGGCACTGTCTCTATCACCCTCAAGTCATTAATATAGTGTCATTATTTTATGTCATGTTATTATTTTGTATGTTTTAAATCTAAATACGCGATAATTCGACTATTATGAATACATGTTGTCGATTCCAACGCCTTATTTAATCCAGATCTACATGTAATTATTCTTAAAACACCGAACCGACGGGGCGAAAATCAAATGTTTGACAGGTAAGATTTGTATGGGAAATTAAAATTTTCATTTTTAGTATTTTGCTCGCAATTTTTCATATTTCCTCATCGCTGCAACCTTCCCTGAACTTCCACGAATATTTCAAGACTAAAATTAGCCAAATCGGTTTAGCCGTTATAAAGTAAAAGTTAGTTAACTCAGTTAAAAGTTCTGGTATTTATCGATGTGTGGGTGCATAGACATAGTAACTATGTCTGTGTGTAGGGTGTAATAAATTTTCGTTACGAAATTTTTGCATTCGGTCCCCGCGCCCAAGGCCCGCAATAAAAGCTATGCAATAGCTTAAAAATTGTTATGTTTTTATCAATTGATGAAAATAATACAATTAAAACTGCCACTTAAATTCTATTCCAAAACATTAGGACTGAGTGTTACTCCGAAACGACAAAATTGAATTTCGTCCAAATTTTGGCTGTCCTGTTGTTTCAAACAAGCTAGCTGTGGTTGGTGCGGCTAGCAAACCGAACAAATTGTAGCAGTGGCTTTAATATGCCAGCGGTTGAAGCATCTAGATTTCTAAATAACATTGATGCTATTTTATATCTACGTACATTCGATTTATTCCGATTTTTAAATGATTATAAATGATATAAACGAGAATGATAAAACAGTTGGACATGAGTTTCGTATTTTAGCCATAATAAGTACTTAGTGCAACCTGTAACTGTGAGTGGAGAAAGAGAAAAAAAAGACTCCTTGGGAGTTTCTTGCCGCTTCTTCTTCCAAGACCACTTACCGTAGGGATTTGTTGAAGCAATGTCGTAGTTTGACGTTCAAAAAGAGTTTGTAAAAACTTACTTCGAAGTAATAAATATTTGAATTTGAATTATCTACATGTAAAGATTTTATGCGATACTCACTGTTAGGACTAACGTTTGACTTCAAAGTATTTCAACCGACATTCTTTTATATAATGTCCACCTAAGTGTTTTAACTATGTTAAGGGCGGAATCATTGAAAAGGTATACAAATATAATTTTAGGCTTTCTTTATCATTGTTGTTCAAAACAACCGTTTAGGATTTTATCATGCATCAGCCCCAATCCAAAGTGATGCAAGGCAATATTTGGAATAAAATTGAGTCATTGGCGTAAAATTTAATTCAATTATGATAAGGATCTGTTTGGGCGTTTGGTGATCATCAGTACAGTAGAAAATTCTTTTCGTTGGGGTTTTTTCATTTTAAATTTACACATAATATATATTATAGTCGATTAAGAAAATCGTCCAGCAAATGCACATTTAAGAAGCACCTATTCTCTCATCTGCTCAATTCCCTAGGTCATCATTAATATTTCATATGTATTTGTACACATATTTATTATAGGTATATATTATATTATATTTATATATTAGGTATATTTTAGTTTATGTATGATATTACTTTAATTACATGTATGTTTATCTATGTATGTTTATGTACGTGTTTATATTATTATATTATATTATTCTTTTGCCGCCTTCGTTGTTTTCCCACTGCCCAAAGGTTGACTGGCAGAGAATGCTTTTAGCATTAAGTCCGCCTTTTGCTCGTATACGTTGTATGGTGCAAAGAAGTTTAAATAAATAAATAAATATATTTTAGGCATTATACGTGTACAGTAACATATTGAAGACAGATAGATTAAAATTAAATTTACATTGTGTTTAATCATTATGTTTGATTGATTGTTTTAGCAAATGAGCCTTCAGCCATAAACAATTGGTTGTACTACCAACTAAATGTTTGTTTATGTTTTACATCAACGATAATGACAAAATAAATAAGACAGAATAAAGCTAAGCCAAGACGACTGCGTACGATTTACCTTGTGAAAAAGATATCAGATCTCATGTAGAGCCAAGCTTCTGAATCTACAGCTCTAACTCTACAAACCCTAACTTCACTAACTCTACATCTCAGTAAAAATGTATGGCTATTATTATATATTATTATATATTATATTATAGGTATTAATTAGTAGTCTTGATGGTAAATATTTTTTAATTTAATTAGTGTCCAACGCCATCTGTTGTTAGATATATGATATATAATTTCGATTATCATACATGGATCAGTTAGCCAAATAGCCATATTTTAGATATCCATATAATCTTAAGTTTCAGAGCTATGTAATTGAAACTTTGTGCGTTTAATTAGTCTATCACTGTCATCATATCCTGTGAATTTGAGCGATCGGGTATATCGTAAACCGAAGTTATGAGGGTTCAAAAATACGACGAAGCACTTCGAGAAAAGGTAGGTAGTGCCCGAGTGCTTTCGCTCGTCTTGGCCAGGGGCACTACTGTGCCCCCAGAACACATGCTATTGCTTGTTTTCTCAATAAATCCCGCCAATGGATTATTTATTTATTTATTCAACACATGACTGACGATGAACGATTTATTTTTTAGAAATTATGTTTGGAATTAGAATCTGCAGGCTAATGAAACTCCAGACTAATGAGCCATTACTTAACTAAACTTAACTAAGCATTTCCCAGAGTATCCGAGTATCCGAAGTATCCGAGAGTGTAAAAGTAAAGAAATACACGACGTACCTACTATGTAACTGATTGAGCTAACTGAGATACATTTATGACATAATGTGAATATCATCCTTAGTTTTGAAAGCTAATATTAATTTGTCAGCAGTTTCAATTTTCGACAGGTTTTAATCACCAAGCAAGTTTCATAGATTTCAGTTATAATGTTTAGTTTTATTACAATTTTTACAGTTTAGATTTATTATTGATATTTTTTTGTATTTTTAAAAGTTCAAAACCATTGATAGTAACTGTTGACGATAGTAAAAGCGGCGCACCTGGTTCACCTGAAAAATAAAACAAATAAATAAAAAGAAAACAAAATTGAATATAATTAAATAGAATATAATAACTTAGTTATAAGATAAAAAAATATTTACTTACCGTTGTCCTGTTTAGTCTTTCTGTAAATTTTAAATAATAAATAAAGGCGTAAGTATACGCTGTGGAAAATGGCGAGTACCTGGCAACACACGAACAGCATTAATTGTAGTTTTCGAGTTTCGAATATAACCGACGCGCGGGCCGACGCCCGCCAGTAGCCCTTTAATGCTCCTACGAGTAACCTATGTCGCGCGCGTGTGCTCCCAGTGCTGCAGTGCCACCTTCCAAACGTTTGCTTACTAATTTCAAGCATAATATCCTCTTTCAATTTCGCCCCGATCGCCCTACATCACCAACAAAAGTGGTCCTTCGAGCCGGATCATCTGCGATTTTGAAAACAAAACCTGTGTAGCAGGATCGCCATGTTTCACTCACCGCCGCGTCCCGTACGTACGCGTGCGCAGTACAAAATGGCGAACTTAAAGGATAAAATTCGGGAGGTAAAATCAGACATGGACATTGAAAAAACAAGTTTAAAGACCTCATCGTCAGCAGCTGCACGGCAGAGATTGGAGTACGAAGCAGCACGAGCTCGAGCCGAAATCGAACTAAAAGAATCTGCAGAAAAGGCACGTATTGAGAAAGAACTCATCGAGAAGAAGCTGGCCGTTGACCTTGCGGAGTTGGAGTCAAAGTCGCGCTGCTCACGGCAATCTTCGGCATCTAGCAATAATAAAGTTGAAGAGTGGTTAGAAAAATCGAATATCGTTCGCGATCCGTCCGTCGATGGATATGAAAATAAAGAAGGCATCGAAGTGCAACAGCGACCCGTTGACACACCCGCAGTGGGCCATGATACCCACTCAGCTATCGCCGCACTGACGAGTGCTATCAAGGATGTCATCATCGACGTATCGAAAAATAATAGTGGCAAAAATGAGCAACTTCTGGCACGGCTTGCCACGCCTAAGGACTTACCGCCTTATTTTGGAGACCCCATGGAGTGGCTTCAATTTAAAGAAGCGTTTTTATCATCATCAAGCTTGTGTAAATACAGTGACACCGAAAATATGTGGCGTCTTAGAAAGTGTCTTCGAGGAGAGGCCAGGGAGGCAACAGCTTCTTTGTTAATAAGTGCGTCGTCACCACAAGAAATAATAGAAACGCTAGAACTAAGGTTTGGAAGACCGGAGCTTATTATAAGTAAGATTACATCACATATACGAAAACTACACCCATTGCCGCAAGCGTACCATACAGAGATAGTTAATTTTGCCATTAAAATAAAGAATGCTGTCACAGCAATACGTATGATCGATCAAGTGGATTATTTGAGAAGCCCCGAGCTGGTGAGTACAATCACATCAAAATTACCTACTGGATTGATAACTAAGTGGGCTGAATATTCGTTTAAAAACCATGATGGTATTACGACAAAATTGGAGTTACTTTCAAAATTTTTATATGACGAAGCAAGAATAATAGCAGAGGCCGGTGTGAGTTATATTCACCTACAGGTTGAGAGTAAAAGGAGACCGGAGGGCGCACAAAGGAGTAAATACAACCATACCTACCCAATACTAACGTGTGCAGAGGTCGAAATGAATAATATCCCTAAGTGTAACTTCTGTCGCAAGCACTACCACACCTTGGCCGAATGCGTCAGATTTAAGCGGTCTTTACGTAAGGACCGGTGGAGGTTTGTTCGTGTTAATAAACTTTGCATCAAATGCCTCGGAGTCCGTCACCGAGAACCGTCACAGTGCACCGCGGAGAACTGCGACGTCGAGGCCTGTGGAGGGCCGCACCATCGCCTGCTGCACTGGGTGCGGCCGGCGACGCCTCGCCAGCCTGCGCCTGCACCGGTCACCGACGCCCCGTGCGCCGATCCCAACAGAGAACTAGTTGCCCATGCGACTGACGGTCAACGCGCTGAGACACAACTATCTAACAGTAATAACATGGTTTTGTTAAAGATAGTGCCTGTCACCATCCACGGGCCCAGAGGGGTCGTTGACACGCACGCGCTGTTAGACGACGGCGCGACCGTCAGCCTCATAGCGAGTGATATCGCGGACACGGTCGGACTTCATGGAGAAAATTATACTATGCGGGCAAGTAGTGCATGGGACTCCGGTGAGTTAATTTGTACTACTGAACTTATTAAATTCAAAATTAGCAACAGTGATGGAGAACAATATAACTTGTGTGCTAGAAAATTAAAAGAACTTAATTTGCCATTGCAATTTTGTGCTAACATAGATTTAAGTTTAAGTAACATCAATTATTGTAATAGTAAAGTAAAACCAAAATTGTTAATAGGTCAAGATAATTACGATTTAATTGCGCCACTTATTTGTAAAAGCGATAAACCAGGTGGGCCGTTTCTAACAAAAACATTGTTGGGGTGGTGTTTGCACGGTCCTTTATACCGTGCAAACGAGCTTAAAATCCGTGGTAATAGCGCCGGTAAACAACATGCGCACGCGCCCGGCCAGTCCGTCGCTGGCCCCGCAGCTGACACGAGTTCGCTCAGTATATTTACAACTACCAGTACCGATGAATCTCACCCACCGGTCGACACACACATTCGCAATTACACAGACGAAGATTTACATACATTGATGCGTTATTACCTTTCACTTGAGTCGATAGGTATTTGCAGCAAACCTCGTCAAAATGTAGACGAGCTAAGGGCGATGAAAATAATTGCTGAGTCAGCTACGTTCATTAAGGGACAATGGACCGTCGGGCTCCCGTGGAAGGACGACATTAGCTTACCGAATGATTCTTATCTTGTTGCATTAAAACGGCTGAAATCTGTCGAAAGAAGAATGTCTACTGACCCTAAATATGAGTCACGTTACCGGGATCGTATTAACCATTTATTAGAAAATAATTACGCTAGAAAATTAAGCGACTCCGAGTGTATGGATACGCCTAACGATAATAATAATAGTAATCGCATTTGGTACTTAAGCCATTTTGGCGTCGATAACCCAAATAAAAATAAATTAAGATTGGTCTTTGATGCAGCGGCTAAATGCAACGGTTACTGTCTCAATGATTTTTTACTTCAGGGGCCCGATTTATTGAAATCGTTATATGGAATAATGTTTCGATTTAGGGAAAACCCCATAGGCGTAATCGGTGATATAAAAGACATGTTTTTACGGATAAAAATTCATCAAAAGGATCAAAATTCACTTCGATTTTTGTGGAAGGAAAAGGGTAGTGATCAAATATTAACATACGTCATGACGTCCCTCATTTTTGGAGCCAACTGTTCACCTTTTATTGCTCAGTATATTAACCAAACCAAGAACGCTTCTCGATTCCTTTCTAAAATGCCGGAAGCTGTAAACGCTATTCAAAACAACCAATACATGGATGATTACATGGACAGTTTCGATGACAAAGACTTAGCTACAAAAATGATTAAAGAGATTACTTATATCCATAAACAAGGCGGATTCGAGATGCGTAACTGGCTAAGTAATATACCGAGTGTATTATGCGACGTTCCAAAAGAAACTCATAATGACAAAGCCGTAAGGTTGGATGTCGATAAAGAGCTAGAGCGTGCACTTGGGCTCTTATGGTTCCCGCGCACGGATATGTTGTCATTTGACTTAGCGTTCAAACGAATACCTGAAGATATATTACTATTAAAAACAATACCAACTAAACGTCAAGTATTAAGGATTGTTATGTCTATATTTGATGTACACGGGTACTTAGCTCCATTTACTATTCGGGGAAAAATATTAATGAGAGAAATATGGAAAAGTAACATAGAATGGGATCAAAAGTTAAATGACGGTTTATTCGCTCTGTTTAGGGGTTGGTTAAGTCACGCAAAAGCAATTAATGACATTCGAATTCCACGTTATTATTTTCGCGATGACACAGTAGGTAACACGGTCATAAAGGGAGGTGCGATAGATTATCAACTACACGTGTTCTGCGATGCATCGCCTAGCGCGTACGCGGCCGTTGCATATTGGCGAAGGGAAACGAGCGATGGACACGTTAGTACGGCATTCGTCGCAAGTAAATGCAAAGTTAGTCCAACAAAACCTGTCTCGGTCCCACGTCTCGAGTTACAAAGCTGCGTGTTAGCCTGTAAATTAGCAGATGTTATTACAAAAGAGCATCGCTTGATTCCTAGTTCTGTTTATTATTGGACAGATTCAACCACTGTGTTATATTGGATAAGAAATAAATCTAAAACATATAAAACGTTTGTGGCTAATAGGCTTGGGGTTATAGACGATTTCAGTACAGCTGACCAGTGGCGTTATGTACCTACATCTTCCAACGTAGCCGACTTGGGAACGAAAACCACCGACTACAAGCTTACAAGCCATTGTGAGTGGTTTTCGGGGCCATCTTTTTTACAACAACCGGTATCTTCCTGGCCACAATTTCCTGAAATACAAAATAAAATTAATAATGACACATTAGAAATGGTAAATGTAACACATGAGAACAATAAAAAATGTGACTTACCTGTACCGGAGCCCAGCCGCTTCTCTAGCTGGCTGCGGCTGCTGCGCGCTGCTGCTACTGTACTGCTGGGAATACGAAAATTCAAAAATAAAAACTGTCCCGGGATTGACAGCGAATTAATGGGTGAAGCAGAATTATTATTATTACGTTATTCACAAGCGCAATCGTTTCTAACTGAAATAAATTTATTAAAACGCAATAAAGAAATTCAACGCGATAGTCGGTTGCGTACACTCACACCTTTCATTGATGACAACAATATTTTACGTGTAGGCGGTCGCATTGGAACCATGAAAGACGTGGACATAGGAACAAAATGTCCTATCATATTAGATGGGAAAAACCACGTCGCTCGGCTCATTGTACAGCACTACCACCACCACGCTGCTCATGCGAGCAATGAAATGGTGGTAAATGAGCTGCGTCAGAAGTACTGGGTGCTTCGGCTGCGCCCCACGGTTCGATCTGTAGCTAACCAGTGCTTGACGTGTAAATTTAAAAGAGCGTCACCATGCCCACCACGTCTCGGCGATCTACCCGAGTGTAGATTAACTGTTCGTCAGAGACCGTTTACAATGTGTGGCGTAGATCTGTTTGGGCCAATGGAGGTAACGGTCGGTCGAGGTAGACAGCAGAGGTACGGGGTCCTCTTCACGTGCCTTACGTTGCGCGCCGTACACATTGAAGTGGTATCCTCCCTCACGACGGACTCCATGATAATGGCGCTGCGGCGGATGGCCGCTCGTAGAGGCTGGCCGCATACCATTTATTCAGATAACGGTACAAACCTGCGAGGAGCCGATGTGGAGCTCAGGAGGGCATATCAAGAAGTGAGTGATAATCAACACATTTTGACATCCGAGGCCCTTAATAGAGGGGTACGGTGGAAATTCTTACCTCCGCTAAGTCCTCATATGGGAGGCGCCTGGGAGCGCCTTATTCGGAGCGTAAAAACTGCTTTAAAAGTAGTCCTTAAAGAACAAGCTCCGAAGGAGGAAACCTTCACCACATTTTTATGTGAGGTGGAAAATATAATTAACGGACGGCCGTTAACTCACGTCTCCGTGGACCCGCGGGAACCAGAATCGCTTACACCTAACCATTTTTTGATAGGGTCTTCGTCAAACTTACCCCAAGCTGGGGTGTTCGACGACAGCGACCTGTATTTGAGGAAGCAGTGGCGCATAGCTCAACGGTTGGCTGACCTTTTTTGGTCGCGATGGCTAAAGGAGGTTCTACCTTGCCTCGTCCCACGGAAGAAGTGGGACCGCGAGGGCACACAACTGCAAACGGGAGATCTGGTGGTAGTAGTAGACCCTGCGGCTACACGGAACGTATGGCCAAGGGGCATTGTCCAAAAGGTCTACCCGGGACCGGACGGACGAGTGAGAATGGTAGATGTCAAAACTAGAACTGGTGTTAAAAGACGGCCAGCGTCGCGATTGGCGTTACTCCTCAGTAATGAGTGTCGTGATTCCGACACTGCGGGGGAGGATGTTGACGATAGTAAAAGCGGCGCACCTGGTTCACCTGAAAAATAAAACAAATAAATAAAAAGAAAACAAAATTGAATATAATTAAATAGAATATAATAACTTAGTTATAAGATAAAAAAATATTTACTTACCGTTGTCCTGTTTAGTCTTTCTGTAAATTTTAAATAATAAATAAAGGCGTAAGTATACGCTGTGGAAAATGGCGAGTACCTGGCAACACACGAACAGCATTAATTGTAGTTTTCGAGTTTCGAATATAACCGACGCGCGGGCCGACGCCCGCCAGTAGCCCTTTAATGCTCCTACGAGTAACCTATGTCGCGCGCGTGTGCTCCCAGTGCTGCAGTGCCACCTTCCAAACGTTTGCTTACTAATTTCAAGCATAATATCCTCTTTCAATTTCGCCCCGATCGCCCTACATCACCAACAGTAACAAAACCTTAAAAAGGGAAACTAAATTAACAAAATTTTCATCACACGAATTATGTATAAGACGCTATGTAGATGGTGTGTGTAAGTTTTCTCGCCCAGTATTGTAGAAGAGGCTAAGGTGTTGTTGTCAGATTTGAGATTAACTAGTCGCTCTCAGTGACGAGGGTTTCACGCTGGAGAGGCTTTCATTTATTACAGTCGTTGTATATAAGATACTTCCTTATTAGTTTTCTCTTCGTTTCTTTAAACAAATATGTTCATTCATCTTTATTTCCATTCATTCATTAAGTTACTTGTTACTAGTTACTTGGAAATGAATTTGTAACGTTAAAGAAAGGCGTATGTAATACATCTTTTACATTTTTTGATCCTTGAAGCAATTTACGATTATGATTTTGATGATGTAAGGAGCTCGATTCGATCATCATCATCATCATCATTATTATGTTGTAATTTTTTGTGTGATCCGTTTTTTGGCCATAGTAAGTTAATATTGTATTCTTTAGCATTAAGTTCAACCTGTAACGCTGTTGGATTACCTAATAAATAAATAAATAAATAAATAGAAATCCAAGTATTAATGCTCCTACCTCGTGGTGAATTCTGCTGTTAATGGTAAGACCAGGTTCCTCATGTTGAAACAAGGCTGCCGCCTTATTTAACCCTGAAAATAGTCATGCACATTTCTCGGGTTTTTATCTGCATGTGTCAACCGTGAATTACACCTATTACTTACTACGTGATTTATTTTAACTCCAACGATTTACTATCACAATCTTGCATCTTCAGCTTATCTACTAGTTCGGCAGTTTTAAAAAGATAATTCGCCATCCAGGGCCAGTAACAATTCGTTGTCATTGTACGAGTAATTCAGTAGCGAAATAACAAATGCAAAATTCGACGTTTTTCATTCATCAAGTGATCTGGAAATATCGCAAATCGGTATTGCCATCCGAACGAACAATGAAGAGTGTTTCGACACGAAGTCCTTTTTTGTTATCGAAGGGCAAATCTCTGTTAGATATCCTGTTTCACTGAGAAAAAGTTTCACGTAGGCAAGATTGGCAGACTTCACACATCTTAGAGAACATTATAAAAAACTTTCGGAAATACTCCAGAACCAAGACCAGTGATTTCTGAGTAATTTCTGATCCACACGAAATACAAAATTCATTCATTTTTGTTACTATTTGCGTCGTAAACAGCAGTACGTAAAACGTGAAATATTCGGATTTTTAACATAAAAAGCTAATAAGGTACAAGTTAATTCCAAATTTTATTACACAAGTGAGAATACGGTAACAACAGTTAAATTTACAATTAAAAAGAAAAAATTACGATGTCCCTAATGAAAAGTAGTAGTATCAAAACGTGGAGATCTGATGACTAGATTTTTCTGACTTCCTTTTTGAAAATTTGCAATTTTCTTAGCGGAAGTTAAAAATATCAAATATTTGACAAATTCCTGCATAACCGAGGAGACGCTGAAGATTATATAGGCCGGATATTGAAAACGCCTATAAATGGGTAAATGGATGTCTGTTAGGGGACAAAATTCTTTAGCGCCTTCGTGATTCTCAGATAACGTCAAAGTCGATATCGATTGTTATTTTAAGGGCTAAAAATTTTACATTTTATTTATTCTGCTTGTCAATCAACTACGGTATCGTTCAAAATCCTCTGAAAGGATCTCTACGAAAATTGGCGGACGAAATTAAGTACAAATTTATTTACAGCAGACTTCAGTAACTGTGGATTTTAATAAAATTTCGATAATGCTCATAAAATGTCAAACTTTCAATAAAATTACTGAGCATATACCTACTAGTTTAGTAGTTTAATTTCACCTTTGAACAAACTTCTTAAGTTATTAAGCTGTTGTTAAACGTTACAAACTTTGACTTGTTTTCCATATCGTGCGAAGACGTTTGAAACTTTCAGCAATACAAAATTTATTACTTGTCTAGACGTTACTATTACCTACTGCCTTTTAGCGTGAAGCGTGAAATTAATATATTCTTAGAGATGCTGACTGATAATGATATTGTGTCCAAAGAAACCTTCTGGCAGTCGTTTAAAGAAATAGGAATCAGATTTATAACGAAAAAAACAGTGATTAAGGACTCCGCCTCCCACTCGGGGTTCCGTCACTCGTTAAGCGTGAAGTTAAGTAAACCTGCAAGCTGGAGAGTTCGCAAAACTTAAAGACGTGTTAAATACTAACCCGTATTTGACCAGCGTGGTAGAAAATGACCTTAACCTTCTCAGGCCTCGATGAACCATGCAGTTTGAGATGATTATGAGGTTTGTGATTGAGAAAGTAGAATGTTAATTATCACGAAAATGATACTATTATTTTCATACTTTTGGGACTCCAGGACGAAGATGAGAGGACGAGGACGACCTTAAAAAAGATGAATGGATTGTGTGAGAGGCGATATGAAAGATAAGGAAGAAGAATGGAAGAGAAAAACATATTGCGCCGACCCCAAATACAGTTGGGAAATGGGCAGAAAGAAGGATGATGATGGGACTTCAGGATTAACTTTGGTTTTTTCTTTTCTTTTAAAACTAAGCAAAATGAGAACAATCCAATTATCGGTTTATGCGAGGAGGTGTAAAAAGGACTTTTATGTTGATATTAAATTTTTTTACACTCGGCAAATTAATATAACGTTAAAGTATTCGCACTAGATAAATTTCGCTTAGGTACATATTTATAAATTATGTTACAAATGTTTTTGTTTTCTATAGCTACAACTTAGAGTTTGGTTAAGTACTCTAAGATATACCCTAGTGCGTGTGCGTGTACATACACTCAATACCCAATACCCAATACCCATACGTATGTACCTACACCCAATATACTCGTATGTCCTACATATTGTCACATTCGTCGTGTAAAGACAATAAAAACCTTTTTTATGTACATACAGGTTGAAAAAACATGAAATATTTGACCGCGTTCAAAAATTATTTAAAAACCAGAAAGTATGCAGAGCGTGAACTTTATGCATAAAACGTGCCATTTCCCTGCCTAATATCGCGCGCATATTTCTCACGAGGCGAACGCCAAAATGCGTCGTACCATTACAGGACGGGACGTTCCAATTACATGGAAATTTCATGGGAATTACGCCGCGTTATGACGGACCCAAGAATAACATTATTAAAATGATATTTTGAATACTTTTATCACTGATGAAAATTACAGTAATTTATAATAACATTGTGCCGTCTTGCCCATTACCTACGGTTTAAAATCACTGTTACATTTCGTATTCCAGTAGATAATTACTGCCTTTATTCAGAATTTAATTTACGATTAAATATTTTAACGCCGCATTACCTTTAATTTAGAGATATCATAATCTACATGATTATAACTGGACCAATGCTAGGCTCGGGTCTCCTCTTACATAGAGGAATGAATGAATGAATGAACGAACGTACGTAAGTATGAACGAATGAATGAAATGTTTATTCGAAGTAAGTAAGTTTTTATGAACACCTTTTGAAAGTAAAACTACGACATTGGTTCAACAAATAAGGAGAAGAAATAAGGAGCTTCATCCATTCCTAAACCAGGCCAACCTCCACTTCTCGCTTCCCTATTAAACTACAGAGAAGACTATGGTGCAAGCTTCTGCTAGTTAAAAGTAACGATGCGTGACCCTAACAATGCACATGATGCCTTTAGTACCTACAGTTACTGTCACCACTAACCATCAGGTGACTATACCACCAACCCGACATGAGAATGTATGAGAATCCGAAACTGAATAACAGCCCTCAATACTCCATTTTATACGTAAAGCATGACCTTATTGCCGACTACTCAAGCGCTGACGATGTAAAGGAATTTAATTAACTTTAAATGACGTTATAAAATTGAACAATGCTATTAATTTTGTGACACGCCATATTTTACAGCAAATGGCGTACAATAAATTTCAGATTCATTCCCAACGAAAGTAATGTATGGGCTGTTAATAGGATATGACGCATGTGCAAAGTACTGCAATAACACTCCAGTTACTATAATTATTTAAACGTCATCTGCAAATGCTGATCACGGGCTCAAATTATAGTTTGATTTTGAGGATTTTGATTGGTGGTAGGAGCGTACAGTTCACCCGGGGAGGTACCACCACCCGCTACGGTAGGTACTTTGTATAGAAATTGTGTTCCGGATAGAAAGGTAGGGAAAAACTGTAACCGACCTAGAACAAGACTCAATTAGTACCTACCTAAGTGTTTTGTTTCAATTCGGTCACAGAGCTTTCCTTGGAAACGTACTATCCTTGAAAACTGAGATGTAACCGGTTCCACACCTTTCTATCCGGAGCACAAATTGCTCTTAAAGCAATTATTATAACATTAGAAATTATACCTACTAAGTACCGTGGCGGGCGCTGCTACTTCCCCGGGTAAACTCTAGGCTCTTACCACCTAAGATCTGATTGCTATTAGGTACTTATATTCGTATAATTCACTTGTAGCAGTTAATCGGTATAAGTATAAGCGTTTATATACATACCTAATACGTATCTGAAAGCAAGCTAATTAAGCCGAATCATCATAAGTGCAGTGAAAGAGGTACATATTATAGTCAAAGCGCTCATTTGTGAATAACGTGATCGATTTGATATGATTTAGGTACTGCTACAAATATAGAGCACTGAACCAAAATAGTATGAAAGTAGTAATGTACATATTTTTTATTTTTTTATGGAATTAAATAAAGGAAGGAAAAAAACAAGACTCAATTTTGGGGACTAGGAAAGTTAGTCCAGTTAAGTGGTGATGTTAGAACATTAGTTAGTTTGTTTATAGGTAAGTGTGAGGACGGGGACTGTTAGGCATACTTATCGTCTTTTTTACCTATTTGATTATAATTTTTTTAACTTGAAACTATTGAAATGGCAGAAAAATGTACGTACCTAATAGTATGTAATGTCTTTATAAATTTGGCGAAAGAGAACGATCACGATCACAAAAAACTTGAGACATTATAATAATTAGGTATAGTATTAATTCCTGATTCAAACAGAACATTGAGAAGACACAGCACACAAGATTTAAGCGCTAACCGCAGCAATGGAGAGCGAGCTATCCAACTATGACGTCATAATTATTAAGAAATGTCGATATTACACAATGCATTTTAAGTGTTTTCAAAACTTCCGCTGCAACCACCAGTTCCGGGACTTGAAAAAGTTTTATCTCTAAGCATGCCAGTTTAAAAGTTTTCTAGGATTTGTTAATGGTGCACCAACGAGGCGTAATAGTTGTAGAAGTTTGAAAGTGAGCCGGCTTAAATCCACTTTTCAAAGTTTCCAAGTATCTAATAGCTACTTATGTATATTTGGCCAAAGTTCCGAAGACGAGAAGAGTCCTTAAATTAAAAATGTAAGGATAAATCCTACTTTGTACATATTGGCAGCGTTTATGTAATAAGACTTATTTTTTATTTCTATAAGGGTTTATGACAACTTAACTTAACGACAACACCCAAAAGACAATTACTAAGACCATAGGCCGATTGACTGAAAATGATAGTAGAACGCATTGTATAATGACCACCCTAAAAAAATGTGATTTAATCAAATTCTTAAAACGATGAAAAGAGATTAAAACACTTACAAAACAATTTGAAATCGTAACTTTAGTAGTAGGTACTAAAATAAGATATTTAATTGAAACACAAGCGGGAAACTTATGTGGTTGCTCTTTCTGTGGTTTTTAATTTAAGTTAACTTAGTCAAAATAATTATTTAAATGTGGCCATGATTTTCATTTCTTTTGTTTAATTGTTTCATCATTTTTAGGATTCCGTACCACGATAGGAAAAAAACGGAACCCTTATAGGATCACTTAGTTTGTACTCAAGTCTACTGTTCCCGTGAAATCAGAATCTTTATCAGGGTTTAGGGTTTAACATCCTTATACTTACATCGTGTCTCTTTAATTTCAGGCATTGTGAGGCAAATTTTTCGAACGTACCTATCTACGGATGTTCATAAGGTATTGTTTTTACCAAAATACAATTTTGATCCTTAATGTTTTATATTAATTTAGACATGAAATTACTATGATACTTAATTACTGTTACAAATGTAAGAATGAAGTTCATTATTTTGGGGTGCTTATAATTGCGAAAGTCATTACAAATTATAGCATTTAATTAAGCAATTCATGCAAACAGCACCATTAGTAAAAAGTAGTTTTGAAGTCGTAACGAGGCTTGACACGTGCTGAAGACGGCATTATTAGTCATGTCCCAAGGCGTCCCTTTTGTTGGGACAAAATTACGAGATTAGGGAGTCTTTATACTGTTGATGGAGGTGAGGTTTCAGTACGTTTGGCTCACTCGGACTTAATTACGTTATTTAACTTATCACATTATCACAAACGAGTTTATCTCTTTGATCTATGGATTCTGAAGCCTGGCCACAAACAAATAATATAATATTTACCCTGTACTCGAATACTTGTTATAGCAGTTAATTAGATCTCGCTCATGAGACAGTTTCATATCAAAAATAACACACAACAAAAAGCCAAATTCGAAGTATTTGGAAACCAGCGCGCCAATCTAACTTTTCACTTTTCAAATCATTCCATCTGTGAAATCATGTCAATCTGTCAAAGATGAAAGGCAGTGAGTTTGTGAAAACGATGTAAGTACATAAATTATGTTTAAGTATGTTGTACCCAAAACCTAGGTTGTCCGGTAAATAATGGATAACCTTGAAATGGGTCATGGTAGAACTAATGGGCCAATACTATTAAAATAAACTTATTTACAATACAGACATTTAATTTAAGGAAGAATTTAATTAAGGTACAATGTCACCCTAAGTAATTTATTACACGTACCTTATTTCTTCAAAAGCTATAAATTCTATTGAGGTGATGTTGTTTAATTTAACTCGAAATATGTAAATAAAGCGCTCATAGCCCGGCGGCTTGCGTCGATCCTAAGCGATCGATAAAGTTAAGCAACAGCGGGCGCGGTCGGTACTCGGATGGGTGACCGCTAGTGGCAAAAATTTCTTGAGCGCTTCCGTGCTTCGGAGGGCACGTAAAGCCGTCGGTCCCGGTTGTTATCGATTGATAGCAGTCGTTAAGCCATGTCGGAGGCCTTCGGGCGGCTTGAAAACTTTCGACACTGGGTTGGCCACTAACCCCTCCACCAATCCGCATTGGAGCAGCGTGGTGGAGTATGCTCTAGGCCTCTTCAGTAATGAGGAGAGACCCGTGCTCAGTAGTGGGCCATTAGTGGGTTGTAGCTTAGCTTTTTAGCTTTTATGTAAATCCAGACATTCACTCGAACTGTTATATTGTAAATGGTGAATATTTCCCTTCGTACCTACTTACGATTATGTAAGTGGTTGTTCAATTTATGAACGGTTTAACCTATGGAAGGTATCTAATACTAGTCTTTGTTCGCGTCTTCGGCTACGTTTGAGTCGAAAAAGAGTACTTACCGTGAAAATGAATATCCTTTTACAAATTTTCAAACTCCCAAGGTCACAACGGTACTGCTCTCTTTATCGATATCAACCGGCGCAACGATAACAAACGTCGGCTTCACAAACCCTTCGAGGTCCGAAAGCGCTGAAGAAATTGTCATTAGCGGTCACCCATCCAACTACCGGCTGCATCTGATGATGCTGAACACTGTCGATCACTTAGGATCGACACAAACCGCCGGGCTATAAGCGCTTCAAGCTTCCTCATACTTACTAAGAAACTAATGTTTTTACACCGCCTGCTAACTGAACTATTTGGATCTCATTCTATAAAAGCATGGATGATAATTTACCTAGATAATGAGCACGTTATTGATAAATACGAATAAATATTTATATTTAACAGAGAGAAGTCAAAAACAGCAGATCTAGATTTACGTACTACCTAATAACTTACTGTGCTTTACTTCCGATTACCTGTAGGTAAGTAGATAATAATAATGTAAAAGTTATAAAGCAATTTGTGCGAGTGTAAACAACTTATACCTATTTATTTTAGGTATAGGGTTGATTTGGGCGCGGTTTTCACTAATGTATTGTGGTAAGCTTCACTTAAAATTTAGTGTATGTTTTTACTAAAGGTCAGGTTTGCCAGAGCGAAAGGAAAGCGGGTTTATTAGTCATAGATAAAATAAAAGTAACAGTTATAAAGCTGTGCTTATAAGTAATGATTGATAACGTACTGATGCTTATTTATATGACTAGCTGTGCTCGCGGCTCCGCCCGCGTGGAACTTAGCGTGTCACAAAGTTTTTCCTGCGTGAATTCCGATCCCGCGGGATGTCCGGAATAAAAAGTAGCCTATATGACGCTTCACAACCTCCTCTACCTCCCAGTGAAAATCCCATAAAAATCTGAGCCTGCGACTTCATTCGCGAATAGGAGCTTTTCCCGCGTGAATCTCAATCCCGCAGGAATTCCGGGATAAAAAGTTGCCTATATGTTGCTTCAAAATCTCCTCTATTTCTCAGTGAAAGTCCTATTAACATCCGTTGAGCCGATCCTGAGATTAGCGTGTCCAAAGAGATATTTAAAATAAATGACCTTTAAACCCCTATTTTACCTATTTAGGGGTTGATTTTTAAAAAACTTTGATAGAGGTTATTCATTATTTCTTTTCATAACTCTAAATCCCATTTTTCATAATATCTGGTTTACAATTGACGGACTTTCATACAAACTTTGAACCCCTATTAGACCCCCTTAGGGGTTGAATATCAGAAAATCCGTTCTTAGCGGATACAAAATCAAATCAAAGCGTTCAGCTGTTTCTGAGATTTCGTGATGAGTGAGTCAGTGACCTTTCGCTTTTATATATAAGTATAGATTATGTCGTGGCCACATCGTAGATTTTTTTTTTTTTTTTTTTTTTTTATGGAATTAAGATAGCAAACGAGCATGCAGTACCACCCTTCCCCTGCCGCCCATAACAACTGTGACCGACCTAGAACTAGACTCAAGGGGACTAGGATGGTCAACTGTCTATTGGCCACATCATGATGTGGTTTGAGCAGATCAATGATAAGAAATCGTTTCTCGATATGGGCAACTAAACGCGCGGCTTTTTCATGAAATGATCAAGATTATTTTGATCATATCGTAAAGTAGTTACATTAATTACCGGTAGAGGCGCTGCAAGCGCTTTGTTTATGTGTAAAAATGCCGGCCATTGGCGTAAATGTTGTTTCTCTTGTCAATTCGGCCTAGAGTAAAAGAGTAGCAACAAAAATTGCTAATAATTGCAGAATACAATTCACGTCAAAGTAACATTGAACGGAAGCATAAAAATTGAGTTGATTTTGGATATAAAACAAAGAATACTCATTTCCATTACTACTCAGTCAAATTCTTCAAGGTGTAGCTGTAGGTAGGTCGAATTGGTTTGTCCCTGTGGCTCGGGACCAGAATACGAGCTTCGGTATCCCCTGCCTGTCGTAAGAGGCGACTAAAAGGGGGCGTTCGGGGTTGCGGGCGGCTAGAGTGGGAGCTCGAACCGCCCAATGGCAACCCCGGGAAGAACTGCTCTGTGTGTGGCCGCATAGAGCCGTTTGAGATGGGTCCGTACGGGACATCGCGCTTGGAGGGCACCGGTCGCGTTCCTTTGGAGATCCCGGAGTCCTCCACAAGCGTTGAGGCAGGCCACCGGGGGGGTTTTAGTGGGTAAAAGTCCCACATAACCCTGTGTCGCTCCCACGGCACCGGATACCTTTTGAAGGTTTCCCCCTCGATAAAAAAAAAGGTCGAATTGGTTACAGAACCGAATTAGCCTACCCCTACTCCACGTGGTCTTGTATGCCCTACCCCTAGAGTGTTTTTTAGAACCCGGAGGCGCGGAGGGAGGGCAGCCCCCGCCCGCTGTAACAAAACGCAGACAACCCGGGCGAGCCGGAGCGGAATCATGCTTGTAACAGGCGATAATGTAAATACTGGTCACCTACACAACTTCCAACTTTGAGTAAGTTGCTTAACTCGATCGATCATTTACCATTAACATAAGCCGTTGGGCTAAGAGCATCTCTATTAGCTACCTGCGCCATTTAATCTATCAGCTGTAGACTCAAGAACCAAAGGAATGAATTTGAGCAAACCGGTTTTATTTAACAATCCTGCTTGCGAAAAGAGGTATTACGGATTCGGTTCCAAGCTGAGATAGACATTTATTGATTAACAGATTGTTTGCGGGTTAAGAGATATAGAAGATATCTCACTTGTGTTTTTAATGCAATCTTTTTGCTGGTATATACATATAATATGCATGCGTACTCTATTTATATTTATAAACTACACTAGCTGCCGCACTCAGAAAGGTTCATTAAATTAGACCTAATGATTACTTAACTAATTGCCATTAAATCTGTTAATTAACAGTTCATCCCAGGAACAATATTTAAGGGTTCATTTGCTAATGATAGATTTAAGTAACCGTAGGGCGGTGCATCCGTATCGATTGCAATTCGATAAGGCATTGGTGTAGCCACGCTTAAAAATAATTGGTATTTCACAACGAAAAAATATGTATAAAACTATTAAACTCATTATTAATTGGAATATGATTGAAAGTCAGTTCTTTTACTGTTAGTTTTTACTAAAATACAATGAGAAATAGCTATTTAATTGAACAAAAAATAGAATGATTTGCACTTTTTTTCTATGGGAACACTTACTGTTGTCAATTAGACTCGTTGTCAATGTTGTCATTGTCAAATGTCAATGTCATAATAGTAAATAATAATTCCAAGGTTTGTTTGTATTTCATTTCTTGTTTAACCGGGCAAAGGCAATATAAATTATATTACATTATAAATTGGCCAGCTGGACAAAGACGGCTTCACTAAAGTGGAGAAGAAGAAGAGGAAAAAGCCTCTTTGTCGCAACCAATGTGGCACAGCACCGACAAGACAGAACCATCTCCTACGTCCCGCCGTTCCAGCGTCTTACGTGTACGTCTCTCGACTCCATCACACCACGAAAGTGTCCGATGTCGTGGAGTATTTGGAGAAGATGACCAAGTACCGGTTGCTGGTAGAGAAGTTGGACTCGCGCAACGCAGTGAACTTCAACTCCTTTGTTGTGCGTGTTCCAACCGAACACCTGCCGACGTTTTTGAAGGAGGTGCTGTGGCCAAAGGGGGTCGTCTTCAGGAAGTTCCGTGGACGTCGACGACCACCGGGAGCCACCGAAAGCGCATCTCACTTCGCGACAAAGTGAATTAGTTTTTAAGTTAATATTGTTATATGTATGTTAGTCTGTAAGTATATATGTATATACATATGTTATGGGTCTTTGTTACCTGAATTAAAATAATCTATCTGTTATCTGAATAATCGCGTAAATACCTCCTCTGTCCCACTTCTCTAAACCTTGTAGCATATTCCACAAACTCAATAAAGTCACTCATATCAGACTTTTTTGAATATTTAAACACAATGCAACTAAAAAAAAGCTAAGCTACAACCCACTAATGGCCCACTATTGAGCACGGGTCTCTCCTCATTACTGAGGAGGCCTAGAGCATACTCCACCACGCTGCTCCAATGCGGGTTGGTGGAGGGGTTAGTGGCCAACCCAGTGTCGAAAGTTTTCAAGCCGCCCGAAGGCCTCCGACATAGCTTAACGACTGCTATCAATCGATAACAACCGGGACCGACGGCTTTACGTGTCCTCCGAAGCACGGAAGCGCTCAAGAAATTATTGCCACTAACAGTCACCCATCCGACTACCGACCGCGCCCGCTGTTGCTTAACTTTGCCGATCGCTTAGGATTGACGCAAGCCGCCGGGCTATGAGTGCTACAATGCAACTGATTTTCATTAATTCACTGATAAAATTATGGTTTATTTATCACAGTAACCTCAAAACGTAAATGTCAAAATCATCCATTACATAGTTAAGTAAGAGTTCGACTCTACTTAAATTTAATGATCATTAAGGGACACTAACGCTCCGTTAACTGACTGTGAGAGTGAACTTTTTTAAATCTATACTAAGGAACGAGTTAAGTAACCATTAACGACTCTGAGTGCGGCGGTAGGTTACAGTTACAACTTAGTGTATTTTATGAATAACTAGCAGTAGCTAGTTATGCATCGAAAATACTCGTATTATGCGGGAAAATCGGGAATGTCAATTGGGTACCATATTGCACAAAAACAACAAAAACTATGTCAACCGACACGAATATGAAAACTCGCCAACTATTTCGTTCGGCAGTTTGAACTCCAACTTTTGTTCAAAACAGTTAATGGCATGCGGACAAAGTTTTGGTCCCTGTGTAAATACATGGAGTTATTCGTGTGTAACGGAATACCTGCATTTTCTGTATAATTAAGGGATATCACAACAAAAGTTTGAATGCCTTACCGTTTACACAAATGCTGAAATGATTTGGATTATTTAAGTACCTACCTACCAAAAAATAAGAGTGGTTTAAAAGTTTGCTAATAAGAATATCCAAATCGAGATTAGGTGATGACTTATGAACTGATTGAGATAAAACAAGCGGTAAATATTAAACCAACATCCGGAATAACTAAACATACGAAATAAACGCACAGACAAACCAACAAACCGACAATAAGACAAAAATTCTAAAAAGCAACGTTGACTTTTTTTTTTCAAAAAAAAATATTAATACCAATTTGGCTCAAAAATAGTAATAAATTTAGAATATTTAAAAACATGCATGCTTGATTATACCTATGTAGGTAGGCAGTGAATACTAAACTAACAATGAAGCTTTACCAGGGTAAAGGGTTGAAAGCGGAAAAGGCCCTCATTTAACGTATGGTGGCGGATACCGATCCATTGTTTATGTAGATAAATTTATTTCAAGAGTATTCGTATAAATACAATAAAAGTTTAAATGGATATATTTTTTAATGAAATAACAGAATTAGATTTTTTTTGTGTTTGGAAATAAAATCTTAGGCCACTCACTCAGTTGCGTGAATTCGCAAAGGTAGGATTTTGGCAGAATGAATGTCGGCCGAATTTCGACCGCAGAACAAGCAACTAGTTATATGATAAATATATTTGAAGTTCCTATAAAAAATTTTGTGTACCTACAGTAAAAGGACTCTCTGTAAGTAACATACGCAAAAGAACTCTCCGTACCCTACGACTGATTTATCTTTACAGTTTTCCTTTGAAGCTATGTGTTGTCGTAACACTGATGGAAAATTGAATCATATTGTATTGGAAAATTGCTTGAAAAGTTATTTCATAACGTAAACGTTGGAAGACTGTTTATGCAGAGGCTTGGCAAAAGTGATCAAAGGCAAAATATCCTTTACTTCAGTGTGTGTGTGTCTGTATTATAGGTGTTAGAATCATAGACTTTACCTGGGATTCCACCGCCCACCGGTACCCTGGGGTATAGACACGGGTGTCTTGGGAGGCAGGGGAAGAATGATTTTGTATAATAGTTTAAAATCCCTAAAAAAGTTTTTTAAAAATCGACAGCAAACTCATGTACAACTTGGAAACATGAAAAAAAAAAGACGTGTGGCACTCGGAGACTGCCGCGGTAAAGCTATTGCATATCATTATATATAAATTAACAAAACAAAATACCGACACCGATCCGAGCACAGGCGAGCCCGAGAACGAGACTGCGAGAAACCGATCACATTCACGCTTCTCGGGTGTTCTCGGGGGTTCTCGGCGTGAGTTTGTAGCCGCTATTAAGAATACGTACATCATAACGTCACATTATAGGTGCAAGACATTTTAATCTTTATTAGAAATGGATAAGTAATGCATTAATTTGTGCAAAGAAGATTTAAATATTCTGAACAAAAGCATAAGAACTATTTCAGTTGACAAAATAATTCTTTTTAAAAAGAAAATTGACATTTGACATTTAAGTCCTACAACGATATTTTGGCGCGTGAATGACGTGTGGGTGACAGAGACAGTGCCTTACAGTTTGCCTTGCCTGTATGGCACTGTCTCTATCACCCTCAAGTCATTAATATAGTGTCATTATTTTATGTCATGTTATTATTTTGTATGTTTTAAATCTAAATACGCGATAATTCGACTATTATGAATACATGTTGTCGATTCCAACGCCTTATTTAATCCAGATCTACATGTAATTATTCTTAAAACACCGAACCGACGGGGCGAAAATCAAATGTTTGACAGGTAAGATTTGTATGGGAAATTAAAATTTATATTTTTAGTATTTTGCTCGCAATTTTTCATATTTTCTCATCGCTGCAACCTTCCCTGAACTTCCACGAATATTTCAAGACTAAAATTAGCCAAATCGGTTTAGCCGTTATAAAGTAAAAGTTTGTTAACTCAGTTAAAAGTTCTGGTATTTATCGATGTGTGGGTGCATAGACATAGTAACTATGTCTGTGTGTAGGGTGTAATAAATTTTCGTTACGAAATTTTTGCATTCGGTCCCCGCGCCCAAGGCCCACGATAAAAGCTATACAATAGCTTAAAAGTTAGCAACAATTTAATATGACAAGAAAACCTAGGTCATACTTCCCATACTAAATAAACACGGCTTAGAGTATCTATTCAAACCATGTTATGAACTACAAGTATCTATTGCTGCGAGTTGCAATATCGGAGCCCGCCCTTGTAGTTCCAAAATATTCTCGGCGAGCTAATTTCGCGAAGCGTCTGGTAGTTTCTAAATGGATGTAGACATTCTGAAATGTTTATTTATAGATGAAAACTGGTATTCATTTGCTGGTATTCGTTTAACTAGTTTGCATGTGAACTTTCTTAATCTAGTCGTCATCATCAATATCTTAAACTACCTATAACTGTCCCATTCCTAAGCATGGTTTTCCCCTAAGTAACGTGAGAAGAACAAGCTATATTCTAATACCAGGCCAGCTGGCCAAGTACGGAAATGTTTCTATCAACGAAGCTAATGATGATTAAATTATAATACACACATAACTTTGAAAGTTTGTTGTGCAAACAGGATTCTAAAGCAGGTTCCTCTGTTTGGGAGTCCAGCGTTCAAACACTAAGGCGCTGTCCTACGTGAGCGACGAAAACGACGTGAC
The DNA here is from genome assembly GCA_905404135.1 of Hesperia comma. NCBI lineage: Eukaryota > Metazoa > Arthropoda > Insecta > Lepidoptera > Hesperiidae > Hesperia > Hesperia comma. Next base: position 6,583,756 of record FR990021.1, on the reverse strand, counting down.
GCGACGTTGCGATTTTGACGTAAGCGATCAAATCAACGGTAGGGATACATACTTGTGTCCTATGTGACAGTCTGTGACTGTCACTGTCATTTTCGTTGTCGCGTGTAGCATCGTATCGTGTTGCGTAGCGTCGCGTCGTATTCGTCGCTCACGTAGGACACCCCGTTATCGTTGCTGTAGCATATGCATATACGAGTATTATACCTATTCCACTCGCGTTCAATATGAAATTCGTTTCAATGGCAACCCACTCCAATGCCTATGTCATGGTTCATTTTAGATTTGCGGCGAGAATTTAAAGGCTTTCTCGGCGACTCAAGTATAGTTTACCTCAGACCACGTAGATGTTGCTTTGCGTTTTGTAAATTACTTTGCTGCACCTTAGCATGTCCTAATGGACAATACCTAATGGAGTTGTCTTCAACAAAATCTACGCTTCAAAACTAAAAGTCGTAACAAAGTCCTCGTGAGGAACAAAATTTATTAAGTATCTGTAGCGTGGGATTATTTTCGTAGACGTATTATGATACAAAGTTTTTTTTGCTGTAAGGTTTCTATTTACGGTGGCTCGCTAGGGTAAACGGGCGGCCTTACAAAATATCTCGTTGGGAGCAGTCACGTAGCCTATTGTTGCCTTTCTTGCTTTAAAAATGCACGGGTTTGCTCCAGTGGCGACTTTGAAACATGACACGCCGCGTTCCACAAATATAAAAGACAGAGTTGAATACGAATTCCTTAAATTCTATTGAACAATATTGCTGATGTTAAAAAGTAGGTACGTTGGATATTAGATACTGGCTCTAGGCTTAGACCTGAGGCTTTGTTCGTGTGGAAGTAGGTACTTTAGTTTCAATTTGAACAATTTTTTAAATGTCCGCGATATTCTTCATGTCATGTTTTAAACCTTTAAAAGTTAAATATCTAAATACGTTTAAGATGTTTCGCTTTTTTAACCAGAAACACAATTTTTAACCCCCGACGCATAAAGAGAGGTGTTATAAGTTTAATCTTTCTTTCTGTGTGTCTATGTGTCTTTGTAGAAACAATAACTTGTCTTGTTTTGTACCTAAGTCTCGTGGCACCGTAGCTCTCAAATGGATTGACCGATTTTAATGCAATTTCTTTCATTCGAAATCTAGTTTCCTTGCGGTGGTTTTAGCTATGTTTGGTAGAAATCGGTACAGCAGTTTGAAGAAACTCAGCTCTTTTTTAAAACGATGTAAGGCATTTGGCATTTAAGCGCTGTCTATGTGTCTTGCAGGAATAACTATTATAGTCCGTTTGTTGGAAGAAAGTTTATTGACATTACCTAATTAAATTTCAATACCTATATGAATCACTCATAGTATAGTAGATGGGGCTATACAAAACGTCGAAAGTTTTTTCAATTTACAGTTAGTATAGAACTTGCTTTAAAATCAGCGCGTTTCAAATAAATTTTCAGTTTTTTCCCTAATTTTGCGTGAAACGGCAGGCTGCCAAACAAGTTGTTTTTCAGCTGGGACGTGAAAGCCAATGCTTTCTTTCTTTCTAATCTCATGTTTGTATTGATAATATGCCTTTGGTGTTAAAAAAATAACGTATTTCCGACAAAAATATGATTACCAATTGAAAAGGAACAAATATTTAAGGCATACAATACACTTAGCTCTGAGAATATTTAGCAGTTTACCCAAATTGCCTATTCCTTTAGTTCGGTGTAAAACTAGGAGTTTATTATCATAGAATTCTATTATACCTACACGTCGCTGCGAAACTAAACAGCCCGCCTAATACAAATACCGTGTTTGGAACAGTCACGTAGGACGCTATTGTTGGCATTCTGCCTTTAAAAATGCACGCAATAACTTCACGGGTGCTATAAAGCTTGACATATGACATGCCGCATTCAACGAACGTTGAATATGAGATGTTCGATGATATGCAATATTGAACTATTGCTATATGTGTGTTGTTTAAAAAATGAAATGGTGCCCAAAGCGCTCATAGCCCGGGGACTTGCATCGATCCCAGTGATCGGCAAATTTAAGCAACTGCAAAATTTCTTGAGCGTTTCCGTGCTTCGGAGGGCACGTATAGCTGTCGGTCTCGGTTGTTATCGATAGATAACAATCGTCAAGGCAGGTCGGAGGCCTTCGGGCGGCTAAAAACTTCTGCAACCGGTCTGTGACGGTGGTTGACCGGTTGGCCGCTAACCCCTCCACCAATTCGCACTAGAGCAAAGTTTTGCAGTATCCTCTAGACCTCCTCAATAATGAGGAGAGACCCGTGCTCTGTAGTGGGTCATTAATGGGTTGTAGCATCCCAAAGAATTTTCTAGACTAGGTATAGTAAATAATATTATGGTGTAAGCAACTTTGTTCCACCCAGATCTCACGTTTATTTATTTATCTAATAGCCGGTAAACGTGAAGATAGGCGACATTAGCACATGAGTGATCACCCCGTGTTAGGATATCCGCAACACAAGGGACGCCGCTGACCGCTTTCCGGTCAACAAGGAAGTGGCACACTCGCTTGTTAACTGTATCTTTACATAATTATGCGGTAACTGATATATGTTTGTCTACGGAAGATGTTTGGGAAGAATTGTTGTCGTAGGGAATTGTTAACGCAACTTAGTCCCATTAACAGCTTAGCCGTTTAAGATGGGGATTTCACTGGTAGATTTTGAAAACCATGAAAAAACATTACATTATTGTCTTAAATAATACCGTTTAAAAATGTTGTTATTTTTCATTTGATTGAAGAACGAAATGTTCGAAAACTTAAGGAACAAGCTTTTATAAAGGAAGCGAGTGCTGGTTTACTAATTGCGTTAACACGTGGTTTGGAAGTAAGTAAAAAATCAAAATTATGCATCACCTGCAAAAAAAATTAAAGACTTTAGTTTAATTGAAATGACATTATTAGTTATTAACGACCATATTTTCAATTCTTTCCTATTATTATGATTCCGACTTGAACATGAGTTGTCGTCGCACTGCTGCCATATTAAATCATTGAACAAAACACAAACGAACCCCGCCTACTATTTGTTCACTATTTGTTTCGTTAAATTTTCCAGATGCCTTGTTGTTTACGACATTCATTGCGATTCTATCCTGTTGTTTACAGCGAAGATCCTTGAACTTTAAATAGCTATTTAAGTGATATAAACGACGTTATAGACACGTGCTTTCTTATAAGAATCAGGTGACAAAATTCAATACAAGTAGTAACTAAATGTTTAACAAAGTTTTAAACATTACCTTTCTATTTTTTGTTTGATAATATACTGTAAATTATTATTTAGATATGAATAAAACAGAGGTGTAGACGAAGAGTGATGAAATGCGTCCTTAAAGTAAGTACCGTCTCTTTCACTAACTCAAAGCGTAGTATACCTAATATATGTATTGCCGACGCAAGTACAAGTAGGTATGTAGAGTTAAGTACCTGTGTGCGATTTCTTTGAAAATGACAACGATATCGGAGCTTCAGCACATAGATTTTAGGCACTTTTGTCTTAATTAAGCACTGTATCAAGTAATTTCAAACTAGTATTGTATTTAAGACACCATCCTCAATTTTTTGTTAAAGTCCTGTCAGTACTCCCCAGATGTAATTCTATAAAATGTCTTTTTATCATTCCTTCATGATGAACAAACACCTTTATGATCCCGCATGTCGCAAATTTCTTCAACAATCAACGCACACAATTAGGGGACCACAAAGGGCCAAGAGAACAAATATTTGGCTGTCACACAACAATATATACAAAATTAAATGTAATTGAAAGTAAGGAACCGTTATTTTGCCATTTAGGGGTGCTACGATCGGGACTAAAGAGTTAAGGTTGTCAAAATGCAGATGTCGCCTCGTAAATAATAATAATAATAATAACGCTTCACACTCAAAGCCCCACACTAGGATTCCCTGTGTCGTGGGTGCCTTGGACAACACACAAGACAAGGACACACACCCAGACCGAGAACGGAAATTTAATTTCATCATTCAAATTTTCCGCCTCGCTGGGAATCGAACCCAGGACCCTCGGAACAGCGATCGGCATGTTAACCATTGCGCCATTCGGGTCGTCAAATAAATAAATAAATAAATAAATAAATAAATAAATAAATAAATAGAGGTAAATAGAGAGGACAAAGAGAATCCGACATCACAAAACAAGGATATATTTGCAGATTTAGTACAGTTTGCTCCTAAAGTAACTGTTAATCATTGAAGCTGCAGTAGTTTGCTAGTTGAAAGTTTTAATGAGCGGTAACATACCAAAGAGAACAAGAACTTTCTGAACAATTGCGTCAACTATTTTTATTTTACATTGTATATTTGGTTTTACCTGGATTAATATTTAACTCTTCTAGTAATTACAATAGTAATTAAGATGAATACTCACTGACTTCATAATAATATAGCAGTAAGCCTAAGGATGAAGGACTAAAGGAAAATCATCGTGAGGAAACTTGCAAGCCGGAGGGTACTCACAACTCAAAGGTGTGTGAAGTCAACCAATCCGCACCTGGCCTTACCCTTCTCATTCTGAGAAGAGAAACGTGCTGAATAGTAGGTATGCCATAGTAGGCCACGATGGGTTGAGACGAAGGACACCTACAATAAATATTGCGTACCTACAATTAAATAAAATGGCATATGTACCTAATACTTACAATACAGGAAACGAATTCATTATACATATATATAACTTTAGTTTATAAGCCGTTGAATGTTTGAATGTCAGTTTTTGGAATTAAGTGGAATGCTATACTGGGCATATACTTAGGTAGGTAAGTACTAGATTTTTGATCAGTGATGACTATGGTGTTGCTGATATCTATTGGCGACAGTGATTATACTTACTATTTGGGTCATTCGCTCATTTTTCAGCCTTGTAAGATTAAGATTATAATGCGAAGATGCATCGTTCCAAATAAATAACACGACATCAAAATGCTTCTACAAAATATATAACGTCTTCAACTGAGAATGGTAATGAACTTTTCCCCTATAATATACAATACTCGTAAAACCACAATAATACAACGAAACTTTGGCAATATACTTAAAGACGGAAAGACAAAAACTCATTCAAAAGAAACTTAAAGAACAACTTGATAACAGACGCTCTAGGTGTAAAAATTCATAATACACTTTGTCGTAAAAATCCCGCAGTTTCAACAACCTAAATACGAGTTGATAATTATTAAATTTCTTAGCCCTTTATAATTCGCAACTTCTGAAATCTTTCGCATTTGAGTTGAGATTTCCACTTCAGTAAATAAAAATTGCTCGTTTGAAGAATAATACTTTGATTTTCTTTGAAAAGATATTATTAAAAAAAGATATTAATCCCGTTATGAAATATAAAATTACTTGCCGACATTAAAATTATATTGGTGTTAATGCATTAATCGCCCACCATTGGGCACGTCATTCAGGGGCTCTGGAGGATGCTCCACCACGCTGCTCCAGGGCGGATTGATGGAGGGGTTAGTGAGAAGTAACTTATAGGTACCTACTCCATTCGCGTTCGATCTTGAATTTGTTATAATTGCATGGCACACAAATGCCAGCTGACCGCCTATGTGATTAAAGATTGACGGCGGGATCGAAAAATGTCCTTTAGTAAAATTCTGCTTACAAGCTATATTGAACTACTAGTAAATCCGCCCTCGCTTCGCTTCGGGAAACCAGTCCCTTCAAAAATCTCTATAAATTTTAACAAATTATGTTATTCCGATGTCTAAGCTATATTACTGCAAAGTTTCATGAAAATCCGTTCAGTAGTTTTTACGTGAAAGAGCAACAAACACACACACACACACACACATACATCCTTACAAACTTTCGCATTTATAATATTAGTAGGATGAGCACATAAATATGGAATGTTCGGCGACTCAAATATAAGTGTCGGATTTTTATGCCGCCCGAAATCCTCCTAAGATATGTATGGCTAATGCTCTATTCAGACATATTATCTGTGAAGTCACCGTTCCGTCACAGTACTGTCAAATCTTTCATACATTCTCGGCATTGTCAGCACTGTCAGTCAGCATTGTCAGTGCTGACAATGCCGAGAATGTATGAAATTTGCCGGTACTGTGACGGACCGTTCCGTCACAGTTCCGACTTCACTGATATGTGTGAATCGAGCCTTAGCGACTGCTAACCGTTTTACGTGCCTTGAGCACCAAAACGCTTAAGAAAGCCACTAGGGGTGACCTGTCATCTGTTGTTTAACGCGGTCGTAAGTCATTTAAGATCGACGCAAGCCGTCAGACAATACGATATTATCACAAACAAATTCTATTATTTCATGTACCTATTTCATGTCATAGTGTAATACCTATTGTAATTTTCATTATATCTATATCCAACTCTTTGCGAAACTCCAATACAGAGTAGTAAATACAATAGTGAATTACGGATTATGGGATATACAAAACTGATTTATCAACCCGAACCACGCTATCGAAGTTTTCTACAACATTGTCATTATGGCAAGATCTTTCCGTAGAAGAAGTCATCTAGCTTGCCGGGAGATCTGCCTATACTTACTTGCAACTACATGTTTTAGTAACTAAAGCAGCAGTTATGATAATAATGATTATTTTCTACTCGTCTGCAATTTCATGACTATAAGATGTGTTAATAGTATTAGACTCCTGGTTCTAATGAATAACGTTGGGTTTTGTAACACCTTGATAATTCCAACGCCTTCTTCGTGAGCAACGCATCATTGACGTACTGTTGTTAAGAATATTATGTAGGTATAGTAGAAGATCCGAATCTATATCGACATTCACCGGGTTGATAATAGAATCAAACTTATTTTATAATAAATTTCGTATATTAGAAAATATATTAAAAATGGGTTGACAACAAAAATCCTGGACAGAATATTTTTAATTATTTTTTAAAAAATGATTTTCATAAAATGTTGTACTTATGATGAAGATAATAATAAAATTTTATACTGGACTTAAAGTATAGAACATATAGAATGTGCAGACGTAGGGTAGACTATTATTTACCTGGACAAACTACTGGGTAGACAGGTATAAACAGGTATGTCAATACTAGTTACTTTTCACTCGATTTGATAATAATCTGCACATTCTATATGTTCTATATTTTAAGTCCAGTATAAAATTTTATTATTATCTTCATCATGCAATATTTTTGAAAAATTATTAAAAAAAATAATAAAAAATATTCTGTCCAGGATTTTTGTTGTCAACCCATTTTGAATATATTTTCTAAGATTCGAAATTTATTATAAAATAAGTTTGATTCTATTATCAACCCGGTGAATGTCGACTTAGATTCGGATCTTAGACTAGTATGAGAGGCATTGACTACTTGTCTTTTGGTCAGTCTTCTCCATTGTTACATTATATTATGTATTGATTTGAACGACCTAACTGCTTGTTTTGAGGTAGTTAGAATGGGTAAATTGGCTTTAGATCCACCCATCAAAGCTTACAAATTCTCTAACATTTATAATTCTGTTTTGTTTTTTGAAAAATATAGTCGTCATAAATTGCTACCTATTCTCTTATGTGGATAAATCACCGCACCTAATATTATTTGTTACTTTGCTAATAAGAATCATTAAATATGATTAATAACTGATTGTTAATTACCTACTATTAATGTGGCAGACTTCGAGCATTAAGTTAATACCCAAACTATTATAGCTCACTTCCTACCTCTAACGAAATTGTGCACACGGCTTTGAGCTCTAACTTATTCGTAATACATAATACATTAGTCTGTAGCAGTTTGATAGATGAGGGACATTATCTTGTGACTGGGTCTTAGTGGAAACCGAGTGACTTGCAAACGATAGCACATATACCAAGAAAATAATCATGGCCATTTGTCATAAACCGCGACCGCTTTAACTGACGCAGTCAGTTTATATTTATGGCGATTCTCTAGGTAGTGCAGCAACATCTTAACGCAATATCCCACTGTTGGGCATTGGTCTCCTGTCACAATGTGAAGAGTACAAGCCATAGTCAACCACGCTAGCCAAGCGAAAATTGACAGACTTCAACCTAACTTAAAAATAAAACTAAATTGAAAAGCGATAGAATAAAAAATACGCGCATAAGTGTATCTGTGATACGTACCTACATGAATAAATAATTTTGAATTTTATAACTCCTACAGTTCAATTCCAATTCAACTTTCAATGGAATGGAAGAAGCAATGGCTTTAATTTCCTTATATAAAAGTTACTGGCTCTAAACTGCGGAAATATTGACTGCACTAACGCATGATATTTTATTATTTGGCGAGCTACCAACCTCTTTCTAACGATAATCGTTACCTACAATGTTCACGAGTAGGTACTAGCTACAACCAGTTAAGCGAGTTGGTATACCTACCGCTTTCTTGGTCTACCACTTTCTTTAAGATTTTTGGCAGATCAGTTTGGGAGGCAGTTACATAGTTAACTAGTAAACCCGCCCTCGCTTCGCTTCGGGTAACCAATCCCTTCAAAAATCTCTATAAATTTTAACAAATTATGTTATTCCGATGTCTAAGTTAAATTACTGCAAAGTTTCATGAAAATCCATTCAGTAGTTTTTGCGTGAAAGAGCAACAAACACACACACACACACACACACACATACATCCTTACAAACTTTCGCATTTATAATATTAGTAGGATAATAACGCTACACAGTGATACCCCCAAACTAACAGTACCCGTGTCGTGGGATACACACCTAGACCGAGGATGGAAATTTAAGGTCATTGCTCATGAAATCCACCCGGCATACGACCAGCACCGCCGTCACCGGCGTAAACTCGTTGTCGACAGGTGGACCAAGGGTGGACGCCGCGCCGCGTTGTTAGGTACATACCTACTTGTGAACGTGATCAACCAGTGAACCTCGCGTAACTAACGAGTGACAGCCGCGTGGTTAACTGCCTGTTGTGAAAAATTACCCATTGTTAGCATAATAAATAAATATATTATAATTAGTGAAAAGCAATGTAACAGACAAATTGCATGGTTTTCAAACATAATGTACCGTACTTTGTTGATTCCTAACAACATGCAAGCTATCTAAATAATGTAGGTGATATAATTTTATGCGGTGAATGTTGTGGAAAGGTGGAACTGAATAAATGACGTCATTTATCACGTCACATGCGTCGTAGCAACGTATGACACTAGCGGACATTATTCGCATACAAAACAAGTTTTGTTAAAAACTGTCCGGAATTTGGAACAGGTGTTGCTAACTGTACCATCAATTTTCGTGTATGAAAATGGTCGGGTAAATTTAGATATCCAGTCGCTCTATTGATATTGGAGTAGAAAAAAATTATGCAGTTTGCGGACCAAGCCTTTTGTGCTCAAGCCTTTTAATTCGCGGATAGTGTTTCCCACAAAAAGCTTTCTTTGCAAAAAGTTTTCGAAAAAAGATCATTAAAAAAATTGAATTTTCTGTTACTACATTTCATTTAATGAGTTGCATAATATTCTCTCCATATGTTTATAATTACATAATATCATTTAGGCACCACTTTAACAAAAATCCTTTGTTATTTAACGTCCGACGCCAAATAATGGACAGCTATGAAGTCAAAACTTTGAATAGTCAAATTCTCAGTAAAATATATGAAAACTCGAGCTTTCAGAGCCTTTAAAATATCAGCAATTTTCCTGAAATAGCAAAGCAGATGCCCTGAAGCTATACCTAAACAAAAAGTAGGCTATCTACATATAAAGGCGAGAACATATATCTTTGCGTTTTTTATGGTACTTAGTAGATGAAAACCGTAAAACTTCTGCTAGTACGCTTTTTCATTAATTTCTAACTTTCTAAATAATATGATAAACCAATTTAACATAATGAATTTGGTCAAAAAGCTCTTAAAATAGTGCGTAGAACTATAATTCGTGGGGATCGCTAAATTCGTAGACGATTTTTTTTATTGCAACCAGTAAAACCCGGTCTGTTTTGTTTGTGAGTAGGTTTCGTGTAAAGCCTGCACCGCACGCTGGCAGCGGCTCTGAGTACTGTAACCTCCAGGAATATATTCCCTAAGCAAACCCGGGGCAAGCTGCTCTAATATTAATTAAAAAGGTTGCCGCCGGCTGACTGAATTAACAAATTACCTAAATTGAGTAACGAAAATTTATACTTACCCATTATTATAAAAGGTTTGCATTTAAATCCACTATTTGACTGGGTTCCGTTAGTTCCAAACGTAAGTTTTCCCAATTAGCTAAAATAACAGTGGGGAATTAAAATGAATTTACTTTGGACGATTAAATATAAATGAGCAGAAGTAATCAGATTACGCTGAACTTTTGTGGTAGAAGTTTACCTAGGATAATTCTCGGGATTTTAACTATACCACTGGACAATCGGAGTATGGATAGCAAAAGCATTTAGTTAACTTTCATATTTTGAAGTAATTATGGCCTTGTTGAAATTGGGGACTTTTCTGAAATTTGTTAGGCGTTTATTCTTTTGTCAGGCTTTAACCACAAATAATATTAGGCACAGTCTTACCATGGATGAAAATATAGGGCATAGGTACCTACTTGTATTTCGTCAATGTAAAACCATACAAGTCCTAATATAAAACAATATAATATGCCCTAACTATTTGATAAGAGTAGAATAACTAAGTAAGGCGTGGAAACGATATTCAACGAAGTTTCCTTTTACCTAACTTCAAGTATCTAATTAAGAAGTGGGCATTGTCATTATAACAGCAGTTAATTAAGTGTTTTTTGTATTAATTAATCTTTACTTAATTTGGTGAAAGGAATCTTGAGGAAACTTTCATTCCTGCCTCTCTGGGCTCTGATTCTGGTATTTATAAGGGTCCCCGCAGACTGACTGCAGCCACCGGCGGCTGTGGCGCATAACGCTTCTTAGAAGCGCGGTCCGGCCGACAGCCGCTTCGGCTGAATTCTGCACACTGTAATTATTGGAGCTATTGACTGTTAGCCGGATCGCGCTTCTAAAAAGAGGCGCCATAGCCGCCGGTGGCTGCAGTCAGTTTGCGGAGACCCTAAATGCTTCAGTAGCATCTCGTTGGCATAGTTTGACATGATAAGATAATATTTTTTAAACCAGACGTAATTGAAGCATTTACACCTAATTAGCACATCGAAGCCCTAAGAGGTAACAATCCTATCTTGCCCAGTGTGATGGACCAATGGCCTGTACCCCTCCTCCCTCCCTACATTATGAGAGGAATGAGAGGAGACTATTACTCAACAGTGCGACAGATATGCATATACGAGTTGCAATGTCGACTTTATTTTTGGGTTTAACTTGACGCTAAAGCAGTAGTTATGAAGTCTTGTGGACACCAAGCTTGTATTGTAGTAAGTATCCATCCATCTCTCGTTCCTAAGCGAATACTGCTACCGCTTTGCGAGCATTTAGAGACCTAAGTAATTGCGTACTATGGGTAGCGAAACTTGTTAATTATCGTTTAATAAAGACATTACAATACCTAGGAGGTATCCAAAACGACTAGTATTGTGTACGCCGCGAATTTGTGGACACTTACAGTCTTACAAGGATCTTTTGGCGCGTGGGTGACGTGTGTTGGACAGAAACAGTAAGTACCGTACAGTTTGCTTTACCTGTAAGGCGCTGTCTCTGTCACCTACACGTCATCCACGCGCCAACAGATGCTCGTAGGACTATAGGTACCTTTATCACGCACTGACAGCCTAAAATATACAGCCTACCTAGGATAAGAGGAATAACTCCGCGATAATTATTTTTACTGACATCCTTTAAAGCTTCTCATAAAACATCCACGCTCAGATGTTAAAGAGAAAACATTAAAACCTCTCAGTTTTTTCTACATAGTGCAGTAACTACTTTTCCGCCAGATGGAATGATAGTCAAGCAGTAACTTACAATTAATTTAAAAAAACCTGAGCGTCTCAGAACACTCCACAAAAGTGATTGATAGCTGTAACTAATCTATATTCAACCATATCATATTAAAATTGTTTAACTTGAGAAAATAGCTCAAATTTTATTAGGTACTTAAATGCGTCTGTCCGAAATACGGCTTGCGCTGTGGGTTAGAGAGAGAGAGAGGAAGAGCCTTCTTTTTGCTGCCGTTTGCGTGAGAGAAATGGAGTACAGACAGTCTAACGCCGTAACGCGTTATGTAACGAAGTGGTTTACCATTACCCTCCCATATAAAGTTATCACTTCAAAAACAAATACTTAAACACATTATTTTCAAAGTAAATACGTCAGATATGCCGAACACCATAAATGCTATTGTCGGTTCGTTCCATTACTTGCGAAATTGTTCCCTTTAAAAACAAAAGGGTATCCATTATTTGTTCCTCGAAATTGTCGACTCACATAATAATTTAAGCCTAATCGACGCACCCACGTCGATTCGGAAAAGAATGGCTCGTCCTGTAATTCCACCTGACATTTAAACGTTTTTCGATCGCACATTACGAAGCCAAACCCACCTCGTTTGGTTACGGTGCCTGGCGCTCACATTATCGTGGCCATTTGTGAGCTTTTAAAACACAGAAAACATTTTAAACCATGCTCAAATGTACACAAATATTTATTCACACTGATATAATAAAGAAGAAAGATTTTTATTTTTGTATCCAAGAATTTCAAAAATTCTTTCACCGTTAGATGTAGCATATATTGTCTCTAATATAATTATGTACTTACTCATCGACTCTAACATTTCTGACTTTAAAAACACATTCGCGTATTAAAAATGTATATACACCCTGGTGAAAGAAAAAGAGTGGAGCAATCTGTACCTACACCTGAGGCCCAGGTATGATAATTTATAAAAGTTTCAATAGTTTGACACATTTAGTATTCGAATTATGTCAAACTATTCAAACACGACGATTGAAGCATTTGTAAGCAGACTTAAGCCTCCCAGACTTCTCCTTAATGTTCTCAAATATGAGTGGTGTCTGCTACCTCAACTTTGCCAGCGTGGTTAACTATGCCAATACTTCTCACATCGTGATGCCTGAACCAATCAAAGAAACAGTAATGGGTTGAGAAGATATTGCATAAATTGTTTGAAACATACTTCACCGGGCATTACGAAGATAAATAAGTGGACAAATCCACCTTCCTTCCTTTTATTTTATGACTGCCTTAGCCAGCTTTAAGAGACTCAAGTAAATCCCTCCTTAGCAATTGTACTGGCGGCGTAGTGTCCTGTGTAATCAATTCAGGTTGGATCAATGGATAATGAAATAGTGAAACTAAATAGTGTAATTGTAGTAAGTGGTAATATTCCATGGTAGTTTAAATATTTAAAAAATACGCTGTACTTAATGTTAATCCAGAATTAAATTTGAAATTGTAGGTATTATTTTATTATAGTAACGCATGGAGTCATTTTTCGACTTATTTCTGAAAGAAGTTTTTTATGAATTTATAAGCGAGATATAGGTATCAAACAATGGCCAATCACGATAACATCTTCCGTTTTTGTCGTGTGGGGTGAAACACAAATGAACATGTTGTAATTTCTACTCCCTAAACAACTGAATATTATTAAATCTCTACACGAAACGAATAGCGCAACTAGTAGGTACATAAAACTAGTACAAAACAATACAATGTGTTCAGAATATTGTTTTCACATGCATGAAAACATCACATACAGTCAGTGATAACATCGATATAACATATAACTGATTGTTGGGCGTTTTCAATTCTATTTTTTTGAATTAGATTCCAATTTCCAAATTCAAAAAAATTCAAATTATCAACATGGAAAATATTTGTGGGATGCCATTACCTAAGGCTATACCTAATGGATATTTATTAACGCAATGAATTGCACAATATTGGTATTTAGAATGTTATATTAAGTTATTAGACACGGGTAAACCAATTACCTAAGTAATTTTAATTTTACTGGTTGAGATAGGTATGTAGGTACCTATTTATCGTAGGATGCTCACATTCGCGCGAATACGCGATCCCAACAAGTGTAGGACGACCTTCGTAAATAATTAGGCAGGTTTTTGACAAATGACAGATTTTTGTTTTTCGTAAACTGTCAAAGCTGTGACGGTTTTTGGTCGCACATCAAAGCGATAATTAGGCACTTCTCACACAACGCTATTTATGAGCTACAGTATGGTCATTAATTATACTCGGCTGATATAAAGTTGGCTACGAGTGACTGCGCAGATGTCGATTTTAAGGCCAAAATGGTGGTAGGAGGCGGGGAGTGCGGGCGGTAGGATAGTTAGCCAATACCATGGACGTAAATACGTCCATGGCCAATACGAAGTAGCGCATCACAAAACACTCGCATGGCCGCCGTGTTTTGATTGGTCAGTTACTGTACTTGCGCAAACATCTCGGAAAACGAAGTTCATATCAGCCTAGTCAAAATAACCTAACTGTACGCGACTTTTCACTGACAGGAGTCGCATCGTAGACGCGTTAAAAGTACCTTCGCGAGCCAAGCCGCGGGCAACATCTAGTATGATATTATGAGTTATGATTCATGGTTATGATATTATTCGGAACTTTTATTGTTCAGAATAATTAGAATGAACATATGATATTGCACTAGTAAATTAATAAACAATGATATACTAACTGTACCTAATATGTGTTAAAAACGTCCTCAAACTTGAGAACAGCAAATCCAAATCCATTACAAAGTTAAACGTGACAGCGGTACACCGAGATACGAGGTAATTATACCTAAGTTCAGATGTGTTCCACAACTTCTGTAAGATGCAGAACTAACAGAGCTAATATTTCGATTTGAGGAACCACTGAATTTAATATTAAGCGAAGCAAGTTATTTCAATAACTAGGACAATATTCACAGTTACTTCGATCTGTCGAGTTCACAACTTTCTCCATTTACAAAATGAAGGAAAATCATCCGTTTGATAAATGGAGAAATGGTCTCTCCCCGTAACTGAGCATACATGTATACTCCATCAATGCCCATTGGTCTTCCACCAGGTCTAGCCTATAATTATTATGTTGCGCCTCAACCTCCTCTTTCTCCCAGTGAAAGTCCCATAAAAATCCGTTCAGTCGTTTCTGAGATTAGCGTGCACGAACACACAGACATACAAATATACAGACATACAGACAGCGATCACTTTCAGTTTTATTATATGTATAGATATAGATAGAAGAAGATGATAAAATTTAGTAAGACATATTATTATTACAATAAAAATATTTCAGCTTGTTGAATTATTACTGGAAAGAAAGGAGCAGAAACGCCACAATCGTCTAATAGGGGCAAAGGTGCTATAAACCACCAAATTTATTACCGACAGTACTTGTGCTGTAGTAAGATCCCCTACATAAATCGTACTGGTATTAAGACGCCATATTTACAAATTAAAACAAGCCGTGACTACGATCCATGCAACAAAGTACGTCTACTACCTACCTACCTACAAAATATAAAATAGTAAGTTAATAAGTTCAAAATACAACAAAGTATTAAAACAAGGAAGAAGACATACATACCACTTGCGTAAACATGCATTCAAGTTCAAACGGGAAAAGTTTTAAGTTTTTGGGGAGTAAAAAAGGATTAGTGCCAGAAAAAAAAAGTTTTGCTGGGTTGTACTGAATCGCGGCTCGCTATCTACCACCACATAGCATACACTACTAGTTGTGCTACTAGTACCTACAGATGTAAAGCCAAACATTGCGCGTTCGCTTAATGCACACATAGAAACCGTTCACGGACGGTAGAACCATTTTGAACCACTATTGAAGTGTATGAAGCTTTACACCTGTACTCTCACTAGTGTAGGTACCCATGATTGGTGCTACCACCTTCTTGTTTAAGTTAGTCGCCAAACAACCGAGAGGTTGAGAACCAGTTCTCTTCCTTCGGTATTTTATGTTGCTATTTTTCATATGCAATGATGAACAGTTAACATCGAATACAACATAAACTTAACCGATTTTGAGACGCCATTTTTCTTTAAAAATTAAGATGAAGAAATGAAGAAAAATAGCATAGTAGGCACCTGAAAACAATGGCCGTCATGGGTGGCCTCACCTTATGAACGTTTAAAGCATACGAGGTTTAGAGACCGAAGTTTGCTTGGTGTGTAGAGGCCAAATTTGTATATGTGGAATTTTAGATCTACCGCGCTGTGCTTATACTTACAGGATGATCATTTCACTGCTAACAATATTGGGTGAAGTTGTAGTTTATCATTATTTAGGTATAATGAATTAAAAATATTCTCCAGTTGATGTCCCTAACGAATTCAATACTTTCTTCAAAACAATCCCCAGTTTAAAAAGTTCGTGAAAAATGTTTTCAAAAGCATTTTTCGAAAAACCAGTACATTAGAATTGCTTACATAATAGGAGATGCTAGTTTTGGAACGTACTAATATAATTATATACCTACTGCTAGACTTTATAGGTAATAAGCGGAAGCGCTCATAGCCCGGCGGCTTGCGTCGATCCTAAGCGATCGACAAAGTTAAGGACTACGCACATTACAACGACTCCACTCCAACGCGGTTACGGAGCCACTCAAATGTAAGCAACCAATAAAGATCCTTATATCTTGGACGTTACGGTTGAATTTCGAGTGTACACTTGAAAAACGTGGACTACTCCCCACCCACTGCTCACCGACGCCGTTCCGACTCCAACGAGTGGGCCACGCGTTGGCCGTGCGCTTACGGTTAGCGGTCGACTAGCCGACCACCCGTGGACCGCTAAAACACAATCAACACAATGCCTGAAGCGGCATTCGGGCGGGAGTCGGCACGTTAACGGCCACCCGCCCGCGCCTCTTGTTACCTACTCTTGTTACTACATTTGCGAGACATGACACCTAAATAAATTAATTCTAAATCTATATTGCAAATAGGTATGGTTATAAAATTAGTAGTAGGAAAATAATATATTATGTCATGTCATTTAGTAATACCAATTTTTTAATATATTGTATTGTAATTAAATAAGTAGGCATAATTTATCTATACAATATTATGACAATACTTAAGTACATGATGTATTCGGATTAATATTTTCATTTTAATTAGCTATTGGAAAGACATAGCTAATAAAGACTATTAATGAAAGTAATATAAATTGGAGTTAAGTAAACAAAATTATTTGTATTTTATTCGCGCTAACACATTGGCGCGAAATCAAGGTCGCTGGCCAGCACGAGGCGCGCGTCCTTGGAAGGAACGTTTACTGGTTCTTCAATATGATTTTATTCTTATGATATCGCGGACACTAAATATTCTATATGCAAACGGGGTACTCACAATTTTCTATTGTTTTCTCTATTTACGAATGCCGGCGCGCCCCTGTTCGCAACATAATAATATATGATTTTAAGCTTAGGTATATTATCGCGGATATTAAACATTTTAAACTAAGATTTACGACGGTAGATACTTACGATTTTCAACTGTTTTATCTTTTAACTAATTCCAGTCCGTACTGGTTCATAATATATGATTTGAAACTTATATCATCGAGGACAGAAAACATTTTAAATGCAAACAGGTACTCACGATTTTGAATTATAATGTAATCAGAGATATTTAAACACTTTAAGGTACCTATCTTATCACTATACCACTTAAAATTCGATAATGTAGTTACTAAGCTAACGTTACAAGACTCGACTGTGAGCATTGGTTAAGTACAGACCAACGAGTGGGTCGATCAACGTCGACGAGTCGACTCGTTGGTCGGTCGTCGTCGGTGAACAAAACGGTCGGAGTGGGAACGGAGTGGAGTTGGCGTGGAGTGGGTGTGGCGTTGTTATAGTTTGCGCAGACCTTTAAGCAACTGCGGGCGCGGTCGGTAGTCGGATGTGTGACCGCTGGTGGCAAAATATCTTGAGCGCTTCCGTGCTTCGAAGGGCACGTAAAGCCGTCGGTCCCGGTTAGGCTTGCCACCCGTACTTTATAATAAAATATTGTAATTTCAGGCAATTGTACTTTATGAGAACAATAAAGTACGAGAAAATACTTTATTTCGCATGATTTTATTTCTTTGTGATTTTGAAAAGTTTAGTCGTAAGTATTTTTTCGTTAAACGAAATACTTATATCGATTGTTGTTGCTGAATCGATGTCTCCGCTTGACGGTTACAAATAAAGTCTTTGTGGTACATTCCGGCATTTTCTCGAACCCATTACTCCTGACACGTAACAGTACTTTATTTTGATACTATGTACTTTTTTTCTCACTCCTATAAAATAACCAATGTACCTACTTTATTTGCAAAAAAAGGTGGCAACCCTAGTCCCGGTTATTATCGATTGATAGCAGTCGTTAAGCCATGTTGGAGGCCTTCGGGCGGCTTGAAAACTTTCGACACTGGGTTGGCCACTAACCCGCATTGGAGCAGCGTGGTGGAGTATGCTCTAGGCCTCCTCAGTAGACCCGTACTCAGTAGTGGGCCATTAGTGGGTTGTAGCTTAGCTTAGCTAGCTTAGACTTTATAATTACATAAGTAATCCGAAATATTTTTTATTGTAGATAATTATAATATTCAAATCCACGAACAAGTGTTGAAAAATCAAAAACGATCAGTTCGTGAGAACTAGATACTATTACGGTACGGATATTATATAAAAACCTACACCCTTTATCGTACACGACAATATTCATCCTGTCACCGCCTGCCCAAAACTCGGGGCAGATTTTGTCAAAACATGTTCTATGTGAATAATGCACGTTGTCCGTCGGTACTACGACGCATGGGAGTTGATAAATGAGGTCATTATTTACGACGTTCCATCGCGGTTCCACCCTTTTACAATACCCGCTGTAATACCCAACCATTTGACGGGATCACAATTGCATAGTTCTTCATACAAATGATACCAATAGAATACGTTATATCTACCTAGCTAGCTATTTAAAGCAATGATGGAAATATGAAGGGGGAAACCCGTAACATTGTTATTTTGGGAATTGAAGATATTATATCGTGGCCACATCGTAGATTTGCTCACTTCATGAAATGCTCGATAATTTCATGAAATGGTCGCATTTCATGAAATGTTTTAATGTCTATTGGCCACATCATGATGTGGTTTGAGCAGATCAATGATAAGAAATCGTTTCTCGATATGGGCAACTAATCGCACGGCTATTTCATAAAATGGTCAAGATTGGTTGGTCAAAGATGAAATAGTAGATTGTATGACAAGGGTGCAAAGTAATATTTTTTCGGCGAGGGCGTTTTTTGAATCCAGAGCGAAGTGAGGGATTCTAGAGTAGAATCCCGAGCGTAGCGAGGGATTCTTTAGTAGAATCTCGAACGTAGCGAGGGATTCAAAGTACGTCGCCCGAGCCAAAAATATACTTGCACCCGAGTGATACACTCTACTTTTCATCACCCACTATGAGAAAATAATATATATATAATAGAAAATAATACGTAAAAATGCACGAAAACTTAATTTTAATTTGAAAACGAAATCTTAATTTGATTTCTTTTTTTATTATTCAGCTGGCGGGGCCCTCGCGTTGAACCAGACATTCTTTATTCAAACAATATTTGTGTTCGATTTCTTTAGCGCAAAATACTAAAATGTTCTAAATTCAAAATAGGACGGAAAAGATCTAGCCGGCAGGAAAAGTTGTATGAAAATTCATTCCGGCCCGCTGAATAGAAAACAGCAACTTTGGAACCCCTTATGTCCGAACCAAGTCGTCTTTTTCGAATAGGTGTGATGAAAATATATTTTGAAAATATATAGGTGTGATGAAAATATATTTTGAAAATATATTTTTCATCACACCTATTCGAAAAAGACGACTTGGTTCGGACATAAGGGGTTCCAAAGTTGCTGTTTTCTATTCAGCGGGCGGGAATGAATTTTCATACAACTTTTCCTGCCGGCTAGATCTTTTCCGTCCTATTTTAAATTTAGAACATTTTAGTATTTTGCGCTAAAGAAATCGAACGCAAATATTGTTTGAATAAAGAATGTCTGGTACGACGTGAGGGCCCCGCCAGCTGAATAATAAAAAAAGAAATCAAATTAAGATCGCTCGAACTATTTCCCGCGTTTTCGTGCATTTTTAGAAATTTTGTTTTGTTTTGAAAAAATGAGTTCTTCCAACGATAGTGAAAGTATCCTCCTGATAGTATAAAAACTGAAGCGAGTAATGTGATGAATAGTTTATTACCTGCGAAATCCCGGGAAAAATATTTGAAAGCCTATGATAATTTTTTGGAATGGAGAAATGCAAGAGGCGCCAAGAAGGTCTGATGGATTTAAACCTAAAAAATCCAAAGTGTTCACAGTCAAAAATGTGGAGACTTTTCTTAATGAGGCACCCGACGAAATCTTTCTTGCCGTAAAAGTAAGTAACTATGTATATGGTGGAGTGGACTATTATAGTAAAATATAGCCATAGTGTTTTAAATAGCTGAATAATAAAAAAAGAAATCAAATTAAGATTTCGTTTTCAAATTAAAATTAAGTTTTCGTGCATTTTTACGTATTATTTTCTATTATATATATATGACGGAGGTAGGTAGTAAACCTATGATACTGGTTCGATGCGATTAATCTGTACGCGATGATTAATAGTCAATCGGATAGCTGTCAATAGAATTGGAAAATAATAAAATAAGGAAATGAATGTCTACCGGTGTGATATCTTGTAAAAGCTCCTTCTATGTTGAAATGCCGTGAATCGTTAATAATAGTTGATAAATAACGCGTGAGTCGCGAATGCGAGTGGATCGATCGATAACACCAATATCGTAATTCCGTGAAGTAAATCCAAGATGTCAAAATACCAAACCAAATCTAAATGATCTAATAACGTATTTACTGAGCTGAGCCAAACTGTTTGATTCAATAAACGGAGATGGTGGTGTGTTTGGCTTAGAACTAACCCTGTGTTTCATTTGATATCCTGAGCTCACGTCCTGACATATGAAAGAAGCCCACATTGCTTATTTAGTCAAGAATACCTATCTGGAATGTAAGTAGTACGAATGAACGCCCACTCTACTACTGGACCCGATTTCAGAAGGGGATAAAGAATCCTGAAAATTTTTTGTGGTTAAGGCTAAGATTGCCATCTGTCATGTCAGCAATTGTCATCACTGGTCCACGGAAATGAGGCTTATGTTTACGAAACATTGAATGAGAAATATTTTGATAAAAAGCGATAGAAATTTAAAAGAGGAAATTACACGTAATAAACCATAATTTTGAAAATGTGTTTTGAGAAAAGAAATGACAACCTAAGAATTCTGTGTCACACAAACATGACATGTCATACAGTTCAAAATAAGTACCACAAAGAAGATCTCTGCTAACTTGAGATACCAAGGGAGTGAGAGTTTAAGATAAATTGGTTAAAGCAAGTTTTGAATATTGTGGAATACAATAATTTTTGTTTATGAGCATTCTATGTAAGGAAAAAGGAATCTGCAACAATACTTAACACAAATCCATTCAGAGAGAGTTGTACTTGGAATTGCAATGCTTTAAGTGTTGTTACACTACGCTTCTGGATATCAGGTGATTTCTGTTTTGTTTTATTCATTGGGTAATTGAGGACCTTTAATGAAGTTGGTTATTGATCTGAATGGTTAGAAAGTCTGTGTAGAAAATCCTAAATTGGTATGCCCGTATGGTAATTCTATTGATAGGACTATGTGGCAAATCTATTGACAGGCCTCTGTGGCAAAATTCTGTTGATAGGCCTGTGTGTCAAATCTTTGAGAGGTCCGTGTGGCATATCTATTTAGGATCCATGTGTTACCTTTTTAAAGACGTTTTCGGGGCTTAGCTGTTCAAACGCCTCTGTGGCATAACTGAACACGAATGCCTGCGTGTTATACCCATACTGATGCAGAAGTTGAAACACATGAGGTCGTGTGTGGATGTAAGACAGCCGTAACTGTGAACGTTGATTATTTAGTAGGTCAGGAAGGACCGAGCGTGGAGAGATACTCGCGTATGTGTTTGGTTGTTACAGGTAATCTTCAATGCCTCATACGTGTTGCCGCTGGTAGAGCGTGCTTGAGAATGGATCGCGGGAAGATGCGGAAACGAATACGGTTTTATGGCAGTGACGCGACGTACCGATTATAGTTATACGGTGACGACGTACCGAGTAAAAGTTAAAACAAATCGCGCAAATAATAAATTGGTAATTTTGTTCTAAATAAGTGTTGTTATGTTATGGAGTTTCTTCTCACTCGCTTCTTCTCCATAGCGACACTAGCGAAGCGAGTGGTAGTTTACGGTAGTCAGGGTTAAAAAATGCAAACAAAGTTTTTGAAATCCACTCGCAGCAGTAGCAGCAATAGTCATTTTTGATGTTAAAGATTTTGAGTTTTGTTTTGGGTTGAACTAATTGAAAATTGCGGGTCGAGTAAGTAATTGAGATGGTAATATTAACGGGGCGGAGTATCACCCGAGGACGGGTGATGAGTCAGCGATGGCCGTGACGGAGGTAGGTAGTAAACCTATGATACTGGTTCGATGCGATTAATCTGTACGCGATGATTAATAGTCAATCGGATAGCTGTCAATAGAATTGGAAAATAATAAAATAAGGAAATGAATGTCTACCGGTGTGATATCTTGTAAAAGCTCCTTCTATGTTGAAATGCCGTGAATCGTTAATAATAGTTGATAAATAACGCGTGAGTCGCGAATGCGAGTGGATCGATCGATAACACCAATATCGTAATTCCGTGAAGTAAATCCAAGATGTCAAAATACCAAACCAAATCTAAATGATCTAATAACGTATTTACTGAGCTGAGCCAAACTGTTTGATTCAATAAACGGAGATGGTGGTGTGTTTGGCTTAGAACTAACCCTGTGTTTCATTTGATATCCTGAGCTCACGTCCTGACATATGAAAGAAGCCCACATTGCTTATTTAGTCAAGAATACCTATCTGGAATGTAAGTAGTACGAATGAACGCCCACTCTACTACTGGACCCGATTTATATATATATTATTTTCTCATAGTGGGTGATGAAAAGTAGAGTGTATCACTCGGGTGCAAGTATATTTTTGGCTCGGGCGACGTACTTTGAATCCCTCGCTACGTTCGGGATTCTACTAAAGAATCCCTCGCTACGCTCGGGATTCTACTCTAGAATCCCTCACTTCGCTCTGGATTCAAAAAACGCCCTCGCCGAAAAAATATTACTTTGCACCCTTGTCATACAATCTACTATTCTATAACATAAACGATTCTTTAGTAGTAGTTTAGTAACCTTTTACCGTACCGGTATTTTTAAATACTTATTTTATTTTTATTGATATTCATAATCTGTAGCGAACTAAAGTGTCAAAATCTACAAAAGTAAAACAAAATGTCAACATCAAATTAACAATGACTAGGGACACTAGGGTTACTTCCCGGTAGTCGCTCATAACGATCACGCTCTCAACGTCTGTATTTTAAGCTCCACTAGCTTCTGCGTCAATTTTGTACCCAAGTAGAACGGATTTTAGCCTTGATAGGTATTTAAAAACATTATAAATGTCGGGCTTGAAAAAAAAGGCGGGGTCTTAAGAGGTTAGGTTACAATTTGTAATTGCTAACGATAAACCTCAAAGAATCGTTGTTTAACTTTACGTGCATTAAAAATTATACTTAATATTAAATTTTTTCCGCTATGACGCTTCTTGAACAACTTCATTTTAATACCTGTTTTTTGGAATCATGGTAAAATATATTTTCGGTCGCCATCTTACATGTTTGAAAAGCGCTCCAAATTTGACAAAGCCCACAAAGCTCCACTGATTCAGATAATATATCGTTGTGATCGAAAATGATGACGCAATCCGTCATAACCGCTCAACGAACACCTAATGCCACAACCATGTCTGTGGAAGAGGTATTTTGAGCATTTTGGTTGGCTCCCGGAACGCGTAGGTATCCTCTGATTTTGTTATGACTGTCAGTGTCAGTCAGACAGGTTGGACTTGCTTGCTGCTTGGGCAATTTTGTCAGATGAAGATGATTGTTTTTAGTTTACTTTGTAATTTGTTTTGTATACTATTTAAAGTATTAAACGAATTATACCTAGTTTGTTAGCTCCTTCAGATTAATTAATTTGTAAATATTGAGATTTATTGCTAAATTTTATATCGTATGCTGTTTTTCCAGCCTTGTGATATAACATGTTTTTCTTTCTTTAATAAGATTAAAGTTTCATGTTTTGGAAACTTAAAGAAAACAGAAAATGTGGAAAGAACTGCCGTATTCGAAACCATTATTTTTATCATGTAAAACAGAGAATGGCTATCGAATTTATGTCACCGATTATATAAATATCTGGTGGGCTTACTTCACAGAAAATGATTTTCTAAGTCTTTTAAAGGTAAGGGTGTCTCCAGATCTTTTTAAATCTCCTAAATACACCATTCGATGATGAAACCTTATCACCCTGATAGCCCTAAGGTAGTGCTGAGTCCAGACCAGAGAAAGCCAACAGGATCTGGTACTTCATGTATCATATAACACATACATGAACTTAAAAATTGGAGTCTTTCATAATATTAGGTATTGATGTTAAGATGTTTGAGACCTGAGGTAATTTTGGGTCATGTGGCATGAACATACATGTCTATTCAAGTTGATTAAGTACTAATGGACATGATGTGTTTGAGTCTGAATACTATTTTTATAAATTATTTCATTAAATTATTTTCAAATCAACAGATAAGCCATGAACATGAGTGATGTTAAAAAAATATTGATGCATTGCCAAAATAAAAAGAAACAAAATCCTTAGTCCATTTATTTTCACAAATTTTGTTATATTTTACAGAAAAGCAATGACGACTTGGAAATGGAAAGTGACAATCAACTTTTACAATTGGGACTTAAAATGCTTTTGCAGCCAGAAAACCTTAAAAAGTTTAATGTGAGGTTTGAGGAAAAAGCTTTAAGTATTTCAATGTTGATGTCATGCAAATTTCCATTCTATTTGGAGCTCAAACTAAAAGTAGGATCAAGAGAAATGGTAACAACACTTTAATTATATAAAAGAAAACAATAATAATGAAAAGGTTTTTTATTGATTGTATCGAATTGAATTTTTCTATAAAAGAAGGTCGAAAAATCGAGTGTTTTATTGGTAAAATTTTAATCTTATAATTACTGTTGTCTTTTTCAGTTCTTTAAAAACATCACTCAAAAACTCTTGAAAACAGTACAAGATTTGAAGACAAGTGAAAATGAATTGCGTACCTTACTTATAAAGAAAGACAAGGAAATTGAGGAATATAAAACTGAAACAGATGTGAGGCTAGCAAGTAAGTTTCATTAATTTATATTATACATTTATATCCAGCGAGCAGAAAAAGCATAGAGGCCGCCCTTCCTTAGAAACAGTCTTTCCAATATGGCACCAAATTAGTCACGTGACCCAAACCACAAGAAGTTCCTAATTTGAACTTGAAGTCAAAGATAAAGCCTCAAGCTAGGCGTGATTGGCAGACAGCGTAACCATAGTAACCATTACAATCATGATAGTTTAAATGCCGTAAGGAACCAGTAATATTAACTATTCATAAAAATAATATTTATTTTTCGTAAGATTAGTATAAAATAATTATTAAATTATAAATAATGAACGTCTCTTTATTAAACTATAAAAATCTGTATCTCGGGAATGATTTCGAATTATTATTCGAAAACAAAATAAAAATTGTTAATAGTTTACAAAACAAGTACAATTGAATAGCGCTATTATGTGACCCTAGTCAGTGAGTGAACAACACCTGGAATGTATTTTATCTTGAGAAATAAGTTCGAATGACAACTTTAACTTTTAACTTCAACTTTCAGTGATAAATATTTCGTTTTATGAAATTATGAAAACCATCGAACCTTTGATATTTTATAATGGATTTAACCCAATGACTTCTTGGTAACGGATACGAACACGGAAACATCACATTTAACAGATATTTAACAGAAGATACATATTTATTTTTAATGAGCGTAAACAAAACTTAACAATATTTTGAACTATTGTGTCTCTAAGTCACGTCTAAAATGAAAGTTTGTCAAACTTTTACTTTAACTTTTTTTAAATAACACAATCACCTTGCATCTTGGTAGCTATTTATTTATTAGGTTTGACTTTAAATACAAATAAAAGGTTTGATTTCATGACTATAAAACTTACTAGTCTCATTTGGCATAATAACATCCATAAACGCGAGCAATAATTTTACGTTTAAATGAACGTATTGATTTATTTACGTATGTAAAGTGATACCATTATTCTTTAAATGATCCTATGAATTATTCTTACACCATTTAACAACGCACGAGGGCATTTTGAATCAATAAAAGCGTAAAGTCGTTCAAATGTGCGCTGTCAAGATCGTCAGAGATGTGACTGACGTTGAAGTGGTGCCGCGTTATAAGCACCGCCTACCGCGGCTCCCGTTTCGTGGGGTCATTTTTGATCGGTAGTTACACTTCTATGCATTTTTTAGTTCGCTGTTTATATCCAAATTGTGTGTGCAAATGTTGATTCTCAGTGAGGCTGAAATTTGTACAATTACCTTAAATTTCGGTCAATTCTTATGTATTGACTATGGCATCTATGAGACAGCGAATCCTATTGTGGGGCTATGTCAAAAAGACAATAATAGTGCAATAAGTAAAGGTTGTCTGGAAGAGATCGCTGCTTAGTGATAAGACTGCCTTTTGTGAAATTTCTTTCCAGTTTATCTATGTATGTTGTAATGTCCTGTTTGTGCACAATAAAGAATATTTGTATTGTATTGTAAGTAAACTCTAATCTTGGCAAGCATTGATGTAGCATGTGTATGCAGGACAAAAGACAACATTATCTTTTAATTAGATTTAGTACTATATACTTTATTTCACTTAGGATGGGTACGGTGACACATTTCAAATTAATTCTGTAGTGAGGTGACCATGCATAATTAATTTATGTGATTCGATTATCCAGTACAATTGTGGTTAAACTTTAATCAATTGAAATTAAAAATATTCATAATTATAATCTATATTATTATCTCAAGTCAGTCAGTTGACACGATTCACAAGATGGCTGTTACCATTATTCGTTTTGCCGATTACCTACTATGTGTCAATCCCTAACACATTTCGTTTCATGCATAGGTTTCATGCCTCTAATTTTAGGTTATTATTTTTTCTGTGCCTTTTTTAATTTGTTTAAAATGTAAAAACGCATATTTAAATACAATTTCATTACCATTCATCTAATCAAGCATTATTGTTAACTTTGGAAATTAATTGGTGATCTAAAAAATATATATTTATCTGATTTGTTGAAAATAGTGAGTGTGTATTGGAACATAAATCAAATGTCACCGTACCCATCCTATGTGAAATAGAGTATAGTAGTCATAAGTTTAAATAATATTTTAATCATAATTATATCTATATCACTTTTCAGTGTATTTGAAAACTGGAGTATATTGTGATGAACAACACTTGGGAAAACATACAATGTATGAAAGCCATTTTGGGACATCGGAAGTATCCAAATGTTTGTTTGAAAAAATAAAAGATGAAACAGAAGATCAAGTTATTATGTATGTATTAAATTTCTTTTAAAATAATATACATGTTCATCCTAATAACATTATTTATTACTTACTAGCTGTTGCCCGCGGCTCCGCCCGCGTGGAATTCAGTGTGTCACAAAGTTATTCCTGCGTTAATCCCGACCCCACACATATTAAGACACACTCCACACATCTTAAGAACAGTTGATTTTTTACTACGTTTTAGTCATACCGTACATCATACCGTACAAAAATCCGTTATGTAGATCTTGAGAAAATCGATAAAAAGACTTTAAGATATAAACGTCGGGGTTTTTTCATTCCAAACTATTATATTTTTAAACTACATTGGTAGTTTTTCATTCGGGTGACAAAACATAAAGACCAGCTAAAGCGATGCTGACCCTCGAAAAAGCAACATAAAGATCATGAGAAAAAAAGCCGGTTCGATTCCCGATATATTATGTATAGATATCCCGATATATAGATATTAATGAGCCCGCGACTTCATTCGCTCATGGAAGCTTTTCCCGCGTAAATCTCGATCCCGCGGGAAGTCCGGAACAAAAAGTAGCTTATATAATGCTCCATAACCTCCTCTACCTCCCACTGAAAGTCCCATAAACATCTGAACCCACGACCTCACATCAGATAAACAGTACCCTATATGTTGCTTCAAAACTTCCTCAATCTCCTAGTAAAGGTCGCATAAAAATTTAAGCCCGCAACTACGCGCAGGAGTTTATTCCACGTAACTCCAGATCCCGCGGGATTTCCGGGAAGACAGACTTGTTAGTTTTATATTTAGAAGCTATTTATACCCCATACGCGAAGAAGGTTTTCCCGCGTAAATTCCGATCCCGCGGGATTTCTGGGATAAAAAATATCCTATATGTTAATCTAAGTTTCCCTCTATGTGTGTGCCAAATTTCATGAAAATCGGTTCAGTAGTTTTTGCGTGAAGGAGTAACAAACAAACAAACAAACAAATACACAAACTTTCACATTTATAATATTAATAGGATTTTATTAATAATTTATTATTAACATTATTAAACTTAAAGTAATCTATTTCTTTGTAAACTTAACTTATCTTTGACAGCTAAAAAATCCTCAAGGGCTGTGATATAATATGATGTTGTTAGTAAAATGTAACTTTTTTTGTTTAATTGAATTGCAAAAAGTATTTGTGATAGACGGAATATTCTGTATTACAGAGTCTGCTTGAATCACATGAAAATTTTAAGTAACGTAAATTATATTTTATTTTTATGTCAAATAAAATGATCAAAAAGGAAAAAAGAGGAAGGCTTCCTTGAATTAAAAAGTGTAAGAGAAATAGTATGGCAGATAAAAAACCTTACTCCATAATTGATTACCTTTGGAATTAAACTGGAAAGGTGCATGAATCAACTGGCCGTTAACGGTTTTTAGTTTCTTTCACAACACCTAGCAGAAATGAATATGAGAAAACCTTATACAGGGTGTTAGGGAACCGCTCACGAATATTCAAGCAGGCGATAGTCCTGGTGATACCTTTGATGATTAGTGAGAAAAAAAATCGATTTGGATGAAAAAAAAATGAATTTTTTTTAACGTTTTTTTCGCCTTTTTCATGTTTTATCATCTTAGTAAAGCTAAACGAAACGATAATTTCATAAAAAAACATCACTTTTTTTTAAAAAGAAAAACCAGCAATGTATACTTGTATATCGCGCGCAGTCGCTCGCAGTTCAATGACCCGCGCGCGCCCTCCTGCCTCTCGCGCAGCGCCATCGCACCTCGCTATACCTAACTTAGCCTACTCCTAAACGCCATAATAACCTAATTTTACTACCTACTGTAAATAAATAAATAACGCTTTACAATCATAGCCCCAAACTAGGATTCCTTGTGTCGTGGGTGCCATGGACAACATACAAGACAAGGACACACACCCAGACCAAGAACTGAAATTCAAAGTCATCATTCAAATCTCCGCCTTGCTGGAAATCGAACCCAGGACCCTCTAAACAGCGATCCGGCGTGTTAACTAACCACTGCGCCGTCCGGGTCGTCAAATAAATTTTTAACATGTACATCATCATCTTAACCCATCATGGCCCACTATTGAGCACGGGTCTCTTCTCAAAATGCGAAGTTTAAAACCATAGTCCACCACGCTGGCCAAGTGCGGATTAGCAAACTTCACACACCTTTGAGTTTTGCGAACTCTCCGGCATGCAGGTTTCCTCACGATGTTTTCCTTCACCGTTTGTAGCAAGTGACATAAATGCTTAAAAGGCACATAACTCCGAATAGATCGCGCGCAGTCGCTCGCGGTTCAATGACCCGCGCGCGCCCTCCCGCCTCCCGCGCGGGGCCTCGCGCCTCGCTATACCTAACTTATAGCCTACTCCTAAACGCCGTTACTACCTACTGTAAATAAATAAATAACGCTTTACACTCATAGCCCCAAACTAGGATTCCCTGTGTCGTGGGTGCCATGGACAACACACAAGACAAGGACACACATCCAGACCAAGAACGGAAATTCAAACTCATCATTCAAATTTCCGCCTCGCTGGAAATCGAACCCAGGACCCTCGGAACAGCGATCCGGCGTGTTAACCATTGCGCCGTCCGGGTCGTCAAATAAATTTTTAACATGTTCATCATCATCTTAACCCATCATGGCACACTATTGAGCACGGGTCTCTTCTCAAAATGAGAAGGTTAAAACCATAGTCCACCACGCTGGCCAAGTGCGGGTTAGCAAACTTCACACACCTTTGAGTTTTGCGAACTCCTCTCCGGCATGCAGGTTTCCTCACGATGTTTTCCTTCACTGTTTGTAGCGAGTGACATAAATGCTTAAAACGCACATAACTCCGAAAAGTCTGAGGTGCGTCCACTGTAGTTTGAACCCGGACCCTCCGAATAGGAAGCCGAATTCTTAACCACTAGGCTATCACCGCTACAACAACATGTACAACAACAAGCTTTTTCATCCATGTATGTGTAGGTCCGTATGTTTATTATTTTAGGTATTAAGTTATGTACATTTTTAAAGCAATTTAGTAATAACGTAATAGGTAAGTTATCACCGCCACCGCCGGGCTGCGCCTACTGCCAAAGACCGAAGCCGACAAGCGACAAAGAAGCCGACAAACAAGCCGACACGCGCCGGTCGCCGACCGCCAAACGAAGCCGACAGCTTATGAACGTTTAGGGTCCGTTCACACCGACTTGCTCGGAGAGCAGAGCAGATTTATATCACGATGAAAATAGAGTTTTGAATAATTGTATTAAGGTTTATTTTTGCACGAGCACTATTTTGTCATCAGGATGCTCGAGGAATGATCGAAAGCGTTTAGTGTGAAATAAAAAGAGGAGCAGATCGGCTCCGATTACGTGCTTTTTCTCGCTCGCTCGACTTTAAGATCTTTTCCCTACGGGCTATGTACCTACCATGTACCATGGTCTTGTCTCCTTGGCGGCTCCGCTCCGATCCGGTCTGAGTGAAAAGAAAATGCGAGCTGTTGCTCTTTGAGCCGGTCGCTGTGAGCGAACCCTTACTTGTGCCGGCTAGGTACAAATTTTGCAGGCGAGAGGTGACGTAAGAATTAGAGGCGGCAATCACAATAAATGTTCGGTAATTTTTGATACTCTAGTCCAGCGTTTCCCATTTGACAGGTCGCGACCCGGTCCCGGGTCATCAAAATAAAATATCGGATCGCAACATTCCCGCCTTGGATTATTTAGTAAAAAATAAGCTGTAGCTTCATACTTCGCACTTAAGTTTTGTGACTGAATAGGCGATACTAAACTGTTGCATTTTTAAAACTTTGTTACTATTAAGGTGTTTTTATACCAAATGGAATTAGCTTGGATTCAAAATTAAGTGTTAAATTCAATAAGAAGTACAGATAAATAAAACTTATAAAATAAAAGTTAAGAATATCGTATCGATTTATCGGTCTATGGAATAGGAATAGTACCTATACCTTTGACGGTATTTTTTAGGGATGCAAGGTTGTTGTAATATCGATAAAAATATCGATAATTATATCGAGGCAATGAAATTATCGATAGTTGATAATATCGATATTTTGGTCAATAATATCGAATTTATTTAATTTTAAATAAAAAATATGAAGTTCATAGAGATTTTTTTTGTTTAATAGATTTTTTGGCTACGCCCATACAGCCAGAGAAAATAGAGAAATAAAACAAGTAGAGGATGTTTTTTATTTGTTTATGTAAGAAAAGGCTAATGTTCGAAGCCCAAACAGCCTTATCTAAGGTCGTGAATTATCGATTTTTTTCTTCGGATATGATATCGATATTATCGTATCGTTACAGCGCAAATATCGATAAATATCGATATTATCCATATCGATTTTCCGATATATCGTTGCAATCCTAGCATTTCTTTGAAGGAGTGATATTTTGGATATTACGTAAACGTTAATAACCACAGTCAGTTCCGTGTTGAACTGTTGACGTGACGTGTGTGAACGTGAGCAAAAATAAGTTTTGATTACGTTTTTGTTAAGTTAACATGAAAGTGAAGTTTGTTTTGTTTTGTTTGTAGTTTTGTTTAAAATAATGCCTAACGCGTTCGTTTATAGTGCTCGTGAATACGGCAACATGTTAATGTGCCTTGGAGAAGCTCGTGGAAATGCTTCACGTTTGACTATTTATGGATAGGCAGACTAGGACCACACGCATGGCCACCGCGCTCACCCAATCTGACCCCTTTTGACTTTTTTTATGGGGCTATGTAAAAGAAAGGGTTTTCAATCGGGAGTGTGAAAGCGCCAACGACATGCGCCAAAGAATACTCAGTGTCTTTGACAAACTCAGGACGAGATGTGTCGAAGACCCCACGCTGATGCCCCGTCTGCATGAGGAAACAAAACGCCCAGCTCAAGTCTACCTCGAAATGAACGGAGCACATTTTGAGTCGCATCTCATAAGACCGCGAAGGATTTAGATCGGTAAGCTATTTTATACCTTTTTTAAATAACTTATTACTGAATTTATTGGTTTAAAAAGGTACATAACGTAATACCTAGAAATAATAAACATACCGACCTACACATTGGATGAAAAAGCTGGTTGTTGTACATGTTAAAAATTCATTTATTCATTTTTCATAGTAGGTAGTAAAATAAGTTATTACGGCGTTTAGGAGTAGGCTATAAGTTAGGTATAGCGAAGCGCGATGGCGCGGCGCGGGAAGCAGGAGGGCGCGCGCGGGTCATTGAACCGCGAGCGACTGCGCGCGATCTATTGTATACATTGCTAGTTTTTCTTTTTAAAAAAAAGTGATGTTTTTTTATGAAATTATCGTTTCGTTTAGCTTTACTAAGATGATAAAACATGAAAAAGGCGAAAAAAACGTTAAAAAAAATTCATTTTTTTTTCATCCAAATCGATTTTTTTTCTCACTAATCATCAAAGGTATCACCAGGACTATCGCCTGCTTGAATATTCGTGAGCGGTTCCCTAACATGTGTATAAATGAATTGTGGACGTAATTGTTCTGAGGCTTAGGCACTTCTCACACAACGCTATTCATGAGATACGCGACTGCAACGCTACCCAAAATTAGTATGTATTTGACACTATGTACTGACAGGACGATGCGTCTTCTGTCAGTTAAAAGTGTCAAATACATACTAATTTTGGGTAGCGTTGCAGTCGCGTATCTCATGAATAGCGTAATGTGAGAAGTGCCTCAATGAAAAATTATTTTTATTTCAGAAAACAAGAAACAGTGTTAAGTGAAGAGCCGAGAATTAAAATTGAGCCGGATTCTCAGCCTCCTGTTAAAAATGAACCAGATGTATCTGAAAGTCAAACACAAAATCTAAATAATTTTAAAAGGGAAATAAAAAATGAACCTGCAATTACTGTAAGTCCAAGAAAAAAACCCAGGAATATTTTAAGAATATGAGGCAATTTGTATTAAAAAAATCAGCACTGGGTGCGATGATTTGGAAGGAAATGGTAGGAAATAACTGGTTTTATTTCCTTGATTATTTTAACTTTTTTGTACAGAGATTCTTGTACAAATGATGGTAATAATGCTTGCATTTTCTATCAGTCAACCTTTAGTCTAACTAAGCAGATATAAGCAAAGACAATATTACAACATTCATGTAAAAACTGTTGGTAAACCTTTTAAATAAATAAAGAAATAAACATAAAGGAGACATGAATTAATTTCTAAGAATTTATTAATATAAAATGCAATTTCGGATCAGATTTTTAGGGTTCCGTACCCAAAGGGTAAAACGGGACCCTATTACTGAGACTTCGCTGTCCGTCCGTCCGTCCGTTCGTACGTCTGTCACCAGGCTGTATCTCATGAACCGTAATAGTTACACAGTTGAAATTTTCACAGATGATGTATTTCTGTTGCCGCTACAACAACAAATACTAAAAAACAGAATAAAATAAATATTTAAGTGGTTGCCCATACATTCGACGTAAGTTTAGTTACCATTCGATCCAAGAGATGGCGTTGGGCGTAATATGTGGCTACAATAAAACAATTAAATATCTAAGTGAGGCTTTTTATACAACAGACCAGATTTTTTTGGCGTTTTTATACATAATGGTACGGAACCCTTCGTACGCGAGTCCGACTCGCATTTGGCCGGTTTTTTTAATGAAATGTGACAAGTTTTCAAGGCCACAGTGGTATTGACAATGTTTAGGTAAGCTTTACTGTAAGTATATAATAAGTAGTCTATTGAATGTATGAGGGACATAAATAAAAACAGTTTTATAATAAAATTTTATTAATTCATACACAGAACTAGTTCTCACTTGTGCAAGTTTTGTCTTGCAATATTGTGATTAATTTGAGAAATTATTTTTACATTTATCCAGTTCATCGGTCCATTTATATTAACCATTACTGTGTCTACTAGGTACCTAATTAAGTTATAAGTAATGTAATTGAAAAATGTTTCTTATCTAATGCAATGAGAAGTGAGACTTGAAACAAATTAATATGTTGATACATTAACAATGAATTTTATAACTTTCTTGTTGAAAACATATTGTATCTCAATCATAAAGAATATATTTATTCTAAGGCAGAATTTAAAGATTATATATGAGCTGTTGACTGTTGTATAAGTGCTTATTCATACTGACTCGCGGGCGCGGTCACGAAATATCAAACATATGGCGTAATATCCAAGTGTTCACACGGGAATCGCACGTGCGGTCTAAGTAGCGGGCAAGCTCGCGACAACGCGCGCGGCACGCTCGCGGCATATCAAACACATGAGATGTTTGTGTGTGTTCACATCGAACTAGCGGCGGAGCGCGCGATTTAGTAGCGACGCAACTGAACTCTCGCGCAAAACGCCTGGCGGTCAATATGAACACGAGCCCGCCACACGCGCCCGCGTGTTCAGTATGAACAAGCACTTAAGGATTTTATCTACACTAATGTTATAACATTCTACTCATGTTTCCAATACTTATAATTACTACTGTTATAGCGCAGATAACAAAACACTCAATTTAAGCAACTTCACATGATGGTATAATATCCACATCGATATCGTAAAATCTCATTATAACATCAATAAAACGCGACCAATTAACCTGGCGAGCCTTATGTCAAAATCCTCATACAAGTTGTATAAAATTATGATATTAGGCTGGCTTTTGAAAACAGTTGGGTTATACGTGAAAACTTCGTCGAAACTACTAAACTTACATACACAAAACTCTTTGGTAAGATCTTGTGCCAATTAAATAAAAAACGAACAGCGCGCGCTCGCTCCTGATTGGCCCTGCGCGCGCAGCTGCGCTCTCATTGGTTAGATTTTAATGGCGGCAAGTTAACTGTGACAATACACGTACGCGTGAATTTAATGTTTCGCAATGTGTTTTGTTTTTAAAATACAAATTAAAAGTTAAAAATGGATAGCGACGATGATATTTGTACGCCTCCGGATATTCTAGAATTGGCAACAAAAGTAACTCACAATTAACTTTCAAAATTGTACCATCCAAAATTTGAACAATTATTATAAATAAACTATTGTCAGCTTTTACTCTTGTTGTTTGATAAATTGCATTAGTGAAGATATAGTAGTGTATGCAACTGCATATAACACGGGTATTAAAACACTCGTTACTATTATGAAACTCGCTGCGCTCGTTTCATAAACTCACACTCGTGTTTTAATACCCTTCATTATAATTATGACAGTTGCATAAACTACTATTTCGGTATATTTTAGTTAATAATGTTCTTAGTTACAATGCCTGTGTAACTTTTAAAATTGTATTATTGTGTTTACAAAACAAATAATTGGTTTTATTATTTAATATTAACTATGTTATGCTCTAAACGCAGTGCTGTCTAATTAATATCACTAAATTTAAATTAGCTTGGATTATTTAATATAATTTCACATAATTATATTGTTTTTGATTACTATGAACTTGCTTACTGCATAGATTGGTATTAAATTCACTACTTAATACTCTGAAGTGAACCCTAACAATTTTTACTATTGACATTGTATGTAAGTATTTGAATTTAAAAAATTGATGCATTATTAATAAATCTTGCAAAATCTTAAGAGATTTGCAGACTCTTGTACTATTGTCATTATTATACGAGTATTACAATTATGTACGTAAGTACAATTATACATAGGTAATGTCATGGTCATAAAAATGGATATCATTTTATATATTATTATGTACTAGACGTAATAAAATCATATTTTGAACAACAAAAACTGTATTTTCTTATCTATGTAGAGTCGAACGTCGGAACATTGAAATATGGGCTTTATGTCTAGGTCCTCACGGTTGAATTTTGTTCGTATCAGATCTAGGCGTAATTGAATATATCAAGAGTTAACAGTGTGTTGTCCATATTTCTTTCGAGATATTTTGTAAAGAAAAGAAGTCAACTATAAGATAGACACGAAATTTAGAATTTAATACTTTACTATTGTTTTACTTAAAGTTGAGTTGAAGATGATTTAGGTAATTTTCGAAAAGTAATTACTTAGAATATCGAGGCTTAGGTCCTTTTCATTCCATTTTTATTTTGATTATTATTAGTGTTAAATATTAACACTTGTGCTTGCTACGACTATTCTAGTATTATGAGACGTTTCTGAGGTCGGCCATATTTTCTATTGCTGGTGTTCCTTACGCCATCTTACGCTTATGGTGCATTTTGTGTTATTTCGTATATTTCTGGACATTATTATATATTAACATCATTTCTGTACTCCATTTTTATTAAAATATGTGTGTAAGTATCATATTTAAATTTAAAAACGGCCTTGTTGCAGAGCAATTAGGTATGTATTATGTTACATTCACAAATATGATTAAAGTTATAATTTCTAATTTTACAAAAGGTCAAAAGTGAATTTATCCCTATTGTCTTTGATTATCATGCAGTCTACTTGAAATTAGGACCAGCTGCGCTCTATACACGTACCTACCATCCGCATCAAATTAGTCGCCCAGCACCCGTCTTTCCACAACATCATTGCATATTCGTTATTATTGCACCTGCTATCATATCCAAATATCGATATATAGGGCGTTGACAACAGCCGTATGTAGATAAATCTAATATAAATATACCTACTCGTAATAATCTACGAAATCTGTAATTTTAGTATAAGTTCCCAATGCAATCACATTATCGCCACAATAGATATTCTGTAACAAATGAATCTACGTCTATAAGAACTCTAGTAAATTTAAATTCGTAAAATGTGCTCATATTGATTCTAATACATATAATATTTTACACATACTTAAGTGAGCAAGTTGCTTAATGCGCGGTCGTAGGCTAGATACATTTTGATAAGCCGACACAAAAGCTCTTTTCTGTAGTTACAATTGATTTTTCCTTATATTCGATGTGTAGAGTTTAAAGGACATGTCTCAAAAATGTTCAATGATTTCTTGTCCATATTGAAAACTTTCCTTACACACAATTTCGTCCGTGTATAGCAGTCCCTATCTTTTGTTCGTAGGTTACACCAACACAAATAAATAAATACCTTCAGTTCAGTTGTATATTTCGAAACCTCTGATTCACTCAGAAAAATATTTGGGTGTCATATTACACATTTAAAATGCATTTACGAATATTGCTATTTAATTAGACAAGGCGTCTTATTCGATGTTCAACTTCAATCACCGGTCAAAATTGGTACACGAGTACCTAGGTATTAAATTTATGACCCTAAAATGAATTACTGTATTGAGAAATGTTGTATCTTCTTATAGGTTCTACTCTTAGGAAATTACCATGAATAAATGTTAATAAGTTATGCGCTTCGTTTCTCATCTAACCAACTTCCAATGTAATTTTAAATATCTTAGTAGGTAAGGAAGACTGTTTTATTTATTATAAAGATAAAGATTAATCCAATATCATATTTAAAAAATCCTCAATAGTGTAACGGACGTGACGTAAGCTGATGCAGCCGCCAGCTAAATTGTGCCTAAAGGAGCCGCCTGCCAACGCATCACGTAGCCTTAGCCTTAGTTAGAGCCAAAGCCAAGCCAAAGCCACCGCCCGCCATATTGATGATTCCCTCTAGCCACAGCCAGGCAGCCGTCACAGCCAGACGGTGGAGCGGAAGGTGTCAATATAAGCCAGAGCCATAACTTTAGCCTTATCTGTAGCCATTGACGATACTTTTTGCATGAACTGATGTTATTTGAAAAAGAAAGATGTGACGTTGACGAATTTAATTTGGTATTCGATTTGATGTATTGTCATTGAGCAGAAAATTATAAAATCCTAAAGTAAAAATAGTCGTATTATTTCCCTTCTTTTACATTCAGAAGTGGATAATAATGTTAAAAAACAATATACCTACGTCCTGATACTGGAGAGAATTAAAATCAATGGTCGAAATTGAAAGCGATAAAAGTATTAAAGGAGGGGAGACTTGGACGTGTACTTGTAATGCTTTGGATGTGGATCAGCGCTTCTGGACATTAGGTGACCTCTGTATTGTTTTTACTTTAATGTTTAGCCAGATAAGGTATTACGAGAACTTAAAAATGGGACTTGAATGCTATAATTCGTCTGCATATCTAAAAGGGATGTGGTTAAGACAGAATAAATTATCAACTGGAGAAATAATATCAGTAGTTACATGGCTTCGGGATTAAAATTTCATTGAATTCAAGATTTGAAAGTTCGTTGAGATTTTGATAGTTTGAACTAAATATGAATCGGGTCGGACGGAGATGATATTTTGAGAATGCCGTCGTGATTTTGGAAACAAACATTAATAAAGTTGGGCAGAGACAGGATTTCTTTTTGGAAATGTCTCATGGTAGGTCTGGAAGGGTCGATCGTGGAGAGATACTCGCGTTTGTATTTTGTTGTTACAGGTGATGTTCAATTCCAAGTGCGTATTGCCGCTAGTAGAGAAATGTTGAAGATGGATCTCGTGGAACAGCTGAACAGAGTTAAATTTTTAAGCCAATGACGAACTGATAAGTATACTTACTACGATATGGAAAATAGTTTTCAAGATGCAATGCCATATTTACTTGAAAAGGAAAAATTGTCAAATCTGTCAGATAAAATTTGGGAAAGCCCTCAATAAGAATCCATAATCAGTCTAACTGAAGAAAAGAGCCTTGTCAAAATGTAAAGAGAAATCAGTGAATGCTTATCAGTTTTATAAAAATGATCATTACGTGGAGGAGTATATCTCAGCATAAAAGGTGATGTATGCCATTTCATGTCGCTGTCATCATGCTGTGCCAGTACAAGTACAAGTTGTTGCTGATTTTGTTAAATTAATAACCCTTTGTGTGCGTTCCAATTGCGGGACGCAATTGTTGCAGGATGGCCGATTGTAACGGACGTGACGTAAGCTGATGCAGCCGCCAGCTAAATTGTGCCTAAAGGAGCCGCCTGCCAACGCATCACGTAGCCTTAGCCTTAGTTAGAGCCAAAGCCAAGCCAAAGCCACCGCCCGCCATATTGATGATTCCCTCTAGCCACAGCCAGGCAGCCGTCACAGCCAGACGGTGGAGCGGAAGGTGTCAATATAAGCCAGAGCCATAACTTTAGCCTTATCTGTAGCCATTGACGATACTTTTTGCATGAACTGATGTTATTTGAAAAAGAAAGATGTGACGTTGACGAATTTAATTTGGTATTCGATTTGATGTATTGTCATTGAGCAGAAAATTATAAAATCCTAAAGTAAAAATAGTCGTATTATTTCCCTTCTTTTACAATAGTTAATTTTTCTGATAGGCACCTGCTTAAATAAAATAGCAATATACGTGAACCTTAATATTGCATTGACAAAAATGTAAACAATAATAGCTTCGAATTCGAACCAATGCAGCAATGGTGTTCTATAGTAATGTAAGTGTTATTAAATAATTACTTAATGTGTTGTTATATAATTTTTATTTAATGTCATTGCTTCAAACAGTTTAAGCTACAAACAAAATAAAGAGTACAATTTAAATACCTAACTTATTGCGCGCAGAGTATGTAGATTGTTTTTCTATTTAGTTTAATTTTGGTCCGATCTTTTCTGGCCTCAGTTGAAGAAGTGACCCAAACTTCACTTCAAACAAAACTTCACTTTTTCTGTCACCCACGCGCCAAAAGATCCTTGTAGGACTCTACCTACGTTATCTAAACTCCTCGGACTTTTAATCCGTTTACAGATTTTAGGCAGGTTAACCCACTTGTTTAACAACTTATGACATCCAATAACAACTGAGATGCCCTCGTTTTGAGTCGGTTAGTAAAATTATTATTATTATGATTAAAACTGCTAATCTTTCTCTTTATAATGATGATACGAAGAAAGAAAAAAAATATATTTCAACTCAGGTTGTTGAAGTTAAAATCTATAATATTTTATACCTATCTACCCCTATACCGAATGCAATATTTTGTAAGTCACATTGAAATGTGTGAGTGTTTAAGTGTTAGGTACTGAAGTACCTAAAACTTAAAGTACCTAGGTATTTGGGTATTATAAAAATTCAGGGATCCAATTTTGATAATATTAGATATTGAATTACTTATTACAACAGACATAGACAATTATGAAATAGATTTATGTTTTCCTTAGTTTTAGAGAACTTGACAAAACATATTAAGTCTACTGATAACGTGTAAAAACGGTTCTAAAACACTAGTACTTACCTTTCATCGGTACAAAGTAGGAACCTAAATAAACAACTACAGATTACTCTCTAATATGGTATCCATTATCCAAGTCAAGCATTCTGATCTATCACGAAATATTTAAATTGAAATATATTTCATTAAATACCTGTTATTATTGATCCGTGTTATTCTTCATACCTAATAGGTTCCACTTTCATTTTATCCGTCATAACTTTAGTTTAAGTCCTACTTTACAGTCCAGCTGTCAAGATCGATTACAGTGAAACCTGGTTAAGTGAGACATCAAGGGACCTGCAATGTCGTTTCACATATAGAGGTATTCCACTTACCCAGTGTCTCAGATATACAGGTATAAATAAATATCTGTCTCATTTACAGAGGGTTCCATTAATAGAACTGGTAGGTCTTCAATCCATTGGCTACATTTGTTAACATCAACAGCGTTACTTTCTCCACAAATTGCTTTGAAAACTATACCGTTTCTTTTCTTAAACCTTCCATCCAACCATTGCTGCTACAAAAATTATGAATATCGAGCCTTCTCGCGAAATCTTGTGCCCTTTCTTTAATCATCGGTCCACATACCAGAACGTTTTTAACTTTAACGAAACACTGTTCAAGTTCAGGATATTCTGATAAACGTACACGTTTTAGTTTTCCTTGTCCTTCAGAACATTGTGATTCAATTTTATGTTTACTCTGAATTATTCTACAAAGAGTAGATTTTGGCACATTAAATTCGGCACAAACTTCTTCGCGTGTCTTCCCACTTTCATAAACGGATATTAACTTCAGTTTTTCACGTAATGATAACGATTGTAGCTTTCGTTTTGACATTTTTCAAATAAACATCTGTATGATAGTAAAGCGAAACTAAAACTGAAGGTAATTGAAGCTCAAAATTTGTACTTACGTACTTGGAATTACGTGTGGAATTTGTGGGTAGAATAAGATTGAGTAAACAAACAATGTTATCTCAGTTACAGAGGTTTATGCATATAAAATTTACTCGCTGTCTCAGTTATAGAGGTAACTATGATGATAAATCGAAAGAACAAATCCCATATATAGAGGTTTACCTCGTCCCACTAACAGAGGTAATTCAGTGCCAAAGTGTTGGGACCTCAGCATGAGTTCCAGTTATGGAGGTTTCTCACTTATCCAGGTCCCACTTAACCAAGTTTCACTGTATTAAATACACGGAGACTAGAGACTAAGAGAGAAAATGAATAAGTGTCCAATAAGCAGTACCTAAATACCTAACAGTTCAAAAACTACAAGAACGTCAGTTTTGCTTGACGGTATAAAATAAAGTTAGCCGTTAGCGTTACTGTTATCGACGGAGCGAAGTGTGCAGATTTCAGGAATTTAGTATTGTTGACGACTAGAGTAACTAATGAAAATCCCAACTACTCACGTTGTCTGAAGTACCTACCTAATCCTCTATCTACAGTGGTGCCACCCTTATTTAACGTCTTTCCATGGACACTAATACAGAGAGTCGGATTTTCTAATCTCCAGTCTCCATGATTGAAAACCTATTACCTAGTTAATTAAAGACTACCGCAGTATTTTCCAGGTGGCGAAGGCGGTTCCAGCGCAATAACTTTATTTGGAATACAACATTTTTTTGAAATACCTAAGTATACTTAAACTTGTGACGTAGACAGAGCATACTAATATCTACTATACCTACTTATGATATAGGTACTCGTAAATATTCCATTTCACTTGCACGGGAAAGAAAAGAGCAATTCATTCGCCTCGCGTGTTTAAAAGCGACACATAATTATTTATTTCATACAATGTTTTACTTGTTTCGGATTTTCCAATTTACTAAAAAAATAGCTAATCATAAAATATCATAAGTTCACCAAC
The DNA here is from genome assembly GCA_905404135.1 of Hesperia comma. Classification (NCBI taxonomy): domain Eukaryota; kingdom Metazoa; phylum Arthropoda; class Insecta; order Lepidoptera; family Hesperiidae; genus Hesperia; species Hesperia comma. Next base: position 6,541,113 of record FR990021.1, on the reverse strand, counting down.
GGTTTCATTTTTACATCATAAACAATACTCTGACAAGTGTTTTAGAAGAATAATTTTTTAGAGACAATAACGTCATTTTTTGCCTCGTGAGTCGTGACCAACGCAATCCTGTAATAGGTATTTACGGTCTACGACTTAAGACCATAATTATTTATTTTATATTAGTTATAATCTATTTGTATTCGGAAGCACGCCTTGCAATGTTGCAACGAGCGCCAAACGGACATGCATAGCCGTCTTTAAACCGCATTCGTAATTCGTACTTAGGGCTTGCATTTGCTAACACATAGCGACGATAGATAGATTATAGTTAGTAAGAGATGGCTAACAACTACACTTTGACACGTCTGTTTCAGATTCCGAAGGCTTGACCACGTTGTCTCTTTCTTTCAGTTCAAATGCATCGGCCTGAAATAAATAATTAAAATTATTGTATTAAATAAATAAATAAATAAATTGTTACAATAGAAGTATAATGCCTGCTTCGTTAAAATCACTAACTAATTCTAAGTCATCTAACTCTAGTGAATGTACATTTAGAGAATAATTTTATTATAAGGTTTCAATTTATAAGGGCACAATGCAAGGGAAAGGGTCTCCTTGTAATCGAAGAAGCCACCACTAAAGAGTTAAAGGCCGACCTAAGCACCTATAAATATTTACTGTGCTATCGAAAGGCCTCTAACATGAGTACCTAAATCAGTGTATTGCCATCTAATGATGTCAATTATTATTTTACGTTACATCTAAGGCTTGGAAGCGCCTCAGATGACTCACTTCTGCAACCAATAGTGGTTTTACTTTTACTTAGTCAAGCAATTTGCTTGACTTGGTCCATCATGTAACATAAGTAGGTACTATATAAATAATTAGAAACTTACCTTTGTTTCTCTATATTCTCTAATTTTTCTGGCTAGTGTAAGAAAAGCTTCCTCTATATTTACGTTGCTCTTGCAAGACACTTCGAAAAACGGCATATCAAAATCATCTGCAATCTGAAATCAGCAGAAAAAGTTAAAAGGGTAGGTACATTGGTTGCCATGCCAGATTTCCGTATTTTGAAGGGTCGTGGGTTCTACTCCCAGAGACGCAGAAAATAACGATTTGTTAAAATTTTTGTTCTCCAACTTGGTGTGTCTTTGTGTCCATTGCACCACCGACACAGGAAATCATCGTAGACGATACAAGAGTGTAGGTAGTGTTTATTTATTTAAAAAAGGGTGTTGAATTTTCGGTAGGAGTAGACAGGTAGGTAGTGCCTCTACATTTCCACTCTTAATATTTTATAAATTGTTCTTACCAGTTGTCATTTTACTTAGACAAAGTCCAAGTTTAGGCACAGATTGTGCGCGTTAAAAAAATCCATTTTGATTTGTTTGGTACGTACCTACCAAAGTCCAGACTCCAGACTGTAATTATGGATCTCGTACAAACGAGTCTTTAGTTATGGCAGTTTATTTTGTAATAGACTTAGGTTACCTTAAACCGATTTAAAAAAGCAGAAGGTTTTCAATTCGACTGCATTTCGTGTTGTATTGATGTAAGTAGGTAGTTATTTTATTGTCTAATTGTCGATGAGGAAGCCGGTATTTATCTTCGTAAAAGTTGTATTAATTAAGCATCATAATTAAATAATATGCGAAGATTCGTAGACTTGGTTACAACACTGAATATTACTCATACCTAATAGGTATTAAGTAGGTATAATCATGAGATCTGCTTACCTTTTGTCCTCTCTCCTTTGGAACAGCTCGGTGGTTCTCATGGACGTCGCATTTATTACCAACGAGCACTTTGATTACATCGGGGGAAGCATACTGCAAAATAAAAAATAATACATTTTGAACACATCAAAAATAAAAACCTATATAATATATATACCTAAGTCTAGAAAGCAAGGAGCCAGCCCAAATCTTCCACCGCTTCTTTTGATATCTTGACGTCAAAATCGGCATTATGAGTAAAGATAACCCGTAAATGCATGCATCTTATCACATGGTTTATCAACTTCCTACCTATTGTGTGAAGCTCTCACTGCAATTCATGTCGTGTCCTTAATTTTTTAAAAGTAAAACGAGCAAGGCGAAGAGATTGAATGCAAATATAATGTAACACTTCCGTAGTCCCAAAAGCTTTATCAGTGCTAAAAGCGATTTTGCGAGATTTCGAACGGTTGTTCACGTTTTACGAGGAAGAAAATCCTGCTTATTGCTGTGTGGGCGGTTTTAACTTTAATGTAAATAGCCGATATGAGCTGATGAGCCACTTTAAAGTAAGCGGTCACCAGCGGCTATAACGCTAAAGGCCAAATTGGGGACCAGCATTATTTCTGACTGCCTATATTACCCCCTTATGTGAAATTTCTTTCCAATAGGTAGATAATATTTATGTATGTTGTAATATCCTGTTTGTGCACAATAAAAAATATTTGTATTTGTATTGCAAGTTGCAACCCAAAAGGGAGAAAAACTTCAGCTATCAAAACCTTACTTTAGAGCCGTCTTGTAAAATCTACTATTAGGCTCAAGTTGATTACCAATAAAATCTGTAGGCATTAGTTAGTACCTATTAGGCGGAAAGTCTCATATTGTGGTAGGTGCTACTACAACTTAACTTAGGTACCTACTTGTCGTCTTGTCATTAAAAAAATTATTTCATAAGTACCTATAAAATATCCTCATTCTTTTGTTCTCTGATATGGTATGGAAGCCACCATCATCATTTTATCTATTTTTTGTTTAAGTAAAAAAATATTTTAGTTTATCAATCTTACCTCTTGAATATTCCGGAGCCAGTACGATAAATGGTTGAAGGATTCGAGGTTCGTGATGTCATACATGAGAATGATGCCCATAGCGCCACGGTAGTATGCCGTGGTCAGAGTCCGAAACCTCTCCTGTCCAGCTGTGTCCCATATTTGGAGCTTGATTGGCACTCCGTCCAAATTTATGATCTTCTGTTTGAAGTCTATGCCTGAAACATTTTAAACGATCGCAGATGAATTTACTGTAGGGATATGTTTAAGAATTAATTTCATTTTAATTATTTCCAAGTTAACATAATCTTTTGTTGAAATTGAGCTGTTTTATTGAAATTGAAATGAAGTTTTTTCGTAGTAGATTTTTGAAAAACGCTTTTCGTAAGTCAAACTATAGTTAGTTTGTCATCGCTTCAACAAATCAAAATAGGTAAATCAAACAGGCGAACCATTGTAGGGAAGAAAAGAACAAATATAAATTCCAAACATAAGGTTTTTAAGAACTCAACTGTTCTACAGTGCAATCCGTCGTCGATCCTATAATAAAATCACGACCCACCGTCTAGACAAAACAAATAATACAGGCATTGTTGAGTGTGACCTCAATCTTCAGCGTCAATCAGAAATAATGCGATTGCCGATTAGTAATACTTAAACATAGCAACGGTTAAATGCAGTAGATTTTTATTTTATTTTAATATCCGACTAATTACCAGACGAGCCACCTGTTGTTATGTTATGACCTTCTTCCCTGAACAGCAGTAACACCAAAGGCAACGCGATGTTGGTCAATAAAGAAAGGAAGGGAAAAACAAAATAAGTGTTAAATAGATTATCAAGGTATTTAATATTTTTAATACAAAAATACCTACAGGTATCTTGTTACTTCGAGGGATTAAATTAATAGGCATCGGTTAGAAATAAAATTTTAATTAAGAAAAAAGTATGGTAGAATTTTGAGTGGAGTGGATGTCTAGTATGGACCTACTTACGTTATATTGACTTAAGTACTCTCTGGGATCCTTGTAACCTGCTAGCTGGGTACGAGAATTTACAATATTTAAACGTGAGCGGATTTTTAATCTGTTGTCAATTTATGCACTTACTCTAAGTGTTAAACACCTTTGTATACAAATTTTAATTCAAAGTGTCTGATTAAGATTGAAGTATAGAATTGGGATATTATTTGTTAAAAGAATTTGTTCATGAAACCTGCCTAATTCAATTCTGTGGAACCAATTTAACAAACGCTTAAGAATGTTTCTATATTTAAAATTTTAAACTTGGATGGAACTGTATTTCTTACTATACCATTGTTTTTTAACAAGCTAGGTATTAACAACCACGAAAGGAGAGAGAGGTTTAAAAGCCTAAATACATTTTGTTGCAGTTTAAGATGGTTGTTGGTGAAAGAATATGGCTGGTGCATACAAAGTGAAGTGGGAAACCTTTTCTCGTTCGTATAATTATCTCACAAAGAACCAGGTAAACATTCAAAGGCGACCTCTTACGAACAAATTATAACTAAATGGAAGGCCATATCGACTCTATAGATAGAGATAAAAATATTTTTGGTTAGCGTTACAATATATCTTGTTTTAAATTATGTGGTACCAAAAGGTACCTAATTAAATTACTTTAAATGTCAGACATTGATCAATTAAAAATTCTATGAATATTTTTAAACACATCGTTTTTCGATGGGACATGGTTGTTGCTCGAAACCACAAGACGAAGAACAATAAAATTTACGTGGCAAGAAACCTAAAACAAAAATCACCTGACTGACAAAGGATCGTAAAACCAAAAGTAAATATTTTACTCACCTATTGTGGATATGTAAATATCATAGTATCTTTCGTCGCAGTATCTGTGCACTATACACGTCTTCCCAACATTAGAATCGCCTAAAACCAGCAATTTATATGTGGCAGAAAAGTCTAAAGCCATATTTTTTGTTTACTTTGTTGTGAGAAACGCGGGTGGGAGCTCAAAACATCAGTCGAACTGTCAAAGTAAGAAAAATCGATGAGGGTAAGGGCGCATGTGCAAACCACCCTTGTATCGCAACAAGTAAGTATAGTCGTGACGTCCACTGGGACTTGGATTTTCCCAGCAACTGACAATGACAACACTACTTTTGTGGTGCAAAAAATGTTTGAGGTTACTTTTAAATTGAACAAAGTAAAAACAGAATCCGTCAAGCGTCTCAAATGGACCAACTATATTAAGTCAAAATATTCGTATAGAAATGTGCACCTAAGTGCAATTAATTTAAGACTTAAAATTACACTGCAATGAGCCTTCACTTCATTTCGCATATTCTTTATGCTTAACAATTTTATAATTGGATTCTCTTTTATAAATCTTAGATCAATCTAATGCAGCTTAAATAGTTATTGCAATTATAAACTCTAATGCTTATGCTTTACGGAGCAACGTAAGATGTTGGTTGTTACTAATAAAGTTAAAGTACATAATCGTCCAGGTGTTACCTAAGAATAAAAGTCGACCTGCTTTGATGTACCTAAGTAATGCTACCTAATGTGCGGCCAAATCTTCATTATAAGGTACTATGATTTACTTTCCTCTTAAATGAAAAGACATAGAACATGATATTGTTAGCATTTTTGATCCATTGTGAAATTCGTGTCTTATTATAAGTATGGGTGATACCTACCTATAATTCAATAGTCACAGGTTATTTCTAAGTTAGCACTTTGCTTACTATGAAGAGAGATAGTTAGGTACGTCGTCAAACGTTGGCATATACTTACATATTGTACAAAATATAAAAAATGCTCCTTATTCCAATATTATACCAAAGATATCAAGGAGAGATACAGTAAATAATGGATTAAAAGTTGAGTCCAAATGGTGGACCCGTCCCAAAAAGTTGTGATTACTTTTTGAATCGGCTGTAAAATGTTCAGAAGTTTATTCACGGGTAAATATTTTCTTGAACTTAAATCCTTCGTATCGAAAGGATTAATCTCACCGGGTCCTGTAATATGTAAATCTGTATTTATGTATTAATGCGTCTCGAGCCGGCGATTTGCTATCAGTTCTTTGTTCTGATGTATTTTTATCCCATTTTAACACCAATTCATGGTAGTTCAAGGTTAGGTAAATCCGTTTAAGGCAAGGAATTCTCGCGTACAAATTGTTTACAAGAATAAACATCATTCATTACTTCACTTACTGACTTTATTTATTTATTGCACTTTCATTGTCCTTTATTTTTACATTAAGTAAATGTTCTTCTTTGTTTTAACGGCGTTTATTCTGATTATAATTTAAGAGGTCAATTTATTTAATACAAGTTAATAACACTAAATTAATTAATAACCAAATGCTCACACATTTACAACCCCGCGCTGTCATTGCCTTTGTTACGGATGGCTGGGAATTAAGTAGGACATCACGGATTTCCGCGACAATGTGATATTTTTCTGTCACATAAATGTCTACCTTAGCTACCCTTGTCAGGGGTCAGTAACCCAGAAACCTGCTGTATTATTGGTTCTAAGTCACCGTGATTGAAGAGATTGAAGAAATAAGAAATGTTTTATAATCTCTTTTTGAAATAGTTACAAAGTGAGTAAAAACACTCGCACACCAATTTGTTTAATATGTACGTACTCTCAGTGGTACAACGCCCGACATTCTCCAACAATATAGTATAGGTATGCGCCGTGGACTCAGACGACCACAAAATATGTATAAGCAGTTGCTTGGACTGAATAATAAAAGCAACTCATTCTAGAGACCGACATTTGACTGATTTTCTCCTTCTTATTTCATCAGACAAGTATGAACTAAGTAGCTGAGAGCGTTCATATTTTATTGCAAATTAAGCTTCATAATAACACGTTGCATTCAATTTAATGGCACACATCACACTTAGCCCGTAAGTCTCGTAACACAGTAGTCGTTCATACATTACCACGCAGGAAGGAACGGCTTCATTTGTCAAAGAACCGCAAGCTCGAGCCGGCGGCTTAGCGTGATGTATTGTAAATAGCTGCAATTTTGACATTCACATTCCGTTTGCCATTCAAGACGGTCGGTTACTGCTTCTGTTTTCCTATAATTTGCGGCGAATGACAAATGTTCTGTTGTTCCAACATCCAGTCAGGTGCATTGAGATAAAATTGCAGTACTTGCATGTTTATGTATGGATATATCTTTGAAGAATACTCCCTGGCGTGGTTTAATAACTGAAATGTAATGAATGCTATTGTTCTGCTGGAGCTGCTGTCAATAAAACTTTATGAACCCACAGGGCGTGTAGAGTTGATTCTCTGTAAAGAGTAGGTAATGTAGCTAACTGAGATGAGTTACAAAGTAAATTGATGGATCGCTAGTGATAACAATACTAAATAATAATTTAATCAAGTTTCGAGTACTTCCGGGTAACGGTAACGAGACATGGACATAGGTAGGAAATGTCTCGTCAAACTTCCATATCTATTTACTTAAAGGATCATCCCTTTGAACGCGCGTGCACCAAAGGTATTTTGCATTATATCTGTTAGGTACATCTGCTCAGGTCTAAATAAATATTACATTAGTAACATCTAAATGTCTCATTGTTATACAAGATTAAAAAAAATATGTTTTAAATCTTCTATGCAGAGATAGCCTAGTGGTTAAGAATTTCGAATGCACAGGGCACGCACTTCTGACTTTTCGAAAATATATGCGTTTGAAGCATATAAATTTAATGTTACTCTCTATAACGGTAAAGAAAAACACCGCGAGGAAACCTGGATGCAAGTTGCAAAGTTGTGTGAAGTCCGCCAATCCCCACTTGGCACCGTGGTGGACTATGGCCTTGACTTTCTTATTCTGAGAAGAGACCCGTGCCCAGTAGTGGGACAGTTATGGGTTGTAATGAATATGATAATGTTTTTATTAATTGAAACGAACTTTATTTTCAAGAATTTTTAAATAGGTATTCTTTGAATATTGTTTTCATACTTTGCCCCTTACTTCCGCATTATCCATTAATAGATAGGTACTAAAACTTTCAGCTTCGAAATAAGATCGCTAAAACCCAACATAGATAAATGATTTCTCCTCACGTAAATCCAATTACAAGGGTATGTATCTGATGGTTATTAATAGCTGTTTTCAAGAGAGCAATTACGTCTTGAGATGATGACCCTTGATAGTCCTAGCTCATCAGGAATATTAATCAAGGGGAACCGATGTTTCGGAAAATGATCACTTTCATCTATCATTCATTACTGAATTAACATTAAATTGCAGTTTACCAATGCAACACGCCTGTTTAGTATGATACATAGAGTCTTAAGGGGTTGATAATGTCGTAAAAGGTGGGGATCGTGTATAATGATGAAAATGGTGAGTAGTCCTTTTTCGATATCAGACGAATTAAGTATAAATCGTTGGTCTGACATTCGGTACCTACTCTGGTCTGGTCTGGCAATCGGCACCACTTGCACTGCTTGGATTGCGTACTACCCCTTTCACCTTTCACCAATCCACAATGGAGCAGCGTGGTGGAGTATGCTCTAGGCCCGTTCAAAAATGAGAGTGAAATATTAATGTGCGATAACATAAAATTGGATTACCTCAAGGTTGGTTAAGATGCGTTGGTTAAGATTCATACGCTGACCATTGAGTTACTTTAGTACATAATATCTCAATGACGCTGACTGCTCTTTATTTATTATCAAAAATAGCTTGTGCTCTATCCGTGAACCAAATTAATTAGGCATCAACTCATAATAAGCGTTACGTAATGAACTATTAGCTTGAGAAGTAAGATTTATAGACGGCATAAAAATATTCAATCACGAACATAAAATATAACTTACATCACCATTATCATTAAAAAAAACAATCAGTAACTACAGACCTATAAGTCTGCTACCGGCTCTATACACCATTATCATAGCAACCCATAAATTTAATGTTCTATTGCTCCGACTTAGGGGTGCCTACAGGCCGTAGTCCACCACGCTGGGTAATTGGCAGTCTCCACAAACCTTAAGAAGATTATGGAGAACTTTTAAGTGTGGACTTCACACGATATTTTTAATTCACCAAGGCAAGAGATTTATAATTTTCTACATATTTTTTAAATATTAGAGATGAATGTAGGGTTCACACCCCTCAGCTATTACTGCTTGAACATAACTTTATATACTTACGTGAACAAACGTGAACGTGACAAACACGAATAAATTCTGAGAACTTGAAAAATTAATTAACAAAAGTTCAAAAACTACCAGTTGTTACAATATAATCTGATAGTATACAATAAACAGTGACTGGACATAGTCAGTGCTATCGTCATCGCTTGCTAATATCTATTAAACTATCACTTTCGGTCGCCGCGTGTTCTATTGTCTGTGATATGATCTTTTTTCTTAATGAGCCTGCAGATCCGGCTATCATTTGTTCGTTACCTAATGATGACGCACTTGTGAGAACTACCAAGCAATTTCTTTTTAAAAATACCAGTGCATTGCCACATACCAATCGTGGGCGACTATTAATGATAATTTGCTTCAGACTCAACCAACTTCATTAATCATACCGTAGCAAGGCATGCAGGTGAGGTATCTCCACGAGACTAAAATACGAACGGTACATGTAGACGAAAACAAAAAGTGAAAATAGGAACTGATGAACAGTAGCAAGCTTATCGGATATCTATAGCAATAAATAAAGATGAAGACATGTAGACAACGAAAAGACATTGACTTTAATATTAATGACAATAATATCTAAATGGAATTTATTAATTATAATTATTAGATATAATTTTCCAAAACGACCACTTTGGAGTGTTTGTCGGATTGATGTTTGAATTGAGTTTTTATCTCTTTTATTAAGCCTTATCATCTTAATTATGTCAAAACCGTGTAGCGTTACGGATGGTGAATCAAAAATTTGTAGATAATAAGTAACTAGTGCTTCTACTACTACTACCACTAGGTATTTACAACCAGCAACAGCTTACTATTTGCAAGTATCTATTTGATTTAAGTAATTTTTAAAAAACTGTTTATTATTAATACTTTATTTCAGATAGCATTTCAAAATTGCACGTAAACAAAGTCGCATGAATATCCGAGTCGCCAATAATCGCATGACGTTAAAATATTTCCGGTTTTACTAACGAGACAAGTGACAAGAGACGTGTTACTTTAGGAATAAAGATTCGTCGCGATATCGATAACAGCTTCTTAATTTTGCGAGGAGATTGTTTGAGTGGAGGCCGTGTTGAGGTCAAACTCAGACTGCGTTGAGTGAGCCGGGTTCCGGGAACGTGTGACAAGCGCATGTATTGTTCGCAAATTGTTGCGTGCAAGGTCCCCTGTAAATGTCAATTTTGTAGGCGCCGGCGCCTGCCAGTCCAGTTTAAACATTACTTATTTCTGCCGTCTCACGCACAATGGACTTACACAAAATTATGTTGTATTTTAGATTTCTACTTCGAATTGGCCAACATTGTTCGTGTAACAAAATTGTATGTATTAAGTTCTAATATTTCAGTTTAGCTTAGAAAACGGAACACTTATATTGTTTCAAACAATATACAAACAATTTGTTTGTTATTGTTTCGGTTAATTTGATGGAAAATAAGACTTAATATAAACCCACTCAACAATTAAATAGACAAAATCTAGTGAATTCCAGTTTAACTTAATTCACGAAACCCAGGTTTTGTGACCTTTAGAGGGTGATTACTAGGTATTAGTTAAAATTTTCTTCTTAATTAGATTCTATGCCACATTGATAAAACAATGGGAAGTTATCATCAGCTGACAATGAAAATCATATTATTTAGTTGTAGCTATTCGTTATATAAAATTTTAATGACCTTATAATTTATAATGTAGCAGTGATAACCTAGTGATTAAGAACTCCGCTTCCTATTCGGAGGGTCCCGGTTCGAATCCCAGGGCACCTCTGACTTTTCGGAGCTATGTGCGTTTTAAGTATTTAAATGTCACTTGCTACGTTGCTACAAACGGTGAAGGAAAACATCGTGAGGGGTTTCCTCATGATGATGATGACCTTATAATACGACACTCAAATGTTTTATGGTCGTACTTTGGAAACTTTTATTTAAATTTTAATGAAGTTTTTGCTATTGATTCCCCTCATAGGCAGCGAACCCAATTACCAATGTTATATAGAATAAATAAAATAAAATACTTCTTCATAAATGGTTTATACATTTTTTTGTCTAACCCGTTCATTATCCATGATAATTTGTTACTCGAAACGAAAATGTATAATGTAAATTAATTACAATCAAAATTAGATTTTTCTTCATAAAGTAGCTTGAGCATAAATTGCATTTAATTTATAACTGTTGTCACTTTATCGCGAACCATCTTACGGCAGATTAGCAACCGGTACGCTCCTCTGTTTCTCTCGGCCGAGTGATTAAGCATCAGGCGACCATCACAAACCAGAGCCTTGAAATCTGAGAACTTAGCACATGCATAGATTCCATTATACTAGACGCATATTAATTATTGTCATTTTAGTAGATACCATTTACCTGTCTCACATTGTTTTGTAGTAACATTAATGATATATATTAATTATGTAGGTACATAATAAGTTATGAGTGAGACCCTTCCATTCTTTTTACTAACAACCCGACGCTAAGTTCGAGATTTACATAGGAGGGCCCCATCTGCTTTTTTAAAGATTTTAACGCCCTTATCCGACGTGTTAAATGAATTTAGGAATTTCAAATAAGTTAACGACACTATAATGATAATAGGTAATAAAAGTTCTAACAATATTGTAGTAAATGATGCGTTTATCAGAATAAAAAGAATGTATTTATTGAGATGTAAGAATGTAGAAAAGGGTACCTACCCGGAGGAAGGTTTCGTTACCTCTCCTTGTCTCTCCAATAACATACCTAATTGTATTATTGAATCAAAAGCTGATGGTTTCATATGCCTAGTTTTGTCACGAATATGGGACTCGGCGCGTCAAAAATTTAATGAAATAACTCCATAAATCGTTGAATATTGAAAACAAAGAAAGTTTCCGTAACAGCTGCGGAAATTCATTGGTTTCCTGTTACTCATCATTCAGTGTATTATATGACATGCCATTCAGATAATTTTCCACAGAGCAAATTATAACTCCCAAAGGGCTTGAGGAATCACGGACCCATAATGATGGGGCGTTTTTCGCTATGCCACTTTGACCTAGCGCTAAATCACAACGCTCACCGTTTAGTTATAGATTGGATAATAAATCGCGTTTCACTTAACATTAGACGAGCCAAACGAACCGTTCATAACTTTTATTGCGGAGAATTTATGACCACAAGTCGAACAGTCAACAACAGTAAACATAAATCGCGAACAAAAATCGACAACGACATGAAAACAAGTAGTAGGATAATAAAAGTATTTGTCATGTTTACGATTAACGGGGGTAAATGTCCTGAGCCAGTCAACCTTTGATGTATACACCTTTTAAAGAATGTTTCTCGAGATTTCTTTCTCGATTTTACGACTTAACTTTTTGCGTCGACTAATTTTACAGTCTCGGAGCTCGTTTGAAAAATCTTTCGTTAGAAAATTTACAACTTATTACTCGTGAGTTATTAAAGACTTGTTACTTTTGCCACGTTTTCTCAGTAAACTCGTAAAGTTATTTATTTGCGCTGTAGGTATGTTTTATGTTTTACTTTTTTATTTATCTGTTACTATCAAGCGGATTTTCCCTTTTTGAAATCTGCTTCGCCATAGCCGAATTGAGCCCAAATTGGCAAATGCCCAAGTTAGCATATTCGGGCACACCTACACCTCGTTATTAAGCTAATGTGGCTCTGTCATCATCTTTACCCAGAAAAAGCTAATCTCGTTGATCAAATTAATGGTTGACAGGACTGTTAATACTGTGATCGATTGGATATTGGATATACGAAATCGAACTTGTGTTGACTAATATGAACTATTAAGGAGGGCTTTGCACAACTCTTTCTTAAGTGAAACATAACATTTTCCAATAGTGATGTAATAAAGCAAACAAAGTCGAGAGAAGCTTGATTAATGGTCATAAATCTCGACGATTTGCAATATGTAGACAAATGATTGTCGCAATACTCAACGTAACACAATTAATTATTATTAAACGCACGATCTATCCTACTTTCGAGGTGTCTTCGAAGAGTTTATCGATCGTCTGCTATTTGTTGTTGATAGTATCTTACCCGATAATCAATTAACCGGCGCAATAAGAATTGTCTTTTATATTCGATTAGATTCGCCGCCATGTTAGCGACAGGTTTAGCTGGTATTTAAATTGATTAAGTATTGTTTATAATGTCAACAACTACATAGCTGTAGTACCTATTTATTGTTTGTAAGTTGGGATTATTGCAAAATTGTGTGCCGTCTGCCTGAAATATAATAGTCTAATGGTATGAACAATGCCCAAACTGAGTAAATAATTTCATAAATGAAACCCGTATTTTTGGTTACTCATTTCATAAAGTAGACTTTGTAACATGAGACTACGTCAATGTTTGACGTAAGTCCTCAGATAAAATATTTGAACAAATTAAGAAGTAGGTATTATACATGGAAGAGCTGTGTTTTTGTAAAAGTAGTTAGACGTATGTAATTGTATTGTGGCTTCGTGTAGTGATGGGGCGTTTATAGAACGACTTTTGATTTCATATTTAACATTTTAGGGATTTAACGATTCCGTCTAGACCTCTTAAATGCTACTATAACTATACCTATATTATTGAGAAGGCTTGAAAGATTTTAAACAAAGTATATTGGCTCTAGTTGAGGTTGAAGGATTCTTGACCAATACAAGCCGGAGGTTTTTATGTAGCCCAATGAAAACCAGTAGCTGAGGCTCACTACCACAACAAACTGAGTGCGATCTTTTCCATTTGGTGTTTGCTTCTACATATATTAGCTGTTATAGTAACTCTTATTTCACCTGTCTTTACTGTGTCAGTAAGCATTTTTTTGCAATAGGTAAACATTTCTTCTTCTTCTTTCTTCTTATAATACCCGAACACTTTCGACATCGTTTAACGACATATGTATCTAATGAAAGCAACTATTACAGACGTCGCGCGTCGGCTTAATCTGGAATCTGAAGCACTGAAATATTCATTAATTTTTGCCTCTAATGGTCACTCATCCATGGAACGACAACACTCACTGTTTTTTCACTCAGTCGATCACTTAGGATCGTCGCAAGCCGCATTGCTATATTTAGGTTAAAGCTAATTAAGCCTAATATAATTAAAATGACAGGTTAATATAATTAAACTGAAATTGAGCCTAATATAATTAAAATGAAATTCTTTAATAACTTAAGCTTAAAACAATTTCACAGAGAATACTTAACCATCACTATCTTTGTATATTTGCTCGCAAAAACGCAGAAGTGTGTCGGCGATGAACGTTATGTCATCATAAGGCGCCAGTCGCCATGGATTGGATCCGTTTCGAAGATCCGCTACGCAAATACCAGCTAAATACTTACAGTCATGACGAGATTGTACTGAAACGAATAATTTTCCTTCTAAAATCGGCAGCGAAATAACCACGTACGTAATGTTGGAAAGTCAACAGCACTTACAGGGACGGGGCTGCTTTTGACGAATCGCAATGGTTACCATGCCGGATTTTTCTGGGCTAGGTTCGGTTTCGTGCGAAAACACAAATAATACAACAATAATATACACTACGAAATACATTACGAAAGAACAATTAAACATTCATCTGTTACATAAATATCTGACCATTCCGGGAACCAAACTTGGGATCCTGATTCAGTCTAGTAGAGCCCCTACCAACGACTTTGCGTTCGCGTTCGGCATGGAATTCGCTATAATTGCATCACAAACAAACTTCATCTTTCCGCCGAAGAAGGTACATTGCAGATTGACTGCTATAATTTAAAATGCTGTAATAAATATTGCTTACGAGCAAAGCTAAATTGTAAGCACAGATAATAAATTGGTTTTTAGCTAGCGCTGGTTATTTCATGTTCTCAGCGACTCAGGTATAGGCATCGCAATCGTATAGGGTTCAGAATCGTCAAACGTGTAAATCAAAGTCTATGTGTTCTAATTTTGTACAACTAATAAAACCGAATAAACCTATAAATTTGAGCGGCATCTGGCGAGTGGTTTTTGAGTTACTTCGACTTTGAAGTCGGTTATTTTTTTGTAATAAGTTAGTTATTAATTTTAAAAATTAGTAATTTATCCGTCGTCAATACATCGTATTTTTTTTTGTTGCCTTCTAAAACAAAGAAAAATAGCTGACCTAAAAAACGCGAATGTAGGTACTAAACTCTAAATCTAATCAGTGCTCACATGCAATAAATGAGTGTAGGCAGACCACAAAGGAACGCAAATTTAATAGAAAAACGGGACCGAACAAAACTAATGAATAACTCCTGAGTCATTTTTAATAATTAATGTTCTATTCTATTTCTATTCATTTCTAAGGCGTAATGAATGATGACTTTCCTGTGGAATGCGAATTTTATCTATCTAGATATTATCATTGTTTTATATCTGTGTTTGCGGAACAAATATTTTGATGGTATGGTATTCAGGTCAGTGCAATAGGATGTCTTAGATAATTCCACACTAATATTTTTCTAAATCATGTAAGTGGGTCAACGGGTGTGCTCGGACATTGTTAACTATAACTAACTATAGAAGGCTAGAAGGTTACACGAGTACATTTAAAGAAATAGCTTATCTTCCAACCAAGGTACTTACTAACCCTCTTTGTTTGAACGTTGATCGTGTATTACGGAACTCCGAACGCTCAAAGATTTTTGAGTTTTTTACATAGCACACGCACAGACGAGCACCAACGACAATGTTCTTTTAGAACATTGGTTATATTAATCATTTTATAGAAATATATTTGCATCTTCAATAAGCATATACCTATAAATATATATATATTTTTTATTATTTATATTTGCTATAAATTTTTTGGAAGCCTTAATTACTTATTTTATGTGTTTAAAATTTAATTTGCATAACCTACCGATTTCAGTGCAGTTTTTGTAATCGAAAACCTTGTTATTCGGAGTGATTCTTAGCTAGATTTGTTAGAAATTGGTCCAGAAGTTTGAAGGGTGTCAGCCAAAATATCCATTTCATTATGGAAAATATCCATAATGAAATGGATATTTTTAGCATAACACTGATATTAGTCCAGGTTTCTTTTTTTTATTCATAAATATTGACGTGACAACGTCTTATAAATTGGTTTGCCGGGAGGCACTCCAAGAAACTGCGTTAGTAAGCTCCGCTCACGTTCCTTGGTAACAGTGTACAGAAAATGGTACAGCGCCATCTATGATTAAGTAGAGTAACTAGTTTGTTACCTCACTTAGTTGTGACTAATGGTTAATGGTCTAACGGTTAGCAGCGCTAGATGGCGGATGGTGTTACAATGTTTTAAATATAATTCTTTGTATACGTTTACCCCATGAAGATACGGGAACGCAGGGTCAACTTCACAAATAACCACAACTGCTTGCAAACCCAAAATAGCAGTTTATTATAAAACCAAAGAAGTCGACACATTTCCCTTTAAAAAATTTTCTCTTATATAAACTCCACGTTACACTCGTTAGCGCGTTTCACAAATTGGTACAATGCCATCTTGTTTACAAGTGAGGAACTATTTAACAAAAATAAAACATTAAACTTAAATTGCTTCCGCCTTCACATGACGGTTAGACAGTATAAATAAATGTTTTAAATTGTTACTATTATTTCATCCTTCTTCCTACTATACGAATGAATATTCACATTAAAATTATTTTACCACTTAAAGTCGTTGTCACGTAAAACTTTCGCCCGTATACCGATGTTACAGGCAACCAATTTTTTTTTAAATCTGGTTTTGAAATCCATAAACCGTAAATACTTTTTATAGCCACGCGAGGTCTAAGGATTTTGCAACTTACAGGATAGTTTCTTATGATTTTTACAAATTTTTGAATGTCGTTTTCAGAGCTTTTAAGAGTATTGTGTAACAATATTAATACGTATATATCAATAATTCATATCCTCATACTCATCTTATTACTAACATCTAATGAAAGGTCGTAATGACGACCATGATATTAAAAATAACATGTGCCAAAATAATATTTCGTGCTCATTGTTGAAAGCTAGCTTTAAGACCTGTCAAATACTTTGCGATTGTTAACATTGTTAAATGAAGGCCAAGTAGAAAATACTTTAGAAGGAAATATGCGTGTAGGTATGCATTATTAAGTCAATGTTTGGTTTTATTATAAAAGGAGATGTTTCTAATCCGGCCCACAACATGTACAGTACCTCGAAAAATCGAGAAAAATCCATGGAATTCGGGAAAAATAAAGATAAATTTCTTAAATGCATACTTTTCTGGTACAAAAATTGTATTAATCATTTATTTTTATCAAGTTTCAACATGGCGTCTTCCCAATTTGTCATTGATCATTAATAACGAACTGTCTACTGTCACTTTAATATGACAGAAATGTACTGTGACAGCCCTGGCGTATCACCTCGCTAAACAATAAACAATAGGGGCCATAAACATGTCGCGCCAACAATAGGGCGCGTGCCCATCTCGAAAGTACGCACGACGCTTTGACCTCACGGCAATAGCCATACGGGCGAAAGTCGGTTGCAAGGAACATACTACAACTTTATTTCGACGCGGGTCCGGACTTAGCGGGAATATTCTCGATTGCCATGAATGGTGCGTGAGTGGTATAAAAAGGGGCACTCGGTAAACGGCGGACATTCTAGTTTCGGAAGCGAAACCAGGAAGATACCAGCGATACCTACGAGCGATTCCAGTGAGAAGTGAAGTAATTTCTACGGACGATACAGTGTTCGACGAGCTTAACAAATAAAGAAGGATGTCCAATTTTGACCTGATCATGTATAGAGATGAAAAAAATCTTACAATTCAGCTAACATAATTTGCACATTAAACAGGCTTATTACTAAATTAAAGCGCTCATAGCCCGGCGGCTTGCGTCGATCCTATGCGATCGACAAAGTTAAGCAACAGCGGGCGCGGTCGGTAGTCGGATGGGTGACCGCTAGTGGCAAAAATTTCTTGAGCGCTTCCGTGCTTCGGAGGGCACGTAAAGCCGTCGGTCCCGGTTGTTATCGATTGATAGCAGTCGTTAAGCCATGTCGGAGGCCTTCGGGCGGCTTGAAAACTTTCGACGCTGGGTTGGCCACTAACCCCTCCACCAACCCGCATTGGAGCAGCGTGGTGGAGTATGCTCTAGGCCTCCTCAGTAATGAGGAGAGACTCGTGCTTAGTAGTGAGCCATTAATGGGTATTAATATAAAATCGAAACAACAAATTATTCATTGGTTTCCTATGACTTAAGTAAATTACCTGTAGCATTTGTTGCGTAATTCAGAACTTGCAAATGAATTTTACTCCCGCCATCTATTAATATGTAGCAACTAACAAAACATAGATCTTCCCATGGGAATGAGATGTTTTAACGCGGTAAAAAGTAGCCTAAGTCATTCTCCACCCTCCTAACTGTCTCCACACACATAAACCATGTCATATTATAGCCCTGTTGCGACGTGAAAGAGCCACAAACAAACAAACAAATACACTTTCACATTTATAATATTAGTATGGAAGTATGGATAGAGCCTGGTAGCAATCTAGATACTGTAGCTTTATTAATTAGATTAATATTAGATCCACAATCAAATACCATTTCTATCGGATAAAATAGTTTTAACTGCAATTGGGTCCCTGTCGGAAAAGTAATTGGAACATTTTAACCCCCGACTAAAAACGAGTAAAAGTTTAGTGTTTGACGATTGAAAGTAAAAATAAAATGAACGTAGATTTCTGCAAAGTGTATTTTAACAGTCTTCAAAGTCAATCTATTTAAAATTATTTTATTAAAAAAAGATTTTAAAGATGATAAGCTAACGCTTGCCGTATGAGACCACAAAAATTTGAGCGACATGTAGCGAATCGTTTTTAATTAATATCAACACATCAAGTTTATTGCTTTCAGCGTGAGAAGCAGATTTCAACTGCCAAACAAATATAGAGGCAGAACCCTTAAATCTTTTTTTTTTTAATAGATTAGGGGGTTGAAAACAAAAAATGAATTAATTAATCAGCAAGCATATCTTACTTTATTTATTTATTTATTAATACTCTTGCTTACACTAACATTAGGTACAGGCAAGCCTAATGCATTAGCGTAGTTAAAAATATTTGAAGTATAATTAATAAGTACCTGGTTGACCGAGCTTTGCTCGGTTGAAAATTATATTTAGTATGAATCGTAAGAAATACGAGGAATTCCGCCATCTATTCAGGAGTCAAATCATACAACTGTTCACTGAGCACAAAATTCATTTTACTTATGTTACGGCCAAAGGATCTCAACAGCGTGTTTCACAAAGTTGTACAGCGCCATCTAGTTTCATACTACTGAAATTTCAACACGTTACAAACAGTACCTCATAGAAGTTAACTGTGTGAGCGAATTAATTGCATTTTAAATAGGTACATACTTAATTAGATAAATTCATTGAACTTTCCTTCGTACTTTTCGCAGGCTTAGGCAGTCCCCGACTGAAATTTTTATTTGCGATAAAATGTATTGAATGTTTATGATAATTAAACAACATAAATAAATATACTTTTAGTTTAATGAGCAAGTTGTTAGGCGTACTTAAAATTTTATTGATTCTATTTACAACAATAGTAATTTCATCGATCTGACCATTATTTATTTAAAACTTTATTAAAATATATTATTAAATCGATAATAACAAAACTAACATTTATTTACAAATATTCTCGTAAATATCACAAACGCACGTTAAACTATCACTACGCGTCCTGCGAGGTCAAGCGAGATAATCGCACTGATTTTTAATTTTATTCAAACAGAAAATAGGTAGGTATAACGCAAAAATAGCGCTTCAACGTAAGAATGAATATTAAAAATATATTCGAGCGCCATCTAGTTTCATACTACTGAAACAAACAAACCGTATCTCATAGAAGTTATCCTAATGTTTCATAGATGGCGTCAGTTCAACACGTTACAAACAGTACCTCATAGAAGTTATCCTAATGTTTCATAGATGACGTCAGTATGATGTTTTTAAAATCTCTTTATCTCGGGAACCGAGCTTTTCTCGAACCTGGGACCTTGATAAATCGATTCCTTGAGCCGAAAACCCCCTAATCTGTAACTTTCATGAAAATCTTTGCAGCCGTTTCCGAGATCGTGATTATATATAAATAAATAAATAAATATACAAGAATTGCTCGTTTAAAGATATAAAATTATATTAACATTATGACCAACATATTCAAAATCCATATCAATAAAAAAATCACATAAGTTATAAAAAATACAATGAAATCAATTTAAACGTCAAATCTTCTCAATAAATTCCGTTAATTATAATTAAATTATCAATTATCAATTATAATTATTTTATTAAATGAAAAACACAAACTTTAAAAAATAAAAATAAAAAAAAATTTTTGAACGTACCTAGCCAAAAACAGAAAGGGTGCGTACAGACTATATAACAAAACATGTTTTGTGAATGTTATCGATATGTCTTACAAAAACACATTGTGTCTTGTTATATGTTTCATTGTTAGACAACAATGTTAGATAGTGTGGACGTGTTATAAAACAGAAGTTATATAACATGTTACATTATCTGTACGCACCCTAAGGAGTATGTCTCCCGGTATGATTTGAACCCACAATCTTCGGTTTCAGCGACCGAGCCTTGCTAGTTAGGCCACGGGAGATTTATGTTTGAGTGGTTCGAAATTATGTGAATAAAAATAGTTCAACTCATCTTTGCACAAAGGATAAACCTTGTATTTATACAGTGAATTTTGTGCGTGAGAAAAGCTACAGTCAAAATACAAATAACATAGTCATTTATACAAATCCGTACTAAAAAATAGTTCAAAAATTTTTTATTGCGTGAAGCTCAAAATTTCTTTTTATAATATCAATTTTTATAAAAAAATTATTGAATTACTATTGGAGATGAACACGTGTGTAAATTTGGTGGGTCATACAGTCATGCCAGACGTGCTTATTTATTTATTTATTGGGTTAAATAACTATCTTAAAGTTTAAATTATACTGTTTTTAAGAGTACTGTACAATCCATACAGGATTCTTAAAACAAATCTCAATTTGGTAAATATAAGTTTATGGAACATTTAATTCTGTATCGTTGCTAGAAAAATCTAATGATTTATTTTCGGAATCGCTGCTGTCATCGAGGTTGATAATGAATTCAAGCTATTATGTTTTTAACCGACTTCAAAAAAGCAGGTTCTTAATTCTACCGCATATATGCTTTGTAACCGACTTCAAAAAAGGAGGAGGAGTTCTCAATTCGTCTGTATGTTTTTTGTGTTATGTGTGTTACCTCATAACTTCGTACTAGGTAAACCGATTTCGATTATTCTTTCGACATTCAAAAGCTAATGACTACCGTCCCGTATAAATTTGAGCGACATACTTCGACTGTTAAATGTTTATCAAATAAAAACAAAAAAAAAATGTTCATAAATTGCTGGGGATCGATCCTCCGACTTCCTGTTTGGTAATATTGTTACGATGATCTTTAGGCCACTACACCAAAGATGCTTTTGAATAGTCTTTCGAAATTTGTGATAATTATAATGATCATGTCAATTTTATTTTGTCTTGGCATGACGGTATGTATGATTTTAACTTCCACCAATATGTTATTATTAGGTATCCGAACAAAACACTTCTCACTTAATTTTCTTCTTTTATGACACTGTAGGCAACGCCATATCACTTTTTGTGCTTTATTGTTAACTGCTGCTTCATTCAACACCGTATACAAGTTTAACTCTCGTATAAAATCACTATAATTCCCTTTTATTTCGTCACAGATTCCTTTATCTTTACTTATACGAATTAATTAATTCACTATGCAATTAATTATAATACTTGTATGCATTATCTTTCACTTTGTTATTTTAAAAACTTGATTTTAAACGGAGCCTACTTTAATTGATCGGCGATTGCAGCGCCAGATAGACTGCCAAAAAAATTATAATCGTTTGAGTGTTAGTATCATGTAAATACCAGTGTTAGTATCACTGAATAAAAACACTGTTATTTTGAAATCACAATCAGAGCCTTCAATTTTATTTATATATAAAAAATATAGAATAGATAAGGTATATATAGGTATAAAAGCATGTTTTGTCAGCCCTAATCTAGATCTCTACATTTGCTTATAAAATAACTGCTATGTAACTTGACCATTTTAGTATAAATACTGCTATCAATTCTATCTCATTCATCTATGTTATACCCAAAAATAGAAACATTAAGGCTATTAAAAGTCTTAGCATAGGAGCATTGGACGTGGGCCGTATAAATGGCAACAATAAAAGAAATTGTCAGTAGGCGTGATTCCATATAAGTAACGTGCCTACACTGAACAAGTTATTCAGTTGCGGAATTATTTACAATGGAATTATGGTGTTGGCGCGAAGTTAAATACTCCTTTAATACAGATATAATAATATAATTTCTCAGGTACAAGAGCTTGCCAGATGATATTATGCTAATGCGCCATTCATGCGCGTCGGCGGCTATTCTGGACTGGAGTTAACGTGGCCAATGATGATAGCATAACTAATAAACATTATAATTTTAACAGGCTTCAACCCATTATTGACCATGGATTTCTCTTAAATCGAGTATAAGTACATATTCCACCATGCTGCTCCAGTGCAGATTGGTGAAGGGGTTAGTGGTCAACCGAAGTGTCGAAAATGTTTACACACCCTGAATGTAGCATAACGACTGTTTCATTAAAGCAAATCAAAAAGAAAGTGCGAAAGTGCGACGTTACGTAGGTGTCAAAATTGAATCCTATTATGTACATAAATTAATAATATTAGGTATACACATAAATTAAATACTAATCTCGTAAATTAATATCAATCACACAAATTAATATTACTTAATTATGTTTAGCAACATTATTTCATTAAAATCCCAAATCGTTTAAAACGCATGAATTGATTTACAATCTAAACTATAAATAAACGAAGCTGACTTGCGCGGGCGTAAACCCGCCTATCGAGGCGCCACCTGCCCACACCATACAGAACTATTCATGTTATTCAGTTTAAACTTTTTATATGTACTATTTTGCATCATGTCTAACTTCAGTTTAGTTACGAAGTAATTAACCGTGTACAATTAATGCAAATGAATTAACTGGACCGCATTCTCGGCATGTGATTTGTCATTTCCTAACATCGGTGTATTGATGGATTGTGATTAATGACGTGTTTTATAAATTAATGTGTTGAGTTTAATTGCTACTGGTTTATTATTTGTTTGTAGTATTTGTTATAGAATTGTGAAACCAACCCTTAAAACGTCTCATGATCTTCTACAATAAATTACCTACTTACACCCGCAGAGATTAGTAATTAAGTTATGTTGTATGTGTGACATCATAACTTTTGACTGGGTGTTCCGATTTTGAAGATTTTTTTTTTGTTCGAAAGGCAGTGTTTGTCGTGTGATCCCGTATAAATTTGAGCGACATCTGGCAAGTGGTTTTTGAGTTTCTCGACTTTGAAGTCGGTTATTTTTTGTAAAAATTTAGTTTCATCAACATGAAAAATTATAAACGTGCTAGGTATTTTCAATAGGGACACCGATAGATAATATTGATAGTTGTAACACTTGCAATTTAAAATTATGTTCCCTGTCCTATTGTTAAGCAAAAGAGAATCACCTTTTTATAGTGTGTTAATAAATCATTATTTCTTGCGACAAAAGAACATCCTTTTCAGTAACGTTCAAAGTGTTTATCAATCTATACTATCTATAGCCACGATTTGGTATAAAAATTGAACGTTGTAAAAAGTAAAATCTTGATCGAAGTTACTTTTAGACATTGGTAACTTAATCCAGCTCCTTCGAAAGAAGGTGAAATTTTAAATGTTACAGTTGATTGGTCGTTGAATATTGCATTACAGATCCCGTTCTTTACCGGTGTCGCAAAAATTGCAGTTTATGTTTCAAATTACATGTGTAAGGCAGTGGTATTAATATTTTATGTTATTTGTTAATGTTACTAAATGTTAGTAATAGAATATGCTCGCTTATACACTATCAGGTTTCCAGACAAATTCAAATGGAATGTTCTCAAGTTGGTGTTTTTCGACGTTTTTCGACATCAGGGGTTTATGTCAAGTGACTCCTCTGCTTATTGCAATCTACACCATTATACCATGATACCAAATTCTAATCGGAAACAATCCTAATAAGTATAAATCAACTGAATATTAAATAGGCGAAGTGTAGTGTACCACCTAATTGGTACACAACTCTTTATACTAAAAAAGACGTGTGGCACTCGGAGACTGCCGCGGTAAAGCTATTGCATAGCATTTTTTATCAACTTATGCAATTACAATTATATATTTATTTTATTTATTTTAACACAAATCAATTCTTATATAGTGCTGTTATTAATATTCGTCTTGATTCCTCATAACATCATTAATCCCTTTGATTATATACACGGTTAATCCATATTGGTATCGACCGTCGATCTAACGTCATTCGAACCGGAGTACGAAACCCTTCTACCACAATATTTCTCTTGCTCGGACATCCACATAAATTTTTTCTGACACATAATGTCATTATGTTATATTATTTGAAATCTTCCTTTTAATGGAAAGAGCTTTCAGTTTCGGCCTACTACCTCGCTTCTGCAGATCTCTTATCACCACCTCCTGCTGATCTTGCTCCTCACACTTGTTTTAGTAGAGGCATAAAATTCCTCCATTATAATAGGTCATTAATTAAAACAGACACAAATGGAATTATCTTCAGCTCCCTAAAATGTATTGCTGCGTCCCGTAGAAAAATCTATTTCCAAAAATAAGTGTAAAGACTGCTATAAGTTTTTAACCTATTTGTTAACCTATTTGATGAATCTTCGTTTCGTTATTTCTCTTGTGGCTGTATTTTGTTTTTCATTTCAATGTGATTTTCTAATATAATCGTTAAAATATTTCTACGGATATTTTGAGGATTTGACAATTTTATAAGCTTAAAACTAAAAAAAGGAACCAGTTTGATAACAGAAAATTCTTACGTCATAATGGGCGGACATCTCACGGGGCGATTTGACATAATATGATGAAGAGTAAAGCAAACTGTAAAGCAAACTATACAAAATATATTTCTGAACGCACGCAATACAACAACCAAATGTCATTATAGTGTCATTATTTTATGTCATGTATGTCTATGTTATTTTGCATGTTTTAAATCTAAATACGCGATAATTCGACTATTATGAATACATGTTGTCGATTCCAACGCCTTATTTAATCCAGATCTACATGTAATTAATCCTAAAATACCGAACCGACGGGGCGAAAATCAAATGTTTGACAGGTAAGATTTGTATGGGAAATTAAAATTTTCATTTTTAGTATTTTCCTCGCAATTTTTCCATATTTTCTCATCGCTGCAACCTTCCCTGAACTTCCACGAATATTTCAAGACTAAAATTAGCCAAATCGGTTTAGCCGTTATAAAGTGAAAGTTAGTTAACTCAGTTAAAAGTTCTGGTATTTATCGATAGATGTCACGAGTGGGGGGTGTTAGGTGTTTTCGTTACGAAATTTCTCGATTCGGTCTCCACGCTCAAGGCCCGCGATAAAAGCTATGCAATAGATTAAACCTGTCCCTAAGCCATCAATCAAACGCGACGTAAGCTCCACCTAGTTGCTGGTGCTTAATTTAGTAAGCGAGTGCAATGCTGGAGCTAGGCGAATACTTAGGTTACAAAAGGAATTTTTATAAGAATGTATACCTATCACTTATCCCTTTAAAAGATAAATCGTGAAATTTTAGTTTAATTATACCTACAGACAAGTTTTGATCTAGTTACACGACTATAGGTAATAAGTTAAAGGACTACCTACTATAAAATTATGTAAAAGCTTCCTAAGATATTTTCAATCAGTGGACTCCAAATAAGATTATGCTCCGATAATATCATAATGGTGGTGATAGTTCATTCATTCTGGTCACTGGTGATTAGGTGCGTTTGCTGAACAATGCTTTATTGTGCAATTATACCTACTATCGCTTGCATTTCATCTTAGAAATATCTCCGGGATCTACCCACGCGATTCTTTTATTGAACCTTTATTATAATTCATCGTACATCGATAGCTTAATTTAGGTGATGATATAGACCGCAGAACAATAGTAGTAATGGATAGGTAGGTGACCAGAAATGTTATTGAAAATTTGGAGCGTTACGTCATAATCACTGCTCATCGATATTACCGCGTACCTACTGTCAAGGTGTTCGTTGTGTAAGAGATCCGTTCGGTGTCATTGACATTACATGATTAAGGGACGAGAGTTTTGCAGTGAGAGTGAGCACGTTGAACTCCAAATCGATGATATTTATTAAGTGGGCGCTATTGACTGATTGCGATAGTAAACGTTCAGTGATTGATATTAAAGATTTTGTTACAGTGATGGAGGTAGATACGAACGATATGCAGTTTTTTAATCTCGATATGGATTTATGAATCATTAATAACAGATTGTATAAGGCAATAATGAAATTACGACAATGTCGTATTTTGAAGTAGTTATAAGAGTAATTTATTTATGATTAAAAGTGTTTCTTAATTTTGTCCTCGGGTAGTTGAAATCCACTGTTTAGAGATAAATTTATTTTATCTCTATAAATAGATATATTTTATAGATCTATATAGATATGAGTAGGAATTCCTCTCTTTAACAACATACAGGGCGGTAACACATATCGGCCACCCTGTAGTACAAATAGATATGAAGTAAAGAACTTAAAAAACTAAAGTCCTATTGAGAACTTAAGTAAATTGGTTAGTCGTCGTCTGTTTAGTAGCAATAATATTAATTTTAACATCACTATAAAAAATAAAAAAATCTACTTCAACATTCATCGTTAATAAAATGAAATTCTCATAAACTTAATAAAAGTTAATAAAAGCTTTCCTGATTGACCAATGCTTAAAATAGACGTCACATCATCTGAAATATCTATATATTTATATCATATTTATCAGTGTATTATATATTATGATAGTGAATATATATACATTTATTGTTAATTTATATATTATATACAAATTATATATGTATATTTTGTTATTTATATATATTATTTTTATGTGTGTATACCTATGTATAAACTTATTTATTTTACTTATTATTTTATGAAATAATACTTACACTATCAAGTTAATATTAATAGCATAATACCGCTCTTCGTGTATATCAGTTTGGCCTAATGGTTAGCTGGTAGAGAATGCTTTAAGCATTAAGCTCGCCATATGTACCCTATTTGTTTTTTGTGGTCATTAAAGCTTAAATAATTAAATAAATAAATAAATAAAAGTCTATTGGGGATAATTCAAAAATACTCGTCATATCTCGCTCTAATTGAAATTGGATCACACGAAAAGCATATTCAGCAATATCAATTTCGAATATAAAAATAATCATCAAAATAGGCACAAGCAGTAAAAATGTTTACCTTATTGCGTTAAGTATAATATTAATGTAGGTAGTAATATAATCATAAAATATTTTATTTATTTATTTATTTTATGTTGGGTTTATATTTTTTGTACATTCATAATGACACATTGTGATATTATACTTGAGTCGCCGAGCATATGGAATTACCACTGCCCGCCAAAACCTAACTTATTACCTGTTCTCACAGTTCAATTTAGCTTGTCAGAAAAAAATACTGAGGACATTTTTAGATTTTTTAGATAACGCTGTCAATGTTAAATAAAGGTACCTTAATCGTATTGTCCAAAACGCTGACAGGATAGTAAAGAATTCCAGATAGAATTCAAACGGAGTATAGAAACGAGGGACAGCACTATCGTTTATTTTGTCAACATGACACCTTGTTTACTGTGCAAACAAGCCATCTATCTAAAGAGATCTAATTAGATAGTGTTGACTTAACGCTGACGAAATTAGGCACGCTCGCTGACCAAATGTTGACGATCTCTTCAACCTTGACCGTAAAACTTTTTATTTATGATTAGGTATTAACTCTCGCTTCATTTTATTAAATCTACTTACGTCTTGGTCAATGTTTAGGGGAAATTCTTTCAATTGACTTTTTTACTGTAGTTTTTGCCCGCGTTTCCACGCGTTTTATTCGTATATGGACAAAATACCATTTAAATGATCCCATGGAAATGTATCACCGGCCATAAAGTCAGGGGTGTTTACCCATGTGCCAATTTGATCGCAATCCGATAAGAATAATTATGAATATTATGATTAGTCTATATCCCTTTCACTCTCCTTTTCCACTCTCCTTATTTTTTCCCTCGTCTAATTTAATTCAATTGAGGATGCTTTCATATTTAGGTATAACATTAATTTGTAACTATGGATTTGTGAATCGATTGAAATAAAACAATTATTCATACCTACCTGAAGTTTACTCCAATGTTCAACAAAAACTTTTAAGATTGGTAGACAGTAGGCTGTTTATGCTGCGTTCCATTCATGGATCATAACGCACACGCCCTAGACATTTGAATTTCGCGTTCCACTAGCTTTTTGCGCTACAATTTTGTACCCTAGTGGAAAGAATTTTAGCATTGATGTGGACGTAACAAATGGCGGACTTGAAAAAATAAGGCGGGAAATTAGTTAAATAGAATCGAGATAAGAAAGTTAAAAATAAGTATTTAGAAAATGTAATACTTTGCAAACAATATCGTGCACTCTTCACCTTTGGAATTGCTCAATAAGCTATTATTACGTGATTTATCAATTTATTACAACGCTCTTTTGAGTCATTGTAATTCGCAATGTACACGAATTACGAGAATTAAAATTAGATTTGAATATGAATATGGAAATAGATTATTGGATTATATGTATTAAAGTCAAATTAAAATTTCAAATATAATAATATCTACATACATGTATTGTATCTACCTACCTATTTCATAATGGTTTTACTTTGATGGCCCCGTAGCCTAATTCGGCCCTTCACCCCTTCTGGACAAGATCATAAATATAAACAAGCACCGTCGCGTATGGACAATAATACACTATGTATTTCTGATCAATACGAATAAGTATGTGTATTAGTTTGATTTTGAATTTGAACACTACAGACATTACCTATGCTAAATGGCGTAATTAGTGTAATTACTTCCCAAGAACAAGAAACTGGAAAGAAAGAAGAGACTAAAGGGTTATTAATATATTTAATTTAAAGTTTAAAATTATTTTTGCGTGGACATTTTACGTGTAAAACGGGCTTTACACTATCCAATTTGCAGAGCGCTAACTCAGTGCACTAACTAGTGCCACTATTCATTACACTGCACTAGTTACTGTCTAACTGCCTTTACAGTGTAAAGTTTACACAATGCGAATTTAGCACGCTAGCTCAGTTAGCGCTCTGCAAATTGGATAGTGTAAAGCCCGTTTTAGTCAAAGCGATACCTAAATAAAATTACTTTATTACACACACACAGTCCGGACAGTGTTAAATCGTAAAGATAAAAGAAGAACATTCGCAACCAATATAGCGATCCATGATATTAAATCCAGTTGTGTCTGACAAGGTCTCCTCGACTCATGTATTTCAGCGACAGCTCCCGTGTCAACAAATCTTACTCACGGCGATTAAAAAACATAATGGAAATATCGTGTACCCACTCATCTGTTAGAGCTAAAAATAAATATACGATTCACTAGTATTCCATACATTACGTTTAGCAGTCGCGCCATTGAAGAAATTTATTCGTTCATCGTGATATTTTTAATCGACTTTAAAAATGGAGGAGGTTCTCAATTCGACTGCATGTCTTTGTGAGCTATGGAGGATAGTCATAACTGTTGTTCGCCATCTGGTTACGTATACATTTGAATGACATCTGGCGAGTAGTTTTTGAGTTTATACTAGTAATTCGTTTTTAATTGACTTCAATTACATTGACGTTTTATTAGTGTTGTTATTAAGGTCGGTAACTATTTTGTTCTTTTTTACATTCTATTATTTTATTAAAACGGAAAACTGTTAGTCACAGCTTGCTAGTAGTACTGAAGCGTGGATGTCTACCTACAGTTTTCTTGAGTCATCCTTAGCCGAGCTCTGAGTCTGAGTAACAACTTATTACTTACCATCCGAAGCCTCTTCTAAGTCGGTTAATCTCAAAAAAATGCGTGAGTGTCTTAAAACACTCGCTTGGAACGAATTATTATTGTTGCACTTTATCTAACACTTGAACATTGACAAACGTCACCTGACAGCTGACTTGCCTGACATGACTGCTGGCACTTTATTTGTTGCAATTACCCGATTGACCAATTGCAAACATTCACATTTCCGTCACGCAAAAATCTTAAACTTTTCATTTTCTTACATCCGCACCGAGCGATAAGGAATTTTGTTCCAAAAATTGCAAACGGCAGTTCTTCGGTGATTTACCATCAAAGCTATTTTTCCTGTTGACCGCCTATTAATACAAAAAAAATAAGATTTATTATCGTCAACAGCAGTAAGTATGCAAATGTTATTGCTGTAGAGATTTTGCGCTCACCTACATTCATTGAATCGAACCAATGTTGAACTTTTGAATGTCGGTCACAGATAAAATTTGATTATTATGGATTAGGAAGTTTTACAACATTGTATTAAATTAAATGATACTATCTCTCTCCGCAATAGGAGACGTGATTGCATAAAGTATTGTATTAAATTACTGTAATGATTGAGCAATGTATATTGTACATTTCACCATGTATAAAAATCGTTTACGTAAAGAAAGTAATAAGGAACCCAAAATTTAATCCCACAGGGTGGCCTGGGTTTTAATCCTGGATAATTGGTTCGAACCCTGGTTTTCTAACAGAATGGTGCGTAGGCGTTAGGATTTATTTGTTCACTTGTGTCAGTGAAGGAAAAATCGTGAGGAAACCCATATACCTCAGAGCTTCCCTTGATGTGTTATTTATTTATATCTATATTCAAAGTCATTTATTCATGTAGCTCTTTTCTCAATAGACTTATGCACGTATTTTTTATTCTATCGCGATAAACTTTATTAATGATGTTATACAAAACGCGAAATTAAGGTAAAAACATTTTCTAAAAGTCAAACTTCGGTGCAAAAGATATC
Organism: Hesperia comma; assembly: GCA_905404135.1. Lineage (NCBI taxonomy): Eukaryota > Metazoa > Arthropoda > Insecta > Lepidoptera > Hesperiidae > Hesperia > Hesperia comma. Next base: position 6,510,033 of record FR990021.1, on the reverse strand, counting down.
AGCAATAAAATCAATCAATCAATCAGTTCCCAAAGTTGTGTGAAATCCAGTAATCCGCACTTGGCCAACATCAAGATTGTAGTCTCTACTCATAGTGTATTGTAGGCTTTATGAGTAGAGACTTGTGACAATTGGAACAGTTAAGGGTTGTAATGATAAACACAAAATAGTGTTTTCAGTTCTTTTTATACGAAATGCTATCCTACTTCCTACTTCCTATCCTACTATCCTACTATTCCTACTAATATTATAAATGCGAAAGTTTGTAAGGATGTGAGTGAGTGTGTGAATGTGTGAGTGTGTGTGTGGGTTTGTTACTCTTTCACGCAAAAATTATTGAACGGATTTTCATGAAACATTGCAGTAAAGCTTAGACGTCGGAATAACATAATTTGTTAAAATTTATAGAGATTTTTGAAGGGACTGGTTCCCCGAAGCGAAGCGAGGGCGAGTTTACTAGTGATTAAATATGTTTTAAATCAGCTCTGAAAAGTACCTATCATGTAAAGAAAAATGTAATAAAAATAAATTTTGTTTCCTATGTCTGCCATATTTTCATACGCAACATTTCTTTTAGAAGCAACGCAGGAAAAGGTAACAATTTATTTTACAAATAATATTTTGGTCTTTGATTATATTATAACCATTCTCAAGATCGTCGATAATGCGAATTTAGCACGCTAGCTCAGTTAGCGCTCTGCAAATTGGATAGTGTAAAGCCCGTTTTAGTCAAAGCGATACCTAAATAAAATTACTTTATTACACACACACAGTCCGGACAGTGTTAAATCGTAAAGATAAAAGAAGAACATTCGCAACCAATATAGCGATCCATGATATTAAATCCAGTTGTGTCTGACAAGGTCTCCTCGACTCATGTATTTCAGCGACAGCTCCCGTGTCAACAAATCTTACTCACGGCGATTAAAAAACATAATGGAAATATCGTGTACCCACTCATCTGTTTGAGCTAAAAATAAATATACGATTCACTGTATTCCATACATTACGTTTAGCAGTCGCGCCATTGAAGAAATTTATTCGTTCATCGTGATATTTTTAATCGACTTTAAAAATGGAGGAGGTTCTCAATTCGACTGCATGTCTTTGTGAGCTATGGAGGATAGTCATAATTTCATACGCAACATTTCTTTTAGAAGCAACGCAGGAAAAGGTAACAATTTATTTTACAAATAATATTTTGGTCTTTGATTATATTATAACCATTCTCAAGATCGTCGATAAGATGTTTGTGTAAGACATAGTGTCAGAATAAACGACGTGTGATAGAATTTGGGATGTTGGTACCATCGGTACAAGTTGTCAGTTGTCATGCACGTTCTAGTTATGCAATGTGTTCGTTAGATTTGACTGGCTCTGAACGAGATATTATGATTTATGGCGTTTGCAAACGGTTAGTCGTGACGCGTCTAATCGTATCGAGTTAAATGGCTAATGGACACTAATGGAAATAATCAGTGGAGAACATCAGACGAGCACTGTCCGCTACCGCTCGGAGAAAGTGACAAGTTTGCCACTGCTTTAAGGCTATGTTCCATTTGATTATTTTCGTCACTTTTTAATTTTATTTTTCTTATCACGCTAAAATTGATAAAAGTGATTTTTGAAACCGAAATTTAATGTGAAGTTAACTAAAATGAAGTGAAAACGTAACACCAAACGTTTAAGCCTATTTTGAGATTAGCGCGCACAAAGACATAAACACAGGGGTGGCTCTAGCTCTTGTAGTGCCAATGAAACCCTGGCGCCCCTAGGCCTGAAGCCTATATAACTATTAACTTTGCCGTCGCCGTAACAAGACAGTTTTTTCATATTCCAACCAGCTATTTTATAAGTAGGTATAGCTTACAGCGTGGTATTAGTTACGGCCTTTCTTCTTATGACGGCAGAATAACACTCATTGTTTTTATGCCTGTCGCCGCGGCGCCCCCTGAAACGGGCGGCGCCCGTGCGCATTGCACACTCTGCACTATAGGTTAAGCCGCCCCTGCATAAACAATGAAAAATCTAGAAATCAATGTTTTGTTTAAAGGCTCCCAATAATACCTACTCGTATTAGTATTTTATAGTACTTATATATTCCATGTACTGCCACTACTAACACTACCGACAGCTTATGAAAGCTATACTTATTTAAAAATTACATTTATTATAATATTTATGTAGGTACATAGATAAAGTTGTCAACCATTATATTTGAACAGTCAGGAACATGTAATTGTATCCATAACTAACAATCAATTATTATATTCTCATAGGCAAACGTGCTCTTTTCGAGATTTAGTCATAAAAGCTTTACTAAAGAAAAATGTGTTTCATTAAAAGTTATGAGTCATTATTATTATTATTATTAATGACTACCTGCTGACGGTTTCCGGTGTAAAAACCTTAAAACTTGTGTTGGTATTTTTACCAATTTTACCAATATAAGTAATACCAATATTAGTTATAATTGGTTATATCTTCGTACATCCAAAATATTTATAATAATTGGTACACCTAGGTGAATGTTGTATTTAAAAATCGGCCAAGTGCGAGTTGGACTCGAGCACGAAGGGTTCCGTACCATTATGTATAAAAACGCCAAAAAAATCTGGTCTGTTGTATGAAAGCCTCACTTAAATAAATGTATTTACTTCAGTTTTTGTAGCCACATATTAGCCACAAGCACCGCCATCTCTTGGACCGAAAGGTAACTAAATTATCTCTGAGGCGTCGAAGCCATATTATGATTTAAATATTTTATTTTATTCAGTGTTATAGTATTTGTTGTTGTAGCGGCAACAGAAATACATAATCTGTGAAAATTTCAACTGTGTAACTATTACGGTTCATGAGATACAGCCTGGTGACGGACGGACGGACGGACGGACGGACGGACGGACAGCGAAGTCTCAGTAATAGGGTCCCGTTTTACCCTTTGGGTACGGAACCCTAAAAATGAACGAGTTTCCAACCTACCCACAAAATTTCGTAATCTTGCATGTTGTTATGTACAATGGCTTGAATACATTTAAAAAACGTGACTTTTACCACTTACCTTTATGTGATGGTCAATAAGGTACTCGGTAAGACGTGTTATGGGTATCTTTATTCGAAACCTATCTATCCCTTCGTGCTAGTTATAAGCTTTATTTTATTTCCAGATTTACTAACATGTGATAATTGATAGGTATCGAGTGACATCGATGGCAAATTTATAAGACGATACCGACTTATATTCCAGAACTTTAATAGAATATTAGGTACAATTTGATAGCAGCACAAGATGATTAGGATGAAAAAATATGCCTAATTAGATACTACTTATAAAACAGGTACCCCTCTAATTTCAAACTGATAGGCTTTAGAATGCCCAAGGTTATTTTTGATACTTATTCTTACCAGTAATATTCATTTGGCAACACCTAATGAGCTCATATGCCTCAAATTACAAGAAGGTCACTAGCCGATTCATAATCATTCACAATGTTTAATCTACATCTAAATTGCATATTACATTGTATCAATTTTAAATCTGCAAACCCAACCTTGGGGTTGAAAACTATTGGTAACAAAATTGATGATATTTTTTATGAGATGAAATCAATTTTATTCGAATTTGATTTTTACAACGTGTCGTAAGTCCTGTGAGTTATCTTAAAATAGATTGTGTTCATAAGTAGGTATGCAAAACGAATAATATCAACGTAGGAAGCATCACTGATGCTTTGGAGAAAAAAGCGAAAATCCCACGTTTTTCTTTTCAAAGATGTGCTGAAGAGTTTCTTTCTCCGTCTCCATTTCCATCAGGTAACTTTGCAAAACGGTGGTAGAATAGAACAGTAATGAGCATAAAAGTACCTACCTTTGATATCTATACTAATAAAAGCGATTCAATTTGCCTTACATCAAAGCTGCGCCTGCGGTGTGAATAATTTATAACTTCATAGTTTATGTGAATTTTATTTTCACCTTTGTATGACAACACTAAAGTATCGTCGGAGTTAAAACTTATGAACGGAGATCAACGTTCTCAAACGAGAGGAAGTAATACCATTTTCTTTGATAGACAGACTACGCATATTAAAAGACCGTTGTCACAACCGTTTAAAAATATTTTAAAACTGCCTGCCCTTAACAATGTTTTAACATCGAGATAAAACTGAGATAATGTACAGTTGCATACACAAACATCAATAGCGGTTTGATAAAATTTCTAATGCGCGTACGTGAGTTTTGTTGTATTTTATCATTACAACAAGTTTTAGAATTTTCGTCTGTTTGTCGATTTGTCTGTTTTTTTCATAAATCGCAGAAAAGGTATATCCAATCTGGTGCCGTTTGCACTGATAGGTGTATTTTACAGATAAGCTTGGAATAAAATTAATAAGCTTGGAATAAATTAATTTGTTTAATTTCAGTCGGATCACAAAAAAACGTGTTTTGGCAATGAAAAACAAAAAATGAGGATTATCTAATTTCCAATTCACTAACCAAAAAAGAGCAATCAGCAATCAGTTGATATGTGTAATTAGTTCACTATTTGCAACATACAAACTAGCGAACCACTTCGCTACGAAAACGATGATTGCACAAAACGCGACGCACATTACTTGATGGATGTCTCTGGGATAAGGTTTTACTAATTAGATAATTATTAACATTTACAGTGAGGTAACATACTCGTGAGACTTTAGCTACGCAACAGAACAAGTCTATTGAGCTTACAATTTAATGAACTTACTGAAATATACCTACTATAATTTAACCGCAGTGCGCAATAATCATAAGGTTGTGGGTACATTGGAGTTATACCCGAGTCGCCGAGACTACGAAACTGCTTCTCCCCACTAAAACAATCTAATTACTTGTGCTCACAGTTCACATATAAGTAAATTTTGCTTACAAGTAAAATTTAATTACGGCATTTTAATTCTCGCCGTCAATGTGCAATGTACCTTAATGACGGAGGTGGAAAGCTGCCATTTGTTTTCTCAAACTGAGGAGACCTAGCCCTCATATCTCTAGGCTCGTCCAGGGCGGATTGGCCGAGGAGTAAGAGATCATCTAAATCTAAAGTACAATATATTAAAATTCCCTGTCCCCCGAAGGCCTCCGATATGGCATAAAGTTTGCTATGTAATGATCACAACCAACTCCGAAGGGTTTACTTGCCCTCCAAAGTACGCTAGCGTTCAAGATTTTTTGGTATGCATAAATCATTTCCTGGTTTAAACAGAAAGGGTGCACTACGAGGAGCAGAAATTAGCCAGTTTTTAACGTATGTTGTACCGAAGGCTTTTTTCAGTTATAAGGTGTCGATTAAATGGTTTGTCAATGCACAATGACAAAGAAAACGGCAAAACAAACTCCTCAGAACTCAACAATTTAGATACATATACCTACTCTGAATTAGCCAAAGATTTGGATTATATAATTTTATTTTACACAAAAGTATTTAATAAAACATATACGTAACAGTGTATATAATTTAAAACACTGTAGATGCTAACTTGATCGTTCTTAATAGATGTATCAAAACTGACTATTTAATATGTACTTCCGACATCGTACAAAAAAGAAAAGATTTGCCTGCATGTACTGGACAAATAAGATGACATTAACATACGAATAAACATCCACAATGGATTCTTCAATCAATTCAGTTCATCGTAAAATCAATATTACCTAATATCCGATTACAAGTCAATACTGTTACAAGATATTATATAAGATGTTTTACTTATAATGCCATTAAAAATGAAATCGATAGAGTATATATAAATATTAGTAAAATATATTATCATAATAGCTTTTAAATAATATTAAATAACATTTGCGTAAAATGTCCTAGGTACTCTGAATAGATAGAAAAAATTGGCCAAGTGCGAATCGGACTCGCCCATGAAGGGTTGTGTAGCAGCAAGTAACACAATATAAAAAAATATTCGAGTTGATTGAATGAAAGGTAAATTGCGGTCAGTTAAAATCAATAATACGCTACAAGATATTAATATAAGATGTTTTACATAAAATGCCATTAAATGATATCGATAGAGTATTTAGATATTAGAGAAATATATTATCATAGCTTTTGCCCGCGGCTTCGCTCGCGTGGAATTCGTTTATATCGCGAACCGGGGAAGTGGGGAAGGGGGTACGTCATCAACTATCTTCCTGGGAAAATTCATCGAAATCGGTCAGGCGGTTTAGATTTTTCATACAAACTTTCATCCCCTATTTCAAGCCTTTAGGGGTTGATTTTTGAAAAAAAAAGTAGCCTATGTGTGACTCTGGGCCTTCAACTATTTTCATTCCGAATTTCATCCAAATCGGACCGGTGGTTTAGCCGTGAAAACGTCACAGACAGACAGACAGACAGACAGACAGACAGACAGACAGACAGACTTTCGCATTTATAATATTAGTATGGATAATACCTTTTAAATAATATTACATAACAATTGCGTAAAATGTCCTACTCCGAAAAGATAAAAAAGGTAAGTAAATTGCGGTTTACGATTTATGACGTATTAAAAAAAAACTACTAACTAGATCTCGTTCAAACCTATTTTGAGTGGAAGTTTACTTTGTTGCAGACTGACGGACGGACGCACAGAAAAAACAGACAGACATGACAAATCTATAGGTGTTCCGTTTTCTGCTATTTGGTTACGAAACCTTAAAAACGCGTCGGTAAACTCGTCCTGATTGTATGTTTTGTTTACTCATTGCACTTCTTTCTCGATTTTAAGGGTAACATGAATATTATGTAAATTAAGGGTGTACAAAAATGCTATTTTTAAATTATTATTATAAAGTACTTAAGTACTATTTTATATTACCAATATATTATATTAAACTCTTCCGTTAGTGAGTGATTGACAGACAATGCATAGCCGAAACTACTGAACGCAAAAAGCTGATTAAGCATACGTGTTCCTTGGTGAGTTTAGGGACTTTAGGGGAACATTAAGGATGCCTTTCCACCAGAGATGTGCTATGCTACGTTGCTAAAGAAGCGTTTGAGATTTACCAATCACATACATTGGCCCGCCTAGAAACCCCGTAAGGGCTGAATATGATACTAACACTAATATGAAACTAACACCCTAAGATTGGCTTTTTGGAAATTCCTCCCCTTAGAGGATAAAGAGGGGGATACAGTGAAAAAAAATTACGCGGGCGAAGCTCTGGGGGAAAACTAGCTATACATTTAAATGCTTACCCCTAAAAAACCCTCGATTTCTCACAACACAGAGTCACTAACAATTGACCTTCAGAGTTAGGTATCTAAATTTTTTGTTCCATTGAGTAGCGATAGCGTCTTGAAGGAAATTGCTTTCGTAAAATTGCATGAGTTAAAATAATTATGATGAAAAAAATGTATTGGCCTCCCGTTTCCCTTTTTGCCACCAACACATTTTGCAGCAATAAATTTTGGATGTTTTTAACTTATAATTAGTAAGTTCCTGACAACAATCACACATGTTGGTAAGTGGGTAAGTGGTAAGGCAAGTGGGGAATAAAATCCCAAATATGATGAACGTATTTACTTCTATTTCTAAGTTGGGCATGAATAATACCTAACAGTTTTGCCTACTTACCTTATGATTGCTGCACTTGTGAATTTCAATTGAAATAAACTTTTAAAAAGAATTAACAAAAAATATTTGCAGTCTTAATAAAAAAAATTATAAGCTAAGAAACTTTGTTTCCATTAATGGTTAGCTCTAGTAGACAGTTCCTATAAGCAACATTAACTTGTCCTTAGCCTATACGTCACTGCATAATTAATCAGGTCACTAATGTTGATGTTATTTAAACATTAGTCAAATGTTACATAATTCGATTATACAGCGCTGGCACGTAACATAATTTTTATGTTAATATAATGATGTATAATCGTAATGTGCGATAGCACCGAAATCTGTCAAAACGTTTTGACAGACTTCCGCCAGCGAAACTGACAGTGGCGTGAGTGGCATTTTCGCCACTCATTAATTGCATCCGACAGTACATTGCTAGTACCACTTTCGTTTGTTATACAAGACATTATTTGCATAATGTTCTCAAGACTAGGTCGGTTGGGGTGCAAAGGACATCGCGAGTTGCTTGTGAACCGGTGATGCAGAGACCTTTCTAAACAAATCTTTATCGGAGAGCGGTCGGTTAAATTTGCGATGACCCTTTTATGTAATAATCACAAGTAATGGTACAAAGTAAGCGTAGGTTTGAGTATTTATACGAAGACGACGGAGTCTAATACACGAGCCCACAAAGCGTAGGGCGATCTTCGCAAATGATTTATGGGAAGTTTTTGATACATAATATCTATTGTACACCTCACTCACCGTGTTGCAAAACTCAGAGATCCTGAACCACTAAATCTCTACTCTATGCCAAACTTTGACATCAACAAATAATAAAATCGTTACAAGTGATTGATAAATTCAACATGAAACAGTCGGAATTGATGAATGACTGTTCCCAAATTTTATACAAGTTTTGCTCTTGTGGTCACATTAGACCAAGCTTTTGAGCATATAGAAGTCAGTAAAAGGTCTTTAATCTTGTACGTAGTTACGGTACACAAAATCATATAAGTACAACGCTATACGTTTTCATTTGTTTTGGATTTCCTAGACTTGACTTTTAGTGTTAGTGCGATGGTCAAGATTTTCAGGAGCGAGGGCGAAGAGTTTCCAAAGCAATTTCCTTAAAAAATTAAAGAATTCTAACTCAAGCCTACTCAGAAGATCAACGTTAATACTACTAGGCTACTTACCAACGTCATGTCAACAATTGATCCTTTTGTTTTGAATGTAACCATTACAGAACACACGAACCAAAATACAAACCCTTCAGTAGTTCCGCTCGCTTCATTCTAATTGTTTGCGTTACAGGCAATCTATTGCGATGGCGGTCAAACAAAGGCGAAGATGTTATTGTGAAATCGATGCTTCGTAAATTCTTGGACGGTCCTCTAGTGACTTGTCTTCCGTGTTTTGTAAAGCGTGGAGTTATTTTGCGATAAAATACAAAGATTTGAAGTTTGAAATCGTTCTTGGAATTAATTTTGCTTGAATTGTTACAGTGTTGTATTACATCTCTGGTTGTAGTGCTAGGAATTTGATGTGTGTTATAGGTACCTACTTAATATATTTACTACTTTATTTTATTTCTTTTATTTTTTTTTTCTTCACTATTACGGTAACACATTCATATCCTGCGTCGAGGTTGGCGTGGATAACGCAAATATTTTCACTTTAAAATAAGGAAGAGGTTCACCGTTCAACTTTGTTAAGAGTGTTTTGTACTTCGTACTCTGGAGGGTTTTTTAAATTTTCAATGTACAGTTATTTTCTAAAAAGCTATTATTAGACCAACATCGGAAACTCATGTCTCTAGATATTTATATGTCTATAACGGTGACCATTTACCATCAAGAGGCTTATTTGCTCGTTTGCCGGCTATTTACATAAAAATAAAACGTGGAATAAGTTGTTTCATTGAGTTCCTTAACCACAATACGCTTACATGGGTTACAAATGCCATGTTTACCGAAGAATCTAGGGTGTTTGCTCCAGTGATCGACAACTGAACTCATATGAGAATAGCTGCACTTAGGATACAAAAGGAAATAAATTTACGCATGTTTAATGTACCTACTTACTAACATCGGTAAAATTAGGTAATGTACCAAGTGATTACAAGGAAAATTTAACACATCGCCACATACACCAAACATTGGAGTTAACCTTCAGTGTAATTTAATTTAGCAATTTCATTTAGTTTCAGTAGCAAAAAATAAAAGTAAACTGCCCTGTAATGAATGAAAAGACAAGGTAATTGATATTTTTAAGTTATGAGTAAGAATAAAATTAATCATAAATCATGAATAAAATTTTGAATCGTCACAGTTTGAAGAGTCTAGACCACCGTCTCCTGTGTTGAACAAAATTAATGTAGATTGGTATACTTCACATGCGTTCGAAGAACATGGAAAATTCTCAGATGTTATCCAATGAGTAATAATTTTAAATTAATAACAATATTAATAATTTTTAAGACTTATAATAATTTTAAACACGCATATATTTTTGGAATTAACATATGCTTATAATATTCTACCGCTCTTTTTGCAGAAAATCAACATTCAAAATACTTAGAAATCACTACATAGTACGGGTACGTGGATAGGTAGGTACTTAATCTCAACCTTCATTAAAAGTACCCACTACTGGTACAACTACCCACTCCAAGAAACCTCGTAAAAGTTCCTCGAGGTCCGACAAACATCAAAGTACGAATTGCTAAGCATAAAATTTCTAGGAATACAGCACTTCATTCACTATTATCTTTTTACTAGGCACGAATGCGCCGGATTGTTTTTTGCAATAAAACCGTATGCACAGCTAACGCGAGTTCACATTGTAGCCAAGCGTGACGAGATAAAATCTAGGGAACTCGGTGAAACTCGAATTAAATAAATATCACATTGAAAATGCTCTGAATAGCCTTAAGGACGACATTAAGCGCAATTACAAAACGCACCTCGCCATTTACTTCGTGTAAGTGAATAAAAACAAAAATTGTAAGTACGTGTTTGTGTCCAGACACTGTAGAGAGTCCTCTATTTGATAACCGACTTGTTTCATCACGTGGAGTTTAGCGATTACTGACGTGAATTTATCGTTTAGCATGTCTTCCTGAATGTGTCCTGAACATGAATCTTTCCTCATTGTTGAGGAAACTTACAACATCACGCTGCTTTAGTGCGGACTGGCGAAACTGACCGGTGATTTTGAAGTCGGTTATTGTTTTTCGTAAAAAGTTACTTATAGTTCTTAATAACACTTGTATTAATTTCCCTTAATAGGAAGAGGACTAGAGGTTAGTCACTAAAATAAATATTGAAAGTTCTAAGTTCTGCGCAGTAGATGATTTCTCGATTTTTGAAATCATGACCTGATTAATGCATTATTTAAGCTTAATAGATACTTATTCATTAATAGTAATCTCAAATTGTGATTATTATTACATCTTATCAATAATATTTTTACTTGCTTTACGTTCTTCGCCTGTGATGTTAAAAGAGCATGAATTGCATGGCTAAATGTAATTTTGCACCTATTTGAAACGCGAAATACTTTACCCTGTGTAATAAGGCGTTTCCTGAGGCTATCCGATCGATTTAAACTAGAAAATTGCATCGAATCCTTCAGGCTCGTTGATTTACGTATCTATCTGGTTATATTTGTAAAAACAAGATTTATTTTCTGAACTAATATAAAAAAAAATACTTTTCTCGCGGTTAAAAAATAAACTTTCATTTAGGGTAAATGCAAATGTATTTATAAATTTCATTGGAGGTTTACCTCATGTGAGTTGACAATTCATATTCAATCAATAACTCATTGGGTGAAAAATATATAATCACATTATTATGGGTACCAGTAAAAAACCTTGTTGCTGTTTCCCTGAATTAATTTGTCAAGAAAGTAATTACAAGTTAAAAATTATCCTCAATAAATCTACCTTTCTTATATTTAATTGTCAGGAAGACTTCAATACTACAAACTGCATTTTGTTAAGATAGCTCTGGAATGTCGTAGGAAAATGCCGTAATGAGTCATTTTACGAAAGAAATAATCTAAAACCTTTTTTCCTTATTCATTTGGAAATGTTTAAATGGTTCTTATCGTGAGAATGTTTTGGACCAGTATCGGTTCAATAAAATTGAACTTTGTTCTCATAATCGTCTAAAATCACGACGATGGCTGAAACATGATGGTTTTAAATTGAAGACATATTTCATTTCACCGTATTTCATTGGCATGAACGTTCGTCTCTTAAAATGGTGAGCCTAAGCATAAGTGAAAAATAAGCTTCAATTAAAAAAGTGTTTAATATCACACTTATTCATTCTTTCTTTTTACTTAAAACTACTTCATGCTTGACAATGACCCCACCTCATGGTAAATGCCGAAGCAAGATGTTGAATGCACTAGCTTAAATAAAGGTTATTCGCTAACACTTCACAGACTTTAAAACAACAAAATTATTTACCTTCGTTATTGAAATGCTTGCGATCGTGCTATTTTCGAATTAATACGTATACCTATTTATCTATTACAGAAAATGATCTAAAATAAGAAAGTCTAGTGTAAAAGTCGAAAAATATCTGTAAACGAACTTAGACGACTTAGACTTTAAGGTATTTGGTTATTAGTTTTTCAAAGCAAATTTTTGATTTATTTTGTCAGTCATAAATTCAGGATATTTCTTGTAGCTTAAACAAAGGTTATTCGATAACACTTCACAGACTTTAAAACAACAAAATTATTTATCTTCGTCATTGAAAATGCTTGCGATCGTGATATTTTCGAATTAATACATATACCTATTTATGTATTACAGAAAACGATGTAAAATAAGAAAGTCTAGTGAAAAAGTCGAAAAATATCTGTAAGCGAACTTAGACGACTTAGACTTTAAGGTATTTGGTTATTAGTTTTTCAAAGCAAATCTTTGATTTATTTTGTCAGTCATAAATTCAGGATATTTCTTGCAGTGACTGATTTTGCCATTCTCCCACGACACAGTCCGCTTATTCATGAATGTTGTACACTCCTCACGCAATAATTTGAGGAGAATAAACAACAACTATCTTTATCACACTACTTAATACTGATTTCTTTAATATTTCAAAGGGAATGTATATAAAAATAGTAACCTGATATGAGTAGCCTGAATCCAAAATAGCAGTACTTAACATTTAAATGTCAGTTTACAGTAACGCCCATTACGCATTTTACTTTAAGCCTTTTAACAGTTTTGTGTCCTGTTACAGCTTTCTTATAAGGCGCGTAACATTTGCGTAGAATGCTTTTTATTTTTATGTAAGTAGCCAAATAATGAACGGAGCACCTAAGTAAGTGGTATTTGTCGTACTTTAGTACATAGTATCTCAATGTATTTGTCGCCCATGGACATTCGCTACACCAAGGAACGACACGTTTTATTTATTTATTTATTTATTTATTAATAGGACTCCCAATACAGATAACATAATACGAATCTAAAGTACTTATGCTAAGTGGAACAAATATATTAGTGTACCCGTAATTATAGGGTGCCACATCGAGCACAATTTTACAGCTAGACAACAGAGACGTTGACCATCATGAAAAGAATAATCGGCTTTTCACTGACACTGCTCCCGCAACCCATTAAAATATTTTACATTGCAAGTGTGTAGCAAGATAATAAATCACTGTATAGTATAAACAAAGTGACCGTCCAGCTTCATCTGTCTGTCTGACTTTGCCGTTCTAAGTCTTCTTCTTCTAAACCACGCAACGAATTTTAACGCAGTTTTCACCATTAGGTAGAGTATTTCTCAAGGAAGGTTTATATTGGTTCATAATTTATGTACATTCTTATGTAATTTGCAATGCTAGGCTTAACCCTTTCCCACCATTATATCTATTATCCTTGGTTAATGTGGTCCTATGCTTCCAACATTGAACATTACTTTGACTAACAACCCGTCTATAAGATTCAAATTCGTCGGAAAAAATCGCTTAGTTTTTAAATGCACTACCATTATTAAAAATTGCACATTAATATAATAATTGTTTTTACTTTCGTCCGTTACGTGGCATTCCCGACGAGTGATGCAGATGTTATCTCACTGACAAATGGGATTATTACAAGCCGCGATTAATATGATGCAATTTATATAAAGAAGGCTGCTTCACACTGCACCGTGACCCGACAAGGAATTATGATCTTCTTAACATTATAAAACATCCCAAGACAGGCTATTAAGAGCTTTCAGTTCACGAAGATATTTCATCGTCGAGTAACACCGTTATATACGGCTTTTGCATCAATCGTGGCAAGTGTGTTTAATTTTTTTTTAGTCGATTTAAAATTAAATCTGGTTAACTACCAAATTAAAATGTCCAGTTATGGGTTAACCATATGCTTAACATAAGCAATCATAAAAGGTGTTAATAATTCTGTTATGTGATGGTACTTAAGGTAACACAGGTTATTTTTTATATGGAAGCCATGAATAAGGACACTGGAATCTAATTACCCACAGGTCGGCTCAGTGGAGAAGAAATCAGCGTTTAAAACGTTATCAATTTCAAAATAGAGGTATTTAATGGAAAAAAGTAATTGAAATAACATTTATTTTACAAAAACACCTACTTTAACATTGACAATCAGAGATAACTCAAAAACTAATGATCAGATGTCGCTCAAATTTAAATGGGAGCACAATAATTAAGGCGCCAGCTTTCGAATAAAATAAAACTATTTTAATCGGAACACTCAGTAAAACGTTATAAGTTTAATACATAACAACGACTGTCAAATTGAGAACCCCCTTTTATGAAGTCTGTTAAAAATTACAGAATTGACACAAACAGATGTTTAAAATGTACCTATTTTAATGCCTTTAACTCAAGTACAGTAGGTAATCAATAGAAGCTTACGGAAATAAACTACGCACTAGCAATACGCTGCATGAATAATACCAAGCCAAGAATTTGGAAATGTAAACCAATTGGATGGTTGACGTGAACGTCCGTTGTGGGATGTTGTTTACATAATCCTCTATTAGTAAATATCGATACCTATCATATTTGATAGAATCGATGTAAAGTGTATTCTGAAATTCCATGCTTTCGGCTTTATAACGTTATTATTTACACAAATGTATTGATGTAGCTGTGATAGCCTAGAGGTTAAGAATTCAGCCTCCTGTTTGGAGGGTCCGGATTTGAATCCCAGGGCACACACCTCAGACTTTTCGGAGTTATGTGCGTTTAAAGCATTTAAATATCGCTTGCTACAATCGGTGAAGAAATATATCGTGAGGAAACCTGCATACCGGATAGATCGCAAAACTCAAAGGTGTGTGGAGTCCGCCAATCCGCACTTGGCAGCGTCCACCACGCTATGGCCACTATGGCCTTTACCTTCTTATTTTGAGAAGAGACCCGTGCTCAGCAGTGCGACAGTTAAGTATAACATCATCGCAAATGATATTCACAATTATAGCCCCACAAGGATTCACCGAGATCGCAAGTGCAGTGGACAATGCTAAAGACAAAAACACACACATCCAGACTGAAAACAGTTATACAGCAATCCGACAAGGTAACCGTTGCGCCATAGGGTTAGACGTGAGTTCTCAAAAACTAAAGTAAATAAATCTTTCATAGTCAGGGACAGTCAATACGATGTTTATTTCGTTGAGGGTCGAGATATGGAGACATAGAGAGATATAAATATAGGAGATCAGAGGCGGAGATGCGTACGATGTAGTACGAGAGCCAGTTCGATAATATCTAGCACTGCATCTTAATTGCGTAAGCGATGCCATGACATCGAATGCATTCGGCCCAAGAACGCGGATGGTTGCTTCCACTTTGGATTCTGTTCCTTTAATTAATAATCTATTGTTTTATCCAATCTGCTGTAAAGCTTTCGATGCAAATTGCTATTTGTTGTTATTGCGATTGATGTTTTCTGTTTATGTTTTTATTTTAAAAAAAGTATGGATTTTATGCAATTCTGAATAGGTACCTACTTTTATTCAGTTCACATTTATGTAGGTGTGTATTTTCACTTTACTTTGTTACCATTATTAAATTACACTTAAGAATGATTGCCTTTTAGATACCTATAATATGTATGTAAGTCCAGTTTTGTACGTATCTACTAAGCTGCCTAAAGTATAATAAAATTTACTAAAAATGCTTCAGTTGCTTGAAGAAAAAATATAAATATTAGAATATGCTTGAAAATAACGTAAGTAGGATTCAAATTTTCCCTCAAATATTATAAAACAATATTAATCGCAATAGGCCTGCGCGATGGCATACATTCCTATACATACAAGAAGACCCGAACCGAGTAATAGAACAGTAATGAGATCCGAGGATGATGATTATAATATTCGTACTCTGAATAGAATAGCATGTACAGATCAAAGGTCCCAATAGGAACAAACCTCGCAGATGTTGATAAAGATTTCACTGCACTACATGTTTTGTTCGAGTGGTTATTTCACAATGCGATGCTCGTAAATTGAAATATTATCTTAATATTTATTTATTATTTCGATAAGTCGCTCCACGACTGATGTAGCTTACGTAACCGCACTGGCTTTCGTTTCGTCGGACTTACGAAAAATTATAATTAAAAAATAGCTTCAATGGAGAGAGGTTTATTTAGTTTTTAGTCAAGGGTCGTGTATTATGTAGGTTGGAAAGAGCCGAAGTGTAAGGAACTATATAGCCTTATTATTAAACGCGGCTAAAAGTTACATACTCAAAGTTCAAATGTTTTTGTCCTTTTCTAACCTTTGACTTTAGAGAATCACATGACAGAGAAAAAACTTTAAGCTGAGGAGTAACTTTAAGCCACTTCTATTAGGTAATAAGGCCCAGAGTTTAACTCAAGCTTTTTTTTCCTTGAATCGCCAACCTCTTCAGTAAATGAAGAACACTAAAGACATAAGGTGGTGTGTGGTGGTGGGAAGTACTGAAGTTTAGAGAACAACGTTTCAATTTGTTAGCCTCCTGATGCATTACTCAGCTGATCAATTGAGAATCAATGCAATCCGCCTTGTTATGAGGCTTTATAATTGTTTAATATTGTGTGATTCCCCAAAGTGATCGACTACAAATTCTTTTTAGTTTTTAATTTAATAATTAATGTTAAAGAAGTTGAATCAAGAATGAAATCGAAGTGCCTTTGTCAAAAATGGTTGGGAACCAATGGGACAGGTTCCGTTTATATTTACATTTGTACTTCTATCCACTAAGTGCCTGTTCTGCAGAAAACGCCTATACAGAAGCGCCGCCATATTTATTGAAGCACCACCATATTTACAGAAGCACGTAAATGGGCATTTGTCATAACATGTAACTACTTACGAAACGTTCGCAGGATGCGTCGATTAGGCAGGTGCGAATGACGTATACGCGCTAAATGCAACTGGTCTTAGATGACAGATTTGTCCGGGCTTTCACTGGCATTGTTGTCATCGCTCACGCATACCAAATGATACTTTCGCCGACAAACTCAACAATTCGCTGTTTAACTTGTAACTCTTAAATTTCTTGACACTTGCGAAATTCCTTCCTTGCGTCATATTTAAAACCACTCTGTCAACGGCTGCATCCGTGTGAGAATGTTAGTGTGCTGCAAGAGTAAAATTTTGAGCTTTAGTGTTGTATCATCGCATAATTGTCTCACAGCTGGAATCGGATCCCCTCTCTCAATGTGACTGGTAAAAGGGGATCTTTGATAATATTAAATAGAACTCTTAGGTTCGTGTTTTCTCGCGAATTTTTTGTCCCTAAGAGGGAATAATTAAATATTATGTAGATATTAGACACCTAAAATTTTAAATCAGAATAGAGTGTAGGATTACAACCCCGGCACCCCTCGGCAGGAAACTAATGTTAAAAACTATAATTTAACCGCGAGCTTGTTAATTACGGAAAATCAAAATCAACGTATTTTATTGATGCAGCTAACCAGGAAAATAAAAGAAAAATCAGACAATAAAAATAATTCATACGGCATTTCGGTAATTCTTTATGAACTTAATTTACAGAAACTAAATCGCAACAATTATACAATCATTGTATAAAGAATATTTTCTAAAATATCTCTCTGCCAATTATAGTAAGTTTCTGCTATGTGGGAGCGGATACACAGGAAGAATGCGCGGAATCTGGTCGCATGGAAGATGCTAATTGACTATCAACAGGCGTCACCAGTCTGGAAATAAGCGCCTACCATGGTATAGCATTACGTCTTGCAAATGAGCGAAGTTTTTTGAACCTTGTCGCCATTACTACATTAGGCTAAATGCTTGTGCCGGTTTTCTCATTATCCACCGTCTCAATGCTTCAATTAATGTGTATGGCGGTGATACAATAATAATTATAAAAAATAATAATAGGTAGGTAGTACATTTTTCTAATTTGATACATTAAAAAGACGAACATTAAAAGCCATAAACATAGTCACCCGTGTTCTTACGGATCTTCCTGGGCCTAATTCCAACACCTAAATCTAATGCGCTAAAGGGGGACGGTATACGGCTTATGAGGGCGAGTTTCTCCCCATAACTAAGGAGGCGTAGAGCATACCCAACCTCGTTGCATCAATGTGTAATGATGGAAGGATTACTGACCAACCCATATATTATATCGGAAAATACAATACCCGCCGAAGGAATTCTACATGGCTTAACCGTGTGTGTGTTTTTGTCCTAACCACGGAAACGCTCAAGATTTCCACCAATGACCCATCCAACTACTGAATGTATCCCCTGTCGTTTAACTCGATCGACCCTAAGGAGTCAACTCAATTTAAGAGTGAATAGATATTTTCGTAGTTAACACACTTTATCATCTAAAGCCATTATTGACAAAATCTGGCCCGAGGCTGGTATCGAATTTAAAGCAACGTGACCCGACAGAGGGAGGAAGGGTGTGCAAAATTATATTGCCTATAGGTACAGATACCGGCGGCCCTGGTGCCCATATAGGTAGTAGTAAAGAGCCCTTGTACGGCCCTTGGCCAGAAAAGTGACAACGGCTACAACCCATTAGATAATGGACCACTACTGAGCATGTGTCTCATCTCATTATCAAGTAAGCCTAGAGCATACTCCACCACGCTGTTCCAGTGCGTATTGGTAGAGAGGTTAGTGGCCAAACCAGTGTCAGAAGTTATCAGGCCGCCTCCGACATGGCTTAACGACTTAGCTCCGAAGCACGGAAGTGCTCAAGAAATTTTTCCACTAGCGCTCACCCAAAAGTGACAACAATCATCTCAAAATATTAAAAGTCTCCACGGACCCATAGTAGGGGTGTATCCGACTTAACGACGCCCTGAGCCCGAGAGATCGTGGAGCCGGCGAGCAGTTGGAACGCGGCTACAGCCAGCCTTCATTTGCATTACCAGTGCATCTATTCGTGAACAGCTAAACCGTCTCTCCATTCATATTGGTTTCAACTATTAACAGCTGACGCTACGAGATTATTGACCAGTCTTTTGTTTCCAAAGAACACGGAGCAGAATTGTATGTAAATGTGTAAATGTAGAAGGAGGTAATTGCTTAGTTAATTTTGAATATTAAAATTGTTAATGTTGTTTTATAGTAGATTTGGGAAAAGTTCATAATTTAAAAAATATATCCTTCATATTAATCTGAATAAAGCTCGCAGTAACATTGCCAGTAATTATTAAACCCAACACAACTAAAGAGGATGATGATGTTTAAAAAATATTCTGGTTGTTCTTTTTACTTTTAAAAATGTATCCCCACAACGAGGTTTCTAATAGACCCTATAACTACATTGAATGCCATGTTTTTTAAAACTCTATGTATAGCTACCTATAATACGATTTAGAAACTACTGATAATAGTTATTTACACTTGTCTTGATCATAAAATCGTTGACTTTAAAAGTTTGAATTGAATTTAACTTCAGAAACTCCCGTTGCTCCCGTTTTTCCTTTTTGTCATCTTCGCATCTACATCACTTAAACATTTAAACGGTCAGATTGCTCATCATCTCAACCATCAGTGCCCACTATTGAGCACGGGTCTCTTCTCAAAATGAGAAGATTAAGGCCATAGTACACCACGCTGGCCAAGTGCGGATTTGCGGACAGATTGACTATGTACCTTAATAATGTAGTTGGACCGAAATATTGCCAAGCTGAGGTACTGATTTCCTGAAGCTTGTTTTGTTCATTATGCATATTAAGAAGGATTGTATAATGGATAGCCTGCGTCGGTGCTTCCACCTTGGCATGATGTGGGAGTGTTCAAGAGAAGAGTGAAGAGGTTTTTAGTTTTAGTGCGTACATCATCTTGGAGTTCATTGCCACTTACCTACCACTTACCATCATCGATCGTTGTCAAACTTATTTTAGGTAAAAGGAGTGAAACAAGGGCGGGCTTACTAATTTAGTAAAAATAACAAAACGGCTAAACGACAAAATGGTAGGGGTATCGAGTGTAGTAATGACGAGATCTCAACCTGCAGGAACGCAAACCCGACGCTCATTTGCATTATTGGTGCGACTATTCCTGGACTACGAGCTTTTTCATTCATCTTTACTTTAAACACAATCCAAAGAAGGTATGCTGGGTGTTATCTCCTTCTAATTCTTTTAATTTGACTACCTATGCCGAACTTAGACCGTCAATCAAGAACTGACTGAGAGACAACTCACAGCCAGCGCATCGCGCGATTATGCAAAGTTTGACATGTTCGTGGTTTTCCAAGTTGAAAAAGCAGTGACAATTGTTGGTCCAACGTACATCAAAGTACCCGAATCTCGAACCCTCGCGTAGTTCCCACACATTCGTGCGAACATTCGTACAATGTACAAAACATTGATCTCATATGAGAGATCACGTGATACTAAATCATTGATGCTGTAGTAGAGTCATAGTGACCCCGCGTGACGAGCACATAATTATGGGTTCGAAACCTGGTCAGATAATTATTACAGTCACGAATCTGCCACACATTACGTAACAGATATTTTTGTACACAGGTCGTTGTTCTTATAATAGGTTTTGTTGCACTGGCACTACAAGGAACTATGTTTGTGTATGTGTAAGAGTTCAAACAACTAAATAAAAACCTAACAAAGACTAATGTAATTTAGAATGAAAGTTTAGTATGTACTTAGGACAAATTATAGTCTGTTAAATCTTATTCGCTTATCTGAATCGTAGCTCACGAAATTTAATAGCGTTTAGAATGAAAAACGGTCATTGTGCATGAAACTGTTGAAAACACTCCTTAGCATTAAAATAATATCTCAGTCGAGACAAACAGACATCACGACGTGGCCCGCCCGCCGGCGATTGTGATACTACGGTCAATATTAAAAGCTGAAATGTCTTAAGCGCCGAAACACGGTTCCATGTGAATCTTTCATTTAATAGAGTATTTAGACAAAGTTGAATTATTATTGATATTACGATTGAATTTAATCGTAACTCAAAGCTTACTAAGTTTTTGAAAGTGCAGTGTGTCTCTTAAGTTTAAGTGATCTGGGCTCAAGTGAGAAACGGGAACACAATTAGTTCGTATTATTCAAACGTCGTTTTTAACCCTCTCACAACGAGACATTTCTTATACTTAACTAGTAAAACACTGTGGCTTCGTTTTGGTAAACTTTTTTGTTTTGATTTCGAAATCGATTGAACCGAAACAGGCAGTAAAAAATTAAAACGGAATTTAAGCCGTAATATTTGAGTTTTCAGTGGGAATAGTCTCAGAAATAAAAAGGCAAAAATACTTACTTCAATTCCACTCATTCGATTACGTTACTAAGATCCTGTATAAATATTCTTTCTCTATTATCTACTATGTATAAACACCTATCAGTTAGTATATTTATAAAAGTTTAACCTTATTTGAAGATATTTGACTGAAAAATACACAAAATAATTAAAATTTACTTTGAATGTCGCTTACAGCTTTACGCTACGAAAAGATCGATATTTCGCATCAGGTCAAAAACACGATAACTCTTCGTATCGGAAAAGCGAACCGTAAAAGTAATTTATGGTTAACATTTAACAAGACTGAGCAATGCTCGCAAAAATAACTTTGCCCTCGGTTTCGTGTGCTAGCATTCCATTTCGCTCGTAATTAGATACTCCAAATAAATCTACACGGTTTATGAGACATGCTTAATGTAAATAAAAATAGGTTATAGGATTTATAACTAATATCCTTTGCGATTTATTATTCTTGCTGATTAACCTTCATAAATTTTGCTGAGTAAAATTCTTTTATCATTTTCGTTTCGTTTAGTTCGGGGATCTACTAGCTAACTTGTAGTTAGTATCACTGGGTCAGTTATTGTTGGTATTGTTAAATAGCTGTCGTCATATAAAATGCGTTCGGACGGCGTAAAAGTTTCTGACACATGGTCTGGCCAGTAACCTCTCCATCAATTCGCAATAAAGCAGCGTGGTGGAGTATGCTCTAGGCCTCCTCAATAGTGGGCCATTGTGTGGGCTAAAACAAGATAGTAAACTCTAAACCAAAAAGGGTGTAAGTACCAGATTTAGCACTTACGATTACGTATTAAAATAGTCGAACATTATAGTCACCTAAAATTTTATTTTATTCCTTTTATTAGAGAAAACACATGAATATTGTCCGACTTAGTTCCACATGTTAGTGCCCTCGAGTTCCGGCTTAGAGCACTCTATCTCTGAATCCGATTAGCATAAGCACTATCCAGTTGATAGAGTTCTAAATACATAATATAGAGTTCTAAACAGCATCCTTAGGAATGCTCTATTCTATTATTAAACGGAAGCCGGTTTATCTGTATTGAGAATAAACTTACTTACATACGTACTCTTGTGTGCTTCTTTATCCAACGACCTTTATTACACTGCACATAGTATAAGCAGTTGAAGTGTTAGAATATTTTGTTTAGTTATTGTAATTAATCTGTATTAGAAAATTATCTTGTTTGAGTAATTAATGTGACGCAACCCGAAAAAGCTATTTGTCTCGATCAGTAGTAAAAATAACAATAAAATACAAAGATCATGACGACACAAACAATAAAATATTTATGAAGCGTGATGATAGTTTTTCAATTGTGATCTTTTTTATTAATAGTTTTTATTAATACATCCTTGCTGTAAGTTTTTTATAATTACCACAGAGCCTGGACTAAACTGCTTGCCGACTTTCTTTCGTTTTCTTTCGGACACAATATCCCATGTTAGGTCAGTGTCATAAAAATAGACTTAGGTTTAAACAGAATTTGTTACACATTTGAATTATGAAGTAGGTAATGATTTATTACAAAGTTTCGTGATTATCATAGCACTCATTTGGTATCAGGATCAATTTCACTCAAGAAAAGCTGTCAATTAACTTAATTATATTTTTACATGCTACTCGTAATGAGTTCTCTTCATCGATCTAAAGAAAGTGTTTATTGTTGAAGAGGTATCAGGTCAAACGCACTTGCATATGAATGTATGAAGCTATTGTGGGCACGACAAAATAAAATGAGTCCTTTTATACACCTCGTATGGCCTCAATCACATCGACTGCCATAGTGTAAGAGGATACAGTAGTCAATGGCTTAACACTTCGCAAGTCCAGCCGGTTTTGATCATAAAATCATTTTGATAGAGTTTAACGGGTGATAAAGAAATATTTTATGTAAGCTAAAAAATGTGTACTACGGTGTGTGTAATACGGTACGTTTTGGTTTGAATTCATATTTATCGTTGCTCCGAATTTGCTATCCACAATTTTACTATTTCCATTAAATTTTAAAATCCAGACCACAGTACCTACGGGATTGTCTGTTCCTGTTTTAAAGCATATACGAATGCTCTTGTAAGAGCAAGCACAGTCTCCCTCTGCACGCTCATAATACCTGTCTAGACGACTTTGTTGCAGACCGACTGTACAAACAATTCAATAGACTGTGGTACTACAATGCGAGCTACACTCGTGTCTAAATTGGAAATTACATATGGCTGTCAGTATAACAAATGGCTGTATTTTGAGGCGGTGATGTGACCCAAATATCGCTTGATGGAAAGATCGGAAGTCATAAACTTGACCCCTGAATGAAATGCAGAGAAAGCAACAGTAGTAATGATGCCTGCACTTCGCATAACATTATTCTTCTTTCCAATGTTAAGGATTTTAATATTAATTGTGAAAACAATTAATATCCAGTTAAAGATGCTTGTTTTCTTTATCATTAATCAAAATTTCATTTCGCAATAAGTACAGATTTTTATTTTTCGATGCTTAACATTATGCAGGTCTTAAAATATTTAGAACCGTGTAAAAATTTGTTTACGTAGCCTATCAATCAGAATCGACTATATTTATATCTGACACAAAAAATGGTATGAAAAATTAACTACTGATTTATCTAGATTTTAGGTCGTAAAAATGATTGCCCTACTTAATTGTAACTAAAAAGATAATGGAAATCCTTATCGAAGATAGAGGATAAGTTTACTATTTTGATTTTAACATTATTGTTACAACCTTTTTAAGTTTTATGTAACATACCTAGTCGTACTAGCTCTTAAACGCTGTAACCAGGAATCGTCGCGTATATTAAATTTTAAACTATCGTATATGTGCAACAGTTTGAAGCACTATGGCCTCAATCACCTTTTCACATTTTTCAGAAGCTATGTAAGTACCTACATGCTCTCTAGCAACGGCCCTTAAATATGATCTGTACCCAACACTAAAGTAAACAATAAAATATGGTATTGCTATTAATAAACGTTTATTACCTAATTGTTACTGGTTAGTACAAGTATGAATATTAATGAATTAATTTGCAGACAAAAATTTCCATTTGAGCTTAATTCGGTCGCAAAAGTAATTAACAAAATAAATGTTTATTTTAACTTGGTACGGCAATATAATCTGCTGTCAACGTTTTGTAGTGTTGGAATTGAAAGCCACAGGACTCTTCGGATCAATTTTATAATCGCATTACGAATAACGGCCATTCGATTTGGCAGATTAGCAGAACCGTTATCATTGAATTTCGAATTTGATTGGATTACAATCGTAAAAAACGATAATTTAACAATGTGACAAGACATTTTAATTCCATCAAAACATTTTATTTTTTATTTCAGATTCAGGTCATTAAAATTAATGCAAGTTACTGTTATTGGAGTCTTAGCTTAGATTTACCATTCGTAGATGACGTTTTACTGTACTGGAAGTCTGGAATAAAATTGTATCCAACATACGATATAGGTACCTGCAATATACGAAATTGTCTACGTGGTATATCTATGTGGTATATTAATCTACGTGGATTTGTCGCACATTTTTATAAGCTATTTTATAGTAGTTCCAGGTTTATCGTTCAGGGGTTGTTAATGCAAATATGAATTAGATTCGTAGTTTTATTTATGATTCATTATATATTCATGCAAAAAATAAATAAATAAAATAGTTAATTATTCCCTGTTAACGGAAGATCCATGTTAACTTTTTCCGTTTCCCTACCACTAATTTTGCAGGAACAGATCATTTAAAAAATCATAAAATATTGTAGGTATATTGGAACCTAATAACTAAGCTGTTTAATGTCGGTCTAGTCTGAGTGCTACCGTAACAGAGACAAATTTTATAAACATCGCTAAGTTTTAAAAGTAAGCAGTTTGGATTATTACTTTAGATCTATGTAACACACACAAACACATACGCCCTGAAATTTCTTAAAATATTTATCATATAGGTACATTTTACGATTATAATAAATCAATTTAATTCATGTACCGTTGTACTACTTACAAATGGTTTAAATGTATGTAGGACTTATTACTCTTACGCTAATTAACGAAGCAGTGCGAATGTTTCTTGGTCGAAGTCAGATATGTAACAAGCCTTGTATGTGGGCGGAGGAAATATTGAGTTCGTGCATACTCGTTTACTGGTTTCTGCTAATTTATTAGTAACTACTGCTAGTGGCTTGGTCACATACATTTTCAGCTGGATTTAAAGCACCAAGGTAGAGTTGGAGTGATGTCATTACGTTTTGATTCATTATCACAACTGAACTCTGATTCAGTATTGAACACGGCCCTATTCACAGAAAGCGTTTTAACTCGTTATTCAAAACATTAACGGAAGGGTTATGTCCATACGCATACCCAACAGTAGGTTTCCGTATGACACAGATGGCATTTTTATTAGTTTTTTTTTAAGCTTTACCACCCAAATGATCCAAGACTCCATCACCATCAAGTGCCAAGTATTGTAATTCTAGTACTACATACTTAAAAATAAGTTGAAAAAAGAAAAATTGATAAGGAAACGTTTGATATCCACCTTCTTAGCCTTTCGCTTATATATATTGAGATATCGATTACGAAAATAAAGAAAACTTAACCAAATATTAGTAACGCATCGAATAATTAATAGCTTGTACTCTTGTACCTAAAATGGATTATTCGTTAAAGAAGATAAGTCCAAAGTAGGAAATAATCTTCCGAGGTATTTTTTAAAACCAGTAAAAAATCAAGTTTTTCGCAGAAAGTAGGTTTAGGTAATAAGCGGGTGTGGTATAACACTTTTGAACATATTTATAACCCAGTTCCTACAAGTCTTTAAATTGGTCCTTGTATTAAGGTCCCGGGGCCGACAGTCATATGACAAGATGATACGATGAACGTAAAAGTGAACCCACCTGAATAAATTTCGGATGACATCGAATCTTAATTATAGTTCTCGGGTAAACAGTGAGCTGACATCGTTTACTAATTGCAAGTATGACGTTTTAAAGACATGTCCACTACTGCCATTTAATTTTACCTGGACCTTTATATGGAAGTACCAATCCCCGCTAAAACAAATTAAACACCTGTGCTCATAGTTCAATTTAGTTTTTAAGCAAAATTTACTTAAGGCATTTTTAATTCTCGCCGTCAACCTTCAATGTGCCTTAATCGCAGCGACGGAAAGTTGGCATTTGTTTTTGGGATCTAATTAAAACGAATTTCATATCTAACTCGAACGCAATGCAGTACTAAACTTAGAATGGACTTTGCACCCTCGCAACTTCAATATTAGACACCCAGATGTGAGCCGTCTGATGATGCGTATATTGTAAATTCCATAAATTCCATAAGCGCACTATTTCAAAATATTCTCATTAACTATGTTCAGATGCATGCAGATAATAATTAATAGATTTTTGGAATAGCTGGAATAATTAATAGATTTTTACTTTTTTACAAATCTGCAAAAACATCGGTTGTGGTGAATTTTAAGGATTTTTTGTTAATTTCTATTTAGAAACAAAAGTAGAGTTGCATGTTTATGTTCCTTTGTTGTTACATCAAATCATATTTCATCAAAGCGATGACCAACTTTGATAAAGGGACAGCTAGATATGCGATAAAGTTTAATTTAAGATGTACAGTATAAAAAGTTAAACAACAACAATGACATAAGTTAGAAGAGATAGAGTTACTAACAATATTATTACTATACTCTGATGAGATAAATTTTTCGAACAGACACGTA
Source organism: Hesperia comma (assembly GCA_905404135.1). NCBI lineage: Eukaryota > Metazoa > Arthropoda > Insecta > Lepidoptera > Hesperiidae > Hesperia > Hesperia comma. The sequence continues at coordinate 6,482,896 of FR990021.1, read as the reverse complement.
GGTACGTACTACATGGCTATTTATTCTGTCTGTATGTATGATTGTGTGTATGTTTATTTTACTTTATTATTTGTGTGCGTGATGGAATGAAACATGTGCTTCTGTATGTTGTGCTGTTTGTTTCTGTTTGTGAGTTCTTTTGCGGCTCTCTGAACGTGTGCACTGATTTTGACGATTCTTACGCCAATCTACGACATTTATTGCAAATAATGACATTATCAAAATAAAATAAAAAATCAATACGGTGAAAACCAGACGCCATGTTTGTATATAAAATGGGGCACCTACTACCTGTTATTGAACAGGAATTGGCAAATCATCAGATCTTAAAGATTTCTCTTAAACATTTTTTAAACATTTTAAGAACTAAATCGTTTGTCGCTGAGTTGCTCTGGAAATACAGCTCAATACCGCGTATTATCAGGCGAAGTGACAGACAGACCTATAATTTAGTCGTTATGTATGTCCTATATGTTTTATTCGGGTTATTCTGGGCCGCCGGAATGCACTAATGACTGGATTCAGACAACTGTACCGTGTAGCATAAGAGCAAGAACATCGCATTCCGTTTTATATTAAAACTAGCGGAATAACTTTGATACTTTCTGCATAACACACAAGTAGCGCAAAAATTCAATATAAGAAGTCAAAAATATAGAAAGGGTTTTATATATTGTACAGACATTATCTTTATTAGTTATTACTTAGTTCCTTTAATAAAAAAACGGATTTCATTATTTTTACTTCTATAATATTGTGAATGAAAAGTAACAGTGTCTGTCTGTCTGCTACGTTTTCACACTTAATCCGCTAGAGCGATTTAGTTGAGATAGTTTGAGACCTAGGAAATTAAAGAATGGATGAAGGAATGATAATAGGTCGTGTATGTGTGTTGTAGCACCTACCACACCGCGAATCATAGTGTGGGGCAATGAGTGTGTAGCTTTACAGAAAACGATGTTATGCCATTTCCCTTTTTTATGGAATTAAGATAGCAAACGAGCATGCAGCACCACTCTTCCGCTGCCGCCCATAACAACTGTGACCGACCTAGAACTAGACTCAAAGGGACTAGGATGGTTATGGTTAGTCCAGTTAGTAGATGGTGTTAGAATATTAGTTGGTTAGTTTGTTAATCGTTGTAGGTGGCTAAAATGTAATCTATTTAATTGAAAATTTCCATTCCAAACATTTACAAGCGCCGGTGATGCCAACCACGTCTACAGAGCGTAAACACGTTTATTTACTGTCAGTGATTAAATTAATCAATTATGTAACCCACGCTCGCTACGATTCAAACCAAATAATCCTTGAACTCTATTTAAATCTAGTGATGACTAACATTAGGTAGTTAAATAGATCTCACCAAAACATTCCAAAATGGGTTGCCAAGACTCCTAGACTCATAGCTTTCTTGCTGTTAAAAAGTAGAGCTAAGCCTTTAAATCTACATGGCGTGACTCTACATCTTAGGCAAAAATTATGTCTTAGAGCTTGAGAGCCCTTTTTCTTTCTAGCCGGCTTATTCAATGGGTTTATAGTACATAAATAAGTTTTTTTCTATTATTTTTATATTATAATCGGCGGTAATAATATTTTATGTGGTGGCTGGTACTGTTTTATTAGTTTATTTTAATTACCTTTTTATTTTAAAACTAATACTTAATTACAAAAATCATTTATGAACCATAAAAATAAACCTCACGTACTTAGAACCTTTCAATTTACGCGCTCTACTACCTTACCTTACTTTAACATCACAAATTAGGGATCACAATTTATTAATTACCCAATGTTCATTTCAATAATTATTTATTCGTCCCTGAATAATGAATAATAACGTACTCAATAACGTTGATTTCTGCTGTACTTGCTGCTTCTAAAGACATCGATTTATGAAAAAGTCATCGATTTTTATTCGAATTTCAAATGTTAAAATAATCATTTATCTTTAAGAATCAATTTTATCATTTATTCACATCCCTGTTACAATTGCAATGTTGCAAGCATGTTAAGATAATGTGAGTTACTCGTAACCACGATCGAGTGTGGTGTTAAGGTGCCATTCCACATGATGCGACTGACTACATAATATTATCTTAACAGCCGAAAGCGTTTGAAAAGATAACAAAATAAATGCGATTCCTAAGCATTAATTGGCATACCTAATTTATTTGTATGGGACCGATTCCGTCGTGCATCTAGCTGTGTAAAAAAATCTGTACTTTGAGGCCGGTGTGGCATTAGTGATGGCGGCGATGGCCACTTACCATCAGGTCACCTATAGGTCGAGATGCTATAATACTTATTATTATAGTAAATCAATTGATTGCTGGAGACTATCAGTTGCTGTGTTACAGGCTTTCGCCAAAATTTAAGCAACCGAAAATTCATAATGTTAATAATTACATACAGTACGTAGTAAGTAAAATTATCGCCTTGTCAAACGCTCTTTGCGAAATTGCACCTTTACGCCGGCATTCTACTACAATACTGGTTACGCTTATGGCGACGATGTTCGCACCCGTGTACAAGCCAAATGTTTAAAATATTTTCTTAATGAAAGTTTACAGCCCTAGTGAAAGTGTTTAAATTTACTTTTTAATTTCCGATCTGTAAACTATAGTATGGGTATGTGGACTATGCCAATAAGGGAATGAAAGTTACGATTGAAGACGTAACCTTTGTAGTCTCAGTGAAAAAAATATAGAAAATTAAACCTGAACAATAGTTAAGTTCGTTATAAAATTTTTGTACTCTTTTTTATCACCTGCTGTCAGATTTCCTTTTTCACATCACCCCGAAATGTATTATGGCATGAGGCATTAAAACTTTTTGTTTCTTTTGATTATCATGCGTAATACGTGAAACGACATTTTTGTGAGATTGGTTGCTATTACCTAATTCTAAATCTACATATAAATGTAATTTTCAAATACCTACTTATTCAACATTCTATTATGTTTAATTCTATACGTATAGCGATACTTGTAAGTTTAAGACGAAATTTGCGTAAAAATTACAAAAGAACAATAATTATTTGCTTTCCTCAACGTAGCGTAGTTTAGTAACTAGACTAATACACAAGACGTTTTTAATTTCGATTTCAACATCCTCGCCCTAATCACCGGTAAATAATATCACAATCAATCATATAACTAATTTCGCAAATAAATATATTATGTTTTGCAATGAATATTTTTTGCTTGCTTAACGTTGTAGTCAATAAATATCTAGTTATACCGGCGCGTTCTAACATTAATGACTATTGATCGACTTTACACACAACGCGATCTGACACTCGAACTCATTGACAGGCAAAGTTGTATAACTGAATCGATCGGTTAAGTGTGTGTGATTTTATCAAGTCGGGGGTTCTGTACTGACAACTTTGACTTGACCAAAGGGTTTGATTCAGACCGAGGCTGATAGTTTAATGGTTTTTAAATATAATATACATATGTTTGAGTATGTTTATTTGAATAGTTTTTGATGTCAATGGCATCCACGGCATAGACAATCCTAAAGTAAGAAACTGAAATTTAGAGACTAAGGGCTTATTTACATGATGCCATTTTCTTGCACATGCAAGAGCAATATTATGAGGATGTTGTCCGAAAATATCACGAATTTTACGAAATGCAACTCTATCAGAATTAGTCATTTTCATAGTGGATTTTGATTATTTTTAATGGGAATTTCGAGCGAAATTGAATTCATCGTAACAATTGTCAATGCATCTACTAAGAATACGTCGAAAAACTAAATGTCAAAACTATCATATTGTCGGTGTTTGTTGCAATTGAAAAACAAAGTTCTTGTTGAAACACCCTATACCATGATAAATAAAAAAATAATGAAACACGTATGAAACCAAAACTTAAAATTACCTAAAATCAATTTAACACACCTAACTTTACAGTGTCATAAGCAAGGATTTCCTGTCTCGAAAGAGTCATGAACCACGAGCTATCAAAATACTTGAATTTTGATCACAACTTTATCTTTCATGCTCAACTTGGCAAACAGGGCCGACTTCTTAAGTTGTCCTTAGAAATAAAATACCGCTAAGTTACTTACTTAAGCTATTATGTTTGATTTTTTTCAACGCACTTACCTCAATAGGGAAGATGCAAATATGATATTTATGAAAATTTTATGATTAAAATGTTAAAAAAATATAAAAGAAGGACTACTTCAACGTTTTTATTTTATATTATGTTGATTTTTAACAATAATTACGAATTAAAATTACGTAAAACGAAACGCATTTCAAAACATCCAGTGACGTCACTCCTGCTATGACAACTAGAGTTGCCCAACTATCGATAGTTCCGCTATCGATAGTTGACCTTGAGAACAAGTAACAATATCGATAGTACTTTCGATACTATCGATATTACTGATACTATCGATACTATCAATATCACAAACTAACCAATACTATTGACGGGATACAATAGTATCGACACTATCGATAGTATGTAAACTATCGATTCTAAACAATCGATAGTGTGAACTATTGATACTATCAATACTATCGATAGTATTACTCTTAAAGGCATTCGATAATATCGATACTATTTTTGTATAACAATACTATTGCCGTACATCATACTATCAATAGTATCGATAGTGTCGATACTATCGATATTCTATCGATAGTCGACTATCGATAGGCAACTTTAATGTCAAATTTTTAGAGGTTAACTTGGCGTGTAAAATTGATCAATAGTGCAGTGAATATTATTTACGTTTTTAATAAATATGGAAGTTGGGTTTATCAAAGTAGACTCCACGAATTTACCAAGAGTAGTGTCGACATGATAGGAACTTTTTGTCGAGAGTCCAGAGTTTTCAAGTGTAGAAATGAAAGGGACTAAATCATGGTTTTAATGCCAAGTATCCTATTTTTGGTGCAACACCTGACGTGCTTACTGGAAATTACACAGTAGAAGTGAAATATCCTTCAACCAAAGCTGCCATACTTTCCTATGTGAAAGACAATAACACCAAAATGTTGGACACATGTACAACCGCAAATGTTTTTCAGCAAAAGGAAAATATAAAATAAAATATAAAAGATAGCCTATCGATAGTGTGGCAATAGTGAGACTATCATCAATACTATCGATAGTATCGATAATATAAATTATGGTAATACTATTGGTTATCTGCAATAGTATCGATACTATCGATAGTTATGTATTCTGTAATATTATCGATGGTATAATACTATCGATACTATTATATGTCAATAGTATAATACTATCGATACTATTGCAGATCATCAATAGTATTACCATATTATATACTATCGATACTATCGATATTTTAGCAATACTATCGATATCTTAACTGATTTTCAAGGTCAACAATCGATAGTGTAACTATCGATAGTTCAGCATCACTACCAGTGACAGACACGAATGACGTCATCGGAACTATAGGTCCGTTTAGGCGCGAAAATTTAAACGGTCCGTTTATAACCGCATTTTTTACGATAAATTAGATTGTTTTCATTTTTAAATATGTTTATGACCTATTTTACATGGAAATCTTTAAAATGAAAACATAACTAAAATATTGCATGTTCCCTATTGTTGAATAAAGTCTTAAGATGTTTTACCCACATAATAATACAAAGTTGTTTACCAGTCGTACTTTATTTGGCTTCAATCCATAAATGACCCACTAGCAGACACGATTCGCTACTCATTATTGAGAATGCCTGAAGTATACTAACCATCATACTACTCAAATGTGGATTGGTCAGTAACAATACTAACAATCCAAGTGTTAGAAGTTACAATGTCGTCGGAAGGCTACCCCACATAGCTTAACGTCTAGTATCTACTCGTAATAAAACATATGCATGCTGTACTGTCACCCATCCAATTGCCTACCGCGCCTGCTATTAGGTATGTAGTTTAATCAGTCATTCAATGTTTTAGAATTGATCCTAGCTGCCGAAACAAGAGCGCTTGACTGATTATTCTTTAATGATCATACAAAAATATGAAACTGTTTATTTATAAAATTTGATGATAAGTTCGAGATAAGCAGAACTATAGAGGAATTGTTGAACTTCACCAAATGTACAGAAATGAGGTTCATCTTCTTTTCGGGAATGCATCGGCGATGCTGTCATTTGTCTAAGGGTGATAGTAGCCAGTAGCTACCTGCTTACCATCAACAAATATGATAACCCGTTTATTGTTCATTTACATAAAAATTATCTTTTAGCTTGGTTACAACCCATTAATGGCCCACTACTGAGCACGGGTCTCTCCTCATTATTGAGGCGGCCTAGAGCATGCTCCACCACTCTGCTCCAATGCGGATTGGTGGAGGGGTTAGTGGCCAACCTAGTGTCGAAAATTTTCAAGCCGCCCGAAGGCCTCTGACACGGCTTAACGACTGCTATCTATTGATAACAACCGGGACCGACGGCTTTACGTACCCTCCGAAGCACGAAAGCGCTCTAGAAATTTGTCACTAGCGGTCACCCATCCGACTACCGACTTTGTCAATCACTTTGGATCGACGCAAGCCGCCGGGCTATGAGCGCTATTAAATGGATATAATAATAATAATAGTACCTATGAGATATAATGGTGTTTCCTAGAAAAGTATTCGATTTTAGGATGATTTGTAGGTCCATGATATCTGCACCAAAGGGTATGTTAAAACAATTCCTGAAGTTACTCAATATTTTCAGTAACATACACTTTAATATAACTTAATACAAAGCTGGTGCTTTGTGTTGAGTTATAATTATTGCTGTTGTGTACTGTATGTTTCTTGGCCGTTTCATTGCCCTCCACGTCAAAATGTCAATGCACTGTGAAACAATATTACCTGAAAATTTCTTTTAACACTCAATGCTTACAAAGCCACAGACATAAAGACAAAGTGGATGAATGTGTTGGTAGAATTCATTATTTTTGTTCAACCCAACGCAAAGTAAAACAAATTCACGTGCCAAAACAAGCGTAAATGTTTACCCTATCAATAAAGTTACGTAAACAAAGGTTTAAAATAGATTTAAATTTTAAATAGACATTCTATCGTATCAATTTCATTATGTTTCACTCTGTTATAAGTCGGTGGGTTTTGTAATATTTATTTTAACCTCGTCGGTTCTCTTGCATTCGTTTCTCATACTATAAATTAGTAATGAGATATCAGCCTATTTGTATAATCTGTTGTATAATATGTAACTTGATGTATGTACCTATTAAGCGCGGAATTTCCGATTCCAATGACCAATTCCCACAGACGTCCAATTATCGAAATGTGCTTATGTGCCATTGGCAACATCTTGAAGTGCAAATTGTGGTAAGATTTTGACTCGCGGATTTGAATCTCGTACTTATTATTTCAATCATTGTCATCACCATCTCAACCTATCACGGCCCACTAATTTCAATACGAAAAAATAATTACTAAGCGTGCTTTTTTAAGCCAGGTGGCTCGCCTGCATTATTGTCGGTTACTGACATTGTTTTACCTTTCATTCGTTATGTAGTATGAAGGAATTACAAATAAATCAAGGTTTGTAGTAAACACGGAAGATTATATTTTCACATTTCTTTAACATATTTGTATTATTTCTTTATTTTTCATATCTGGGAAACGAGCACATGGATTTACTCATAATAAAATGTTACTGACGTATTGTCTGTCAGGGTTATTCACTTGCGTATTGTAGTAGAGTTAACTCAAAAACTACCCATCAGATGACGTCCTTTGAATAGAACCACAAGCACAAGTTTTCGACTAAAAAGAATTATCAATCTCGGTTTGCCCAGTAAAAAGGTGTGAGATGACCCACATAAATTCGAATTAAGAACCTGGTCCTTTTTTATTAATACTATGCACCTACTTTAATGATTTAATATATTCATAATCTAATAATAGGCATGCATTATACAGTTACTGTATCCCGGATCATTATTACTGTACCGCACTAACCATTAAGCGTTATCGCTTGATCGCGCACTGTTATGTCGATTTGTGCGAATGTATCTTTGACATACTAGGATTACTGCTCGGGAGATATAAAGTAATGCAAGTATTGATGAGTTGATTCTGTGAGACATATTTTATGGTCTTGGATACTGTTTAAATTAATTGTGCTGTTGAAAACTACAACTACAATGTACAATAACACAGTAACATGAATGTCGTTTATTTTTCACATATAAACCTTTATTAGCTTGACGTTTTTGTATGTGAAGGAAATTCTCAGCTTCATTTTCGCCAACTTCAAGTAATTTAAATAATTTGAAAATTTTGGGCACAGTATAAGGGCCGATGACGATGTCTATAAAAATCTACTGTAGATCTATTCTCGTATACCGATCGAATAATCGATAAGATATATCGATAAGAATCGAAGAATGTCAAGTCTCCAAGAAAGAATAGTAACAAATCCCGTATAAAAATAATATCTATTTATATGAATGAATAATTTTCCAATCCTCTTATCTATGTCTCAGTCGCCGAGAATATACTAGTAAAATTGCCTCTCTCCGCTAAAAACAAATTTATTACCTGTGCTTACAGTTCAATTTAGCTTGTAAGCAAAATTTACTTACGGTAATTTTGAATCTCGCCGTCAATCTGCAATGTACCTCAGTCACAGGGGCGGAAAACTGGCATTTGTGTGGCATGTAATGAAAACGAATTTCGTATCGAAAGCAAACGCAGTGTAGGACGTCACCCATACATGACAGTCCCTAATGAACATAGAGCGATCCGGATGCCTGCAATACGATCTCATGACCAATTATCCGTCTTGGTCAATGCAATATTAAAGCGCAGCTTCCGTCCCTGATTTGTTGTAAGGCTTCGCCGGAATACATCACATCCCGTCAGCTGTCCCATTAACTAGATATTAGTTACATTAAAGCCATTAGAGTTGAATAAAGCTGCAATTATGAATAAATCTATGTTAAAGATGCTGAGTTAAGATATGGATTTTCACGTCCGAGATTCAGATAGATGAAGTAAGGTAGTAGAACACAAAATAGGGGCATAAATAAAATTCACCAAAAGAATCTATTTTACCTTATCTTTATAGATCATAATATTTCGCAGTCTGTCTATTTTTACTTTTCACATCAAAATATTACTTTGATCTCGTTTTTATTACATATAAATTAAAATAATTTTAATAGCTGACCCACAAGACCACAAGGCTAATATATTTTGTAAACATCATAAAAGACTGCATGTCTCCGGCTTTTTTTTTTGTAGTAGGAGTGGTACCCAAGAACCTTTTAACCACATATAAAAGGTAAAGGTAAACCAAGGTAAAGGAAGGTAACCAAGAGTAGGAGATACATCGTCTACCTATATCGTATATCGTTATCCTTAAATTACAATATATTTTATGTTAACATTTTTCCCGTGTATATAATCAAAGCATTTTTCATATTATAACCAATTAGAGAGTGTTGCTTGACTTTTAAAATGATAAATTTGATTTGTCTTAACTAATGAGTATATCTCAACAACCATAAACAATAACGTTTAAGCTTGATTTAATTTGAAAGCCACAGCCACTTTAAGCCACCAAATCAGCAAAGGTCATCGAGATAGCTGATTGATTTACCGATAAAATGCTCTACTGAAAATAAAAAATCGCTTAGAAGTTGCTACTATAACACGTTAGGCATTAATATGTGCACACTCACAACAATTACTCATTCCGAGATGCGATGAAAGTGATACCCTACATAGCAAATTTATTTGCTAGTTGCAAGATCGTACCGAAAACGAAGTTCTGAGAAGAAAGAATATCAGCGAGATCGCGAGAAACGGTATCAAGCAACGACGGTATAAGAAAAGGTTGTAACGTTAGCTTTGTTTATATTTCGTGAACTACTGTTATTTTTAGGGTTCGAAACATACGAATAAGCGCGGGCGGGTGGTGATTCGCTAATGCCTCGTCGACTGTCTTCCTACGCTTTCTCGTAAGCGGTACGAATTTACAACTATATTATATTTGCACGATTATTTCTGGATATTTGAGTCAAGTGCGCCCGTTTGTTTATATAACAAATCTAACTGAACTATCGCAATTATTAACAACTAGAGAACCGCCCGCGCTTCGCTTTCGGTCTCGTAGGTAACAGCCGCGTAGGTCCCGCTCCCGTAGGAATCTCAGCTAAAAAGTAGCATATAACATATAGCATATGCCTATGACTTAAGTAAATTACATGTAGTATTTGATAGTGATTCAGAACTTGCAAATGAATTTTACTAACGCCATCTATTAACAACTCCGGAACTAAATATCTAGGAACTAAAGATCTTCCCATGGGAATGAGATGTTTTTCCGCGGTAAAAAGTAGCCTACGTCACTCTCCACCCTCCTAACTATCCACACACACATAAACCATACCATATAATAGTCATTTTGCGACGTGAAAGAGTCACAAACAAACAAACAAACACACTTTCACATTTATAATATTAGTAAGGAAGTAAGGATATAGTAAGGATAAGGATTGTTATTATCAGCTCAAGAGCTTTGCTTTGGGTTTGGATTCCTAGAATTTCGATTATTGTCGTTAGTGCCAACACGGAGTTCTTTATCAGAGAGCCAATTTTCCTTATTTGAAGTTGGCTTATTCATCCATCATCATCATCCATCCATCAGCCTTTTGATGTCCACTGTTGGACGTAGGCCTCCCCTAACTGGCGCCGCATATAAGCCCCGGCCCTCAGTCCCCGGCAGCTCCGCTATTCCTGGTTATGGTTGGCTTATTATTTGCAATAATTGTTTTAGAAAATTTTTACACAACATTGATCAAAATGATAACATATCTATCTATATTATGTGAAAATAAAATCTTTTCTTCTCCATCAATTCGCATTGGAGTTTTGTCGTCATGAAGTAGGTACTCTCTAGGCCTATACAGTGCTGAGGAAATATCCGTGCTCAGTCCTTAATGGGTGGAAGCCATCTTTTCTGATGATTCGATTAATTATCTTTGCTACGGCTACATCTGCGTCTTAACGTGTTAATTAACGCGCTTATGTAGTGAATTAAGAAGTAATTAGTCAAAATTTCTACTGTCATGGAAACAAGGTGTTAATTTTGTCAAGTCTGATTTCTTCTTAATTCTCTTCATTAGCGCGTTAAGATACAGATGAAGACGTATTTACAATTTGAATACATATCTAAGTATTTAGTTACGAACTGTAAAAAATTAGGAGATTCTCAATTCGACTATATGTTTTTTGTATGGACTTAATCAAATAACTTCCAACTGGGTGAACCGATTTTCACAATTACTTTCAAATTTATTAAATTCGAAAGTTCTTAGTTGTCGCGTGTTCCTATTTATAGCCGACATCTGACAAGTGTTTGAGAGTTATCCTCATTATTGCAAATTAAATTTACTTCGACTATGTTGGTCCTTGTCGACATTGAAGTCTGCTTTTTTATTGAAGTGAAACTTCTTTATCGGCGTTGGAAAATAATTTTCGTCACATTTTTCGGTTACGCTTTGACGCGTTACGCTTTGACGTGTTACGCTTTTGACGCGTTACGCGCCATGTCAAGATTATGTTGATTACTTTGGAGGTAGATATTTTGGTAATGTATCCAATTATTACTTTGTTATTGAGTTATTTACTTCTAGGACTATTTATAAATTTTAAATGTTACCTTTTTTAATGTTTCCTGTATTCCTTCTTTATTTTTATTGATACATTTCTGTAACTTTAAATACGATTTCTTTTGATTGTTTACTTTGATGACATTATTTGTCAATGTAACTCTGACGTCTCTTTAGTTTGTTTTTTATCCAAATTATTTATAACCAGCCAGGTATGTTTTGACTTGTTTGTGGCACTATAACGGTACCTAATTTTGGGATCTTATTATTGGACTCAAGACGGCGACTATTGGACAATAAACGGCGTAATGTTTGTATTTAGTTTTTAAGTGTATATTTTTATTGTTATTATATTATTTATTTTGCCCCTCTTACGGTTGGTTCAGACGAAGTAGTACTTTTTTTATTTAGAAAAAGTATTTCGGAGCAAAATTACTAAAGTGGTAGTTTCATTGAAATAAACACGAACAAAACAAACACCATACAATTGTGTTTAAAATAACAAAACCAAGACAACCACATACCTCTATCTATTCACAATCTTATTAGAAAAAACCTACATTTTCTTTTTACGATTCTAATAAGATTGTGATTTTTATCTATTTGTAAGTTTACAATCTTATTAGAATACAATCAAAATAAAATATTCGCTTGACATTGAAATGACATAATATGCACAGACTAGCTAAAGATTAATGTTTCGTTATACGGTATGCAACGACTAGTCTTTTTGGAAAAATATTTAAGAAGTTTCACTTCATACGTGTGTACACTAGTACACGCACACATTTTTTTTAAATTATTAATAAAACCAAACATGCGAATATCAATCCAAAGTCCGCTCCGCGTGTAATACGTGTCCTCAGCATAATAATACACGGCTACGTTCCGGGAACCGCCCGCGCAGTCACCTGCTGAGACAGGCGCGTGATAAATAAGCCATAGGATTAATTTACTTCCTACTACACCGACCCTACAAATCACACCACACATTAAACTGTTCCCGTTTAATCTAAATTGTCATACCGACAACATTTTTTCCAATAGAACCTCACGGAATGGTACTTATTATAAAACTGTCAGTTTGTATTGCAATAACCCGCATTGGGTTATTTATGATTGGAGTCTAAACCGGCCTAGTCTAGGAATAAATGTCTCGATTTCGCCACGGGCTACTCGGAGAATGACTCACTATTGCTTCTATTAAAAAGTATTCAATAGAGTACCAACCTACCTCTTATTAGCATTGGATTATATGTTGCTATCCGTCATTATGCCGTCCGGATATGTACGTCTTACCTAGTTGGATTAAGTAGGATATGTCGTGCCGTACTGCAACGGTCAATTATTATTAGACGTTTTATATTTCTTGTTCGTTTAGTTCGTATGTATGTATTTGCGTTGATCTAAGTAATAAGTCTTCTTTTCAAATATCAACTGAGAGATTTCATATTCCATCAGTGGCAATTTGTGGCAAATTGTGATTGACTAAATTTAAAGTTAAGTTAAGTTACCCAAACTTATTTTATTATCATCTGAATCTCTTCGTTACAAAATCAACACTAAGATTATTTTTAAAGTTAACTAGGTAATGCAGCATTTTTCATTGTATGTCGCTTTTTATGAAATTAAAACAGCAAACGAGCGCCACTTTTCCGCTACCGCTCATGACAACTGTAACCGACACAGGACAAGACTTTAATTGGGTTTAACTTTAGATGGTTAGTTCGTTAGTAAATATGATTCATAATAATATAACGAGTATTGTCTAGGATTATTGATGATCTATGACATTGTTATCTCCCGATGTGTACCTGTTAGGATATGCCGATATGTAGGTTTTTGCAATAGGTAGGTACATATTTGTATTTTTGATTAAGTAAACTTAAACAAAATAGGTCTAGCGTTACTTACATCATCGTTCGTCACAATTAAAATAAAATAAGTATCAGTAACTCAGTTTCTTATGCAATTTAATGATAAAATTTAATATTGCATTAATCAAAACAACTTGGTCAAATTGAACTCTTCGTCCAATTTCGTAAACGAAAAAGGAGCATGTAAGTAAAAGCTGTAGCCAGGTTTTATGTAACGTTTCTTAGTAGTGTTTACTTGCAGCCTAAAATAAATGTGTAAAGAGAAGCATGAATTATGGTCTCTGCCAATGACCGAACATAAACGTCAGCTGATCATGTTATTGTCCTATAAGATAAATAAATGTAAAACATTTACTTGCATAAGAAAGTAGTAATTAATTATCTTAAGTTTCTGATGATTGCAGATGATGATGCTGCATAACACATAATAGGAATTTCAAGTCACTAGTCACTAGCAATATCCAGCTAAGAATTATTGAAAATGATCCATTGCTAATGTTTCAAGAGACGGTGAGTAGATTCGTATTGACTACAGCTACCGTGCCACCAGATACCAAAAAAAAATCAATCAACAAATCACAAAGAAAATAAAATAAATAACGTTCATGAACAGTAAAATTGTTATTTCATTGATGATTTTATAGAAATTAAGTATAATCATAAAAAGTGAAAATTAGAAACGAATGTCCGAAATCGAAACGTAGATAAATCAAATTTTCCAAGTCAAGGTTATTTGAGAAGAAGTGAAAATATTTGGTTGCTAATGTTACAGCCATTTAAAATATGGAATTCTATAGTATTGCTCATTTAAACTAATAATGAGGTAAGTGTTGAATTAATAATGCGTTAGGGGGAAATATGAATCGAGCTACAGAAGAAGATTCAAAATAGAAATATTATATTCATTGCATAACCTGAATACAAATGCAAGCCCATGGCTGGCTATGATTTCTTGGGCAATCGTTTCTACTGATTTTTATGATCCATGGCACTTACGAATAGATTCAAAGTACCTATATCCATAAATATGGAAATGTTAAAACTAGACGGGTGAGTCACTTGACACGTACCTATATATTTAAGATGAGTTTATAAATAATTATGTATTTAAATTACAGTTACTGAAAATTTAAAGCCTACTTTATGTGAATTTAGTCGACATAATTATAAATAAGAGAATGAGTGAAGTGAATAGGGAAAGTGGGGTAAATGGGAACACTTAACTTCTAACGCCTAGAAATGATAGAAAAAAGACATAACATAAACAACTTTTATTGTAACACAAACTTTGGTTATCTATCTACTTATCACTGATAATAAAGTATCAAAAAATAAACGAATTATTAGAAATATAGATGAAAATAAAAAACATTGTCGTTCCTTTTTACCCGAACCCCTATGGGGTAATAGAGAACGAACCATAGGGGAAATGGGAATAGATTTGAAGTGATTAGGGACGACAAAATGAAGTCTCCATAATAGCCTACAGTTTTTTGGTTGACACAAATAACACAAGTAACTGTTACTAATCCCGCCAGCAGTATTTTTGGCATCTTCAATTGCACGCCGAAGATCTTTGTAGTTAGTTTCAGTCTTTGAACGTAGTTTCGAGGCATCTAAAGGAAATTTCAAACATTAAAGTATTTTTACACAAACAACTAAAGTTATTAGTGATAGTGAATAACGTAAAGAGTAAATTGGAACGTTCCCAATTGCCCCACCTGCCGCTGTTCACAATTTCCCGAAATAGTCAATATAAATAAAAATATCAGCCACCTTCAACAGTTTATTTGGTAACCTTCAAATCATAGAAGGTTCGAAAACAGATAGTACGTATATAATAGCAACTAAATATGGTATATTTTAACCTAAAAATATTACAGTAATATCAATTCTAATGAACAATAAAAGTTATAACAAATTTGCAAAAAAAGAAGTTCGACTCGCCTTGACAACACGCATGCGGCTTTTGATTCCCACTATTGCGTGTGGGCTTTTGGGTGCTGGATGCACCCGTTGAACAATTGCAAGCCAGTATTATAGTGGCGGAAACATGACTTATCTAGCTATTCCTAATTACCCGCCGTTCTCAATTACCCTACTTTCCCCTATTTAATACAAATTCATAAGACCTAGATAAAATTGAGCATACAAGCGTCTGATGACAGAAGGATTCAGTTGCTCGTGGAATATTTAATGGCTAGCCACAGAAGTAGTAGCTACAAAAACCTAATATCACTGACCTACTGTCCATTTCTTCTTGGGTCTGAATCATCTGTTGTGATGTGATGAGAATGTTATCTTCGTTTATTTTAAAGTTTAATTTTACGTTTATTTACCCTTATATATTTTTATTTATTTGTTTGCAGAAACTTGTAGCACGTGTTGTTTTATGATATAAATCATGACGTTGAATATGGAACGTGTCTTACGCACAGAAGATCATAAACATTCAACCGTTATGCAAATTCTACATTCAATTATGTTATTGAATGACTTACTTGTATAATTTTTATTTCTGCTTTGTGATTCAATGTCATCATTACTTTTATGTTTGTACCTATCGAGAAATGCCTTATTACACAGTCTCGAAATCATTAATTTTATTTTAAGGCTTTATTTAAGAACACCCATTTTTTGGAAATAGGTAAAACAAAAATGTACCTAACTACATACTCTAAGCTTTATTTATTGATATTTCATTGTATTATCTCTTTCCTTTGGACTTCTGGTTTTCTTTGTTATTTTTTTTTGTTATTTTTTTATTCAGTAAAAAGCATGCAAATTATTCAATTGTGCAGTATTTCCCAACTTTCCCACAAAACAACAGTGCAAATGCAAACGCACTTGATAAGTACATTAGCATCGTTAAATGCACGAAGGAAGCATAATGTGCACATATACAATAATAAAGCATCTATAGAGACCTATATTTATGTATAATATTTACGTAAACAATACGGAATAGTCTTGATAACTGAACCTTACGAGCATTATTATGCATAATAAAACAGTTATTTGCCATAACTGGCATCACTAGAATTCTTGTGCATTATGATAATGTGCCATTTTGAGTAGTAGCGCGGTACACGCAAGGTCCTATAGATCTCATCATCTCAAGTTAAGCTATAAAACAGTACCACTGCAATCTGAACCTTAACGTTGCACGTTATAAGTAATCAAGAACTCAAAACAATACTCATTTATATTCAAAGCTGTAACGAACAAGTTTCTAATGTAAGCTATCCAATATAAAAGAATAGAGTCGAATTTAGAATTTAGGTACACTTTATAGTCAGTGCGTCATGCAACTTCGATTACGATAATGTTATAATACATGATGTAAGAATGTTGTTTATTCTGGAATCCCAATTTAATAGAGTTCCAGGTGTCCAAACTGACGGTTTCTCAGTGTGGAATTAGTATAATCCATTTTATGGATTTCTTTGAAAATATTTGGGATTGAATCACGTTTGTATGTGGGAGGTGGTATGGACGTTTATGGTAATGCTATGGCGGATGATCACGTGCCTTTAAGCTTTGTATAGGTGGTCTATTCTGTTTGTTTACATTAATTTTTTATTGTCATATTATCTTTTTGTTTATATACCTAGTAAAATAATAATGTTAAGTTTTCAAAGATATTATAAAAACTTCATTGTGTAATATTTTAGAATAGGGCATAATATTTTTGCTGATTACCATCAGTAATTTAACTTAAGATACAATGGAAATTCAACCGTTAAAGTTCATAAAAAATCATAGTTCAACCCTGAACAGTGCAAGTTGTAATGTGTTTAGTTCTAAAAAAGCGAAAAGTTAAAGTGTCATAAAAGCCCCACATGACATTATAATGTACCTACCTAAGAAAAGAAGAAATAAGAGTAGTCGATGATTAATTTTTGAGTTATCTTAACTTGTTGATGTAGAAGTTGGTTTTTTGTTAAATGTTAATTATTATATTCAGTGAATGAAACGAAATCCTGTGATGACAACCCTGTATTCTAGTTGATAGTAACGCTATCTGTAGAGCGTAGGAACCCGGTAGGCCGGGACGAATACTTATGTGACAGATAAATGTTTGTTCTCTGTCATGTTTATTTGTGACGTCATAATTATGTGTGCTTCTGCGATTTTCGATTCGGGGTTTTCTATTGCAAGAAATGTGTACTACAAACATTAGGTATTTAATTATATTATCTAGTGATTAGTTATGGTGTTCTGGTAAATTTCGTAAGTTTTAATTAATTAAATTAAGTGTCAATATTCGCACTTCTATGAGCATTCATAATTCTTAAAAGGACATACAAAGTTTTCTCTTCGTCTATTACCTTATAGATTATATCCGTCTGAATCAAGCCTTATCGAACAATGCGGTATTTCAAAACACGAGATCGTTAATTTTCCAACACTTGTAGGCACCACTCCCTAAATTTTGTTAGTAAATATTCCTCAACCAGACTCGTAACTTAGCATGAATGTCATCATACAATAGTGAACACATGCTTGCTTATACAATTTATTATACCGCTGTTATTTGAAACATGGGATGTCTAATTTAGCTGGAAACGTATTATTGCATATTAGCTTTTGTACCAATTCAGTTTTCTAAAGTTTCGTCACGTATAAATAATATTTAAAATCCGGCTGTCATTTTAAATTAGAAAGTGTCGTAAAAGTAACCATGAATCAGACTTGTGAGCTTGAAGCGTGAATAAGTGCTAATAGTAAGTAATTTGATTAAAATTAATTAAAATGAATAATGCCTTTATTAGTGTCGTTTAGAATTTAGCCATCTTGGTATTATGTAACGCATGAAATAAGATTTATATTACTTAGGTATCGCCGCCTGTCGCCAGGTAGATTTACTTTTTGTTTTTATATTACTAGGTATTTCATTCAATACTAAATGATAATAATAAGAAAGTTTTTCTTTATTTCATGTATATTTTGGAAAAAAAATGTTAATTTACGTACATATTAAACCTGTCCTTATACACGTAGGTACTTGAACCCCTCCACTTTTGTGATTTTTGAATTTTGAAAAACGAATTATTTTTATTAAATTAAATTATCATAATAATTGCTTTTTACAAAAAAATAACCGACTTCAACCGTGATTTCACTATAGGTATAAAAAAACTCATTGTTAACACAGTGTAACATTATGAATGCTTATCAATGAATACTACCAAAGAAGACACTGAAGACTATGATTACAAGTTTTGATGGAGTAATATTTAGATATATGTTAAAGATTCCTCATTGTTCCCTCCGGGTCGCACAGCCTCTCGTAACCCTCACGTATGCGCATCGCATCATGTCGCAACTAACGGAATGTCATACGCGATTATGAGGACAAAGATGAATTTGATGAATTCGAGGAGAACGGCACCACATATTTCTGTAAGATACAAGATAACAAGAACAAATGAGTTATCTGTTTCAAATCCTTCTAATGTAATTAATGCGAAAGTATGCCCTTTGGTTTGGTCTTTCGTTCTAGTATCATGCTAAAATGGCTTAAAGATGACTTTGATTGATTACATTACACAAAGATAACCTGTACCTTATATACCTACTCAGTAAATTCATGTTGGAATAGGTACATGTTTAATTTTATGGTGAAACAAGTGGGTCTTTAAATTTGCCAATGTGTCATAAGATTTACTTATCTACTTACTCCAAGGTCACGATTTGTAAATTACGCCCATATTAATCTTATTGTGTAGTTTTGAGTTAAGATCAAAGTTATTTTAGGCATTGTTTCAGTAACTTAACATCCCATTGAGTGAAGAATTTTAATAACCTCAATCGCTCCACAAATAATTGTCAAGTTGGTTTCTTTCTTTCCTCTTTGTTGCACAGCACAGCTTATAACGTAATTTATTAACAATGTTCTCTAATGAAAATAGGCAACTTTGTTAAATAATAATTCAAGATCAACCCCTTTTAAATCAAACTTCAAAGTCAAAGTTGTTAGTATAGATCCCATTCTAATATTTCCGTTAATTGTTGACATTCCGTCATACATCTCAGAATCAGATGACAAAGCAATTGACAAGCCAAAAATCATGTGCAATTTAGGCTGTATTTTGTCAATGTTGTTCACGCTTAATAAGCACCAACGAAATAAAGTTATAATGCTTATTAAACGCGATATGAACGCCTTAAAAGTAGTATTTGTTCAAGCAGTGTATAATGCTGTACCGTCAGTGAAAAACAGTATAAGTCTAAAATATGAAATGTTGGGAAATTCAAAAAGAAGTTTTAAAATTTTCGAAAAATTATTACTTCGTCAGTATTTCATGTAGAGTGTTGAATGAAAGCTCAATAGTTAGTGTTTATCAAACAGTTTTTCAATATTTAATTATTTTTTATCCATCTTGGTTTTTGAAATTTGAAATTAAAAAAAAATGCGAGTTGTATCACTAGACACGAATTTTACTTTTGTGTTTAATGATGTAAATTGATTTATATCAATTTACACGTGGCTTCTATATGGAGATTAAGAATACAAGTCGCGAATAAAAACGATTTTTTGAACAATTAAAAGACACAATCAAAATTATGTAAAACAAATTTTGTAAAAAATTATGCCATACAAAGGATGTTTACATAATTTTTTAGATAACAGAGACTTTTTTAAAGTTATATTGGTTTACACCAAAATATTTATGTATTTTTCTGTGTAAAATGTGCAGATTGGCAACAAAAACTGAAAATTTTTAATTATCAAACAAAAATGAACTCCCCGTCTCAAAGAGTAGGTACATAAAGTGAGTCATGCTCATGCCTACAAAATAAAAAGAGAGCCTTTTTTCTTTCGCATAGTAGGTATACTATAGTATACTAGGTTTCGTATAGTAGGTACACTATCATGAGACCTGTCGTAATGTATCATGGATCAGAAAGTTGGGCTGCAAAGAGGACGGATGAGGGACGATTGCATGTGGCGGAGATGAGAATGTTAAGGTGGATGTGTGGAGTGACGCGAATAGTAAGAAATTAATATATTAGAGGAAGTCTGAGAGTAGCACTAATAACCGAAAAGTTGAAAGGGAACATAATGTCGTGGTATGGGGCATGTCACGAAGCGAATGGATACTTATGTGACGAGAAGAGAGATGGATATGAATGTACATGGACGGAGGGGACGAGAAAGATCAAAAAAAAGATGGATCGATTGTGTGAAAGAAGATGGAAAACAAGAGAGTTAGGGCTTGTTTCACCACTTCCTGATAAAGTCCCTAATAGTTAATTAGGAACTTATTTTCCATATAAATTACAACTTTCGTTCCACTAGTTTCGGATAGAACTATCTGGCAGATTAACTGTCGGATAAGTTATCAGCGCTTCAAATGACTGATAAAGACGTTATTTGGCAGATATCACTGGCGTTTAGTTTCTCTGAATGGATCGATATTCAAAAATGAAGCAAAGGTTACAAATCTTACATATTTCGATTTACATGGTTAAAATATACTTGCAAATATATAAAAAGAGTTAACTTGAATTATTTTTAACTAAAAGTATTTGATTACTTAAGTTTTTATAATTTTTCTCAAGTGACGAAAGTTTACGTAGTAGTAACGAAAGGCAATGTGGTGGATAGTGGTAACTGCCATATAACTATCTCACACTTTATCAGGAAGTGGTGAAACAAGTTCTTAATGTCTAGATGACGACTGATAAGGCAGAGTAAAAGAAAAGAACATGTTGCGCCGACCAAAAATAAAATAGGCATAATGAGCACGAGAAAGAAGAAATCAAATTAGCCTTTATAAGAGCAGTAGGATATAGCAAAACGAAATCACTCTTAATAGTCACTACTCATTATATTATTATGTAACAGACTATATAATAATCTTCATTAAACTAATACAAGTAGGTAGAGTTGTATTAGTTTACACAATCTTAATAGTCACAAACTAAGTAATAATCTACAGACTTAAAACTAATACAAGTACAGTTGTATTAGTTAACACAAACTTAATTGTTAAACTAATTTTGTGAATTAAAATAAAACATAATTTATATCAGTTTACACGTTTATAAGGTAGCGAAGAAATATTTTATAATAATATAAGTAAAGTTATATGGATAAACACGAAAAAACTCTTACTTATACCACTATCCACAAAAAATATCTCCGTTTCTATTTGGCGTAGGACTAATCTGAATATACAGAACGGTAGGTAATTTTTTTTGTAATTTTATTACGTAAAAAAATAAAAAATCGTATAAGTCGAGTTATACCTACTACTTTTCACTGACGGTACAGAATGGTAATTGCGTCACTTTACGTAATTCAAGGAAGCCCTCCGAGCCATGCCAGCCTCGCAGTCTAATGCTTCTAAAGTTAAAGGGCCAATCATTATCATTACGCAACACAATAGACAACTTAAATCTTAACTGTGTAGTACATTATCTTACAAAACACTTTGCAGATTGTACAGGTAACACTAATGTACTATGGATTTGAATAATGATGTTTGACAAGTGTTTACATTCGCGCGACTATGCGAACCCACTGTTATGTGAAGTTTTTCACAATTTCGTAGTGCTCAAAGCTGTCAAAGCTGTGACAATGCGTGCAATGGTTGGTGCGCCTCTGTGAGTGAGCGCGGTTACTATTTATTATGTGATACGTCTGTTTTATTTTCCTGTTTGTAATTTTATTTTTTCTACGTAACATTTTATGTACAGGTACTAAAACTTTTGGTCTAACCTTACCACTTCTTTTTTATTTGTCGTTTTGCATATTATGACTGTTTTAAAAATTAGCCCCAATAATCTATATAATTTAACATTATTCAGTGACTAAATTAATTGAACTGCCAATGAATTGAATAACTCAGAGCAGGTTGAGAATATCTTTATTTAATTTATTTTACTCATCGTTCATATAAGTCGTTGTTCTAACAAGTACCTACAGTAATTCGCAAGCAAGTACTTAATACTTACCTGTAATTACGAGGTCGTTCTTCCACGTCTATTCCTGACAGGTACTGAAAAGGGACGCATTTATCACAACTTGAAGCCAACTGACGTAGGCAAGACGTTCGATGAATGCCGCGTAATTTAAATCCCTCGTTGAAATCTGGTGGGTGGTTCGCCATCAATCCAGAATCTCGGATAGACAAGCGTTACAAAGCGATAATTATGTAACATTTATCCTGGAACCAAATTGGCCTATTCAGTAACCAACAATTGGAGATAAATTGGCAACAAGGAACATCATATCACGTCTTAAATCGAAGCTTAGGAAATTGAGAAATGGATAATATATATTGGTATGAGATTACACACAGATACTCCTTCTAAGTATGTGATCATCTTATCTTGTTATGTTAAACCTAATAATTCTTAGTATTAATTTTCTACAATAATCTTAATCAGGTTTAATATTTTCATTAATATGTTTTATAATTTATCCATGTACATATTTTTATTGCCCCAATCACCGCCGCAAAAAGGTGTTTCATCGTGGAGAACTGGCAAAAAATAATCCTGGGTAGGTATATCTTAAAATAAAAATATGACTAAACCGGTCCTAACTTGACCTTAATGTGGATTAAATAATTGAATATGAAAATTGACATCACATTCATCCTAGCGCCAAGATTATCTTTGGATCCTTACCAGAATAAGCAATCGTACAGTGGACCCTAGTACCATTTTTACCACTGTTTAGAGAAAAGAGAACGGGCAAAGCGGATTTAGTAAAAAATATCACTAATCTTATAAAATCGTACTAATTTAAAGTTGTAACTTAATTTTGCTTATTCATTATAGGTACTTTGCACATTAGGATTAGCATACCTATTATTATTAAAATATTGCTTAAAAATTTTAGATTTCATAAAAAATAGTTACATAAATGTAATGATAGAAAAATTTGTCTCTTTTATAAATTTCCTATTTGGTACCTATGTATTAAATCTCTATTTCCTAAATATAGCGATTAGATTACAACTTATTAATAAATTGTATTTCTACACGGAAGGAATGGAATTTTAAAAACCATTAAACTATTGTAAGTATACCTAATTGCTAATTTTAAATCTGCATTTTAATAAAGAGAATATGATGCCGTTTAAATGTTTATTATTCATCTAAAGATTCTAAAGAATCTTGCTATTAACACGGCATTATTAATGTTAATGGGACTTTTATTTACATCCGCACAATATAATCTAATTAACTACGTATAATCGTGAAATTACAACCACTTAATATCCTAAGTAACCATTACACAGTAATGAAATAGACATAAACTTAAACACTTGCAAGTAAAACATCTAAAGTAAATAGATTTTAAACATTTCACAGCAAAAATGATTTTCTCTCGCGGTTCCTTGAAGAAAGTAAGGGCAGGCGAATATTAATACGTACCTACTTAGTAAGATGAGGCAGGTCAAAAGTGAGAAGGCACATTAATCTCCCTTGATTTATTTAATTGTGTTTATTACAACTATAAGCGGTTAATAATATTTATGACATACAAAGCAGTAACATGAAGTGTATTAACCAAGTACACGATATTTACGATGACGAAGTTGTTCCAGTATTGCGCAGTATTTATTGGTTGTGAAGGTAACCGTGTGTAAGATTTTGTTACATGTTTGTTACTCGGTAACACATAATCGGAAGTCGGTCGTAACTTCAGGGTGCTTCTTCATTCATGGTAAGGTTTTTAGGCCAACCAGTTTGAATCGAACGCCCGAGCATGTCTGATATACCTACTTAAGTTAGTGTAGAATGTAATTGTGTCAATATTAACTGTATTTGTCATATTCATTTGCGGCATTTACACTGCGAATTTTTCTTTCTTTCTTGTAATTATTTTCATATGAAATTTTATGTAAATTATACGTAAATTCTAACATGTATTGGTATGGTACGTATGGAAGGAATCTATGCATTTCTTTTAAATTTAAGATCGATAGTTCAGGATATAAAATATGTGAATTGTACCTTAAATCTATACAAATTCAAGAGTTCTTTTTGTTTATTTGTTGAAACGAGTTGTTTGATACCCAAGACATAAAGATCATAATTGGATGGTTTCATTTTGGTTGGTCCAGAGCCGCGTCGTTGTAATGTACACAGACCTTAAGAGTAGGGTAGTACCTATGTAGGTATGTTTTTTTTCTCCTCCTTTTTTTCGGAGCCAACAACATTTGATGTAAGGTTAGGTCTGGCTTAAGCTTAGTCCACTGGTGTCCCACGGGTGAAGGCGGCCACTTGCCGACGTCCCTATATGGTTCATCTGCTCGTTTGCTGGCAATTGTGTAATATTTAAAAATACAATATCCAAGAGTCAGCAAACGTTAAAGGTAAAGTGTAACTTAGAACAAAATACACAGCAGCTGGTAAAAGCTTACAGAACTGTACGACTATTCTGTAAGAAACAAATTCGATATCGAAGCTCACTCAGGTGAGTTGTGTCACTTCGATTGCGAGCTTGATTGGCGCTGCCGTCGGTTTTATTTTTAAACAGAACGCAATGTACGTCAAAATTCAAAATCTCACCGCGGATTCAGCTATCGAGATGTCAAAGATATCCTTACAGAATAGCCTAGCTGTTCCAGATTTCAAATTCAAAGTGCATGACGTGTTCAGTTTCGAATTTCAAGTTTTCCAAAAAACATTTAACTTGTTTACCATGCTTATGGACACAACCATTTTACTTCGGCCTACAAGTTTCACCATGTTTAATACAAGAATCTAGTGGTCGTTGATAGAAAAGTGGATCTTTATTGACCGGTGAAAGGCGTCGATGTACTTGTTACTTACCATTATAGCTGTCGAAGTGCCGAGCCAGAAACATTTGTTGAAATTTATGCCCGCGATGGCGATGTAACAGTCGTGCTAATGTAATACTGTTATTGAACTGTAACTAACCTGTGTCTAAACAATAATTGCGTTGAGATTGAATTAAGCTTAAAGACACTATAGTTTTCTGTATGAAGCTGACATAAAACGGTCAATGGTATAATGGTAGAACATAGTATAAGAAACTAGATAACTGATGGATTTCTCTATGTATATGAGATATATGAGAAAATTTGTTATAGGGGTTTATTTATAAACGTAGGTAGTAGGTAGTAGGTAGGTAGATCTAAAAACAATGTTTTCTTTTTTATCTATTTGTTAGTTTTCCTCTAGGTATGCCTGATTTTAACATGTATTAAGCTTGAGGTAGGGTAAATAATAGTACCTAGATTGTATAACAAGGGAGCAAAGTAATATTTTTACGGCGAGGGCGCTTTTTTGAATCCAGAGCAAAGTGAGGGATTCTAGAGTAGGATCCCGAGCCAAAAATATTTGCTCCCGAATGATACTCTACTTTT
Organism: Hesperia comma; assembly: GCA_905404135.1. Classification (NCBI taxonomy): domain Eukaryota; kingdom Metazoa; phylum Arthropoda; class Insecta; order Lepidoptera; family Hesperiidae; genus Hesperia; species Hesperia comma. Next base: position 6,457,024 of record FR990021.1, on the reverse strand, counting down.
AATCCCCCACTAAGTATGAGAAAATAAAAGGCGCAAAGTTCACAAAGTGCGCGGAAAAGATAGTTGCGGCGGACTTAATTCAAAAAGTGTGCGGTAAAGATAATTGCGGCGCACTTATTTAAATAAAGAGGACGAAAAACTCATTCCCGCCCGCTAAAAGTTTGTTATAGAAAACACCAACTTTGGGCGCACTTAAAGGCAAACCAATCTTTTTCGAATAGGTGGGACGAAAAAAATATTTTTCAACCTATACCTACATAATGGAAATTGAAGTAAAAATAAAATAAAATGAAGTGTCTATCTGTGATGCCAAACTTTCTTCTAAGGATTTATCACAACATATACCGATCAGTAACGTAACATACATAATATGAATGGTTCGATTCTCCAGGAAAAATAACTAAATGTGAGTTTGAATTTCTGTTCTCGATTTGAATGATTTTGTCTTTAATGTCCATAGCAGTAATGAACTAATGAGATGAAGCCATTAATTATGTTGCCTTAACTATCATTGATCACAAATTCGCAACATTGCCCAACCTACAATATCGTTATCCATGCGCCATTTCGTATTTAGTAACATTGAGATCAAGTGATAATGAAGACTCATGAGACAACCGCACAGAACCAGTTTGATCTAGTTAAAAGCTGTGGTACATATACCTACATAATTATGTATACACATACGCCTTTATCCTCCAGGGTGTTTTCAGAAAGTACCACTCCTTGAATGCCAGTTTTATCAATTGAGGCCGTCTGACGTTGCTCAACCCTCGTGCAACAATCAGGCCTCATTAGTTTGCGCTTTGTGTTAAATTATTACATTTCTTTGCTTGCTAAACTCCGCGTGGGTAACTTTATGACTTAATATTTCCTTTGTTGACTGAAAGAATTAATTGTGGTCGCATTGTTGTTTAAATAGGCAATATGTTAAGACTGTGTTTTGATTGTTAATGTGACCTTGCTTGTGTTTGTTTTATAAATTTGTTCCTGATTGACAACATGATTCTTAATATAAAGTTAAATGATTATGTTCGAAATTGCCTTTTGCAGTTTTATTACTACGTTGGTACTTACTACTAGGAGTAGGTACTCGGGCTGCCGTTAGCTGGATCGACACCAGCAATTTATACTAGGCTACTTAACTCATAAAAGTGTACTTTACAGGAGACGGTTTTAAAGGGAAAAACGTGATAACTTCTATATTAAATAAGATACTTATTTGAAATTTGGTACACTTAGTAATGAATCTATTCATTGTAATATCCCACATTTATTATTCCTTAATTATTTATATTTTTTGATTTAGCGCAAGTTAGCCGTTTATAAAGGTAATTCCTCAATAATATTTTACATACTACACTACGCTAACTAATGTTAGCGTAGTTTATTACGGGAAGTAACCAATGTTAGCGTAGTGTATTACGGAAAGTCATAACCTAAGCGACTTAAATTTTCAAAAAAAACGTAGCGTATTGCTATAAAACATATTTGTATACATTGACATACATTTATAATCTTGAATAACATATTAAACTTAACTCTCTCGACAGTATTAAGAGGTTTCTCACTTTTTTCATTAAAACCCGCTATGTATATAATCACACCTAACACAACGCCAAGTGTAGTTAGATTAATTTAAACAAACAAGCGGTGCGTCCTCGCCCCGCGCACACTCCGCTAAGTATAGTTGGTGTAATATAAATCGTGCGATTTAAAAAAGTACCTTTACTTAGCGTTGTATAAGATTTATAATTTCGTTATTTTTGTGTATTTCTACACAATTTTTTTATAACATATAGTAAACCATATTTTAAGCAATTTGGCATAAAAAAACGATTTTGCCAAATTTCGACTTAGCGTAGTATAAATTGCTGGTGTCGGGATGAGCGCGTGCTATACCGTTTTGCACACTCCGTCGTCTCTTATCGGTTTATTTTTATTTAAATAACTAGTTGTGCCCGCGACTTCATTTGTGCAAAGGATTTTCCCGCGTGAATCCCGATCCCATGGGACTAACTCCACTATCCTTGCTCCATAACCTCGTCTATCTCCATTGAACGTCGAACGTCCCATAAAAATAAGCCGTTTCTGAGATTAGCGTGCAAACACATACGATTATTTACAGTTTTCTCTTGTCGCCTCCCCGGACGTGCCGCCTGTGTACAGTGCATGCTTTGCATTGTGGCCCTGCTTACTGCCAGATCAGTCTCTGGATTGAGAAATCCAAAAGTATTCGCTAAAGTAGTGTGTATTGGTAGTGTTGATAGAGCGCATTGAATTATAATGTAGGTAATATAGGGCAATATGATGTATCTAATTTAAACATGCTTAGACTTAGGTACAACAAAAGTGGTAGGTACCTACGTACACAAGTTTTACTTTCAATTCATTCATAAACTTAATTTACCCAACTGCAAATAACACTTATACCTGGAACAACAATATTAAAATAAATTACCCTTTTGTAAGTGTTTACTTACGAAATCCCGGAAACTTCACTATCAGCGCGGCATAATGCTTCCTCTGATGCAATGTGGTAGCACATTATAAAGTTTATTAAGTATCTTATTGCCGCGAGCTGCAAGGCCTGCAAGTGAATGACATGTCATTTAGTTAATCACTGTTTGTCCTAAGTACCTCGGTATTCAACTATTCAAGTAAAATGGTGATTTCCGTAGTCCTACCATAGAAGCGGAACTGTTCAGTTTTCTGTCGGCTATAAATTACTTGTTGTGCCCTCGACTTCGTTCGTGCATAGGAGTTTTCCCGCGTAAATCCCGATCCCGCAATCTTCTCTATCTCCCAGTCAAAGTCCCAAAAAATCCATTCAGCCGTTTCTGAGATTAGCACGTAAAACATACTCACAAAGTTACAGTTTTATTACGAGTATAGGGTAAAACCCGGATAGTCGCCTCGAAGGGATAATTGCCTCACTTTCAAATGCACTATGATGCACTTATTGAAAGTTTTAGCGGTTGATTACCTATAATCAAAAGAACTCCCCAAAAAGGCCTCAAAGCCACATAATTCTTTGAAATAGGCTCACGTATTTTTTCAGTGTGAGCAAATATCTTCCGCGGCTAAGCTTTTACGAGCGTTCAACTCATATTAGTGAGTAATCTCAGTCGAATATTTTTAAACCAATTTGGATTTGAGTATTTTTTTCTTTCTCTACATGCATTTGGGTTGAAATTACATTGTTTATTACCTTTTATAGTTAAATAGTTTTTATTTATTTCACAAATAGGAAGGGCAAGTATCCGCACCAAAAAGGATAGTTACCCAAATTTTTTTTGCGGAAAGTTGCCCTTAGGAAGTGACCTAAATAAATAATGAAAACTTAAAATCTAATTAAATTAATCAATACTAATAACAATGTTGATTATTATACAGGGTGACCAAGTTTTTTTAGATATTTTTAAGTGGAAAATTCATAACTTTGACTAACATGGGGAAGATTCGGGTACCCTTAGGGGTGCTAAGTCTGTGGATTTCCGCTTGACATTATTTTTTGGAATACCCGATATAATTAAATCCTTAAAATAAAAAATGAAGTTTTTTTTATTTAGGTATGTACCTACCTAATTACCAGTATGTGGTGTATTTTTATAATATTTTTTATTTAAATTTTTGGTAACTACTTAAATTAATACCTACAAATTCGTTTCTATTTGACTACATCTGAGGCAAGTAGGTATCCCTTGAAACATTTTTGTCGTTAGGCTACTTTAGTCCTAAGGCTCTAGACAGACGGACCGCATTTCAACTGCAATCCAACGGCAAATTGCAGTTCAGGTGCAGTTTGAATGCAGTTGACACGACTGCAATAGTACATGCAAACCAAACGCGCAGTCCGATTGCAGTTCAATTGCAGTTTGGTTTGGTTTGGTTGCGCGTTTGGTTTGCAGTTCTATTGCAGTCGTGTCAACTGCATTCAAACTGCACCTGAACTGCAATTTGCGGTTGGATTGCAGTTGAAATGCGGTCCGTCTGTCTAGAGCCTTATGGCTACTTTAGACTGTCAAAAACCAGTTATATTGGAAGTGTCAGCCAATTTTGGCTGACTATTAAAGACTACAGATTTGGCGGCATGGCAGCGCCCACGCAAGATAAGCGACACTTCCTTCCAATTCTTTCTCAAAACATTGATAGGTGTTTCAAGTTCTAGAACAAACTAAGATTCATTCTTCATGCTTTTATAATTAAGAATTTGTTGACACACTTAATAACACACACAATAACTAAAAAACAAGATTTTACCACTGACTCACTCATCTCTCAAAGTTTACTTTCTCATTGACTCATTCATCTATTATAATATACTAGTAAATCCGCCCTCGCTTCGCTTCGGGAAACCAGTCCCTTCAAAAATCTCTATAAATTTTAACAAATTATGTTATTCCGATGTCTAAGCTATATTACTGCAAAGTTTCATGAAAATCCGTTCAGTAGTTTTTGCGTGAAAGAGCAACAAACACACACATACATACATCCTTACAAACTTTCGTATTTATAATATTAGTAGGATAATAAATTCCAACGATATTTTTCTTTTCAGTAGATATAGGATAATAAAGTTTCAAACCTCTTGGGACACACATAATATTCGTTTTTTTTTATGGAATTAAGATAGCAAACGAGCATTCTGCTGCCGCCCGTAACAACTGTGACCGACCTAGAACTAGACTCAAAGGAACTAGGATGGTTAGTCCAGTTAGTGGATGGTGTTAGAATATTAGTTGATTAGTTTGTTAATAAGTGTGAGGACAGTTACTGTTAGTGATAATATAATAATTAGTCCTCTTAGTTAATGATAGTACCTAATAGTTCAGTTAGTTATTGTTAGTATGAGTCTCGTTCTAATTCGGTCACAGATGCGTTGCTACCCCTAGGACTGTGATGGTCGCCTCTAAAAAAGTACAATCGGTTCCAAACCTTCCTATCCGGAACACAATTGTTTTCCTTATTTTTAAACTTACATAAATGATATTCATACAACTTAATAACAACAATTCATTGAAATCTCCCTTTCTCGTTGGCTCTGAGATTGATGATCGTGGCCTATGGTGGAAAGCAAGTTGAATAAAGAAATTGTCTCCAACGGCTCCGATATGTAGCGATACTGGCGACTGACAAAATTGAAACAAGTAGGGTAAGCAGGGGGAAAGGCGCTCACCCCTGTAAACTCTGTCAAAATGGAATGTAGAAACATGCCACTTCGCGGGAAGCGCGAGGGGAGGGAGCGTCTAACAGTCAATATTGCAAATAGACAGACAGCTCGCGTACTGTGAACAGGAAGTGCATTTCTTTGTTTTCGACCGCGCTGATCTAATTTTTGGTTCACGTTTTTTGTCTGTTAGTCCAAAAGTTTAATGCTTATTTAATTATAAAATGTGCTTTCTAATACTAAAACTTAGGTATCTATTTTTGATAGTGCAATCAATTTTCAATAATTGTGTATGATTTTTTATAAATTTCAAATCAGTTACAAAACGATTGTTTGGGGTAATACCGCTCATCTGAGCTCTATGACTCCTTGGTGACTCACTCCTTCCAAGACATCGTCAAAGAAAAACCGCTGAAGCAGCGTGGACCGAAGAAAACCTTCAATCTGCTAAGATTGCGATGAAGGATGTTTGTCTAAAAGAAAAGCCGCAAAACTACATAATATGCCATTTAATACTTTGAGAGATCGATCAAAAAATCCAAACATGAGCAAGCAACTCGAGACTTAGTCGCAAACCCGTTTTCACCCAACAAGAAACTGAAATTCGAAAAAATAATGGGCACCATCTGTGGACTGTAGGCTCATATTCTGGATGTGATTCGCCAAATGGATATATATACCTTAATTTGATTGTATAGGATTGATCTCATTAATATTTTTTTTAATATTATGTATTTTACTTGTTATGTTCCAACAACTATGTTTGAGCGGCATTACCCTTAGTCAGGGGTAATGCCGCTCAAACCTGGTTTTTTTTTAAATGCCTTCCTACTCCTAGTAGGTCGAAGATGCATGGTTTTGTTGTTAAAAAGTTGATTACTCGACAGTTAAAGACTTTGTTATTTTTCTTAATTTCCACTTAGGTAAAATAAACAATTTAAAAAACACACCACGTTTTCCTTAAGTGAACGCCATTCCCCCGTCTTCCCCTAATAGTTTTCAATAATGAGTAAAAAAATATTTCCGCGCCCGATTTTTCTGTGGATTTTTTCGCAGGACAATCCACGGGAAAAAAAATTATGTAGGTACATTGTGACCAATACGTAATATTCATTTTACGATTATTATTTGAAAGGAATGCGAAAGCATAAGTTTGAAAGTCAATATCCGGCTCAGAGGAACTAGCCTGAATCATACATCCACCTATAACTTTTCAAAAGTCACGTACGTAATACATACAGTGATTTAAGCAGTATGTACGTATATAGTATCGTATTGAAAGGTTTAATATCTATGGAGATAATAATAAGTGAATTAAAACACATTTTTTACGCATTGAGATTTTTATTTGGCTAATTTTCATAAACATCCATACATCGAGTAATTAAATAATGTTACAATAACTATATAATTTCAAGAATATGAATTTCATATAGGAACACGTCATAGGTAATGGAACAATTTCAAACGGAAAAATGAGCGGCAGCTTTATAATTTTTTGAACAATGTTACAAAAATTGCAATGCTAATTATTACTCGATGTAACGAAAATGGATACGCGCTCATTTTATAATTATTTTACACCTTATTGTCAAAGCACTGTCAGTTCTCGAAAAGGTACCTACTTAATTAAGAAGGCCTATTATAAAAATATTTCACGTAAAATAATATAATATCTACATACTTTTTCAAATAGCTATACTTTAACATATTATAAGATTTAGTTATTATTCTGAGCTCTAACGTCTTTTTCATTCTCAAAATATTGCTCCTAGATCATAGTACCTTAAAATTATTGTATTTTATGTTACTATGAACCTTATGAACATGTACATAAAATTGTATATTGTGTTCCCATTTGTTTTTTAAACAGACCACAACAAACGCAAAGGCACTCAATATCTCTAGCTATCTGAAAAATATTCCACGTGGTAAATACACAATAAATTAGACAATTATAGGTGGGACCACTCAATTTACAATACTTTACACACTTAGTAGTAGGTATAAATTAAAATGACTTTACAACATATTCCATTTATATACATAAAAATAAAAGTCACCGATTTCTTAAACACAAGTAACACAACAAGTGCGTATCATTGAAAAAAATATATCATTTTTCTCAATTTATCAAAATTCTCTCGTTAGTGTATTTACATAATAACGTTTAGCAACAAAATAACAGACTTCAAAATTGATAATTAGAGGTTACTCAAAAACTACCTTCGACCCTCAGATTTATTTGGGACCAACTTCGGAGTATACCCTATCCAAAAAAATATCACATAAAAATATACCTACGGGTCTAATTAAGAACCTCCTCCTTTTTTGAAGAAGGTAACAAAGTTTCGAAGTTCGATCGTGAAATATCGAATAATTAAACCAGTAAGATACAAACAGAAAAATTAAAGTGGTTGAATCAAAATGGATGTTTAAAACAAACACAGGTACATAATTAAGTACACCACACCTTTTATTAACGCAGTGCTTTACTAATAGCTCTGTCTTTATAATGTACATGTACACACTCATTCATTAAACAGAAAAGTCATTGTATAGTGTACATATAGGGGCCACACTAAATCGCTATGATAATTATTATATTAAGCCTCATTAAATACTCTCAAGTAATTTTTACATCGAGACTACAATAACATCAGTAGTTAGGTAGGTAGTTACTATATTTCTTTGTACCTCAGTCTAATATTATATTGTGATACCCGATAAACACAAATCCGATTATTCCGATGTTAGTTTGCATCAATACTATCAATATTGTTTTGTACATCACATCAATAGGTTATTGCCGCTGTGATAAACGTTTGATATTATAATAATTTAAACGTTTACGCTATATATTGTATATTTTAAAGTAGGTAGGTACCTATACAATTTAAATATGTTATCAATTACAAAACAATATCGAACTGAATAAGTACTTTTGTGGACAAAGATGAATGAAATGACAATGTGAAGACAATTTTAAATATATTTTTATACTTATTTCATTTGTGTGATGCATTTTATATTCGACATTATAGCCGCAGTTTACAATTATTTGAGTAAGATATTATAAATGTATTTTTAAACAACATGAAGTCCATGAAATCTCCAGAACATACGAGTATCAAGAACGCTGACAGGCCAAAAGAATTTTCGCTTGCTCGACGTTTGACGTACCTACTCCTAATTTAAATATTGTGTGAATAAAATCTTCACCAGTATCAACCTTTTTATATTAAAATACCTACATACAATAAGTTATAAACTTCACAGCATCGATATATTATAGGTACTTACATTTATACCGAGCATTAATATTCAGTATCCATTAACTACTACAAGGCACTTGCACTAAGTGAAACAAGGATTCAAATTCAAATTTTAAGTCTTAATTCAAATCAGTCTAATAAGATTTTTCATAAGCGAGTTCTCGCTTGCAAACAACGACAAAATTAGAAAAAGGCAAGGAAATTGTTGAAGTCGCGCCTTTTGCTTTTATTTTTATGATTCTTTCACGAGGTGTCTTTGCCTCGTCGTGTCATTTGCCTATCTGTAAGACGTGAAGAATATTTACCAAACCTACGTTTATACGTAGGAATTAAACCATAGCTTACTTAAATAGTAACAGAGCTATGCCTCAACAAACTGAATATCGAGAACGATATCTCCAAATCCCAGCTCAAATCCTCAAGTATGTCCAAACTTTCTGCGCAGGACACTGCATTTGCAGAACAAACAAACTCCTTCTGGAGGTAACAAGACCCTAAGTACTTCTGATGCAGATCATATGCTAAGGGATGGCCGTTTCTTCCTCACACTCTTATTGCTCAAACCCAGGATTGTTCCGATTACCTGCAGGAAGAAAAAATATTATATTACTCTTCTTCCAAGTCCACTTACCGTGGGGATTTCTTAAAGCCATGGATGGCGTTTTGACATTCGAAAAGTATTTGTATGAAACCTACATCAAATTCATTTCATTTTAATTATTCAATCTTTCAGTAAGTAATAAGTTTTTCCTCACAATTTCCTATGAGTAGGCATTTAGACGGTATTAGTGAAAGCTAATTTTCAAAGCTCTTGATTATAATGCAAGCGAGTAATCACGGATATAAGCGAATAATCGCGTACAAGCGAGCGAGCAATCGCATATATGCACAGAGTAGCTCACCTTGGACACAGAGTAAGCAGCGAGCTTGCGGCGCGGCGTGGGCAGCAGCAGCGCCAGCGCGCGCGCCTCCCGCAGCAGCGCGTGGAAGGCAAGCGCGGCGCCGGCGCACGACTCCGCCGCCGACACCTCGTAAAACTGGCACCCGAACCGAAGCGACAACTCCTGACCCTCTTCGGCTTTGACCACTCTAACGTAATAAAATAAATATCGTGAGAAAAAATACCAGCCGACAAAATATTAGCAAGATCTAAAGTATCATTGATGCAGTAACTGCCAAGAAAGAAAAAATAAGGAATGAATGAACGGACTCACCAGCCTTCAACATTAAGACAGCCAATGCTTTGGAGACTAACACAAGCAAAAGCTAGGTTGTTTAAAAATTATACGTGTTTTAAGATCATCCAAAAAAGAATTACCTAGCATGTTCCAAATCTCGTTTATTTCCAAGAAGAGTGACGGCAGCGCACCCAGGCAGCCGAGTTCGCTCTAGCAGCGCCAGTAACTCTGCCGCAGCTAAGAACGACCGCCGGTCGCATACGGAGTAAACCACCGCAAACGCATCGCCCCACCGGAGGTGTTCCGCCAAGCAGCCACGTTTCTAAAACAATACCTAAATTAAGCCCTCAACACCAAACAATGAACTATAAACCAGTTTACGACTAGATATTTACCGCACAACCACATGTGTCTAAGACTTCGACTTCCGACGTTGCGCCATCAAACGCCACCCGGTGTTGATACAAGAAATCTGAAATAGAGATCTCACGTTAGGTTGTTGGCCTGTACGACTGAAGTGAAATAGAAACAAAATAATAAACACACACTGAATTAGTACACTTTTGTTATTGTCTTTCCACAGTATTCGTTTATCTTCGGCTTTTATACAAAAATCTTTTTGGAGGAGGTAATAAATTTTTATGGATCCTAAGACAACCTCTTCTTTGGTACATTCTATTTAACAACAGACAATTAATGTACTCTTGGAACCATACGTTTAATCTCACCGATAATAACTATAATGTTGCGTGTTTTACTCAAAATCATTCTAGATTCACAAAGAGATAAATAATGTTCTATATACTGAAACTTTACCATAAAACGTTCAAGTGATAACTAATAAGTATCTAATAAATATTAATAAGTAATTAAGATTTTCAAACGGTTTTTAATTTTTGTTCAAACCGATAACACCGTATTTTACAGATTACATTACAAAACAATCTGCTGAAGCATTGCCAAATTTCGCATACTGGAACATTAGTATTCCCGCAATAAAGACAAACGTTTATTAGTTCTGACTCTTGACCTAGTTAGATGTTGGTCAGTTGCGAAAAAGCTGTGATGTAATGTTGGGAATTTAAATTTTTCACTATCATTTGGGAAGTCAACGGCCGAAGTATGCAGGCGCCGGCCTCGAATCTCTGTTCTCAGTCACTGTTGCCAATATCGCAAATAAACCGAACGTTGGCACTCGAGTTGGCATTACGTTGAGCCCTATCTAAGGGCTCTTCGGTAATTAATACATTCGCGCAACACTGACAACTTGATATATGAACAATGGCCAATCTATGCAAGTTTATCCATCGAAGTAGCCACATTATTCAGGCTGGTTTTATTATCGGAACACGGCATAGTATCAGTATTCTAGACAGCTCCACAACTACATAATTAATCTGCATATTTCGAATCTCCGTGTAAGAATTTGTACGTATTTATCAAAACAAGCGTTTCCAATTTATTTTGAAAGAGTCGTTTATATAATAATCGTCGTTTTAGTTTCAAGACACCTACGCATCACTAACGCTTATTATGTTGAAATATTTTCGGTTAAATATTTTAACCTTTACATTGGTTTTTCCATAGAAAATCTAAATCAAAATATCGGATTTGTAAAGTATGCTTAGCTTTGCATGATTACAAGTCTTTTATTAGGTATATTTCGACGTCGATATTCATGTCTTTCAATAGTCAAAAAAAGTTATACATACAAGTTATATATACAGTGCAGTCTATTAAATTCCATCGCTGGTCATAATAAACATGCATCAATAAAATAAATGTTGGTATCGATTTAGCAGTATCTATCGGTATAAACTTACCACCGGTTGAGCTGTACTCGCCGATGTATCTCTTCGTTAGATAGCGAACAACCACGGCTGAAACAAAATAAAATCAGTTAACTAAAGGTTTCTTTACAGAATGCAAAATAGGGAAACTATATTTTGTGTACAATTTTTTTTCAATACCGACAAAATTATGCTCACAGATTCAACGGCCCTATTAGCAACGAGTTACTGGTAAAAAAAAAACAGGAAACACTTCCTAACTGGATCGCTCTCCGTCAACAATCTGTGGTGAATTTCAAACGCAGAGTTTTAATTTGCCACACATAAGATTACTCTATGCCCATGTACAAATATAAACTCCATAAATTATTCTATACAAAATAATTAATTAAACTATGCCTCGTCTGTTGATCTACGATGAAGTCTCTAATATATCCAACGCAATCACACATCATACAACAAGTCTTGTTTCACTACATGCTGATTCACGCTTCTGTGAGAGGCATTACTAAATATGTATAATCTCATAGAAAGCTTAGTCCTGATCACTTCCACGCCTTACACTATCTCACCCGATAAAACATATAGCAGCAAATGAAATGCGAAGTTACAACACAGTGAAAGCAGCAATTAGCAGCTAATCGACGCTAGGTGTTACAAAAGTTGTATTCCTGAATAAATTTATAACTACAAGTTTCAATTAGAGGGAAAGCAAACAAAGGGCCTCTATATTAACACTAATAGTTAAATTGCCGACGAATATCCAATCAAACAAACGGGTACCTAATAAACTTGGCTATTCAACAAAGATTACGAATTGTGGTGTAACCCGTGTAACAATAGCACGAGCTTTCAACGGTAGCTGGTAACTTTGTGTACGGTCATTAAGGGCAAAAGAAATTGTTGCTATTATAATTATACATGCTACTATATTACAGAATATTATTTTTTATTGACACCTTAATTTTTGAAATGTTGTGTTTCATTTGTTAAAAAGCAGTCGATCTAATGTCTTTGACAACGATTTTATGACAGTGATACAAGATATTCGAGTCTATCTTTAAGTGACATAAACAGGACCTCAACACGAGTCAATGAAGTTAAACTTGTAAAAAATCTAACCGCTTACAAGATTAGGTAAACATCTTTTAGTTGTTAAGTATAATAGTTTATTTTTGTTGTTGTTAATGCGTCTCTAATTCACTTTGACTAAGTTGATAATGTTCTCATTTCATTACTTTTTCATGATGAAGTCAAGTTTTTTCGAAAACTTTTCAATTTGCCGAATAATGGGGAAAAGAAATACGGGGTGGCTAAATAACGTAACTGTTCCGTAAAACGAACCACCAATGGTCAGCCGTAAATATTGGTAGGGTCGCTGGCAAGGAGAGATCAGAGAAAATAAAACAAAAATATTGTAGGATGCAGTAAGAATAATAAAGGGAATCCTCCTTTAAACAATTTTACCGCAAAAGTTAATCTATCGCAGCTCCAAATGAGTCGCAATTGCTCTTATTGCGTTACATTTAAAAGTCTTAATTAAACGCCATTTAAAACACAAACATTCTGAGTCATAGCTAAGAATTAAGATAAGTATGAGCATGATTTTAATTGGTAATTATTCAATATAAATGGTTAATAATTTGTTCAATCACCCATCTTATTACGAAATAATATTTCACATTACTATCAGAAAATGAAACACGTTTATTTGTGACCGATTTTAGAAAGGAGATATACCTATTCTCAAAGAAATATGGTTGACCATAAAGCAGGGAATAGTTTCCAAGATGACGTCTTTACGTTGGGTCTCATCAGCTATGCCCGTTTTATAGACTCGCTCGCACATGAAATATACGGGCTCGTGACAAACCGATAAACATGTCATTTTATAAGCATTTTATCTTTATTCCAAAGCTACTGCTTTACGACGCCTTGCATTTTTTATGGTCTTGGTAGTGGCGGACTAGTACGCAAATCATAATGTTACGACCACAGTAATATTTTTACATGCTTGACCTGTATTGACTGGAATTTATTAAAAACGTGTAAAGAACAAAAGAGTATAATAATTTCATGACCCGGTTTTCTTTCGAGATCTTGTTTTTGCAGACTAACCATCTGATGGTTAGTGGCCAATGGTCATCGTGGCCCATAAACAATAGCAAACACTAATAGCATCATAAAAGCAGTGCGGCCAAGCAATAAAGATGAGGGAGCCCAAATAATTATCTTATTACGAGAAATAAAAACTTCGGCGTCGAAAAATTATAGGTAACTCTAAAACTATTCGTCAGATATCGCGCAAGTTTAAACTGGACTATACGACAAACACTAGCGTTCGAATAAAAAAAATTCGAAATCGATAAAAATTTATACACAAAATAAGTTCGAATCAAAACTCAAATTACACATTGCTACTTTCGATCATTTTTTGCAAATATTCGCGTATACCTATCCTTTTCTATCTATGGCTCATAAACAGTTACTTTTTAAATCATAATTGAATACCTAATGGTTCTATCCTTGTCATAGTGTCTTCATAACTGTAACCTTAAATAATATCTGCATGGTCACATGTCAATTTGAAACTGAGTAGCGGATCTTTTGGCGAATTGTCAAGAAATGCAAACGGTTACTTCAGTTATGTTTTGTTAAGAAACATCGTTAAATGACAGAAAACAAACAGCGAACGTTTAACAAAACGACATCTGTTGACGAGTAGAACTTTTTATGTTTATGCAAGCGGTGTAGAAAATTTCGATAACGTGATTCAGGCTATTCTTGACGTCATTGTCTGACATTGTGCGCGTTGTAGCCACTGCAATCTAAGTAACATTAATTCATTCGAAACGCACATAATATATCGATATTAATCAACGTTAAATTGTAAAATAAATTTTAAGTAAAATGACCACTATTAATCACTTCACATTATGCAATGTTTACTAAATTCGTGCTAAGCAAGTAACCTGAACAATAGGAAAAGAAAAGGTGAATGACCGTCTTTAAAGTTATGAGTTGTGTTGTGATATATCTCAGTGTCAAAAAACTTGTCCCTTATCAATATGCAAAGTAAACGTCAACATGGACCAGCCAACCAATTAAACTAATAAGTACTTTCACTGCTACTTTGATAACAGTACGTTCAAGGTGATCCGCTGGAAAATTATTGGTAACTCGACGGATATCAGTCTGAACAAATTTGGGATAGCGGATGTCGTATCGTAACATAGAGAAATCAATCTCTACTGCTTAATCATTCTTCTCAGTATCCGTGTAGCAAATCGAATTCTAGATTGAAACAATATTTGACTTCGATTAGACATGTTGACATCAAGCAAATGTTATTGTCACGGTTTCCGCTCGTCATGCGCTATTTACTTTCGAAGGCTCGTCAAAAATTTTCATACCTATTCTCATGAACTATGTGAAAGTATTTGATGACCGCGATATGGAAGATACAAGCTCACAGGGGACTGGGACTCGCGAATATGTTTAGGTTCGCGTGACAGAGCAACACGCGGTGATCCAAATGGTTCATCAAATTGTTTCGCAGAACAAACTAGTCGGGCGAGGTAACGAGGACTATAACGGGACCAGGGAAACAAGGGAATTTAACCGACATGTCTCTTGGACGAATACGGTAGCAGAAGCTAAATGTTAATTAAGAGCATCGCTCGAGGTGATCGGAGACACGATCCCGGCTGTCAGCCTCCACGCTACGCCATGGTAATTGGACGGCGTCGTTTATTCAAATTTTTAGAGTTCCGCACTAAGGTAAACATTGAGAAACTTAAACTCCGTGTCTATAGAGGAGATTCAGAAATTGATTCGTATTTTATTGTTGAATTGTTGCTATGTTATATTATTATGTGCGCCGTACAAAATTTAAAGCGAAGATTAATTAAAGGTAACATGAAAACGAAACTCAAGTGTTCTGGTAATAAAATAGCAATTTAAATGTAAACAATGAAATCACTGGAGCTTTTAATTTTAAAGAAGAGGATAAAGATTATAACTTTAATGAGAATAATATCTACTTAGTTAATATTGGTACGGAACTGTGCAGTGTTTAAGTTCTTACCCGTATTTTTATTTTCATCGCAGTAACCAGCTTAACTGACCGCTATTTGCTCGAATACGATTCCAATTAATGTAACTTTTACCTTTTTAGGTCTTTTAAAAAGGACGTTACGTTGCTTTCTCTCGTGACGACAGCTTACATGGACAGCGCTAATTTGAGTTGGCTAGCCGTACAAAGTTTTGACAGTAACCGTTTCCAAACAATGATTTTAGCTACACATGACCTGAAAATCTAGAAACGATTGCTCATTTACATCCGATAGGTGTTGAAATAAAAATACTGCAGACTTCTGCGGAACAGTTGGTATTGTAAATCATGTATCTAATTACCTAAATCAGGTTAATTGCTGATTAGTTATCTTGAACTCTTTCCAACGATAAAAGCCTGTATTTTACAGTAATCTAGATAAAACTGGCGACGGATTTTAGCACTGTAGCGCAGTTGATTAGTATCAACGTGTTGGCTGGCTGGCGGTAGCTAAGCTAAAAAAAACTTGGACTGAATTGGCCCGTGCATGACTTTCAACCGAGATAAAAATTTACAGTTTAATGGTCCTTAGGATTGTTTGAGAATTCTAGTAAGAGAAATGTGTCTATGCTGTCAGTGATTAAGAAAATTAAAAACTTTAAAGGTTACTGTGAAAAAGCTTAAATACTGAAATTGCTTGATTGATGTCTTTGATGATGAATTATTAATTAAGAAATTAGTATTATCGTGTCTTTGATACATTGCATTTGGTACATTGATTTGCAATGTTATTTAGGAAATATTAATATGATGTGTTATAATATTGCTTAAGCTTGGGTTGAGGAAATATAATAAAGTATCCATTAGTCGATCCAAAGAGTTTGTCATAATTAATCAGTAGGTATGTTGATAGGAAAAAGAAAAATAAAATTACATTCCTCCGAGTCTTTCCACAGTTTTAAAACAATTTTAATTTAAATACTTACATCATATTTAAACAGACCCAATAATGATTCAAAACTGATAGACGGCACTGTAGTCAAATTTGATTAACGAATTCTACATTTAAATATATCGCAGGAACACGTGGCATATCAACTACCTAGTTCCTTTGACAACCGGAGAGCCTACTACAACTTTGTTTGCGATGTTCCGATTAAAATAGGCTGTGAATTGGGCCATGTAATACATGACATAAACGCGTAGAATGCGTTTCTGAGATCGCGATCGTCTAAATGCCAACTGCAACGTATTTATAGTGGCGGTTCACTCTGAGTCAGCCGGTCAGACGTCTGCCGAACCCGCCTCCGTGCTGCGATTCTATTACTCCTGTCGAAACTCGATTACAATCACTGGCTTCTAGCATATTCGCTAGACGGTCGTTTATGAATTCACTCTTCATTGAAAGCTAATCGCGGTAGTACCGAACCCATCGTAGGCACGGTTAAATATAAAGACCATTTTGTAGAGCAAGTTGACAAATGAACAGAGGAACTTGATGGCATGTGGTCACATCAAAGCATTACCAATGCGTTGCCAAAAAGGAAGCGAAAGACCTGCATGGATACTGGGTCAGCGACACTAACCGAAACAACGAGACACAGAACATAAAAAGTGTTAAATATAAAACAATAAAAATAAATGAATTTGAACTTTACATCTTTTGATTTCATCTTATATTTAATCGTAGCACGTTTCGCAATGTGAGTCATTTGATTTACCATTACCAAGTACGTACTTTAGGTCAAGGACGGGATCTGCTTATTGACATGTAATTATCTTAAAGGCTCCTTGTGATAAGCGTCTAGACTAAAGTTGACTCGTAAACAATTAATCATAATAATATAATTATGGATCTTTACGACTGCTCATAAGAATTGCAATAATATAACTTGGTGTGCAAAATAATTTTAAAGCCGCAGACGAATTATCTTGTTCCATAAAAATTCCTTATTTCATGATAGTGTATGACGAATCTAGAATTTTCAAAATTACATACAATTAAATTTATTTAATTAAAATTAAGACAGCATGTAGGTATCTTAACTTCAAAATTTAGATGTCTCTGTCATGTTCCACGATATTCGACGTAATAGTTAGTGCTGGAATTATTCTCATTAAACTTGTTACATTTGCATAAGTTACTTTGATTAAATTTCACACTATATACAAAATAAGACCATTCTTTGGCTTAAAGCTACAAATTTTCATTGATATTAGGTATATCAAATATTCAATGACATAAAATTATTGCATGTTAAGTATTAGTGAGTCACTCGATCTAGTGTCTATAAAATAGATAAACGATCAACGATAAACTTGATCCTACTAATATTATAAATGTGAAAGTTTGTGTATTTGTTTGTTTGTTTGTTACTCCTTTACCGGGATCGGAATTTACGCGGGAAAACCTTCTTCGCGTATGGGGTATAAATAGCTTCTAAACAAACATTAATATAAAACTAACAAGTCTGTCTTCCCGGAAATCCCGCGGGATCTGGAGTTACGCGGAATAAACTCCTGCGCGTAGTTGCGGGCTTAAATTTTTATGCGACCCTTACTAGGAGATTGAGGAAGTTTTGAAGCAACATATAGGGTACTGTTTATCCCTGAATTCCCGCGGGATTAGGATTCACGCGGTAAAAACTCATACCCGGGAATGAGGTCGTGGGTTCAGATGTTTATGGGACTTTCAGTGGGAGGTAGAGGAGGTTATGGAGCATTATATACTTAAGCTACTTTTTGTTCCGGACTTCCCGCGGGATCGAGATTTACGCGGGAAAAGCTTCCATGAGCGAATGAAGTCGCGGGCTCATTAATATCTATATATCGGGATATCTATACATATATCGGGAATCGAACCGGCTTTTTTTCTCATGATCAACTTTATGTTGCTTTTTCGAGGGTCAGCATCGCTTTAGCTGGTCTTTATGTTTTGGCACCCGAATGAAAAACTACCAATGTAGTTTAAAAATATAATAGTTTGGAATGAAAAAACCCCGACGTTTATATCTTAAAGTCTTTTTATCGATTTTCTCAAGATCTACATAACGGATTTTTGTACGGTATGACTAAAACGTAGTAAAAAATCAACTGTTCTTAAGATGTGTGGAGTGTGTCTTAATATGTGTGGGGTCGGGATTAACGCAGGAATAACTTTGTGACACATTGAGTTCCACGCGGGCGGAGCCGCGGGCAACAGCTAGTTAGCAATATATTTGGTCATTACTACGTATAAGGTTATTACCAGGACCAAATTCAATCGTGATATCAGACAGGTACCTACTATTTGGGCTCCATAGTTTTCTATTATGTGATAATAAAACTTATGTTTCAGGATCAATGTTGCTTATAAAAAATGTTCATCCAATTTGAATTAATATTGTAGGTATTTTTATATGCATTTCAAACAAGAAGAACACTTACTCTACTAAAAAATAGCAAAAACCACTTGACATTAATGTTGAAACGAGAAGTAAGCATTAAGTCACATTCCATACTTAAGGGGGTAAAAGAATTATTATCATTATGTGATGGTCTACTTATTTAGTTCATAACAAAATAAAACGTCATTACAGGAACTGACCCGTAATATTTTCTGTGGCAAGATGTACCAATGCTCTTACGAAAACGTAACCTGTTCGCTCATACAGAATAATTTAATTGTGATGAACTTTCGAGTTTAATTGCTTCATTATGGTTTTACAATGTTAGGAAATTCATTACGCTTTTGGTATTTATCAACGATTGGCAAATAGTTTGAAGAAACACAAAACGTCTTAGAATGTCATTAAAACATTCGTATGGTTAAATTAATTTGTTGATGAAACTTGTGATTTTAATGTTTGATGTATATAGGTAATCAGCAAGTCTTTTTAAGGTCAGTCAATTAATCTTTATATGGGTAGCAAACGAGCAAGCAGCACCACCCTTCCGCTGCCCATGATAATTGTGTCCGACATAGAACAAGACTCAAAACGGGACTAGGATGGCTGTTAGTGATAGTTAATCCTATTAGCTGTTAATAATAATCCAGTTAGTAAACGTTAATTGGTCTCGTTCGAATTCGCTGACGGATGTGTACCCTTGAGGATCAAAGTTCCTTTAAAATATAACCGGATCTTAGTTCCTAAAAGGTAACTGCGCAATAATACTGTGTAAGTATAGTATTGTAATAATGTTCTATTGGTCTTGAAAATTAAATTATATATGTACAATACGAAAAGAACTGTAGGTGCCATTTTTTTCGTCAAATATCATTATATCACTGAAATAATCGTCAAATGAGTCCAAACTAACTTCCTTCGCTACCAACCCCCCCAAGCCTAAAACGAAAGGAATTATGTTTGAACTATCGAACGCATATTACCTATTCACGCAAAAGGCATAGATGCCTAATTTTATTATTTGCAAATCTGGCTTAATACCTACTAATAATTTCTAATAAGGATCAATGGTAAAACTTTGTCTTATTTCTTAACATGGTTGAATGATCACTAACGGATTCAGTGTTTCCTTAATAGGTGACAATAATTTTGTGGTCAATGACCATGAGACCCGTCTGTCTATATTCATAAAATATCGTAATGTGTTCAATTTAAATTAAACCATTAATTTAATTTATTGTAATTACATAAATGACAGTGACATTCGAAACCACACAACATTAATCAATAAACCAGCCACTTTGCTTCTCAAAAGCGTGATGAATGCGATCCAGTAAACATTATTCATCTTGACTTCCGCCAAATCATCTTACCTAATATATCTTAATTGTTATGTTAATCTGTCGAGTGTTTCCCAAAAGACATCCGACGAACGATAAATCAAATTTCTCTCCAGTTAGCTTTCGCTAACTTATTGTTTTTACTTTCTACGACATGGCAGCATTTACTTTGAATAGTTAGCATTTCATAGATTAGGTATATTATTAGGTAACATTAGAGTTTACACTTAAGATAATCTGTCAATGTTTTGTATAAATTATTATTTACAGTGAATGAAGTATGTAGATTCCGCGACTTTTTTACATATGCAAAAATATCTACGCAAACACGTAAAAGAAGTTTTAAATTGACCATTCTCAACCTCGTAATTATTATCAAATTTCGTGGGTGATGGTTTATGGTACCTACTTTTGACCGAGCGTATATTCGTTGTACCTGGGTGTTACCTATTTATTCTGGTGTACGTGATAATCTGATAACCAAGAAAGTACTAATGGGTATTAAAACTCGTAAAACGAAGCACTAACCGGACCAAAATTTTCGCAGTTACGTATTAAAATTATATGTTGCCATTTAATTTATCATATTGCACATTGATAACATGTTGCAATTACGCTGATATTACCTACTTATCTCTGTAGCTCACGTGATATCGATGTCATACGAAAACATTACGGCGAAAATGTCGATAAGAACAAATTTTAAAATAGTTTATTTTGTCATCATTTTCAGCAAGTATAAATAATTACTTTATTATACAATCGTGAACAAGTTTATGAATCGTAATATCCACTGTTTGCGTTGATGTAAATTTCATTAAAATTATCGACCAATAAAAATTTCTACAAACTAATAATCCAGTCGTCGCGTGCACAATTTGAATGAAACTAGAGCTACTCCGATGCTCTGACGAGCTGTTACACACATACCTACAATTCACAAATAGGTACATATTACACACACAACAATAAGATTTTTAAATGAAAAGCTTCCCACCCTCATAGAGTAAAATCCTATCTTAATATTTTAATATTTATAATAAAAATGTAACGACGTTATGTCTGATCTGAGGAGATAATTGCGAAAAAAATAGAAGCCAAAAATATTATTTCTATAATTTTTCACTGTTTGTTTGTTTGTCTGGGCATCATGCAAAAACTAATAGATGAAATTAGATTTTCTGACTTAAAAATATGTTTTTTTCTCAGAACCTGAGTTATAAAAAAACATTGATATGTTGCAAGACAACATCTGCCGTGTCCGCTAATATACATAAAAGTAATAAAAATAATACGCATGATAAATAAATAATGGTTAATAGTGCTTACCACGAAAAAAACTATAATATTAGGTATGTTATAAAAGTAACTATTTTGTGTGGAATCACTCATATATTTTTTACAAAGTCACGGGCGCCGGGCGTCTCTATTGCATTATTACACGTTATATATTTACTCGCATTCTGAATAACATCTCACAACCGGAGCATGCTGTTGCAATACGATGCAACTATCTCAAACTTATTACATTACAAAGGGTTACGCCAATGCTCCGCAGGTAACAAATTATCTATCAAAATGTATGTTGATTTCATACTCAATATCGTTTTGACCAGTCTTATCAGATTTGATATCTGTTTAGCCCACCTAAATTCCTTTGAAGTTTCTAGGTAATCTATACAGCTATGTTTATCTACCCCATTTATTGTGCCAAATTCGGTTACAAGGTATTTCATGTCAGACCAATAACGAAACCACGGTCACAAACACAAAATCTGCAATCAAAACATTTCAAACAATTTGATGCCAAAACATTTTTTATGTTCGAACAACAAATAGATCTTGTCAAAAGACTACAGATTACGATTTATTACGAAGATTACGATTTGGTGTGCACCCAAATTTAAATTGAAGTCTTTTGAGGTTTATTGCATCATTTCAAATAAAGTGTCACTGACGTACTGTGAGATAATACTAAATCAGGTTTGTGATACATGTTTGACTAGGCAGCTTTTTAACCGCGGTCACTCACTTGCGCGCGAACCAATGTTCGCACGATTAAGCGGGGGACTACGCGAAGGTACGCGATTCGCGCTTTGATGTGCGACTAAAAGCCACCATTGCATTGCTTTGGGAGCTTGGAAAACCACGAATGTGTCAATATTTCGCATAAACATTTGCGGAGGTTCGCGTATGCGGCCGAATGTGAATGACCAGCCTAAGAACAATGCCTACGCTATACGTTTTATATATGTTTTCGCCAATTGTATAACTCTATTTAATTTATGTATTTGTTATACTGAATCACGACCAATATTTTGAATGATAGATTGGTCTTGCTAGTTCTAGCAGACTGCGGTAACAAAATTTAGAAATTAAGTGGAGCAAATATTGAGAATAATATCTTCAATAACAAATACAAGTTTGTGATTCAATAAAAACGTAATAAAAATCATTCATAATATTTTAACACAAGTTCTATACAGGAACAATATACACAGATGCAATTACTGTTATTTACAATTTTATACTTAAAAGGAAATTGAACAAAAGTGACCGATTACTTCTTACTACCAGTTTGATCTTTATAATAAAAAGTGAATGGATGACCTCAAACTTTCGTTAGCCCACAAACGTTCAAGTTATAGTAACACACTAATGCGTAGATAAAAAGTAATCTTTGTTCCACTTCAAGCTAGTAACCATTACGATACTTCATTCATATAATCTATTGCTAATTTCAAACGATAGACGAGTTTTAGAGAAATGAATGTTTATGTAGTAGACATGAACAAAAATAACTTCAAGTTTAGAAGGAAAAAAGATTTATTCTTGCAAGTATTTATGAATGTTATAATTTAAATAATGTAGATATTTATAACCGAAAATAATTTAAAAATAACAATTCACTCATGAAAGTAACCAATAATAAGAAGAAGAATCACTTGATGCTAAGTACCCACTGTCGCCCATGGACATCAGTAAGATGAAAATAAATAAGATAAAAAACATCGATATATGTACATGCTACCGGCCACGAAAGAGTTTTTGGACTTGAATATTCTATTAAACAAAATATATTAGGTATATAAGCAAACAAATAAGGTGAACAACCTCATTGTTCACATATAACCATGCTTATCGAACTTTGCATACGATTATGTAAAATATAAACGTCATGTCGTGGCTAAAAAAATAATGCGTTGAAGTAAGCTGACGCTAAACATAAAGACTACGTAGTGGGATTTCATCGTGCTGAGTCAACGATTTATGTTTGAGATAGACGAGACCAACATGCCTCTACCGCTTTATACATAGAACATGACGGCTAGACGGCATGTTTGCGCAATGAAAGATTCGCATTATTACATGCCTCCCAAAAATTTTAAAACTCAAACGTTTTTAAAGCGTCGAATCAATTTCCCGACTTCGCAACGTTGAATCATAAAAGTTTGTCAAGATTAAAAATAGAAATTGTTAGTTTTACATTCTTGTCGTGACAATGCGATACATTCACAGACCACGGTTGTGATGATATCTGTCTGCTTATGAAAACTAAAGAATAGGATAATGAAGTCAAATAAATGCTAAATATTATTCAGAAAATGAAAAAAAGGAAAGCACCATTACTTTTTTGTCTTATGCACAGTTAATTGCACATTGCTAATTATCTGGTAACCCGCTTTTTATTTCGAAATAATAATACCTACATGAACAATCATAATTTTTTTTAAATTATAATTTAGTAATTATTTCCTTTGAAATTACTCAGATTCCTTTCCTCGATCTTGTCAAGGTTATAACACTATTCCATCAAATAAGTATAAGAATATAAATTTAAAATTTTTGTTTAACTGATAACAAAGCATAAATTGGTGACATTGCAATTGATTCTTACAAAAAGACTAAAAGAATACAACCCATAAAGTAACAGAAAAATAACAATGTCGTTGCCTGAAGCTCTGCAAACGTAGAAACACGATAGAACAAGCATGTCCGTATATCATTACCGCATGAAGCCCTACACCGAATTACAAGAACTGAGCCTGTGCCAGGGACAAAGGGAATTAAAGTCATCGGATTACTCCTTCCAATTACGGAACGTCGTGTGTTCCTAGAATTTCAACTCTGTGAATGTTAAATTGGCAATTAATTTGATCAAAGTTGTTATATTTGTCTTATTAAGGACTGGCGTATGACTCGTTGTAAATGTAAAAAATCACAAATCAATGTGAAACAAATTACGATAACATATAGAAATCATAAAATAAACACACTAAGTTGTAGTCAATCAACTGAGGTCAGGTTCAGAAAATATAAAAATATAAACTACATAGGTGAGATTATATCTAGGTATTAATTAAATATTTGATTTCTTACAAAAAAAGGCGATAATACTCGTACATATGAAAATGATAACAATGATACAAAATATTTACACCAAAGAGGGCGAACTATAAAAATCTAATTTCACTTTGATCCAACAGTGAGATCAAGGAAATCTAAATAACTACCAATCACTCACCGATGATAAACCAAAATGCATTAGCGGGTTAGGCATTTCAATCAAACTTTTTGCAAACACTCAAATTTCACTTTTGTAATCATTGTATTAGAATGCGTGGGTTCATTACTTACTTGAACTATTTCCATTCAAATAACTCTCGATAACAAATTGTACACCACATCTTAAAGAGCTCTTAGAAAAGTGTTTTTTTAAGAAGAAGCACATGTTAAGTGACCACCTGTCATAAGTGAAAACTGTAGAAAAAGTATAAGAAGTATTTATGAACACTTTATGAATTTAATTTTGATAAGGTCATTATTTAAATGCACTTCTGATTTTTTTCTACATAACACTAGATCTCCAAAATTTTTTTTAGTGTTTACAAGCCAATTCAATGATAATACTTATACTTAACCCACTATGATTTTTGATGACTAGAATTAATTATTATAATATTTAGTGTGCCTAGATTGTTTTGTGTATTTAACAGATAAAACGAGCATTTGTATAGTAGGTATACTGCCTACTTTTCAGACATCATAAACATAATGCATTTTTGCTTTCGAATCAATTTTTACTTTTAGTAGATAGTTTACACTTGCAGGCAATGATTTGCTTTCAAACAGCCTTTGGTAAAAAAATAACATTTTAAATAAGTATGTCGTCAAGTAGGCTGTGAAGACTCTCAATGTTTAAGAAACACGTCAAGTGAGCACCTGCTTGCTAAAGAAACAACCAATCATTAAATTTCTTCACTTAAAAAGTGGAATAGCTTAGTATTGCAATGAGAAGTTTTGTATCGCACAAAAATTCTACGAAGATCTGGCCACTATGAAAATTGCCGGTTAGATGCGTTGAATTTCAAACGATCAAGATAAACTTTCTTATAACTAGGAATGATGGATTGACCAAATGGAAATTATAAATGAGATCAAACAAATCTACAAATCAAATACCTATCTATTTCTCCAAATTACGAAAACAGGAATTGATAAAAACATAATGATTAAAAATGGAGCATGATCTTCTTTTCTTATTTCTTCCAAAATTTCCTAACCCTGCATCAAACTCCAAAATGGAATATTGTAGCCCACAATTTCAAACCAGCAATATTTCAAACCACAAATTTGAACTATTTAAGTACATTACATTTACCTACATATTGCAAACTTATATTATGTTCATTGAAGAAATTGACGTAATTGTTGATTCTCGTCTGATATTGAAACAACGCAATTAACCAAAGAATGCAGTTACCAAACACATAAAGCATTTAATTACACAAAATCATAACACGCGTATCTTATTTACATCTTTTGTTCCATGGAATCAGCCACTAGCCTATTGACACAACATGCATATGAAGATAGCGAACTACCAGCTGATAACGAACATTGACAATTTGAACAAAGAACAGTATAAAAGAGATCAAATAATCCAGATAAACAATACATTGTAAACAAACATCAACGCCAAATCATTGACTAAAATTTAAAGATTATAGTAGGATAAATAACTCAACCCTTTAAGTCATAATATAAATCAGGATTGAGAAAAGAACTCCAAGGGATCATATAACAGAGGAGCGGCACAAAAAATAATAATAACAGTAATTAAATTAACAGCCCCCATTAAAAGGATTACAATTAATTACAACAACCTTAAATTATTAGTGTAGTTATGTCCAATCTGAAATAAATTAGGGAACTTTTTCTAAGACCATTAGAGATAATTGATTCTGACTTGGGGCCGGTGCAGGAATAAAAAGAGTGAAATTAGGGATGCTGGATCGTTAAGTTAAAAAGCCGGTTTAAGATAGCAATAATAAAGGAACTCACAAATCCAATGTTCAGAAATGTATTTCTTACATTCACCGGATGGAGATGGAGATTAAGTATTTTCAAAATAAACTCACCCGATTTGCCGGACCGTGCGCTCCCAAGAACCACCACTCTTATTCGATTAACTGTCATCTTCATAACTCCGAGATCACTGCACAGACTACAAAGTTTAAAAAGTTCGTCTTAGCCTGACGATAATAGTATCGATACGTGTTGGCGCCAAAACAGCTGTTGTAAAATGGCGGACGCACGCGCGCACGACGCACCTGCTTGCGAACGACTGCAGCGCTATACAAAATTGGCGCACAACGCAGTCGCAGCCATTGATGTATAAGTACCTAGATGGATAATCGAATCCGCGAAGACCTGTCAAAAAAGCTGCGCCAACTATTGGCGCAGAAGTACTTTCCCGCCAATTAGTGCCGATCGCGCCGCTTTCGTGTCACTACGTATTACGCGCGCAATTTAAATAAACAAATAAGAGGGATAACATGACGAAATGTGCTATTAAACTGTGCCGGAATTATAAAGGAAGGGTAAAAAGCTCAAAAAACATCACATATCATAGGCAAGTAACCAATAAACATATTTTTAATTAAATTTCAATTTTGATTTTTATTGTAACCAAATTACGTCATTTTTTTGTCAGTGTTGCTAGTTTCTATTTTTATGCTCCCGACTTAACATCATTTTTGTGGGTATATAAATTGGTTTATGGTTACGTGTATATTATTTAGTTCATGTACTTTTATAAATCGATTAAAGAAAGGTGGTGTTTACCAATACGTTTGTGTTTATTTATAATAATATAACATTAATATTCGTATGTTTATGAGCCCATTTTAATGATTATTTTTGCATTGGGTCGAATAAACCACTTTTAAAGGTACAAGAGTAATGTGAAAAGGAGACGATCCAAAATTGTATGTAGTCTGGGCCTGGTTTTGTACCAGTGATAAAATAAGATAGAAAAGAAAAATAAACCATTTTTGACTAATCAAATCCACGAACTCATCTTTATTTCATTGCAAAAAATATTTATTAACTCCACGTGACGAAATTATTCTACATAATGGCGGGCAGCAGACCAGAGGATTCATAATTTTTGACGTATGACGTTAGCTGTCAATATGCCTTCTCTATGCTTGAACAATGGCTCGAACTCAGAGTGAAGGACGCCATCTTGCAAGTGTTGCAAGTAGTACCTACCGAATAACTCGAAATTAATTTTATTTTAGCAAGTCATTTATTGCGATTTGTGAATTTATTATATTTTTAATGAACTTTCTGTATTTTTTGGTTTTTCATGGTTTAGTGTACAAGATCAGGCCCAAAATGGACCATCTCCTTTATTTATTGAAGTTTTTTTTAATGATATGCATGTAATTAACTTTCCAAGTAATTTTTTTATTAAATTAGATAGGTAACGTAAATAATTGGCTCTTCTTTAATTAAGTTACCACCTCAAATTAAGCTAAAAATTTGAGGGGGGGAGGGGCCTGACGCTCACATCTTCCCCCCACCATTTTTAAATCTAGGAAATGCATACTTTTTTTATTATAAAAAAATCAAGTTTCCAAAAATTATAAAGTGACTACCTCAAATTAAGCTGAAATTTTTTGGAGGAGAGGTTGGTGACTCCCCCAACTTTCCCCCCAAATTACTTTTTCGCTATTGTTAGTCCTGTTTGCCTGTTTGGCTGCATCTTCCGCAGCGCCGGAGATGTCACGATTCAAAATTAGGCCCAAAAATCAAATTAGATCTACTTAAGTTATTTATTTTTTATAATGTAGTTTAAAACACACACACACACACACACACACACACACACACACACACACACGTCCACACACACATATACATACACTTAAGACTTCGAGCGCTTACACATTAACCAATGAGACCACATAACCTTAAAATTTTTAGAGATTTAGAAAAATAATTTTAAAAAAGTAAGTACTTTATGAGAGCAATATTTAGTTTGGGGGGGCGAATGAGAGTGTAGAACCCGTCCTCCCTTCAAATTTTCACCTTAATCTGAGACGGTAACTTTACAATTTTAGAAAAGGAGATGGTCCATTTTGGGCCTGATCTTGTACACTAAACCATGAAAAACCAAAAAATACAGAAAGTTCATTAAAAATATAATAAATTCACAAATCGCAATAAATGACTTGCTAAAATAAAATTAATTTCGAGTTATTCGGTAGGTACTACTTGCAACACTTGCAAGATGGCGTCCTTCACTCTGAGTTCGAGCCATTGTTCAAGCATAGAGAAGGCATATTGACAGCTAACGTCATACGTCAAAAATTATGAATCCTCTGGTCTGCTGCCCGCCATTATGTAGAATAATTGCGTCACGTGGAGTTAATAAATAATTTTTGCACTGAAATATAGATGAGTTCGTGGATTTGATTAGTCAAAAATGGTTTATTTTTCTTTTTTATTTTATTTTATCACTGGTACAAAACCAGGCCCAGACTCCATACAATTTTGGACCGTCTCCTTTCCAACTACAAACTGCGTAAAAATATTAATTTAATTAACTTAGCTGGTTTATTACAACATTAACATAAACAACTGTAATTAAATTAAGTAGGGTTTTTTATTTATTCATGAAAATAACCACTCCATAAATTAAGTTTAATGTGTGATTTATGGGAAAATTTTAGTAACTGGTATCATTGATCACGCAACATAGACACTAGACGAACGTGAAAAACATCGCCTGCACGCACACATGCTTGATATTGTTGCCGTGTTTTTTTTGTCTTCATTGTAGGGCGACGCTCAATCTACCTATTTATTGCATCATTGGTCGCAGCCTATCTAATGGAGTGAGGAGTGATTGAAAATGAACTCATCTAGATCGCTTTGCGGGGACTTTTTCTCTTATTAATCATAAATACCATTTCGATTTAGTAATCGGAAATCGGAAAGTCGTTGGCTCTTTATCTGGAAGACATTTCACCACTGATCTTTGTTTCTATTCTACCTTAAACTTATTTAATATTATTGAGTGTGCGCGGCGATAGTTTGCCACTATGTGGAACTGTTTACTTAAATCTTTTCAAAATTTTTTATTGCATTGATCCAAAGTCCAGTATAATGTATTATTATTAAAATATATTATTAAAATAGGATAAGTCCACATTCTTTACGAAGTTCATAAGAGATTATCCTAATTCTATATAAATTTTCCGCCGAATATTTAACTTAAATTATATCAACCAACAAGAATATTAAATGCTGACAAACCAAGATAAGCTGCCTGATATACATCAAAAGCTACAAATTAATCAGTAGGACCAAAGACCAGCACATCAGAGGAAGGGGAGTGCCAAGCCACATCCCCAAACAAAACCCAGATAGTCATTTGACGAATAAGCAAGAGGATAATAGGTACCAAGTCAGGCTTCAGCCCTACCACTACGGAAGGACCAGCTTCTGTTGCCTCTTACGACATCTCAGTCTGTTGACATGACATTAGAGTCAGTAATCTGTTTTGCCCCGATATGGCCAGTTTGATGTTTGAAGGTAAGGAATAAATAGATGATATTTCGCCTTTAATCAGACTAGAATCTGTATCAATGTTAAAAGCAATAAAAATATTATGTATAGCCTCCTAGATTCACTAAGATAAAACGTCTGTCATAAAATGAAGTCAAGTGTTGCACTTTAGTAGATACGAAATCATAACATTAGTAATACTAAAAATCATTTATACGCACATTTATATCATATAGTATTTTGTTTTTAATATCATCATCAGTTCATCTAGAAATGAGTTACAATACTCTATATGATTTCATATGGGAAAGTTCGTTAAGTTTGACATGGTTCGAAAATACATTAAAACCTTATTACCTTACTTATTTTGAGTAGTGTCCCTGATGGGCATTCAAGAGCAGTCTTATTTTACACATGATAAATGACCGTTGAGGATGGGATGCAGCCAAACAACCTAATTAATATCTCTTAAAGTAAAAGTCTTAAGTCTTGAAATGAGAGTAATTGGAGTGCGAAGCAGGCTTTGGTAATTACACTGTTTTCTTTTTTTCTGAAGTATTGTGTGAGTAAACTCACCATACAACATAATGTCAATACCTACTTCTGAGATAAGTGGTTAGACGATTTAACTAAAGTCGAAGAATTATACAGAACTCTCCAAACCTTTTCAAAAAGGAAAGACCCGTATTCGCATTATTTCTTTCTGTGAGGTGTGATTCTGTGGAGGTCAGACGAAATCTATGCTAATACTTTTAATTTTCATTTCTAAAGTACTACAATAACACTTATAATATTTTTCATCACACCTATTCGAAAAAGACGACTTGGTTCGGACTTACGGGGTTCCAAAGTTGCTGTTTTCTATTCAGCGGGCGGGAATGAATTTTCATACAACTTTCCTGCCCGACTAGATCTTTTCCGTCCTATTTTGAATTTAGAACATTTTAGTATTTTGCGCTAAAGAAATCGAACGCAAATATTGTTTGAATAAAGAATGTCTGGTACGACGCGAGGGCCCCGCCAGCTGAATAATAAAAAAAGAAATCAAATTAAGATTTCGTTTTCAAATTAAAATTAAGTTTTCGTGCATTTTTACGTATTATTTTCTATTATTTTCTATTATATATTATATTATATTATTTTCTCATAGTGGGTGATGAAAAGTAGAGTGTATCACTCGGGTGCAAGTATATTTTTGGCTCGGGCGACGTACTTTGAATCCCTCGCTACGTTCGGGATTCTACTAAAGAATCCCTCGCTACGCTCGGGATTCTACTCTAGAATCCCTCACTTCGCTCTGGATTCAAAAAACGCCCTCGCCGAAAAAATATTACTTTGCACCCTTGTCATACAATCTACTATTTTTCTTCCTTACTAAGTTTCTTCTACCCTTCGACAAAAACATTACAACTTCAAGTGAAGGTTGCAAAATTGCAATTTAAGCAAAGTCAGTGTTAGCACGATCTTTATAAGGGAGTGAGGAAAAATTATTTAATAGTCACTTAGAATGTTCCTTATGAACAGAGACTTATAATATAGGACTTGAGCAAATAGTGCCCTTTACATATCTAAAAACTTAGAACACACAAATTAATCTTCACTTGATACAGCAGGTTGGCTGCTTTTATTAATATACATTTATCGTTAAGATGTAATACTGCTACAAAAACAAACTATTTTACTAGTTTAAAAGTACATAGTCTAAAATGTTACTCTTTGAATGCTGAATAAGAGTGCAATTTTTACGAATTGTTAAAATTTTCTACTTACATAAGTACGTTTCTCTGAAAAATTAAGTGCTGGTGCGAAAGGAGACGCGTCGCACTTTTTCTATTTTCGTATAATTGCCAGATTTATTTTGGGAGTTCATCATGTGGGTACATAGACGAATTTTTTTACATCTGCATCAATCAATCAATGTTTTTAGATCACACGCAATTTGGGTCAAGGCCATAGATATCTCCATATCGATAGTTAAAGTTATAAAAATAAATCGAATGTACGTTACGTAATGTATCTTTTTTACACATACCATCAAGAATTTTTCTCTTAACTCTAAATATTATCTCGTCTCCAGTGTGACTTGTGTTATAGACAATAAAATTGATACTTTCTAGCAACCTGTTTTTACACCAACATATCTACTGATGTAGAACAATGTGAAACAAAAATAAAAGCTAGGTAGAGAAAAAAAACTAGTGATTAAAATACACAAAGCATGAAGACTTTTGTTTGATTTTAATAGGATGATGGTGGAGGCTAACGGTTTTATAATATGAAAGAATTTTAACAAGCTCTTTGTTAGCTCTATAGGATTAAACCATGCGACATTTTAAGAATATCGAACAGAACTATGACGAAATAGAACGAAACAGATTTTTTTTTATATTCAAACGGGGTAATCCAATGAATCATTAGTTGACTGTAGTATTTCGTAATATCTAATATTAAGGTGGGTTACATGCTAACCAATATAATCATGTACATTTATATGTAATAGGAGGTTATAGTCCTTAACGTCCATATCAGCAGAACAGATAAAGAGAAAAGAACATAAATAACAACTGATTACAATACGAATTCAATGAAAGTGAACACCATGATACACAGCTAGTAATAATGATGTACATATACGACGATCTACTTGTAATCAAAAAGCTCGTCTTGAAAATGTGTCATACAAAATAACCATGTAGATTGTAATCAAAAATTAATTTAAATTTTTAATATTTACCTGTTCCCACCTTATATGCGCTGTGATAGGTAAAACATTTTGCAAAGGGAATATCCATGTAAGCATAAGGTAAAATCATCACTCATGAAATTAAAAAGCTGTTAATTTGATAGTAAACAAAAAGAAGATGTAACTAAATATTTACCTGCTTTGCAGCCAAGCAGATAATTGGAGTAGTAGCTAATGCAAAAATAAAACTTAAACAATATCCAATTACATTATACCTATCTGGATATGCTCAAGATAAACCCCAGGAAATTATATTTGAAGATCTTAAAAAAGATAATAAAGGTGAACCAAAAAATAATATCATAATTGTATCTCGATTACTTAAAAGTCATCTTTGAGTGGCGGAGCGGCACAAATCTGAGACTCGTTCGTCGAGGAAAGATTTAAAAAGCGTTGAAATAAAAATGAAAGTCCGGACGGCAGACGACACCTGTGGAGATTGTAAGTCTTCCCTGCGGTCGCGATCCGTTCGAAGGGACACCTCAGCGCCTGTAGTGATACTGTCATGTATTGACAACGAAAGTAATAATTGTGAAAGTAAAGAAATGGATTAAAAACTAAAAAAATTTAATACTCTCTCCTTCATGAAATGTATCTCGCTCGCGAGCATTGATACAACTAAATAAAATTAAATTTTTGATTCAATTAACATCCGGTGAGATCGTAGACAAGGGCTAACTTATACAGGATAAAAAAATTACAGCCATAATTTTTTTGTCTATAAAAATATATAATTATTAACAATTGTACAATTTTATATTTTTAATTACCTATTTGTATATCTCATTAAATGATCTCATACATTTTTATTTTTACAATTTTCACTGTATGTTACTCAAAACAAAATATATACCCAGCGTGAAGAATTTTGAATGTCCCATGCCATTTTTTGTGATAAAAAATTATAAAGACCAATCCATGTACGGTCACGGCAAGCATCGTGCCTCATCCGCTGTGACGGGCGTGACCAAAACGACTCCTGTTACAAAACCTACAAGGATATTCGGTAGCCTGGTCTTAATTAACTACCAGTACACCAGAAAAAATGATGCTACTCATCTAATTCCCGCCGGGCTCAATTTCGTCATTTTTGAGTGTAACTTTCCAACCACCAAAGGTAATTGAACTTTCTTTGTTTACTCTTAAGTTATTTGTTTTATTTAGTAACAGCCAATTGAGATTATCACCTAGCAAAAACAACTATACTATAAAAGGAATTTATAAAAAGACGCCAACATTTTCCAAATTTATGGCATCTGCAAATTCTTAGAGAATTTAATTACAAGATTAGTAATTAGAAAATAGTAATCGTAATTCGAAATCTAATTCTAAATTATAATTGGAAGTTGTATTTAAAGAACTGGAAATTCTGGCGAATTCGATAGTAGTAAAGCTTAATCCAGCTAGATACGAATATTTAATTAATTATGATTTAGTTGAGTTTGTGCTAAAAATTAGGAAATGAAATCGATGCACTTTTGTGTTTGATCCCTGCCCTATTACTAAAGTATATGCTCTGTATTGTTATGCAATAGGAAATCAGTGCAAGTTTAAGTATGACAAAGTCGCGTTTGAAATGTGTGCCTTCATAGTTAACTTAAAGTAACTCTTCGGTAAAATAAATTACGGCCGAATTTCGAGTGCAGAGTGGATCTCTAGTTTTTATCATTACAATAAGCACAATATAGTATGACCGATTTCAGTTCGAAACATAAATGCCACGTATCGACTCGTTTGCGATAGGAGTTATGTCGCTATAATCATCTTCTGCCATCTATTATTGGTACATGATTGCAAAACATGTAATAAATTCTATAAATAACCTTTAACTGAACGCAAATCCCAGATCCACTTCATAATACTCGAACACGCTGCATGTCTTTTGTAACATCCTGCATCGGTACCTTATTCCTTGCAATTGGATATGCAATATGCAATGTAGTGATTATGCCGGAATAAAACGTATGAAGAGTCCTGTGTTCGAATCTCAGAGAGACTTAAAATTGAACAATTAGGTACTTTTTTCATTTTCCGTTGTGATTCTCGGCCTGGAGGAATGATTTTTTAATGAGCCTATGATTGTGTAGCGTTGATTACTAAAATAAAAAACAAAATGAAGATTATTTCTTCAAACCACATTGTCGCATAATCAGTTGTTTTGTAATGATACTTAATTAATTAGTAACAAAAGAAGTCGGTTGTAGGATATGTGACCACTAGTGGCAAAATTTCTTGAGCGCTTCCGTGCTTCGGAGGGTAGGTACGTAAAGCCGGCGGTCCGGGTTGTTATCGATAGATAACAGTCGTTAAGCCATCACGGAAGGCCTTCTGGCGCCTTGAAAACTTCCGATACTGGGTTGGCCACTAACTCCTCCGCCAATCCGCATTGGAGTATGCTTTAGGCATTCCTCAAAAATGAGGAGAGACCCGTGCTCAGTAGTGTGCCATTAATGGGTTGCAGCCTGCCACAATTAGTAACAATAACATTTTATTGATTAATTCCATGTTATACGTACCCTATATGATATTTGTAAATCCTGTGGTGGACAGTTAAAAGTGTGGTTCAAGGATAAATAATGGGTATTTTATAACCATATCCATCCTTCATGTGTAATTTATTGGAATCATCAATTGTGAATAGTTTTATCTCTTAAACGTAAAAAATAGATAAACAGTATTCTTAATTAAAAAACCAATGTTGCGCAATATAATCAAACCATAAACATTTCAAATTCCTCACGACGAGATTTTAAATATTACGTAACGTTAGCAATTAAGACTAACACACTAAGTATAGTGTCTATATTATACCTCATCAATTCCTATATTGAACACATACCTACTAAACAACAACCTATACAAGGAGGTGTAAAACTTTCACAAGTTATCGTAATCTGGAGAATTTTAAATTATGGTCTTTTACCAAAAAGATGATATAAAAAGTGCTCATATCTTTGTGACTGACTTGGCCTGATTTTGCTCGTGAATTTTTTGTTGACGGGTCATTGCATATGCATTTATCTCCATCAGAGAATCGCGGACTAAATTATGCACAAAAACGCGAATGTCCGACCGATGTCCGGACCACGAGTATTCCGTAAAAAAAGATAACTTATCATATTTTTGCATGCACTTAACGACACAAATAAAACATTCTCGACAAAATATGACAGTGGTGTCGTTATATATTTGCTTTCACTGGCGTAAACGAGTTTATATTGCTGATACTGCCACAGGATTTGACCGGCTCCGAATTTAATTAAAATATCAGTGCATTGAACACTGAAAATTAACATATAAATTAGATACTTTTAGTCACTTAAAATTAATTGACTATGTGTGTAAAATGCAAAAAGTATTAATTAGGACTTTTACATAATAATAAACCTGTTATCGATTGATTCTTGCAGATTTAAGAAATATGAGTAAACTATTAAGGAAGGTCTTCAGCAACGCAATGGAACCCAAAACCATTTTTTTCGGAATCTTAGTCTTTTAATATGCATACTTAATTTTACATCCATACACATGGGCTGAGATCATAGCACAAATTATGGTTTTGCCGAGGAGTAAGTAGGTATAGAAGTTATTTTGAGATTAATGCGAGGTCCACACATAGCTATGTTATTATTTTAACTTATTACTTTTAACAAATAATTAGGTACTTTGATATTATTTTGTCATTGTCTACAGTGTTAGATTAAGAAACCAGATTAAACTTTTATAAACATCAGCATGATGCACCGCAAGGATGTTGCCTTGGGCTCAAACAAGAAGCCAGTTCCACTCTACTAACATTCAGAATAACTTTAAATTGAAAATTTAAAAACTCCCCAACGTTTTGTACAACTAGTATAGGTACTGCAAGTGAACTTATAATAAAATCATATAATTTAATTAACAGCTTTCCTCCGTCAAATGGACTATTACAATTTTTCACTACACAATATCGATTTAGATGACGGCTGACACAGGTTGTGTCTGGGGTTAAATATAGAACCCAAAATACACTTATGGCATGTTCTCATCACGGTACCCCAATATTGATAATAGTTTAAATCAACGATGTTAATAAAATAACGGTTATTTTTTACGGCTACTGGCAAGATTAAGCTAATAATGTACCTACCTACTCGTATCTGGAGCAATAAACACCTTTAATTGGCAACACTTCATTTTAATTTGACGGCTACGCTTATCAGATGGCGAATCTTGCAATGTACTCATCGTTTTGTCCCCTGTCATTATGCCATTATAGAAAATGAGTTTCATAAGAGCTTAATGTTAGTTACTCATTACGCTATTAAGGATTGGCTGAGTAAAATAGTTTTTAATAAAACTAGCATCAGACTTGCTTCGGTTGGGCATCGTTTTGGGTAATATTTTATTGCATTTATTTCATCTTATTTAATTTGTTTAATCTGTAATATTGGATTTTCGATAAGCAACGCCTGCTTCCATTAATTTACCTACAATAAAAAAACATTAAT
This sequence comes from Hesperia comma, assembly GCA_905404135.1. Lineage (NCBI taxonomy): Eukaryota > Metazoa > Arthropoda > Insecta > Lepidoptera > Hesperiidae > Hesperia > Hesperia comma. The sequence goes on along the minus strand of FR990021.1, from coordinate 6,419,737 downwards.
TTATTATTCGGACAAGCTCTTTCTAAGAACCTACACTCAAAAGTAATGAGTTTAATTCTTTAATATGAAAACTCTTTATTTATCTACCACCTACCATCTACCACTGACACCACTGTTGGACTATTCCACGCGTTCAACAGCTAATTCTGTATTGATATCAGTACCTACCTACTTGATTTATTTACAGACAGACAGCACACGAACACTACTTTATCATTTTATTATGAGTATAGAATAGATTCACACGAAAGATAACGACCAAAGGCATATTTGTGACAATGTAAGCTTACATAAATCGATCGCGTGGACTACTTAGAATACTAATCTATTTCTTATGACAAAAAAATATTTACATATAAAATTCATAGAAATCACGTTCGTTTTTTATAAGTAGGTATTGACTTAAAAAAAGTGTTATAAGATGAGCTTATAAAATTATATTTTATTATTACATTGCTAGTCAGTATTCTATTTTATTTTCTTATTATCAGCATCAGCGTTCGACAATTTTATAGCGATGTAAACATTTTTATAAAGGCATGGTAACAGTTCTTGTTTTGTGTACTACCTTTCAATTGATTTATAACACAACACAACAATACTTAAGTTATAAACACAGTAACAATTAAAAAAATAATGCTAAAAATACTACAATCAAAAATATATGATGTAAACAATAGGCGGTCTTATCCCTAAGAACGATCTCTGAAACAAACAAAGTCCTATAGAAAAATAAGTTATCTATATCTATCTACATGTAAGAAAAATGCAACTGATCGCAGTCTATACATGGCATATACAATGACATATAATATGCAAAATTGTATAACGGGGGGCCTTTAAATACGCAACAGAACACATTTTTTTTAAATGTTATTGCGTCTGTTTGCGTATGTTTGTGCACGCTAATCTCAGAAACGGCTGAACGAATTTTACGGGACTTTCACTAGGAGATTGAGGAGGTTGTGGAGCAACATACAAGCTACTTTTTATCTCGGAGTTCCCGCGGATCTGGATTCACGCAGGAAAAGCTCCTATGTAAGAACGAAGTCGCGGGCAAAAACTAGTAAAAAATGTGTAATATTTACATAAAACTATTCAAGCAATATTATTACGTCTACATTGATACATAATTAAATCATGCGTTAATGCGTCACCAACAAACGCCACGTGCTTTGCAGCTGATCAGCATATCAATAGAACAACGTCATTTGAGTAACGTTCCAGCGTCCAGTTTGCATTTTAAATGTAATCAAATGAATCATAAATTTTATTAGCACTCTCGCGTTTCTCTTACTTACCTTTGTTTAGGAAATAACAAGGGGAAACGTAGACACAGTATTCTATGTATTACGTACCTACTGCTAAGTATAAAACAATGTGTTCTGTTTGATATTTATGATCTGTGTGCATTTATGAACTGCGTATAAACTGTTATTTGATTGATATGTTATTCTGTGTCGGTTACAGATGTCTCCGGTCGCAACATAAGGTTGCATGCTCCTTAGCTGCCTTGTGTAAAAAAAAGAAAATTGAAGCTACTCTAAATATAGGGATAAAATGTAAATAATATTTATCGAATCTAAACTTACTTACAAAGAATTAAAGCCGTAATATATTTTTGTCAGACTCATGATAATAAATAAATGAACTTTAATGTAAAACCGCCGTCAATCCTGCATAATGTATCAAGGAGACATGCACCGAGTACCTACCACATTTATTGCACTTGTCTGAACGCAAAAGTGTAACAATAAGAGATAGATAAGTCAATAGGTCAATAGGTTTACAAAGGTTTCAGATTTCTAGGAAAATGCAATGAGATGTAAACTATTTTAATAGTTAATTATAACATCTGAGCAAAATTATAATTTACAATTATTTGAATGTTTTGTTACTTTTCGGCTAAATTATTTATGCTATCAAAGACAGTTATACTGATTGAATATAATTTAGCACAAAACATTCTTTATTTTGTTATGGCAAAACTCAAATTTAAAAATATTTAAAAATTCCTACACAATATACTAACACATATAAGTACTACTTATATTCTAACGCTATACATAAAAATAAACTCTTAAAAATATAAAACCGCATTAAAAAAATCTGGTGACATCACCTAATGAAATTTCCTGAAGCCACAATCGCTATTCGTTACAAACTTTTAATAGGACATGTTCCTTAATAAGAATGTCACAAATTACTTTCATGTCAAAGCCCTTGTTAAAGAAGCCATCATTTACTTATTTTTAATAAAGACAACATTTTTTAAATGAATATGAACTTTGAAATGTTTGCATGCCTTCATAAACAATTTGATTACAACGTTAGGTAGGCTTCGTAATACTGTCTACATGTCTGAATAATTTTCTCATACTGGTGTATCCAGTAGAATATGTCTTCCATGGATAAATTATTTTAATTATGCAGGGGGCATTTAATATCGTTATGTTTCATTTAAGTTTTCATTATTATCAATTTTATTATCAAATATTTCATACAAAACTGTACTTGCTATTTAAAAAAATTAAAGGAACCAAGTAAAAGAGTTAAGTTTCCTAATTTATGTATTTTGTGTGTTTTGTGTGTTTTCCGTATCTGCAGTTATTCATTTCACAGTGTAATAAAGAACTTTTAGTTATTTTGAACATCGATCAGCATACGTATTAGTAATAATTTAAATTACTAAAAGTTTGTATTTGTGTAATTTTATCCGCAAATTCCAAAGTCATACATTGCATTTTATATAAGTACTCGTACATGCATAATAAAAAATATTTCTCATTAACATCATTTGACTTGCGTGATCAAATATTGTAAATACCTATCAAGTAATGTTTACAAAGCTCGCGTGTTAAGCTTTTATTAGTTGAATCTTTGCGGATCCTGTACAACTTTAAGAGGACGAAAATATTTCTGTATAATTTTCTCAAAACCTGAATTATATGTATAAATATAATATAGACGTTTCCTATTAGACTAGTTTATTTGAGTGTGACTATTAATAAACATATAAACGCATAAACGATTTTATTAGTGTAAATCTACTATTACTTATAATCTAGTATTATAAATATGTATGTTAAGTTATACCTATGTATAATAATAGTGTCGATACGTTACTACAATATTTTTTGTAAAAGTCAAAGTATTCAGCTTTTTGTTCGTTTAATTTTCAGATACCTGAATAACTGCAAAGTATTGTTTGGCCAGAGTGGTGGACTATGATATGGCTTTTACCTTCTCATTCTGAGGAGAGATCCATGCTCAATAGTGAGCCATGATGGGTTGAGATGATGATGATGATGATGATGATTGTTTGCAGCGTTTAACGAGATGTAAACATTACCGATATCCTTCAGACCTACATTAAGTTCTAGATTCTAGAGTAGGTACCTGTAGGTACGTCGCACTGATTGCAGTAAATCGAAAACCATCAAGTAGATAGACAGTGACAGCGGATCTACGTCGTAAAATACGCGATTATCATGTTAGCCAACGGTAACTGCCATTGGATGAACAAACCTAACGGAAAAATCATGTCTAGGTAATAAAGTATACATGAACTATTTTATAAACAAATAATTGAAGCTTTCCGCCAGCGTTTTTCCCTCTAAAAAGGGACGTTGATTATTGCCAAAATCGTTTCTTAGTGTGCCTGTCCCCTTTTTTATATCCTTAGAGGGGGAATTTCAAGAACCTCGCTAAGTGGTCCTTATCACAAGTCAAGGAACAAACTGCATCTTACATTGAGTTGTTCCGGCTGTGTATGATATTATATTTCTGTATTTTTTATAAAATTTATGTATCTCACCTGCCATCTTGGATAAGAGTATGTACTTAAATATTGGAGCGTGAGATACATTTTTCTTATATATCTTCACGATTTGTTTCATAACACTGAATTGCTTTTATTTTTAACTAGTACCTAATGAACTCATTTCGCCTCAAGATACATATAAGATATACACGTTGTTAAAACCGTTAATATGTTGAGATATAAATTTTTAAATTGTCAAAATTTCCCTTTATTTCTGTATCGATTGAAATAAAACTGGTTTTCAAATACATCAGAGAAAACCACATTAAAATATATTGAATACACAGTCAATTGGTTAAAAATTCTAAAATCTTTATGAAGGAACCGATTGCGTTAATTTTTTTTTCAAATACAAACTACTATACAGATAGGTATAAACAGATATTATGTAGGTAAGGTACATATATCTGTATAAACAGATATCGAACGTTTACAGTTTCATTAAATGTAAAGAAACAAAATAACTTTTCATTGATATGAGTTTCACGCATGTTTTCCGTAGTAACGTTAACTATAGGTAGGTACGTAAGAAATGTCAGACAGGGCGTGTCAGTGATAATGGCATTAAGTTGCGCTGGCGCCTGACCAGTTATGACATGGGCAAGCGCATGCGTGTGACGTAGCGTCGAGATGTGATGAAAATGCAAAAACTGGCGCCTTGAGGTATGCGCATAGATTATATGCAATTACAATGTCAAAACTCCACTGCTGTCGTTGCCTTGTCCCGACGTCACGAATACATTTCCGTACGGTACGTAATTCGCTATTCGATTCGTACGTATTTTTTTACCGAATTTAAAAAAGGAAGTACAGTATTCAGTGATTGCTGCGTCATTTGTGTACCGATTATGATTTTTATATATTCGTTAGCTGGTGCTAGTAAAGTGATTGATCCCTTTTTAATTTGAGCAAGATCTGCAATAATACATACCCACTTAGCGACTCTATGGCGTAGTTAGTAGAGTGCCTCTGTCTTTGAAGTGAGGGTCCCGGGATCGACCGGAATTTTATTTCCCTTTGTCGTAATAAAGTAGGTACAAACTTGATCTTATGTTCAAAAATTTACAAGATATTTAATATTATTGCTACTCACGCAGACTACGCTTTACACGAGATAATAAAACTTTGACACATTAAATAGAGACATAACGTAAACAATCAAATTCAAATGAAACGTTTAAAACAAGAAACAGCCTTAGCAAAAAGTCATCCGACGCGCAATAGTTCGAAAATCGCTTTCAAGATCTGAGTTCCCAGCGGGTTTTAGATGGGATCTGCGAAAATTATTTGTGCGTTGCGCGTGTTAAATTTGCTTTTTCCCGAGATGCGTATCGTGTGATCAAAGAATTGCAAGCTAGAAAACATAGCTGGAGTTGCTAACTCGTTAAAGTTAACGTAAATACAACTATTTACTTTCGTAAACGGCGTTTGCTGTGTTGGGAACGAAAATTGGGGGCGTGAGGCGTCTGAGCGCATCAAGGATGGTGTTAGTTTTTCTTTGCCTATTCAGTTTTTAAAACGATTTTTTTTTAATACAAAGTTTATTTTTTTGATGATTCTTGTTGGGATTTAATCAAAGGTAAGAAATCCAGATTCCCAAAAGAATAATTTATTTACTCGGGCGCCATTGCCTACGAGAAATTGTTCAGCAGGAGAAATAGGCAAAGAAAATTAAGCATCCCAACAAACGTGTAATTCGTGTAATATTTCTGCGGTAAAAGAAGTGAAAGACTAGTCAGCGAAACAAGCTAGCTTTCCATATTTCACGCAGTACGCACATTTGCCCGGGCTTGGTTTCCATACTCCGTTCGCCTTCGATCGAAAATTCATTATAATAGCATTGCACACAAATTCCAGTTTTCCACCTATTCGATTAAGGTGCATTTAAGACTGACGGCGGGATCTAAAAATGCCCTTAGTAAATTTTGCTGACAAGTTAAATTGAACTGTGAGCACAGGTAATAAGTGTCGTGTTGGCGTGGAGTGGCAATTCTATATGCTGGGCAACTCAAGTATAGTTGTTATTATTCTAAGCTAGTAACATAACGCTACGCGTGCCGAGTCATAAATACGCAGGCGCCAGCGCAACCGCCGGGCGCCCGCGCCATTATCGCGTGACACGCCCTCTCCTTCACTTTCATACTATGTAATAGACAGGTAGACACGTGAACACTACAATTTATAATTAAAATCCTATAATGCGTTCAACATTGACTAGTCAAGGTCGAGCTGCACTTAATTTTATCGTTTGACTACTGTAACTACTGCTTATTTTAAATTTTGCGACGGTAGTTTGTAATAATTTTAAAGAAATAAGTACTATCATCAAATTTATTAGGTATATTGGCTTGCTTTAAGTGAAAAATGGCAAATTGAGTAACCATGTCTATTTTTTCACTCATAAAAATGTACCTAATGGGTGTATTTTTCTTCATGTATTAAGGTAGCAAACGAGCAGGCAACACCACCCTCCCGCTGTCGCCCATGACAACGGTGCCCGTCCTATGTAGAATGATTTAATTAGGAAAGGCTTCGCGTTTAATTCGATCACATATGAGTTGCTTCCCTTGGGGATTGGGGAGATGGTCACTCCTAAAAAAGTGTGACCGGCCCCAAATTGTAGTAGGTACTAGATATCACAAGCGGTGGTCACTTTGGAGTTATAAAACGAAATATTATAGACTAGAGAACCGCCCGCGCTTCGCTTCGGGACCCGTAGGTAACAGCCGCGTAGGTCCCGCTCCCGTAGGACGTAGGAATCTCAACTAAACAGTAGCCTATAACATTTGCCTATGACTTAAGTAAATCACATGTAGTATTTGATAGCGTGATTCAGAACTTGCAAATGAATTTTACTAAGGCCATCTATTAACAGCATCCGGAACTAAATATTTAGCAAGTAACAAAACATCGATCTTCCCATGGGAATGAGATGTTTTTCCGCGGTAAAAAGTAGCCCACGTCACTCTCCACCCTCCTAACTGTCCCCACACACATAAATCATACCATATAATAGCCATGCTGCGACGTAAAAGAGTCACAAACAAACAAACACACTTTCACATTTATAATATTAGTAAGGATATTAGTAAGGATTTTGGCCACCGGACCAGATAAGTTTGTGGCATTAAATATGAATGGTATTCAACTGAAAGTTGAAACGTCTTTATTTGACATTTAACACTGACGCCGCCCGCCATGACCGAAATCCGTTCAAGAGAACATTACTATTAAGTTATGCTACAGTTAGCCAACGAAATGTGTTGGATAGAATAAGAGAACTATAGAAACTGTCGTTAAACATCCAGTAAGTCCAGTAATTTGTCGGTTGTAGGTAGGTACGAACTATCGTTGACAATGATTGCAAGGGCTTCATAATCAGCAATACTTATTCATATTTTTTTAACTTTGCTGCGTTCAAATCTTATAAATGATTAGGATACAATTTTTATTACTCCAATAGGTAGTCTTTCTACTATTCATTACATCTATACATTAATTTTGATTCCAGGTTTTCAAATGTATGGTAAGTGGGCATTGTTCTTTACTATAATTGTAGTATTTGTTAGCGTGATTCAGAACTTGCAAATGAATTTTACTAACGCCATCTATTAACAGCATCCGGAACTAAATATCTAGCAACTAACAAAACATCGATCTTCCCATGAGAATGAGATGTTTTTCCGCGGTAAAAAGTGGCCTACGGCACTCTCCACCCTCCCAACTGTCTCTACACACATAAACCATATCATATAATAGCCACGTTGCGACGTGAAAGAGTCACAAACAAACAAACACACTTTCACATTTATAATATTAAGTATGGATGTTCAAGGATAATGGAGGACCGCTGAATCCGTTTTAATCAAAAGCTAACATAAGTTACCGGGAGCGTAAATAAACAAGAACCTATTAAGCTGTATAACTTCGATAGAGATGAACTCTGTCCTATTTGAATTACTCATGAGATTACTTCTTGTTACTCAATACCCTTAAGTAGAACAAAAACCAAAACAAAATACATAGCTGACGCAAGCAATTCATACGATACTCGCTTCTCAGAATGCAATACGAGTTCACGTATTAATCGTATCAGATGCTTTACCATACTATTCCTGTATAATATTACGAACGCGAAAGTTTGTTTTTTTGTTCGTAGTACTTTCAGGTCAAAACAAAAACAGACAAAATTGGTCAATAGCTTGGGAAGTGACATAGAAATTGAAAAAAAATGAATATTTGTAAACATATAGAATAAGTGACCCAAAGCAAAGAGAAGCGAAAGTCACTAGTAAAAAAATTCAAGTTTCGTTCACAGAATAAACAGAAAAAAATAGCAAGACTTCTGTCAAAAGTAACTGACCCAATTGTGGCCGAGCTTAGATATGCACTGTACACTGCACACATTAAATCATCTCAACTCGGATCCAACTCACAGAATTTACATCTTTAGTAACGAAATTTATTAAGCGCTTCCGCTCTCGGCTAAACGCGCGTTTTGTTCGTTTATATCGGAAATCATCCCGTATTTCAACTCCTTAGGGGTTGTTTTTTGTAAAAAGTAGCTAAGTATGACCCTGGGTCTTCAACTATTGTCATTCCAAAGTCGATCCAATTCGGGCCGTGGTTAGCCGTAAAAGCATCACAGATAGATTTTCGCATTTATAATACTAGTATTTTTCATATTCTCAGCGACTCGGGTACCTATAGTTAGGTGGTAAGTATCTAACAACAGTCTAAAGATTCCACATAAGTGTTATTATGAGAAAAATAACTTTTTTACAAAAACAAAAACTCATAAATGTGTAAAGAATTTGACGAAACTAGCTGACGGTTTACGATGCGACGAAACGCGGACTACAATTTAACGATCCGCTATAACGCCACGCCGCGCCGTGTTAAATAATTTATTTATGAACTGTAACGCCCCTCGCTTCGAGAAACTTGTGTCGTATCATTCCAAAAAATATGTAGTCGAGACATTTTTTTTATTTATTTAATCGGTAGAAATAAAACTACATTAGTTAAAATTACCTACCCCAAGCTGCCCACAATCGCATCGTCAATGATTCTTTGCTTTCACCGGTAGGTACCTACTAATATTTAGTTTTTCTGAAATATCTTCCATATACCTACTCCTACAGGCATCGATTAGTACATTACTTACAGTTTTACATTAAGTAAGTATATGTGTATAGGTACTTGAAACTATAGTTTATGTTGTCGTATCTCTTTTTTCCTTCCCATACTTGTTCGAGTTTAAACAGACCCACGGTTTATCTTCCGAAACCATCGAATATCTATTTGAATACATTACGTACATGTTTTGATATGATAAGTATTAGAAACATTTGATTAGATAAGAAACGCATTCAATTTATTAGGTAATGGGAAATGCTCCTCTTCGCTTGGGAAACATACGCCATAGCAGGTATTCAATACCTACACGTGAATATGAAGGCGGAATGATCCAAAGTGATGTTTTTCTATTTAAGAACCGATAAAAATAAAATGAACAACTGTTAAAGTGACAAAGTGACAAGTACATAAAAATCTTTGCTGTGAATAACTTTCGTTAATTAATGCCCTTATAATAATTATTCTACAAAATAATGCGAGTATAGGTAATTGCTGTACCTATAGTGATCCTATTTAGGGATCACATTTTTCGGATCAGACCGGAATAACTCGCCGTCTCTTCATCGATGTCGGTACCTACCTAGATACATAAATATTATTCTCTTTATGAAATTGTAAAAAAAAATACTTAATACATTCGTAAAAACAAAACCCAAAATAATTTATATTAGCGGAATACACTAGAGAAAACGTCAAAAACATTGTTATCCCGTTGATAAACAGCTCCAATAATTACTCCAGGATCTTAAAAAGTAAAATCTCTTCCATGTACAAACATAAGTAGATCAATTAGAGTCTTACATGTATCGATATGGACATTGAAAGGATGGCTGGATGGATGAGTTGCTGTTTATGATATACATTAGTGTCTCAGATCAGTGTAATATCAAAGGAACGCTTGACAAAAGTAAGTTCTTAGTCACTGGCGACTCCACTCAGTGAGATCTTTTATTCGCTGAGCGCAGCTAAAGCACTTGTTTTATTGTCCGCGGTTATAACCTTAAAAAATTAATTTAATTTAATAGCTTACACAAAAAATACCGTGTCTACTATACTTCTAATTTTCGATAGATTGTTTTTGATATTAACTAAAAAAATGAATTTTCCAGTTACAAGACGTACAAATTATCTAATTAAATAGATATCCCAAATAAATATTGTATGAGTAAGTGAGTACCTGTACTGTATTATTTTTCCTATCCGTCTTTGAACAAATCGATTTTCAAAAATATTGCTATCTAAATGTATTTTTCATGGCATTAAGGCCAACAACGCACGACTTTTAGTCCAATTAGCAGGTGTTAGAATATTAATTAGTTAATTTGCCAGTATGGCGACTAGGGCAGGGACTGTTAGTGATAGTTAATTCTCTATGTAGTTGTTAGTGGACTGAACTATTTCCAGTTACTAACTGTTACTACGCCTTGTTCTGACCCAATCACCGACGCGTTGTTACCCTTGAAAACTGAGTGCAAAGTCCTGCATTATTAGCTTAGCTCGTCGTTAGTTGACACTGAGACTATAACCTAAAGCACAGACAGCTTTTCAATAAATCTTAACAGTTCACACAATGATTATGTTAACTCAGCGTCGTCGCGCCGGCGCGCGGCGTCCAATGGTCAATTATGATACATCTGATTAAAGCCGTTTACCATAAAGCTTGCTTTATTGTTATTTCTTGGGCTATTTCCATAGACTTCCTTGTGATAACAAGTAGAATCACTCAGAACATTATCCCTGATAGACGATCAGCATTTACGTGGTTTGTTTATGTATTATGAATGTTACCTACTTTAGTTGATGTTAAAGAATACGTTTATGCTTAAAAACATTATTATAAGAGCGAAAAAAATGGTATAAAAATGATGTCATGACAGTGCCGATATGTATAGGAATAAGCTTTGTTTTAATCACCCAACGAGCAAATTTTATGGAGAATGAGAATGAGAAACGTTTATTTGAAGTAGGTTTTTACGAATACTTTTCGAATACATTTTTATACCTTTGATACCTACCTGGATACCTCTTTATACATGTTATTGTGAAAAACTTTTATTAAAGTGCGCTAAAAAGAATAAAATAAAATTTTCTTCTAAAGTTCTTACTATCAACTTAACGTCATTACACAATTTATATGGATGAACGATGAAGGAAAACATTATGAAGATGAACCATGCATACCCGAGAGTCCTGAAAAATCATAGTTATGGGAATTTTGGTAATCAGCACTTGGCCAGCCTGGTGTAGTATATGCTTTAGCCTTCTCACTCTTAGAAAATACCAGTGCTATATAGTAGGCCATGATGGGTTATGATGATGAGTATCGTGCGTAGAAAATACCTGACTGTACCGTTTTTCACATCTCTACAATAAAAAAATATCTTCTATTTTAAGACTTCCATTCCTACTAATTCATATAATTAACTAGAACTAGACTAGCATAATTAAGCTTCATTCCTCTCCATTGTTAAAACCCACATGAAACTGCTTACTATTGCTTAATGCGGGGAATAATAATAAAATTACAAGTCGTTATGAAATTATCTATCATTATCGGGTTTGGATCATATATGGCGCCTGTGTAAACAGATTCACCTGCCTTAAAAGTCTCACTAGAATCCTCTGGCAAGTAAATGCCATTCTAATTACAGCTATTTGGAAAATAAGGCGAATCTGACATAATAACCGGGTAATCATTGTGCATACTGGCAATTACTTCTCAGACAGAACTCACAAAACAAAAAGGTATTTCACTAAACACGAGAAAAAACATTCAAAGGCCAATATTATGCTTATTTCATCCAATGGTTTGAAAGAGATTTATGTCTTATTTGTTGTTGGCCATTCATGATGTGGAAACGAGTTTAGGAGCAGTTTTGAGATTTTTTTTATTTTTTAACAGATTCGGCCCCTCAATATTTGAGTATGTTAAGGCACTGCATGAGAAGGCACTTGTATATTATTTTTTAATCTCGGCTCAGCTTAACCGATTTGAGTGCGTTTTTCACTAATATTGTGGCAAGCTTAACTTAATATATTATTAATATTTGTTTTATTTCGATTAATTTTATTTCGGTTTATCAATAAAATTATGTCAATTTAAAAAGTTTCACTTAAGAATTTCGGAACGTGGCTACTAAGGGACTGATTTCCGGAAGCGAAGTGAGGGCAGCTTTACTAGTTGATAGTAAAATAATACAGGTTGATGATTGTGTAATAAACCCATGTTCTCCGTGCACCTGAATTTCTGCAGCTGTAAAAAGCTTGTTAAATTTCCATTGCTTTTACTTACCCAACATTACGAATAGCATGATAACATGCATTTCCTCATTGGCGATAGTATGATACAGCGCGTTTCTAATTCTCATATCGACTAAGGGTTGTATCACGAGGCTATCGTTCGAGTATCACGGGCTTGTATCACGTACTAGCAGGGTTCTATCTGATTCCACTGGTAAGTTACTCTAAAATACTAAAATTGCTTTCGCGAAATCTTTTACTGAGATCTTCACGCTCTCCGCGCTTATAATATTCCATTACGATACCAATACCTGAATATTATTACCATTCCCTTAGCCGAGTTTATCTCGTCATCTAAATAACGTTAGACCAGGAAATACTTGGGACAAAACGTTTTAATTAATAAAACGGTTGTTAAAATGAATTTATTAATCGTTGCGTGCAATATTGTGTTGGTTGGGAAATACATGAAGATTGTATCTGTGCTTCCCTCAGATTTTCAAAAATTACGAGCGTATTTGCATATAATTATCATTTGCTTAGGTGAAGGATAACGTCGTGAGGAAACCTACACACCTAGAAGTTTTACATTTATTTTCTAACAAATATTTTTGTGAACTCCCCAAATCTAGCCTAGCAGTTACAGTTTTGAATTGCGATGATTATCTGTGTTTTATAATGCAAAATTGTTCTTGTATGAAACGAATCGAACAGTTGCCGAAAAAGTTGATTAGGGACTGCCTCGATATTAAATCGACGTGTTTTTTAAATAACAACTTTAATCTCCTCTCAAAAAGATTTATTAAATGTCGTAGAAAACATTTTATTAATTTTAACAAATCTATCATTACTCTATAAAATAAAATACGAACAAGTAATGACAATAACCTTTATAGCTCTTTTGATGTGGACTATTAAAATATTTGGACAAGAATTTTATTTTATTGCAATGTCAGGCCATTTAAATGTGTTGAGAGCAAAAGTGAAATGATATGAGTGCAAAATGAATTTCAAGACACAATAACACTTCTCGCTATGGCTTGTAACAGTCAAAACATACTTTAATAAAAAAGTCAACACTGAAAATTAATGCGGTAGCAATAACATGTTTTCTTTACTTTTTATTGTCTTCGCAAACGCGAACATCATTGTCAAATAACATCGTTAAAATAAGAATTTTAAGTTATTTAGATAAAACTATTTGGATACTAACTAAAAATATTTGAAGTGTTTGTTTTTCTTTAGAATTAATATTTTTATACAAAATAGGTTCTTGGTACAAGAACAGGAAAATCTATGTAAATTTACAATATCTTTACAATGCTTTTTTATCAATCATTTTGCCATTGAAACTAAAATTAACATTAACTTCAGGATATTAGAATGAAATTGAATTAGACACCAAGCTTTTCCAAATTATTTAATATCTCTTTTTCGGATACTACAAGTAATCCTTGTCGTCTAATCTCCTATAAATTTGAGCGACATCTGACGGATAATTTTTGTGTTGTTCCTACTAATCGATTTGGAAGTCGATTGTTATTTTTATAAAAAGTTAGTTATTTGAAGTCGGTTAAAACATTAAAAACCAATTCAAGTTACCCCATCAATTTCAGAACACCTGCAAACATTATGGACGCAAGTAATGTTAAATCTGGTCTCACTGGTCATTGGAATGAGGCTAGCAGACTCACGAACGAAGCAGTTGAAACATGAAAACTGTTTTACTTGAACGATCGTTAGCAATGTTCTGTCAGGGAGCTTTCGGAGTAGAAAATCGTGATTATTGTTTTCTCTTGCTCTTAATTTTAAAATACTCCACACAAAAAGGACGTTTTATGTTGTAAATGAAAGGAACTTACAGAAACAGGACTACAACAAAGATTGTTTATTAAGATTTGTAAATTTCTTGTTATTTTGTTTTTTATAGCTCAAAGAACTAATATAAAAGGTCGCTCATTCCAAAATTTGCACGTATGAGGATCGTGAAAATCGGACCATTTAGGTTTTCCACGATTCTAATCGATGTGGATGAAAATTCAGTCTTCAAGCCCAATAGTGGGACACTTATGGGTTGCGGTGATAATGATGAATGTAAACATCTTCATTCAAACATTCTTCTGGAGAACGTTATGGTCATATTGGTCATTCGGCGCCGTCATGCACGAGGCGATGTTTCACCAAACTTTCCATGAGTATCTCAAATTACATAATTCTTCTCTGAACCAAGTGGCATTATATGGGTTTGCAAAAATAAAGATTCTAAAAATTCGAACCTGGACCCCTGGAGGAGACTGATGTTTAAATCACTGGCACCGCAATCTTTATCAAAAACATGACGTTTCATTTAAACACGCATAAGCTCCAAAAGGTTAGTCGGTCTCAGCATAAATTATAATTAATGCGAAACTGATTAACTTTAAAGTGCATAACCATCTGGATAACCATTAATACCCACTGGTTATGTATTTAAAATTAAGTACGTCTGGGAATGTGGAAAGTTACATTAAAATCACTTTGTAACTTTAATATACTTACCTAAGTAAAAGTCTTGCAATTATAATACTCAAGAAGAAAATTACTCGCTACTAACCAACCCCGTCTTCGGATTCCATATTTAGCAGCAAATCGTAATTATGCTTTTTCTAAGTCATAACATTAGTATTTATTTATTCGTCATTAAATGCGATTCAGATCTTATTATTATAAGTACTTGCATTTCCCTCGCGGCTACGCCCACGTAGATTTTTTTTTCAGTTGCAAAATGTATGCCTTTCAGCTTCTTGCATTCAGTGATTTCGGCTTTGCGTTGTCTGTCAGTCACGCAGTAATGTATTTTACATATAATTATGTACCTCATATTGATTGATAAATATTTCACCTATCGAGACCTACATTATTCAAGGTCCAAAGAATTTTCACATCTCCCGATCCAATTTATCAGTGAATTTATATACCTTAGTGATGTCTGTTCAAGAGGGATTGGAAAACGAAAGGATGGTCGACAGCTCCATGACGGAATTCATCTGACATCGAAAGAATCCTAATTTCACCAACACCCACACACACTGACTGGTGCAAACCAAATTATTATGTACATCCGAATCATTTTATTTCAAGAGAATCTAATCTTGTCTCTGTTTGATCTCATTTCAGACTATCATAAATACTTTTCGGACTAGCTGCAAAAATGTGATTGTTGTAGCGCCCTATAATTATGGGTACACTGATATGTTTGTTAATCCTAAGAATGTAATGTATTACCTGTGTTGGGTGCCCTATTAAATAAATAAATAAATCATTCTGTACTTGCATAGATGCTGTCTCTCTGGCTTCTACAGTATGTACAACTTAGTCCATCAGTTTAACTTTTCTCTCTTCACCTCTCAAAATCTCTCCACCTTCACGTAAGTTTTCGCCATATTCTGCTCTTTTAACTCATCAGCACTCCAAATTACAATTTATTAACAGATACCTATCTCGGTGATAGGATCATTAAATAAGGGTTGTAATATCACCGTTACTGCAAGAGCGGCTCTGTCGGCACAAAGAGCTCGTGTCTCATAAATCGAATGAGCCTGACCTTCCACGAGCCACGCCGTATTTACACGTTAGCGAGTGTGAATAATGCCTGTTCGATCGTTTCCTACTGTCGAGCATATTTCAGGAGAAACCCCTCGCAGCTTGAACGTCTTGATTACAACAAGTGAAATTTTTGCTTATTGATTTAAGAAGGCCTATAAATGCGACAGCTGGAAAGGGTACGTGTAGATGAATTTCACGTTTAAATCTCATGCTTGAACTGTAAAAAGGTCTGAATGGATTTATCCAAGTGTGTGAAGAATTATTAAAAAATTTGCAGGAATCCTTCATTATGACCAGAGATTTAGATCATGAATTTAATTTTTTGTTTCTATTTTATCATTATCGATTGGCTTATCAGTCGCAAAGGTAATTTCAATTTAAAAGATGACTCAAGAGGAGATCAAATAAGTATGAGGAAGAAAGCTTAGTATTAAGTTACTCCTAAGTTTAGAACTTATAAGTATGCTCTGCACAATAACCTCCCTATTTCTTTTGATCGAAGGTTTATTGAATTATAACGTGGTTCTCACGATACGCAGCGGGGATTCTATTGAAAGCTAATGTTAATTTTTTGTCTTCAGACGTGTCTTGCGTGCGTTCCGCGTGGCATACGGCGTTTTGCCACCACGCCACGTGGCATACGAATTCCATGACATTATGCGAGATACATTTTTTTCTGATAACTCCCAGACGGCCACGTGATATTGCATTCCCAGGGAAAAAAGAGAAAAAAGGCAAGCACCTTTAATGGTTGTGCGGTATCAGTTCGGCTGCTGAGGAGGAATCACTCGCTTTATTTTCAACGCATGAATAGTTCTGAAGACGCTTGCATGTAATTGTATTAATGTTTAGGTCAGTTCTTATTAAGCATCAAATGGGTCTTGAGCTCAAAGCGTATATAAGAAGAACGATGAGTCGTAGGCATATTTATTAATGCAATTGATCCCTAAAAATATTTTAAAAATTTCTGCCTGTTTATGTATGCGTTTGTTACAGCCAATGTCAAAATATTTTAACCGGTTTAGCGACGGTTCTTTAGAGTTGGAATTTATTCTAAAACGCTTTACAAAAAATATATCAATTTAAAAAATACCGTCAAAAGGTTTTTTCATTAGTTCGCCGAAGCGAAGCAAGAACAACCGACTTATGACTTCCTTAATAAATAAAGCCCCAAGTTTGATGTGTCCTTGACCGTCTAGAATGCATTCTAGTACAGTTGAGCACAGTTTATAGTGTAACTTAGTAGCATTGTTGTACACTATCGTGGGAGAGCTTGCTTAAGTTTCTTAAAACAATTTACCACCCACGCGTACGTAAACACCTTAGCGATATAACCGATCGTTAACGAACACGCGAGTTTACTACAATTAGGGAACTTCATGGTTTATTCTGATGAAAGTTAAAATATGTTGCAGTCTTTTCTAACACATTCTTCATGATTGATTGAGAAAATTATGCATGAGTATTTACTAAATCTAATTCACCAATAAGCTTATTATCTTCTTCTCCTTCACAAAGAGGAATACGAAAAAGGAGGAGATTCTCAATTCGATTATATTTTTTATTAAACTTTAAACTGGGTGAACCGATTTTGAGCGACATCTGGTGCGTTGTTTTTGAGTTATCTGTAGGTACTTGTTGATATTGAAGACGTTTTTTTTGTATAAAGTTTTTGTGTAAGATCTTCTTACAATTCAGTAGTAGGTAGGTAGGTAACATTGAATCTCGGAAATCTTACAGCACCGATAATAATAATATAATTAACAAAATATTACACAACCAAGGAAATTGTAGGCTTAAAAAACCTTCACTTACGCTGACGTACAATCAACAATTAAATACGAGATTAATATTTAAAGATGATACATGACGTTTACTCTTAACTACTATAATTCCGTTAAGCATTTCCGTAAATATTACTTACGTAAATATTACGGTGACGGCGTCTGTTAAACGTCGCCGGTTTCACTAGGCGTTGACGTCAGAAAAATCGCAATGAAATTAAAGCTAATAACGTGAAAATTGCTATCAATTACCTTGTTGTGAACTGACCTTTCCGGTCTGCTTTTGCGTGTGAACAGCCTGGGTTGGGTCCGTTACGCGTGTGACGCAATAAATTCGCGAAGCTCAGGACACGATTGGTACATCGTATCGGTAATGTACAATTGATTGGAAAAAAATTCGACCAACTTTGTGTTCGCATGCAAGCTGTCAATGCACGAATTTACTGCGCTTGCACGACGAAATATTGGAATGTTCGGTACTCGAAACTCTTGATTCATGGCCAATTATTTCGATGAGACAACTTGGTAAATCAACGATACGGTTAATCAATTATGCCTTAGAGAATCAGCATTACTTCTGATTCTACTGAATCTTTTGTGGTTAAAATCAGCATACTTTACAGTAGCTGTGACACGAAATGTATGAATAAAGACAGCGTACCTCGTCAAATACGGTACTTCAAAAATATATTTAGATATATCTGTAATGTCATTCTTTTGATTCGTTTACTAAAAGGTAACTTACACTTTTGTTATGTAATGTAATATTTAATTTTTAAAACTTAGATCGATTATCTTTATCTTGAGTTCACAAAACAAACGCAATAACATTAAATCAATACTACAGTTCAGAAACAACAGATACAGGTAAATAAAAATAAAATCCCTTAGTTCTAAATAACCTGTTACATTCAACGGTATTAAGCCTAAGAATTATCATCCATTCAAACAGCGCTATAAATATCTAGTCCAGATACAAATCTAGGAACCGAAGGCTTCCCGTTCGATATTCGCGTCTTTACTCCACTGCACGTCTCGTACTGAACGGAGCTCTATATCAAATTAACGATGGCACGAGAGGCCCATTCATACCTGTCTCACTCGGCCTTTACTTAAGGCAGGTTACTATTACAATAATACCAGATTGCAGCCCACTTATTAATAAATAGCCGATACCTCCCCCTGTCTACGGAGCGACTACGAATCTTAAATCACGTATAATTACCCGTTTTTCATACCCGGTTTAGTGATTGAGCAATGTTTTAGGAATCAGTATAAAACTTTTTTTTCGTCTTTAAATGGTAATAGTTGTTTATTTAACTACATGTAGTATTTACTTATAATATATATACCTATTACCTGTTAAGCTACGTCGTAAATTGTTACATCCGTTACTTTGTGATTGCTACTTGTTGCATTGTTCTTGTAGTTGTTGGTCTATCGTAAAATTAGGCAAGCCCAATATAATCTTAAGAAACTTAAAACCAAATCTGACACATCTCGTTTGACCAGTATTGCTGACTGTACTGTTTCACATTGCTGTTCGCATTGATAAAAATATATCAAAAAGAGCATGAGCAGCAAAATACTCCACGATGTCTATCATCTTCCATGTATCATGTTCCGTATTATAGTTTCCAAAAGTACCTACTCAATACACAAATCTGCATCTTATTTTAACCTACGTGGATGAAGAGTCATTCTAGTGATACAAATTGTATTTAACAGTTACCTTCATAGGCCAACGAGAGCATACTTTGAGCTGACACGTTAATCCCTATCTATATCTTAATAATTATTGTATAAAGCAGAAAAACAGAATGGAAGCTACGGAACTAAAAACAGATGAACATGTAAATGTAGAGCTCGCTCTTGGCAAATTTTAATAAGAAGAGAAGTCCGTCATAACCGTTTTTAAATCGCGGCCTCACCTTCTGCATAATTGTTTATAATCAATGGGTTTTTAAATTCTCAACATTTACGTCGTTTTATTTTTCGCGATATGCGCTTAAATCCATTGATGAATATTTTTGCATTTTTATGTCCACTTTAATCCATTTTGTGCATTTCAAACTTCCGTTGATCAAAACCTCCTACGCCGTATTAATAAGTCACAACAATTACTAAGCGTCAATCGAGAATTACTAAAACATTTATCACGAAATGTATCGAGCTATGTACATATATCAGCATTCAGTAGCGCTGTAGGTGCGCATAATTTTAAATAAGTGCCCTGTCTTGTCTAGACAGATCGCCTGTCGCGGTCTCATCGGTCGATCGTTCGTCTGTTCAGTCAGAGGCATAGACAGAAAAGAAAGACCCTTAGGTGCCATCTGTCGCACTCACCCTAAGAAGAGAACAACTTATGCGAACAACATGAAAAGAAATGAAACAGAATGATGCTTTCTTTCTTTAAGCCACAAAATTTTCTTATTTTATGTTTGCTTGGTGTAACTAATGTATTTTTTTCGTTTTTTACGTATGTAGGTATATTTTTAAAAATACCCGGAACCTACAACAGAGGGTATCCTAGTGTGGGAACTACGATGATTTAATAAATTTTAGGCTTGTAATCACTGGTCGTAAATAATATATCAATTACTTGTATAAACAGAGACGAGCTGATACAATTGAACCGTTTCTAGCTTTTGCATGTTGGACACCAGATTTCTATATCATCCTCTGTCTACGGTCAGAGGAGACAACAAACGACCGGACAGCGTCATCCAACTTCATCGCGGGCTGGCACTGACAAAGCGATACGCCATCAATGCCAAAGCCATCTGGGCTCAAAGAGATGCAACTACATGACTAATGTCTTATACATTACCCGCAATCCCTTCAATCGTGCGAACATCACATGACTGCGCGCCGCAATCGCGACTATTGTCGGCATGTCGCTTCGATATTTAAATGCGTTTGTTCACAATAGTAAAAAAGTTCTGCGTATCTGTATTATTTATGTTCTGGAAGTAATGAGTGATAAACTTTTTATGCTTCAGCTTGTCGCATTTGTCATATATAATTAGTTATGTTATTTCTAGGTGCTACTTAAAATTTCACCATACCTACTTTAACATGAAAATCCTTTCAAATTAAAAAAAACTCTATGTATGTGTTATTCATTATTTATTTAAGCCCCAAAATAACACGAAAAAAGTCTTAGCCTCATTTTAATAGGTTAAAAATTGAAGGGGCTTTTCAACAACTAATTGTTTTAAAAAATCAGGAAACGCCAGAACTTGGTAGCATAGCAGTTTGTGTAAAGGGCTTGCATAAGCGTCCGACGGCGGCGCGGCCGGCGGCGTGGCGGCCCGCATCTAAGCTCGGCGCTGACAGACTCTGTTAGGCCATGTACACACGTCGCGGTCACACGTCACACCCCTGCCAATTATCTCGATACACCCTCCGCACGCTCACTTTCGCTACTAGAACTCGCATTGATCGTACCTGCATGAGATTTTAAATTGCAAACGAGATGGTAATTAGTGAAAACAACGCTAAGAGCCTCGGGTAAATGCCACCGTCAGACCCGTATGGAAATTAGGGACAAATTACGTCTCCGCTTACTTTCATTTGTATAACAAGTTACATAAAACATGTAATAATGGATGGTTTCTTAATCTGTTTATTGTCCTTATTGTGCAATTCGTCCTAAATTGAAATGGAAAAGTTCAAAACGAACTCGCCGATCGAGTCAATGACAGGCAATTCAAAACAATCGGTCACAAAATACCTACATATAGAATCTGGAGCACATAATCATATGCATGCTTGTGGCGCGCTTGCCACTTATGCAATGTATAAAATATTGCGAATCATAAGCGGCCGGCTTAGTATAGCGGAGCGTAGATGGAACCACAGATAGAGATAATCTAATAAGTCAGATCTGAAGCCGAACGTCGACCGAAGTAATAACTCAGGGTGGAGATGCCAGAGGTTAATTAAAAATAGCAACTTCAATCTTATGTGTCAGAGATTGAGTTAGATTAAGACTCATCCGATTTATACAATTGGATTAGTGTAGCGGCCTAAGTCTAATTTATAAACGCCTCAATTCCGTTGGAATAATTTGACATATTTCGCACATAAAATGTGTCAAAAACATGTCAAACTATTCCAACGTAAAGCAAGCGAAGCATTTATAAACTACCAGACTTGGTCCCTGTTAATTCGTTTGAAGGGTAGCGTAAAGATTTTGAATTGCGCGACCAAAGCTACTTATAAGGGCAGAGATAGCCATGTTGTATCATGTCATGATAAAACGCTTCACTGCTTTTGAAATAACGTGTATACCTACGTTTGACTTGGTAAATATTTGTTTCTTAACAGCTGGTTTGTTCTGCGCTCTGAATAAATTAACTCCTTGCGAGTGCAAACTGGCTGGAGTAAGTAAATAGGTTTACTTCGGTTTCATATCTTTATCTGGTGTCCTTGGCGCTCCATTTAGAGAATTTTAAAAGGATTAAAGTTCGAAAACAAATCTTGAATATTGTAAGTGCATATATTGTTTAAATGAGTTACTTAAACATTGCTAAAGAGCTCTACGTTTTAAAATTGCTATATTAATGTTCACTTCAATAATTTGGTCTGTATGAGCTTTCAAATTACAGTAACTGTATTGATCAAATTCAACAGAGCGTAATATTATAAATAAACGTGGCATAAATAAAGTACGTTATTTAAAGTTAATAAAACTTAATTAAAAAGTTATTACGGCACGTAGTGTCTGACGGTACCTACTTATAGATTGATAAAATTAAGGGACTTCAGACCAAACAAAATGCGTACTTTTAAAGGTTGGTACAGTAGTAGGTAGGTAATAGTATGGATCTCACAGTAAAGTAAAAAAGAGATATAAAATAAAATGTGAAAATAAATCTCGCCCTCCTCCATCAGACTCATACAGTCTGGAGCTTTTTGTATGTTAATTTGTTTTAAGGAACAACACCAACTTTCAAAATTTGAGTACACAAATTATTGGTACTTAGGTATGATCTTTTAATTTTACGCAAATTTTCTAAGACTAACCGGCCAATGCTCTAACACCACCTGCTAACGACAATAAATATTCTAGTATCATAGGTATACTTAGTTGTCATGGGCGGCAGCGGACGGATGGTGTTCCATGCTCCAAACTTAAAAGTCATTAATAAAGTAATTTATTACCTTTTTATTACTTAAATTGTTCCATTAATTAATACTGATTATCTGAAAATTAAAAATTAAAAAAACCCCCGACACAAACATTTAAAAAGTAAAAAATAATATCTTTAAAATAATACGTCGCGTTGGGGGACCGCTTCTAACTATTCATTATCTAAGTACGTAAGTACGATTTTTTTCATGAGTATCACTTGCCTACCTACTTAGTCTTAATTTTACCCAAGACTTATCATTTATCAATATTTTTTTATGTTAAAGTTAGAAGTAAATGGAGCGGTCCCCCAACGCGACGTATTATTTTAAAGATATTATTTTTTACTTTTTAAATGTTTGTGTCGGGGGTTTTTTTAATTTTTAATTTAATTTTTTATTTTATACTTTTTATAGGTAAAAACATTTTGGATTAAGTTATAAATATTCTCTTACTATTACGCTTTCATTTGAGACCCCACACGAATATATATTATTTGCATACATAAGGCTATTTTTCCCCGCTTTCACCCCCCACAACTATTAAACGGCTCAACCGATTTTCATCAAACATATTTTAAAATATGCGCCCGTAAGTTCCCTTTAATACAAAAAAAAACTAAATTGAAATCGCTTCATCCGTTCGGGAGCTATGATGCCACAAAGAGACAGAATGAAAATTCTTCCCCCCTTTCAACCCCAATAACTTTTAAACGGCTCAACCGATTTTCATCAAACATATCTAAAAACACGCGCCCGTAAGTCCCCTTTAATACAAAAAATACTAAATTGAAATCGCTTCATCCGTTCGGGAGCTACGATGCCACAGACAGACAGACAGACACACAGACACACACACACACACACACACACACACAGACACGTCAAACTTATAACACCCCTCTTTTTGCGTCGGGGGTTAAAAATATGAATAGATGATACTCAAGATTTGTTACTATAATGCAATGCAAGGCGAAGCTCTCGACAGCGCAGCGTTATCAAAATGGTCGATGTGGTCTTTGTGGTCTTTGTGGTATGCATAAACAAAAAAGTCTTAAATAACTGTGGGATGAGAGTTCGGTCTCCATTCAACCAAAGAAGTATTGTCCTTGAAACCTACGCAGGACAAATATTTATACATTTAATATCAAATATTACAAAATTCATACTACAAAATGAGTGTCTGTTATAACCCGTAGGTACGTACTGCCTTAACAATACAATGCCATATTGTGCCAACTAAAACTGCAATAGAATCTATACTAATATTATAAAGCTGAAGAGTTAGTTTGATTGGGCTAGACTCAAGAACTGCATTAAATTGATTTTTTTAAATGTGGAATAATTCATTTATTCGACAGGCGACAGGCTATTGGCCATACAAGCAATACAAGCATATTGGCTATACCAAGCTTTGGCAAGTAGAAGTTCCAGTAAGGTATAACTAGGTACTGCAAAAATGGAAAAGTATTTAAGTTTCTCGAAGCGAAGCGACGGGCGTCCAATAGTAACTTATAATTTCAATACGCAAGAAGTGAATATGAGTGACAATGACATAATTATAAGACTTTTTTTACATGAATGACCGGTAAACGAGCAAACGAGCCCCTTGATGGTAAGTGATCCCCATTGCCCATAGACATTTGTAACATTAAATAATATCATTGATGTGTTGTCGATCAAGAAAAATAAAAAATAGTAAGAATCATCAACAACTTATTGTCTTATGTCGCTAAATTGACGACCCGAATGGCGCAAAGATAACCGGATACCTGTGCTAAGGGCAGGACCCGATTCTCACCGAAACAGAAATTTTAATTATGAACAACTACAACAAGTGAGATTCTATTCTTTTTTCTAAATTCTTAAACGTGTTCTGTCGTCGGTGTCATATCAAATATCACATCTTGTATCATTGTAGTCGTGATGTTAATGAAGTATCGATGTTTAATGTTTATTAAATGTACACTTAGATCAGTTTACATTGTAACAAATAATAATATTAATAACTAAACGTATCTTTAGACAATACTTTCAATACACAATAGAATACCTATCGCTAAAATAGAAACATTATTCGATTAACTAAAGCTGTACCTAAATGGAATTGTGGCCGACCAATTATATTAAAAATTAATGAAGTAGATATAACACCTTTTGATCAAATAGTTTAATATAATAGTTGATATTAATCAATTTTATCAAATAAAAATAAATGTAAAAGGTTTAGATTTAGGTGTAGAATAATACGACTGTATTAAAAACGAAGGTCTTAATTAAAACAAAAATAACTCGACTGGCCTTCCGTTCCTTTTTTGAAATTCTATAGTTATAATTGTTCAAACTCACAAAATTATTTATAGCTTCAATTTAAGAGCCAATAAACAATTGAAGGCCAAACCCAATCAAACAGCTAATAAAATTGGAAAGCGGTGCCAGTGTCACTGGTCGTTGTTTAATACGTAGAATTGTAACGTTTTAAGTTGATTTTACTATTTCATGGGACATTAGTCGCCTTTGCAGCGTTACGTTTGGTTAACCACAACATGCTTTCAACGTTACCACAGATATGCAGATATTTTACCTGGAGTAAAAATTTGTAGGCACAAATTACATTTCTGTTAGGTACCAACAATACATGTCATGACGGAGTCATATTAACAATACAATGTTGAATATAACAAAACTTTGATTTTTATTGCAATATTATTGAAATATTCTTTAACAATGTATTTAGATAAAGAACATAAAAAAGACATCTTGCATTAGGATGTGTAAACATAGAATAATTATAGTATAGAATGACAGTAGTCATACAAGCGCTCGGTCTGAAATGAAGCACTAAGCGATTTTTTTTTTAATTAAAAGATACTATGAAATATTGACAGCCAACCTGTGAAAAGTGATGTTATTACATTTCTTTTGCTTTTCGGAAGTTTTGTGACAAAATTTAACAGCACAAATTGTCATATTTATTTTTTTCGGCGTGCATTGCCATTGAATACTACGGAGCGGAATAGTGGAACGGTGTTTGGAGCCAATTTGGCTCCAATGAAGGTGCTACAAAATGGGCGCGCTGACTTGGTTTCTATACTATAATTATTCTAAGCGTGTAAAAATAGACAAAGAGAAAAAAATCTAAATATCATAAAGCCTTAATAAATATCCTGAAGAGTTTAATAGACCTTATAGTTTCCCGAACATCTACCTAATAACATGTCAATCAGTTGCAATTTTATTTTCCTAATCAAAGAATAAAGTGCTGTATCTAACGCCCTCCAAAACACTAGCTAAAAAAACAAAACTTCAGACCCCAAAATCTAAACGAGCCAAAAAACTTGACGTAAAAAGCACAATGAACAAGCATGACCACCCACAATTATGTACCATTCATTAGATTCGCTATTCACAGTCATCGGTCAAAGGTTTAACATTGGCCCTAAATCAATCGCGGATAAAGAAATGTAACGGATATGTGCTACTGACTCTACTAACCTCCGTGTTAGCGTCAATCACCTGTCTAAATATTAGGGTTACAATTGTGCTAAACACAGTCCACGGCTATTGTTATTAGCAAAAAAGAAATTATACTTTCTATTAATCTTGTTCATCATCGGATTAAATGAACACTGTCCGAACAATCGCAAATCGAACACATTTTTTAGGTTAGTAGTCTGTGCAAACAACGACTCCAATTATCAAATTTAAAGTAGCCCAGTTACCTGACGAGTGGAGGGTTCCGTGTCAGATTCATTGACATTTATTGCGTGTTGACATTTATGTGACAGATAAGTGTTTGTTCTTCCCACATAAAACATTTGGACCCCTAATTAAATATTTTTTAATTCATTCATTTATTCAGTAGAGGATGAGTAAGCAGGTGTCTACAACTTATACGATGTAAAGTGACCAAAAACAAAATAAAGTAAAACAAAATTGTATCTACAAATTAACTGTTGCGCCCTAAATGTCGTTCGTTACATTATAATACTAGCTTTTGCCCGCGGCTTCGCCCGCGTGGAATTCGTTTATATCGCGAACCGAGGAAGTGGGAAAGAAGGTACGTCATCAACTATCTTCCTGGGAAAATTCATCGAAAGCGGTCAGGCGGTTTAGATTTTTCATACAAACTTTCATCCCCTATTTCAAGCCTTTAGGGGTTGATTTTTGAAAAAAAAAGTAGCCTATATATGTGACTCTGGGTCTTCAACTATTTTCGTTCCGAATTTCATTCAAATCGCACCGGTGGTTTAGCCGTGAAAACGTCACAGACAGACAGACAGACAGACTTTCGCATTTATAATATTAGTATGGATGTATAGGTTAGTGTATAATTTTTTTATTGAAGTGGCAATCTTTTTCCTACTTTGTATATTTTTCATAATTCGTCGTCTTTGAAGTACTTTCAACTTGAAAAAAGGTGTAAAATAATATATATTATAGTTACGAATTTGACTCACATCGCAAGAAATTTGCAGGCATTCTGATTACATTTCTTCGCTCCCTTAGTTTTTGCGACTTCAAGTGTGTCGAGGTATAATTTTGGTAAGGTGAAGGACCGAGTGCAGACCGGGTTTGCGTGTGAGCCCGACTTGATTGGATTCCGGCACTTAGCGACAGCTTAACCAATTTAATACACATTCGTACTTCGCAGAACTTTCGCCAGAAGCACGAACCAATCTGATATGTATCGCCCGCCGGCCATTAATATAAAATTTCAAGTATATCTAGAGGTAAACTGTAACTGGGTCATTTCAATTGAAACAATCCAAAGTCTATATTGTCCGCTGCAGCAGGTATCGTTGCAAATATTTCGCAATGTGTCTTTAGGAAGACATTAGTTTCATTATTTAAGATGACTAGATTAAAATGAAGGCGATAGTTTGATCTTGTTGTAACTACGTATATAGTTTCAGTTTTACGAAATAGGAGATTATTATAATGAGTGCTAGGTATGAAGTTATTTTAATAGGATTACTGCCTAGGATAGCATTAATTTTGAAGAATAAACCAAATAAAAATTAATTGGGTAAAAAAATGTTATGGGGGCAGAGTTAAAGTTGTAATTTAAGTAAATTATCAACTTTAACCTCATTCAATTTTACTTTGAAATTTTTATATTTAAAAA
The DNA here is from genome assembly GCA_905404135.1 of Hesperia comma. NCBI lineage: Eukaryota > Metazoa > Arthropoda > Insecta > Lepidoptera > Hesperiidae > Hesperia > Hesperia comma. The sequence continues at coordinate 6,391,902 of FR990021.1, read as the reverse complement.
ACAACCATCAATTAAAACAGGTTTAGAATCGTATACAATACACACAAGTTTAAAAATACATCCGGATGTTAAACACAGGTTAATCTACGAGCTATTATCATGCATATTCAGCTACAAACGATTGCATTCAGATACCGATGTTAATGCCTTTAATGCATATATAAGAGGCACGGCAACCTGAAGCCAAGGCAATAAATCTTTTGAACAAAAAGCGTTCATAACAGTTCCAACGGTGTCGGTACGACGCACGCCCCGCTGAGCTATCGACACTATATCGCCATTATTGTACTATCAATGTTGTAGGACTCAAAGAAGTGCTACTGTATTTCAAATTCGTGCACTACCTGTCATACTCATGGAACATAATAAAAAGGCTTTAAGAGAAGAGAGCTGCGATGAACAAATATCTTTGAACAAATGTTGGATCACAGAATAATTTGACATGAAAGTTAGTTGATTAGTAAGACATAGTGTTTTTTTTATACAGTTTCCTGTGATTTCATACATATTTACAAAGGGTGATTTAAGTTCAAATTCTGACATGGTAATTATTAATTAATTTATGTACTTTTAATATTACCATATCATTCTTATAAAATATTATTTCTTAGATAAATACATTAAGAAGCTCTAAGTCAGTGGTATGGATTGATGTGTCGTCTTAATAAATAGATTATTAAATACCACTCATAGCTCAACAGCTGTTGGTAAGACAGTCAGCTACAGCTATTGGTTTATATTTTATCCACTTTAAATAATGAACAGGAAATATTACATGCATAAAATATTTCATGACTGCAACTTCTATCGGTCCCGTAATGCATTAACATGCTCTTAATACTTAGAATGGGTAATAATTTCTACCGGATATCATTATTGAATTGCCAACAGAATTCACCCCATGTATACGAGCGAAAGCCATACGCCATATTGTATACATAATGGAAGATTTATTTTATGGTTGGATAGTTGTCCTAGAGTCATAAAATCAATTACAAGAATACATTAAAGCGGTACTCACAGAGATGTAGCTATCGATGAATGTAATGGTTGACTTTGACTATGGCTTTTCATTAATATGTGAATCACTATGGATGTCGTGGGATTTTACCTAATGTACATTTTAATGTAATATTTATAGGTATTTATTATTACTGTTTATTATGTACCTAAATGTTATTTTATTAAATATAAAATCAATTATTGCTGTTATGTGTGTTGATATTAGCTATTAATAGAACAAATGTTTTTTAATAATTTAGAAATTAAATTAATTTAGTACACTGTTTATAGTATTAATTTATTACAAAAAAATGTTGGTAAAGTGAGATAATAAATAAAACGCCGCTAAAGAATAAATATTTAATATGAACTATTTGAAATTATTCAACATTTCTGCAATGATTAAAATGCGCTGAAAATAGAACTAAGTAAATATCGTTTTTGTCGCCAAAATAAATAGGTAAAACCAATATCATTTTGCTGAACTTGGCTCGAAAAATTTTATGCTTTTACCATAAAAACGCTCAGTCCGCCTGAGCAGGCAAAGTAAACAGTGACGTTTGGTACCGGAAAGTGAGATTTGTACAAAAATTATCCACCGTTACGTTAATAGCGGTTTTGGGATAAGAGGCGCAAAATCTGTAATATTTTGTATATAACATGGTTGTGTAAACCGTTATCGCGGGCTATTTTTGGATATACACTGTTTGTTGTCACTGAATGCTCATGACATCGTTTTGTTTACAGTACCGTTTGAAAAAATGAATCTCTTTATGTAATAAGGCAAAAACGGTAGATGAATGCTAAATATTTGTCATGTTTGGATTCCCTGTATCGTGGAGCGATGAACAAAATACCAACAAAAAACAATACAACAATAACACACTCAACACTACATATAACGGAAACGGAACGCATCGCTGGAAATCGAACCTAGGATCACGTCGGTTTCATCGGTTTGGCAGGGAAACCATTGCGACATAGAGGTCGTCAATGATTTATTTTTTATGCAAACATCAGCCTTACTTAAACCACTATAAGAAATTGAAATAAAGAAAACATCGACTAGTTATAAAATTGATATCATTAATGTATTCGAAATCAATTAATTAATTGATATTAGAGACGTCAACAAAATAAATGTCGCTTACATTTAAATGGGACCAGACGACTGCAATTACAAAAAAATCAAAATCGATTTACCCAGTAAAAAAATATGATGTTACATACACACAAAAACAGTCGGTTTGAGAACCTGGTTTTTTTGAAGTCGGTTAAAATACCACAAGACACATAAGGACAGTGTAAGAAATGCGTAAAAAATATGTTAATATCCGTCGTAAGATATAGTTTTGGGACTCACGGCGGTCCTTCAAAACCGGTTAGGACGTACTTTTTTACTCGTCAGGTGTTTGATGTAATCAGCATCCTTCTGGGGCGTTCCCGAAACATGGCATTGTTCATAAAAAACGTGGCAAAATAAAGAGGTCTGAAATCACTCCTCCATGTTACTTTAACAACACGTTCCCTGCGGCACAGATTTTTCTGTACTTTCCATTACTGCGTTACGAGGCGTTTTAAACCTCGTCCTAAACCAGACATTGTGGCGGCACGAGGCATATTAAACCCCACCGCCCGTAGGAGACAAAAATCCTTTTTTTGGCGCCAAATAAAACAAATTGTACGGTTTTTGTCGCGATTATTATTAACAATGAATTGATGAACCTAAATCTGCCGCCGCCCGTGGTTACATAAGTTAGTTTAGATTCTATAGGTAAAATAAAACGTGGGATCTGATGTACCTCGTACCGCACTGAAAAATGGCAGTTTTTCATATTATTTAGTGATGGGAAAATAAATATCGATTTTATATATTGGTATTTTATTTTTAAAATTTATGGGTGTTTCTCATTGAAACAGTTCAAACAATAATATTTTTTGCAACCAGTGCATTCTGTGACAATTTTCTTTACTTTTTTGTCTGCCTCACGACTTGTTAGGTGCGGAGTTTTTCGTAACATCCTACACATCTCCTCTTCTTTGATCCCTTTTCGAGATGATGTACCTACTTTGTTTGCAGTGGGTTCTGAAAAGTAGGGTCGAGCTTAGTAGATTAATTTAAGAGTAAGGAAATGATGGGTAGACTTGAGTAAAGTTGGTTAGATTAGAATAGAGAAGAGTTGGGTAAACTTGGTTAGAGTACTGAAGAGTCGAGTACAATTGGGCAAAAGCATTAAATTTTGATGAGCAAAACACCGTTTGTCGGGTCCGCTAGTTAACTCAATAAACAAACATACCATAATTTATCATGATTAACAACCTATTTGAAGAAAGTTACTCAACAAGTCACATTCACGTTTCTATTAACGATATAACAAGTAGTTAGGATGTTTGAAGATTACCTGTATCCACATCCAAGTCGTTCTCTGTAAAAGCTTCGAATGCGTTGCACAACACTAACCGCATGAAGCTAGCGTAGGGTGCGGTACGAGGTGCGCGGAGGTACGAGGCGTTTGCAACCTCGTTCCGCACAGCGTTAGAATTTTATTAGTTCAGTGCGGCACGAGGTCTAAGAAACCCGGTATTAAGGTGGATATACCATAGAACTAGGAATTAATAGCACATCTCAGATATATAGTTATCTTTTTCCTACACTGAACCAGATGGAAGTTATGCCTCCCGCACGACAGAGAAGTTTAAGTTTTTTCTTACCGCTATAACGTCGAGACACGGACGAGGTGTTTTAAGCCTCGTTTCGCACTCATCGTGTTAATTTGTTTCTTAAAATATTTAGAGAAATATCCAGATTTAAACGAAGCGCAACATTGTTAAAAGATTATTTTGACGCTCAGGGCAAAAGCTAAAACAATAAATAATTCGTGACTGTGGTTTTTGTAATTGAGACAAGCATTTGGATAAAAAATTATGAAAAAACTGCTACACATAACATAACAGGTGAATTATTCCCTTCTACTTTTCCTGTCCAGATACAAACCACTTTTGAAAGGTTTTGAAGTTTTTTAATTGATTTGGTTGCAATGTCATACAGCCAGTCTAAATGTTTCAAGAAAGCGACTAATCCATACGTTTAGAAAATATACCAACTCGTAATATGACAACCTAAAGAAAAAATAACCTAGGTTACGAATAAAATAGTTCACCATGATAATACGAGTATTATGCACGCCCCTACGATGATTCGAGATCCAATAAATTTAAAGTACTGGACAGCAAAATTGTTGTTTTGACCGCTCAACGTTGTGAGGCTTTTGTGAACGCTTTCTTTTATTTTATAGCCTATTGACAATGCTTTTTATTGAACTCCCTCATTATCTGCCTCATAATAAACCTTATTTACCTCCTGACAGGAATAAATGGACAGAAATTACCATGTGAAACAGGATACTATTATGGCACTTTTATACGTGGATTTAACAAAATAATGCAAAAACAAAGCAAGCGGCATGCTCCATAAATTTATTAGTGACCCCCTGCTGGATATGACTTTTTAAATGAAAAGTAGGTATTCACTTTAGGTAGTAGAAAAGGTAAAATTATGGCTCATGAAAAAATATAACTAACAGTTCCGGAATGTAAATTAGTGCGAAAATATTTTCAACAATTTATTGTAGATAACAATATATCCACTCAATTATTTTTGTTAACCCGATTACACTTGCCTCCAAAATTCGTAAAATTCTTTAATTACTCACGTAATTCACTTAAATACTTGTCTTATGTGCTGTCCATGGTACCCACAGGGAATCCTAGTGTGGGGCTATGAGAGCGTTATTTAAACTAAAAACATATCATCATTGCATCATTAATCTTATCGTTCACCATCAGCAAATTCTAATAAGGGTCCTACTATTTAAAAATTTAAAAATATTTGCTTTGTTTCCTATTTATTTTCATGTACGTTCAAATCAGTGATAAGTTTTAATTAGCCAATTCTAAAACTCTATTATTAAGCATAAAATACCTTACTTAAATAAACAGAAGTTATCCAGAAATATTCCTGTAGTATCAAATTGCCTCTTCGGTTTACAACTGAGGTGGTCAGCTAAGGGCAAAGAATCGAGTATTATTGTGCGGATGCTGTCTAGCCAAACACGAAGTGGTAGTTCTAAAAAAGGACGCGAGTTCAATGTTATCATTTTCTGGTCTGGTTGCGTAATGTATGTGGGAGCGACGTGCTTGCCTTCTCGGGACTGACGGCGCCACAGCAACACAACTTAAGCCAATAGATTTAGAAAAAACTACTATTTGCCGACATAAAAACAGCTAACATGAGCATCGTATGTGAGGAAATGTTTAGCACTTCTAAGTATATGAATCATTGCATTTATATTTAGAATTCATGAGGAAACTCAAAAGCTCTGCCTCTTCATGCCAATTTATTGGAAATGAAACGTCTATACGCAGTTCAGTTTGTGCTAAATAACGGAAAACATGCCTTCGAAGAATGATTAATTGCCAAGGATTTTTTAGGCAACCCGATTCTACCTAATTAAGAAAGCATTTTAAGCTATCGCAGTGCCTAATTACTTCTCAAAACAAATCGAACCCTTACCGAGAATTATAGCTATGACTCATACATGTAAAATTTTCACGAGCAATAAGTCGTGTGGAGATGTGATTTTGTGACATTTCGGCATTCCTCAACACGTATAAGGCGGATCTTACGCATGGTCCGGCCGAGGCGACGTCCGTAAAAGACAACTAGTAGAATGCTGAGTGCCCGCAGACCCATGCAGCATGAGATCACCAAGTGTCACTAACCCCAATTATATCAATATTTCCCCTCCGCTCCACATACTCCAAACTGAATACGAAACACACCGGTGGACGATTTTGGACAGTATAAAAACGATAACATCACCTGAAACCTTTTCGATGATATTCTTGTATTCAGCGAGTATTCCAACACTCCAGAAAAAGTTGTTATTGGCACAGCAAAGGAAGGCGTCAAGCCTTTTACGGACGGAGTCCTAAAAGAATCAATGCGTGTAGAAATACTCGTTTCTACAGATAATATATCAACACGCCGAAGTTTTATGCTGTTCGCTTCATGGTAATAAATATGCGAGACGAGATAGCCTTCTTCCCCGATTTATCCTGAGCACTTTGATCTAGAGATGCATCACTTTGGATTAAGATTACGGAGTATCATGACGGATGACCTATGATACTTCACAGATTAACGTCCTCATGTTTGTTGTCGTTGATACATTACTGAACTTGTTTGTGAGATTAAATAGCATTATGACTTTTATAAAGAAAAAAAATCATAAAAATCGAACACCCAGCAAAAAGTTCGAGGTTAGGATAAAATAATACGGTTCAATTGAAAACCTCCTCAGTTTTTTGAGGTCGATTAAAATTGTTAGTCTGTTTTAAAAGCACAATTTTATACTGAATCATTACAAAAAGATGCACAACCAAAATAGTTGAAGTATTGAAGACAGCTCCAAGACTTCAACTCCTTTCTTTCACTCCGAAATCGTACATACGTACGATTGATGGTATAGGTATGTACAGTGTATGAGTGGTAATCTTCGTAAGTCATTTTCCAGATAATTTGTAAGATAAATACGCTTTAGGACAAATATTTACGCAGGCCGGCGCCTTTCGCTTTCCGTGAAGGAAACGTTATATCAACAGGGAATTCCTCGTGTAAAAATGACGTAGGCAAGTGAGACCAGCAAATGTCAAGTTAGTGATTACGTAAAGATTTGCGTTTCTTTTAAAGATTTGGCAACATCGATATCTTTGGCATTGATATTGGCGTATAAAATGTTGGTAATCGAGTGCATGTCGCATATTAATATCAAGTTGTTGATATCTTATTTAATTTTTTAATTTCTTAAAGCGTTAAATGTTTTTATGCAAATTTAAATTTGAATTGTAGATTATATTTTAATACTAGCTAGCTGAGCATGTTAATTGGATATTTAATTTATTTACTACAATTTATTATACAAAATAAACATCTAGTAGTGCAAGTTTCTAGGTTCAAATCTTGTAGTATATTTGAGAAAAAGTTTCTCTGGGTTTAACCCAACGCAATAAATACATATGTCGGAGACGGAAATAAAAATTAGATTTAAATCAAACTAAATAAATCATTAAACTCTGAATAAAACGTAAATCCGGAACTGTAATTTAAATGGCAACTCTGTGCGAATTGTAAACGTCACTCGATGGGATATCGGAGAGGGGGAACCCAACAGAGGGCAGCTCTGCAGTCACTTACGAACAGCGGAGACTTCTCGAGCAGACGTCGAGCTGAACGGTCGCATTAAGTTAACTAGTGTTATCTGTAATAAATTCCTATACTTCGTTGTACCTATGCCCGACGGCATAACGTTTCTCAAAGTGTATTTCCGTTGTGCCACGTTTTAACTTAACCTAAAAGTTTTAATGAAATTAAATCGAACTGTGTAACCTGAAACCTAATTTAAATCATTAAGAAACGTTGGAACGCCCACTGTGTTTTATTTTTCACCTTACAACCTGATGATCGGATCGAATATCCTCAGACAATATCTTTAGATTCTTATTCTGTTTATATGGTTGTATGCTCAGACCAATAAACTATGTATAGACGGCGCGCCGCGAACAAAATCGTGAAGCCGGCAAAAGTGCGCCTAAAACACACATCGGAACCAATAGAATGCCCTATGTTGACAGTTTGAACTAGAGCAAATTTGAACTTTATTTTTTGGAATACAAAGCTTCATTTATTTTTTATTATGTAGAACACAAAAGTCGTTTTGGTGTGAGTGCCGCCGTGTGTATTGCAAGGCGAGGCGCACTTTTTGCCGGCTTCACGCCCCCGTTCACGGCGCATAGTCTATGGTTTATTGGTCTGAGGTTGTATGCTTGATTGAGGTTTTGATCTGGCTAATACAGCTTACCGATTTTGATGCAAATGTTCAATTTTAATCAGCTTACAAAATAAGAAAAACGTCATTAAACTAACTCGCCAATTTATTTATTGATTTAAATAAATATAAAATACAAAAAGCAATAAGTGAGACGATTGAATAAGGTGATCCGCTTTACAATTTTAATAAATACGGAACATGGCTGGATAATTTGTAATTTAAGTTAGTAAATTCTTATTAGTTTTTAATTAGGCAGAGTGACTGATAACACTGGTATAATTTAGAAAGACATTGATAATGCCAATTAGAATTCATTCTTTGAAACGAAATTGTATAATTTAGACTTACAATTTCTAAGAATTTAAATCTAATTTAAATTTGAACCTAATGTCAACTTATACATAGAATTACTTTACGACAGACAGGTTAAGTTACGGTTAAAGACATTTATTTTTATATTGAACTCGATCTAGTTAGTTAAATCTCGCTCACCCGATGTTTACATAAAATAAAATGAATTGAAAACCGGTACTTAAATTTTATTTGGGGCGTAAGAGTATTGTCAAAGAGTAAAGGTTCGGCCAAACCTGAGCGTCAGTAACGCGGGAAGCGGGACGCGATGCGGGAGCGTCTGCAACGCGAAACTTAACGTGCACACCTACGCGACTGCGGCGCGAACCGCGAACTTCATTTGCTAATTGACAGTCACTAAAGCTGCTCGTCTTAATCCGGTATAACATAACTAACTATTATTTATTTACCATCCATTTGAAATTCCGGACCAATTGAATCCCATATTTTATCCTTTTTTCGTAAATTCTTATAGTCTCTGTTTTTCAAATCATATAAGACAGGAAATCCTCTCACCGTTTTTATAAATTGCTCTGTATTTTCGTCTGTTGTCTGTTGTTGTCATCGTAAACGAAATAATTAGTAATAACAAAGGCTTTCTTGCACATAAACACGTCTAACCACTAGACGCGTGCGTCCCGCTCTGTCGACGCGGCCGTCCCGCGTTGTGGTCGCGTAGGTGTGCAAAGCGCCATAGATAAAGTATGGGTAGCGTCCGCCGCGCGGCAGACGCTCCCGCTTCGCAGTCGCTTTGGTCGCCCAGGTGTGTCCGAAGCTTAATAAGAACTGTGTTCTAGTTCACAGTTGTTCAACTTCGTATATTACGTTCTATGGCGCAAAGCGAAAAACATTGTTTTATGTTAGCCGAAAAGTAAGCACCTGTGCTAAGTGTAGGTAAGATGCCTTATGGTAAATGGTTACTTTTGCATTAATATCAATATACCAAAGGCAACGTCGATGCTAGAAGGAAGGTAGAAACGAAAGTTACAGTAGGTACTATTTTCATTGTTGTATAAGTTCTTGGTACACCCAATTGAATCCTAGAGCGGGATTTGTAGCGGTAGACATTTTTTCCATATGCTCAAAATTAATATTTTTATTATTTACGTGTTTCCTCATTCGATCGTAAAGTATATGAAGTACCTAATTGATAAAATGGCCTCCAATTTGCTTCTAAATCGTCAATGAGTCAATAATATTTTTTATTTCCAATATCAGCAGATATTCACCATTAGGCTAGTCAAATAACATTCTCTTCTTTTTCATTCTTCTCTTTTCTTGCAACGCATCGGTAAATATTAGGTAATAAATATGATGTATTAACTGAAACCAATAATAAATACTTTCATTTGAGTTGACCTTCTGTAAATATTTAATACCAAATGTACTATGTTAATTAAGGTACTTACGCAATATTATTATTGGGAAGCCGTGTAATATGACACCTGTCGACGAGAATTAATGTTAAACCTAAGCATTAGGGTAGGATACCATAGGTGTTAAGTTGTTGATTATTAAACATAAATCAATAACGGTAATCTGATTAATCAAACATCGATTATGTAACATGATTTTTGCTCGATCCTAATCGGTAGGTGACGAATGAATATTATTATGTAACCTTTCCGTTACATATACCTACGTATTATATAATTATTTATATTTGTTGATTTTAGTATATTTTGATTATCTGCAAACTTCATTCGCTGTTGAATCAATTAAAATATCATTGCACTTTAATATGATGTTTCATTTGTCTGTATAAAAAAGCCAGAATTTCTCCACCGATAAAGTATAATGTGATTAAACATTTAGCCTAGTTCAGAAATAGTTTCCTAATCAATAACTAAACAAGACTCGCAGTACTATAATTGATTGATTCCCAGTTGCCCCCGCGCGATTGCCACCGGAGGCAAATGGGAATAAAAGTTCCGAGTTGCCACCGGCGGTTTTATTCCCAGTTGCCACCGGCGGCGATTGGGAAGTCATTGCCCCCACTTTAATTCGCTGTACATTGCTTTCTCTATTGCATTAAATATATATATTTTTATATATATATCGGCATCCTGACTGATTTCTAAATGATCTTCTCGTGTGGGCATCGTGGGAAGTGTTGGTTAAACTATGCAATATGGGCTTCTCTCGTCAGGACGTCTACTCAGGATATCAAATGAAACACAGGATTGAGCCATCAAGTAACCAACTGCTTTATTCAATGATCTCTCTTTGGCTCAATATGAATACTCGGTTTGGTTTGCTTTGGTATTGATTGGATTTACTTCGCGATGTTACGATATTGATTTTAACCACTCGCACCCGCGGTCACGCGATATTTAACTCTTTTAGATTCACGGCATTACAATTAATAAGGAATCTTTACGATCACCAACACGACCTTCATTTCCTTTTTCATTATTCTTTTTCTAATGACCGATCAACCGCGCCATAGAGTATCGATTCGCTATGGATCCGCGCCTACTACAGATTAAATAGCACCAAACGAATAACATGGATTAACTATTCCCGACACGGCCATCGCTGACAGTCACCCGTCCCTGGGTGATGCTCCATTCCGATATCATCGCCATCACAATTGCTCGATCCGCGATTTTCAATTACTTCAAATCAAAACAAAACTCAAAATCTTTAACATCAAAAATGACTATTGCTGCTACTGCTGCGAGTGGATTTCAAAAACTTTATGTTGCATTTTTTAACCCTGACTACCGTAAACTACCACTCGCTTCGCTAGTGTCGCTATGGAGAAGAAGCGAGTGAGAAGAAACTCCATAACATAACAACACTTATTTAGAACAAAATTACCAATTTATTATTTGCGCGATTTGTTTTAACTTTTACTCGGTACGTCATCGCGATAAAACCGTATGCGTTTCGGCATCTTCCCGTGATCCGTCCTCGCCCTACCAGCGGAACACGTATTAGGCTTTGAAGATTACCTGTAACAACCAAATACACACGCGAGTATCTCTTTACGCTCGGCCCTTCCTGACCTATTATAAAGTCATTCTCATTCGAAATACCAGTATCATTTTAACCTGAGCCATGTACCAAAGTCGTAAAACAAGAAAATTTCTCAACGCCTTCAAATTAACCCCTTTAACGCCAAGGCTCTCTCTTCGCCTTTACAACTCTACAACAAGGTAAGCTTTCTCTTTCCACATTTGTGGAACGAAAGAACCATACCTACGGCAAGCTTTCTCTTTCCAGTCCTCTGGAACGAAAGAACCAAGCCCATCTCTCAACACTGTCTCTCTTTTTTTCCTTTTTTTTTTTCTTTTTTTTCTTTTTTTTTCACATATTTTTACGTCTTTTTTTCGTTTTTTTTTTTTGTCACGTATTTTCTTTCTTTTTTCTTTCTTTCAAACACAACTGGGAAGCTCTCTTTTTCCACCTTTGCGGATAGAAAGATCCAAACCCATGATCAGCTTCCCCATTCCATCCGTGTGGAACGAAAGAAGCAAACCGATGGGCAGCTTTCTCCCTCCATCCGTGCGGAAAGAAAGATCTAAAACCCTTCTCTAAAACCGAAAGAGCCTGTGATACAATTTCCCTCCTTACATTTCATATCTAATGTTTATTATTATCAATATCCTTTTCGACTGGTACATGACTCCTGAAAACTTCAATAAGCAATCGTGTGCTAACTTATGAATTTTCTACGCAAAGTCAAAATGTTTAACAACCCGCTCTCAAAATTTTGTAAATACAGTTCAATAATTGCAGCATATTTCCTTATTTATATCCATCCTGTCAGTAGTGACATTTCAAATTAGAATTTAAGCCAAGAACTTTGTTTGTAAATTAAATCGCTGTAATATTAAGTCATTAAAATTTTGATAACTTATTTTGTCATAAGTTGGCAAATGTGCAACAACATTAGAGTGATTATTCTTTACTGAACATAACATCTGTCTCGTACTGAATACTCGTTACCAGAATTATAAGCAAGTTCAACCAAACCATCTTTAAGTGCTCATTGTGCTCCAAACCCGCTTGGTTGCCCGGTCGCCTTGAGACAACGCAGACATCCGCACCACCGCTCAGCTCTCGCTATACTCTTTCTCCGCTGCCTGCGACGGTGTCCGTTCGAACCCGATTGCGATGTAGCCAGAATCTTTGTATTTTTCATCAGCTTCACTTCTGGACAAAGAAAGACAAAAGACAGAAATGATTGACATTTTATGTTCCTACAGGAACCCTTCAAGTTGTTCGACAGCAGACTCAAGCAAGAGGGTGGTTACTAGACAGACATGCTTCACAACAAATACAAACAAACCAATGATCATACTGACGGTCAAGACAAAGTTACGCACCCGACAAGACTAATCTTCGTGAACACATTTAAATTAAATTCATTAGCGTTCGCTATATTTTTTTTATTTAGTCAAGAAATAACAGATGATGGTAAGTGATCACCAAGTATCCAGGTGGTGGTGGAATCTGGGTTGATAATCGTGTTGTGCGGTAAACAGAAGTTAACTCTAACTTTTCAACTAAACGGTTCTTATAAAAACATTCCACATTAATAAAGAGATGTCGGACTACTAACAAATGCCTATTGCTTTCAAATTTCTGCAACGGATATTCTCTACAGTAACGGCTCATTCAAGTCATGAATCAACAACCGTCACATATAATGGAACATTACAGGTAGAGATATTAATGAAATTATAGGTATCCTCCGTTAAATTTGGCTTTACAACAATTTAATTCTTCAACATTCTTCTAATCATTTAATTGAACAGTATCTTATTCAAATGACGATATCCTATCTGATGTGCATCATTGCATCCAATGTTAATGTAATATTACCGAACCTCAAAAATATGAATCTTATTATTTTGGCTTCTTCCATAGAGCCGATGCCACATTACTTTTCGTTTATTCAGTAATCAATTAAACAGTACTCTCCAGTTTTCAGTATTAATTCGAGAGGGTGAATTTGGTCGATACACACTCATATTGGTCTCATACTCTCACGAGCTGATTTTCTGTATCACAATTTCCACGGACAAAAGTCAATAAACACACATACGCACAAACAACGGGAACAAATTTAAAATCATTCAAATTCTCACGTTCCAATAATCGAACCTAGAACCTACTAACGACAATCCGATATTGCAGCTACTTCACCACATAAGTCGTCTGACGTACATCTAAACCTTTTTGTAACATACTGTCATTCAAATTGTGAATATCGTTCTTTTAAATAAACTACATTTAAATGTCATTGTCTATATAGTCAAAGTTATCTGTCACGTCACTTTCATAATAAAATTATGGATCTAAAATACACAATTTTATTTCTATTATTACTGAAGAAACCGGAAAACAATATCTTAAGTTAAGTCATAATGTAAATAGAATAAAAAGGAGTCCCCGACCCGGTGGACTGACGACCTGAAGCATTCGCTGGATTCAGAGGGCTCAGGATCGGTCAGAGTAACGCCAGTTAGGGAAGGCTTACGCCCGACCGTGGAGAAGTAAAGGCTTATCCATCAGCCTTCAGACCCATAATATCACTGTATAAATTCAAGAAACACCAGGGAGTATCTACCTACAATAAGATCATTGGGATATTCTTTATTTTTTTTAACAATCTTACAATGAATTGATATTTTAAATGTTCTGTTCTTTTATTTCGCTGCTCATATCCATCCCTGCCAATTTCTAGTCTCCTGTCACCGTGTGAGGGACACAGACCGATGGACTATGGTCTGTACCTTAGTGAATTGATAGATTTCAGACATCCTTGGAAACATTTTAAGAAAAGAAATCTAAGATGTTCAGGTCTCCTCACAATGTAGGTGTTATAAAGATCACACGACAGTTATTTAGCAATATTCCGAACTTTAAAAGCAATCGGCACCAGAATCTAGAAACAAAACTGTTACCGACTGACCGCGTTATGTGTTATTGGTTCTGAAGAGCACGTCCATGCAGGTTGACTGCATTCAGCGCGGCGCACGGCGCTTGCAACGGCAGTAGCTCCGCAGTACGTTACTGTGTAGCGGACTAGCCACCCTCGCTACAAACGGCTCTGACACTGCTCCTTTTCAAAATTTGCTGGGTTGTAGCTTCGTTGATTATTCTCACAGTTTTTTTACATAGCTGAAAGACTAAATATGACGTTAGTTTTATGCTGTTGAAATCAATTATAATTATGGATGATTCAATGAGAATACGTATCTGCATTTCCATTGTGTAACACCTCTTAGTTCCCGCTGCAACATGCCATTCAATGCCTTTCAAAAATTTTTTGTTTGGATATTTTAGGTAGGTATTTTGTGTATGGAATAGGTATCTATTTTGCTGTAGAGACAAAATACGCCAATAGCTATGTCCTTTATCATCGTTCTCCTCTCTGTTTAAACCAACACCGATCCCGCTTCGGATATCGGCATCCTGACTGATTTCTAAATGATCTTCTCGTGTGGGCATCGTGGGAAGTGTTGGTTAAACTATGCAATATGGGCTTCTCTCGTCAGGACGTCTACTCAGGATATCAAATGAAACACAGGATTGAGCCATCAAGTAACCAACTGCTTTATTCAATGATCTCTCTTTGGCTCAATATGAATACTCGGTTTGGTTTGCTTTGGTATTGATTGGATTTACTTCGCGATGTTACGATATTGATTTTAACCACTCGCACCCGCGGTCACGCGATATTTAACTCTTTTAGATTCACGGCATTACAATTAATAAGGAATCTTTACGATCACCAACACGACCTTCATTTCCTTTTTCATTATTCTTTTTCTAATGACCGATCAACCGCGCCATAGAGTATCGATTCGCTATGGATCCGCGCCTACTACAGATTAAATAGCACCAAACGAATAACATGGATTAACTATTCCCGACATATATATACCCAAAGTTTTATTTTTGTTGTATAATGTTATCGTCAATTAGATAGATGCCTTATTATTTTATTCTCTACTATGGAGAAAGCAATGTACAGCGAATTAAAGTGGGGGCAATGACTTCCCAGTCGCCGCCGGTGGCAACTGGGAATAAAACCGCCGGTGGCAACTCTGAACTTTTATTCCCATTTGCCTCCGGTGGCAATCGCGCGGGGGCAACTGGGAATCATTCCTATAATTTTACAAAATTTATTGCCAATCAGGCAAGCTAGATCGACGATCTATTAAAAAACTCGTTTTTATTATT
This sequence comes from Hesperia comma, assembly GCA_905404135.1. Taxonomy (NCBI): domain Eukaryota; kingdom Metazoa; phylum Arthropoda; class Insecta; order Lepidoptera; family Hesperiidae; genus Hesperia; species Hesperia comma. Next base: position 6,376,459 of record FR990021.1, on the reverse strand, counting down.
AGCTGGAGAAATATGGTGCCCAAAATAATAAATTAAAATGGATAAAAACGTATAAACATCACTGAGACACCGCTATAATAGCTAGCCGCTATAAAAAAATGACAGACTTCAAAGTAGTGAAAACTCAACAACGCCAGGTGTCGCTCCGAATGTCGAAAGAATTATCGAAATCGGTTCATCCAGTGCGAAGTTTTAAGGTATTTAACACACTTAAGAAAAAAAACATACAGACCAATTGAGGACCTCATCCTTTTCTTGAAGTTAGTAAGAAAAGTATATGGTAACAAAAAACCCTGAATTGAAAACCTATTTTTTTCAATATAAGACTAATTTAAACTGCTCATTTCATGTACCTAATTTTTATTTTGTATACATAGGTAGTTACTATAAATTAAATATGGAAATACTTTTTCTTCTTCATTCTGTATCAGTGTAGCTGGAATATCAGAGCCAGTTACTATATATATTTCTAATTCTAGACACAAATTCAACCCGCTCAACGAGTTAGCCATTACTTTTTTCACAGTTTCTCATAGCTTAGGCCCGTAGCGTGTATAGCCTGCGAGGGCTTATAACTATAATTAGATATGAGACATGCAATCCCAAACGTCGCGACGTCGGTAAATTGATTTTAAATCTAAGTTTCAGTATACGCATAAGATCGCAGTTCGTTATTGCCGGCGTATAAGTAAAAGTTAATTTTGGATCATGATAAAAAATTAATTGCAATAAAAATTCTTTCGTAACGTTATGATAAAAAGATGCTGTAATGTTTGAGAATTTGCATGTTATTAGTAAAAGTACACTTAGTCTGAGTGTGAGAAAACCAAAATGTAATTGATGCTATCGTAACTTTTAGATAAAATGCTTTTTAAAACGTATTTTATTTTATTTTGGCAGAATCCCGAACTACTTATCGTAAATTTCTTTTTTTCCTTAACGTTGCCAAGGAGATATCAACCTTAGATCATACCAAACTTGGTTGTCTCATTGAAACTTTGAAGTAATTGTACCTACTGATATTTTCAAACGAGCATAGCCCTAATTAAAGCAGTAATAGTGATATATAGCAATGACAGGGGTCCGAGTTCAAATCCCAAAGCACGCACTTTTCGGAGTTATGTGCGTTTTAAACAATGTCATTCGCTTTAACTGTGAAGGAAAACATCGTGAGGAAACCCGCATACTTCGCGAAACTCAACGATGTGTGAGATCCGCCAGTCTGCATTTGGCTAGCGTGATAGACTATGGCCTTCATCTTCTCATTAAGAGAAGAGACCCGTGCCCAGCAGAGTGGTACAATTATGGGTTGCGATAATGATGATGATAGCCCCGATTCTGCTAATTTATAAATGCATAAATTGAGTCTCATTTGGTCAGTTGAATTGCTATATTTTTAATGAATAGTTTGACACATTTTTTACACAGACCGTATACAAAATGTGTCAAACTATTCATACCAGATCCAATTTATGCATTTATAAATTAGCAAAATAGGTGTCCTGAGAGCACCATATCGCAGAATGAAGTGTGACAACCGCCAAGGCTATTAGCGATGTTATTTGGATAAGGGATGTCACATTAATGTAGAGAATTCGCGAGACTTCCTCTAACCTGTGACGCTCTAAACTTATCTTGTGACGTCGCTTGGGGTCTTGCTTGCTGTTGACGCGGCGTTAATGCAGTTTCAGATAGCAATGCTTACTTCCTAGAAAATAAATTTTGAACGACGCAACTTAATGTGAAGAAATTGTTTTTAGGATAATTGTTGTTTTATGATGTCGGTTTTATTTAGAACAGCCTAGAACATAAAGAATGTTGCGTTAATGTTCCCGTCGCCTCGTAATTTTAAGGATGTTGTTAGATATCCTGACTGCTAATCGAAGGGTCCGTTCCCAAGTTCGAATTGAATATTTTTAATATTTTATGATTTCTTTAATAATTGTTGTCCATGCTGCATGCCGCCTACGATCAAAGGGATCTTGAAAAATAATTTAGACCAGCAATACGTGGGTATTCGCTGACGATATTGGATTCATAATCACATGCTATCTCAAACACTCGTCTGCCGATTTGCGTATTATTAAAGCAAAATAAGTAGGTAAGTACTTATGTGGATTCCTTTCTCTATCTACACCAATTTATCTTATTTTATTACGTAATTCCAAAACCGTACTGGTTAAAATACAAAATCGTTATAAAATAAGCGAATATTTCTTTGGAAACCAACTAGCTGTCTATTTTTACTCGCCGCCATCAAGATAAATATACCACGATAGCCGTTTAATGTACGAAAATGGTATCGATAAAGTAAACGACAGTTTTCCGTCCGACGAGTTTGTGGCGCCAGAACTTTGGACTAGCGGTGTTCAATCTTTAATGTTAAAATAAATTATATCGTTTAGTAACGACTCCGTGGCCTATTACAGGTTCAGCCTATTACAGGTGGTTCTATTACAGGCCATGATTGCGATAAATATTTTTGTGACGAATATTTATGTTTGTTTGGTTTGTTTTTGGTTGTGTTAGTGATGTGATACTTATGTGGTCTATGTTAGCCGAGACAGGAAATCCTCCTTCCAGAGTATGTATACATAGTTATATTTATTTACTTTGTTTTGAAACTTAATTATCTTGAAACTTAACCAAACAAATTGAGTTGTCCATCGATTAAAGCCAAATCAAGCATTTTCGCTTAAAAGCGGGTACTCAAAAGGAAAAAGTTTGAGAATCACTGCAGTGCATTCTACCTTCGCTTGTAATAGGGGGTGGCCGGTGTGCAGCGGCGGAGAAGCGAGAGCACTAAATCACAAGCTAATAACTAGGAGCACAGATACAATCTTTGCTTTCAATAATAAAGTCAGCCAATTGTACCCGGTACCTTTCGTAGAAAGCTCTTTACCGGTCTGCGGGCTTCGCTTCAACGTCGACAGGCAGCGAGAATAGGACAAACGATACAGCATAAGATATCGCAGCACTAAAAATAATCAAAGGCTAACGTGAACGAGACCAAAGGTTTGCAGATTTTACCTTAGGTACTTCTCGAGTTATGTGATTCAATTCCCGATTACCAAGCTATAACTATTTTGAAAAGTTTTTCATTGTATCCTTGAATTTTTTACAGGGTTTTCAATATTTTTATAACGAGTAACTGTCTTCGCCCGTATCACTAATTACCTCTTTTGAGCGTTTCGTACTACAAGAACGCCAACGCGACCTCATATCTAAGGCTCCACAATCTCACAATTAATACTACACTGTACTATAAGACTTGCTTTTCGACGTGTTGCAATACCTCTCTTGTTTTTCAAAAAGTATTTTTGAAAATAAATCTTTTTAACATCGATTTTGAATACTGCACAGCGGCACCTCTGTTTTCAAGTTCAATAAACATTATTTGATTAACTGAAATTTATTGTATCTCCTCCACCAATCCGCACTGGACCAGCATGATGAAGTATGCTCAATGCCTCTTCAATGGCGAGGAGAGACCCGTACTCAATAGTGGGCCATTAATAGCAAAAAGCCAAGAAATTTTTCCAATTTCAATAGTTTCTCGCTCGTAGCACCTCGTCGTACATACGACAGTAGCCCGCAGGCTGGCTACAAAGAACCGTTTTGTAATTATCCGTCTGAGACGACAACTCTGTTATCTATCTGTTGTTATAGCAAATTGAATCATTTGGTGGGAGTACAGATGTAAAAATATTTATACCTTTCATTAAGCTAAAGCGTATTGCGAATTGTGATTAGTGAGGCTATATCGCTAGGTAAGATCTTGTTTATCTATTACATCATTATCATTAGTTACATATAATAGGTTTGGTAACGAAACAACAAGCTGATGTATTTTGAGTATCAAAATAATTTTTTTTATTTTTAAATTAATTGTTTAATGGTTTAACAAGTCGAATAAAGCTAAGCGTCCACAGATCGGTATCGTACGCATCGGACGCATCGCAGTATCGCAGTTTGTATAGAAAGTACGATCCGTACGATGCGGATTAGTGGACGCACTTGTATGATTTTCTATACAAAGAATACCTACTACGATCCGTTTAATGCGATGCGTACGATACCGACCTGTGGACGCTTAGCCTTAATGTGACAGATAAATAAACATAATATTTAAGGTATTTGTTCACATTGTAGGACTTAAATATTAAAATGATTAAATCTGACAAAACTGTATTTTATTAATAGAATCTAATATAATCGAAATCAGTTTGTTAAATTATATACAAGAAATATCAATAATTAATTGTACTTTTATGTTAAAATTAAGTACGTAGGTACGTTAAGTTAGGAAAACATGCATTAAGGAAGTATTAGAAGTAAGAATTTGATCTTCTAAAGGCTATTCATTTCATCTCATCTCATCTCATACTAGAATAAAACTGTCCCACTTTATTTGCTAGTGCAATGACAAAACATACGCCGTAGGGTAGGGCGGGGCTTAAAGGTCCAATTTCACTATTTCGAATTATACTGTGTAAACTGACCCTACTATATCAAAATGTATAACACTAATCAAACAAACAGTTATCTGACTATGTTTAACTCAATTTTTAGTTGAATTAATATAATAGAAATATGTGTTTTAACCACTTTTCTAGACCTTGTCGTCTGTCTCTTTTTGCCCCATGGTAAGGGTAAAAAGGGACAGGCAAGAGGCAAAAAGGTCCAGTATTTAATTTTTATTTAAAAATGATTTTTTGGAACTAAAACAATAATTGGTACATTAAAATTCAGTCGTTAATTTTCATTCCTAAGACAAAAAGTCAAAAGTATTGTACAAAAAAAGTCTTTATTATAATTCCAAGTTTCATGTTATTTAAATAGTCTGTATTCTAAAAGAAAATATCTTTTTAACAAACAAAACCCATTTTTTCTAATCATATTATAGCAGTAACAGTCTTACTATTAATTTCTAACTTTGTTGAGGTTATACTAGTTTAATCACTAATCAGTCTCTATTGAAGACCACAATTAAACAAGACAGCACTATTCATTATGAATGTATTGACATAGCTGACTTTAAAATCTTATAACTAATCTTACATAATCTTTTAAAGGCTTTTAACAAACAATCTTTTAAAAAACAAAATATACTTCTTTAACCGTAACACAAAAATTAAACTCTTCTTTAATTATAACTTCAACCCATTAACCTAATCAACATGTCTTAATATCTCTATTTCATCTTAATCAGACTCATCATTTTCTGAATCACAATTATTACAAACAACGTAAATGCAACCTCTGTTTGATATACATTTTTCATAGGCCCATCGTTTGCAAAGATTGCATTGAATTCAACCTTCGCCGGGAACACTGTCACTGTACTTCTCGCAGCAAATCAAACAGAAGTAGCTGGAATCATTATTAACCCTTATAAAATAGCTTTTTTTACTTTCTCAACTCTTTCACTTGCTTTGCTTTTCTTGTTTACACCTTTAGCCTTTTTCTTATTCAACGTTTCTTGTTTTATATGAAGATTTTCTTTTTCTGGTGTATCCGGCAAAATGCAGTTTTTTGGCGCTTCCTATTAATAGTAATAGTAATATTAAATCTGCTGCACGTTGCATCAACTCAACAGATTTAGTACCACGATCGGATTTTCTTTTATAGTTGCGCATACTGAAAGAAAAATGTCTCTATTAACCAACATATTAATGAGGGGCTAAAAGGTCCACATTGGACCTTTTTACCCCAACCACGTGTCAATATTTTTAAGAGGTTATAACGAAATTACCGTTAAACCAAGCCTAAAACTAATAATAAATCTCGAAAAACAAATAAATCTCGTATACTAATAAACTATGTTTAGGTGTGATAAACGAAAAACCACTGCTCGAAACTAAAAAGAATAATGATGAAAAAATTTACTTACGTTAAAATTTTTTGACGTAGTCGTATATCTCCGGCTAGCGAAGTTGCTCGACTGCCAGCGATGCCTCGTTACGCCTCCCGCGCCCCCTTTATTCCGCGTACGAAGTCAGAACGAACGATATTTCTTTAGTTTTTTAGATAATTATGGTGGACCTTTATACCCGCGGACCTTTAAGCCCCGCTCTACCCTACGTTACGGCCCCCATAAACGGACAATTGATCATCCCAACACCTCCTGCGGCGTTAAACAAATTATAATTACCAATGTGTAATATGTTGTGGCGACCGTACTCATATATTAACGTACTTTCTTTTAAATCGGTTTATAAATGCTCTACTAGATGCATCAGCTCGTTAAACATCTATGCAACTGGGATGTTAGTTAATTTGGATGCGTTGACCTTTTTAATGCCTCACCGTATATAAAAATTGTTTAACTGTCATGTTTGTATTTGTGTTGCGTAACTTGCAAACAACGTCGCTTCGCTATTGAAAACCTATGCCTCTATACTACTCGTACATTTGCAAATGTTCAGACGCGATACTTACACTGAAATTATATTTTTCATTTGTAAATGGATTTAATTAAAATAATATCGATTGAGTTAAAACAGGCTTACATAACTAAAAACTGCATCCAATATAACAAATATATTGAAAAAATCTTTTACTATTAGGTACAGAAAACGCAGCTTACTCTTTATCTCATGCGCATTTCCCATCAAATATCCTGTTAGGCCTTTCTCACACAATGCTATTTAATAGGTTATACGTTTAAGACCGAGATCACACTACGCAACGTTTTGCTGTTTGGCAAAGGAAGATCTCCCACCAGACCAGCTCCGACTATTCCGACTATTAAAAATACAATATGGCGTGTGGTTGTAGCTTTATCGAATTTTGATTACTCATATACTCGGAAAACCAACTCATTTCCGAATTATTCGAAACAAATATTCGGCGATACTTAACAGCACCACCCTGTATACTTAGCTTAACCATTTTATCCTGATGGTTGTGTAGTATACAGTTCCCATAATTAACAAGAGGACAGCTCAAAAATGAACGCCGTACATCAGCCGTCAGGAGTGCCAGGAGAAAGCACGATAAATCATCTTTTGTTTAGAATTGTAATGCGCTTAAACAAACATGCGCGTGTACGGGAATATGATGCGTTCTGTTACGGTATCCAAGTATTTTTACATCAGCGGATATTCGTATTTATCGGGAATGAGACGAAAATAGACGGCTTATTTTTTCTGCTGACAAGGATGCTTGGAAGTAGCCATCCGCGACCAGTTCCACTCCTGTTAGTACGTATAAAACTGTAGGTAGATATAAGTGATCTTTTAAAAGATGCCGAGGAGTTTTTTTTTCGCCATTTTTTTTTTCTCCTCCATTACAAACGAATATAAGGCACCTTTGCAAAAATGGCGGTAGAATCAAATAATGACATTCACAAGCGTATTTGTAAATACCTACGTGAAATAAACGATTTTGAGTTTGAGTTTGAGTTTGCCTATTTTAACTTTTATGTTTTAGACGCTAAACAAGAAAACAAGTCATCTGACTGTAACACCAAAGGATTCACCGATACATTGTCGGCCAAGTTAGAACTACCAGCATAGAAATACTGGCTATCAAACCCTTAAACTCTGTAGTAGGTACTCTGTTATTTCTTCATAAGGCTTTGAATTATACGTACTCCCATACTTAAATCAAGTCCACTGTAAATATTTGTAATTGTATAAAAAAAATTAGTCTAACACAAAAGAACATTTTAATACCGGTAAAACAAATATAGGACCAGTCCCAGCTTCTCACCAAGTGATGGTTACAGCCAGGTTTACCCAATAAGGCTTTAAACATCCATCAGGCAACCAACAAAGAGGAGGGCATCATGGGCAGAGTGTGGGTGTGAGACGCTTACCTCCACTTGGGACATAGGTAAGTCACCGACGGTAATAAAATTTGACCCAAACAATTGTTCTTTACTTGGGTGTGACCGACAAACTGATTTACTACTTGCATGATTATCGTGTTTCGAATTATTATTGCTTCTTCAAGAGTATGACCAGTCATTAGTATTTGCTAATCGCAAACACGGTTTAACCGATTTGTATGTGGTTTTCACTAATGTATTGTAGTAAGCTTCACGTAATAGTGTATGATTTATCTCAATCGGTTCTTCAAAAAGGTGTCAGTATAAAGATCACACCTAACAATTTCTGAATGTGGCTACTAACTCAAGCTACGAATGAATGATGTTTCCCGAAAAGATGCGAGGGCGGCTTAACTGTTACTGGCTTATTGTTACCGTTATAAATAAAAAAAATATACCTACAACAAATCATACATAAATAAGTACATTAATATGTTAATAACTATTGTATTATACATTTTAAGTAGGTTATGAATATTAGTGAAAAGAATTTTGTAGAAAGTTTATAACAGAAATTTCCTCAAGCAGACCAAGGAATAAACAGTGATATATAATTTTTTCTCTTTTTAATAGCTTTTAATTTAATAAGAAGCTGATAAACAGGTTACAAGTGAAACCCAGCCTTCGGTAGCGCAGCATTCTATTAAAAAACTAAGAATTTAATAGAAAAGTTTACAAAGTATTAGATAGACGTCGTTTATGCCGGTTTTCTCGTAAACCTTTTTAAAAGCTATTAAACCTCTTGTACATAAAAGCATGGAGTCTGGTTCGAGTTAATAATCCTTAGAGATGGTTAACGTAAATTGAATTCTCAAGAAAATTGACTATCATTTTATAGATCAGCTTAGATCAGGAAGTTAGATCACAAAGTAAAAATTAATCTATTTTGCAACAATTCGCAGGCAAAAACGCAGGTATGTTGATGTATATTTTCATGGAAATAACACGTTATTCAGAGATACAGAAGAAGATAAAGATAAATAGTTTCAGAAAATAACGTGTGATACAACTAATTAACTTTATATAAACTTAGATCCGCAACATTAACGGTGTTCTCGTAGAGTTGGATTTTCGTAGAGTTTACCTACTTGACAGACATAAATATATGTTAAGATCAATATAATATTTGTATGATAATATGTAAGATTTATTTATTTTACTCGAGTCCAATCTACCTGGAGTACAAAAAATCTGGGCTCAATTAATCCTTGAAACTAAGCCAACGTCCCCTTTAGACCAGTACTTAGATAGTCCTACCTGAGTAGCGAGAAGACCTCGTACTTCCTTCAAAGGCAAGATAGGGTGTCGCGTCGGGCTGAGTTCTGTCTCGCACGTGACATGAAAAACACAAATAAAATATCATACACACCCAAATCCTAAGAACAAATAAATTGAAATCAACTTTCTTCCTAATCGTATACTTTTGCCAGAGTAGATGTGGCTACGTTGACGGCCAGGGATGCGTAATTTCGTGTTCCATGGCTTTCTAGGCTGACTGCTGCACGTCTAGCTGTCCCTCCATTCCTGGCGGCTGGTCGCAAAGAGCGCTCTGACAGAGTGGCAGACTGCAAATAAACAAGAGTTAGGAGAAAGTAGAGTTCTCTCACACATGAGGGTAGAGCTTACCCTATCCTGTGGTATGAGTATTTAAAGCAGTAAGCGTTTACTTAGTACAAACATATGAGCCGGTGAGCGTAAATCATTATATTCAATTAAACTGATCTGTTATGCAGGTTGTCAAAACAATCTGTCTGCATTGTATCAAAAGTGTACAAAAGTCAAACGTGCCAAAAGCTTCATCATTCATCTGTTTCATAACTGGCGATTTGAGATTAAATCGCCGCCGACCAATAGAGTCGTGGGTAACCACTTACTACAAATAAACATTAGTTTACGATGCGAGAGTAACGAAATCTTAATCATGTCACGATTAGCTGGCAATTTAGTCTTTCAACTCGAATCGTTAAATTTCTTTATGTCGAAAAAATTTTTACTTTAACTTGAAACGTTATTAGGCGCCTCATGTAGGCAATATTATGTGATAAATAAATGAAGGGGCCCATATTGTAGGATTATGTATTTTTTATGTGCTTGAATTGCAATGTTAGTAACTTTATACGATAAAACTAAAAATTTTATCCTATTAATTAATCATTTATATGCAAATATTTTTAAATAAAAATACACTTTGTTGCACCTCTCAATTTCAATACACTTTTTATTTACTCTTTTTCGCGTATATTATAGTTTATATTCATAACATGACATAAAGACATCTCACGCAACGGCCATAGCTCGTTATTTATACCTACTAATATTTCACAGCGTCTATTAAGTAATGTAATTGCAACCATTAGGAAGTAAAGGCCATTATAACCGGATCCGCGCACTACCAGTAGCTTACATAAATGAGATGGTATCTCATGAAAAATAGTTATCACGATGTTATCAAACAGATCTTATTTAGTTAAAACCAGGTTCATAACCATGATTGCAAGATTTTGTAAACGTAGTAAATTACAGAAAGGAAAGGTGCACGTTAATATTGCTTACGGTGAAAAGGGCTATATCTCTTTATTTATTTATTAAGACTCATCAACAATCAACAAGGTAACATGTTACATTACTACAAAACACTAAGCCTTAAAATAATACATTTTACATGAGACCTTAATTATAGACGAGTACAGCAAACTTAAAATAGGGTGCATAAGCATTAATAAAATAAAATAAAACTTATATATAATTATGATCACAATGTAGTTATGACAGTTAATAATTTTACTATTTATTTAAGTCTAAACAACTAATGAAAGGGACGAAAAAAATATACATAAATACATAATACGTTGTATCTCTTTGAGTTCAAGCCGACATCCCTGACTCGTGTACTCCGCTAAAGAATGGACGAGGGTTGGTTGGGTCCTTACATAATATAGGATGTAGGTATATATTATGTTCCTAGTGTCTTTTCCGATTTCTTTTTTTAAATTTAGAGCCGATAAACGAGCAAACGAACCATCCAAAGGCAAGTGTCCACCGTCGCTCATTTTTTACAGGACGACGTCTGCCGGATCAGCTACTAATAAAATAAAACTGAAGAATCTGTTCGTCTGTTTGTTTGTTCGCGCTAATCTCAGGAACTATTTCGTTGAGGTTCGTACAGGTTCGAATTGAAAAATTCTTTTAGTGTTGAATTGTTCATTTATTGAATAAGGCTAAAGGCTAATGTATCTTCAATCAATTAAAGCGGAGCAACAAGTTTCCCGAAGCGAACGAAAGCGTTTTCGTATTTTATATAATGATAGTCTTCTAATGCTTTCTTTATTTGTCTAAACAACTTTTTTCGGCAAGAAAGCAGCCAATGTCAATTAACTATCTCCATACCAAAAATTTACTCGAATCAAAATCTCCGTTCTGACGTCAAAGAAGGACAAACAAACAACTTTCGCATTTACATAAGTATGGACATCTAAGTAGATTACCCGATGTAGGTACTGACTAATATGTTATGTAGTAGGTGTTAATAACATCACGATTTAGAAAGCTTCTGGTAGTAAACCCTATGCTGGGGCGTAGCATCGGATTAGTCAGCTAATACCAGATCATTAGATTAGTGTTCAGTTTGGAAACGTGTTGACAACCAACGTATATAGCTATGACAAGCTTTGGGCAAAATATGTTAGTGCCATAGATGTAGCATTACACTGACGTTTAGAGTTAGTGCTATCTAACTGTGGGTGTTCATAAATTAACCGCTATATTATTATTGGTTGTAAATGAAGTTACGAGGACTAGCGTCATTATAGTCGTCGCAAACCATAACTGTCTGACTGATGAGCTCGTATGTCGTCTCAAATTGTGTGAGATAGACATACTCAACCACGCTGACCAAGAGTAAATTGATAGAATTCACGAAAAAGCATAATTATTTATTTTAAAATATTGTAACATCGATCATTAAAGTAGTTCCGCTAATCAATAACAGTTGGCGTTAGTTGTATAATAACAGATGGTGTTAATTTAGTATTAATGTGAATAAATAATAAAATAATTTAATTTCATTAATTGTAATACAAAATTATTATTGTTTTTATTTTGACATTATGTGAACAATTGTATTTGAGCTAATTGAGTAATATTGAGTATACTTAGTTAAGATGGTTTGTAAAAATTTGTACGCTGGTTGTACCGGCAAAGTATGCTGGGATCTTTAAATCTCTTGCCACTAACATAATTGTACCCATACTTGAACAAATAAATTATTCATTCATTCATACTACGCTGAATCACGCTAACGACTTTTACTTGTAGATTGTATAAGTATGTAAGATCAATGTTCTGAAATCAACTTAGGCACCTTACGAGTGGCACGATTCAGCTTCCACACCTGCTGGGACTGCATCTGAAAGCTCCTAAGGAAAAGTATACACTAGTCGCGATTGCTATCAGCTGCTTCCACCTGGTGGGACGGTTTGCCGGCGTCGTACTAGTAGGGGAACGAGGGGCTTATTGTAACAGAGGTAAGTAGTAACAGACCTTTTTCAATAGCAATTCAATAGTACATTATGATACAAGTGCGCGAAGTTGGTCATTACAGCAAGGCGAGGGCTGTAATAGAGCCAAGACTGTAATGAACAAAGCACACGCGTATCATACGACGTTTTTCAACACACTTGCGAGGAAAAAAACAATTAGGTATCGACATTTTTCAGTCACAAATCAGCAAATTATAAACGAACAAATGTTTGCACAAAACACAAAATGGCGCGGTTTATTTTTTCGCGCGCCGTATCTTTGGTTGAATAACTATGCGCGCGCAGGTTAAGTCCAGAGACACCCAACAATCAGCCACAATATATTAAACTAAATAATTATGTATTTCTAATAAGAATTTACGGTAATTAATGATTTAAAATATTGTATTTTTTAAATGCTTTAATAGATAATTAGATGAAGTATAATCTTATCTTATCAGATTTTGACTAAGTACAACAAGTTTATTTATTTACAAAATAACAAATCTTTTGGTAACAACCTCTTTACGGATATTAAAAAAAAAGTGGAATAAGAAAAACACTAGTGCGGTAATGAAAAGTAAAACGCACTAGTGTGTAATAAACCGCATTCCGGGCGTAAGACTAAAGAAAAAATAGCAACTTTACGAGCAAGTGTGTTGAAAAATCTTTTATCTACACTAATGTTATAACATTCTACTTATGTTTCCAATACTTGACTTATAATTACTACTGTTATAGCGCAGATAACAAAACACTCAATTTAAGCAATTTCACATGATGGTATAATATCCACATCGATATCGTAAAATCTCATTATAACATCGCGCGCTCGCTCCTGATTGGCCCTGCGCGCGCAGCTGCGCTCTCATTGGTTAGATTTTAATGGCGGCAAGTTCACTGTGACAATACACGTACGCGTGAATTTAATGTTTCGCAATGTGTTTTGTTTTTAAAATACAAATTAAATTGCATTAGTGAAGATAAAGTAGTGTATGCAACTGCATATAACACGGGTATTAAAACACTCGTTACTATTATGAAACTCGCTGCGCTCGTTTCATAAACTCACACTCGTGTTTTAATACCCTTCATTATATGACAGTTGCATAAACTACTATTAACGATTTTTTTTCACTTAATATTACAATTATAACGCGCCACGTCACTTTACCACAGCCAGTATCCCGCCAAGCGACGCAGTGAGTGGGTATGTGAAAACGCTTAGTTGTTGACAGGTAACCTATAATTTCATTCACGAAATTTTTTGGTTAGCATTACTTTTTTTGACTAATTGGAGCTTTAAATATTTTATTTCATGCTAAAATATACCTATATATGACGTTGTGTTAAAGTTTTCGAGACCTATTCCGATCCAATACCAAAAAACTAATACCATTGGTATTAGTTTATTATCCCAGTGAATTTCTATTCCGAACGAATACCAGTCATAAACGAATCCCAAAATTATTAAAATGGTATGAAGGTACAGTCAGTAATAAAAATGCTGTGAAATGTGATATTAAGTTATGTAGAGATCATTAAGTTGATTTAATAGTTATCTTGATAAATATTAAAAACTATACCTAGGGGCTTGTTGTAACAAAATCTCGGGGTTTGTTGTAACATGTTACAACTTGCCCCCAGATTGCTGTAAATTACTGTTATTATTTATAATGTAAAATATCTTATTTGTTTTCTTTTACAATGAGAGTGTATAAGAGAAAGACAGAGCGGGCAAAACAGAGTCAGGATGTATACAAGTTAACTGCAGCTGAAGTATTACAAAACAAATGTAGCATTCGGAGGGAAAGTAAGAATTTTGATCGATGTCTTAAATCTCTGTCCAGATAGATGCATTAAGAAGAAAAAGAACCACCTCGGAAAACAAATATCAATTGCAGACGGAAAAAGAAATTTGCTGTTCTGACAGATACTCCTGAAACAGAAGCCTTAAGAATGGAATATGAAGAAAAAATTAAGAAAAAGCAATAAAAGATGATTAAGATAAGGGAAAGGAAAAGGGAAAAGAAAAGGGTAAAAAATTGTGAAAAATAAATATGCTACAAAAAGAATAAAAAAAAGATGAATCTGAAGATTGGCATTGTCTTATTTGCGATGAAGTGTATAGTCATTCAAAAGGTGATTGGGTAGAATGGGTTGTAAGATGTGGGCACATGTAGGGTGTGTCACAGGGGACACTATTTCTTTTGTTTGTATGAACTGTGATTCAGATGAAGACTAAATTCTTTGATGAAATCATTGCAAGGCTGATTATTGTAAGATTTAAATTTAAAAAAATTAATTTACTGTGCTTGTAAAGTGCCAAATTGAAGTACCTACCTATAATAGTAGGTACATTAGTGTAAAAGAAGATAGATAGTTAATAAAAACTAAAATGTCTAATTTGTTGATTATATTAAAAGTATGTTTCAGTTGATTATTAAATAAGGAATACATATTATTATAGAAATACCTAGTTCACTATTGTGGAAAACAAATAAAAATTATTTAAGTTGTGGAAAAATAAATGATTGAAGGTGTCACATTCTTGTTTTTATTGTTGTTAATACTTGCCCCAGCAGTTGTTACAACAAACCCCAAGCCCGGGGTAAATTGTAACACTTCCCATTTTTTAAAAAAACATTAATTGTAAAATAGTTTACTGCAGATTTGGTATTTTTTCGATCTGAATTAATAGAAGAATAGTTACAGTATCAATCAAATTTTAGTTAGTGGTAGTTTTGCCAAAACATTACGAGATATAAAATCATTTGTTAAAATTGTTACAACTAGCCCCTCGCTCCCCTAGGTATATATCGTTAGTCGTTACTTTATCGCTCGCTGCTTTGTAAAACGCTCAGTAAATAAAGCTTAGACTACAGTACTACGGGTTTTCCTCATCGTCGGTCGTTCCCCCACCACCCCCGGCTTACAATATGACATTAAGACTTTGAAGAGGGAGAAGCGCTCTTAGCCTGGCGACTTGCTTCGTCCTAAGATTGACAAAATTAAGCAACTGTGAGTCGTAGTCGATAGTTGGGTGGATGACCGCTAGTGGCAAAATTAAGAATTCGCTTCCATGCTTCGGAGGGCACGTAAAACCGCATGTCCCGATCGTTATCAATAAAATGTTTAGCAGTCGTTAAGCGATGTTGGAGGCCTACGGGCGGCATGAAAACTTCTGACGCTTGGATAGGCCACTAACTCTTCCACCAATCAGCACTGGAGCAGCGAGGTGGAGAATCTTATCACAATTTGATTAAAGAATCTCATTGAATCATTTAAATTATTTCACAGCTTATACACGACATCTCAAAAATGGCAGATAAAAATGCACCTACCTACATACACATCCAATTCTAAAACTATCGTAGCGTAATAGGACGTCTAAATATAAGTAACTAGTACACCATAAGGAAACATACACTAGACATCATATTAATAACATCAAGTCGTTAACGTACTCGGCAGCTGTGATTGAAACATTATTTTATTGGCCGCAAAGGTATATTTAGAGAATATATCCAACAAAAGTACACAGTTTATATCGCGCATTCTCGGCGACGGTTACAAGCCCCTTTTATAAACTTTAACGGTAGTTGTAGGATATTTTTATGCTATTAATATTTTTGCGGTTGCGATTTTTTTCTGTTGAATAAAAAAAACAAAAATGCCTTAGCCCAGTTCATAATAGGCGCATGGGCTCGCGCGGATGCCTCGTAGCAGCCTCGGTTAAATGAACACGCGAGCTTCGCAAGGCAGGCCGAGCGTTTAAAGCCGAGACGAAACAACCGTCCGGCGTCATCGAAAAACAGCGTACGTACGCTGAGAAACCTTTGAGCTCAGACCAATAAACTATAGACGGCGTGCCGTGAACAAAAGCGTGAAGCCGGCAAAAAGTATGCCTCGCCTTGTAATACACACGGCGGCACTCACACCAAAACGACTTTTGTGTTCTAAATAATAAAAAATGAATGAAGCTTTGTGTTCCAAAAAATAAAGTTTAAATTTGTTCTAGTTCAAACTGTCAACATAGGGCATTCTATTGGTTCCGATGTGTGTTTTAGGCACACTTTTGCCGGCTTCACGCTTTTGTTCACGGCACGCCGTCTGTAGTTTATTGGTCTGAGCCTTTGAGCACGTTCCGTTTATCTACAGCCGACGGCACCCCGAGGCAACGTCCGCCTTGTAGTTTTCTTTCAGGCAGGGCAATTTTTTCCGTACCTTAATTTTTGTAAATTTTGCTCGGATTAAAAAAAGACAAATTAATGTACCTGAGAATTGTACTTGCTTATTTACAACCATTTAAAATTAACCGTGAAATATTTTTCAATAACTTCCGTTTGAAAAGCTTGAAAAGTTTGTTAAGGTTTGTTTATAACTATTTCTTTCCTTGCTTGAATGGTAATAGCCCTAGCATAAAGATTGTTTTGTTTGTGAGTATAGTCACTATTTTAATTACCATACCTATAATCTATAACAAAATGTTTTTTTCAACAATGACACGTCTAATCCCTACTCAATATCTCGTACCTTTGGTCACCGACACGGGTACATATCGAAATAATTAAGATACGCGTTTCACACGCGCACATAATCTCTCGACTAATTGGATCCATTACGGAACCTACGTCGCGATACGGGTAATAGCTATAACTTTTAACTTGTTTTTTGATCATCAGATCGGGTAGATTTATCATTAATCAATTGACTTTCAATCGCTTCAAGTGTATAATCATAAGTGCCGACATTATAAGCGCTTCGCACTTTTATGGATTTAAGATGAGAAACGATCTTACAGTCCTTTTGTGGCCGCTCATGATAATTTAAACAGGCCTAGAACAAACTTAAATCGAGACTGTGATGATTAGGTACCTAGTCCCGTTAGTAGAGTTCGTTAATATGCGATAACTGGGGTGGGAAAAGTTATTGATATTAGTCCTGTTAGTGTATGTAGTATTTGTTAGAAAGAGTCTCGTTCTAATCTATTTACAAATGTTGATGATGCTGTTCTTGATAATTAAGATCGGCTTAAAAAAGTAAAACCGGATCCACACCTTTCCAACCGGGACACAATTTCTGGTAAAATAATTTTATGGCACGGTAAAAATGGTACTAGGTTACCATAGGTAACCGGTAGTCTTACCCCGAGAGAACCTTTTCTAAACCTATCATATTAATTTTGTTCGACAAGGAACACGGAAGGTATATTATACAAGTCACTATCACAAACTCAGACATCACCCAACTTCAAGAACAAAAATACCTTCACCTCTTGGTGCGATACCGCCCTTAGACATGGATCTTGCGCCCCATCATTAGAGCTTTCACTAAGGAAATGCAATTTTCTAGAAAACGGTAGCGAAGACTTAAAGGTTTCTCTTTTTACTGTCCGTGGTCGCCGCGGGCTCAGTTACAGCATAAGGCATAAGCATAAGACAACTAGGTTTTGAGTAGTGACCTACTTTACTTGTAATGCAAATTACCTACTTGTTGTGCCTCCGCGCCACGCTTGCTAGCTAATGAAAACAATTTACAAATGAAATGGTGACTGTTAGAATACAAATGTTTATAAATTGAGACTACACAAAATAACGTGTCTGACTAGAATTTCAAATGGTGAGAGGTGAGTCCGATTAGTTATAGTGATACGATCTTTTAACTGTGATTATGATCAGTCGTCTTAATTATTATAATTATGATGATGACATAGTGTGCCATGATACACAACAAAGATAGTCAAGAGTATACCAATATTTAAGCATACAAATTATCATACTACCTATGTATACTTATAAACACTTCCCAATTTTATCAACAGGAAGGGTCTTTGTCCCATTCAAAGAGCGAAATTTTAATTATATAAAACTTATCGATGATTGGTTTGATGTCGCAATAAGTATGCTTAGTTTAACACTACGATCCAGTCGAGATAATTATAAAACAGAGAAAATATGACGTATAAGTCTTCCACAAGAAAACTGATTGAGATACGTGAACGTCGGCTTTGGCACGCTCGCCCCTCAAATGAATATCGCCGTCAAAGAAAGAATGAAGTTATCTCTGTCGAGTAATCGAATCGTCGGTATTACAGAAGGTCCATTTGCATAATAAACCCAGCGCCGTTTCTCAGGTATCCCACATTGCGCTTCTCTCTCGTCCTTCACCTTTCATTAAAGGAAAGGACGAGCGACCCAAGCCATCTCAAACAATGTAACCTATCTTGATACTTGCAAAACTTTCCGCGTACAGTTCAAGTTGTGACACTGCTTTTTGTGATCTCTTATCTGGAATCCCTCGTGTTGTTCGTGGACTAGTTCCTTCACTTTTCGTTTCATCGCACATTGCTGCAATGTCAAAGGTTATCACGGAATTCTATGGTAAAATTGAGCTGCTCAATCTCTTCATTGTAATATTGAGTATGGTTTGACATGTTGCAAGTTTATTTGAATTTCTTAGGGCCCTACATATTATGTCTTCTACGGAAATAGGTGGATATAGGCGGCTCTGGAAATCTAGGTGGCTCTGGATTGGTAGCTAGGTAGCCAATAGCACTTCACATAAGGACTTGTAAACAGTTCAAACAGCTCAAGCGGGTTCTCCATACAAGAAGTAGAAGAATACAAGAACTTTATTTTAATGTCGACCTAATAAATAGAGTTCAAATATCTCTCGCGGTACGTGAAGCGTGTTCAAGTCCGACTCGCACTTCATCAGTTATTAAGAACCGACGCAAATGCCAGAGGTTATTGGTTGTAAAGACCTCTAACCAATCCGCGAAATTCTTAACCAAGGCCTAATTACAGGGTCTTTTATGCCTTGTAAAAGGTCTAATGGTCTTAAGGTCTAATGACTTGAAGTCAAAAAACAATAAACGCCGTAAACATTTAACCACGAGCAACATTTTTGTTTAGATCCGTACGGACTGCGTTTCGTTCCTAAAAAAAGTTGATGCGTTCGTCTCGCGTGCATATAATTATATGAAAATCTTAAAGGATTATGTTCGAGCTGCGGGCGTGCGACAAGAGAATGCAACTCTACCCTGAGAAATGCTTAATGTTTTATTCATTTTATTACGCGGATCCAGCCGTTTCCGTTCGTGGTGTGACTTGCTCTAGAATCGAGGGAAACCACTCAGCAAGCTACTTAAAAATACACATTACCCACACTATTTATAACTCTGATTATGTTCTGTGGTCTGAGATAATTTAGAAGATTGGATCAGCCTATTAGCGGCGCATTCGATTTCAGCGCACTTCTCTTAGCTGAAGTACACAATAGTTCAGCAGAATATAATTAGTAGGTACCTATAAAACGGTATATCTGCTAGCTTCTGCTCCTTACCTGGACTCCGTCTTCCGTTTTACTGGCACAATATTGATGATATTTTTGACGTGATAACTATGAACGCCCAAGACGTTTAATACTGTAGGGCTTTTCACTTATTGACCTGCCATGGGCCTTTTGGTTTCTTGATATTTTTTATTTTATTTGTATTTATACATATTATACGTCCTTTTTTATCTGATATAGAAACAGCAAATAACGTAATCGCATTGATTGTACCTCCGCTATGTTTTAGAGGTTTTTTAACGATCCCCTTCACAAGGCAAAGAAAACATGTCTAAGAAGCTATTCTTTATAAACAAACGTACAAACACATATGTAGGTACGTACGTATTTAGTGGTATTATGGAGCCCTTAGCCTTATTCCTTTTACGTGCTCTTTTTGACTTGAGCCGACCGCAAGCATAAAATATGGGTATTAACCTAAACAAAGTCTGAGCAAACTCTTTGTTGGCTATAGGATCGCCCCAACGTGCTTAATATTTCCAGGACACTTATGAAAGATGTTGTTAAAAAATTATCTACTTTATTTACCTAAACATTATTATTTTTTTACCTGCCTTATTTTTAAACTAGTAGACGCCTTCGCTTTACTTCGAGAAGATTTTTGCTCCGTTCCTATTAGTTGTAGCGTGATGTTATATTATATTATAGCCTAAAACCTTCCTCGATAAATCGACTATCTATCACATAAGGAATGGTTCGAATCGAACCAACATTTCCTTAAATTAGCCCTCCAAACAAACATACAAACTCTTTAGCTTGATATTATATTTGTATCAGATTGAAAAAAATGTAAAAAAATGTGCTTTATGCCTAAAATCATATAATGATAATTATATATTTGATTACTTTTAATTAAGGCTCGTCTACCTATCTACTTGAAGTAAGTCTAGTTGGCGTTTTGATTCCGGGTTAGTAAGTATAACTTAAACACGAGATAAGGCACAAAGTTTCCGTATTTCCTGAGCATTTGGCCACCATAGTTGGATCGCTATTACTATGTAAGGATGTTTAAGAACTACCTGCGTACTTTAGTACTTTCAGTATATTTTACAAAATCATAAAGATGGTGTACCTAAGTAGTCATATAGTGTATTAAATTTTAAATGATTTACGTGTGGGTTTCCCGCGATGTGATGCGACACAGAAGCCGATAAAAAAGCAGGAAACCCGCACGTAAATAACGCATTAGTTTGGACAACTGACGATGTGACGATGATTTCCCGTGATGTAATGCGTCACAGAAGCCGATAAATAAGCGGGAAAACCGCACGTAAATAACGCATTAGTTTGGACTACTGACGATGTGACGATGATAAGAGACAGTGACTGAAAATAATGTACACGGCATAAATAAAATTTCGTAACTACGTTTAATATCATTGAACCTATTCTGCCGTGGCATAACTAAAATGCCGTTAACTGACATCTGATCGATTTTCGACTTTTGATGGTATATTAATAAGAAAAAAAATCTCTATCGACCCATATATGCGGTTTTTTGATATCTTGAATAGTTTTGGAAATAACTATAATAACAATGCCGTTAAATACCTTTCTTTCCGGTGTGTAATAAGCATAAACGCCGTTAAGTAACTTTGGGAGTCTATAAAGCTGCTAAAGTTCAATAACTTATATTTTCTTATAATTTTTTCCTATGATTGTTTCACTTAATTGCCGTGATTTGGTCTTTTGCACATTATAAAGGGGTTAAGAGACTTTAACTGTTTTCTTGTTATTCTTTTTTTAATAGAGGGGATTACGTTTGTTATGCTATAACAACGTTAACTGAAAGAGTTAGACTTAAATGTGGTTAACGAAGTTTAACGGCATTATAGCTTAACAATTGGTATAAGTATATTTTTACCTAATGTACGTAATGAGCCATTAACGGCATTTCTAAAATTAACCAAAGAAGTATTAGTCTTAAAATATTATATTATGTGTTGTTATCTCACAATAATAAGCTATAGTGCCGTTAAAAAATCTCGCCCGGCTCCCGGCGCCGGCGGCGGGGTACGATATTCCTAGTTCCGCGGTCAGGGGTGGGACTAGGGCATTGCAAGCGCTTGCCAGAGAAGGCCGCGTGTCGCTCCATGTCTGTTCTAGCCAATTTTGCAACTATGGCGGATTGTAACTTCAGGTAAGTTGGTTTTTACAAACTTTTGTTGAACATTTCCTGTTTATTGTCGTTTTTATTTCGGCAAAATCCTTCAGTTCTTTATTAAGACAAAATCACAATAATTAAGTAGGTAATTAATTAAGCCTAACTGGAGATCAATATAGGTAAGTCTTTGTCTTAATAACTAAATAATATTACAAAAAATCAAACTTAATCAACTTACAAATCAAGTCAGACGTTTTCCTGAACTTGAAATCATAACTCTATAATTATTTTATATGATAAATATATTCTATAAAAAAAACAAAAAAGTATTTTCCTTAAACAAAACTTTCTTCTAAATATTCTTAATAATTTCGTATATATAAAAAAAATGGTATCGTATAACTTTAAACAGCAAGTATACCTAATGAAATAAAAAACAACTTTTCATCAGAATAAAACTATTATCTTAAAATATTTATTTCATTTCATTTACTCTTTATTGTAAAAAAACCTATAACTAGGTATTACAATGGGCGGACTTAATGCCTAATGGCATTCTCTACCAGTCAACCCTTGGAGACGGTGAGAAGTTTGTGGTAGGTCTTGAGCAACTAGAAATAATTGTAAATATTTATATGAAAATGCTATACAACAATATACTATTATTACATATATATAATATATAATGTCTATACGTAAGTGTATACATACATAAAAATAAGCATAATAATATGAATGACAGAAATAAATACCTATTTATCGAGGGTAGACAGATAATGTTCCCGCACCTGTTTTTTAAAGGACCACAGAGTTGGAGCCTTTCTAATTTTAACGGGCAGGGCGTTTCAGAGTAGTACAGCCTGAATTGTGAATGAATTATAGAGGAAACCAGTATATAAGTAGTATTTAATCAGTCTCTTTGATTTAGGAAGCTTTAATTATTTTTTCATCACCCCTATTCGAAAAAGACGACTTGGTTCGGACATAATGGGTTCCAAAGTTGCTGTTTTCTATTCAGCGGGCCGGAATGAATTTTCATACAATTTTTCCTGCCGGCTAGATCTTTTCCGTCCTATTTTGAATTTAGAACATTTTAGTATTTTGCGCTAAAGAAATCGAACACAAATATTGTTTGAATAAAGAATGTCTGGTTCGACGCGAGGGCCCCGCCAGCTGAATAATAAAAAAAGAAATCATTAAGATCGCTCGAACTATTTCCCGCGTTTTCGTGCATTTTTACGTATTGTTAGAAATTTTGTTTTGTTTTGAAAAAATGAGTTCTTCCAACGATAGTGAAAGTATCCTCCTGATAGTATAAAAACTGAAGCGAGTAATGTGATGAATACTTTATTACCTGCGAAATCCCGGGAAAAATATTTGAAAGCCCATGATAATTTTTTGGAATGGAGAAATGCAAGAGGCGCCAAGAATTTTTCAGAAACTGTGTTTTTGGCGTACTTCCAGAACTTAGCTAAAACTAAAAAACCTTCCACCCTTTGGAGTATCTACTCAATGCTTAAATCAACAGTCAGTTCTAATAACGATATAAAACTGGACACATATTCGAAATTAATAGCATATCTGAAGAGGATTTCTGATGGATTTAAACCTAAAAATCCAAAGTGTTCACAGTCAAAAATGTGGAGACTTTTCTTAATGAAGCACCCGACGAAATCTTTCTTGCCGTAAAAGTAATTAACTATGTATATGGTGGAGTGGACTATTATAGTAAAATATAGCCATAGTGTTTTAAATAGCTGAATAATAAAAAAAGAAATCAAATTAAGATTTCGTTTTCAAATTAAAATTAAGTTTTCGTGCATTTTTACGTATTATTTTCTATTATATATATATATATTATTTTCTCATAGTGGGTGATGAAAAGTAGAGTGTATCACTCGGGTGCAAGTATATTTTTGGCTCGGGCGACGTACTTTGAATCCCTCGCTACGTTCGGGATTCTACTAAAGAATCCCTCGCTACGCTCGGGATTCTACTCTAGAATCCCTCACTTCGCTCTGGATTCAAAAAACGCCCTCGCCGAAAAAATATTACTTTGCACCCTTGTCATACAATCTACTATTAAATGTTTATGTCAGAACTTGTACCGACACGTGCATTTTCTTTAACAGGTAAATATTTCCAGAACAACAATTTGTGAGAGGGAATGATGCTTGATAATTTTTCAAGTATATCAGCTTTTCTTTTAGGTTCGACACATTTCGGTTCAGTTCTGAATTCAAATTTCATTAAACTTGGATTTTTGAGATATTTATCATTCACGAAACGAAGAGAAACATACATGGTATCTTCTAAATTGTTTTTATGCATCAGATCATAACTGTCACGGGTAAAACAGACTTCTACCGTATTTTTTAAATAAGCCCTTGGGTTGGATATTTGCATTCTTCTTTGTGACACGTAATTTGGTATATACAAAAAATTTTTGAGTGACATAGACTGTAAAATTACTTTTGAGTTATTAATTGAAGATACACATACTTCAAAATCGGTGAAATCATAGAGTTTGCCTTTTTTCATGGCCAACTCTACCTGGTGATGCACTTGGTCACTGCTCATAAATGTATGACCAGGCTCAAAGTAATAAAGAACAATTTTTTTAATAGCAATGGCTTCACTATTTATCATGTGAACAAGCATTGAGTATAAAAGCCAGTTTTTGTTTTGTGCACTACAATTATCAATCTGTTTTACCCGTGACAGTTATGATCTGATGTATAAAAACAATTTAGAAGATACCATGTATGTTTCTCTTCGTTTCGTGAATGATAAATATCTCAAAAATCCAAGTTTAATGAAATTTGAATTCAGAACTGAACCGAAATGTGTCGAACCTAAAAGAAAAGATGATATACTTGAAAAATTATCAAGCATCATTCCCAAAATGCACGTGTCGGTACAGGATCTCACATAAACATTTAAAAATAATTAAAGCTTCCTAAATCAAAGAGACTGAATAAATATTTTAAGATAATAATTTTATTTTGATGAAAAGTTGTTTTTTGTTTAATTATACTTGCTGTTTAAAGTTATACGATACCATTTTTTATACATACGAAATTATTAAGAAGATTTAGAAGAAAGTTTTGTTTAAGGGAAATACTTTTTGTTTTTTTTTTATAGAATATATTTATTGTATAAAATAATTATAGAAGTTACCATTTTTTATATACTTACACGAAAATATTTAGAAGAAAGTTTTGTTTGAGGAAAATACTTTTTTGTTTTTTATAGAATATATTTATCATATAAAATAATTATAGAGTTATGATTTCAAGTTCAGGAAAACGTCTGACTTGATTTGTAAGTTGATTAAGTTTGATTTTTTGTAATATTATTTAGTTATTAAGACAAAGACTTACCCATATTGATCTCCAGTTAGGGATAATTAATATTATTGTTTTCTCGAAGAAAACCACAAGTTGCTATTACCGACTTAATTATTGTGATATTTACCCTTATAAAGAACTGAACTTTCCTCACAAATTAGTTATAAGTTTAATTCAATAAATATTATGTTTTACGAAACCTTGGTTATCATTTATTAAAAAAAAATCTTTATTTTGTTTCCCTAGTTGAATAATCATTTTATACTTAGTCTAATATTTTTGCTATTATTTCGCTATAACGCCGTTAACGTAAAAAGTTTCTCAGTTTAACAACGTTTTAGCGTAACAATGAATCAAATTTTTCCTGTGAATTAGTAACCATTTGTAATTTTGTAGACTAAAATGCGGCAAAATACCCATAACGGCATTTAAGTCTAACATAAATCAGTGCTGTATAACCTGATGTTAAGCTAAACCAGGGTTATGGACTATAGCGTCATTTTAGCTTAACATTTATGAAACCATTTATAGTGCTTTAAAATTCAATACTATTGTTTTAAATAGAAACACTAAAAAGCCGTTAAGGTCTTCGTAACGGCATTTTAGTGAATTATTTCCGAGAAATTAGAAACATCAATGATTACCAAAAACGAAAAAAGCATTTTTCATTATAATTAAATCATATTTATAATATGGCAGAAAAGTAATTGAAAAGTATTTTACTTCACGGATTTTTTGGTGCTTTTAGGTCTCAAATTGGTGATGTCATTGTTAAGTTACATAGGTTTACTTTTTCGCCGCGTTTTTTGCTCATAACTCAAAATTGAGTTTAGGTAGATAACGGCATTATAGATATACCACGGCAGTATTATTATTCTGTGATTTTGTTTAAAACCATTCACAGTTGGGATCACAATACTTTATACTAGTAAGTACTAAGAATTGTATTAAATAGTTAGAATCGTATTTAATACATAAGTATAAAAAAGCAACTATTTGTAAATTCTTAATAAAAACACAATTATTATTTAATAATACCTCCCCGTTATTCCTTAGCGAGATACTCGTATAAAGAATAAAACTTCAAAAACCACTAACAAGTATCCGACATTAAAATCCAATTAAAACCAAAAAGGTTTTTGAAACCATGAAGCGAACTAATCCGACAAGACAATAAGCTTCAAAAACATATCTGTAAGCCTGCCCATCTTTAATTCAAATTAATTTAAAAACAGTATCATCAATACCGCTAAAGTGTTGAAGACCACCTCTCCGCTCACAGCGGGGAGTCGAAACAAAACTTAGTGAAATCAATAACGTAATGAGAAAATTGCGCAATATAAATGCACAGACTAAATAAGGAATAGAACTGTTCAAAACAATGTCTTCTGAATGAAGATCTATACTATGCGAACACATGTGTGACCCTGCATTAGGATTTCACATATCGCGGGTGGCATGGACAACACGAACACCCCACTGACTAGCATGACCCGAGGACAAACGTTTATCTCACACACAAATACCTAACCCGGCCGGGAAATGAACCAGGGAACCCTCAACTCACAGGCATGTTCACTATTTATTCAGCTTCGGGGTCTAGCCAACTCCTTGTGAATTACTAGTTAGAAACTCGTTACATTAAGCAATTAGTTTAGTTAATTTTGTTAAGTACATATAATTCTATTGCTGTACATGACTATTGACTACATATTTAATTCATGAAATATTCGTGAAATTATTTTTTATAAGTAACATTTGTCATGATTATAATTTTTGTAAAGATATCTTTATCTAAAATTTTAACAGTTAAAATTTTTATAAGCAGTTTTAAAATAACAAACTAAATCGGACTGGATTTAAGACAACGATATTACCTACCACGTCAAACCATATAAAAATTAAAACAATTATAGTAAATTGATAAAATAAAATTAATTGCCATTTCTACACTTCATGTGGTCTGTTATTGATCGCCAATCGACTTTGAATTTGGGCGCTAAGACAATGATGCAACGGCGAGTGGTCAATCACTGACCAGTGACTTGTACTTTGAAGATGTTCATTGTATACTTGTATAATATAGTATCTGTATACTTGTACTTATTATAGAACATTACAGAACGCACGAAGAAAATATTTTTATTAAATTAATCACTGTAATTTGATGCAATAAATCTTCATCTAAGTTTTTACACTATGCTACACTAATTATAATAAACAAGAAAGGCTTTTTTTATATTTTTATTTCCAAAACTACTAATTTCAAAAATTCTTCCGCTTTTAAATTGCTCTATATAGCATAGCATAGCCTATTTTTATTTAAAAAATATAAAAAATAAGATGATAATAAGATGATGATGAGATGATGATCCTCATAATAAATGACGAACTAAGTCGCGACGTTTGTACCAGAGGAGTATATCTGGAAGCATTTCCTTGCCTGCAGATGTACATCCTTAATCGTAATCCGTAACCATGATTTCATAATGCCAAAATGCACTAGATGAAATTGTAAACTATAATCATAACTTCATTTTGTCCATATCGTTATTGTTTGATTATTTATTGCAGTCTGTAATAAATAATCTAACTGCGGCGAATGCAACGCCGGTACGGGCCATTTGCGCAACAAGACATGACACTCGAAACATAATTACTATTAAGACACTTTGATGATGTGCCGTATTGAAGCTCGTGTTTATTACAAAGCTTAATAGCATTAATTAGTCAACCAAGTTTCGCAAAGGAACCCTACTGAAGACAATATTCATCGGGTACAAGGTCGAAGGAATAATGAAAACGAATTAGTACATTTGCTCATCAAGTTGCGGCATCGTGAGTAGGATTACCATGTAACGATTGGAATAATTCGCGCAATCAGGTGGATAGTATAAAAAGTCCAGACATTTTTTTTTAATTTTCGTATACCTATAGTCCGTTTTTTTAGAATAGAGTTAACTACAAAACAAATATGGCCGATAATTGTCAAAGTCACAGTAGTCAATAAGACACTGACATTACACATGTACAGTAAAACCAACTTAACCTTGAAATGAAGAGAGGCGCTGTCAGAAGCATTGGGCCAATCATCGAGAGGTAGTAACTGACTGATGAATGGCCACAATGTACTTATGAATGACTTTTTAACATGGCGGCGTTAGTTCCAATTTTTGTCATTTCAGAGATATGTTGGTGGCAATTATCGAAAAAAATGTCAAACATGTCAAGTTCTTGTTGAAATGCATGTTGAAATTATTCATCTGTGAAAAGTAAAGTTGATGGATTTGCACAATATATGAAATTTATTCATTATTATTGTAATTTAAAATCAGTTTTTGGTGTAAAACACAGGGCGATATACCGAGTGAACCGATTGAATTGTTTGTAAGTTGTTTCACGCGTGTAACATTGTGGAAATTTGATGTTTCGGAAACTCAGTGATTTGTTTTGTAGTTAACTCTATTCTAAAAAAACGGACTGTATATCTATTAGTCACACAAAACAATTTTTCGTTTTTATTAATTGTGTTGAAAAACGAAATCTATTGCAATTTGCATGGAACTGATTAGGAAAAGATAGAGGGGGCACGGAGCCCGAAATGATAAATAAAAAAATTCGTTCGTTGCACTCTTTAAAAAGTCTGACTCGAAAAACCCTGGATTTTTTAATTATTTACTTAATGTCCTGAAGAATTGAACGCCACTATAGAAAACTGACATTTCGACCATGTCGAGGTAAACCCGCTCCGTTCGTTCCGTTCTGGACACGTCCGGATTAATTCGGGCAGTTGGTTCCCCTAATCGCGAGAAATGATTGAGCAGTTTTATCCACGCCTGTAATTTAGTCATAATGTCATATCAAACATTAGTATCGTACACTCACAAATCATGTACACCGACGACGCAGATTTCTACATTGGAAAGATATTTCGATAGGTTTCTTTATTGTAACCGCGGACCCTCACATGCACGAACGTTTTGTACATTGCACGAATGTGTGTGCGACTACGCGAAAATGAAGGGTTCGCACTTTGTTGTGCGTCTATCCGTTATAGCGTTGACAGCTTGGAAAAGCGTGAATAATAAATAATAATAACTTAATCGTTTGGGAAAGTCGCCCTACACTTATGTGATTGTGCATTTACGTCTTGTGAGTAATGAGCCTAACAGCAGATGCAATTATTTTAGAAGGTTAATTTCGGTCAAGAATCTAACTTAAATGAATAAACAGCGAAAGTACTCTTGGACTAGTAGTCATTTTTAGGTACATAATTGACAGCGTCTTTAAGCCTATTTTTGTAATGTCATCCTTATATTCGCTTAAACACATCAGCTAAATCATCTTTTTTCTGTGCTTATCACACGTACGTCACACATTTTATTATTTAGTCTTTCAAGTAAGTAACATCCATTCCACATTTAAAGCCCACATACGTTTACTAATAAAACAACGATAAGTAATAAAGAGTTTTCACAATCTTTTATTATCTATTAACTAGCTGACCCGGCAGACGTCGTTCTGCAACATATCGTTAAACGCACACATAGGGTACCGTACCACCCAGCGATATTCAAGATTCAGTACTTCTACTGTCCAGTAGTAGTTTCTTGATTGTAACTTTAGAAAAATTAGCGCGATGAACCAAACAAAATCCTTCAACACGTAGGTATGTTTAACTTTAGTGAAAATTCGGTAACGCAAAACAACAAAACATATAAAGTACATAAATCTCCTAATAGTGCCATCTAGCGTATTGTGAGTGAACTGTAACTTTACAAATGACAGCTAGCTTTTTTGCATCGATAAATGAACCATTGTAATAATAGATGTCGCTGTAAGGCAATAAAAAAGGGAGAGTTGAGCCTGAGAATGTTTTGTTAAAAATACGTTTAGAAATATTCATAAAAGTACAATAAATTACATAACTAAACCTGCCTAAAGAATCACTCTTTCTATTGTTGAAAACCGTATAAAAATCTGTTTCGTAGTTTTCGAGTTAATCGCGTCCAGACAGACAGACAAACAGAAAGACAGAAAACAGGACTTCTTTTTATAATATGTAGTGATATAATGTGTAGTGATAAATAATTATTTTGGTTACAAAACATATATACCGAATTTTAATAATCGACATTTTACTACCTATCTGTTTTAAAACAGCTGTGTTATCTTTCTATGAGAATTAACAGAAACCTGAGCTAATTTTGTAATGCCTCCGGCAAGGAAATGAGACCGTTTGGCGTACCCTACTTGCAGTTCTTGTTACTGGACGTGCAGACATTTATCTGGTCCTATTATTTATCTAATGTAACAAAGTTATATTATGGTATCTAGTAAGGTACTTAAGTCTATGGTATGAGCTTCGATCGCCAACAACTGTGTGGTCAATTCTTACAACAGTACTAGTTAATGTCATCATGAGAGTGTATTAGTCAGAAAACGTATAATCCGTGCGCAAGGAAGGTAAGTAAGGAACCTTGTCGAAGTAAATCGAAAATGACAGCTGTTGTCATGTAGAGTTGTGGAAGCATTGAGAAAAAAGTGCTAAAGAAATGAAATAATTGCTAATTATCTCTTATTTAAAATAAAACTCAATCAAAAATCCACGCGTACAGGAAACGCAACTACATAGCATAATCGAGCTTCGACGTGAGTTTGCTAACGCTACGGCTCACCGACGAGATGTGCGCTTTTCATTTCCAAAAAGTAGTATTCAACTGTGATTATAACCTGAGAATATAATATTGTTTTCAGCAATGTGAAATTTGCCAATTTATTGAGGGTTCTGTTAAGCACAACCGAATCCGAAGTATCCGGATTTAAACAGAACGCCAGTATTTTCAATGATCATTTGGGTGTCAAATTACTTACCGTACGTCGATTGTGCAGAATTCTCGCACAGGTTTTTCACAACTATATTGACTAAGAATTATTCTACAACTATATTGATAAGAATTATCAGAATTACAAAACAGCTGTATATTTTTTTATTATTTATTTTTTTACCAAAGTGTACCTAAATGGTGATTTTATAGCAATCCTGTCTGGAAAACGCCAGTTACAACTACATACATAGAAGTACTGCATACATTTACAAGCACCATACAAACATTAATTTGTGGTCTACAAATGTTGTCTATGGTCCTCATACTAAAAGTAAGCTTCTTGCAGCTTATGAAAAAACGGAAGTGCTTCAACCCCATTTTTTGTGTGTGTGCGTGAGTGTAGCAACACTAGCAACAACAAAAACAAAAGGAGATAGACTTTGTACGTTTCATGGGAGAGAAAGGGATGAAACTATTGCTTAGGTACATACGTCTTTGTAGTGGTGATTGCTTATTGGTGGTCTGCTTATTTTTTATAAGTCTATGGGAAAACCAGAAAAATCTGGCAACATTTAGTCCCGCCATCCCACTAAACAATCTCTCCTGATACCATAATCCACCATACACCATCGTAACAAGAATTAATATCCATACTAATATTATAAATGTGAAAGTGTGTTTGTTTGTTTGTTTGTTTGTTTATGACTCTTTCACGTTGCAACATGGCTATTATATGGTATGGTTTATGTGTGTGGAGATAGTTAGGAGGGTGGAGAGTGACGTAGGCTACTTTTTACCGCTAAAAAACATCTCATTCCCATGGGAAAATCGATGTTTTGTTAGTTGCTAGATATTTAGTTCCGGATGTTGTTAATAGATGGTGTAAGTAAAATTCATTTGCAAGTTCTGAATCACGCTATCAAATACTACATGTAATTTACTTATGTCATATGCAAATGTGATATCTGATGTTCCAGCATATCATATAATAGGCTACTGTTTAGCCGAGATTCCTACGGGAGTGGGACCTACGCGGCTGTTACCTACGGGTCCCGTAGCGAAGCGCGGGCGGTTCTCTAGTAAACTAATAAAATTTCCTGTCTTATGAAGGTACTTATGTTGCCATGGATAGCCGTCATCTCACACTCACCTTGAAAGTACAGTGATAGGATGATTGAGTAACTTTGAGCAACTCTATCTTTAGCAAATTATATTTACAACCTTATGAACCTTGGCAATTTATTTAACAAATGCTATAGTAACTTGACGACTTAACATGCATTAATTTATTAGCAAACACCTTGTTACAATAAAACAATTTGTGCATAATTTATTGAGTAACAAAATATTTATGAAGATCATTGAAAGAACCTTTTAATATTTGTTACACTCCCACTACTATGTTTTCTGTCACAGTGGTTAATACACAGTACCTAGCGTAATTTATTATTAGTATTAAATTACAATATTAATTACAAATTAATATTATCTAATCTGCAGGCCCGGATCTAGGGGGGGGCAAGCCGGGGCCCATGCCCCGGGCGGCAAATTCAGGGGGCGGCCAAATTCACACTTCACGGACCAATGGACAACTCTTCATTTATTTAACTTTGACCACGGAATAAATAATAGTACAAGCACAGGAATTTCATGGCCATATCAACTTGACCGACACCCTGAGCGCGGAGTGAGACGTGCTGCACGAACATTTTATTATTCGCGACGCGCGTAGGCATAGTTCATAACTTTTAGCAAAATAGAACCGACTTTAACGCCGAAAAGTAACAATCGGTTCAGTTAAACGCGGTTAATATTCCTAAATCCTTCTCCTAAGTCTGATAAACACGATGCTGAAAACCGTATTAAAATCGGTTCAGCCAAACAATATGCCTAAATCCATCCACCCATCCATCCATCAGCGTTTTTGCGTCCACTGCTGGACATAGCCCTCCCCTAATTTGCGCCACTCTAACCGGTCCTGCGCCTTCTGAAGCCAGCGGATGCCCGCTGTCCTCTTCAGGTCATCAGACTACCTGGTCGGGGGGCGTCCTACGCTTCTTTTTCCGAGACAGGGCCTCCACTCGAGGACCTTTCTTCCCCAACGGTTATCGGTCCTTCCAGCTATATGGCCGGCCCATTGCCACTTCAGCCGGCTAATTATTTGAGCTATGTTGGTTACCCTCGTTCGTCTACGGATCTCCCCATTTCTGATTCGATCACGTAGAGAAATACCAAGCATAGCTCTCACCATAGCCCGCTGCGCGACTTTGAGCTTGTGGATTAGACCAATCATAAAGCACCACGTCTCGGAGCTGTATGTCATCACTGGCAACACACACTGCTCGAACATCTTCGACTTCAGACACTGAGGTATTTTGGACGACAAGATGTGACGTAATTTCCCGAACGCAGCCCATCCGAGTTGCATTCTACGAGTGACTTCTTTCTCGAAGTTGGACTTACCCATTTGGATCACTTGTCCCAGGTAAATATATTCGTCTACAACTTCGAGTACAGCGCCATCAACAACGACCGGTACGGGCGTGACATGAGCATTCGACATGATTTTCGTCTTGTCCATGTTCATCTTAAGACCCACTCGTTGTGAGGCGCTGTTCAAGTCCCCGAGCATTGTACTAAGTTCTTCCATGAATCTCGCCAAAATTACTATATCGTCGGCATACCGCAGGTGTATGATGTATTCGCCAATGATATTAATGCCACGTCGTTTCCACTCCATCAGCTTGAACATGTCTTCCAGCGCAGTGGTGAACAGTTTTGGGGATATAATGTCCCCTTGTCTGACACCTCTCTGCAGCTGAATGGGGTTCGTTGCTGTGTCGTGTGTCGTGTACTCTGACGGATATGGTGGCTGATGATAAATACTTCAACACCTCGATATACCGGTAGTCGATTCGGCACCACTGGAGAGAATTTAGTACCGCCCAGGTCTCGATAGAATCGAAGGCTTTCTCATAGTCCACATAGGCAACACATAGCGGCTGATTATAATCCTCGGTCTTCTGTATCATTAGGTATTTTTGTTTACAGGTTGTAATTATGAGTGTGCCAAGAAAAAATCTATAAGGAGCGGAATATAGGAAAAAGGCTAAATATAAGGAGTTGCAGGGAAAACAATGCGCAGATAACATGAAAAATTGGCTTCGCAGAGGGGTATCTACTGCAACTTCCGAAGTTGATATTGAGTTAGAGGATGTTTCTGGCACTTTACTCGATCAAATGGATCAAGATTTTACAGTGCCAACTTCAGCATCTTTATCGATGTGCGAAGAGCAACCTGAGCCAGGCCAGTGATTTCGCGCTGCGCCGCGCGCCGCCGCGAGACGCATCTCAATGGCGCGAGGTGCATCGTAAAATCGTTGGCAACACGACGCCTCGCTGTGCAGCGAGACGTCGCGCGACGCAGTGAGAAGACGCGCGGCGCAGCGGAATGTGTCTACATTCGCCACGTGCTCTTCCTCTTCTGCAGGAAGTCCGATTATACCAAGATCCCAGTCTATCATTATAATTTCACTTTTTTCACTCACACTCGACCGAACCGCATCAATTCACCACGAAGTCTGGACGGACGGCGGCGGCCTCGGCTGCGCCTCGCGGCGTCGCGCGGCTTTGGGAAGCGCAGCGCGGCTCTTGCACGCCGCGCGTACCCACGATGCACGGCTGCGTAGCGATGCACCGCGCTACGCCGCGAGGCGTCACGAGACGCAGCGTTGCATGAAGCAACGTATTCTGAATTCTCACAATGAAATGTGTATCTTTTCGTGTAGAAAATAAAGTTCTATTTTGAGCCGCTCTTTGAACGACTGCGCGTAGCGTCGCGTCGCGTCTCGTCTCGGTGTGAGTTGACCCTATGTGGTACAGGACGTTGGCTAATTGCGAAAGGGTTAAAAGATCTTGGCTTTTATTTTCTAAGACAAAAAATGCAATTTTTTGTGCGTGATCCAAGATTTATCAGAAACTATGAACAATGATGGATGCAATGTTTCCGGAAGGCCTAAGTAGGCTTTGTCCAAATTTCAAACAATTTGTGGACATCTGAGAGCTGGAATTATAATATGGATGATAAAGATGAAAATAAACATAAGTACTTAGGCGGGGCGGCATTTTTCAGTTTTTGCCCCGCCTAAAAAAAAATGAAGATCCGGGGCTGCTAATCTGTAACTTTAGCCATAACGGGAGCTACGTGTAAAATCATTCCTACACTATGGAGATTTCCTAGCTTTTTTCTCTCACGAATATTGCCCGTAGCAATTGATGATTGTAATATTTCCGAAAATAATTTCAAATATGATCACAAATTGTCCTCATCAGAGACAGTTACTTAGCTACAAGTGAAAGAAAATATAAATATGTATGAGTATGTAGTTTAATCATTTTAAGAATGGTAACTGTAGCTGAGTGACAAATACTGAACCAAAAACCATCAACTTTGCATAAGGGTTCAATTCGTTTCACGTGCACTAATAACAGATTTTTGTCAAAACAAGTCGAAAGCACCAACTATTAAAACAAATAAAATGTGTTTATCTTCAAGAGGAGAAAACAACACCTTGACAAAAGGTTACAAATGCATCTCAGATAACAGACATCTCATTTGATACTGATTACACAAGACACTACGGACAGACACGACAGGGGCAATGACCCATTTGTACCCTACATAGTACAGTCTAACAAAAACAATTCAACAAAACAAAAAATCATTTGATATTTATATCCGGCACTCTTCATTGAAGCCTTAATATTTTAATCACACTAATAACATTATCGTCTTACGTATTGTTGTCAATCAACCGTAATCTTGTAAGATAAAGAGTGTCAAATTAACAAACGAAATCTCAACTGTAATAGAGCCATTACAATAGATGTAAATTGATTATATTATTTATTAATATAACATTCATTAAGAGTATCTATTAACGTTGATTAAAACATGAATTAGAAGCAGTTCTCGACTTCTCGTGTGGAAGAAAATCGTGATATCTTTGGTGATATGGATATTCGTGAATGATGTCGCAACTAATATTTACGGATATGTACTTTTATATTTATTATGGAATTAAGATAATAAACAAGCATACTTACTGCTCCAACTTTAGACTGCCGCGCATAAAAACTGTGCCCGACTCAGAATAAAAACGAAATCGGGACTAAGATGGTTAGTCCAGTTAGAAGAGGCTGTTGTTAGAAATTTTAGTGGGGCAGTACATTAGTACGTATGGGGTAGGGTTAGTGATAGCCTGATAGCAAATTATATAATAGTACCCAGAAACATCAACATCAAAATTATAATTCTGATAAAATGTTAAGAAACCATTGCATTCCATAAACTTTAGTTCATACTGACGACTGATGGATTTTATAGTAAATTCCGATGAAACAATATTGAAGTCATATGAAATTAATGTCACAGATAATTCCACGATTAACGACAACAAATTACGCAGGCTTTTACGTTATTCTTTGTACGGTAAACGTTGAGTATAAAATTTAAATTTTATAGGGTCAATTAATAAAATTTGGTATTCAGAAAGTACATATGTTTTTTTTTTTACTTGTGCGTGCTTTATAAATGTTGGTTTTGCGCGCTCCAGCCGTCGGACAAACAAAGGGTTGAATTCATTTGCTTTACAAGGAACGCCACTCATATTTCACCTTGAGAAGTGTTTGTATGGAGATTGTGTTTTCTTTGAATTTAATATTTGACGGCTTAAGGCACTGTGTTCACCGCTGTGCATAGAGCTAAATGTAAGTTTTTTATTATGGTTACTACAAATATTTTCGATTTAAAATTTTATTTTAGAAATTAAATACATCCTTGTAAGTTTACTTGACAGCTGCGCTGGTTATAAAATAATCGAAATTTAAGTGTTTTTAACCTATAGCCTGCGCTTAATTATAACGTTACCTCAACTGGACTCTAATACAATTAATTGAATAATGAGCTTTATATCAAGATATGTAAGGTTAAAGGAGAATGGGCACTTTTGTATGGGGTGCGTACCAACCCTTGTAACAAGTTGCGACTTGTATAAACATGTTGTCCTGGGACTGTTATATGGTATGCATACAAAAATATTTAATAACTGAATGCAGGTAAAGAATTATTTGCATTCCAATGTTTTAAAAGTTTTGTAATAATTAAGCCCTATTTTAGGGTTTCAATTAAATAAAAATATGTGTTACACACATGAAGCAAAAAAATATAGATAGGAGACGGCCTAAACAACTGTGCACTGTGACTCAACTAGGTCCTGACGTCATCATCACAGTAGGCGTGGCCTAAAGTCAGTTTACCGTCGGCGCCCGTCTTGTGCACAACGTTATGGACGTTTAAATTTTCAAAGAAAAGGATGAAGTGCTGTCTACTCGACATTAGATGGCGACACTTTTCTTATATTTTGAGTCCGTCCCTGTTATATCCTACATTTATTGACATCTAGTGTGAGATAGTGAAACTACATAGTAAAATCGATATACAACGAAGCGAGTAGTTTTGCTATTGACCGTTATGCCCGGGATACACGAGGCTAGTTTTTCAAGCTTGGATAGCAAGCTAGTGTCAGTAAGCTAGCAAGCTAGTACTTCTGGCTTCGTGTAGACAAAACTAGCTTCATTTATAAGTTATATTTTATGAAGCTAGAAGCCAGAAGTAGGTACTAGCTTGCTAGCTTACTGACACTAGCTTGCTATCCTAGCTTGAAAACTAGCCTCGTGTATCTCGGGCATTAGATGGAAAATAAACAAGTGGGCGGAT
Source organism: Hesperia comma (assembly GCA_905404135.1). Classification (NCBI taxonomy): domain Eukaryota; kingdom Metazoa; phylum Arthropoda; class Insecta; order Lepidoptera; family Hesperiidae; genus Hesperia; species Hesperia comma. Next base: position 6,338,692 of record FR990021.1, on the reverse strand, counting down.
GGTGGGCGGGATCTAACACCCCCTCGCCCCGCAAAGTGTCACGCGTTCTTTCTTAGGGAAATCTACATACAACGTCTCCTCTCTATATTTGCTTCATGATTACACATGATTTATTAAGTTTTTTGTTAGTGTTATTACTCGTATATAAGTCGTTTACATATCTGTAACCATACCTAAGGTAAATAAAATTAAGTAAAAGAAAAATTCTCCAGCCATTTTTTTATTGTTCATCAATAATAATATCGTCTAGAAACGTAGCAGGTAACAAAATGCAAATCTAACACCTCTCTTGACAATAATTCGTGTCTCACTCGCTGTCGAATCAAAGAGCGTCCACAAGTCACACAATGTTGATTCATAGTTCAAAATATAGAGGTCGTAATCAGAGGTCCATAAAACAAGCGTAGGTCAACGGTTTCCACTTAAACGGTTAAATAAAACTGATTTATACACAGCGCAGTCACACAACGAACGAACGATCGTGCACGACTGAGTAGCCAGCCACAACTCACTTGACGATATCGAGAAACAACGTGACAGGGTTAATTAGCCAATCATAAAGCACATTATATGAAATGAAATGAAATGAAATGATTTATTTCGAACTTGGTTTTTACAAACACTTTTCGAATGTCATCTACGCCATCGCTTCCACAAATCCCTACGATGAGTGGCCTTGGTAGAAGAAGCGGCAAGAAACTCCCAAGGAGTTTCTTTTTTCTTCCCCACTCACAGTTACAGAGAGCACTTATGCACTTAAGGCTATATTTCAAACTCATGTCCAGGCTGTTTCATCTTGAAAATATTCATCCAGTTTATAATAACCCTTCGTCATAAGAATGTCCTTAACATGAGTTTTTAGCTTACAGTATGGCATTTCCGTTAATTCTAACGGAATTTTATTATAAATTTTTACGCATCTACCCATGAACGAGCCACTAGTTTTACAAAGCCTAAAATTTGGTACAATCAGCTTAGCCTTATTCCTAGTATTAATATTATGGACATCACTTTTCTTTAAAAAACTATCATGGTACTTTTTAACATACATAATATTATCCAAGATATATTGTGATGTAACAGTGAGTATATTAACTTCTTTAAACAGATCTCTCAGCGAGTCCCTAGGTCTGAGGTTGTAAATTGCACGCACTGCCCTTTTCTGTAATATAAAAATAGATTCAATGTCTGCAGCTGTGCCCCACAACAACAAACCGTAGGACATCACACTATGAAAGTAACTAAAATAAACTAGTCTTGCTGTTTCCACGTTAGTTAAGAGCTTTACTTTCTTAATAGCGTAAGCAGCAGAACTGAGTCTCCCAGACAAGGCTTCAATATGGGGACTCCATTGCAACCGAGAATCTATCGTAAGGCCAAGAAACTTTGTAGAATTTACTAAGTCAAGTACTTCCCCATTTAAAAGTATGTTAGTTGGCACCTGTTTTACATTCGGTAACGTGAATTTGACACACTTGGTTTTTTTCGCGTTTAACATCAAGTTATTACAAGTAAACCAGTGTAGTACCTGCGAAACAGTATTATTCACATCGTCAAAGCAATGTTTTCTTCTATCTACTTTAAAAACTAAGGATGTATCATCAGCAAACAATACAGTTTCACACAAATCCCGAGTAAAATGAGGAAGATCGTTTATGTATATTAAAAATAGCAATGGTCCCAGTATTGATCCCTGAGGCACACCCATAGAAATGTGTGCTCCTGAGGACTCTATACCATTAATCACTACTTTTTGTACACGCTCAGACAGGTAAGACTTTATAAGGCTAAGTGATAGTGCTGAGATACCATAATGCCTAAGTTTATTTATTAATATGTTGTGATCAACGCAATCAAAGGCCTTTGAGAGGTCACAGAATATGCCAATAGCATCCTGTTTGCACTCCCAGGCAGTAAAAATATGCTTGAGAAGAGCAATGCCCGCATCAGTAGTATTTTTTCCTCTCGAAAAACCGAACTGATTTACATGAAATAATTTATTTTTAGAGAAATGTGACAGCAGCTGGTTGTAGATAATTTTTTCAAAGATTTTACTAAGAGCTGGTAAAATAGATATTGGTCTATAATTAGTGGGGTCGCTTTTTTCACCAGCTTTAAATAAAGGTATTATTTTACCATGCTTCATTAAATTAGGAAAGCTGCCATCATCTATACATTTATTAAAAATAATACATAAATGTGGTGCAATGGAGGCTATAATTGATTTAATGACAACTGTAGAAAGACCCCAAAGATCAGTTGACTTTTTAATATTAATAGAATTGAAGGTTTTTACTATTGTATCAAAAGTGATGTGGTTAAATGTAAATGAATTATTGCATTTATCAACACATGACTCCATAATATTCAAAGCTAGCTGAGGGCTGGCCTGCAAGTTTTTTGTAATTTCATGTGGTATTTCCGAGAAGAAATCCTGAAATGTGCTTGCAACTGCATCATCAGAAGACACATTTTTGTTGTTGACTATTAAGGCAAAACTACGATCATTAGATTTAACTTTACCTGCTTCTTTATTAATAATGTTCCAAGTGGTTTTAATTTTATTTCCAGAATTCTTGATTTTATTTGATATGAAGATCGACTTAGCTGTTGCACAGACTTGTTTAAAAATTTTTGAATACCTTCTTACATAATTTATAAATTCTAAGTCTGTGGAAGTAGACTTTTTTGCATAGAGTTCAAAAAGTCTTATTCTGCTTTTATATATTCCTGTTGTTGCCCAATCACTAAATTTAGTTTTTTTAATGCTACATTCAATTCTTTTTTCCTTAAAATTATTGTTAAATTCGTACTTTATTAAATCAAATACATTGCAGTATGCTTGATTTGGTGTATCATTATAATTAATATTTATTGAAGAAATTTTTCTATCTATATTGCTTTTAAAATTGTTTAAATTTTTTTGAGTAATTGGTCTGCAAACTATGTATTTTTTGGAAAGGTCATGATGGTACTCAATGGTGGCAAGTTGTCCGCTATGGTCTGAACTAATACAGCTTAATAGTAACTTATTAACAACAGTACAATTACAAAAAATGTTGTCTAAGCAAGTAGCTGATGATGGAGTTACTCGAGTAGGTTCAGAGAATGTATAATCTAAGTTAAATGATTTAAATAAACTAATAAACCTTACTGAGAGTGAAGTTGGAACAAGAATATCAATGTTGAAGTCTCCACATACAACTACTTTTTTATTTTTCATACATAACACTTTTAAAACATCCTCCATAGCGGATTCAAATAATGGGTAGTTGCCTGAAGGTGGTCTATACACACATACAATGACCACCCTTTCAAGCTCTATACAGGAGAGCTCTATAGTATGTTCAATAGAGAGGGATACTATGTCTTTACGCTCCTTATAATTTAAACTATTATGAATGATGATTAAAGATCCTCCCCTCAGTATGTTTTGTCTACAAAAAGAACTGCCTATACTATAATTATCTAGGGATACAATTAATTCATAATTTTTCAGCCAGTGCTCTGTAACGCAAATAATGTCAATATTCATTTCATTTAAAAACAAATTTAATTCCAAGTCTTTGCCGGAAAAGCCCTGTATGTTTTGGTGTACAATATTTAAGTTATGATGCTTTCCCTTTGTCGACTGATTGCTAGAGGTATTCTCTGTTGTCTCGCAAATTAATTTAAATGATTTGGAACGTATTCCAATGGTTCATGCTGAATGTCAATAGAAGACTGCTCAATAAAAGCAGTGGTACCAGCCAAATTTTTGGCTAAATTGTCAATGTAAAATGATAGCACCATTGCTATTTGTCGTTTATGATAATTTGACAGATATAAATTATCTTTAGTCAAATAAATCTTAGATATTAATTTATTAATGTCAATAACTTGGAAATAATTTTCACTATATAAAGACATAGTGTCCATGGTTACATTGAGATTATATCGAATATTATTTTCATCCTGTGGCAAACACTTACTGTAGGGTAAAGTAAACATTACAATACTCCTTAGTTTAAGTAAACATAGCTGATCATAGTAATGAAGCAACATTTTTCTATTTACTTTTCCCCTATTACCAATAAAAATAATTAAGTTAGTACTACTATCTAACTTACTTTTGAGAATTTTTCAAATATATCCTGTAATGATAGTCCAGGAAAACAATGATTAACACAGCTTAGCTCCGTATATAAATTAATTAATTGGCCAAAACTCCTTCCAATCTCATCACTAAACATCACATATTTATTACATTTATTTTTATTTTGCATAAAGGAATTATTTTCATGTGTGTCTATGCTATTACAAGGTTTAGAGACTAGTGGCTCACACACCGGCTGGTGGGTTACAGATTCCGAGGCACCCAGGCCCGATGCCAGGGAATGTCTTTTAGTGACCGTCTCGTTTGCTGCAGAGACATCTGATATGCATTTTAATGCCAGTATGTATTCCCTAATCTCTTTTTTGGATGTTTCATAGTTTTGTGTCATAATGTTTAATGATTCCTGCAAACTAGTCATTTTATTAGTGAGGGATTCAATATTTTTTTCATATATGTGTCTATTTTCTTCTATAATTGAGGAACAAACCTGTAATTTTTCTGTTAAATGCATTCTATCTTTTAGACACTGTGTGTAATTGACAAATTTTTTATTATGATTTAAAAGCTTCTTAGTTTTCTTAATATACCTATTAATTTTAATATACTTTTTTAATTTGTTCCTACTACATGCAACCATATTGTTTGCAACATTACTGTTAATTGAGTCATCCTTCGTCAAGTCAATAGTTGCAATTGGGTTGCTGGTGCATGAGGCAGAAACAAGGCTAGGGGCACTGCATACTAACTCCTCAAACAGACTTTGGTTCTGGGAGGCTATAACTTGTGTTTTATCACTTTCCAATTGAAAGATACGATTATTAGCCTCGTGAAGCTGTTTCTCCAATGCATCAATGTGTCTGAGGGCCTGCTCATACTCACCACTGCACTGGTCGAACGTGTCAATTATTGACTGAAGTCTGTCCCGGTCATTAGATGCAGTTGATAATTGTGTGTGTAACTCAGACAATTCTTTCTTTAATATACTATTCCTATCTAACACATCCAATAATTCCTTTTCGTTGTCCTCTCTTTCCCTATTAAGTTGGTTAACCAACTCCTTGGTAGCCTTCAATTCCTGCAAAGCCATTTGGAGCTGGGACTCCTCCTGGCGAGCCAAGGCTTTACGCGTCATCATTTTACTGATATCGAATAAACAACTATCAACGAGAAAAGACCAAGAGGTTGTCTAAACAACTATGTAAGCCTATCAGAGTGACAGCTTACTTGCTTTTACACTTAGCTTTATAGAAATAATAAAAGCTAGTGGAAAACTAATTAATATTGTTAAAAAAATGAACTTGTCAATAATATAACAAAATACAAACTTACATGAAAGAAGTAACAACGATTAACAATTCAAAAATGCACTGTCACTTTAGTACCGGCTTTATGTTACGAGTCCAAACCGGTAAAATACGCAATAAAAGTCACAATATTGCACTTACAATCACTATTTATACAAATTATTACAAAAATTATTTAGCAAATGAATGGAAAGAGGCCGAAATGTAGTAATTAGTAAATAAAATTCAATTAAAATTTAAGGAGCTATGACAATCAGCTGTTACTCGTAGTGTTGCCACAGGGAAAAAAAAAAAAAAAAAAAAAAAATACTAAAAATACTCGTATTAGACAATAGCTGCGTGTAGAAGTTTATTTACCTCTACCTGCAGCTATACAATTTAGCTGCGCGGGACCATCGACTGGTGAGTGCGGGGCGAAGGGGAGTGAGGTAGCGGCGGTGCGGTGCATAAATGCGCGATTACGAAGCGCGCTAACGTGCTGAATTGCATGATAGCGCGCATCATAGAATAGGCTATATCTTTTTTCCTGCACTAGATCCAGACTTGCTGCCATACAAAAAGTTTTAGTACTTTTTAAGACCTTTTTAATGACATACATCATAAAGTGTTACAATACTTGGTACGAAACCGCCCATTCTCCTTTTTACCATTAACTCAAAAGAACTACGCCCGCTGGGTTTATACAACTACGGGGCATTATACAACTACGGCGAACTCCAACCTGGCTACTAAGCTAAGCTACACGAAATAAAGCTTACGTGTATTTAATTTCTCTCCGATGAGACAAATCAGAGTCAAGTGGAAGATAATTAGACTAGACATAGTGTGCAATTGTAAATAGATATTAATATGCCTGTGAAGTTAGGTCCCATGATACCTACTCACCTTTTGGGTGTCGCCTTCGAAATTTTATTTAAGTCTCGAAGTCGATATTGGCGAGAAATAACTACCCCTAAATTAAAATTAGTATTTAAATTAAAAAATCCCCGACAAAGAAAATTTTCTACCTCACTGATGACTCAAAAATCTAAATATGTAGATCCATACATTATAACTATAATTCAATTTTATGCCCAAAAATTGCTACATTTTTTATGTTGCACTTTTTAGGCATTTTTCCTTTAGCATCGGGGGTTAGCAACTCTATCTCGCTTATCGCTAACCAACTCACAATACAACAAGTCAACACCCTCACTATCTGATGGATCGCCCAATATGATTGCAGAATGGCACACGGCAGAGATCATTATCTCCTCTTAGGTTTTAATTTCTCAGGCATTTATCGTTGCCTCAAGATGGCGATGCAGAGATCGAGTCAACATGTCACGAGGAATAATTTATATTAAGATTATGTTTACTGTATTGCCATCGCGTAAATTATTTTATTTTTTTCTTACTAGCAAGCTTTACGCTCCAGAAAGTTATAATGAACTGAGCAACAAGCGACATTTTGAAGAGGATTAAAATTATATTGCTTTTATATTTTACTACGTCAATAAATACATTATTTTTAGTTTTATTTTAAATGTAATGTTATCTGTTGTTTTGGTCCGTACTTTCTGAAGACATCCGGTAAGGTCTTGTGGTTTGAGGACTGTGTGGTCTCACCACTGAAATAAAGGTTTTACTAAAAATATTCAGGATGGCACTTGATACACAGAAAGCCCTAAAAGTTACATACATAACTTAAAAAGCATCCTAATGGTAAATGACATGATAGGTAAAACAGAACATATATCTGAACGAATGTGAGTTTTATTGTCGGTTCCCAAATTAAATATTACCGAAAATATTACTTCATAACCAACCAAGTAATATAGTCATACAATAAATGCGAAACAAAAGAATTTTATTACATATTGTTAGTATAATTTCAAATGTCTGTTGACGCCTGAGTCTGCGATTTTATCGAGTACACGCTCAAAACGACTGGCGCCAACTTCTATTACCTGTATTTACTGCGAGAGGTTCGCGAAGATGAGGGGAATCCAGCTCGTATGTCCGAGTCATAAAGACCACATTCTGCGCACATCCTTTAGTTCACTCGACATAGAGTAGTACAGACGATTCTCGCGCCAATAAAACCCCATCGGGACATTTGAAATCGTGTTTTACCATTCGGCCCTAGAGCTTATTTAGGTTTGCAGCTACGAATAAATTATAAAATATGCCCACAATTTTCCTATCGATTCCCGACATCCGCTCATTACAAGGTGCTGGAATGCTGTTCGACATATTTTATATTAAGAATTGTTGGCGAGATATGAGAGAAATGAAGAGAGTGAATAACAATATCGTTCAATGCATCACAGGAACGCCTCTTGCATGCAATGAAAAAGTAATGAAGATCGGTGGCTGAATATATTACGATTGGCTACACGACGTGTTATGGAACATTGACAATATTGTATTAAATTAAATAAATAGCACATTCTGTTTGCACTAACTAAGTTTATTGCTGTATTTGTAATCGTTTGACTATGTGGCTATAGATCATCCACCACGCTGGTCAGATGCGGGTTGGCAACAACTTATGAAGAACTATCAGCTGTGCCTGTGCAGGTTTCCTCACGATCTTTCCGTGACCGTAGAAGAGCAAAATTAAAAGAATTTGAATTATCCTTTAGCTGTTAATGTTTTATTAATAGATGTAAGTAAATCATTCAATTTCTTTATTTATTTTGAATCTTGTAAAACAATACAGTAAAATTTTGTCATTTAATTGACTTCAAAAAGCGGTGGTTTTAGCTGTTTGATAGAAATTGGTTCAGCAGTCTGAAGAACTTTTCCAAAATTATTTAAGAAATTAGCAATTCAGCGTCATCTCGATATTGCGTAGTAAACAATTCTCAATGGAAGAAAGCTAATTAATATTATTAAAATTGTAATATAATTTTATTATAGCTCACTCAAAGTAGATGATATACCTACTAAATGGGGCTGTACAAAACCTCGGGATGATTTTAAATTTCCAATTTACAGTTATTTATCTTATAATAAACGTAGACCACCTTAAAATCTTAATTGCCACATTTAATCGCGAATTTCAATAGCCTCAAATAATAGACCTTACGCGACCAACTTACTGCTGTTTTGATATTAACTACAGACTTTGGACTAAACATTTGTTACAGTGGTGAGTAATTTGCCAATTTCAGCCACAACCAAGATAACGAGAATTTTAATCGACTATCGGTAGTTAATGTGTACTGTTCACTTAATTAATAATAAAATGTCTCACTGAGCAAAATTGCGCCATTAGGTTCAATACAGATGTAATAAAGATATCACAGTTAGTAGCTGTGCAATTAGAGAGAGATTTATATGCGTTGCACCAACTTGGGTTCAGCGAAATGCGTAATGGAGGTTTCATTTATAAAGGTGTAAAGAACATTTGTTGTGCGCAAGTGCTAATGGATGGCCTCATGCGTTAATGATAACTTTGTTAAGGCATCTCATGAATAATCTTGTGTGCGATGTACTTTACGAATTATCGCGTTTGTTTAAATACGTTCAGTACTGGACTGGAACCTTTAATTTCAGGGTTAGCGTAATGAAGCGTTGAATTTTGTAGCAGTTTTATATTTTGTGACATTTCTCACACAACATCGAAGATTGAAGATTGCATCAGCAAATAACTAACGTAACCTATTACTGCCCCACTTCAGAGCTTGGGGAGTATATGCAAAATTTAGGTTGTAAGCAGGTTGTAAGCCACTTTGTGGTGTACCTACTTATGGTGCCATGTGTCTTAGTGTTGAAAAATGGCAGTTATAGCGTTCTTGACGGGAAATTAGGTACAATGCCTCCAGATGTATTCATAATCCAAAATCATAATTACATTTTGACCAGCTCTCAAATATGTTGCTGGGTATTCTGGGCTTTGTTCGATTCGAATCCTGCACGCATCTTTGATATTAAAAAAATACGTGCGTATTAGAAATTAAAACCTTCCTTCAAAATTGCACCACTTTATTAAGTAATTATTAATGATACAAAACCAAGTTCTTGTTTCCTACCACCATAATATTTCACAAATGACGTACTTGTTCATTGAATATTACAAGATTTAAAATACAGGTGTTGTACATTGCTGTATCCGGTACTCAGATGTCCAGGCGTCCTGCCGGGCGATGTTTGAGAACCGATCGCCCGAACGCGCCCCCGGTCATTCGATACGAGCCGTTAGTCGCTTCCTCTGTGCACCGCAGCAAAAACACAAAGGATGCTTTATTCCAGTCTTTCTCAAAGTACTCAATAACGCCCCCTCGTAGGCGCCAAAGGCCTAAATGGGGGTGGTAAAGAACCCCATAAAAATAATTTTTAAGTTTTGGTAAACCACAAAAACTTGGGGACGTGACGCTGAAAAATAATTGACTTTTAGAGAGCGGTAAACCAAATAATATATGTTTGAGATCCTCTGCTTTAGTCGTAACAAAAAAGAAATTGTGTTTTTATGAGGATGAAACCGATTTTGTAATAGGTTTATGGTTGGAAGGAATAAACCGTTATTTTAATATCCTGTAAGCATTGATGTATAAATACCTAGATTGAGCGTCGCCCTACAATGAAGACAAAAAAAACAAGGCAACAATATCAAGCATGTGTGCGTGCAGGCGATGTTTTACACGTTCGTCTATTGTCTATATTGCGTGATCAATGATACCAGTTACTAAAATTTTCCCATAAATCACACATTAAACTTAATTTATGGAGTGGTTATTTTCATGAATAAATAAAAAACCCTACTTAATTTAATTACAGTTGTTTATGTTAATGTTGTAATAAACCAGCTAAGTTAATTAAATTAATATTTTTTTACGCAGTTTGTAGTTGGAAAGGAGACGGTCCAAAATTGTATGGAGTCTGGGCCTGGTTTTGTACCAGTGATAAAATAAAATAAAAAAGAAAAATAAACCATTTTTGACTAATCAAATCCACGAACTCATCTATATTTCAGTGCAAAAATTATTTATTAACTCCACGTGACGCAATTATTCTACATAATGGCGGGCAGCAGACCAGAGGATTCATAATTTTTGACGTATGACGTTAGCTGTCAATATGCCTTCTCTATGCTTGAACAATGGCTCGAACTCAGAGTGTAGGACGCCATCTTGCAAGTGTTGCAAATAGTACCTACCGAATAACTCGAAATTAATTTTATTTTAGCAAGTAATTTATTGCGATTTGTGAATTTATTATATTTTTAATGAACTTTCTGTATTTTTTGGTTTTTCATGGTTTAGTGTACAAGATCAGGCCCAAAATGGACCATCTCCTTTATTTATTGAAGTTTTTTTTAATGATATGCATGTAATTAACTTTCCAAGTAATTTTTTTTATTAAATTAGCTAGGTAACGTAAATAATTGGCTCTTCTTTAATTAAGTTACCACCTCAAATTAAGCTAAAAATTTGAGGGGGGAGGGAGCTGACGCTCACATCTTCCCCCCACCATTTTTGAATCTAGGAAATGCATACTTTTTTTATTATAAAAAAATCAAGTTTCCAAAAATTATAAAGTGACTACCTCAAATTAAGCTGAAATTTTTTGGAGGAGAGGTTGGTGACTCCCCCAACTTTCCCCCCAAATATGGCTGTAAAGAAGTGCATACTTTTTTTTGAATTATTCTTTTAAGTTTCAAAATTTTTAAGGTTATGACGGAACTAAAATACTGTACAAGGTTCTTTTATCTTATCTAAATTATTTAGATAATTGCTACCTTTTAAGGCAGGAAGTGTTGTAAATAAATGTCGAAGGGACCCCCTTCGGGCGTCCCTTTTTCCGCTTGGTTATTATACAATCCAAACTAACCTATACCTACCAATCCATAGTGCGTCGACTTGTTTTATTCTTTGAGGTGTTTTTTAAACACGCGATTTGCGGATGGATTACTGACTCTTGGCTTAGTTTGACAGTGCTACCAATATAATAAGGTTAGTTCGAAACTACTTTTTCGCTATTGTTAGTCCTGTTTGCCTGTTTGGCTGCATCTTCCGCAGCGCCGGAGATGTCACGATTCAATATTAGGCCCAAAAATCAAATTAGATCTACTTAAGTTATTTATTTTTTATAATGTAGTTTAAAACACACACACAACACACACACACACACACGTCCACACACACATATACATACACTTAAGACTTCGAGCGCTTACACATTAACCAATGAGACCACATAACCTTAAAATTTAATAACCACAAAACCTTAAGATTTAGAAAAATAATTTTAAAAAAGTAAGTACTTTATGAGAGCAATATTTAATTTGGGGGGACGAATGAGAGTGTAGAACCCGTCCTCCCTTCAAATTTTCACCTTAATCTGAGACGGTAACTTTACAATTTTAGAAAAGGAGATGGTCCATTTTGGGCCTGATCTTGTACACTAAACCATGAAAAACCAAAAAATACAGAAAGTTCATTAAAAATATAATAAATTCACAAATCGCAATAAATGAATTGCTAAAATAAAATTAATTTCGAGTTATTCGGTAGGTACTACTTGCAACACTTGCAAGATGGCGTCCTTCACTCTGAGTTCGAGCCATTGTTCAAGCATCATTCAAGCATAGAGAAGGCATATTGACAGCTAACGTCATACGTCAAAAATTATGAATCCTCTGGTCTGCTGCCCGCCATTATGTAGAATAATTTCGTCACGTGGAGTTAATAAATATTTTTTGCAATGAAATAAAGATGAGTTCGTGGATTTGATTAGTCAAAAATGGTTTATTTTTCTTTTTTATCTTATTTTATCACTGGTACAAAACCAGGCCCAGACTACATACAATTTTGGATCGTCTCCTTTTCACATTACTCTTGTACCTTTAAAAGTGGTTTATTCGACCCAATGCAAAAATAATCATTAAAATGGGCTCATAAACATACGAATATTAATGTTATATTATTATAAATAAACACAAAACGTATTGGTAAACACCACCTTTTTTTAATCGATTTATAAAAGTACATGAACTAAATAATATACACGTAACCATAAACCAATTTATATACCCACAAAAATGATGTTAAGTCGGGAGCATAAAAATAGAAACTAGCAACACTGACAAAAAAATGACGTAATTTGGTTACAATAAAAATCAAAATTGAAATTTAATTAAAAATATGTTTATTGGTTACTTGCCTATGATATGTGATGTTTTTTGAGCTTTTTACCCTTCCTTTATAATTCCGGCACAGTTTAATAGCACATTTCGTCATGTTATCCCTCTTATTTGTTTATTTAAATTGCGCGCGTAATACGTAGTGACACGAAAGCGGCGCGATCGGCACTAATTGGCGGGAAAGTACTTCTGCGCCAATAGTTGGCGCAGCTTTTTTGACACGTCTTCGCGGATTCGATTATCCATCTAGATACTTATACATCAATGCCTGTAAGGTGATATGGTAAAATGTTGTGATTGAATGGACTTTAAAAAAGCGTTCCAGATTTCTTAATATCGTTATTCCTTTGTACTTTTAGTAAGTATATGTAGTAAATTATGGTTAAGAATGGGCGACTGAACCGGATCCTTGTTATTCGGCATCATGTTTGTGACGCTTTCGGGATTGACCAGAAGAGGCAACGACCATTTATTATCCAGTCGCCCATTTCGTTTTCTTGTTTGTTAGTTATACAAACATAGATCTTGTATAACTAAAAATGATTTTTGAGAAAAACATTAAATACGGTTATAAACTCAATAAAATATTTTTGCGTCTCTAACAAAAGATTTTTATAATTTTTGCCTATTTATTTGCCCAATTACGTAAACCCAAAAACTGCTTAATCTTTCCAATCATTTGCATGTCATGAAAACACTCGTCTTTCGATTTTCATAGGCGACGAAGATCAATTGCCATGAATAAGAACCCCTGTTTTTTAAGTTTTTTTATGTGTAAATTCCCCAACCATTTTATGTTCAAATCTAATCGCTTTGTGATACACCCTACACCGAAACGGGCGTGGATATGTAATCAGGTTCCTCCCATTAAAATGCGCTAAGCTCCATAACACGATTGAATACTGACAGTACTAACAAGATGGTACGTTACACACTTGATTGGCTTTTCTTCTAAAATCGACCCTAAATTGTTTTATACCTCTTTCTGTGGCTGTTTCAGCACCTTACTGCGGATCCTCTCTTTCTTTTCAGTCGGTAACGTGTGCTGATTCCTTTAATTCTCATGTCTTTAGAGATTACCAAACAGGTGGTATGTAGCTACCTCGTTTGACAACCAATTACAAAAAAAAACAATAAAATTAATTGTCTTCTACCATAATTTTAATCGTATCCAACCGAATGTCAGCCGTACATTGCTTGTTCGATTGCTGTGTCAATACAAATTAATGAAACCACCGGAGCATGATTGGAATCGTCCGTCGTGCTCATTGTATTATTAACGCTTGAAATTGTAAATGTCATCAAAGGCTTATTTGGCTCATTAATTACTGGATATGATTTTAGAGGTCCAGCGTTACTTCAATAGAAATAATAAACCTATATGACCTATATGACCGCTGGCCTTTCACAAATTTACTTTTATGCTGCCCTTCGTGATCCATTTGCCGTCCGCGGTGCGTGCCGACGCATGCGGTGCATACCTTGCACGCCCGCTTACAGCGGCCCGGCCTATCTGCTCCATGCTCTACTTGGCTGCAACTTTAACTTAGTAAGTAACCTTGTAAAGCCACTAACTCACATTCGCGCAGATATAGAACGACTGTACAAATGATTATGCGAAGTTATTTAAACATTCGTGGCTTTCGCAAATTATCAAAACTATGATGGTTTTTAGTCGCACCTCGAAGCACACGCATTCCAGACCGTGGCGGAAACTTCACATTCGTGCAAACATTCGTTTAATGTACTACCTACAAACGTTCGCGTCCATGTGACTGGTTACCTTAGGCACCTACTCACATACACGCCGCGGTAAGAGAAGTTCATACTTAAGTTCACGACATTTGCACTACGGATGTGGAAAAAATACGCAAATTAGGTTACGAAGCTCAACAGACTATACACCATATTTTTTTAATGAACACCTTTTTCCTGTTGATCTTCCGGACTCAAAATCACAGGAAACTATAACGAACTACATGTCACATAACCATAAGGCGTGCAACACCATAGGAATCACTCAGAGAGTCAACCAGGTGGCCATATAAGCCATGTGCACCTTCCTGCCTCACAGGGATACGCGGAACAACTTACAAGATTTAATTAGGAAGTTAATAGCGGGTCAATGGACTTATTTGGATCTTTATTAGCTCGGCGTTGTACTCGAACGTGTAACCGACTGCAAAGGTTCATCTGATGTTTAATTGCTGTTTGGTTGTAAATGTTGACTCAGGCGTAAATAATGGCGATGCAGTTAGGGCTGCCAACCGATTTTTAAGGAAATTAGTTAGGAGAAAACCATTCAGCACCGCTCTCCTGCTGTCGCACGTGACAATATTGCCACCAAACCAGAGCAACACTCTCAAATGGGGACTAGGACTTTCGGTCCAATTATTAAAAATTATCACAAAATTAGCTGGTTAGTGAATAAGTGTGAGAACTAAGAACTGTTTGGACATGTCGAGTTTTTAGCCTTCTATAGTTCTGTACCATTACCTTACCATACCATTTCAGTTTTGCTAACTTTCTGCAAAAACAAATGTTGAAAATGAAAATAGTTTTTAATAGGCTTTTCACCTTTTTTATTTTTTAAGTATATGACATACCTAACATTTTCTATTTAAAAATATATTCAGCATGCAAATATATTTTTAAAGTTTCAAATACCTATCTAAGAACCAAGGTATACATACCAGAGTGTCAAAAACACCATTGTTCACTAGTAAATTATTTTTAATTTAAAATATTTTGTAGATATTTCTACTAAAATATTTGTTTTTTTTAGAAATTTCGGTTAACTAACTTTTAAAATATTTAGCTTTCCCATACTTTTTAAATCTTGGGTGTTAACCCTGAATGTTGTTTAACTGTAGATTTATTGGATACAAATAACCTTTGATTAGTGTCTTGATTAACGGGATTTTCATAAAATAATAAAACATTGTATCAGCCAATTTACTACCCGGAAGGCAGAACAATTTGTTGTTTTATTGTTGTCTAGAAAAAATAACCTATTCGAAAGGATTTGTACGTAAAACAAGGAAATTGATGATCTAATGAAATAGGTGTTGTATACAATCATTTATTCATATACAATAAGTGACGAAATATTACTTACCTAATTACTTCTGTAAGTGACGTAATACGTAAGTAGTAATTTTAATTCTCCATAATGCTTTTCCTTCCGCTGTTTCTTCTCGTCTATTCGAACCACCTGTTCGAAACAGGGATAGAGTAAAACATTGTGATACCTGTAGTAATAGAGCAGCACTGTCGTTTGTCAAATAAAAAAATTAAAAGGGTTTGATTTAAGTGTGCATAATATTATCAGTATCGGTGTACACCATACATTTATTATATTACCAGCAGCATTAGCAGTATATACCTTTTTTTTTTTTTTTTTTTTTTTTTTTTTTTTTTTTTTTTTTTTTTTTTTTTTTGTTATCGAGGGGGAAACCTTCAAAAGGTACCCGGTGCCGTGGGAGCGACACAGGGTTATGTGGGATTTTTACCCACTAAAACCCCCCCGGTGGCCTACCTCAGCGCTTGTGGAGGACTCCGGGATCTCCAGAGGAACACAACCGGTGCCCTCCAAGCGCGATGTCCCATACGGACCCATCTCGGACGCGTGTTCTCCACGGCTCTGTGCGGCCACACACAGAGCAGTCCTTCCCGGGGCTGCCCTTGGGCGGTTCGAGCTCCCACTCTAGCCGCCCACAACCCCGAAAGTCCCCTTTTAGTCGCCTCTTACGACAGGCAGGGGATACCGAAGCTCGTATTCTGGTCCCGAGCCACAGGGACAAGCAGTATATACCTACAAAATTTACGGTGTCTATTGATCAAATATTGATCTAAGAAACGACATTGAGTTAATTGACTTGTTATATTGAATCGAAATTGATATACACATTGTACACCTACTGATCGAAGTCGCAGTGATAATTTTGACATAGACAAAACAACTTTTCCCAATTTCGCAGAGTTCAACCCACGCATATCCGGTGCCTTTTAAAGTATTTGGCATGCGGATTATAAAGATTTAAAAAGATAATTTAATGAACTATAAAAATAATGTTATCGTAACATAAAACTTATGACAAGATTTAATACAGTAGGCCTAGTTAAAAACCGTTTTAGGACACTTGTTTTATCTACTTAATTGGTTTTATGATACCCATAAGAAAAGAATTTTTTTAATTTATAAAGTGTTGACTTTTCATCACCTTTCTTTATGTCATGTGATTGATTTTATGATTAAATTAAATTTTTCATCGTCTATGAAGTTGAGTCTGAACGGTTAACTTTTTAAGGGAGCTTTTAATATTATCGACTTTACAGCTAAATTTATTGTTTTTAGCTAATCCATGTTTGACTGCGAAAACTGCTTTTTGAAAAAGTTTCGTTTAAACTTATTGATTTTAAAGTTTCTTTGTCGAAGGTATTTTTTTAAGTAAAAAATTGCACCGATCATATTAAGACTCACTAATTACTATTGTTTTAATACTTAATTTTCTGTAGAAAAGAAACACGACAAATTTTTCTATCTGAATTTTAATCTACTACTGACTTGAAGCCAATAGCTATACAGTATTTTTATGTTAAATAATAATCTAACTTTAAAAGGAAAAGAAACCGTAGATCTCCCGTATGAGATTGCGAGCGAACAACTTTGCCATATCTTCAACATCGCTTCCATACAACACCGTATCGAGAATTGGCTATAGAATATATTGCTTTGAGAAATGACACGCCATTAGGTATTACATTGGGTTTCTCTGTTACACTCAACACTCAAACTATCATACACTCAAAATACTTTTCGAATAAATATTAAACTGTAAAATATTTGACTCCAGACTTTAGAGCGGTGTCACAGCATCTAGTGATCACTAATAAAATAGGCTTGGTGCCAGCATCTTACCCACTTATTAGGTGCGTGCTGCAAGGCCAAGATAACTTTTACTCAAGGATAGAAAAAATCTCTCATACTGCAGTTTAACGCACCTTATTTACAATTACGTTTTTAATAATTTATTCAATTATACCTACATAAAAGTATAGATGCGTAAAACATAGGTGGTATGTTAATGTACCTACCTCATTCACTTGATCATTACAATAGACTGCGTATGTGTTACAAATATTCGTAAACAATATCTTCGACACTGCCATAAGTAACTTTTTAAATTAAATGAGAATCAAATAATCTACATACTAGCATTTACATCTGCCAATTTACCCAGTTTTTTATTTTAAAAAGTACATATTCAATTTAATTTCTATTTATCGTTAATTCTATGGTACCTACCCATATAGCTTTAGTCCATATTTATGGTCAATTTATGGTTTCCCCTAGATAATAAACGGGCTGAGTGAAAACGTGCACTCTACACCATAATTTGCAACTCTGTTAACACTATGAGCCCCAGCCTTCAATATCATAAAATATCAATCAGTTTTAGTTTCAAGTAATTTGTTCACTCTCACTTTCAATAGGTAAGATATACTTGTGACAACTAGTTTATCATTTTATGAGATGTTAAGGTAAAGTTTTATCTAACAAAACTAAGGTAAGGTAAGATAAAATCCGTTACCCTTATGTACCTATGGCATACATAGGTATGTTTTAACACGTTCTATAATGCATTATGCAGTGTAAGAGCCATTTGTTACATTGAATCAATTAGGTAAAAATACTGTTGATATACCTACTCGTATTGTGACATGATTCTTAATGTGTGTTTTATTTTTGTGATGTATCTACAAACAATTGAGTGTTATTTAAAAAATAGCGGCGCGACTAAGTAATACAACATCGCCTACATTAATAATTTTGTTATAGGCAAGTTAATCTGATCAACCACCGCAGGATTAAAGGAAATAACCAGGTTAATTCGTAAATAGCTGGTGAAGACGATAGCTCAATTAAACAATAAGAAAATAAAGAAATACATTCTTGTGCACAAGCAAGGGCCGAGATTGTTTCACGTTTTACATACCTACAGAAAGAATTCCACTGCCCTCTACGATTATTCAAATACTTTTTAAATTTCACAACGGATGGTAAACAATAAATCACGAGAAAGTAAAATTCTTACGGATTACTCATTGTACTATCTCTACAGCAGTGTATGAAAGACCCTTAAGTATAGTTAGATGGATGACAGCTCCGTCAAACATGACACTGATCGGAGTACTTTCTTTATTTACCGTAACACGTTTGTAACTGGTAATATACGTAATTAAACATGGGTGCTCTCGACATTGCGTTTTACAACTGTCGATCGACAATCGCATTTGACAGTTACTTCAAATACAAAGTGCAATATGATAATATTATTTTAACAAAAATAAAAAATTAAATATCAACATGTAATAGGAAAGGAAGTTATGTGAAATAGGAATATAAACATCGAAATTCGAGAATTCGACTACCCTGGGATTAAATCATTATACCCTGACTTGGTGGCACTCACCTTGGAAGTACGGTCTTATAAGGGAAAAAAAGGTTCACAATTAACATAGAAAAATAGAGGTGTCTAAACTGTCTAAGATAGAACCTCCTCCTTTATTGAAGTCCGTTAAAAACTAAAATTGAATATTTTAGGTGACTTCATTTTTCAACACTGCTGCTAGCTAGATATTTTTGTGTAATAAAAAATAACGAAATCAAAATATGGAAACATAATTGATATTTATTAATAGAAGTTTGGAACATCACATTCTGGCATCACTAAGAGACACACCAATAGTTGTTTATGTGTTATGGTACAAAATTACGAAGAATCAGAATTGTCTCTTAAAATTAATTATTTCACCATCATTTTACAGTTCGTTTGTTGCAGATTAAATAAAAAATATGACTTTATATTTATTCAATTTCTCTTAAGGCATAACGGTACATAAGTTACTCTACCTATAGATATTTCGTTTCATATCCAAGAAATATTATTAATTGCAGTGTATTCTATAAATGTAACTATCGCACCAAAGAAAGTTAACCTTAACTTCCCATATCATAACTTCATAACAGTACGTGTCAAAGATCCCGATCACAAATATTACAGTAGCCGTCAGTCAGTCTCATTAGCCTCATGCAACATGTGACACGATTTACGCAACATGTAGCTTACAAATACAAATTAGCCATTTAGTGGTTATCTGCAAACTCGCTTGAGCGATGGATACACAATATTTATAATTAAAGATCGAAAAAAACTAGATGTGATATCAGAACTCAAGACTTTATACACACATCAAAAGTGTCTAGGGATCAACATATATTTTTGCAATAACTTTTCTCCTGATTGATATTAATTAAAATTTTCTTTAAGGATTCATCAAATAAAGTGTTTTCGTTTGTCACAGTAACGATAAACCAAGTCACCTTTGCATTAATAAAGAAATTTGCCATTTTCCTAATAAAGGGATTTTTGACATTTGAACCACTAACATTAAAGTTCGAAAAAAAGACTGAAATAACAGTTTTCTTTAAAATTTTATTGGGTAACTTAAACAATTAATAATCCGTGTTTCTACCGCGAACACTAACAACACAAGAACATCGGTTTGGCATACTCAAAATGAGTTCATCCAAATCACGCTGTGGAATGGCCGCCCATGTTCGTTGCAACAACAAAAAAAGGTCTTCTTGCCACTGGATACCCTCCATATTCGGCAGAGCTCTTCTCTGTAGCATATCCCATGCATGCTCAATCGGGTGCAAGTCTGGCGACTGAGCAGGCCAGGGCAGGACATTGATGTTAGCTGCGGCGAGAGTCTGTCTTACAACTCTTGCGGTGTGCGGTCGTGCATTATCATGCATTAACTGAAATAAGGGACCGATTTGCACTTGTAGAGGAACGATGACGTCTGATACAATCGTCTCAGCATAAATTTGAGCGTTGAGGTTGCCTCTGATCCAAATCAACTCAGTTCTTCCGCCGATCCAAATACCCGCCCATACCATGATGGTTCCACCACTATAAGGATGGACTTCCTGGCAGGATTTTAATCGCTGTTGGCGTCCAGGGGTTCTCCAGGGGGTCATCCATATAAATTTATAAAATCATAAATTTATTACAAAGCCACATCTCAATCTCAAGAAATCCGCATAAAAATGCTTGATCCCTAGACACTTTTGATGTGTGTATTAATTGTATGCGCAAGTGAATCACGAATACGAGCACGCTCTAATTTGCACACGAAAGGATATTTGCGCTACTGATTTGAGTCGTATGAAATTGTATCGCCTAGCTACGAAAACCGCAAAACATCAGAAAATCTTGTAATACTTCTATGTCCTTGCTTAATATATTTTTTGTACCTTGTTCACTTTATAAATCGACGTTGGTTTGATATTAAGCTTAGTTTATGAACACCTAGTATTAATACAATATAAAATAAAAATAACGTGATGTAGCATGAAACTAGTCACTTATTTTTAAACTTTAAGACACCTATCTGTAAACATAGGGACAAAAATGTCCAATTAAGGTCTGCGCACATTACAACGACTCCACGTCAACGCACTTAGGCGTTACGGTTGAATTTCGAGTGTGAACGGCGTCGGTGAGCAGTGCGTGGGGAGTAGTCCACCTTTTTCAAGTGTTCACTCGAAATTCAACCGTAACGTCCAAGATATAAGGATCTTTATTGAATGCTTACATTTGAGTGGCTCCGTAACCGCGTTGGCGTGGAGTCGTTGTAATGTGCGCAGACCTTTAATGTTTTAAAATCAATAAAAGAACGATCCCACCTTACCTTACAAAACAAGGGTGAAGTATCCTAAAACCCAAAATAAATAAAACCACTTTCAAATCATCTCCCAAACTCCGCTATTAAACAAAGATGTCGATTCTAGAAGTTCTAGTTCAACAATCATTTCACTTTCTCCGATGAGTCTCCGTCCCCTAACTCGGCTCTCATTCGTCAACCGTTAGACAGGTGCCCCACTGATTATCTGCTAAACTCCATTAGTGTTTAATTCGATACCATTTGGCCTACCGGTTTTACGTTATACAATTCGTTTGTAACATCCAACACTTCTGCATACGAAAGCAGGTAAAAGGTTAAAGACATTTGCAACACGTTAGGCAAGATGTTTAGACACATTTTCTTTTTCGAATCATTATCGCACCTTTAATTAAGTGACTACAGTTAATAGAATGTTTTAAAAAACTTTGTGCAATGATGTGCTATGATTTGATTAATAAAGACACCCAATCTTAATTATATTCCACTTAATATTACTTTTTTTTATTTACACGTCAAAATAGAGACTGTGAAGAAAACAGAACCAATCCAAAGCAACGTCAATTCAATTATAATGATGATATATTATGATATTACATTGTATATTTTAAAATACACGAACTCTAAAACCAAAATGATGTGTCCAAAATGCCATCAGTAGTGAAGTAACCGCGGGTCAAGCACACGACCCTTATTGAGCTGTAATGGCTTCAGAAATCTTGAATTAGATCTAACTCTTGTAAATTGAACGGTGATAGCATCACAGATCTATAAGTTCGAGTTTGGTGTTAGCAGTCAGCTGTCTCTCATGTCTAAGTTGGTCTTTATCTCGACGATTCTAATCTCATAATCGACAACCGGTACGGCGCGTCAGCTTTTAATAGCAGAAATGACTAGGACGAGAAATAACTCATACCTACTTAGTATTTAATAATAGATATCTTAATGCTTATGATACTTATGAAAGATGAACAATTGGCGAATTCGAATTTGATGTTTTCTTAAATATCAGCCTTGTAATACAGCATTGTTATAAATGAAATGAACTAACAACAAAAATATATAGTTATTAGTATCAGCAATTACTTTGCTAATATCCATTGTTATTAAGTTTGTACTAATCTACTTTAGAACAATTCGCAAGTTCATTGTACTAGATAGATACTGATTTATAAATTAAACTAGCAAACCCGGCGAACTCCGTTTCGCCACCAGATGGCTTCGTTTTTTGTAACATTTCGTTTGGGGATTAAAGAATTTTTTTTTGTTTTATATTTTAAAAGGTGATAGAAAAAACAGAGATCAAAACAGCATAGGAAAAATAATTTATTAGACAGTAAAACGTAACATAACAACATAATATATTAGGTAACCAATACGCCAATGCAACCAAATTACGTATGTACAATACACTTACAAATTGTTCGGTTTATATATTTCTAACACCTGCCCTTAAACTAAACAATTTGTAAACCAAATCGGACAGATACTCTTATATAATTAATCAGTATCTTCTACAACCCGTCTCACATATTGGTTCTTTATATCGAAGTAACTGACCCTTTTACATTTGAATTTACTTTGGAACTTTTCCCCAACAAATATTACATTTAGTTTCATTATAATGTACCTCAAGCACTTTTGAAGTCATCTTTCCAACCGATAACAAATTCGTTGACAAACCCGGCACGTAAATAACTTCTGTTAATTTTGTAGTCTTAGTGTGCCCTTTTAACAACAGCTCTTCTTCACCATGTCCTTCGCTATGCATCTTTTCTCTATTAGCCACTGTCACCAACCGCGGAGTATCCACAACATAATTTTGCAATAAAGCTTTGTTGTTCGTCATGTGGCAAGTTGCGCCGGAATCCAGGCATTCGAATTTACATCTATAGCTAATGCCGATAATAATGTTCCTCTCCACGTATTTTCACATGTTTCTCCTCCTTTTCCATTTTTGTTGGTTTTTGTCGGACAGTTCTTTGCATAATGATCCTGTTTCTTACATATGAAGCATTTGCCTTTCATAAAAGGTTTATTCGCTGTTTTTGCATTTCATTTTGCAAACATTGCGCCTTCTTCGCTCTTATCAAAGCCTCTACGCAATTCTTCTTGTAATAGTTTGCTCTTTACTGTCTCGCTGCATAATTTAATATTAGAATTTTCCAATGTCAGGATAAGCGGGTCATAATCTGATGATAGACCGCTCAGTATCAACACTGACAGGAAATCATCATCTAATGGAGCATTAATATCTCGTGGTTGTTGATCTAACTCCGTAATCCTTAAGAGATACGCTTCCATATCATTAAATTGTTCTAACTTCAATCCCATTGAGATATTATGTACTAAATGTTCAATCCGAACATTGTACGTAAAAGTCCAAGACGTCTACACAGTCCTTTGTCTTCATAGGCCATTTTTAAATTATTCCAAGCCTCAAAGCCAGTGGTAGCATTTCGTACATGCGAAAACGACGATGGCTGCAAACATATTTTGGCAAGAGCCCGTCGTTGCTTGCGTTCGTCATTGTCCCTAGGGACACCCGACTCAGCCTCAACGATGCAGTCCCATAAGTCCTCATGTATCAAATACATCCACATCAAAAACTTCCAATTGCCGTAATTGGATATACCACTAAGCTTCTCAAAATTGACAGTTATTCCGGAACTCGAAGCTGTAGACAACAATGATGCCGGCATCGCCGATGGCGATCGAACATTCCTTTTGTTCTGCATCTCGTTTTAAAAACAAAATTTAATACGTTTATTCTTTACAATTCTTTCTATTAATCTTGGTTAATAACTGGGAAGTGTGGAATACCTCCTGGGGTATCTGGGCCCATAACCGGATAGAAAAACAGAGATTTACACAGCATAGGACGCATAGGAAAAATATTTTATTAGACAGTAGAAGGTAACAACGTGGTATCCAAGGCAACCATATGACAATCCTACCAAATTACATATGTACAACACCTACTTAAATTGTTTGGTTTACAATGATTTTCCCTGTTTTCCTCCTTTTCTGTTGAAAATTTCCCGAATTTTGTTTGCTACAAACCTCACGGAGCTCGAGACCTTTCCAACGAATGCAAAACCGTGGAAATCGGTTTGTGCGTTCTGGAGTTATTGAATCAGGAAGGAAAACCCGACTTATTTTTATATATAAGAAAGACTAGTTAGTATTAGTAACTGTAACTTAGTAACGGTAAAGACAATTTTGTTAAACTGGAGGAATCACAAAACATAAAAATTTAATTTATAGACGCCGATAAAACAATCAGATCAAAAGCCGCCTTTAAATTTAGTGACTGCCTCAATATTGTCATTAACTATTTAATCGTTGTAATAAGACGCGTGAAATACCTCTTGTTGAGAATTTTTGACAAGACATCAACAAACAAGAAAATTCAACCAATGTGCATTGTGCATGTTTCATACGTGTCATGTATTTTATTTTAACCCAGTTAAAATACTTTCAATTATTAACGTTATCATCGGCCAACCTGATTCGAATTAACTTCCTAAAACCTCACATAATTATCTCGCTCGTAATCATAAAAAGATGCCACACTGTGAGGATTGATTTCGATAGAGCTATAAATAGACTGATGTTCTGAAAGACCTTACATCTTAGCATAAGTTACGGCTTACAATAATTTTACAAGTACGTGTTGCGGTCAACGTTGAACTCACAAGTTGTGACAGCAGCACGATACGATATTATGTTAAAATAACATTGAGTTATTGTATCACTTTCAAAAATAGTCGTTGGGAACCTGTACAGTGAATTAAAGGTCGCATTTGTATGAATTATAACAAAATCAACAGTTAAAAAGATGCAAAGCTATGCAACCTGACTAGTAACTTCGTCGCCAATAATATTTTCCGCCATTTTAAACAGAATTACATCAAAATAGAACTTCTATCGCTTCTGACTTAGACGGACTATACCTTCTAGTGATAGAAAATCAATCTGAAGAACTGGAATCTTTTAGATTTAATAGTTTTTGGACTCTCATAACAATAAGCACCTTTGTCCACCAGTCGATTCACCAAAGTCAATTGATACTTTGGCCTGTAGTGTAATAAAATAGTGCTCACAATTTTTTTTTTAATTCTCGAATTTATGGTATAAAGTTTTAAATATTTCAAGATTAAATTAAAATTAAATTCAAGTAAGATTCAATTTTTTTCGCCACACCTTTCTCCTCCATTAAAAGCACCTATGCAAAACGGTGGTAGAGTCAAAAATTGGCATGCATAAGTATATCGGTGACACCTTTAAGAATAAATGATTTAGAATTTGAAGTTCACATGTTGCGAAAGTGTAATTCATACTGCTACGTTATAGTCAAAGTAGTATGGAACCAGCTACAAGCATATTTTTGTATACTAAAGGTGGTTGTTGTGTTTCAGAATAGGAATAATTCGCTGCTTAAGATAATCTTCCGCCCACGTCCTGGAACAGACTGGAGTGCGAAATGACATTTTGCTGCAGAATTTCGTAGAATTTTGTTATCATGTGGTTCGCATGTACTACCGACATGGCAGCTTGCTGAAACTTCTGGGTACTTGAAGAGAAGAAATAGGTATTTTGTTGAAATACCATTTAGCATACCTACGTAAAACTCTCAGCACCAACGGCATATCATGTCCTCTTAAAACTTAATCATCAGAGAATGAGAGGGAAATTCTACTATTGCTATTAAGTACTTGCTAATGTAGTTGCTACTCATCACTTGTTTTCTAATTACTTTTTGAATTTGCTTTTCTTTAAATCTGTTTTAAATTTTTTAACATCTCCCGTCCCGAGGATGGTATTCGGACACTTTTTATTAGTGTGTCCCCGTCAGCCATCCGAATCAAAACATATCCTCTCAGAAATCTTAAATGAACTAAGCCTTAGGAAACTTGCTTTCAGGAAACAAAAGCACGGCTTATCTTCTTAAATCGTGAACTCAATGTCAAATATGACTATATATGAATATGTCTTCCTTTGTTTCAATAAGCGTACGTACTTAATGACTTATACCCATTAATGGCCCACTAACGAGGACAGTCAGTCTCTCATCACGAGCATATTCTAGAGCTTATTCCACTATGCTGCTTCAGTGCAGATGGACGGTGGTGTATTTAAGATATCTACAACTTTTTTCTTAGATTTCAAATCACAGTGAGAATTATGGCCGAATTTCATCTTTACTTTTATTGGTGCAATATACAACACCAAAAATTTTTTTACAAATATAATAATGTGATAACAAACAGAGGTCTGTCTGTGTATCTATTTTCTTTACACGCTTAATCCGAATAAATGTGAATGTTTGAGACCCTGGATAGATAATAGGATTATTTTTATCCCGATAATGTTTGAAATAGTTCAAACGATGTTTGTCGCTTTTTGACTCACGCGAAGGTGATGATAAAAACTAGTTAAAAATAAATGAAAATATTTGATCTGAAAGTTGATAGTATAACAAATTCGAATAGAGATAAAAGCTTATTTTTATCGCCTCTCAACAATCCTGACAAACAAAGGAGCAAAAAAAGAAGTAAAGGGGATAAAAAATGGATTATTTCTGGCTGTAATAAGATGTCAAGAGGTATCAATAAGCATTAAGTAATCGTTTTATCCGCGGTCATGCGTGAAGATCCGTTCAGCGGACAAACGCGGGCAATTAGACGACACCGGTAATCGTCTAATCGGGTAATCTATCGTGATAGATGAAAGTGAGAGATAGGACGTGCTATCGCCCATCAGAACACGACGATGCGACGTACTTACATGTCATACTCCTGTCACTGCTCCGAAGCTGCCATCATTCCTCGCATATCATGTCGGAGAGAAGCGACAAATTGTAACGATAACAAGTTTGGGAGCGCGCTAACTTTATCACCACCATCTTGTTCGCAACAAGTTAAAAAGGAAATTTACATCAATGAACGCCACAAAAATAACATCTATTAATACCTCTGCGGTTTGAAGCGGGTTTATTCGAGAGCTATTAATGTGCCACATATAAGTTGACCGTGAAAATTCTTGAAGAAATTAATTCATATCTTGCAACTTTGTATCAATGACTGTATGATTTGTAGATTTAAAAGGAGATATTTAAAAGAGATTTAAAACTTTACTAATTGGTTATGAACGAAAGGGTACATCCTTGTCGATAAACCATGTACCTACTCCTAACACGCCCTGTGATAAATGAACAATTCGATGAATTCCGATTGATTAAATTTAAATGCTTTCACTCTCCAATCAATGTTGATTCATTACATTCTAAAATTGACACTAAATTTGCGATTATCGGTAAAGGTCAAGCGGTCTTGACCTTTTTTATAGAATTAACGTCCACTTTGTGCAATAAATTTCTCATTCGCTTTCTTCATTATTCTCAAAAGACAAGAAATTGCTTCACCTTGTTTTATTGTTAATAAATGATGTATTTAATCTATAATATAAATAAAACTGACTGTGTCTGACTGTGTTTATTTTGAGTGCATACCTATAGTTATTACACATTACCAAAATACACCCAAACCATTATAAAGTTTTTATCTGTCTATATTCTGACTATCTAATATCTTCCTGTTTGTCCGGGCTAATCTCCGGAACGGTGGAACCAATTTTATGGACTTTCACTTTTTGTACCCGAATTCCCGTGGGATCGGCATTTGCGAGGAAAACTCTCCACGCTTATGAGGTAGCGTGCTCAGCTCGCAAATCAATATAAATAACTTTCAACCATCTATTTACATTTTAGGTACATAGGTATTATAAATCCAAAAAATGACGTGATTTGAACATTCATCTTTTGTACATGTAAATAAATAAATATAAGTACTTTTTTATTGCGAAGGAAATCCAAAGAATACCCAGTTACTAAGCAAAAAGGGCTTTATTTCTTAGGTTAGCCGAAAAACAAAATTTTAAACATGATGGAAGATTTTTCCACAAAAAACTGTTTCGTCCGACAACGTTGAACCGTATCGGTCAGATGTCGCCTCAGGCCTATCGTATACGAGTTTTCAAGGGCAATGTGCTATTGAAAATTTATTACCATCGTTTCAAATGGGCGAATGTGAGCGAATTCTTGAAACAAAGATAGAATGCCCCGCCTACACGCTCATTAACATGTTGTTACCTGCGAAGGCTCGTTGCAGTCGCGATTACCTCAAGGTACTCAATTTAACAGGTATCTGTAGCGGTACTAGCGACTGATATACCGGTATCGGATTTAATGAGTGCGGAACAGGCCTAGAACAGTTGTTACGTTACAATGAGCGACTGCCGCCCGCCAACTACGTGCTGCGGCCATTCATTTCCAACCCGTCCATTGAATAAATTAGGATTTGCTCTTGAACTTGACTTGACGCTGAATTTAAACAACCTTGTCAGCGCCGACAGCGGGAGTGAGTCGTCACGTTTTTTTTCCGCATCGATGATTTAATACCGTCAACATTCTAATCGCGTTACTTCTGTTGTATCACTGTTGTTGCAAAATTTCTCCAAGTTATACCCAATTTGCACCTGTCGCTTGCTTTCACATATCCGTGGTGAACTTGTAACGTCACATTCTGTTTGTAGACGCTAGACGTTATCGAATGATCAGGCGTCTGGTGTCTGGGTAGGGTGTTCCTCGTGAGGCCGCTAAACTCTCTCCATTGACTACCCAGCCCGATATATATTCCTGCCAACACGGCCTGTCGCCTACGGTGGACGTGGCAGATGCTTGTCTCGAACGAGATCTTATTAGAGCCTAATGTGTTTAGGAAATGTAGCTCTCGGTAATAAATAATACAAATAGCTTACGTGACTCCAGTGATTTATAGTAGAAAATATTACAGTTCGCGTGCGTATAATTTAGAAATTATTCATCTCGGCGACTAAATGAGATATTTTCTGGACTAATAAAATTATGACCATATAAAATTCATTGGTACAATAATAATATGTTATAAATGTCATCGTGATTTATAATTCAAATCACGACGCGGCAACTAACGATTATTCTCTATAGACACGACGACTCGACATACGACGATACAAATAATTTAGTGGTCTTCACTAGAGTTCTCTGTGTCGTGGTTATTATGAACAACACAGCCAGGTCGAAAACAAACATTTTAATTCCTTCAAATTTCCGCCTGGCTGGAAATCGGCCCTTTTAAACGACGATCCGATATGGCACCATGCACCATTGCAACCCATGAAATGGGACTCAAAATTATCTAAAGCCTGATCTGCTCGCTTCCCATTCACAGTCAGGTTTTTAGCAGATGATGGCGATCGATTAACACCATAATCTACCATGCTAACCATCTACAGAATTTACCCTCCCCCGAAAACTTTACTAAGTACTGTCTTAACACCATCTGGTAAATGGACTATTTATTATAATCTCCATTTGAGTCTTGTTCTGTGTCGGTCAAAGTTGTCTAGGGCTTCAGCGTAAGGGTAATGGTGTATACATACTTGTTTGCTCTCTTAAATCCATTTAATGTAATGAAAAAAAGTAATTCACTTAGAGGAATCTGATGAAGATAAGTAGAAACACTCAAAATCGGAATCTGCTAGACGTGATCTTTTATTTATTAATTAACTAATTGAAAGAAACAAACTTTTAGTGAAGTTTAGGAGACGTTAACTTTTAACGGCACTACAGCATAGGAACCGTTGCGCCATTTGGATCCTCAAAATATACTTAGGTATAATGTTTTTAGGATAGCATCTCATATAGGTAGGTAGATTCTACGTCAAATTTTATTAAAATCGTTAGCATTTGGTATTGATGAGCCGACGGTGGGTAACTTGGCTTCAGAGATAAAAAATAAAACAATAAAATTATTATATCAATAAACACTTTTATTGTTTAACCTTAGACTATATTTCTATTATATTTATTTCGTAACGTGTATAATATTTACAATTTTATTTTCTCTTGCAACGTCGTTACACTAATGCGAGGTTCGTTCTAAATTAACTACATTTTTATCATAATATTTACAATATCAGTAACATGATATATACAATATCCTTACACGCTCACTATAAGTATGAATACAGTGTTCTTATTCTTTCCAACTTTTTTTATTAAACAAAACAATAGTGTTTTCACTTTTCGTAACGGCTAGATTGCAAAATTTACTAACAAACATTAGGTATGTACAAAATATTTTTTAATGCAACGGAAATAAAATACATGAAAAATATATTCAATTTTTCTTTCAAATAAATGCATTGTTTTTTACAAACGGTGCGTTTATAAAAAATATTTAAAAAAGCTTCTTTATAAACGCACCCTAATAACAACAAAATTACTTCCCGACTGGAACAACATTATTAATACATGAGATACATCACATTTACCCACTGGGTTATAAAATTAACGTAAAATCTAACGCAGTCTATGATTTAATTAATTATTACAATGTTAATAAATTATCATATTCTAAATGCTGAGCGATGGCCGTTTCTTTCTTACGCTCTTGCTATTTTTGCCGAATATCGTGCCTATTACCTGTTGAAGAAAACAAATAATTAGAGAATATACCTACTTACAAAATAAAACAAAAATTAAATTGTAAAATAAAATGTTGTTGAAGATTAGTGATGGTGGTTGAAGATAGTGATGGTGACGTCGATGAACACATTAATAGTAACAGAACAGGGCTTATCAATATTTTTGACAAATTTACAAAAAGCGTGAGGAAGAGTGCCACAAGGCTAAGAGACTATAATATGTTCACAGAGTAGCTTAGACACAGAGTAGGCGGCGAGCTTGCGGCGCGGCGTGGGGAAGAGCGCTAAGACTACGTATATGTTCACAGAGTAGCTCACCTTGGACACAGAGTAAGCAGCGAGCTTGCGGCGCGGCGTGGGCAGCAGCAGCGCCAGCGCGCGCGCCTCCCGCAGCAGCGCGTGGAAGGCCAGCGCGGCGCCGGCGCACGACTCCGCCGCCGACACCTCGTAGAACTGGCACCCGAACCGCAGCGACAACTCTTGACCCTCCTCTGCATGGACCTCCCTGGTAACAATTAACAGTTATTGTTAAGTAACCCGTAGTGATAAAAATATTCTGAGCTCTTAATAGGAGGCCACTGCTGAAGCTCAAAACACAGTTCTCACTTCATTAAAATAGGACTCGTCGAGGAAGGCTCTTGAGAAATAACCTCGTAATCCGAAACTAAACTAATCAGGCGCATCCGTTATAATTATTTACAGGGCAATAAATTTTTCACATCAACATAATCACTTTGATGGTGCTGATATATTTTTAGAAAACACGTGTTGCATGAACATAATATAAATGTATGTGTGCATGTATCTTACTTATTTTATTTTGTACTTGAAAATCAAAATCCTCATCTCATACGTTGAATATAGAGCACAGCACATTAGCCTCAACGCACAAACGGTTGCGTAAGTCGATGTCCGATCGGACCGCTTGGATACAGGTATGCTCTGAATACCTCGATAGCTTGCGTAATATTTGATCCCTTACAGGCCAAGGATTTAACCGCAATGTAGGTATTACGGTAAATAATAGAGGCAATCCTTGGCCGCCCTTTAGTTACAACGACCTTAATACCCTTAATGCAGTCAGTTTGTGCAACTAATACTACTTTGATTGGCAGTATTGGTAAAATGTACTATTCTGTGGACTTGATATTAGAGCAATTTATCATCTAGTGATTTTGTCTAGTTATGACTACGACTTTTAAGACTCAATTTTAAAACAAACTTTAGCTGATACTCACAGGTACGTTGTGACAGAGTTTACCTAGGTCTTAAGGGGCCTGTGGTCTAAACTGAGCCTAACTGAGCCAATTATGACGAGCGAATGAGCCAGTTTTTTAAAGCTTAAAGCGCTGACATAAAAGCAGACGAGCCATCTGATGGTAAGTGGTCATAGTTGCCTATGGACTCCAGCAACACACACCAGGGGAGTCACCAGTGCAACGCCAGTTCTGTAGACCTGTACGAGAGCTCTTTTTACTATTTTCAGCGAGGTCTCTTCAGGCCCGCCCCATCCCTTTGCATGAAGCTGTGACGCCACTAGGGCCAACAGCAACTATCGAAAAAAACATGCTATGTAATTTACCTGGCGTGTTCGAGGTCTCGTTTGTTCCCCAGGAGGGTAACCGCGGCGCAGCCGGGCAGTCGCGAGCGCTCCAGCAGCGAGAGCAGCTCAGCGGCCGCTAGGAACGATCTCCGCTCGCAGACCGAGTACACCACCGCGAACGCATCGCCCCAACGCACGTGCTCCGCGAGACAGCCGCGAATCTGGGACAATAAGTTATGGTCAGTTACATGTTGGTATAGTTTGTTATATTATGTTGGTATAGATAGTTTTACTTTGAAGATAATAGGTACATACAGTAACAAAACATTCCAACAATTACATAAATCATATTTTCATGGAATATTGCATTTTTTGTGGGTGACCAGTCGTTTTTGTAATAATTTACAAGACACCAATAGGTTAACCGAAAATCATCAAATTCCGAATCATCGAAGCTCGAAAAATATTTTACTTAAAAGTATGCATAACAAAGAGTATTAGGTATTCAAAAGGAAATGTCTACCGACTAAACAATGTTCCTTTATAGCGCATGACCGTGTAAACCTATCGAAGTACCACCGCATATAAAATAAGCGATTCTTAGCAGTTTATGTTAGCCATAACAAACCAGTATGCACAGTGTACAACGCTATTTTAATTTAATAGTATCGCAGTATAAACTCTAAAGGTCTGATCACCATATGAGGTTATGAAGCGTGACCCATTACAGTGGTGCACTGCGGTGTGGTGGCTGGATACTGCTCTTAAATAGAGTGAGCAACAGCCTCTAGATAAGTGGTTACATCACATTACATTGTTGTACTCCGGGTCAAGCTGTGGTCAAACGCTGGCCTGCTTTGGTGGAAAATAGCTCGTGGTTTCCAAAATTCATTACGAATTTTTGAATGACATGAAATATATCAAGTGATTTACTATTACACTACTTGAAGAATTATGATGAAAATATATTGTTTAATCAGATTTTTAGGATTTTGTGGTCCGAAACTCAGAACTATGAGAAGCCAGAAGTGCGTGCCCTGGGATTCGAAACCAGACTCCCGAGTACGAGGCCGAATTCTAAACCACTAGGCTCTCACCGCGTTAATTATCGTAACTGTGAAACATTAACTTTTTATCATTTTCATGTTCCACAATATTTAATCTATGAAGATTTTAAAGTCTAGCAACACCAAGGACAAGGCCAAATCGAATACCAACTTGAGTTAGAGTAACTTTCCCTTTTTAGTAACATATCATACTGGAACAATTAAAAAGTTATCACACGATCTAGAAAACCACCTTGCTCGAAAGATTTATGACTGACTTCCTTCCTTCACTTTTATTAACAAAAGCACAAAAGCGGAAATGGAACACAAAGAACTAATAAAGCAATGATTTATGTACTAAGCCAGACGTCCGCGACTTCTAACGTTAAATATTGGTACCGATCGATATAAATAAACTGGATAAGGTGTACCTACTCCATCATTTGACAGCTCTATTAAGTGAGTATTCGAAACGCCTAGAGCGTCATATGCCGGAAATAATACGAATTAAACTGTACCTACATTTCTTTATATAAATTAAACGGGCAGACGAGTAGATGATCGAACTGAAGATAAATGGTTACTTTCGCCCTCACTTTCGCACATGAACATCATCAGCACACTACATCAACAACATGTATCCCCGATGTGTGCCAGCCAAGAAGGAAGAAAAAGTAGCTTTAAAGTTTAGCGCAAATCAAGCAAAAGAGGGTTAGCCGCTACCAGCAGAGATCGGATTTTGTCATCTCTTACGACCCCCTGATCTGCTGACATAGAGTTAACTTTTGCAATATCTTGGTCTTGAATCCTAATTGATTTGGTAATTTTTCCCTCAGTTTAAAGTTTAAATACGTTTTTTTGTCTTTCCCCCTTCGTTCGTCTTGACACACAAACTTATACTATTTTATTTTCCCTTCTTCCTCTCAACTTTTGCATAACCCCTCATTACACCCAATACATTAATTATAATAATAAGGGTTCACACTCATAGCCCCATTCTAGGATTTCCTGTGTCGTGGGTGCCATGGACAACACACAAGACAAGGTGCTTGTTCATACTGAACTCGCGGGCGAGGTGGCGGGCGCGCGCGAGGTGGACGAGGCGAGCTCGTGTTCATATTGACCGCCAGGCGTTTTGCGCGAGAGTTCAGTTGCGTCGCTACTGAATCGCGCGCTTCGCCGCTAGTTCAGTGTGAACACACACAAACAATATATCTCATGCGTTTGACATCGTCGTCGCGAGCTTGCCCGCTACTTAGACTGCACGTGCGATTCCAGTGTGAACACTTGGATATTACGCCATATGTTTGATATTTCGTGACCGCGCCCGCCACCACGCCCGCGAGTCAGTATGAATGAGCACAAGGACACACACTCAGACCGAGAATGGAAATTTAAACTCATCATTCAAATTTCCGCCTCGTAGTTTCTCGCCTTTTCCGAATCGAACCCAGGACCCTCGGAACAGCGATCCGGCGTGTTAACCATTGCGCCATCCGTGTCGTCATTAATTTATTATAAGTATCAAATCAATGCTGTTGTCACACATAATCTTACTTTGTTGATCCTCTCTTCCCCTCAAGTTATGAATAGCCCGTCATTACACGCAGTACATTTATTATTATTCACATCAGATCAGGGCTGGCTACAGTCACTGTCCCTTCCGATGAAAGTGAAACATCGATAACTCAATACTCGTTCACACCATAGGATCACACTCTCTCGGCAAAACATGAATGAAATATTGCCCATTATTATTACAGGCTACTCGTATATTACGTGCGGTAAGCTTCCTTGAGTCATTAGCGCGAAGGAAGTTATTCAATAGAAGTGATTTTAATTGTACTACGTGATACTTCCTAGGTACTGGGTATTATTTAAACAAAATTTATTTCATTTTACGTACAACAAAGGTCCCCTGTAATCCAGCAACTAAATTGCTACTACTAATAGAAAACAAGAACTCCATACGTTAGTTTAACCATAAATAACACAAGCAACCTAGCCCAAATCGAATCGATACATCGTGTGATGAAAAACAAAATAAAAAATAACGATAAACGCAACAAGCGGTTATCATATCGATTGGTTTCATATCGTATTATTTTAAAAAGGTAATGTCTATAAAAAGGGACGCAATGTCAGTAACTCAACAAAACAATTACCAAGATTGATCACTCCGACCGCCGACCGAAGCTGTCGTTTACAAAAACAAAACATGATTGGCCAATGCGGCCGACATCATAACAATGACGAGGTGTTTTATCGAGACGTACCTAATTACGCAATATCCCCAAATCGATTCGGAAACATTTTCACACATTATTTAAAGGCCATCATAGAAGTACACCATCTGATAAATTTACGAGGCCCTTGTAATCACTTTGTGTAATAGACGCGGTGAGGCGCACGCGCAAGTCAGCGCAGATTAACATCTCAATTGTTTTTGTAAGTATAAATAAGTTCTATCCCATCAGTCTTTGTAACGACTTCCTATTACAAGAACTATGGAATTGCATCAGACCAAGATTGGCTTGCACCCAAATCTGTTTTTAATACAGCTGGTATGATAATTTTTATGTGTATTTATACACTTTTCAAAGCAGCGGAATGCGGTAGGAATTTTAATATTAGGTACTCTTGTTTTCTATGTGGATAAAAAAACTATAATTATGATTTAAGTGATTCTCTGCACTCGAAAAATACGACAACTTCTTTGAAATCCGTCGTATGGGATTTTGATTGAAATCCTACATAACTCCTCTTATTTTTAGTTTTGAGTCACATTAGTTTCCCACATTATAAGACCTATCACTCTATGCGCTTCATATCATTCTATGCGCTTGGAATACAAGCCAATTTCTTCTGCTTATGGTGCACCCTACTGGTAACCGAGCATGGTTATGTATGATACCAGGACCTTTGTCACTCTAGATTCCATATTTCATTTGGTTCTTCCTTAAGATAATGTCTGACAGTGGGCCCCTAAACGGTTTGAAAAAATAGACTTACCGCACAATTAGAGGTGTCTAGTATCTCCACTTCAGAAACAGCGCCGTCGAATGCGACTCTATGCTGATAGAGAAAGTCTGGAACAAAGACATCTAATTAAATATACGTTCAAAATGCTAAATTATACAAGAAATGTATAAATTATATCAACAATAAGTTTCCTT
This sequence comes from Hesperia comma, assembly GCA_905404135.1. Lineage (NCBI taxonomy): Eukaryota > Metazoa > Arthropoda > Insecta > Lepidoptera > Hesperiidae > Hesperia > Hesperia comma. The sequence goes on along the minus strand of FR990021.1, from coordinate 6,302,113 downwards.
ATGATATTATCCTTCACCGAAGCAAGCGATAATTCATTTTATGATTCATAAACCTTGGAGTTAAGCCTCTACTGCTCTACTAACTCATTTATTCATAACAGATGATTGTAGCACTTACAGCAACGCCAAAACGCTGTCAAAGCTCTTTAATTTACATAATAAGTTATAAAATGTAACTATTACCTAATATTATTAAAGCTGCGACTTAAAGTTATTGACCAACGGGTTTATAAATATGTAGAAGTCGCCACTAGCACAGATTTTATGAAAAAGTTGACAACAAAAGCAGTGGTCATCGTCACTATTGATGCCCACAAAAGACGCGGAGAATGAATAGTTCTTTCTGGCTCTAACACTGCGAGCCAAATCATGAAATAAATTTTATCCTGTCTGATCAGAAGTGCAGGTAATTGCTAATCAAACAGGTAGCTAACACAAACTATCCCCAACTATCACTACCTAAGGATGAGTTAGGATAGCCCCCGAAAACATTTTATATAACTTAATGGGTGGGTCTCTACCACTGTATGCAAATAAGATAATAATCTAGGATTTTTTTGAAATCCCATTAATAATAATCTAGATAAGCTCTGAGATACCTGGTACCACAGTATCGTCTACTATTGAACAGAGTTCACTATGAAAAGGCCAGACAGGTCAGAAATGGAGAAAAAACCTTTATTTGCTTTGCACTTTTCATATAATATTAACCACCTGCAGTTAAACCTTGTATTCAAAAAGATCATGTATTACGTCCGATTTCGAATCGTTATTGAACAAAATAATTGAAAGACAATTAGCGTAATTATCAACGGACGTCATCTCTGACGTAAATACTGCAGGAATGATAATGAATCGGAAGGAAACAATGTCACATGAACGTGTAGTACAGTTCAAAAGACGTAAATTGAAGTAAACTGTTTAATTAATGCCATTATTTTTTACCGGTTTGGGCGTTTTATTCTGACCAATTAATATAATATTCCCACCTCTGTTTAATCATAACTGGTCCCTACTCTTTTCATGTGTCTTTTCATCATCACCCACTGAATGATATTCTATAGTAAAATTTCGAATCGTGAATGTTATTGCACCCAATTTACAATCAATCAATAGATACCTACCAGTTTGCATAAAATCCTTTGAAATACATCATGACTTTTCACTAAAGAGTCAATAAACCAAACAGACGTTTCTTGTATGATAAAGTCTTATAAGTGTAAATAAAAATAAAACCGAGCGAACACCAGTAGCCACAGTAATGTCCGTATGAAATAAACATTTATGTATCTTGAAAACGGATGATCGGTAATAACTTGCACTTAAGGCGCGGAGAACCCTCGGCCAGGCAGGGAACAGAAAAGAATTCATATTGTATCGTCCTTAAGAATATAATATTATTCTCTTCCATTTTGTATTGTATTCTTCTACAAGGTTTTGTAAGGAAAGATTCTATTAATAAACATTGGCAGTCTTTACTTTTAAAACGCTGTATCTCCTTTAAACAACACCCAATTTCACATTAAGCCATCGATATTTTTTTGTATTGTATTCTTCTAGAAGGTTTTGAAATGAAATTTAATGGGAATAAATATTGCTTCTCTTAACTTTGAAAACGCTGTATCTTTTGAAATGTATAAAGCAGCCCCTTAAACTTTAAATGAGAGAGGTAACTTAAAATGAGTATCGATTACAATGAGTCGGTACTATCAAATCGATTTTCAACGCGATGTTCTCGTGAGTAAGCTCACTATGTTCTCAACGAACCTCGCCTGACAAACCATTCGAACGATTATAAAGTACTTTAGAAAGAATATTAATAGCATTACGAATCGCAATTGCGTTGCTAACAACCTCTGTCGTGGCTCCAACCAGCGATCGGTCCATCCATCCATCATAGTTAGTTCTACTGCAGCTAGCTGTGACGAATTAGTTATCTAACAGCGAAACTAAAGGCGCTATGGAATATGAAAAGTACTAAACATATTGCCTGCTAGGGATTGCATAATAATCTCTGTAATAACGTACTTTAATAAAATTTTGAAAATCACTTATTAGCTGTTCCTAAATGTGTTATTTGTGCGTTCAATTCGCGACATGATTACCAATGGATAGACAAATAACCCACAACAACAAACAAACAAACAATAATGAAAAATGTTTAAGTTTCTATACTTATCGACAAATCACATTTATTAAGATTTGCTAAAAATAGCAGTATGTACACATTTCACCTTTATACACTGTATACAGAATATTATTCGGAAAGATATAAATAAAAATGTAAAACTTACCACCAGTAGAGCTGTATTCCCCGATGTACCGTTTAGTCAGGTAACGCACAACCACCGCTAGAACAAGAAACAAACACAATTTAATACAACACACTATAACATAATACAGTACAATATACTTTATTGTGCAGACTTCCAATGATATAGGTAGACCATTCTAAAGCTTTGAGAACATCATGGAGAGTATGAACGATGTTTTCGTTCATCTTCATTGGAACCCTGTTCGGGTAACCAATGATTAAATAACTTTGAATGTAACAGAGAAACAGAAACAGAACAAAACACAGCAAATTATCACAAATTAATTAAATTCTTTACAAACACTCAAATATTACCAAACACAATTAATCTTAACACAGAACACGTGTTTCAGAATTCTAAACGACATCAGGTCATCACTCCCGACTTTCTACTGTGAGTACATATCCTGACTAATCAGCCTTAGACGATACACATACCACTTCTGGAATTTCAATCTAGTAAGGGTCGTAACAAAAATAGTTATCAACATGAATGACGACGCATCTTCTATGAATAGACGTTGGTTCGAGCTACTGACATTATGAAGTGTGGAGAATCCTGGCACCCATCAAAGGGAACTTATTCAAAACGGTGATTACTTCTGACACTCCGACAGTACTGTGACTGTATGCACTTGATGGATGGTTTAATACTGTTAACTTGACGAGGGAAATATTTTTAACTTCTTTCATACTAATGGCGATGAAGAATGTAGGAATCCACGGAGCAATAACCAATGTAAACCCGAGTCAAGACAAATTTTATCTATAACTTAATTACTTAGATACGTAGTTCATAACACTATTTTAACAAAGAAGGATGGGAATAAACAAATAAATAATGCTACACACACAGACCAAGTAGAAAAATTTTAAGTCATTATTGATATTTCCACCTCAATGGGAATAGAATCCACGATCCTTCAAACGGCGAGCTGACATGCATGGTGACCATTGCGTCATACAGGTCGACAATATGGCCAGATACCTATCTATATCCATTGCAAATCCTTATCCAATTCTTAAATCTTTTTATTCAAATCCGATATGCGTCACCACTCACCACAGGCCCTTATCGCCTACTTCACAACAGGTCAACTTAATAACAATGAAGTTGCCCAACTTAACTAAATTAGGGCCATGATTCCACCTAGGGATCGCTGTCATTCGAAGTGAACCAAATAGGTTGACACGTGCGTATGTTATGCAAGTCTGGTACACTGTGCCGTGACAATGCATTCGGTATGCGTTCCATACCGCTTTGAGAGATCGATGCTAATGGATAACCGATTCTGGGATATCGAAATAAGTAGCCAATTGACTTTCAATCCCTTAGATTTATGTGAATTAGTCAGCAGATGTATTATCATGTTTTAGTTAGTTATTTCATGTTTACAATCGATCGTCAAACAAGTTGAACATAGAAATAAAACTAAATGAAGTTCTATAAAGTTATGTTAAGTTACGCAATATTGATTTGCTTGATGCGCTTCCGTAAATCTTCTTTGAAACTTCGAATACATGTCCATAAAAATCTACGTAAGAATTATTATCTCACCAATAAAAGTGGAATGCCCGCTAAATAGCCATTATAAAAGCTTAAAGTTAATGAGCCCATAAAACCTTTGGCCTCGATATTACCACACTTTTAATCTTTGTTTATGAAACGCGTTCGGAATCTCACACTCTCATTTTCAATTCGAATTTCGCCTTCAACATTGATGTGAAAAGAGTTTTACTTCCATTAAGGTCCGTTTACATACAATCCTTTACACGCAATAATACAGCAGTAATAAATAAAACAATATCTTATATGTAAAAATGAATAATTGCGCTTAGGTCATTTATTATTATTCCTTCCATTCAGCCCAAATTATTTTGTCACACTGTTTTGTAAAATTAGAAACTCATAAGTGAGACGACCCCATATGGGAGACTGCCTTTCCAATTACCCTTCTATAAAGGTAGGTAGGTATATTAATAACAACAAAGATTCATTTTCATCCGGTAGAACAACTCACGGCTCCTGATCTTATATCATCCCAATCAAATTAAACTTTCTCCGAGCATGATTTAATCTTAAGGTCAACGTAACCCCTGCTTTACGTACGCCGATCCCGGAATTTCAGGCATCTTTAGACGCTAGGATTGATTTTAAACGTTTCGTCCATCGAACAAAAGACGAATTACGACGATCAACATGACATCACGTTGGTTGATAGATGATGCACTATCTAGAAACAATGGTGCTGTATCGGCAGGTACCATGGGGTAATTAATAGCCCACTCGATCCATCACATGTCAAACTATGCATGAGTAATACTGACGCTTCAGTACTGATAATTTTACGTCGCCAAAACCATTAATAACCATACCGTTAGAATCCTTCCATCGAAAGCAAATTGCGCCTCTGAATACTATTTCATTAATTTTGTGCTACAGAACTGTATTACTCGCTTAACGTAACTATGATCTTATGATTTATTTACTTTCTTATCTTAGATCACGTTAAAGGAACTAACTTAACTTTTGTATTTACTTAAGTTTTACATTTACAACTCAATCGCATTTGATATTTTTAATAATAGGTACTTTTTTATCCCTTGAACAATAAGTAAACTTAGATATAGCAATTTTATTTAATTCTGAATTTCGTTCGAAAAAAATCATACTCATCGATACTTCGTGTCTTGGAGAAAATAGGACATTGTTTAAAGCGAATAGTTTTTTAGGAAGACGATCTTATTAATTTAGTTTATCCTTTTTTCAGTACCTACGTTAAACGGCCTCCTCCAACATTAAATTCTGTTAGCTCATCTGCATACGTACATTCAAACTGTAAACCTGAACATTAAGTTTGAAGGACCGTTCCGTATTTATATTTCTTAGGATCAAATTAAAATATAGTAGAGAAATAGAACAGCAACGCATAAACCACATTCTAACTTACTCTTAGTAGTGGGTTAAAAATATTTTTACAGTTATTTACTACGAAAGGCAATGCCGTCCAGTTGCTTGGTCGGTGGCTTTTTGTGATTACACTTGTCATTCCTAGCCATAAAACGTTTTATGCTAGTATTTCACGTAACTGGAATGTTTGTTCTGCATTTCTTGTGAAAACATCGATCACTACCTAGTTTTCATCGTGTACATTTCCTAGACTATAATTATGTATCTCGTGAATGTGATGTTCCTATTTCTATAGAAAGGACATTACAATTCTAGTCGTGGAGGTTTATATTAGTGACATGCACTAATTAAAATGTAATTAACAGAATTATAATCTCTGAGATTGAACATAAATTTTTATTCACATGTAGAAAATCCCAAACTAATATGGCAACCCGACAGTCTTACAACCGTTTCTACATGTCTGAGTAACTATACGTATTTTAACATCGTATAAATGAAACCAACGATTTCGTTTCGTAAATTTTACTCAGCATGTCTATAAACGGACTCAGTGTCGAAGTATTTTACGACACGGTATTACTTAAAATATTGCCTCGCACTTAAATATGACATGTCATCAATTCATCGGCACTTTACGAACAAACTCACCGAAAGTGTACCGCAATAAAACTACAACCGCGTATCATTTATCATTTTATTGATGTTTCTGACAAACCATTATGTCAGAGATATTCTCAAATTGAAATATTCTCTATAGACCCGACGATTATCTTAGCGTTTCGACTTAATACCGAATTTATGTAGAGAGGATAACCATGGGGTATCAAGATGCGTATCGTGTTTCGTGAATGAGGCAACGAGGCTACATGACCTAAATATTATAGTTTTGGTGTTAAATTGTCGGTAAGTAAGGCGTGAAACCAAATTGGCCCCTTGTAATGGATTACCACGCCGAGAATAATGATAGTCCTATAATTCCACGACAACAATTATTGTTTTGACATCAATACCCACTTCCTCGAGAAAATATTCTCAGAATGGCCTATTTAAATAAACAAATAATGGTTAAACAGAGAAGGAAAGAAAATTCAAATTGGTACTTTTGATATTATGCCCTATTGATTTTGATGAGTTTTCCCAATTTTATGGTTATGATGATCAATAATATGCGATTGAAATTGTTTTACAATCAATTATTACATAAGACAATCAAATTATTTATTACTACAAGAACTCACGTTCTTAGGTTTACAATTAAAACAAGTTGTTAAAAGTACCTACCTACTTGAAAAAATAAACGAAAAAAAATTATCAACGCATGTAAACGAAGTATGGATACAAATCACAAAAGTACATATTCATAAATTTTATTACGAATATTATATGCATTAACATAGTTAACCTTTATGGTTATGCTATATTTAACATTTAACCCATCCAATGCATATCTGTTGGATCCACGCCAGCCTTATCAGCGAGGGACAGTAGCTCTGTTGAATAAAAGACCAGCTTCATAAACGGTTTCCTGAAACTAACTGCTATCGCCTTTCCATTAAATAACAGTATTAGGGTACTATAGAAATCATGCATTAGTCATTAGCAAAATCGTACGCTGAAAATACTGAGAGATGGGTAACTAAGTCGATTAATATGGTGTTCTACTTCCATGTATTATTATTTACACAATTATTAATTTGTTATTGTAGATAAAAAAAAACGAATGTCACTTGAGACGCGGTTGTAACTTTTTATTTTGGTAAAATGAGAGAAAGAAATGAAGAGTTGGTAAAATACACTATGGAGATAGTGAATAAGAAAGAAACAGGGTTAATTTATATTTATAGATAGGTATTAAAACTCTCTCTATTAAAAATTATTATTATTAAAAAGTATTAAAAATCTCTTACCTGAATCCATAAATTATTTATTTATCTACAATTTTACATTTTAGAGTTGTTTCTGTTTCGTTTCATAAAATCCAATTCACACAGTTACTTACACTTCAAAAAAAAGTTCGAAGAAAAAGAAGTCACTTGTGAGTAACAATGACATACCTCACTTGAACTAAATATTTTTTATTATAACTCGAAGTATTGAGGTGATTTTTACTTTTCAAATCCTTATTGTTTGTTTAGGACCACACGAGAGATGCTTTAAGTTTAAAACAAGACAATTTGAGTACTGTTAGTAGGTCAGTCAAGGTTAATAGATTTGAACTTTAGTGGGCGACTTTCATAAATAAAAACTACGAGACTTTACGAACTCAAAAACTAACAATACCTCAAAGTTATTAATTGTTAACAGTTACACCAGTGATAAATAGTCATTGGTTACACTACCCACTCAAGTCGGATTCTGGCAAACATTTTAATTTTCTATCGACATCGACAAATGTTGTTTTCTGGATTCACATTTGCATACGATTATTTTTTGTTGAACCTGCATTCTCTCACGTTATGCTATAAATATGAGGAAGTTCTGACCATAAGGACTCTTATTTTGCTAAACGAATCAAATAAATAATATCCGATTATATTGCTTATCAAAAATCCAAACAAACCAGCCGATGGTGGTCACCGCCTTTGGACATCATTAACACCAAAATACGACGTCGTGCATGGGCCTTATTACGAGCATCATGTGTCAATAACTTCTACATAAACAAACTAAGAAACGTTCCAACTTAGAAACATCAAGTCACTAACAAGTATACAGAAAGTATTACGCATTTCGATCTAACTTTCCTAGACGTAAACCGATCGGACAGAGTTATGAAAGTCGGTTTAACTTGGCCTAGCTAGCACCTATAAACATTGAACGATGTTACTCGGCCATGGATCTGTGACGGGCAGGCGCCGCTCCCTGAAGAGTTACCAGACAGGATCTACTTTAAAAACATTTTCGCGACTTCGCGTCCGATCTAGTATCTACTAGTCTTGTATGTAATTAATTGCAAACGTATGCAATGGTGTGCTGTTGGCGTCTTCTGGAATTTAGTACGAAATGCTACATTTTTGTAGGCTTTATTTATTTATTCAAGATAACAACAGCCATACAATAATTTATCTTACACATGCTTATGGTTATTCTTGAATTAGGCCAATTAAAGTTAAAGTTAAGTTAGGCTGTTAGTTTGTTTAGTTAGGTTGTAGTTAGTTAAGTTAGGTTGTTAAGTTAGGCTTCGGGCACAGAGGCCTGCAATGCAATTCAAAGTGGTGGAGGGGTTTGTCCGACATGGCTTATCGAATGCTATCTATCGGTCACAACGTGTCCTCCGAAGCACAGAAGCGCTTAAGAAATTTTCACCACGAACCCATTCAACTACAGACCGCACCTGCAGTTACCTACTTAACTTTATCGATCATTGGGGATCGCCACAAGACCGGGTTATAACCGCTTTGTTGTAGACATACAGAATTTTAATATGTTAGGTAATACCCAACAAACGAGCAGATGATCCACTCGATGATAGCAGTCACATGTCACTGTGAAGTTATAACCGTCGCCGAAGGACCAATACTACCAAAAGAATCTATGCACTTATGCATTCCTGGCCTCGAAAAAAGGAAGGGAGAAGAAAATTACTGGCCTTTTCTTACTTATAAATCGTTTGGCAATTGACTCTACCACCAGCACCCATGCCACCCTGGCCTGTCGGCATGGAAAAGGAGTTAGTATTCTAGACGTTTTATTAAAGTAGCCGGCAAACGAGCAGAAGAATGAATGCAAATGGGCGAATTTGATCAAAAGAATGATAGTACAGCAATGGACAACGATAAAATTGATTTTTGTATGTAGGATAAACAATTGTGTGTCATACAATTGTACCGAGAACCCTTTATACTGGAATCAAAATCAATACTGACTAGGTTACAGGGCAAAGGCTGCAGTTAAATATTGAGTAAAATAATACACTACATACATGTTGTGTTTAAAAATATAGCTACATAAGAAGTACACCTAAAATAACGAAACTGTCGACAGCAAATTCCTAAGAAAGCAATCTTCTCTTTCCCAAACTCCAGCAAATTATATCATTAACTGAATCTTAATTTGGACGTCAAATAAATGATATCTTCACTATTAAGTGTGATTAAATGGATCTAATAAAGCACAACGTGCAACGATTACTAATGAACCCACGTTCACTGTCGTCACTGATTGACGAAACAGAGTCTGTGCGCGATTGCAAAATTCGTAAAGAATGCCGATGGAACTTTAAAAATCGTTGTAGACAACGCAGACTACCGGTCAAACTTGAGCGTCGGAACAATTAGGGCGTCGCAATTACCGATGGCGGCGCTACGCGATTTCCCGCGAAACGCGAAACGCAACCGACGCCCGGCGCCAACCAGTTGTGTAACGCAGTACCTACACTCTATAAATAAACGGCGGACAACTTTAAGAATATTCGCATTATAATTATGATTATAGTTATTGATTGCAAAACGTTGTTCAACTTTAATTATCTTGTCTTTTACAAGTCTACCCCTGTTCAGATTGCACGTAAAGGTTGCCTGAATCAATAAGTTAAACCAGAGAAAAGACTGCCTTTTGTGTACCGTACGAAGCTGAATAATAATTTCACAGTGTAAGAAAATAATTATTGTATCGTATCGATTACAGTAAGGAATGCCGCTAAGAAAACCCCATTGTCAAGGCGCCTCAATTCCAGGGTACCGCAATCACCGTTAGTGAAAGTGTTGGGATTCTGGGTGTTGACATTTCGAGCGACGTGCAGTATCGGTATCATCTGGAAGCTAAGGCCAAACTGGCCTCCAAAAAGCTTGGCGTCCTGAACCGGGCGAAGCAGCACTTCACTGCGAAGGACCTTCTGATGCTTTATAAAGCTCAGGTTAGGCCTCACATGGAGTACTGTTCTCACCTCTGGGCAGGGGCGCCACAATACCAGCTTAGTCCATTTGACGCCGTGCAAAAGCGCGGAGTTCAAGTTGTCAACGACCCACGAGTCACCAACATTACAGGCTAGAAAACCTAGGTTTTAGGAGAGACATGGTATGTCTCTGCGTGTTCTACCGACTTTACAATAGATATTTAGCAAAATCCAAACCGATGACTCTCTGTAAGTTCTTAAATTCTTCTGTTCTTTAATTTTTACGACAGAACTTTAATTTCTTGTCGTTCCAATCAGGTCAAAACGTGTGAAGTAGATCTAACTGTAGCTGATTAACTAGCCATCATCTCATGAAAACGCACAATTTGTTAGAGAAAACTTGAAAAAGTGGGAAGTAGTTAAAGGTTGACTGGCTTTTGAAATTTATATGAATCTTTTAGAATTTTTCTTCAATAAAAGGAGAAGTACGTAAACGCAGTTTCGTCTAAAGATAATCGAACTTCAGATGTTACGATCACATTATTGTATGTATGGATGCAAATAGTACAGAATTTAAGACAAAAATTCATATTATTTCTTTTTTACTTAAAATATCATTGATTGCGTCGTCGGTACATGTCGTATGGAGTCAATCAATATCTGACATTAGGAGCTCTAGATGGCACTAGTGATTGACATTTAATGATTATTTCTGTACATAGAGATAGATGCTTCTGTACTTCTAAGGGCTTGTCAAGTTGTCAGTCCCAATCATGTCCCAATAATTAGATAACAGATGATAAGCCATGTCGGAAGACTTCGGATAGCCTTAGAACATCCCGCACTGGCATTAGCTGTTAACCCCTCCAATGACACCCTTTGAATCAACGATGTAGCTGTAAATTATTTGATCATCATAGTCGCTTAAGAAATAAGAAACTCTAAAGAAAGGTAAGTCCTGCCCTGATGTTCCCACCCAAAAAACGTTGAGCCGCTGGAAGCTGACTCCACTTACCCAGACTTCACGAAAATTATGATACCAGTAATAATATGACCGACGTACCTATACCAATATTATTGAAAAGTAATAAGAAGGATTTATCCCACATTTCACCCGCCGTCTAGTCCCCTTCGTAAAGCCTTTAACACATTAACGACGAGGTCGTCGCACTGCACACGTCAACATATTTTGCGAATTTCAATAGTTACTTGCTTTCGATATCTGTGACGCCAATGCCACTCACTTCCTTGACACTGTAGATGACATGTTTTTTTTCTGCATGCCAAAACGTAATCATGTTACGAATTCCAATGCGCTATTGAATATCGTTTTTTTACCTTTCTGACGTATACATAAAAGATACATATGATATACCGAACTCATGTTTTAAGAGTTATATCACCGGAGCCACTAATCATTTCAGACAAAATCGTGAGTACCTTTTTTATCACCTATCACAAAAACGTGGGAAATCCTTTGCATTTCATAAATATTTAACTTATCAACTTATCAATGATACTATTAAATAACGCGTTATCTCATTTCCTTACAACTATAACAACAAACAGTTTTTTCGCAATTTCCTACGTATAAATCTATTTTACAAACATGTTTATAGCTTATCGCTTACATAATATAGTGACGATGCATAATATAAAGTTTAAACGTGTACCTTGCGTTCAAAATAACGTGTTCATCGAACAGTTCTGTTTTTCTTTCAAATTGTAAACATAATGTTTGTATACAAACAATGATAACAAAATGTTCAAAACAATGGGCATCCCAACAGCAGCTTAGGTCAACATATTGCTAGCCTGCGTGCGTAAATTAATTATCACTTGCTTTGGTGAAGGAAAATTCATAATAAAACCAGCACACCTCAAAGTTCTCCATAAAATTCTCAAAGAAGTTACTGGAATTCCACAGTTGACCAGTATGGTAGATAGATTATGTGCTGTAAACCCCTAAGAGAAGACCCGAGCCCGGCAATAAGTGATGGAATAAATGAAAATGAAGAACGTTTGTAAGTAAGTACCTATTATGTCGAGTTTTCAAATTATGCTTCTTCGCCAAATGTCAAAATTGTCCTATCAAATTACATTGCTCAAATTATTTATTGTGTTACTGGCTTATATAAATTATTCTTCAGTCGTATACAATACATATTATTATTAATTCTAATCTTTATCGTTCTTGCTCTCAATTAAGTTCATAATGAGAATATTTCCTATTCTTTTAAATATTGAAATGGCTCCACATAATCTATACGAACATACGGATCATCATAATATTGTGTTTTATTTTTTACTTTTACAATATTTATTATAGTACGTACTCATAACAATACATTTAATCATAATTATTACATTTATTCAATTATGTTCTATTCAGTTTATATTAATTAATTTAGTTTATTATGACTATTACTATACGTCAGGCATTCCTAGTCTGTTCACAAAGCTTTTTATAGCTCACACATAAGTCGCACAACAATGGCTGAAAAGTAAACATGTAGGTATCAGCTATCTACGCCGACACTGAGGCATGCCCTCAAAAGGAATGCAATGATAAGAATTGGCTAAACAAATATTGGCTTGAGGTGTTAGAATGCATACCGAGGGAGTGTTGGCTCATGTGATAACGTCAGTCTCGATTTATTGAGAGGAATTTAAATTATATTCATAGAAGTAATGAATGCTAGCATATTGATATTATGATCAGTTTTGTTTCAAATATACTTCAACTTTTAGATCTTGAAAAGCACATTTAAAATTTTGGCCCCACTTCTGATTTTAGAAAAAAAATTGAAAATCGATGAAAGGACTTTTTCCGCTTTATCCAATAATTAAGGAATCATTTTATATGCTACAAAGTTAAATACGGCTAAATGGGGAAAATAAGTGGACGTAAGTTACTTGTTTTAGTCTAAAATGAGTCAAGTTATTCCTAAAATCTGATAGATAGCAGAATGTGATGACTAATTTTAAAACTACTCGCAATTGATTTCTAGCATTGACATAAATTATTTAAAAAAAATGCGCTATTGTTGGATAACACAAAAGGTTTTTGAAGCAATATTCAGTTATTAATCAGAGATCTCGAATTTCGCCCTTCAGTAATTGTGGTCGTTGTCAACGTTTCAAGGTTAATGGGAACCTAATATACCGGTCAAATTCAAACCGAGACGAATAAAATTATGGAGAGCGAATTACCGAATTAAATGATAAAGATTTTTTTTATCACTAACCTGATTTTCCACTGCGTGGGCTCCCAAGCACCACTACCCTTATGCGATTCACAGTCATCTTCATTTGGACAGTTTTTATTTAACACTACAACGTTAAAATCTCTAACCAGACATGATGTCGTAGATGCACTTTTGACACTCAGTTCACGGTACCTACACAAAATATTGAAAAAAGTTCGGAGTTCAAATTTATCGTAAATGCGTTCGTGAAAGCGACCGATCGCAGTGGTTACCGCACCGTGCGCGCGTCTATTCACCGGCACGTTATTCGTGCGACTGCCGGTGTCCCCACGTTGCTCAATTCAAAAATGTGCGCACGCGCAGCCTCCGATTATACATGTCGTGGCCATATCGTAGATTTGCTCACATCATGAAATGATCGACCATATCATGAAATGGTCGCATTTCATGAAATGATCAACTCACTTTGGCCAGATCGTAAAATCGTCTACGTTTCACGATTAATTTGGTCATCAACGTTTGGCCGGATCGTAAAAAAGCGGAATATAGGGCATAATTACGAAACGTGACGTCTCCGGCGCTGCGGAAGGTGCAGCCCCTTCGCCCTTGCGTAACAAAGCACAGACACCCACGCTCGCCTGCGCAGCTTCGGCTTGCGACCATTTCATGATGTGAGCAAATCTACGATGTGGCCACGACATACATACAGCCTTCGTTCTAGTTTTGTATATGCGCACACTGTATGGAATGCTATATCTTTATCTCGAAGTAATTAAATCAAGATAACGAAATCATACGTCTATCATTAATCAATATTGACTTATGATGAAATGACCGTTGCAATCAGATAAATTAATTTAGGTAAACTTAATTCGTATTCCTTGTGATAGCATTGAAATCAAACGCCGGAATCTGTCAAAGCTATGCAAAGGCAATGACGGCTTCGATAACTTTTTCTAGCGGCATGCCGCATGCCACACCTCATCTGTAGACTGTGAAGTGTGAAGATAATTTTAATTTATTATTTAAATTGAATGTTTCTTTTAGTGCCACAAGTTCTTAAGAAAATATCATTAGTTTTAAAAAATGTCAATTACAATTCAAGTAGAATAAATTCTTGATGCTTAGTCACCGTCAAAGTTCATTGAAAAAATACATAATTTTGAAAAATAAATAATTATTAATGCAAGAAATATTTCTCAAGGTACCGATCGCGATAATTGAAAGCAAGCGAAAGTGAGTATTAATCCTTTAGCCGTCTTTAGGACTTGCGCAAACATACCGTGCCGTAAGTCCGCACTGCGGTCATCTCGTTGAAGGGTTCAATCATAATTGACAGAGATTTGTTTTCTTTGCAACATGAATTGCAAATGCGATATCTTTTACAAGCTTTCATTGCACTTGCAGTGTTGGTATAAAGGTATGTATGTATGAATGTTGTATGTTCGGGTCAAATCATGCATACTGAATTAAGGACAACTTCCTCTTGCTCTACAGTCTACAGGTTTGAACTCGTAGCAAACGAGCATGCAACACCACCCTTCGGTTGTCGCCCACTACAACCGTGAAATATGTATAGAACAAGAATTAAATTAGTAAGGGTCTCATTCTAATTCAGTCACAGATGCATTGCTAACCTTAAGGACTGAGATAGTAGCCTGTAGAATATTGTAACCGTATCTAACCCATTGAATATTGCTCTGGTTATAATGACAAAGTAATTTTATTATAAAGCACATGACCGGGTACTTCGCTAAGGACTGTTAAATGGACTTCTATTATTAACAACAATTAACAAGATTAACTATCACTAACAGTCACTGCCCCAGTTCTCATGCCTACTAACAAACAGACCAACTAATGTTCTAACAGCGTGGCTATCTGAACCGACCTAATCCTGATAAGTTTAGTCTTATTCTGTGTCGGTCATATTTGTCATGGGTGGCAGTGGAAGAGTGGTGCTGCATTTTCATTTGATATCCTAATACCATCAAAAATAAGTTAAGTTCTCGCTTAATTGATATCCCATGATTTCTCGACGGTAGTTTAGAAAACGGTTATTTTCAAAAATTTTCGTCGTCGATGCCTTGCGAACAGATTAACGACTACGAATTCGAAGCGCTTTGTGGTAATCTACGCCGTTCATTAAGTACGAAAGTTCATGGACCTCAAACAGGGTAGGTAAATCGGAAAAACCGCGGAATCGAAGTTAACCAATAATTTCCCTATTTTTGATAATTTTCAGTTGTTTTACCTAGTAGTTAAAATGGTCACACAAAATCGCGAGTGCTTGTATCATAAATGGACAACCTCAGATATTATCTACAGTTCAATCCAAACCACTACAGGGCACGTATTCCTCCTTATAACTGAGGAGGCCTAGATAATCCTGATAGCTCATAGTAAAGTCACAGATCTCGTCCCATGTCAAAGTGAGAGCGACATTGAGGCGCCTACCGCAATAAATTAATTCGCGTTCAAATGTAATTGGATCCGTTCCGCCTACGTAGCTCCCCAGCATTCCCTTCCTACGGAATACACTAGATTAGCATAAATAAACAGGGACACCTAATTTATTGCTTTGTAACACTCCGATTGCGCAATTTAAGCTAACTTTGAAACATTTCGACTATTCACCCGCTAATTAGTGTGTAGTGTTGTATTCATTATCATAATTTTGGTTGCTGTCCTGCTACCTAAAATGACTGATATATTTTCAGGTTAAACGGAGTTGAGGTGTTAGCTAACCAGGTTGACAAGAGCCAAAAAAACACATTTTACTAATTGGGAACTTTTTGAAGAACTCTTTGTTGAGCAAGTTTTCTCACGATCCATCGATGGTTCCATCTCCGAAACTTCAGAAGTCAGACTTAAAAACATCATAGGTGAGGCTTCCATTAGACCACTTCAGTTGAAGATACAAGATGCCAAATAACACTAAATTCTAAATAACATCACAATTATTATAGTGGTTACTATCATCAGCAACACCATAAGTATCACCAACGCGTTGGAAATACATAAAAGTCGTGATCCTGCATTGTTTCTTACTCTACGCAACTGCGAAACAAACAAAAAACTTGACACATTCATTCCAATAGGATTCAAACTTGCATTTAACTCATAGAGCAAATCAAGTTGCGAATCCAATACCTCAAAGTGATAACCTTTTTGCAGTAAGTTATTAAGTCTTCAACCTGCGCCGTTTAAGCGCCTAGATTACGGCTGCTACGACAGCTGAACTTGAATACTTAAATACACAATTATTATTCTAGTAGTAACAAAGGCTAGTAAAATATTTCACAAGCAACTGAACCTTGAAGAGAAGGTTAAGTATAGTGTCCGAGAATGACTGTTAAGTATTGCGCAAGGGTCCACGGCGCTTACTTCGGACGCACCCATTCTTAACCGTAGGATCGAGGATCAAAACACTAATCCATATCCATATCCTCGTATCAAATGTTATTACCACACCACACTCACGTGATAAGGCGACTGCTCGCATAAATCTGCTCGTAAAAATCTGACCGTTAACAGTCGGAGCTCGGCCGCCCCCAAGCAAAACGCTTCGCCTGGGTTTGGTTAAAATATTTTACCTGATTCTATAATAAACAGACTTTTTTGTCACGGGATTGGTGTATTCCAAACAAATTAGCTAGTGTCTCGCGCCTCTACACAACATGCAAGACCACGACTGCTCTGTCAAGAGCAAACGAATAAGAAGAAACAAAGGGTATTGACCAAAAATATTACAGACTTCCTCCCTTGGTCATACTAATTGTGAAAAACTGAGAGACAATCTTTCACAGACAGCGAAGCCAACCACTGCATAGACGTGCGAACAATTCTTTTAAGGTTACGATTTTTTTAAACGCTCAAACACTCATGCTCCTGTAACTACTGTAATTTATTCTGTTGCGGGTAGCATTGAAAACACAAATAACAGATCTCCAACATTCACTCCCCGAGAACAAACATTTATCTGACACAAAATTATTTGCACTGGCCGGAAATCAAACTGGGACCCCTTGCTTAAAAGGCAGGGTCACCACAAAGCAAAAAAATTAAAACTTCTCAATACGTCTATTTCATGCCTATTAACTGTACCTTCGTACAAAGTCTACGGAGGCAATTTCAAGGAATATAATCAGGAATAATTAAAGGGATAAATGTTGTACATAAAATGCAAGTTTTATTGCTTCCCTGCAAATGGATAACGGAACCCGCTAACACATCATTGAAAGTCAAAATAAATTTCCTCTGGAAGCATTACGACGTCCCAACTTTCCGCCTGAATCGACGTTTGGACACTTTATCTTTTAATATTCACGCGATGCAATGTAACATAATACTTTCGAAAATCGAAGAAAACGCATTTGCATAGAAGTTAGAACCAGAGGTGGGTTTCTCTGCTCATTAAGGAAGCTTGGACGATAAAAAAAGTGTGCGGTTCGCACAAATTGGATAGTACAACTTCCTCGTAAAGCACTTACTGGATTTATGCAATCGCTGTCACAACTTCACTACATAGTATAAAACAAAGTCGCTATTTTTGTCTGTTTGTTTGTCTGTTTGTCTGTATGCTTAAATCTTTAAAATTACGCAACGGATTTTGATGCGGTTTTTTGTAATAGGTAGAGTGATTCAAGAGGAAGGTTTTTATGTATAATAATATCTATTAAATAATGGAGAAATATTGTTATTTTCAGGGTTTCTAATGTGGTGTCGTAAATTCTTACATTTCTTGCCGCTTACATTGCGTACGGAGGCTTAACCTTACAGGATTTATAAAAATAATGTACTAAGTATTGTACACCTTGAAAAGGTGTACAGAAAAGTCCGCGATGGTATATGTCTATCTCTTATCAATATCCCACAAAACCATTTTTTGTCATTTACTTTTTACGGCAAATAATAGCTAATTTTCGAAGCGATTTTAAGCACTACAGCATTATTCCTTATTTAATTAATACCTTAAATAGATTGTTGATTTAACATAGATCTATATGGCCTTTTACAGCACATAATTTCTTTGAATATTTTCGAAGATATTACAGATTTAAAAATACATTGCGTAGCGTTTGCAGCGGTACCTATCGGCCGGCAGCCGCCGACCGCAGCGCGACGCGACGCGTTCCTATAAATTTAGACATTGGAATAACATATTTTGTTAAAATTTATAGAGATTTTTGAAGGGACTGGTTCCCCGAAGCGAAGCAAGGGCGGGTTTACTAGTCTATTATAAAAAACACAAAATTGGTTGCCTGTAAAGTCGGTATACGGGCGAAAGTTTTACGTGACAACGACTTTGAGTGGTAAAATAATTTTAATGTGAATATTCATTCGTATAGTAGGAAGAAGGATGAAATAATAGTAACAATTTAAAACATTTATTTATACTGTCTAACCGTCATGTGAAGGCGGAAGCAATTTAAGTTTAATGTTTTATTTTTGTTAAATAGTTCCTCACTTGTAAACAAGATGGCATTGTACCAATTTGTGAAACGCGGTAACGAGTGTAACGTGGAGTTTATATAAGAGAAAAATTTGTAAAGGGCAATGTGTCGACTTCTTTGGTTTTATAATAAACTGCTATTTTGGGTTTGGAAGCAGTTGTGGTTATTTGTGAAGTTGACCCTGCGTTCCCGTATCTTCATGGGGTAAACATATACAAAGAATTATATTTAAAACATTGTAACACCATCCGCCATCTAGCGCTGCTAACCGTTAGACCATTAACCATTAGTCACAACTAAGTGAGGTAACAAACTAGTTACTCTACTTCTCCAGAGATGGCGCTGTACCATTTTCTGAAACACGCCAACGTGTGTACGCCGTAGCTACTATAAGTAACGTGAGCGGAGGTACTAACGCAGTTTCTTGAAGTGCCACCCGGCAAACCAATTTATAAGACGTTGTCACGTCAAAAACAGTATGACAACCGGATATTTTATGAGATTCATCTAGAAAGAGTATGATTGGAGTATAAAGACTTTTAAGAGGGAATTAATCATACCCAAATGGTCCTCTTTTTTGTCCTCTTTTCCGACAAAATTTCAAGCAATCTTTAAAATATCACAAAATCCGTTCTTAGCAGACGTCTAATAACTATAATAATATTGCCTCCCTGCCAAATATCTTTACTCGTCACGGGGCTTCCATTATGCCGCGATAACTGAATGACCTTTTGCTTTTATATATCTATCTAAGATGTACAAAAAGCTGAAAATACGAGAAGAATAAATCATACAAAAAGGCTCTTGCATAATGAAATGAGGGTACATCCCACACGAGTAGTGAGTGTAGTGACCCATCTGCAAAATGTATCCATTTCTTGCCAATTTCAAGTTACCACGCGGCCGTGCGGACGAGATGCGGAGTTGGCCTTAAATAAAGCTATTTATAGGTTTCGACCGAGCACTTATATCATAATTTAACTCCGGTTCGATAATGGCATGTATCATTCAGTCATGTCAGTTATGAGTGAAGAGAATGTATTGAACGTGGATTTAATAATAGGTTGAACAGTATTCATCGCGAATTATACACATTGTATTTTTTATATGTACATAGGTACTCATTATAATATAGTAGTGTATCTGTACGTTCACCGTTATTTTGACTTACTCATATGTCAAAGACTAAGTAGTGCAAGTTACATGCAACCCTTAACATCCCCTGTTGGCCAGGTTTCAACCGATTAATGCCCCAGTTCTGACACGGATTGCTCCACATACCTGAAGAGGTCTAGAGCATACCTATTCCACCACGCTGCTCAAGTGGGATTGGTAGAGGGGTCTCCCATCTAACTACCGAGGGTACTGCTGCATCTGAGTCATCTGCCGGGATATCAGCACTTCCATTGTTATTCATATCTACCCTTGAGTATGTTACAAAAATATTTACAATGCCAGACGAGGACAAATTATCTAAAGCGCGATTAATAGTTGTATAATCCTCATACAGTTATGATTTCCGAGGAGATTTTAAGTTCCTGGTATCGAATACATTAAGTGAGATCGAGATGCCGTCTAGATCTATGAAAAGATGATAGATTATTATCGAATTCATTAGAAAAGTAATCAGAGTCATTACGACACAACCATAATAAAATGTTCAGAAAACAAGCTTTTGCATTCTTCAAGATTCTCTCGGCTTAATTTTTACGTAAGCAAGTTATTAGCAGCGATGAACCGGCGTTTTAAATGCAGCTATTTATGTCTATAAATATCTCTACCCTCTTAACGAACGAAATGAGTGCTTCATTTCGCAACCTTTGACTGTAGTCACCAACAGGATGCGTGAACCAAGTCAAGGCAATTTTTTATGTTCGGTCATTCATTGTTTATGACACTTCGCGGGTCTTATAATTTATGCAATTCCAGTATTTAGGTACCTTTCATTGATGTTCGCATCTCGTAAAGTTACAAAACGCTTTGTCACGACTTTCACTCATTATTCACGATCATTAACATCCCAACGTTGGGCTTGAGCCTCTGTTCAGAATGAGTTGTCGTATCGGTACCTTCTTCACACGTTCTACGTTGTAGAACATCTTTGGAATCATCAAAATTAAATAAGTGTGGTTTCCTCAAGATGACACGTATGTTTTACATTACAGTCCCAAATTATTTATTTAACTCTACATTGAAGTCGGCCGCAACATGACCAATTCCAAGGTAATGGAGAAAATCCCAGAATTATCGGATTAAGGATATGGATTTCATGACATTTGCTTACCTTTTGAACAGCGACCACTCCATATTTTCTGTTGGTATCCATTTTTATTTTTAGTAACAAAGAAAGACATGCTTACAAAACTGACACCCTTAGTGAAATTACTAACGATTTACAAAGCTTCCTATCGCCAACGCAGAAGGAATAAGCAGGAGCAACGAAGGTGAAGAATCAACTAATCTATCGACTGCATCCAACATAATTTCTTGTTCTTAATGACAATCGATACAATCAGTGCGACACCACCTTTACAAATAAATAAAAAATGTTCGACGACAATACATTAGCTTAATTACTTTAGACACTGTCCCAGTATTTCGCACTCTGATTTGACTTACAGCTAAGTACAATAGTCACAATACATTTAATACAAATTATTGCCTTTGTTAGCATGTACACGAATGCCTTTCGCAAGTACGGCTTACATTATGCTGGCTACACACTTGGTTATGGTGACAGTGTTTTAATAGTAATGCTGTTAACTCTTTTGACATAATAATAATAATATAATAATAACAATAGTTACACTTCCGATCTAAAAACTTTATTTTTAAACCTAAATTTTTAATTTTTAAACACAATAAATACTTGCGATTCTCTAAATTAAATTTCTAATACGTTAAAAATTTATAAATCAATATGAAAAGACTGAGATCAAACGAAATAAACAGATTTTTAGTTATTAAAAACAAATAATATAAACATAATAATTAGGTATAATATGTGGAACCCTGATTGTGATAAAAACATTCTTAAATTCTTCCCGGCCAAAAAAAATCGGTAACTAGAAGAAAATTAGGTAAGTTGTTTTGCTGTCACTTCTTGAAGAGGGTAAGATTTAACTATCTTAAAACAAACCCGGAAGATGATCAAAAAATATAGAGCTTAAACAAAACATTATACTTTCCTAAGCTTATGTTATTATGTTACAAGTTTCCCATCATTTTATTGCTAAAATGTAGTTGCCTACATACAAAATAAGTATCTTGAGTTCTGATGAGAATCCCGTGGCTTGTAATGGGTCATTAACGGGTTAATTCCAAGTAAGTATCCAGCTTAAATAAGTAAGTATCCAGCTTAAATATCACAAGTAAGAACCTTGTCGCTGCGTGCAAATCATATTTGATTAATTTGTCGTAACAGAGCCGCATGTCTCGTAAATCCTATAAATCAGTTGATTTGCGTCTAATCAAATCACTTTCAATACTTTTTGTACTGGTCTGAGTTTAACTATTAATATTTGTGACAAAGTCAATTTACTTTATTAATTTCAGTGTTGTAATTTGTACCAATGTTTTTTCGTACCGCCATATTATATTCAGTATAACTTTAGATTTTATTGAGTCAGTATTGTCTCATTTTAAAGCTTTAATTATGTTATGCAAAGGGAGAAGGTATCATACGTTTGGCATTTCTAGTAGATACAGAGACAGACACTTGAGAAACTGGACGTTTTAATTCTTCTTCCTTGGGATCCTTTAAATATCTAAATCCATTTTTCATGAAACTTATAGGGAAACTTTATTTCTGCCCTTCTTTTTCTCCGCCAACAAAGCATTGATGATGACATGATCGAAAGCTCCCAACCAGATCAAATCAAATCGCACTGTTTTGTTACATTTGCAACCTTAGGTATCTATATTTTTTTCATGTGTACAAAAATAAATAACTAAAATAACGGATGGTAAGATACCTAAAAAATTTAAATGCTATGCCGCGCCCTATTTTATTATAGCGCACTCAACATGTTAAAAGACGGTAGGTAGGTCTGTATTACTTGAGTCAGCAATGGACAAAGTGTATCTACACCAATTATTTCATACGTTTAGCACGCTTTATAGATTAGTAAATTTTGTAAATAGCTGCGCGTGTCAAAACTTGTTTATTCGACTAAAAAATGCTTTTTTATCTATTTACTCTCTACGAATAAATTAATTATTTATTAGTCTGAGTATTTACATCGACGACCTTATCTTAAGTAGGTACCTACTTATCTATTCATGTTTTGGTAATACTATCAATTATAAGAAATAAGAATGAATGGCAATGATAACTTCTGTTTGAACAAAGTCACAAAAAATTCGAATACTATGTGTCACAAAGGAGTATTAAAAAGTTCAGAATTGCGCGCGAAAACGAACTCGTCCGCAAAAAAATAAGCGATGAGATCGGGTCATCCGATTAACACAAAACATTTATTACTATATCATGCCCTTTCGATGCTCCGCGCTGAACGCTCGACTCCAAAAACCGACCGTGTCAATTTTTATCAACGTGCATTTTTTACGACATTATTACAAATTTCGTGGTATGGTAGGGTCTTCCGACCACAAACGACGTAAGATTTATTACATTTGGCACAAGAGTGAGGCTGTGTCACGTCTCACGTATTTGTGTTTTTTTATTTAATTTATTATTTATAGCTAAGTATATACTTTATTTACTAGATTCATCTGCCGAGTAGTATTAAGCGTCATAGATATTATTAAAAGATTTCCCCTGTATTCAAAAAAGATTCTAAATGAATTCAAACTATGATAAATTCTTCAAATCGCTATTCATATCTTCTTCAGATTCTCAAGCATTCCTTAATGAATATCAACATTCCTTTATATCCATAATCGAGATAGGTATTTTTAATATACGGGACAGTAAAATCTTATAGTACAAGCACTATGCGGCAGTAAGGTCTTCCCCATTCCATTCCACAGCCCACAGGTTTACATATTATTAACAAAAGAAAATTTCTCGCTGCCTTTACAGATTCTTCGTCATAAACAAATCACTTCAACATATTTACCTACAATAAAAGCGAAAAGATACTTAATCACTGGTTTTAAATACCAAATCTCCAAAGGTAGAGACAGATAGAGACTTAACGTGTGGAGATGTTTGGCAGGTAGGTAGTTTACCAGTAGGAGAATTTAGGTAAGAATGGTTTTAATGATATTTCACTTAAGGAATTAAAAAAGGGTTAAAAGTTTCTTTGAAATTCTGGTAATCTTGAAGTGGGTTCCTACTATCATATTGATAGGTAAGTACTTTTGATTCAGTGAAGAAAAAGCGCCGCGGATCAATGGAAAACAGCTATTGCCAGTAAATAAATAAATTATAGGGTAGTTGCAGTAGATAATATTAAACTTAACGTAAAAGAATATTAAAATTTGCCGTCACTTCTACAAAGTGTAGTGAAGTTTAATAAACTCTTAATAAGGCGTCGTCTACACTGTAAAAAGCATTAATATTGTCAGCAAGTCCTCGCAGAGAAATGGTAATAATTCACTATTATCACGATAAAAGCGTGCGACATAACATAGGCCATATTTTAACAAATATCGAGGTGTCCGATAAACTTGTCTGAACACAACAATCGTGTAACGGTGAATTTAACTTAACTTATCGATAAAATTTTATCAGCTGAAAAATGGGGTACACCTCGGATCTTCGGCGGCCTAAATAAAGGGCTAGATGTTATACAACCACATTGCTGTAAATCTATACATATAATACATCTGTAAATGGTCGCTGTCTGTAGGATATTATATATTATATGAGACAAACACTTGACGGCCTTCATTAACGCAAAATTAAATTAAAAACATTAAATTACCCAAAGAAATCAATAGACTATTTGTCTTTTTACCCTGTGCCTACGTGCTTATCTGGCTACAACCCATTAATGGCCCACTACCGCTGCACATGGCTCTCCTCATTATTGAGGAGGCCTAGAGCATACTTCACCACGCTGCTCCATTGCGTATTGGTGGAGTATGCTCTAGACGTGCTTATCTATTTAGGCCTATATAACTTTTCTCTTAAAAAATAATTGTTGCTTACCTATTACCTACTATAAAAGAAAGTATTGAATGTTTAGAGATATAAAAAATGCAACTTGCGCTGAAAGACCTAGGTACCTTTAATATAATTTTTTTCACCGCTTGAAGGGCTGGCGATAAGTACCTAATCATGAAGTCTTAGATTTTTAAAATTTTCTAACTTATAAAATCCTATTATCTCTCCTCTGGAAAACTCCCACCCTGACACCGACGCAGGTAGCTTATTCCAGTTTAAATTATGAATGACGACGCAAACCATGACGTTGGTCGTGTCGTAAATTTAATGTAGTATTTCCTACACTTACGACGAAAAGGATATTAAGCGTTCTTTGGGTTTTTCGATGGAGAAATTGGGATGCAGAAACAGAGCGAACAATTCAATGTTATTTTTATGTCCAATATATTTCCATATTATTATCTGCCTTATAAAAAGTAAAGTATGTTTGCTAACATAAAAACGAAGGAAGGTAGTTTCTCAATATACCACCTTATGACGTATTTTTTTTCTCCCTTTCCGTCAAAGAGATAAATTTAATTTTATAAATGTCTCAAAAGTACCAAATAAATACTCAAACGAGTTTAAACATAAAACCAACGACGTCTCTCATATAAGTAAAACCCAACAGCGTACAAATTACATTTCGATCCACAAATTTCAAAATCTGTTTAAAATAAATATTTCCACATTAAAATCTCGTGAACCTAAAATGTTGGTAGATACATGTAAGACTTACATTTTATCCATTTATTAGCATTTTATTTATACCTGCAGGTTCAAATTTTATGCACACAATTCGTTGTGAAATTCATAACAGTCTTAAATCTTATTAGAGATCGCTGTCATGTTGCTATAACATCACAAGTTTTATAATACAATAAATCCGGGGAAATCCGGGATAAAAAGTAGCCTATACCTATGTTACTTCACAACTTCCTCTATCTCCCAGTGAAAGTCCCATAAAAATATAAGCTCACGACTTGGCGCATAGTTAATCCCACGTGAATCCTGATCACGCGGGAATTCCGGGATAAAAAATAGCCTATATTTTGCTCCAGAACCTCCTCTATCTCCAAATCAAATTCTCATAAATATTAAGTCCGCGCCTTCGCGCATCGGTAGTTTTCCCGCGTGAATCCTGATCACGCTGGAATTCCGGGATAATAAGTAGCCTATCTGTTGCTTCAGAACCTTTTCTATCTCCGAGTGAAAGTCCCATAAAAATCTAAGCCCGCAACTTTGTGCATAGGAGTTTTTCCGCGTGAATCCTGATTCCGCGGGAATTTCGGGATAAAAAGTAGTCTATATGTTACTTCACAACTACTTCTATCCCCTAGTGAAAGTCCTATAAAAATCTAAGCCCGCGCCTTCGCGCATAGGAGTTTTTCCCGCGTGAATCCTGATCCCGTGGTAATTCCGGGATAATAAGTAGCCTATGTGTTGCTCCAGAAACTTTTCTATCTCCCAGTGAAAGACCTGCAAAAATTTAAGCCCGCCACATCGCGCATAGGAGTTTTTCCCGCGTGAATCCTAATCCCACCGGAATTCCGGGATAAAAAGTAGCACATGTGTTGCTCCAGAACCTTCTGTATCTCCCAGTGAAAGTCTTGTAAAAATTTAAGCCCGCCACATCGCGCATAGGAGTTTTTCCCGCGTGAATCGAGAAGGATTCTTCTGCTCGCGTCGTTTTCCTCATTACTAAGGGGCTCTATCTTGGCTCTATTCCCTAAATGTGGAACTATGATTCAATTTTGTTTCTGCTACCTTAGAGGACTAAAATAAAAACCTGTGAACCTCTTCAGTAACGTGCGATGACAATAATTAAGACATTTACAATCTCGTTCGAAGCAGGCTGTCTGATCGTAAATAAGGTGCTAGATAATTAATGTATTCCTGAGATATTTTACCAAATATAATTTCGCAACTAAAAGCCCGTCGCTAGCGCGTCGGACGCACGCGAACATAATCTCACGTCATATTACAAGTACCCGAAATTCAAAAATTCTTTAAGTTGTGATCACATTATAATAATGTATTTCTGTGTGCACTGAAGGTAAAGTCCATTGTTCTTTTTCAATCCATGCCAAATCATTGTCGTAGAACACAATGCTAAACCAGGGTTAAGGACTAGGAGCTAGGAAATGCCCTCGTCTGTCGCTCTCAGCACATGGAGATTTCAGAAGAAGCTAAAGGAAATGAACCATAAATATTTATATATCAGTAATTAATAATGTAAGTAGGTAGGTATAAAGAAACTCTTGTACCCAGATGGAGTGCATGAGCATTTAAATAAAGTCGGAAACGAACACAAAGTTTCTGGAGTTAAACCGTTTTTCAGATCAGCATACATGCTCACATTTATTACACTTATATGTATATGCAGGGCGCATTAGGAATTCCGGTGTTGTGGGTGACACAACATAGATAAAATATCACGAAAGTAAACAAAATTTAATCTGTTACATAAGTGTCTACTTAGTTGGGAATCGAACCCGAAACTCCCTGAAGCAGGCTGGGTGACTACCACCAACATAACTGGGTCGTCAAACGCTCGCAATGGAACAACTCCCTTACCGATCGTTCTGCGTCGATTGTCGAAGTAACAGCCATCGACCGAAATCGCCAAATTCGTTGTGATTTCGATATCGACACCATGTTGTTACATAAATGATAAACGTAATATAATTATTTATTGTACGTCTGATTTTATTCACACTGTTGCGGATAAAAACGTTTATTCGAAAGAACTTGTCCGCTTCGAGATGTCCTTGTCTTGTATGCAAATCTTTTGTCAATAACGCAGGAACAAAGATGTGACTATGATCGTGCACATTCTTTAAATTCCATTCGTCACGCGCAACTGAAAGAGCTACTGGTATAGTATGCTATGCATCATCAAGTAAAAATTTGTTAAACAATTTTGCCTGAGCAAGAACATAATAATTTATGTGTTTGATCAGACCATCTTTCATTTATTCAGGTGATAGATAGATACGTGTTCATAAGTTCCTTAAAATTATCTATGAAGAGATCAGAGATTTTTATTTTGAGACTCATATCGCAGTAAGTAAAATTTGAATTGGATGCAAATTTAGGTATATACCTACCTATTCCATTGGTAAGACTTCACTGCAATTTTGACGTGAAATTTATTGTAGGTACAATGGCTTTGTAAGGCTTTGTAATTGGGTTGTTGACCAATTTCAGAATACGCTTTTCATACATTCAACCACAGTTGCTACTGCGGATAAGACTATGAATTTAAAATTATATAAAAACCATGTTCTCTTTACTCGTCCGTGAATCTGTAAGAGTAGGTAACCTACGTTTATAATAAGTCATGTAATAATACCTACCTATACATAGCTACTTACTAGTCTATAGAATCATGTGGGTAAAAATGCTTAACATATCTGATGTCTGAATTTAAAAAATCGGTTTAAGTTGTTACTTGATACCTCCCTATTTAAACCGTAAGCAGTTGAGAGACTATTAAAATGTAAACTATACCATCGGTTATGAGTTCCGCCATTGCGGTCGAGTAGGAAATTCGTATAATGGTCTTGTTGTGTATTTTCAGAATTTAATCTTTATGCCTCAAGGACGCCCCAGAAACGATCGATATTGGGTTAATTTCTTCGACATTCAATCGCGCTCTTGTAAAGACGGGTTTCCAACGCAAGAGAGTAGAGTCAATACGGACATCGCTTAACTCGCAGAACATTAGAAGACAAGTAATTAAAATGATCAAATCTCAAGGAAGGTAAAACTAATTTGATTTAACTAAGTAGGTACTGAACTGTTCTGTGTCCCTCAGAATAGTTAAAAAGTATTTTCCGTCATGTTATTCAGACTGGTGTGTCCTGATAACTTGAATTTGGATGGATAAACCGCGGTGACAAATGAAGTCACCGACTACTGGTCTCAGTTTAAAATACCTGGTTGAATGCCGACGCTCCTTCATATATCAATCGTCAAAGGACATCTTCTGGTTTCCTGCTGTCGAAAAGCCACAACAATCTTCTTCGCTTTTCTGTCGTCTCACCATCTCAGGTATCAATGGTATCGTCATGAGTACGCACCATCAAGAGACCTTTCTACTCGTTTACCTACCGACTTAAATAAATAGAAACTGATCTTATTTTCAGTTAAGCTTCATAATATAACTACTTGAGGCTCTGTTACAATACAAACATACCTACTCTTGTTAGGGCGCATTCAAGTAGAACGCTGGTTACCGGCGCTGATCTGCCAGCACTTATCGGTACTGGTCCGTCGAGATAACCTCTACATAAAGCAAGCTTGTATAAGCAGGAGCTGGCTGACAGTCTCTTTGAATCATTGATCTATAGATTCTATAGGATTATGGATTAGACACTAGAGCAAAACTAGCGTGCCTGACAAAATTTTTGTGAAAAAAAAAACATGGCCTCTTTTGCTAGTGTTGTGCGCACTACGTGGACGGAAACAGTATCGATATTTAGTTTAATGTCTTACGATACAACAGCAATAATTTATGTCGTTCGTCTTTTTTTCATTAATTCAAAAACCGACTCTGAATTTTGGATATAACAATTTGGGTTTTGTAGGGATGTCTTTAGGAAGACACTGACAGGTCTCAAACGTAATACGCGCATGCGAGCTGGCAAGCGCATGGAACATAAGATTTCTTTGCGGTGTCTTCTCTAATACTTTAGTACATAGTATCAATGGCCTACCCGCGCTTATAGGAGCAGGTCGGAACTTGTCGGCGCTTATCGGCGCTTATCGGCGCTGGTTCTGCACAAAGTATAGCTACACTGCCTGCGCCGACTACCTGCGCGGATAAGCGCCGATAAGCGCTGGCAGATCAGCGCCGGTAACCAGCGTTCTACATGAATGCGCCCTTAGTCTCGCTCGTCTCGGTAATAAGAATGTATTAAAATTATATGAAAAGCATATACAAAACCTCAGTCAATTCCTGTCCACTTGACTGGACTTATTTTTTTATTATTGTAAGAAACGATAACGTATTGATTCAACGATTACATGTAGGTTATATTACATGAGCTCGCCACATAACCGAATAACATTCGTATGAATAACATTTTTATTATGAGATATTTCTCGGTTACGTGTACCAATGAAATTTTCGTCGATTGTAAAGGATGCGTGAAGGAACTTTCATCGACAATAAGGTATTATATACAGCTTAATAAATCGCGACAGCTTCAAACCGAGCAAAATGAAATACCGGTCGGCGGTTACAGTAATTGTAAGTTATTTTATTTCGGGTGTAACCAAGTTGCGTACAAGGGTTATCTCGGATCTGTTAGTAAAATAAATACCTTTGACCTGAAAGCGTCAGGCTGATACAGAACCGTTTTCTTAACTGATGGCCGAAGACGACACATTCACCCACATTGGCCAATTTTAGCAGCGGATGATGCTTGAAATAAGATCCTTTTGACCACACACATTGTAACTGTATCTCGCTGTAAATGGATGGGTGGGAGGAACGGTCTTCGTCTTGTTCTAACACAGTTGCAGCTGAACAGCTAGTTTTTTCACTGAACCTGCTCTGCGTCTTTAGCTGTTGTCCTTGCCTTTTTGGATTATGCCCGCTATATGCTTCATAAAAAATAAGCATTAGGTATTGGTAGGCGCCGCCCCCGTCCCTACCCCCCTTGTTTACAAAATATGTAATGCCACGAAATACTGAAGAACCTCGAAAGAAGGTAGGTACATTACTTTACTCGATATAGATACATTATGAGAATTTTATAAATAAGTATGTTTTAAATAAAATCTTAAAGCATTTAGGAAAGTGTTTAATGCTCAAAACACAATTTGCGATACAGCAATCGATTCTACAATGTAACTAAGTAGCTAAAAACCGTGTGTGACTAACATTATTTGTAGATAAAAGCAGAAATCATAATTCGAATCATTTAACTTACTTAATACCAATAAAAGTAACTAATATAATTTTAAATGACAGTTTTTATGTGATGTGCTATTTTCCCAACCTGCCTTAAAGGTCGACGACTGGTTTATGCCGCTGTCGAAGAATATTTATTTGGACGTTAGATGGTGTCAGGTGTGTTTTGTTGGCGAACAATGAATCGTGACTGCGTACTCCCCCATAACGGAATCCACGAAGACTAGCTAATTTATGACTGAACCTTTATGCATTTATAATACAGTCACTTATAGAAATATGCTTGATAGACGGAAATAATTTTAATTTGATTTTAAATTAGGTCTTATTGCCAATTAAATTCACAAGTAAGCTTTTATTATGCATAGTCTTAGGTAGGTACCTACTTCGGTAAATGTCTGAAAACAAAGTGAAAAGTTGAATGATCAATACCCAGAATCTGAAATTTTAACTTAGCGTATTTCAATGTGTACGTAGGTATTATTTGTATGACTTTGTGTGCGGTCCTATTGTGATATTTATCCTAGGTATAATTTAAGGTGGAATTCGTGACCGATTGCGAATTATATAGGTATAATATAAGGACTATAGATCGGTCTGTAACAGTAAACTGTTGATTTTTGATCGAAGGGACTACCCACAGTCCGTTTTCTCAGACTTGCTCTAAGTAGTAAACAAATATGGCCAACTGGGACCGTCATGTCAAAATCAATTAGATCGGGATTTGTTGCATTGTTAAAAACTAGGACAACATAGAGGTATGAAACAATCATATTAAAATATAACCGCAAATGCCAGCTTGCAAATAATGTCAAATACTGTATAATCTACAATAGTTCGAGACGACCTGCGCACGCGCTCACCTGCTATGATTTATTCTGAAGCACCGCTATTGTTCTGTCATGGTGGACAGTCTCCGTAAACTTATAAATTACCTTCAAATACCAGATATACCTACAGTTTAGGCTCCAATCGATTTACACAGAACCGAAGCTAAGTTTTGTATCAATATTTTCATATAAAGAGTAAGTACTATTTATTGTTCCTACTTAGCCTCATCTGTGTGCTAGTTTGAAAACTACATACCGAGGAAATTATCTCAAAGGAACGTTTTATCGATAACAATCAATGTCTATGTCTCAATTCAGGTTTAACCGTGTGGCAATTTTGTGCCATATTTTATTCCTAAGTAGGTACCTACCTAATTAATAAGTATAAATCTGATAAGTTTTAGGTAGGTATATTCCTTACCCGAGTAGTAGTAGGTATTCGCTATGTGCAAAGCGGGTGGCAGGTGTACAAAAACGATCGCAGCGCACAACGTGACAAAAAATGGAAACTATTGCGGCTGTGTGTAATACTTTCGAACGCGGTTTTTATGATTATATTCATTGTACACATACACTATTCAATAAATTGCACTCAAATAAAGTCAACAAGTATCATTTACTGTTTATTTTGGTTTTTAATTGCAAAAATACTAACAATGTTTACTTGTCATATTTGACAGTAGCCGAAAAAGTTGCGCGTTGCCACCGCGTCGTGCACGTTCCCAATAGGTCAGGTTAGCTACAATTGTCCATACTTATTTCCACCCCTCTTTTCACCTCATTAAGGGATGTTTTCCGATGTTACTAAGTGCACATCCTATGTCCTTTTCTGGCTTCTTAGCAAATCTCATCTAAATCGGTTCAGCGAATTAAACACGAGGAGGCAGCCTTTTAAACGCATGCAACTTTGTACGTTCCTATGTACCTACATAACAGGAGATTCCCTACGTCAATAGCTTTGTCGCTTACAGTTTTACAACTCTTTCTAGGTCAGTTACGTAGGTATGGATTCCGGTGGTAGGTAGGTTGGTAGTTGTAGGGAGGAGTGGTGTACAAAACGCTAGTGCCGCGGTGGTAGTCTGACATCATGACGACCGCACCGAGTGACACCCAATCTAGCTAACTGTAGTCCTACCTATCTTAGTGTCACTATTATGCGAAATTAGCTTAGTAGGGATTAAACTAGTATATTTTGACCCGCGTAGGATACCTAAACCAGTTTGGCCTGAACTAACTAGTTCGACCTTTAATCTGGTTTGTCTGGTAAGCTGGTAACGAGCGGAGACGCGTGTGACGTGAAGAGTAACTGTGAATGTAGGTGGACGCAGGATCAGAACGGCCAAAAAAATGGATGGATTTTATGTAAACCATCATAAAATTTATATCTGTGGTTACGAAGTCGGTGTAGAGGGAAGAAACGCGGAAAGACTAGAAAAAAGGACCCCAATTATTAGGTACGCCCAACTCAAACAAAATTGCGAATTAAGCTAGAACTCGACGTAGGTACCTTTATTGTAAAATGGGGTGTTTACCCGTGGTCCCGGTGGTTTGACCCATTAACGGGACCACGGGTAATTTTAATTCCCCGTAGTCCCATTGCACTAGGGGTTACACTTTTATCAACTTTTTCAATTTTTGATATCGATATAATGTTTGAACTTCCTTAGAATAAAATAAAAAACCATGATAATGGCATATTGGAAACGTCAAAAGAGCATTCTTCTGACAATACTAGATAGAAAAAAAAACAGTTATTTACAGTAAATTTTATTCAATCTTAAGCAAATGAAATTAAAATTATTTTATATGATTTTGGTTTTGAAAAACATTTTTCGACAGTGAAACTACGCCATCACTTCGACAAAGCCACGGTAAGTGATGTTGGAAGAAGAAGGGGTAATACCTAAACTCCCAAGGATTTTTTTTAAGCTATTGTATAGCTTTTATCGCGGGCCTGGGACCGAATGCAGAAATTTCGTAACGAAAATTTATTACACCCTGCACACAGACATAGTTACTATGTCTATGCACCCACACATCGATAAATACCAGAACTTTTAACTGAGTTAACTAACTTTTACTTTATAAGGGCTAAACCGATTTGGCTAATTTTAGTCTTGAAATATTCGTGGAAGTTCAGGGAAGGTTGCAGCGATGAGAAAATATGAAAAATTGCGAGGTAAATACTAAAAAAATGAAAATTTTAATTTCCCATACAAATCTTACCTGTCAAACATTTGATTTTCGCCCCGTCGGTTCGGTGTTTTAAGAATAATTACATGTAGATCTGGATTAAATAAGGCGTTGGAATCGACAACATGTATTCATAATAGTCGAATTATCGCGTATTTAGATTTAAAACATACAAAATAATAACATGACATAAAATAATGACACTATATTAATGACTTGAGGGTGATAGAGACAGTGCCATACAGGCAAGGCAAACTGTAGGGCACTGTCTCTGTCACCCACACGTCATTCACGCGCCAAAAGATCGTTGTAGGACTTAAATGTCAAATGTCAATTTTCTTTTTAAAAAGAATTATTTTGTCAACTGAAATAGTTCTTATGCTTTTGTTCAGAATATTTAAATCTTCTTTGCACAAATTAATGCATTATCCGTTTCTAATAAACTTTGATGTAACTTTTGATAACTAGGCAACTAAATGAAAACTGGTACACCACTTTCTTATCCCACTGTAAAACAGTGAATATCTGTACTCGTATAATTTGTGTACAAAGTGTTTTAAATATGAATAAACAAAGTGCATTTATTAATGAAGAAAGTCACGAAAAAATTGTGAAAGAAAATGAGTTATTACTCTATATACATTCATTTTATTATTATTATCACAAATGCAGTATTATTTTTTGTTTTGTTAATTTATATATAATGCTATGCAATAGCTTTACCGCGGCAGTCTCCGAGTGCCACACGTCTTTTTCTCTACTCACTAAACTTATTTATTTATTAAGGCACTCCAGCAACACATCACATTTTCATTATTATCACTTATTCCTACTTAAGGCTATAATATAACAAAGCCATGTCCAAGGTGTTGCAGACTGTTTCGCTAGTGTGTTTGTGTACGACTAGTATGTTTGTTAATATTTTCATAAGTACATTAAAGCGCTACAATTTTATGAAGGGTTGGAGTCGATCTGATGAAGCCGAAAGGAAGTCGAGGGAACTCCTCAGCGATTTACTGCAGTTAGGTATCTAGTGTTTGGGCCTGATTAATTTGTAGTAACTAGAACTTTACACCTACATGTTGAATTGAGCGCTATCTGGCGAGTAGTTTTTGAATTATCTCTGCTTATCGAGATTGAAGTCGGTTATTTTTTTGTAAAAAGCAATAATATTAATATATAGTGTTGTACCTACAACCTATATTATTATTGTTATTATTCGTTAGAACTGTTTTATAGAACCTCATGTCAGAAATTCAAGCCATATTTTTCATAACCTGAGTTCATAACCCAAGACACACGCCAAAACATTTAGCGCTCTCATTTCAACACGGGTAGCGGCAATCACTTAAGAATATTTAAGCATACACAAAGAGAAATGCAAATTGTTTTTAATTGCCTTCCGGTAGAAAGTGGGTGAGTCTCAACATGGAACGGGCTGGCCGAATCGGTTTGATTCTTGTCGAAGTAACGACAATGTGCTGACGACACGCCGTTGAATCGTAAGGCATCAATGATAATTGGAATTTTTATTAAGCTTCAGTGGGGTGGAGTCCTTCAAGACCATCACTTCCTTCTTGTCTGGTGACGCGTTGGTTCCGCCTATAGTGTCAATATCCATGGGCGACGGTATTCACATACCTACCATCAGCAGACCCGTCTGCTTTTTGTCTGCTTAAGCTATAAAAAAAGGTGACGTTTACACAGATGTAAAGACAGAATTTTTCTTTTTTCCAGGAAATGTAGGTATCTACTGACAATCATACTGAAAGTATTGTAATAAAAAAAAATTTCAGGTACTACTTAGCGTCCTGTCACGGTCGCCATTGTAATAAAAAAAAATTACGTCCCTATCGAGTTGGGTGTAACAATAAAGAAAAATATAAGGCCTTATTCAAAATGTTTATTTTACTATAGTGTAATATAGTGGTTACACGTTGTATTAGATAAATATGAAAATTCCAGACGAGATTAAAGACCAAGACTTAGATTAAGGTTGACAAAAAGTTAGGTTAATACTTAGATTAATGTTTAGGTTAATAACAAGATTCAGTTTCTTTGGGGACTACAGTACACCCGGGTAAGATATAGATTGGACTATTGGCTCGCTTGTGACTTTAACAATATGTGCGGTAAGTAATTAATATTGAAGTGATTAAGTTAGGTTAATATAATAATAACTTAATAATAAGTAAGGTAGAGTTGCTCTATAAATGAGGTAGAGTAGCTCTATAAATGAGGTAGGGTTATAGGATAATAGGTAATAGGTATAGGATAGTAGGTATAGGTATAGGTATAAGATAATAGGTATAGGTATAGGTATAAGATAATAGGTATAGGTATAGGTATAAGATAGTAGGTATAGGTATAGGTATAAGATAGTAGGTATAGGTAGAGATATACGATAGTAGGTATAGGATAGTATAAGATAGTAGGTACAGGATAGTAGCTCTAGGTATAGGTATAAGTATAGTAATTCTAGGCTGCGCTTGGCACTCGGTTACTGGCCCTCGGCTTTTTAACCAACACCCAAAAATAAAGAATTTATATTAAATAAGATGAAAAATAAAAGTCTGCTCAGCCAAAGCCGCCGCAGGAGCCAGCTTAACCCCGTGTCCAATCTGTCCACCAGCCACCAGGAGGTGCACAGCCCGCACAGAACCAGTACAGAGCCCGTACAGAACCAGCTCGCCCAGAACCCGTACAGAACCGCCTCCTTACTGGAGGCACGAAAGCACGTGGCCGGCACGAGGAACGAGGTCCCGCTTGCCGGTTTTCTATTTCGTTCCGCCAATCCCAAGTGGTCGATCTCCGACAGCCCGCTTGAAGCGGCCAACTGGACGCGCAATTCGCACGTAATTTGCACGTACAGCCCCGAAATTCGCAGCCAAAGCCCGCGGCGTTGCCCGCAGAGTATTCCCGGTTACCCAATCCCAGGGTATCCAGCACGTTCATCTGAGGTCCAAGACTTCTTGCTCCGAGGTCCGCTTCGCTCGCCGCCCGAAAATAGAAAGAACGAAGCCACGTTCCTCACGTTCAAAACCAGTCGCTGAACCAAGACCCCACTACCCGTACATATTCACACATTCACTCCTTGGTTCAGTGTGGTACAGATTAATAACACCAAAAACGCACTCGATGGTCACTGTACACAGACAGCAGGAATCAGTCAAGTCCAGCTTTCTTGACCAAAACATTTCCACTTTCTTCCAAATAAACACCCGAATTTCTTAATTTCGCTATACACAGAGCCAGCTGTCAAGATCAAGGTCATTCGTCCGAAAATTAAAACCTAGTTCCATAGACCCTCACATAGACCTAGAGGAACCTCGATTAGTCCACTGAAAGGTTTAAATCCTTAGACCTTCTAAAAAATGAAAACTAATTAAAATAGGACCGCCTACAAGGTAATTAGTTAGGACAGAAATTTCTACAATTATTCTGGAATAATAATTTTCCAAGTGAATGAGTAGCCAAGCCAGCGACAATCAACCCCGACACTAGCGCCCCTCAGCGTCACTGAACAGAGTCATTTGACAGATATTGACTTGACAATTACATCAGATTGATTTGACAATTACACCAGTTGTTTATCTAATTTGGAGGTTAAAAATATGTGAAAACTTGTATATCAACAAGATAAAATAGTGCAAGTGAAACTCCACTATGCCAAAAAGAATGCAAAGAGATGGGTAAACTAATTAATAATAGCGTTGCAGCAGTGTCAGCGGAAATTGCGAACCAACATATGAGGTTATCAGGTCGGTGTTTACTTAAATTTTTTTTTTACTTAGGGCACCTAGAGGCTACACCTAATTACAGAAAAAAAAGGCGTTACAGTACCCCCCTACTCGCCAGAATTTTGCGACAAAAGAGAGTAAAATTCACGCTGGCCCCCAGCGCTAACATCGCTACCACAGACATTAAACACAACTAGAACTCCCTACACGAGATTTCTTCTTCCAGCCGGTACCTAAACTAGACATTTTACAGTTTCCAGACGGCGGCAGCAGCTCGCCTGAAAAAATATTCCTAAAACAACTACAACTAAAAGCTTGTCGAGGCGTCAGCAGTGGACAAGCTACCCCTACGCTAGCACACTGAACGGGCCTACGACAAACATTCTGACTAACTAAAGGACTATCCGAAGGAATAACAACTCCCTTAGGAACCCTATGCGACCTCCGTTCTTTAGGAACTCGCGTCTTACTTTTAAAACTATCAACGTCGTTCAATAACGAGCGACGTTCACGCACCGTACTATTTATGCTCGGGCGCTCTATGTAGAGAGCGTCAGAACGGACAGTGCTTCCTTTACGTGGAGCTACCGCTCCTTGAGGTTTCCTACTAACCTCTTCCATCGACCGCGTCGTCAGACGCAATATGTCTGGCGCAATCTGGAAAGCTTTCCAGAAATTTATTCCGAAAATTAATCTTGTTTCCATATCAGGAACAACATAAAATTGAATAACCCGTAACCTAGAATTTACTATCACAGGTAAGAAAATAAATCCTTTGACAGGGGAAGTAGATCCGTTGGCAGTAACCACCGAACAAACAGAGTCTGACTTTTGGACCTCACAAAATTCAGAATACTTGTCTATAGCAGCGCCTCCTATAATCGAAATCTCCGACCCAGAGTCCAGAAGACCACAACTATTTAAACCACAAATCTCAACGTTAAGGTAAGGACGACCATCCTCACACTCCTTACTGGTAACACAGACTTCAGACTTCACTAAAGGTTTAGAATTGAAGATAGAGTGGACGTGGTTACACCACTCACGCCACTCTGTGGGAGAGGTACGAGTAACAGAGTTACTCTGCTGTACCCGAACAGAAGATACAGACACCGGTGTAGGTATGGGTTTAGGCCCGACACATTTAGAACAGTCCGCCGCAGTTACGCCCTTTTCACCACAGCGAAAACAAACTTTAATCCTCGGGGCCTTGCACTCTAGGAGTGTATGGTCCTTGACCCGGCAACGAACACAAAACTTGTCCACCTTCTCTACCCTATTGACAGCATCACAACGCG
Source organism: Hesperia comma (assembly GCA_905404135.1). Lineage (NCBI taxonomy): Eukaryota > Metazoa > Arthropoda > Insecta > Lepidoptera > Hesperiidae > Hesperia > Hesperia comma. The sequence continues at coordinate 6,263,290 of FR990021.1, read as the reverse complement.
GACGAGTCGCCTTTCCTTTATAAGCCAGCTCGGGGACCACTACGTTCGCCGTACTCCTAGGAGGTTCGGTGAAATTTTCCGCCCTCTGCTTCGCAGCTTCTAACAACCTGCAACGCGACTTTAAGTCGGACCACGTCCTCACCTCGCAAAGCGCCAACTGTGTCGAGTAGAACGGCCTAATATTGTATAATATGATGTTTAATTTTTCAGCGTCGTCCAGGGGTTTCTTAAGTCGGGAGAAATAGTTTTGCATTATGCTTAAGTATACCGTTATCGATTCATCCGGACCCTGCGTCCTAGAACGAATTTCCTTTAGTAAACGGTGCTCGTAGTCGTAGGGTAAGTACTCCTCCAACAACAAAGCTCTTAATTGATCCCAATTGGACACCTCCGACTTAACACTACGATACCAATACAAAGCCTCATCTACAAAAAGTTCTACAGCCGACTTATACAACTTCTCAAGGGAGATATTTCGTGAAGCGCAAATTTCTTCCACCCGTTCCAAAAACGACTGAACACAGCCCTTACCGTTAAACTTAATATTTAAGGATTGTACTGTAGCAGAGCGATCACACGTCACGACCGGCTGCGTCATCGCCATCTGTCCCCCAGAGTGGACAAACTCCTCTGCGACGTCAGCGACCTTGGGTTTAAAATCAACACTACTTGTGAAGGTGTGCATAATCCTATCCAATTGCTGTAAGACAGTCAGTAGGCGATTATCCAGATCCTCTTTCCAAGCCTTGTCCTCTTCCTCCTCAGGCTCTACCCTACTCAACCTATGGAACAAGTGGTTCCCCAGCGCCTCGATACGGTATAATTTCTTTAAAAGGAAATTTTTAGAGTTACAGATTTCCTCCAGTTCGGTAAGCTTCGACGCGATAGTTTTAAGCTCCGGCCTTACATCACCCTCAAAGAAACTTACTTGATCAGTCGGAATTTCTTTAGCTAAAGACTTTATTTGAGTTCGCAAACGCTCTACAGTACCCTCTGGGACCCCGTCGCGGATAGCTACCTCGTATTGCAGTTCGTCTTTATTCAACAAGTGAAAACGGATAGGACGTTCTTCCATAATGTTTTACAGTTAGGTATAACAATCAGCAGTAATCGTATCCGGGCAACTTACTTAATGATACTTAATAGTACTTAATAAATTTAGACTTAAGATTAAACACCAAGTGCCAGAGTATCAGACTCAGATGGCAGCATACAAAACAAAAAAAAATAAATACCGTAGGGCAGCAACCGAGCACAGCAAAATGAAGAAGCACAATAATTGTAAAGTCAACAATCCGCTAGTGAGCAACAGACCAGTAACGGAGGTTACACCCGCGAAGCCAATAAAGGTCCTGTCACGGTCGCCATTGTAATAAAAAAAAATTTCAGGTACTACTTAGCGTCCTGTCACGGTCGCCATTGTAATAAAAAAAAATTACGTCCCTATCGAGTTGGGTGTAACAACAAAGAAAAATATAAGGCCTTATTCAAAATGTTTATTTTACTATAGTGTAATATAGTGGTTACACGTTGTATTAGATAAATATGAAAATTCCAGACGAGATTAAAGACCAAGACTTAGATTAAGGTTGACAAAAAGTTAGGTTAATACTTAGATTAATGTTTAGGTTAATAACAAGATTCAGTTTCTTTGGGGACTACAGTACACCCGGGTAAGATATAGATTGGACTATTGGCTCGCTTGTGACTTTAACAATATGTGCGGTAAGTAATTAATATTGAAGTGATTAAGTTAGGTTAATATAATAATAACTTAATAATAAGTAAGGTAGAGTTGCTCTATAAATGAGGTAGAGTAGCTCTATAAATGAGGTAGGGTTATAGGATAATAGGTAATAGGTATAGGATAGTAGGTATAGGTATAGGTATAAGATAATAGGTATAGGTATAGGTATAAGATAATAGGTATAGGTATAGGTATAAGATAGTAGGTATAGGTATAGGTATAAGATAGTAGGTATAGGTAGAGATATACGATAGTAGGTATAGGATAGTATAAGATAGTAGGTACAGGATAGTAGCTCTAGGTATAGGTATAAGTATAGTAATTCTAGGCTGCGCTTGGCACTCGGTTACTGGCCCTCGGCTTTTTAACCAACACCCAAAAATAAAGAATTTATATTAAATAAGATGAAAAATAAAAGTCTGCTCAGCCAAAGCCGCCGCAGGAGCCAGCTTAACCCCGTGTCCAATCTGTCCACCAGCCACCAGGAGGTGCACAGCCCGCACAGAACCAGTACAGAGCCCGTACAGAACCAGCTCGCCCAGAACCCGTACAGAACCGCCTCCTTACTGGAGGCACGAAAGCACGTGGCCGGCACGAGGAACGAGGTCCCGCTTGCCGGTTTTCTATTTCGTTCCGCCAATCCCAAGTGGTCGATCTCCGACAGCCCGCTTGAAGCGGCCAACTGGACGCGCAATTCGCACGTAATTTGCACGTACAGCCCCGAAATTCGCAGCCAAAGCCCGCGGCGTTGCCCGCAGAGTATTCCCGGTTACCCAATCCCAGGGTATCCAGCACGTTCATCTGAGGTCCAAGACTTCTTGCTCCGAGGTCCGCTTCGCTCGCCGCCCGAAAATAGAAAGAACGAAGCCACGTTCCTCACGTTCAAAACCAGTCGCTGAACCAAGACCCCACTACCCGTACATATTCACACATTCACTCCTTGGTTCAGTGTGGTACAGATTAATAACACCAAAAACGCACTCGATGGTCACTGTACACAGACAGCAGGAATCAGTCAAGTCCAGCTTTCTTGACCAAAACATTTCCACTTTCTTCCAAATAAACACCCGAATTTCTTAATTTCGCTATACACAGAGCCAGCTGTCAAGATCAAGGTCATTCGTCCGAAAATTAAAACCTAGTTCCATAGACCCTCACATAGACCTAGAGGAACCTCGATTAGTCCACTGAAAGGTTTAAATCCTTAGACCTTCTAAAAAATGAAAACTAATTAAAATAGGACCGCCTACAAGGTAATTAGTTAGGACAGAAATTTCTACAATTATTCTGGAATAATAATTTTCCAAGTGAATGAGTAGCCAAGCCAGCGACAATCAACCCCGACACTAGCGCCCCTCAGCGTCACTGAACAGAGTCATTTGACAGATATTGACTTGACAATTACATCAGATTGATTTGACAATTACACCAGTTGTTTATCTAATTTGGAGGTTAAAAATATGTGAAAACTTGTATATCAACAAGATAAAATAGTGCAAGTGAAACTCCACTATGCCAAAAAGAATGCAAAGAGATGGGTAAACTAATTAATAATAGCGTTGCAGCAGTGTCAGCGGAAATTGCGAACCAACATATGAGGTTATCAGGTCGGTGTTTACTTAAATTTTTTTTTTACTTAGGGCACCTAGAGGCTACACCTAATTACAGAAAAAAAAGGCGTTACAGTATGTATCTACTCATGTTCATTCGTTCGTATATTTTTGCGTCCAAACTGACCAGACGGTCAATACAGGCGTAAGCCCCCGAATTCAGAATGGATGTAGCCGTAACTCTTTTTTTATGGAAATTAAAAGGTAACAACGAGCATGTGGCATCACCCTTCCGCTGCCGCCCATGACATCTGAGACCGACCTAGAACAACATTCAATTTAGGAAATAAGATTGTTAGTCCAGTTAGTAGATGGTGTTAGAATATTTATTGGTAAACTTGTTAATAACTGTGAGGATCAGTAACTAGGTAACTATCACACAGGGACTAGTGATAGTTACCTACCTATACGGCTATACCTAGTTAGTTAATGATAGTAGGTAATAGTAAAGTTAGTAATTGTAAGTGTGAATCTCGTTCAAATTCAGTTTTGCATTGCTACCCTTAATTATTGAATCGCCTTTAAAAAGGGTAACCGGGCCAACATGCAAGGAACCTTACTAGACAAATGTATCCATTGCTTGATTCTTAGAGGGCAACGAGTCGGTGATATCCGTAGGCGACGGTGGCCAACCAATCTATCACACTGTTCGCCTGTCGTCTAAGTAGCATGGAGGCTCTACTACTAAACTACAGTGTCTACAGTACTGACTACTGACAACAGCGTGTCACCGGAGGTCATTGTGTCATTGCGCTACCCATAGTTCAACCACTGCAAGTGTAACTACAATCGCTATGGCCAAATGTACGCCCACTTACTAAGAGGTATTGTATATTATTGTAGGTAGAAATTTATAAAAATTATCAGGAGTTTCTTTCACCGTTTCTTCATTATAAAGGACCTTTCTGAAAGTGACTTCCTTAAAACAAATAAACTTGCTTTAAAGCATACATTAGTGATTTTAATGGTTTCGATTCAATACACTCAAACACACAAGTTAATATTCATATTTAAATTACAAGCACATCATTCATTGATGTTTGTAAATTCCACAATCAGCCGATGCTACAGTAATCCGGTACCAATGGCGGGCTGATATCTCACTACACCGCGTAGGTGTCATACCGGACATCTATTTATATTACCCTAAGGCTAGGCGGTGGACGGAGACTAATATCTCCATGTTAATATTTACTTTCATAACATTAATAAAGTAACTTTCATAACGTCTGGCTCCTATTTTTAGGTTTACTTTGAGACAGGTAAGTAATATAAGCTTATAAAAATACTCATTTTATTACAAAAATATAATTTATTTACACAATATAGGTACATCCATTTTACATAATAGGTACACTTAAGATATTTAATATACACTTATAAACATCGATAAAACAGTAAGCAGCACAAATAGTAAAAGGTAAATCTTATTATTGAATACAAAATTAATTAAATTAATACAGACTATATGGATAAGAAGGAATCCAATATTTGGAACAGTTTCAACATATTCAAGTACCATACAATTAAGGAATTATCTAATATCTAATTGCATTTGGGTGCGAACTACAGACACGCACCTTCGGTGCAACAAAGTCGCAAGTAGCCAAAATTGAGTTAAGTATGCCGAATTGTCTGTTAACCATGCCTTCGTCTGGGGAAACGAAGACACCCGCGGAAATTAATCAAAATCCTACTAGATAGCGCAAGTGCCTTTGTGGTTCTTGGTGATTTTTCCCTGAATTATGGTTCAACAAAGTCTTAACGGCCAGTATTGCCTCCGCTCCCGCGAATGTTTAACGTATGTTGGGGCTACAAGCACACAAAATGTATTTATGACCATCTTTATTCTCACTAATTGGAGCAATAAAGACGCATCTACATAGGTCTGTAAACTAAATACCTAACTCCTGGTGCAACAAAGTCACAATTCAGGACACATTTTTTTTTTTCTTAAGCCTTTTATTAGTATTTCTTTAATAATTTAAAAAAGCATTTTACGTGAAACTGTTGCAATATGTATAAACCATTAATAGTATAAATATTTTTAACCTACTACAGATAGAAAAAAAAAAAAAAAAAAAAAAAAACCCAGAAAATTCCTACTTGTTAAAACGCTGGAATATTCAGACCGGCGATAATGATATATATAAAAAAAAAAAAAAAAAAAAAAAAAAAAAAAAAAAAAACCTACTACAGATAGTAATCCAATAATGAGGAAATAAATGCGAAAAAAATCTTAAAAGTCCTCTCCTGTAAAATTACAAAATGTCCTGTTGCGCCTTTGTTGCACCGAAGGTGCGTACTAAACTCGAGAATGCAGTGAATTCTAATTCTACCGTTGTCAGACTTTAAAACTTTTACTATTTTACCACATAGGTATCTTTCGAATAGTACAAAACTGTTATAGTTTCATACAAGTGTATTTCTAATCAACAGCGAAGTAAACAGGTACCTGAATCAATTAAGAAACAACAAAACGAAAGCACAAAAGACAACATCTAACCTAGATTCATAAGCGTACCTACGCTTATGAACAGATGGGATATGTAGGTAATCATTAACTTATAAACGTAAAAAAAAAACATTTTAATTCAACATTATCATGATCATGACATACAATGCTTTGTGATCTAGTGTTCCACATACAACAGAAAGTAGTCAATCGGGGTAACTTTGATTATTTAGGGTAACTTTGACAGTCCGATCCCAAAAAAGTTTTCTATTTTTTACGTGAAAACATTTGGAGCATACCGTAAAACGGGGTGAATAGAGATTGCGGGTTGAATAGAGACAAAACTGAAAACGTAATTCAATGCGTGATATTCAAAAGGAAACGTTACTAAAGGGTATATTTTGTTTTTTAATTTGTAGTAGAATATCTACTTTTGTAAATGGCAACACCAAACGAAAATTAAGTTAGCAACAAATGGTCATAATTACGCATTGAAGACAGGTAGTCAAACAGTGCCGTTTTTTTGCTCTCAAAACTTCAAAGATATCACAAAAAGTTGCAGTGTTTGTGAGATAAAAGTTAATTATACACATAAATTGACTCATAATAAATGTGATAATTACAAAGGTAAGTCAAAATACTTAGCATTTTTTAAAAACAATAAACTTTTCCGAGTCGAAGTATTTTTTATTATCTTTTGGGGTTAAAAGAAACGGATTGTGGGCGAATAGGAAAGTCCTAGGTACATTGAGATACTATGTACTAAAGTACAAAAGAGTCCGTTTGTAACTTATCTGATGACCTACCTTATTTTGACCTTACTTTTAACGAGTTAATGATCGACGAAATACCCTTATTTTTTGAAGATAATTTTATTGTTGAGAAAGAAATAGAAATAGAAGATAAATACTAAGATGAACTAATTATTATTATGTTTTTAAATTACATCAATGCCTAGGTATGAATAAAAACTCCAACCGTTTCAATAGGGATAATTCGGTTTTAAAAGAAACGGTGAAGTTCGAATGAGGACAGGGTTGGCACTTTATGTAAATATTTAAATTTAATATCTTCAAAAAACCCCTCGAAATGAGCAAGTATACAAAAAGCATAGCCAAAAAGAAAAAACAAACTACAGAAAAAGAGTCCGTTTGTAACTTATCTGATGACCTACCTTATTTTGACCTTACTTTTAACGAGTTAATGATCGACGAAATACCCTTATTTTTTGAAGATAATTTTATTGTTGAGAAAGAAATAGAAATAGAAGATAAATACTAAGATGAACTAATTATTATTATGTTTTTAAATTATGTTTTTGTTATTGCATAAATGTTATTTTGTGATTTTATTAGAATTGATTTAGTATTGTTTCTCAGAAGTTCCTCTGTTATTTTTGTTACGTTATACATTTTATTTTGTGATTTTATTAAAGTTGATTTACAATTAGGTATGTTTCTCAGAAGTTCCTCTGTTATTTTTGTTACGTTATACATTTTATTTTGTGATTTTATTAAAGTTGATTTACAATTAGAAATGTTTCTCAGAAGTTTATCTGTGTTTTTATTTTGTGATTTTATTAAAGTTGATTTACAATTAGGTATGTTTCTCAGAAGTTCCTCTGTTATTTTTGTTACATTATACATTTTATTTTGTGATTTTATTAAAGTTGATTTACAATTAGAAATGTTTCTCAGAAGTTTATCTGTTTCTGGAAAATATTTCAGAAATTAACTTGTGTTGAGTTTTAATAAAGTATTTTAATGCACCAAGACACTTTTCATCCCACCTATTCGAAAAAGACGAATTGGTTCAAAGATCTAAGTAGGGCAATGCCACTTAATCAAATTAAAGCCTTTTGGCAGCCCTTTGCTTAATTTCCTATTATCCCCTTTGCCGTCTCTAATCGCCCCGTTTCGGGTATGAATAGAGATACGTATATTTTCGCAAAAATCAGGTCGAATTAGTATAAATTATGTAATTTATTTATGTATCTTCATCGGAAAATAAAGGAAACCGGAAAAAGTTTGTAATAGTTATTTTATTAATGTTCCGACAGTAAATAAACAAAAATTGACTGTGAAGTTGAAAGTTGTATCTATTCACCCCGTTTTACGGCAACATTTATTTTTTACATTTTATGTACATAATGAACGTCGTAAACGTAAACGTTTATGCAAGAAGAGAAACGTCTCCAAGCCCCATTAATACCGTTTGTAAAATTGTACGAACGAGTAGCAGCTGCCACAGTTTAGTGTTACCAGTTTATGTTTCGTACATCCCAATCCCATTCGTCCGTTTTTTTTATTATTTTTAACCAACTTCAAAAATAAAGTTTTAAAAATAATTAAAGAATTAAATATTGTTGGAATTACAAGATATTTGTATGTTACTATGATATGACTTCAAAACAAATGTACGACATTTCTCAGTTTCTCAGAAACTACTCATCAGATTGCAATATTTATTTTATTTGGCTTTAACAGCTTTTGATTTAGGGAACAGAGAATAGGGAATACTGTCATTAAACATTCAACTTGAGCGACTCCAAAATGTTTGCATCAGGTTCATATTTGGGCCTTATTGATGTTCAAATAGAACGCGAAAAGTGGGGACTACCACGAAGACATGAATCATACCAATTTCAAAAAATGGGTATGTGAAAAACTGATTCCAAATTTACAAGAAGAGACAATAATAATTGTGATGGATAACGCTCCTTATCACAGAATATGCATTAACAAATGCCCTTACATGAATAATATGAAATCTGATATGCAGAAGTGGCTCACTGAAAATAATGTTTACTTCCAAGAAAGCTATACCAAGCCCCAGCTTTACGAATTGATTAAACACACACAAACCAATACCAGAATACGAAATTGACAAGTTGCTAACTTGAACCCGATAGAAATGATTTGGAGCTCAATGAAACGTCATGTCGCAGAGCATAATATTGGAAAGTCAGATGCCGAAATGCCAAAACTTGTTGAGCAGGCATTTAATAATATATCAGTTGATGAATGGCAAAAACTTTGCGCTCATGTGCAAAAAAAAATTAAAGAGTTCTTGAAAAAAGATGCCTATTTGGGTGAACCCTTCATTATTTGGATACGGCTGAGTTTGATACTTCAAATATAGAAATTGATGGCATTCACCCTTTAAATTGGATGCTTATAATAAAATAAAAATTTAGTGGCGATGACAAGACGTACTCATCAACCAAATACTGCGAAGGATAACGCAGAGATTTTTAACCTTACGGTGCCACAAACTCTCATTATAGCAGGAAGGAACCTGACTGGAACAGCGGCCCTGTGGCTAAAATCTGAAAAAGTGTTTAAAACATATACGGAACTTAAAGCGACGTTGCAAAAAGAGTTCCCCGACCAAGTTAACGCAAAGGAAATGCACGAGTTAATGGCCGCTCGTAACAAAAAAAAAGGAAGAAACATGCTACCAATACATGCTTACAATGAAGGAGCTAGGAAAAAAAGCGAAGTTTCCCGATTACGTGTCCATCCAATATATTATCGACGGCTTAGTAGACGAAGAAGTAAATAAAACAATTTTATATGGCGTTACAACCTATCCGGCACTCAAAGAAAAATTAATTATTTACGAAAAAATGAAAAGTAAAATGTCTAAATCAAAGCACGAAGAGAAGCGGCAGGCTGAAATGCCATGGACGTAAATACATCCATGGCCAATGCGAAGTAGCGCATCACAAAACACCGTCATGGCCGCCGTGTTTTGATTGGTCAGTTACTGTACCTGCGCAAACATTTCGGAAAACGAGGTTCACATCAGCCGAGTTATAATGAAGTTACTGTAATTTAAATTAATTAATTTACAGCCATATCAACTGAAGAAAGAAATATTTTACCAACAATGTTAGAAGACCCACAGCCTTCAACAAGTAGGGAGACTATATTCCTGTGCAGTCGTTAGTGGAGCCTTCAGCCCTCCCTCAGCCCACAAGACAAATTAAGTCATTCAAAAGTTTTTTTCTAACAAATAATACTTTTTATTTTAGCAATCCAACGCAAGTCTTTGACTAAGATAGAAATTTCAATGTAGGAAAAATAGCAAAAGCCCAACTGCTAAATCAGTGTAAAAAACTAAGGCTGGACTGAAGAAGAAGCTAAAAATAGCAAATAAATTACGGCATTAGGCCGCTTATAAACTTACCACAAAAGATTTATCCCCAGCTGCAAAGACATTTTTTGATATGTAGACGCAAAGAGAGCCCAAAGGTCGACGCATTACTATGGATGAAAAGATTTTAGCTTTATCTTTATATAAGCCCAGCCCCAAGGCATATCGGTTGCTTAGCCAAAGGAGATCCGCCAAATTCCATACAAAATAAACCCAGGCCCAGCTTGTAATACTGTGTTCAATAATCACAGTATTACAATGTTATTGGACAATGAATAATGATGTTTCTTCTTAAAAATGTATTTTTTTACATAGAGCGCTTATTGAAATTCAACGGGCAAAAAAAATATGTTAGCATGTGAATTTAGAAAAACCGAATATACATACTATAGTATATTATGCTTTTACTATATTTACTCTAAAAACTGACATACATTGCTTTTGCGCCGGGCCTGGATCAATTTTGGCGGATCCCCTTTGTGTAATTCCTAAGAAAAGCACATTAAATGATATTATATTCGAGCATCTCAAACAAATGGTGGAAAAAATGCCAACAAGACATAGATATTGTGTTGTAATATTTGACGAAATGGCAATTTCATTAAATTTATCGTATGATAAAAATACAGATATTATCAAAGGTCTTGCCGATGATGGCATGTGCCGCACAAAATCATTTGCAGGTCACGTCCTGGTGTTCATGATTAGAGGGATATTAAAAAAATTTAAGCAGCCCATAAGTTTCAGTTTTTGTACTGGTACCACGAAAACATTAAATTTAAAACAACAAATAAAAATGACGATAGAGAGAATAACAGACACTGGCCTCAAAGTGATTGCAACTACATGTGACCAAGGGTCTACAAATATGGCAGCAATAAATTCTTTAATTAATGACACCAGAGCAAACTGTTTGAGGCAGGGTAAAGAATTTAGGGGTGGATATTTCGAAATTTCCGATACACCCAGATATGCCATATTTGACCCGCCTCACTTAATAAAGAGGATTATAAATAATTTATTATCAAAGAACCTGGAATACAAATTATACCAGAACACAAAAATTACAAAATGGAGCCATACAGAAATGCAGTAAAAAAGGCCAGGCCATAAAGAAAGAAAGAAAGAAAGAAAATGAAATTAAGAGTAAATAGTCTGTTACTATTAGTTTATTAGTGCAAAAGTTAATTTTAAGTATATAGTCTGTGTAATTTTTACATAAAGGATCTGTAACATTATCTGTGGTCTCTTCAAAATAAAAAGTTATAAAACGAAAGACGTGTTTTGTTCGTAAAATATTAAAATTTATTACAATAGCTCGGTTTTATGGGTGATCCACGGAAATTCTAATATATCCCAAAAATTTATGGACCCAGATCCGCGCATACACCCATAGTTACTAATAAAACAAAATAAGTGAAGAAGTAAAAAGCGTGGTAAAGCACTGTAAAACAAAAGCCGATCGGCGTGGTCAAGTGCCAAGGGACCCAAGAGTGGATAATGGAGAGCGCACAATTCGCACAATTCGGAGGTTGTTTGTCCGTTTGGATGAGAATAACTGGCAAAGCTGGCAATTTCAGCTTAAAGTATTACTAAAAGCACATAACGTGTATAATGTGGTGGATGGAACGTACCCACGTCCATCAAAGCAGGAAGACAAAGAAGAGTGGGCTAAATTGGATTCGAAAGCTCAAAGTATAATTGTCACTCGTTTAACCGAAAAATCAATAGTACATGTACAAAATGCGAAACGTCTAAAGGGGATAAGTTGTCAACAATCTACGAAATAAAATCCGATATTTCGTTACATGTACTACAACAAAAAAAAATCGTACATTGCGACATATATTTCTAAAGTCGAAAATTTGGTAGACAGATAAGACAAAGCAATAGTGAAATGCCTGAAAACATGGTGAAAACCAAAATTATTACTTCATTACCAGACAAAAATATAAACTTTGTATCCATTTGGGACAGTGTACCAGTCGAGAAAAGGACACTGAGAGAACTAACTGTGCGCTTAATGATTGATAAGAAATCAACACAATATTTTGAGAAAAATATTTTAAGAGTTAAGCTACATAAATATACTAGGTATGTAGGTCTATATATATATTTAAACATAAATATAACTAGGTATCTAAAAACAATATTGTACAACGTAGTTCTGGGTCTGCGAACTAGATGGCAGCACTATCAACATGAGAAACTATACTATTATCATTCTATGGTGGCCAACTTGTTACCGTAGCCTTCTCATTTCCAAGAGCGTAGGAGTAGGTAAGGTAGTAGCTAGTTTGTTGAGATGATGCGCTAATGACCTAAATTTGAACCACTTATTGAAAATCTGTACGCTTTGTATCCACTTAATCACTGATACGAATCCTCTCCTAACCTGACTCATTGTTGTCTCGTTCCCGCGACTAAACGCTGAATCCTACGTGGGTGTAGATAAATCTTAAGATTTACTAAAACCAATTGAAATGCCTCACGGTCATGGCCTCAAAAGCAGTTTGTCAGATCATTTGTATTGCAGTCTAACATAATATTAACAGATATAGTCAGTGTGACCTGCGTCCTGCATTGTTTACAAGTATGTATGTTTAAGTTAATATAAAGAAGTCCCGCTTTAATAAATTATTAAAACAAAATTAAAAGAAAGCTCACCTATTCTTCTATATAGTGAAATTCAAAGGTTTTACCTTAAAAAGTGTTGTATTTATTTTAGAAATAGTAACCCTAATGTCATCTGTCATCCGTCACTCGATCTAAGGCCGAGTCCGCGCTACGGCTAAACCGCCGCGGTTTCTTACCGCGTAAATTTTGTAAGTCAAGGAAAGCAATACAAGCGGCCGCACTTGCGGTTTCTCATAATGTATGCGAATTGCGCGGTTACGCGGTTACCGCCGCGTGAAAAAGCTGTGATGCGTCCTCGCGCTTAGGCTTGCTCCGTGAATCCGGTAATGATAATGTCACTTGAGTTCAATCTTTATTGTGTAATAATTACTAAGTTATAAGTACGAGACAAATATTGTTCATTTAAGAAATAAGTTCTCAGAAAAAATTTACTGGCCATGGTTAGTGCCTTTTTTCTCTCTCTCTGTTTACTTAAAAAACATGAGAGTTGTCCAACATTGTTTAATTCTTCTTCCAAGTCGTTGCACTCTGGCAGAGTGGTCGTGGTCATTCGGTATTTGTGGCACGCCTAACAATTCTTCGCCATTCTTCCCGAATCGCTGCTCGACGGGTGCATTCGTGAACGGGGGCGTCTACAGCCGCTTTGATCTGGTCCGTCGAGCGCATTGTTTAATTATACTGAAGTATTCTTGGACTTTACAATTGCTATCCTTATAACTCAAAAGATTATGGGCCCAAGATAATATGGAAATAGAACTACAGAAGAAAACAGCAAAGAAAAATTTAATACCTATTTATGAAAAATCATCGCGGTATTAACCACGAAATGGATTCTGGGCGCGTCGCCGCGTCGTGAATTAAGAAATATTTGATGGCAGTAGAAGTTCTAGATCAAATGCGCACTGAAAGCAAAAGGTTTTTCAAATTTCAAAAGGAAATTTCAGTACCCAACCCTGAAATTTTGTTTCATCGTGATTTGAAACAAAAACAGTGTAGTGTTTCGTTAACAAGTCAATGGTACCGCAGCGTTAAGAAAGCTTTTTTAAAAAAAGGAAAACCTTGCCGGTGCTCTGACAGCCCTAAATTGTTACTTTTTTCGCGTGGTTAATGCCATCGAAACAAACTACATATGGTGTCCGAAAAAAAATTCTTTAAAAAGATCAGGAATTAAAGTAAAAAGCTACGACAACAAAAAAGAAATAAAAACAATGAACAAAAAAGAAGTCGAAATCCTCTAAGACTTTCGGATGTCGTAGGTAAGTTAGCAAATGGACATTTCCTTAATATTGTAATGAATATTTTCAAAGTTGACACATTGCCATACAGGCCATACTATTTAACTGATGTTAACTTGCTATTTTTGTGTATTTTATTACAAATATATAAGTAATTACATAAATCGAGATGTACTTTATACACGTCGCTTATATATAAAATGGTATTGTCTAAGTAGATTACAAAGTAAAGCAAACAAACAACAATAAGGAACTATCTTGGCTGCTGGTTGGAAGGTTTCCGTGTGGATACGAGATAATTATCTTATACACGAAGATCAACTGATGTACGCGATACCTATCTTACTCTATACTCGGTGACGAGAGCAGCACTGAGGAACAGGCATTACGCACGAAATGAGATATAATACTATAAATCGAAATACCTAAGGTATTCTTACATTTCAGATGAAATTCCTTCCCCAAGCCCAGCTCTGTTGGAACTACCTCCGAATGGTTCTTCAGACAAAGAAATACTAGAAACGGTAAACCAGGATGTTTTAAAAGGCAGCATAAGTACAGAGCTGTTACAGGCACTTGGAGAAGAATACGAGGATGTCAAAACCACGAAGGTACAAAAAACAAAGACATTTCCAAAAGATGGAGTCACATTTTAACTCAAGGGTTATCGAAAACTAAAAAAAGAGGACATTTTGAAAATATATAATTATACAAAAATATGGAAAGCTTTTAGATGCCCCAATTTTAAACGATGAGATTGAGGCAATGGATAAAGTTTAGTATGCGGACCGTTGAATTGGGTAACCGTATTTTTATTTTATTTAAAAGATTCTATTTTAAGGAATCTTTACATAAAATTTCAGACCGCAGAGATCAGTATTTTTTTTATTGAATTTAATAATATTAAATTAATGATTTTCTTATTTTATTTATTAAAAAAATAAATAATAGTCATTCCTTAATATATTGCCGTCTGCCGTCGCGTACGAATCCCGTCTTCACTTTGCGGTACTACAGGCATTCCGCTTCTGTCACCAATTGTTACTTGTCAGGAGTACTGGGTTCGAGAAAATGCCAAAATGTACCACATAGACTTTATTGTACTCGTAGATACACAAATTACACTATGTACACAGTACACACCAAAACACTCTGTACGTAGGTACTCGTAAACACACTCATCGAACACTGTATCGCCCGTAGAAATCACTTCACTTCTCACTGGTATCGCTCGTAGGTATCGCTGGTATCTTCCTGGTTTCGCTTCCGAAACTAGAATGCCCGCAGTTGACCGAGTGCCCCTTTTTATACCACTCACGCATCATTCATGCCAATCCAGAATATTCCGGTAGTTATTAGGATGAAGCTCTAGTATGTTCCTTGCAATCACTTTCGACCTTAAGACTGTTGTCGTAAGGTCGAAGCACCGTACGCGTTCTTTCGAGACGGCCGCGCTCCATTGTTCGCGTGACATGTTTATGGCCCCTATTGTTTATTGCTTCCGGTTTAGCGAAGTACATACGCCAGGGGGTTGTCACAATATGTTCAATTATGATCTGTCATATTGGTATACCTACACTTTCTTAACACAGACTGAGCACCTTGTTAGTACTTTGTAGCAATTTGGTTAATTTTAATTATATTTGTTGCAGATCTTCCTGGTCGTGGGGAAGATTTTATGAAAATCTTAGAACCAATGAGCAATGCGTTCAGTATGCTGAGGAGAAAGGCCTCATACCAGTACAGAAACAGTGTTCTTATCATAGAAGGCCTATGAGTTTGAGTGTAGGAGCGGGAGCAGGCCATTTGGGTAAATTTCGTTGCCGGAAAGGCAATTGTCGGAACAACTCTATAAGCAGGTCCATACATGGTTTGAAAATGTTAAGTTGCCCATTTCAGTAATTTTCTCACTAATGTATGCATTTACGGGAGAGGCAACCTATCATCGAATTCAGAAGGAGATAGCGACAACAAATGAAAATACAGTTTTGTCAAAAGCCACCATTGCAGACTGGTACAATTATTGCCGTGAAAAAGTTGTAGTATTATGAGCTGGAGCACCAGGAAGAGGAAGGGAAATTTGGTGGTCCCGGAAAAATCGTACAAATTGACGAGTTCAAGTTTGGCAAAAGAAAATATAACCGGGGTCGCCATATAAAAGGTCATTTAGTGATTGAAATGATATAAGACAATAGGGATGATCTGAGATTGGAGGTGTGTATTAACAATGTTCGAACTACGGAAGTACTGGTGCCACTAATACAAAAGCATGTAGAGGAAGGCTCCATCGTCCATACTGATTTCTGGAGAGCCTATCTCAGTCTTTCAGATAATGGATATATACACAAAAGGGTCAATCACAGTGACCCTGAAAATAGATTTGTGGCACCAGACGGTACACATACTCAACGGATCGAGAGCCAGTGGAGGGATCTTAAAAAAGCCTTCAGGCAAAAACAAAATAAGAAAGACTTCACCAACTGGCTCATTCACTACAGGTGGTGGAGGAAAATTATACTACAACATAGGGATCCTTTTGAAGAACTGATTAAAGCAATACAATATGTGTACCCTGTTGATAATACATAAACATATTTGTGTCTTATTTTATGAAATTTTCAATAATGTGGCCTAGTGCAGTTGCAGTGCAATGTATGCATTTGCAGAAGAGGCAACCTATCATCAAATTCAGAAAGAGATAGCGACAACAAATGAAAATACAGTTTTGTCAAAAGCGACCATTGCAGACTGGTAAAATTACTGCCGTGAAACAGTTGTAGTATTATGAGCTGGAGCACCAGGAAGAGGAAGAGAAATTTGGTAGTCCCGGAAAAATCGTACAAATTGACAAGTCCAAGTTTGGCAAAAGAAAATATAACCGGGGTCGCCATATAGAAGGTCATTTAGTGATTGGAATCATAGAAGACAATAGGGATGATTTGAGATTGGAGGTGTGTCTTGCAATGTTTGAACTACGGAAGTACTGGTGCCACTAATACAAAAGCATGTAGAGGAAGGCTCCATCGTCCATACTGATTTCTGGAGAGCCTATCTCAGTCTTTCAGATAATGGATATATACACAAAAGGGTCAATCGCAGTGACCCTGAAAATAGATTTGTGGCACCAGACGGTACACATACTCAACGGATCGAGAGCCAGTGGAGAGGTCTTAAAACAGCCTTCAGGCAAAAACAAAATAAGAAAACTTCACCGACTGGCTCGTTCACTACAGGTGACGGAGAAAAATTACACTCCAACATAGGGATCCTTTTGAAGAACTGATTCACGCAATAAAATATGTGTACAATGGGAAAACACACAAATGGGAAAACACACAAATTGGAGCTTGATACAGGGGCAGCAGTTACAACATGCTCTACAGAATTTTACAGAAATAATTTCAATAATCTAAAACTGAAGGATACAACAGTGAAACTGCATACATATACAGGCGAAGTTATACAGCCAGTAAGAACCTGTAACACAAAAATAAAATACAAAAATAAAGAAATAGACGACAGAATATTTGAAATTAACAGAAATGTACATACAGTTGTGGGAGGAGAATGGTTACGCAAGTATCTAGAATTTGATGTACAAGCATTACATACAGAAGAAAGTGATATTACAGAGAAAGAATTTAAATATTCATACAGAATATTCATACAAGCATTACATACAGAAGAAAGTGATATTACAGAGAAAGAATTTAAATAAAAATTACTTATTTTGCTGGAAGAATATAAAGATTTATATACGGAAAAAATAGGAGAAATTAAAGATTTTCAAGCAGCATTTAAATTGAAAGAAGGAGCAATACCTGTGTTTTTGAAACCCAGACCAGTGCCCTTTGCACTCAAAAATCTAGTAGAAGCTGATAGAGTATAGATTAGAATGTGTGACAACCATAAATGGAAATTCGGAAAAATATTAGACAGAAGAGGAAAACTCCATTATGAAGTAGAAGTAGATGGAAAGAAACATCAAAGACATGTTGATCAAATGGTTAAAGCGGGATACACAGGCAATGACGACAACTTTAAATAACTACCACTGACCTGCTTAAGCCGAGATTCCTACAGGAAAACCTACCAAGGCAGAGCCCTATACTACAACATCCAGAGATACAGGGAACTACACGACCCAGTTCAGCAGAGGAAAAGTTATACCGTCTACAAGAACATATTGAGTCCCCTCTTTCCCATTGGGCACTCTGGGCAAGTGCCGAGGACTAAGTGATCAATGGGGGCCCCCTAGTTCTTGCCAGATCACCAAACGAAAACCAATATTTATTACCAAAAACCTTATTTAATTCGAAAAATCTTAAATAACTGACTACAATAATTTTTATATGCGTTACTCTACTCTCGCCCAATAATATGATTATCAATAATAAAAATTAAATTAAAAATTAAAAAAAACCCCGACACAAACATTTAAAAAGTAAAAAATAATATCTCTAAAAATAATACGTCGCGTTGGGTGACCGCGCCTAACTACTCATCATCATTATCTACGATTTTTTTCATAAGTATCACATGCCTACCTACTTAGTCCTTTACTCAAGACTTATCATTTATCAATATTTTTTTGTGTTAAAGTTAGAAGTAAATGGAGCGGTCCCCCACGACGCATTATTTTTAGAGATATTATTTTTTACTTTTTAAATGTTTGTGTCGAGGGTTTTTTTAATTTTTAATTTAATTTTTATTTCATACTTTTTATAGGTAAGAATATTCTCGATTAAGTCATAAATATTCTCTTACTGTGCCCATTCATTTGAGACCCCACACGAGTATATTTGCATACATTCGGCTATTCTTCCCCGCTTTTACCCCCCACAGCTTTTAAACGGCTCAACCGATTTTCATCAAACACGCGCCCGTAAGTCCCCTTTAATACAAAAAAAAACAAATTGAAATCGCTTCATCCGTTCGGGAGCTACGATGCCACAAGACACACAAACACACACACATACAGACACGTCAAACTTATAACAGCCCTCTTTTTGCGTCGGGGGTTAAAAATAAATCTAGAACCTTGTTTAACTATTTTCTTTGTCTATACTAACAAAATAATATTCTGTCAAAGTCATAGAGGCCCCATTATCGCCAAATGCACTGGACATCAGCTTCACTCAAGAATCAAGTACCTCAGCTTGTGAGCCTAGACCCGAGCTAAATTTGGACATTGCTGTTGGCCAAACACCGTCTCAAAATGCTACTTCTGCTCCTAATAATGATATTGATTTAGATAAGACATCATCTACCCCTGTGCATCTTGTTGAAATTGTTAATATACCTACCGTTCCTAAAGTAGCATCGCCTTCCAAACGCCAAAATAAGAAACATTCACAAATTTTGTCTAGTACGCCTATTAAATATCAGTTAGAGGAAAAACAGAAAAGACAAATTGAGAAAAAAATTAAAAAAGAAAAAGTTTCCATAAAACAATCGGAAGTGACTAAGAAAAGAAAGCCAAAAGTCAAAGGCATAGAAGTGCAAAATTTGGAGAAAGACTTAGAAAGTAAGAAAAGGAAGCTACAAGTTAAAGGGAAAGGAGTGAAAAATTTGAAGATAAAGAAAATGAAGAAGTCTATTATTGTATAATCTGCAGCGAGAAATATGAATCTCCACCTAGAGAAGATTGGATCATATGTGTTACTTGTACCAACTGGGCGCATGTAAAATGCACCGCTGGCCAATCTAGTAAGGGTTACATACAATGTGATTTAAGCCAATGCAAGTAAAAATTGTATTCCTAAGTATTTAATTACGTCATTCCTATTAACACGTATCGTTCCTATTTCCCCCATGGGCTGATCTCAATTACCCCGCCCTATATCGGGTAAATAGGAATGACAATGTTTTTTTATTTTGCATATTTCCTGACTGTGTAGTTGATTTTGAAGACTTTTGATACTATTATTATATAACCAGATTACCAAAGTTACTATTGCAATAAATGTTGATTCAATTTGTAACTTTCTTTTATTATTTTATAGGGTTTAAAGTTAGGTGTTCCCAATTACCCCACTTTCCCCTAATTGTTTATTAAGGCAGATAGCGTTGTGTTCATGAAAATTGCTTATTGCAATGTGACTAGTGACTAGGGCAGGGATGGCGAACCAATGGCACGCGTGCCATTGCTGGCACGCGACGAAATAATTTCGGCACGTCACTGATTACGAGTTTAAAGAAAAAAGTATAAATTATGATTATGATGTAGCATAATACCTATGAATCTTTGAAAAGCAAACGCGCGCGAGCGTTCGGGTCCGGTGCGCGGGGTGGAGGCGGGGCGTAGTTGCTATGCTAGCGCGGGGAATGCGGCGGTGGCGCGGGGCGCGGGAACGCAGCGCGGGGGCTTGACTTGAGTAAATAATAACAAACGAGGCGCAGTGCCCGCGCAAATTGTTTGTTTACGCAAAAAATAGTTGAATTTCATTGTGAAAGTGAACTTTAAAGTTTATTTAAGTTATTATTTGCTGTAATTTAATATGGCTAGTTCAGCAAAGAAACTAAAAGTGCAAAATAGCAAGGATACTAGAGAATTTCAGACTTGGTGGACTGATAAATTCGGCGTGATTAATAAAGGTGACAAAGCAGTGTGTGTTTTATGTTCTGGCACCATGGTATGTAGAACATCTTCCGTTAAACGGCATTTTGAAACAAATCACAAATCAATTTGTCAAAAAAGCGAAGCAGAGCAAAAGGAATTAATTGCGAGTGCTTTGAAAGACAGAAACAAACAGTCAACATCAATAAATAAATTTGTTGGCAAAAATTGTCATACAAGTGCGGCAAGTTACACGGCTGCAAATGTCATTGCTCGGCATAGTAAACCCTTTCAAGAAGGCGAGTTTTTAAAGGAAGCCTGGTTAGCATGCGCGCCTTCTCTTTTTGCTGATTTCGAGAATAAAAATAAGATAATTCAGCGCATCAAAGATACTCCTTTGTCCAGAAACACAATAAAGGAAAGAATCTTAAAATTGGCTGAAAATGTTACAGAGCAACAAAAGCTTGACATTCACTCTGCTTCATTTATATCGCTATGCCTCGACGAAAGCACTGACGTCACAAAATCTGCACGTTTAGCTGTTTTTGCTCGATACTGCGTAGGAAACGTCATTAAGGAGGAATTAATTGCGATAAAATCGTTACCAACAACTACAAAGGGCGCAGATATTTGTACGGCAGTTAAAAATTCGATAGTTGAAAAAGAAATTGATATAAAAAAAGTTGTTTCTGTAACAACTGATGGTGCTCCGAGTATGGTGGGTAAAAAAATTGGTTTCATAAGTTTATTTCAAACTGAAGTAGGACATTCGATTCTTGAATTCCACTGCATCATTCACCAACAAGCCTTATGCGCTAAGAGCGGTTTAACATCTCTTGATAATGTTATGGCAGTAGTTACGAAAATAGTCAACCTCATCTCTGCTCAGGCTTTAAACAAGCGAAAGTTCGACGCTTTGTTGGATGAAGTCAACTCCGTGTATAATGGCTTACTCATGTATAATAATGTTCGGTGGCTGAGTCGTGGGTCTGTACTTGAAAGATTTGTTGAATGCTTGGAAGAAATCAGACTGTTTCTGCAAAATGAGGGAAAAATTGAACAATACCCACAGCTTTTGGACGTCATGTGGCTTTCAAAATTGATGTTTTTTACAGACATATGCCAACACTTAAATACGTTAAATGTGAAGCTTCAAGGCACAAACAAAACAATAATCGTCATGATCGATCTCATTCGCGCCTTTGAGGCTAAACTGCAAGTTTTCAGAAACGATATTATCGCAAAAAACTACAAGTATTTTCCATACTTGAAAAAATATATCAATGAATCTGATATACATGAGACAACAAATGCAGAAAATATTACTGAGGAATTTATCTCTGTGATTGATTCTTCAATTAAGGAATTTTCAACAAGATTTTCTCAGTTCAAAGAATTATCAGAAACGGTCAAGTTTATTATGTACCCAGATGTAACGACCTTTCATACACTGAACTTCTCCCAGTTCGATTGGTTGGAAATTGAAGATTTTGAAATGCAGCTGATTGATTTCCAATCTAGTTCAATTTGGATACAAAAATTCATAGACATGAGAAAAGAATTAGAGTTAATTGAAACAGAAAGATTGACCAGTAATATAAGTAAAGATGCCAATAATAAAATTTTAGAAACCTGGAATGCGTTGCCAGAAACATTTAATTGTTTAAAGAAGCTGGCTCACGCTATTCTAACTGTATTTTCATCAACATATGCCTGCGAGTCATTGTTTTCAGAGATGAATAACATCAAAGACTCTGTTAGAAATAGACTGACTGATGAATCAAGTTCAGCATGCATTCTGCTAAAAGTAACATCGTACAACCCCAATATAAGTCAATTATCGTCCAATCTGCAACAACAGAAGTCGCACAAATTTTTAATTGGCTCTTGTAATTGTATTTTTGGTAAATTTAGAGCTTTGAGTTGATATTGTTTTTTTACATTATTTTTCCACTGATCACAAAGTCAAGAATATTTGATGGCACGGCTGCGACGTCATTAAATATTATTCCAGAAAATTGGCACGTATACCCATAAAGGTTCGCCATCCCTGGACTAGGGTATACCTACTAACCTGATGGAATATAATGTAACTGTGATGCTTGCATTTGCAGATGAAGTCTCGGAACCTTCATGTTCTACCAAGGAAATTAGAGTTCTTGCTAACTTTGAAGGTTAGTAATCTAAATTTCCCTTATATGTTACGGCTAGTACCTAAATTGTGGCTACACATTATTTTTACATTCTACATTTAGCCATCTAAAACTAGGTGTAGCTGATAGCTGTTGGTTAAACCTAGGTGTAGCCAATTTGTTTGCGGCTAATACTAGGTATAGCCGGTTAAAACTATGTCTAGCCTTCTTTGTGCTTCTACTACGAAGTGCTAGTAAGAAAGTTATTTCTGATGTCTGTTAAAAAACTAACATCGAAATTTAAGGTCCCGCTGTGCTTCGCACTTGCCTTAAATTTCTAGCTTATATTCGGGACCTACAGGAGTAAAGCAAATCCGTTACACTTAGTTTTGAAGCATTGTCTGGTGATTTTGGTTTAGAAATTGTAAGAAGTTTTTTTTATGTATTGTCATAAAGTTTTTCATATTCTTTTCAGCAATGAAACCTAAGCCCATGCTAGTGGAGGTACAAACTCAGAAAAAGGAGAAATGTCCTACACTGAATCGCCAAGGTAGTGATCCTGTTTTGTATGTTCAATACTCAATTCAATAACTATTCAATACTCTTGATTAATATTCAATACTCTTGATTTATCCTTTTAGATTCTATGATGAAAAAGCTGGGATCTTGTAAGAAAAAGTTTATTAAACATGTAACGAAAATTGCATCAGAAAGTTTGGGCCAGACAGCTCAACAAAGACTGGAGAAAGCAGCTGTATATGAAGTCAGTCCGGCCAGAAGACAAAGAGAAGACCGCCTTTACCACCGGAACCGGAAATGGCTTGTGGCAGTTTCGCGTAATGCCTTTTGGATTATGTAACGCTCCTGCCACTTTTGAGCGTCTCATGGAGCAAGTGTTGGTGGGACTTTTGGGGGACGCTTGTCTGGTTTACCTCGATGACGTCATAGTCATGGGACGAAACTTTGTGGAACACAAGCGAAACCTAGAGAAGGTGTTCAAACGGTTCCGTGAGTCCAACCTCAAGCTTAATCCAAAGAAATGTGACTTCTTCAAGAAGGAAGTATCATTTTTGGGACACATAATATCGGACGAAGGTGTTCGAACTGATCCAGACAAGATAAGAGCCGTTCAAGAATGGCCAACACCAAAGAACAAGACCGATGTAAGAGCGTTCCTGGGGCTATGCGCCTATTACCGTCGGTTTGTGAAGAATTTCTCCGAGATAGCCAAGCCATTACATCGTCTCACGGAGGACAAGAGAATCTTCAGTTGGGATTCCGATTGCGAAGATGCGTTTGTTCGCTCACAGTAGACACGGACGCTAGCAATACCGGCATCGGAGGGGTATTATCGCAAGAACAGGATGGCCAGCAGGTGGTCATTGCATACTTCAGCAAGACCCTTTCGAAACCTGAAAGGAATTAATACGTGACTCGGCGTGAATTACTGGCTGTGGTGAAGACCCTTCAGCACTTCAACAAATATTTGCTGGGACGCGAGTTCAAGATACGAACGGACCATGCCGCTCTGAGGTGGCTTCTGCAATTTAAGAACCCAGAAGGCCAGGTTGCGAGGTGGATCGAACAACTTCAAGAATTTAACTTCGTAATAGAGCATCGTAACGGAAGAGCTCATTCGAATGCCGACGCCCTGTCACGACGCCCATGCTCCGAAGAGTGTCGACATTGCATCAAGCATGAGGCTAAAGAAGAGGTCAGGGTGATAAGGATGCAGGACCTAGACAAGTCTTGGGGAAAGGAGCAAATCAGCCAAGCTCAGAAGGAAGACAAAGACCTCAGCCCGATCATGGAGTGGAAAACCAAAGGACAGAGGCCACTGTGGAGTGATGTGTCAGCCTCAAGCACAACTACTAAGGCATACTGGGCTCAGTGGGACAGCCTTGTATTAGAGAATGGCATGCTTTACCGGAGCAGGGAATCACTCAATGGAAAGGAAAGAACCCTGCAAATGGTTATCCCCAGGAGTAAAGTGGCTGATTTGCTGAAGCTCGTACACGATGGCACTTCTGGTGGGCACCTCGGCATCAAGAAGACCCTCGTAAAGATACGAGAACGCTTTTATTGGGTGCGGTGTCGAGAGGACGTTGAAGATTGGTGCAGAAAGTGTACAGTGTGCGCTTCAGTAAAAGGGCCCCGCACTAGATCGAAAGGGAAACTACAGCTGTACAACGTCGGAGCCCCGTGGGAAAGAATCGCCATAGACGTTGCTGGGCCATTCCTTCAGACGGAAGACGGGAATAGATTCATCATCGTGGTTCAAGACTACTTCAGCAAATGGCCGGAAGCGTTTGCAACTCCGAACCAAGAGGCGAAGACCGTGGCCAAGAAACTTGTACAGGAGGTAGTTTGCCGCTTTGGTGTACCATTGGAGTTACACAGCGACCAAGGCAGGAATTTCGAGTCGATGTTATTCCAGGAGATGTGTGATCTTTTGGGAATAAATAAGACACGTACCACACCGTCGCATCCTCAATCTGACGGCATGGTGGAGAGATTAAACCAAACGTTGGAAAATCACTTGGCCAAGGTCGTCGAGGAACATTAGCGAGACTGGGATCGGTACATTCCTCTGTTCCTGATGTCATATCGCTCTGCCATACACGAGTCCACGGGATTTACACCCGCTAAAGTTAACTTCGGAAGAGAAATGCGTCTGCCGTTGGATTTGCTTACCGGAACACCGCCAGATGCCCCGAAACCAACCGTTGAATACATCGCTGACTTACGGAAACAATTGGACAAGACACATGATCTTGTAAGAGAGCAATTTCTCAAGACCACCGAAAAAATGAAAACCCGCTACGATCGCGATGCTCGGAAACATGGTTTCAAGGAGGGAGATTCTGTATGGTTGCACAATCCACTGCGGAAGAAAGGGAAGTCTCCGAAGCTACAAGCACGATGGGAAGGTCCTTACACAGTTGTCACGAGGATTAATGACGTGACCTACCGAATCAGACAGGGGGACAGAAGAAAGCCGAAGATCGTGCACGTGGACAGATTGGAACCATTTCATGGATCGAATAATGCTCGGGACGAGCATGACTAAGAGGGGGGCAATGTGACAGCCCTGGCGTACCTCGCTAAACAATAAATAATAGGGGCCATAAACATGTCGCGCAACAATAGGAACAATAGGAGCGCGGCTATCTCGAAACTACGCGCACGACGCTTCGCCATTACGGCAATAGTCATAAGGGCGAAAGTCGGTTGCAAGGAACATACTCGAATCTTATGCGAATCGGATCCGCGGAATTAGCGGGAACAACCTAGAAAGGCATGAAAGGTGGGCGAGTGGTATAAAAAGGGGCACTTGGTCGCCGGCAGGACATTCTAGTTTCGGAAGCGAAACCAGGAAGATACCAGCGATACCTACGAGCGATACCAGCAAGAAGTGAAGTGATTTCTACGAGCTATATAGTGTTCGACGAGTGTGTTTACGAGTACCTACGTGCATAGTGTTATGGTCTGTACTGTGTACAGTGTGTAATTGTGTATCTACGAGTACAATAAAGTCTTTGTGGTACATTTTGGCATTTTCTCGAACCCAGTACTCCTGACACGTAACAATAATACGTATTTTTATTTCAGACTTTTTAGTGTTTTCGGCAACGAATTCTAAGAAAAAACCCAAGATTATCCCCTCTTTTTCTTCCATTTTGGGCACCATTCAACGACACCTCACATGTCCAAATCCGTTCAACCCATTGGGCTGTAGAAACCGACAAAAAATAGAAAAACAGATACATGCATACACTCGAAAAACTCAACCCTCCTTCTAACGCAGTTGGGTAATAATAACAACTTTATAAATGTTAAAGTTATTGACAGTTGAGGCAATATAGACTGCGGCCGTAAATCTTTACCTATCCACTTGTCCGCATTGAAGCAGCACATCGTAGAGAAACAGACTGCGACCCTCATTCGGTGTGGAGACATGGAACTGCCATCTATAATTACACACTAACTGTCACTTTACTTGCAAAGATTTAAACAATTACGCAAATAACTATCGCATGGCATTACAGAGGTTACATATTACATCTTGTCAAATCCAACTCGACTCGGTTTCAAGTAACTGGAAAGTAAGCAAATATAAGCTTTATTTTGTGTGATTTAAGGTCGAATTTTCGGCCGCATATGACTTGGCCAAAGGACCATATACATGCAATGTCTGAAACGCGCGTGGGGCAGTTCTTTCAAGTAAAGTTGGAAATTCAACCGTAAATAAGACGACGAAGAAGAATGTTTCTCTTAGATATGAATAGAAGTCGGATGGGAGGAGTTGGATTGGAGTCAATGTAATGAGGGCAATTTTAAATCACAGCACAGTGTCACTACATACTTTTAATTTTTCCCACGAAATGTTATTCCAATTTGAATACAAGCGCTTTACACTGCTACAATACCTAGATCAAAACAATTAGTTTCAATAAGTTAACAAACCACAAAAAGTTTATTATTTTATATAGCTTACAAAGTGTCTATCTCATGAAATATCTGTGTCTATTCTAAAAACATTTTTTTTATCAACCTACAAATTAAAGAATATGGATACTGTTCATATTTCCATCTATCAATATTCGAACTTGAAAAGAAAAATACATCTATCACCTGAACTTGTGAGAAGGGGTTAAAAATATAATTGTTATCTTCTTACAGGAGTAATGACTGCAAAGCCTTGAAATTGAATTTTCTAACTTCATTAACTTACAGTTTATTGTTGATAAGCAATTTTTATATTCTTTTTGTACAGAACACTCATTAAAATTCCAAGTTCCATTATTACCAGAAGCTGGTTGTACATCCATACACAGTAATTCTTTTAGATTTCAAAACATAGCTGTGCAGATTATTCACCAGCATATTATTATAAACCACAGTCACAATGAAATTAAATCTAATTAAAAATGGAGATATGAGTTTATGGATAATCAATAATAAATCATACATGATCATTACTTAAAATGAGGGTATATGTTTTGAATAATCAGAAAAAGAATAGCATAGAACATATAGAAAGTATTAATAAAAAAATAAAAGCATGTAAAAATGTACATTACGTAATTATAACTGTTTATTATATTGGATATTTTATTGATTTTTAAGCATAACTAGTTAAGTTATGGAAATTACTAGTCAATAATAATTGTTGTTAGTTGGTGCTATTTCCTATGTTTGAACGAGATTCTTAAATAAATTAGTGGCCTTTTGTGTCAAGTATTCTGTCTTTAAAAATTTAAAAACAATACATATTAAAATACAACACCAGTATATTATCTCTAATACCAGTGTATAGTTAGTAAACCAACAGAAATCCTGCAGTATATACCTATTTAACTAATTTATTGTATTCACACAAAAACACATGGTATGTGTAAAAGCAATGCACCAGTGTTTGACACTGTTAATCTTTCATTGTATATGCACATAGAAAATAAATTGTCACTCTCTACTGTGAAGGCGATCTGCATGTTGAAATCTTTACACCTAAAATTACTCAACATGTTCCATGAACATTTTGCCAGAAAGCATTATCTCTCCTCAAGATTTGGACACCTAGCCAAAAAAGGCTATTGATTATGACAAGAAACTTTAAGTATCTTGGTAATATACAGCTACCCCATAGAATAAGAGAGTTTTGAATATTAAAATACAAAATAAATGGAATTTTTTCCATTTATTTAGATTTTCCATAAACTGCAGTTGTATTTTAATATCTTACTGAGCTAAAAGTCAGTGATTTACTGAATAAAAAATAAAGCAGTCCAGATTTTCAATTCATGTGTTATTTACGCAAAAATTCCAAATATCTGGTTTTTTTGTCCATGTCTTGAAAAAGTTTTCTTTTACATTCTGCCAATTTTTATAATATCTCTCTGCTTTACTTTTCATTTCATTATATGGGATAGTTTCGAGATTGCTGTGTCCACAAATGTTTAATTTTAGCTCTTTATTATTTACCAATACTTTCTGGAATTTCTGATATAATTTATACTTAGAAATGCATAAATAAGCACTCACTAAGTTGTATCTCTTCTTAATCAATCCTAGCTTCACTCCATGTGTGGTAGCTTCTGAAAATCTGAAATAAAATAAATTATTTTATTTCCATTATTTTTATTTAAATTAAATTCAAAGAGCACTAACATTATAGATTCCACAAGTGTCCATGATTACTCAATAGGTATTAATTAACACAAGAACAGTATATATTATATTATGTTACACTTTTAAAAAAATAAAATTTTGAAGTGCCCTACAGTATCCTATGTATAATAGATCATTGTGATTGTCACAGCCTAAAGATATAATAATATTCAAATTACCCATTCTCACAGCTGGTTTTGACCCAAACTACACTAGTAGCAGTTGGTCTATTATTCAACTCTGATTTCTTATTTGGAAATGACATAGAACATTGATGGAATGTTGGAACAAAGTGTATATGAAAGCCATTTCTATCTCTGTTTAGAAGAGCTCTTTCTAAAGCTTCATAGGAATAGGGTGTGCCGGCTCCGAATATGAAATGCTTTATGTAAATTGGTTCTGCCAGCAACATATCTATTAGTGCCCCTTGGATGCCAATATGGATCCATCTAGCTAACTTATCGCTACAAGATACTGACAGGGTTGCGTCACCTCTGCCAGGCTTTGTCCGAACCTGTCCGACAACATGATAATTAACACCAGGTTCCTTTGGGTCCTTTTCAGCTGTCAGTAAACACTTTGCACCAGTTCTATAAATGTCACTGACAATTTCAAGCTTAGATTTCTTAGATTCTACATCACATATATCGTTATGAGCAGGACGTTTGTTTGTATGTATGATGTCACCATACTCTTCATCAACTGATTTTGGTATTATAGAAGCATCACCACATGGTAATTGTGATGAGTAGAATATAAAATCAATTCCAGGCCTTAGCTTAAATGTTCCTTCTTCAAATGTAAATATTGAAGCCTTGTTATTCAATGTATTCTCCATGTTTTCATAAAGATATACTAAGAAACCTCTTCTCGCAATCACTTCGGCGTGGCTATCGTTCAGTACATTACCGGCTCCACTCATTTTCGTCGCCCCAATGCATTTGGAACCAGTGCCAAGAGAAACCACCTCATATTTTTCTGTTTCACTTTCATATTGTACGACACATGACAATACTGTCCACTCGTGTTCAACCGGCTTCCCAGTCTTTGCTAATTTCTTGTAGCAATCCAAGCAACTTTGTGCTATTTTATCCACCAAGAAATCATCCATTTTCACCATTAAGTTTAATATCCAAACATTGTTATTTAAAATTTACTGAGGATTTTAGTAATGTTACTGTAAAACAGATAAATAATGATTAAAATAACGTAAAAAAAATTAACAACCTCAAATAAAATAAAATTGAATGATTGGTTTTGAGTTTTTGACATTGACTTTGAATTGAATTTGAATTTGACATTTGTTTTGTTTATGTGATCCGTTTCACTATGGTTTCACTCGATAAATGTATCAAGCAGCAAATTACGAATGAACTGCATTTTATAAAATATCATGGTAGGTATTATACCTATTTTATTTTAAACAGCAATAAAATAATTACCTTAACAACTTTAAAAATTATTCTTAGTCTCCATTCCAATTCACGCATAGGCGTGATCTAGTGTTGTCAGGTGTGCGCTAACCCTATGATTAAACACAATAAAATAAGAACATAGGAAAAGTTAATCCAACACATTCTTCATGATATCAGAATAAACAAGTGATGTATATTCGCTTAGTCATTACTTCTTCAGTTTTACAAGCTGTGCAATAGCAATTTTCAACACCACGATATTGTTTAGCCCTAATAAAGCCCGGGTCGTCTTGGGAATTCCTGTAGTGGGCTTTCTTAGCAACTTTACCTGGTATCAACAATTTTTTCCAGTTAATTATAATAAACAACACTTACCTTTTACGTAATTACCATGAATCAAAGTAACATTGTATAGAAAAAGAAAAGAAAGCTCATAATTTTTCTATAGAATTATTTTAAAGTAGTTTGTGAATCAAAAGTTATAAATGGTCAGTCACATGCAACGTAAGGCTACCTGCTCATTTTGACTTTTGGTCACCGTGACTTTTTGTTACCGAGTTGAGCATTAGGCCCGCCGCTGATTGCAATTTTTTGTCACCGTGACTTATTGTTACTGTCACCTGCTGTCACCCACGATGCGCTCACTGAATCTGTTCTTGGGTAACAAATCGCGTTCATTTTGACGTGACAACGTCTTATAAATTGGTTTACCGGGTGGCACTTCAAGAAACTGCGTTAGTAGCTCCGCTCACGTTACTTATGGTAGCTACGGCGTACACACGTTGGCGTGTTTCAGAAAATGGTACAGCGCCATCTCTGAAGAAGTAGAGTAATCTCACTTAGTTGTGACTAATGGTTAATGGTCTAACGGTTAGCAGCGCTAGATGGCGGATGGTGTTACAATGTTTTAAATATAATTCTTTGTATAAATAAATGTTTTAAATTGTTACTATTATTTCATCCTTCTTCCTACTATACGAATGAATATTCACATTAAAATTATTTTACCACTCAAAGTCGTTGTCACGTAAAACTTTCGCCCGTATACCGACTTTACAGGCAACCAATATTTGTAATGGACTTCAACGAGGTTGCCGTGATTTGTGCTCTTGAAATACGTAGAAGAAAAATGAAACGGAAAAAACGCTACTGGGTGCATCCTATATACACAGAAAGATTATTTAAAGGAAAATTCTACACTATATTATTCTGAATTACGTCAGTATCCACCAAAGTTTTTTAGTTATCTTCGTATGTCTATAAACTCTTTCGATGAATTGCTGGCTTTGGTAGGTCTTGTGATTACATTTCAAGATACAACATTTCGCAAATTTTTTGCATACAATGCAGGCCTCTTCTCTACCTCCTCTATTAATAATTCATTGTCAATGTCTTCCTCTTGCAAAGAAGAAGACATCTTTAAAAACAAAACACAGCTACACTTTAAATAGCATACGTCTACTCCGAACGCGCTACGCCGGCCGAGTGACAAAAAGCATAGAGATAGGAATATACTTAGATAGAGACGCCCTAATCCTTAACCTCATATAAAATTAGCTGGTTGGTATGTAGCAGGCCGGCCATTTTTTATTCACCCTTACAAATGACATCTTATGTCAAACAAAATGGTTAATAAACCCAAAACTATAAAATATATTAAAATAGGCATTGATAGGAGGTGTTGTGGTGTCTTTTAAGCAAAACAAAAACATTAAAACACAATGAGGTGTGGTATACTACAATGCGGAGCCAGGAAAAATAAATTACACCCAAAATTAACAAGTTATAGTAGGTAAAGTAGGGCCATTTTAATAGGCCACATTTGACAACTGTTTGTCTTTGCTTCATAGTGAGGATAACCTGCTGAAAAACATCGATTAAATTGAATAAATCGATAAGGACTTCAAACATCTGTAAATTGAATGCGATTGTTATAAAAAGTATTAATAAGCGCACAGTTCACACAACGACTAAAAAAAAAAACAAAAATAATGCGTCAAATAATGGCGCGAAATGAAATCATGACTTTTTTGTAACATTTCACGATTCTAGATACTGACTTTTGAGCCAGACGTTATTATACTATAAATAAATGATTACATATTTTTTGGCCTAAAATGTAATAAAATTAATTTTGTTTGTATTAAAATACATTTTATTTTGTAATCGTGAAATACTTTTTGACGATTAGTTCGACTTCTCGAATTCAACTTATCTACTCATCTGTTTCTTTCGGTACCATCCCTGATATTTAAAAAGAAAAAGAATTCACTGACGTAACTTTGTAACGACGTCAGTTCCTTACTCTTAAGTGTAAAAAGTTTAACAATATCTAGTATGGAATGTATTAGATACTATGGGGTGCCTCCCTTACAAGGTTACTTTGGAAAATTTTGACGAACTGTCAAATGTGACCTATTAAAATGGCCCAACTATACCTATCAGTTTTCGTTGTTTGTTGAATATCTGAATGATATTGATATATTATGTTTTTGCTGCATGAAGATCTGTGCGAGGATTATGTAGGCCTGTTAATGTTTTGTTGGGTTTTACATCATTATTTTATATATTTGAGTAGCCGGTTTGTTTACATTTCAATGACACTTAGGGTAGAAAGTGTTAAAATATCGATATTCGATATATCGATAATTTAAAATGACGCTGAAGAAAGTTGAAATAATTGTTTTTATTCAATAGATTACCTTCAAATAAATCGTTAAAAAAGAAGTGGCTAGAAATAATTGTTCCAGAAAACATAAACCCTCGTCTTGTTGAAGTCTTTTTTTGTAAAAAGCAATTATAATTATTCCTCTGTTATCTTATCTGCCCAAAGCTTATCTTGAAGAATTCGCTAGTTAGCGATACGATCGCCTTTTGTGCCCAATTAATAAATATGCTATAATACTTTTATTTGTATTTTTGTAATTATGCTGTACATTATATAGCCTTAAACAAATAAATTAAAATTTGTGTACATAGACACGTTTTTTATTTCCATTTCCACAATATTAATGCACTAAGGGTGCACAATCATGGGTATACTATCCGGCACGTAAGTTGGCAAGAGTGGTTAGATGCGCAGAAGTCATTTTTTAGGTGTCGTAGGTGGTGAAGCGGGACGCGGGGTATGACGTAGCGCCGATCCGAGCGCGCCATTGGTGCGTCAGTCGACCCTTGCCTCCCGCACCGTGTGTCTACGTTTCGTTCGCCCCGGAATACACTTGCGGCCACGAAAGTTGTCCCCTTTGTTATTGTAAATTGTAATTGTGCCAAGGGTAGCATATTTATTATCTGATAGTGAGGATGATTAAGTGTCGTCGTCACTTTCAGATAATAAATATTAAAACATTTTTTTAGTCGTTGTGTGAACTGTGCGCTTATTAATACTTTTTATAACAATCGCATTCAATTTACAGATGTTTGAAGTCCTTATCGATTTATTCAATTTAATCGATGTTTTTCAGCAGGTTATCCTCACTATGAAGCAAAGACAAACAGTTGTCAAATGTGGCCTATTAAAATGGCCCTACTTTACCTACTATAACTTGTTAATTTTGGGTGTAATTTATTTTTCCTGGCTCCGCATTGTAGTATACCACACCTCATTGTGTTTTAATGTTTTTGTTTTGCTTAAAAGACACCACAACACCTCCTATCAATGCCTATTTTAATATATTTTATAGTTTTGGGTTTATTAACCATTTTGTTTGACATAAGATGTCATTTGTAAGGGTGAATAAAAAATGGCCGGCCTGCTACATACCAACCAGCTAATTTTATATAAGGTTAAGGATTAGGGCGTTAAGTTGGGTTTACTATACAGTGTAAAGGGTAACTTTGATCTGCATTAAATGCCTAAGCTAACTAACATACTCATTTGAATGAGGATTACTGAACTACAGAAAATAGCTTTGAAAATAACATAATGTTTTTAATAAAAAAATTTAACATAAAAGTGGTTATTGCAAGACAACCGTAAGAGATAGAGACATGCTGACTTTTTTGTAGCATTTTTATAGATCTTGAATTCGCTAGTACATATTCACTCAACTATATTTGTGCTGGTTTACGCGGAGTTTGCGTCGAAAGCTCCCAGTTGGCGAAACCTCTTCCACATATATCGCCGAATTTCTGCTAATTTACTTACATAAAAGTATAATAAATTATATACCTAAACCTGCCAAAAGGGTCACTCTTTCTATTGTTTAAAACCGTACAAAAATCTGTTTCGTAGCTTACGAGTTTATCGCGTCCAGTTTGTATATTATTTTTATAATATGTATAGATCTTAGTTACTTACCTATATGAATGGTTAGTATTTTAATACCTTACACTTACACCCTAGGTACTATTTTATTATTTGAGTTATCGTATTTAAATTAATCTTAATTCTCAACCAAGAGAAATCCTCTCCATCGTCTCTGTCACATTCATAACTAATTGAAAAACAAAATAGGTACTTAAATAATTTTATAAGTATTTTAAGTACTCTAAGTACCGTACGTCTCCAATTTCTTATTTCTTCCGAAAACAAACGCAACCATTAAATTTTCTTGAGGTGGTTGGTTGGTGGTTGGGCGAACTTAATCTAGATTAAACTAAATTTTAGTTTGGAGATCACACAGCACTTAATATTTGAAACTTCATTTTTATTAGGTACCTACTGGTCCAAGTTAATGATGAAACATTAAAAATGTTCAAAAAATCTTTATTATTGAAATTAATGATGTTAATGCGATAAATTACTTTTCTGATAAGGCAGATTACATCGACATCGAGCGACTGACTTTACCGATGCAAGAAGATTATAACATAAATTAACAGAGACAAGTACCTGTAACCAGAGCCCACGTCCAATTTTAGGAATGCCCAGCAAAAAATGCTTCATCAATCACATTACTATTGAAGCGAGGCTGAAGGTAACGGGAAACGAAGATTATGAAGACGACAAGCAATGACATGTTCCTTAATATGCGATGCTTTTAACAAACGCAAAAACTTAGGAGCACTTTCGGAATTTGATTTTTAAATAATATTATATAATTTTGTAAATATAATCAAAAGTGCAATAGTACCTAAGTCTGTGTTTCTCTCTGCTATGCTTAATCTGCTGAATTGATTTAGATGATTTTTATTATGGAGATAATTATGTAAAGTTATTTATATAAGGCATTTTAAATTCTAGCCGTCAATCAACCATGAACCTTAATCAAAGGGTCGAAAATCAGCATTTGCGTGTGTTGCCGTTAAAACGAGTTTTACATCGAACGCGATCGGAATAGTAGGTACCTACTTACTCTGTGTCTGAACCAAAATTATCGGCTCCATCGACCATTGATCGGTTATAAAGATACTATTAAATCCGCCTTCGCTTCGCTTCTGGAAACCAGTCCCTTCAAAAATCTCTATAAATTTTAACAAATTATGTTATTCCGATGTCTAAGCTATATTACTGCAAAGTTTCATGAAAATCCGTTCAGTAGTTTTTGCGTGAAAGAGTAACAAATCCACACACACACTCACTCACTCACTCACAGACATCCTTACAAACTTTCGCATTTATAATATTAGTAGGAAGTAGGATAGGATACATTGGATTTCTCTTATCGATCTCCATAATTTACTTATTCTCGTAAGTAATTTAATTCACGAATCATTCAGTATGAAAACGTTTGTGATTTGTAATATTTTTTGTAAAAGCTACCGTCCGCCTGCGTCCAGGGTCACAGGTTAAATGTTAATAGCCGTTACAGTTTAACAGTTAACAGACGTCCCGCCTGGCGGTAAGAAATCAATGTCGCCCGTAAACAATAACAACATAGGGATTATAAATAAAATAAGGAATGAAAAAAAGGAAACACCAGCTACCTTTGGTGTTTTAAATATCTAGATTGAGCGTCGCCCTACAATGAAAACAAAAAAAAACAAGGCAACATTATCAAACATGTGTGCGTGCAGGCGATGATTTTCACGTTCGTCTATTTATTGTCTATGTGTGCGTAATGATATAAAAATTGTGGCTACAGTTAGCCACAATTTTTTGACACGTTTTCGCGGATTCGATGTTCCATCTAGATATTTAAAACATCAAATCCAGCTACCAATCGCCATGAGAGCTTCAGCAAGAGGATTGTACCTAGCCATTATGGTCATAAGCTTTGCCACCAAGCACACCTATAAAATAAAGTTCAGTACTTATCTTACACATTAAAAAGTTAGCTCGTGTAAATTACATTAATTTAGGTACCTACTGTCTGTATTTTTAGACGAAATACTACAACTAAATGCGCAACACTGTTTGCTCCTATTTGACGCCATCACTAGCGGGAGTTTGACAGCTAAATTACCGCGCTTTTGGTGGAAATAAATGTGGTGTTTATAGATTATTTAATTACAATATTTCTTCTTATTATTGTGGATGCCATAATATACAACGTTCGTTTCGTACGGAAGCCGAGTGCAGCGTCTAAATCGTGAACACCGCGATACGATCTCTGAGTATCGATTGATCGAAGACCACACCGACTGCGCCATCCGACCCAGTCACGATTCTATAACAGCCTAGGAACTAGGAACGTATTCCTAATGTCATAATAACAATGACGGCGTACACTCATGTTGTTAGGTACGTTAGATTAACTCAGTGATACGCGAGTATGTGTAGTAGAATTTATATTTATATATTACTGAGACATTTGATTGAAATAAATCAGTCTATAGAGTTTGACGAGCCCATAGCTAAGTCGGTAGTGACAGTGCCGGATTTACCAGTAGGCTGAGTAGGCTGAAGCCTAGGGCGGCGAATTTTAGGGGGCGGCAAATTCGGCCACAAAATTTTATTTTCCTTATAGAAATAAAAAAATACTCTAAGTATTTAACAAAAAAAAATTAAACAAGTTTAGTGTTGAATTAATCCTATCCAAAGTTATTAAAATCCGTAATCCTTTCGATAAGTATTTCCTGATGAGTGATTGAAATTTCGCTTTTAATAATATATTTAAGTATGTAGATTAGGTACATGTTACAGCGACATGTTTTATAAAGGTTTCGAAACTTGTTATGGTTGTGGAGCTACACCTCGTAGAAAAAAGATGGTCGATGTTAAAATCAAAACATCACCGCGGGCAGCCAATAGTGAAAGGAAAGGAAACAAGCAGCTTACCGATGTGATTATTTCCTAGAGATTTCTTTAACCAACAGTGATGTTTATATTATTACTTCATCAGTTGCTTCCGTAATTTTATTAAACGCGTATTATTATAGGCAGATTTAGCAGGTTTCATTTAATAGGTAGGTATAGTACAATGTAGTGACGACCCTGATGGCGCAATGGTTAACACGCTGGATCACTGTTCTGGGTTCGATTCCCAGCAAGGCGGAAATTTGAATGATGAGTTTAAATTTCCATTCTCGGACTGGTTGTGTGTCCTTGTCTTGTGTGTTGTCCATGGCACCCACGACACAGGGAATCCTAGTGCGGGGCTATGAGTGTGTAGCGATATTTACTTATTTATTATTTAGTATGAGCTCCTTTTCAGGATGGGTAACTTATATTATAATTACGGGTAAATACATAGATAGTTAAGTTCAAAACAATATTATAAACCCGTTTTTTTGTCCAACCTGCTTCAGAGAACTGCCAAATCTATTGTTTCACCCCCTTCCGCCCCGGTTTCTCATGTGTAGACTACACTGTAGATAGAATACTCGTGTCGAATTAATTGCCACGCGCTTTATTTGCGAAAATGAGATCTTTATTAAAGTTATATGGTGTAAAGGATTCATACAATATAGGAGCTCCTATTTTATTCTATTACCTGTATTTTCACTACTTACTATGTTAGTTAGACGCCTAGGTACCTACACTTTACAACGCTACTCCGAGTGGTTTAATTAGGTAAGTATTTCTTATCTCTGTTTTCCGACGTCATATCGGTGTGATATTGGTGAAACCTTTGAGTTACCGATATTAATAGACCAAGGTGACCGATTAACATAGTGTGGCTTATATCTACTCGATTATCGTTGCAAAAAATGTGTTGTTGCCGTTTGTAGGTCCTCGAAGGACCCGACAATCTACGAATAGATATCTAACTGTGTCAAACCTAATTGACAACAATCGAAATCAATAACCGTTTTATAAATTTATTCTTTTTGACCTTCTCATCTAAACTGGTACACGCATTTGATACAAAACACGATAAAAACGACAGTGTTTTGAATATCCCTTGATAACATCAGCAACCTTGACTCCTTGTAACATTCGCTTCGATTGCCAATGGCTCAGGTGGGTGTGAAGTTTCAATAGAATTTTTATCTTCATCTCGATTTTGATATAATGCAATATGAATAATTCAGTTTCCCAAATTATGCAACGCTACAAATTGAAATCGTTTCGGCTAATTTGTACTAACATAGACCCCTGCGGTGTGAGACACCTCAGGAATATACATAACAAAAGCCTCAATGTCGGAGATTCGAATCGATAAACTGAGAGGTGATATTTCATACTTCTAAACCAGAAAAATAAATGAGCAGGAGAATACAAGTGTTTCGGCGGACGGATCTTGTTCTTGATACAAGTTTTCTATTTATTTTGTTATTAGATGTCCATGTTATATCGTTATGTGGTAAGGGCAATTTTTATTTAGTTACAAAATATGATTACTTACATAGGTATTTGCTACGGAATAGGTACGTTAGTACGTAGGTACGCGTTTAAAAGTAGTTACCTAGTATTACGAAGACAAATTCCAACTGTACATTAAGTACCCTATGAGCATAAAAAAATACTACTTAGTTGTTTCATTTTTATCGGCCAAAAACGGTTGGTTCTAGATTCTCGATCTATCATCAACTCCTCACTTGTGATGATGTGTGCTCTTAGCCCGCTCAGAGATGAGGAGAGACCCGTATTCAAAAGTTGGATGGCCATTTCATATTCGTTTAGCTGAGCTGCTGAGCTCGAATTGTCGCAAAGGTGTAACAAGCTTAATATTATGTGAGAAGCCATGGCGCTATTTAAACTAGTAGGTTTTAAATCGAGCACAAAGCTAAACATAGCTTTGTATTCGTCAACACAAATCTCGATAAAAGCGTAGTATGCATGGAACGAGAGAATAAAATTATCGCTGTTTGAATATAATACTTATATGAAAGCCCTTCTACTTTCCGTCTAAATTTTAATACGATAAGAAATCGGAATCGTGCCGAAACCACATTAGCACGCGGCGACGCGGCTCACGCGGCACGTTCCGCCGCTCAGGATCTGATAGGTAATGCACCGGCCGCACTCCCGGTATACTATTTCATGTTATTACAGCTGCCCTGTGTTCCAGAGCCCAGCTGGTATCGCCCGCACTGATCTTCAAACTGCCCTCCGCTATCCGATATGAACCACTGATTCCACGAGCCGTTGCGTGAGACGGAAGTACAGAACTCATTTCGAGTCCAATAATTTTAAATGGATCGTTTAGTGCGGTATTGGTTATGTTGATACCAGACGTATTAGATGCTAGTTACATATCAGATGTTGAACTTAAAGAATGCATTTGATTTTGATTGCATAATGCATATACTTACTTAAGTATGAGACTTGATAAGTCTATTCTGCATACTTGCAGTGTGTTGAGATTTTCCAAATATCTACCACGAGTTAGCTTCATTGTTATAGCGTGTAGTCATGCATTAGGAGTTTGGGACACTGGCCTCGGTATAATGTAGTTTTACCTCAATTGTACCTTCTCGAAGGTACCTTATCGTGCATGAAATATGGATTTTTTTCATTGTCGAGCTTACAATTACAACCCACAAATTCTAAGTTATTAGCATTAAAATCATCCAAACA
Organism: Hesperia comma; assembly: GCA_905404135.1. Taxonomy (NCBI): domain Eukaryota; kingdom Metazoa; phylum Arthropoda; class Insecta; order Lepidoptera; family Hesperiidae; genus Hesperia; species Hesperia comma. The sequence continues at coordinate 6,223,324 of FR990021.1, read as the reverse complement.
AATATGATTTACATATCTGTACACCGCCGTAAGCGGTACCTATAAATAGCAAAACTAATTTAACGTTTCAATTTAACTGATGAAAGTATCTATTTATGAAATAACTCAATTCCCGCTGTCAATATTAATATCTTAATGCAAAACTAACAAGTGTGCCTAAGCTGAGTAGGGTGCATAAATCGAACGGCGCTTAATATGAGAATAATTTACGATCACGGTTAACAAGGTCCCTTACTGCCGGGGTGCCGGGTACTTGTGATGTCTCTAAGCCGCTAGCACAACCGGTGATCAATTAATTCCACACATACAAGGACATCTTTATGTGTCCGCGAATAACGGTCAGGGGTAATAAGTATCGGGATCCGCGGACCATCTGTCAGCATGGTATTAACGGTTAAATTCTTTTCTGACGCATGACGTAGGTAAGTATAAAATAAACTTAATACGTAACTTAACTGCTTTGCTTATCAGATTATTTTTTATTTGGTTTCGCAAGCATTTATTAATCGCTAAAGTAGTTACAAAATCAATAGAATCCTCTAACAAACTTGTATCTCGTATTCCTCAAAGCCTCATTTTTGGGATGAAATGAATATTTTTTATAATAATTTGAAAAATTGTTTATTCGGGATTAATAGTCAGACCGATAAAAATTAAAATAACACGTTTCCAGGATTAGGTCAAATCTCAAAGAAGATACGCACCTATTTACGGAAGATATTAAAAGTAAGGGTGCTCGAAACAGAAAATATTATGAACAAAGTCTGTTGGTGCCGCTGCCGATTATGGTGGCAGGTGGATGCCTTTACCGAGGAATTAGAGGAAATTGCACTTCTTCTCAGGTTATTTTTGAAGCCACCAAAAATCTTCATCTATATTCATTTCTTCGCACATTTTAGCTAGCTACGCAAGACATTCGTAACATCTGCCTAAAATTATTGAATTCATTTTAAACTTTTTAAATCATGGATTTTCGCTAAGAAGAATGCACAATGCAGCAAGTCACCAAAACGTGATGCAATAAAGTCAAAACAACGTGCATTCCAGCCCTTATACTTGATCTCAGTAATCAAAAAGAAAATGGTTTACTAGTAATAGTTTTGTTGCGTTAGTTACAGGTGGAAGAGAAGAAATTTGTTTGTGATTCATTGTTGCAATTGCATCCATTGTTGTAAATTGACGTAGGGCCATTTTGCTAAGATGGGCATGGATAATGGCACCATTACCTACCCCGCGTAAATTTCTGTAATGGCGATACAATTTACCGCAGCCGGCGCCGGCGTCAGTGCTGTTATAATACCTATGTACTTATATGTTACCGGAAATGTATGAAATCTAGGAACTTTATACAATTCCTAGGAAATGTATACAATTCCGAAGCTACTTATTTAGGAAATGTATAAAATATTGTTTTAATAAATATTTAATACATACATAGGTATCCTAGGAAATGTATATATCGTGGCCACATCGTAGATTTGTTCACTTCAAATGGTTGCATTTCATGAAATGGGCAACTCAGTTTGTCCAGACCGTTACTTAAATCGTCTACGTTTCACGATTTGGTCATCCACGTTTGGCCAAATCGTAAAAACGCAGAATACCTATTGGGCATAATTTCGAACCGTGACGTCTCTGGCGCTGCAGAAGGTGCATCCCCTTCGCCCTTGCGTAACAAAGCACAGACACCCACGTGTCTGCGTTTTGTTACAGCGGGCGGGAGCTGCCCTCGCTCCGCGCCTCCGGGTTCTAAAAAACACTCTAAGGGTAGGGCATACAAGACTACGTGGAGTAAGGGTAGGCTAATTCGGTTCTGTAACCAATTCGACCTACTTACGCCTTGAAGAATTTGACTGAGTAGTAATGGAAATGAGTATTCATTGTTTTATAAAATAATATTTTTATTAAGGCACTCGGTGAGACAATCTGGTAAAAATCATACCGTAAAATATAATATCTTCATATCGTCGCCTCAGTGCTTGTTTGTCCTATCTACCATTGGTAAAATTTTACAGTACACGAAATTTTAGCTGTATTTCTTTTAAAAAGCTGTAGTTTTTTGATTTTAAGGTTTTTCTTAATACAAGAGTTAACTATGAATTGATAGTGATAAGTTTTATATAAGATCGTAATTAATTTTACCTTATTTTACAGGTTTTATGTGGAGATAGAACAAACATGCACAAATATAATTATGAATGTGGACTTAGAACACTACTCACTGGAGATAGGACAAAGTGACTGTTTTATTTATTCGTGCTTATTTGTTCTATGTTTCAGATATTATATACAGGATGTTTTTATGAACGATTTCTTTTAATTTATGATTTGAGTTTTATAAAGACTATAATTAAAAATTAAATTAAAAATTTAAAAAACCCCAGAGACAAGAAATTTCATTTAAAAAGTAAAAAATAATAAAAGAAACTCAATCTTGAAGTCCGTAAGTGTATATTAATTAATTCTAAAAAAAATACATCGCGTTGGGGGAACGCTCCTAACTATTCATTATCTCCGATTTTTTTCATAAGTGTCACATGCTCACCTATTAAGTCTTTTACCGAAGATTTTTTTAATATTTTAAAAATAACGCTTCACACTCAAAGCCCCACACTAGGATTCCCTAGGTGCCATGGACAACACACAAGACAAGGACACACACCCAGACCGAGAACGGAAATTTAAACTCATCATTCAAATTGCCGCTTCGCTGGGAATCGAACCCAAGACCCTCGGAACAGCGTGCCGGCGTGTTAACCATTGCGCCATCCGGGTTATCAAAACGGCTCAACGGTTTAAACGGCTCAACCAACTCGGTTATGAGGTTACGTTAGTTACTATTCGTAATTAAATTGTTAAGGTTGGAGCGGTCCCCCAACGCGAATTATTTTTTTAGAATTATCAATACACACTTACGTATTTCAAGATTGAGTTTCTTTTATTATTTTTTACGTTTTAACAAAGCGCACAACAAAAAATTACCCTTACTTAATTAACTCACTTCATTGACACCCAACACGGAATCATTACAAAATATTTATTTTTTAACTCAAAATCTAATTTTACTATCATGCGTAAATTGCGTAACAGTACGTTAATTCGGTCTCAAAATAAGGGAGCGAGAATCTTTGGAGCGTATTAATGCACTCTTGGGATGTTCAAAATCATTAAAAAACAACACCCTATTGCAAATTCATAACGAGATCAAGTTGAAACTAAAAAGTACTTATTGTTCAATTTGCGGCTGCGTCTGCTCATGTTCACTTTTATTAAATGTTCTAGACATGTTTTATTAATGTCTAGAATTATCTAAACACCAGAAACACTATAATTTATATAGTTTTACGATTATTTTATGGATTCTTCGGTGTCTCCCGCCAAAATGACAAATCAAACAAAATGGCGGAGAATATTGCGCCGCGGGCTGTGATTGGTCGATTGAGTGGACATAGAACACTCGAGCACTCAAAGTCTCTTACGATGTGGGATTTAAAACAAAATCTGGAAATAGTACAAATAAGCACGAAATTTTCATTACGATGTCGTGTCACTAATAAAATTTAAATGACATTTTTTGTTATTTTAAGAGAAAAAGTTAGCAATCTGTCTTAACCAGAAGGATTGAAATTTAAGTCTTAATAAAACTGCATTTAAAGTTTATCTATCCCGCGTACCTACCCATTAAAGTCTTAAATGTTTTACATTTCCGATTGCTATTTCGGAAATGTATAGTCTTCCTAGGAAATGTGTTTAATTTTATTTCACACATTTCCGGGCAATTTTAGGAATTTCATACATTTCCTAGGAATTGTATACAATGACGGATTACACACATTTCCGTTAACATATATTATATATATACCATACGTAGATAAAGTACCTTAGAATCTATAAAGGTATTTTATTGAAGGAAAGAAACTCGTTTAAATAGTCATCTGGTCACGTTAATAACAGAATCGGTTTCTATTTTGTCTGGAACTTTAAACAGTCTTAGCTATATTTAGCGTCTTTAAACACGTCTCAATACAATATGTTAAAAATGAATCGAGCAGTGTTAGATACGTAACACTTCACTTATCCTCAACGACACCTCGGAGATTCAGAACTTATAATGTTAGGTACCCTACTATTAGGTAATCTTTCTCTAGCAAGAGATGGAAGTCACCTCTTAAAGGGTTGTGTCACCACCCGAACATATGAAACCTGTAAGTACTTTATAGGTACCTTGACTCAATAATATAACATAGCAAACTTTTAAACATAAACCCGGTGATTTATACCCGATAAGTTGGTACACATGCCCTGGGCCCCAGACCTCACGTAGGCCCAGAAAAGCAGACTTAAATAATTTTTAACAAATTTCAAAAAAGAAAGAGGATCTCAATTCAACCGTATATTAGAATATGCTTTCTTATATATGTATTGTGTTCGCTAATTACTTATTCGTTTATCAGCCATTTTTGATTTATTTTTATTGGAAAGTATTTAATCCAAAAGGAGTACCGTGGCAAGGACACCAGGATCTGGGTCATGGTATCCCAGAGAAATAATGTTTGATTTCATTAAGTGTTTAAAGGACGAGATAGTCTCAATTAGATCTGATCTGATTATGGAGCCGAAAAACAGTAAAGGGAACTCCAACTCCACAACTTCACACCTCCAACTTTACACCTAGACCTAAGTAGATGGGTTGAGTTGAGCGCCATTTGGCGAATAGTTTTTGAGTCATCTCTGCTTGTTATGTGTAATGATAAACTTCAAAAATTTATAAGTAGTTTAACTTTACGTGCATTAAAAATTATATTTTTATTTCTTCCGCTGTAACACTTCACAAAGTACTTCATTTTTCATAATCATATTATATTATTATCAAAATATATTTTCCGTTGGCATGTTATAAATGTTTGAAAAGCGCGTCTTGACAGCGCCCACAACGCCCAACCGATTCAGATGGGTCGTTACCTATCGAAAATAATGACGCAATCCATTACGTCACAAGTCACAACCGCTCAAACCACCCAATGTAGAAATACTTATGGAACGCTTTTTGAGATATTTTGAGCGTTGTAATTGGCTCACAGAACGCAGATTGACCGGAATCACACCAAATTATTTTGCGATAACCGGCCCAATTTTAGAGCCTGTGGGCAATTGCAATTTTGTATAATCTGTTTATATTTGACGTTTGAATTTTGATGTTTAAAAACAAAAACATGACAGAAAGTTGACAATGTTGACATTACCTAACCTACGTTCAAAGAGTACCTACCACGATCGGGAACCTACGTTATAGTTATAGTCACGGAACACAGACACCAGGTTATAGTTATAGCTTTTTTCATTAATTGATTGATAGACTTTCCGAATAAACGAGTTTTATTGATATTCTCGTTATATTCTACATCAGCAAGTAAATATGGGGAACTGGAAACTAGAAGTTGGAAGAATGGCTATGTATACTTCCTTTCCAGTTATACTTTTCTTCATGTTCAATCAGCCAATATACTTCGAGGAATGGGTTACCAATACGAAGAGGCAAATATATCCTCCAGAAAATAAGAAGGACAGAGAAGCCATACAACAATTGATACGTGAGATGAGGAAGAAACAAGTGCAAGCAGTTGAAGGAGAGTAAAATAAAACACTTAAAATTGTTGTAACTATGTCATGTAAATAAACATTTTAGTTTAAATATATAAACCTTAGTCCATTACATTACCTATATCATTGCTTCTATAATTTTACAAACAAAACCTTTGTATTCATTCAATTTTTCACATCACATGTTTCATACAGTTGTAATCTAAACAAATAAAAATGTAACCTACAAATAAAATTCGATGAAATTATTATATTAAATGTACTGCAATAAAACAATATCACATTAACAAATATAAATATTATCACATTTGGTTCAAAACTTTAGTCTACTTTTATCCTTTTACTTCTAGTGTAGAAACTCATGACTAATCCAATGAAAGTGGAACATAAGGAGGCATATATGACATAAGACACTCCAACATACTGTCCAATCACCCCTGTGACCAAGGGTGCTACAACACCAGCCATTGATCTAACACTATTTGATGCACCAATAAGAGTGCCACGGTGATCCCCGTGACTTCGTTTCAGTACCATTTCCAATGTTACCAACCTTGCTACAGCATTGCTGATAGCTAGTGGAATCAACCATATTAAATAAATATACAAATGAAATGAACATATCAGTCCAAATATTGATAAGCAAGATAGCAAGAATACATGGCAATTTCTCAAACTATAATCTTTATCTTTGGGATAAAAACTATTAATAAATCCTATGAAAAAACTTGATAGAGATCCTATGATACCTTGGAATGATATAACATAACCCACATATTTTGGGGAAAGGTTGAACTGAGTTTTTAGATATAAGGCATAATTAGAGTAATAAACACCCATAGCAAAACCAACTAATGCTTTGAACAGGAACACATCCCAATATTTTTTCCACTTCACTTTTGAGAGCTCCACAAAAGACTGCTTACTACTCATAAGAACTATTTGCATCATAGTGGTATTTGGGGTTGTACTTTTTTTTACCTTTTCAGGTGTTTTATTTGTTTTTGGAAGTAAGTAAACGAGACCTGGAAAAAAAGCAAGATTTTGTATTATATAAGATCGATACACTCAAAGCCGGCTGTAATATAGTAGTAAAAATATCATGTGTAAATAAATGGATATCAAGGCAAGGATTAATAACTATTAGTGTAATAAGTTCAGTAATAAAAGTAAGTTTTAAAATCACATTTTTATAGTCATGCACAAGTGTTATTGCAAATCACACTACCTGCATTTAAGGCGAAAAACATGCCAACAGCAGCGGCAATATAGGTAAAACCATGTTCAGGATAATCTTCTGCTATATGACCACCTAATACCGGCCCTAAAGTAATACCACCACCTGAAATGGCCGCCATCCTGCCATATATTTCAGCCTGCCTTTTCTCATTTTTTTCATAATCTGGCACTAAAGCTTTTGTTAAAAGCTGAGTCTGTTTGAATAAACCTGAAAACCCAAATTTGCATTAGTAGGTACCCAAGATTTCAAGTAGTAATGACATGAAAAATTCTACAAAATCTGAAAATTAATAATATTTACCCAAAACCGCTCTTAATATTAAAACAACAATAACTGAAGATGTGATTCCCAATGATGTATAGGAAATGCCACATATCAGTAATGTTGCTATTAATATTTTTCGCCTGCCTTTTATGTCGCTCAGACTACCCTATAAAAAAATACAAGTTATTATCAGTAACTTAAATGTTCCATATGGATCAAGGTATTTTGTAATAGGAATACATTTCTACATATGGTAATATCAATAATTCAAACTTACAATCAACGGACCTGAACCTAATTGAAACCCAGAATATATGGATCCAAGTAGCCCAATATAAATATGATTTGCTCCCATGTGGCGAACATGGTTTGGTATTAAAGGGATTATCAACCCAACTGCAAAAAGATCCTGAAACAAAGGCAGAACAACAATATTGTAATCACGAAATACACGTATTTAATTACAATTTTAGTTAGAACTTAATTTAATAACAAAAATCCATGCCAAATAAATTCAAAAAAGTACCCATTACACTACCGGTGGTGCAAGCCGGTGGTGCTATGGGCCCGAAAGGTCAAAATAAATGTTTTACCAACCACAAAAGCAATAAACTGCAGTAGATATACAGGATAAGACATCGTGTTAAATGTTAGTAATGCTACTTCGTTTTAACTTTTAATTAAAGTTTGTCCTATTAAGTATTTTTAAAACAACATGAATAATTCAGTAATTGAAATCATAATTCAATGCCCTAAGACAATAACTGTTAACAATGCAGTAATCTTCGCTTACATTGGTCACGTTATCGAATTATTATCTATATCCATTCAAAGACATTAAAATCATAACGTGTACAACTCACTATTTTTGATTTATTTAAAATACCTAATATACCTATCTTGTTTATTTTCGTGTGGAATGGTGATACTAATGTAATTGTCAATGTCATTGTCATCAACTTAATACCGCCAACAGACTCACGCGAGAAGTCTCGCCGTGAAATCTTGCCGAGAAATTGCGCGAGAACCGAGAAGGCATCTACACTCATGCGACCTTCTCATTCGCATTCTCGATCGTCATCCGGAATGGACGTCAGTGCAGCGGCTTTGGTTTTATGTGCATTAATATACTATAATCTTGTGAATACTAAAATAAGAAATAAATTAATATAAGTACTAAAATAATAATAATAATTGGTAACCACAGACAGTAGATTATTTTAACTAGAAATGTGGGTACCTAATACAAAAACACACAACGGTCCCACTGAGACCGAACGAGAATGTGATACGGTTCTCTTTTCTCGCCCGAGAAACCCTTGAAGCGGGCAAAAATACCGAAACCGATCGGAAAATAGGCGAGTACGAGAACGAGACGGCGAGAAAGCGATCACATTCACGCTTCTCGGGTGTTCTCGGGGGTTCTCGGCGTGAGTCTGTAGCCGCTATAACAATATCAGTTTTTATCAGATCACAAAACAGATTTTACCACAAAATAAGGCCGGCTCCACACGTTGGCGCCAACGTTTGCGCCAACGCCACTCGCCCAACGTGTGGAGCTATAGAAAATGGCGTTGGCGCCAACGTTGGGGCGAGCGTTGGGAGTTGGCTGGCGCGTGTCGGTTTTATCAAAGGAATCTGAGTCAACGTTCGCGATCCATCCACACGTTGGCGGTTCGCTCAGTCTTGTTGCAACAGGTATCGAGTACATACGTCTAGAAATCGAGCGACAATGGCGTCCATATCAACAAAATCAACATTTATTTATTTATTTATTTATTTATTTATTTATTTATTCCATAGCTTACTACTAACATTACAGGTAACATCCCAATACGTTAGTGTAATTGTAATAGTATATCTTACATAAATAACAATCCATTCATTTTTTCTCAAATAAAAAATAAGAAAATAAGATTAGAATCCTTAAAAAAAAAAAACAAAAATAAAATTAAAATTCATTTTACAATAAATCTACAAACCTAAGTAATATAATCACATCAATAATGGTCCATTAATTCCATTTGTAATTAACATGGACAAATGAAAAAGTTTTAGAATTTTTAGAAATATACCAGTTACAAGTCGGAATGACCACAAAAATAAAAACTTAATAGCTGATGCATGGCGTACTATTCAAAATGATTTACGCAATTGAATTATTTCTTAAAGTTATTATTATTTCTGTAAATTATTATCTGTAATATATTTTTTTTTAATCTTTATTTATTATGGAGGGTTTGTTCAATTATGATCATGCCACCCTCATTGGAACATAACTACCTTACAGTCTACGCTTAACAACTAAATTAAACAATTTGTATAGCATTCTGGCTTCTTCCGATTGAGGGAAAGCCAGGATGCTATTAAATATACCAACTTCCTGCCGATTGATGTTGTATTTTTCAATATAGTCCGATCTTTCAGCCTCAACCCGCACACACTCAACCAGGACATGATACACATCTTCTGGTTTGTTACACTCTGCACAGTTTGGAGACTCAGATTTCCTCATCAAATATGTAAACATACCCAGTGGAATATGACCGGATCGAAGTCTGAAAGCCGTTACTATATCCAATCTAGACAATATCTCTGTTCCCAAAAACCAAGGGGACCGAGTGAGGCAGGGTTGTATGGTCTTGTACCATATTCCCTTGGTTAGGGAACGCTCGTCAAAGTACTCCTTCCACATCGCACTACATTTACTCCGAACCTCATACAGGTAATCCGAATACAATGGTACGCAAGAAAAGAGTATGCCGTTTATAATTGCGTCTTTTGCTAGCCGATCGGCTTCTTCATTACCTGGTATGCCGATGTGGGAGGGTATCCACTGAATTTTAACAATTTTATTGTGATTGGTTAATTTCTGTATCTATTAGCCAATCGACATTAGATTTTGTTTAATTAATAAAATAGTTATTCGTCCAAGTTTAAAATTTTCTTAACCTTCTGCAAGTGTTAATTATTGTCGCCTTTTGCAGAAGAATGTACGTTGAAGGATGATTGTATAATATTTTTAGACTGTCCTGTAATATTCGAGGTGTAACATTTATTATTATTGTTTATAGTTTCATCATGTGTCGTCATCCACCACGTTCTTTGACATGGCCGTTTCTTTTTTTCATAAAACTTATGGTATAATAATTACGCAGTCAGTACTTTAAAAGCGCTAACAGCAATTTCGAACTCTGTATCGGACGTCTTTACATTGGCTCTGACGGTACAGAACTGGCATAATAGCCAACGTGTGGATGCCTCACGAAATAACGGCCCCAACGTTGGGGCCGACGTTGGCGCCTACGTGTGGAGCCGGCCTAATAGCGGCTACAAACTCACGCCGAGAACCCCCGAGAACACCCGAGAAGCGTGAATGTGATCGGTTTCTCGCAGTCTCGTTCTCGGGCTCGCCTGTTCTCGGATCGGTGTCGGTATTTTTGCCCGCTTCAAAGGGTTTCTCGGGCGAGAAAAGAGAACCGTATTCACATTCTCGTTCGGTCTCAGTGCGACCGTTGTGTGTTTTTGTATTTAAAATTTACATTTCTAGTTAAAATAATATACTGTCTGTGGTTACCAATTATTATTATTATTGGAGTTTACTCCTTAAGAAACGATTTGAGTTATAAGGCCCGGTACGAGAATTTTATGAGGAGTAAAATCGAGTGTTAACAAAAGTTGAGGCGTTATGTAGAAAGAGACAAACATATAAATCTGTAGGATTGAACGTGTAAAAGAATGAGATGGAATACATTACACAGCGTATCTCATTCTCGGGGTCTCCTCTTTGCGCGATACTTCGTAGTCTCAATTTATAGTTGTACTGTGTGTATGTTTGTACGTGTGTGTTGCGCGCCTGCGTATTACGAAGTTCTGCCACAACTTGTATACTGCTGCCGAGTACAGTGTATGCATGCTGTATAATAAATGCATAAAGTAGCATTTATTATTATTATTTATTTGGTCGTTGGTTAATAGGGTGCACGGCAGTGTTCAAGCCAAGTTTATATGAAATACAATTGATAAAAAATATATACATATTTCAAATTCGAATATTAGCTTCATTAGAGACACGGTAGTGTCTAAGCCAAGTTCCACAAAAAATACCCCTTTTGTTTTGTTCATTAAAATTATTTGTTTCCTATTTCTTATAATACTTGGTTCACGGCAGTGCACCTCGCCAAGTTCGAAATTTTAAATAAAGTTTTATTTCGTTTATTATTTATTTGGTCTTTGGTTAATAGGGTGCACGGCAGTGTTCAAGCCAAGTTTATATGAAATACAATTGATAAAAAAAATATACATATTTCAAATTCGAATATTAGCTTCATTAGAGACACGGTAGTGTCTAAGCCAAGTTCCACAAAAAATACCCCTTTTGTTTTGTTCATTAAAATTATTTTTTCGTTTCCTATTTCTTATAATACTTGATGCACGGCAGTGCACCTCGCCAAGTTCGAAATTTTAAATAAAGTTTTATTTATATTATTTTGTAACATACTTTATGTAATACGCTTTATTGAAGTAATATAAATAATCCGAATAATTACAGATATAATATGTTTGTTTCTCTTATCATTTTAGCAGATGCGTTCATTTACCCTTTTTTTCTATTCGATATACATCATAATTATCGTTCGTAAGGAGTAAACTCCAATCGTGCGTCGTAGCTGACAAACACTTTTTTTTAGTACTTTTATTAATTTATTTCTTATTTTAGTATTCACAAGATTATAGTATATTAATGCACACAAAACCACAGCCGCTGCACTGACGTCCATTCCGGATGACGATCGAGAATGCGAATGAGAAGGTCGCATGAGTGTAGATGCCTTCTCGGTTCTCGCGCAATTTCTCGGCAAGATTTCACGGCGAGACTTCTCGCGTGAGTCTGTTGGGGCTAACAGAAGTTAAGCTCATGTATGTACCTCGATATAGGTTATGCATGTGTGCGTAAGCCTAAGGGTTAACGACTCCGCAATAGTGTTGGATTGGATCTAGTTATTTAATTTATTGATATGGATTAAACGGGATAATAAAAATAAAAGTGTATGATTAGAATCATTAAAATTAAATGTATTTTAGTAACCATTATTCATATTTGTATTATCATTGTAAACTAAGATCACGGGAGTCCTTAGATGACAAATTCAATATAACACAGATAATTCCGGTTATCTGTAGTAATATATTTTTTTTTACGAAATGATAGTACTTATGTGCATGGAGGATAGAACTAAGGAGAGTCATCTTATATGGGAGAAAAGTTGAAAAAGTGTCCAGTTGTATGCGCTAAATAACAGTTCCAAAATCCTCCACTGATGGCGCTGGTGGATTCACAGGGTATGGTATGAATGTAGCAATCGTAGATGAATTGATTGAATTGAAGTATGCCGAGTTAAAAAATTTAATGTCATTATCGACTAAAGTAGCATGGAGGATATCCTCCATGTAAAGTAGTTAATAATACCATACCCTGTGAATCCACCAGCGCCACCAGTGGAGGATTTTGGAACTGTTATTTAGCGCATACAACTGGACACTTTTCATATACACAGATGACCCTCCTTAGTTCTATCCTCCATGCTTATGTGCAATCGTTTTGATTGCACGTATATACTTGTGGAGAGAAGGGACTTGAAGAGATAGGTACTATTTATAAAAATAAAATTATTCAGTTTTGCGTATAATGAATATTAACTCATTGAACTAACTTAACATTTATTTCAATTTATTTGGATTCTATAATGTTGTTTTATCTGTATTACTTAGGTACTTGAAAAAAAAAAAATCCTATTATATAAATTAACACTAAAAATAAAAATAATAATTTTACAAATTGTCCAACAATACTTTCATTTAATATTTATTATAGGTAAATCAAAGGTAAATAATACACTTTAAACATACAAAGAACTTCCTACGTCCTACATTGACTTGTGTTTAGTAATGAATCATTGAATTACAAGCAAGTAAGGACTAATTTTGCCTTTCTGTAGCAACTGGATGTCAAAAAAATTATAATGCGCAATTTAACGTCGAAGAAAAATAACCACTGAGATAATAATTATAATAACTCAATTTCTTATCCATTTTTTAGGAAAAGTATCTTATTTGTGTATTATAAATGTCATATTGCTGGAAATAACAACCGCGGTCCGAGTGGTCCGATATGTTAAGATTTTTGGTGTATGTGAACGGTGTCTATGTGTTGTTTTTGGGCACTTTGTATGTAGCTTAACATCTGTATTATAGTCCTACAACGATCTTTTGGCCGATGACTGATGTGAGGGTGACAGAGACAGCGCCTTTTAGGGAAGGCACACTGTATAGTAAACCCAACTTAAGATTGAAACGAAAGAGGCGCTGTCGGACGCATTTGACATTCATTTGACCAATCATTGCACACTAGTAACTGACAGATGAATGATCACACCGTACTTATGAATGACTTTTTGTTAGTTCCAATTTTTGCCATTTCAGAGATAAGTTGGGCGCACTGTAAGGCGCTGTCTCTGTCACCCTTACGTCAGTCATCGGCCAAAAGATCGTTGTAGGACTCTATCTAATTTGTGTTTTTATGATAAAGCCCAAAAGGCCAAATGTTGCCATAAAGCCTTTGTAAAATGTAAACATTTTACTGGAAATATTTTTTTAATGCACGCGAAGTTAACTGAGGTTTAATTTTATTATTACAAATTGTACCTTAAGGGTCCGTTCACACTGACCGGCTCGGAGAGCATCGGATCGAATCGCATTTTTCTTTTCACACAGAACGGATTGATGCGCTCGGAATTGGCCGGAGCGGAGCCGCCAACTCTTTCACATAGACCGGTAGAAAGCGGATGCGCTCGCAGCCGGTCGGATGCGCTTGGAGCCGAGTGGATACACTACAAAGGTAATGTAATGTAATTAATATCAGTATTCCGCGCAGTCCAAGATTTGTTTTCGGCGGTCGCGGTCGGTGCGGCGCCACACGCAATCGGAGCCGATTCGCTGCGCGAGTAAGAAAGAACACGCAATTGGAGTTTGGAGCCGGTTGGCTCCTCTTTATTTCACACCAAGCGCGTTCAAGCGATCTTAGCGGCAACAGAGGTGCACATACAAAAATAAGCCTTAATACAATCACTTAAAACTGTCTCCAACGTGATAAAAATCATCTCTGAGCCGGTCGTTGTGAACGGATGGACCTCACTCCCTTTATATGCACCCTTTTTTTTCATCAAACCTTATTTTAAATCCATTATTAATACTCGTATTAAGGATTAGAATCCTTTAAGTGGAATACACGTGTTCGTGGGTGTGATGGTTCTGGGTTTTTACTGGTGGAACGCAGCGCTCACTTAATTTATCTTAAATAGGTCCATAGAGATAGGAATATACCTACAATAGGTCGCTGTCAAGTGTCAATTCAAGTCGAAGTCATGTCAGTCAGTTATGTTATGATTGATTGTCAGTGGTCAAAGTCAAAACAATGTATTTTTATCATTTACATTGAATAGGTACCTACCTATTTATCAACTTTTTGTTGGTAATTTAATATTCGTTGCAATCAAAACCGTGTTAATTACATTCTTGCTTGCCAATTTGAGCACGAAACCATGACTGAACTCCGACGAATGGTGTGTTCGTTGTAACATTTTATTGTGTAATGTAGGAGTAAAATTATTTATAAAATTGAAAGATTTCGTCTATTACGTCGTCATAGCTTTCGTATTTTACAGGTATTATCAGGCTTTAAAAAGTTACACCGAACCAGAATGAAAGTATTTGCTGGTGATGAAAGAACGTTAACAGCTGCCAGGTTAAGGATTAACGAAGAATATAGCAAAAACAAGCACGTCAATAACGAAGACGCAATAAAAGCTGTAACAATAATACTTAATATGAGAAATTTCCTCTAATGGATCACTTTTTATATCCAGCTCTATATTTTACAGATGATCAAATATGGCGAAGATGTAGAAAATGAGCTGAGAACTCAAGTTATACAGGCTAGGGAAATCCGGCCGGGTGTATTTGGTAAATGTTTTTCTAATAAACTGAAAATTCCTTTATATATCATAAAGGAATTGCAACTTAGAAAAGTTAATCAATATTTTAAGCCTATTCCCTTTTTCATCAAAAAATTACTAATTATTTACACAAATAATAATGTCACTTTATGATTACTGAGTTTTTTCACATAAACAAGGTACCTATGAACTGTGTTCCGTTATTCCGTTTTTAAAGACAGCATTTGGCTAAATTCCTTCTAGTACTTGACGTAAAAATACCCAAATATATTGTGTTTGTTTTCAGAGGCAAAAATAACAGAGGCGACAGCAAAATTAGAAAATATTCCATTCAATGATGCAACAGTTCCTGACGATGGCATAAAAGGTGGTCAACCATGTTGCAAAGATCAAGCACAAAACAAGTAGTCGTTGTATACATTTTTTATTAGTTACAGATTAAGTAATAATTTATTTAGAATTAGAATCCTGTTTATTAAATAACTAAACTCCCTGTAAGTATGAATAAAGCAATATGAAATTGAATTGAAAGTAATTATTTGTTGCACATCTTTTTATTGCTAAGGAACTACTCTTTAACCATCTTAAAAAATGGAAGAGGCAAAGCTCATGGTATATGATCACCACCATGCATGGAATTTCAAACAACACAAAATCACTTAAGCTTAAACTATCAAACCAAGAAAGTAGCAGGGAAACAATGTATTGTAACAGTTCATACTTTATCATAGTACTATTGTAATGAGAGCCCAGTGACCTTTACTAGGAGAATTATTCTGAAATCCTGATCTAATCAAATCTCTACATGGTACTTCTTTGGTCCAGAAAAGTACCTGTAGGTAGGTATATGTCGAGAGATAAATTTTTATATTTCATAATAATAATATTCTATGTACTTAGATACAATATAAATCAAAATAAAATGTGTATGTATTTTTTTTACATCAGCATATCGCATTCATAACATTTTCTCGTATGTGTAGTAGGTATAGTTTAAGTTGACGAATTTGAACAAAACAAAAAATTTTTGGGGACCTCTTGAGTGGAATAATTAAAGCAGTACATATTTTTGTACCTACCTACCTACCTAATTTAATAAAAAAGCAGGTAAAGTCCTATAATATAGTACTGCCGTCCTCAAGCTAAAAGGCGGCTAAATGACATCTGGCCAATTTTCACTTTTTAATGCCAATAAATAATGTTTTGAATCCTCTCTCGATGTGTCTAGGCACGGTTATTGTATCTTTCACCGTTTCGAAAATAAATTTATTAAAAAGGCAGTTATTTACAACATAAAATATATTCACAAGACTAAAGAGCGGCTAGTAAACAATTCTAGACTAAAAGGTGACTAAAGTACTTTAAGGTTTGTATTAATTTGATATTTTCCCGGTCAATGCCTGGCTTAAAAACGGTCATTATTTTGGACTACACTAAAAGGCGGTCGAAGTTTCTTATCCGCTATGTAATCTAGGTTTTTAGAATTTAATGACAATCACATACCTAAGTAAAAGGCGGTCATACGTCCTAGCCTAGCTACAAGACCGTTAAAATATTTTAACCGCTTTTAAGCGTTGTATTGTTATTATAATTTCTAACATAATAGCTTCAATAGAAAGCCATGTTAGTATGCATGCATAGCAAAGAAGAATATTTTTTTTGTAGTTTACACAACTAAAAAGAAGTTAAACCGCAATACATCACTACAAAGCAGCTATAAATTGAACTAGACAAAATTAGTTTGCTAAGTTTTTTTTATTTATAGCCTAAGCACTGCCAACGAGCAGGCGGGTCACCTGATGGTAAGTGATCACCGTCGCACATGGACATTGGCAACACCAGGGGCGTCACCAGCGCGTTGCCGGCCGAGAAAGAAGCGATGGACCCGCTTCTTGAAGGACCCCATGTAATAGCACTGTGGGAATACCGAGGGAAGAAGTTCGTTCCACAGTTTACACGTACGTGGTAGAAAATGACGTGAAAACCAAACTGTGGACGAATGCCAGGAATCCAGATGATGTTGGTAGAACCTGGCTTTACCCCGTGATGTGCGGTTCCGCTACCGCAAGTATTAAACTGAACAGTTCCTTAGAACATTCCCAGTTATACAGACGGTAGAACACACAGAGTCAGCCCACATCTCTCCGTAGTTCTAGTGGTTCCAAACCGTCTGTGAGCATAGGATCGTCGACAAGTCGAACAGCTCGCTGTTGGATTCGGTTAAATGGGTCCACCTGGCTAGCCGGGGCCCGGCCCAAAGGTAAGAGCAGTACTCCATGTGTCGTGGTCGGACTTGTGCTTTATAAAGCAACATTCTATGCTCAGGCATGAAGTACCGCTTAGCTCTGTTGAGCACTCCCAACTTCTTTGAGGCCAGTTTAGCCTTACTCACCAAGTGATCCCGAAACTGAACTTCTTTCGAGATATCAACACCTAGGATGCCAATACTCTTGGAGATGTTAACGGGAATGTTCTGAAACCGTGGTGCTATGATGAATGGGTTTTTTTAGCGGTTAACGCGCAAGCTTGTGTCTTCTCGGGCTTGAATTGGACTAAATTTAGTCTGCCTCATTCCGAGACTTGCTCCAGAGATGTTTCGACTTCCGACACAAGTTTATTCCTTCTCTCCTCAATCTGCCATAACGCCAGCGTTTATAGTGTCCGAGCATGTATCGTCGAAAACGACTTTGATGCTCCGCTCCGATAAAAAGCTGGTGACGCATTTGCACAACTTCTCGGGTACTCCGTAGGAAGGCAGCTTAGACAATAATGCCTTATGCCACACCCTGACGCAGGCCTTCGCCACATCCAAACTCACAGCTAATGCTTCTCCTTTGCTCTCGATTGCTTCTGCCCAGCAATGAGTAAGGTACACTAACAGATCGCCAGTGGATCTGCCAAGTAATACACCCCTATGAAAATAGCAATTCAATTTTAATACCAACTGTTTTTATTTCTTATTTCTTTGTATTGCCAATACACACTACTGATTTTAATATATTGTGATGATAAAACATATATTATTCCGTCTTGCTTAGTTTTAAGTGCAACAATTCCTAATCCTAATAAACGGGGTGAATTTTTAGAAGTACTTTACGTTTACTTACGTTTACGTTTATAAAGTTTGTTATTGTTTTGTTTATGTAAAGATGTTTTTGTTTTGTTTACCTATAGGTATTTAAATTAGTGATACTTACTCAAAAGTATTTAATCCTTTTCATCAGTAGTAGGTAAGGTACATGTTCTATACACGCCGGGCACCTACTATTGGACGCTCCTTGTGCCAGACTATTACACTATACTATTCAACGCGTATAGACACCTTGCTATTGCTGGTGATTGACGCGCCAGTCTACCTACCACGGTGCCGGTGAATGAGGAGAATGAGGTGCGGGGGGAGAAATAAAAGACTAGTTTGACGTTTCTGTTCTTGTCTAGCCCGCGCCTGTCTGCCGCCGCCCGTTACTATTTCACTATACACTATGCACTGTTGCCTCTTCCTATTTCTCTTCCTGTTTTCTTCCTGTTTTCTGGATCCCGAATGCCATCCGAATGCGACTTCGCACGGCGGGCTCGCTATATTTATACCCGATGGGGGCGTGGCTTCGAGCGCGTTCTAGAAAGTTCTTTATTTCTATCTTTCTCTTACAATACAGCTGTTTCTGTCTTACAATCTTGTTGTATTGCTATCTTGCTTAGACTATTTGCTATCTCTTTCACTCCTAAATGAGGTCTATTTACACCTCGGAAGCAAGACCATATCGAAACCCCAATCCTATTTACACCTCGGAAGCAATACCATATTGAAACCCCTAAGAAAATAATTCTTATTTTCGTACATAATCTATTTAAAATCTATTTACGCTATCGTACCTATTTACCTAACTATATAACTATCCTATGGGGTAAATAAAAGGCAAAAACGCGTATATTTATTAAAAACAAACTATAAAACACAACAGTAAAATAAGTAAAACTTATAACTATGAAAACACAATCAAATACCTATCTTCTATCACTATTCTATTCGCACTATTTACTTAATAAAACTATGTACACGCACTATCTGATTTCACTGTAATTTCACGCTATTTCGATCGTTCTGAACATTCCTCCCACCGTGAACCGCAGTACACACATCACAAGGTTCACTAATCACTCGCGGAAGAACGATCGTCCTGAGTAATCACTATAAGTTTTTTCACTGGTCTACGCAACACTCCACCTTTTGTTTGCACATCCACTG
Source organism: Hesperia comma (assembly GCA_905404135.1). Classification (NCBI taxonomy): domain Eukaryota; kingdom Metazoa; phylum Arthropoda; class Insecta; order Lepidoptera; family Hesperiidae; genus Hesperia; species Hesperia comma. The sequence continues at coordinate 6,203,958 of FR990021.1, read as the reverse complement.
TTCGCACTATTCCGTCCCCTCCAGGGTACGTAGCTATGACTCGTCCTATGGGCCACACGTTTCTCGGCAGGGTGTTGTCCACGATGAGCACGATGTCGCCGTTGGTCAGCTGTTCGCCTCTCCCGTGAGGCTGGCGTCGTCGCTGCAGGTCAGGTAGGCACTCCTTGACCCACCGCTCCCAGAAGAGGTCCGCCAGGCGCTGGGACGCCCGCCAGTGTCCTCGGTGTATCAGGTCGCCGTCGTTGAAGGTACCCGGCGCCGGATTGAGGGCTGGACCCAGCAGCAGGAAGTGATTCGGCGTGAGTGCCTCGGGATCGTGGGGATCCACCGAGACGTGGGTGAGAGGTCGATTGTTGACGGTGAATTCGACCTCGGCGAGCAGTGTAGCGAGGACCTCCTCGCTCGGATGGCGGCCCGTCAGCGTGGCGTTGAGGGCGGTCTTCACGCTCCTCACCAGGCGTTCCCAGGCCCCGCCCATGAATGGGGCCCCAGGAGGTATGTAGCGCCAGCTGATGGCGCGGGTCGCGGCTTCGTGTGAGGTTGCTTCATCTATGGCTCGACGCAGTTCCCGGTCGGCTCCATGGAGGTTGGTCCCGTTGTCAGACCAGATCTCTGTCGGACAGCCACGGCGCGCGATGAACCGCCGCAGCGCCATGATCGCGGATCCCGTCGTGAGTGATGGCGCGATCTCCAGGTGCACGGCGCGAGTGGTGAGACATGTGAACAGGGCCACATATCTTTTCTGGACTGCGCGACCGACGGTGACTGTCACTGGCCCGAAGTAATCCACCCCTGTAAAGGTAAAAGGTCTATTATGATGTGCTAACCTACAGAGCGGTAGATTACCCGTTGACGGCTCGGGCGGCGACCTCCTGCGCATGCGGCATAGTAGACATCTATGTATAATCATGCGGGCCACGGTTCGAATCCGAGTTATCCAATATTTCGTCCGACATTCGTTTATAGTGGCTTCGACTCCCGCGTGATGTAATCTTCTATGTACGTATTCTATGTATAATCTTGCTATGTGATGATCGCCGCTCATGACAGGAGGGTGCCGTGTCTGTTCGTCTATGTTCCGAGCCGCGTCTATCCTTGATTTAATCTTGATAATTCCATTCACTATTTCGACCGCTAGCGTGCGTAATAACCCCTTCTTGCTATTTTCTATGTGATGGAGCTCGCTATTGAATGAATCTCGCTGTGACACGCGTAGTAATAATTCTTCGGCCCGCTGTAGGTATTTCACGTCTATTTCTATATATTTTCTATCCGTCTGTACGTGAATTTTTCTATGACTATTTTTCACGGCCGGGGTTCTATTCTTGTTCCAAGTCGGGTCCTGCTCCCTATTTTTTCTATGCCTCCTATAGTGGGCTTGCACTCGGGGTCGCCGACACAGGTCAACGAACTGCAGTACGCGCGCTGTTGCTCTTAACAAGCGTTCCCATCGCGAAAATAACAGCGGGTTCGGTACAGCCGATTCAATTGACGTGTCCACGACGCGCGCGTGATGTACTCGCTCTTCACCGGTGCGCGCTTCGAGGGCTGGCTGGTCAGATGGCCACGATGAGGGTTCTTCCAGCAGGAACTGAGGACCTTGGAACCATCGGTGCGACGAGTTGAAGTCCGGCGGTACGTGCCTCGTAGCGTCGTCGGCGACGTTCAGTCGAGTCGGTATCCATCGCCAGGAGCTCAGCTGACTATTCTCTTCTATCTCAGCTATCCTATGTGCGACGAACGGCTTGTACGAGCGGGGTCCTGTTTTCAACCACGTAATTACGGTCTTGCTATCCGTCCAGTATATCGTGGACTCCGGCTTCGTATCGTGCTCCTCGCAGATGGTGCGACCCAGGCGGCTTCCCATTACAGCAGCTTGGAGCTCCAATCTTGGGACTGATGTTAGCTTCAGTGGACTCACTTTCGTCTTGGCGGCCACGAGCGCTATGTGGGTTTCTCGCGGTGTTTTTATCCTCCAATAGGCCACGGCGCTGTAGGCGGCCTCGCTGGCGTCCACGAAGACGTGCAGTTGGAGCGACGTAGCTTCACTGTAGCGTGGGTAACATCGCGGCACTTGAACGTCACGTAATCTCTTCAGCTGTTCAACCCACGTAGACCACTGTATGGCGAGATCTTCATCTATGGGCTCGTCCCAGTCGGTTCCTCTCCTCCAGATTTCTTGGAGTAGCTGCTTCGCTCTGATGGTGACCGGTGAGGCGAGTCCGAGCGGGTCGAACAGTGACATGAGTACACGTAGCATGCCCCTCTTCGTAGGGTTGTCACTTTCCATCACGTCGGGGGGAAGTCGGGCCAAGTTGAGGTTAAAACCTATCGTGTCTTCTCGTGGTCTCCAGATGATGCCCAGTGTGCGTTCTATCTTCTGATCGACGTTCAACGCGACGTCGGGTTGCGCCACCCCTGGCGCCAACGCGTCGCACACTCGCTGACTGTTTGAGACCCACTGCCTCAACTCGTAGTTCGCTTCCTTGTGTATCGCTGCTATTCGACGTGCGGCCTCTATTGTTTCATCCTCATTGTCGTAACTGTTGAGTAAGTCGTCGACGTAATGATTTCTAACTATTGCATCGTAGGACTGCGGATCTTGATCTCTATATCGCGCTGCGTTGATGTTCTTCACATAAATCGCTATTGCAGGCGAACACGATGCACCAAAAATGAGTGACGTCATTCTATATTCTTCCGGCGGCCTGTCGTCACGTCGATCGCCCCGCCACAAGTACCGAAGTGCGTCTCTATCTTCCGGCTTGACCTTAACTTGCATGAACATCTCCCTGATGTCGGCTGTCACTGCTATTTTTCGTTGACGGAATCTCATAAGCACACCCGGTAATGACTGTATGAGGTCCGGTCCCTTGAGCAAGTGGTCGTTCAGTGATACACCTCGAGTCTTGGCTGCGGCGTCGTGCACTATTCTTATTTTTCCCGGTTTCAGTGGGTTGACGACGGCGAAGTGCGGGAGGTACCAGGTTCGATTCGACGTCACGGCGGGTGCAAGCTCGGCGTATCCTTTTTCTATTAGCGCTTGCATCTGTTGACTATATTTTTCCTTTAACACTGGATCGCGGTCGAGTTTCCTTTCTATTGTACGCAGACGTTGTAGCGTATTTTCGTAATTATTCGGCAGGGAAACGTCACCTTTTTTCCATAATAACGGGGCTTGATAACTATTGTCTATTTTCACAACTCCCTCTTCCAGCTGTCGGAGCGCCTTCTGCTCCTCACTCGTCGACGGTTGCTTGGGTTCTATCATCATCATATCGGCGGTGAAGAATTCCCGAAGTTGCGCGTCCATGTTCTCTTCGCAGCTGGCGATGAAATTCACTCTATGTGCCCGTTGAGTACCGTAGGACCGAGCGCCGTGCAGGACCCATCCCAGCGGAGTGAGTGACGCGACCGGTTGATGCTTGGAGCCCTTCCTGACCTCCTGGAATAGCAGCAGCTGCCAGTTGTCCTGACCTATTAATATTCGCGGCTTAGCTGGGCTATATCGAAGCGGCAGTTCCTCCAAATGTTTGCATCCATCTATATCTTTCTCCGTGATGGTCTGCGGTGCTATTTTGAGGTTCTTCATGGTCCTGGCCTGGATCCTGTAGGTACTATTCGACGTTCCTCGTATCTTCATTGTGACCCGACGCGATTCATGGGAGACACTCTGCTCCCCTATGGAGTCTATGCGCAGTGGCTGCAGCTGTCCACGAAGTCCAACTTGGTTAGCGATGTCCTCTTCTATTAATGTGACTGTTGATCCATCGTCTAGGAGCGCGTACGTGTCTGCTACTCCCACCGGTCCGGAGACGCGAACCGGAACTATTTTCAGATAGGCGGTGGATCCGGACACCCAGGTTGACGTCACCGTTTCGTTGGCCGATTTTTCTATCTTGTTTCTATCACTATGTAGCAGCCGGTGATGCCAGTAGTTGCATCCGTCTATATCGCATCGCTTCCTCTTGCAGCTGTGGTTCTTTGATCTATAGCGCAGGCACGCGAAACATAACCTCTTCTCTTTGGCTATGTCCCATCTATTTTCGACCGTCGCCTCCAACATGCGCTTGCACTTGACTGCATCGTGGTTTTCCTCGTTGCAAATGATGCACTTTTCTATTGTTTTCACTGCGTTGTACGTCCGCTGGCTTCTATTATGTCTATTATGTCCCGATGTAGTTTCGACGTACTGCTCCGGCTGTGCGTAGGGTCCGCAACGCGTTGCTTCCCGATCCAAGAAACGCGCCAATTTTTCCAAATCCGCTTCCTCTTCCGGTTGCTCCGCCGCGTAATCGAACCAACGATATCGAATAGTCGGCGTGAATTTTTCTATTGTAGCCTTGGTTGCTTCCGGGTTGTAGAGGTAGTGGCGTTTCTTGAGCGCACGCAGTGTAGCCACGATGTTGTTGACGCGACTGGCGAACACACATATGTCACGTGGGTTGTCTGTGAGGCGCGGCAGGGCTCGTAGTTGCTCGATTTCCGATAGTGCTATGCAGTCCGGTCGACCGAAACGAGCTTCTAACGAGTTCACTATTTCTTCCGACTTCGCTCCGTAGAGCAATAAACTATTGACGGCTTCCTTCGCTCGTCCTGTGAGCGCACGACGTAATCTTGCTATGTTTTCTATTTCCGTGTTCATCTTCGCTGTTTCTATGTAGGCAGTCTTGAACGAGAGCCATTCTTGATGAGACCCGGAGAACGTCGGCAGCTCCATATATCTATAACTATTGCACGTATTGGTACGTGCGGCGAGGGCGATCGCTGACGCCAGGTCCGACAGGTTCACTTGAGCTGGGTGCGTGGCGATGTCCTTCTTGCTATCACTATCACATTCGGCGGCGTGCTCCGTCCGCTTCTCGTGCGGCGGCTGGACGGCGGCAGTGGTGGCGCGGGCTTCGGCAGGATCCGTCTCTTCGAGCCACTGGTTGACTCGCTTCGAAGCGGCGTCCGCGTCGGTGTGCACGCTGTCGTCGTCTTCACTATCAGACTCTTCTAATTCGATTGAGGCGAGGCGAGCGGCGGCGAGCTTGACTTTGAGATCAAGCAGGTCTTCCTTGGCGCGGGCTATACGTAGCGCCTTCTCTTTCTTCTTCGACGTAGCACTCTTGATGGTCGCGGGTTTGCTGTTCTTCTTCATGGCAGCGTCGATGGCCTCCTTCGTGACCGCAGGCTCCGACGTGGCTGCAGTCGTTCCCGCCGACTGCTCGGTCGTCGTAGTGGCGGTGACGGTGTTGGTGCTCGTTGCCGTGGTACCCGACGACTGCTCCGATTCTTCCTCGACCGGCGTGGCCGTGCGTCCGCTTCGCGTGGTAGGCATGCTTGACTCGTCTTGACTATCTTGACAATCCCTTTATCCGGCTCGAAGGACCAGAAAATGTTCTATACACGCCGGGCACCTACTATTGGACGCTCCTTGTGCCAGACTATTACACTATACTATTCAACGCGTATAGACACCTTGCTATTGCTGGTGATTGACGCGCCAGTCTACCTACCACGGTGCCGGTGAATGAGGAGAATGAGGTGCGGGGGGAGAAATAAAAGACTAGTTTGACGTTTCTGTTCTTGTCTAGCCCGCGCCTGTCTGCCGCCGCCCGTTACTATTTCACTATACACTATGCACTGTTGCCTCTTCCTATTTCTCTTCCTGTTTTCTTCCTGTTTTCTGGATCCCGAATGCCATCCGAATGCGACTTCGCACGGCGGGCTCGCTATATTTATACCCGATGGGGGCGTGGCTTCGAGCGCGTTCTAGAAAGTTCTTTATTTCTATCTTTCTCTTACAATACAGCTGTTTCTGTCTTACAATCTTGTTGTATTGCTATCTTGCTTAGACTATTTGCTATCTCTTTCACTCCTAAATGAGGTCTATTTACACCTCGGAAGCAAGACCATATCGAAACCCCAATCCTATTTACACCTCGGAAGCAATACCATATTGAAACCCCTAAGAAAATAATTCTTATTTTCGTACATAATCTATTTAAAATCTATTTACGCTATCGTACCTATTTACCTAACTATATAACTATCCTATGGGGTAAATAAAAGGCAAAAACGCGTATATTTATTAAAAACAAACTATAAAACACAACAGTAAAATAAGTAAAACTTATAACTATGAAAACACAATCAAATACCTATCTTCTATCACTATTCTATTCGCACTATTTACTTAATAAAACTATGTACACGCACTATCTGATTTCACTGTAATTTCACGCTATTTCGATCGTTCTGAACAGTACACATACCTATTTAAAGGTTTTGAGATTTTTTTATTTAACTTTATGTACTAAGATTTTCTTTCTTCATTTAATATGTCATTTTGATTAGGTATTCAATTTGAAACTGAGTTAAATATTTATTGTTTCAATGTCTCGTGAGTGAAAAGTGTGGTTCTAAAACCTTACACATTACTAAGTTTTAATTTACGTATTTTTACAAAGAAATTGTAACGGAGGAGTTTTATGCCTGGGCTATAACAACTGTGAGGAGCAAGGTCAGCAGGAGGTGGTGATATGAGATGTGGTGAAGGGCAGTTTTGGCCTACTGGTGATGCGAGATATGAAGTGGAGAGGTGCTATACAGAGGAGCGGTGCTTTTAGGGAGAAGGGGTGTGCTTTTGTGGAGAGGAGAGGTGTTTTAGAGGAGAGGAGAGGAGAGTTGTTTCTTTTCAGGTTTTCTATTAAAATGTTACTGGCCAGCGACCTGGCCGGTAACTATTTGAAAATGGAACGACGACAGCAAAGGAAGATTTTTGTTGTTGTCAATACATTTATCATTCAATAAAATGTAACTGAAGTTGTAACACGAGTCGTATTTATTTTGCCCTTTTATAAAAATTTATTACAATAAATTACATACATAATAGATAAATATGAATAAAGTAGTAGTCGCCAGTTTTGTAGGATTCATATAAAAACAATGATTATCATACAAGACTACAAAGCAGTAATAAGAAATAGTTTGTAAGATAACCACTTTTAAGTTATGCAAATTCATATGAAATAGTATTCTAAATACAATGGGAGATAAGTTAAACAACACCTACTTGTCTATAAGGCGGCAATATGCCTTTAGCTGTTTTATTGTCATGGAGAGGCTGAATAAAACTGCTTTTTAGGTATGTAAAAGTTGTTAATTTCTTAAGTCAAGACAAGTTCTAAGTAGTTACTGAGAAATTCATAGCTATAAGGTGATTAAGAACCTTTAGCCGTCATTTAGTACTGTGCTGTTGAGAGGTTTTTCAAAAATTTTCCTAGATTAGAAGGAAATTAAGAAGCTTAATTACCGTAATTTTAAGTATTTTACAAAAACAATATTATTCATATTAAAGTAAACAAAAATATCTATCTTTTGATATATGACAACATTGACAATTATTTACAGAGAGTTACTAGCATCGATTTCAAAATATTCGCGCGTTTTTTAGCTCTAACTCAAAAACAGTTTTTGTCACTTAACCGCCTTTTAGTTGAAGGACGGCAGAGTACCACCAACTTATCTGTTCAGTAAACGGATGTCGCTAGTGCAGCTTCAATGTTACCATATAATAAAATTTGGCGACTGTCAAGGGAGCTCAACAACTTTGAGACCTATGATTTTTACCAGATGTTGCACATAATTCGATGGTAAATGATGACAAAGCCTTTCCGACGAATATAGATACACAACTTAGGCTGTGGCTACTAACTTAAACTACCATGCAATGACTGCAGTAACACAGGATGTTATCATTATCTCAATCCATCAGGGCATAGGTCTCCTCTCATAATCAAAAGGTTAAGGCCATAGTTCTGTTAGTGGGGGTAACTCAGAGTCCCAATAACGTGCAGAGATAGGAAATTACGAGAAATATGTTTACTGGAAGTACATTAAAATAAAACGTAGGTCGGTTTTATTTTATCCATATATTGACACACGAATTGAAACAAAAACAGTGACAGGTAAAAAACAATAGACAAGTAGAAAAATAAACTTATAACGAATAAAAAGATCTGTATCAAAAACTGCAGACTCTTTTCATTCTAACACTCCTCCTTAAGTTCATTTCTCTACTTTCATTCATCACACACTTACACAACACCCATATTCTGCGTACACCACTTGAACTTCCCTTTCAACAATGGTTTCGTCAGAGAATCTGCAACCATATGAGCTGTCTCTACATACTCAAGTACAATATGCCCATGCTCTATGGTTTCCCTTATAAAATGGTGCCGCACATCTATGTGTTTTGTACGTTGATGGTGTACAGGGTTCTGCGCAATGGCCACAGCAGACTGGCTATCACTGAAGATTTTCATTGTCTCCTCAGCTTGACCCGTGACCTCTGAGTACAATCTTTTTAGAAAAATTGCCTCTCTGGCAGCTTCAGACAATGCTACATATTCAGCTTCCGCTGTGGATAGAGCAACTGTCCTCTGTTTTCTGCTTTCCCAAGAGATTGCAGCTCCCATATGTAGAAAAACCATACCCGAGTATGATCTCCTATCATAACAACTGGCATGACTTGCATCTACATAACCCTGCACTTTACTCATTCCTGTCTTCTTGTACTGTAGCCCTAGGGATTTAGTACCCTTCAAATATCTCAGCACTCGTTTCGCTGCTATCCAGTGTTCCTCAGTATAGCAGGTGTTAAATTGGCTAAGATAATTTACTGAATGTGCAATATCTGGCCTCGTGCAAACAGATAAGTACATCAGTGAACCAATTAGATTCTGATATGGAATCGTTGGATCAGGTTTGTGTTCTGGTCCAGGTTTCTCTAGCTTTTGGCCAAGAACTGATGGTGTTGACGCAACTTTGCAGTCAGCCATCCCAAAAACCTTCAAAATTTTGTTGACATACTTCTCTTGGTCAACTTTGATTCCAATATTGTTCTGTGTTATGTGCATTCCCAGAATATCCTCAGCTTTTCCAAGATCTTTCATTTCAAATTTTGTCATGAGGTCTCTTTTTACTTTACGCAGCTCTTCTTCGTCATTCCAAAATATTAGCATATCATCCACGTATACTGCTAAAATGATGATCTTCTTACCCTGGGATCTTGTGTATATGCACGGTTCATTTTTGCATCGTTTAAAGTTAAGCTGCAACAACTCATTGTTCAGCTTGTTGTTCCATGCTCTAGGGGCTTGCTTTAATCCGTAAAGCGAACGCTTAAGTAGACACACATAGTCTTCTTTCCCTTTTTCATGAAAACCTTCTGGTTGTTTCATATAAACATTTTCCGTTAAATCTCCATTCAGGAACGCAGTTTTTACGTCCATTTGGTCTATATTTAAGCCTTTTTGTGCTGCTATTCCCAGGAGGACTCTTAACGAGCAGTGTCTCACCACCGGAGAGAATGTCTCGTCGTAATCGATACCACATCTCTGGCTAAAACCTCTGGCAACAAGTCTAGCTTTGTATCTTCGTCTATTTCCCGGCTCTTCTTTGATTCTAAATAACCATTTAGAATCTACGACGTTGCTTGCTTGTTCTGGTTTTACCAAAATCCATGTCTTATTCTTTTTTAATGCATCAATCTCCTCCTGAATTGCTGCTCTCCACTCTTTACTATCAGATCTTGATAGTGCTTCTTGAACCGAAGTAGGGTCCAATTCCGATTCTGCAGCATGATACAGCAAGTAATCTGGATACTCTTTAGTTTTTCTATCTCTGAGTGGATACCTCCGTTCCACTTCTTGAGATTGATCATCAACAGTTGTTTCAGATTCACAGTCTAGAAACTCTACATCTTCTTGAAGTTGATTATCAACAGTTGATTCAGTTTCAGGGACTGGAGGAATAAACGTCTCTTCATGAGTAATTGACTGTACTTCTTCTTGAAACTGATCATCCACAGTCACATCAGTTTCGACATCTTGAGGAACACAAACTTCTTCATGATTGTAAGTTTGTTCCACCTCTGGAATCAATACTCCATGTTCAATTTGTTTTTCCATCCCTTTATCTCTCTCCGTTTCTTGTTGAGTTTCAATAAACACAACATCCCTAGCTTTATAAAGCCGATGTGTCTTTGTATCTACTAGTCGATAGCCTTTGGAGTCCTCGCAATATCCGACTAGAGTTAACTCCATACTTTTCGCATCTAGCTTCTTCCTCTTTTGGTTCGGGATGTGCATATACGCCTTGCACCCAAAAACTCTTAAAAAACTGAGATCAACTTTTTTCCCAGACCACGCTTCCTCTGGAGTTTTTCCCTTGACGGCAATGGTCGGTGATCTATTTTTCAAGAATACCGATGTATGGACGGCTTCTGCCCAATATGCCTTTGATAAATTTGCTTCCTCGAGCATGCATCTCGCCTTCTCGACGATAGTTCTATTTGCTCTCTCGGCTACTCCATTCTGCTGCGGTGTATAGTCTATCGTTAATTGATGTTGGATTCCATTTTGCCTCATAAAATCATCCATCCGTTTATTGACGAACTCGGTGCCGTTATCAGTGCGCAGGATCTTAATTTTCTTGCCGCATTGATTCTCCGCAAATGCCTTAAAATTTATAAATTTTTCAAAAACTTCGCTCTTCTGTTTCAAAAAATATACAAATGTTTTGCGTGTAAAGTCGTCAATAAAAGTTAAAAAATATTTATACCCGCTAATAGAAGGTGTGTGCATAAGCCCGCATAAATCTGAATGTACTAAACCTAATGCTTCCTTAGCTCTCGTCGCAACACCTTTCCGAAATGGTTGTTTGGTTTGTTTTCCCATAATACAAGATACGCACTCTAGTTTCGAAGAAGTATTAGGAAAACTCACCCCTATGGCCATCTTATCTCTAAGAATTTTGAGATTGTCTATACCAAGATGTCCCATCCTCCGATGCCACAGCCTCTGCTGATCGCAATCCGTTGTTGCCAGTGCAGAACCCTGTGAACAGCACTTAATTTTATAAATGCCTCTTTCTTCCACACCTTTCACAACAGCCTTACCACGAACCTCACATGCATCCTTCTTGTAGATCTCACAGCCTTTTTCTCTAAATACTATTACGTGACCCTTTCTCGCAATCGCATTCACACTTAACAAATTAGAAGCTAACTTAGGTACATACGTAACATTATTAATTGTTAACCCTGCTGACTCACATACTACCGTACCTTCTCCTTCACCATATACCTCATTACCATCTGCACAGATCACTCTTAAAGATTTAGAAGTATCCTTCAAGCTTCCTCTAAACCAAGCCTTGTGATTTGTCATGTGCGTCGACGCGCCTGAATCGATGATCCAGTCTGCTGCTTGCGGTGTCGACGTACCAAACGCATAGGCTTGTAAGGCTTCTTTCTTCCCTTTAGGATTATTAGGACACTCATATGCCTTATGTGGTCCATCACAAATAAAACATTTAATCTTTTGTTTGACCTTCTTGGGTTTACTCTTGCCCTTTTGCTTATTTGACAGTAATGCTGATGTCGGTTGGCTTGCACTCGAGCTTGCCGAATAGTTATCTTCCATTTGAAAAAGCTTTGTCTTGACATAATCAGTAGTAAGTACCACGTTACTGTTCTCTATGGCTAATCTCATAGGTTGGAACTCTACCGTAAGTCCTTAGAGAAGTAAAGCAGCCAATAGTTCATCATCAACCTCTTTTCCTAGGTCTTGTAGTTCCTGAGATACCATCATTACAGATGTCACATAGTCCCTCACAGTTGGGAATTGTTCCAATTTCATACTTACTAGTTTTGAAAGTAAACGGCAACGGTTATTCAGACCTTTATCCTCGAACGCGTCTCTCAATGCTTCCCAAGCAGTTTTTGCTGTTTTGCAATTGCGTACATGCACGAGGCAATGGGGTTTTATCATTAAACAAATTTTTGCTCGCGCTTTCTGGTCTTTTCTCGTACCTTGCGTATCGGTTGCTTCTGGCGTAATGCTTGTGTACTCCCACAAGTCATCGTGAACCAAATGCATCTCCATAAGAAATTTCCACGTAATATAGTTGCTACTACCTTCCAATTTCTCCATGGATAAGCCAGTGTTGCCTGAACTACCTTCCAAATGTGCCATAGAACTCCCGTTTCCAGTCATTTTTCCGTAGGTCCTGGGCTCCATAACCTGTTAGTGGGGGTAACTCAGAGTCCCAATAACGTGCAGAGATAGGAAATTACGAGAAATATGTTTACTGGAAGTACATTAAAATAAAACGTAGGTCGGTTTTATTTTATCCATATATTGACACACGAATTGAAACAAAAACAGTGACAGGTAAAAAACAATAGACAAGTAGAAAAATAAACTTATAACGAATAAAAAGATCTGTATCAAAAAACTGCAGACTCTTTTCATTCTAACAAGTTCACCATGCTGGCCAAGTGCAGATTGACAATGTTTTCCTTTACCGTTATAGCAAGCGACATTTAATTGCTTAAAACGTACATAACTCCGAAAAGTCAGAGGTACGTGCCCTGGGATTCAAACACGGACCCTCCGAATGGGAGGCCGAATTTTTAATCAATTGGTTATCACCGCCCTAAAATAGGATATTATAATGGCAATGAATAATTCTCAAGTGTATTTTTCTTTTTTAAAAATAAATTTCTTAAACATCCAAAAATAAAAGAATTACGTAGGCCAACAAGTAAAATTTTACTTTTTCATATAAAAATTAAAATTTCAGGACAAGAGAAATAAAAGATTCATTGTTATTGACTATAATTATTTATATTTTTATATATTTTATAAAAATAATTGTCATCGTGATCTCTAATTTTGAGAGGTTCCACATGGGAAAATGATGCCGATGCGCCAGAGAAATTTCTTCAGCTTTTTTCTTTTCACTCATTAGCTTGTAAACAAATTGTTCACTAACTCCTGTAACAAAGACAATATTATATGAAGTATAAAAAAAATTAGATACCAAATTAAATATATTCAGTAAATTCAGTAATACTTTAATCGATTATGCAAAGATTAGAGCAAAGAAGATTAAGTGAGGAACATAAAATAACTGAAATATTTAAGCGGGACTACTAATTAACTTACAATAGCAACACTAACCTGTTCCAACGGCGACGTATTCTGCCATTTTTTCAAACGTTATTTTCGGAGTTAGCAGGCGATTTTCTTCCCTTATAAAATAACTTTTAAAATAACTAATCGTGCATGATTTTTAAGAGGCTCAGGCATATTTAATCACTTTTTTTTCAATTAAAATCGAATTGAAACACATAGAGCACTCGCACTTCAAAGAATTGACAGCGGACATAACATTTCAAAATTGACGTTGTCTTTTTTTAGTTCCATTTTTTTCTACTGAACAGATAAGTTGGTGGCATTATACAAGGATCTTTTGGCGCATGACTGACGTGAGGGTGACAGAGACAGCGCCTTACAGGGAAGGCAAACTGTGAGGCGCTGTCTCTGTCACCCTCACGTCAGTCATGCGCCAAAAGATTGTTGTAGGACTTTAGGTAAAATTAGGGGAAACTCCGGAGTAGTTGGCCACATGCAATGCTTTTGAATAAAAATAATGAATAAATATGGAGGCTATTATTAATAATAATAACGTAATTCTGTACTGTACTTCTCAGATGTAGCGTATTCATCATGCAATTCTTATTATTTCTTCAAGCATTTATATAATTTCAAGTGTTTAATTACTAAATGGTGGCCAATTACTCCTGTTTCTCTTATATGTCTATAATTGGGGGCCAAAATGTTTACATCTAAAACATGTTTTTATCTTTTTAATAAAAATTGTTGTCATATTTGACATTGACAACGACAATAGTATTTCCGTACGAGATCGACCGATAGGTACGATACGAGCGAGGGGCTAAGTGCCTACAATCGTTCGTATTCGTTACGATTGTACAAAATAAATTGTAAAAATGTTAAGTAGAACTCTAATATCGAGGGCACTCTTACTTAGGACCCTCAAGAATGCTGCGGACAATATGAAACAGGCCAAGAGAAACGCAGGCCATGGGTACGTAGTAGGTAGTGGTTAGATGTTATGTCATGATTACCTTACTAAAGATGATTGTCAAAGGTCTATTTTCAAAAATAAATTGTTCAGAGTAAGTAGGCAGTACATTTTTAAATCAGTTGAAGTAATTACCTAAATTAATCGTAAGCCGTAATGGCGAATCATAACATGTTCCGACTGTTACTTGGTTTTGAAAAAAGTAGAATTTGCAATTTGCGTACCCTAGGATTTATTAATGTCTGAGTAACAAACTTCTCCATATTCCAAAATATTTTTGTTTTTTTCCAAAATAAGTTTGTGTTATATACTTCTTCCAATTCCGCATTCTTCACAATTATATCAAAGAAATTATAACTATACTAGTAAATCCGCCCTCGCTTCGCTTCGGGAAACCAGTCCCTTCAAAAATCTCTATAAATTTTAACAAATTATGTTATTCCGATGTCTAAGCTATATTACTGCAAAGTTTCAAGATAATCCGTTCAGTAGTTTTTGCGTGAAAGAGTAACAAACCCACACACACACACACACATACATCCTTACAAACTTTCACATTTATAATATTAGTAGGAAGTAGGAAGGATAGTAGGATTTATGGTGGCAATAAATTGATTTCAACACAAAAAAAATTACAATGTAGCCTCAATGAAAGTGCTCATAGAAAAATTATAATTCATGTTTTTTACAGAGTATGGACATACCGAGTACCTCCACCGATGCCATCAAAGCGTGCTCAGTATCTAGCTTCGGGTCTGGGAGGAATATGCTGGTGGTGGATATTGTGGCACATTTTGACTGAACCAGAACATATTTATGTAATTTGAATCTTTATAGTTTTCATCCTAATATTTATTTTTAAGTAGGTAGCACTGGCAGTTACCGCAGTGTCTAGTCCAGTTTTTAATGATTCTGAAAAATGTTTATTTATTATGATTTTGAATAAACACGAAATTAGATGATATTAAATATGTATATCCAGATAGAAATATGTTGATAATTTAGAATTTAATTTACTACTTCTAAACATACATAATCTAAACAAATGAATAACAAGAAAGTAATTTATTTAATATCTTTAATCTTTAATGATGTAATAAAACTGCTTATATATTTCAGGGTGAATGGCCATATGTTGATCCCAGTACTTGGTCTGATGAAGAATTAGGGGTCCCTCCAGATTCAGTAGGCCCGCTGAAGAAATGATTAAAATAATATGTTATGAATAAATTGTACTAGTTACAAATTTTAGATTGCAATCATTATTTGTTTTAATAAACTATGAAGGTAAATCACATTTGTTTTTCTGTATAATACATACATATTATAGTAACAATATACAGTTCTTAAATTTTGAGTTTTGTTAAAAGTGAGCCAATTACAGTTTTTAATGGATCCAAACAAATAGACAAAATCAAATTTATTTTATATTAAAATGATGTAATGTTAAAATCGCCTTTTGTGCACAACTTACATGAATTGTATCATAATCTCTTCATTTGTTACTGTGGTGTACAATAAAGTGTAATAAATAAATAAATAAAAGAAAAGGTATGTACGGTATGTAAGTAAAAACAAAAGTTACAAAATTATAATTTCAAGTATTTTAACCAGATCTATAACTGCATGTAACATCTATACAGATTACATTTAATCTGTCTATACATATAATAAAACTGTCTGTACATGGAAGATTTATGTGAAAAATTATAAATCTATACAGTCAATTGGGGTAACTGTGACAGTCCGATCCCAAAAAGTTTTTTATATTTTTTAAGTGAAAACCATTTGACGCATAAAATTTATTTTTTACATTTTGTGTAGGTACATAAAAAACCTCGTAAACGTTATAAATAAAAAGTAGTTTTCAAACAAAGCAAACATAAAAATCTTTCTTTCGAAAACGCGCGCAACTTTTCGTGTATTTTTCAGCGTAAAACTTTTTAGATATCTCTCAAAACATAACTGATATCAAAGTGTGTAGTAATAAAATACTTTTCATCACACCTATTCGAAAAAGACGACTTGGTTCGGACTTACGGGCATAGATGTAGAAGTCTAGATGGGCCCATAACATACATAAGGCGCACGACGAGTGGTCAACATTAGGTTGTGTGATTGAGTGATTGATCAAGTCAAGTCAGTCTGTTGTAGACAGCAGCGAGGTACACATCTTCCTTACGCAAAATTGATTTCAGTAATTACGTCCGCAAATGTAGAAAATATGGCTTCCTGTGCCTTCAAAAATATTCTAACAATTCAAGAAACACAAAATAAAGTCCAAAGGAATCACATTTCATTAAGTAAACATTGAATTATTGTAAATTAACTTCAGTATTTCTAAAATAATAACTTTAGTCATAGACATATATATACCTAGACCGGCCTTGCACTTTCGAATGTGCGTCAAGTTGGAACAATCCAATTTTGAATCGAATCGGTTTGTGCGTGAAGTTGGCGCGATGGAATTTTGTTACTATATTTGAAAACGAACAGATTACATAGTGATATCTCGCTTCCGCGTTTCGAAGTTTTAGTCGTGCTGTCTTTGTTACTCTTACATATGTCACGCGCCATTTTACTAAAGTTATTATTTTAGAAATAGTGAAGTTAATTTATAATTCAATGTTTACTTAATGAAATGTGATTCCTTTGGACTTTATTTATGTTTCTTGAATTGTTAGAATATTTTTGAAGGCACAGGAAGACATATTTTCTACATTTGCGGACGTAATTACTGAAATCAATTTTGCGTAAGGAAGATGTGTACCTCGCTGCTGTCTACAACAGACTGACTTGATCAATCACTCAATCACACAACCTAATGTTGACCACTCGTCGTGCGCCTTATGTATGTTACGGGCCCATCTTGACTTCTACATCCATGACTTTAGTAAAATGGCGCGTGACATATGTAAGAGTAACAAAGACAGCACGACTAAAACTTCGAAACGCGGAAGCGAGATATCACTATGTAATCTGTTCGTTTTCAAATATAGTAACAAAATTCCATCGCGCCAACTTCACGCACAAACCGATTCGATTCAAAATTGGATTGTTCCAACTTGACGCACATTCGAACGTGCAAGGCCGGTCTAGGTATATATGTCTATGCTTACGGGGTTCCAAAGTTGCTGTTTTCTATTCAGCGGGCGGGAATGAATTTTCATACAACTTTTCCTGCCGGCTAGATCTTTTCCGTCCTGTTTTGAATTTAGAACATTTTAGTATTTTGCGCTAAAGAAATCGAACTCAAATATTGTTTGAATAAAGAATGTCTGGTACGACGCGAGGGCCCCGCCAGCTGAATAAAAAAAGAAATCAAAATAAGATTTCGTTTTCAAATTAAAATTAAGTTTTCGTGCATTTTTACGTATTATTATCTATTTATATATATTATTTTCTCATAGTGGGTGATGAAAAGTAGAGTGTATCACTCGGGTGCAAGTATATTTTTGGCTCGGGCGACGTACTTTGAATCCCTCGCTACGTTCGGGATTCTACTAAAGAATCCCTCGCTACGCTCGGGATTCTACTCTAGAATCCCTCACTTCGCTCTGGATTCAAAAAACGCCCTCGCCGAAAAAATATTACTTTGCACCCTTGTCATACAATCTACTATTTCATCAGACCTATTCGAAAAAGACGACTTGGTTCGGACTTACGGGGTTCCAAAGTTGCTGTTTTCTATTCAGCGGGCGGGAATGAATTTTCATACAACTTTCCTGCCCGACTAGATCTTTTCCGTCCTATTTTGAATTTAGAACATTTTAGTATTTTGCGCTAAAGAAATCGAACGCAAATATTGTTTGAATAAAGAATGTCTGGTACGACGCGAGGGCCCCGCCAGCTGAATAATAAAAAAAGAAATCAAATTAAGATTTCGTTTTCAAATTAAAATTAAGTTTTCGTGCATTTTTACGTATTATTTTCTATTATATATATGTATATTATTTTCTCATAGTGGGTGATGAAAAGTAGAGTGTATCACTCGGGTGCAAGTATATTTTTGGCTCGGGCGACGTACTTTGAATCCCTCGCTACGTTCGGGATTCTACTAAAGAATCCCTCGCTACGCTCGGGATTCTACCCTAGAATCCCTCACTTCGCTCTGGATTCAAAAAACGCCCTCGCCGAAAAAATATTACTTTGCACCCTTGTCATACAATCTACTATTGTTTTGAATAGTTCATTTATTGACGAAGGCTATAATATGCTACGCTACGACCAAATGGAGCGGAGGGGTCTACTTAAGGACGACGTCTGCCAGGTCCACTAGACTAATAAATATAGGAAAAATATTGTATATAAGTAGGTACATATGGAAAGATCGGGCAAGTGCGCTTACCATAGAGATATTACACTAGAGGGCAGAAGCCAGGCTTCAGAGCGTACCTCGGATAAAAAGAGACGAAATCTTTAGTAATCACCTTTCTCTTTCTGGCTCTTCGGGATCGGAGAGAGATTTTTTTTTTATGGAATTAAGATAGCAAACGAGCATGCAGTACCACCCTTCCCCTGCCGCCCATAACAGCTGTGACCGACCTAGAACTAGACTCAAAGGGACTAGGATGGTTAGTCCAGTTAGTAGATGGTGTTAGAATATTAGTTGGTTAGTTTGTTAATTAAGTGCGAGGACAGGGTATGTTAGTGATAATTAGTCCTGTTAGTTAATGTTAGTAATAGTCCAGTTAGTTATTGTTAGTATGAGTCTTGTTCCAATTCGGTCACAGATGCGTTGCTACCCCTGAGGTCTGAGATGGTCGCCTCTAAAAAAGTGAAACCGGCTCCACAAACCTTCCTATCCGGAACACAATTGCTCTTAAAACAATTATTATGACGGTAGGAATGGTACTGAGTACCTTGGCGGGCGGTGGTACTACCCCGGGCGAACTCTAGGCTCTACCACCTGAATTACCGTAATTACCGTTATCGTTGTTTCTCTTTCTAACCAGGGGCGATTGCAATGTAATGTATGGGCAGCCGTATGGCTCACCCACGTTGTAATATCTCTATGGCGCTTACAGGGTAAGCGCACCTACCATAGAGATATTACACTAGAGGGCAGAAGCCAGGCTTCAGAGCGTACCTCGGATAAAAAGAGACGAAATCTTTAGTAATCACCTTTCTCTTTCTGGCGAGGCTTCAGAACGTCCCTAGGATAAAAAGAGACGAAATCTTTAGTAATCACCTTTCTCTTTCTGGCTCATCGGGATTGGAGAGAGATAGGTAATTACCGTTATCGTTGTTTCTCTTTCTAACCGGGGGCGATTGCAATGTATGGACAGCCGTATGGCTCACCCACTCTAGTCTAATATCTCTATGGCACCTACCATAAATACTACGGAACAGAAAAAAAAACTGGTTGTCTGTAAAGTCGGTTTACTGACGATAGTTGAACGTGACAACGTCTTAAGAAAATACTGATGGAATGATTGACAAATAATATCATCAAAGTAAACAAACGTCATGAAATCGTATTTAAAGTTACAGAAATTTATCAATAAAAATAAAGAAGGAATACAGGAAACATTTATAAAAAGGTAACATTTAAAATTTATAAATAGTCCCAGAAGTCAATAACAAAGTAATAATTTGATACATTACCAAAATATCTACCTCCAAAGTAATCAAGCTGCCGAACGCAAAGGCCGAGTGTGCTTTTTATGTCTGTCTCTCTCGCTCTTAGGCGGGCTAACCATGCACGCGTGCCTCTCACTCGCTCTCATTGTGAGCGCATAACGTGAGCGGAGCGTAACGCAGTTTCTTGAAGTGTCACCCGGCAAACCAATTTATAAGACGTTGTCACGTCAAAAATATTTTTCTGTTACGTGATAAATATAATATATTATACTAATACTACATTTTTGATAGGTACCCACAATTTTCATATTGCTGTAAAGTAAAATCTGTTTTGTGATCTGTGACAGAATGTAATGTATTGTCTGCATGGAGGATAGAAGTAAGGAGAGTCATCTTATATGGGAGAAAAGTTGAAAAAGTGTCCAGTTGTATGCGCTAAATAACAGTTCCAAAATCCTCCACTGGTGGCGCTGGTGGATTCACAGGGTATGGTATGAATTTAGCAATCGTAGATGAATTGGACCGATTTAAGCAAAAACGTTCCAATCCACACGAACCTTATTTCGAGATAATTGACTTTAAAGTTTATTGCTGGATTGCTCCGGTTTTATAATGCTTAACGTTATGTTTTTAATTTCAGGTAATTCTAAGTATACTAAACTAATTAACATGCATGTATTTAGTGAATTTTTATATTTTCGTTTTGCTCCTGATGAACTTTTGTACTCTAATTTTAAACACATTCGTTTGTTTATTTTATTATATTTAACCCACAACCTCGACAATTTCGAGTTTTTGTGACCTATGTACTTGAATATCTACTAAACTATTAAAATTCACTAAATACATGCATGTTAATTAGTTTAGTATACTTAGAATTACCTGAAATTAAAAACATAGCGTTAAGCATTATAAAACCGGAGCAATCCAGCAATAAACTTTAAAGTCAATTATCTCGAAATAAGGTTCGTGTGGATTGGAACGTTTTTGCTTAAATCGGTCCAATTCATCTACGATTGCTACATTCATACCATACCCTGTGAATCCACCAGCGCCACCAGTGGAGGATTTTGGAACTGTTATTTAGCGCATACAACTGGACACTTTTCATATACACAGATGACCCTCCTTACTTCTATCCTCCATGATTGTCTGTCTTGTGACGTCTGAGGTGACTCTTGTTTGACGTGAGTGTGATTTCTTGTGATCGGCCATCTCTTCTTTAGTTTTAGTCTGTGGATCGCCCCAGATCGTGAGTGAGTATACCTCGATTTGTGTTGTGAATTATTTAGAAGTGTGTAGATATTATTGTTTTCTTCAATATGTTGTGATAATGTGATATTAGAAAAGTGTAAACAAGAAATGAACTCTACTACCATCCCTAAGGGTAAGTTTACCGTTCCAAATTTTATAACATTCTTGTTTTGTAAATGTATAACTGTACCTTGCGACATGATTTGGGCTGACGTATGACACCTGCTACGACATATAGGTAGTATTTATTTGTAACAACTGAGATTGCTTGGAATGTTACAATAAAGATTCAGGCTAAATTTCCTTAAGTGTCACGTGAGTGAAATTTGTGAGAGTTTATGACACCCTTCGTCCCTTGAGATTAAGTTGTTAGATTTGCATGTTCTCGTAAGTTTAGACTTAGATAAAAATATACCTAGTGTATGCCGCTCTCCTTGAGCACTGTCAAGAGCATGACTCATTTCCATGGCAATGTGATGTCATGTGCATGTTAAATGCTTACAAACAAAGTGATGATGCTGCTGGCCATGTTCTATCAGTAATGGTTTTGCTTTGAAACAAACTCACCAGATTAGGCATGTTCATACAAGCTGTATTGAAACCAATTACTATATTGATTTGAAACACATTCTTACAATCTTATTATAAGTCTGGGAATAACACAAGTTGAAAACAAAATTTAAAATTTGCTTATTTATCCTATGACCTCAATTGGGCTGACATGCATTAAAAATTGTCTGTAGTGCCATTATTTTGATTCATAAAGGAGGATGGGCACAAATGTATGGAATCTGGTACCGGCGCCAATCGGAGAAAATGATACGTCGTTGGAAAGGTATTTTTGTGTAGATTGTGAATATACATGTCGCTAGTCCTGGTTCATTGTCCGATCTCAGTAATCACTACTTGAAAATTATATATTTTTGGTACTAAGTATACAACATACTTTTTGCAATAACTCAACGAACGACTGAAAGTGAAAGTCATACATACGTGTATTTATATGTTTATATTGTTTATTAGATAAATCACTCATAAAGGCTGATTTATAATGATATAGTAGCTGGCGCCAGCGCCACTTGATTCCGGCGCTAGATAAGCACTGTATCAGTGTAAACATGTTAGAATTCAGTCCAGCATCCAGTATCCAGCACTGGATCGAAATAGACCGTCTGCCAATAGGCGAAAAATATTTCGATCCAGTGACAGCCCCGCGCACGCCGCGCAGCCAGTGCCACTGGATCCGTGTTAACACTATGCGCCGGTGATCGCCAGTGATCGCCAATGATTCACAATGCCAGTGCTAATGCTGAGCCGGAAACCAGTGATGCTGGCGCCAGCTACTGTATCAAAATCGGCCCTAACTAAAAAAATTGTAAACTGATTTTATTGAGTATTTATTGTTACAGATTGTTATCTGTTAATCGAATATCAATTAGCTCAAAATCAGTGCAAAGATCTTCAAAATCGGTCGAACTATGCCAAAGATATGATTTTTCAAGCCTAATTCGAACTAAATATTCCGTATCTTCTGAAGGCTATATTTCAAAACGGACAATTTGTAGGGGTTTGTCGCCATAGTAATTTTTTGTACTCTTGAAAAGACCTTTCAAACGACACTAAAGTCATTTTGATTGGACATGGGTACCAAAACGCCCATCCTCCTTTGTTATACTATATTGCAGTTTGATAATCTTAAATGCAAATTTGAATAATTATAACAGTATTTTATATATATTATAATAGTAACATGCATTGATATAATGGTTGATTTAATCGCATAACTACAGCTTTGTTACCTTAGTTACCTATATAATATCTTATATTTAAATCTAATAAAATAATTATTTATTTTTTGTGATAAAAAAAACTACAGTTATTATAATTATAGTCATGTTGCATTTTAAGTGATGTTAATATAGTTTTCTAAAGCCTAAATAATTTAGGGCCTCATGTTACTGATAAGTTTGTTGCGGTTTGTGATATGAGCTTGCTTTCTCCTACAGAGATAATAGTAGAGGTATACCTGTTTAATCTGTTTAAATTTAAACCTTCAGTAGTAATAGAATACAGTGGAGAGGGATGTTTTATACTTCATCTTTCTAATTTTTCCACATTTCTTTCAAATTAAAAGACTACATCTGTAGTCTGTACATTAAAATAGAATCCAAATGTCTGTCTGTGATTTTAGAATAACAGTTTTCTCCAAGGTTTCAATTTAACTACAATGTACAAAAACACAAACAAACTTAATTTCAATATTATCTGTTTTTCTGAATTATCTGTGGAAAGGCTGAACTAGCTACCTAATAGCCTACTTTTAATCCCAGGATTTATCAATAAACAGGAAATACTCCCTTATGAACAATGTCTCAGATTACAACTTGTGCAAAATAAATCTGAATCGAAAGTTCTGAGATCTACAGAACATTCAGCAGAAGCAGTGAAGAAAGTGACACTAACCACATGACTGCTTACTACACCATCCTACACCAGATTTGAGTCTTGTTGTGTGTTGGGCATAGTTGTCATGTATGTTCGCTAAATTCTTAAGAAAATATGTTTTACAGAGCAATAGTAAAGAAACAACTCCCTCATATGTCTTTAAATTGGTATTCAGTATTTTTTGCTTTTCTAAACATTTCTGCCTGTATGAGGTCTCTGTTATTGTTTCAGAACACTTTTTGCATAAGCAAAGCTACAGGTATAATTGCTTTTTACAAAAAAAATAACCAACTTCAATCTTGATAAGTAGAGATAACTCAAAAACTACTCACCAGATGGCGCTCAATTCAACATGTAAGTGTAAAGTTCTCGTCACTGCAAATTAATCAAGCCCAAACACTAGTGTTATGTGTGTGTGTGATAACTGCAGTAAATCGTTGAGGAGTTCCCTCGACTGTCTTTCGGCTTCATCAGATCGACTCCAGATCTTCATGAAATGGTAGAGCTTTTATGTACTTATGATAACATGAACAAACACACTAGTTGTCCATACAATTTTCGAAAGTTCCCCTCGATTTCTCCGAGATGCCATCATCAGATCCTGGTGTCCTTATCAGGGGACCCCACTGCGCATATCTACTTTACAACAAAAAAAGAATTATCAAAATCGGCCCATAAACGACGAAATAATCGCTGAACGTACATAAAAAAAAAGCATATATACGGTCGAATTGAGAACCTCCTTTTTTGAAGTCGGTTAAAAATCTAGTTCATTACATAAAGTAAGACATGTTAAAGTTTCATTTAATTCGTACATTTTTATGTAAATGAAGGGATGAAAATTTGTATGAAAGTCAGTTAAAAGTACTTTCTTGCGGGTCAAGCCACAGGCAATAGCTAGTTATCTAAGATCTTTAAGTATGCTGGATGTAGATCTGTTATTTTATTTCAGGAAGTATTTTTAAGAAGGTTCTAGCATTACTTTTGTGGTATCTTTTTCTACATCTATACAAGAATTCATACATTATACATTATTCATTGTTTAGATGATTTATATAGAAACTGATACCATTTAGATCTGCAGTGAAGCTTGAAATTACAGTCAATTGTTGTTATCAAATGTCACAGACTTACCATTAACATTACATTACTTACCATAATATAACATACAATAATACTTGGCAAAAAAAATCTGAAGAAAATGTAAAATATTATGTAAATTTATTTATTAACTGTTAATCAATCAGATTTTACTAAATTAACTTAGGACTTTCTTATGAGAAGGTATTATGAAAACAGGATATGATTTTTTTTACTGCAACCCAAAATTAAAGGAGTTAGGGATGCCCTTGATCCTTACTAATCCTTACTATCCTTACTAATATTATAAATGTGAAAGTGTGTTTGTTTGTTTGTTTGTGACTCTTTCACGTCGCAACATGGCTATTATATGGTATGGTTTATGTGTGTGGGGATAGTTAGGAGGGTGGAGAGTGACATAGGCTACTTTTTACTGTGGAAAAACATTTCATTCCCATGGGAAGATCGATGTTTTGTTAGTTGCTAGATATTTATTTCCGGAGTTGTTAATAGATGGCGTTAGTTTTTTTTTATAGCCTGAAGGGCTGACGAAAAAATCGGACGAGCCACCTGATGGTAAGTGGTCATCGTCGCCTATGGACACCTGCAACACCAGGGGAGTCACCTGTGCAAAGCCGGCCCGGAAGGAGAGCTCTTTTTACACCTTTCTTGAAGAACCCCATGTCATAGCGCTCCGGGAATACCTCAGAGGGAAGCTCATTCCACTACTTGCAAGTTCGCGAAAATGATCGTGAAAATCGGACTGTAGTCGTTCGCCACGGATCCAAGTGATGTGGATGAAACTTCAATCTTCGGCGAGTGGTGTGATGATGGAAGGGTGACGTTGGCACCAAATCGAACACTCCCTCGGAGCACTCACCGTTGTAAAGTCTGTAGAACACACAGAGACATCCTATATCTCTTCTAAGGCTTAGGTGTTCTAACCTGTTAGTGACTCGTGGGTCGTCGACAATTCGAACAGCGCGCTTTTGTACGGCGTCAAATGGACTAATCTGGTATTGTGGAGCCCCTGCCCAGAGGTGAGAACAGTACTCCATGTGAGGCCTGACTTGAGCTTTATAAAGCATCAGTAGGTCCCTCGCATTGAAGTACTGCTTCGCCCGGTTCAGGACGAAAAGCTTTTTGGAGGCCAATTTGGCCTTAGCTTCCAGATGACACCGATACTGCACGTCACTCGAAATGTCAACACCCAGAATCCCAACACTTTTATTAACGGTGAGTGCGGTACCCTGGAATTGAGGCACCATGACAAATGGGGTTTTCTTAGCGGAAAACGCGCAAACTCGTCTCTTCGTGGGATTGAACTCGACTAAATTTAGTCGACTCCATTCCGAGACTTGCTCCAGAGAGTTCTCGACTTCAGACACAAGTTTGATTCTGCTATCCTCCACATGTGACCGAGAGGCATTTGCACAGAGGCATTTGCAAATTAATTTGCAAGTTTTGAATCACGCTATCAAATACTACATGTAATTTACTTAAGTCATAGGCAAATGTTACTTACAGGCTACTTTTTAGCAGAGATTCCTACGGGAGTGGGACCTACGCGGCTGTTACCTACGCGGCGCGGCGGTTCTCTAGTATGTTGATAAAGACCTTAAGATAGAATTCAGCAACTACAAATAGGATAGGCAATTCTACAACATGAGGTTTCCAAACCTCACCTTTACTGTCCATATCACATCTAAACAAACTTGGTAATTAACAGTTTATCTGTCTATGGTCTACGAAAGAACAAAGAATGAGAAGAAGAGAATGAATTTCTTATGTTATGTATTCTACAAAAGAGGTAACCCACCTTCTTTGTCAATTATTGCACATCACATTGATGAATAATTACACACAAATTACAATACAATCTTTAACATCGCGTGTGCATGACTCAACTTGAGCGCCTAAAGAGGCCATAATGTTTGGCGCATGTTACATACATACATATATTGTTTTTTAATACAAAATATTATATATGTATGGGCAATCTATCACCGTGCTTTACATAACATATTGTGTAGTTAAATAAATGTTTTTTTAACAGTATCCTGCGTAGCTAACTACACGTACGATGCGTCGGAGCCAGACGAGCTGACCATCAGGCCTGGTGATGTGCTCCGGGACGTGGAACAGTTGCCGGGAGGCTGGTGGCGTGGCGAGTTGAAAGGAAAACGAGGCATGTTCCCGGATAACTTTGTATCTGTTATCACCGACCAAAATAACTCGGGGTGAGTAGCATTGATTTTATATGTGTACTTTATTATGTGGTCAGTGGTCTGATTTTTTTTTCATATCATTAATATCATGACTGAATGAAGAGCTGGCTAACTTTGAAAAATAGAAATAACCACAAATTCTAAAAAGAGAGGTACCTATTACCTATGTCATTCCTAGGCATCTAGGTTGTTGTTCAGTGACTTACAAGCGGATGAGACGGGTAAGTCGCATTGCACATCTTACTCCCCGAAATTAACCAGATTTTTGATTGTACTTTTTTTACTCGTTAATATTTCTTAAACATGTTAACGGGTTTGATTTTAAACTTAACTCATCGCGGGTTGTTTACCTTTTACTATGATACGGGTACACACGAAGACGTGTTTTGTATGCCAAAATACAACAACAAACGTATGAAGTACATATAATTATGTATCATGAGTACCCGTACCTATCATAGTAAATTAACTTATTAATGCGCTATTGACACTTCTATATTATAGCCGTCAATGTCACAACCTGTTGATTCGCTAGGTTATGGCTTCGATTTATCAAACTTTCGATGTCATGACCGATCGATCTTACAAACTTTCGATGTGGTTAAAGATAATGTTAAAGTTACCGCGGACAAATCTAATTCTTTAAATTTGTCAGCTCAGCACCATCAACACTAATAAAGCTTCCGGTCGTTTATCATGAATAAGGCCTTAGGACTGTAGTATATAATTAAATTTAAATTCGTAGAAGCTACTGTGAGCACACAAGTTATCTCATAAAGTAAATAACGCCCAATTCTCAAGTTCATATAAAACAAAGTCGTTGTCCATAACAAAGATCCTTTATGCAGGTAATTATCAATACAATTTTTGTATTGTAAATGTACCATTCAAATGTTATCAGTTAACGAACGATTATAAAATGAGCTGATAGTCACATTCGTATGCCGTATGCTTTCGTAATCTGTTTCAAAGATACAGTTGTTTATATCACACATCTTTAATTCAGTAACCGTTTGACATTTAAAAATAAAGAATAGTCATATGTAAATTTTCATGTATTTTAATGAATTAGCCAGCTTTTAAATATGTTTCGATTAGTAGAATAACAATCATTGCGTGTGTTATCTTATCAGTGGAGATAAGCCAGTGATAACGTTCAGCCAAAGTTAGTTTTGTATGTGCAGTTCTTTGGATTATATTGTGTATGTCCCATAACTAAATTATCCAAAATTGGTAACAAGTGGGTAACAATATTAACAGACTAAAGTTTGTTATAAAAGTTTCACATTTGTTTGTGTTTATGAATAAGTTGAGAAAACTGGCAAAGAAAAAAATATTAAGGTAAGAATTAAGAGTCGCTTTCAGAATAATAATGAGAAGGTGTGGATACTAGTAAGAGTAATGTATAAAATATTAATCGTGTATGTGAATGTCGTTTAAGTAATTTTGATGTACATAGTTTTTTCATGGTATTTATGTAGTCATGGGTAGGTTATAACTTAGCACTAGAGTGGCTGTTGAATGTAAGGATTTCTATTCGTCGTTTTGATGGTTGTGCATTGTATCTATGAATATCGGGTAGAAAACAAGTAACAGAGATAAGCAAATTAAATCTTAAAAATAAAACTTTAGTTAATTATCGATCTAAACCCAGAGACATTTCTTATGGTGTTCCACAAGGCAGTATTTTGGGACCGTTATTATTCTTGACATATATCAATGATTTTCACCAAGCCATAAATGAACCAATGATTCTTTTTGCAGACGATAGTACTGGTATATTTATAAATAACGATTCTTTGACATATGAAAATGACATTAATAACTCGCTAAACAATCTCATACAATGGCTTAAAAATAATAATCTAAAAATCAACTTGAATAAAACCTGCCTTATGAAGTTTACTTATAAAAACATGAAGCCTATGGACTTAAATATTTCTTATGAGGGTAAATCAATATGTGAAGTTAAATCAACTAAATTCTTAGGTATTCATATCGATAATGATTTGAGGTGGAAAACTCACCTAGAATATGTCATCAAGAATTAGTACCTACCAGGAAAATGCTATTTGACTATGTTTGTGGTTTGTGTGTGTTGTGGTAGTAAGTAGGCTTTCTACACTTCTGTTTGCAGGAAATTACTCATATCCCAATTGTTTTCAATTCGACTTTCCTTTAAATTAGTTGTCACGCCGTGAGTCAACGTCAATGATTTATAATGATAAGCGTGTCTCATATTAACTAACATGCGCTCGCGGCCAGACAGCTTGTGTCAATATTAACACTATCCACTGAGTTAAGAATCGTGGGTGCGGTCGAGACTTGGACGTGAACACTAGTCGTAAAATTCTTCGCAAGTGTGCTTCGGAGGGTACCTGTTAATGCACGGGCCTTAATAGGGGCTAAGGCCCGCTCTAGGATTTCTTAGTCATGATGAAATATATACGAGTATGCATAGGTCACTAATCCAATTATGTAGAAGAATCAGAAGGTTCAAATATTTTCCTATTCGGAAGTTTCGACTGGGGTCTATTCCGATTACTTCTGCTAATATATAAAACCCTACTATTGTGAATGTGTCCATCAGCAGGACCTATTGATATAGTCTTTTCCGTAATTATAGTGCTTGTTTCGACTATTTTCAGTATCTTTTCGATGTCAACTTTTATTTAATAACAACTTAATTACAGTCCAAGGAGAGTATGTCAATATTTTACGACCTGCGTATTAATCACGACAAACTTTATGGCCGCTGTGATCCTGTGATGCGTGCGTGAGACGTAGTTGAGAGAAGCCATAAAGTTTGGCGCAAGTATTAAACAGTACCATGTTTTGTTAGCAGACCAGCCGTGGTGCAGGGTCGTTGTCGCGCCGTGTTCAGCTACCAGCCGGCCAACGTCGATGAGTTGCCACTGTGCGTGGGCGACGTCCTTGAGGTGCTAGGAGAGGTAATCCCCTTACATTATTTAGGTTAGGTATCTACTTACATCTGTAATCTGGAGTGGAGAAACAGAGTGATAACTTTTTATGAACAGTGATTTTACACCATTTCACAGTTTTATGATGACTGATGACCTAATAGACATTGAAATTGTACACCATTTC
Organism: Hesperia comma; assembly: GCA_905404135.1. Taxonomy (NCBI): domain Eukaryota; kingdom Metazoa; phylum Arthropoda; class Insecta; order Lepidoptera; family Hesperiidae; genus Hesperia; species Hesperia comma. The sequence goes on along the minus strand of FR990021.1, from coordinate 6,174,313 downwards.
AGATTTATTTGATGACCTATTCAAACGTAGAGATGTGTTTATTATTAAATTTTATCAAATGTAATGGAAATCATCATCGCAAACTATAACTGTCCCACTGCTCGGCACGGGTATGTCTCAGAATGAGAAGGTAAAGGACATAGTCCACCACGCTGCCCAAGTGCGGATTGGCGGACTTATAGTAATGGAAATGACATGTTGTGAATTTAAAACTAATGTCTCAAGTATTCTTATGATATGAAAGGTTAAAAGACGGTTTGAACATAGGTTTGATATAGGTACAGCTACAGCCATTAGTAATGTGCTCTTAGTGAATGTGCGTAGAAATTAATGTCTTGTAAGTTACATAGGGACTTTTACCGAGATCGTTTATAATTATTCATGTTAAGTATTTTTTTGAAGCAATGGCGTAGTGTAGGTAATTTAGAAAAATATTAGTTCGGTGATGTCCTCTAGAATTTGATCATATTACATTTTGTCAACAAATAATGATTCAGTTCTTATTTTATAACGTCCAACTTGAATTTCGGTACCAATAACATTTTTATAAGAAGTTTACCTTGGCTCTAAGACTAACCATTATGTAAACTCTCTGATGCTGCAATCGATAAATTACATTATTTACAAAGGTTCAGATCGTTTTTTAAATAAAAAACACGTTTGTATATTAAATTAGTGAAGTCGTAATCATTATGGTAAGGAGGATTTTTTGAAGGTTTCAAGGTGCTTGCTGTTACAAAATGATGTTTGATTTTACGAGTACATGTTTAAGGACTTCGCACATTACAACGACTCCACGCCAACGCGGTTACGGAGCAACTCAAATGTAAGCATTCAATTATGATCCTTATATCTTAGGCGTTACGGTTGAATTTCGAGTGTACACTTAGAAAACGTGGACTACTCCCCACCCTCTGCTCACCGACGCCGTTCACACTCGAAATTCAACCGTGACGCCTAAGATATAAGGATCATAATTGAATGCTTACATTTGAGTTGCTCCGTAACCGCGTTGGCGTGGAGTCGTTGTAATGTGCGCAGTCCTTTATTCTATTAGATTAATAACGTATTTACCACCATATACTTACCATAGGTGTGAAGGTCTGTTGTTGTAAACAATACGTTATGTCATTTAAAAGTATGAATAATATAATTATGTCGCGTTCATTAATGTGTTCGCGTGTAAGGGCCCCATTACCTACTTTTAGTACGAGCCAATCTGGCTCTCCTATTTTGCTAAGCTACAGTTCTTAGCTGAGTCACGCAGTATGTTTGTCTATGTGGTTAGCTAAGATCCTCTACTGCTGTGAAGTAGGTACCAAATAACCGTCCGTGTGCCGTACGACAAACGTACCGATTCCGCACTGCAGTCGTACGACACGAAACGCATAAATTGAAAGAGCCCCAAAAGTCTGCAAAATCCGCACTTGGCTAGGGTGGTGGACTAATTTCTAATTTCGAGATGCGAAACTCAATAGTGGGCCATAATAAATTGAAATAATATTAAGCTGTAATGATGCGGCATAATGAAATTCCAAGACTACTTTAGATGCTCGGCTGAATATTTACATATTTGTTTATTCATATCATATTTATCCATTTCTTTTTCAATGCACGCACAAATACAGATAAGATATCGTTTTACGGTCTATTCGTATTCGCATGTCTGTCTTTCTTGCCGAGTACATAAACGGGGCGTTATCAATGGTTGCATTTCCTTATACATCAGTTTGAGGACAGCCACGACAAGGAAAGAGGATTTCCGTTGGTGTTAATAAAGGAGACGCATTATTATTGCGGGGAGAAGAGAAATGTATCTGACCTGATAATGTGCTCCGATTTGGACGATGACAGGAGGCGTCATTTAGCTCCCCTTGACTTTACGTATGAGTCTGCATCCGTTGTGGTCTGTGAGGTCGCATCGGATACGTTATTTGCGTCATTTCACACGTTTTTCGCTTAAGCTCCCACAATTTTTTTTTCGTGCGTTTAAAACATGGCGATGGCGCATCTAACGTTTTATATCTCTGTCTGTTTCCACTCCTTTTTGACAGCTGCCTTCTTTGTTCATTGATACAGTGGTTCTTTCAGCAAATCTCTTATTTCGTCACTTCATCTCCTTGGTAATCTATTGCCCTCTACTCTGCTGCTTTGAAAAACCTCATATCATAATTTTATCATAAGGTATTACACCTAATACAGACTAGTACTAGTTAACAGTATTATACGTGTGCCTTATCCCCAGGTGGAGGAAGGCTGGTGGCAGGGGCGGCGTCAGGGTCGCGTGGGCGTGTTCCCCTCCAACTTCGTGGTGATGCTAGAGCCGCCGCCCGCCCTCACCACGCCGCCCTTCGAGCCAGCGCCCGCCCTTCCGCCTAAACCGGGTCGGTGTTGTTATCTTATATATTTTATGTAAATACTTGTTCTAATAAAGAAAAGTTTTGAAGTCTGTAGCTTGTACATTTAGGGTAAAACTAAAAAGGTACCTAATGCCAACAAACTGGCAAATAGAAACATGAATAAACTGAGAAAACTTACAAAAAAATTAAGGGATGCAATAGAGCATTGTATTTTACTATTAAGCAAGCTTTGACATACCTAATGTTTTCCTTCACCGAAGCAAGCGATTATTAAATAATAAGGACATAAATTTTTAAAATTTTCATTCATGTGTGTGCATTCCCACCCATTCTCCTCTATTCAGCAGTTTAACATTAAAACCAATTACCTCTCTCCTCCACTTTACCTCTCTTAACTCTACTCCACTGAAAGCGAAACCTACCTGCAGCCAACTTAACATTATCATACTCCCTCACAGTAAAAGAACAATGTCGCGTTCTATTCCCCTACACGGCGGTGAACGAAGACGAGTTATCGCTGGCGGAGGGCGAGATAGTGACGCTGGTGTCCAAGGACACGTCCGACCGCGGCTGGTGGCGCGGCGAGCTGCACGGCCGCGTCGGCCTGTTCCCGGATAACTTCGTGCAGCTGCTGCCATCTGGTGAGTGGTTTGCATGCTAAAGTAGATCTTATTATGGGGGGTTAAGGTTCATTTTAGATTATGAGTAAATTTTACTTAGGATGTTTTGGATTACTGATTACAATTTGTAATGTATCTTAATCAGAGGGCAGGAAAGCTGGTTTTGTGTGGGATTTAATTAAAATGGATTCCATATCGAACATGAACATATAGTATAAGTCCTGAAAGGTTTGCAATAAATAAAAATGTAATTTTTGAGTAAATCAAGATTTAAGTTCAACACATTGTTTTATTTGGATTACTAAATCTTAAAGGATATTTATAGTAACAGTAAACTTATCTTTAAAGAGCAAGAAAATATCCATCATGTGATCAATTTGGTAGTGTCAACTCAATTTCGACAGTTCCGAAGTTCAAAGTTCAAGCCGTTTTGCTGTCGCTACTTTATGTCTAGGGGATTGGTCTGGAGGGAATGAACATCATTTTTCACCAAATGCACGGACTCTTTATACTCTACTTTTCTTCTGTTTTCATATAAAACACTAATAACATCAGAACACACGATCACTTATGCGTAACAACAAACGATAAATTAAATTGTTAATTCTCTCGTATGATAAGTATTAAGATCATAATATTATGAAAGAAAGAAAGAATAAATATCGGATATTTTCTTTCTTTCTTTCTTTCAAAAGATCATATTACGAATATCGATAATAATAGTTATTCAGGTCTATCGCCCGTTATTTTTAAACTGTTCATACAAAGTTATTGCTTGGCGTAAAATATCATATCGCGTTAGTACTTGCGTGCTACTTTATACTAATTATGTTAGTGTTGTTCGCCCACGAGGTTTATAATACCACAGAATGCGTAAAGAATAGATGTGCATAGTTCATTGATTCATTTCTTGATAGGAGACCGCAAATGATTAGTATTATTATTAGTAGTATGTATTATTTAATGTTGTGATATAATAATTATGTATTATGTAAATAAAAAAGAAGGGGTAAGTGTGTTCAGGACACGTTAAATAGCCCTTTGTAATGCTCTCATTGGATAGTGGAAATTTTAAATTCTGCAATATTAATGGCATGTATCAAGACATATAAGTCCCAAGTTACTAAGGTATCTACATAAAAGGTAAAGTAGTTACTAGTTAAGTGTCCTGGGGTGTTTATATAATATTGTGTTGTTTTTTTTATAAATATTGTTAAGTCAAACTAGCATAATAAGTTTAATGCAATGACAGTAAAAAAATAGATAATTTCCTTATAGGACATTTAATAACCCTGCTTTGTTTCTTTATTGGGGGATGGTAGATTCATCAGAATATACCTTACTTCCGCGTGGTTGCATTTTAGTTTTATTAACCGACTTCAAAAAAGAAGGAGGTTCTCAATTCGACCGTATATATGCTTTTTTTTTATGTTTGTTCAGCGATTTTTTCGTCGTTTGTGGGCCGATTTTGATAATTATTTTTTGTTATAAAGTAGATATATGCGCAGTTGGGTCCTTTTAAAAGGATCACCAGGATCTGATGATAGCATCTTGGAGAAATCGAGGGCAACTTTCGAAAATTGTAGGGACGACTAGTGTGTTTGTTAATGTTTTCATAAGTACATGAACGCGCTACAATTTCATGAAGGTCTGGAGTCGATCTGATGAAGCCGAAAGACAGTCGAGGGAACTCCTCAACGGTTTACTATAGTTATCTAGTGTTTGGGCTTGATTAATTTGTAGTGACGAGAACTTTACACCTACATGTTGAATTAAGCGCCATCTGGCGAGTAGTTTTTGAGTTATCTCTGCTTATCGAGGTTGAAGTCGGTTATTTTTTTTGTAAAAAGCAATTATGTTCGTATTGAAATATATTTTATTTCTCAGTACAGCCCCTATATCAGTACTTATGTATCCGACACTTAAAGCGTGTATTTATGATGTCACTTCTGTCGGATATCAATTCCGCGCAAGATTCGATGTGTTGCTATTGACATTTCTCATGAAGGTTGTCCGAGTCGTGATTTTGCGTAACTTAGCCTCATCGCGCTGTCGTAGTCGTTTATTTTTATAGTTACGTTTAGTAAGCGTTGATGCAATATTGTATCCGCATCGCGGTTACTGCGAAATTGACTTAGTTCCAAAATGGGAGTAGAAAGTGAGTGATATTCGGTGAAAAATTGTTATTGTTAAGCGGTTCTTTATTGATATTGTGGGCGATTGTGTTATTTGTGAATTTAGAACGGTGCTAACTAATGTAATTGTAGGATATTGTAATTGAATTAGCGGTACATTAGATAAAATTGTCGCATATATTATTTTAACAGATTGCTTGAATGTCCTTGTTTTACTTTACATTCTAAATGTTTTGACTAATGCTTTGGTCACAGCTTATGAATATAAGTATCTATTTATTGTTAAATAAGTTATATTAACACTGTTTATGTTCTTATATGTATGTTTATGATATTTTTATGGTTGTTGTATTATTACAGATATGTATATGTATTATTATTATTGTTTAAATCTTTATTATAGACTATCGTTATAAATAAAATAACACTTCGTTTATTTTTCGCATTATATGGTCACTGTCAAGGTTAATGAACGTAAAATGTGCATAATATAATATATCGATTATATTTATGTTAAGTATATAAATTTAGATGAATAATTAAATGCTTATTTATAGATTAATTTATGTATTATGTTTGATGTTCGCTTTTTATTAAACAATTATGACTAAAGCAACAGGACTGCAAGTTGTTCAATAACGCGGGTACTTTATTCTATTAACGGTTTTGGGTGAAAGGACAATTTGTAATATTAAAGTGACATAAGTGTTTCTAATCTGTGCATGTTGACTTCAATGGAGACCTGTGCGTAATGCGTAATAAAATCGTGCTTTCTCTAATACTTATCGGCGTATACTTAATACACATAGCGTTATATATTTATGAAGTGTTTAAAAAGATAATTAAAAACGTGGAATACATTTTTACAATTCTATTAGATGCGACGAACAATAAGATCTCACCGGCGCCGGAGGATGAGGGTAAGCCGGAACGACCGCCCGCGAAGACAACTAACGCCATCTATCCGGTACTCAACAAGTATTCAGAAAAGACTGCCTCCGTCAAGGAACTCACCACGTCTAAAATAAGGTTTGTTATTATAATACTTTTTAAGACACTATTTTTGAAGGCGCACCTATTACAACAGTTTGGAATTGCGTGTCGATTTTATCGCATTTCTCGATCATCACCGGTTATACATAAAAGTTTTTAAGGATTACATAAAAGTTATCTTCAATACTCATACACCGAGAACATGCATATCTGTTACATAAATATTTGCCCCGGCCGGGAGCGAACCTGGGATATGGGGTCGTCAATCTTACTGTTGTTCTTTTTCACGTTGTATGTTGAACGAAATGCACTAACCGAAATTATTTTTATGGAACTAAGGTAGCAAACGAGTATGAAGCACCACCCTTTCGCTTATTGATTTAAGATAGATTTTAACATCATTGGCAATCCCTGTTCCAATTATGAGTTTATATTTCCGTTCTTGGTCTGAGTATGTATTTGTATTGGGTTTTTACTAATTATGTATATTAATTTTTGTCCATCAGTATGCACAAGGAGAGCACAATAAGCAAGGAGAGCAGCACACAGAGTACAGTCACGCACACGAACAAGAGCGAGTCGGAGAAATTGGTGCACAGCAAAACGACCACAGATGGCGCTGCCGACCTCAAGTTCTCCGATGAAGAAATATATGCGTCCAAGTTCTCAGCGGTAAGGGACATTAACGTTTTACGTAGATGAACCTAAAGCGTAGTTAATGGTAATGTAATTTTGATAAACGGCACTGTGGAAACTAGTTTGAAAAAAAAGACTTCCCGCTGTCCTTGGCACATTTGTGTACTTCTCTTATCTATATATATCTATAAAACTCAAAGGTGACTGACTGACTGACTGACTGACTGACTTATATAGTGATCTATCAACGCACAGCCCAAACTACTGGACCGATCGGGCTGAAATTTGGCATGCAGATAGCCACTATGATGTAGACATCCGCTAAGAAAGGATTTTTCAAAATTCATCCCCTAAGGGGGTGAAATAGGGGGGTGAAGTTTATGATTTTCGACTGATTGAACTGAACGTACAGCCCAAACCACTGGACGGATCGAGCTGAAACTTGGCATGCAGGTAGATGTTATGACGTAGACATCCGCTAAGAAAGGATTTTGATCAATTCAACCCCTAAGGGGATAAAATAAGGGATGAAAGTTTGTGATTTTCGACTGATTGAACTGAACGCACAGCTCAAACCACTGGATGGATCGGGCTGAAATTTGGCATGCAGGTAGATATTATGACGTAGACAACCGCTAAGAAAGGATTTTGATAAATTCTACCCCCAAGGGGATAAAATAGGGGATGAAAGTTTATGATTTTCGACTGATTGAACTGAACGTACAGCCCAAACCACTGGACGGATCGAGCTGAAACTTGGCATGCAGGTAGATGTTATGACGTAGACATCCGCTAAGAAAGGATTTTGATCAATTCAACCCCTAAGGGGATAAAATAAGGGATGAAAGTTTGTGATTTTCGACTGATTGAACTGAACGCACAGCCCAAACCACTGGACGGATCGGGCTGAAAATTGGCATGCAGATAGCCACCATGATGTAGACATTCGCTAAGAAAGGATTTTTCAAAATTCATCTCCTAGAGGGGTTAAATAGGGGTGAAGCTTAAACGAATTCCACGCGGGCGAAGCTGCGGGCATAAGCTAGTCTTGGGATATAATTTATAATGAGTTATTAAATTTATTGTAAAAGATATTTTCCTTGTTTCTATTGTTACTTACAGTTAAGAAACTACCTGTTTATATGCCACAAAAGTTACACAAAAGCTCCACACAAATCACATATTTTTGCCATCTATTACCTAATTAAGATTAAGTAAGTACTCAAAATAGTATTATTTGGTTCTAAAGACAATTAAAAAAATATTTACTATCTCGCCAGCCTAAGAAACCGTCAGTACCGTTGAAGAAAAGTCCAACGCCGACGTCGGGCGTCGGAGGATTGTTCAGTGGCCTTAAGAATAAAATGATGTCGTCAGATAAGTAAGTATCGTTACATTAGTAAGTGAAGATAAAACTTTTTACCCTTTTTAACCCCCCACGCAAATAAAGGATGTTTGATTGAGGGGTGCGTGATTCATTTGACCAGTCTATGAGTGTCTATCTGTGGCACTACAGCTCCAGAATGAATGAACTGATTTGAATGCGGTTCTTTCCTGTATTGTGTGTATGTCGCGGGGTCGGTCGATAGTTGGACCGACACCCAGTAGCTAACTTCGTCGATCTTAGGATTAATGTAAGTTGCCGGGCTATGAATACTACAAGCCCGATTGAATAAGATGAACATTGTAATTGTAACATACCTAGACCGTTACTATACTACCGACCGATGAGCTTGCTGGAATTATATCTATTTACCGCACGGTGCGCATTCTCTACGTGTAAAAATACACCGATGAATCGAAGTCGACCGCGAATTGCTCGCAGATGTCCGCCGTAACGCGAGACGACTCGCTAATCGGTTTAATTGCGTAACTTGGTCGTTGTGATACTGTATAATTAGGTAAGGTAGAACCAGAGTGGTCCAAGTGACAATTTTAACTTTTCGAGAAAACGAGGGAAACGCGTTTGTACTTATTGTAGCGAAACTAATAACTTTTAACTTGTAATTCTTTATTGAAATTACAGCTAACAAGTTAGATTAAAGTAATAAGATATGTTTAATCACAATCATTTGTATTTAGTATAACAAATTTATGGTTTTTCACAAAAAAATGCACACGGACCACTCTGGCACAAACAAAAATTTAAAAAATTTAAAAATTCTTGCACATGGACCACTCTGGCACAAACAAAGATTAAAAACTCTAACAAATTTATCTATATGTCCGTAATCTACTTATGTTTGTGCACGCTAATCTCAGAAACGACTGAACAGATTTTTATGGAACTTTCACTTGGAGATAGATGAGGTTGTGGAGAATCATATTAGCTACTCTTTATTCCGGAATTCGGGATTCCCGCAGGAAAAACTATTATTCTCAAACGAAGTCGCGGTTTCAGATTTTTATGGGACTTTCGTTGGAGAATAGAGAAGGTTGTGGAGCAACACATAAGTAGGCTACTCTTTATTCGGAATACCCGCCACATTGGGATTCATGCGGGAAAAAATACTGTTATCGAATGAAGTTGCGGACTTTCACTGGGAGATGGAGGAGGTTGTGGCGCAACATGGAGGCTACTCTTTATCCCGGAATTTTGTGACATACTGAGTTTCACGCGGGCGAAACCTCGGGCACAGCGGCGCAGCTAGTATATTAATATGATTCAGAACTAACTTTTTACAAAAAAATAACCGACTTCAAAGTCAAGATAACTCAAAAACCACCGGCCAGATGTCGCTCCAATGTACAAGGTACCATAATTATGACAAGCACTACTTTTACTTTACCTTCGAACAAAAAAGAATCTAGTGAAAATTCCATAACGAACCGTTCAGCCGTTTCTGAGATCAGCAAGCACAAACATACTACAAACAAATAGAAAAGATAAAAAATAACTTATTCACCGATCCTTTTTTTATTTTTTTTTATCTTTGTTGGTAAGTTTGTGACCCCATAACTTCGTGTTGGGTAAACCGATTTTGATAATTCTTTATATCCTTGAAAGATGGTGCTTGTGGTATGGTCCCATATAAATTTGAGCGACATCTGACGAGTAGTTTCGAATTAACTTGAATAATGTGTAAGGATGTTTTGTACTGTATACTTATGTTTTTTTCCTGATAACTTTTTACTGGGTGTTTAGATTTTTTTGATTCTCTTTTTATTTGAAAGCTGGTACAGTGCAAGTGGTTCAATGCAAGTATCATTGTAGTCTCATATGAATTTGAGCGGCATCGGACCAGTAGTTTTTGAGTTACTCTTAATAATGTGTATTTAATTTATGATCGTTACCTCATAATTTGTCACTAGATGCTTCGATTTTGATAATTCCATTTTTTATTCGAAAGCTAGTACCTACTTGACGTGTGGTCATATATAATTTTCAGCGACATCTGACGAGTAGTTTTTGAGTTATCTATACTTTTCGATTTTGAAGTCGGTTATTTTTTTGTAAAAAGTTATTGTATTATTTGAAAGCTGGTACTTGTCGGTGGTCCCGTGTAAATTTGAACAACTGACGATTGGTTTTTGAATTATCCTTAATGTGTATTTATGTTTGTTATCTCATAACTTTCTACTGGGTATTCCAATTTTGACGATTCATTTTTTACTTGAAAGCTAAGTGTATGTAACTCAAAAACAACTTGTAAGATGTCACTTATATGAGACCCCACGTCAAGGACCTACTTGCTTTTGAATAAAAAAATAATTTAAAAAGTCGAAGCACCCAGTGTTAAGATATGAGGTAACGACCATAAATTAATTACACATTATTAAGAGTAACTCAAAAACTACTGGTTTGATGTAAATCAAATTTAATTTAACGGAACCACACGACAAGCCCAGGCTTTCAATTAAAATAAGAATCGTCAAAATTGGAATACCCAGTACAAAGCTATGAGATAACAAACATAAATAAGGATAAATCAAAAACTACTCGTCAGTTGCTATTCAAATTTATACGGGACCACCGACAAGTACCAGCTTTCAAATAATACAATAACTTTTTACAAAAAATAAACGACTTCAAAATCGAGAAGTATAGATAACTCAAAAACTACTCGTCAGATGTCGCTGAAAATTATATATGACCACACGTCAAGTAGGTACTAGCTTTCGAATAAAAAAAGGAAATATCAAAATCGAAGCATCTAGTGACAAGTTATGAGGTAACGATCATAAATTAAATACACATTATTAAGAGTAACTCAAAAACTTTATGTAGAGGTTATCTCGACGGACCAGTACCGATAAGCGCTGGCAGATCAGCGCCGGTAACCAGCTTTCTACTTGAATGCGCCCTTACATTGCACTTTGATCAAATAGTCTTTTCACAAAATTAGAACCATAATCATCCAAGTACAGATTTGTCACTTGGACCAGTCTGGCACACTAAGATTTTCCAAATTCCATTAAGTCCAAAGTGAGAGGTTGCGTTTTTTCCTAGACAATGTTTCTAAATGACAATTTAATCAAAGTGGAATAAAAGAATATAGAATTTTGGACATGTTTTTGCCAAAATCGGGTTTTTTTCAAAAATGTCACTTGGACCACTCTGGTTCTACCTTACACAATTATGATTTTGTAACGCTTCATTAAATTAACTTCGTTAGGGACCCACTCTGCTGAAGTAGCCTCAATTGCGAAGTACGATATGCGTTTGATATGATTTAATTATTCGGACGCAACGCATTTGAAGTGTTTATTTATTAGTTAGGTTTGATGAAATAGTATTAATAAAGTTATTAGCGATTTTGAATAACATTGTCTTATTGTTGTTTTTTCACGCTGTATATGTTCACCCCGCAATTGACGCAAAGTGTATTTATAATTATAAATAAGCAAATTAATCGTTTTCTACTAACAAATATAATATTCATATTAAAACAAATTCTCCTTCACAGTTAAGTCACATAAACCATCAATCGCTAACTGTCCTTAGCAACTAAAGCAATTCCGAAGTCTTTCAACCCATGACTAACAACACAACACTACCTTCCAGAGACAAATCAGCAGAGAAGCAGTCGCCGAATCTATCTAGCGGCAGCAGCAACGGCGAGTGGGACCGGCCGGACGGCGGCGCGGCCAGCAAGCCCACTGGTGGGACTACCCCCACGCCCAGTGGTGGTGGCAATACGTTTGATCATGTCGAGAGGAACTCTATACTCAACGATCCTCGGGCTGGCAGGTATGTTTATTTGTAGGTTTGAGAAAACCCTCTAATAAGTTGATTATTATCAAACGCCCAATCTGTCCTCGTACTCCTCTGTGAACTGATTTGTGAGTGTGTGTGTGTCTTTTTTAATTGAAAGCTTGCGCTGGTTTTTAGCTATGTTTGGTAGGAATCGGTCTAGCAGTTTGAAGAGTACCAGCTCTTTTCCAGAATGATGTAAGGGTTTTTTTGGCATAAAATTACCTACATAATTATATTATTAAGATCTGTAAAGGCGTTTGATGATTATCAGTTCATTAGAGGATCTTTTGGACGAGAGTTGTTTTTTGTGTTGTAAATTCACTGATATTTGAAAAGCAAACAAAATGGCTTCCATGCGGGCCCACCCGCAGACAACAGCTAGTGACGTGTACATAAAAATACGTAAAATAATAGTCTGTTATTTTGGTATTACAGAGCGAAAGCGCCCCGTCGTCGGCCGCCCAGCCAGGCGCTGCGAGACGATACTCCACAACAGATTGGACTCAGTAACGGTCATGAAGGTATTTAAGTTGTAACTAATTAGCGAAAATATAGTGAGATGAGTAGGAGTGTTGTAATGACAGATAGAAATCAGTCTTGGAGAAAATCATGGATTAAAGTTATCGAGCGGTGAAAAAACGACGTTTATGGGGAGATAATAATAATACCTACATAAGTATTTGATTCACAATACCTACCCACAGGAAGATCTTTAATTTAATAAGAATCTTTTATGCTTTCTGGAATTAAAAATTTGAAAGTTCCTCAAACAATCTGCCTCCTCAAGCCATTAATCGTGAAAAGTTATTAGACTGACAAAGTTACTTTCGCATTTATAATATAATATTAATTAGATGACAACGATTTTATACAGTTTTACAAATTCATGTCATAATTTCAGTGCCAGTGGACAAACCGCCACCCGCAGATAAAGCCGAAGAGATCCGACCGCGGACCAGAGAGTGGGAGAAGCACAAAGCGCCGTGGATGGAGGAGCTCAAACTCAACCAGGCTAAGAAGACCAGCTTCGTGGCCGACGGCAAGTCCCGGTCGGTCTCCGCGTCTTCTGAGGCCGGCGCTAGCAGAGCAGGCAGCACTGACAGGTGAGTGTTCAAGTTAAAAACGAGTTTATTACGTGTTTAAGTTAGGTTGGTTGTAAGCAAATTTACTTACGGCTTTTTGAATTTTGGTGGTCGATCTGCTATGTATCGGCGCTAGTAGAAAAGTCAGCACTGATAGGTGATGGTCCACGCTAAAAAGAAGTTAATTACCAGTGATCACGGTTCAGTTAAGCTTGTAAGCAAATTTACTTAAGGCGTTTTGAATTTTGGTCATCTATCTATACTTTGATGACAGGGCGGAAAGCTGATATTTGTATGGGATGTTATTTAAAATAATTGTATATTGATGTGGATACTGTGTATTGGACACCCGGTATTTGAAGCTGTTTATTGGAAACTGGATTTTGCAGCCCATTTACAATTCAAGTAGTTAACAGGTGCCCAAACCTACAAATATGTAATTGTTTCAATTATTGCATGGTCTTTGATTCCTTCAAACTAATCATAATGAATATTACTACCAAATATAAATAATTGTGAAATTTTTCAAAAATGTGTCAGTCTAAAATTCAATGATGAACTTTTCAGAACTAGGTATGTCTAACGAATTCAATTTCACAACAGTGTTTGGGTTAACAACAAATTATTGCATAAAATAAACAGACATTTTTTATTAAATTTAAATGACTGCATTCTTAGCTCATTGCTAACAGGATTTTTCCCATAACATATATTATATTATCCCATAACATATATTATTAACATAACATACATTTATAAATAGTTAAGGCGATTGCGTCCCAATAGTGACGCAATCGCCTTGACTATTTATAAACGTGATGTTATTTAATTAATTATATTGATGTCGGTTTTCATCTGTGACTAAGACATTTATAAGATTATAATTGTTTTATAACATATTTAACATAATATATTATCATTTCGATTTTGTGGTATAAGTTTAAACAATAACATAAATAATTATATTAATATTCTGTGTAATGTATATTAATATGTAGGTATTATATGTATTTTGAATATAATTTCTCTGTTGTTTGCGCCTCACTTGTCAACATATAGGTCGTTCTCAAGTAGACGGTACAAGAGTGGCAGCTATCACAGGTAATTTAAGGAACTACATATAAATATATTATATTTGTTATAGTTTTGGGCCTGCTTTAACATAACATATTCGGAAAATTTCATTTTTAATAACTTTAAAATACTATAATGTTATGTTCTTCATACACCATACCAACTGAGCTATAAGCTTAAATTTTATTATTTTAGTTTTTAGTTTAATATATTAATGTTATGTTCATATTTATCATTTTACTAATTTTATTACATGTCTATATATTCATTATATCTTCATATTATTTTAGAAACTGATGCCTAAATAGATGTAGTGAATGAAGGCTTTATGGTATTTATTCATTCAATTTAAATATCAATACTGATATATTGAAAATAGTATTCATATTTATTATTATGATGAAATGTTTATTAATATTATTGATTGATAGTGTATGATGACCAAAAGTAAATGAACAATGTTTTGAATAATGTAATTAACAAGTTTTTAGTTTCAAACTTCATTGGTGTTCCGTTCCAGGATTCTCGACTGCGGATTGGAGGAGAAACGATCGACGCATTCCATGGAAATGTCTAAAAGCACTTCGTCAATCAGCAATAGGATATCGGTCCTAGAGAGTTTGGAGTCAAGTTTAGAGGTGAGTAATTAGTATTTTTTATTAATATTTTTTTATATAAACGCTAGCATACTCACACCCATCACACTAGGATAATGAAACAAATCACTAACACCCCGTTTGTAAAGTGACCCAAGAACAAATGTTTATCTGCCATATATGTAAATATCTGCCCCGGCCATGCTGGCCAAACCATGAACCCTAGCTTTGTAGGTAGGGCTACTATCATTCATCATATTAGGTGTCCGAAAAATTATTTTTGGCATCTGATAACTTAAATAAGTGTGGGTACATGTGTATATGTCTGATACAAAGATAAATCCTCACACTTCCTATTCAAGAAGTGTGCTTGGCTAAGTAAACACTAGTGTGAAGTATGCCATATCAAATGGACCAATCACAGAGCTGTATTAAATCTATAAGACGTCATAGATAAGTACAGTGCGCCCAACTTATCTCTGAAATGGCAAAAATTGGAACTAACGAAAGGTCATTCATAAGTACGTTGTGGTCATTCATCTGTCAGTTACTAGTGTGCAATGATTGGTCAAATGAATGTCAAATGCGTCCGACAGCGCCTCTTTCGTTTCAATCTTAAGTTGGGTTTACTATAAGCTTATGTTTTTGTTTATGAATTGGACGGCTTGTCACGAGGAACGCATAGATAGTTAGCGTTCCTTGCACAGTGTTGTTTTATTACTTAGCCAAGTACGCTTCTTGAATACCGCTGTAAGGGTATTTCCGACACCAAAACAACTTCGACACCACATCTACCACAACATGTTTCCAGGCGAAAGCCCGTCACTCGCTGGAGCCGCGCAAGGAGCCGACGGCGGCGGCGCGCGAGGAGCCCCCCGCACCGCCTACGTCGCGCCCGCCCGCGCTGCACTCGCCCACCGCTGCCGGTACGTTATCAGCAGCCCACTGTCCCACTGCTGGGCACGGGCCTCTTAGAATGAGGAGGTTAAGGCCATAGTCCACCACGCTGGCCAAGTGCGGATTAAAACTTGAAAACTCTCCAGCATGCAGGTTTCCTCACGATATTTTCCTTCACCGTTACAGCGAGTGATATTTAAATGCTTAAAGCGCACATAACTCCGAAAACTCACAAGTGCGTGCCCTGGGATTTGAACGTAGACTCCCCGAGTCCGGGGCCAAATTCTAGCCTCTAAAGTGTAGGCTTTCACCGCTTCTCACTTCTATTCACGATCCATCTGTTGTCGGGGTTTCTGACATGCATCAAAGGCCCGGGGTAAATTAACGCTCGTGTGTGATAGTCTGATAGCTGACGAAAAATTTAGATATCTTATTAGAGCCATTTCTTTTACCGTCTGTAGTCACTTTTCATCAGTCTGAAATAGGTAGATATCTTACTACAAATAATACAAAAGTTAAAAAGAAGGATCTCAAAGGCGGTCTCCATTTATATGTCAATGTGTGCGAGTCCGATTCGGTTTTATTTTTTTATGATAATTACTCATATTGAATGTTGATAAAACTTAATTACAGGTCGAACGCTCACAGCAATGTTGGACGAGATCAAGAAACCGCAAGCGCCGGCGCCGCCCACCGCAGTACGAACGGACCTCCCCAACCTGTCTCCCAATAGAATGGAGAGGACTGTCACGACCTCTGAGAGGACCGAGGCCTCCACCAAACTCTCAGCTGGCGTCGAGAGCCATAAGTCCAACACAGAAAGAACGGAGAGCATAGAAGAGAAAGTGGCAGAAAAAGAGAAGGCAGACAGGCCTCCGAGTGCCCTGGACAAGGGAGGCACTTTGGAGAGGAGGCATACGAAGGAGAAATTGGAGACGAGCGAAGGCGCTGACGCGTTGATCGCGCAGCTCAGCAATAGGGTAAGTGAAGATTTTTTGGGTTGTAATGACTTCCACAAAGTTCAAGCTAACCTCACCTGCTTTGTTATGGCATAAAACCTGAGTAAGTCTGATTGCGGACAGTGTTAGATGTTAGTTGGTCAGTTTGTTAGTGAGAGTAAGGACTAGGGCACTAGAGACTATTAGTGATAGTCTGTACTTTGTTGTTGGCAAGGGTCCTGTGGACACAACACAAAGACAAGAATACACACACAGATCGAGCAGTATTATTAGGGTCGGGCCACATTGATCGACGGCCTTTCGCATTTTGCCGATTGAAAAGGAACACACTATTACGCATTATGCCGATCGCCCGTTTACGGAGCAGTTCGCATCCGTACGGAGCTGTACGGAGGCGTTCGCTTCCGTACGGAACCTCACCACATTACCACAGTATATAAAATTACAGTATGTCCTGTTGACGACACAATTTTTCATCATTTTAATTATCACTACCAAACTGTTACTTTCCAGTGATGGGTTCAAATCATCCAATCGTGAAAATGGTAAATGAGTTTTGAACTCATTTTAAACTCATCAGACAAGTGCTTGTTTTAGAATATAGCTGCAAAAAACGCCTAATTCTGGAAGCCAGGCCTTAACAGATTAAAAAATGAATAAGAAAATTATTGCCATCGTTTTTATACAACAAAAAATATAAGAATAGAAATAAATTTAAAGGTCACCATTAAAACAAAAAATATACTGTATTTTTATACTGTGGTACACCTGTTACGCCGATCATCGTTGCCGTCGGCCGTCGAGCGCCGTCGTCGGCCGATCGCGTTTCGTGTCAGTTCGCCGCCGGAGCGCGTACGGCGCGTCGATGCGAAAGAATGCGTACGGCGTTCCATACTTTACGCTCCTTTTGTATGGAGAAACCGTCGATCGCCGTCGTACAATGTGGCCCGACCCTAAATGTTAACTCATAATTAAATTTTCCGCCTTGCCGGGTATCGAACCCAGGACCTTTAAAGGGATATGATAAACATTATGCCATACTACATGTTAACCATTGCGTCATAAACATTATTATTACGTTGGGGACAAATAAAAGTATCCAAAGTAAATGACATTAATATAAATTAAAATATTTCTTGCAGATATTAAACTTGGAGAAGCTATTAGAAGTACAAAACGCTAAATTCAATGCGGCCATCGACCACCTGAATATAAAATTGACTTTGGAAGTGGAGAAACGCCAGGCCTTACAAGCCGAGATCGAGAAACTAGCACAGTGCGTCACGCAAGTTTAGCACCTGAGGATAGTAATGTGTTCGCAGAGGTGAGCGTACTGTTTGTACTACGGTTCTTGTAGTTGCGCAGTCTAATGACTTTCCATTTCGTAGGTCATGTTGCTATAGTGATTAAAAAATGTATGAATACATTTTTAAACGTTTTTTTCCCGATTGTACTGTTATGTTCAGTTATTTATTGTTAGTTTGTATTGGCGGACGTTATTCGAATGAAGATGGTTAGTGTGGAAAATATTTGATGACTTTGTTTGATTCCTGTTGTCGGTGCAGTTAAAAAATAACCTAATCATCTTACTTTCCACAAGACCAATATCGCATTCTGTTAACGGCTGTTGAAACTGATATATGTTACAGAGTCTAGTGCAGTAACAGTTTGGATGTACTTTCAGTTTGTATTAATTTATGTTGGTAATCGCACGTCATTACTTACTTCTGGTAGAATATTTACTAATTGAAATGAAAATGTAGTTCACTTGTAGGTATTAGGAGATGGAAGATGAATTAATAAGCAATACACATTTTTTTAATATTTCAGAAGATTGGACGAACTTTATTTTTATATAGAAGCTTAGCCCCAACCCCTGTACAAAGTTTCATGCTTCAAACCGTCTGCATTAAGTAAATACGCTCTGAAAATGCAACTAAACTGTATACTCACTTAGAGAGATACTGCACCGCCGCGGAACGACGACGCATCGTATTTTGCGACTTCGCACAACGCAATTCAGATATTTGGATGCGAAGTACTACTATCTATCTGATGGTCACAATTCGAATCGCTTCCATCGTTATTCTTTTTTGTTTTTCTGATGTGTCCTAATCCTAACTCAAGTAGCATGCGTGTAGTGCGGTCCATAACTTTGTAAATTATGGTCCTAGATTTTGTGTACAATGCGTATGCGTTTATACTGTTTGCGTTACGTCAACGCGTTGTAATGCGTTGCGATACGTCGTCGCATCGTAGTGATTGCTCTCGCTCTTTTTTTAGGTACGGTGCGTTTAGCCCTACATTTAACATTTGATAGTGGATGTCAACTGAGAATATTGTGAATTACTTCTGATTTAACGTCAAAATGTATTATTTTATTTTTTATACATATTACAATTTTATAAGCTTCATGGCGCATTTTTAAACGAATAACTTTAGTAGCTAATAGAATAAATATGACACGTTAATTATTTTTATTTTAAGTGGAGACATTGTTATTGTATATAACAGGGTCAATATAATTAGCGTTACGTTAAAAGGTACTTAATCGCTTAGACTTTTTTACTATAACATTGATATGGTACTAAGGGTCAATTGACCTGAGCTATATGCGTACGGTGTAATTATTGCTATTGTAATTGTAAGGATTATATTTGAGTAAATGCACTTTCATTTACATGCAACTGTACTTCACATTAGGCCTGATTAAATGTCGTTTAAATTTTATAATTTGTCTATAGGTCCTTAAATTGTTTGACGTGTATAAACATTGAAAAGGTTGTTGTATTGTATGTTGTATCTACTTAACAATGTAGAATGTTCAAACAGTAATGACTTACAAAATTTGTGCCATCATTTGGTTATTGCATGTTAAGTCATGTAATGTGGCTTGTGATTATTATGAGCGCGAAAAGTATTTAATAATATTAAGAAGCAGCTGTATATCTGATTGTGATTTGCATATTCCATTTTTATTACAACTGCAATTGATACGAGCTATACTATTCCTAATCGTAGTTCTCTAACAGTAAAACATGGTAATTTTCAACCAAAGTATTCCAACGTTTGTTGTAGAACATAAAACATACATCAAGAGCCATATTAATAATTGTAGTTGATATATTTTTGTATTTGTACAGATAACCGAAACACTGTACCTTTTTGTAATACATATCTTCACTTTCTGTTAGATGTTGTAATGGATTCTGTATTTATTGTCGCTTAATACGTAAAACCACCTTTGTAACTTCGTCATGTAAATATATTGTTATAGGATTGTGTTACGCAATGAAATATATGCTTTATTATGTACAATACGGCATGTAATATTTTTTGTTGGTCTTTTCTCATTTTATGTCCTGGCTATATCGTGAAATTGACTTTGTCAGCGCGAGTAGCGGCGAATTAGGTAAGTGTTTTAACTAATTGACAGTATACTGCATATTCAAGCATTTTTGGCCCAACTTAAGACGTTCAGGGTTGAATGATATGACCAAATTCGTCACAAGCAAACATTTAAATTGTTCTCAATATCATGAAATGTCAATTTTACGATCGTGCCACGACAGATACTCAATGAAGTGGAGTGTCTATACGAAGTACTTTCACAGGAGATTATTAAAATATCGTTGTGACATTTTAATGTATCTCTTGCTATTTCGTTTTCGAAATCAATTTAACGGTTCAATGGGGAAGGAAATTGCTATTAGTGGCGTTATTCGATGTTGCGATATCATGTAGTTGTTAATTAATTTTCGCTCCTTGATTAGTTTGTTTTTCACATAATTTACATAGCACATTATTGATTAGATTTTCGATTTTGATCTTCATTAATTTTCCGTAATTCTTTAGAAGGTAAAATTACGTGTTTCCAGAAAACGTAATCCAAAAGGATAATATGCTTTACAATAAAAAAAATCTGTTCAGAGCTTTGCGTTGCCTTCCCCATTCAAATTATATAATAATATTATGTTGGTTCGTCGATGTGCGCTTCATACCACTGTCGTGAGTGAGTATGCAATGTGTAAGTATAGGATGGTTTTAGTATTTGGTTTTGATCGAGATTATTACATTGTCTTGAAGGTGTATGGTTTCTGAAGTTATCCTACCGGCACCTACCGAAGCTTATTGAAGTCTGATGAGGAAGGAGTTAGTATATGTATTACCCAGCCGAGACAACTAGATGAATATCAGACGTGACATCAGCTTCGGAATTTTTAAATAAATTGGTTTTGTTTAAAACAAAATAAAAACTTGTTATATTAGCAACTTACACAAGATAATGGCGTATTTCGCCGTAATTATAATATTAAATATTATACATAGTTAATTTTGAGCATAAAATGGCATAAACACTAATTATTAAACACACATTCTATCATATGAATGTTTAAATTAACAATTGTAAATTGTTTGGTTTATAAGATACCAATGTATGATTGAATCGCATTTTTATTACTTATGTACCTACATGTATTTTCATAAATTATAATGTACCATGTACGAAACGCAAATGTTTACTTAAGAAGACAAGTAAAGTAAATTTCTTCCTCTAATTGTCTTGGGCGGGTAACAGTGAGTAACATAAATAACGCACCTGAAGGTTGTAAAGTTAATTTTGCTACGTAATTCAAGTATGATATTTACCAACGGTAACTATGAACTCTAAAGGTAGAAGAGTTTAGTGTATAGAGGTTGTAGATTTATAGGGTATGTTGTGATAGATATTGCCTGACACCGCTGACATTCGTTTCAATAGTATCTTTATTGTATCGAATGGCTTTAATCGTGCACAAATAGGTCACATGGCAAACTTTAATTAGTTTTGTAATCGATAATCGAAATTCAACTAAAATTTAAGTTTTAAGATTCTGTATTTCCAAGCGGGCATTAATGGTTCCTGCCTGTAAGTTGAGTTGGATTTTTTGGACAAAGTCTACTACGGGAGTCTTTGTGTTTTTAACAATAAAATGTGTGCATATTACACCAACTCAACTAAAATTCAACATCGATTCAACTCATGGAAAGCATTCAAGTTTGAGCTTTGTTTCGTTTCTCTTACGGTCGAATTTTTGGTCGGTTTTGGCTACAGGTATACATTGCCACAATATAGCGCATTGTTTCTCTATAGTTAAATGCTGAAAATTCAACCGTAAAGAACAAAATTTAAAGCTCATAACTGAACCCTTTCCAATGAGATCAATCGGAAAAGAGTTTTAATTGAGTTCATTAATGTGTGTAGATTTTAAATGTTATAATCAGACTGGCAGCCTTACAAATAATAATAAAACATTTAACCGTATTTTTTGTTATTTCAACGATTTTGGTTAAAAACATGCATTTAAAATTGCAGTCTCTATAAACGCATGTTTTAACGTCTCCATTTAATATGGAACCTTACCGTAAAATAAATACATGGCATATTTAATTACTAAATTATCTTTGTAATTAATATATCTAAGTCTGGTAGTCTGACTTTACAATTTAGAATCAAATTTAAATCCATGTATTATGTGATCCAACTGGAAGGCGAGCTATAAGAGGTTTGTTTTATCGTAATTGAGGCCTTACTGAGAGTTACTGTGGCACTTGTTCCGATGTCCTGAAATATTGATGTCATAAAGTTCTTTATTTACATTGTACCATAATGAAAATTATTTGCAGTTATATGTCGCTATCGTCAGATTAGTATATTCTAGATTTATGCTTTAACCGCAGTCCTTCCAGTATAAGTAGACTTATAATAATACGAGTGTTTGAAAAGCGTTTGAAATTCAAATTGGAGATTGGTCCATCGGCCATTATAAAAGTACCTACACATCTACGACTGAAGATATTTCTTGTGAAATGTTAAAAAGAAATGTTTTTTTCAACGTGAACTATTTTTATTTGGGCTGCGATGTTTAATATAATATATTGCAACGAAGCTTTGTATAATGGCCAAACTACGCAATTAATTTTGACGGATTTGTACCTGATACTTTTTCGACTGTGGCTGTTTTATATTTATATTTCGATTCAATGTTATAAGTACAGCGATGCAAGTTGGTTGTGTAAAGCACGGAGCTGAGTGTACACAGGTACTGTACACTTCTATTGTTGATGTTGATACTGTGAATTATGTGATGTACATGTTTATTTCGCTATGTACACAAGGTTATAACGCAATGTACACAAGGTTATAACGCGATGTACATAATTTTATAACGACGAATTAAGATAATGCTAAATTTGAAAAACGTTACAAAATTGTTTTAAATATATTTATGAAGGTGTCAATTTTACTAATATAGTGTCATAATTAAAGGTGATATATTTTTTATTATAAAATAATGCGATGTGCTTTATGCAAGGAACTTCTCATGCTAGCTTCAAGGTGGTTGAAATAATTATTTACGTCGTACATTTGCGACAAAATTCTCGTCATTTTATTCATTACTAGCCAACAATTGCATTTATTTTAGTAATGTTTTTATGTACATAAATATAAAATTCTAATTTCAAAATGTACATACAAAGCTTGTTGGAAAGTACACGTAATAATAAAGGTTTATATAATAAACCAATTACATTACACAATGGAGGACAGATTTTTGAGTATTTTTAGTACATACTTAATTTATTTTAATGTATTCTGTCCCTACTTCATGCATTCCTGAGGTTCTAATGGTTCAGTATATTCATTTTATAAATAATAAAATAAATTTATAACTACAATTATATTGTTTTATTTCATACACATCAAATTATTATTTATGTTGTTTTGGGGTTTTTATCGTGGTAGCAATGCATTTCTTTGTTACTGATGTATGGTGACCACTTATTAAGTGATTTCTATTTGTTTGTTGACCATTTACGAGTACATAAATACAAAATGATGATATTGGTATGAGGAAAAATCTCATTGAACATTATGATTGTGATTTGTCAGTTTAGTGTTTCCTTTAACCCAGTCCATTTTTTGACAACTTTTGTCCAACTTTTGAGTATTTACAAAAGAAAACTCAATAAAATATGTAAAGAGTATAAAATTTATTTTCATTATTTGACAATTATATGGCACTAAGTTTTATTGCAATATTTATTAATATTTGTATAATTAATATTTTCTATTATATTGTGAGTAAAGGCACATTGCTATCCACCAGTCTTGTTACATTTATTTGCAATTAGTAGTTGACTGAGGCACTTTTAAGGTGGTTGTATGGTCAAGCTTACCGCCAGCGCGGGTCAACCACGCCGCGCCGATGAATGTCACTACATAATGTACGTCATGTGATGAACAGCACGCGCGGTTCGTCGGCGCGGGTCTCTTTTATTAATATATTATTATACACTAGCGGCCCGCCCGCGGTTTCACCCGCGTGGATCCCGTTCTCGTGGGAATATATGCATGTATTATACATAAAAACCTTCCTCTTGAATCACTCTACCTATTACAAAAAACCGCATCAAAATCCGTTGCGTAATTTTAAAGATTTAAGCATACAGACAAACAGACGGACAAAAATAGCGACTTTGTTTTATACTATGTAGTGATATATTATAAAATGGTACAAGACACTTGTAGCTCGTGACCCGCGCGTCGCTCAACCACGCTGGCGGTAAGCTTGACTATGCAATCACCACTAGAACTAACGGTTTACTGGATTATAGATAGGTATTTTGAATGGCACTAAAATTTATTATTAAAATAAAATTATTATTTTGGTGTCTGGGCATGGGGAACTAGTATCCCCATAAGGCCACTGCGACCATCTCTGATCTCTTATAGCCATCCCAGTTTTATACTATTAGGTATACACGACCAAGAAGTGCTAGATGAAAAATGGCTAAAATGGTGAAATATTTATTTTAAATTACCGTTATTAATACCCAAAAAACCTTCAATCGTTATAGGAGGAGCAACGTAATGACTTGTTCACTATTAATATATTAGTGACGTAAGCGACTAGTAGTGATGTCTTGTGATGGATATATGGGAGTACATTCTAGTGCCCGATGTCACAAATCACTATTCACGATAAATCTGTTTCCTTCGGACTGCTTGCCTGTGTACTTGTAGTGACATTTTCCATAAGCACCTGAAATAGAAAACAGATACCTACACATGTATTGTGATCTTAAAAAAACTGTCACTCTATATAATGTAATATTATTCGTTTGGAACTAATACGATTACGAAAGTGTGTTTAGATTTTCACTAAAAGCTTGCATACTTCATCCCCATTTAAAATCAGATGGGATTGATGTAAACACAACTTACATTATTTATCACCATTGAGACTTTATGACATACTAATGAGTCTAGGTTAAAAAATAATTACTCAACAATCAAATTAGTACTTATGTGTTAAAAAATAGTAACTGCAACAACTTTGTGGTAACTCACAGACCATAAAGATATACTCGTCCGGCATGAGAGTTGTGAACATTTAATAAAAAATTATCAATGGAATGGTTTTTGATTAAATTGCAAATAATTCAGAGAAAATATATTTTCAACCTTATTACCTCTATGTTTCCCCAAAGAAGCTAGGTCGACTGGCAAGGGTTTCTGTTGGACAGTCGATAAGGGCTGATTTGGGCTGTCGACCGCGTCGTCTGGTGGTCTCCGAACCCTCATAAACTGTCCCCGAACGAACGCTTCAGACCGTTCTTTAGCTGACACTCGCCGGGAGTCCAAAAACTGCAGGTTCCTTAACTTGTGAATGACGAAGTATCTGCAAGTTATATGTAGGTCAGGGTTAACTCAAAAAAGGGACCACACCACATAACCACCAGTTCTCGAATAAAAAATAAGAAATAAATATAATAGGTATACACATAAAATATACAGACGGTTAGAGAACCCTTCCTCTTTTGAAGTCTGAAAAACAGATTTACCGTCAATCCCCTCCTCCCCTAGATCAGTGGATAAAATAATAGCTATTTATAATAGAACTAGCTTTTGCCCGAGGCTTCGCCCGCGTGGAATTCGTTTATATCGCGAACCGGGGAAGTGGGGAAGAAGATACGTCATCAACTATCTTCCTGGGAAAATTCATCGAAATCGGTCAGGCGGTTTAGATTTTTCATACAAACTTTCATCTCCTATTTCAAGCATTTAGGGGTTGATTTTTGAAAAAAAAAGTAGCCTATATGTCACTCTGGGTCTTCAACTATTTTCATTCCGAATTTCATCCAAATCGCACCGGTGGTTTAGCCGTGAAAACGTCACAGACAGACAGACAAGACTTTCGCATTTATAATATTAGTATGGATTATTATACCCATCACCTGTTTACCTGTATCGCTGGTAATCTGAGTCGTCTTTGTTAAGATCGGACAGTTGGTTAGGGCACGCTTTATTGCATAACAGGCTCAAATAGGAGAGAGATGGGCAATTATCACAGATTTTATTTATAAACTCCTCTAAATCTGTGATCTGAAACAAAAAAGTTCATCGTACATAATTAATGATGAGTAAGTTATCCCTAATGAAGTTATACGCATTAATTAGGACTAGGAATATTTTTTTTGTGTGTGCTACGGTGTTTACATACACACACATATTATGCACTTAGACACGCCTCGTTGGTACCTCTAATAGAAGATTGACTTCTTGTTTATACCTATAAACTCTGGTAAGTACAGTCAATCGGGGTAACTTTGATACATCATCGCTCTATTTTCTTTAAAAACTCTTGCTATTTCGCTTAAGAGATAAAAGTTATGATTTAATCAATGCCCTCGGGCTGATTTTCATATTGTCAAATTATAAAGTCTTTAAAAATGACAAAATATATAAAAAAATGCAATTTTGTTGACGTGTCAAAGTTACCACCCCTATATGGGTAACTTTCACACCGATGATATTTATCAAAAAATCTTCTAAACTACCTTACTTATAACTTTGATGTAACATTTATTAATAAGGTGATAGCCTGTTTTATGATAAGACAACAAAAAAAAGTAGTTTGGCGGGTTAGTTTTCATGTAAAAGGCACTAAACTAAGAAAATTCAATGAAAAAATATTGAATTTTGTTTTTTAAATCCTTTTTTGGTCTTCTATGAAAAAGATATTAAATTAAATGTATTATCAATTGATTACCTACATTGTTAGCTTTGAAATGAGACATATTTCGGATTCCTAGGACGTCTACATCGATAGCATTGATTAAAACAGTACAGGCGCCCGAGCTTCGAGGTTGAAAAAACAAAATGGCTGCAATTTTTTCATTTTATTTCTGGGAAAATAAAGAAGTCCCGGGGGCCCCGGGATGTTTGACTAACACTAAAATTGGTAAATCGCAAAAGTCAGGATACATCCAAGGGATAGGTACATACATTGATACTGTCAAAGTTACCCAGAATTTGGTCAAAATCTGACTTACTGGTATTATTTGTAATTTTAACGAAGATGCAATTGAAAATTAATAAAAATTGTTTATGTATCGAAAGTAGACATGTAAAAGATTGTATTATATTATAACACACCTTGATAGCATTAAAGTTTTGAGAAATATCTAAAAAGTTTTACGACGGAAAAAAACACGAATAGTTACGCACGTTTTTGAAAGAAAGTTTTTTATATTAGCTTTGTTTGAAAACCACTTTTTATTTAAGATTACGTTAACGATATTCATTATGTACATAAAATGTAATAAATAAATTTTATGCACCAAATGCTTTTCACGTAAAAAATAAAAAACTATTTTGGGAGCGGACTGTCAAAGTTACCCTAAAGAATCAAAGTTACCCCGATTGACTGGTACCTAACGCCAAAAATTCATGGTTGGTACCTACACTATTAAAATGTAATACAAAGCAAATGAGTTTAAGCGATATGAAGCAGTCTTAAGATATTTTTAAAGTAACTTAAGTATAATATTACGAATGTGCTAAGTACCTTGTTGTTATTTATTGACAATGTTCTTAAATATGGAAGCTGTGGGAAAGTAACGGAGTCGCCGAGCTTATTGTTGTCCAACATCAATTCCTGTAGTTTTGTAAAACATTCTAATCCTTTCAGTGTTTCTATACTATTGTAGCTGAAAGAAATTATGACAAGTTTTTTAATAATTTGTTTAAAATATAGAACATATAGGTACTTAGGTTGTTCAGGAATATAGAAAACCGCGCCATATTGCGGTAAGTTCATGGAAGTAATTTGTTTTATTGGCAAAACTTACTTTTTAAACGTCACTCATAAATTGCTTGTCAATGATTTATTTGTCGCGGTTTATTTTGTTGTTTTGAGTGATTATTTTGTGCAAAAATGCCAAAAACTACCAATAGTCGTGAAAACAAGTTTTCTATGTGCTAAAATAACATTTCCTTTCAAATAACATTTCCGGTCAAACTGCCACGAACGTTACGATAATTACTGTTGCTATAAAAAAGGAAACTTTAGCGCCCTCAATACAGGTTTTCTATATTCCTGGTCCACCTATATTACCACCTACATAATATACTCTATACACATTTGTACACTAATCAATTCAAATAAACTACGCAATACAATAGGAACGCAAAACCACTGATTACAAATACCTACATAACTTGACATTGCAAGTAAGTAGGTAGGTAGGTACGTGACATTTGTAATAATTTTATTTTTGTGAATATCGCGTAAAATACTGGCGATTTCAAACCCCAAACCCCTTCTAACGCGGACTTAAAATACCGTAGGTTTTACATACAATACAAGTTAAATTGTACTGTAAGCGGAGGTAATATTATGTACATTTTGTTTTTAGCGAGGAGCGGCAATTCCATATTCTTGGCGACGCAGGGATAGATATACGACATTGGTACCTACTATACTATAGTATAGGTACCTAAGCCTAAGTACATACTTATTAAATAATTATTTACAATAATAAACTGGTGATAACTCACAAAAGTACTCTCTGGTAAATAGGTACTTAGTTCAACAATCAATTGTATGCACTGATATTGCATTATAAGTGCACTTATCTACTAGTATAATTATTGTTAATTTACATTATCATCGATGGCCATTACTGTCAAGGATTCGTTACTGGACGTTTAACCAAATCAAATTACGATTTAGCTACATGTTGAGACCCCGCAGACTAAGTAATTAGGAAATTAATGGTACCTACTTAAAGTAAACAAAGCAGGCGTCGGGTGATAGATGATTAGCTGTTTGATTGATGGCGCGCGCGGACAAGTTGTATGTACCTACGCAATAAACGTACCTACCCCCAATATACCTATCTAGACCTAGGAAGTATTGCATTATGTCATTTCTAATGTACGACTTACAATGAGTCTCCATTGTTATGGTGCCACCATCTTTAATTAGGTACAATTAGGGTTGCCAGGTCGCCAAACTTACCTATTAGCCGGATAAACCAGCAAGATTGGCCGGACACCCTTCATTATTGAGGCTTTTGTGAATTAGTAGTAATAGTATTTAAGTACGATAAAAAATTTGACAGTAAAACCAAGCTGGTTTGATTATTTAAGTACCATATTACGTAGGCGCCGCGAATCATGAAACACGAAAGAATACGTAAGAAAAGAATTGTAAGATTAATAAAACTATTCTAGTAATATATTACCTACCTTAAATCTAATTGTAGCACTTTAGCACCATACATTTTCCATAGGGTGGGAGGTATTTTCTGGCAGTCTTGGCCGCAGTAACTTAACTGCAAAAAAAAAATTAAAGCTTTTCATTCACAAGAGTACTTTCACCTATGTATCTTATACTCTGATCTCGTTGCTGTAATAATGATAGCTTGATATCATTATTTTAAACAGGTTTATGGCTATAGCTTTAACCACGGGAAAACTCGAGACTGCAAAACTCTTCAACCTGAAAAAACCTCTTCAAGTGAAAAATTTGATGATAATGGGATGACAAGTGTGGATTTATATATTTTGCACAAACGCACAGACAGAGACCGAGACAGACAGAGATCAGTTTTAACATTTTTGTTTTTTATTAACGAAACTATTCCATCTATAATAATGATAAACCTTACTAACAGTTAATAAACTAAAGCCCTACAACATGACCTATAAAAATGTTAATACTGTGGTTGCGTAGCGTCTAAGAAAACATAACAAAAAATGGTAATTTCCCAACAATACCCTTATAAAATAGTTGGAGGTGCTCTAATATAAAAAATATTCGCTTAAAGGAAATATAAAGACCAAATATTGTAAGCGAAAAAAATTGTATTGGGAGAGAATTGTGTGATAATTATAATACAAATCCCTTTCATTCCACTATTACGATAACTTCACATTTGGATGGGTAGTTTGTGTTGAAAAAAAAGTTTTAAAGTACATCCATGCTTAAGATACGCACATACGACGTGAGGCGATAATTATTTTAGGGTACAATTTAAACGGTCACCAGAAATATTTTTAAGCCTAACTACCAACACATTGCATTGTTTCACATTTTGTGATTTGTACATTTTGCGCGTTGTGTTCTTTTTGCGTTTGGCACATTTTGCCTTTTTGTACATTTTGCGTGTTGTGCTCATTTTGCGTTTTGTACATTTTGCGCCGAAGCTAATTTTATTAAGTAGTACTATCAAACATTATTACAAACATATAATGTAGGTATATGAGTATTGCTTTAAAGTCAATTAGTAGCTTGGGGTTAATTCAATATACCTAAGAAAACATGTCGTATCTTATATTATTACTTCAGAGAAAACAATACAGACTAACTAACGATGTAATTAGATATTACTAAATGAACATACAAATTAGTTTATGGAATTCTGTTTGCTCATGCTGGCTTCTAATAAAATTGTTGTCTTCAGTAATTACTTTAGTTGAAGGCTAAATTATATTGTTACTGAAAATGGTACAAAATTTAGTTGCGCAGTAAATAGCCAATTTGCGAACGAAAAACTACTCAGGGATGGATAATTAAATAAACATACCTACATAAGATATTCATAAATATACTTATTACAAAAAAAATAGTTGGAATTTAGTTGACTGAAGTCTGAGGGTGATTACGTAGTTAAATATCCCATTGAGAACTTTCAAAGAAAATATTTTCTCATCCAACCACCTATCAACCGCTCCCCTGTCTCAGTCCATTACCAAGGATTGACTCAAGTTCCCGGGCTATGGAGCACTTCACTGTAAAATTACTATAGACAAATTCGAAAGTATTGAAATGGACGTGTAATAAAGAAGACCAGTTTCGACTAATACGTTGTTAATCTCACATCACAAGGATTACAATTTACGGAACGCGCAAGTCAGACAAGGTTGCCAGGCCACCCAAATGTAAAAGCCGGAGTGATCAGGTCGGACACGCATTCAAAAAGCCAAACACTGTCCGGCTTTATCCGGACGCCTGGGAACACTAGACATAAGGGATCCGTTTCAAAAGTGCTGTCACAGTTTATTAACAATACACCAGCTGTCCTATGTTATTATCTTTCTCGAGATTCTGGCATTTCCGTTACTCATGAAATACTTGAATTTTTTATACTCTTAGTGCTCCCCTACGCTCCCCAAGGAACATACATGCCAAATTTCAGCTTTTTCCGTTCAGTACCTACCTTTGGCTGTGCGTTGTCTGTCAGTCAATCACCAGTAACGCAAGAATTTTATATAATAAGATTTAAATTGTAATAAACATCACATTTATGGTGTTATTTTGATCCAAATTTCATAACATGATTGGATAATGCTTGTCAGACTTTATTTCTTGGGGAAAATAAGATTTACAAAAGCTTAACTTAATTTATCCGCTTGAAGACATCGCTGCTCCAAATGCCTTATAGCCATCTATTATTATTATGGACTTTAGGAGAAATAACGAGAAACCATATTGCCAGCTTTCAAGCACAGATGT
Source organism: Hesperia comma (assembly GCA_905404135.1). Lineage (NCBI taxonomy): Eukaryota > Metazoa > Arthropoda > Insecta > Lepidoptera > Hesperiidae > Hesperia > Hesperia comma. The sequence goes on along the minus strand of FR990021.1, from coordinate 6,142,915 downwards.
CGAATCTATTCATGAAATAATTACGAATCCACAACAAAATAGGTAAAGATAAAAGAATGGGAAAATAATGAGGTCAGAAAAGATGCTTTATTTTTCTAGTGATTTGTCAAGATTATGAATTTCTGAAAACCCTCATCTATCATCCCAGATATTCAGATTAAATATATCATTTGTGGAACAAATAAAGAGAACTTTCTAGACAAATTAATGTAAAAAATGGAGCAGAATGTGGGTGTGTTATTGTTAAATATTTCGCAAAAGTTGATCTGAACTCCCATATCAAAATGAACTTTATTTCGTATAAAGTCATATTGTTAACTTTTATATTTGCTATATTTTATACCTCAAATTCTGCAACAATTTAGTAAAGTTTTAAAGCCAATGCTATGAACTAGACGAAACTAATCGCTTAATTACTCAGTAGGTAGCAACTGTTCCATTCTATTTCAATTTTAATATTGGATTTACGCGTTCATTTCTCTGAAATTTTCAACAGATTAATTTCAAATGAAATCGGTTCCATAAGTCCAAGATCCATTAAAATTATGGCATGCTTGATTGACTGGACATAATTGAACTTTTTTCTTTATAGAACTTGTTTCGCTTCTTGAGCAGCTTATAATAACCCGGTTACTCCAATCGGTATAAAGATACCAGGATATTGAGGTTACTCAGGAAGTTGTGCGATCGATTGTCGACAACAGAAACCTTCACAAACACTCGCGTCATGCTGTGTCGTTTTATGCCGTCTCACATTGCCTCAAGTGGAGCGTTATCTTTATTGCTCGTTATCAATGGCATACTTCCATTTATCGTACTCGGATTGCCTTCAAATTGAAGTTATATGGGCAATACTCCCTCTTTTAAAGCTAGGATGAAGAAGGTTATATTCGTATTACCCCCACGCATATTAACAAGAGTGTGCTACGAGTATTTTTGTAAATTACATTTTAAAGTTAAGTAAGTAACATTAACCTTAGACATTAACAAAGATGCGTAACTACTAAAATGTTGTTGCGAGGAGACCTACCTACATTTTGCATTACAGTCGAGATGATCTCAGCATGGTTCGAGGAGTGCGGAACTGTCGAGGACCGTTCATATTATTTACTTACCTACATCAATAATTTGCAGTGAGGACGCTTTGTAGTCGACGGATCCTTCGTCAGCTTTCCGTAATTGGGAAACAAATTATTCGTGTGTGTTTGGTGCTTTAATAACGGGGCATCAAGACATATTTCATGATCCGAAAAATAGAAAGGTTTCGATATGGGTCTTCTCTGGACAGTTATCGACATAACTGACTTTATACAAAAAATAACAGACTCCAAAATCGAAAAGTACAGGTAACTCAAAAACTACCTGCTACCCGTCAGATATCGCTAAAATATAGGTAATGTGTAAAAATAGGACTTAGGGTTGCCAACTTTTTTGAAAAAAAACGTATACAATTGTTTGAAAGAGATAAGAAGAAAAATAAAGTATTTTTCAAATTTTATGTTTTTAGCCTGTCCCTATTTGAGTCTTGTTCTAAGTCGGTCACAGTAGTCATGGGCGGCAGCGGAAAGTGGTGCTAATGCTAACCTGCTCGTTTGCTACCTTAATTCCATAAAAAATGAGTGTTTTGATTTTACGCATCACAGTGAATGTTAAAAATAAACTATTCACACATACTTTATTTGTAGGCAAAAGTATAAAGTATATTATCTACCAAAAATAACGTAAGATACGTTATTATAAAGTATGGTTGGCAACCCTAATGGGACCAGACGATAAACACTACCTTTTGATAAAAAAAAATTGGTTCACCCAGTACAGTACACTTTTTAGAGACGACCATGTCAGTCCTCAGGAGTAGCAACGCGTTAGTTGAAACGAATTAGAACGAGACTCATACTAACAAATACGGACCTAGGTACTAACTGGACTATTACTAACATCAACTAACAGGACTAACTATCACTAACAATTCCTTTCCTCATACTTATTAAAAAACTACCCAACTAACATTCTTACATCATCTTAATATATATAAATCTCGTGTCACAATGTTGGTCCGCGATGGACTCCTAAACCACTTAACTGATTATAATAAAATTCGCACACCATGTGCAGTTCGATCCAACTTGAGAGATAGGATACTTTAAATCTCAAATTATAGTCGCAATTTTAATTTATTTCTAATTATTTGTCTCTTATTATTTGACAGTATGACAATTGACATGGCAGCCTTATTCACAGATGAACAGACACCTAGCGCCACACAAGAGAACTAAATTAAGAGTGTTATTATTTGACAGTCACAATTATATGTAACAGATGTCGATACCTTTCGACTGGGTTGAGTAAGTAATCAATAGATGGCGCTGCTATGGTAAATCTAACTTGCACCCGTGCGAAGCCGGGGCGGGTAGCTAGTAAGTTATATAAAAATTAACGAGACTCGTAACATTAAAACATTGGCTAGTTTTTTGCGTTGCGGACTTTTGTTGACGTAAACGTTAAAATATTGTACGCCAGTTAACTTTGATAGTATAAGCTGTATAAGTAATTGCTATAGAAGCATTTGCCCAAAGCTTTTCAAGCTGTGCGGAACGTCTAAACGCCGGGCTCAGGGGAGATGATAATGCAAGTACGAGCACAGAAAACCTTGCAAAAGCGTATTCAAAGTTATTCGTCTACTCCACATGAGTGAAATTTTTTATGAGCCAATTGGGCCCTTTAGTCACCAACGAAGGTATTGTTGACAACGACAGTAAAGCATCTGTAACTAAAACTAAAAGTAAAACAGTCCAAGAATCCGTAATCGTTAAGAGATTATTACAGCGAAAAAAATTATTTCATTACAGTTATATGACTTGAGTGATGCATTTCTTATCTATCTTATCTATATGGAGTGGTTATTAAACACGGATAATTGACCCATTTTAACAATTCAACTTTTGTATTGGCTCCTGTAAGTTTTCTTTATGAGAAATAATAACAATTTGATTTTCGGTGTGTGTTTGTAACAGTAGTCATGGGTGGCAGCGGATGGCTTGTATGCTGTCTTAACGGCATAAAATAATATTTCTTCACCAGAAATTCTTTTTATATCAATGCAATATTATAGCAATGAAATGTATGGAAATTTTACAATCATTGCCATTACATATTTTGTAATAAGTACAAGCTTATGCTCTTCTAATGAGTAAATTTATGGATATAATTTTTGGAGATTTTCAAAACCTATCCAGCTCTTAAATTTTATCTACGCTATAATAAGGCGTAAAACAATATTCTTGAGTTAAAATATGTAGGCCAAAAAAGTTCTACATAAAGCTGTTAACCTAGAAATCCTAACAATCAATGGTATTTCAAATATTTCCACACTCAGTATTTTAAACGGTTTTGCGAACACACTGTTTCTCTACCCCAAAACAACAACAATTAAATTTAATAGCATAATATAACTAAATTTAAGTGGACTAACAACTTGGATAAACATTATTTAATTATAACTATACTTACACGATTCTTTTCAAAAGATAAAGCTGAAATATTTACGTGGCTTTCTTCCATCTTTACAAATTCAAAGTTTTAAAAGATTTGTACAAAAATTTCATTTAAAGTTTTAATTTTAAACCATTAAATATTTCGAATTCACAATAATCACAATCACAGAACAAAACAAGTCAATGTCATCACAGACTAGGCTTGGGCAAAAAATATCGATATATCAAAATAACGATATTTTTTCAGAAAACATATCGATATAAATCAGCGATATTTTTTCCCGCGATATATCGATTTTCGATATTTATTTTCAGATATCAAAATCGATATATTTTTAAAGCTCTGCTGTCTGCTCATGCGTCACATCATGTATTTGACCAATTTAATTTCTTAAATTTAGAAAATGAGTAGGTATACAGTAGGTTGTATGAGTTTAGTTTCTTTGCTTCAAACACAAACAAAAATTACAGTCTTACAGTCTATGACCTGCTTGTCTATGGCAATCACACTGGTTATTGGTTTGGTTGGTATGTTGATTTTTTCTTGGCTACAGGTACATAAACCTGTTTATTTAATAATAAAACTGATGTCAAAAAAGCCAGATGTGTATTTGCCTTAAAATTTCGATTATTTTGGCAATTTTTATTAAATAATTGCATATTGGTTAAAAATATCGATATATCGAAATATCGATATTTCTTGGGTGATATATATCGATACATTTGAAAAATATCGATACGATAAATATCGATATTTTTTTCCCATTTGCCCATCCCTATCACAGACGAGGTAGGAACATAGAGATAGGAATATACTTAGATAGAGACGCCCTAATCCTAAACGTCATATAAAATTAGCTGGCAATAGTGTGGCAGGTCGGCCATTTTCTCTACCGCTCAAATACATGTTATCTCGTGTCAAACATTACAGTAGTGACGTGAAATATGTTTATTTAGTATCGATAAAAATATGGTCAAGTGCGAATCGCATGAATACGTTTTTGTAGTCATGATAAGTAAGAACGAATTAAAAGTTTGTATATCATTAATATACAATGTGTCTGGTGTGGTCGGAGACTTAAGGTTGATAAAATATGGTATTTTTTATCGACAAATCACTATCCAAATTTTCTCTTATCCCCTCCATGATAAAATGCCAGCCATTTTGTTTAGAGAGATTATTACACAGCAGAAGTTATTGTGTTTGTAACAATTTAATTTTTAATTCTTCCTAAAGACATTCCTACAAAACCCAAATTGTTACATCCAAAATTCAGAGTCAGTTTTTAAAGAAATTAAAAAAAAGACGTACGACATGTATTTTTGCTGTTGTAACGTAAGTCATTGAACTAAATATCGATACTGTTTCCGTACACGTACTGCGCACAACACTAGTAGAAGCAGCCATGTTTTCTTTCACTAAAATATTGACAGGCATTGTCAGGCTCGCTATTTTTGCTTTAGTGTATAATCCATAGTCCTTATAGATTAATGAGGTAGGAATGTCACCATAAATAAAGGGCTCGTTCCACTTAGCGATTACAACACTCAAACAACTCTTAGTTCTTTTTTAGAAATGAAATATGTTGAGCGCACAGAGTTTCATAATCATTATTTTAATATTAAGCAGACCGATTTTTCACCACTACAAAGACGTATGTAAAAAAAGTTTCATCCCTTTCTCTCCAGTGAAACGTACAAAGTCTATCTCGTTTTATTTTTGTTGTTGCAATTGCAACAATTACGCACACATAGACAAAATGGATATGAAGCAAGCTCGAAATTTTCATAAGCTGCAAGAAGCCGACGCTATGTCATCTTTAAGTCTAAGGATCGTAGACGACATTTTGTACATCACAAATATTTTCTATGGTTATTTTTAATTTATGCAGTATTTGTATGTAGTTGTAACTGGCACGCTTTTTTCTCCAATAAGTAAATCGGGTCTGCTTATTTTTCTAATTCGGTTGAGCGTTGTAATAGCGTAGTTCTTTGTTGTTGTAATGTTCTTTGAGTGTATTTTTGACACAGTCTACAGACACTTTTTAAATAAAGTTAACGGAGACGGTTCTTTTACCTCTTTCCACTGCACGATAGATCAAGTTACAAAAACGACATATTGTGCTGCTACTGATAAGCAAGTGACAGACGTGCGAGTAAGTACGAGTACTTGTGGCTCGACAACCTTACTCGCCTGTGTGTCACCTCAAGTACGCGCTTGCCGAGCCGAATCGCCGGCGAATCAGGGTTGGATTTCGTAGTATAATTATACTATTTGTATCATTATTTTATGATGTGTAGTATGTAGTATCGTAAGGTCATTATACTACGCGAAAATACCATAATTTTACCAAAGAGGGTCCTTTTATTTTTTTGTTAATAATTATCCTGCAATATCAGATTTTTTGTAACAAATTTTATGGCAATACCAAATCAAGCAATGGCGGTGATTCCCCACTGGGAAATCCCATCGTTTTAATGCTAAAGACGAAATTCCAATCGACGAATTATGTGAGAGTGACGTCCAATTGCCTCAATTTGACTGTCGAGTTCTGTTAATTTGTAAGTAAGAGTCTGGCTATCCAAAGCTGAACCAAGCAAAGCGCGTTATATTTAAAGAACTAGCGGACCGCCCGCGGTTTCACCCGCGTGGATCCCGTTCTCGTGGGAATATATGCATGTATGTATTATACATAAAAACCTTCCTCTTGAATCACTCTACCTATTACAAAAAACCGCATCAAAATCCGTTGCGTAATTTTAAAGATTTAAGCATACAGACAAACAGACAAACAGACAAACAGACAAACAAACAAACAGACGGACAAAAATAGCGACTTTGTTTTATACTATGTAGTGATAAGCATAATATGGTAACACAGAATATACCAGGAAAAAAAGGTTTGATGCTTTTTAAAATTTATAAAAAACAAAATACAATCGGAAGTAGGAACTAATTTAATAAGCGTGAGTACCTGGTTGACCGAGCTTTGCTCGGTTGAAAATTATATTTAGTATGAATCGCAAGAAATACGAGGAATATATTATTAAAATATATTATTAAATCGATAATAACAAAACTAACATTTATTTACAAATATTCTCGTAAATATCACACGCACGTTAAACTATCACTACGCGTCCTGCGAGGTCAAGCGAGATAATCGCACTGATTTTTAATTTTATTCAAACAGAAAATAGGTAGGTATAACGCAAAAATAGCGCTTCAACGTAAGAATGAATATAGTATTAGCCGAACAAAAATATATTCGAGCGCCATCTAGTTACTACTGAAACAAACAAACCGTACCTCATAGAAGTTATCCTAATGTTTCATAGATGGCGTCAGTATGATGTTTTTAAAACATCGGGAATCGGGAAAAAACGGGAACCGAGCTTTTCTCGAACCTGGGACCTTGATAAATCGATTCCTTGAGCCGAAAACCCCCTAATCTGTGACTTTCATGAAAATCTTTGCAGCCGTTTCCGAGATCGTGATTATATATATAGGTATAAATAAATAAATAAATAAATAAATAAATAAATAAATATTCAAGAATTGCTCGTTTAAAGATATTAGATATTGGCAATGAGGAAAGAGTGTATGAAAATCATTTTAGTAAATCACTCCGACAAAAAATACGATTGGTACTAGTCAAAAAAGATAATTTTTGAATTTTTGAGTTTATCCATCTTCAAAAAGGATCAAAGATCAAAGTGTCTAAGAGAAGCCATGTTGATTGTTGACATTTTGTCACAGTGTGGCCGCTGCAAAAAACATTGGGTTCAGCTTTGGTTAACCAAACTCTACCTAAGTATAATAAAACATTTAATTTTGTAATTATCAAAAGATTTCTATAAATCCCAGACAAAAACACAAACGAAGAAACGTAGTATAATTTTTTGAAAAGTAGTATAATTTTAATTTCCATAGACAATAATTTTCTGAAGCTCTGAATCCAACCCTGCCGGCGATCAAACTGGTTAAAAAACTTACACGTAGCTCGTCGCGGCTCGTACGCCTACGTGTGTCAGTACTGCGAGCCGCGAGCCAAATCAAAACTAGTGATTTTGAAATTTATCACATGAACAGTTGATGAACTGCTAACAAAATTTATAGATTTTTGACATAATCCTTCGGAAAATTAGAGACAATGATTATAAAGACAAAAGTATTGAGTCATTAGAAATTATGTGAAAAGAGGTGCTCCTATTCGTAAACATCAAAGAAATTCATTCATTAGTCAGTGCGTGACCACAATCTTCGATTTCGACTTTTTTATTAGTTAAGATCATATACTTGTCCTTTTTTTTGTCGAGGGGGAAACCTTCAAAAGGTACCCAGTGCCGTGGGAGCGACACAGGGTTATGTGGGATTTTTACCCACTAAAACCCCCCCGGTGGCCTTCCTCGGCGCTTGTTGGAGAACTCCGGGATCTCCAAACGGAACACAACCGGAGCCCTCCAAGCGCGGTGCCCTTGTCTTCGGGCTCTGCCCGCGAGGGACAAGAAGCCCCATCGCTTGCCATCTCCATACGACGGTATGCGGCCACACATACCCTCATCCTTCCCGGGGTTGGTGATGGACGGTTCGAGCTCCCACTCTAGCCGCCCCCAACCCCGAAAACCCCTTTTAGTCGCCTCTTACGACAGGCAGGGGATACCGAAGCTCGTATTCTGGTCCCGAGCCACAGGGACATATACTTAAGTCCTTAGTAACAGAACGTCTTTCCTCGACGAGACGTCGCAAAGTCGCAATACACATTATGAGCCAACTCCTCGTGTGTCACCGACGGCGAGCCGAGTAAAGTCGCGATCTTAAAAACCGCGTACTTAAAGTTACTATAGTCGTTTAGGTATGATTGCAACTAAGCTTAATTAAGGTAGTAACCGAGACGCGACGCGACGCAACGATACTGGAAGAGGCCAGTGATTTCGAGCTGCGCCGCGCGTCGCCGCGGGACGCATCTCAATGTTGCGAGGTGCATCGTAAAAGTAGGCAATCTTGTACGCCGCGCGTACCGACGATGCACGGCTGCGTAGCGATGCACCGCGCTGCACCGCACTGCGCCGCGAGGCGTCACTAGACGCAGCGCTGCATGAAGCAACGTATTCTGAATTGTCACAATGAAATGTGTATCTTTTCGTGTAGAAAATAAAGTTGTATTTTGAGCCATTCTTTGAAAGACTGCGCGCAGCGACGCGTCGCGTCTCGTCTCGGTGTGAGCTGACCCTCAAATATTACGTGGATCAAAAGAAAAAACGCGTGAATGTCGTGGAACCCTCATTAAAAACATAGTTATATTGTCGCACTTTAACTGTCACACTTACCTTATCTAAGCTACTACCACAATGCTTTATTACTATAAGTGAAGTGAAGGTGAGGAACGTAAATAGTAAACTGGATGCCAGCCCTAACAAGAAGTAGTCACCGGCTTCTGTCGCTCCTCAAGGAAAGTCCAGCTAGGACTGCCAGCTTGGAAATGGGTCAGCAGGCCGCCCCAATACGGCCAATACCTATACCTGCGACCTGCCCCTGTATTATGAGCTCTTAAGTAACTCCAGACAGTTCACCATTTACTAACTCGGATCATAATATCTAACGTCGAAGTAAAGGAATCATTATACTGCTCCTCGATATCCTTCTTCCTAGTTTGACTTTAATTTTTAACCAATCCGTTGCTGAAAATTGCTTTTTTTGCACTTGGACTAATGCACACATATTTTTTTTATGGAATTAAGATAGCAAACGAGTATGCAGCACCACCCTTCCCCTGCCGCCCATAACAACTGTGACCGACCTAGAACTAGACTCAAAGGGACTAGGATGGTTAGTCCAGTTAGTAGATGGTGTTAGAATATTAGTTGGTTAGTTTGTTATTAGGTGTAGGGACAGGGACTGTTAGTGATAATTAGTCCTGTTAGTTGATGTTAGTTTTAGTCCAGTTAGTTATTGTTAGTATGAGTCTCGTTCTAATTCCGTCACAGATGCATTGCTACCCCTGAGGACTGAGATGGTCGCCTCTAAGTGTAACCGGCTCCACACCTTCCTATCCGGAACACAATTGTTCATAAAACAATTATTACACGGTAGGAATGGTACTAAGTACCGTGGCGGGCGGTGGTGGTGGGTTCTCTTCGTAGATTAAAGAACGTGATGCCCATCCCGACTAAAGTTTTGCTAGCTCATTCCTTGCTTCTACCTATACTTGACTATGCCGATGTGTGCTACCTTGACATAACCGAAGACCAGTTAAATAAGCTTGAGCGCCTCAAAATCTATGTATAAGGTTCATATTTGGCCTGTAGAAATAAATCCTATTCGCCTTCGCGGGAATGCTCACATCCTCTCTCTTCTCTATTGTGTACTATTGAACCTACTGTAACCGCCGTTCGCCTCTGGAATGCCCTCCCCAAACATATCCGTAATGAAAGTATTTTAAATTCTTTTAAAAATCTTGTAAAAGCCCACTATCTACAGAGTTAATCAGGTTCCCTTTTATTTCTTTTAGTTTATTCTTCTGAATTATTCTATATCTATTAAAACTTTCCTCTTGTCCTTCTCTACTTCCTTCTTATTTTCCTGAATGTATACAAAGTACAAACATGTAGTTTATTTATTTATTTATTTATTTAAACTTTATTGACCCTTATAAATAAGTGGTACAAAAGGCGGACTTAATGCTACATAGCATTCTCTACCAGCCAACCTTCGGGATGTGCAGAGAACAACGAATGCGGTTTACTATTATTATTTTCTAGTACAAATATACTTTATGTTTGAAATGGGAAAAGTTTTTGTGCGTGGAAAAGCTTTTGCACTTCTCATGTATTCTACAAAGAAAATATTTACTTACCTAATACAGAGATAGGAATACATTAACCTCAGCGAAACTTCTTGCATAGCTAGTCATTTCCACGTATCTTTGTCATTTAAATGCTCATTTACTTACACTTAGTGTAGCGTTAGCGTAGAGGTGTTAGCCTAGTTGTTAAGTATTCAGTCCTATTCGGAGGACCCGGGTTCGAATCCCAGGGCACGCACATAGTTACTTTTCATAGTTATGTGCGTTTTAAGCATTTAAATGTCACTACAAAGCTACAAACGGTGAAGGAAAACATCGTGAGGAAACCTGCATGCCGTCGTGTTCACAAAACTCAAAGGTGTGTGATGGCCGCCAATCCGCATTTGGCTAGCGTGGTGGAATATGGCCTTGAACTTCTCATTCTGAGAAGAGACCCGTGCTCAATAGTGGACCATGATGGGTTGAGAGGATGATGATGTTGCTACACTTACGCGAACGCTACATACGGCATGCGCTTTTAGGCAAATCACTAATTGACTTTGGGAATTGATTATAGAATATTGAATTACTTACATTAAGGTCCATGAAATTTCAGATCGCTGAATGTACTTAGGTACTTATTAAAGCCGGTGCGAACACGTAATCAATTCATGCCTCATTGCAAGATTGATTGCCGCTGTTTTTATACTCATTTATATTTTTTATTATAAAACTATATTTCTACAGATAAACTGCGAAACATTGACCTTACTTTATAAATATCTATTCGTCTTAAATTTTTTGTAGTATGCAGATTATGTTGAGAATCGGTTTTTGTATTCCACTGTCTCCACAGTAATATGCCAGAAGAATTAATACTATCTATGTACATAAAAAAATATATTCCAGTTGATTAAATTAAAGCGTCTACGATTTATGACGTACCTAGGTATTAAAAAAACTACTTACTAGATCTCGTTCAAACCAATTTTGGGTGGAAGTTTACATGTTAATGTATATCTTATATATTTTTTACTTTTATCGTTGTCTTATTTTAGAAGTTACGGGGGGGGGGGGGGGGGACATATATTTTTGAAGCGCTTCTCGCGCAAACTATTCAGTTAAAAAAAATGATATTAGAAACCTCAATATCAGTTTTGAGGATGTATTCACAGATACCCCACGCGTATGGGTGTGATAAAAAAAATTTGAATTTCAGTTCTAAGCATGGGCATTTCTAAACTGTGGTATGGGATGGGGAACCCCAAAATTTTTTTTTTCTATTTTTGTGTGAAAATCGTAAAGCTAAGTTTCAACAATATAATTCTTGTAATTTCGGAGAAAAGTGGCTGTGACATACATACGGACGGACAGACAGACAGACATGTCGAATCTATAAGGGTTCCGTAGCCAAATGGCAAATAACGGAACCCTAAAAAGAGACTAGCAGTTTCAACGTCAGTGAACCGGCTTATTTTTCTAACAACTTACTAAGTTTGGTTTTGGACAGTGGATCGTTCCATAGGTAATAAGTATTTAATGTTACGTTATTTAATGTTTGATTCTGCGTAGGTATTGATTGTATGTATAATTATCTTCTTCTATCTATCTTCTTCTATTCTATCTATACATAAGTATAATACAACTGTATCGCTGTTTATGCACGCTAATCTCGGAAACTGCTGAACGGATTTTTATGGGACTTTCAGTGGGAGATAGAGGAGGCTATGGTATGGAGCAACATATAGGCTACTTTTGATCCGGAAGTTCCCGCGGGATAGGGATTCACGCGGAAAAAACTCCTATGTACCTACGAACGAAGTCCCAGGCAACAGCAAGTAACTAATAACTCTTTCGCCGAGGATTAGCATATACATCATTATACACACATCAGGAAACACATTATCACGAATATAGATTGATGATTAGGTAATTATAACACTTACCTGAATCCAATTTTATCACCGTCACCATTCCGCCTCAACGCTTCCTAATTAATTTCCCTTACCTATGGAGCGACTGGTATTGTAAGTACCTAAATCAACCTTCGGTAAGCGAATACGATAAGATAAATAAAAGGATTGTGGTGCGAAAGGGAAAATGCCCATGAGCATCAACATTACCAGGCAATGAGATGTATAAAGTTACGTAATGACACTCTACTCACAAAGGCCACTCTCAATCAAAGAATGCTCTGCCAATCAACCTCATATTCGAGAAGTTAACTGATTCATGATTCACACCGCCTTTTGTTGTTGTATTTGTATGGTATAAAAAGTCTAATTAAGTAAATGAAAGAGCAGATTAAAAACAGCCAATAGAGTTCTTTTCTCAAATGCACTAAAACTACATAATATATTAAAGTATGTAAATGATAATAATATTGTTAATGAACATGATAAATTTCTAATACCTCAAGCTTTTTCTAATACCTCAAGATTTTGTCTTCTGTCGCCAATAAACCGCTGAGAACCGCTGTGTTTTACAGGCTCGCCGGTAACTGTATGAGCACAGAGTTATCAGCGGCTCGCTCTCTTTACTCCACCCTATCTGGGTGTGTGGAGCCCTCGGGACAGTTAGTCCCCTTTGGGGGTGTCACTCGCGGCCCGTTAAAACGGGCCGGTCCTTGTTTTGAGCCCTGTGGCCCTTGGTTGTCCGTCTTTGGTTAACCAATCAGGTAAGTCCGGTGTGTGGCGGCTTTTTTACAGGCCGCAGAGTCGTAATCGGGATGGGGGATCATCTTCGCGCCCAGCAGGAGCCGATCAGCGCCGGGCGACGACTTACGAAGCCCCAGTATCCCGCAACCAGCAAGTCACGCGGGAAGGCCCAGCGGTCCGGTGGACGGGCGTGGAGCGGCACCAGGTCTCGATGCGAGAACCGCGACGCGTCAACACGTCCGAACATGTTGCGTGCCAATCTCTCGATGAAGTCGTCCAGGCTCTCGACTCGAAGGTCCCTCTGGATGACGGCGTTCCTCACGTACCTCGGCGCACCAGTCAGCCGACGGAGCGCAATCGCCTGCACCGCGCGCATCCTCTTGCCTGCGGTTCGCTGTCGAGCGCGTACCACGCCGGTGCCGCGTACGTGAGGCCATCGTGAGGCGGGATCTGATGTAGACCCCGAGCTTCATTCCGAGAGGGAGGCTCGAGGAGAGCACTGGTTTTAGGACTGCCATCGCGCTCCTGGCATTCGCGACGGCTTTCGTAACCTGTGGCTTCATCGAGAGTCTTGCGTAAATTTTGACCCCCAGGTACTTAGCCTGTGGGGCCCACACTTGATATCTTGTCCGTGAAGCTTCAGAGTAGGGTCCCGCTTACTGGGGTATCCTCCTATGTTCACGGCCTGCGTCTTCCCGACTTTCACCGACAGTCTCCACGCGGCGAGCCATTCGGTGAGGGCATCAAGCGCACGCTGCATCTTTACGATGGCGTGGGTTCTATTTAGCGACGTGGTGATGTACGCCACGTCATCGGCATACAGGGCAAGCGACGCCCCCCCTGCCACCGGGATGTCGTCGGTGTAGCAGGCGTAGCAGACCGGGGACAGGCAACTCCCCTACGGGACGCCGCCGGCTGCGATCGGACGCTCAGTGGATTCGGCGTCTTCAACCACTACTCTGAAGCTTCTATTTTCGAGGAAATTGGAGATCACCTTAACGGTAGCGGGGCGCCGACGACTGCGAGATCTTGTAGAGCAAGCCGTCGTGCCAAACAAGGTCGAACGCCTTTTCCATGTCGAGGAATACTGCACACACGCGTTCTCTCTTATTCAGAGCCGCGGTAACGGTGTGCAGCACCCTCGACAACTGAAGAGTCGTTCTGTGTTCCGACCGGAACCCGAATTGCTCCGGTCTGGGGGCAATATGCGGCACTAAGTGTCGCAGCAGGAGCTTTTCAAACACCTTGGAAAGGGTGGGAAGCAGGGTGATTGGCCTATAGCTCTCCGGCTTCAGCTTGATCCCGTCAGCACCGGGAGCCTTGTTGGGAGGGAGCTTCTTGATGATGCGCTGCACCAAGCCGGGGGAGACGACGATTGGGTCCTCTTCGGGAGCTAAAGGCTGTGCAAAGTACCCTTCCAGGTGTCGCTCGACTGCACCGACATGTTCCACCTTATCCGTCGGGTTCGGCCGGAACTGGCGTTCGAGGTGTTCGGCGAAGATCTCCGCTCGATCTTCCGCCCGGTATCTCACCGTGCCGTCTTCATGCATAATGGACGATTCACACATATCCGTGAAGTCACCGTTCCGTCATAGTTCCGGCAAATCTTTCATACTAACAGCACTGACACTGCACTGACAATGCCGAGAATGTATGAAAGATTTGCCGGAACTGTGTCGGAACTGAGGCTTCACTGATATGTCTGAATCGACCCTTAAGGTTGATTCACACATATCAGTGAAGTCACCGTTCCGTCACAGTACCGGCACAGTGCAAAATATTCTTTCATACATTCTCTATGAACGCATCCCCACTTGTCAGTGTCAGTGACGACGCAGTGCTCTCAGTGTCAGTGTCGACAGCGGCAATCATGGATGCTATTGTTGACGACGATATTTTTTGTCGGATCACGGACGCCGACGCAAAATGGACGAGCGACTGATAGAATTGGTTCGTGAAAATAGGGTTTTCTATGATTTGTCTCATGTAAAGTACATGGATTCAAAATACAAATCCAATTTTTGGAACAAAATAGGAGCACAATTAAAATTAGATGGTAAGTAACGTTCGCAGAGATACTTTATTTATCAGCTTATTATTCTATGCATTTGTTTATTATATTATAAATACACTAAACACTACAGAAAAACATACACTACAGAAAAACTGTGAACACGGACACGTTTTCACTGAAGCTCCGTGAACTGACTACTGATATGTGTGAATTGAATCACTGACGCAACACTGAAGCACTGATACTGAACTGATCGGACACTGTGACGGAACGGTGACTTCACTGATATGTGTGAATAGACCCTTAGCGGTCTTACTGGAGCTGGGGTATTCGAGAAGATGCGACATATGCGGTGTAGTGCCGCCCAGTCGTCGCACGCTTCGTCCAGTTGTTCCTCCCAGCTGAGTTATCAGCGCCCGCGTGCCTTACCCTTTTATACCCCCTCACCCCATGATCCATTTCTGGCCCTTCATGTGTGGCGCCCGCGTTTAGTGCACAACTTGCTCGCCCGCCTTCGGCCGACCTGCATTATAGAGTCTAAGACAATTTTTATGCTTGATATTTTAATGTGAATTACATGCGTTTCTCGCTTGCGGTGGAGCACTAGTTTTACGTTGATACGTAAAGATTAGAGGTACACTATAACATACTTGTTCAGGCTTGCTCGTTCATTTTAAAGTTGTTATTGAGCGGTAGTAGTTACTTATTACACTAGTGCAGCAGTGTGTTTCATTATAGATTATTTAACACTTAAAATATCGAAGTAAAAATGAGCGTTCCCGAAGTAAAATATACTAAAGTAAGTAGTTTAATTTTAATTGTGTTCGTGTCGTCCGTGTATTTACTTAAAATACAGCAAGAAAAATTCCTTTCTAAATAAGTTTTGTTAAATACAGTAGAACGGGGTGAATAGAGATTGCGGGTTGAATAGAGACAAAACTGAAAACGTAATTCAATGCGTGATATTCAAAAGGAAACGTTATTAAAGTGTATATTATTAGAGTCTACAAATTAAAAAACAAAATATACCCTTTAGTAACGTTTCCTTTTGAATATCACGCATTGAATTACGTTTTCAGTTTTGTCTCTATTCAACCCGCAATCTCTATTCACCCCGTTCTACGTACTTACCGGAAATAATAAATAGGTATCTTAGGTAGGCTTGCATTTTGCTGCAGTTGTCTCGATTAGTTTTTTATTTTATTTTGTCATAATTGTGTTTTTAAAATTAAGGTGTTAAGTAGGTTTATTTATGTTAAGTACTAATTTTTAGATCTTTGCATTTGAAATTAAATAAATTTAAAAATCCATATCAAGTCAAAAGTTTTGTGACATCAGAGATAATCTGAAATATAAAGTTAAAATTACAAAATAAGTATATAAATATAGGTAGGTATGATGTCATACATTTTAGATCATGTGTGTCGAGGTGTGTGTTTTGGTGAATCTTATAGTAGTTTGTAAGTACCAGATTGCTAGTATTGTAATGTATCTAATCGGTAATCGGTATTATTTCATTAGATATTCATAGACAACAAATGGGTCGACGCACGGAGCGGGAAGACCTTCGACACGTACACTCCTCACGATGGCTCGGTTATTGCCAAGGTCGCAGAAGGAGATAAGGTATTTTATGTTAATTCTGTTTATGTTAGACAAGATCAACTTTTTTATCTTAAAAAAGAATTTTAAGAGGGTTTATTTAAGTGGTCACTCTACCTACGTAAAATAAAAAACTTTAATTTTTTATTTTGCAATTAATCAATTAAATCCTCTAGTTTATATCCATAATTATAATAAATACATTTGTTACATTTGTTTGGTTTAAGAATTACAAAAAAAGTCTAAAACAACTGTGTTAAAAGGTTAAGTATAAACATAAATTATGTTATGATCAATTTAAACATGTACCTAAATGAGACCTTTGTAAGTATTATTCGACAGTTAAAACTTTATTTAATTAAAAATTTTTGTTTTTTTTTGAAAATGATTGCACATTACCTAAAAATATTGAAATTGGTCGAATAATTATAAAGTATTAACAATGAAGAATAACTTTGACGGCCCGGATGGCGCAATGGTTAACACGCGGGATCGCCTTTCCGAGGGTCCTGGGTTCGATTCCCAGGTAGGCGGCAATTTGAATGATGAGTTTGAATTTCCGTTCTCGGTCTGGGTGTGTGTCCTTGTCTTGTTTGTTGTCCATGGTACCCACGACACAGGGAATCCTAGTGTGGGGCTATGAGTGTGAAGCGTTATAATAATCAAGCATTACAATGAGACAGTGGTACAGGAAAGACCACTCTAAACTCTTTTTTGTCTAATAACCTCGGTTTTTCTCATAATAATATGAAGGTATTTCACATATCCGTTGTCAAGTATTAACTTAGTATCGTTTAAAAACCTTATCGAATTTTACTTAGGCAGATATAGACTTGGCGGTTGCGGCAGCTAAACGCGCGTTTCATCGGAACTCGGAATGGAGATTAATGGACGCATCACAACGATGTAATTTGATCAACAAATTGGCAGATTTGATCACACGGGACGCCGAGTACCTTGTTCGGTTGGAGACGTATAATAATGGCATGCTCATCTGCTTTGGTCGTTTCATGATGTTGGGGAACCAACAGTATTTAAGATACATTGCTAGTCTGGCTGATAAGATTCAGGGCGATACGACTCTGGCAAGTGAGTGAATATAATGAGTTTTTTTATTATTATTGAAAAACATAGGTACTAACCTACCTAACTTAATTTAACAAAGGGCGGTTTTAATGGGTATCGGCATTCTTTATTAGTCATCGACGGTGAGATCATGTGGCAGATTTTAGCTTTAGTATTTTTTTTTTATGGAATTAAGATAGCAAACGAGCATGCAGTACCACCCTTCCCCTGCCGCCCATAACAACTGTGACCGACCTAGAACTAGACTCAAAGGGACTAGGATGGTTAGTCCAGTCAGCGCCGGATTTAGACCTCGGCGGCCCATAGGCAGAGCGTGTGGTGGAGGCCCTCAAATAGTTTGTGGTTTTAAATGTTCAACTTTTCCCGCTTAAAAAAAGATTTTCGTCTATTTGTAACAAAACTCAGTATTTGGTTATTCTTTAGTATCTGGCTGCACGATTTCCTGGACAAATTTGGCTTTAATCAATAGGTATTGATGCCCCGAATCATAATCTAATTGCTTTTTGTGCGGAAATGCATCGTTTTTTTTTTATCTTAATTTAAAGTTTTTAAGGTTATGTATAAAATTTGAAGACAAATATTGAGCTATAGATCCGTTAAAAAGGAGGGAAGGCGGGGGGGTTTCGGGGGCGAAGCCCCCGAATAGGTGGCGGCCTTAAAAGAATTAAATTAAAAGAATTTAAGCATAGGCAACATAGGCAACTGCCTATGTTGCCTATGCTTAAATCCGGCACTGAGTCCAGTTAGTAGATGGTGTTAGAATATTAGTTGGTTAGTTTGTTAATAAGTGCGAGGACAGGGTATGTTAGTGATAATTAGTCCCGTTAGTTAATGTTAGTAATAGTCCATTTAGTTATTGTTAGTATGAGTCTTGTTCCAATTCGGTCACAGATGCGTTGCTACCCCTGAGGTCTGAGATGGTCGCCTCTAAAAAAGTGAAACCGGCTCCACAAACCTTCCTATCCGGAACACAATTGCTCTTAAAAACAATTATTATGACGGTAGGAATGGTACTGAGTACCTTGGCGGGCGGTGGTACTACCCCGGGCGAACTCTAGGCTCTACCGTAAGAAATATTATCATACAGTTTACGACCAGTTTGTGTTGAAACTGTTTTTACAAAATTGCTGATAAACGACTACTTCACCAGATTTTAAAAAGTAACATCAATTTCATAAGAAAGTAGAGTTTACATTACAAACAATTCCAGATAACATTCTAATTATTGTACTAAGTGCACAATTTCTTTATTTTTTCTGCGTAATCCCACAGATCTGATAATACTATGATTAACAAGAGAGAAAAACTAATAGATCCAAAAAATGGAGAAATGTAAAACAGATAAAACAAAGAAATCCGCAAACAGCGAAAAATAGAGAGCAAAACTTAGTGGAATCACAATTTCAATAGTATTTTTATTAAAACTTAGACATTTTTATGGTTCTGTTCGTTTTATACAATTGATAGTGGCCAATCGCTTTTTTGTTTTTTTTAGACATTCGTTTGTTGCTTCTGCTAGCAATGTCGAGTTAGCCACAAATTGTGTTTGTTTGTTGTAAAATATTAACTTTAAAGCCAGCTCCCATTGCTCGACGTCGATGTTGATACAGACGGTAAGGTCTGTAGTACCTACTTTGGAAAAGTATTTTAATTCTAAACGAGGTGCCCCGGCAGACGCTGTCCTGTAACGTAAAGTACTTATTTATAACGTGACGATTGACATAATTGACATAACTTCTTGATTTGTTAACAAAATCATTAAATCTTAAGTAAAACCCATTAAAATAAAATCGCATGCAAGTTGGATAAGCCGTTTCTGAGGTTAGCGTGCACAAACATACAGACATAGATTTTATTATTGTTTTTGACAATTTCTGTATCCTCTATGTACGAATATCTCTTCTTGTGCATCTACCATAATGGTATTCTCGTTCTTTACGTTTCTTGTTTTGTTATCCTTTGTGAATGATAAGTGAACTAAGTACTTAATCTAGGTACTTAAATATGTGAGTATACTATATAAGTTTAATTATATACAGGGTGTCCCATAAGTTTTACGACAAACTGAAATGGAAGGAAGCTTGGAGAGGGACCTACCAGATGTCAAAAAAACGTTTTAGTAAAACAGTGATACCGTTTTCGAGATTTTCACCTTTGCTTTATTTTTCGGAAATCGAGCTCTCTTACCATACTTTTATTCGCTGACTACACAAAAATGCTCATTTTAATACTTTCTTTTTCACGTAGTTACTCTCAGATAGATGGTCTTCAATTCCCAAATATGACTGAGAACAAATTATAACGTGATTCCCAGAAATTCGGGTCTATTTAGGACGTTTTATGTCTTCGATTTTCTTCTATTCAACTTTGACGATGGAAAAAATACCTCGCAATAAAACGGAGCAGATAGTTTTGTCTTTTACTTTAATTTTATTTGTTTTTTATATTTACCTACATCACATAACATAGGTCTTATATTGTGTTATCTTACATTCGTGGAAAATTAATTTTTAATTGTGTTGGTAGGTAGGCATCTACAGTAGATAATAGGTATTATTTTTGCTGTTAAATTCAGTCAATTTTAACGAAATGAAAAACTAGTTTTTTTTTTACTTTTACTTAGGTACATATTTAATGTTTTAGTGGTCACTTTTGTTGGCAGACCCTACGGGTTTTTCCCGTTGGCTCCCATTCCCGTTTTCACCCGTCCCACTAGACCCCGAAAACGATTAATTTGATTTATAGTTTGTTAACTAGTACTTTTGCCTTCTTTTTTCAACTTGTACAGTCGATAGAAAAAGTGCTTTAAAGTATAATAATGTTTTAAGCAGGGGCGTAGACTGCTATTCATATTCAACAGCGCCATGTAAGGAACAGTAATGTGTTTATTAGCCTGGTTAGGTAGGCACTCATCGGTATTTTGTAACTGTATGATCCTATACACCACCAAAGGCATGCACCTAATTAGATTTTGATGATTAATTATAGGTGATTTAGTAGATTTGTATTAAACTTGTGCAAAATTTTATATGGTGTCAAACAGACGCATTATCAAAGAAAAATAAGTCGTTTAACTATTACGATTGTTAAGCGGGGTAACACTGAGTTGATATAGGTTTAAAAATCGTCTTTATTTTTGTTTTAAACTTTTGATTCGAACAATCAGAATAATTTAGGAGGTCCTAATTGATCTACGCACAATTTGTTTTCGCTGAGTTATGATTTACACAGCCAGCTTCGTTGACTTCGTTCCGAGAATTATCATTTGGCCTAAACCTACATTGGGCGTTAAACAATGAGGGGTAATGGAGCCCTCGAGACCATTACCGCCCGCGCGTTATCTAATATCAACAGCTGACAAAGGACGTGCAGAAAATGGATACCTAAATAATTGCTTTTTACAAAAAAAATAACCGACTTCAATCTTGATAAGTAGAGATAACTCAAAAACTACTCGCCAGATGGCGCTCAATTCAACATGTAAGTGTAAAGTTCTCGTCACTACAAATTAATCAAGCCCAAACACTAGATAACTGCAGTAAATCGTTAAGGAGTTCCCTCGACTGTCTTTCGGCTTCATCAGATCGACTCCAGATCTTCATGAAATGGTAGCGCTTTAATGTACTTATGTTACGTGTCAGGAGTAATGGGTTCGAGAAAATGCCAAAATGTACCACAAAGACTTTATTGAACTCGTAGAAACACAATTACACGCTGTACACAGTACACACCACAACACTATGCACGTAGGTACTCTAAAACACACTCGTCGAACACTGTATCGCTCGTAGAAATCACTTCACTTCGCACTGGTATCGCTCGTAGGTATCGCTGGTATCTTCCTGGTTTCGCTTCCGAAACTAGAACGTCCGCACATGACCGATCGCCCCTTTTTATACCACTCACGCACCATTCACGGCAATCCAGAACATTCCCGCTAAGTCCGGACCCGCTTCGAACAATATTCGAGTATGTTCCTTGCAACCGACTTTCGCCCTTATGACTATTGCCGTAATGGCGAAGCGTCGTGCGCGTAGTTTCGAGATAGCCGCGCTCCTATTATTTCTATTGTTTGCGCGACATGTTTATGGCCCCTATTGTTTATTGCCCTTGAAGTAGATGCGCCAGGGTTGTCACAATACAATTTTCGAAAGTTCCCCTCGATTTCTCTGAGATCCTGGTGAGATCAGATCCTGGTGTCCTTATCAGGGGACCCACTGCGCATATCTACTTTACAACAAAAAAAGAATTATCAAAATCGGCCTTTAAACGACGAAATAATCGCTGAACGTACATAAAAAAAAAGCATATATACGGTCGAATTGAGAACCTCCTTCTTTTTTGAAGTCGGTTAAAAACAACTCGGCGAGCACTGATCAAAGCGAATTTTGTTGCTTAGTATTTATAATAATAATAATAATAACTTTATTGACATATTTTTACATTGCGATAATATGAAGTCTCTGATCCCCGAATTAGTTCGAGACTGTGTCTCGGGTATCAGCGTCTTCTCCCAGATTTTGTGGACTTTAAACAATATGTACTATATTAACTAAAATTAACTAAAATGTGCAGACGTTTTAAAATTATAGTTAATTAACTGATTAACGTATCGTTGTTGGTAGTTCACGGCAGCTAGCCAAGATTGATTTCACCTCGGTTGCACCTGTCATGTTTGATAACTCTGTAATTCCTTTTAGCTCAAGTGTGAAGGATCTTGGAATTCATATTGATTGCTCGCTAAGCTGGAGCACGCAAGTGAGCGAAGTCTGCCGTTCTGTCACTGCCACGCTAACGTTTCTTAATCGTTTGAAAAATTTCTTGCCTATCAAGACTAAAATATGTCTCGTACAAGCGCTCATTTTCCCGATCATCGATTATGGTGATGTGTGCTGTGTTGATGTCAGTGAGACTCTTCTAGCCAAGCTGGATCGTCTCATAAACAGTGCCGTACGCTTTGTCTTCTGCCTTCGCAAGTTTGATCATGTTTCCTCATATCGTCGTAAGCTTAGATGGCTTCATATCCGGGAGCGACGGCACATCAGACTACTTTCTTCCCTTTCTACTATTCTCTTTGACTCCCGCACTCCTGATTATTTGAAATCCAGATTTCAATTCTTATCTTCCTCTCATGATCGTCAGCTTCGGTCTACTGATTCTAATCTCCTCTCTATCCCGCTTCATCGATCTGGTTTCATCTCCAACTCCTTTGCGGTCCAAGCTGCTCGGCGGTGGAATGCTCTTCCTGAACAACTGAGAAGACCAGCTAACAGGTTTATCTTTAAAAAGAAATTAATGGCACACCTATTAGAAAGTTGCTGAAATTTTATCCACATGTCTGACATTATTCATATTTATTATTTATGTATTGGATATAATATGTTATGTATATTTATATATTTATATATGTATATATTCATAAGTATATATGTATTTGTATATATATTTATACGTATGTATTTGTATATGGATTTATATTTATAATAAGATTAATTTATATACGCATTATAATCTTTTATACTTTTACTTTTGTATATGTTTCATTTTCGGTTCCAATTATTTTATTTATACCGCTCGTCGTGTTTCTCTGTTTGGCCTAATGGTTAGCTGGGAGAGAATGCACCTAGCATTAAGCTCGCCATTTTGTACCGTAATATGTGTTTATTGTGGTCAATAAAGTTTTAAATAAATAAATAAATAACTATAATTGTTTATTCAAATTTGTGATGTAATTACATACCTACTTCTAAATCCTGAATAATTACTATATTATGTAGGTTCTATACTTACCTAAAGAAACAATGACAAGTATACGCTAAGTGGCTTTTTGACCAGGGTCAGATCCAATTATGACGATATTTGGATTTTTTTAAATACTAAGAATCAAAAAACCTGCGTGCATAATCCAAACGACAGTTTATGTAATCGTGATAACTACATAATATATGTAAGTACTTACATGAATAAAGGAATTTAAATTTGATTTACCTAATTGAAAGCTGGAGTTTGTAGGTAGGTAGTCTAATCACTACATAGTATAAAACAAAGTCGCTTTCTCTGTCCCTTTGTGTCCTTAAATCTTTAAAACTACGCAACGGATTTTGATGCGGTTTTTTTTAATAGATAGAGTGATTCAAGAGGAAGGTTCATAAATATGTATAATAACATCCATTAAATAGTTATTGCACCCGTGCGAAGCCGGGGCGGGTCGCTAGTCTCATATAAATTTAAGGTCATCGGACGGGTAAAATTTCAATTAGGTGTTTCCACTTATTGATTTTGAAGTCGGTTATTTTTTTGTAAATCTTATAAGTAGGTAGATAATATATAAAATTCTCGTGTCACAATGTTAGTTACCTTACTCAAAGTCAGTTACCTTTATTAAATTTTATATGCATATTCAGTAGGTCTGAGAATCGGCGGCTACTACCATACCCCTAAGTGATAAGGGTTGTTTACCCTTAACATTTTTTGGCAAAACAACGTTTGCCGGGTCAGCTAGTAGTTATATATTTATGTTGCAGGTGGTGATCTGTTCTCCTATACGCTGAAACAACCGGTGGGAGTCTGCGGACTTATACTGCCTTGGAATGGACCCATAGCAATGTTTCTGTGGAAAGTTGCGACTGCTTTAGCCGCAGGTCTGTTAACTACAATGAGATCCAGTTCGAAATTCGAAAAATATTTTTGAAAATCAAGAAATCCCTACTAACTACCTAATATTATAAATGCGAAAGTTCTGTCTGTTAGGCTTTCTTCTGATTTTAATGAAATTGGGTACAGAGGTAGAGCTGACATGGAAGAAGACATACCTATATAAATGGTTTTTCACGAAAAATGATAAAATCATGAAACTTTAAGTTTAGGCACTTGATCTTTTTTACAGTTAATCTGCTCAACCGATTTAGGTAGATAGACTGTCGTTTGCCGACTTCGAGGCGGGCGATACCGCGGGCAAGAATTAGTATTGAATAATATTTGTAATGTACCAGGTAAATCGTCATGCGGAAAGGTTATACGCAAACTACTAGTTTTGCAATGATTGCACCATGATTACCTAAAGAACTAAGTTATTATGTTAAATGCAGGTTTCAAAGAACTTTATTATAGTTATTTAGAGATTTATACCATAGACCCTGAGTATGAAAATCGATTTTATTATTTTAATTCTCTGTTTCATAAAGATAAAATGTTCCGTTTTATAAATTTCTGTTTATTCGAAAGCTAGTAGGTATTTTTAGTCTCGTCCCATATTTTGAGCGACGTCTATTAGATTTGAGTTTTGAGATATGTATTAATAAGTATTTTTATTGTTGTTAGGTATTTTATATTTTGTTGTCTATTTTGAAATCGGTTATTTTTTGTAAATAAGCAATGAAGGGTACCAACGTCTATTAAAACTGATCTAAAAAGTCTTCTTCACCAGGTTGCACGGTGGTGGTGAAGCCAGCAGAGCAGACGCCGCTGACGGCGCTGGCGCTGGCGGCGCTCATAGCGGAGGCCGGCTTCCCGCCCGGGGTCGTCAACGTGGTCCCGGGCTTCGGTCCCGGCGCGGGGTCCGCCCTCACCCACCATCCTGATGTCGCTAAGATATCCTTCACTGGCTCTGTGGAGGTAGATGTACTTATCTGTTAATGTAATAGTGTAATAATGTAAAGCTGAAGAGTTTGTTTGCTTCAACAGGCTAATCTCAGGAATTGAAAAAATATTATTTTGTTGAATGGTCCATTTATTAAGATAGGCGATACGACCAATGCGAGTGGAACAACAAGTTTCTCGAAGCGAAGCAAGAGCGCCTATTTAATGCTGCCTGGTTATCTTGTATACTTACGATAAAAATCGGACAGTGGTATTTTCCTACATCGTACATATTTTTATATGCTCAATTATGTTGGTCGAACACAACGTTAGCTGGACAAAAAAGCCAAGCGGGCGGCCTTCACCTTCGGTTATGGTCTATTTTAGTGCTATTTTAAGTAGTGTTTATAGTGGCCTCAAGTGCATTGCGTCTCGTCGACTGCTTGCTTTACAACTTCCTGCTCGAGTTGAATGGAAAGACGTGAGATTTACTTACAATTTATTACAAGTCTATTGAAGTCTTCTTGACGCACATTACAATCGGACGGTAACACCAAAGTTCAAGCTCTAAGAAGCAGAGAAATAATTAAGCGAAGTGCTTCATCCGTAATAAATTGTATCTATTCAAATTCACTCCGCTTTCAATTAGATTGAATTGAACACTGCCCTTGATTCCATACGTTGGACAATAAAATGGCGTGAAAGTAAGTAAGTACACGGCGATTACAAATAACAATGTTTATGAGAAACTTGTCAACAGAAGATTTTGTATTTTGCTAGACTGAAGATTATTTCCACACTAGTAAACCCCCTCGCTTTGCTTCGGGAAATTTGCTGCTTCGCTTCAATTGATCGTAGCGTGATGTTATATAGCCTAAAGTCTTCCTCGATATGAAAACTATCCAACACAAAAAGAATTGTTCAAATGGAACCGGTATCGCAGTAGTTCCTGACATGATCCGTTGAAACGAACAAACTCTTCAGTTTTACATATTAGTACCAATAAGATTTAAAGACTTCTGCCAGTTGGTATCCCATCTCTTTTTTAGAACGAGACTCTTACTAACAATTACCATCTAGTCTAGAGTCTAGATGGTAATTCTAGTCAGTATTTGAGAAATGTGTAATCATTCTAGTCAGTATTTGAGAAATGTGGTGATACATGCTCGTTAGCTTTCCTTTACCTTCGTTCTATAAATAACTATCGTCTTACAAAAAAAGAACCGTCTTCAAATCGATAATCAGAAATAAGTCAAAAATTACTCGTCAAATGTCACTTAAACTTAAATGGCAACCGACGACAAGCACTACTTTTGGGACCTATTCCGATCCAATACCAAAAAACTAATACCATTGGTATTAGTTTATTACCCCAGTGAATTTCTATTCCGAACGAATACCAGTCATAAACGAATCCCAAAATTATTAAAATGGTATGAAGGTACAGTCAGTAATAAAATTGCTATCTTATTAAACATGTTCAAGTGTAGTAACAAATAATTGCACAAATACCTAAAGAATAAAAATAAAGTTTTTCCAACAAATCACTAAGTAGGCATAATGTTCAACTTTAAAATAGGAAATAAAAACTATCACAAAAAATTAAAATTACAATTAAATACTTACAAGAATAATTATATGTATAGTAAAAATTTCAATCAACAACGATTCGTATAAAAACAGACCTTATTTTATTGTCTTAACGTTCATTAAGATAGATAGATAGATAGATAGATAAACAAAAAAAATATATATATAAAGAAAAATATAAAAAAATAAGCAAAATATCAAAACGCTAAAGGGGCTTCGTTTGCTCAACCCTTGACTGTGATTGAACGAGCTCACCTTTTTTGCAGGTAAAAAAAATTGGCAAGTGATTCTTCATAAGTAAAAATGTGTGTATAAAAATTTAGGATTGAATTACGATCATTATAATAAATTATTAAATAGCAAAAGAAACGTTTTCTGTGACTGTACTAAGAGTTATGTTTTGGTATTCGTTCGGAATAGATTAGGTACTTCTTTTGAATGGTATTCGTTAGGAATAAAAATTCACTGGGATAATAAACTAATACCAAATGGTATTAGTTTTTTGGTATTAGATCGGAATAGGCCACTTTTGGAATACAAAAAGAATTAATAAAATGGTTATGACGTAACACGCATAAAAAACACCACCTTTTTTGAAGTCGTTTAAAAAATAGCGACTCTAGGTTGGGTAGTGTATAGGAATTAAGGCACTTACTAGCTTTAACATTTATCAGCGTTGAAAAGCCCATCAAAACCGACAGCCATGTAACCGAAATATTCTTGAGTTAATGTTGAAGTTTGTATAAACTTTACAGGTGGGCAAACTTGTACAACAAGCCGCCGGCGCAAACAACTTGAAACGTGTCACTTTGGAACTTGGGGGGAAAAGTCCTCTCGTTATTATGGATGATGCAGACTGTAAGCTTTTAGCAATGAAAATGTTTTATTGCCTTTCAGTGTGCAAAACTTCTTACTAAGAAAATTATAAAATAATTTCAGTGGAGAAAGCGGTGCCTTTCGCCGCGCAAGGCGTTTTCGGGAACCAGGGCCAAATGTGTATAGCTGCGTCGCGGTTATTCGTTCATTCTAAAATCTACGATGAATTCGTTCGGAGGGCAGTGGCGTATGCTAAGAACATCAAAATTGGCAACCCTGCTGATGACTCGACGCAGCATGGACCACAGGTTTTTATTCTTATCTCTACTAAAGATTTAAAATTTAAAAATATAATATGTAGGAAATTTTGTATCCCTTTTAAACTATGTACCTACACCAAACTTCACATAATAAGTGTTCGCAATGTTCGTACCGTCTTATTAATAAACGCGGCGTAAAGTTACTCCAGGTTGATTCCAATCTTCAAAGTGATTCTTTAAAGTCAAAGGTTAGAAAAAGACAAAAACATTTAAACTCGTAGTAGGTATGTTTACACTACGTTTATTAATAAGTAAGTTTACACACAGTCAAACGTGATCTGAGTACAAATATAAGTATTTATGTTTACACATATTTACCTGGTCGAGGATCGACCTCGAGATTCCTTCCTGTGCAAATAATAATTATAATTATTATGGTCACTACCAAATAGGGCTGTCAATTTTAAAGTAGATTAATTATTTATTACACGCATAATGTGTGTTATAAAATAATCTATTTTAAAATTATGATATTATCACCTGTATTAATTAAATAACAATCTCAATTATTTTTATTGGTAATTCAAATATTTTTATGTATGCAATGAGATTTCCAGGAATAATTAATTTGGTAATATCGATGACTTAAATTAAACTGTAGACATGAACCATTCAGTTAAAACAAAAATTAGTTTACACAGTTTAAATTTAAATCAAATAAGTTTTCAACCATTGAAATTGATTTTTAGGTCGATACTGAAATGATGACGAAGGTGTTAGGGTATATCGAGAAAGGTAAAAAAGAAGGAGCAAAATTGATGGCTGGTGGGAAGCGAGTGGGAAAAACGGGATGCTACATCGAGCCCACAGTTTTCGCTGATGTCACGGATGATATGACCATCGCTAAAGAAGAGGTAATTATCCTTCAATTTTAGGTACCTAGGTACTTATCTGCTATCCCTGCTAATCTGTATCTACTAATTATAAATGCGAAAGTTACTCTGTTACTGAATCGCAATGAATTTTGGTACAGATATACCTAGAGTTGATCTTGGGACATAGGATTTTTTTAAATCTCGAAAATTATCTCAAAACGGAGTGAAAAGGGGAGAGGGATTTAACATTTTCGTAAAATATCAGTATCCCTCAATTTTACTTATATTTCAGATTTTTATTAAAATGAAGAAACGCGATTAATTTTCAACGGTATTTTGAAATGTTTGTCTCTCACGCGATCGAACACGCGGGCAAAAACTAGTAAATAAATATAATACCTATAAATATAACCCCATACGACACTAGGATTGCACGTGTCATGGATGGGATGGACAATACAAGTAACAATAAACCATGACCTATAGCCATTTATCTTTCACACCAATATATTTGGTCCGAGTCGTAAGCTTATTTTACTATGTCGTAAGCGTGTCCTAAGATGATACCGTTACGATGCAATCACAAGACAAACTTATCTGTTGGTAAAGTTTGCGTATCTGTTGTTAATATGAAGTTTTTTACGAAGAATGCTTAACAACTTCTTGTTAGGCTATGCAGAAAAGTTTGAGTTGATAGATGTGTTCCAACTTTAGGTTTGCCGCATTGACGGGCCGGATGATAAAGTAATACAATTTGTAAGGAGAACGCTCTATAAGGCTTACTAAATTATAAACGCAAAGCAATATGTAGGTACTTAGTCACTGTGCCGTTAACCGTTAAGGAGTTCCGTTGTCTGAATCTGGAGGAACTGTTTTGCCTTGTTTACCATATCATGATAAGACTATTGGCAGATGGTGAAATTGGCCGAAAGTTTCCATTAAATACATAAATAACAGGATGCTAAAACATGTTTAGGCACGGAATTGATGAGTAAAATGTCGCTTGCAAAACAAGCGTTTTAGCTGAGCTTTCAGAAAGCAATTCTTACGTAAAAACTAACTTACATCGGGCAGACATGTAATTTAAAAAAAGCATTTGTCGTGTATGTCGATGTTCTTGTGGCGCTGACTCAGCTTATATTACTTTCAGATTTTCGGCCCCGTCCAAAGCATCCTGAAGTTTGACACTCTGGAAGAAGTAATAGATCGTGCGAACAACACCAATTATGGACTAGCAGCTGGAATATTTACCAGCAACTTAGAAAATGCTCTTCAATTCAGCAAACACGTGGAAGCTGGCACTGTGTGGTTTGTTATTTATTACCGATTTTATACGACTTACTTTTTGTAACAAAAATAACGGAATTCAACATCAACAAGAACGGATAGCTCAAAAGCTGCTCGCTAGATAAATGAAAAAAGTACAGGGGTAAGGGAGCAATATGGGTGTCAAATGAAAGATCGTAAAAATACCATTCTAAAAATGTAAGGTTTTTAGTGGTTATTGGTCGTAGGTGCTTTTTTGGTTCTTTAATAATTTTTATTAATTATTTTTGTTGCTGGTCGGTGTTGAAGCCGGTTTTTTTGGCTGTCCAATTTGTATATGTCCAAGGCCCCCGATGACTACAATATATGGAATTTGTTTTTATGGAAACCCACACAAATTCGTTGTAGATAGACGGCGTGAATTTAAAAGGTCTAATGATTTATGTGTGATACGTACCTACCTATATAATTTGTGATTAGCGGTTGGTGACAATTTCATATTCCCGGCGACTCTTGACTTGAGTTGTTAGTAAGAGAAACCACGTAATTATTTTATCTTTCAAAATTTTGTAAATATCTTTATTTAAATAAAATATTTATATTTCAAGAACCCCATCCCAGCATTGGTATAAATAAGTACATTTTTCAAAACAAAGCGTAGGCACTAAGTACTACTTTAGCGTAATCATGTTGTTTACGTTTCTGATAAAAATAGTTCCATTATCAGTGATTAAATAAGATAAAATAGTACCTTAATTGAAAATTAAATAGCAGTAATTTTATTTATTTATTTATTTGTTTAGTTTAGGTCTGCCAGCGGTTACAACACTATACATGCAAACAATCGTGAGTAATCATTATATGTATATCGGTACGGCAAACGTTAATTGCGTTATGAATAGGTACTCGTAATATTATATTGTCAGGCAATGTTGATGTAAATTTGTAGTCTGTCATTTAATTAAACCCCTGCGTTTGTGAGCTATTAGATACCATTACCTGTTATAGTCGATGTAGGAAAAGGGTCACTGGACGTGCAATCATTCCTAGTTCAATATGGCCTATTGCGTATTATGTGTGTCTAGCAGTACCTATATAAATTACAATTTATGAATTAATTTAAATTATAATTAAGTTGATTTTTATTATATTTTTACATGACAGCTAGATCCTACACTAGTACAGATGTAAAGTTTCATACACTGCGCACTTGAGCAACGCACACATAGACACCATTATCGGACACAAAATATATAATATAAAAAATTGTTCAATAGTGGTTCAAAGTGGTTCTATATTTCGTGTCCGTGTTTCTATCACGCAATTTTCGGAGCTTTACACCGGTACTAGTAAATGATTTGTGTTATGAGTTAGCTACTACTCGCTATTTAGTTAGTTTCGGCTGAGCTCTTGAGAACCACTTTCTTTCTTTCTTCTTCCTTCTTTTATTGGTCGGCAACGTGTTGTAATACCTTTGCTGTTACTGATTTACTACTCATATTCAATTCAATACGTTGATGTCACCCTTTGCCCCTTATGTCACGTAATTTATGAAGGGATGTGCTCTTACCACATAAATCAACAACGACCCCACTTTCAGACTTACACATTTCAGATAAAAAACCAACTTAACTCTAATCAACGAGTTCGTAAGTAGGTATGAGAACTGGACTGGGGATTAGTACTCAGTCCTGTTGATGGACAGTTGTTAGTTTCAGCCTAGTTAATCGTTGTAAGATTATATAACCATGACACCTACATCTCAAATTAAATAAATTGCCTGTTAAAAAGTATAATCAATGTAAGACAAAAAATTCAGGAATAAGTATACCATGCTCTCATTATGAATACCTAAAGCGGCCAATTCATTCAATGTTTTATGTATAGCCACGTCGGCGCGGCGGCGCAATTCTGTTTTATTAGCCTTCATGCTTATCAATTTTATTATGGATTTTTTCAGGGTGAACACCTATTTACAATTTGCACCGTACTTACCGTTCGGGGGCTTCAAGGAATCAGGGATTGGAAGGGAAGGGTAGGTTTTCATCTTTTTATTAATTTAATGAGGTTTGGATTTTTAGAAGTGTTAAAAAGTCCGCATACCCGCGGTCCATGTGCGACACCGCTGACCATTTGGTGGCTCGTCTGCTTTTTGTCTTACATTATGTAGATGCTAAGACCTTTCGAAATATTCTTTTGTGTTAACATAATTATCAGGCGGCGGCGGCGCGATGGGATGTTCGATGGGTGACCAGGACCAATAGTGACAAAACATTCTTGACTGAAAATACCGAGAAAACTCCGACATATGGGTTACATATTAGGTACTAGTACTAGTAAAGCCTGGTGGAGTACCTATGTTCAGTCTGTTATGAGCAGAGCTAAGACCATTATTGGGTCGTAATGGTGCGATCACTAGGTACTTACCACAAGTTTATTCATCTATTCGCTAAGCAGCTGTTAATATAAAAACGTTTTGTCTTTTTCAGTGGCTTGCAGGCCGTTGAAGCGTACTTAGAAGTGAAGACGGTGTCGATTAGTGTTCCCAAAAAGTTATCATAAGTTATATTCATCATCTTAAGTTATGGCTGATCCTTTAATAGATTAAACATATATGCACATATAAATTGTAATCAATATACCTACATAGGGTTTTACAAGACGTAAAGTAAGATCAAAAGATACCTACTTACCAGTTAGTGATTTATATTTTGTCGTAATATTATTTTTATTTTAAGAATGGAAGAATGGCATAATTTTAAGGAAAATTTAAACTCTGAATGATTAAAGTATTCATGACATTTCAAGACTTTTTACTTATCTATACTCCTATAGGTACTAAATGAAGCGGAAGAGTTTGTTTGTTTGTTTGAACGCGCTAATCTCGGGAACTACTGGTCCGTATTGAAAATTACTTTTTGTTGAATAATCCATTTATTGACATTGCGTTCTGACTAATAGGAGCGGAGCAACAAGTTCCCGAAGAGAAGCGTTGGTGGCTACTTATTAATATTAGATACCTATAGGTAGAAACATAATATGACGATAACTGTCGGGTCACTTTATAAAGAATGGGTAAAAGGTTCACTTTCCAAATTATTATAATAAGTAATCAAATTCAATCTATTTCTGGTTTCAAATTTCAACTTTACTAACTACCTATTTGATGGGAAATTGTAGCAAATTCCTATAATTACTTTGATGATCTAATGTCTAGATGGAACATCGAATCCGCGAAAACGTGTCAAAAAATTGTGGCCAATTAATTGTTGGCCACAATTTTTATATCATTATAATTATCATTGATCACGCACACATAGACAATAGACGAACGTGTAAAACATCGCCTGCACGCACACATGCTTGATATTGTTGCCTTGTTTTTTTTTGTTTTCATTGTAGGGTGACGCTCAATCTAGACATTAGATCATCAGAGATTACATATTATATTAAATTAAAAATATAGATAGATTATATCCTTTCCTAAACAGAAATAATTATCTACCTATTTACTTGTACTAACAAAGATGTTTTTTATTTACTTTTTTGACTGTGGGTCTATTACATGTACATTGTACACCCTACATTATTTTCTATGTAGAGATATTTTCACGAAAAACACTTACTTAACTCTAGCAATGTGGATTGAAATATTCGAAATAATTAATACAGGTATCTACTTGTATTAGGTAAATGAAAAGTATTCTGGTTCTATTAATGTAACTGTATCTAAGTAGGTATAGATTGAAATATTTAGCTAACACTACCGTACACGATATAATATATCTACTTATCATCTCGTGTGTCCTTGTCTTCCCCATGTCTTGTGTTCCCCATGGCACCCACTACACAGAGAATCCTAGTGTGGGGCTATGAGCGTTTGGCGTTATGTACGAGGGGCGGCTGATAAGTTCGCGGCCCGAAGTACTTAATGAAAGAAAAGTTCGGTTATATAATTTTTATTTATCAATATAGTCACCCTCAAGTGAAATGCATTCTTCACATCTTGCATATAATTCTTTTAAACGTTGAAAAAAAATTATTTGTCTTCCTCGTTAAAATGACTTTTTACGACCGCTTTCATCTCACTATCGTCGAAAAATCTTCGGCCCCTGAACTCCTTTTTTAATTTTGAAAAAAGAAAAACGTCCCTAGGAGTCACACCTGAACTATAGGGTGGGTGGTCGATTTCTGAAAATCCTGTGACATTAAGGGCCTGGCGTGCAACCCGAGCGGTGTGAACTGGCGCAATGTCTTGCAAAAACAGCACACCGCGCGCCAACTTTCCTCGTCTCTTCTGCACTACAGCCTCCGGTGATTAAGCCAATAAATTAGCATAGTACTGACTATTTATTCTAGTTACTTTAGGTAAATAGACAATCAATTAAATTCCCTCGCTATCCCAAGAAATGGCCGCCATAATCTCAGACGCCGACTTTTGCACTTTGAATTTCTTCGGCGCTCTTTCTCCATTTTTATCCATTGATTAGACTCTTGTATCAATTATGGATCATACTGACGTATTCATGTTTAGACAACGGTTACTATTTGGTGACAAATTTCATCCAAATTGTCCTTGGCCAATTCTAAAAACTTGTTACAAGTCGCGAGTCGCCGCTGCTTGTCGAGTGGTGTGAGCGTTCGCGGTAACCAACGCTCACAATTTTTTTAATATAAAAATGTTGATGTAAATTTTCTCTGATTATTTTTATAGTGACCTGTAACTCTTCGACTATTTGCTACAATTTAATTCTTTGATCGTCCAGTACTAATTTCTCTACTTTTTGAATATTTTCTGCAGTCACTGCCGTTACAGGTCGAACCGGTCGGGGGTCGTGTTCATAGGGCTCTTATCCCTGTTGAAATAAATGAACCCACTTTTTGACCATCGTATATGAAGGTCCAGATTCTACAAAAACCGATGACATCTCTTAAAAAATCCTTTCGAAGTATTTCCTTTCTTTGTGAGGAACTTAATCACAGCGCGATGCTCGAAAATACGCGACTTGTCATGTTCAGTCGACATGGCGGTGTTTGTTTGTTGGATAGAATAACTATTAATGATCACAACAAAAAAATTAATGGCTCTATATACTTTCAGAGAGTGCTACTACTATTGACATAAGTAATGCGGTGATAAGTAATCGCTAAGTACCTTAGGCCGCGAACTTATCAGCCGCCCCTCGTATTTATAATTTCGATATCATCATGTTTTGCATAAGAAGGTAACCTTCTTTAAATTTATGATAGCAAAAAAGTATGCAGGCAGCGTCAACCCTTTGCCGCCTGCTACCCACTGGCCATACCAGTAGGACAACCCAGTATGACCACCGAGAATCACCGTAAAACTGCGATCGACACAGAACAAGGTTCCAATCAGGATTGTTAGTTAGCAGAGGGTGTTATTAAGAATGTTATTTGATTTATTATTGATTTGATTATTTATAGATAGTCTATTATTTTTTAACTAACTATCCACATTTACACAAATCGGGAATGTTTCATACAGCAAGGTACGAAGATACTGCAAAGTATACGGGCTATAGATGGTCTCTTTTCGCTAGTAGGTACCTATTAAGTTTCCGATTCGACCAAAAAAGTTGTTCATGTTCAAGTTCAAGGATGTTCAGTCATTCATTCAACAGTTGTTCATTTACTCGTCATTCAAAGAGGTAAATGCGGGAAATTATTTATTCGAGTTGCTGACATACATATACTTGAGGATAGTCTCCTAGTAGCTAGGTAGACAGGATTAACAGACAAAATAATGAATACCACATTAATAATTAATTTAATGAGATTGCGCTTGCTGATTTACCTCTATAATATATAAGACTGAATATCTGATTTACTGTAGGCATTTCTATTTATGTTTTATCATGAAATAGGTACACAATATATTGGACGGTTCTTCCCGCAATAGGTATAAAAGTAAAATATTTATTTTCAAAAACCAATTTAATACTATGAATATAACAAAATAAATTATCCTTTTACTCGCAATAACTACTGTCACTTATCTTTTCCGTATCGCTTTGAAATGTAGCGTATCATCTAAATATTATCAATTTTATCAGCTTATTGCAAATCGATTGATCCCAAGTCGTTTGCATTTTGTGGCTATCGAAATTCAAGTGTAAACATGTCGTTACCGGAAATTAAATATACTAAGGTATGATACAATAAGTTCTTAAATAATGAGGAAAAAAGTAATAGGTGTCATGTAAAATATAAAACACATTATTTGAATTTTTATTTTAAAGCTGTTTATTTTATGTAGGTCCTTTTCTATTTTTTGACTCCTACTACTTGATCCGAATGCTTGATCCTGTCTGCTACTGCGACTTCAACTCCCGATACTTTACTACGGAGTTTCATTTTCAAAATTAAAAATACCTATTTCCATTAGGAGATACATATATTTTTAACTACGAGTATTACCATTCTCAGATTTTTATTGATAACCAATGGGTGGATGCAGTAAGCGGTAAAACCTTTGACACCTTCTACCCCCATTATGGATCTAAACCTATTGCCCAGGTCGCTGAAGGTGATAAGGTGAGTTGCTTAAATATCAAGATACCTATATACATATTTTCGCTGTTGTGTTTTACAAGTGTGCATGTCTTTAATTATTAAAATGCTCAATTGCATTTATTACTTTCATTATACAATAACTGTAAAAGAAATAAAAAACCTGACTAAGAAAATTTCTATTGAGCTGATGATCGTCAAACACCCAAACAGATCTTCATCATAAAATACTTATAGCTAAAAATTCAATTTTATGCCAGTAAACCAATTTCTGCTGCTCTGCTTCTGTCGATTAAAACAACCGCGTTCAAATCGGTCCATTCTTTCAGGAGCTATGGCACAAAACAGTGACACATACAGTCAAACAGGCCAAACGTATAACACTCTTCTTTTTAGGTCGATGGTTCAAAATAACACAGACAAAGGAGGCCTTATAAATTTACATTATAATTTTAGTCTATCATGAAGTAATTGCTTGTCGTAGGTATGAACCGTAAGTAGGGCCTCACTCCTCAAGGCTGTTAATTGCTTTAATTGTGCAGATCTGGGCTCCTATTTATAAATTGCTAGCACGTGGATATCGTACTGATTGATATAATTTAGTGGCGTATAAGGATAATCTTAGTCGGAATATCAATTAATTAAACCAATTTCAAGCCTCAGAGTACCTACAATGAGCGGCTCATAACTCAGTAATAGACCATTAATGGGTTGAAGCCATTGCCAGGCCGGAATATTTATTTATTTGAACTTTTTACGACTTTATAAAGATTACGGAAAAAAAATTTTACACACATATACCTACATAAATACATCGTGATGTGTTTTGGATATATTCAACTCATTCTCGACAGGAGGGAGACATTTATTCGCTCCATAAATATCAAAGTTGGTAACAAAACCTTGGAGTTCAGCGTAGCTGCTTAACAGGCAACTATATAAAGTAGGGTATCGGGTCGTCAAAGATATTGGAAGTTCTAAGGCGACCTGAAGATCTCAGACTTATCAATAGGTACAACTTTTATCGAGCTTCTGTTACCGAGGTAGGTACGAACTCGATCATAAAACACCAGACAAGCTTTTATAGTTCCCGTGTTACTTTATCCGGTTATACGGATCTTAAATAAATATAGACATAATATTATACTCTAAGATTACTCATGGTACCTACTTACGTGGTATGTGATGTGTGTTTTTATGATTTTCGCTAAAAAGATACTATTACAAATAACCAAAACTTCCGAAATACACATTGTCATGTTCGATGTGTGCTCGATTTCCCCAACTCTCGCTGGAATTCTGAATCATTCCTTCTTTCTCCAAATCCCAGAGATCTCCCACAGTCATCATATCGTAAAATAAGATTTTTTAATACACTTACGGATTTTCAGGCTGATATAGATTTAGCTGTAAGTGCAGCGAAAAAAGCCTTCCATCGGAATTCGGAATGGCGTTTAATGGATCCCCTGGAGCGAGTGCAGTTGCTGAACAGGTTCGCAGATCTGGTGCAGCGTGATGCAGAGTACCTTGCTGCACTGGAGACGTACAACAATGGAACAGTGATTGGCTTCAGCCGCAGATTAATTGCTATGGCTGACAACAGTATTCGGTATTTGGCTAGCTTAGCTGACAAGATACAGGGGGAAACTATTGCAGTAGGTAATATATTATTTTGAATAATATTTGAATATTATTTTATTTGAGACTAAAAAGCATATTTTCATGTTGAGATAAGGTATTCCAATAATTGGTCTAGTCTAGACCCTTCTCAATTTGAAAGGGGACAAAAAGTTATACAATAGGTTCCTGCACATTGCACAGTCCTTCATTCTATTACAAGAAATGGAATATAATATGGCGTGTATGACAGCTTTGTCAGTTATAATAACTGTGTGTGTGCCTTCAAGACATCTAATTTATGTAAACATAACTTTATAAAATAACTAGTGGACCGGTCATCGCTTCGCTTCGGGAAACTTAGTGGTTAATATTCTACCCATAGGTAATATACCTATCTACTACCTAGGTTACTTCGGACCTTAATTTTGTGTGTCATTTATGTAAACGCACATCACTGCGGCATTTCGATTTATCTATTATATGAGGACGAAGATCCCCACATTCGTGGTAGACTTTTTATACTGACTCCAGACTTTAACTGACTCCACTCAAGTATCCAAATCGGCCCAGCCGTATTCGAGTTTTGCGCTTACGAAGAATTTACGATTCATTTTTATTATAATGGATTTATTGAAGTTAAAAATAACTTCTACTAATGTTATAGGTTGTAAAATAAAAATAAAACACTTTTTTGAGACGGAAGGTTTGTAATACGTTTTCTTAAACCGGAAGTTGCCCTCTGAATAGGGTAGGTTAGCTAATTGAATAATAGAAAAAAACAATTATATAGTTTTGTTATGAAATAAACTTATGTATGATTATGCTGTCGCGCCTGTCGCTCATGAATCTCATGATAACTATGACTATGACCAACACTCAACCAGATTGAAATCGTTACTAAGATGCAAAATAGTCCAGATTCGTACGACAACACTCGTAGTCAATTTATTTTCGTTAAAAAAGAGCACTATTATCAATTTTATCATTTGATAAGAGTTATCAACTTTCAGCCTTCAAATAACAAAATTTTGCAAGGTCAGAGAGCTATTATAGTTTTAATGGTGTACAAATTGTACCTACAAACGCCCCAAGTTGAATTTCGGTAACTATTATAATTAAACAAGTAATAATACATTGCATAATGATGTTTAGATAGTAATAAAACATAATAATCTTGCTTTAACACAGACAAAAAAGTGTTCCAGGCAATAAATTTGTAATTTAACATACTTTTTTATCTTAACCATTATTAAATTCGGTAATAACAGCTTTTTCAGTTTCTCCATTTAAACACTCAAATCTGGATTACCTATTTACGCACTTTCTCGCTTTTCAATACTTAACAGCGAGAACGTCAGACGTTAGTCCCAGCTGTGCCAACAGAATAGTTAGAATACAATACATTATCCTCAACTTGTTGAATAAAAACCACGCGTGTAGGTCTGATTCTGTGCCTATTGGAAATATAGATGGGAAGAATGTAATTATAGTTCTGCATAATCTGGATTACCATTGCATTTGCAGGCATGGTGATGCTCCCGCCAAGAATATTCTCTTATTATCTTTTTTTCTTCTATTTTGTTGCTTTTCTCGAACGCTGCACGAGGACATTTCCAGGCCTCCAGATTTAATTTTCAAATGAACTCACAACCATTAAATGCCTGGAATGATCTTTATAACAATAATCATACATCAATGCAATAATCATACAAAACCCGCAATATCATAATTGATTAATTTGTTTAATAGCAACGATGCCATAGACTGATACTTGACTGATACATAGACATACGCTTAAACGTTTAAATTATACCGTAAGATATTTTATTTCTAATAAGTTCCCGCTTCACCATTTTAATTGAGTTTTGTCGTGTTTTGTCTAATAAGGAAATAATAACTAGATAATAACTAGATTGGTAAGGATTCCAGTCCCATCATCAGCCAATGGTAAAATTTAGTAAACTTGAGATATTGTTGCATTTAAAATTTGTCATAGATAAAAATAAAATATTTAGTTTTGTAGTAATAGTAACGCAAAATTGAAAATTAATTAAACGCTTTTATTAAAAGTCCATTGACACATCGTTAATCGTTAGTTCGTTGGTCATAAATGTCATAATATTTGCTGTTCTCTGTGAACCTCTAGTCTAGACACTACCGTTGAAAAACATTTTATGTATTTAAAACATAATCTACTCTCACAATTTGGCGCAACACGTGTAGAACAATTTAAAACATTTTGTTTTTATTTTATAACTAGCTGACATTGTCCTGTTGCAGTAAGGTAGTTAGATACCTACTTAGGTACTTACCTGCTTATTAGGTATGTATATTTGAAAACTACTTAGAATACTTAAACAAAGCTCTTTTTTCAGGTGGCAATCTGTTCTCGTATACGCTGAAACAACCAATCGGAGTTTGCGGTCTCATCTTGCCGTGGAATGTTCCAATGTTGATGTTCATTAACAAAGTCGTGACAGCTTTGGCTGCAGGTAACTTTGTTATTGCACTTTGATAAGAGCAACAGTTATTATTATAGAAACTGAAGAACAAGCCCAAGTTTAACCCAACTTGGCCTGTATTCTGGCATTAAATTAGGTACGAGTAATAGAAGTAACCTGTAACGTTCAACATTAAAGTAATGTTAAGTACCTACCTAACATTCGCCCACAACATAATATTATCTATAATATAATTTTTGCTAGTATATTATATCTAATTAGTTGAAGAAAAAATGTCTGTCTATCTCTGAAAGGATGTCTAAGAATATTATCATAAAAATATCAAATAGAAAAAAAAGAGATCCGTGCTCAATAGTGGGCCATTAATGTCTTAGACCTAATAAAAACTAAGAACTTACCATTGTCTAACTCTGATATTACCCCGATGATGATCATTAAAACTATTCGTCTGGTCAGGTTGCACGATGGTGGTGAAGCCAGCAGAGCAGACACCGTTGACGGCGTTGGCGCTGGCCGCGTTGCTGGCTGAAGCCGGTTTACCTCCCGGCGTGGTCAATGTGGTGCCTGGGTTCGGACCTGGGGCAGGCTCCGCTCTCACCCACCATCCTGACGTAGCTAAGATATCTTTCACTGGCTCCTTAGAGGTAATGTTATGATATATTTTAATTAACGTGTCTCTATGTATGTGAACATTTCGTATTATTCTTTTTCTGATTGAAGACTAATTAAGTACATTAGAGCAGTTGGCATTGATCAGAGGTTCTCAAACTTTTAGTTTCAAGTACCCTGGTTATTTTATCAAACATTTTTTTTTCTTAACAACATAACGATGCTATGTCCACTTGTTGCCACGTAAGTACCCACATACGAGTACAAATATTGTGAAAACTTTTGAATAAAACCGAATGAAATACTGTTTGATTCACTTAAAAAGCTAACAAAAGCTAAGTATTTGGGTTTTAAAACGATAAAACAAAAGAAGAAGATATATGTAATTCTTTCTGTCTTTCTTCTTTCTAATTATTTTAAATAAAGGTTCAATAAAATCAGTATAAACGTTTATGTATAGGTAACAAAGATAATAATAATAAAGAGTTTATCAATAATATACCTTACTGGATTTGTAACGAGTATCCTTATGATTTAATTTGCGAACCGCTAATGGTAAACAGGCTATAAGTTTACTAGCCCAGACATGAACAAATACAAATTAAGTGTCGCAACCAACCATGACCCGTGGACAAACACTGCATTTGCAGATATATAATAAGAGTTTTTTATTTGTTTTGCAGTCTGCATGCAGCAAACAAATAGCAATTTAACTGAACTAAACTAATTGAAATTAATTTTGTGATCTGGAGGCACGGCAGTGCCTTCATCAAGACCAGCAGCATGTACCTACCTACACTTCGTGCCCAAGAGCGTTTGTAGCAAGGCTTGTAGAGGGATCTTGCTTTATGTGTTTGGGACTTTTCTTAACTGATTTTTTGTCTACGTTTGAGCTTTATTCACACCAATAATTGTTTTTTTTAGAAATTAAGTAGGCTACATTCACATAGTATAATATTTTTTTTCTTGTCTACTAACCTAATAAATTTAAAACTGTTGTGCGCAAAATAAAAACAAAGACAGTATACCTACTACATACTTCCAGCGAAATCATCTTTAATAATATGCTCTTATTAATTTCTGCCGCCTCACGTTGTTAACATTTAAGTACCTACCACCTCGTTTAGTCAAGTTATAACATGAGCGCGGTATAATTAATTTATCAGCATGTAAATCCTTCCATTCAATTAAATTACGGTTAAATTATAATGCTGAGAATAATTATGTAAGTATCAGATAGGTGGTTTAATGTTCTTCGTGGATCGTGATGTTGTGACGGCAATAAAATCCATATCCTCTGACGCTGTTGGGAGTGATTGCATTAGCCGTAAAATGATCCTTCCCATCCTCGACATACTCGCTCCTACTATCACCCATATCCTTAACCAATCTATTTGCCTCAATTCCTTCCCAACCAATTGGAAAGATGCGCATATAATTCCAATTCCCAAAAAGCCTAATCCTTCCAGTTCTTCCCAGTTTAGACCTATTTCTATCCTTCCCTTTTTATCTAAAGTCCTGGAGCAGTTAATCTATCAACAGTTAAGCTCATACCTCTCCAGTCGCACTCTCCTTAATCCTTTCCAATCCGGTTTCCGGCCCGGATATAATACGGCTACTGCATTACTTAAAATCACTGATGACATTCGGCAAGGAATGGATTGTCAAAAACTTACGGTGTTGACGCTGCTGGATTTCAGCAATGCGTTTAACACCGTGGATTTTGACTTCCTACTCGGGGTTCTCCGCACTCTCAACATATCTCCGATGTCCAGGTCCATAGATTGGTTTCGTAGTTATCTCCGATACTATGAAAAGTTTTACCGGTTTTTTAAATGATGTATATCTATCTATCTAGGCTGCTTCAAGCGCAGTACCTAACGCCTTTAACAAAAAACAGAGGTAATGGATTTTTCGACACCCACGCAAATAGCTCTTAGAAACCAAGGTTGTTAAAAATGTCTTAAAGAAAAAGACATTTTAATTAAAGGAAGACAGTTTTACCTCTTAATAATCCTCTGAATTTATCCGAAAAAAAAAGGCGGCCGGCGCATTGGGCACATTATAAGTATGAAGAAAATGTACCGTATTTTGAGCATTCAGTTTTAGTAAATTATTCTAAAAGTCGTGTATTTCAGGTGGGAAAATTGATCCAACAAGCTGCCGGAGTCAATAATTTGAAGCGCGTCACGCTCGAATTGGGTGGGAAGAGTCCTCTCGTCATCATGAATGACGCTGATTGTAAGTTTAATGATCATAATTATTTGTTATGCCACAAGCGCATAAGTCAACAAACTCGGAGGGAACAGCATACCATTAGGTACCTACTCCATTCACGTTCGATATGAAATTTGTTTTAATGGCAACCCACACAAATGCCAGCTTTCCGTCCCTATGATTAAGGTGCTTTGTATATTGACGGCGAGATTTTAAAGTACGTGGTATGACTGGTGGTATGACGAGGAATACACCTGCATTAGCTACTACCAAGGGTAGGTATTATTACGTAGGTCTACTTCGTTCCCAGAAACAACGTTACAAATCCGAAACTGAAAAATACTTAAGAGAGTAAAGTAAGTGCTGAGCGAGAAAAAGTTCAGTTCCTAAAACCATTCGTCTTATAAGTCTAATTCGCGACGAGTAAATTGTGGGTTACCTGCTTAAGGTTACTTAGAAAACTTATGTGTTAGTTAGGAAAGTTTATGGGTAAAATCTGTTTCACTCTGTTATTCATTTCTTTGGATTTCGAGAGATTATTGTGCGATGAAAGGAAAATACTTATAGGTAGTACAGCTTTTGTGTATTCGTATTACGAATATGTTCACGGATGTGTTGCTGGTCTAGAATAAAGAGCTAGGAAAGTAAAAAAAATATTTCGAAGTAAAAACCTAATATGTATGATGTTACGATATACCTTTGTAACGGAAAAATGCTTAACTTTTAATTTAAAAAGTTGTCTAATTTATTTCAGTGAATATCGCCGTACCGACAGCAGCCCTCGGGGTATTCTCACATCAGGGACAGATATGTATCGCTGCTTCTAGATTGTATGTA
Organism: Hesperia comma; assembly: GCA_905404135.1. Lineage (NCBI taxonomy): Eukaryota > Metazoa > Arthropoda > Insecta > Lepidoptera > Hesperiidae > Hesperia > Hesperia comma. Next base: position 6,098,613 of record FR990021.1, on the reverse strand, counting down.
CAGTCGGGGATATATGACGAGTTTGTCAAGAGAGCGGTTGATTTTGCCAAAAACATAGTCGTTGGAGAACCATTCGATCCGAATGTACAACAAGGTCCTCAGGTAGGTTCAATGATAAAATAACTCGTCGTTTCTAGGAAGAATGATGACAAAAATGACCACTGAAGTTCTTGTGAAACAACTCTAGATTCATTCATAGATTTTTTAAATTTATTTTATTTATTTATTTAATTCAGGTAACAAAGACCCATAACATATATACCTTACAGACTAACATACATATAACAATATTAACTTAACTTACTTAACTTTTTGAGAATTCATGAATAATTTAGAACATAATATAACAAAAAACAAACCAAATAACGTGACGAGATAAAACAAAGGAATATTACCACTATTACACAATGGAAATTCAATTCCTAGGATGGTTAATTTTTCATCCACTACTTTTTAAATTGCCTTATTATACGCAATAGAAAATGTCCAGCATACTAATCAAATGCTGTCTTGTATTAGGTACTCGTAGGCTTTACATTACATTTTTTTTCTCAAGATTTTTTCCACGTGGAACATGGGTCTCCTCTCACAATGCAATGTAAAACACAGATCACAGTCTACTACGCCATATAGGGATAATTTCATGAACTTCCCCGACGCAAGTGATAAAATTAATTTCTAATAAGAATTTAAATAAAAACCAATGACTGGTCAAATTTACCTACTATATCTTATAGATTTCTTGTTCTGTTTGGCTACAACCCATTATGGGTTGTTGTTCTGTTTAATCAAAGTGAACGTTTTTAACTTTATAACGATATCTTTAGGTCGACGAGACTATGTGGCGTAAGGTACTGGGGTACATCAAGAAGGGTGAAGAGGAGGGTGCGAAATTGTTGACGGGTGGAAATCGTATTGGCGACAATGGATATTACATCGAGCCTACTGTATTCTCCGACGTCACTGATGACATGACTATTGCGAAGGAGGAGGTATTTCTTGATCAACCAGTTCTAAATTACATAGTTTCTAGGTGATAAGAGCCTATAGTGCATCCAGCGAAGTACCACCACCCGCCACAGTATTTAGAACCATTTCTACCGCCATAATAATTGCTTTAACAGCAATTGTGTTTCAGACAGAAAGGTGTAGAACCGGTTACATTTTTTAGAGGTGACTATCTCATTCCTCAAAGGTGGCAACCCATCTGTGACCGAATTGGAATGAGACTCCTATCCGGAATGAGACTATTACTTACAACAACTAACAGGATTTTACACAGTTGTTATGGACTTCAACGGAAGGGTGGTGCTGTATGCCCGTTTGCTACTATAATTTCATAACAAAATACATATTATTTGGTCAGTAACTTATTGGGTTGTAAAATAACCGATTTAATTACCAGATCTTTGGACCGGTGCAGAGTATTCTCAAGTTCGAAACGCTCGAGGAGGTGATCGATCGCGCAAATAACACCAATTACGGACTAGCAGCCGGCATATTCACGACAAACGTTGAAACTGCGCTGCAATTCACTAAACATGTAGAAGCTGGTGTCGTTTGGTAAGGAAGCCTCTATCAGAAACAAATTTAGAGAATGTTTCATTACCGCCATAGTTGGAACATGGTTATCTAATACCTACAGAACATAATAACACTTACACAAAACAGGATGGTGTAGCTTGATGCTTGTATGACACTGTTTACGTCATTCTTAGGGTCTTAAGTATTCTTTCCGTCCTTGTAATAGAAAAACCGCAAGAAACTATGATGTAGTAGTTTACTCCTGTGGGCGATTGGGTACGAACCACCTCAATCTCAAAGGTACTTAAGGTGATAGAACTGAACTTTTCTGGCTTAATATCACTTCATCTAGAAAATGTTGTTGTTTATTGTGTTGTTGTGGGTAGGTACTTTAAGTTTAATATTTTCTTCAGTTTCAACAAACTAACATAGTCATCTCGGTATACAGTGATTTAATATTGTTGGTGGCAGCTGTGGGATCCCAACGGAGGCTTCTGCAAATATTGGCGTATCATTATCATTAAGCCGCTCCCTCACCAGAAGCATTTGCGTGTAATGAAACGTTAAATTACAATGCATGTAGGTACATGCACTTACCGAGCATTATAATGCGCACCTTGTAATGATAATGTGTAATATCTTGATACAACTTGTAACATTAATGCGCTTTCTTATTAGAATGCTCGCAAATTCAAATCTATACTCAATGTTACATTACCCGCGAATGCTCGCGGTGAGGGAGCACCTTTACATTGTCTTTATACCTATTACCTTTATATTTTTATGTAAACCATTCATTTGATATCTTAGTATTAGTTTGACTTAATTATTTCAGGGTAAACACATATTTTGAGGGAGGCCCACAACTTCCATTCGGTGGCTTTAAGGAATCTGGGATTGGACGAGAAAAGTAAGAATACCTCTAATATACCTTATATATATTAATGAATTGGCAATGGTATATTTTAGGCTTCAATTTACTAAGATGTAAAGTGAGCTACCACTGCTGGTTAAACAATGACAAAGCTGTGGCTCCAGGTCTTTGTTCTTGGTCATTGGGCCCTGTGCTGCCCCGTCTGACTTTGACGGTAGTCATGTGGTACCTACTTCGACATTAGAACGAGCTACATTTTTACCCATTTCGGTGGCAGTATTAGAAATAATGCATACTTCTTTAATCTGCCACGTATTGGTTATTACGTATGTATGTATAGGTATTATATTTTTACTAAGAGAAATATAAACCTCTCAGACAGGGATTGCTAAGACACTTCTCACATTACGCTATTTATGAGCTACGCGACTGCGACGCAATCCCAAAATTCTATGTATCTGTCACTTTTGACTGACAGGAGTCGCATCGTACTGTCAGTGACAAGTGTCAGATACATACAAATTTTGGATTGCGTTGCAGTCGCGTAGCTCATAAATAGCGTTGTGTGAGAAGTGCCTAATACATTCACAAACCAATAAAAGCAGTCTTTCCGCGAGACTGCCCGCGATACAGATGCCATGGATAAACAAAAGCACTGCGCACATTGCGACTTGATAATGGACTAACTAAAATTTCGCATTAAATTATAATCTTATGACTTGGCGATTACTTGAAAGTCGTAGGTACTAGTGTACTACTCGCAAACCAATCCTGAATAACTCCGAACCGACACCAAGTATAGAATCGAAATTCAACCGTAACAACCAGACGTAAAGAACATAATTGAATGCTCTTATTTATGTTCGTCCATTTCCAGATTGTTATATCAGTCCTTGATAGAACCACAAATACCCACGATGCGAGAACAAATAAGGATCGCACAAACGTTTTATCCGCTAGCGCCGGCTCCGTTTGCTTGGCCGACTGTCTTCCCCAAAGGGACGTCAGTGTCAGTTGAAATTCTATTTAAATATAAATAAGATAATTTATTAACAAGCCACAGCGACTTGAACCAAATACTTGAACGTCGGTCACTTGCAAACTGGCTTCGTCGAAGTCTGTGTGCATCTAAAATACTTACATACTCGTATGTGCACGTTATGGGTGAATTTTAGCTGTTTCGCTGAAGAGTGGTTCGAATATGAGGAAGTATAATTTCTCGATATATTTATTCAAGATTTATTAAGTCTGCTAAAATAGGCACCCCTATACCATCATTGTTATAAATAACAATAATAAACGCTAACGCTCTCATTATGCCGCACTATAATTCTTGGTAACTCAATTCTTGGTACCTCTTGGTAACTCAATCGGTATGAATTACATAAAAAACAACGCTAACACATATGACCCAAGAACAAATACTTATTTATCTGTCACATAAATAAATATTTTCGGCTAGGAATCGACCAGGGACCGCCCTGCAGGTAAACAGCCATCTAGACTACGGGATACTACTAGATATTGCGAATACTGCGATGATGTTGATTTCTTGGTACCAAATAATTTCATTAATATCTTCGCCCGGGTGAATTTCGTTTAAAATTCACTGTTAGTCTAAGTTGACCGATTTAAATGAAAATAAAAACACTAAATGCTAAGTGAAGCCCATCACAATATAACCCTGAGAAATGCATTTAAATCGGATAAGATTCTTGGATTTACTTTCGTATATAAAGAAGTAAGAAAAATTCATGATTGTATTAATATAAAATTCATAATGTAGGCATTATGATTTTTTTACATATTTTATTTGCCATAATATATGTACCTATACAGCGATCAATTACAGTTCTATTATAATTATTGTATAGACTTTATGTTTTTTCTTTTTCAGTGGACTGAAGGCAGTGGAACCTTATTTGGAAGTTAAGGCTGTGTCTATTTCTCTGCCTAAGAAGTTATAAGTTTATCATCTTAGAAGTGAAATTTGGATTCTACGCACGTCGCCCATCTTGCTCATTGCAATATTGCGTGTCTTAGAAATTATTAAAACAGAAATGCACCCAAAGTCAAGCTGACTGTAATGTTAGGTTGGTTTCAGTAAAGCACAAATACACAATACATCCTTCAATATTAGTTTTGTTGGTTTATGACGAGAGAGTTACGTCACAAACCTCTATTCACTGTAGGTACATTGTAAATCGGTTACGCCGGCCGTTCCAATAAGCGTTCAAATTAATTTAGTCACTACTGGGATCAGAACTAAGATTCTGTTAATAATTAGGTTCTCTATAGACATTAATGGCGATAGTTTTGATTTGTAACCGACTTATAAATATGGAGGAGGTTAAATGTTGCTGTATTTTTTTAAAGAGTTATCTTGTTTTTTATTCGAAAGCTGTTGCTTCAATGAGAGATATTTGACGAGTAGTTTTCGGGTTATCTCTTATAATGTGTATTTAATAGACTTGGACGATGTTGATGATATTCTCATTTTACTATTTTAAGTACTTGTCGATATTAAAGTATTTTTTTTTGTTAAACATTAAGCTACCTATTAAAAGACGCATCGATTTGGTTGGAGCCGACCACCTAGGGATGTGAATCGACTTTTGATCGATTTTTTGCGCTTTTTCACACCATACTTTCGATTTTTTTATAGCTGCAACTTTGAATTCCTAAATAGATTATTTATTTCCTCGTTTCACATGGTACTCCTTAATATTTATTTTCTAACAAAAAAGCATAGTCAAAATCAGCTATTAAACGGCGAATTGTTAGTTCTCATACATAAAAAAAACAAAAATATACGCTTCGAATTGAGAACTTCCTTCTTTTTTGAAGTGAATTAAAAGAGAAAGTTATATTCCGAATCCACTAAATATCAAATTGACTTAGATAATTGTGGTAGCTTTTAATTATTGAGTTGTTTAATTACATTAGCGAAAAATCAGAATAATAGTTTTTTTTAGAAAATCGACTATTTATAGTAAAAAGAAGATTGTTTCGATTTCGACTTTTTTATAAAAAATATCGATTTACATAAAAATCGTGTTTTCCGCAGCCAAGTCACATCCGTATTCCTAGGTGGTCGGCTCCAATCAAATCAGAGCGTCTGTTAATGCTATTATAGTCTACTGCTACCGAACACCCGATATATCCATAGAGGTATATTGGATAGAGCAAGAGAGCCAGGCTTCCAACTATCTCTGTCTGTCTCCGTCTATGTCTGTCTCCGTACGTCTCCTCTATCTATGGGTGAGTTCCAGGAAGCGATCAAAACATTCAATTTCAATAGAAAAAGAGACAATTTGAGCGTTATGATCGCTTACTGGAACGCACTTTATGCCTACATAGTATGATTTCCGATTACCCGAAAACGCAACGGCGTTTTTAATTGCAATAATAATAAGGTAATTATTAAAAAACAAGAAACCCGACTGCAACAAATAAACACTAAAACCTTACAAGATATAGGTTATAAATATTTTTGAAATTGACTTTTCACGATTTGATACCCATATAGCTAGGGAAAGAAAAAAAACTTATCCCCTTTTTCACATTTGTGGGTGCTATTTTGTAAATTTATATATCCTATATAACTACAACAATTCTGTCGAATTCAACGAAACCTTATAGATTATAATCCGCCCAGCCGTTTGGGCTGTAGGGCGTGACACAGTAATGGACATACATAAAAACATATCTACAATCTACATACGTACACACATACACTCGAAAAACATTACCCTCAAGAAAAAGTAGGTACATTGTTAGTGTTTGTTGGGTTCCCCCAACGGGACGTATTTTTTTAGAATTATTAATACCTACACACCGCACCGATTTTTAACTGCACCGATTTTTACTTTTCGGCGTTAAAGTCTATTTTTAACCGACTTCAAAAAAGAAGGAGGATCTCAATTCGACCGTATATAATATGCTTTTTTTATGTTTATTCAGCGATTTTGTCATCGTTTATGGGCCGATTTTTATAATTATTTTTTTGTTGTAAAGTAGATATACGCAGTGGGGTCCTTTTAAAAGGATCACCAGGATCTGATGATGGCATCTCGGAGAAATCGAGGGCAACTTTCGAAAATTGTAGGGATGACTAGTGTGTTTGTTAATGTTTTCATAAGTACATGAAAGCGTTAAAAAATTTCATGAAGGTCTGGAGTCGATCTGATGAAGCCGTAAGACAGTCGAGGGAACTCCTCAACGACTTACTGTAGTTACGAGTATCTAGTGTTTGGGCTTGATTAATTTGTAGTGACGAGAACTGTACACCTACATGTTGAATTAAGCGCCATCTGGCGAGTAGTTTTGGAGTTATCTCTGCTTATCGAGGTTGAAGTCGGTTATTTTTTTTGTAAAAAGCAAAATTATATACGAGAGATCCTTTACGATTTAGAAGGATGGACAAAATTTGCATTGAATTGTTATAGTAGATTTGTACTTTGGTTTTCTGCTTAGGAAAATGGAGTAGGTACATGTAAGATAAAAAATGTATTTTTTGGACTATTTAATAATGCGTAGGTAGGTACTACACCAACGGTTTTTTTAAATTATGTTTAGCTTTTTTTTTCCTACATCTGTGAAATAAACATAACGACCACTGCTATTATCTCTGTGATGAACTTTTCGTTCGCGTCAGCCTTTCTCTGACTTTTGACTTTGATAAAGAATAATGGCGAATGCTCCAACGAGAATATTTGTACAATTTATCAAAAGTGACGGAATAACTGGCATTAGATAAAATGGCTGTTTCGATATTATGTAACGAACAATTTTATTGTTCTGGGACCCCGCTGTTCACATCTTATTTCCCTTTCTAATACTTACAAGTGTTTTGGTTATGCAAATACAGTGAAACCTGGTTAAGTGAGACATCAAGGGACCTGCAATGTCGTTTCACTTATAGAGGTATTCCACTTACCCAGTGTCTCAGATATACAGGTATAAATAAATATCTGACTCATTTACAGAGGGTTCCATTAATAGAGGTGAGAATACAGGTTATTTCAGTTATACAGGCAGGTGCGATCATTAAATAAAATAACGTGTTATGTATGTAAATGAGTTTTAATAAAAAAAATATTATGTACTTAAAGGTATCATACAAATGTAATCAACAAAAATATTCAAGCACGTTTTTACACGTAATATGTATGTACGAATATGGAAACAGAATGTATCAATTATAAAAATCTGTCATTTTAGTTTGTCGTTTGGAAGTATCAGCCAGCAAGCCAAAATTTGTACTTACGTACTTGGAATTACGTGTGGAATTTGTGGGTAGAATAAGAATGAGTAAACAAACAATGTTATCTCAGTTACAGAGGTTTATGCATATAAAATTTACTCGCTGTCTCAGTTATAGAGGTAACTATGATGATAAATCGAAAGAACAAATCCCAGATATAGAGGTTTACCTCGTCCCACTAACAGAGGTAATTCAGTGCCAAAGTGTTGGGACCTCAGCATGAGTTCCAGTTATGGAGGTTTCTCACTTATCCAGGTCCCACTTAACCAAGTTTCACTGTACTTAATATATTATGGTGGTGGTGGTGGCGGGCCTTTAGTGTTCATAATAATTGCTTTTTACAAAAAAAAAATAACCGACTTCAATCTTGATAAGTAGAGATAACTCAAAAACTACTCGCCAGATGGCGCTCAATTCAACATGTAAGTGTAAAGTTCTCGTCGCTACAAATTAATCAAGCCCAAACACTAGATAACTGCAGTAAATCGTTGAGGAGTTCCCTCGACTGTCTTTCGGCTTCATCAGATCGACTCCAGATCTTCATGAAATAGTAGCGCTTTAATGTACTTATGATAACATGAACAAACACACTAGTTGTCCATACAATTTTCAAAAGTTCCCCTCGATTTCCCTGAGATGCCATCATCAGATCCTGGTGTCCTTATTACGGGACCCCACTGCGCATATCTACTTTAGATTAAAAAAATAATTATCAAAATCGGTCCATAAACGACGAAATAATCGCTGAACGTACATAAAAAAAAAGCATATATACGGTCGAATTGAGAACCTCCTTCTTTTTTGAAGTCGGTTAATAAAAGGTTCAGGGCCTCTTTCACCATGATCAAGTAAAGTCCCGAGTAGGCTAATTGCCGATTAAAGTGACGAGACATGCCGGATTCACACATATCAGTGAAGTCACCGTTCCGTTCAGTCAGTGCAGTGTCAGTGCTGACAATGCCGAGAATGTATGAAAGATTTGCCGGAACTGTGACGGAACGGTGACTTCACTGATATTTTTATTTATTTATTTAATCTTTTTGTAAGACCTGAAAACAGGTTTTTTACAATGGACGGACTTAATGCCTAGTGGCATTCTCTACCAGTCAACCCGTTTCGTCTTACGTCAGTCGAAAAATTTTAAAAAATGTTCAACGTTACGTACCTTATATTGTGCAATAGTACGAAGTAAATTGGAATTCAATTCAATCATTTGGAATCCACACGATTCCAATCACAAGTTGTGTGTCGAAAAGGTGCAAAAAGTCTTTGTACGATATGCGTACATGAAAACATTTGGTTATATAGGGTTGCCAACCGTCCTGTTTTCCCAGGACATGTCCTAGTTTTTGTAGTGTCCTGGGACGTCCTGAATAGTTTTTAAGCAGCGTCCTGGGTTTTTAAATTCCTACTCTAAAAGACGACAGCTTAAACGCCTTGTGGCTAACATATTTCAAGCAATGTATTTCTGAGGAGCAGTACGCAGAACTGCAGAAAGTGGCTGAATATGTATTTAGTAGACCGTGTCATAACGCTAATGTCGAGAGAGTCTTTTCCCTCATAAATTCACAGTGGTCAAAAGAAAGAAACCGATTACTGCCAACAACAGTAGCTGCAATCATCAAAACTATTTAAATTATAGATATGAAGTGTGACCAATTTTATGATTACTTATTTGTTAACTCAACTGAAGGATTGAAAATTAATTAAATTAATTGGTGGGGTTGAAAAGTACAGTAAAAATTAATAACTTTTAACATATAGGCTACTGTTTATTCCGGAATTCCCGTGGGATCAAGATTCACGCGGGAAAAACCCCTATGCATGAAAGCGCCGGCTTAAACTTTTATGGAACTTTGACTGGGTGATAGAGGAGGTTCTGAAGCAACACATAGGCTACTTATTATCACGGAATTTTCCACGGGATCAGGATTCACGAGGGCAAAACTCCTATGCGCGAAGTAAGTAATGGGCTTATATTTTTATGGGATTTTCACTGGGAGATAGAGGAAGTTGTAAAGTAACATATATGCTACTTTTTATCCCGGAGTTCCCGCGGCATCATGATTCACGCAGGAAAAACTCCTATGCGCAAAGTTGCGGCCTTAGATTTTTATGGGATTTTCTCTGCGAGATAGAAAAAGTTCTGGAGTAACACATAGGCTACTTATTATCCCGGAATTCCAGCGGGATCAGGATTCACACGGGAAAAATCCTATACGAGAAGGCGCGGGCTTAAATTTTTATGGGACTCACTTGGAGATAGAGGAAGTTGTGAAGTAACATATAGGCTACTTTTTATCCCGAAATTCCCGCGGGATCACGATTCACGCAGGAAAAACTTCTATGCGCAAAGTTGCGGGCTTAGATTTTTATGGGATTTTCACTGGGAGATACCTAGGGGAAGTTGTAAAGTAATATATAGGGTACTTTTTATCCCGGAATTTCCGCGGGATCAGGATTCACGTGGGAAAAACTCCTATGCGCGAAGTAAGTAATGGGTTTAGATTTTTATGGCACTTTCACTGGGAGATAGAGGAAGTTGTGAAGTAACATATAGGCTACTTTGTATCCCAGAATACCCACGGGATCAGGATCCACGCGGGAAAAACTCTTATGCGCGAAATAGTGGGCTTAGATTTTAATGGGACTTTCAATGGGAGATAGAGGAAGTTGTAGAGCAATGTACGGGCTACTTTTTACCCTGGAATTCCCGCAGCGCAAAATCGCTTATGTGGGAACGAGGTCGCGGGTTCAGATGTTTATGGGACTTTCAGTGGGAGATAGAGGAGGTTATGGCGCATTGTATAGGCTACTTTTTGTTTCTGACTTCTCGCGGGATCGAGATTTATGCGGGAAAAACTTTGTGACACACTTGAGTTCCACGCGAGCGGAGCCGCGGGCACAGCTAGTTTATAATATAAGAATTTATTAGATAATATAAATAACCTAAGTTTAAAAAATTTGTTACAAACTAAAGTGTTTGTTTTATATTTTAATAACTAGTTTTCAACTCGTATAATTTTATTAAAATACGTTTATTAAAACATAATATTATGATTATTTTAATTACTTGAATTTCATTTCACCTATTTTTATTTGATATTAATTTAACTATTGCAAATCTATTACTGCGTCCTGTTTTCAAACTGAATTGTCCTGGTTTCTCCAACTGCAAATCCTGGTTTTTTAAATTTGAGGTTGGCAACCCTAGGTTATTATCCAAATATGTATCCAACGTTGTTTCTGGTAGGAATGGTGGAGCTACGTATGCTGGAAGTACGGAGGGATCTCGCATTAGTTCTATATTTCTTTAATTTAATACGTGGAAACACATACAACCCGGATATTCTGGCGCAAGTGGGTTTTTCGGTACCAACTTGGAGCGCAGTGCGCGCGGGTAGGCGCCGAGTGTTCGCGCTGCCGGCCGCACGCACCGCACTCCGACGGTGGGCGCCTGTCACACGGGCACTAAAATTGATAAACACTATCACGGCGTGCAATTCTGATGTCGACCTGTACTTATGCACACTAAATAGGTTCGCTACGGTGGCGGGACGGGTCCTAGAATCCCTCACCACTGGCAGCAGTATTGCATAATAGAAACTAAGTCTGTTACCAGTGTTCTATGTTAGATGTACACAATTGTGTTTGGTCTATAGACTGTAAGCAATTTGTTGACCTTTAATAAATAAAATAAATAAATAAATAAATAAATAAACCCATGGTGAAGATGAGACATTGTGGCAGGTGGAAAGATTGGAAGCGAATCGAGTATTCTGTGTGTAAATAAATTATTACTGCAAAAATCCTACTAATATTATCCTACTAATATTATAAATGCGAAAGTTTGTAAGGATGTATGTGTGTGTGTGTGTGTGTGTGTTTGTTGCTCTTTCACGCAAAAACTACTGAACGGATTTTCATGAAGCTTTGCAGTAATATAGCTTAGACATCGGAATAACATAATTTGTTAAAATTTATAGAGATTTTTGAAGGGACTGGTTTCCCGAAGCGAAGCGAGGGCGGATTTACTAGTAGAAACATATAAACATAATATAAATATATATTCATACAATATATAATATATATAACATATATAGCCATATAACGTATATATCCATAGACATAAATATCCATTAAATTTAAGTGCACACATATTATATATACGAAGTGTATAATTAGGTTAAAATATGGTTAAATTAATGTTACTAATACTACGCATTAGACTTTAGTAAATGCTCACGGCCAAGCCTCTTGAACACATCTTTAGATGGAGCTCGTCGGATATCTATTGGCAAGGCGTTCCAAAGTAGTGTTGCCTGAAAAGTAAAGGAGTATTCATAGAAACAGGTATTGCCTGATGGAATATCCATTTTAAGATTTTCAGAAGATCGGAGTACACTATCATGTGTAGTGCAGCGATAATGAAATCTTTCTTTAAGGTAGGATGGAGAGGTGGGATCATTTAAAATAGAGTACAACTGCTGGAGTATTCTAGAATCACGCCTTTGACGTATAGTAAGCCATTTCAATGATGTTGTAGCGGAGCTACTTTTATTTGTCATTATCTAATTTAATATTTCATGTCAAAACTTAATTTTTACATATAAAACTTATATCTAAAATTATAACTACATTTACAACTAAACTTAATACTAAAATTGTAACTTAACTTCTAACTAATAACTAGACACTTAAAATTATATAAGAATTAAAATCATAAACAATAATATAGCATTACATAGATTAATACACAAAATGTCAATTTAATATTAAGAATAACATATTCTTGTAATAATTATTAATTATGTTCAACAAACAGCGGACAAGCAAGACGTTATTCAGTATAGCGATCGCGCGACCGGTTGTTCATTATATCTACCTGCGCGCACGCATTCCTTACGAGCGGGCCGTGCGCGTTCAGTCTGCTCCCATCCGCTTTCGCCGTGAGACGCATGACGCTCTCCGTTCCGTACGCTTGCTTTGCCGCGCTTTGTTTACCAGTTGTAATTTCGTTTCCGCTATTATTTCTGTGCTCAATCTTTCTATCTTTCACTCCTTCTTTCTGTGTTCTATCTATCATCTGTGTGCTGTGCTAATAAACTGTTTCTTGTGCTATCTATCTGGACTGCTTTATTTACGACGACCCGGCTATCCATACAAGGTACCTTGCACAAACTTTAAGTGATTCGGCACATAGACATTTACGTACATCAAAACACAACTAAAGTAGTAACCTACACCTGCCTACTACATTGGCTGACGTGTCTACTACATTGGTGACCGCCGAAGAACACGTTGAGATGAGCGACAGTAGCAGCGAACACTTACAAAGCGCCGCTTCACAAAATGGCGCCAACGTTACCACGCGGCGCGTAAAAAAAATGCGCCCTTCACCGGCAGCAGCGCGTCGTGACGATGGTGAAGATAGTGATGTGGTGATGCCCAGGCCACGGTTCAATTTAAAAGTGCCACCTTTCTCACCGGAGGATCCAGAAATATGGTTTGCGTTACTGGAGGGTCAATTTGCAAACTACGGCATCACGGACGACGCCACGAAGTTCACCCAGGTGACCATCAACTTGGACCTGGTGCATGCGAAAGCCGTCAAGGATGTTATCGTCAACCCGCCAGCTCGCAACCGGTATGAGAAGATTAAGACGGAGCTCATACACCGCCTGTCCGCTTCCCACGAGAAGAAGGTGAGGCAGCTGCTTACCCACGAAGCGCTGGGAGACCGGAAGCCGTCACAATTTCTACGCCACCTGCAGGACCTGGCTGGGCCTTCGGTCCCGGCCGACTTCATCAAGACCATTTGGTGCCAGCGCCTGCCCAGCAACGTGCAGACAGTGTTGGCTTCACAACCAAGCCTCTCAGCTGACCAGCTGGCTGACCTCGCCGACAACATCCAGGACATCGTTGCGCCGTGTAATGTTGCGGCGACATCCTACGCTAGCTCGTCGGGTGAGATTGCCGAGCTGAAGAGGATGGTGGAGCAGCTGGCCTTGAAGGTGGAGGAGAACAGCCGAGCGTCGCGTCACTACGCCGGCAGGTCCAGGTCCCGACAGCGCGCCCCGCGCTGGAGTTCCCGTTCCCGGCAGCGGTCAAATTCAAGGTCACGGTCGGACTCTAACTACCGCAAACACCCGCTGTGTTGGTACCACTACAAGTTCGGGAAAGATGCGCGTAAGTGTGTGAAACCGTGTGATCATGCGGGAAACATGTAGGGCAGTCAGTTATGGCGGCCGACGCCTGCCCTACTAGTGGTCGCTTGTTCGTGAAGGACAGACGAACTAATATAACATTTTTAGTTGATACAGGTAGTGATGTTTGTGTGTTTCCACGTTCATATTTAAAAGAACATCGCGATAAAACTAGTTACGATCTGTGTGCCGCAAACGGTTCGATCATAAATACGTACGGCTATACTAGCTTGTCGTTAAACATAGGTTTGCGCCGTGACTTTCCCTGGCGATTTATTGTTGCCGACGTAACACGAGCGATAATAGGCGTTGATTTCTTATCCCACTACAACTTAATTGTAGATATAAGGAATCAAAAGCTTGTCGACGGACATACTATGCTCGCGACCACGGCTTCACTCGCGAAAATTTTTGATGATGTTTCTTCGGTCAGGGTTATGTCTGGTGATTCGGAGTATCATTCTATACTAGCACAATACCCCGACATCACCCGCCCACCTGGCATTAACAATAACAGTGACACATGCAAACACAACACACTACACTACATCCGCACAACACCAGGACCGCCTGAATCATGCGCGCCACGAAGGCTGGCGCCTGATAGATTAAAGATCGCTAAGACGGAATTCGAGGTGATGTTACAGATGGGCACGTGTAGACCTTCAGAGTCTCCGTGGGCATCTCCCCTTCACCTCGCGCCTAAAAAAGACGGCTGGCGACCTTGCGGTGACTACCGTAGGTTAAACGCACGCACCATTCCGGACAAATACCCAATCCGCAACATCCAGGACTTTTCCCACAGCCTGGCTAACTGTACAACTTTCAGTACGTTGGACTTAGCCAGAGCTTACAATCAAGTTCCTATCAATCCATCGGATATTCCCAAGACTGCCATCACAACACCTTTTGGCTTATACGAGTTTCCATATATGACGTTTGGCCTTCGCAACGCCAGCCAGACGTTCCAACGGTTCGTGGACGAGGTGTTGCGAGGGCTAGACTTCGTATATTGTTACATCGACGATATATTGATATTTTCAGCGGATCCGGAAACCCACGAGAGACACCTCCACCAGGTGTTCAGCAGGTTGCGTGATTTCGGGTTGGTGCTGAACCCTGGTAAGTGTGTGTTTGGAGCCTCGCAGGTCAACTTCCTCGGCTACGAGATCTCGGCCGACGGTACTAGGCCTTTACCTGAGAAGGTGGAGGCAATTGAAAAGTTCCCCCAGCCCAGGACAGTTAAGGAGTTGCGCAGGTTCTTGGGTATGCTCAACTTCTATCGCAGGTTTATCCCGGACGCAGCGACACACCAAGCACCACTGAACGCGCTCCTGACTGGATCCTTAAAAGGATCACAACCGGTCACTCTTGGCGAGAGAGAGCTGAAGGCCTTCGCAGCATGCAAGCAGGGTCTGTGCCAAGCTGCCATGCTAGCGCACCCTGACAGCAGCGCTCAGCTAGCCCTCGTAACAGATGCCTCCGACACTGCTATGGGTGCAGTGTTACAGCAGTTGAGAGCAGGTACGTGGGAGCCTCTAGCTTTCTTCTCGAGGAAGTTCAGCCCCTCGCAGGTGAAGTACTCGCCATACGATCGCGAACTTCTCGCCATCTACGAGGCGATCAAACATTTTCGGCATATGGTTGAAGCTCGCACTTTTGTGATTTACACCGATCACAAGCCGCTTACGTTCGCCTTCACTACAAGAAAGGAAAACTGTTCACCCAGGCAGTTTCGTCACCTCGATTTTATATCGCAGTTTTCTACAGACATCAGACACATTTCGGGGAAGAACAACGTAGTGGCTGATCCCTTGTCTCGGATAGAGGAGATCGTACAGCCGGTCGACCCCGAAATGTTAGCAGCCGCGCAGGAAACTGACTCGCAGTTGAAGCAGCTGCTTAACGGTCACACTGCCCTTCAACTGACCAAGGTGACACTGCCTGGCACGAACACACCTTTGTTTTGCGACGTAAGTGGCACCTCCCCTCGACCATATGTCGCCGAGAAACACAGACGACAGATTTTTGACTCCCTGCACTGTCTTAGCCACCCCGGAGCGAGAGCATCCATCAAGATGGTAAGTGAGCGTTACGTGTGGCCAGGCATCCGCAAGGATTGCCGTGAGTGGGCGCGCAGTTGCCTTGCTTGCCAACGCTCAAAGGTCACAAGGCACGTCTCCGCTCCGGTAGGTACTTATAGTGTTCCACAGGGTAGGTTCCAGGAGATCCACATCGACCTGATCGGTCCTTTGCCGCTTTCCGCAGGACAACGGTATTGTCTCACCGCCATCGATCGTTTTTCTCGCTGGCCTGAGGCAATACCAATTCCGGACATAACCGCTGAGACAGTGGCAAAGGCGTTACTTAGTGGTTGGATCTCCCGGTTCGGTTGTCCTGTCAAAATTGTCACTGACAGAGGGAGACAATTTGAGTCATCTTTATTCAAGACTCTCTCCGATACCATAGGTTTCACTCATAGGCACACTACGGCGTACCATCCCGCATCCAATGGTATGGTGGAAAGGTTCCATCGGCAACTGAAAGCTGCCATAACCTGCCACGCCAATTCAACCTGGGTCGAGTCACTTCCTTTGGTTATGTTAGGAATAAGAACCGCCTTCAAAGAGGATCTGCAGTCATCCGTCGCTGAGATGGTATATGGCGAACCTTTACGCCTTCCAGGTGAGTTTTTCCTTCCTCCAGAGAACGAGCAGTACGACCTGACGGACTACGCAGCCCGTTTACGCTCCTTCGTGAATAGGTTAAAGGTCCCACCTGCATCACGCCACAGCAACAGTCGATCTCCGTTCGTTTTCAAAGACCTAGCTACATGCACGCACGTCTTCCTTCGCGATGACACTGTAGCTGGTTCACTGAAACCTCCATACACGGGCCCTCATCAAATCCTACAACGAGGCAATAAAGTCTTTAAAATTGTGGTAAAAGGTAAAACTGTCACCGTGTCTATTGATAGGTTAAAACCCGCCTACACAATACACGACACACAGACATACACTCATACACCTAACACTAACACTTCACAAACAAAAACTAACATAAATACTTCACAAGCACAAAACAGCACTCACACACACACTCACACTCCTACACATACCCCGCACCAGCATACACCTAAGGCCAAAGACAACATCATCAAAACTACCAAATCGGGACGACGGGTAAGATTTCCCGACTATTATCGCCCGTAGGACGGTCTCAGGAGGGGGGTGGTGTAGCGGAGCTACTTTTATTTGTCATTATCTAATTTAATATTTCATGTCAAAACTTAATTTTTACATATAAAACTTATATCTAAAATTATAACTACATTTACAACTAAACTTAATACTAAAATTGTAACTTAACTTCTAACTAATAACTAGACACTTAAAATTATATAAGAATTAAAATCATAAACAATAATATAGCATTACATAGATTAATACACAAAATGTCAATTTAATATTAAGAATAACATATTCTTGTATTAATTATTAATTATGTTCAACAAACAGCGGACAAGCAAGACGTTATTCAGTATAGCGATCGCGCGACCGGTTGTTCATTATATCTACCTGCGCGCACGCATTCCTTACGAGCGGGCCGTGCGCGTTCAGTCTGCTCCCATCCGCTTTCGCCGTGAGACGCATGACGCTCTCCGTTCCGTACGCTTGCTTTGCCGCGCTTTGTTTACCAGTTGTAATTTCGTTTCCGCTATTATTTCTGTGCTCAATCTTTCTATCTTTCACTCCTTCTTTCTGTGTTCTATCTATCATCTGTGTGCTGTGCTAATAAACTGTTTCTTGTGCTATCTATCTGGACTGCTTTATTTACGACGACCCGGCTATCCATACAAGGTACCTTGCACAAACTTTAAGTGATTCGGCACATAGACATTTACGTACATCAAAACACAACTAAAGTAGTAACCTACACCTGCCTACTACATTGGCTGACGTGTCTACTACAATGTCATGTGAATCCGGCGTAACGATCCAACGCATTTCACTGGGAACTCCAACATGGTGGGGTTCCTAAACTAACTTCGTTCCTTTTTCTTTACTTCAGGAAATGCAGTTATGAATACCGTCCGCTCCGGAGGAAACGAACGGTTATGTGGGACTCTCAATGCTGTAAGAACGGCGGTGACCTACCCACTAAAACCTGAAGGTGCCGACGCTGCCGCATAGTGCCGGGACTGTGTGCTACTCTCGCTCCACGGTCCCGGCGCGGCGGCCGCTGCCTTGGCGGCGGCTTCAGCAAGGGGCGCTCAATAAATTGAGCGTTCCGCCCCCTCCGTGATTTTTTAACGAGTTTGTCTTCCTCCTCAATTTTTTAACGAGGTTTTCTTCCTCAAGGCGTAATCGCCTCCACCGCGGGGGAATAAAGCCCCCATGATCCATCCATAGTGCTCTCTGCAATCAGAGGGACACGTGGAGGATCACGCCGCCTGCTGGCAGCTGGGCCGTCGCCGGCCCCCCCACCCCTACATGAGCGGAGGCCCAAACTGGCTCTCCGCTCCCCCATTTGGGAGTCTCTTGGCTTCACCAGGCACTGGGCACTGGCTACTAAGCCCCGCCACCACGACAAGGTGGACTCCCCCGGCGGGGAAACTAACTTCGTTCCTAAACCAACTTTTACACAAATTTAAAATCAATCAATTTTTCTTTGTGGGAGAGACGCGCTTTATAATTGTTTTAAATATATCTATGTCTGTGTATATGTATTTAACAACCACAGTACCTAATAATTGCTGAATATCTATTATCTACCTCAACTGCTCACCATCTCCGAGGGTTGACTGATGGAGAATGTCTTTAGGCCTTTAAAATTTCGCGCATTAGAATACTTACCTAGCTCAAGATTTTCCAACCAAAATCAAATAATAAATAGACGTCGTCTTATAGTACAACTTTCCATATTTATGTTGATTAAGCTATACAATGTTTCCTACATTGTGTTTTTTGTACAGTTGTCGGAACACTGTTTGCTAAGGATATAAAAAGATTCAAAAGTGTTTATAAATTACGAGATGCATTTTAATAGCTGAAGTACCTACTGGAGATTTCTGTTATTTATCAGTCTTCATAACGGGCATGCGCTTCACGCAAGGGGTCTCTCTCGCCCCTACTTGCCCCATTCTCGCGACATAGTGCGAGGCATCGGACATTGGCGTTTGCGTGACTCTATGAAAGTTCTATACACGCAACTTCCTAATTTAAACTACCTTCGTTATTGGAGCCGAATAGGTATCTATAAGTTTTTTTTGAGTATTTCAATTAGATATTTTGTTGAGATATTTTATTAAGGTTAAACCATATTTTGTGAGTCTTTTAACTAAACAAACAATAGTGACTGAAGTGTAACGGATTTCAAGTGCAGTATTAATTTGGTAAGTAGGATAACAAATAACATTTTTAAGCTATTGTATAGCTTTTATCGCGGGCCTGGGACCGAATGCAGAAATTTCGTAACGAAAATTTATTACACCCTGCACACAGACATAGTTACTATGTCTATGCACCCACACATCGATAAATACCAGAACTTTTAACTGAGTTAACTAACTTTTACTTTATAACGGCTAAACCGATTTGGCTAATTTTAGTCTTGAAATATTCGTGGAAGTTCAGGGAAGGTTGCAGCGATGAGAAAATATGAAAAATTGCGAGGTAAATACTAAAAAAATGAAAATTTTAATTTCCCATACAAATCTTACCTGTCAAACATTTGATTTTCGCCCCGTCGGTTCGGTGTTTTAAGAATAATTACATGTAGATCTGGATTAAATAAGGCGTTGGAATCGACAACATGTATTCATAATAGTCGAATTATCGCGTATTTAGATTTAAAACATACAAAATAATAACTGACATAAAATAATGACACTATATGCTAATAACATGACATAAAATATAGACTTGAGGGTGATAGAGACAGTGCCATACAGGCAAGGCAAACTGTAGGGCACTGTCTCTGTCACCCACACGTCATTCACGCGCCAAAAGATCGTTGTAGGACTTAAATGTCAAATGTCAATTTTCTTTTTAAAAAGAATTATTTTGTCAACTGAAATAGTTCTTATGCTTTTGTTCAGAATATTTAAATCTTCTTTGCACAAATTAATGCATTATCCGTTTCTAATAAACTTTGATGTAACTTTTGATAACTAGGCAACTAAATGAAAACTGGTACACCACTTTCTTATCCCACTGTAAAACAGTGAATATCTGTACTCGTATAATTTGTGTACAAAGTGTTTTAAATATGAATAAACAAAGTGCATTTATTAATGAAGAAAGTCACGAAAAAATTGTGAAAGAAAATGAGTTATTACTCTATATACATTCATTTTATTATTATTATCACAAATGCAGTATTATTTTTTGTTTTGTTAATTTATATATAATGCTATGCAATAGCTTTACCGCGGTAGTCTCCGAGTGCCACACGTCTTTTTTTTTATTTTTATTGTGCATATTATATAATTATATTATTATAGGTTACGAAGTACGCGGAAGTATGACTTATGTAAATGATCCCACATTAAACTGAGTTAGAAGAATTATTTTTTCTAAACTGATTAAGGTATCTTAATTATATTGAGTAATTTTATAACAAATATTATATCATAATTTAGAATTTCAGTAGCGGCATGAAGCTTTCTTTACCCACGTTTCAGGTTTTAATCTAATCATATCAGTATTAGAGTTAAAATTTGCTACGAATTAGCTTCAGGCACTTCATGTTTACACAGTTGTTTTCTTTATAATATGTCTTTTCGTAATTATTTTAAAAATAAGAAAAAAAAATACATATTGTCTACTACTTACATTTTTTAACAAAACTACAATTACATAATTTATCTTATCTCTCTTGGACATTCATTTCCCCGGATACCTACAATGTAATTATATTAAATATTGACCGACAACGTAAGTCATTAAGCTATTATGTTTAAGTAAGTAAGTATCATTATTAAGTTACAGCGCCGATTTCTCAGTAACAATGCCCTAAAGTGACAAAGGATAATAGGTAGGTACATATTTTTCTCTCGTAACCAAGCGAATAGACATAATACCATACCTACAATATATTGTCATGAAAACCTTTTAAGATTGGAATAGACATGACTCTAGGATTAGACAATACGTGTCTATTTGTCAATATGAACCAAAATATTATTTAGTCTTTGTAGAAAAAGCTAGAAAGACAAACAATCATATTGGTTTCTTTGTTTACTAACTGTTAACTAAAATAGTAAATGTGGAGCCGCATCTTACGAGTACAGGAGTTAGCTACCTATAATAAAACAAATAATTTTGGAACTTGGTTGTTTCTGGAGCTTGGTTGCCTTGGTTACAACTCTCTAGAAGTCAGGAGATGGAGAGATCAAATACTAATTATGTGCAAAATTCTCAGAGGCACGGTGGATGCTCCTGAACTGCATGAGAATTTACTGAGGATTAATGCTCCAAATAATTATTTAAATATTCGTCGCTCTAGAAAACCTAGCCTGTTCGCTGTTCCACTTTGCCGAACAGTCGCTCACCAAATGTCTCCCGTCCCGCGCTCACTTGCCGCGCTCAATGCTCTTCCTGGATAGGGCACCTCATTGTGACATTTTTGCGGATGAATGGAAGACTATTTTGACGGAATGCCTGCAATACTGTGAAGCGAATGTGTGATGTATGTTTGAATGATTATTAATATGACATTTTAATTTATTTTTACTTTTAATTTATTTTTACTTTTGACATTTACTTTTGACTTGTTAAATTTATTTCGTTTTTATTTTGTTTTATTTTTTATTTTTATTTTTACGATTGACATGTATAATTATTCAGTTTAATTTATTCTTGATTAATGTTTTTGACTATTTGCAATTTTTTATTTTAGTTAGTATAATGAATTTTATTATTGTTAATTATATAATTATTTTGTACTTTGATGATATTTGATGATAATCGAGATACCTGTGTCAATATTTTCATATCATAATTAGTGTAATTGGTGAAGGCCGTACTAATTATAAGATTAAATAAATAAATAAATAAATAAATAAATATTACATTTAATTACGTAGGTATTAGGTATGTTATATTGTGACTAAAATTAAAATTGTGCCCTGGATAATACCATGCGAAGTCAAACTGTAGGTACTTGTCAGTATTATAGTTTAACTATGGTTTAACTATAGCTTTCTCTTCACACATCTTCCACAGAAAATTTTGTATAAAAATGATTATGTAGACGAACAGCGATGCAAAATTGATAATTATCATCGATGTTACATGTTTTGCACGAAATATAATTCACAATACGAGCAGTGATCTGGTGGAAGCAAAAATAGCTCCACATACTGTGTCTATCCAAAGCTACCAAGTCTACGAAGTTAAGTGAAGATGGGCGAGGTCAGTGTTGACGGGTGACCGTTAGTAGGAGAGATTTCTTGAGCACTTCCGTGCTTCTGCGGGCACGTAAAGCAGTCAGTCCCAGATGGTATCATTACATAAAAGTTATGCCTAGTTGGACGTCTGCGGTATAAAATTTAGACAATGGGCCACCATCCCCTCCACTAATGAAAGGGTCGAAGCCAAATTATATTACCTACTTTTACCTGCATTTACCTGCGGCTTCGCTCGCGTGGGCATTAGAATTTAAAAATGAGTTTATCATAAATGATAAATTCCTGGTGCAACAATAAAATAAGTAACAGGTTTACAATTAAAAGGTGTCAAGAGGAACCCGCATAGCCCGGCGGTTTGCGTCGATCCTAAGTGATCGACAAAGTTAAGCTACTGCTGGTGTGGTCGGTAGTTGGATGGGTGACCGCTAGTGTAAGATTTCTTGAGCGCTTCCGTGCTTCGGAGGGCACGTAAAGCCGTCGGTCCCGGTTGTTATCGATTGATAGCAGTCGTTAAGCCATGTCGGAGGCCTTCGGGCGGCTTGAAAACTTCTGATAGTGGGTTGACCACTAACCCCTTCACCAACCCGCACTGGAGCAGCGTGGTGGAGTATGCTCTAGGCCTTCTCATTGTTAAGGAGAGACCCGTGCTCTGTAGTGGGCCATTAGTGGGCAGTAGCTTAGCTTAGCTAGAAGTTAATTTTCAGAAATCCTTTATTTGTGGTTAGGTACTTACTTACTTAATTTGAGGAATTCATTTATATAGTAATTACTTATATCTACATGAAAATTAAAATATACTTATACATGAAGTGATCGATTCTAAGATTTGGCTACGATATATACAATTTATATATACTATTATACAATAGTATAATATATTATTATACAATTTATATATATATATATATATATATATATATACTATGTATAAATTGTATACCTATATTGTATAGGTATTTCAAGCGAACCCATTGAGGAAATAAAAAGTTTCAGTCAATCCCTTTTTTATCCCCTTACGTGTGGAATATCCAAAATCCATAGACATACATAATATAGACCTGCCTTGCACGTTCGAATGTGTGTCAAGTTGTAACAATCCAATTTTGAATGAGGGTCGCCGTTTTTGTGCTCACCAGTTGGCGCCACCGGCGAGGTGAGGTCTTGCTGTCAAAGCCCGCCCATACAAAAACAGTGACAAATGACATTCAGACAAGCGAAAAGTGACACACAGACCTCACTTTTCACTAGCGCCTCTAGCGGAAAATTCACACGCGGTTGCCCTCATTGAATCGGTTTGTGCGTGAAGTTGGCGCAATGTAATTTTGTTACTATATTTGAAAACGAACAGATTATAGATATTAGTGATATTTTGGAAGTTTTAGTCGTGCTGTCTCTGTCACTCATACATATGTCACGCGCCATTTTACTAAAGTTATTATTTTAGAAATAGTGAAATAATGAAATGTGATTCCTTTGGACTTTATTTGTGTTTCTTGAATTGTTAGAATATTTTTGAAGGCACAGGAAGCCATATTTTCTACATTTGCGGACGTAATTACTGAAATCAATTTTGCGTAAGTGACGTACACAACTCGCTGCTGCCTACAATAGACTGACTTGATCAATCACTCAATCACACAACCTAATGTTGACAACTCGTCGTGCGCCTTATGTATATTACGGTCACATCTTTAGTTTCTACATCCATGCCAAAATCCTCTTTTAATGATCTACACATAAAAGGATAAAGGCCTTTCAGCTTCTTGGGTTCAGTAGTTTTCAGTTTCAGCCACGTTTCGACTGTGCGATGCTGTCAGTCACTCCAATCTGTCCCACTGCTGGACACGCGTACCCTCAGACTATGCGACGGTTACAGGCCATAGTCCATGCTGGCAAATAACTAACTGGACTATTACTAACATTAAATAACAGGACTAATTATCACTTACAGTCCCTGTCCTCACACTTATTAACAAACTGACTAATTAATATTCTAACACCATTTACTAACTGGACTAACCATCCTAGTCCCATTGAATCTAGTTCTAGGTCAGTTACAGTTGTTATGGGCAGCAGCGGAAGGGTGGTACTGCATGCTCGTTTGCTATCTTAATTCCATAAAAAAATGCGGCTGGACGATGTCACACATCATGGGAAACATTATGGAGAACTCTGGGGTGTACAGTTGTCCTCGTGATGTTTTTCTTCACCGAATCAAGTGATAATTAAATTCTTTAACGCACATCGATTTTGGAAATTAGAGATGAGTGCAGGGTTTCAATTCAACCTGAGTCCTTTGTTTCAGCAGTACAACATTCAAACTATTCTGCGTTCAAATACAGCCTCTCTTTGATCCTTAATTATAAACTTTCATCAGTAGAATATTGTTATAATACTATCGAGTTGATCTTACGGAGGTAACAGCAAGTAAGCGTTCCTCATTCAAGTTGATTAATTACCCATTTTAATCCCTGTCATGTAATCCTTGCAAAATACTTAATTTCAAGATGTCAGTTATTCATTCATCGAAGAATTCATTAATGGGCTCTGACTAATTAATTTGCCATTTTTATATACATACGTAGTAACGTATAATATACAACGTGGTTACCACCATACAACAATAAATTTAATTTTATGTACCTAATGATTACCTAAGCCCCCAAAAAAATTTCAATCAAATACCTCTTTTACTTTAGCCACAGCAATTTTTTTTGAATATCCAAAATTTCAACACGCTGTACGAGTACCTATCTATTATTATTATTGTAATAGCCATAGAGTAGTCCTTAAAGATCAATGGTAATAGCAGAAGTTTGTTGTCACTGTTGTCTTTGAGTGGCCGATGTTAAGAGGCTGTTCTATTTTTTCCTATATTTTTGTGCTACTTAGTTTGTTTAAAAAAAACATTTTTGTAAATAAGATGTTAGGCGTTTTTTACTAAATGTAATAATATGTTCCTTGCATGAAGCAGGGCACGTGGTTTCATTTATTGTTGTATGGTGGTATCCACCTTGTAAGTATAGACGTAAATTTTATATTACGTTAGTGCTTGACAACAATCCATCTAATGGTAGGCGGCGATAATGTTGAGTGCAATAAGTTACTAAGACCTTCATTCTCTTGTTGAAGACTCCTACATCATTCGCAAGCGGTAACACCGACGCTTGCAAGGAATTCCAATATTTCGCGACAAACAAAGAAAAACGAGGTAAAACGGCTCGTTCAAACGTGAGCTCCGTCCGTGCATTAGGTTGTACGATGGAGGAACGGGGAAGGAGGAATTATTTTGAATAATTCATTCTGATTCAAATTTGAATTTCTGAACAATCTGTTATAATGTTACCAATTTTACCAAAAGCAAATTAAATGAATCCCTAGATGGTAGGCGAATAAGGTCATAAATTACGACGTTATTTTTGTAAAAGAATGCAAATGTAAGTATAAAAATTAGTTAGTAACGGACAAAATAAGTCCTTATTTCATTATTACACTAATCATGCTTTAGGACGTAAATGGTCCATCGATTCAATATATCTAAGTCGACGTATCTTGTTCAGTGTACAACGATAGACAATCAAATGAAACTCGGTGTACCTACAGTGTAAAGCTATTCGTCTAATTGCATTTTGTCTAATAAGCTTTTGGCTCAATTTCTTGTTTGTCTTAGTCATTATTATTCACGGTTCTATTCACGGTTAGTTTAGGTACACAATAGCGGTAACAGCACAGCATAGTGATTAAGAATTCGAACTCCCACTCGGAGGGTCCGCGTTCGATTCCCTTGGCACGTAATTTTGACGTATTGCAGTTATGTGTATTTTAAGCATTTAAATGTCACTCGCTATATCGGTGAAGGAATACATCATGACTCATGAACAAACCTGCATACCAGAGCATTAACATTCTTGCTGCTTTAACATTCCTATTCTGAGAAGAAACTCTTGCTCGATAGTGGGCCATGATGGGTTATAAAAATATTTTTGTTTCCTTTTCAACTAAATATCTTAGTTAAGCCATTTTTGAGATTTTATACCTTAATGTATACGGAAAGCAAAAATTTTAAAAATCTATCTAAAAATGTTCACTATACTTATTCAAGAACGATTTACTTGAAAAACTTAACCTACAGTAAAGAAACGAATTTGCGATTCAATATCACGCTTAGCAAGGCGACATGATGCCGACAGGGAGGCTGAATGCGCGACGCAACAGCGATACGTAAGCGACTAAAAAAATGTAGTAACACATTCACGTATGTGTTTATGTCGTGGCCACATCGTAGATTTGCTCTCATCATGAAATGATCGACCATATCATGAAATGGTCGCATTTCATGATATGGTCAACTGTCTATTGGCCACATCATGATGTGGTTTGAGCAGATCAATGATAAGAAATCGTTTCTCGATATGGGCAACTAAGCGCGCGGCTTTTTCATGAAATGGTCAAGATTATTTTGATCATATCGTAAAATAGTTACATTAATTGCCGGTAGAGGCGCTGTATGCGCTTTATTTATGTGTAAAGATGGCGGCCGTTGGCGTAAATGTTGTTTCTCTTGTCAATTTGGCCTAAAAAAGGGTAGCAACAAAAATTGCGAATAGCAGAATACAATTCACGTCAATTGTTAAAAACGAGTAACATTGAACGGAAGCATAAAAATTGAGTTGATTTTGGATATAAAACAATGAATACTTACTCATTTCCATTACTACTCAGTCAAATTCTTCAAGGTGTAGGTAGGTCGAATTGGTTACAGAACCGAATTAGCCTACCCCTACTCCACGTAGTCTTGTATGCCCTACAGAGTGTTTTTAAGAACTCGGAGGCGCGGAGGGCGGAGGGCGGAGGCGACCAGCAAGCCGAAGCTGCGCAGGCGAGCGTGAGTGTCTGTGCTTTGTTACGCAAGGGCGAAGGGGCTGCACCTTCCGCAGCGCCGGAGACGTCACGGTTCGAAATTATGCCCTATATTCCGCGTTTTTACGATCCGCCCAAACGTTGATGACCAAATCGTGAAACGTAGACGATTTTACGATCTGGCCAAACTGCACTGAATAGGTTTGTGGTAATACTATATGTGGTAGGTGATAACTCAGAGGTTAGGTTATTGCATAGGTTTTGTAATGGAATGAATTTAGCAGGTATCAAAAAATAAGTTCAATAAATCCGATTTTGAGGAGAAAATTCGTTATAAATATTGTTTAAATCCAATCAGTGATCAGATAATGCTATTCCGGGTATTGAAAATCAGATTTTATATAACAATCAGAAAATCAAATAAACGATATCAAACATGAGGTCATAAATCCTGCAAATGCGCTGGTCTGCTTTGTTATATTATGTAAGTATAATGAGTGGCACCTAAAACATTTTCATGTAAAATAGTGCTTCGATTAGCTCATTATAACTTTAAGCGTGAAAAATTAACAGATTTTATGTAAAGCCAGATTCTCCCCCAAGCGACACTACACGCCTTAACTCTACAAGCTCTAAATACAATTCACACCTTCCTACACCTACATCTGAGATACTACTCGTTAAAACAACATTTTTTTTCTAAAGGAATGACTTACGCTTAGTGACACGCGCCCTGGGTATACATTTTCTTATTGTAAAAACAGTCAACGCTGAAAAGTTTACCACAACAATAAAGTACGAGTATAAGGGAACATACGGTACAAAGGGAAGGGTACAAACTTTGTTAGTTCAAATTAGAATCTAAGTCGAAGTTGGAACCCGAGTAGAGTAGAGTCAACTTTAATTGAATACAAAAAACATATATAAAAGTTTTAAAGAAGTTTTAATATAAGTACAATACAATAAAATAGAAAACTCTTTATTGTAGGTACACTAGAGTTAAAAAAGACGTGTGGCACTCGGAGACTGCCGCGGTAAAGCTATTGCATATCATTATATTATATAAATTAACAAAACAAAAAATAATACTGCATTTGTGATAATAATAATAAAATGAATGTATATAGAGTAATAACTCATTTTCTTTCACAATTTTTTCGTGACTTTCTTCATTAATAAATGCACTTTGTTTATTCATATTTAAAACACTTTGTACACAAATTATACGAGTACAGATATTCACTGTTTTACAGTGAGCCAAGAAAGTGGTGTACCAGTTTTCATTTAGTTGCCTAGTTATCAAAAGTTACATCAAAGTTTATTAGAAACGGATAATGCATTAATTTGTGCAAAGAAGATTTAAATATTCTGAACAAAAGCATAAGAACTATTTCAGTTGACAAAATAATTCTTTTTAAAAAGAAAATTGACATTTGACATTTAAGTCCTACAACGATCTTTTGGCGCGTGAATGACGTGTGGGTGACAGAGACAGTGCCTTACAGTTTGCCTTGCCTGTATGGCACTGTCTCTATCACCCTCAAGTCATTAATATAGTGTCATTATTTTATGTCATGTTATTATTTTGTATGTTTTAAATCTAAATACGCGATAATTCGACTATTATGAATACATGTTGTCGATTCCAACGCCTTATTTAATCCAGATCTACATGTAATTATTCTTAAAACACCGAACCGACGGGGCGAAAATCAAATGTTGGACAGGTAAGATTTGTATGGGAAATTAAAATTTTCATTTTTAGTATTTTGCTCGCAATTTTTCATATTTTCTCATCGCTGCAACCTTCCCTGAACTTCCACGAATATTTCAAGACTAAAATTAGCCAAATCGGTTTAGCCGTTATAAAGTAAAAGTTAGTTAACTCAGTTAAAAGTTCTGGTATTTATCGATGTGTGGGTGCATAGACATAGTAACTATGTCTGTGTGTAGGGTGTAATAAATTTTCGTTACGAAATTTTTGCATTCGGTCCCCGCGCCCAAGGCCCGCGATAAAAGCTATGCAATAGCTTAAAAATCATTTTAAATACTAAGAAATATTTGTTTAATACTAAAGAATGGTATAAACTAATACTTATCACTCATTTCCGGACGCGTTGAAATTGAAAATATTGAAATCTTTAAAATTTGTATACCCCTATTAGGACCGAATTTTTTGCAGTCTACCCTATATCATCGTGTTCAGAATAAAACAGCGCTTATGCTGATATAATTTTTTGTCTATTATCAAATCTAGTGAAAGTAACTAGTATTGACATACCTGTTTAAACCTGTCTACCCAGTAGTTCGTCCAGGTAAATAATAGTCTACCCTACGTCTGCACATTCTATATGTTCTATACTTTAAGTCCAGTATAAAATTTTATTATTATCTTAATCATGCAACGTTTTATGAAAAATCATTTTTTAAAAAATAATTAAAAATATTCTGGCCAGGATTTTTGTTGTCTACCCATTTTTAGTATATTTTCTAATATACGAAATTTATTATAAAATAAGTTTGATTCTCTTATCAACCCGATGAATGTCGATTTAGATTCGGATCTTAGACTATACCGATAAGCGCTGGCAGATCGGCGCCGGTAACCAGCGTTCTACTTGAATGCGCCCTTATAATTAAAAAGTTGACCCGTTACCTACACGAAATACGAACTTGATAAAGAGCACCAGACCATGTGACGTGTACTATAAATATCATAGATAAATTACACGAGACATTTATTCTTATAAATGATTCATGCCTAAAAAACTGACCAAGCGTGACGGACTCGCATACGAAGGATACTGTAGACAAAGAAAAATGTCTTTATTTTACCGGTCAATAAACATTTTTTGTCAAACATTAAAGGCACCTTATTTTAGTTTTGGTATTTGTCGTTATAGTAAAACATAACTTCATAAATATTTCAAGTGTTACATTTTAAGTTAGTCCATTATAGTTAGAACCTTGTTAGTACTTATACCTATAATTAGTTAGTACAGGAACGGAGATGCCTGCCAGACAGAGCGGAGATGTCTCTTAAAATAACTTCTATCGTTATAATACTAAACAATTAATAACTAAATAAATTTAGTTACGATAAAGATATGATTGGCTAGCAAAAACATATTTATATACTTTTTATTATTAATTTATTCTTTTTGTAAATTCTTTTTGTAAAATTAAACGCCTGGTGGCATTCTCTACCAATGAATAACTATACCTTTAATCTGAGCCTTTAATAATAATACCTATTGATATAATAATACTGATGAATTTATTTCGGACAATTGTACATAATGTGTCTGTAATTATGACTTACATCATAGATTTGCCTTATAATTCGTGGTTGTAAATTGATATCTTACATCTAAAATGAAAATATAAAATGTTAAACATCTTAGATATAAGGAACATCAATTTAAATATCTGGGGCACACGTTTATACCCGACCTTAAGACGATATCCGATATTGAGAGGGAACGGGTAGCATTATCCTTATCACTTAGATCGAATACTCTGACAGGTTTGCGTGATACTCAAACAATAATATTGAAATGTATTGTTTAGAGCTTACTGCACAAAATATACAGGCAGCAGGTGGACAAAGTAAATCCAAAGGTCTTATAACGCGCTTCAAATCTTATCTTAATCTCATTCCAATAGGTAGGTAGGTAGGAAGGTGCCTACATATATATAAATATTTGACTGCTTCGGTGAGTACCTGAACCGAATAGGCAGGGAAGCGACAGCGCAGTGTCACCATTGTGGTGATGCCCAGGATTCCGCGCAGCACACGCTCGAGCACTGTCCAGCGTGGCAGACCGAGCGGCGGATCCTGGTGCAAAAAAGTGGGGCCGGACCTCTCCCTGAACACCGTCGTCGCAGCGATGGTCCGTTCTGGCGAAGCCTGGGACAGCATGGTCGCTTTCTGCGACCGTGTTATGACCGAAAAGGAGGAAGCCGAACGGGCCAGGGAACGCGCAGACCCGGCTCGGAGACGGAGGCGCCGCGCATGGCGCCGCGGTGGGCGCACATAGCGCCACCGGTGTCCCTGTGGCTCGGGACCAGAATACGAGCTTCGGTATCCCCTGCCTGTCGTAAGAGGCGACTAAAAGGGGTTTTCGGGGTTGGGGGCGGCTAGAGTGGGAGCTCGAACCGTCCATCACCAACCCCGGGAAGGATGACGGTATGTGTGGCCGCATACCGTCGTATGGAGATGGCAAGCGATGGGGCATTTAGTCTCTCGCGGGCAGAGCCCCAAGGGCGCCGCGCTCGGAGGACTCCGGTTGTGTTCCTTTGGAGATCCCGGAGTTCTCCACAAGCGCTGAGGTAGGCCACCGGGGGGGTTTTAGTGGGTAAAAATCCCACATAACCCTGTGTCGCTCCCACGACACCGGGTACCTTTTGAAGGTTTCCCCCTCGATAACAAAAAAAAAAAAAAAAGGTTATGTCTGAACATATTATGAGATATTTGAGAAAAATATAGGTACGTATGTCAAGGGACTAATAGGGCCAATAGAAGCCAAAAATATTCTTTCTCATAACCCAGATACCTACATTTATATTATTGAGATATTAAGTTTGACATGAAAAATATTATAAATGTTTGTAATACCAACATATTGAGTCATTATTACTTTAAATAAATAAATTGCTTAATACAATTTGTTGATTTCTGTAAGTAGGTCTGTATTTGTTATGTAAATAAATTGGCATTGCAAGAACAAAATGAATCGAAATGTACAATTTCTAAAATAAAATGTGGAAGCCGTTGCTCAATTTCACTTTTTTTTTAATTTCATTCAAAAAGAGAGAATACCTAAGCTTGGCTGGAACTCAACAATCCTAGCTACAACTTTTTTCTTTTGCATATTTTTCTTTTTAATTACTTTAGTATCAATTAAATAGCAACATAAAATAAGTATTTTATCACCGCTTACACGGTTGCCGAGGCACCGTTTTTAAAGAAGTTTTAATAAATACATCTATACTAATAGCACAGTGTAAAATATACCTACTTAATACCTATATACCTAATAGCACAATCACAATGTAAAGTATAAATGCGATGATGCGATAATGAGGTGTGTTTGTCCTTCTTTACAAACGGAGCTACGGATCGATGTGATTTTTGGTATAGATATAGTTGAAGGACAGGAGAGTGGCATATCTACGCTACTTTTTTGGCATAAAAAATATTTTAATCACCGTATAAAAAACGTTTTAACCAAATATGCTCTATAACTAGCGTCACGGATGTAGTAAATGCGTGCGAATCGGAATATATTTGAATATGTAATTTCTGTAAACTTATAGAATAAGGTTCCATAAACGTAGCGAGGGTGGAATTTTTATTACAAATATTCTCAATTATCGAACGGTAGCGATTATTTGGTGATGTTGATTTGAGGTTGGGTAATATTGAAGCTTTGCTAAACTGGTGAACCTCGTAAGTCGTACAAGAAGGGACATGCTACGAGCACTAGCGAATGAAAGCTCATCTCACACCTCACCCTTCTCTTTGCCAAAAATATTTACACTAAAAGGCGCAATACAATAATAGTAGATTGTATGACAAGGGTGCAAAGTAATATTTTTTCGGCGAGGGCGTTTTTTGAATCCAGAGCGAAGTGAGGGATTCTAGAGTAGAATCCCGAACGTAGAGAGGGATTCAAAGTACGTCGCCCGAGCCAAAAATATACTTGCACCCGAGTGATACACTCTACTTTTCATCACCCACTATGAGAAAATAATATATTATATATATCGGCATCCTGACTGATTTCTAAATGATCTTATCGTGTGGGCATCGTGGGAAGTGTTGGTTCATCAAATGAAACACAGGATTGAGCCATCACGTAACCAATTGCTTTATTCAATGATCTCTCTTTGGCTCAATATGAATACTCGGTTTGGTTTGCTTTGGTATTGATTGGATTTACTTCGCGATGTTACGATATTGATTTTAACCACTCGCACACGCGGTCTCGCGATATTTAACTCTTTGAGATTCACGGCATTACAATTAATAAGGAATCTTTACAATCACCCATCCGACCTTCATTTCTTTTCATTATTCTTTTTCTAATGACCGATCAACCGCGCCATAGAGTATCGATTCGCTATGGATCCGCGCCTACCACAGATTAAATAGCACCAAACGAATAACCTGGATTAACTATGTCCGACACGGCCATCGCTGACAGTCACCCGTCCCTGGGTGATGCTCCATTCCGTTATCATCACCATCACAATTGCTCGATCCGCGATTTTCAATTACTTCAAATCAAAACAAAACTCAAAATCTTTAACATCAAAAATGACTACTGCTGCTACTGCTGCGAGTGGATTTCAAAAACTTTATGTTGCATTTTTTAACCCTGACTACCGTAAACTACCACTCGCTTCGCTAGTGTCGCTATGGAGAAGAAGCGAGTGAGAAGAAACTCCATAACATAACAACACTTATTTAGAACAAAATTACCAATTTATTATTTGCGCGATTTGTTTTAACTTTTACTCGGTACGTCATCGCGATAAAACCGTATGCGTTTCGGCATCTTCCCGTGATCCGTCCTCGCCCTACCAGCGGAACACGTATTAGGCTCTGAAGATTACCTGTAACAACCAAATACACACGCGAGTATCTCTTTACGCTCGGCCCTTCCTGACCTATTATAAAGTCATTCTCATTCGAAATACCAGTATCATTTTAACCTGAGCCATGTACCAAAGTCGTAAAACAAGAAAATTTCTCAACGCCCTCAAATTAACCCCTCTAACGCCAAGGCTCTCTCTTCGCCTTTACAACTCTACAACAAGGTAAGCTTTCTCTTTCCACCCTTGTGGAACGAAAGAACCAAGCCCATCTCTCAACACTGTCCCTCTTTTTTTTTTTTTTTTTTTTTTTCTCTTTTTTTCCCTTTTTTTTACCAAGCTCATCTCTTAACACTGTCTCTCTTTTTTTTTCTCTCTTTTTTTCCTTTTTTTTCTCCCTCTTTTTTTTTTGTCACATATTTTTACGTCTTTTTTCGTTTTTTTTTCACGTATTTTCTTTCTTCTTTCTTTCTTTCAAACACAACTGGGAAGCTCTCTTTTTCCACCTTTGCGGATAGAAAGATCCAAACCCATGATCAGCTTCCCCCTTCCATCCGTGTGGAACGAAAGAAGCAAACCGATGGGCAGCTTTCTCCCTCCATCCGTGCGGAAAGAAAGATCTAAAACCCTTCTCTAAAACCGAAAGAGCCTGTGATACAATTTCCCTCCTTACATTTCATATCTAATTTTTATTATTATCAATATCCTCTTCGACTGGTACATGACTCCTGAAAACTTCAATAAGCAATCGTGTGCTAACTTATGAATTTTCTACGCAAAGTCAAAATGTTTAACAACCCGCTCTCAAAATTTTGGAAATACAGTTCAATAATTGCAGCATATTTCTTTATTTATATCCATCCTGTCAGTAATGACATTTCAAATTAGAATTTAAGCCAAGAACTTTGTTTGTAAATTAAATCGCTGTAATATGTCATTAAAATTTTGATAACCTATTTTGTCATAAGTTGGCAAATGTGCAACAACATTAGAGTGATTATTCTTTACTGAACATAACATCTGTCTCGTACTGAATACTCGTTACCAGAATTATAAGCAAGTTCAACCAAACCATCTTTAAGTGTTCATTGTGCTCCAAACCCGCTTGGTTGCCCGGTCGCCTTGAGACAACGCAGACATCCGCACCACCGCTCAGCTCTCGCTATACTCTTTCTCCGCTGCCTGCGACGGTGTCCACTCGAACCCGATTACGATGTAACCAGAATCTTTGTATTTTTCATCAGCTTCACTTCTGGACAAAGAAAGACAAAAGACAGAAAAGGAAATGATTGACATTTTATGTTCCTACAGGAACCCTTCAAGTTGTTCGACAGCAGACTCAAGCAAGAGGGTGGTTACTAGACAGACATGCTTCACAACAAATACAAACAAACCAATGATCATACTGACGGTCAAGACAAAGTTACGCACCCGACAAGACTAATCTTCGTGAACACATTTAAATTAAATTCATTAGCGTTCGCCATATTTTTTTTTTAATTTACTCAAGAAATAACAGATCAAGTTAACTCTAACTTTTCAACTAAACGGTTCTTATAAAAACATTCCATATTAATAAAGAGATGCCGGACTACTAACAAATGCCTATTGCTTTCAAATTTCTGCAACGGAAATTCTCTGCAGTAACGGCTCATTCAAGTCATGAATCAACAACCGTCACATATAATGGAACATTACAGGTCCTCTACCTGTAATGAAATTATTATTATTAATGAAATTATAGGTATCCTCCGTTAAATTTGGCTTTACAACAATTTAATCCTTCAACATTCTTCTAATCATTTAATTGAACAGTATCTTATTCGAATGACGATATCCTGAAATCCAATTCCTGTATAGGGCCGGACAAAATCCCATCTATTGCCTTAAAGCGAGTAAAAAAGAGTGTCTGCGTACCATTATGTCATATTTTTAATTTGGCACTGACATCCGGAATATATCCATCGCAATGGAAGACCTCTAGAGTCACTCCAATCCCCAAGAATTCAGACAAATCAGCTGTTGAGCAATATCGTCCCATTGCAATTTTGTCGTCACCTGCGAAAGTTTTCGAAAATGTACTTCATCAATACATCTACTCTCAGGTTGAAAAATACCTCTCAAGCTCCCAACACGGATTTCGAGCAAAAAGATCAGTTAACACAAACCTTCTCACCCTTGTTGACTACATATCAGAACGGTTAGACCTAGGCCAGCAGGTAGATGTGTTATATTTTGATTTCAAGAAAGCTTTTGATAGAGTAAATAATGATGTATTGCTTGCCAAACTGTGTGCCATTGGTTTTGCTCCAAGCCTACTTCGGTTATTGGCAGACTATTTGCGTGACCGCCAGCAGTTTCTTAGATTGGGAGTCTATGAATCTCAACTTTACCACACGCGCTCAGGCGTGAGTCAAGGATCCATCTTGGGGCCATTACTATTTCTTATAATGGTTAACGATCTCCCTACAGTCATTGGGCAGGCTCAGTGTCTTTTATATGCAGACGATCTAAAGATATATACTGCAATACAGTCCGAGTCAGATTGTTTGGCACTCCAGGAGGACGTTAGTGCGGTGTATGAATGGAGTATAAAAAACGACTTGGAATTCAACTTTTCTAAGTGTTATGTGATGAGTTTTGGCCGAATGAGACGACCGATTCATTTTGAATATACAATTGGCAATACCGAAATTCGAAGAACCACTGAAATACGAGATCTGGGTGTCACATTTGACGAGCGGCTCACATTTCATAAGCACATTTCTATCATTAGCAAAGAATCTTTTCAGCGACTCGGATTTGTTTTAAGAAATACACGTGACTTCAAAGCTGAATTTACCATCAGACTTTTATATAATGCCCTAGTTCGTAGCAAGCTGGAATTCAGCTCCTGCGTCTGGAATCCGTACCAGTCAAAATACATTTCAGTTCTCGAAAAGGTACAAAAATCATTTCTCAGGCACCTCTATAAACGCAACACCGGGTATTACCCATTCATGTACCCTACTCCGTTTCTCCTGGGGTGCCTCAACTATAATTCACTGGAGTGCAGAAGAACCAATGATCTGTTAATAACACTTTTTAAGATCCTCCGAGGACTGATAGACGCTCCAGAGCTACACAACAAGCTGATCAACCTGTACGCACCGCGCAATTACTTCGGCTGCCGGAGGCACAAATTGCTTGCGTTGCCCACCAGTCGCACCTGCGCGCGTTCTAATTCACCTATACCGCGCGCACTCTCGAATCTCAGTGCTCTCTTGGAAGTCTTTCCAAAGTTTGACATGTTTGCCGATACGTGGAAAGACATTAAAAACAACTGTCTCAAATTTAGTGAAACACGACATTGATTTTACTATGTTATTATTGCTTGTAAAGGAGAATGGGCACTTTTGTATGGGGTGCGTACCAACCCTTGTAACAAGTTGCGACTTGTATAAACATGTTGTCCTGGGACTGTTATATGGTATGCATACAAAAATATTTAATAACTGAATGCAGGTAAAGAATTATTTGCATTCCAATGTTTTAAAAGTTTTGTAATAATTAAGCCCTATTTTAGGGTTTCAATGAAATAAAAATATGTGTTACACACATGAAGCAAAAAAATATAGATAGGAGACGGCCTAAGCAACTGTGCACTGTGACTCAACTAGGTCCTGACGTCATCATCACAGTAGGCTTGGCCTAAAGTCAGTTTACCGTCGGCGCCTGACTTGTGCACAACGTTATGGACGTTTACATTTTCAAAGAAAAGGATGAAGTGCTGTCTACTCGATATTAGATGGCGACACTTTTCTTATATTTTGAGTCCGTCCCTGTTATATCCTACATTTATTGACATCTAGTGTGAGATAGTGAAACTACATAGTAAAATCGATATACAACGAAGCGAGTAGTTTTGCTATTGACCGTTATGCCCGGGATACATGAGGATAGTTTTTCAAGCTTGGATAGCAAGCTAGTGTCAGTAAGCTAGCAAGCTAGTACTTCTGGCTTCGTGTAGACAAAACTAGCTTCATTTATAAGTTATATTTTATGAAGCTAGAAGCCAGAAGTACTAGCTTGCTAGCTTACTGACACTAGCTTGCTATCCTAGCTTGAAAAACTAGCCTCGTGTATCTCGGGCATTAGATGGAAAATAAACAAGTGGGCGGATGGTGGGCGGGATCTAACACCCCCTCGCCCCGCAAAGTGTCACGCGTTCTTTCTTAGGGAAATCTACATACAACGTCTCCTCTCTATATTTGCTTCATGGTTACACATGATTTATTAAGTTTTTTTGTTAGTGTTATTACTCGTATATAAGTCGTTTACATATCTGTAACCATACCTAAGGTAAATAAAATTAAGTAAAAGAAAAATTCTCCGGCCATTTTTTTATTGTTCATCAATAATAATATCGTCTAGAAACGTAGCGAGTAACAAAATGCTCTGCTGGTGTCTTGCCCAACCGAGATACCAAATAATGCTCATTAAATGAGCGCAGGTTCCCACCGTTCGTTTTCCTGTCAAACAGGAGCAATAATAATTACTTATTGCTTCTCTTGCTGTTTCAAGCGAAACTCGGTCTTGCATCTAACACCTCTCTTGACAATTCGTGTCTCACTCGCTGTCGAATCAAAGAGCGTCCACAAGTCACACAATGTTGATTCATAGTTCAAAATATAGAGGTCGTAATCAGAGGTCCATAAAACAAGCGTAGGTCAACGGTTTCCACTTAAACGGTTAAATAAAACTGATATATTATACACAGCGCAGTCACACAACGAACGAACGATCGTGCACGACTGAGTAGCCAGCCACAACTCACTTGACGATATCGAGAAACAACGTGACAGGGTTAATTAGCCAATCATAAAGCACATTATACTCGTATTAGACAATAGCTGCGGGTAGAAGTTTATTTACCTCTACCCGCAGCTATACAATTTAGCTGCGCGGGACCATCGACTGGTGAGTGCGGGGCGAAGGGGAGTGAGGTAGCGGCGGTGCGGTGCATAAATGCGCGATTACGAAGCGCGCGAACGTGCTGAATTGCATGATAGCGCGCATCATAGAATAGGCTATATCTTTTTTCCTGCACTAGATCCAGACTTACTGCCATACAAAAAGTTTTAGTACTTTTTAAGACCTTTTTAATGACATACATCATAAAGTGTTACAATACTTGGTACGAAACCGCCCATTCTCCTTTCAATAGTAAGATTATTTAGATAGTAGGTATAGGATAGCGTTCGAAATTGTTTATGTTAGTTTATAAATAACTAAAATCTTGTTTGTTAGTGTAACTGGTTATTGTACCGTTCTAATAAACAATAAATAAATAAATAAATAAAATAAATAAATCCTATCTGATGTGTATCTTTGCATCCAATGTTAATGTAATATTACCGAACCTCTAAAATATGAATCTTATTATTTTGGCTTCTTCTATAGAGCCGATGCCAAAGTCAATAAACACACATACGCACAACGACGGGAACAAATTTAAAATCATTCAAATTCTCACGTTCCAAGAATCGAACCCACAACCTACTAACGACAATCCAATATTGCAGCTACTTCACCACATAAGCCGTCTGACGTACATCTAAACCTTTTTGTAACATACTGTCATTCAAATTGTGAATAATATTGTTCTTTTAAATAAACTACATTCAAATGTCATTGTCTATCTAGTCAAAGTTATCTGTCACGTCACTTTCATAATACTAGCCGACCACGATAATTAGGCGCATGTCAGTTAAGACGTCATTGGAAATAGGGATGGGAATACGTAGTACATTCTGCAGTAGTACCAAAAGTACCATGGTGAATGTTTAATGGAGGTACAATTTTTTTTATGGAATTAAGATAGCAAACGAGCATGCAGCACCACCTTCCGCTGCCGCCCATAACAACTGTGACCGACCCAGAACTAGACTCAATGAGTCTCGTTCTAATTCGGTCACACATGCGTTGCTACCCCTGAGGACTGAGATGGTCGTCTCTAAAAAGTGTAACCGGCACCACACCTTCCTATCCGGAACACAATTGTTCTTAAAACAATTATTACACGGTAGGAATGGTAAAAAGTACCGTGGCGGGCGGTGGTACTTCCCCGGGTGAGCTCTAGGCCCTACCACCTGTACTTGGTCAGTTACTGTACCTGCGCAAACACCTCGGAAAACGAAGTTCACATCAGTCTAGTCTAAATGACCTTAATGTACAATTGTACACGACTGCGCCTCACTAGGAGACGCGCGGGGCTAGAGCGGGGTGGGGGGCCCGCGTGACTGCTATCTGACATGCGCCTAATTATTGTGGTCAGGTAGTAAAATTATGGATCTAAACATGGATCTAAAATACACAATTTTATTTCTATTATTACTGAAGAATCCGAAAAACAATATCTTAAGTTAAGTCATAACGTAAATAGAATAAAAAGGAGTCCCCGACCAGGTGGACTGACGACCTGAAGCATTCGCTGGATTCAGAGGGCTCAGGATCGGTCAGAGTAACGCTAGTTAGGGAAGGCCTACGCCCGACCGTGGAGAAGTAAAGGCTTATCCATCAGCCTTCAGACCCATAATATCACTGTATAAATTCAAGAAACACCAGGGAGTACCTACCTACAATAAGATCATTGGGATATTCTCTATTTTTTGAACAATCTTACAATGAATTGATATTTTAAATGTTCCGTTCTTTTATTTCACTGCTCATAACCATCCCTGCCAATTTCTAGTCTCCTGTCACCGTGTGAGGGACACAGACTGAATGGACTATGTTCTGTATTAGTGAACTGATAGATTTCACACATCCTTGGAAACATTTTAAGAAAAGAAATCTAAGATGTTCAGGTCTCCTCACAATGTAGGTGTTAAAAAGATCACACGACAGTTATTTAGCAATATTCCGAACTTTAAAAGCAAT
The DNA here is from genome assembly GCA_905404135.1 of Hesperia comma. NCBI lineage: Eukaryota > Metazoa > Arthropoda > Insecta > Lepidoptera > Hesperiidae > Hesperia > Hesperia comma. Next base: position 6,057,949 of record FR990021.1, on the reverse strand, counting down.
CGGCACCAGAATCTAGAAACAAAACTGTTACCGACTGACCGCGTTATGTGTTATTGGTTCTGTAGAGCACGTCCATGCAGGTTGGCTGCATTCAGCGCGGCGCACGGCGCTTGCAACGGCAGTAGCTCCGCAGTACCGTGTTACTGTGTAGCGGAATAGCCACCCTCGCTACAAACGGCTCTGACACTGCTCCTTTTCAAAATTTGCTGGGTTGTAGCTTCGTTGATTATTCTCACAGTTTTTTTACATAGCTGAAAGACTAAATATGACGTTAGTTTTATGCTGTTGAAATCAATTATAATTATGAATGATTCAATGAGAATACGTATCTGCATTTCCATTGTGTAACACCTCTTAGTTCCCGCTGCAACATGCCATTCAATGCCTTTCAAATTTTTTTTTGTTTGGATAGTTTAGGTATTTTGTGTATGTAATAGGTATCTATTTTGCTGTAGAGACAAAATACGCCAATAGCTATGTCCTTTATCATCGTTCTCCTCTCTGTTTAAACCAACACCGATCCCGCTTCGGATATCGGCATCCTGACTAATTTCTAAATGATCTTATCGTGTGGGCATCGTGGGAAGTGTTGGTTCATCAAATGAAACACAGGATTGAGCCATCACGTAACCAATTGCTTTATTCAATGATCTCTCTTTGGCTCAATATGAATACTCGGTTTGGTTTGCTTTGGTATTGATTGGATTTACTTCGCGATGTTACGATATTGATTTTAACCACTCGCACACGCGGTCTCGCGATATTTAACTCTTTGAGATTCACGGCATTACAATTAATAAGGAATCTTTACAATCACCCATCCGACCTTCATTTCTTTTCATTATTCTTTTTCTAATGACCGATCAACCGCGCCATAGAGTATCGATTCGCTATGGATCCGCGCCTACCACAGATTAAATAGCACCAAACGAATAACCTGGATTAACTATGTCCGACATATATATAATAGAAAATAATAGAAAATAATACGTAAAAATGCACGAAAACATAATTTTAATTTGAAAACGAAATCTTTAATTTGATTTCTTTTTAAGCTATTGTATAGCTTTTATCGCGGGCCTGGGACCGAATGCAGAAATTTCGTAACGAAAATTTATTACACCCTGCACACAGACATAGTTACTATGTCTATGCACCCACACATCGATAAATACCAGAACTTTTAACTGAGTTAACTAACTTTTACTTTATAACGGCTAAACCGATTTGGCTAATTTTAGTCTTGAAATATTCGTGGAAGTTCAGGGAAGGTTGCAGCGATGAGAAAATATGAAAAATTGCGAGGTAAATACTAAAAAAATGAAAATTTTAATTTCCCATACAAATCTTACCTGTCAAACATTTGATTTTCGCCCCGTCGGTTCGGTGTTTTAAGAATAATTACATGTAGATCTGGATTAAATAAGGCGTTGGAATCGACAACATGTATTCATAATAGTCGAATTATCGCGTATTTAGATTTAAAACATACAAAATAATAACATGACATAAAATAATGACACTATATTAATGACTTGAGGGTGATAGAGACAGTGCCATACAGGCAAGGCAAACTGTAGGGCACTGTCTCTGTCACCCACACGTCATTCACGCGCCAAAAGATCGTTGTAGGACTTAAATGTCAAATGTCAATTTTCTTTTTAAAAAGAATTATTTTGTCAACTGAAATAGTTCTTATGCTTTTGTTCAGAATATTTAAATCTTCTTTGCACAAATTAATGCATTATCCGTTTCTAATAAACTTTGATGTAACTTTTGATAACTAGGCAACTAAATGAAAACTGGTACACCACTTTCTTATCCCACTGTAAAACAGTGAATATCTGTACTCGTATAATTTGTGTACAAAGTGTTTTAAATATGAATAAACAAAGTGCATTTATTAATGAAGAAAGTCACGAAAAAATTGTGAAAGAAAATGAGTTATTACTCTATATACATTCATTTTATTATTATTATCACAAATGCAGTATTATTTTTTGTTTTGTTAATTTATATATAATGCTATGCAATAGCTTTACCGCGGCAGTCTCCGAGTGCCACACGTCTTTTTTTTTATTATTCAGCTGGCGGGGCCCTCGCGTTGTACCAGACATTCTTTATTCAAACAATATTTGCGTTCGATTTCTTTAGCGCAAAATACTAAAATGTTCTAAATTCAAAATAGGACGGAAAAGATCTAGTCGGCAGGAAAAGTTGTATGAAAATTCATTCCCGCCCGCTGAATAGAAAACAGCAACTTTGGAACCCCGTAAGTCCGAACCAAGTCGTCTTTTTCGAATAGGTGTGATGAAAAATCATTTATTTCCACTCACTCATTCCAACAATCCCCAATCAAACTTTTTAACACAATTTTCTCATCCCTTCAATAAAGTAATGCTTAACAACGGTTCTTCATATCCACTACCTACCTACTTACTGCCTATCCTACTACCTACATCCTACCTACCTAATTAGTAATGTAATTAACGATTTTGTTCTTTACAGGTATTGTAGCTTCAGCATACTGTGGAAATTGAATGACGCCAAAGGATGTTCCGTCCGGGTGACACGTCAACGGAAGATTACTTCATTTGTTCGACGGTCGATTGCCACAACGACTCTTGGGCTTTCAATGACACATACAATGCGTCCTGGCCGCACTATGAATACCACTGCATATATGAGTCCCGACCAGAGAATTTCAGTGCTTCAACAATATTTCATACATTCGTTTATATAATGTACGGTATTATTTTCGTGTTCGGCCTTTTTGGAAACGGAATGATCTGCATAGTGATCCACAAAACACCGCAAATGAAGGCAGTAACGAATTATTTTATCGCTAACCTAGCTGTAGGGGACATTTTGATGACAGTATTCTGCATACCGTTTTCTTTCGTGCCTGTGTTGATTTTGAGATACTGGCCTTTCGGTGTGGTGATGTGTAAAATTGTGAACTATTCTCAAGCGGTCTCCGTATTTGTTAGTTCGTATACGTTGCTAGCTATTTCTTTTGACCGGTATAAAGCGATAACTCAGCCGTTGAAGCCGAGGCTGGAAGAGAATATGGCAAAGATCGTGGTGGTAGCGGTGTGGTGTGGCGCGGTCTGCACAGCTGCACCGTTACCTCTTGTGACACAACTGCAGAGACCTTCGCTGTGGTACAAAGTATGCAATGCGTAAGTATCTTTATACGTATGCATAGGTAATTTGCCCAATTGCCCAATTGTAATGCATTGGGTTTGTGTAGATATAATCCTCTGAGCATGTCAAAACATTTCATTTTTACGACTCGTATATCATCAGACGCCACTCGATTTTTAATCCCAATCGGGGCATTGCAGATACACCTTTTTTTGTTCACGAGGGGGAAACCTTCAAAAGGTACCCGGTGCCGTGGGAGCGACACAGAGTTATGTGGGATTTAAACCCCCCCGGTGGCCTAACTCAGCGCTTGTGGAGAACTTCGGGATCTCCGAAAGGAACAGATTGCAGATACACCTACACAACACATTAATTAAACCTAATTAAAATCCTAGTTCATCTTTGATCTTTCCTATGCCGTGAACTGTCGACGTATTTTTCTTGTTCGTCATTTAGTTCGTCAAACTTCCATATCTACCGATTTATTTGGCATCAGATCACCTTGGGGATTAGATTGGAATAAACCGACATACAACAAATCGTCTCTTATTTTGAAATTGAAGTTAAGTACCGAGTATATAATTATTTTCTTATTTAAAAGCATCGTAGGTAAAGAATTTGTCGCACTAAACAGAGTACTGAGGTACGGAGTACGGTATGGTACGGAGGAAATTGGAACTTAAAATTGCAATCAGATTCGAGTCCAAAGGAATTGACTGGAGTAGGAGTCAAAGGTAGAATAGAAATGAAATTGCTGTAATTTAAATTAATATGAACAAAATGTAATCTCATAAAGAAGTACTTTGTACTAATAACCGAATGACGGACTACGAAGTGTCTAGGAAGTCTTGGATTCGATTGCCGACCGGGGTAGATTTATGTGACAGATAAATGTTAGTTCTCGCATTATGTGAGTAATGTCTTATTTGTGACACAGGGAATCCTAGTGGGAGGTTTGTAGGTGTTCTACTTCGACTTCATACAACATTCGACATGGGAATTCCGGAATAAAAAGGAGCCCAAAGTATTTTGCTCTACGCCCACGTCTATTTTCCTACGAAAATTCCATTTAAATCAGTCCAGCTGTTCAAGCTGTAGATAGACAGAAAAACAAAAATTTACAATATGCACTTGAAGAACCAGTAATTCTGAAATCACAGACAAACACTGTAGTTTTACTTAGGTGAAGACTATTCAAAATAACAATTCGTTTTCATTTTGTTCTAGAGACATTTGCACTGAACAGTGGTCGGACGCAAGTCAAAGCCAGCAATACACTTGCGTGTTACTGACTCTACAGTTCGTGCTGCCTCTGAGCGTGCTGGTGTTTACATACGCGCGTATCGCGTACGTCGTGTGGAGGGTGCGCCCGCCAGGGGAGGCGCAATCAGACCGGGACTTACGCATGCAGTCATCGAAGAGGAAGGTCAACATTTTTGTCAAATAAACATTCTTAGTGCTTTTCAACTTCCACCTAGAAACCCAGTCCCGGCACCCGCATTGTAGTTGAATGTGATTGGTGGCTTGGCTCTGGCGGAAAGGCACCCTTATGTTCACAGATAATATATGAGAGATCCTAGAGTTCACCCGGCTCATAGTCCACCACGGAATTTAGTACTATTTTTCTAGCTTTGTACCGTATGATAATTATTTTAATAAAAAATGTGTTTTAGTTAGGAAGGTCAGGATTCAATTACCTACATTTTTAGATAAATAAATAAACTCTTTATTTGTACACCAGAAATAATCACATACAGCGAAATTAAAATACAAATATTGTGTATACAAAAAAGGCGGCCTTATCGTTAAGCAGCGATCTCTTCCAGGCAACCTTACGTACAGGAGAAAATTACAAAAAGAAAAATGGGCTGGTGGTAACAAAAGGAAATATTTAATTGTTTTTTTTTGTTTTTGTGATAATGAAAATGTGGTATAGTATAGTGAAGGGATAAGGAATTTTTAGCATTTTCTCTTAAGGGTAGCGCCACATCCGACCGAACGAATTAGAACGAGACGACCAACAGTTACTTACTAAACAAACACCAACAACAACTCGGATTAACGACCTCTAAGAGTAACAGCATCTACACTTTCACAGCCGTTCCTTATTCTAATTTATCACTTGCATCATGCATGAATGTTGTTACAGTAAGCTTTAAAGCGAGAAGCAATAAACATCGGCAGTAGTGTTCCCTACAACAAGAGCTACTAATTCAACGGTAGCTATGGTTACTTGCGTTAGCTTGGTTTATATTATGGCGTCCTTCTGCTTTGCGCCCTTTGGAGTTGTTACTTTCTTGCGCTTTTGAATTAAGTTGTACTGAAGAGTTTAACAAGATGGATAACTTCTGTTTCTGAGTCCCAAACATTATTCTGGATCAAGTTATTCTTAAAATTTTGTATGAAAATTATTCAAGTTACCTAACCCAGAATAAAATGATGCTCTTCTTGCAGTTAATGCAATGTGATTTTTTTTAAACAAACGTTTAATTGAAAGTAATCTCAAATTCAAAATAATGAATCTCAAAAGCTCTACAACCACGTTAAATATGCCATAAATATACCCTCAAACATGCCACTATGATACGTTACTATGTTGCAGATGGTCAAGATGATGGTGACTGTTGTGGTCGTGTTTACAATTTGCTGGCTTCCTCTCAATATATTTATAGTAAGTTTATGTTTATACCTGAACTAGTTATGCCCTCACGAATACTTTATTGCACCCACTCATTACCTACATCGTAAATACTTCTTTGCCTTTGAAAAAAATTGAAAGCGCTAATATACATAAGTAGATATATAAGCAACTTTATCTGTAAATTGTTAGTGAACTTAGTTAAGTTTGTAACTTTGTTTGTAAGAATATTAAAATCAAAAGAGTGATTTCCACTTTGATATTTAAATTTGTGCAATTTTCTGCTCAAATGCCACAACATTACAATGAAACTAAAAAAGAAATCCATCAACGTATCACTTTTTCTAATCTTAGACCAGTGTCATTCTAAAAGAAGAAAGAAAGAAAGAAAATAATTTATTCCAATAAATGCTTACTATAGATCAGTAGTGATGTAACGAAAATTCGCATTCGCGAATAATCGCATATTTTTTCCATATTCGCATTCGCAAAATTTATGCGAATGTTTTGCGAATATGTACACCAGAAAAAATAATAAATTATAGTTTAAAAAAACTAAAAAACACGCTTTTTATAGTTAACTGAACTAAAAAAATTGAAAATAAGTTTAAATAAATTTAAATTAAGAATAGTGTTAAAAATTTCAATAAATATGAATTAATAATAGTGTAAATAAAGAAAATATTTTATTTTAAAAAAAGCGTGGGGTGCTTTTTAAGATATTATCAAAATGACACCATGCACCCCACGCTTTTTTTAAAATAAAATATTTTCTTTATTTACACTATTATTAATTCATATTTATTGAAATTTTTAACACTATTCTTAATTTAAATTTATTTAAACTTATTTTCAATTTTTTTAGTTCAGTTAACTATAAAAAGCGTGTTTTTTAGTTTTTTTAAACTATAATTTATTTTCTCCTTTTTAGTTTTGTTTATTTATAATAGCTTGTTTTTATAATTTTAAACTATTATTTGGTCTCTATCGATCTATCGACTATTACTCCCGTAATAAATTAGAATTCAAATAAACAGAAGAACAACGCCATCTAGTAAAACGTAATGTACGCAGTCAATCTGAATACGGAGTTATAGCTAGTTGCCCGTAAATATGGGTAGATGGCAGTAGCAAATGGGTAGATGGCATTAGTGTGAGAGTAAAAAAAATTAAATTCTTATTTTGCATATTGAAAATTGGAATAATTTTATCAAAATAGTGTAATGTCATCGGAACTCGATAAATCTACAAAGTTTGAACGAAATCTAGCCGTTTAAAGTGGGTCAAAATCGCGCCCAAAGAAGTCGGTTACAAATAAAATTAACTTGTACGAGATCTACCACTATGACTCGGTTTTCACTTTTTTCGTCGGATTGGCTTGAAAAGCGGTGGGATCGACACAGGGCAGTTGTACAAGCACAACGAAGTCGGTTTGGAAGAAATCGGATGATAAACTTGGAAGTTATAGGCTAGGGAAGGTGGAAATTAAAGAAGTTAGGAAAAACGCCTATTTTTAGGAAAATCCGCGATAGATTTGCGTGGAAAGGGTCTAGAAAATTAGGGATCAACTGTTTATAGGTGCGTTATGAATTTGAAGCAAAACGCCTGAGGGGCACGGAAGATATTAACAGAAATGTTACATACAAACATACAGGTGAAGTTAATAAAAGCGTGTTAAAAAACAAAATAGATAATGATTAAAAAAACCATTCATTTATTCTTTTAACAATAAATTCACCTTCAACCATATTTCGAAATTTATATACATACCTACATAATGTTGATTTCTACATGTAGACCGGATAAGTACACCAGTGCCAATAGCTTTTGAAACGAAAAATGTAGCGAATTTGGTTTTGACTTTGACTAAAGTCAAAGTATGGCATAAGTTACGGTAGAGCAAGCCGCATTGGCAGGTGACATATTGGCGCCACACTTGGCTGGCGTTGGTTGTGTCGGTTTACAGTTACACTAAATCCTTTACAAAGCAATATTGTAATTAATCATAACCCGTTGGCTTGTAATTATGTCTGAGTAGGTAATCGGCTATGAATTCCTACCCCTGTCATCATATTATCATCAATCTGACAATCTTAATAACACCCTCTGCTAATTGGACTAACCACCGGAGTCCTGAATTGAGGCTCGCAAGGATAATCAACCCGTCAGTAGGTATTTACTGTGTAAGTTAACATGTTGTAACATATTTCAAGTGCTTGTGTGTCTGAAGTAATTCGTGGGTTTGAGGCGCTATCATCTCTTCAGGCGGAGAACTTCCGACAGTTGTATTGACATTAATCTCTCCATTTTCAACTGAAAGAGCATAACGTTGAATGCTATTACTAAGTCTCGGTTAGGAAGCCCCTCACGCTGTAGGTATATTATGACAATTAGATGCAATTAGGTAACGAATTTCATACTTCATTTGTTAATCAACGGAATAAACACGCAGTGTTTATTTGTGCAATGCGTCCGCGATTAATGTTGGTATGTTGTTAGAATAATAGAAAATATTTACCGCTTGCTTTTGCATATTCTACGTAAAACCACAAAAGCTAAAAGTTATTTTCAGAATCGTAAATCCAACAGTAAAGTTACAGAGTATTTGTTATAGCTACTACGAAGTTTTCCCGTTGTTTTCGCATTTTAAAAACTAAAAATAGCGTAACTTGTTAAATGAGCTAATTTATTCCTGTTGTTATATGGAGTGTGCGTAATGGAAAAAGTGAAAAGTTTAATAACGTTTAATAAATTTACAAAAAAATTATATTATCAATATGATTAAGACTAAAATAGTGACGTGGAACACTCGGTTGGGATGGAGTTCCTTTCGTACCACATACCTGTATTACCTATTATCGACAAACGTTTTATAACTATTTATTATTTATTGATAATTGCTTTTTACAAAAAAAATAACCGACTTCAATCTTGATAAGTAGAGATAACTCAAAAACTACTCGCCAGATGGCGCTCAATTCAACATGTAAGTGTAAAGTTCTCGTCACTACAAATTAATGAAGCCCAAACACTAGATAACTGCAGTAAATCGTTGAGGAGTTCCCTCGACTGTCTTTCGGCTTCATCAGATCGACTCCAGATCTTCATGAAATAACACACTATTTGATAACATGAACAAACACACTAGTTGTCTATACAATTTTCAAAAGTTTCCCTCGATTTCTCTGAGATGCCATCATCAGATCCTGGTTTCCTTATCAGGGGACCCCACTGCGCATATCTACTTTACAACAAAAAAAGAATTATCAAAATCGGCCCATAAACTACGAAATAATCGCTGAACGTACATAAAAAAAGCATATATACGGTCGAATTGAGAACCTCCTTCTTTTTTGAAGTCGGTTAATTAACAAAAACAAATAAATGAATTAATATCGTCTGAGAACAAAAACACAGAAAATAGATAGGTAATTTTATAATAGTTAATATATTTTCCGAATAGTGGAAATATGTAAACACTTTTTGTGCATTCTACAATTCATCTACAAAATTCATTTACTTTATAACTTGTATTTTATCTCCATCACTCACCGGTGCGGTCTTAGTGACTGCCTTGCATTAATAAACACGTATCGATGACTGGGCAGAGCCAATAGTTAGACATACCTCGTGACGGAAAACTCTTGCAAAATTTTCATCTAGCCCCTTTATCCGTACCGTGCGATAAAGAACTTTGTTTAAAAAATCATATATGCTTGTAATCAAAAGAGTGGGTCCAAGTAATAGTAGGTATTTTTACTGAAAATTATAATAAAAAAATCTGGAGTTTCGCTGAATGATACTGAACACTTACGAATTCTGAAGTACATGGGGCACACTAAAAGTTTTGCACTTCTAGCTAATCGAAGCTATTTGAATTTCGAATGTTATATTTTTTAAAACGTTGCAACCTTCTTGGTAAAAATGGCGGGAAATCATTTGTGAATTATTTTTTATTATTTTTTATCACACATCAAATCGAATTAAGTCGTAAAGATTTTAGAGCGATGATTTTTCATGATTTTAAAAGTTCTCTCTCCGCGCAAGACTGTGCAGCTCGTCTTCAAAATGCTTTTGGGAGAGAAGCACCTTGTTTGAGCACCGTGAGGCGATGTTTTGCTGAATTTGAGAGAGGTCGGGTTTCTTTACATGACGAATTTCGTGAAGGGCGGCCTCCAACTGCCATCAACGAAAATAATGTGGCTACTGTTAAGCGGCTAATTGAAGAAAACCCGCGCATTACCTATGAGACAATTCGAGGGCTATTGGGGATGTATGAGACAAATTCAGAAAATTTTACACAAAGAATTAAAAATTCGGAAACTTTGCTGTCGTTGGATCCCTCATCAACCGAGAGCGGAGCAGAAGCGGGCTCGCGTGGAATGGTTCACAGATGCTACTGAAGTACGACCACGGACATTCTAATGCTGTTTATGACATTGTCACAGGAGACGAAAAGTGGATTTATTGTTTTGAACCCGAGAAAAAACAGCAATCTTGTGAATGGGTGTTTGAAAATGAGAACAGGCCAACAAAAGTGAGGCAGGCGAGAAACGTTGGTAAAAAAATGATCGCGTTTTTCTTTTCAGCCACGGGTCCCATCTGCACAATTCCACTTGAAGATCAAAAGAGTGTTAACGCCGAGTGGTATTCTAGCATTTTTTTACCCAGGGTGTTACAAAAAGTTCGCGAAAGACGACCAAAAAGACGCGTTCTCCTACATTATGACAACGCTTCTTCACACACGTCAACCAATCAAAGTCATTTTTAGTCTCCAAAAAAGTAAACTCGTTACCCATCCTGCACATGGCCCCGACCTAGCACCCTGAGATTTCTGTATTTTCCCCAAAATCAAAGATTTGATGAGAGGTTTCACTTTTACCAACTCCGAAGAGGCAGTGATAGCGTTCAATCAGCACGTAGATAACATGCCTTCAGATCTGTGGCCCTCCTGTTTTAAAAATGGTTCGATCGCATGAAAAAATACTTATTTAAAATGCAATGAAGAGTTGAAAAGCAATAAACATAATATTTTAGTAATAACATGTTGTTTTTTTAAGTTATGCAAAACTTTTAGTGTGACCTACGTATATTTAGGAATAGTACATTTATGAAATTAAGCTAAGCTAGCTAAGCTACAACCCACTAATGGCCCACTACTGAGCACGGGTCTCTCCTCATTACTGAGGAGGCCTAGAGCATACTCCACCACGCTGCTCCAATGCGGGTTGGTGGAGGTTACATTTATGAAATTAAGTTCAATTAATTTAATTTCGTTAATATTAAATTGCAAAAACATTTAAAACTATTTGGTAGGTGTGTATTCGAGTAATAAATAAGTACGTTGCGGCTCAAATTGCGATTATTCTGATATTTAATAATGGTGCAATAATGAACAACCGCTGAATTTAATATACTTAGGTACACAATTCATAAGTAAACAATTCATTCGGAGTCAGTAATATGATTCTATTGTTTGAATTCTCCAGATCAATGAACCGGACTAATTAATCATGATTAATAATGACGCGTCTTAAATCCGTTAGAGATAATTGAGATTGAATAAGTCTCAATTAAGCACTAATACTCGCAATAAATGGAATCGGCCCAGGAATATCATATTATAATTATTATTATAAGAATAAGGACGATCGTTTGATACGAAACGTGTGATTTTTGATAAATAAGTGTTGTAGCATAATTACAATATTTCCAAGAAATAACTGACTGTAAATCGCTTATTTAATTAAATTTGTATTCAATGAGACTGTTTGTATACAACAAATTCCTATTTGTGTATCTAACAAACAGAGAAAATTTCTATAGCTTTTTTTAAATATAAGTTACAGCTTTTTAATTTTGAAAATAATCTAGGCAGGATAAATTACGATTGATTTTTTATATTCGAAAGCTGGTGTTTCTTAAGTCCTATTAAATTTAAACGTCATCTCACATGTATTTTTTTGAGTTATCCCCGTTATCCCCAATTAAATTCCATTATGTTGAAGATGTTCTCATTTTTAACCGACTTGAAAAAAGGAGGAGGTTCTCAATTGTACGGTACCTATTTCTATATTAGGTATTTTTGGTACCTAAAAACTTTTGACTGTAGGTGAACAGATTTTGATGATTCTTGTTTTATTCCAAATCTGGTGCTTGTCGTGTGGTCTCATATATGTAAATTTGAGCGACATGTGGTTTTCTAGTTATCTCTGCTTGGTCTAATTTTTTTGTAAAAACTTATGATTATATAGATGATTTGTAATTCGACGTATTCCTCTTGGGATGTGATAATACAACTAATTTCCAACAAAATTAACCATAATGTCCCTAATACCAAGGAGGCCCGTTATCAATGTTATGGTCAGTTTTTTACACATTCTTTCTATTATATAGAAATAGAAGCTTTAAACTCGAGATAACAAACTTGACCTTTCACCAGTTAATATGGAACGCGCATTCCGAAGACGATGACTGGGTGACTTGGCCAGGGACGCCGTTCGTGTGGTTCGCGTGTCACTGGCTGGCCATGTCGCACTCCTGCTACAACCCTATGATCTACTGCTATATGAACACGCGGTACCGGCGAGGGTTCAAACAGGTATCTAACATTTTATGTTGCTTTGTAGGTATAGAGATTTTAATAAATGGAATTAGGTATGGTAGCAAACAAGCATGCAGCATGCAGCGCCACTTTTCCTCTGCCGCCCATTACTGTGACCGACCTAGAACAAGGCTCAATTTTAGGGACCAGCATGGTGAGTCCGGTTAGCAGATTCTGATGTTGTTAGAATATTAGTTGGTTCGTTTGTTAATAAGGGTGAGGACAGGGACTGTTAGTGATAGTTAGTGCTATTAGTTGATGTTAGTAACAGTAACAGCCCAGTTAGTAATTGTTCGTATCAGTCTCGTTCCTTAGTCCGATTAGCAGATGTTAGAATATTAGTTGGTTATTTTGTTATTAAGTGTGAGGACAGGGACTGTTAGTGATAATCCTGTAATTTGATGCGAGTTTCCAATGAGTAATTGTTGGTATCAGTGTCGTTTCAATTCGGTCACAGATGCGTTGCTACTCTTGAGGACTGAGATGGTCGGCTCTAAAAAAGTGTAACCGGCTCCACATCTTTATATCCGGAACACAATTGCTCCTCACAATTTCCTGTGTCGTGGGTACCATGGACAACACACAAACCCAGACCGAGAATAGAAATTTTACCGAGAATAAATCATCTTATATTCAGACAGTGCTTAATTATTATGCTTGCCTTCCCCCAGAATTTAATGTATGAGTAGATGGTGTGAACGTTTTCCAGGTAATCATTGAAATTAAATGAAATGATTTATTTCGAACTTGGTTTTTACAAACACTTTTCGAATGTCATCTACGCCATCGCTTCCACAAATCCCTACGATGAGTGGCAAGAAACTCCCAAGGAGTTTTTTTTTTTGACAAAGTACCTTAAGAAGGTACTAAGTCTTATGAAAATGAGGGGAAAAAGCTTCAAATTTATTCAGGCTTCGCCTTTTAATAGGTTCTTAATGTACCTACTGAAGAAAAAACTGGTAATTTGTACATGCCTATTATGGTTTCCTAGACAACGATTGGTAGTATAGGTACATTTTTCTTCGATTAAGGCCCGAGAATATGTCAACGAAGCAGATTAAAATCTTGATACCACCGTCGATTGCTGGTCGACACTAATAAATATGATACCTATTTTTTGCTATACAGGTATTTGAAAGTATGCTGGGCCGAAGAGTAAGCCATACAACGCGCACTTGTCACAAGTTGAGTATGTGTGATGGAATACCGCTGTCAGGTAAGAGTAACTGCCTTTTCACATGAACCGGTTGCCGGGTAGCCGGCGCCGGGTACCCGGCAACGAAGTGAATGGCCATGCCGGACAAACGCCGCGCCGGTACGTGTGAAAGCTAAAGTACATACACTTCGCCGCCGGGTACCCGGCGCCGGCTACCCGGCAACCGGGTCGTGTGTAAAGGCAATAAAAACTACTGTAAATATATTTTTAAGCGACATTTCTTTAGCGAGATATACGGCATTTTAATTTATTGCACATCCAATGATTATGAGTAAAATAGTAGATTGCGAAAAATTGAGAACAAAAACTTGGACAATATTGTCGGCTAAATCCCATGGCTATCTTTCCTTTGCAATATCCAAAAGAGCATTTCCTGTTGTATCATTCTAATGTATCTATCTTTAGTTTAAATATCATTAAATAAATTACGGTTAATTAAGGGGTATGTTTTCATGAGTACATGGGTATATACAGCTTACTTATAATACGGAATTAAAGTCATTAGACGAGAAAAAAATGGAGAATGGGCATTTGCAAGATAGAGAAAAGTACGGAATAGCTGGAGCTATAGGGGATTGAGAGAATAGGAAGTGTAGAACGTTATTTTGAATAAAAATTATCAACCAGTTTTTACCTACATGTCTACTGAGAATGTTTAACTTCTTATGTCGTAATACCATTTGTTCACCTTTCCATTATTTTGACCGTAACCTGTTTTATCCTAAGCCATAATATACGAAGCGCAGCAGTCATAAAAAAAGCCTTTTTTACGTCATGATTATCACGGTTGATATGTGATGTTTTCCTATTAAAAAGTGTCGTTATTAATAGCTGGACTGTACGTACAAAATAAAAGTGAAAACCCAAGTGAAATTCAGTGAAATTTATTACCGCATTGCTGCATAAATTTAAAAGAATTAAAACAAACAGCGGGAACGCTCGATAATTGGATGGGTAACTGCTACGAGCAATATTTCTGGAGTTTCCAAGCTTCTCAGAGTACGTGAAGTAATCGGTTCTGGTTGTTATCATTAGTTAACTGTCATTAAACCACGCCTTCGGTGGCATAAAAACTTCAGTTAATTTCTAACAGCGGTCCGATATGAAAATAGTTACGATATAAATGTAAAAAAAATATGACTGTATAGGTAACCCAATTAATTGAGAACAATTCACAGCCTTCAGATTTAATTTATAATTTTATTTTTTTAATTCATTTCATATTTACAATATTCGACGTGGGTATCATTTTATATTTACGTTCTATTTATTAAAATTTTATGACTCTTTGTCGAGCAAATAATTCAGCGGTTTGACGTGCAAATATTAATCAGCTAATTGACAAATAAGTACATTTAACTGGAACGTGCTAGTTGTCGATTTGTTTGTATAATTTTTTTACTTGCTTTATTACAACATGTTGGTAACATGTGTCTCAATTTCACTCCAACCAAAATGGCTTACTATTTACATTAGGTAATTGTAGAATCTTATGAATTCTATCTCAAATGGTCCTTTTTGCTTAAGCTCAACCATAACTTTATAACTTTCAATATCACCACTCGAGTTAAGATAAAATGCTCCACATATGTATGTGAATCTTTTCCAGCAAAATCACAGTTTTCTTATTCCTTTTACCGTTTTGGCTGCACGTGCCTCTTACCTTTGCATTACAAATGCGCATAGTAAGTATGCCTCTAATATGTCAGAGAATACTTCCGGGAACCTTCATCCGTGAAGTCGTCGCATCATTATGTTATAAAGGCTTTGTATTAATTAATTTCTAAACCTATACTGTATTGTTAAACACAGTGTACTGTTTTAATTAAAATGATTAATTTATGTTGATGCATTTAACAATATAAAATTAAAAGATCATCAAGGTAGAATAGAAGAGTAAATAGGATAACACGTTAAACACCAGCTATTGAATTTGAATTCATCCATCCAGTAAAAAGTTATTAGGTACCTAACACAAATACAAAAATGCAGTCGAATTGAGATTTTCCTCCTGTTTTTTAAGTCGGTTTAAAACCTTAAATGTAGCTTCAACACATTAAGGCCTTCCTATTGAGCACGGGTCTCTTCTCGTTATTAAGAAGGACATAACATAGGACATAACTAATCCACTACGCTGTTCCAATGCGGATTGGTGAAGTGGTTAATGGCCAACCCAAGAATCGAAAGTTTCCGACATCCGATATCCGAGAACGACGGCTTTACGTGCCTTCTGAAATCATCTATCATCATCATCATCATCGCAACTTACCTACATACCTGCGTCTTCGATCTTGTCCCTGCGTCGCTCGTGAGGTCGTGAGTCGACGCCTTATAAATTCACCAAATTCCACACACGAGGTGACGTGTCTACGATGTGTGTCCTGTCAGTGAACACTGCAGCGTCGGCGGACTGTGGATTGCGTTGGAGTATCGTGGCCAAAGAGTATACCTAGTTACCTAGTAAGCGTGTAGGTAATAAATAGCGTAGTGTGAGAAGTTCCTTAAAGGAACATAAATTCTAAAAGTCATAGGTACGTGCCCTGGGATTCAAACCCTCACCGCCCGAAAAGGAGGTCGACTTCTTAACTAGGCTATCACCGCAGATATGTTTAGTGATTGTTTATTTCACAGAAATTGGCGTGAACATCAACAGTCGAAAACCCAAGTCTGCGTCCACGGGACCATTGTCTACCAGAAGATGCTCGCGATGCTCATCACTAAGGCAGGACAATACTTCGCCAGGATCAAGGAATCGGATCCCACCAGCTCGACCAATGTCCTTAAATTCACAACTATCTTATACAGGTTAATGATATCATATTGTGATTGGAATAACTTATTTACCAACTTACGGTCTTCCTAATAAAGCGCAGTATACCTAAAGTTAGTCTATGATTAATTTATCTTGTCTTTTTCTTACATTACATTATTTCAGAGAATCATACTTATATTATGACCGGGACAAATACAATTTTAAACATGAAATAATTTTATATTGCGTTTTATTAGTAAGACCGTTTGTGTAGGTATTTTAAACAAATTTGTAATTTAAGAGTCGTTTTTTACAGTAATAGATCAAGTTTGTATAACCTGAATAGAAATGGCAGTATTACAATTGTGGGATTAAACGGAGCACAACGTGGTAGGTCTAATTTTCGAGGAAAATAATTCATTTTCAATTATGCATATTTTAGTTCTGAAATATTAATGGAATTTAAAATATTATCATAAAGGGAGATATGTGTGATTCCTGTATCATCTGTAATTTATGAATTATACAGTAAAATTCTTTTGAAAGTGCATTCCATTCAAAAATCTTATCGTCTTTCTCACCCCACTCTACGTTTTTGGTAAATTTTGGTACCTCGTCACGATTGTCCGCGTGGCCCATATTATGTTAAATTTTTTTTCTAGCTTCATGCTAGACTAAGCATCGAAAAGTAAAGTAGGTACAATGCGATATCCTGCTACGTTTTTGGATGGGAACGCATCAGTGCCTTTGTTGTTACCATGAGTGATGGCGAACACTATTGGGCAATTCATCTCCTTCGCCGACTATTTACATATTATAAGAAACCCGCCCTCCTCGTTTAGCTTCGAGAAACCAGTCTCTTAATAAAATAGGTCATTCGGAAATTGTTGGGCTTGATTCTTGATTGAAATAAAACTACTATTTGTTGAATGAAGCGTACCGCTGTGTATTAGTAAAACCGCACCCTAATATTATAGGTTCAGTTCCAGATCGGTCGTTAATGCTCGACCACAATTTCATCCAATGGTAAGTTGCGGTAAAATTTAAGATGAGTTATGAAATTAATCTTCAAACTGACAACTTTTTTCGTCTAAACATTTTTAAGTTGGCAATAAGAGCAGAGACGAGTGAGTCCGGATAATCGAATTTCCGGATAATCGGGATTCTACTGTACCTATTGTAACGGATAAATCTCCAGACTGATGTGAAATGGTTTGTCAAACTGACCAAATTGAATAATATTGACTGAAATGTAACTTATTATACCTACGCGTAAAATATAGGGTATTGAAATTGTTGGCTCAAGGTAAAAGTAAGGATCTATGATCCATTGTTGGTGCTATGATATGATGTTGTAAAGGCGCGTTGACAATGTAACGATCGTTGTGTAAATGCGGTGCGTGTGAAAGTAGTAGATACTGTAAAATTAGAGGGTCTTAGTTATGTTTAATTCTATGCATAACCTATCCAATTTGTCCTATTTATAAAACACTAGCTATCCTCCCGCGGCTTCGCCCGCGTGGAATAAGTTTTTTTTATTTTCATCCCCTGTTTCAGACTCTTAGTGGTTAGTTTTTGGAAAATTAAAATAGCCTATGTTTGACTTCGCGTCTTCAACTACTTTCAAGTCAAGTCAAGTCAAGTCTTTCAGTCAAGCGGTTTTGATTTTTCCTTCCGAATACTATTTCATCATCTATTTCATATCAGGCCGATGGCTGAGCCGTGAAAGCGACACACAGACGGATAGACAGACATACAGATGGACAGAAAGACAGACGGACAGATTTTCGCATTTATATTATTAGTTTTGTAATATAAGTATGCAAGTTTGGATATATTATATCCTGAATCGGTAAATATACATACATATAATACTATCTGTGCCCGCGGCTTCGTCCGCGTGGAACTCATTGTGTCACAAAGTTTTTCCTGCTTGTATCCCGACTCCGCGAAAATTCTAGGATAAATAGTTGCATAAAGTAGGTAAGTATTGCTCCACATATTATAAGAGTAGATATTTTTTTTTCTATATTTTAGTCACTCCGTATAAAAATCCGTTCTGTAGATGTTAAGAAAATCGATAAAATTAAAGATATAAAGGCAGAGTTTTTTTTATTCCAAAGTTCAGGCAGTGGAGATCAAGAGTTTAACCATGATATTTCAAAATAGTCTTTGTAAACTATATTGGTAGTTTTTCCTTCGGGTGTCAAAACATAAAGACCAGAAGCAATGCTGACTCTTGAGACAGCAACATAAAGTTAGCCATGAGAAAAACAGCCGGTTCTCAAGTCAACACTAGCAGCTTTAAAGTGGCTTTCTTCGTGCTTTGTTTATCGTCGTGGTAAGGCATGTACGTAGTCACAGGGAATTGTGTACATTTAAATTGAAAGAGGGAACTGTTGGGAATGAGTAGTACGCGCGGTATGATCACAGTTCACGTCAGATTCTGCCACGTACATGTAAACTGTAGAACGAACTTCATCCCTCAGTATCAGTATTCCCTCAATGCCATGACATGGGATCATTCAAGAAGAAAGAAAGAAAAGAAAGAAAGTAACATTTATTTAGCGGGTCACATTCATTTATAGAAGCGGGTTTATCCTTATATCTTTTTTATTTTGTCCATAAAACCTTTTTCAATTAGGTACATCTTAACCAACGTAGACTTTAAAAAAATCTGGTTTGCGCTTGTTAATATCTTAATATACCTATATAAATCTCGTGTCACAATGTTGGTCCGCGATGGACTCCTAAACCACTTAACCGATTATAATAAAATTCGCACACCATGTGCAGTTCGATCCAACTTGAGAGATAGGATACTTTAAATCTCAAATTATAGTCGCAATTTTAATTTATTTCTAATTATTTGTCTCTTATTATTTGACAGTAAGTTTTGCAAGTAATGACAATTGACATGGCAGTCTTATTCACAGATGAACAGACACCTAGCGCCACACAAGAGAACTAAATTAAGAGTGTTATTATTTGACAGTCACAATTATATGTAACAGATGTCGATACCTTTCGACTGGGTTGAGTAAGTAATCAATAGATGGCGCTGCTATGGTAAATCTAACTTGCACCCGTGCGAAGCAGGGGCGGGTAGCTAGTATAGATATAGATTTACATATAACTTGAAACTTGAGTAGGTACCTACATACTTTGACCACAAAGCCTTAGCGACATTTTGTATAAAATACTTACAGGAAAATTTCCACCCGATATATCCTTTTGAATGTTCATGTTATAGCTACCGTAACCATGGCTATTCAGTCGCTTTTAAGTGGCTCTATTCAAGATAGCATGTATCTAACTTGGTAAAGCCTATTCATATCTACTGTTAAAATGTACCTACACATTAATTTATTAATGCTTGTTGTCTTGATCGAGTTTTACTTCGTACAAAAATAAATATGATAGGTAAGTATAAATTAATACATGTTGAGATCGCTTTAATATCTAACATATTTATTATTGATTGCTCCAGCTCCATTATTTATTAATGTTCTGAATGTTACGAATTAAGTTGTCGAAACGTATCATAATAACATAAATATTGATTGAATCCAGGTTTACCTGTTGCAAATACTATCATGAGTAGGTAGGTAATTGATTTGGGTTATTTATTCCCACTGGTCAGATTGATGGTCAGATTAGTTTGACAGCTGAAAAACTAGCTGACCCTGCATACGTTGTTCTGAAATTTATGTATATCTATTATTTATAGGTATCTCAGGTTTGAAGCGGCGTAGTGAGAAGAAATGTGCACCATTTTTTAGTTTAGAGCTTTAGCAATACACCTGTGTAAGTTGCATCAAATTTCATCCAGAAGATTGCGTGATGCCCGCACAAACATGCAGAGATCAAAAATTTAAAAAATAATAGTTTTGGCTTCTATTGGCCCTATGATGTCGCTTCGTATTTTTTCTCCAAATATTATCTTCTACGTACGAAATTTTGTACAGACATAATCTAGTTACTTTTTTTATGAAATGTATATTGAGATGAGACAGGTTTGGAAAACTTGGTTCTTATACCATTCTAGTGCATCCCACCATGGGTACATACTTTAATGACTTTTATTATTTACAAATAAACTTAAGATAAGTATAAATAAAGCTTCTCTATCAAACCAAACACAAAATATGCGTATAGGTATGAATTTAACATCAATATAAATCAAAACAAGTAATAATGCAAGCAAAAACTTCACTTAATAATAATTTTACCTACTTATCTACCTAAATGTAAGAGAATAAACGAATTAGCAATAAGATTGTTTGAAAATTCTAATGAACTATTGAATGTAATATGAATGTTTTGTGTTTACACCAGGTAGTTATGACACATTTGGTATTCTGTTAATTATTTAACATCGATCGTGGTTCATTCACTCTCACTCCGCTCTCACTCAAATTGAAGGTCAATCGTCATGTTACTATTTGGTATTCTGCTCTTCAATTGTAAAAAAATTGTCGTTCGTTCTTAAACTGATTGGTATTCTGCTAACTTTTTGACGTTTATGTCAATGGTAAATAAATTTCAATTTTGTAATCGAAGTGTAATTGAACAACAATACCTCCGTAGCACTATATCTACTCGTATTACTGAGAAAAATTGTGAAGATGAGACAATCTCTTGTAAGTTCACGATGGCGTATTATGGCCTTTGTCAATTCTAGTGATCGCCGGCGCAGAAATTGGCAGCGTCGAAAAGCCAAAGTACAATTAATGCGAGAGACTGCGTCCCTCCTTGGAGCGGGTGATTCGTCCTAGGGCTAATTCCGGCTGCCCCTCCAAGAAATCTAGCATGCTTGCAATTTTTACAAGTCTTATTTTTTCAACGAGTTCGCCCAAGAAAAACAGTAGGTACCTACACATTATTATCACACAGTATAATCGACGTTATTAATTTGGATCAACATTCACAAAGTTTTTTATTTATTGTAGTAATTCAAAGAATAGGTACTCACCAAAGATGTTTTAAATATCTAGATGGAACATCGAATCCGCGTAAATGTATCAAAAAATTGTAGCTAACTATTAGCCACGATATTTTTATCATTACGCTCACATAGACAATAGACGAACGGGTAAAACATCGGCTGCACGCACACATGCTTGATATTGTTGCCTTGTTTTTTTTGTTTTCATTGTAGGGCGACGCTCAATCTAGATATTTAAAACATCGAAGGTACTCACGTACAAAACCGAATTCAAATATTCGTCTTTGTTATTTATCAAATTGACATTTGTCATTCCACTATTTTTGACAGGACAGCATATTTTACTTTTTAAATTTGGTCTGTCATAGATAATTATTGTCATATACAGCCGTCGTTTTGTAAATTAACTGATGTTATATTCAAGAATCATTCGATTACATAATTTATATTAATGATTACCGTACGAATACTCGTAATTTAATGTCAGGGACATACAAAATATTAATTTAAAATGTAACAATTATCAATTTTGTCCTATGAAGTCATGGTAGATTTATATTGGCAACATTGAAGATTTATATCATTGACATCCAAGTGAGATACAATTGAAACTATGATAAATTTTTAGCAGAATACCAAATTTGTTACAATGATTATTGTATTAAAATTCAATAGTACTTTTAATTGTAATTGCGCAAAAATTGTCTGAAATAGCAGAATCGGGGGGCAGGTAGGAACGAAGTTCCTCCGGCTAATGTAGAATCAAAACAATTTGCAAAAAAAAATCGTGCTCAATTTTATGTAGGTTTTCTTGATTTTTCTCTTAAATTTTGCTGATTAGTTTTTATTTAAGTACAGGAAAGTATTTAGGAAATTCAGTATTTTAGGAAATAATAAATTACGTAAATAAAAAAAATCGTAATTCAAATTATCAACTAAAATAACAAAAACACAATAACAATAACAAAATAACGAAAAGAAAGAGGGAGAAAGAGAAAGGTATTTATACACTACTCGCTTGTGTATACGACTGTCGCGCCTGCGCACGTCTCATTTAACGGTTTTATTCCACGGACTTTTTCTTACGATTTTACTATCACATTTTTTCAGTTCGGTCGCGCAGCAAAATCCCTATCTCCTCCAAGCCTGCCGTAAGGAACTTCGTTCCAATAAAATATCTTAAAATTGCTGTAGTTAGTAAAATTTTCCCATCGATAGAATTTCTTAATTGTAAGTCGGTGTTAACATGATGTTTGAAAATATATTAAACCAAATGAGATGGTTGATGTGATAAATTTTAAATATATCTATGTTGTTTTATTTCAGAAACCAATATTTTACTTTACACTGTATTAAATAAAATATTATGTAGGTACCCTCATGTAATTATCTTTATCATCATTATGACATCCCATAACTGTCCAACTGCAAGACACATGTGTCTATGGTCTACTACGTTGGCGAAGTGCAGATAACATATGGAGAAGTATCTGATGTGCAGGTTTCCTCACGATACTTTCTTTAGCCGAAGCAAATGATAACTTATTTGTTTACACATATCTAATTTATATCAATTAGGGTAAAAGCGTGTGAATTCGCCGCTAGAGGCGCTAGTGTAGAGTGAGGTCTGGCTGTCAGTGCCACAAAATTATCTGACCCGGTAATAGCGGCGCTACTGTCTTTGTCTTTGTCTGACAACAGTATAACATTTGCATTAGTTCCAATTTTGGCCACCGGGTCAGATAAGTTTGTGGCACTGTCACTTCTCACTTTTCTAAATTTCACTTGTCACTGCTTATGTATAATGCCACCAACTTATCCCAGCGTTCCCCCAACGCGACGTATTTTTTTAGAATTATTAATACACACTTACGTGCTTCAAGATTGAGTTTCTTTTATTATTTTTTACTTTTTAAATGTAATTTCTTGTGTCGGGGGTTTTTTTAATTTTTAATTTAATTTTTTAAATAAAACTAATTCAGTGTTTTAAATCCTTTTAACAGGTATTCCTAAAATCATTAAATTATTTGATTTTATTTGGTACTGTTGTCACGCTTAAGGCCACCAGGATCTGATGATGGCATCCTAGAGAAATCGAGGGGAACTTTCGAAAATTGTAGGGGCGACCAGTGTATGTATTTGTTAATGTTTTCATTAGGTTTATTTAAGCTCAACAATTTAATGACGGTCTGGAGTCGATCTGATGAGCCGAAAGACAGTCGAGGGAATTGTTCACTGATTTACAGCAGTTGAGTTATGTTTAATTTTAATTTGTAGTGACGAGAACTTTACACCTTTTTTAGTTTTTGGGTTATCTCTGCTGGTCGATATTGAAGTCGGTCCCTTTTTTTGTAAAAACAAATTTTTAACAATTAAAATATTTTCATCTTTTTAACTGCGTTTTATTGGTAAAATATTTGGCTAACCTGACAACCCCATGATTCACTCACCTCACTCATATCTAACCGCCGCCATTACGATGTCACAGTTTTGTCTTAATGACACTACGTCCTTCTCTTTAACCCCCGACGCAAAAAGAGGGGTGTTATAAGTTTGACGTGTCTGTGTGTCTGTCTGTCTGTGGCATCATAGCTCCCGAACGGATGAAGCGATTTCAATTTAGTTTTTTTTTTGTATTAAAGGGGACTTACGGGCGCGTGTTTTTAGATATGTTTGATGAAAATCGGTTGAACCGTTCAAAAGTTGTTGGGGTTGAAAGTGGGGAAGAATTTTCACTCTGTCTCTTTGTGGCATCATAGCTCCCGAACAAATGAAGTGATTTCAATTAAGTTTTTTTTTATTAAAGGGAACTTACGGGCGCATGTTTTAAAATATGTTTGATGAAAATCGGTTGAGCCGTTAAAAAGTTGTGGAGGGTAAAAGCGGGGAAGAATAGCCGAATGTATGCAAATATACTCGTGTGGGGTCTCAAATGAAAGGGCACAGTAAGAGAATATTTATGACTTAATCGGGAATATTCTTACCTATAAAAAGTATAAAATAAAAATTAAATTGAAAATTAAAAAAAAAAAACCCCGACACGAACATTTAAAAAGTAAAAAATAATATCTCAAAAAATAATACGTCGCGTTGGGGGACCGCTCCATTTACTTCGAACTTTAACACAAAAAAATATTGATAAATGACAAGTCTTGGGTAAAAGACTAAGTAGGTAGGCATGTGATACTTATGAAAAAAATCGTAGGTAATGAATAGTTAGGAGCGGTCCCTCTAGCGTGTCGGGGGGTTTTTTAATTTTTAATTTAATTATAGGTTCATGGCTAGCTATTATACGAATTATTTATTATCACAGAGTACCTACCTACCTGTTATTATATATGAATCTAACGTCAATATCAAAAACTACGAGAAAAATCATCATTATGTATTGTTTACGCCTCGTTACTCGGCCAAATAAGTATAGGACTAACTTAGTCACTGAGTGTTGTATCATTTCATCTCTCTCTCTTACACCAGATCTTTCAAGCACGAATAACTCAGGATTCGCTTCCATTAAATTTTATGTTTGTTCACTAAGAAAATCTTTTTCACGGTTCATAATTTGTCATGATGTATTTTAGGTACCTACTTATCATTCTGGACTCAGTGTTTTTGCAAAAAAATATCCTATTAGTGATAAAGTACACGAGTTTACTGAACAGTGAAAAATGTGTACACCAACGAGTCTAGGTAGGTAGGTAGGTATATTTGATAAAACTGGTGAGTTTATAGCGATGCACAAAATGACCGTTTTCAAAAATATTTGTATTCGTTAGTGCTCACCTTTTCTCGCCAAATATGTAAACGAGGCCCAATTTATGGTTTTGTTAGCCACTTTTATACCGTAGGATTTAAATTTCACAAACTTTAATGTTCAAAATGTAAAGTTGTATAACATTAGGTACCTGTTCTCCTTCCTCCTTTTCTATAGTAGGTTGCAATCTTTGTATGCTTTGTTAGTAAATAGAAAATCTTCAAATGGACCCTTACCTTCAACTTCAGACAAGCAATCGTGGCATACCTGCTTTGCTGATTCAGGACGAAGCTTCACGTTTCTGAACTTCTATACTTGTTTTGCGAGTGCCACTATAAAAATAATTATTAAAATATTTATTTTAGTGAAAGACCGCTGAGTGTAGGTCTTTCCACCTATGACCAGGGTTATTTCGTCTTTCATTGAGGTGAGGTTAAATGTTATTTCGGGTGTAAGGGGCTCAATTCATTTTTGAGTCCAAACTTTGCTACTCGTGGTGCATTCTGCTGAACCTTAGACAAGGTAACGGGGCCCGGTACTCATTTTCAAAATCCACTGGATCTACATTATTGATTTTGATCCCCGAGGTACTTTGGGCTGGTGAAAGAATTTTGACTTGGGCTAGCTACCACCCATTTGTCTGAGTCAGCCGTCAAACGAAATGTGGTGTATCAGCTGTGACAAGCGAGCCAGAATTTTCTTTCTGTTCTTAAAAGTGGATTTTATTTCTTTCCTTATTTTCAAAAGCCATTGTCTAGGCCGCGGCACAGGTAATACGTATGGGTAAGTATAAGATGTTTGGAGCCAACAGCATAAAAATTTTACTGCTGATCAGTGTCAGTTGGATCGTATCTTAACTTTTTATAACAAAACTAGTAAACCTGCCCTCGTTCGCTTCGGGAAACCAGTCTCTTAATAGCCCACATTTTTAGGCGTATACTTACATAATTATAAAGCTGAACAATTTGTTTTAACTTGCTAATTTTAGGAACTACTGTTTCGCTTTAAACAATTATTTTTGTGTTGGATAGTCGATTTATCGAGGAAGGCTTTAGGCTATGTAATATCACGCTATGATCAATAGGAGCAGAACAACAAGTTTCCCGAAGCGAAGCGAGACTTCTTTAGGGTTAGAATAACAGCTGTTGCTATTCAATTATCAGCTCGTTTTGTTCGTTTTGTATTTCGGGATAAGTTAATGAACTTTCGTTTTATAAAGATTTTCCGCCGTTTCTTTAACAGTTCAATCGTTTTCGTACCGAGTTATCGCATTGTTGAAAGTTGAAACAGATTTTATGGCTCTGCGCCATAAAGTGGGCGTCCTCGCAATAATTGATATTTACGCGGGCTCATAAAAATCCTAAAGGTGCCGTGAATGGAGCTTTCCTTGCGTTAAGCCTCGTAATACACACATTTCCTTATTACCGAAAGCATAGAAATAAATTCTTGTGCAACCCATGAGGGGTAGCATATAGATAGTAGTATTAACATTAACGTTGTTCAAGACTTAATCAACTTACCTTAGTCATAGTTCCGATTGACCAAATTGGAAAATAGACCAGATTACAAACGCAACTAACGCGACGACGTCTAGCGGGCATTTAATTAATTAATAGCAGGACTATTCATTTTGGGATTTAGTTTATTTTCTTTTAAAGAAATAAAGCCCTCATTGAAATTTTTTTGGAAAATTATTTACTGAAGGGATATATTATAATGTAAGGGATATTTTGAAACTCGCCGATTTTTAAGCTCTAGATATTAAAAATTGTATGGTGCTTTCTGAATATTAAGTAATTAAGAAAGCGACATAAAGGCATGAACGTGAAAGTTTGTAATTTTTTAAAATAGGTAATATTAGATACATATCTATTATATATTTTCAGTTCATGCGTCCATACGCTTTTTGAAGAATTTCTTCTGCTTTTTTGTTATGTATGGATTTGATGAATAATTCTTATGTAGGTATAAATTATATGTGCGAGAAAATTTAAACCCGGGTTAAATTTGATGAAGGCCAGTGTTTAAATAGAAAGTTCTAATTAAGATTCAGTTTGATAGTTAATAACGCTCGAACGATTTGGACTTGAATCCTGGCGTTAATTGTTAAGGTTCATATCTATACAAATCGTGTTTCGTACGAGTTGAGTACTTTAATTGGGCAGCGGGGAATAAATTATTACAAATGAATTGCTAATTGGTACAGCGAGCGAGAACATCGCTTACGGGAAACTCGGTAAACCTGCATAATGAGTCAGTAGGTACTCTATAATTGTTTAAAAGGGTGTGTAAAGGCGAAACATTATTTAATTAGTGATAAACCTTATTTCGAGATGAGGCTCGATTACAACATAAGGACAGATTTTGTACTGACGAGAACTTCAATACTTAGGTTTCAATAGCTCCTCGATTTGAGTTACGTTTGTATTACTGTGAAGAAAAATATGGTGAGGAAACCTCTAGTCTAGACTAAGGTATGTTCTTCTCATATTGTCAAAGTAGAATCGAGTCCAGTGCTGAGATAGTTATGGGACGAAAATGAAAAGGGTGCGATTAAGACCCGCCAATTGAATTTCATGTTGCCTCCATAGCAGAATGGTAATGCCAGACCGTCATTCGAAAGACCATGGGTTCAATTCCCAGCGAGATGTTTGTTTTCATTAATACAACACATTCATAGCCCCACACTAGGGTTCCCTGTGTCGTGGGTCGTGGGTGCCATGGACAACACAGAAGACAAGGAAACATACCTAAATCAAGAACAGAAGAAGCTCATAATTCAAACCGCCTCGCTGGGAACCGAACCCAGAACCCTTCGAACTGCGATCCAGCTTGGGAAACATTGAACCTCACGGGTCGTTTTTAAATGCCCCCCTGCTGAACGAGTCTCTTTTCATCATACACAAGGTCAAAAGCATTAGTCAACTACATTACTCCTGTTATACTCATTATTGGTATCCGAAAGACTTGCGTAGTTACTGTGATTCAAATGTAAAAAGCCTAACAAATCCGGACAGGCCAGACACATTTTATTTTGGCCGGAGACGTCAAAATTCCTAACACTATTCGGCTTTATCCGGACGTCTGGCAACACCATTAGTGGGGCTAGTGATCTCCAAAATATCCAAAGTTTTCATGCCACGCGAAGGCCTCCGATTCTCTCTTCTATCTCTATATTGAAATAGTTTTTGTTTAAATTCTTATGAATACAGTTTCAACCCAAGAAATGTTATAATAAAACACACTTATTCAAGAGTCATGTTTGTATTTGTTTGCGTAATTACTTTACTTTAACTACTTTACTAATTACTTTACTTTGTAGTTTTTGGGGATTTAAGGCTGAACGGGACGGGATTAAGTAGGTATATGAACATAAACTAGGTACCTACTTACATGACGAGTGGGTTAAACTTTGAAGGCTGGGCTTGTTGTGGCGAGCAGTTGTATGTGATACACTTGTGTTGTAAGACTTGTAAGCTTGGTATTGCTGATCGAAGGCTAAGAATATAATCCGTACTAATATTATTATGCGTAAAAAAATTTCAAAAATCAAATGTTGTAGGGAAATGAAAACGCGTGGGGGGTGCAAACCCCCTTCACTCATTCGTGATATTAACGAATTCCAAGCGGGCGGAAGCTTGCAAAAAGTCACTCACGCATCACGTAATATCGCAAAATGCTCGACGTATAAAGATGAAAGGCAGTTAGTTTATACTTAGTAGACGTCCGCTGAGAGTGAATTTTGTCCTACTCCACCCCACGGGAATAAAATGGGGAGCAAACGTGTGTTTGGAAATCAATTGAAAGTGCCTTCACGCGGGCCAAGCCGCGAGCAGCAGCAAGTTCGAAATATAATGAAGAATATTATGCGACCCATATGGCGTGGCGCAATGATCACCATGTCCGACTGCAGTTTAAAAAGTTTCTGGCCCAGCGAGGCGGAAATTTCGATGATGACTTTAAAGAAGCTGTTTCCTCGTGGTCCTACTATTACGTAATAGTATGACAAAACGTCCTCGTAGTCAAAGATATGAATACGAATAAAGTTCCGTCGAATAAAGTTACACTTGATTTATTTCTCAAAAAAAAATAAGGCGATATACTTACGAGTATGAGTAGGTACCTTTACTCGCTATCTAGATCGACATTACGGAAAACAATACTAAAAAGTGTTTAATATGCTTAGGAAATGAACCAGTCTTCTAAATGTAAATGTTTATTTTGTGCAAAACTCGAATTGACAAATTTCAAATCGCTCTCCTCTAAAGTAACGATAGTAACTTTATTCTTCGGATAGGTCGTATTATGTGCCGAGATATTTTTAATGTGAACGTTGTGGAATGCTTTCAGCGCTGCTGATTTTACAACAGAGCGAATTTATTACAAAAACGGTAATGCGTTCGACGTCGAACGGAAGACTTCTTATTATCCTTTTTCATTTCTTTTAAACATTATTAAAAGCAACAATACCAAACAATAATATCGGTTGTTATGTATTGATTTATCCATATGTCTATGTGGTATTTCCGATTTGTACGGGTTTCCTACTATAATAATAAAGTGATGTAAAAAGACAGTTATTTTTAAAGTGTGTGCTAAAATTGATTTACGCAGCGTACAAGAGAATAAACCGTCCAACTGGAGTTGGACTCGTGCACCGAGGGTTCCGTACAAAGCTGTAGGTTCACCTGTCACGACAAACGATTCATAGTTACCAAAAATATTAAAAATATTTTTATTAGGTAGGTATAATATGATGTAATTTAAACTTCACGGTTTTCGTTATTTCCTTTATCTGTGCTATAAGACGTTGCTTCGTACCAAATTACAAGATTCCAAGTTCACGGGAAGTAACCTGTTAATTTTGATTCCCTTGCGAGTTTCGAAAATTTTCGAAAATTTTGCGGCAACTTTCTTTCTTTTCTTTAGAATGCGTTGGCTTAGAAGTTTGATTTTTTCACCCGTTCCAATGCAAAGTAGACTTAAGTATTTCATAATATTAATTTCAGCATGATACCACCATTCCACGCGTTGAGAAAACCGGTCTTGACAGACGCACGACAACAAAGTGATTCTATAAGGGTTCCGTTTTTTCCTTTCGAGGCACGGAACCCTAAAAATGTAGGTTATTAAACTGTTCGTTAGTCTAGTTATCCTTGGGGTAACCGAAAAGTAGTTGGAACGAAGTTCCTTATTTTTTTTATTTCATTGAACCATTAAAAAAAGACGTGTGGCACTCGGAGACTGCCGCGGTAAAGCTATTGCATAGCATTATATATAAATTAACAAAACAAAAAATAATACTGCATTTGTGATAATAATAATAAAATGAATGTATATAGAGTAATAACTCATTTTCTTTCACAATTTTTTCGTGACTTTCTTCATTAATAAATGCACTTTGTTTATTCATATTTAAAACACTTTGTACACAAATTATACGAGTACAGATATTCACTGTTTTACAGTGGGATAAGAAAGTGGTGTACCAGTTTTCATTTAGTTGCCTAGTTATCAAAAGTTACATCAAAGTTTATTAGAAACGGATAATGCATTAATTTGTGCAAAGAAGATTTAAATATTCTGAACAAAAGCATAAGAACTATTTCAGTTGACAAAATAATTCTTTTTAAAAAGAAAATTGACATTTGACATTTAAGTCCTACAACGATCTTTTGGCGCGTGAATGACGTGTGGGTGACAGAGACAGTTTACTTACAGTTTGCCTTGCCTGTATGGCACTGTCTCTATCACCCTCAAGTCATTAATATAGTGTCATTATTTTATGTCATGTTATTATTTTGTATGTTTTAAATCTAAATACGCGATAATTCGACTATTATGAATACATGTTGTCGATTCCAACGCCTTATTTAATCCAGATCTACATGTAATTATTCTTAAAACACCGAACCGACGGGGCGAAAATCAAATGTTTGACAGGTAAGATTTGTATGGGAAATTAAAATTTTCATTTTTTTAGTATTTACCTCGCAATTTTTCATATTTTCTCATCGCTGCAACCTTCCCTGAACTTCCACGAATATTTCAAGACTAAAATTAGCCAAATCGGTTTAGCCGTTATAAAGTAAAAGTTAGTTAACTCAGTTAAAAGTTCTGGTATTTATCGATGTGTGGGTGCATAAACATAGTAACTATGTCTGTGTGCAGGGTGTAATAAATTTTCGTTACGAAATTTCTGCATTCGGTCCCCGGCCCGCGATAAAAGCTATACAATAGCTTAAAAACCTTACGCCCGATGGGGATAAATTCTTCTACAACCAAGGACATATTTGAAATCTTTTTTTCACATTATATGGGTGCTTTCCAGCAGGCAATCATAACGCCCAAAACTACTGTTTTTTAATAAAGTAAGGGTTCCAGTCTGGTCGCTTAATAGAAAGCGCACCCCAGAAAGCGCAAGTCCAGTGTTTCAGGCTATTGCGTTGTCTGACTATGATGATTTTGTTATGTATTTGAAATATATTTGGAGAAAGATAAAAACCGCACTAAAAACGGTCAATCCGTTTGGGAGATACGGTACCACGAGACCGACACATAACTATATTCAAAGATACACAGACGTACAGGCAGTTCAAACTTATTAAAATTTCTTTTTCGCGTGGGGGGTCAAAAAGACAAGCCGTGGCAGTATGTAAGCAAAAGACAATCATTTCAGTGATAAATAATTTTTTATTGTAAGTGCGCAACTTTTAATAAACTTTATCATGATCTTTTCCTGGAATTACACTCGTTGTACTTTAGTACATAGTAGGTATCTCTATGCTTGTTGATATTTTTGTTTGCTATAAAAAACCGACATATGTATGATTATAAAAATATTCATGTCTGAAAACACTTGAATACAAATAAACAACATTATACAAGTTTTTACAATTCAACTACCTATTAAATGTAAATAGAATTAATAGATTGTTTCAGTACAATTTTCTATTTATATTATCTACTGTATTGCAAATATTTAGGTAACTACGGTAAACTCGATACAATGTTATTAACTTTTTAAAGT
The DNA here is from genome assembly GCA_905404135.1 of Hesperia comma. NCBI lineage: Eukaryota > Metazoa > Arthropoda > Insecta > Lepidoptera > Hesperiidae > Hesperia > Hesperia comma. The sequence goes on along the minus strand of FR990021.1, from coordinate 6,025,860 downwards.
CGTTTTTAATAATGAAATTGAAATTATACCTACATCAATATCAGTTATCACATTTCAGATTTTCAGAAATACTTCTAAAATAAATATAGGTACATTATAATAATATGAATGTGCTTTAGGCTGATAAATCCATACACTTAATTATATTTTTACACTTAAAATACCCATAAAATTCATCTAACCGATTATCTGTTTCTGAATATCGATGTGCATTATTTATTGCCGGGTACTGTACGTATTTACTATTTAATTTTATACAGTTCAGCACTCTTAAATTACTAAATAGGTGCCGGTTAAATACCTACTTCAGCGATTTAGGTAGGTACTATTTATTTTAACCACAATATAAATATTTAAAACTTTTCATATTTACATCGAAAGCAAATAATCTTTTTTTTTCCTCTTAAAATCTACATAATATTTCTTTGACACAATATTAAGATACGAAAGGTCATTCGGGGTAAGAGCACCATATTTTTTACATAGATTATTTCAATCAGTGTGATTGTACATTTATAATTTAAAAATATTAATTGGTATTTTGCAACAGTAACAAACGTCGATCAAATCAAATCGTTAAGTAATTTAAATAGATTTTTTAAGAAATTATAAAACATGATATAAGCGCATTTGCCCCTAAGAATGGAGCAAATGCTAGTTGTTTCAATGACAGTAAAACTAAAATGCGGGTATTTAGGGTTAAATTAAACAGCGCCACCAATGATTCAAAAGTAGAAAGAAATATGTTTTATTTTGTTGCATAAATAAGAGAGGTCGCTAGTTGTGTAATATCTGTAGTTTTCGATATATTTATGGTAGGCGCTTACCCCGTCGGCGCACTTGCCCCGTCTGACCTTATACGTATAAATACTTATGATATAAGATTTTTATTGTTTTCATGTGCGCAACAATAATCTAGAGTATCTAGACCATACCGACGGCAGCAAAGAACATAAAGACATCTGCAATTTTGCCAAAATCGTTTTTTTGCATAATTCAACTCAGAATTCTTTGTTCTATCTTGTGATATTTTTTTTTCTCGAAAAATTTTGTTTTTTACACCAATTTTTCAACGTACAAAAAGACATCTGCACTACTTATTTAAAATTCGACAAAGTACAAACTTACATATACCATTTGTCCTTGTGTACGTCGCGCAATGCGGCGGGCCAGCTGTCCTTACGAAAATAACCTGCGAAGTCTCGAGGCTCTTCAGCAAGAAAAATGTCTGATGATGACTGCTTGCAATTGGAATAATAAAATAATTGAAAATTGAATCCGGAAGTAACATCCAACCAAGCCACAAATGTAAAAAATATTTATACCTTTTTTTCCTATCTTTGTTGGTATGTTTGTTACCCCATAACTTCGTGTTGGGTAAACCGATTTTAATGATTCTTTATTTCCTTGAAAACTGGTACTTTTTTTGAGGTCTCATATAAATTTGAGCGACATCTGATGAGTAATTTTGAATTTACTTGAATAATGTGTAAGGATTTTTGAAAGTGTGTATTTATGGTTTTTTCCTAATAACTTTTTATTGAGTGTTCAGATTTTTATGATTCTCTTTTTATTTGAAAGCTGGTATTTGCATTGTGGTCTCATATAAGTTTAAGCGGCATCTGACCAATGGTTTTTGAATTATCCTTAATAATTTTTATGTATGTATGTTACCTCATATCTTACTACTTAGAGTTCCGATTTTAATCATTCTTCTTTTAATCAAAAGCTGAGGCTTTAGGTTAGGTCCCGTAAAAATTTGAGTTTCGTCAATCGAGTAGTTATTGAGTTACTTATGATATTGATACAAAGATGATGATTATGATACAAAGTACTGTTAAAATATAATTATTATTAGTAGTTATTTCTTTGAAACTATACTTTTTAGTTACTTTATATTACAAATACAATTATTAACAAGAATCACAAAACTTTTTTTTTATAAGACACCCTAAAACTCAAAATAGTTTAGGTATATCTGCAATTATCCAATAGCTTCAACGTAAGAATGCCGAAGTAATGTGAGACAACTACAGTATTTTAGTGACAATAATAATTATATTTGTTGTTTTGATGAAATTGGTTTTATATGATCAATAAAAATAAAAATCAATCATTAAATTAATAAAATAGTTACAGAATAAATAATTATCAGGTCCCAAGTAGAAACGAATGTATGGCAGTTGACTCAATTTGCTTGTTTTCTTGATCGAAGTAGAAAAAGATATCTGCCGTAATTTTAAAAATTAAAGAATTATTAAAAATTGGTTGCCTGTAAAGTCGGTATACGGGCGAAAGTTTTACGTGACAACGACTTTGAGTGGTAAAATAATTTTAATGTGAATATTCATTCGTATAGTAGGAAGAAGGATGAAATAATAGTAACAATTTAAAACATTTATTTATACAAAGAATTATATTTAAAACATTGTAACACCATCCGCCATCTAGCGCTGCTAACCGTTAGACCATTAACCATTAGTCACAACTAAGCGAGGTAACAAACGAGATTACTTCTCCAGAGATGGCGCTGTACCATTTTCTGAAACACGCCAACGTGTGTACGCCGTAGCTACCATAAGTAATGTTAAGGAGGAAGGGACGCGTGCCTTTCACTTTTTATGTCTGTCTCTCTCGCTCTTAGGCGGACTAACCATGCCCGAGTGGAAGGGACGCGTGCCTCTCACTCGCTCTCATTGTAAGCGCATAACGTGAGCGGAGCTACTAACGCAGTTTCTTGAAGTGCCACCCGGCAAACCAATTTATAAGACGTTATCACGTCAATAATGGATTTACCTATACCAAATAATAGTTAATATTGTAATAATTAACTATTCCAAAATCGACGAAGATATCTATGTAATTGTAGAAGTTATACCATTTTTGAACTAAAAACGCTCTCCTGAAAACTAACGTTTTTGTAGATGACTGTTTGTTCTTTGCTGCCGTCGATACTATAATAACCAAAACATAGTCGCATATAATTAAGAGCCAATTCAATGAACAGTTAGAAAGGATGTCGATATGGTGAGACCCTTCTGTGTGACCATTTTTAAGAGAATATGTTTGTACTATTTTTTACTGGTGTACAATAAAGAGTTTTGTTGTTGTTGTTGTTTTTCCTACTCCTAAATTTTTTGATAAGATGTACTTTGCTTTCTGTTGACCATCGCTTAGATAATTGTGTATGAGAATAAAACAGTGACAACACCCACGATCACTTCCAGCTACGAATAAATATTATTATAAAATAGTTTTCCCTTTAGCAAATAAAGAAAACTTTAATTATAACACAAAACGCAATCACCTAATTGATTTTCAATCAAACCCCAATAAATATTGACAATTTGACACAAACGGTATACAAAGTGTTTCAATGAAAGTCCATAATGTTCCCACTATTACCATTTAATTACTATTTTCAAGTTTACAATTGACTTTCGAAAGTGGTTCTTAATGGAAATTTAATACATCAATTTAAACTAGATACAACTTTATGTGCCAACGCTGGAATAGTCTACTCAGTTTTACGACTGAAACAGACCTCGAGAAAGGGGTCTTTTGTGTACTGATTGAAAGCCTTTTAGTTCAATAACTTGTTTGATTGCCTTCGTCAATATTTAAACGTCTAATTTTATTTGGTTAGTAATTTGTAAGTTTGTAAGCTTGAAATAAAGTTGGTGAACTGAATTTTCGATGGATTATCCTTTTCTCTACATTGAACTCATTATTACAGGACTAGGTACACACGATAACGAAAAACTCGAGGTTGGCACTGCGGGACGAAATTTTTGGGTGACATATTCACCTGATCGCGTAGATAAGTGGCTCTGACACTATTTGGAACGCATGCAAAACCCGCCTAAATACCGGACTGTCACTGGTATATTCATAGTAATTCTGTCTCATAGTTCATAGTAATTCGACGATTCGATAATTGGATGATAGTAGATCATCCAGTAGGTAAGTCAACCTTCAAATGATCCTTTAACATCGACATCCTTTAACCTGGCTCCCGTTTACATAATAACTTGCCAGTCATCAAACAGTTAGAATTCTCTTATTCAATGGTAATGCGTCCGGACTGAAAGGGCCTGGACTGGAGGGCCGCTAGCCCGAACTGTCCCGGTGTGGTTTCCGAGGCCTCGCCGCACTGACGTACAAGAAGAGCACGTGGGCACCCGATGCAGTCGACTGGTGCAACTACTCGTCGTACCTCGTCGCTGAATCCCGTTCGCACCGACGAATTCTGCACATAAGAAAAAAATCTATTACGGAAGTAATTTTCTATTTTTCTATGGTTATATAACCAACAAATAAAGCAGACGAGTCACTTGATGGTAAGTGATAGCCGTCGCCAATAAACATTAGTAAAGTTGCCGGCCAAGAAAGAAGGAAGAGAAAAGAAAGGAAGTATTATCTGATCTCAAGTTTCCAGGCGGAAAATAAATCATTAGGTGGCTGAATCAAGCAAGAGAGTGGTACCTAGCCAGTGGGGCTTCATTTTTATCACCAAGAAGGGAGCGTTGGCGTTGGTCCACTGGGAGAGCACTAGTCAAATCTGATTAGACCAGGATGCTTAGGTATTTTCTAAACTAAACATGAATACGAAAAAAATCAGCGTTCAATAAATTGTACAAATACATCATCCATCCATCAGCCTTTTTGCGTCCACTGCTGGACATAGGCCTCCCCTAATTTGCGCCACTCTAACCGGTCCTGCGTCTTCTGAAGTCAGCGAATGCCCGCTGTCCTCTTCAGGTCGTCAGACCACCTGGTCCGGGGCATCCTACGCTCCTTTTTCCGAGACGGGGCCTCCACTCGAGGACCTTTCTTCCCCAACGGTTATCGGTCCTTCGAGCTATATGGCCGGCCCATTGCCACTTCAGCCGGCTAATTCTTTGAGCTATGTCGGTTACCCTCGTTCGTCTACGGATCTCCTCATTTCTGATTCGATCACGTAAAGAAATACCGAGCATAGCTCTCTCCATAGCCCGCTGCAAGACTTTGAGCTTGTGGATTAGGCCAATCGTAAAGCACCACGTCTCGGAGCCGTATGTCATCACTGGCAACACACACTGCTCGAACATCTTCGACTTCAGGCACTGAGGTATTTAGGACGACAGGATGTGACGTAATGCTACTGATTGATACTTGAGCTTTAAAGCATAACCTATATTTTATTCGACTTCGCTTTTGATTAGATTTAAATTTTAAAACTAAACTTTTCACAGAAGTCAATATAAAATTGCTCTCTTCATCGTTGAAAATTTAAAGGAAGTGTTTTAAAACTTTAAAAGAAGTGTTTTAAAAAGAAAAACTAGAGCCGAATTTGATACGAATCGAAACTGATGCGTGAACTCAATCGACCAAGTACACTCTAAATCAAAAAGTTTACCTACCATTGAGCGGTAGCTCAAATGGAAAGTTTTTAAAACGATACAGGTACGCCAGGAAATAAAGAAAAAAAGTTTCGAACAAAAACATTTTGCATTTGATTATTTTCTTCGAAAAAAATTACTTTTCACTAGTAGCAAAAACCCATGAATCCGTAATTTTAGAATTGTTTCGAAGACAAGGCCCATATTTCCTGGTTGTCCATTATCAATATTCATTGCAATAGTAATGAAACAGTGAGTAAACAATGACTGTACATTGTACATAATGTTTCTAATTTTCTATACTAATACTAGGAAAACTAAAACACGAACAGTAATGAAGATAGCCGAGAGTCATTAATCTCATTCACTCTTTCCAGCATTATTCAGTAGCAGGGGCAATAACAGTAGAAAAAACCGGCCAAGTGCGAGTTGGACTCGCGCACGAAGGGTTCCGTACCATTATGTATAAAACAAAAAAAAAATCTGGCCTTTTGTATGAAAACTTCACTTAAATATTTAGTTTTGTAGCCACATATTAGCCACAAGTGGCGCCATCTGTTGGACCGACAGGTAACTTAAACTAAGCGCTAATACATATTGGCGACAAGCAACGCCATCTCTTCTAAAGTAACTAAACTAAAACTACAACAGGTAACTAAAAGCGTCGGAGGCGTCGTAGCCAGCAGATGGCGTTGCTTGTCGCTAATACATCGAAGCCATATTTCGACTTAAATATTTATTTGATTCTGTTTTTTAGTATTTGTTGTTGTAGCGGCAACAGAAATACATCATCTGTGAAAATTTCAACTGTGTAACTATTACGGTTCATGAGATACAGCCTGGTGACAGACGGACGGACGGACGGACGGACGGAAGGACGGACAGCGAAGTCTCAGCAATAGGGTCCCGTTTTACCCTTTGGGTACGGAACCCTAAAAAATCGTGCCTTGCTTGTTACGACAGTAAAATGTATTGTATAACGAACAAATAATTGAGGGCAGTTTTTTTTAACGAATGAAGTTTTAAGGTCTTCGCACAACTCCACGTAAATGGCACTCCAATTCGATTTTTAAGAAAGCATTAAAATATGTGGTACCTAGTTGCATACGTATGGAATAAATTTGGACAATCGCTAGGGAAGAAAGGTCCTCGAATGGAGACCGCGTCTTGGAAAAATGAGCGAAGGGACGCCCTCCGACCAGGTGGACTGACGACCTGAAGAAGACTGCGGGCATCCGCTGGATTCAAAGGGCTCAGGACCGGTTAGTGTGGCGCAAGTTAGGGGAGGCCTACCTACGTCCAACAAAGGACATCGAAAGGCTGATAGATGGATGGATGGATTGAATAATTACTATGAGATTAAACTATATGTTAGGATCGGAATTCAGCTACCTCCAACAGCAGAAACTATTCATCATAAGGTTGCCCGTTAATATTCACGATAGAAATGAGCTGCTTCATTTTCTGAGCGTTAAGGAAATCTTTTCAATCCTTTATCACTGAAGGCTCAATAACTCATAAAAGAATACTTGTGGTAAGTCGTTACTTATTAACCCTTTATAAATTCGTCCATATTTCTCCATTTAGTTTTGGGGAGTCCGTGTCTACGCAGGAGAACAGTTGTGGGGACGGAGCTGTGAATCCGTCCCACTTGTGTACGCAAATAGCTCATGGTGGTACGGCTATCTATTGCGAATCAGTTGATGTCTCGGGCACGGAACGGAACCGGCCCAGCATTGAGAGTCCCGACCCCGAGTGGTCGTCAGTGAATCTAAAAGTGCCAAAAGGTGTTTTTACATTTTATGAACTGAATAATGGTTGAAAAAAATCGTTGGTTGCGGAAAATGAGTTAGATAATCTTAGAGCAGAAAAAAGAGCTTTCATGGCAAATTAAAAATTTTAAAATTAATTATTCGGAAACAAAGAAACAAAAAAACTTATAAACGAATCCAAAATATTCTATATCAAAATATAAAACGTCATGAAATGTGTATTTCTTCACATGTCTCGACACTCGAGCCTTCAATCGCATAGGTAGTGTATAATATCATGTCAGCTCAATTTGAGAAACTATCGTAGGTATTCGTGGCGTATTTACGTGTAGAATTCACCAACATATATCGTATCTTGAAACTAAGATAACTCAACATCTTTAAGTCACAAAGATAACATCTTTAGAATATGCTGTAAGTAAAAAGTGTGCCAATAAATGTAATATAGAACAACAATATAGGTAGAACACAACAAAGTTAGGCTATAAATTTATACGGTTTTCAATTATGGGTCACGAGTCTCGACCGCAACTTTTGTTTCAAAGTATGTTTCCTAAGATGTTCCTGTGACATTATTTTAGTTATTGACTTGGCTGGGAAACTAGTTTTCCACCAAGTTCATAAAATATTTATGTGTCACAAGTTAGGCAGAATCTAACAAAGTTTATTTACCTACTGATATTATAAATTAAAATGCATTTTTGTTTGCTTCCTCGTCTACCTTTTCGCTCTTAGCTGCTGTAGATTTTTGATATGGCGAAAAAAAAAACAGCCATAATAAATCATTAGTCATATAAAGTATAGACAGAAATCACTGAATGAACAACATCAGTGAAAACACATAGCCATGAGTACATTTCGATCACGATCGGTGCCAGTGAAGGAAAACACGTTAAAACCCTAGGAGTGAAGGAAAACACTGAACAACCAAACCCTCGCCCAACCAAACCATCGCAATGGACTCATGGAAAAAAAAGGATAGGGTAAATAAGGGTATAATTACTTTCTCAACATGCATAAGAATTGTCGGGATTAAAATGGAAGGTACATAAGCAATGAAAAGAGAAGAGAGCGAGTTATTAGAATTAGAATAATTTTATATTTGAACTTACCGGACATGGGCATTCCGTCGCATATGCTCGAACGCTGACAGGACCGATGTTGCTGATTTTGACGGTTTCTTAATAAGCAGCCCAAAGCCTAAAAATCATATGAAAATTGTCACACAACTTGTAATAAAACTGGGTATACCAATATAAACTTTATCAAACCCATTCAGCTCGTTAAAATTACAATTGATATTGCCTTAACCTTCTCATCCTGCGAGGAGGAGACCTGTGCTCAATAGTGGGCCATGATGAGTTGAGATGATGATGATGATTAAAATTGGTTTATATGTTAAAAAGATATGATGTCAAAATCAGTGATAATGAAATTGTATGAACGTTGGTCTAACAAAGCAGCCTTCGTCGAAATAAGCAAATTATACTCCCTACGCCGCGTCTATGTATATTTAAAAGGAGCCCACAATATCGGGCAATACAAATTTACAATAAACTCCCAGAGTCCATAAAAAAGCTAGAAACAGAAACCCAATTTAAAAACAAATTAAAGTCACTCCTCATAGATAAGACCTATTATTCCGTAAATTAATTTTTAAAGGATAAATTGTAAATTTTTACTTGTACATGTACCTACATATATTATGTGATTATGACCAATGACTACTATTTAATATTTTAATGTGAATACTGTGAATTTATTGATGTATAAAATTAAAATTAACAATTATTTAGTGAATTATCATAATTATTATTATAGACTAATTATTTTTCCATAATATAAATTAATTAATACGAGTAATTAACAATGACTTAGGTATATAAATTTTTTGCATCTAACGTTGCCGTGCCCTACCGGGTTATGTGCGCACTGTTTTTTATTTTAAAATAATATCACATTTTTGGCAATAAATAAATAAATAAAATAAACACGGGAACCTAAGGTTTTGCATTGTACGTGCGTTTAAGGCCCTTTATTTATTAGCTACTATTAGCAACTCGGACGCAATCCACAGTTCAGGTTCACCGTAACTGACACTGTTCACTGATAGGACACGCATCGTAGACGCGTAGAGAGCTAGAGAGACCTAAACAACATCCCAGGCGCTTGCATATGGCGTTGTGTGAGAACGGCCTAAGGTTGCGGGTAAACTAAGGCAGCGATGTGGGATGCGATAGTGATTTAAATTATACTGCTGTTTTTGTCGCTTACACAAATCAAAATGTAGCCGCAGCCTAATTTTCAAAACGTATCTTTGTATTACAAACTGTATAGTGAACCTGCCGCCCTTAGCTTCGGGAAACTTAGGTCATTTTAGTAAATGCTCATTACGTAGAATATTTTTTCTTTGGCGACAATTCGATATCTCTAATATATATTATGAAGACGATCCCTTAAATCCCCAAGTTCCTGGTAGATTAAAAAAAGTTGTCCATAAAAATCTTGTTCTTCATTATATCGAATAAACTATATAAATTTTTATTATAATATAGCGGGTGGTAGTTATTCCACAATTTCTTTGATCCAACTTGTATTGGACAAAGAAATTGGATGACTTTGTCCAATTTACAAATAACAGTGATATTTGATCAAATATTTTGATGTTGTGGTAAAACTCCATTTCCATTCCTTTAAACCAAGTAAGTATAATTCGATCCCACACTATACAATATTATATTTTCCTCTTATTATTTAATCCATAGCTATTTAATCCATGATGCTATTTAATCTGTGGTATGCGCGGATCGATAGCGAATCGATACTCTATGGCGCGCGGGAGCTGTCATTAGAGAAAATTCAAATTCAAAAATTCAAAAATTATTTATTTTGCCCAACAATTAACATAACATACAGTGGTTGGGACCCACCCGTTAAGCTTTAAATAAATGCCTGTGTTGGGGGGCCCCGCTCTTCCCTATTGTTGACAGTGGACAATAAAAATAATTTAAGTACAAGTATTATAGATAGGTACTTAAATCTAATATCCCAAAAAAATGTGAGTGTATGTACGTATGAATGTGTATGTGTGTGTGTATGTGAGTGTGTGTGTATGTGAGTGTGTATGTGTGTGGGTGTGTATGTGTGTGGTTGTGCATGTGTGTGTGTGTGTCTGTGTGTGTGTGTGTGTGTGTGTTCTGTATATGTGTGAAAGAGACTGAAAATACGTATATGCGTTAATGCGAATATACTTCTGACACGTGTTGCCCTACGATAAATATGTATCTTGGGATCAGTTAAAGAACTGCAACACGGGTCAGAGAGAATGTATATATTGTTGATACAATACACAAATAAGTATAATTATACATACCTATGCAACCATGAACCCATATAAGTTTTAATATATAATTTATGGTACTTGTATAAGAGCTTCTACTTGCTCGTATGTGAGACTCTTTAGCCAGTTATTTATGCATTTTTTACATTCTTAAGCTGACATGTTGAGTATTTTTAGTTTATTAAAAATAATGGAAAGGAATTGATATCACGCCGGTATCTTGTTATTGTAAAGATTCCTTCTTAATTGTAATGCCGTGAATCTCGAAAGTTGTGGATTAATAATGTGTGACCGCGAGTGCGAGTGGATTCGATCGATAAAATCAATATCGTAATATTGCAAAGTAAATCCAATCAATACCAAAGCAAACCAATACCGAGTATTCGTGTTGAGCCAAAGAGAGATCATTGAATAAAGTGGTGGTTACGTGTGAATGGCTCAATCCTGTTTTTCATTTGATATCCTGAACTGACGTCCTGACGAGAGAGAAGCCCACATTGCATAGTTTGACCAGAATACCTACTTTGAAGGAAAGTACACATTACATAGAGTAAAATAGTACGAAATCATGGTAAAGAACAACCAGCTCGACCTTCTGACTCGTTATACATATCACCTAGACTTTACATTTTTTGATCCTACTTTGTAGCGTTACCGCCATAATGTCGCCATTCGCCATATCTACTCAGTAGAAACTTATTATCGTCCAGTATTTTACTAAAAATCTTACAACAATAGCAGCACTCAAAGCCGCTATTTTCTCAACTATTTTCTCAAACTCAGGGATTAAGTATTGGACAAAGATATTGAACGAGTGGAATTGGCACTCATCAAAGAAATTTGATTAAATATTGGATATAGAAATTGGACAAAGAAATTTGACCAGTGGAATGGCACCCTTAATTATTACAACGAAGGTAACATGATTAAGAAACCTGCGCATCAGAATTCTCCATTCTCAAAGATAAAAGATTGTGAAATAACAAATCAAGTTAATTCCACTATAATTGAGTCGCCGAGGATATGTAATTGCCGTTTCCCGCTAAAAACAACTTTTTTACATATATATATGCACACAGTTCAATTTAGCTTGAAAGCAAAATTTAATTGAGGCATTTTAAATTCTCGTCGTCGATTTATGTACAGTGAACCTTAATCGCAGAGGCGAAAAGCTGGCATTTGTGTGGATTGCCATTAGAACATTTTCCAAATTGTACGCGAAAGGAGTATAGGTACCTACCGCAATTATCGTCCTTTTTTAGCCGAGTATTAGTTTGAAGCCTGGCTTCCCCGTTCTATTTATATCATCCGCCTATTGTCTACACTCTACACCAATCTCGTAATAATTTTTAGTAGTAGCGATATTTTTGTGAATATTATTACCGTTGTAACTGTAGGTGTACAATAAAGTGTTATTGTATTGTATTGTATCTATAGTTCTATACCTATGGGAAATACTAAGACATTTTGCTATGTAGTGACAAGATGAATTATAATATCGTCTTCATAAAGTTAATATTAGTCTGCGCGCCCCAGATACGAGTATGACGAATGATTTTAACTTATTATTCATTTTACTTTATGTTACACTTTCCTTTCGCAATCGTGAGTGTATAAGTATGCTAGGAAACAAATTAAATTTTCAATGGCATTTTCCACGATATACCTTTTGTTTGCTGTAGTATCCAACCCTTTTTAGTATAGTTAAAATCTTTTATCTCGAATACATTTTTCATACGTGCTTCAGCAAACACAATCAATAAAATAACAAGTTATAAAAATAGTTCCCCGATTAAAGCTAGATAAAAGTAAATACCTACTAACGTAGATTAAAGCACTGACTCATGACGCAGCGACAACGCAACGACTAAGCGGAGCTGCAGCGTTGCGTCTGCTGTTAGGCACACGCAACGCTGCCGCTCCGTGGACACAGATTTGATAATTTCTACGCAAAATGCAAGCAATCGGCAATTGACGAAAGCCTACGTATGACGTGCGGTTTACATGGACAGTAGGCCTAACGACCACGGGACGACACATAATTAACCGATTGTGCTTTTTAACCCCCGACGCAAAAAGAGGGGTGTTATAAGTTTAACGTGTCTCTGTGTGTGTGTGTGTGTCTGTCTGTCTGTGGCATCGTAGCTCCGGAATGGATGAAGCGATTTCAATTTAGTTTTCTTTGTATTAAAGGGGACTTACGGGCGCGTGTTTTTAGATATGTTTGATGAAAATTGGCTGAGCCGTTTAAAAGTTGTTGGTGTTGAAAGTGGGGAAGAATTTTCACTCTGTCTCTTTGCGGCATCATACATAGCTCCCGAACGGATGAAGCGATTTCAATTTAATTTTTTTTTGTATTAAAGGGAACTTACGGACGCATGTCTTAAAATATGTTTGAAGAAAATCGGTTGAGCCGTTTAATAGTTGTGGGGGGTGAAAGCGGGGAAGAATAGCCGTATGTATGCAAATATACTCGTGTGGGGTCTCAAATGAAAGCGTACAGTAAGAGAATATTTATAACTGAATCCAGAATGTTCTTACCTATAAAAAGTATAAAATAAAAAAATTAAATTAAAAATTAAAAAAACCCCCGACACAAACATTTAAAAAGTAAAAAATAATATCTTTAAAAATAAAACGTCGCGTTGGGGGACCGCTCCATTTACTTCTAACTTTAACACAAAAAAATATTGATAAATGATAAGTGTTGGATAAAAGATTAAGTAGGTAGGCATGTGATACTTATGAAAAAAATCATAGATAATGAATAGTTAGGAGCGGTCCCCCAACGCGACGTATTATTTTTAAAGATATTATTTTTTACTTTTTAAATGTTTGTGTCGGGGGTTTTTTTAATTTTTAATCTATACCAGCTGGCCGCGCATGCTAACAAAGTCAAAGTCAAAGTCAAACTGTTTATTTCATCTGTGAATTTACAAATTCACTTATGAACGTCAATTTTTTGATTCTACCACCGTTTTGGAAAAGTGCTACAACATAGACTCATTCATCCAACATTCAACTTAGCTGGACATAGGCCTTCCTAATTTGTGCTAACTCTGATCTATGAGCCCTCTGAATTCGGAGGATGCCCACTGTCTTCTTCAGGTCACGTTCTAATTTACGTTGCCACTTAACATCTACTGAGACTAGAGTCAAGCGTCACACAAAATAATGATTCTAAAATATAACCTTATACGAGTATTTTATCTAGCTCCATATTATGAGTAATAAATATCGTTTGTCGTTCATTTTGGTCTGTACCAACTACGGTTTATGTCACGATCATTGATGTATAAATACCTAGATTGAGCGTCGCCTTACAATGAAGACAAAAAAAACAAGGCAACAATATCAAGCATGTGTGCGTGCAGGCGATGTTTTACACGTTCGTCTATTGTCTATATTGCGTGATCAATGATACCAGTTACTAAAATTTTCCCATAAATCACACATTAAACTTAATTTATGGAGTGGTTATTTTCATGAATAAATAAAAAACCCTACTTAATTTAATTACAGTTGTTTATGTTAATGTTGTAATAAACCAGCTAAGTTAATTAAATTAATATTTTTTTACGCAGTTTGTAGTTGGAAAGGAGACGGTCCAAAATTGTATGGAGTCTGGGCCTGGTTTTGTACCAGTGATAAAATAAAATAAAAAAGAAAAATAAACCATTTTTGACTAATCAAATCCACGAACTCATCTATATTTCAGTGCAAAAATTATTTATTAACTCCACGTGACGCAATTATTCTACATAATGGCGGGCAGCAGACCAGAGGATTCATAATTTTTGACGTATGACGTTAGCTGTCAATATGCCTTCTCTATGCTTGAACAATGGCTCGAACTCAGAGTGAAGGACGCCATCTTGCAAGTGTTGCAAGTAGTACCTACCGAATAACTCGAAATTAATTTTATTTTAGCAAGTCATTTATTGCGATTTGTGAATTTATTATATTTTTAATGAACTTTCTGTATTTTTTGGTTTTTCATGGTTTAGTGTACAAGATCAGGCCCAAAATGGACCATCTCCTTTTCTAAAATTGTAAAGTTACCGTCTCAGATTAAGGTGAAAATTTGAAGGGAGGACGGGTTCTACACTCTCATTCGTCCCCCCCCCAAATTAAATATTGCTCTCATAAAGCACTTACTTTTTTAAAATTATTTTTCTAAATCTCTAAAAATTTTAAGGTTATGTGGTCTCATTGGTTAATGTGTAAGCGCTCGAAGTCTTAAGTGTATGTATATGTGTGTGTGGACGTGTGTGTGTGTGTGTGTGTGTGTGTTTTAAACTACATTATAAAAAATAAATAACTTAAGTAGATCTAATTTGATTTTTGGGTCTAATTTTGAATCGTGACATCTCCGGCGCTGCGGAAGATGCAGCCAAACAGGCAAACAGGACTAACAATAGCGAAAAAGTAGTTTCGAACTAACCTTATTATATTGGTAGCACTGTCAAACTAAGCCAAGAGTCAGTAATCCATCCGCAAATCGCGTGTTTAAAAAACACCTCAAAGAATAAAACAAGTCGACGCACTATGGATTGGTAGGTATAGGTTAGTTTGGATTGTATAATAACCAAGCGGAAAAAGGGACGCCCGAAGGGGGTCCCTTCGACATTTATTTACAACACTTCCTGCCTTAAAAGGTAGCAATTATCTAAATAATTTAGATAAGATAAAAGAACCTTGTACAGTATTTTAGTTCCGTCATAACCTTAAAAATTTTGAAACTTAAAAGAATAATTCAAAAAAAAGTATGCACTTCTTTACAGCCATATTTGGGGGGAAAGTTGGGGGAGTCACCAATCTCTCCTCCAAAAAATTTCAGCTTAATTTGAGGTAGTCACTTTATAATTTTTGGAAACTTGATTTTTTTATAATAAAAAAGTATGCATTTCCTAGATTCAAAAATGGTGGGGGGAAGATGTGAGCGTCAGCCCCCTCCCCCCTCAAATTTTTAGCTTAATTTGAGGTGGTAACTTAATTAAAGAAGAGCCAATTATTTACGTTACCTAGCTAATTTAATAAAAAAAATTACTTGGAAAGTTAATTACATGCATATCATTAAAAAAACTTCAATAAATAAAGGAGATGGTCCATTTTGGGCCTGATCTTGTACACTAAACCATGAAAAACCAAAAAATACAGAAAGTTCATTAAAAATATAATAAATTCACAAATCGCAATAAATGTTTTGCTAAAATAAAATTAATTTCGAGTTATTCGGTAGGTACTACTTGCAACACTTGCAAGATGGCGTCCTTCACTCTGAGTTCGAGCCATTGTTCAAGCATAGAGAAGGCATATTGACAGCTAACGTCATACGTCAAAAATTATGAATCCTCTGGTCTGCTGCCCGCCATTATGTAGAATAATTGCGTCACGTGGAGTTAATAAATAATTTTTGCACTGAAATATAGATGAGTTCGTGGATTTGATTAGTCAAAAATGGTTTATTTTTCTTTTATTTTATCACTGGTACAAAACCAGGCCCAGACTCCATACAATTTTGGACCGTCTCCTTTTCACATTACTTTTGTACCTTTAAAAGTGGTTTATTCGACCCAATGCAAAAATAATCATTAAAATGGGCTCATAAACATACGAATATTAATGTTATATTATTATAAATAAACACAAACGTATTGGTAAACACCACCTTTTTTTAATCGATTTATAAAAGTACATGAACTAAATAATATACACGTAACCATAAACCAATTTATATACCCACAAAAATGATGTTAAGTCGGGAGCATAAAAATAGAAACTAGCAACACTGACAAAAAAATGACGTAATTTGGTTACAATAAAAATCAAAATTGAAATTTAATTAAAAATATGTTTATTGGTTACTTGCCTATGATATGTGATGTTTTTTGAGCTTTTTACCCTTCCTTTATAATTCCGGCACAGTTTAATAGCACATTTCGCCATGTTATCCCTCTTATTTGTTTATTTAAATTGCGCGCGTAATACGTAGTGACACGAAAGCGGCGCGATCGGCACTAATTGGCGGGAAAGTACTTCTGCGCCAATAGTTGGCGCAGCTTTTTTGACACGTCTTCGCGGATTCGATTATCCATCTAGATACTTATACATCAATGGTCACGATAACCGTAACGTATAAATAAGCCCATTGTAAGTTCTTTGCCGGTAAAAATATTACGAGTCGATTTTTATGAAAAGATAAACCTTATTATGTACGTATTATTTTTCAAATTTGTTACTCCCACAGCGTCAGGAGTCAGGACAGGGCTCATTGGGTATTATGAGTCGAATATTAATTTTAGCAATTGAGCTATAACATTTTTTAAGTGTGAATAAATTTTCGTAATAATTTATGTTTTTTTATTGTAGGTAAGTATCTATGAATAATGATACCTAGTTCAAATAGAAAAACGTTTACGAATTTTATAAATATATGTAGATACCTTTTTTATACTGCTCCTGTGTCATTTAGAAAGGGTAGTTTATTGAGGGTATTTGATGAGGACAAGAATGTCAACTTGGAAAAAATAAAGGGACGAATTGTTCCCCTGGTATACATAATTATGTAGATAACGAGGTCATGATAGAGCAATCGATAGAAAGTACTGAAATCCGTACAAGTCCAGATGATTTTTGACTAGTAACGACAATAAATATATATTAATGATTTTATTTATACATATCTATCTAGGTAAAAGCGATGATAGCCTAGTGGTTCAGAATTCTGACATCTATTCTGGGGTTCGGGTTCGAATCTCTAGCCACGCACTTGTGACTTTTGTGACTTTCGTGCGTTTTATGCTTAAATGTCACTCGCTATAACGGTGACGGAAAACATCGTGAGGAAATCTACATGCTGGAGATTTCGCAAAACTCAAAGGTGTGTGAAGTCCGCACTTGGCCAGCGTGGTGGACCTTCACAGTCTGAGAAGAGACCAGTGCTCAGCACTGGGACGGTGCGTGGGTTATTACGACGATACATAAGAAACCGTCAATTATATATTATTGGCTTTCATATATATTCTTTATCGTTTATTCACACATCATGCAATCCGCTCGCGATTATACTTTTATTATGTAGACTTTCATTTACTTATCTCTTTCAAATCATTTCATATTTGACATAATAAGAAATTAAGTTTATTCGTATTGTTTTTTCGACAGTCAAACTACGCCATGCATCGCTTCAACAAATCGGCTGAGTGGACTTGAACAGCTTGGTCCGGAAAAAAACAAAATGGATGTGTTCGAGCATACCTGTGCAATTCCGCTGCAAATATGCAATATCGTTTTTATTATTGAATATCAAACATCTATGAAATCGAATTTAGAATCCCATTTCAAACTCAAATCGCTTCGTATCGATTCCGCGAACTACAAAACCGATGTAAAAAAAAATTGCCGGACCAAACGTTAATGGTACCACCAAAAGAAGCCGAAATAAGAGATAAAATAACTGGATATTACCAAAGGAATTGTCTGTGTAATGTGTGTAGGTATACGTAGAAATTATCTTTTTCTCTTTCTAACTAATTAATAACAATGAGAGAAATCGAAATAGATTAGCAAGAGAGAATTTGAATAAATAAATAAGTCATAATTATGTACCACTACGATGAATTTAATTTTAGAGTTTATTCAATAAAAGATAAGGGTGAAGATAGTACTGCTGTGTGATATGACTGACAATTTTCATCTGCTCACCCATGATTGTGTTATAACCCTTAGTGCATTAATATTGTGAAAATGTGACCGAAATGTAAATAAAAAAAAACTGGTTGTCTGTAAAGTCGGTTTACTGACGATAGTTGAACGTGACAACGTCTTAAGAAAATACTGATGGAATGATTGACAAATAATATCATCAAAGTAAACAAACGTCATGAAATCGTATTTAAAGTTACAGAAATTTATCAATAAAAGAAGGATGAAATAATAGTAACAATTTAAAACATTTATTTATACAAAGAATTATATTTAAAACATTGTAACACCATCCGCCATCTAGCGCTGCTAACCGTTAGACACAACTAAGTGAGGTAACAAACGAGATTACTTACTCTACTTCTTCAGAGATGGCGCTGTACCATTTTCTGAAACACGCCAACGTGTGTACGCCGTAGCTACCATAAGTAATGTTAAGGATGTCTGTCTCTCTCGCTCTTAGGCGGGCTAACCATGCCCGAGTGGAAGGGACGCGTGCCTCTCGCTCTCATTGTAAGCGCATAACGTGAGCGGCGAATCGTGACCGTGACACAGTTTCTTGAAGTGCCACCCGGTAATCCAATTTATAAGACGTTATGACGTCAAAAACATGTGTCTATGTACAAAAATTTTAATTTATTTGTTTAAGGCTAACCCTATAATGTACAGCATAATTACAAAAATACAAATAAAATTATTACAGCATAATTATTTATTAATTGGGCACAAAAAGCGATTGTATCGCTAACTAGCGAATTCTTCAAGAGAAGCTTTGGGCAGATAAGATAACAGAGGAATAATTATAATTACTTTTTACAAAAAAAAGACTTCAACATTGACAAGCAGAGGTAACTCAAAGTCTACTCACCAGAAGGCTCAATTCAACCCATCTAGATGAAGTTCTCGTTGCTACAAATTAATCAACCCCAAACATATAGTAATTGCTGTAAATAGTAGAGAAGTTCCTTCGACTATCTTTTGGCTTCATAGGATCAACTCCAGACCTTCATTAAATTGTCACCCCCATGAGTAATTAGTCACCCCTACAACTTTCGAAAGTTCCCTTCGATTTTCCTAAGATGCCATCATTGGATCCTGGTGTCCTTATCATTGTACCACCCTTGGAATAACCAAATGCAAATAAAAAAAGAATGATCAAAATCGCTATTATAAGCTTAACAACTGATACCTAGAATTATGTCACATAAAGATACCAAGATCACCTGAGCTATGACAAGGAGTGTTCTTTGACATTGGCATTAGTTTTTTTTTTACACGAACCGGTGAACAGTAATAAATTTGTATTGCACTGTATTGTGATGAAACTGAGATGATAGTTACTATCCAATCCACCATTAAATAAGGGGCCACTTGAAATTCCAAATCTTTGTGATAAAAAATATAATTATGGTAATTATGCTACCTCTGAGAAGTTAACAGAATCATTCTGTCATATTAATTTAAATTCCTTACTAAAAACATTGAAATTTCAAGGGTTCAATAATTACTAAACGGTGCCGCGGTGGCCAACTTCCCCTCAGTTTAGGGTTCGTATACTCTATTAACTTAGTTCAATTAAATAACATACAGACCTAATTTTAAACTTGTATGAGACTCTCTTGTTCTATAAAAAGTAAGAAAAGCTCACCAAAATAGAAGGAACAGCGCCGTCGTGTAACCTTACCACATTAAGCGTTCTGTTGAAACTTGCTTCAACAAAATGTAAAGAACACACAAACAAATTTTTAAGGCCCGGGTTTATGTTTTCTGGGCCAATTATTTCTAGCCACTTCTTTCTTAATGATTTATTTGAAGGGAATCTATTGAATAAAAACAATTATTTCAACTTTCTTCAGCGTCATTTTAATTATCGATATATCGAATATCGATATTTTAATTTAACACTTTCCTACCCTAAGTGTCATTGAAATGTAAACAAACCGGCTACTTAAATATATAAAATAATGATGTAAAACCCAACAAAACATTAACAGGCCTACGTAACCCTCGCACAGATCTTCATGCAGCAAAAACATATATCAATATCATTCAGATATACAACGAAAACTGATACTTACCTGTGTAAAGTTAATTTTGGGTGTAATTTGTTTTTCCTTGCTCCGCATTGTAGTATACAAGACTTCATTGTGTTTCAATGTGTTTTTCTTACTTTAAAGGACACCACAACACCTATCAATGCCTATTTTATTAATATAATGGGTTTTTTACTATTTGTTTCACATAAGATGACATTTGTCAACTGTTACTATAAATGGCCGGCCTGCTATAACGTCAACCAGCTAATTTCATATGAGGTTAAGGATTAGGGCGTCTCTATCTAAGTAGGTATATTCCTATCTCTATGCTATACATCAATTGATGTTATACATCAATGCATTTGAAGCAATGAATAATTGAAGGTTATTTATTTATAGACAACATGAATACAAAATAGTAAAAAGAAGAGACGAGGTAAGAAAAAAATAAAAAAAAATCACGCGTTTTTTATGTTACGTAACAAATTACTTTCATACCGATATCTAAAAGAAGCTGAGAAGAAATTTGTAACGTTTCTGAAATTTTCATTTAAATGAATATTCAGAATCAGTTTATTGTAATTACCATCGGTATAATTCTCGCCGTAAGCTCATAGATTACAGACCCGCAATAAAGTCCGTAATCGCATTTGCAAAACAGGGTCAACGCGAGAACGTTTCAAAAGATCTGGTTTGATAATTCAATTGTCGTTCGTTAGAAATTTACTATTTTAATTATTATAATTAATGACTTGATCTGTTCTGAGCTTCTAAACTGTAACGCATCAGCGAACTCCTTGGAGTTACTATGTTTATTATGATTGTAGTCGGCGGTAACCACTGAAGTGCCTTGTCTATTTACTGTGCTGGCTATGCTGTGCAAGGTAAATTATATATCCTATTTATAATAAAACTGTAATAAAGTTGTGTCTGTAGATGTAAATTGAATATATTTAAAGAAATAATTAATAGTAATAGAACACCAATCTAAAACAAAAAGTTTTTCTGTTTGTCTGTTCGTACACGATAGGTACACTACTGGACGGATTTGAATGAAACTTGTTTTATATAGCAACTAAGCCTGGACATAATAGGCTTTAATTGATTGAACCACAAGCACAACGGACCAATTAAACTATAAGAGTTATAAAAATGACGCCCTAGGAAAAAATGTTGTGCCTCATGAACATTTTTCGCTGAGAAAAAAAATCGATGATTAGAAATGATTGAAACTCCACGCGAGCGAATACGCGGGCACCAGTTAGTACCTATTAAATATTGTATACCTACTTATGTGACGACCGCTCTGAGATCGAAATTCCACCTTAATAAATTTTATGTAAGGATTATTTTACATTGACACTAATAACAGTGTTATATTTGTAACGTAAACGAGCAAAACCGCTCTCGCTTCGGTTTGGGGAGCCTATTACTCACGTTTTCAAATATTTGTTATTCTATCGCCCGTAACACCATTTACAGTGCTTATTTGATTAGAACTGTTTGCAAAAATCAAATTCGATTGAAATTCATATAAAAGCACGTTTGCCCACGGAAATGGGTATAAAAATTAGCTTATGTCCCTCTTCCCTCTTCAATTCAATTACCTCAATTCGTCTAATTCTCTATTCTTTGAATTAATTTTCTCATTCAAATAGGCTTGTGTCATAAAATGTAGTTAGTGGTTAACTTTCTCAGACATAACAGAACTAATTTAAAAATAGATCAGTAACAATCTCATCTACTTACTAATGCCTACTTAGTAAAGAAGTAACTAACTACATAATGTTCTAACGTTTACAAACGTCACTCGTATAAACCTGTGCCGACTATTGAAACTATTTTAACCTTAGCAAATACAAATGCTGCAACTGCAACTCCACCAAATATCAAGAAGAGATATATCTAAGTATAGAGCGGTAAAGGGCACTTTTAAGTACCTACGTATTCACTATTGCTTGGAAGATGCTCGCATTGTTAACTTAATTATTGTTTAAGACCTTTATTGTTTCTCTTAAGGACTTTACGATTCACTTACAAATAAACCTATCAATAAAAATAAGTAGGTATTTACTGCAAGATGTACCTAAACATAATAGTTTTATAAGGCTAGAACACTTTTTAATAGATAGAGCGATAGGTATACAATGAAAAACACAACTAAACATTGAAGTAATAATAATAATTGGTTATTTTATTTATGTTACCGAGAGAAAACCCTTAATACGGAACGAAGGAAGAAATTAATCACTTATTTTCAAGTTATATGTACATAGATAGTAAGTCCGTTCACATTCGATATGGAATTCGTTTTAATGGCAACCTACACAAATGCCAGCTTTTCGCCCCTTTGATTAGAGTTCATTGTAGATTGACGGCGAGAATTTTAAATTCCTTAAGTAATTTTTACATACAAGGTAAATTAAACTGTGAGCACACGTCATAAATTTACTTTTAGCGGGGTGTGGCAATTCAAAATTCTTAACTACTCAATTAAGTTTAGCGCGAACATCCGACCTAAACTTGACCGGGTTTTTAACAATAACATATGTTATTACACGATGAAAGTGCAAACGAAAATGCAACACCACCCTTCTTCTGCCGCCCAATCATCATCAATACACATGCTTACAGATTATAATTACCACTGGAAGCCTGGATATGCCCCCACCTCCACGAGTGCCTTCGAAGAAAAAGTAGTACATACCTACACCTGCTGCGCCAAAATATTAGGTGCGGATAATTATGTGTTTTCAGAGGTAAACGTGATTACGTTTTGCCCATTGACTTCAGAGTTAATATTACCTGTTTAAACCCGCGCCGGTACCGTGTGTTCATGTAGCAGTAGATGATAGGGTTGTAGCAGGAATGCGACATGGCCAGCCAGTGGCTCGCGAACCACACGTAGGGCATGCCCGGCCATCGACCCCACTCCTCGTCCTGCTCGTGAATTGTCCATAGGATCTGCAAACAAAACATGTTTAGTATGGTGTTTTGATGTCCTAATGAAAGTGTAAGCAGGCCCGTTGCAAGCTGCATGAGCGCCAAACTTCATTCAAAGTGACATGTGTTACTTTTATTAAAATAACATCAATGAGACCACTCCATATGCCGCCCTTCCGTAGTGCATATAAAGCTCCGACCCCTCCTAAGCGTGCTTGCCGCCCGCGTGCGGCGGGTCTGATTGTAAGATTTGTAAGTACGCAGGAAGAGGGCGGGAGGGGCAGGTGCCTCCTCCTAGATCAGGAATTCAAGACCTCCGGTATGTCCATGTTGTCCATGGATGTACATGGAAATTTTTTGGAAAAAATTATTAGGTACACATTTTGCAGTTTGCATTAACGCGTTTCTACTTGATTTTTAAGAATGTGCGTCAGTTTGTCTGTGGGTCGTTTTCCGCCAATCTCAGAAATCGTTACATCTGTTGAGATACAAATTTTACTTATGTTGGGTGCTAGGGATACCATTAAGTGTTTTCTTAATAAAAACAGTTCACAAAGGTATTTCCATGAAGAAATGCCATATAAATATTTTTGAGAACAGAAACGAAAGTAGTAGGTAAATAAATAAATTTTCAAGAAATTGTGTCGTCATTGCGACAGTTATACCCTAAGGATTCTCGCTCAAAATTAAAATACTCGACGTTAAAAATGTGAAATGAAATAATGTTACATACGGAGCGGAAGCTTCACAGATGTTGCGCTTCGTCCCAACGACCTTTATTCACGTATTCGTTCACCTACATTGATCGATCTCACCAAGATTTAGCGTGGGTCTTCTAGATTATAATTATTATGTACGGTAAGCTGACGACCGTGAGTCTTATTGAAAAGTTACAACATCTTACTTAGTTCATTCAAAAACAAAATTTATACTTAAAACAATAAGGGGATTATTTGATCTTCACCAATCTGCATTGTAACAGCGCGGTGGAGTATGTTCTAGACCTCCTCAATAATGAGGAGAGACCCGTGCTCAGTAGTGGTATTAATAAGTTGCAGAAAAGAAGATTGAAAGGAAACCAGAATGGTACATAGAAACAAACAATAGTTATATTCCGCCTTAAAAGATTTCAGTTGACATCAATTAGCACAGAAGACAGAAAGGTAAAAGAATAAGGGGTATTATGTAACATTAGCTATTTGAATGCTCACGAATTGAAAGTAATAGGAGCTGCACGGAAAAGGTGATCCAATTTGCGCAGAGAGAAGATGAAGCGTATGAATAATTAATGCGGTAATGGATACGTATAATTATGAGAGTTTAATATAGGGATCCGTTTTGATGTCCTGACTAGGCTCTGCAGGATTAAAAGGAAATGTGTTAGCTCCTTCAGCTTCTTTAAGTGTGATAATTATGTATCACTACCATAACCGAGTGTGTGTGTGTGTAGGTACATTAACTAGGTACTCTGTGAATATTAGATAATATACATATATTTATATGTCTGGCCATAGTCCACATGTAATAAAGCGATTATTTGAGTATGTTTCCAGTTCTAAACAATGGTTCAAAATATTTGCTGATAGTTCTATAGTTATGATTTCATTAATTATGTAAGTAAAGTTTGTGAGTTTAATATCTTATAAGTATATAAAATTCTCGTGTCACAATGTTAGTAACCTTACTCCTCCGAAATGGCTTTACCGATTTTTATCAAATTTTAAATGCATATTCAGTAAGTCTGAGAATCAGCTACTATCTATTTTTCATACCCCTAAGTGATAAGGGTTGTACACCCTTAACATTTTTGGCAAAACAACGTTTGCCGGGTCAGCTATAAAGATTGAACAGAAAGAAAATATATTTGTAATAGATGCGGAAGTCCGTTATTAATTCATGAATACTTAATTAAAAGTTAATATACGGTGTCAAGAATGTTTTGGATACATTAGCGATTAGATTGAGAATTTGGTAGAAAATCCCGGAAGAAATTGTACCGGGCCTAACTTCATATTTCCGCTGTAAAATGATATAAATATAGTCTAGAAAGGGTGAAGATCTCATTCCTGGAATATCTGCAAGGTGAAGCTTCATTTCTCTACGAACCCTCCGTCTTATAGCTGTAAGTAATAGAAGAATTAGAATATGTGTATACGAGTATGTCTACAATATTGTTAGTAATATGTCTCGGTCTAATCCGTCTAATTTGAGTACAACTGTTCCCCCTTTCCCTTACCTCCGCCCATATAATTGTATAATTATAGGGTAGGTATATAACAAACACACTATTATACAATAGTAAATGAATGAAACAATATCAATCGAGTCAGAACACACTGCCAATGTTCTGGGGAATTCATTGCTTGTATTTGTGTAATATAAAAGTTTCTCTGCGTAATGAATTAATTCATTTTTTTTCGTAATAAAGCGGATTTGATTTGATTACATTCAACGTTCGTATTTAAAATAATACAATACAAACGGTACGATTCGAATGGTACGAGTTGTTTATTTTCTTATTGGAAAAGATTAGGTATATTTTTTAATTAAACAAAATTAAATTTCGATATCTGCTACGAGTTATTAGTACCTAAAGCTATTAGTACTCGCATAGTTACAGAGTAGTTTCCTGAGCTGCTCAAATGATGGACCCAGTCAAACAACTTCGGGCGTGGTTGGTTATTCCAATTTTATAAGGATTAGTAGTAGTTGTATAACTTACTCAGCACTTCCGTTCTTCGGAGGATATATTTAGTAAGTGGTCCTACTCGTAGTACTTCTAGCAGTTAGAGCTATGTGATCTTTCGTTTTGTTAGACATGGTTACATAGCTATCCCTCTATCGGATGTCTCACCAGATGGTTGCGATGACGATGATGTTATCTAACAACCATAGCAACCCATAACTGTCCTACTGCCTGACTTTCTTCTCAGAATGAGAAGGTTAAGGCCATAGTCCACCACGCTGGCCAAATGAAGTTTGGCGGACATCACACGCCTTAGAGTTATGTGGTTTTTTTCTTCATCGCCATTTAACATACATAGGTATTATTGTATTATCTATCAATAATGGCCGGCAAAAAACTTCATCTATTATTAAGTATAAATCATTTTTGTTCATGGTATACCCAGTTGAACTACCGAAGTATGTAGGTATCTAGACTCTTGATATAAAAACCTAATGTCATAATTCAATTGAAATAGAATAATCTACTTTCGTATTACAACAACATCGAAATACATAACAAGTAAATTAAATTTCTGACATAGAAGAGCTGTAGTTTATGAGAGTAACTACCGATAATGTTATTATAGACCCGATATTGAAGCTTGTTTGATCTCTGTATCTAATTTATGAATCAGATCTGATGATGTTTTCGAAGTTCCTATATGTAGATAAGGGCTCATTTACATGATGCCAATTTCTTACGCATGCAAGAGCAATAATTGAATGCAATTACCTAATAACGTGCAATAATTGCCATTCAACAATTGTATGGAACTGTTTACACGCGAATTATTGTATGCTATTATTGCATGCAAGTTTTGTTGTCTCAATATTTCTCGCCTCTGAAGACTAGGTACGATGAAAACACTAACATGCGCTGCACTTATATGAGCTTGCAAATGCAGAGACAATTCAATTGAATACATGAATTGCATAAAAACTTAAAACGGTAGTTGTCAAGAAGATCATCGTGTATCTCTGTTTGGCCCAATGGTTAGCTGGTAGAGAATGCAGTTTAGCATTAAGCTCGCTATTTGCACCGTAATATTTTATTGTGGTCAATAAAGTTTCAATAAATAAATAAATAAGATCAAGACTGTTATGAGTGGTTAAGATAATACAAGTAGTTTATTCCTTCAATTTAATTGTATGCAACAGCAAGAAACTGGCATCGTGTAAATGATCCCTAACACAAGAACTCCACGAGGAATACATCCATTTGACTCTGAGAACACATTATTTAAGGAACAGTTGATATCCAAGGTTATTACTATTCTTGAACAAATAAAAGGAATTCAGACGGTAGACAGTATAATTTAAAAACAATGTCAACAATTCCCTGTCTGTGTAAAGATTTTGTGTGCGAATGAAATAATGTTTATACTAATAAAACATTAAAGCGGCGGATGTTATAATTGAATACTTGCGAGAAATATGTTCAGCGGCAACCAACAGACTGTGAACACAGCGACTACGGTCACCATCATTTTGATCATCTGAAAAAAAACAGATATGAAAACCATAAACTTAATTTACCACAGCTTTAGGTTCTAAATTGTAATAATAGTAGAATGGGTAAACCTAAGGGTTTACCCATTCTACCTTATATATTACGATATTTAAGTATACTTAATATATATGCTTTAAATATATGCTTTTCTATTTCTATTACATTATCAAATTCCGCATAAACAATGCAATTATGTACCTAATGGTAAAGGTAAACAAAATGAACGACCTTGATTTAGCTTTAGTAATTTACTTGGAGGATGAACTATCATCAGAAGACTTTTCTATAATCTTTACTTTTTATATTATATATTGCTTCGTGGTTACGAACGAAATCTATTAAAATTTCGTCGTCCTCGCTGCTCCAAGAGTTGGAACTCATTTTTTACGTTGTTCCGAAAAAAAACACAAATACGTATTAAAAATAGCTTCACCGCTATCAATAAAACGTTGACCAAACCATCGGACACCGACAAGACGGCCGTCATGCAAATGGCGGTACCGCTTTTTGACGTTACAGTGTCAGTTACCGCTCTCCAGGAAACCGAGCCATTTCGTTTACATAGACAACGTTCTAGTGACGTCATTCACCGCTGTATTACGGCCGCTATATGTAGGCACCGCTTTCCTAGGAAACCAAAGCTTTGTGACGTAGGTACGTGTGATAAGCACAGAAAAAAGATGATTTAGTTGATGTGTTTTAAGCTTTGGTTTCCTAGGAAAGCGGTGCCGTCCTGTAGCGGCCGTAATACAGCGGTGAATGACGTCATTAGAACGTTGTCTATGTAAACGAAATGGCGCGGTTTCCTAGAGAGCGGTAACTGACACCGTAACGTAAATAGCGGTGCCGCCATTTGCATGACGGCCGTCTTGTCGGTGTCCGATGGTTTGGTCAACGTTTTATTGATAGCGGTGAAGCTATTTTTAATAGGTATTTGTGTTTTTTTTCGGAACAACGTCAAAAAAATAAAAAGTAAAGAAAAAGTCAACTAAAACAGAATTGGTGGCGTGAAAGTGGAGAAATATTAAATTCTGATGAATTATTAATTATTAAAATGACTGACAGTGTGTTAAAACGGCCGTGGAACTTTCCACATGTCATCACCGTCAAGACGGCCGTCTACTTGCGTCCGTAATATTACGGCCGCTACATGACGGCACCGCTTTCCTAGGTCACCAAAGCTTTAGTGCTCATTTACAATGACATCATGAAAAACTGTGCGGTAATATAATTGTAGGTCTGGTAGGTTTGCTTGCCTTTTATAATGTAAGTAGGTGTGTATGTAAGTATACATTACGTTTAACTGAAATAACAACGCTAACATTTAACAACCTAACTACCACTACAATGTAGATAACAATCGATACTGTGCTACTCACTAGGGGCAAAAATTTTTGAGCGCTTCCGAGATTTTTAAAGCAGTCCAGGGTCCCCGCTTATTTATCGACTCAGAATCGGCTTACACAAATGGCTTGCCATGATAAGCGGTAAGCAAAGCAAAAACGGTATCTCAGTGAAAGCGAAGTTTGGGAAAATTGAAGTTTTTTAAATGTATTTTTTTTTGTAAATACAGTTTTAATACTCTAAAGTTTTAAGCTGCATCCATACTGAACTCAGTCGCTCATGCTCGCTATGAACACGTGTTGGTACAATGTAACTCCAACGGAACTCATGCAACCAATTATAAATACCACCATGTAATTTGAAATTTTGCGCACTTTACAGTCTGTGTAACGTGAATCCCACCTAAAACATTCTGTAAAAAAATAGCCAAGTCTCGATAGAGCTGCTTGTTTATTTCTTAAAAAGAAATGAAATCTCTAGACCAAGTTGAGCCAAGTCTAAGGTTCCTTACTTGCTATTTTTTATTATATTTAATATTAGGTACATGACAGGACGTTAAACATTTTTTACACGTTAATGGGCGCAAGTTAACGGCCAATTCACATAACGGCAAGGGCACATTTAAAACGTTGAAGATTTTTAATATTGATCTGGTAATTATAAGATGTTGTTAGGTTAGATAATAACGTGATAATTTACCACAGAAGATCCAATAAAGTAGGGACTGAATAAGTTAATAACCGACTTGGTATAACTTGGATCTCACAACTTTAAAAGGTAAAAGAACTGAGTTGCGAGACTTGGTTTTTTAACAAGTATTGTTTTTTATAGGATAACTAACTTTTAACAAAAAAATAACCTACTTCAAAGCCGAAATAACTCAATAATCACTCGCCAGATGTCGCTCCAATTTATAAGGTACGACATGACAAGCACTACCTTACAAAAATTAAAGAATTATCAAAGTCGGAACACCCAGACAAAGTTAGCATAAATAAAATCCACATTATTGAGAAATAACTCAAGAAGAGATCGTTAGATGTCGCTCGAATTAAAGTGGGAGCAGACTGCAGTATTATCGAAATTGGTTCACCCAGTGCGAAGTTATGAGTTTAACACACATAAGAAAAAAACTTGAGAACCTCCTCTTTTTTTGAAGTTGGTTAAAAAGTAAAGTACAAAACTAAAACAAATGAAGTATACATAATTCCCCTCTGTCTATTATTATTGTTATCTCGTATTACCCTAATCAAAAGGTAAACAAACTTAACATTGTTTATCAATGAACTGACTACAAAGGAGCACGAAGAATACTATTTTTATGACATCAAAGTAAAAGTACGTAACTGGGCCGTTTTATTATGTAAAATTATTTTGAATAGGGTGAAAATTCACGTCATGGTGTTTCCTGGAATGGCTAAAAGTGTGCACGAATTTTATTATGTCCTAGAATTCGTATATTATTTAAGTATTTGTCCTTATTGGAATATACATTAAAATTTAAAAAATGATTAGTAAATCTTTATCAACTTGTACCTAAAAATGGGTGTATGTATTATAACATGGTGATGTATATTTATATATGTTACCGTTAATTTGCGTAAACCAGATAGAGTGCAGATTAACGAGGTATTCTGCAGATTATCTGGCTGAGTCAGTTAAAGTGGAAAAACTATAATTGAGTTCCTACATTAACTAGTTAGGTAATCTGCAGACTTCCTAGCTAATCTGCAGACTAACGACCATGCATACGGTAAAGTCTATAAAATAGGTTCTTGTTTGAACGTCAATTGTTAAAAACGAGTAACATTGAACGGAAACATAAAAATTGAGTTGATTTTTGATATAAAACAATTAATAGGTACTCATTTGCATTACTACTCAGTGAAATTCTTCAAGGTAGGTAGGTCGAATTGGTTACAGAACCGAATTAGCCTACCCCTACTCCACGTAGTCTTGTATGCCCTACCCCTAGAGTGTTTTTTAGAACCCGGAGGCGCGGAGGGAGGGTAGCCCCCGCCCGCTGTAACAAAACGCAGACACCCGGGCGAGCCGGAGCGGCTGAGGCCGGTCGCCGAAGGCGACCAGCAAGCCGAAGCTGCGCAGGCGAGCGTGGATGTCTGTGCTTTGTTACGCAAGGGCGAAGGGGCTGCACCTTCCGCAGCGCCGGAGACGTGACGGTTCGAAGTTATGCCCTATTTTCCGCGTTTTTACGATTCAAACAAATTTCGATCGAACGGCCAGATCGATCATTTCATGATGTGGCCTCGACATCAACACAAATTGGCACTCAGGTAGTCAGTCTTCCGCACTTTAACGATGTACCATCCGTTACTGTGCAGACTAACTGGGTAAGTGCAAATAAGACCTTTTTTTACACTTTAACGTATCGTATCAGTGTATCTGCAGATTACCTAGTTAATGTGCACATTAACTTATTATGCATTTTAACGGTAACATAATTATATATCACGTAGGTACATATGTACCTACAAATAAAACAATCATACGAATATGTACACAGTTCACGACAGAAGTATAGCACATTATTGGTTTTTATTTACTCAATAAAATTACATTTAGCTTTTATGGTTAGACATGTTCTGTTTCGCATTTTTGTCTGGTTCTAAACTGTAAGCATATTGTTGATTATAATATTATAAATAAATAAATAAATGTTTAGTAAAACACGTTATATGTCTAGGTATAGGCTAGAAAGATATTTGTAGTTATTTTCACTAAATATTCTGACTATAGGTATTGAGTGTGTGACTAAACCATAATACATTTTTACAATCTGCTATTGTTTAAGTACTTGTCTTACAGACTAAGCGTCCGTGTTGTGTGAATGCTAGACTTTATAGGCATAGGAAAATATTGTAGAATTCAGGTTTTTCTGAGAATTAGCAGAAAAAATCGTACAATTTATTAAAGAAATATTTATTATCAAAATATTTATAAAATTGGCTTCGGAATTTTTTTTGGAAAAGGACATCAGGCAATTTTCATATTTTTTTGGTCTTAAAAAAATGCGCGGCCAGACCTAGGATTTTTTCCAATAGCTAGGACATATTATACGACATAGGACAAAAAATATGTGTGGACATAACCCTGTAACTGCTTTTTCTGAGTAGTTATATAGTTACGAAAAAATATTAAGTCTTAATGCATTTAAAGGGGTCTTACTGGGAAAGGGTTCATAATGGTTCATAAGTCTTCCTCAATAAATTGACTATTCAACACAATTATAATTTTTTAGTTCGAATCAGTAGTTCCTGAGATTGCGTTGAAACGAACAAATTCTTCCGCTTTTTATTATTAGTAGGTATACAAGTATATGTAGATTACCAGCCGGTCGGCATTTTTAATCAAATATTGATGAATTATCAAAAGTATTAAGAGGTTAATTATTGTTATTAGTTGAGTACGAAAACTTAAATAACTACTTAAAAAAGTAGTTACAGAGTTCAATTCTTACAATTAGTTTAAGGTATATTATAACATTTTTTTATTACATATTTGTTTAAGACCAGAATGCCTGATGTCCTTTGTCAATTTATTATAGGTAGATGTTCTAGATCTTTGACTGTTTTCACAATTTGTGACATATCACTTGTTTATTTTTAAAGTTGTAGGTATGCTGATATTCACCTCTACTGTACTCAATTTTTTCCACAAGGCAGAATGAAGAAATAAACTGATATTTTGAATCGCTATCTCCTAGTTCGTTTTTCTCGATGATTTCCGCGTACATGCAAGCTTTAAAATGAATTTACTCGTGACGTTTTCCTGGTACTTTGTGACACGGGGTTCTTAAAAAAAGGCGTAAAAAGATCTATTCTGAAAAATTTATTGAATATAACTTTGACAAAACATTTGAAATAACAATGTAATGAAACTTTTCGTGTTTAAAATAAGTCGGTATACGTTTTAGTGTTAAAAATGATTTTATTTTTAAAAAACCTAATTTTATAATAACAGCGATGGTTTTCGCCATATTATTATGATCGCAATATTCAGCATTAAAACATTATTTACAATTCCGATATGAAGTTTTTAATATTGCAAATCAGTATCGGAATTGAGAGTCTTCCGAGAGATCCATGCGTTTCGTATTTCTCATTTCATGGTACGTTTGCCGTTTGTAGGTAATTGCTTTGAAAGTCCATTATTTTTAGCGCCCCTAATTTATTTTTACTTTACCTAATTTAAAAACCACTTTTATGGATTTCTTACCCCTCCCGTCTAAACTTTCAGTGCCCACAAGGGGGCGCAGCAAACACCTTGAGATTACTTGAGAAAGACTAACCTCACTCATGAAGAAAAGCATTAATGGACTCAAACAGTATTGCAAATAGGTCAATAACATAAACAGCATGATTCTGAAAGCGCTTCGAAGGCAATCACTTGTAAAATAAAATGTATGAATGTCGATGACTTCAAATGATGCACGTACATTAGACAACCCTGGTGATAAATTGGAAACGTGACAAGACTTTCCTTGTGACAAACTCTTATTATCGTTCGCAACTCGCTTTTGATACAAGCTTATGTTGAAACTTTGCCTCGACTTAACAAAAATAAATTCCGAAATTTTATTTGACATAACTCACACTACGAGTACGTTTAGCTGATATTACCTATCTTCCATTTTCGTGGAAGCCGGTCGGTCGGTGAAAGCTTGTTAGTACCTACGCGTTAATTATAGCTATACCTACTAGTAAATCCGCCCTCGCTTCGCTTCGGGAAACCAGTCCCTTCAAAAATCTCTATAAATTTTAACAAATTATGTTATTCCGATGTCTAAGCTATATTACTGCAGTTTCATGAAAATTCGTTCAGTAGTTTTTGCGTGAAAGAGCAACAAACACACACACACACACACACACATACATCCTTACAAACTTTCGCATTTATAATATTAGTAGGATTATATTGTGTAGGGAATGAGAAGGTACACATCAATTGGCGTATTGTACATGCGGGCTACGCACAAAGAAGCATTATAATATAGAATAGGAGAGACATACGGCTATTTATAAGCCGAAACTTCTGACGATTAGAAAGGGAAAAATATTGCTATGCTGTCTGTTTTAATTCAATCAAAATAACATTTAGAAAAGCTGCTGCAATCTTTTATCTGGCCTGGCTATCTATTATAGGTAATACCTCTGTGGTCATTTGACGTAAGATTCCATTAGAGAAAATAATAAATCGAAAGAGTAGTATTGCGATAATGTAGGTAAGTAGGTTGGTAGGAGCTTAAAATTGGACTTCCTACAACATCATATTTCATTTAACAATTGTGGACCTACAGAAATTAAGTTATCTGTAACTATTTATTAACTCCGATCCTTTTATCCCTTGCTCCCAGCATAAATGAATTAGGTTGTAACGTTGTAACTGGAGGACTAGAACGTTCTCGCTTTACTAGTCATAGTGTTAGGTTTTTTTATTATCGCATCCGACATATTTTTAATAGATAGGTACTTACTTTTTAATAGATAGGTATAAAGTTATCTACGTCTACGATAAATACCACCAACGGAATTTTATTACTTTTCAATTCTATGTTTCTATTTATATTATACAAGCTTGTCCTATTTTTATCGCAATCTGCCTTCATGCTTGCTTAGGTATCTGAGTAACCGACGACGTTTTGTGTAATTTTTTACTACATAACGTCATTCATTGGTGGGAAAAATTGATATGTTTTGATCTAGTTTGTGCAATTAGAGAATACTTAATTTGTAAAATAACATACCTAATAGCAATAGTTAAAATACATAATGTACATAGATGACAAAATATAATAAGCAAAAACACTAGTACCTATTTACCTACTAGTTACTAGACTAGTGCTTATTATATTTTGTCAAGTTTGTCATTAAAGGTCGGTTTGAAATACTGACGACAGAATGAAATTGTCCATCACAATTATTACCTACTATAAAATCATTAATAATAGGTAGATATGACAGGTCGTCAGTGTCGTCACTATTATTACGGTTTCGTGAAGCCCAGCTACGATGCTGCCATTACCTACTGCGCTAGTTTCCAGTTCGAATGTATGTAAGTACATAATATACATATGTGTCGTGTACACGCACATTAGACACACAGTTGTGGCGCAACTTTCTACTTTCTACTATCCTACTAACATTCCTACTAATATTATAAATGCGAAAGTTTATGAGAATGAATGTTTGTTACTCTAACACGAAAAAACTACAAGATGGATTTGGATGAAACTTGGTAGTGTTATAGCTTATGCTCCAGAATAATACATACTACTACTCTCCCGGTACTATTTATCCCGAGATTCCTCCGGGAGCGGGACCTACGTGGCTGATACCTACGGATCCCGAAGCGAAGTGAGAGCGGTTCACTAGTAGATACAAAATAAAATCCGACCATACAGACTTTCTGATGTGGCAATTAATAAGAAAAAAGCGTTATCGGGTTCGTCCATCAATCACAACACTGAACTTTACCGCAATTTCAAAAGATCTATTTTTATACCATCGAAATTCTAAATACCCATACAAAATATTAAATTTATTACTCGATAAAATGAACGTAAAATTTAATGTTGTCGTTAATTTTTGCAAACTACCACGCTACAAATAACGAACAGGATCGATCTTGAATTCGTGTAGCAGGCAAACTTCTCGCCACAAACCGCACGACACGAGCTACAAATGTGTAGTATGTGTGTGCGTGCGTGTGTGCAAATAAACGGGAGCGTCAAATGTGTAGCATTACAAACGTGGTGCAACTATTACATAATACAAGTGTGTGACCGTTGTGTGACTTGACAGTCACTACATACATAGTAGGTACTAGGTACCTATCTATCGTTGCTCTTAAATCTCTTGAGGTAGCTGCCAAGCGAGCTTTTCTAGCTGGCAGCATGAGAGCCTATATGACCTTCATTCTTACCTTTTTCTGCCTTTTTCTTATCTAGCAAAACCTTTTGTCTGGCTGACCCTTTGGTATTGGTGATGCAAAAAAGTAACCCAATTCGATTCATTTAAAAATGCTGAAATTTCTGCGTGTTTTTAGTACATTATATTCATGTAGATATTGTTACGTGTCAGGAGTATGGGGTTCGAGAAAATGCCAAAATGTACCACAAAGACTTTATTGTACTCGTAGATACACAATTACACACTGTACACAGCACACACCACAACACTATGCACGTAGGTACTCGTAAACACACTCGTCGAACACTGTATCGCTCGTAGAAATCACTTCACTTCGCACTGGTATCGCTCGTAGGTATCGCTGGTATCTCCCTGGTTTCGCTACCGAAACTAGAATGTCCGCACTTGACCGATCGCCCCTTTTTATACCACTCACGCACCATTCACGCCAATCCAGAACTTTCTCGCTAAGTCCGGACCCGCTTCGAACAAAGTTCGAGAACGTTCCTTGCAACCGACTTTCGCCCGTATGACTATTGCCGTAATGGTCGAAGCGTCGTGCGTACTTTTGAGAAGGGCAAGCGCGCTATTGTTCTATTGTTGACTCGACATGTTTATGGCTCCTATTGTTTATTGTTTCAGAAGTAGCTGCGCTAGGGTTGTCACAATATTATCAAATAAGTATGCCAAGTTGTTCCGACACTATGCAATTTAAACATTTATAAATTAACAATCTTGACGTTGTAGTTCGATGGCTCATATGTCAGTAATTAATATCTACCTATTTACTAAAAATAAGTACCTAGTTACGTGTAACTTTTTAGACGTCGGTAACCTCAATAAAAGGGTGATAATGTTCAGTGGGCTTTAAATAAATAAATACGTTCATCTTTTAACGATCACCGGATATGATATCTCAATATCAAATATGTAAAGTGTTTATAAACACTTTACATATTTGAGTGTTTATAAACACTTTACATATGTGCTATATAGATATTTTGACGCGAAGAAGTTGTTTAGAAGTTGTATCTCCGCCAAGTTTACTGACAGGCATCGATCATTTTAATTCACGCTCTTGAGAAGTATCCACTGCCGACAATTGTTTGGAAATCGATTTCAGTGAGGGCTGAATCACATCAGATAATGTAAACAAAATGAGGAATAACATCTTCTGACTCCGGTTCTTTAAATAGTTATTTCAATAACAGCTGTATCTGCAGGAGTTATCTAGGACCTAAATTAAATACAGATGAAGTTAAAACATTTTGAGATGTAGAAAAGAAACTTAGGGGATATAATAAATTACAATAATAAATTCATAAAATTTTATGACTGACTGTTTGATATTGTGTAATAAAAAAACTGAAATTAACAAAATATTCCTTTAAACCTATTTTATACTGTCTGATATTTAAATATCGGGTCATAAGTTGATCGCCTTATTGGTTTGTAATGTTTGTAGGTATGTAGGTAGGTAGGTACTTAATGTAAACAGTTCCCGGTGAACTTAAACAACAAAAATGTTTATAAAATAGTTAATCATAACTCAAAACTTTAATAAAGTCGTTGTAATTATGCTTACCTAATTACTTATAGTACCCTAAGGATAATTAATATAAGGCTAATTAATATTAATGAAAATTTAAAAGCTAAGGGCATATTATGAAATTCTCCAGTGGTTAGAGAGAAAAACCGGCCAAGTGCGAGTTGGACTCGCGTCGCGCACGAAGTGTTCCGTACCATTATGTATAAAACGCCAAAAAAATCTGGCCTTTTGTATGAAAACCTCACTTAAATATTTACTTTCGACAAGCAACGCCATCTCTTCTAAAGTAACTAAACTAAAACTACAACAGGTAACTAAAAGCGTCGGAGGCGTCGTAGCCAGCAGATGGCGTTGCTTGTCGCTAATACATCGAAGTCATATTTCGACTTAAATATTTATTTGATTCTGTTTTTTAGTATTTGTTGTTGTAGCGGCAACAGAAATACATCATCTGTGAAAATTTCAACTGTGTAACTATTACGGTTCATGAGATACAGCCTGGTGACAGACGGACGGACGGACGGACGGACAGCGAAGTCTCAGCAATAGGGTCCCGTTTTACCCTTTGGGTACGGAACGGTATAAATAAGGGTAAGGATTGATAATGTAAAGCTAGACTTTTATATAAGCAGATATATATTTTTTTGTTTATTACATACTATTATGACTAATATTTTATGACGATAGCAGACAAGCATTTGCTTAAAGAAGCTTGAAATCACTTTTAAAACTGCTCAGCAATGGCATTGTAAAAGTAAAGTTACAAAAAGCATTTGTTACTAATCATTCGGCGTTTTAAAATATACCGTCCTAATCTTAAACAACAGATCCCCATGTCTTTAACAGCGTCTGATATCCGGTATGAAGAATGAAGTTTGTAAGCACAATAACACTTAATTTAAAAGTGAAAGTAGAAACTGCCCTATGGAGTTCTCGGAAAAGATGCGTGAATCTTTTCCGAGATTATGATTAGTAGGTATAGCATCGTATTGCTTCAATTATTCTTCTTTGTGAAAATGGGCTCCAACTTTAAAGTCTCTATCTGACATCAATTATCTAACCTTCTATAACGTTTTGCTAAATTCTCCGTAATAAACACATACTTAAACGCTGTTCTTTGAAGTAATTCTTGCTACTACAAAATCATTGTTCGATAACATTCTTAATTTAAACTAGTTTAAAAATAGGTCCTTCGGAATAAAAATATTGAACTCTTAACTCAAGGTACAATCAAAATTATGTGAAATTTATAGGTATACAATACTCGAAAATAATTAAGATAGCAAACGTGCTTGCAGCGCTACCCTTTCGCTGCCGCCCATGACAACTGTGGCCAACCTAGAACAAGGCTCAAATGGGGTCATTGTGTGGGGGGTGGAGTAATAGGAGCCTTATTATTTGTTATTAGTGATAGGCTCGTAATTGTAGTACGAATTTCATTTTCTTTCAGTCATATGTGTTGGTACCCAAGAAAATCGAGATGGTCCCAGGATGGGGAAACTTTTATTTATTATGAACTAGCTATTTGACTGACAGAGAAAAATTTGGCATTAAGTCCTTTCGTTATTCTTAGAACACATTATAGGTACAAAAAAAATCTAAATAAAGTTTCAAACAACCTTCCGTTTCGACCGTTGCATGCGCGAGTCGCGGACTGTCTGAGCTTCCCCGGGCGGTCGACCACCCCAGACCACGTGGGCGATCCTGGCATACGTGCACACCAGAGCCCCCAGCGGGATCCCGAACTGCAGCGCCATCAGCGCACACGTGTACTGGTGGCTCTGCTCCGGCCGCTCCCACTGTTCGAGGCAAATATCTCTGTGAACATTACACCACTGGACACAGTCAAACAAAGTATGGTTCAAACTGGTTTTAATATCTCGATAATAGTGACGTAACCCCCTCGATCAACAATACCCTGAGATTCTCGGACAGCACGCGAAAAACGCCTACACAAGTAAGGTTGAGTTCGTTATTAGGTACAGCAATTGCAGTTGTAATAACTAATTGTTTTTTGTGTTTGGTTTTGCAATAAAATTCATTTATGAAAATTTTATTGGAATAATTAATACCTACACATAATAAATTAATAATAATCAATTTCCCCCACATTTAAAAACGTATTTACTTACGTATCTAAACGACTTTTTTCGTAAATGTACTGTCCGTCAGTACACATAATATATGGGAACATGCCGCAGTGACTTTGCCGTATTGTTCTGTGTTATACTTACGAGCATTGATAAATACTATCACAGACATAATGAGAAATGAATAATTTAATAATCAAAACTTTGGTCACTATTCATTTGATCAATCAATAGATATTATAGGAAATCTGGTAACTTTAATTTCACAGAGTTACATTAGCTTACGTCATTTTACTGTATCGAATTAAAAGTGGAACTATAGGACAAGCATTAATTACCATTTATGGTAAAAGTAGCAATAACACCTTGCCAATCTCAATTGAGTACCTAAGAATAGTTCTACAGTTAACAAACACATACTTACTTATTATGTGATTTCAACGTACCTAACATGGAGCGCCTTGGTTCGAATTTCAGTTCTAAAGCGCATTTCAAACTCATATATTATGTTTTATTTAAAGTTGTATGTGAAATTACGAGCGGAAATAACGGCATCATCAAGTTTCAGTGAGGCCAAACATTATCAGGAAAGTTTCATGGCGTGCCGGAAGATGTGAAAAGTCTGCCATTCTATGCTTTTGCAGCATGCATGAGCTACGCCCATGAACAATATTCTGATACGCAGCTAACAATAGAAACAATCTCGCGCCCAGTTTTCATAAGCAATGTAATAAATAAGCTACAATAAAAAATGAGACTTTAGTTCACACAAGTGCTACTTACGCATTGCAAAAGCGATGCCAATCCGTAGGTCTATGTATCTGAGATACAATGGGGATAGGAGCGGCTGTAGCCATGGCGCCGCCCCATACACCGGCCACTACTAGTTTAGCAGCAGTCTTGCCCAGGCGTGGGCGGAGTGGTCGCATAATGGCCATATACCGGTCTATCGATATAGCCAGCAAAGTATAAGCACTCACTAACACTGACACCGCTTGAGAATAGTTCACAACTCTACACATAACTAGACCAAAAGGCCAATACCGCAACACCAACATTGACACAAAGGAGAACGGAACACAAAACAACGTCATCAGGATATCACCTATGGCCAAGTTTACAATGAAGTAATTCGTCACAGTTTTCATCCTTGGCGACGTTTGTACGACGAAACACACCAGTCCATTCCCGACGAGCGCCACCACAAACACAACGCAGTACATTAAGTAAACACAGGTTTGGAATAATGGAGACGAAAGGAAATCTTCTGAGGAGGCCACAGGAGAGCAAATACTGTCGTAGTCTTGCCATGTTGCGTTGGTCGTACCGTTATGGTAGTCGCTCTCAAAGATCGTGGAGTTAATTTGCAAGTTATCATACGATGTGCTCGTTTCATCAGGCTGGAAGTTCGTCTCGAAATCATCTATCATTATGTGTTACATTATTTTATAACCAACTGACAGTAGCCTGGCGTGTGATCTGAAACAAAAATAAGCACATGATATAATATTTGTTAACGTTGCTTATTTACTTACTTTTTGTATTATTTCCAATCGTAAAAATTAATACCGATTGTTTTACGATTCAGTAACGGCCCGTTAGACGAATTAATGTTCTGTTAATGAAACGTGCAGACTGATACCGATCGTAATTTTTTAATAGGATGTATTACGATGTACGATTTTGGCAGTAAATTGGGGCGATTGTCCGCACAAAATGAGAGCTTTCCCATAAACAAATCGAACCGAAGAAAGTCATTACTTCGTTGTATTTATGGCGACGTGGTGCTACTGCCATTTCACATACAGCTACATTTCGCACTAACTCTTATTTACACTTCACTGTTTCCGGCCATACGTTTAGGTTAGGTAGTTATTTACTATGCTAACCCGCCATCGCCTTTTGGGTATACTTAGTACCTACAATTACAATAGTACATAATCCTACTAATAGGTATTATCAATGCGAAAGTGTGTAAGAATGTCTGTGTGTGTGTGTTTGTTACTCTTTCACGTAAAAAGTACTGAACAGATTTTTGAA
The DNA here is from genome assembly GCA_905404135.1 of Hesperia comma. NCBI lineage: Eukaryota > Metazoa > Arthropoda > Insecta > Lepidoptera > Hesperiidae > Hesperia > Hesperia comma. The sequence goes on along the minus strand of FR990021.1, from coordinate 5,984,492 downwards.
TTTTTTTAGTAATATAGCGAAATAACTTAATAAGATAAAATTAATAGAATTTTTTTTTATAATTTAGTCATAAAATCAGCCTTCTGAGAGCTATCTTCTACTAAGGGCTGATTCCCGAAAGGGAAGTGAAGAGAGGGCGGATTTACTTATTATTACTAATGTCAATTAGGTAGTAATTAATACTTATAACCAAGTTTTTCGTGACTCTTCCTGCCAAACGAGAAGTCCCGGGTTCCTTTCATTGGACACTGATATTTACATGGTACATATTATACATGGTAACATAACAGGGTCTTGTGTTGTCCTTATTACCCGGGATATAGCTAATCTTAGAGCAGGGCTATAAGTTCCCATGCGTTTAGTCATTGTCTTTTGACTACTTATAAATAGAAGTTAAAGAAGGTAGGGCTTAGAATTCGCCCGAGGTAGCACTATCGTCGGATTATTATCTCGTGCCATTTCTACCATTTATTAATTTGTTTAACAGCAATTGTGTTGTGGTTAGAAGTTGTTGTTAAACTTTTTAGAGCCGTCCATCTTAGTCCTAATGAGTTGCAACATCTGTGCCCGAATAAGAACCAGACTATCAGGTATTAACAACTCACACGACTAATAGCCAAGTTTCTGTCCCAGTCGTCATGCGTAACGTAATGAACTCACCAAGTGATATTCTTAATAACACCCTCTGCTAAGTGCAATTACCATCTTATGCCGCCTCTACACACAGGCCAGCGCATTCGCCAACGCGCTGGCGGTGCGCTTGCCAACGTGCTTGTGAGTTAATCCACACATTGGAAGGTCGTTCAGTATGCTTTGGTTCGGGCCAATGTGCGGACGGATCAAAAAATGGATGTTGAGTTGGTAACAGCTGCAGCTGTATATTTATTCACAGCTTATAATTACTACGTAAAAGTGTACAAGAAAAGGGTGATACTTTCATATTTATAATATTAAAATAATAATAAAGTACGATGCTCTTACTTTGAAGTAAAATATCGTAAGGAAAACGGAATGTCCAAGAACCTTATTTATTTAGCATTTTTAATACTTACAACATTTTTATTTTTATGGTACTTATTTTTTGGATTCCATAGGCAATTTTCACTCTGATAGAGCTCAATAAATTTAAAAGTTTCATCATTACTCATATTATACGCCATTTTGTTACGTTAGGTGTTAATACGCCGCAAGAAGAAAATATGCACTCTTGATCGCTGCTCCGGGCAAACTGATCGCGCAGCCAATGTGTGGATGGTGCGCCAAGCTTGCGACAAGTGTTCTTTGATGATACCGACACTAGCGGTGCGCGACTTTGAATGATTCCATTCGAATTATTCGATTTAGTAAATCATTCGAATCAGTCGAATGATCTATACAAATTAGTAACTAATTTGTTTTTTTTTTTTGGGATTTTATGACCTGGTATTTACAACCTTTAGGTCAATAACTAATTTGACTTGAGTCGACACAGAGTACTAATCGTGTAGTACGGTAAATGATAACGAAACCAATGTTTATGTAAGCTGGGGGGAGGGGTAAGAGCTTTTTTTTTGCTTACTTAATTTGCTTACTTTTGCTGACGAGAGGGACGGGGGGGTTAAAGATTGTTAAAAATCTGCTTACGTTATACAGTAATACTTGAACGGTCCCTTTCTTCAGGGCGAACAACGCATGCATTAAGTAGCGATAAAATTACCGATACTTTTAACGTTAAAGTAAAGAAAGATAAATTAAATTTTTAACTTTACCAATGTAACGTTAAATGTGTTTACCATTAAAATTTTAACACTATGAAAATAACGTTACTTAACGATACTTACGACGATATTTACGATATAAAAGTCCGCGACAGCATATTTACAAGTACATTTTACGTGGGAGCCACTATATCAAAAATAGTGAGGTTTAAATACAACTAGCTGTGCCCGCGACTTCGCCCGCGTGGAATTTAACAAAAAGTTATTACATTTGTAATATAACATTAGCCTAAGTTACTCCTTATTACATCAGCTGTCTGCCAGTGAAAGTCCCGTCAAAATCGGTCCAGTCGTTCCAGAGATTTGCCGGAACAAACAGACAGACAGACAAAAATCGTAAATAATGTTATTTTGATATATGTACACCGTGTACACATCCTATTATGCATTTAGTAAAAAGCGGTTATTTTAATATTACAAACAGACCCTCCAATTTTGTTTATTTAAATTGGGTGCTTTTTACGATGCACATTTTACAAAATTAATCACATTCTTATCAAAATTGATTCATTTGTCGCTTTCAGTATTTAACGTAAATAAACTGTACGAATACAAATTCCACGCGGGCGAAGCCGCGGGCAAACGCTAGTATCCCAATAAGGATAAGCAGTGAACGATCCATGGCTACATAATTATTATTCATTCCAAACTGAGTGAGCGTCGAATGAAATGAAGTCAAATGGGCGACTCTCGTTGCGAGTCGAAAGCGAAACGCTGAGATTAGTTACTAATTTAGTAGTCGTCATTCGTATTATTCATTCGAACCTGACAACAGAACCGACTGAGTGAGCGTCGAATGAAATGAACTCGAACGCGCGACTCGCGTCGCAAGTCGAAACGCTGTTAGATTAGTAATTACTAATTAGTAGTTGTCATTCGAATATGAACATTAGTATATTACTAATATTCAATTCGAATGCGCACATTAGTAGTTGTAGATTATTCGAATAGTGAGATCATTCGCAGTCGCGCACCTCTAACCGACACCGCGCGGCAAGCTCGCAAGCGCGCTGGCCAACGTTCAAATGCCTACCGCCAACGTGCCAACGCCCGTTCTACACATTGGGAGCCAACGCACTTGCCAACGTGTTGGCCTATGTGTAGAGGCAGCATTAGTCCTTCACAGTTTGACACAACGTGGCATGACGTTTCAAATCGTATGTAATATAATAATACCTACATGAACGTATCTTGCCGTTAAAATTACCTTTTGACACAATAAATTACGGTTATGTTTCGAGCACAGAGCTGGTCCCTATTCATAATCTATACATATTATAAAAAGAAGTCCTGTTTTCTGTCTTTCTGTCTGTCTGGAAGCGATAAAGTCGAAAAATACGAAACAGATTTTTATACGGTTTTCAACAATAGAAAGAGTGATTCCTTGGGCAGGTTTAGGTTAGTAATTTATATATAATATAATTTATTATACTTTTATGTATATTTCTAAACGTATTTCTAAACGTATTTTTACAAAACATTCTCAGATTCCCTCTTTTTATTGCCTTACAGCGCCCTATTATTACAATGGGTCATTTATCGATGCAAGAAAGCTAGCTGTCATTTGAAAGTTACAGTTCACTCACAATACGCTAGATGGCACTACAAGGAGATTCAAAGTTACAAAAAACTACTACTGGACAAGAGAAGTACCTAGTGAATCTTGAATATCGCTGGGTGGTACGTAACCCTATGTGTGCGTTTAACAATATGTTGCAGAACGACGTCTGCCGGGTCAGCTAGTTACGTGTATAATTAGAAGGATTCCTGATATCTTAGATAATTGAATGGAATAAACGTATAGATAAAATTAATTAATTATATAATTAGTAAAATTAATATAATTGGTGAGACACAATAAAATTGTTCCCCGGAGTACTGATTGTAACTGGAATGTTATCAAAGAAGTCTGCATTTATTTTGTTATTCGCATTAGCGACTCTAGCGACATTTAGACTGGAATACATTTAATGTAAACACAGTCAAAGGGTCGATTATTCAGGAAATCTGCGCTTGAAATATTGCCTCCATAACCATACCTACCTATTCGAAATAATTTGATTGAAAATTGGCACATAATATAAGTATGTTACTTCTGCAAATATATTATGTATGTGTAAATGTGTTCACGGAAACGTATGTAGTCCGTCATTGTATACAATTCCTAGGAAATGTATGTTATTCCTAAAATCGCCTGGAAATGTGCGATAGATTAGACACGTCATTATCTAAGAAATCTATACATTTCGTAAATGGCAACTGGAAATGTAAAATTTAACATTTAAAATATCAATGAGTTTGCGGGGATATTCGATGCTTATTTGGTGCATTATGTGAATTATGTTACGAATGTCGACGGACCCTCGCTTCGCGGGCTATCTTTTTTCCTGAAAAATAAAATTAGGTACACCAAGCCCTAACCTAACCCATCTGTCCTCCATTTGAATTGCATGGTCCTTTTTTAATGGCGGGGAGCTTTGCCCTCCGAGCCCACCTAGCGGGGGCCTGGGGCCAGAAATAATAATGTTAACCTCCACAATATCTGTTGCTTAAAAATCCAAACGTACAGACACGAAAACGAACTTGGTTTTATTCTAAGTATGTAATTTTAAACAACGTAAATAAGAACTCATAGAATATATACGAATAGGTTATTGTACAAGTAAATACATATACTGAGATTAGATGAAGATAGCAGACGTGAGGGGAAATTAAATATTGAAGTGTGTGTACTAGTATAATGTTTATGTAATCAAGTTTTATTTCAACACCGTCGTAATTACATTCCCCAAGACGATAAATCTAGTTACCTTCCTCTTACCTGGCTGCATTTTAAGGAGGACGTAAGGTATTTAAATTACATACTAATGATATAACTATTTATCTATATATCATTAGTAAATAAAATGTGTAAACCCAAGAAACAACTTATATAGAAAAGAAATAAAATGAGACCATCATCAACATAATCAAAGTGAATTTAATGCGCATTATTAATTTGGAAAAAGTCAAAAATTGCTAATCCGAAGTCGCTCAAAAATAAGTCTACTTAACAAACACCAGATTTTGGTATAAAAATAACTATTAAAATCGGTTCGTCTAGTAAAAAGTTATGAAGTCACTTACAAAAAACGTGCAATTGAACTGAAAACTTCCTCATTTTTTGAAGTGTGCGCTGGTCAATATCGTATTCGGGTTGAGGGCTTGAGAGCCAATACTTCTCTTCTCTTCTTTGACCAACAAAGTATCAGCTACCCATTTGGTGTTAGTCATGTCGACGGACGACAATGACCACGTATCTCATCTGCTCATTCACCAGTTACTTATTAGCTTAAAAACATCAAAAACTTGTGCTTTTTTGTAATTGTAGAATTAAACATCCATAATATCGACCACTTATTTCGACGCTTTTCGGTAGTTCCCCGTGCCTAAGTTCATGGAGTTTAACCATTATATTTTTTTCATCATCGTCATCTCAACCCATTATGGCCCACTATCGAGCACGGGTCTCTGCAGTAAGATTAAGGCAATAGTCCACCACGCTGGCCAAGTGTGGATTGACGGACAATTTTATTATTTTCATACATACTTTCGATGTTTTTAGATAAAGTATTAAATTAATTAATCCGTATTTCACATAACTTTTATCATCTTTTCCTGATTTATTTTTTATTGCGTTTTATGTGGGAACTTTACCAATTTCCCTTGTATCGACCGCTTGCGCACAAAACTTTTAATTGCATTATGTCGACCTAACTTGAACCAGGAGAGGGCACAAAAGAAATAAATATTTAAAACACCCTTTGCTTTTTATGATAAAATTTTAATAACAATAATATTAATTCATAGAATCACTGTAAATTTAAAATTTAAAATCTCCCTGATGCGTTGCGACGTTTTGTATAGCCCCATGTCATAAACTGCGAGTGAACTAATCCAAACTACTGGACCGATCGGGCTGAAATTTGGCATGCAGATAGCCACTAAGATGTAAGCATCCGCTAAGAAAGGATTTTTCAAAATTCATCCTCTAAGGGGATGAAATGTGGGGGGGGGGGGTTGAAGTTTAAACGAATTCCACGCGGGCGAAGCTGCGGGCGGACGCTAGTTAAATCATAAATTACAATTCAATTATTATGTCAATAAGTAATCATGTCGACATATTTAATATGTTTAGCCTTTAGGAAAGCAATAAGTTAATTTAATTAATTTACTTAATGTCCAATACTTTGATTACGTTATGTTATATTTTTTGTTAATAATTTCGTAATTAGGTATGTAGCAACATAATATAATTATGAAGCAACAAAACCACACTTGCTTTGTTTTGCTTATTTTTTTATGCTTTTTTATTTTATGTTTGCTTGTAACTTTACGTTTGTACGTAGCTTTACTTTTTCCTCTTTTTATCGTTTTAATTATCTTATTGCATGTGATGTTCACCTATCATTGGTTAGTGCATTTATTGTTAAATTTAATTAGATCACTTTACTATAGTCCTTTTTAATGTTATTACCGTTGATGAATAAATAAATAAATAAATAAATAAGCTTTCCTAATGAGATGGCGCTGAACTGCCAAGTGCCTGAAATCATTTTGGAAAAGAGGTAATATTCTTCAAACTGCTAAACCGATTTCTTTTAAACATAGCTAAAACCACCGGAAGGAACCGATGAATCGGTTTGAGAGCTAAGATCCAACAAGACAGACACAGATACACAGACACACGGTCACACAGACACATAGACGTACAGGTCAAACTTATGACATCCCTCTTTTTCCGTCGGAGGTAAATCAAATTGAGATCTTTATAATCCGCCAAATAATATTAAACATATTTATGATTGTTTATCTCTCAAATAAATACGTCTTAAGGTATTACAATGAAAAGTGTAAATAATGATATTTGTGTTGTGATTTGAACCGTAAAAATTCATTACGTTGAATTATCTAAGCAGAAACATCTTTGTTAAGTAGGTATTGATGAAAATAATATAAAGACTCGTAGAGTAGGTACATACAATCAAGGACATATCATTTTGTATGAAATGTATAATATTTAGTCTTGTGATTAATTCAAATCGAGCTGTAATTAAAAGATCGCAATAAAATACGGTCGAACGGAAAATCTCCTCTTTTTTGGAATTAGTTTAGAGAATCTTCTCGTTATTAAGTAGTTTGCAAAACGTGACAGTAAAGCACTACAGAAACTTATGCCTTTGGAAGTACCTAGATACCCGATCGAGGATATTGGAATTGGATCTGGAAGAAAGATTAATGACGTGTCCTTTGTTCCGATTCCAATCTATCCCTACTAATATTATAAATGCGAAAGTAACTCTGTTTGTCTGTTTCAGGTCTAAACCACAGGAGAAACACACTTTGGGACACGATTTTTTTATCCCGGAAATTAATTAACGGGTGAAAAAAGGGAAGTTAACGTTAACGATTGCTATAATATTTTCGTAAAATGTCAGTGCGCTCAACTTTACTCATATTTTTATTTACTAACTAAGGTAGGCCACAATAGATCAGAGAGTGGCCTCATGAGGATATTAGTTCCCCATTTTCAGACATCTAAATTAATTCGACTTTCCGCGCATTGGCGCTTTTAATTTTCTCTAATTTATAAGCTAATTATTTATAAGTGCATTAATTGGGTTGGGTCTCGTTTGAATAGTTGGACAAATTTTGTATACGGAACGTGTCAAAAATGTGTCAAACTATTTAATCGAACCGCAATTGAAGCATTTATAAATCTTGATCATCTCTCAAGCAGACGAAGCTGCAGGCGAAAACTAGTACTCTATACCTACTTCGCTTCCTGTCTAACTTTTCTACTTACTGAGAATAAAATAATAAATTATAGAGAAAGTAAACACGCTTTGAGAAAACTAAGTGACTTTAAAAATACAACTAACGTAATTTAAAAGACACTGTGCTGTTAAGCGTTGAGGAGTTCCCTTGTATGTAGCCAATACAAAGCACATTATCCGGTCACACTGGTCACATAATTGATATCGAACCTTGATTTCTATGCGAATTTTCGAATATATGAAGCTGAAAATTTGAGTAAAAGATTCCGATACATACGTAAAATATACAGGTCAAGTAAAATAAACATTTTTGAAATCAAATTTTGTAACGAGAAAGGTATACTTGCGGAAACCGCTTCAATGGGGGGGGGGGTCCAAGTTTTTGACAATTTCGTGGTTTTCCAGCTGTCAAAGTTGTGTCTAATGTACAAACCGGGCGCGGTTAGCAGCGAAGCTTAGCTTAGCTTTGGTGGAAAGGCACCCTTACGATTTTGCTCTTAAATATTAGCTCTAGAAACATTGTGGAAATAAGTTTACTAAAGGGTAAATTCATTAAATACTAAATCTGAATCATCTGTATGTTTAGGGTAGAAAATTTGGTCAGCAATTTAAAATTAACTAACGTTTTCCTTCAATATAAACTTAATGTAAATAATATCTAAACAAAAGACGACTTAGTATGATACTCTGCCAATTTTATGGATATATCTGAACATCTCTATATACCTATATAAATAAAATTGAAGGGTCTGTCTGTGAGTTCAAAATTATATCATTTTGCTCAAAACTCCTTCGCGCGAACAAAGTCGTGGGAGCACAGCAAGTTTGATATCTATATTAGGTATAACTCGTATAAACGCGAGTGCCAGTGATTTTACCCCCGCAAAAGGATACCCTGTGAAAGGTATAAGTCATCCCTGACACCCACGCCCTAAAAAAGAGGATTTTTTACCTATTAAATTTACATAATATCGGCCCCCTCACTATGCAAACTTTTAAAGTGGCTACGTGACTAATTATGCGGAATTACGAAAACCACTTAACCTACAGAGATTAAAATTTTCAGGAAGGTACCTACCTCCCAAAAGTAAAAGTTGTCAATTACGAACGGGTTTTTTATAAATTAAGTAGGTACCTCCTTCCCTCAAGGCGATTAAATAGGTTTAAAAAGGTGTTAGAAATTAAGCATCGTTAGCAAAAGTTAAATACCTGCCTCAAGGTTTTTAGTAACTAAATTTTTACAAAAAGACCCGCCTTCAATACTGAAAAGAAGAGATAACTCAAAAACTACTCGTCATACGTCGTTCAAATTAAAATGGGACCAGACAAAAAGCAATAGCTTCAGAAATAAAATACATATATCATAATCGGTTTACCCAGTACATACTAATGGGTAACACTTATAAAACAAAAACAGTTAAAAAGACAACATATTCCTTTTCTTTTATTGCATTCGGTTAAAAAATTGTTTGAAAATTATAAGTCGCTTCATGATAAATATCTTAAACATCTTAGTCCTCAAATGTAGCAATGCTTTTGTGACCGGATTAGAATGAGACTGTTACACAGGACTTAGTGTCACTAACAGTCCCTGTCCACATCCTCACACTTATCAACAAACCAACCAACTAACATTCTAACAGCTAGCAGATCTAACTGGACTAACCGTCCTAGTCCCTAAATTGAGTCTTGTAATAGGCCATTGTTGTCATGGACGACAGCGGAAGGGTGGTGCTGTCTGCTGGTTTGCTACCTTAATTCCATAAACAAAAAAAACTTAAGTAATTCAATTACTGAATAATGTTAAACAGACCAAATGCTATGTTTTGCTTAAAATCCACTTAAAAATTAAATGGCCTGACCTGAAACCGCACTTACTCGGGAGTAGAGCACCGTTCGTCAACATAATTATTTTTCTTCGATCAGATAAATATTGTATACGCACCTTCAATCAAATTTTTTATTCAAACAATGCATAATTTAGTAGGAAAAGTTATAACGACAAATATTATTTAAATCGTATATTTTGCACGCAAAATCATCCAAATTCTCCGTAATTTTTCCTGTTTTCACGTCGATAACTTTTTAACAACTGTTCCAAGCTGTGCCCTAACTTGTCCTAACAACATTCATTACACAAAAGATAAAAAGAACAATGGAAGGTGACATGACAAATTATTGAAGCTATTTTTTAGTATTTCATTTATAAAACTTTACCTCGGGCCCAATTATGCCAAATTATTCTTTTTTTAAACTATTTGAATACCACGAAATTGAAGAATTAATAAATTGTCAGAATTAGACACCTGGTTGGTGACAATGGTGTCATTATGATATGGAATTTGACGGCGTTAAATAAAGTCTTTCACTAACTTTTTGGGGGTTGACTTGCCTGTTACACGTGTCATTTCCTAATTGATTTGACCCCAATAGTACAATTGTTTGAATTCCTCGGCTTCCCACTTGCTTCATTAATTGAATTGGGTAACGGTAACCAACGTCTTGCAAGGTTAATGTTAATTAGATTTGCTGTAGCGGTTAAGTTAAGAGCTTCGGAGTGCAACGTTAAAAATCTCGGCTTGAAGGCGTAGGTAGTTTTTAACCAACTTCAAAAAAAGAAGGTTCTCAATTCAACTGGATTTTATTCTTTTTTATTTGTGTTACCCCACACTGTTACTTTGTACCTGGTGAAACGATTTTGATAATTCTTTTATTCTTCGAAAGTTAGTGCTTTTCGTCTGTTCCTATTTTATCTATATGTAGGTACATAATTAAAATTACCCGTGGTCACGTTGGTTTGTCCCATTAACCTACATATATTGGTCTACATCTGACGGGCTGTTTTTGAGTTATTGTTAACAATACGTATTTAAATTATTTTCGTTGCCTCAACTTTTGACTGGGTGTTCCGATTTCAATAATTCAAGAGCTGTTGCTTGTCATATAATTCCATATAAATTTGAGCGACATCTCACGGATCGTTTTTGTGTTATTCTTACAAATTTAAACATTTTTATTAATGCTCTAGGCTTATCACTATTAATTACTAAGTACTTGATTTCTGCTTCCTTTAAGGGTTACCAAATTAACACGGATCAATTCTGAATTTCATGAACAAAAAACCTGTTATCCATAGATAGGAAAGTTCCAAGATACTGTCGCAAAATGTAATTAAAAGTCAGTTAGGTTTTCGTGCACTATGTCTCCGACAGACCGTATTATTGAACAATACAAATAATATAGCCAACATGTTCTGTACTTATCTCAAAAATTAAAAAAGTTGTGATAAATCCGGACATGGTAAAGCAACCTTTTGTAAACCTTTATTGGATTGATTGAATGCCTAAATCGAAGGTATTTCTGTTGTCAGCTAAGGTTCTTTTCGTACATGTTAGGCGAGTAAATTATATTACGGACTACTCGACCCGCCCTCGCTTCGCTGAGCGTTAAATGGGGAATTTATTATGTTTATAGCGTAGCATATCAAATTACATATGAATGTACATAAACTAAATACCTTATGGTGAAAACCCCATCAAAATCAGTTGCGTGGTTTCGAGGAAATGCACATACAGACAGAGACGGAGGGCGACTTTGTTTTATACTGAACTTTGATTTCGTGTATTGGGTATTTAGATTTCATTCGTACTGGTGTGTGTTTTTGCCAAACCACACACGAGACAATACATTTCAGTGGCTGCGAATGTGTTGTGTACGTTTATTTAGGTATTCGGATGTATTATTATAAGGAAATGTTTCACAACATAGCTGCTGTCACCCGATTGCGAGCGCTTTAATGCTTTCTGGATCTGGAGTTTATTGCCTCTTGTACCTACTGAGCTTTGTGACACTTTGTTGTTAGTATCCTTCGCTTGCTCGGTTATATATAATGTGGAGAAGAATAGAACGCTGATAAGATCAATGTTTCCTCTGGTCTATCATAATGATTTCTCAGAATAATGTTGACTTTCAAATAACGAATAGGTACAAAGGCCCCATTAAACGCCAATAGCAGCCCTTTCGAATGCAATGAAATGCAACGACCTAAGTTGGATTGGGCCCCAATCATTGGGGCAGACTTTTCGAAGATTAACTACATATTGCGGCTACCATGGACATATATACCTAGACCGGCCTTGCACGTTCGAATGTGCGTCAAGTTGGAACAATCCAATTTTGAATCGAATCGGTTTGTGCGTGAAGTTGGCGCGATGGAATTTTGTTACTATATTTGAAAACGAACAGATTACATAGTGATATCTCGCTTCCGCGTTTCGAAGTTTTAGTCGTGCTGTCTTTGTTACTCTTACATATGTCACGCGCCATTTTACTAAAGTTATTATTTTAGAAATAGTGAAGTTAATTTACAATTCAATGTTTACTTAATGAAATGTGATTCCTTTGGACTTTATTTGTGTTTCTTGAATTGTTAGAATATTTCTGAAGGCACAGGAAGCCATATTTTCTACATTTGCGGACGTAATTACTGAAATCAATTTTGCGTAAGGAAGATGTGTACCTCGCTGCTGTCTACAACAGACTGACTTGATCAATCACTCAATCACACAACCTAATGTTGACCACTCGTCGTGCGCCTTATGTATGTTACGGGCCCATCTAGACTTCTACATCCATGGCGGCTACAACGAACAAGACATCTCAATGGAACAAGATGTCGCGTCGCTAAGGCGCATTATGACTTCCTGACGATTACTGTATAACTACATGTAATATGTGTATTTTAGTCTGGTGCCGTAATCATTTTTAGCGTTATAATCAACTTGTTATTGCCGTGCGGGTTGGAAGCAGGTTGTTTCGACTGATTTCCAAGCAAATTTTTATCACCAACATTACCCCGTTAGGAATGGTATATGACAAAAATTGACGTCGTCGAACTATAGAGTAGGTATCTCCTTGTCAAACATTCGCCAAACATGACTTTTCGCTTTAATATATTTATATCCTATATAGAAACACTATCCACTAAACTTATGAACGCCCAATTTTGAGGTATAAAGCGCAACCTTCATAGACGCAAAATTAGCAGCCACTTGTTTGCCCGTAAGCGTAAGATAATTTTTCTTTGGATTTTGCGCAGGAATTTCATAACAGTAACTCAATTTCTTATTCCTCGATCAAGTTTTCTCCATCCTGGCATGGCGAGTATTTATCATTTTGTTGCTAACAGCCAGTGCGGAACACGCGATTTGCTTTGTTCGTTATGTATATTTCCTGGAATAGATTGCCTGCGCCGGAGTTCCGTCCAATCATAAAGTTGGTCTCAGTGTCACGGGAGAATAAGCTTTTACTAGGTTTATACGCTTTGCCATCCTAAGGTATTCACGACTTATAAGTAGAATAATATACCGTTTCTTATACACCAAAATACTTGCGTGTACAGACGTACAGTTTACGGAATTTTCGCCATGGATTCCATCGAAAAGCATCTATGGGTTCTACATTTTAGCGGCCAACTACAGAGTACGAAATATTCCTTGTGAATATCCTAGCCAATGAGCACACATCGCACACATCACAATACTTCTTTGCGGCTTCTCTGGGGTTCTGGTGGTGTCCGAAGGTAACTAATATCTTAATTACTTCTTTATTTTTATTATAAAACTTACATTGACTAATTATACCATGTTCCTTAAAATAGGGGTGCGTGTAAGTTGCCCCTAAGTTTCATTGATATAGCTCTCGACATTATCTGCTTCTAGTTCTAGTTTACTTCATCTATTTTATCCTTTTTGCAAACAAAAAAACAATATTATTAAAACTCCACGAGGGTTTTTATACCAATGTAGGTACCTACTATAGGAAAACATTAAATGCTCAAAAAAGAGTTACAGACTCTGTTATACTTTATTTAAGACTAGCTTTCCACCCGCGCCTTCGCCCGAGTATTTTTTTAAATTTTCATGCCCTATGTCAACCTTTTAGGGATTGGTTTTTGAAAAAATCGGTCAAGCCGTAAGGATTTTGCACACAAACTTTCATCCCTATTTGGAGCCTTAAGGGGTTGATATTAGAAAAACGAAGTAGCCTATGTGTGAGCCTGGTTCTAAAACTATTTTCATTCCGAATTTAGCTGTGAAAGAAACTGCCTCCAAAGATGTCTGTGCAAGCAATCAGACAGACTTTCGCATTCATTATATTAGTATGGAGTTATAGATATGACTTACTTATCTTAAATATCACAAAACATTACCTATACAAACTACAACACTTAAATGCTACATGGGCAACAATTCCATTTCCACACTTACCTACATTAAAAGAATAAAGAATGAAATAACTTCTCGTCTAGAGCATAAAATCAAGAGCTTATTTAAAAGCACATTTACGTCCTTTATTTTCTTAATCTTTGTAGTACGAGTATTTCAGCTATTACGTGAACAATATGGTCATTAAATGTAAATTTGCTTTTGTTTCTTGTTTACGGATGACATTAAACTGTTGACGGTTGCTATATACAATAAAATCATTTAACGTCCATGTCCTTACATAGTAAAAGAATTCATGTAATATTATGTAGTACTTGCAGCGATCAAGGTTTGAACAAGATAATTTTTTTATGTTCATTGCCGACAAAGAAGTGGGCGAACCATCTGATGATAAATCAACGTCGCCCATGGAAAGCACCAATAGCGAATATATCATCGAACAAGAGATATAGAAGAGGAAATAAAGGAAATATTGGATCAAACCTCTAACCGAAACACAACAAGTCGTTTGACGGCCGGTCGAGTAAGAGGATGGTAGTTAGCAAGGCAGACTTTAACCCTACCACCAAACAGAGACCATTTCCATGAATACTCTTACACTAGACTGCTAGTGGCTAGTGGGTCTGAGCTAAGTATTCTAGCCGAAAAACCAACTATTTTAGGACTACCAAATATTTTTATTCATTTATAGAATCTAGCTTACCTAGAATGCATTTAACAACATTAATGAGGATATGCATTTATGCAAACATTAATTACGATGGCAACACAGGTCAATAACAGATTAATAACCTTTCCAAGAATGGGCCTACGTGTTACGCCATGTACATAGCTCAAATGGGAATTAATGAATATTAGGTGTTAATAACGATAATTTGAAAATTAATTTTTTTTATAGCCTGAAGGGCTGACGTAAAAGCAGACGAGCCACCTGATGGTAAGTGGTCATCGTCGCCTATAGACACGAGCAACACCAGGGGAGTCACCAGTGCAACGCCGGCCCTGAAGGAGAACTCTTTTTACCCCATTTTGACAGCAACGGGGAAGCACTGGCAGTCAAGCTAGATATCACTAAGGCCTTCGACCGGGTCTGGCACAGGGCTCTTCTCGCGAAGTTACCATCTTACGGTCTCCCTGAGAGGTTATGCAGTTGGGTAGCCAGCTTTCTGTCTGAACGACATATAAAGGTCGTAGTCGGCGGTTTTTGCTCAGATTTGAAACCCATAAACGCTGGTGTTCCTCAAGGGTATGTGCTGTCTCCTACCCTGTTCATTCTGCATATCTATGACATGCTGGAGCGTGCAAATGGCATGCATTGTTATGCAGGTGACAGCACGGGAGATGCCTATTATGCAGGCCCTGCAATTGCCTCTCGGTCACAAGTGGAGGATAGCAGAATCAAACTTGTGTCGGAAGTAGAGAACTCTCTGGAGAAAGTGTCGGAATGGGGTCGACTATATTTAGTTGAGTTCAACCCCACGAAGACACAAGTTTGTGCGTTTTCCGCCAAGAAAACCCCATTTGTCATGGCGCCTCAATTCCAGGGTACCACGCTCACCGTTGGTAAAAGTATTGGGATTCTGGGCGTTGACATTTCAAGCGAAGTGCAGTATCGGAGTGTTCTTTTTTGCAGGTGGTAGGGCCTAGAGCTCACCCGGGGAAGTACCAACGCCCGCCATGGTACTTAGTACCATTCCTACCGTGTAATAATTGTTTTAAGAACAATTGTGTTCCGGATAGGAAGGTGTGGAGCTGGTTATACTTTTTTAGAGGCGACCATCTCAGTCCTCAGGGGTAGCAACGCATCTGTGACCGAATTAGAATGAGACTCATTGAGTCTAGTTCTGGGTCGGTCACAGTTGTCATGGGCGGCAGCGGATTATGGTGCTGCATGCTCGTTTGCTATCTTAATTTCATAAAAAAAACTGGTAGCTAAATCCAAATTGGCCTCCAAAAAGCTTGGTGTCCTAAACCGAGCAAAGCAGTACTTCACTGCGAGGGACCTACTGATGCTTTATAAAGCACAGGTCAGGCCTCATATAGAGTACTGCTCTCAACTCTGGGCAGGGGCGCCACATTGCCAGCTTAGTCTTAGTGAGTGCTAGGAATTGTTCGATTTGGTGCCAACTTCGCCCTTCCATCATCACACCACTCGCCGAAGATTGAAGTTTCATCCACATCGCTTGGACTCGTGGCGAACGACTACGGCCCGTTTTTCACGATCGTTTTTGCCGCGAACGTACAAATTGTGGAATGAGCTTCCTTCTGAGGTATTCCCAGAGCGCTATGACGTGGGGTTCTTCCAGATAGGTGTAAAAAGAGTTCTCCTTCAGGGCCGACGTAGTACTGGTAACTCCCCTTATGTTGCTCGTTTCCATAGGCGACGATGACCACTTACTATCAGGTGGCTCGTCTGCTTTTACGTCAGCCCTTCAGGCTGTAAAAAAGGCCACTAATGTCTTTTCAAAATTCTCGCGACCCATGCCAATACCGCCCGCGACCCGGATTTGGGTCGCGACCCGAGGTTAAGAAACGATGGTCTACAGTCGCTCACAGAGATTATCTATTGAACCGAAGATAGATAAGGGTCCGGACCCGTGCTCCACCTAGGTTCTCCACCTGGGTGGAGCCTACGATTAAGTCTAAACGCTTCTTAGCGTACATTTCAACACAATACAAACTAAATAATTATTAAACTTTTAATAAAAAAAACAACTGATTTCAAAACTGATAAGTAGAGATAACTCCAAAAATACGCGTCGGATGTCGCTCAATTTTACATGGGACGTGAAGCACAAAGAAAGTTTCGCGATAAAGTTTTCGCGGCTCTCAACACAAAAAATAAGCTCCTTTCGCTGAATAAGGTGCGCATTTTCTCGTTTGTCGGTTAAGTTCTCATTTCACAACTTCTCGATGTTGGAGTTTTAAAAAGTTATTAAAGATGGTTCAAAAATAAAAATAATATATGTTGAGAAGTGTTGGGATAATTACTCCGGTGTAATTATAACAACGAACACGCACGAGGAATTTCAGCTAAATCTATGGTAATAGGTACCTACCTACAAATGATTACCAACACTCTCGTCTTCAGAACATAAAGTTATCATTATCAGTCACATTCACATGTCTAGCCCGGTCGAAAGTCAAATCTGGGACTCTTCGGTTCGGAGGCACAGCCAATTCCAACGTTTTAACGAAATTTAAAAAGTCCACTCGCACAAAAACGACTCATAAACATTGATTTAAGTATGTATCCACGAGGACCTATGGACCTTCTATTTTTACGTGTGTTCAAAGATTTATTCGTGGTTTACGAGCCAATTTTGATAATTCTTTTTTGTTGGAAAGAAAATATTCCAAGGGTCCAGGCATAACATGACAAGGACACCAGGATCTGATGACAGCACCCAACAGAAATCACGTGAATCTTTAGAAAATTGCAAAGGCAACTAGTGTGTTTATTATGATTTCAGTATGTATTAAAACACTACAATTTAATGAAGGTCTAGAGTCGATCTGATGAAGCCGGAAGACAGTCGAGGAAAACTTTTTTTTTGATCTTAATTAATTTGTAGTGACAGAAAATTTACACCTAGATAGGTTAAATAGAGCGCCATCCGGCGCGATCATTAGATTAATCAAAGCAATAACCCTACAAATTATCTATGCATGTAAATAAAATATTAAACGCTAACACACTCATACCCCGCAGTAGGTTACTAGGTACCTGTTCGCGGGTGGCATGGACTACACATATAACACATTAAAAACAGCAGACTTCAGCATATAGAAGTAGAGATAACACAAAAACTACCGTCAGACGTTACTCAAATTTATATGAGACTAGCTTTTGCCAGCGGCTTCGCCCGCGTGAATTTCGTTTAAACTTCACCCCTTTATTTCACCCACTTAAGTGTCATAAGCGTAAGAGTAGATAAAATATAGGTATACTTAATCAGAAAGCTTCGAACTGCTAAGCTATCGGGAGTTACACGTGTTATTGTGAGTCAACCATAAAAGATAGACATATGCTGTCGTGGAATATTTTTTATATAATTTTAAGGAGAACATTTCCGTCATACATGATTTCTGTGTAGCTTTAACCATTAGGTAAGGTTGCACACGCGACGGAAGCTTAAAAAATGGAGTAACTTCTCCCGTTTCCCCAACATTTCCCTTCACTGCTCTGCTCCTATTGATTGTAGCGTGATGAAAAGTATACTATAACCAGCGCGGGAGTATGAAAAATAATTGTACCAAGTTTCGTTAAAATCCGTCGAGTAGTTTTTGTTTCTATAACGGTTATACATCCGACAGACAGACAGACAGACAGACAGACAGACAGACAAAAATTTTATTGATTGCATTTTTGTCATCAGTATCGATCCCTAATCACCCCCTGATAGTTATTTTGGAAATATATTTAATGTACAGAATTGACCTCTCTACAGATTTATTATAAGTATAGATTAGACGACAAGAACTAACTTCTGAATTAAAAATCCTCAGAATCAGTTCACCAAGTAAAATACTGGATATTAAAAGTTAAATACAATACAAATATTATTTATACTTAGAGGATAACGCGGAATTACAAAAAAATATATTTAAGTACAATTATAATTAAACCAAGACACATTTATATCACTAGCAGTTAGTAGGGCATTCGAACCACTTTTATTTCACAAGAAGATAAGACGAGACGAAACTACATTAAGAACATCCCTGATGCGGTACTGGTTAGAAAGGCAGAGAGAAGAAGGAAAGAAAGAAAGTACCAGCCCTCAAGCCGTCAGTTTATCAGGCAAATTCCACAAAAAGATACATAAAATTTCCATTAGGTATTATTGACTGCAATATTAATCATTTAATACGAAATTTTACAAGGCAATGCTTTTAGGTCTAATTCTAATCTAATATCTTCGAATACAAAATTGTGTGCGTCTATGAGTTTTATTACAATCGTTGAAAGTTCGCTGTAAACACTCGAGAACCGTAGGCAATCAGTCATGTTCTTTTTTTAAATTTTAGTGTGTGGCCTTGGCGTGCGGATTTATGAATGTAAATCCAAATAGTTCATTATGTGAGCGAATGCCAGCGATCTGTTCAACTGACGGAACCTTGATGAATGGTCCACACTCTAAAATATCTTCTACCATCCGCGATGACAGCCGTAGAGCAAGCCTAGTGTATTTGCTGTATTATATCGTGTAAACAGTTTTGCTAGCACAGTTTTATGATCTTAAAGTATTTTAATGTTTTGGGAACGTGAAATGATTAGTTTTCATTGTATTGTTTTATAAATTAGTTGTTTTATCTCGCGGCTTTGCCCGCGTTAATTTGACATAATCCTTATTTAATATTATAAATGTGAAAGTGTGTTTGTTTGTTTGTTTGTGACTCTTTCACGTCGCAACATGGCTATTATATGGTATGGTTTATGTGTGTGGGGATAGTTAGGAGGGTGGAAAGTGACGTAGGCTACTTTTTACCGCGGAAAAACATCTCATTCCCATGGGAAGATCGATGTTTTGTTAGTTGGTAGATATTTATTTCCGGAGTTGTAAATAGATGGCGTTAGTAAAATTCATTTGCAAGTTTTGAATCACGCTATCAAATACTACATGTAATTTACTTAAGTCATAGGCAAATGTTACAGGCTACTTTTTAGCAGAGATTCCTACGGGAGTGGGACCTACGCGGCTGTAACCTACAGGTACTGAAGCGAAGCGCGGGCGGTTCTCTAGTATTTCGATAAATAACTGTTTTTAAAGTATACCAAAAGAGGATGTGTTTTCGCGATGAAAACTATTCTACATGCTTTTATTTTAAGGGTCTCAAACTATCTCCATACCTAATTTACACTACAAACTTTAAAGTCTAAAGGTTAAAGCGCTACGTAAACTTGGTTCCACTCAGAAACAACTCATAGAATGACGTTGAATTATGAGCTTTATGTCATGTTACTAACGGTTGTTGGTTGTATTTCAAACGCAGAAATTGAACCGCAAGAAATATTATTGGAACTTCAAAAGTTTTGATGACATTACGAAGTTTGTTATTAAGTTGATCAAGAATTAATAAAACTTAATTTATCGGATTTAGAAGACGGTAAGAACATTTTATATCAGCGATATTAGAATCAATCGTTTAGGATTTTTTACTTTTAATTCATACATTATTCAGCTATGTGGCTCAAGTGTTCTAGTTAAATATAGGTATAAATATCTACCTCAATTGTAACCTCATAAATCCATGTTTTAATTAGTTATTTCTAATCCTGATCTATTTTTTAATGTTGTTTAGTGAAATGTTTAGTTTTATGATTATCTACTATTAGCAAATCGCCCCGTACTATATAAAATCTTATAATTGTATAATAATAATATATTATATTATTGAACTTCCAACAAGGCTGTTGTCTAACCAATCAATGTAAAGGAACTAGATCCATAATCAATCTATAAATAAACATCAAGTTTTCCCAACGACCCAAATGATAAATTATGTATGTATGTATCTACATATGTATATAGCTTTGCAAAACTTGTGCGTATTCTGAATGAAAATACCTACATTTTCCATCAAAGATTTTCAGTTCAGATTCGATGGATAATCGGCCAATGTTAATGTCCAATGTTAAGGTCGCCAATGTTCATACCACGGGTTCTTACCGTATTATCCCGTAATAGCAACGTACTTTACGTAACTATGAATCATATCTAACATAATAATGAATACCAGATTAGGTCGAATATAGCTGACTGAACCTAGTTGTTATGTTTATGTTTCAACTGGAGTTCAGGTAGGTATTAAGTATACCTTCATAAGGGAATTTCCTTAAAACTGTTTTTAATGGACTTATAGTCAAATGATAATTTTTATGGACAAGTAGGTACCTACTAATAATATAAAGTGACGGATGTGCATTTTGTGCATGGGCTACGCAAAAGTCGAAATCTGATTAGGTATCAGGTAAAGGTACTATCACAAAACCTATTTGATTTGCTCTTCGATTTCATTAACTTGTTATGTCGTAGATATAAATATGAATATTCACAGGAAGTTTTAGCGCATGTCTACTAAGTAGTAGACATTCACTAAGCACGCATTTTGTGATATTTCTCCTCTAAGAGGGTCAAATAGGGGCTTAAAGTATGTAGGAAAGTTTGTTTGAAAATGTTGAACCAAAGTTTGAGGCACCTGAATAGTTTC
This sequence comes from Hesperia comma, assembly GCA_905404135.1. Classification (NCBI taxonomy): domain Eukaryota; kingdom Metazoa; phylum Arthropoda; class Insecta; order Lepidoptera; family Hesperiidae; genus Hesperia; species Hesperia comma. The sequence goes on along the minus strand of FR990021.1, from coordinate 5,963,477 downwards.
CGTCGTAAGCCTTCTGAATATATATGTACATTGTACATTGTACCTACCACATATTATGAGATTGATAAAGAACAATCGAAAATGCTGTTGGCAAAAGGATACAATTTAAAATTGCTGAAAAACATTGCATTGCATTTCGACACTAACGAGATGTAATCTCGTCCTCGTTTAGTATACCTTGAAAATGAAATGAATTTAATCCGAAATTGATTTTTTTAGCAACCTCTGAAATCAAACAACACTGTGCAACTCAAACACCAATTTATTTTCTTAAAACTAATGCACACTATCACTTCTTCACACAATACAATATCCGTAATTACTACACAATACTCCGACTAACGCTCTACTCTTGACCGCGGTCGTTATTAGAATCCCCTAGTCAAAATTCCTCCCGCCCTCTATATCTAGCGTCAACCATTCTATCACTAGCGCCAATGTTGCCAGAGTGTTTAATCTTAATAAAATGAGTTTAGTAATTATTTTTTTATTGGAATTAACAAAAACGTTACAAAATTAACAAACATCTTACAGTTTTAACAGGCACTTTTTGGAAGTCAAACTACGCCATCGCTTCAATAAATCCCTGACTGGCAAAATATATATTTTTCTTTTTAAAGAAAACCGTTTCGGCGTTCTATTGAAGATGAAGAATGCATTTGTAAAGTGGCTCTATTGTCCGAGTTGAGTAGTGAACATGTTATGATGCGAACTTGTCAAAGTAAACTATTTTTAGTGTGAAATGTTATCTTATATTATTCCAACTAATTTTTTGTTGTAAGAACCGAGGTTTGATATCTTTGAATATGGCTCCTCCACCTCAATAAAAAACAGTTTTATAATATGGCGTATAGAGATACAGAATCTATGGACTTTATGGACTCGGAATCTAGTGCATTATAAATATAATACATACACAATTCACAATGGAATGAGTATTTAGGTAGGTACAACTAAAAAATAACTTAAAAATGGTTGGCTACTGTCAACACGCTTTGAAATATTAAAAAAGTAACTTTTAAAAGTTTCCTGGGAATTTAAAATGTACCGACTCTACATTTAAATTCCCACGAAAAACTGCATGCGCATATATATGGCTGTGGAATCCAGTATTTTCTTTGACATCTGAACATAATAAAACATTATAGGTGCTGGTATGTACTTACCTACATGGAAAACGATAAATATTTATTTCCAATAACATCTGAAACGAGTTAACAATCATAACGTTTAACTTGGAACTGCATTTCCTTTTCCACTGGAAATTGGCTGAAAATTTTCGAATAGGCAACTTTCTCTGAAACTATGGGTAAAGAAACATTTTCATTGTGATTGTTTTATATTTTCTGTTTTTGCCTATCGGGGCCCCGCCTTAAGATATAAAAGTGAGTTTAATATAAAAACGATTAAGTGTATTTGTAAATAATCTTATTATAACAATTTCTAATATCATTACACAAACCATGTAATATAGGATTGTTGCGGTAATAAACCGATCTAATTTGATTACTTAATCATAATGCATTTGCATGGAGTAAACCCGTTAATTGCCACCACGTTGCTCCAGTGGAGATAGGTTGAAGGGTCAGTGTTCAATCTAAGTACCTATTGGAAATTTTTACGCCGCCCGAAATATATTTTTCCTCGTATTTTGTCCTTCATACAAATATGTCACTCCTTAACGAGTGGGAATAATTAAATCATGTTTAAAGATATTGATTATTAGTAATATCAACCTAGCAAAACCAGTCTATCATTAACACAATAATGTGTCTCGAAATCAACACATGCAACTCCTTACCGGTGGAATGTAACTGAATAGTGTTTAAAGATATTCGTTGTTAGTAATAATTACTGAGTGAGGTGACTAATGAGAATTGAGGTGGTCGCCTCTAAAAAGTAGGTATGTGTAACCGAGCTCACAACTTTATATCCAAAAGACAATTGCTGTTAAAAGAATAATCATGACGGTAGAAATTGAACTAAATACTTCCCCGGATTAACTCTAGGCTCTTCGACTTCTTTACGATACAACGGCTATAGCTATAATAAATAGTATATAGATAAGAGTAGTGACGGTGTGCGAAAGGGAACGGCTTTTTCTCTAATGCCGTTAAAGTTGTACTTAAGTAGTAGGTATTACCAAGGAATCTGTTTGCAAAAAATGTTTTCAAAATGTTTGGGGTTATTAAAAGCTAGTGATATATAATACGACAAAGCAAAACCATACAGTAGATAATATTTACGGCGCTCCGTGCATTGCCTGTGATGATAAGCTGACGGATTTGATGTATTGGTCTAATTTGTGAAGCACGATTCAATTTTCATATGAAAATAAAAGGTCGCATAATATTATTTGTAAAAACAACATTAATAAAACTTAATTAAACAACCTCGTTTATGATTTCATATATTTCTTACCAAAACAAAATCAAAAGAGAACTTAATTACTAAAATTCCGCTTAAATTAATCTTTATTCTACTAATGTTGAGAAATTAAAGATAATAATAACAATTGTATGATAGTTACGTTACATCAAGAATACCTATATAAGAATCACGTAATTATGTAGCTGTCATATTAATACCTTTTTCTTATAATAAAGCGCTTAAATTCCATGTGGCTAATTAGTTAACGGTGGCCAATAATACTTCAGTTTCCCCTCAGTCATAATAAACACAGTGCTTAAAGGGCCAATTTAAAAAGAATTAAGTTATAAACATAAATTATCGGGAATGAATAGGTATATCTATATTCATCTGACTAAAAGTCTATAGACTTTCAGTCTGCGCACTGAAGTCTGTAGGTACGGATGGAAAATTCAAATAGTTGCGTAACGAAATGGAAATATATGCTATTGGGTGAGCCTAGTCATAGATGCGCGCTTATTGGTCAATTACAGGTTTATTATTTGCAGCCCATAGTCAGGTAAATCAACGGTCATTTGAGGTATGTCCGATGTTCTAGTGTCAGATGTCTAGCGAATTTTTAGATTTCCTCATTTTTAAGTTTTAGTGTAAAATACCTATATTAATTTCTTAGCGCTCTTGTGTTTTGTTGCGATTTTTTACATCAGCTATATTAGGGATATCGACACGCCGCCATAGCAAATCCTACCTATAGTAGGTATATAATGTAATGAGCAACATCTGTGTAATCTGTGTTGAAGGTATGTAAGCCATGTAACATATCCTAAAGGTCTGTATAATGAAGTCCCTTTCGTCATGCTGGGTCACGACTGAATGTGATGTACCTACCCTCCTAATTAGTCCAACTTCGAGAGCCGGTCCCTGAATGAATGAAATGGAATACGTGGATTTAAACAATGTCGGATTTTATAATTTACCTACCTATATGAATTTATTAATTGGATGTGAATAATTTGTTAATTGATGGAAAAAGCTTTTTTCAATAATATAGTTCTTTATTTATATTATAGCATTGATGTATAAGTATCTAGATGGATAATCGAATCCGCGAAGACCTGTCAAAAAAGCTGCGCCAACTATTGGCGCAGAAGTACTTTCCCGCCAATTAGTGCCGATCGCGCCGCTTTCGTGTCACTACGTATTACGCGCGCAATTTAAATAAACAAATAAGAGGGATAACATGACGAAATGTGCTATTAAACTGTGCCAGAATTATAAAGGAAGGGTAAAAAGCTCAAAAAACATCACATATCATAGGCAAGTAACCAATAAACATATTTTTAATTAAATTTCAATTTTGATTTTTATTGTAACCAAATTACGTCATTTTTTTGTCAGTGTTGCTAGTTTCTATTTTTATGCTCCCGACTTAACATCATTTTTGTGGGTATATAAATTGGTTTATGGTTACGTGTATATTATTTAGTTCATGTACTTTTATAAATCGATTAAAGAAAGGTGGTGTTTACCAATACGTTTGTGTTTATTTATAATAATATAACATTAATATTCGTATGTTTATGAGCCCATTTTAATGATTATTTTTGCATTGGGTCGAATAAACCACTTTTAAAGGTACAAGAGTAATGTGAAAAGGAGACGATCCAAAATTGTATGTAGTCTGGGCCTGGTTTTGTACCAGTGATAAAATAAGATAAAAAAGAAAAATAAACCATTTTTGACTAATCAAATCCACGAACTCAGCTTTATTTCATTGCAAAAAATATTTATTAACTCCACGTGACGAAATTATTCTACATAATGGCGGGCAGCAGACCAGAGGATTCATAATTTTTGACGTATGACGTTAGCTGTCAATATGCCTTCTCTATGCTTGAATGATGCTTGAACAATGGCTCGAACTCAGAGTGAAGGACGCCATCTTGCAAGTGTTGCAAGTAGTACCTACCGAATAACTCGAAATTAATTTTATTTTAGCAATTCATTTATTGCGATTTGTGAATTTATTATATTTTTAATGAACTTTCTGTATTTTTTGGTTTTTCATGGTTTAGTGTACAAGATCAGGCCCAAAATGGACCATCTCCTTTTCTAAAATTGTAAAGTTACCGTCTCAGATTAAGGTGAAAATTTGAAGGGAGGACGGGTTCTACACTCTCATTCGTCCCCCCAAACTAAATATTGCTCTCATAAAGTACTTACTTTTTTAAAATTATTTTTCTAAATCTCTAAAAATTTTAAGGTTATGTGGTCTCATTGGTTAATGTGTAAGCGCTCGAAGTCTTAAGTGTATGTATATGTGTGTGTGGACGTGTGTGTGTGTGTGTGTGTGTGTGTGTGTGTTTTAAACTACATTATAAAAAATAAATAACTTAAGTAGATCTAATTTGATTTTTGGGCCTAATTTTGAATCGTGACATCTCCGGCGCTGCGGAAGATGCAGCCAAACAGGCAAACAGGACTAACAATAGCGAAAAAGTAATTTGGGGGGAAAGTTGGGGGAGTCACCAACCTCTCCTCCAAAAAATTTCAGCTTAATTTGAGGTAGTCACTTTATAATTTTTGGAAACTTGATTTTTTTATAATAAAAAAAGTATGCATTTCCTAGATTTAAAAATGGTGGGGGGAAGATGTGAGCGTCAGCCCCCTCCCCCCCTCAAATTTTTAGCTTAATTTGAGGTGGTAACTTAATTAAAGAAGAGCCAATTATTTACGTTACCTATCTAATTTAATAAAAAAATTACTTGGAAAGTTAATTACATGCATATCATTAAAAAAAACTTCAATAAATAAAGGAGATGGTCCATTTTGGGCCTGATCTTGTACACTAAACCATGAAAAACCAAAAAATACAGAAAGTTCATTAAAAATATAATAAATTCACAAATCGCAATAAATGACTTGCTAAAATAAAATTAATTTCGAGTTATTCGGTAGGTACTACTTGCAACACTTGCAAGATGGCGTCCTTCACTCTGAGTTCGAGCCATTGTTCAAGCATAGAGAAGGCATATTGACAGCTAACGTCATACGTCAAAAATTATGAATCCTCTGGTCTGCTGCCCGCCATTATGTAGAATAATTTCGTCACGTGGAGTTAATAAATATTTTTTGCAATGAAATAAAGATGAGTTCGTGGATTTGATTAGTCAAAAATGGTTTATTTTTCTTTTTTATTTTATTTTATCACTGGTACAAAACCAGGCCCAGACTCCATACAATTTTGGACCGTCTCCTTTCCAACTACAAACTGCGTAAAAAATATTAATTTAATTAACTTAGCTGGTTTATTACAACATTAACATAAACAACTGTAATTAAATTAAGTAGGGTTTTTTATTTATTCATGAAAATAACCACTCCATAAATTAAGTTTAATGTGTGATTTATGGGAAAATTTTAGTAACTGGTATCATTGATCACGCAACATAGACACTAGACGAACGTGAAAAACATCGCCTGCACGCACACATGCTTGATATTGTTGCCGTGTTTTTTTTGTCTTCATTGTAGGGCGACGCTCAATCTACCTATTTATTGCATCATTGTATTATAGGTATTTCATAGGTCAGTTTTTAATAGAGTAAGGGTTAGTCTTGACACTTAGGACTCTTAGGATCAACGCATGCCATTGAGATATGTGCGCAAGCTTAAAACAACCTAGCTAAGAACTTGAATAATTTTATTTAGTTTTATGATGGCACGTTAAATTTTAATATACAATTCTAAGAGAAATCTCCGGCTGAAGAAACGTTAAAATGTTGACATCAGCGCCTTAAAGATAACGTGCTCTTAAATAGCTATTACGCAAAGAGAGCGCAGAATTTTCTACTTAGCTTCGAATAATTAAGTAGGTTTTCAGTGCGTGAGACTAGAAGGAATTTAGAATATGTTATACGTTTTTATAAAATGAGTGTTTTTTACAAATATACTTACTGTATATATTACCTATAATAATTAAACAATATTTGCTTTTGGATCTATCAGTAGAACTTCAACTGCACCAACGAATTTGTTCTCGTTGGAATATTTATATATTCTAGTAGACAGTAGTAGTAGTAGAAAGTAGACTATCATCATAGAATGTATGTTTATCAAATAATTGGTTTTGCAAAATACTTATAAGCAAGCAACAAAATCAATATCTGACTAAAATACCAATAGCTTCAACCCTTTAACGACCTACTAAGAACTCTACTAAAGACGGGTGTCTACTCATCATCTCTCATCTCTCTGTACTCTCCACTCTGCTTCTATGCAGAGTGATGGAGAGGTTAGTAACCAACATAAATACCTAACGGACGTGCAAGCCGCCCAAAGACCTCCGACATACTCTTAGCAAATGGGACAGACGGCTTTATGTGCCTCCGAAGCCCGGAAGTGCTAAAGAAATCTTTACCACTAGCAGTCAACCATCTAACAAACGACAACATCCGCAGTTGCATAACTTTGTCAACGGATCGACGCAAACCACCGGGCTATAAGCGCAAAAAAACCTACAAAACCACCTACTAAACCGAAATGAAAAGAAAGTTGAATTAATTAGTTACACGATGTTTTTTAGTTAAAACTAAAAAATACTTTTGTGTTTGGTTCCGCTGCAATACCTATTATGATTAGTGGCGTACATAATTATTAATCTGCGATGTTATGAATGGCTCCACAGATTACTCTAGTGCTAGTTTATGAAGGTAGGTACTAAATTATCTCTGAAAGAACATTATACTACGAATAATAATATGCTACGCTACGAAAAAATTATACTACGCTACGAACCTGGTCTCTGTGTTTCGTGCTACGAACATACGCTCAATAAGACATTCAAGTTTGCCAAGTCATTGTTTTTCCTAGACGGTGTCCTACATAGCACCGCGAGTGTACGAAAACCTAATTTAAGATTATTCTTTTAATAAAACGCTTAGAGACAACATATTTGATTGCTTTTCGGAAACTTAAAATTGGTTCTACTATCCAAAAGAAAAATAAACCATTTTTCATTAAAACTCCGCGCCAGTCCTTTATAAAATAATATTAATAAAACCCTAATTTGTTTTTATTGTTTTTTTTGTCGATAAAAATCTGTCTATTTGTTCCAATTATTTTTAACCAACTTAAAAAAAGAGAAGGTTCTCAATTCGTCTGTATGTTTTTTCGTCTTATGTGTATTACCTCATAACTTCGTACCTGGGTACTACATAACCGATTTCGATAATTCTTTGGACATTCGAAAGCATGACTGCGGTCTGGTCCCATTTTAATTTCAGCGACATCTAACGGTCTCATCTTGAGTTATTCTGAATAATGTGAATTTTACTTATGCTAAGTTTTGACTGGATGTTCCGATTTTGATAATTCTTTTTTGTTCAAAAGGTAGTGCTTGTCATATTGTGGTAGGTAGGCTTATAAATTGGAGCGACATCTGGCGAGTGGTTTTTGAGTTATCTCGTCTTTGAAGTCGGTTATTTTATGGGAAAAAGTTAGTTATTATCCATGTTATGATCACTCACACAGTTTAATAAAAAATAAATATTTTTGTTACTGCGGCCCCTGCGGCTTACCTATATGGTAATTCGAATTGACCCGTAAAGGTAGGTATCTGGCGTAGACATGAGCGGCCCCGACGTATACAGTAAGTACAGTATGATCATGTTATACGCGTGATTCTGAGAAGACATCCGTACTCAATAGTAGGTCATGATGGGTTAAGATTATGATACTCGTGATAGCATAATTGTTCTATACGCGCCGGGCCCATAAACTATACTATTGGACGCTCGATGTGTGCCTGGGAAAACTATTGAACTATTCTATACGACGCGCATAGACATTTGCTATTCACTGGGATTGACGCCGCCAATCTGCCCACCGCGTGCCGGTTAAGATCGTGAGGAGGTGCGGGAGAGAAATAAAATACCGTTGTGACGTTCAAGTTCTAGCTTAGTAAGCCCGCGCCTGTTCTGCCGCCGCCCTGTATATTGTTTCACTATTTTCACTATTGCCTTCTTTCTATTTTCTTCCTGTTTTCTTCACTGACAATAATGAAAAGCGTTTTGGAGGGATTCACTGAAACCCTTGCTGTCTAAAGTGTAGATGGCATTAAAAATCATTTTCGTATCTAGGGTAGACTGGGTACGGTTGAAACGATTTGGCTTTAATTGTTCGTAATTTTGTTGTTTATAAAAAGAATGATGATGATGACATATTAAATTGAAGAGTGGATCTTTACCTACAATAGGGCTATACTATTTAGTTCTGGTGGGTGCTATTTTTAGAGATATTTAGATTTGAAAATAAATTCCGATGTGTTTCTACCGTCCCCATGCCAGGGGCGGTTGAAACAGTGACTAGGGTCAGTTGAAACGCACGCGAAATATACAAAAAATATATAGCAACATGCTTTATTTAGCATTAGTTATAATTGTATTATAATAATCATGGCATCGTATGACAATATTAACCGGTCTTCAATGTTTTAATAGTCCTACAGTGTACGTAACCAGGCTTTGACGAATAATTTGTTGATAGTGCATAGTTTTATCTCCAACTTTTACCTCCGTATATGTATATTTGTCTCAATAAACTCAATCTGCCCTATGAAAGTCTTTACTATGCGAATTCGGCATCGAGAAAACAAAACAAAATTATATGTTTTTTTTCACCTGTACCCACATATATTGTTTCAACCGTCCCCAACTCGAATTTTGGTAAAAGAAAGTTTATAGTAATGGTAGTAATAATAACTTATTAAAACTAGTCATCATTCCGTATTCTAAAAACTTCACCTAAATCATAAATGAACACTCAATATTTATACTTGAATAGATTAACATAATAATAGCTTGAAACTCAAAAGAAAAATACTTACTTTTGGGTGCTAAAATACAATAGGCCTATTTATAAAAATATACAGCACCCGGTGACCAATGTAACACTTTGATTTAGGTTTGGACTTGTCACCTGCTTCTTTTTCCCCTTGAACCCTTACCTGTCGGCTCAACCATTCGCGAGATATTCGACTTGTTTCAACCGTCCTGTGTTTTAACCGTACCCAGTTTACCCTACTAAAGCAGTTGTTAACTTCAATGAAGGTAGAGAGAATAGCTTACTATAAAAATACATTTTACAACGATCTTGCAAGGAAGCGTTGCTGGAAAAGAAACCTTTAAACTTTTATTACTTCAGCCTCGAAGATACTTTGCTTATTGTGAAATATCGTGTGGTTGAGATGAAAGATAGCAGTGATCGCGTGACACATGCGCGCTATATGACATACATAATATATCTAGAGAAGCCAAGTTCTCGCTGACATAACTAGCGTGCAGCATATACCTTACCAGCTTCCAATTTTATATCGGCCATATTGATTGGGGAATTATCCTCAATAAGGCTTTGGCCATAGCCTTAAACGTTGGTCAGTAGTGTGTGTGTGTGTGTGTGTTCAACTTGGAGTTGTTGACTTGGATTCAAGCATGAATGCAACTTCTTACATTCTAATTGCTTTGATATTACGAAAATACTTAATTTAAACTCGTTAGTGCGTTAAGTATAAACTGTTCTCATTATCACTTAACTTTCTATCGTCTCTTAAATTTTATTACATTCAGGATTCAGGAGGTACAGTTTTATAACTTCAAAGGTGCAGAAATCTGTTTCGCTAACATTTTCACTTAATTTCGTTCACCATAACTTTAAACGACCGAGTCTTGGTATCTACCAATTTTATCTAAAACAACAAACCCCGTTTATGTAGGTACTCTAGTCGCTAGTGGTTTCTAACAAAAAGTTAAAATTCTCATAAGTCTGCTGTTTGTTACCTTTTTGGTTCTTTTATTCCTGCAGGCTTAAGGGAATAAGTATTACTTTTTACATGAACCTCCTACGTATATTAATGTTTTCTGTAAATTACAACGAAAGTTCCAACTTGATCTAAGTTTATATTTTTACTTAAGCGGTTAACTGACTCGTAACTTCATTCAGTTCAGAGTACTTAAGTTTCTGTGAAAATAAATTTTATTTATGAGAGTGCATCTACTTAGAAAGAAGTAGCTTAAACAAAGATAAAGATATTATTAAACTTTTATAATAAAGCAACTTTCTAAAAGTTTGTAGGTTTGTTAGAATTTCTCTTTCCTTTGTTTTTTAGGATTACCCCAATTGCTCCCTCTTTGCATCCCTTATCCTCGTCTAATTCTTTCTCCTTTATTCCTCGTCCTCGCAATTCCATTTCCATTTTCTTCTCTTTCTTTCTTCGTCAAGTTTTACACAACTATATACCACTCTCCTATCAACATTTTCGTTTCTTTTCTAACGCTAAATCACTTTCTGTTTTCCCTAAGCGAAAGTTTAATTTTAAGTCTATTTCAGTCCGTAATGTACCTAATTACCTATAATATATCTCTTCCTTACTTTCACTCGTTAACAACATTAAGCATTAGACTAAATTTAGATTTTTTTTTTTTATGGATATAAGATAGCAAACGAGCATGCAGTACCACCCTTCCCCTGCCGCCCATAACAACTGTGACCGACCTAGAACTAGACTCAAAGGGACTAGGATGGTTAGTCCAGTTAGTAGATGGTGTTAGAATATTAGTTGGTTAGTTTGTTAATAAGTGCGAGGACAGGGTATGTTAGTGATAATTAGTCCTGTTAGTTAATGTTAGTAATAGTCCAGTTAGTTATTGTTAGTATGAGTCTTGTTCCAATTCGGTCACAGATGCGTTGCTACCCCTGAGGTCTGAGATGGTCGCCTCTAAAAAAGTGAAACCGGCTCCACAAACCTTCCTATCCGGAACACAATTGCTCTTAAAAACAATTATTATGACGGTAGGAATGGTACTGAGTACCTTGGCGGGCGGTGGTACTACCCCGGGCGAACTCTAGGCCCTACCACCTAATAGTTCTATTCAACCAGCACCATGATTGGTGCTGGTTGAATTGGTTAAACTTTACTCAAGTTACTTTTCCTGTAATTACCTATTCACGTGATTAAAATTAAATGATCTAAGACCCTTTTACTAAGATATTCTCTGAAGTAACTCAAAGTGATTCCAACGACAGTCGATGCTGTCATGATTTCTATGTACGTTCACTTCGCTGGAAGCCAATGGAGCAAAATAGCAATCAGAAATAATGATGGAAATGAGTTAATTGTATTACAGCTTTGTAGCTGAGTTAATACCTGGAAATATTTGGTACTCTGCCTCTCAAACGAAACAGACCCTATATCAAAATGTTTATGTGACAGATGATAGTTTGCTGTCGGGACTTGACAAGCTACAAATACATAAACTTTATGCTTATGTGCTTAAACTTTCCAGATATTTTATCCGTACTGTCAGAAACCGTTATAAAATGTCATAGCTATATAAGAAGGAACATAATGTTAGCTGTATATAAATATCCTTTTCTATTACGAGATAAGTATTCAGTACTAGCTTCCGCCCGCAGCTTCCGTCTGCAATTGCAACGAATCGGAGATGATAGGGTTTACCTCCCTTACAACTATACATATTTATGCCAAAATTTATCACAAGTGGTTAAGTTAAGGTTATGTTAAGCGGTTTAAGTTTTTTTGACACAAATTTTCATCAACCATCTCAAGCCTTTAGGAGTCGATTTTTGAACAATTGCTTGTTACAAAAAAATAACCGACTTCAACATCGACCAGCAGCGAGATAATAGCGCACAAATATACAATAATACAAACAAATATAAATACATACAAACATACAGGTTAAACTGAGGACCTCCTTTTTTGGAGTCATTTAAAAAAACATCACGTTATGACAAATAGGAGCGGAGCGGCAGGCCTTTTAAGCTAATTCACAGTTACTATAAGAATAAAACTTCTCTATCTAAATTTTACCCAGAACTGATTGTGTTTCTATTATTACCAGTCCTTATCTACACTATAATATCCTTTACCTTTAATTTGTATCAAATTTTACATTGAACGCTCAAATCCAAATTTGAAATCTGTGAACTTTGTTTGATCTCAATCCATTGTATAGTGCCACCAACTTATCTGTTCAGTAAACGGATGTCGCTAGTGCAGCTTCAATGTTACCATATAATAAAATTTGGCGACTGTCAAGGGAGCTCAACAACTTTGAGACCTATGATTTTTACCAGATATTGCACATAATTCGATGGTAAATGATGACAAAGCCTTTCCGACGAATATAGATACACAACTTAGGCTGTGGCTACTAACTTAAACTACCATGCAATGACTGCAGTAACACAGGATGTTATCATTATCTCAATCCATCAGGGCATAGGTCTCCTCTCATAATTAAAAGGTTAAGGCCATAGTTCACCATGCTGGCCAAGTGCAGATTGGAAATGTTTTCCTTTACCGTTATAGCAAGCGACATTTAATTGCTTAAAACGTACATAACTCCGAAAAGTCAGAGGTACGTGCCCTGGGATTCAAACACGGACCCTCCGAATGGGAGGCCGAATTTTTAATCAATTGATTATCACCGCCCTAAAATAGGATATTATAATGGCAATGAATAATTCTCAAGAGTGTATTTGTCTTTTTTAAAAAATAAATTTCGTAAACATCCAAAAATAAAAGAATTACGTAGGCCAACAAGTAAAATTTTACTTTTTCATATAAAAATTAAAATTTCAGGACAAGAGAAATAAAAGATCCATTGTTATTGACTATAATTATTTATATTTTTATGTATTTTATAAAAATAATTGTCATCGTGATCTCTAATTTTGAGGGGTTCAACATGGGAAAATGATGCCGATGCGCCAGAGAAATTTCTTCAGCTTTTTTCTTTTCACTCATTAGCTTGTAAACAAATTGTTCACTAACTCCTGTAACAAAGACAATATTATATGAAGTATAAAAAAATTACATACCAAATATATTCAGTAATACTTTAATCGATTATGCAAAGATAAGTGAGGAACATAAAATAACTGAAATATTTAAGCGGGACTACTAATTAACTTACAATAGCAACACTAACCTGTTGTAACGGCGACGTATTCTGCCACTTTTTCAAACGTTATTTTAGGAGTTAGCAGGCGATTTTCTTCCCTTATAAAATCTAAAACTTTTAAAATAACTAATCGTGCATCATTTCTAAGAGGCTCAGGCATATTTAATCACTTTTTTCAATTAAAATCTAATTGAAACACATAGAGCACTCGCACTTCAAAGAATTGACAGCGGACATAACATTTCAAAATTGACGTTGTCTTTTTTTAGTTCCATTTTTTTCTACTGAACAGATAACTTGGTGGCATTATAATTTATTTTTCCGTCCGTTGAAATGTTCCGGGTAAGCTTAGATTTATTTATGTTCTAAGATACTGTGAACCGGACTTCGCATCGCGTAGCTATTAAGTTGGAAACTAAAGTGTTATCCTCCAGTGGCTCTATACATGCTGACCCTCTTATAGGTAATTGAATTTGTCGAGTTTATCAAGTAACTTCTGTAGAAGTTTTTCCAGGCTGCTGACAAATACATTCTTTCAATCTTTGCTAGGCACTTAGTACGCTGTGATTTACATTTCATTCGAATGTTTTTAACTTGTACCTGGCTAAGGATTCTATTATTATTATTATACTATACTGTCTATTGATTGATATTCAGAGAAAATATTCTGTCATAAGTTATATAAATATAGGATGATGTTTAGCTTCTCTCGTAGGCTTTACTTTAGATTTTTAGCGACAGTCGTAACAGATTTTATTAGCGAGATGTTCCTTGGCCGTCGTTCGATACCAGGAATTTCATAAAACATAAAACTTCCGCTAAAACCACTCCTTTATCGTTATACTTGAGTCGCCAAACATATAGAATTGCCACTCTTCGCCAAAACTAAACTTTATATCTGTGTTTACAATTATTTAATTTGGCTTGTGAGCAACATTTACCAAGGGCTTCTTAGATACATCTGTCAATCTTTAATGTACAGGCGAAAAGATGGCATTTGTGTACCAGGCAATGATAACGAAATCCAAATTCAATACGAACGGAGTATAGAATCAGTGATCAACACAATCGAGCAGCGTGGTGAAGTACGCTGCATGTCGTCAATACAGAGTACGCATTTTTTTAAGTTAATGGTCAGATTAGCCATTAAAATGATTATGAAATCATCATAAATCTTTAAAAAAAATTATCAGTTCAAAAAAGGAGGAAGTTCTCAATTCGACTGTATTTTTATATGTGTCAACTCATCACTTTGTACTTTTTTTAAATCAAACCGTACTGCTTGTTCTGCAATTATGTGTATGTCGTTGCATCATAACTTACAGATTTGCATGATGTCTTTTTATTCGAATGCAGGTGCTTTGAGTTTTTACCTTTTTTGATGTTGAAGTCAGCTAAATTTTACTAAGTCATAACGAGAAACTCTCATCTTTAATTCAGGTTGTTCTAATTGAATAATTTTACGAAATCTCAGAAAATGTTGTATCTCCGATGTCAAGACTATTCGATCTTAATTCGAGTTCGTTAACGTCAAAGACAGATTTGAAAAATAATTAGAAAGGCAATTTGACTCACTCCCTAATTTCAAACGTAGCCTTTCTATATAGATACCTATTCACACTTGAAGACTATATTAAAATTAAGTTTCCCAAAAAAAATGACTACAAAATAAGAAAAGTTAAAAAAGTATTATTATAAAATTATCATTAAAAACGCTTCATTTGGCACAACTTAAGTCGGGGTTTTTAATTATTTTATCCATTTTCAATTAAATTTTAAGCGTCGTGGGATTTTTCAAATTTTTTAATTTCGTTTTTTCTACAATAGGGTGATAGTTATATATTAAACGTATCCATTATTGTTTATTGCATTAAATAATTGACGTGCTATGTAAATCGTAAACAACGATAAAACACTCTAAAAGAAACATGGAAAATCCATTGAATAAAGATTGACAAGCTGTTTCCCAAACACTTTCTTGCTATTTGTTCGTATCAAGTGAGTTATTTTAACGATTTAGATGACGTAGACATATTTGTAGGTGTTGGCTCTGCCTGTGAATCGAGGGGTTCCTGGGTCGATTTCTGACTGAGGCAGATAAATGTTTCTTTTCCCACGATCGATAGGAATGTCGCGTTTTTTTACTTATTTTACGCCAAACGTAACACACGGAATCCTAATGCGGGAGTAAGTATGAGCATGTTACTTGTTGGAACGTATATATACCTACGTACATCTTTCCCGTTTGATATGGAATTGATGTGGAAAATTATAATACCTATTGCAAGATTGCAACCTACACAGAAGTCAGCTGTTAGTCCCTGTGATTAATATTAGTTATAGATTGATGGCGAGAAATTAATTTGAGATTGGCAAGAATTGTGACAAATGAAATAATAATAAAGCGGCTATTAGCCAGGCACGTAAATTCCGTATCCTCCGCGACTCAACTTATCACTTGCTACGGATGGAAGCTACAAAAAAGAAAAAAGTGTAAGATTATTGCGTGACGGTAATGGGAATATGTGCTCAGTCATATACTTCGGTAGGTTTGGTATGCTATCAGTTTTATTAATTACAGCCAATAAGTTGACTGCTGTCAAGTCAGGTAACATAGCTGTGAGATATTCAAGTGTCCGAGTTATAGTGCGACATTAAAATATAATCGAATGTTCTACGACACTCACACATTTTCATTTATTTATTGTTTATTTATTTACCTACAAAAATATGCCACTTCATTTCATAACACACAATACGTTTGTAGCCAATAACAATAGACACTCTTGCAAGTCGTATTCAATGAGTATCTGTGCGAAATGGATGATTCGTCGTAATCATTCCGGCTAATAATGTAGAACGCCCCCACATAATGATAGATGAATGCTTCATGAAATGCATGTTTACCGTTACATTTACGACAGAAGCTATATATGACATTGACAGAATGAGTTATTATTTAGTGGCAACCCTATTTATCAGGTTTATTTATTTTTCAACCGAAAAATAAATTGTGAATAAAATTCTCATTGGTACAATAGGTATTCAAAAATAAAGGATTTTAACAATTACTTACATTTCCCTAGGGGTGTCAATCATAAACATTCATTACAAGGTAATGAAGTACACAGCGACAAGCGATTGTATTTCTTAAGTCCTATCATTATTCTGAGTAGCTAAATACTAAACTAACATCCTTCATGGTCTTAGTAGGAATGCAATTTTAAATAATTTTCTAAATATTGCTCGTTTGTTATAATTTGTATATTTTTTATTAAATCACTTTACCAAAATTGTTTAACAATTTACAAGAAAAATAAAAGTACAAAAAAACAAGCCAGTGAATTATTGATCCTTCCTACTTAATATTATAAATGCGAAAGTTTGTAAGGATGTTATGTGAGTGAATGAGTGTGTGTGGTTTTGTTACTCTTTCACGCAAAAACTACTGAACGGATTTTCATGAAACTTTGCAGTAATATAGCTTAGCCATCGGAATAACATAATTTGTAAAAATTTATAGAGATTTTTGAAGGGACTGGTTTCCCGAAGCGAAGCGAGGGCGGATTTACTAGTCATTACTATCGCCGAACTATCGCCTCCCAGACGACCGGATAAAAGCTTGCAGGTTGAAAAACTATTTATATTGCCTGTTTCGGAGGGCACGAAAATATCACGAGCGCACAAACCTTTTTATGATATTGAAGGATTAAATATATTTTTCATGTACAGACACATATGGATAATGACAGTTGAAACATTATAGCAGAACGTAGACGTGGTAACTGAAAACGCGAGTGTTTTAAGATGAAAATGTATGCCTAGAGTTTATTATTCATGATGTACCTCAAATTTTATATGTTGGAAAAACCAGCATTAGCAAAAAGCTTTTCACAACCCAAATTTATTATAAGGTAGGCTCTTTAATAGTTAACTTACAAAAACACTTTTCTAATCCTAGTAATTTAATATCATCATTACCAATGTATTAAAAATCTTGGAAAGCGGTTAGCAAAACGTTACTCAACCTTTTTTAACCGACTTCAAAAAAGAAGGAGGTTCTCAATTCGACCGTATATATGCTTTTTTATGTTTGTTCAGAGATTTTTTCGTCGTTTATGGGCCGATTTTGATAATTCTTTTTTTGTTATAAAGTAGATATGCGCAGTGGGGTCCTTTTAAAAGGATCACCAGGATCTGATGATGGCATCTCGGAGAAATCGAGGGCAACTTTCGAAAATTGTAGGGACGACTAGTGTGTTTGTTAATGTTTTCATAAGTACATAAAAGCACTACAATTTCATGAAGGTCTGGAGTCGATCTAATGAAGCCGAAAGACATTCAAGGGAACTCCTCAACGATTTTGTAGTTATCTAGTGTTTGGGCTTGATTAATTTGTAGTGAGGAGAACTTTACACCTACATGTTGAATTAAGCGCCATCTGGCGAGTAGTTTTTGAGTTATCTCTGCTTATCGAGGTTGAAGTCGGTTTTTTTGTAAAAAGCAATTATAAGGGCCACAAACATATTTCAGCCAAGCGATCCCGGGCCGCAAGCAAAAATATTTAGGTCTAAATAATTAGAACATAATATTTTGTAATTTAGGCATTTTTTTCAATATTTATGAATGAAAAATATGTTTGAACAAAAATTACTTTTACGGTATTTGATAGGTGTGAAATTTAAAAAAGGTTTACAATAAACATCTGAATTTAGGTGGGCCAATCCAAAGGGCCACAGGTTGAGTATCATCTATACTTAACTCAGCTTAAATTATACCCAATTCATATTGAACTTTTGTATTTCACACGCACAACCCCAAACACATAGCGAGTAATAAATCATCATTGCAACACTTAACTGTCCCACATAAAGATAATGTTAAGGCCATAGTTCACCACGCAGGCCAAAGGTGGATTGGAGCGCTTTACACGCCGTTGAGTTTTTGCGAACTCTTCGGCATGCAAGTTTCCTCACGACGTTTTCCTTTACCGTTATAGCGAGTGAGATTACGAGTAAAATGCTCAAAACGTACGTAAGTAACTCCGAAGTGTCAAAAGTGTGGCCTGGGATTCAAACTAAGACCCTCCGAGTAGGCGGTTGAATTTTTAACCACGAAGGTATCACCGCGTCATCCAGTAGTAAAGACATTGATGGTTCTCAAAAATCATCACCATCATCTTCCTTTCTGTTTCCCAATTTTAGTTGGGGTCTAGCAATATGTTTTTCTCTTCAATTCTTCCCTATTAGCCGTCGCTTCTTTACTGTATTTTTTATACGTGTTTAATAACTTTTGTAAGTATTATGTTTTATAACTTTTTAATGGGTGAACGGATTTTGATAATTCCTTTTTTCATTAGAAGGGCAGTGCTTGTCGTCTAATCCTATTTAAATTTGAGGGGATATAACGATTACATTTTAAGTTATTTCTACTTGATTTCTATGTTGAAGTCGGTTTTTTGTAAAAAGTTAATTATCTTCATTCAAAATGTTCAAACAAAACCCTCCAACAAAATTACGGCTAGCTACCTCTGGCGTCGTTTACAAAAAAGTTAAAGTAAATCTTTTAATAACATTTTAGTATCAAAGAGTGCACCGTCAGATATTCGTTTAATTAAATCGACCACTTTTATAATTAAAACAGCAATGCAACGAACTTCATTTACGTAAATAACCCGCTTGAAATATTCAAGTAATTTATCGCTGCGTGGTTTCTTTATTGTACCTATAACGAATCACTTGAAACTGGAGGATTAAGGGGTTTTTACTTATTTAAGCTTTATTTATTTTCAACAAAATGTTTGGTAAACTGAAAATTTTGTACCCAATAATCAAGCTTTTTGTATTTAGGGTATTATTAACTAAAAACTGAATAAATCCTCGTCTGAGTAAAAATTTATTTAAAGATAATACTTGTAATCAAAGATAATAGGTCGAAATTTACGAGTTTGAGAAAAGGCCCGTAGGTCGGAATATACATAAATTCTATTTTTTATAAATTTATAATCTATTCGATTTTTTCCCGCGACTTCGCCCGCATCAGAGACGAATAACAACATACAGTTGAAATGTTACCACCGCAACAGGTCACCTTTAATAAATATCCTATGTTTAAAAAAATTTTTCAATTCGAACTAGTTATTCCTGAGATTAGTATCTACATACGTTCAAACAAAAAACAAACAATGAAACTCCTCTGCTTTATATTATTGGTAAGATTATTGGTTAAACCACAACGACTACCGTTTCAGATAGTAACATAAAATTTTGATATAAAAAAGGCTTGCGAAATGGATAACCATGTCTACTTCATTAATGTTATCACTTAACAAGCCGACTTTTCCCGGATGTCACAACGTTTTCTAAACTCACAGCACTACAGCATTTTATTTAAAAAAGCTATGCACGGCCATAGTAGATAAATATACTAATATAAAAAGAATAAATATCTACATAAATCCCTATCCTGCAGCCGCCGGGTAGGATAGCAGGAAACTTATCCAATTATAATTATTAGGTAGGTACGCGAGGGAATTGGAAAGATAAAATTCGTAAACGAACAATGGTTAAATTTATTTGCAAAAATCAATTCAACTTGTTACTTCTTGTTAAGGAAGGTTATAAATAGGTATAACTCAATACATTTTCAATTACACTTAGAGAATAGATTTTGGGAATAAGCTCCCAGTACATGAAGCGTGTTTTGATGGCAACTGATCAAAGAACTAAAAGATGACAAAAATAGCTTATTCGCATCAGTAACAATAAAAGCCTTTAAAAGTTTTCAGATAAATGTAAGTGATAACATAGTACCTCAATGTTTACAAGTAATAATATCTTCAAGTAAAGAGTCAAAAGAACATACGGGTGTAACAAACAATGCTGGTAAACCTACATCAAATCATTATGGGCATAAGTCTAGGTTTCGCAAATCGATTCTAGAGCTTCTTTCTTGATTCGCGTTTATTTGCATTTTAATTACAAAAAAATTGTATGTACTGTGGACATAACATAATTATGTAAGTTTACCTTATTCCACGGTAATTGTTGTTTTTGACCTATGTGAATATTTAACTCAATAAGTTTTAACGACGTTTCACGAAAACCCAAAACTGAGTCTCATTATACTGAAGGCAAAATAATTACCTACTTCATGAAGCAAGCGCTTAATTAAGTCACAAAATAAATTTGTAAGTAGTTTTGTTAAATAATTTCTTATTGGCTCTTCTTATTTCGGACGAGAAATGAAATTATTGTGTTATGATGATTATAAATCTACCAAGCTTCTGTTTTTGTTAGTAAGTAAAAAATTGGTCAAGTGCGTTCAATTCACATACAGTTTAGAATTCCGTCGTAAAGATGATTGCATTTTTAAAGTAGATAAGATTATTTTCGAAAATGATTATTCTACAAAATATACTATTATAAAAACAATAGAATATACATATTCTGATCATTTATAATGTAAATTTATTGTCTTTGAATACTTGTAAGGATAGGTACTGAATTCAATGGCATAATGATTATAATTTAATCACCGTCGGTCGTTCCGTCAAAGTATTGGGAACGGAAGCCGCCCCAAAACCCAACAAAAAGGTAAAAGCTAACTCAAAACTGAGGAACTGAGCTGGTAATTAAACGCAAGATTTACGTATTAATTAAATACAGGACGATAGAAAATTCTTCGGGATAGCAAATATTAGTACATTTCTAATTATACTTACCTCCGTCTTCGAGATAAGATTACTTGTAGTAGGCATCCGCGCACCAGGAGGTCTGACACGATAGTTAAGAGAAACTAAAAACATAAGCAGAAACATAATAATTTGTAGCTATGGTAACCCTGGATTTGACATATTCATTCGTGTTCTCGTGCTCGGTCGTTTTGACACATCTTTTTCACAAAATATAATTTTATTGATAGTTAAAGAATATATTTTCCTAAAATGCCCAAATATAAATGTAAGAAAATTTAAAAGGACGAATATTTGTTAAGAAAAATAGTAAAACGGTCGGGAAGATCATAATGGTTTATCTTCGGAAAATTCAAATTTTGATATGTCACTATAAAAGATAAGAAGATGGTACGGATTATAAAGGAACCAAAAGGAACTATATAAGAAGCTTATTATAATAAATGACATAAAATACAAGACTGGAAATAGTAATCACTATTATTCTGTGTTGTGTACACTTCATTAGTGAGTGTTACCTTCACGCTAAAATACATTGTGGATAGTTTATAGGGACTATCGCCTTTGTATCTATTGCATTGTTAACAAAAGTGATGTGTTTATCTTTTGGGGATAATACCTTCACGACGCCACTGCTGAGCATAAGTCATAGAGCTTATGTCTGCTATTGCCAGGTTAACGCTTAAACTCGAAGTTTATCCTTGAAGGATATTGTAATACTTCACAATCAAGGTATGCTGTTGCATATATATTATTAATTGTAGATTATCAATTGGAGGAGTCGAAAGATCTCCGGATTCTGAGAGCGTTAATAACAAGACGCAAATTCAGTCGTCTCCACAGGATAACCCTTTACTTTCAAATTCTATCACAGAGACACCCTTAAAGCCTGCAGAATCATCTAAGGTTCCAAATTACATCGGATGATAATTTTCTCCATCTTTTGAGAAAGACCTCAACTAACAATATAAGCTATAGTCCACCGATTTAGGCTGAATTAGCTATTTGTTGGGAGCACATTTTCACTGAAGACAAAATCAACAAGCTGTTGTTGTAACTTGCATAAGTCAGACCTTTACAGCAGTTTTTTTTTGCGAGCCAAAACAAAGGCAGCAATATCATAAAACTTTTATTGGACACGGGCAAGATTTTGTGTGATTCTCAATACATCGATTCCATCTTTCGACGTAATTTTGTATTATCTACTCTACTTACTATTTAGAAAGAGATGAATAAACATTTGTTTTCTACTAAAATGGATAGGTAAGTACTTTTTTATTTGGAGAAAATGTAGCTGACATGATCAGCAAACAGCCAACAACAAAAGCTATTAATAGATCCGGTGCTGAGATGAAGACCGCTTCACAAGTTAAATCAATCCATCAAAATAAGCTTGATCAGCCCAGGTCTAAAAACTCAAGACCTCTGCTTCCACTGACGAGGCGATGGGAGCAGGGAAGAAATCAGCAGCGCAACAACGTCGCAGCTACGAAGCGCTTCCGCAGAAACCTGTACTACCACAGCTCAAGTTGCCGCTGGCACAGCCGCAGTGCTCGCGCGGTCGTGTGTCGACTCGGCAATAGTCGAGGTAGGTTATTCTGCTGGTCCGCTGTCATTTTTCTATGTCAGATGGACCCTGATAACTAATGACGCTGTTATTTTATCTTGGGTTCGTGAAGGATAAAAAATACCTTTTTTTATAACCCCAAAACAGGAATTTGTTTTTTCATGCAAAATCCAAGTGAAACTAATGATTTCCAAGTTGCAATTCGTGATTTGTTTTTGGGTGCTATATCTGAATATACACCATGTAATAATCAATAAATATCTAGCATATTTCTAGTACCTAAACCAAATGGTACAAAACGTTTTGTGCTAAAAATTATTGAATACTTAAATTTGTTTTTCTACTAGTCATTTCAAAATGGAAGACTAAAGGACAACATTAAAATTGATTTCAAAAAATTAATTTAAATGTACACTTATTTTAAAAGATGCTTATTTTTTATTACATTTTAATGATCAATTTAAGAAGTATAAAGATTTACGTATAAGTATTAATAAACCATATGAGTTTAATGATTTGCTTTTTGGGTTTAATATAGCTCCACTAGTTTCCACAAAGCTGATGAAACTAATAATGTCCTTACTAAGATCTTTAGGATATATTATATCATTAATTTATTCACATGATAATATCATATTAAACATAATACATAGTATTATGTTTCATATTTCAATGACAGAGTAGCTGTCAACAAATTGTAACTCATACAATAGTTAAATTATAATCATTGGATTTCTTAGTTAATTATGTAAGGAATTCTTTGATATCAAATACAGTTTGTAAATATTTAGGTTTCATTATTGACACAAGGAATCAAGGAAATATTGAATGTTATGCAGTTAAGAGATTGCAAATTACGGCAATTCGCTAGATTAGCTGGTCTCCTTACCTCGTCCTGCCCTGCAACTCAATGTGGTTGAACGGTGTAAATATTAACCTGGAAGACAAAAACTGAAGATTATGATGGTTACATGAAAATACCTCTAAATATTTAAAAAGAGACTGGTTGGTGGCTGGAACATTAGTATTTCGGTTAATCCAATAAGAAATGGTTCTTATTGTTTAAATATATTTTCTGATGTCAGCAAAAAAGGGTGGGGGGTGGCATGTGGTAAGGACAAAGCTATTGGAAAATTGAGTGAGGATGAAAAACGGAAACACATAATTTATCTCGATCTATTAGCCGCATATTTTGGTTAAAAAACTTTTACAAATTCAAATTATTTATTTCTTCGAAGTGGGTTTTTGCAAGCACTTTCCGAACGTCAAGCTACGCCATCGCTTCAACAAATCCCTACGGTGAGTGGTCTTGGAAGAAGAAGAAGAAGAACAACAATTTAAGTAACTGTCAGATATTAAACATCGCACAGACAGTAACGGTTTTTCGTACATAAACAAAAGGGGTGGTATACGCTTTCTGCATCTCATTAATCTTACGATAAGGCTATGGGAATGGTCCGAAGATATTTTTTGTATACGCCTCTTACATCAGCTCCCAAGATAATGTCGTAGTAGATGCAAAATTAAGACGATCACATCCTGATATCGAATGGGAACTAACTGACATTGCTTTCAGCAGAATCATGAGACATTATGGAAAACCCGATATAGATTTGTTCGCCACTAGATTACATTCAAAATGTGGCACTTATACATATTTCTTGGCAAAGGGACCAAGAAGCTTTGGCAATCAATTATTTTTACTTTTAGTTGGATAAATTAAATTTTTTATTCTTTTCTTTTTCCAGTTTCCATCAATTCAAAGACCTTATGGAAAAATATTCTCGATAAGGCTGAGGGCGTGGTTGTTATTCCGTATGGACTAATACCCAAAAATGGTTTCCTATTTTTCAAAATTTATGACAATGACTTTCAAGACATGATCGTACTTGGTAGTTTGGTACTAATACCAAGGTTTTTTATTGTCTGTTTCCAACAGCCATCTGCAGAGGAAAGTAGTGCTAGTAGCTGCTAAGTTATGGGCACGGCGCTAATTCTAAGAGGAATCCCTCGCAACGCGTTAGACGTCATGTGTGCTTTTATATCGGAAAGTAGTTAAATATTACGGTTTTGTTTTAAAAAAAATGGTTTGCATTTTGTAAAAACCATAATATTAATATTTATGAGGCTTCAGTTCCATAAGAAATTTCCTTTCTAACTAAAACATTTTATTCCGGTAGTCAGTACGGTATTTTGAAAAGTTAAAGATCTGCTTGATCTTTAATTATGAGGGGCTTTTACCGGCTCCGAACATCTTTGACATGATATAATGATACCTGGAACCCATCAGTTGTTTTAAATTTTTTAGGAAGCTGGTATCCTAATTATAAAATTACCTATTTTAATTTTATTTAAGAAATTTATCAAGAAAAATAATGTAATATTATTAGCACTGGTAAAGGCACACAGAGTACATACGTTAAGTTAAATTAAGGTAAAAGATATTGAGATATTTGATAATAATAGAATAACGATTAATATACCAGATCTTATCAAAACATCACGAATTGGATCAATGCAACATAACTTAATATTGCCTTTCTTTAAAGGAAAGTCAGAATTAAAAAAAAAAAAAAAAGTTGAAGAAAAGTCAACAAGTCAGTTGTCTATTTAAATGAAACAAAAGCTATACGAAGCATTGTGAATTGTTTATTACTTATATAATTCCTTTTAAACTAATGTATTCCCAATCAATTAGTCGATGGATATAGGAAATTTTGAATAAAGGTGGCGTAAATACAAATATATTTACCGCTCACTCAACTGTGCATGCATCTTCTTGTACAGCACATAAAAATATTGTTAATATCGATATTATACGCCTGAATGCTGGTTGGTCGGATTCATCCTCTGCATTTGCTCGCTCTTACAAAATAATTTTTTTTTTTTGATTGAGGACAATAACAATGATTTTTCTATGACCATATTAAGTTGCTAAATATTAATATCATTATTCTATTTTTTGTTTGCATGTGTAATGAATACACTATTTTATTTTCAAGAGCGAGGATTAGAATCTGTTGTTTTTTTATGTACTGCTAAACTGATGGTTGCTGATCACATTAATATAACCAATTTTATAAACATAATCTTGGTTATTTTTATTTACAAATATCACATCTCTAAAGATCTACAAGTAATCTTATCTCGAAGACGGAGGTAAGTATAATTGATGATTAAACGAACTTACCTAAGTGAAGTTCTATCATAATTATACGAATCCTCCGTCTGAAGAGATAAGCTCCCTCCCTCCCTTTCAAGTTACCCAATGGTGAATTTGTAAATAAAATAAAATAAAAAGTGTACAAAACAAGCAACTCTGAACTAAATGAATATGTCAAATCCAGGGTTACCATAGCTACAAATTATTATGTTTCTGCTTATGTTTTTAGTTTCTCTTAACTATCGTGTCAGACCTCCTGGTGCGCGGATGCCTACTACAAGTAATCTTATCTCTTCAGACGGAGGATTCGTATAATTATGATAGAACTTCACTTAGGTAAGTTCGTTTAATCATCAATTATAATACTTATAACATCACTCGATATTTATCACCATCCAAACATGTTTACATTACATCGTTCAAAAGAAAATATATTATGACTTACGAGTACCTACTAATACATCTGATATAAAAATACATTTCGCGTCCCATGATTCCAACTTTTAACATATCGCACGCTTACTAATAAAGAGCAATAACTCGAAAAATCAAAATGTTGGGAAATCGCGTTTAAAGTAATCATCATAATATATTAGTTGTATGAAATGAAACAAGTGAACGATTTTTTTGCTCGCTCAAGATTAACAAAATTGAATGGCTGTCGAATTATACATATTCTACATAGTATATTCTTCATCACAAAAACTCGATTTTCTCAATTTAGGACTTATTTCTAATTTTGATTAAGCGTGCGATATTTATACTCGTAAATGCTCTTGCCATTGGATCTTTCTTGTGATTCAATATTTTTTCTTTTGTAGCTAAGGGAGTTGAAAAGTACTTTTCGTGTTGATATTAATTAATGTTTAGTACATTAATTAATATGTATTAACACATCAAGTTAAGTTAAAAGAGTTTAATATAAATTATTTACATAGGAATATACTAATACAGTGATATACATATTTTTTCATAGAAAATTATTGAATATTTCTTCAGAAAAGCAGTTGTGATATTAAATTTATAGACACCTATCGTTAATTGTTTCTTAACTCATATTCAGGTGAGATCTTTATTAAGTTACTCACTTTTCTTTCTCTCCTTCTTGCTGCTTCACTTGAGGAAAGTTTTGGGTGAATCCATTAAAGGATTAAAATGCTTCAGTTTATCCTCTTTTTCCCTTAAGGGGCAGAAGTCCTGTCTCAGTGCTACCCTACACTCTTCAAGGAACATACATATGAAATGTAGGTACAAGTAAAATTTCAGCTTCTTTCGTTCAATACTTTCGGTTGTACCTACTCGTACTTTGTCTATCAGTCACTCAGTAACGTTGATATTGATAATTATGGATGTTACGCATCATAATGGATTTTACCATTTTAATGAAATGTTTTATCGCTGTAAAATGGACCCCACCCATGTCTCTCTCTAGTTTCTTATCTATCACCACACACAAAAATTATAAAATAACTTCGCTGCGTTCCGAAGTAAAAGAAGGACGTTAAGGGATAGGTATGGTAGGTATGGATTAATACAAAAAATACATACCTACTTATATTTTAATTTAATAAAAGTAATTGTTAAAATATGTTAAACGCTATCCTCGTATCCAAATAAAAGTTTACGAGAAACAGAAACATTTCAATTCGTACTAGGTAGGTACGCGGTACATATTCCAATATTCCTGAATACATCTCACCGTTAGACCCTCGTTAAATAAGCGACGTTTTGGTATCAACTGAAATCTAATATAGGTACATAGATATTAGATACCTACCTAAAATATTTAAATCCTAGTCAAAATAAATAGGTAAATAAAGTATTTCCATACAAATGCTTTGCAATACTGCAAAATCGAGGTTTCTTCTTGCCTTTTCCCTTTTTATATTGTGATGTTTTTATTGTACACAATATTAAAAGAGTAAGCAAATACTACAAATGTCAATAATTCAATGAAGATTATCAATATTTACAGTCATTGTCAACGTGTTTTCCCAATTACATTCGTCTTCTTTACATTACATTCGCTTCCTGCCTTCTCCTAGCTTGGTCCCTAATCGAATAACCGACTGCTACCTTAACAAAAATTTACATAGTTTTCTATTGAAATGTTTCGTAAGTAACAAAATCATTATCTAGAAGAGGTTGGTAAAGATTTGGAGAGAAAGTTTTAATAAATATAATTCAGAAGTCAGATTTTCTTTATTGGAATACTTACGTATTTTTTCCTTTTATATTCATTCAATCCCGTGTACTTTTTTGACTGTATTCGTCGACTTATTTGTTGTTTCTGTGACAAAAATTTAAATAAATACCATTTCTTAGTAACACTAATATCAGCCGAGTCATACATTTTCCTACATTTTTGCTTCACCGGCACGTCGGTGCCGGTGCCGGGCCGGCTGATGGAAAAACGCCAATTGAATGGTAGATAAGTAACTAAACCCTAAAAGAAATTTTAAAAAAAGTAACTAAACAATGCGTTTATTTGTGTATAAAATTATTGTAAAAATACATAATAATACATTTACTTATATGTGCTAGTAGAAACGAGCATCTTGGCCTGGAGGTCTGGAGGTTCTCAAATATTTAATTAAAATTCCGTTTGTTTTCTCTTGCATGCAATAAACTGCAAAATAACGGGTACAGTAATTTTTAAAAGTCAATTAATTTAAAGTCCTTGATCCGGTGACGCAGTTAAAACAGTCGCTTATAGTTGATAGGATCCGTGGCGAACTACTAGGCAGTTCGTTTCTCACGATCATTTTTGCCGCGAACTTGCAAGCTGTGGAATGAGCTTCCTTCTGAGGTATTCCCGGAGCGCTATGACATGGGGTTCTTCAAGAAAGGTGTAAAAAGAGCCCTCCTTCAGGGCCGGCGTTGCACAGATGACTCCCCTGGTGTTGCAGGTGTCCATAGGCGACGATGACCACTTACCATCCGGTGGCTCCTCCACATTTTCGTCAGCCCTTCAGGCTTAAAAAAAGGCTATAAAAAATTAAAAATTGTGCGTAATTGCTAATTAATTAGAGTTTAGTATTGCTAACATGGACTTCTCTGTTCGCGTTTGATATGGAATTCGTTTTAATGGCAACCCACACAAATGCCAGCTTTCCTTTTATGTAATTAAGCTTCATTGTAGATTGACGGCGGCGAGAGTTAAAATCCCTTTAGTTTTTGCTTACAAGCTAAGTTGAAATGTGAGCACATGTTATATGTGTTTTTCGCGGGTGGTAATAACAATTCCATGTTCTCAGCGACTTAAGTATCGAGGCGGGAGGAGGCTGAGAGAGCTCGGGTAAAGTACCTACGGTTGTTGTATCGTTTAAAAAATCCTTGAATATCTGATTTGATCCCCACCTCTTTTCAGCTTTCCCACCCTGGTTCCATTCAGGTTCTAATAATGATCTGAGTACCTACGTTGCTGTATTAATGTGCTAATGATCTGAGTATAGCTGTAATATTTCAAATTTGTTCGTTCTAGTCACTTCTGTTGGTTGGAATTATTATGGAGATTTTATTTTGTTCTCATTTATTTACTGTGGTAGGTACTCATTATTTTTTTAACAGTAAGAGTATTGTACCTAAATGAATCAATTAACTAGTTTTTGTACTGAAATGTATGTATGTATAATGCTTCTGTATCTGATCGTAAATTTGTAGATCACTTTGATAAAATAAGTTTACCTCCGCAAAGGACTTTCTCAATCCTCTTATCTCTTTTCGTTGGTTTTCTATAGAAACGTTAAAATGGACAAGCCCTTTCCCTTTGCGACATACCCACTCACTAAGAAAGTTTTTCTTTCATAATTATTTTCCGGGACAAGGAAAAAGTAACTTAATAGTTTCGAATTGAAGATGCCCTCATTTCCATTACTTTTTGATTTTAGGTTTGAAACAATACAAATTTCGCAAAAAGTTAGGCATCATAATTAGTACAAAATAAATACTAATCTTAAAGCATTAGAATCTATACTTTCGGAAAGTAGCATCTATATTTTCGCTTTAAATAAGGCTTTAACTTAAAGAAATAAAGAGGTAAATAGAAACATAAAACATTATTTTCAGGATGTTTCGCTCTTTAATTTTATTGTTAGTTTTACGTAGTGTTATTCTTATTTTAATCAAATTAATATAAAAACTTTACCTAAGTTTATTGGATAAACAATAATAAATAAATAATGATAACAATTAACTTACCTTTAACACAAATTAATTTAAAAAGTTAACGTCACTAATTTCATTCACAACCGATTTTATCACTTTCAAATCGGTTCATAATGCAATTCATGCTAATCTTGAATACAGTTTGTCACTTAAAACAACTTTATCACCGGCTTATCCACTGTTGTTAACAAAGTTTCTGCACACAACTTCTGATGGTTTTCGATCGCGCCGTGCAATGGTATAGTAATGTTTCGCGGCGTAAGTACGACGAGCGGAGTTTCTTTTGGGCGGAAAGGTCTGGCGAAGGCGGGCGGTCGCCGCAGCGCTGCTCAAAGACTCAGCGTTGGAACGGAATGTCAGCTGATGGTCGGCGCACGCTACCGGTGACCGAAACGACGGTTCGGATCCAATTTTAACGAGTTAATCGAATGTTTTTGTCCCGGGTTTCTACGCGCTATTGACTACTTCAGAATATTTGAAGCTCATTAAATACGTGATTGTTATAATTACTTGTTTAAATATGTGTGATTTGATTACGCCTGTATTTAAAGGTACTTTAGGTGTTTCTACGAAATAAAATATGTGTAAGCCATATATATGTAATGTATCGTATTTGGCCTGTTTCTTAAGTACTTTGTTATGTATATTTAATAAAAATAATTACTTACATTTATCCAAAATATTCATCACTATGTTTAATATGAGGTAACATCTAGAATACCTACCTGCTTTTAAAACAATAGAATCAATGATAGAAATTCTGCTAGCTACTGCCACAGATAAAATATGCTGCATTCGATCAAACTTTGGAATAGGTACCTACTTCCCAAATAAAATGGTGTTAACTCCTAATCCATTGATAAACTGGGCGAGATGGAATTAGTATTCAAGATGTGAAGCTATTACTTTTTTATTAGACCGCGGTTGTAACTTATATTGATTATAGGGCGGTAGTCAGGTACCGGTAATAAACTGAAGAATTTTTCCAACAATAGCATTTATTTATGTTGTCTTTTTTGTTTGTTCCATATAAACATATCACAATAAAAGGCTTAATTTAATGCTAGTACTCGTAATATTATGAATGTTAACCTAACCACGTATTTTTTGACGTGACAACGTCTTATAATGAGGGTAACCGCGTGTGGATTCGCCGCTAGAGGCCGCTAGTGTAGAGGGTGGTCTGCCTGTCACTTCTCTCTTGTCTATTCACTGAATAGTATTCAGACAAGTGTCACTTGTCAATGTTTATGTATGGGCGGGCTTTGACAGCATGACCGCCGTCTGCAGTGGCGCCAACTGGTGAGCACAAAAACGGTTACCCTCATTCGATATAGCCGGCTGCACGCACGAAAAACATGACGTTCATGCGGCGTTACCGTTGTCATGCGGCGTTACCGTTACCTCGCTCTGAGGCGTCCCATGTAAAGCCTGAAGTGCAAGCGAGAATTATTACTTTGTTATTGACTTCTGGGACTATTTATACATTTTAAATGTTACCTTTTTTAATGTTTCCTGTATTCCTTCTTTATTTTTATTGATAAAGGAGATGTTTCATTTTGGGCGGCGACTTTGTACATTTCACCACAAAAAGAGAAAAATATACTGATTCACAGAAAAATATCAAAAAAATTATTAGATTAGCCGTTCTCTGCAGAGAAATTATTTTCAATAAAATATTTTTACGCACAACAACATTGGCGGTTCCATGACTCCGAAATAGAGAACTATCAAAATAAAAATAAATATAAACGTGTCTGTTGTCTGTGATTAGTTATTGAGCTCTGAAGTTTAGAATGCCAGTGACATTTTTCGACATTCCGAGTGTTTCTTTGAAGTGAACAACATTAGTGCTATTTATAGTGATCAAGGGAATATCTACCTACGGCTTTGTATTTTGGACTCCTGGATCTCGCAGTACTTGTTTACCCGGCTTTCGTTTTATGGACCTCGATTTTGCTTGTGATTTGGTTTTTTGTTGTTTCCGTTCAATAGCTTTTGCGCATACTTTTTAAGTGTGTATCAGAATGGCGGGTGTACCCTCGCGGATTTTAATATCTCTTTCGGATTACAAACGTACCTGATGTGTACCTCAGTGTACCTGTCCTAAAAATCTGTGTACCTCCTTCTATGCAAAGATTTTAAATAAAATAGGTACACCCGCCATCCTGACGTCAGGACCGCGGGTGTACTTCTAATCGGCATAAGTAGCGAAGTAAACTGTTTATGTAGAATTGGTACCTCTTGTGTACCCGCAGAAACAAATATTAAATAAATAAAAAATAGTAAGATTGCTGAGAAATTTAAAAAATGTTTCATTTATACACGGTGATTCCAAAAACTGTCCCAATATTTAAACTACACCTTCAGAGAGTACAACTGAGTCATAATTATTAGAGTTTGTAGATCGTCTCATTATAAGACAGACAAATATTGAGGTACCGGCTTCAGTCCTGGATGGCATACTCGTATTATTAATAGAAGATGGTTGAAATGAAAAAATAAAATATGAATAAATAAAATGCTGTTTTTTATTTACTTCTGTCGTATCTAAAATATTTAAATACAGAAATTGCAACTGCCATACAATTATCCAGCTTCACTTTAGGTTCATACTTATTTAAGTATTCATTGGCATAAAGTAATATGCGCGTTTTAGTAGTTGGCGTTTCCAAACTGCTTTCAGCGTCGATTCAGACCGATCGTTACCTATGTCGATATCGTTGACGATCGAATATTACATTATATATCGGAGTCTGAGATCTCAACAAAAACCCATGCAAACGTGAATATCGTGACATTAAATCGACTGCTATACATTAGCAGTATAGCTCTTGGAGATCTATCGTCACGATTTTGTTCGGATTAATCGAAGCGACGGATTGCACCGTTTAATTAGATAAGATACGCTTAATAATGTTAATAATAAAAGACAGATCCAACAAACCAAATCCAAAAAGATCGTCGGGCTTATATTTTATATTTTATCATGCATTGGACATTGACACATGTTGACACGCCTAATATGACATTAGAATAAATCAAGTTTATCAACGTCATCAGCAGTCGAGTTGTCCACCATACTGTCTCAGTGTTACAATATATTATCCATAAATTGAATTATTGTCGCCAAACTAAGGTGAAATCAAGAATTTGGATGATATAATATGGAACGCTTTCAAATAATATGAGCTACTTCCTATTGAATGTACAGTGTACCCGCCCAGGCGCCATACATTTCTGAAACATCTCCTTTCTGTAACTTTAAATACGATTTCATGACGTTTGTTTACTTTGATGACATTATTTGTCAATCATTCCATCAGTATTTTCTTAAGACGTTGTCACGTTCAACTATCGTCAGTAAACCGACTTTACAGACAACCAGTTTTTATTTAACTTTCCATTTGCTTAATGAAAAAGAAAACGAATGTTGTTTAATAGGTCACATATTTTATTAATTCATAGTATATTGAAATCATAAAAAAGTAATGACAAATGGCAAAATCACACATTGAGGCATTCACAATCATTATTAAAATTAGAGTTTGTGGAAAATGTAGTTGGTTGGATCCGACAAAATGTTAAGGAACCTAAAGGACTTTGATCACGTTTATGACATGATATTATTTTGATTAGGTAAGTGTGAAAACCTGAACAATGCCTTAAATAAATTAGTTCAAACACTTGGTATTAAATCTAAGTTATTTCCAGCGAGTACCTAAAACAAATGGGACTGTAAGTATTTCCATGAATTTCGGAATCAAGTATTAATGGTGACCTGAGTACCTAAGCTAAAACGGTGTTTTTGCCCGACTTAAAAAAAGGAGGAGGTTCTCAATTCGACCATATATGTATTATATTATATGCTTTTTATGTTTGTTCAGCGATATTTTCGTCGTTTATAAGTCGATTTTGCTAATTCTTTTTTAGTTTGAAAGTAGATATTCCAAGAGTGGTCCCTTGATAAGGACACCAGGTTCTGATGATGGCATCTCAGAGAAATCCAGGGGAACTTTCGAAAATTGTAGGGGTGACTAGTGTGTTTGTTAATGTTTTCATTAAGTATAACTACAATTTCATGAGGGTCTGGAGTCGATCTGATGACGCTGATAGGCAGTTGAGGGCAGTTCTCAACGATTCACAGCAATTATCTTATGTTTGGGCTTGATTAATTTATAGTGACGAGCACTTTTCACCTAAATAGGTAGAATTGAGCGCGGGTAGTGTTTGAATTACCTATCTGTGCTTGCCGATGTTGAAGTCGGTTTTTTTTTTTGTAAATAGCAATTATTCTTTTTTTTCTCTTTGTCTGTAATTATAAACTTAGAAACGGCTAAAACCGATTTGGGTACATATTATAGTGTTTTCAGTATTGTAGGTACCGACCTATCGTTGTACTCTTAAACTTCGCTTTAATAAATAAAAATATCACAACAGCTTAAGAATTAGGTATGCCTAACAATTTTCGAGCGTGTTTAGTGACAGCTTAACTGAAGGGAAGCAAGGGCGAATTTCTAGTTCCGAAATAAAATATATTAATGAGACTAATATTCTACACGTACAACTTCGTGATACTAATTCTAATGTATTCTCTACTTTACATTCACTTTAGATATTAGACACATTATGAATATTAATTTATATAGCTATACGCAAATTTAATCTGGGGACGAAATAATGTTTTATATTGTTCGTACGCCTTGCCACTTTAAATACAGATCAGATAAGTGGTTTCATACTAATTACTTCAATTAAGAAGAAAATATGGTGTAATACACATACTATCAATCAACATCTATTTACTATTTTAAGATTTATTTCTTTATTTTATTTTTAAAAAATTTGGTGACCCATTGATTACTTCTTTGTTCCCAGTATCCAGGGCAGAATAACCTATCAAATATCAAGACATTATTCATTATTTAAAAATGTACGTGTGCAATCTTATACCTACCTATAAAAGGTGACTTATTTTTATACAGTTCGAAACACTTATAACGATTTGCTTTTATAGTGAAACTAGATACAAACCTAGTTCATAATCTTGCCGGCTTGCGTTGATCTTCAGTAGTATTAAGAGTTAAGCAATTTCAGGCGCGGTCGGTTATTAGATAGGTGGTAACTAGTGGGAAATTTTTTCAGCGCTTCCGTGCTTCGGAGGGCACTTAAGACAAGCGGTCCCCTTTGTAATTATGTATTAAACAGTCGTTAAACCATGTCAGAGGCCTTCGTGCTCCATGAAAACTACCGACAGTTGGATTGGCCCCTAATTCACACTGGAGCAATGTGGTGGAATACCTACACTCTTTGCGTCCTCAGATATGGACAGAAAGCATAGACCCGTGCCCTTTAGTGAGCCATTAGGAAATGGTATAAAGTTGGAATAGCAACATAAATAAATAACAATATTGTCTAGATACCGCGACTATATTGTTAGTAAATCCATATAGGTATTTTGTCATTCCAATTTATCTTCCCGTATACTAACGGTATACTTAGGTACATCTTAATTTTAAGAAGAAATAATAGCATACACTTAGAGCATACATTAGTGTGTGTCTCCAGAGTCTCTGCAAATATCATAAAATGTATTATAACTCCATTTGGTAGCAACCTCGAGCTCGACTGATTCCCAATTCGCCTCGTAGAATTTACATAATTTTCATCACTTTCCACTTTATTCTGTGCGTTGTTTAATTCAATTTGTACATTAAAAAGGAGCCTTATTAATTTGCTGAGTTTGCTTCTCCTTCCTCCTCTGTTCGTGTTTCAGAAACTATACGTCTTGGAAGATTTCTTTTTTTTTGCCGTAACCTATCTGAGTTAAGGGCTGCCGTAAGCGGACATGCATGGGAGATCGGCAAATGGACCACTTCTTTACTTCTTATAACATAATTTGTATAGGTACCTACATACCTTATTATTGGCAATAAGTAAAATTTAATCTAGTAAAGCAGGTATATGGTCGCGATCTCTTCATGGCCAGTATTGACCGCGGTGGCACACGTTCAAGGTCAACGTCGTCCCGACGTATTTTGTGACTATTCATTAAAACATTATTACAGGAAACGTTTTGCATAAATCTCTCGCCTTATCGTCCGCGTTAGCAACCACACCCTGCAAATCAAAATTTCATTTTTATGGCGCAATAGGTGTGCCGGACGTTATTCCGTAGTCCAAACATTAACACTGTAAACGCGGACGGACCATATCTGAACCATGTCTCTACATATTTTTTTTTACTTTACCTTGGCTATATATGATGTTGCTAGGTTGCTACGTTATCTGTGAAATTTCGTTTTTTATAACTTTCTTGACGAAAAATTAATGTAAAATGTATCTGAATTTATTAAGCATCTCAAATTACTGATCTTCTATTTTATGTCATTCTACTTAAAAAAATGTCTATATAACAAGCGAAATAATAAAGGTTTATAATGAGACCTTACTCGAAGATCATTCCGCAACTATTTTATAAGCATAATCTCAACTAAGCTGCTACCAAAAAGGATTTTAGGCAAGCGTATTATTAAATTGTCCCTGCTTATTTTTATATTGTCTCAAATTTTCACCATCACGATGCTCCAAGTTTGCGAGTTTTTCTTTCAATAACGAGTTGATGATGCCTTAGAGTGACTGGTGTCCATGGGCGACGGCGACCATTTATCATTAGATTACGTGTCTATTAGTTTAAAAGCCATGAACATAAATAAAATAAATATATAATATTTTTTGACGTCGATGCCCGCTTTTCAAGTGTTAACATTATAAATATGCTGTTACACGCTTAGCTACACAGAGTTTAGCTACACAGTATTAGTAATAGATGCTTACAGTAAAAAAAATCACAACAAATATTTAAACGTAAACATAACCCTGGCATTGTTATCTAATGTTATTAATAATGTTGTGCTTCCATTTGAGGGGTTTTATTGGGAAGTTGATAAGTGGTGGGCTGGTGGGTTCTCGCGTAATCATGTTGAGTAGGTAGGTACTTATAATTTATATGCTTTTTTTTAATTTATTTAATCAACTAAGTACATCAAAATACAAATTTTCACAATCTGCCAAACTGAGAAAACAGTTTGTTGGCAGAACTTCAACATGCATTGGTTTAAAGAGTGATGCAGTAGGTAAAAACTGTCCAAGCATTTAGTCTTCGATCAACTATAATTACCTATGTCGATGATTTTAGTTATATTTATGACCTCAGTTATGACATACCTAACCTTCATACAATATAACAAATATCATTTGCTTTCCCAAATTCTGCGTGTTGTCTTCACGGGTTAGAAAAATAAATAAGTCCAGTTTCCATGGCTATAGTTAACATAGCTTATGATTATATTGTAGAAAAAGGAGTTGCAATAAGCGACCGCAATAAATTACAATCACATAGAATATAACAGCCACTGCCACTAGTCGGAGACTCGGGCTGTTTCGTTTATTTAGTTCTCTACTGAAGCTCCAAGTTCTCATATTTTACGCAATTTTATTAAATTTATAGTTATTAATAATATGCTATGATTGCTATGTCAACCCGTTGTATGAGTTGAGACAAATATGATAATAAATTGTTACGTGTCAGGAGTACTGGGTTCGAGAAAATGCCAAAATGTACCACAAAGACTTTATTGTACTCGTAGATACACAATTACACTATGTACACAGTACACACCCAAACACTATGCACCTAGGTATTCGTAAACACACTCGTCGAACACTGTATCGCTCGTAGAAATCACTTCACTTCTCACTGGTATCGCTCGTAGGTATCGCTGGTATCTTCCTGGTTTCGCTTCCGTTCCGAAACTAGAATGCCCGCAGTTGACCGAGTGCCCCTTTTTATACCACTCACGCACCATTCATGCCAATCCAGAATATTCTGGTAGTTATTAGAATGAAGCTCTTGTATGTTCCTTGCAATCGACTTCCGCCCTTATGACTATTACCGTAAGGTCGAAGCGTCGTGCGCGTACTTTCGAGACGGCCGCACCCTATTGTTCTATTGTTTGCCTGACATGTTTATGGCCCCTATTGTTTATTGTTTAGCGAGGTAGATACGCCAGGGTTGTCACAATATATAAAATGAAAGAAAATAAGTAATGCACAAGCAGCTAACAATTTCTAAAAATATTTTAACTAATGTTCGTTATTTAGTAAATACGCGTCAGGACACTATTCCGGAGATATTTCCCGATTATCCGGGTGACTGGAAACCCTAATTTAATAACAAAAAAATCATTAAGCGTCAGAATCAAATTCATTGTGAATCAATTCACTGTGAATAAATAGGCCAGACAAAAGATCTAAAATAAAATTTTCCTAATCACTTTGAACTTTAGCTTTGAAGATCCACGTGTAATAATTTCAGAATATAGGTTTCCCAAAGTGAAGCGAGGGCTTCTTACCAAAAAATAATAATTTTAGGGGGAAAAATTATTGAGTATTTCTCTTGAAATCCGTCAAGAACTTACCTATCAGACGTAGGTAATGCGTATCAACACGTGAGACGTAATCTCTACTGTTTATTCTGGTGTGAGGCAATTCAAATAAAGCTCCATCAATTACGATTCCCCGTCGAAATCCACTCAATCTCGTGGCTAGTGACGTATGTGCATACATATAGATATAAATAATTAATTAAGTTTTATCTTGTACGGTTTACAGAGTAAAGGAAGGCTTTTATCTTACGCTATTGCTTTGACAAAGGAGAAGCGAGCAAACTTTGTGATGAACTTATACTCATATAGTCTTATGTTTATCCACTTACGTCGACTTTGTACAATTGTGCCTTAAGGCTGAAGAATAAAATATTGTTACGTGTCAGGATTATTGGGTTCTAGAAAATGCCAAAATATACCACAAAGACTTTATTGTACTCGTAGATACACAAATTACACTATGTACACAGTACACACCAAAACACTCTGCACGTAGGTACTCGTAAACACACTCGTCGAACACTGTATCGCCCGTAGAAATCACTTCACTTCTCACTGGTATCGCTCGTAGGTATCGCTGGTATCTTCCTGGTTTCGCTTCCGAAACTAGAATGCCACCCAGTCGACCGAGTGCCCCCTTTTATACCACTCACGCACCATTCATGCCAATCCAGAATATTCCGGTAGTTGTTAGAATGAAGCTCTAGTATGTTCCTTGCAATCGACTTTCGACCTTATGACTAATGTCATAAGGTCCAAGCGTCGTGCGCGTATTTTCGAGACGGCCGCGCTCTATTGTTCTATTGTTCGCTTGACATGTTTATGGCCCTTATTGTTTATTGCTTCCGGTTTAGC
Source organism: Hesperia comma (assembly GCA_905404135.1). NCBI lineage: Eukaryota > Metazoa > Arthropoda > Insecta > Lepidoptera > Hesperiidae > Hesperia > Hesperia comma. Next base: position 5,924,230 of record FR990021.1, on the reverse strand, counting down.
GAAGTAGATACGCCAGGGTTGTCACAGTATGTGTTATTAAACACAAGCTGTACCGAGAATTCCCGGTTAAAAAGCAGCGTATAATTATGTTGCTCCACAACCTTCTCAAATTTTCAGTGAAAGTTCCATACAAATTGGTTAAACAGAAAAACATTGATCAATCGATAAAAAAAACAAATCATTTTAGGTTTGTTTGTGTTTTTCTATGTAAATAATATATAAATACATGCACTTGGAAAAAATTTAGTTAGTTTGGGATCACAATTAAATTTTATTTACCTACATAAGTAGGAATATAATTATGTCACAGGCAGCTGGTTGGATTAGTCCTTCAATAGGATCCCTGGGCATTTGATTGGAAAACGTATAGTAAAGTGTAATATGGATGTATTAAATAGGGCTTCAAGGTTATGAAATTACAGATGAAAGCGTGAAAGCCATTAATAACATCATCAGTCAATGCCCAAAAGTACCCAATGTGTAAAAGCCGATTCCACTGAAGTTAAAATCTGTAATTATGTGAATATAACTATATAATAATCTTCATATAATGTTTATTTCTCTTAGTTTGCGAACTCCCACTCGTGTACACTTAAACAATAAACAATCCCGCATTGTTGCCCAATTTAACTTTCCTTTGCTATATAGAGAAATACGAGACATCCGAACGAGTAAATTTTCCTTTTTCTGACATATATTACTTTACATTCTCGTGTTAAATATTATTATATCTGTTACCGGGAATGTATGAAATCTAGGAACTTTATACAATTCCGAAGCTATTTAGGAAATATATAAAATATTGTTTTAAAAAATATTTAATACACACATATCCTCGGAAATATATACATTTCCTAGAAATTGTATACAATTCCAATATCGTATTAGGAAATGTATATGTCGTGGCCACATCGTAGATTTGTTCACTTCAAATGATCGCATTTCATGAAATGGGCAACTCAGTTTGGCCAGACCGTTAAATCGTCTACGTTTCACGATTTGGTCATCCACGTTTGGCCGAATCGTAAAAACGCAGAATATCCTTATCCTTACTAATATTATAAATGTGAAAGTGTGTTTGTTTGTTTGTTTGTTTGTGACAATTTCACGTAGCAACAAAGCTATTATATGGTAAGGTTTATGTGTGTGGGGATAGTTAGGAGGGTGGAGAGTGACGTAGGCTACTTTTTACCGCGGAAAAACATCCCATTCCCATGGGAAGATCGATGTTTTGTTAGTTGCTAGATATTTATTTTCGGAGTTGTTAATAGATGGCGGTAACAAAATTCATTTCCAAGTTCTGAATTACGCTATCAAATACTACATGTAATTTACTTAAGTCATAGGCAAATGTAATAGGCTACTTTAGCTCTGCCTCGAGAACTCCCCGCTCCGCTGGCACTACCCTGTTGACTGATGTCCGCAAGTTGCTCAGCCAACAGGATAGTGCCAGCGGACCAGAGGGACCTTCGAGTCGAGAGCCTGGATGACTTCATCGAGAGATTGGCACGCAACATGTTCGGGCGTGTCGACGCATCGCGGTTCCCGCATCTGCAGGACCTGGCGCCGCTCCACGCCCGTCCACCGGACCGCTGGGCCTTCCCGCGCGACTTGCTGGTTGCGCGGGACGGGCCTAGCACTGACTGATACTGGGGCTTCGTAAGTCGTCGCCCGGCGCTGATCGGCTCCTGCTGGGCTTCCCACCAGCGGGATTCACCCGGCAGGGCCTCGATCGCCTGGGCGGCGCGAAGATGAACCCCATCCCGTTTAAGACTCTGTGGCCTGTAAAAAGGCCACCACTCACCGGACTTGACCTATTGGTTAACCACAGATGGACAATCAAGGGCCTGAGGGCCCAGCCCAAGAACCGGCCCGTTTTAACGGGCCGCGAGAGACACCCCCAAAGGGGAACTAACTGTCCCGAGGGCTCCACACACCTCAGACAGGGTGGAGTGAAGAGAGCGAGTAGTAGGCTACTTTTTAGCCTAAATTCCTACGGGAGCGAGACCTACGCGGCTGTTACCTACGGGTCCCGAAGCGAAGCGCGGGCGGTTCTCTAGTAGGGCATAATTTCGAACCATGACGTCTCCGGCGCTGCGGAAGGTGCAGCCCCTTCGCCCTTGCGTAACAAAACGTAGACACCCGGGCGAGCCGGAGCGGCTGAGGCTGGTCGCCGAAGGCGACCAGCAAGCCGAAGCTGCGCAGGCGAGCGCGGCGCGAGCGAGAGGGGGCTGCCCTCCCTCCGCGCCTCCGGGTTCTAAAAAACACTCTAGGGGTAGGGCATACAAGACTACGTGGAGTAGGGGTAGGCTAATTCGGTTCTGTAACCAATTCGACCTACCTACACCTTGAAGAATTTGACTGAGAAGTAATGGAAATGAGTATTCATTGTTTTATAAAATAATATTTTTATTAAGGCACTCGGTGAGACAATTCACACATTTCCGGGCGATTTTAGGAATTTCATACATTTCCTAGGAATTGTATACAATGACGAATTACACACATTTCCGTTAACATATACATCAATCTAACATGGTGCGCATTAAATTACATTTAAGATGGTTCCCAGCCATTTGATCTTTTTCCCTTTGTTATCTATCGCAATAAATCGCAAGAACGAAACAGTAAAGAGGTAATTGAGAGAACGGGGTAAACATAATAATTGTGATGAACGGCGCGTACCTGATTTGTCTTCGGGATCAGAAATTTCAGAAGCCTTTGACGTACCTACCTAACCTACCTTCGATAAAAATATACACCTACCTTTATTGGTTGAAGACTTTTACGTTGAATGTATTAGCTGATATAGGTATTATTAGGTATACTAGCTCAATAGACGCCCTGGCTTCGCTTCGGAAAACTTGTTACTGTGCTCCTATTGTTCGTAGCGTGTTGTTATATACCCTAAACTCTAAAGCATTCCTCGATAAATCAGAAAAAATTGCCGGAAAAAATTGGAGAAAAATTTTCGAGTGTAATTAAGACATAGATTTGTTTACTAAAGGTTTTATCATAGTTTTACACATTATTTTGAACCAAATCTCTTATTTTTGTCACTAATAAAATTCACACAATTATGAGCATCTAAATAAAATATTCTGTGAATTCTGTCCAATAATATACTATATTACATAGTGAGCTATTTCAAGTTAAGAAATGACAACAGAAATAGAGTTTCTCTCATGCGACCTACGTTGCCAATTTAGTTGATTTTGTTATTCTGAACTCACAAGCAGAATGAGAAACATTTCGTTTTAAATTTTAAGACAATATTACTTAGTTTTTTTTTATTCTACGTACAAACGCCAGTTATTACAACAGCGTTTCAATAAATTGTTCAAAATTACTTAGGCACTTATTAATATTACTTTGTATAAAAAATAATAATTCATAAAAATTATATAAACACAAAGCCGTGATTTTTTCTTGTTATGTAGATAAGTTTACTAATTTTAAGGTTATTAATTTTGTTTACAGTGTTTAGGTTTTGAATTAGGTAGATATGTGTTAAAAACATAGCAGAAGGTAATGTCATATTATTTTTACCATAACTTACATTTAAACATAGTTCGTAAGGTTTGACAATGAGTTATTCATAGTAATTGGTTGGTTGGATATGCAAATGATAGGATAGAATGAAGAATCTCATGAATAAGTTTCATTTTAACTTTACGACAGAAGTCAACCTTGTCATTTCATTTGAGTCATAGATACGAGAAAGTAAATATTTACTAACTGAATGAATATGAGACCGAATGAAATAAAACCCACTGCCTGAGCCAGAGGACCCTTGATGTGTTTATAAAACGTTGAAAATTCTTCCCCTAAATACGTACAATGGTAGCGGTGGGTCGTTGAAGAGTTTTTGACGAACGAAACGAACTCTGATAACGTAAACGGTCGCAGAAAACGGTCCCATCATAGGAACAATGCATTATAGACTCTATTTTCTGAGGAATAAAATATAAATCGCTTTAAGTTATTCGAACATTTGTTTGAAGAGTAGGAAAGTGGAAAAAAATAAAGGTCTGGGTGTAAGCTCCCATCCGGAATGCGACAAGTCAAGTCATTTGGCGGCTGACTGAAGCCAAAAGATGGTACGTTACGATTAAGTCACGGTCGGTAGGAACAAAATTGATCAGAAGGTTAGTATTCTAGGCTGAACAAATCATTATCTCAGTATTAATCTTGAAAAGCAAAGTCATATTATAGTATTAATTTAATAATTATTAAACGCGGCGTAAAGTTACTCCACTTTTTTTGCCCTCTCATGTGAACTCTAAACTCAAAGGTTTCAAAAAGACAAAAACATTTAAACTCTGAATATCCTTACACCCCGTTTATTAATAAGACAGTACCTAATCAATATTAATCGAAAACAAAACAAAGGTTACACATAGATTTATTATATAAACGTCAATGTATGCTAAATCTATGTATTTAATAATCCTTGAAAGTTCAATAAATTTTATACTTATAAATATAGGTATACAAATTGAAAAAAGTTTTTGAAATGTCTTAATTCTCACAACAAAATTGCGACCTCGTTATTAAAGCGTTAAATTGTAATTTCTAAACTAACTTTTGTGCAGAATCAATTTTCATAATGGGCATAGAAATTCACAACAAAACTTTTTCTTTATAAAGCTCAAACAGATTATATACTTATAAAAAGAGAATAACAGTAAGGAGCCGAGTTTTCCAAATGGTGGGTCGCGAAAGAGAAGCTTAAAATCATTTCAATATAAAATAAGTTTGAGAAGCGCTGGTGGAATTATAAAGTAGAGTTAAATACCTTAATTTAATTTTTTTCTAACTATTTTACTGTGTTACCTTTGTGGAATTCTCCGTTTTTGTTGGCATGGATAGCAAATGTATAGATAGGTAGATAATTATGCCTCTCCGGCTTAGGAATAAAACTGCACATTCTTCCTCTCTGCGCTTTCTGTATCTAGAATACAGAATTGTTGCTATAAACTTAGTACTATAAAATGTACAGACAGGCAAAAATATCACGAAATTCTTATAATATCTCCATTGAACATCATGCAGTCAACAAAGTCTGTGCGTCATAAAATTTGTTGGATATCACCGATGGCGAAGTCATAAACAAAAACTTCAACGCGTAAGTTATAGATAAAGTTGCTTTTCCTTATCCGTGTTGCTTTTCCTTTTCCTTTCCTTATCCGTATTTAACAAATTTGATACAAAGATAAACTTGACCACAACAAGTTATAGGCTATCATTTATCGCGAAAATGGGGATTATACCTACATTTAATGTCTAAGTATTAGGACTATTAGGTTTGAAAACCTATACCACTGGATAGATTTGAATAAAATTTGGCACAAAAATAAATTAGATACATGACCTTTGGAAAAGATACAGGTTACCTTTTATCGCAAAAAAGGGGTTAAGTGATTGGAATAAGGGGTGAAAGTTTTCACAGAATTTTGTCATTAGCAAAGATAAACTATGACACTATTAAGACACTCGATATTTTTTACGTTTATCCGCTGAACCGATTGAACCGAAATTCTGTATGTAAGTTTGAGATCTTAGAATAGATTATAAGATCATTTTATTCCTGAAATACTCGTTGAATCCCTTTAGATAATTTTGATAATGTTTTGTAGTTTACCGACACCCTAGTGGGCAAAACTAGCAACGGATGATTATAATGTAGATACATAAGGTTTCCATGGTATTCTTACACAATCAAACGGACAAAAAAAAATAGAAAGTAGTCACGACCAATAAAATTTTATATATTTTTATGTAGGTACCTACATTGTTTTGAGGCAAAGATTTTTCTATTTTTTATAAAAATAATACTCAAATTCGTTTATTGCATAACAACACGTAGCTACGTTAATAAAGCACTTAAAAACTTAATTTACTAACCTTCGAACAGCACTTCAATTGTAACTTTAATCTCTGTGTCTGCTGAAGACTGTTGTAAACCGCAATAGTTAGTTTCTAGCCAAAGTTTAAAATATTCATCCCTTAAACTATCCTCAGCGTCTCTATCTTAAACTAGTATCATTTACATACATATATTGCAGAAAGTAAAACAGAATGAATAACTTTATCTCGCTCACCATTTCACAAAATGTGTCCAAACTTTAAGTTATTTAAGTAAAAGTTATTAGTGGACTTCGAAACAAAACAAAACGAACGAACTAACCAAGAAAGGTAAAAAATATAGTAAGAGGTGCATGTCTTAATGGCAGTTGTGGCGATTCTAGCGATCGCCTATAAATATATGCATCTCTTTTATTTACTATTTAAACTTTCTTGAACGAAAAAAGGCATTTGTTACTCTATTATTCGCTTTATCCTTGAAATAAAAAGGTTGTATAAAGAAGTATTATTCATTATTTTTTTATATTATTTATTATTTTAATGAAATGATATGTACAGCATTTTGAGGTACAAATATACTTAAAAATATACAAAATAGAAATAATCAAATGAAACTAAAATAAATGAAATAAACTAGGGCCCTGTGGTGAAGTACCTACCCAATACGCTGGCAGCGCAATGCTAATACGTTGAGTGTGAAAACTGCCATTAATTAATTAGGTAAATATCGAGAAAAATAACTTCCGCTTTTGAATCTTCATCTGCACGTGGGGACCCCGCATGCAGGGTGTTTGATTTCAGACTATTTTATAATCTGAAACAACGATGTCAAAACGAAAACAAAAATATGAGTTAATATAATAATGAACATTACCTATATTTTTTAACTATAATGTTTAATAGAAAGCTATTTTCTTTTCAATTAAACTTTGAACGTTCCAGGCTATATAAAAAGGACGTTGGCATAGCATGAATGATACATTTTAGAAATAAAACTAATTTTTTGCGCAGAATCTAAATACTATAATGAGGTCTTCAAGAAATTGTCGCCATTCTTAATTAAATCTTCAAAGCCGTTTTTCTTATCTAGGCGTTGTGCTTATTGTAAGACATCGACTGGGTAAAACAAATGTTGACGAGATCCAATAATTGGATGGTTGGCTGATACCACAGTTATTTTTCCACATCTTTCAGAAGTCAACTAAATATTAAGTAACACATTAGCACTGGGTTTTTATCCTTGTTTTATATTGATTAATAAGTAAATGAGTAACTGTTCACAAAAATTACCGACTTAAAAAAGATACTAAGAGATATCGCTGTCAGAATGGGATCAGACGACAAGCACTAGCTTTCGATAAAAAAATAATTATACAAATCGTAACACCCACTCAAAAAGTTATGGGTAAACTGAAAAACCCGTGCCGAGTGTCCCGACACTCCCGACTCGTCAGATTTCAAATGTATATGAGACCGGATCGGAACGGAACGGACGCAAAACGTTACTTTTCGAATACAAAAGGAGTTATCAAAATCGGTTCACCGAATGCAATGTTATGAGGCACATAAGAAAAAAATAAAGTTAAATTTAGAACATCCTCCTTTTTGAAGTCGGTTTATGAAATAGTACAGGTTATAATCACATAACTTTCAGACACAGCAATCTAAACATAAAGAATATATCATAATTTCAGATGGTGGATTGAACCTAACTTAAGCATCTAGCAAAAGGAAGTATAATCCACAGTTTCTTCCACTGTTTATCAGGTTGATTTAAACAGATGAAGACGTTCACCCCCAAATGTATTAATCTGGGGGCACGGCAGCGCCCCCGACAAGTCGAGCGCGAAGCAACACTGCCGTACCATCCTTTACTGGAACCATTTCTCCCGCATTTTCCGGCTCCTATTTGAGAACCTCTGGCTAGGATTAGAACGCTGAAATTGTCGTCATCTAGTAAGCTATAATATTATAATAATAAGAAATAGCAAGTAAGGAACCTTGGACTTGGCTCAACTTGGTCTAGAGATTTATCATAACTTTTTAGAGATAAACAAACAGCTCTATCGAGACTTGGATGTTTTTTACAGAATGTTTTTGGTGGGATTACATTAACTGTAAACTCAGAAATAGGGATGCCCGATTTTTTGTTTTGAATCGATTTTTTGGATCGTAATGGATCGCAACCCCATGAATCTCATTCGATTTCCGAAGATCGTATCTTATTGTTTTTAAATTAACGAAAAGCCACGAAAATAAGCTAGATTTTGTATTTTAACCAGCGTTATTTACCTAATTTATGTAATCAAAAAAGGAAAAATCTAGTGTGGAACACATGTTCAATTTAATTTCACTAATATTATGGATTCCAACTCTACGCGTCTAACATATTTTGATTTTAACGGCGGAGCCATGTTATTATTTTTAAGCGACTTCAAAAAAGAAGGAGGTTCTCAATATTAAACCGTATACATATTTTTATGTTTGTTCAGCGATTTTTTCGTCGTTTGTGGGCCGATTTTGATACATTTTTTTTTTGTTGGAAACTAGATATGCACAGTGGGGTACGCTGATAAGGACACCAGGATCTGATGATGGCATCTCAGATAAATCGAGGGGAACTTTCGAAAATTGTAGGGACGACCAGTGTGTTTGTTAATGTTTTCCTACGTACATTAAAGCGCTACCATTTCATGAAGGTCTGGAGTCGATCTGATGAAGCCGAAAGACAGTCGAGGGAACTCCTCAACGATTTACTGCAGTTACCTAGTGTTTGGGCTTGATCAATTTGTAGTGACGACAACTTTACACCTACATGTTAACACCACGTGTACCTACACCTACTACCTACTACTACTACCGTGTACACTCATCTCAGCTTATCTCAGCTTATCGAGGTTGAAGTCGGTTCTTTTTTTGTAATTAAATAATGTGTTGCTCGCAAAATCATGCACTTTGTATCCTATCAAAGTAATACCAAAGAATTAATCAACAAATTAAGACTTCAGTCAGTGAACACTGTAGTATACATATAACATATAAATATATATTTCTAGTAAATAAAATATAATAAACTTTAAAATAAACTAAATATTAACGTCTACCTTCAACCTTCATATTTCATACGTAGGTACCGCTTAGTTTGATCGGTGTAACTCGAAACTAATCTCAAATACCTGATTGAAGGTAGGTGTAGGTAGGTAATCTTACACTGTCGTAAACAACAAACATTTTTGTAGATCTTTATTCTTTTACCGCCAACACTAAGGTGGTGTTGGCAAAGATCATGTTGTTAAGGTTGTTACCTACAGTTTTAATAATACGATTTTTTCATACGATCATCTTTGCATGCGATTCGATTTAGGCGAGAATCGCAACCTGTTGAATCGATTCAAAATCGGTAGATCGTATTGCCGTGAATCGATCTGAATCGATCTTTTAGGGCATCCCTACTCAGGAATGGTTACCGTTGGTCATTCAGGCAAATACGCGGTATAAAAGTTGGGATTTGGAAATAAGATGAAAAATCCACTTTATGTTAACCGAACCGATAGAACTCAGGCATTTACATATATCCAATTTCCATCACTGCGCGATATAGCAGATGTCGTTGTATGAATTTCCAGAAAACGAAATTATTATGTAGGTATCTTCTACACGTTTGCGGTATTCGTAAACTGATCATACATTTTAAAGAAACGCGTTGCGACTAGAAACGCCCTAGAGGAAAACGTGTTTTCGCCGCTCCTTCTGCCTGTTTTTGGTTCCACATACATTAGTCCGATATGTGGCATGTGGTGTTCTAAAACGAATAAACCAAAAAATGCACACTCCTGCTTCCTGAAAATTAAATTTAATGATGTAATACAAATCTCGTACTCATGGGTAGGTAAATGCTTACCTACTCACACTCACAGCCTGCAAGAGAATCTCATGATGTGTTTTGTTAATTGTGCGATAATTAACTTCGTTCCAAAAATACAGTTACCCTAAAAATTTACTGTTTATCTAAGAGGGTAAGCACACTCTTACATATATTATTGTCCTACAAGCATCTTTTGGCGCGTGGATGACGTGTGGGTGACAGAGACAGCGCCTTCCAGGTAAGGCAAACTGTAAGCTGTGCTGTGCTACTGTGCGCTGTCTCTGTCACCCTCACGTCAGCCACGCGCCAAAAGATCCTTGTACGACAATAGACACTTATGTCCCAGTTGCCATAGAATGTCAAAATAGGTGTCTACTAATTAGATAATATGTCCAAGTTTCCATCGACAAAAATATCGTTGACTGTAGCTCTTTACAAAATCCATCGATCGTTACCAAATATAATTACTTAGCATGACACGGCTGACAATGTGCTAACTAATGAAGTTAACTAACGAGTTGACCGCTTCCTGCCGAGGTAAAACTAATTGGTAGTATCGTAAATAGTTTATTATTTTTGAAACCAGCGGTTAACCGCCCGATTCGCTGAAGATTTTGAAATTATAAATATTAAGTTACTTAATATATAATTTACGTAGATACTATCAATATCATGATAAAAAATATATTCACGTAATAACTAAGTTTTTACGAAAAATAAACAACTTCAAAATCATTCAGTAGAGATAGTTCAAAAAGTACTTGTACCTAAGATGTCACTCAATTTTTCACGGCCTTTCAAATACAATAAAAAGTTATTAAAATCAGTACACCCACAGCAAAGTTAAATGAAGTTACCCACATAGCAAAAAACCGAACGAATTGAAAACTTCCTTCTGTTTTTGAACTCTGATAAAAAGTGTAAAAACTGATGTACTTACAGCTTATGACTAGCCACTGGCGGCTATGTTTGGTTGTCCATCACATTAGTACAGACATCAATCAAATACAGTTCTATTACAGTAGAGAATAGTTCATAATAAATTATCATCAATCAAAGTCATGCCTTGGTCACAACCTCACAACACTTAGCGGCTGGTACACACAAATCCTATTTGTGTGTCACCCTTATCAATATTGCGACCAACATTCTGGCACTACACTACACATTTCTATGAGAGTAGGTATACTAATTTCATACTATATTTATGAAGGCAAACATCCTACTTCCTACTAATATTATAAACTAGCGACCCGCCCCTGCTTCGCACGGGTGCAATGCTGATACTAAATACACTACAGAAAAACTGTGAACGTTGTATATAAAAACATAGCGGCCCGCTCTGGGTTCGCACGGGTATAACATTTAAGTATGGCCTATGTCACTCGCCCCGGCCGGCCAGTACCGCCGCAAGCGCTACGTCCCGCAATTTTAAATCTGTAATATCTTCGAAAATATTCGATTAAATCTTGTGCTGTAAAGGACCATATAGATCTATATTAAATCAACAATGTATTTAAGCTATTTAATTGGATAAGGATTAATGCTGTATTGGTTAAAATCGCTTCGAAAATTAGCCATTATTCGTCGTAAAAAGTAAATGACAAAAAAATGTTATTGTGGGATATCCATAAGAGATAGACATATAGCATCGCGGACTTTTCTGTAGACCTTTTCAAGGTGTACAATACTTAGTACATTATTTTTATAAATCCTGTAAGGTTAAGCCTGCGTACGCAATGTAAGCGGCAAGAAATGTAAGAATTTACGACACCACATTAGAAACCCTGAAAATAACAGTATTTCTCCATTATTTAATAGATGTTATTATATATAAAAACCTTCCTCTTGAATCACTCTACCTATTACAAAAAACCGCATCAAAATCCGTTGCGTAATTTTAAAGATTTAAGCATACAGACAAACAAACAGACAAAAATAGCGACTTTGTTTTATACTATGTAGTGATGTGAAAGTTTGTGTATTTGTTTATTTGTTTGTTTGTTACTCCTTCACGCAAAAACTACTGAACCGATTTTCATGAAATTTGGCACACACATAGAGGGCAACTTAGATTAACATATAGGCTATTTTTTATCCCAGAAATCCCGCGGGATCGGAATTTACGCGGGAAAACCTTCTTCGCGTATGGGGTATAAATAGCTTCTAAACAAACAATATAAAACTAACAAGTCTGTCTTCCCGGAAATCCCGCGGGATCTGGAGTTACGCGGAATAAACTCCTGCGCGTAGTTGCGGGCTTAAATTTTTATTGAAGTTTTGAAGCAACATATAGGGTACTGTTTATCCCTGAATTCCCGCGGGATTAGGATTCACGCGGTAAAAACTCATACCCGGGAATGAGGTCGTAGGTTCAGATGTTTATGGGACTTTCAGTGGGAGGTAGAGGAGGTTATGGAGCATTATATAAGCTACTTTTTGTTTCGGACTTCCCGCGGGATCGAGATTTACGCGGGAAAAGCTTCCATGAGCGAATGAAGTCGCGGGCTCATTAATATCTATATATCGGGATATCTATACATATATCGGGAATCGAACCGGCTTTTTTTCTCATGATCAACTTTATGTTGCTTTTTCGAGGGTCAGCATCGCTTTAGCTGGTCTTTATGTTTTGGCACCCGAATGAAAAACTACCAATGTAGTTTAAAAATATAATAGTTTGGAATGAAAAAACCCCAACGTTTATATCTTAAAGTCTTTTTATCGATTTTCTCAAGATCTACATAACGGATTTTTGTAGGGTAGACTGGGTACGGTTGCAACGATTTGGCTTTAATTGTTCGTAATTTTGTTGTTTATAAAAAGAACGATGATGATGACATATTAAATTGAAGAGTGGATCTTTACCTACAATAGGGCTATACTATTTAGTTCTGGTGGGTGCTATTTTTAGAGATATTTGGATTTGAAAATAAATTCCGATGTGTTTCTACCGTCCCCATGCCAGGGGCGGTTGAAACAGTGACTAGGGTCAGTTGAAACGCACGCAAAATATACAAAAAATATATAGCAACATGCTTTATTTAGCATTAGTTATAATTGTAATAGAATAATCATGGCATCGTATGACAATATTAACCGGTCTTCAATGTTTTAATAGTCCTACAGTGTACGTAACCAGGCTTTGACGAATAATTTGTTGATAGTGCATAGTTTTATCTCCAACTTTTACCTCCGTATATGTATATTTGTCAGTGGCGATTTCTCTAAGTTGGCGCGTATGGCGCCGCCATACCATAATTTTTAAGCATTAAATAAAATGTAAAAAATCATATATTTACAACCTAATTATTTAGACCTAAGTACAATAATTACATTTTACGAGCGCTGCGGTCTTCTATCACGAACGCGACTCGCGGCGATTGTCTTCGCGTTCGGTCGGCGCCGAGCGCGGCCGAGGCATGCGCTTCTGCTAGCGCATGCATAGTCCATACAAAGTCGTTGGCCCGCGGCCGCCCGCGCATCTTCGATCGCTTAGTATCACCATAGTAAAATTATACTGTGGTATCAGCGTATCACTGAGTTTGAAACGCGGGTCTGGCGCTGGGAATGGCGCATTATCTAACGAGTTTTCGCATGTTTTTCGTGATAGTGTAGATTTGTGATTACGGTTTCTATCTTTCTATTGATTTAATTTACTTTTGACGTGATAACGTCTTATAAATTGGTTTACCGGGTGGCACTTCAAGAAACTGTGTCACGCTCCGCTCACGTTATGCGCTTATAATGAGAGCGAGTGAGAGGCACGCGTCCCTTCCACTCGGACATGGTTAGCCCGCCTAAGAGCGAGAGAGACAGACATAAAAAGTGAAAGGCACGCGTCCCTTCCTCCTTAACATTACTTATGGTAGCTACGGCGTACACACGTTGGCGTGTTTCAGAAAATGGTACAGCGCCATCTCTGAAGAAGTAGAGTAATCTGGTTTGTTACCTCACTTAGTTGTGACTAATGGTTAATGGTCTAACGGTTAGCAGCGCTAGATGGCGGATGGTGTTACAATGTTTTAAATATAATTCTTTGTATAAATAAATGTTTTAAATTGTTACTATTATTTCATCCTTCTTCCTACTATACGAATGAATATTCACATTAAAATTATTTTACCACTCAAAGTCGTTGTCACGTAAAACTTTCGCCCGTATACCGACTTTACAGGCAACAAATTTTTTATTTAGTAGGTAATTAGTTTATAATGAAATGACATGAAATTATGAGTGATTCAATAAAATCTGTGATACAAGAACTTTTAGAAAGACCTTTCACGACGAGATCGTTTGCCGTTTGATAGTGGAAAATGGACTTTCACTATGGGACCAACCCTAAAATCGCGAAAAAACATCAGCTATTTCATACAAAAATAAAAATGTCAAATTGTATGAAATTTCTTTTTAACCGAATTCAAAAAAGAAGGAGGTTCTCAATTCGACCGTATATATATGCTTTTTTTATGTACGTTCAGAGATTATTTCGTCGTTTATAGACCGATTTTGATAATTCTTTTTTTATTCTAAAGTAGATATCCGCAGTGGGGTCCGGTGATAAGGACACCAGGATCTGATGATTGCATCTCAGGGAAATCGAGGGGAACTTTTGAAAATTGTATGGGCAACTAGTGTGTTTGTTCATGTTACCATAAGTACATTAAAGCGCTACTATTTCATGAAGATCTGGAGTCGATCTGATGAAGCCGAAAGACAGTCGAGGGAACTCCTCAACGATTTACTGCAGTTATCTAGTGTTTGGGCTTGATTAATTTGTAGCGACGAGAACTTTACACTTACATGTTGAATTGAGCGCCATCTGGCGAGTAGTTTTTGAGTTATCTCTACTTATCAAGATTGAAGTCGGTTATTTTTTTGTAAAAAGCAATTATTTGCGATTTCAAAGTAGGTTCCTTAATGAAAGACTGCAAGTTTGTTAGATTGTCTGTCTGAAGAAATGGTTTTCCGGTTATGCGCACTTAATACTACACCCTATATAACAAAAGCTGGAGCCACCCCAATTATAAACACCAGGAAACGCCACTGATATTTGTCTCAATAAACTCAATCTGCCCTATGAAAGTCTTTACTATGCGAATTCGGCATCGAGAAAACAAAAGAAAATTATATGTTTTTTTTACCTGTACCCACATATATTGTTTCAACCGTCCCCAACTCGAATTTTGGTAAAAGAAACTTTATAGTAATGGTAGTAATAATAACTTATTAAAACTAGTCATCATTCCGTATTCTAAAAACTTCACCTAAATCATAAATGAACACTCAATGTTTATACTTGAATAGATTAACATAATAATAGCTTGAAACTCAAAAGAAAAATACTTACTTTTGGGTGCTAAAATACAATAGGCCTATTTATAAAAATATACAGCACCCGGTGACCAATGTAACACTTTGATTTAGGTTTGGACTTGTCACCTGCTTCTTTTTCCCCTTGAACCCTAACCTGTCGGCTCAACCATTCGCGAGATATTCGACTTGTTTCAACCGTCCTGCGTTTTAACCGTACCCAGTTTACCCTACGGTATGACTATAACTTAGTAAAAAATCAACTGTTCTTAAGATGTGTGGAGTGTGTCTTAATATGTGTGGGATCGGGATTAACGCAGGAATAACTTTGTGACACACTGAGTTCCACGCGGGCGGAGCCGCGGGCAACAGCTAGTAGTACATATTATATCAACGCACAGCCGAAACTGCTAACTGTCATCATCATCTCAACCCATCATGGCCCACTATTGAGCCGGGTCTCTTCTCAGAATGAGAAGGTTAAGTCCACCACGCTGGCCAAGTGCGAATTTGCGGACTTCACACACCTTTGAGTTTAGCGAACTCTCCGGTATGCAGGTTTCCTGACGATGTTTTCCTTCACCGTTTGAAGCGAGTGTAAATGCTTAAAACGCACATATTTCCGAAAAGTCAGAGGTGCGTGCCATGGGAATGAACCCGAACTCTCCGAATAGGAGGCCGAATTCTTAACCACTAGCCTATCACCGCTACTAACTATTGTACCGAATCTACTGTACACGCCTAAAAACTTGTTTGGTACATGGATTCCTTTCATGATATAATTGAGCACTAATGAAAGGATTTTTAGAAATTAAAAAAAGAGTAAAATCGGGGGGTGAAGTTTAAACGAATTCCACGTGAGCGAAGCCGCAGGCATAAGCTAGTTTCATATATGAACTTCCCTTGCTTGTATAAATTCAATTACGCGGAAATCGTTTTCACCGCGTCCAACTCAAGTTGAATCATGAAAAATTAATGTTTCAGGCCCTTTCAGTTGTACCTAAAAACCCCTGCCTTGACTTAAATCGTCTAATGAGGTCAGCGATTTCAGCCGGAAAATTTCCTTCAATAGGTAATAATAAACAAGACATACATTATAAATATACTTTTACATTAACTTGGTTCTAATATCCAAACCCACATTTCTATTATTGCTGACCACATGTTTATTATACTATGTAGAAAACCCGCTTTGCTTCGAAGAATCAGTCCCTTAGTAGCAACGTTCTGTAATTGTTAGGTGTTATTATTAGAGATGAAACGGATATTGGTTTGGCCGGATATCGGATACCGGCCAATCTCGACCCATAACATATTCGCACAGACCATATTATATTATACATGCTTACAACGTACATTTGCTGTTCAGTTAATTTGAATCAGTGCCCGCACGTTGTACCACAGGCTGTTTTCAGAAGCATTTCAGGTATACGAAGCCAACTAAGTCCCCTTTTCACCAACAAATGCGCTTAAGGAGAATGCGCAATTTTCATAGAATTACCACAGCCTCGGCGCAAAGTAATCCATCTCAGAATTTTATATAAATATGTATAAAAAGTACATGTTTTTGATCTTCTTAATCAGTGGCTAACAAAAAAAATGCTTCGATAATTCACTCAGGCACGATTTTATATTAAACTATCGTTACATAATTAACTTTTTACAAAAAAATAACCGACTTCAAAGTAGAGATAACTCAAAAACCACTCGTCAGATATCGCTGTAATTTATAAGGTACCATATGACAAGTACTACCTTTCGAACAAAAAAAGAATCTTCAAAATCGGAACACCCAGTCAAAAGTTAGCATAAATTAAATTCACATTAAGAATAACTCATAAACTGACAAATTAAAATGGGATCAGATGGCAGTCATTAGCTTCCGAATGCCGAAAGAAATATCGAAATCAGTTTACCCAGTATAAAATTAAGAGGTAACTTACATAAGAAAAAAAATACAGACGTATTGACAACCTCCTCCTCTTTTTGAAGTCGGTTAAAAACAACAGGCATTTTGTTACCTTCTGAAAACCTCAAATATTGTTATTAGCTGAATCCTAAGAATCTTCTTCATTTATTTTAGGCAAAAACTAAATTTTGTTCCGAGACCTTCGACATAACAGAGATTGGTTTCTAGATAAAACCTTATCATAATAACCTACCACAATTTTTTTTTATCTGTGGCGTTCAAATAAATGTTAGAACTGTCGTATATCAGAATTCAAAATTTTATACGACGATTTTTGGAGATGGAACGGGTGAAGCTTAAAATTTATAAATAAACACCACATTCAGTCGGATGCCGAAGTATGATTTACCACACAAACACTCACCGTCTACTCGTTACAAAGACAAATCATACCCAAGACATCTCGCTTCGCTACAGATCTATCCAAACGGGCAACAAACCCAAAACCTTATACTAATAAATAAAACATTGTCAAAGAAATGCAGGTGACTAGGAGTATTTTGTAGTAAAACGTCTACGATATTAGTAATTACCTAATTACAATTCTAAATGAAAACACTTCGATGAACGCAGGAACAATGTGCTTGCTACATTCAATAACTCACTCATTAAATTTTTAAATAATTAACTATATCTATTATTTTGTAAGATTAACTAAAATTCAAAGCAATTATTAAAGAATAGGGAATGCAATCTCGGCCCTTTTTAGCGAGATTGATCTCGGTCGAAAAATGGGCGAGATCTCGCGAGATTAACGAGATTGTTTACAAGCATTAAAACAGCTTATTTTAATGGTGGCAGCGCGCGAATTGACATGGAACCAGGGTGTCTCAAAAGCAAAGTAAACTAACCAAAAATGCCTAATTGTAGACTAGAAATTCCACGCCTTCAAGGAATTGGAGATTGGAGCAAATCAAATACATTATGTACTGTAAAGCTACTATCAAAATTATTCTTGATAATGGCGTATGAGGTAAACTGAACAAGCATTCAACTGATTGGTATATATTGTTAGTTAATCTGGCCTTTCTAATAGATCCCTGAGTGGATAAAGTTTTCTTTAATTTATATTATTATCTCAGTCTAATAGTCAACTCAACTTTGTTAATGAATTGGTTATTTTTGTTTTAACTTATTGTCGTTTTGTTATATTAACTGATTTATATATTTTTTAAACTTGTTTGATGTAAGAAGAGAAAAAAGATTGTTTATTTTATTTCCAATTTGATAAAGTTTATTAAAAAATAGATAGATACGTCTTACGTCTAGCAAATGTTAAAAAGACCTAAAAGTTTATTGAAAAAAATTGTAAAAATTAATTTGTATATCAAAACATCTTAAATTCTCATTGCTTTTTCTAAATTCATTCAAATATAATGATTATTTGCAAGAAAAAACACACAAAACTGCCAATCTCGCGAGATCTCGAAATAGGCGAGATCTCGCGAGATTGATATTTATAAACTCGCGAGATCTCGCCCGAGCTCCAATCTCGCGAGATTGCATTCCCTAATAAAGAACCGTCACCGAGACACGCCAAATAGGTTACTTATTATAAAATAGCTAATTCCTGAGACATTTTTCTGCGTCCTTTTTTCTGTATCAATCAATTTAACTTAAGCACACATATATTTTTCAAAACGTCAATCTCTACATTTTCCACAATACTTAAAGCCATTATTCAAATATCAATCACTTTGTATCCGACCCTTTTGTATTCTTGACTGGAACCTAGAAAATTGCTGCGTGGGTGTGTCGGTATTATTACTTTTTTGTGTACATTGGGAAAGAAAATATAGCAAGCCAGTGCGCGGCTGAATTTTAAGAATTGAACTGAGAATAATATAGGTAGCATTATAACGGAACTACCTACTGTAAGCTTCCGCGAAATTACTACTAACAGTATTTGAAACACATCACATTTCTACGAGTAACTGACGTACAATTAAGCCAACGTTTAATATGTTTTGTCCTTTATTATACTCGTCGTAGATTCCTAGTATAAATTATTAACTGCTAGAATGAAATGATATTATGCATTGTGTATTTCATTGTAGCAGAGGTAGTAATTAACTTCGCTTTACATCGAGACGTTTTTTTAAACAAAAGTTTAAAATATTAGGTTTTCAAAAATTATGTGCGTATTAAAATTAAACTGTCACTTGCTTCTATTCAGGAATACAGCGTGGGGAAACCCGAACACCCGATAGTTCCACTTAACTTTTTTCTATAGAACTGTTACCAAGCTTTCTTTTACTTCAGGAAATCCAGTTACGCATACGGTCCCACCCGGAGGGAACGAACGGTTATGTGGAACCACCGTAAGGGCAGCGGCAGGTCACCGCCCACTTAAACCTGAAGGTGCCGACGCTGCCGCATAATGCCGGGACTGTGTGCTCTCTCGCTCCATGGTCCCGGCGTGGCGGCTGGTGCCTAGGCGGTGGCCACGACACGGGGCACTCAAACACGTTGAGCGTTCCGCCCCCTCCGAGATTTTTAACGAGGTTTCTTTCTCCTCAATTTTTGATGAGGTTTTCTTGCTCGAGACGTAAAACGCCTTTCACCCAGGGGTACACTTTAGTTTAGTACACTTTAGTACACTTAGTGGAGTTTACCCCGATTATCCATCCATAGTGCCCTCTGCTAATTAGAGGAGACACGTTGAGACGCAAGAACACACCACCCTAGAACAAGACTCAATTTAGGGACTAGGATGGTAAGTCTAGTTGGCGTAGATGTGTGAAGTCCACTAATCCATATTTGGCCAGCATAACTAGGGTAAGTGCTCCAGTGAATAAACACTTAAGCATCTAGTGAACTTTAAAAAATAATTACTATATGTTTCCTCTAATGCATACAGCCCATAGCTTGTTTTTGGTGTAAAGAATACATTCAAAAATAAGGTTTAGGTTCGTTTAACCATAATGTGATGAACAGTCTTTTAGATATTTAGCGATAAACAGAGAAATCCCCAAAATCCTAGCGAATGAACGAAATTTTCTAGTGAATGAACAAAATAAATCTAGTGAATGAATATATTTTTTCTTTATTAATTACGTCACAAAAAGTTTATTATTATAGTAGGTACGACCTGTACCCGTCACTCGTAAAAGAGCAGAGCGTTGTCCCAGCACTGGGACAGTTATAATTGTTTTTTCAACAAAACTTCACCATTTAGAGACAAACAAATTGAGCACAAAGTTTAATAGGTTTATTTTATACCTACGAATCAATCGATCTATGCTATCACACGTACCTACATACGTAGAAAACGTTTTCACCAATACTATTTATAGGCAATTACTGTGTTGTGTTACACTGTTAATTGATGTGAATATTTTACTTAAGTAATTTAATAATGAAAGCACTTTGTATAATTAGGCAAACATGTAGACAATCGCCCCACACACGACACAGGGCGAGCCCGACCTTACTTAGCACTTACACGTAGGTACCTACCTAAATTTACTCACTAAAAAGCATGTATCCATGAATAACAAACAAAATGACGACCGGTAACCTATGTAGTTGGTAGTTGACATTAGGTTCGATTCCCGGCCGGTGCGGATATTTATGTGACAGATAAAATATGTTTCTTTTTTTCGCGGTCGTAGGTGCTAGGGGTAAGTAAGTTATGTTTGTTGGTCATGCCACCTGCGGCACAAGGAATCCTAGTGCGGAGGTACGAATGAGTGAACAGTAAAATTTACTATGTAAAAGTTTTCTCTGATAAGTATCTACTGCAAATATTTATGATTCCAGTAACTCGAGCTCTGAATCATCATCGGGCGCGATCGATATTAGGATGGCTCGCCGCTAGTATCAAAATTTCTTGAGCACGTAAAGCAGTTGTTAGTCAGACCCGCTTCTTATCGTTATACTATAGCCATATACGTTAACCGTGAGGCCTTGAGGCAACATTAAAACTCCCGAAACATGGGTTGGCCACTAACTCCTCCACCTGCCATTGGAGCAGCGTACTCGAATAAACCTTATTCCTGGTATCCGTTGAAGCCCCTATAAAACCAACGAATACGTTAAAAGTAATGGATTTAGATATGTAGAGAGTCCTAATGGCTCGCACATGGTCTAGGGTTCTTTACTGTGAGTTATTTTTATGTAAATAGCCGAATCACGTGGATGAACCTGACGGTAAGTGCTCAGCTTCGCCAGTGTAGATCAGGAAGCGTTTTCAGGGATGTGCTTTATATTCAAACAAACGTATCGCAAGGTACAAATGGAAGCTAGAAAATGAAAAGTGTAAGGTTTTTGCGTGATGAAAATAGGAATAGATTTCCTACCTTAAACCACTTTTTATACATAACAAATTTATCAATTTTATAACGTATGTTGTAAAATTATAATGAATTAAACAATAAAGAAGTGATCATCAAAAGGATTCATTTACCATGATTAATACAAATACTTTTCCATGTTCACAAATTCATTTTTGTGGTAAACGCATAATATAAGATAATGTAATAATGTTTTATATAGAATAGACTACGAGTGAATATGAAATAACAAAAGAACTAATTAAACATGCATTTAAAATGGATTTACGTGATGACAGAGAACAATAACAATCCTTTATAACGACATCCCTGTAGTATTCTTTTAAGTCTTCAACAATTTCATTAACAAATGAATCTTTATTTACAAATTCTAACTTGTTGGATAATCTTTCCTTATCTTTATCGTCGGCATACTCTTTTATCGCTATATTATCAGTTGGTGATGATTTGTGTTTGGAGAAGTTATTTATATCTTCATCATCATTTTCGATGGAATCTATATAATTCTCCATACTATTGTCATATCTCTCATGACTTTGGAACGCTTGTTGATAACTGTCCTCAATCTGTGGATGTGGTTTCTTGATTTTACCCCTTCTTTTAGTCTTTGATATTTTAATTTCATTCATCGGATTTGGGTGATAATATGGATTTTCAGTGAACGTAGATACTCCCCAAAAATAGGAAGGGTAAGTAACGTAGATCGGATACACAGAATAAGTTAGGAGAGGAGATACTGTGGGCGCTGATCGTGTGCATTCATGCTTAACTTCGTTAGTCGTGTGTTTGCAGATATTGTTTGTCTTCTTCGCATCCATACCTGTACAACGATGGCTACACGTCGATTCGGTATTCGTTTTCATGCAATCACATATTCTCATTGCTCTAGTTTCTGGCAAACTTCTAAGTTCTAGGACTTTGTCTTTTATCTCATTGCCACAGTCGTTTTTACAACTATGTTCTTTGCTGATATATGTTGAAATCACTTTTGTTGTTAAATTTTGTGGTATTTGTTTCATTTCATCATTTAACAAAACTTGACTATTGTTCTTTTTCCGTGATTTCATAAACAAATTTTCAATTGGCCATTTCTGCTTTACTTCTAATGTAGGTGTTGGTCCCAGCCCCTGCACTGAAATTCGCACAGATGGTGTATGACTTGAATCTCTGTTATGAAAATGCTGTTTTATAGATAACATTTCTTCGGATAACATTTTATCAAACACGTTTAATTTTAAATTTGCAGTTGGAATTACAGTGTTTTTGATTTTTAGTCCTGTAAAACAATAACATTGATGTAACTCTTTGTACATTACTAAAAACATGATTAAATTTAATAATAGTAGTTACTTACCGGGATTTGTTGGTCCATCGTCATATTTATGATCGGAAATTTTGTAATTTTCTAATGTTGAATATCCATGAATATAAAATATTGCGACACAAAACACAAAATTCATAACCAAAGCATATAAAATGATCCATTTTAGCCGACATAAATGAACGATGTACATGGAAAATCACCCCGGCCACGAAATTGACATTAATTTTCATAGCTTTACAATTCATCTGTATTTTTATATGTAATTTATTATGGTTACAGTGAAATTGATTGTACTTTTATTTTTAGTTCTATCCTGTGTTTGCTGTTCGAATTATTGCAAAATATGTACCAACCATACCTTGTGTCGTTATTCAGTAAGTTAAAAATTATTTCGTATCAACAATTCGTTTGCTCTAAAGTATTCGGAGATTTTGTTAGACTCATTAGCAACGAAAACTAGTGTAGTGACATCGTTTTGTTAATCTTCTATTATTTTCAGACACCGGGCCCGGGAGTATCTTGCAAAGAATACGATAGAAACAAATTCCTTACAGATGACGACATTTACGATCTCGTTAATCAAATCAACGAGCGTAGAAACTTTATTGCTCTGGGCAATTCGAGACTTCTTCCCAGCGCAGCAAATATGAACAAACTTGTACGATATAATGTTTCTCAAATATCACCCAATTCGTTTATAGCCTCTAAAAACTAACATTAAGAACGGCCAAGCCATGCGTGTTTCTGTAATGACAATGTAGGCCTTCACGTATTCTCATGATAATCTTATCGTCAGAAGAAAATGAAACCGTCAGTCGTTAAGTTATAAAGGCAGGGTAATTTCATGATACGAAATAATAAAATCGGTTAAATACATATTAGTTTACGTTAGACTTAATAACTTAACGATATGCTTGCTCTAAAGCTCTTCCCGAAATGCTGCTAGAGTTTCGGGAACAACTACCCATCCACCTGATTGAATTGTCTTAACATTTCAACTTAGGAATATAACTTCAAAATAGAAATACATAGGTGAAGAGTAAGGTGCAAGGTATTATTATAATGTGTGAATTCCCTAATCGATTGACCGGTTACACTTTTATGAAGGCAAACATCTCAGTCCTCAGGGGTAACAACGCATCTGTGGCTGAAATAGGACGAGACTTATACGAGCAATTACTAACATGAACTAACAGGACTGGTATCACTAACAACCCCTGTTCTCACACATTAACAAACTAACCTACTAATGTTCTACTAACTGGACTAGCCATCCAAGTTCCTACTTGAGTCTTGTTCTGGGTCGGTCACTGTTGTCTTGGGCGGAAGCGGAGGGGTGGTGCTTCATGCTCACTTGCTTTAATTCCATTTAACATTAAAGCAACTAAGTTCGTGGTCGTCAAATTGGAGCACGCGGCTAATATCTTTGAAGCGACTGGGCAGGGAGGTAGGTAGGTGGAAAGGTTAAGGGTGTGTAGCTGCGGTCCTAATGGTGCCTTCATAAGTATAAAAGATCCTTTTCGGCCCTTGACCAGAAAAGTGTGACGATCACTGAACTAAACAAATGGAAACCCGTAGCTTCGATGTTCAAAGAAAATTCACATCGTCATCGTCATAGTGAGTTTTACCTTAGAGGTTATGGATAAACGTTCAACATCAAAGTAATCTAACGATATTATCTGTTAATGTATTTTATTGCATAACCATTCTAGTAGGAAATCAACTTATAAATCACCTAATTCTCAACTCTAAGTACCTACTTCGAACGTACGTATTTATGAGTAATTCTGTAGGGAAATTTATAAAAGCAATAGATTCCAGAAAATATTTTTAGAATTTCTATCGGTTAATCCATATTCGTTTCGACAATTAACCTATTTAAGCGTGAAGTAAGGTATTTTGTTTATTTCCATCAGTTTAAAATTGGAAAGATGTGTCATGTTGAAGAACCCCTTTTAGTGGAGTGCCGTAAGACATAAAAATGGCAAAAACCTCGGAATCCAGGGACCTAACCTAAGACCCCAGCTTTCGATTAAAAGAAGAATGATCAAAATCGAAACTCTAAGTAGTAAGATATAAGGTAACATACATACAAAAAAGTTATTAAGGATAATTCAAAAACTACTAGTCAGATGCCGCTCAAATTTATATGAGACTACAATGCAAGTACCAGCTTTCAAATAAAAAGAGAATCATCAAAATTTAAATACTCAGTAAAAAGTAATTAGAAAAAAACCATAAGTACACACTACAAAACATCCTTACACATTATTCATGTTTATTCGAAACTACTCGTCAGATATCGCTCAAATTTAAATGGGATCGTACCAAAAGCACCAGCTTTCAAGGAAATAAAGAATCATCAAAATCGGTTTACGCAACACGAAGTTATGGGGTCACAAACTTACCAACAAAGATAAAAAATAAAATAAAAAAAAGATCGGTGAATTATTATTTTTTTTACTTTTCTATTTGTGCATTTTGAAATACAGTCCAGCAGTTTTTATGAAGATTCATTCATATTCCCTGGATTCCGAGGTTAAAAGCTTACGGCACTCCACTATTTCATAAAACTAAGATAATTATCAGTTTATTTTTTTAGTATAGGCTGTATAGGTAATTGTAAGCACGACTTCAATAATTCATATTTTCTCTTTTTATTTTTTCTTGACTTGTTCTTCTTCTTGCTTGGTGTTGTTCTACTATTTAGATTTATTTTAGTTTTGCTACCTACTAATATTTATTTTACTCCCCGTAAATAGTTTTTGTATCTCTTGAATTCAGTAAATCACCTTATTGAAAATGGAAAACCTACGAGGACACGTTTTCTAGCGACGTTTCCTTAAAACCTGTTTAATATTCTAACATCGATTTACTTCATTAGGTTTGGTCTGAAGAGCTGGCGACATTCGCACAAAGATGGGCCGACCAATGCGACCCTTCTTTAAGGCCGGATAAAGAGGACCAATGCAGAGATATGGGTAATATTTGAAGCAATAAACACAAAATAATCATTAAAACTTGTATTCCAAACGATACACACCCTTGTAAAATAATAATTCTTGCTTAATCTCACACAAATATCTGTATAATTCTTAGATTTGGGTCTCTTTTCCCAGTGTAAGTACTACAGTAAGTCATGGAGGCGATACTTTAAAGTAGAGAAAAATGTCAACCAGCTTTTTATTACTTTTTATGTTAAAAGCCGGCTAATGAGCAGACGATCGATCTGATGGTAAGTGGTCACCGTCGCCCATGAATATCAGAACACCACAGGCATCACCAGTAAACCTAACCAAGAAAGAAGAGAAATTAAGAACACACTGGTGCTCAATCACAATAAGTCATATACGACTGATTGCCAAACGTTGAGAAATAAATAACTGTACTTTAGTACCTAATGGAATAAATCTTATCAAACATTAATCAATATGGATTAGGACAAAACCGGTATACCTCCTGTGATCGGGAGCATCAACCAATGTTTTTACATTACATATTCATACCTAATGCGTTAACTTAATGGTTGTTTTTAGCATATCAAAGTACCTACAGCTGTGGCCAACTTTGCGGATGAATTACCATTAATTGGGTTTGACATATCCACTAATCCGCACGGAATTGGATAGCTATACGGCTATACCTAGTATTAAGTATTCATTAAAATTGTGATTCAACAACTTTAACGTTGATAGTTTCAATTTTGTACCAATTGTCCCTTACAACTAAAAGTAAATCGCAATTAAACGGGCCTTAGGCTCCATCGTTACGTAAAAACCAACCTTCTGTTGCTACTTGCTCACAAAGGCATTTTATCTCTTTGAAGTCGCCGCGTTATCCACATTGAATAGCGATAAAATACCTTGTATACCTAACCATAGCACTATCTGCAAGTACCACTATATTTCTTACTCTATTTGATATAAAATAATTATTTACATTTAATAACCGACTTCAGAATCGATAAGTAGTCATAATTCTAAAACTATCCGCCAGATGTCGCTTAAACTTATATGGGATCACCCACTGTAAAATTTGGAGGTAATACACATAAGCAAAAAATCATACCTAGAGACGAATTGGATCCTCCCTGAATCCTCTTACAAAGTATTAAGTAAGTAAGTAGGTTAAAAAACTCATTGTTTACAGTTTCCATGGCTGGTGGCCTGGTGGTGACCTCTGTTCTTGGTTTCAGGTCTCTCCTGGTCATTAACAAACATTAAATGTCAAAAAATAATTGTTTCAGAAAACACAGAAGTAGGACAAAATATAGCAAGCATTATAAATCCTTCGGCGAGGTTCAATGTGAAGAGTTTTATTGAAATGTGGTTCATGCAATCGTTGGACTACAAAAGCAGTGTTACTTATTATGACAAGTAAGTCTTATTGAAATACTTTATCATTTAAATAGTTTTCGACAGGCATTTCCATTAATCTAAAAATGATTGTAAAATACAAATTGAAAATTCGGTCAAATTAACCTGTAGAGCGACGAATTTTAATCGGAACTCATATATTATATAAATTTATTCATATGTAAAAGCGCAGAATAGGATGACCAACTTTGCGTGTGTCGTTACCTAGATTATTTTGTTCAAATGTATTAAATTTTAAACCCCATATCCTTTATGAATGTAAAGAAATTATTGAAGACTAATGAACAAACAATTATTTCAGCCTTTATCATCAAGCACAGGAATCTAAAACAAACATTTTAGGATTTTTGTCAGTTTGTGTGTGGCTTAAACCATCGTAGGTTTAATAGTAATATGTGTAATAAAAAGCATTTCATGTTACGTTTAAACCTAATAACGAATTTCTAAACCTTTCTTTGTCTAAACCTACCAGTGTAAAACTATATAAACCATGCCAGAGCCCGGATATCCGTCCGAAGGGTCCTAGGTTCGATTCCCAGGGCGCGGCGTAAATTCGAATGATGAGTTTTAATTTCGTGGGTGTGTTTTCTTGTCTTATGTCAACAATCTTCTATCTAAAATCTATCGTTTAATGTTTAAGTATCGTGGGTGATTTCATGTTGGCAGGAAACGCGTCGGTTATACTTTTAATTTATATATATAAAACTCTTGCGTTAGGTACTGAGTGATTGACTGACAGACAACGCACAGCCGAAACTACTGAACGGAAGCAGCAGAAATTTGGCATGTATGTTCCTTGGGGAGGGTAGGGGAGCACTAAGAGGGGATTTTTGGAAATTCTACCCCGAAGGGGATGAAATAGGGGGGTGAAGTTTAAACGAATTCCACGCGAGCGAAGCCTGCTTGCGGAAGCTAGTGCCGATATAATTAGGTATATTGTGAACATTTACAACTATTTACATCTATACTTCGTACGTGTTCGATCTGGAATTTGTTTTAACTGCAAGGCACATAATTACCAGCTTTCCACCTATGCGATTAAGGTACATTTAAAATTGACGGCATTACCTACCTAAAAATATCCTTAGTAAATCCTTCCAAGCTAAATTGAATTGTGAGCACAAGTAATAAGTTTAGTTTTGGCTCCATACATAAGCTAGTAGCAGTTCCATATATTATGCTCGGCGACTGAAGTATAGTGGCCCGTTCCCTTGTTTTTTCTCTTTTTACAAAATATAACATTAATAAATAGTGGGCATGGAAATGTAATCATAATTACAGATTACAATTCCATCTGGAGGCCAGGAAATAACTACACTTTAGGCATACTTAATGTATCAGGTTAAAAGGTCGATCACAATTGTCATGGGCGGCAGCGGAAGGGTGGTGCTGCACGCTCGTTTGCTACCTTAAATCCATAATCTATAATCATATATTTTGCCCATCTCTGTTAATAAATACAGACAAATGTAATATGAATATCTATGTAAGCTGATCTCCGTTAATTGGCCATACATATTCCAGTTCGTTTTTATAACACCCGCTCGTAAAATTTAAATTTAAATCGAATAATATTAATTATCGCGTCAGCAAATAGCCATCTGGACCACGAGTACACTCGTTTAAATTCAATGGAATGTTTGGTTGTTTTCAATATTAATATTGAATAAAATAATTAAGTGCTATAAATTACCATAAACTGATTTGATTTAATCAACTGATTGGATGTATTCGGTGTATTTTCGATATTACAGTCATTGACAACCGCGCCTATGAGACGGAAATGCTTAATTGGTTCATGGCACGAATTTATCAGTGTGTAATGCCTGCCCAGATAAATAACAATATTGTATTATGTAATAGCTCCACACCTTACTATAGTAGACTATAGAGTCTTGTCCAAGACAACTTCTGGTGAACTGCAAATCAGCCTAGTAAATACCTAAATCCAAACTCCTATTTCCATTGAATTTTACTTTTATTTTTATAAATTTATTAGGTAATAGCTTCGGCCCACGGCTTCGCCCACGTAAAATTCGTTTATATCGTGAATTGGTGATGGAGAGAGTCTTTCAGTTTCTTGCTTTCAGTTTCGATTGTGCATTGTTTTATAAAGGCAATACACGTTTCATCCCCTTTCTTAACCCATTATCGGTGGATTTAAAAAATTGCCTAACATAGTTGAAAAGACCTTGGTAAAGACCTTGGGTCTTCAACTATGTTTGGTCCATCCAAATCCGGCCGGCGTTTTAGCCGTGGAGACGTCACATACAGAAAGATTTTCGCATTTATAATATTAGGATGAATGTAGTTCAATCCAATGAATCCCTGTGTCGTAGTATCAAGATTAATTTTATCTGCAAGAGTAGAACCCCACAATAAAAGTAAAACATACTGGTACATAAAAGTCTGCAATAGGGGATGAAATGAAAAAACTTATTAGACGCGGGCAAAGCCTCGGTCGGAAGGCTAGTAAGGAATATGCGTGGCCAGTGATTCCCACTTTATTTTGATCTATTTATAATTGCTACAAACCGCAGTTGTTTTCCTCGCATGTACCTACTACGTCATGTTACTTCATTTATAGTGTGCTTTTAAATAGTTTACAGGACTACTACAACAGTAATTATTTCACCCAATTAATCTGGGCTGAGACTGAAAACGTGGGATGTGGTAGAGCCAAGTTTAAAGTAAGTTTTTGTTCAAATTATGTTTGGAATCTAATATATGTAGGTACCTACGTAATAAATTTTGATATCCCTATTCAAAATAATAATATACATTTTAGGTACGTAACATAACGGTAGACAGATTAGTGTGTAATTTCGCACCGAAAGGCAACATCCACGGCAAACCAGTCTATATCATAGGATTTCCTAGAACTCAGTGTCGGAACAAAGAGACAGGCGTTGACACGTTTAAAGGACTGTGTACGCGACCTTCTAGACATAAAGGTAAGCCCTTAAAATACTTTATCAGTTATAAATCCTACTCTCTTAATCTTACACAAGTTTCAGACCGAGTTATTAATTACATACTATTTTCTTCCCTAGCGAAAATACCAGCGACGAATCTACCAGTGAGCAGTTTACTCAAAATCCTTAATTTATCAAATGATTCAGTAAAACAAGAAATAGATCCAATTTATAACAACATGAAACAAATTATTCCGCACAGAAATGAAATGGAAAGACCGAAGCATCCAATAATGAGACACATATTTGGTAATAAATTACAAGGTACGTTTTTGGTATTAAAAAAAACTTATTTGTATTTTGGTAAGTGTAAGTGTAAGTTGTGTTTGGTAAGTTATTACTATACTTTTTGTGTATTTTAGCAAAAAGACCCGATTATCCCCAGCGGGAAGGACACAATTTCTGGATAAGCCCTCTGAACGTTTCCAGAAATAATAAAGAACATTTTCATAATCGCGAAAAAGTATATCCAAGACTAGACCACAGTCATGTTTATAAATATACCGGCCAGTCAATAAAAAGTAATCAAATGAATGATTTTAGAAAGCACGTAACACCAATTGATTCGTACGACAATTACGGGAATTCCAACAATTTCAAAAATAAATGCACTCGTAGAACTGAAACTCAGGATAGAGACTGTGAAAACCACTCAAAACCAAGACCAAAACAAAAATATTATCAATGTACGAGAGGACTAAAAACTAATTGGGAAATGTTGCAAAATACAAAAAATTCATATACCAACCCAAATGATTTGTGTCCTTGCAGTAGTCATGCGTATACAGCATACCCTTCAACAAATACTCAACGCTTGTATACATTAAATTGTGAATGCGGAAGTGCTAATGGTATAACAATCCGCTGTCCAAATTTACTTAGAACACCTGAAGACAATGCCCGTTATCGAGCTACTAGTTTTGAAAGTGATATACCACCTAAAGATACTTATCTTAACCCTGAAGATGAATATGAATGGCTATTTAATAAACGTCGTAAAAAAATACCTCGAAATGAAGAGAAAATAAGTGGCTACATTTACACCAATAGGCAGGTAAAACGTATACCATTATCATTACAAGATTTTAGTGATCCCCTTTGTTACACATTTTCTTTTTATTTCAGGAATCGCTATAGACGAGATTTTGGCGACTCGTCTTCTTTAAAACCTTTCTGGCAAATAGATGGTTTTTCTTATAATGAAAATCCCCAACTTAAAGCCTTGCGATATACAACCTTGCCTAATAAAAGACAGCGTAACAGTAGAAGATATTCATCCAAATCTTTTACAACTGAATCAATAACAATCAAATTAAAAAATACACACTTGAAACCTGTAACAGAAAAGTATTTATCTTTTGATGAACTATTGCACCTACGAAAATTCAATCTAAGTAGTAACAATGCTCAACGTAGAATGGAGCCTACCACCACCGCAGAGACAGAACCAACAACAGCCAATACCACGGAGTACACTACAAATACACCATTTGTTAGAATGAAACACTGCACACGTAAACTAACTTGTACCTGGACAGCTGCGTCACTGACAGATAGTAATGGGAGCATCGTTGGACACATTGACCACGGGTCAAGGACACCGCCTGGATACGTTGAAGGTTGTACTCGTACCTCTACGTGCACTCGTGACTTCATGAATAGAAACAAATTCCCAACGACTGAGAAGTCTACCAATGACGGTGACGTTGACGATGATGAAACCACAGGTGATTCAGATTATTGTGAACGCCGGTCTTTAAATTTACGAAAACGAAATTCCTATGAGAAAAGATCTCCCTCCAAGATATGTCAAAAAGAAGCGTCAAATACGAGCACTACACGATTTTCCTACAGTGATAACAAAATATTAAGCAAAAATAATTTTAGGAGGAAGAGGAACCTCGCGAAACATAAACGTAACAAGAACAATCTTTCGTATGGCGATTTGTATTATTTAGTTCTCAACAAAATTGTAAAAAATTGGGAAAATAGCAAAACTCACGACAGGCTGTGTGCTTGTAATGAAACAAGTGAAGTTTACTTTATACATTACTTTATTATTTTTCTTGGGCTTATTTATTTTCTTTTAACTTGAAACCATGTATTTTGATAAGGTATAAAAATGTTTAAATTATATATTTAATTTAATGAGTAATAAAGCTGTAATCACTTTTAAAAGAGTAGTGGTACTTGATGTTTTTTGAACAAAATTATGTTGCGAACAATGAAAAATGCTATTGAGCTTCAACCGCTTAAGATCTGCGGCCAATTTTTTCAGTAAATCGTTATAATTAACATAACTATTCAATAATTTTCTTCTTATTCGTTTGATGTTTATACTCGTATCATTTGGTAAAGATGATCCTTCAGTGTTGCGTATCTTTCTCACTTTTTGCTGTATCGCATTTGTTACAAATTTAACATTACATCTTGCAGGAACACGAATAAACTCTAAAATACAAGAAAACAGTGTAACTTCTAATGTAAAAATAAATCACCTTTTAAATGTTATTAAGTTCTCTGATTATGATGTACTATTTCCTTCATCACTAGGGTTATTACTATTTATATAAATCTGTGACACAGCTTCTGTTACGAATTCCGAGTCTAATATTTCCTCTAAAAAATCTTTTGTTCCCTTATTTCTTCTTAATTCCTCTATTTCAAATGGTATATCAGATGGAGAAGACTCTGACATGTCATAATAATTATCTGTCTGTTTATCGCCACTTATTTCATCATTACTATCTTCGGGGAAAAAATAATGACCTGTGAAATCAGAATTAAGCTTTGTTTCTCCCAATTCTGCGCGTATTTTAACTGGATTTACTTGGCTCGTTGTTGATTGATTATGTGGATCTATAACAGGAGTAGTTGAATATTTATCTGAAATAAGTTAAGTACGTTATATTTATTAATTGCCTAATGCAAATATCTTATTTCATGAGTATTATATCAAGATTTGAACTTATTTGTTTTAACTCACCGTTATTTCTGAATATTACAGCTTCTACTAAATCTACGAGTAAAGTAGAATTTAGATATTCAATAGTTGTCTTCATTGTGGTTGGAGATTCTTTCGTAGTATAAATATGACTTAATATTTCCGCTACACTAGGATCTGTAAATGTTTCTTCTGTGTTTTCAGTTTGAGATGGTTTACTAGTTGCCAGCAATAACTCCCGTAGAGATTGATCATTGCTTAACTTTCTTTTTAGCAAATCGAATAGTTCATCTACTATTAAACCTTCTTTGCAAACTGTAGTATTTTCAACAACATGCGTACTGTATTTAGTTGTGGATTTGAACAAGTCCGTGAAGAAATCAAAAGATATATTTTCATCATAATCTAAGTTATGTTCTGGCAATGTGATGATCTCAGTGATTTTTTTAGGCTCATTTTTAAAAGTTGCATTATGATTCACAGTAACAGTAAAATATTTAGAATTAATGTTCGAAACAGAATTCATTGCAGGTTGTTGTTTAACAGTACTGCGATATCGTTCTGAGTATCCTGGAGTCATACTACTTGTGTTATATTTTCCTGGAATAAGACATTGATGAAAAACATACTCTAAATATATGTATTCCTAAAACTCAACAGTAAGTATAAGTACACATAATAAACAAATATACTGAAATCTCATAGATATGTTATTTAAGTATATTTACATTTATAGGTACGCTAATTACAATTAAATTAAACTTACTACATAATAAGAACAAGATTAATTAAGTAGAAGAAGCATTAGACGAAGCGCTTATAGCACGGCGGCTTGCGTCGATCCTATTTGATCGACAAAGTTAAGCAACTGCGGGTGCGGTTTGTAGTTGGATGGGTGATCGCTAGTGGCAAAACAAATTTCGAGCGCTTCCCTGCCGTCGATACCCGTTGTTATCGATAGATTGCAGACGTTAGGCCACGTTGGAGGCTTTGAGCCGCATGAAAACTCCTGACACTGGGTTGGTCACTAACTCCTGCACCAATCCGCACATGAGCAGCGTGGTGGAGTATGCTTTAGACCTCCTCAATAATGGGGAGAGACCCGTGATTAGTAGTGGGCCACTAATGAGTTGCGGCCAAACTTACTACATAACGCAGTATAAACGGAGTCACACGCAGAGTTAAATGGACATCGAGAACATGGCAATCCATCAGAATAAACTGATTTTCCAATTACGTTCCCAGCCGGGGCAAAATTACACACCAATCTATAAACCGTTCTATTTTTATTTCCTTCCGTAGATTTCATTTGTTTCTGTTAAATATTTAGCACTTTAATAATCATTTAATATCATACCTAGGTACTTGTTAATGAAAAAGAAAGGAAACATATTACGTAGAAATTTATTTCTCCATCTTACATGTTTTGGGAAAACGAGCAGATACTGTACACATTTCAGATAGTGTAATGCTGAATTTATTAATGACGCTCAACACATTTAATTTTAATCAGGTTGAATTTAAAACAAAAAAATGTTTTTACTTTGATACGGGTACAGTACGCAAGATAATTATGTAATTTATGCCGATATTTCGACCCAATTGCATGGATCATTGCCACTGCTGAACTGACGCGGCTGAACAAAATACATATACCTATGTGTGTGCCCGAATCAGAGTAAAATATGTACAATCCGCGATAAATTCAGTTTAAAATCAAAGAAATGTTAAAGAATTGGTGAAAAATTAAAACGTGGAAAACGAGAAAACAAAGTAGGTAATATGGGCTTGTAAGTTATAAAGTGGGTAACCAAGTTTCACCTAGCATCCACTTAAAATAATGTATTAAACTGATGAAAGGAAATCCAAAACTAAACTAACTCTCCATAAACTTTTTAATGCTTACAGAGCCATAAAAATCAAATGAATATCTTACTTTAAATTTAACAGCGCCGCATCCCACTTCATTAGACTCGGCCCAAATCAACTGTGTGAAGTAATCGTAATGGTCTGATCCGGTTATTGAGGACCTAAAGACGACAAGAAGAACCAGTAATTTAGTAAATATAAGATTTTTTACGTTTATTCGATGAGGCAGACTGGCTATGTGATGTAAGTGGTCAAAGTCATCTAAGGATACCTACCAGAAACACCAGAGAAGTCATATAGGTAGGTATGCATTGCCGTTTTTTACAGAACTTAGCATAACCGCTCTTTAATCCGTTCTAATACTGTGTTAATAAGAACTCCAACGAGATGAACAAAGGACTAAACTCATTTAGCCACCGTGGGGACTTTCAAAAACGAAAATAATCCAGTAGGGGAGACCGGGGCAAGATGAAGTTCGGAGCAGGATAGGAAATAAGCTTTTGTGTGTGAATGGTAATCGTGTTCGGACCAGCGACGGCACTATTTGCACGAACTTTCCTCTCCGCCTCTGCGTCCGAGCAGAGCGAAGAGGTTAGAACACGTTTTTGCATGACCGAGAGAAAAAAGTGAAATTGCAAGATTTTTATGCGATACCTAGTTCAAAACCTGATGTGTCGACATGTATGTACTTGACTTAATGTATTGTTTTAATCCTAAGTTTATTGTAGTTGTTCAAAACATTAAATTGAGACTAGATTTTTTCGCTGGTAACGTTTTCGGTTAGAATCGCTTCATCTTGTTTGCCAACATGTGGATCGGGGCAAAATGATCGGGGCATAATGGGATACCGTTTTGCTAAATAATAAAAATAACATATATTATTTTCTTGTAATTTATATTTAATGCAGAGTCAGAAAAGCTCGTGAAACTGATGATGTCTGAAACTGATGATGATGGAACTAAAAACGCATTTGAGACGACTTTAAACTGTTTTCACAGCAGAGCAAGACGATGAGCTGGAGAAGTACGTGAAATCTATGGAAGCAAGACTTTTCGACAAAACAGGAAAAGAGCTTCGTATTATTTACTTATCAGTAAGCTCAGCGGAATCACATAGATAATCTATTTAACATATAAAGATGAAGAGGCACATATTTGTGAACGCTGTCTATCCGATTTAAATGTGTACTCGTTTTGCCCCCACAGCGTTTCCCATCTTACCCCAGTTATGGGGCAAAACGGGAAATTTTCTGGGTTTATTTTTTTCATTATTTGCCAAAAAAGTTCTGTGATTTTTCGTGCTACAATGTGTAATTATAAAAGACCAATGTATAATTGATCCCTCTATTGTTAATCATTTTTATTAAAGAGTTTAATTTTTCTAGTATAACGAGTTATGTCTTAGCTATCTCATCTTGCCCCGGTCTCCCCTACCTACCTACCTATTGTTATTGGATACGTATAGCATAATCTGTATATTTCTAAAGTTTTCCTCTTATACTTAATTGTCATTCTTAAATATTTGCTTAAAAACTTAACTTAATTAAACTTAAGTGCTTCGTGTATTTATAACCGTCTATTGAGGTTAAGGTTTACCCAAGTAAGCTCTACAATTTAATAAATCAAAACTTTGAGTTTGAGAAGATTAGGTACCTACACTTAAGAGTATAAATTAATATATTTTAATATATAACTACGAACAGAAATAAAGGTTTATGTGTATTTAACGTTATGCTTCAAATAAACGACGCCGCGACGATACATAGGACGGTCAATATTCCTATGACTGCTATAAGCGGTCGATTGTCAACTATCCGTGAGTGCCCTAAAATAACGACCAACAAAGCAAAATCAGTGGCGTATTATCAAATTTGTTGGTTCGCGTTCGATTGGAAATAATATTGCATGGCACACAAATGCCAGTTTTCCGTTCTGCCTTTGCGATTAAGGTAGATTTAATACTGACGGCGGGATCTAAAAATGCCCTTAGTTTTGCATGCAAGCTGGTTGTGTGTTAATTTGGTTTTGGCGGGGAATGGCAATGTCATATGCTTACCGACTGAAGTATTTATTTTCTGAAGTAATTAAATTATTGTTTAAATAGTCTTACCGTTGATATTTGTTCATCACAGAGGCGTTCACACTCAAAAGCTCTATGTACCATAGGTCCACTAACATCGTGGGTGTCAGGCCAGGAGCATCATCATAGATAGTAGCTATGTTTTGTCCCACAGAAGTGTAATCTGCAACAATTTGAGTAAATCCATCCATTCTTTAGCACAAGCCTCCCTCCCTCGCTGCAAGTGGTGCTTGCTGAAAGACGGACGATGACGATAGGGGTCTACTGTTGAAGGTACTTTACTGCTAACAAACTAACCAACGCTTTACGCTCATAATGTGGCGACATCGCACACACACATCACATGATGACGTCACGAAACCTGAATCACGCTATCGAAGATTGCTACGACGCTCGCATCACTACATAGTATAAAACAAAGTCGCTATTTTTGTCCGTCTGTTTGTTTGTCTGTTTGTCTGTTTGTCTGTATGCTTAAATCTTTAAAATTACGCAACGGATTTTGATGCGGTTTTTTGTAATAGGTAGAGTGATTCAAGAGGAAGGTTTTTATGTATAATACATGCATATATTCCCACGAGAACGAGATCCACGCGGGTGAAACCGCGGGCGGGCCGCTAGTAATATATAAAAACCGGCCAAGTGCGAGTTGGACTCGCGCACGAAGGGTTCCGTACCATTATGTAGAAAAACGCCAAAATAATCTGGTCTGTTGTATGAAAGCCTCACTTAAATATTTAATTGTTTAATTTAGCCACATATTACCCACAATGCCATCTCTTGGACCGAAAGGTAACTAAACTATATACTTGTATGGGCGCCCACTTAAATATTTATTTTATTCTGTTTTTAGTATTTGTTGTTGTAGCGGCAACAGAAACACATCATCTGTGAAAATTTCAACTGTGTAACT
This sequence comes from Hesperia comma, assembly GCA_905404135.1. Lineage (NCBI taxonomy): Eukaryota > Metazoa > Arthropoda > Insecta > Lepidoptera > Hesperiidae > Hesperia > Hesperia comma. The sequence continues at coordinate 5,886,439 of FR990021.1, read as the reverse complement.
ATTACGGTTCATGAGATACAGCCTGGTGACAGACGGACGGACGGACGGACGGACAGCGAAGTCTCAGTAATAGCGTCCCGTTTTACCCTTTGGGTACGGAACCCTAAAAAGGCCCGACAGCGAAAGTTGGGGCCCGGCCGCCCCCCAGACATGTCGTCTCTCCTGGCGGAAGATCTTCCTTTGCCAAAATACTAACACTTCCGTCACCTGGACTGATCTGCAACATCTGAGACACAAACATCTCAGTCCCGATATAAATCTTGATTTTTATCGGTCACATTTGTAATAGTGGAAGTAAGAATTGGCAACAGTGGAAAGGTTATTGGTTGCTTTCTTAAATCCTTAAAATAATACTACGCACTTTTAACCCAACTTATAAAAGGTGGTGGAGTACCTAATTCGCCTGCCTAGCTTGATACCTGTGGCCATCTAAAATCGCTCGTTAAATATTTTACGTGGTTCGTTTATAGTGTTGGAGTGATAATAAGATTTTGGGTCAATCACTTTTCTGGCCGACCACACTTCGTATTTTTGATGTACCTGTCTTTTTACAATTTACGAACGGGTGACTCGTCTACTTGTTTCTCAAGGGTTGTAATTTACACAAGAGCATCGTGGTGGAGTATGCTCTAGCCTTCCTCAGTTGTGAGGAGAAACCCATGCTCAGTAGTGGCTATCAGGAAAGAAAATTCATAGACTTGACTAGTTACTGTGAGAATCAAAAGGACTACTAATATGTAGTCGCTGTTTAAGCAGATTTTTTACACACAAGTGATTTGCACACTATTGTCAATTTAAATACGCACCCACGTAACAAAACCATTATTATAAAAATCATAAAAGTATTTCATAAAAGTTTTTGATTTGCAACGTACGTGCTTTGTAGTTGCAACGAGTACATAGAGAAGGAAAAGTGCATCTCCTGCATAAATTCTATCGGCGCCCATGTATCGAGCTCTTCGAACGAAACTCGGAATTGACTCAATCATTTAATGCCAACTTTTGCTTTGCAAGGAAGTGCTGGATTAGGTACATCTACTTACTCAGATCTCGACAGGTGTCTGTTAAATCTGGAACACTATGCGTTACGCACTGGTCCGCCCATCTTTGCGCAGATACTGCCAATTCCTCATTCCATTCCTAAATAAATAGAATGGTTAGAACATTGTTATAGAGTTCAAGGTAAGTATACTTGGCTATTTGAATACTAGTAGGTATAGTAACTAAACCTCGTATTCACAAACAATACTTCAGTGCATTGCACTATAATTAGTTTGTCAAGAGCGACGCGTACTAAAGCTTTTTAATGGTTTGATGATGCTGCAACCCTAGTAGAGAAGTCGATTACAAGAGCATTATGCAAATATCCGAAGCATTTCACTACAGAAGTTCGATAACCCCAACCGCACCCTAAAAGGTATATAATAATGCATGCACATTAAAAAACGTGCAAGACTTCTATAAATTAACATGTTTTATAAGTAGGTACTTGCGGCGTTGCCCGCGGCTTGACCCTATTGACAGATTTTTATATAAATTGGAGTTGGTAAACCCCTTAGGAAGGAATATCACAAAATCCGCTCATTAGACTACATTTCTGCCAAAATTACCTTTAACCGTCTAGCGGTTTTCGATACCTAATTCTTGATGAGTGAGTGAGTGACCTGTCGCTTTAAAGTTTAATTTACCAGAGTTATCATATTCTCCGCAGCTGGCAGAGAGCGCAGCTCCCCCGCGGCTATTTTGTTTCGGCGCGAGTTTATTTTGTCTAGAACAAGTTGCTTGTCGTGCGCTGAGTTAATTGTCCTCTCATAGTGCATGCAGTGCCCTGCTGGCCCCTCCAACTGTGGAAACTCATTAAACTTATAACAACAAATGGCGGATTATCCCAAAGCAAAGTAGGCACATACCCAGAAAGAGAACGAAAACAAAATCTGCAGTTGTATCTAGGTTAGTGTATTAATATGGATGGATATATAGGTTAGGTAGGTACCTACTTACCTGAAATTTGCACAGAACGTGTTCTTTACTGTTATTACAATACGCAGGACCACAATAATGTTCGTCGCCGTGTATCATCATTCGAGTTAGGGAAAACATGTGAAAATAAACAAAGATTTTATTCAAATTTAACATTTTGTTTCGTACATATCATAAAAATATTAGATAACAGGTAAATAATAAGTGGTGATGTATCGAGATGGCTTCGTTTCGATTAGATCATATTTAGCTTTAAAGCAATAATCGTTTAAGTAGTCTCTAAGTTCTAAGTAGTATCTTTATTTCCATAATATATTTTCCACTAGGTATCTATCTGTTTTCTGCGCTGAGACTGTGATCATAAATATCTAAGTAGGTACAAACCGCAACATTACCACACATCAACATACATTTCGTTAAATCAGCTTCTATCCTTTAAACATTAAATTTATCGTTTAGGAAGGGTAGCCACACCAAAACAGTAATCATTTTAACTCGTGTTTCATAATTTTATTATGAATATGAAACCATATTTTTATGAGTTGTTTTTAAAAGTAATGAATAGTTTGTTTGAAAAAGTGCAACTAAGTACCTACTAGGCTTTGATGTTTTAAATATCTAGATTGAGCGTCGCCCTACAATGAAAACAAAAAAAACAAGGCAACATTATCAAGCGTGTGTGCGTGCAGGCGATGTTTTACCCGTTCATCTATTGTCTATGTGTACCTAATGATATAAAAATTGTGATATAAAAATGTTAGCCACAATTTTTTTACACTTGCGCGGATTCGATGTTCCATCTAGATAATATTTAAAACATCTTTGCTACTAGGATAGAAACCGATCAAGTGCGATTCGAATTCGAAATTGTACCTACACATAGCAATCCGCACGCACTATCGAGAAATGTCAATGAGGGTAACCGTTTTTGTGCTCACCAGTTGGCGCCACTGCAGAGGGCGGTCATGCTGTCAAAGCCCGCCTATACATAAACAGTGACAAATGAAGACAAGCGAAAAGTTGTCACTTTTCGACAGACCTCCCTTTTCACTAGCGCCTCTAGCGGAAAATTCACACGCGGTTACCCTCATTCTAATCAAATCCATCATATATTTATATACATCATTACAGACAGCTTAATATAAAAAAATTGGCCAAGTGAAGTGCCAGCGGGGTTCGTCTAAAATGGGTTCCGTTCTGCCGTGCAATTTATATTAGTTGAGTTGAGTATACAATACATATTTTCAAAAAACTTAAATCCGTTTCAGTGAGAAACGTTGACAATAACGATCAAAAGGTTCCTTTTCCTGCAGAAAAGAAGTTCTTTTCAGCCTGAGATCGTAGTGGAACGCGCCCATAACGTGGTATCATGCTACTACTAGTGACATCTTGGGGTGGAAAGAGTGACTGATAGAAAATACTGATTTAGTGATCTGGCAACATTAGGGTCTTACTATTAATAGCCTGTGATTTACTTTGCTGTCACTGTCAAGCACTACTGATGTCATAATCCGTCGATTGACTGTCAAGCATGGAGGATAGAACTAAGGAGGGTCATCTGTGTATATGAAAAGTGTCCAGTTGTATGCGATAAATAACAGTTCCAAAATCCTCCACTGGTGGCGCTGGTGGATTCACAGGGTATGGTATGAATGTAGCAATCGTAGAGCTTTACATGGAGGATATCCTCCATGCTACTTTAGTCGATAATGACATTAAATTTTTTAACTCGGCATACTTCAATTCAATCAATTCATCTACGATTGCTACATTCATACCATACCCTGTGAATCCACCAGCGCCACCAGTGGAGGATTTTGGAACTGTTATTTAGCGCATACAACTGGACACTTTTTCAACTTTTCTCCCATATAAGATGACTCTCCTTAGTTCTATCCTCCATGCTGTCAAGTCATAAGTGTCAATCGAAAAAAATAAACATAACCTCATAAACCTGATAACCCGCGTTACTATTATAATAATAAGTTTAATTATTTTAGTGTACCTAGCACATTCAAGCAAACGTAATAGGTTTTATATTTAATTACTATACGAAATAACATTTTTTTTTTCACAAAAAATGAGCCGTCGTTTGAAAGCTCTCATTGGACCTTCTATACTTAACTCGGATTTATCAAAATTATACGAAGAATCTCAGAAGCTTTTGGATAATGGAGCGGATTATTTACATTTAGATGTAATGGATGGACATTTTGTACCTAATCTAACCTTCGGCCATCCGGTGGTAAAATGTCTTCGAAGTAAAATAAAGGAAGCCTTTTTCGAAACTCATATGATGGTCTCAAATCCGGAACAGGTTATATATTTTTTTATTCAACTTGAATAATTATGTGATAAATAAATCATTATCAACATGAAGTCGGTCGAGGCTATTTCTTATATAATTTGTGCTGATGAATTTACAACCTGCCCTCCTGCAAACCTTCATTACTGGGCCTAGCCCTACTTTGGTTGATGAGTGTCTTGTTATTCATTGAACTAATATAAGTGACATTAACAATGGAACATATATGTGCATGGGACCCAATTATTTATTCTTACTTTCTTAGTTCTAAGAATTTATTCCAGTTGTACACAGATTTTTTGTATGACTTGTCATTGTCCTATTCTTTATTTTATACATAAATAAATTTCCTAATTGACTACTTACAGTGGATAGTTCCGATGGCTGATGCAGGTGTGGATCAGTATACATTCCATATTGAACCAGTGACTGATGTAGCGGAAGTATGTAGAAAAATTAAAGAAAATAATATGAAGGTAAGCCAATCACATCCATATTTTCCATAATGAAAGAAATCAATGCTAAAGTCAACAAGTGTCTCGCACCAAAGTGCTATTATCATCCACGATTGTCTTACATTATTTCCTTTCCTATTATCCTGGGACTATTCTGTTATTATATATCTCGGAGCCAGGGTCAGAGCGGTTGTTATACTTTGGGTTATACGTGACTGGGGATAAGAAATAATAGTCTGTACACTGAGTTTAAACGTCTATTCCAACACTTCAATACAGTTATCACCAAAATTAATTTAGATTACATTAAATTAAACTTAGAAATAAAGCTGACGACAAAATAATAGCAAAGTGGCAAAGGATCAGCACGATTAATTCAAATTTAACTTGGAAACGCGGCAAGTTTGGTATGGCAGTGGGTTCGACACGTCCGCTCGGTCTAAGCGCTCAATTCAGAATGATCATGACAGCTATGGTTCTCTACGACGCCATCTCTACCCCCACTCCATACCAACCATGCCCAAACAATAACTGTTTCGTTTCCAGAAGTAGCTCCGGCCATCATTCATAGATGGCGGTAGGTTCCTAAAACTAGTTCCATCGATTACTCATAGGTGGCGTTACTAGATCAGCGTAGGACTTTGGTCTCGCTCCTACACGGCCAATCTGACGTGCACACGTCCTCGTGTGATTCCTTTTTAATTAAGTTACAACAAAGCTCTAAAGTTTCTTTTATTCAGCAAAAGTTTTTCGTTACTAATGAGACTACCTTTTAATTAAGGTCACACAATAGTTATGGTCAAACGGAATAGTAATGGTCACACAGAATAGTAATGGTCACACAGAATAGTTATTGCCACATAGGCGAATCATTGCCATACGGGCGAAACATTGCGTCACAGGATAGTCATTGCGTCACAGGATAGTCATTGCGTCACAGGATAGTCATTGCGTCACAGGATAGTCATTGCGTCACAGGAGAGTCATTGCCACACAGGCTAGTCTTTGTGTCACAGGAGAGTCATTGCCACACAGGCTAGTCTTTGCGTCGCAGGATAGTCATTGCCACACAGGCTAGTCAGCTAGTCATTGCCACACAGGCTAGGCAATGCCACACAGGCTAGTTAGCTGGTGTCAGTTAGGGCCACACAGGCAAGTCAGGGCCACACAGGTCAGTCAGGGCCACACAGGTCAGTCAGGGCCACACAGGTCAGTCAGGGCCACACAGGTCAGTCAGGGCCACACAGGTCAGTCAGTGTCAAATTCGTCAATGTTGATAAAATGTGTCAGTCTCAAGTTGGTTAGTGACCCCTACTACAATTTACTTTAAATTTCTTTTACTCAACAAGTTTCTAATTTTTCAAGTTTCTAACATTACAACACTAGTTTAGAGGAGCAAAATTACAAATTAATAATTTGTGTTTGTTTTAACTTTTACACTATGACTACGCTATCGCTATCGCAGATTAATCCGTACAGCATCTTCACGTAATCTGGGGATGGATTCCATCTGCAAGCACGCTCTACCGGCACCAATCCGCATTCGTCATTGAAGATTACCTGTAACAATCAAACACACACGCGAGTATCTTTCTACGCTCAGCCCTTCCTGATAAACAGAAGCACTTCTTACAAAATTAATCTGCATCAGTACAGGGGCTTATTCCAATTTGAATTTGAATTTGAATTGATTGATTTAAAGTGTATTAATATTGACACACGGATATCTGAAGAAACATGCCATGAGGGCCTTATTACTTTGTCTGCTATGAGGATAGGGGATACAACATAAGACTTCAGAATTTATTTGCCACATAGGTTGTATGCTACTCAGGCTGTTGATCAGGTGTGCCACGCAGGCGTTTGAACAGGTTTGCCACATAGGTGTTTGATACTAGTACCAATACACACAAATAAAAAGAATTATAACTTTCCATTTTAATAACTTTAAAACTAGTCTAGACCAGGTGGACTGATGACCTGAAGAAGGCGGTGGGCATCCGCTGGATTCAGAGAGCTCAGGACCGGTTAGGGTGGCGCCAGTTAGGAGAGGCCTACGCCCAACAGTGGACCTCGAAAGGCTGATTGATGGATGGATGGATGGATGAAAACTAGTCTTTAAACTACTGAACAAACTTTCAAATGATTCCCACCAATCGAAGTAGGATTCCGCATGGTTACGGCGTATAATTCATTAAGGTTTTGTTTTAATTAATTGAAAGGTGACGATAGCGATTCGATAGTACTATGCAAAGCCGGGGTGGGTCGCTAGTTATTAATAATTTTGTTTCATTCTGATATCCCACCCACCATCAACTCAAAAACTAATTAAACCATTATAACCGGTAATAGTGAACAGATTACCCAATTATTAAATTGAACGGTTTTGAATTGGGTGATTCAATAACAAAGTAATTCTATAAAAAACTAATCCACTTAAATCTTTTTCCGAAGACATTATATTGAGAAGATTCTTTCTCTTAATTATTCTCTCTTAACCGTTCCTCCTAATTATTCAGATCAATAAGCAACATCATTAATGTTTCTCAAATACCCAATTAATTTAACCAAGAAAAATACAGGGATCGCCTAATATCCAGTAATGTCTCAAAAATGGAAGAGTTTAATTCACTTTTACTATAAGCCATAAGAAAACCAGTTAAACAAAACAGATCACCTGTAACGTTGTGCCCGTTCCGCGGCAATAACCGATGATGCTTCATCATCACACCACGAAGCCAGCGCCAGCGCACGCACACAGCCATCAATGCAGTTCCAATTAACACGAGTACAACCTTCGTGTGCTGCTCTTGCTCCCGATCGCCACAGAAACAACCCGTGCCATCTTCGAATACCAAGCTGGAACACAGAACACGAATAACGTTAAAAACTCATTGGTTTCACGAGGTAAATTAAATCCAATCAAAGTTTGCTGCACTTGTTAAAAAAATAATAATTAGGGAACCGACTGTATCCAACTATTATTTTATTGATCACTAATTACAAGACAACAGAAGGTTGTATGTTCACAACGAACGAAATAAAATTGAAGTTATGAAACTCCAACACACCAGATGTAATAAAATAAAAGTTGTCATACCAAAAACGCCGTTTCACTTTTACCTCGTTTCATGTTACCACAACTAGGTGATGTCACCCTTGGTTCCAAACAGGTACCAGACAAGGTCTTGGTCTCCAGCTCCTTAAAACCTAGAATCGCTTCCTAAACGCAGCAAAAATAGACTTTATTTATTTCAAAAATATAGTGGGTAGAATCTGAATCGGGTAAGAATTCAAGAAATTCGTCTAAAATACCTCTAAAGTCAATATTTAAATCATTAGATAACCCTTTTCTCAATATTTAAACGTAACAGTAACTTACCCGCGTATTTAGGATACGAAACAAAACAATTAGGTGTACTTCACTTTTAAAACGACAACCAAATAAGCTGTAACGGTTTTTTTTTAATTAATTCGACAAACGTCACCTCATTTAAACTAAGTCTGTTCAAAGCGCAAGCCAATTGTACTCGCTTTATAAATTTACTTGGTGAAATTGAGTACCAATAAAGCAAACTATTTTGTGTGTGTATTTTTATTTTTTTTTCAATTAATCCTTTTCAACTAAAAGCGGCGCACCAAATCACTAAACACCAAGATAATTAAAATAATACTTTCGTTATTCACCCGCTACCTGACCAGTACTTCCAGTATCACTGCTGTCAGTCACTGCATACCAATAAAAAGTAATCAAGAAATAATTTTAAGAATTCAACGCATGTGACAAAAGAAAACAACACTTGTGGTAAAGGACACTGCACTGTAACACCTTATCACGTTATCAATTGAAAATGTACCTACACGGAATACGTAACAAAATTCCAGAGATCAAACGCGTATTTTTCTTTTTCGACCAGGCTACAAAATCTAATCTATCCCCATGATCTTTAACAATAGGAACAAAGAACGAATCCTAGTTCAACATCAAATATCGAAACGCTTAAATAATGCTTAAGCAACCGCGCACCAATATTATGAAAACATCTCACTCATTAGTGAACAGTATCGTAGTAGTAGCAAGTAATATTACAGACGTTAATCAGCGAAAAGTGTCGTTGCTATCATCTATATCGATCGACAGCAACTAGAGTCACCTCCATCAAGCAACGATACTTATAGACTTCATTGAATAATGCAAGGGACACATCACCTCAACTAAGCGATATGTTTAGCAGCTGAGTAATGACATCAATTACTGTTCGCTAATCAGAAATAATGTAACAACTTAATCAGATTACACCTCGCACCATACTAGAACGAGAAATATTATTGCCACTACTCAACTCAAATTCACTTCTTATAACAACACTTGAAGTGGTACTTGGCCCTCGGGTGTCCTAGTAATTTAACCCCAAATCTACCTTCATTAAATTTTGAACAAATTGAACGCAAGTTACTAGCGTCTTCCGAAGTATGTATGACACTTCGGTTAAATTACAGTAAAATCAAAGACTTGCAACTTTGGCTTTGACCAAGGTAACCACTGAATGATATTTTTTTTCAGGGAAAGAAAACAAAGAAAATAATATTACTACCGGTGCTGCCATAAACGATAATAACGGAAAATCTACGACTTTACTAATCACTCATGATTGTTTAACAAACTATTTGACACACACACAATCTAGTTTACGCAAGAATTAAAATTTAAGCTGCGAAATTTTGTCACCACAGATGTAATGAAATAAAAAAATTATACCATACCAATACTCGCCGTCTTACTTGAAAATCCTTCATATCGATACTTGCCGTTTTATTGAAAATCTAGTCACATCATTTCACTGCACTTTGCACTTTCACTTGCATCCACGCTTCATGATATCACGTGACAATTATAACCTGAAATAACACTGAAAACGTGGACAGAGTTCTTTATCCCAGCTTCTGATCTCGGAGCCAGGGTCAGAGCGGTTGTTATACTTTGGGTTATACGTGACTGGGGATAAGAAATAATAGTCTGTACACTGAGTTTAAACGTCTATTCCAACACTTCAATACAGTTATCACCAAAATTAATTTAGATTACATTAAATTAAACTTAGAAATAAAGCTGACGACAAAATAATAGCAAAGTGGCAAAGGATCAGCACGATTAATTCAAATTTAACTTGGAAACGCGGCAAGTTTGGTATGGCAGTGGGTTCGACACGTCCGCTCGGTCTAAGCGCTCAATTCAGAATGATCATGACAGCTATGGTTCTCTACGACGCCATCTCTACCCCCACTCCATACCAACCATGCCCAAACAATAACTGTTTCGTTTCCAGAAGTAGCTCCGGCCATCATTCATAGATGGCGGTAGGTTCCTAAAACTAGTTCCATCGATTACTCATAGGTGGCGTTACTAGATCAGCGTAGGACTTTGGTCTCGCTCCTACATATATGTTATTTTTGAAAAACAAATACATTTTCAGGTGGGAGTAGCTATTAAGCCTGGAACCCCAGTGGCTGAAGTAGAAAAGTATGTCTCAATGGCAGATATGGTGCTGATAATGACAGTCGAACCTGGATTTGGTGGTCAAAAGTTCATGCAAAACCAAATGGCCAAAGTAAAATATTTGAGGGAACAGTACCCACTGCTGGATATTGAAGTGGATGGTGGAGTTGGACCTTCAACAATCAGTTGTTGTGCTACGGTCAGTATAATCATGTCCTCTCAGACAGCGATAAATGTATTTACATATAGCCATGCTATGATAAATTAATAAACTGTTTCAATTGACAGGCTGGTGCAAACATGATAGTGTCAGGGACAGCTGTCATTGGGGCACAAGATCAAGCAAGCACAATCAAACTATTACGTGATACAGTTCAACAGGCCATAGATAAGCACAATTAAGTAGGTACTAAGTACTATTCTGATCTATTAAATATCAAATTTATTAAATTAGGTCAATGGAATAAGATATTTTTATATTAAATAGTTTACAAACTCCTAAAAATGTTAACTATAAATTGTTATAAAATCAGTTGGTTATGCAAATAATATCCTATTTTTATTTGGTTTTTTGGAATAAAAATATCGACTTTGTATAATTTCTTTTATTCAAATCTACTTAAATCTATATTTTGATCCATACTGGGTTTATTGGATATGTCTGTATTGGAGGTAGGGAATGAATTGCTGACAGCAATTCCGCTATCTTTAAAAACCATTGGTTCATTTTGGGCTTTCAACTTAGTTCTAAGACTACTTAGAGCAACAAGTATCGCTTCTTCCGTTCTAATGGTCCGTGATCCCTGATTGGGCAATACATTAAGGTAATGGTTAAATAGCAATGCTGCATCGTCTACTTGTAATTGTTCATCACTCTCTAGAGCAGCCTCAATCCCGTGCAATCCCCCAAAAACTATTAGTGCATGATTATATACAACATTGTTGTTGGGTAGTTCATCAATGGATGTTCCTCTGTCCGAAGTACCTATAGTCAAATCATATCTGAAAAAAATTGTATAGATTTTATTTCATATTTTGCTGATAAATTGTTTAACATGAGCAGCAATTTTAAACCAATATTGTACAATAGTACAGTGAAATTCAGGTTACATGTTATTGAAATACTAAAGCAACCTACCCATTTTTGTATGGGCATTGTGTAAACACTTGGCTTAGTGTGTTGGCAATCCTAACAGTGTACCCCCAGTACACTCCAGTTTCTGCCCGAGGTGTGGCCAGGCTTACAATCTTTCCTCTTATCTTTTTACTGCCTTCAACTGTAGGTAGAAGCTTTACGGTAACTCTGATGCCTGGATTTAGGAGCTTGTCAGTTGAAACATCTTGTAACAAGCCAACATTCACTTGAGAACCTCTTCCTGGTTTAACTTTTTTATTCATTGTTATGCCTTCTCTGTAAAAACATTTTTGTAATTAGACATTACATTATGTAAGAAGTTAGTGAGACTAAGGGCTATGTTTAATCAGGTGGGATTATATTCAACCTCTAACTTTTACAAAGTAAGAATAGCAAGTTTACACTTTACATTGTCTGTGGCAAGTAAGATGATGCCACACTTGCGTTGTAGATATTTACAAGCATAATGTAAAAATTTATTTGATATAAAAATTTTATAGTACAAATGGCAAGGTTAATGCTAATTGCATTAAAGATAATGTTCTCAAAGTATACATAACAGTATATTACCTAAACTGAAAATCATTTGACTGCCTTAGGTGATGTGGTGCGTCTAGCGGATTCAAAAGGCCAGCAAACTCTAAATCTTTATGTATGGGGAAGAAGTGCTTCCTCAAATACTGTGGACATTCTAAGTATTGCAGTATTCTCGCTAATTGCACACAGCTCTTCCGGGCCACCTTACCGCCGTCTACGTCTTCTAACTTAGATTTTTTTGTATTTATTTTATCACCAATATCATCGTAAACAATAACCTCATCTACACAAAACACGCATGCAGCTCGCGCTATTTGACCTGCTAAATAAGTGCGCAACTCAGCAGACTGGGCATTTTCTAATATGGACCCAGGCACTGCTATGCTAATAGTAGATATTTCAGCATTCTTCTTTTCCTTTTCTGCTTCTTCTTTTATCTTTTCTTCTACTTCTTTTTCCTGCTCGAGCTTCTTCATCCGTTTGATAATTTTTTCCTCATTTCGTTGACGTTTTAAAGCCTTTTTTTCTTGATTTATTTCACGCCAACTCTTTCCTGGTGGTTTAACGTTCGTAACAGGCTGAAACATAGCTGTTTAGCCAAAAAACGTATAATAATTCCGAATTTCCGAAGAAACAATCACAACACAAAACCACATTTGATTTAAATTGACAGTGACATTTCAAATTCAGAATTGCCATGCCCGCCTTACAGACGTTACAAACCGCGTTCCGGAAGCCGATCATAACACTTAAAACCAAGCTCAAAACATCACAAAAACCGTTATGTAGGTAAGTACTATGGGGTGGTCGTTGGAGCGATTAAGATGTAATGGATGACATCATCACCTTCGATCAAACGAACCATTTGAATCGCCCACCGATTGTGGGACATGCTTATATGCCATAATCACAGTATTTAAATGGTATAGTACAATGAATATAATGACGTTTCTCTTAAAAATGTATTTTTTACATAGAGCGCCTATGAAAATTCAACGGGCAAAAAAAATGTGTTAGCATGTGAATTTAGGAAAACCGAATATAATTATACAATATTTTTACTATATTTACTCTTAAAACTGAGATACATTTCTTTGGCGCCGGGCCTGGGTCAATTTTGGCGGATCCCCTTTAGCGCGCTTTTCAAACATGTATGGCGACGAAAAATATATTTTATTATGATTTCGACAAAGAGGTCATAAATGAATTTGTTTCTGAAATGTCATAGCGGAAAAAATATTATGTACAATTTTGATTTCATTAATCAATAGATTATATTACGTTTATTGTCATCATCATAGGAATAAAAAATTTGCAACCTAACGATTCAGATGGGTCGTTGTGATCGAAAGTGATGACGCAATCCATTACGTCACAACCGCTCAAACGAACATCAAATGCCACGACATAATCCTAATGGAACGCTTTTTTGAGACGTTATGAGTGTTATGGGCTAGTTACGGAACGCGGCCTTGAGTTTGAGTGACTGTCAACTTTCACAGGACTTAATCTGACAGAGCGACCTTGTGCTTGTGTCATTGTCAACATGTCATTCTCTCACAGCCACAGCCAGCACATCAGCACAGCTCTCTCTAGAGCATAGAGATAGGAATAAACCTACTTCTCTAGAGAGTCTCTAGTCTAGAGTCTAGTCCAAAGAGTACTTTTATACTCTCTTTTATCTCTCATTGATGCCTTGATGGTAGGTATTGCTTGACCAGAAATATAAAAAAACCTCGCCATATTGCGCTAAACTCATGGAACTAATTTCTTATACTGGCAACGTTTAGTTTCTAAACGTCAAATAAATTGCTTGTCAGTGAGTTTAAATGTCACAGTATGTCTCATGTTTGTTTTTTTATTTTATGTGTTTATTTTGTGCTAAGGTGACAAAAACTGTTCATATTCGTGAAAGAAAAGTGATTTTATATGTGCTAAAATAACATTTCGTAAAAAATAACATTTATTTCCCTAAATAACATTTCCGATATAGTTGTCAAAATGACAATAATAACATGAGCGTTACTATAGTTACTGTTGTCTGTGCTGTTGCCATAAAAAACATAGAGATAGGAATATACCTACTTTAGATAGAGACGCCCTAATCCTTAACTTCATATGAAATTAGCTGGTTGGTGTGTAGCAGGCCGGCCATTTGTTATTCACCCTTACAAATGACATCTTATGTCAAACAAATAGTAAAAAACCCATATATTAAAAAAGGCATTGATACGAGGTGTTGTGGTGTCCTTTAAAGATAGAAAAACACATTTAAACACAATGAAGTGCTGTATACTACAATGCGGAGCCCGGAAAAACAAATTACACCCAAGATTAACTTTACTTATGTTAGTACCTATCAGTTTTCTTTGTTTGTTGAATATCTGAATGAAATTGATATATGTTTTTGCTGCATGAAGATCTGTGCGAGGGTTACGTAGGCCTGTTAATGTTTTGTTGGGTTTTAAATCATTATTTTATATATTTGAGTAGCCGGTTTGTTTACATTTCAATGACACTTAGGGTAGAAAGTGTTAAAATATCGATATATCGATAATTTAAAATGACGCTGAAGAAAGTTGAAATAATTGTTTTTATTCAATAGATTACCTTCAAATAAATCATTACGAAAGAAGTGGCTAAAAATAATTGGGCCAGAAAACATAAATCCTCGCCTTATAACACAATCATGGGTGATCGGATGAAAATTGTCAGTCATATCACACAGCAGTACTATTTTCACCCTTACCTTTTATTGAATAAACTCTAAAATTAAATTCAGCGTAGTGCTACATATGACTTATTTATTTATGTAAGTATCTATCGCGATTTTTCTGGATTCAGCGGGTACATTCAGAATCAGTAAAAGTGGCATTATTTAGGAGTAGGCGGACTGGTTAATGGAAGGATGGATTTTTAATATTGGATATAAAACTTAACATAACTTCAAGCCTGTATTTGGACCTAGTTATATACAATACAGCCAAATAGAGATATGAGTATTTTACTGTCGATGGTTAAACTTCGGTTATGGAACTCTATTTTGATAATTTTACATTATGCATATAATAAATAAAGGCCTTAACTACCTAAATTTCCTAACTGGAACAAGACAAATAGTTTGGCGGCTGTGTTAAGCAAGAGGGTGGTACCCAATTAACTGGCAGAGTTTAAAATACTATCGCTGAGATCGTCTATAAAGGGGGATCAGTCATTGTGTCCTCGTTTGTTGTTCAGCAGATCATCATGATAGCTGGTTTTTACAAAATATTTTTGGTTGACATGACATGACAAGTTCATCGCAGTAGGTATCAAAATTAATATTAATATCGCTGAGAAGACGAACATAGAGATAGGAAAAGACGAACGACATGTATTATTGCTGTTATATCGTTAGTCATTAAACTAAATATCGATAGTGTTTCCGTCCACGTAGTGCGCACAACACTAGTAGAATCGGCCATACTTTATTCACTAAAATTTTGACAGGCATTGACAGGCTCGCTATTTTTGCTTTAGTGTCTAATCCATAGTCCTTTATAGATCAATGATAAAAAAGGAAACTTTAGCGCCCTCATGACAGGTTTTCTATTTTTCTGGTCAAGCAATATGTTTAATCTCTACCTCGTCTGTGTGTTTTGAACGGTGTGCGTACTGCGTAGGTACCTAGTCATTTATAAGTTTATAACCTTTAAATTTTTTAGTTTGGAATCCTGAATCTCTGTTAGTATTTTCATAATGATAATTTAAATTAACTGAAGTCACTTACGACTTTTAGGAGTTATACTTACGTGCTGAAATAAAATTAAAAAGTATTGTAAGTATTGATGCGTGTGTACAAAAATGTGTAGGTATGCTATTTTCTTTTAATTTAAAATATTTGCATCTTTTGTTAAATGTAAGTAGGTACTGCTGCCACTGCCATTTATCACGTATTTTTTATATATAGGTACTTGCTAACACTGTCTTCCTTGGCTCCCATGCACTTTGTGGGGACTGTGAGCGGGTCCCAAGAATTACCATTTTACCCAGACATATTCAGGAGAACTAGAAACTCCCAGTGAAGGCGGAACGTATTGTTGAACAGGAATCGAAATGCTTCAAGATGCTAAGCTGGAGTCACAATCATTACTCCACAGATGGTTGCAGATCAACCATTGCCACATCTATCGGTACTTGTAGATCGCGCAGCACCATGTTATTCCTGATATTGTTAAGTTGGACCTACAGCAATTCAATTAATACCAATGGTACAAAATAGGATACATTGAAAATGAAAAAAAGGCAAATTTGCTGATGAAATTCCTTCTCACAAACAAATTATTACAATTTTAGTAGTTATATTTCAATATTATTTTTTTGTTAACAAACATCATTTTCACTATTTGGAATAAAGTTATCTTTTTACCAGCTTATTAACACCAAATTCATCACTCATGCTTTGTTAGCCAAAAAAAGTATGTTCATCTAATTTAAGACCCTGAGTAGATATTCACTGTGATTATCCACCTAGCACATTCCAATTTCAATACTAGAACATCATAGAACAAAAGAATTAGAATCAACATTTCCATCAATATAATTTTCAAAATATAACTTATTCTGGAAAAAAAATGTATGGGGGCTTTAGTGCTGCACTAGTTAGTGTCTAACTGCCTTTACACTGGGCGATTATAGCATGCTAGCTCACTTAGCGCTCTGCAAATTGTATAATGTAAAGCCCCCATAAGAATACCATGCATATTTCATCTTTGTTCAGCCCAATGGGTAGCTGGTAGTGAATGCAATTAGCATTAAGCTTGCCATTTGTGCAGCAATATTTTATACTGTGGGGTTAATTAATGAGTTATTTCAAAGTTTTGTGTAACTTTATTCTATAATTTAAAGAATCAAACACATTCTTCTATATATCAGCCATTTAATATAAAGGTTACCTAGAGAGGTGAAAGTTGATATTCACTAAATCAGTACAAAATATAATTTGTGATGGATACAATTGATAGTATGTATTGAAAAAACTCAATGCGAATAATCCCTGCAACCCATAAATGTCCCACTGTTGGACACTAGGCTCCTCTCACTATGTGCGATAACCGCACAGGGTGTTACCCTTCGATTAAAAAATGGACTGTATGTATGTGAAAATTCGGTGTGAAAGTCAAATCCAGTCAAGCTGATACGTAGATAGAAAACCACCAACCTTGTCATCCATTGGTCTGGCACGTTGTAGAAAATCTTCTTCTCGTTGTGTAGCACCAAAGCACGGCTGGAGTGGACGAATTTCGTACAAGGCGGATCTAGCACGGCTAGAAGAAGGTAGCTAGCAGAACGTCTGCTTTGCAGCGGAGCACAAAACCGAATTTCTTTTACGAACGTCGTAATTGTGGAGCGCTCACACCGCCATGTTTTCCGTGACTTCTGATCGGCGCGGCGTAACAACGGAATGCCAATATTGATGGTTTTTTTTTTATCTACCCACCAGCATTGACATAAGGATTCAACATACCCCCCACCGAAATCAATGTGATGATTTCCTATCAATGAGTGTAAAAAAAAAAAGAAAAAAAATACATCAATATTATGTGTTCCTATGTTAAATGAAACTAAAACTAAATGAAATGAAATGAACTAAAACTTCTAATAATAAAACTATTTTTATATTTAATTTGCATATGGCAATGGGCATATTTTATTTACAGGTCTTTTGTAAGTTCCTGTTTGAGTGCGTACAGTAACGACTCGCACAATATTATCAAAACCAGGATGAACTTCTTCTATTCTGCCAAGAGGCCATTGTAAAGGCTTTGTTAAGTTAGACTTAAGAAGTACTAAATCTCCCTTTTTTACGTTAGGGGCCATAGTATGCCATTTTTCCCTCTGCTGGAGGGTGTGCAAATAATCATTCGACCACCGCTTCCAAAATGACTGTGATGCTAGCTGAATGGACTGCCAACGTGACAACCGATTCACATTGACATTCTCAAAATTATATTCAGGGACGGCCAATAAACTCTGTCCGATTAAAAAATGACCAGCGGTTAGAACTTCAAATTCGTTCGGATTATTTGAGAGGGGACATAATGGTCGCGAGTTCATAATTGCCTCAATTTTACAAAAAAGAGTACTTAGCTCTTCAAAGGTTAAGGACCTATCACCAACTACACGGTAGAGATGATGCTTGGCAGCCTTTATACCGGCTTCCCACAGGCCACCCATGGATGCTGCGTTTGGCGGATTTGTACACCATTCAACGCGACGCGACGATAAACCGGAAAGAATTTCATCACGACTAGTTGTAGAGTTAAGAAAATTACTAACTTCTTTTAAATGTTTAGCCGCGGCAATAAAATTTTTGCCACAATCTGAGTATAAGCAACTGCAGAGACCGCGACGTGCAACAAAACGATCAAATGTAGCCAAAAAACAATCGCAAGTTAAATCTGAAAGCACTTCTAGGTGTACCGCCTTTGTGGAAAAACAAATAAATAAGCACAAATATGCCTTGTTGACCTTTGCATTTCGTCGCAAACTTTCTTTTATGAGAAAGGGACCGCCAATGTCACAGCCAACATGGTCAAATACCTTATTAGGTTTCAACCTGGCTGCGGGCAATGTGCCCATCAGCGGCTGGATGCCTGATGGTCGAAATTTAAAGCAGGCGCGACATTTGGACAACACTGAACGAATTACACTACGCGCGTTTATTATCCAATATTTGTTATTCAGAATGCCTTGCAAAGTACGCGGTCCTACATGCAGGTATAATTTGTGAAAATATTCAATTATTAAATTTGTCGTGTGACATTTTTTAGGTAATAGTACAGGATGTTTCTTAGCATACGGTAAATCCGACTGGAGTATTCTACCCCCCACCCTGAGGAAATTGTCAGGGTCCACAAAGGGAGATAGTTTACGGAGGGATGCTACGTAGTTTCCCTTTGCTAACATTTGCATTTCTGAGTAGAAATAATTATTTTGTATAACCTTTATTATTGAATCGTGGCTTTGTTTTAACTCACACGATTTTAATGAACTAAAAGTACGATCAGATTTTTTCAATTTTACATTGTTTATAAAACGAAGGCACCAAGCGATTACACGTTCCAATTTTTTGAACGATGAAATTTTATTAAAGGAATGTTCAAGATCATTTAAGTTATTTGCGCTACAAGCACTAAAATTAAATGTGTCTGCGTTAAGTTTTATTTCCGGAATTATGTCGGTTTCCTTTAAAATTAATGTGCTCCTTGGCCAACAGTGCGGTTCATCAGTGAGCCACGCGGGACCATTGAACCACTCGTCCGCCACGGATAACAGATGCTCAGGCAGCGCGCCTCGCGAACAGAGATCAGCTGCGTTATTCTCACTGTTGACATGAAACCAGCAATGAGGCGGAATCGTATCAATAATCTCGCTAACACGGTTAGCTACGAATACCTTCAGTTTGTATGGCGGAGTCTGCAGCCATGACAAAACTACACTCGAATCGCTAAAGGCAACGATAGGTAACTCAAAATCTTTAATGTTTTGTAGAACAAAACGCGCGAGCTTCGACAATAGAGCCGCAGCCATGAGTTCTAATTTTGGAATGCTCATTAACGGCTTCAAGGGAGAAATTTTTGATTTACTTGTCAGTAGTTTGACTTTGACGTTGCCACTCCTATCAGTACTACGAAGGTATATGCAGGCGGCATAACCTAGTGACGATGCATCACAGAAACCGATTAATTGTACATTGTCAAAGGAATTAATTAACAAATGCCGCTCGATACGAAGTTGCGACAGGATCGGTAATTGATTGATAAATTTGTCCCATTTTACTAATATTTCATGTGGCAAGTGATCATTCCAGTCAAGACTTAATTTCCAAAGATCCTGCATGATACACTTGGCAACAAAGGTACACGGCGAAATAAAACCAACTGGATCGTAAATACTAGCCAACAACTTCAGTACTGAGCGCTTAGTGCTATCATTATCTTTTAAATTGTAATTAAATGAAAATGAATCACAAGAGGGTAACCACGTTAAGCCTAGGACCTTTAAAGACAATGATAACGCATCATCTTGAAAATCTATACCTGTGACCTGTTCCGAATTCATTCGAATTAGAAGCTCCGGACGGTTACTGGCCCACTTACGTAGTTCAAAACCCCCTTTTTTAAGAAGACTTGTTAGTTCGTCTTGCAATTTACAAGCCTCATCAACCGATTGACATGACCACAAAACGTCATCAACATACACACCCTCCTCTAGGACTCTGGAAGCGTTACACTCCGACGGTTCGTCCTGGGCGAGTTGATGCATCGTGCGTATAGCCGTATACGGGGCACTGCGAAGTCCATAAGTAACTGTTTTCAGTTCATAAACTTGTACTGGGTCCGATGGTGTATCACGCCATAGTATATGTTGATAACACCTATCAGCGGGATCGATGAGCACAGCTCGGTACATTTTTGCTACGTCCGCCGTAAGACATACTTCGTAAAGACGAAAATTCATAATAATTTTCGAAATGTCTTTTAGTAGTTTGCGGCCGGTCAAGAGATTATCATTTAATGAGACCCCAGTACTTGTTTTTTGTGACCCATCAAAGACTACACGCAGCGGTGTGGTGGAGCTGGAAGGCCGTAACACATAGTGGTGTGGTATTAAATACTTTGACGGCTCTGTACCACGGTACAACTCCATATGCCCCAGTGACTCGTATTCTTTTAAGAAATCGCAGTACGCCTGGCGTAGCTCCGGTGAGCGCGCGAGTCTACGCTCTGTGTGCGTCAGCCTCCTAAAGGCTACTTCATACGAATCACCTAATGGTTCTTCATGAGGTTTTAATAAAATAGGTGAAACATATCGGCCGCTTTCGTCGCGGTAATGTTTTTCAGTAAATAATTTTTCAGCGATTTCATCGTCTGGACTTAAGGGAATATCGCACGGCGATGATTCTATTTCCCAAAAACGTTTGAGAGTATCATTTAAATTAATATCGGTGGTGTACGACACCAATGTTGTAGACGCTACAACAGTCGAATCCGTGACGTCACAAGTCGACGGTATAATTAATTTTCCCGTAATAATGTAGCCAAACACACTACCTAATGCAATTGGCATATCGGGACCCATTATAATTTTCTTCCCATCGTAAATGTGGGGAAAAACTTCACCCGATAAAATTAAATCGATTGACGATTGTTTATAAAAATAAGGATCGGCCAAAAGTAAATTATCATATTCCTTTATTATGTTTTCGGGTATTTTCATAGTAGGTAAATCTGAAGTAATTTTATGAAGTATAACAACATCAATATTAAAAATAGGCCCACCAGTGTGACGCGGCCTTATGCTACATGACGTCATTCCATAATTCTTTACAGCTTCGCCAGCTAATCCGCAAATATTAAAGGGACATTTACGTTGAGATAACCCTAAACGTTGTAAACATGCTGTAGAAATAAAGTTAGATTGTGCACCAGAATCAATTAAAACCCGGCACGGTTGATAAACATTAAAGTTATCCAAGACGTAAACAATGGCGGTACCTAACAACACCGTATTATAAGAATGCAGGGAAGACGCATGACAACTATTTTCAATATTAGTTAACATGCCTACCGGGCGGGCAGGTGCGTCGACCGGGACGACGGCATGCGCGTTGCCTAAAGTGTGAGCGGGAGCGCGAGTTATGTTGCTTACATCTTGATGCAACAATAGGTTATGCGGTCTCTCACAAATCATGCATTTAAATTCGCTTGTACATTGCTTAGCGGAGTGATTAGGTTTAAGACAATTATGACACAATTTAAGCTCATCAGCACGGCTGATCCGTTGCGAAGTGTTCATTTTACGAAAATGAACACAACGGTAAATCATGTGATTGTCTCCGCAGTGTAAACAAGAAAATTTATTTTTTGTATTAGAAGATGTCGATGCATGAGCATAGCTTTTTTGTGTACTGTTTCTATTCCGCACCATACCCTTACTAACGTCTTGTTGACGTTTATTTTGTATAATGTTTTGGCTGCTTGAACTAGCGTAAGAACTCGAATGATCCAACACCTTTATGTGATTAGTAACGTAATTAATTAATTCAGAGAATGTAGGTATCGTTTTTTGATTAATATGTTGCTCAAATGATTTACGAGTGCTTGGATCCAGAGCCCGTAATGCTATGTGACACAGAATATAACTACTTAAATCTTCTATATTTAAAGACTGAATCGCTTTATATGAATTATCAAAGGTTTCGATAAAATGGTTTAATTGAGCTGACGATTCCTTTGTAAGTGACGTGAAGTTTAGCATTTTATCTAAATAAGTACCAATTAACAGACGGTTATCTTGATACTTATCGAGTAAAGCCTCCCAAACAATATCGTAATTATTGGATGATATAGGAACACTTTTGACAATGTTTAAAGCTGAACCCTTTGTACAAGAAAGCAAATAATGAAATTTGTCAATTTTTGGTATATGAGGTTGATTATGAACCAACGAACAAAATGTCTCATAAAAGGTAGTGAAATTTTCAATATTGCCATCAAAACAAAACAATTCCAATTTTGGAAGGCGTGGTCTAGATTCAGTGGATGACTGAACCTTATCTGAATTTAAATTCTTATCATGTGACACTAATTTTGACGAAACCAATTTAATACGAAAGTATAACTCATCAAAACTATGCATTTCCTGGCTTTGAAGTGTGGATTTTTTGCCCGATTTCAACTGATATTTGTAAATTTCAAAGACACAAGTTTCAAACGATGAACGCAATTGATCAATATCCATGACACGCAATAAAAATAAATCTTGATTGTCACCGTCCGTTATATTTTTTGACATATTATAGATTATTTGAATTTGTTCAAATAATCTCTGTTTTTTGTTGATTAAAACGTTTAATTCAACATCAGTAACCTCTTCAGGTTCATGTACAACTTTTTTAGTAGCCATTGCAACGTGCAAATTAAATACCTACCTACTTACAAAAAATCGAATTGACTTACGAAATTGAATTTGCCTATTCTATGTTCGGCTCGAAGGCCACAAAAAATTGTGCGATAACCGCACAGGGTGTTACCCTTCGATTAAAAAATGGACTGTATGTATGTGAAAATTCGGTGTGAAAGTCAAATCCAGTCAAGCTGATACGTAGATAGAAAACCACCAACCTTGTCATCCATTGGTCTGGCACGTTGTAGAAAATCTTCTTCTCGTTGTGTAGCACCAAAGCACGGCTGGAGTGGACGAATTTCGTACAAGGCGGATCTAGCACGGCTAGAAGAAGGTAGCTAGCAGAACGTCTGCTTTGCAGCGGAGCACAAAACCGAATTTCTTTTACGAACGTCGTAATTGTGGAGCGCTCACACCGCCATGTTTTCCGTGACTTCTGATCGGCGCGGCGTAACAACGGAATGCCAATATTGATGGTTTTTTTTTTATCTACCCACCAGCATTGACATAAGGATTCAACACACTATTAAGGGTACATGTACAGGCCATCAATAATGCTGTCCAAATGCTGTTTTGAATATTTAAAAACATTTAGAGGACTCTGCAGTATGCCACTACCCTCACAGTGTTTTTCTTCTCCAAAGCAAGTGATAATAAAATTTTAATATGCACAAAAGTGTTGAAAATAAAAGGTTCAACTTTGGCTCAAACAGGCACCCTTTTTCGGTATGATTGTATCCATTGATATGAAATCAGTTTTCAAAGTCAACTTTCAATAGGCAACCAAAGTAATACATTTTCTTAGTAAGTATGATTGCAAATGACATTGAAACAATATTTTAACAAGTTGCTTTTTATATCACAAACATTGGCAAAAACATTATTACATCATCTCAATGCTTTCATCATATGAATCTTCTGTTAGGGTTGTCAAAATTATATTTTGTAATTGTAAACGAAAATAATGGGAGGTGACGATTTCCAAAGTCCAAGCTAATTTTGCAACCTGACCAATGGGCATTTTATGTATTATATTTTTTACTTTTTTCAAATTTAACTTTTGACTGACTGCAAAGATATACTACTAAAAGTTGAAAAAAGGAGTAAAATGGTGAAATGAAGGGCTTTAAAATAATTAATAGGTGTATTTCCATGCTGAATCAATTTATAAAGAGAGCAATTATTTATGTTTAAATTGACATCAAGCTTTATAAATAAAAGAGAAAGGTCGAAATTACGAAATATCGAACTCTGCTTGATATAATGAAGATGAAATTTGGCAGGAAATTAGTTTATGGTCAGTAGACATCCACTAAGAACAGGTTTTGCTATATTACACCCCTAAGGGATAAAAATTTGTTTGAAAATCAGTTAAAAGTACTTCCACATGGGTAAAGCTGTAGGTAACAGTCTATTAAGTACATTATATTTAGAAATCAATAACCTTGATCGAAATTTTGTTGTTATGAAATATAACTTTGTCAACAACAATTATTGGACAGTAATTCAGTAATAATTTAACGTACCTACATTTACTAAAGGAAATTTAATTGATTCAGAACAAGTTTTTGATCTTTAAATTATAGTCTTTTTAAATATCATTTACGTGACAGCCCTGCAGTTCATTCAGTAAACAAAAATATTATTTCGTTATCAGGTCCCCAACGTCAGGTCAAGAGCGATAAACTGTACACCACCAGATTATTTACTTATTATTCTACCAAGAGGTCTTGAACACAGACATGGCAGCCAACGGAAAATTAGGTAAGTGTCTATAGCAGTTGTTAAATTTCCATAATATTATTATATCTATTGCATACAGAAATAGTTGATATACAATTATTTATCCATGCAACCAGTGGCAGTATTCATGTCAAGGTAAGAAATTGTGTTAAGTACAAATTATAATTATTTTAACAAGTTTCAAGTCTGTAACAATTATTAGATGTGATATTGTATTAATGTCGACAGTTACAAACCGGTTACAAATACATACTTAATTGAAATATAGCAGAACATAGTTTGGCATGCTACAAAGTTTTTTTATAATTAACCTTGGTTGACGCATTGTCAATAGTAACCATTTCAGGATTAGTTTGCTTGTTTTTTCGCTTGTCAGCTATTTACACTAAAAATTTATAAATGAAAAACCTTATAATCCACAGCTCTCCTCAGCGTGTCAGACAAAACCGGCTTACTACCCTTGGCGAAATGTCTCTCCGACATTGGTTTGAGGCTGGTCGGCAGTGGGGGTACTGCAACGGCGTTGCGGAACGCTGGACTGAGTGTCCTGGATGTGTCCGACATTACGGGAGCCCCGGAGATGCTTGGAGGAAGAGTCAAGTCGCTCCACCCTGCTGTTCATGCGGGTATACTGTCCAGGTAAGGTCCCGTTCATCCTTGTCCACTAGTCTGTTAGAATTAAACGAAATACTGTTGATTTAAAACTTTTCATTGACATTCTTATGATGAATGGTTATCGGTATAGGTCCCTATAGGTAGTATATAGGTGTGAAGTAAATGTGCTTTATAATGACTAGAAAGAAATCTTGATTGCGTCTCCTTTTTGATTCACTCTTGTTACGACTCCTTAGAAGGCCTTAGTTTGTCAAAATCATGACAAATCTGGGTCTGGCCCAATTCTTCTCCTTCCTTCTTCTCTCTTCTCAGAGTTAATTGCTAAAGTCTTAAAAGCTATCCACGTCTAGCTTGGCTGCTCATCATGCTCTTTAGAAGCTTTTACTAACTATATTTTTATATTCCAATCTACAGACTGTCGGACTCCGACCAGGCGGACATGAAGCGTCAGAAGTACGACATGATCAGCGTAGTGGTGTGCAATCTGTACCCGTTCGTGGCTACCGTGTCGAAACCTGACGTGACGATCGCTGACGCTGTAGAGAACATTGATATCGGCGGTGTGACCTTGCTCCGAGCGGCGGCTAAGAACCACGATAGAGTCACGGTCATTTGTGACCCGGCTGACTACGAGAAAGTCATCAATGAAATTAAACAGGACAAGAATAAACAGACTTCTTTGGAGACTAGGTGAGTTTTATGCTTAGAAATAAATAGTACTCAAGGTTTTGTTCAGTTCAAGTTGTTTCATGTCTCCCAAGTAATTATGTAGAATTAAGTCATGTACTTAGATCCAGAAATTTTATGTAGGTACTTGTTGTCTTTTTTACAGACAAAAGTTGGCCTTGAAAGCTTTCACTCACACTTCTGAATATGACCTTCACATCTCGGACTATTTCCGAAAGCAATACTCTGCTGGTGAATCCCAGCTGACACTTAGATATGGTAAGTACCTAAGCTTAACATATAGCAACTAGGAGCTCTTTTCATCATTATAATTAAAAGGTTATATATTATTCTTCACTATCTATCAATGTCATTGTCCCAACTTTTATCTGAAGTTGCTGATAGCGTCTTAATTATAAGTTATTTAATAAAAAGTATTATTCCTTTGGTGGTTTAGTAATGGAAATAGTAAGCAAAACTTTGCATCTATGCCTCAGTAAAGTTTGACAATCTGCAAATAATCAGCCCGTTTAATCATGGCCTATTGCTCCTCATTTTGAAACAAGACCCGAACCTACTAGTAAAACAAATGGGTTGTTGCAATGATCCATTAATTCATTCCCAGGCATGAATCCACACCAAAAGCCAGCGCAAGTGTTCACAACGGGTGACCGTCTGCCCCTCACCACGCTGAACGGCTCGCCGGGCTTCATCAATCTGTGCGACGCTCTCAACGCCTGGCAACTAGTGCTCGAGTTAAAGGAAGCCTTGGGAATACCTGCCGCTACTAGCTTCAAACATGTGTCCCCCGCTGGCGCCGCTGTGGGCATACCATTGAATGAGCAAGAGGTAAGTAACATTAGAGTTCTGCGTTCGGGGGAACCCTCGACCTATAACGACGGAACCCCTATCGATGGGACGACCAAAATTTTCGATTTTTAATGAGATTGGCACCCAGCAAAGAAATAACCGCAAGTGTATATTATGGATAAACTTCAGGGATTTTAAGATTTAAAAATTGGCACAGGAAGTTATAATTTTACCTCTGCGTTGGTGGACTGTGAAGGTATGAGGAAACCTGAATACACATAATTTCCTCATAATATATCTAGACACGCCGGAGCGTGTCAAGCCAAGTTCTAGCTAACATAACTGGCGTGCAGCACCGTGTGTAATACGATTATGTATAATAAGTAAACAGCAGCACTGCATTAAGATTCAGTTACTCAATTCCACTTTGATTTAAAAAGACTTCATAAAGATGTGACTAAAATTATAATATTTTATTTCGACAGGCATCCGTATGCATGGTAGCCGATTTGCTGCCGAAGTTGACGCCGATAGCGGCGGCGTACGCGCGCGCTCGCGGCGCCGACCGCATGAGTTCGTTCGGCGACTTCATAGCGCTGTCGGACCACTGCGACGAGATCACCGCTCGCATCATCTCCCGGGAGGTGTCTGATGGCATCATTGCCCCCGGATACAGCCCCCAAGCCCTCGAGATATTGAAGAAGAAGAAGAATGGTAGCTACTGTGTGCTTCAGGTAAGGATTTTGTGTTAAATTATTAGATGTGAGGGTAGGTTTTTTGTTTTTTTGATAAAATAACGATATTTAGTGAAAACACCCCGGATTAATGTTGGTAAAGGCTTCCAAGTTATTACAGTAAAGAACAAAACATAAGTAAATAAATGTGTGGCGTCCTTCCCTGAAACCTGAAAAGGAAATAACATAATTAAAATACAAATAAATAAATAATAATAAACATATAAATAACAAGTAAATAAAATATAATACTTACCACCAAATTGCATTATATAAAATCATAAATACTTAGTATCAAATTTAACTTGCATTATATAAATTCATTTTTGTTTACCACTATAATGTAATGTCGGAAGGCCGCCGTGAGTAGCGCGTCGCGATTTATCGTAGCGGATAAAATATCCCACCGTTCTACACGGCACTCGTATAGCTGCGTATACGCTACTTATTTTATAACATGCTCACGGCCGCCCGCCGCACAGTGGTCCGAACGCTCACGCCTCGAACGCACGTCGCTTTGTCTCGCACTCGCTCGCTAATACTTACGCGCTTACATCAGTTCTGATATTTCCGTACTTTTATATCTTCTTTTCTTCTCTGCTTCCTTCATCTCTGTAATACTGTGCCTCATCTGTGTTCACTGTGCAATAAACCGTTGGTGGTCAGTGACTTGGACTTTTATTGTTCTCCAAATAAGAAGAACCCATCGACGTCGCAAACAACCACTACACTGGTGACCCTGTGAAACAACGGAAAGTTATATTATTATCAACAAAACCGTAAGCATTTTGATATTATAATGGAACGCAAAGATGGAGGTACCAAGACTGACTCAAGCGAGACGTCGTCATCAAGACCATTTACACCTCACGACACGACCGAAATTTGTCGCATCGGAGTACGACCTCCACCTTTTTGGCCGGAAGAACCTGCAGTATGGTTTTCACAGCTAGAAGGGAATTTCATACTGTCGGGTATAAGAGACGACGACACGAAATTCTATTATGTTACATCTACATTAGAACAAAGATACGCCGCAGAAGTCAAGGACATAATCGTGTCGCCTCCTAAAACGGGAAAATATGAGAAATTAAAAAGTGAATTAATAAAACGGCTTTCGGCATCCCGTGAAAAAGAGGTAAAACAACTTCTCATGCACGAGGAGCTTGGGGACCGGCGACCCTCGCAATTTTTGCGTCACCTGCAGCGCCTGGCAGGCCCAACGGTACCCGACGATTTTATAAAAACAATTTGGACCAGCCGCCTACCCACCGCTCTCCAGCCCATCCTCGTCTCCCAAAAGACGGCGGATCTGCAGGCTCTAGCGGATTTGGCTGACAGCATCCACGAAATTGTTCCCGTCGCCCCACTGGTCGCATCAGCCTCGAGAGAGTCACGGCCCGCGCCCACGCTTGAGTCAATGGCCCGGCAAATTGATGAACTGTCGAAACAGGTGAGAGCCTTAACTGCACGAGAGCGCCGACCTAGATCCAGGACGAGAGCTACACGAGACATCAGCGACAAACCAACGAAGCGTTCACATTCCGAATACAGAAAGTACCCCACTTGTTGGTACCACCACAAGTTCGGCAACAACGCGAAACGTTGCGTGAAGCCCTGCGACCATTCGGAAAACTCTCAAGGCAGTCTGTAGCGGCGACGACTGACTGTCTCAACACACCTGGTCGCCTATTTGTGACGGACAGCAGAACGAAGATGCAGTTTCTCGTTGACACCGGCAGCGATCTCTGTGTCTTCCCTCGCAGTGCACTGCATGAACGTCGGTCAGCAACAAACTACCAACTTTTCGCCGCTAATGGGACCACAATAGTCCCCTACGGGTTCGTGCACCTAGAATTGAACCTCGGCTTACGCCGCGACTACAGCTGGCGGTTCGTCGTAGCAGACGTGTCCAAGGCTATCATAGGAGCCGATTTCCTATCCTACTACGGCCTCACGGTAGACTGCCGAAACAAGCGCCTCATCGACACCACGACGACCCTCACAACAGCAGCGACATCAGCAACATCGTCGGGCACTATATCTTCTGTGAAGACACTGGTCGGCGATTCCAGCTATCACGACCTACTGCGCCAGTTTCCTGACATTACACGTCCAGCTGGCACGAACCGCAAAGTGGAGCATAACATTATCCACCACATTAAAGACAACACCTGGACCTCCAGTCTCCTGTCTCCCACGTCGTTTGGCCCCGGATAAACTACTCATCGCGAAGAAAGAATTTGAGGCCATGATCAAAGATGGAACAGCGAGACCCTCTAAAAGCCCATGGTCGTCACCCCTACACCTTGCAGCAAAGAAGGATAATGGATGGCGTCCATGTGGAGGTTCCGGATCGATACCCAATTAGAAACCTCCAGGACTTCACGCACAACATATCTGGTTGCACAGTGTTCTCCACATTAGATCTCGCGAAGGCATATAACCAGATACCTGTCAACGCGGAAGACATCGAAAAAACGGCGATAACCACCCCGTTTGGTCTGTACGAGTTCCCATACATGTCTTTTGGACTCAGGAACGCAGGCCAAACGTTTCAGCGGTTCGTCGACGAAATCACCAGAGGACTCGATTTTACATTTGCATACTTGGATGATTTCATAATATATAGTAAAGACAAAGCGTCGCACATGAACCATTTACGCCAGATTTTCAGAAAACTCCATGAATACGGCATGGTGATAAACACAGCGAAGTGTGTATTTGGAGCGCCTGAAGTAAAATTCCTTGGACACACGGTATCAGCGAACGGCATTACACCGGCACCAGACAAAGTCGAGGCAGTGAAGAAGTTTCCCACGCCAAAGACAGTAAAAGAACTGAGACGTTTCTTAGGCATGGTGAACTTTTACCGAAAGTTCATTCCCGGCGCAGCGGAAATCCAAGCACCGCTACACTCGCTACTCACTGAAAAAGTCAAAGGCTCACATCCAGTGAATATGTCAGGCGATGCACTTAAGGCGTTTGAAGAGTGCAAAGAGAGCCTGTGTCGCAGCACTCTCTTGACGCACCCAGATTTAGACGCAAGGATCGCCTTAGTAACTGACGCATCTGACACAGCTATCGGAGCAGTCCTCCAACAATATAAAAACGGCGCATGGCAACCACTCGGATTCTTTTCCCGAAAATTAAGCCCTTCGCAAGTAAAATACTCTCCCTATGACAGAGAATTACTAGCGATCTACGAAGGAATTCGTCATTTCCGACATATGCTTGAGGCTCGCCATTTCATAATATACACAGACCATAAGCCCATCTGCTACGCATTTACAACGCGTAAAGACAACTGTTCCCCGCGACAATTTCGTCATCTTGATTATATATCACAATTTACCACGGATATTCGTCACATATCAGGGAAAGACAACGTCGTAGCAGATACACTGTCAAGAATACAAGAAATATCCCAGCCTCTTGATCTCACATTATTGGCAAAATCGCAAGACCATGACCCAGAGCTGCAACGCTTACGCAATTCGGAAGAATCGTCGCTTCGATTGCGTCTAGTTACCATCCCTGGCACGCAAAATCAACTGTATTGTGATGACAGCCACGGATTAATAAGACCTTTCGTTACATCACCACATCGCCGCCAGGTTTTTGAGAGCTTGCATTCACTGAGCCATCCTGGTGCAAACGCAACCGCAAAATTAGTTTCCCAGCGTTTCGTATGGCCCGGCGTGAGGAAAGATTGCCGAGAATGGACAAAGACATGCCACGCCTGCCAAAAAGCCAAAATATCACGCCACGTTATATCAAACCCTGGCACATTTCAACTTCCTCGTACTAGATTCACAACCGTCCATATAGATCTCATAGGACCCATGCCAGTATCGAATGGATATAGATACTGTTTGACGGCCGTAGACCGATTCACAAGATGGCCAGAAGCCATCCCCGTCGAAGACATAACGGCCGAGACAGTAGCCAAAGCCCTGATTTCCGGTTGGATAGCACGCTTTGGTTGCCCAACGACTATAGTGACAGACAGAGGACGCCAGTTTGAATCTGCGTTATTTAAACATCTTGCTCATATGGCCGGGTTTCAACATAAGCAAACAACAGCTTATCACCCAGCGTCAAATGGTTTGGTTAAAAGATTTCATAGACACTTGAAAGCAGCCATAACCTGTCACGCGAACTCAAACTGGACAGAGTCACTTCCTCTAGTATTATTAGGAATCCGAAGCGCATACAAAAATGACATACAAGCTTCATCGTCGGAGTTAGTGTACGGTGAAACACTCAGATTACCCGGCGAACTATTTCAACCAGTTAAAGACCGTACTGATGACATAACTGATTTTACGGCAAGACTTCGATCAATCGTCAAAAACCTCCAGCCACAACCAACTTCACGGCACTGTAAGAAATCAATATTTATATTCAAGGACCTTGCCACCACCACCCATGTCTATCTCAGAGAAGACGCACTGAAAGGAGCACTGCAACCAGCCTATACCGGACCACACGAAGTGTTAGAAAGAGATGACAAAGTATTCAAAATTCTACTAAAAGGGAAACCTGTCTCGGTATCAATAGAAAGATTAAAACCTGCATATATACTTACCGAAGATGCCGATCCCGGAGATAACACACCACCCGCAGACAGCTCACCTGAAAAAGAAAAAGAAAAAAACATTAATAAAATACCTGAAAAAAAGACACGATTTGGAAGAACAGTCCGATTACCTGACTATTATCGTCCGTAAGCCGGCCTCTGGGGGGGAGTGGTGTGGCGTCCTTCCCTGAAACCTGAAAAGGAAATAACATAATTAAAATACAAATAAATAAATAATAATAAACATATAAATAACAAGTAAATAAAATATAATACTTACCACCAAATTGCATTATATAAAATCATAAATACTTAGTATCAAATTTAACTTGCATTATATAAATTCATTTTTGTTTACCACTATAATGTAATGTCGGAAGGCCGCCGTGAGTAGCGCGCCGCGATTTATCGTAGCGGATAAAATATCCCACCGTTCTACACGGCACTCGTATAGCTGCGTATACGCTACTTATTTTATAACATGCTCACGGCCGCCCGCCGCACAGTGGTCCGAACGCTCACGCCTCGAACGCACGTCGCTTTGTCTCGCACTCGCTCGCTAATACTTACGCGCTTACATCAGTTCTGATATTTCCGTACTTTTATATCTTCTTTTCTTCTCTGCTTCCTTCATCTCTGTAATACTGTGCCTCATCTGTGTTCACTGTGCAATAAAACGTTGGTGGTCAGTGACTTGGACTTTTATTGTTCTCCAAATAAGAAGAACCCATCGACGTCGCAAACAACCACTACAAATGTTTGCTTTCGCCTTGTTCGTTTCCTTCACTTATACATATTTCAAAGTAAGCAGCCTATTTTATTATTATTTCACTGATGTTTTGCTGTTAACATGTTAACTGTCAACACAAGTATGTTAAAATGTTGAGGATATTTCTCTTCATAAGTAGGTATTGCTCTCTTATCAAATAGTTTCGTGAAATTTAGACATTTGTTTGATTTCAACTTAGTTTCACACTTTTATATCATGCTCAAATTACAATAATTGCATATTGTCGTAGGATTCGTTATGAACTAAACTATGACCGAAATAATTCATTTATTACTGCATAATTAAATAAAACATAATCTTCTTACAGATGGATCCCAAGTACACACCAGCGCTTATGGAACAAAAGACAATATTTGGGCTTACCCTAGAACAACGTCGTAACGATGCAAAGATTGGCCCAGAGTTGTTCAAGAACGTAGTCACTGCAAACAAGAATTTGACAGAGAGTGCAGTTCGCGACTTAATCGTTGCAACTATTGCGCTCAAATATACACAGAGCAATTCTGTATGCTACGCCAGAGATGGACAGGTAAAATATATTTTCCCATTTAAAATAATCTTCGGATTGGATTCCAGCGAAGTGAACGTACTATGGGTTTCGTGACATGAATTCATGTCGTTGGAGTTTAATGAATGCCGCTATATATTATGTCTTGATATTTTTTGCTTTTTAAAATGATTTTATCAACATAATATTTATATTTTTATATGCTTCGGTACAGGACGGTACGTTGTGCGTTTTAAGCATTTATGTCACTTGTTACAAACGGTGAAGGAAAATAAAACTCAAAGGTGTGTGAAGTCCGCCAATCCACACTTGGCCAGCTTGTTGTAACTGGATTATGACCTTGACCTTCTCATTCTTAGAAGAGACCAGTGCCCAGCAATGAAATAGTTATGGGTTGCGATGATGATGATGATGAGACTTACAGCGGTATTCACAAACAGTACTATAAAGTCTTACAGTGCTCACGAACGCATAGGGTCATTTTGTTGACAATTTGGAGCAATGACAGAGCCGTATTCAACGCTATGAGACCTCATAACCTCATACGCTAAGTAATGCATAAGGGCGTATTCAAGTAGAACGCTGGTTACCGGCGGACTACCTGCACGGATCGGTTCCGATAAGCGCTGGCAGATCGGCGCCGGTAACCAGCGTTCTACTTGAATACGCCCTAAGTTTTGTTAATGTATACGGCCGTTACACGTTATATTGTTGTCGTCAGGTGATAGGCATCGGCGCGGGCCAGCAGTCGCGCATCCACTGCACGCGGCTGGCGGGCGGCAAGGCGGCGCTGTGGTGGCTGCGCCGACACCCGCGCGTGCTAGCTATGAAGTTCCGCGCCGGCGTCTCCCGCGCTATTATGTCCAATGCTATCGATAATTATGTGAACGGGACTGTTGGTTAGTATGCCTACTACTTTGTGACGGCTGTGACGTCATTGGCCATACTCTGGATGAAAGCCAACCCGCGACGCCGGGGTGCCTGCGCCGTCGTGTCTAATGCTGTCGATAATTATGTCAATGGGACTGTTGGTTGGTGTGGCTTCTTCTATACTGATAGGTAATAGATAGTGGAAGAGTTTGCTGTTGTGAACGCGCTAATCTCAGGGACTACTGGTTCGACTGAGAAATATTTTTGTGTTGAATAGTCAGATAAGAAGCTGAAATTTGAGATAATCGTTCCTTGGAGAGTGAAGGGAAGCTCTAAGAGAGAATTTTTGGAAATTCTCCCCTCGACTTTATAATTCTCTATTGTCACTGTGATGACAAACATCAAATCATCAGATCTGGTCTCTGAGATCGTTACGACTATAATAAACTATGAATCATTTAAAAATCGAACAAGGAAGCATTTTGTTGCAGTACAATTTAACTACTTATGTTTTAAAAGTAAACCTAAAATTATTTTTGGTGTGTAAAACAGGTACAGATTTACCACTGGAGCAATGGAACACGTTATTCGAGGGCGAAGCGCCCGCGCCGCTGACGGAGGCGGAGCGCGAGGCGTGGCTCAAGACAATGGACAAGGTGGCGCTCGCGTCAGACGCCTTCTTCCCCTTCAGAGACAACATTGACCGCGCCGTACAGGTCGGTTTTGATAAAGGTTACAGCTTAACTTACAAGATAATTAATTTTGCAATGTTTTATCTGCTCTGAGAGGCGAAATGTTAATTGGATTCTTATTGTTATAACCTAAGGTTAAAGTAAGGTTAATGGAATAATATTACTATAATTTCATAATACGAGATGATAGGTATATCACGTATTACTAAAAGATTTCACTGTTACAAAATTAATACTAATGTGAAAAATATCAATTTCTCAGTTTCTATTTTATTACATTTATTATCACTTATGATATGAATCAACTTTTGAATTCGGCTTCAGTGTTGGTCACACGGTATATAATGATAATGAGCCATTAAAATTTTGATACAAATGCAAAAATTATATCTGAATCCAAGATGCAAGGTTCCTTTTTCAATAACGAAAAAAGCTTTTTAAAAACAAACTTTTAAAATGACTTTTAAGTATAGGTATAAATAAACAAAAAAATATAAAAGTATTTCATACTCAATTGATATAAACCATAATCCAAATTAGATATATTAAAGTAATTTATACGTTGTCCGCTATAAAGAAATTTCACAGAATGAATTAAGGAAAAGTTTGTATATTTTTTGCAGTGTGGTGTTCAATACATCGGCAGTCCGTCTGGTTCCAACAACGACAAAGAAGTGATAGATGCGTGCAATGACCACAAAATAGTTCTGGCGCATACAAACCTTAGACTCTTCCACCATTAACTTATCAGGATATTCTATTGTCAAATGATTAGAAGTGCCTTATGATATACATGACAAAGGTCTATCGATATATTTTTTAACAGTGAAGAGGCTGATATTAAAATTAATAATTCAAAGTACAAAGTGAATGAGCCTCACTAAATGTTACTTTGTATTAAAAATAAAAGTTTCTGATATTTAGTAAGAGTCATGAAATAAAGTGTTTTCCACATTGTTCTTTTATGTTCCTACAGATTTTTTGTTATTTGAATTTGTAAACTTTTGTATTTGTTTGAAAGGAGATGTTTCAAAATGTATGGAGCCCCGGCCACCACTTTGTACACCATACTCAAAAATGGAGAAACACAATTAAAACAGTTTTCAATCATCCAATTCCTATAAATTGCTTTAGTTTTGTGGTATAACACAAAAATGTACACTTAAAATTGCAACACAAAAACACAAGTCTGTCATGGCGGTAAGCTGTCATCACACGTCATGTTGGTTAATTTGATAGAAGTTTGACATATGTACCTACAATTCTGTCATTTAAAGTGACAGTAGACAGTTCGCGATCTATGATCAATGACAACTTGGCAAGACGCCATGTTGAAAATTGATAAACATGAATTATAAATACAAAATTTGTACCAGAAAAGTATGCATTTAAGCAATTTATCTTTATTTTTCCCAAATTCCATGAATTTTTCTCGATTTTTCGAGGTACTGTACATATTGTGGGCCGGATTTGAAACATCTCCTTTGTATAGTTAATAATAATAATAATAATATATTACTGATTATAAAATATCAATCCAATCAGTACATGTGGGGTACGTCGCTGTTTCCTCATGCTCCTACTATTTTTGTCGTACTATGATTTAATAGTAGGACTATGAGGAAACAGCCGGGTATGTACCTAAGGTTTCCAGTAATGCGTATTATATTACAAATTTTCGAAATAGATTTTTTATAATAATTATGGTCTTATACTTATGTATAGAATCTCGGCGCAATTAGCAACTATTAGTTTTTATGTTTTTAACCTTTTATTGTTTAACTTTTATTTTTATTTTCTAGAACATTATTGTTATCTGTTATATTATATTTTTTTACATTCCATTGTTTTGAAAAAGTAAAACTTGAATTAACGCATAATAGTACAAACAATAGTACTACATATCTGTAATATAATAGTATATAAGTGAAACATGTATTATATTTTTAATAAAACGTAAACTTTGCTAATTTTTCTTTTATTACATAATTATTTATTTAGTACACAGAGTTTCGCAGAAGTTTTACAACCAACCTAAACGAAAGATAGCTTGAGGAGAGCCCTACAGGTGTCCAAAAAAACTTTAAAAGTCACCATTTTCGCATGAGCCTTGTTTTATTTTTCGTGTATTCGCCACTTACTCTAAGTACTTCTATTTGCTAAATCCACAAACTGCCACAATTAGTAATGTTAAAGAATGTTTGTCTGTGGTTTTGCTCGCGCTAATCTCAGAAACGAAAACGACCCATCGTCTGTGAAACAAGCTAACGATTACTTAAGTAGTCGGTGTGGCAAGCATTAAATACCACTGTGTTTCTATTATTTAATATGTTCATAAATATTAACATAACAATGTGACAGTAGTCATACATACCCACTTCAAAGTGGAAGAGAAGAGAATTTAAAAGTGAAAGCAATTTTATCTTTTGTAGGTTTAAGATTTTTTAAAGCATTTTGTGTAGTTATATTTATTCTAAAATATATTTTTAAAGATTTTATTTTATTTGATCTAACAGCAGCAACCAGTGTCGATATTTTGGTATGTATAAAGATACTGTGTGGTCGAAATGTAACTGATTATACGCACAAAGAAATGCAAATGGATTGAGTTGAGACTGAGAGGATCACATTGAGATACTATGTACTACATATACATCAATGGAGGATCATGGATGTTCGCTACACAGACGAGGTAGGATCGCTAAGTATATCTATATAAGTCGCCGAGAAGATGAAATTGTTACTCCTTGCATAAAACAACTTTATTAACAGTATGCTCATAGTTCAATTTTGCTGTTGACAATTTTTTTTAACTTGTTACAGGACCCGAAAGCTGGCATTTGTGTGGTATGCAAAACGTATTCTTCCTTTATCGAACCCGAAAATCGGTAGAGATCGCTACTCTCTAATCTAATACCTCATACCTCACCTATAATACAGGAAAGCTGGATTATCCCAAAAGTAATGGCTCATGTCAAGGTATTAACCACATTAGGTAACTACATAAATTATATGACGTGTAAATTAAAATTAATGTGTACGTTGAAAGGGAGATATGAAAATGAGATTAGATTAATACATAATATTTAACAAAAACTTGAAATAGTAGACATATTTTTTTAATAAAAATAAACAATGCAATAGAAGCAACAGTAATAATATTACGTCAACTAAATAGCTAGAAGGTTCATGTTATCAAGGAACCGGGGATTTTTCTGAGTCATCATTCATTTGGCATATTCAGCGTGGCGGTACTTCCCCACATGCTGCTACACGAATGTCGTCATCGACTATTCTAATAGTTGCCAGAGTCATAAAAAATCTAAAAATGAGGGAATATGCATGAGTATGGTGTCAGTGTAGAAGCAAGTTTTGTAAACGAATGTGAAATACGGAAATAAAAATATCAAATTTAACGTAAAATTCGTTTTGGAGGAGCTTTTAAATAAATAAAAATGGATTATAAGGAATTTTACTGCGATTCATAGATAAGAATAACAGTTAAAATGTACTTCCAAGTTAATATAAGAATATGAATCTCGATTTTCAAAATACAACAAGTATATATAATATAAATCCATTAGGATTCAATATGAGAAATAAATTCGAGTTTTGAAAATACATATTATCGTAATAGGATTTTGTGTATTATTACGACAGAAATAAGTCTGCCCTAATGATTACAAATAATTTTTGTATGCTTTGTTACCTACATTTAAATTAAGAATATTGAATAACATTACTTTTAATGACACATTGTAGTTATTTAGGCACATTTAAACAACCCGCATAGCAACACCAATATTATTTGACACCACAGAATTGACTGACAGCTGAGCTGACTGCACTCAGTTTGAGTTTGAGTTTATTTGCGACTTGACTTGAATTATCGCAAGTGCATTTGCCGTTTGCGGCAAAGGAAGGATTCAAAGGATATAAACATAAAATTGCATCATAAAACTTAGATTAGAATTGGAAATTAAGTTATCCTAAGATAAATGTAGATGAATTATAATAAGTGGCTAACATAATCAGTGCGTGTTGGTGTGAATTTCGTTGAAATTGCAAAGTGATATTGTGACTTTGAGGAAAAAGACATTATTTTTCTTTTGTGCTGATATTGGAGATAACGATGTCGTCCAGTGACCAAGATATGAGCGACACATCCAACATCGAGTCTCCTCACTCCCACAGAACTGATTCTCCTTACAGTTCGCCGTCGCAGCAAGTGCCTCAGTTAGCTAATTTTTTGAACGTTTTGAGTTGTGGGGATAATTATAACAAAAGTAATTTAGGTGAGTATTTTCGTGCAACATTATTGTAGTACATAGCACTACATATTATGTTTCAAACAAATGCCTTAGAAAGTTCCGTCAATCTGTAGTATACCTTAATCCCAGGGGTAGAAAGCTGGCATTTGTGTGGGATGCAATT
Organism: Hesperia comma; assembly: GCA_905404135.1. NCBI lineage: Eukaryota > Metazoa > Arthropoda > Insecta > Lepidoptera > Hesperiidae > Hesperia > Hesperia comma. The sequence goes on along the minus strand of FR990021.1, from coordinate 5,847,136 downwards.
TGAGCAATTGAAAATGAACCAAAACTGCAGTGTAGTATTTTGTACTTCATAATTGGCTTGTTTCCTGTTTAATCTTCTGTGAATGCATATCAGTGTATTTAATACAATGTTGCAAATAAAGTAAACAGATGAATATAATTGCCTGTTCAGTATTTCATATTATTAATATCAATGAGTGAAACTATATTTTATTTGCTTTGATACTGTTCAACTGAATTTGATATATATTAAAAATATTAAAACGGAATTCTCTCAGGCTTGTCTAGGTTTTGAAGCTCTTGCTCTTGCCGACTCTCAGAAGAGAACAACTTACTGATTACAATTGTTACTATAAAAATATTCAAATTTTAATTAAATGACAGGCACTTAACGACTTGCTAAAATACTTAGGTACACAGTCATACTACTCCTCTAGGATATCATATCAAAGGTTGTATGTACACATAGATATAAAATATTATATATTTAGGATTCAGAAGCAGGTTTATTTAAAAAAAAATAACAATCGAGCAAAAGTTACAGTTTTATTTTAATTATAACAAAATCTTACAAAAGTAACCTAAACGAACTTCTATACAAATTAATTATCTCAAAAAAATAGAAATGAATCACCAATAAAATAAAAAAAAGTACTTACATGAAATAACTAATAGTTTCACAATAATAACCGTATATATAAAAACAAATCACAACGACCACAACCTTAACGTCTCGAAGTCCCACGAGCAAATGCGCCCTTCCGCTTGAGCACTTGCTTTTATATCAAGTTAAAAGTCATTGGAGGGGGTGATTTTTGAAATTCCTAACTATATATATAATATAGCTACAACAGAAATAATTTGTCTGCCTTCACAGACAGGTTCATATCTGATTGGGCTACCCAGTCTTCAAGTTTGAGACTAATCTCTGAATATTGAAAAAAATGTGCCACACTCTGATAGGTAGATATGATTACAATTAGGTCTAGACTTCAGGAGTGGCAGTTTTGATATGGAATGGCAATCAATTAAAGTGGATTACAAAATTCTTGGAAGTTATTGTTACTTTAAGATATTGATAGTGTTGCTTCACCATATCTGTAAACATTAATATTATTTATAGGCCCATTTCTGCGGATCCTGGAACAACCTCAAGACCACTTTAGATTTCGATACAGAAGTGAAATGATAGGCACACATGGTTGCCTCCTTGGAAAGTCATCAATCTCCAGCAAGACTAAAACACATCCTTGTGTGGAGGTCAGTATCAAAATTCTGCATTTTAGTACCAACATATCCAATTGAATAAGGTTTATTAAAGTTTGTTGAGAAGCAAAAACATTAATTAGTAAACTTTATCAATAGCAAAGAGCATAAATAAAATTGGTAGCTGACATAATTGTTATCTTAGTACCTTAAAAGTTTGTTAATTGTTGAATCACATTTGTCTTCACTACTTAAACCATGTTGCATATTTCTGAGAAAAGAGACATATTTAGCGGTTCCATTAAACACATACATGTAGGAGAAAAATGGTAGCTAACTCTGAAATTAATCCACAATTACTCTCAGTAATGACAAAATGACTATGTATATACATAGAAATATATGTAATATTTATAATAATGAATTTATTTCTTTGCATTAAGTATAACATTGCCATTTATACATTGGCCCAAGGGACATATAGTTGCATTAATGTATTGTGGCTCGAGTGATAAATGGACAAATAAAAAAAAAATTGATAACTACATTAAGTAATATTTATGATTTCTATTCAACTACATCTTTCAATGTTTCTCTTTGATTTGCAGCTTGTTAATTTCAAGGGTAAAGCATTAATAAGGTGCCGCCTGGCTCAAGTAAACAATGAGCTAGAGCATCCTCATAAGCTTCTAGAAGATGACCAGGACAGGGATGTCAGTGCAGAAGTACCTGAAGGAGGAAGTTATAAAGTTGGGTATGGTAATCTATTGTTATTAAATCACCCACATAGTGTTTAACAAAGTATTCCAGCATTTTCATCAATTCAAATAATTAATAGTATGCAGGGGCGTGCGGTCCTTGTAGGCATAAATGCAGTGCATTACTTGCCATTTACGATATTTTAATATAACGTTTGTACGTTTTAGATGACTTTAATTAACAGTAAATAAATGAATATACAAAATATAATAACTTAAAAACTCCTAATATTTTATAAATAACACCTATTTGTAAACACAAACGCCTGCCGTTTGATGATAGCAACAACTAATTTATTATGTATTATCTATGAACTAATGCCTGCCACCGCGGTCGGCAGGAGATTTGTTTGCATGTGTGTAGTAATTTTGGTGTCCGTACACAGTTCGCAAACGCACACATTCATATAATATCTATAGCAAGGCATGCTACAGGCTTTCGAACCGAACAGTGCCGAACACGTCCTCGGAAGTAATCGGACATTTTCGTGCTTATAATCCGAGGAAATCAGGTATGCACATTACGCATTTTTGTTTAGTAGGGTTATATTTCGCGCCAGCCATGTTATTACTTTTCATGTGACGAGCTTACGTATTACATAATTGTTTGCGAATTGCGAGTTAATAATATAGTTTTCATATAAGATTTTTTCATTTTAACATTTGAAAGTGCGTACATTTAATAGTTTATTACTGAGTTACTATAATAATTGTAGTGATTTGCTTTTACTAGTGCTAGTCTGTTGAATTTTTTAAAATGTTGGATTGTGAAGTTTGTGTGGATAATGTGTGTTTACTAAAACTTAAAAATAACAAGTTCTCACTATTGTCATTCAGTGAAAAGAATCAAATTGTGTCTAAAGGTAGGTGTGTACCCGAGTTACAAAATTTAAACCAGCAAAAAGGGAATGTAACTCGAAAGTTTCATGTCAAAAGTTATGAAACGTATAACTGGCTGTGTGGTTGTGTACACACGACTAAATTATATTGTTTTCCTTGCATATTGTTTAGTAATTCTAGTACAGTGTGGACTGATTCAGGATATTCAGATTTAAATAAATAATTGCATTAATTTACATCGGGATTTTTAGTAATCTCAAGTAACCAGAACCTTGAATATGTGAAAATTGAAGCTGACTAGGTGAGTAATTATAATATTTTAGCTTATTATTTTATTTATCAGAATTTCTTCCGCTGCGACGATCGATCGCTGTTTTGTCTGCGTTGCCGTAGAAGATGTACATGAATAGTATTACATAAACTTCTTCTATTGGAACGGTTTCCGACTTAGAGATCCTTAGCGTGGCTGTGCCTATGCCTAAAATCTATAAAAGAAAATGTTTTTGTGACCGAGTACTTCGCCGCATACCCTGTGTCATAATCCTGTGCACGCCACTGATAGTATGTGTGGGTAAAAGTATGCATAGGGTAAAAGTATTGATTTAAATTTAAAAGGTATAAACTAAACAATTTGTGTTTACATTTATATTCCTCATAAGTAGGGTTGCCGGACGTCCGGATAAGGCCGGACAGTGTTAGGCTTTTTGACTGCCTGTCCGGCCAAAATAAAGGGTGTCCGGCCTGTCCGGCTTTTGTTAAGCTTTTTACATTTGAATCATAATTACGCCCCCCCTTGACCTTTAACAAATAAAAGAGGACCCGCAGTCAAAAATACTTCCACGCAGCCCAAGCCACGGACAGGTAGTGTAGTAAAATTTAAGTTAATTTTGTGGTTCAGATAATAAGCATCACGCTGAATAAGTGAAATTTCCACATTGCTGCAGCATGTATTTCGTATTTCATAAACGGTTGGGAACATCCAAAAGTGTATGGAACCAATAATAATAATCTCTCGTTAAATTGAACCATTTCTGAGATATTGGCAAAAACATAAATCTTTGCCACCCGCCGGCTCATCCCTTAAGTCAGGACTTCAGGAGTATGTTTTCAGTCTAAACACGTATTACACCCTACGAATATTTATATTTCCCCTATTTTAAGTGACGACTCCATTTTGCACCCCCCCCCCCCTCCTCCGCGCATGACGCGAAGACGTCATGAACCGTTAAAGAGAGTCAGTGAGACATTTAGTCTAAGAGCCCGTGGACCCCAGACCTTCGTTATTTTATAAAAGCTGAAAGTTTGTCAGCGCACACTGCCAACACAGGTAAGAACGATAAAGCACTATGAAATTCAGACTATAGTGGCTTCGGCAGGTAAACGGTACTAAAGGTGAGAAAAACACTGATTAAAATTCGTCAAATAATTAAGTCTGATATTTTGGTAATACCTTTAGAATATTATTAAAAATCACGTCATTCATTGCTAGACACTTGACACAGTGGCAACCCCTTGCCGGACACCCTTAATGTTTAAAAATTTTTAACCTTACTTACGTTATAGTATAAAAGCTGATTTTTATTCATGATACTTACATAATAATTAGATGATGTTTTCTCATCAGCTAGACACTTTTGATAGTTCTAACCCCTTGCCGGACAATAATATAGGGTAGCTGTAGGAACGAGCGCAAGGTACGGTACACGTAAAGTGCGAGTGAGATAGTGAGTTAGGTCTATTGCGATCCCTCTCTGCGCAATCCTTATTTCTACTGCACACTTATTATTAACTATTAATCTATGTAAATTTCAATAGTATTAATTTTAATAAAACTAAGAAAAGAAATTCTATTATCCAACTTCCCTTAAATTGTTATAAATTTAAATTTATTCTGTCAAATAAGATGACACAAAAATGTTATTAAAAATAGATAAATGAATTACAAGTAATTGTATAAGACAACGTAATTTTAATTATTTTTATCATTATAGTCGAAGTCATCAGTTTCTTCGTCACTATTACTTCAATCAATATCGTGGTCTTCTTCTTCTTCGTCAGGCTCTGTAAAAATGTGAAAAGTTAGATTAGATTGAAATAATTAAAAAATAATGTATAATGGTTTGAAATAGTATTTATACCTGAGACAGTTTTCAGTGAATCTCGGACGAAATTTGGCAACTGATCACCTTCGAACCATTTAAAATGATATTGATTATTTTCAAGAACCCAGCCATTATTCTCGGGTACATAAATGGTCGGAATTTGTTGACTTGCATTGTTCCAAATGCTACATACATAGTTGGCCCGCAGAAATTGTTGTAGCAGCTCAGATTTAGGTACACGGAGGCAGACTACTAGCATCAAAATTTCGTAGTTTTTTACGGCTAAATGCTTCATTAACATCTGAGACTTGATACGTATTAATGAATAGTTGAAGTCGTGCTGCATCTACATCAATTATCGAACCAACATTATATACTTCACATATAAATTGTTGAATAATATCAAAAGTACTTTGTTGTTCATTATAATCGTCAAATAATTCGTGTATACCGAACTTAATGAAAGCTTTTTGATAGTCTTCATTTTATTTTAATATTTTAAACGGTTTCAACTTTCCTTTCCGGAAAAATGCAGGGTTATAATCACAACCTGTGATCGCATGGAATCCTATCAAGCTCTTGCAAAAAGATTCTCCTAACTTCACATAAATCTTTGTGAGGTCTACGTATCTTAAGTTATTCCCAGTGCCTATCAGCATCCAAATAAGCGAATCATTTTGTAGGTGGTGCATATTACCAAGCATAATAGCTGCAATGTCAGTATCGACACTTCTTATCACTATATTTACTTGATTTGGAATACTGCATGCATGATACACTATTTTGGTATTAGCCTCTTCATGTTCTATATGTGTACCGTACCTTGCGCTCGTTCCTACAGCTACCCTATATTATTGTCCGGCAAGGGGTTAGAACTATCAAAAGTGTCTAGCTGATGAGAAAACATCATCTAATTATTATGTAAGTATTATGAATAAAAATCAGCTTTTATACTATAACGTAAGTAAGGTTAAAATTTTTTAAACATTAAGGGTGTCCGGCAAGGGGTTGCCACGGTGTCAAGTGTCTAGCAATGAATGACGTGATTTTTAATAATATTCTAAAGGTATTACCAAAATATCAGACTTAATTATTTGACGAATTTTAATCGGTGTTTTTCTCACCTTTAGTACCGTTTACCTGCCGAAGCCACTATAGTCTGAATTTCATAGTGCTCTATCGTTCTTACCTGTGTTGGCAGTGTGCGCTGACAAACTTTCAGCTTTTATAAAATAACGAAGGTCTAGGGTCCACGGGCTCTTGCTCTAATTGTGAGACGTTTAATTTCAACTCTTCATTTGGCAGGTTGCGAATGACAGATAGCGGTTCATGACGTACTATTTGCCAATTGAGCACCCAAATAATTTATTTGTTAAAATTATTAATTTATTGGTTATTTAATTATATTGTTAATTTATTGGTTAAAAAAAAATATTAGTATTAAGCTACTATGCTTCATGTTTCTTTTTACTACTAATCGAGTAATAGTATAACATTATACTCCTTCAAAAACCAAGTTAAAGCCCATTATCTTCAGCTGTAATAAGGTTCCTTTTCACCACTATAATTTATTTCATCTATTTTTCCCTCTTCCTTACTGTTTTGATTCGCTTTTCTGTAAATACTGCTAATGCATATATATTTATATATACTCTGTTAATCTGAAATTACTCTTCACTTCTCGTGCACCTTACCTCTACCTTTCTAACGATGTCTCTCCGCCAACTCATAAGGTTGTCTGGAAGAGATCGCTAGGTAGCGATAAGACCGCCTTTTGTACCTACTCTATAATGGTTTTTTGTTTTTCTATATGTAATGTTCTGTTTTTGGTGTACAATAAAGAGATAAATAAATAAATAAATAAATAAATAAATAGTATGTAACATAACTTTTATTAATTTCGCGTTCTGGGTAATTTTTATTTGCAGTACGTCCCACCGATACTAATCAAGCCAGCGTATTATAGTTACTTAAAGTAACCTAGTTAACATTTTTAACTTAAAAATGTTGTACATTTGCATTAAGTCACTATTTAAAATATATAGTACCTATACAGTAAGTATTTATAGACGTAAATAGTATTACTCCTTATTTACGAAGCTTACTATAGATAGAATGGTCGTAGAACCGGCGAAATTACCCCATAAAAAATTACTTTCCTATATAAAAAATCTCTTGAATACACTAACGTCGCGTCGCAACATCTGTTTTCAACATGTTGAGATTGAGAAAGTGTCAAGTTTAGTACCTTTCTATTAATGTAGTGGCTTGAGCAGTTTCTTTATTTCGACAAAAGGAATTGTTTTAAAGAATTTTTTACTCTCATAAAATTTTTGTTTCAATTCATCCCCTTTTTAACACACTTCAAAAAAAAGTAAAGGTTCTAAATTCGACAGTAGTTTTTTTTGTACATTATGTTACTTCATAACTTTGCACTGGGTGAACCGATTTTGATAATTCTTTTTGGATTCGAAAGGTAGTGTTTGTCCTGTTCCCAGGTACATTGACAGGTTGATTGACGAGTGACGGGTAATTTTAGATTTATTATCGTCGCTTTTTTATATAAAGTTCGTTATTTGAAGTCGGTCAAAAAATCGCTTCATATCTGGCATTGAGATAACAGGATAAGGAAGACCCGAATCCAACCAGACGGACAATCATGAGTCATGACATGACTGTTCGACGACTTCACTTAAGCATTATTAATTTATTGCAAATAATATTAGGTAATCATTGATTATTAATGCGTTATCATAAAGCTAATGAAACAAAAAAATACAATTAATTGTTGTATTAGTATATAAATTTGTTTTTTAACTTAATTACCTTTTTAATTATATTTGATTAAGTTGTTTTGCAATTAGTGTAGATAGTACCTACACAATAGATTAGTCGAATAAAATTAAATAATTCGTTCATAGGGCTTTTCAATAAAAAGGAACGTCGTGATCGTGAACATCTCCACGGCTCATTTTATCCCAGACTATGTTGCGCCAACGGTGCCGGTTCTCCGCATTGTACTTAGATAGCTTCATGCAACATTGCAACTTAGTGTACCTTTGTATTTTAGCTATACGGACGAATTTCACCTTATTAGTAGAAAGAGTAGATCTGCGGTAGAGATGCCATGCCGTGCCTTACGATGGGGGGTAATGGGCTTCAGTCCAGGTCAAAGCATTTTAAATTACTAACATTGATTAGGTGTTCGAGAATCGTCTTCGGGTTTCATTTATCATTATCATTTTTAAGAACCAGGTATAAAGGATTATAGCGATTTAAAATCTATTAACCACCATTCTCGTTGTACTTATAACGTAAGTAGTTCCTTCCATTTTAAAATTTTTATTCTCTCGTATCGTGATTGTGATTGTAGGTCCTGTAGGTATTTTGGATATTTGTAGTTGATTTGTAATTCTAGAACCCACACACAGGAAATCTTATTTTTTTAATTTCAGTTGAAAAGCAGTTTTGTTAAGTAAATAAGATCTTCAGTAACTCCAATTATTTTTATAGGTTCGGCGGCATGGGAATTATACACACGGCGAAAAAAGATGTTCCCTCTCTCCTGTTCAAGAAGTATGCTGCTACTGCACAGAATATTAATGAAAAAGAGGTAAGGACACAAACCCTAGTTTAAATCGTTTTTATCAAAAGTTGGTACCTAATTCATTAGCAATCTGGCTTTCAGTTCGTCTTGCATCGGTCAATCGCTTTGGAATATCAGTAATCATATTCATATTTGTACCAGTTTGAAGGCCGGATTGCAAGGATACAGTACTTACAGACTGCAATTGATATTTACACAGATAATGCGCGATTAATCGTAAAGACATTCCGACCGCATTGTATTCTAGTCCAGGTCAAATTTTATTATGATCAAAGTGAAATGATTATATCATGTAAGCATCCATACACTTATCAGCTTAAATATTTTATCCCTACTATGGTTTCGGAAAGATAGATACCTACCTGATTAAATGGTAGAAACTGAGAAAGGAACTCTTTAGTTGATAGGGTTTAAATCGACAGTCTTGTTCATCGCGGTGGTTCATAGCTACATATGTTTGGTAGAAATCGGTCCAGCAGTTTGAAAAGTGTTTTTTGTGTGTTTATTCTTAATCTCTTGTAATATATAATATCATTGTTCTTAATGATGTAAGTCACTTTTAGCATAAAATATGTTAGACGGGAGGTTTTTTAAGTTTTCAATTTACAGTTATGTCCTTAGGTGACGGTGACCACACTATCAGGTTGTCGTCAATTAGTTTATCGACTATCGGATATACTTAATTGTGCTATATAATTTGCTTTGAAGTTCTCTTTCTCTAGCTAGTCTCGTCAATTCCATTCCTTATTCTGTAAAATTCAATGAAATCTTTGCATACCGTACTTCCAATAGACCTTCGATGCTCACCATTATTTCTAAAACTTTATATTTATTCTTAAACGTTTACTAATAGTAAGTACAATTTGAAGACAAGAACTTTAACTAGCTATTTAAAATTAAACACATCAGTGGTTTTTCTATAATGAATCAACGTTTGTTTGGTTGGATTATGAAGTAAGCATTGGCTAGTAAAGTTTGATAATAAAACTGAAAGCGTGCTCCCAGCAACAACAAGCGAGCCAGCTGCCTTAGTCATAAAATGGTTGTGTTCGAACGAAACTAAAGCAAATAAATTAAACATTTAGCGACCATAGCGACGAACGCACGTACGCTGCGTGCGAGTAGGAGGCTCGTTTGTTTTGTAGCGCGAATAATCTGTAGTGATTACAAATGTTCTACTGTAGTGAATGTGGTTAGTACTTAATACTACGCTTATACGTATTTATACTTATTTCTAGCTTCGCCTCCATTGCGAGAACTTGGCTAAGAGCATCAACCTGAACATAGTTCGGCTGAGGTTTAGCGCCCATGATTTGGACACCGACCAGGAAATCTGCCCGCCAGTTTTCTCAGAACCCATTCACAATATGAGTGAGTACATGTTTGAGTTTTATGTGATAGGTATAACACAGCGGTCGTTACACTTTTGTATACATAGAGATCATTATATAGAGCCCATCAGGGCCACTGCTAACTATATGACAAAATATTTTTAAAAAAAAACGGCTACCGATCGTTTGACGACCACGGCACGGGTATAACCCCCCCCCCCCCCCATATTTAAGTACATCGAGAAAATTCATCTTATTGACAAATAGTTATCGCCCCGAAATTGTTATTAGGTACGTACTTACTTAATACTAATTGTTTAATCAGTTTAATAATTTTGATTATTTTTATATTTATTTTAATACGGTAAACTAAAAATCTACATAATACTTACTGAAAACATAGTCTTTGTTGTTTATAAAAAATATTAAAAATATTAAAATACATAACTATTTGGTAACACCCCTTAACACGATAGTTTTTTATGGTTTTCTGTTAATGAGAAACTAAATTTTCAATCTATCGCAGTTGTTTCAAGATATCGTAGTGATTGACTTGTGGTAAAAATTTCTAGCGTTTCCATCTTTTGGAGGGTAAAGGGTCGCCGTCGATTGTCATCGTTGGATAGGGTATGGTGGAGGTCTTTGGTCGGCATCAAAACTCGATAACTTGTAATCGATACTTGGCTTGGTAACGAATTCCTGTACCAATTCGCACCTATCCATAATTATTTGGATGTTGTACCATGTTGCTTCAGTTCTGTCCAATGATACATAGAACGTTGATGATAACTCTATTAATATGACAGATATACTACGTATGGTGGTCTAAATATACTGGTCTATCTGCGTATTATGTTAACATACGTATTTTAAAACAAAGTCTATGTTCATGTTAACTCAAAACCTCCTGAACGGATTTTCATGCGGTTTAAACGCTAAATAAGGAGCTATCGAATAGATTATTTATAGCTAAAATGTAAACCAACGCACGCGATTAATCTGTTCTACACTCTAGCACTACCTGTTACTTACAGCTGTATAGTTTGGCATTATGTTTCTACCCGTGCGAAGCAGGACGAGACACCAGTAAAATATGAATATAAAACGTTTCACAAGCACCACAGTTTCTCCGGTGAATAATTGAGTAATTCACACGTAGCCCACCCACGTACGAATGGTTATCTTTTTTTATGTTCTAAAAGCACCAATTGTTTACGTACCCTTAGTGATACGTAGCGATCCTAATACCTATATTTTTATCAGTATGCATGTTGTGTCTATAATATGTATACAAGTTACATCCGCTATGGCATAAACGCGCTATTCATGTGTCAGCCTTAACAATAAGGCGGTACTTAGATACGGTTGTCCTTAGTGCAGTTAGCTATTAATATATCGAGCGCAGTAGACTGATATAAAGCTTAGGCATAACAAGTGTGATATTGATAAAGCGCATAAATTACGATGCATTTTTATTATACGAGAACAAAATTCGCTCGTAGCCCGGTGACCTGCGTCGACCACAGCCGCGGGCCGCACAGATACCGGCCTGGGGCCGCAGCTTGACGATCACTGTTCTAGATCTTTAATCTATTATAATTGCTTTTTACAAAAAAAATAACCGACTTCAATCTTGATAAGTAGAGATAACTCAAAAACTACTCGCCAGATGGCGCTCAATTCAACATATAAGTGTAAAGTTCTCGTCACTACAAATTAATCAAGCCCAAACACTAGATAACTGCAGTAAATCGTTGAGGAGTTCCCTCGACTGTCTTTCGGCTTCATCAGATCGACTCCAGATTTTCATGAGATGGTAGCGCTTTAATGTACTTATGATAACATGAACAAACACACTAGTTGTCCATACAATTTTCGAAAGTTCCCCTCGATTTCTCTGAGATGCCATCATCAGATTCTGGTGTCCTTTTCAGGGGACCCCACTGCGCATATCTACTTTACAACAAAAAAAGAATTATCAAAATCGGCCTATAAACGACGAAATAATCGCTGAACGTACATAAAAAAAGCATATATACGGTCGAATTGAGAACCTCCTTCTTTTTTGAAGTCGGTTAAATATTTAACGCTATATACTCCGACTTTTAATTCAATTCAGTAAATTGACGTATGCTAATGTCACTTTTCGAAATAATGTTGCCAGCTTTTCAATAATACTTAGTGATTACTCACACGATTAACGAGCGATGTTTTGACGATTCGATGATGTGTATTAATTAAATATAATTAAAAGTCAGAGACCCATACGGAAAAGTTATGAATTTAAAATTATATAGTGAACAAAAATATTAAACACCGGTGAATGCATGCTTTTAGTACATACATGCACTATAAGCTCTTAAAAATTAAAAATCTAGGGGAAAATTGATAATAATTATTTTTTATGTGTAGTGATTGATCCTGTAATAACTTCATACATTTGCTAAATTATGCGAAACGATTGTAATCCGATTAATATTTTTATTAAATCGAAACATTTTCCTCTAGGTTTATACACCACTATTTTTGTGATAATAAAAAACGGTAACACTGAAAATGTCATTTCACTGAATCGAATTAAAAGTCGGAGTATAGAAGCCGCGTGTTCAATCTATACCTGAGTCGTCTAGAATATGGATTTGCCACTCTCTGCTAAAAACAAATTTATGACCTAGGCTCACAGATCAATTTAGCTTGTGAGCCTTTATTTGCATATAACTGAATTTTGCTTACATAATTATGCAAATTCTCGCTGTCAATCTGCAATTTGAGGCCGGCAACTCTTTGGTGAGGCACCAGGTGTTGCAAATGTGCGTGGGCGAAGGTGATCACTTACCATTAGGTGACCCGTCTACTCTTTTGCCTGCTCAGGCTACAAAACAATGTACCTTACTCAAAGCGGCGGAAAGCTGGTATTTGTGTTGGTTGCAATTAAAATGAACTGCATGTCGAACGCAGTATAACATATGTATAGTAATATAGTATAATTATAATGTATATGTTTGTCGCAGAGAGCGCCGCTACCAACGACCTGAAAATATGCAGGATCAGCCGGTGCTCGGGCGGGCCGCGCGGCGGAGACGACGTCTTCATTCTAGTCGAGAAAGTTAACAAGAGTAAGTATAACAAGAGTAAGTCTTGCATCTTCTTTTTTATATTATGCAGTGGTTTAAATACCAGGCAGTGTCCTGGGTTTGTATATACTCCATGTATTCCAATTTTTATTATTTTTTGCGTATTGCTTCGTATTCAAATCAAATCAAATCAATGTTTATTGCATTAAACGGGTACAATGTTGGTCTTAAATCTAGTTATACATAGTTCCTCCGTATATGCCTAATAGGCGTGCAATTTCTTGATAGCGCATGCATAACTTACATTATTACTATTCATTGAACTTCTCATTCTATATTTATTTATTTAAATTCTAATATATCGTACATTTATAAGTATGTCAGTATTTATAATACTTAATTTAATGAAGTATTTTAAATTTCATAGACTTTTTTTTAAATCAATCATTCATTACACTTTTAATAAATAATAAATAACCATATTTCTAAAAAACTATTTTAAAAATCTAATTTCATGTCAAAATTTAATAATTACATGTCATGTTCATGTCAGCGTATCCTTTAAAAATTCGTCAATTGTATAATAACATTTTTTTATTAATAAGTTTTGCAATCTAGTTTTAAATTGTCTTAAATTTAGTTCCTTAAATACGTCCGGCAAATGATTAAATATTTTTAGTTTAATTTTTTTAGTTTGTCTATATAGCCTTGGTAAATATATATCGAATAAATGCATATTATCTTTTGCAAAAATGCATACTTCATATATGTAAAGCGATGGAAGTGTCATTATGTTCAGCTTAATGAATAACTGTTTGCAGCTATACCTTTTATTTACGTGGAATATTGCTCTCACACATCCTTTTTGCAATCTAAAAGCTTTGATAGTGTCTATGGAATTTCCCCAATGGATGATGCCGTATTTTAGATTGGAGACAACATAACCATGGTAGGCTATTAAAGCTGTCTCTTTGGAGGCATGATCAGTGAGCCGTCGTAATGCGTAAACAAATTTACTCAATTTACTACATAAATATTCAATATGAGCCTTCCAGTTAATATTTTTGTCTACAATTATTCCAAGAAATTTATGTTCTGCTACTTGTTCTATTATTTCATTATTATATTCAATTTTTAAAGTTGGTCCCTGAGATTGATAAAAGTGAAATTGAATTACATAATTTAGTTTTGCTTATATTTATTTGCAAGTTGTTTTCATTAAGCCAATTAATGTTATTTATCAGAGCAGTATTTGTTACATTTTCATAAGACGATATATTTGTGCCTCTTACTATTAGAGTAGAGTCGTCCGCGTAAAGTACCATTTTCTGAGATGTACTATTTGGGAGATCATTAATATATGATATAAATAATAAGGGACCTAAAATACTGCCTTGAGGCACTCCATACTCTACACATCGGGGTAGAGACTGTATTTTTTGTTCAGTTTTATTTTGATTGTCGACGTAATGTATCACTGTGTATTGTTGCCGGTTTGATAAATAAGATTTTATTAGATTATAGGCTTGACCTCTAATACCTAAGGCATAAAGTTTATTTAGAAGTACTTTATGGCATACAAAGTCAAATGCGCGCGACATATCCATAAATATAGAGAGTACTGGGACTCTTTCATTGAGGCTTTCTGTAACATTTTTTAATAATTTATAAATTGCCAAATTTGTAGACCGCTGTGATCGAAATCCATATTGCTCTTCCCTTATTAATTTAGATTTCTCTAGAAAACTATACACACGTTTATGGATCGCTCTTTCAAATACTTTAGAGAGTACCTACTGGTAGCAATGCTATGGGCCTATAGTTATCACAATTTAATTTGTCTCCCTTTTTGTACAACGGTTTTATTACTGTTGTTTTCAGTTTTTCCGGGTATTCCCCTTTAGTAAAACACAAGTTTGTTATATGGGACAGAACTAATGAAATATGTGAAGAACAAATTTTTAAAATGCTACTTGATATCTCATCATAGCCTACACTCTTGGTGTTTTTTAGATCTTGGATGATTACTTGGATTTCGTAACGTGTGGTTGGATACAGAAATATAGAATTTAAATTTGACATAAAAGGAAAATTAGACTTATTATTTATTTTATATTGCATTTTATTTTTTACCATGTCAATAAAATTATCATTAAAAATATTTGCGATGTCAGAAGGATTCGTAATATTATTATTATTGTATTTGATTGCAGTGATTTTAGAGTCCTTACGTTTTCTTTGTCCATTAATTATATTCCAAGTTGTCTTCGATTTACTGTCGGAGTTTTTTAGAAGCTTATTATTATACATTTTTTGGGATTGGGATTCCTTCATTATAAGGGCCGTCACTAGCTACCTAACATGAGCGCTCTCTTGCAATACGCAAGCGCCCTCTTTTCCCTTCCTTCCCTTTCCCTTTGCGCCCTCTCCTCCCCCTGTGCTTCAGCTACCAAGCTGATATCGGGTTACTTTTATTAAAATAATATCTTGTGCCGACCCTCCGTGGTCCATTTTCAGCCGCCCCGATTTGCCGCCAACGTGCAGTGTACGCATTGCACGCCCGTTTACGGCGGCTCTGTTCACTATTGAATACACCAACACCTGTGAATTTTCCATAACGTTCTCAGAGGTCTGCCCATTCGCACTTGACCAATGTGGTGGACTGAGGCCTCTACCCCTCACATGTTGAGAGAGAGTTCGAACCCCGCTGGGGGCGCGATAATAGTGATGCCGATAAACCGTCATGAGTCAAGTCCAAATTTACAGTCAGTAGGTTTCATTTCAAAAGTCATAGAAATCTTATGACATTCTAAATTGCAGATACGTCACTGATAAACGACATGAACGATATTTTCGTTATTTTCAAATTATGATTGTATAGATTGACCAGAAATATAAAAAACCCATCATGAGGGCGCTAAAGTTTCCTTTTTTATGGCAACAGCGCAGACAACAGTAACGATATTGTCATTATTATAAATTCGACAACTAAGTCGGAAATGTTATCAATGGGAATTAATGTTAGTGTAAACGAACTGTTATTTTAGCACATAGAAAACCACTTTTTTCACGACTATGAATAGTTTTTAGCATTTGAGCACAATATAAACACTCTTAAGTACTCGTAATAAGACAAAGAGGACATGTTGACAGACGAGGTGATAATCAAACTTGCTGACAAGCAATTTACGATTGACGACGTTTAGAGAGTTAAGCGTTGCCAGCACAGAGTAGGTACTATACTTGTCCAGTAAAACAAATTGGTTCCATAAGCTAACCGCAATATGCCGAGGTTTTTTATATTCCTGGTCAACAAATAATTTAAGTAAAGGCATAGCAAAAACGAACTAAGCCATTGACATTTTAGAATTATGAGTTTTGTAAGTGAAGTACCAACGTATTTTGGTTCCACTTGAACTGTGACAAAATTTATGTTGAGTTTAGCCTCAGTGGGAAAAGTTTTTTATTTAATTGAGAATTGGGTAAACATTTTACGCTTATGGCATTTATTGAAAGGCCATTTATTTGTAATTATGTACTGTAGTTTTCATTTTAACGTCATAAGTCACTTGGTTCAATTTTATAGCGATTCGGTTACGCCAGAATCTTATTTAATAATAAAACAAATGACTATGAAGTGTAAAAAAAGATTAAGATGGTTTTATTTTGATTGTTGTCATTAAGATCTAGTCTTGGCCACCATTTTTGTTAACGTTGCACTAAATTAGAACTCACGTTTTATAATACATATTATATTGTTTCAATCAGGCCATAACTAAAAACCCGTTCAAACATTTTTAAGTGTCAGTACTAAGTTATAGGTATTCCCAAAGCAAGTGAGAGCAGTACCTAGCTCGGAAATAAAATTGTCATAACTTTTCATAAATAACTTTTACGTATTCTGTATTTCATACGCACTACAGCGTGAAATAAAATCTGGAAAACAATTTTACACTATGTTATGTTATCTATCTCTGAACTGAAGTATTACATACTTAATTCTTCGAAGCACTTCTGAAATAAGTGGTTGACAACGACTCAAATCATATCGATAAGATAATCTTGCTGGGAGTTTCAAGTTTCTCTATAAGTATAAAATCCATACTAATATTATAAATGTGAAAGTGTGTTTGTTTGTTTGTGACGCTTTCACGTCGCAACTTGGCTATTAGATGGTATGATTTATGTGTGTCAGGATAGTTAGGGGTGTGGAGAGCAACGTAGGATACTTTTTACCGCGGAAAAACATCACATTCCCATGGGAAGATCGATATTTTGTTAGTTGCTAGATATTTGGTTCCGAATGTTGTTAATAGATGTCGTTAGTTCATTTCCACTTTGCAAGTTTTTAATCACGCTATCAAATACTACATATAATTTACTTAAGTCATAGGCAAACGTTATTATTTGATGTTAAAGATCATAATTATAGGCTACTTTTGACCTTATAATGTTTTCACTTGTTTAGGTGTCAGTAACCCAGAAATAATTATTTTAAAATATTCGATAACACAGATTCGATTATACAATATACATACAGTAATGGCGACTTCAAAAACTATGTAGGTATGTCATGTAATAGATCAACATGAAAATTAAATATTTTGCTTAAATTTAAATATTGTTGCAGAGAACATAAAGATTCGATTCTTCGAGTTGGGGCTCAATGGTGAAGAAGTGTGGTCGGCGGAGGGAGCGTTTCTGCAGACCGACGTACATCACCAATACGCCATTGTTTTTAGGTAAACATTTTGAACACTTCATCATTGTTATTTGCTTAGTATGTGCTGAGTCTACAATGTAGACCTTAAAATTGTGGTTATAAGAGTCAACCTTCATTATTGTTCAGTTCTCGTCCAATTATTAACCTTACTTATTATTTTAAAACAAATAAAAATTTGTAAAGCACAGCAATTTTTTTATTTTAAATACTTCATTCTAAAAATACTTAAACTCATTCAGCTCAACCCTATGCATGCCGTATAGCATATCCGAGTCGAAATTAAATATTATGCTTAACATACAGCTACGATAACAATGTATTGTCTCCGTACACTAATAAAACATAAATAAAACTTTGTAACAGAACACCAAAGTACCGGGACCTGCAAATAACGCACGACGTGAACGTATTCGTGGAACTATTACGGCCGAGCGACGGACGGACGAGCGAGCCGCGCGATTTCACGTACAAAGCGGACCCCGTGTACAGACAGAATAAAAAGAGGAAAGCCAACTCCTCATATTCTTCGATAGATTCAGGTACTTTGGTTTGAGTATAATTTTGAATCGTATTGTTTAAGTTTAAACAAAAAAAACGAAGTCAACATCGAAAAGTAGTTACTCAAAAAGTACTCGTCAGTTGTATGCCCATGGCTTGATATAGTCATGGACATTTTATGGCAAAATTATCTTATAAATATAAACAGTAATCTTCTACAACGTTAATTGTATTGTTTTTCAGGTGGATCTCTAAACAGCATTGACTTACCACTTGCTACGCAGCCTGTTAATGTAAGAATAAACATTTATCCTTATATTTTCATTTCATAAACGTATTTTTGTGCAAAAAAGGTAAATGTATTTTTTCATAATTTCGTAACATCTGTAATCGTATGTCACTTATCCGTCACTTTATCCAGTTACTAAAGGATTATAAATGGATGGATGGATTGAAGTTTGGAAGATATTTATGTAAATATATTTTTGGAAGTTCCAATTTATTAGACCTAAAACTGAATGTAGAATTTTTAATTTTAATCTCTGATTGAAGTTGATGTAGGTTATGAAAAATATGTTTATGTGCTCTATGTTACAGAATACAAACAAAAACATGGATATGGGCGCAGTGAAACCCGAACAGATGCTGGAAATAAAATATACTAACAACGTAAGATTTTTTAACGTAAATATTAATAAACTAGCTTTTGCCAGCGGCTTCGCCCGCGTGAATTTCGTTTAAACTTCACCCCTTTATTTCACCCACTTAAGTGTCATAAACGTAAGAGTAGATAAAATATAGGTATACTTAATCAGAAAGCTTCGAACTGCTAAGCTATCGGGAGTTACACGTGTTATTGTGAGTCAACCTTAAAAGATAGACATATGCTGTCGTGGAATATTTTTTATATAATTTTAAGGAGAACATTTCCGTCATTCATGATTTCTGTGTAGCTTTAACCATTAAGGTTGCACACGCGACGGAAGCTTAAAAAATGAAGTAACTTCTCCCGTTTCCCCAACATTTCCCTTCACTGCTCTGCTCCTATTGATTGTAGCGTGATGAAAAGTATACTATAACCAGCGCGGGAGTATGAAAAATAATTGTACCAAGTTTCGTTAAAATCCGTCGAGTAGTTTTTGTTTCTATAACGGTTATACATCAGACAGACAGACAAAAATTTTACTGATTGCATTTTTGGCATCAGTATCGATCCCTAATCACCCCCTGATAGTTATTTTGGAAATATATTTAATGTACAGAATTGACCTCTCTACAGATTTATTATAAGTATAGATATAGAAGAAGATAACATTAGAATAAATGGAGGAAATGACAAAAGTGCGCGCGTAAAGTGCAGTGCGCAGCAAAGGACCAACTTAAACGAAATCATTCAATTATGGTCTTTATGTTTAGGTTATTACGGTTGTAGATTTGTAAGTCGTACTACTCGCCTTCGACTAGAAATTAAACCGTAAAAACTCCGACATAAAGATCATAATTAAATGCTTTCGTTTAAGCTGGTCCGTTGCCGGATCGTTATAATTTACGCAGTCCTACAAGGGTATTCTGTGAGAAACAAATTCGATATCGAAGCTCACTCACGTGAGTTCTGTCACTTCGACAGCGAACTCATCGCAAGCTTGATTAGCGCTGCGTCGGTTTTAATTTTATCCATTTTATCGGATTGCGAATTATGTCAAAATCAAAATCTCACCGCGGATTCAGCTTTCGAGATGTCAAAGATATCTTTACAGTCTAACCTAGCTTAATAGGATTTTTTAATGTTTACTTTAATATTTACCGAAAGATGGGATTGTCAACCTTACTCCCATATAAATAGAACCCAATACTCCAGATCCCGCGGGTGCAGCAAGTGTCGACCACACCAGAGAGTCTGATGGCGAGGCGTTGTTTCATATATTATAACGAACAGTCTTAACTTAAATATATAATATAAGGACTTAAAATATCAAAATAATATGATAACTCAACTTAAAATAACATAGCATTATCGACCTTACTGCCATATAAACAGAACCCAACATCCCAGATCCCGCGGGTTCCGCAAGTGTCGAGCACGCCCGAGAGCCTGATGGCTCAGGCGTTGTTACACGACTTGAGCGTAGAACAAACTCAAAAATAATGCTTAAAAATTCTAAAATTTCTGAAAACCAAATCAATGTATATCAACCTACCGTAACATGGGATTATCGACCTTACTCCTATATAAACAGTACCCAATATCCCAGATACCGCGGGTGCCGCAAGCGTCGAGCACGCCCGAGAGTTACATGGCGCAGGCGTTGTTACACGACCTGAGCGGCTCCGTCACGCTGTTCCCGCCGCCCGCGCCGCAGCCGCCGCCGGCGCCGATGCAATATACGGAGCAGCCGATACAGAACAAGTAAGTTATATCTATAACGCTACACACGCTACACACGCTACACACTCACAGCCCCACACTAGGATTCCATGTGTCGAGGTTGCCTTGGACAACACACAAGACAAGGACGCACACCCAGACCGAGAACGGAAATTCAAATTCACCATTCAAATTGCCGTCTCGCTGGAAATCGAACCCAGGACCCTCGGAACAGCGATCCCGCGTTTTAACCATTAGTCCGGGTCGTATCTATAGTAGGTAGTAATAAAATAAAGCGGAAGAGTTTTTTGTTTGTTTGAATACGGTAATCTAATGAAGTATTGGTTCGAATTGAGAAATATTTTTGTATTGAATAGTCCATTTAAAAAGGACAGATATAGACTCAATAACATCACGCTACGACCAATAGGAGCGGAGCATCAAGTTTCCCGAAGTAAAGCGTCTACTATAATATACATTGCAGGACAGTACTTAGTATATTTTGGTTACAAGCGAATTTGAACTTTGATCAGAGGGAATAAAGTTGGTTTTGGCGGGAAGTTGCAATTCCATAAGCTTGGCGACTCTAGTGTAGTATTAACTAGCTTTCCTTCCACGGCTTTGTCCGCGTAATTTTG
Organism: Hesperia comma; assembly: GCA_905404135.1. Classification (NCBI taxonomy): domain Eukaryota; kingdom Metazoa; phylum Arthropoda; class Insecta; order Lepidoptera; family Hesperiidae; genus Hesperia; species Hesperia comma. Next base: position 5,826,016 of record FR990021.1, on the reverse strand, counting down.
TTGCAATTTATCCCCTTTTATTCCTTACGGGAGAGAATTTCCAAAAATTCTCTCTTCATGTTTCCCTACACTCCCCAAGGATGCCTTTCAATTTCTTGCATTCAGTATATTTTAACTACCCGAGCAAAATTAATTATTTATGACGTAACAATAATGTCTTTATTGTCCTCAGCTCGATAGGACCTCCGGTGTTGCAGTTGGATTCGACAGAAATGGAGTCTATACTGAAAGGCAGCATTCCTCCAGAGGAAAGGGAGCAGTTTGAAAATTTCACGCATGGTAAGGGTATGGTGGTGGTAATGGAAGCGGTGTTAGAGCTTAATGGTTATGAATTCGGCCTCCCACTCGGAGGGTCCGTGTTCGAATCCCAGGGCGCGCTCTTCCGACTTTTCGGAGTTATGTGCATTTTAAACCATTTAAATGTCAATCGCTGTAACGGTGAAGGAAAACATCATGAGGAAACCTGCGTGATGCAGAGTTAGTAAAACTCGAAGGTGTGTGAAGTCAATCCATACTTGACAGTGTGGTGGACTATGGCCGATACCTTCTCATTGAGAGAAGAGACCTCCTGCTCAATAGTGGGCCATGATGGGTGGAGATAATGATGATGATGAATCTTATGTAATTGTCAGGGTCAAAAACTATATCCATACCAAGTTATATCTAAATCGGTTAAGCGTTTTAAAGTAACAGGTAGACAGACAGTTGCATTTTATAATGTTGGTATGGAGGGTGCAACAATAGTGCAACAAATTGTAATACCGTGTAATTGTAACAAAGTGTCACCATCCAAAAATTTATTGATATGTAACATGTTTAAATTTTTTAATTATGATTGTGTACTCAAATACCTACAAAATTATCTTTATTTTTCAGACTTCTTAAAGTCATTCGACAGTTTCCCGGTAAGTTTAATATTCAAATTAAATAATAAATACCTGTAAATTAAAATTATATTAAACCCTCCGACGCGACGTTTTGTACAGCCCCATCTTATAATCTGTGAGTGAACTATTAATAAATCATATTACAATATCATTAACGTCAATTAGCTTTCCTCCATCGATAATTTTTCACTGCACGCCATCTAGATGGCACTGAAATGCCAAATGCCTTACATCATTTTGAAAAAGAGCTGATTCAAACTGCTGGACCGATTTCTACCAAAAATTGCTAAAACCACCGCAAAGAAATGGTCTTTCAAATAAAACAAACGGCATTGAAATCGCTTAATCCTACTAGACATACACACAGACCACACACAGGCGGTCAAACTTATAAAACCCTTCTTTTTGCGTCGGGAAAAATTGTCTTGGTTGTTTCTAATAGCGTAATTATGTTGTTACAGTTGAACAGAATGACGATGTTTACTTCAGACTCTGGCAGAGCAAAGGTCTGTATGAATTTATTAAAATTTTATTGAATTTTGATATTTATTCATCTTTGTTTATTCATATACACTAGGTATAAGAATTTATTCATATTTCAGATAGAAAATGCAATAATCTAAGAGGAATTGGTTGCACATCTAGTCATTTCCGTGCATCTTTGATATTAAAATTCATTTACATAACGATCAAATTTAGTATTGAGCTAATGTTCTCTGGTTTGTTGACTTTTATAAAGTACTTTATTAGTTATTTACGATATTTTGTCTTCAGAATCACATTAGTGATTTAAGAATGTCCTTTGCTATGGTGACATTAGTATTTAACAAATACAATTCGATTTCAAATCCTCGAAATATTTGCTTCCATCATTTATATTTTACTTATTCCATCCAATATGAAGTCCAATATAAAATTCACAGGATACTAAAACTCCTTCGTCACAAAATGCCAAGCCATCGACATCGGAAGAAGATCGACTGAACAAGAACACCGAATATACTGCTTTCTACACGGCGGAACATGGGATAGAAGTGAAAAAGGTAAGTTTACGTGCCTTAGGTACTCAATGCTAGTACTCAACTACTTAAAATGAAAACAGTGATAGCCTATTGTTTAAAAATTCGGCTTCCTACTCTGTATGTCTGAGTACAATTCCCAGGGAATGCACTTGTGACTTTTCGTAGTTATGTGCATTTTAAGCATTTAAATGTCATTCGCTATAAAGGTCAAGGAAAACATCTTGAGGAAACCTGCATGCCGGAAAGTTTTCAAAACTCGAAGGTGTGTGAAGTCTGCCAATCCGCACTTGGCCAGCGTGGTGGATTATGGCCTTAATCTTCTCATCTTCAGAAGAGACTCTTGCTCAATTGTGGGCCATGATAGGTTGAGATGATGATGATTGGTTGTCTATGTATATTATAAAGAATTCTTATTTCGTACTTGTGATTTCGTCTGCGTAGACTTTTTATTCATTTTTTTCGGGTAAATGAAATTGCCATCAATATTTATATTATTTTATTCTAAATAACTGTAATAGCTCTGTGTCTCAGATATTTATGTGTGGGTATGTGTGGATGCATGTCTAGTGTTGATTATTGTAAAAATATTGTTCCATATGTTCCTCATCCTCATTATACTATACTAGTCAAATAGCACGTTAAAAAAATTAATTTCTTTAAAAAGTGCCAAAATAAATTTCAAAACTTGTTAAAACATTAATTTAGCATAACCTTCATACCATATTACACCTTATATCTAGGGGTACGTAAATTTCGCAATTAAAAAATCATGATTTCGCATTAAAAAAAACTCAAAATAGAAAATTTCGCATTTATTTCGCAAAAAAGAAAATGCAGTGTTAAAAACTCAATTAAAGGCTAGAACTGTTGTAATTCCTACATTTTCATCTTTCATTGTTTGCCTGCGATCAGTTACGACAATTTTGTAGATACTAAAGTACCTCTAGGCATCAACATTATTGACAGGGCAATTGAGACATTGAATAGCTGCTTTTGTAAATCCAGGGTAGCAAGATTTTGATGCAACTAAAACTTGCATTGTCACTTGTCTTTGTCTGTTTTGATCAGAGTTGTAATAATTGTTAGCGCGTCTGATCAACATTTGAAAGCACGTAATGTAAAAAGGTGCGAAAGTGTTTAATTTTCAAATTTCGCTTTTATCGCAAATAAAATGCAGATTTCGCTTTTATCGCATCTATTTCGTAAAAACGAAATTAACGTACCCCTACTTATATCCCATGAGAATTTATCTGCAGTTATCGATTTTGAAGTAAATTATTTTTATGTCAAAATTTAAATTATTCATCTACAAAACAATATACTTGTATGTAACATATATGTTGGTAATGTGAAGTTGTTATCCCGCAGCGCGGATATACACAATGTTTATTGGACTGGGACAGCGTTTGAGTGATTTAGTTACACCATTTTTAATGTAAAGGGGTACTCACGATTTGCAATTGGTTTATTGCCATTTTAACATGGGTGCATGGACCACCATGCTTCTGTGTTGAACTATCGGTAAAACATTTGAAACTCGTGAAAACAATTTGCATTAAAATGTTTAGTGTCTGCTATAATTAAATTTTAAAGCATTTGTTAGTTAAACCATTTGTTACGGAATTTTTTTTTACTTAATTTACATTTTTTTTTTACAAATTTGAAATAAGTTTTGTTAAATTTGGAATTTGATTTTTTCGTTTTCACACACAATATTTCAGTGCAACCTACTACAATGCGTTTGTCAACATCAGTGGATACGTAAACCTACTTACGCATTCCTGGATTTTGAGAAACGCATGATATTGGACTGCAATGAAGTATTGTAGCATAAACAGAAATTAAATGATTTTAATTAGTTTTTGTACTTCAGTTGATTCACTGATAACAATTATACGTCAAAAAACCTAAAATAAAAAGAAATCCAAAAAAGGTTCTAAATATAACCTAAAATTGTTTGGTACAAAAGTTCCTTATTAAATGTAAAAAATAAGTTTAATTTACGTAGTCACTACATAAGCTTAGATTATAAGTATATAATGCTCCTGTATTTGTTTAGTTAATCACTAGTAGTCACAACTGTGTAAAAGTAAGTCACGCTCGCTCTGTCCTTTTACAATAAGTGTTTGTATATAAAACAGCTAGTTAAGGAGCTCTGCGAGATAATCAGAAATAAGACGGACTACAAGAAGCAGACGGTCAGAGAAAAATTGGAGCGGCTCTTCGAAATGAGACTCTCCAATGGTGATACGTAAGTCAATTATTATTTGAAGTAAATATTTATTTTAACACACAAAATATTTTTCTCATAGATTTAATCTCGATGTAACACTATTGAATAGGAAAGGTAATCAGAAAAGGATGGGTGTAATTTGACTCATTTGAGCAGCGAGTAGCTATGTGTATACAGGTGTCCCATCGTAGGCGAATCCCGGCTATTTACTCGCCCAAGAAAAGGACTTAAATTAAATATGACCTTCCGCGTAAACAAAAGAGATGCAAAATATGAGCGAGTACTCCCTCGCGGTGTGAACAGCCAGCGAGTATTCGCTGACATTTATATTATGCGTCTCTTTTGTTTGCACGGAATTCCATATCGTGTACGTGTCTTGAGCGAGTAAATAGCCGGGATGCACTCGCCGACTCGCCCGCGATGGGACACCTGCCTTAAGAGTGAAGAGAAATATAATTATTTGATAAGTATCTGTTGCAACAGTGGCGTCAGGTATTTGTTGTAGAACCGACGACCGACGATGTGTCTCATGAAAAGGATCGCTCTTTCTTTTTTATACTGCTCTTGTGTACACTGATTTTATATTTAATTTTTATTCATATTACGAATAAGACCATGACAGAAATAGAGTCATAGTGGCCTTATGTGCTTTTGAGCCATATCTGACTAGCAGTTTTTGAGTTATCCTAAATAATGTGTATTTAATTAACCTCGACTACGTTGAGGATGTTCTCATTTTATTATTTGCCGATGTTAAAGTCAGGTTTTAAATATTCTACTAATATTCCTTTTCAGTTGACAGGCATGTGAATTAAATTTAAATTACATTTTGACAGTGAGAACTTAAAATGAATGAACAATCTTTTAAATATTGAGTTTACAGTCGTACAAGGATTTTTTGGCGCGTGGGTGACAGAGACAGTGCCTTACAGTTTGCCTTACGTGTAAGGCGCTGTCTCTGTCACCCACACGCCAAAAGATCCTTGTAAGACAAATGTATTTCTACAGATTCCTGCATATGACGCTGTGTAGCAACCAGTCGAGTTTGGAGTACATAGTGAAGCTCATCCACAACATGAGAATGACACATCTCCTCAACTTGAGGAACCATCGCCTAAGGACTATCCTACACGTGGCAGTCGAAAACGACGCTCCTAAACTAGTCTCGTTCCTTGTTTCGAAAGGTAAATTCACATTAAAAAGATTCACTTAACTATTCGTTCTCTATTTTAAAAATACCTCCAAATCAAAATTAAATTACGTTACCGCGCCAACGATTTCCGGCAGTAAGTCTAAAAGAAGCGGCAAGAAACTCCTAAGGATATTCTCATTTCAGTATGTAGACTTACGGCTCGTACAAATAAGCTATGTTAATGTATTTACAGGTTGCGACCCGATGGCCGAAGACAACGAAGGCAACAACGCGATACACTACGCCGTCAAGTACCAGACGTGTTTGGTCGCGCTGTTAGACGCCATACGGGACAACAATGTTCCGTACGACATCAATGCGTACAATAATGGTGAGTGTTTGATATAACTGTGGCTTTTTATTACTTTGGTTTCACTTTTGATTGTCCTTACACAACCAATGTCAGGCTGCGAGGAAGGAGAGGGGGGGGGGCGGTAAGTGCAACAAAATATCGCACGCGGCACATGCTAGCGGCGGCCCAGCAAACATGCTTTTATAATACTACTCTGGCCACGTCGCATACACGCCATGCAATGACGTCACGAATACCTGACTCACGGTATCGATGTTTGCATATACGAGTAATACAACGCCCCGAGAGCATTCACTTGTGGTCTCGGCCGTCCCCAGACATGTCGACTCGCCTACAGGGAGATCTCCGTTTGCCAAACTAAGATAAACTCAAAAGTAATTTGTCACGGTTTAAACATTGGCCACTTGAAATTTCAAATTATTTTAATAAGAATTGCTTGAGAGTTAACGCTACGTCTAAGAAAATAGAATACTGTAATTATCTTTTTGTTATATTCATTCATTTTTCTTCTTGAGAGGCGTTGAAATTTCAAGTGGCCAATAACACCCCAGTTTCCCCTAACATGTATTTACGTGTGCAGAGAAGCAGACCCCCCTCCACGTGGCAGCGGTGCACTGGGCGGACGGCGCGGTGGCCGAGCTGGCGGCGCGCGGGGCCCGCACGCACGCGCGGGACGCGGCCGCGCGCACCGCGTTACACCTCGCCGCGTACGACGACGCGCTGCCCGTCGTGCGCGCGCTGCTGCACTACATGCCGCCGGTGGGTTGCTCGGTTGTGTTGTAGGGTGTGGGTGGAGGTGGAGGCTAGACGAAAAATTGTGTAAGGTTTTTTATTAATCATAACTTATGATATTAATGGTGCCAAGTCATTTTGCTTGTTGTTTTGGATTGATGTTGGATAAGTTGTCGCGTGGTGTGGATGGAGGCTAGAAGAAAAATTGTGTAAGGTTTTTAGTGGTTTTTTTTAAGTGACATGATTCTGATGGGGGCGAGTGATTGTTTTATTGTGAAAGTTCTTTGCGGTGCAGGATTTTTTTTTGGTTTTGGTTTTGATTTCGATTTAAGAAATTGTTTATAGCATGGCAAATTTAGTATACTCGTAGTATTATACACGAGCTGTACCCACGACTTCGTTCGCACCTAAAAGTTTTTGCCGTGTACATTCCAATCTCACAAGCAAAAGAGCAACTTACTTCTTATACCTGTTACATGATAAAGTGATATGTGACATAAATGAATTGTACCGTATATTCCAGGATGAGGTGGACCTTGTGGACGGCCAGGGGAACACTGCGCTGCAGATCGTCTGCAGCGGGGACCAGAAGGAGAACTCCTTGGAGATTTTGAAGCTACTGCTTGACCATAAGGCAAGTATCAGACGTATGTAAATTTCCAGCTGAGGGTTAGCCAGTCTATTAGAAACAAGGCCAGTTTCATGGTGTTAGCTGTGGTGATAAGACATATTTGATACGGTGACGTCAGGACAGGCTTGATCACAAAGGTTCTCATATTTAATTCGTCTGCCGCCCACTTCAAATTCAGTTATTTTTCAGCGCTCTCCATTTTTTAACTTTATCAAAACTTACAACGAGGTGTTTCCAGGCCGATCCGTTAAAACACGAGGAGTTTAATAAGCCAGCGTGGAAACTCTGCAACAACAAGCCGGCCATGTGGGAAGTGATGCAGCAGTACGTGAGCTACAAGACGTTACGGGAAGATGATATGGATATCAAGTCCGAGCCCGAAGACGAGTATGAATCGGCTGATGAAGGCGTAAGTAGTTTATCATTTTGTGCCCAAAGAGACGCAGTTAAATCTATGTTCATTATTATGAGTTCTCCATATCTTTAAAGATATGTGAAGTCAACTAAGAGAACATACCTATACTACCTGACTTATTTCTTTATTTTTGGATTTATAATTTTGACTACGTAACAAAAATCTAAGACCCGTTGCCCCCACGTGACCAAGTTTCGAAGACACCTCTCTTCCTGGGCGGGGCAAGTAGTAAGGGTATGATACCATAGCCGCATTTGGCCAGTGTATAGGACCAACGAAGTATTATATCTATAGAGATAGATAACCTATCCATTAAAAACTACAAAAACTGATACGTGGTCTGTCACAAAAAAAGTGTCGAATAAAAATAAAACCGGCCAAATGCGAGTTGGACTCGCGCACGAAGGGTTCCGTACCATTATCGTCGGAGGCATCGAAAGTATGGGTGCCCACTTAAATATTTATTTTATTCTGTTTTATAGTATTTGTTGTTGTAGCGGCAACACAAATACATCATCTGTGAAAATTTCAACTGTGTAACTATTACGGTTCATGAGATACAGCCTGGTGACAGACGGACGGACGGACAGCGAAGTCTCAGTAATAGGGTCCCGTTTTACCCTTTGGAATGAATGAATGAATGAATATTTACTTATTTGGGTACGGAACCCTAAAAATGGAGAGGCATTTGAATTCGGTAAAAGCACACGCTAAACACCACGCCCGCAGGACTCGCCGGCCGGTACAGACGCGGCGAACTACATGCAGCAAGTAACAAGTATGTTGGATCTCTCGGGCGGCTGGCGGGCGCTGGCCGCGCGCGCCGACAAGGGGACGTTACTGCCAGTATTCGCCGCGGCTGTCAGCCCTACAAGGGCGCTTATTGACCATATGATGGTGAGGCTTTGGGCTTTTGTTAATAATATTTATTATTTTTTTTTATTTTTTTAAAAGTCATGCACCATACAATTGTATAGATACAAAAGGTGAACTTAGCTAAAAGCATTCTCTCCCAATCAACCTTCAGGAAGTGCGAACCCAACGAAATGGCGGCATGAATATAAAAATAAATACATACCAATTCAATTACCCTACGCTAGGATTTCCTATGTCGACCTAGAATGGAATTTTAAACTTATCATTCCAATTTCCGTCATGCACGAATCAAACCCTTGAACGGCAATCTAGCATGGTAACCATTGCGCCATTGGCTATTAAATAAAAACACTTGTGGTACCCTCTTTTGGACAATGGACAAGACTTCGCTGCTATGATTTTTGTGGAGATCCGGATTAATCCCAAGCTACATACAATTTCTACAGTGACTAAAAAGGCAATTGTTGTGTTTGACGACATAAAGGCAGCATATTATTTTGTTTTATTACAGCGTTGCGATGACACCATGACGTCAACGACTCTCGCGGCGGCTCTCGACAGTATAGGACAGGCGGAAGCGGCCAAGATCGTACGAGACCACATCCCAGACCTTACAAGGTTACCATATAAAGTGAAACAATGAATGATACTAGTTTTGTTTTGTTTTTAAGTTCTCTGACACCATAGCTTACCAAGAAATAAATTTATTTGAAATTTAAAATTGTAAGGCACTGTGTTAGAATTATTTCAGAGTACATATTTGAATTAACTAAATTACTGCGTAAAGCCAATAACTTTGTGTTCAACATTGTAGACTATCAACTATCAGTAAAATGAAACCATACTTTTCAGCTTTTTCCACAGTTATTATGTGACTGACTATACAATTATTATAACATTATTGTTATGTCTTCATGCACATTGTTCTTAATACCGTATGTGCTTTTATAGGTAATACTAAATATTTTTATACTGTATTAAAGCTAAGAGGGAATTTTGTAGCTGTGAAAATGTATGAAGTCATCATTAAAATTTATATATTTTTATTAATAAATTGTAAGGTATATTTGAAAATGGACATTCAAATAAGCTAAGTGTAGGGTATTGCGCATTTTGACATATAATGGTTGTTCAACTTTTTTTATTGACAAGTTGAGTTTAATTAATTTTATTTAAGTTTTAAGATACGTAGTTAAGATTTATTGTGCTGTTTTCATCTAGTTTTAGTATAATTTTGTAAGTGGTTAAGTTGTAATATAATTTGGTGATACATATAGTGACGTATGTTTTACCTTAAGTAACTGTTTTTACGGTCTGTCAAACAGACAAAGATGCGTAAAAGGCTAAATATACAAAATGTTTAACTAAAAAAAATGTGGGCTATGATGATCAATACTACCATCCGAAGAGTTTTGTATCATAAACTGTGTTGCCAAACTTTTAAAAATGAAGTAAACATAATTGAATTTATTGAATGCTACTTTTGTAATAGATTGACATGACAGTACATAGCCAGTTAAACCTTGTATATAATTAGGTTCTTGTCATCTATAAAATTATTTCAAACAATCTGTATAACAATATTTCATTATTAGTTATTCATAGAATAATTAGGTATAAGTTTTTACAAAAAACTAACAGACTTCGAATTCACAAGCAGAGATAACTCAAAAATTACACGCCAGATGTCGCTCAAATTTATATGGGACCACACGACAAGCACCAGCATCATCAAATTCTGTTCACCCAGTCGAATGTTCTGAGGGAACAAATATAATATATAATACAGTTGAATTGAGAACCTTCTCCTTTTTGAAGTCGGTTAAAAATAAAGCATATAAGAGTTATTGTTAATTATTTTTAAATGATGTACATAATTTCATATTTTAATAAAAAAAATAAGACCTTAACAATGTGTTTTATGTATACTACATCGATTACGCGAACCCACTAGTGTCGGACGAACTTCGTAAATGAATAAGCGAGGTTTTCGACACTTACGTGCTTTTCCCAGCTGTCAAAGTGTGGCAATTCGTATATAGTCCTACAAGCATCTTTTGGCACGTGGGTGACAGAGACAGAGCGTTACAGTTTGCCTTACCTTACTTAAATTTTCTAATCAAAATTAACACAAATTGGTTAATCTGAACGAGATGTTTAGATTCTTGTCGAGATAAAAGTTATGAGTGAATCAGTGCTCTTGGGCTGGTTTTCATATTGTCAAATTATAAAAAGTCTTTAAAAATTACAAAATATTTAAAAAAATTGCAATTTTGTTGTGTGTCAAAGTTACCACCCATATATGGGTAACTTTAAACACCGATGAAATTTATCGACGAAATCTTACTTTAAAACATCGGTGCCGGTAACAAGCGTTCTATTTCAATACGCCCTTACAGTAACATTAGTATATGTTTTTAACAATGATGCAATAAATAGGTAGATTGAGCGTCGCCCTACAATGAAGACAAAAAAAACACGGCAACAATATCAAGCATGTGTGCGTGCAGGCGATGTTTTTCACGTTCGTCTAGTGTCTATGTTGCGTGATCAATGATACCAGTTACTAAAATTTTCCCATAAATCACACATTAAACTTAATTTATGGAGTGGTTATTTTCATGAATAAATAAAAAACCCTACTTAATTTAATTACAGTTGTTTATGTTAATGTTGTAATAAACCAGCTAAGTTAATTAAATTAATATTTTTTACGCAGTTTGTAGTTGGAAAGGAGACGGTCCAAAATTGTATGGAGTCTGGGCCTGGTTTTGTACCAGTGATAAAATAAAATAAAAAAGAAAAATAAACCATTTTTGACTAATCAAATCCACGAACTCATCTATATTTCAGTGCAAAAATTATTTATTAACTCCACGTCACGCAATTATTCTACATAATGGCGGGCAGCAGACCAGAGGATTCATAATTTTTGACGTATGACGTTAGCTGTCAATATGCCTTCTCTATGCTTGAACAATGGCTCGAACTCAGAGTGAAGGACGCCATCTTGCAAGTGTTGCAAGTAGTACCTACCGAATAACTCGAAATTAATTTTATTTTAGCAAGTCATTTATTGCGATTTGTGAATTTATTATATTTTTAATGAACTTTCTGTATTTTTTGGTTTTTCATGGTTTAGTGTACAAGATCAGGCCCAAAATGGACCATCTCCTTTATTTATTGAAGTTTTTTTTAATGATATGCATGTAATTAACTTTCCAAGTAATTTTTTTATTAAATTAGATAGGTAACGTAAATAATTGGCTCTTCTTTAATTAAGTTACCACCTCAAATTAAGCTAAAAATTTGAGGGGGGGAGGGGGCTGACGCCCACATCTTCCCCCCACCATTTTTAAATCTAGGAAATGCATACTTTTTTTATTATAAAAAAATCAAGTTTCCAAAAATTATAAAGTGACTACCTCAAATTAAGCTGAAATTTTTTGGAGGAGAGGTTGGTGACTCCCCCAACTTTCCCCCCAAATTACTTTTTCGCTATTGTTAGTCCTGTTTGCCTGTTTGGCTGCATCTTCCGCAGCGCCGGAGATGTCACGATTCAAAATTAGGCCCAAAAATCAAATTAGATCTACTTAAGTTATTTATTTTTTATAATGTAGTTTAAAACACACACACACACACACACGTCCACACACACATATACATACACTTAAGACTTCGAGCGCTTACACATTAACCAATGAGACCACATAACCTTAAAATTTTTAGAGATTTAGAAAAATAATTTTAAAAAAGTAAGTACTTTATGAGAGCAATATTTAGTTTGGGGGGACGAATGAGAGTGTAGAACCCGTCCTCCCTTCAAATTTTCACCTTAATCTGAGACGGTAACTTTACAATTTTAGAAAAGGAGATGGTCCATTTTGGGCCTGATCTTGTACACTAAACCATGAAAAACCAAAAAATACAGAAAGTTCATTAAAAATATAATAAATTCACAAATCGCAATAAATGACTTGCTAAAATAAAATTAATTTCGAGTTATTCGGTAGGTACTACTTGCAACACTTGCAAGATGGCGTCCTTCACTCTGAGTTCGAGCCATTGTTCAAGCATAGAGAAGGCATATTGACAGCTAACGTCATACGTCAAAAATTATGAATCCTCTGGTCTGCTGCCCGCCATTATGTAGAATAATTTCGTCACGTGGAGTTAATAAATATTTTTTGCAATGAAATAAAGATGAGTTCGTGGATTTGATTAGTCAAAAATGGTTTATTTTTCTTTTTTATCTTATTTTATCACTGGTACAAAACCAGGCCCAGACTACATACAATTTTGGATCGTCTCCTTTTCACATTACTCTTGTATCTTTAAAAGTGGTTTATTCGACCCAATGCAAAAATAATCATTAAAATGGGCTCATAAACATACGAATATTAATGTTATATTATTATAAATAAACACAAACGTATTGGTAAACACCACCTTTCTTTAATCGATTTATAAAAGTACATGAACTAAATAATATACACGTAACCATAAACCAATTTATATACCCACAAAAATGATGTTAAGTCGGGAGCATAAAAATAGAAACTAGCAACACTGACAAAAAAATGACGTAATTTGGTTACAATAAAAATCAAAATTGAAAGGAGATGTTTCATTTTGGGCGGCGACTTTGTACATTTCACCACAAAAAGAGAAAAATATACTGATTCACAGAAAAATATCAAAAAATTTATTAGATTAGCCGTTCTCTGCAGAGAAATTATTTTCAATAAAATATTTTTACGCACAACAACATTGGCGGTTCCATGACTCCGAAATAGAGAACTATCAAAATAAAAATAAATATAAACGTGTCTGTTGTCTGTGATTAGTTATTTGAATGATGAGCTCTGAAGTTTAGAATGCCAGTGACATTTTTCGACATTCCGTCCGAGTGTTTCTTTGAAGTGAACAACATTAGTGCTATTTATAGTGATCAAGTGAATATCTACCTAATAATATCTCAATGCCTACGGCATGGACGTATAAAGAGATCCATGGCCTACTACGGCTTTGTTTTTTGGACTCCTGAATCTCGCAGTCAGGGTTGGATTTCGTAGTATAATTATACTATTTGTACCATTATTTTATGATGTGTAGTATGTAGTATCGTAAGGTCATTATACTACGCGAAAATACCATAATTTTACCAAAGAGGGTCCTTTTATTTTTTTGTTAATAATTATCCTACAATATCAGATTTTTGTAACAAATACTATGGCAATACCAAATCAAGCAATGGCGGTGATTCCCCGCTGGGGAATCCCATCGTGTTAAGCTAAAGACGAAATTCCAATCGACGAATTATCTGAGAGTAACGTCCAATTGCCTCAATTTGACTGAGTCGAGTTCTGTTAATTTGTAAGTAAGAGTCTGGCTATCCAAAGCTGAACCAAGCAAAGCGCGTTATATTTAAAGAATAAGCATATGGTAACACAGAATATACCAGGAAAAAAAGGTTTGATGCTTTTTAAAATTTATAAAAAACAAAATACAATCGGAAGTAGGAACTAAGCGTGATATTGGCAATGAGGAAAGAGTGTATGAAAATCATTTTAGTAAATCACTCCGGCAAAAAATACGATTGGTTAGTACCAATCGTATTTTTTGTTGACTACCTAGTGTCAAAAAAGATAATTTTTGAATTTTTGAGTTTATCCATCTTCAAAAAGGATCAAAGTGTCTAAGAGAAGCCATGTTGATTGTTGACATTTTGTCACAGTGTGGCCGCTGCAAGCTGCAAAAAACATTGGGTTTAGCTTTGGTTAACCAAACTCTACCTAAGTATAATAAAACATTTGTAATTATCAAAAGATTTCTATTAAATCCCAGACAAAAACACAAAAGAAGAAACGTAGTATAATTTTTTGAAAAGTAGTATAATTTTAATTTCCATAGACAATAATTTTCTGAAGCTCTGAATCCAACCCTGCTCGCAGTACTTGTTTACCCGGCTTTCGTTTTGGACCTCGATTTTGCTTGTGATTTGGTTTTTTGTTGTTTCCGTTCAATAGCTGTTGCGCATACTTTTTAAGGTTTGTAGATCGTCTCATTATAAGACAGACAAATATTGAGGCACCGGCTTCAGTCCTGGATGGCATATTATTAATTACAGAAGATGGTTGAAATGAAAAAATAAAATATGAATAAATAAAATGCTGTTTTTTATTTACTTCTGTCGTATCTAAAATATTTAAATACAGAAATTGCAACTGCCATACAATTATCCAGCTTCACTTTAGGTTCATACTTATTTAGGTATTCATTGGCATAAAGTAATATGCGCGTTTTAGTAGTTGGCGTTTCCAAACTGCTTTCAGCGTCGATTCAAACCGATCGTTACCTATGTCCACGGAACATATATATGTATGTTCCGTGCCTATGTCGATATCGTTGACGATCGAATATTACATTATATATCGGAGTCTGAGATCTCAACAAAAACCCATGCAAACGTGAATATATCGTGACATTAAATCGACTGCTATACATTAGCAGTATAGCTCTTGGAGATCTATCGTCACGATTTTGTTCGGATTTTCGAAGCGACGGATTGCACCGTTTAATTAGATAAGATACGCTTAATAATGTTAATAATAAAAGACAGATCCAACAAACCAAATCCAAAAAGATCGTCGGGCTTATATTTTATATTTTATCCATATTTTATCATGCATTGGACATTGACACAATATGTTGACACTCCTAATATGACATTAGAATAAATCAAGTTTATCAACGTCATCAGCAGTCGATTTGTCCACCATACTGTCTCAGTGTTACAATAATATATTATCCATAAATTTAATTACTGTCGCCAAACTAAGGTGAAATCAAGAATTTGGATGATATGGAACGCTTTCAAATAATATGAGCTACTTCCTATTGAATGTACAGTGTACCCGCCCAGGCGCCATACATTTCTGAAACATCTCCTTTAATTAAAAATATGTTTATTGGTTACTTGCCTATGATATGTGATGTTTTTTGAGCTTTTTACCCTTCCTTTATAATTCCGGCACAGTTTAATAGCACATTTCGTCATGTTATCCCTCTTATTTGTTTATTTAAATTGCGCGCGTAATACGTAGTGACACGAAAGCGGCGCGATCGGCACTAATTGGCGGGAAAGTACTTCTGCGCCAATAGTTGGCGCAGCTTTTTTGACAGGTCTTCGCGGATTCGATTATCCATCTAGATACTTATACATCAATGGTTTTTAACAAATGTCAGATGCAATAGGGTCATAAACCAATCAATAAAACTATAAAATTACAGTTTTATCTTTTAAGCTATTTTTAATTTCAATTCGAATTACTCTGTTAAACTCATCAGAATTAACTGTGTCACATAAAACTACATACCTACTATTATATACTACAAGATTCCATACATTTAATTTCTGGGAAAATACAGAAGTCCCGGGGCCCTTGGATGTTTGACTAACACGAAAATTGGTAAATCGCATACAAAGTCATGGTACATTGACACCGCACCGGTTACCCAGAATTTGTTCAAAATCTGACTTACCTACCGATATTATTTGTAATTTAGCGAAGATGCAATTGAAAATTAATAAAAATTGTTTATGTATCGAAAGTAGACATGTAAAAGATTGTATTATATTATAACACACCTTGCTTGATAGCATTAAAGTTCTGAGAGATATCTAAAAAGTTTTACGTCGGAAAAAACCCCGAATAGTTTCACATTTTTTTTAAAGAAAGTTTTTATATTAGCTTTGTTTGAAAACTTATTTTTATTTAAGATTACGTTTACGACGTTCATTATGTACATAAAATGCAATAAATAATTTTTATGCGCCAAATGCTTTTCACGTAAAAAATAAAAAACTTTTTTGGGAGGCGACTGTCGAAGTTACCCCGATTGACTGTATAAGTAGTTTATATAATTATTTATATAATTTATTGACCAGAATTTGACGCTGCAACGCAAACATCTTTACAAATTCATGGGCAACACAGAAGAATAACTTGATCGGCCTAAAATGAAATAAATATACTTAAATAATGCAAGGAAAAAGATGTGGCTGTGGCATACATGTTTGTTTCTTTGTTTTTAGGCGGGAATGCACAGAGAATGAAGACAATGGAGTGATTGAATCATGGAGACGTATTCAATGAGAGTAGGTGAGCCATAATAGCCATACGGCTGCCTATAAATGGAAACACTCAGCGGTTGTAAAAACAGAAAAGATTGTCAATAACTTTATTTCAAAACTCATGAGATCGCTTATCGCTTCAACGAACGCCCCATAATGCTTACGGAACGGTTTTTGAGATGTAAAACTGTTATGATCATAGAGATATTACACTAGAGGGCAGATTTTGTGGCAGAAGCCACGCTTCAGAGCGTACCTCGGATAAAAAGAGACGAAATCTTTAGTAATCACCTTTCTCTTTATGGCTCCTCGGGATCGGAGAGAGATAGGTAATTACCGTTATCGTTGTTTCTCTTTCTAACGTAGGGCGATTGCAAAGTATCAGCCGTATGGCTCACCCACTCTAGTGTAACATCTCTATGGTTATGATCGGCTAAAGGAACGCAGCTGTAGCAGTAGCATAACAAACGTCAAAAGACGACCGTCATTCATGTGACATGTCAATAGTCAACTGTCAAAGTCAAAATTGAATTACTGAGGTGTGGAAGTTTTGTTTACTTTTAATTTTAATCATTTCATTAACTAAAAACTTTTAAATATGTCTTAATAACAGGCTTAAAGTACACAAATAGTGAGTGTTTAATATACTTTATGAGAATAAATTATGATATATTATTCTCATAGCAAAAGATAATTCGTTCCAATAATAAACATTGTGGTTGCCGACGTTTACGTAATTCGGGATTTACAAGTATCGTAAAAAAATCACAATGATCTGTATACATTCTGCAAGATTATTTGTAACAACTTCTATCAAGAATACATTGCGTATGCAATTTTCATCAAAACCGACGGCATCTGAAGTCCTGACGGCATACTTGATGCAATGCAAAGAACCACCTTGGACTTCATATTTTGTTAAGGTAATATCAGCTGGCTGCACGATAAACATCTACTTAAGTTATTGAAGTAGGTATGTGTATACACTGACCATAATATGTAGGTACGTGATGTACGTCCCGCTTTCGGCGGATTTACCCATATTGAGGTGGTTACCAAATATGAATAAATATTATTTGGTGGACAGTAACAGCTCAACTGTTGCACTAAAAAAACTATAATTAGATCTTTCATTGTCAAATATCTCTTTTTCTTTAATTGGTGTTATTTTACTTGACTATTAATTTTATATTTTCTAGTACAGTAGTGTAAAGGATGATCAATTTGGAATGTCTAACTTCAACTGGAAAGTGGGAAGCAGTAACTACCAGATCCTGCGAACAGGTTGCTTTCCTTACATAAAATATCACTGCTCAAAGAAAGAAAAGGAGGATTTAGAGGCATCGGATAAATTTATGAGAGTTATCAAAGTTGTTAATTTAGGTGGGTATGAATTAAAATACCTACTTTCTTAAAAAATTGTTTATGCTGCTAGGATGTAGCAGCATTATTGATTGTGATACACCAAAAATTATGAAATTTGTTTTAATCCAATAATTGACATTGTTATTGCAAATATGGAGTTTAAATTTGAATTTTATTGTTCAAGGTATTCCTTGTCTGCTGTATGGCCTGGCTGCCACGCAACTCATCAGGCACACAGAGATTGTGCACACAACCAAAGGACCAGTTACAATATATTTTCTTCTGCCAGAACATAAGGGATCTATCTATTAATTATTGTACACTTTAGGGTTTTGAATGTCACATGAAATTGTAATTTTTTATCTATTTATAAGTCTGTTTACAACTGACACAAGTTCTGTGTACAACTCCTTTGTTTAAAAAAGATGAGGCAAAGCGCTGACAGATGATGAAGATGAGATGGAAAGGAGTAATAGTGAAGTCATTATAATTATATGTGTAATAAATAGGAAATAATTGCAATAAACTCTCTGTTAAGTTTAAAATATTGTCTTTGTATCTACACATTTTATATTTCTATACAGATCAAGGTATATATAAATTTCATAAATATTTTATACACCAGCTAGAGAACATTACTATATGAACTTAAAATGACGAGGCACACTATTGATGCAACATTAAATGTAGGTCTGGGGAATTCCAGTGGCAGTTAGGTAGTATCAAGGGAATTTGCAGAACAGCCTCTTTCCGCCACTACTCCCTTTACAGATTATCGATAGGTGTTGGATTGGTATGTGTCCAAACTACTGCTAACTGCGTTTTTCGTTGTCCAACTTTTTAATAAACAGCTGGAGCTTCATCTTTATCCCAAAGAAAACTATAAAGTTGTACTTGCTTGGATATTATGCGTATTTTCGAAGTTTGTCAATTAGGGGCTGTAGGTAATTATGTCAACACCTTGTTGGTACACAGTCACAAACACGTCACAGACGCGTTGCAACCCCAGAGGACTGAGATGATCGTCTCTAAAAAAGAGTAACCTGCTCCACACATTCCTATCTGGAACACATCTGCTGTTATAGCACTGAACTCAAGGCTCTTACCACAAAAAAATATGTATTCAGAGATGCAACACAGTGTGCCGTCGCCGAACTTGTATAAATACATATGTAAATGCTCCTATTCATAGTAGCTATAGATGGCAACCCTGGATAAAATAGGACATCCAATCAGTTCATACTCCACGTTAAAGTATTCGGTATAATTATAGCTTATTAGGTAGTCGGACAAATTAGGCGATTTCCTTGTAGCCAAATTGCAATTTGTGACCTAAAATTTTTACAATTAAGTATAACCCAGGCTGCCGCTAGCTACATGACCGCCCGCGTGCAATACCTACTGTTTACTCTAGCGACATCTATTAACTCTAGTTAGGTACCTATGCCGTGTTTCTCCACAGACCAACTTCAACTAGCTAGTTCCTCGTATTCCCAGACTTAAGTATTAAGTCTATGACTTAATTAAAAATCGAATGATCAACATTGGCGCCTTCTCTTCTCGTGGTGCAGGTGCACCCTGCTGAATGTCATGCTGGCGCCTAATATCTCTTTTTTCAATTTTTATAGACCTTGTACCATTTAGTTTAATTCTCATGGAATTAGGGCTTGAGGGTAGGGTTGAAGCTCAGCTGTCTGACTACGTGTTACTACCCTCTTGCTGTCGTGTTCTAGCTGGGGATTTGATACCTGGTAATTTCTTTTCCTCTTCCCTCTTTCTTAGCTGATAACGCATCAGAGATGCTTTTGGTTGAGCTGAGGTCCTTGGTTGATGATGATCATCCCATGTCGTTGGGCGTCTATTCGTTTGTCGGCTAATAACGCAAAAAAAAATATGTCGATTATTCGTACGACTCGAGGGACACAGTACACAGACACAGTAGATATTTCCGGTGCTTACCCATTAGTGCCACAATTTTGGTAATTGTCTAATGATTTAAATTGTTTTTTGTACTGAACACGAGAGCCGCTACACTTCCACCTTAATCATCCTTAACCGAATTTAATGGGTAATCGACGGAACCAATTATGGTCTAATTTTAATGATTGGATGACCCACGCTTCGCTTTATCTAGTTTCCGAACATTTTTTATGAAAAGCTGGCACAGTCCATTTCGTTATTTTTTAAGGCACGATAATTATGTACAAGACAAGTAAATTGGTAGACGACACTTGATTAACTCACTCATGTCAGGAAGTCAGTAATATATTTATGACTAAATAATAATACTGAGTCATGGAATTAGGTTTGGATGGCCTAGATAAATATTATTATCTTCTCTCACAGTTACTTCTTTCATTTCGATCTACTGCTCTCTCGAAGACCAGCTGAAGTGGAACACTGCGAGGGAGGAAGGTTTCCTGTTCAATTGATATGCACAATTGCACTATATCTTCTCTTCTGTTCCTCCTATTCTCCTTTCCTTTGCGTCCATGGTGCGATGTAATTGGTTTAATTTTGATTAGATTAATTGTTTTCCCTATTACCTATGTATTTAAGGAGCTTGGACCGATAACTTTTATTTTTGAGACCGATAACTTTTGCTTTTGAGCGCGTATGTTATAATTTTGTTCCAGATTACTTTTCGAATTCTAAGTTTTAAGATGAAGGTACCTAATTGTTTGCATTCTTTACTCTTTAATTCTTTAAAAATTTAATCCTACCTTATAAATTCCCAACTCTCGTTGTTTAAAGATAAAGATATTTTTGAGTGAAAAATCGTTCCCCGAAGCGAAGCGAGGGCGGATTTACTAGTTAAGTTAAAAATGGGCCAATTACCAACAACTGTCTTCCATTTGAGGTGCCGTCGATATATTTATCGCAAGCTAGTCTAGTGCTTTGCCCAGGAGGAGGAGGGCAAAGGACTAGAGAACTCTGAGACCTCCCTTTTTTATTATCGCAATAATTTAGATTTTGGGATGACACTTGGTGGTCGAATGACATGAGAAACACCATGCAATTTCCGATAAGGTGAAGATACCTACTCATTTTTTTATGCTCAATGAGCGATTTCTGTATTTGAGAATAACCGATATAGGTAAGTACCTTCACGAAATTATTGAAAAGGCAGAAGATGAAAAAAACACGCATCAAAATCCAATGAATCTATAAATGAAAATCGAAATTTAGTTTTATTTCACAGATCGAAATTTTAATTTACCTACTTATCGCTTGTTGTTTCTAATTCTACATAATATTCGTTTTAAGGTTTTAAGTTTTTCTATTCTTATTTTGTGCTTAGGCGCTAGCCGTGATAGTGTTACCTAGGTACCTATTGCATAGATAACATTTACACTCAGGGCTGTAACTCCTGTGCATTTAGTATGTTGTGTAAAATTACATAATTATCTACCGTGTACGATGCATTTACATATTTGCATTTAGTAGACCTAAAGAATAAGTTACTTATATTGCCGCAACAGATTGAAGTACGAATATGCTGAACTCATTATCTGAAAATAAAGGTAGACTTCAGTTAGAATCTGTGATATTAATAGAAATTCGCTTCTAGTCTCAGCGAAATCACATTTATTCAAAGCTGTTTTTTAAACAATCATTTTAATAAACCCATAGGTTCCGGAAGACGTGGGAAGAAACTCGAAAGGGGTATTTTATTAGTTACTTACACTTAAGTACCTACAGATGTAGAAGATGTATACAGATTCTTTTCTTTAAAATAACAATATGTGCAGGACTAGGTATCCACAAAATTACAGGATCATGATTGCTTACAGAAGAAAAGGTCTCAAGTTCCAAATTGGGTAGTCCTTTGAACTTGATGGATATAGGATGCTGGGCGCGCATGATGACGATGATGATATCCTGGCGCAACAACCGTCCCAGGGGCTTCTCGTGCCACCCGCAGTTCCAGCAGGCATCGCCCACGGAGAAAGCCTGTACACATATTGTGCGCGTTCCAATAACTAATCACTCTTAAAACGATTTTTCTAAAGAAAATAAAACGGGGAGACGTTACGAGAGTTACGAACGGTGTAAAATTAAAACTTCGGGAAAATATAAAACACATTGCGGAGGGTCAAATATTGGCGACGAAGACAATACATGATGTACAATTTGAAAAATCATATATTAGGTACCTATTAGGTACATAGTCTATCTGCTGATAAATTATACCAATACCTACGTACCTACCTACTGGGAATTTGTATCTCTAAGTAAGTAGGTAGATAAGTTATATTGGTGAGCAACGTTGTTATTGAAGATATATCTACCTATTGAAATCTAATCGTAGTTCAGAGATATCTTTAAAATGAATTTACAATTTTACCTGTGATGTGATCTATCTATCTATCTATTAACAATTACTTTGTGAAATTATGGAAATTAGTCTATCATTATAGGTCCTTATATTTTCTTACGCCTTTTTTGGAACTCTATCTACAGCGTTTTTGACTAGCCTCGCTAAGTGCAACAAAGCTGCTAAATATAATCGTGATAACCATCAGACAACGGACTCCGTTGACCATCCAGTATCTCCAGGACTTAAAAATATTCCCTAAAATTATATTGTTGTAAAAATTACCTTGTTTCGTATCACAGTTCCTAAGTAACAAGGTATCCATAGTTGTACGCACGCTGCAATACTTAATAGGGCAAACCGTAAATTCAAGTTGCCGTGGTCCAAAGACTGTAAAAAAACGATTATCGAACGGTATTTCAGTAGTAAAATAAAACGGTGAATTGATTGATAAGACATCAGCTAATATATACCCACTTAACTACTACATAACATCATTGACTATACCAGATCTATTATAGTGTGTCCGGTTTCGGTCTGTACAAACTTATAGGGCGTGTAGTATGAGTTATTTAATGAATTAAATTCTTCTACATACTAGGTCTGAACCCGACTCCCCTCGATCTACCTACAGTCATTTTAATGTTTTAATAAATTTTTTTGGACCAGGCACAGTAAAAGTACTGCAACTTAAGAAGTTTAGGTCAAATTTTCTTCAAAATGAATTAGTTTTTACTCACTGGTAGGGGTCATCGATTTAACAGCTAAAAAAATTTAGAAACTGGATTTTACATATTAAAATAATAGCAAGCAGGGAAGTTATCGTCATAGGCATGTCATTGGCCGGGTCACTGAGATTGCCCTTTTTGGGGATAGGATGAACTAAGGCTACCTTCAATTAAATGTAGAATTTATGATAAAATGACATAGCTTTTTTCAATTTTTTAAAGATTTTTCAGAAAATTGCCCCGGTCATGATAACTTTTTATTAACTCGTCTATCAGATGTTAAGTTACTGAGAACCTAACCTAAACAACGACACCAAAAACGCAATTCTGAGACAATGGGTAACCGAGAACACATATCATTTTTATCATAAATTCTACATTTAATTTATTATTTTAACATGTAGAAGCCAGTTTTTGAATTATTTTAGCTGTTAAATCGATGGCCCCTACTAGTGAGTAAAAATTAATTCAGTTTTGAAGAAGATTGGACCTAAACTTCTTAAGTTACAGTACTTTTACTGTGCAGGGTCCAAAAAATTTTATTTAAAACATTAAAATGGCTGTAGATCGAGGGAAGTCGGGGTCAGACCTAGTACCTATGTAGAAGAATTTTATTCATAAAATAACTCATACTATACAAGCCCTATAAGTTTGTACAGACCGAAACCGGACACCCTATATATAGGTACCTTTATTGAGAACTTTTTGCATATTATGTTAATTTGGGTCTTCAAGGTAGATCTATTTGTTTGAGGCCAAAATATATATTTGGATGTAAATCGCCTGTAGGTAGGAAATTAGATAAAAATATTTAAATTTGTAAATAAAACAATGGCGGGTGTACCTATTTTATTTTAAATCTATGCATAGAAGGAGCTACACAGACTTTTCGGATAGGTAGGTACAGTGAGGTACACATCAGGTGCGTTTGCAATCCAAAAGAGATATTATTTAAATCCGTGAGGTACACCCGCCATTCTGACACTCACAATAAATGGAATCAATAAAAAAATTGACTGAGAATAACAATAGAAAGAGGAGGGTTTTGAGTGATTACGGGTTACCAAATTTAATTTATTACCTTACCGTATTTCTTACTTAATAAAAAACAAATTCAATTTTTTACCTCGGCGACCTGATACATCGTCAAGCAAATGATCAAGGAACTCAACATCACTTGGTACACTAAAGGAGGGCCGTAGATTGAAGATACGTCACTTACAGATCTGCGATGTATAAACAAAAAACTTTTACAAAAAATATCCGATTTCAACTTCGACAAGCACAGGTAGGTAGGTACCTAACAAAAAAGCACCAGTTTTTTAACCGACTTCAAAAAAGGAGGTTCTCAGTTTGACCTGTATGTACCTATGTACCTATATTTGTGCGCCATTATCTCGCGTTTGGTTGAACCGATTTTGATGCGATTTTCAGCACAGTATTTGTCAGACTTAGGAGAAGGATTTAGGAATATTAAACGCGTTTAACTGAACCGATTTTTACTTTTCGGCGTTAAAGTCGGTTCTATTTTGTTAAAAGTTATTACTTAATAAGAAAAGAATAACCAAAAACTATTCACACAGTTGAAAGTTCTGATTTATATAACAAACATAAATAAAATACAGTTGAATTGAGAACCTCCTCCTTTTTTGAAGTCGATTAGTAACGTAAAGGCCCGCATATTCAACAGTCATACTCCCGCACTAAGATCCCTATGTCGCGGGATTTAAGACGCAGTAGCAGTAACAAACGTGGCTAGAACGTTCATTTATTATACGTTTTTACTCCGTTACGGTATCTAACGAACCCTCTTGAAGGAGGCTCACTTCCAACTAGGGACATTTAAGAATATATTATGTAACTAGAGAACCGCCCGCGCTTCGCTTCGGGACCCGTAGGTAACAGCCGCGTAGGTCCCGCTCCCGTAGGAATTTAGGCTAAAAAGTAGCCTACTACTCGCTCTCTTCACTCCACCCTGTCTGAGGTGTGTGGAGCCCTCGGGACCGTTAGTTCCCCTTTGGGGGTGTCTCTCGGGGCCCGTTAAAACGGGCCGGTTCTTGGGCTGGGCCCTAAGGCCCTTGGTTGTCCATCTGTGGTTAACCAATAGGTCAAGTCCGGTGAGTGGTGGCCTTTTTACAGGCCACAGAGTCTTAAACGGGATGGGGTTCATCTTTGCGCCGCCCAGGCGATCGAGGCCCTACCGGGTGAATCCCGCTGGTGGGAAGCCCAGCAGGAGCCGATCAGCGCCGGGCGACGACTTACGAAGCCCCAGTATCAGTCAGTGCTAGGCCCGTCCCGCGCAACCAGCAAGTCACGCGGGAAGGCCCAGCGGTCCGGTGGACGGGTGTGGAGCGGCGCCAGGTCCTGCAGATGCGGGAACCGCGACGCGTCGACACGCCCGAACATGTTGCGTGCCAATCTCTCGATGAAGTCGTTCAGGCTCTCGACTCCAAGGTCCCTCTGGTCCGCTGGCACTATCCTGTTGGCTGAGCAACTTGCGGACATCAGTCAACAGGATAGTGCCAGCGGGCGGGCGGTACACTGAATACAGCCGGAGCGGGGAGTAGCCTATTACATTTGCCTATGACTTAAGTAAATTACATGTAGTATTTGACAGCGTAATTCAGAACTTGCAAATGAATTTTATTACCGCCATCTATTAACAACTCCGAAAATGAATATCTAGCAACTAACAAAACATCGATCTTCCCATGGGAATGGGATGTTTTTCCGCGGTAAAAAGTAGCCTACGTCACTCTCCACCCTCCTACCTATCCCCACACACATAAACCTTACCATATAATAGCTTTGTTGCGACGTGAAAGCGTCACAAACAAACAAACAAACAAACAAACAAACAAACACACTTTCACATTTATAATATTAGTAAGGATTTATCACATATTTATCACATATAACATCATTTAGTATTGACGAGAGCAAATACGACTGACTACTTAACAGCCTTCCGAAGCATGGAATTGCTTAAGGAACCACCACAAACCGTCATCCATCCGTGCTCGAATAGCTTTTAAATCGATGATTCGCAATTAGCACAAGCGTCCTTTTTTAAACTTACTGTTAGTTAATGTTTCACAACAATATTACCTGATCTGATAGTAAGTGACGTGATAACATGCGGCACTCCCAGTGTTGCCAACTTAACGGATTTCCCGTTAGATTTAACGGATTAGGGTCAGGTATTAACGGGAGAAAATATATTTTGACGGTTAACGGATTTTTTGACGGGAAAAATAGTTGAAAAAAAATCAAGAATTTAGTTCTAGTGTTCTAGTAACGAACTGTAGAATTTTGGTCAGAGGTAAGAAATCTGAAGGTGCAACAAACATTAATCCATTCCAACACTTATATTGTGATTTTGCTTTTACAATGTTATTGCTACCTAATTCAAACGCGGAGGTAGAAAGAGTTTTTAGTGTATTAAA
Organism: Hesperia comma; assembly: GCA_905404135.1. Taxonomy (NCBI): domain Eukaryota; kingdom Metazoa; phylum Arthropoda; class Insecta; order Lepidoptera; family Hesperiidae; genus Hesperia; species Hesperia comma. The sequence continues at coordinate 5,799,721 of FR990021.1, read as the reverse complement.
TGGAGAAAATCAAAATTGAGAAATAAAATGAATGAAAAAATGATCAACGCAATTTTCAATATTCGTTCTGCATTAAAAAGAAATGGCAAGACATGTTACACTTTTGATTTACCTCTTATTGCTATGCTAGGATCAATGCTAAACATAAAATTAAAATCAGCCATCCACCTTAACAGCTGCTCCCATAACGAGTATAATAACATCAACTGGAAGCGATGATGATGATTGTGATTTTTTGTTATAAAGTTATTTTTATGTTTTCTGTGTCTGATGACGATTGGGATTGTTTCTTTAAAACTTTTTTATATATTGACTAGTAAACCCGCTCTCGTTTCGCTTCAGGGAGCCAGCCACTTAGTAGAAGATAGCTCTCAGAAGGTGGATTTTGTTTTGACTGGTTTCGACTTTACACTTATAATTGTAGTATGACCAAATGATAAAAAAATCTATAAATTTTAACTTATTACGTTATTCCGAGGTCTAAGCTATTTTACTGCAAAGTTTCATGAAAATCCGTTCAATAGTTTTTGCGTGAAAGTGTAACAAACACATATACAAATACATCCTTACAAACTTTCGCATTTATAAAACGTATTTTTTATTTAACGGATTTTTTTGACGGACACAAAAAAAATTTGACGGATTTTTGACGGAATTTACCAACAGGTTTAACGGAATTTCGAAATTATAGTTGGCAACACTGGGCACTCCGGACCCTTTGGAGTGTTTAAATAATTTAGACCTAAATATTTTTTACTTGCGGCCTGAGATCTCTCAGCTAAAATATGTTTGTGGCCCTTACTCTGAGGTGGCCCCTTTAAAAAAAGGTTGAGTACCGCTGCTGTAACAGTAACAGCCCTTAATTCAAAGCCAATAATTTATATTCCTCTTACAGACTCCCACTTCAACCACACAGGTGAGCTGTTTCAGTTCGTGGTACTTACTATTAGATACATACTTAGACACTGAGATATGCCATTCAACAATTCGACGCATTCTAGTGTTAAGCTTCGCTTGAACTTCCCGGCGAGACGCGTTTTCACGTGGGAGTAACGCCACCGTTTCATCGAGATCGTCAAATATCTCATCGATGTGAAATATTATCATACTCATTAAGTAATAGTAGTGTAGTAATACATGAAACTGTATGTATACATACACTGAAACAAAACAAACCATGAACAACTCTTTAGACTAAGAACGCTTAATTGTAAGTATAAAATATAAAGTAGGATTATTAAAATACCTAAATTATAATAACACTACACACTCATAGCCCCACACTAGGATTCGCCGTGTCATGGATGCCATGGATAGCACACAAGACAAGGACACATACCCAGACCGAGAACGGAGAGTAATCATTCAACTTCCACCTCGCTGGGAATCGAACCTAGGACCCTCGGAACAGCGATCCGGCGTGTTAACCATTACGCCATCCGGGTCATCACCGAGTAAGTACCGACTTTATTAATTATTATTGTTATTTACACGCTTAATTTAATTACAGAGATTAATTATACTAAGTATTAAGCTTAATTAAATTAACGTTTTTCTAAACACTACGTAGCGTTCGCGTTTAGGTAGGTACCGCTACTGTTAAGAGACTCCATAAACAATACCTACTTAATACTTTCGCCACATCCGTGAGTCCCTGTAAATTTCTAAAATAACTATTTTTAATTAGAATTTGATCTGATTCTTTATACTGCACGTAATTCTACGTAATTGCAAGTTGCGACACGCACTTGGCGGCTTTTTTCCGTATCATTATTCTTAGGTACCTAGGTATTGTAGTTGTCCGGTGCTTCAATTTATGATTGAATAATTTTAATCTATTAGGTATAATTACTTAGAAATGAACCTACCACAAAACGTTTGAGGAACTATGACACAAAAGAGTAAGTCAATTGCCAAAAAAATTTCATAATTTGGTGTCCGATAGGGGTCGTCTGCAGGTAGCCACATCGGGAATATTAGTGGTCTGACCATGTATTCATTTTGTGTCGCAAACAAAGACTGATACAGTAGGGAACCCAGAGTGGACATACTGTACACAATCATAATGCTCAAGATGAACAGGAACCACCCAATACATAATTGCCATATTAACAACTGTCCGCGTAAAAATGTATCTCTGAAAAAAAAATTGGGATTAATATAATAAGGGTAGGTATGGAAAACATAAAATTATAAGTGGGTAATTACTTAAATATAAACCTAACACAAAAAGTTTGAGGAACTATGACACAAAAAAGGAAGTCATTATATTGATATTTTTATTTTTTAACAACTTTACCTACCAGAAAGTGTGCGTAACGGATAATAATGCTTCAATAATCTCCTAAATAGGTAATTATATAATTTCTTACTTGTATTTAGGTCCCAGACTACAGATGTAGATAAAATCATCGTTCATTTTATTTAACAAATTCATAATCTTATTCCTGTTATAATGTACACTGACGTATACTATGGGTACAGTGCTTATTATTAGGAAGTAACAAAAGCATTCAGTTGTGAACGAGTAGTCCTTGATATCATATCCATGGTACATAAATGATATTTCAAACCCGCATGCTATCAGCGTTAACAAGGCAGTCATGGATGGCCAAATATATCTGTGAAATAAACAAAATTATACTAATAACTGAAAAAGTTAGACATGACGTCCCTCTATATTCGGCTACTTGTGGACCCAGCGGCCGTCGTCCTGCAACAATCCTCGCTTCGCTTTCGGAGACTTGTTGCTCCGCTCCTTTAGGTCGTAGCATGATGGCCTACTGCTTTCCTCAATAAATGGACGATTCAAAACAAAAAAGATTTTTTCAAATCGGACCACCTGAGATTAGCGCATTCAAATGAACAAACAAACAAACAAACTCTTCCGCTTCATATTATTACTATATGTAAATAATATTTTATTTATAACTAGTGGACGCCCTCGCCTCACTTCGGGAAGCAAATTCTTTATGTTTACGAAATTGAGAATATTCTCCCATTTTTGCTACATTTATTACTAATGCTACGCTCCTTTTATTTTGGCTTATTGTTTTGGAATTTATAATTGCTACATTAGCTACAGGTTGTAAACGATCATATTTTGTAATGAAACATGGCATGAGACACCAAAATACCTACATTAGGTACTATGATTATCGAATTCAATGATACTTAATTATAACGTTGCATTTCGTTATCGCCATAATGAATTTTAATTATCAAGTCTAGAGTTAATCGCAAAATTACAATCAAATTACAGGCAAATCGATTGACGAAAAATAGCCATGCGTTTGGTATGTAGGTACCTACCTACCAAGCTACAAAGGAAAAAACGTTAAGTAGGTACATTTGTAGACTACTCTATACTTGAGTCGCTGAGATTATGAAATTGCCACTTCCCGATAAACACTAATTTATTGCAAGCGCTCACAGTTCAAAATTTAGCTCGCCGTCAATTCGCAATAGGTAAACCTCAATCCCAGGGGTGGAAATCTAGCATTTGTGTGGATACAATTAAACGATCTCACGGTTAAAATGATCTCACGAGTACGTATCACCAGGTAGGAATAACCCTAAATCCTAATTAGTCTAGGTCATGGTCTACCCATTTGTCTAATTTAATTGCAATCTGATAACAGTAAACAGGATAACTTTTGCCGGGCAGGCCGGACATCTTTTATTTTGGCCAAACACGCGATCAAAAAGCCTAACACTGTCGGCTTTAACCAGACCTCTGGCAACACTAGGGTAAGTACGTACTTTTACCCCATCCTACTAATATTATAAATGTGAAAGTTTGTGTATTTGTTTGTTTGTTACTCCTTCACGCAAAAACTACTGAACCGATTTTCATGAAATTTGGCACACACATAGAGGGCAACTTAGATTAACATATAGGATATTTTTTATCCCAGAAATCCCGCGGGATCGGAATTTACGCGGGAAAACCTTCTTCGCGTATGGGGTATAAATAGCTTCTAAACAAACATTAATATAAAACTAACAAGTCTGTCTTCCCGGAAATCCCGCGGGATCTGGAGTTACGCGGAATAAACTCCTGCGCGTACGAAGTAGCGGGTTGAGCTACTAGGAATAATAATATTATAAATGCGAAAGTCTGTCTGTCTGTCTGTTACGTTTTCACGGCTAAACCACCGGTCCGATTTGAATGAAATTCAGAATGAAAATAGTTGAAGACCCGGAGTCACACATAGGCAATTTTTTTTTTCAAAAATCAACCCTTAAAGGCTTAAAATAGGGGATGAAATTTTGTATGAAATATCTAACCCGCCTGACCGATTTCGATGAATTTTCCCAGGAAGATAGTTGATGACGTACCCCCTTCCCCACTTCCCCGGTTCGCGATATAAACGAATTCCACGCGGGCGAAGCCGCGGGCAAAAGCTAGTAGAGGCATAATTTCTGAAAAAAGACTCGTGCTCAAAAATGGGCCATGATGGGTTGAGATAATGAGGATGTTGATGATGAGATGATTTCCGTTATAAAATCAAATCCTATTTCCTTCCCAGGTCTCAAAAAATCTCCTTACCAAAAAGGAGAATAAGCAAAAAAATATGGAAGCTGGTCTACCTTGCAATAAAAATAAGTCATATGTTAATAGAAGGGTTATTTTATGTATTTGCATTTGTACTAGGTCGCATGTCTCCGAGTATTGTCGGATCCGAATTCTATTTAATGTACTTATACTGAGCACTCGCAGCTGAAAAGCGAGCCGAGCGAGATAGTTATAACAGGGGTCCCTGTGTCCCTTTCTAACAGGGTGACAATAAGATTTTATTATTATGAGACAAATTCAATCTTGCAATACTTCTACGGGTGTGCTATAGATCCTGATACCTGAATTTGATATAAATTGGTATGAATTGGGAGACGTAGCCAGGGTTTAGTGTGAACGTTTGAAACCATTTTGAAATCCAGGTGACGCGTTTTAAATTAATTACGACGAAAATAAATTCCACAAAAATTGCGATTTACGATTGACATTTCAATAGGTACTTACTATGCGAAACCCGCCATAACCAAAAGTTGACACCAATACCCACTAAAATAAAATCATGTTATTTTTTCATCATTGTTGCCGTTTTGAATTATATTCAGTGTTTTAAATATTTGTATACGTACGTCTAATAAGACATTAAAAATGGTTAGTTTTATAAAAATTAGAAATATATGAAGTATACATTTATTTTATCGTTCCTTTGTTTTGAAAGTAGGCGACAGATTTCTTGTCAATTTGATCTCGAGTATGAGGTTAGTTGTTAAAAATGAGTGAAATGGAAGTTAGCACAAAATTAACTAATTCTACCTGAATCTAAAAAAATAACGTACTACGATACACAAATGTTGTCAATTTGATCTAGAATAAGAGGGTAGATTATCTAAAACATGGAAGGTACAACGAAAATTATCAATGTCGTTCCGTTAATACTGTTATAACGTGAATGTGCTCTCTCTTGTTTTTTTTGACCGAGTCAATCCTTTTGTAGCAGAGGATGGGACTTATACGCAGAGAATTGAATGATTGATTAAGAGTGATAGAGATTAAGAGGTTTTTTAAAAAACAAAATTACGACAACATACCAAATTTTGCTGATGTGGTAGTGGAGTAGTAGTGGCGAAGGAATATAATACAATTGATAAATTTGTTGATTTCCATTTCGGTACTGTGAAAATGCTGTTTGCTGTCTTACAAAGAAGCGGGTGCATAGGACGGATAGACCCCCATAAGGAGGGGGGGGGGGGGGTCGGAGGGCGAAGCGCCCCGCCATAAAAAAGGATCATGCAATTAAAATGGAGGAACATTGAATTAAACGCATAGAAAACTTTGAATCTTGAGCGCTTCCGTGCTTCGGAGGGCACGTAAAGCCGTCGGTCCCGGTTGTTATCGATTGATAGCAGTCGTTAATCCAGTCGTTAAGACCTTTTAAATGAAAACTGCATGCGACTGAATTTTTTGTAATTTTTTGCTTCACGTGTATACTGCTGAGCCATTTTTTTCGCATTTCTTCAGTTATTGGGAAACTGGAATAATAGTAAGAACCTTACTCAAACACAATACAAGAATTTATAATTCATGGTCACCACAGTTGTTAGATTCACAAAAATGTCAAATCATCGACGTCATGATGACATTCATACGCTTTAACGGGTTACGGGTTATATTTATATTTTCTTTTTGGAATTTATATACCTACCTACAGCGAAATTTAAAATTTTTAAATTAATGCAATTATAATACGGTGACTTAAGCTTGTTAAATTAATAATAATACACAAGTGTTTCAAGCAAGTTAAAAAAAGTAAATTTTTGTTCAAAAATATATTTTAAACTGGCAATATGAAAGAACGAGACACAGGTACCCCTGTTGTGGTTATTTCTCTCGGCTCCGATTAGCCTCTGTGTGAGGCGCAATTTAAAATATAATTTAATGTCTTGTAATTTGGTTCATTTTCGTAATTACAAATTTTCGGAGTTATCAGTCCTGTTTTCGGAGTTATATTATGTCCATTCTATAATACGACAATAAGTTATGTATTGACAATGTCATGTCGAATAATAACAGGTTTGTTTCCAAGGCAACGAATGTTCAAACGAATTTCGACTTAATTGCACTTGATGTGCTGTAAAGCTTTGGTTTCCTAGGAAAGCGGTGCCGACATGTAGCGGCCGTAATACAGCGGTGAATGACGTCACTAGAACGTTGTCTATGTAAACCAATGATATTATACACGGAACACAGAGACACGGGAAGTGTGAAGTAGGCGTGGCACAGCGACTAACAGTATGCGGAGCTCCGCGTACTTGCCGTCATAGCTTATCTGTCACTGAGCTGCGTCGGTTGTGCATTTCGTAAATTGACATTTGCTTAAATTATAGTAATAATGCCTTACTGTGCTATTTTGGAGTGTAAGAATGATAGCAGATCAAAAAAATTATCTAACGGCGGTGTTTCATACCACATATAAGCATAGTTGTAAATTTATTTTGTAATAATTCAAATTCAAAGCAAAATTAAAAGAAAATAAATAATTTATGATTGAAAAGCTACTCTAGTCACTTAGTAATAAGGTTCGTTTTATGTTTTAAATGCTATTACTATATTTCTCGAACATTCTTTGCTACTCGATCGTAGGGATCGTAGGGATGGGGGTACAAATTTATCGATATCGGTATTTTGTAATTTTATTTACGATGTAATATCATACGACCAAGACCCGACTGATGAGGGTTAAAATGGCTATTTATAGACAAAATATCTTTTCAAATAACCTAACACAATAATTCAAATTTATAGTTAATACATATAAATAGTTAATGCCAGTTGGCAATCTGTAACAGTCAACTTGGTCAATATAATTATTTTTATGAATAATAAATTATTTGTAATATTATATTTATTTTGGTTTAGGTACACATCTTTTTAGATTTCCTAAAGACGCATAGAGAAAAGAAGACTGGCTTAATGCTACTGGGCGGGTCAATTGGTTCCCAATCAAATCTAGTACCATATGCTCAGAACATTTTTTACAAGAAGAATTCATAATTTCTAAAAAGGGGAATAGATATCTTAGAACTACAGCTATCCCAACATTAAAAATTGTTAGGTTTTTTGATCAGGTTATCATTTACATATTTTATGGGATGCAGACAATTAGCTTGCGATACGTTTTAAAATAATATAATATGACTGACTTATTTAGAATAGACTTTATAGTGAATTTTATATTATTTAATTTTTATATTTATTTAAGATACAAAATCCGATGGAAAGTCCTGGTTCTTCAAAAAGACAGGCAACTCCGACCAACATTGAAAGCGAAACAGTAACGTTTTTTGGACACGTAAATATAATTTTCATATTTTATTAGGTATAGACAATTAACTTGCAGTACGTTTTAAAAATAATACAGTGTGACAACCCTAGCGCAGCTACTTCGGAAACAATAAACAATAGGGGCCATAAACATGTCGAGTCAACAATAGAACAATAGCCGTCTCGGAAGTACGCACGACGCTTTGACCTCACGGCAATAGTCATACGGGCGAAAGTCGGTTGCAAGGAACATACTAGAACTTTTGTCGACGTGGGTCCGGACTTAGCGGGAATATTCTCGATTGCCATGAATGGTGCGTGAGTGGTATAAAAAGAGGCACTTGGTCGCCGGCAGGACATTCTAGTTTCGGAAGCGAAACCAGGAAGATACCAGCGATACCTACGAGCGATACCAGTGCGAAGTGAAGTGATTTCTACGAGCGATACAGTGTTCGACGAGTGTGTTTACGAGTACCTACGTGCATAGTGTTGTGGTGTGTACTGTGTACAGTGTGTAATTGTGTATCTACGTGTACAATAAAGTCTTTGTGGTACATTTTGGCATTTTCTCGAACCCAGTACTCCTGACACGTAACAATAATATGACTGACTCATTTAGAAAACACTTTATAGTGAATTTTATATTGTTAAAAGTGTTTGTAAAAACCTACTTCGAAGAAATATTTAAATATGTAATTTGAATTTGAATAATTAAGTTATTGTATATTATTAATGTATAGAATACTGAATATAGAAGTAATATTTAATTATTATTATACATGTTTTTTATTTCAATCATTGGTACGTAATCTAGGATCCTGACGAGGAATATAAGCGCATCTACGCGACTGGTAGCACAGCATGCCTAGGAAATACGGTTTCAACCCAGTAATGGACCCCTACTGAGCACGGGTCTCCCTTGAGGAGGCCTAGAGCATATTCCACTACGCTGCTCCAGTGCGGATTGTTGTCGAGGGGTTAAAGGCCAAGCCAACATGGCTTAAAATAACTACCAGGACCGATGGCTTTACGTGCTCTCCTAAGCACGAAAGCGCTTAAGAAGTTTTCGCCACTAGCTATAGCCACTAACTACCGACCGCGGCCACTCTTACTTAACACTTAGAAGCCAGGAAATATATTATTCCACGAAAATAAATTTTGCTTATTTGTCTAAAGTTAAGGTTGAAATGCATTCCAATTCACATCGGCATTGTTTTTGTAACTAAGGTACGTTGAGTGATATTGAAATTTCATTTATCGACATACAAAAGTATATCTTATTTTGACGGTAAAACATGCGCAGCTTATTATTCCGTGACTTAGTTTAGTTAGCTATAGTTGATAAAAATAGGTCGCGTCTTCGCCTTACAATGTCTGCGATACAAGCTTTCAAAAATTTGAGTACGTTTTAAGTAACATTTCGGGTCTACGCCTTGTAGCGTACAAAGTTCGATATCAATATCGATAATTTTCGATAACGCGGAAAAAGCACCACGCACATCTCTAAGCCTAAACCAATGCAGGATGATGTTGCTAACCAAAAATATAACTTACTACTTATACCCTTAAGGTCTTTATTATAGATTCTTGTCACGACATCTAGTGTTCAAAAGACGAAATTATTTAATGACACGTTGACACGTTGACATGTATTGCCACAGTTTGCAATTTCAAGTTCAACCTTATCAGCAATAAAATTAAGTATATAATTACTTTACACGTAGTACACTGCCATCTAGATGTGGATAGAAAAACTTGAAAAGCATTATGATCTTAATTGTTAACGGTATATGGTCACTAAATAAGACATGGAAAAATAAGACCTAATACCAAAATTTTAAGGTGCATTGTCAACTATAAACAGTGGGTTTCTCAGACCATTCGTAGTTGACATGTAGTTACCAATGAAAATGTAAGTTTCTTAGTTGTGTAAACAATACGATTATGGATTTACTTGTGTAGGATGGCTAGGACGGTTCCCATACTAATCAACACTTGTACCATTTCCACTGGTATGTCTCTGTGTTCCGTGATATTATACCGCCGCCACCGCCATTTCGTTTACATCAATGATATAATTTATTCATTGATGTAAACGAAATGGCGCGGTTTCCTAGGGAGCGGTAACTGCCACCGTAACGTCAAAAAGCTGTACCGGCGCCATTTGCATGACCGCATGACGGCCGTCTTGTCGACACCGATGGTTTGGTTGTGGTTTGGTCAACGTTTTATTGATAGCGGTGAAGCTATTTTTAATATGTACAGTCCGCCCAACTTAACTCTGAAATGGCAAAAATTGGAACTAACGAAAAGTCATTCATAAGTACGTTGTGTTCATTCATCTGTCAGTTACTAGTGTGCAATGATTGGTCAAATGAATGTCAAATGCGTCCGACAGCGCCTCTTTCGTTTCAGTCTTAAGTTGGGTTTACTATATTTGTGTTTTTTTTTCGGAACATTGTCAAAAAAATAAAAAGTAAAGGAAAAAGTCAACTAAAACAGAATTGGTAGCGTGAAAGTGGAGAAATATTAAATTCTGATGAATTATTAATTATTAAAATGACTGACGGTGTGTCAAAACGGCCGTGGAACTTTTTACAAAAAGATAACCGACTTCAAAGTCGACATAACTCAAAAACCACTCGCAAATGTCGCTCCAATGTATAAGGAACCACACGAAAAGTAGGTACCTAAGTACTTCATTTCGAACAAAAAAAGAATCATCAAAATCAGAATACCCAATTAAAATAATTTAAATAATCAGATTTCATTACAAAATATAAAAACCTCATATTGCCTCAAATACATTTTTATGAAAAAAATATTTCGTGGTTGGTTTAGCCCCACTACTGATCAGCCAGGGCTGCACTACTCTGTTGGGGTATAATAGGAGAGCTATGTGACAAGTTTTCAGCTAGCCTCAATTACCTACCCAAAATTGGTGCCAGCTCTTCACTACATAGTATAAAACAAAGTCGCTATTTTTGTCCGTCTGTTTGTTTGTTTGTCTGTATGCTTAAATCTTTAAAATTACGCAACGGATTTTGATGCGGTTTTTTGTAATAGGTAGAGTGATTCAAGAGGAAGGTTTTTATGTATAATACATGCATATATTCCCACGAGAACGGGATCCACGCGGGTGAAACCGCGGGCGGTCCGCTAGTCTACTATTAATTTATGACGGGCACACCATAAGTACCAGATTATCGATACAACTTGAGCACAAGTACCAATAGTACGTCGTCCTGTTAAGCAGGTACAATAATATTGTAGGTATAATAGTGTTGATAATATTATTGATTAAAATATGTATAACAATAATATTAACTGGCTTGAGCATACTCATGTTTGCATGGCTGTATCTCCAAACGGACAAAGATTTAGGGAAACTTCCAATAGTACATAAATATTGATGTAAGTACTATTTTATCCCAAGCTGAAAATGTGCTACTCATTTTTATTGGACTGTAGACCAAAATCCCCATTTTCCTTTGATGTAAATCGATTCTGCGGGTTACTTAAGTGTGCAAAGATAGCATAGCACAGAGAGACAGCCTTAGTTATATTTGCATTTATAATATTTCAATGGGTTAATCACATTCAATGCATAGCGGTGCAGTAAAAAAACACTTTCACGAGAAACAAAACGTGTTGTGAGTGTATTGTCCCAGTCCATTTCTCTCCCAAGTTTCACTTAGGTACGATCATGAAGCAAATATAGAGCTTCATGGGTACCTACGATGCTGAATTTTCTCTTTGGAGTTGACACGGCATCGACATAAATAGGTACATTATCAACTCACCTCAAATATGAGTCTCTGTTATTAAAAAATATTCCATTAAACACAAGGAATATTCGAATCTGCGGATGAAACTTGTATAAATCAATATTCTGAGCGTCATATTCGAAGTCCTCTTTTGTGAAAAGCTTCTTCAAAGTTTGAAAAATCATTTCTAAAGTGACGTGAGAGCACTGAATTTTTCAGCACAATAGCCTTGTTTTGAAATATACAGATATATTATGATATATCCAACATTATTAAGTATCTAGGTTTATCAAAAATTATGAATAATTAGCTCATGTCCCCAATTACTCGTAAGTATACCTAATAGGTAACCAATTTACATGAGTTACGGTTTTTATTATGCACTTATTCATGTTATTATTACTCGTTCACGACTATTAACTGTAATTGAATTACAATTAATTGAAACTGCGTATTCTTTTAAATTGGATATTGCAATTTTACTATATTACCTACCGTCTTAAATAGTCTTCAAACTTTTTTTTTAGATTTTACACATAATGTAGCTGGATCTAAAATGTAATTAATAATGGAAATACCAATGATGTTTTAAATATCTAGATTGAGCGTCGCCCTACAATGAAAACAAAAAAAAACAAGGCAACATTATCAAGCATGTGTGCGTGTAGGCGATGTTTTTCACGTTCATTTATTGTCTATGTGTGCGTAATCTGTGCCTAATGATATAAAAGTTGAGGCCAACAGTTGGCCACAACTTTTTGACACGTTTTCGCGGATTCGATGTTCCATCTAGATATTTACTTAATACATCTTTGGGAAATACTTACCAATTTATTTACCATAGCTCGCCACGGCTAAGTGATCCTAAATAGTTGGATCATTGGACGGGTGACCGCAAGTGGTATTAATTAACTTTTTTACAAAAAATTACCGACTTCAAAACCTAAGTAGAGATAATACAAAAATGACCCGTCAGGTGTTGCTCAATTTATATGGAACCAGACTTGAAGCACCTTTCGAATACAAAAAGAATTATTAAAATCGATTCACAGTGTAAAGTAATTTAAGGTAACACACAAATACACAAATATAAAAAAAACCTTTTTAAGCAGACTCCAAAAACAACAGGAGGTTCATAATTGTCACTTTTTTTTCTTATGTTAATATTAGTCTTCTTTGTTTGTTACCTAAAATATTATTTTTATATGATTATGTGATTATGTACAACAGAGGATAGTCAGATGAAGATGAAGCCATCGTATTTTTTTATGTCAGTGTTTGAAAGTTAAGAACACAATTGAATTTCTCTTTTGTCAAAAACTTTATCAACAATATTCCGGTCAGTCGTGAACAGGATGTGCAATATGCGAATGTCTGATACTGATAACTAGGTATTGTCCGAAGTAAATGCAGTTGTTGATTGTTGTTACCATTAATTATATTGGGAACGACGCACCTTATCGTTGTGGACGTATGGTAGTTAGGCGAGAAAAAGTGTAAGATTTTTTCGACACGACGCATGCTGTTGGTTATGCCTAATAATTGAGCTCGCTTATTGTTTCAAAACAGGTAAGTATCATGGTTGCAGTTATTCCAGCTGGTAGGTCATGTATGTCAGCCAGGGTCACCGTTTCTTGAAGAACCCCATTATTTAATCTTATGAATTATTGTATTTTTAATTAAACGATTCGTAAAATCAAAGAAGCTCTGAATTCGACTTTATTTATATGTCTTATACCTACTTTTTAACTGATTTTGATAATTATTTTTATCATCTAGGTATAATGCCTAGGTACATTCTATTATCTAACTAATGGCCAATCACAAGGTCAACGAACGACACAATTACAAGTAATTAATAGTAAATATTGATACTTCTAATACACGAGATAACCTAATGCTACGTAGGTAGGTAGAGTCGTTTTTTATATTGTATTGTGGCATGCAAACAAACACAAACTAGAGCTACCTGGTGATAGCTGGCCAGAGAAGCATCAATAAATATACCAAATGCTCTCATCACTGAAATCAAAGCTAGTTCTTCAGCACTTTGACAATACTTTGAAATCAAACTGCCACTGCAACTGCAACTAACGGTGGGGCAGGGTGGGGCACTTGCCCCACGCTGGTCTGACCTGAGTTACCTTACAGGCACCTAACCAATCCTAAAAAATTAAATTATCCAGGCACAAACTACCTAAATAAAAACCGAAAGTTAACACTTGACAGTCGCCTGGGGTTAATTGTTTCACCTAACCGCTAGCATGTTGCATATCAGGCCTGGGCATCAGCGTACTCTTTGAAGAATTCATCTGCCCCAAAGCTTAAGAAAAAGCGCTTTGACATGGGGTTCTTCGAGAAAGGTGTAAAAAGAGCTCTCCTTCAGGCCCGGCGTTGCACTGGTGACTCTGGTGGCCACTTACCATCAGGTGGCTCGTCACGTCATCCCTTCAAGCTATAAAAAACCGCAGGTATAGTTTGCTAGTTATGGATATACCTATTATTTCAGAAAGTTGTCCCACCTTGAGCCCATGGCTGGCTGCGCCCATGAGTCATCTACCAAACTTTTATTGATGCTGTTTGTAGGTAAATGCACTCTATATGTGAGATAATTTTAGGTTTGAAATTAAAGATACGCATATATTGCCATAAAATTATCGATTTCTCAAAACTTTGAAGACCGGTAGAGATCTAAAGATGTACTTACTTTATTTTAGTAATCTACAATCGTAAATACGTAACTTTTGGTTAGGAAAACCAAAATAGTAACTACAAAAACCTTATAAGATGTGCATATTTTTGAAATGGTCTTTTCACGATCTTTCACTTGACATCTATATTGCTAAGGTAAGAAAAAAACAAACCTACCCCAACTGATGCAGTCGTGTAAAAAACGTTTTTTCGGGACTCCTTAGAATTTCTCTTGGGATTTGTCATCCTTGTGTCCAAAGTGAATCCTTTGCTTCGGTGTGCTGAATATATGAACTAATTACCTATAGCTTGTCTTCCTTGCATTATGAGGGGAGACCAGGAGACACGTGAGTATCGTGACCAGTAGTGGGACATAAGGTAGGTTCTAATATGAGGATTTGTGAAAAATGAGGCAAGATAATGTAGAGTGGAGTAGTAGATAACATAATGTATACTTTCGTATATGAAACAATGCACAATTTTATTTACAAAATTGACTGGTCCGAAGATTTGGATAAAAAAATACATCAATATCAAGATAACCTTATACTAAGTTGATGTTTGGTGAAGCGGTGTGAAATGATAATATAGGTATGTATTTATCGCCAACACTGATTAATATAGTAGTCCTCCGCAAACTATCCTCCGATACGCTCGGTCACAATGATCGGGGAAGTTATATCAGTTTTCTTATTAATATTCTGGCTAGTGAAAGTTTATAAAGATGCGTATAGGAAACCAGTGGAGAATTTTCCCCCGGGTAAGATTGGGCTTAAGATTTTTGTATTATTAATAATTTATTAAAAAAATTATAAAAGAAGCAGTGAAGGTACCTAACTAAATTGGCTCCAATTTAAGTGCTAAGATGTTCTAACAAAGTTGAATTCAAGTCAAAGTTTCACTGTTCGTGGTGCACTTTTGTGCTAGAGGCCATCCTTTGTATTGAAAGTCGCAGAATTACATGACCCAGTAGGTATAATTCCGAGAACTTGAATGGATGTTAGCGTTCTTGTAACCGATTAGCAAGTTAGGTACCACTCTTTTTCTGGAGTGGACTGTGAGATATTTTCACATATTCTAGTCGCAGTATCGTAGGGCCATCAAGTTTAGTGCGGGTATCCTGTTTCCTTTGGTTGTTAGTGCATAGATAAATGTACTTACTTACTTAATTTTTGTGTTTATTACTGAGGTCTAGGAGCGATAAGTAATATCTTTATACCAAAAATAATCGATTTCAACTACGACAAGTACAAATAGCATAAAATCTACTCGCTAGGTGTCGCTAAAATTCATATAGAACCAAACGACAAGCACCAAATTTTGAGGTAACCAATCGAAAGTTCTGATGTAACAAATGTGAAATAAATACTGAGAACCTCCTCCTTTTTTAAGTCTGTTAATAGTCAGAACAATGGTTTGGTATTCTGGTTGTTTGTGGGTTATGATACTTACTAAATAACTCTAACAAAAGCATCATCATTCCATCAGAGACGTTTTGTTTCGGTATAAACAACAGTTGCCAAATACGCAACTTACACGTAGATAGTATGAACTCTTCTTATCGCTTTTTAGTTAATCATCGCAATTAGTTGGTAAACAATTTACCAACGCATTGCCTTTCATTGTTTATGAGAAATATGAACTTATCACTTAAAATATACAAGAACCTAAGGTCAAATTATTGCAAAATAATCGGTGAACAACAATGATCAGAATTTACAACGATTGTCTTTGCTACAGGTCCCCCGAGTTTACCAATATGGGGAGCATACTTTATCATAGCAGCAAAAGAAATTAACAATCTGGGAGGTGCCATAAGGAAATTCGCTGCTGAATATAAAACCAAGGTATTGGGGATGTACCTAGGAGCCTTCCCGTCAGTAGTGGTCAACGATCCTGCTCTTATTAAGGAAGTGCTTAACAGAGAAGAATTCGATGGACGCATGGATATTATTGTCGGCAGGTTAAGGGGTTTCTGGAAGAGGCTAGGTAAGAATGAAAAAATATTAATCAGTATCTTATTCCCTTTCAAGTTACGAGTCTACTAATCGATCTATAGATACTAATCGAACTGTAGATCGATGTTCGAAAAAAGTTGCAGTAAATGTCATGCGATATGAATGTTTACAAACCTACATTGAAAACTTAAGCTACTTTATTCATTAAACTCCAACGACATGAATTCATGTCATGAAACCCATAGTACGTTCGCTTCGCTGGAATCCAAAGGGTAAAACAGTTAAGTAATAATTAATAATTAAGTAAACTTTTGACTATAAAGGCAGAAAGCCGCTTGTAATTGCAATTAACTACAATGTAAAATATCTAATGGTAGGTAGGTATTAGTACCTATAGTTACTGTTGCATCATACAATCAATAGATCAATACACCGATAATCCCATACCTTGTGTGTACAGCTATTAATGTTCTTATTTTGTTTAAATATAGGCACATACTTAGCCGTTTCAATATAAATATCATAACTTGGAATCTTTAACATAAACAAATACATACATACATTTAAGTCCGATCTTTGAACAAATATTTTCAATAATGAGAAATATTAAGTATCTACGTCAACAGCTAGACCCTAGATGCATAAGGGCGGAAGTCCATTTTGCCAACTTTACAGGAGAGACTAAAATAAAATTGAAATTTAATCGGCAGATATTTTAATAACTATAAACAAAACGTTAATTATGTCATTGCCTATATTTAGCACAAGTGAGTACTTTCTTAACTTAATTATTAAAATTATGAAACAAAGTCTCTAAATTTGTTAAAAATGAATTTTTTTTAAAAAATGATGACATCCGATTTTATGACAAAAAAAAACGTATATTATTTGTTCAACAGTATTTTTATGTGCACATACGACTTAATGCCCCCAATTTTCGTAATTAAATGAGATTTGTTTTTCCAAATACAACGTTATGCCACAATAAAAAGTAAACGTTTTATTGAAACTGAATCAGACGTAATTGTAAATGCGACGTAATTTTGTTATATTATTTTCATCAAAAAGTCGGATATCCCATAACAACAAAATTACTATTCTTTTAAAATCAATTATAATAATTAGAATAATAGTGACAGTAATTTAAATAAACGTTAAAAACATTAAAATATTAATATTTTAATTAGTCACTTGCTGGAAAGTCTGGGACATTTCCGTTATGAGGAAGATTTTTATAGTAGGCATGAAATTCCTGAGGAACCCATGTCAAAAGACTCATTAGATAATTGTATTTATGAAAAAAATCGTGTGGACAGAGGAGTGAACGCTGAACATCTTTTATCCCAGACGTTTTTTTAGGAAATGTTTAGATTCGCGAAAAAAAAATATTGAAGAAAAAAATGTATGGAGCAAAACTGAAATATGCTTTTGTCTCGAAATTTTCGAAACTGTTAGCAATGAAACCTTTTTTAAATTATTGTTTTACATTTTTTTGGTAATTCCACAAAGAAATTTTTCGCATTCACTTGCAGCCTTGGCCGTAATAACTTCAATATTTTTATTCCAACTATTTGCGACTATATAATGACTCTTGTAGTTGCGCGCATATGAACTAAGTAAATCTTTTGTATGCACTTGCAGCTTAAGAGTTTATGCGCAGTTTAACTTAAATATGTGATAAAAAAACACGAAATCACTACTTTTTCGTCTATTAAGTAATTGTTCATATCAACACAGATATCACATGACAAAACAACTTAATCATTGAAAAAACTGCAGAATTCTTTACAGTAGGTAGGTTTACTTTTTTAATTAAATTTAATACATTTTTTTTTAAATTTTACATTAGTAATAGTACGAAAACAAGAATAATAAAAAAATATCTCCCTCAAATGTTTTGAAGACCTATGCGATTGTCAACACTCCATACGTGGATTCGAGTGGAGTGCACGAAATGAAAACAAGAACCTGAAGAAGTTTCGAAAGAACATGGTGCAGTCTGTCAATATCGATGGATTCCATGGATACTACAGGGAGACCGCTGTGCTCTTTTTATATCACTCCCCCTGGTAAAACGTGCCTTTCATCGTACACAAAACACAAAATGCCCATCGAAATTTTGTCAGAAGAAGCAGCAGAAGCAAGAAATAAGGACTTCCGAAATATCAGAGAGCGGCACACGAGGAAAACAGGAAGATTGCAAAATAATGAAGACATTATGCACAATTTTTTGATATTTTTGATCTGAAACCCAAATATTATACCAATATGAATTCATCAAGTATTTTTCCAGAAGCTTTACAGTTATTAGTTACAGAATAAGTACTAGAAGTTGAAGAAGAAGTAGAAATGGAAATTGATGACGAAGCTCCACGAAATGTGATTATGTTGTTCTGTCGATTTTAACATAGTATTATTACTAAAAAATAAAATTTCAGTGCACCTTGAACTCATGTTTTCGTCAAGCCATCACCAATGATAATGCCCGATGTCGCTAACTTTTGCGCGCTAAATTTTAAATAGTTCACATACATAACGATTTATTTTCACATCGGCCCACCGTTACATTTACAAAGTTATTGAAATAAAAGGCATAAAATCGTATCTCTGTATCTGTTCTGATATTATTCAAAGGGATCTTAGATGCATTATGTCGGAAGTTTAATTAAGAAGAATATTTTATATAACTGTTTGGGCCATAAAGGCGTAACTCCTGTTACGTAGTTCTGGCGCGAATAAAAGTTTGGGGCATAAGGGCCAAATTTACAATCCATCAAATGAAACATGGAGCAATGTATACGCAGAGAGACGGAAGTGAAAAAAAAACCTTTTGCTTCCAATGATTTTTGAAAAGCTGTTAGAACCGACATTATGCACTAAATTATCTCAGGCCAGGAAAGGGATAGAAATACCATTGTTAGTTGTATAGAAAGAGGAAGAAGAGCTTTTCTTTGTGGAACAATAAAAACTTTTTGCCAGATCTACACATCCGCCCTTATGCATCTGGGGTCTAGAGTTTACAGTTTTACAGTATTGATTCTACAATCGTCACGAACTTCGTTTGAATTCGTACGAAAAATAAAGTCTTCTAAAATTCTTGAATTGTGTATTTTGTCGTGTATGCAATAGGTATGCATATCATAGTCTGTATTATGTAGGTATTTTAAGCATCCAAAAAGGTAAAGTTGCAGCTCAGGTTGACTGTTTTGAGCCTTGTGTTGTTTTTGTGCATCAGTTAAATTGGGATTGTGCCTTGGTACTTAGGTAATTATGTTTCCCCGTGAGGATAAAACCTCAGATTATAGAACCAAAATAATCTGAGGATAAAACACGTTCGCTTACGACATACTTAGCCCCTAAAAGTCACTAAAATAAGTATTTCTTTCGGCGTTTTTTTATTGTGAAGTGACAACAACATTCATCAAATTTTTTTTCTTTTCAGGCATATTCTTTACCGATGATTATTTCTGGCATGTGCAGAGAAGGTTTTCCCTTCGATATATGAGAGACTTTGGGTTTGGTCGACGAGATGCAATCCTGGAGAGCGTTATCGACCATGAGATTAGGGAAATGATAGACATGATCTCTACAGGGCCAAAGTATCCTGCGGAAAAGGTAACATTATAAACAACTAAACATGAGTTCTAAATGTCTACTGCTAGTTTGTCATCAATTAAATCAATAGGTAGGGTAGACTGGGTACGTTTGAAACACAGGACGGTTGAAACAAGTCGAATATCTCGCTAATGGTTGAGCCTGCGGTAAAGAGTTCAAGGGGAAAAAGAAGCAGGTAACAGGTCCAAACCCGAATTTAAGGGTGACAATGGTCACCGAGTGCTATGTATTTTTATAAATAGGCATATTGTATTTTGATACCCAAAAGGAAGTATTTTTCTCCCGAGTTTTATGTTATTATTATGTTAATCTGTTCAAGAGCAAATATTGAGTGTTAATTTATGATTTAGGTGAAGTTTATAGAATACGGAATGATGACTAGTTATTATTACCATTACTATAAACTTTCTTTTACCAAAATTCTAGTTGGGGACGGTTGAAACAGTACGTGTGGGTACAGGTGAAAAAAAACCGTATAATTTTGTCTTGTTTACTCAATGCCGAGTTCGCATAATAAATTCTTTTAGAAGGCAGATTGAGTTATCTTGATTTGGATTGCCCTTTTGTAGATAACGAACCACTCTTCAATTTAACATGTCATCATAATCGTTTTGTTGATAAACAAAAATATTACGAACAATTAAAGCCAAATCATTTCAACCGTACCGTCTACCCTACCTACTCCGATTAAATTAAATTCAAATGAAAAATAGCTTACTCAGGCAGGAATTTTAGATGAAGGAACTTATTATGTACCTATCTAATAAGTGTTTCGTATGTTTTTTTCTTATAAACCTTAATGCTTATTATTTAGGACTCTAGGAATCAATCTACCTACCACATAATAATACCTATAGCCTCACTTCAATTGACAATGTTTCTAGTACCTACCTATTGAGAGTTATTAATACGTACCTACCTATTCTACAAGTATTTCACATCGAGTCATTATTTCAGGAACTTGTAAAAGGTGATTTGATAAGTTTACCTCACATTTTCGCGGTGCCATTTATAAATGGATTACTCCATGTGTTCAGTCGTATGACGGTACCCAGACGAGATTACCACGTGCTGTGGGAATTAGCAAGGAAAGGTGTGCTCTTCCAAACTGGCTCCAACGATTTTGGAGGGGCGCTTTCGTTGACTCCATGGTTGAAGGACGTTATGCCAAAATTGAGTGGTTATTCAGCATTGAAGACAGGCAACGAAGGGATACGAGACTTTATGACGGTAGGTAATAAAATGTTTAGTGTCTAGTTCTCTACCACCACAATTTTAGGACTATTAAACGATGAAACGACGCCTTCAGCAAAATATGCACATGTTGATAGCAAAAACTGGTGTCATTAAATTTTTTATACTTCAATGTTTTACTAATTAGTCGGATTAACGAATTCAAATTAAAATCATTTATTCAAAGTTATCATACTAATTTCCGTAATTGTTTTGTTGGGGGCTGAGAGCAGGGGGCGGGGTCTATTTGCGCTGGGAGAGTAAAATGAAAAATTTTGCAAATGATGGTTAGACACCTATACCTACTTACGTGATTTTACCTTCTTAACCCTCTGATCATGTTTTTGAACAAACTTTCTAAATAAAAAATATAATAAATTATTAAATACCAGGGCGGTGCGGTGGTGCCCAAGGGTTATCTATGGTTTAGTCGTCCAAGTCACCAATATTATCATAATATGTAGGTATAATATTACCGTGTCCAAGTATTTGGCAACAGAAATGTTCGATCCAGTGTAGGTACGTGTCACACAGTATAATTGCTTTGAGATTTATAGGATTAAAAAATATAACATATTCAAGATAGGTACAACAACCATGTATACATTTGGCATTCAAATAAGTGCAATATATTTACAGAAACTAGTCGAAGAGGCAATACCGACTTACGACGAAGCCCATGATCGGCATTTCCTTGATGTTTACATCAGAAAAATGAAGGAGGAAATGAAGACTAAGAATAGGACAACATTTTCTGGTAAGAAAGATAATTTTGTCATGTTTCGTTTAGTGATCCTAGTAAACACTTGTTAATCTATATATCTAAGTATATAAAAACTCTTGCGTTACTGAGTGATTGACTGACAGACAACGCACAGCCGAAACTACTGAATGGAAGAAGCTAAAATTTGGCATGTATGTTCCTTGGGGAGGGTAGGGGAGCACTAAGAGAGGATTTTTGGAAATTCCACCCCGAAGGGGGTGAAATAGGGGGGTGAAGTTAAAGCGAAGCTTGCGGGCGGAAGCTAGTTTATAATAAACCAGCTATGCCCGCTGTCACAAAGTTTTTCCTGAGTAAATCCCGACCCGAAAACGAAACGAAAGAAAAAGAAGTTAGGTACTGTGCGTTAACCATACGTGATAAGAGACGTAGGTAATATCGGAGATTGATCGGAGACTTTTTTGTAGTATTTTCGTAGATCTACAATTTTCTAGTATCTAGTACATTAATGTATCTATCTCTGCTGGTTTACGCGGCGCACGCGGGCAAAGCTACCGAGATTTTTTAGAACCTCGCGCCTTATTCAAAAATAATCTTTATATTTCGGTCAATTTGCATAATACCTTTATATGTATACCTACGATTACCTAACCGCAACCTTTTTCAAGAATTGCACAAATCTTTTAGTAAAAACCGTACAAAAATCAGTTCAGTAGATTTTAAGAAAATCGACCACATACCTACAACTTTTACGGATTTTTAAAAAATATGTACTGTTATAGCTATTGCTAAGGAGGAGCAAACGCACAAATTAACACAAACCGACATAGGTACAAATAGAATTCTAAATCGTTATTATGGAATCTATAGCGTATAAAGACTTTTACCTATTAATACTTTTTCAAAAATATCGCCCATTAAATCGGACACTTACTACAGTTTCTTTATACTTTAGCACATGAGTAGAAAAACGGAACAGAGACAAAGCTTCAAACAACCGCGCGAATCGATTGCACTACTACAAGTACGCGGGGCATGTGTGTGTGATCACTGGCCGCTTGTCGCGTACGCAGCGATTCTGGAAAAAACCAGTTTGCGCTTGCACAGCCAGTTGACAATCTCAGGGTCTAGGCCGGTCTGTGCGACGCACGTTGTTTGTTTTGTTAGTTGCAAGTTTGAATATTTTAATATAAAACGTAATATTGTATAACGTATAGTTGGGCCATTTTAATAGGCCACATTTGACAGTTCGTCAAAATTTTCCGAAGTAACCTTGTAAGGGAGGCACCCCATAGTATCTAATACATTCCATACTAGATATTGTTAAACTTTTTACACTTAAAAGTAAGGAACTGACGTCGTTACAAAGTTACGTCAGTGCACTCTTTTTCTTTTTAAATATCAGGGATGGTACCGAAAGAAACAGATGAGTAGATAAGTTGAATTCGAGAAGTCGAACTAATCGTCAAAAAGTATTTCACGATTACAAAATAAAATGTATTTTAATACAAACAAAATTAACTTTATTACATTTTAGGCCAAAAAATATGTAATTATTCATTTATATCTCGGAGACACTTGTCAGGATGGTGGTATAATGCTCCGATTATCAGGTTGTAAGGTGAAAAATAAAACACAGTGGGCGTTCAATACGTGTCTTCATGATTTAAATTGGGTTTACACAGTTTAACTTAATTTGATTAAAGCTTTTAGGTTATGTTAAAACGTGATACGACTGAAATACACTTAGAGAAACGTTATGCCGTCGGGCATAGGTACAACGCAGTATAGGATTTTATTACAAAGTACACTAGTTAACTTAATGCGACCGTTCAGCTCGACGTCTGCTCGAGAAGTCCCCGCTGTTCGTAGCCGACACCACAGGTGCCCTCTGTTGGGTTCCCCCTCTCCGATACCCCATCGAGTGACGTTTACAATTCGTACAGTGTTGCCATTTAAATTACAGTTCCGGATTTACGTTTTATTCAAAGTTTAATGATTTATTTAGTTTGATTTTAATCTAATTTTATTTCCGTCTCCGACACGGCCATTCTGACTAGCACACGTCCTCGTGTGATGCCTTTTACTTTAGGTTACAACAAAGCTCTAATTTTATTTTATTCAGCAAAAGCTACTAATTTTAAACGAGACTACAAATTTAATTTGAGCAACAAGTTTTAAGATTACTTAAAATTTCTTTGATTGAACGCCAAGTTTTTGTTTAAAGTTTTTTTTGCATTTATTTTTAGCCCTAACTACCTACACTCCCGCCGCGCCGTTTCCGGTGTCGCTATGGAGAAGAAGACGGCTAAACGAACTCCATAACATGACACTTGTTTAGAGCAAAATTACCAAATTTATTATTAACGCGGGTTTGTTTTTAACGTTTAACGCAATACGTCGTCGTACAATCGTCGTAAAACTGGATGACTCGATCGGCTGTGGTGTCGGAATTTACCTGTAACAATAAACACAAACGAAAGTATCTCTTAAAGCTCGGCCCTTCCTGACGTAAGTGGGCAGGGAATAAAAACAACTTTATCAAATCATTAGAAATTTTGAAAATCATAACAGATTATTTCTCTCAAAGGCCAAAGCTGACATGTCGATCAACACCCATACTCATTCAAATAAGTAGGAAACTCATTGAAATATTGCAGTGCTCGCACTCTGACCTCCATCCGGTTCTGATCATCACCCTTATAACCTCCATCCGGTCATAAGCATCAACCCAATAGGCAACCTTTATCCAGTCACCTCCGCATGTAACATCCATCCGGTTACAAATACTACACCACCCCGATGATCATTTCGAACTTTTATCAAAAATAATCTTAAAAAGGTTTGTTCAACATGTCGCTTTATTTAGCCTATCACATTACAGATTAATCCACAACAAACTTTAGATTTCTCATAAAAGTTACTTTTCTCAAAAGTTATCATTTTTCAAACAAGGTGACTTATCGAACGGTACTCAAGTACAATCAGTACTTCTGTCCAGAAATAACATTCAAACCGTATACATAGCTAAGGGCTATACATTTTTTCAAAGTAACAAAACCATTCAATTACAATTTCAAAAGTTCCGTTCGACAAGTTGACCGAAAACTAAATCTCTCAAAAATAAAGAAATCTTTGAAATTGAATGAAATTTACGTCTTGAAAACAAATTTTAATTC
Organism: Hesperia comma; assembly: GCA_905404135.1. Classification (NCBI taxonomy): domain Eukaryota; kingdom Metazoa; phylum Arthropoda; class Insecta; order Lepidoptera; family Hesperiidae; genus Hesperia; species Hesperia comma. The sequence continues at coordinate 5,774,720 of FR990021.1, read as the reverse complement.
ATTTCTCCTTTAAGCTATCAGAAAATAGACTGAACGATACAGATCACCTGTTATGTTGCGTCCGATCTGCGGCTGCCAGTTGCCAGAGCTTCCTCCTTCAATGTCACACGAATGAACTCCAGGAAGCCCACGAGTGCACGCACGCAACCGTCGATTCGGCTCCAGACAACACATGTGTAACCTGCGTGTGCTGCTGCCTGTGCATCCTCGAAAACTTATCTGAAAACAGAACGATGCACATTGCATCGTCACATGTGAGATTACTTCAAAACTCATTGGTTTCACAAGGTAAACCAAAACCAATCGAAGTGCGCTGCACTTGCAACTAAAATAATTGGGGAACTGATTGTATCCAACTGCTACTTTAATTAAAAATTTCACTAAACTTCCACAAACTGCTATTGATTTTTTTTTTCAGCAAATAGAAAATGATGAAAGATTTTAATTGTTATCTTTTGTCACTGTTCATTAATTGCAAGACACAACAAAAGGTCATATTTTCACAAGGAACGAAAATAAAATGGAAGTTATAAAACTCCAACACACCAGATGTGACCAAATAAAACTTTGTCATACCAAAAACGCCGTTTCACTTTTACCTCGTCCAGCCGTTACTATATCTAGGCAATGTCACCCTTGGTTGCAGACAGGAACCAGAAAAGGTCTTGGTCTCCAGTTCCTTATAACCTAGAAACGCTTCCCAAACGCATCATAAATCCGACGTAAACACTTACGCCGACTTTATTTATTTCGAAAATATAGTGACTAAAGCGGGTAAGAATCCAACTAATTCGTCTGTAATAACTCTAACGACAATGTTTTGGATCATTAGATAACGCTTACACAATATTCAAAATCAACAATGAACTACGCGGGTATTTAGAACATCGAAATTATTTTGTCACATAGTAAATAAAACTTTGAAAATTGTATTGTGTTTCACTTTTAAAACAACGCGAACTAATGAGCAACTAATTCGATCGACGTCACCAATGAACAACCAAACCGTTCACCTTTTAAAAACTAGCTTACGCTTTTATTGTTATTATTGTTGTAGGCTTTTATTATCGTTGTAGGTACTCGATAAATGGAATAAATACTTCGTCAAGTTGAGCACAAAAACTATTTTGTGTGTGTTTATCTTTCTCCAATTAATCCTTTTCAGCGTTAAGCGGCGCACCAAATAACCGAAAACCAAAATAACTATCACGAACATTACACGTTTGATAAAAGTCACTGGACTGTGCGTCATATCTCGTTATCAATTAAAAATTGTACCAACACGGAATGCATAATAAAATGCCTGACTTTAAAACGTTTGTTTTTCTTTTCGACCAGACTACCAAATCTAATCTATGTACCCCCTTTATCTTTAACAATTTTATGAACGTAGATTAATTATTATTGTAACCAAATCACAAATGGATTGCAAAACAACATTGATAACAAAATCGCCACTAATTCATTACACGTAAATTCTACAGCCGTGAGCCAAGTACCATCGTCGTTATCATAACCAAAACTGTACGCATACTCTACCAAAATAACAAGTTACACTTGAGTTTATTGAAACTGAAACTTCCGAGTACGAATGACCTCTATCGCCACGGCTCTCCCGCCGAACAGTACGCATATCCATCTCGTGGATAGCACGTGTACAGCACCCCTGCTGCTACACGATACGGTCTAAATAGACCACGACCTCGGCCAGAGTTAAACGCACACCGCGCACCCACGGACTACTCGAGTTTCCTCGAGAGACACCGATTTCTACCGGGCTACGACTACGAAATAACTACTGGTACGGTCGAATACGGCCGATAGAGTCATTCACGGGTCGCACGGATTTTCCGTGGTCTAACCTGGACCCGACCAACCGAACTCAGAATTCACGGGTCGCACGGATTTTCCGTGGTCTAACCTGGACCCGACCAACCGAACTCAAGATTCATCACCATTACTCGACTCAAATTCACTTTTTATATCACAACACTTCAAATGGTACTTAGCCCTTGGGCATTCTAACAAACTAACCACAAATCTACCCACATTAAACTTCAACAAAATGATCGCATGATAAAAGTGTGTTCCGATGTTGTACTTGGTTAAATTACACTAAAATCCAAGGGTGTAACTTTCCCTTCATAATAAAAACAGAGGTCATAATAAAAACGATTTCTTTTGTTTTTCAGCGATTAAACATCAAAATAAGATTACAATGAGGAGCGATTTGTTTTAATTACGGAGCTACGTTAAATGATTTTATCACCGGAAATTGATGTCTTTATTTTCACTCACGATTATTAAACAAACTACACACACAATATAGTTTACACAAAAATTAAAATTTAAGCAATGAAATTGTGTCACCTCAGACGTAATGGAATAAAAATAATGCCATACCCATACTCGCTGTCTTACTTCAAAGCTTTACCAAAGTTCGACGCCACATTCCATCCATGCCATGTGAGATGGAATGGCACATGGCAACTCACTTGCCATTTATGGATCCAGTTATCACCTGAAAATCGCAACCTGAAAATCCGAAAACTGTACTTGAAAACCCACAGTGAGTCCTTTATCCCAACTTCTGATCTCGGAGACACTTGTCAGGATGGTGGTATAATGCTCCGATTATCAGGTTGTAAGGTGAAAAATAAAACACAGTGGGCGTTCAATACGTGTCTTCATGATTTAAATTGGGTTTACACAGTTTAACTTAATTTGATTAAAGCTTTTAGGTTATGTTAAAACGTGATACGACTGAAATACACTTAGAGAAACGTTATGCCGTCGGGCATAGGTACAACGCAGTATAGGATTTTATTACAAAGTACACTAGTTAACTTAATGCGACCGTTCAGCTCGACGTCTGCTCGAGAAGTCCCCGCTGTTCGTAGCCGACACCACAGGTGCCCTCTGTTGGGTTCCCCCTCTCCGATACCCCATCGAGTGACGTTTACAATTCGTACAGTGTTGCCATTTAAATTACAGTTCCGGATTTACGTTTTATTCAAAGTTTAATGATTTATTTAGTTTGATTTTAATCTAATTTTATTTCCGTCTCCGACATATATAATAACGTCTGGCTCAAAAGTCAGTATCTAGAAACGTGAAATGTTACAAAAAAGTCATGATTACATTTCGCGCCATTATTTTGACGCATTATTTTTGTCATTTTTTTTAGTCGTTGTGTGAACTGTGCGCTTATTAATACTTTTTATAACAATCGCATTCAATTTACAGATGTTTGAAGTCCTTATCGATTTATTCAATTTAATCGATGTTTTTCAGCAGGTTATCTTCACTATGAAGCAAAGACAAACAGTTGTCAAATGTGGCCTATTAAAATGGCCCAACTTTATATTGTTAAAAATGGTTGTTTATTGTACTGTGTGTATGAATAATACTAGAAAAACTAAAAATATATCATACTTCAACTATCCCAAGGAGTACAATAGTAAAAATTATAAAAAGAAAATTATTAGAGTAAGTAATTTGTAAAATATTCTATTACACTGAATAATAAAACTATTTAACAAAATGTTTTGTTTAATTTGTCTTAACCTATTGTGACAACCCTACTAAAATAGGTAACAATTTTGCACGTTCCTAAGAAGCTTAGTCTCTGTTCCGTTTTTCTACTCATGTGACTTTAGTACGCAGTTTGATATATAACAGATATACGTTGCACTCAGATACATATCTAATCGCCACTGTTACGTGTCACTAGATATCCGAAAACGACACTTTCATTGGATATCACACTCATTTCGCTAATGAGCGATATTTTAACTGTTAATGAGGGACTATAAAACGCGTCATATTTTTAACTGATGAAAGAAATAATTTCTATTCAAATCAGATAAATGATAATTGATCATGGAATTAAGTAGTCTGTTTCATTTAAGCCCATAGTCTTTGCGATATTTCTACCTTTCGTAGGTTGGTGCCAACTCTAGATTTTTGAAGTTGTATGATTTAGCATTAGCAACAGAAAAATCAGTTCAGTGGTATGTTAATTGTATTGTACTGTATTGTATTGTAAGTACAGTAGGTACTGTATGGGACCGTTTTTTATTGTACGGGACCGTATTGTATTGTACGGTACTGGTACCGTAGAATATAATACAGGACCGTACAATGCATTATTGTATGAGAATAACTTTAATTTGGCTTATCATTTTAGTGGACCAGCTAGTGTTGACCCTCGTGGACTATGCGTTCCCAACGGCGACGGCAGTAGAGAGCACGTTATCGTTCCTAGTGGAGCGCATACTCTTGCAGCCAGAGATCCAGGATAAAGTGCACGAGGAGATAGACCGGGTGGTCGGCCGGGATCGGGCCCCCACTCTCAATGATAGACCCAAGTAAGCTCAACTATCAGAAATAAGAAAATGCTGTTTGATTTCATGTGTACCTACTTATTGTAATATTTGTGACTTGGTGTAAGGATTGTATATTTATGAGGGTAGGCAGGTATTGTATTCTTGGACATAGGTAAGCTATGCAATTCTTAACCAGGTGAATTTAAATGAAAATGTAAATAAATGCTAACACACTCTCTTCAAACATGACTTTAGTTTAGAGCTCTCACTTTAGAGTTGCCAACAAAAATTACACATAACTAACACGCACGACCTATTAAGAACAAACATTTATCTGTAACATGTGCCCTGGAAATCGAACCTCCCGCTTCGATATTTTACTTCCTTCGCACCAATAGGCTACGGGGAAGAATATATAGGGCTTTTAAGGATTTGACGTGATTTGACACTTTGATACAGTTATGGACATCACGTAATTACATTGGAGATATCTACGTATAAGCGCAGGCTCGCAATCGAAAGCGTGAGTGTGAATCATATGAGGGTGGCACTCTAAATTAATATGATTTCTCTCCCACATTAATAGATGATAGGTATTAATATGAAGAAGGAACTATTACAAAAAATAAACTTAAAGCGATAATCTTCAAACACTAGAAACGGTTTGATCATACCATAATTGATCAACTGACGTATATGAAAAATCTATAAGGGTTCCGTTTTTTGCCATTTGGCTACGGAACCCTAAAAATAACGATTTTATGAACGGGCTACAACATGGTCATTCAACGTGAACGACACGTGATGTGATAAATATTATCTTGTTACGTAAGAAAGAAGTAATTATCAAAACAAAGACCTTAGTCATCTTCGTTAATTAATGGGATTTGTTTATGTCATTAATTCATTACTTTTGTGTCAAATTTCATTTATGTAATGGCCATAAACTTAGAAGAGTAGGTATAGCCCCAGGGGTCTTCTATCGCAATCACACAAGAAACGGAGCAACTTACGATAGAGACATGAAAGTGACAGAATGATTCTTTGTTCTGTCTCGCTTTGCGTCGAGGTATTTTTCTACGACAATATTAAGAGAAACGTTGCTGATCGTTTAATAGAATTTGTTCTTGTACCGGTTGGTTCCGCTTAATAGAGGTACATTTATAAATATTAGTATTCTTCTTCTACGTCTTTGGTGACAGCAAAATTATTCTCTATTACCAATTAAAGTCACTGCAGAGGCACAAGGCCCAAGTCTGCTAATGTAATAATAATAAGTGCTTCAAATGCGTCATGTTTGAATAGTTGGACATGTTTCGTAAACTTAATCAAACAACAATTCCGATAGGTACGACACAATTGAAGTTTTTACGACAGTAAAAATCAAAACCGCTTGTCCCATTTTGATGAATTTTCTCAGGAAGACAGTTAATGACGCAAGATCAAAAACAGGTTACTTATTTTTTCAAATACCAATCCCTAATGCGTTGATATAGGGGATTAAAATGTTCTTGGAGGACTGCCCAGTTTGGGCGGAAGACCGCGCGGAGTTACTCGCGGTCGTGGGGGACGACCTTTCGCTGCCGACCGTGGTAAAACACATGGTCGGCAGTGAAACGTTGTGGAAGACGGTGCAGGCCTTTGCGGAGAGCGTAATGCTCCGCAAAGAGGCGGCGGAGAGAGAGCGAGAGGCTACCAAAGATCTCGCTATCCGCCGCCGGTGCCCAGGGGGCAGAAAGCGGGCCTACGGCCTGCACCACTTACCCCCATAACAACAGGCGGCGGATACGGGAATCCGTCGTCCGACTTAACGGCCCGGGTTGAAAGGCGCGCCGGTGTCGAGCGCGCCTTTACCCCAGCGGGACGCCGATGGGCCAACTTGCCGGCCACTCCAACCCTCTCATCAAGGAGAGGGGCTAAAGAGCGTGCCGTGCCTAGGCCGCCAAGGCCGTGCTGAGGCCGCCACTGTAGCGGCCGCCGCGTTGGGACAGTGGAGCGAGAGTAGCACACTGTCCCGGCACCAAACTTTCTATTTTTCATACAAACTTTCTATTTTTCATACAAACTTTCTATTTTTCATACAAACTTTCTATTTTTCATACAAACTTTCTATTTTCATTCCGAATTCCATCAAAGTTGTAGGTGGTTTAGCTGTGAAAGCGTCATAGACAGACAGATAGATAGACTTTCGCACTTATAATGTTAGTACGGATGCCGTAAAATAGGCATCGAGAAAAGCATTATTAATTATTATGTAGTTATTATGTAGTTAAAGCACACATGTCCGAAATTTTTACGAAAAGTATAATTACCACATCAACATATGGCATTTTTTCTACTTAGTTACCTTTATACCTCAGTTAACTTAATAAAGTACTTTTAAATAGATAAGAAAAATAATTGGCATCAATCGACGTATAAGTTTACACTTCCTAATGATAATCTGGATAATCTGGAGGATCTGGATGGTTGACGCTATTCTAATACACGTGACACGAGACAATTTTATATAACATGTTACAATTTTATATAACGACATAGGTACGTAATTTATCTTGAACAAAGAGCAATTAATACGTACCTTTTGATAATATGAAATACAGTAATCTTAATAACTTAAATTTTTAAATTAGGTACCTGTTGTTATACCCATTCACCAATAAAAATCTCAAGCATACCTATTTCCCTAAGTCTTAGAAAGCTGATAATGAAACACTGATATCCGGAGTATAAAGAAAACCTTCGTAACAAAGCAAATGTTATATCAAAATTTATTCTCGATTACAAATAGATTGAAGCTTCATACTCCGAAGATATAACTTTGGATAAACTAAATTTTTTACTTCTGTTTCTGTGGTTTTCCAGTATGCCTTACACCGAAGCCTGTCTCCGCGAAATCATGCGTTATGAATCGTTGGTACCACTGGGAGTACCACACCGAGCCACACAAAACACCACGCTAGGAGGATACAACATTCCCGAGGTGAGTAAATCGCTTTGAGTTCTGACGAGTTTACGAATAGAAAGAGAGCTACAAGAGTAACTTGTATAAGTCAGCTCATGGGCATTATGTTGATACCTATGCTATATATTCTGCGAGTAGATCTTTAACAAGAGAAGATCCTAGAAGAAGGGCGCTTTCAGGCTATTATTATTTGATGATATAGGGCACGGGGAACAAGTATCCCCGTGAGGCCACTGCGACCATTTCTGATCTATTGTGGCCATCGCTTTCAGACTAGCGATTCATACGAGCGTATAAGTTCGGTTTTCGAAGCTTGTGCAATAAGCCAGCCTTTGACATACGCGCGTCATGTACGAGCGTCGACGCACTTAAATATTTATATACTAGCTGTTGCCCGCGGCTCCGCCCGCGTGGAACTCAGTGTGTCACAAAGTTATTCCTGCGTTAATCCCGACCCCACACATATTAAGACACACTCCACACATCTTAAGAACAGTTGATTTTTTACTACGTTTTAGTCATACCGTACAAAAATCCGTTATGTTTTTAAACTAAGTACATTGGTAGTTTTTCATTCGGGTGCCAAAACATAAAGACCAGCTAAAGCGATGCTGACCCTCGAAAAAGCAACATAAAGTTGATCATGAGAAAAAAAAGCCGGTTCGATTCCCGATATATGTATAGATATCCCGATATATAGATATTAATGAGCCCGCGACTTCATTCGCTCATGGAAGCTTTTCCCGCGTAAATCTCGATCCCGCGGGAAGTCCGGAACAAAAAGTAGCTTATATAATGCTCCATAACCTCCTCTACCTCCCACTGAAAGTCCCATAAACATCTGAACCCACGACCTCATTCCCGGGTATGAGTTTTTACCGCGTGAATCCTAATCCCGCGGGAATTCACGGATAAACAGTAGGTACCCTATATGTTGCTTCAAAACTTCCTCAATCTCCTAGTAAAGGTCGCATAAAAATTTAAGCCCGCAACTACGCGCAGGAGTTTATTCCGCGTAACTCCAGATCCCGCGGGATTTCCGGGAAGACAGACTTGTTAGTTTTATATTAATGTTTGTTTAGAAGCTATTTATACCCCATACGCGAAGAAGGTTTTCTCGCGTAAATTCCGATCCCGCGGGATTTCTGGGATAAAAAATATCCTATATGTTAATCTAAGTTGCCCTCTATGTGTGTGCCAAATTTCATGAAAATCGGTTCAGTAGTTTTTGCGTGAAGGAGTAACAAACAAACAAACAAACAAATACACAAACTTTCACATTTATAATATTATAATATATATATCTCGGAGCCAGGGTCAGAGCGGTTGTTATACTTTGGGTTATACGTGACTGGGGATAAGAAATAATAGTCTGTACACTGAGTTTAAACGTCTATTCCAACACTTCAATACAGTTATCACCAAAATTAATTTAGATTACATTAAATTAAACTTAGAAATAAAGCTGACGACAAAATAATAGCAAAGTGGCAAAGGATCAGCACGATTAATTCAAATTTAACTTGGAAACGCGGCAAGTTTGGTATGGCAGTGGGTTCGACACGTCCGCTCGGTCTAAGCGCTCAATTCAGAATGATCATGACAGCTATGGTTCTCTACGACGCCATCTCTACCCCCACTCCATACCAACCATGCCCAAACAATAACTGTTTCGTTTCCAGAAGTAGCTCCGGCCATCATTCATAGATGGCGGTAGGTTCCTAAAACTAGTTCCATCGATTACTCATAGGTGGCGTTACTAGATCAGCGTAGGACTTTGGTCTCGCTCCTACACGGCCAATCTGACGTGCACACGTCCTCGTGTGATTCCTTTTTAATTAAGTTACAACAAAGCTCTAAAGTTTCTTTTATTCAGCAAAAGTTTTTCGTTACTAATGAGACTACCTTTTAATTAAGGTCACACAATAGTTATGGTCAAACGGAATAGTAATGGTCACACAGAATAGTAATGGTCACACAGAATAGTTATTGCCACACAGGCGAATCATTGCCATACGGGCGAAACATTGCGTCACAGGATAGTCATTGCGTCACAGGATAGTCATTGCGTCACAGGATAGTCATTGCGTCACAGGATAGTCATTGCGTCACAGGAGAGTCATTGCCACACAGGCTAGTCTTTGTGTCACAGGAGAGTCATTGCCACACAGGCTAGTCTTTGCGTCGCAGGATAGTCATTGCCACACAGGCTAGTCAGCTAGTCATTGCCACACAGGCTAGGCTTTGCCACACAGGCTAGTTAGCTGGTGTCAGTTAGGGCCACACAGGCAAGTCAGGGCCACACAGGTCAGTCAGGGCCACACAGGTCAGTCAGGGCCACACAGGTCAGTCAGGGCCACACAGGTCAGTCAGGGCCACACAGGTCAATCAGGGCCACACAGGTCAATCAGGGCCACACAGGTCAGTCAGTGTCAAATTCGTCAACGTTGATAAAATGTGTCAGTCTCAAGTTGGTTAGTGACCCCTACTACAATTTACTTTAAATTTCTTTTACTCAACAAGTTTCTAATTTTTCAAGTTTCTAACATTACAACACTAGTTTAGAGGAGCAAAATTACAAATTAATAATTTGTGTTTGTTTTAACTTTTACACTATGACTACGCTATCGCTATCGCAGATTAATCCGTACAGCATCTTCACGTAATCTGGGGATGGATTCCATCTGCAAGCACGCTCTACCGGCACCAATCCGCATTCGTCATTGAAGATTACCTGTAACAATCAAACACACACGCGAGTATCTTTCTACGCTCAGCCCTTCCTGATAAACAGAAGCACTTCTTACAAAATTAATCTGCATCAGTACAGGGGCTTATTCCAATTTGAATTTGAATTTGAATTGATTGATTTAAAGTGTATTAATATTGACACACGGATATCTGAAGAAACATGCCATGAGGGCCTTATTACTTTGTCTGCTATGAGGATAGGGGATACAACATAAGACTTCAGAATTTATTTGCCACATAGGTTGTATGCTACTCAGGCTGTTGATCAGGTGTGCCACGCAGGCGTTTGAACAGGTTTGCCACATAGGTGTTTGATACTAGTACCAATACACACAAATAAAAAGAATTATAACTTTCCATTTTAATAACTTTAAAACAAGTCTAGACCAGGTGGACTGATGACCTGAAGAAGGCGGTGGGCATCCGCTGGATTCAGAGAGCTCAGGACCGGTTAGAGTGGCGCCAGTTAGGGGAGGCCTACGTCCAACAGTGGACCTCGAAAGGCTGATGGATGGATGGATGGATGAAAACTAGTCTATAAACTACTGAACAAACTTTCTAATGATTCTCACCAATCGAAGAAGGATTCCGCATGGTTATGGCGTATAATTTATTAAGGTTTTGTTTTAATTCATTGAAAGGTGACGATAGCGATTCGCTATATAGTACTATGCAAAGCCGGGGCGGGTCGCTAGTTATTAATAATTTTGTTTCATTCTGATATCATACCCACCATCAACTCAAAAACTAATTAAACCATTATACCTAACCGGTAATAGTGAATACCCAATTATTAAATTGAACGATTTGAATTGGATTATCCAATAACAAAGTAATTCTATAAAAACTAATCCACTAAAATCTTTGTCCCGAAAATATTATATTGAGAATATTCTTTCTCTTAATTATTCTCTCTTAACCGTACCTCCTAATTATTCAGATCAATCAGCAACATCATTAAAGTTTCTCAAATACCCAATTAATTTAACCAAGAAAAATACAGGGATCGCCTAATATCCAGTAATGTCTCAAAAATGGAAGAGTTTAATTCACTTTTACTATAAGCCATAAGAAAACCAGTTAAACAAAACAGATCACCTGTAACGTTGTGCCCGTTCCGCGGCAATAACCGATGATGCTTCATCATCACACCACGAAGCCAGCGCCAGCGCACGCACACAGCCATCAATGCAGTTCCAATTAACACGAGTACAACCTTCGTGTGCTGCTCTTGCTCCCGATCGCCACAGAAACAACCCGTGCCATCTTCGAAAACCAAGCTGGAACACAGAACACGAATAACGTTAAAAACTCATTGGTTTCACGAGGTAAATTAAATCCAATCAAAGTTTGCTGCACTTGTTAAAAAAATAATAATTAGGGAACCGACTGTATCCAACTATTATTTTATCGATCACTAATTACAAGACAACAGAAGGTTGTATTTTCACAACGCACGAAATAAAATTGAAGTTATGAAACTCCAACACACCGGATGTCATAAAATAAAAGTTTGTCATACCAAAAACGCCGTTTCACTTTTACCTCGTTTCATGTTACCACAACTAGGTGATGTCACCCTTGGTTCCAGACAGGTACCAGACAAGGTCTTGGTCTCCAGCTTCTTAAAACCTAGAATCGCTTCCTAAATGCAGCAAAAATCGACTTTATTTATTTCAAAAATATAGTGGGTAGAATCTGAATCGGGTAAGAATTCAATAAATTCGTCTAAAATACCTCTGAAGACAATATTTAAATCATTAGGTAACCCCTTTCTCAATATTTAAACGTAACAGTAACTTACCCGCGTATTTAGAATACGAAACAAAACAATTAATTAATCACTTTTAAAACGACAACCAAATAAGCTGTAACGGGTTTTTTTTTAATTAATTCGACAAACGTCACCTCATTAAAACTACTCAGTCTTTTCAAAGCGCAAGCCTCTCGCTTTATAAATTTACTTGGTGAAATTGAGTACCAATAAAGCAAACTTATTTTGTGTGTGTATTTTTATTTTTTTCAATTAATCCTTTTCAACTAAAAGCGGCGCACCAAATCACTAAACACCAAGATAATTAAAAGAATACTTTCGTTATTCACCCGCTACCTGACCAGTACTTTCAGTATCACTGCTGTCAGTCACTGCATACCAATAAAAAGTAATCAAGAAATAATTTTAAGAATTCAATCGCATGTGACAAAAGAAAACAACACTTGTGGTAAAGGACACTGCACTGTAACACCTTATCACGTTATCAATTGAAAATGTACCTACACGGAATACGTAACAAAATCCCAGAGATCAAACGCGTATTTTTCTTTTTCGACCAGGCTACAAAATCTAATCTATCCCCATGATCTTTAACAATAGGAACAAAGAACGAATCCTAGTTCAACATCAAATATCGAAACGCTTAAATAATGCTTAAGCAACCGCGCACCAATATTATGAAAACATCTCACTCATTAGTGAACAGTATCGTAGTAGTAGCAAGTAATATTACAGACGTTAATCAGCGAAAAGTGTCGTTGCTATCATCTATATCGATCGACAGCAACTAGAGTCACCTCCATCAAGCAACGATACTTATAGACTTCATTGAATAATGCAAGGGACACATCACCTCAACTAAGCGATATGTTTAGCAGCTGAGTAATGACACCAATTACTGTTCGCTAATCAGAAATAATGTAACAACTTAATCAGATTACACCTTGCACCATACTAGAACGAGAAATATTATTGCCACTACTCAACTCAAATTCACTTCTTATAACAACACTTGAAGTGGTACTTGGCCCTCGGGTGTCCTAGTAATTTAACCCCAAATCTACCTTCATTAAATTTTGAACAAATTGAACGCAAGTTACTAGCGTCTTCCGAAGTATGTATGACACTTCGGTTAAATTACAGTAAAATCAAAGACTTGCAACTTTGGCTTTGACCAAGGTAACCACTGAATGATATTTTTTTTCAGGGAAAGAAAACAAAGAAAATAATATTACTACCGGTGCTGACATAAACGATAATGACGGAAAATCTACGACTGTATTAATCACTCATGATTGTTTAACAAACTATTTGACACACACACTATCTAGTTTACGCAAGAATTAAAATTTAAGCTGCGAAATTTTGTCACCACAGATGTAATGAAATAAAAAAATTATACCATACCAATACTCGCCGTCTTACTTGAAAATCCTTCATATCGATACTTGCCGTTTTATTGAAAATCTAGTCACATCATTTCACTGCACTTTGCACTTTCACTTGCATCCACGCCTCATGATATCACCTGAAAACGTGGACAGAGTTCTTTATCCCACTTCTGATCTCGGAGCCAGGGTCAGAGCGGTTGTTATACTTTGGGTTATACGTGACTGGGGATAAGAAATAATAGTCTGTACACTGAGTTTAAACGTCTATTCCAACACTTCAATACAGTTATCACCAAAATTAATTTAGATTACATTAAATTAAACTTAGAAATAAAGCTGACGACAAAATAATAGCAAAGTGGCAAAGGATCAGCACGATTAATTCAAATTTAACTTGGAAACGCGGCAAGTTTGGTATGGCAGTGGGTTCGACACGTCCGCTCGGTCTAAGCGCTCAATTCAGAATGATCATGACAGCTATGGTTCTCTACGACGCCATCTCTACCCCCACTCCATACCAACCATGCCCAAACAATAACTGTTTCGTTTCCAGAAGTAGCTCCGGCCATCATTCATAGATGGCGGTAGGTTCCTAAAACTAGTTCCATCGATTACTCATAGGTGGCGTTACTAGATCAGCGTAGGACTTTGGTCTCGCTCCTACATATATATAGTAGGATTCCTATAGATAATCTTCATGCAGGCTAAACCTCACTTGAGTGGCACCCCACATCTCTTTCGTTGTCGAGTCGACGTCAAATAACACAAAGGGAATTGCTTTTTAGTCGATATCCATATTGATATAAGTACCTAATTGATATTCACCAAAATTGGTAACGCGCGTTTGACTCTTTCAAGGTATTTAGAAACAACCTAGGATCTGGAGTTTAACGTAACATTTGAATGTCTGTGAACTACACGTCGTTACATCATGACAAGGATTTGTGGGGCGACCCTGAAAATTTCCGCCCGGAGCGTTTTATCGTGGATGGGAAGCTGAAAGTCAGCACTGACAAATCCTTGCCTTTTGGAGCAGGTACGTATATCATTATATTTTTAACCAGAACACTCCAATAATATCTAATATTGCTAGAGGCTGTATCATTCAGTTTAATCCCGAAAGTACCTACTTAGGCTGGTTTAGGGCTCTGAATCCAGCTTGTTATTGTTAGCAATTATTTTAATGCTTGCATCAGCCGCTATACGACTTGTTGAGGTGCTGATATATAAGCGATGTTGACTATTATACAGCATAGATATTCACTTCCTTAAACTGTGTCATTTACAATTCGGCGGCTCGTGTGTAGTAAAAAAATGAAGCTCCTGTTTTAACACAGACCTAATAATTATAACAAAAACGAAATCGACTTCAACAACTATAAGTGATTTCATAAATTCTATATAACACAACATCTTAGTGGAAGACGAATGATGGAGAAATTGCTGGACCTACGTAGATAAAAAAGTAGATACATACCTACAATCTACATGCGTCGAACATACAACCTCCTTTTTTCTTGAAGTCGGTCAGCGCAGTTAGTCAGCCCTACGACTAGTTTAACGCTACTACTTTTCATTATTACATTACAGGTCGGAGACTGTGCGCTGGAGAGACCTATGCACGACAGAGCATGTTCCAAGTCTTCTCGGCGTTCATGCAAGCTTTTCACATTACCATGCCAGATGGGAAACCCCTACAGAAACCTTTCAAAAGAATACAGGGAATCATTATGATGCTGCCAAGTTATTGGATCAGAGTGACGCCCAGGAAATAAAATCCGGATTAAAGTCGTACAAAGCAAAATGCCAAAAAGACATTATTTTAAAAAATTGGAACTCAATTTTATTATTCTTTAAGTTTTTGCTGGGAGAATTTTAAATTGTTATAAAAATCCAAGTTTTTGGGAAATTCGCCCTACATGGACTCTAATAAACACTATAAGTTTGTCGTTTACCTTGTTTTTGCAATGACTACATAACCTACTGTGTAGCTGAGGACTATTTTATTGTTACCAAGGGCCACGTTTATATTACTTTATTATTCTAAATTATATAGCTTCAGGCAGATTAAACAGACCATTATTATTAATTGTTATGCTACGCAAATGTAAGATCATTATGCCTGGCATTCTTTAAAAAGAATTCCACTTATTATGCGTAGTACTTACTGTACTTAATGCGTAGGTTACTTTTGAGTGCAAACTGTTATAACATACCTACCAAACAAGCACCGTTTTAAAATATACCTAAATGTAGATAAAGTGTTTGACTAAATTGGCAATTAATATTTGTTTCGGGTTTAGGGTTCAAAGCTCACTGCTGATAACCGCTGTGCTACTTATTATCAATTATAATTTTGTTTTGTTTAACTGGTGTCTGTAACAGCATTGGGATCAACTTGAAATTAGTATATGTAAATGCCAACGTTATTACGAGTTTGTGAGTGATATTAATAATACTTGTTATATTATTACAAATATTGTGGTTTGACTACCTACAGATATGATTTTAATTTTAATGCGCTACCAATTTTGGACTCGCTCATTATGTAGGTTTCCCACGAAAAGGTGAGTTTAGACCTTTGAAACCTTTCAAACCTTTGAGTTTAGAGAAACACGTGACAGGGACAAAATTTAAAACTGGAGTAACTTTAAGCCGCGTTTTTTAATCAGGCCCTTAGGAGTTAGGCCTGTGTTAACTATGCCATATGGATATTGGATGCGTCTTGATCTCTTCTTTTATAATTTTTTTTCTATAACGAAATGCTTCATAAATAACACATGTTTGAGTGTGTAATTATAATCATACGAATATGATTGTAAACAAACACAGTCCCTCCTCGTCTTCCTAAATTCCTAACATTTTTACGATTATTAGTGCAATAGTGTTTGTGCTATGATGATATACATAATTATTCCTAGCTTTTAAGAGAATACCGACCTGCTATCATAATTTTATGTTTTATAATAAAAATTTGACTCCATACTGTTGTTTTATTTTGCAACATGATTTACAAAGATGTACGTAGGTACTTACTATACAAAAAATAATGTACTAGTTACCAAGTTAACAAATTATTCTGGTTTCGATATACTTAGTTAATCAAAGGATGGGTTCCTTTGATTGACTACTAATTTGGTATTCCCGCTGTGGACATAATTCTATCCATACACCTAAAAATATTTAAGGAAAAAGCTTTGCACCCCTTGCTTAAGATTATTTTGCACACTGAGATGTTTACAATTTGGCATAGTCACTTAGTTAAAGCTTTCCTTTATTAAGTAGGAGTGCAGAAACCTAAAATAAGTGGGTATCTAATATCTATAGACATAGGTAGTTACTATGACTTGCAAATGAAATAACTAATACGCTAATACTACACCTACAATACATAATTGCACACTGCACAAATAGCCCAGTCAAAATAGACAAAAAAACCTGTAACGTAAGACAAATTCGCATAGAGCTGAAAATTGGTATAGAACTTAAATAAGTCATTACCAATGAAATGTCAAAAGTCCCCATCGATCCTATGTGTGCAAAATTTTTTATTCAAGGTCAAAGGTCGCAAAGTCCGGTTTTTCCCATCTTTCTCTGATACTAGAAGTATTATCGTAAAAATAGGTTGAACAAAGTTGTAGATCATACAATTCTCTACAAAGATAAAAAACTTATATCTTCATAATATTTATGCACACATTTGCACACCACCTAAGAGTAATGTACTTGGCGCATTTTTTTACTTTTAAAATCGCGATATCTCGCGAATTCGTACGAAAAAAATTATTGTCACAATTGTTGTAGAGAATTGTATGATGTACAACTTTTGTCTCACCTATTTTTACGACAATACTTCTGGTTTCAGAGAAAAATGGGAAAAACCGGATCTTGTGACCTTTGACCTTGAATAAAAAAATTTGCACACAGGATCGATGGGGACTTTTGACATTTCATTGGTAATGACTTATTCAACGTCTATACCAATTTTAAGCTCTATGCGAATTTGTCTTACTCAAATTTTTATTTTGACTGGACTAAAATAAATTGTAGACAGTGGATTATGAACAGTGAGTAGCAGTTTCGGGCCAGAGGGAGGGGGGGGGGGTCGCATTTCCATATGCTTAGCGACGGAAGAATCGTTCTGAGGTCCATCATCAAGAGCCTTCCGCGACGAGAGCTCGCTTACGATAATATTTGATTTGATAATATTCCCGATCCTACTCCGATCCCGAAAACGCTGTAGGTATGGTGAAAAACTTAGCTACAGATTAGAGTCGTTTTAGTACGAACCCGTATGACAATGTGGATAACAACACTAATCAAATTATGATTATTTAATTTCTATGTAATTCTAATGAAAATATGTATTATAAAAAAAATAACATAAGTAGGCTTAAATTCGGTTTTCATCATAAATTCCCCTGACAATGGTTTTAGAGAAATTATATTGACATATTTTGATATATTAGATAGATAATTATGTACCTACCTAGCTACCTACATAGTTACAACAATGCTTCGTTTAATAATTTTAAGATAAGATTAAATCATAATAATTTTATCATACTTACTTATTCAAATACGTGTGTGTCATAGTGTGTCCTATAAATCAGATTTTGTCAAGATAAATAATTCAATGCTGATCATTATCGATAACGTAATTGTAATTAGGTAGGTACATAAGTACCTACATAATTGGCTCAATAAAAGTACCTAACTTAATTTGTGTAGTAGACTAGTAGGTACTTAAGTAAATATTCATGTTAAAAAAATCAGGAAATGTAGGTAGGTATTATAACTATCTATTTCAAGTACTCGCCAGATGTATGTACTTGTAGGATAAATTAAAAAATCACTACTTCTAACCAAAGGATAATAAAGTATAGGTAGATAGATATGGTAAGAGTGCCTGGTTGTGACCAGTTCCGCTTAGACTAGAAGTTTTTTTGTACCTAAATATGTTATTGATTAAGTTTAAAAGAAGTGCCGAGGAGTTTGTTTCACGTTTGTTTTTATTGTAAAAAGAAATACTTATAGAACCTTCGGAAACGGCATCAATAAATGATTTAGACTGACTTTCAAGAATCACGTCTATGAATTTTCAAATGTGGGTACTTACTGAACTGAACTACTGAGGCAAGAGTTTTCCGGATCGGACCGAGACGAAGGTCTTGTTTACTAACATGAATTTTACACCGAGGTTATTTACTTTTCACATATTATTAGTTATTCACGTAATATATTTTGTTGTGCAAAGTGTCAAATACCCTAGATAAAATCACTATGCGATAGGGGCTAATTTTATCTCTTGTCAAATTATTTTAATGTTGATAAGCAAATAATTAAAAACACAATTATCCATCACATGTAGTAAGAGTAAAGATGGTGAAATTTTATATTAAAATGGGACCGAAAAAATACATTTGTACCTATGTACAAATAAATTCTCATATATTATTTATTGTTGTTAAAATTCTAACTACCACGGACAATGGAAAGAAAAAAATAAAAATCTATAGCTTACCGCATTGGTATGGATCTTTGATGTTTTAAATATCTAGATTGAGCGTCGCCCTACAATGAAAACAAAAAACAAGGCAACATTATCAAGCATGTGTGCGTGCAGGCGATGTTTTTCACGTTCGTCTATTGTCTATGTGTGCGTAATGATATAAAAATTGTTGCCAACATCTGGCCACGATTTTTTTACACGTTTTCGCGGATTCGATGTTCCATCTAGACATTTAAAACATCAAAGATGTGGACATTAACTACAAGACAAATTAATTTATAGTGGGCCATAAAAAATATATATTATATAACTAAGTATATAAATTTAATCATCAATGATAATCATAAATATATTTTTTTCTTTAATTTGTGTTTTTTTTTTCATGTACACCTAATAAAGAGGTCGTCGATATACCATCGCAAGCCAAAAAAACCACTGCTACAGCCTACTGCCTGCCTACTGCCACTGCTAAGAACAGCTCTGCTTTCACAATGGAGGGTTACAGGCCCACCCAGTCCTCAATGCTGGCCAAGTGCGGATTGACGGACTTCACAACCATTTGAGAACGTTATGAAGAATTCTCAGGTGTGCAGGTTTTTAACCGACTTCAAAAAAGAAGGAGGTTCTCAATTCGACCGTATATATGCTTTTTTTTTATGTACGTTCAGCGATTATTTCGTCGTTTATGGGCCGATTTTGATAATTCTTTTTTTGTTGTAAAGTAGATATGCGCAGTGGGGTCCCCTGATAAGGAAACCAGGATCTGATGATGGCATCTCAGAGAAATCGAAGGGAACTTTCGAAAATTGTATGGACGACTAGTGTGTTTGTTCATGTTATCATAAGTACATTAAAGCGCTACCATTTCATGAAGATCTGGAGTCGATCTGATGAAGCCGAAAGACAGTCGAGGGAATTCCTCAACGATTTACTGCAGTTATCTAGTGTTTGGGCTTGATTAATTTGTAGTGACGGGAACTTTACACTTACATGTTGAATTGAGCGCCATCTGGCGAGTAGTTTTTGAGTTATCTCTACTTATCAAGATTGAAGTCGGTTATTTTTTTTGTAAAAAGCAATTATCATGCAAGTGATCATTAAATTTACGCTCATATTTTTCGAAAATGTCAAGGATTTAAACACAGTCGCCGGTTCGC
Source organism: Hesperia comma (assembly GCA_905404135.1). NCBI lineage: Eukaryota > Metazoa > Arthropoda > Insecta > Lepidoptera > Hesperiidae > Hesperia > Hesperia comma. Next base: position 5,754,842 of record FR990021.1, on the reverse strand, counting down.
AACGTTCAAACCACTCGGCTGTTAGTATTGCTGCTAGGTATACAATATTTGAAGCAATAAAGAAAACTTTTCAAATTTTATATCAAATCTTAAACCTTGGGATTTTTTCCGCTTATATTCAAATAAATACATGATAGATATCATTCAGTGTATGATAGGTATAATTAGGTATATTCAATACTATGACACATTTCATGAAATTATGATAAACAAGATGCAGAACTTGGGCACGATAATAAAATAAAACGTTTGATACATAAAATATAAATAATTTATTTCTATATATCAAAAACCATAGTACACAATTTCATCAATACAATGAACTTTGACTTTTTATACTTGTTTAATTATACCTCGTTTAAAGGACATTACAATTTATGATAAATAATAATAATAAACGGAACACAGATTAGCACTTTTCAAACGTACCGTAACTACCTACATGTAAAGTAGTAGAGTATTAATATCAAAATATTATTAACATCACAGTCATATAAAACAGACCAATTTCAGTTTTAACTGGTATCTCTAAAGTAATGGAAAAGCTAATTAATAATAGATTAATTCAATATCTTAATCATTTTAATATTTTATCATCTTCACAATACGGATTTAGGAAAGGTAAATGTACACAAGATGCAATTTTGGATTTATCTTCGCTTATTGTCAAACACCTTGATAGTAAAAACAAATGTCTAACTGTCTTTTTAGGGTCAGCTCACACCGAGACGCGACGCGACGCAACGATACTGGAAGAGGCCAGTGATTTCGCGCTGCGCCTCGCGTCGCCGCGAGACGCATCTCAATGCCGCGAGGTGCATCGTAAAAGTAGGCAATCTTGCACGCCGCGCGTACCGACGATGCACGGCTGCGTAGCGATGCACCGCGCTACGCCGCAAGGCGTCACGAGACGCAGCGCTGCATGAAGCAACGTTTTCTGAATTCTCACAATGAAATGTGTATCTTTTCGTGTAGAAAATAAAGTTCTATTTTGAGCCGCTCTTTGAAAGACTGCGCGCAGCGTCGCGTCGCGTCTCGTCTCGGTGTGATTTGACCCTTAGACCTTAAAAAGGCATTTGACACTGTTTCTATTCCCATTCTTATAAAAAAGCTAGAAAATATTGGAATTAGAGGCAGCCAACTTCAGCTGATGAAGGATTAATTAAATAATCGTACTCAGAGCACAAAAGTCGGAAACTACACCAGTAACGACCTTGACATGACATTCGGTGTACCGCAAGGTAGTGTTTTAGGACCTACCTTGTTTTTAATTTATATAAACGATCTATGTAACTATAAAATAGACAATGGACATATCTTTTCATATGCAGATGATACTGCAGTAGTTTTTCATGGCAAACCCTGGAAAGAAGTACATAAAAATGCCGAAGCAGGCTTAAAGAATATATCTATATGGCTTAAAACTAACTGTCTGATACTTAATACCGACAAAACAAATTACATATGTTTCTCAATAAATAAAAATGGTCAACCTTCTATATCAAAGTTACAAATACTTACACCACTGTAATGGCCAAAATGACATCTGTATGTGTCCTACCCTTGATAAAATAGATTGTACAAAATATTTAGGCGTAATAATTGATCAAAAACTATCTTGGCATTCTCATTTAGAACTACTCACTAGGAGAATCAGGAAACTTATCTGGACTTTTAAAACTTTAAGACATATTGCAACTAATAAATTACTAATACAAGTTTACACAGCTCTTGCTGAATCATTACTGTCTTACTGCATTCCAGTGTGGGGAGGAGCTTCTAAAATAAAATTCCTAGAACTAGAACGAAGTCAACGTGCCTTATTGAAAGTAATGTACTGCAAACCTTTTCGATTCCCCACAAATGAGTTATACGCTATTAACGGCTTACTCGGGCTTACTAAGTGTGAGAAAGATTTATATTCTACAACTAATATTAAAGAAACATAATTCATAAAATATAAATACAAAAACGAAAAGGAGAGTAAAATTTAGAACAGAAACAGATATTATAAAAACTGAATTGGCAAGACATCAATATACTAAGCAGACAGCATGTATATATACAAGAAGGTGAATAATATAATGGAAATATACTCACTGAATGCCCACGAACTTAAACATACCATAACTGACTGGCTTAGAAAACTAAACTATGAAGAAACAGAGGATTTATTTAAAGTGATCACATAAATTACTATTTATTATATAAACACACACTATATAAAAACACACACACACACACACACACACACAGACAGACAGACACACAGACATTTGCCCACAAACATAATACATACAAGTTTTTTTCTTTTGTAAAATTTATTAGTGCATAGAAGAGATTATGTTAATAAGTGTATCTACGGAAGAGCGGGACATCCTGGCACAAGTATACTGTACTTAAAAGGATGTCCCAACAACAAATTAATGTATTCAAATCTCTTTTTATGAATAAAAAATTATTATTAATTATATTATAATTATTATATACTTACCTGGGACATGATTGATTATTTAAATATCAACGTAACACTCTACGGCAGTTATCACTATGGACCTATTTTGTTACTGCGAAGATCAGATTAGCTAGATGTTATCTAATCTTCTAACGTACGTAATTTGTCAAGTTGTTTATTTAACACGTATTTCAAAAATTTTATAATTAAACAGCAACTCAGACGGTCTGACTACGAAATGCTTATTCATAATACAGGTATACATCGGTGTCATGTGAATAGTGGGTCATGCGCAATAGGAAAAATACAAACATCATATTTTTTAATCTCTGCTATTAAATAGGACTGACTAGCCATTATCAAATTACAATATGTAGCTACAATAATTATGTTATGTATTAGACCCTATACTTTTTAGAAGTTCCGAACTTTCTGGACTCAAGGTTACAAACTAATAAGAAACTGAAAAATTTATTCATCACGTTCTCTGTAATGGAACCCTAGGACATTCGCCGAAGGAGCCAATCGCCAATAAACCAATACTAAGGGAGTAGTACAAATATCGTTCCTATATTTAATTCTCTGTAAGGATTTGGGTAGGGTGTAGTGTAGAGTATAATAACATTAATAACCATACCTACATGGTTAACTCAATCATTTTCTCTAAGTTTTCTTACCAACTAGGTAAATTTTTTCATATTATTGTTATACCTACTAATATTACTATAAATTATTGACTAAATAATATCTTTCAATCTAATCAAATTAATTTCAATCATTAAACGATTACTAATATTATTTATCAGCCTTAGTCTCTACGACTGTGTTAGAACTATCTAGACTTTGACTATTGACACTTTGGATGCAATTATTGATTTATCGATTAAGCTAGTATGCAGATAAGACTCATTTCAGCGTCTGGACAACAAGACGTTTATACTTATGTTTATGATGCATAATATAGCACGCCAGTCTTGCTCAATTCATAATCAGATTTAATGTCGCAATAATGCGCGCAATATACAATATACATACTTACATAATATAACAATCGCAACAAACGTAAAGTACTTATTTAAACTTTTTTTGTAGTTAAGGCCGTTTTACCGTAAAACCGTTTTAGAAAACTTGTTATAAGATCACGGTTGAGTCAATTAGTTTCGTCTACACATCCCTATTTTGTACTTCAAATTGATATAATAAATAAGCAATAAAACAAATTAGATGCTAATTAGAGCTTTCGAAACTATGACATAACGTTTGCAGAATAATTGATTTAAAATAAGAGCTAGAATCTATGTATGTATAACTCATAAATACTTAATTATCTTTTATCATTTTTGTATCCTACAGACTCTTTGTATCTAATTCATACCTAAATTACATATTATATATTTTATTAATACCAATGTCACATATGAACATGGCACGTAACAAGTTGAGATTTTTACAGTTCAAATCAAAACCTGGTTCAAGAAACTTCATCTTGTTTTTCGCCAATATGACCTTTCCCATTGAGTTCAACGCTCTCAAATGACGAGTCATTTATATGGATCTTCTTATATGCGCTTGGTCCTATTATAGACAGTATAACTGGTAAAAATATCAAACCATTATATAAGCCAAACACAATTACAAGTAAAAATATTTTGAAAAATGACTGAAACGTGTATGCTTTCGACATACTTAGCAATGATAATGATAGTAATGTAGAACCACCTCCTAGTAAAATGGCTGTACCAATTGATGTTACAGTTTTGTATGCCCTTTCATTGCGAGAGCCTTGATTAATAGTCAAAAACGTGTGACTAACATGAGCAGCATAATCTACACATAAGCCAATAGCAAGTTCTAGTCCGATGCAACAAACAATGTCTACAGTCATTCCCCATTTCTGCATAAAGCCTAATACATTAACTATAGTTAACAAAACACAAGTAAATATCCATAAACACATTTGAAGATTCGTAATTAAAATCACAGTGCATAACATAACACAAAGTAAAGCTAACTCTATGTTTCTTTCGACCTCAACTGCTATGATTTCATCAGTAACCCAGTTAGCAAAAGCCTTTGACCATACACTACGATAACCATCGCCCGATGTTATATTAGTGGTTTTTACAATGTCTTTCGCCCCATTCATAGCAGGTATATATTCAGCTGGTCCAGAAAATCTTGGGAACATAAAAAGCATGGAGGAAGCAGTTATATTTTGAGCTGGATAACCACAGCGTAGGGGTTGGGCAAACATAAAGTTTGTTTGATACCTCCCACCAGTGGGGCTATGTAAGAATCTCGACAAATACGTCTTAAATTCTGTTTCCGTAATAGAAGATACATTATTTAAATTACGCCCATAATTTTGTTTTACGTAAGCATGAAAAGGTTTGACCCAACTAATTAAGTCATCAACATAACTTTGATTTGTTAAATTTTGCACCATATCATATAACTGCGGAAATTCGTATTTGTAATCCATTTTCCCTAAAAATACCATAGCTGGATAACCTTGATCTGGGTAATAAGTTTCGTGAGCATTAATAAATTCTTTGTAATAATTTCCATCTGGTATAAACCATTTTGGGTCAAATCTCTGTTCTAGTTGAAATACAGCATTTATGCTGAAACCTGTAACTATTAATGTGATAAAGATAGCACAAAATTTACCAGGTCGGGTGAAAACTACATTTTTATAAAAACTAGATATCATTTTTTGAAAAATAGTCATACCAACAGATAAAGGGACATCTTTTTTATGTTTGTAACAAAACAGTAAACCATTTCTTTTAGCTTGAACTCTCTTTTGGTCTAAAGTAAAAACTGCTACATAAAATGTCACTGAATAGCAAAAAATAAAAAATACACCTACAGCTGCATATATGCAAAATGATTTAAGAGATGGTAAAATTGTTATAGCTCCAATCAATAGGGCAACAATATCTGTAAAAGATGTAATGACTATGGAGACACCAGCATGTTTAAGCATTAAGCCAACCTTATAAGGTAGATTTTTAATATGTGGTTCCTCAGTAGAAACTATTTTCCAACATGCATTCATGACAAACATATCATCAACACCAAGACCCATTAAAAGGAATGGTAAAGAGGAATGCACAGGCCCAAACGGTATTCCAATAACAGAACACCAAGCCACAGCAGAGATATAGGCCATTCCAACATTAAGTAAACCAATGCTACCCAAAGTTAATCTAATTTCTAACCAATTACATCGAGATATGGCACACACAACATAAATAAACATAAGCACAATCCCTATAAACAATTTATCTAATTCACAGAACATTGATTCTCCCGTAATATCACCAAAACTTCGCCCTGCTTCAAAGTAGATATTTATACTTTTAGCCATAGAAGCCATATTGCCAACTTTACTCAAAAAATCCGATTCCCACATAGCCAGCGGAACTGATACCCATTCTTCAGTCCCTACTAAGTTACCAACTTCATTTAAATTAACTTCAGACATATTCACCTTTGTATACCATGTAATTAATAAAGATTTTGCAGTAACAACATCCCCACTTTCATCTCTTTGAACATGACCAAGTAATTTTGTATAGTCAGCGGGATGGCCAGTCCGTGGATTGATTGCCACATCATTTAGTTTCCTAATTATATCATATTTAGTTAAATTCTTAACTTTATTCACATCATTTTCCCACAAATCCATTATATTATATTGAAGGCATGAAAATTTAAAACTTTCTAAGAAACTACAGTAATAATCATCACTAACCCACAATGTAGGATCCGAATAGTCAATATCAACATTTTCACTTGTTTTTAAATGAGCATTTGATTTATTCTCAGATCTACTATTCTCATTTGAGGTATAAAAATTAACTATAGGCACTTTATAACACAGGTCATTTATAGAATAAGTCTTATCTTCATATTCAATTTTAATAGTTTCTATTTCACTTGTGATATTTCTAACTAATAATAGAATATTTGGATCTAGAATATTATCTGCTGTTATAAGAATTTTCTGCAGACGAAAGTTTGTTCCAAAACTATTGATATACCAATTGGTATCTTTAAAAAAATCTGACTCCGGTGGAACCCATAGATTCATAGGATTCTTTTCTATGTAAAATCTTAATAACCCAATGGAGCTGAGCAAGACAAATATCCATGTTATTGCAATAGTTCTCCATGGGTATTTTGCGACAGCTACTCCAAGGGTGAAAAAAACACTTTCAACAAAATGAACGAAGACTGTCGATATACTTTCCCATAGCTCTTGAGGAGACTTGATTTTCTTCTTACTAGGCATAGGTGTGGTGAACTACACTTGGTGGTGCATAACATTAATATCACTTCACTTGTACAGCACTGTTTTGTACACCCAAAAATTCATAACTGGTAAAGTATTTTTCTTTATTTCTAGAACTTAATTTTACACTGCACAGTTCACATGAACCAAGAAATATTCGCGCAGCGAGCTTGTAGATCCGCTGTATGTTGCTTCACAACTGCAGAGTAATATTTGGCTGCACAGTACTCCGATTCTATTCTTATAAATAAGCTAGAAAAAGGAAGCCTTTCAATGTGCAGAATCCACTACATTTACTGATATTGTGCTTCTTCGTTGGCAGCCGCCACACGGTGTGTTGACTTGTTATCTTGAATTACAACTTTATTACACATGAAAACAAGTTAATGCCTAACAACAATCCTACTCGAAGCTGGCTAGCAACTACTCTACTGATTAGAAGTATTAGTCTGACTAGGTACTGATCTATCTAATCTACTGAACGAGTCCGGAGACTCCGGAGTCTGACATAATGATACTGAAATGACACTTGCTTGACAATAAAGGCAAAGGCAATAAACGTCTCACCTCACGGTCCATAAATGTCCATAATCACTTCAAAAAATTAAGAAGAAAATATTATTAATTGGTCTGAGCTCAGAAGAGTTTAATGTACTTGAACTATTGTTTTAACACCTATTAAATTAACATATAATAAGTAGGTAATTATTAATTATCAGGAATAGCAGTCAAACATTATAATATTAAGCGTTTATCAAACACATAATATAATTATAAAGACACTTACTTGCTCTTTTTTAATTTGAGGTCATAAAAAGGAAATCAACTCGACTTGTAAACACAAATAAAATTATTTTAAAATAATTTATAGGTACACTGTAGGTACACTTCGTAAATTAAATTCGTTAGGTACCTACAATTTTTTAAATTATCTTCATACAGCCAGTGTTGCCAACTTAACGGATTTCCCGTCAGATTTAACGGATTTATGCCAGGCATTAACGGGAGAAAAAATATTTTAACGGTTAACGGATTTATTGCCGGCAAATATGGTTAAAGAAATCAAGAATTTAGTTCTACTGTTCTAGTAACCAACTATAGGATTTTGATAAAGGAAGAATAATATAAAGAAATATGAACATGCAACAAACACTAATCCATTCCAACAGCTATGTGATTTTGCTTTTACATTTTTATTGCCACCTTATTTATATGCGGAGGTAAATAGTTTTTAGTGTATTGAACGAAGTAAAATCAAATCTAAGAAATAAAACGAATGAAAAAAATAACCCACGCAATTTTAAATATTCGTTCTGGATTATGACTTATGTACCTGATGTTGTTATCGCTAGAGTAGGGATTGTCCCTAACAGCCTAATCTAAACAGCCGTCCACCTCCACAGCTCCCATAGCAAGTATTATACTTACTATACAAGTATTGAAGTATACATCAAGTACTGGAAGCGGTGATGATTGTGATTTTTTGTTATAAAGTTATTTTCATGTTTTTTGTGTCTGGTGACGATTTGGATTGTTTCTTTAAAACTTATTTTTATCCAATGATTCTTGTTGTGTAATTAATAATAATTTTGATGGGGCTTAAAATGTACTTTTTTATTTAACGGACTTTTTGACGGACATAAAAAAAATCTTGACGGATTTTTGACGGAATTTACGCTTAACGGAATACGAAAATTATAGTTGGCAACACTGCATACAGCATACTGTATAGTCTATGCTTTACCTTATCATAGATATAAATTTTTATAGTGCCACCAACTTATCTGTTCAGTAAACGGATGTCGCTAGTGCAGCTTCAATGTTACCATATAATAAAATTTGGCGACTGTCAAGGGAGCTCAACAACTTTGAGACCTATGATTTTTATCAGATAAAGTATGTTGCACATAATTCGATGGTAAATGATGACAAAGTCTTCCTGACTAATATAGATACACTACTTGGGCTGTGGCTACTAACTTAAACTACCATGCAATGACTGCAGTAACATAGGATGTTATCATTATCTCAATCCATCAGGGCCCACTATTAAGCATAGGTCTCCTCTCATAATGAGAAGGTTAAGACCATAGTTCACCATGCTGAACAAGTGCGGTTTGGCAATGTTTTCCTTTCCTTTATAGTAAATGACATTTAAATGCTTAAGACGCACATAACTTAGAAAAGTCAGAGGTACGTGCTCTGGGATTCGAACACGGACGGAACAGGGCGAATTTTTAATCAATCAGTTATCACCCTAAAATATTTTAATGGCAATGAATAATTCTCAAGAGTATTTGTCTATTGAAAAAAAATTCGTAAACATCCAAAAATGAAAGAATTAGGCCAACACAGTCAAATTTTACTTTTTCATGTAAAAATTAAAATTTTAAAAACAAGAGAAATAAAAAATCCATTGTTATTGACTATAATTATTTGTATTTTATATTATAAAATGATGCCGGTGCGCCATAGAAATTTCTTCAGCTTTTTTCTTCTCACTCATTAGCTTGTAAGCAAAACGTTCACTAACTCCTGTAACAAAGATATAATATTATATGAAGTATAAAAAAAATAGATACCAAATACATTCAGTGACACTTTAATCGATTATGCAAACATAAGTGGGAAAATAAAATAACTGAAATATTTAAGCGGGTCTATTAATTAACTTGCAATAGCAACACTAACCTGTTGAAACTGCGAAGCATTCTGCCATTTTTTTAAACGTTATTTTTGGAGTTAGCGGCGATTTTCTTCCCTCATACAATCTAAAACTTTTAAAATAACTAATCGTGCATAACTTCTAAGAGGCTCAGGCATTTTTAATCACTTTTTACAATTAAAATCGAATTAAAACACATAGAGCACTCGCACTTCAAAGATTTGACAGCGGGCATTACATTTCAAAATTGACGTTGTCTTTTTTAGTTCCATTTTTTTCTACTGAACAGATAAGTTGGTGGCATTATAATTTGCATTGTACCTACATAAAACCATCATAAAACTGGTATGACATAGGCATATGCAGGTTTTACCACAAATTAGATAATACAGATGTTAAGCTTCATACAAAGTGCCCAAAACCAACAACGCATATATAGACACGGTTCACATACACCAAAAATCGGAACATATCGGACCACTCGGACCGCGATTGTTATTTCCAACAATATGACATTAATAATACACAATTAAGATACTTTTCCTAAGAAATGGAGTTATTATAATTATTATCTAAGTGGTTGTTTTTATTCGACGTTAAATTGCGCATTATAATTTTTTTGACATCCAGTTGCTACAGAAAGGTACAATAATGGGGGTTTTACATTATACAATTTGCAGAGCGCTAACTGAGCTAGCGTGCTAAAATCGCATTGTTTAAAGGCAGATAAACAGTAACTAGAGCAGCGTAATGTATGAAAACACTAGTTAGTGCACTGAGTTAGCGCTCTGCAAATTGTATAATGTAAAGCCCGCTTTAGTCCTTACTTGCTTGTAATTTAATGATTCATTACTAAACACAAGTCAATATAGGACGTAGGAAGTTCTTTGTATGTTTAAAGAGTATATTTACCTTCGATTTTTAATAAATATTAAATGAAAGGATTGTTGGACAATTTGTATAATTATTTATTTGAGTGGTAATTTATATAGTAGGATTATTATTCTGTTTCAAGTACCCAATAGAGATACAAAAACATTATAGGGTCCAAATAAATTGAAATTAATGTTTAGTTAAATGAGTTACTATTCATTATACGCAAAACTGAACAATTTTATTTTTATAAAGAGTACCTATCTCTTCAAGTCCCTTCTCTCCACAAGTACCTACGTGTAATCAAAACGATTGCACGTAAGTACTATCATTTCGTATAAAAATCATATTACTACAGATAACCTGAATAATGAATTACCTGTGTTATTGAATTTGTCATCTAAGGACTCCCGTGACATTAGTTTACAATGATAATACAAATATGAATAATAGTTACTAAATTACATTAAATTTTAATTATTCTAATCATACACTTTTATTTTTATTTTCCCATTTAATCCATATCAATAAATTAAATAACTAGATCCAATCCAAGACCATTGCGGAGGCGTTAACCCTAAGGCTTACGCAACATGCATAACCGAAATCGAGGTATATACATGAGCTTAACTGTGTAACTGTGTTAACTGTATTATCCTTATTTTGTGGTTTTACCACGCTTTACACTATCCAATTTGCAGAGCGCTAACTGAGCTAGCGTGCTAAATTAGCATTGTGTAACAAAGGCAGTTAGACAGAGTAACTAGTGCAGTTTAATGTATAAAATGTATAATGGCACTTTGTGGCAACATTTGGTGGCAACTCTTCCGCCTATCTAGTCTGTGCTCTGTTAATCGTAGAGTGCCTACCTCGTCTGTGGTGTTTCTGTTTAAGTCATGGTTTAAGTCTAAACTTCAAAATCAAACTTCAAAGTGACTTCAACTTCAAAAGTCAAAACTAAAAAGAGCAAAACAAACTTGTTATTGTGAACGAAAGTAAAAAACAAAAAAGAAAAATAACTTAATCAAGTTAATTTCATGTTCAGATTCAGATTGTGTAGTTTAAAGTATCCAGTCAAATAATGTGGACTACAAAGACGTTTTTAACTAAAACAAAACGGGGTAATATTTTAAAGGTAAGTAAGGTTATGTTTTGTAGCACATTTCATAACCATAATATTATAAATAAATGAAATGACATATTTTTATGGTTTTGGAAAGGCTCAGTTTATTCTGCCAGTAACTGGCTGTTATTTTACCAGTAACTGGATCGGTATTGTATCAGTCTAGTAATTACTCATGAATTATTGCTTACTTTGTGAAAGACTGGATTAGATGAGTGAGCTGAAATTTAATAAGTATCGTGTAAATAATTATATGCACCACCTTTAAAAATGCATTTTATTTTATAAAGTATAGAAATAAAAATGACATCTGAAGTAGTGCAAACATTTGTCTAAAGTAGAGTTGATTAAGTTAGAGTAGATTCTGTGGTACGAGGAGGAATGTCAAATTCCTCGTCGTTACACTGGTGGTACGATGAGATACACCTACAAATTGGTGTGAGCTGAGACCAATTATCCAATGGTTACCCAAAAGCTTGTCAAAGCTTCTTAATTTACATTATAATATTTTTTTTCCAGATAGTGCGAGAACATTACCTACGTGATGATTTGCTGTGTGGTTCCAAAGCCTGCAATGTGTGTCCGCATAAGGACGATGAATACATTCTTGACTCTAATCCACCATCAATTTGTGCACTTTTTGAAAAACCACACTATTTGATATTAGATACCAATGTAATCTTGCATCAGATAGATGTTCTGGAAGAGAATGCTTTGACCAATGTCATCATTTTGCAAACTGTACTGGAGGAGGTGAAGCATCAGAACACAGCAATATTCCGGAGAATACTGGATATTATTGACAATAAGAAGAGGAAATTTTATTCCTTTGTTAATGAACATCATCAGTAAGTTGTTAAAATTTATCAATATACATATATTAATAACATAACATTTTTGTGGTGGAGTGTGGTGTGTTGTTTTAAATTTTGAGTCGCCTGGCTCCATTGTAAATCTAGTTGTGTTATGTTATTTTATGTCTTTTAATAGTGTTGGAAAGCCAGACAAAATGAGAGGCTCCTGGGTTTTTTGGCTAACAAATTACCATTAACACCTTTTTTGTTTTTTGTATGATGTCCATAGGCGATGGTGCCCACATGTTATTTACACAAATAAAATCTTTTCATACTTATCATAAAACTGGTGAATGTTTGTACATTGGAGATATTTGAGAAAAAAGTGATGAGAGGCCTTCATGGGGGACAAAAGTAAAAAATAATAGTTTTAACAATATTTGTTTGTCCATCACTATGTTTGTCCACTATTCATACTGAATGAAAGTTGCGATTTTCGCAGTTGTAGTGCTTGATGTTTACCTTAAAAACTGATGTGTTTCATCTTAAATATGCCACTTAGAACCATGCAGAATAATGTCTGATGGGTCAGCTAGTTAATAAATAAATGTCAATCCAAAAAATTACAGAACTGCCAAAAACAACACACATATTTTTTTTTAAAGGATTGATAGAAATAGTGGCTTATTTCTTTACAGTGATACATATGTAGAAAGAAAACCAGGGGAGATAATCAATGATAGAAATGACAGAGCTATACGGAGAGCAGCCAGTTGGTATGCAAGCCACTTGTCAATCAATTCCGTTGCTGGGAACTTTCCAGAAATTGTGCTTCTTACTGATGATGAAAAGAACAGGAAACTTGCACAAGATGAGGGCATAATTTCTGTGTCAGGTATATGAAATAGTTTAATTAATAAACAACAATATACAAAAATATTTTAGTGTTTCTTTCTTATCAAATATAATTATTATGGTGAATATATTATGTATAAGATGATTTGAAATTTCAGTAAAGGATTATGTTGAAAATATAGCGGGGTTCCCTGGACTTGTGGATAAATTGTCAAAGAATGTGATGTCTGAGAGTACAACAAGAGATGCCCTATATCCAGCACACTTAACACCAACTCAAATACATGCTGGCATCCGAAGTGGAAAATTACACCAAGGCACCTTCTTTGCATCCAGATACAACTACCTTGAAGGTACAGCAACAGTCAGCGGATATGAGAAACCAGTATGTTATTAAATATTATTAAAAAATTTAATAAAATGGTATCTTATTGGCATACTACATTATACTTGGAATAATTATCTTTTATTTTTATAGTTTGTTCATATATCAATGGTGTGAAGGGTTCACCAATCTATCCCGGGATAGTGTAATATGATGTGTCATTGTGGATAATGAGAAGAAACTTATGCTCAGGATTTAGCTATTAATTTGTTATTGTCATATAGGGTATATGTAAAAATTCATTTTCTAGATATTATTGCAAGGTCATGAGGGCATAAACAGGGCAGTTGATGGTGACAGTGTTGCCATTGAAATTTTACCAAAAGAACAATGGAGGAAACCGAGCGATATAGTGTTAGAAGATAAATCTGAGGACCCTGGTGACAACTTGGAAAAAGAGGAAATTCTTCTGGGCACAAACAAAGGGACCAGCTCCGAGGCTGACAACGATGAAGTTACACCCACCGGGAAAGTTGTGGGCATTGTCCGGCGAAAATGGAGACAGTATTGTGGAATTTTATTGCCCAGCAGATTACCAGGTGAGAAAAAGAAAAGGTTAAAGCAACATTATTTTAATTGATAAGTATATAAAAATGCATATTACTATTACTTATTTAATTCTATTGCTTATTTTTTGTAAAAAGTTTTTTTTTCTCATAGTATAAGTGCTTGATTAAAAACCCACCATATGGGAAGCAGCAATACAATCATGATTGCTAAAGCGCACTAACGGCCGTATTCAGAAACAAAACTTATGCAGTACTTAGCCTATGAGGTCTCATAGCGTTAAATACAGCAGTCATTGGTCCAATTGTCAAACGAAATGACCCTATGCGTTCGTGAGCACTGTGAGACTTCATAGTACTGTTTGTGAATATTGTTGTAATTGTTTATATTATGATCACTCACAGGCGCAGTGAAGCACCTGTTCATTCCGGCGGAGAAGCGCATCCCGCGCGTGCGCATCGAGACCCGGCAGAGCGACGTGTTGGCTACCCAGCGGATCCTTGTGGCGCTGGACTCCTGGCCTAGAAATAGTCGGTACCCGCTGGGGCACTTCGTCAGGGTCCTGGGGGAGATAGGTGAGTGAGTGTTGATAGAGTAGTGAGTGATGGTTTAAGCTAAGATCCATAATTGGAGAATTTATTTAGATTTGTAGGAGACACAAATTAATGTTGACAGAATATTGTGTGGAAATAAAATAATTCTTTGCATATTTTTTTAAATGTGAAGTTACAGTTTTGATTTTCTTTATTTTACATCAATAAAATTAAGTGAAGAAATGGCATCATTCCATGGTTTTTATATTTATAAATAATTTTCTAACAATCTGTAGTTATACCCTATACTTACTATAGTGAAGGAATAAAGACAGTGTATCAGGCACTGTGTGTCTGTTTGTCTTTTAAGTCTGGTACAACTGAACCGAATTTAATTGGACTGTCAATGGAAGATAGACGATTTCATTGAACTATATAGACTACATTTTACCCAGTTATTCCCATGCGTTCGGAACTTATGCGCGAAAAACTACGCTAACAAATTCTCACAACCAGTATACATAGATATAGAGATACGCACATGAACTGTCCATAGTAGCTAAGACGTCGGTTGCATATGTACATAAAGTTTCCTTACCGAGAGGTGTGTTGCAGGCGACAAAGACGCGGAGAACGAGGTGATCCTACTAGAGCACGACGTGCCGCACGCCAGCTTCAGCGAGGCCGTGCTGGCCTGTCTGCCGCCGCACGACTGGACCATACCGGAAGAGGTGGTTATATGTTTTGACGTCCTAGAGGACCTATAGAGTGTACTTCTTTGTTGGCCTTTTTAAATGAAGTCAATTAAGGAGGTTTTAAATTTGACTGCTTTTGGTATATATGTAACCTTATATTTTATAACTGCTTGAAGCGATTGTGATATTTTTTTTTATATTGGAAAACGGAAGTGATACTTGGTCCGTGGTCCCAATAAAATTTTAACGACATCTGACGAGTAGTTTTTGAGTTATCACTAAAATACGTATTTTGACTTTGATAACGTCCCTATAACTTCTCTGTTTAAAAAACGTAACGTTCTGTACAGGAGATAAAGAAACGCGTGGACCTACGCGGTCTATGCGTGTGTTCAGTCGACCCGCCGGGGTGTACGGACATCGACGACGCGTTACACGCGCGCCTTCTACCAGGCAAGACGGCCACCGGGCTAGATCGATACGAGGTGGGCGTGCACATCGCTGACGTCACGCACTTCGTCCGCCCCGACACGGCGCTGGATAAGGAAGCTGCGGTCAGATCCACTACGGTGTATCTCGTGGGCCGCAGGATTGATATGGTGCCTGGTATGTGTGTGCCATTTTAGAGTTTGGCTAGGGTACTCACGATGGCTGAGATGTGTTGTTTTAGGCACTTCTCACATTACGCTATTTATTAGCTACGCGACTGCGACGCAATCCCAAAATTCTATGTATCTGACACTTTTGAAAAAAGTCAATGAAAAGTCAAAAAAAAGTCAGTGAAAAGTGTCAAATCCTTACTAATATTATAAATGTGAAAGTGTGTTTGTTTGTTTATTTGTGACTCTTTCACGTCGCAACATGGCTATTATATGGTGTAGTTTATTTGTGTGGGGATAGTTAGGAGGGTGGAGAGTGACGTAGGCTACTTTTTTCCGCGGAAAAACATTTCATTCCCATGGGAAGATCGATTTTTGTTACTTGCTAGATATTTAGTTCCGGAGTTGTTAATAGATGGCGTTAGTAAAATACATTTTAAAGTTCTGAATCACGCTAACAAATACTACATGTAATTTACTTAAGTCATAGGCAAATGTTTTAGGCTACTCTTTAGCTGAGATTCCTACGGGAGCTGGACCTACGCAACTGTTATTTACGGGTCCCAAAGCGAAGCGCGGGCGGTTCTCTACTCTCTAGTACTTAAGACCACTTCTTATGGAATGGGTTCAATGGGTCATGGAAAATTACTGACTTTTACATTTATAATGTTTAAGAAACAACAAAAAGTTTTATCTGTGACTCACTTAGATCACAACAATAAAATATTTAAAAAAGACGTGTGGCACTCGGAGACTGCCGTGGTAAAGCTATTGCATAGCATTATATATAAATTAACAAAACAAAAAATAATACTGCATTTGTGATAATAATAATAAAATGAATGTATATAGAGTACTAACTCATTTTCTTTCACTATTTTTTCGTGACTTTCTTCATTAATAAATGCACTTTATTCATATTTAAAATACTTTGTAGGTACACAAATTATACGAGTACAGATATTCACTGTTTTGCAGTGTTTCATAGGCAATATCACTGAAAGAGACGCATAATAATGACGTAAGCCTAATTGTTATACCGCCAACAGACTCACGCGAGAAGTCTCGAAGAGAAATCTTGCCGCGAATTTGCGCGAGAACCGAGAAAGCATCTACACTCATGCGACCTTCTCATTCGCATCCTCGATCGTCATCCGGAATGGACGTCAGTGCAGCGGCTTTGGTTTTGTGTGCATTAATATACTATAATCTTGTGAATACTAAAATAAGAAATAAATTAATATAAGTACTAAAATAATAATAATAATTGGTAACCACAGACAGTAGATAATTTTAACTAGAAATGTAAATTTTAAATACAAAAACACACAACGGTCCCACGAGACTGAACGAGAATGTGAATACGGTTCTCTTTTCTCGCCCGAGAAACCCTTTGAAGCGGGCAAAAATACCGACACCGATCCGAGCACAGGCGAGCCCGAGAACGAGACTGCGAGAAACCGATCACATTCACGCTTCTCGGGTGTTCTCGGGGGTTCTCGGCGTGAGTTTGTAGCCGCTATTAAGAATACGTACATCATAACGTCACATTATAGGTGCAAGACATTTTAATCTTTATTAGAAACGGATAATGCATTAATTTGTGCAAAGAAGATTTAAATATTCTGAACAAAAGCATAAGAACTATTTCAGTTGACAAAATAATTCTTTTTAAAAAGAAAATTGACATTTGACATTTAAGTCCTACAACGATCTTTTGGCGCGTGAATGACGTGTGGGTGACATAGACAGTGCCTTACAGTTTGCCTTGCCTGTATGGCACTGTCTCTATCACCCTCAAGTCATTAATATAGTGTCATTATTTTATGTCATGTTATTATTTTGTATGTTTTAAATCTAAATACGCGATAATTCGACTATTATGAATACATGTTGTCGATTCCAACGCCTTATTTAATCCAGATCTACATGTAATTATTCTTAAAACACCGAACCGACGGGGCGAAAATCAAATGTTTGACAGGTAATATTTGTATGGGAAATTAAAATTTTCATTTTTAGTATTTTGCTCGCAACTTTTCATATTTTCTCATCGCTGCAACCTTCCCTGAACTTCCACGAATATTTCAAGACTAAAATTAGCCAAATCGGTTTCGCCGTTATAAAGTAAAAGTTAGTTAACTCAGTTAAAAGTTCTGGTATTTATCGATGTGTGGGTGCATAGACATAGTAACTATGTCTGTGTGTAGGGTGTAATAAATTTTCGTTACGAAATTTTTGCATTCGGTCCCCGCGCCCAAGGCCCGCGATAAAAGCTATACAATAGCTTAAAAACATAAATATGAGCTCTTCCAATTTGTTTTAATAAACTTTATGCAATGTCAAAAAAGTGTTAAACAATTCTAAATCTTTTTACTTGTCTATTCTAAATCCACTCTTAGTTATAATTAGTAATTTTAATGCATTATTTCAGATTTACTAAGTTCCAACCTTTGTTCCCTGCGTGGCGAAGAGGAAAGACTGGCATTCTCCTGTGTATGGGAGATTGATGAAAATGCTAATGTTCTCTCCACCAAGTTTCATAAAAGTGTGATAAGGGTAAGGTTATGTAATATATTGAAATGTATTAATTATTGTAGGTAGAGGGAAAAATAAGCTATATTAAGCTTCAATGTATCTTAGAAAACTGCTCAGAAAGTTGTCCAACTACCATCTAGCTAGGATGTCTGATTATCTGAAATGAAATGCATTATTCTACTTTAAATTGCTTAAACGATTTTTAGTATCGTAAGTTGATACATAATTTCCGTTATTATATTATTATTTAGTAAACAATACACCTACCGTATAAGTATATTAAAATACCATAAGGCATTAGACCTGCAATGATACAAATATGTATATTTTATTGATTGCAGTCCAGCGCAGCGATGACGTACGAACAGGCGCAGATCGCTATCGACGAGCCGTCCCGTACGGACGAGATCGCCAACTCGTTGCGGATCCTCAACAGACTGGCCAAGAAGTTGAAGCGCGGACGGCTGGATAACGGCGCTCTGTTGCTAGCCTCCCCCGAGATACGGTTTGAGGTATTCATTGTCATTATAACTATATTAAGCTAGGACTGTCATACTGTTGGACTTGATTCGATTATTGGGGGCCGATGTTTATGTAACAGACAAAATTAAAATGTTTGTTTTCGGTTAGTTAACTTGGTAACCGCTTGCTAATAATTGTGATTATCGTTTTATTATACCTGTTATGATATTTGTTGTCATTGTACATACGAGGGGCGGCTTAATATTTGAATGATGTAGGAGAAAATTAGTTAGAAGTAAATTATGGTATTATTTTCTTGCTAACATATAACTGGTGTGCAGGACCGTGTATAATATTACCCGAACCATTTGGAGCCAACTTTGACCCCTTTATCTTTTCGAGATCAGTTTACATTTCTACACATCACTGTTAATCGATATACACTTATTCACGTTGTGGTTGGTACGGCAGGTGGACTCGGAGACGGCGGACCCGATCGACGTGCAAGCGAAGAAGATGCTGGAGACCAACTCCATGGTGGAGGAGTTCATGCTGCTCGCCAACGTCAGCGTCGCCCAGCGCCTCGCGCAGGACTACCCGCAGGTAGGTATCGGTGACTCGGGGTATCGATACCGAGTAATTTTGGTATCGAAAATGTTTACAAGTATAGCACACAACACAATGAGGGTCGCCGTTTTTGTACTCACCAGTTGGCGTCACCGGCGAGTGAGGTCCTGCTGTCAAAGCCCACCCATACATAAACAGTGACAAGTGATGTTCAGACAAGTGAGAAGCGACAGTGCCACAAACTTATCTGACCCGGTGGCCAAAATTGGAACTAATGCAAATGTTATACTGTTGTCAGACAAAGACAAAGACAGTAGAGCCCTTCTTACCGGGTCAGATAAGTTTGTGGCACTAACAGCCAGACCTCACTCTACACTAGCGCCTCTAGCGGCGAATTCACACGCCTTTACCCTCATTAGGTATCTAGACTAATAAGTTACAATTTACAATAGTAGATATACAAAGCATAATAATATCATATTATATGCATTGTACACATGACGACTACTTTTTACGAGTTGGTGACCTCTTTTTAGTGGTCAGTCTGAAAATATGATATGAAGTCGCTGGTGGTTTTTTTTCGTAGTCACTAGGCATGTGCTTGCGTGTTGACAGGTTTTTTAATTGCATTGAAAAATATTCGATACCTTCAGCTATCGATACTTTAGTTCCGATACTTTTTTGGTATCGTAACTTTGGATACAATATTGGAATCGAATAAAATATCGATATTTTTTAAATTTTGCGTATTTCTACCCACAGGTGGCGCTGCTGCGGCGGCACCCCGCGCCCAAGCCCGCCAACTTCCACGGCTTCCTCAAGGCCGCCGCGCAACAGGTATGTTTTATTTAACATACTAGTGAACCGCCCTCGCTTCGCTTCGGAACCCGTAGGTATCAGCCGTGTAGGTGCCGCTCACGTAGGAATCTCGGGATAAAAAGTAGCTTTGTGTTATTCTGATGTATAAGCTATGACACTGCCAAGTTTCATCCAAATCCGTTTAGTAGCTTTTTTGTGAAAGAGTAACAAACATCCATTCTCACAAACTTTCGCATTTATAATATTAGTAGGAGGATAGTAGGATATCTTGTGACGTCACGGAGCTTGAATCACTCTTTCGAAGGTTGCTCCATGGCTCGCATATTATTACATACAACGCCCCTAGAGAGCGTATATACGCATATAAATGCATATGCAGACGGTGTAAAAATCTTCGATACCGTGATTCAGGCTTTGACGTCACCGTGTGACGTATGTGCGAGATCACAACAATTATATGAACATTTAGCGTTAATCGACAAAGTAAAACATTTCTCCCAGGGCTTCGAAATAGACATATCGACGAACAAATCGTTCTCGAAGTCGCTGGACGAGGCGGTGATCCCGGGCCGGCCGTTCTTCAACACGTTACTGCGCATCATGGCCACGCGCTGTATGCAGCAGGCGCTGTACTTCGCCAGTGGGACTAAGACCCACGAGGAGTTCTATCATTATGGCTTGGCGTGTCCGATTTATACGCACTTCACGTCGCCGATTAGACGGTGAGTTGGGATTGGGATGGTGGGATGGTGTGGGGAAGTGGTGCGAGGGTAAAGGTTTAGTTGTTTGTTTATGATTTATTGTTGCAACAGTTGTGTAATGATAGGAGGACTTAATGCTAAAGAGCGACTGTTAACCTCATTTCGTTTCATTAGCGGTGCATATCGTGTGGTTCCATATAAAGAGCGACGTCTGGCGAGTAGTTTTTGAGTTTTGAGCTATCTATACTTGTCAATAATATTAACTTAAAATATTTATGTTTATTTCCAAGTAACGGGAACTCACGTTCCTGTTCATCATTGACTCATGTCAATGTTGAAGTCGGTTTTTTAACAAGTTAGATTTTATTTGTGGCCCATCGATCTAATAATAAGTACTACATACACAATACCATACAAATTTTAAGGTATTTTGTGTCCCCTTTTACGTTTTTTTTGTGAAATTAAAATGTTCGAAATGCGAATTAAAGCTGCTATGGCAAATTCAACCTTAAATAATATAATAAATATTTATGTAGGTTTTACACAAAAACAAATAGTACAAAAAAGTAACACTCGGAGCGTTCGAATGTGCCTATAAAAGAGCGCCCAAATTCCCAAAGGAGATGGTCCATTATGGGCGTGATCTTGTACACTAAACCATGAAAAACCAAAAAACACAGAAAGTTCATTAAAAATATGTCGGAATCGAAAATAAAATTAGATTAAAATCAAAGTAAATAAATCATTAAACTTTGAATAAAACGTAAATCCGGAAACTAATTTAAATGGCAACTCTGTACGAATTGTAAACGTGACTCGATGGGATATCGGAGAGGGGAACCCAACAGAGGGCACCTCTGCAGCCACTTACGAACAGCGGGGACTTCTCGAGCAGACGTCGAGCTGAACGGTCGCATTAAGTTAACTAGTGTACTTTGTAATAAAATCCTATACTGCGTTGTACCTATGCCCGACGGCATAACGTTTCTCTAAGTGTATTTCAGTTGTACCACGTTTTAACATAACCTAAAAGCTTTAATCATATTAAGTTAAACTGTGTAACCTGAAACCTAATTTAAATAATGAAGAAACGTATTGAACGCCCACTGTGTTTTATTTTTCACCTTACAACCTGATAATCGGAGCCACCATCCTGACGAGTGTCTCCGAAAAATATAATAAATTCACAAATTGCAATAAATGACTTGCTAAAATAAAATTAATTTCGAGTTATTCGGTAGGTACTACTTGCAACACTTGCAAGATGGCGTCCTTCACTCTGAGTTCGAGCCATTGTTCAAGCATAGAGAAGGCATATTGACAGCTAACGTCATACGTCAAAAATTATGAATCCTCTGGTCTGCTGCCTGCCATTATGTAGAATAATTGCGTCACGTGGAGTTAATAAATATTTTTTGCACTGAAATTAAGATGAGTTCGTGGATTTGATTAGTCAAAAATGGTTTATTTTTCTTTTTTATTTTATTTTATCACTGGTACAAAACCAGGCCCAGACTCCATACAATTTTGGACCGTCTCCTTTCGATTGCCATTTTTTGAGTGCTGATTGTGTTTCTAGTACTATTAGATCGATGGTGACAGCCTCCTGTCATTCCAGATACGCGGACGTGATAGTCCACCGACTGCTAGCGGCGTGCATCGGCGCGGATTCAACACACGCGGCGCTGCTCGACACGCGTGCGACCGACGCGCTGTGCGACAACCTCAACTACCGCCACCGGCAGGCGCAGTACGCGGGCCGGGCGTCGGTCGCGCTCAACACGCATGTAGGTTACGTGTGGCAGTAAAAAGGCTTTGTACCACATAACCTCACAATAATTTATCGTTTCCGATAGTACATTAAGCGCTTATCGCCTGATAATTATCGTTTATACGCAATTTAACTTGGCCGGATTGAATATAGCTACGAGTGGCTGTGCAGATGTCGTTTATTGGGTCTAAATAGTAGGATAGAGATACGAATATTCACAAAACATTGCTTACGGAATTATGAAAATAAGCGATAAAATTCAATGTATTTCGGCATCAACTTTATTTGATATTCCTTGCGGTTTTAGGTTTAACGGCCTTAGACTTTTTCTAGCTTTATTACATATATGATTGTGGTAAATTATGTTCTATTAATTTCAGATACTATTCAAAAACCGCGTTGAAGTGGAATCGGCAGTAGTATTGGCGGTGAAGAGGAATGCGTTGCAAGTTTTGATTCCAAAGTACGGGCTCGAAGGACCATTGTATTTACCTTCGGACAAATTCTTGTACAATGAAGAGGTTTGTTTATATTATATCGTTTACTGTTTCTCATCAATGACACTGAGCTTTTTCCATTGCAATAGAATGAATTGTAATAGTCAGGCATATCATATCTTTTGGTGATAAAACAAAACTAACGCATGCATTTTAGAATGTTTTCCCTTGTAATTGAATAAATCCTAATCAAATATGGACTTCATCATCATCTTTACATCATCATCATCTTTACATTAATTTTAATATCGGAATTTATTTCACAGGAACACATGCAGATTTGTGACGGCGTCGTGTTAAAAACATTTGACGAACTCACAGTACGTTTGTCTCTAGACAGCACTAACTTGCAACACCGTAAGTTGGTCTTCGAGCTAGTAGAACCCCATATACCGGGATTTAGTGTACAACCCGAAGGGCGCAGTGAGGCTATGGAAGTCGGAAGTGAGGCTATGGAAGTCATTGAAGTTCCCGATGAGGACACACCTGTAGTAGAACAACCGAAAAGGAAAAACGAATCTGGTGGTAAGAATAAGAAGAAAAAGGCGAAGAAATAGTATAAGCATATTTTTATACTGTACTATGAATAAAATTAACTAATGTATACAAATAGTTTTATTTTATACGTCCTTTCCCATGCAATCTCATCGAAGGTAAATGTTGAAATAACTATGACTATGAACATTTCGTATGTTAATTCCATTTGAAATGAATATAAAATTTAACATTCAGTAAGCACTAATCAATTTCTGTGAATTCGTCTGGAATACTAACCTAACTTGAAAGGCGGGAAAAATAAATTGTGGACCCGTTTCAAATGGAGAAAATTAAATGTAGGTTTTAAAATGGGTCAGCATACATTTAAAACTACGAACAGTTTTTCATTGCCAAACTATCCGCTCAGCTGTAAAATCGGCGCATATCGACCGTGATTATTAGGCAACATATTCGTATGTCGACCCCGTACCTACTCAGGCGTAACGGTGCAGGTTTCTGACACTCATTCAGCTAAAAGCTAAAATGCTATGTATTATGCACATTTACTTACATTAGCCTTTATTGATTTTGTGAACTTATATTTCAACCTCTGGCGTTTCTGTTTCGCTAGTTATAGTATGATATGGAACTACACACTTTTAAGTTTTTTGAGAGGGTGTGTTATCATGGGGAAATTCGTTGGTCTTCACGGAGCGCCCTGTCGCAGCATCATAATATGTTTTCTGACAACGCCTATCAAAGTCCTTCAAACCAATATCTTAAAGGTATTTCGTTATTAGTTATGTGCAATCCGGCGACGCATCGGTGGCGGGCTTACAATTGCGGCTTGAGGAGGCTTGAGCGTGGCTGTTGACGACTCTTGAGTCTGTGGCGACTGTTCGCTTGGACGGCTCGACGGTTGGACGATGGTTGGGACAGTACTGACCAACTGGGACTGTGCGATGCGCGCTATCTCTTGGTCCACTTTGGCGACTAGTTGGTCCACTGCGTGAGGCCAGCGGGCAGCCGGAATACCGTGGCCTGGGGCCAGTCGTGCGTCTGTCATCACACAGAGGCGGACTGTGTCAGCGTACTGCACTACCGTTAGTGACATACCTGGGGAATAAGTTCTATATGTAAGAGAGGAACTTGTTATGGAATAAATTATGAAGAAAATGGATTGTTCATATGCCACTGACGATTGATAGAACTTTAATTTGCTACGTTATTGGCATTTAACATTCATTCATGCGGTCGAAAATGTGTCACGTTTTTTTTTAGATTTTAATTATTCATTGTAACACTCTCTCCCACTGCTGGGCAGGAGTCCTCTCCCGGGCAAGAGAATATGCAACATGACAATGACAATTTAACGAAGTTTAACTCCGTAGCTAAATTTCATGGAATAAAAAGGTAGGTTTATGTAGCGGAATTTATGTTCTGTACTTACTGATGTTAGCTTGAGGTGGCCGCCAATACACGACATATTCTACAGTTTGTCCCCACAGCGTGGTGTGCGGGGGTGTGTCTGCGGGCGCGTTGATCTCTGCGTAGGAGACAGCGTAGCGTCTTGACAGGAGGTTGAGAGCGAGGCGGGCGAGGGGCGAAGGCACCGAGCGCGTTAGGGCTCCGTAGCGCGCCTGCGCCGCCCACGCCGCTGCGATCGCTCCTTGCCGGCTGCACGCTTCCTCCACCACCGATGCTATGCGTCGGGGCGAAGCACCCACGGGTAGAGAGAGGCAGACCATGCCTGTAAATAACATTATTTTAGGGTTCAAATGGATTATTCGATGGATACCTGCAATGGGCACGACTCATGATGATCTACATAGCAATTAAAAGTTCTTTTAGAAAATTTGCAAATACGGTATGGTTTTTACGATCCCATTTTCGATTGTGAAAAAATATCAGTCGACTATTTTCATTTAAGCACTTCAAGTGCAGATTTTTACTTACTTACTTACGTACTTAGGACACATACCTCCTGTTTGTGATTTCTTGTATCTCTTCCCGTTTCCCTCCGCGAAGGTGTAGAGGAACTCCTCTGACGCAGCGCGTGCTGTAACCAGTACGCTGTCAGGCGCGCTGGTCTGGGTGTGCTCGAAGAAGGCTCGGAGCCCGTCGGTGGCCGCGTACAGAGCCACGTCGGTGGTCGACACGCCCAGCGCGCGCGCCGCCCGCTCGATGCTGGCTCGCGACACCGGACGAGACCATGATGTTACCTTGAAAATATAGGAACATAATAGATGCAGAGTCTTTGCACACTCCTTGAAAGTTGTACCTAACATTTATTATTACATATTTCTATGTTGAAAATGTTTAGTTTCAGTGCCCATGTTTGTTACCCAATGGTATTGTTCAATGTTTGGTAGGTATTTTTAAGGAAATGTATAAATTGTCATGAAAACCACTGCGTGTATTGGGACAAACAGTTACCTGGGACGAGCTTTAAGATTAAGTAAGTATGTACTGTAAGTGGTTGTAATGTAAAGCTGTGAGATTTTGCTCGAATTCCCCTGAAACCATGTTTTTGGTTGTCAAATGAGAAAGTATTTAAGTATGTAGGTATCCATAGGGAGTAACGTGCAGAAGTATTTGGGCAGCAAAAAAGAAGGAAGGTATGCAATTTATATATTATTTAGGTATGTTAATTTAGACTCTTACCTTTCTCCCGCACAAATTCACGCTTTGCAACAAGTGTCGTTGTCCGTCATCAGCTCCGATACTGTCTGTCCACAGTCTGGACGGAGCTCTGTATGCTTGAACCACTCCTCTCCACGCCTCCGCCACTGCTCTAGCCCACAACTGAGCCAGTTCACCATATTTCCAGGTCATAGTGTGCGAACGTCGAACATGACCATAGGTCCTCAGCTCATTTAAC
The DNA here is from genome assembly GCA_905404135.1 of Hesperia comma. Classification (NCBI taxonomy): domain Eukaryota; kingdom Metazoa; phylum Arthropoda; class Insecta; order Lepidoptera; family Hesperiidae; genus Hesperia; species Hesperia comma. Next base: position 5,728,345 of record FR990021.1, on the reverse strand, counting down.
GCTATCAGTTCATCCAGCATTTTGTAAGGCAACGTAACGATCGCCCGAGTCGTGCTCACAGCTGTGTCGAATATTCTCTTTGGCCATTTACGTGGGTCTATTGTTACGAGAGGTGAGAATAATATCTGAAAATCACAAAAGGATAACTATTTTAAGGACTCCATTAATTTTATACAGATACTGTTAGGGTAATGCGTTTTTTGTTAAAAAAACCTTCGGTATTGTCAAATTCCTCCTCTTGCATTCGCGCTGGATAGTGACCATTAATTTCGTTGCAGTAATAATTGGTTGGTCGTTTCGGTCACTAGACTGCTTCTTTGTTAGTTCCCGTAACGCGCTCGCAGTAGACATCAGGACCAATCCGGCCACATGGAAAGCCCCCGGAAGAGATTTGAGCGCGCGAGGACTCTCCATAGGATCGTATTCCGAAATGAACTCGTTCCAAACATTTGACAAACTTTCGTTTAATTTACTCCACAGCTCTGGAATAGCTGATGGTGAAGGTATCAATTGCGCTAAGGGACTCAACGGGGCTTGTTCTATTTCACGGTTTCTCCTTTCCCCTTGTTGTGTCTGCCTTATTAGAAGTAGATCGCCGATGTTGATCGACTTCTTCCCGGTAAGAAGTAGATGATGCACTCGTACTAAAAAGTAGTACTTTGGCTCTGGAGCTACACATGGTATCACTATGCACTGCCAGGGAGGCAGCTCGCTTGGGAAATATTTGGATATAATTTCGCTAACATAATCCTGAAAGAAAATAACAAAATAATCAGATCTGTAGACCGACTCCGCATTGGTAATGCTTTGATGTTATTGTTTGTATATTCGGAGTTGGTCATAAGTCCATCTTCTCTTTCATACCTAGACTGCAGATAACCCTTAAGTCGACCATCCTTTTTTATAATTATTTTGTCAATATGTTCCTTATAAATTCACAGATAAATTTCCAAAAACTCTCACCTGAATATTAGAGTCAGTGATAGGTCGTCCGCGGTATACGCTGTTTGCCACTATGAAGTGGTTTTCAGGCCTAAAAGGCACATGTCTGTCCCAGGCATAGTTTCCCCAGCACGACACCAGGGTTTGTCGCAACCTAGGGAACATCAATTCTCCGTTTACATCTCGACGGTCTATCACATGTTGAATTAGTTCTTGTTTTACATCTTCTGCGTTTAGGGTGCCTAGAAAAATACGGGTAAGAATTAGGTAATGGTCTTATAGGTACCTTGTCATGTCAGATAATGCTTTTCGACATTCGTGTCTTGACTTAAGCTAGCGATGTCGTTTATGTAGAATTTTTAAGCCATAGTGCTGAATTTTATTAGGTAGGTAAGTATTGTTGTCTGTCCACGCTTCATTTCGACCATATTAGCATTCAGCTTCCCTTATTCGAAAAGAGTCGGACTCAGAGGGCTTGCAGTTGAAATGCTGAACAATAGTAGGAAATTAGAGTCAAATATCACGGGTCGCTGGACGTTATAGGTAGAGGTTGAAAGATCGGTGCAACTGTGAGGTTCTTCTATCTATTTACCCAAGAAAAGCATATAAAGATGCAATAGATTAAGTCCAAGCAAGAGGTAAATTAAGGTTACCTTTGATTGAAAGCAGCACATTAATGATTCCCTGGTTGCGATGTGTGTCTAGAAGCGAGCGTACTGTGTCTGTTCTTATAAACTCCAACCTTGGATACCGACTGGACAGAAGCTTTATCCACAGATGTTTACTCACTCGGACGACTGAAATTCACATAGAAATCGTTATATTAGGTTAGGGTAGGCAATTAACGGAAGTAGGTAGGTAGGTACATCCGTAATTATCGACATAATGACGAAATTCAAGCAATTTATTGACTACCCAATTTTAAATACGTATGTTCATTAAATTCGCTGGAGTAACGTGAACATTTATATTATTGCTAATCAATGAAATAATTAGTTTCCAATGTTTTGATTACCTTTTTATAAACAAAACCCAATTAAAAGAGTAACTTATTGATGATGTTACTTATTTACCTACCTTGATAATATTACACATGTATTACTCAAGTGATGCAAGGTAGGAAATCCTATTTTTAGTTTTAATGGGTAACCGAAATGTATGGGGCATCGATAAGGAATTTAGTATAATTATCATGTAGTTGATGTAGTTATTGAGTTATGAATTGGTTCAGAAAATGACATGAATGGACGAGATTGGGAATGACTATTCGATCCGTTGTTGTTGTAATGCGACCGTCTGAACACACTCAACACTTTCCTAAAAACCACCAGCTGCAACAGAAACTACCCGACAAAGGCTGAACCCACAACCCAGTAACCTCATTCCAATAAGAGTCATTGAAATGCAGTAGGTATCTACTTATTACATAAGTAGTCACGTGTTTTGATGGTAAAGTAGGTAAGTAAATAGATACAACCAAATCTTAGGAAACAGGTATTATGTCAATGCATGCAAACGTCCTAAGGCGGCTGTGACCATTTAGGTATCGAGTGGCTCGGCTCATCTGAATGTTTATTGGCTATTGACTAATAAACACAAGCGATGCGTAACCAGTTACCTACTGTTGAAAAATAGAAAGTATTTTACAATCCGTCATAATAGAAATAATTAAATAAGTAGTATAGCATTTAATCGTACGATTTATAATAGGTCTAGGTTACTAGGTCATCATTATTCAATAAATTATTTTTTATTGATTTTTTAAACAAACTATAAATAAATCTTACCGACATAGGAGAACGCAATAGCCGGCAACGTAGACACGGCGACACAGAACGCGCAGCACGTGTAGATCTCCTCAAGCAGGCGCGAGCGCAGGCTCAGTGGCGCCCTCTTCATTTTGCATGGAGACTCACTTATCTGGGGAAAATAAAAAGATCAAATTATTTTCTTCTGACTATTTACAACGCTGTTGATACTTACTCGTAATTAGTATTAAGTGTTTTTAATTTTTTTATATTAAATTAATTCAGTTTCATTCATATAAATATGTACTTAAAAAGGGGAAACGTTACCACAATCTAAATTAATAGCCAAGATAAATGTGTAAGTTACTTGATTAACTACAAAATACTGCTCAACTAGTGCGAATAGTTTGATGTAATGAGTACATAAAAGATGCTATCACTTACCTATAACGTAAAAGTTATACCTACGTAAATCGTGAACACAAATGTAAACATTCATTTGACTAAGTTACAAATGTTATAATGCACTAGCTTTCTCCTCGCGGCTTCGCTCGCGTAGAGAATTTATTTTATTAATTCATAATATACATACTAATTACGTATTAATTACTAGTTATAATAAAGTGTTAGGTACCCTACTTGAACCTCAATTTAACGTAACTACCTATGTAGTAAGAAGTAACTACGTACTAAGTAATAAGATACTGAATTAAACTAAATAAGATTAACGATTCGTAATATTAGTTAAAGTAACCTAGGTTTACAGATTTTACTCTAGGTTAATGTTTCTATCGTGATTTTGAAGAGAAATGCTTCGTCGCCGGTACTTTCACTAGCTTGGGATCTGGGATGCTTTCACTAAAGGTGAAATATATTAGATAGGCACAGCAATCGAGTGGGTGTTACCAATGGAATTCTTATCAAAATTAATTTTGGAATTAAAAGAAAAAAAACACTCTGGCTTTGCACATGGCTGTGTTAGATCGACTTGTAATAACAGCATCGAAATAACAGATAGGTAGGTAGATATTATGTCCTACAAGAAATATAAATTTTTCTCCCTAGGGCAAAGTTTTTCCCCATCAATGTGTTGGCAATACTATACCTAGCTCAAAAGTATTTAAAATCTATGCAATATAAATTAATATAAATATATTATTATTTGCAGGTATAATTAGAATCTGAACTCCTGTTTGGCCCAAGTTACCGTCGGCTTATTTCATGACAAAAATATGTACCTACATTTCACTTTTAATCATCTGTTTATCTTAAGTCAGTTTTGATAAATGAATAATTGTACAATCAGTAAAGTGCGATGACCCCTCAATGCAATCTGCTAAACAAAAACAACAAATGAATAGGCAATTGTGTTCTTATAATGTAATAATTTAATTAAACCGCTTTTCAGTAGGAAGAATAAGTAAATAACACTTTTAATTTTTCACATTTTAATTATACAATTTATGTCATTTTAGTTTTTTAAACATCCTACTTTAATATTATAAATGCGAAAGTTTGTAAGGATGTAAGTGAGTGTGTGTGTAGGTTTGTTACTCTTTCACGCAAAAACTACTGAACGAATTTTCATGAAACTTTGCAGTAATATAGCTTATACATCAGAATAACATAATTTGATAAAATTTATAGAGATTTTTGAAGGGCCTGGTTCTCCAAAGCGAAGCGAGGGCAGGTGTACTAGTATTATATTAATATTAAGTAGGTATCTGTTGGTTCTTTGGTCTTATACGGTTTTTTTTTGTTTTAAGTGCACTCACAGTTTGAGTGGTGGTTGTTTGGTTGGCTTGAACCATCCAGCCACCATTCTCTCTGCCAATGTGCCTATGCTAACTGCCGATACTTATTTTTCAGCAACCTTCCTACTATATATTTTATGCTTGATTAGTTCGATATCTTTGTAGTGTAATCAAATAATATTTAACTTAACAATTATTAGTGTTTACACTTAGCTGTTAGTCTACCATGCATACATGCCTTAAGCTATGTTATTACTTAATACTAACGATGTCCATTTTTCATTTTCCTTAAACTGTACATATTTTCACACATTATTATTCGCGTCTTTCTGTTCTGTTCCTGTCACTTCACTTCACTTCGCAACTCACTTCACTTCACTACACGACACACACACACACTCATACACGACTCGTTGTACGGCACTGCGTCGCACGACGTTGTTACAGGATGCAGCATGGTTCAGCGTCACATTGCCCCCAGCCTGCTTATAAGTACGTTATATAGGTACCTACTCATAGGGCTATTTAAATATCCATTTAGGTTTTGCATCTCTTCAAACGACTTTTTTCTGTGTCCTATGTTTAATGTTGTCTGGTAAAAATCGCTACTACATTGATAAAACCGCCCATTGTATTCATAATAATTTACGACTGATCTGCATCATCATCGCAACCCATAACAGTCCCACTGATGGGCACGGGTGTCTTCGAAGGCAGAGAGAGATTGGCGGACTTCACACACCTCTGAGTTTACCTAGTTTTCCTGTAGAACACTTACATCGTTGTGGCTTAGTCGCCATCTCGCACGACAAAATCTCGCACGATCGTGCGAATTGGCACCTTTCGAATTTACCTAATAATTCCGTCATCAACTCGCACGCTCGTACAAAGTACAGTCAGGTAAAAAATATTTAAACTAATTTGTTAAAAAGACTTCAATAAAACCACCTTATATTAAATCTTAAAATAAAGCTATTGACTTATTATTGTTTGCTTTATATCCGATATATAAATATACATATACATAAAATGCATATAAGTATACACATAAAAATACAAAAAAAAAATATTTTTGGGCGTGAGAACAGCGCGCTTCTACACTACCAAGCTAAGCAGCTTCATTCATACTCAAAAAAGGATGGCGCTATCTCTTTCTTTTTATCTAACCCTTTATCTCCATCGAAATAGTCCCGCATGGTGATGGCAGTCAGTCTTCCCTTAAACGTACTTTACTGTGCCCGCGCTTATTTAGCTGCGACATGAATAAATTCTTTTATTAAAATGTGGGTGTTTTTATTGTTTTTTGTGTACGCTGGAGGTAAGTTTATTTAATTTATTTTCATAGTGTTAGTATGTCTTAATGAAATAAAAAATGTCGAAAATAAGTGCCTAATTTTTCTCATCTGCCGAATTTCATATTGATTAGTCAAAGTAAAATAAATAATTATCATTTTATGAAGTACCTTTACATTTTACTATTACTAGTTTTATTTTAGAACTGTCTTAATAGAGCAGGGTTAAAATAAAAATGTGGCTTTTGTGGCCACCATCTTGTTTTGTCCTATATGGACTGCCATTGGAGTAAACTATGAGACAAATGAAATATTATAAATTATTTTAAGATTTTTTATGACTTTAAGTAATAATATATGCGAAATTTACAAAAAAAATAGTTTGCTTTGCATAGGTATGATTTTATTGAAAAAAACCGGTTTTAATCATAGCAATTTTTTTGGAGCTGAATCACAATTTGGTCCATCTAATTCTGAAAGTGATGTGAAGACAATTATTTCACAATGAGGAAAGCCGGTAGTTCTTCGCATGGGCCATAAATATTTATTATGTAATTTAAAAAAAAAATAAAGGTTCCTGTATTTGGAGATGCTCCAAACGCAGTATATGTAAAGGAAAGCTGGTTCAAAATACTGAAACAAGCCATGTGCTTTTGAAAATAATTATATTTTATTATTATTTTTGACTTTGATTATTATTTGGGTTAACATGCTTTTATATTTTTGAGATGTTGATTTGTGAAATATATCTAAAATTATGATATAATAACATTTTGTTATATTTTAAAGTCCAACCATAAAATATTAAATGTTTTTAAAAAGGATTTTTGTAGTTGACTGTACCAATTTACCTCATATTTTTATGGTCGTGCGAGTTGATGACTGAATTATTAGGTAAATTCGAAAGGTGCCAAGTCGCACGATCGTGCAAGTTTTTGTCGTGCGAGATGGCGACTAAGCCATCGTTGTTATGGGTAGGTAGTTAGGTACCTATACTCTAAAACATCTCACCAGGGCCTGCCGATTTTGCTAATTAATTAAAGCATTTTATATATCGAATCGGGGCCCTGGCTGAGAATGGTAGCTAGTGGTGAAATAAATATAGGTAGGTGTAGTAGAATCACGAAAATCACGTTTATGATCGTTTATTTACATTATTGGACGTGACTGTGGTGATAATATTTTGTAATATTTATTGTAATGTATAAATAATTAAAAACACCTAAGACAGGTAGATACAATACAATGACCTAAATAGTTATCTCGGCCCGCGACCATCGAAACACTATGAACAATAAATACCTACTAAATTATCAACTTGATGGCCAGAAGTAACTTATCGTTTGGGGAAGCTTATTTAGCTTATTATATGTATGCTCCCGTGTCAATTTGTTTGATAGCTCATCTAGAGGTACCTGCTAAAAATTGTCGCAAGTCATCAGGTTATATCTAATATCTATACTCTTCCCGAGTCACGAATGCATAGAGAAAAGACAAGCATACAAGCTGTTGGACTACAGGCGGTTCACCATTTATTGTCACCAGCCGTCAGGCTATAGGTACCTACCTATGCAATATATCAATGAATATTTGACTTTCCCATAAGTCAGGCATATTAACACAAGACGGTGGGCTATGAACGCTTTTTTCTGTGGATTATGATAGGTACCTACTACCTAGCAAACAAGCATGCAGCACCACCCTTCCGCTACCGCCCATGACCCATGACATCTGTGACCGACTTAGAACAAGACTCAAATAGGGCCTAGGATTGACATTGTTATTGGGACATTAGTCAGTTAGTTTGTTGGTAGGTATGAGGACTGGGGCAGGGACTGTTAGATGAACTGATAGTTGTTGTTTAGCAATGATTGGGTGTTTGGTACCTACGTGTAGGTATCTACGTACCCGGGTGAACTCTAGGCTCTCCCGACTGTTAAGTTATTCATAGGTAGGTACTTAGGTACTTCTTTATTGCAACTGATACACACATAGGATACGAAAATCGGACTTATTGTAAATGCAATCTCTGCCAGTCAATCTAAGACCAACGGGAAAGCGCTTTAGAGCAATAGGAAAACATTGTAAACGGACACATAAAACCTTATGAATAGATACGTCATCGATTGAACCAAACCTCTAAGCGTGTAAGCACTCTATTTACCTAACTTTGATGATATTTGTAAATACTTAAGGCACGTACAATAATCGGGCTAATTGTTCATCTTGACTCCTGCACTGCGTGTATCTCTGACCCTGCTGCACCAGATAATATTATCGCTCCCTCTCTCATGACTCGTCATATTTTAATTATTAGATATCGTCAAACAATCAAACAAACATTGATAGATGTTGGACGGGACATTTGTGTCTCGAGCTCGACTATAGTTGTTAGATACTTAACATGAATGCTAGTTTACGATAATGTGATGTTGCGTTTGAATGTTAATAATGTTAGCTAAAAATTTGCACCCGTAGGTACTCAATTACTGTGGGGTATCGAAAGGTCTTAGGGTGGTACGCAAATAGGTACCCACTCTCCGTTATAGACTATAGGTATCAGTAACAAAATATGCCGAGAACTCGGCTTTAGGATTTGGATATGCTTTAGATATCGGAAGTATAGTTATATATATTTCAGAGATTAAAGGATTTCTAATATTTCTATTGTGGATATCTGGCGTCCGCCATGTTCTACGTCTCGAAACACAGATTGGAATCAGTGCGCACACCCGGCGCGGTCAAGTCTCGATTGTCTAGTGTGTCATCTCATGCCACTGCATCCAATCCACCTTGTCATTTTGACATATCTGCCAAACATCACAGTGACACGCGACATCTCTAAGACAAATTTGACTAGAACTACTGACTCAATGAATAGGCTGAATCGATAACAGATGGCGTTACCAGTACGTAAACATAAACAAGTCCATTATTTATTTTACTTCTCCGACACGGCCATACTGACAAACAACGCGCTCTCGCGTTGAGCACTATAACTTTATAAAACGCCAAACAGTCAGTAATACACTGGACAAAGCGATATAGCTTTCAGTTACATGTGTACAAAGCGTTAAGCTTTCAATTTACACGTCTACAAAGCGCTAAGCTTTCAGCAATACAACACACAAAGCGATAGAGCTTTCAATTACACGTTTACAAAGCGTTAAGCTTTCAGTAACACATCACACAAAGCGTTAAAGCTTTCAGTTTACAGGTTTACAAAGCGTTAAGCTTTCAGTAACACCACACAAAGCGTTAAAGCTTTCAGTTTACAGGTTTACAAAGCGTCAAGCTTTCAGTAACACCACACAAAGCGTTAAAGCTTTCAGTTTACAGGTTTACAAAGCGTCAAGCTTTCAGTAACACCACACAAAGCGTTAAAGCTTTCAGTTTACAGGTTTACAAAGCGTCAAGCTTTCAGTAACACCACACAAAGCGTAAAAGCTTTCAGTTTACAGGTTTACAAAGCGTCAAGCTTTCAGTAACACCACACAAAGCGTAAAAGCTTTCAGTTTACAGGTTTACAAAGCGTCAAGCTTTCAGTAACACCACACAAAGCGTTAAAGCTTTCAGTTTACAGGTTTACAAAGCGTCAAGCTTTCAGTAACACCACACAAAGCGTTAAAGCTTTCAGTTTACAGGTTTACAAAGCGTCAAGCTTTCAGTAACACCACACAAAGCGTAAAAGCTTTCAGTGTCCAGGCGTCAGAAGTACAAAGCGCGGAGCTTTCAATACTCAAGCGTTGGGAGCACAAAGCGCGGAGCTTTCAATGTCCAGTTATCACCAGAGCTTGCTCGTCCATCCTGGTCTACCTAAAATCACTCTCAAAAATCTCGTCTCCGTCCGACCCGGTCTAGTTTCTTACCCTGTCAACCAGTATTCCAAAACAATGAGCCACTACCAAACCAGCACTTACACCGCTTTAAAGCTGTAATCCAAACCCAAATCCAACACCAAATTGTCACAGTTTACCCATGAACTGAAATGGCTGAAGGTCATTAACTCAACATCATCATCATATAACTTTTCAAATCATAAACATCATTACTTTGCTTAGTACCCAAAATAAATTAACTGATCGCCAAAGTTTAATCCAAAACAAATTTTACATTTCTCAGAAAAGTTATTTTTCTCAAACAAGTTATCACTACTCAAAACAAGTTCACTGAAATTTAATAAATCTCTCAATAAAATTATGAAGTTTTATTAGTTAATCACTATATAACTAGATATAATGCTGTCTATACCGTCAACTGACATTAATTATTCAGTGCATAAAAGCAAATCAGTAATTTAAGCCATTTATCAAAAGTGAATTTGGTACCGCGTAAATTTTTACTTACAACTTTTTACATGAAGTTTGTATCAAATTTCATTTAGTGCGTCATTATCAATTAGTCCAAAAATAACTTACATCTGCAAAGCATGAGAGCAAAAACCGATCTGACAATACCATAGATAGGTACCTTAAATGTTAAATACCTAGTAACTTATTGTTTCAAAATCATGAAAACAAATAGTAACTTTCTAATCTTAATACTTCGATCTGAATAATAAGATAATAATAATCAGACTTAAACAATTCAAAAATCTCAATAATTAACAAAATAATGGTAACCAGATTATCTCATTATTAAATTGACTGCATATTCACTACTTTTGTTTAGTAACACAATATTTCTTTTATGTTCCAACAATGGGTCCTTTACCTAATGAAGACTCGAGTAATAACTTAATGAAGTATTTTAGTTGCAATCCTACCATGTGTTATTATAACAAACTTTTAAAACTCTAATTCAGTTTATGTGTTGTCCCGCAGACATTCCATCAAACGAATAGTGTTCATAAATCTTTCCAGTGTCTTTTCTCAACCTAAATGCATTATTGACTCATGTTTGTGTATTGCTATTAAGTTCATGGTATTCCACACATATCTTATCGGAACTATTACGTTTTTTGACTAACAAAATAGGACTAGCAAATGGGGAATAACTGATGATAATAATCGCTGATGGACAGTCTCATGTGGATCGACAAGACGTACCTATCCTTAAGTTCACCTATTATTAACTCGGGTATAAATTATGGTAATTCCCTTCACAAAGGCATGACAATAATATTGCTCAAGGAGTTCTATTAATTGTGGTTCGAATTCAGATGGAATATCAGTAGTATTGAATAAAGTCCACTGTCTCAGTTATTTTAATTTTCTAAATACTGAAACTACTTTCGGTTATAAGAACACTAAATCCTAGACTTAAAATCTCACGGCAAATCAAAATAATTGCAACTAAAAACTCATCCGGTATTACAATATGAAAAATACTTATCTCTAAGTGGTAACCGTCAATCAAACTTAAAATTTATTTGGTGTATATCACATTAGAATTATGCAAATTCAAGAATAAAAAGTAATAAATTCGGGCAATCGTATTACAGGCGCAGGGATATTAGGCGTACTAATAATCTCGACTAATTGAGCCATATTACGGTTTTGAAAATCTAATATTGCACGCCATGAATCCTCACCCTGTTTCATGTTACCAAAACAAGGCGATGTCACCCTTGGTTCCAGACAGGTACCAGACAAGGTCCCGGTCTCCAGCTCCTTAAAACCCAGAATCGCTTCCCAAACGCAGCTCAAATCCGACGTAAACGCCCACGCCGACCTCATTCACTTCGAAAATATAGCGACTAAAGCGGGCAAGAACCCAACCAATTCGTCCGTAATAACTCCAATAACAATGCTTTGAATCATTAGATAACGCTTAGACAATATTCAAAATTAACAATGAACCACGCGGGCATTTAGAATACTATACAAAACAATAAAATGTGCTTTACTTCATTATTACGTTCCAGTTCAATAATTGCAGCATATTTCTTCATTTATATCCATCCTGTCAGTAGTGACATTTCAGATTAGAATTTAAGCCAAGAACTTTGTTTGTAAATTAAATCGCTGTAATATTAATAGTCATTAAAAATTTGATGACCTATCTTGACATAAGTTGGCAAATGTGCAACAACATTAGAGTGATTATTCTTTACTGAACATAACATCTATCTTATACTGAATACTCTTTACCAGAATTATAAGCAAGTTCAACCAAACCGCAAGACGTCATTATAGTGAGACCACTCGAAAACACCCTGTCACATAATAAATAAAACCTATGAAAATTGTATTGTGTTTCACTTTTAAAACAACGTGAACTAATGAGTAACCAATGAGGGTAACCACGTGTGAATTCCCCGCTAGAGGCGCCAGTGAAAAGTGAGGTGCTCACTTTTCGCTTGTCTGAATGTCATTTGTCACTATTTATGTATGGGCGGGCTTCGACAGCAAGACCTCACCTCGACGGTGGCGCCAACCGGTGAGCACAAAAACGGCGACCCTCATTCGATCGACGTCGCCAATGAAAAACCAAACCGTTCACTTTTTAAAAACGTAAGCCAATTATTGTTGTAGGTACTAGACAAATGGAATACTTCGCCAAGTTGAGCACAAATAAAGCAACCCCCTTTGTGTGTGTCTTTCTTTTTTAATTAATCCTTTTAGCTATAAGCGGAGTACCAAATCACCAAACACCAAGACAATTAAAAGAATACCTTCGTTATTCACCGCTACCTGACCTTTACTTTCAGTATCAGTGGTGTCAGTTACTGCATACAAATAAAAAGTATTCAAGAAATAATTTTAAAAATTTAACATGCGACAAAATAAAACACTTGTCGAAAAGGTCACTGCACTATACGTCATATTATCTCGTTATCAATTTAAAAATGTATCAACATTGAATGCATAACCAAATACCTCACATCGAATTATTTTATTTTCTTTTTAGGTACGACCTTATAGTAAACTACCTCCATTATCTTTAACAATTTTGTAAACGTAGATTTTTAATTTTAAATCGAAAACATTTTCATTTAATTAACAGTGTGATGTATGAGGTATGGCCACTTACAAGAACGGCCATTCGATGAGCAAGTATGTTGTAAGAAGTGACGTTGTCATTCTAATAATAAATTATTGGAAGATTAATATGCCTCTTTGTTAATATCCCGAAATTAGCCCAAACCAGGAATATTACACCAACAAACCTTACGGACGGACTCTTCCACGGTCTCTTCAAGACCCGACCAGCTTAACTAAGATTCATCACTTCTTATATCACAATACTTCAAATGGTACTTGGCCCTTGGGCAAAATTAAAGTCTGTTACCAAATGTAATGAAATTAAAAATATGTCATACCCAATACTCGCGAAAATCTTCCATACCGATAGGTACTTGCCATTTTTCTGCACAATCCTTAAGTTATACCAAAATTCTACGCCAGATTCCATCTTACATAGTATCGTATCATAGCAACTCACTGTTTACGCCTCATTATAATTATCACCACAAAAATATTCACTTTCCGTTGCCACAGGAGGTTGGGTAAGCACGTTGGGTAAATGCTGTGCCGATCCCACCGCTGCTTTCAGAGATTAAAGGATTTCTAATATTTCTATTGTGGATATCTGGCGTCCGCCATGTTCTACGTCTCGAAACACAGATTGGAATCAGTGCGCACACCCGGCGCGGTCAAGTCTCGATTGTCTAGTGTGTCATCTCATGCCACTGCATCCAATCCACCTTGTCATTTTGACATATCTGCCAAACATCACAGTGACACGCGACATCTCTAAGACAAATTTGACTAGAACTACTGACTCAATGAATAGGCTGAATCGATAACAGATGGCGTTACCAGTACGTAAACATAAACAAGTCCATTATTTATTTTACTTCTCCGACATATATAATGCAAATTATTTTCTTTATCGAATAATAATAGGAAAACAATTTTAATCTCTAGGTATGTTATTGCTCTCACTCTCTGTCTCTTTGTTCGAGGGGTCCTAAAATTTTAATGAGTTGCATCAGTTACAGAATTCAAAACAATACTTCCTGAAAGTTTACAAGAAACTCAATAGATAATTATTTTAACAAAAGTGTCTGTAGTGTGCAATGGTTGACATGGGCTCCTCTTGCTCCAAAACTAAGTAGGAGTTATTACTGAACATTGCTTTGTTTTATTGAAGATTTTTACCAACGTAAATAATCACAAAGATTTTCATCATTACAACAAGCACAACTTATTGATTTTTGTATTTTAAACAACTTTATAAATTAAATATAATTGCAATTTAAAATTAAGAAAACATATCGTGGGGATATCAAAACATTCCCATGAAATTACGTATCTAAATGGTTAAATAAGATAACTTTACTCAAATGCCAGAATGCCACCGAAACTTAGGTAGGTAGGTAGGTACTATTTTTGTTACTGCCAAAAGACTGATGATTGTCCCTAAATAGGTATGTCGTATACCTAGTTAAGCTTAAGTTTGAAACGGAACTACAAGATTGTTTGTAATTTGATAAAATCGTTTGTAAACTTTTCGGCTTCGATCTTGTATACCTACGGCATTATGTAGGTACCTACCGTATCGGAGTCTGGATCTGGAGACAATAAGACGAAATATTTAATTGGAAATAATGAAAAAATATTCACTATGTAAACACATCTATTAACTTTAATATTTAAAATTTGTTCATATACCTAAGTATGAGAGAAATAAAATCTAAATAATTTTAAATAAACGCCGAAAGTGAAAGCAACACGATAATCTACTCACCTTTTACTTTCAGCAATATTTTAAAAACTCTTTCATCACAACACTGTTTCTACGATAAAAATGTTCCACTAGAGAAGAGCAATGCCGTGCTGCAGTGTTGAAATCAAATCGTGTTACACAGCCGGCTCCCGCACGCCGCGGCCGCTGAGCGCTGAGTGACCGGCGCTGGTCGCTGCGTGATTGTCGCTTATCGACGCTTGTCCAAGGTTCAAGACATCCGAGACTACCTAAGTCAACATTAGCTGAAATTTTACCGATTCTCGTACTGTTAAACTATTAACTAATTGATATTAGTTTTTTTATTCAGACATTTCAACAATAATGCAAAAAAATAGTATAATTATAATTGCAAATATTAAGTACCTTGTAATTTAACAACAAAAGTGTAAAAAATACTTACACGAAAAATATTTTAGAAAAAATTTATTACAGGTAGGTACCTACTACCTACCTATACCTACCTGATTTATTTATTTTTAATAATTAATGAAAATATTTTTTCGATTTTTTCTTAAAACCTTGTTTTATTGGTTTTAATTAAACTATTAATGTTCCACTTATTGTAAAGGACTTTACTCATTGACTTCTTCAATATAATCAACACAAATAAAATTTAATCAGAGATATTTACTGATAGTAAATACTGAACTTTTTAAAGACAATTTTTTATTTAAATGCGCTAAAAAGTATTTAAATAGCTTTTCCTTCAACATTTTATTAAAGATTGTCCGTGCATCCCCTAGGCATCACAGAGATGAAGGAAGCAGGGGGAAACAGTCGTTGTAGTTTCTTTGATACTAAAGAGAAAATGAAAAACCGGAGCGAAGTCTCGATGAGCAAAGTGAAACTTCACACAATAAAATTAAAAAGCGGAGGTTACTTTACTGATGTTTTCAAGTAATAATTAACTACCTTTTTATTATGTTTTACAATTAATTAAATAATTCACAACATCACTATTCGTATCCTTCCTTTTCATTTATTACATTATCGTTACTCACGTAATTCCACCATTATTAAAGTTCTACTCATAGTAACTTCAAAAACGTTTCCGTTTTACGTTATAAGAATGAAAGAGGATTTTTTTTTTTTTAGGGGAAAAGAGGAATCTATACGGGTAGGTACCTAGGTAATAGAGCTACCCACATAACCCTGTGTCGCTCCCACGGCACCGGGTACCTTTTGAAGGTTTCCCCCTCGATACAAAAAAAAGGTAATAGAGCTAACAGGCAAGTACCATACCTTAGTATAGTTATCTAGATGAAACAGTGCCTCTATTATGAGTTGTTGTAGTAAACGTAAAGGACGTTACTATTGCAGTTGACGTTTAGAATTTGTATGAGAATTGTAGTTCAGTATCGTAACCGCTAGAGGCGCTGTACGGATTCTCATACAAATTCTAAACGTTAACTGCAATAGTAACAGTTTGACGTTTACTACAACAACTCATAATAGAGGCACTGAACGGTTGATTTTAAAATCGATTTTTTTTACTTTTTATAATTTTACCTCTCTGTGTATACAGGGTGATTTGTAATTTGTAATTCGACGTATTCCTCCTAGGATGTGATAATAGGTACAACTTATTTGCAACAAAATTAACCATAATGACCCTTATACCAAGTCAGATTGTTAGGTATCGAGATATTCTTATTTTTTTTTTGGTTAAAAAATCCCAATTTAACTACTTACAAAAAAACAGTTCTGGTTGAATGACGTAATTAATGTTTGTTAATGTATAGGTAATTGATAAAAATTTAAATAACTTAATTCAGAATACGAGTACTAGTTTCTTATTTCTTTAATTGTTTGTAGTTAATTTAAGTTTTTTTTGTACTAAACCAAAAATCGTTAAGAAAGAAATAAGTATGTTGAATTACAAGTCACCCATAGAGAATCCTTTAAACTGGTCTCTATAAAAATATCCCACAGTAGTTTGTGGTCACAGCCATGCTTGTGGATTTGTCTCACCCTATTAATTGTCCCCTACTGATCATGGGTCTCTACCCATCATTGAGAAGGCCTAAAGCATCCACTCCACGAGGTCCACGACGCTGCTTCAATGGTGGAGGGGTTAGTGGCCAACCGAAGCATCGGAAGTAATCATCATACCACCCGAAGACCTGCGACATGGCTTACCTATACATATATATACCTATAACAACAGGGACCCAAGGCTTTCTTCGAAGCACAGCAGCGCTCTAGATATTTTATCATCTATCTACATACTTAATTATCATCATCTAAGAACCGACCGCATCCGCAGTTGTTTACCTTCGTCGATCACTTAGGATCGACGCAAGTTGCCGAGCTATGAGCGTCTGTTTGTACCTACCTATAATAGTTATTGTAATATTGGTTAAATAAAAAGCAATAATGTCAAAATTAAAATTATTTATTGAAACAATTTTGATTTTAAATTAATAATATAGTTTTTCCTAAAGCTATTGGGCTTAGACTAAACGTTAATAACATAATTACGGGAGCGTCACAACGTAACAAACAAGTATAGCAATAAATAAGTACATACACCCCGTGCCCAGGGGGATAGGTTTTTGACGAAAGTTCATAAATTAGGAAATTATTTAAAGATTTTACGTTTACTATAACACTAGATATCAATATAGGACTTATTATTATAGTCGCGGAAGAATACAATTGTCTAAATTTATCGAATACCTACTATGGATAGATAACATCGAGTAGACAAATGCTTTCAAATGACATCGGGATACAAAAATGCTTTCTAAGCGTGATATTTGTACCTATATGATACCTATCTACTTTCAATGTTGTTTAACGATAGGACAGAAACATTAAATATGGACAATTTCCTTACTGTCTTGTGTCAAATCACGATCGACATTCAGTCTACGGATGTTTTTCACAGACATCACAGTAACGGAAAAGACCTATATATAAATAAACTTATCAGTTACATTCCAGAACTTATCTGCCATTAGATAATCCATTATGAAAAGAAAAAAACAATAACTGGAGGTTGTTACAGCCACTCTTATCACATATTACAAGGTTTACCTACTAGTCCGTCTACAATAGAAAATCTAAGATAATGTTTTATCGCCTTCATATAAATTTGTAATTAAAACCTACAAAAAATAGGTGATGTTTCAGGCAATCCACTGTTTTATGATACAGGGGTCAAGATAATGCGTAAAGTAATATAAAAACATCGCAAGAAGCAATAAGCTTACGAAACAATACTTACGTCAACAGGAACATCAATTAAATTTAATATTTTTTTAATTTTAACTCAATCAATGGACGTACCTATTCTGTTAGGTATTTAATTAGTCATTAAATCTAATTGATGTCGAGTGACGCCGTCAGTAACATATCATGTCAAAAATCGATACATTTACATGAATATTAATATTAATTAAAGTAAGTATAATTTGGAAATTCACGAATGATTACATTGAATATAATTTGGCATCACACAACTAAACGTATCGTAGCCTAATTAATCGAATAGCCTCGTGTTTTTTTACGTAAAGTGAGATTAGAAGCGATGTTTCCAACCAAGCTGTATTGTCCCAAAACTACGTCTGATTCTCCAAACTTTTCCAAACTCGATATGTCCCTAAATCGATACATCGATAAATAATCAAACTCGACTTGTAACGTCTAAAGCTACGTGTAGGTACTTAAAATGCAACGAGCTGTCATACAAGCAATGATTAATAATAATGTTGCAGCGAATACAACAAAAGCTTTTAAAATTTATTCAAATAAACATTCATTTCATCACTCATTTACAAAACCGTAGATATTGTGTATAAATTATTAAATTATACTATATTATCTAACATAGATTTATCAATGGTCTGTTAGAATCAAACATAGCCTTACTATCGACAAAGTTGTAATAACTTTCGTGACCCTTTATAAAGTAGATGCTGCTAATTCGGTACAATTCAACCAGAATTTTGGAACTTCTTATAATAAAAACCTGGACTGATTCACAGAAGTCATGAAGTAAAGGTTAATTTGAATGTCTTATATTATAATATAACCGTTTGAAATATATTTCCTGGCTGGAAAATCAGCTAATCTTCGTCACGACAACGTTACTTTTAACGAATTCTAAGAATTTATACTTTAAAAGTAATTCAAATTAAAATTTATTCAAGACTCCGTACAGTTGCCGTAGGTTTTTGGCATAGGTACAACAACTGAGTTCAAATAGCACTCGCTCTAACTTGCTTCGCGGAAAGGAACTTTTGCTCGATAGATCTCCTCGGGATGCCGCTCACCTTTTTGGGCGAACAGCCGTTGTAGTTTATCGACGAGGGCAAGGATTTGTATCCGCCGTCGGAGCTGTAATCGGTGTCCGTGGACTGGCCATTCAGGCTAGGACTGTGTCTATTGCCGTTCACGCTCTCCTTACTACTGATGCGGCCGTTATACAAATCTCCGTAGGACGTGTGGTGTTTGATCTGAGGAAGTTCTTCTATAACTGTCGATCTGGAAACTGTTTCGTTGGTGTACGTTTGGTGCTGGAAATTTTCTATTGACCGAGATCTTGAGGAGTACAGGGATTTTCTATCGTTCTTCTCGCCTACGGAGGAGTCCCGCTTGATGTACCGTCTATTGTCAGAGCCATTGACGGCTTGAAGATATTTCGAGCCGACGCGACTGTTCGTCCGCAGCTGGACGGCATCCCGTCTGTCTGTCTGTCCGTCGTCGAGTCCGTTCACTTTTCTCGCACCGCACTGACATTTCACGGTCCCGTTGGCAACAGGTCTCTTAGTCTTTTGTGCTTCACTATATGACGGCAGCTTCCTTCCACTAGCTTGTTCATTCCAACTGCGAAACATATTTTCAATATTAGCATCATGTTTTGGTAAATTTTATTTGCTTGTCAACTATTGTCGAGTATTTCTGTATTTAGATTTAACGGAAGAAGTTTAAAGGTAGTAAACATATCGAATTTATAAGTGTCTGCGCACATTACATCAACTCAATTACTGCACGGCATCGAGTCACCTCAAAAGAAATCAAGAAATTGTGAGCTTTTTATATTTTGTTTGACAGTTGAATTTCAAACATATGAGTAAACCTATTCGAAAGACGTGTACTGCGTATGGTTGACGCGCCTTACAACTATGACCAACTCAAGGAACAACAACATATACCTAAAGCTCATAATTAAATGTTTTCCTGAGAGCCGAGTCGGTGCCGGATGGGAGTTGAGTTGGTGAACCACTGGGGTTTCAAGGTATCCGCATGACCCTAGAAAAGTGAATTTATCAATCCTGCGTTGTTATGATGATCTCACCTTTACGTTCTGGTTGGGCAGCGTGTAACACAGAGACAAGTTTCATAATCAAAGTATACATAAATCGAGACAAGTTCTTGTACAATATAACACACACTACCTACTCTTCAACACAACATACGAAAAATACAACTAGCCCTTCAACCAGAAAATGCAATGTTAGATCCAAAACAAGCTTTGTGTGTAGAGTGAACGTTATTGTGGTCATGCTTAAACTAGATCTTATACATCACTGTAAATTCTTAAAACATTCAGTTTACTACAAGAATATAGCATTTGTTATTTTGCATAAAGATAAAAAGCCAATAGTACCCTTGTCGGTAACAATATTCAATACTCATTTTATTCTTATTTGAACAATATTAATACCATAAATCTATAGGAACGATATATAGGTAGGTATATATAGTATTAGTTAGACAATAGACATTGTATAAATATATGTTTTAAACAATTTTAGGCACTTTAAAATCTTGCATTAAGTCTAAACTGGACACAAGTAGAAATAGCTTAAACAAGTTAAAAATTGTGCGAGTCCTACAAATGTCAGATCAGTTGTAGAACCGATGACAGTACTCAGTGACCTCGCTGTCGGAGACGACAAGGACATCTTCGCCAGACTTTTTGTACAAGAGATGCAACAAGCATAGCACATTGACAGAGCACAACAGGCACACAGCGAGCAAGCAATCGAGCCACGCTACCTGATCCGACGGACGAACCCTCGCACCGCCCAAGTGGAAACTGACGTGTCAATACCAATTTTTTCACATAATCCCAACGAAATCAAAGCAGCATGTGAGGAAATTAGAACAACATGAAATTTAAGGGTAAGGTGACATGTCAATGGTTAACGTGAACACAATGTATAAAATAGGTAATGAAAATAATAAATTAACTTAAAAAGACCTTTTAATTATAATACAATTAAAATAAATGTCGTTGCACGAGTCTCAATTAGGTTGAAGACTCATTGAGGTAGAAGAAGTAAAGTTTCATGATGATACATCAAATGAATATTCCAGTGAAATAAGGTGACAGAGTTAATGTAATGCTACACATGGATGTAGGAGTGAATGTCATCTTTTTACCCATGTAATCCCTGAGCATAATAATCCATTTAAATGACCTTACTGATGATATTAATGCTTGACTTTTGACTGACGTATTTTGAATAGCTTTACAGCAAGTGTCTCTTGCTTGGGACAAATAATATGAAGGTATTATAGGGGGTATGTACATAATAGTGATGGATGAGTATAATGTTCGTAATATGGACTTCAATGAATGTAACGAGGCGACGATAAACCTAAAACAATAGATATTCATTCATATATATCAGGAGTATTAAAGACATAAATAAATAATACATTTGTGAATAGACAGGTTTGAGGAATTAATGGTATAAAACTACTTGTCAAAGGATATTGAAGTGTGCGTGTAGATAATTAATTCAATAGTGATATACTACACAATATAACCATGACCTGTAAGGTAATAAAGCAGAACGAGCTAAAAGTATTGCAGGAAGTGCACTGTCGTAAATATAGGAGATTAAGAAATAAGTGTTTTGGAAGTGGTTACCTCACTAAACCGGAATTTTCAGAACTCGTTAGCGCCGAACCCATCGGCGGCCGTAACTGAAATAAATAGACAATTGAATTTAAATCTCACGCCTTCATTACATTTGTTGGTACCTACCAGTAAAGGATATCATGGTACCTATCTTTATGTAAGAATAATGAGTTCTATAAAAAATAATGTGCAAATAAATTTCACTTGTTTCACGATTTCTTTTTGACTTTTTAAAAATTCATATTAAATTCCATATTAGTCTCGTCATGTCGAATGATGTAATTCTGCCTTATTTTCTTTATTAATTTCATAACCGCAAGAACAGTGATCGACACTGCAGCATATCAACAAGTTTTGGTCCAATCGTGTTAATCGTGAAGCTCACAATTGGGTTACTGGGTCGATCACTTACAATTGACATGAGCTGTTATTACATACCTACTATAGTTATGGACGACTTCATAATTAAGAAAATAAATGCACTAAGTACCTACTCAATATGTTATGTAGGCAATTAGCCGACTAAGGAGCCTGGTCTTTGGGGACTCACACAAGCAACTTTAGAGTAAAATAATAATATCAGTAATAATCCATACTAATATTATAAATGTGAAAGTCTGTCTGTCTGTCTGTCTGTCTGTCTGTCTGTCTGTGACGTTTTCACGGCTAAACTACCGGTCCGATTTGGGTGAAATTCGGAATGAAAATAGTTGAAGACCCAGAGTCACACATAGGCTACTTTATTTTTCAAAAATCAACCCCTAAAGGCTTGAAATAGGGGATGAAAGTTTATATGAAAAATCTAAACCGCCTGACCGATTTCGATGAATTTTCCCAGGAAGATAGTTGATAACGTACCCCCTTCCCCACTTACCCAGTTCGCGATATAAACGAATTCCACGCGGGCGAAGCCGCGGGCAAAAGCTAGTATTAAATAACTGAAAGTGGAGCCCTAATACCAAGTTGGCTTTGTTTTTTTAAGATACCTACCTGGTCAATTGGAATTCGGTATGTGTTTTTTATCAGTATTCTATAAGTTCTCCGATGTGGTCAATCTCATATCACTATCATTAAGACTTTCAAAGGAGTGTGCTTATTTGGGTTATTCTGCAATTCAGGGTTTTTATACCATTCAATTCAGGTTAATCCAAGTAAAATATTGTATTATTGTAAGTTTGTCCTTACCCTATCGGTCTGCGTCGCAACGTTGCAGGTGTCGTCAACACGCGGCTCGTGGTTCTCGGCCATGCGCAGCATCTGTTGCTGCAGTACCCTCACCAGTCTGTCACGCTCCTCCAGTTGGGTCTGCAATGTATAACGTACAACACTCTGATTATCATTTGCTATGATTATCATCATTGCAAAGATAGCGTTGCTTGGAAGTGAAAACTGATTTCTATGTTATCAAGAGACGATATATTTTTGGTTCTAAACTTGGTTGCTTTGGTTTTATTCCTAGAAATGATTGTAAAAACCTACAATTTTAATTTTTTTAGTGCAGTATCAAGTTATTAACTTATGAATAACATTATTGTAATGTAAATAATAAAAATATATCCAAAGTAAACGTTTTAAACGAAGTTTGACAACAAAAGCAGATAGACAATTTAATTTGCAATCAAAAATGTCCTTAAAATTTTATCAGGTAAACTACTTATATGAGCAATGGTTGCGAGTTTGCGAGCCAATAAACTTTAATATAAGTTAACACTAACCAACCCCCTTGACATCTCAAAACTATTATTGCGTTCTCTGACAAATGAATGACAAATGTAACATGAAACGAAATTTTCAATAAGTAGGTATACAAATTGTATAGTTTTCATTGAAGAACAACGCCATTATGTCATCAGTCATTAGCCAGTACACTCATTACGGCCAGATTCAACACAGTGGTTGTTTTACCACGCTATTACTCAAACATCATCAAAGTAGGACGCTGGTGGTCATAAAATTGTGATATTATTTCAGGTCATTTCCGAGAGCTTTCGGGGAGTGCCGTGATTAGTGGTCACTGCTGATTGACGTCGTAACTCCACACCCAAAAGACGAGCACGTTAAATCTACACTAATATTATTATAAAGCGGTAGATTTGTAGATATTTTTGAACATTTTGTAACACACAAAATACTGATTCAAAAAATTCTTACACCATTACAAAGATACATTAGGACTTAGGTATCTCTAAGTAACATAGGCTATCTACATGGTTATCTTAAAATGTTAAAAAAATATCTCATATAAAAAACCTTGATATTTTTAGTATTATCTGATATGCGTAAATATATTTGTTGGTAGCCTTTTCAAAGAAGACTACGATAATAACAATCGACGAATAAGGTACCTAGTAGTGTACACCTACGACAATTGTAATTTTGCAACGCCCACGTTAAGGTGTAACGATCTTTTAAAGAGTTTATTGCAATTTGCAACGATATATATATGTATTGTAAAATAAAGTTAGCTTAATAGATGTATAATTGTCGATGCAAACTCGCGTGTACAAACGTTGAGGAAACGTGAGGACAAGCATTATTCGCAAGCAGGAATTACTTTATATGTACCTACTTAGTTGATGAATGTTATGCAAATAATAAACAAACATGGAAATTACCGCTTCAGTGGCAAATTCTATTTGCATTGGGAAAGTTTTTATAGTAAAAAAAATATTATCCATACATGTTGTATATGTATGTAAGTATGAGAGGTTTTTTATATAAGAATCCTACTAATATTATAAATGCGAAAGTTTATAGAGATTTTTGAAGGGACTGGTTTCCCGAAGCGAAGCGAGGGCGGATTTACTAGTAGAAACATAAATAAAGAATTTATTAAGAGTGATATACGGTATATCACTCTTAATAAATTCTTTAATAAATCTTTAATAAATCTTATTGAGTAGGTATATCATATACCTACTTAATAAGATTTTTTTGCTAAGTAGGTGTATCTGCGTACGTCCTTTTAACAGGATTATTTTACTTTGTATTCCCTACAAAACGCTAAAGGCAATTAGATAATACCTAAAACCAATAAGTGCACTAATTATCTTAACGTTAAGTTAATTAGTATGGCTGCGTCTCGAGGTACCCATATAAAAGTATTATCTCTACCTATATAAAATTAGGATAATCCTTATTTGGTATCTACTAATACAATTAGGAATTAGATGGACTTTATTGGCAAGATTTCATGGCGAAATATTGAGAACCATTATGTAAGCTTATTTATTCACACACGCAAAACTTCGCCTGTATATTTGGCCATCATTAATGCAAATAGCCGACATAGATTGACCGTTGACGTCCCTATTTAATACCAAAGAAATTTTGCTTATAAGTAACAAATATTAAATTCTCACTGTCAATCTGTAACGTACCTCAATCACAGGGGCATGAAGCTTTGACAAGTGGGATGCTATTAAAAAATCCAAATCGACCGCGAATGCAGTTTTAAGGTACCTAATAAAATCAATAGCGCAAGTACTGTATCGAATGGGAACGCAGTGTAGCTATAAGGTAACAGATACCCGCGGGTATTGTATCGTAGGGTAGTGGGTAGATGGGTAGTGGTGCCTACCTGCAGGTAGACGATCTGTCGGCGCATCTCGGCGCAGGCGTCGGGGTGCAGCGGCGAGGCGGGGGGGCGGCGCCCGTTGCCGCGCGCGGGGCTCTCCGCGCACGCCGCCAGCAACGGGTCGAGAGTTTCGCTCTGCAAACAATATTGTTTTTTTTTAATAAAAATACGTCTTTTTAGGTATGTCGTTATTTCGTTTATTTTCTTTATTTCTCTCTTTTTTGCCAAGTCTTGACGTAAAACATCAATAGCGGAGGGTTACAGCGAATATTGTGGTAGCGACGCGTCGCCACTGCATGCGTTGCCCTATTGCATGATAGTAATTACTTATGTTTTTAAATTTTTTTACATTTATTTATGTAAGTATTTAGTAAATTATTTATAGTCCGTTTTTTTAGAAGAGACTTAACTACAAAACAAATATGGCCGATAATTGTCAAAGTCACAGTAGTCAATAAGACACTGACATTACACATGTACAGTAAAACCAACTTAACCTTGAAATGAAGAGTGGCGCTGTCGGAAGTATTGGACCAATCATCGAGAGGTAGTAACTGACTGATGAATGGCCTCAACGTACTTATGAATGACTTTTTAACATGGCGGCGTTAGTTCCAATTTTTGCCATTGCAGAGATAAGTTGGTGGCAATTATCGAAAAAAATGTCAAACATGTCAAGTTCTTCTTGAAATGCATGTTGAAATGATTCATCTGTGAAAAGTGAAGTTGATGGATTTGCACAATGTATGAAATTTATTCATTATTATTGTAATTTAAAATCAGTTTTTGGTGTAAAACACAGGGCGATAATATACCGAGTGAACCGATTGAATTGTTTGTAAGTTGTTTCACGCGTGTAACATTGTGGAAATTTGATGTTTCGGAAACTCAGTGATTTGTTTTGTAGTTAACTCTCTTCTAAAAAAACGGACTGTAAATAATAGTGTAAACAGGAATTTAAATTCTTTTATTTTCTCTTCATACTTATGTACGTAGTTGTTCGAAGCAAATTATAATTTTTAACGTGTGAGTTCTTTGAATTAGTAAGCCAAATAATACAGACACATTTTCTGTTAAGACACCAGCTGAATAATAACCACATCACACCACGCATTTGCCTGAGTTAGTTCCTTTTAAGCAAGCAAACTAAAACTTAGGAATACGTCTCCCCAGAGTAGCATTTATCGCGAGTGAGTGAAACTCGTAGTTACGACCTGCACGCTTCTTAAGTATCCGCCTCATCATTCGGCGTGAACACTCAATTCGCAAAGTTAGGGCAGTTTTAGACTAGCGGTTTTTTCTGTGCTCATTACGATCGTTTCGGTATACGGGCTTAACACGCGCGTTATATAGTGCGCTTCAAAAAGTCGATAGCGCGTACACTGGCTTACAGTCCGTTTTTTTGGAAGAGAGTTAACTACAAAACAAATCACTGAGTTTTCGAAACATCAAATTTCCACAATGTTACACGCGTGAAACAACTTACAAACAATTCAATCGGTTCACTCGGAATATCGCCCTGTGTTTTACAACAAAAACTGATTCTAAATTACAATAATAATGAATAAATTTCATACATTGTGCAAATCCATAACTTCACTTTTCACAGATGTATAATTTCAACATGCATTTCAACAAGAACTTGACATGTTTGACATTTTTTTCGATAGTTGCCACCAACTTATCTCTGAAATGGCAAAAATTGGAACTAACGCCGCCATGATAAAAAGTCATTCATAAGTACATTGTGGCCATTCATCATCAGTTACTACTTCTCGATGATTGGTCCAATACTTCCGACAGCGCCTCTCTTCATTTCAAGGTTAAGTTGGTTTTACTGTCATGTGTAATGTCAGTGTCTTATTGACTACTGTGACTTTGACAATTATCGGCCATATTTGTTTTGTAGTTAACTCTATTCTAAAAAAACGGACTATAGGTATTTCGGCGCGTATGGCGAATATCAGTAGGTAGGTAGCTTATATGGATTTCGATGAAAAAGCATTGCCTTTTTAACCGACTTCCATAGTAGAAGGAGGTTCTCAATTCGACTGTACTTTTTGTACCTCTGTTACCTTATAAATTTTTATTGGCTGAACCGATTTAATGATTCTTTTGTTATACGAAAATTATTGCTTGTCGTGTGATCCCGTTTACATTTGAGCAACATTTTAATGGTACTTTATGAGTTATCTCAGCTTATCGGTGTAAATCGATTCCGTTGATGTTAATCCAGTCAGTTATTTTTTGTCAGGTTGTTCTTGTTGCTCATTCCAAGTCACGGGTAAGACTTATTACCTATCAAGAACTATTTATACAAACTTCAAAGCGCATCTACGCTCGTACAAGTTGTATTGTACGACTGCAAAAAAGGCGAAATTTCGAAAACGAGTTTATACTTCTATACGCTCTATACGCTCTTAGATATGTTACGTGAAACTAGGTCCTTGTTTCAGGAGAAAATGAAAGAAGTATCTAACGCTACTTGAGTAACAGTATTTATGTTTTTTTTTTGTAATAGCTGATGTAATTTTTGTTGCAATTTGAATTTTGTCTAATTGGTAATAAATTAGATATTGTGTGTCAGGTACTTTTAAGAATATGGCCTATACCTACTATACCTATATCAGATCTGTATATTCTATTTCGTGGAATTTTATACGATTACAATCCATTCTCTTCTGTTGGCGAAATGTTAATTTCAGATTTTCACTATTTAGATACTTCAGTTGTTTCATACCAAACATCTATCAAGTAATGAAATTATTATTCTTAGGAGCACATTGTTTTCAATATTATCAACACCGATACTTACCTAAACCTAATCGTTCAGAGAAGATATTGACGATTTCGTTCATGATTCCACAAACATTATCATTACTATTCATAAGATTATAAACACACTCATCAACACCGATCAACAACAGTTTTTTTAGGTTAACACCGATGTTTGTTAAGAAATACCCGCGTCCCAAAAAGCGTTGAATTAAACGGCTTATAAATGCAAAGCGATATCACTGTTAGTCCACGCTCATACATACGTTGATACATTCGTAACAATAATTTACATGCAAGAATATTAAAACGTTCGAGTATTCAACAAGTTTCGTTTGCTCTCCCTTGAATAGTTGGATTAGTTAATGCGCTCGTTGCGTTATTTATAACGTGCATTGGTTTGCATCTTAATGTGTACGGTCGATATTGATGTGGCACAACACAATAATTATATAACGTCAATTATAGTTTACGTGCTCAATGGTGGATCTATTTACTGTTACTGTCACCGAGTGGAGAATTGTACCTACTGGAACACACAAACACACATAAATGTATCTAATTGTGTAAGTATCTGCTGAAGGAGGGTGTTGTTAGTTGTTGGTGTTTCTTTTTAACAATTTTGCAGCTCTAACACGCTATGTAGAATTAATGTGTTAAGACTATAATTATGTTAATTCTATCCTAACTAATAGTGTGGGTCGTTCAGATCAGATATCACAACAAGATAAATAGATAGGTATTTAGAGGTTATTGAAACATTTGAAACTCAATAACAAAAATAGCCACGTGCTCTACTTACTCTCTGTTTTGTGACTATTATACGTATGGGGTACCTACTTAAATAGGTATAACATAATAGGGTCGTTCTTCCATGGCAAATTTTCATAATCACTTCATACATTATTAATTTCTTGTTTCACACCCTTATAACAGTTTCGTAAGTACCTTACATATTTATTATGCCTAAAACAAAAGTGTTTTCATTCCATACATTGCTCCCTGCCTACCCACATATTGTGTTTACTAAGATGTGGGTACTTAGAAAACCTTTTAGAGAGGATTACGTATTCTGTTTCTCGCTGAGTGTTAGGGTAGCGAATGTATTGTATAAAAACAAGGGGCCTTAGCGACTACCTATCTACATGACAGGATTTGTAGTCTGAAAGGCAGACAATAATAGCACATGTGCTATAGTGCAAAATGCTTTAGATGTATAATGATTTTAACGACAAAGGTGTAGAAAGTACAACAGTTTTTTGTTACTTCGAGAATAAAGCAATGTTTCCCGATATAGTTCTTTTAAATTCCACAAATGGAAAGAATGTTAATAATATACCTACCTATAGCAGAGACCAGTAGGTATCTGTAGAAATCGTAGCCGTTGATAATTATATTTTTTATTTAATGTTTATCTATCATTTCATAGAAGTTCACATCAAATAAGTAAAAATAAAAATACTCAGCTTACAAAGGTACCTATTATCTCGATGAGATGAATTTTACACTCGTATGTAACGGTAACAACAGGGTCGGACAGCTTAACAGCAAATTCCATGAACTTTTTGCCACTAGCGATTGCCAGTGTGATTACAAACAGGTTCTTTTTTGCCAAAAACAAGAAGGTATCCAATCCAGGCGTAATGTATTTCGATACATCTAGCAGAGCTTGAGTTCATAGTCTCTAATTGTTATATTAATTCGCTGGAAACTATTAAAATGTGTTAAACCTGCATAATCTATATAAATAACAGACAAACAAGACTTACTGACTCAATGTATTAACTACTGTACCTAACCTAGAATCTTGAAAATCAGCACAAACATGACACATTCATGAGACATTCGACCACTAAAGAGGTCAAATAGAGGGATGAAGTTTAAATAAATTCCACTCGGGCAATGCCCGCGATTTGATAAGATTATTAACTTATAATGTCGTTGAATTTTTATCCGAGAGTAATATGCTCATCGGTATTTTTCTCAGCATACGTATGATTTCATGAGCAAGCCCAATTGCCCAAGCGCATGCATGTGGGCCTCCATGAGTGCAGCTCTTGATTGGTTTAATTGGCTGCAAGGCGATTCGTTACGGGACATTAGTTTTAATTAGACAATGATGAATGTGTTTGTACAAACCAAATTCAATCTTCAAATAGGTACCTAAATTTGGGACAACAGGCAAACAACACTTACTGACTCAATGTATTAACTACTGTATGTAACCTAGAATCCGAATGATATTTTAGTTCTATGACATATTTTGAGGCTACATAAATTCAAAGATTTGATCTGACTTTGATTGAATAAGATGAGATTATCTTCTTCATATTAGATCAGCGGGTATAAAATCTTCTAAATTTAACTGAATAGTCGATAGCGAGTCTTTAATAATAGTAAAATAGTAGGTATGTACCTACATGAAACGCCAGACGTAGAATTTAACGTCGTTAGGTCGATGTGACATGAATCAGAAATAAGGACAGTCACAGAACATCTCATTAGAGAGACAGAATCGCTTGAGAATTATATACCTTTGTGTGCACAAGTTGGCCAATCTCCCGTGACAAGGGATTTCCGGCATGATGAGCTTATACCATAAAGTACCATACCTATGTAAGCTTAAACCATAGCCAAGCCGTAGGCGTAGGTACTACGTAGGTAGGCGTACGATAGGTAGGTACTGTTCATTTTTGTTGTTAATAACATAGGTCGTCGTCCTATCTGTTTCTTTGTAAGGCGTAGAAAGATATCTTTTTTGTGAGTCTATGTTTAAATACAATAATTTTATTTATTTATTTATTTTATTATTTATGTACACACAAATGAATTGCATTGAATAATTGCTAATATTGCAAATTGCATTGAATAATAGCAAATGAATAATTGCTAGAACGACTGCACGATTTTGCAGTCGTCACGATCCATACCTATCGATCAACCGATCGTATCGATTGTCAACAATAAATTAACTTAAGTATAACCGATATAACAATAAATAACTAGACTTTGACTAGGATTATTATTTGAGAATGGAAAGATATTTTAGAAGCGACTGTGAGTTAAGAAATTTGAGATTTCTGCCTAATACTTGTAGGGAGGTATGTATACTTATTATATTTTACCATGATTTATCCTCCTAACCTTTTATTCCACAATGAAGCTCAAACGTGTGTTATGACCTACTTTTCTTGAGTACCCTTACCCTTTTACTTTATTGTCCTCTATTTCAAGGTTGCCCGTAAAAATCGCGATGTGATGTGATGATACCATCTTTTGTGTCTTTTTATCACGGTAATAAATCATAATATATTATTATGTTGTATACAAAAAATAATATTATAAGTACCAGTAGGTACAGTAGGCCAAGAAAGTGGTGTACCAGTTTTCATTCAGTTTCCTAGTCATCAAAAATTACATCAAAGATCATAGTATATATGACTGAAAGAGACGCATGATAATGACGTAAACCTAATTGTTCAGAATACGTAAATCATAAGTAACATACCTATAGGTGCAAGACATATTAATCTTTATTAGAAACGGATAATGCAGTAATTTGTGTAAAGAACATTTAAATATTCTGAAAAAAAAGCATAAAAACTATTCCAATTAACAAAATAATTCTTTTTAAAAAGAAAATTGACACTTGACATTAAGTCAAATAAATGCAAGTAATATAATAAAAATTGGCTAAGTACGAGTCATACTCGCCCATAAAGGGTTCCGCAGCAGCAAAAAACATAATATAAAAAAATATTTGAGTAGATTGAATGAAAGGTAAATTGCGATTTACGATTTTTGACGTATTAAAAAACTACTTACTAGATCTCATTCAAACCAATTTTCGGTGGAAGTTTACATGGTAATGCACATCATATATTTTTTTTAGTTTTATCATTCTCTTATTTTAGAAGTTTGAGTTTCAGTTCTAAGTATAGGGAACCCCCAAAATTTATTATTTTTTTCTATTTTTGTGTGAAAATCTTAAAGCGGTTTACAAAATACACCTGCTTACCAAGTTTCAACAATATAGTTCTTAGATTCGGAGAAAAGTGGCTTTTTACCATTTGGCTACGGAACCCTAAAAATGAATACCTACCGAAATTGTTGCAAAACAAATGTCACGTATTTATAATCGGATAAAGATGGCAAATAAAAGTTGTCAGATCGATCTGCAAGCGAAACTAACCTTTATTTTATCACCTATGAATCTGCAAACGGCATTCAACTTTAGAGTGGTAAACCAATTCTTTGGCCGACCGTACCTACCTACCATACGAGTACGTACGTATCTTTTAGCAGATTCCTAAGACATTAACCTACTAACTAATATTCTCTTATAAACCTATTTAAGTAGATTGATAACTTAGTTTCACTCATACATCTTTCGTTAATTTTAAAGCAATACAGTCAGTGTCCGCTGAACACGAGGTCGCGGATTCCTTTCCCTGAAGATTAACATTATTGAAAGAAGAAATAACATTTTTTCACAAATCGCATTATATATTTACTACATAATATAGGTATTTAGTATAAGTACATAATATAGAAAATCATGCTAAACTAATAGCAGATAAAGGTGTTTGTATTTGAGTCATGCATACGTAGGTATATATAATTTTCGAGCATTAGGTTTTTGAAAGTAGATAATGAGGGATTGTCAAACCTTTTGATAGAGATAACAGAAACCTAAAAAAGTTATTAAGCTTATTGTCTATAGATCTAGGTTAGCCTTTCCCTACATGCGCTTCCCTTCTGAGAAACTTCAATTGTTATGCTTGATGCAGACAATGCGAAACACTTAGCGAAGTACAATTGTGCAATTATTTTAGCAAATGTACGACTACTGCTGCAACAACTAGCGCCATCTGTTACGCATTATTTGCATGTGGTAAATAGCTTCGTGGCATGGAGGGTAAAGGTAAGGAGAACCGTCCGAACCGAAGACTTGAAAAAGTACAGAATTTACCAGTAAACAACGGTGCTAGGATAAATGAAATTATCAGTGTGCACGGGGTGAAGTATGCTGAGTTGAGGAACTTAGTATTTTTGGTGACTTAAGTAGTTGATAAAACTTCAGTATTTAAAACCTCAACTACTCACGCTCTAGCTACTCTGGCTACCCTCATTTCACGCTTTTCTAAGAACACTAATACCCAGCGACGGTTCTCTTTACCCCTACCCTCCTATACGTTGTGGGTGCAAAGAATGGCGTTACTCACACTCATCGAATGATGCTCCTCCCCTGGCTGCGTGCGGCAAACAAGGCGATGCAACCAACAAACATACACGTTACACAAGGAACGGCTATTACAGGGCACAAGCGCGTAACGTTGCCCACGTTACGTATCGTAACAACAAACTAAAATTAGCAAACAACAAAAACAACAATCTATTTTTAGATGACAACAAAAAATATTGAATATTTACATAAATTCTAGCTAATTTGAATTAACTTCTAACAAAAAAGTGCATGAAATTATCTGTCTGGTTTCTATTGAGAAATCTTTAAAATTGCGTGGAACGAACATGATAACTAATTGAACAGATCGAATGAAATTTAACTAAATTTGAAATCATTTCATTGTGTCACCTTATTTAATGCTTGTTACATTATTCCATAAACATGCATTTTTATCACAAACAGAATCAGAAAAGCTAAGATTTCATTCTTAGCGCGTGTACAATGGTGAGAACAGATTGTATCACAAATGATTGTGTTTAAATGATTTTTTTAAAGAATAGTGAAATGGTACTGATAGTTCCACGCGATTGACAAATTGCAGGCACGTGCCATATTAAAATCAATATAATAACTCGTATGATGCAATCGTCTCTAATGGTCCTTCGAGCTTCCTGCTCGAAAAATAGGACGATAAACTACACTACACTCTAGTTGTCTATTTAATGCGGAATGAAGAAATAATATTAAGAGTATCATAAAATCTATTTACAGTAATTTTAAAGAATCAATATTATAATATGTTTAAAGCTTTATTAAGAAATCTACAAAACTGTCATGTGAAAGAATCTCGTATCTCTTAATAATATTGAATTTCTTGCTAATAACATAAATAATCAAGACTTAAATTGCATACAAGTTTAGGATAAAAAAACGGTCTAAGAGGTGAATTAAAAACACACCACGCCACAGCCTAACGAAAAGAAAATCAGATCACCACTTAAACATAATAATAAATCAATACAAAATACAGAAAATTAACAATTGTGGGGGCATCGATTTACCTCTTTAGGCTGCGTCTATATAGAGCCTAATCTAGGTATCATTCCGCAGAAAACGGCAGGCAAGGGCAACAAACGTTAGTTATATCATTTGGCAAGGCAGCAAACTGCACGACCTCACAGTATTCACAATTCACATGAGACCAATTCCGACCACCACTGGTACTGGTAGGTACGGCTGGTACCACATCACTGGCACCAGAGATGGGCAAAATGTAAACATGATTACAGATTATAATTTCAACTGAAGTATTGATCAAACTATAATCATAACCACTGATTGCGGTTACATGACTGTGGAGACATGGAAATTCCCCCGTTTGGAACGCTCTAATTTCTCACTAAATTCCCTCTTCAGGCTTTTTAAACCTGCCGATTAAACTGCAATCTGTATCCATTACACTTTGAACAAATCTGCCTTCAGTCGACTGCCGTACGCTGCACAACGACCCACGTCACTAGCATGCGTCATACCTCTTGAAGGACCCGCTTGAGCTGAAGCAGCAGCGTCTTGATATCGACGACATCTTGCAGCAGCGAAGAGGGCGCGGGTGCGGGCGACGCGCTGCCGTCGCTGATGCCCGCGTCTGACGGCGTCTGCGTGCGCGAGCGCTGCAGCAGCCGCGCTGTGCGCACCGGGAGACTGGCTCTGGAGATGATACAAACAAGTTAGTATACTGTGTAGCTACTGGATATAATATGAATTATATCTAAGTTGGGTAGAAGAATATTTTAATACCTTTTCGATACACCTACTTTTGAAATAGGGAAGTATTTAATTGCGGCTCGCAAAAATTCAAATTTTGAAATATGGTTCGCCCTATCAACGTTTTAGCCACCCCTGGTATATACCATCAAAAGCAGCGATAACCAAGTTGTTTGAACGTTCAACTCCCGATTCATCTACTGGTTGTTGTACCGGTTGTTAAACGGGACCATGAAGCAAATATAGAGAGGGGACGCCCTAAGCAACTGTGCACTGTGACTCAAATAGGCCCTGACGTCATCACAGTAGGCGTGGCCTAAAGTCAGTCTACCGTCGGCGTCCGTCCTGTGCACAGCGTTAAGGACGTTCACATTTTCAAAGAAAAGGATGAAGTGCTGTCTACTCGACATTAGATGGCGACACTATTCTTATATTTTGAGCACGTCCCCGTTATATCCTACATTTATTGACATCTAGTGTGAGATAGTTAAACTACATAGTAAAATCGATATAGAACGAAGCGAGTAGTTTTGCTATTGACCGTTAGATGAAAAATAAAGAAGAGGGCGGGATCTAACACCCCCTCGCCCCGCAAAGTGTCACGCCGGTCACGCGTTCTTTCTTATGGCAATCTACATACTACGTCTCCTCTCTATATTTGCTTCATGACCGGGACCGACGGCTATATGCCCTCTGAAACATGGAAGTGCTCAAAATATTTTTGCCACGGTCATCTAAATACCGATCGCACCAAGGCCAACAGTAGCTGAACTTTGTCGATCACTTAAGATCGACGCAAGCCCCCGGGCTATGAGCGCTAAATACATGATTAATATTATTATCGAGGACACTACACAGTTTAAAGGAGATCTGGTACCCAAGAATTAAAATTGTTTAATAAATAAATTTATTAAATGGCGCAGCAGTAGGTATGGTAGAGCTAAGAAAGTTATACTCTTTATACATAGGTACTTACTTTTTTTTAATAAGGACTGTGTAATAGGTAATATGTCAGACGTTAGTGTGGCTAACATATGAATGCGTTGAATAAAATCTACAATTTCACGCAAATGTTGCCCTAGTTAATATAATTGTTCATGAAACTTGACACTTGTTGATTTGTAGATGATTTCATTTTGACGTGAAAATAGAGGCGTGACGGTGACTCACCAGCAATTAATTAGCAAAAATAGGACACATAGTGTCTGTCAGTTCACTACGATTTTAAATAAGTACTAAGTAGTTACTATGTACAATTATTCATACAATTATGCATTTTAAAATGGCAAATTTAGCATTAAACAAAGCAGGTAACCAAAATAAAATTATGATACCTGAACTGTATAAGAATAAATACATAAAATGTGTCTCTTAACTTCACAGAAACTTTAAAAAAATCATCATTTTATCGTCTTCTCTCCTATTACTTATTTCGAAATCCAAAATAAGTAATTTCGAAATATTATAATTTCAAGCACATTAAAGTAATTATGAATAAATAGGTATGTACTTAGTAAAATATTCTAATTTATGTTCTTCAAAGACCGTCATAGAAATAAGTAATTTCCGTCATTATCTCTACAGTGGCTATTTAGTTAAGCAAGCATTCACCACAAAGTTCCTCGCTAAATGAAAAAATATTCTAAAGCAGAATGGGGAATGTACCTACTGTTTAGTGTTCCACGCAAATTATGCTGTTGAGATTTGAAAATTTTCTGCAGATATTCAAGAAGCAATGACATTTTATATTTAGGTGTATTTTTAACATACCTGAGCATAAAAGTTGAAACTTATTACAGATACTTTTCTTTAAAAGAAAGTGGCATAAATATTTACATAAAAATTATTTATTAGATTTGTTCATATTAGGCATATTAGGCGGATTAGGCGGTATTTTTTCTTCAAAGTAAGGTGGGACTAAAAATGAATTTTCCAATTCAATTGATGAATGACAAGAGATCTGAAGAGGCAAAAAACATCCAAAAACTATTACCGAATTGAGAACTTCCGTTATTGAACCAAGTAAAAATAAAATATGTTTTAAGATTATTGTAGGTATTGTATATGACTTATAAACTTTCATTAAACAGTAACACTCTTTTTACTTGATATGATAGTTAAAAAAATTAAAGAACCCCACTTTTTACCACCAGATATTTTCATTTTACGTATTCAAACAGGGTCAATAAATGTAATTTTCCATCTAGGATCCCTAATTACCTACCTACTGCGATGTGAGTGCCAAATACTTTGACGATTGAGACCTAACCTAACCAATGGTGTGACAGTTATTTCTTATTATACTCGTAGTACATAATACAACATAAAATATGTATCTAATTCATTGATCAGATAAGATGAACTACAGTTACTGGTGTTCTAGGTTACTCATATCCGGGTAGGTAATAGGTAGGTATGTGCGTTGCGTATTATTACTTTACTGTAATTAATACGAGCTAGTCGTATAGGAGCATACATAGTAACGAACTGAAAACCTGTTCCTACAAGCTCATAAGATGATGTATTTTTTATTAAAACAATATTAAAACGAAATTACAGAATCGGGAAGGTTAAAGAGCTTTTAAACACAAAATATACTTAATAGTTGATAAAGATGATAAAAAATAAAAAACTATAAAAAAGGAGAATCCGTTATAAGTACTTAAATTATTTTGATGACTACTACGATGGTACTTCGCTATTTACTAATATAAAATAGGTAACTTTCAAACATCGATTCTCAATCGGTGGTCCTCACAATAGCTAAAAAAATTAAATTCGCAAAAAACTTAAAAATATTTTTTTTGCTTTAGTCACGGATTATTTTACAGTCATGGCCTCTGGTTAAAAAAAGTTGAAAACCACTGTTGTCTTTGTTTATGTGCCCTATTTATTAAAACAATCGTATTATATATCTACGGACGATATGAAAACCACCTTCTTTTTTGAAGTAGGTTTAAAATAGAGAGGGATTTGACCGTGAAGGAATTTATATCCATTTTAGTAACGATAACCAAAATTCGTTCATTGTATGTTAAAATATAATTGTAGGTTCGTTTATTCGTTCATTGTATGTTAAAATATTATTACAGTAATTGCTCTAACCTGAAACAACATCCAATATAAACGATGAATACGAGTGGGTAGCACTAATGTTGTGAATATGACTCAATGATAAAACAGTGGCATGTGCAATAAAAAAAAAAAGACGTGTGGCACTCGGAGACTGCCGCGGTAAAGCTATTGCATAGCATTATATATAAATTAACAAAACAAAAAATAATACTGCATTTGTGATAATAATAATAAAATGAATGTATATAGAGTAATAACTCATTTTCTTTCACAATTTTTTCGTGACTTTCTTCATTAATAAATGCACTTTGTTTATTCATATTTAAAACACTTTGTACACAAATTATACGAGTACAGATATTCACTGTTTTACAGTGGGATAAGAAAGTGGTGTACCAGTTTTCATTTAGTTGCCTAGTTATCAAAAGTTACATCAAAGTTTATTAGAAACGGATAATGCATTAATTTGTGCAAAGAAGATTTAAATATTCTGAACAAAAGCATAAGAACTATTTCAGTTGACAAAATAATTCTTTTTAAAAAGAAAATTGACATTTGACATTTAAGTCCTACAACGATCTTTTGGCGCGTGAATGACGTGTGGGTGACAGAGACAGTGCCCTACAGTTTGCCTTGCCTGTATGGCACTGTCTCTATCACCCTCAAGTCATTAATATAGTGTCATTATTTTATGTCATGTTATTATTTTGTATGTTTTAAATCTAAATACGCGATAATTCGACTATTATGAATACATGTTGTCGATTCCAACGCCTTATTTAATCCAGATCTACATGTAATTATTCTTAAAACACCGAACCGACGGGGCGAAAATCAAATGTTTGACAGGTAAGATTTGTATGGGAAATTAAAATTTTCATTTTTTTAGTATTTACCTCGCAAT
This sequence comes from Hesperia comma, assembly GCA_905404135.1. Lineage (NCBI taxonomy): Eukaryota > Metazoa > Arthropoda > Insecta > Lepidoptera > Hesperiidae > Hesperia > Hesperia comma. The sequence continues at coordinate 5,689,755 of FR990021.1, read as the reverse complement.
TTTTCATATTTTCTCATCGCTGCAACCTTCCCTGAACTTCCACGAATATTTCAAGACTAAAATTAGCCAAATCGGTTTAGCCGTTATAAAGTAAAAGTTAGTTAACTCAGTTAAAAGTTCTGGTATTTATCGATGTGTGGGTGCATAGACATAGTAACTATGTCTGTGTGCAGGGTGTAATAAATTTTCGTTACGAAATTTCTGCATTCGGTGCCAGGCCCGCGATAAAAGCTATACAATAGCTTAAAAACAAAAAATTAAGGTATCATATATCAATTTACAAAGGAAACATGATAACAGCTGATTAAATAAAGTCTGTAATTGAGTCATCGACAAAACGGTATAAATTACAATGATAATTATAATTATGAAACTAAATCCTGCTAAACAAGATTCAACACGGACCAAACAATATACAGAATTACCATTGAAAATGTTTTGTAATTGTTATTATACTCCGAGGTCACGTTCTGTTCCAGTCACCTAAACTACAACTGGACTAGACGTATGATTTCATCATGAGTGGGACGGTAACATTTAAACTGTCAAATTAGGAATAAAGTAAATCGTTAATAAGATTATTCGCATAAACTGGGGCAAATTCGACGCCGTCCTCTCCTACGGCCTTGTGTTACTTCGGCGCTGTTTAGAAAATATCAAAGCTTGACAAATAAACAGAGTCGTGAATAGTCGAGATATTTACTGAATAATAAACGTTATAAAACATATCGAAGAATGGAAAACATCGTAAGACCTTCAATAATACGTGTAAGTATAACAACAACGTTTATTCCCACTAACAGCTACACCAGAGATATCAACGTACGTAACTGAATATTCGATAAATCAATTGATATCTACACATTCACTATTGCAGCCGAAACGAAAAATATTAATGTTCTAATATTAATATCAGTTTTGATAGTGGTGAAAAGCAGTAATTTAATGATTTGGAACAACACGCAATCACGGGTTAGTGTTTTGTTGTGAACGAGTGCACCTGTACTGTTTGGCCCGCTGGCTGCGGAGGCTGGGCGCGGGGCTGCAGGAGCGGCCGGCGGGCTCCGCCACCTGCAGGTCCGTTTTCTGGCGCCTCGCCCCCAGGGAGGGCGCTCCGGCCGCGGACGTGGCACTCGAACGCATAGGTACCGCGAGAGAATTTCACGGCGCGCACGCACACGGCCGACTGAAGTTCGCGCGCCAGCGCTATCGCCGTCCGCGCCGCCACCGCCAGCTCGCCCGGAAAAATCAGATCTCGTGGCGACGACCCTATCCATTCAAGCCGAACCGATCTACCGAAGATTTCTTTTTGTTACACTCTGTTTCGAACAAATTAACGAGACGGAACATCAACATCTGATTCGTGAGGCAACTTTGCGAGTCCTCCGTGAACGTTCGGGTCTTGTTTTGTCATTTTCCATTTCTAAAACGCGAATGAAGACACCGTAATCTTTATACGTCACCGTTTACTTAAGCAACGGGGGCATGTCGGTCGACGCAGCCAGCTGTGTCGGAAAGGCAGAACCATCGAATGATACTAATGTTTGTAGGCGAACAGACACAGTCACACTGCATCTAAGTACGTCACGCTCACTGCTTTGCATCGGGCACTACTCGTTGAAACACTTTCTTTTAAGCGTGAATAACGCGAGTTGTTGACTTAGACGCAGCCTGATATCACGTACACAAATTTATCGCTTAATAGTACGAGAAACTATTGGGTCAGTGTCAGCGTCTCGACTGGTTTGTTTATTTTGCGTAGAGTCGCCGGTCTGCATGATCAACGTTCACCGGGCGCGCACTGCGCATGCCCGTATCCGCTCAATAATATCCCCCCCTACACAGCTGATTTTACTTCTAGCCCAACTTTATAATTAATCCTGTTACTACATCCCTCGCAGAAACTCTATGAGGTTCAGAAATTAGCAATATTATCATTATCATATAAGTAAGCATAACATTTAATTCTGTGATGCTATTGCCTATGTGTTGGAACAGTACGAAAGCCTTCATCACATTAGCAGCATATTACATGGTACAGATTTCTCCTCGTGTTTGAGGAAGCTAAAGCGTTCTCTACCACGCCGCTACACACGGTTTGTGACCAATCCAAGTGTTGGAAGTTTCTATGTTGCACCAATGGCAACACTAAGTACACTACAGGATCTAATTCAATCTGATCATGTCTCTAACGCAGGAGCTAATAAAAACGGTACACTCGATTGATTGCTTTTTTCGCCTGTAAAATGCAGCGATAATGAGATAATTGATAGTCTGTGTAGCGTAAACCGCAACACGTACCTATCTGTCAGTACCACTCGGTACCCTCGACTGTACACGTTACCGAGTGCAGTCAGCCGAGCGAGACACTATTGTCCAAAACTAACGGGAAGTGACACGTCATAATTACCCAGTCAACCACCGAAACATAAACATATTGCACGTTTAACTTCAACCTCAACATCATGTCTCGTCAACATTCCGTCATCATATTTACAGTCTGTTTTTTTTCGCTACGGACTAAATGAGGGTAAAGGCATGTGAATTCGCCGCTAGAGGCGCTAGTGCAGAGTGAGGTCTGGCTGTCAGTGCCACAAACTTATCTGACCCGGTAAGAAGGGCGCTACTGTCTTTGTCTTTGTCTGACAACAGTTTAACATTTGCATTAGTTCCAATTTTGGCCACCGGGTCAGATAAGTTTGTGGCACTGTCACTTCTCACTTGTCTGAATGTCACTTGTCACTTATATGTATGGGCGGGCTTTGACAGCAGGACCTCACTCATCGGTTGCGCCAACTGGTGAGCACAAAAACGGCGACCCTCATTGACACATACAAATGTCAATTTTCGAAATAATGATACCAGATTTTTAATAGTAGTGTTGTTGTATTACGATACCGGTTTTATGAATCGTAACTTTTTACTTTTACTACATAATTTTATTATTTTTTGAGAATAGATGAAGCTTTTTAAAATCATGGTAACTATGGAGCATCACAGATAAAAAATATATTTATTAATTTTAATTATGTATTACACTAAATAAATACGACAATTATTTATTTGTTGTTGAAGAATACGCAATAACAAGTTTGAGGTAAATTATATCCTTATATGTCATTTATTTTGAAGACATTTTTTATTATTACTGAAAAACGATACTCGATTGTAAATTACGAAAGTTACGGTAGAGGCACATCACTATTAATGATTCGCAAAAAAACTGGCAACACAGCTTATGTCATTTTAGTCCGTAGCGAAAAAAACAGACTGTAGACTCCAAAACTTTAATTCAATGACTCATAATACGGTCAGTATTATTACTTAGTTAATATTCTAATTCTGAAAAAAATGTCTAAACCCGAAATTCCGACAACGCTCAATGAGGAAGTGTAGAGCGAAACGGCTGACGAAAAGAGAAAATTAAATATTGATTCGTATGCGAGTAGAACGAAATTTACATGTCGCTCGAATGGAGGCTTTGAAATTCCTGGATATTGAATCCAACAGGAAGGAGAAAAAACTAAAAATACCACACTTAATTGTTCCCGTTGAATAGAATGGAACAATACTACTGATGTGTACAATGGATAACCAATCATCTGTAAATGTTGCTCATAGGGATAATAGAATAAAATCAACCTTTCTTAGCAGTTGTATTCATATCATACTACAGTACCTATTTAGGTTTGAAATTATTGATAATATACCCATGGACTTTAGTGTACAATATGTTTATTTTAATATAAAAATATTATTCGTAGCGAATTATTTAGTATTTTTAATAATTATCATCAGAGTACTTACAGCGACATCTATGACCGACACGGAGAGTTCGAAACGATCTTGCACAATGTGTTAATTTAAATAATTTTCAATATAGGTATTACTTAAATATTTTTTTCCAATTAGTATAAATATCAAAATTCAATAAGTAGATACCTACTTTAAATAATATTGAATTTTGAAAATTTTGTACCTACGTCTAGGGAGACTAGTCAGACGACTAGGCCTGTATTACTTTGAAATGAAACCTACTTGGAACCCACTAAAATAAGATGTTGCATCTCGATTTAGTCAGTTATATACTTATATCTTAAAATGGACCCCATCGCGAGAGTACAAGGTAAGGTAGAATTACCTACCATTACCTACTATTGTATTAACAATACAAGTTAGGTAACAGGTCTAGGACGATCTCAAAGAGGTATTGTTGTCAGTCATTTTATTATGTGAGTCATTATTCCTATCTACCCTATTATATGTGCCACATAACCAAAGTTACGTAGCAATTTAATAGGTATTACGGACGTAATTTATTTTTTAGGTGCCACCTCAATCTATACGATCTGCCATTAGTTTTTTCGTAACTTAACTAATGGCAGTGAACAGTGAATGACTTATGATAAAAAAAAATCATCAAGTACCTAGCTGGCGTGACGTTCTGATTCGGGTTTTCGATTAATGTATGAGATAGCTATGTATGTACCTACTACATACTTTATGTCCTCAACTTTTACGCGTTGGTGAGTTTTATCGACATAATTATAGTGCGGTACTTACTTATACAGATAGGTATAGATAGGTACTTATATGTGAATATTTTTATCAGTGATAACTTATTTCACGATATTATCAGTAGGTACGTAAAAAGCATACCTACACGAATCAGTGACTTGGATAATGTATCGGAATGTGTCGACACTCAGCACTCAACAATGTTATGCCGCAAATAATTTTACATTTTTTTACCACGCAGGTGACATTATTAACATTAACGACCTACCTCTCTGTTTTTGATGTTGCAATTTTCACGGAAATGAAGTCATTGAATTAAACTAAATAATTTTGTTCAGCTCTATTGTATAAACGTGAATTAAATCTATTTTGTTAAAAAAAAATAATGTTTCAACATAGTAACAACGTAACATATTACGAGTATATAGGTTTTCGTAATATTTATTTTTTAAAAAATGAAAAGTGATAAACAAAAAAATGTACATTAAATTAATAAAAAAGAGGCAACAGTAAACAGGAATTTTAATAATTCATTAATTTCTTTATTCAGGCTACAATGACCCAATAAATATAAATTTTTCGGTACAATAAAAACTTAAATAATATAAACAATGTCGGATATTAAAAAATAATGTCAAAAAATTATAATTAGTTAAAATTGAACGAAACAACTTTGATTATACTCTTACCCCTATTCCTACTCACGTACCATCCACGTTCTCTCTATCCTCTCCATACTCATTGCTATCGACTTTCTCTTTCTTTCTTTTCTTTTTCTTACTTTCTATGTCTCAATACTTTCTTTCTCAAAATGTCATATTAGTACACCCGGCCTTTTAAAATGTTCCTACCTTAAATCACAACTTCTCAACCCCTGGTTGTCTGGAAGAGATCGCTCTTAAGCGATAAGACCGCCTTTGTACAACTTCAATTTAAATGTCAATGTCTGTTATTTTCTTGATCTGGTGTACAATAAAGAGTATTGTATTGTATTGTATTGTATTGAATTAAAATTGAAATTAAAATTGAATTAAATTATTTGCATATTAAATAACAATAAAATAAAAATAAAATAATAATTAAAAACAAACACATGAAAATATTAACTGAATCCGAGAATAAAAATTAATAAATTAAACATTTAAACATTGAATATAGGACCCCTGGAACGCATGTGACAAGCATTCCAGTGCCTTACTACTGGGCAGTCTGACCGGTCCAGTATGGTGTTCAGGAGACTGTTGGCGCTGTCCCGCACCCTCCGCATCAACGACGCTACGCGTTTCCGTAGGATTGTGTGGAAACTATCAACGCGAGCCTCCGTAAACATACCGGATGCGCTACAGAAGCGGGGCAGCCCCATCTTCATCCTGAACCCATTGTTATACTGGACTCGCAGGGCGTTGAGTGATCTGTTGGTACAATTGGCCCATAGGCTGCACGTGTAGAAAGTTTGGCAGTACGCTTTAAAAAGTGTGATTTTGACCTCTGCACTACACCGTGCAAACCTACGTGCCAACATGTTACATCTCACCGCCAACGCCCTACGTTCCCGTTCTATATCCAGGTCTGAGATCTGAGAGGTCAGCGCTGACCCAATGCCCGAGGTACTTGAACTTGGTGACTTTATTTAATACAGTGCCTCCAAGTTTGACTGGAGGAACGATCCTGGGTGCTCTATTTCTTGCTTTAAAAACAAGAAGTTCACTTTCTTTAAAAACAAGAAGTTCACTCTCAAGTCCTTTAATTGACGGGCTGAGCAGGACCATATCGTCGGCATAGCTGATGTTATTGACGAACGTGCCATCAATTGAACAGCCTACTCCGGCTCTGCTGAGCCCCTCAATCAGTCCATTAATATACAGATTGAAGAGCCGAGGAGAGGAAAGCCCGCCCTGCCTCACCCCACACCTCAACCTAGCTGTACTCTTTCGAGCAAGCGGCCACCAGTCAGAAAAGTCTGGGGATGTGTGGTCAACGTCATTATTTAATTCAAATGCAATTTTCGATGCTATTCTGAGGCCTCAGTAATAATTCAGCTACCGATGGATCGCATGCACATTCACTACTTTCACACAACAAAAAACGTAGTTTAGATACCTATTTCACAAACTTCACAAAATTTCACGACTTATCAAAAGGTGAAAAAAGTAGGGGCTCAACGTTTGCTTTCTGTTTTCCACTTATTTTACATGGTTTCATTAGCTTTCGTTTTGTTTCGTGTTTAGAATAATTGTTGAGGAAACAAAATTTACAATACGTAACTTTACAATGTTTGCTTTGCTTTAAGTTACAAATAAAGCATAAGTAAATACTTATATTCCTACATTGCAGTAACAACAAAAATGCATCTACATAAAATTATTTGCTACTTATTGATTTTTTATGTATAAGTAAATACCACAATAAAATAGTGTTTTTCATTCATTGTACGCCTTAATCTGAAGCGATTTTCGCTACTTCATCGTTTTTATACAAAAATCTTCGTGTTTCAACATTTTCATAAAAATAATACCACTTTAGTGAAATTCTTAGCTTAGGCGTTATAAGTAATTTTAGTCTACTGAATTTTCTGGTGAGTTAGGAACTCCCAAAATTTTGTTTTGCCATAGAGTATTACTCAAAGCAGCACCGTTGTTTAAATTGTTAATGGGATTCAGAAAATCATAATTAGGTACACATACACTAAATTCTTAATGTTATTTTGTTACAATTTTGTTTGTATAATTAAACAAAAACACGCAGGTACTTGATCAATAATGACACTTGAACGTCGCCGGCGACGTAGGAAATAAATTGTCGCTTTGTAAATTCAAATCTCCTCTCCAACCTTCAGTATAAGTATACATGACTCAAATTACTACAATTCAATTTTGTCAATATCGAACGTAATAAACAGAATGTCTTTAGTATCCGAACCGTTTTAATAATTTTTGTCCGTCTGCCCGAAATGGCCCGAATTTCGGTGTTATGAAAAGCGCAATACTTATATGGCTGAATGTTTCCAGTCATTGTTTATAAAAGGGTAGCGTAAGTGAAACCGTGGAATTTTAAGAAGATTTCTGATTTTAATTCCAACACACTCATGTTATTAAATAATATTCTCAATTGAACAATTAAGTAGCAAATCATTTTACAAACGATTCATGTCAATAACTCTCCAGACCCGATCTTTTCTTTTTCTTTTCTTTCCTAATGTTACAGTTTTTCATTATTTTCTAACGCAGCAGTTGCCAATCAACAATGAGTAGGTATTTTTTGTATCTTTTCAAGTTAATTATGCAGGATAATTGACATTATATAATAAACGAGGAGAATAATTTTATCTGCATCGATAGTGAAAGTTATTATTATGAAGATAACGGATGTAGTAAAGGTATCGATTAACGAGTTCTTGCGTTAAAATCAGAATACAGTACAGTTGTGTAATGTGTTTAATGGACGTGATTGACACCACGGTTACATTACATTAAGAGCTGGTTAAAGCATTCTACATTTTATATCTTATAGGCTTTGAATAATGAAAGGTGGCCCTGTTTTTGGTGGTTTCAACCTATTAACCTGGATTTAAAATTCAAGTAACTTTGTTGGTATAAAATTGAAGCTTCATAAAGCGCGAATACGAGTAACATCACGACATACAGACAAATATTCTCAAAATTAATGTTTTGGATTCCATTAAAGACTCCTTGTAATAATTTTTCTCATATAAGCAGGTAGGTATATCTAATGTACAGAAATCGATCAGTTATAGATTTTGAAGTATTTTTTTATAGCCTGAAGGGTTGACGTAAGAGCAGACGAGCCACCTGATGGTAAGTGGTCATCGTCGCCCATCGACACGAGCAACACCAGGTGAATCACCAGTGCAACGCCTTTTTTGAAGACCTCCATGTCAAAGCGCTCTGGGAATACCTCGGAAGGAAGCTCATTCCACAGCTTGCAAGTTCGCGGCAAAAACGATCGAGTAAAACGGACCCTAGTCGTGCGCCACGAATCCAAGCGATGTGGATGAAACTTCAATCTTCGGCGAGTGGTGCGATGATGGAAGGGGGAAGTTGGCACCAAATCGAACAATTCCACGGAGCACTCACCATTGTAAAGTCGGTAGAACACGCAGTTACATCCAATGTCTCTCCTAAAACTCAGGTGTGATTCCTGTGAAGTGTGACACCCATGAGTGATTCGTGGGTTGTTGACAACAAGGACTGCGCGCTTTTGTATGGCGTCAAATGGGCTAAGCTGATATTGTGGCGCCCCTGCCCACAGGTGAGAACAGTACTCCATGTGAGGCCTGTCTTGAGCTTTATAAAGCATCAACAACAATCAACAACAACATCAACAAGTGCCCCGCAGTGTAGTACTGCTTCGCCCGGTTCAGGACGCCAAGCTCTTTGGAGGCCAACTTGGCCTTAGTTTCCAAGTGACACCGATACTGTACGTCGCTCGAAATGTCAACACCCAGAATCCCCACACTTTTAATAACGGTGAGCGCGGTACCCTGGAATTGTGGCGTTTTGACAAATGGGGTTTTCTTAGCGGAAAACGCGCAAACTTGTGTCTTCGTGGGGTTGAACTCGACTAAATTAAGTCGACCCCATTCCGAGACGTGCTCCAGAGAGTTCTCGACTTCAGACACAAGTTTGATTCTGCTATCCTCCACATGTGACCGAGGGGCATTTGCAGGGTCTGTATAATAGGCATCTCCCGTGCTGTCATCTGCATAGCAATGAATGCCGATTGCACGCTCCAGCATGTCATTGATATGCAGAATGAACAGGGTAGGAGACAGCACAGACCCTTGGGGAACACCAGCATTTATAGGTTTCATATCTGAGCAACAACCGTCGACGACGACTTTAATATGTCGCTCAGACAGAAAGCTGGCTACCCAACTGCACAACCACTCGGGGAGACCGTATGATGGTAACTTCGCGAGAAGAGCCCTGTGCCAGACCCGGTCAAAGGCCTTAGCGATATCTAGGCTAACGCCAGTGCTTCCCCGTTGCTGTCTAGGGCTTGAGCCCACCGGTGCGTTAGACAAACGAGAAGATCGCCAGCTGAGCGACCATGGCCAAAATAAAACATATTGTCGATCGCTGATCAGTTGGAGATCCTCCAGATATCTAAGGAGCTGTGTGTTGATGACACGCTCCATCACCTTAGCAAGCAAGGAAGTTATCGCTATAGGCCTGTAATTGGCCGGGTCACTGAGATCGCCCTTTTTGGGGATGGGATGTACTACTAGGGCGACTTTCCACGAAGACGGTACTATGCCAGTGGTGTAGGATAGCGAGAATAAGCCCGTTAAGACGGGAGTTAACTCGGGAGCACACGTCTTTAGCACCACTGCGGGAAGTAATTTTATTTTCACTAAATTTCAACCTTGAAGAAGTTATGCAGTGTCAGCCATTCTTAGTTTACGTTTAGAATTGGGTAATTAGACACGTCGATGGGACATATAAAAACAATTTATTACAATCTGTATAAAATTAGGAACCAAAATTAAATTTCGTTATCTTACTCTTAGCTTAGTTTCTTGAACCTTCCACCGAGGCCGTTGTAATTGTATTAACCTCGAGTGTAGCAAAATCCAATGAAAATTGATGGAACATAGAACATAGACCGGCATAGAATCGAAGCAAACAAGATTACATTTATTCTATCTGTGTTTTGAGAGTAAACTTTAGAGTTTGCCGAAATTATGATCTTAACAAGGTTTTCAGGGTAGGTACTTCTGTCAGAACTTTACCTAATTTATGTAACAATAAAAGTTGAAACACAGCATATTTTCTAAAAGATAAGAATTACTCTGCTTCATTGTTAGAAAAGAAGTGAAGTGAGGAGTAAGTAGGTACTTCAAGGAATCAGACACCCAGTTATGAAAACAATTACTCGTAGTCGCGTTTGTTTACGTTTGTTTTGAACTAAATATAATTCAAACTGCATAATACTGCAATGCAGCCATTTATTCGAGGTCCCTACCTGTAGGGCAGAATTCACATAGAACATTTTTCACATATTTATGAGTTTTCTACGATGACCATTACTCCGTTTCGTGTGTTAAAATATTTTCATTAATTTGTGTAAATGAAATACATTGATGTTTCGTTCTTTGTTCATTCGTTCGGAGATATTAACCTGTTCAATATAGCTTGTAAGCAAAATTAACGTAAGGCATTTTAAATTCTCGTCGTCAAACTACAATGAACCTTAATCACAAGGGCCGAAAGCCAGCATTTGTATGGGTCGCCATTTGAACGAATTCCATATGGAAGGCAAACGGAGTAGGCGTAATAACGTTCTACTTAGTTAACAAACAAAAAATAATACCACTGAACATCGGATAAAGGCGGTTCGAAATGTATTTTGTATATATAAATAGGTACATCCACATTAAGTAGTAGAAACACAATTTAAAGTCCAAGGACTGGAAATCAACAATGTGACATTTAACGCAACAAGTTTAGTATTCCCTATAAGGTAAAACTGCTAAGTGGCAATAGGGAATTTATTCATAATAACATCCATTGGAATTCAAGCTTTAAGACTCCATTCTGAATCAATTGATGTCTTGGAATACAAATATTTTTTAACGTATTCCTTTATAGGGGAACATTTGTTTATCAGGTCTTAAATTACGTCATCTTGGCTTCTTGCTATGACATTCACTAATGCACTTTTTGTTAATTCATAGGAATTGGTACTTTGAGGCATGCAACTAGCGATGCAATAAACCTAAAACTTTGGATAGAAATCCAATTTTGTTACTTAAAGTATCTATCCAGTTGTAAAAGAGTCTTTTTTTTGATTTTCCACAATATTTCATTTGAAAGAAAGATGACTTCAAGTCATACATACCTCTGTGCTTGGCCATTGAGCATAGTGACCACTTGGGCCACTATACCTTTGACTGGCGCCTCCTTCTCCATCAACATGCTCGCTTTTTCCATAGTCATCACGAAAAAGTTTTTATATTACCCGTATAAATATTGGCACATATCTACAATTATTGGCACTCTTAGGTCTTCATTGTCCAATATACATCACTATCACCATTTCACCACAAATAATATTTTTATACGAACTGTATGACTCATGCGATTATGATTAGGTATATTTACGATTTATTCCTAGTTGCTGCTGTATTATATTTACACTTCATATGTGTTTATGCTACTATTGTTTTAATTTCCAGGTCACTTATAACGTCTTCACGCGTAATAAACTGTTCGAAATTCTTAGAAAAAAAATACAAGATAAGTACCTATTTACAAGAAACTAGTCAAAATTTATATGAGATAAAATATTAAAGTTGTTCCAGTTTTTTAAATCTAAGATGAGATCATTCTATCTAAATCCTATCTTCTAACCTGTTTTATCTAAATAACACCTTACACAATGCCCACTTAATAATAATTTTTGTTTCATCGTATTTTATCACTCAGCTGGTGATCCGAATAAATCGAGATATTTCGTAAATTTTGACAAATCCTAAGTACTATTGCCTACAATCATTTTTATGGTTTTATTTTTGTTCATCAAGGAAACATTAGTTAATTGCTCTTTAGAAATTCGCCAAGTTTCTTAAATTTTATTTGCATTGCATTCTAGTACTGAGAAGAATGCCACCATTGTCTCAATTATGAACAGCGTGCTCGTCATTGCGTATCTTTAGACGACATACAAAGGAGCATTAAGGTAGACATTTCATGAAAACATTAAATGGAAAGCGTCAACCATCAAGAATTGAGAAACTGCGGTCAAGCGACAAAGGTTGATTTGGTAAGCTTGAAAATACAAAAATCCATAAATCATAATGAAAGTGACAATTACAGTTCATGAACGGTTCTGCAACATTAGTGGCCAAGTACTAACCAAGAGAATAGTGAGCATTATAAGAAAAAGACAATGTAGTAAAGAACATGCTTGCAATATGAATGCAGATACGTTTAACTAGCAAATTGTGTCAGAATTTGATAAAAGAATCGTTAATGCTCTCTAAACAAGGAAGTGAATGTACAGTACTTAAAACACGAAAGCCGAAATTCATTAGTATAATGATTGAAAGCTGTAAACTAAAAAAATAAAACATGAAACTACACACCGACGCTGATTAAGATTTATTACTTCTACTTACAGAAGAATTTTACAGATACTATACTGGCTAGTTAAGATATTTACTACGTTTTATGGAGGCATGGAATCTAAATCAAATCTATTTCACTTCACTCACGTGTCTTTATCACTAACATCTGCCTCACAGATGTTCATTTGGCTTTTAACTATGGTATTTTGGATTTGCAATTTGTAACTTCACACTTGAATACTGTCAGTATCTAAGTAAAGCTATTCAATGTTGCTATGGTTACAGAATTTGGACAACATTGGGGCAGGGGTTACGCCCTTCCACCGCATTAGTTAAACTGGTCGGTTAAAATTAAAACTTTTGTAAGGTTTCAAACATGGTTTCAAAGTATAATTTATGGACGTATTCTGATTCTATAAAGCTACAAAGCTAGTAATGATGAAATTATAATATTTATTTCTTTATTGCCGATCCATTACATAAATTGTATCGGGCTTTAATTAAACTTTTTGTTTCTAAAGTCGAAAATATTTATGATGTGCCGATTCAAGCTAGCCTTGCGTTTGGCGGCTAGTAGAACGTATGAGGAGTTTCCTTAGAGCAACAGGATACCTACCGCAAATGACTTGCGGTCGTTTACGTAAACGGCTACATGTACACATTCATATGTAATCTGAACAGTTTCTGTAGGTATTCTGGTCAATTGGCTCGCAAACAACGCGTATCTACGATCGGAGGGTATGCTTCTAAAGTTACATAGAACCTCGACACAATTTTTAAGAAAAGGGGCCCAACCAACCATTCATGCTTGAACAAAGGTCACAATGAATGGCTATCAGTTTGGAATAATAAGGAGCAATATGGAAGTTACATTGAATGAATATTTTGTTATTTGAATTCCACGCCTGAGAGTAGCGACAGATGTTCAGCTTTTGACAAGTTAAAAATATTTTTAAAATTAGCTGGGGAGCCCAAGAGGGGATTCTTGGATTCACTCGAGCGCGTCAGATTAAGGTACAGGAGGTACCTGGCACCCAGTTAAGTAGCTCCACCAAATATGAGCCCCATATATGAGGCCGCGCCTATAGAATAAAGGATCAGATTAGTAAAAAAAAATTGATCATCAGACATTCTCGAGCGCGTCAGATTAAGGTACGGTGAGTTAATTACACGCTAAAAAGTGTGTATTCCACTAATCTGACAATTTGAGAATGACGCAATGAAAGGGGAGGGCTACAAAGTTGTTAAAAAAAAACGCCATCTTGACATTCTCGAGCGTGGCTAATTTTTTATTTATTTTGAAGGAAATGATTCAAGGATAACGAAAAATATATAATCTGACGATTTATAAGAGCCGAAATAACAAAAATTCGTCATTAAAGTTTAATGTTCAAAATCGATAAGTAGAGATAAATCAAAAAGTACCGGTCAGATTTCGCTCAAATTTATACGAAAACATACGACGAGCTTTCGATTAAAAAAAAGGATGAAAGGATGAAAATTTAAATTCTCAGTAAAAAGTTATGAGGTAGCGACCATAAACACACATTATTAAAAATAACTCAAAAACTGCCCATTAGAGGTCGCTCAAATTTATACTGTATCACAAGACACGCACCAGCTTCCGAATAAAATAAGAATTATAAAAATCGGAACACCCAGTCAAAAGTTATGAGGCAACTACCATAAATCCAATACACATTATTATGAATAACTCAAAAACTATCTTCAAGAAACGTCAAATTAAACGAAAGGTTAATCTCACAAGGAGGTTTTTAACCAATCTTCGGGAGAGTTTAAATAGTTTAAACTGGACTTGATCGATTATCTACCGTTGATCTTAAGAAATAATTCGTGACTAAACTCTGAAGCATAGTTTAAACTATGATTGATATTAAGGCCCTTATATTATGTAAATACAAGTATTCTACTTAAAAACATACACTTCTTTATTAGCATGCTATTTCCTGAGCTTTTCTACAAATGAAGTTCAATGATTTAATTTTTTTTTGGCAGATTAGGGAAATCCCTCTAGATAATCGTCAGATTAAGAGACAGCAAGTCTAGGACATAAAGATGAACCATATATATCTTAATCTGACGCGCTTGAGTATTTCAAAATGGCGATTTTTTTTTTGCATATTAGTATAATGGCTGCGAGTTTGGGTCACATCCAAATCGTCAGATTATTGAATTAGAGCTTTTTTTTGGTGCACTTAACACCCCCTTAGAAAATCTGACGCGCTCGATTAATTTTTTTTTTTTTTCATTTTCAACCCTTACGTACGATCACCCCCACCATGCAAACGGTCAGATTAACATACATACATTATTAAAAATACGTAGGCCATTGATGGTATCAATATCTGACGCGCTCGAGTATGTCCATGCGGCAGTTTTTTTTTACATATTTAAAGATCTATAGCCGCTTCCCCCACCGATGAAAAGGTATACATTATATAACATTTTTTTCTCCTTATCATCTAACCTTTGCAACCCAATAGGTCTCTATGACGCTCGAGTAAGTACACATTTAGCATCGTCGGCTCCCCTACCAAATGGAACGGTTCCTTAACTGTGACCGGGACACAATATTATAGGAATTAGTCATTCCCGCGAGTCATAAATTACACTTTATAATAGAGGAAACGACCGGGTGCGTTATCTGTTTCATGCACAAAATGGTAGGTAGAAGCTAAATGTAATATTTTAAATAATAGAACGAAGTCAACGAACTTTAACACAAAGAATCTCAGTTAATTCTATTTGCTTACTTATAGGGCTTCAGACTTAAGCCTAGCTTATCATAGATGCCCATTCTAGAGTAAATAATCCTTGCAAAAATTAGCGGACATTTGGCACAGGCGTTGATTCTTTCCTTAATCACATATGGAGGAAACGTTACGGACGAAAAAAATTTGTTATTCATAAAGTTTAATCACTTACTGATACAGATAATCGTGTAACCGATAACAATAATTATTTCAAAACTGTTGAAGAAGTCAAAACTTGTATTTATTGTCGTGTTAGGAAATAAGTCGTAATTTCGTCGTGCAATGACCCGGTCGTGATAGATGTATCGGGATTAAAACTCGATCGTTTCGTGACGCGACGAGCACATGTAGTGAGTAGGCGGCGTGTCGCGCCGACGTACGTCTGATCGCGCGACGTCTCACTGACTAACATCCGAGCGCACGCCCCGGCACGCGGGCGCAGCGAGATGAACCGAAGCCCAAACCAGCTGCAATGCTTTATCTGATTACCTCATGGAGCAAGGACCTTTCGACATACAAAGCTCGCCGTAAAATCCACCTTGAAAATTGACGTTCGCGCCGCATAATGTCTCTTACGAAATCTCAATCGGTAAGCCCTATTCCTGTAGGTACCTCTATTATTTTAATCATAATTTGCTAGTAAAAAACGTTACATTTAAAATGTAAAATAGTCTGCATTGATATACATTTCAAATTCTTTCGATTCTACATTAATTTTTGTTTAATTAAGACAATTTAACACTACTCATAGAAATATTTATAGTTTTTACGGTAGGCAGTTCGCATGTTAGTACCGCTTTGGGAACTCGTTTAAATTCTTCTCTATTTTAATTTTCGCATGTTTTCCGTTTGAAACATGTGAATTCAAATGAAATCTCCTGCAACCATGCAAAGTCTGATAAACATTATCATTGTATTTATGGTTTGTTTTGAATTGTAGCAATCTAACAATGCAACAATACAGACTTTTGAATTCTCAAAGTTATGCACACGAGCATATCAAGGTCTTAAGATCGGCCCCAAGAGACCGGAGAGTACTTATTCCCATTGTTGTTCAATGTCTATTGTAGCACGGTACGACATAATGGAGGTCAGATGAATACCCAGACAATTAATGTGATTAGAGCACAAACGGTACTTCAGAACAATTTTTCTTGATACGCTGTTAGCATGCTCTTCGATATTAACGAATATGTACATCTGTAACTAATGAAGTTTATTGAGAATTTTAAATTCATCAACCAAATTTGAATTAAAATTAGTAAAAAATATTTGTTTTCATTGAAACTGGACGTTGGAACTGGAAATTTTATCATTTTAGACCAGAAAATTGCATATGGTGGAGACTAGAAGTTACAATATAGAATTTTTGCATGAATAACTAGGTAGTTGATTTTAAAATGAATTAATTTGACAACATTCACTAGAAAGAGTTAAGGTAAGAAATTGTGGGCTTCGTTAATTAATACCTGTCACTGATATTAAAAGCGGAATAATTTAACGACTAAGTTTACGCCAAGATATTACAGCACACTTATATTAATACGCTAGCCTAAATGATCGTCCTTGTATCTACAGTAAATAGTTCAGTAGACCTTTAACCAAACTGGAGTATTTAAGATAATTGGAAGTGACAGTTAATGGACATAAAAATAAACAGGTTGCAATATTATTAGTCATAATGGCTTAACTAAGGGGAGTACTTATTAAGCTCCCCATTATTCTTATTATTGACCAATACGAACTTGTTTGTAACTGAAACTGTTCACATAAAAATTGACTTTTATGACGTGACGAAGGATTCTGGTAAAATGATATTCTATCGCTGTCAAGAACTTAAGCAAGTAGAATCATCTACTTAAATAACATAACTTTTACCTAAAATATTCTCTATTTCTGGTCACTTGTTTTAATTTATAAATTTAAATTTAAGACTACAAGGGACAGTGATTGTTTTGAATAATTAGGTATAAATAGCATGTAGCTCTCATATAGAGACTTATGTTTCAAAAGTGAACTACTCTTATCTGTATAGATAATTGTGAACTTAAGTCAATGTGAAATTAGTTAAATTACTTTGTCCGGTAGAACGTAAGTGCGTTTTATTTAGGTAACGACTGGCATTGTTTGTTTACATTAGTGAGTAGCAAGCATTCCTTTTGTCTGGTGCTGTCTACGCTATGTCGTTATCACTTGTTTGAAATTGTTTAGTAAACAATCCACAATGGGTATCTACCTCACTGTTCCGTTGAATTGACTCGCAGTTTCTATTTAATTCATCGTATTTCTTAAGAATCCATCGAGATATTATGTTGAAAATAGAAATTCATAGCATCATCATCTTCCTGGCCAGTTCCCAATTTTATTTGGGGTCGGCGCAATATGTGTTTCTCCACCATTCTTCCCTATTAGCCGTCACTTCCACACTCACTACCTTATTTTTCATATCATCTTTCACACAGTCCATCCATCTTATCTTTAGCCGTTCTCTTCCTCTCTATCCATCCACTTTCATATCAAGTATTCTTCTCGTCACATGCATTTCCTCTCGACTCATCACATGTGCATAGGTACTTTCAGATTTCCTCTCATATATTATTTTCTTACTCTATTCATTTTTGATAAATAAATGAAATGCAAGATTACTGTTTCCCCTCAAAAAAAATTACATATTTAAGTTCCCGCTAATAAAATTGAAAATTTTCAAATGTAAAGGAGTTATAAGCCCAATTTTCGAAACTCGAGTACTTATTTGTTAAATAGTCTTTACGTTTTAAAGATTTTGAAAACTATTCTGACTATATATATTATCTGCTATCATTTCTGTAGGTCTGCATGTATGAGTGAAACGCGGTTGACAGCATTCTAAAAGATCAATATATAAAATCGTTCTTCTTCTAAACAAACGGCAACCCAAAATCATTTCATCCGTTCGCGAGATATCGTAGACGAAATTAAAAAAAAAGTTTTTTTTTTATTTGAACATGTCTTCGAATTTTCGTGACGAATCAAATTAGTGGGACGTTTCAGGGACAACCTGCAGTATCAATCACTTTTTTTACTGACGAAGCATAATATGAAATGTCTTTAATGGTACCGCCTGAAATTGAAATTTTCCTTCTCTCTCAATATTTATGAACAGAAATCACGTTTTTAAAATTACGTAGACTAAAACAGCACTTTATAAACAGTTTTATAATCGCAAAATTGAGAATATTCGACAAGATCCATTTCATCCATTCACTTAGCATGAATCATCAATCAATCTATTGAGTTGAAGAATAGACAGGTAAGTGGATTACCTACCGTTGAGATAATGGATCTTACGTAACAATTATCTGTAGTAACCACGAATAATTTTGTCTCTCTGGATATTAATTGTCTCGAAACAAAAAGACAGGAAATCGATCAATGCTACTTGCCTACGTAATAGTAAAATTCTAACGCAACAACATAATTAATCAATGTCCTACATTATATTTTTTAAAATTGTAATGGATGCAACCGGTAGCATAGCTGGAGCTTAAAGACTAGAATGTTTACTATACGTATATTAAGTATGTCGATTCTGACGATGGGCGGTAACGGTACGAGAAGGAATTTTGAGTACTGCGTTCCATTTACTTAATATTGCTACGTAATAGGCAATATGTATTAAGTAAAATGTTTTTTTTTTGTAAAAGTAGCCGTGGATTAATACCGCAGAATTTACATAGGTAAGTCATCACAATCTTTTCACTGAATCGTGCAGATATTTTATTTTACTCTTTTTCTTGCCGTAATAATTTGTTGTTTTATCTTAGTTCTAGAAGAAGAAAAAAGAGCTTTCGCTGCACAATTCTTTCCCGCGTGATGGAACGTGAAATAGATTATTAAAAAAATACAGAGACATAAAGCAGTTAGTTATTATTGTCTTTGTAAATATACTTACTTCCCGCGACCTTGTTCCCCATTATTTATGGAGCATTAGACGTTACCCTGCGATTTGTGTCGGTTGGAGCAATAATCGAAGCTGATCGATTAATGGATCATTTCTAATTTTCCCCTTTTCCTTGTCGCAACAAATGCACATAAAATAAAGAATGATGCACCATATTGAAATCATTTTAGATCAGACCGCCGCACGTACCTAGTACCTACATACTTCAGGATTTTATGGCAAATATTCCAAAATTCGCTCATAGCCCGGCGGCTTGCGTCGATAATCGATTCCAAGTGATCAACAAAGTTAAGCAACAGCGGGCGCGGTCGGTAGTCGGATGGGTGACCGCTAGTGGCAAAATATCTTGAGCGCTTCCGTGCTTCGGAGGGCCCGTAAAGCCGTTGGCCCCGGTTGTTGTCGATAGATAGCAGTCGTTAAGCCTTGCCGGAAGGCCTTTGGGCGGCTTGAAAACTTCCGACACTGGGTTGGACACTAACCCCTCCGCCAATCCGCATTGGAGCAGCGTGGTGGCCAACACTGAGGAGAGAGCCGTGCTCAGTAGTGGGCCATATGGGTTCTAGCTATTCCAAAATTCTAAAACACTTGTAATTTCGTGATTCTGCTTGTTATATCCTATCCTACTTCCTACTATCCTACCTTTCTACTTCCTTCCTACTAATATTATAAATGCGAAAGTTTGTAAGAATGTATGTGAGTGAGTGTGTGTGTGGGTTTGTTGCTCTTTCACGCAAAAACTACTGAATGGATTTTCATGAAACTTTGCAGTAATATAGCTTAGACATCGGAATAACATAATTTGTTAAAATTTATAGAGATTTTTGAAGGGTCTGGTTCCCCGAAGCGAAGCGAGGGCGGATTTACTAGTAAGCTGATATTTCTGACGTTTTGGATAAGAGAGGACCCCTCCTACAATAAATACAACCTACTAAGATACAAATGGGTGCCTAAAAGTCATCATCTCAAAGGCTAAAGGGTCTCTTCTCCGAATAAGAAGATTAATACCATATCCCACCACACTGGCAAACTGCGGATTGGCGGACTTCACACATCTTGAGTTTTGCGAACTCTCCGGCACGTGGTTTCCATACGATGTTTTCCTTCGCCGATAGGCGGTTATAGTACTTAAGTAAAAGGATACTCACCCGATATTGCTAAGACTAGTGTTACTGGCAGACAGCGACTCGGTCTTCCCTTGCGCCATGGCTGCCAACTGTCGGTCGAGCAGGTTGTTCTTCTCGAGCAGTTGGCTCCACTGGCGCACGGCCGCCTTGGACGACGACAGCTCCTGGCGCAGCTGCCGCTCGTCCAGCGAGTTGAGGCCGCTTCGCAGTGAGCTGTCCAGTCTGGTTCAAACAACGTTCAATGTTAAGTCGCGGTTTTATAAGATGTGCCTATGCTGAAATTAGTGACTATGTTTTAGGCTTTGGTGATATTTTAATATCGGAGCTATAATCGTTTATATTATTGGGGATCGTTGGTGCATTATAATTATTTATAATATTTACTTTCTTATGTTTGTATGTAATTCGGAATTTTAAGCCCTTAATCAAATATTTTATGAGATCACTTTTTACGCTACATTTCCATGAGTGGGTTTGATATCCTCCAAGAATAATCGTTGGTGCACCTAGCATATCAATGGTGGAAACGGGATTATATGTGCCGTTGGATGCGTGCTAGATCATTCACTTATATTTGAGACGAACGTGAACACTTGAACAGTGTAGCTATGCAGGGAAGACTACCTACATTAGACACGCACCCATAACATATTAGCATCAGTGGAAATATGACGATAACGTACATCGTTATGTAGTTTATCTTTCACATCTTCGCATCATAATAGCTCCTGAGCACATCTGTTGTGGAAATTTTTTATGGCCGTAGTTCACCAATTTACTGAGTCCAGTTAAAGTTTTTATGTAGGTAATCATTTTAACTAGAAGTAGGTATGCACTTATGCACGTATTTTCACGAAATAGTGACCAACTTAAAATAAATACGATACCTTTAAAACAGAAACGTGCAATATTCGAACGTAGGTACCAACTTTGAAAGGGAGACCGACTTTAAACCACAAGACTATCACTGACTACCGCGATACCGTTCTAATTAACATACCTAAGTACTTAAAATTTGCTGTAAACTGCTTTCACAACGTGAAGTCAATAGGTGAACTGCGATCTGTACTATGCGGTTTCGCGTTCGCTAGAACTGTGTCAAGGTACTATAATCCTATAACATTTGTTCTCAATACACACACTCCATTAGCTATTACAAATATTGAAAGCCTTCTAAGTTTATTACTGGGAAATGGTTTACTTGAACTTTTTTATGAGGCTTAGGTAATAATGCCATATTGTGATACACTCAGCAAGGATATTATAATATACACAAGCTTTGTTATTGACGTTTTTCAGCAGAATATTACATAACTGCAGTTTTAAAATTTTTGCAGTTAAGTACTGAAAAAAATTTTTTTATGTAAGTTAATGCTTGACGACCACGGAACACAGAGACACGGGAAGTGTGAAGTAGGCGTGGCACAGCGACTAACAGTATCCGGAGCTCCGCGTACTTGCCGTCATAGCTTATCTGTCACTGAGCTGCGTCGGTTGTGCATTTCGTAAATTGACATTTGCTTAAATTATAGTAATAATGCCTTACTGTGCTATTTTGGAGTGTAAGAATGATAGCAGATCAAAAAAATTATCTAACGGCGGTGTTTCATACCACATATAAGCATAGTTGTAAATTTATTTTGTAATAATTCAAATTCAAAGCAAAATTAAAAGAAAATAAATAATTTATGATTGAAAAGCTACTCTAGTCACTTAGTAATAAGGTTCCTTTTATGTTTTAAATGCTATTACTATATTTCTCGAACATTCTTTGCTACTCGATCGTAGGGATCGTAGGGATGGGGGTACAAATTTATCGATATCGGTATTTTGTAATTTTATTTACGATGTAATATCATACGACCAAGACCCGACTGATGAGGGTTAAAATGGCTATTTATAGACAAAATATCTTTTCAAATAACCTAACACAATAATTCAAATTTATAGTTAATACATATAAATAGTTAATGCCAGTTGGCAATCAACAGTTGACAGTCAACTTGGTCAATATAATTATTTTTATGAATAATAAATTATTTGTAATATTATATTATTTATTTTGGTTTAGGTACACATCTTTTTAGATTTCCTAAAGACGCATAGAGAAAAGAAGACTGGCTTAATGCTACTGGGCGGGTCAATTGGTTCCCAATCAAATCTAGTACCATATGCTCAGAACATTTTTTACAAGAAGAATTCATAATTTCTAAAAAGGAGAATATTAATCTTAGAACTACAGCTATCCCAACATTTAAAAATTGTTAGGTTTTTTGATCAGGTTATCATTTACATATTTTATGGGATGCAGACAATTAGCTTGCGATACGTTTTAAAATAATATAATATGACTGACTTATTTAGAATAGACTTTATAGTGAATTTTATATTATTTAATTTTTATATTTATTTAAGATACAAAATCCGATGGAAAGTCCTGGTTCTTCAAAAAGACAGGCAACTCCGACCAACATTGAAAGCGAAACAGTAACGTTTTTTGGACACGTAAATATAATTTTCATATTTTATTAGGTATAGACAATTATCTTGCAGTACGTTTTAAAAATAATATAATATGACTGACTCATTTAGAAAACACTTTATAGTGAATTTTATATTGTTAAAAGTGTTTGTAAAAACCTACTTCGAAGAAATATTTAAATATGTAATTTGAATTTGAATAATTAAGTTATTGTATATTATTAATGTATAGAATACTGAATATAGAAGTAATATTTAATTATTATTATACATGTTTTTTATTTCAATCATTGGTACGTAATCTAGGATCCTAACGAGGAATATAAGCGCATCTGCGCGACTGGTAGCACAGCATGCCTAGGAAATACGGTTTCAACCCAGTAATGGACCCCTACTGAGCACGGGTCTCCCTTGAGGAGGCCTAGAGCATATTCCACTACGCTGCTCCAGTGCGGATTGTTGTCGAGGGGTTAACCACTAACTACCGACCGCGGCCACTCTTACTTAACACTTAAAAGCCAGGAAATATATTATTCCACGAAAATAAATTTTGCTTATTTGTATAAAGTTAAGGTTGAAATGCATTCCAATTCACATCGGCATTGTTTTTGTAACTAAGGTACGTTGAGTGATATTGAAATTTCATTTATCGACATACAAAAGTATATTTTATTTTGACGGTAAAACATGCGCAGCTTATTATTCCGTGACTTAGTTTAGTTAGCTATAGTTGATAAAAATAGGTCACGTCTTCGCCTTACAATGTCTGCGATACAAGCTTTCAAAAATTTGAGCACGTTTTAAGTAACATTTCGGGTCTACGCCTTGTAGTGTACAAGGTTCGATATCAATATCGATAATTTTCGATAACGCGGAAAAAGCACCACGCACATCTCTAAGCCTAAACCAATGCAGGATGATGTTGCTAACCAAAAATATAACTTACTACTTATACCCTTAAGGTCTTTATTATAGATTCTTGTCACGACATCTAGTGTTCAAAAGACGAAATTATTTAATGACACGTTGACACGTTGACATGTATTGCCACAGTTTGCAATTTCAAGTTCAACCTTATCAGCAATAAAATTAAGTATATAATTACTTTACACGTAGTACACTGCCATCTAGATGTGGATAGAAAAACTTGAAAAGCATTATGATCTTAATTGTTAACGGTATATGGTCACTAAATAAGACATGGAAAAATAAGACCTAATACCAAAATTTTAAGGTGCATTGTCAACTATAAACAGTGGGTTTCTCAGACCATTCGTAGTTGACATGTAGTTACCAATGAAAATGTAAGTTTCTTAGTTGTGTAAACAATACGATTATGGATTTACTTGTGTAGGATGGCTAGGACGGTTCCCATACTAATCAACACTTGTACCATTTCCACTGGTATGTCTCTGTGTTCCGTGTTGACGACAATCCCAATTCAACTATCGATGGCCGTTCTGATATGCCTTTCGACAATTTTCATGGTTGTGTACAGTAAAAACATCGTCGATTCAGTGTTTATGGTTGGCATGTCATAATATCGTATTTTGGCGCTGTTGATTTCGATGGAAAACTCACGGAGTTGTCAATGATGCCGTGTGGTTTGCGGATGTGTGGTAAAGCTAGTGTTGCCAGGAGTCCGGATAAAGCCGGACAGCGTTAGGTCTTTTGATTGTGTGTCCGGCCAAAATAAACGGTTTTTAACGTCTCCGGCTTTTGTTTTTGTTTTGTTTGAACTACAAAGCTGTCATTATTGATATTATAATAGGGTGTTCGGCTTTTTTACCCAAATGTCCGGCCAAACTTGCTGGCTGATCTGCCCGGATTTTAGGTTTGGCGACCTAGCAACCCTGGTTAAAGCTGTAGTGTGGTTTTGATGCATGTGATCTTTCCGCCATAATTATTAACAGAAAAATAAAAAAAAACACCAAAAATAACATAAAAAAAAATAACTGTTCATCAAAATTTTGGTGATGACACGCCTGACAGTCTTTATCACTGATAATATATTTTAGAGTTGAGTAATGGTGCAAGAGCTCACCTCTCGATGTAATCGTCGACGCTCTGCAGACTGGTGATGGAGTGCGCCAGGTCGTTGTCCATCATGAGGTCGTCGGACGCCAGGCTCGACAGCGTGTCCAGCGACGGCGTGCGCTCCGCCGCTGGGTTGCGGGAACCGTTTACTGAGAGGACGAGTCGAGTGAGTGAAAAACGGCGACCCTCATTGACGTCATAAATGTTTTAAAACTTCTTTAGCATCGCTGTGATTTCAAAGTCGATGAAACGAAAAAGCGACAGTAAAAAAAACGGACTCATAAATTCCTAAGATTTAACGTGGGAGAAAACGAGATAGATAGCATTTTGTTCAGCACCATCTATCTGTAGATTTGAGACAACTTGGCTTGGTGGCAACTCTGATAAGGTTTTACTTTTACCACGTGTGAATTGCACACATGTGTTTTTATTTGAGTTTAGCATAAAACACTTGGACGTTACGTACATTAATTATACTTTGACTTCATCGATATTTCACCAAATTTTGAATGGATTATGTAGAAACGTTAAGTCATGTGGGTAAGTAAGTACCTACGTACTTCTAAGTAATCAATCAGGCACGACAAACTTTTTACGTATAATAATATAAGCAGTTGTTATTCAACTGAAGGACTGGACCTATTTGGGGTACCTAGGTAAAAAATTTATGCATGTATAAAATGATATGAGAATCACGGAACTTACATTTTCTACTTCTTTGTGCGAGTGGACTTGATGTTATAAGTTCTCTTGATCTCCTCAACTGTTTCCCACCATCAGAATCTGCTCTTTTCATCGACGGACTTCCGTGTGTGTTTTCTGTAACAACACAATGTTCTTAAAAGTTATGTTACGTATTAGGCACCTACATAGGACTACTTTATAATATGTAATTTTATTAATTCGGGTGCTTGCTTAACTTGTAGTTTTAAACTGATCATTTTTTTTTTACTGACTGATACCTGAATTGATTCACGAAGGCTCTACGACTTTCATTTTACAGGCTAGTCTGTTAGTTACACAGTTGAACGTTGATTTTCCACTTTTATAAACATTTTGTTTTCATGTTAATTTTAGTTTTCAAAACTTATAAATAACGTAAAATTTATCATTAAATATCATAAATTTTAACACTTAGGTAACCTAAATCCATGGTGGTAACCTAATACCTACTAACAAAGCATCTTCTGCAGGGGCGTATCTGACAACAGTGACAACATTAGATACATAATAAGTAATATTAATTATCCTGAAAAAATATACAAAAGAGTGTAGTTACTTCGGAACAGCAGCGCGGGTTGGTCGGCGATCTCGTCGTCGAAGAAGTCGCGGCCGTCGGACAGCGACAGCGAGCCGGACGCGTGCGTGGGCGTGCCCGGCGACGGCGGCGTCACGCCCTTGCTGCCGCCGCTCGACCCGCTAGAGCCGCTGTGTTCGCTGCTTCATAACGTACAAAATACATGTTTTGAACAAAAATGATTGATTTTCAAACATCCATCCATCCATCAGTCCATCCGTCCATCCGTCTATCTATCCATCAGTCTTTCTGCGTCCATTGTTGGACATAAGCTTCCCCTAATTTGCGCGACTCCAACCGGTGCTGCGCCTAAACACCGACAAGTAATAAAATGGAATCATTATCAACATACTCGTAGTCAATTAAATACGCATACTAGTGGTATCTCAAAAATTACTCTTCAGATGTTCCTCTTTAATTGAAGCATACGACAACAGAACAAGTAATAAATCTTGAATTAACAAAGAGTCATACAATACGTAAAATACCCCCTTATAAAAATTAGGAGGTAATTAATTATTAAGTCGGTTTCAGTTAAATATTTCAAATATTATATATTATGCATATTAAAATTTAACTAACACTTGCTCTATTTTCAACTACATATTTGCATTCTTATTCTTAACTACTTTGTGTATCACTAGAAAAGTTCCAGTGAGCATTTAAATAAATCAGAAGCAATTTATTTTTTTCGACCAGAGTTTGCTAACACTTCATCAATATTTATTTTTTGTGAAAAAAATAGATTTCGATTTAAGTGTATTTTATCAACAGCAACACTCATCTTAATTGAACTACAATATTTCAAGAATGATACGATACCTATTACTAATATTTTCTTTTCCAATTCTTCCTTTTTACTTTTGCCAGTAAATACCTAACTCTTGTTATGATCTTGTTATGATGAAAAATCGTTTTTAATCTAAACACAAAGTTGTTCCACCGCCTGCTCGTCGGAATGATTCGCTCACATTAGATATAGAAAGTAGAATAATCTTTACAGATTTAACTTTAATAACTTTATCTCAACAATACAGAGGTAGAGCATGACAGAAGATTAGAAGTTCGTGCAAACGTGACGTATGCTATACTAAAAGGCTATACTGTTGACCTGTTTATTGCGCACTCGCTACGTAAAAACCCAAAAAATGTGAAAATGTAATAAAATCACAATGTAAAACTAATCTATGTTGCTGTTTACCTTTTCTTTATCTGAAAACTGTATCTGACATTATCGTAGATAGCAGAGAGCCACAGTCGGCTTTCGATTCTTTCGATGTTTTCATACTGTATGTACTTGGACAATATTGTCACAGTGTGTATTGTCGTATAAAACTACTATTCCTAACATATAGAATCATGATCGATTTAAATATTTGTACTTTACGGAAACCAGGTCTATTTGATGTAACTATGAAAAACATTCATATTATTATGTGCAAACCTAAAATCTTCACGTAAGTACAATTAAGAAATATTCACCTTCCTTCCTTTACTGGCTGCAACGCTTCCCCATCAACTCTGTCAACTTCCTCAGCAATAGGCTCCGGAGTCCTAGTTTTGGTGTTAGCGGTTTGGTACGCACTGGATATAGAAGGAGCATCTCTATCTACGTGGAAGTCCGTATTGGAGTCACTGGTGCTAGTGGAAGATATGAGGCTGTCTGCTGGGGACGTCTCGTCATCGAGCAAGCTTTGCGTGGAAGTTTCTAGAGCTGACATATCAAACTTGGATTCCTCTAAGGTGAGAGTGAGGGTCTGGTGGTCTGCGCTTTGGTTTGTGCAAGTGCTCGTTGTACTGTAGTTCGAGCTTGTCATTGAACCTGAAATAAAAAATTGAAAAGTTAGATAATTAATCCTCTTTTCAAGAAATAATCTGAAATTATCTTGAACCTGTAAATTGTTTTCTTCTTTGGCTTAGGAGCTTTCCCTTGTATTGTCAAAATTTAGTTCGACTATCTTGTCTCACTAGCTTTACTGCCAAAAATTCATCGTTGAACTACTAGGACCAGGGTTCGAAAATATCCGATATTTATAGTAAATATCAAAATATCGGATATTTTTGATATATATCCGATATATATCAAAATGTTGATATATATCCGGTATTTTGTATTAAAGCCATATTAAAATTTACTTTTACTTTTTACTGAGTATTCAGATTTTGATGATTCTTCTTTTATTCGCAAAATAAAACTTGTTGTGTAATGCAGTTTCAATGTGAGCAACATTTGACGAGTAGTTTTTAGTAATCTTTATTCGTCGATTTTGATTTATGAGGTAACAACCATAATTCAATAAACATTAAGTATTACGGATAATATCGTCATCAAATCAGAACATTCAGTAACATTTTACGAGGTAGCAACCATAAATAAACTTTATTATGGATAACTCAGAAACTACTCCTCAGATTTCGCTCAAATTTATATGAGACCAACCAAAAAGTACCAAATAAAAAATAAAAAAAATTTAAACAATCATTAAAAGATTATGAGGTAACAACCATTAGACATCCCTACACATTATTAAAGATAATTTAAAAACCACTTGCTAGATGTCGCTTCAATTTATAAGGTACCACATGACAAGCACTACCTTTCAGACAAGAAAAGAATCATCAAAATCGGAACACCCAGTCAAATGCAGTGTTCGAAAATATTCGATATAGCTTCTGCCAGCGGTTTCACCCGCGTCCCGTGAGCTACTTCGCGTACTTCAGGTAAAAAGCAGTCTGCCTCGATATAGTCTTCCTCGATAAATGAGCTATCTAACACTGAAAGAATTTTTCAAATTGGAAAAGTAGTTCCTGAGATTAGCACGAGTGTATGAGTGTAGCTTTCCAACAGTGACATAATTTTTCAAATCGGTTTAGTAGTTCGGAACAAACAATCTAATCTTTTCTCTGTATACTATTAGTATAGAAGTATAGATACATATAAATATATAAATATCAAAATATCGGATATTTTTGATATGATATTATATAATATTCGATATCATTTCAAAATTGTGTTATAGAGTTATGAATACATTTCAAAACTTTATAGTCGACGGATGATTGGATTGACGGACTTACTGGATTCCGAGGTATCAAGCTTACTGCACTTCACTATTAGGTACTAAAGGATTATAGGACTTCACTATTACCTACTATGGGAGTATGTTTCAACTCTACTACAATCTGCAACGCCATGCACATTTGAGAAGTAGAAATACAGTAACAAAAGCCAAAAATTACATAACATTATAAAAATTTGTAAACCAATTTTGTATTGATATATATCACAAAAAATCACTTGATATATATCGGATGTATATCAGATATATATCGTGATATATATCATTGATATATATCCTTCGAACCCTGACTAGGACAGAAAGTCCTTCTAGTTAAACGGTTGAACTAATCAGTTGAAGTAGCGAGAATGAGCCTATGTAACACATTTAGAAAGATTTTGATTCCCAAAAGTCGTCATTGTCTGCCAAAATGACCTTCTTTAACCAGCGTTGTATTTAAAATTAAAAAAAATTGTATCCATCTTAATTCTATCAAAATAATGTTGCTTTAGTCTTTCTAGCAATCTAACTATACTTTAGCCGTTAAGAAACAATAACGATACATGTACGAACCCATCATAGTCCCACGAAGAGAGTCATGCTGGCTGAGATTCAGCGAGGTCTTCATGAGCAGCGGGTGCGGCACGGGCGGCTCGTCCAGGATCACTATGGTCTTGGTGGGCATTTCACTGGTGGGCACTATCTTCTCCGTCTCCTTCTCTACCTTGGACTTGTCGTCCTCGCAACTCGACACGCTTAACGCTAGTGATACGTCGTCTTGAGATCTGGAAAGAATTGGGGGAATAGGATCGTTAGGAATATATTATCTTTTATGTTTTTAAGAGCATCGATTTGAATAAAACAAGTTTTTTTTTGTGATTTGTGATGAGAACCTACAGTTTGAAGATCTATTTACAAGTATTTTTATTTTATATAATTACTAGCGATATTTATTACAACTAAGATTTAAAAATCACTTGTCCAAAAGTCTATCTACATTTTTTTACTTAAATTAGGATTAAAGTTACTCATATTTACCTGACGTTGGTTACATACATGGAGACCAATTATTGGTACTTTGTGTGCAAGCATTTAATAGGTTATAATTATCATTACGCGGATTTATTGTAGAAATGAATGTCACAATCCATTTGACTAGTCAACTAGTGCATAATTGCATATGTTCCAACCACAATAGTACATTATGATACAAGTGCGCGAAGTTGGTCATTACAGTCGAGGCGGTTGCACAGCCCGAGCCGCAAGGCGAGGGCTGTAATAGAGCCAAGACTGTAATGAACAAAGCACACGCGTATCATACGACGTTTTTCAACACACTTGCGAGGAAAAAAACAATTAGGTATCGACATTTTTCAGTCACAAATCAGCAAATTATAAACGAACAAATGTTTGCACAAAATGGCGCGGAGGTTTATTTTATTTTTTCGCGCGCCGTATCTTTGGTTGAATAACTATGCGCGCGCAGGCGCGCAGGTTAAGTCCAGAGGCAAAGAACACCATTCCATTCAGCCACAATATATAATATTAAACTAAATAATTATGTATTTCTAATAGGAGTTTACGGTAATTAATGATTTAAAATATTGTATTTTTTAAATGCTTTAATAGATAATTAGATGAAGTATAATCTTATCTTATCAGATTTTGACTAAGTACAACAAGTTTATTTATTTACAAAATAATAAATCTTTTGGTAACAACCTCTTTACGGATATTAAAAAAAAGTGGAATAAGAAAAACACTAGTGCGGCAATGAAAAGTAAAACGCACTAGTGTGTAATAAACCGCATTCCGGGCGTAAGACTAAAGAAAAAATGGCAACTTTACGAGCAAGTGTGTTGAAAATAATATTCTCACCTATTCGCCATGGCTTCGCCCGCAGCGTGGCTTTGCCAAGCACTGCTGTTGCCGAAGTGGCTCTCCTCGCTCTTGCAAGATGGACTGGACTCCTTACTAGAGTTCACCGTGTTCGGAGACGCCACGCCACTTGACGACATTATAAATGATTTCTGGAAGAAAGTATCTTCATTAATTAGGGTGTCTAATGCGTATTTGATATATCTACGTTACTGCTCATAAGGAATAAAATATCGTTATTGATTAGTATGTCTCATACTTATTTGGTATACGTTACTGCGTATATACGAAAATACAAAAATTAATTGTTAATATAGTCTTTTCAGATTTCGATATTTATTCTGAAAAAACGTAACTGTAAACTGTAAATCTATTGCAAGATTGCAACTTTTTCAGCCTTAAGGGTGCCTTTCCACCAGAGATGTGCTATGCTAAGTTGCTAAGGACCATCGTTGCGTTTGCCATCCACCAATTACATTCAACCCTCAGGCGGCTTCCAGGTGGGCCAATTATGTGATTGGTAGATCTCAAACGCATCCTTAGCAACGTAGCATAGCACATCTCTGGTGGAAAGGCACCCTTAGCACTGGCTATTAAAATAAATATTAATTTATTCAAGTTATAATTTATTATTTAGTTAAGAGATTCCTTATCTCCATGTACTCCTATTGTATTGTAATTCAAACCTCACCTGCTTATTCAATATCTCAGGTTGTGCTCTATCCAAAACGAACTTCTCTTCATCTTTGTACTCAAGATTTGTCTGGATCCGCGACGGTCTGGTCCTGGTGCGGTATCTCTCCAGGGTGCTCATAGGGCTCTGCCGCTGGGGCTCCGGTGCCGGCTTGGTGACAGGCGACGGTGGTACGTACGGCGCCGGGTCTTCGTACTCCGGGGAGGGCTCCTCGTCAAACGTGCTTGGCAGCTTCGGCAGTGGTATCACCGCGTGGCCTGTTACTACTGCGTCGTCTGGAAGATGAGTATACGGTTATTGAACTTGATGTACAGTACAGTTTTATTTCCTATGTGATGTTCCTTTGGGCGGGACCAAGTGTTAATTCGGTAGTAATTGTTAATACTTCAACGTAACTAGCTGAGGCGTGTCTAATGGAAGAGCCCATATAAATGATAGGCGAATACGAATTACTAATGCGTTGTATAGCCCCTGTTGTCGCTACTTAGCAATGCATGTTGGATATCGTATGTGTTAATAACAAATTGGTTGGCGTGAATTGTCCTTAGCACCTTTTATTGTGCATTTTCCTTTTTGCTTTCCAACTTTAACTTTTTTATTGATGCCTTTGTACTCGATTACCGGCGTAAAAAATAAGCCCGTCCTCTGTGGGTTCGCAGATGACAGCGCAATTGAGGAGAGATACCTGACAAGCGCTCGGGTTAGCAAGAAGAAAAAAGAAGTTAGATAGGTAGGTAGTAGGATAGGACCTATCGTCGCAAGGGTGCGATAATGTGCAGCCTCATGTGGGCTGCTCCAGCATTGGATTCAGTGCGAGAGGTCCACTTAGCCTGCCGGTATTCTAGAGAACACATATTGCAGAATGTGCACAGGAAATGCACGAATAAATATCCCCCATCCAACCAATCAAAAGAAATAATAAAGGAGAGCTAGACAGACACATGAGTGAGACCTCAAACCCCTCACGCATAATATCCAGGTCAGCGACCTGCAGCTCTCGCAGGTGGAAGGCGTGGGTGCCGCGTATCACCATCTCCAGGTTGCGCGGGCGGCGGCGCGAGCGCGGGGACAGCTCGCCCCCCGCGCCCTCGCCGCCCGTCCACACGCCCGAGTCCGTGGACACTGCTGAACTTGCTCCTGGGTAGAATAACTCCCTCACCCATAATATCCAGGTCAGCGACCTGCAGCTCTCGCAGGTGGAAGGTGTGGGTGCCGCGCATCACCATCTCCAGGTTGCGCGGGCGGCGGCGCGAGCGCGGGGACAGCTCGCCCCCCGCGCCCTCGCCGCCCGTCCACACGCCCGAGTCCGTGGACACTGCTGAACTTGCTCCTAGAAATAATTGTGATTTTATTAAATTGTGTAGGTAGTACCTACTATTGTCCGTTTACCCTAAAAAGTTGGTACTCAGGCAATGGATCTAACCGGACAAAATACCTATCATGGATCTTGTAGTGTGGATCATACCGGAATAACTCGGTATATCTTTGAAAGATGTTATTGTTTACCTACTTGTGTTTCTTTTACCTACTTGTGGTTATGGGTCATGTTTGAGCCATTTGTAAACAGGGAATCGTAGTTGGACTGATTGAGTGTAGTGAACGCAGAGTGAATGTGAGTATGTATCTGCCTACATATTTTCTTTACTAAACAAAATGTAAGTAACTATTATGTCTTGTCAGCAAAGTTAAGCATAAACAATTTTGTCTTTTTTTTTAATTTTAACTCTCGCTTGCTTAGATTTTTTGTATGCTTCATGAAAGTTATACGTTTATCATTTTATCGTTAAAGTAACCGTGTAACGGTCAGATTAATTGAGGTAGGTATTAATATAATAATCACTATTACTATTACTATCACTATTTTTTGTTAAAGTATTTACTGTAAACATTCTTGTTTATATTACACTTTAATCACTGCCATACACTATTATAGGTAGGTACTGTATTATACGACATAATTGCTAATGTGGGTAAGTTTTTGCAAGTTTTCTCCAGTGAAAGTCGAGTGCTGTTCAAGGAATATAGCAAGGTTTTATTGGAAATAAGATTAATTACCTTCTCTCCATCCATCCGCCGCGGTAGCCTTCCTCGTGTTGTTAACGACCTGCGGACAAGAACACCGGTAATATAACATGCTTATAATCGTTGCATTTTCACAACACATGCTACAAAATCAAACAAAAAATGTTAAGAAAGGTTTAAATTGGATTACAAAGTGAATTTAACAGATCTAAAGTAAATAAATATAATTAATTTCAGTTTCAAGAAAGATCCTTAAACCACAGGTCAACAACATCATAAGAACTTTTTTATTGCCAAATAAATTTATCATTTAAGTAATGAAACATTTTTTACTAGCCGCTACATTAAAAAGAAATGACTCTACATTTAGGTGAAAGAAATTTTCAAATATCACTTTAACACGAATTGTTTAACACAAAGTTTATATTTTTTTATAAGAACGTTAAATCATGTGATAAATGATAAAAACAGTAAAACTGATAGCCACTTAATAACAATACTCAATGTGAATGGTCACTTCTGTTCAAAAATTTACGAAAGCGAAACAAAAAAAAGTGAAAAGTGCTCATTAAAAAGCGGTTGAATTTAAATTTAAATACATAGTTCAGAATATTTTTAAATGACACTTAAAACAACACAACAGATTTTATTTTTAACACCGAATTAATAACACGAAACGTATTTTTGTTACACTAGTAAAATTAAAAAAATCACTGATAGTAACCATGTTACTCTATCCGAAGTGCATGTCACTTGTGCTCGAAATAGCTCGTTAAAGTCGTATCTGTTCAACGGTGACCGGTGTCGAAATGTCCCGCAGTTCAAAGATGCTACTTTTACTAGTTAACGTTTAAAAATAACTATACGAGTTGACTACACAATACGATAATCTAAAAAACATAACTTAGATAACTTCGTCATAATAACAATAAGATAAAACAATAATAATATGTATATAAACAGCAGAAAACAGCTTATGGATTTGTCAAATGTCCAAAAACAAAAATTCAAACGTTAGCGAACTTTTTTAATTTTCATGGCACTCACTGACATTCGCGCGAATACGCGATCCCACAAGTGTAGGACAGACCTACACACAAAATTATGAGTAATTGATAATTTAGACAAGTCTAATTTCTTCTTAAATCACCACATTACCGCGTTAAGACGCAGGTGTACCCGTAGTAAGTGGTCGACTCATTTGAGCAACAGCTAGCACAGTCGGCAGTTGGTTGTAAAAATTTTGTTTGAATTTTTCCGTGCTTCAGAGGGCACGTAAAGCTTTTGGGTCTGATTGCTATCGTTAGAAAGCAATCATAAGCCATGTCGGAAGTCTTAAGCCGGCAAACAAACTTTTGACACTTGGGTTGGCCACTAACTTATCCGCTATGGAGCATTATGGTAGAGTACACTAGGCCTCCTCAATAAAGGGAAGGGGGCATTTCCCTATTAATGGGTTGAAGGCATTAAGGTAAACCATTATGCCAACAGCAATAAAAGGTCCTAGGCTAACAGGTAATAACTATGGCACGAAGAAATGCATATTGCATACTACCTATACCACGCTGTACCTATGCAACAAAGATATTTTCAGCAAACGACACCCGGTTTCAAAACCAACAGAACGAAAATAGATGAATTCTGACCTAGTTCCGTATGCATAGGAAAAGTGACTCTTTGACGCTGAAAACAATGATTATTTTCTGTCGACAAATGACATTTTTAAATGACAAATGTTTATTTTGAAAACTGGCCAATTTAAATACAAAGTAGAAACACAAACAAATTATCGTTATGTAACTAAGTACTTAAGTATACCTATCAAATATGTGTAAGAGACGTTTAAATTAATTAATATAATTAGATAGATACTTACTTAGTATTGTAGCTAGGTTGTCATTGTTTGTTAGTACTAAGCCAGATAATCCATCCTATAATGGTAACTAATCCAACAGCTATGTGTAAGATCCGTAACTCATCTGGTATTTCTAGAGAACGCAGACATTATATAAACTTAAATATATAAACAAGTAACTACTTAAATATGTAGTTCAGTTTTGCTTTGTAGTAACAAATGTAATGAGTTGCTGGAATCATTTATCGTCATATAAATACTTATTTTCATGGGTTCAAATTTTTGTTTTCGGTCTGGGTGTGTTTGTTTTTCACTAAGCCTTATTCTGCAGAGAGACCCATGCTGAATAGAAGAGCACCATCATGGGTTGAATTGAAATGATGATGACGATGGCAATTTAAGATGAGTTTAAATTTCCGTTCTCTGTGTGGGTGTGTGTCCTTATCTTATGTGTTGTCCAAGACGCCCACGACACAGGGAATCCTAGTGTGGGGCTTTGAGTGTGTAGCGTTATTTAAAAAAAAATAAGTATGTCGGATTGCACCAACGTTTAAGGAAACAGTTACAATGTTAAAGTTTCATCAAAGCACTTTTATTTTATTTTTATAAAATTGTCACTTGTACAGCAAAGCGGTAATATAATTATTATAAGCCGTTACATTTGTCTATAATGCCGGATGTCAACAGATAATAAACTGCCTTCGCTTAGAATGGCTTCCTTCCTTTAACGCCACACAATGGTCACCTACTTAGTCACACATAAAATGCTTTATGTTATCCACTTACGGGCTTTATTTTTACAATATTTATATTATAAAACATTAGTGCTTAGAGAAAAAATTTCCTTCTTTCTGCTCATATTACACGCTGAAAAAAGTTTTTTTAATGAATAGAATATCATAAATAAATGTAATAAAATATGTGATTTAAAAAGGTACTGAATTTTAAGTATGGTTAGGTAATATTTGGCAAAATTAAAAATTCATTAAGTATCGGTATCGATACTCACACTAAGATAAAAGTAACTTTATTTCCTTTATTAATTTTCTCCGCTAAAAACCAACAAAAACGGTTCCCGCATTTATCTGATTAAACGTTTGATCTGCTTAAAAATATGCAACAATGTGTGTGAGTGATCCTTACTATCTTAACTAATAACATAAGTACCTAATCGCCTCACTTGCTTGTTTGTCAACTTTCATTATAGTTATACTTTCTTTTTATTTAACCATGTAATGCTCACCTGTTTAGCACTCTTGGTGTCGGGCGGAATGGTCTTGACGGCAGGGTACTGCGGACGAGGCAGCTGGTTCGTTTGGAAGGTGTATTTGCCGGGCGGTTTCTGGGTTGGTGGCTCCACGCTCGTAGCTCGGGTGGCGGAGGCAGCTCGGGTGCTACGCTCACTGGTCGGGGGTTTACGACCTTCCGGCTAGGAAAAGAAACAATTGTTATAACCTTCAGTATTGAAAAGGCGAGAGTAACTCTATTTGTCTCTCAGTCTCTTTGCTTCTTGTTCGAGACACGAGAAAGGACGGAATATTTTTATCCCTGAAATCATCCCTCAAAGGGTGAAATGGAAGTGTGATGTGAGGTATATAATACTCATCATAATTATTCTTATCGAATAAGTTCCCGTGGGATCGTTTTAATGTTTTTTGTCGTTGTTTATCTCTCAAGTGGACTTTTCATGAAATTAAGTTAGCAAACAAGTATGCAGCACCCCATTCACTGCCGTACATGACAACTGAGACCGACCTAGAACAAGACTCAAATGGGGACTAGAATGGCTAGTCCAATTAACAGACGGTGTTAGAACGTTTCTCAGTAAGTAGGTATGAGGACTAGGGCAGGGGCAACAGTACCTACTAGTGTAAAGTGTAAAGCTATACAATAGGTACAATAACAATCTGTTTAATTTTAGTTCCAATATCTTAAGGAACTTCTTTTATTTCAAAATTAAACAAATACGAGTAGAATACACAGGCCACCAAATAAATGGATGTAGCATCCATGATCATCTATACAGAAATACTATTGTACATAAATACGAGTATATAGTTACGTCATCAGTCAAGAAGGAAAGAGGAAATTCGCTTATTAATCAGCTGTCATACAATGCAGAGAAATGCGGTAAAATATTTCAAGGTGAATTTTAGAAAGAGAATGTTGTAGGCCAGACAGACATAGACCCTTACTACGCGATCTTTGTTACTACACTGATTGGTGCAGAGCCAAGGAATGAGATCAATCATCAGCACCACTTACTCTTACGTGTTGATAATTAAAGAATGTACAACAGACATTACAATATGATGTTACATTAGAAGGTAAAAGTAGGTAACGAACTTGTTGGTTACGCTTTGTGAGAGAAGAAAGTGTTTACAAGAGAGAAGGGGATGAATGACCATATCATACCTTAGCAGGTGGTAAGGCCTAGAGCTCACCCGGGGAAGTACCACCGCCCGCCACGGTACTTAGTAGGTACCATTCCTACCGTGTAATAATTGTTTTAAGAACAATTGTGTTCCGGATAGGAAGGTGTGGATCCGGTTACACTGTTTTAGAGGCGACCATCTCAGTCCTCAGGGGTAGCAACGCATCTGTGACCGAATTAGAACGAGACTCATTGAGTCTAGTTCTGGGTCGGTCACAGTTGTCATGGGCGGCAGCGGAAGGTGGTGCTGCATGCTCGTTTGCTATCTTAATTCCATAAAAAAAATCCACTAGGAATCTCATATTTACTGTATAATTTAAACTTGAACTGCAGCGCAAAGTTTGAATTATTATGTAATTGTGACTTCACACTAGCTAGAAGCTAGAATCACGTTTCCTCCCACGGACCATCGCAAATGATTGTGCCAAGTTTTTGACAATTTCATGGTAGGTATTCCAAGCTGTCAAAGCTGTGATATTTCGTGTAATATACAAAGGTTCGAGCACATGTTGTGTGTGAGCGTGGTAAGTTAGGTACTCACCGGTACAGCATACTGCTGCGGCTGGTAGGTCAGTATGACGGTTTGCTTGGTCATGGCCTTGGGCACGCCGGTGGCCCCCACCACCGTGGTGACCCCCGTCGACGATACCTGGGTCGGCGCCGGCGGGACTTGGTTGTACGTTGTGTTGGTGCTAGGTTTCTTATCAGCTGTAGAAACAAAGAGTTCTATTGGTAATTATATTTAAAACATGATAGTATTCTGTATTAGAACACTTATGTTGGGCAGTATTGGTAAAAAAAAATGACAATTCTAAGGGTGCTGTATGCTGTATCCACGGATTTACCTACGCAATAAAAATTACTTACGACCAGGGCGGTCCTAACGGTAGGAGCGTTGTTTTATAAAAACTGAGTAATGGATAGCCCAGCCATTTGATTACTTACACTAACAGTACTAAAACAAAGCAAGAACCTAACCGAAACTAACATGGCCTGCGCCTGACACTTTTATGTCCGCATTTGTACGAGCAACTCACAATGCTAAATACAATTTTTTACATACTTGGCTTTAGAACTACAGACATCGCTTTGCTCACTTACAATTTTTGTATATGTAGGTAAACATATAGTAATATAATTAAGATGAAATATAATTATTAAGTCACTATGTTGACTACAAAAATATAATACCTAAGTAGATGTTTCACTTAGATTGTTTGCTTAATAGGTAGGTACTTACTCAAGATTCAGAAAGGAATGCGTAACATTAATTTTATTGTTTCAACATATTTTTTTACCCATTAATTAATTCCTTAAGTTAATTATTTATCATTCTGTAGAAGAGATATTTGCGTTTCCATTTTGAAGTAGGTATGCGTTATACATATTAGTAGATATGCGTTAAGTATTCTTGATTTTACATTATTTGATCCGATTTTATCGTCCTACTTACCTACTTAAAATGATAATGAGGATAATTTTGCCAACTTTCTTTCAATCATAAAAAATAAAAAGTATTGTCATTGCCTAATCGGAAGAAAGTTATATGATAAATTTCATTTCAGATGTAAGAGGGGGTAGTTCTGATTCAACTTTCAAGATTTGGGCCACACCCATAAATTACACTAAAGGCAATTTCAAAAGCATTTTAAAAAATAAAACAAACCACACTAAAAATACTCCACCTCTAGAATATTTATCTACTTTTCAACAAAAAATTTATTTTATCAAAATCGGCTCGTCGACGAACACATAAAAAAAGCATTTCGTCGTTTAAAAAATAGTTCCTTACCTAATCCATTATTATTGATGGCGGTTTCCTTATCCTTAAGAGGAGCGTTGAAGGCCTGCTCCGCAGCCACGCTCACGTCGGCCACCTTGGCGGTTTTGTTGTGTTGCTGCCTGAAACCGAACCTACCAAATGACACGAATTCTATCATTTACTGTTCAGTGCTTTTACTAACAAACGTGACGGCTAATTCATTATGGTTTGTATGCAAATGGGTTGTGGTATGCAAACTACTTTGTAACTAGGTACGAGTGAAGCGAAATTGAATAGTAGGTACCTATGCGCAAAACCTAATGCCTGAAATCCATTTATTAATTACTAACAGACAACACACAAACTAAACTAGTCGACCTAGAATTATGACACTTTCTACATGCCTTCCTTATATATATAATGTAGGAGAGCCCTAAGAAATAATTTTTCAAAGTACCTAGTAACATTGAGATTAAAAGTTCTACGTGAGTAAAAATTATATGTACTTCCGCGAATAAAGTTTGCAGGCAGCTTTTAGAAATTTAATAAAGAATTAACAAATCTATCTCAAACTACACAT
Organism: Hesperia comma; assembly: GCA_905404135.1. Classification (NCBI taxonomy): domain Eukaryota; kingdom Metazoa; phylum Arthropoda; class Insecta; order Lepidoptera; family Hesperiidae; genus Hesperia; species Hesperia comma. The sequence goes on along the minus strand of FR990021.1, from coordinate 5,649,211 downwards.
GTGATATGCAAGGATATGCACGGTATAACGTTATAACATGATATACAAATATAAATATTGTCAAAGAGCCTCGAAGATTAATCAGCACTTTAAATTCCGCGGCCATAAGGATCGAACGGTATGTGCGTGGGATCATAGTATCCATAAACTTTCCTATGAGAATACTAAATAGAATTGAAACGCCATTAACTTTCTATTGCTGTTTTCCATTTACATAAATCTCTAATATTTACTATTCTTAATGAAATATTTACATATAAATAAGTACCTATCTTATCTACCTTCATTCCGGCCTGATAACATTTTCATACATCATACGTCTTGTGAGAAGCTACTTTTTATGACTATTTTTACCTCATCAAATTCTAAAAAGGATATCCGTTACTTTCTCTAACTTGATCTAGTCGTGATGACATCATGGAATGGCCAAATGAGAGTAATTTGTAATGAAGCGCGCGTATACCTGTTGGTGCGTAGAGGTTGGCCCGCAGTCTCCTTCCGAGGCCTAGCGAGAGGCGTCGAACGGCCGGACAGGACCTCCTCTGCCCGCAAGTCCTCTGACGACCCTGTGCACCCATTTCCATTAAAATACATTAACACCAATACATACATACAAATCGAATTAATACCCTCCTTTTTTGAAGTCGGTTAATAAACCTTGTGTCACGTGATGAGACACTCATAAAACTAATTATGTAAGTAAGTAATTAATAATATAATATTTTTTTAAATCTATACCTTGATCTAACACCTTTGATCACTACACAAGAAACAAAAGTTTAGTTTACTACTCTCAGAATTCTGTTGTATTGCACGAGTACCTACCTACGCTGCAATCAAAGCTCAATAGGCGTTAATCTCGTTTAAAATCATTGCCTTTTTCTAACCACAAACTAGATTGCGGTCTGATTTGATTCGATTCAGGAAATTAAACGTTTACTTATATTGCTTTCCAACTACATTGTACACACTTTTACGATTTTCTTTAAATGTTATCGGAAAGTAATAAATACCAATATACTTATTGTAATAGTTTAAACTTAGTAACGACAGACGAACGTATGTATTAGGTACCCAATACCGGAAGAGCCCTAACTAATACTTCTTACCAAGGGCGTAAACAGATAGGGACAGGGGAGAACTACAGGTTTCTAGACCTCGAATGAACTAAGGTTGCTGAACCCCAAAAATCTACGCCGAAAATCCGATTTGCCTTAAGCAGGAGTTGGAAACGCCCATGCTCCCCACCATGGTAATTTCATCATCATCATCATCCCAACCCATCATAGCTTACTATTGAGCACGGGTCTCTTCTCAGAAGAAGAAGGCTAAGGCCATAGTCCACCACGCTGGCCCAGTGTGGAGTGACGGACTTCACACACTTTTGAGTTTTGCGAACTCAAAGGAGTTATGCTATCACCGCTTTTGTGAGAATATGTGATGTGAGAATTAACCTAGCTCAGGTTTGGAACGATAACTATGAGCTGTAAAAATGATGGGTCCCATACGGCACATCGAATACCACTACATCGAAGTAATGCCTACCTCCATTTCCATTCTTGTCGTGTGACTTCTGCTTCCTGCGCGCGTTGTCGTCAGCCCGAGAAGTGCTGGCTGGTCGACGCCGGAACCCGAAGGATGTGGCGACGCCCCTGGTGGGCTTGTTGCCGTTCCCGCTCGCGCTCTTGTCTCGCTTCTTAGCACCCTTCGACTCAGAGTGACCCTGGGAATAAAAGATGTTGTTATTATCATGGCATTACAGTAAAAAATGTGGTATGCATTTCCAAATTTAAGTTGGGTATGCATAATCAGAAATTTATTTCAACCTGAACTTCTACTTGAATTGTTTTTGCTTACGTAATAGGAGATAAGTCATCAGCAAAATCAAAGTCATAACACAACCGATGTTTGAAAGAACACAGGTGGAAGAAAGTTTGTGACAAAATATATCTCTTTAATAAAAATAATACAAAGTTCGATCTGCTAAAGGGCAGACAATGAAATGTAGAGATTAATTGGAACAAACGGGAAACAACTAATTGAGAGTGTTGAGACTGTAAATCTCCCTTCACTAAACTGCACGTAGGTATGTACTTCACAAGACTACTTTGTGAAAGGATTTGAAATGAATATAAATATCATTAAGTAGATACGAGTATATGTTTATATTATGTTAAATAGTTTTTATTGAAAGCCAATAAATACGTAAATTACTAAATTATAACTTGACTTGATAGGTTATTTTCTCTGGCTAGTCTAGGCTAGAGTAAGGATAAATACATTATTGTATGTAATATTACTCAACCTGTAAGAACATCTTATTCTATTGATATTGAGATGTTTTATGTCAGTAATTTTAAATGAATTATGAAGTGTGATGTAAAACTTGTGATAAAGTGTTTTTAATTAGTCATAATTCTATTAATAATTTCTATATCCTTATAGACTTCACAATATCTTAGGTAGATATAAGATAAAATCATTATGAAAGTTGCATTAACAATCTTTATGAAGCTTCTGTGCTCCAAATCGATTTTAAATTACTTGGAAATAAATTGATTCCGAATAGCATGAGGTTGCACATACATAACTTTATAAAAACGCCAATTGCTTATTTATTTACAATACGTAAGAGTGTAGCTTGAAATGAGAATATTGCAATAACATTCAGATTTCGAAATTTAGTAATAACACTAATAACTTTTAACTAGATTATGGTAATTATCGAGTACCTACTTATTTATAATGTGGTAAATAAAAATACACTAAACTTGTCTTTTCCATATTCTTATATGGGGCGGAGTCATGGACGCTGAAAGCCACAGACAGGAGGAGAGTGGACGCCTTCGAGATGTGGTGCTGGCGTCGCATAGGTACTCAGAATTCCTCGGACAGCGCTTCGTACCAATGCATCCATACTATCCCAACTGAAGCTCGACCGTTTCCCACGAGTCCCACGACTATCCAGCATTTGTTTACACCGAGTTCTCTCCTATTTCGGACACATCGCAAGGAGGTCACAGGCCAACATGGAGAAACTTGTAGTGACTGGCAAAATGGAGTACAAGTAGTAGTGGTGTAGTAGTAGTGGAATGCAGACCAAGTATCGAAACATCTGGAAATACCAACAAACAAAGCACTCCACCAAGCCACTGATTGCCATAAGTGGAGACAGGCTATTCAAAAAGTCATAGCAAAGGAATCACGATCTTCAGTAATGAGGCACGACTGAAGAGAGAGAGAGAGAGAAATAAAAATAGCCACCATACACACTGGAGCAGCATGATGGGAGTATGGTGAGGAGAGACCTCACCTTTGCCACCACAGGGTCATTAATTGGTTCAAGCCTTCGATTCATTATTATAGATCGATGGTTGAAGCCAAATAAAAATATTCTTCAATCAAACTATAGACAGGTACAGGATATAATAATGTTGTTTAATTCATGACTTGAACATTATTGCAAAATTAATGAAATAAATTAGTTTATATTGTCTACTAGTAACATTTCGACAACTAGTTCTTGATTTCATTTATCACAGAAGATACACCGAAGTTTAAGTTTTATTGTTTCCTCCCCACGATTCGTCAGCTGCCCCCAAGTAGGGACAGAAGAACTTTTAATTAGTTTAGTTTCCACACTATTTTGGAGTATCAATAAATAAATTACGAGACGGATTTGCCGACTATGTTTTGAGCAGAACAATAGACACTGAGCAAATAACGTCAGCTTACATATTTGGCACCTGCTAATTAATGGGTGGGTACCCGCTTTATGTTACTGCCCTTGTGCGCCCTTATATGAACTTGTCACAATGTTGTCGATCGACAGAGACGTACTTCAGATTAACGTGACGAGATACGCTGTAGGTCGGGTAAACAATGGTGTTATGAATTGTCAAGACAAAATGGCTATTAATAAGTAAGTTTCTCTTTATATCTCTTGTAGTCACACTATCAAAAGTAAAACTTCTGTGGACAAAACAAGCAAGCCTTTTTCGAAAAGGCTGAAAGAAGGTTTGGAACTTATAACACGGAGATTTATCTAAACTTAAATTAAATTGTTACATCGCTGTTCGTAGGTACAAATAACGAGAATCTGAACAGTTAGAAATTCTCATAATAATCTCAAGTTTCGTCCAGTAGCTCAAACAAAGCTTTCACTACGGTTAAATTTTATTTATCAGATTACATACGCTCATGTTTCTATGGGTACAAGTAAAATCAAATCTGTATAATGTGTTTATAATTTGGGAAGACTTATAACAAATAATCCGCTCACAACCGCTCTAAGTTAATTGCAGATGAAACGAAGATTGCAAAATTAGATTGCGATCACTTGCTAGTTTATATGTAGTTTACCTAATAATAATTCTTGTCATATCATATTCGATCTAAGATATATGTACATACCTAATTAAGGCAGCAGCTGCTATAGTAAAACGTGGGTAAGGAACACGTTGGAATGATAAACGAAATTGTAATATTGCGAGGTTCCCATGCATACACTCGCACCGTCGCCGTCGTCGTCGCACGTAAACTCTACATTATTAGTCAATTCAATGTTAATGACTTGATAACTGTGAACGAATACAAATACTTATAAATGTACTTGTAAGCCCACCCTTGCTTCGCTTTGGGAAACAATGCCTTAGTTAGTATCCACATAAAAAAATGTTTAGCCAATAACTTGAAATTTTCTATCTGTCGATTCACATATATCTTCTAAAATATTAATGTTTAATTTGCTATTGAATGTTTTATATTTTACTGTGAATAGAATAGAATAGAAAAAACATATTATAAATACCTAACTATTAATAATCTAGAATTTCATCTTTGTTTAATGCAAACTGCATAACAGTCCGTTCTGTAGTTTAAATTTTTAAAAGGCCGAAGTGCAAAAACACTAAAACTGGCTTTGTTTAGGCTTACAATGTAAAGAATAAAAAAATATATACCTATACTTTACCTACAATAATGTAAGAACTTACAGAAGATTATCATTTTTACCGTGGGAACAATAGCCGACACGGTCTGATCCGTAGATTTAGTTTATTCTATAATAATTCTACGGTTTGTTATCACATGCGATATCAAAGTTATAAGTAACTACTTATAACTTATGTGTAGTTATAAATTAGTAAAGAGCGGGTATTGTGTATTTTTGTCCATTTCGTTTTTTTTATGGAATTAAGATAGCAAACAAGCATGCGGCACCACCCTTCCGCTGCCGCCCATAACAACTGTGACCGACCTAGAACTAGAACTAGACTCAAAGGGACTAGGATGGTTAGTCCAGTTAGTAGATGGTGTTAGACAGGTACTGTTAGTGATAATTAGTCGTGTTAGTTGATGTTAGTAATAGTCCAGTTAGTTATTGTTAGTATGAGTCTCGTTCTAATTCGGTCACAGATGCGTTGCTACCCCTGAGGACTGATATAGTTACCTCTAAAAAAGTGTAACCAGCTCCACATCTTCCTATCCGGAACACAATTGTTCTTAAAACAATTATTACACGGTAGCGGTAGGAAAGGCCCTTACCACCTGTAAAAGTTTCCAGTAGTTTTAGTTAATTATGTTCCCCAAATGCTGTTAAACGTACCTAGATACTCATCTTATTCTGCATTTTTAAACCCTGTTATTTTTAATACGTAGCTGACTGGAGATATTTGATGGTAATACGTGATACACAGTAGTTGCATCTCAAGCTAAGAAAAGACCAAGAAAAAATCCCGCATACCTTCCGTTAAACAAGTCGCAAATCTATATACCTACTATGTACGCGTTCGATTTTGAATTCGTCCCACACAAATGCTAGATTTTCGACCCCGTTTTAAGGTTCGTTGTAGATTGACCGCGAGAATTTAAAATGCTTTTAGTAAATTTTCCTTACAACTAAATTGAACTGAGAGCACAGGTTTTTAGCGGGGAGTGGCAATTCCATATGCCACTATAGAAATAGGCTACCCAGGCAGTTGAAAAACCTCCATCTGCCTTCTTGGTGTTATTCAGACTTCAGTAGACGAGCGACATGAAAGCGTTTACTCGTTGTGTTTAATTTTCAATAATACTGTTCTAAATTGAATTTCATTGTAGGTAAGTCCAATTCGAAAACTAAGCGGTAACTCGCGTAATTTACTTTTAATTGTTGAGAAAAGCGAAAGATGACAATTCAATAGAGTTTACTTAGAGATTGGTCTACATAGATAAATATTGAATTAATTTTACTTTCAAGAAATCACAGATCAAGAACAACTGTTCGAGATTGCTCTATCCTACAAGGAGAATGTACAATATCATTTATTTGTATTTCATGTACACTTTACGGCAAATAAATTAAATAATGAAGATAGGTACAATTTACTTTTTGCAAACACCCACTAAGAATTCGTGCGGAGACATTACTAGTAATGAGTATTTTTGGTTTTACGGTAAAATCTGCTGGAGTTAAGCATTATTGTCTGGTCTGTACCCAAAAATACCCTTGCTATGTACTTTAGTAGATAATATCTCAATGTTGCTATGTATATTTAATGTAAAAAGAATTATGCTCCATGCTGCTTCGCGCAGGTATTCATAGGTTTCTTCATATGAAGAGGAAGTACATAATCTCTACCTTTACGTCTTTAATTACAGGCATAACAACAGGTACGCGGTTCGGCTGATGCCTAGAGAATAGACTGAACTGAAGACAAGAAATGCTACTTTATGCCTTTGTGTTCATTTTAATTAATAATAGAAAAACAACCTTGGGAAAGACGCCATTAAAATAAAGTGGTTTTGCGTGACTAACTACACATGTGACTTTTTTGCTGTTACAAAATAAACGAAAGTAAAGTAGGTACAGAGCAACATTTCTAAACATGAAAATATTTTTTATTGGAACGAAGTTCCTTACGGCAGGCTTGGAGGAGATAGGGATTTTGCTGTGCGACCGAACTGAAAAATATGTGATAGTAAAACCGTAAGAAAATACGCGTTACCTAGTAGGTACCTACCTTACCTAGTTACCTAGTACTAGTAGTAGTGCGTACCTAGTATAAAAGCGTTATTTCCTTGAGACAGTTTTAAGGGGCATTTGTTACTGTGCCCTAACATTATTATTTTACGTAATTTATTATTTCCTAAAATACTGAATTTTCTAAATACTTTTCTGTACTTAAATAAAAAACTAATCAGCAAACTTTAAGAGAAAAATCAAGAAAACCTACATAAAATTGAGCACGATATTTTTTTTTGCAAATTGTGTCGATTCTACATTAGCCGAAGGAACTTCGTTCCTACCTGGTGTCCCACGACACCACATTTTTATTGTTTTGGTTTAACTTAAATAAAATGGGCCAATAGAGGTTTAAATATTTTGTGTTTATTTTAGTATAAAGCCTATGTTGACGATATTTTTTCCGAATTTTTGTTTGTCTAACCACTACAATGCTTGTTATATTATGGGTCTTAGTTAGCTTCTAAGTAAGTTGTGGATTGGCGTAGATCCGCGAAATTAACACATCTTTGAGATCATCATTGAGAACTCTCAGGTACCAAGGTATGCAAGTTTTCTCTAGTTGCTTTGCTTTAGCGAAACAAGTGAAAATTATATTTAATAATATAAGTACACAAGTCTTGAAAATTCGTGGTGCATGGTGAACCACTAGACTGCCACAGGCCACTACTGTCAACTAATAATCCTCGTAACTATTGTAGTATAATAATTGTTTTCTAGAAATATTTTTAAAAGCTGCATATCTTAAAAACTTTCCTAAATAAAATCAGTCTGCGCCCTGCGAATTACACAACTCGCTTATTTATCACGATATTGTTAACATTTTAAATCACACGGTTAAAACCATTTTTACTTTCTCCATTGAAAGTATATCAGTGTGAGGTCAGCAAATTAAAAGCAATAAATAACTAGCGGAGTGCTAATAAATAACGGCGAGGCGTTGCAGCGAACGTCTCTACGCGAACCCTGTAGTTAGAAGATCCAGAATCTATTGCAGTTTAATAACTATTAATTTTGTTTTGCAGGGTACTTGTAAAGGTTGACAATCGCTATAATTATAGGTAGGTCTCTGTCTGTATAGCTAGAGTCTAGACTAGAGTAGAAGCGACAATCTTCTAAATATAAGTTTATTGAAACAAAGTCATCATTTGCGTCTGTGGATCACTAAGAAACGGATTATGAGGCGGTTTCCATTATCATTCAGGCAATCATCAGGCAAAGGCATAATATCATTGCATTCAGGTAATTTGTTCCAGATGATTAATAAATATCATCATTATGATAACTTTGCATAAAATATTTCCAGAAAATATTACGGCTACTGATTTAACCAGATAGGTATTATGTCAATTTTTTATTAAGTCAGTAGTAAACAAAAGATGGCGTTGTCAGTTTTAATCTATACTTATAATAAATCTGTAGAGAGGTCAATTCTGTACATTAAATATATTTCCAAAATAACTATCAGGGGGTGATTAGGGATCGATACTGATGCCAAAAATGCAATCAGTAAAATTTTTGTCTGTCTGTCTGTCTGTCTGTCTGTCTGTCTGTCTGTCTGTCTGTCTGTCTGTCTGTCTGTCTGTCGGATGTATAACCGTTATAGAAACAAAAACTACTCGACGGATTTTAACGAAACTTGGTACAATTATTTTTCATACTCCCGCGCTGGTTATAGTATACTTTTCATCACGCTACAATCAATAGGAGCAGAGCAGTGAAGGGAAATGTTGGGGAAACGGGAGAAGTTACTCCATTTTTTAAGCTTCCGTCGCGTGTGCAACCTTAATGGTTAAAGCTACACAGAAATCATGTATGACGGAAATGTTCTCCTTAAAATTATATAAAAAATATTCCACGACAGCATATTATGTCTATCTTTTATGGTTGACTCACAATAACACGTGTAACTCCCGATAGCTTAGCAGTTCGAAGCTTTCTGATTAAGTATACCTACCTATATTTTATCTACTCTTACGTTTATGACACTTAAGTGGGTGAAATAAAGGGGTGAAGTTTAAACGAAATTCACGCGGGCGAAGCCGCTGGCAAAAGCTAGTTTTATAAAAGTTCGTCCTTCGGTCTTTTTGTTGTCTAGTTGTGTTCATGACACGCGACTAGAATATTGTAGAAAAATATACCTAACTGAAACTAGACTTTTATATTAATTATTCAATCATTACGAAGCATTCGGCTATTTGTGCTCTGGTTTTCCCATTTTTAGATAACCTTGACGTTGACTTAGCCTCAGACTAGGTATACCAGCGTTGATCAATAAAAATAAATAAAAGACGCTACAGAATGACGCATCGTTTTTTGCCCGCGCATCTGATGTAACGATAACTAATATTTGAAATGCCAAGGTCTAGATTCCTACCGTCAACGTCTGCCGTTTTTATTGGCCACTTCAGTGGGAATTGGAATATTAACTTGTGATACCGCCTAACTTATTATCGTTAGCTTTGTCGTTAACATTTATTTTAAGGTCCAGAGTCCGGACATTATGTCCATTTGTGACCGAAGCTCACTTGCCTTCCTGAACACGTATGTGATTGAATGCTCGCAACGGTTTTTTAAGCTCCTCATGAAAGATGGTGACGGATATCTGGAAATACCGTTACTTACTAATACTATATAGAGAAAAAAATGTATTTTTGAATGTTTGGTACGAATAAACACGAAAACTACCTACTTTACCGATTTTAAAAATTCCTACACAGTACACTATTAAATTGCTGTATTCTCCATATCTAATCGTATTAAAATTATTTCATCCGTGCAAAGCCGCGGCGACTCAGTATTTTTAAATTCAAACTTCATTTACCTAAATAGTAGGCTATTGAAGTTAACAAATATATCAATGTGATAAACTTAACTTTAGTAGGTATATCTCCATCAATATTTCTCTTCATAAAATACAGTTGTGTTGTCGGTTCTTATCAAGAATTATCTACCTATTTAACAATAAATCAACGGTCATTTAATTTTCTACTTTATTTATTGGCATTTCAAATGTCAGATTAAAAGTTAATTTATTTAAATGTTTTTATTATGATCTTACCCATAATCGTTTCCTGTGTTAGCTTCCTCCTTGGCTGGGAACGCTACTATAATTGCCCTTGGTGATGTTGAAGTCTGGTAGTGATCACAAGTCAAATCAAATTTTGCTTACGCCTCCTACTAGTCAGTTAAATACTTACTCGTAGATAGGCTAGAATTCACCCGGGGAAGTGCCACCGCCGGCCACGGTACTGTACCATTTCTACCGCCATAATAATTATTTAAAGAGCCAATGATTGTATTCCGGATAGAAGGTATGGAGCTGGTTACACTTTTTAGAGGCGGCCATCTCAGACCTCAGGGGTAGCAATGCGTCTGTGACCGATTTATAACAAAACTCATACTCACAATTACTAACTGGACTATGACTTACATCAACTTATAGGACTATCTGTAACTCACAGTACCTCTCTACAATATAATTATGTAGTACAAACTTACCGACTAATATTGAAACACCATCTGCCAATTGGATTATTGCTCCTAGTCCCTAATTGAGTCCTTGTTCTTAGTCGGACACAGTCGGCGCACCAAGAAACACTATGTAACTGAACATAACAGTACATTTTTAAGGTAGATTTACGCCATTCATGCGCAGCCTACACCCACGAGTCAGCTTTACGAGTTCAACGACCTAAAGCTTTTATCATTGCGTCTAATGGCAACATGGCGCCTCTTTGTAATGCCATGATATTTCACGATTATTCGCCGATTAGAACTGACAGGTAACCTTGTATTCGTACATTAGAATTTCGTATTGGAATCTAGAATACCTGCCTACTGGGACAGAATAAATAAATATTAAATTATTTACTGCCCAGTAATATTTCGTTAGAAATCCTATAATAATTGATTATGTGAGTTTGAAATAACAGCAGTAATTGATCCCTAATTTAATTTAAAAAATATTCTTACATATTTTGGCAACTTGAGCAAGTGAGTGAGCAATAAAATAATAAGCTACTAAAGGAGTTGTTTCAAAATGTATGGAGCCCCGGCCACCACTTTGTACACCATACTAAAATATGGAGAATCGCAATTCAAATAGTTTTTAACTATCCAATCACTTCAAATTGGTTTAGTTTTTTGGTACAACACAAAAATATACAATTGAAATTGCAACACAAAAACAAAAATCCGTCATGGCGGTAAGCTGTCATCACATGTCACGTTGTTTGATTTGATTGAAGTTTGACATATGTACGTACATTTCTGTCATATTAAAGTGACAGTAGACAGTTCGTGATCTGTGATCAATGACAAATTGGTAAGACGCCATGTTGAAACTTGATAAAATTAAATGATAGATACAATTTTTGTACCAGAAAAGTATGCATTTAGGTAATTTATCTTTATTTTTCCCGAATTCCATGGATTTTTCTCGATTTTTCGAGGTACTGTACATATTGTGGGCCGGATTTGAAACATCTCCTTTTACATACGGTCTTACTTAACAAACAGTTCTAGTTTTATGTGACAAGTGACAATCATTGTTAGAATGAAATTACGAACTTAATCCTAGCAGTGAAATAAGAATGCAGGCTTGCGCATGGCAATATTTATCTTTCAATCATCGAAGTCAGTCAGGTGGCTCGGTACGATTAAGTACTATCAACTTCATTGGATTGACTGTTGACAATACAATATTAACAATACAGGTCGGTGTTAGATTGTATTATGAGGCGTCCGTGATCATTTCATTTATTGCCCAGTTCAACTAAGTGATTATCACGAGAGAAGCGAAAGTTGTCCGATACTTGTACCATGCCAACTTGTCTTTATTTGCTGTCTTGTTGATTGCTAACTATAAATTATAAAGACCCCCTGGCGTCTAGGTTTCAGTTTGTGATAACCTTTTGTATTGCAGTCTATGAGTAAAACATTTTCATTAATCTTATTATTGTTTACTGATTGATAAGCACGGAATATTCGTACTTCATTATGGATTTTATCTTTATTGATGAATGGTATCACATTTTCCCTTGCAATTATAGGGTACGGGGTTTTATCTATTCTTGATTCGAAGCCAACGTGGTCGCGGCTATGGTCAAAAGTTCTTGCCAAATACTTTGGGGTTCTGTGCCGCAAAATTTAATTCTAACCTACTGAAGCTTGGCGGTAAGCTTGTCTATTAATAGGGGTGGGAACCCCTATTAATAGACAAGCTTACTAGACAAGCTATTATATTTATAAGAACCAGAATATATTTTAAATCCTCTGCTTCATTAAGCATCTAGTATCGCATCTTCATCACTGATGTCTTTGCAATTAAGCGTGCTAGTGAATTCCACAATTCAACATTTCAAATCAGATAATCATTCTTCAAATCAGATGATCATAGGTCATAGGTCAACAATTTGCATAACAAAAGATGTTCTGTGCATTTATTTATTAGGTTAATGTAAGATTGTGATGTAAAAGTTACATTTGTAATAGATATCATTAGGTACTACTTAAATTTATCATTCACTCACGATTTTCTGTCGAACGATTACTTACAAAACAGGCCTAGCCGAAGACAAGACTCCACATCTAATCGGTGAAATCTCCACCATTAATATTACCACATGTTCGTAGCACAAGTGTGGTCCATTTGAATATGAGTATCTCTGTCTTTTGGGAGAACAGGTTTCGTTACGCTAGTGCAATGGTTCTTGTTTTCATTTGTATACAATGCGTCTGTGTCAATGTTAAGCAAGATTGAATCTTAACGTTCAGATCAGCTTGTACAAGTATGTAAATTTATCTTTGATGTAACCACGGGAATATTAGAGAGGGTTGCATCATCTAACTGTAACGGCGACAAAAGCTATGACAGCTGTCAAATCGCTGTGATTAGCCGTAGACATACGAGTATAATTCGGCTAATATCATGGACTTAATATATGGTTAATATTATAATTTAAAAAGAAGTGACTAGTAATTAATGCTATGTATTTTAGGAAGTGTTCTAGGATTTATGTCTTTATTATGGATATTTTTTCAATCAGCTTTATAAATATGCTAAAAATCGATATGGAGAAAGTTATAAATGCTACTTAGTATTTAATTATTCAAAGGTTATATTGTTAAGAAAAGCTTCGCTAATTAGCTTCGTGTAATGACAATGGACCTCTCGTGGCTCGAAGGACCAATTTTTGGCCAAAAGAATGTAAATACGAGCGGCGTTCTTCAACCAGACAGATTGAAGAGGAGGATGGATTAAAGAAAACAGTGCACCTATGCGTTAGATTCAAGTCGCTCAGAATTCATCAAAATTTTATCAAAATGAAGAAGTATAAAAAATGGGAAGTATATTTTTTTAACAAAAATATGCTTTTAGTTATAAGATTACTTAAAATTGCGTTAAGTAGGTACTTATATTAAAGACGAAAAAATCTTCTACCGTAAAAGAGAAAATGGGAGTTGATACAAAATAACGCTTTCCACACTAGGATTCCCTGTGTCGTGGGTGCCATGGACAACACACAAGACAAGGACACACACCCAGACCGAGAGCGGAAATTCAAATAACTCATCATTCAAATTTCCGCCTCGCTGGGAATCGAACCCAGGACCCTCGGAACAGCGATCCGGCGTGTTAACCATTGCGCCATCCGGGTCGTCAAACAACAAAAAGAAGCAACAGCATTCCATAGCATCGAGAATCAACAGGATTCAATAACACCAGTGCAACCCTGAAAATAGACAGGTGTAGAAGAAATTTACGATCACTTGCAATAGCCTATAATGGGTAGTGTTGAACGCTGGATAACCACAAATGACACGCGGACGTAACCGGTACTTACTGGCTCTAACTGGTTCACTTACCTTCTTTTGTTTCTTTACCGATGATATACGACCGCGCTACCTAGTTGTTACCCTGCGAACGAGCCTGGTTCGATTCCCGGCCGAGATCATTAATGTTTACAAGTAATAAGCAGACGTTTTTTTGGTCTTTGTTGTCTGTGATTTCTTTGTTTGATTTGTACCTATGGTACTCACGACCCGGTAAAACTGCGGCGTTTATGTCAATGTAACTATTTATAATACCTATATTTAATCGTCAGTTAATTAATCGGTTTCCGATGTCAACTATTGTTTGTGTTTCGCAAGCCATAAACATTATATTTTTTACAAAAAGTAGGCATCCCAAATCAAAAACGTCCACTACCATCTTCGAACAAATCGTAATGTATCCGGGTCCCCTCGTATTGTAGGCAGGGTTTCCCCAATCACAATCAGAATGGTAGTTCAGATGAATTATGATTTACTTTCATGTATCGGCACACGTTGCTTCCTATCGTGTGGTTTTGTACAATTCGTCCATAGAAGATTTAATTTTGTCGACGATACAAGGATCTGACGCAAACGCGCACTTTGCAAAATGTGCACCTGATACAAAACGACCTACTCATTACTCAAACTAAAGCTGTGATATAGGTGTTATAAAGAAGGTCGTATGCACTTTCTTCCTACCCGTTCTTGATCTACGCCGCGGCCTCGGTGTTCACACGGTCGCCAGTACTCCACTAGAATTACGCAAACAAATCGATACGCGAAAGCTGTTATGTGTCGCGTCTCGTAACATAAAAATACGGGCAGTCAATTTCCCAGCCGCATTCTATTGCTGCAAGCAATTGTTACACGCTGAAATCCAATTGTGACTTGACTTACTGCTAAGCGTTTGCGGAGAAACATGACTGCTATTAAAAATTCAGTACAACATGGCGTTTTTATAGTAAGATCTGCCAAACGAGAAAATCTAACCTAAATACATAATACTAACTTCAAGTGCTCACAGCACAGATATAATTTTTAATAACATTAAACTAATAATAGTGTTAAGCGCAGCTTTGTCTTTGGATATTTAATTTTGTGAATTTGAACTTAAGACATGATTTAGTAATCAGAGTAATAAAAACTATTCACTTATTATTTGAATTTAAGGCTTAGGCAAGGCAAAGGTTAAGAGTAAAAATAAAATTAAAAAATTATAATTATTTAAGTTATGAAACTCAAGCAAGTCAACCCGTGAAGTCTACCATTGTCCTTTAAAAGCAAAGAAAAACAACTAATTGTGTATCTGCTGAGGTCAAAAACTTTTAACATTCACAATAATTTCTCACATATTTTCCCAGGAAAAAGCAGCATAATTTAACAGTTGGCATCTACATACAAGTGCAATTTTTCATAAGCAACATAATCTCCTATAACCGTACATTATTCTTCACAGTTGCACTACCAGTTCGCACACTGGCATGTGAGCCCTATAACGGGACGGCATAGCCCATAGCTGTAATAAATTGTTGGTGATTATTAGTGAGAACTCGAATGAGAGACTTACAGGTACCGCCAGGTACCGACCTTATATTAAACCTTGTGTTCGGACGAAAAGAAAAAGAAAAAGCTAGACATATGTAAATTAAGAGTTGTAAGAGTTAGGTATCTAATAAGAACATACAATGATAATATTCAAATGATATTGATTGCCTAGTTCCATTTCATTCATATGTCTAAAAATAGAGCCAATCATTTTCATCTGATATAATTATGTATTTAAGCTGGGAAAAAATTTAAAGTTGTCTGGAAGAATCGCTGTCTAAACTAAATAAGATCACGCCTAATAAGGTACACATGTAATAAAATGTTTTGTGACATATGTTTTGCATGAAATAAACGAAATGAAACGTCATCATAGGCGGTGAACAAATGATGGATCGTGGATCTGCTTTTGTCAAATTATACAGGGTGGTTTTTCGAATATTTTTAATGTGACGACCTTTGGTACTACTACTATGCCTAATGTAAGCTGATGTATGATTTTTTTGTTAGTGCAATAAAGAGTATTCTATTCATCCATATTCCTATTTTTCCCATACTATCACTACCATGTCACAACTTCACATTGTTTTTGATGCATGAAGAAGCGTCTACAAGACAATAACAGTCAGTATTCACTATTATAATCTCGCCATTAGTAGGTTACGAACTTAAAATAAATTTTATGAAGGTGTAAAGTGAGACCCTACACCAAGCCACATCTACAGCTAACTTTCTATAATGTCTTTCAAACAATTCATTTCATTACAATGTATTTTGACTACTTGTCAGTTCTAGATATATTATCTTACACCCGTCGGCCCGTCTTTTCATTCTGCGTCATTACGCCCCATTTGATATGCCTGAAGTCGTTAGTTCAAACAACTAAATATAATATCTATTATTTCGATTGGATATGATAATGATTTGGATTTAGGTGCAATGTAGTTAGAATAGTCATAAACAGTTAGAGATTAGAGACAGTACATAGATCTCCTTCTTTCCTGTCTGGCAACACATCGGTGATGCCTTTGGTTACTGATGTCCAGGGTGATAGTGACCATTTACCATCAAATAGATTTTTCTGCCTGTTTGTAGGCTACTAACGGCTTGTGGCCACAGAACGAAACAACAAAAACTCCTAGGACCCTCTACTCTAGAGCTAGAGTCGGAGAAAATTTCAAATCTTCTTTACTTTTCTAGTGGTGTTTCAGTGTTTGATGGCTTATCTATAGATATTTACATTCATTACCAGTTAACCACACCAACAAATACGTACTAACATACCTTATTAGTAATTGTGAATATCTTAAATAGATACTACCTTCCTGCAGCTGTAATTCTGTCATTAAACTTGGACGTAAATTCATTCCGATGGTTATCGAACTAGTTAAAGTGTCATAAACTACATTGACTCTACAAGTTAATCGACTGAGACTGTCAGCAAGCTAGTTCCTTACCAGTTGGAGTGTGAAATCTGTAATAATATTAACAGCAAACATTTCGCTACGGCCGGCCGCAACCTCTGCATGCCGATCAACATAAAAAGTTGTAATAGCGTTCAGATTTCCGCAATCAGAACTGATTTACTTCTTATTACATTTGCTACGTAAACCATAATAGATGTTGGTAATGCAAAACTTTATTTACGGCTCCTTCATGTATGGGGTTAGATTTCTCACAAACACAGGGCCTAGAGCTCACCCGGGGAAGTACCACCGCCCGCCACGGTACTTAGTACCATTCCTACCGTGTAATAATTGTTTTAAGAACAATTGTGGTCCGGATAGGAAGGTGTGGAGCCGGTTACACTTTTTAGAGGCGACCATCTCAGACCTCAGGGGTAGCAACGCATCTGTGACCGAATTAGAACAAGACTCATACTAACAATAACTAACTGGAATATTGCTAACATTAACTAACAGGACTAATTATCACTAACATACCCTGTCCTCGCACTTATTAACAAACTAACCAACTAATATTCTAACACCGTCTACTAACTAGACTAACCGTCCTAGTCCCTTTGAGTTCTAGGTCGGTCACAGTTGTTATGGGCGGCAGCGGAAGGGTGGTGCTGCATGTTCGTTTGCTATCTTAATTCCATAAAAAAAACAATTCAACCGGACCTTAATCTAATCTTTACTTCTTTGAAATTTTAGTCCCCAGCAACTCCCCGAGTTCTCATTTCGATGTGCTTGCGGCTGTCACTGTGGATAAATTTAAAGTCAGATTCAACTGTTCTCCTTTGTTGCAAGTTATTTTATTGAAACCAAAATTTGACGACTTTCCAATGATTCCGATGAAACATGTCGGTAACATAACATTCCTTAGTCAATTATCAAAGTTACACACATTGTTTACATACATTTTCTTCATGCAATCGTCGGTAGCTGCCTACGCGGTCACACGGGTCGCACGGTCGCACCCCACCGTTAGGGCTTAAAATATAATTACTCTTCTTTGTATAATTATTCTTTTTCTTTTACGTTAATATTCTGGTTACATAAATATCCTACGTATGGCATGTTCCAAGCAACTGTAGAACGAAAACAGTCATAAAGTTACCTAGAAATAGCATGTCACTGTATTTACGCAGTCTCTTTATCAGCTACATTGCCACTGAAAGCAGTAGCTACAATATGCATAACGTTCAGTGAATACCTACATTCAAAGGCCACTGAGGCGCCTCTCACCATAATTTACCACACCGGGAACTTGCTATATTCTATATTACGTTCTCCTAACTCGAAAGAATCCATTGTGCCACAGAGCTACGACATTACGATATCAGTGGTGTCAATTCAATTTAATAAATGATATGTCATATATCTACTTTCCTTTCTTCGCGGCGAATGAAAGCGTTTACCTGCAATGAAATTGATACTGTTGATACTATTTAACACGTCAATAACGTAATAACTAGCACGTAACTGGACTGAAATGATAAATCTTATTAATAATGTCTTGAATGATCAATCTGTATTTCGGTAATTGAGGTTGAATGAACATGATTGGCAAGTCAATTTATGTTGCATTCAACAGGAAAATCGATTTATCTAACATTTGGAATTAGGTAATGTTGTTAAAAAGTCAATAAAATACAAAATGTCAGTAAAACATGAATAATTTTGTTGGTTACTTCACCCTCTAATACCAGTACAATTTTTTTAACAGGTTAATAAAATAAATAGAAAAAGCGAGGGGACAGGGTACAAAATAAAATACAAAATGTCAGTAAAACAAGAATAATTTTGTTGGTTACTTCACCCTCTAATACCAGTACAATTTTTTTAACAGGTTAATAAAATAAATAGAAAAAGCGAGGGGACAGGGTACCGCACCCGCAATTGGGAATTGCCCGCAAGAACGTCGAAAGGGGAGACAGAGGGGCTTTGGCAACGACCAAGAGAAAACAACGTAGGTAAGTACATAACTAAAATTTTAAAAGAAGTAAGGGTTAGGTTTGGTTTAAGTTTTTTTTTGTGAAAAGAGTAATCAGCCTTCCTAGATTAGGTATTATAGGGCAAATTCTTACATTCATAGAAATTGTGTATGGAAATATGATTATGTGGACAGAATAGTCCCTACGTAGTAGGAATACATATTGCATGGAAATAATTGTATTGGAATGTAAGTTATGGTTATTAATATTATAGACAGTTACCGTTAACAAATCAGATTAGTTAAGTGTCCACGTGTACCTTACCTATGTAGTAATTTTGCTACCAAATTATTAATTTTATTATCCATTGAAGTTGAAATAACTATTTGTTATGAGTCACGTTAATTTAGCATAACAATCAGGTTATTAAAGGCCTTGTTAGTATAAAAGTATTTTGTTATGTTGAAATTAGCAAAACTATGGATTTATATCAGTGCTTAAAACTTAAAATATACCTACTTACTACTTGAAACTTTAATGACTTCACATTTAGAGGTTGTGAGTTATGATGGTAAACTAAAACTTTAAAATGTTTACCTATATTGAACATAATTGGTGATTTGGGTATACCTACATACATATTATAATCAATAATAATGAACTATAATATGGAATGAGATCGGTCACTTATGTACCTGTGAACCTAGGGGCTATGACGGAAAGCCTCACCTATCTACGTCACTGGATACTAAAACACGTCTATGGTGACGTAAATCAACATGTGCTTATCGGACCGCACCTGCAGTGTGATGGCATAATTATGCATAGGCATCGCTCGCATGGTTTGAAAGAAACTTCATAGTCGAACTTCAAAGTCGAAACCTCGTTTTACCTCTTAGGTAAAGGAGGGGAGGGGGGGCTTGATAACGTCCAAAAATCCTTTCTTTGTGCATACTTGCGTCACTTACCTCCTTAGAAGGGGAATTTTTTGAACCCTCTCTTACTGCTCCCCTACACTACCCAAGGAATACACTTGACAAAATTCAAATTCTAGCATTAAGTAGTTTCGATGTGTGTGGCCTGTCAGCCTTTCAGGGACCCTGTAATCTGTAACTCAGTACGGAAGAGTCACAGACTCACATCCACGTCTTTAACCTCGATATATATATAGGTATGCGAATAATACATGATATAAATAAAATTATTTGAACTGAAAGAATAAAACGTGAGAACAAGAACTACAACCTAAAGCATCAAATTATCATATTTTAATGCCGTATGTATGGCTCTGATTTTCCAACTGTTGAATAAAGACAGAGCAAAAAGCCCGAACTAATTTATTCAAAGGTCAACTAGTCATTCATACGGTGCGGAGAATTAAAGAGATAACGATCTAAATTGTATATGAAGAAATGCTATGGTTTATCAAAAGAAACTAATTGACAATTCATCAATTGTAGGCTTGGATGTGCGGGCTGGGATTGTAATAAAAAGCTCATTGTTTCGCAATTACAATGCCGTGGGTACCGCCGTGTTCTGCTGACGTGATGATGATTGATTCCCAACCTTGCTCGCTGGCTTTCACTCGGGTCGTAACCATCTTGAGTTGTAGGGCGAACATTGTAGATGTACGCAGGTACGCACATGTACCTACCTACCTATCAACAGTTTCATGAGAACTCGTATGTTAGGGAAAATTGCACATCACTGATAGCTAGGAAAATTAAATGTCGGGCTACGTAGGATAGTTGAAGAAATATTTCGAAATTTATCTCCCCTTATCCACCCCTAACTTAATAAATTTCGACAACATCGCCACATAGCGGTTCCACACATAAAAATCCTTAAAAATCAGTTCAACTTCAACCATTCAAATAGGAGTTTAGTGACATATTAACACAGGAACAGAATAAAAAGTTGTGTAAGATAAATAATATACCTAAATGTATCTATAATAAGACGTTTTTAAAGAGATGTGAATTGTACTAGTAGCATAACAGAAATAGTGAAGACCGTCCTCAATGGATGCTATAAATTTTTCTGATTTACTTGTAAATTAATGTATTCATTGCTAAGAAAATACCCTACTTAATGTCTATTCGATTGCAATGATAATGGTGAATGGCGACGCGACGTGACGATAAAGTATAGGTAGGTAACATAATGAATAGCTACCCCCGAGGCAATCGATTGATCATTAAAATGACAGGTATTAAGAAGTCAATGTCATTTGTAAACAATCGATCATGCAAAGTGTTCACTTGTTTAGTGTTCATAGATAACACTGGCCTTATTGGTCGGCAAAGAATGCTGACGTAAGAGGCGACAGAAGCCGACCTCCTTGCTTCGGTATAGGACCTCGCGTAAGTAATATTTTGATTAATTATTGATACGCAATTAATGTTATAAATCATATAGATATAATATACTAGATATGCCCGCGACTTCGTATAAGTTGTGGTTTTATTGACGCAAATCCCGATTCCGAATTCTGGGATAAAACGTAACCACTACATTGCTCCACCACCTACTCTATCTTCCTGTGAAATTCCCATAAAAATTGGTTGAGCCTTTCTGGAGATTAACCCGTTCAACCAAACAAACAAATTCTTCAGCTTCATAATATAAGGATAGATACCTACGAATATATCGTTAAAGACCCCCTCTGAGGACGTCAGAGCCAGAACTTTTACTTCGTTCAAGAAACAAAGGAAAACTTTGTTTCTTGAACGGCAATGCACCTGAGATTCCTATCCTTGATGGTTCTGATTTTCATGATTGATGTTGACCACTTGCTGACAAATAGCTCATCTATCCGTTTGTCGTCAAATTATAATATTTATATTGAAATTGTATTCTATTTCCCGGACCACACTTGTCTCCGGAGAAAGTCTAAACTGAACTGTGGATTGCAGTGGATGTGGATTAGATAAATAGACCATGAAATCATATTAAGCTAAAGGATAACATAGGTACTTCATTTAATTTTAAATTCTGTGAAATTTCTCATTATTCAGTAATTAATCAAAAAACTTTCTTTGGTACTTAAATACACACGTTTAGTAATTGAAATGGCTATTTAATGCCTAAATAAATGAATAGTCATAAGTTCCAGTGTTCAGTGTACAGTGATTTATCTCTTTAACGTAACATTTTTGCATATTGCATAGTAATGTGTGAAAACAACGTTAAAGACGTTCTGTTGTAATAAATTAAAAAACTTCCAGTGCCTCTGACAACTGGCATGGCTTTCGAAATTTAATAACTTGACTGTTGTAATTACTCGGTTAAAATTAATTAAAGGCAAATGAAATAGTTATAACAATGCAAGAAGCAAGCGCGTCTAATTACACGAGCTCCCTTGTATTTTGTCTTAACACATTCTTCGGCTGCCACTATTTTGTTTCGCATAGAGGCTCCACGTACTATGCTTTTATTTACTTACTAGCGACCCGCCCCGGCTTCGCACGGGTGCACTAACTATTTAATGGATGTTATTATACATATAAACCTTCCTCTTGAATCACTCTATCTATTAAAAAAACCGCATCAAAATCCGTTGCGTAGTTTTAAAGATTTAAGGACACAAAGGGACAGAGAAAGCGACTTTATTTTATACTATGTAGTGATGATTCAATTCTTAGCGGCCAAGGTATGCAGACAAAAAGCCTTGAACTTTTTCAGCAGATTAAAAATTAAATTGGAATTAATTAGGAATTCTTTGTAATATTTTGTTTGTTATCGTTGATGCTCACACCTGGAGTCTGCAGTATTTTAGCCGATTCTAAGCACACTAATTCACACGATTAAGGAAAATCATTCAATAAACAGTATTGTTTCTTCGGATAATCTGTGCCATTTGCACTGTTGCTCAATCACTTTCATATGCGTAGCCATAAAAGCAAGATACGTATCACTAATGAGCACTTTTACGCATTTCCTTAAACGTTTAGAACAATTACCTTGCTTGATATGGTTTAAAATGACATTTAAATAAATATAGAGGTCCTAAAATCAATACGTGGTCGTGACGTGTACTGACTTGCTTTAGGTATACGAAATTGTCTATGCTATGTGAAATGCGAATTGAAATTCGCAACACCCAAACACATGGCTGCAAAATCTAAAACGTCCATTTTGTGAACATTTGCCAACATTTTGAAGGTTATGTAACTTAATCGTTGTGACGTTTTGCTGGGATCGTCCTTACTTGTTTTTGAGCCAAATATGTTAATATGTCGTAAGATTTATTGTTTACTTATCTGGATGCTATTTAAGGAAGTACTACTGGCCATGCACGTACCATATCGCACTGCGCTTCACCGTCGTCGTCATAGAAGATGTTGGTGCAGTCATCCATCCCTGCGGCTGGTTGCGCAGGCCTCACTCCTCAGCCAGGCGCCTGGGCCTCATCAATACGACGTCACAGAGCCGGCCCACCGGCATCCGAATATGCACAATATCACAGCCACACCGACACTAAATCTCGACAGCACAATCTTGGCAGAAACGATCGAAACTCGTGGATAATCCGATGAGTCACGCGACACCTAACTGACTGAACTCTGCAAATGCAGCGAGTTCCAGAGACGTTGAGGCGTAGGTGTCCCTAACGAACTAAACGAGGCAACTAATTTCGACTGACAAAAGTGAGTCTATTCACTTTTGGCTGCGCTACTGACGGCGATGGTAATGAAAAACGTTTAATTATGCTTCTCACAGTATTTTTTGTCGCTCAAGGGCGATCGGATGAGTGAAGCGAGGTTTAAAGATGGTGTTTTTGCGGTGTACTGCGTAGATAGTTACGCGGGGGCGAGGGTGGCGCGCGCACTCCGCCGGGGTGCATTGATCGGAGCCCCAGTGCGCATGTCACCCCTCGACAAATTCTCGCCTGTTTTGACATTTGGTCAGCCGGCTTAGGGGCACTTTTCTTTGTGATACGAGGTGCCGCTGTGCACGTTGCAGAGCACTTGACATTCTTTCGTAACTTCTCTTATCTGTAGCACAAGGAAATGGCTGTCGTTTGTGATCTTGTTAGCGAGATCGCACAAGAAGCGACTTCGCTTTATCGTCAGCTCAAGGAAAATGTCAAAGCTAAACGTCTTCCACGGCTCTTGTAGGCTTTGTAATTAGTTATCAGTTATCACTGTTTTATAGGAATTTATCTCGCTTTTTTAAGCACTACAATCTACAACACATTCTTGATCCATTCCGATACCTACATAATATTTTACTCAATCATGTAAACTTTACTACATTACCTCGCTACTTTAAATCGAGTTGTATTGTGACCACTTTTTAGTAAATGATCATAATGATTAAAAGTAAATAAAATACTACTAAATAAGCACGAATTCCATTCTTAGTTATTTTGTTCTTGACCTAGAAGGCAAAATTCTCGACAACTGCATACAAAATACTATTATCTGTAAGTTCTGTGCGTGGGTGACACAATAATAAAAGAATTTAAAATTCATGTTAAACATGAGCACTGCTAAAAGGTGTTAATAGTATGTACATACCTAACTTAAATTAAACTTAGAAAGTATGTAGGTACTTAGGTACATATTGCTAAGAATTAGATAGCAAATTGAATAATCGCGTGCTAAGCATAATTTTATAAACATTTGCCGACCTTCTGATTGCCTTAGCAGACGTACTGAAATTGTATTTCTAGAAAGTGGTTGTCGGGTAATTTCGACAATATATGTAAGTATTAGCGAATAATACTGAAAATAGCCGCTTCAATTAAGGACAATTACGACCACCACCAGTATAAGTAGGTTAGGTAGTAAGCTGAACTCACCTGATGCACGTTGTCCAACATAATATTTAACTTTCTTTATTTCGGTTTAAAAATAAAAGTTTTTTCTTCATTTCTTAACACAAGGCCCTACTGATAGTGTTGCCATGCGTCCGGATAAAGTCATAAAGCCCACTTTTTTGATTTTGTAGGGTGTCCAGCTTTTTGATGATGAATGAGCAATCTGTTTTCATTAATCATTATTACTGATTTTTATTATTAATTAACACTGTTACTATTAGTAAACCTTCCCTGATTTCTCTTCGGGAAGCTTATTAATTTACAGAACTTAATTTTCGTTTTTTAATGACGATATCATTAAGATGTACCACCTAACTTTGAAAGCTTTATAGAATAGATTACTATTAACACACGCGTAACAACATAGTTTCGTGTAGATTCATCGGTAATTAAATTTCAACACGAAGGTATCTCAGAGCCGAAGTAGCCCTGTGGGAAATGATCGGTTCATGGAACCGTAGATAGGTTCAAGGACTTTTTTTGTAAAAAAATCATAAATTTCTAGATATGTAGTGCCTATAAGTTTTGAAAGTTAAGTACCTATAGTGACTAAGTAACTGTATGTTAATTAGGAAAGCTTATACATAAATCGTAGCTTACGGCTCTATATAACCATTGTTAGCGGTAGTAACGGAATACAGAAATCTCTATAGAGCTATAGTCCGGCGACGCAATTACTGGTGACCGTAACCTTTCTAATCAGGTATTCAATTCACCACGTCCTAGTAAGTAACTTGTTTTAATAGATTTCCACAGAGTACTTTATAATATACGGAATTTCCCAACCAACTGACGAAAACAGTATCCTTATTACTTCGCCATATGAGTCATATCGGTTGTAATCCCGAAAATGGAAATGGAATGGAAAATGGAACTGATGCCAAATATGGACTCATTTCTTTACTATAATCATACGAGCATAACTTTACTTTACTAGGCCTCAAACATGCTCTCCACGATCTCTAATAGGTATACTGAAAAGAAGTAAATAAATAACTTTTAACAAAATAGAACCGACTTTAACGCCGAAAAGTAAAAATCGGTTCAGTTAAACGCGGTCAATATACCTAAATCCCTTGCCTAAATCCTTCTCCTAAGTCTGATAAACACGTTGCTGATGAAAACCGTATCAAAATCGGTTCAACCAAACGCGAGATAATCGCGCACAAATATACATACATACATACAGGTCAAACTGAGAAACTCCTTTTTCGAAGTCGGTTAAAAAAAGAAATAACGAGCGTTGAGTAATTAATGATTTAAAAAAAAACTTGCAAAAGAAACACAAAAATAGCAATAGGTAGGTATATTTTAGGCTATTAATATATTTCAACCACCTACCAAAATCTACCAAAGACATTGATCGTGTTGATAAAGTAGGGCAGGGCAGGGGTGCATAGGTACATTATTAAACAATATAAAGCCATCTATTGATCATAATGTTGTGTAGAGTTATTACTCTATGAATGAAGCGGAAATATGATTTAATGAATGTACCACTAATATTTCGCTATCCGGTGTCTTAAGTTTAGGTACAAAGGCTTATTGCGTAGGTATCCCATTCATCCTTTAGGGGCATATGAAAAGAACCTGCTTACGAATGTAAAATTTACTGTCCATTGCACAACACGAGAGCGATTTCCTGCGTTCACCTGTACCGGTTTTTAAAGGGATTTAAAAGTGAGCCTTTTAAAAGCATTTTCAAAAAGCTCAGCTACATAAACAACCCTCAGTTTGCTCAGTTAATGGCTTTATTCAGTCTTTTATTTCAATAAATGAAAGATACAGACAACTCACGCTTACAAAGAAGAGCCTACTATACCTACAGTTACTAATCTCATGAAGCAAAGGAGAACTGCCATGGCCCATAGAAAATTTACCCAGGCCCGACAGTAATGAATAGTACCTCAGTTGTTTTCTTATATTACATATAACAAAAATATAGTAACAGTTTTAAATAACAGTGGCTAACAACTATTTATAGCTATATGACTTTACTCAGGCGAAATATTTGAAACTCATTTATTTTGACGTGACAACGTCTTATAAATTGGTTTGCCGGGTGACACTTCAAGAAACTGCGTTAGGGCGCATTCATGTAGAACGCTGGTTACCGGCGCTGATCTGCCAGCGCTTATCGGTATAGTCTAAGATCCGAATCTAAATCGACATTCATCGGGTTGATAAGAGAATCAAACACACTAATAGAAACTTTTTTTGATGGTTAAAAATATTTGTTAATATTTAACAAATAATTTATTAGAGACCACTTTTTAGTGCTTAATAAATATTTCTTAGTATTTAAAAAGGTTTATTAATATGTAATAAATGAATATCAGATTTATTAAACACAAAAAAATCATTTTAAATACTAAGAAATATTTGTTTAATACTAAAGAGTGGTATAAACTAATACTTAATATTCTGTCCAGGATTTTTGTTGTCTACCCATTTTTAATATATTTTCTAATATATACGAAATTTATTATTTTATAATTTTGATTCTCTTTTCAACCCGATGAATGTCGATTTAGATTCGGATCTTAGACTATACCGATACGTGCTGACAGATAGGGACAGGGATGGGCAAATGGGAAAAACATATCGACATTTATCGTATCGATATTTTCCAAATGTATCGATATATACCACCCAAGAAATTTAATATTAATATTTCGATATATCGGTATGTTTTGCCCAATGTGCAATTATTTATAAAAATTGCCAAAATATTCGAAATTTTAAAGTACCTAAATACACATCTGGCTGTTATGACATCAGTTTTATTATTAAAAAACATGTTTATGTACCTGTAGCCAAGAAAAAATCAACATACAGTGCCACAAACTTATCTGGTCCGGTTGCCAAAATTGCAACTAATGCAAATGTTATACTGTTGTCAGACAAAGACCAAGACAGTAGCGCCCCTCTTACCGGGTCATATTAGTTTATTTTTATTTTATATATATTTTTATTTTATAGATATTTTTCTGAAAAAATATCGATATTTTGATATATCGATATTTTTTACCCAAACCTACTGGCAGATCGGCGCCGGTAACCAGCGTTCTTTTCGAATGCGCCCTTACGCTCCGCTCACGTTATGCGCTCACAATGAGAGCGAGTGAGAGGCACGCGTCCCTTCCACTCGGGCATGGTTAGCCCGCCTAAGAGCGAGAGAGACAGACATAAAAAGCACAATCGGCCTTTGCGTTCGGCAGCTTGATTACTTTGGAGGTAGATATTTTGGTAATGTATCCAATTATTATTTATTACTTTGTTATTGACTTCTGGGACTATTTATAAATTTTAAATGTTACCTTTTTATAAATGTTTCCTGTATTCCTTCTTTATTTTTATTGATAAATTTCTGTAACTTTAAATACGATTTCATGACGTTTGTTTACTTTGATGATTAGTTGTTACTATGTCTGTGTTGATGATATTATTTGTCAATCATTCCATCAGTATTTTCTTAAGACGTTGTCACGTTCAACTATCGTCAGTAAACCGACTTTACAGACAACCAGTTTTTTTTTCACTTTATAGCAATTGTATCCATTAAGAACGACCCAAAGTTAATAAAAATAGGAAATATAGACAGTCACCAAACTTTTATCTCCATAAGAGCAATCAATATTATATTCCACTATCAAGCTCCCAGATTTTTAATGGTACCTTTGTTCTTTACCATCGAAGATTAAATGAACCTTAACTCGATTGATATAACTTACTTGAAGTTTAAAAATATAATTAAAAAATAAACGCAAACTAAAAACTCACGACGCGTTTTAGTTCCGCGACGTGCGCCGTAGCGCAATTCCGTTTCCGCAGCGAACGCGGGAAAATTCCGCATCGTGAGTTCTTACCGTAATAGTAACGTATTATTATTTATTAGTTAGAACTTTAGGTCATCTGGATAATCCAATCATTATTTTATTTTACAAGTTTTTTGTTCAAATAAATATCAAACATTCTTTTTAGTATGAAAAAATTCAAAAGTTTAAAGTGAAATATTTTGTTGTTAGCCACTTATTTCGAATATAACATTAATAGATATTTGTTATACTTAACATAATAAAAAAACTGGAATATGTTTCGTTCATGTCGGGTCTGGGTCAAAAATGGCAGTTCTCCTTTCATGACTAAAAATGTGCTATATAGAACTAAAGCTTTAAATAATAACTTGTTCTATGTTTTTATTATTTTTCAGTTTGTTGTTTTATAGCGGGGAACTGCGGAAATTTCAGATTAAGTAAACATTGGATACATATCTATAACTTATGTAAAGGCAGTTAGTTATACTCCAGGAAATAAATGTGTTCCCTCAGGGTCGGAAATAGAATGTTTGAAATATAACGCCTGGTTCTCAGTTTATCCAACTCGAATTGTGAATAAGGAAGTGAATTTTATTCATGTGAAGTGTAATGTGTTATGTGTTTTATCATAGCCGATAGAGCCACCTGATAGAAATTTGTTGCTGTCGTTTAGGGAATCAGCAACACAAAAACCTCATCCGATGAGATGCGCGTCAGGAAAGAAAATGAAAGAAAGAAACTATTGACTGCCGGACTCCATCCGAAAACGACAAAGCTTTGATAGGTGACCCTACCAAGAGGGAAGAATAAGCAGGGTTCAGTTTCTGTCGCCTCTTAGGACTCCTCAGTCTACCAACATGGGATTGGGGTATAATTCTGGGTTGCTCCAATCTTCGATAGTTATCCTTACTCATCTCTGGTCAATATTGTGTAAATAGACCCTCGAATCTTACGGATGAATTATAAATGGTAATCAATAATATCATAGATGAAATTGTAATTATAACGTTATATCATGATCTCTTATCGGCAATAAGTGATGAACTGGTTATAGAAAGCGATCACAAGAAGTTTTCAATCATTTTCTTGAGTACATTTCTCGTGACGTCGCAGGTGGCGCCATATATGTAGAGCTGAATCGCAGTACTAAAGTATGTCAAGGCACTCGGGACTCGAGCGTTCACTGCAAACCCATTCAAAATACTAGATCCTAGTCGTGACTTTATGTACGCGAATTTTAAAGGTGACTTTTAAAACGCCAAGGCCGAGAATACGAGCCTTTGAGTTTAGACTTTATCTTCGTAACGTGAAACAAGTGTTTCGTATTTTATTTACTGTACTTGCCAGCGTGACTTAAGGAGCGTGCCCATACTACGTGATCCGTCCTGGCGGAGGGGATCTCCCAAAATACCACACATGGTCACGCGGGGGTCTTATAACTTTGACGTAGGTACCTATAAAGCATCATAGTAGTCATATTATATTTTAGAGAAATCTCTCGCTTTTTCGAGCTGTTAAATAAACCTATTTTCTTAACTTTCTGTTTGCAAAACATGAAACGTGAACACCCAAAGGGGAGGAGGGGGGATTCGGCAAATACTACGGGGGGAGGGGCAAAAATTGTAAACAGGGTCACGTAGCAGAGGTATGTTCCCTTAGATGATGTGAACCTAAGCTAACCGAACATATTTTTTTATTTCTGTAAATCACGTTAAACCGTGCGTTAAACATTAATTATTGTTAGAATTAAGAATATCACCACAAAGTGCTATACTACACTGTTTGTCTATAGAAAAGAGAGTATACTCCTTGTTTGGTTACACTTACACGTTATACAAAAATGGCCATAAGATCGTGATTTCACTTTTTTTAACTGCCGATGCTGCTAAAGGTTACGGAAAGCCGAAAGTTTTTATACTCGCTTTTTTACTGTTCTGTTTCATAACCAATCCAGTGGGATAAAGGTCATGATGAGTCATGTATAGCTTAGGTATAGGTCGCGTCATGTAAAAAGAACGCTGGAAGAAAGTGGAGGGAGTATGTTTGTGCATAGGTACACTCGCGCACGATAGTACTATATGTTTTATTTGCCTATTGCTCATGGTTTCGTGTATTTAATTCTTTATTGGTACATTAAAAACAAACGAAAGAGACCGAACCATCAAAGAGGCCAATAAATCGCCTAATGCGCAGCTTGACCGCTAGCGTTCTTTTTACATGACGCGACCTATACCTACCTGTGTCAGAATTTTCGTACATATTTATCAACAAACATATATATGTTAGCCCGGAGGGCTGTCGTAACAGCGGTCAAGGGACCTGACGGTAAGTGATTCTATGCCGGCCCTGAAGCGAGTGTCGTTTTTCCTTGTTTATTTTCAAGTCAGTGAAAAGTCGCATCCAATTATGTTACACCATTTCAGTCTGAACCTAAATGCAGCGGGATGCAACTTGTATCCCTTCTAATTCACGACACACGATTTCCTACACCGGAGTCATTGTCCAAGAACAATACTGCCTCTATTATGTAAAGAGACAACCTCAAACACTTCGACCGTGTCAGCTGGGGCCGTGTGTACAACTACAAACTACATACACCATGTTATTTACCGCGGGTTTTGTTCACGCTTTATGTAAATTATGTATTTTTTAATAACTCCTCACACTCATATCCACTCTGGGATTCCCTGTTTCGTGACAACACACAAAGGCTGGTCTACATACCCGGACAGAGAACAGAAATTTAAACTCATCATTCCGACCCCTGGAAATCGAACCCAGGACACAACCTTGTAACATCTGTAACCTCTGCATATATACTCGTATATGTATAAATAATTCGCAACCTACCTCCTCTTAGACACTCTTAGTTGTCCTGCTTAAACCCGAATGTAGGTAACTAACCTTGTTATACCTTTTAAGATCGTCGCAGCACTTTCATTAGGTCAATGTTAATAAAGGTCAACCGAACTCTTGTGTATTTTATTTGCATTGCATATTTCTATGCAAAATAATTAAGCAAAAAGATGAGCCCGCGTTTCTGGATAAACAAAACCATTTAAAAGTTGTTCAAACCGTCGGTCGCGTCGGCGTCACTTTGTATTTACCGTCATTCAGCTGTTCCATAACTTACATTATATTTTCACAACTGGTCGGGTCAAAAGCTATCCATACTCCGTTCGTTTTCCATCCCCTGATTCGTTATAATTGCACGGAATGCCAACTTTCCGACTTTGCAATTAAGGTAGATTTAAGATTGATGGTGGGATCTAAGGTCTAAGGGAGTAAGATGCCCTAAGTACACTTTGCTTACAGGCTGAATTGAACTATGAGTATCTTCAGGTAATTAGTTTGGATTTGGCGAGGAGTGGCAATTCCGGCGACGCAAGTATAGAAACCGTAGCCGTAGAGTAGTTAGTATATTTTAGAAGTCACAGAAATCAAATAGGTAGGTAGGTACGGGCAACTTTGTAACTAAGTACTCGTAGCAGGGCAACTAAACTTCTTAGTTTTATTTACCGTCTTTTATAAGATTTTTATATACGTAATGCTATTTCCCTGCCTTTGTCTTACCACATAACCAAGGGATTACACGTCGATCAGTGAAGGGTTTATGTCAAAACTACCGTCATTATATCGCCTGTTCATATTACACCTTGTTTATTTTACGGTTTCTTTAATCATGCGAAGAATTTTTCAAGCTACGAGACTATAGGTCTTCCTTATAGAATTATATTTTCAAGATTAATAACATAATAACATTGATTAAGTACCTATGCATTATTTATTTTGAGTTTTCCCCTAGTACCTAGATATAATTCGGCTAGGGAAAAATTTGTTCTTTGTTTTGTAAAGCGGTCTATGAATATTCCAAAAATCCTAGTTTCGTAGCTAAAATTGCTAGTTATAATAAAAACATACTCTTCCTCTAAAATAATAGATTTACATTGTCTACCACTTATAGGTAGATATACCTAAAAGTGGGTTCCGCAAACATAGCAAATTTTATAAATAACAACAATCCTATGGGCTGTAATACAAAATTCATGAACTAACGTTTTACAAGTATCCCATAAACATCAACGTAACGTTTCTGCATACTCGTAGGCAAACATTGACCATTAAAAGTAAAAAATAATTTTTTCATTGCTATCTAACTGCTAAGCCAACCTTTTTATCTTCAATTATTATTCTCTGTATAATCGTAAAATACACAAATTCATCACGCCGAAACTACTAACTCACTTACTTACCTACGCAAGATGGTAGATACAGACAGCATCAAAAGTTTATTATATAATTAGAGGGCTCTGTGAACCTGGCACCCGACTTTAAAAAATCGAACTTTTTTTTAATGAATATTATAGATTAGGGTTTGTAGTTGATTGTAGTAACATTTTTTTTGTTTGTAGTAACTCCGAAAAAAAACTATTGCACCTTAAAAAAAACTCAGCACCCGACTTTGACAAATCAAAAATTTAAAAATTGGGGGTTAAAGAGGATCGTTTGTAGTTGTTTGTAGTAAAAAAAATTTCGTTTGTAGTAAGAAAAAAAATACAATTTTTTTTTCCCAAGTTGCGACTTTAATAAAATCGAACTTTTTTTTACTGAATATTATAGATTAGGGTTTGTAGTTGATCGTAGTAACATTTTTTTTGTTTGTAGTAACTCCGAAAAAAAATATCGCACCTTAAAAAAAAACTCAGCACCCGACTTTGAAATATCAAAAATTTAAAAATGGGGGGTTAAAGAGGATCGTTTGTAGTTGTTTGTAGTAAAAAAAATTTCGTTTGTAGTAAGAAAAAAAAAAAAATTTTTTTTTTCCCAAGTTGCGAAATTGACAATTGAAGTTTTTTTTTCTTATTTCTACTAGCTTATAGGTTATAGACGTTATAGTGAATAGTTTTAACGTTATTTTGTTTGTAGCTCTTCCTAAAGAAGAACGAACGGACTTTAAATATATCCCACTCCTCGGATTGATCAAACAAAACTGGTCTTACTACAAACGATAATCTAGCTACTGCAAACGAAACCGCATTACTACAAACGAAAATTCGGCTACTACAAACGAAACCGCATTACTACAAACGATAATTTAGCTACTACAAACGAAACCGCATTACTACAAACGAAAATTCGGCTACTACAAACGAAACCGCATTACTACAAACGATAATCTAGCTACTACAAACGAAAACGCGTTACTACAAACGAAAATTCGGCTACTACAAACGAAACCGCATTACTACAAACGATAAAATAGCTACTACAAACGAAACCGCATTACTACAAACGAAACCGCATTACTAAAAACGATAATCTAGCTACTACAAACAAAACCGCATTACTACAAACGAAAATTCGGCTACTACAAACGAAACCGCATTACTACAAACGATAATTTAGCTACTACAAACGAAACCGCATTACTACAAACGAAAACTCGGCTACTACAAACGAAACCGCATTACTAAAAACGATAATCTAGCTACTACAAACAAAACCGCATTACTACAAACGAAAATTCGGCTACTACAAACGAAACCGCATTACTACAAACGATAATCTAGCTACTACAAACGAAAATTCGGCTACTATAAACGAAACCGCATTACTACAAACGATAATCTAGCTACTACAAACGAAAACGCGTTACTACAAACGAAAATTCGGTTACTACAAACGAAATCGCATTACTACAAACGATAATTTAGCTACTACAAACGAAACCGCATTACTACAAACGATAATTTAGCTACTACAAACGAAACCGCGTTACTACAAACGAAAATTCGGCTACTACAAACGAAACCGCATTACTACAAACGATAATTTAGCTACTACAAACGAAACCGCATTACTACAAACGATAATTTAGCTACTACAAACGAAACCGCATTACTACAAACGAAAATTCGGCTACTACAAACGAAACCGCATTACTACAAACGATAATTTAGCTACTACAAACGAAACCGCATTACTACAAACGAAAATTCGGCTACTACAAACGAAACCGCGTTACTACAAACGAAAATTCGGCTACTACAAACGAAACCGCATTACTACAAACGATAATTTAGCTACTACAAACGAAACCGCATTACTACAAACGAAAATTCGGCTACTACAAACGAAACCGCATTAATACAAACGATAATTTAGCTACTACAAACGAAACCGCGTTACTACAAACGATAATTTAGCTACTACAAACGAAACCGCATTACTACAAACGAAAATTCGGCTACTACAATCGAAACCGCGTTACTACAAACGAAAATTCGGTTACTACAAACGAAATCGCATTACTACAAACGATAATTTAGCTACTACAAACGAAACCGCATTACTACAAACGATAATTTAGCTACTACAAACGAAACCGCGTTACTACAAACGAAAATTCGGCTACTACAAATGAAACCGCATTACTACAAACGATAATCTAGCTACTACAAACGAAAACGCGTTACTACAAACGAAAATTCGGCTACTACAAACGAAACCGCATTACTACAAACGATAATTTAGCTACTACAAACGAAACCGCATTACTACAAACGAAAATTCGGCTACTACAAACGAAACCGCATTACTACAAACGATAATTTAGCTACTACAAACGAAACCGCATTACTACAAACGAAAATTCGGCTACTACAAACGAAACCGCATTACTACAAACGATAATTTAGCTACTACAAACGAAACCGCATTACTACAAACGAAAACTCGGCTACTACAAACGAAACCGCATTACTAAAAACGATAATCTAGCTACTACAAACAAAACCGCATTACTACAAACGAAAATTCGGCTACTACAAACGAAACCGCATTACTACAAACGATAATCTAGCTACTACAAACGAAACCGCAATACTACAAACGAAAATTCGGCTACTACAAACGAAACCGCGTTACTACAAACGAAAATTCGGCTACTACAAACGAAACCGCATTACTACAAACGAAAATTTAGCTACTACATACGAAACCGCATTACTACAAACGAAAATTCGGCTACTACAAACGAAACCGCATTACTACAAACGATAATTTAGCTACTACAAACGAAACCGCGTTACTACAAACGATAATTTAGCTACTACAAACGAAACCGCATTACTACAAACGATAATTTAGCTACTACAAACGAAACCGCATTACTACAAACGAAAATTCGGCTACTACAAACGAAACCGCGTTACTACAAACGAAAATTCGGCTACTACAAACGAAACCGCATTACTACAAACGATAATTTAGCTACTACAAACGAAACCGCATTACTACAAACGAAAATTCGGCTACTACAAACGAAACCGCATTACTACAAACGAAAATTCGGCTACTACAATCGAAACCGCGTTACTACAAACGAAAATTCGGTTACTACAAACGAAATCGCATTACTACAAACGATAATTTAGCTACTACAAACGAAACCGCATTACTACAAACGATAATTTAGCTACTACGAACGAAACCGCATTACTACAAACGAAAACGCGTTACTACAAAGGAAAATCTAGCTACTACAAACGAAAGCGCATTACTACAAACGAAAATTCGGCTACTACAAACGAAACCGCATTACTACAAACGATAATTTAGCTACTACAAACGAAAACGCGTTACTACAAACGAAAATTCGGCTACTACAAACGAAACCGCATTACTACAAACGATAATTTTCGTTTGTAGTACCCGAATTTTCGTTTGTAGTAACGCGTTTTCGTTTGTAGTAGCTAGATTATCGTTTGTAGTAATGCGGTTTCGTTTGTAGTAGCCGAATTTTCGTTTGTAGTAATGCGGTTTCGTTTGTAGTAGCCGAATTTTCGTTTGTAGTAATGCGGTTTCGTTTGTAGTAGCTAAATTATCGTTTGTAGTAATGCGGTTTCGTTTGTAGTAGCTAAATTATCGTTTGTAGTAATGCGGTTTCGTTTGTAGTAGCCGAATTTTCGTTTGTAGTAACGCGTTTTCGTTTGTAGTAGCTAGATTATCGTTTGTAGTAATGCGGTTTCGTTTATAGTAGCCGAATTTTCGTTTGTAGTAATGCGGTTTCGTTTGTAGTAGCTAAATTATCGTTTGTAGTAATGCGGTTTCGTTTGTAGTAGCCGAATTTTCGTTTGTAGTAACGCGGTTTCGTTTGTAGTAGCTAAATTATCGTTTGTAGTAATGCGGTTTCGTTTGTAGTAGCCGAATTTTCGTTTGTAGTAACGCGGTTTCGTTTGTAGTAGCTAAATTATCGTTTGTAGTAATGCGGT
The DNA here is from genome assembly GCA_905404135.1 of Hesperia comma. Lineage (NCBI taxonomy): Eukaryota > Metazoa > Arthropoda > Insecta > Lepidoptera > Hesperiidae > Hesperia > Hesperia comma. The sequence continues at coordinate 5,612,547 of FR990021.1, read as the reverse complement.
TTCGTTTGTAGTAACGCGTTTTCGTTTGTAGTAACGCGTTTTCGTTTGTAGTAATGCGGTTTCGTTTGTAGTAGCTAAATTATCGTTTGTAGTAATGCGGTTTCGTTTGTAGTAGCTAGATTATCGTTTGTAGTAATGCGGTTTCGTTTGTAGTAATGCGGTTTCGTTTGTAGTAGCCGAATTTTCGTTTGTAGTAATGCGGTTTTGTTTGTAGTAGCTAGATTATCGTTTTTAGTAATGCGGTTTCGTTTGTAGTAGCCGAGTTTTCGTTTGTAGTAATGCGGTTTCGTTTGTAGTAGCTAAATTATCGTTTGTAGTAATGCGGTTTCGTTTGTAGTAGCCGAATTTTCGTTTGTAGTAATGCGGTTTTGTTTGTAGTAGCTAGATTATCGTTTTTAGTAATGCGGTTTCGTTTGTAGTAGCCGAGTTTTCGTTTGTAGTAATGCGGTTTCGTTTGTAGTAGCTAAATTATCGTTTGTAGTAATGCGGTTTCGTTTGTAGTAGCCGAATTTTCGTTTGTAGTAACGCGGTTTCGTTTGTAGTAGCTAAATTATCGTTTGTAGTAATGCGGTTTCGTTTGTAGTAGCTAAATTATCGTTTGTAGTAATGCGATTTCGTTTGTAGTAACCGAATTTTCGTTTGTAGTAACGCGTTTTCGTTTGTAGTAGCTAGATTATCGTTTGTAGTAATGCGGTTTCGTTTATAGTAGCCGAATTTTCGTTTGTAGTAGCTAGATTATCGTTTGTAGTAATGCGGTTTCGTTTGTAGTAGCCGAATTTTCGTTTGTAGTAATGCGGTTTTGTTTGTAGTAGCTAGATTATCGTTTGTAGTAATGCGGTTTCGTTTGTGGTAGCCGAATTTTCGTTTGTAGTAACGCGGTTTCGTTTGTAGTAGCCGAATTTTCGTTTGTAGTAACGCGGTTTCGTTTGTAGTAGCCGAATTTTCGTTTGTAGTAATGCGGTTTCGTTTGTAGTAGCTAAATTATCGTTTGTAGTAATGCGGTTTCGTTTGTAGTAGCTAAATTATCGTTTGTAGTAACGCGGTTTCGTTTGTAGTAGCTAAATTATCGTTTGTAGTAATGCGGTTTCGTTTGTAGTAGCCGAATTTTCGTTTGTAGTAATGCGGTTTCGTATGTAGTAGCTAAATTATCGTTTGTAGTAATGCGGTTTCGTTTGTAGTAGCCGAATTTTCGTTTGTAGTAACGCGGTTTCGTTTGTAGTAGCCGAATTTTCGTTTGTAGTATTGCGGTTTCGTTTGTAGTAGCTAGATTATCGTTTGTAGTAATGCGGTTTCGTTTGTAGTAGCCGAATTTTCGTTTGTAGTAATGCGGTTTTGTTTGTAGTAGCTAGATTATCGTTTTTAGTAATGCGGTTTCGTTTGTAGTAGCCGAGTTTTCGTTTGTAGTAATGCGGTTTCGTTTGTAGTAGCTAAATTATCGTTTGTAGTAATGCGGTTTCGTTTGTAGTAGCCGAATTTTCGTTTGTAGTAATGCGGTTTCGTTTGTAGTAGCTAAATTATCGTTTGTAGTAATGCGGTTTCGTTTGTAGTAGCCGAATTTTCGTTTGTAGTAATGCGGTTTCGTTTGTAGTAGCTAGATTATCGTTTGTAGTAATGCGGTTTCGTTTGTAGTAGCCGAATTTTCGTTTGTAGTAACGCGTTTTCGTTTGTAGTAGCTAGATTATCGTTTGTAGTAATGCGGTTTCATTTGTAGTAGCCGAATTTTCGTTTGTAGTAACGCGGTTTCGTTTGTAGTAGCTAAATTATCGTTTGTAGTAATGCGGTTTCGTTTGTAGTAGCTAAATTATCGTTTGTAGTAATGCGGTTTCGTTTGTAGTAGCCGAATTTTCGTTTGTAGTAATGCGGTTTCGTTTGCAGTAGCTAGATTATCGTTTGTAGTAAGACCAGTTTTGTTTGATCAATCCGAGGAGTGGGATATATTTAAAGTCCGTTCGTTCTTCTTTAGGAAGAGCTACAAACAAAATAACGTTAAAACTATTCACTATAACGTCTATAACCTATAAGCTAGTAGAAATAAGAAAAAAAAACTTCAATTGTCAATTTCGCAACTTGGGAAAAAAAATTTTTTTTTTTTTCTTACTACAAACGAAATTTTTTTTACTACAAACAACTACGAACGATCCTCTTTAACCCCCCATTTTTAAATTTTTGATATTTCAAAGTCGGGTGCTGAGTTTTTTTTTTAGGTGCGATATTTTTTTTTCGGAGTTACTACAAACAAAAAAAATGTTACTACGATCAACTACAAACCCTAATCTATAATATTCAGTAAAAAAAAGTTCGATTTTATTAAAGTCGCAACTTGGGAAAAAAAAATTGTATTTTTTTTCTTACTACAAACGAAATTTTTTTTACTACAAACAACTACAAACGATCCTCTTTAACCCCCAATTTTTAAATTTTTGATTTGTCAAAGTCGGGTGCTGAGTTTTTTTTAAGGTGCAATAGTTTTTTTTCGGAGTTACTACAAACAAAAAAAATGTTACTACAATCAACTACAAACCCTAATCTATAATATTCATTAAAAAAAAGTTCGATTTTTTAAAGTCGGGTGCCAGGTTCACAGAGCCTAATTAGAGCAGTAATAGCTACGAAATAATTTCTAAGCGCTATTTATTGCGTTACAAAATAGCGTCGAATGCTTACAAAAATATAACTCCTTTCCAAATACCACAATGATGTTGCAGTTTCGTGGGATCAATCAACTATTAACCTAAGTTGACACACAGATAACACGCTGAAAGATCGATCTATTTTGAAGAACATTATAATGACTATTTCATATTGAAAAATATATTAGAAGTACATTTATTAAGTAGAATAGTAGTAAAATTATAGTTCACCAAGTCAGATTAAGAAAGAACGGCTTATTTTTCTAGATCTTGTTGTAACTCGTTTACCACGGCACCTTCAAGTTCAAAAAAGTCTCTGACACGTTTATGCACTCCGCTTTTGGCTTCACAACCACAGAACAGAGGTCTATCTTACGTATTCACAGTAGCAAAAATTTTTTGTACCTACATTTCATGCTGACCGTACCAGCGCATACTTCTGTAACGATGTTTGCTAAGTGAGGCTCATGCGCCCGCGGTCATTCCCCATTCCCGCGCGACCACATTCCTACGGGAGCCCGCTTTATGTTAGCCTTGTCTCGGTAATCCTGCCGTCAATCTTTATTTTCTGTATAGCTTAGGCACTGAAAACTGGATTACTTGCGACTTATATCGATAGGACAATAAAATGTTATGTAGTAGACAAATATAAGACAAATATAAGGAGTTAGGTACATTTATTTCATCGTGATTTTCCAGTAACGATATGACATTAAATAAGATTTATACATGCCACAATAAGACTTAAGTAGCAACACTTCATTCTTGCGATATTTATTCCTAGCTTTTAAACTAAATTTAAATCCACTCATCCATAAATATCTTTAATCTATCAAATAATACCAAACCTGTTAGGGCAAATTAATTTTCTTACAACAAATAAATCGAGAGGCATATTTTCGTATTCTAATCAAGTGGCTTGATCTAATGGGGCTGTCACGCTCGCAAGTCGCAATACCTACAAACAACAGATTTATGTAAACCCAATATTTTACGTGTGCGGATCTAAATACTTAAAACCGTGTTTATGAGTATAGTGCAACAAACATAAAGTTGCCAAAACTTTTCCACGTTTACGTTGCAATTTAACTAGCCTTACTCAATATGTCCAAATTGCAAATGTTTCGATAAACTAGGAAAGTAGGAAATACGAGTGACTGTGTAGTAACGTTGATACTGGTGCAGATTAAGCAGCAATCCGTTATTCGGAGGAGTACCATCATAAAGCTTACCAATCGAAGCTTTTTAAAAAGTAATGTGACAAATTTTATTTGTTCCATTGAAGCCAGCTTTTTAGTGTTATCGTACGGCGTACGGACAAGTTTTCATAATGTGAATAAACATAAGAAATGATTTTTTCTTTTGGTTTTATTTGTTCAGTTCTTGTGAATTCAGGGCTCTCCACCTTTTATAATTAACTTCAACGATCTGTTTTCTGATGGGAATGAGCCCAACTTATAATGCGTCTTTCTGGTCCCTCTTTGCGCGTCTATTGAACTTTTACACGCACTAGAGAATTTCAATTCATGAAACACTTTGTGCATGAGAGAGATAATATATTAGATATACGTATTGTACATTAACAATAGAGATCTAAAATAATAAATGCTATAATAAGTACTCGTCTCTTACATAGTTCTGAAGTTCTTAGAGAGAGAAGAAATTAAGTGTTGTCGGAGGCTACGGCGAGTATTAGGTCTTCAGAAACTCAACTTGGTTCCAACCCAACCCTCCAAATTTTTTTTATTTATGACGAGATTGATGAGCAATACTTTTCTCAGCGAGGTAAAGTTTAAAAACAATTTTCTGTTTGTCATAATGTATGTGAGGTAAAAACGTGTAGTCACTGCAATTTGCAATATTTTTTTATGTTAGTGCCTCTCCATTTGGATGGTAAGTGGTCACCACCACCGCCCACAGACGTCATTATCACCAAAAAGTTTAATAATTTTTATCATCTATTTAAATTAATTTTGTATTATTTATATTTACCAAGTGGAAATGAGCTTGCCGACTTCAACGCGAGTCATGATGAACTAACTCTCTTGCGGTCTATCTGATTTCTATGCGTAATTTAATAACGAGTGTTTGCATTGGGACATTGCGGTTTATGTGAATGCTTACACTTGGGAGATCCTGTAGCCTGTAGCCCACCAAAGTGTTGAGTGCTTACTAATATTGCTAATATGGTGTAAATATTTATGTGCTAGATTGTAGGTATTCTCAAAATTTCAAGACTTGAGCAAACCAGGAAATTAACATAACAACCATTATCAATAAACCAAACATTCAAGAAAGCGGCTTAACAAACGTAGTGAAATAAAATGTAAATTTTAATTCACGGCGACGACGTTACTTATGCATAGCGTAACAATTAAACTCATTACTTAACATAAGCCGATGTGCCGATGCGCCCGCGCTGCTGCGCCGCGATTTTAGAAGTAACAGCTAGGGATGTGCAAAAAGTATCGATACGTTTGATCCGATACTTGTGAGTTTGTGAGGTATCGATACTTTTTACAAGTAAAGATACTTTGTACACTTTACGATATTTTGTACGAGTCGACGACCTTTTTTAGGGGTCAGTCTCAAAATCTTATCCATACCGGTGGTTACGAAGTTGCTGGCGCCCTTTTTTCCGTCGTCACTACGTTGTACATACGTTTTTACAGATTTTTTGATTGTATTGAAAAGTATTCAGGTATCGATACTTTTGATACGATACTGGAATCGAGTAAAGTATCGATACTTTTTGAATTCTGCTTAACCCTACTAGTAACACCACGGACCGGTTGCGCAAGCAGAAGCGCGGGTGGCATGTGTTCTCGCATCGTATAATTAATTAATTACATTCTTGCAATACGTAGCTGGGCGACGACTGTCGGGCTTACATTACACAACGTACAACAAAGGAAACACCGCGAACCTGTTACCGATGATTAAAACGTTTGTATCTCAAGCACTTTTACTGTAAGCAAGAAACTGAACATCCATGTTAGTTGCGTAATCGAGTTCGAAGTTCCTGTTACGTCGTGGAAACGTTCCAATGTTATAGTTTTAGAGAAAAGTGCCTTTAAATGCCTACATGAAACAGCGGGTATTTTTGGTTCAGAAAGTTTTTCCTGCACGGATTTAACCATCTTGCTAAGAATGCTAAGAAAAACCGCGTCATTGCGGGAACACAAGTTTGAATTCGATTATAATACGTAATAAGAATAACTTTTTACAAAAAAAGTAACCAACTTCAAAATCGATAAGTATCTACAGATAAATCAAAAACTATCCAGGCGACAAGTAGCACTTTTCGAGTAAGAACAGAATTATCAAAGTCGGTTCACGCAGTAGGTAGGTAGGTACATACATAGTTGTTAGGTATAGTTAGATAAACAGTTTATAAAGAAAAAAACGTCGTCGATTTGAGAAGCTATTCCATGTTTTGAAGTCGGTTAATTTGATCGAGATGATGATTTCATGTTTGTTTTAGATATGATTATTATACTTACGAGGGTGACATAGTCAAATAAATGACTAAACCCTCTATAAATAAATTAAGAATAAAAAAAAAGTCGGTTAAGAAGTGGGGCATTACCTAATCTTTCCACATGAAATAATATGACACGTATGATAATGCAGTTTCTAAAAACATTAATAAAAAGTGACATTACAAGTCAAACAATAGATAGAACACATAAAATATTCACAGTAATACCTATACATATTCAAAGTTGATTCGTCAATTTCTACTGACCGGTCACGTATTGCAGACACGAGAGCCTTAAATTATGCTCTTTCAAATCGTAAGGGATACCTACTGCGGTGAAAGGGGCTCGAAACTCGAAAGTTCTTGTATAAGTAATATGCCCTGTATAAACATTTATATCCTCATTCTTGGGCTATAATGATATTTCGGGATAATTCCATGTTTATTGATCAAATAATGATAATCCTTTATGAGTTCTTTAAATTGATCTGTGTAAAAGGTTTGGATTACATTTTCTACTTGGTCTGCGTTTGCGAACGTGTTTAACTTAGTGGTAGGTATATTTGCCACCTTAAGACCTATACTGACTTATTTCATCTATCTTCTAACATATAAGGGCCTGCCAAAAGTTTTAAATAGGCATCCTTGACTTGCCGAGAATATGAAATTGCGTCTCCGCGCTAAAACAAACTTATTACGCGTGTCCACTAAAAATTTTGCTTGTAAGCAAAATTTACATAACGCACTTTATTTTACTTTTTTAGTTCTCACCGCCAACCTATTAATCTTAGTCAGAAAGGTTGAAAAGCTCGCTTTTTTATGGATTGCCATTAAAACCAATTCAATACCGAAGCGAAAAGAGTATGTATACTTACTTCATTTAAAAGTAAAATTTGGTTATAATTTAACAACTTTAAATTTTGTCAGCTTGTGACAGTTGATAAATTACCGAATACATCTTTTCATAAATCTAAATGCATTGATCTCAATGTCTAAATGACATTGTTTTAGCGTTTTGGGCACAAGTTAAATTTTGGAAGTGATCCAGCGGTTTGATGCCGTTATTGCAGTACCTACCTACCTACGTCCGCCAATTTATTAAAAAGATGTATTATGTTATGTGACAAATGCAGCATTCAAATACAAAAAAATCTGCAATTTTATGGTTTACAATTTACAAGTATGATTAGTGTGATAGAAGTACGATAGATAGAATACAAGTATGATAGATACAGAGCTTCTTTTAAAGGTAGCTTCTTCTTCATAGTCATAATTAGTCATTCCACTCTCCATGTAACGTGGTAATATTAAGTACTTAATGGATCAACTTAAGAGTTCTTTTAAACTCCTCTGTTTTAATGTCTATTGATGTAATTGTCATGATCTAACGACACACACCTTATTGAATTTCCCTTACAAATAACAAGCTAATGTTTCTAGAATATCGTATTTATTTAGGCTTGTTAGTTGATATTCCTGTATTAGGTTCTCAGCTCGGTTGTTGCGCAGTTACGTACGGCGCCATATTGTGTTAATTAGTAAGTAACTCTATCTCTTAATTAAAGTAATTGAAGCTTATAACACGCGGGGTTTAGTTTAATTTTCTTAAAACTTACCAATCAGTTCAGGTATATTTTCCAAAAAGGGTAAAGGATTCTATTAGAGGCCATTGGAAACTAATAACAACTAACAGGACTAACTGTCATTAAAAGTTCCCGTCCAAGTCTTCACAGTTATTAACAAACTAACCAACTAACATTCTATTGTCAACTGCTAACTGCACTAACCATCCTAGTCGATAAAGGTGACCAGCAACTTTCATAAGGACCTTGGGCCTGGAATATGAACATGCATGAGACATCGCTTTTTAGATCGAGGATATTGTTACCACATTGTGCATATTCCGTTTTTGCGGAAAATGATGGGAATAATGAAATATAGTTGTCTTACGCACCGCGCACACTTAGTATCTACTTAGTCATTTAATATTTTAATGACAAGATGCAACTAGATTTTTAAATATGAAATGGATTTATTAAAATATGAAAGATTATTTGAGGGTATTGAACAAGCTGTACGCTCCAGGCTCAAATCTGTTGTTCTCCTTTAGCCTTGTTCTAGGTCGGTCACAGTTGTCAAGGGCGACAGCGGAAGGCTTGATGGTGCTACATGCTAATTTCCTACCTTAATTCCATAAAAAAAGTAATTTCGTGTTGTAATGTTAATGTGTTTTGTTGATCGCGAAACGACGTGTGCATTGCGCCGTGATCAGAAGAAACCCGGCATGAATTTTGCAGTAAGCTTGTGTAACGAATAAACCAATGCTTTTTATCACAGCTGCATTAAAGGAAGCTTTATCTTGCTCGGGAAAAATCTTTTAAGAGGATGAGTTTCTTTGCACAATGTATATCATTTATGTTAGTTTTTTAGTGTTTTTATGTATGATCAACGGGTGCTAAGTTCCGCTGTCCGGTCTGTCTGTCTGACTGTAACAGATTGGACCTCGAACCGTAAAAAGTAGACAGATATTTGGATTTTTTACGGAATGTCTTCATTAAATTTAAAAGCCTACTTATTTAAGCTCCTAATACTTGAGTATGCAATAAAACTTGTATAAAGAAGTATAATTTGATGTCTGATGGTTTTTGTCTTAGTAAAGTGCCTATTTAATTTTATTAGTACTAAGCTATAATGTCTATCGTTTCAGGAACTGCCTGTTGCATCTAGCGTATCTATCTGATCAGTTTAATGATTTGTTTTGACTTAAATCTTGGAGCGCACTCCACTCCATTTAACTTAACTGTTATAGCCTTAATTAGTTGTCCGTGCGCCCTTTATATTTTATAAGTTAACCGTCAGTAAATCCTGTGTATAGTCTAGCCAATTACACCTTTACAACTGACTCCATTTGAGTAAGAGCTTTAGATTACTGTCTCAATGGCTGTAGTTGATAGCTCGGCGTTATTTCATCTCTGCGTGGTTGATGATGGTTTTAACTATAAGATGGCCATTGAATTGACAGAGTAGGTAAAGTAATATACCTTTATGATTCCCACTGGAGTCGTGGCTACAATACACGCACTAATGTATATGTATTATCGCCACTTTACAGTCGTTGTGTCTTTTAGAGTTGCCGATTTCTATGGGGGTTAGAACACGAAGTTTGTCGGCTATTTAGTTTGGCAGACAAAACGTAAAACACGCCATCGAAGTTTTGTACCAAACTTGTATACCTACAAAGGAGGTAAAGTCTTAGGCATGGTCCGTCAGGAGACTTCTATTAAACAACATATTATATCTACTTACTAACTTCTAGTAGGTACGCAAATTATCTTTGTACCTACTCATAACATTGCAAATAGAGCCAATAAGCTCAACGTGCAGTACTTAGATTGCTGTAAAACTCATCTACAATATCCTCGCTGTCCGAATGAAGCTTTCTCTCGATCGGGAAGACGATCGCAATCGCGATATCTACCATCTTGTCCGAGTTCAGGTGCTGGCCTATTGATCCTCTGAGTTCAAATTGAACAGACCACCACTGTGAATCATTGTAGGTCAGAAAGATACTTACTCCTTAATGCGGTTTTGTCACTACTTTTTATTCAGTTTATTTTTTATCTAAATTACCTGTGATAGGTACCTATATTGGTATCAAGCCCCCCCCCCTTTGGGCTTCTATAGTACGCGACAGGTTGACATGGCATTTTTCAATTGATGTGGCATCTCATAGATTAGGTTTATATCGATATTTTTTCCACGCAACAAAATAAGAGTAGCATTAATAAAATAAGGTTTATTTTACCTAAGTCAAATGTAAATTAATCAGATTCAGTTTCGGCTATTGTTGTACTATAGCACTTATGACTACACTTAAACTAATATTGTTGATAGATAGACAAGTAAATATTTAAATAATTTTCATGTAAGTAGATAAAATGTAAGCTAGTAAGAATATTTACAACTATGTTGTTATAGAAAAAGAATATTATATTCATCACAATCACAATGTGAGTAAGATTAAAATCGATAAACGCGGTCCATATGGGCTCGTGCATCACTAATACTCGTACTAAGGGGCGCGCGGGTGACGTGCGGTACGCGGGATGTCCCTTCCCCCGCATCTCACCTCATACCCCGAATGCCATGTCGACCTGTCGCGTACTGTACCTACTGGTGAATAGGTAAAATTGACAAAGTAGGACTAATGTAGGTACCTATACAAATTTTTATTAATTATACACACAACACAATCTAAGTAGCAGCTAATTAAAAATTATTAATTTTTATCATGAATTAGGAAGAAGGTATTTTTTACTTACGTCTTATATTACGTAAGTATGTTCACACGGAAGTGAAATTCAATGGTTATTTTTATTAAATGGATACTAATTCATTGTCATGCCCTAGCTCCTTTTCTTCCGTTTACCTACATTATATTATACTACGGACAAATTGAATAAATTGGCATATCCTGTCTGTGTTAAGACCCCCGCGAATGTAACGGATCCATTGTCAACGGTTTCAAAAGAAGTAATAAGATCAAACCAACATCTCTATCGTCACAAATAGTTGAGCAGTCGGGCAATTGTCGCAAATCACTGGCAGACAGTAGGAAGTCGGAATCGCGATGCAATGCAACTTTTTGCTCCCTACTAACAACGCAATTTACCTATTCTAGAACAATGAAATGTTCAACATGAAGTGAAAGCAACTATTTACTGCATATTCTTGCGAAACGTGACAAATAAAAACGTTCTAGTTACGTAGGAACATAAAATGATAGAAATATTACAGGACATTGTTGTTTATAGGCAGCATGCCCCCATAGATTTATCCATTTGTAATTTTTACAAGTGAAAGAAAATAAAAAATACATAATTTACAATTATTTATTTACAATTTACAAATTCACCACCAATTGCCAAACTTTATTTATTTCACTGATTGTACCTACTTAATTACATATATCGTAATTCACCTGCCTAAGTTCTTACACTGTGCCTGCACAGACCTACTATCTTACCTGTCTGGGCACAAATTGAAGCAGTAGAACCACGTGGAATAGGTCTTCCTCGGAGTCTTAGTAGTTAGGCAGGTACTAGTAGGTCAAAATAATATGACCCTGAGGAAACAGCCAAATTTATATGCCATATGACAGAACATACCTACCTTATAGGTATTTTTAACAAATAAGGTTTAAAATTGTTTTGATTGTTTTATGTAAGCAATCATTCTGTTTATACAAACAATTCATATAGTCGTAGTCGCATGGCGAGATCTTGCAAAAGGCAATCATGGTGAAGGCGGTCTCACGAGCTAGGACTAGGATAGTCGTGCACTCATCTCGCAAACTCAATAAATAATGCGTACAGTCAATTACAATAAATATTGACCCCTTTCAAGTAACTTTGTTCCACTCAGTACAATAAAACTGTTAGTGTGGGAATATCCGCTTCTTTCCGTGCATAAATAATGATAAAATCTTTTTAGAAACGTTCGGAGTCAAGAGAGTCAAGGCACTAGCCTACAACTCATGTTATAAATTATAAATATAGTTATTATACTTCTGTAATCCGGAGGCTTATGGATATTAAATCCGTTCTGATGTCTACTTTAGATAATTCTTAGAACATTTATTTGTGTCATTGACATCCATTTTACACTGAATCTTTATAATAATTGTTTCTGTAAATGATTAAGACAAAATTATTTTTAGTTATATTTTACCTTCATTGTTTGATAAACTTGTGTGTTACTTACACTAAGTTGGTAAACATCTTTAATTTAATTCAGGCATTATATTTAGATATATTTATATAATAGCTAGCTAGCCAGGCAGGTTTCAGAGAAAGATAATAGCAATGATGACCAAATAATATGCTTAATTTAGGTACTTAATTATCCCTTAGATGCGTTTTTGTTAAATGTTTTGTCAAATGTGTACGGTACATTAACAGAACCACAAACTTAATATGCGTTTATAGGCGTAGGTACTTACAGTCACAGAGATCACATATCTTAAAAGTAAATTAATCCACCACAAAAGGGAAAGTTTCACATGGTTCTCGTCTGAACAGTCGGTTGTTATTGATTAACCAACTACCTAGGTACTTGACAATAATGGCGAATGTTGGTAATTCTTGCTTAGTAATTAAAAATTTAACTTTGAAGTAAAGCTTCAACTTTTTCTTTCATTGCGTTCAATTACGTAAGTAGGTACGTTATGTTAATAACATGCATATAATAATGTCAAGGCTAAATTATTTTAAATATTAATAGCCTCAAACGAGTCGGCGAGTCACCAAGTGGTAAGTGGTCGCTGTCGGCCGTGGGCTGAAGTAACAGCATCAACATCGATGTATTGCCATCAAATAAAGAAGGTAGAGGAAAGAAAGATAGCTCCCAGGCACTAAGCTACACGACCACGACAATTCGTTTGACGACACACTAAATCAGGAAGGTTATATTTATTCAGCAAACTTTTGTCGCCTCCTAGGCTCCGAGACTGGTCTGCCGATTAGAGTCAACATACTGGGCCGACCCAATGCGGCCACAGAATCGTACGTGGATACTTAAAGAAGACGGAATAGATAATATACCTACCTAAGTACATTTTATTTAACTCTTCTGTGGAATATTCCATTAAGTAAACCTACTCTTTGAAAAATAATGTAACGATTATCGTCTGCTAATGAACTTACTCCCCTAGTGTAGTCCCTATTTGAGTCTTGTTCTAGGATAGTCAAGGTTGTTATGGGCAGCACTGCAGCGGAGGGGTCGTGGTGGACTTTTACTATTTACCGATATACTTACTGTGCATTAAAATTGACTAGACACCCACGACTTTTAACACGGAGAATAAAAAATAAAATCTTTCTATGCTAATTAATCTACCTAAATAACTATTTGAACACATACAGATAAGTAGGTTTGCTACTCACAGATATTTACGAAACCTAACCCTCATAAAGATAATTCATAAATTTTTTGATAAGATCAATTGAAATATATGATTACTAAAAACCATTACAATAAAAACTAGAAACGGCTGTATGAATAATATAATTATAATAAATAAGTGCTAGAAATTTCATTGTAATAACCTACCTTTCCGTATTATTTATGCAATGTTTGTGGTAATTGCTTGCATATTCATTGCGTAATTAATAATTATATTACATCAAATCGTAATAACAAATGCACTATCTATGGCGATGTTAAGTATATCTGATAAAGAAATCATCTCTGTGCTTACTTCTTAGCTTCTTACGTGCTCACTAACCGGTTGGAAGCGCAGGCGCGCGCATTGCAAATCACAATTATTTACTCTTACACAAAAACTAAATAACACCCTACCAATTGTTACATTTTACGATTGAACGAATTGCATTGACCTCTGAAATCAGTTGAAAATATCAACTGAATTTATTCAATTGTATATTAATAAGACAGAACTATTGACCTACTTGGAGGTATTGAATTATGATTTTTACATCAGACCTATAATAGTTATTAAAGCACCTATAATGTCGCTATACCACATGCGAAAACGAAACTTCAACCTTCAAGTGTAGGACGGACCTTAGCAAATGATTATGCGAAGTTTTCGACTAAGGGTCAATTTACATTGCCGCGGAATGGAAGGGAAGCGAATTTTTGCAACGAAATTCTACATAGCATAATGAACTTTATATCAATTGTGTAAGGTACAAACTAAAGACGAGCCGAAAAAGAGGTCGCGCGTCTTCCGGGGAATCCCCGCGCATTCTCGAGAATTCCCTCTTTTTCGGCTCGTCTTTAGTTTGTACCTTACACAATTGATATAAAGTTCATTATGCTATGTAGAATTTCGTTGCAAAAATTCGCTTCCCTTCCATTCCGCGGCAATGTAAATTGACCCTTAGGTTCGCGCGCATGTGAGTGAACGCGGTAACAATAAATGGTGTAATTCTATCAACTACCTACCAACTTTTGAGTTTCAGTCATGGTCATACAGATCTTGTCCAAAGGAGGACCTTTTTAGCTAATAGTGGAGAAATAAGCAGATGAATCACCGGATGGTAAGTAAGTGGACATCAATAATATCATAGTAAAATAGTGATAACATCGAAGCTTTGCCGATCAAAAACTACAACAGTACTCAAGATATTACTCATGCAGGTGATGTTGTAAAAGGGCAGATTGACAGAGAATTTTTAAACAAACTCAATGAATAGCTGGAGAACAGGACGCTGTTTATTACAGATTTCTAGGTTCTTTCTCGTCCACATATTACGACTGCGGGAATTTTCATTACGCACAGATAAAAGCCATCGAGGGGAACTTTTGTAGGATATTCATTCCGAATAGATTAAATAGTACCATCCTTGCCAGAAATGTGAAAGAATCTATCACTAGTAAACCTCGGCAATAGATGAGAAAATAGTGACTAAAAGGCACACCTGTGGTGCTTTTAATTATTGCCTGAATGACCATTTAAGGACTCCTACAAAACCTGTCCATTAGCGTAGCCATACTAAGATGCAATATGACATTTGAAAAATATTTACATAATGTTAAACTTGATCTCAGTAGGTTATTCACATGTATGAGTTCTGGGTGTTCAAATTATCGAAAAAGTACAGTATCCAAAATGTGCTTTAAAGGTAAAAAATATTGCGGTAGGGAAGTTGCGGTTTCGTCAGTATACTTGATAGCTTTTCACACATAGCCATGAAAGAAAGCATCGTGAGAAAACTCCGTGGCTTTGACACGATAGCCCTCAGTGTTATACAAGATAGGTACAGCAGTTGTATTTTGAAGTTATTGATACAAAAAGTCTTAATTAAAAATTACCTGTGAGATTTAATAATGAGCGCGCTTCTTGTACATAGAGCAAAAAAATTGCCATTAAAAAGCTCTCCTGTACATCTAATATCTTTAAACGAGCAATTCTTGTATATTTATTTATTTATTTTCACGATCTCGGAAACGGCTGCAAAGATTTTCATGAAAGTTACAGATTAGGGGGTTTTCGGCTCAAGGAATCGATTTATCAAGGTCCCAGGTTCGAGAAAAGCTCGGTTCCCGAGATAAAGAGATTTTAAAAACATCATACTGACGCCATCTATGAAACATTAGGATAACTTCTTTGAGGTACTGTTTGTAAACATCATACTGACCTGGAGCACTGGTGTCTTTGGGAAAGTTGTAGGTCTGGTTGAGACCTACATTTCCAATGACAGCTGTCAAACTTCGAACCGAGATATCCCGGCAACGGCTGCTTCTGGAGCACTGGTGTCTTTGGGAAAGTTGTAGGTCTGGTTGAGATCTACATTTCGGATGACAGCTGTCAAACTTCGAACCGAGATATCCCGGCAACGGCTGCTCCTGGAGCACTGGTGTCTTTGGGAAAGTTGTAGGTCTCGTCAAGACCTACATTTCCAATGACAGCTGTCAAACTTCGAACCGAGATATCCCGGCAACGGCTGCTCCTGGAGCACTGGTGTCTTTGGGAAAGTTGTAGGTCTGGTTGAGATCTACATTTCGGATGACAGCTGTCAAACTTCGAACCGAGATATCCCGGCAACGGCTGCTCCTGGAGCACTGGTGTCTTTGGGAAAGTTGTAGGTCTCGTCAAGACCTACATTTCCAATGACAGCTGTCAAACTTCGAACCGAGATATCCCGGCAACGGCTGCTCCTGGAGCACTGGTGTCTTTGGGAAAGTTGTAGGTCTGGTTGAGACCTACATTTCCAATGACAGCTGTCAAACTTCGAACCGAGATATCCCGGCAACGGCTGCTCCTGGAGCACTGGTGTCTTTGGGAAAGTTGTAGGTCTCGTCAAGACCTACATTTCCAATGACAGCTGTCAAACTTCGAACCGAGATATCCCGGCAACGGCTGCTCCTGGAGCACTGGTGTCTTTGGGAAAGTTGTAGGTCTCGTCAAGACCTACATTTCCAATGACAGCTGTCAAACTTCGAACGGAGATATCCCGGCAACGGCTGCTCCTGGAGCACTGGTGTCTTTGGGAAAGTTGTAGGTCTGGTTGAGACCTACATTTCGGATGACAGCTGTCAAAATTATTAACGTTGAATATTTATTATTAATGATGCCAAAGAAGTATAACTTCTTACGTGCGTACATAAGTACACGCAATTCTTTTTAAACTCATATTATGTCGGAAAGATCGAAGAACATTATTCATATTTTATCAGTATGCGATTCATACTAAATATAATTTTCAACCGAGCAAAGCTCGGTCAACCAGGTACTATAAGTTTGTACGCGACAGATCGACATGGCTTCCGGGGTATGAGGTGAGACGCGGGGGAAGGGACACCCCGCATGCCGCACCACACCCGCGCTCGCCATAGTATCTAATAGTAATGCGCGAGCCTATATCGACCGCGTTTATCGATTTTAATTTCACTCACATTTTTGTTTGTTGTTATGTTTTAAAATTACTACGGTAGCTTTAGATTTTATGATAGAAGTCGGAGATACTAGTGACGAAGAGTCACAAAGTGCTTGTAGCGATGTTAGTATGAGCTCATTTGATATTGATTGCGATTAATAAAATATATTTTTTAACAACATAGTTGTAAATATTTTTACTAGCTCATTCCGTATCTACATGAAAATTATTTAAATATTTCTTTATCTGTATATCAACAATATTAATTTAATGTAGTCATAAGTTCTAGTACCACAATAGCCTAAACTGAATAAATCTGATTCATTTTCATTAAACTTTATTTAATTGATGTTACTCTAATTTTGTTGCGTGAGAAAAATATCGATATAAACTTTATCGATATAAGCCACATCACTAGAAAAAAGCCATGTCAATTTGTCGCGTACAACTTATACTTAAATCGCTAACAAAACACTACATTACCAAAAGTTACAGATTTACTTACCGATTAATATTTGTTGAATTAACTGATTAGTAAATACTGTTTTTTAAAAAAATGTAGAAGAGTTTCTGTAGAAAGGAGCATAAGTTTTAACGTGAGACCTTGGTAAAAGGAATAGCTAAACGGATGACCTAAAATAACAGGAAGCTATTAGATATTCGGGTCACGTTCTACAATGGTCTTCAAAAGATTATTTGATGGAAGATAATATCTAGAACAAAGATTATATTTGTCCAAAATGAGAATGAGATTTTTGCTGAGACCGTTTAATAGGTTAATCAAGGAAATATCTTACATTTTTACATTTTTATGGTATAATTTAAAAGTTCTAAACTTATTACATACTTGTCTACTTTCAAAAGTAAAGGAAAGCCATCGAAAGTGCATTAGACATCATCTGATAGTGTTTATGTTTCTAGTTGATGATTAATTAGTTGCATACTGCAATCATTCTGGGCATCGACTTGGAAAATCTCGTTGAATTTGAAGCGATACGATGGTGAAAACATAATTGGTACCTCCATGACGCCATAAGCTATAATTATGGATACTTATTTTAGTATACCATACCGTACCGAACTCTTCTTTCGTTGAATATTATAAATTATAATTGTCCAACCGAAACGTCGGCTTCGGGTCTATTCCGACATTTCGTTGTTGTATCCTTTTTTGTACAGCGATGGGACATTGACATTGACACTATTTCTTCTCAGCGGGCCCATGGGTCAAGTGATACCAATGTCAACACGGATATTTCACGGATTTCTTTTTCCTATGCAGGTCTTATTACTTTTGGCTTGGATTACTGTCAAGATTGATACTTTAGGTTTGGATGGTAAATAAAAGTTCAGTGCACATTTTTATGCCGTCCCGGTGGGACATGATAAAAACTTTTATCAGTCACTCGAGATTTCACCGGATCATATAGGGGGATTGGATGGTTAATTTTGTATTAATGTTGGGCCGGAGATCGGAGATCGTAAGTTATTATAGCATCACTATAATAATTTGTGAATTTAATGTGCAGTAACTTAGTATCCAGCATACTTTCTACCTAACAAATAATTTGAGTTTGCATGCTCTAGCAGTCTAGACCCAGATCTTCAAGTTAACCGTTATAAATTATTAAATTTTTATTAAAAAACCGGATATGACTTGTGTTGACATAGCGTCGTGAGGACTGTGCGGTCCCGTTAGACTCTTTAGTACATAGTATCTCAATGGTTAAACTTTAGAGGACAAAGCTAACTATTTATGCACTTCCCAATCACGAAACAAACTAAGTATAAGAATAGACCGAAAATCCACTTAGGTACCGTTCTAACTTAATTTATGATTATGATAATAATATGGTAACAAATATGGTAAAAATGCATTACGTAAGATTTTAGATGTCAGAAATGATATTATAATTATGTTCTTATCGTAGAACGTAATCAGTTAAAAACACTTATTAATGGGCAACAATACAGTTACGAGATAAAACGATTCGTGTCACGTAAAGTTCATAAAATCAGTGCGTGAAGAATAGAAGGGAGAAGACTGGGTCAGTGCCCTTTATTGTGTTGGCCGGACAACAGTTTTGCGCTGTGATGAACAGTTGTAGCCCTGCCGAGCACGCCCAGAGTATCAGCTATAGCCATCTCGGTATGAACACTGCCTGTTAGAACCTCATTCATCCCAAGTCACGGCTCGCAGGTTTTAAAATCGATAAGACAACGTTGTAATGAGTGCAGATGCAATCTCCCGTCTACAAAATGAAATTTTGCAGTCGCAAACATTCACGCTATAAAAAGTCGATGATCTAATAAATTACAGTGCCCAGTCCAACAGGTTAGCTGCTATATCTACTTGATATAGTTTGTGAGAATCACACAGTCTAGTTTATTTGCATATTGCAAAGCTTGTACCAAGAAGGTAAGGATAAGGACCAAACTCGCTAGCAAAATATGTTATATTCGAACATGTACTCGAAGAATAAATTTAATAGGCATACTTTTGCTTAAAAAATAATGGTAAGTAGTTATTGGATATGCATCAAGGAAGCAAAAACAAACAAGTAAAGCAATAGGCCTGAATTTAATGAAAAAGGGTACCTACCTATTCAACACTGCATAAAGGAAACGGAAATCCCTCTTTTTGAAATGACTCTTGAACGGTTTACTTTAGAAGGATGGTAGCTGGCTAAAAAGATGTTCCCTTCTAAATGAATAAATAATAAGGAGACAAGCTTAACAACAAGGCCTGTCCTGTCCTACTGCCTTACCTATGCTTTGTTCGTTGTTCAGCAGGGTGCACCTACAGATTCGGTGATTAGCTAGGATTTATTTTATGGATGGATAGAGTTGATTTCTTCCTACATATTTCTCTCTTTTCGTTCTTCTTGTTGTGACAGCTGCAAGCTGAACACTATTTCATTACCAACTGTTGTCTACTGAGAAATAATTTATAGTACGTTCACTCGAATCTAAAGACTGTCCGTTCTTATCTCTAATCAGTAACACCCTTACCTTTTGAAGAAATATTAAGGAAAACATGAACTTTGGATAAAAATGTTATAATTATAATGTCCTTATGACGACGAATTTTGAAGATAAATGTTCGCCCATATTTGTATCATGTGTCATTAGGTGTCGATATTCAGTCTACTGCGACAAATCTTTTGTTTAATTTTTTCATTGTTATGATGAATGATGATTAATTCTGGTCACCTTCATTGCATCGGTATGCTAATTACGTCATAAAGCCATAATAGTATGAGATAATTTACTCACTCGTCGCGTACTCCCGCTAGCGTTGCTGGCAAGACTCTCTGCATCATAATGACGAGAGAAGGCGTAGGAGCCCGGATGGTCCCGGGATACACATTGCCCCATAAGCTCGCTCCCACGGACACCAAACAGTTAACAATGTCACATCTGTTTTAGTCACTCACTCATCGCGACCGTTCATCAATTAACAAACGAATCCAACTGCAAAAAAAGCCTTATAATAACTCCAATGTCGACTAAGCTCAAAGGTCTTAACTTGAATGATTTTATTCCGTTGAAACATGTTAGTTTTTATTGAGCTTAATTAGTCAAACTAGGAAGCGACATTATCTTGTGTTATTTAATGTAATAATTAAATTAATGTTGGTTGAAGTGTGTGGTATATTATTACTCGAAAATAATAATAATTCAAAGATTTACTTGAGTCTTTGTTTGGGTACTTTTTGTTGTCAGTTTTAATGACCATATTTTTTGCTTTCTGTAAATTATCAGTTTTGGGAACAATGCAGGACGGTGGGTAGACGAATAGTGCAAGGGAAGGATGGTTAGGTACAACTGAAATTTTAAGTTTTTTCAAAATTTACTAGGTATGCCAAAGACTTGAAAGCAGAGAAAAATTCAAATTCCTCTCAAACCAAAACAACAGATAATGCTCATTCCTTTCTTGTTTCTTTTACGATAAGTATATTACAACACTGACTGTAACGTATTCTAGATAGGACAGGTGTAAATTTTGATATAACGACCTTCACTTCTCACGTGTGATCGAGCTTGCATTGGTCAAGCGTGCGCGGTACCGGTGTTTGGATAAAGAATGCGCACGCGCAGCGCGCACTGCGCCCGGATTGCGACTGGGGCCCGGCCGCCCGGCCCGGCGACATGCACATGCCCGGCCTGGGCTTGAGAGGTCTGCCTGAGCGTGTCCAACGTACAATGCGCTAGCGCAGGCTCGACCGGCAAAAGTGTACGAGAGCTTAATGTGAATTCTCTCACTAATCTCTAGGTATCATTTTCGTATGCGACTCAACGCGACGCGAGTCGCGACGCTGAGGCATAAGTATCTTCTGTGCGTAACTCGATCGTCTTCATATTTTACCGTTCATATCATTTTGCAAGTCGTCACATCAACTACCAGACTGATATCGGTTTGCTTTTATTGAAATAATAATATCTCCTGGACCCTCCTGTGGTTTGTTTGCCGCACCACAAGAGCACGCCTTGCACGCCCGCTTACGGAGGTCCTGTTAAGATTGCTCATACAAGAGATAGAAGCCGAGACGTTCCAATTACACCAGTATACAAATTCCAATAAACAAATTCCAGGTATACTTACTTATAAGTATTTTGGTAATGGTATTCGATTTCAAAACCATTCAAACAGAACAACTCTTGCGAGACTTAATATCGACTAATAGGTAGGTATGTAAATACGAAATTTATTTTAAATAATCATTTTCACATTCCTTCTTACTAAACATTAAGTATACCTAAACCATAAAAGTTTGCGGTTTCACTCTCGTGGTAATCGTAAGACGACAAAATACCATTCAAATTTTCTTTTGAGCTTCTCAAGGTCTAACTACATCGCACTACGTAGGAGAAAAACAAACAGACAAACTTACTTACGCATTATTAATATTATCTGTCGACGTATAAACAAAGACCTATTAGACATTTTTTATACCTGAGCTCCTCGCCTAACGTACCCGACAGCTGTTGGCTGACTCATTCATTGATAGTCAACAGGTCGCGAGGAGCCGAGGACGCGATGACATCAGGTGTCATGACAACTTTATGTTAATTTTGCTTAGGATATCGATGTTTAATGGATGTTTCTCTAATAAATAACTAAGTATAAGTGTGCCTGATAAAAGTTTAAAAACAAGTTCGGGGTTTTGGGAGAGAAACGGATATCATCAGCCATAATAACATCAACTATATTAAACAAGAAATGTTTAAAACACCAGGTAACTGCCCGCGATTCACAATTCGCATCGAAAAACCTTGTTTGAGTACCTTACCTACCCACACCACACTCGAAAAAATATTGGAGACATGTTTTTACAATTCTTCAGACAGGATTCATAAAATTGGCATAAGGTAGGTACCTGCGGCGAAAATAAGGCCTAGCTAAGCATGAGCTAAGCGGGAAATCAAATAAATCAAAACTATTTATACGAATCAACAAGTTTTAATGTAAATTAATCATTTATATCAATTAATTATTATAAATGAAAAACGGTAACATCTGCTATAAATATCGTCTAGATTAAACATTTTTAAAAACACTGTCTCTAGGCCTTATTAAACTATGGTAGTATAATAAGGCCTAAGATATTTACCTACTAAAATTGAATAAAATAAACTTCTAATGTTTGGTAATTGAGATCCATATAATAATAGCAATGCGAAAATCAAAGTAAACACTTAAAAATAAGTTTTTAAGCTATTGCATAGCTTTTATCGCGGGCCTTGGGCGCCGGGACCGAATGCAAAAATTTCGTAACGAAAATTTATTACACCCTACACACAGACATAGTTACTATGTCTATGCACCCACACATCGATAAATACCAGAACTTTTAACTGAGTTAACTAACTTTTACTTTATAACGGCTAAACCGATTTGGCTAATTTTAGTCTTGAAATATTCGTGGAAGTTCAGGGAAGGTTGCAGCGATGAGAAAATATGAAAAATTGCGAGGAAAATCATGAGGAAAATACTAAAAATGATTTCCCCTCAGATTATAGAACCAAAAGGCAGATGTAGTCGTTCTAGTATAAAGTGAAGCTACCAAAGCAAATACAAAATAAAAAGCTAATACAATCTCGTGTCAGTACTAAGGAATGCGTCAAATAGCATAAACGTCGCAAATGTCAAATTTATTAAAATAATTTTATCAGCTAAAATGCCGTCTTGCATTTTTAAACTCTGTAAAAGTTGTTCGCAAAACCAAAGAAAAGGATATGGAATGTCTTTTCACAGGTAAATCTTCATTATTTTATTATTTATTTAAAATAATATTTTTGCGGTCCGCTCGGAACACAAAACCTCAACAATCATTCGTTTCTAGAACAGCTTTATATTAAAATCGGTTACCCTAAATTTGGGGAAATATGCATGGGCTATTTGAGCACTGGTTGATTTATAACGAAAAAAATATAAAAGTAAATAGTTTTATTTATTTAAACCTAAAAATCAGGAAATACAGCCAATAATTAGCATTTTAACATAGGCAAACCGAGTTATTTGAAAATGTCACGTTTGCCCTCGATAAATGTATGATGAATATTATAATAATATTTTAGTTTCTGTTTAGCCTACTCACTAAAATGATTTCAATTAAGTATAATGTTTGCAGATTACCGACAGATGCTGTAACAAGAGAAAAAATGGGTTCATATTATTCGGAAGCGCAGGCAATATATTAATTGGCTGCCATTCAAATTTTGCGTGATTTGCTCATTACATTTTAGTGAGGGTGACGTGTATCTCACTAAAAAAGGACGTTGGTTGATTAAAAAGCATCGAAACCGAATTTTTGTTTTAATAAATATGTTATTATTTATATTTTGATGTTTTTTATTAAAAATATCTACCCAAAGAAAAAATCCATAGGTTAATTAAAACAATTAAACATATTTAAAAAATTAACTTATTTAATTCAATATATTAAAAGGACATTTATACATATTATAATGTACTTTTTGATACCTAGTGATATAATTAAAATCAATATTATTATTACGTCATTTAATAAAACTTAATTTTTTGTCTGTCTCTTTAAAGTTTTGTGCATTTGTTCCGCCTAATCACAGGAACGGCTTAACAAATTTAGATGCAGTTTTCACTGGCGTATTCTAATGAGCGTGGGTTAACATTTAGTGTTTGTTTTATTTGAAGCGGTTCAGAAATAAAAAAAAATCACGTCAATTTAAAGAATACCATCCCTCATATTTTATCGATTATGGGCTTACGGGATTGGAAACAAGGTCGTTCAGCCCCCCGATTCTGCTAATTTATAAATGGATAAATTGGGTCTCAATTGAATTGTTGGACACATTTTGTATGGGGAATATGTCAAAAATGTGTCAAATTATTCAATCGAGCTGCAATTGAAGCATTTAAAAATTAGCAGAATAAGGGCCCAGTAGTAATAAATAATTTGCCAATTGATTTGTGCATAATGTTTTAAGTTAGTAATATGGCGATCAATGTTTACAAAATTGCGGGAGATTATGACTTTTCATTTGGCAACCTCACACACACAAAGAATTACGTATCCATACGGTGCACCGCTAGTTGACATTAAGGTTGTCATGCACACATAGCGAAAAAGTGACTTCACTTTATTCGTTGCTTTTCTTTGCGAATGTTACATCTGCCTTTTGGTTCTATAATCTGAGGATTTCCCATACAAATCTTACCTGTCAAACATTTGATTTTCGCCCCGTCGGTTCGGTGTTTTAAGAATAATTACATGTAGATCTGGATTAAATAAGGCGTTGGAATCGACAACATGTATTTATAATAGTCGAATTATCGCGTATTTAGATTTAAAACATACAAAATAATAACATGACATAAAATAATGACACTATATTAATGACTTGAGGGTGATAGAGACAGTGCCATACAGGCAAGGCAAACTGTAAGGCACTGTCTCTGTCACCCACACGTCATTCACGCGCCAAAAGGTCGTTGTAGGACTTAAATGTCAAATGACAATTTTCTTTTTAAAAATAATTATTTTGTCAACTGAAATAGTTCTTATGCTTTTGTTCAGAATATTTAAATCTTCTTTGCACAAATTAAAGCATTATCCGTTTCTAATAAAGATTAAAATGTCTTGCACCTATAATGTGACGTTATGATGTATGTATTCTTAACAATTAGGCTTACGTCATTATTATGCGTCTCTTTCAGTGATATTGCCTATGAACTTTGATGTAACTTTTGATAACTAGGCAACTAAATGAAAACGGCCCACTGTAAAACAGTGAATATCTGTACTCGTATAATTTGTGTAAAAAGTGTTTTAAATATGAATAAACAAAGTGCATTTATTAATGAAGAAAGTCACGAAAAAATTGTGAAAGAAAATGAGTTATTACTATAAATACATTCATTTTATTATTATTATCACAAATGCAGTAGGTATTATTTTTTGTTTTGTTAATTTATATATAATGATATGCAATAGCTTTACCGCGGCAGTCTCCGAGTGCCACACGTTTTTTTTCTTTAAATTAGGAATAATATGGACTCTCAAATTCATCATCGTCCTCCTCTGTCAAACATACGCCCTCCTCGTAGTACAACTTGCTGCATTTATAACAAATTCTCATAGCAGTCTCTTAGTTCTGCTTACATGCGTGTCAGTAGGTATCAGCTTTCTCTGTTCTCTTTATTCCTGTCTACTTTTTCGTTTTTTTATCATTTTTGACGTCTTTTTCTATTTTACTTTTTTAACTTTTATTTTTACTAAACTTTTAACTAAGGTCTATGATAACAGGAATTCCTCTATATTGTGTTTCTTCTTATTGTTAGTGTATTTTACATAGGCATTCAAAGCTTATATTATTGTATTTCTCGAAATGCCGCCACCAAGTCGTTTTCAGTCCACAAAGCTTGCTTGGAGCGTATTGTGATTATAAGTTATCCCTAAAACCATAAGTCAATAAGAAAATAGTTAAAAAAAAAAAAATCAAAATATGTTTTATTGATCATAATTTTGTACATGATTTGTGGGGCCCTGTCTCCCAGAAAAGCGTGAGCTGTGGCCTGGGAGGCAGTTCCTTCCCAATTTTTGTTACAATTACAATTATGATTTTAAAAAACAATGCAAAAGTAATAGTAATGGATCAATATAGTTATTTTTACAAAGCAAAAGATAAGGAAAGAAAAAGTATAATTTTGCTACTATCTGTGTGTGTGTGTGTGTGTGTATGTGTGTGTGTGTTTGTGTTTGTGTGTGCGCGTGCGCATGTGTGTGTGTGTGTGTGCGTGCGTGCGTACGTGTTGTGTGTGCGTGCGTGGGTGTGTGTGTGCGTGTCAGTGTATGGCTAAAATGTATTATCCAACAATTTTTCAGTATCATCATAATTAAGCGTGCGCAACCATTCTTTGATTATTTCTTTGATGCTATAATTCGATACGCTATTGCATTTATACAAACTGCTTAATTTATTGTATAACTTAGGGGCCAAATAATTAAAGTTTTGTCTAGCTAGTTTACTTTTATAGGGAGGTACTGGGTATTGTTGCCTTCTTTTTTTTGGTAATTTAATTTTTGGAACATTAAGTCTATGATACCTTCGTAAACATTGGTATATGTATAGCTTGCGTATTGTAAGGACCCCAGCTTGCTCGTATACTGCTTGTGTTGGATGTTGGAAAGGTAGGTAGAACATAACTTTTAATACTGCTCTCTGTGCTCTTTCCATTTCTAAGAGATATGTTTTGGCAGCTGATCCCCAGGAACAAATACAATAAGCAGCTATACATTCCGCAAGAGCTTTATAAGTTTGTACAACCAAGTTATGGTCTGCAACAGCACGTAATTCTTTAAATATATAAATAAGTTTTCTCAAACGGGTGGAAATATAAGATATGTGTTTACGCCAAGTTAATTTATCATCAATTATGACCCCTAAATATTTAATTTCAGATTCCCTTATCAACGCTGGACATCCACAGAACGTCTGTCTTTTGTCTATTTGTTTAGAGCAGGTGGAAGTGTGGATGTATAGGTTAAAAGAAGAACGAGGAGATGAAATGGCAGTTTTATGGAAGCATAGGAATTTGGTCTTACTAACATTAAGAGTTAACAGGCTACTATCCAACCAAGAAGCTACCATACGCATTCCTCTCTCACTCAATTCATGCACTTCATTCCATGTTTGCCCATGAAACAGTATAAATGTATCATCTGCAAACATTTGGACGTCAGCGCCTTCCAACCCAATGTCACAAAGCTCGTTGATATATACTAGAAATAAGGAGGGACCAAGGGTACTTCCTTGCGGTACGCCATAGGTGATAGACGACTTTCCACTAATGCTGTTATTGACTTTAACGCATTGGTCTCTATTGGTTAGATAGTCCTTGAACCACTGCAAGGCAAGTCCTCTAACACCTACGTTTTCCAGTCGAGTTAGAAGGACTGGGATCGAAACCGTATCGAATGCTTTTTGTAGATCCAAGAATACCCCTATACATCGTTCATTATTTTCAAGGTACGAAGAAATATTGCTGGTAAGTTGTAGCACAGCGTCTTCTGTTGATTTTGACGAACGGAACCCATATTGTCTTTTACTTAATAGATTATTCTTTTCCAAGTATCTTATTAGCCTTTTATTTGTAGTTTTTTCGATAACTTTAGAAATTACGCTTAATAGGGAAATTGGTCGATAATTTGTTACTAGGTTTTTGTCACCTGATTTATATATTGGGCACACAATGGCAGTTTTATATATATCAGGGAAACGGCCGTGATTAAAACTAAGGTTTATCAAATATGCAATTGGTTCAGATAATGTAGTGATGTTTAGTTTTAAGACCTTTGTTGGAATCCTATCAATACCAGGTGCACTATAGGTGTGCAGACTAGAAATAATTTGAGAAACTTCATTTTGATCAGTATAATGTAGTGTCATAGATTGCAGTGGCCCATTATACTTTTGCGCTTTTTTTGTTAAAGTATCTATATTAGTATTTAATCTATCAAGTGTTCCACCTGCCAGATTAGCACCGACAGAGGTAAAGAATTGGTTGACGTAGTTAAGGGAATCTATTTTAGAAGGTTTTATATTTAGTAATGTTTCTGACGATGTTTTGCTTTTTTGCATATTACAGAGTTCTTTTATTGTATCCCACGTGTTTTTAATATTGCCCCGATGCTTCGTTAGTTTTGCTTTATAGTAATTATTTTTCAGTGTTTTAATCAGTTTGTTTAGGGTGTTACGGTATTTAATGAAGTTTGCTTTTAATTCTTCATTATTTAAGTTCTTTTTAAAGCTATTAAACAATTTGCGTCTTTTTCTAATTGACCTCACTACACCTGGTGTGAGCCATGGTTTGAGTGGTAACTTACGTTTTGGTATTTTTTTGACTACTGAGTTGAGGGAAATAGATTCTTCAATTTTGTTATTTATAAACTCTGCAGCTCTATTTACGTCCGTTATTTTATATAGTTCATCCCAAGATATTTTAGCTAAAGACTTGCTGATGCCGCTAAAGTCTACCTTTGTCGTGTAGTGAGATATAAAACTTACGTCAGAAGCCGGACTGTCGAGACACAAAAGGATAGGAGAGTGATCAGTTAGTTCATCGAATACGAAAGTTTGTATAATACTATTGGTCTTAATCATAAAATGATCCAAGCACGTCGAGTATCTGGTTGGACAAGTAATCCCTGGTCTCAAACCATAAGTAGCGAGTAAGTTCAGGTAAGTTGATGTGTGCTCGTTACAGTTCTCAGACACAATATCTAGATTAATGTCTCCCGTAAATATAACATTTCTTTTGTTGCTAAATTTGTTTAGTATTTGATCTAGAGAATTAATATATTTGTGTGGACTTTTAAAACAGGGTGGCCGATAGGTACATATTATGGAATATTCATCTTTGATTTGTACGACAAGACAGTTGCCTTCCGAGCATTTTGGTTCAAAAGTAACAGCCTCGTGATGATTACGTACATATGTGACTACACCATCATTTTTATTTAGGCTAATTTTAGTTTGGAACATATTATAATTGTTAATAGCAGGTGGGTTAAAATTATCATTTGTCCAGCACTCAGTGAGAACTATAACGTCGACATACACATCAAACTTCGATAGAAATGCAATGAGTAGGTTAAAATTGCAATTTATGCTACGTATATTTACAGTGAGGACAAGAAATTTACCATGTGAAATAATATTTAAACAGTCACTGGGATCACTGATTTTACTACATTTTATTTTACCGGCTTCGTCAATATCTTCCATTAAGTGATTCGGTTCAGGATTGAATTTTGAAACATAATTTGATCATTGCATATGTCGGGGGTTCAACAGTAAACATGCATATTACTAGTAGTAGGTATTGGTTATAAAGCGGATAAGTCATCGGGTTTTGTGTGTCATAAGTGTGCGATTGTGTGTATATTTGATATGTGTTAATGTTAGTTGTGTTTGTGTGCGAGTGTGATCGTGTGTGTTGTGTATTACATTTTATTTTCGGTTTTACGTAGGTAGTGCAAGTTATATTGTTAAATTTAGCGCCAAGTATAGCATTGTAGCAAAGTACCATAGATAGTCATTGAGTCTCAGTTATCTTTGCCAGATCTTGTTCACAGTTAATACGAATGGCAGACATGCCTTCTCTTTTCTTTACGTATATATAGCCATGAGCAGTCCAACAGTATTTATATTCATTAGACTTAGCAAAGTCTCGTGCCAATGAGAACAGTCTCTTGTTCTTAGTACTTAGATTTTCCGATATGAAAATTGGAGTCGGTGAGCCTTCGATGTGCATGCTCCTTGAGGTTATTTGATTACCGTTATTGTCACGTTTGTATTTTTTCACGGCATTGAGGAACTTTTCTTTGAGCACAACCGTTCCAAATTCTACAATAATTGGACTGTTTATTGCACGCTTTGACTTCGTTCGGAAGGTGTCTTTTATATCTCCTCGATTGATAGGCATATTGATGGTGGATCCTAACTTTTGTACTAGTTCAATTAGATTGTCTTTATTCTCGTTGGGTTTTTGTGGTACACTACGTATTTCGATACTGCCAGCACGTTCAATACGTTCCAAGTAATCTATTCTGGATTCTAAGGACTGTATATATACGAGGCATTCCTTTCTGTCCTTATCCAATAGATCATAACTTTGTTTTAGCTTTTCATACTCCTCAGTAACAAAATCCAGTGATTGGCGTATACTCTCATTTTGGTTCTTAATCTCCATGACTGTTGACATAAGGGCAGAGAATTTGGTTTCCTGTTGTGCCATAGCAGTTGTAAATAGGGCTTTTAAGTCGTCCATGGCCGCCATTAAGTCACCGTCATCTCGCTTTCTTTTATACCGGAGGGTTACATTACGCGAGGACGTCTCAACGTGTTCGAGATCCCGTTCGTATGTTAAGTCTGGTTCCGAGCTACTTTGTTGTACATGGGTGACTTGCAGCTGGTTTGCAGGCTGAGCACCAGACGGCGGGGTTCTTAGCGTTTGTGGCATAATTGTTGTAAACGATATTGGTTATATAGACTACGGGCCCATGTCGAAAATGGGGGGGTCATACGAACCACCAGGTGATGTATATAGGACGATATAAGAGCACAAAATAATAAGATTCAGCACTATGCCGTCACTTGTAAGCTGTCCAACTGAGTGCTGGTGAGAATTCAAAAGTGCAGGTAGAGGGAGTACATTTTGGTCATATGATTCTGTACGGCATTTTCACCATCGATAGATCCATGAAAAATAATAAGAAAGCGCGCAGTCCCGTAAAAAAATGGTGAGCCACAAAGTCGGTAAATTTGTTTGATTTTTTGAAAATTCCAGGGTAAATTTAGTCATTTGATCCTGTACGGCATCAGTTTCATGCTGTTTCAATACAGCTTCTAATCCATTATTCCGCAACGCCGTACAAAAATCATGCGACAAGGGGAAAAAATCGA
This sequence comes from Hesperia comma, assembly GCA_905404135.1. NCBI lineage: Eukaryota > Metazoa > Arthropoda > Insecta > Lepidoptera > Hesperiidae > Hesperia > Hesperia comma. The sequence continues at coordinate 5,582,083 of FR990021.1, read as the reverse complement.
GGGTTGAAACCCCCTCTATTTCCGTGGTCTGGGGGGTGATTTGAAAAAGTACGGCTTCGGTTCCAAAACATTATCTAGCACTCAAAAGTACTATTAAAAATAATGCCGTCAAAAAGTTATTGTTCATTTGAATGTATATTAATAATTGCCTTAATTTCATGGTATACTTGATTTATAAAGCTGTAATGTCATTTGACACTGTACGGCAACTTTTTTTTTAACATGATATTGTAAAATATAATTGTTGCATAGTATTGCCGTTCAAAAGAAACTGTTCTAAAAAAAGTTACAGAGAAATACAAAAACTGAAATTTGTTAAATTATTGCAGAAGTTTAAATATTCATAGATTAATAGAATATAGCAATTTCCTACATTTTTCCCTTGTTCTAAATAGTATTAAGATACATAAATTAGGAAAAAATGATGCCGTACATTTTAATGCAGACTATATTTTTCATACATTTCGTTCTATGGATTTTTCCTTGAATTTTTTTTCCCTACAAACCTTTGGACCAACGAAAATGTACGGCATGTAAAAAAATATTATCTGTGCATAAAATACTTTCAAAATAAATTAATTTTATGTTGTTTCAAATCACCCCCCAGACCACGGAAATAGAGGGGGTTGCAACCCTCGATTTTTTCCCCTTGTCGCATGATTTTTGTACGGCGTTGCGGAATAATGGATTAGAAGCTGTATTGAAACAGTATGAAACTGATGCCGTACAGGATCAAATGACCAAATTTACCCTGAAATTTTCAAAAAATCAAAAAAAATTACCGACTTTGTGGCTCACCATTTTTTTACGGGACTGCGCGCTTTCTTATTATTTTTCATGGATCTATCGATGGTGAAAATGCCGTACAGAATCATATGACCAAAATGTACTCCCTCTACCTGCACTTTTGAATTCTCACCAGCACTCAGTTGGACAGCTTACAAGTGACGGCATAGTGCTGAATCTTATTATTTTGTGCTCTTATATCGTCCTATATACATCACCTGGTGGTTCGTATGACCCCCCCATTTTCGACATGGGCCCGTAGTCTAATACCAGGGTATCAGAAATTAGATGTAGGTCAAGCGGGGGTCTATGTATACTGGTAGCAATCGAAATCTCGGTACAACTGTCTCATCGACCAGTGTTTCTTGATACTCAGCTAGTACCTCGCATGTCTTATCAGGGGTCTATGTTTCTGGTCACTTATCGACGAATTCAAAGAAATTGACTTTCCGTCCAGTATAGTGAGACCCCTGCATACAGTTATGGTCAGAAATTAATGTACTCACAGAGTAATCTTCAACGATGAATGGGTACCCGATGTATTATATTACTCTTTGATGGGTACGATTGCGTTGATGTGTGCGTATGTATGCACCCCGGCGCTTGCGCTGCTTGTAGACACTTTTTATGAATTATGCACTCCTAGTACGGCGCTGATTATTTTACGGAATTAATTTATTTTAAAATTGTGCTACCGATTTAAATTAATAGTGTACACACGTCTAATCCGGTCAGAGTCCGTAATTAGATTTCTAAAGCCATAACATAATCACTAAATTAGTCACTCGATGATTTTTAAAAAGGAGGTTAATAAGGCCTACGGTCGAATTTTATAGGCCTTATTAACCTACCGACCACTTTGTACAGAAAATTTTAAAATACAATATTAGGTCTAATTTATACTATTCCTACAACACAGGCATCTAAAGAATGAAGTAATAGAAGTTTAAACTGCAAAGTAATATAGAAAAGTGTAATATTTCAAAAATTACTTACGTTTGGTTCGACCGTTATTTTATAAATTGAGCTGAGCGTCCACCGGCCACGATCTGTACTAGCAGCAGCACGCCGGCGATTGAGTCGAGACTATAGATGCGAAGCTGGTTATTAACGTTTTTAACCAAGCGGTTAAAAATGCATTTTTCGTTATTAACGGTTAATTAACTGCATTTTATGCATATTACGGTTAAATACAAGAAACTTGTTGCTCTACTCCTTTTGATCGTAGCGTGATGGTGTATAGCCTATAGCCTACCTCAATAAATAGATTATTAAAAACAAAAAGATTTTTTCAAATCGGACCAGTAGTTCCTGAGATTAGCGCGTTCAAACGAACAAGCAAACAAACTCTTCCGCTTTATATTATTAGTATAGATTTTTAAAATCTTAAATGAAATCTTTACCCTTCGGATAACGATTTATCACTTCACCTAGGAGTTTACTACACAATAAGAAAAGATTATTTACCCTTTTTCGTTGCCATGGTAGCATAATTAACCGTTAATAACTGCATTTTATTGGTAGCTAACCATAAATTTGGATAATTAACGGTAGCTAACGGGTTTTTTACAACTATAGTCGAGACTACTTTGGGGTACCACCTGGGATGTTTACCTACTTATGACTGTAACTGCAGTCGGCGGAAATTATTTTAAATAGGTTTTTCGTTACTTAGGCCTTATTAACCGACAGGCCTTATTAGCCGCACCTACTTATACTTACAACTTACACCATACAGCTTCTACATACGTAGGTATACTATATCGTCACAACTTATTTTATACCATTTACTTATGTATTAATTTGTGAAATTATTAAGGAGCTTTCAATTTCTTCTTTCAAATTCTTTCAATTTATAATAATTATGCTTTTCGTGTCGGACCGCTGCGTGCGGAAGCCGTATGTTTGTCGTACGACGCAGGAATAGTCGTTTGTTTTCATTCAAAGTGCACGGTGCGGTAGCGGTAGTAGCAGTGCGGGTTCGGTACCGCAAACGTTCGAAGACTGGACTGCTGGCGCACCGTGCACTTTGTACTTTGGACCCTTCGAATAAGAGGCCGAATTCTTAAGAAGAGTCCGGGTTCGAATCCCAGGGCACGCACTTCTGACTTGTCGGAGTTATGTGCGTTTTAAGCATTTAAATCTCACTTGCTACTTGCTACTAACGGAAAACATCGTGAAGTCCGCCAATCCGCACTTGGCCATCATGATGGACAATGGCCTTAACCTTCTCATTCTGACAAGAGACCTGTACTCTAGTGGGCCATGGCCATGATGGATTGAGATGATGATAAATAGAAAACTAAATAATTATTTTTTATTAAAATTGTAGGCACTGTGCTGGTTCTCTTGTCTGAATCGAACCTGAGTGTAGTATCCGGCCAGCTTTGATAAGGGTTAGTGCGGTAGGAATCCCATATAACCCGGTGTCGCTACCACGGCACAGGGTACCTTTTGAAGGTTTCCCCCTCGATACCAAAAAAAAGTTGTAAACAGCACATACTTTTAATAGAATATGTGATTCTTGTAACTTGTATTCAATTTAGTTGTCTCTACATTTGGAAGCTCATATGAGTGCAGAGCGTTGTGGTGGAGGTGTTTCGATCGTACCTAGTCTTCAGAGGTCAGAAATATTGAGATAACCTGAGCATGCAACAATAGCATACAATACAATAATTTCCGTGTTAACAGTTTCGTAAAATTGTTTCATGGCAATTACTTATTGCACGTTTTTAATTGCATTTGCATTCAAATAATGCTCTTTCATGTGCAAGCACACACGTGCAAGAAAATGGCTAGGGTTGCAACGATATATCGGACAACTGATAATATCGATAATATCGAAGGGGGCACATCGATATTTTTATCGATATTTGCGCTATAACGATACGATAATATCGATATCATACCCGAAGAAAAAAATCGATAATTCACGACCTTAGATAAGGCTGTATGGGCTTTGAACATTAGCCTTTTCTTACAATATAAACATATAAAAACATCCTCTACTTGTTTTATTTCTCTATTGTCTCTGGCTGTATGGGCTTAGACTCTTTGCTTGTCCGTAAGGACTAATGAAACAAAAAAAATCTCTATGATGAACTGCATATTTTTTATTTAAATTTAAATTAATTCGATATTATCGACCAAAATCATCGATATTATCAAATATCGATAATTTCATTACCTCGATATAATTATCGATATTTTTATCGATATTACGACAACCTTGCATCCCTAAAAATGGCATCATATAAAGAATGAGTGAGCCCTTTATCAATCAGTCTGTTGTCATTGTCACACGGTTGTCAGAGTCAATACTGTCAATACACTACTGTCATTGGCGTCCATTGATCTATAGGACTATGGATTAGACACTAGAGCGAAAATAGCGTGCCTGAGGGTGCCTGTCAAAATTTTAGTAAAAGAAAACATGGCTGCTTCTACTAGTGTTGTGCGCACTACGTGTACGGAAACAGTATCGATATTTAGTTTAATGACTTACGTTACAACAGCAAAAATACATGTCGTTCGTCTTTTTTTTAATTCCTTTAAAAACTGACTGAATAATTTTGGATGTAACAATTTGGGTTTTGTAGGAATCTCTTTAGGAAGAATTAAAAATTAAATTGTTACAAACACAATAACTTCTGCTGTGTGCTCTCTAAACAAAATGGCTGTCATTTTAACATGGAGGGGGTAAGAGAAAATTTGGATAGTGATTTGTCGATAAAAAAATACCATATTTTATCACCCTTAAGTCATGCGATTCGCACTTGACCATATTTTTATCGATACTAAATAAACATATTTCACATCACTACTGTAATGTTTGACACGAGATGACGTGTATTTGAGCGGTATAGAAAATGGCCGGCCTGCCACACTTTTGCCAGCTAATTTTAAATGACGTTTAGGATTAGGGCGGGCGTCTCTATAGTAGGGCCATTTTAATAGGCCACATTTGACAGTTCGTCAAAATTTTACAAAGTAACCTTGTAAGGGAGGCACTCCATATTATTTAATATTCCCTACTAAATGTTGTAAAAAATTTTACACTTTTAAGTAAAGAACTGACGTCGTTACAAAGTTACGTCAGTGAACTCTTTTTCTTTTTAAACATGAGGGATGGTACCAAAAGAAACAGATCAGTAGATAAGTTGAATTCGAGAAGTCGAACTAATCGTCAAAAAGTATTTCACGATTACAAAATAAAATATGTTTTAATGGGAACAGAATTAATTTTCTTACATTTTAGGCCAAAAAATATGTAATCATTCATTTAAATATATAACGTCTGGCTCAAAAGCCAGTATCCAAAAACGTGAAATGTTACAAAAAAGTCATGATTTCATTTCGCGCCATTATTAGACGCATCATTTTTGTCGTTTTTTTACATTTTTTTTAGTCATTGTTTGAGCTGTGCGGTCATTAAAATTGTTTTTATAACAATCACATTCAATTTACAGATGTTTGAAGTCCTCATCGATTAATTAAATTAATCGATGTTTTTCAGCAGGTTACCCTCACTATAAAGCAAAGACAAACAGTTGTCAAATGTGGCCTATTAAAATGGCCTTACTTTATCTAAGTACCTATATCGTCCTATCTCTATGTTGGCGTCATTGCCTGTTTGTTGTTCTTGCTTGTGACAGTTGATGACAGTTCATGACAGTTGTGAATGTTGTGATGTGATGTGACGTTTTCGTTTGTTTTTGTTCTGTTGGTATTGGTAAGCATTAAATATTTGATTTTGTTTGCAGTTTATTTTTGTCTAAATTTAAACTTTATTTAAGTACATATTAAACCTATTTGCGCAGTTTTTTACGTAAATTCTAGTCAATGTCTGGAATGCTAACTCGCGCCAGAGCTTTTTCCACCCAAGCTTTAAAAGTTGTCAACAATGTTGCTAAGCAACAGTTTGTAGTGTCGCTGAAAAGTGGTAAGTACCTACTTAGCAGGTTTCCTTAAATCTTAAATTATTCTTTATTAAAATCAGAAACTTTGTCCTTTATCATTATTTATCAATGAGATAAATATTGATTTATCGATTATTGCAGATGCGGTGATAAGCTATGAAAAGCGCGGAAATGAAATAACTTTTATTCACACAGAAGTTCCTAAAGAATTCCAAGGAAAAGGAGTTGGGAAAATTTTAGCACAGGTAGGTACACATAATGGTACACATGTGTATCTAACAAATTCTTCTTCTTTATCTTAAATATATTCAATTGAAATAGTGTAGGATAAAGTTTAGTATGTGGACCGTTGAATTGGGTAACCATATTTTTATATCTAAAAGAGTTTAGTATAAGGAATATTTACGCAAAATTTCAGACTGCGGAAATCAGTAGTTTTTTTTTTTATCGAATTTTAAAGTCTTCACCTAAACAGTACTAAAACACGAAAAATACTCCCTCAAAACACAAGAAAAGGGTGTGGGGATGTAGGGGGTTGAATTCCGGTTATAAAAATGCCACCCACAACAATCTGCGACGCACAGTTTTTGAGAAAAATAAAAAAAATCATTCTAACCTAACACTACAGCTAAGTACATAGGGTCAGTTACGACGATCCAAGAGCAAGTAGGTATGTCACAATTAAATGACTTTGTCACATATGTCGACAGAACCCCGCTTCGTAGGATGTGTGTGATTGTGCGCTCGAGTGTGTGTGAGTGTGCGTGCGGGTGTGTGTGTGTGCGGCACAATTACTCACACATACTTGCAATTACCTACTAGGTCAATAGAGTAGGATGACGAAAAAATAGCGGTAAGAATGGGGGTAGCGGGGGGACGGGGGGGCCGCAGGCCCCCCGTAAAGGGGGGGTCGGGGGGCGAAGCCCCCCGCCATAAAAAAATAACAAAAAGCCAACCACGCTCTAGTTGGGTATAGGTTAGGTTCGACTGTAATAGAACCACGCAGAAAAAAGGGACCCCCGAAAGGGGGTCCCGTCGACATATTTTTACAACACTCTCTGCCCTAATAGGTGGGGATTAGCTAGTTTAAACTTAGACCGTATTAGAAAACTGACCCCATGTATGTAGCTGTAGTGTACAGTGTTAATGTTAGCACTTTGAGGTTAGAATCGTTTTTTTTTGTTTTTCTCATAAACTGTGCGTCGCAGAGCTTTGTGGGTGACATCGATGTAACCGGGAATCAACCTCCTACATCCCCTTACCCTTTTCTTGTATTTCGAGGACCTAGTTTTCGTGTTTTAGTCGTTTTAGTACTGTTTAGGTAAAGATTTCAAAATTCGATAAAAAAAAACTATAAGGCTCCGCGTCTCAGACTTCGCGGTGGAACTTCCCCTCATCCCCCCCTACCCCATCCCCACCCCCACACCCCTAAATTCGACGGTCCACATACTAAACTTTAACCATAGTGTAAGGTGCTTCAAACTATCTCTGTATTTATATAAGTCTCTATATTTTTAACTTTTAATTACACTCTTCTGTCAACGGACAACTGTCATTAGCATACTGTTGAAGATTTTCCGTACCGGTACCATTCATTTTAACAAAACTTTGTACAATCAGCTCTGATGTATTGATGATAAGTTACAGAATTTATGTAAAGCTTGCAACATTGGTGAACCAGTTGGCAATAGCTCTCTATTTCCTTTAAAGAAAGGTTTAATAATTAGATGTTGTTGGAAATTTCCAGAAGCATCTTTCTAGCACCCAGGGCTCCAATGTGTTTCTTATATTTAAAATGCTCAATAGTTAGTAAAATCTATTATTTTTCTACCAAATATGTCAAAGTTTTCCAACACAACTCAATTGATTTTAGAGATTTGCACTTGCAATTTCACTTGGTTAAATAAAAACATCTTTCTATAGCAATTAAATGTAAAAAGTATTCTTAACAAGCTCCTAATTTTTTTCTCAACAGCATGCATTTACTTACGCATTAGAAAACAAACTGGATGTGACTTGCAAATGTCACTTCCTTGCTAAATACTACCAAGACAATTTAGATAAGTTTAAAGGTCTCAAAGTCATACTAGAACTAGATTAGTTTAAAATAACTATCTAAAAATGGATATGGTGTGGCACCGGTGTAATGTGCACTATTATTTAAGAGAGAAATATTATGGTAGAGCTAAAAAGGTTGCCGAGAAAGCATCATCCCAATTTGTTAATACCAATCAATTCAAGTTTTATTGTGGACTAGCCAATGTACTGGAAGGACAAGTTCAAAAAGGTATTGCAGATTTGAATCCACTTCAGTCAGACAAGGAACTTCAATTGGCAGTTATTATGACCCTTCTTTATGGTTACAAACTTGTAAGCACTTTAGATAGGGATGATTTGTATAGCTTGGAAACAAAACTTAAGGAAGAAAGGAAGCAGGCTAGCGCAACATCATTTTACTATGCAGCTCTATTCCTTTTTCTGACTGAGAAATATGAGAAAGCATCTGAGTACATAAACAAATCTCTACGGAAGGATCCCAACAATGTAGATGCAATAATTTTGAAAGGTTGGAATGACATGTATATGAATAAAGGAGAAATGCAGGCTTCAATTTTAGACCACTTAGAATTAGCTTTAAGTAAAAATGACAAAAATATTGATGCCCTACTAGGTGTAGCTAAATTTCAATATTTTGCTAGAGATTTTGAAGCTTCCACCCTTACACTTGATAGGCTCATTGTGGGCAGTCCTGGCCAAGTTATCCCTCTAATGGAGAAGTTGAAAAATGAATTTGCTGTTAATAAATGGGATGCAGTACTGGACACAATAGAAAGAATATTTTCAATTGACCCAAATAACTTAGAAGCCATGAAGATCAAAATTTTTATTGCATGTTGCAAAAATTCTGACTACATTGAAACTGTTGATCAACTGAATAGATTTTTCATGGTTCTTGAAAATGAGGAAACACACAATGGATATCAGTTTTACATAACTGCTCAGATCTTTTCAAAAGTATGTGGCAGATCTAGTGCAGTTTTATCTCAAGTGTACAAATTTGTGCAATATGCTTCAGAAATGTATCCAAATGATGTGGCATACTTAAGTGAGATTGGTTACCAATGTTTGTTGCAAGGAAAACACAAGGAATCTCTAAGCTTCTTTAAAGCAGCCAGCAAACTTGATAGCAACTCTATAACAGCACTTTGTGGGCTTACTCTCTGTCAAATGTTTGAAAATGGCCCAACAGATCAAATAGCACAACAAGTTGAACTATTGTTTGAAATGCAAGGGTCTAATAAATTACCTATACTTTATCTTATATCTGCACAATTAAATAGTAAGAATACTGCTGCAATGACATTCCTCAATGAAGCATACAAATATCAAATGGCTATTGCTGATGCAAATCCGTTAAGCTTGTCATATATCAAAGATTTGGACCCAGATTTCTTGTTGGAAGTGTACAAGGAATATAAGAAACATTTGCCTAAGAAACCATTTGTGTTAGTTAGTTATCTGATATATTCACAAGAGGGTACTGATTCTTCAGTGACAAACTGTTTGAAAATATTGAGCACTATTTGCAATGCTTGTCCAGGGTTGATACCGGCTTTGTTTGAGTTGACGAAATTGAAATTCCTGTTTGGTCATGCCAACGAAGCTCAAACGTTGGCCCAACAAATTGGTGACTTGGACAACACACATGCAGGTTACCAGGTATTGTTGGCTCAAATATATGTACAGCAGCAGGCATTTTCCAAGGCTGCGCAATGCTTGGAAATGTGTTTGAGTTACAATTTTAAAGTAAGGGACAGTGCAATGTATCATTTTCTCAATGGTGTGATATTGAAGAGCTCTGAAAAACTACAGGATGCTCTTGCTAGCTTGAATACTGCACTTCAAATAATAACGAGCAAGGGAGCAAGCTTAAACCGTTTACAGGAACCAGAACTTAATATAATAGACAAGGCGACATTGTATCTTCAAATAATTGAGTTGCAGACTGCGTTGGGCCAACTTGGTGAAGCTGGCAAAACAATGCAGGTAAGCATGCCAAATTGACTATGAATTTCCTAATAATAGTCTGTATTAAAAAGAATATTAGCAAATAATATCTAATGGTCAATCAGTATCTTATGTTTTATGGTGTCAAAAATAAAGATGCAATTGAACATTCATCTGGATAATCTTAGTTAGAGTGTAATATTGTTTACTTTTTATCGTTTATTTTTATTTTATATCTATGGTCTATCATTGTAATCTTAAATATATTTTGTGATTAACTTACAGGAAGCTATACAAGAGTTCTCATATACATCAGAGGAAAGTCGTTTGACAATAGCTCGAGCAGAGCTAGCTTTGAAGAAAGGTGATAGTGATGGTGCTATTGACATCTTGAATGAAGTTAAGCCAGGTCAAACATACTACTTTCAAGCTCATAGCCAAATGGCTCACATATACCTAAAGGAGAAGAAAGACCGGACAATGTTTACTACTTGTTTTAAAGAGATCGTAAGCAATCATCCAATGGCAGATGCTCATACTATGATGGGTGACGCATTTATGTCCATTCATGGTAAGTCTGTTTTGATTCAACTAGAAAAACATATACATATTATTCTGAATATGTTATACCTTGTCAAAAACTAATGCAAGTTTCATAATCATCATCACCGTTACTGTACAGGGTTCAGCATTTAAACCACTTGGCTTTGAGGGCGCTTTTAGGGTCATGCGGATTTGCTCACGCACACGGGATTGGCCCGCACTTTACTGCCCATTTTAGTGTCGGACGGGGCGCACGCACCGTATTCTACTAATCGTCTACGCAACCCGTTACGCAACCCGCAGAAGACTGAAACTTAAACTGCGTATGATCCGCAGCGTGAAATTTCACGCATGCGGGCCAATCCCGCGTGCGTGAGCAAATCCGCGTGACACTAAAAGCGCCCTTACTGTGTTAACTATATTTTTTATTTTGTTTTGATTCCAGAACCAATACAAGCCGCAGAATCATATGAGATGGCCTTGAAAGGTAACCCAAAGGATGTGACGCTGGTAAAGAAGCTCGGTGTCGCGTTAGTCAAGATGCATGAGTATGATAAAGCAATACAACACTATGAAAATGCCTTGAAGATTATTAACGATGATGAACTAAAATTTGAATATTTGGAACTGCTTATAAAGGTATTTTATTATTAGTATTTCAGATCAAAAATGTGTAATCTTAATGTCACATTGTTAACCGCATTCACTGAGAATTCTTATTTTGAATTTTATTGTGGACTAATACCCCAACCTATCTTTGTGTAAATAAACCTAAAACATTACTACATTTATGAGGTATTAGTTATTAAAGTTGACTATTTACATAGAATTGTAATTAATTCTTTTACAGCTAAAATTATATGAAAAAGTCGATTCCACCATTACAATGGATCTTAACCAGGTCTACAATAAGGAGAATGATATACCCAGCCTGAAGCAGAGAATCAGACTTCTTCTGACGCAAGCAAGAAGCAGGGAGTTAAAGAATCCATCGGGAATGAACACGCATTTAATTCTCACCGAAGCCAAAGATTTACAGACTACTATAGTGAAAAGGATAGAAATAGATTCGAGGAGAGATCTGCAGGAGGAGAAAAGACAGTTGTCCATGATTCTGAGTTTGTTGGCCAAAGCCAAGTCAGCTAGAGAGCCGGCGGTTGCAGCTAATCTGTACTCTGAGGCGTTGATACATTCGCCGCGAGATCCTGATATATTGTTGGCGCTCGCTAAGTTATTTGCGCAGGTAAAGAGACGATTTCCTTTTCAGCCATTTTCAGTATTCTCTCTATCCGTAATCCTCATTAAGTTTCCTAGCAATAAAGTCTTATACTAATAATATTTCTAATATTCTACCTAATGCTGTACCTATCTTAGGTTTGTAGATTGTTGAGAATTGGGAATGGCTAAGACTCCCTTCTCAGAGTAGAGAGTAGAGTATATTGAAGTGTAATTTCTTTATTTGCATTAAGAGAAAAATTTTGAGGTGACACATAAGTTTGGGCGTTGAACCTGAAACGGTTTTGATCTTGTTGCGCCGCGTCTCGTAAATCGCCCTGTTTCGTATCGACCGCAATATTTGTAAGTAACAGTTACTTTTAGATGTCAGATTTGTTCGTTAGTAACAGACGTATACATAACTTTGTCAATATCAATATAGTTTCATATTTTCAGATGAACAATCCAGAAAAATGCGAGCAAACGTGCGCTGTTCTCCTGAATACCGACCCCAACAACGAGTCGGCTGCCGTCATGATGGCTGATCTTGCGTTTCGTAAGGTACCTAATTGTATTTTTAATCTCTGAACATTTATACCAAAAGTTTCAGATAAATGCTTTTTAAAAAAATGCAATAGGGAGTAGTCTATTTTGACCCCCTATTTATGACTATGACCATTACATAATATTATAATATGTGGATATTCAGACAGCTACTCTCAGTGAAGAAGAACAGTTTAATAATAAATGTTAGCAATATGATTGTCTGTGCCGTGGTAGAGAGTGCAACAATTAACACGTCACTAAAATGTATTACCTGATGTTCTCAGGCATGTATCTGTTCCGATCGACAATCGAACCTGGTACTCCTCGCTTCGCAGTTAGGATCACTGCTCACTATCACTACCAATATTTGTGCCTTGGAATTGTAGGCAAAGGTTACAGGGTCGTCAAACTATGTTAACCCCGCAAGCCCTAAAAATGTGACGTTATACGACCTCTTTGTGTGACTGTATATAACACTGATTCGCAGGTAGACCTAGAGACCGCCCATCGTCACCTGACCCAGATACTGTCAGTGAAGCCGACCAGCTGGGAGGCTTTAGCCCAGCTCATCGAGGTGCAGTGGCGGCGCGGCCGGCTCGCTGATGCTGAACCGGCGCTGGAGGCTGCCAAGGCTGCCTTGGATGACCTTGAGGATCCAGGTAAGGGTGGGATAGATGCAGTGTACAATAATGATGAGAGTAAATCGTGAACCCAGACGTCACTACCAAGAGAGATTGGCCCCACTATGTATTCATGCGAATACCACTGACATAAAACAAAATTGTCGTTTATATTGCTTTAAAAATTATATTGATTTTCTTACGTATATTTCTTAATATTTTGCGCTAATACGACATTGTGCCTTAAACTTACGATAAGTTTAAAAAGAAGCAATGCAGTAAACTGTAACAAATAATAAATAAAACTTTGTTTAAATCGATAGGTATATTTCGATTCAAAATCGATTCATTGTAATCGTGCTTAAATTTGCATCTTTATCTTACCGCCCGTCATCCCCGCTTCCTGCCACCATTTTGTCCCTCCAAAGAATGAATGAATGAATGAAAACTTTATTCAAGGATCAGCACACACATAGTACAAAATGTAAAGGAATTAAAGACAAGCAACGGTAAAATAAAATAAAAAATAAAATAAAATAAATAAAGCTCCAAACTACATACACATATATTCAATCCGGCCAAAATAGATTGCGTGTATTGTATACACGCTGTTGTTGTATGTATTATAACTTTTTGGAAAAAGTCATGGCAAAAATTGATAAAAATATACCAATAACTGCTCTATATATGGATCTCACGAAAGCCTTCGATTACGTAGATCACAATATACTACTCCATAAATTATATAGATATGGTATAAGAGGCAATGCTCATGACCTTTTGAAGTCGTATTTAATAAATAGGAATCAATACACTGAAGTAAGTCAGTTGTGTATGCAAACTAAAAGTTATAAAACGTATACATCTCAGTATAAAAAAATTAAATATGGAGTGCCTCAAGGCAGTGTACTAGGCCCCTTATTATTTATTGTATATATAAATGACTTGCCCAATATATTACAAAAATTTAATATGACATTATTTGCAGACGACACCACTATTCTATTTGACAATAAAAACTTGGACATTTTAGAAATTGACATTAATCACTCTTTGACATGTATTATTGAATGGCTTAAATCGAATAACTTAAATATTAATTTGGAAAAAACTAAAATAATGAATTTTTCACAACGCAAAATTGACAATGGCAAGCCTAACGTATCTTATCAAAGTAAAAAAATCGATGCGTCCGACACTATAAAGTTTTTAGGAATATATGTTGATTTTAACATGAAGTGGAGATCACATGTAAGTTATGTTTGCAAAAAACTTAGTAAACTTTCATTTGCTTTGCGTATGCTAAAAAAAATCGTCAACAAAGAAGCGCTTTTGACAGCATATCATGGCTGTGTTTCCTCGACGCTTAGATACGGTATTATTTTCTGGGGAAACTCTGTTGAAAAGGATCGTATATTCAAAGCACAAAAACAATGCATAAGATCTATTTGTAATCTCAAACAAAGAGATTCATGTAAACCGCACTTCGTTAACTTAAAAATTTTAACGGTTCCATGTCTTTATATACTGGAGTGTTGTGTATTCATCAAAGCAAACTCAAACTTATTCAGATTCCATGATCGAGAAAGGCATAAACAAAAACTATGTGCAGTTCATTGTAAAACTAGTTTATTTAAACAGAGCGTTTTTGCTAAAGCACCACTGATTTATAATAAACTACCTTCATCAATTCAGAGCATTAATGATGTTGAAGTATTTAAAAAAACTTTACAACATTTGCTTATTGACAAGTGTTATTATACAATAAATGAATACTTATCAGATCGATTAAAATAATGGTTAAATTTTTATGTAATAATGTAATGCTGTGTTTAATGTAACAATAATTAGGATATTTTATTTAATTTAATACTATTTTTATATTATTTTATTGATGATTAGATGATGATGATGACTAAGCTATAATGATAATGACATGATGTATATTTTTTATTTTTTTATTTTTTGATGTTTCTGAAATTAATTCATTTTTCTGTTTTTATTTTTCTGTGTGATATTGTATGCCCGCTTGTGGCGGGAATACAGAGTTCATAAATTATACTTGTAACATCCAACAAAATTGTACCTACCTGTATTCCACAATAAAGACTATTGATTGATTGATTGTATCTATGCCCATTGCCCATGCGTTTTAAAGTAGTGGATCACGTTAGCTATCGATTTGTTTCCGCTATAATAACAAACATTCTGCAGAAACATGTAAACGTTAGATACAATAATAAAGACCCTTCTCAAGTAGCTAGAAACTTGCAGGCTACCAGTACTGCGTGGGGCTGTGGTCGGCGCACTCGGGCGCGGTGAACGGGGCGCTGCGCCACCTGAACCGCGCGCGCCGCTCGCGGCTCGGAGCGCCGGCCGCCGCGCGCATGGTGCTGCTGTGTCTGCTGCACCAGGAGACCAGCTCGCTGCCTGCTGATGCTGTGGCTATGGATGAGTCGTGAGTTGGTGGCGTTAGCCGACTTCAAAATAGGAGGAGGTTGTCAATTCGACAACACACAAGACATCCCACTAAGAATTTAAACTCTTCTTTCAAATTTCGGCCTCGCTAAGAATTGAACTGAGGACCCTTGGAACGGCAACCGGCATGGTAATACCATTGCGCCATATAGGTCATCGAATAGATAAATGAGGAGCGACTCGTGCCATGTAATACCTATTTAATGGGTTGAAGTAAAGTATAGCATTTGAATCTTGTTCTAAGTCGGTCACTGTTGTCATGGGCGGCAGCGGAAGGTGGTACTAGCCTGCTCGTTCCATAAAAAAGTTATTTATGTACATAGTCTGTTCAAAAAGTATCACGACTTTTATGTTTTTTCGAAAATCATTTATTTTTTCATCAATCTTCATTTTGTGTCCTTTAAAGTAATCCCCGTTAGATATTATACATTTGTGCCAACGTTTCTTTTACTCCTCGAAACACTTTAAAAAGTCGTTTTTTTGTGATCTAGTTCAGCTCCTCCTGCGATGCCGTTTTATCTCGTCAAAAATAGCGTAGTGTCGTCTTTTTATGGGCCTTTTCAGTTTGGAGAACAAGAAAGAGTCACAGGGAGCCAATCTGGAAAATACGGTGGCTGTCGTATCATTAGAGTGGTTATTTTGGCTAAAAATCACGCACAAGTAACGATGTGTGAGTAGGGCCGTTATCGTGATGCAAAAACCAATTTTTGTTCTCAGGGCCTGATTTACCCTATAGGCTAATTAGGCTGCAGCCTAGGGCGCGAGGATCGGGGGGGGCGCCGAAATCGAGTCTTCGCTTGCACTACTAATCTACTAGCATCATTGCACCCTACATATTTCAACTAGATCGAGACCAAAATACAAAAACTAAATGCGGTGTGAACTAAAAAAGCTTGAGAATCCCTGAATTTTGCGCGCGTAAAACAAACACTGCCTTATCACTCGAATCGGTCGGTGATGAGCGAGTGCGAGCTGGCAACATCGCAGCTCGCTAAAGGTACCGTCTACAGTACGCGACAGGTCCGCATGGCAATCGGCATATGAGGTGAGGCGCGGGGGAAGGGACACCCCGCATACCGCACGTCACCCTTAGTAATAGTAATGCGCGACACTATATCGACCGCGTAAAATATTTAAAAAATACTCAAAATCAAAGCAACTTTCATGTTCTGACCACGTTCATGTGCAATAGTCGCAATAACTAAGTTGTCTATTGAGACTAAGCCAATACAAGACTTGCGGTCAAATCCGATATGGATTTGGTTCTCTACTAGGTACGTAGCCTGCAGTCAATGAGGGTAACCGCGTGTGAATTTTCCGCTAGAGGCGCTAGTGAGAAGGGAGGTCTGTCTGTCACTTTTCGCTTGTCTGAATGGTCTGAATTTCATTTGTCACTGTTTATGTATGGGCGGGCTTTGACAGCATGACCGCACTCTGCAGTGGCGCCAACTGGTGAGCACAAAAACGGTTACCCTCATTGTTATGATTTTGGGACGATTTGGTAACGGCAGGTCAGCTAAAAAAATGTTGCCAGCCTAATGTTGAATGTCGTGCAAATTATAAAACAATGTTAGTTTCGCTTGCAGTTCGATTTGAAAACTTTTTTATCACTACATAGTATAAAACAAAGTCGCTATTTTTGTCCGTCTGTTTGTTTGTCTGTATGCTTAAATCTTTAAAATTACGCAACGGATTTTGATGCGGTTTTTTGTAATAGGTAGAGTGATTCAAGAGGAAGGTTTTTATGTATAATACATGCATATATTCCCACGAGAACGGGATCCACGTGGGTGAAACCGCGGGCGGGCCGCTAGTAGTATATAATAAATAACGCTACACACTAGGATTCCCCGTGTCGTGGGTGCCATGGACAACGCACACGACAAGGACACACCCAAACCAAGAACGGAAACTTAAACTCATCATTTAAATTTCCGTCTCACTGGGAATCGAACCCAGGACCCTCGGCTTAGCGGTCCGGCATGTTAACCATTGCGCCATCCAGGTCCAACCATGAATCATACCATGAATCATGTTATAAACATTAATATACTACTTTTTAGCCCGAACGCGCGACTATTTATAACACGCTTATATTATGGACATTAATCTGTATGAAATTTGTATTGAACCCGGGGGGGGGGGGGGGGGGGGCAAATCGGTTTTGCACGCGGGCGGGCGCCAACACACCTTACGGCGCCCATGTGGGGCCCGGGGGGGCGCGTCCTGATAATTAGCCTAGGGCGGTCAGAACTCTTAATCAGGCCCTGTTTGTTCTTCCACAAAGCCGGGCGGATTGCTTCGCGGTAATTGCGAATAACTTGCAGATAATATTCCTTATTGACAGTTTCTACCCTTTGGCAAGAACTCATGATGCACCACGTATTGCAATCCATACTATTTTCTTCGTTTCATTAATGCTTTCGTCTGTTCTTGACGTGCTCGGGCGTCCGACAAGTTGCTCGTTGTTCACATCTTCTCGGCCCTCTGAGAACGTTTTGTATCACCGATAAACGTTAATTGAGTCCAAGGTAGCTTCTCCATAAGCTATAGTCAATATTCGGAATGCGTCCGCGCATTTCATTTCGTTTTTAACACAAAATTTAAGACAGATAATTTGATCAATTTTTTTGAATAGGCACAAATCGCAGCCGAGCCACGACACGAGCCATTAAATCAACTGCCAACAATTACCTGAATATTCAAAATGGCCGAACTTGTCGGCATACATCAAAGACATGTGTACCAACATAACGCCACAAAAAAAATTAAAATCGAATACTCATAACCCACGGAAATTAAAAAGTCGCGATACTTTTTGAACAGACCTTGTAAACTGTTTGCAGCGACACCCGTATGCTGGCGCTGCGCACGGCGGACAAGCTGCTGGGCGAGGTGCCGCCGGCCGAGCGGCGGTCGCTGCAAGCGTTGTTGCAGCTCGCCACGCGCCAGAAACCGACCGCCGAGAAGGTAGGGGGCGCCACTGTGCTTGTTTATGGGTGGTTGGCGTGGTTGCATAGTTAAGCTTACCGACACCACGGTTGACCCACGCCGATGAATCGCGCTGCAAAAATAAGTTCATCGGCGCGGGTCTTTTTCACTATAAAAAGGTACACAAAAGACTTAGCTCGTGTCTCGCGCGCCGGTAAGCTTAACTATGCAACCACCCTAAATAAGTATGATTTACCTTGTCCAATTGTTTTAAGGACTTGTTTAAGATTAGAGACGAATTTTGAATAGAATGGAAAAGAAAGGGATTTATATCTGATTATAAGGCCGGTCATTAACATTCGCGCGAACTCACAAGTTTAGGATAGGATGGCCCTTCGCGTATGATGATGCTAAGGTTTTTACACATTGATATGCGCATGTGAGTGAGTGCGGTTACACAAATGATAATAAGTTTCTATATTCAACTAAACGATAACATATTACCGGTTTAGTTCTCACACATATTATACCTAATATTAGTATGGGTTTATATATCAGAAGAGAATGTTAGCTACTCAGCGTGATTTTCGATTTGGATTTAGTTTTAGTCTCATGTATGTCATTTTTGTAGGTTCTACAAGATCTACTGCCCTTGGCCGCGGATGAAACGTACCAGGACGACCCGTATTTGATTCTTGCGATTGCAAATGCGTAAGTGTGCCTGATTACTTACCTGATTACTGTACCTGATTAAATTACTGTTTTAACCAATCTCAAAAAACCATGTTGACAGTATTTATGTATTTGGATTTTAATTTTTAGTTAGATTAATCAAGTTATTAAATTTTTGATAAAAAAATATAATATTCATAAAATTGCAGCTATAATATAATAAAACAACCTACCCGAGCGAAGAACATACTGAAGCGAACTATATCGTCTATACCTTGGACGCCAGAGAACGCAGACGGCTTGGAAAGGTAAGTTTTAGATGACAAATAAATTCCAATTTTTTTATAAACCTAATTCTGGTTCTCACATTTCTGCCCTTAAAAATAAAAACTTAGCAAACTGTACCTCATTGCATATAGGTTTTAAACCTTGTAAATGTGCTCCATAGGTGCTGGCTGGTAGTCGCCGAAAACCAAATTAGTTCTGGCCGGCTGGATGCTGCAAAGGAGTTGCTGACGAAAGTTCTCAACCATAACAACTCTTGTGCAACCGCTTACCAATTATTAGGTAAGGATACCGATTGAAAACTTTAAAATCGTTGTTTTTCGATTTTAAATCGATTTATTGTAATCGTGCTATATGCGTATTCGCATACTGCCCGCATTTAGCGCTTCCTGCCGCATTTAGTCCCTATAAACTACATCTGCGCAATAATGCGCAGCCACTCGTAACTATATTCAATCCGGCCAAGAATGAGTGCGCGTATTGTATAGTTTTTTTTTAATTTATCTAATTAAATAACATATTCAATTCAATCACTAACAATTTTTTTTATGTACAATTCATATTGTCAGATAAAGTTGACTTGTGTGTGATTTAATTGCCGTGTAAAAATTACAAAAAGTTATTTTTCGATAATATCAGGTCAGCTATCAGAAAAGGAGCAAAACTACAAGAGCGCGGCGCACAACTACGACAACGCGTGGACGCACTCGGGCAAGACGGACCTGTCTGTCGGCTACAAGCTAGCGTACGCGTACCTCAAGCTCAAGAAATATCCCGAATGTATCGTCGTGTGTCGACACATTCTGAATCTTCATCCAGAGTACCCCAAGCTACAGAAGGAGATCTTTGATAAGGCTAAAGCTAACTTGAGGACATAATTTATTGTTGTCAAGTAACAATTGGGTTGTTTCATAAGTTATCTGAAGCAGGTTGTAAATAACTATGTAAATGGAATTGTTTTGAAGTGTGAAGCGTTATAACAGAGCAACTGATTGATACACGTCCAATTTATATTTGGAAGCACAGATTTATTTTTGTAGACGAAAATAAAATGGGGAGACTTAGTGACGATAACAATTTTTTTACGTGAACATTAATATCACATATCTTACTTTACTTTGTACAGATTAAGAATTTTGTGGAGTAAGATTTAAGTTTTAATAAGTTGGATATAATTTATTAAAAGCTACTTAACTTAATATTTCATTTATTTATCTTTCATTGTCCATATTTCCTATATTAAACGATCCGAAAACAAATAGTCTGTCTTAGCCGGAAATCGAACCGGGGCATTTTTCCTAAACTAGTACTAAACCAACATTAGGTATATGAAATAAAACTAGCATATAAATGAAGCAAAAATCAATATATTTGATTAATTTTTCTCTTGCATTGTGACCTTTTTAAGTTCTGTAGAACTGTTATTGTTAATCAACAATAAAATACTCTTTCGATCTATTCTAATACTTTTTTTACAATAGGTAATTATATGTTTTGATTAATTTAATCTTCATTGTCCTCCTGTTCGAGGATAGTTTTAAAACAGAATGGCTGGAAGATGTATCCCAGGCCGGAATAGAACTTGCTCATGAACTCCACCCTGGAAACAAAATGTACCTTGATATATACTTCCTCAGACTTTAATGAAACTTGACATTTGATAGAATTTTTGACGACGCTTACAGGAGTATTAGAGGAGGAGTATTAGAGCTTAGAGGAAGACAAAAAGTTTGTAGGACTATAAAATAATAATGCGGACATAGTTACTCTATTTTTTACATTGTATAAGTTAGTGCTTGACAAAAATCTACAATGCTACATGGTGGACATTATGATCAGCAGAAAGCACCGCACCGACATGTATTGCTTGACCAGAAAAATAGAAAACCTGTCATGAGGGCGCTAAAGTTTCCTTTTATATAGCAACAGCACAGACAACTGTAACTATAGTAACGCTCGTGTTATTAGTATTGTCATTTTGACAACTTTGTCGGAAATGTTATTTATGGAAATAAATGTTATAAGTTATTTTATACGAAATATTATTTTAGCACATAGAAAACCACTATTCTTTTACGAATATGAACAGTTTTTGTCATTTTAGCACTAAATAGAAACTCAAAGTAGAAAGACAAACATGAGACAAACTGTGACATTCAAACTCACTGACAAGCAATTTAAGATTGACGTTTAGAAACTAAGCGTTGCCAGTAAAATAAATTAGTTCCATGAGTTTACCGCAATATGGCGAGGTTTTTTATATTTCTGGTCAACCTACAATTCATAAATCCCTAAATCCTAAAAATATATCGTATTTTGTCTATGATGTCATAGTAGTCACGAGTGCCACGAGAAACAGCATAAAGTAATAATAGTAACAACATACCAGTGCAAGCGCAGCGTGTGCAGGAAGGCGGAGAGGCCCTCCATCATGACGAGGATGGCGAGCGTGAAGAGCGCCCAGAAGCAGAACACCACGTACAGCTTCACGGCGCCCACGTAGCCCGCGTCCTTCAGCCCGATCTGCAGCACCATGTTCCACAGCACCTCCGAGAGCTCTGCGGGGTTGGGGGTGTTTTGGATTAATTATGGTACAGATTGGTACAGGGTGGTTTACGGTAGCTTCGATAGGTAAGAGGCAACTATTTTAAACACGAGCTCGCTTGCGAGTGAGCTAAGTTGCAAGCGAGCTGAGAGGTATTTGTTAAATTAATTCTGGTGCGAGGTGTCTTATGATAGGAAGTTAGAGGCAACTATTTTAAAAGTGACTTAGCTTGTGTTTACCAGAACTATCTTGTCGCGAAAAGCACTTGAGAAAGGACCTCGTATTAGTCGGAATAGTCCGAAACATGACGGATTTCTAGCCTTTTGGCCTAACGCATCTCATTTTATTGAAGATTTTTTTGGTGTCAATATTACTAGTTGTTCTTGACACCTTTTTATGATATAGCAAATAGCTTTTAAAATATAGTAGATTAGCGGACTAAGAATTTATAATGGTTATAATGTAATAAATAGCGTGCATAAAACTAACCTGCGTGGGCAAGCGACAAAGCCCACAGTCTGAGATAGGATGCTGTATGGGAGATGGTACTGAGCACGTATTCTATGGTGTGGATGCCCTGGTGAATCATGATTTCACTGAAGGGCTCCTCTTCGTGGTCGTGGCCTCCAGATTTGGCCTCGGGCTTGGGTGAGACTTCGCTAATATCAGTTTGGTCCTGCATCTCGATGCCTTGGGTCACGTTACCGTTTGAATTCTCCGGCTATAAAATTATAAATCATCATAAATAACTTTTTAGTAAAACCAACCGACTAGTATCGACAAGTAGAGATAACTCAAACACGATGCTTCAGGTGTTATTCCAATTTAAATGGGACCTTGCGACAAGCAACAACTTTCAAATAAAAAGGAATTAATAAAATCAGTTCATCTCTTGAAAAGTAGAGTTGCCACAAAAAACAGTCGTGCTTATAGTTCGATATTTACAAAAAAAATTGGTAAGTACCTACATAATTAAATCGGAATTATTCCGAAGCATAACTGCTGTTATTCATTACCTATTACACAAACACCCCCTAACCTAACATTTACCCAACAAAACACCCACAAAAACACCCTACCTTAGCATTCTTCTTCTTGCTAGCCATGAGCAGATACAGAGGCTTGCCCAGCAACATGACGGGTATACAGCACAGCGCGACCAGCACGAACACGCGTTGCAACGTCCCCTGGCTGTCGAACATGAACTCCTTGCAGCCCGCCTCGGGTTGCGTGCTCGAGAATAGCATCATGTTGATGAAGAGGATCAGGACGGAGGGGGCACAGCCTTGTTTGTAGGCCTCGTCTGGAATTAAATATTAACAAGTGATCGTATAGATGTTTCACATCAATAACGCTTATAACGGATAAAACGCTATACACTCATAGCTCCCACACTAGGATTCCCTGTGTCGTGGGCCTCGTAGGTGCCGTGGACATCACACAAGACAAGGACACACACCCAGACCAAGAATGGTAATTTAAACTCCTCATTCAAACTTCCGCCTCGCTGGGAATCGAACCCAGGACCCTCGGAAAAACGATGAACATGCCGGGTGTTCACCATTACGCCATTAGGGTCGTCAAATTAGGTACTATTGTATTGTGTGATGTATACAGAGAGGTTCGAGTGCCAGCTTAGAGATTGACGGCAAAAATTTAAAATGCCTTATATAAATTTTGCTAAATTGAATTGTGAGACCAGGTAATAAAGCTTGTAGCGGGGATTGTAATTTCGTCTCTCACCTTCAGCCGTGGTGCTGTAGGCGACCCATTTGAAGAACATCATGAAAACCATGTAGAGGAAGAGCAGACAGAGGAATACGATCTGCGGGAGGAACTCCAGCAGGATGGAGTAGCGACGCTTGAAGAAACTGTACAGACACACAACAGAACACATTAGTTATCCATAGAGGTGGTAATATATTAATTATGGTGAATGGTGAATACATAAGCTCACGTCGCAGCAACATGGCACTAGATACAACATTAACTTTTTTTGATCCGTTTCTTTTTTAGTTGCACAGTTATTTTGCTAAGCTATAGTTCAATAGGTATCTTTAGACAAATTGTAAAGCAGAAGTGCAATTAAAACTTCCGCAGATTTTTTGCAGAGAGATGATATTGGATTGAAACTTCTAAATGTAGGTACGCAAAGCTCCAACTTACTTGTAATTGACCACGCTCATACAAACACCAAAGATCATGTGGATGACACCGAAGATAATGGAAAGCTTCATTTTGTAGGAATTCAAGAAGATAATTTTGTTGTCAGCGGTCTGGAAAATAAACAGTTAACTTTATCATTAGGTTTTTGTACTTTCAGAACTTTATGCTAATTATTTAGCGAACTAAAGCGACGAAATGCGTTGCTTTTTGTGGCGCATTCTTGCGATTGTGAATCCAAAACAGGTTGTTTCATATAGTATCAGGCTTAGTCATATTATAAATCAATCAAAATGATCCATAACTCTTAAAAGTTTAAATTCAGAGAGTTTAACATACCTGCCACACGGGATCAATACCGATGAAGTACGGTTCACCGACGTACGCGTCTTTGGGATCCAACGTCAGGGCCGCACTATTTTCGAGGGTGACATTATCGTAGGGAACGGTCCAAGAGGAGCCGAAGATATTCATGGATTTGGAGAAGATATCGTTGTAGACGAGCCCGGTGTACATGGAGAAGCAGCCCATGAGAAGAATGATGTAGCGGCCGGCGAAGAATATGTTCCAGATTTCGTTGTTGGACTTCTTGGCGGCGAGAGGGACCTCCTTGATGACCATCCAAGCCCCGAACATAGCCATGATGAGGCCGTGGCCCAAGTCTCCGAACATCACCGCGAACAGGAATGGGAATGTGATGATTGTGTATAACGCTGAAATGGAATTGTTAAGATAATAATTTATAGCTACATATAATATGGTTTCAATTATTAAATATTTCTAATGTGGCGTGTAAAGTTGTTTTGCGTATAATTGGAAGAGTCTTTTCAGTATTCCATATCGGATTTAGCATGTCCAACATATCATAAAGTTTTATCTAGTAGTAGTTTTAATTCCTCAAAATATTAGTTGGTTAATCATTAATTATTTAACGCTATGTCGAATCCATACAACATGCAATCCATACAGTCAAAACATACATTGACATCCAAAAGGTTTAGGTATTGTATGACAACATCACCTCCCTCGCACTAGCGTTCTAGAAAGCAGCTTTGGTACAAGTCCATTTTACTCCACCATAAGAAAATAAACAAGTTACCGACCTGGATTGCACTCCCGGTAGGAGGCAACGCCGTAAGCGTCGATGAGGTTCTGGAAGCCGCGCGTGAAGCGGTTGGTGCGGTTGAAGGTGGGCGGCTCCTCGTCCGTCTCGATGCAGTTCAGGAACGACGGGATCGAACTGCCGCATGCGTTCTGGATAATATCGTGTAGTGTTAGTATGTAGGGTATGTTAAGTAAGTTATGTAACTAGGAAAACGCAGTAAAAATCATATTCATAATATACATATGAATATAGACGTTAAACATAAATATGAATATGATTAACTGGCACGCTTTTTTCTTCCATATGTTGGGTAGGTCTATGTGCTAGCCAATATAATATATATGGCTTAAAATTTTACTTAAGCTGTTTCGGAGCTGAATAGTTTTGATATTGAATTAGTAAAACATACTTTTGGACAAGTAGGTATGAATTTAAAATTAAACTCTTATCTTATCGCTTATGTATACTCGTAGGATGTGAGTTTAACATTTTGTATTATTGCAAAGTTTTATGTGACATGACAGATAAAATTGACCTCGCGGTTAAATCAACTATTTCGCGTACGTACCTAATGTTAAAAATAAATTATTTCCTATCTTAATTTTTAGTACAATCATTGTAAGAACATGACAGAACAAATTGATCTTATTGTAAGACTAGCTTCTGCCCGCGGCTTCGCCCGCGTGGAATTCATTTATATCGCGAAACGGGATTTTTCATACAAACTTTCATCCCCTATTTCAAGCCTTTAGGGGTTGATTTTTGAAAAAAAAAGTAGCCTATGTGTGACTCTGGGCCTTCAACTATTTTCATTCCAAATTTCATCCAAATCGGACTGGTGGTTTAGCCGTGAAAACGTCACAGACAGACAGACAGACAGACAGACTTTCGCATTTATAATATTAGTATGGATTAACTATTTAGCGCACTTACCTAAAGTTAAAAATAAATTATTTTATATTTTCATTTTAATACCATCAACGACCGATTTTCATGGTAAAAAAAGTTGCTATTCTAAAGTATTCTAGCACAATATCCTAAACTCTAACCAACGAACTCCAAACTCACAGATCCGTCAGCGAGCGCCTTCTGCACATTGGGCAGGTCAGCGGTGGGCACCCAGCACTCGCCGATGAGGCATTTCTTGGTGACGTCCATGTTGAACAGGTTCAGGGTGTGGTAGATGGCCTTCATCTTGCGCACCATGACGGACCAGCTGTCCAGCTCCTTGGCCACACTGGCTAGTACCCGCTGACGGTGGTCTCGGGTTTGGTTCAGTACCTATTGGACGATAATAGGGGTTATTCCAGTCAGATTGATAGTCAGACTAGTCTGACCAACGGGATTTTTTCCCGTTGGTCAGATTAGCTCGTAACTAAGCAAAGTACTTAAGTACCTACTGTTGAATACAGTAGGTACTTATTTTTGGATGATAATGATCATGGCCCACTATTGAGCACGGGTCTCCACTCAGAATGAGAAGGTAATGATAGTAGTATATAATTTGTTAAACTCAAAAGGATGTAGTAAAATGATAATGGGTACATACTTATTTTGGGTGATAATAATAGTAGTTTATATTTTGATAACCTCGAAAGGATGTAATAAAATTTTATGATAAGTTAACATAATTTAGGAGACATGTTAGAATATTATAAATATTATATATACCATATTGAGGTCCTCAAGCCTAGTCCGGACTCCTTTGACCATGTCCTGTCGCTCGGTGTTGGAAGGCGGGCAAGGGTAGAGCGAGGCGTGGAAGCCGGTGCACACCTTCTTGATCCTCGACTTCAGCTGCTCACCTTGGAAGAACGCCACGAATACCGTTTTGTAGATCTCGTTGCCCTAGAAATAAAAAGTAAAAAAACATCTATGATCAGTTGGTCCTTCGAGCCGATGTCGTGTACCGCATTGAAATTGTTGGTCTGTCGAGCCGGATGTTCTTGTAGGTATCGTATCGCATTATAACTAAGTTTTTGAGTTATTTTTAAATAAATCCGTCATACATTTTGTTTCTTATGATTAAATTTTAGCACATGCTTTAATAATTTGTAAAAAATTATAAAAGTCATTAGGTTATCAAAATTAACATACTTAATTATCAAATGTGTTTCGTACTATGAATATATCTATAAAAACTCGAAGTATTTTAATAGGTACCTAGATAAAGAATATGAAATCTTACAAAAACAAAGGAAGGCGTTTTTTTAAACATCATAACGTATTTAATTCAGTACATGTAATAATATAATCTGTAATAATAATGAAGCGCTCATAGCCCGGCGGCTTGCGTCGATCCTAAGTGATCGACGAAGTTAAGCAACTGCGGGCGCGGTCGGTAGTCGGATGGGTGGCCGCTAGTGGCAAAATATTTTGGGCGCTTCCGTGCTTCGGAGGGCACGTAAAGCCGTCAGTCCCGGTTGTTATCGATAGATAGCAGTCGTTAAGCCGTGTTGGAGGCCTTCGGGCGGCTTGAAAACTTTCGACACTGGGTTGGCCACTAACCCCTCCACCAATCCGCACTGGAGCAGCGTGGTGGAGGATGCTCTAGGCCTCCTCAATAACGAGGAGAGGCCCGTGCTCAGTAGTAGGCCATTAATGGGTTGTAGCCAGCCATCAATATAATCTGCATAATGATTTATTTATAGATAGCAATAGCAATAAAATTAAATTGCTAACATATATTCTGCACACCTCTATAGAGCATATTAATGTATAACCACCGCAAAAACTGAACGGAGTTATTCTAAGGGTGTTACCAGACCAGTCGACTCGTGTTCAGTTGGCCATTAATGAGTTGAAGCTAAACTCACTTCAATACTACATCATAGTTGAAGGGCAATATTTTAACACCTATTGCATCCTTGACCGTTCTTGAGTCTTGTCATGGGCGGTAGCGGAAGGTGGTGCAAGCCTGCTCGTTTGCTACCTTAATTCCATAAAAAAATAGTGCTTTATTTTTTTACTTTGCCATCTTCAAGTTATTGCATACTATATTAAGTGACTTACTTCTAAGTTTTATATTACCTAATGTATATGTGTGTTAGTCGTTAAGGTATATAATGTTATGTGCCTCGTTGTCTGAAATAAAGGTTTAATATTATAATAATCATAATTCAATCGCAACAACACTAACCGAAGCGGGATCCTCGAGTGGTTTATCGAGCTCGGCGCGGCGCAGGAACACGTTGCCGCGCGAGATGCGCCACAGCATGCGCTCGAACGCCGGCACGCGCTCGCGCTGCACCACGCCGGCCACGAACCCCAGCCGCCCGCGCACCGCCGCTTGCTGCCCGGCTTCGTCTGCTATCAGCGTCCTGGGTACGGGTTAACAACCAGTATTACAAAAGTTTATTTTGGTAGAAACACCGCAGCTTGCTGACTTAGCCGATTTAGACGTTATATAGTTGTTAGTTGTTAGGTACAATTACAATTCTTTTGAAAGTTTATTTCAAGTTGGTTTTTAAAAACACTTTTACAAATTGAATCTTACGATGCTTCAACAAATCCCTACCGTGAGAATCTTGGAAGACGTGGCAAGAAACTTTCAAGGAGAAGGAGAGAAGGTTTTAGTTATAAGGCATTTTCTATGAGCTTTATGGTGTATTTAGGTAAGGTTTATGGTTATATTTTAGATACGTAGCCTAGATCGTGATTTAATAGGATTTCAAGCACTTACTCGTACCTTCAAACACATTTTATTTAATAGTGGAATCTTTCAACGGTATTTTATTACATTACTTACCTATGTACATCTTCAATTCTAATGAATCAAAAAAGTCACGAGCAAGTAGGTACGTCAATTAACACGACTAGAGATCGACTATGCAAGCCACAAGTAATCATCTGTAATAGATAAGTAGCTATGGGAAATTTTATTTCACTATAAGTGCATTAGTAGGTAGGTACATGACACTAGTAGTGTATCTAGTAGTAAAAGCGACGAGAAATGCAAATATCTACTAAGACTGTAATTTAGAACTGATCTAAGGAAGTACTTAAACATCGACTGATTGATTTTACATGATTTCTAATGATAATATAGACAGGTACCTAACTTATGAATATGGGCTTCTATGCCGAGTAAACCGCAACTTACTTGGCCAATGAATCCATCCCAATTTCTTCCTGGGCAGTGAAGAACGCCTCGGTCTTCTCGAGGACATGTTTGAGCTCTGTCAGCTCGAGATAGTTCTGTTTCAAGTTCACTGCGTTGTGTGATAGCTCGAGAATTTCATTCTCCGTCTTTTCCAAGTGTGCCTGTAATATAGTTTGAAAAGGTTTAGCTACCAGAAGGATAAGGGCAAAGTTGGTTACAATCAATTTTCTATTAGTAGGTTATATCTTAGAAATATATCTCCATTTCATGATGATAATACTAAGACCTAAAATTTTCTGAATACAGGTAAGTGAATCATAGTCATGACCACGACTTCCTTATCTCAGCCCTGCCCTACTGTTGTCGAAATGGGAGGGATTCAAGTGGTGATTACGTACCTACGATATTTCTTTCATACATTCACATTTTTTGAATATTGTGATGAAAAACCCGGCTTTTCTCAACAGACAAGTACCTAACTAATATTTTAAATACGGGTATTAAAAATTTTATATAGGTGAATAATGTAATTAGCATATCTATTAGTGGCAGGAGGACGGTACGAGAACGGTATGGTACAAGGTTTTATTTTTACTGAACCCGTCCTATTAATTATTGAGGTATTCTTAGGTAGGTAGTTTAGGTAGCCGACAGGTTGATAAAAATCGTCGAAAAATGGCGGTTTATATGTAGGTATGAACTTTAGTAATAAAAATAAAGAAAATACATGTGTATATTCGTGTCTGCAACTGTAATAAAACAATAGTTTGTTTATGACACGCCAATAAATCATCCAGTAAATGCATTGAGATATTATGTACTAAAAGTAAATGTAATGCACGGTTGCTCTTTTACACCTTCCTATCTATTGAATAAGCAACACTGTTGATTGAGTGTCGGACGAAGGATCGGCACGTTACAGACAAGACGTATCTCTAAGTACCGGCACTACTCGATAACGATACGACTGACATCAATCTTAAGCCAACAGGCGCTATCATTAAGCGGCATTCTGTATTGTTGTACAATAACTCCAGTATGCACTTCACTCATGAGTAGGTAACCTTCGTTTTAAAAGCTGTGCTTTCATTAGTAAACATTAAATTTAATCTGAGTTTATTATGTTTCTTCATCGTCATTGCCCACTACTGACAAGCAACGGGTCTCTTCTCACAATGAGAAGGTTAAGACCATAGCCGATCTCGCTGGCCAAGTGCGGAATGGCAGACTTAACACACCTTCGAGTTTTGCGAACTCCGGCATGCACGTTTCCGCACGATGTTTTCCGTTACCATAATATATCTCCGAAAAATCAAGACGTGCGTGCCCTGGGATTCAAACCCGGACCCTCCGAATAGGAGGTCGAATTCTTAACCATATAAAGCTTACATTCGATGCAGGACGTTTTCAACTTTGAGCAATCTTAACTCTTACTACCTTCAAACTCAATGTCATAGTTAGTGGTCAATGTCAATTACCTCCAGGTCGATGATCTCCCTGGGGTTGGGAGCTCGCGGCAGCTCCTTCACGTGTGGCACTGGCACCTTGTCTTTGTGGACTTCGGCTTCGATGTACCGCAGTTTGCGCTCCATTTCGTCGCATCGTCGCACTTCGTTCACGAACTTACGCTGGAATGCGTTCACGTCTGGATTGAGCTGAAAAGAAAAACAAATGGTTGAGTTATGACACTACAAAATACTATTATTATAATTATGTGCAATGAAATTGTGTGTTAAATTGTCAAATAAAATGTAGGTGTTTTATTAGCAAGTGTATTTTTTGTGTAGAAACAAACAATAACAAAGAAAAAATATGTCGTACGTTTATTAATAGGGCATTGCTTATACCTAAAAGGAATCTCTACCAGGAGACCCATCAGTGTTTTTTTCATAAGGATAAGAAATATTAGCTTCTAGGTTATAGATATCTAGGTATATTATAGCCCTATTAATAACTTCGTTGTTTGTGAATGGGCGTGACGACCAATGGGGACGACACAAATGAGTCATCAGTTCATCACAAAACTAATACGACATGGAAATAAAAATTGAGTTTGCTTCGGTGAAAATCTGGTTTTCTTCCTTACGATAGACTTAATGATGCGAAAAAATGGTATTTTGGGGATAGCTTAAAGTATGACCGTATGGCTAAAAGTCGCACATTAAAAATGAGTAAGACGACTAAAGTCACAACATTATCATAATTTATCATCAACAAACAATACATTCGTAACGAGAATGTGCAGATTTACACAAGAACCGGCTTAGCCCAGATACATTAAGTAGAAAAATATTTGCAGATAACCAATAGCAGAGTAGGTAAGTAGGTAAAATATAATTAATTAATATTTTTAACCAAAATAAAACCCAGAAGTAATGTAAAAAATATAATGAAGCACATTATAGGTACGTGCCCTAAATATTTGATAGAGGGCTCTAGATTTTCCCGGACTTCCATTATAAGATTTTATAGGAAATGTAGATCTACCTGACTACTGGACTACGTTTTACCTGCGTTTAGTAAGTAGAAAAGAATTTACACTTAGAATTTCAATTAAAGTTCTTTTGTACGCACTTATGTTGAAAGGTAAAAAGCCTGCGTCAATGGCACGATAGAATAAATTGCTTTTTTACTTGATTCCCATATCCCGTCTCATCCAGGGCCGACCGCGACCACTTTACCACTCTGTCTTATAGGGTTGCCAATTGCACGATTTTTAATCGGCTTCAAAAAGATATTAATAGACATCAAAAGATATCTTCGTCATTTTTTGTGCGTTTGTTAACCTCATCACTTTATTCTGGCTGAACCGATTTTGATAGTTAGTTTTTTATTCGATGCTAGGTAATGCTTCACGTTTGGTCCCATATAATTTTAGAGACATTTTAAGGGTGCCTAATTAGGTGCCTTATTGAGTAATTTCTACTTATCGATTTTGATGTCGGTTATTATTTCGTAAAAAGTTAATTTCATTTTTAATTATTAAGTACACTCTGCAATTAAACTTTTGGTCTGAACAATTGTTTCTTTATTCAAGACAAATTCATATTATAACGGTGATGATTGGATAATTTTTGGAAATATTATTTTCAGAGGAATTACGGCAACTTAAACTTTTTAAAGTTATTTTTTGGCTGAATTGTTGAATTTTGAATGAGTTGATATGTCAATAGACAGTTAATATACCTAGATAGGCTAGAAGAGCAAAGTCACATAACTTACATTTCAAATCAATCTACCGAAGCGCTACCGTTTAACAATTTACAGGAATTACAATCCATGAAAGTCATATTCTCTTAAACAAGTAGTACTAAGTATGTGCCCATTGGTTAATTCCACAAGTATAAATTGGCAGCATGGCAGCCCTAGAGGGGAGTCTAAATTGGCTGACTCGTTTGATACGAGTGGGTTGTTCTTGCTTGTTTCACTGGCACAAGGTGAGCAGGGATCGATGGCTGTACATCTTTTAAATCTCACGAAACACTCACCATGCGGTGGTAATATGAAAAGTTTGATGAATTTTGAATTTCACAAATCAAAATTGCTGCCTACTGTGTATATCTACCTATGCTACGAAAGACGAATATTTCAACAATTTAACATAATATATTTTATCAATTTAACATTGATAATTTGTAAGTAGGTACCCTACCAATCTGTTTTGATTACGCTTGGGTACAAATTTGCCACTTGTGGTATCATAGTGGTAGGTATGTTGCCCTATCTACGTTATTTAAATGCTACCACTATTTTCTAATCTGTGATGCTACACTGGTTATGTAAACCTTATTCAAATTAGATGTGTACATTTTAGCCTTAAAACTCAAAAATTTTAGCATAGCTTTAAAAGTAAAGTTAATGATTAGGAAAGGTTTACGAGCTAGGTTGCCATTTTTTAATTCAAATAGGTACATAATACCTATGACAAAAATAATAAGTTATATTGGTAGGTATAAAGTAAGTAAGTAAGTACGTAAATATTTGTCGTTATGAAGAAAAAAAAATATTGTGTTTTTAACCCCCGACGCAAAAAGAGGGGTGTTATAAGTTTGACGTGTCTGTGTGTGTGTGTGTGTGTGTGTGTGTGTCTGTGTGTCTGTCTGTCTGTCTGTGGCATCATAGCTCCCGAACAGATGAAGCGATTTCAATTTAGTTTTCTTTGTATTAAAGGGGACTTACGGGCGCGTGTTTTTAGATATGTTTGATGAAAATCAGTTGAGCCGTTAAAAAGTTGTTGGGGTTGAAAGCGGGG
This sequence comes from Hesperia comma, assembly GCA_905404135.1. Classification (NCBI taxonomy): domain Eukaryota; kingdom Metazoa; phylum Arthropoda; class Insecta; order Lepidoptera; family Hesperiidae; genus Hesperia; species Hesperia comma. The sequence goes on along the minus strand of FR990021.1, from coordinate 5,548,913 downwards.
AAGAATTTTCACTCTGTCTCTTTGTGGCATCATACCTTCCGAACGGATGAAGCGATTTCAATTTAGTTTTTTTTTGTATTAAAGGGAACTTACGGGCGCATATTTTAAAATATGTTTGATGAAAATCGGTTGAGCCGTTTAATAGTTGTGGGGGGTGAAAGCGGGGAAGAATAACCGTATGTATGCAAATATATTCGTGTGGGGTCTCAAATGAAAGCGTACAGTAAGAGAATATTTATAACTTAATCCAAAATGATTTTACCTATAAAAAGTATAAAATAAAAAATTAAATTAAAAATTAAAAAAACCCCCGACACAAACATTTAAAAAGTAAAAAATAATATCTTTAAAAATAATACGTCGCGTTGGGGGACCGCTCCATTTACTTCTAACTTTAACACAAAAAAATATTGATAAATGATAAGTCTTGGGTAAAAGACCTAAAGTAGGTAAGCAAGTGATACTTATGAAAAAAATCGTACTTAGATAATGAATAGTTAGAAGCGGTCCCCCAACGCGACGTATTATTTTTAAAGATATTATTTTTTACTTTTTAAATGTTTGTGTCGGGGGTTTTTTTAATTTTTAATTTAATAAGGTACTTAAGTGACAAGAGTTAGTTGTTAAAAACTGTCAGAAAAATAGTGCATTCATTGAGATGTACCTCAATGAGTGCATTTAGGATTCGTCAGTTTGAACCGGTTGAGCGTAGATAAACCACGTCTGTTGCATAAGTTCCGCGATATTGATTTGCTTCCTAGAAATGCGGTTGAAGTCGATAACTCTCTTTGGAAAGTTTTACACTAGGGCTCCTTGTATCGTACTTAGGTGATGTGGAGATACTGACATATCATTACGACTCTTTAGTTTTTACTTTATAAATTATTTGAGCCTGGGACAAATCAGCTGGTAGGCCCTAACAAATACAGATACAAGGAAATCTGTGACGTAAAAGAAGGGTCGGAATCATCGAATTGTCAACTGTCGCTGGTCACATACAGCGATCTATAAAGAGATAAAGACCGATATTGTCAAGCAAAACTTAAGTCTGAGCAAAGTCCAAGTACACTTTATAGATCGCGACCTTAAGACTTACTATCTGGTGTATTTATAATAGCATACGGCAAAAAAATTAGCATGCAATATACACATGCGATCGCGCGACCGGGCGTGGCACTGCACTGGTCGACCTTGCGCGGACGCCGGGTACCTTCATCGAACCCTCAATTCAACACGATAGCCTTTGATATGGCGTAAGGCGTAACAGATCGACCAAGTTCATTCCAAGCCGCCACGAATATTACGACTTACGACCATTACGTAGTCAATATCTTCCAAGTTTACTGTCAGTGACGTGCTTCGATTACCAGACGAAGATACTTTCTTACTTTCGCTAATGATCATGAAGTATTGAAGACCACTTAAGTAACGCATAAAGATGAAATTGTAATATGATGTAAAAGGTACTTATTCCGAGGTCTAGGAAATGCTCCTGCGCCTGTGGTTACCAGGGAAAAAAGTTTTTGGTCTATCAAACGAATAGGGGTGGGGTCTATGGCGTTAATAAGAACACTTTGATCAGAAGTTGCATAAAAAACAAGGTACACGTACAGTCAGTCACCAATGCAAATGGTCACGAGTCTCGATATTTTTATTAATTTTCTTCTGTCAATTACCGTCACGATAGTTCGCGACTTCAACTGAAAGAACATAATATAATGATATATATTTGATAACAATACAAGTGGAATAATATTGTTGTGAAATTTCTTTTCAATGTAGTTAGTACTCAGTCTTGACCTAAAACTGAAGTATTTTACTTCAAAGGACACTTAGTCTTAATAGATATTGTCGAACTTGAAAAGGACTTTTAGTTTGTAAATCGACGCCCCCCGCGAATAATCCGGCAACCGATAAAATCAAAATGTTCAGGAAAAATAAAAGAAGCATTTTTGTTAATAACTTTACCAAACAATAAGTATCACAGAGCTCAGCCTAGATGGTAGTGGCCCTGTTGGCGTTGCGAGGGGTCCCGGGTTTGACTTCCGTCAGTGTCCGTGATTTGTTTTGTTATTAGTGTTGTCTGTGAAACCGGCAATATGGAATCCTAGGGCGGGGGTTTCAGTGTGTTACCAAACGAGAAGACGTTTTCCCGTTGTACTGAGGCTTTATCCATCAAGACTCCATCCAAGCTAAGGGACCATAATATTAATGCTACTATTATTACATACTACGTGATACGTTTAGAAAAGGGGAACGGGTCTACAAAATATCACGCTTGGGTACACAAGGGGGAGGCCTATATCACAACACCTACTTTGTAAACCCATTCTAAATATGTGTGAATGTTAAAGGTTATTCCAATGCAAACACTCATGGGATGGTGAACACAATGCTTCTTATTATTGTACTTTCTAACAGGTCCCTTTTGTTTGTGGTAAAGGGCCCCTTATGCCCTAGAACGAAGCTGCACCCATATAATAAAATATAAACGTATTTCCTAACGGGTTTAGTAATTTGGGAGTCATTTCAATAGTTTACATGTAAAATCGTTTCTGGCAGTCGTGAAAAAATTTACCTACCTACTTACTAAGTGGGCTCTTTATACAAAGCAGAACCTATTTTCATTAAAAATCAAGATTACTTATGAACTGAGTCAGCCCTGTTACCGTATTAGTTTTTACATGATTTTTACTGTATCTAGTTTATGGATATTAATTGGATAAAAGTATACTTAAGCATATTGTAGAACGTTACGAACAATGGGTGATTATCACTTACAAAAACAGCCATTAAAGCAATCTTGATGTTCATAATTATAAGCAAGGTAAGTAATAAATTTAATAAGTCACATTATAACGTAGGTAACTTATATAATATGCTGTCGTATAACTACATAATATTTATGTTAATTTTTTTATATGTGTATTTTTAACATTTAAGATTTTCTGTGTGACCTCTGTGATTTTCTGTGTGTGTGTGGTTTTGGACTCTCCCTTCCCCCTTAACATGTGTCAAAATATATAGTCATGGACGCTAGTTGAAAGGATGATGTACTTACATCTCTGAACTGCACAGACCCCGCCTCGCCCAGCTCTGAGACCGAGGTGTAAGCGGCCTCGGGCTGGATGAAGAGCTGGCACAGAGCCATCTCTTCGCTCCGGAACATCGCCCCCATCCTGGTGGTTATATGTTCCCGCTGTTTCTAATCTGAAACAAGTTATAATTATATAATTATGATATGATAATATTATGATATGATAATATTATCATTGAAGCACGAGAAGTTAAAGTAAGGAACAGTAGGTAACTATGTATATGCATGCATTGACAGAAGATTGAAAGCAGCTACTTATTTCTATTCAACAAGATGACCGTTAAGTACCTATTAATGATTTCTTCATATGCGTCCCCAGATTTTTATCTATTGGTCAAACCGAATTTTCTAGGCAGATTTCTGCAGGGTACAAGTACAACCACTAAAGGTGTTCTCTATAACCCCTCTTTAGGGGAAAAATAGAATCAACCCAATCAATTGGGGAGTTAAGATTTCGAATTTATTTTTTTCGTTAAGTTTTCAAATTCTACAAAGATCTTTAATAAGGAATCACTTTGGCCGTGACTACTAACATAAAATAAGATTTTCGAAGCGAGGCGAGGGCGGTTACGCCGCGCCGGTTACCTACCATAACTAACAAGACTCTAAGCAAGTTAGTTAAGAACGAAAATAAAAAACAAACGAACCATCACTTGTAGCTCATTAACGCGAATTTACATACATAGAACAAACTAATGCGCACTAATGGAAGTGTTACTATAACAAAGCCATGTTCTTGAAAATACGTGGTGTTATTTTAAAACTCGTGTTACGTCTCATTGTTTCAATTCAAAACACCTGTACGGTGGTTCATTTATTTTACATTCAGCACTAAGTAGGCCAGCTCAATGGAATGGTGGCAATGTACGAGCATAAGGAAAATACCTTTCTCAGACGCCTCAAGGTTTGTATTGCTGCAGCAGATATCGGAGTTCCATCGCGTGACGCGATATTGTGTCAATATAAATTATCGCGCTTGCCCTAGAGCCTAGAGGTTGTCTGTCAACCACGATCTACTATGGTCATTGGTTTGTCTCGAGGGCACACTTTTAAATGACAAAAAAATATCCATCCGGGCGTCTTGCAAAAAATAATTAATAACAATTTTCTTTTATTTAAAAAACTCCATCAAACATTAGAGCAATGAGGATAGCCCTTGAGCATAGCATAGAATATAAATGTAAATTAATGAGGTTAATTAATACAGAGATTTAGACTCATTATAAAATATAAATCTACCTAAGCAGATAGAAATACGTCCCCTATCTTTGTAAATTATAAAAAAAATCTAATAACCTTAATAATTAGTAACCCAGATGTCCTAGGGTTAAATTGTTGACCCTGAAGAAGGAAGGGTCAAACAGGATTTTCGAGTACACTTTTGACAGAAGACAAAAACCGTAAGTACTTTAACCAAGGTTAATTCTTCAGATTCCCCCTTGCACCTATCTGAGTACGCCCATGAATACATTCGTCGCTAAAACGTCGTTTATCGAACTTGGCCCCTTTTACTTCGAAAAGCTTTTACTTCACAGGTCATGCATATTGTGCTTATTTCGACATTACACTGCTTACACAACGTGTCTAAACAAACCTGACCTTCAATGTTTATAGCTCAATAGTAGATCGGTAATACCTATTTATTTAGTCTAAAATCAATACTTTTTATTTTTAAATGATTTTTTTATTTAATATTTTGTTTTTTGAGTTCGTGAACCTTAATATTCTACCGTCTGTTGAGGACTTTATTTACAAAGCATTAACAATAAGTATAAAGTATGTAAGTAGATTGATAATTTTGAGGTTAATAAGAGTTTGCAATTTGCAAAAAATTAGAAATAGTTTGCGTGAACGCGAGAAATGGTTTGTTGAATAGGTAGTGTATCCATTTTCTTATCCGAAATTGACTGACACACTGCCGTATTTTTAGATTTTTTATTCAGTCAGTAGGTACTTATACATTATTTAGTCGTACAAGTAACTCTAAACTCTAATCATCTATTCAAAGAATCCGTTTGTTGCCCGTAATTTAAGTGCCCGCGGTCCTGCACTCCTGCCTGCCACTAGGACTACGCAGTAGGACCACGGGTAACAAACGAAAGAAAAAGTACCTACCTATTACGTGCGCAATGTAACTAAAATTGTAACATACCTAATAATGATTATTGTTAACTATTAGAACTACGTCACAGTATTACGTAGTCATATCATTATCTACTCTACTCTCAATTGTTTGATCGTTCGTCGTTCTGGCCAGTGAAGCAAGGCAGGAACGGTCCGAATGGTTCGTGAAGTGACCCGCTGCAAGGCTATACGTTTTTGCCAATAGAATTGCTCTGGCGTTAACAGTTTTTTCCTGCTGATTCGATGATCTCGCTACTCAGTCGTTTTCATAGACAGCCGTCTCGTGGTCATAAAAACTAAGGAAGTAGTCGGATCTGTCGGACTGATTCGAGATATTTGATTTTTGTGTAATAAACGAGTAAAGTTTCTTGGCACTCATCATCATTATTTACATTTGCTTATTCTCTGTGTGTCTTATTTGCTTATTTGTTATTTCCAAGAAGTGGTCGGTAGTCGGTACACGTACGCAGGAATCTGCAGTAATTGCAGTGATGATGTCAGGCTAGAGTAAACTTTTTTAAAAATTGGCGTTTTGTAGGGTAATGCTTCAAATTGTCGGTTTCTCAAAATTTTCGAAGTAGGTCTCTATCTTATTCAAATGTAGGTAGGTACATCTGAAAAATGCCCCGCGTCTTCGTGAAGGATAGTATGAGGATGTTCTTGAAGATTTGCTAATCTGAGCCAATGAGTGATATGGCTTGTGATGTTAAGATAAAACGGCCTTTGGACACAATGACACTAATAATTTTATCGGTACTGATTTACGCCAAAAAAAATTAAATGAGTAGATAGGTAGAAAATCTCTTCAAGATGTGACCTAATCAGCTTGTAAGGAAATCGGCAATAACTCAATGCCTCGTTGGCTAGTTCTTACAAATGCGGCAGGATAACGACTTTGTTGACGTGTTCGTACTGATTGTTCTGAAGGTTGACTTCATACGTTGCATATAAATACGTATGAGTGGACATATGACTTTACGATATGGAGGTCTTCCAGTACCGCACTGAGTTCCGGACTGCTTTAATCTGGTTTCCGATTGTTTGACCTTTGATGGTGTACTGTACTGTACATACTTACATACATAGTTAGTTATACGGAAGTACCTACCCTTACAATAATAATTATGGTTTGATATGGACGTCGATCGTACGGGTAGCTCGAGTTATTTATAGTACATAATCTAAAACACAATTTTAAAAATATATTAATGGAATAGTTTTATGTGCGGTGTAGCAGATATTGTTATAGTATATTTTCTCGAATGTCTTTTATGTAAGTACTTACCTACTTACCTACCTACTTAAAAACAAATTGATCTCACGGGCTCACGGTTCAAATTTCGTTTGGAGTTGAATTTAATAGCAGCTCATAAGCATAATGCCTTTAATAACTTTGATTTTTTAAGTGCATCACAAATTCACAAGTTGTCAGCTGTTGTTTTATTCCAACGTCAAATAATTGGAAATCTTCAATACATTACCTAATCTAAATCGGATTGAACATGAATAGGTATATCTACCTAAACATCTTTGCATAGCTGCATCTTAGCTTACCTAGTCTACACATTTACCTGGCGGCGGATTGGATATACCTACGTACCTACCCACTCTAGCGAACGGAATTATTGGCAAATCTAGTAAACAAATATAATGGAACACGTAAGTACATAATTCATCTAAAATTAGTTATTGAGCAAAACCAAATAGGTAAGTATTTACGGAAACTCGTAAAGTAGAAAACCCGTCTACACATTCGTACCATGTACGTAGGTACAACAAATGTTTGCGGGTAGAGTTGCCTATCGATAGTCGACTATCGATAAACTATCGATAGTCTATCGATAGTGTGGCAATAGTGAGAATATCGATAGGAACTATCGATAGTATTGAAAAATAAATACTATCGATATTATTGATAGTTTTGGACTATCGAAGTTATGGATTCTTTAATAGTATCGGTGGTATAATACTATTGATACTATCGATACAATCGATAATATCGATAGTATTTTTTATTTTAGCAATACTATCGATAGTCCTATCGATATCCTAACTGATTTTCAAGGTCAACAATCGATAGTGCAACTGTCGATAGTTCGGCAACACTAGTTTGCGCGTATGTGCGTTACGGGCTTACGGGACTTAATGACTTATCATAGGTACAAGTACAATATAATATGTAATAACATTTATATTTCGATTCTATTTTTTTGTCAAAGAACTAAGTACCACCATGCCATAGAAAAACTCATTTGAAATGTATACGTACAGTACATGGGTTCCCAGGTCCTCGCTACAGTTTTAATTTAGAATAGTTAGATGCTATTTAGATAGAAATAAAAAATGTACCTACATAAGTACAGCAAATTTATAGCCAAATAACGAAACGCATTCACATTGACTTTCAAAACGAGGCCTAGGCTATAGCTAATCGCCTAAACCAAACATTCAGGAAGGTCAATTTAATACAGCTGAGTAACGTGTAAATATACAATGACAGATAATGTTAATATACTATACCTACTTAGGTATACCTATCTAAATACCTTAAGTTGCGTGGTACCCTTAGATCACACCGCTGCTTACTGAATAACGAATGTTCATTGTTGATACCTACATCATTAACATATTTATTGAAATGCAGTCCTCATATCATTGAAACCATAATTACCCATAGAACAAATACGCGTTCACTGCTTAGGGTCAGCTCAGACCGAGACGCGACGCGACGCAACGTTAATGGAAGAGGCCAGTGATTTCGCGCTGCGCCGCGCGTCGCCGCGAGACGCATCTCAATGGCGCGAGGTGCATCGTAAAAGTAGGCAATCTTGCACGCTGCGCGCACCGACGATGCACGGCCGCGTAGCGATGCACCGCGCTACGCCGCGCGGCGTCACGAGACGCAGCGCTGCATGAAGCAACGTTTTCTGAATTGTCACAATGAAATGTGTATCTTTTCGTGTAGAAAATAAAGTTCTATTTTGAGCCGCTCTTTGAAAGACTGCGCGCAGCGTCGCGTCGCGTCACGTCTCGGTGTGCACACACGTAGACGCTCAATATTTATTTTACTACGCTACCCAATGCTGATAGGTACCAGACAAACAGCGTGGCTTGTTCCGATAATTATGGAATTTGCAAACTCAACGCTATTTATTATATCTAATACCTAAGTATAGCTATACTTAAATACAGGTAGGCGTGGGCTAAGAATGCACTGACTTCAAATTCATTTATTCACGTATATCACTGGCAGACTTAGGTAGGAGTTAGGACCTATGCAATGCACAATGCTTAAATTGCGGCTCGTTTGAAAAATTTGTTTAACCGACTTCAAAAAAAGGAGGAGGTTGGTTTTCAATTCGTCTGTATGTTTTTTTCTTGTGTTACCACAGCACTTCGAACTGGGTGAATCGATTTCGATGATTCATTCGCCATTCGGAAGGTAATGACTGCCGTCTGGTCCCATAAAAAATTTGGCCGACATCTGACGGTCAGTTTTTGAGATATTTACAATAATGTGAATTTAATTCACGCTCATTACCTCGTAACTTTTAACTGGGTGTTCCGATTTTGATGATGATGAAAGGTAGTTTTTGTCGTGTGGTCCCTTAAAAATTTGACGACATCTGGGGAGTGGTTTTTGAGTTATCTCGACTTTGAAATAGGCAGCTACTTTTTGGTTTGTATACGGAATGTGTTAAACCTGAATAGAGCCTCAAAGGAAGCATTTATTTTATGAATTAACAGAATTGGGGCTGTACATGTATAGGTACTCAAAGGGTCTTTAAGCAGTCCTATTCCGGACAGTCTACTACACGAGACACCTTAGTGGATCGACAGCCGGCGATTCAAGCTAATTAGACAATTACTAAATATTTATTTAACTAGGCCCGTCGATTACCCGAACAGAGGTCACAGTAGCATTAGAAATTGTCTCTGTATGTAACATTTGGCTAGTAAGGTAACTGACCTCGTTTTATTGCTAAGTTAGCAGTTAGCAAGTTTCGTAATACTTGCATGTTAATTTATGAATACGTTATCACCAATGTGAGTACATGAGTATCTGCCTTCCACAATAAATAATGTTTATTCACGTTGAAAGTGGTTAGAATTTAGACGCAAAAAACGGAGAAGCTACCGTAGATCAGTAAAGCAAAAACTATTTTAGTCATCGATGATTGAGCAAATGGACTGCCATTTGAAGTCCTGGGTTCGAAGTCCAGTGAAGCAAAAGTTTTCCTGACGTGCTCAAATTTAAAATCATCTCATGGTTTTGTATTTTATTTTATTATTTTTCCAAAACTGAAGGTCACAGGGAAGCTTTATTATTGGAATAGCAAGGGTAGCAAATCACAGTGAGAGCTGCATCGTTTCAGGATTTTCTTTTCAATATTATATAAGAAGTGGGATAGAAAAGAGATAGCAAAGAGGTGGTTTCAACCCTAATAATTATGTGTCCAACAAATTGTGACAACCGCAGTTTTTAACGATTAACGACGTAAAAAATGTCACTGCAGGACTTTTTTTACTTAGCTAAGGTTGTGTTAGCTTGCTGAAGCTAAATCACAGAATAAATACGTAATGCTAAAGTAATAAAAATAAAAAATATGTTTTATCGTCCGTAAATGTACCTACATATCGTACGTAGGTAGGTGTACCTATTTATCTATTGTTATTGTCCGTCTGGTTACCTACTTGTTTTTGTTAAGCAGAACCGGCAAGAAACTTTAAGTATCTGATTTCAAAACCTTTAAAGATAAGGATATAAAGTTTGCGATCCTAAATGCAAAATGATAAAAAATGGTAATAAGTATGTACTGTAATAAGTAGGTACCTACCTGCTGTAATATCACTACCCATAGACAGTGTGATCAATCTTACAGAATAGAGATAATATTGAATCGTTATCTTAACTGGAGACGAAGATATCTTCACTTCTGTAACATCCGCACGTGATTTTTTTTGTAAAAACTCCTATGACAAGAAATTAAAAGGTTTGAGTAACACTGTTACATCATAGCATTTAGCTAAATGTTTGATATGGAATGATTCGTTTTACTAGCAACCCACACAAATGCCAGGTTTCCCTACATCCATGTGATTAAGGTTCATTGCAGATTGACAGCGAGAATTTAAAATGCCTTAAGTTAATTTTGCTTACAAGCTAGATTGAACCGTGAGCACACGATATTAAATTGTTTTTCGCGGGGAGTGGTAATAACAAATTCTTAGCGATTGAAGTAGGTTTCAAGTTTCGCTCGAAATGCACTTAGGTATAAGCCCGTGATAAGAATGGTATGCTCTTATTAGAACAAGAATTTGTCAAGCAAATACGTTACTGTAGCGGATATAAGCTGATATTTATTTATCCTTGAAATAGAATAAATATGTCTTAAAGACATATTTTTTTGCTGTGCATTAAATGTTAAAAGGTATAGGTAGGTACCTACTGTATCAGAATAACTATTGTGATTAGTTTCAAAGTTAAACATCATGGTCCGCTTGACATGCCGGCAATAAAACAAATTACAATGATTGTTACTCGGTAATAAAGCCTCTCATTGAATGCAATTGCAACATTTAAACTGTCATAAATTAGGTACCTATGTAGTAGAGAAACAATATAATAATCACGAACCATTTGCATTTTGCATACCAGGATACCATAGCAGGTAATTGAAACAATCAAATGGTGCAGGTACCTACCTATATTATTTTTCTGTTAGTTTACGTAGAAAGGCACGCTATACAAACTGCATGGAGCACTGAGAAACATTCAAATAATCGCTATCGGTGGACGCCGGGTTTCGTTTGAATGAAAGTTAATTATGTATTTAAATGAGGCTTATTGGACAACACTTCGAGTGTTTAATTAATTTATGTATAGATAATAACGCACCAGTGATCGTATTTCGTGCAGACGTCGAGAACACGAACACACGTCAGACACGACGCACGCGCAAGATCAAACTGAGCGCTCATGCTTTATGTTGGTGCTCCCAAGCATGTGACCGCGCTACTAACTTCGTGATGCGATGCGATTATTGAAGCAGGTAATTTTTTCATTGAAATTACTCTCAGTAAACTACGATTTTAGGATCTAGGTAGTAAGTAATAAGCATGTTGGTAATTTAGGTACAAATTAATTTCATTTGAAAAGATCCTGTTAAAAGTTGCCCATTTTAAATGAAACGGCTAACTCACGCTTGTTATTATGTGCAGTTTTATGTAACGTTCACTGTTTTAATACAAACCTTCGCTTGAAAACAAATCACTAATAATAAAGCAATGCAATTTTGTTTGGAATAAAAATGACATAAAATATATACTTACAGTAAAATAAATAGGCCTCGTAAAGTAACCACGCGAACTGGATAGAACGCCCGCGAGATATTTACACTGACATCAGCTGATGATAAGGAAGATGAGAGATATCTCGTGATCGAGCGGCAATGTTGGCAGCACTGAGTGATCTCTGAATCTCCTGCGCAGCCTCCGCGACCTCGCACCTACGTCGAGCATAGAGAATATATCGCTGCATGGTGTTAATAATGTACACATGCGCAGGCGCATTACTAGATTTCGTTCCAAAAGATCGCGCCCACAATATTTACCTAGATGTCATAACGAAAAATAGTAACGTATTATAGTATTATACACTTAGGATACATACTAATTTGTGTAGGTACATTTAGACTTATTATACCTACCTACTGTGCACTGGTAGAAGGTACCTACTGAATACTTAATGGCACACTCTTCGATTCACAAGATATATTATTAAAAATGTTATATCTACTAAATCAGGCACCAAGAACTATACAAATTAGGCATTAATTTAACTTACATTACTAACAATTTTCTGTAGGAATCCGAATTACCCAGGATACTTCAATTTGCTATTTCATACTAATAACAGAACCTAAAATAGTAGATTGTATAACAAGGGAGCAAAGTAATATTTTTACGGCGAGGGCGCTTTTTTTAATCCAGAGCGAAGTGAGGGATTCTAGAGTAGAATCCCGAGCGTAGCGAGGGATTCTTTGGTAGAATCCTGAACGTAGCGAGGGATTCAAAGTATGTCGCCCGAGCCAAAAATATTTGCTCCCGAGTGATACACTCTACTTTTCATCCCCCCTATAAGAAAATAAAAGGCGCCTCAAATTCAGGAATAATACTGTCACAGTCACTAAACTGACTAAACCGACTAAACCGACTAACCCGACTAACCCGACTTACCCGACTAACCCGACTAAACCAACTAAACTAATTAAACTAACTAAAGAACTCATTTTTCAAAACAAAACCATGAATTTCTAACAATCCGAACTGAATTTAATTTTCCTCCCCGTTAATGTAAAAGTAATATGAAAATTCATTCCCGCCCGCTAAATAGAAAACACCAAGTTTGGGCCCCCTTAAGTCCGAACCAAGTCGTCTTTTTCGAATAGGTGGGATGAAAATAATATTATCAAATGTAAAAATACGTTATGCCTTAATGCTGGTAAATAATTTCAGTTGCATAATTTAAAGTAATGAATAATAATTTTGTAACCTAGGTAATTTATTTGCTTACTTATGTTGCGTTTCTCCTAGCTAGATTTTTATAGTTGCATAACTTCGCGGTTCTTTTAATAATGTCATAATATTTAATAGTTTATCCTTTTTATATCTTTTGAAACTTACAATTCTACAAAATATAGGTCATTTGCGTAACTTCGATTATTGTCATATAGGTATTAGCTTCGGCTAATAGCAATAAGGTAATAACAAAGAATATCGAGGTTTTTAAATGTAGAAACTAAAAGACAACAAAGTCAAATTTTGTACATACATACAACACCTTTATTTTTACACAACAGTAAATTTATCTAATATACAAATACATAGAATACAAGAAATAGGACGAAGATCGTTTTGAAAATCATAAAATATTAAAAAAAAAACTATATTGTCACAACTACCAACAAGGCATCACAGCGCAATAAAATTAATAATAACAATATATTGAATTACCAGTATATTAAATTGCTCGATATATTAAAAAAATAATTTTATCGAAGTCTTAATCCAAGTTAAATTTAAAAAAAAAAGATACACATACACTGTCAGTTTATTTCAATAAGCGCCATCGATAAGCACAAACATTTAATAATATAATAATTTAATACATATAATAGAAGCTACCTAAGTATTATACGAAGCCAAAAAAAGTAGGTATCGATATACATAAGTTTTTGCTTTACAATTTTTATAAATACGTAGATACTTTTTAGTTTATTAATTTCACGGCATAGATCGAATATAATTACATAAATGTATTAAAAAATAACCCCTTTTAATACAGGTATAAGGATTTCTTAAACTATTTTTGCACTTGGATCGTTTGTATTAAGCATGCGAAGAGTGAAACCCTAACTAAACCAATTCATAACTTATTTACCTAGTTTTCACCTAAATTCCTCCCATAACTATATAATTACGTTTTATAATTATAATGATCATTTACTATCAAAATAAGAGATTTGAACTTGAATTTGAATTTGATTTGATTTTGAATTTGATTGATTTCTAAAACCAAACAATCGGAGGGGTTGCGTACCTACCTCATCACAAAAAACAGAACGACCCTTCAATACCCTTTGTCCCGGACACGTTTTGAGGTATCAAGCTGAAATTAATATCAATTACCGAGGTCTGCAATCCCTTAGACTAGAGAAAAAATGAATCTCCTAAAATTCTAAATTAACAAGATAAAAACATACGGCAAGGTAAACAATACCCGGCTGGGACAGGGCACTTCCCTTTGACCTTGGTAGTATCATGAAGTTTAGCAAATGATAATTCACAGTATAAATAGAGGAAAAATTCCGAATCACAAAAAACCATCACAAATGGAATGAACGAACTACTTACTTATCTAAAAATTAGTACGGAACCATTAGTGTGCGAGTCCGGCTCCCACAGAACCTCCTTTTTTTAACTAACTTCAAAAAAAGGAGGTTCTCCATTCGTTTTTTATGTGTCATAACTTTGTACTGGGTGAACCGTATTTGACAATATTTTCGACATCTGACGGTCAGTTTTTGAGTTATTCTCAATAACAATTTATGCCCTTACCTCATAACTTTTAACTGGGTGTTCCGATTATAATGATTATTTTTTTGTTCGAAAAGTAGTGCTTGTCGTGTGATCCGTTATAAATTTGAGCGATATCTGGCTTTTGAGAGTGGCTTTTGAGTTATCTCGACTTTGAAGACGGTTTTTTTTGTTAAAAGTTAGGTATTTATATCTAAGAGTTCACCGTCAAAATTACCTAAATCTAAAGCGACCACTAGGCAACACAAAAACAACATTGAAATAAAGGTTAATAATACTACGATTATCTAAAATAAAATTAAGTGTCAAATAATAAACAATGTAATTAAGTATAACAAAAACGTAAACAACTGAGGTAGAAAAACAAAGCCCAATTACTAAAGAACCTAAATAATCACAACAATGTGCAAACTTTAGGGAGTGATTAAAAGATAAAGAGTCATCATTAAAAATCACCTTCAAAAATAGTGGTAGATTCATATATATGGATATTATTACATCTCAATGACTTGTTTTGAATTTGACAAATTTTGTTGACCCAGAGGTTAAAGTCTAATGACAAATTACTATTAAGGAATGCAATTATACACTTCAAGGATATGTAATCACATTTTCATATTTTGTCTACTGTTCATTCACATAAAATTCCCTTTCATTTATACATTTCATTGAACTAGTGGGAATACATCTCTCATTATTTCTAATAAATCTACATATACAATTCAAAAACAACAAATATACAACAACCACATAAATATATTCTACAATAAAATTATTCTATTAAGTAAAGAATTTGCTTCTAAAATTCTGCTAAAACGTTTTCTGCTCACATAATTGCAGTAGGCAGGCATCGCAGGGATGTTTAACCTAAGAAATAAAAACATTTTTAGCAACTTTACCAGTATTTCATTTTATTGTATTTCGTGTTTTTCTGTTTGGCCCAAACGTTGGCTGGTAGAGAATGCAATTAGCATTAAGCTCGCCTTTTATACCGTTATATTATAAATAGTGATCTAATTTTAAATAAATAAATATTTTCACTACAACAATTTATCTTAATTATCCATACATTTAATATACTGTAACTTTAAGTGATAGGTATCGATACATGGAAGATATCTGAGAAAAACTATTACAGGGGGTCGTAATTAACGCAAAACAATCGTTATCGTCTGTTTGTCTGTAGTTTTGGTTCTGATTGCTAAAGGTTATAGTAAATTTTATTTCGAATACTGTAGGTACTCGTATGTAGATAAGCACACATGGGTATTTCTTATTCAATTAATTTAATGCCAATAAAGATTTTTCAGAAAATACTATACACACTTAATTTGCATTTTGGCTATATGTAGTTCAAAGCATCTGGTTCAAGGTACTGACTGAAAAAAACATAATATTTTTGACAAGTACTAATTTTACTACAATATATTTTTAATAATATTGTTACGTGTCAGGAGTATGGGGTTCGAGAAAATGCCAAAATGTACCACAAAGACTTTATTGTACTCGTAGATACACAATTACACACTGTACACAGTACACACCACAACACTATGCACGTAGGTACTCGTAAACACACTCGTCGAACACTATATCGCTAGTAGAAATCACTTCACTTCTCACTGGTATCGCTCGTAGGTATCGCTGGTATCTTCCTGGTTTCGCTTCCGAAACTAGAATGTCCTGCCGGCGACCAAGTGCCTCTTTTTATACCACTCGCCCACCATTCAGGCATTTCTAGATTGTTCCCGCAGTTTTAGGAATAACAGTCTAGTATATTCCTTGCAATCGACTTTCGACCTTAAGACTATCGCCGTAAGGTCGAAGCGTCGCCGCGTTGTGCGCGTATTTTCGAGACGGCCGCGTTCCATTGTTTGCCTGACATGTTTATGGCCCCTATTGTTTATTGTTTAGCGAGGTGATACGCCAGGGCTGTCACATTGCCCCCCTCTTAGTCATGCTCGTCCCGAGCATCATTCGATAGGTCTTTCATTAATCTTCGTGACAAC
Source organism: Hesperia comma (assembly GCA_905404135.1). NCBI lineage: Eukaryota > Metazoa > Arthropoda > Insecta > Lepidoptera > Hesperiidae > Hesperia > Hesperia comma. The sequence goes on along the minus strand of FR990021.1, from coordinate 5,532,584 downwards.
TATGCCAACGGGGCTTCCCATCGTGCGTGTAGCTCCGGAGACTTCCCTTTCCTCCACGGTGGATTGCGCAACCATACAGAATCCCCCTCCTTGAAACCATGTTGCCTTGCCTCGCGATCGTACTGGGTTTTCATCTTATCGCTGTCCTTCAAACATTGTTCTTTTCCCCAAGACTTGTCGAGGTCCGGCATCCTTATCACCCTGGCCTCTTCTTTACCCTCATGCTTGAAGCAACGTTGACCTTCTTCGGAGCATGGGCGTTGTGACAGGGCGTCGGCATTCTTCGGCTTGGGCGCCTTCGGGGTCTTCGTAGGAGGCTTGGCGGTCTTCGTAGCGGCGGGAGCAGCGGCGGCGGTTATTAGCTCCTGGGTGTCGACTTGAGTAGCCGTCGAGATCTTCGTAGGAGGCTTCGCGATCTTCTTAGCGGCGGCGGCGGCTTCTAGCTCCTGGGTGTCGACTTGAGTAGCCCTCGACACCGATTCCGATAGTTTTCGAGTCCGGCAGCTCAGCCTTATATGACCTCGTTCACCGCATCCGTAGCAGATAGGCCCAGAACGAGGTTGAGTCGCCGCTACGACTTCGCGCACCTTACAACCTTTATACTCGCTTCGTACCGCTTCTACTTCCAGAGCATGCGCTAAAGCCGCTTCCAGTGTTGCGTGATGACCCAAGCGCACCGTTGCTCTCACCTCGGGATCCCGTATTCCACTGACAAACGCCTCTAAAACTATGTCTTCGACGTGTGAGGAACTCGACGCGTAGGCTCGGCGTACGAGGCGCTCGATCTCCGTAGCCCATTGCTGCAGTCCTTCACTCGACTTCTGTGACCGGTCTTTCAGCTGCGCGCGATATGCATACTCAAGGTGCTTTTCCCCGTATCGAGTTTCCAACGCCTTAAACAGCGACTTAAAGGTGCGTCGATCGGCGGGCAGGTTCTCAAGCACCACCAGTGCCTCTCCTCGAAGAGCTATAGCGAGTGCTGCCAACGAATGCTCGTCCTCCCAGCCATTAGCACTCGCAACTACTTCAAACTGGTGCCTAAAAGCTGTCCATGAGGTTGTGCCGTCGAAACTTGGAACCTTAAATTTCGGTGCCCGAGGCCATGAACTGGTTGCTGCCGTGCCCAAAACCTTTATTTTTTGCAGCTCGTTGTCCAAATCCACGAGCCTAGTTTCGAGGGCGTTTACTGACGCACTGAGGCTGTTGATCGACGCGTCATGGCTTTTGAGGGCTTGGTCGTGCTCGGATGTACGCATCTTTACGAATTCCAGGTCCTCCTTCACGACGTTCAAATCTCCCTGGAAACCATCCAGCTTCGAATTGATTCTTCTTAGGCCTGCCTCCATGGTTTTCCACAGGCTCTCCATGGCTTCGCGTTGGCTCTCCAATAATTTACATTCCACGCGCTCCATTGCTTCGCGCTGGCTCCGCTGTATACTTTCCATGAATTCGCGCTGGCTCTGCTGTAAGGCAGCTAATAACGAGGCCATATCCAACGCACTCGGTGTCGGCGCTGATGCAGCTGATGTATTCGAAGGTTCAGCGTTGGCCTCCGTTTCCGTGCGGTCACGCTCGGGCGACTCCATCCGCGCGGCATGCAATGCCGTCTGCCGTCGCGTACGAATCCCGTCTTCACTTTGCGGTACTACAGGCATTCCGCTTCTGTCACCAATTGTTACGTGTCAGGAGTATGGGGTTCGAGAAAATGCCAAAATGTACCACAAAGACTTTATTGTACTCGTAGATACACAATTACACACTGTACACAGTACACACCACAACACTATGCACGTAGGTACTCGTAAACACACTCGTCGAACACTATATCGCTAGTAGAAATCACTTCACTTCTCACTGGTATCGCTCGTAGGTATCGCTGGTATCTTCCTGGTTTCGCTTCCGAAACTAGAATGTCCTGCCGGCGACCAAGTGCCTCTTTTTATACCACTCGCCCACCATTCAGGCATTTCTAGATTGTTCCCGCAGTTTTAGGAATAACAGTCTAGTATATTCCTTGCAATCGACTTTCGACCTTAAGACTATCGCCGTAAGGTCGAAGCGTCGCCGCGTTGTGCGCGTATTTTCGAGACGGCCGCGTTCCATTGTTTGCCTGACATGTTTATGGCCCCTATTGTTTATTGTTTAGCGAGGTGATACGCCAGGGCTGTCACAATATATTATAATTACTATATACGTAAATAAATCATCGTGAAAACATTTAATTTGATATTAAGTCGCAATAAACAGGCTTTTGTCTCTCTTGTCGTAAATTTTTTAAATCTTACTTTTAAAGAGTTAGGTTGAATTACGAGTATGTTGTAGAGCAGAAAATTCCGGAGAAATAAATTATTATTGATTTTTGTGTACATTTCCATCAACATACTTTTATTTTAAACTCGATATACGTAAACACAACCGGTGACCTGTTTCCTCAAATATGTCAGTATGGAACTGCATCTTTTTATTTATTATTCATTAAATTTAATATTTTTACTAAAATTTTTACTACGTTATACTAAAAAGAGCGATGGATAATGGCTTAAAAGTTTTAAACATTAATAAAACCTAATTGCCGTTTTTTTTTCTTTTTTCATCATTTTATTTTTCCATTATCAGTTGCAGACCGTATTCATTTTTAAATTAGGTACTGGTATTTAATTTTAAAGTTCAATGTTGAATTAAATGTAATATTTTAAATTAATAATATAATTGTTAACACAACACAGAATTTATATTTACAAATACATTGGCTAGTTATTTCACTTACCTACTAGACTAGGGAGTTTCATAGACCACAGTAAAGCATTACTGCATTTGATTTTCACTTGTTCCGACCCATCAAATGTATTGGATGTACTCACCAAACCGCCATACTTGAGTGGTTGGTTATCTGAAAAAGATTGTGGAACTAAATATTTTTCCACTCAAATCTTCAACTGAACATTTTGGAAAGCTATCCAGAATGACTAATCTAGCCTTCACAATAGAATCCATTAGGTTGTCGATTTGATGATGTTATGTCCACATCTACCAAGTTATGTCAACATCTATCAAGTTATGTCAAAATCTACAAAGTTATGTGAAAATCAATCAATCTATAGATGTCAAAATCAAAGAAAAATTGCCTACAAAGCAAGAATTTAAGTGAATAATCACTACTTCCAATATGCTACCTTCTTATCTTCAGTGGGTTCCCAGTTAATGTTCAGGAAATAAAGGAAATACCTACTTACTTTTCCAGAGATTATTGACAGAGAAAGAATAAAAAACAAATTCAGAGCTCATCTTGAGTACTTGGTAAGTACTACTACTTTTAAGTACATGTAAGAATCAGTTAAACAAAAAAGTACTTATACTTTCTTTTATTACCTAAGTTCCATTTCAGCCCACTTGTAGAAACTTTAGTACATGCTTCACCAATAGGCACCAGCGAGCACCAAGCTTTCTTATGAGTCCTCGTCTGTTCAGGAATGGTTATAACATGGTCTCCAGGCCAGAGCAGCCACGATATGCTGTCGTCAGACAGAATGTACACCTTAGTGTTTGGGCTCACTATGTGCTTGTCTTTCACAAGATACAATGTCTGAATGTTGCCCAAAATTTGATCAATCCTTCCAGAATTTTGACAAATCACCACAACATGATTCAGCTATAATGAAAATTAAAAATTATTATAATCAAGCATAGAATTTTGTTTATAAAAATTAATCAGTATGACAGGGTAATAATATGAAATTTGTTTTAGGTATTGCAATTAAGTTAACTACAATCAAATCTTTTTTTTTAATTATAACATGCCATGTTATTGAGAACTTAATTATGTCTACTTACTTCGATTTTGTTGTGTTTGCTAAACTTTTCCAACTCTATGAGGGATTTGGTAAAATCTGTGTGGTCCTGATTCGGAGTATGAATTATCTGTAAATAAAAATACATACGTTTATAAGTTTGGAATACTCAAGTGCCCTTTTACAATTAATAAGAACTAACAATTAGAATGACGAATGATGAATGTCTACATAAAAAATAAAAATAAAATAAGCATGATATGCACTTTTAGAGCTTTTTCGCTTTGAATGTATGAATGCAAAAAATTCTTACATCATAAGATAAAATGTTATATCCATGCTTGCATTCAGCACAATATGTAACTAATATGTTATGGATACAAGTGTGAATGTTAATTGCAGGAAATCTATGTGTTTATCTTTATTTATTGCTTATTTCCTTGGCACCACAATTATTCACTATCTTTACTGTTATTGAGAACCACTATGAATTACAATTATATTATGACAATTATTTAGTTTAATAAAACATTAATGAACAGATAAAAGCTGACAATAATCCATACTAATAGGTATTATAAATGCGAAAGTCTGTATGTCTGTTTCTGATGCTTTCACGGCTAAACTTCTGCCCCATTTGGATGAAATTTATGCAAGCAAGTGAAGCCGTGTGCAGTAAGCTAGTCCTTTATATTAAATTCATTGCAGCTTTGTACATGGGCGCAAGGGGGGGAAGGGCACTTGCTTTCTGGGTTTGGATAAAGTACCTTTGCTCCCTTGAATCAGAATTTTTTACTTACGTGGATAATAAAATAAAATATGGAACTAAGAAAATAAAAAGGTGAATTTTACATTATTTGTTAACTGACGCAGTTTCACCTTACAACCTTGATTTTTATATTTCTGTAGGATATCTTCCTTTATAGAATCAAAGTCACCAGTTACCAAGTCCGGTAGCTTCATGGTCCTCTGCTCGTTGGGAGAAAGTTTGGTCAAATAATTATCCCAGTGGAAAGTTCCACCATCCACTGTCACCCTCACTGATGCTGAAAATTTATGAACATTATTTGTTTCTTAAACATAGTCACACACACATGCACAAATACCCTCACAGTGGACTATCAAAATACATATTATCTTGAGTGGAAGGAAAAACAACAATAAAAGTAAACATTTTATTTGCAACAAAAGCCCAGACCAGATATCAAATCTTTGGTGGCAGAAAAAAAACCTTAAGAGGTCATCCATAAATTGCATCACACAAATTTCATGATTTTTTACTACCTCCTCTGTAATTGTCACTGCTGGTGACAATGGCACACTGGTCATATTTGAGAGAAGTATGTGATGTCACTTGTTTTAGAATTTCACATCTAAAAAAAAATATTGAATTTAAAATACTTTTAGATGTGTGTGTGACATCACGAAACTAACGGCGCCTCCCTCCTTGTCACACAATGTCACACTTAATGGACCCCCTACCTCCCCTCAAAGCCTCAAACAAGTATTGTAATGTAATTTGTGGATGGCCCCTGAGGTGAGGGAAATAAATCATCATAATGCAATTTTTTTATAACAAACATCTAACATGTATTTTATCTACATCATTTAATTGCAATATTGTGTGTTATAAGGAACATCGAATAGATTTACCATTGTTCCAAAATTCTTTGATGAAATCCGGGTGATGTGATATTGTTCTGTTAAGTATTACCACTGCATACTTTGCTCCAGCTCTTGATCGGTTGTTTATTATATATGAGACATCCCATTTCCAGCATTTTATGACATTACATGACTGAGAGAAAATTCTATTCTGTACATAGAAGGTATTATATAGTTTTTTCACCTAAAAAAATATTGTATTATGATCTGTATGGGTGGTGATGTAATTAATGAATGACATGGAATACAGTGTAAGATTGAGATTGATGAATCTAAGGGATAATCAAATAATCATTAAATACTGGGGAAGGAAAAGGGCTGGCTGTAGAATATGGCTGCAGGAGTTCACACAGGTTCTTCTTAAATCAATAATATGGCTCTTAGCATTTACTGCACCTGTTGTTCCATTAAGTATGTAAGGTTTAATAAAGAATAAATAAATATGTTTAATTGGAATTTTCATTATTTCAATTTTAAATGGTTTACAACAAACATTTGATTTTATGTGGGCCAACCCAAAGGGCCTGGCGGGCCACAGGTTGAGTATAGCTGTCCTAATGTCTTATGATTTACTTTCAGTAAAAAGTTTGGCAGCATCTTATTATTATCTTAGCAGTTTGATTAAGATATGTTTTTTTGCAAATGGTCAATATTTGAGACTTGTGGTCAATCAATTGTGGTCAATGCAATCAGAATTAATGTTTTCCCTTTCTCCTTTCTGCCACCATATTCCATATTCCACCAATCCATTACTACAGTGGGACAAAAGGAAAAACTCGTAAATACCCCTCAGGGCAGTGGAGCAAATTGATTGTGAGCTCAACAACTGTACAAGTAAAGTAACTAATCAAGTGAGACAACTGGATTTTATTGGATCAGTGACATAGTCTAACTTATCATTTATACTTTGTTTGCATTCAAAATGAAATTCTTTTTAACAACAAATGCCAGCTTTTCATCCTTGTGATTGTTCATTGTAATTTAATGGCGAGAATTTATTTTATTTATTTAGAAGAATGCCCTAGGTATTTTTTTGCTAACAAATTTTATTTTTAGCAGGGAGGGGCAATTAAATTTTGTCGGCAACTCAACAAGTAGTTTTAGTATGTTGACATAAAGAGAGGGTCGGAAGCGTGATATATCTACTGTAGGTCGGGGTCAATGCTAAGCAAATGTATACTAAACGTGGATTCGCTTTAGAATGTGACTATTACGTTAAAAAAAAAACGAAAACATGTATGCAAATAGCAACGCAGTGTTCACGCACTTACTATAATGTTATTTAATACTAAAGTTGGCACGGTATTTAGTTATGCTTCTACAAGTGATATATAAAATGAGTTTTGGATTGTACAAATTCATTTCAAATCGTACCTTCGGAAGTATTCCGTTGCTGGACATCTTTGTTAATCGTATCGATTGAAAAAGCTGATATTTGGTCGTTAATTAGATTTGATTAAGGTCGTTAGTTCATGACAAAGAGTAAATTTATTTATTTATTAATAAAATATAATATAACTTTAGTGAAACACACTGAATAAAATTCTTTTGCTTAAAAATACTGAATTTCTTGGTCAATACACTTATCAAATGTCAACAAAACAAACAATGGCTGTCAAACTGTCAATATCGGCGAGTAGGGATGTCGATATATCGGTAAACCGATAAATATCGATATATCGAAAAGTTCATAAAAATTAAAATACCTCAAATATCGAATAAACTGTTATATTTTAGTAATGGAATGGAATATTCTTTTTTGTATTAAAATAAATTTATATAAAAAAAATTGTGTACCAAGCCAGATTTTGCAATTATTAATATACTTATTAAAAAAGGAAAACTGATTGAGTGATATATCAACGGACAGCCCAGACTACTAGAATTAGAAAACAGAAATTATGTACTATGCTTCCTTTTATAATGTACGTGAGAACTAAGAAAGGATTTTTGGAAGGAGTAAAGGGGAGTGTAAGTTTTTATCACACCAAAAACATTCTGTAAAAAAACAGCTAAGTCTCGATAGAGCTGTTAGTTTATCTCTAAAAAGTAATGAAATCTCTAGACCAAGTTGAGCCAAGTCTAAGGTTCCTTACTTGCTACTTCTTATTATTATATTTAATGTTATATGACTGGTCTTTGAACATTTTTTACACGTTAGTGGTTACAAGTTAACGACCAAGTCACATAACATTACATTTTTACTTTAGACTTGGCTCAACTTGGTCTAGAGATTTCATTACTTTTTAGAGATAAACTAACAGCTCTATCGAGACTTGGCTGTTTTTTTACAGAATGTTTTTGGTGGATTTCACTTCTTTTTGCAGAATGCTAACGGGGACTGATTGACTTACGAGACATTGATTGATAGCGTCAATAGATTGCTGTGCTCTTCCGATTTCTCATCAAGGTCACCTGGTACTCCAGACCTTCTATGATACCAGTTTTGATAGTTTTCCCTATATGTGGGCGTTAAACTCTACCTCTGTACCAAATTTCAGCTCTCTAGGTCTACGGGAAGTACCAGTTCTATTTTGATGATCCTGAGTCAGTCAGTCAGTTAGTTTCGAAAATGCGAAACTTTGCATTAGCATAACTTCGGAACTAAATGATCTACGGACTTGAAATTTTGGATTTCTAGTGTGTGATTATAGCTTAATAGATGACGAGAATTTCAGCTTTCTAATCCTAGCCAGAGGTTCTCAAATAGGAGCCCAAAAATGCGGCGAAATGGTTCCAGTAAAGGATGGTACGGCAGTGTGCCCCCAGATAAAATATTAGTTTTAAAACTAAATTGATTAAAAGGAAAGCGAAAGCAAATTACAAGTCTGTTGTAACATTCTAGGTATTTTGACGTGACAACGTCTTATAAATTGGTTTGCCGGGAGGCACTTCAAGAAACTGCGTTAGTAAGCTCCGCTCACGTTCCTTGGTGACAGTGTACAGAAAATGGTACAGCGCCATCTCTGGTTAAGTAGAGTAACTAGTTTGTTACCTCACTTAGTTGTGACTAATGGTTAATGGTCTAACGGTTAGCAGCGCTAGATGGCGGATGGTGTTACAATGTTTTAAATATAATTCTTTGTATACGTTTACCCCATGAAGATACGGGAACGCAGGGTCAACTTCACAAATAACCACAACTGCTTGCAAACCCAAAATAGCAGTTTATTATAAAACCAAAGAAGTCGACACATTGCCCTTTACAAATTTTTCTCTTATATAAACTCCACGTTAAACTCGTTAGCGCGTTTCACAAATTGGTACAATGCCATCTTGTTTACAAGTGAGGAACTATTTAACAAAAATAAAACATTAAACTTAAATTGCTTCCGCCTTCACATGACGGTTAGACAGTATAAATAAATGTTTTAAATTGTTACTATTATTTCATCCTTCTTCCTACTATACGAATGAATATTCACATTAAAATTATTTTACCACTTAAAGTCGTTGTCACGTAAAACTTTCGCCCGTATACCGACGTTACAGGCAACCAATATTTTTTCATTCAAAAGTTTTCTTCGTAATCTGCAAAAAAGACTGTTTATATAAAGTGTTAAGACTCCCAAGTCAACCAATAAAAAGGGATTATTTCCTTGGTACATTTTATATTTCACACCAACGTTTCTTCGAACCTAGTCCAATCTATATTCTAATAATAAATGTCCGCGTTAAACGTGGAATAGGTATTTGTAGCAGGAAGCAGCGCCGCCAACGGTGATTGGTTTGTGATAGGAAGTAAATTGCTTCGATGGTTCCCGATGCTAGACCTCGTACAACACTACACTGTCTATCTAAGTTCTTAAGTTATGTTTCTAATATGTATGGTAAGAATCATTTTAAAGCACGGCATATACTTGTAATAGCAAGGAGTTATAGCCATGTTATAGCCACGTGATTTGAACGTTGGACTGCCGGACAGCAGCGACTGGCCAGAAGTTAGAATACCACAAAAAAATGAAATAAGTACTTCTTAATTTAAACAAATTAAACTAAGTACTTACTTGTCATTTGCAAAGAAAAACATAATGAGGTAACATTCACACCTATGAGTTCTCATTATTTTTTTTTAAAAGGAATGGTCTGTAGCCCACAGAGGAGAGCTGAGAGAAGACAGGAAACCAACAGGAGTGGGTGTTGCAGTTATGGGTTGGAAAAAAGAGACGAATAAAAGTAAAAACACCTCGTATCCTATTTATTATAGTGACCGAATTTCGTGTGCTAAAAAAGCTAAAGAACTTCGTGCCTGGGAATTAACGAAGGCACCTTTGCTTAGCAAATTTTTTTTTAAGAAATAACAAAGCACGGTTCATGCTATTCACGGGATCGATGTAGAGAGTTGAAAGCTAGTAATCAGTGTTGCCAACTATAATTTCGAAATTCCGTTAAACCTGTTGGTAAATTCCGTCAAAAATCCGTCAAATTTTTTTTTGTGTCCGTCAATAAATCCGTTGAATAAAAAATACGTTTTATAAAAGCGAAAGTTTGTAAGGATGTATTTGTATATGTGTTTGTTACACTTTCACGCAAACACTATTGAACGGATTTTCATGAAACTGCAGTAAAATAGCTTAGACCACGGAATAACGTAATAAGTTAAAATTGATAGAGATTATTTTATCATTTGGTCATACTACAATTATAACTGTAAAGTCGAAACCAGTCAAAACAAAATGCACCTTCTGAGAGCTATCTTCTACTAAGTGGCTGGCTCCCTGAAGCGAAACGAGAGCGGGTTTACTAGTCAATATATAAAAAAAAGTTTTAAAGAAACAATCCCAATCGTCATCAGACACAGAAAACATAAAAATAACTTTATAACAAAAAATCACAATCATCATCATCGCTTATAGTTATTCCCTAACAATATTACAAAAACATCTTAAAATACGTACATATACATTGTCTATAAAATGATATATTACACAGAATAAAGTATTTTAAAAAGAAGTATAGAAATGAATAATTTGTTGAAAGCAAATACCTATACCATCAAGATCCTAAATTAATCATAAACCAATTCATTCCTCTACCTTTAAAGCACTCCATTACATTCTAAGTAAAGCAGTTGATGTTATTATACTCGCTATGGGAGCAGCTGTTAAGGTGGATGGCTGATTTTAATTTTATGTTTAGCATTGATCCTGGAATAGCAATAAGAGGTAAATCAAAAGTGTAACATTTCTTGCCATTTCTTTTTAATGCAGAACGAATATTGAAAATTGCGTTGATCATTTTTTCATTCATTTTATTTCTCAATTCTGATTTTACTCCATTTAATACACTAAAAACTCTTTCTACCTCCGCGTTTGAACTAGGTAGCAATAACATTGTAAAAGCAAAATCACAATATAAGTGTTGGAATGGATTAATGTTTGTTGCACCTTCAGATTTCTTACCTCTGACCAAAATTCTACAGTTCGTTACTAGAACTAAATTCTTGATTTTTTTTCAACTATTTTTCCCGTCAAAAAATCCGTTAACCGTCAAAATATACTTTCTCCCGTTAATACCTGACCCTAATCCGTTAAATCTAACGGGAAATCCGTTAAGTTGGCAACACTGCTAGTAATCAATAAAAGTTATCCTAATTATAAAATCCTAAATAAACTTGCATCCCTATTGTCGACCTGTCAAGAGACAACAGATAAACGCAGCGTCAGACAAGTTATTTTGTGGTTACAGTTTGCACTTACTGCGTTCCAGTAACCGCTCATAACAATCAAGCGTGTTGACGTTGCGTTAAAATTTTGTACTGTAGTAACGGATTTTCGCACTGATATTTACATTACAAACAGCGGGCTATAAAAAATAAGGTAGGAACTTAAAAAGTTTAGGTTATAAATGTTACAGTTTGCAATTTCTAACGATACAGTTCAAAATCTACTGAATAAACTCTATTCCGGAATCATAGTAAAATATATTTTCCATCACCTCACCATTTTACATGTTTGAAAATAGTACCACTACACAGTGACACAGTGATGATGGCATATTTATGACATCTCCAGCCGCGTACAGAACGAAGTGCAACGGTTTGTGTGGTTTGAGCGTTGTTGTTGATTACTGGAACATGCCTACTGCACACTACTGCACAACTACTGTGACTGTGTCATGTCCATAGGTCATGTAACTGACCATAGAGATAGGAATAGTAACCATAGAGATAGGAATATATAGTAACTGACAGACAGTTACTGTCATAAAAAGTGTAGATCTATGGTGTAGATAGTCTGTTGTGACCTACCTGTGGTTGTGATTGTGACTTTTATTGTTTGGCGTTTGGTGCTTGAAGAAAATTGTATTTTTATTTGATTCTACCAATTCTACGTTGTTGTTGTACACATTATTTTTCCAAAATGAACAGAATTTTTGGTCGGGGTAAGCCAAAAACTCCGGGACCCAGCATCAGTGATTGTATTAGCAATGTAAGTATCGTCCGCTAATCCAACACAACTTGCGCGAGGAAAGCGCAATGAATGATTCATAGCGATGTACGATCCATATTCAGTGTGAGAATGTTTTTTAACTTATTTATTCTTGTAGGTCGATAGCCGTGCTGATAATATAGAACAAAAAGTTCAAAAATTGGATACAGAACTTAGGAAATACAAGGATCAGATGGCTAAAATGAGAGAAGGACCTGCCAAGAATTCAGTAAAACAAAAAGCTATGCGAGTTTTAAAGCAAAAGAAGATGTAAGTATTTGTTATTGATTAGGATTTGTATCAATTAAGCAAGAAAAACTACTTCCTACCTCTGAATCCCCTATTTGAGACTGGCTGGGAGGTATACAAATAAGTACAATATCTTCTAATATGTCCATAGACAAACCTGAGTTAAAAAATATGCGACATCATAAAAAAATGATCATCATCATCTCCAGAATTAACAATTGTGGTTAGGTACTAATGTTCTGCAACTACCATGAAATACTTTTAATACATTTATTTTATCTTAGGAATGTAAACTGACTATTTCCACAATGGTGTCTACATGTCGGTTGTGTGTGTAAATGTCTCATAACTCAAAATATAATGGTTTGATCAATCAATGGATGATATGCCAAAAGGTTTGCTGTGTTCAGAAAGAATGAAAAAATTACTTAATGAAACATTTTTTTTAATAATTTTCAAAAGACCATCAAACAGTTTTAAAATGTAAACAACTCATCTACTAAGAAACTGGTGTTGAATGCCGCAACAAGCATGAAAATCGGATCAATCAAGATCCTTATGGGAGCTATTACTGAGGAAAAATGTTGAAAAATCATTTGTTTCAGCATAACTTTGAGGTTACATGACTAAATTATCTTAGTGGGTAGTTTCAAGTACAGTCTGCGGGTTCAAGCAATCTTTTTGTTTCACACTTCAAAAATTTCATTTAATTTTGTCCATTTAAGCAATGGCTGAACACATTCCCTTCAAAAATATTCATAAGTAACTGCATTTTGAATTATAGAACTTCAAACTTCAAAGTTAAGTTTGGTCATTAAACCCTTTCAACACTGAACTAAGGTGTTTTGGTTATACTTACTTATACCTAAGGTTCTCAATTGTGACTCTTGTGATGTTGTATGAGTTTGTATTGGTATTGCTATGAGTATCTATTCCAAATAAATGTTCCAGGTATGAACAACAACTAGAGAGTCTACGAGCACAATCTTTTAACATGGAGCAGGCAAATTATGCCACTCAGACATTAAAGGACACACATACCACCATAGCAGCTATGAAGGATGGTGTCACCTCAATGAAAAAGGAGTTTAAGAAGATTAATATTGATGCAATTGAGGTAAATTTAGTAGTTGATTTTATGTAACTGGTCCAAGATTGACCAAATTAGCCCCTAAAGGCAAGTTTTACCATTTGCTACAACTATCATACATTTATCCTTGATGCATTGTCATCCTTGATGCTTTGTCAATGAATTCATTAGTTTTTTAGGTGATTAGGTATATGTATTGCTATGTCTGCCAATGGATTAACATGATTTTTTTAACTAAACTTTACTTTAGCTTTTTTATGTTAAAGCTAACATCATGGTTTTCAATTTAAAACAAAATTATTTATCATGTTTTGCATTTACTTGCATTTTTCAAATTAATATTTGATAACCAAAAAATATTAAGGAATACTGATGTGTCTATACTCACTAATTCCAGGATGTGAATGATGAGCTGGCAGACATGATGGAACAAGCTGATGAAGTGCAGGAGGCCCTGGGACGGCAGTATGGCATGCCGGAGATTGATGATGATGAGTTGGCTGCAGAACTTGATGCTTTAGGTAAGCAATTTGGACATACAACATATGGGTATATAGCTACTGGTAAAATTCAAAGTTTGTCATTGTTGAGGATCTGCTCCATATTGAGGAGGCCTTTGGCTACAATGGCCTCCTCAACCCGTACCCAGTATTGGGCCAATCAACCCCTTGAGACCCGGAGCATGAATTCATGCTCATTTGCGCGAATGGGTTGTAGCCTAAATTCAAAAAATGAACGCTGTTTGTTGTACCTTGCTACCTCGCGTCACTAGGTAAATTAAAATGTCTTTTTTCGACTTTGTCTGTGGCTGTTTTCTTGATATAATGGTAGAGTTTTAACTTTAAATTATTTCCGTCAGGCGACGAGATAGCCCTGGACGATGACACGTCGTACCTGGACGACGTGGTGAAGGCCCCGGCGGCGCCCGACAAGGAGCCCGGCGCCGACAGCATCCGGAACAAAGACGGAGTCCCGGTCGACGAATTTGGATTGCCCCAAGTGCCCAGCGCCGCGCAGACTTCGCGCTAGTCCACGTATGTCGCTGTTAACACTGTTTTAGCTACCGCGGGTACTCACGATTATTGCCACCGTATTGTTCTAAAAAGTTCTAAAAATCGTGAGTACTTCATTGTTTTAGCTACCATGGGTACTCACGATTATTGCCACCGTGAAGTTCTAAATCGTAAGTACCTGTTAGTTAATGATCAAAGTATAAAATCGTATGTTAACGTTATATTTGGGCACCCTCATGTCATGCAATGTATGTTTGATCGAACTAATTTTCTTACGCTTGCATTGCCTAAATTGCCTTGCTATGTCGTATTTTTCTTTACTAGGTTGGTGAATATCATGTTTCTTTTTGGTTCAGCAATTTACCTTTTTTTTTTGAAAGGTGTATTTTAATAAGTATTTCCTTATGGACTAGTCACACAATTTATTATATAGTATTTGTATATTGAAACACAAATGCCTTATCGGTAGTAAGAAACAGACCCGGCTGATTTTCGTGAAAGATAATATTGGAGTACATGAAAACTGGCTTCGTGCACAGGTTAATCTCTTTATCTTCAATTATGGCAAAATTTATTAGAATTATTTCGAATAAATCTTTAATTAAGCTTAAATTGCCCTAGAAATTAACCTAAAAAAAATTGCATATTCATAGGAGCCTTCAATTTTATTTTCACATTCTATTTCAAACGACAAAAAATTATAACTTAGAATCTTATTTGTATTGCAAAATACGCGAATAATTAAATAGAATTTGTAAAATATACGACCACAAAGTATCAAAGCTTGTAACGAAATGTTGTTGAAAACACACCCTTTTAATTGGGTATAATTACGAATTAGTCTCGGTCAAATGTAAGTTATGGTCTATTAATGTGTTAATTTCTAATTATAATTTAGTAGTAATTATTTTCGTAATTATATTATACTTTGTAATTAATGGTAATTGATACTTCTCTGATTCTTCGATTATTTTTATTATTATTGTTCAGCTATGAACAACAAATGATATGAATATGTATAAAATAATGTATTGCGAGATTTTTGTTAATGTATAAAAAGTTTATATTTATATGTATATGTCAAATATTAGAAACAGAGACTAAAAGTTGTAGCTAAGAAAAGCATATGTGGAGATCATCTCAGAGGGAAAAACGAAATTATAATCAGTTTTGTCTGTTTGCTGAATTGAAGTTCGCTGAATTGAGTTTTGTTTTGCTGAATTTTAACATGCAGTTACTTGCATCACTTTTCCAAAAATGATGCAATTTCTTGTATCAATAAACTTATTTCACAATAATGTTACGTGTCAGGAGTACTGGGTTCGAGAAAATGCCAAAATGTACCACAAAGACTTTATTGTACTCGTAGAAACACAATTACACTATGTACACAGTACACACCAAAACACTATGCACGTAGGTACTCGTAAACACACTCGTTGAACACTGTATCGCCCGTAGAAATCACTTCACTTCTCACTGGTCTCACTCGTAGGTATCGCTGGTATCTTCCTGGTTTCGCTTCCGAAACTAGAATGTCTGCGGTTGACCGAGTGCCCCTTTTTATACCACTCACCTACTATTCACGCCAATCTAGAACATTCCTGCTAATTCCGGGCCCGATTCGAATAAGATTCGAGTATGTTCCTTGCAACCGACTTTCGCCCTTATGACTATTGCCGTAATGGCGAAGCGTCGTGCGCGTAGTTTCGAGACAGCCGCGCTCTATTGTTTGCTCGACATGTTTATGGCCCCTATTGTTTATTGTTTCCGGTGTAGCGAAGTAAATGCGCCAGGGTTGTCACATTAACAAAGATTTTAATTCCTTTGCTTAACCGAAAATTTACAAATCTGCAATATTTTAAAAACAGATCCAACTATAGCCATACCATTCAACAATACCATGAGATAAATGAGAAAAAAATATTCTTCATTTTAACGTGTTGAACTTTACTGATATGGCGGTGTAGTAAATATTTATTAACTCATAGAAAATGTATTGTAAAGCGGTGAACGGACAGATGGATTTAACTAAAAAGACAATCTGTCTATTCCACTTTATTGTGTGTTCTTTATTATTGCATTGATTTAGTGTGAAGCACATTTCTATTAAAGCCCCGTCTGATTTCTCAACATTTTTTATGCATAGTGTCACTGCAACCAATGTTTCTGTAATATGTAATATTATATTGTACTTGAATATTATAATGTTACATCTTAAATTGTCTAAAAGAGCAGAATATGATTCGTGTATATTTTATTGTATGTATGTAGTTTATAATTTATTGTACTTGAGGTTTAAATACCTTGAGTGTATCGCATTTTGAATTGCTGTGCACATTGTAGCGATAGTCATGTTCATAAGGGATTTTTTGTACATAAAAATATTGAAAGTAAAAGATTAGACAGTTATTACACAGCACAGTGTTGAAAAGTTACATTTCCACTCAAAATTTAAGTTTAATATTAAATGTTTTTAGATTACACTTATATGTCATGTAAATAATAAAATCGAAATAACTTGCTGGAGAATGTCATTTGTGTTACATAAATGTATTAAGAGCTTTTTTAATAAATTGTGTTACAAACTTTATTTTTTATTGCTTCACTTAATAGCGCCCTATTAGGAATTTTAGATATTCAGAATAAGCTCCTTATTCCCTGCCGTTGTTGGTAGTGAATCCGAGTGACCAACAGTCCATCACTATGCGTATAGAAACTCTTCATTGTCGTCCACTCTAGACAATAGAAGACATTCTATGGGTCCGTTGTGTATATTGAAATATTGAAACTTTCCTTCGCTTAACGTTATCTTGTAGAATGGTAGATATATGGCGGGTATTTTTCAATAACCGACAAATATAGTAGATACCCAGGGCCTGATTAAGAGTTCTGACCGCCCTAGGCTAATTATCAGGACGCGCCCCCCCGGGCCCCACAGGGGCGCCGTAAGGTGTGTTGGCGCCCGCGTGCAAAACCGATTTGCACCCCCCCCCCCCGGGTTCAATACGAATTTCATACAGATTAATGTCCATAATATAAGCGTGTTATAGTCGCGCGTTCGGGCTAAAAAGTAGTATATTAATGTTTATAACATGATTCATGGTATGATTCATGGTTGGACCTGGATGGCGCAATGGTTGCCGGACCGCTAAGCCGAGGGTCCTATGGGGTTGATATGACGGACAAACGACAATTAACAAAAAAAAAGACAAACAAATGAAGTGCGACAAACTGTACTAACTGCAGACTGCAGTGTCTAAACTAAAGTCACTTTTCTATTAAATACGGGGAGCCCCGCGCGTCGTTGTTTCATTCACAGAGTTACCTTTAGTCTTACGCGAAAGGTAGACATGACACTTTTCTAGTGATGTGGCACGTACTATGTTTATATCGATATTTTTTCCACGGAAAAAAATAAGAGGAACATTAATTAAATAAGGTTTGTTATACCTAAGTAAAGTGAAAATGAATCTGGTTTATTCAGTTTAGGCTATTGTGGTACTAGCACATAAGACTTCATTAAAATTAATATTGTTGATAGACAGACAAGTAAATATTTAAATAATTTTAATATAGACAAGGAATGAGCTAGTAAAAAGATTTACAATTATGTTGTTATACAATTAGAATATTTTATTCATCACAATAAATATCATATCAGCTCATACTAACATCCCTACAACCTACAAGCACTTAGTGACTAGTATTTTCAACTTCTATGATAAAATCTAAAGCTACCGAAGTCATTTTAAAACACAACAACAAACAAAAATGTGAGTGAGATTAAAATCGATAAACGCGGTCGATATAGTGTCGCGCATTACTATTACTAAGGGTGACGTGCGGTATGCGGGGTGTCCCTTCCCCCGCGCCTCACCTCATATGCCGATTGCCATGCGGACCTGTCGCGTACTGTAGGTACCTTTAGCGAGCTGCGATGTTGCCAGCTCGCACTCGCTCATCACCGACCGATTCGAGTGATAAGGCAGTGTTTGTTTTACGCGCGCAAAATTCAGGGATTCTCAAGCTTTTTTAGTTCACACCGCATTTAGTTTTTGTATTTTGGTCTCGATCTAGTTGAAATATGTAGGGTGCAATGATGCTAGTAGATTAGTAGTGCAAGCGAAGACTCGATTTCGGCGCCCCCCCCCGATCCTCGCGCCCTAGGCTGCAGCCTAATTAGCCTATAGGGTAAATCAGGCCCTGTAGATACCGCATATACCTAGATAGGTATTAAACCAGCCTATGTACCTACTTACAAAGAAAGGATGCTTGGCGAGAAACAATAGGTACTAGCTTTTACTCGCGATTTCACTTCCATGTAAATTTTCGGCCTTAAAGGTACTTGTGCCTTATAAGCAAATGAATTAATGTTTACAAGCTAATTTCAAGATCTTTAAGTTCGTGATTAAATCGTAAAGGGTAAAAAAATACCCAATTTCGTGTTTAGGATCGCAAGTAAACAGAGGAAAATGCAGGAAAAGAATAAAAACTCACATCACAAGGCATTCAAATAACCTTTAATAATAATAATTAAAATAATTTAAGGGCATTATATTACAGTCAACTCTAAAATACTGTTGTTCAATCTTACGTTCATAAGGCATACAGTACTGTCTCAGTACCGGTAAGTTCCACGTGCACTACACTAGGCAACATAATAAATAACAATACTTAGTCCTCAATATTTACATTCTATATGATATGTACAACCACACGAAGTGACTCTACGTTGCGAACTGCACTATTAGCACTAACATTTAGTCGAGTGCCTCTTGACCCGTCTTTGGTAGGAAGAAGCAGAGAATTGCAGCAACTGTAACATAAATATTAACCTTGTAACTATCTTGTAGCAGAACATTATTTGGTTAAAGTGGGTAAATGTGTGGTTAAAGTGGCCAAAGTGATGCCATGGCTTAGAAACCTTCACTTCCTTGGAAATCTTTCCTTCTGGATTCAACCTTTTGATGGCCCAATAGCTTTACCACTTTGTGCAAATGCGAGTCGGTGCGGTGGATAGATTAGTGACCAACCAAGTGTATTATACCCATGGAGCAAATATAGAGAGGAGACGGCCTAAGCAACTGTGCACTGTAACTCAACTAGGTCCTGACGTCATCACAGTGGGCGTGGCCTTAAGTCAGTCTACTGACGGAGCTCACCAAATAAATTTCTACTTGACGTTAGATGGCGACACTTTGTATCAAGGGAAATAAAAATGCATAGGTGCGTAAAGCTAACAATTACTATATCTTGATAATCATACGTACTGAAATTCGTCCTACATTAATTCCTAAAGAATTTTTTACCACCAAAATATTATTTTTCTAGTTCTTATAATCATTTTGTAAACAGCGCCATCTATCGACAACTACTTACAACAACAAAAACCAAGGCCGTATTTAGAATCCATCTAGTGTGAGATAGTTGAACTACGTAGTAAAGTCGATATCCCGCCCATTTTTTTATCCCCCTCGCCCCGCAAATCCTCACGCGATCTTTCATAGAAAAATATACATACAACGTCTCCTCTCTATATTTGCTCCATGATTATACCTCGTACCTAAATCGCCTAACGTCTGCTATCTAATGATAACAATCAGGGTCGATAACTTTACGGGGCCCTGCGAAGTACGGTCAAAATATGTAGGTATGCTATTTGTGGTCATCCACCAAATTACCGACCGATCTCACTGTTGCTTTATCACGATCGACCTGATGGTCTTTGGTTCGACCCAAGCTGCAGGGGTATGAACGCTTCCATAAATAATATTAGTAGTAGATACTCACTAAACAGGAATGCTGAGAATACTACGATGGGCACAATACAGTTGATATCGATGAGATATCCGAATGACAGGTTGCCGATGAGACCCCCGCCTCGACCGGCCGTTAGAGACAGTGCGGCCGCCATTACCCTGCGGACAAGTTGAACAACAATTAAAAACATGTATGTAACTACTTACTTTTTTATCAATTTGGATGGTTTACGAACACATACAGAAAGAAAGAATGTTGGCAGGTAGACGTAGGGGACTCGCACCAGCTCCCCGATCAATGGCTCATTGTGTAGAAATGGACTACCCCTCTATATTTGCTTCATGGACCACCCTCAATAATGAGAGACCCGTGCTCAGTAGTGGGCCACTAATGGGTTCTAGCCATGTAACTACTTTCAGCCATCCAAAAATCAATGACAATCTCTCCTACTGGTGTTCTATTTTTTTAACATTGTTGGATTCTGCTTGCTCGCTTCATGTAAGGTTCATGTCACGGTTGTAAGATTTTGTTACGCTCCTGGCTAGCTAATTCAACATATTGCAACTTAGGCAGGACGCGTCCAACCGTCGGCGAGCAGCAAGTAACTATGTAACTACTTCTCAATCAAGAAAGTACTTACACGAAATTAAGGACATTTCTCTCCTTTTCACGGGGTTATTGAGAAACTGTTTTGTATTAACTTACAAAATACTGTAAAATTGTCTAACCTTATTCTTCCTTTGAGAGAAAATTCCTTATATTACTTAGAATATTACCTGAGATTAGTCGGGAAGAGGTCGACAAGCACGCAGAACACGAGACTGATGGCGAGCGAGGTGAGCGCCTCGAAGATGCACGACAGCACCAGGTTCTGGATGGAGTTCTGCACGAAGTACAGACCCAGGGTGACCACGCCGGCGAAGCCCAAACTGAAAACTGTATGCACGCTCAATTATTGGCTGCAGCCTATTATAGTCTTACTATAGTAAGTTACTATGGTAGTGACAATATTCCATCAGTATTCTTCATGAAATGTGCTGAATCCCTATCATTGCCAATTTCACTTATTTTCAACAGATGTTTTCGAGAAGGTTACTTTCCTGACATTTGGAAAAAAGCACATATAGTGCCCATACATAAAAAAGGTCTCAAATCATCTGTTGAAAATTATCGACCCATTTCAATTCTTAATGTCCTTAGCAAGATATGTGAAAGAGTTGTTCATGCTCATATATACCCAGTAATAGCGCCATCACTTCCACTTGAACAACATGGGTTTATTAAAGGGCGATCGACGGTAACAAATTTTTAGGCTAAGGTGTTGCTTAGCGCTATATTAAGACATACCTATAGAATGTAAATCCATAATTGGCGAAATGTATAAGACGTGTTACTTCTGTTGTACCTATCTACATTGTAAGCTGTGGATTTTGTTACTAAAATAAAAGAAAAAATAAATAAAATAAAATAGACTCTATAATATAGAGCATATTTATTCAGTCGTTGTAAGAGCCATGAGCATAATGCTGTTCCATTGCATATTTGTAGAGGGATTTTTCTAATGTTTCGGAATACTTTGACATGATACCGAATATTTACTTTGGACAAAAATGTTCAAATATGTACTTAAATGCTAAATTAAATATTTTGTAATTGACACTTCAGTGGCTTTATTGAAATGTCGATGAGTTATATTTTGGCATTGGAGTGTTTCGGCTCTGAGATTGATTTTAATTGCATTTAGATTTGTAAAGAAATAGCTACTACGATAATCAGATGAATGAGCAATTAACATTCGTGTAGACAAAAAGAAACTTACTCAAGAAGAACTTAGCACCGAGCTTGTGGACACAAAGCGGGAGCCACAGCGAGGTGGGGATGCAGGCGAGACCCACGATGAGGGTGTGCATGTAGACGCTCTGGTCGATGATCTTCTCGCAGTCGAAGGGGTCGTTGTTGGAGTCGTCACTGATCACGATGCCAGATACGTCGCACACCGAGGCTGATGTGTTGGGGAAACGGTGCTCGAACTCCTCGTAGCGGTTGAATAGCTCGGGGAACCAGATCATTAAGGTGTAGTAGCTGGGAAAATGTAAACGGGAGTTGTGAATCGTGAGCACAGTGTTTTTTAAGGCTGGTAACAAAATGCTTTAAAGTTGAAGATTTCATGCGAGAGTAGGTAGGTATCTATACTAAGATGATTTCTATAAGTTGTCTCCACATTTCATCACATTTGTTGCATGTTTGGTAAGTGGTAAAATTTGACTTTACTACTTAAAACATATTTTTTTGTAATTAGTGCTATTGAAATGTATTCAAATGTAACTACGAGTACCTAATTTATTCCAAAATTATGATCGCAAAAAATAACGGCCGTTTCAGAAGGTTCTTATTTCAATAAAGGAAAGTCTTAATTCCAAAATACTTTAAAGCATCATTATTGTACATACCTGGTAGTTAATCCAAACTGAATGAGACAGGTGAGTATTGTGTATTTGAGGTAGGGCGGTCTGCAGAGGGCTTTGGTTTGGGTCCAGATCTCACTGAACAGTCTCTTAAGATCCTTTGGTTTACGCATGCTGAGACTTCGAACGGATTTTTGTGAGTTCTGCGATGCCACTGAGATTGTTCGCACTTTCTCCTTTAAACTCTTGATCTGTTGGATAAATCAAATGATAGTATTAGGTAACATTCTGCACAATTCATCTATCGAAGCATTAAGTCTAATAGTCTAAGTTTAAAAGGTATAGCAATTTTACCGATAGGTAATATTTTTTCTGAATAGACGATCTGATTGTAGCATTGTAATTATAAATGATCAACAACACGATTAGTTAGTGCTTTATTTTCATGTTTTATGATCCTATCTTACTTTAAAAGAAATCTTGCAGGCATTATCATTTCAAACGTATTCAGATCCAAAACTATTTTTGAATTTTAATTAAGCATTAAGTAAATACTTCAGTTCTACATACGGGATAATTGTCAGGATCATCGCCAGTGTTTTGTCTGTAGACGCTCTTGAGGCAGGCGAGGGCGTCGTCGTAGTCGCCGCACTCCATCATGAACTTGGGGCTCTCCGGGAAGGTGAGCAGCCAGAAGCCGAGCAGCAGGGACGGGATGGCGCAGGCGGCCACGAACCAGTTCCACGAGTCGTACGAGAAGAAGCCCCGCTCGATACGGATGCCTTCGATGGGGATGATTCCCCACGCGATCACTGGAAATGGGAGAGCAGATTTTAATTCTCTAGGTCTACGTGAAGTAGCTTTTCCGAGGAATTGTATAAAACTAACTCTAACTGATTACTTATCCCCCTATCGATATCGATGATAACTTTACGGTAAGCAATAAAATCTTACAAATTCTTACAAACAAAGCTGTTGGTAACAGCAATAAGATCATTATAAGCATTATTATTATTGTTTAATTCAAAATTTTTTTAGAAGCATAGGAATTTACATTACTTAAAACATGGACATCAGGTAGTCTTACTGGTATCTGTAATTCTGTATAGCTAATGCCTACCTACGTTGAGTGACACAACGTTGTAAAAAAAATGGTAGGTAACTTAGATCAAATTATAAACAGTAATAAGTACATGGAAGAATGATGACACCCAGAGTCCAGAACATTTCCATCCAGCAGAGGATCTTCTCTCTGTATTTAGTCTGCTGGAACTCGCCCAGGTACGGGAAGCAGATACCCATAGCGCCGGCAATCCTGAAATTGTAAGTTCTGGTTATTGACTATTCTTATCGGCGGACATCTAGAGACTATAGATATCTTGAGTAATAATTGCTCTCTTGATAGATAAATATGTTAAAAACAAGGTCTTGTGACATGATTACCTATTAGGTACTTAATTAAAATATATTTGTTTTTTTTTCCACAAATAAAATATATTGAGAGCAGTATGAATGCATAATGGTAACCAAATAATAATTGCTGCTGTGATAAGTAAGATTCAGGTTTTGACTCTTGACACGAGTGGCATTTCATACCTTTAGAAAATTTGGAAAATTTATGCAGCTTCCCTTCACATAACCAACTGATTCATTTTTAAATCGCAAATAAATGTAGTGTTTGCTGAATTTTAATTCAATTCCTACGTGAGGATGAAGACCTAAGCTGACGTGTGAACCATATAAGAGTAGGTAGGTATTAGGTAAGGCCATTAGGTACTGTGATGTATCGTGAATACTTACGAAAAGCCGTTGATGAATCTGCAAGCCATGAAGATGGGCAGGATCTGAACGAAAGATGATAGGATTCCGACGAACCCGTCGATTAGCAGCGTCGAGACCAGTACCAATTTACGACCCTTGGTATCGGCGAGGCAGCCCCAGAAGTATGATCCGATTACCATACCTGAAGAGGAATACAAAAATAGACATAAATTTTGTAAATTTTTAAAAAGCACTAAAGAAACAAGAAGTACCTACCAACTGAATTGAGCAAAAGTACTTACTTAGTGTGGAAAAAGGTAAAGATGCCCTCCACTTAGTGCACTTTGGTTTGTATGATTTTGGGGACAACGAACCTTTGAAAATATGCCTACCAGGTTAAGTCTCCGGATGAGATCATGATAAATAATTAAATTTGTTTAGTATAAACTATGGTCGGTTCGTCCTTGACGTGATCGCCTGGTGAAATATGAATCACTAACATCCACGACATGATCCGTTACATAAATGGCTGTCCCGCCGAGAATCGGGCCCCAGACCTCCTGCGGCAGGCCACTACCACCTAGGCTACGGAGTCGTAGCAAATTGCAAATCCTCAATATTTTACTTGATCACAGACGGCTAAGCTTATGCTTAGCCATGGTTTAATATGTCAACTTGTCATTGAGCTACAAATTGTCTCCTCACTTGTCAACTATTTACATGAAAAATCCGTGTACTCACCTAACATAGGGGCTGCTGTAAGCCAACCCTTGTCGGCTGATGTCATTCGGAAGTCGCATGTCGCGGCGGGCAACACGAACGATATGATGGTGATGCCGATAGCTGTGTTGGCGTAGATCAGCCCCGTGATCGCCAATAAGCAGAAATGGAAGCGTCCGAAACCTGTTTACAACACATTTTTATGATTATAAGACTTAATTTGGTCCTATTTGACACTCCGGTTAGAGAGAAATATTCA
This sequence comes from Hesperia comma, assembly GCA_905404135.1. Lineage (NCBI taxonomy): Eukaryota > Metazoa > Arthropoda > Insecta > Lepidoptera > Hesperiidae > Hesperia > Hesperia comma. The sequence continues at coordinate 5,507,440 of FR990021.1, read as the reverse complement.
TGATACTAGAAGAAAATACAATGGTGTTTGTGTTGCTCCGTTCCTATTGGTCATAGCGTAATGTTATACATATAGCCTATAGCTTTCATCAGTAAATGGAATATTCAACACAAACATATTTTTTCAATTCGAATCAGTAGCTCCGTAGTAGTACCTAGTAGTAGGTAGTTGTTTGTTTGAACGCTCTGATATTAGAGCGTTCAAACAAACAAGTACTTATACTCTTCAGCTTTATTTTATTATGATAGATATATTACGGCTAATACCCGAAGTGCGGCTACAGTTACGGCCCTAGTTTTAGCCGGCTACAATTAGGTGCAGCCGGCCATGTGTGGTTAAAAGTAGGTGTAGCAAAACAGATTTTTTTGTTTTAATTAACATAATAAATGTTCAATTATAATTACTAAGGCCAATATTGTATTACACTATTAATTATACTTAAGTATTAGATAAAATTATTTAATTATTATGACGTCAAAAGAGTCAGCATAGATTGAAATAGGACAAGCGATTAGCGTTTCAGTAATGTTAGCCATGTAGAAGTACGTCAATACATCATGACTCACCCATTCTGGTCAGGGATTGCGTGCAAACACAATGAAACTTTATAAAGTCTTGACGAATTGCCAAAATTGATGATATTTATATGTAACGATTAGAAAAAGCCGATAAACGGCAATAAATCATACCTGTAGCCGAAATTGCGGCTTCGAAATCTGCGCCATGTTCTAAGAAATCTAAACCTGTAACAAAAAATGAAAATATTATTTTATTTGTTGCATTCCGCGCACTTAATGTTATTATAGGTATATTACTGTAGAAATTATACTAAGTTGTATTTGTAACATAATCTAATTTAATACCGTAATATACTTAACTATTATGACAGTTTTATCAACCGTGTAACTAGTATCATCTATAATTATTTCTTCTGTAGTTCTATTAAACCGCGCGTTCTTCGTCATTATTTTTTAAATATTTAATAGATTAACAGACGTCGTTGATTTGTTTAACGATTTATTTCAAATAAAGATTTGTACCTACTACTTGACTTCATTCGTAAATAACTAAATAGTTGTAATTGGCACGTTCTCTTATTGGCATTCTTCCTTGTACGGTGGGCAATAACAAATCTATAAAGACACTGGATTTATTTATAGATAATAAAATTATGAACATGTTTTGATGATTTGATTATGAACGGAATAAGATTTACGTTTTGGTATGTAAATACATAGGTACTTTTGTGAAACTACCCACATTTTATAAATTATTTCGTACAGCTCGTGTTACAGATAAAGCCACTGGCACAGTTTAAGTCATCTCGTGTCTCTGATGTTTGAAAAAGTCTATTTGTCCATAATTTTCATGACATAAGAAGTTTGACACGTGGAAGAAAATTTTCCAAAACGCTTTCGATCAATGCTCTGGGGTTCTGGGCTCCGATTCTGTTAATTAGCAAATGTTTCAATTGCATTTCATCTGAATAATATAATTTGACATTTTTTCAATTTTCGTATATGTATCTACTAGCGGCCCGCCCGCGGTTTCACCCGCGTGGATCCCGTTCTCGTGGGAATATATGCATGTATTATACATAAAAACCTTCCTCTTGAATCACTCTACCTATTACAAAAAACCGCATCAAAATCCGTTGCGTAATTTTAAAGATTTAAGCATACAGACAAACAGACAAACAGACAAACAAACAAACAGACGGACAAAAATAGCGACTTTGTTTTATACTATGTAGTGACTTACATAAAGTATTACCTACTAGTAATTTTTTATAAATTATCAAAGCGGGGCCTTGTACGATTACCCAGACGCATGCGTTGGGCGATAATAGGAAAAAGATCGCAAGCTGTGCGACAACAGGAAATATTGTAGAAATAGGGAAGTCCATTTAAGGCTCAATCCCTACTGACGCAGGGTCGAAGTGAAGCAAAAGCTAACATCTAATCTAACGTGTTGATCTAACATCGATATTGTCCTTTACGAAATACAAAAATACGCAGGAATACCGGCATCTTTGTGTTTTATATTGGTGAGATTATTTATGCTGGGGCTCCCGTACTTTGATCATTCCCCTGTAACATAACTTAGAACTTAAATATGAGCGAAGGAGAAGAACTGAGACTGAGAGTTACAAAGCGCAACTCGGCATCCTTGTTAGTTAATCTATAGCGCAACTTGTACCAAAACAAACGTATAATAACATTATGACGCCCCCCTGGAGAATTCGCTTGCAATGTAACATCCAGATTCGACCATTCCATTTCATTCCATCAAGAGTTATAGGTTTTCGTAGCAGCGAATGCTCGTTAATACTGAACCCTCACTACTCACTAATGGTGCTCACTCACATTCGCGCAACCCACAAGTGTAGGACGGGCTTTCGCAAATGATTATGCGAAGTTCTTCACAATTTAGGCATCAAAGCTGAAACACTGACAACTCCTGCAACGTACAAAGGTTCGCGCGGATGTGAATAACAGTCCAGTTGATAGTAATTGTAAGTAGGTAAGAGCTTTGTTCGAATTAAGTCACAGTTTTGCTACCCTTGAGGACTAAGACGGCCGCCTTTAAGTAAGTGTAACAAGAGTAAATATATGGGAGTAAAATCACCGTCACACTCATCACAGCTACAAATAAAATAACATCGTAATAAATCGTCCGACAGTCTTAAACTTTTGATGTTTTCGACTGCGTTTTATCTTGATTTCCATTGAAGTGCCACTTGTAACACAGTATCTATCTCGGCACGGCGATTTAGATGTGATAACGGTCTGGAGGAAGGATTACAACCACTTTAATAGCAAATAAATACAACGAAATGAGCTTATCGATATTACGATTAGACGAAAAGGTTTGTGTGGTGCCGAAGAGTTATATTTGTAGAATAAATGCTGTATTGTACTATGCACAATATATTGTATTTAAATTAAATAATAATAACTTTAATCTTTACACAACTTTCTCATTGACAGAAGCGCGGCACGGCAAGTCTAGCTGTCCTCTTGCTGCTCTTGATGGGGTCATATCGGTATGACCGTAGTGTTCCACATTATCTTCTATTACGATATTTCGTCTAACAGTTGTAAATTCAAAACAATTACTTTTGTCAGTGTGTTGACCGTTGAGGATCTTACCGGGAGGCAATTCTGAATTCTGAGTGTAGTATCTAATTATGTTCGTTATAAGTAGGTAAAATCGCATTGTCACTGGAATATTAAGCAACATGCAAAATGTCAAGTTGGAACATACATACAAACATTAATAGTCAATTGAAATTTAGGGTTTACGTAACCTATCAATCTGCATCTCTTGTCGTTATTGCAAATGGCTGAAGATTATCCCAGCACGCTGTACGATTAGTGACTAAGAACACCGCCGCTTGTTCTTCCAAGATCATTCACCGTAGGGATTTGTACAAGCGATGGCGTAGTTTGACTATCAAAAAGTGATTAAACAATTTTGAAACTCGTTTGATGGTCCTACAAAGGGTGAGACATCTGTGCGTGTATACGCGCCGTAGCCGCGTGTAGGGTAGACTGGGTACGGTTGAAACGATTTGGCTTTAATTGTCCGTAATATTTTTGTTTATCAACAGAACTATGATGATGACATGTTAAATTGAAGAGTGGTTCGTTATCTACAAAAGGGCAATAGTATTTAGTTCTGGCGGGTGATATTTTTAGAGATATTCACCATTGAAAATAAAATCCGATTTGTTTCTACCGTCCCCATGTCAGAGGCGGTTGAAACAGTGTCTGGAGTCAGTTGAAACGCACACGCAATATATGTACATAAAAATATATTGCAACTTGCTATATTTTCCATTATTTCTAATTGTTTAATAATCGTATGACAATATTAATCGGTGTTCAATGTTTTAATAGCCCTATTATATACGTAATCAGTCTTCGACGAGTAATTTCTTAACAATGTATAGTTTATCTTCAACTTTTACCTCCGCATACGCGTATTTGTCTCAAGATAACTCAATCTGCCGTCTAAAAGTCTTTATGATGCGAACTCGGCATTGAATAAACAAGACAAAATTATACGGTTTTTTTTCACCTGTGACCAATGTAACACTTAAATTCGGGTTTGGACCTGTTACCTGCTTCTTTTTCCCCTTGAACCCTTTACTGTAGGCTCAACCATTAGCGAGATATTCGACTTGTTTCAACCGTCCTGTGTTTCAAACGTACCCAGTCTACCCTATACGCGTAGTAGCAGCGCGTTTCCTGATCGCTCCGTGTGCCGAGGTTCGAATCGCGTTTGAAGCGCGTATTATCTGTAATTTTTGCAATGCAATGCAATCGTTAACTATGCCAACTTTTGTACTCAGTCTGCGTAATTTTTGTGAAAAGGCGTGGAAAGTTTTTGTTTCATGTTTTAAAATATATGTAGGTACATATCGAATGACGACATAACTAAAGTAAGTACCAAATTATGTCAATGAACTAGCTGTACTCTCGCTGCTTCACCCTCGAGGAATTTTGTTTCTATTTATCCCCTTTTTTACACTGTTAGTGCTATTTTACACTCCCCAAGGCACAAAGGGTACCTACAAATTTCAGTTTCTTACGTTAGTTTCGGCTGTGCGTTGTCTGTGAATCAGTCACTCCGTAACGGGAGAGTTTTTTAATATAATATTATTCATAACTTAGTCAATGTATGTAGCTAGAGGTAGCAGTTTCCTGTAAACAGACTTGTGTTGACTCGATTTAGTGCTACCGTTTGCCAACGCTTATCTTTGATAATGAAAATAATTATATCAGAATTTATTTAACGAGGCGACTACTAACTTTATAATAGTTTTACAATTAACTTATTACGAAGGGTTTTACCGTTGTAAATAACGCATTTAATCAGTACGAGCTGTGCGAGTCTTAATTGCGTTTTAGGTATAATACCTATTATGATCGCGTGCTCAAAATTCTTTTGGTAAAATAATATGAATTAATTTTGATGATCTAATGTCTAGATTGAGCGTCGCCCTACAATGAAAACAAAAAAAAAACAAGGCAACAATATCAAGCCTGTGTGCGATGTTTTACACGTTCGTCTATTGTCTATGTGTGCGTGATCAATGATATAAAAACAGGCCAAGTGCGAGTCGGACTCGCGCACGAAGGGTTCCGTACCATTATGTACCTACTTATATAAAAACCCCAAAAAAATCTGGTCTGTTGTATGAAAGCGTCACTTAAATATTTAAATATTACGTTTCTACGGATTTGATGTTCCATCTTGACATTAGATCATCAAAGGAATTAATCTATATTTACATACAATAAACCTGTAACTGATCGCTGTCTGTAAAACGTAAGATCGCTGTGTAAGGAATGTATGAGAAATACGTTTACAAGTCTTCATTAACACAACAGAATCCAAAAGAATTAGATATTTAAAGAAATTTTTGACTGTTCGTCTGTGGTTTTCTATGCGCTAATCCAGAAACGGTTCAACCGGTTTGGATCGGTTTTCACTAATGAACTACGTAGGTACTACGTCATTTGACATCTATTGTTTTTGTTTTATTTCAATCATTTTATTAATAAAAAAGTTACCTATACATGCCTAATTGCCTAGCAATAACAATTTCTAGAAGCGAGGCCGGGTTTACTAGAACGAATTATAAAGTACCTACCGGTCAAACACTTAACCCTCCGTCTTTGTTAGATAAAAGAAAATCTGTGCCGTGCGTATGCCTTCAATTAAACATGTCGTAAAATGATCGTTACGAGCGTTACAGGATATCTCTACGTATAAAATATTATGCAAATGGTGACATTGTGTCTGCGCGAAGGCTAGGGCGCCCGTATCACACTAATGAACCATCTTTTATAATTGAGCCACTTAACGTTTTTACTAAGCAAAGGTACCTAGGTACTGATATACCTAACGTATTTGATATAAAAATAGCACAGAATTTAATGTATCAAATAACTAAAGTAAAATTAATTAGGCAAAATCGCAGAAATAGGCACTTACACATGTTTGAAGACTGTGACAATACTGATCAAATTAATACAAAATCAATTTTACAAATCTATGATTATAATATACCTAGTTTTGTAGGTACATTTAATAATATGGTGTTGTATTTTGGGTATTTTGTATTTAGGTATTTTGCACAACTATAGGTATGGGGGTCATTTTCTAATTGTTTATAGGTAGGTATATTAGATAAATATATTATATACCTACCTATACATACTTAATGCCGACAATGACATGGTTAAAAATAAATGTTATTTTTTTACCTTCGATATCTACCCAGGTACCCAGGTATCTACATAAACTAAACCGGCGTTTTTTGTAATTATTACAATTTTAGATTCTTCTTCGAATTACCTACGTATCGTCTCTTTTTTGTTTGGTTATCATGTGGAAACCATGAAATAGATTTAAATTTCATGCACTTCATTTTTTAACTGATAATTTGTATCCCAAAAACGAATTTGTTTCCTGAACACAAAAGTTAGGTACTTTTATGTTAAAAAATTCGGATTTTGTGCAATTATTGCAATAAGTTAATATCTCTAAACTATAAACAAAAAAATAAATAAAATGAAAGGTAAAAATGTTTATGAAAGTCTTCTGAATTATTTCTGAATATTATTGAGTGAAATGTTTTAGGTGCGCGAAATTAATCATACTTACTTACATTTTACCGTTTGATTATCCAAAAACGCTGAATTTGTAAGACTATGATGAATTGATGATGACTTTGTAGGTATACGTAGTAAGAATTATAACTAGGTAAAAGTTGATGATCACTCGATCAATTTAACCATTTAGTACATTGTCACCATTATTCATTATCGTCATCATCATTAATCTTATTAATTGTTTCAAATATTAATAAGTACCCGAATGTCACGTCCGATTTGCGTAAGTTATTTTTTACGAATGCTAATTATTCCACAATTGTGGTAAAGATGAATGGCCGATAAATGTAGAATAATTGTATGTCATACACGTATCTTAATTGACAATGCCTGGGTATTTTATCATTACGTTAATTGTCTTAGCGGTTGCCAGTTTTCTGTTTACCTAGGCATAAAAGGTAGTTAGGTACTTTCATACTTAAACCGTGAATGTATCGAAAAACACCATAATAGATTTAAAGTTTGTCGACAATTTTATCGTCAATTTTATTGTAATTAAACAATAATGTAACATACAATTTAATAACGTTAGTTGTATTTCATTTAGATTAATGAAAAATAAAATACGATCATTGTCACAAAAATCAATAAATCCGATATTTTTTCTGAGAAAATCCGTGAAGATATTGTTTAAGTACAAACTGGTACGTACTTACTATTTTATTAAAAGAATAATTAATTGCCAAAATTTATTTAATCATCATGTAAGTATGTTACAAACAATCGAGTACTTACTTAATATGACTTCAAAACTTAGGAATCACGTTACTATTAAATTTTAGTAATATTTTTGCTAATAGCGCGACAGTGATAATTTTATATTTTTATATCAAATGCGTGATTTAATTAAATTTACACTTATTTTATAAACAAGCCAAGAAGCCGACGATGGTCGCTATTAGATACCTACATTATGTTAAAATTCTATATTACACACATGCAAACACGATAATATAAAGAGAGATTAAGTAAAATGGTAGTAAAGTAGATATAAACAATTTATTTATCAATGGAAGATGTCAATGAAAATTTTTAGCTAGTTTCATTAATATCTCTGTAAGTAGTTGAGCTGAAAGTAACTTTCGACACCAGCAAAAAATTATCGACGCCAAGCAAAATAATACAAACTTGATGAAGCTTACAGCAGTTAAAGAACTCATCATCAGATAATTAAGTTGAAATTATCACAATACGGTAGGTAAAAACCTTAATAAGAATTTAAAATCTATATGCGTCGTCAAATTAAATAAAAGTGTTCGAAAAATAGGTAAACTGACATACTTAATTAACTTTAAAGTTGTTCAGTCACTTTATACCTACTAATGACTGTTTCGATCGTTAATGCGATTGACGGCCTCAATTTGAGCAGTTCTTGTTTTGATAGGAAATAAATTAAATATTGCAACTGAATCGACTGTACGACATCACATTGATTCTTGCAAGTTTTAATTAGCAAAATTACTTTTAAAATAAATTAAACAAGCTCTTGATTCATTCTTACCCGTAAAACCTGCTTAATATGTATTTTGTTTCTCCGACATTTTCTTTAAAGATACTGACATTACTGTGTGCCAACTTGATGGACAGACTTGTTGCTTGCCACTTGTAGAATAAAAAACAAATGTTCCGCGAACATTGTTGCCGCACTATTTGCTTTTGTGCGCGCGCACTCTTTCTTAGTGCTTCCGTTAAATTTGAAAATTGAATTGAAATTTTGAAGTACAGGCATAAAATTATTGTAATTTTGACGTGTGATTGTAATTTTCTTTAAAATATTACTGAGTTTATTAGCATGTTTTAAATAAACGGTAGATATAGGTACATAGACTGAATGTGAACGAACTGTCAAAGAATATACATATATCTGAATTTAACAAGAGAATAATAATTAAGTGTTTAATTATGCCTTATCTTCATGTACGTGTTTAATTTCGTTACATTTATTTTAATCATTTCAATAAAATACCTACAATTGAGTTTTAAACAACCGCCAAGGTATTTTTAATATACATTATTGATTTCTAATAAGCTTTTAATTTAACAATTAATTAACATAAATTACTGATCTGTAACATAAAACAGCGCGTAAATCGCAATTAATAAACGACCACTCACCCATGATTAAAACGTATTCACTCTATCACTTATAAAAGTCCGTTTGAGATCAATCACGTATGACTACGGTTTACCGATGTAGCATCATCACACTCGGACACTGTGCGCGGGAGTCACAGCCTCATAAGTATGTCGCGTGTTGCCCTCCGAGGCTTCTGTGCGAATGTCGCCTAGCTACCGCCTCTCGTCGAGGATTCCTTCCCCGTTGATAACGATAAGGCCGATCGCTCATCTCGCGTTATCTCGACGGTGACCACAATCGATCTCCCGTGTGACTACTAGCCGCTGAAGGCAACGCTATCGTTATGTAAGCATCACGTAATACTCCCAAATTTTCAATGCGAATTTTTTTAATACAGACTCAATTTAAATCTATTGTAGGGAATTAAATTGATTTGTCTGCAACAATATTCATATTTTATCATGGTCAGTTTGAGGCACACGTAGTTTTACGCTACGTTCCTGGTTTCCAAACCTCTGTTCAATTGAAGGCACTAGGTACTACTACTACTATACACTTCACTACTACCATTTAGCGCCACACATCGGTGTCGGCCTTGATTGGTAACTTGTTTTTCTGAAAATACTATAACATACAATCCATTAGAGTTACAAAGATTGTTCTTTTTGACGGCGACTCTTCCGTCGGGGGCAACAACAACGGGGTCCTTAACAAACCCCGTGCAGGTTTTAAGGCAACACTTAAGGGTTCTTTATGAACATGGAGCTGAAACTATCATTTAAAATTGCTGCAAAAATTTTAACTCTAATATGTTATAGTATTATCTGAATCGCTTGCGTCTTTCCTGTCCCGATTGTTATTGATTTAAATTAGATAGCAATTAAGCCATGTTGGACGCATATAGGCAACATCGCGGCATGAGAACTTTTAATACCTGGATTGGAAAAAAATAGTAGGGATCTATGCTTCAAGCCTCAGTTGCTCGACATACTTCACGTTTTTCGAGCATGGTTTGAAGCAAGTCAGTATCCCTTGACGAGCGTTAAAATATGGCGGGCGCGGGACGGATAAACCCAACTGAGTACCTAACATAAAACTCTAAGCCGACTTCATAAGCCGTCGTATAACGATAGATGAGCGTGTTTAAGAACGTTAATGAACTACAACGAAGTGCGGAATGTATCCCAGGATCTTGGCAATTAAATCAATTGAGATGCAGTATCCCAACCCAACTAATAACTCTACAATTGGACGCTTTGGACGCTCCGCAAATAAACTCGCACTGTTCGACAAAATTAATAATTGTGAACAACTATGTTTCACAAATGTTCGTCACATTATTTCAGTGGCTTTGCTGACTTTTTGGTTTATTAAGAAGTTTGCAGTTCAAGTGAGCATGGTAGATTTTGGATTGAATTTAGTACAATGGGGTGAAATTGAAATCAAATTATTATTGCTTCGGAAGCGAAGGGAGGCTGGGTTCCTAGGGATTTGCCTGTACGAATATAGATGTAACGTGTGTATTGTGCCTACTCAAGAAAGCTAACAAGTCATTAAGTAGTAGCTTAATTTAATTTTGGAATAGTGTTCCCTAATACCTACATATAACTTCCACGGTCTACGTCTCAATTAGAAAATATCTCTATAGTAAACCCAACTTAAGATTGAAACGAAAGAGGCGCTGTCGGACGCATTTGACATTCATTTGACCAATCATTGCACACTAGTAACTGACAGATGAATGACCACAACGTACTTATGAATGACTTTTCGTTAGTTCCAATTTTTGCCATTTCAGAGATAAGTTGGGCGCACTGTACGTCTCAATTAGAAAAATATCTTTTAACATTTCTACATTCAAAATTTAAATAGCCTTTGCAACAGATAACAATGATACTTCTATTCTATATGCTTCTACCTTATGACAAAAGCCTCTTCACGCGTCCAGCCAGAGACAAACAATTCGCGTCACAGCCTGTCATTAGATTCGTCTGTACTGACACGTTCTGAATAATAATTATTTATAGATGGATATTCAGACAATATCTTCCATAGATTGGGCCTATCCATCCGTCCATTCAAGTTTTCGATACCGCTGGCTACAAGTCCGCAGTTGAACTACGACGGAAAAGCGCGATTCTAACTAGCTCTTTATAAAACCACACCAAATGAACAAAACTGAACGATAGCTGACGAAATTTTAGATGTGATAGTTTCAGTCAGAAACATTTTTGAGCGATTCTTGAGCTCGAAACATTCGAAACAATTTTTGACAAGTGATTTTTTAATTCCTCTTGAGTAGGTATGTATAAATCAGATAACATGTAAGGCCGCTATCCCACTGACGTTTTACGAGCGTTGGCGTTGGTCCAACGTCTGCGTAGCGTCGCCACTGCGCTGACGCGACGTTAACGTTGCGCTTAGACTGAACGCAACGTTAACGTCGCGCTCAGTACCTGTTCCTAAAAAAACGCAACACTAACGCCGCGTTGACGCAACGTTAACTACGCGTTCAGTACCTGTTCCTAAAAAACGCAACACTACACGACGTCAACGTCGCGTCTGTGCAGCGTTGACGTTGCGTCAACGCCAACGCTCGTAAAACGCCAGTGGGATAGCGGCCTTAGCCTTTTATAAGAAAGAAGGTAGATATAGGATTGGATTTCCGCGCAGGAAAGGGCCACTGTGTGGCCAATTTGGGCACAGTACAGGCCTTTTTCCGGGTGAATTTAATAACATAACTTTCAAGCAAGAAGCGAAGACTTAGATAGATAAATAATCATTAAACATATTGCATAACTATTTTTAATCTCTGAGAGGTAGAGGTAATTTCAATGAAAAAGATGCTCAGAGGCTTAATTTAAAAGGCAATTTGTTATTAACATGGCATCTGGTGACATTTTACAAAAGCCGCTTTATTTGCGTCCTGCGGGAGGCAGAGAAACCGTCTCGACTCAACGCCGCTCATTAGAACTACGGCGGAAGGCTTCCCGTGGGGATTTCTGCGCGTTTTAATAACAGTACCTGGTTGACCGAGCTTTGCTCGGTTGAAAATTATATTTAGTATGAATCGCAAGAAATACGAGGAATTCCGCCATCTATTCAGGAGTCAAATCATACAACTGTTCACTGAGCACAAAATTCATTTTACTTATGTTACGGCCAAAGGATCTCAACAGCGTGTTTCACAAAGTTGTACAGCGCCATCTAGTTTCATACTACTGAAATTTCAACACGTTACAAACAGTACCTCATAGAAGTTAACTGTGTGAGCGAATTAATTGCATTTTAAATAGGTACATACTTAATTACATAAATTCATTGAACTTTCCTTCGTACTTTTCGCAGGCTTAGGCAGTCCCCGACTGAAATTTTTATTTGCGATAAAATGTATTGAATGTTTATGATAATTAAACAACATAAATAAATATACTTTTAGTTTAATGAGCAAGTTGTTAGGCGTACTTAAAATTTTATTGATTCTATTTACAACAATAGTAATTTCATCGATCTGACCATTATTTATTTAAAACTTTATTAATAGTAGATTGTTACACAAGGGACGTAAGTAAGCTATTACAGAACAAGATCCAATTTGGCGCCAGTGCGAGCGCAGCTCGCATAGGGCGCTAATGGATCGCGTGCACCCGAGATATTTAGTCACACGAGCGAGCGCAGCGAGCGAGGGTGAATATAGTTCGAGGGTGTAATAGCTACTTGCAACCGAGGTAAGCATTCTACTTTATATCATTCTTGTGAGGTAAATAAAACATTGGTAATGCAAAATGAAATTTTAATTTCAGATCAAATGAAATGCCGCCATTTCCATTTTTTTTTCGTAAATAGTTTTCTATTTTTTGGAGTTTACTCCTTAAGAAACGATTTGAGTTATAAGGCCCGGTATGAGATTTTATGAGGAGTAAATCAAGTTTAGAAACACGAAAAGTTCAGGCGTTACGTAGAAAGAGACAAACATATAACTATCTCAAATCTCAAATCTCTAATCTCTAATCTCTAATCTCTAATCTCTAATCTCTAATCTCTAATCTCTAATCTCTAATCTCTAATCTCTAATCTCTAATCTCTAATCTCTAATCTCTAATCTCTCATCTCTCATCTCTCATCTCTCATCTCTAATCTCTAATCTCTAATCTCTAATCTCTAATCTCTAATCTCTAATCTCTAATCTCTAATCTCTAATCTCTAATCTCTAATCTCTAATCTCTAATCTCTAATCTCTAATCTCTAATCTCTAATCTCTAATCTCTAATCTCTAATCTCTAATCTCTAATCTCTAATCTCTAATCTCTAATCTCTAATCTCTAATCTCTAATCTCTAATCTCTAATCTCTAATCTCTAATCTCTAATCTCTAATCTCTAATCTCTAATCTCTAATCTCTAATCTCAAATCTCAAATCTCAAATCTCAAATCTCAAATCTCAAATCTCAAATCTCAAATCTCTAATCTCTAATCTCAAATCTCAAATCTCAAATCTCAAATCTCTAATCTCTAATCTCTAATCTCTAATCTCTAATCTCTAATCTCAAATCTCAAATCTCAAATCTCAAATCTCAAATCTCAAATCTTTTCTTACCATTTTATAAGAAAAGAGATTGTTTACCAAGGAGAAAATAGGTAGGTATAACGCAAAAATAGCGCTTCAATTAGTATTAGCCGAACAAAAATATATTCGAGCGCCATCTAGTTTCATACTACTGAAACAAACAAACCGTATCTCATAGAAGTTATCCTAATGTTTCATAGATGGCGTCAGTTCAACACGTTACAAACAATACCTCATAGAAGTTATCCTAATGTTTCATAGATGACGTCAGTATGATGTTTTTAAAATCTCTTTATCTCGGGAACCGAGCTTTTCTCGAACCTGGGACCTTGATAAATCGATTCCTTGAGCCGAAAACCCCCTAATCTGTAACTTTCATGAAAATCTTTGCAGCCGTTTCCGAGATCGTGATTATATATATACATATAAATAAATATACAAGAATTGCTCGTTTAAAGATATTAGAATCTTGTTGGAAGCATGGATTTATTTATACAAGATTTATTAGCGACTCCGTTAGGGTGTAGGTATTCCTGTCCAATAAAATATCTCAACTGTGTCTAAATATACACAGTAGGATAGAGACATTCGTGTAGCATTGCCAGAAATAATCTTCTTTTTTGAGAAAGGGAGATCTCACGCGAGACGATTTGCGAGCGATGTTGAAATCTTCGATATTGTGATTCAGGCTTCGTGACTTCACCACGCGACAATTTTTTTCACCGGAAACTTATGCCTCGCTCTTATTGCTGTCCGATGGTGACAAATGTGACAATGGTCACTCACTTGCAATCTAATGGCTGGTCACCTGGTTAACCGATTATTTTATAAAAATGCGTGAAAAGCACGGTAGGTACACGTAGGTTTGATTAGCAATTCGAATTTATTTGCTAACTAGATATGAGTGGATACTTTAATTTGCACGCGAATCACTTTCTGAATTATTAAAAGTCACATGAAGATTTATTTATAGATTTTAGATTATGTATTTAAGACAGATAAGCAACCAAACTTATTTTGAATTGAAAGATGGACGGTCCGTTAATATTATCGATTATGATTATTACAACGACAACAAACGATACACCTAAGGCTTTACTGCGTCACTTCATGTAGACAGAATATTCTAACTACGTCTCTACATAGAGCCGTAGTGAGAACACTTTATAATGTAACTGAAAACAGTACTCGTTAGATGATATTAATATTATGTTAACATTATAACAAAATAATACTCAACATTTTCTTCTGTAAAGCTATTCTCAATCGGATTAATGCTGTTCTCTGAAACCTTTCTAGGTCTGAAGGTTCTTCCGTTACGCAAAACTTAGCAACCCACAGTAACCGTAGTACCTAGTAGGAACATTTTATAATGATATTACGTTTATTCACAGCTATTCAGGGTTACTATTAATTGTTTTAATGCGAATACGCGGTATTTTGTTTTGTGCTCGTTGGCACCCCCGTTTACCTACTTCCCGTTTAACTCCATTAGGGATTGAATTTTTAAAATTTCCATCTTAGGCTTGCCATACGTAAAGTTTCTAAGTCCACTGGTTCAAGTTGTGCGTGACTGTCAGTCATTAACCGTAAGCGTTTTAATAAGTAGAATTGAATACTGGAATTTTTAGTGATGTGTATTTAGTCTATTTCAGTACCTATTAAAGTCCGTGTAAAATTTTGTTTCTCCCTATTAAAAATAAAAGATTTAAAATCTTTTTATCGCTTTAGAAACCCCCAAGACACATGCATGCCAAAATTCAGCTTCTTGGGTTCAGTAGTTTCGGCTGTTCGTCCGTCCGGCAGTCACTCAGTAACGGAATAGTTTTATACATATTATACAATTACCTACATTTGATGATTGGTCCGATCTTTTGTTGTGGTTCAATATACCTACCTACAGATTTCATATCATCACCGAATAATCCTTCTTCAAAATCCAACAATAGTCAAAAAGAATTCATGCAATAATTCGAACAGTTTCAAGGTTTTCCTGACATTATGGCGAGGTTCAAAATTGCGAGTCATCAATATAATTAATTTTATCCCTGATGGTAAGACAGCGATCATTGATGATAGTCGTAATTTCGCTAATGTGCCGCGGGCCAAAACGGTTTAATAGGACATTGTTACGAATAAAGATGGGTGGTACCGAGTACCGATATTGCTCAGGGCTTGTACGTCGCAGCAACGGTCAAGTGCGACCGCTTACCATGTATAGTGTTGGCTGCGTAGGGTCGCTCAAGTTTTTTTGATCATCACAGTTAATACTACTTGTTATGTGCTTTTATTTTACTTGCAATATTAATGTTTTTACGGGTAGTAGTATTCGTTTGTTATTTTGCTTAGGTCCTGTAAGTTGGTTTAGGACTGTTTTCTTACATGCCAATTTAACTTCAGTACATTATTTCACGTTAGGCATTCTCACTAAATAAAGAAATGTGCGATTATCTTATCCATTGATCAGAAGGATGCATCACTAATAAAAGAAGCATCACTAATTGATGTTAAGTATCGAAAACGACAATTCATTGAAAAAACCTCGGGAAATCCCCAATTATGTTTTGAATTAATTTCACCTTTGTATTGTAACCTTATACCATGGACAAATCATATCAGCCAGGACAGGAATAATAACTAAAGTTCCCTAAACCTGACACGGGTAACCTTTGCCGTGCGACATTGAATGCGTACCTTGATTCGCAGTAAACAAATAAAATCCTTTGGTCTCCATTAGATTGACAGCTTTTATTTGTATGCAGCACGTCATTTACTACGTCCTTTGACATACATTTCGACATTCTGTGGAAGTGTCAATTCAATAAACAATACTGAGTCAGGGCGGGAAATTAAAATAAAATACCTACTAAAAAGATCTTCACCTGCTACAAATGTTAGGTAGTTCAGAAGAAAAACTGTAGAGTTATCATTTAAAACTTCGTGTTATAATTTTAGTCAAATCATTCTTAACTTTAACATTCACAGCGTTCACATTCACAGCAAAGCAGAGTACCTATGTACCAGTAAAGATTACATTGGCGCGACACTTTCGAACAAAATGTACTTCTATTGGTTACCATTTACAATATTGAGGAACGGGAAGGCGATAAAAAGAATCGTGGCTTCGTCTACTTTAGACTTTGATTTAGAAATCGAATTACGTAACTAGATTTGTAGACCAAAAAATACTTCTGTCGGTCATATTTACTTTGACAAAAATGGAGTTCGAAATTTTGTCAAACTACCTACCTAATAATATATGAAGTGTAAATACCTGGAAAATCTCAAATATTTATTAGAAATTATATGCATCGAAAATACCAGAATGTTTCTACCGTCGATGTTTCTTCGAACGCGACTTTTTTTTTGCCTTATTTTAGCCAAAAAGCATTAAATAATATTTTTGATCGATTATCAATTAAAAAAGTATCAAGCGCGAAGAAATTAGGTAAAAAACAAACCACGTAACAAGACAGAGGGTCGTCGTTGGTCGCGATCGGAATAATAAAAAACGATTAAAGGAAACCATCGCGAGGAGGCCTCGACCTCGTTGCATGTTACGACATATTAAAATTTTCTAGTTATGTCGCTTAAGTGTCAACATGCTTTTATTGTGTACGGTGTACCTTAAAAAGCATTAAATGGTATCATAATAGGTGTTCGCATGCAATTGAGTGTTATAGTTGACATCAACTAGTGCTTTGATCCCTTTTAAACAAACTGTAAGTATCTATATATTGTAAGCAAGTATCTATATCTACATGCTTACTAATTACTGACTTACAATAAGTACACATCTACATACTTACAGTTATTGTAAATAGGAACGTTATAATTTTTAAACGAGAATGTACCTATCTGGTACATTATAGAAACCGAATGTAAAGCTTGTTTGTAATGTAAGTTAACATTTTTTGCTATTTGTAAAGCACTTAATGCAGGAATCAAAACACGAAAACATCGACTTATTAGCCATAATTGAACATTCATTATATCCGGCTTCATTTCCTGTTTTATGTGATTACCTAAAATGGTCTGTCATGCCTTTATAGGTTCTAAGCTGCTTTATAAAATTGTCTATGATGCAAGTGTCCAACAATATCAACAGGTACCTAAATAGTTTTAGAAAAATTTATCAAGTTAGATTTGATAACAATTTGAATCTCATCTTCGTATAACTTTTTCGAAACTTATCCTGTCGTGGGATTTTAAAATATTTTTATTGTATTTTCTACTAATGAGCACGCACAATTTTGCCAAATGCAACTCTACAATCGCATGGTAAATTATCTCTTTTCACATCACTACCCTTTATTTTATTTTTCTGTAATATTAGTAAAGGTGTATTGTATAAAGGCGGAAAGAAAAATTTAGAAGTGTAAATAATAAGCTCGAGGATTAAAATTAAACTCTTCTTAAAAGTAGGTCGGTCGTCTTAACGTAGGTAGGGTAAGTAGCCAGATATTCGAATAAATGAAAAAAATTTTGCAATTCAGCACTGCTCGGCTTCATTTTTGTAGACGTATTATTTGCCGCAATTTCGTTTAATATGACGCAACAAGTCATGTTAAAAATGCGAAAATATTTATAGGTCCTTATTACTTTCCCATTTACTGAGAATCTTAATAAGCGTAAAATTCTGAAAATAAAATTTTATTTATGATTACCAAGTACATAGGAATTGCTAATTTTGAAACTTTATTCGAAGTTAATTACTTAAGTAATTCTTCTTTTATTTCAAGAACATTTTAAAACATTTTGAAAATGAAATTTTAGCAGCTTCGACGCAGGTATCACACCTTACCTTAGAGAATTTTAAGACAACTTTAAGAACGCCAAAACGAAGGTATATTTATACGAAAATTCCGCTTATTCCCTCTCATTCCGTGGTTGATCGCTAATTTGACTGTACTGAAAAGCCTAAATGTAGTCACATTTGGATTTGGTACAAATGCTTTGCACTATAATACCAACCGACCGTATTTGAGTGAATAAATTATTGATAGGTTTTCCTCCTTCCCTTACAAGTACGTTATTTTGAAACGATATAATATATGTCATAATAAAGCTTGTCATTAAACTATTACTTGTTAAGGTATTAATAAATCTTATAGATATATTGATTGATAATGTAAAAAATAAATAAATAAAATAAATAGACTGATGACCCGTAGTGCAATAGTTGCCATGCTTCGTCAGAGATAGAGATTGATTTTCATCAAACAACTGAGTTCCGCTCTGTTCTTTGTCGATTGTTAAATGAATTTCTGCTTCGTTTTTTGTCAAGAATTGATAAACACATTTCCGCTTCGTTTTTTGTCGACAATCTATATATGCATTTCCGCTTCGTTTTTTGTCGACGCTCGATAAACACACTTCCGCTTCGTATTTTGTCGATAATCGATAAACGCATTTCCGCTTCATTTTTTGTCGACAATCAATAAATGCATTTGGTGTTAAAGATGTGTATGGGTGTTAGTAACTACAATGTAACCAGATATTGTTTGCACATTAAATTTACCGTCTTGACATAATCGTCTGACCCTCATTGAGGACCAACCGAGTTTTCCGAATTACAGAAGCACCAACTCCCGACGCCCGCACGAAACACTGAGTTTATTAAACGTTGAATTCTTAGTCATAATATATAAGGAAATAAATTGTTTTTTTGCAGATCCACTTTTTATTGATTATTTGGTGTTTCGTTACGCTAAAGTCTTAAAATTGTTTCTTAGAATTACTAAATGGTGCGCGTTAGTGCATTGAGCCTTGGCGTGCACATCTTTAAAGTAGGAAATTACTAAGTTTACATATACGAATACGTAATTTTTACGACTGCCGTGGCCATGTAAAATTAACATCTGAAAGGTAGGCCTGCTCAGGTCCATTTTAATTTGATGTGGGTTGAAAATAAACGAAATAAATAAATTAATCAATCAGATTAGAAATTAAAGAGAAAAGTTATTAAAAATCTTTTTAATTGCCCAAATTAAACTGATAAGCAAGTATTCTTCGATAATAATGATTGTAAGTAGCTGATACATATAGGCATGTGACGGAAGTAGTTAGCCCATGGATAGAGGTAAACAACTTCAAAGGCATCGCCGATGAGTTACTGGGTCTCCGACACAACGATAGGAGCAAAAACATTACACGACCAATTTTGGAAGATAGCCAGTAAAACACGTAGTAAAATCCTAGTACATAGGTACACTAGGTACCTAGTTCATTCATACATGTCGTCGGGTTTAAACTGGTTGGAACTGATCCAGCGGTGTTCAACAAGGGGATCTGGGCCCTAAATCCTCGTCTGTCCCTCTCCAGGGTGCACAAAGGCTGGAGAAAGTACACTTGAAGTCAAAGTGGATCAAAGCGATCTCTTACACTTCAAGAGTGAAAATAGATGCCCTATTTCATTAATTATACTACTCCTATAAAAATCAAAAGCAAGTTCAGTCACTCAATGGCTAAAAATTAAATTAAGAAAATAACTAATATATTTTACCTAACAAGATGTTTCGCAAAGAGTTTATTTATGAGCAGACATCACCTTAGAACGGTCAACGGATTATTTACTTTCACACCTAAGGGGAGCGTTACTTTCGTGCGGGAGAAACAACCAACAACAAGCCGCCAAATTATAACACTTACCTTCTAAAACATAGAATAACGATATCTGAAGAATCCTTCCTTGGTTTAACAACATCGATATACGAGCTACTTTATATTGAGCTACGTTACGTCAAAGGTTGTCGGTGTGGATGACGTATAAGCCGAGTTTAGCCACGTCTGATGAAGCCCCGGAGTTATCAATCCTATTAACACATCATCGCTCAGCTAACTTTAGACAGAATTGATAAAATAGACATTTTCCTTTAACGGATATGTTACGTTCGTCTCATAAAATTCCTTGGTTCTTGTTTCTATGTAATTTTTGTTACTTAACTTCGATCAAATTCTATAATTTGTATTGTATAATAGGTATATCGATGAACAGAAGTAGCTACCTAATGTAGTTAATCTTATCTAAATGATTTACCAAGCAAATATCCGTACCGAAAGTTATTGTGAAATTGACTACATAATATTCGAATATATGTAGACTGTAAGCCTGGGGGACCAGATCTAACTAAAACTGGGATGGCTACAATAGATCAGAGATGGTCGCAGTGGCTTCATGGGGATACACTAGTTCCCCATGCCTTGACATGTTAATAATAATAATAATATTCGAATACAGTATCTAAATAATAATTCAGTAGATATACCTACCTATAAAAGTTACTGATAAGCCGCTGATATAAATGACTATGGACACTTACTTAGACAGCAATTCCTAAAGACCTAAGTAAGACATATTAATTATGTTTCCAAAAAGCTATTTCTAACGCTAAAGTTACTAATTCTTCAGGAAAGAAATCCCAACAAGATGATAATCTCTTTTTGGGCTTTAAGCTTTAGCTTTAAGCGGGAAGTTTCTCGTGGACGCCCTTCATTTCTACATACATAGAATTGAATTGGAATAATTTTTTCCTTTTAAAAACTTGTGTCCGCGAGTCTCTTTGTAACATCGCGCCCTGAGGCACATGTCTAGTTTGCCTTAGGAACTGCCATCAACAAATAGTAACGAATTGTCTCAATATCTATCTAAAATTATGCTTGCAATTACAGAGCTATATCTTTGGCTCGTATTTTGTATACGACTATCTACATAATAAATAGGAAATATTGCATATAGATCTTTAGTAAATATTTACTCTTCATTGTTCTAAATGCGGGATTTGGTATTGTTTAAATTAATTAATTATACAAGTATCTATTGTATAATTAAACATTATTGTGATTCTACCCGTGATTTATTACGAAAGGAAGTTTGAGTAGCAAGTCGGCTAGAAAAACGATTGTAATACTTTTGTTTCAGATGCTTCCTGATTTTGATGCTATCCTAACTGATTAAGTTACTGAATCATTATGAAAAATGTTTAACAATGAACTATCAATCTTGCCTGAGGTAGGTACTTGTCATTAATTATAACATTGTTATTTTAATTCCGTAATACAAAAGGTGTTTTGATGACATTGTTATCGCTATGTTATGTAAAAATTATGTAAAAACACGTAAAATTTCGTGGAAATAATTTTGGTATTCATGTTTTTTCATCAATGACGTTTTTCAGATATCTCTCTTCTCTCGTTATCTGCTGTGTTAACAAGAGATATAAAGTTGTCGCCTGTCCACATGATTGATTGGAAAAGCCGTAATACTCGAATAAAGGAATTATTCGCCTTCATGCTATCAAGGTCGTTGAGCGACCCTGAAATTCCTTGCCTGTTTGCTTGTGTTGTAAATAATGTATATTTTAAGCTAAGCTAATTAAGCTAAGCTAAGTTAATTTTCTTGCAATTTTGTCAGCAATACTTTTTACATGATATCAGATGAGGTTCGTGGTGTTAAGGCTCGTAGAGTATACTGAGCTCATAAATTAAATATGAGTTTTTATAGCTTTTTAGACCGAAAAGTTATGTTATGTTAAAATAATGTTTTAATGATTTTTTAGCTTTAGTTTGGATACTAATTATAAATTTTAGGCTTTATTCAAAAACCTATGATCTAAACTCTGTATTTCATGAAGAAAACATGAGATTTTAAATACCTACATTTTTGAATACAAAGTCTCGATCAATCAGTAAGTAGTTTCAAGCTGTTTCCTTGTGCCCGCTTTGTGTAATTTTCATCGGTGCTCTCGACAAAGGTATTCAAATTAGTCTTGTACGAGTAACGTAATTACATGGAAAGTATGATGGTTGCACCAGTGATGGATAATTTTCCATATTACTGCGTGGTACGATTTTATGTAAGTACATATCCATTTTAGTTATGTAAATATCCAATATCAATAGCACAAAAAGAAATAGAGACCATGATTTGTGACATCCTTCCAAAAAGGATCATGGGGTTTGAAAATAATTGCCTCCAGAAAATATTATGTTAGTTGAATCCCGAAAACATAATTTCCTTTACATTTTTTTTGCGTTGCGTTGCTCAAGAAGAGTAAATTTAAATTATTTTAAGTTCTAATACATAAAAACCCGCCCCTGATATTTGAGTATAAAAACAGATAGATATTATGTTATTTTAAAACATACTTTAACTGTCTATAACAAGTGCATACACCCTACATCATCGTTTTATTTTATTCAGTCACGAGGGATGAAATGGATCGTGCGGGAGCCAGCCTTGTCTACACCACGCATGACATTGCTAACTTATTGTAATTAATTAAACAATGCATCGCTAATCTTTAAATAAGTACTACACAAGTAATAGTGAATAATTTATGGCACCTCACAGCAAATATAGTTCTTGTTCTGCGTAAGATTACACACAATGTGAATAGGCTTAATGGTTGATAATTATTCTTTTTATAGAACAACGTTTTGTGTGAGACTCGTGAGGGCTCTGGAAATATTTGCGGACAATTTTGAACCTTGCAAATGAACAAATGACGGCGTTGATTTGCTAAAAACCAGGGCATCATAAGGGTGCCTTTCCATCAGAGATGTGCTATGCTACGTTGCTAAGGATGCGTTTGAGATCTGCCAATCACATACATTGGCCCGCCTAGATACCGCTTGAGGGCTGAATGTGATTGGTGAATGGCAAACGCATCCTTAGCAACATAGCATAGCACATCTCTGGTGGAAAGGCACCCTAAGAGGTGAAAGAAGCTGTTCTCTGCTTGGTGGCAGGGTTGAATGGCTGGATAGCTATGTCACTCTGGCTTGAGTCAACGCCTACAGGAGTATGCAACAATTGGGAGCTACAGAGTCAGTAGTTGCTTCCTTTCCTCTTTCTTCTTTACTGGCTTGCAGCGCACCAGTGATACCTTTTGTGTTACTGATGACCATGGGCGACGGTGACCACCTACATCCCATATCGATCACATCGAATCCGAACGCAGTGCAGTGCGCGTTTATGTCTAAGTCATGGTAAGTCATCACCATCGCCTATGGACATGAGCAATAGCAGAGGAGTTTCCACCGTAACGCGGACTCTGAAGAAGAACTCGTTTACAAGCACATACCAAAACTTGCATGTGGGTCGAAAATTTTATTTAAATTTTCGTGAGAAACGGACAAGAAGTTCTTTATGACTCCAATAAATTGATGTGATTAATAAATACCATCTATATACATGTATAATAGGTAGGAAAGACAACATTTGATTCGTTTGAGTATTGAACTCATGGCACTCGGCAGAAGTTCTCAACCTACTTAAGATCCGGGCAATACAATCATATCAATTGATACATGATACCAACATAATCCTTAGAAATATTTACTTGGATAGATAACCAAGGTTTTGGATATATAAAAGATAACAATAAACCTGCACTTGAGACGGCCTTCGAAGTCGATGGTAGAGACCTTCAGTTTTAACTGTACAGTTCAACTAAAGATCTAATCTGGATGTGTGTGAATACAAGGGGCTAAAACTGAAGTCCCTGAAGCTAAAACTGTGCAATTCTATCGTTCAAATTAAACTGTACAGTTAAAACTGAAGGTCTGTTACCTACATAACGGATTAATCTTAAAATAATGAAACACTCACGTTTTGTCACCTCCTCTAAAACATTACGAAGGTATGTAATTATGAACATGTCCAGTCTGGCCGGGCATGGAACAACACATTCTAAACCACATTATAATTTTGTTGCACAATAGAATTTGGCATATAAAAATGCTTCATTACCAAAATATTGTAAGCTGTCATGATTTTGTGTTTTCCATATGTCATTGCATATCCCAATTTTATCAAGGTGTGTCACAATGACACAAGCATGTCAGATTGATAAGATTTATCTTGAACTTTATACAGATGATCGAAGATTGCATTTGTTTATTGCAGATAGTCCCAAGTTTTTAATACTTTGAGATATTGAATCTTCAATCTTCACTTTAACCAAAGTTATTGAAGCACAGCTTTCACAAAAATATGTTGAGCCCGCCAAACTGAAAAAGGTATTTTTATCTTTTACATTAGTTATGCATTTATTATCAAAAAGCGTCTACAGATAGCTCATTGGCTTATCTCAATCGCTCTATCGTAATGTTTTACAGCAGAGTTTTTAGAATATATTTTTAGAGAAGAATACTGTTGTGTATCTTAGTACGTACCTACTTAATTTGGAGATCACATTAACCTAACGTTCTCGCCCAGTTGTTAACGTTAGACAAAGTACGTCGGTAGCAAAAGATCTGCCGCTTTTACCGTTAATCCTCCATCAATCGCTCTTGAGTGTAGCGAAGAAGGCTCTAGAATCTCTAGATCTCCTAAGGTACGAATTCCTTCAATATGTTGCTGAGAAGTTGAAATTATTTTTATCGTATTGGATGAATATCGTTAAATATCTTAAAAGATTCAAATTGTGGATCGTGCTAGGGAGTCTTAAAGTACGAAACATGCCGGTGTTGTATTAAAAAATGTGGCCATGTACATGAATGCACAAGAATGACGGTTAACAGGGAGAGATGGTGAGATATCGTGAGGCGCGTGACATCAGCCTCAAAAGTCTCCTCTACATGATGACCACGACCGATCTGACAAGAACGTATCGATTGAGAAGAATTAAAAAAAAATCTGCGTATGTTTGCGTCAAAGATTGT
Source organism: Hesperia comma (assembly GCA_905404135.1). Taxonomy (NCBI): domain Eukaryota; kingdom Metazoa; phylum Arthropoda; class Insecta; order Lepidoptera; family Hesperiidae; genus Hesperia; species Hesperia comma. The sequence goes on along the minus strand of FR990021.1, from coordinate 5,482,444 downwards.
TTTTTTTAAATTTCATTTAAGTATTCATCGTTATTGTTGATGAATGGTCATTGTTGTCTATTTATACTAGTATATCTATACTAACACATAATGTTAGTAAATTCAGATAATGTCACTTAAATTCATTTATCATCATCTAGGCGTCCGTACCTACAACAACTAACGAATATAAATCGATTTATAGTAAATAAAATCCTAACAATATAGATGTATCGTCTCGATCGGGATACCCAGCTGAGTGTAAGTCCACATTTGATCACATAAAGGCCGGGGGAAGCAATAAGGCGAACAATCTGTTTGTTTATATAGCGCTTATTGGACCGATCTGTCCCGCCAGCAATAAGCGTAATCCGCGTGGGTGCGGACCAAATCATGTCTTGGAAGAGACAATTTTGTAAATTTTTATGTTTTTCTAAAGTTTTATAAAAAAATACTAAGTATTTTTTCTCTCGTTTTTTGGCTTACCATCAGGTTCGTGAGCTCATTTATCGGATATTTAAGTACGTAAAATAATGATTTATAGATCGTCAAAAAAATTTTTACCATTATGTACTTGATGTAAGTACTTAAATAAAAAACTGTTATTTGTATGAAATGGAGCTACAACACAAAAATACGAAAACCTACATCCGGACGAATCGTACCCAGGACCTTCTCTCCTTAGGCAAGGTCACCACTATGCACCATTAAGGCAAGGTCAAGGTTACAATTAAAATTTTATGGAAAATAAAAAATGTGCGCCTTCCCTATAGTTTATAGGAAACCGAATCACAAAATCTTAAGTCTTTTGGTTTACCTACCTAAAGAGAATACATGACTGTTATTATTTACCATAAACAGTAATTAGGGGAGAAGATACATAGCTAACAATACCTATAATATATTAAACAATATCTCTTTGTAGAGCAATTTGTTAAAGGCGTAAAGAAAATGATCGTGATACCAAGAACAAATTAATATAAACTAGGGCATTTGAATTAAATAAGTACATCTTTCAAGTATATCCTACGTACAAAGTCTTAACTAAGCTCGTGATGTGAATATGATGGATCTTTCGCGTACTCGAATCGCTTCATACCTTAGGTACTCTATTTAAAAAAATAGTTTATGTTATTTTTACATTTCTGCCCTGAAAACTCATAATTATGTCGATGGCATTTCTGTATAATAAGCTGATGATCACACATTATTAATGTTATAAAATTAGAAAATGTAATTTATTTACCTAATTGACAATCAAACTACATTTTTTTAAAATTTTCAATGTAGATTTTAAATAAATAGTAATAATATCCTTCTTTAAATGACGTTAAGTAGGTACATACTCGTAATTATGTAGGTACGTACCTACCTAGCTATATTCTGCGTAACATAACAAAAAAGATGCACAATTCACTTATTAAGCGTACTCCAGCATCCGTGCAATAAACAGTGCATTCAATACCGGGCGCTTCTAGAAAACTTTATAAGTAGTTGCGAGTTGGCGTAGGGCGGGCGGTTGTGAGCGAGGGCGGCGCGCGCGCCTCAGTCTTCTTCCGCCTTTCGTGAGATCAGACGCGGCACTCCTAACTTCGTTCATTATATCTCGTAACAACTTCCTTAAAACAACATTCTATGCAATAGTGACAGTATGGTTCAAAACTGTTAAAGCTTTTGTGTATAGCTTACATGAAAAATATAAATTCCAAGTGTAGTGACAAAAAAACTAAAACACAAGTCGAACGTAAAGACAAGCCATAACTTAATTACTTAACAGCGTTTTGTTATAAGTGACTTAAGCGAAACGATAAAATTAATTATGCTCCATCGATCAAGGTGTAATATCCAAGATGACGTACATTTTCATTTTATTTAAAAACGTCTTAAGCATAACTTGTTAAAGATTGCATTAATATCGTGAGGAGAGTTATTTAAAATGGCAGATAAGTTAAATGAGTATCAGGGGATTGCGGGGCGTCTCCACAGCACCAGGGATAAGTGCAAGGAGAAGATAGCGGCATGGAAGGAGGAGCACCCTCACGACTTGAAGGACATGGTCCGGGAGTCCTTGTTTGGTATACCTTCATCTGATGAAGCTCCTGAACGAGTGGTCCATGACAGTGAATACAATGATTTGTATAGGTAAGAATAGTAAAATTAATTGTTATAAGCTCGAGATAATTTCGGATTTATGTCTTTAAAGTATTTTAACCGTCTTCAAAACCTTTGCGTGTTAGATACCTTATACCTAACTTTTGCAAATCTTACGGGTAGATTTTGAGTAATTCTTATGTATTTAATCGGCCTTCACCTCATAGCTTTTCACTGATGTTTCGATTTGTATACTTAGTTTTGTTTTAATCGTACGCTGGTGCCTGTCTTCTAATCCCATATAATTGAGTGATATCTGAAGGGTAATTTTTGAGGTTTAATATCGGTTTTTAAGTCAGTAATTTTATTGTAAAAAATATTTACGTTTTAATACAATAATTTAACATTTTAATCATGTGGCCCATTAAGCGAGTGATTCTGCTCGTCGCTCGGCGCGGTGGCGTCGGACTACGGAGTCCTAGGCTCAAACCCTGGCCTAGGCAGAGTAGGCAGCAGTTTCTGTAGCAATACATCCGATAAATATTTGAAGCTTCATTACAATGTGTTCAATGTTTGAGTGTAATAAGAGATAGGCCCTTTAATTTGAACACAAACTTGCGGTTTTTTGCAATGAACGTGATTATTTTGGATTAATTAGGTGTATTTATAAGGTTCCCGAAAGTAATAAAAGAATGTTCCCCTACTACAATAAATAAATACAGCAACAAGAGTAACGAATGTGATAAAATTTTTACTACTTCGTTTATTTATCTAATATAAGAAAAAAAACTTACAGACGAATTGAGAACCTCCTCCTTTATTTAAAGTCGGTTAATAAAATATTTATGTGCGTTTAAAAAAATACGACTTAATTTCCGAATACAGGTTTTCTTAAAATATGTAAGGTACCTACTCACTCAAGCATGCGGTATACTGTTGAATACCCATCGATAGCTGATTCCACCGTAACTTCTATCTATACCTACATAGGTACCTTATTCCGTATTAGTTAACAAGTTCATTACAGCATTATCATTGTTGGAAATTAAAACGTTATTCAGGGTCTTGCGTATCTCCAGCAAAAGCAGGTCAATGAACAACCGAGTGTAATGTAAATTATAACGGTGGAGTTCTTTATAGTTTATGTATCTACGTGTGTCTCTAATACTTAGTAGGTACAACAGTTCATAGAATAGATGCAATATAGGCCTGTGGCCTTTAAAATCCTTTTTATTTCTCCACCAAAACGAGAATACATCTATGCAAACGAATACCATTTACCTATTGCAACATACAAAAATTAAACATCATATTTTTATTATTTCAATGATAACTACAAAATTCGAGCTATTTAATATAAATGTCTTAGATTTTTTATCCCATACATAAAAATGGGTTATTCCGCAAATTTCCACTGGAAATCCGCATCAATGGGGATGTGTGAACTTTTTGTTCACTTAACCTCATTGATCCCCATGATGGTGATACATAAGTAGATATATTTTTATAGGATGATAAGTCTGAACACTGTTTTACATTAAACTACGTAATGTCCAATAGTATATAAATAGGCCGATCAAAAAGAATGTAAGCAATTATGTGAAATGTTTTTCGATTCAAGAATCTAGGTATTGATTAACTCGAGAGAATTCATAGCCTTGTCAGTTAAACAGTGGGGAGTTAAACAGTTGATTTGATTGATGATCGTAATACGGGTAAGGTAATATTACGATTTACGATCAAAATAATTTTTCCTGGATTTAAATATATATAGATGAACATCTCATTTATTTCTATTATTATGTAATTAATAATTAGATAATAAACAAACTAATAAATATTCTGATTAATATTCAAAATCAAGTTGTTAATTAAATTCGTAGGAACTGAAAAGTCAAAGCGAAACATTAACAATGAAATAACATACTTAATACTACATAATATATTTAAAATAACAATACTTTCAATAAGTCTCCAATGAAAATTACTGAATCAGAAATCATTACAAAATGTATTAGGTATCTAATAATCTTCAAAGTTTCTATTTCCTTGTAGGCTTGTAGGTATATTTGTAAAAAACAAACTGAAGTGCACCGTAGTGAATTTACTAAAAAAACACCTATTTTATCTTATTTTCTCCTACAAGCAAGTATTTTTAGACAAGATGGATTTGCTTCAAAAATGTTCAGATATAGTTTACTGTTTAACAACATATAATTATGTGAAATAATATTATAATCTGATTTATACCTTATAATCGGCAGAATAGAAATTAAATTTGTAAGTTTATTTACGTTCGTGTAAGATCTTTCCTCGGTGTTAGGCAGGAAAAATCTAAGATAGATCGCTAGTTTGTCCATTAACACACAAATACGGCTTTATCTTCACCTTGACTGTGATGGATTGATACGTTTGATACCATTTAGATATTCAGATTACACAGATTTCAGCTATCAATAGGTCTCGTAGCAGTAGAAGTTGTTACAACACAATGATTTTTAGCAAATATACAAATACGTTAATAATCTGGTAAAGTTCAGGCAGGTATCCCAACGCCGGTGAGTAGCGAGTAGCGAGAGCTCGGCTATTTTCACCGAGAGACCTGTAGGACACCTGTATCAGGGCTTTGCATAAAAATTAATTATTATGACAAAAATCGAAACTCAGATCAGTGAATAGGTACAGCATTACAATCGTTGAAGTCCTTTCTGCGAATAGCGCGAACAAATGCATAAACAAACATACTCGTAGATACAAACTTACAAAATATTCTTAAAATAATTGTTATCTATTAAGTTAAAAAATACCTGTTAATAGTGTCTCTCAAATATCAGTTTTATTATGTGAATGATTGTCATCCAATTTTCATATTATGTATGTTTGTATGTAGGTATAGAAACCAAGTCATTCGAACACTGTGAAATATTTCAAATTGACTTTGCAAGTTGCACCTAAACTTAAAATCTTTTATTTTATTTTATTTTATTTTATTTTATTTTATTTTATTTTATTTTATTTTATTTTATTTTATTTTATTTTATTTTATTTTATTTTATTTTATTTTATTTTATTTTATTTTATTTTATTTTATTTTATTTTATTTTATTTTATTTTATTTTATTTTATTTTATTTTATTTTATTTTATTTTATTTTATTTTATTTTATTTTATTTTATTTTATTTTATTTTATTTTATTTTATTTTATTTTATTTTATTTAAACAGAACCGCCAACAAAATTATATGTAAAACATGAATAACATTTCAGTCCATAGGTAGCTAGAAAACATATAATCTCACTTAAAGGCAGTTACAGCATGCAAAAATAGACTAAACAGTACGATAACAATAACAATGGAAAAAAGGGGTGATGAAATTGTACTACACTAACAAAGACAAAATTAAAATTAATATATGTAAAATCCAAATGAGAAAGTTAAAACATGTTTACAGTATTTTTAAGATTTTACGTTTATATACATTCAAGCTGTCACTAAAAATATCAATAGATTTATCCTTATTTGAGATTTCTTTATATAATTTGCTTAATCTAGGCACTATAGAATTTTTACCCAAATTGGATCGAAATGTTTTTTGGGAAAATAATGAAATGGGATTACGTGGCAAACGAGAGGGAACATTAAAAGAAAGCTGGCTCAGCAATTTCGGATTGTCCATAATCCCGTTACAAAGTTTATACAAAAATACCAAGTCGTGTAGGTTACGTCTGTCTAAGAGTGTATGAAATTTGAAACGTTTTAGTCGCTTGCTGTATGGTAGGTTCTTGTCTTGTCCCGTTGAGTAAAATTTTGTAAATTTCTTTTGTATGCTCTCTATGCGGTCCTTGTAAATTTGGTAATGAGGGTTCCATATAACCGTGCCGTACTCTAATTTGCTCCTGACCAAGGTGTTATAAAGGGTAATCCTAGTGCTAAGTTTTTTGAAGGTTTTTGCATTCCTAAAAATAAAACCAAGCATTTTTCGTGCAGATCTGCAAATATTGTCAATGTGGCGACTAAAACTTAGTTTAGCGTCGATGGTAATACCCAGATCACGAACATGATCAGTTTTTTGTAACGGGACACCATTAATCGTGTAATTAGCTTTGATTGTACAGCGCTTTCGTGTGAAGCTGATAAAAGAACACTTAGTAGGGTTGAGATCCATATCATTCAGTTTACACCATTCAGCAACTCTGTCAATATCCTCCTGAAGGGAGCGAGCATCATCATGTGTTATTATTTTTTACTAATTTTTAAGTCATCCGCGTAAATAAAATATTTTGACTTGTGGAAGCAGTTGGTGATATCATTTAAGAATATGTTAAAAAGGAGAGGACCAAGAATGGATCCCTGAGGAACTCCTGATGTTGTTCTGTACACATCAGATGAATAACCTTTAAAAACACTTCTATGATATTTTGTTTAGATTAAAGTGGGTGACAATAGACATACGAATAATCTACCTTATTTTCGTCTATTCATAGATAAATATGTTATAGATAACGCGTAAGCAACATAAAGATATCATTTTTATTACTCCTTCTAAGAAATTGATATTCTCTATCTCGGATGCTGATATTGAGTCATCAGGATGATGCATATTTACTCCAAATATTTAACCTAAATATCTAATAAGTCTTATCTTAATTATGTTTCACAGGAGAAAAAGCAGATTCGAGCTCATGAGGATTTCCGCAGCAGTCATGGGAATAGAATTTTCGTATGCCGGAGAAACTGCATTTGTGTCTCCCACACTTCTCCAAATCGGAGTTCCTCATCAACAAATGACGCTGGTGTGGGCCCTTTCGCCATTCATAGGGTTCTTCATGACCCCATTACTAGGATCTCTTAGCGATAGGTGCAAATCGCCGTATGGGAGGAGAAGGCCGTTTATAGTGATGATGTCTATAGGCGTGCTATTAGGTAAGTACAAAGAATTTACTACTACATATTAACATCACAATGGCCCTATGAATTCATTGTGTAATGCGGGTTTTTCAAGATCCCTTCGGGGTTTTCAAGTAAAATCCCTGACCGCTATAGGCATAATTTTGTGACTTATTGTGATCCATGGGGGGGGGGGGGGGAAGGTTCTATATTCCCAAAATTTGACAACCTTGATAAACCTTGACAACTCACTCGTTCACCGGTCCGTATGATTGAGGTTGCCTGAACAACTTGTGGCACGCAGAAGGATTCCAAATTCAGTATACCTACTATGATGGATATTGTAAGTTTGTGCCACATACTAACTTGCACGAAGACCTTAATAATATGCTACGTGTTATGTAGTGATGTTTTAAACCCAATTGTGCTTTTTACGGTTTTATTAAGGGTTCTGTGTACAATATGCTGGCCAATTACATCATTTTCATTACATTTACTGATCTGGTAGTCGTCATCTAAAATCTAAAATTGTAAAAAATCATTTAAGGGCAAATAATTATAGGAAAATCTGGACTAAGTAAAGTGTGTTTGCTATGAGAAAAGAGAATAAGAATAGAATTTGTGTTAACCAATTTTAATAGAGACAGTCATTCTATTTTACAGCTCGTACTAGATATAGGTCTCAATGTCTCTATATCGTTCTGTTTTCAGGTTTGATTTTGGTACCCAACGGAGAATACATGGGCTATGCTTTTGGCGATGAAAGACCTCTAAACAGGACACAGTTAGCATCGGTACTCGGACCAAGAAGTACCGCTTTGGAGAAAAAAGAACACAGTAACTACCACCCCTGGGGAATATTCTTCACTGTCCTTGGTACAGTATTTCTAGATTTTGATGCCGACGCGTGTCAAAGCCCGGCACGAGCTTATCTGCTTGATGTGACAGTTCCAGGTCAGTATTGTTTATTTGAGTTTGATTTTTTTTACAAAATCACTTGGTAATTCCGAGAACGTTGATAAACTGAGCCCGCTGTGTGCACAGCTAACGCCTCGACTTAGTTTTTACAATCATGTGATTATAATTTATATTAGGCGTAAATGCGTGGTAGTTGTATGAAGAGCTTGTTTCTCATTGACTATTAAGATAATGCTGTTTATTATTCGTTTTTAATTGTACTATCGGCTAAATTGATTCGTACACCACCTTCAGCTTATTTTCTTACAGCACATCAAGTGCAATTAAGTCGAAATTCGTCTAAACATTCGTTGCCTTGGAAACAAACCTGTCATTATTCTACATGACATTGTCAATACATAACTTATTGTCGTATTAGACAAGAATCTTTTGGCGCGTGGCTGACGTGAGGGTGACAGAGACAGCGCCTTACAGTTTGCCTCCCTGTAAGGCGCATGTCATCCGCATTTTATCGAGATTTGAATACTTTGAAATATAGAATACTTTAATATATATACACATTACACACATTGTCTGTCCATCATGAAGTAATAGTAGATTGTACCTATAACAAGGGAGCAAAGTAATATTTTTACGGCGAGGGCGCTTTTTTGAATCCAGAGCGAAGTGAGGGATTCTAGAGTAGAATCCCGAGCGTAGCGAGGGATTCTTTAGTAGAATCCTGAACGTAGCGAGGGATTCAAAGTATGTCGCCCGAGCCAAAAATATTTGCTCCCGAGTGATACACTCTACTTTTCATCCCCCCCTATGAGAAAATAAAAGGCGCCTCAAATTCAGGAATAATACTGTCACAGTCACTAAACTAACTAAACTGACTAAACTGACTAAACCGACTAACCCGACTAACCCGACTAACCCGACTAACCCGACTAACCCGACTAACCCGACTAACCCGACTAACCCGACTAACCCGACTAACCCGACTAACCCGACTAACCCGACTAACCCGACTAACCCGACTAACCCGACTAACCCGACTAACCCGACTAACCCGACTAACCCGACTAACCCGACTAACCCGACTAACCCGACTAACCCGACTAACCCGACTAACCCGACTAACCCGACTAACCCGACTAACCCGACTAACCCGACTAACCCGACTAACCCGACTAACCCGACTAACCCGACTAACCCGACTAACCCGACTAACCCGACTAACCCGACTAACCCGACTAACCCGACTTACCCGACTAACCCGATAAATAACGGGGAGGAAAAGTAATATGAAAATTCATTCCCGCCCGCTAAATAGAAAACACCAACTTTGGGCCCCCTTAAGTCCGAACCAAGTCGTCTTTTTCGAATAGGTGGGATGAAAATATATTTTTATCTGCAAAAACAATTTCTGATAAATAATATTATTAAAAAGTGAGTCTATTGGCTTTTCACACTTAAACTGCTGAATCTGCTAAAACGGCTGAATGCTGAATTTGTAATGAATTGCAAAAAATACAATACATTACAGAACATTGTATGGAGATAGTTTGATTTCTGGAAAAGACAAAGGATATTTCTCTATTTCTAATTTTAACGCTAACGGTATTTTGTTGTTGCTTGTCTTGAACGCGGGCAAACCCGGGGGAAATACAAGTATATACTTTATACAAAAGCAAAAAGAATGTCTGCAAGTTAAATTCATTGCACTTTGACACTTGACAGAAATTCTGAGCGACGCTTGACGGAGTGAGCTTAATATTAAAAAAGTCATAAGTGCAACAGACACGCTCGAAAAGAATACGAATTTGACATCCTCAAAAGTTCAAACGAAATGTCGATGAAGTGGTGTACGAATCAATTTTGCTTATAGTACATACATTCGCGAAAATTGATTACTAGACACGCTTTATTAGATAGATCTGAATCAATACCTAGTAAAACCATGGTTGTAACCTTAATATATTTCTTTTGATATTTTTGAAGATTTTCTTTAAAATTGAAATATAAGTAATGAGTATAATTTCAAGTATTTGGTTTAGTTGTTGTTTGTTAGTTGCGTGTTTATTTGTCTCTTTATTATTTCAGTCGGGAACTACTATATAGATTTCGGCAGTAGGTACTTGTGTTAAATGTGCTAAATGTATTAAAGCCACCTACTTGGATGTTACTTAGCATGTTTTAGTTTATATTGTATCATCTATCTAAGAGACTTGTCAATCCGGAAAATGGATTAGTCTCCGTGCAATAACAAATTAAAGTTCTCAAAGAAGTTCTAGAAAGAGATCAATTTCTAACTAAGCTTACCTATATTTTCCATGGTTTATGCTAGAAATTATTAATTGGATTTTTATTAGAATTCCTCATTCTCGTGGCAAGTTAGGAATAAGTTTTCCGCTGATTCTATTCATAAAGTTAAACCTTTTCGATACCCACCAAATACTTATTAAGAAAATCAACTCAGTAATAATATAAACAAGCAATAGAATATCTTTCATGGGCAAATGTGGGACATAAAGGTTCATTTTATTTTTAGCATAAATTAGTTAATAATTATTTCTTTAAGAAATATCTTCGACCAGCTCTATGGAGAGTAAACAGTCATCATCGTATATATTAGTCGTATATAGGACGTTAAAGATAAATAACGTTAAATAGAAAAACATGGGGTATATTCTATTAACCTAGCTGTTGTTAGTGAACCTATATGGGAAGCAAGTGGTACAGAGTTCGATTCCCTGCCGGGGCGGATACTTATTTGTGTTATCCATGTCACCGGCGACACAGGAATCCTATTTCGAGTATGAGTGTGTTAACGTTTTATTATTATTTGAATTAAATTTTGTGCACAAAGTGATTCCTGATAGTTAAAAGATCTAGCTCTCTAAATATAGTCGAAAATCGGCGGCTATTTACACAGTGCAGAGATTTCACATCGTATTGACAAAGCAGGTAGCGGTATCCTTAACCCAGTTTGATAGATAGGTACAATTAATTACATTAAATATTTGTACGAGGGGCTACGTCACGGCATGTGACTGGGCATGATTTTTGTTTAAACGACCGACGGAGTGATGTGTGTCTCCGAAATAAGCCTTTTTATCGCATGTCTGGCCGTGATTGATTTATCTCGAGAATTGTTGTGAATGTCCTCACCTAAAAATGTAAATTTATTTTACTCGTTTTGTTGCTACCTACGAGTATGTGGTGGAAGTTGGTTGCACGCGGTGGAAGCCTGAATCTGTAGGTGATTCTCTTTAAGCAAATAGCTGAAACCATCGGTAAGTAGTGTAGTCGACGGACTTTAGGAACCCGAAGGTAACACTGATACGCTTTTGGCTGAAAAGAAGCAATAACCTTCATTATTTACGTTAGGTCTCTGAGAAAAACGCGACAAACACTAAAATAAAGGCGTTTTTATGTCTGCGGTGTACGTATCCTTCGGTGTATTTTGGAACCAGAGAAACAACTTTAAATCTTTCATAATATAAAATTGAATAGTTATACGCTGTTCAGTACAGGAAAAGTAATTTCAATATTTTTTACAGAAAACAAAAGAAAGGGGAATTATTTAACGTGTTACAAGGATGTAGGCGATGTAGGGGGTCGCTAATTAAGGGCGTTTATCGGCCATTGTGAATGTCATAGGTATCTTTTAGGTTTACAATCAGCCATAATAAGAGTTTTACATATTCTTTAGAAGTTTAGTTCGATGAAATATGTTCCAAAAAAGTTAAATTTTTGTACAAATTATGATACACAAAGGAGCGTAGTTGCTGGCAATGTTGGCAGAGCTCCACTCTCATCCACGGTAATCATAGATGATAACCTTCCTCAGGATTGTTGGGTAGCATGACATTTATGATACATCTAAAATACATCACGAGGTCTCTATCCATTCTTATAAAATTTAAATCTAATGCGTTGCTCCGTGGAGCCGTTGGTTGATAGTTATTAACGGTTTTGAATGTAATGTAAGGGTTTGAAAAATATCTGTTGGGCAGTGACGTCATAAGATGGTCGCCATTGCTCAAGAAAACAATTTAATACCAAATGTTATTACTGAAACTGTACTTTTTAGTTTCCATGACAGGTATTAACTCTACGTTTCGTAAATTTTGCTTCTTTATTTAATATACTTACGTTTAATTATAATATGAGATAAGAACAAAGAAAATCAAATCTTGATATTTCGAATGAGCATGTAAATATTTTCCTATTGTGGTGTTATCAAATATTGTGTCCTAGCAAACACAGCAACAATTCCACCGGCGCTTATCCATGCATATGTAGATACAGTAATTATAAACAACATCAATGATCAGAGAAATAAAAAAAAACATTTAAGTTCTTTATTTAAAAATGCCTTATCGTAACACCAAAATATGATGAGTGAACGCAGTCCGTGAGCTTCAGTGATATCAGAAGCGTCACCAACACGTTGCTAGACAAGTAGGAAGCGGAGTCGGAATCCCGACATTGGTACTGAAACAAATAATTTTTTGTAGATATTTCATGATTGTTCTTTTATAATATAACATAATAGGTATTTATGTGTCTAGGTTAGCGTATCTTAAAGCAGGTGAACATAATTATCATCATATTAATATTATTATCGTCCACGAATATCACCATGACATTTATATTTATATTTTTTTTGGTCCTGGATAGTGCGCAGTGTTAGTCGGGTCCAATACCAATGAGAAGGCTTCATCTTTCATAAATTTAACGTCTTTAAAATACTTCTCACATGGGTGTTGTGGTATGTTTCAGAGGACCATGCGAAAGGTTTAAGTACATTCACTATCATGGCTGGTCTTGGTGGTTTCATGGGATACGCCCTCGGCGGAATTAATTGGGATGAAACAAGTTTAGGTAAGAAGATACTTATCATTAAGTTTTATACTTTTTAAAGAGCATTATTAATTTTCTGTAACTTATCTAAATTAATTTAATATTATTAATTAATAGAAACTTTGTGTCTTTGATCAGAATCATTAGTTTTAATTTTATAAAGGTGATTATTAATTTTCTATAACCTGTAAATTAATTTAATATTACTATATTATAAAGCTTCCTAACTTTGATTAAATTAAGGACTATGATAAATTAACTTTTGCTGTCAAATTGAAAGTTAATGGTTTCTTAATTTGCACATTATAGGTGCTTTGTTCGGCGGACACGTAAGGGCAGTCTTCTTCCTCATCACGATAATCTTCGTGACATGCGTAACAGCAACAGTGACCAGCTACAAGGAGATACCTTTGGACGAGCTTCATAAGCACGAGGCACTCCGGAAGCCGACTGCAAATATACCGGCTGGCGCTGAACCCTTACAGGAAACCACTGACATTGATGAAGAGGTCGTGGAGAAAGAGCATTTGAAAGCTACTGAGAATTCTAACTCATATGGCGCGCTAAATGAAACTGAGGTATTTATATTTATAAAACTTTAACATTGTTTTATATAAGTAAGAAACTGAGCTTACGAGTCATCTGTTACGTGTTCAGATGATCACTGCAGTTTATGGCGAAACAGTGATGTTATCAGGGCAATGCAGTTTGGGCATTTTGGAAAACCTGAAATACTATTCGGGTCTGATTCATTTTTTTTAGTTATGGATTTTCATGTCTTTTGACTTACAAATAATTTTTAATAACCACATTATCTATTGGTTGAACCCTTTGACAATCTGTGAAGTAATTTTTAAGATCATTTAGTTTAAACAGAGTGTTGATTTTGTGTTAAATTATACAATATATTGTGCTTAATTAAGATGTAGCATCTGCGTATCTTCATGAAACGCAAATATTTGTTCTCGAGGTTTGGATGTTTGTGATGTTTAATTAATTTGGATCTATGTTACTTTGGATACAAGAAACACTGGTGACGCTCGTGATTGTCTGAACTCTGAAGTACTTACTACCAACTATTGAACTATATTTTTTAAGTAACTAAAGTAAGCGGCTTGCGTCGATCCTAAGCGATCGAAAAAGTTAAGCAACAGCGGGCGCGGTCGGTACTCGGATGGGTGTCCGCTAGTGGCAAAATATCTTGAGCGCTTCCGTGCTTCGGAGGGCACGTAAAGCCGTCGGTCCCGGTTGTTATCGATTGATAGCAATCGTTAAGCCATGTCGGAGGCCTTCGGGCGGCTTGAAAACTTTCGACACTGGGTTGGCCACTAACCCCTCCACCAATCCGCATTGGAGCAGCGTGGTGGAGTATGCTCTAGGCCTCCTCAGTAATGAGGAGAGACCCGTGCTCAGTAGTGGGCCATTAGTGGGTTGTAGCTAGCTAGCTAGCTAAAGTAACAAATGAGCAGGTAGCATCACTCTGCGAAGGAGCCAAGCAGGCCGCACCCTACCATATTATCATAACGATAATTACCGAAATTATGGAAAACACTCTGCAAGCTCCCAGAATATAAAACTGTTGTACGATCTGTGTATAAGATAACGATCCACTCGATAAACGATAGCTCGTATAGTTACAGTTTTAAATCCACAGAATGGTGTATCAGAAATCAGCATACCAGTGCCCGAGATTCCCCACGGAGGGGAGCCACTGTCCCTGCAACACTACCTCAGATCCATCGTGATGATGCCCAAGTCTCTGCGCATCGTATGCCTCACCAACCTCTTCTGCTGGATGGCTCATGTCTGCTACTCGCTCTACTTCACTGACTTCGTGGGGGAAGCCGTCTTTGGAGGAAATCCTGCTGTAAGTTTAATGTTCTCACTCTTATGCGTACATCAATCGGGAGATAACTTTTTGGCTTTTCTTGGGGAGTGTAGGGAAGCACTCATTTGGAAATCCCTCCCTTCCTAAAGAGGTAAAATGCAGGCGAAAGTGCCAGCGGAATCTCATATTATTTCAATTTAAACCATGTCAAGTGGTTATATTCTTCATTGTAAGAAAAATATCAAAGATCTGGGCCGTCTAAAGTTACCTAGATCTTTTAATAGGTACCAATCGAACCTGCTTAACATAAAACGAATTACATATTAAGAACTTTAACATTAGATATGAACTAATATGTACTCGTACCTATACATATACAATATTAAAACTAAGGTTATCTATATCTACAAATTTCTTCTTGCAATCCTATTAATATTATAAATGTGAAAGTTTGTGTATTTGTTTGTTTGTTTGTTACTCCTTCACGCAAAAACTACTGAACCGATTTTCATGAAATTTGGCACACACATAGAGGGCAACTTAGATTAACATATAGGATATTTTTTATCCCAGAAATCCTATTAATATTATAAATGTGAAAGTTTGTGTATTTGTTTGTTTGTTTGTTACTCCTTCACGCAAAAACTACTGAACCGATTTTCATGAAATTTGGCACACACATAGAGGGCAACTTAGATTAACATATAGGATATTTTTTATCCCAGAAATCCCGCGGGATCGGAATTTACGCGGGAAAACCTTCTTCGCATATGGGGTATAAATAGCTTCTAAATATAAAACTAACAAGTCTGTCTTCCCGGAAATCCCGCGGGATCTGGAGTTACGCGGAATAAACTCCTGCGCGTAGTTGCGGTCTTAAATTTTTATGCGACCTTTACTAGGAGATTGAGGAAGTTTTGAAGCAACATATAGGGTACTGTTTATCCCTGAATTCCCGCGGGATTAGGATTCACGCGGTAAAAACTCATACCCGGGAATGAGGTCGTGGGTTCAGATGTTTATGGGACTTTCAGTGGGAGGTAGAGGAGGTTATGGAGCATTATATAAGCTACTTTTTGTTCCGGACTTCCCGCGGGATCGAGATTTACGCGGGAAAAACTTCCATGAGCGAATGAAGTCGCGGGCTCATTAATATCTATATATCGGGATATCTATACATAATATATTGGGAATCGAACCGGCTTTTTTTCTCATGATCAACTTTATGTTGCTTTTTCGAGGGTCAGCATCGCTTTAGCTGGTCTTTATGTTTTGGCACCCGAATGAAAAACTACCAATGTAGTTTAAAAATATAATAGTTTGGAATGAAAAAACCCCGACGTTTATATCTTAAAGTCTTTTTATCGATTTTCTCAAGATCTACATAACGGATTTTTGTACGGTATGATGTACGGTATGACTAAAACGTAGTAAAAAATCAACTGTTCTTAAGATGTGTGGAGTGTGTCTTAATTTGTGTGGAGTCGGGATTAACGCAGGAATAACTTTGTGACACACTGAATTCCACGCGGGCGGAGCCGCGGGCAACAGCTAGTTACAAATATAATATCGTTATAATATCGTATACATACCTTTCTAAGTATATTTGTTTTGTAGGTAGCAACACAAAACACACAAAATCTATTTGCATGTGTACACGCAGTTGATATAAGGTTACTATCAGCAAATAATACAATCACACGGAAATAAGTTAAAATCATTTTCCTACTTGGTAAAGAAGAGTTATTTGGCTGAATTCATCGTTCAAGTTTTGACATCCAGTATCCAAACTGTGATCTGATGACGCGTTTTTGAGTCATCCTTAGGGATTTTATGTGTTATTAGTAATATAGATTTATATTATTCATTGTTTAGGTATGTAAAATGAAATTTTTTTGAAGTTGGTTGTTATAATAAACTTATCTATTAATAACTCGTTTAAAGAAGATAGTAAGAACTACATAGGTACTAAACTACTTACTAAAAAGATATTAAGTACTATCTTAGTAACTAGTGTGTTTTGTGGCATAATTAATATAATAATTATGTTTCCCAAAGCAAAGCGAGGACGAGTCCGCTATTTAATATTAAGTAGGTATATCTAGTGGAATACGAATCTAAAAACATAGAAATACAATAATAGCTGGCCTTTTCACTTAGTTATCGATTTCGAACCAGACAAATGTGCTTTAAAAACAAAGATAAAGAAATAATGTAGGTACATAGATGTGAGTAGGTACATAACACATTATAGCGAAATAGAAAAACGTTGAAACATAACAATTTTATGACGACTATTGAAAATGTAGGGTCTACATCTAAAGAAAACAAATCGGTTCTGATTATTTTCGACTGTAAAGTAAATACAAGTATTATTTGAGGTTTTACCTCGGTGATAAATATGCAATAGTTGAGTACCTACTTGTGTCTTACAAGATAAATATTTTATTTTTATACATCAGGAAAATTCAAATGTAGATACTTACACAACTATAATGATATGGAGTACCGCCTGTCAAGATAATACAGTAGATGAATTCGACTAAAATTAGTCTACATCCGGTGAGTAATAGAATGTCATCGGCATAAAGATGGTACCTACGTTACGGAAAATAATTGTAGGCGCGTGGACCGCAGACAGAACAGAAAAAAACTGAAAATATAATTTTCGAACTGATTGTTATAAGTATTAAAGTTTCATGATTTTTTTAATTAAATTGATAACGTTAAAACACAATTTAAAGAATAATGCAAGTAGGTATAGGAACACAAAGAAAATGTCCACTTCAGAAATTAAACTTTAGATACTAAACAAACTTTCATATCCCTAAGATTACTTTCTTAGGGGTGGAATTTGGCAAAATACTTTATGGAATTCGATGTGGTGTATGGGACCTATTATTAGTGAATTTATATCTCTTAACTATTAACTATACTACCTACTTGGTACTTACCTACGTCTAGTGGTTACCATTTCGTGATGAGTGAGTTTTATTTCTTTAATATTAAATTTAGATATATGTAAGTACAAATCTTTTCCCCTACATTGATGGTATGGGTAAAACATGGTCTTAGGCTTATTATTCGAACAATAACCGCGCCAAATAAAACTCATCTGACAACAACGCCTATAAACAGAAATTATCGAATGTCTAAGTAACATATATTATAATATATTTCTATGCACAATCTTCCAGGCGCCGGTGGGCAGCGAAAGCCGCATCGAGTACGAGGCGGGCGTCCGTTTCGGGTGTTGGGGCATGGCCATGTACTCGCTGTCTTGCGCCTGCTACTCCACTGTCATCGAGAAACTTATAAAGAAGCTTGGGTATGTGTTTTGTCTAACACCCTCTCAAATTTATTTCGTCTAGCGCCTACTTTGATAGTCAACAACAACAACAACAAAGCTTCACACCCATAGCCCCAAACTAGGATTCTCTGTGTCGTGCGTGCCATGGACAACACACAAGACAAGGACACACCCAGACCAAGAACGGAAATTTAAACTCATCATTCAAATTCCGCCTCGCTGGGAATCGAACCCAGGGCCCTCGGAACAGCGATCGGGCGTGTTAACCTTTGCGCCATCCGGTTCGTCAATTTTATTATTTTTCGGCGCCCGTATTTTTCTACCTTACCTACCAAAAGTTTAAAACTTTTTTTTGTACCTATTACTCTGTCCCTGTCTAGGCCTTCAGGTCCCTTAAGAGAGCGTTATCACCCAATTTGAGAAAGACTCGTTTAACTACTACTTTACTAACTAAGAAAGCATTTATTTATTTCTACTCTCTCCTAAGTGAGGATATTAGTTTTTGACAAGATCCGAAAACAATATCTACCTTCAAGTGTGTTTGAGACTAACCACATACCTCACTGAGGAAACCAAACAAGTCAACAAATGATTTGATCGCTTACTAAACAAACCGAAGTAGTTAACGAATTGAAGATTGAATTACGACTTGCTTAATAATGTCACCCTAATTAGGTACTTTCTAATCAAATCAAAGTCTCGGGGAATTTTAATAACATGCCTATGGAATAATCCACGGAATAGAAATAATCACGTTTAAGAATTTGTTAATTTTCTCGCCTTAAAGAAAACTTGTATATTGAATACTTGATGATGGATATAATATGAATTAGCGTTTGTTGAATTATATTTTTTATATAATATTATAAAGGTATGTATTGAGTTCGTATGACCACCGAGAATCACTCAGTATTATTAGATTTGGATATAAATTTTCAAAATTAAATTTCTCCGAGGAAATGACACAAGAACATTTTATTCACCTTTCAACTTGACTTTGATGTTACTTCCTACATTGTAACGAGATCAGAGGGCCCTTGACTTTCAGAGACTTCACTAGTCCGGCTTCCCCGCCACTTTAAAATCAATACGGGAAGTAAGTAGAGTACGGAGTGGTACGGATTCACCGAGAATGTGTGCTACTCGGATAATCACTTTATAGATTACTAGCTAACCCGGCAGACGTCGTTCTGCAACATATTGTAAAATATGCCGCCCGCAGCTTGGCCCGCGCTGCTAATTACTTCTAACGATAATATCTCAAAAACTATCCATCTAATTGATATAGCGCAAAAGACAACTTTGATCTGCATTAATTGCCTAAGCTAACTAACATATTCATTTGGATAAGGATTAATACTGAAATACAGAAAATAGCTTTCACAATAACGTAATGTTTTTAATTAAATTTTTTAACATAAAAGTGGTTATTGTAAGTCAGAAATAGAGAGAGAGACATGCTATCGCGGACTTTTTTGTAGTATTTTTATAGATCTTGAATTCGCTAGTACATTACTCAACTATTTTAGTACTGAATGATTCGTGAGTGTTTGAATACATTTTGAGTGCGGGGCATTGCAGTGGTCCAACTGCTCTGTCCAACTAGTTGGACCACGGGTCTTTACTACGTATATCACGCGGCTTACCTCACGTACTATTTGGTCGGATTCGCCCGATATTTGTGCTAGTTTACGCGGCGTTCGCGTGGAAAGCTTAAGTTGGCGAACCCTCTTCCACATCGCCGAATTTCTATTAATTTACATAAAAGTATAATAAATTATATACCTAAACCTGCCTAAAGAATTCAACTCTTTCTATTGTTGAACACCGTAAAAAATCTGTTTCGTAGTTTTCGAGTTTATCGTGTCCAGACAGACAGACAGACAGAAAACAGGACTTATTTTTATAATATGGTATAGGTAGATTTTATGCTCTTTTGGAGCACAAACAAAAGTTAAATCTATTCATATAGGCAATAAAAGGTTGCAAAACTTGCAAATAGTCAGTGGTCATTATATCACCGATCTTAGACTTCGGTAACACCGAAGGCTTCTGATGCGTTGTGAGCCAAAAAAGCAAGCTTCTTTCTTTCTTCGTTCACATTATTTCTGGCTCTCTGACACAGACATGGAAGATGTAAAAAACAAGTTTGAATTTAGAAGTAGGTATAATAGCTGGGTGGATAAAAAGACTAGTATTTCTACGGTTGACTTAATTCTAGATGTACCTAGTCGTGGTTTATTATTTATTATACGTAACCGTAATCGAAATGGTTGCAGAATCGAAGGACCTGTAAAATGATCCTTCTTTCTTCTTGCCAACACGTCGATTGGTAAACTATTAAACATGAAGTTGTCCATGAACGGTAGAGATTATTTACGAACAAAAATCAAATCCCCTGTTTTTTACAATGTGACATACAGAATCTTAATAAATTGTATGTATAATACCTAATTACAATAGATAGATGCGTTATTGAAAAAGTTGTAATAAACAAACTCAATAAATGAAACCTTTGGTTTCATAGGGTTTCACAGAATTAGAACACGATTTAACATTGATATAAACAGATGATCCTTATTAAGTTGATTGATGTTAGGGGCACATGTGAGGACAACAGTTTCAGTTGACTGCGTGCGATAGCGATGTATGTAGGTACTGTGTAAATAAATATATTCGCTGCAAATAATGAAATGTTTCGATATAATTATGATACTTAAGCGGTCACAGGCCAGTCCCGGGTGCACATAACGAACAACCTACTAAAGATCCCCTAATGCAAAAAGACTTAATTTCCTTATTTAGATTTGAGACTTCTAGATTTGAGATTTCTGGTTCTGGCAAAGTTAACGCGAGCGGCAGCAAAAAGGTTGAGTGTTCATTTACTGTCTTAAAACCATAAATAACTTACACACTTGCAAACCCAAATATTTTTGATCAAAGCGAAGAGGCTTAAGATCTTTAACTATATATGTACATTCTCTTTTTCCAGGGCAAAAAAGGTGTACGTCGGCGGTCTCTGCACGTACAGCTGTGGTATGATGATGCTGTGTCTGCTGCGCGCGCGAGCCACCGTCATCCTGTTCAGCTGGACGGCCGGCGTGATGTATTCGACACTTTTCACCATGCCTTATCTCCTGGTAGCGCATTATCACGCTACTGGCATGGTAAGTGTGTTCCTGTTATAAAATAGAATAGTCATTAAAGTTTAGACTGCAGCTAAAGATGTTCGTAATTGTCGTTCATCATTCGAATCCATAATATTATGCCACTATAATCTTGGGATTCCGCTTAGAATATAAGGCGTGAAAAATTATTTAAAAAAAAGTGTTTTACTCGTTATAATTTGGAGTGAACATTTGAGATAAATGTACAAATTACACGGTACGCCACGGCTAGTTATCACACCGAATCATAACCTATAGAGCCTATAATAGATATAATATAGAGTACTCAGAAGATAAAGATATTGTAATGTTATTTTAATGATCACCCAAGTGAATTGTGTCGTTGATTATAAAAGGTTAGCTAAAATATAAAGAAATAAACAAATTGTGTCATAGTTTATTAAGGGCCTTTTATTTAGGGTTTTGGTGAAATAACTTTTAACAAAAATAAGACTTTAAAGCGATTATTATGAATAAATCAAAAATAATCCGTCGTCAGATGTCGTTCAAATGTATACGGGGACTAGTACTAGTTTTAGAATTAAAAAAGCATTAAAGAAAACACAAAAAATTCAAAAAACTGTCTCAGTTGAGAACCTCCTCCTTTTTGATGTCGGTTAAAAAAACAACAATAAAAACAAAAGAGCAAATGAAAATTTGTAGAAAACGCTTTATCGTAAATGAATTATTAGTAAGTACCTGCTATCACTGACATTCAAACATTTGACCTTATATTTTATTTCCTAAAATTATATCATTATTTTTTTGTGTGTTTGGTTGAGATCGTCAGAAACACGCCATAATAATAAAGTAAAACAGCGAACCATATTTACTCAATGAATTATTCAGATACTTACCTTCTCAATAGAAACTGAAAGCTCTGTCATAAACAGGGTGGCGGCACATCAAACAGATTATTTCCCTTGGAGCGTCTACTTGCTTTGTAATTAAGACTTGGATTTATTAAAACGTGAAAGCTATACGTATGAATCATTTCTAATAACGTTAAAGAGAACTGTTTTCATTGGATCATTTCTTGGTTTGATAAGCTTAGGTAAATTATTGAATTTATTGTAATATCGAACAAATTGTTTCGACATTTTGATATTAGTTCTTCGTATCATTTAGATCTTTTTATGTAGAGTGATATTTGAAGTTCAATAATCAATTAATGTTTCACTACTGAGTAAGGGTCTCTCCTTATAACTGAGGAGGGATCTACCACTTCAGCAGCCTAACAGAGTTCTTGCCTTCGATTTATCATACTTACTCCATCACGCTACTCCATTGCGGATTGGTAGATGAACAACCAATTATCTGCCACATAAATATCTGCAACCGATATCAAACCCATCTCAGGCCACGTAGGCAGAAACCCTACTAATTAGTCTACGGGGTGTCATTATGATACTTAACTAAAAGGGATAAAAAGGGGAAGACTTATAATTCGACCTCTATTTATATGTAGGTATGTTTTTTCATATTTTTTTACTGGCTCGACCGATTTCAATAATTCTTTTTTTCATTCGAAAGGTAATGTTTGTCGTCTTATCCCATGTAAAAAGCGACATCTGATGAGTAATTTTTGTGTTATCTCTGCTTATCGATTTTGAAGTCAGTTATTTTTTATTATAAGTTTTATTATGTGACATTCCAGTGGGACAGCGAAGGCGGCGGCAGCGGGGAGGAGCGTGGCATCGGCACGGATGTAGCAGTGGTCAGCAGCTGCGTGTTCGTGGCGCAGCTGTTCGTGTCCGTCATCATGGGCTTCGCGGTCAAGCTCATGGGCTCCACCGCCGCGGTCGTCGCCATCGCCGCTACCCTGGCCGGCGCCGCTGCGTTCACTGCAACTAAAATTACGTATTTAGATCTGTGAAGTTTGAATTTAGAATTCGTTATGTTTAGTTTTTTCTGGCCAGTGTGCTTGTACTTTTGGCTGCGGACTTCCTTTTTTACATCTCATGGGGGAAAGGAAGAGGATGAGTTCGTGGCGCAGCTGTTCATCTCCGTCATCATGGGCTTCGCGGTCAAGCTCATGGGCTCCACTGCCGTGGTGGTAGCAGTCGCCGCTACCCAACCGGCACCGCTGCGTTCACTGCAACTAAAATTACGTATTTAGATCTGGGAAGTTTAAATTTCGAATTCGTTATGTTGCGCTTGGTGTGGCCAGGGTGGAAGTACCTACTTATGGCTGCAGACCCACTTTTTGCATCTTAAAGGGGAATAGAAGGGGTATGTTTTCCCAAAAATCTTTTTGTGTTCGTGCTCTCTTGCTTCACTTCAGGATTAAAATCCTCTCTTAGCACTCTCCAAGGAACATGTAGTAGGTATGCCAAACAGCTTCTTGCGTTCAATAGTTTTGGCTGTGCGTTGTCTGTCTGTCAGTCAGTTAGTAACGGAAGAGCTTTATATATCGAATATTTCAATGAATAAATGGGCACATTTTAAGAACAAGAAATAGATCACAGAGAGCAAATATAAGAACCGTTTTTGGTCATTAATTAGTGTTTTCACTGGTAAAAGTTTTTCTGGGGATGTGACTCCTCGCTAGTGATTTACTGTAGCAACAACCAAGGTTGAGAAAAAAGCAAGTTTTACGGAGATGGAACTTTAAAGGAAATTCGACTCTGCGGCATTTTTCTGTACAGTTCTTAAATCATTTTATGTAGTTACTAGCTGTTGCCCGCGGCTCCGCCCGCGTGGAATTCAGTGTGTCACATAGTTATTCCTGCGTTAATCCCGACCCCACACAAATTAAGACACACTCCACACATCTTAAGAACAGTTGATTTTTTACTACGTTTTAGTCATACCGTACATCATACCGTACAAAAATCCGTTATGTAGATCTTGAGAAAATCGATAAAAAGACTTTAAGATATAAACGTCGGGGTTTTTTCATTCCAAACTATTATATTTTTAAACTACATTGGTAGTTTTTCATTCGGGTGCCAAAACATAAAGACCAGCTAAAGCGATGCTGACCCTCGAAAAAGCAACATAAAGTTGATCATGAGAAAAAAAGCCGGTTCGATTCCCGATATATTATGTATAGATATCCCGATATATAGATATTAATGAGCCCGCGACTTCATTCGCTCATGGAAGCTTTTCCCGCGTAAATCTCGATCCCGCGGGAAGTCCGGAACAAAAAGTAGCTTATATAATGCTCCATAACCTCCTCTACCTCTCACTGAAAGTCCCATAAACATCTGAACCCACGACCTCATTCCCGGGTATGAGTTTTTACCGCGTGAATCCTAATCCCGCGGGAATTCAGGGATAAACAGTACCCTATATGTTGCTTCAAAACTTCCTCAATCTCCTAGTAAAGGTCGCATAAAAATTTAAGCCCGCAACTACGCGCAGGAGTTTATTCCACGTAACTCCAGATCCCGCGGGATTTCCGGGAAGACAGACTTGTTAGTTTTATATTTAGAAGCTATTTATACCCCATACGCGAAGAAGGTTTTCCCGCGTAAATTCCGATCCCGCGGGATTTCTGGGATAAAAAATATCCTATATGTTAATCTAAGTTGCCTTCTATGTGTGTGCCAAATTTCATGAAAATCGGTTCAGTAGTTTTTGCGTGAAGAAGGTTTTCCCGCGTAAATTCCGATCCCGCGGGATTTCTGGGATAAAAAATATGCTATATGTTAATCTAAGTTGCCCTCTATGTGTGTGCCAAATTTCATGAAAATCGGTTCAGTAGTTTTTGCGTGAAGGAGTAACAAACAAACAAACAAATACACAAACTTTCACATTTATAATATTAATAGGAAATAGGATAATAGGATTTATACCTTTAATAATTTAGTCACGTACGTTCGTTGGTTAGTCATTTAAATTGCTTAACTATTGTTTTTGGAAATATTACATTGAAAATATAATTTTTATAAGAGAAATGAGAGGTGGAACGGGTGGTAGAGCATAGAATTCATGCTGCATGCGCCTTTGCTACCTTATTTCCATAAAAAAGAGAGCAAAAGTATTATGCTACAAAAAAAAGTATTTTATTTCATTTACTCGAAGCACATATACAGTATACAGTGTAGTCTATTCTCCACCCGGCCTTGTATCGCGCTCTTTTAGAGAAAGAGAAACCTTCTAAAAAAAAAAAATAACAACCTTGTCTATGGACTAACTGTCGAGACTTGTCACTTTTTTTCGCGCGGTTGCTTGTATCGCACCAAATTTTCAGTGTCCTTAAGGAAATTATTTATAAAGATGTGGAAATATCATAGATTTACTGTAGTGTATGCTAAATCTATGAGAAATATAGTGACACAACAATTCAAAAGTATAAAAATCAATGGATGGAGGATAAGTTGAAGTTCTATGTGATACTTGGAAATCGAAGGTAAGTTAACTGATAATGGACTGTCCTGTACCTACATGTTAATATTGTAGTAATGAAATATTCTTCAAGTAAACAGGTACAACTTTCTTGTTGACTTATTTAACAGTAAACATGTTAACCTCAATTCAATCGGAGTGATCTATAGATCATAAATCGATGTACTAGTATGTTTTAATTACATCTGCACAAAATCTTAAAATGGTATTGGCCAAAGGATTATAAAGTAACGTAAATCAACAAAAGGCCAATCTGTCTATGCTGCTGGGAGTTTCCGTGGCCGGCACGCGATGCCGAATACGAAGATCAACTTTTGTACGAGATACATTAGTTGATATATTTATATTACAAAGTCTGACAATGTACGCGATACAGTCTTTCTTTGTACCTACCCGATGACAAGTGCAACAATTTAACGATGAGCATTACGTACGCAATACGATTTAATGCTAAAACTAAAAATATATTATGATATTTTTATCCATATGAAATTACTCCCCGAGTGCAGCAATGACAAATACTTGGATTCCAGCGAAGTGAACGTACTATGGCATTCGTGACATGAATTCATGTCGTTGGAATTTAATGAATAGCATTACGTTCGAGAAACGATATAATGCTAAAATAATAAATACCTAGGGTATTGTTATAATTCCTTTGAAATGAGCCCCTGAGGCCCAGCAGGAGAAACAAGCTCAAATCCTTATATTTCTGGAAATGGTACAAATAAGTGCAAAATTGTAACAGGCACTTGCTGAAGTTTAAAATATACCTAAGTATGTGCAATAAACAAAGATGTTTCAAAAGATTTGGCAAGATCTTAACTCAAGATAGCATATTGTGATAGAATTACAAATCTATTTTTATGTTCCAATTTAATGTAAATTATGGAATTGAATCAATTATATCTCTAAAAGGGGGAGGAACAAAGGCAAGGCCGTAAGTAAACCGACTAAGAGGGATTGCATCAGTGTGTTATATCAATGTTTTTCTAATGAAATGAATATGTTAAAAGTTTGTTTGAGTGAGGCTATATGCTTAATATGAAGCATAATATACTATCACCATTTAAACCAGGAACTCACTTAACACGATGAGTGCGAAACGAGGCTTAAAACACCTCGTCCGTGTCTCGACGTTATAGCGGTAAGAAAAAACTTAAACTTCTCGTTCGTGCGGGAGGCATAACTTCCATCTGGTTCAGTGTAGGAAAAAGATAACTATATATCTGAGATGTGCTATTAATTCCTAGTTCTATGGTATATCCACCTTAATACCGGGTTTCTTAGACCTCGTGCCGCACTGAACTAATAAAATTCTAACGCTGTGCGGAACGAGGTTGCAAACGCCTCGTACCTCCGCGCACCTCGTACCGCACCCTACGCTAGCTTCATGCGGTTAGTGTTGTGCAACGCATTCGAAGCTTTTACAGAGAACGACTTGGATGTGGATACAGGTAATCTTCAAACATCCTAACTACTTGTTATATCGTTAATAGAAACGTGAATGTGACTTGTTGAGTAACTTTCTTCAAATAGGTTGTTAATCATGATAAATTATGGTATGTTTGTTTATTGAGTTAACTAGCGGACCCGGCAAACGGTGTTTTGCTCATCAAAATTTAATGCTTTTGCCCAATTGTACTCGACTCTTCAATACTCTAACCAACTTTACCCAACTCTTCTATATTCTAATCTAACCAACTTTACTCAAGTCTACCCACCATTTCCTTACTCTTAAATTAATCTACTAAGCTCGACCCTACTTTTCAGAACCCACTGCAAACAAAGTAGGTACATCATCTCGAAAAGGGATCAAAGAAGAGGAGATGTGTAGGATGTTACGAAAAACTCCGCACCTAACAAGTCGTGAGGCAGACAAAAAAGTAAAGAAAATTGTCACAGAATGCACTGGTTGCAAAAAATATTATTGTTTGAACTGTTTCAATGAGAAACACCCATAATATTAAAAATAAAATACCAATATATAAAATCGATATTTATTTTCCCATCACTAAATAATATGAAAAACTGCCATTTTTCAGTGCGGTACGAGGTACATCAGATCCCACGTTTTATTTTACCTATAGAATCTAAACTAACTTATGTAACCACGGGCGGCGGCAGATTTAGGTTCATCAATTCATTGTTAATAATAATCGCGACAAAAACCGTACAATTTGTTTTATTTGGCGCCAAAAAAAGGATTTTTGTCTCCTACGAGCGGTGGGGTTTAATATGCCTCGTGCCGCCACAATGTCTGGTTTAGGACGAGGTTTAAAACGCCTCGTAACGCAGTAATGGAAAGTACAGAAAAATCTGTGCCGCAGGGAACGTGTTAATGCGCAATGAAACAAACATTTTCAGGAATAATACAAAATAAAAATTGGACAAAATATCCATTGTGTGAAAAGATAAAAATGCCACAAAGCTCTAATTCCATCAAAAAGATGGTTCCATAACCAACAATATTAGTAACAACTAATAATACCATTGAAAATTATTTGAGAAACTAGAACAGTCCATCACGGTAAACCATCCAGTTCATCGATGATATGAGAGTGACTTAGTAGTCACTCTAGCTAGTGGTAAACTGTCTAGGTAGTGGTAAACTGTCTAGCTAGTAGTAAGAGTACTAGCTCAGGCTAGTGCCTGAGATGCACTGTGGCTGCCAATTAATGTCAAACCAATTAATGGTTCACTAGCATGGACCTCTCTTCATCATTGAGGAACCTCGAGTAAACTCCACTTGGGTAACCAGAGCAGGTTGGTGAAGAGCTGCACAGTCATCACACAAATTTATTCGCCTTCTCCAGCATTCCGAGAGAATCAAGAGAGCTCATTACAGTATGATTACAGTAAATAAAGCTTGTATATGCCGGTAATTTTAAACAATTAAAAAGATTGTTCATCTGTTGGTAATCATTAACAAATGATTCCAATTTACTATAGTGGGTCCAAGCACGTCACATTCCATTCAGAGTTATTAGGTTCAGTATCATGTCCCTAAAAATAATGATTTATGAATTAATGAAAATATATTAGTTAGAAACTGAAATCATGGTGACACTTACAAAGAATATTTTCCATGGTCTTTCTGATACAAAAACCAAATGGCAAATAAAGTTAAATATTATATTTGTAACAATTAAATACTTACATAAAAATCACTTTCAAAAATGAAGTTGACATTCAAATTGTAGTTTGGTATCTAATCATTTACCTACATTCCATATACCTCAAGGAATCATATTTATATACATGCCTATAGTAAATGAGTATAGTAAATATCTCAACTTTGAATTTCATTACATTATTTGTAGTAACAGCATACTATAATATGGACTTTGCATTTTTATACAATAGAGGTTTATACGTGGAACTCAAGTATCTGTCAACTATAGATGATTACTTATGTACTGATTGTACATAAAATGGATGCAAAGAACGAGTGAATATTTCCGAGCGCCTAAATTATATGATTTATTTATGAATACTGTGGTGATGAAAATACAAGGTGTACAGTAAATGCAAAGAATTCCTTGGATCTGTAATAAATTCAACATCAATGTATTGTTTGAATATGGTCAACCAATTTATTTGAGCTTATGTACCATAACAATTTTTGTTCAGTATTACACATTATAAGCATGAAACACTAAAAGCTGTATAAAATATTTGACATTGATTGATTTCAACCATACTTATGATATTCACATTTATTTAATAGGTGAGGCGCAGCTGAAACTTCATTGTCGAAGTAGTAATTAAATGGTTTAATGTAAACATTTATATTAAGAAGACCTTATACAAATTACAAATTTACGAGAATCCTGTATTGTCAGGATTGCTACAATTAACAAGAGCAAACATTATTCATCAGTTGGTGTTGGACAGCAGATTTTGGGCCAAAATACTGCACTGAATACATAAGTAATTGTAATGTTTTATTGCAAATGGACAATAGATTGCATAAATAAAATAGACAGTATTCAACACTTTAAGGCCACCAAGAGGAATATAATTATGTAATGGTATTAATTGGAGGAATAATAATAAGAAATACAAACACAGTCATTGAATGAGAATTTTCTTTTGATGCATTAAATCAAATTGAAAGGAAGTTGTATTCATAAAATGATTATTTTGTTACTAGATTAAATTAAATCAGTGTAATTAAAATAATTTTAATCTTTTGTTTTGCCTAATATTTACAGAAAATCAAACAAAGGAAAGCAAAAGAATTTCTGCTGTACTCACGGTTGACCTCTCAACCAGGGTACAATCAACAATCAAAGGATTAGTGGTTACACAACTAACCTTTGTTAAAACTGTCAATAAAAATTATACTATCTCCTTTCAGCATTGAACATAGATTGGATCAACAGGTTAATATGGCAGCAAGAGTAATTTCACAGAAAGTACTCGGATGCAGAGGTTTGGCACAATGTTCATTTAACATAGCATCAATCTCCTCAGGTATGAATAAATTTTATATCAGTACTTGTTAGATGTGATTTTGCATTGTCAAGGAATTGACTACACAGCCTCAGTACCAGAAGTCTTAGCCATTGATTTATGTAATACAAATATGTTGCATACTTGCATAGTTCAATAATTATAACAGCAAGGCTTTAATATAACGGCATCACCTTCACTCCTATTAAGAGTTAAATATTAAATAGGGAAGCAGTGGAAGCACTGCCAGGGTTAGCAGTACTTTAAAGGCCTCCAGAGAATAAGGCATGCCTTACATAATTATAGGGGGCCCTAAATTGTATTGCAGTTAATGTCTACCTAGTGACAAATTTTGTAAAAAAAAAAAAAAAAGACGTGTGGCACTCGGAGACTGCCGCGGTAAAGCTATTGCATAGCATTATATATAAATTAACAAAACAAAAAATAATACTGCATTTGTGATAATAATAATAAAATGAATGTATATAGAGTAATAACTCATTTTCTTTCACAATTTTTTCGTGACTTTCTTCATTAATAAATGCACTTTGTTTATTCATATTTAAAACACTTTGTACACAAATTATACGAGTACAGATATTCACTGTTTTACAGTGGGATAAGAAAGTGGTGTACCAGTTTTCATTTAGTTGCCTAGTTATCAAAAGTTACATCAAAGTTTATTAGAAACGGATAATGCATTAATTTGTGCAAAGAAGATTTAAATATTCTGAACAAAAGCATAAGAACTATTTCAGTTGACAAAATAATTCTTTTTAAAAAGAAAATTGACATTTGACATTTAAGTCCTACAACGATCTTTTGGCGCGTGAATGACGTGTGGGTGACAGAGACAGTGCCCTACAGTTTGCCTTGCCTGTATGGCACTGTCTCTATCACCCTCAAGTCATTAATATAGTGTCATTATTTTATGTCATGTTATTATTTTGTATGTTTTAAATCTAAATACGCGATAATTCGACTATTATGAATACATGTTGTCGATTCCAACGCCTTATTTAATCCAGATCTACATGTAATTATTCTTAAAACACCGAACCGACGGGGCGAAAATCAAATGTTTGACAGGTAAGATTTGTATGGGAAATTAAAATTTTCATTTTTTTAGTATTTACCTCGCAATTTTTCATATTTTCTCATCGCTGCAACCTTCCCTGAACTTCCACGAATATTTCAAGACTAAAATTAGCCAAATCGGTTTAGCCGTTATAAAGTAAAAGTTAGTTAACTCAGTTAAAAGTTCTGGTATTTATCGATGTGTGGGTGCATAGACATAGTAACTATGTCTGTGTGCAGGGTGTAATAAATTTTCGTTACGAAATTTCTGCATTCGGTCCCAGGCCCGCGATAAAAGCTATACAATAGCTTAAAAAGACATTATTAGCATTTGCTACAGCGCTAAGAGTGCACACCATACAAGTAATTAATTTGTAGAGATATTGATTATTTTGAATCATAAAATAATCGTAATACTTGCAATCTTCGGGAGCAGAAATATTTTATAGTACCTAGTCTCTACAACATTTTTTTTTCTTTTCTCAATTTCAATATATATTCTATTATCTGTCAAGAAGGATTTTATGTAACAAACATGTATTCATAAGAATAAAAATTCTTGCTATAAAATTGTTGACTGCTACAAGTATAATCTTGCACTATAAGTACTAAAGTACTATAATATTACATATTAATAATAATAATTCATTTATTGCAACCTCTTGGGTCATATAATTTATAATTATATTTAAAACATCTTTACAGTTACAGTAAAAGTTGAATTAGCTGCTAAGCAGGATTATCAATGAATGCAATTAAAAAATCTGCAGTCTTTGCTCTTACAATTCACTTTCATTCATCAAAATTTTTAATAAGTCAGTTAATGATAAATATGACAATATACAGCTTAAAATAATTTTATTAATGCTGTAGGTATTGATATAATATGCAACAATCACCTTTTTAAAATGAAACTTATTTAGAGGGTTATTATACAAATACATCAAATAAATTAATATGCATGTTTAAAATTGAAATTTGAAATATTTATTTATTGAAATACACAGCAAAATACAAAAACAATATATGGTTGTATGCAAACTAAAGATATACACAACTGGATCTTTATTTGAGTTATAATTATATTATGTAAATGATGTTAACCCGAGACTATATTTATAAAAATAGAGTCATGTATTTTATGTACGTATTTTATCCTAAATACTAGATGATCACGTTATGCAGGCACATGATTATCTCAAAAATATTTCTTATTATATCTACGATACCCATTTCGACATAATTCTCTAAACAGCTACACTGTATACTGTATATGTGCTTCGAGTAAATGAAATAAAATTAAATAATTGGACGACTTACCTAAGGAAGTCCGATTATAATTTTATGAAGTTTAACTCGAAGCACATATTAATTACCCTTCCCTCCCTGCTGCTGTAAGCAGCCTGCTGTTTTCCAACAACATTCCCAAGTCGAATGGGTAAAAATATCTTCTCTTTCTCTAAAAAGTGACAAGTCTCGACAGTTAGTCCATAGACAAGGTTGTTATTTTTTTTTTAGAAGGTTTCTCTAAAAGAGCGCGATACAAGGCCGGGTGGAGAATAGACTACACTGTATACTGTATATGTGCTTCGAGTTAAACTTCATAAAATTATAATCGGACTTCCTTAGGTAAGTCGTCCAATTATTTAATTATTCTACTTTGCCGGTTGCAATGAGATGTAATTGACTGCCACTTCACTTTCTAAATTTTATCAGTCTGAAGGTACATTTTACTGGCATTCTATAATAATTATAGGGTTAAAATTACATAACAGTAATATTTTGCTTGTATGGAAACCAAAATTATGAGGCACTGAATAAGGTACAATGATGCGAATAGAATATTATTTAATTGATGAGTACAAAGTACTTATCAAACGATGTTGAGAGGATAATAATTATACTTATGTACGTGTATGAGCTTTATGTACTATTTTGTGTGTGTTGTGAAATATATTACCTTTATAATATATTACGTAGGTACCTCAGATTATAGAACCAAGTAGGTACTATGTGCTCGTCTGAAGGATTTGATTATTTGCGATAAATTTTCCTACATGTTCAAATATTTTATGACATTTAATTGTACATTGTAGGTACATACCTACCGTTCATTTGCTGCAATAATGTTTTATTTAGTACAAGTACATATTAATTACGAAATATAACGTTATTGTATTGAATTACAATGAAATATCTGATACATGTAATGCCATTTAGAGTTAAAAACTTAAAAACTTTCATTGGAGTGATGTATTTTTTTTACTTTATAAGAACCAAAAGCTCTTGTCATATGTCACTAACACGTGACTTTTGGGTTATATTTTCTACTAGCTGAATCAGGGTAGAGCGAGATGGTATTTTAGCAACTTTTATTTGGAGTTTTTACTCGATGTAAATCTAAGTAATTCTGTTTTATTAGCGCAGAACCAGCATCATTTTTAGGAGGTGGGGCCCCAAATTTGTTCTCTAGAAAAGTTTTATGTTGGAGGCCTTAGGACTACAATGTTCGTTTGTGTGCGTTTTAGGTTAGGTTTGTTACAACCACCATCTTTTAATGGACTAATAGGGACGACTCTTGGGGAGTAACCTGTAAAAAGCATATTTTTAGTTCTAGTTTATATCGTTTACATTTATTTAGTTAGTGGTGCAATAGAATTTGAATTTTTATAAATAAAATCAAATTAATGTGAATAAAATTAATTAATAATTAATTAATAAAATTATAGTATTAAGCCTTGTTGTTAATAACATGACAATATATTACAACGTTGAATCTTTGTATGTGATAACGGAAAAATGAATTGATCTGTGTAAAATGATATTTAATATTTGCAATATAATATGTGAGCAAATTTAAAGCATCTTTTATTTTATACACACCGATTAAACACATTGACTGATGGGTGTCTAGAAAGAGACTTAAATATTAAAGTCTAAGCTGTTTAGTTAGCAATCACTAATATTAGAAACGAGTAAAACGAACAAACGCGTAGAACCATTGAGATACTATGTACTAAAGTACACCATCTGATGTGAAGAAGTCACCGTTGCGTATGGTATTAAAGGCATCAATTATTCAAGAAAGAAAGAAAGAAATAATGAAAATTTTTTGTACAACTATAAAATACAATGTTCCTAAAACCTTCGAGTTTGTTTGTTATAGTAATATATATAAAATTATAGTATTAGGTAAGCCTTGTTGTTAATAACATGACAATATATTACAACGTTGAATCTTTGTATGTGATAACGGAAAAATGAATTGATCTGTGTAAAACGATATTTAATATTTGCAATATAATATGTGAGCAAATTTAAAGCATCTTTTATTTTATACACACCGATTAAACACATTGACTGATGGGTGTCTAGAAAGAGACTTAAATATTAAAGTCTAAGCTGTTTAGTTAGCAATCACTAATATTAGAAACGAGTAAAACGAACAAACGCGTAGAACCATTGAGATACTATGTACTAAAGTACACCATCTGATGTGAAGAAGTCACCGTTGCGTATGGTATTAAAGGCATCAATTATTCAAGAAAGAAAGACAGAAATAATGAAAATTTTTTGTACAACTATAAAATACAATGTTCCTAAAACCTTCGAGTTCTAATAAACCTTTCAAATATTTCTACATTTTTATGGATTAAAACGCAACGACAAGATATGTACCTATTTCAATTTAAAGAATTTCGTCTTACATTGAGCTGACATTAAAATATAATCAGAAAATAAGCAGGAAGTTCATAAATTTGGTAGCTTCTTAATTAGGTAGGTATAGTATAGGTTTCACAAACGGAGAAGAAGGAGGGAGGAAGGAAGAAGGAGAAGCCAATTACTACTTAGTAGTTTAATTTGTAAATGGTACTTAATTTCTCGTCATAAATAAAGTATAACTTTATGAAAATTATTTAACAGTTTACACATTTTCGCTATTTACATTTTATTAGTCTCATCGGAATATCAATCGTTATAGAATTTCAATACAATTAATATTCAGAGCCGTTCCCGCGCACTACTTAGTAAAAGCCTCTTGACGACTCTCACATAATAAAATGGATTTGTCAATATTCCAAATCCAATTCTATACCTGTTAGAATCGTAAAGAAAATCTATGTTTATTTCTCGTAGACATATTTCAGGTTTACGACAGCGTAAGTAAAAGTTACTGTTTCTGAGAGCCCCACATTAGGATTCCTTGTGCCGTTGGTGCATAAGCCATTCACCTAGATCAAGAAGATAAATCCATCCTAGTTTCCGCCTCGTGGGACATTGCACCCAGAACCCTTCAAAGCGCAGTCCAGCATGCTATCCCTTGCGTCATACGGGTCACCAAAAAGAAGAAATAGAGTTGAAGGTATCACCGATGTGTTGCCAGCCAAAGAAGGCACAAAGAAGCAAACACGAAGTAGAAAGAAACAGTCTTTTTTGCTCTCAAACTCCTTGTTGGAACATGACAAGTTATTTCGCGATTGACTTAAGTATGAGGTCGCTACTCAGCTATGTCTACCTATCCTACTAAACAGGACTTCTGTCTCCTCTTACTATTCTCAAGTCTACTATCAAGTAATTTGGTTCAGTATTGTAAGCCGCCCAACTACGGCAATTTACTTCTTACAATACCGTCTAGTCCACTTCAAAACTGAAATGTTACATTGTGAAATGGAAACAGACACGCACGCATTGATAAATCAAGACCGCTAATATATTATTTAAGCGAGATCGCCTTGTCAGCTCTTTGACTTCATCGGATAATCTTTACCCAAGTACAACGGTAGCAGAATGGGTCTCATAACCAGACTGTGGGAGAAGATTACCCAGACAAATGCATTAGACGGGTCCAGTGGAGCTTTGGAGAAGTCCTTCTTTGAATCCATATATCGCGTAATGTATTTGGCAGGTACACAAATAAGAACTAAATAGAAATACTATGTTATCATTTTAGTTTTCGGCCAAAGGTAATAATTCAGAACTTTTAAGGTAAGGCTTCATCCAAGACAAAGAGTTTTTTTAGTCAATTTTTAAGTCAATGAGCCATGTTTTTCTATGCTACAGTGATAAAAATACCTTTAACAATAAAGTAGCATAATTATGTTGAATTGCTGCTTAGTTTAATATTACCGTGTCAGAGAAATTTAATTTCTATATTATAAATATATCATTTATCAGAATTAACCGGACCCAAGTTCTTAAAAGTGTATTTTTCATTCTACCTTTTCCACGATAAAAAGTGAGTAATTTGGTAAAGTTGCCGAACAAATTTTGAATTGAGGAATGGGAGATTTATGAAGCCATTACTCATTCGGGGTATCCGCACTTACAAGTAATGTCGGTGGTTATAATTTATGTTCCCATAATAACTTAGACCTCTGACTGGGTCCATTAATTTAACCAAAATTCAAGTGGATGTTCGATGACATTATCGAGTGCTTTGTAATACTATAAAGCTTCTGTGGGTTTAAGGGTCCTTCCAAATATAAATATTCTACCTAAGGGTAAACCGTTGTTAATTTGGCGCCTCCATGATAATATGCGGGTGAGGGAGAAGTGTTACGCTTGGCCAAATAACTATACTTGAGTCGCCGAGTCGTCTAAAATCTAGTTTATACATGCCATGGTTCAATTTAGGCTATGAGCAAAATTTACTTAAGGCCTTTAAAATTCTCGCCGTCAATCTACAATGAACGTTAACCAGAAGCGGAAAGCGGGCATTTGTGCGGGTTGCAATTAAAACGATTTCCATATCGGAAATAAATATATCAACTTTTTTCAAATCTAATCATTTGCGTCTACGTTGCCTTCATCATTATTTTAGAGACAATAACAGACTTTATTGGTTTTTCCCGTTGGCTCCCATTCTCGTTCTCACCCGTCCCACGAGACCCCGAAAACGATTAATTTGATTTTCATCACCCCTATTCGAAAAAGACGACTTGGTTCGGACATAAGGGGTTCCAAAGTTGCTGTTTTCTATTCAGCGGGCCGGAATGAATTTTCATACAACTTTTCCTGCCGGCTAGATCTTTTCCGTCCTATTTTGAATTTAGAACATTTTAGTATTTTGCGCTAAAGAAATCGAACACAAATATTGTTTGAATAAAGAATGTCTGGTACGACGCGAGGGCCCCGCCAGCTGAATAATAAAAAAAGAAATCAAATTAAGATCGCTCGAACTATTTCCCGCGTTTTCGTGCATTTTTACGTATTGTTAGAAATTTTGTTTTGTTTTGAAAAAATGAGTTCTTCCAACGATAGTGAAAGTATCCTCCTGATAGTATAAAAACTGAAGCGAGTAATGTGATGAATAGTTTATTACCTGCGAAATCCCGGGAAAAATATTTGAAAGCCTATGATAATTTTTTGGAATGGAGAAATGCAAGAGGCGCCAAGAATTTTTCAGAAACTGTGTTTTTGGCGTACTTCCAGAACTTAGCCAAAACTAAAAAACCTTCCACCCTTTGGAGTATCTACTCAATGCTTAAATCAACAGTCAGTTCTAATAACGATATAAAACTGAACACATATTCGAAATTAATAGCATATCTGAAGAGGATGTCTGATGGATTTAAACCTAAAAAATCCAAAGTGTTCACAGTCAAAAATGTGGAGACTTTTCTTAATGAGGCACCCGACGAAATCTTTCTTGCCGTAAAAGTAAGTAACTATGTATATGGTGGAGTGGACTATTATAGTAAAATATAGCCATAGTGTTTTAAATAGCTGAATAATAAAAAAAGAAATCAAATTAAGATTTCGTTTTCAAATTAAAATTAAGTTTTCGTGCATTTTTACGTATTATTTTCTATTATATATTATATATATTATTTTCTCATAGTGGGTGATGAAAAGTAGAGTGTATCACTCGGGTGCAAGTATATTTTTGGCTCGGGCGACGTACTTTGAATCCCTCGCTACGTTCGGGATTCTACTAAAGAATCCCTCGCTACGCTCGGGATTCTACTCTAGAATCCCTCACTTCGCTCTGGATTCAAAAAACGCCCTCGCCGAAAAAATATTACTTTGCACCCTTGTCATACAATCTACTATTATAGTTTGTTATTACTTTTACCTTCTTTTTTCTACGTGTACAGTCGATAATCCCTATAAATGTCTAATATATTTTCAATTTTGATAAAGAATAGTGCATCATTAGATAAACTTTTTTAGTTTATATGTCGATAACATAATATATTATGTAAACATATACTTTTAAATTATACTAAATTTGTTGCTAATATCATAGTCGTTAATGTAAAAAAAAAACTTTCGTGCGACCTAATTTTTATAAGTTATCCATGCTCGTCATCAGTCAGTCAGCTCATTCAGGGCGAACAATCTGGACGAAGCTGAGAGGGTTTTTGGATATAATAAGGGAAGATTAATATGTCCTGCTGAGAAAAATGTGCAACTAAAGAGACTATGTTACTTAATTTTCATTAAAAGCACTTGACGTTAGCCCTTTTTACGTCAGTGCAGTACCAGTAGCTTCAACTTTAGCTATTCTTAGCTCAGCAATACTTTTTATTTGCACCACACAATGGAACTAAAAGTCATTAAGTCCACGTCGGGCCAGCTGGGAGCAAACCTCGTGTTTGTTTTTGCTACTAAATTACACTGTGTGATACATGAAACCTTTTAACTTTGTGGAATGTGCGGAACTTTTTAGATTTTGATTTATGAATGATTTGTTGGTGTTTTGTATGACACATGATATAAATAATGAAGTTAGATATCCATTATTATACCTACATTACTATACTAAGTAGGAATTCACTGAAAAAAATTACTAGAATAAGAGACTTAATGCTCTTATTTGAAAATCTTGTCGATCTAACATAATCGATCTAACTTGTAAAAATTAACGCGACTCCCTAAAATTTAAGCAGCGGACCCCTAGAAAATCATGGACCACATTTGTCTTGTTTGTGCATCCCTGATCTATATGTATACATTTTGTTTTAACACTGAACACCGAAGCCGAAGCTTGCAGCGCAAAGCAAATTCGCTTTCCGCGTTGCGGTTTGTGGGTCTCGGATTACTCCATTAGACTCTCTATTGACGTTTTAATTAATAAAGCTAGTCATACACACTAGACTGTACCTGACAGGTTGCCTGTCCTGGTAAACGGCACACGTAATCTTGAGGTACGTAGTGGACAAACATACATAGTTGTGCAATGTTTTTTTATGGGATTAAGATAGCAAACCGGCATGCGTAGCATAGATATTGCATGCCTTCCGCTGATGCATAAATGATATGGCAACTGTGACCGGCATTGAATTAGACTAAAATTGGGGCTGGGATGGCTGCTCAGTTAAGGAATGATGTTAGAACGTTAGTTGGTTGGTTCTTTAGTAGGTATTAAGTCTTATATAGTTATGAGGAATATTTAAGTACAAAACTTGTTAGGCAGTTAGTTACATCCTAACGTATATGGTTTTCGTTATATATTATTTCGTCGTTAACGTATAGGATTTTGACCTTTATAATTTGGAAAAACAAAATTTATCTGGGGGCACAGTAGTGCCCCCGTGCCAAGACGAGCGAAGCACTCGGGCACTACCTACCTTTTCTCGAAGTACTTCGTCGTATTTTTGAACCCTCATAACTTCGGTTTACGATATACCCGATCGTTCAAATTCTCAGGATATGATGACAGTGATAGACTAATTAAACGCACAAAGTTTCAATTACATAGCTCTGAAACTTAAGATTTTATGGATATCTAAAATATGCCTATTTGGCTAACTGACTCACGTATGATAATCAAAATTCCTTATGTGCTAGAAATATATCATATGTCTAACAACAGATGGCGTTGGACATTTAAATTAAAAAATATTTACCATCAATACTACTAATTAATACCTACTAAAACTAATAATATTAATACCTACTAATTATTATTATTTAGATTTTAATGGTTGCTTGTATGGGACCCCATAAAAATAATTTTGAAAAATGTTTTGTTTTAAGATCGCCAAGTAAGTAACGCCATCTAGAGAATACTTGGCAACTACAATGTTTACTAACTTAATCGATGGTGAAAGTAGTTCGAACGAGTTGTCACTAGATGGCACTATACCGTCTCGTGAACATTTTATATTATATTAACATTTATAACATTTAAGATGTTAACCTATATAATTTATTAACATATAAGTAGTATATAAATAGGTTCAAAGTAGGAAGTGGGAGGACCCTGAATCGATCGCAGTACGCATGGTGGCTAAAAAACTTACGACGGACGATTTGTAAAGCCCATGTATCTATAGGTACCTACTACTAAACTTTATTGATTGTGGCATGTATGTACGTATAAAAAAGATAAATATATTATTTTTATTGATAAAATGTATGGCTTGGCTGTTTCGCTACGGTCACGAAAGCGTAACGAATGCCTTCGAATTCTTCTCACTGCTAAGCGAATGTTTAGTTTATAAAGTCGAAACAGCCAAGCCATACATTTTTACTGAGATGTAGAGTTAGTGAAGTTAGGGTTTGTAGAATTAGAGCTGTAGATTCAGAAGCTTGGCTCTACATGAGATCTGATATCTTTTTCACAAGGTAAACCGTACGCAGTCGTCTTGGCAACACTTTACTTGAAAATGTTTTTGGTGGGATTCATTATTTTTATTACCCGTATAGAACGAGCAAAGTTACGTCGTATGTGGCCAAAGGACAAAGACCGAAGGAGCGTCTTTAGTTGCCAACCGCATTGTGAACTTAGCCTAAGTTCCACCCTGTTGCCTCGTATACTCGTACCAGCATAATAAAGTTGGGTATTGTCGTCGGGAAACTTTACTACTAATTCGTTTAAATTAATAAAGAACATATACCTAAGTTATAGAGTTTAAGTTTGAATATGACATTTTTTGAAAATTTTAGCACATATTCGACAAAAAAAATTGTCTTAGATCAATTGGGATTGTTGCCAAGCAATAACTTATTATTAACAAAAAATAAGGGTAATTCGTAACAGAATATTATAATAATGGATTTTGTTTGTGCATTTGTTTTCACTAAGCAGCGGCTTCACCGATTTTGATGCTATTTCCACCAAGGCATTGTTTATTTTATGATAACAGTTAAGTTTACGATTTGAGTTTTAAGTTCCAGTACATCCTTTTCTACATCTACGGTATTTAATTGAATGTTAATTCACTAAAGTTGTTCAATCCTCTCCAACAAAGTTACTGCAATGTCAAACGAAAGTTCTTTATAGTTCTCAACTCCAGGATGAAACACGATGAACTGTGAAACAGTTGAATTAGTGGCATTAAACTTTAGCTGTTGGTCTGATCACGTCTAGCTATTTAATTTAATCAACTCAGTCTTACTTGTCCTGGAGCCACGAATGGGTATGGAACTCACTTTGAGACACCGCTCACCGCTGATCACTTTGTTACAGAACTTATGCATTTACCTACACTGCAGTTAATGTTACTATAAGATACTAGCAGGGCCCGAGTGTATTGCGTGATATGAATTATGACTCAGCTTCTAAGCGGCATATCAAAATATGACATAGGTATACTTAGGTACTACTAGTTCACACAAGAATTCTAAAAATAATATTTTTGGCATCTATTGGTCCTATAAAGTTATTTCATACATTCTTGATTAATATGTCCTGTGTACAGACTACAAACATAAACCAATTACAAGTAACATTAATCCTACTAATATTATAAATGCGAAAGTTTGTAAAGATGTATGTGTGTGTGTGTTTGTTGCTCTTTCACGCAAAAACTACTGAAAGGATTTTCATGAAACTTTGCAGTAATATAGCTTAGACATCGGAATAACATAATTTGTTAAAATTTATAAAGATTTTTGAAGGGTTCCCCGAAGCGAAGCGAGGGCGGATTTACTTAAAATTATATTCTTTAAACGTCATAAAAAAGCTACTAACGAAAAATTATTCTAATAAACGGGGAAAACATTAATGCATTAGACGCCTGATATACTCGTAGCATGACAATTATTTCGGATGTGGAATGTGGATGCTATTTGAACTGTAGGCGTAGGTTTTCTGAAGCAACCAAGCAACACGAAGTTGTATACTTAGTCATAGAGAAATAAACTAGAGTAGTTGAGCTATGACTTGACTATAACTGGACACATTAAACGGTTGGAAAGAGAGAAACAATTGTCAAGTAATGAGGGCTTTACATTATACAATTTGCAGAGCGCTAACTTAGTGCACTAACTAGTGTTTTCATACATTAGGTACGCTGCTCTAGTTACTGTCTAACTGCTTTTACACAACGCGATTTTAGCACGCTAGCTCAGTTAGCGCTCTGCTAATTGTATAATGTAAAGCCCCCATAAGTACAACAAATTAATTCGACTTGGTTTCCAATTGGTACCGCAATCATCTCTCTTTTTCTATTCGAACAAAGTCGTATTCGAAAATTAACAGCCTGGACTCTCTGCTCTATTTGTATGTCTACGACCAAAGTAGTTACTAGCCGAAAATATATTTCGAAGGCTGTATAGAATTGTGTCATATATTGGGTTTATAATAAGCCGATTGCGGGGACCGCAAAAAGGCCGTACCTACATATTATACCTAACTTAGGGAGATGATTTTTTTTCTCATCCAGTTATCGCTTGGTATGAGTCTTCGATCGTTCAAAAGTATTGTGGGTATGCAAATACCACTTTTCGATTCAGGGATTCGTTTGAGAAATTAAGATTGATTTTATATATTATCACTGTACCAATTTAGATGGAATTTGGTTGAAAAACCAGGTAAAAGATATTGGATATTTTTTAACTCAAGATTTCCTTTAGGTCCTTTAAGTTCCTTTAGGATAATTTAACTGGTGTTTTTTTATTTTTTGTATTCACAAGAGAACAAGGCTTTAAGTGCTTTGTCTTTTAGGTACATAAAAAATTTATCAGTTGGATGTTTTCCATACAATTAAGTTTTTAATTCGTGGGTGTCGCAGCGGTCCATCGTTTACTGTTGGTTAAATTAGCTCTATTGTTCCTGACGTCTCATTTGTAACGTTACTTTGTTTATCTCTTTTTGCCAGGTATTTAATCTAATGGGGCAAGCCGAATTAGGCATAAGGCTTTTACAGTAATTGAGCAACAGTCGCAATTATGGTGCAGATTGCCTATAAAGATAAATTGGATACGTCAAATATTAGAAACAGCAAGTCATGAGTTCATGACCGAATTGGATAGTTGTTAGAACTCGAAATGCAATTTTTGTGTAATAAAAATTGATATTTGTACGGGTTAATTATAAATAATTAAACTTACAAACGGTGTTGTTATAGATAGATAGCACTCGTTAAGCCATGTCGGAGGCCTTCAGGTGGTTTGACAAATTCCGATACTGGGTTGACCACTCACCCCTCCACTAATCCGCCATGGAGCAGCATGGTGGAGTATGCTCTAGGCCTCCTTAATAATTAGGAGAGAGGGTTGTTGCCAACTTACAAACGGCCACGTACGTGTTTTGTGGAACGAACTTCTTTCGACGGTGTTCCCATAGTACCTACTATGACATGGAGTCCTACAAGAATAGGGTTTTTTGCTTCCTTATTGGCCAGCAACGAGTTGGTGACGCCCTTGGTGTTGCCAATCTCCATTGGCGACGGTGATCACTTATTCTTAGATGCCCTGTCTGATCGTTTGCCTGCTTAGGCGATAAAATAATGAAATTTTTATAAAACTGACTTTAGAACCGAAAGTATGAACAATTAAAAACACCCGCTCAAGATGATGTCGCTCAAAATATGAGACTAAACTAGCGGCACGCTATGATGGCCGGTTTGACGTTTGTCCGCTCATGAAGTTCCGTATTAATTGATAACGACTTTGAAGGAAATAATTGTATTAC
Organism: Hesperia comma; assembly: GCA_905404135.1. NCBI lineage: Eukaryota > Metazoa > Arthropoda > Insecta > Lepidoptera > Hesperiidae > Hesperia > Hesperia comma. The sequence continues at coordinate 5,438,656 of FR990021.1, read as the reverse complement.
TTTATTGACGATAGTGATGTGCAGAGATTCATAAATTTTATCGAATGTAGTTTTAGGTTTAGGACTCAAAATTTATTTATTAAATTGATTTCTAAAATGTATACAAGTGTAGAAAAATCAGTTTGCACCATTTAAGGGGTGAATGTACTTGTGAATATGAACAATTTTCACTATGTGGACAAACCTCTGAAATCGCAAAAAAATATCAGCTGTTTCATACAAAAGGTAAAATTTTTATTTTTTTATATGATATAACACAACTCGGCATTTGGTTTTCTAAATTGAAAATTTTTAAAAATGGAATCTAATACGATCGTCACATAGGATCGCTGGCTAGCACAACTACTACCTCCGGCAAACTCGCGTCAATGCTCAATGCAAAACAAAGCAGTTTCGAATTGACGTTGCTTCGAAAAGTATAAACTGTCAGTGCAATGCGATTGTGATATAGTTTTGACCTGGCTTTGGATTTCAAATATTGATACTGCATTACTGTTGACCCTTGCTCGTTAATTTGGACTCTGTTCAAGCCCTTTGTTGTGGATTTCGTCGATATGACCGAACGTACGCAGAGAACTGTTCTAAATAGTCAGACACGTGAGTTCGTAATACGCCTTCGTAACTATTTCGATCGTGAAGCTCAAAATGGAGGGCCAATTTTACCTATAACGTCAGTGGTTGAACGCGTAGCTGATGCGCTTAATATTGGACAACGAACTGTTAGACGGATAACTAAAGAAAAATATGGCGAGACTGGCACAGAAGAAAATAAACTTCACACACCAAAAAAGAGAAAACGAGCAAAACCAGTCGTAGGCATCGATAGCTTTGATGCCGATGCTATCCGAAGACATGTTTACGGCTACTATTTACAGAAGGAGTATCCAACAAGAAAAAAGTTGGTGCATTCACTGAAGGAAGCTGGATTATTCTTCGGTGGGGAAAGTTCTTTAACGAAGATTTTGAAGACCATTGGATTTCGATACAAAAAATGTAACAAACGCAAAATATTGATGGAAAGATTTGATATAGCGATGGCAAGGTATACTTTTTTACGGCAAGTGAAAGAAATCAAAAATTGGCAAAATGTTGTGTTCTTGGATGAAACATGGCTTAATGCTAACCATACTGTAGGCCGTTCTTGGAACGATGACACAGCAGCATCTACTTCCAAAGTTCCTGTAGGAAAAGGATCGCGACTTATAATTTGTCACGCCGGAACCATCAACGGGTTTGTCGAAGGTTCTCTCATGGCTTTTGCGTCAAAAACCACTGGAGACTATCATGAAGACATGAATGGAGAAAAGTTTACTGAATGGTTTACCTCAATGTTGTGTAGCCTCCCTGAACCATCTATTATAATTATGGACAACGCCCCATACCACTCGATGCAAATTGACAAGCCACCTGCCCAATCCCAAAAGAAAGCTGATATCGTCGCATGGCTTCGTAAAAATGGCGTAGATGCAAACATGAATATGTTAAAAGCGGAATTAGTACGTCTTTTAAAAGAAAACAAACCAACCAAGATCCGATACGTCATTGACGAAATAGCATTAGAACATGGGCACAGAGTTATACGGTTACCGCCTTACCATTGTGAGTATAATGCGATTGAGTTGGTGTGGGCTCAAATTAAGGGATATGCTGCAAGACACAATACAGAACCCCCATTTACCACAAAAAAATGCTAAAATTATTAGAAGAAGCTTGTGAACATGTGACTAAAGGAGACTGGGAAAAGGTTGTGAATAGAACTGTTAAATTAATAAGGGAAGATTATGAAAGAGATGTGAAAATAGATAATATTATAGAAAACGAACATATAATTATTAATGTAGGTGATGATAGCAGTGACGACAGTGAAAATAGTAGTATGGACGAATCTGATTAATTATGGCCTTTTGTGGCACCTTTTTTGGTATCTTTTGTATTCATATGTTTCTTGTGTGCATATAAAGTATGTATATTCATTTTCATTCAAATATTCAGTTCGTTCAAATAAATTAAATAAACATTTACATTTTTGTTTTATTAAACCTATTTAATCAGGTACAAAAACAAAACTTAATTGTTTTTTGTTCGAGAATAAATTGACATTCCACATCACTGTTGTAATGTGTCAAACCGGCCATCATAGCGTGCCGCTAGTATAAACTATAAGAACCTGCTTTACAGGTTTTTACTGACGTTAAAGTCGAATTGAGAATCTGAACCTTTTTTGAATTCGCTTAAAAGTCTTTATACGATTATGATTAAAACAATGAAACATCTATTTCATAATTTTGGTAAACTTAGAGATGAAAGTTTGAAAATTAATCAAAAGTAAGTACTTATCAGTATAAGTAGACAAAGCTAAGCCGCGGGCAAAAGCTAGTCATCAAGTTATAAATAAAATAATTAAGGTCCCTTCACTCGCAATTTCGTTGAAGATACATTTAAGGTAGCAATAAAACTAAACAAGTTTGTGTCGAGTGTTGAAGAACTTTAAAGGCTTTAAAAAAGTGTATTTAATTTGAGAGAATTTAACGCAGCTATGGACTTAATTACTACGATAAAGACAAAAATTGACCAAAAACATCTAGCACTTGGAATCTTTATCGATTTAAAAAAAGCCTTTGACACCATCAGCCATTATTTGTTACTGCAGAAACTACAGTCGATCAGCAGTCGATTGGTATCACTGGGACTGCCCTAAAATGTTAAAATCATATCTGTCTGATAGGTATCAACTCGTCAAGTTTGGAAACTATCAAAGTACCCTCCAACCACTGTCATGCGGCGTACCACAAGGTTCAGTGCTAGGGCCTTTGTTATTTTTAATTTATATAAACAATATTTATCAGGCAGGGCTCCAGGGACATATTACTTTATACGCAGACGACTTGTCTATTTTATTTTGGTCATAATCTCCCGGAAATTATTCAACGTGCTCAAAATGATCTCGATATTTTATACAAATGGTTTCAATATTATCTTTTAACAATTAATGGCTCAAAAAGTTCGTATATTATTTTTCATGCTAAAAATAAAAAAGTACCTAATCACAAAAGTTTGAAAATAAACGGTCAAGACTTACAGAAAAATAGTCATGTGAAATACCTTGGGTTGACTGTTGACAGTAAATTAACATGGAATGAACATATTCAGCGCATAAAAAAGAAACTCCTGTCTCTTGTAGGATCGCTTCACAATATAACTAGATGTATTCCAAAACAAGCTCGTTTGCTAATTTATAACAGCCTGGTGAAGCCTCATCTACTATATCTTATCGAAATATGGGGTAACGCAGTAAAACCAACTGTAAATCAAATTCAGAGATTACAAAACAAAATTATAACATATATATTATAATATATAACATGAGCTTGCATGATGAGGTCATTGAGCATCACGAAGTACGCTATGTTTGAGAATAACAGTAGGACTATGGCGTACGTCAGGGGGTAGAAGAACGGTGTACGGTAGTCGTATGGTATTTTGATAGGTATCATTAGGTTGTACTCCAAATCATCTACCATAGGATAGGTGTGCCTGGAAAATGATTGTCTTATTATTATGGCAAATGGAATGGCTAAATCAGATTTTGAGAATCACATTAACAAACTTCTTACAAAAAAATAACCGACTTCATAATCGATAATATCTCTATAAGCTAAAGAGTTTGTTTGTTTATTTGAAGGGGTAATTAAAAGACCTACTGGCTCGAATTACAAAATACTACTAAACCAATAGGAGCGGAGCATTAATGAAAATGTTGCAGAAATGGGATAGGTAACATGTAGTGTAATATTTGTAACATAAATAACAAGTCTCCCGAAGTGAAGCGGGTCGTCAACTAGCTGTGTACAAATAAAATATTAAGAACTGAGTGTTGAATCCATGACTGGCGAATGTCGAACATCTTAGACTAATAAATCTAATACACTAGACGTTAGTTTAGGGATCTTCCCAAAGTTTAAACGCAAATTACAATGATCTAAGTTTAATTAACATCTGAATCTCTCTCGGAACCCTCCATTAAGTCCTGAGGGGTTTGTGTGGCGTCTTTAGCCACTAGCCGTCAACTCATACTGAAACCTTCATAATTAAATATCCTGTATGCTTAATTAATTATATTATGTAGTAATATTAACTCCGGGAACTTAATCTCGGTTTACTTACACTTTTACTTTTATTCAAACTTTTTTCAAGTTTCTTCGTTGTATTTCATATCTAACGCAGTATGAAACTACTTAACTGGGCTGTAAATATCGTGTAACGTGTGTATATGAGTCCCATGCTTACCATGCTAATAAGGCCCCAGTTCCAAAACCAAGAATTATTCTAAAGTACAAATCGTTTCGCTTCTGCCATACTTCGAGAATCTTTCTACGTCCAGGTGTCGATACGTCAAAGTAGGGAGATTCCATTGCGGCTGCCAAATCGTTAAAATTGCGCTTGTTACTTATCTGTGTACAAACAAAAATAAAATAGATTGAGTGATATATTTTTTTAAATAAGATACCGCTGGACAATAATCCCACCTGATGTATAAAATATAATTAATTAGTCATTATCTCGGTAAAAATTCAATCCGTCGGTCTTGTTAAAACGGATCATAGTGAACCCACTGCAAACTGACTGTAATATAATTTCATATTTGGGAACTTTCTTATTAGTTTGTCATCCCAAGACTATAAAAAAATCTGTATTTACCAACTGCTTATATTTGTACAGCGCACTAAACTGAAGGACGATAACATTAAAACTTTCAATGACTTCGTCTAACTTTAACGGAACCGAGAACACGTGCCACATCTCGCAGTAGATAAATATGACTAACAGGAACTTCAAGCTACTGCTATAGATGAAGTAAGATAAGTTTCGGTCACATGTTGAGAATCCTGAAATGAAAATTTCATGGAATTAATTCAAAATTTCTTGTTATCATAAGGAGTTGATAATTTTGTTTAGGAATACAAGATCCTTATTCAACCCAAGCTAATGGGTTAGATTATTAAGGATGAGGTGTCTGTGTACCTGGCTGAACAACGGTAGACAACACAACGCCAGTATTAAATTCCAACGTTGCGGTTCCGGACCTTTATTTACGAGTATGTAAATAGCAAACAAATAAACAGCTGTCGTTATCGTTTGCTTGATTCACTTGATTGTACGTGATCATCCAGAACTTTGGACATCAATAACAATAAAGGCATTACCGATACCTTACCGGACGAATAAGAAAAGGGAAATAGGAAAATATTGGCTCACAAGACTGCCCAGAACGACATACTCACCTGAATATCTACCACTCTCCGACACAAATGACCTATTCTGTTCTTTCGTGAAGCTAAATAAAAGCCTTTGTGGTATTATAGGTTCAAATTCATATCTAAGTACTGCCATGAAATGTGCTGTCTCGAATACCAAGAAGTAAAAGTTCTTAATTGGTACAGCATCTTTGTGAACAAGCAAGATTATGATGATACAGAGAGTTATTGATCCACTGTGTTGCGGAATGGCACACTTATCACCCGAGAACATACACGTTTCCGGCGCATAAATTAAATTACAGATAGTCTCTATAAAATTTTGCAATGACTTACGTTTTATTGAAATCTATACGTATAAAAATTGAACGGTTTGTGATTCCAAAATAACAGTGTCTTTTGCAGTTCATATAGATAGATATTTAATATGATATTAAACAAACAAACGATTAAAAAAATTGTCTGTCTGTCTGTTTGTCCGGGCTAATCTCCGGAATGGCTGAACGGACTTTTATGGAACTTTCACTGGGAGATAGAGGAGGATGTAGAACAACATCGAGGCTACTTTTTATTGCAGAATTCGCGGGTTTCGCTCGTATATAAAAAATACATATGCTCAGATTACCTGACAAATATGTAATCCTGTAAACTGATTCAAAAAACAATGTTTCTAGGTATCCACTGGAGAGGTCCAAAGCCCTTGTATGTGTAAGAGACCTCCATAACTGATGAAGTAGCTTCATCTTTAGGGGTTGCCGCTAAAACTCTATTAAGACTGATGCTTGATAGCCTTTGTCTTTAACCTTTCATAATTTACAGTGAAAAGCTAAAATACATCGTGAAGACATCAGTCTTGTTGGGTCGTGTTTCCATTGTCAATTTACATTTGATTTAATTTATATGGCGGTGTAAGAAAATATTTTTATCGAGTAAAAGCATTTCAACTTGATTAATTTCTACTTAAATTAGTAGGTGGAAAAGTCAAGAGTTTGCCTGGATACTACCACTGCCCGCCATGGTACTTAGTACCATTTCTACCGTGTAATACCTAATTCTTGAACAGCAATTATGTTCCGGTTTGAAATATGTGGTTATGGTTACAGTTTTTCACATGCGACCAACTCAGTTCACAAGGTTAACAACACGTTTGTGACCGAATTATATCGAGGCTTGTTACTGAAAATAACTACCCGCACTATTGCTAAGAATAACTAACAGAATTAACTATCACTAACACTTCCTGCACCTTTTACTAACAAACTTACCTACCAAGTACCTAATATTCTTTTGCCGGAAATATCAAAAAACATTATCATACTTTAAAGCACTTTTTATGTCGATGGTACAAGTTGAAAAAAAGGTAATTGTATCAAAAAGCTATAAATCAAATTAATCGATTTTGGGGTCTAGTGAGACGGGTGAGAACGGGAATGGGTGCCAACCGGAGTAACCCATTTTAAGACATTCAAGTGACAATAAAATTTAATTATTCATTTGTATAAATGTGACACATATGAATACAAAACCGAAATATTCGCAATTGTATTAATCACTTTTATTACCCTCATAACCATGCAATGAAAACAATCCTTTATTACTGTGAGTTTCAAATTACAGGTTTAATTATTTTCACATTATTGCTTCCAATTAAAAGGCATTAAGGAACAATTAAAATTATTTATGTCTGGGCCCTTAATTACACATAGTGAGAAGCTAATAATAATCACTGGCAACCGTGCCAATGATTATTAATTTAATGAATCATTCGCACTGTACTTATACAGGCCCCCATATAGAAAATTGATCTAACCAATTAAACTCATTAGCAACATTTGTGAATGTGTGTTTGTTAACGCGTATGTGTGTCTGTATACGTTTATGTTTACGTGCTTTATAATAGTTTTGACTAGCTTTAAGGTTTTCAATAATTGAGTACTATTTCCCTGCCGTTTATTCCCACTTGTCCTGTTGAGTAGTCCTGTTGACAGCCTGCACCAGTTGCAGTTGCAGTTGTTTACGTGGATTTGGTTTTCCTTCTAGTGTAAGGGGCCAGTAAATAATGTTTCGATTTTCAGTCTCAGATTTTGAATAAAACAGGAGTTCGGTTTAAAGATCTTTATTTCGCATTAAGATACAAATATCACTTACTTACATGAGAACAATATTAGTAGTAACAAAGTATTAAACCCGGTGTGGGTAGTTTTGTATTTAATACGGTTATAAGAAGTTGCGGCAGTTTATGGTGTATGGTCCAAGTGAAAATTTAGTTATTTTACCAAAAAAGTAAGTCCGCTTGCAATATATATGCAGTTAGTTTCTTCTTATATATTTCAAATGAGCTCGCCTCTTTGACGTCTTTAGGGAGCTTATTGTACAGTTGCGCCCCCGAAAACGTGATAGATCTCTTACCATAATTGGTTCTTGTCCTCGGTAACGCAATTTGGTTAGCACGCCGTGACGCATATTTATTTATAGTACATTTTGTTGTAAAAGTGATGTGTGAGTGTGTAAGCTTATGTATTACTTTATAAATATATATGCAGGTGTTGTATATAATTGTCTAATAGTCATGAGATTTGTTTCTTTGTAAATTTTTAGATGGTGTTAAGTAATCGTAATGATATAGTATTTTTATAATTTTGTTTTGTAATCTCTGAATTTGATTTACAGTTGGTTTTACTGCGTTACCCCATATTTCGATAAGATATAGTAGATGAGGCTTCACCAGGCTGTTATAAATTAGCAAACGAGCTTGTTTTGGAATACATCTAGTTATATTGTGAAGCGATCCTACAAGAGACAGGAGTTTCTTTTTTATGCGCTGAATATGTTCATTCCATGTTAATTTACTGTCAACAGTCAACCCAAGGTATTTCACATGACTATTTTTCTGTAAGTCTTGACCGTTTATTTTCAAACTTTTGTGATTAGGTACTTTTTTATTTTTAGCATGAAAAATAATATACGAACTTTTTGAGCCATTAATTGTTAAAAGATAATATTGAAACCATTTGTATAAAATATCGAGATCATTTTGAGCACGTTGAATAATTTCCGGGAGATTATGACCAAAATAAAATAGACAAGTCGTCTGCGTATAAAGTAATATGTCCCTGGAGCCCTGCCTGATAAATATTGTTTATATAAATTAAAAATAACAAAGGCCCTAGCACTGAACCTTGTGGTACGCCGCATGACAGTGGTTGGAGGGTACTTTGATAGTTTCCAAACTTGACGAGTTGATACCTATCAGACAGATATGATTTTAACATTTTAGGGCAGTCCCAGTGATACCAATCGACTGCTGATCGACTGTAGTTTCTGCAGTAACAAATAATGGCTGATGGTGTCAAAGGCTTTTTTTAAATCGATAAAGATTCCAAGTGCTAGATGTTTTTGGTCAATTTTTGTCTTTATCGTAGTAATTAAGTCCATAGCTGCGTTAAATTCTCTCAAATTAAATACACTTTTTTAAAGCCTTTAAAGTTCTTCAACACTCGACACAAACTTGTTTAGTTTTATTGCTACCTTAAATGTATCTTCAACGAAATTGCGAGTGAAGGGACCTTAATTATTTTATTTATAACTTGATGACTAGCTTTTGCCCGCGGCTTAGCTTTGTCTACTTATACTGATAAGTACTTACTTTTGATTAATTTTCAAACTTTCATCTCTAAGTTTACCAAAATTATGAAATAGATGTTTCATTGTTTTAATCATAATCGTATAAAGACTTTTAAGCGAATTCAAAAAAGGTTCAGATTCTCAATTCGACTTTAACGTCAGTAAAAACCTGTAAAGCAGGTTCTTATAGTTTATACTAGCGGCACGCTATGATGGCCGGTTTGACACATTACAACAGTGATGTGGAATGTCAATTTATTCTCGAACAAAAAACAATTAAGTTTTGTTTTTGTACCTGATTAAATAGGTTTAATAAAACAAAAATGTAAATGTTTATTTAATTTATTTGAACGAACTGAATATTTGAATGAAAATGAATTAAAAGCGGAATTAGTACGTCTTTTAAAAGAAAACAAACCAACCAAGATCCGATACGTCATTGACGAAATAGCATTAGAACATGGGCACAGAGTTATACGGTTACCGCCTTACCATTGTGAGTATAATGCGATTGAGTTGGTGTGGGCTCAAATTAAGGGATATGCTGCAAGACACAATACAGAACCCCCATTTACCACAAAAAAATGCTAAAATTATTAGAAGAAGCTTGTGAACATGTGACTAAAGGAGACTGGGAAAAGGTTGTGAATAGAACTGTTAAATTAATAAGGGAAGATTATGAAAGAGATGTGAAAATAGATAATATTATAGAAAACGAACATATAATTATTAATGTAGGTGATGATAGCAGTGACGACAGTGAAAATAGTAGTATGGACGAATCTGATTAATTATGGCCTTTTGTGGCACCTTTTTTGGTATCTTTTGTATTCATATGTTTCTTGTGTGCATATAAAGTATGTATATTCATTTTCATTCAAATATTCAGTTCGTTCAAATAAATTAAATAAACATTTACATTTTTGTTTTATTAAACCTATTTAATCAGGTACAAAAACAAAACTTAATTGTTTTTTGTTCGAGAATAAATTGACATTCCACATCACTGTTGTAATGTGTCAAACCGGCCATCATAGCGTGCCGCTAGTATAAACTATAAGAACCTGCTTTACAGGTTTTTACTGACGTTAAAGTCGAATTGAGAATCTGAACCTTTTTTGAATTCGCTTAAAAGTCTTTATACGATTATGATTAAAACAATGAAACATCTATTTCATAATTTTGGTAAACTTAGAGATGAAAGTTTGAAAATTAATCAAAAGTAAGTACTTATCAGTATAAGTAGACAAAGCTAAGCCGCGGGCAAAAGCTAGTCATCAAGTTATAAATAAAATAATTAAGGTCCCTTCACTCGCAATTTCGTTGAAGATACATTTAAGGTAGCAATAAAACTAAACAAGTTTGTGTCGAGTGTTGAAGAACTTTAAAGGCTTTAAAAAAGTGTATTTAATTTGAGAGAATTTAACGCAGCTATGGACTTAATTACTACGATAAAGACAAAAATTGACCAAAAACATCTAGCACTTGGAATCTTTATCGATTTAAAAAAAGCCTTTGACACCATCAGCCATTATTTGTTACTGCAGAAACTACAGTCGATCACCAGTCGATTGGTATCACTGGGACTGCCCTAAAATGTTAAAATCATATCTGTCTGATAGGTATCAACTCGTCAAGTTTGGAAACTATCAAAGTACCCTCCAACCACTGTCATGCGGCGTACCACAAGGTTCAGTGCTAGGGCCTTTGTTATTTTTAATTTATATAAACAATATTTATCAGGCAGGGCTCCAGGGACATATTACTTTATACGCAGACGACTTGTCTATTTTATTTTGGTCATAATCTCCCGGAAATTATTCAACGTGCTCAAAATGATCTCGATATTTTATACAAATGGTTTCAATATTATCTTTTAACAATTAATGGCTCAAAAAGTTCGTATATTATTTTTCATGCTAAAAATAAAAAAGTACCTAATCACAAAAGTTTGAAAATAAACGGTCAAGACTTACAGAAAAATAGTCATGTGAAATACCTTGGGTTGACTGTTGACAGTAAATTAACATGGAATGAACATATTCAGCGCATAAAAAAGAAACTCCTGTCTCTTGTAGGATCGCTTCACAATATAACTAGATGTATTCCAAAACAAGCTCGTTTGCTAATTTATAACAGCCTGGTGAAGCCTCATCTACTATATCTTATCGAAATATGGGGTAACGCAGTAAAACCAACTGTAAATCAAATTCAGAGATTACAAAACAAAATTATAAAAATACTATATCATTACGATTACTTAACACCATCTAAAAAAAATTACAAAGAAACAAATCTCATGACTATTAGACAACTATACATATACAACACCTGCATATATATTTATAAAGTAATACATAACCTTACACACTCACACATCACTTTCATCAACAAAATGTACTATAAATAAATATGCGTCACGGCGTGCTAACCAAATTGCGTTACCGAGGACAAGAACCAATTATGGTAAGAGATCTATCACGTTTTCGGAGGCGCAACTGTACAATAAGCTCCCTAAAGACGTCAAAGAGGCGAGCTCATTTGAAATATATAAGAAGAAACTAACTGCATATATTGCAAGCGGACTTACTCTTTTGGTAAAATAACTAAATTTTCACTTGGACCATACACCATAAACTGCCGCAACTTCTTATAACCGTATTAAATACAAAACTACCCACACCGGGTTTAATACTTTGTTACTACTAATATTGTTCTCATGTAAGTAAGTGATATTTGTATCTTAATGCGAAATAAAGATCTTTAAACCGAACTCCTGTTTTATTCAAAATCTGAGACTGAAAATCGAAACATTATTTACTGGCCCCTTACACTAGAAGGAAAACCAAATCCACGTAAACAACTGCAACTGCAACTGGTGCAGGCTGTCAACAGGACTACTCAACAGGACAAGTGGGAATAAACGGCAGGGAAATAGTACTCAATTATTGAAAACCTTAAAGCTAGTCAAAACTATTATAAAGCACGCAAACATAAACGCATACAGACACACATACGCGTTAACAAACACACATTCACAAATGTTGCTAATGAGTTTAATTGGTTAGATCAATTTTCTATATGGGGGCCTGTATAAGTACAGTGCGAATGATTCATTAAATTAATAATCATTGGCACGGTTGCCAGTGATTATTATTAGCTTCTCACTATGTGTAATTAAGGGCCCAGACATAAATAATTTTAATTGTTCCTTAATGCCTTTTAATTGGAAGCAATAATGTGAAAATAATTAAACCTGTAATTTGAAACTCACAGTAATAAAGGATTGTTTTCATTGCATGGTTATGAGGGTAATAAAAGTGATTAATACAATTGCGAATATTTCGGTTTTGTATTCATATGTGTCACATTTATACAAATGAATAATTAAATTTTATTGTCACTTGAATGTCTTAAAATGGGTTACTCCGGTTGGCACCCATTCCCGTTCTCACCCGTCTCACTAGACCCCAAAATCGATTAATTTGATTTATAGCTTTTTGATACAATTACCTTTTTTTCAACTTGTACCATCGACATAAAAAGTGCTTTAAAGTATGATAATGTTTTTTGATATTTCCGGCAAAAGAATATTAGGTACTTGGTAGGTAAGTTTGTTAGTAAAAGGTGCAGGAAGTGTTAGTGATAGTTAATTCTGTTAGTTATTCTTAGCAATAGTGCGGGTAGTTATTTTCAGTAACAAGCCTCGATATAATTCGGTCACAAACGTGTTGTTAACCTTGTGAACTGAGTTGGTCGCATGTGAAAAACTGTAACCATAACCACATATTTCAAACCGGAACATAATTGCTGTTCAAGAATTAGGTATTACACGGTAGAAATGGTACTAAGTACCATGGCGGGCAGTGGTAGTATCCAGGCAAACTCTTGACTTTTCCACCTACTAATTTAAGTAGAAATTAATCAAGTTGAAATGCTTTTACTCGATAAAAATATTTTCTTACACCGCCATATAAATTAAATCAAATGTAAATTGACAATGGAAACACGACCCAACAAGACTGATGTCTTCACGATGTATTTTAGCTTTTCACTGTAAATTATGAAAGGTTAAAGACAAAGGCTATCAAGCATCAGTCTTAATAGAGTTTTAGCGGCAACCCCTAAAGATGAAGCTACTTCATCAGTTATGGAGGTCTCTTACACATACAAGGGCTTTGGACCTCTCCAGTGGATACCTAGAAACATTGTTTTTTGAATCAGTTTACAGGATTACATATTTGTCAGGTAATCTGAGCATATGTATTTTTTATATACGAGCGAAACCCGCGAATTCTGCAATAAAAAGTAGCCTCGATGTTGTTCTACATCCTCCTCTATCTCCCAGTGAAAGTTCCATAAAAGTCCGTTCAGCCATTCCGGAGATTAGCCCGGACAAACAGACAGACAGACAATTTTTTTAATCGTTTGTTTGTTTAATATCATATTAAATATCTATCTATATGAACTGCAAAAGACACTGTTATTTTGGAATCACAAACCGTTCAATTTTTATACGTATAGATTTCAATAAAACGTAAGTCATTGCAAAATTTTATAGAGACTATCTGTAATTTAATTTATGCGCCGGAAACGTGTATGTTCTCGGGTGATAAGTGTGCCATTCCGCAACACAGTGGATCAATAACTCTCTGTATCATCATAATCTTGCTTGTTCACAAAGATGCTGTACCAATTAAGAACTTTTACTTCTTGGTATTCGAGACAGCACATTTCATGGCAGTACTTAGATATGAATTTGAACCTATAATACCACAAAGGCTTTTATTTAGCTTCACGAAAGAACAGAATAGGTCATTTGTGTCGGAGAGTGGTAGATATTCAGGTGAGTATGTCGTTCTGGGCAGTCTTGTGAGCCAATATTTTCCTATTTCCCTTTTCTTATTCGTCCGGTAAGGTATCGGTAATGCCTTTATTGTTATTGATGTCCAAAGTTCTGGATGATCACGTACAATCAAGTGAATCAAGCAAACGATAACGACAGCTGTTTATTTGTTTGCTATTTACATACTCGTAAATAAAGGTCCGGAACCGCAACGTTGGAATTTAATACTGGCGTTGTGTTGTCTACCGTTGTTCAGCCAGGTACACAGACACCTCATCCTTAATAATCTAACCCATTAGCTTGGGTTGAATAAGGATCTTGTATTCCTAAACAAAATTATCAACTCCTTATGATAACAAGAAATTTTGAATTAATTCCATGAAATTTTCATTTCAGGATTCTCAACATGTGACCGAAACTTATCTTACTTCATCTATAGCAGTAGCTTGAAGTTCCTGTTAGTCATATTTATCTACTGCGAGATGTGGCACGTGTTCTCGGTTCCGTTAAAGTTAGACGAAGTCATTGAAAGTTTTAATGTTGTCGTCCTTCAGTTTAGTGCGCTGTACAAATATAAGCAGTTGGTAAATACAGATTTTTTTATAGTCTTGGGATGACAAACTAATAAGAAAGTTCCCAAATATGAAATTATATTACAGTCAGTTTGCAGTGGGTTCACTATGATCCGTTTTAACAAGTCCGACGGATTGAATTTTTACCGAGATAATGACTAATTAATTATATTTTATACATCAGGTGGGATTATTGTCCAGCGGTATCTTATTTAAAAAAATATATCACTCAATCTATTTTATTTTTGTTTGTACACAGATAAGTAACAAGCGCAATTTTAACGATTTGGCAGCCGCAATGGAATCTCCCTACTTTGACGTATCGACACCTGGACGTAGAAAGATTCTCGAAGTATGGCAGAAGCGAAACGATTTGTACTTTAGAATAATTCTTGGTTTTGGAACTGGGGCCTTATTAGCATGGTAAGCATGGGACTCATATACACACGTTACACGATATTTACAGCCCAGTTAAGTAGTTTCATACTGCGTTAGATATGAAATACAACGAAGAAACTTGAAAAAAGTTTGAATAAAAGTAAAAGTGTAAGTAAACCGAGATTAAGTTCCCGGAGTTAATATTACTACATAATATAATTAATTAAGCATACAGGATATTTAATTATGAAGGTTTCAGTATGAGTTGACGGCTAGTGGCTAAAGACGCCACACAAACCCCTCAGGACTTAATGGAGGGTTCCGAGAGAGATTCAGATGTTAATTAAACTTAGATCATTGTAATTTGCGTTTAAACTTTGGGAAGATCCCTAAACTAACGTCTAGTGTATTAGATTTATTAGTCTAAGATGTTCGACATTCGCCAGTCATGGATTCAACACTCAGTTCTTAATATTTTATTTGTACACAGCTAGTTGACGACCCGCTTCACTTCGGGAGACTTGTTATTTACGTTACAAATATTACACTACATGTTACCTATCCCATTTCTGCAACATTTTCATTAATGCTCCGCTCCTATTGGTTTAGTAGTATTTTGTAATTCGAGCCAGTAGGTCTTTTAATTACCCCTTCAAATAAACAAACAAACTCTTTAGCTTATAGAGATATTATCGATTATGAAGTCGGTTATTTTTTTGTAAGAAGTTTGTTAATGTGATTCTCAAAATCTGATTTAGCCATTCCATTTGCCATAATAATAAGACAATCATTTTCCAGGCACACCTATCCTATGGTAGATGATTTGGAGTACAACCTAATGATACCTATCAAAATACCATACGACTACCGTACACCGTTCTTCTACCCCCTGACGTACGCCATAGTCCTACTGTTATTCTCAAACATAGCGTACTTCGTGATGCTCAATGACCTCATCATGCAAGCTCATGTTATGCACTTACTCTGTCAGTTTGAAGTACTGAATGACTGCTTCAGAAATATATTACAGGATTGCTGTGACGAAGGCGAAGGTGAGTCGATTTTCAATTGGCTGTCTACTTGATCCAGTGCCAGCCTAAATTTGGTCTACAGCAGGGGTCCAGAAAATGACTTACTAAATAAACTTATGTACAAAAAATACAAAATTACAAATATTTCCTTTTCTTTTTGAGCGTCTTACAAAAATGGAGCTTCCCATTTTTAGGGTTCCGTATCCAAAGGAATTACTGAATTTTAAAGCTTGTTGTCTGGTCCCATAAATGAAGAGCGATATCAGTCGATCAGCTTTTAAAGTATTTCTACTTGTTTATGTTGTTTTCTTAAGCCTTTTGTTAAGAATTATTTTACTTATATCCAAACTATGGGTATAGCCAAATGAAATAAGTGTGGGTGAACAAACATGGCCTTTCGGAAACAGACCGTCAACCCGGTACATCCAAGCACTGATTGTGTTATCATTGTTATCATGTCGAGTACGTCGGGTGGCCAGCGATCTAATTATGCAAGCCTATGTCGTGCGTCTCGTCGGTTTGCCGCGCTAGCTGATTGCTTCATGAATACATTGCCGGCGTTGGCGTAGATCGAGGCACAAGGACCTTGGCAGACTACTGTCTTGATAGTTTTACTACCAGGGTAATATTGTAAGGTCTGTTTTTATACCCAGAAATGAGATTTATATCACCTTGTTGGATGTGTGCAGCAGTATAGTGGTAGTTGTACGCTTGAACAGAGGGGCCTAATTGTGTATCCTCCATGTCCCTCAAATTTTCAAGAATTATGTGCTTATCCTAAATTATTGCTTGCTTTGGTGAAGGAAAAAATGGTGAGGAAACCTGTCATAATGATTTCTAAGGTGTGTGAAGTCTATCAATTCACACCTAGTGTGGTGAACTATCCTTTGTGCCTTTAATCCAGTAAGATGAGACCAGACCCCAGCAATGGGGTAGTTATATGTTGCGATGATGAACTTAATGTAATTCCAGAAATCAATTTACTCAGCCACAACTTACTGTTCATGACTGAAGATTTCAAACAAAAGTATATTAAGAAAATAGATAATCTTATTAAACAACACCAAATGATTTTGAAGTAAGTATTGAGTTTACTTATGCTTAGCTTTTATAATACGAGTATGAGCCCACACAGTTAGTTAATTAGTGTACACAATAAAGTCTATACTGTGTTATTTTATACAAACAAAAGAGAATTGGGACAAACAAACTTTATTACCTGGAAGCTCTTAGATTCCAGAACCTGACATATAAATATTTCTTCACGTGTATACATACATAAATATAATAAATATGTATTTTCAGTAATGTTTTAACGCTGGGGGCGTTACTGAGCGGACCAATGTTAGCGCAATTGGGTGTGAGCACTACCATCATTTCTTTTATCGGCTACCAGGTAGCAATGGTAAGCAAATCACGAATATTTTACTTCCCTTAATAAACGTGGTGTGGTGTGGCCGAGGTAATAAATAAAGGTTATTTTCGGGTCGTGAATGTTAATGTTATCTTGTGTTGTTAATATGTCAAACTATCTTACTCGTTAGACTAAGAATCTCCTGGGATTGTTTGAAGAAACTTGGTAACATGAAAGAAAAATAGGATTTTCCATTGTTTCAGAACACGGGGAATTACACAAAAAGTCTTATGTGTACGTTATTCCTGGGCTACAACATGTCGGTACTTTATATTATTTGCAGATGGTGTGAAGAAATAAAAACACAGGTAAGTTTTCCACGGCCACATGCTGCTAAACGAGAACTCATGAACTTAATTATTATGTCACCAAATGGTGAAATTAATAGATATCTTAAAGTATAAAAAATACTTGTTAACATATCTCTTGAAATAAAGAATACGTGGTACCGAAACCACCAACACAAAAGGAATCACCGAAAGAGAAGACTAGAAAGCAAATACTGGGCTCTAAAGCCCTCAGTCGAAACATGACAAACCGTTTAGCGGCTGCTAAAACCACGAGAGTAATAGTTATACAGCCGGGATTTAGACCTATCACCAAGTAGAGATCGTCTTCTCTTACCTCTTAACATCCTGATATTCTGACATGGAGTGGATGTCAGTATTCTTAGCCCGCCCGAATACGTCCAGAATACTAATTTAGTGTGGTAAATACAAGACTTACCTCTCTCTAAGTGCTTACAAGGTACTCTGTGGTAAATACTGATCTACTCTGCTATTTGCTTAAACCTGTGCTCCGTACGGCCGTACCGCCCGACAAATTGCTACTCATGTTTGATGTGTTCCACACAATCAGTGGCGATTCCTGGTGTTTATAATTGGGGTGGCTCCAGCTTTTGTTATATAGGGTGTTTATGTCTAATAACTATAGTGTAGTGTTAAGTGCGCATAACCGGAAAAACCATTTCTTCAGACGGACAATCTAACAAACTTGCAGTCTTTCATTAAGAAACCTACTTTGAAATCGCAAATAATAATTGCTTTTTACAAAAAAAATAACCGACTTCAATCTTGATAAGTAGAGATAACTCAAAAGCTACTCGCCAGATGGCGCTCAATTCAACATGTAAGTGTAAAGTTCTCGTCGCTACAAATTAATCAAGCCCAAACACTAGATAACTGCAGTAAATCGTTGAGGAGTTCCCTCGACTGTCTTTCGGCTTCATCAGATCGACTCCAGATCTTCATGAAATAGTAGCGCTTTAACATGAACAAACACACTAGTTGTCCATACAATTTTCAAAAGTTCCCCTCGATTTCCCTGAGATGCCATCATCAGATCCTGGTGTCCTTATCACGGGACCCCACTGCGCATAGGTATCTACTTTAGATTAAAAAAATAATTATCAAAATCGGTCCATAAACGACGAAATAATCGCTGAACGTACATAAAAAAAGCATATATACGGTCGAATTGAGAACCTCCTTCTTTTTTGAAGTCGGTTAAAAAGAAATTTCATACAATTTGACATTTTTATTTTTGTATGAAATAGCTAATGTTTTTTCGCGATTTTAGGGTTTGTCCCATAGTGAAAGTCCATTTTCCACTATCAACCGTTTTTCGGCAAACGATCTCGTCGTGAAAGGTCTTTCTAAAAGTTCTTGTATCACAGATTTTGTTGAATCACTCATAATTTCATGTCATTTCATTATAAACTAATTACCTACAAAATAAAAAGTAAATTAAATCAATAGAAAGATAGAAACCGTAATCACAAATCTACACTATCACGAAAAACATGCGAAAACTCGTTAGGTAATGCGCCATTCCCAGCGCCAGACCCGCGTTTCAAACTCAGTGATACCACAGTATAATTTTACTATGGTGATACTAAGCGATCGAAGAGGCGCGGGCGGCGCGGGCCAACGACTTTGTATGGACTAGGCATGCGCTGGCAGGAGCGCATCGCTCGCCTCGGCCGCGCTCGGCGCCGACCGAACGCGAAGACAATCGCCGCGAGTCGCGTTCGTGATAGAAGACCGCAGCCCGCAGCCGCTCGTAAAATGTAATTATTGTACTTAGGTCTAAATAATTAGGTTGTAAATATATGATTTTTTACATTTTATTTAATGCTTAAAATTTATGGTATGGCGCCGCCATACGCGCCATCTTAGAGAAATCGCCACTGCACACAATGTTTACATATTGCAGCATTGCAGTTTATATTGTTGGACAATCTGTTTCCAATAAAGATCAACATTGCTCAGTCACTTCTGTTATTATATTGTCCGTAGTACATTTTTTTCATATTGTCAATTTTGTTTTTTTGTTACCATAAAATCAGTGAAATCCAAAATAGTACCATAATAGTACCTAGGTCGTTTCTGGGATGATATAAAATTACCAAACAGAAATAATAGCTGAACAGAAAGTCATAAGAATTTCCCCTGCCAAAAATCGTCCAAGAATCTCTAATGCGTCTAAAGAAATAACTTCAAAAATGTATAAATCATTGTTATGGGGTCTCTTGGACTTTGTCTTAAATATCTTCAGTGTACAAATAGTAGTATATGTAATTCATAGATAATTTTATAAGTATACTAGCGAACCGCCCTCGCTTCGCTTCGGGACCCGTAAGTATCAGCCGCGTAGGTCTCGCTCCCGTAGGAATTTCGGGATAAGCTCCCGATCCCGCGGGATTTTCGGAAAGACAGCCTTGTTACTTTTATATTAATATGTTTGTTATGAAGCTATACCCATACTCGTCGAAGTTTTTCCCGCGTAAAATCGGATCCCGCGGGATTTCCGGGATAAAAAGTGTCCTGTGTTATTCTGGGTTATAAACTATCCGTGTACCAAATTTGATCCAAATCCATTCATCCGTTTTTTCGTGATTGAGGACCAAACATACAAATCTTCACATTTATAATATTAGTAGGATGCCACAGAATTCGCATTGTGCGAGTATTTTTGGCGCGCGAAAATGTTTAATGAATTTTTTCACAACTTCTACAGAGCAGTTGAGTGGAGGGAGTTTTTCCCGTGTAAATCTCGATCTCGCGGGAAGTCCGGAACAAAAAGTAGCCTATATACTGCTCCATAACCTTCTCTACCTTCCACTGAAAGTCCCATAAATATCTGAACCCGCGACCTATTTCCCGAATATGAGTTTTTCCCGCGTGAATAAGGATTCCACGGAATTCCGGGATAAAATTATCCTGTATATTGCTCCAAAACTGCCTCTATCTCCCAGTGAAAGTCCTATAAAAATGAAACTCGCACCTTCGCGCATAGTAGTTTTTCCAGCGTGAATCCTGATTCCGCTGGAATTCCAGGATAATAAGTGGCCTATGTTTTGCTCCAGAACCTTCTCTATCTCTCAGTGAGTCTCACAAAAATCTAAGCCCGCAACAAAAATGACAAAACTTAAGTCAACTCGAATAAACACTGCACCTCTAATTGTACCAACTTTATCCCCATTTTTGCATCCTTTGCTGGCTATTTTTTAAATACTGATTTTACATTGAAAATTACTTATTTCACTGTAATAATTTTTAAACATGGGGTTAAAATCATTTTCAGTTTAGTCAGAAAGTTACCTTAAAAATTTACAAATTCCCGCATTCTTTTGTGTTTTTTTTCTTTTCCTTACAAAATATCGAAAAACTGAGAAACACGTATTCTATTAATTTAAGTGATAACCCTTTGTTGCAAATTTGAAGTAAATCGGACGACGTTATAAAAAAATTCCATACAAACTTTAGTCACCTATCCCTAGGGAACCTAAATATTATTCGAAAAAAAAAGTAGCCTATAATAGACACCAGTATATAGGTAATAACTTTACCAAGTTTCAATGAAATCCATCCAGTGGTTTAAGCGTGATGATCGGTCAGACAGACAGACAGACAGACAAACAGACAGACAGACAGACAGACAGACAATAAATAAAAAAAATATAATTTTGAGTTCTATCTCGATATGTAAGTGCCCCTTAGTCGAAATTTCAAAAAAATATTCAATGTACAGAACACGTGCTCCTACAGTTTTATTATAGTATAGATAAGACTTTTGATTATACATTTCAGAGCGAGTACACTGGCGAAGCAGTGTATTGCTCTGGGTGGGAGCGTGGTGCAGCGTCCATGTTCGGCCTCAGGTCTCGTCTGATGCTGGTCATCACGCGAGCCAACAAGCCGCTCGTTCTCTCAGCGGGCGGAATGTATGAGCTCTCTCTCGCTTCGTACTCCAATGTAGGTTCTCTTGCTCTTTATTTTATGTCCAGGATCATTGAAAAAGTACAAAACCAAGGAAAATTTTTAGAATGTTATCAACAAACTTAACTCATTTGCGTATTAAACTAATGTCATTTTTATCAAAATTATTAGCGACACTAATAAAATATTTTAATTATTTTACTATAATAGGCCTCATGATCTTTTTGTCGATATTTTAACGCGATGGATCTCAATGTCACGCGGACCGTGAACGTATAAATTATAAATTTCATCTAAATATCGCTATAAAATTAAAAAAAAAGATCGTAAGTAACTAACTACTAGTACTAAATTTATACAAACGTGTATTGTTTCAGATAATAAAGACATCATACAGTGCGCTGACACTGCTATTGAGGCTGCGTCATGATTAGAGCTTATCAGCCTATCAACAGCTGGTGCCTTGGTACTCGCGGGCGTGTAGAACTAGAATTGTAGAGATAATATAACTATCACAAATATAAACATACGAAGAATTTAGACGAAAGCACTGTATTCACAATTATTTATTATGTAATAAACTGTGAAACAAGTTTTTTTTTCTATACGTAAATGAGGACCAAATGACCAGAGCCGATGTTGCTGGATAAGAAAGAAACCTTTGAAACCATAGAAGATAAACAGGCTGAAGTAAATGTTACATGCTAAGCTAAGCTAAGCTAAGCTACAACCCACTAATGGCCCACTACTGAGCACGTGTCTCTCCTCATTACTGAGGAGGCCTAGAGCTTACTCCACCACGCTGCTCCAACGCGGGTTGGTGGAGGGGTTAGTGGCCAACCCAGTGTCGAAAGTTTTCAAGCCGCCCGAAGGCCTCCGACATGCCTTAACGACTGCTATCAATCGATAACAACCGGGACCGACGGCTTTACGTGCCCTCCGAAGCACGGAAGTGCTCAAGATGTCTTGCCACTAGGTCACCCATCCGACTACCGACCGCGCCCGCTGTTGCTTAACTTCGTCGATCGCTTAGGATCGACGCAAGCCGCCGGGCTATGAGCTCTTCAATGTTACATGGGTTACATCTAAGTGATATATTAATATAATATTTATATAATAAGCTCAAAAATTATAAAAAAAAGTCTTGCACCGTGTTCTAAATATTTTTTAAAATGTTAACACTGACAATATAAAACCTCGTCCTTTGTTTTTTTTTATCAACCATCTAACTATTCTCAAATATGGTCTACTCGACAGTCTGTATCTGCATGGTCCAATGGTCAGACTGGTCCAATTTGGATTGGTCAGGTTTCGTAAATCCCTTAAAGTTTTTTGTTTTCCTTCCTCATCCAATATCTCCTTACTTTATTGCACTACTTTCTGCTAATGTTGCTACTTTTTGCAGGCTCATTCTGGCAGGTTTACCTTTCTTAAGTATCGATTTTTCGGAAGCAAAGGATTACTAAATAAATAAAATATGATTAAAAGAGAAAAGGGTACAGGACTACCGTTTAATTGAGAAAGACCAAACAAAATAATCATTGCATGACTGGCGTGACACTGTTTCGATTTTAGGTACCTAAATGAGGAGCATCAACTTGTTTTAGCCCAGAGTCGTTAGATTTAGAAACGAAAAAAAAAATTGTAACAGGGTGAAACATATAATTATTTAGTTTGCCATATTTTTCAGGAAATTGCGATATACCACTTTTTACTTAAAACCCCCACTCACCCGTAAATTATTTTTCGTTTTATTTTTGTCCGTTTCCAATGGGCTTCCTCTTGTTACTATTTTTTTGTACTTTAGCTCGTTAACAAAGTTGGTTGTCCAGCTACTGTAAAATGCTATAAGCTTATTGCTTTAATACTATTACTTTTTTTACTAAAAACCGTCCTCATGAACTAACCATTTCTAACCATCACCAACCTATTCTATCCCAGAATAAGACTCTTCTTATTTTGGGTCGATTGCGGGTGTCATGGACGGCGGCGAAAGGGTGTCATGATTAGTGGAGCTTAATTTCTTAAAAAAATGTCTCTGAACCAGTGAATCCATAAATCTTGACATAAATTACACGAAAAAAAGTTTCAAGAAGCAAACTGCGTACTAACTTATTACCTAGGGAAAGCTGTGAGGGCTTTTACCGTTTTACACGTTTCAAAGGGTCAAATTACCAAACTTAAATTGAACGCTCCGTTTAATATTCCGATGTAAAGAGTACTATCGTTTTCGATTACTGGAACAACAGTCTCATCAATTCGATCCGCTGCGATCCTTTGTGTTCCACTAACGGGAAACCTTTTAACGCTTATTAATTAACAGTGGATTCCGGATCACATATCAATAGGAACAGTTGAAACTACTTAGTTGAATTGTCTGTGTGAAATGCAACTGACAAATAAATGAATATACCTACGGCTTCTGTGTTCTCTTTATATCGTGACTCTCATGTTATCCCGTCATGTACCTAACTGTTTTCAAAAGATGTGCGGAGGAGTTTGATTCGGCGTTTCTTATCCATATTTTAAAAATTCAATCGGTATTTAATATGCCTAAATATATGTATAAAAAGTCACGATCATAATTTTTTATTGTAATAAGGAATAGAGTTTGTCACGGTACCTGGACAGTTTTTTATGTAAAAAATGGAACATCGAGAAGAATTTATAGGGTTATGATGGGTGGAAATATTTGTAAGGTAATATAATCACAATATGGCAAAAAATTAACTTTTTACCCAAAAATACCGACTTCTACATCCACCAGGAGATAACTGAAAAACCAATTGTCAAATGTCGCTCTTTAAACCAAACGAGCAGCGAAAGCTTTCGAAAAAAATGAATCATACTTAATATATATCTAATCGGGAGACTCAGTAAATCGATAGGGGATCAGACATAAAAAATACAGTTAAAACGAGAACCTCCTCCCTTTTTTGAAATCGGGTAAAAAGGGGTTCGCGAGATAAATTACGGAAAAGTAAAAAGGGATAATATGTCTCCTGACTTAGTGCAACTGCGGAAATATGGCTTTATTAAAGGAGGTGTTATTGTTAAGGCTTACTAAAGTCACCATTACCCACGTCCGCCCTCGTTCATTATTAGCATCAATTCAGAAGATCGAACCGTTCGTAATAGTATCTTCAAAAGAAAATATTAGATTCCGACTTTTAGAAAGATTTTATAGGATACTTAAGGCGCTTACGAAGAATGAGAGAGATATAATGCTTAGTTTTACTAGTTACTAATACGTGCGTCAGTTATCTATCTGTATTTTGTGCTGCATTTTGTAATTCTTTATTTCACTAAGTATTCTGTATTTTGTAATTGATAGCGGTTCTATCTATGGTTACGTTCGGGACTAGTTAGCACAAGTGCGAATTGGTAGACTTCACTGGCCCCATAGGCCCCTAGGCACTTAGTCTTAGGCACTCACTTGGCTCTTCCTGCTTTGATGAGTACAATATGTAAATGGTAGAGTTCACAGGCCCCCATAGGCCCCTAGGCACTGAGGCTTAGGCACTCACTCGCTTTCCCTGCTTAAACGTGTGCAATATGTAAAGCATGTACTCAGATCGAATTTAGCAATGATAGGTATATTGATATAAACAAAATAAAGTGTAACATAACAGTATGGTAACGTGATACATTCTATCTGTGCAATAACTTTAGTGATTGCATTTGGACCGATAACGTAACGGGTGCATCGACCTATACCTTATGTATTACATACTGTTACACTTTTTATATCCATCCAATATTAAATTTGTATGATTACTTCTTTGTACGTTATTTAAACAAATTTTGCAACCTTAATCGGCTTGTTAAAAATAATTATGATTTTTTGTCGCGGAAACTCGGCCAACTCTATGGGAACTTACATCATTATAGGTTTATTTATTAGTAGGTACAGCTACGACTATTCCCAAATTATTTTTAAATTTGGTCTCTTTGATGGTTGGTCATTTCTAATTGTGCCTTAAGGCTTAATGAAAAGCGTTGTCAGTCGAAAAGGAAACAATAAACCGCTTCTTGAAGGACCCCCTGACATAGAAGTATGGGAACACCGATGGAAGCAGTTTGCTCCATAGTTTACACGTAGACACGTGGGAGAAAACGACGTGAAAACCGAACTGTGGATGAATGCTAGATACTTAGATAGAGATTGTGTTGGTTTGGGAAGTTTTAAAGTAGAGACTGAAGAAGGCTATCAGCTGTCTAGTAACGCTATGAAATTGCTATCT
The DNA here is from genome assembly GCA_905404135.1 of Hesperia comma. Taxonomy (NCBI): domain Eukaryota; kingdom Metazoa; phylum Arthropoda; class Insecta; order Lepidoptera; family Hesperiidae; genus Hesperia; species Hesperia comma. The sequence goes on along the minus strand of FR990021.1, from coordinate 5,413,072 downwards.
AATTGCTATAATGCAACGAAGTTTAGTAGGTACGAAAAGAGGAAAGAAAAGCTAGGGAAGGAAGCGGTGTGTTCACGCGAGATAACGTAAGAGCCAGATAGGATTTTATGTCAAGAGGATTTCAGCGCCTACGAATCTCACATAACTCGCAACCTGTTGGTTCAAGTATCTTGCTTGGAATATCTCCTCTTTGAAAAAAACTACGAAAAGAAAAGTAATTTTTGGTAGGTATAAAAAGTATAATTAATTATTAGAAAATAAAAAAACCGGACTGCGACAAATAACCATAAGGTTTTTATTAAAAATCTTATTTTCACGATCTTTAATTTGATACCCATAGGGCTAAGGTAAGAAAAAATTCTAACCTGGATAGGTTTGTTTCCCACATTCTCCTCCTATTCTGCATTTGCAGGCGCCATATTGAAAATTTATTTAGCCTAGGTTCCTTCCTACCACAATTCTGAAAAATTCAACGACACCTCATATGTCAAAATCCGTCTAACCGATTATCTGTAGGGCACGCCAAGGAAATGGAAATACAAACATACATATACGCTCAAAAAACATAATCCTCCTTCTGACGCAGTCGGGTAAAAACGTCTTCAGGCTAGCTTCCATATAAAGAAGAAGCCCATAAGTTGGAGTAATCTGTCGATCACGGCAAGTCACGGCTCGGCGGCGCTCCAACTGAACTGGTTCGTGAGAACCTAGTATAGACTGAGTCTAGGTACAAACATAAAATAATACTGTGCTGTGTGTATGTACACTTAGCCCGTGTGCCGTACTGATACGATGATGATATTTAGCCAGCGAATATTTTAAGTCAATTATGAAATAAACTCTATAATTATGTTAAACATACAAACTATCATCCTCTTTTTCAAGGATTTTGAGGGTTGATTTTTGAAAATAAAAGTAGCCTATGTTCCTGCGCCTTCAACTATCTTCATTTCGAATTTCATCTAAATTAAGTCGGTTCAGCCCTGAAAGCGTCACACACAGAGACGGATTTTCACATTTATGATGTCGGCGGTAACTTCTAATCGCTATTATAGCTCCCTAAAGTTTTACACCAAATTCTAAAATCACTTATAGGAGCATAAATACAAAAATGTATATAAAACAAATCCGTATATAAAATGTTGTATTCGTCCGTGTATGGAAGACCGCCGCCGGCATGGACTTACATTTCAATTACCGATTTGTTCGCGATTACTTCTTACAATGATCGACGCGGTCAGTAACCCGCTTAAGGCACCGCAACACCACTCTGCATGCGAAATATTGTGATCATTATGATAGCACTTATACCAGTTGAACCGGCAGAAAATGATATGGAATACCTACATTAATTTAAAGGTAAAACTTCAGTAAAGCGTAAAGGCCCTCCATAAATTAGGTACTACGTACCTTAAAAGGGAAAGGGGGTCAGTCGTCAACGAAATTTGACATTGTGCGTCAAGAGGTAGGGGGATAAAAACTTTGTGATGTCCTATGTAACATCTAAAATATTAAAAGGGCAATTTATGTATATGTAAACAAAAATCGTTACAAAATTGCTAACTCGGTTGATATCTGTAAGGTTTATAACGATAACATTTAAATAACTAGAGTCAGTGGGTGTTTCTGACCTGTGACGTCATTTTATGGATGTTCACTTAATTTGTATTACCAAAATACTTTAGAAAAGTAAACCATGATCTAATGATCCGTCTCGTGCAATGGTTACAAGGCTGGACTGCGACTGGAATGGTTCGATTCCCCGTGAGGGTGAAAACATGGTGAGTTTTTCTTTTGGGTGTGTGTATTGATAAATTAAAAAAATAGATAAGCATTTTGACGGGGGTTTTGCCTGTAGATGGAACTTGACTTGAGAATCATCTGTCACATTCTACCTAAAATAGTATATTTCGGATCGTCTCAACAATATAATGCTCAATAAAGAAGTATTATAAGCTATGCAACTACATACATACCTAAAAATACTTTAGACATCAACTTTAGACATCGCTGACGATAACACGTGTACCTACTAGGATACTTACATTTTAATGTAACCGAATGTTTGTAAACAGTTTTGGGTTATAAGGATCTCCATTCGTCTTGAGTTCGGGCCTACATCCTTTACTCTAGCGCTGCTGAGGGACGGGGCTATCGTGTTAAACTCCTGTAAATAATTCTTTATTGGGTTCTTTATCACCTAGTCCATCCTGATGGTAAGTAATTACGACGGCGTTCAACTCGTAATTGCCTACCATTCTGCTAAAATTATTGCCGATGTTCGGCCACAATATCGGAGAATAAAATATAACGTGGTACCCAGCTTCATTTAAAGATGTTGACTTGTCGGTGATGTCTTTATATGTCTTCCTTTTGATATATTCACTCTAGCATCAAGCAAGGATAGGACTTCCAATACTACTAATAAGACTGGGAGGGTAAACGAAAATCTTGTTTTTGTTATCTCAGGATTCATTGTCATAAAATTGGAAGCAACGAACAGAAAAAGATTGGAAGTCAGGAAATTGGAATCATTGGATAGAAAGTATCATTATAGCCTTCCTGGATAACAAAAACAATAAAGTTCTATCAGGAATATATAGAATAAAGATAACAAAAACTATGAATGTTATTCTATTATAAACTATATTACTACCAAGGGGCGGTCAGAGAGGTCCTTTTGCGAAAATAACGTAATGTCACAGCTGTTGCCAATTTTACGGTTACGCATCTTTGCGAGCGCGTCCTTTTTGGCAAAATATATTCCGATAGAATAGAATAACCTTGATAAGGCGATATTGTCTTAGGTATAATATTATTGAGGGCAAGAGAAATAATTTTAAATAGATTTCGGCTCCGATATTTATAAGAAATACCTACCCTTAATTTTCAATGGATATCCATTGAGATACTAGATATGTACTAAAGTGGATATCATGTTCCATCTCCTAAATATTTTTAGTGCTTCATATTAAGGAATATTTAAATATTGTACCATCTATAAATACCAAAGGCAAAAGTTGTCCAATAGGTATGCATAAAAAAATACGTTTAAAATACCAACGATTAGGGTATTAATTTGTTAAAGATATAAAAAATAAAATTTGTTAAGAAAATAAATCCCAAAGATCATTCCTTCACATCGTAAACAATACATCCATATCCTACAGTACTACAGTTACGCGTACGGCCGCACGCGCAACGATTATAAAACAAAAAGCGGGCGCCCGCGCTTTGTTTACTATGACGCATGTGGCATGGAAGCCAATGCAATCTATAAACTGCGGAGTCGTTTACCTTCCTTGCGACGAGACGCCCGCCATGTGCGTACATGCGTAAGCGCACCGCACAGCCGGCAGAGAGGCGGTGCCCGCGGCGGCGCGCGGACGATGGCGCGCTGGCTGTGGGCGGCAATGCTGCTCGTACACACTATCGACGCCTGGAGGCCTCCCGCGAGACCCCTGCGCGTCCCCAACCTCGGGCCCCACGCGAGACACGCGCGCCACGCGCCCGGCACCATCCGGCACCTTCATCTCCTCGGCTGGCACTTGGAACTCACGGAGAACCGGGCCATCCGCTCCCCCTACTACAACGAGTGCCAGTTCTACAAGGGACGAGTGCTGTACGAAGACGATTCTACCGTGACAGTGACCGAGTGTGAGGGACAGCTGTATGGCCTGCTGCAAGTAGGCGGCGAGGATTTCGTGCTGCAGCCGACTCGGTCCGACGGCGGGCATGTGTTGCGCCGCCGCGACGTGTTGCTGGCCGAGCGGCCGGCGACGTATAACCTCACGGGGGACACGGTCGTCGACCTTGACATTGACTTCGAGGATGAGGAGCCGCTCCCGACGCCCCACGTCCGCCCTCGACATAGTGACTCGAGCGTCGATTATTTTCGAACTATGCTCCCAGTCAGTAGATCTATTTCAGGTGTGTAAGTGTGTATGAGATTTGTGGTCGTATTCTGGATACGGGATAGTGCATTATGATGTTGTTGCAGGTGTTAAGGGCTTGTGGCTCGAGGTAGCGATTGTGGCGGATCATACCATGTTGAAATTTCACGGTCGGGAGCGTGTAAAACATTACATTCTGGCTTTGATGAATATCGTAAGTATGCCCGCATTACAATGCAATTGCTGGCCTGCTATTGATTATCGTAACTCAGACAATTTATGTAACACTTTAAAGGTCAGTGCTATCTTCAATGACCCGTCTCTCGAGTCCAACATGACGCTTGTTATCAACAAACTGTTTCTGTACGAAGAAAAGGATTCAGTAATTAAATTTGGAAATGTGAAAAAATCACTTGAAGCTGTGAATAAATGGAACTACAGGCACCTTATGAAATTACCAGCAGGTATGTAACTTATTATTTCAATGTATTTTGTGCACGTTTCTGTGTTTTCTAATACCAATTAGGTACATAGGGGAAAATATGTAATAAAGGAGCATTCATATTTATCAATTTCATCATAATGTGTCATTATGTCATTAATCCATTACAAAAGTGATACTTATTTAAATTCGGTTCATTTGGTGTCTAATCTTATGAATAACTTCGAAAGTTGTAGTAGATGGGTAGGAAAGTGATTTAAAAAATTAGTTTTTAAAAATAAATGATGTAATATTAATTACTTTCTAATTTTAAAAAATAGATTGCGCATCTTGTAGAATTTAAAAAAAATGCCCATAAAAATAACACGTCCGTTTAACATATTAATAACTATTCATTATACCAGATTTTGTCAATTGCCCTCAATGAATAAAATTCAATTTGATTTGATCTGATACGTTCGTTGATTGTATTCCGCTGACGACAGTAAATTTGTGTGCGTTGTTGTTGATTGAAAATGCATTACTGGGAATATTTCGTCACTGTGGCGGTTCCAGTAATTACAAATATAGTAGGACCAGCATAATTTGATAATCTTCGAATTGAATTACATGACCTGGAAACGAAACAACATTGATTGCGCGATTGTAGAGCGTCCTATGTTTGGTCATCTAAAAAAACAAAAAAACGGTCGACTTGTCCGTTCTTTATGAGTCAATAATGTTGCCAAAATAAATGGGTCATTTGGAACGGTTTGTGTAAAATTTCAAAATATATACCTTATATCGAAATAAGTAGGATTTTTTATATTTTATATTGTAAGTAAGGTTATTAAATTGAAAGATAACTTACATACCTAATTAATAATTATACATTTAATAATAGGTGAACTTAAGGGGTAAAATTTATTATTACTACTTAACCATAGAACATAATAATTATAGCTATGCTTACCAGGCTTACCTACACACTTATAAGTCTACTACGAGAGTACATAAACTAAAATGTATACCTATTTGTGAGTTGCTGTTTACTCACAACACAGATAATTTTATCATGCGAAAGTAGAGATAAAATCGCTACATTTACTACCGTCTCGCTTATGATTTCATAGAATTTAACATCAAAGACAATCTCTTCAAAGTAATATTATACATTAAACATAAATTGATAAATAGTTTAAGATAGAACAAGACTCTTAGCACTTCTCACACAACGCTATTTGCAAGCGACTTGGATCCTGTCAATGTAGGAAAGCGATGCGTCTACAATGTTTTGTATTGCATTAATAATTTTGGATTGCGTTGCAGTCGCGTAGCTAATAAATAGCGTAGTGTGAGAAGTGCCTTACTAACAACTTCCAAGTGGACTATCACTTACAACTACTACACTACTACTAATGAACTTACCAACTATAGGTTCTAACATCGGTTGCTAACTGACTAACCTACCTAGTCTCGATTTGAGTCTTATTTTGGGCTGGTCAGAATTGGTCTGGTCAGCAGAGGAAAGGTGGTGCTGCATGTTCATTTGCTAAATTCCACAAAAATAATGTAGTGGTAGGTATACGCTCTACTTACTAATTTACTATCCATCTGCAGGAATATAGCATGTCTGAGTCCTATGTTCTTGAAGCAAATTAAATTTCATACATTTGAATACGTACTACAAAGCATGTACGATTGTGACGATATCGTATTTTTTCTATTTCGTCCTCTGGGGAGAACTTTAAGATCTGCCTCTAGTTTTTGTTGCGCAATAGCAAAGCTTTTGTATTGGATATAATACCTATAAGGATTTCTAACACTTGGTCACCAACTTCTGCAATCCCCATCGTGTTAATCTATGTAAATGGATTATTCAATAAGTAATTATATCATTTTTATGATTTATTTGTAAAGAGCAATAACCTGTACATAATATAGTATATATGGCGCTGCATGCTTATTTCATATCTTGAATCCATAAAAATGTCTGTACTTATCCCAATGAAGGTGTCACTTGCCTATATCTTAGGTATCATTAGCGTATTTGATAATTGCGATAGTTCTTATTTTCGTGGCATCAATCAATGAACGAATAAATAAAAATACAGTCTTCGTCAACAATGGGACAGAACTGTGCCCAACCAAGAATTATGTGATATTAATATATTAATATATTGTTGAATACCTAAAGGGGGAAGTAAAGTCCCTAAATTGGGTCTTGTTCTACTTCGGTCACAATTGCCATGGGCGGCAGCGGAAGAGTGGTGCTGCATGCTCGTTTGCTACCTTAATTCAATAAAAAAAAACTGATTTGTATTGAGCAAACAAACGTAGATATTTATATGCGGAAACTTGTAAATGGTGTATAGATACTTAAGGATATTTAATTATTTAGGATATTATATCACTGTATGTTTCCCAAATAAAGCAAACTAAAATAAAATAAAAATAAATCCGTTGTCTTACTTTACAGTGCTTCCTCGGTTTTTTAGAAAGGTTGTAGTTATAAAAGTTGCCTGGGTAAGGTCTTTTAAGTAAGATCTTCATGAGCCTTGGCTCAGAACGATTGCGTCCTTAACCGGAATAACGCCTCCAGCTCCACCTCGAGCAGAAATCGAAATATTTTTTTTTTCAATTAGTGATTAAAAAGAACAGATTCAGGCTGTGGATATTGTTTATACTAAAAAGCATTAGAATGCGACGCCTGTCAAAATAGATGCGGAAGACCTGCATTATTTTTACCAACCCAGAGCCCAGTTATTGTCCAGTTATCACCCAGTTATTACCTAGTTATTATCCAGTAATTACCCAGATATTATACCTATGAAGTGAGAAATTCTAGGTTACATTACCGACTGGGGCACATGTACTCGTATTTATGTGGCAACTGTCTCATCGTTCTCCGGTTGTCGTTGTCCGTATCTCGTGTTGTCCACACTACAGGCACAGGGACTTTCAGTACAATTGATTTAAAACTTGTATCATCGCGGATTATGCACATTTTTACTATAATACGGGTACTCACGATACGCATCTTGGTATACCGATATTTCGACCCAATGAGGGTAACCGCGTGTGAATTTTCCGCTAGAGGCGCTAGTGAAAAGTGAGGTCTGTCTGTCACTTTTCGCTTGCCTGAATGTCATTTGTCACTGTTTATGTATGGGCGGGCTTTGACAGCAGGACCTCACCTCGCCGGTGGCCCCAACTGGTGAGCACAAAAACAGCGACCCTCATTGCAAGGATTGTGGTCACGGCTGAACTACCAGGGCAGTATGAGTGTATAACGGTTTCCATGTACGTTGCTATGTCACTATCAAACTCAAAGTCAAAATCAGACCTTTGTTGTTGTTTCGCCTTTCTTCTCCTTTTGTAAAGAGTACCTAGCTAAGTATACCTACCTCCTTATTAGAGGAGAAGAAACACGAAACATCCTCCTCACCCCATCTAAACCCATTCCCCTGTCCAGACAGCACGGGCTGGGACGCGACGGTGTGGCTGACGCGCGCGCAGCTGGGCGGTCCATCAGGGTTCGCGCCGGTGGCTGGCGTGTGCACGCGCACGCGCTCCGCTGCCATCGACCGCGACGAGGGACTCACCAGCGCCTTTGTCATCGCGCATGAGCTTGCGCATCTGTAAGTTTTCTACTGCTATTTGAATAGGAGTTAGTTTTTGTGTATGGATAGATTACTGTCCAGAAGCCGTTGCTACTGGACAGTTATCGCTACTTAAACAGGAGCCGGCCGTTTGTTAATATGGCCTTTGTCATCGCGCATGAGCTTGCGCATCTGTAAGTTTTCTACTGCTATTTGAATAGGAGTTAGTTTTTGTGTATGGATAGATTACTGTCCAGAAGCCGTTGCTACTGGACAGTTATCGCTACTTAAACAGGAGCCGGCCGTTTGTTAATATGTATTGAACAATCAGCAGACGCAGTAGCTACTAGACAGTTATACTAGAGCCTACTGGAGCATAGGTACTGGAGCGTAGTTAATGATTATTTTGTTATATGAATAGTCTAAGCAGTCGTTGATGCCTTGTCGTATAAGCCGAAAGAAGATCGAAAGTAAGCTCGCATCCGGAAAACGACAAGCCGTTTATGGCTGACTCCAGGAAAATGGTCGTGGTTAACTAGCCAAGCTTCATGATTACACTTCAAAAGAACTTTTTATTAAGTCGGAGGCTGTCAAACGGCATAGATACTTCTGATATTTTCCACTATCAATTCACCATGGAGTGTAGTGGAGGCGTAGTTCTAGGCCCCTTTAGTTATAATTATTGTATAGAGAACTAGAACATGACCATGCATGCTGAACAAGGCCACAAAGGGGTGCATACCATAATATATTATTATGCACGTTTCCAATTGGAATTATGGAAGATTAACCTAATTTAAATTGACCTGTTTTGTATCGTAACACCATTACCGATAAACGAGGTTAACCAGTTATATTTAATTTATTTATCAATAATAATTGTTATTTCATATCCCTGAACCATTTCATTTCATTTATTCGTGCACTGTAATGATAGCAAGTGTTAACAAATTAAATACAGGTAGATCGGTATACTCATTATTATTTGCACACCAAGAAACATAAACTAGATTAATAGATCGTAGTTTAAGAGTAAGAATCTATAAAATCCCTCCATCCATGTTTAAATGTACTATAAAAAAGCCGAAGATTTAAAATATACCATAAATATAGAGCTGCGCTATCTTTGAAAATATCACGGCACAGAGATAGATTAAAACATAAAAAATATCTGTGTTGAAAGTGAAACGTTAGAATCCGGGAGAATTCAAATTATTAAACTGTGATACACAAGTTTTATAATAAAAGTATCGAAAGGAAACCACATAAATAAAACGTCATAAAAACGAATGCTTCAAAGTATCTTGCATAATATTTTATTTACGCAGCGTTTTATTTCCATCGGACGGTCTTTTCTATCAGACCGAGGTATTTGGTTTTGTAAGTAAAACTTTCCTTTTAAAAATACGCTGGGCAAAGTATTTTATTTTAGAAATACTGAAACTGTATTCGTGAAAGCACGTAACGTTGCCAAAGCTTGTTTTTACTTTTTCAGTAACTGAGCTAGTTTTTCTATTAACTTGAGAGAATGGTAAAAGACTGATGTAATATTTTATATTTTTAATGTTGAAATTTGGTGCATAATAATATTTAGCTTGTAATACTAATAACCCACTACTAAGCACGAGTCTCTCCTCATTGCCTCTACACATACCTAGAGACTACTATCACTAGAACCCATCCACCTCCTCCTAACCCATATTTATTTGATGCCTGAAGCGATGGCTATTTATAAGCCTTAATTGAAGACGAAGTTACATGACTTTCTGAAGCGAGGGTTGGTTAGCTATTTCGGAATAATCCCAAGTCCAATGTTGAAAGCAACGGTCGTAAAAGAACACTAAAAGTGTGCCGCCGGGTGGTAAGCGTTATGAATGTTGGTTTGCCGGTACTCTCTGTACATCTTTCCTCTTCATAAGTTAATAATAACTATGGGTTGCACATTTATTATTCCGTAAGCTTTTAGCTACCTACGTCTATGGGTTTGTCGGTAGTTCTTAACTATCATTAACATTAGATAAATAGATACTTCACCACATTCTTGTCTCAATGTGAAAAATTTAACGCATAAAATAAAAATACCATTTTTACCTTCATTTAATACAATGTCATTATCGTGAGAATTCTTGAAAGTTAATCAAGCTAAGCCGTCTTTAGCAGAAACAGTTGCTATTAGTATTATGGTAATTAATTTTATCAGTCTGTGGTGAAACTGTGCCAACTCGGACATAATTCTATTTTCAAAGTACCAAATTTTTGAATTGCATGTTATTTTCGGAGGATTTGATTTATGAAATAAAAATATTGACAAAAGCAATTATATATATATTATATTCTACAAACGCATTTGTAGTCTTTAGTAGTCGTTAGTCGACGGCATCCATCGATGTTGAAATCGACTAGTCGACGACGACCGATAGTTATCACTTTAGACTAATCGATCGGTCGACGTCGATTTGTCGATTCCATCATCGATCGATGGCGTCGATCGACGATTGATCGATTGGTATGGTAACACCCTAAGAAAGTTAATTTAAATACATCCTTCAACTGCACGCTGAGAATCCACCATGGTAACAATTAGGCCACACGGCGATCAAAAGTCGTTTCGATCTAATTACATAGACCATGGACTAACAAATAACATTATCGATGTAACAATAATCATTGGTAGAAGAATCGGTATGAAATATGAGAACAATAACAATATATCGACAGTAGCCGGTATGGTTAAAATTTTATTCTTTACATTAACAATGGTGTCATGAATCAGAACAATGACATAAGAAAAAGGGAGACAGAATCATACTATCTTCTGTATTGCATGCGTGACGGTTTTTTTATGACACTGAAGAACATTGTTGGCAAATTCTTCTTGTGTCACTAACAATCGTACAATCGTGCTATCTCACGTTTGGCACGCTCACCAGAGGTCTTTTTTTTCTGACGTCTATGGATGCGTACATATTTTGCGTTGTGACACATTTGGCCTCAGAAGATGAGTTAAAAATCATGACACTTACATTTTTTGTGTTGTGTGACACATCTGGCCTCTGTGTCTATCTTGCTGCCATTGTTATACAAGGAAACACACGTATAATTTACTGACGAAACACACGCTGCGGTTGCTTTGTTGAAAGCGTAGTTCATGGTTAAAATTGCGTTTATGTTTGTTTATATTATATTTGTAGAAGAACATTTTCGAATTAGTCATCGTAGTGACTAACAGTTTTCACATATCAGTCTTCAAGACATTTATAATTTCGGTATTTTGGGCAAGAAGTCTGAAATGTTATTGCAGCTTTCCTTGTTTCCTATCGGTTTTATATTCATAAAAGTTATTTTCCAAATGTCCATAAATAATTTCGTTATAACAACTTAATCAAAATAGTATCAGGACTATTTAATTATTGTGTTATTGCCATAGAAAATAACGAGAAATCTGAGATAGATTAATGACACAATAAACATACATTGCACATATTATAAAAATACGCGTTTTCGTAAAAAAAGTATAGAACTCATGTTAAATCGCTAAGGTTCATTATCTATTCAAACCCACTTTAAATTCTCTCTTAAAAATTCATGTCAGCGATATAAATTCAGAATTTTGTTGAAAAAATCATGAATTTCGTAAATTTTAATGAAGGTGAGATTCTGCAGAACACGCAGACGGTAGACGTCAGCGGTCAAGACAGACAGTGATAGCACGTGTCGAGGCGGAAGGAATTTGATACTTTACAGAATTCAGTTGAATGAAAACGCTCCCGACATAGATATGCACTTGTCTTTTTTTATTACTCCTAATATTAAAATAACGAAGCAGACCAACAAACGAGCAGTCGTGTCATCTGATGATAAGCGGTGATTGTCTACCATGAACATATTATGAGCAACATTAAGAAAGAAGAGAAAAGGAAAATTGGCTTTTAAGCGCCATATTCGAATAAGATAAACCTTTTGAGAGCTGATTCAAGCAAGAAACTAATACTTTAGGCCGGCCAGCCAGGTCTAAAACTCTACCACCAGAATAAAGTATCTACGTACCTACTAAACTTACGTTCGGAACAGGATACATAGTCTAGCACATAGTCTAGCAATAGTCTAGCAGCGGTCGACACATTTTTCTGTCTAAGGTCCGCACAAATATCCCACCATGGCCGCCACTATCTATATGAACACCCGCGTAATATTGTTTTGCAAACCTTTCCTTTGCTTATTTCAAAGACACCGGCCGCGGGTCACTAGGATGCTTCTAAAAGATGGAACGGGAGCTGTAATTTCGTCTCGTGATTTGTGTTCAAACATGAATAAAGCCCCTTACAACTTGTCAAGGAGCTGCGGTCTTTATTTGCATTTATATGTCGGAATTAGTCTCATACAAATGGATACGCGTAAAGTAAAGCTGTCTGCTGACTTATAACATATCATTAATTTCTGTCGCTGCCTTACATCTTCTGCCACATTCTGTGGAATCGCGCCGTAGAGCGTAACTTTATGTGGAATTAAATATTTAAGTAGCTCGCGTAAAAAAGCAAAGTAAAGGTTCTTGAAAACTAGCTCAAAATTCTGTAAATGCAACATATAAAACTTACCTAAATGTTATGAATAAAATGCTAAAATAACGCGGCAATGGAAATATAATTTAAACATTGGAACACATTTAGTGGAAACCGACATATCGCAGAATCTAAATATACAGGGGAATTTAACACACGCCTTGACCTTATGATGTATGTTTTGTTGATCAAAATTAAACACATTTCCGCTGCGGTTGTCTGTCACTGGCTTAAACAGGGGTTAGTGAGGACGATATTACTACAGCTGCTTTACGAGACCGCGTTTGCGAAGTTTATTTTAAGACCGTTTGCTTGTACAAGGACAAAATAAATATTATAATCTTTTGGTACAGGTTACAGGTAAGGCAAACTGTAAGGCGCTCTTTGTCACCCTCACGTCAGCTACGCGCCAAAAGTTCCTTGTAGGACAGTAACTCTAATAACTTTTCATTAAAAGAATACATAAAATGTTGCCCTAAACTTCTTCAATACATCAGAAATTTCGGTTTCTAAGATTAGCGACAACAAACGCACAGATAAACAAACAACCCGACCATAAAATTCGGATAAAGAATTGTTTGAAATCGATGTATTGAATTAAGAAATAATAGTTTTTCTCTAATCAATCAATCTGAATTGTATTATAATTTTGTTTAATTACGAATGATCGCGAGTATAAGATAATTTTTAAATATTTGTGACGCTATTGCTTAGAAACTTGTTTGTAATTGAAAGTAAAATTTGTCTTCGTTACTAAACAAATAAAACTGTGTTGGTGGGATCTTATTCACATGGACGATTTTTATTTCCGATTTTGTAGGTGAGCCGTTATCTATTTGGTATTGTTGTTCCAAGGATACTGCCCAAGTAGCTTACTGAATATTGCAGCGCTTTTTCCGCATTAATATTCAGTTAAAAGAAGTTTATATCAAAGCTTCTCTAAGAAGCTTATTTAGCAAGCTGTCGCGGACTCGCTGCATAATAAACAACAACAAACCGCGCTGCATGACAAGTTCTAAGATTCAATTATAACCGAATAAGAAATGTATAATGTTGTTTCTCTTTAATATGAAACTTAACGAGCAGCTCGTAGATTATACATTTATATTTGACGCAAGCTTTTATCGAGATACGAGGATATGAATTGCACGACGTTACTATGTAGGCAAATACCAAGGTTTCATTCACTAAGCCATTACATTACAATACAATAGCGGTTTTCAAAGTAGGCAACTAGCCCCTTTAAGAAAACAATGTGTTGACGCAGCCTTAAAACAATTAAAACTTTAATTATTATGTAGATATGTTACCGATAATTTGCGTAAATCAGATAGAGTGCAGATTAACGAGGTATTCTGCAGATTAACTGGCTGAGTTAGTTAAAGTGGAAAAATATAATTGAGTTCCTTAATTAACTAGTTAATGTGCAGACTTCCTAGTAATCTGCAGACTAACGACCATACATACGGTAAATTCTATAAAATAGGTTCTTGTTTGAATAAAAAAATGTAATAATAGATGTAGGTAGGTCGAATTGGTTACATAACTGAATTAGCCTACCCCTACTCCACGTAGTCTTGTATGCCCTACCCCCCTAGAGTGTTTTTTAGAACCCGGAGGCGCGGAGGGAGGGGCGGTTCGGCGATCAGCAAGCCAAAGCTACGCAGGCGAGCGTGGGTGTCTGTGCTTTTTTACGCAAGGGCGAAGGGGCTGCACCTTCCGCAGCGCCGGAGACGTCGCGGTTCGAAGTTATGCCCTATCCATTTCATGATAAGGTCGATCATTTCATGATGTGAGCAAATCTGCGATGTGGCCACGACATGAACACAAATTGGTACTCAGGTAGCCAGTCTTCCGCAATTTAACGATGTACCATTCGTTACTGTGCAGACTAACTGGGTACAGTGCAAATAAGACCTTTTTTAATTCAAATTTTACACTTTAACGAATGGTATCAGTGAATCTGCAGATTACCTAGTTAATGTGCACATTAACTGATTATGCATTTTAACGGTAACAGATACATTCATAACACTTTTAGTTCGATTTTTTGTCAACAATCTATAAAAATGTCAAAACAATGACAATTTAATGTCTTATAACTCCATATCTTTATGACATAAATTCTATCTAATCAAAAAAAATATTGCTAAAACATCATATTATTTAGGTACTCGGTTTAATTATTTACTAGATTCTAACACATTACCCGAGGCGAAAGGCAAGCGTCGCCATTACGATGCTCAAAGAAAATAGCCGCCCTTTTCACGTAAAATACACCGTGACATAGACTTACACCGTTTTTATTACTTTATGTTGGAATATATTTAATTTTAATTTTGTTTTGGTACTCTAGTGCTACGATTTTAAATATTCTTTTTAGTATGGTGCGGAGTCTTAAGTTTTTCGAACACTAGGTTCCGCGGAAGACACTTTGGGTACCGCTGCTCTGCCACTTGACATTCAAGACGTCTTTGGAATGCACTGGAAATGAAGATAGTATCAGATCAATTAATTAACATTGATTATCATTATTACTTGGTAATTTAATGTTTATTTATGTTGTTAACCGTTTCAACGTCTTCATGTAAAACCTGTCGCCATGACACATTTTTGTTGCATTTAAGTTAACCGGTTTATCCTGGATAATACTTTAAGTTCAACAATTTTTTTTCCGTTTTCGCGTTATATTATAGAATCTCATTCATAAAAGGATACACATAAATCAACTTTATGTGAATACAGTAGAATCCGTTTATTATGACACCGCCTATATTGACCAACCACCTATTATGACGTAATTAGGTACACAACGAAGTTTGGTTTTCAAATTCTTGAAAGAAAGTAGTTTTTGTTTTGAATCTCAGTGAGTAATTGACACTTAAATGTATCGTATATACTTTTAACTTGTAATTTTTATTTTGATTCTCTATTAAAATACATACATACATAGTTGCATTTATTTTGGCACTCAACCCTTTGTATGACGTCCGCTTATAATGACGTAGTTATTAATTTTCTTCGATGTCATTATAAACGGATTCCACTGTACAGTAATCTTAGAAAAAGAGATTATAATAAGAAGTTCATTCCGGTCACTGTTGTGTGAATGTTACTTATAGTAAACCCAACTTAAGACTGAAACGAAAGAGGCGCTGTCGGACGCATTTGACATTCATTTGACCAATCATTGCACACTAGTAACTGACAGATGAATGAACACAACGTACTTATGAATGACTTTTCGTTAGTTCCAATTTTTGCCATTTCAGAGTTAAGTTGGGCGGACTGTACATACTTAAATTGAAAACGTTCTAATAAAAAACAATACCTAACCAAAATAGGCCATAACCAAGAATTTAATCTGTCAACAGCTATCTTCCACAATTAAAAACTACCACGCACTTACAACAAATATCTAATGCTTATATATAAGATAACACTGCAATATATAAAAGCCCGGCTTTTGAAGTTCTTAATTGTTACATTGCACGTGCGAATCTTCATGTTGCTCTCCGTAATATAATAAACAAGGTGTGTTCACACTTCACACGTTCACACAGTAATGTAGTGTTTTATTTTACGAATTAGGTAGATACATCTTTTCATGAATATTGCACATATCACATGATGTTACAGTAAGTATTGTACGTAGTTTATTTTACATATTTTAAAGACTTATGTCCAGATTCTTCTCCAAATTATGTTTGGTTAAAAATAAAACAAAATTGATTCGAATACATTTATGTATATCGAATCAAAAGTGAAAAAAATCACGAAGGAAGGTAGGTATATGGGTAAAGCTAGGTTCACATTATTGTGTCGGGGTGTGGTGTGGCGCCGTCTGTTGTGTCGCAGAGTGTTCATACTAATGTGGTGTGTTGTGTTGCAATATGGCGCATTTTTAGATCATTCGTATTTCAAGAGTTGTGGAGTGAACACGTAGGTATATAAAATGGAATCGTCTGACTCTGACAGCGATTTCGATGAAGATATTCAGTTTCTTCTAATGATGAATCTTCTAAAGAAAAAGAAAAAGAGATATTGGGTTCATCCTTTAATAGAACCAGGGAGACTAGAGATGCATTTCATTGTCTTGTTCAAGAATTAAAAAGTGATGATGAAAGATTCCAGCGATATTTCAGATTTACTAAAATACAGTTTGAGCAATAACACAATTACAATGCACACTTTGAATTGTCGTACTAATTCAATAAGTTCATCTAACATTTTAAATAATAAACAAAAATATTCATTCAATAAGGCGTTGTAATGACATAATTGATCACGTTCACACTAGTGTGGCGCGACAGATCCCCCACCACCTCTCTGTCGCAATCGAGCGTCGAGCGATTTGACAGCGACACAACGCAACACAACACAACACAACCTACTAATGTGAATCTAGTCATAGTAAATGTATGTAAGCGATTGCCTTCTGGCGCGCCACGACACACCACGACACAATAATGTGAACCTAGCGTTATACTCGATAAAACAAATTAATCTACATTCGGCGTTGAAAAAACTTACTGACCTAAATTTAGTGTTCAATTTTATACGTCAATTTAGTAACGTAAAGATATGAAAGAACGGTATTTATATTGACGTAAATTCTAAAAATATAGTTTAGTTTTTATAGTCTCATAACGCAATACAGACAGCTCAGAGGATCCGATAAGACATGGCCATAAATCTCTTTACTACGTTGTTAGAAAGACATTAAAAGAAGTGTAGAAGCCTAATAACAAACACAATATTTTTTACGTACTACGGATTTAAGAATAGTAGCACACCGTAATAACACATTTTTACGTTGTGATAGCCTTAGCTTCTTGACAACAGATAAGCAGCAACCCTATTATGCTACGTTTGAGGATACAGTATCAAGTCTGAAAATTGTAACTGCAATATAATTCAAACTTCAATGAAAAATGTATATTAAATATGCCTAAATACCAGCGACTGATTGGCATCACAGCTTCGTTAGATGTTGTGCAGGGTGCACCTCGATTAGGGCTCATCAGATAAGATAGATAGGTGATAGATAGCCTAGTGGTAATTCGACCTTCTGCTCGGGAGGTACGGGATCGTGAATCCCAGGCACATACTTATGACTTTTCGGAGTTAAAGTGCGTATTAAGCATTTAGATATAATATCACTCGTACAACCGGTGAGTCTAAACATCGTAAGAAAACCGGACGGTAAAGGAACCGGAAAGTTCGCAAAACTCAAAGTTGTGTGAAGTATGCTAATCCGCACTTGGCCAGCGTGGTGGATTGTGGCCTTAACTTTCTCATTCCGAAAAGAGACCCGTGCTCAATTTATAGGTGATAGATTGTGATGATGATGATTTTAAGATTGAAGGATTACTGAAGAGAAGCCCCTCAGACCTAATAAGTGGAAGATGTAGTTATAATAAATACAGAGTAACGGTTATTGGAAGGAAAACTTCTTGAGGAAACCTGCATACTGGAGAGTTCGCAAAACTCAAAGGTGTGTGAAGTCCGGCAATCGGCACTTGGCCAGCGCGGTGGACGATGGCCTTCCTTAACCTTGGGTAGCGATGATGGTGATGATGGACGGTCATTCTAGTTTGAATAATTAGTCCCATCTACCATACCATTTAACGCTAAGTCATACTCAATATTATATACGTTTATTTAAAAGTCATATTGAAAAGTCCGGGACTGATTTAAATTATTTTTTTTGGATGTGTATGTGTAGTCTGTTTCAGCTTCAAAGACGAGATTCCATAAATGACTCTATCTTTAATATTCGCTTAATACAATTAAGTCATTAATCGTTTTCAATTGAAGTAACTGATAATTTAATTTAGGACATTAGTCAGATTTTATTAAAATTAGAAATTATTGACAAGTCTACGAAGTAATTTTTGTTCCGTACTACCGTACCTACGAAGGTTTCCTCCAAAAGCAGATAACAAAATTTTAAATTAAATCCTGATATTTCTTAAACTTTTATCTCATTAAAGTAAAATACTTCGTATTGGAATACAGTACAATGTAAATTAGTGGTTATTTAAAAGTGAAAATGAACCTACAAGCATATTTATATTATCCACACAACTAATCTAAAATCTTTGTATTTAGGGTCTTACTAATTCAGCGCAATGGTCCATAATATAAATACATATTTAACAATTTAATAAAGTTTCTTAAATGAACCAAGGAACTTAGAAACAAGTAGGTTTCTTTTTTGTAACCTGGTGTTCTTAACATTATTTATTAAAGGAGAAAATCGTAGAAATACCTCAGGGACTTTAGCTTTTAATAAAAAGAATTCTTTATGAAACAGAACTTGGGAATTCATAACTAAGGCTAGGGATTTGAGATGTTTTTTTAATTCAGCTGAATTAATGTTCTTTTAAGTAAACAGCCCAAAACTCGGTGGAGCCAAAATTGTTAACAATGAAACTTTAAATATAGAGGAAGATTCTAAAGAATTTATTTAACACTATTATGAATAAATACTTCTTTTCTGTTATGAAGAGGTAAACGCGACTGAATGTCAACTGGTATTTAGTTGACGGTAAATTTTCATAAACATTCCCGGATACGAGACTCGGGCTATATTACATTTTGAGCTCAGAGTCTACTGTTTATACAAAGCAGATAAGGTTATCCTTTAGGTAAATAATGATATTTATACCTCGTCATTTATCCTAAAATAATTAATAATAAATTAATATTAGTATTTTAGTCATTAAACAAACGGCGCGTTAATATTTTAGTCATTAAACAAACCAGACAATTGCGTCTTAATCGTGAGTATCGATAATAATTATGTGAACGCATAACCAAATACGATTCACCGAATACAATTTAACCAGATACCCTGACCTAATTCGAGGCCATTATTTCACGGTCTAACAACGATTTTAAACTACGTTCAACCCGGGAGAAGACTTATTTGAATTGAGCTGTGGATCATTAAGAATTAATCCATTGATCGTAGCCATAATGTAAGTGGATATTAGAACAAAACGGGGCTTTGTCTTTGAATATTTTTTAAACAATTACATAAAGTAACTTAAGCCACTGGGACATTAATGGAAAAGAATGACGCTGAGCTTACACGGTGTCACTTTTTGTTATTTAATGTATCCACTAAAGTATGAGACAAGTCTATCTCTAGTAAAATAATGTTTTATGAGTTATTAAATTAAGAAGGAAGTATGAAAATTAGGAAGATAATGTAATGTTTGGGTTTGAGTTTGATTTCGGATACAAACCGGTCAATGTCCGGGTCCCGACTATTGAAAACATGATGGTCATGCTAATGTACCTATCTTTGATAAAGCATGATTACATTTTTTTATATCTATATTGTAACTAATCATTAGAGATAAGATTTTGTGAACCATCAAAATGACAAAATGCCAACGGTGGCGCGGAGAAACATTTGACAGGTGCAATTTGACACTATTAGGTGCTATTAATTAGTCTATTATGTGCAATAGAAAGGTGCAATACTCGTAGTAGGTACATTTACTCCGCGATCAGAATCGAAATTCGTACCTCTATGAAACCCTATTACACGTTTAACATAACTCTACATACGTTATCCTTCAAATAATGTGTAACTGGTAAAGAGCTCGGACAAGGTAACACACATCAGAAGCGTGAAGATAAGTGAGATGAAGCCGAGGCAGACTAATTGCCGCCGCTGCCTGTTACGAATTGATAAAAGGATCTTCAAAGACACCGCTACGGTCAACCAGAACGCGCACGCCATAGTCGCCATATTTATTACAAAGATAATAGTGTCACACCCGACAGAGTAACGACCCTTTAGTGTGGAATTAGATATCTAACGAAATAGTGAGTCACAGTGTAATCTGTAGTGACAAGGCCAAGACGGCTCAGTCTGGCTCGGTCGCGTCTGGACTTATAGAGATTTAATTTGACGGATATTAATGAATGAGAATGTTTTTAAAATCTGTCGCATCTTTATTTCGATACATGATATTTTATAATAACAATGTGTTTGCAGTAAAATATAGACTTACGAAAAGTTTTATTTAAGTATTTTGAGTAACTCTGATAAAACCTTGGTTTGATACACACCCAAACACCGATGGTATTTTATTACATGGAAATATGAATAGGCATACAAAGACGAGGAATCATCACATCAAAACACGTAATCTCCTAACCAAATATATTGTTACGTGTCAGGAGTATGGGGTTCGAGAAAATGCCAAAATGTACCACAAAGACTTTTATTTTACTCGTAGATACACAAATTACACGACGTACACAGTACACACTTAAACACTCTGCACGTAGGTACTAGTCAACACACTCGTAGAACACTGTATCGCACGTAGAAATCACTTCACTTCGCACTGGTATCGCTCGTAGGTATCGCTGGTATCTTCCTGGTTCCGCTTCCGAAACTAGAATGTCCGCGGTTGAACGATCGCCCCTTTTTATACCGCTCACGCACCATTCACGACAATCGAGAATATTCCCGCGAAGTCCGGACCCGCGTCGAAATAAAGTTCGAGAACGTTCCTTGCAACCGACTTTCGCCCGTATGACTATTGCCGTAATGGTCGAAGCGTCGTGCGTCCTTTTGAGAGAGCCCCGCTCCTATTGTTTCTATTGTTGCGCGACATGTTTATGGCCCCTATTGTTTATTGTTTTCGGCGTAGCGAAGTCGATGCGCCAGGGTTGTCACAATACTTTATCTGATAAAAAATCAACACCGGTAGACGCTGAGTAGGAACGCCGGAAGTCGGATCCTCAGGTTAAAAAATCAACTGCACTATCTGTTTTTGTATGTGGCTAACGTCTTTCCACACTCCTCCCATCTATCTATACTTGAGTTGCTGAGCGTATGGAATTGCCACTCCTCACCAAAACCAACCTAATCACGTGTGCTCACAGTTTAACTCAGCTTGTAAGTAAAATTCACTTAGGTCATTTTTAGATTCCGCCGCCAATCTTAAATGTACCTTAACCGCAAAACTGGAATTTGTGTGCCATGAAATTATAACGAAATCCAGATCGAACGCGCAGTAAAGTGTAGAGATAACCGACAAATCATCTATTTCTATCATGTACTCGTGCTAATGGATCTATGAATTCGATTCGGCTTGTTTGAAGTGTACTTATTTCGCGGAGTTTGTTTTCAATCAAATTGACTCGGACGAAGTGTAACTATTTACAAAATGATACTAAGCACTCTATTTAATATTATGTTGATGAAATAAAATTATATTCACATTAATATTCCAAGTGGTCGGCGGATTCAGAAATTTAGAGAATTGACGGTCTGAGTAGGGTAGACTGGGTACGGTTGAAACGATTTGGCTTTAATTGTCCGTAATTTTGTTGTTTATAAAAAGAACGATGATGATGACATATTAAATTGAAGAGTGGATCTTTACCTACAAAAGGGCTATACTATTTAGTTCTGGTGGGTGCTATTTTTAGAGATATTTAGATTTGAAAATAAATTTCGATCTGTTTCTACCGTCCCCATGCCAGGGGCGGTTGAAACAGTGAATAGGGTCAGTTGAAACGCACGCGAAATATACAAAAAATATATAGCAACATGCTTTATTTAGCATTAGTTATAATTGTATTATAATAATCATGGCATCGTATGATAATATTAATCGGTCTTCAATCCTTACTAATATTATAAATGTGAAAGTGTGTTTGTTTGTTTGTTTGTTTGTTTGTTTGTTTGTGACGCTTTCACGTCGCAACAAAGCTATTATATGGTAAGGTTTATGTGTGTGGGGATAGTTAGGAGGGTGGAGAGTGACGTAGGCTACTTTTTACCGCGAAAAAACATCCCATTCCCATGGGAAGATCGATGTTTTGTTAGTTGCTAGATATTTATTTTCGGAGTTGTTAATAGATGGCGTTAATTTGCAAGTTCTGAATTACGCTATGAAATACTACATGTAATTTACTTAAGTCATAGGCAAATGTAATAGGCTACTTTAGCTCTGCCTCGAGAACTCCCCGCTCCGGCTGTATTCAGTGTACCGCCCGCCCGCTGGCACTATCCTGTTGGCTGATGTCCGCAAGTTGCTGGACTCGCCGACACCGGTGGTGGGCGCGGGCGACTGGAACTGCATCCGGGGTGGAATAGCCTAGCTGCCAACAGAAGTGGAAGGCTACTTTTTGATGCCGCTGAAGAGCACGGCTACACTGTCGAGGGTGTTGCACACCGTTACCGCGGCTCTGAATAAGAGAGAACGCGTGTGTGCAGTATTCCTCGACATGGAAAAGGCGTTCGACCGTGTTTGGCACGACGGCTTATTCTCTACAAGATCTCGCAGTCGTCGGCGCCCCGGAGTGCCGTTAAGGTGATCTCCAGTTTCCTCGAAAATAGAAGCTTCAGAGTAGTGGTTGAAGACGCCGAATCCACCGAGCGTCCGATCGCAGCCGGCGTCCCGCAAGGGAATTGCCTGTCCCCGGTCTGCTACGCCTGCTACACCGACGACATCCCGGCGGCAGGGGGGGCGTCGCTTGCCCTGTATGCCGTTGATGTGGCGTACATCACCACGTCGCTGAATAGAATCCACGCCATCGTCAAGATGCAGCGTGCGCTTGATGCCCTCCCCGAATGGCTTGCCGCGTGGAGACTGTCGGTGAATGTCGGGAAGACGCAGGCCGTGAACATAAGAGGATACCTCAACAGGCGGGACCCTACTCTGGAGCTTAACGGACAAGATATCCAATGGGCCCCACAGGCGAAATACCTGGGGGCAAATTCGACGGAAGACTTTCGATGAAGCCACAGGTTACGAAAGCCGTCGCGAATTCCAGAAGCGCGATGGCAGAAACCAGTGCTCTCCTCGAGCCTCCCTCTCGGACTGAAGCTCGGGGTCTACAAGACCTACATCAGATCCCGCCTTACGTACGCGGAACCGGCGTGGTACGCGCTCGCCAGCGAACCGCAGCGCAAAAGGATGCGCGCGGTTCAGGCGATTGCGCTCCGCCGGCTGACTGGTGCGCCGAGATACGTCAGGAACGCCGTCATCTAGAGGGACCTTCGAGTCGAGAGCCTGGACGACTTCATCGAGAGATTGGCACGCAACATGTTCGGGCGTGTCGACGCGTCGCGGTTCCCGCATCTGCAGGACCTGGCGCCGCTCCACACCCGTCCACCGGACCGCTTGCTGACCGCTTGCCGACTTGCTGGTTGCGCGGGACGGGCCTAGCACTGACTGATACTGGGGCTTCGTAAGTCGTCGCCCGGCGCTGATCGGCTCCTGCTGGGCTTCCCACCAGTGGGATTCACCCGGTAGGGCCTCGATCGCCTGGGCGGCGTGGAGATGAACCCCATCCCGTTTAAGACTCTGTGGCCTGTAAAAAGGCCGCCACTCACCGGACTTGACCTATTGGTTAACCACAGATGGACAACCAAGGGCCTTAGAGCCCAACCCAAGGACCGGCCCGTTTTAACGGGCCGCGAGAGACACCCCCAAAGGGGAACTAACTGTCCCGAGGGCTCCACACACCTCAGACAGGGTGGAGTGAAGAGAGCGAGTAGTAGGCTACTTTTTAGCCTAAATTCCTACGGGAGCGAGACCTACGCGGCTGTTACCTACGGGTCCCGAAGCGAAGCGCGGGCGGTTCTCTAGTGTTTTAATAGTCCTACAGTGTACGTAACCAGGCTTTGACGAATAATTTGTTGATAGTGCATAGTTTTATCTCCAACTTTTACCTTCGTATATGCATATTTGTCTCCATAAACTCAATCTGCCCTATGAAAGTCTTTACTATGCGAATTCGGCATCAAGAAAACAAAACAAAATTATATGTTTTTTTTTCACCTGTACCCACATATATTGTTTCAACCGTCCCCAACTCGAATTTTGGTAAAAGAAAGTTTATAGTAATGGTAGTAATAATAACTTATTAAAACTAGTCATCATTCCGTATTCTAAAAACTTCACCTAAATCATAAATGAACACTCAATATTTATACTTGAATAGATTAATATAATAATAGCTTGAAACTCAAAAGAAAAATACTTACTTTTGGATGCTAAAATACAATAGGCCTATTTATAAAAATATACAGCACCCGGTGACCAATGTAACACTTTGATTTAGGTTTCGACTTGTCATCTGCTTCTTTTTCCCCTTGAACCCTTACCTGTCGGCTCAACCATTCGCGAGATATTCGTCTTGTTTCAACCGTCCTGTGTTTCAACCGTACCCAGTCTACCCATTCAAATCTATTTGAAACACTTCATGAGAATTAGCACCTCTCTTTTTGCGCAGCGAAGCGAGTAATTCTCTTAAACGATTAAAAATTGAACACGTCGTGAACTGTTATAATTTTCTATGATACGGATACTCACCAAAACCTGACTGTCTGTCTGTCTATGAGACTTTAACATCTATATAATTGGTCCGGTTTTGATAGAATTCGGAATGAAAATAGTTGGAGACTCCGGGTCACACAAACGCTACATTTTTCAAAAATCTAACCGTAAAATGTTGAAATAGAAGACGAAAGTTTGTATAAAAAATCTAAACCGCTTAAACGACTTCGATGAAATTTCTCAGGACGATTGTTGATGAGGAAAGGTCAAAGAAAGGCTATTTTTCGAAAACCAACCCCTAAGGGGGCTGAAATAGGGGAAATATTTAAGTCTCCCAATGGTAACGAGTGATAGTGATAATATAAACTTAGATATATTACAAGACTGCCAAAAGCAATGCAGTCCTTCGCACGAATATAATTCATGAATTTTTTAGCTATGTTGTTCGTGTCAATCGTTCCGTACTAATAATATCTTTTCCATGTCATCGGAACGGATCAAATACTGCGACTTACGTTGTAAGAACGTAACACATATTTTTATGATATATCTGACTATTTGACGTTAATACCATTGGTTAAGTAAAAATCGTTTCACTTTTGTTCCAGATTGGGTTTAACACATGACGGCGAAGCACAGTGCCATACAGAAGCACAAAAGGGGTCTGTCATGGCGCCGACGGTCTACGCTACTCTACACAACTTTGCTTGGTCTTCCTGCTCGAAAGAACAATTCCACGAGAAGTCAAAGTAAGTAGGTACCCGATCACGGAACCCAATCGGAGGGATTAAACGCTGGATGTATATGTGTACGTAAGTTCCTACAGAACTTCGCAACTGCTTACTTATCGCATTTTCACAAACGAGGCTTTACAAAGACTGGCCGTAAATCGTCTTTTTGTTTTAGTAGGCAATATCGGAACGCCAGATGCTCAGCTGAGATGAATGCTGATCTAGACTAAGATACCACTTATTTTTTACCGATATTGTATCAGAGATATTCTTGAAGTTACTAAAGAGTATTGGGTAACGGTGAACATCCTGTGTCTGGGCCGTTTCTTTATTGCCCATTTAAAAACCACAAAGTAAAAGTCGACATGAGAGATGAATTACATTTAAATAATGTTAGTTTTACGTTTAGGTTTAGGTTTTTAATAAAGAAGGAAATACTCGTAAATAAATACATCAAATGGTTAAGTTATTAATTTTATATTACGTTCTCCTAAGTGTAGTGCATTGTGAGATGCGGGCTGTATTTCGGGAGGAAGCCTTTGGCCCTGTCCTTTATAACCGTGTCACTCTTCATTCAGAGGATTTAATATTACATCTGGGATTCCGGGGCTCGGTACAAATAACCATTGAGTTTTACGAGCCATAAGTATTAGGTATAACCCTTTTCTATTTGTACACGTTACGCAAATAGAATTTCTTGTAATCTTTTAGCTTATTAATAAAACTTTTCGCTTCAATTTTGAATACCTTATGGAAAAGATTTTCAAATTATACCTACTAATCCCTACTTAAAGCAATTTATTAATTTATGAAAATAAAATAATTCAAATAATTCAAAAACATACAATATTTCTTCATAAATATATAATAAACATATCAGATAAATGATGAATTGAAAATCAAAGTATATTCATAATTAGTCAATGCGATACTACACTTAGGTATATAATTAATTATATTTCTTGTTTAGAAAGTGGTGGTGTCTCCACGAACGAAGCAGGGACGAGGGAGTAGTGTTAGGAGGTGCGAAACAACTTTCCAGTTATGTCTTCACTATGGATGAACAGTGTCGGACGGAATTTGGTGAGGGGTAAGAAACTTTATATTAACACCGAGCAAACTGAATTATAGCAGTTTCAATGTCTTAGTTCCTAGTTGTTTCAAAGTGGTTTGCGCGTTAGAGTTAAGTATATCAAATCCTGCATCATTTTAGTTTAGCTTTAATAATGTTGCAATATGACTTTGAACATCATCATCATCATCGTCATCATCGTAACCCATAACTTTCCCACTGTTGAGCACAGGACTCCTCTTAGAATGAGAAGGTTAAAGCCATAAGGCCACCACGCTAGCCAAATGGGGATTAGTTAGCGGATATTTTTCTTCACCATTATAGCGAATAACATTTAAATGATTTAAACGCACATAACTCCGAAAAGTCAGAAGTACGTGTCCTGGGATTCGAACCCAAACCCCCGGTGTAAAAGGCAGAATTCTTAACCACTGATCCATTATACATCTTATAGAATGTTACAATTCAACAGCAGTAAGTATTAAAACAGAAGCAAGTTACATTGTGCTCTTATTGCAAACAGCTCTGACTAATGCACATGCTCTCAGTATTTTCTCCATCTAGTCAAATCGAAACATTTATTTTATATCTTCCTGTCTAACCACGTCTGCCATAATTATGTTTTCATGTTTATTTATTTAACGTAAATTACGTTCCAATAATGTAGTATTGGACCTTGTTTAATAATGCTATGTAACTACTAACTAACCATATCTTTGATACGTTAATAATAAATGTGTTTTCTTTAACTGATGAGTCCGGATCAAATCAATGATATGACATTTGTACATAATGTGGTGGAATTAAAAAAATCTACTACGCTCAAATCAAGACAAGGACGGTAAAAACATAAGTTAGTTTACAGTTTATTAATAGATATGAGGACTCGAGTAGGGACTGTAAGCGATAGTTAGTCCTGTTATTTGTCGTCAATAATATTCAAGTTAGAGTATCGTTCTATTTCGGTCGAAGACGTGTAGTTATGAATTTCAATTTGAATTTCAACATAAAGTTATTGTTTGGCTATAAACGTTGAAGGATATTGAACTAGAGAGCACCTGCTATAGATTTCCTATTATATTCCTTATTTCCTATTATATTCTGTAGGATCAGGACATCTGGCATTTCATATCTATTGTTCCGGCTATAATTTATTAATCTCCCAATAAAGGTCGAGGCTCTTTCCTTATAATTGAGAAATCCCAGAGTAGGTATAGGCTGCTCCAGTGAAAATTTATGGATATGTAGGTATTTTTTATTATTGTATTTGGTATGGATCTTCTCAGATTGTTATTTAAAAGGTTGTAATTTTTTTGATGAATGATTTTTTCCTGAAGTTCATAGTAACGAATTCACAAACGAAAGTATTTATAAAACGATATTCTTTTCATTTGCAACAAAAAATCAATTAAAAAATGTTTTTCACATTGATATTATAGACATAGGTTTTATCCATAATATTATACCGAATGCAAAATCCGAAGAGAAAATCAAATTCAATTCGAAATATGCCAACCAATTCTGTATCTATAAGAAATAAGAAACGAATGCCATCTGTATGTGGGGGTCATGGGAAGCTACAGCCCATTTGGGATTGATGTAAGTAATAATATATGATGTCATTCTTTGTTTTTTTTGCGACTTATCATTCTGAACTCGACGTGAACGAACGGGAAAAATACGTTATATTGATATATTCCTTAAATTGCTTATGGCCGTTACCTTTTTTATCTATAGTCCGTTTTTTAGAATAGAGTTAATACAAAACAAATCACTGAATTTCCGAAACATCAAATTTCCACAATGTTACACGCGTGAAACAACTTACAAACAATTCAATCGGTTCACTCGGCATATCGCATTGTGTTTTACACCAAAAACTGATTTTAAATTACAATAATAAATTTAATAATGAATAAATTTCATACATTGTGCAAATCCATCAACTTCACTTTTCACAGATGAATAATTTCAACACGCATTTCAACAAGAACGACATGTTTGACATTTTTTTTCGATAATTGCCACCAACTTATCTCTTAAAGGTTAGAGCACACCGGGTCCGTATGCAGCTCTCTGCAGCTCTATGCAGCTCTGCAGCACGTCTACACGTCCGTGTACCCCTGCCACACTGGGTAGCGCATAGGCCTACGCGTAGGGTCACGCATTACGTGCTGCACACGGATCACAAGTGGTTGGTGCGTTCGCGTATTTATTTTTTCCATTTTCTCTTGTGCAAGATGTCTGACGACGATTGGGAGGAGGGATTTAGTTCTTCTGACGAAGAAGAAGCAATATTGCTGATGTTGTGCCAAAATGCTCCTGTGCGTGCAAAAAGGCTTTGGGTCCATGGTATTAATAAAAAAAGAGAAACACACAGTGAATACCATAACCTATGCCGTGAACTTGAATCACACGAGGATCGCTTTTTTTGGTATTTCCACATGTCAAAAAGTTCTTTTGAAGAATTGCATGATTTAGTGAAACCACGTATATTTAAACAGAATACCAACTACAGAATGGCTATTGGAACAAGAGAAAGACTAGCAATTTGTTTAAGGTTTGTATCTTTCTTTATTAAAAATCAGGTAACAAATTATACATGCCTTATTAGGAAAGGAAATTAAATTATTCTACAATCAAAAACATAAATAATAACATAACATAAACTTATAAAAAATTTACAACACAAAACTAAGTTAACAAAATAGGTATCCTTCCTTTTTATATTTTCTTAAAAAAATCAACATATGAGTGTTATTATAACACACGACATGAGTTTATTAATTTTGCGACTCATTTGAATTGTAATTTGTAAGGTCTATGGCTAGCATTACCTCTTGTGTAGGTGCGTGAGAAGGACTTTCTACTACCAATATGCTAGGTTGTATTGGTTCTTGTATCTTCTCCTCTGTTATTAATACAGGTGAGTCTTGTATCTGCTCTTCTGCTATTAATACAGGTGAGTCGTCAGACATTATAGAGTAGGCAGGTGACAGGTACATTACCGGCGACGATTCATTTTGCCTATTTTGGAATTCTTCCAATTCAGTATCAGCAAATAATTTTGCTAATTTGACTTTTATTTTACTTTGATTTTGCACTGAAAATTTTTTGAAAGAATGAGCATAACTCATGAACAATAAGTCAATGCTATCCCATTCTTTTTTTTTTTTATTTTTGAGGTAATCAAGTACTCTTTCAGTGTTGTCTACTGGGCTACGACTGTCATTCTTTTTGGTTGTGTCATTCCTTTTTCTTGACGCTGGCGAAGGCATTGGTTGAGTATTAGTTGGTGGAGGCAATTGTGGAGTGGGAGGAGGATCAGATGTTCGTAATGGCGGTGGTAAAGAGTCGTCAACTTCAGAATGCAGCCACGATGGTCCGGATTGCTCTAAAGGGGAAGGCTGTGATTGCCTTGGCACTGGGGGTTGCTCCAAAGAGGAAGGCTGTGATTGCCTTGGCACAGGCGACAGATTGAAACTCGGTAGCTGCAGTGGTGCTATATTACTGCTTGTAGCCCTTAACTGGAGCGTTCCATCTAAAAATGACATTTGCGAACTCCACGTGAACTTCGAATATTTTTTACTTGCACTCGCACCAGTTTGGCCCTTAATTGATTTTAAGTGTCGTATATATCCATCCCTCAAAACTCTCCACGTCTCCTTCGCTTTGGTACCTGCAAATAAAAATATAAGATAAAACTTCATTAATTTAATAAATACCTAGTAAATATCTCAGCAAAAGTGTACGATGTCTTTTCTCTTTTTTTTCAGATACATAAGAACTGGAGACTCCTTTCTTACTATCTCATTTTCGTTTCGAATTGGGCGAAGCACTGTATCTAATATTATCGAGGAAGTGTCAAAAGCTATTTGGGAAAGTTTACAACCTATATACATGCCTAACCCTGACGATAACATATGGAAGAATTCGGAATTGGGCTACCGAGAGATATGGAATTTTCCAAACTGTGTTGGTAGCATAGACGGGAAACATGTCAAGATAGAATGCCCTTCTAATAGTGGATCAAACTATTTTTGTTATAAAAGTCATTTTTCGATTGTTTTACTTGCTATCGCCGACCCATTTTATAAATTCTTGATGGTTGACATTGGTAGTTACGGCCGACATAGCGACAGTAACATTTTTGAAAATTCTGACTTTTATCGTCGCTACTTACTGGATAGATCAATATTACCCCCTAAACCTCTACCTGGTACTAATGAACCCGTACCTCAGGTTTTGATCGGCGATGAAGGTTTTGCATTACAAACCTTTTTAATGCGACCTTTTCCCAGAGCCACAACTGTACATGATGCAAGAAAACGAACATTTAATTACAAGCTATGTCGTGCACGGCGTATTGTCGAAAACACTTTCGGTATTTTAACCGAAAAATGGAGGGTTTTCCATCGACCTATGGAATGCCATGTCGAAAAGGCTATTCACGTTACGAAGGCTGCTTGTTGTTTACACAACTATGTAAGAGTAAAACATGGCAATATGATGCAAGAGATTCCCATTCCCAGAGAAACAAGTGAAAACTTGGAAGCTAGTGCAATAATACCTTTCAGACACACTAACACAAGGTCACCTAATGCCGCAATTGCTGTGAGAGAAAAGTTTGTTACATACTTTTGTCAATAAAATACATACATAATACATACCTTCTATTCCAAGTGCTGCTCCAATATTTTCCCACAATAACGTTTTATAAGAAGCATTTTTATAGTCTTTATGTATAGTTTTGTAAATACATTCATTTTGTCGCACTAATTCAATTAGTTTTTCTTTTATTTCGTTATTCATCACAGCGAAAACCTATCACCACTACCGATATTTTGTAAAATAACACAACTACTCTCTGCAGCACCGTGCAGCTCTGTGCAGCTCCGACGCGCATCTCCGAGCTGCGCGTGTCGAAACATGTTCGGTGTGACGTCCAATAGGGAATGTCATTGAATACAACGTCATCACAGCTCGCATCAAAGCGACGTTGCCGTTCCGCTCTGCGTAGGGTACGCACTCTGTTTGTCGTCTGGGAGCTGCAATGCGTTACCCTACGCATCACGCATCTACGCAACGCAAGCGGTGTGCCGTATCTCATACAGTCCCATACATTACAACGTCACTGCACGCACGTGTACACGCATTGCGTACCCGGTGTGATCCAGCTTTAAATGGCAAATATTGGAACTAACGCCGCCATGTTAAGAAGTCATTCATAAGTACGTTGTGGCCATTCATCAGTCAGTTACTACCTCTCGATGATTGGTCCAATGCTTCCGACAGCGCCTCTCTTCATTTCAAGGTTAAGTTGGTTTTACTGTACATGTGTACCTAATGTCAGTGTCTTATTGACTACTATGAATTTGACAATTATTGGCCATATTTGTTTTGTAGTTAACCCAAGTCTACAAAAATGGACTATACTTACTTACGTAATATGTATATGTATATGGGAATGGCAAAAAGGATAAGAGATGTAAATAATAAACATGTATCAAATATTATTTTTAAGCTATTGTATAGCTTTTATCGCGGGCCTGGGACCGAATGCAGAAATTTCGTAACGAAAATTTATTACACCCTGCACACAGACATAGTTACTATGTCTATGCACCCACACATCGATAAATACCAGAACTTTTAACTGAGTTAACTAACTTTTACTTTATAACGGCTAAACCGATTTGGCTAATTTTAGTCTTGAAATATTCGTGGAAGTTCAGGGAAGGTTGCAGCGATGAGAAAATATGAAAAATTGCGAGGTAAATACTAAAAAAATGAAAATTTTAATTTCCCATACAAATCTTACCTGTCAAACATTTGATTTTCGCCCCGTCGGTTCGGTGTTTTAAGAATAATTACATGTAGATCTGGATTAAATAAGGCGTTGGAATCGACAACATGTATTCATAATAGTCGAATTATCGCGTATTTAGATTTAAAACATACAAAATAATAACATGACATAAAATAATGACACTATATTAATCTCAGATTATAGAACCAAAAGGCAGATGTAACATTCGCAAAGAAAAGCAACGAATAAAGTGAAGTCACTTTTTCGCTATGTGTGCATGACAACCTTAATGTCAACTAGCGGTGCACCGTATGGATACGTAATTCTTTGTGTGTGTGAGGTTGCCAAATGAAAAGTCATAATCTCCCGCAATT
The DNA here is from genome assembly GCA_905404135.1 of Hesperia comma. Classification (NCBI taxonomy): domain Eukaryota; kingdom Metazoa; phylum Arthropoda; class Insecta; order Lepidoptera; family Hesperiidae; genus Hesperia; species Hesperia comma. The sequence goes on along the minus strand of FR990021.1, from coordinate 5,380,288 downwards.
TTGTAAACATTGATCGCCATATTACTAACTTAAAACATTATGCACAATTCAATTGGCAAATTATGGCAAATTATTTATTACTACTGAACGACCTTGTTTCCAATCCCGTAAGCCCATAATCGATAAAATATGAGTTCTTTAAATTGACGTGATTTTTTTTATTTCTGAACCGCTTCAAATAAAACAAACACTAAATGTTAACCCACGCTCATTAGAATACGCCATGCGCCAGTGAAAACTGCATCTAAATTTGTTAAGCCGTTCCTGTGATTAGGCGGAATAAATGCACAAAACTTTAAAGAGACAGACAAAAAATTCAAGTTTTATTAAATGTAATAATAATAATTGATTTTAATTATATCACTAGGTATCAAATAGTAGATTGTTACACAAGGGACGTAAGTAAGCTATTACAGAACAAGATCCAATTTGGCGCCAGTGCGAGCGCAGCTCGCATAGGGCGCTAATGGATCGCGTGCACCCGAGATATTTAGTCACACGAGCGAGCGCAGCGAGCGAGGGTGAATATAGTTCGAGGGTGTAATAGCTACTTGCAACCGAGGTAAGCATTCTACTTTATATCATTCTTATTCTTATTAATAATAAAATTCGTAATAATAATAATTGATTTTAATTATTTTAGTACTGAATGATTCGTGGGTGTTTGAATACATTTTACGTATATCACACACACGGCTTACCTCACGTTACTATTTTGTCTAATTATATCACTAGGTATCAAAAAGTACATTATAATATGTGTAAATGTCATTTTAATATATTGAATTTAATAAGTTAATTTTTTAAATATGTATAATTGTTTTAATTAACCTATGGATATTTTCTTTGGGTAGATATTTTTAATAAAAAACATCAAAATATCAATAATAACATATTTATTATAACAAAAATTCGGTTTTGATGCTTTTTAATCAACCAAAGTCCTTTTTTAGTGAGATACACGTCACCCTCACTAAATGTAATGAGCAAATCACGCAAAATTTGAATGGCAGCCAATTAATATCTTGCCTGCGCTTCCGAATAATATGAACCCATTTTTTCTCTTGTTACAGCATCTGTCGGTAATCTGCAAACATTATAATTGAAATCATTTTAGTGAGTAAACTGCAAACATTATAATTGAAATCATTTTAGTGGCTAAACAGAAACTAAAATATTATATATTCATCATACATTTATCGTGGGCAAACGTGACATTTTCAAATAACTCGGTTTGCCTATGTTAAAATGCTAATTTTATTGGCTGTATTTCCTGATTTTTAGGTTTAAATAAATAAAACTATTTACTTTTAAACTATATTTTTTTCGTTATAAATCGACCAGTGCTCAAATAGCCCATGCATATTTCCCCAAATTTAGGGTAACCGATTTTCATATAAAGCTGTTATAGAAACGAACGATTGTCGAGGTTTTGTGTTCCGAGCGGACCGCAAAAATATTATTATAAATAAATAATAAAATAATGAAGAGTTACCTGTGAAAAGACATTCCATATCCTTTTCTTTGGTTTTGTGAACAACTTTTACAGAGTTTAAAAATGCAAGACGGCATTTTAGTTGATAAAATTATATTAAAAAATTTGACAATTGCGACGTTTATGCTATTTGACGCATTCCTTAGTACTGACACGAGATTGTATTAGCTTTTTATTTTGTATTTGCTTTGGTAGCTTCACTTTATACTAGAACGACTACATCTGCCTTTTGGTTCTATAATCTGAGATATTAATGACTTGAGGGTGATAGAGACAGTGCCATACAGGCAAGGCAAACTGTAGGGCACTGTCTCTGTCACCCACACGTCATTCACGCGCCAAAAGATCGTTGTAGGACTTAAATGTCAAATGTCAATTTTCTTTTTAAAAAGAATTATTTTGTCAACTGAAATAGTTCTTATGCTTTTGTTCAGAATATTTAAATCTTCTTTGCACAAATTAATGCATTATCCGTTTCTAATAAACTTTGATGTAACTTTTGATAACTAGGCAACTAAATGAAAACTGGTACACCACTTTCTTATCCCACTGTAAAACAGTGAATATCTGTACTCGTATAATTTGTGTACAAGTGTTTTAAATATGAATAAACAAAGTGCATTTATTAATGAAGAAAGTCACGAAATAATTGTGAAAGAAAATGAGTTATTACTCTATATACATTCATTTTATTATTATTATCACAAATGCAGTATTATTTTTTGTTTTGTTAATTTATATATAATGCTATGCAATAGCTTTACCGCGGCAGTCTCCGAGTGCCACACGTCTTTTTTTTTAGTAAAATAACTAACTAACTACATTTTACGTATATCACACGGCTTACCTCACGTACTATTTTGTCGGATTCGCCCGACTAGTTTCGAACCAATTCCGAGGTTCGTCATCAGGAGCCACCGGCGACGAGAGCTCGCTTGTGACTCACACAATGTCAGTCACAAGCGAGCTCTCGTCGCCGGTGGCTCCTGATGACGAACCTCGGAATTGGTTCGAAACTAGTCGGGCGAATCCGACAAAATAGTACGTGAGGTAAGCCGTGTGATATACGTAAAATGTATTCAAACACTCACGAATCATTCAGTACTAAACTAACTAACTAAGAATATTTGGTGAATATTTGATATTTGTGGATTAGGTATCAGTCAGACAACCTTGAGGAACTGGCTGTGGTGGGTAAAGTAGACGGGACCTGGGACCTAGGGGTCGATCACCTACCAGATGGTCTGACCCAATAAAGGAGATTAGGTATATGCATCCTGGTCGCTGATGCTCTAAGAAAGGCAGATAAAGGCTCTACCACCTCTTACCAGATCCTTACGCCCTTCAGCAAAGAACACGACAAAGAAGAAATAAAAGATTAAATAGAGAAAGCGCAGCTATGAAGTAATATTAACTTGAAGACTTTCAGACGAGCATAAAAATGCAATATTATAAATAACGAGAGGCGCCAAGATTTCGCAATTCGTCGCGAACGTAGACGACACGCGCGGACGTGCGACGCTCGTAATATTTACGAGCACCTTGAAGTATTCCCGCTTCCTTAATACGCATTTCCCGTTACATCTCAGAATTAGATACGACGATATCCGATCCGAAAAGTATCTACCATTTTACTGTATACTAGCTGTTGCCCGCGACTTCGTTTTTACATAAGAGTTTTTCCCGCATGAATCCCAATCCCGCTGGAACTCCGGGATGTTGCTCCACAGCCTCCTCTATGCTCCAGTGAAAGTTTTTTTTTTATGGAATTAAGATAGCAAACGAGCATGCAGCACCACCCTTCCGCTGCCGCCCATAACAACTGACCGACCTAGAACTAGACTCAAAGGGACTAGGATGGTGAGTCCAGTTAGTAGGTGGTGTTAGAATATTAGTTGGTTATAATTTGTTAATAAGTGTGAGGACAGGGACTGTTAGTGATAATTAGTCCTGTTAGTTATTGTTAGAATGAGTCTCGTTCTAATTCGGTCACAGATGCGTTGCTACCCCTGAGGACTGAGATGGTCGCCTCTAAAAAAGTGTAACCGGCTCCACACCTTCCTATCCGGAACACAAAAATAAATCCGTTCAGCCGTTTCTGAGATTAGCGTGCACAAACAGCGACCAGTTACAGTTTTATTATATGTATAGATAGATATATATAAAAGATAGATAGAAGATATAGAAGAAGAAGCTTAGTAACCTAATATACAGCAGTAAATGTCATCGTAAATAGATATATAGCGTTTATAAACGTTAAGTTTTTAATTAGATGTCTTACAAAATGGACAGTGTCCCCAAACTACCCATTACAACGGTTCGTCCTGAAAGTTAACAGCTGTTTGCTATGGCCTTTTGCCGAGTGTGTCCCGTTTAACACGACCCTTTTATTTTAATGTACTCACTATTTAGTATTTTTCTGTCCATAATAAGTGCTTGATGAAATTAATTAATTCTTTCTATATGTGATTTCATTCATAGAAACGTACGATAAAAAGAATGATTTCAATCTCAGTACAAGGGCCTGTTGTCATAATTGAGAAGTTCTGAAACACAATCTGTAGTACTATTTTGGGAACACGATAAGATGACGACTTATTAAGCTAAGTATAATTAAATAAGCGAAAAGATAGGTACTTATTCATTCACTGATGAAACATAAAATCTTAAATCACGAATACGACTTCAACTATGAAGATGAAATTTGACAAGCGCAAGGGTTTGTTTGTTTGTTTGTTCGTTTGAACGCGCTAATCTCAGGAATTACTGGTCCGATTTGAAAAATTCTTTTTGTTATGAATTAGTCCATTTATTGAGGAAGGCTATAGGCTATATAGCATCACGCTACGACCAAAAGGAGTGGAGCAACAAGTCACCGTAGCGAAGCGAGGGCGTTTACTTAATAATATAATTATTATGTTGCAGGACGACGTCTGCCGGGTCCACTAGTATATAAGTGTTAATAACAAACTTTAATTAATTATTATAAATATTAAACACGAGTAATGAAACTTATTAAAATCCATTAAATTAAAACTACTTACTATACTCAAGAATGTTTGTACAATGACTTTCTTTATGGTTACGTTTCTCGCATCTATTTATGCGCGACAGCAACAACAGTAACCTTGAGTGTCTTGAAATATGTTATTCCACTTCCTTAATAGATATTTCCTGACGGTAAGTAGCTTTGCATATAAAGAATACCTACTATTTCCGCGAACAAAGAACTGTACAATTTTACACGTAACTTTATACACCAATAGAACAATGGTTGTTATTCCGGGCGGGCGATCAAAGTGACCTGCGTTCGATTTTCAGCGAATCGGAAATTTAATTTAGTTTTTTCGTTTCTTATTCTGATTGTGTTATTTTTTGTGTGCTGTCCATCGCACCCACGACATAGGGAATCCTAAAGCTCTTCTCACACAACGCTATTTATGAGCACTAACACTACACTACTAACAGGAGACGCATCGTAGACGCGTAGACGCGTCTCCTGTCAGTAAACATTGTCAGATACAACGAATTTTGTGGGTTGCGTTGCAGTCGCGTAGCTCATAAATAGCGATGTGTGAGAAGTGCCTAACTAGTGGCTATCAGTGTGTAGCGTTTAAAGTTTAGCCTTTTCATTAATTTATTTATTACTACTAATAGACTACAGGCCCATGTCAAAAATGGATGGGTCATATGAACCACCAGGTGATGTATATAGGACGATATAAGAGCACAAAATAATAAGATTCAGCACTATGACGTCACTTGTAAGCTGTCCAACTTGAGTGCTGAGAATTCAAAATTCAAAAGTGCAGGTAGAGTGAGTACATTTTGGTCATTTATTTTTGTACGGCATTTTCACCATCGATAGATCCATGAAAAATAATAAGAAAGCGCGCAGTCCCGTAAAAACATGGTGCGCCACAAAGTCGGTATTTTTTTTTGATTTTTTTACAATTCCAGGGTAAATTTGGTCATTTGATTCTGTACTGTATTAGTTTCATACTGTTTCAATACAGCTTCTAATCCATTATTCCGCAACGCCGTACAAAAATCATGCGACAAGGGGAAAAAATCGAGGGTTGCACTTTTGAATTCTCACCAGCACTCAGTTGGACAGCTTACAAATGACGCCATAGTGCTGAATCTTATTATTTTGTGCTCTTATATCATCCTATATACATTACCTGGTGGTTCATATGACCCATCCATTTTTGACATGGGCCTGTAGTCTATAACATTGTAAATGCAAAAGTAATTTTGTCTGTCTGTTAGGCTTTCACGCCTAAACCACAGAACCAATTTTAATGAAATGTACTGATATAGAGTTGACCTTAGGAAAGCACATTTTCGTAAAATATCGGTACTCTCAACTTCACTTGTATTTTGATTTTTATTAAAATAAACTGTCAGCAGCGGCAAAAACGACTCATTTATAAATGTTTTTCTTATCTAACATTATCTACTTTCCGAGTATACTTTTCCGGGGAGGGAAAGCAACGAAGGCTAATAAAATAATACTAAGATGTCAAAGTATACTACAGTCGTACAACGATCTTTTGGCGCGTGGGTGACAGAGACAGTGCCTTACAGTTTGCCTTTCCTGTAAGGCGCTCTCTCTGTCACCTACACGCCAAAAGATCCTTGTACGACTGTAGTATACTTTGACACGTGTAAAAATGTCTCAAAACTAGATATGGGTAAGCTCTGCCAAATGGATTCCTGTTAATACAGCTTTAGATAGCGAAAATGTACGGCACGACTAACGGATATTTCGATAACCGGCTTTGCTTTAATCCGTTACGGGCTGAATTCAGAACGTTATGTTTTTCGATAGTAAGATTAAATTTTAGATTAATCATAGAAAATTAATAATCAATTTGGTCAGTTGGTACGGAGGGCACGTTTGTTATCATTATTTTGTTAAAACAGCATTGTGGTCTTGAGCCCTTTGAATCCAGTGGATGCCTGCTGTCTTCTTGAGGTCGTCAGTCTACTTGGTCAGTCTCTTTTTTACGAGGTGTGGTTCGAGGACCTTTCTTCCCCATGGGTGGCCTTCGGGAGGCATAAAGACTTTCGACACTTGGCTTGGCCATTAAAGCCTCCATCCATTCCACCTGGAGCAGCTTAGTGGAGTATATGCTCTTGCTAGTGTGAGTGAACTTCTGTTTATCAACGTGCCAATTTACTAAAGAAATATTTAATTAGGTCAAAGACGAGCCATCAAATAGTTTTGACTTTGTGATTATTTCGACATTTTTTTTAAGTTTTACGTAATCAGGGGCCGAAAATTCCGTAACGTAGGTTCACTCGCGTTCGATCGTCGTAAATAGATAATCTACTTCCAAGTATTCTTCTTAGGGCATAATAAATTTATTTAATAAACGGTTACGTGCCCAAAATATTTTGTCGCATATGTACATAATTGATTCACCATCCCCGCTTCAGGCGTTCTCATTGATAAAGAAAGACGCGTGTTCAATTAATGGGTCAAAGTTAAAGCCAATGAGTTTAAAACATACCTCATAATTATTATGCACGTTATTTATGGACAAAATCAAAGTCACACACTTAAAAGGAATAAATAACAAAGGATTTTATCCGAGAAAGGCGTTCCTGGAAATATCTTTTCAAAGACATGAAAGACATAACTTGAGATTTAAATTGTAATGAAATGAAAAATACTTGTACATTTATCAAACGAATTAGATTTGATTCAAATCAGACGAGGCCACTTAAAACCCTGACATCATGTGCCCAAAGGGCGAGCGATGACAGCGCAGGCTGTGACGCGGTATTATTATGAATGAATACAAATTATCAGCAATAAAACTGTACCTATACCGATGTCTGTACTTAGAATTCAAGGAAAGCTTAAAAAACAAGAAAATGTATAAGGCGATATTAAGGGCAATATAATTATAACCTCTGGCCTAAATAATATAATATTGCGGGATAACGTCTGTTGGGTCAGCTAATATTAAAACCTATAAATATTTATTTCAAGACGAGGATTATACTGGATATTTATAAACAAATCAGGTATAGACGTTTTAAAAATATAATGTTTATTTTCAGCAAACATAAATTCTACATCCGTCCATCCATCTCTACAATGTTTGTGCTTTGTTTATTTACAGATATGCATACTTAGATTCCGATATATTATTCTCTGTTTATTTGTTTAAGTAGGTAACCACCATTATACGTTAAGGTTATATTATTAAAGATATAGTTTTACGCATACACAAGATATCCCTTAGTGTCATGTGTAGTATATACTAGAAATATTAATATTATTACGGTGTTGTGCTCACTAGCCCGTCAAATGATGAAGGCCTCCATAATTGAATTCTCGCGTATGACCAATCATACGCAAGAAATCACCTCCAAAGGGAACTCACAAAATCTTATCACGTGTCGCTCGTATACTTAGGGTGATGGGTCCTGTCTTGAGCAGACCTGGATTTTCTCACAGCTGAACGCCTTTTGCTCGTCTGATATTATTAAAAATAGTTTATGTTACGGTTTAGCCTTTGAGGAGATATTTTTTCGTAATCAAACAAACTTTCAAGCTTTTTAACGCATTAGGGGTGTTGTTACGTTATTATAATAAAAGTAAATGTTTAAGATAGTGTTGGTTTTAAATTATAATTCCATTAGTTAAGTAAGTTTTTTGTCGGGGGTCGCCCTATGTAGTGGGTACCATGGAAAACACATAAAATAAGAATATTACATTACATTCAGGTACATTCAGACCAAGAACGGAAATTTAAATGCATCATTCGAATTTCCGGTTCGCTGAAATCTCCTTGCCGAATCGAACCCAGAACCCTGGGAACTGTGATCTGGATTTACGTGGATATCGCTGATCCGGCGTGTTGACCATTGCGCCATACGGGTCTTCACTAAATAAGAGTTAAATGTTAATTCTTGAGCTACATTAAAGAAAATATACTGAAACTCATCACTTCACTCTTTTTATGAAAGATACGAAATCGATTATTTTTTATTGCAATTTATAATTTAAAAATTGATTCTATCACATTAAACCAATGTTACTTTAAGTACTGGTCTTTACACTAAAAGTTTATTAGGTAAGTATCTACCTGCCTAGAAGACAAGTCATCACTCATCATGGTATCATCTAAGAGTTTTATTACCTCTGAGAACTAATTAGACCATCGTAGAACAATGGCACGATAGACGACCATAAACGGTATCAGTACACCTATATTTGGAAACCGTTGATTGTTTCGTAACGACTGAGTCACGGGAATTTGGGTCGAGTTACTTTTGAGCTCACACGGCCCTAATTATATAGAACAAAGGACGTACTTTATTTCGTCAAGATTGCTCGAGAGTTTATCTGGCGGTTTTATTAACTAATAAATATCACTTTATTAGCCGATATACGGCCGTGTTTTGAACGTTTAAACGACAAATGAGCTATCATTCTCAATCTTGTTAATGCGCGGAGACTGGCAAAATGTAAGACGCTTTCAATGTAATGCTCTGGTACAATTAAAAGACATGCGGATACTTCATATTTATAAAATATGTGCAATGAGTAAGTGTCTTTGACTTTCATAGTCAATGTGATCTTTTAGGTCAAGTGACGATTGATACAGATCATTGAAGTAAATCACAATCTTTAACTATAAACTAAGCGGTAAAATATAGATAAGGCTACATACAATAAAATAATAATACAATACAATGATATTACGTATTTCAAACAAATTCACTAGACCCAAATCAATCCCCTAACGCCATGGTACAAATAAATTCATCATCTGTCAACAGTTAAATAAAGATCTGTGGGAAACATAATGCCTCAGTAACCATGCTCGAAAAAATTTCAGACACTAGATTTTAAAAAAAGCCAAAAAAGTTTCTTACACTTTGTTGCGCTGTTTCTAATTTTAACATTTACTATCTAGACACTTTGTTGCGCTGTTTCTAATTTTAATATTTACTATCTATTTGAATACTTACTTACTCTATTTGAATAATTACTTTTTTGGCTTTTTTTTGCGCTGTTCTAGTGACTAGATAGTAAATGTTAAAATTAGAAACAGCGCAACAAAGTGTAAGAAACTTTTTTGGCTTTTTTTAAATCTTCGGGTGAAATTAATGACATCCGTAGAGATTCATGTTTTTATTTTTAATTTAAATCATGTAAGTTATTAATTTATTCATGTTCTTAAATTGGTCTAGTAGCATTTGAGCTTCTATGCTTAAATACATTGAACATAATATTACGAATATTTTCTAATGTCTAAATAAACTTTTACTACATTTCTGTCCTGACGAATATAAGGCGGTGTCCTACGTGAGCGACGAAAACGACGCGACGCGACGTTGTGATTTTGACGTAAGCGATCAAATCGACGGTATCCCTACTTGCGTCCTATGTGACAGTCTGCGACACGCGTAACACGCGATGTTGTCATTGTTGCGTGTAGCATCGCGTCGTGTTGCGTAGCGTCGCGTCGTATTCGTCGCTCACGTAGGACACCCCGTTATACTCTGTGTCGCAGGCCTCGCAGATGGCATGGCATATACATACAGTAAACCCAATAAACATCTCGCATTATTCACCATTACTCTGCTAATATTATACAGGCGAAGTTTGTGAGCTTGGATAAAGATTTGTTGCGATTTCAGGCACAAATGTATGGATTTAGTTGAACATAATTATGCGTAAGGCGGGTTTTTTCAACTTGGATTTTATATAATGCTTGATAAATTGACGGTATGGTGTAGATTATTAATTTCTCCAAGTGAAGTAAGAGCGGGTTCAGAAATAAATCATTAACCCAGTATCACATAATATATCACATACAGCTACATTTATCAATATCACATACCTACATTTATCAATGCTCGTTATGCGATCAAAGCACGCGTCAGTAAAAATCATTCTCAATCAAAAATTGGTTATCAAAGGCAAAGCTTTTTATGGAACTCTCTGAGGGTAGTCCTTCTGTAAAGTAGTTAACTTAGGCCAATCGTACCTTCCTTTTACCTTTGTCGTAGTCGGCTAAATCACTTATTACTTTTCCTTTTGGCCGCCTTCAAAAAGAAGGGTTCTCAATTTCACTGTATTTTTCTGAGTATCTCATGACTTTTAAGATGAACTGATTTTGATTTTGGTTGAAGTTGATTGTTTTTTTGTTGAAATGCTTTGGTTATTAAAGTACTCGTAATGCTCTAAAACTTTTAAACACTATACACACTCACACAATAGGATTCCCTCTGTCACGGGTGATAAGGGCAATACAAATAAACATCGCTAACGAAAATAAATATTATAGTAAATACTACACCAGCCTGGAGACCAAATCTCTCACGTAACTAACGCGACCGGGGGGCAAATCTCTGAATACCATCTATTCAGACAGCGTCACCAGTTCGTCAACTATTTTCTGACCATTTTCGGTTGTTCCAGGTTCTCAGTCTGCAAGTCAGTGAAGCTGAAGTCAGCGTGCTCCCGACTGTGGTGTGCGCATAGAAGCATTCCTCACGTCTGCAGGTCCAAGCGCGCCCCACCCCTCGAAGGAACTCCTTGTGGTATTAATCAAGTAAGTGTAAATAGAGTTGGGAGTTTGGGGTCAACTGTTCCATCCATCTTGGAGTCCGAGCGGTCCTCTCCTGCTCTTTGTGCGCTTTGGTGAATAATGGACGCAGTTAAGGTGCCTAGGCCTTCTTTACCGAAGTGGCTGGACTTGATGCCATCCAGTTTAATAACGAAGGTAGGATTGTAGGTTTGGTGGTTGGGCTACAACCTGGTTGGCTAAAACCCTTTTGTTTGAAACGTGTTGTCCCGTCACGTCGCGTCTTGCCTTCCTCTTCCTTCTTTCTTGGCCCACCACGTTTCGGTGATACCTATATTCTTGGAACTAGTCGCTAATAATGTTCATACCTTACTGATGATGCATTGATAATCATTAATCCATATGGAAGACGATTTATGATCTTCAATAATATAGATACCAGAATATAAAAGGTACCTCCTTGTGTTTTACCGTAAACCCTTTTGTCCCAACACTAGTCCATTACACGGCTAAAATCCAGTAACCACCATATTTGATTCAATCAAAATCCTCTCACGAGCGCTTTTATTCCTGTTGATTTACGGTAGAAACGTTGTTAATAAATTCTACCACTCAGAGCCCCGAACGAACGCACAAAACGAACCGTAAAAGTTATTTTTCACGCTCTTCACATCACTTTTATGTTTCTTGTGTCACATAACCGCCACTTTGTATAGTGCCTCCGTAGTGTGATTGAGACATTGCTATCTAAATAGGCTATTCGTCTCCAGGAGTTTCTTTCACTCTGTTTTACGAAACATGTTTCACGTAAATACCTGAAAAAACAGACGCGCTAAATGCCTATAAAATAGTCACTGTTCTGACGAAAAAAGGTTCTATATACCTACCCGTTATCTGTTGCTCAGTATTTTGTTGTTAAACATTCTTTTTCTAGTTGCGGAACTACATTAACATTACCAATATAACCTCTAAGCTCTTGAAACGCCAAAATATGTATACCAGGAGTTCATAAGGACGCGTGGCATGGTCGAATATTCTCCCGACAAGTTTCTCATCTGTTTACGAAATATCCGCAGAACTCCAAGTGTGTCTTCGCAATCCCGACGTGCCATTTGTAACAACAAAACGCGATGCACGTCAGTTACAATAACACTCGTCTAATATTTTGGGAATAGTTTATTTACCAAGTTCGACGAGAAACATCCCGCTGTTTGTTCCTCTGAAGCTACACGAGCGCCCATTGTTTAATTGATGTATTCTGGTCAATTTTGAATATTAATAGTTGCGGATTTTCCATACGATTCACGTTTTGTTTTCATTTAATTTAGAGCAAAAGGACCGTTTTACACCTACTGGATATACCTAGTCTGTAACTTATTAAATATTCTTTTTCAAACCAAATAGACATGTTCATCAGAGACGGTGTAAGAAGTAAATAGCTTAAATTATTCAACAATACAAAAGAAACGAGATTGGTGACTCTAAACTAAGGATTAAATTCGGGCTTTAGAGCTCTACTATAAAGGGTTAGGCTTGTATAGATTGTTCATTACATGCTTTGAAGTCCCCGAATGAAAGGGCTCAGAAATAACACGTCATAGGTACACTTAAGTTTGTTAACTTTGAACTTACAAACGTTGCCTTGGTGAAAGGACTGAAGTCACTGAAGCCCGACCAGCTTTTACTCTCTTCCTTGAGTTACACTCCGAACTACTTGTCGTGTTAACGGACCGTTATCACTTGCCATAAGGTGATTCGTGTATTCACAAAATTGTTTTTGGACCGTAAAATAAATTAACAATATTATGCAGAGAGCGACAAAATGTAATCGTGTTAACGGATTACGATTATCTGGAGACACGGAAGTGCTGTGGCCAAGAACGTTCTAACTACGTTTTCTCGAAGACACTGTTGGAGGCATCGGGTCTCTAGATGTAACTAAAATTTCTATAAATGATTACGTTAGGTTCGGTAAGTAATCAATCATTATTACATTCTACTCATCACTGGTTGTATGGGATTGCTTAAATAAACGAAAATCTACAAAATATTGTTCAACACCACTTGTGCCGTATAATAACTTAACTCTAAGCGTTTCAGTAAACACGAGTTATCATGAAATCGGTTGTTATACGTTTTAACAACTAAAGTTTAACGTGAATAACTTCATAATATAAAGTTACGATAATAACTTCGTTCATTTGGGTTTAGAATTTATGTCTACAAAACGGCTGTACGGGTTTTGTAGCAACAGGTACTAACTGGACCCTGATACTATAACTGCTGTCAGTCCGTCTCTCAAGGTCTTATCTCTTGAACCTATAGTGTTATAGACAAACAACTAAAGTTTTAGCAGGCTGTAAGACTGAAAAAGCTAAAAATCAAAATGGCTCCCAAACAAGAAATATGTTACGCCTACCACCCCTAAAACGCCATTACATAGGTACACTTGTTTGTTGATGAAGTCCTTTAATGTCATACCTTTCATATTTTGTTATAACTTTTTATTTATGCCTTTATGTAAATTAAAGGGCGCTTTTGAATATTATTACGTGAAGCCTGGAGCTAGCGATTCCGTCCAATTTTACGAAGTTCTGCGAGAACACTAATGACCTAACTACGTTGGTACATAAACTTAACCGTTGTTTGGTTGAGTGGGTCACATACTTACACATATTTTGTAACGCAACGATAATTTTTTTTACAAAAATAACCGATTTGTAAAATTAGTTGAATAATAAGATAAGTTCCGTACCTACATCAACGCAAAAAAGTTCTGTAACCTACATAATGAAAAACTGTTTACCCGAGCCACTAAAATTTTAAAGTTTCTAAAGATAATGTATAGGTACCTAACTGTTAATTATAATGCTGTAAAAAATATTGGATATAGAGCCCCGAGACTTAGACCATTCAACAGATAATTTTTAATTCGAAATCTTGAATAAAAAAATTGTCATAGATGTGGATTACAAGGTTCCACTGATTCGCGTCAATGTCTCATTGTCTTTAAAAAATCAGTTTGTTGGCTATACAGGATTGCTATTTAGAAAAATATGTACCTATTCTCCTATTATGAGATACCTACGACGATTCAAACGCCCGTAGTCAAGTGTTTAAAATTGAACCCTGTCTTTGTAAAGCTCATATTTAAATGTTTTCCTAAAAATTGATTTCAGTCGAGTTTGAGTTAAGTTATTATAATATGCGCAGATCTTTAATGTGTCCTCCGAAGCACAAAAACTTAACAAATATTGCCGGTCGTCCATCCAAACAGTAGGTAAGCGCGCCCGCACCGTTCATCTCTAACCTGATCAATCACTTACGACTTACGACTTAAAGCCGACAAATATCTAGGTATAAGCGTGTGCACCAAAGGCTATGAATACGTATTATGTCATGTAATTACTGTGCACTGTGACAATATACCTAATCGAGATTCCATCAACGTTTCCATTTCACGTCCGAGCTGGCGTGCAAAGCGTGTGTATGCATAAATTCAATAAAATCCTTTATGAATACATTTAGAACAGTGCAATGCTTCAATACTGAGCCCGAACACGCAATATAATCACATTGAAAGGGAAGAATGCTCGCTAAATTACAATATCAGAATTGACAAGTCGATTATAATTTCCATTCCGACAGTCAGAATATAAAATCGGGCAATTACAATTGATGGCTTCATAATAAACAATATTCTGTTATTGAATTTTATCGGCGTCCTTGGCGGTTGATTTCACGTTGCTGTTTTCACATCATCGGTATTAAAGAGATCCACACGCAAAAATAATGAAATGAAAATGATAATTAAAACTAACCTACCTAATCTAAACCTAATACGCAACTGGATGAAACTATAAGTGAACCAATTCAAAATCATTAGTACCTGTTTCCATTTAATTGTTTAGGGTCCGGTATGATATAAGTTAAAAGTCGTAAACCACTTTAATTTAATGTCGTAAAATATACGTTGCGTGTATATCCACAGCGTAACTTTGTCCGCCATTCAAAAAAGACGCGTGCCTTATGTTATACGAATTACATACCTACTAAGGAAAGGCGGATGCAGCTATGCTGCCTATTACGCTTATTTAAATTCAAGTTCATAATCAACTTACATAGTTTTTATTTCTACGCTTACACGCTTCATTTTGCTGCTTAGCGATCCGAAAATATCCTCGACTTATATTTTTATTACCGTTAATTCCTCTGTCCGATTTGAACTTCGAAACAGCGTGAAATGCAAGCAACTAATAACATTTGTATTTAAGAACACGTAAACAAAATAACTTCATAAAGTAAGCTTGGCCGACACAGCTGGTACAACAAAGAAACGCGATATCCGCTCATTCAGTTGACTGAGCGCCAGTAATTGGCATTCGTCACGTTCGCCGAGGAATTTCAGTTCACAGGACAAATTAGAGATTATTGTTGTTGGCTTCTTGCAAAAAATATCATTTACCTACTAATAACGTTTTGATTCGCAAAATCTTGTATTTATCGTGTATCTAAGATCAACAACTATCAGTTTTGTCGAACGTTCAGGCTTTCTTTCTATCACTATTAAACAAAAATTCATGTTTCAAGGATATTGGGTTATAAAATGCCACCACAATGGTGCATTTTATAACCCAATGCCACTACAATAAAATGATGACTACTTGAATGAGTCCTTCGAATATGAGCTCGCTGAAAACCATACGCCCCCAAATTTCAAATATCTGAAAAGCTACAAATCCGCAAACCATATCATAACCTATGGGGACACGCTGTAAGAATAAATATTGCACAAAATGCCTGTTACGTTAAATTAAAAAGATATCGGGTGATTCCCAGAGCTCCAAAGCCGTTCCATTGTTCTGCATATAGATCTATACGACGATATACGTTCCTACGTTCACTGAACACGAATATATCCTGAAAGGAATTCTGCTCCGCTGAGCAAACTGTACGATACTAATGATCAATTTTATTGAGCAAGAAGTTAATCGGATGCCGCTTGAACAGTCTAACAAAAATGTGACTTATTGGTGATAGAAATTATAGGAAGATACTCGTATCCTCTATTTATAATATGTAATTTATTTCCTGCTTATGATTGGTCATTGTCTTATATATAAAAACCTGTAATGTTACTGTAATGTACCCTATCTGTAAATGGAACATAGTAATATGAAATTAAATTAAAGCAATATAATTCAAAATAATGATTTTCAGAATTTTTGTCTCTGCACACACAAATAGACAAAAAATATTTTGTGCTTGTTCTTATACTGTGTTCGCGCTTATTTCAGAAGCGGTTTCACTGATTTGGGTGAGGTTTTCGCTAATAATTTTGCAAAGCCTCGCTAAACAAGAAGTGTCTGTTTTATTTCAATCAATTCATAAATAACAAAGTTATGTCAATTTAAAGAATCACACCTAACAATGTGCGAATGTTTGTACTAATTGACTAGTTTCCCCAAGCGAAAGAGGGCGGTTTACTAGTTTATAATTTATATCAAACTATGGCGCTATATAGGTGGTTAATATAAATTGACCTTAATCAACTTCATAAGAAGGGTCAAAGGATGTATATAAAGATCAAAGGAGGTTATAAATATATTAACACGCAGAGAAATAATGATGAATTAAAAAATAATAAGTAGGTACTCACTCAAAACTTACGTAATTAAGTAGGAATAACTCAAAAATTACCCGTTACATGTCAGCACCAGCTTTCGAATAAAAAATAAATTATCAAAATCGGTTCACTCACTACAAAGTTATAAGAAAAAATGCAGACGAATTGAGAACTTTCTTCTTTTTTGAAGTCGGTTAAGAATTTGATGTGTGATGATTGTCAGATAACTATATAACATGATTTGGTTAAAATTGTTTTAGATTTTTTTTGATAATTTTTAATATTCATAATTATACCTACTTAGTCTACCCAGAATAATTAAATTATATCACAATATTGAAAACTAATTTAATTTATGAACGCCGAGTAGTTACTTGTATTAAAACTAAATTGTTCCTTTTACTAAAAGCTATTGCTTGATAAATAATTAAAATTCATTAATTAGAAACTAACATTGTTAAGAATATAAAACCGGCAGTATAAATTCGGCAAATCTCAAAAATTTTTCAGACTTGCCGGAAAGCAACAGGCATACAACGCATTAAGTTCGCCTTCGTTCCTGTTACTTTTGAAAAGTTTTATAGGTTCACATGAATATTAACACTCAAATACATAATTTGTCATTGCCATTTTTTTATCATTATCATTCATTTTAATTTTTTACAATCATTGCCTGTATTACGGATAGAATGTACCTAATTGCCCTAATTTGCTATCTGAGCTGTTTTACTTGTCCCAAATCTCGGAATGTCGTATCCTCGCTGAAATGCTATTTCAGGAAAAAATAACGCAATCTGACCTTTTCGTCGTGTGACATACCTACTTAATGAACAAAGAATTTTTGTATTTGTCACTATATTTATTATTTATATATTTGTTTTTGCATTCTAGCCTTAGGTACAATTTACTAATATATATGTATAATCGATTTACACTGTAAACTCATCATAAAACGAGTAATTACCATCATGTTAGCTTTTGCTAAATAACACGAAAAATTATCATTCATTTTAGTAGCCCTACGTGTAAAATATTTTTGATGTAGATCATGAAACTGACCAGACTTCTGACGATAAGTGATCTTTTTCATCTATGGATATCAGATACTTCAAGTAGTCAAGTACTTTAGTACATAGTATCTCAATACTTCAAAGGCTAAAGATGCGTTATGGGCCAAACAAGAAAAAGAAGAAGTAGCAATCGAAGGAACTGACTCTTATTCAGAATTCTGATTATAACGAGTCGTTTGGCGGTGGACTCAAGCAAGACAGAAGTAGTAACTAGTCTGGCTTCACCATACTGATAAGATTAATATTGGACTTGTGGATTTATTAACGAGAGTTATTGTATTTTCAGTGGTGTGTGGATCGAGTTTGTGAGCCAATGCCGGGACACCAGGTAGGCAGTAAAACTAACGAAGAGGAAGGGGGTAAAGCAGAATGGACTGATTGGAGTGAATGGAGCGACTGCAGTGCGGAATGTGGCTACGGGCTCAGAACTAGAACCAGGCGATGTCAGGTCAAAGGGTAAGTTTAAATATTACAGGATTGGAGCTTTGGGCAATTATTGATGTAAAACTTCTACCATCACATAACTGACATGCTTGATTTTATTTGATGGTGTGAATATTATTTCACACTTAAGCTTAGAAACTGTCTTCCTTTGATTTAGTAGCCGTATTTTACCCCATTGAATTGGTGGACTGTGTCAATGTTATAGTCAATTTTGTTATTACAGATCCCAGTCAGATTCGGCATGTGAGGGTGCAGGCTCTCAAGTTGCGACTTGCTGGACGGGATCAGCATGTGCAGCCACACGAGACATTCGGGCCGACATGTGTGCACGGCAGGCAACGCATCTCATACCGCATTTACATAAAGAAGGTGAGGTGCCTTAGGCAATCTCTTCCAAGACCTTACACATCTTGGGGCACGGAATTATTTGGCATATCTAGCTTACAAAATGTGTCCAACTATTCAAAGTCGACGTAAAGTCCTACAAGCATCTTTTGGCGAGTGGATGACGTGTGAGTGACGAGACAGCGCCTTACAGGTAAAGCAAACTGTACGGCACTGTTTCTGTCTAACACACGTCACCCACGCGCCAAAAGATCCTTGTAAGACTGTAATTGAAGCATTTATAAATTAACAGACTTAGGCTCAAGACTTGGGCCTCTGGTCCAAGTTCTAAATATAAATTTTAAACATTTTGTTCCAAGGTCCCAAATATAGGGTGATTTGTAACTCGACGTATTCCTCTTGGGATGTGGTAATACAACCAATTTCCAACAAAATTAACCATAATGTCCCTAATACCAAGTCAGCTGGTTATCGAGATATTCCTTATTTTTGGTTTTGGTCAAAGAACACCGAATTTGACTACAAAAAAATCAATAAATAAAAAAGTAGTGGTTTGAATTGAGTTGTGTGCATTTCTATCAGTAACCAATACATCAACAATCATTTATTAACACGTTCCCTGCGGCACAGATTTTTCTGTACTTTCCATTACTGCGTTACGAGGCGTTTTAAACCTCGTCCTAAACCAGACATTGTGGCGGCACGAGGCATATTAAACCCCACCGCCCGTAGGAGACAAAAATCCTTTTTTTGGCGCCAAATAAAACAAATTGTACGGTTTTTGTCGCGATTATTATTAACAATGAATTGATGAACCTAAATCTGCCGCCGCCCGTGGTTACATAAGTTAGTTTAGATTCTATAGGTAAAATAAAACGTGGGATCTGATGTACCTCGTACCGCACTGAAAAATGGCAGTTTTTCATATTATTTAGTGATGGGAAAATAAATATCGATTTTATATATTGGTATTTTATTTTTAAAATTTATGGGTGTTTCTCATTGAAACAGTTCAAACAATAATATTTTTTGCAACCAGTTCATTCTGTGACAATTTTCTTTACTTTTTTGTCTGCCTCACGACTTGTTAGGTGCGGAGTTTTTCGTAACATCCTACACATCTCCTCTTCTTTGATCCCTTTTCGAGATGATGTACCTACTTTGTTTGCAGAGGGTTCTGAAAAGTAGGGTCGAGCTTAGTAGATTAATTTAAGAGTAAGGAAATGGTGGGTAGACTTGAGTAAAGTTGGTTAGATTAGAATAGAGAAGAGTTGGGTAAAGTTGGTTAGAGTACTGAAGAGTCGAGTACAATTGGGCAAAAGCATTAAATTTTGATGAGCAAAACACCGTTTGCCGGGTCCGCTAGTTAACTCAATAAACAAACATACCATAATTTATCATGATTAACAACCTATTTGAAGAAAGTTACTCAACAAGTCACATTCACGTTTCTATTAAAAATATAACAAGTAGTTAGGATGTTTGAAGATTACCTGTATCCACATCCAAGTTGTTCTCTGTAAAAGCTTCGAATGCGTTGCACAACACTAACCGCATGAAGCTAGCGTAGGGTGCGGTACGAGGTGCGCGGAGGTACGAGGCGTTTGCAACCTCGTTCCGCACAGCGTTAGAATTTTATTAGTTCAGTGCGGCACGAGGTCTAAGAAACCCGGTATTAAGGTGGATATACCATAGAACTAGGAATTAATAGCACATCTCAGATATATAGTTATCTTTTTCCTACACTGAACCAGATGGAAGTTATGCCTCCCGCACGACAGAGAAGTTTAAGTTTTTTCTTACCGCTATAACGTCGAGACACGGACGAGGTGTTTTAAGCCTCGTTTCGCACTCATCGTGTTAATACTAATGCAGGCACAAGTGTTACACATTTTAAAATAACAAGTGAATACTTGTAAAAAAATATATTTTCTTACGAATGTGGTCGATAGAAAAGTAGATTTATTTTAAAAAATCTAGTATACATCAAGCGTACAAACTACATGAAAAACATCCTTGTTTTATAAGCTATCCAAACAAGTAAAATTATTAAGACACAAACAAAACATTTCAGAAAAAAACGTATGTAGAGCACGTGCGACGTAAAACCCTTTGTTATCGTACCGCGGTATAACTTATACCCGAGTTGCAAACTTTTTAATTGTTATTGTCGTTTGTCGTTTATCTATTAGACCCACTTGATCATTTAAAATGAAAATTAAACAGCAGCAGTGTTTTGTTTCTGGCTTCCAGCGCGATCTCCCAAATTCACGTTGATTTTGATCACTAAATAAGTATGACGGCTTACTCTAGTTCCAAGTAAGCCGATATTATTTATTGTTATGCCTTTTATAATGATAACGCGACTGAAACTCGTTGACGATCCTACTACTGCGTCAACTACCTGCTGGATAACAACTTCTTCATCTTCAGCAATGTAAAGGAGCCTCATGCATGGAGCATGGTCAACCGCCATCATTTTGTTGACGTTGAAATTGTCCAGTTTCCAATTGAACTGAAGACCGTAATGTAAGGCGCTCGTCGTTGAGGGTAACGACGAATGTACTCTCGACGAGCTTCATCCGCGTTTCCATCACAAAAGACATAACAATAAATAATATCGGCATACTCGGAATTAGAGTAAGCCGTCATACTTATTTAGTGACCAAAATCAACGTAAATTTGGGAGATCGCGTTGGTAGCCAGAAACAAAACACTGCTGCTGTTTAATTTTCATTTTAAATGATCAAGTGGGTCTAATAGACAACCGACAAACGACAATAACAACTAAAAAGTTTGCAACTCAGGAACTTATACCGCGGTACGATAACAAAGGGTTTTACGTCGCACGTGCTCTACATACGTTTTTTTCTGAAATGTTTTGTTTGTGTCTTAATAATTTTACTTGTTTGGATAGCTTATAAAACAAGGATGTTTTTCATGTAGTTTGTACGCTTGATGTATACTAGATTTTTTAAAATAAATCTACTTGTCTATCGACCACATTCGTAAGAAATAATTTTTTTTACAAGAATTCACTTGTTATTTTAAAATGTGTAACACTTGTCCCTGCATTAGTATTAATAAATGATTGTTGATGTATTGGTCACTGATAGAAATGCACACAACTCAATTCAAACCACTACTTTTTTATTTATTGATTTTTTTGTAGTCAAATTCGGTGTTCTTAGACCAAAACCAAAAATAAGGAATATCTCGATAACCAGCTGACTTGGTATTAGGGACATTATGGTTAATTTTGTTGGAAATTGGTTGTATTACCACATCCCAAGAGGAATACGTCGAGTTACAAATCACCCTGTATATGTAAACATTTATCCCAAGTTCAAATTAAATAAGTGTTGATGAGTTTTTTAACGTTAAGGCATTTTAAGGGATCAATTAATTCTACTGGATTTCGGTGGCTTTCGATGCACAGAATTATTTAAGTCACGGTCAATCCGATCGCGAACTAAGTTAATGGCTGGTTTCTTAATATCACTGGTGTATTGCACGAGAACCCAGAGTCTCTCTATATGATTCGAATAAAAGTTCGAACGTCTTCGAAAAATATACCTCTCAGGAAAAAAATCTATACCTCCCTACTCTTAATGAAGATTTAGTCCTTTTGTCTTAAGTACATTCCCGATGGAAAAAAGACCGCTTCACGCTGTAATGTTAATTTGGTTGCTCGATGAAAATGTTGGAAAAAATCAATTCTTTTGGGTCAAGTGATTAATTGAAGTGATTCACACTCAGAGTAGAGTTTAAAGACCGATGAACACGTTTTGTCATTTAGCATTTCAATCTTAACAGTAGGTTACATACAGTTAGAAGTAGATCTGTTATCAGTAAAGTAAAATACTCTATTAGCGTTAGAGTGTTCTTCAGTATCTGAAGGAACATTCCTTTAATAGTAGTTCTATGAAGCAACCCTGGCACTTCCTGCATCTTGGTAGTTTATGCATTAACTGCATTTTTTTTATTGAGATTACACACTCTCGCATTAAACACAAAAAATGGTCCGAACTACCTATTAAAGCAGGGGGTCTTAATGAATCATTCCTGATTTTAACAGAATCAAAACACTGTGAGATATGGTGTGTGGACTACGCTGGCGGAGACCCCAGGAACTTCGGGGCGTTGCCAGACGGAGCCCCTTGTAGCTACGATCGGCCTTTTGATATGTGCTTCCAGGTAAGAAAAAATATATTACGATGGGCAATAAAATAACTTAATTGAAGAATTGAACTTAAAGTGGCATGCATGATATGCCAGTTTACATTGTCATTCAGAATATCAATACATTTGTTATTTCCTAGTAAGGTGGATTCATGCTTTAACATCAGAATCAATAGTATCCACCCTATTTCCGTCTATCGACTTACCGACAGCAGAATGGAAAAGAAAACAAACGTTGCCAAATATCATTTAAGTCTCAAGAACTATATTGAAATGTTTCGTTGAATGAATTGTCTTGTAGATTCTTAAGTCTGACATTAGATTCCTCAATACTGACCCTAACACAATTAACTAAACATTAATCATTTTATTGTATAGAGATAGTCATAATTGAATTTTCACGATAGCTATAGACCTAAAGTAACCATATTTCTCCGAAATTCATACTGTCTTCTGGCCAATATAGCCTGACCTCTACAGTCTTAATAAAACGTTCATTACGATCATACGATACAATGACTCAGAGGTCCTCACAGTAATTAGTATACTAACAGACCATATGTGAACAAGGTCAATGCAATGGCAGCGACCTTTAAATACTTATGAGTAACATTTTTAATTATAACCCAGAACTGTACTAATCCAATTAGTACGGACTTAGAACTATTTCCCCCACGTGCATTTAATGATGTGTGTTTCTTACACATGTGGGGAATGAAGAATCCGAGTGGAATTCCCTTCAGATTAAGTGTTTTCTTAATGTGCTTTATTGAGTTTCTTTGATGTTAATGTTCTTAATGGTATCTCTAAATTATACAAGTAAAATTAAAATAATACAAAAACTAGTAATACGAATAACCGTATTATTTGACTTTGAAAATAAAAGTGAAATTAAAGTTGAATTGAAAATGATGGATTGGGCACATGTATGACGCAATGGGTATCATGTCGAACATGAATTGAATTTCTGATCGCGGTCTTAGGCATATCATAATTATTTAAATAACAATATCTCAACATCGCAGCCACGTAAAAAGTTATTACGTATTTCTGTCCTAAATCAATAAAAGCAAAGACGTCTGATTTAGATTTCAGAGATTATTCCAGAGAAGGGCAAAATGTGATTAGATTATGGATTACGATTAGTTACATCTGGGAGAATGTCCTGCCAATATCCTGCCTGTCTGTAGTGTACTTTAGGCAGGGCCATTTCTATGCATCTGTGCTTCAATCAATACAAGGCGTACTTAGATAGTGTACACTTTACGAGTATGTAACGTTTCCATACTATTTCTTTGTAATCTATTATAACGGAAAATAAAATACGGATGCACCGTCTTCCAAATCATTTTATACAATAACAAAATGGATTGGTGAATTGCTCTCCGCTCTGCTCCGCTCCGCCTCAGTGGAACCGCACCCTTATCCATAAACATGATTAAATTTTAACCATCTTTAACTAGGTGTAATACACACCCAACATCTGAATGGTCAATAGGAAGTGAGCTGAATTTTGGGTAAACTAGCACACAGTATACTCGCTAATACCCACACACATACGAGTACAGTGAAAACTTCTAACTAACTAACCAAACTGTAATACGAGTACAGTACTGGCACCGCGTCCATTCACATGCGCATAAACCTTTGTAAATTATACGCTTTGTCAGGTCGGAAAAATCATGAAGATGCGGCCTAAACTTCACAAAAACCTTGATATGTGACTATGAATTATTGTTTCAGTGACATAGTTTTAATGATCTACGTGGAAACGACTACTTTAGACTCTATTTTTAACCCCCGACGCAAAAAGAGTGGTGTTACAGGCTTACAGGTTTGATCCGTCTGTCTGTGCGTCTGCTAGTCTGTATGTCTGTCTCATGGCACCGAAGCTCTCGAAAAGCTGGACCGATTTCTCTGTTTTTTTTTTCATCCAAAAACCTGTATGCTTGCAGTGATTCTTATCTACGTTTGGTAGAAAACGGTCCAGCAATTTGAAAAATGTCAGCTCTTTTCCAAAATGGTGTAATGCATTTGGCTTTTCAGCGACGCCCAAATGTCGTGAAGTGAACTATTATTATCGATGGAGCAAAGCTAATTATTGACATGAATGAAATTGTAATATGATTTTATGATGGTTCACTCGCAGTATGAAACATGGGGCTGTAAAAATCGTGTGGTAAAAAACGCGTGTGGGGATTTTTATTTTTTTATTTATAGCTATCTCAGTTTATCTTATAATTGTTTTTAGCAACGAGACAACGAACCATTCATTCGTAATTTATTCAACACTGATATAATCATACGCAGTCAGGCATATCATACGCAAGATTAACTACCTATAATTTGATAATCGTGCTCGTTTCAAATAAATCATTATTGAATCTTTCTACTCGTAATCAAAACCAAATGAATAAATTTATGATAAGTTAGGAATACGAGGTATTTACACATTTTTATATCTGAATATAATAAGGTCTATGAATCTAAATAGGCCTTTTTATTTTTTGTTTTCTCATTTACTGATCGAAACTGATGATAATATAAGAACATTTAAATTCACGGAAGATGTTTAAACAAAAACCCTGTAGGATAAATTTTAGTTTAAAGTCTCAAAACACTTTGTCCTAACTTCAGCAGTACTAAAATAAAAAGTTACAACGAAGAAAAAGTAAAGTAGGTTGAAGGAGGTTAAATAGGAGGCAGAGGGGTTGTAATTAAGGGTGATGGAAACCCGCTTTGCGGGGTTCCTGTACCTTTTTTATTTTATTTAACTGATCTTAATGTAAACCAAGTTGGGTTAATAGTGTGCAAAGTTTTAAGATCTTAAACTAATTGATCCAAATAAATTAAAGAAAACAAAAGATATAAAAATAAAATTCCCAAATGTGTGGTTTTTATTAAGGACGCGAATGGCGCAATGGTCAATACGACGGATAGCTGTTCCAAGGGTCCTGGGTTCGATTCTCAGCGAGGCGAAAACTTGAATGATGAGTTTAGATTTCCGATTTTATTTTATTTTATTTTCCGGTTTCGATCTGGGTGTATGGGGCTCTTATGTTGTGTGTAGTCCATGGCACCCACGGCACAGGAAAATCTAGTGTGGGGACAATTATATATTTCTTTCTGTTATGTACAGTGTATATCAATGTACAATTTTGTTGTTATAATAAATAGAAGGTTTCTCCAGGCCTGCCCCACCCCTCTGCGTGAGGCTGTTAAGGCCACTAGAGCCAGCAACAACTATAGATTTGAAAAAAAGAAAAGCAATAAATAGAGAAATCTGTTAATAGCCTAAGATTTATCATAACTGTAAAACATTGTAAGTGAATCATTCCTTTCCTCTCTCTGCAGGGCACATGTGTGAAGGGTCAATGCAACAGCACCGACCCCGGCTGCAACTGGTGCCCAGATGGCTACTGCAACAACAACACACACATCTACACCAAGGAGCTCGGGAACGGTATGCTTTTGTCTAATAGTCACTTAGCTTAGTAAACTTTAATATAATTAATGTTTTGTTTTCAAAATGTAAGCTTTAAATCTTTAAAACTGTAGAGCTATGTCGATGTTCGATGACGCTAATATGTCTTATGTCTGTATTGTAATATAGGAAATAGGTAAATGAGAACAAAATTAATATCTATGTGTGTGTGTGTGTGTGTACAATACAAGGTCTGTTCAAAAAGTATCGCGACTTTTTAATTTCCGTGGGTTATGAATATTTGATTTTAAATTTTTTTGTGGCGTTATGTTGGTATACATGTCTTTGATGTATGCCGACAAGTTCGGCCATTTTGAACATTTAGGTAATTGTTGGCAGCTGATTTAATGGCACGCGTCGTGACTCGGCTGCGATTTGTGCCTATTCAAAAAAATGGATCAAATTATTTGTATTAAATTTTGTGTTAAAAACGAAATGAAATGCGCGGACGCATTCCGAATATTGACTATAGCTTATGGAGAAGCTACCTTGGACTCAAGCAACGTTTATCGGTGATACAAAACGTTCTCAGAGGGCCGAGAAGATGTGAACAACGAACAACGTGTCGGACGCCCGAGCACGTCAAAAACAGACG
Source organism: Hesperia comma (assembly GCA_905404135.1). Taxonomy (NCBI): domain Eukaryota; kingdom Metazoa; phylum Arthropoda; class Insecta; order Lepidoptera; family Hesperiidae; genus Hesperia; species Hesperia comma. Next base: position 5,353,490 of record FR990021.1, on the reverse strand, counting down.
AAAGCATTAATGAAACGAAGAAAATAGTATGGATTGCAGTACGTGGTGCATCATGAGTTTTCCAAATTAGCTCCATGTGACTCTTTCTTTTTCTCGAAACTGAAAAGGTCCATAAAAAGACGACACTACGCTACCTTTGACGAGATGAAGCCGGCATCGCAGGAGGTGCTGAACGAGATCACAAAAAACGACTTTTTAAAGTGTTTCGAGGAGTAAAAGAAACGTTGGCAAAAGTGTATAATATCTAACGGGGATTACTTTAAAGGACGCAAAATAAAGATTGATGAAAAAATAAATAATTTTCGAAAAAACATAAAAGTCGCGATACTTTTTGAACAGACTATGTACATCGGTGAACTTGTGGGTTTTCTTGATTACAGCTGATGCAGATCCCTTTTAACTCAGTAACATCCTTACATATAACAATTCCATTAAATTATGTTCAGAAGAAAGTAAGTAAGTATAAGAAAGTATAACTACATCGTACTCCAGACTCCACAATATAATAGTTTGATCGCTTCTGTTTGATACACGAAGTCGGTTAAGTCGTTTTTCGTATAATTGAGAACAAACGCACAAAGAAACAGAAAAAAAAACCGCTGAAAAATTATGTCTACAGAAAGAAACCCTGAATTAATTCTTCCAGTAACAGTCCTTAAAATAATAATAACAGTCTTTTACGCACAATACAGACATAAATATTAGTTACAAATAGGTACGAGTATTATTTTATAACATGATCCGACCTTCATGCCGCTATATATTTCTTTTTCATAAGGCTTCTCAATTCCCAAGACTGAAGCAGGTATATTATTTGAAGTATAATACATTACATTTCTCCGAATCACCAATGAAAAGTAAATGTTGGTATACAGGTAACAAGTTGAGCGTTCTCGTAATTACCTTTCCCCATTGTTTTATTTTATTTCGCCATTTTCGTAGAGTTTTATTCGAATAATGAAAGATTTAATTTTATGATAATGTTGTTAATAAAGTATTTAACGTATAAAAGATGTTTATTGGACAGTCTCTTAAAATTATCGTGGAGTAATTTGAAATTTCGTATTTTGCAAAGTTTAAAAGTGTTTTAAAAGTAAGCACTGTTCATTACCACTTTCTATCAAGTGCGATTATAGCGGACAGTCTCTTAAAATTATCGTGGAGTAATTTGAAATTTCGTATTTTGCAAAGTTTAAAAGTGTTTTAAAAGTAAGCACTGTTCATTACCACTTTCTATCAAGTGCGATTATAGCCGAGCGTTAACTACATTTTAATAAAGAACAACAAACATTTGACGTAATTTACAAAGGTCAATTTATTTCATAAAATTTAGTTTATTCAGACTCAGAATTTCTCTCAGATTTTTCCAAATGTGACTCAAATTACCTAGGTATAAGTTTTAACAACTAATGTTATCAAAAATCGATAACGACCATAAAGTCCAAGTTGTTGAACTCACGCATATTTAAAAGCCTTATATCCTTCTAGCTTTTGCCAGCGGCTTCGCCCGCGTGAATTTCGTTTAAACTTCACCACTTTATTTCACCCACTTAAGTGTCATAAACGTAAGAGTAGATAAAATATAGGTATACTTAATCAGAAAGCTTCGAACTGCTAAGCTATCGGGAGTTACACGTGTTATTGTGAGTCAACCATAAAAGATAGACATATGCTGTCGTGGAATATTTTTTATATAATTTTAAGGAGAACATTTCCGTCATACATGATTTCTGTGTAGCTTTAACCATTAAGGTTGCACACGCGACGGAAGCTTAAAAAATGGAGTAACTTCTCCCGTTTCCCCAACATTTCCCTTCACTGCTCTGCTCCTATTGATTGTAGCGTGATGAAAAATTGAAAAGTATACTATAACCAGCGCGGGAGTATGAAAAATAATTGTACCAAGTTTCGTTAAAATCCGTCGAGTAGTTTTTGTTTCTATAACGGTTATACATCAGACAGACAGACAGACAGACAAAAATTTTACTGATTGCATTTTTGGCATCAGTATCGATCCCTAATCACCCCCTGATAGTTATTTTGGAAATATATTTAATGTACAGAATTGACCTCTCTACAGATTTATTATAAGTATAGATAGATAGAAAAAATACTTCCACATTATCAATATTTTTTGTTTTGCTTAAGGTTGGACACGATTGACTGTAATACCACACGAAGCGCACCAGCTTTCTGTCCATATTGTGACACCGATAGCGCTTAATATCGCCATAAGGGAACGTCGTCGAGACCGGCCGATATTAGAGCTCGCAAAGCACTCGAAGCGCTCAGAAATCATTAACAAACAGGACAACTATCTCAAATACGACCCTAATGTACCACAGAACTTACGAATCATTGAGGTGGATAGTAATATTATTGATATAAAGGAGGAGGGACACTATGAATATGAAGGAGAGGTAATAGCCGCTGGCAGTCTGATACATTGGAAGCAAACTGACACGGATATACGGATAACGTCACCCTCAAGGCTACAATCGGATTTGATGATTATGGTAAGTCAATTTCCTTATTGTTAAATATTCCAAGAAAAGGAAACAAAAAAGGAAATTCCGATTCCGATTCTGTTTCCAACGGGCGGCGTAGCCTGCGACATCAATTTTTAAATCGTGTTGTAATAATATTGTTTTTGCCTCTCTTTCTTATTGTTTCTAAGGCTAAATACTAAAGTTTCTAGTTAAAACGATTCAAGGAAGGTTTACTTTAATGGTAGATATATATTATACACTGGTTCCAAACCTAAGATATCAAAATTAAAATCTGTCGGGTAGAATTTTTTTTACAATTAATTCCTGAACCTTGAACGTCTAAAATAAGACGTTTCTTAATCTTGATTGTAATGATTTTTTTATTCCTAAATAAAAAAAATTGACGATTAATAGTGTAGACGTGCCCATTGTATTAAAGTGATAGACACTTCAAATTTTGTAGGATATTATAAAATTGAAATGTTGATCGATTATATTAGATAGAAAAGTTGCTACAAAAGGTTTCTAGTGAAATTTATTTCCCTGTGGATATTACTTTGAGATAGGTGCATAAATCCGGCTTCAATACTTTCATATTTTCCCGCACAAAGGATATTACGTTACTTCTTTATGGTATTACCGTGTGCTGTGCTTCATAGAGTAAGTATCTACTCTATACAGGTCGCACTCGCAACAAGTGTCTGATATTGCACATTACGACTTTAGAAACAGATAATCATATACAAAACATTGCACTCTACCTACTTTACTGAAATGGGTTCATCAAAGAAGCGGGAACTTTGTAGCGATTTAGAGATATTACGACTCGAGACTTTCCAAAGTTCGTCCCAAATCATTTTAAACTTTTATCATCGTATACACTGAGCATAATAATGTACATACAGTTGTAACAAAGAAGATCTTTGTATTTTACATCCATAAATCTGAATCTAACCAAGGCTAAGGAAGATCGATATATTGGAAATGTTAATTGGCTTCAACCTATTAATGGCTTAACACCTGGAACCGGCGGTTTTACGTGGCCTCCGAAGCACAAAAACGCTCAAGAAATTGCTGCTAGCGAACACCCATCTGACTAAAGAGTGCGCCCACTATTGCTTAACTCAGTCGAACACTTAGGATCAACGGAAGCCAACGGGCTACAAACGCTTCGCTTGTTCAATACCGACGGGTATTATTTGGATTAACATACGTATATTGCCAATTCCGACAAAAGGCAATAATAATTGTACCGTTATAATGGTTTCCAACTTTTGTGAAAATATACTTATGATTATGACAGCCATAGTCATTTTAAGACCATGACTGTGACTAAAGTTGGCGAAAACAGATAAAACACATGCTTAACGAATATATACCTATGTAAAAGTGGTAGCTTATCCATAAGTATAAGTATAAAAGTTTTATTACAGTAGACGAAGTAAATGCTGTCCGTAAGTGTGATAAGAAAAATACTCTATAGTTTATGCTGCTTTTCCTTCCAACTTTATATAGGAACTTCGGAATTTGTTAAAGCGATCGACGATATTTGGCTTTCAAAAAGTGTCTATAAAAACGAACTTTGAATAAATTTCGTTTCATTTCGTTTGGCTTACAGAATCAATGCCAACTAGGTATACAGAATTCATTGAATGACGACCCTGTAGCCTAGTTGGTAGCGACCCTGCCTGCGACGCGAGGGGTCCCGGGTTCGATTCCCGGCCGGGGCAGATATTTATGTGGCAGATAAATATTTGTACTCGGGTCATGGGTGTAATTGTAATGTGTTATATGTGTAGTCCATGCCACCCGCGACACAGGTACCTAGTAACCTACTGCGGGGGTATGAGTGTGTTAGCGTTTATTTATTTATTTATTTATTATTGTTCGGTAGGTATACCCACGTGTAAACTGCTCTCAGGTAAATTCAGCTCTCAGGGCTCAACGTAATACGCGAAAAGAGGCCAGAACACCAGGATTTGACGTAGGTCGACAACTTGTGTGCTGGCCTTAATAATTCAACACTCCTTTCAACCTTTCCATACAGTTATTTGAGAATTCACTTTTCACATTGTGTACAACACACACTGATGTTTCATTTCAGTTTTTTTTTTATTTTAACTTTTTAACGGGAGAAGTTTTAAACGAAACATAGCTCGGGAATGTTTTAGATACGCGACAAACTAGCTTTACTTTAGAAAACACGTGCCTGTTTGGTTTGACGGCCACAAGGCCAGTTTATAGTGGACATTGCCTGCGAAAGGAAGATAGATACATGACTAATTTAATGTTTCTCTGGGTATGCGCGCTGTGGTGTCTTTTTTTGTTTTCCATGCTACCCGAGACATAGAGAGCGCGGGGGTATGAGTATGTTAGCGTTCATTTATTTATTCAACATACATAACCGATTTTTATCATTAGTTAAACTTCCGGAATAACTAATATTTTTTGGGCTCATGTTTTCACTCAATAATGTACCTAATAACAAAATACGTAGACTTTATTTTGTGAATAGCCAATTTTAATGGCCGTTCCTTATGAATTCTTTTAACAGGCTGTCCCAGAACATCCGTACCCGACATCGGAAGTAGTGGCTGTGGAAATGTCCGTTAACTACAGCACGCCAGCCGGCCGAACCAGACTGACTAGACCCATGGAGTACCGGTAAGTTCACATGTCCAATTTATGTAGACCCTAAGCTGTAAACCACTGAAGAGTTTTTTTATCTGAAACGATTCCTAAGCCTATCCCGTTATACTTTTCATAAAATTGTACACAGGGAGTCCTAGTGTGATACCAGTAATCCTTATTTCTCAATGTAGTTTTATGTGACTGCTTTAATAAATAGGCAATAGCTGTAATTACATGACCATACAAATATAACAAGGTACGTAAATAAATGTTTGTAAAAAGAACGAAACGAAATAAAATTATAAATATACTATACTTACCTACATATAGATTGTTTTAACTTTGGGGACCTTGGAGAATTACAAAAAATAAAATGAGTATTTATTATATTTATTTGCTACGAATTCGTTTTTGCTCGGAGAAAGCATTGAAAAGTAAACCTACCGCAATTATTTACCTTATTAACACGTTCGCTGCGTTACGAGATCTATCAGATCTCTTACAGGACTTTCGTTTTGTGCGTCGACTAAAATCGTGTTGTTTCACTTCTTGCGGGAGGCTCTAACTTGTAAAGTTCTTTAAGTAGGAGTAAGTCAAATATACATATTTGCTTCCTACTTAAAGGTGAATTCCAGGACATAAAAAAAAGAATTAGAGATAAATTAGGTCCCTAACGCACACTAGTATAAATATTTTAATTCCTTGCGTTAGGGGACATGTCGATACTCGTGGAATCATACGCCTCGTAGACGCAAGAGATGGAGGGTGGGCGGCGCGGATGCTGCGTGACTCGATTACTACACAGGAGGGGTTTCACATCTCTCTGTTAAGTTTCTGGTTACCTAAATTTCGCTTATAATAACATAAATGAGAGCGGTGATAGCCTAGTGGTTAAGAACTCCACCTCCTATTCGGAGGGTCCGGATTCGAATCCCAGAGCACGAACCTCTGACTTTTCGGAGTGATGTGCGCTTCAAACATTTAAATGTCACTTGCTACAAACGGTGAAGGAAAACATCGTGAGGAAACCTGCATGCCGGAGAGTTCGAAAAAACTCAAAGGTGTGTGAAGTCCGCCAATCCGCACTTGTCCAGCGTGGTGAACTATGGCCTTAACCATCTCATTCTGAGAAGAGACCCGTGCTTAATAGTGGACCATGATGGGTTGAGATGATGAACAAAAATGTTGCTATAGTAAACTTACAAGAGACATGCGGTACGAGATCCACCTTTAATGTGTGAACTAAACAGGTGTCCCATGGCAATGTATTAGGGAGTACAGAAGCGATAACTGAACACATTCTGAATATTTAAATTCAAAACATATAAAAAAATATTGGTTGCTGATAGTCTGTTATTCTGCCCTATGCCGCCATGCAAAAGTTAAAAAACTTTCAATTTTGACTTTCAAATATTTAGAACGTGTTCAGTTATTGCTTTTGTACTCCCCATTTCAAAAAAGGTCATACATTTAATACTACCATATTTTTTAAAGCAATTACAGCCTAAGAACAAAAAAAAACCCATAAGACACTCTCGAATAACTCTTCACTGTTAGAAATAATAAAATTAGATTCCATTGCATTTACTTCACTGACGTGGTTGCATGCATACCCCGAAGGAAGATGTACGTGGCGACAAAAAAGACGTTGTGTGGGTAATGTAATGAAAAATTACGACGCACATAAAACAGCACTGACGCTTCTAAAAAAGCTAAAAGATTTGTGACCATTTGCGAGCAAAGCAAACAATCAATGTGCTTACCGTGTTTTAATGAAAAACACTTTGCATAGTTTATAAATAAACTTCTTTAATAAAACTTTGTCAATCGACAACTGAGATATTATTTTATTCCCATCACTACGTACTACACATATTGAACTATCTTCGGTTGCGGTACGAGATACAATCGATATCTAATTTTCTTTTGGTATTTGTAGTTTATCCTAATGTCATACTTGCGTGCGAACCTAGCAAATTATACAGCAATAGGCTATCTTTGATCCATAAAAATTTCAAAAATATGTCATTGGTTTCTTGGAAGATATAAATTATTTTCAAAACTGTATTTTTAGGCGACTGATTAGGTCTCTAACGCACCAACGGCCAGGTTAGTTTGGAGATCTTTTAGGTGTCCAAAGCTAATAGCCAAAAGTTCTTTGAAAATGAAGACGCAGGTTCACCGGTCTTCTTTTAATCCTATATCAAAGGCGAAATACCATTGTGAGATCTCTGTGATATCAAAGAGTTAATATCAGCATAATACAATTGTGTTCGCTACATTTAATAGGTCAACATCCGGCCAAGGCCACTCTGTAACATACTAAGGCATACTTGGCGTGGTACCAAATTCCCGTATATCCAATAATGGCTTTGAGTGTAAATGTTTAGCATAGGCAGGAATGTAACCAAAAAATATTATGTCAGATCCCCACAGTGTATTTTATGGTATTTCCGTTAAATGAAAATTAAAATAAACCTGACGACATCGCATTTTAATTTAAATAAGACTGGTTGTTAGTTAACTTTAGCTTTTACAGAACCTTAGTTAAGAGATAGCAGGGTAGGTAGATATAGGTAGATTGGAGAAACCGAAATTTGATTTTACCTGTTCCAGTGGCAACCCATTCCACAGAAATCGAATAAATTTTCAGCTGTTTGGTTCATTTTTCCAGCTTACCGATCCTATGATTAAGGTTCATTGCAGATTGACTGTGAGAATTTCAAATGTCTATTTTGCTTACAAAGTAAATTTAACTGAGTACTCGTAATAAATTTGTTTTTTTTTAGCTGAGACTGGCTATTCCATATTCTCTGCGAGTGGGTACAGTATAGTGCACCACAAAAAGAAAACAAATTTAATATAGTACATAATAAAAACATTACACTCCTTTTCGTTGTCTTGTCGGATGAAAATACAGAGAGTTACGTACTGGTACTAAACAAACAACAGACAAGGTACAAATGTAAAGAAAACAATGGACACAAAAGGACAAAAGAGAGATTAGCATTCATTAAGCACATTTCGCCACAAATTGTTAAGTTAAATAATGCGAAAGAGAAATTCCTACAAACGTTAATACAAGCGAGCCGTCGGAGACTCGGAGTATTGCTTAGCTGTTGCCGGGGGCGACGTTTTTATCTTGCCTTTTATCACTTAACCAGGACCTTGCCTCGAGTATTCTTCTATTAGGAGAAAGCTACTTTTATAAAAGTTCGAGTCAAAGTTTCGCGTTGTTTAAACTCGAACTCACGTTGTTGACGTCAAAAAATTAACTTTTTAAATTGTATTTATGTCTATCGTTTCGCAACGGTGTCTTATTAAATATTTATTTAATTAAAGAGGAGAAGAAACGGCGTAAGAAACTCCTACTGTATGTAATTTACTTAACTTACCTACAACTGATTAAAATTTTACACATACCGACCTGAGCCTTTGGAAGTTCTGATTGTATATATTTGTATTATATTTTATATTATATTTATATGCTTCATATATAACATTCCTTACCTTTGCTAGAATCTAGAAGCGATCCCTCATTATTTAAATTATAGCAGCAGAGGTGAGTTATGAAGCACTAATTTCTATATTTATTGAACAAAATAGGTACTGCAAAGTATGCAGGAGTTCAGCTATGGTGACATATTTTTCTGTAGGAAAAATGTTAACTATTCCAACGATTCAAAGCGAAGCATATTTGCAGTGTAGAAACGATTATTTTGTGTCATGCAGTTTTTAGATGCGTGCGATACCTACCTTGTCCGTTTCCAAGAAAACGTACGTTTTCACTTTGTGAATTCATATGAATCGACGCAATTTAAATAGCGCGAATCAAGAATATATGACTGGCTTAGTGAACCATGGATAGTAGTCATTCTAATTTTAATGGGAAAAAAACTTTTAATTTACCTAATTTAAATACATACAAGCGAAAGGACGTATAAAGATGAAATTTGGAGGAGGATACAGGTAGTCTACAGGTTGATAGATGTTTGCTTACAGTAGATTTTGTTATAAGTATTCCAAGTTTCTAAGGTGGTAAATAAGGGTTGAAAGTTTATTTGAAATTCCGTCGATTGTTAGGCAGATATTATTAAGTTTGTTTTAGGAATAACAGATTTTTGAAAATCAGTTAAACGTAATTCGACGTGGACCGTTTGGTCCGCGTCGAATTTCCATCCTCCACGGTTTCGTGGAACACAGCTAATCATACATAAATTCGATATTTGTTATTTTGTCCTCATGGCAATAATATTTACTGTACATTTCTACAATACGTCGAAATCACCGAGAGCTCTTAGAAATCTTCATTTCCATTCGCTTTGTTTATCATATTCCTTCATTAATTTACCTGAGACGTCAATTAAATAGACGCACAGCAGATACCTACGCGTCGCTCGATGTGCTAATACTATTTGCCATCAAGAGAGACTTTCCCAACAAATTTCCGACGCGAATTCTCCAGTCATTGTCTTGACACTGAAACATTTAATAGATTTAAGGTCTCTGAATCATCGTTCCTTAAATGTTTTGCGTTACTTAACATCGTGCTCTTTATATTGTAGCTTTAGCTGCGTAATGAAATTTCAAATCACACATAATGCTATTCAATGTAACAAGTTGTTCGTTGCTAACAAGGATCTTCTTTGAAATACTCGAGCCAAGTTTGAGGTTACCACTTGAAAAGCTATTGAAAGCGAAGCGGGCTTTCTATCCGCTGCAAAAGTTTCGAGAAAACATTTCAAGCGTTGTTAAACGATGCTATGAACTATTTAGTATTTGTTAATAGCTCTTATTTTCCGTATAATTAATATCTTGGGCTATTGAGGTTCGAACATGCGATTTATATAAAACTCTAACAAATGAACAATAATTTCTGAATGTTTTGCAAATTCTAGTTTCACGAATTTATTGTCAGAAAAAAATTGGCATATAATACGTACCAAAATTTTATTGACTGTAATACCTCCTTAACATAATGAGTAAAGCAATGCTTTAAATCAACACCCTATATAACGTATCACATTTTAAAAGGTCTATCATGATAAAGAACGGAACATTAGTCAAAATCTTTATTTTCTGAATAGTTGTTGCTTTAGGTCCCTCGTTGGGCGCCATTTCTAGCAAAAGGACTATCTATCTATCCATCTATCAGCCTATCGAAGTCCACTGCTGGACATAAGCCTCCCCTAATTGGCGACACTCCGACCGGTCCTGAGCCCTCTGAATCCAGCGGTTTCCTGCTGTCTTCTTCAGGTTATCAGTCCACCTTGTCGGGGGGCGTCCTGTGCACCTTTTACTAAGGCGTGGTCGCCATTCGAGGACTTTTTTGCCCCATCGGCTGTCTGTCCTTCGAACGATGTGGCCTGCCTGTTGCCACTTCAGCCGGCTAACTCTTAGAGCTATGTCGGTAACTTTCGTTCGTCTACGAATTTCATCGTTACGAATCCTGTCTCGTAGCGAAATACCTAACATAGCTCTCTCCATAGCACGCTATGTGACTTTGAGCCTTTTAACGAGGCCAACTGTAAGAGACCACGTCTCAGATCCGTATGTTAACACTGGCAACACACATTGCTCGAACACTTTCGACTTCAGGCACTGAAGGAAAAGGACTAAGGAGAACCTAATTATTACGAAATATTGTTATTTCAATACAAGATATAAAATTGTATAAATAAGCTAGAATAAGTACTGGTTTACATATTTATCTGAGGGAAATGCAAATCAGCACGGAACATCCTGAAGAATTGTTTTTTCATTGGTCATAATATTTAAGTCGCTAGGCTACCACCACCAGATAAATCAGCGGTTCTTAACCTTTTTGGCTGGCGACCCAAAATCCTTACTAATATTATAAATGTGAAAGTGTGTTTGTTTGTTTGTTTGTTTGTTTGTTTGTTTGTTTGTTTGTTTGTTTGTGACGCTTTCACGTCGCAACAAAGCTATTATATGGTAAGGTTTATGTGTGTGGGGATAGTTAGGAGGGTGGAGAGTGACGTAGGCTACTTTTTACCGCGGAAAAACATCCCATTCCCATGGGAAGATCGATGTTTTGTTAGTTGCTAGATATTTATTTTCGGAGTTGCCAATAGATGGCGTTAACAAAATTCATTTGCAAGTTCTGAATTACGCTATCAAATACTACATGTAATTTACTTAAGTCATAGGCAAATGTAATAGGCTACTTTAGCTCTGCCTCGAGAACTCCCCGCTCCGGCTGTGTTCAGTGTACCGCCCGCCCGCTGGCACTATCCTGTTGGCTGATGTCCGCAAGTTGCTGGACTCGCCGACACCGGTGGTGGGCGCGGGCGACTGGAACTGCAAGCATCCGGGGTGGAATAGCCTAGCTGCCAACAGAAGTGGAAGGCTACTTTTTGATGCCGCTGAACAGCACGGCTACACTGTCGAGTGTGTTGCACACCGTTACCGCGGCTCTGAATAAGAGAGAACGCGTGTGTGCAGTATTCCTCGACATGGAAAAGGCGTTCGACCGTGTTTGGCACGACGGCTTTCTCTACAAGATCTCGCAGCCGTCGGCGCCCCGGAGTGCCGTTAAGATGATCTCCAGTTTCCTCGAAAATAGAAGCTTCAGAGTAGTGGTTGAAGATACCGAATCCACCGAGCGTCCGATCGCAGCCGGCGTCCCGCAAGGGAGTTGCCTGTCCCCGGTCTGCTACGCCTGCTACACCTACGACATCCCGGCGGCAGGGGGGGCGTCGCTTGCCCTGTATGCCGATGACGTGGCGTACATCACCACGTCGCGGAATAGAACCCACGCCATTGTCAAGATGCAGCGTGCGCTTGATGCCCTCCCCGAATGGCTCGCCGCGTGGAGACTGTCGGTGAATGTCGGGAAGACGCCGGCCGTGAACATAGGAGCATACCTCAATAGGCGGGACCCTACTCTGGAGCTTCACGGACAAGATATCCAATGGGCCCCACAGCCCAAATACTTGGGCAAAATCGACGGAAGACTCTCGATGAAGCCACAGGTTACGAAAGCCGTCGCGAATTCCAGAAGTGCGATGGCAGAAACCAGTGCTTTCCTCGAGCCTCCCTCTCGGACTGAAGCTCGGGGTCTACAAGACCTACATCAGATCCCGCCTCACGTACGCGGCACCGGCGTGGTACGCGCTCGCCAGCGAACCGCAGCGCAAGAGGATGCGCGCGGTTCAGGCGATTGCGCTCCGCCGGCTGACTGGTGCGCCGAGGTACGTCAGGAACGCCGTCATCCAGAGGGACCTTCGAGTCGAGAGCCTGGACGACTTCATCGAGCGATTGGCACGCAACATGTTCGGGCGTGTCGACGCGTCGCGGTTCCCGCTTCTGCAGGACCTGGCGCCGCTCCACACCCGTCCACCGGACCGCTGGGCCTTCCCGCGCGACTTGCTGGTTACGCGGGACGGGCCTAGCACTGACTGATACTGGGGCTTCGTAAGTCGTCGCCCGACGCTGATCGGCTCCTGCTGGGCTTCCCACCAGCGGGATTCACCCGGTAGGGGCTCGATCACCTGGGCGGCGCGAAGATGAACCCCATCCCGTTTAAGACTGAAAAAGGCCACCACTCACCGGACTTGACCTATTGGTTAACCACAGATGGACAACCAAGGGCCTTAGGGCCCAACCCAAGGACTGGCCCGTTTTAACGGGCCGCGAGAGACACCCCCAAAAGGGAACTAACTGTCCCGAGGGCTCCACACACCTCAGACAGGGTGGAGTGAAGAGAGCGAGTAGTAGGCTACTTTTTAGCCTAAATTCCTACGGGAGCGGGACCTACCGGCTGTTACCTACGGGTCCCGAAGCGAAGCGCGGGCGGTTCTCTAGTGTAAAAATATTTGAAGTCCGCGACCCTGACATTTTATTGATTTTCCAGTGATAAAAAAGATGTGGTGTCGTGGGACACCAGGTAGGAACGAAGTTCCTTCGGCTAATGTAGAATCGACACAATTTGCAAAAAAAATCGTGCTCAATTTTATGTAGGTTTTCTTGATTTTTCTCTTAAATTTTGCTGATTAGTTTTTATTTAAGTACAGGAAAGTATTTAGGAAATTCAGTATTTTAGGAAATAATAAATTCCGTAAAATAAAAAAAATCGTAATTCAAATTATCAACTAAAATAACAAAAACACAATAACAATAACAAAATAACGAAAAGAAAGAGGGAGAAAGAGAAAAGTATTATACACTACTCGCTTGTGTATACGACTGTCGCGCTTGTGCACGTCTCATTTAACGGTTTTATTCCACGGACTTTTTCTTACGGTTTTACTATCACATTTTTTTTCAGTTCGGTCGCGCAGCAAAATCCCTATCTCCACCAAGCCTGCCGTAAGGAACTTCGTTCCAATAAAATAATAGGAGTAAAAGTCCGTAGTTTGCTCAAATTGATGTCAATACGTCGAGTAGCTTAGTGGCGCAGCGGTAAGCTCGCTCAGCTTGCGATTACGTTTGCTAAGCAACTTTCGCAGACTCTGGTCACTGGATGGGTGATCGAAATCCTTAATATTTACTCCGTTAGGTACGTTAAGCCGTTGGTCCCGGTTGCATTTGCAATCGTTAACACCCACCAATCCGCACTGGGCCCGCTTGGTAAGGAAGGTCTGTGCCCCAGCAGTGGGGACATTAGAAGACTGGTGACGATGATGATGTCATTACGGTCTTCCTGAGAGGTTATGCAGTAGGGTAGCCAGCTTTCTGTCTCAGCGACATATAAAGGTCGTAGTCGACGGTTGTTGCTCAGATTTGAAACCCATAAACGCTGGTGTTCCCCAAGGGTCTGTGCTGTCTCCTACCCTGTTGATTCTGCATATCAATGAAATGCTGGAGCGTGCAAACGGCATTCATTGCTATGCAGATGACAGCACGGAAGATGTTTATTATACAGGCTCTGCAAATGCCTTTCGTTCACAAGTGGAGGATAGCAGAATCAAACTTGTGTCTGAAGTAGAGAATTCTCTGAAGCAAGTCTCGGAATGGCGTCGACTCAATTTAATTGAGTTCAACCCCACGAAGACACAAGTTTGCGCGTTTTCCTCTAAGAAAACCCCATTTGTCATAGCGCCTCAATTCCAGGGTACCACTTTTGCCGTTGGTAAAAGTGTTGAGATTCTGGGCGTTGACATTTCGAGCGACGTGCAGTATCGAAGTCATCTGGAAGCTAAGGCTAAATTGGCCTCCAAAAAGCTTGGTGTCCTAAACCGGGCGAAGCAGTACGGGACCTACTGATGCTCTATTAAGCACAGGTCAGGCTCACATGGACTACTGCTCTCATCTCTGGCCAGGGGCGCCACAATACCAGCTTAGTTCATTTGACGCCCTACAAAAGCGCGCGGTTCGAATTGTTAACGACCCACGAGTCACTAACAGGGTAGAAACCTAAGATTGAGGAGAGACATAGGATGCCTCTGCGCGTTCTACCGGCTTTACCACGGTGAGTGTTCCGAGGAATTGTTCGATTTGGTGCCAACTTCACCCATCCATCATAACACCACTCGCCGAAGATTGAAGTTTCATCCACATCGCTTGGACTCGTGGCGAACGACTACGGTCCGTTTTTCACGATCGTTTTTGCCGCGAACGTGCAAGATGTGGAATGAGCTTCCTTCTGAAGTATTCCTGGAGCGCTATGACATGGGGTTCTTCAAGAAAGGTGTAAAAAGAGTTCTCCTTCAGGCTTCAGGGCCGACGTTGCACTGGTGACTCTCCTGGTGTTCCTCGTGTCTATAGGCGACGATGACCACTTACCATCAGGTGGCTCGTCTGCTTTTACGTCAGCCCTTCAGGCTGTTATGGGGCTTCTAAACGGGCAATGTTTTTCGGCAATTTGTGGCTGCATCATTGGCTACTTATTGCCGGCTATATTTATGGCTGAGCAATCCATGGCCGAGCAATATGGCTGCAATAGTATGGCTCATGTTACAGACGCCTAAACGGGCTACACAAACCGACAACAATGGCTGACGAAATCACACTCGTCGCAGCGGCTTATATTGTTTTAAAGGAAAAATCAAAAAAGAAAAAGGGGAGAATGTGGATTAGACCTTATTTAAATAGGCGTGAAACTTTAGATAATTTATGTCAAGAAATAAGCAGTGATAAAAAATTAATTGACAACTTTTCAAGAATGTTAAAGAGTACCTTCGAGTTAATCTTAAACAAAATCGGACCAAAAATAAAAAGAAATAATACAAACATCAAACACAACATGACATTTTTACTGCACAGAGTATAGCAATTAATCACGGCGTCACTCACAAACTTCATATCGCGCAGAAAAGGATGCACTATACCATATTAATAGAGAGCGACGGAAACAGCAATAGAACTTGCTGGGCAATATTGCAGAAAGATCGATCGCTCAGCGATCCTCCGGCAACCATGGCCAGCAATATCGGCCATACCAAACATGTGTGGGTATATGGTTGGGATTGCCAGCAATATTGCCAGCCACTGTGTTGCAGCCACAAATTGCCGAAAAACATTGCGAGTTTAGAAGCACCTTTAAAAAAAGGCCGCTAATGTCTTTTCAAAATTCCCGCGACCCATCCCAATACCGCCCGCGACCCATCCCAATACCGCCCGCGACCCGGATTTGGGTCGCGACCCGAGGTTAAGAAACGATGAGATAAATAGATAGATATTGAATCCCACAAAACAAAACGGTAGGTGACCCGCGACATACACGTAAACAACATCGCTAATTATACTACATTCGCGTTCGATACGGAATACGTTATTAAGGTACATTACAGGTTAGCGGTGAGAATTAAAAATTCCGTAAGTAAATTTTGCTTACATGCTAAATTGAACTGTGAGTACGTATAGGTTATAAATTAGTTTTTAGTGGGAAGTGGCAATTTCGCGTTCCCGGCGACTCAGGTATAAAATAATCATAATCATCATAATATCAGCTGTAGATAAAAATTACTTACGGTGCATTTTACCCAAAATGTAATCATTGCGAATTACGATTACATCTGGAGAGACGGAAATGCTCTAACTACCTTACTCAAAAGGCGCTCGAGAAGGCATTTCCGGGCACCAAGGGGACTTAGTACGAGTTTTACGTGACATTTACGTAACGCGCTCGCTACGTAAATGAGAGTTAGCTAAAATTTGTATCGGATCGAAGCAGAGCCATTTACGTCCGCTAGGCGACTCACATTTCTGCAGCGATCGCGGTATGTCACATAAAACTCGTACTAATGCCCCAGATTAAATTGTAAACTGTAATCATGATTAAGTACATTTTACTGCCTCTGGTTATAACGTCCTGCTGTCCCCCAGATGGTCGATGGAGCGCGGGCCGTGCTCGGTGTCGTGCGGCGGCGGCGTGCGGCCCGTGCGGCCGCGGTGTGCGCGTGGCCAACGCTGTGCCCCGCCGCGGCTTGAACGCTGTAACATGCACAGGTTAGCTCTGATGTTTTACCCACCCCGAAACATTCTATCGGGCACATTTAGAATTCGAATAGTCAATACCACTCTATAAACAACTCGCCTATGCGAATTTAAAAAATAAGGAAATATGAAATTCGTATACGTTTTCTTGATTTTCGTATACGAGTGAAATTCAAAAATAGAGTCTCTGCTCTGTGGCCTGGTGGGAGGAGACCAGATCCAAGCTGTGAAAAAGTGATGGGTTGCGATGGTCATAATGGAAGTTCAAAATATGTTACAGCATGGTAAGTTAAAAATATTACATATTTACAAATTTAAATATAAATGTCCTTTATAATAATTTTAAAGTAACGCTTCAGTTTTCTTAAAACGAAGATGTAAAAGATAGACGTACTAACTTATATCACAGAAAGAAACAGTACCTACCTATCTCATATTTCATCGGTAAACAAACAACTTCCAGAACTCGGCACAGATCTTTTATGTTTTCCATCACAATGATTTCCCACATGAAACAGTTATTTCGCCTTTTTACAAAAACAACGTGAAATTTTTAAAAACATTTCTTCACAGGAGCAATTTTAAACATTTAAGCGTTGATGGATTCTAAAATATTGATTATTTTATCGTAAGATAACAATCAAAATTGCTGCGGCATTTTATAGAGAAAATAAAACTCGACATTACGATTTATTCAAAATCCAATAATAAAAAACGGTTATGATGAGATGTCACGTTGTTCTTGTAAGCAGACATCGTCTTGCAACATAATTTTACTGAAATCCAAAGTTTTTTACGGCGTTATAAGATGAAAATATGCACCACTGTTTAAGCGAACTGAAAACCGCAACAAAGTTCATTCAGTATTTATTATGTGATGCGCAAAAACATAAAGACAAACAGACAAAAATCTATAATTAATATATTTTACTTCTATTATTGTCCCTATGAAGACCCTTCATACATTTTTTCTTATATCTCCTATGTACAGATATTCTTAAACCGCTCTCATTTTTATTATATGTATAGATATAATACCTATATGAGCGTCGATGTTTCATTATTATAATAAAGCGTTTGTGTGTGGCCCGAAAACGATCAACGATTGTCGGGCCGTGAGATCTGACATTAATTAATTCGAAGTAATTGGAGTCGGGATCATATTATTAAGGCAATTCACTGCAGAGTAGATCATGGATCGCCACAAATCCAGTTGATGAGGATAACGATTTTGTGGGCTTTGAACGACCTTTCGTCCTCTCTGACGGAATACATACTCGTATCGACCTATAATTCTTGCTCGTTTTTGCAATTTAAATCTTATATCTTATACTAATTTATAAATCTGAAGAGTTTCTCTATTTGTTTCAAAGGGCTAATCTCAGGAACTGCGGGTTCAATTGAACAATTATTTTTGTGTTGGATAGTCAATTTATCCAGAAAGGCTTTTAGGACATAATTATAACATCACGCTACGACTAATAGGAGCGGAGCAACAAGTTTCCCGAAGCGAAGCGAGAGCGTCTACTAGTGATAAATTATGTGGGATGATGTTATGGACCAGCAAATGTAGCCTTCGTGTTTGGTTCTTGATCGTCCTGATTACAATCCACATCAATACGTTAAGAAGACTACATACATTTGCTGGTCCTTCGACGCCGGATAGTAATCACGAAGATCAAGAATCAAACACGAAGGCACCTCGTTTGTCAAATGTCCTCTCAGGGCCGATTTTAATTACACCCCTGTCTGACACACGTCCTCTGAGAGGACAAAACTACCTGCCTAAATCATAGAGATTGAGATCAGGCACAGATAAGAAATCCGTTAAGAATGAAATGACACCCATATTCTAATATAGTTTAGCACGTCTGTGGTAAACCAACGCCAGGAATACATTCTTATCTAACAATTTATGAGACCCACTTGAGTGACATTTGAAGAGAGGCTATTTTGGTGCAATGTTTATAAACATGTGTACATGTGTAGTGTAAAAATATTGTATGTTGAAACATACGCCGTTTGGTTTTTATTCTGTTATAAATGCATTATTGTATTAAAAAAATATTGTATAACATCAAGTATTCGTTTTATTTTTTTATAAATCAGAAAATAAAAGTTAGTTTTAGGTAACCAATATTATTTCTCATAGAATTATCTCAATTCAATACAAAAGTAATTCAAAGTGTAAGAAATACTTACATAAACATATAATGATGATAAAACCAATTGGAGTTGTACAAAATTTTAATAAGAAACATAGAAATTTTGTTTATTCGCAGCCTAAGTCTCAAAACTTAGCTGTCAAATCTCCGTCTGTCAAATGTCCTCTCAGGGCCTGCCAACGCGGCCATCTTTGTAATTCTACACCTCGTAGATGAACGGTTGTCTGTAGAATGGATGTTACGTGAAGAAGTTAATATATTGTGACAGCAAATCGATACCTTCATTTTTAAACGACTTCAAAAAGGAGGATTTTCTATTTTTGATGCCTATTTTATGTTGTAAGTCTAGCGATATCTTCGTCATTAGTTTGTGAACATTTTTTTTTATTGTCTACTTTCGAGGCGGTGCCATTGTCACCAAGGTAGAATCTAGTTCAGGGTCGATTTATTTGCTTTGAAGTAACTAAAAGCAATAGAAATTTCAAATTCAAAACGTCTGAATCCTTAATGCCGTCATTTTAATGGAATTTGGTGAAATACTTGAAATGTTAAATTATATTAAATTATATGTACAGATGTTGCCAGTCATTATAGTAATTAAATTTATTGTTTCTCTAGACAATGAAACATAATAATGCGATAAAGCTTCACCAGGGGTACCTTTTGTTAACACATACCTACATGCTATCATTTTCTCGAAAACATTCGGAGCAGTTTTGATAGCTTAATGTAGTTGTGGATAAAGATAGAGGTTTGATTTTTAGCGACCAAAACATACCTACACTATTTCGATTCCTAAACTATTTATTTATATCTATCTAGTCATGTCTAATTTCTGAATAAACTTGACAGTCATATTTCTTTTTAATGCCATTAAAAGAACTACATGTAATTAATGATCTATATTATGAAAACGAATCTTATATGAACTTACTCGTAATCTTTTGTTAGTAATAACTTGTATAGGAAAATTATTAATTTGCTGGTGAACCCCCACCCTAAAATAAATGACGTCTTTATTTATGCATTGCTTGAAATAAAACAAACACAAAATTTTAATGCAGTCATATATAGAAATTAGCGTTTCTGAGATTTACAATATTTTTTTGGGATCAAGTTAATCAAGTCCCTGATTAAAGTTTTCTCAAACATGCCACGTAGACACAGTGGTTACTTATATTTTTGTTATGTAAGTAGGTACATACCTACAGATTTTCCATCATTAACTTTTATATCAATGATTAAACATTGTAAAACCGCATAACAATCCTCCGAGAATAGTTCAACAGCACAATACGTTCACGTTCAAATACATAACCGACAACTACATATAACTTCAAAGCAATAATTACGATTGAGATTTCGCTTCGAATATTATTATCTTATTCAACTGATCGTTAATTGCGATATGAAAGTTTAGACGAAATGCAAACACGACAACGGATCATGTCTTAGATTTGCTAGAGTACACACAGGTAGTGAAGTTTACCTACGAGTACATAGTAAACAACACAAACTCGTGAATGTCGAGATGGAATAGGATGGTGTAATTATTTATTTATTTATTTATTTAATAGTTTTTGTACACAAACATAAAATGAGAAACAAGAATACATAAAATTTGTACAAAGGTACTGCTTATTCCTAAAAGAAATCTCTACCAGCAGACCTGCGAATGGAAAAGTGGTACGAAAAGCATTTAGCGTGCACAAAATATATAATCTATGAATATTAATAAATATATAAATAATATATACAAATATATAAATAAATAGATACCTTGTAACATATACATACTATATCTATACATACATACAATTATACTAATAAATAACTACATGGACATAAATATATACTTAATATATTAAGTAACATAATATATGTTTATTATATTAATTTGGAAAGCTCTGTTACATTCGCGGGAACCACTTCTTTAATTAGATTAATAACTTACCTGATGAATATACATAGTTTATGTGTTATCATTAATATTATTTTGAACTTTTTATTGTAAAATTTTAACACATAATAAATGAAATGCGTTTTTAATATTAAGAGGTAAATACTCAAAGTCACAAGTACCTTGCACCGAAGATACAATAAAGAAGTACACTGATAAATAATGACAAATAAATATAAAATGAAATACATAAGCATGACGAGTAAAATACGTACCTACTTATTCTATAGAATATACCTACCTACTATTCCAAAACTAGTTCCCCTGATAGCTAAAAAAATAGAATTTGCATGAAAACGCAATTTTTCCCTATTCAAATTTCCTGAGCGTCGTGCATATCGATAAATCATTGATTAATGGAGCGCTTTAGATTTGAAAGCCTGACCATTAATGGCAAGGAATTTTCGTTGTACGCAAGTATTTAAGACCGAGATACCAACAAGAATTTAATTTTCCTTCGATTTATTTGCGTTCATGGATTAAAGCGAAGCGTTATTATCGAACAACAATATTAAATTCTTTCGCAAATGGAGTATCTTATATTTATAACTGTATATTGCTTGGTTAATATAAATTGTATTGTATCTGACAATTTCAATCAATGTTTAATTACTCGACTACAGTTATAATTTCAGCCCGTAGATATGTCTGTATACATTACTGGAAGTACCTAGGTATGTATATATAATGTATCATTTCTACCTACTACGTGTAAATGTAATTTGAATTCAATATTCTAAATGGTCCTTAACGTGTGTAGGCACGTGCGTGTGTGTAAGCATCATGTTTAATATACTTAGATATATTTAACAGAAATATGTTGTTTGTAGCGAAGCTAGACATTATGACGTTTAAAGAAACTAAGTTCATTAATTATTCGGGGCCGTAATTATTAAGTCTGTAACAATTGAAAAATAATATAACAAAACTCATTTTTGAAATATAAATTTTCACCTTTTCGTAATTCCAATTTATGTAGGTACGCAAGAACTTTCAGGTGTTTTGAAATATTTCGACTCATCCCTTTGTTTAATTAATTTTTCATCATAAAGTTTCTATTGGTTCTACAGGTATTTTATCCGTAAGTTTCCAGACATTTGTGTTTGTGTACGTGGCACATTTTCAGATTACTTACTTTGTTGTCTGTTATCCGTAACATGTAAGTTCTTATTAGAAATCGGTATTATCTTCATATTTTAGAAGTTTATAAAACAATAACTGAACTCGCCAAATCTCTTTATTTCTTCATCTTAAATTCTAGATCTTAAAATCTGTATCAAGGCTTCAGTCGTAAAAGTAAATACATGAATTATGAGTACAAAACCATGATACACTCAAAAAAGAACCATGTCATCAAAAAAATAGGCAACAAAAAAATAAATCAATGACCTGTGAACCGCGATGTGCTGCGCGAGTTTCATTCGGGCGCGCCTTTTTTTCAATGACCCGTTCCAATTTGTCATGCCTCGTTGGCTTATCCCCTTTCAATACCTTGTTTAAGCCTTTTATCGGCTTAAACCGTATCAATCGAATTGCTATCTTATTAATATTCAGACGTATGCGAAATGCTAACGTATTCGTATCTATAAAGATGTATATTCTATAAATATTATGTTCTTTGTCCTTTGTGGCGCTGGTCACAGTAGGCTTTGTCTTACGATGTCTCGTCGTCTTGCCGTTGGCCATGCTCATGTACTAATTTAACTTGGTCTATCTCTTTTTTAGTTCTTTCGTTAATTTTTACAGCAATTTTTTAATATTTTTCTGCGACATGGTTTCGTCTTCTTACAATAGACCGCTGCTGAGCGTTCAAAAAAAGCCAAATTGGACTTATGGATAACAATATCCAACCTAAACTTTATTCCGTTTTCCAGATTTTTCGTAAGTGTTTATTAAACGTTTTACGAAGTTAGTACGATGTTTCCAAAGAAGTTCCAAAACAAACATTTATTTCTCCATTTTACATAATATTGTAATAATGATATTGCACAGACTTGAATGTAAAATATTATAAACATAATATGATCAAGAGGTCATACATAAAATCGCCATTACAGTACCAAGCAAGCGATGGTGAGAAAGGTAGCATTCAGTGGGATCCGCTAATCCTCAGTACTAAGTACCTACATACCTACCTACCTACTACGAGATGACAAATCTGTATAAATCATCGATTTGATACATTAAAAATTTTTTAAAGATCAAAGGGAGACAGATACCTACCTACTTATAAGTATTATAACGTACCTACCTGTAATACTTCCTTTATAAATATTTGAAACGAGAATTTTTACCAGAAACAGCTGATAAAGTAACTAAGACTTGTTATTTTTTAAGAACTTCATAACGTTCACTGCGACGCAAAAATAATAACCAACTTGTTCTTAAAGGAGTCTCCAAGAATTTTAAACGTGATTCCTTATTCCATTACGCTCAGTAAAGACCAAGTTGAAAGCTGAAGTTGTGTTTGGCGTACGTTAATGGAGCATATTGCATCCTTTGACAACAACTTTACCGAGAATCGGAGCCAAACTGATCGGCGATCAAGTTCATTACACGAAACTATTTAATGATGCACTGGAAATGAACGACGGTATACAGCTATATAATTGGTGACAATTTTCAGAATACGAGTAGGTACTTGTGCTATTATTTTTAAATTATCGGTTCATGACGTTATGCGCTTCGATACTTGTATCAGATCGCGTGATAATCAGCATATTTAAAACATTTAAAAATCAGCTTATATAATATATTTGAAATTACGATAAGTGTGTCAGCAATGTCAGCATCCCCATCGTCAAATTCTGCATACACATCAAAGTTACAAAGTTATCAATTTCTTAATAGACACCTTTATATGAAACTTTACTGTTTGGTGCTCAAGAGTTTGTTTCGCCTTTCTTCTCCTCTTATAAAGAGAAATAGCACTTTTGGAAACGGCGGTACACTCAAAAACGGACGAAAACGGGTGAAAAAATCCCTAAAATTTTATGTCACATCATTTAATTTAGACTGTCCCTAAATCAATTTAGGTAACTGTAACTGTAGTTATTACGACGATTATACCTAAAACATTGTACAATTTAAAATCTACTCTGGTTCTAATGATGGCAATATTTTTCAGCTGTGAATTTTCCTGGACAAGCGGCGAGTGGGAGGAATGCAGTGCGACGTGCGGGGAGGAAGGGGTGCAAGAGAGGCAGCTGTTCTGTGTCCCCTCCAACGTAAGGTACGCGCTCAACAATTTATCTCTGTCAGATCTCTGTCGACTATAAACACTTTCCTTATAGCCTCTATCACAAAATCGATATGTCTCCTGTATCTTTTTTTGAACGCTACTACATTGACGGATGAATTTGTTTGCTGTATATTTTAATAAGGGTAGATCTAGCGTTTAAAAGGTAAATACTTTTACATACGTATAACTATTGAATAACTTATTTACATTGCAGGACACAAAGCAGTTTACTTCCTAGTGTCCTCAGGACCTACTTATGCTAAAACATGAATAAATTTCACATTAAATAAGAAGGTGCTAAAAGTAGTAACACATGTAAATAACTGTAATTTAATGAGACAATCATTTGAAACCTTCGGGAAATGTGAAATTGGATTAAGAAAATGCTGCAGAGGAAAATGCAGCGTTTTGTGTTTTTGTGTACCTACCTTGCACGATTCGTCATGCTTAGAAATATAAAATCATGTTAACATTGCAAAATTCATTAAACAAATACTATAAATTAATATAAGTAGCTTGTGTCAGACAATTTTGCTTTATAGCCATACCTTTTTTATGTTATCGTCGCAATTCACAACTCGCAACTATAGCGCTGTTGAGTTCGGGTCTGGGTTTAGCAAGATGTATACACGGGGTACTATGTATCTTCGCTTTATTGGTACACACTATTGTGGACTGGTCGCATTGTGAGACTTACAAAGCCTTACAGTGGGATGAATATGTTTATATTTTAGCATGTTGGTGGCATTCATTCTCGTCGAATCCAAATGTTATCAGTAAAATTCCCCTGAATTAAAAAAATGTACCCTTTGAAGAGTTTTTAACTGTTATTTTTCATTTTCCGACTACACGTGAGCGAATCAATGAACAAAAAACCGGTAATGTAATAACAGGAGTTTTTTTTATTCATATAACACACTGAGTCTTGCTACTGTCCAGTGTCCCAGGGCATACTAATTATTCACTCGTTCTCTCGTTTGGCGGTTTACATTAAAAACAAGTTATTTTAAAAATATCGAGGTAAGCTACGAAACAATATTGAAGAGGTGTTGACTCACGTTCTCCTATAAAAATATTTACTTCACGATAGCAATCTCGAAATAAGACTACCAACCTGTTTACCTTTCCTTGTTTGTTGAAACCACAGACATACCCATATTAACCTCTGTCGAAGCTTCGTTCCATTCTTCATCTCAATATAATAAATAATGCCTAATACTGAATTGTGTAGCTACAACCCATTAATGGCCCACTATTGAGCATGGGTCTCTCCTTATTATTTTATATTCGACATTATAACGAAAATACGGATGAATACTATGATTAGCAAAATGTAGAGAATTAATACAAAAATATAAATAAAATTGAGAATTTCCTCCTTTTTTTGAAATCGGTTAGTAAAACAGTCGTTACCATCATTAAAAAGTAAGAAACACGAATTTCATAAACCCTTATTTAAAACACTACACGATATAATTGCAGGCTACAGTTACATGAAACCCAATTTCAAACACAAAATACATAATTATTTAATTAGGCAGGTGCTTATTATCTAACGCTAATGAATAACAATATTTTCTTCTATAACCGTTTCCGAAGGTGCTTAATTAAAGGGGCGAATAACAGCGTAACAATATTATTTTAGAACATTTAATCTTTACGACGAAACGTTTGACATTGAAATGGCCGAAAACGAAACGAATGGACGAAAAACGAACTCCCTATAAATATGGAATATTACACTGGAAACTCTGTTAACGCAACTTGGTGCAACACAAGAATATTATATTCCTTGCTTATCGTCAAAGTTACTGTTATAGCTACTTTTTACGCTAACTATAACCGTCTCTACGGTGCAATCCGTCCTTAGTCATCTCGATTAATTCAAACATAGCACTTCATATTTGAGACATAACTACACTACTACACTATGCTTTGTGTTTATTTTGAACTTATATTAAAATCACTGTACGAAGTTATCTCGGAGGTAAATTCCTAGCTCATAAGCGCAGGAATCAAAGCTAAGCTTGACGTGACGGCCGCGGCGCGCGGTTGCTTGGACGTGTTTCCGATAACTATAAGCTATTTATAGAAGGACCGTAGATCAGAGTAAAACATAAAATAGTTGCATAAGCTGACCTTATTA
Organism: Hesperia comma; assembly: GCA_905404135.1. Classification (NCBI taxonomy): domain Eukaryota; kingdom Metazoa; phylum Arthropoda; class Insecta; order Lepidoptera; family Hesperiidae; genus Hesperia; species Hesperia comma. Next base: position 5,327,458 of record FR990021.1, on the reverse strand, counting down.
TAAGCTGCGTATAGAGGGAGAGTTATGAACTATTTTAATAAACATGGACGTGAAGTCGTTTGAGGGTTTAAATTAAAATACGGCTTTATTGCAGTATTATGACGATAAATTCCAGGAAACTTTAGGTATGTTTATCTGATTGTGGCAAATTCCGTGACCAATGCCATGAAGATAAAATATCCCCGTTTGGTTTTTTATCGTGGATATTAAGTTCATTTTCAAGGGATAATTTAAAATCTTTCAGTATACTTATTTGTGTATTTCAATAAATATAATTTTGAAAGCTCGTACACTGAATGTTAATGAGCGCTAAGTAACTAATAACAGGTCAAACGACCTCGTTAAAGTTTGTAGTACGATGATTAATCTGGATTTGCAAAATACTTTGTATTCTACTTGGCGTTAAACATGACATATACCTATATTGACTTTCATCTCTCTGTGTTTCACCAGAAATGTGCTAAGCTACGTTGTTAAAGATGCGATTGATATTCACCAATCACTTCCTTTCCCCGCCTGGAAAGGGCTGCATAAGGGCTAAGGGCTGAATGTGATTGGTGGATGCCATAGCTCATCTCTAGTGGAAAGGCACCCTTAGGATATTTGGTTGTTTCCAGTGTATCGACGCGGAGAGAGCTGATCCGCCGCAGCGTGTCGCCTGCGCTGTGCCGGTCGACGACGCCGGAGCGGGTGCAGCCGTGCAACCGGTTCCCCTGCCCCGTGTACTGGCAGGAGATGCCCTGGACCCCGGTATACCTTCACATCTTATATAAAGCTGAAGAGGTTGTTGGTTTAAACGAGCTAATATTAGGAACTACTGGTAGTGAACAATTATTTTTGTGTATCCAGTCGATTTATCGAGGGAGGCTTATCATCACGCTACGACCTACAGGAACGGAGCAATAAGCATCCCGTAGTGGAGCAATAGCGTCTAATAGTCTCTCATTTTTCAAATCAGCGCTTCCTTGCTTCAGGGCGTGTTCGTCCTTGTTGTTTTAGTTAAATAGCGGTTGTTAGGCCCCGCTGAAGTTATTCTCCTGTTTACAAGCCATATGTAGTAACTACCGATTTTTACCTTACTATTTGTGTATAATAAAAAAAAAACTAAAAATATATCAAATGGTAGATAAATACTTTCATCTACAGTGTTCAGCAACCTGTGGACGGGGGGTCTCCTATCGACCACTGGTGTGTCCGACACATGAAGAACTCTGCGGACCGAAGCCCAGGGAGCGACGGCGCCGGTGCCGGGTCCGGCGGTGCCCGTCCAAAGCGCCTACGTGCCCTGCGAGTGACGGAACCCAGTACTGCGAGCTCTTCACCAGAGACCAACTCGAGAGGAACTGCGAACTACCACCGTTCAGGAAGTACTGCTGTAATGCCTGCAGAGGAGTCTACCCCACTCGTATTAATGGTGTACCGTAAAGTGAGGTTACGAAATGAATGGTTACCAAATGTTTAGCTCCTATGTCCTTATCGATTGGTCTCATTATTGAAACGTAAAGCAAACGGTATTAGGCGTTACTTAAAAGATGTCAGCATTAAAATACTCTAGGTCAAATTCTGTGAGAAAAATGTATGGCAGTATTTACATTACAAAAACAGTAGCTTCCTCCTTGTAATAAATAAATACTATATACATATTTATGCCAACATTACACGTGTCCTGAAATGGAGAGAGATTCATGATTATTGACCGTAAAATATTAGCGTACTAGCGTTCGTACAAACTTTTATTTATGACGAGTGCCTGTTTCCTTTGGCATGCCTCTCTAAAGTTCCATTACGTATGCCATTTGCTCGCGTATTGTTGAAGAGCAATACTAACTTCTCCAACTTGAATAATAATTTGGATTAACTTCCTCAAGTTATACGTAATCCGCTCCTTTGCATACTTACGAGTAAATGAGATCTGTAGGTACTAAATTATAGAGTAAGGAGGTTAAATCTAAATTTTTGTGAAAAATTTAACAAATTTCCTTTAATTGTGTATCTATCTGTCCTGCGGAATATGCTAAAAAGTTTTAGAAGAAACTTGGCATACCCACTTTACACTTTATGTCAGCTTCGTTCATTACCTATAATCCAGGAAAAAGTAATAAATAAATTAAAAATGACAATTGGAAAAACCTTGAAGGATCCTTTCTTGCTTTCATCTGCTTCTCAAGAGTCCTTAAATTATTGAAACATCTGCTATTTTCGATGTCGTGAACTAGACATCACGTTTTACTTATTGAAAATTATAAATGTCTACCTTATGGTTTGGATTATAGAGGTGACGTTTGACTGAAGAAACGTGAATGACGTGAGTAATTAATTATACCCACTAATTTAAGCCACAAATCAAGAAAAGTCATATAAATGTTTAATAATAAATTTACTAACTTTTCTTCAGCGACGACATAATATTATGTCGTCTTGATAATATTCCCATATTTTGTATGATTTATACGAATAGGGGTTTGATTATGGATCTAATGTTACTTTCAACGTTTTTACGACTTTTTAGGAATTGTAAGAAAATATTTATAATTTTCATGTTCTTTGGAATTGGCATGGGCGTAACTATTTCCAGTTACGACGTTAATCTGTTAGTAATATTTTGTATTCAATCAATACATCCATATTTTTATCAACACCTGCTCATTAGCAGCCAAAAGTACGTGAACACGGAAAGGAGACCAGCAACTTTCTTAAGGACCTTGAGCCTGGAATATGAACATGCATGAGACATCGCTTTTTAGATGAAGGACATTGTGCATATTCCGTTTTTGCGGAAAATGATGGGAATAATAAAATATAGTGCCTTACGTACCGCGCACACATAGTATCTACTATAGCCGTTTAATATTTCAATGATATGATGTAACTAGATTATTAAATATGAAATGGATGTATAAAAAAAATATGCAAGATTATTTGAGCGTATTGAACAAGCTGTTCGCTCCAGGCCCAAATCTGATGTTCTCCTTTGTGTCATAATAGAATCTTCTATTTTTTCTGAAACGTGTAGGTACATTTTTTGTATCAAATGGGACCAAAGGGTCTACGTGTCCTCAGGAGCACGAAAGCTTTTATAAAAATTTGATGCCTGAGTTTGTGTGTAGCGGTAACCCATCTGATTGCCAAAAGCGCACGCAATGGTTTACCTTAGTGCGTTTAAACGAGCCACAAGTCAGACTATAAAGTCATCAATTTCATTTATGCCCGATTATCTTAATAGCGTAATGTTTTTCGTGTAAAAGCCTTTTTTGGCACTTGCTGTGGCTTTAATAGATTTTCACGAAATGATGTCATTTGATTCGTCTCGAAAAACTGAGTTGGAGAAATTTTTGCTAAGAAAATGGTGGGCACACGCTGCAAAATTGTTTCGAATTTGATAACAAACATGTAATTAGACGTCGTCTACGCGAATATGTCTATGACTCTACGTCTAAGACTACGTGTCGTCTTTATTATGTCAGTTAAAATAATTACTATATCGACAAACTGGAATGTCCAAATACTCTTAACTAAAATAACAGCCATTGGTTATTATAAAAAGTAGATGTTAAGTTCTTAATATAAGTTACCTAGGTAATACTATGTTACGTAACCAGTATTAGGTACGGTATAAATAAGTGTTGTATTTCATAATACCTAATTATTTATGTAAGTAGTTTTAGTGATCATAAAGAGGTTCTCACCCAGTAACAGATACGGAACGATGTGCCATATTACTGTACACGACTTCCACTACTAAAATAAATATGATATTCTTGTAAATGTGTTTTATTTCTAGACGTCGCTCGACTCTTCGTCTTGAGCTTCAGCTCTACCGTATTATTTGAAATGGAACTTAGAATTGTAATCCATATCGATATCGGGTATTAAGTATTGTCTGTCCATTAAGTTCTTTGTAAATAATCGGAAAATAAGCGTGTCTTGTGATCGTACGCCACTATCGCTCATAGACACATCAGTAATAGTGGGAAGTGGGAATTATGTGTGCAAACGAGCCACCAGATGGTCAGTATAGAAGAATAGAATAGGATAAACACGTTTATACTAATTTAAATAATTTGTAATTGATTTGCAGAATATTGGCAAAAGACTTCTAAAATTGAAGTTCGAATAGGGGTTACTATTATACATATTTAGATACTTTTATCCGACAAGCAGTTGTCTGATAAATATATTTATTGCAGAATAAAGACAGCACGTCGAAAAAATAAATTCAAGAGCAACTGCTACACTTTAACAAGTTATACCTAAGTGTTGTTCCGGTAACTTTGTTCACCATAGAAAAGAAAATGCCGTTCAGTTGACTTGTAGAAAATTACACAGCAGATTTATGGCTACTGACTTTCTACTGAAGAACTTATAATAAAGTAATTATTCTGCCCTTTTTCTTTTTGCATAGTGCTTCGTTACCCTCAACAAAAGTATCCCCGAACAAACGTGTATGTACCTACATCTCTGCTCATTATGTACCCAACTCTATTAAAAGCACTTGTCTTATAGAAATCGCTTCTTAGCGATAAGGCTGATTTTGATATATGAAAATATGAACCCTTAACTGTCCCACTTCCTGGGTATCAAGTTTCCTTTCATAAAGTGATTCAACCATAGTCCACTTTGCCAAACGTAGATTTATAGATTTCGTACATCTTTTAAAAATTATAGAGAACTCTCATAATATGTTCTATCCTCCTCTTCCACACGATATTGTCGTTCACCGCAATAAGTGGCGCTTATTCTTGTGCAATTGAATAATGGTTATGGAACCTAGCAGTGGAACCAACGGTCCGAAAGGGAAAAGACACATCCACTCAACATGTAGAGTTTACGTGACATATTGTAGACCATAGTATAACCCACGTTAGTTAAATGAATTTAAGATGATTGTACGTCTATCGCACGAGAGGAACATACGTCAAGTTTATGAGTCGGAAAATAGAGGGCAGACACCGTTTGAGCCCGCCGCCGCGCCGCCCGCAGTAATGGCCTCTTCAGCATTACAAATACTGTCACGAAAGCCTTATTCAATTTGTTCGGCCATTTCTCTGTTGCTATCGTAGTAGTAATAATTGTATGATATGTACATAATAATTAAAAACTACAAAGTGAGTTAAAAGTCGAGTTGGACATTTCAATTTGCATCTTGCATCGTAATTTATAAAGCTACCTTTTGTCTAATATTATCAAGTGCGTCTTCTGTAATAGTACATTACGATACGGTGCGTAAAGTTGCCCATTTTTGAACGGCGTGAAGTTAGCGCACGAGCGAAGCGAGTGCGATATACGCCGTTAAAAAATGCAACATTACGAACGAGTATCGTATAATATTTTATAGCACGAGTGACATAAACCCGCATAATTGTAGTTACAATAGATAATAGTTATGTCATGATTTTCTAATTTAATTTATTAATTTTGATAAAAGTATCTGATTTTGTATGAAAGAAGGTATTGACATATGAGTAACTGGCAGGTTAGCAAGAAAAGAAGAAAAAGATGACATTGGGTAATGGCATGAATGTAAATTATTATAGCGATTGTAATGTTGGGAACACAGGTTGGGAAATAATAAATGTGTAATATGATTAAAGTATAAACAGGTTATTTTCATTATAGTTATGATTTAATACTTTAATTTCATATAGATAACATATCTTTTTAAGTTGTTACAGAGTTAAAACACTTTTTAAGTTGCGATGATGTTATTTTTGTTTTATGGTGCAAAAGAGAATTATAAAGTGTAAGGGCTCATTCCCACGGCATACGTCTTTGACGATTCGTCAAAAAACACGATACGTCTTGACGGATGGACGTTCACATTGAATACGGAATCGTGTTTTTTCACGATTCGTCAAAATATCGCATTGAAGTTCACATTTATTTCGTGATTTAGCTCAGTTCAGATTGGTTCAGAAACATTCACGATTCGTGATTTCTAAAAGACGTATCCGTCATAATCATAAAACACTCACGATTCGTGATTTCTAAAAGACGTATCCGTATTCGTCTTTTTTCACGATTCGTCAAGCGTGTGAACATGAGTATTTAAAAAGCATTGCCGCCGTCAAAAAAAATAACGAATCGTGAAAAAAGACGATTCGTGAAAAAAGACGATTCGTCCTCGTGTGAATGAGCCGTAACATGAAGAGTCAGATAAAAAGAAGGAATACAGGAAACATTTATAAAAAGGTAACATTTAAAATTTATAAATAGTCCCAGAAGTCAATAACAAAGTAATAATTGGATACATTACCAAAATATCTACCTCCAAAGTAATCAAGCTGCCGAACGCAAAGGCCGACTGTGCTTTTTATGTCTGTCTCTCTCGCTCTTAGGCGGGCTAACCATGCCCGAGTGCCTCTCACTCGCTCTCATTGTGAGCGCATAACGTGAGCGGAGCGTGACGCAGTTTCTTGAAGTGTCCCCCGGCAAACCAATTTATAAGACGTTGTCACGTCAAAAAATACGAAAGGAATTATCACGAATTTATTAATATTTAAATTTAAAGTTTTCTACAAGTTCACACAAAATTAGCAGTAAGCGCTAAGTTGGCAACACAGCAATCAGGTGTCAGTGACGTTTCGCTAGTTTCAAATATGGCGACTGCGATTTGTCTCTCAGAACAATTACAATTTAACAAAACTGGACAATAAGAATTTTGCAGATATATGTTGTCGACTCAAAATCTTTGTTTTTTTTATGTTTTATTATTCAGGCAAGAACTGCACGAAATTATGAATATAGATTCATTTTTACACGGTGTGAAGTTAGCGTCATATGCAATGAAAAAATGGGGTATTTAAGTCACAGCTAAGTGTGGCGTAAATGCGGGTTTAAGTCACGCTGTGCTATAAAGGTTATTTACCTATTGTTTAGAATATATAAGAAACATCTTCAATAAACAAGCAGTCGTAAGTAAATATGAATGACATTCAATAGAATACGTAGTAAGATATCTTAACTCTAAAACTAACAAATGTCAGTTCTAAGCTAGACCTAACATTATTATTATCGTAAGGTAGTATAATGTATGTTGGCTCCGCGTTTTGTATCATGTCAGACCGTATTATGTTACCTGCTGGAATGTAACAAGACCGTTTCAATTTAACATAACAAGAGGCTTTGTTTGTGAGAACTACGAATACTTAGAACTGAGAACAACTTAAATTGCCTCAACAACCTCGTATGCATTTAATTTAGTTTCCTAACTAAAGTTGAATATTTTATTGGGGCTTTACAAAGACAACATAATGTAAAAGCTATCTGCGAAAAGGAGAGGAATACACGGTCCAATACGTCAGATGCCCAAGGGAGATTTTTCTGTGAGAAAAAAATGGGTGTTCTCAGGAATTGTCATACAAAACAGACAGAGTTGTAGTAAGAAGTTGTGCGTTTATTTATACATATGCACACGTGAAGCCATTTGTCTAACTAGAAGAGACAATCGCACAGACAAATAAATAAAAAGATAAAAATAAAAATCATTGGTAAAGATAAATATTATAATCCGTAAATAACACTCTTAAAAACAATTTTACTTGTACAGATTGCGAGTACATGTGTATTCGATGTACCGACATCAGTCACAGTTTTATCGAATGTGTATGAGTTCTGGAGCCACGTACTGTCGACGCCACGCTCCCAAAAGGTATCATAAATAACTTTTGAAAGCCCTTAGCAAAGTTATAGTCAACTATTCTTCCCTCGCGTATTGTACTCGTGGAATAGAATCTTAGACTCGAAACTATCAAATTGATATCATTATGCTTTCCACCTTCATACAAGACGTGACAAAAATATGTAATTTTATTTTACGATACACTGTCTAGCGTTTACTATTGGTTGAAAATCGCTACTATAACAGCTGTCATTACCTATTAGATTTTTACCAATAAAAGTGGCACTTGGATAAAAAGAAAGCCACGTGGCGATATTATAGAAAGTATGGCGTATTTAAAGTATTCCAAAATCAATTGCCGTTATGCTATAAGCTACGTATCATACATAGACAATTGGTTATAGGGTCAAACTGAATTCAATAGACCGTCCTCTAGACGACATAATTATGTAGATAAAATAAAAAAAATCGGCCAAGTGCGAGTTGGACTCGCGCACGAAGGGTTCCGTACCATTATGTATAAAAACGCCAAAAAAATCTGGTCTGTTGTATGAAAGCCTCTCTTAAATATTTACTTTAGTTTTTTGTAGCCACAAGCAACGCCATCTCTGGGACCGAAAGGTAACTAATTTATCGCTGAAGCGTCGAAGCCATATTTCGACTAAAATATTTATTTTATTCAGTGTTTTAGTATTTGTTGTTGTAGCGGCAACAGAAATACATCATCTGTGAAAATTTCAACTGTGTAACTATTACGGTTCATGAGATACAGCCTCGTGACAGACGGACGGACGGACGGACAGCGAAGTCTCAGTAATAGGGTCCCGTTTTACCCTTTGGGTACGGAACCCTAAAAATAATGTATGGTGCGCATTTTGCGAGCACGATTTGAATGTAACTGAATTAGTTGTAAACTTCGTCGTGTACCGAATAAATAAGGAGATCTAAAACCCTAAAAGCCACTCCATTGCAATAATAAAACTTAGGACGACTACTCAGGAGGTTTTAGTGGATAGAAATCTCGCAGATACTAAAACTAGATAATAAAACGGTTTGGTCGGTGTCGAATATCTTTGAAAGATAAAATGTGTAAGATATCCACCCAACTCGTAATGTCTGTTTCAGTGACTGAGGCCGATACAAAAAGATCGGGGCCTATTTTATACATAGGGACGAGTACGAGTACCGCCGTATTTTACGTTTGGCTAAAGTAAGCTATACAATCTGGAATAAATGGAGGGTCTTACCTTAGTATTATTTCAATAACTTTGCGATATAATGGGTGGTTCCATTCCACCCTCCCTCAGACCACGCCAAAGTGCCCTGCTCGAGGTGCATCTTGCTGACTAGACGCGGTAATCTTCCACCCGTTGGAAGCCTGGGACAGTCACTTTAAACTACATAGTTTAATTTCGACGGCATGGCATGAGAATAGGGTTTTTATTTGTCTGGCTCGCTACTAGTGTGGCCCTAAATTCATCTGTGCGTTACAAAGAAAAGAAAAAGAGGAACGAATGCCTATTTATTACACGAGAAAACACGAGACATTATGGTACTACTGTACTGTACTGTACTGTACTGTACTGTACTGTCCTTCAGCCTGCCACATAACAGTCTTAATATTATGCCACATACAATCGCGCAATCGTCTATGTCATGTTCGGCATGTTCACGCGTTTGTTTGTTGAATTAAAGTAGCAAACGGCTCCTCCCTTCTACTGCCACCCATGACGTCTGTGTTCGAGTCCTGAGCCTGGACGACTCCATCAGCCTGGCAAGCAGGACATTCGAACGCCGCTCCACGATCGCCCACCCGACGGCAGAGCCTTCCCGCGTGACTGTTTGTTGTGCCAGAGTAGCCCGCCGATGACTCTGGGGCCTCACAGCCTCACGCGCTGATAGGCTCCCGCTGAGCTTCCCACAAGCGGGATTCACCTGCTAGGGCCTTGAAAAAAAAAGATCGAAAAGTCCGCAAAACCTTATGGTTTTGCCCCCATGACCACCATGGCTCCTACCCAAGGACCGGCGCGTATGTACGCGCCGCGCGAGAAGCCCTCCCAAAGGTTGTTCCTTGCGGGAGAACAGACTTTCTATCCAGAACAAAATAGCAATTATTCTGACGGTAGAAATGGTGAAACTAAGTATCGTGACGGACAGTGGTGTTTCCCCGGGTGAACTCTAGGCTCTTACCAACTATAAACAGAGTATTCAACCAATATTTATCATAAAACTATTCAATCAATATTAAAGTATTTAATCATAAAACTATTCAATCAATATTAAAGGTCGTTGACTAAAGCTGATAATTACAATACACTTTAAGTACTCTATTACTGTAGATATTCAAAGTATCGATTTCTCGCCTCATAAACTCCCTCCTATAAAGTTTTCAACTATAACACTGGGATGCTTTGTTAAACATCAGAGTTTCCAGTAAACTTAATCCCTTTGAAACCATCGATCCACATTCTATATTTATTTTAATACTCTGAAACATTCCCGGAATGTGCGACAATTTATGTGATATATCGGTATGATACTATTAGTTGCGTTACATTCTTTTACCTTTTCAGCGAATTAGATGTTGATATTTTGAGCTGACATGTTTGGCCATATTAGGGCTTCAGATCAGGTTAGTATCAGTATTCTCACCTTTATTAAATTTATGACCTTTTATTATTAGATAATTTTCCCTTAAGCCCTCTGATTGGTAGATAGAGGTCAGACTTATGTTCTGTGAAGTCTGGTTAGTATGCCATCCTTTCTCTTGAGTCATCCACCGAATAACTCATCGTCTTCAGACTGGAAGCCAATAATTTCCATCTTCTTTCTTGAGATACAACACCTCCATCATACCTTTAGTATTACTGATAAACTAAGCACATACTTATACTACCTAGGTATATTCTCCACTTGACATCAAGAGACGAAATTGATTTAGTGATTCATTTGCTCGTCTATGAATTAATGATGTAAAAAACATTATTCGTTGATTTTTTAAGAAAATACCTAGAAATTATTTTCTCAGACATCAAGTAAAAATTCAAAGAACGAGTGAACGATTTTGTACGTGAACTAAGCGCGAAGGTAAATACTCTCGTAGCGAGTTACTAAGATATATGATTTATATTCTTTGTAAATGTAAATAAATACTCTGTGTAGATTCTGAAAATGATATTCCATTTTGAACCTGTTCGTCTCAAAATAATATTACCCATTATCAAAGTAATGAGTTTTAAAAAAACTAAGAGGAAACTGTGCAGAGGCTTGGCAACTGTAATGAAGTAGAAATAATACGACGGCGTGTACTCGCCGCCGGCAATTTAGGATAACCTTTTGTTCGGGCCTCAGTTTATCTTTCGAGAACATTCACCGCGGGAATTTAATAAAATTGGCAGTTACAACCTCTCAAAATTATACAACTCTGTCTTCATTACAGCTATGGACAAAGTGATATTAGGTAGGTGAAATTTGCTATTTGTAATTTAAATCATCTGTTTTAGATAAAGCACTAACTTTAAAATTAATCTCTCTAAAACCTTAAACATTATCAACGTTTTCGCTGAAAGTTCCCAGGCGGTCTGAATTTTTCCATCATTTTCAACAATTATCGTTATATTTCAACCAATTTACGCAAACATTCCTCATTATTTCCTCTTTCTATTGATGAAAACTGTAGGTTTTTAAGTTTATCGCGAATAGACCTTGTATTCACTTTACACTTTTTTAGAGGCGACCATCTCAGTCCTCAGGGGTAGCAACGCATCTGTGACCGAATTAGAACGAGACTCGAGTCTAGTTCTGGGTCGGTCACAGTTGTCATGGGCGGCAGCGGAAGGTGGTGCTGCATGCTCGTTTGCTATCTTAATTCAATAAAAAAGATCATAAATAAATCCTTTTCGTAATATTGCCAATTACACTCAACTTTTGGTTAAATACCAACAAGTTTAATAAGATGTCTTCATGCGCAACAACAACAGACTATTTGACTTGTAGTTGTCAATATAACAGCACGATGGAATTGCATCTGAATTTGGCGTAATAATTGGACTGACTCATGTGATCTAATTATACATCAGATTAATTTGATATCTGATATGTGGTATATAATTTCAATAACATTATAGCTAATATACAGATAGTACCATCAGTAGATTCAATTAAATTGTATAACATGGAATTAGGTCAATCAAACTCCGAATAAATTGTGTTTAGTTTTTAATTTTGATTGACCACAATAGGTTCTCTTAGGATAAGACATAAATTCGTCAGCCAAAGGCTGACCCGCGCTATTTTAGATTTTGACTAAGAGTTTTGAAGTGGCATAACTAAACCTAGGCACAGCGGATTCAAAACTTAGACGTAGATATTGTTTACCTAATACACAATCAAAGGCAGACCCATTAACTATGTATGGTAAAGGAGGAATATCAAATCTCTACTAAAACTAGGAGAGAGGAGCAAGATCAGTAGAAAGTGACAAATGAGATAAGGTAAATCGAGGTGAGGTAAAACGAGGCGAAGGAAGGTAAGATGAGATTAGATGAGATGAGGAAAGTAGAAATGACATAAGGAGAGAATCTTAAAAAATACATAAGCATTTCATTACGTTTGAATATCACACATAATAATATGATATTGTAAATACATTGAAATTTGACGAGGCATAACATGATAACACGATAACATAAAGCCTAATCCATCATGATTAAGACGTTACTCGGCATTTTATCTCGTACAAAAAGGTGATACGAAAATAGATGTTTATTTACCCCGTGTACTTAGTAAAAATAGAAAATGATTAGACTATGGAGTAGGACTAGGTACTAAGTACTTTAAGAATAATACAAATTTAAAAATAAATTTCGTTAAATAAATGTATTTAGACGGAACGAGTATAAAATACAGTACCTACCTACAGAGAAAATAATAACCCTGTACATCATACAATTCAAATAAATATCTTAGGGCGTGGACCCATGTCTACATTGTCTACGGCGCGGCGCCGCCCGCCGCGCAACGGCACCGCACCGCCGCCGGCAGACGGCGCGGCGCCGCGCCGCGCCGAGGCGTCGCGCACTGGCACGTGCACACTAATGTCTAAATCTTAATCGTCCGCCATTTTATGCAAAAAATTACCGCACTATGCAACTGACAACACAATAGTGTGACCGTGCCAGCACACGACGCCGCGGCGCGGCACGGCGCCGTGCCACCCGCCGGCGGCGGCGCCGCACCGCCGCACGGCAAACGGCGCCGCACCGTAGACATGGGTCCACGCCCTTAGGAGTTATCGCAAAAAAAAAACTTTCACGCGCACCACCCTTCTGTCGCTCACTGTTCTCCTACCAGACACGGATCGCTAGTAATAAATAAAAAATCATAGTGACATGTGTGTAGGTATATTTTTACAGCAACTAATCTATTGGCCTATATCTATAATCTACAAGTATACCTAACTTCGCAGTCAGCAGTAGCGAAACGTAAACGCGAAAAATATTAGAACAAAAATTACAAGTGAAGTTGTCAGCTCTGCTAAGCGAAAATGTTTTCAGAGAACAATTCTCAAGACCGCTTGGTGATCAAGTGCTTTGTTCTGTCGCGGGTAAAAGCGTCCACCGTCGCTGGTGGCTTGTCACCTGGCTTAGATGCGCTTTAACTGCGCTGCACTCTACAAATGAAATGAAAAATTCGCTACGAGCAGTTTTTATGACAAGAAGATAAATGTATTGTACGAAATACTTCCTAGAGATTAATTTTAGGATCACTTCTCTTGATTAAATGTCGCAGGGTAAAAGTATTATCATTTCTCACAATTTCATTCCATTCTTCATAAAATATATATTATAAATCTTTTACGCTCTATGAAATATTTCTACCTACATAAACAAAATTTATTTTGTTCAACTAACACCGTAAGAATAATAATTTTGGCTTGCCCTATAAATATCCCTATTTATTTTCTTCAATATTTCCTATATGTGCACAGAGTCCAGTTGCAGTCGTATTATAGGTTACAGATGAAACATCTCTTTCGCAGGACCTGTCCTCACACTTATTAACCTAACTAACCAACTAATATTCTTACACCATCTACTAACTGGACTAATCATCCCAGTCCCTAAATTGAATCTAGGTCGGTCACAGTTGTCATGGGCAGCAAGATGGTGCTTGCTGGATGCTCGTGTGGCTTCAACTCCATAAAAAAATCTTTTTTGCAGTTTCTTTTCGTGCATTATAATTGAAACACTTTTCCGAACGGAGAAGAATAAAACTGTCGTGCATAAGTGTCATATTACAATGAAATGTTGAATAAAAAACCTTCAACCGGAATTTAAATATTGAACGCGAATGCTCAATAGCGGGTGTGAAAACAAAAAAATACATAGGTACAAGTGCACATAAATATTTTAAAGCGGTCGCATTTTGTTGAATGTTCATCTAACTGCTCTCAACAGGAGCTACGAGTACGTAGATTCGAACGGGAGGAAACTGTGTAGGTATGTAACTTGGCTTGACACGCTGCCGCGTCTCTAGATAATAATTATATTGTTTAACTAAATAAATTAATACATGCATTTAAGGTAAAAAAATTAAAAAGCTGACTTCAAAAGTGTTCATTTACATCATGACATGAAAAGTAATAAAATTTGAACAGCTTCAAACAAGTCAAGTCAACTGTTAATTAATAACCTATTCGTCAGATGCCTCACAACTTTGAATATGAAAAAAAAAATATCAGAATCGATTTACCCAGTAAAAACTTATACTCCTTTCCTTTGGAGTCAGTAAAAAACAAAATTAACCGATACCACTACTTACAGACATCAGGTTTTAAAAAATAGCGGTAGGTATAAAAAATAATGGTTAACCGATTCCTGAACTACCCATCAGGATATCAACATAGTAGTTGTAGTTGTAAGAAATTGGTTTAATCTATATACAGAATTATTTAGAATATGTCAAGAAAGAAAAGGGATAACACATCGATCTTAAGTACATAGATGTAACTTTACAAAAGGTACGGCGTTATTTGACTATTAAAATACATTTTACTTTATTTAGCGGTGACGTAAATCAACAAGATCAAAATGAGCTAAAAATATTCATTCGATATTTTCCACGAAGAGTAACGTCAAGTTTAATCGTCAGATACATTGCATATTTGAAAACGAAAATTTGAATGAAAATAAATCATATCATGAGCGACTTCACAACTTCATTCTAACAGCTCGTATTAATACCTCTTAACATCCATTAAAAGTACTGTAAAATATTACTGTATTACATTTACTGTAAAATATAGTTTTCGAATATCTAGTTCGCGATGCGTTGAATACCATCCGGACATGATGCTGGCACTGACAGCATCACGTCCCAGCTTATCTGCCGGTCCGCGGCAATGCCACGTCGCGTCGAGCTGCACAACGGAACTCCACGTTATCCGATTAAAACTACCGCGCCATATTTTATTCATTACTACAGTAGCTCACAATACCTGGGTACTGGGGAACTGACTTAATGTCAGCATTAAGTAAGTTAAATGACAACACGATTTGGTGATCTAGGTTAAAAGGTGTAAAGTACCTATTATAGTCGATATGATTTTAAATGTATATCATCGCCGACACTAAACGTTTTAAATACATGCGGGCACTCACGATCTTGATTTATTTTACCGATATTTCAACCTAGTTAGTAGTTACCAACCTCCTAGAACCAACCCTGTAGATCGTGGTCACTTGACATGTGTCAATTGTCGCCATCGCCTTCACCATCGCCATCGCCATCGCCATCGCCATCGCCATCGCCATCGCCATCGCCATCGCCATCGCCATCGCCATCGCCATCGCCATCGCCATCGCCATCGTCATCGTCATCGTCATCGTCATCGTCATCATCATCAACTAATGATAAAAAAGCCTGTAAACTTTCAATTCAATTTCAATACATAACTATTTCTATTTAAATCGCTGAGCGTGCAAAAATACATTATGTTGAAGGATTCAATTCGCTATAGTGGATCAGAAACACGGTCTTGCATGTCACAGAACGTGTGAATACACGATTTTAATGACTAAACTTTGATATCGGAAAAACGTTCTGCGTAAAGAGCATTCGAATGGATATTGAATATCACCACAAGTTAGAAATTTGCATGATACGTTGCAAAATGTATTTCAGGTAGCATATTCCACAGCCGTTTCGTGTTAAATTGACGTAGAATTTGTCATTCACACGGCATTCGGAATCAATGCAACTGACTGCTACACGAGTGGGTACAATTTGGGTGTATAAGTTAAATTACTCTGTATTCTGGGTCGTCGGACCTTAGTGAATAAATATATTATGTACCTATCTACTAAAAATAAAGTTCCGTATATGCCATGTCCTTTCGATAGCATTTTATTAGCATGATATGTATTATGTATTCATAATTACATAGGTAATATCATGCTTTGGAAATATATCGATGGGTCCTATGTATATGGGCCAAAATGTAAAATTAAAACTTTACAGGAGAGGCTTCCAAAGTTTCAATTTACTATAACTTTAAATTGATAAAACCGAAGTTCCCGAATCTTTGCTTATTTGCTAAGAAAACTATTTCCCTCATTTACACTGTAGTATTTTATATATACATTTATCTGGTTTTTTTTAATGTCACATTGGCCCTTCTACGTTAGTTTTTGTTAAAATTATTTTTTTTTGAAAACACCCTAAAAGGGCCGATATACCATGTTGGCCATTATACGCGTATTACCTACGCTAATTAGCATAATGTATATATTTTTTTAATTTTTTATCTATAAAATCAATAAACGATTGAAGTAATTGATAATTCATTAATTAGAATATAATATAAAATCTTCGTTTTAATTGTTGTTTTCATTTCCCAAAGCCAAATTCACAAAATTCCGACATCTAAACATCTTAGCGTGATAATTAGATGTCATTTTTACTTATTAAACTAAATTGTAACCCAAAAACACAACAATTACATTTCGTATTCGTCTTTATTCATCACAGTGCGGCCGATGCTCCGTTCAACGTACAAGTGTCAAATTGGCAGATTGTTCCAAACTATAAACAAACGCGCGGGAAACTCCCCGCGTATAAATCTCTAACTACGCTTAGGACCTTATACGTTTAAATTCATGTTACATATGCCGTTATACCGTAATAAAAAATCGTGTTTCTATGCTGAAATCTTTTTTTTTTAATAGCTCACATGATTCATTATATCGATAAGATGCGTTACCCACAAAAAAACCAAAATCGCCAAATTGCTAGTTTGGCCCATATACATAGGACCCATCGATATTATGGATTATGAATATAGATATAAGTAGAACCGACACATAGAACATTCCGATACAGATATAATCTAGAAATATGCCTGAAATAAATTGAGCATGCAAAAGCTGACGAATCATAAACCTGAAATTTAACTTGAACGATGAATAGGTTTTTTGGAATAGATTTAAATAGCTAAAGTACTCTACCGATACCGACTCTGATCAGATCAAAGTCCAGTCTCTATAGACCCTTCGGATCACTTCAAGTTAATGCAATCGGTTGATTCATTGCAGACTTAACGTTATTAACAAAATATTATTCTTAAAATAAGTAAGACATTCACAAAAGCGATTTTGGTCCTTTGGATTTTCAATAAACTTCAAAAGCTCACGGTTCAAAAACACCAGCCAAGTGCGAGTCGGACTCGCGAACGAAGGGTTCCGTACCATTATGTATAAAAACGCCAAAAAATCTGGTACCTATGTTGTATGAAAGCCTCACTTAAATATTTAATCGTTTTATTGTAGCCACATATTACCCACAACGCCATCTCTTGGACCGAAAGGTAACTAAACTATCGCTAAGGCGTCGAAAGTATGGGCGCCCACTTAAATATTTATTTTATTTTGTTTTTTAGTATTTTTTGTTGTAGCGGCAACAAAAATACATCATCGGTGAACATTTCAACTGTGTAACTATTACGGTTCATGAGATACAGCCTAGTGACAGACGGACGGACGGACGGACGGACAGACAGCGAAATCTCAGTAATAGGGTCCCGTTTTACCCTGTGGGTACGGAACCCTAATGTAAGGAACTCCTTTTGGACAATCACTAATTATGTCAATAAGAAGGAGTAACAGGCCGTTTACTTATAAAAGGATATTAAAAATACAACTGTCAGATGAAGACATAAAGAGAACACGAATATTTACTATGGGAAAAGATGTATGTTTGAATGATTAAAATAAACAAGTTAAACAGTAAATAATTGTTTCTGGGCTCCCCTTTTACTAATAACTTCTACTGCTCCTGTACTTATATCAGAGTTAAAGACTAACTGTCATGTGTAACAGACTTAATTTATGTATGATCTTATTGACGCAAATTTTAAAGGGATGCACAGAATATACCTACAGGAAAATATGGAAATTTTTCTGTAGGGAAAACTGTAATAACATCTATTACTCAATACGAGCAATAGGAGCATATACTGACTAGAATGAAATACAAGACAACCTTACTTCATATTCCTTGAAATTCAACGACTTTCAAAGGGAATTGCAGAATTGTTCCCCCGAGTTCAACTCTTGAATACTTCACTATTGAATGGATTCTTTTTTTGTAACTAAGGAAGTATTCACAATGCTTCATCAGGATTCTCCAGCGATGTGTCTAAAGGTGATTGTCTTCAAAAGTCACTGGGCAATTACTTCTGAGGCAACATTTATATGGCATCAATGCATTATTGGCCTACAACTGAGCTGGGGTATCCTTATAAATGAGGAGCCATACCTACTTAATATAATAAATACGTCGGAGGCATAAGAGATACCTACTACACGCGTTCGAAGTTTTCCGGTTTCCTGTCACGGTATCCCCGAAATATAACTTCAAATTTATTTGTTAAATGGCGTGAAAATTTAAGCCATACCATGCTTCGGTCGTGATTTACACGATAACATTCATTGGTTTAGCACACGCTGTAGGTACATTCAGACAGTTAAGTTAAGATTAAGTTACGACAACTTAATCCTTCAAACTTCACTGTAATGTTAGATATTTATACACAGCTTACAGCATATCGTATAAAAGTCGACCTCGGATCCAAAGAGAACCAAACCCAGAACCCTAAACTCATCAGACAGGCTACCACAAAACTTACGTCCATAAAGATGAAAGGAACTGGCACTGATCACATTTTTAATCAACAAAATATGGAATAGATGGGTCAGGGCATACATATTAATAAGTCTCTGTTTGCGTCATTACTCATACATACGTGACTAGGTTATTCAGCCCCCAAATAGAAATGGAAGAAATACGAACAGGGGCGTCCGGATGAGATTTAGAACAGCTGTTGATGAATTTAAAACTGTAATAGAAATATTATAAATGTGAAAGTAACTCTTGTCTATCTGTATAGCCACCTACTACCTTTTTATGCTAAAACCATTGAATTTAATCAGATAAAAATCTTAAAAATAAAAGTTTTAGATCCGGGAAGGGACAAGATAGTTTTTTCCTTGGGAATAACTTTAAAGCTATTTTGTTACTTCCCGATTTATACGTGAGCATCGGTGGGAATGAGCTACTAGTACTTACATCCTGTTTTATGTGTATTTGTCATTACAATACTCTCACCGTGTCTGGACCCTCTAAATCCAGCCTCTTCCCAGTATTCCTTACGTCATCAGTACCTACATCTGTTTTGGGCACAGTCTTCGGTCTTCGCTTCGTTCTTCTTAAAGGTGGCCGTCATTCGAGGACCTATACCGTGGTTATGCCAACTCGTACCTATAAAACGTATAATTATAGGCGCACTACGCCAGTATATAACCCGGTGAAAATGAGATTTGCATTCTGACCCCTCAGCGATAACGAGATTGAGGGATAATAATGTGGTATAATGTGGTTTATGCTCGTTCGCTTTCAGTCAAAATAATTAAGCGACAAAAGAGGATTAGGAGAGAAAATTCCTCATTCGCAAACAACCGCTTAAAATGAATTATTTTAATGCTTAAAACAATAATTACTTACACGAGGTACATTATTTTGAAACTACAAGTTTTTATTTGTTATAATGTTCACTTTTTAATATTTTATTTTAATTTTTTATTTAATATTTAATAAACTTTTTTCATAGCAAATCTGGGTAACTATAACAAAAATAACTATAGTTATGTAAGCGTTTTATTCAGATTGACCTACTCTGTCAAGATTTGCTATGGAATAAGGAATGTCTAAGTAAAAAAATTAGAAGCAAGACTACGTAATATGTACAATTGTATACTAATTAGTAAATATTTAAGACAGAATTATGGCTTAACAACCACGAAACAATTTGTTTACACATCATTACATTTAAATAAATTTAATATACTCGTAGGTAACATATTAACGTACTCACCATTATTTGCCTTATTTAATAACATTCTGTTTAACTTATAATTTATGGCTAAATAACACTAGTATGAGAGAAATGAAACAAAACAGGCGTAAAATACTTAATTGGCGTACTTCTTATTCTTACCTATTTGCCTTGTAAGGATCAATTTCTAAAAACAAACAATTTTATCTCGAATATTTATTTCGAAACCTTAAAACCGATCCCTTAGTATTACGTAAAACATTGTACACAGATTGATTGGAGCTAAAAAATAAAATCTCAATTATACTTTGGCTTTAATCACGCGTCATTTTATATGAGAATTCTCAACTACAATTTTCCAACATTGGAACATAGAATAATGTAGGATACGTTGTACTAGAACAGACGCCACGAAACAAAGTAGGTATGTTCAAATTATCCCAACAAAAACATAAATGTGAAATTAGGATCAACTTCATATCTAAACGTCAGTGTATGGTTCTTCTTCTTCGTCGTGTCAATAGCCACAAGGTTACTAACACTACCTATATTTTATTAGTCCAGAAAGACGCCACGGAGAAGGCAGCATCTGTGCCTTTCATTAGGTCGTCCCCAGTACAACTGGAGGGGCACAGAGGACTGGATAATAGATGGGTTCATGTTTCATGTCCTGTGTTGCGACTCCGTAGAGTATTCCCACTTGACCAGGTTCGATCTACAGTGTACGCTAAATATACGAGTTCATAGCAAGCAATATTATGCATGAATGTACCTATATGCTGGTTGTTGACTTCAAAATACAAGAAATGT
Source organism: Hesperia comma (assembly GCA_905404135.1). Classification (NCBI taxonomy): domain Eukaryota; kingdom Metazoa; phylum Arthropoda; class Insecta; order Lepidoptera; family Hesperiidae; genus Hesperia; species Hesperia comma. Next base: position 5,306,639 of record FR990021.1, on the reverse strand, counting down.
GATCTAAATGGGTGCCAAGTTCAATGGTCAGTCCTGAAATTAATTAATACCTAGATAAAATATTTTATAACAACTTAAACATCATATTTCATCTTATAACTTAGTTAGGGCAATACATATATTGAAGTCTAAATTGGTCAGTTTTCATATGAAACCTTGATTCGCTTTTCATGGGCATGCCTAATATAAATTCATATGAATAGGTTTAAGTTATGAGAGGGTCTAGGGTCAAAAGTGGCTCCAAAATGGTTCATGTTATGTTTCACATTGTGTGAAAAATAAAAGATGAAAAGAAATGAAAAATGAAATGAAAGTGTTTTTCCGTCACTCATTTCTTTATTAGGGATAATTAAACCTATCCGCATACCACTTGACTATTGTCGGTGCCGCATACCATTTGAATTTCGAAAAGTGTTTCTAAAAAATCCTTTGAATAAACATTTCATTCATACATTCATTCATTCGGTCGCACTATCCTACGCTTAACAGTTCTAGTACTTACAACTCGGCGTATTGAGAACTGGGATTGTTTATTTATTCTTAGCACCCACCGTAATTAATCAAAGTAACAAAATGGATCTTAGATCGTGTTTAAACTAGGTCAGCCATTAAATCCAGTAGCGTTAATCGAGTTCTTGTCTTGCTTTCAAAAGCTTTAGTTCTTTTTTGTGGACGGCGCTTACGGCGCCCCGTAAAAATAAATCGCCTTCACTCGACGTCGACTTATTAACCACTAGCCAACATTTGATCAGAGCCACAAATGTAACACGGAAAGTGGATAGATCACTAAGCGAAATGGATATCAGTGTAGTGAAAATACTATGTGATATGTAGGTATAAAGGGCAAAAAGACACACGTACTATGTGTTCCCAACTATGTATTCTATGGCCAAAATGACCACCCAAACTCTCTTCCTTAGCTTTTAATCATTTGATAAAACATCTGAAACTTAAATCTTCCTCTCTCTCGTCACTTATACAGAGAAGATGTTTATATATTTTTTTAATAATCGTACTTTAAGTATATCCTATTCACAAAACATTTTCAAGAAGTTTACATCATCATCATCATCATTATCGCAACCCATCATGGCCCACTATTGAGCACTATTGAGTCTCTTCTCAGAATGAGAAGGTTAAGGCCATAGTCCACCACGCTGGCAAAGTGCGAATTGGCGGACTTCACACACCTTTGAGTTTTTGCTAACTCTCCGGCAGGTTTCCTCACGATGTTTTCCTTCACCGTTTGTAGCAAGTGACATTTAAATGCTTAAAACGCACATGACTCCGAAAAGTCAGAGATGCGTGCCCTGGGATTCGAACCCGGACCCTCCGAATAGGAGGCCGATTTCTTAACCACTACTCTATCACCGCTATTTTACATCAATAAAGATAAAAATACATAAGTACCTACCAGTTTAAAAAAAGTTGAAGTTAAAACTTAATTACCTACATGTAGTACACTAGTTTCCTCAATTACTAGAACCTCTGAGAATTCTTATGGATCTCATAAATATAAAGACCTGTATAACCCTTTACCTTCAACTCCAATTAAGTACCTTTTAGCAAAGGGAGATTTGCCTTGGGGAATGGCCCCGTTGGAACATAACCAATTCAGAATACTTCGGCAGTCGAAATGCTTAGGGAAAATGTAACTATGTATTAATATCTGACCTTCAATCAAGTCCAGAAATCGTTTGTGTTGTTTTATTTACTAACGTTAATATTTTCATGTACAAAACCTATCGTCAAATAAAACTTATTTCATTACAAAAGTTTTAATGAGGACAATTTTGGAAGTTATAAAGTCGAAAGGCAGCACCGCCACCGTCGGGTAAAAAGATGACGCAAACTGACATGGGTCAAAACCTACGGGCGGGTCCTGAATCAATAAAACAAGTCGAAGTCACGCTAAGATCCCGACAACCAACTGCCCGTGAAAATACTTTCTTACCTTATTTTACCTCGTGAATAAACCTTCCGGTGCTTGAAGTAATAGGCAATATTGGGATAGTTTGTGAATGATAAGATGTTTCACATCATTATACTTACTCGTACGTGTTAATACCGGTAAAATATTTAGATAACATATATTATCAGTTAGGCCTTTTCACGTATTTTTTTCCCAATTTATTACCGTAGGAATTAAAATACCTTAAAATCAATATTATAAATCCTGTAAGCTTGGGAATTCAAAAAAATACGATTGTTTTTGCCCGTGACACCCCTGCGAAAATTTGTGAAGCAAGTATCAAGTAATTAACAACCCTCAAAGAGAAAATTATATATTATGATACTTAACAAATACTTACGTACAGTACCTACTACCTTTTTAAGTGACTTCAAAGAAGGAAGAAGGTCTATGTTCGACGCCTAGATTTTTTTATGTAGGTATGTTTAGCAATTTCTTTGTAAGAGAACCGTTTTTTATTTATTTATTTTTTGTTAGCAAGAGCTCACTTCTACGTTGGGTCTTATGTAGCCAAGTAAGAATTTAATGATGGAATACCAGGTAAATTAAGGGACACCCTCAATTTTTTAAGCACATACCTATCTATGTGTATTATAAATATTATATCTTATACTAAGTACTTGTCTATATTTTTCGTTTTATAGTTACGCAATAATAAAACAAATACGTGTCCAGAATAGCTTAATCAGAAATGTGCGGTGTATAATCAACTCCATAGACATAAATGACAAAAGCAATAATGTCCCCTGTCAATTGCAGATTTTACGCCATTACTGCGTACACGAGATAAATATGTAGGTATACCCCGTGAAACCCAGTCGGCCGGCGGCGCATCATTCGAGTGCGTGAAATCCGAGAGGTAGGGACAAATAACATTGAGGAATACCAGTTAATATGTCAACCCAATTGATAACACCTGTGATTGGTCCCGGATTCGAGTCCACACAGGATCAGACAATTATCTGACTAGAAGTGTTTCATTGCGTTTGAATGCAGCTCTCGGCATTAGCAATACTCATGCAGGGTACCTAGTGAGTGTTGGAATACTTAGTTTTTAAAGAAAACATTTTAATTCCCTATTCTAAGACTGGTCTCTCACATTCGCGTGAATACGCGAACTCTCAAATTAATGAATAAAACACATACCTACTGCCTAAAAAAACACAGTTGTAGGTAAGTATTCAGAAACTCCTCCTTTTCTTGAAGTTATAAAAGCCTGACACCATAGTTAGTTGGGTTTAGAAAAAAATAACTAAACGAAAGTCCTTGTTCTGAGGATGATGAAACGAGAACACTAATAGCAGTCATACCAAGAACAAAAATCTGTACATAAATATGTATATGTAACATTCTCCTAAAATATTGTTCGAATATACATACAATACGCAACAATGTTAGGGTCTTATTTTCATATTGATTCGATTGCACCACATTTCACGACTGACATGTACATAATTAGGGTTACAAAATATCTGAAATTATCACTAAGTAGACCTTTTTTTAAAAATATTTTATTCGCATTTTCAAATTTTGAGGCGATAACTGTATTAACAAACTAAATTAAACACAACCATTTTGCAGTCACTTACTGTTTGAAGAATATAATGTCGAAAACAACTTGGCTTCCAACGACAGTCGATGCTGTCATGATTTCTATGTACGTTCACTTCGCTGGAAGCCAAGGGGATTTATGCGCAAAATCTTCAGCTTAAAATGAATTTCGTAATGTTTTTCCAGGAAGTCAAAGAGGGGTTGAAAATTTATTTGTTGATTTTAAAGCAGACAATAGTGTCAATAGATAGTGGCAATAGATACATAAGAATCTGATTAGAAATAATGAAACACTTGTAACAACTTTATTGCAAAATCAACCAAACGAACAAAAGGATGAAACAAAAGATTGTACGAAAATAATTTCAAAGTACATCAGCGCGAGTCAACCCGTGAGCAGTCTAGTATACAGCAGACTAGTATACAAACTGTATCGTTGGAATTAAATGCTATTCCAGCGAAATCCCAGAACTCGCTGTACACGGACAGATTGCGTGTTATTCGAGTGTCTCTTATTCCTTTCCAATGGTTCTTATTACTGTAGGTAATGGCCGGTAAATTACGTAGAGCGTCACTAGCGCTGGCTTCGTTACGTCACGACGAAACGAAATTATTTATCACACGACAATTGCTTACTTTGTTGAAATAATTTAAACGTATTTTTTACAATGAGGTCTTTGTTGAGGGTGTGTTAAAAAGGAAAATTTTAAAATCCTCTAATGAGCAGATGATCAACAAACGCGTGAACAGGTCTTCATAATTACCTATAAAATTACCTATATCAATATGATATAGGCATAGATGTAGCATACACTGACGTTTAGATAGATTGGAAATGCGAAAGAGCAAAACATATGATACGCGTATGGCAGAGCGAGATAGATAGACGAAACCAATTTTTAGACGGCATAGCGGGCTTAGCGGGCACTTGTCAAAAATTGTTCCTCAATTTTCTCAAAATACTTAATTTAGTTTTTACATTTCTGTGTGGAATAATGTCTTTTGTAGTCTTAATTAGTGTTGGTTACTTGTGCGGTACCTGGATGTGACTCCGCAGATATAAAAACCACCAGGAAGGCGTCGCGCTCGGCGGTGACATTGACAGCGGGCGATTCATTTTTGGTTTCGTCCAAGTGATACAATTGCCGATCTTTAGTTATATAATAAATCTATGGATATAGGTAATTTTATGTCAATAATTAAATTGTATGCTAAAAATGCTGTACATTATTTTGGATAAGAGTTTCGTACAAACCTACAATTCAAACTGTTGGACCAATGTCTATCAAACATACTATACCTATGTATATTAAGTACAAAACCGAAGTCAAGTCGTTTCATTCATTCTACAGCTAGGTGCGGTGCCACAAACAACAGACAGGTTAAACTTATGACATCCCTCTTTTTGCGTTGTCAGGGGTTAAAACTCGATGTTCAAAGAGTTTCTTAAAAAAATTACCTCATAGTGACGAAACGTGAACGCCAATAAGATTATACCTAGTACCTTCGTATTAAAAAGACGTAGCCATTTTAAGAAAACGCCATCTCAAAGGAAATGGAATATTGCTAATTAGGTATTCATTATCAGACATTTTTTGTCCTCAGTTTCCACACTAGGAAATGACATTCAAAAGGCTAATATTATCTGCATCTTTGTAAGGAATTTTATATTGTAACTTAATACGCAGCTAGCTTTCTCCACACACCTTCGCCGGCATAGAGTTTTTACTTGCTACTACATTTTACTTTTTACTACTTTAGGGGGGGGAATTTCCAAAAACCCTCTCTAAGCGCTAGTGTGTGAAGTCTGTACATCCGCACCTGGCCAGCACGGTGGACGATAATAATAATAATAATAACGCTTCACACTCAAATCCCCTACTAGGATTACCTAAACTAGGATTCCCTGTGTCGTGGGTACCTTGGACAACACACAAGACAAGGACACACACCCAGGCCGAGAACGGAAACTCATCATTCAAATTGCCGCCTCGCTGGGAATCGAACCCAGGACCCTCGGAACAGCGTGCCGACCGGCATGTTAATATGTAACTTTCTCATTGTGAGAAGAGACCCGTGCTCAATAGTGGGTCACGAAGGATTATGTAATGATGCTAAAGCTATTAGTTATGTATAGTAGGTATCACAAACATAATATAAGTAAATATGAGATATTATTTAATATTTATTACATCACAAATTTATTAATATTCATGTGTAGTAAGTAAATGTATGAATTTACTGACTTTCGGAAGTGGAAGTTTAGAAAGCGTTTCCAAAAACATACTAAGTACAAAAACACATATTTCTTCACATCACACCAACGCAACGGCTTAGAATGCAGACTTAAAAATGGTTTCATATAATGCCCTAAAGGTCCGAATAAATGGAATCGCTCGCGAACCACAATTTGATTGAAATCCGAGAGATGGAAATGCGTCAAATTGAACGGCATCAACTGCTGTCGTCATCATTTGTCACGTGGCGGACTCGTCACACTGTAGGTAATTGCTTGGAATGCCTGTTCCAGATTTTAAGAGAGAATTTACGCGAATTATCAGCAGGTACCTATTGAAGTACTGACCTACATACATATATTGAAGTACTGTATAATCTATGTACATAAAACTCTTGCGTTACTGAGTGATTGACTGACACACAACGCACAGCCGAAACTACTGAACGGAAAAAGCTGAAAGGCCGTGGCAGGTTAAGGGAACATCTTGTGCCTTAATAGCTTTTCCGCTTAATTTTTTTTCTGATGATAGGTCACAACGTTAGTATGTGCTATACTAAATTTCAGCATTCTGCTTTTCTTATTTTCTAAGAAATGAAATAAATAAAAAATAATAATTTTCATGAATATTTCTGCTTTAATGGAACGAATAATTTCGTGCTTCCTACATATAATACACTTAGCTAAGACACATAATATTTCACTATGAGCTGCATGACATTCCATATAAAAAAAAAAAAAATAGATGTGTTGACATTTTTCAAAAAAAAATTTTTATTACTTATAAGATAGAGACACCTCCAATTTTTTTTATTTATGATAGCAAATTTACTCAACTATAACATATATTTAATTCAAGCTTCTAGCATTGGTGCATCATAACAAAAGAAACGCTCGACTCAATCGTCCTCGTCACTATTTTCATTAATTACAACACCTAAGCCATTTTTGAATAGATTGCTTAGTTTCTCGGCTGGTCTTGGTATTTTATTTAAAAACCTTATTATCGCATTGCATCATTTTGGTTGAATCGCTATGGTAAAAATAATACACTAGACTAGACAATTCTACGACAGAAATGATTATACAAAGAATGAATGAAAAAAGAGACGAAGAGAATGTTTTAATTAGACAAGTCCAAGAACATGGATGGCTCCGAAAAAAATTGCCATTACAACAAATAAACAGTAGTACAGAAATCATTGATTATCCGGAATTGACAGAAGCCGGACAGGTATGTGGGACTCGAACCCACTAAAACCAGGTTCATTCCCATTAGTTCTACTGAACAGTTCTACCGTAGGACTAATGGGACTTTTTTTCCCACTAGTTCTACTCATAAATATTCTATCGAATAGTGGAACTAGTGAGAACATTATTTCTCAGTAGTTCTACTACATTTTATTTTAGACAAAAAAAAAAACATTTACTTCAAAATCAGTCGTAACTTTCTGGGGGCACCTCATGATTAATAACATCATCAGTCATTCATCATTTCAATTGTCTCCTCTCAAGATGAGAAGGTTAAGATCATTAGTCCACCATGCTGGCCAAATGCGGATTGGCGGACTTTACAATACCTTTGAGTTTTGCGAACTCTCCGACATGCAGGTTTCCTCACGATGTTTTCCTTCACTGGAAAGCGAGTGACATTTAATGCTTAAAACGCACATAATTCCGAAAAGTCTGAGGTGCGTGCACTGGGATTCAAACCCGGAATCCCCCGGAGTACGGGGATATACCTAAAAGGAAATCACTGGTTTCTCTAGTCTAGAGACCCTAGACCCTAGACGTTATTTATTTACAAACTGGATAACACTTGCGACACGAAACTCCGACAGCCGACACTAACTTACTTCACTACACCGATTCACTTTACTTCTTACTTATTCTTCGACTTCTCTTGCCAAGCTTTCGAATTCGCTCCTGAGATTGATCTGCCCGTGCTGTGTTTATATACCTGAAATGAACACCATATTCATTCATACACTTCTTTTAAAAATTTCGATTCATCTATTCTTTTCTATTCTGTCGAGAACTTTTTGAAACAATGTAAAGCGCATAATATCTCTGTGTCTTCGTGTGAGTTGAGTCTAAATAGAGTTGGAGTCGTATTGATGTGATGTGCATAAAAATATTTTGCACGAATTTAGGGGGTAGTTGTAAATCGTCAGTCTTGTGGCAGATACTAGAAGTGTTAATTATTACGAAAACACATGGAATATTGACGGAACAAAAGCAGAACCAAAGGAAGCTTACTCCACGTGGATAGGTAAGCGGATGAATTTGTGTTCAGAGAAACCAAGGAATTATTATTTTACTAGAAAACCTGAACCAGACATGGTTGACAGGTAAGTGGTCTCTGTCACTAAGGATTTCAATACCACTAAAGCCATCACTGAAACTCTTATTACGTGATAAAAATCCATTAACTTTATGTAGTATCCTGGTGTCATAAACCATCGTTCACCAAAAACCGCCGTGATTCCACGTTTACTTAAAAGCTTCACAGAACAACAAATCGTTGCTTCTGAAATCCATTAATTTAATCTCGCGCGTTAGAAATTCCCTAATGGATGCCTCTGCCTTTTTTTGGGCCTGTCTGTTCTTGATATTAATTACCTTTGTTTTATGAGAGCGAAAAGATAGTCACTCACTCACTGATCAAACACGAAATACAGAAAACGAATTGACCTATGAAGATTTGAAAGATAGCTTTTGAGTAGATGTTAGTTAAAAGTTAAAGTTAGATTTTTTTGCGTTTCAGCCTTCAGAGAATTAGAAAGGACTCGAAAATTTTAAATCCTGACGATTTAAAGTATAAGTTACTTTATGAAACTACCTAATATTAATAATAATTAACCGCGTAATTTTGTGAATCAAGGAAAACAATACAAGCGGTCGCACTAGCGGTTTCTGGTTAGTGTATGAGGTTCGCGCGGTTTCGCGGTTACCGTTGCGGGTAAAAATTGTAGTGCTTCCACGGCCTTTGTCACTGTTTTCCAAATTGACTAAACTTACCAAAGTTACTAAACTTGTAAAAATAATTGCAGTTGTGATAAACATAGTCGCTACAAAATTGACAATTCATCAGCGTGCTGTTTGGTATGTTTTGTAAACCAATATCCAGAATTCTTCGTTAAATACTTATACAGACCTCCCCAGAAAACAGGCGACGAGACAATATATACACAAACTTAAACCTCCACCAACAAAAATTAAAATGCACAGTACCACCCGTATGCAACGGCAGTAAAAATATTCAATAAACTACCAAAAGACGTAATAACGGAAGAAAATTCTCAAAAATTTTGTAACGCATTAAAAAAATTCTTGCTCGAGAAATGTTTCTACAATTTTAACGATTTTTTAAACTAAGGAGGAAATTAGAATTAGAGTTGTAGATATAACATTTACTTAAAGCCTTAATGTTGACGCGTAAACGAAACGGTCTGTTATAATCCTGACATTGCCACACCCTGATAGGGTATCTGTTATGAATAACATTATGTATCCATAACTATGCAATAAATGTATTGAGTATTGTATGTGAGAAAAATGTTATGTACGAGAAATTCAATAAAATTCGAGTATAGCGAAGCCGATTACTTTTTTTCTAGTGCTTACGAACTGAACATCACGATTTTGCCACAATAAAAAGATCACAAAGGAAAGATCGAATGAAGCCGGAATTAGAAGGAAAAAAATGTTTGTGCTTTATTTCTGCAAAGAAATCTTAACGGTTTAGCCCCTTGTTTCGGAAGAATAATATCGTCTAGCGGATTAGACAATCTTGTGAAGGAATTAGTCTGAAATAGTGGAGCTTCGCGTCGCTCTAATTACGTCAGATAATCGAGATTACGATAATACTCGCACAACAATATTTGAGCAAGGGGATGATTTCTCGGCTGTGATATTTATTACTTGTTGAATATTACCATAAATAAAAGGAGTATTGTTTCTAGTTATTCCATTTTGTGACGAATAAATTTCTTTTTTTTCTTTTTTCTTTGTCATCAATTTTAACTGAAGATAGTGTCGACTGTCGGTTCGTTAAAGAATTAAAAACATCATAATTAGTAATTTATTTATATATTTATATAGTATGATATTTTATACTCCTCTTAAATCAAAAGATCCCTGTAATTTCCTCGTAGTGTCTAAGAACGAGGAAATCGGGTTTAAAAAGTAAATCTCACGAAATTATTAAGTGATAAAAATTTCTAATTTTTTGAAATAATTTCGCATTTTTGGTATTACACAATAATGGAGCAATACTTAATGACTTCCAATACCTTCAATATACTTCACTTATATAAAGTTTCCTAAATATTAATTGAAGTTACCGAAACCAGAATTTCTTATAGCTTCGTATAATTTTCACAACCTTTCGTTGCCGTAGGTAAGCTTTGGGTGTTTGCCTTGAAACGAGAGGTTCAATTTGTATAATTAAAACGTTATTGTTCCGTCAAAAGAATAAATGAAACAAAGTAGCTACCTCCGTCTATAACTTAAGCGAAAATCATGATAAGATCATAGCTATATACCTATTAGATAGATAGAGATTTTAAATTATTTTGTTCTAAATATAACAAATCGATTCAATGAAAATAACAGATTGCAGGAGAAGATATGTCACCTCGCAGAGCGATAAATACGTATTGTCAAATGACCTAGAATAGACCCTCTTGACCCTGAAACCTTCATCAACTTTAATGGAAGGGAGAGTAAAACCATCTAATTTAGAGATGAAATTGTAACTACTAGAAACCCTTCAATATCTATGTAGGTCGTTGGTACTAAACTATTTAACTGGTAATAAATAAGTTCATCGCGGGCGAAGCCGCGGGCGGAAGCTAGTTGCAAATAAATTCTATTCCTTTAATTCGCCACTTTTAAACTTATTCGCGAAGACTACCTAATCTTTTGTAAGCACAGTCATTACACACATAATAATATTTACACCACAAAAATATTCTAACGGCGTGTAATATAACGTAACGTCATTACAAATACGTACACTTCACCGCAGTTTCGAAAATTCAACGCTCTCCCGTCTACTGTTCTCCGTCCCAATGTAATTTATTATTCGGCGAAAAGAGAAGGCTTTTCGCTTCGCAAACATTTCCGAGTTGATATTAAATCTGGAAGCCTATCATGATTGTGAAGGGGCGGCGCAACAAGTCTGTGTTTACGTCTTACGGCGTAGCTTAGTTTGTGAGTCAAAATGTTGTCGTTATCGTTTCAACGTTGATTGATATACGATTACAATGCTGATAAGAGTGTATGCTGATGAATGCTGGTATGAGTTAAGATAGCAAACGAGCACCAGTGTGAAGGAATGGTAAAGAGACTGTTTGTGACAGCAATGAACCATAGTGTAGTATCTAGCAATAGACCAGGTAGTAATTAGATGATCAAAAGAGACGCAGCTGCGCTAGGTGTATGAGCGCCCACGTGCAAAATCGTTACCCCCCCCCCCCTTGTCGCTTCTACCACCCTTGACCACCACCAATGACGAACCCATGCAAATATCCCAGATACATATTTTTATTAGGTGTATCCATATTGTAGGTATAGATAATTAATGGTCATTGTATGAAAGGTTTCGTAAATTTTGATAAAGATTTTCGCTAAAATATTAAGCATAATCTTGAAAGGCTGTACGGATACACTGGAGCAACAGGTGTCTTCAAACTTAACTTTCTCTCGCTTGTGTCGTCGCTTTATGCGGGTAACATTAAGTAAATAGGCCTATCTACCATAAGCGCAACTTCAATAAGTAAATAACTTTAAAATTTTGTGATGTATACCTAAGTAACAAAGTAACTACCTACTTATAATTAATCAGTTGCTGAAAACTGACAGCTGGTAATTGATCGGCTGCAATTAATAAAACTAATTAACTAATAAGCGCACATCTATGACTGGGCTCAGCAATAGCATACATTCCCACTTTCGTGACGCAAAAATGTAAAAAAGTGTAAGATACACTTTTCGTTTTCTAGCTTCCATTCCATTCTTATCCTATCGCCCAACTTAGCCACCTGGAAGTGTATCACCGTGGCCCAAGAAAAACGGTAATACCAAAAATCAAAACGAAAAACCTAGCAGCATGTGATTTAACATTGTTCAGCACAATGCGTCAATGGTGCTTGACTCAATTGCCTAGCCCTTTACACCCTGACGCAGGCAATCATTCATTGATAGGTACAATCCATACAAATATTATACAAAAGTAACTCTATTTGTCTGTCAATCTATCTGCTTAATAAACGCCTGAATCGATTTAAATAAAGTAGGATATACCTAAGACTTCCCGGAAATCATCCTTGGGAGGGAGTAGAAGTGATATAAAACTCAACATAAGCACACTAATAGGACTCGGACATGGATACTTTTTTGCTGATAAGTTCCCGTAGGATCACTTTACAATTACATCGTGGGTGTATTGTTATAATACCGTTATGTCGTAGTTTCTCTTACGGGGTTGAACTACTTTCTTTATCAAACATTCAACGTGTGGCTAGAATGTAGGTACCAGAGCGTTGTAATGGAGTTTGTGAGGAATATCTTAGCCATTCTCTGGTCACGGCACAAACAACTTTATACAAAGCGGTTTAAGCTAGCGCACCTGTTCCGCCAAAGAATAGATAGCACAAAGCAGTCTCTGTATTTAACAAGCGACACATGTTTCAATTAATTAGTTAGAGCCCGTTAGTTTTTGACAGTCTTTTACCCTTTTTTGTGGGGTTTTCTGGATGAAATTGAAGGCCCACACGACGAACCTTCACGGAGTTTCCAACATAGTCATGCAAATATACGTGCAATGTACAAAAGTTCGCACGCATGTCAGCAAGCGCGATAACAGTCACTGTCCAAATCCTGACACTTATAATAGGAGAGCTGGCACCAATTTTGGGTAGGTATTTGAGGCAAGCTGAAAAAAAACATTTCTATGAAGATAAAATATTTCGTGGTCGGCTTAAACCCCGCTACTGACCAGCCAGGTCTGCACTACTGTTTTGAAGTATGATAGGAGAGCTACTTATGTGACAAGTTTTCAGCTTGCCTCAAATACCTACCCAAAATTGGTGCGAGCTCTTGGACCATTATTAACAAAAATCCAATTAACATTCTAACACCGTCTTCTAACTGGACTTACCAACTTACCATTCTGTTCCCTAAATGGAATCTTAGGTATCCTTGATCGGTCATAATTGTAATAGGCGTCGGCGTAAGCGTAGTGCAGCCTGCTCGATTGCTACCTTAATTACATTAAAAATCTACTGCGTTAGCTTAACTGCAAATAAACTACAATTATATAGCACGTACATAAAAGTAAGCGAAAAATAAAATCTAAGCAATGTTTCTGCCGCAAGATTTTTCCCATCCGTGTCCAAAGGTAATTTCAAAAACCAAATTGCGGATTTATCCACTCACAACAGGAGGTAGCCTATTTTTAAGCTATTGCATAGCTTTTATCGCGGGCCTTGGGCGCGGGGACCGAATGCAAAAATTTCGTAACGAAAATTTATTACACCCTACACACAGACATAGTTACTATGTCTATGCACCCACACATCGATAAATACCAGAACTTTTAACTGAGTTAACTAACTTTTACTTTATAACGGCTAAACCGATTTGGCTAATTTTAGTCTTGAAATATTCGTGGAAGTTCAGGGAAGGTTGCAGCGATGAGAAAATATGAAAAATTGCGAGGAAAATACTAAAAAAATGAAAATTTTAATTTCCCATACAAATCTTACCTGTCAAACATTTGATTTTCGCCCCGTCGGTTCGGTGTTTTAAGAATAATTACATGTAGATCTGGATTAAATAAGGCGTTGGAATCGACAACATGTATTCATAATAGTCGAATTATCGCGTATTTAGATTTAAAACATACAAAATAATAACATGACATAAAATAATGACACTATATTAATGACTTGAGGGTGATAGAGACAGTGTCATACAGGCAAGGCAAACTGTAAGGCACTGTCTCTGTCACCCACACGTCATTCACGCGCCAAAAGATCGTTGTAGGACTTAAAATAAATGTCAAATGTCAATTTTCTTTTTAAAAAGAATTATTTTGTCAACTGAAATAGTTCTTATGCTTTTGTTCAGAATATTTAAATCTTCTTTGCACAAATTAATGCATTATCCGTTTCTAATAAAGATTAAAATGTCTTGCACCTATAATGTGACGTTATGATGTACGTATTCTTAACAATTAGGCTTACGTCATTATTATGCGTCTCTTTCAGTGATATTGCCTATGAACTTTGATGTAACTTTTGATAACTAGGCAACTAAATGAAAACTGGTACACCACTTTCTTGGCCCACTGTAAAACAGTGAATATCTGTACTCGTATAATTTGTGTACAAAGTGTTTTAAATATGAATAAACAAAGTGCATTTATTAATGAAGAAAGTCACGAAAAAATTGTGAAAGAAAATGAGTTATTACTCTATATACATACATTCATTTTATTATTATTATCACAAATGCAGTATTATTTTTTGTTTTGTTAATTTATATACCTATAATGATATGCAATAGCTTTACCGCGGCAGTGTCCGAGTGCCACACGTCTTTTTTTATACTTTATTTTAACACTATGTGGATGTGATTAATATGTGCTCATGCCACTCTCAAGCCTATTTTTTGCTTTCTGGGTTATTCCGCAAACTGTCGTGACTAAAAAACATCCGGGAGTGAACAGTCGCAAATTTTGTCGAACAACTGTTTCGCCTTGCCATGGACAAAGAGAGGTTCAAACGTTCAATGAACTTAAGACCAACATAAATATTTCATTATTATTATTAATTTAGCTTATTTTATAGTTTACTAGTAAATCCGCCCTCGCTTCGCTTCGGGAAACCAGTCCCTTCAAAAATGTCTATAAATTTTAACAAATTATGTTATTCCGATGTCTAAGCTATATTATTGCAAAGTTTCATGAAAATCCGTTCAGTAGTTTTTGCGTGAAAGAGCAACAAACACACACACACACACACTCACATACATCCTTACAAACTTTCGCATTTATAATATTAGTAGGATTCGTTGCCTAGAAGTTTCAGGCAAGACAAAATTGTGGCAAGAATGCGACCACGACGCGATAGTGACGGGACAAAATGAAGGCACGCCGTACGAGTGAGTATAGTCTCTTTTTTTTCTTGAGATTACAGTAAATTTGAAATTTATCTATTGAAATACACAGCAAAATCATCATCATCTCCCTGCCTACTTCCCAACTTTATTTGGGGTCGGCGCAATATGAAATATACAGCAAAATACAATGCAATTATTACATTATGATACAAGTGCGCGAAGTTGGTCATTACGTTGGAAGTTGGTCTTGGCTCTATTACAGCCCTCGCCTTGCGGCTCGGGCTGTGCAATACCGCCTCGACTGTAATGAACAAAGCACACGCATATCATACGACGTTTTTCAGCACACTTGCGAGGAAAAAAACAATTAGGTAAGTAGCAAATTATAAACGAACAAATGTTTGCACAAAATGGCGCGGAGGTTTATATTTTTTCGCGCGCCGTATCTTTGGTTGAATAACTATGCGCGCGCAGGTTAAGTCCAGAGGCAAGGAACACCGCCATTCAGCCACAATATATTAAACTAAATAATTATGTATTTCTAATAAGAATTTACGGTAATTAATGATTTAAAATATTGTATTTTTAAATGCTTTAATAGATAATTATATGAAGTACTTATAATCTTATCTTATCAGATTTTGACTACAACAAGTTTATTTATTTACTTACAAAATAATAAATCTTTTGGTAACAACCTCTTTACGGATATTAAAAAAAAGTGGAATAAGAAAAACACACTAGTGCGGCAATGAAAAGTAAAACGCACTAGTGTGTAATAAACCGCATTCCGGGCGTAAGACTAAAGAAAAAATATCAACTTTACGAGCAAGTGTGTTGAAAATACATTTATGTATAGTTGGTCCTCTAGGTCGTTATATTTTGCGACAACGTCAGTGTTAGACATTTAAGTTGGTTGCCACATGTGTATCTATGGGCTCTACGATATTAATTGTTTCCCAGCGAATCCCTGGGACTGAATTACAAATGGCAGTAATTTGTAATTACTGTACCCTTACGGCTTATCTAAATTTGTTTCCAATTTACGGGTAAAATGAAATGAACTCCGGGTTTTAACCTACTAAGGAAATGATAATTAGTTCACAGATTTATAATTTGTATTCGCAAATGAATAATAATAAATTAACGAAAAAAAGTCAAATTAACTTATGAGTATGAGAAGTGTGTTAAAATAAATAAAACTCGTATATTGCAAACATCCAAACAAACAAATTTTAATAATATTACTGCGTATACCTAGATAGGATTCAGTATACCTACATAATTAATAAGAAATAAGTACCTAAGTACTGAAGCAGTATTACCTAACTTAGTAGAAAAATCCGTTGTTCTTGGTAGAAACAAGACCCAGATTTTACCTAATTTTATAGCTAAACACTATCACTATTAATTAATCACCTTACTAATGCTAATGTTGTTCTCTATGGTAAATGATCTTTGCCTCAGCTGTTCTATAGTTGGTCGCGTCTGGCATACTTTATTAAGCGGCTATGCATTACATGGATCTAATTAACTTGATATTAAATAAGCTAGCTCGAGGTTTATAATACGCTTTATAATGTTTAAACGTTCAAATCAAATCAAATCAAATCAAATCATTTTTATTGTGGACATGTACATATATACAGATGACAAATAATGTGGTGGTTTTGTTCTATGTCCTGCCATATGGCGTACAATATAATTTTCCTTATAATTAAAAAATTAAATAAAATAATATTCATTATATAATTATTACATTTAAAATTAATTAAATTGGAGATCATATTGACATTATATTCTCATACATAAATCAGATCAATATCACTTAAATAAATCAAAATTTGTCGTCTAAAAATTCTTTAATCGTGTAGTAACACTTGTCAATTAAAAATTCTTGTACTTTAGTTTTGAATAAGTCAGGTGTTGATACGGCCCGTATGCTTTTCGGGAGTTTATTATAAAGAGATGGTGCCATGCAAAATATACTTTGTTTAAGCAAGGTAGTTTTGCCACTTGGAACAATTATTTTATCATTATGTCTTGCTCGCGATCGAAATTCGAAGTTTTTAATATTATTTTTTACAAAAATTACACATTCTAAGATATATATGCACGGTAGGGTCAAAATTTTTTTTTTTTGGTTGGTTACAACTTACACCTATCCAACCGTTTATTAGATTTTACTAGTTGAAGTTATGGAGATATGGAATTTTTAAAGTATTTCTTTAAAAATCCATATTTGGTGTGAATGCCGCCGTGTGTATTACAAGGCTAAGCTGACTTTTTGCTGGCTTCACTGTTTTGTTCCCGGCGTTCCGTCAGTCTGTAATGATAAAACAAATAAATTATTATTTTTCCTAAAACTAATTACTAACATGTGCATTGTGCATAGCATCAAATGCACAATCATGTCGATTTTAAATTTAATACAGCATAAATTATTATTAATTAATGCTTAATCACCATCCTGTACCTATTAAAAGAAACTCCGTCCAGACAATCAGACAAGTTTAATTGTATTAACTTTATTAACAACACCAACAAACTTATTTTAATTCTATAACAACCCCAAGTTTTGTACTTAACAGTTTTTAAAACTAAACTTTCTATTTAAACTCTAGTAAAAGCCATCTTGAAGTTTTTAATAACTATTAATCTGTAACGCAGAAAAATGTGACAAGAAAACATTGAGGTAAAAGTAAAAGATCCAACACGCCAAAAGATCCTTGTACGACTTTATCTTACTTTTAGTACATATATGTAGTATCCCAATGACGACGTCATACTGAGGACTGAATTCTGTGGCGATTACTCGAGAACGTCAAATCGTGAACAGCTTTACGCGTAGAAACCATTCGTGTCCTAAAACAGACGTGTCCAAAAAGGGAGATAGACTTATTTAAATATAAAGGCAGATAATAAACGTTGTGAGTGATTATGTACCTACTAACTGATTTTGCAGACGTTGACCTGCATAATATATTATTTATATGTCAGGTTCTATGGGGCGTAAAGAAAAAACATGTACTAGTTTATATCTTGAGATCTACAATGATAAAACTACGTACACCATAAAAAAATTGGCTGTTGCGGTATTAGGTCAAAGAGGGTATAGGTATCTTCTAATACACTAATACACCCTCAAATCATAATTTACCAGATAACCGATATAAAAGTCTTGAGTCTTCAAGAAAGGTAGAATATATTTGAATACAAAAGAATGTGGGAATGTATTCACGCATTAAATTCCAGCAAGTCAAACAATTTGAGCCATCCCGATTGTAACTCAATGTACTCCGCGATTCCAATATCATTTCTTTGTACAATTTATTGTAATGGATTGTCACAATCACAAAACCTACGAAAATCTTCTCAGTTACATTCTCTCTCTCTCTCTCTCTTGTCCACAAAAAAGATACTTCAAGATGATTAGGTAAAATTAAGTGATATTTTTAACACGATGATGATGATCTGTTGCCGGGAAATTTGTATACCTACTTACTCGAAGTATACCTAAAAGCGAAAGATTAATCACTTTTTATAGAATTAAGATAGCAAACGGGTACCTACTACCCTTTTTTCTAGATTCGATTAAAAACTACTTAGGTAAACCATAATTATATAATCTTAAAAAATACCTATCAAGTGAAATACGGTAGTTTAAATGTGCTTACGTAAAAATCTGTTTGTAAAAACAGATTTTGCATAATTATTTAAAATATGATTTACCCTAAAACGAGACAGAAATGGAGACGCCAATGCAACCGCAGCCTTCAGGGCTCTTTTTACACCTTTTTTGTCCAACCCCAACTCGGTTCACTTTGAGAAAACCTCGAAAGGAAACACTTCGCAACAAATCAAACTACAAGAATTTGTAACTAACTTGTATGACAACAACTTGTATAACACCTGCATGAACCATATTTGTGCAATAAATAATTTTCTAAAAAAAACTAAACAGTAGCTATTTTATACCACTTGTGATAACAATGAGTTACATGTTTCGGTAGTGAATATTGTAAGAACTATTTTAATTAAAATAACTAATAACAAATTCATTAACCATTTTACATGAACCCTTACTATTTTTAAGAGTAGTTCGAGTATAAAGATCTTTATCGGGAAGACAAATTGATTATTAATATTGTTTACATACTTACTCTTGATGTAGGTACTCTTGTAGATATACTTTATTCGTCTTTGAAATTCTAATAAATAAGATTCCAATGATATCACATATCATAACATAGAAATATGTCACATACGTTCATAAGTTTCCCATCACGTCGCGAGAGGCCGTAAGCCATGGTTTAAGCCCTCATTTCCATGCATATTGACCTACGGACCCGAGCGAAGTGTCTATCTAAGTCTATCAAAGTGTTTTGTAGTGTATGGCTAGCTATATCTCATACCGTCATAACTCGTGCGCGTAGCAGAAAATTTCCAATCAAAAAGGTTTAAAAAAGAGCAAAAGTTTAGACCGTATTTTTAGTGTCTATCTATCAACATTTCGAAGTCCACTGCTGGACATAGGGCTCTCCTACTTCTGAGCCCTCTGAATCCAATGGTTTCCAGCTGTCAACTTCGGTGTTTCTTTTTAGTGTATACCTAAACTAAAAAAAAACATAATCTATTTTGAATCTGTATCTAATAAATTATATAAAAAAATATGAGATTTTTTTTTAAATGAAACGATCGGCATGTTCGTACTCTGGAAATACAGAATCAGTAAATACCTACCCAAGTGAATATACGCCCTAACCTAGGTTTCCTGGTGTTGTGTCTACCAGACCGATATACTGAATTCATCATTCAAAAATCCCCCCGCTGTGAATTGAACCCAGGACCCTCGAACAGCAGTCCAGCACAATAATTATTGCGGTATAGGTAATAAATTCTCACGGTCAGTACAATCAAATGGAAATTCGTTTGGGTTAGGAAGGTGGAAATTCAGTAAAAAATGTAAATAGAATTCCTAATGAATGATGGGGACGATTTGTACACAAGAATAACACATTGATTTTTTTTCTGCTTAAACGACAACAAAACACACGCACGGCAAAGGATGGTTTAATATCCATATAGGGTGTTTCAATATTCTATTTAATTGTATGTACGATGTACTTATAAGAAAATGCGTGAGTAGGTATCATAGAACTTTCAGTTGAACGAAGATTGTTGCACTCTGACACTTAAACATCTAACATAATCTCATTTGATAGCTGACTTACCTAACCTGACATCCATCCATCCATCAGACTTTCGATGTCCACTGTTGGACGTAGGCCTCCCCTAAATGGCGCCACTCTAACCGGTCCTGAGCCCGTTGAATCCAGCGGATGCCCGCCGTCTTCTTCAGGTAGTCAGTCCACCTGGTCGGTGGGCGCCCTACGCTCCTTTTTCCAAGACGCGGTCTCCATTCGAGGACCTTTCTTCCCCAACGGTTGTCGGTCCTCCGAACTATATGGCCTGACAACTGACACCTTATTTACTGCAACTAATAAAACTGATTTGGTTGAGCCAATAGCATACAGTCCCATTTCTGTTACACAATAATCTTACACATTTCAATTTTTAGCTTCCATCCATGAGGTACTTCGTTCCGAAAAATAGCTCATGCATTGCATTTGCTAGACTAAATTACTCCACTTCTAGTTAAAACGCATTATATTGTAATGATCATAAAAATAGAACAAAAATACATCCTATTAATATTATAAATGTGAAAGTTTGTGTATTTGTTTGTTTGTTTGTTACTCCTTCACGCAAAAACTACTAAACCGATTATCATGAAATTTGGCACACACATAGAGGGCAACTTAGATTAACATATAGGATATTTTTTATCCCAGAAATCCCGCGGGATCGGAATTTACGCGGGAAAACCTTCTTCACGCAAAAACTACTGAACCGATTTTCATGAAATTTGGCACACACATAGAAGGCAACTTAGATTAACATATAGGATATTTTTTATCCCAGAAATCCCGCGGGATCGGAATTTACGCGGGAAAACCTTCTTCGCGTATGGGGTACTGAACCGATTTTCATGAAATTTGGCACACACATACAGGGCAACTTAGATTAACATATAGGATATTTTTTATCCCAGAAATCCCGCGGGATCGGAATTTACGCGGGAAAACCTTCTTCGCGTATGGGGTATAAATAGCTTCTAAATATAAAACTAACAAGTCTGTCTTCCCGGAAATCCCGCGGGATCTGGAGTTACGTGGAATAAACTCCTGCGCGTAGTTGCGGGCTTAAATTTTTATGCGACCTTTACTAGGAGATTGAGGAAGTTTTGAAGCAACATATAGGGTACTGTTTATCCCTCAATTCCCGCGGGATTAGGATTCACGCGGTAAAAACTCATACCCGGGAATGAGGTCGTGGGTTCAGATGTTTATGGGACTTTCAGTGGGAGGTAGAGGAGGTTATGGAGCATTATATAAGCTACTTTTTGTTCCGGACTTCCCGCGGGATCGAGATTTACGCGGGAAAAGCTTCCATGAGCGAATGAAGTCGCGGGCTCATTAATATCTATATATCGGGATATCTATACATAATATATCGGGAATCGAACCGGCTTTTTTTCTCATGATCAACTTTATGTTGCTTTTTCGAGGGTCAGCATCGCTTTAGCTGGTCTTTATGTTTTGGCACCCGAATGAAAAACTACCAATGTAGTTTAAAAATATAATAGTTTGGAATGAAAAAACCCCGACGTTTATATCTTAAAGTCTTTTTATCGATTTTCTCAAGATCTACATAACGGATTTTTGTACGGTATGATGTACGGTATGACTAAAACGTAGTAAAAAATCAACTGTTCTTAAGATGTGTGGAGTGTGTCTTAATTTGTGTGGGGTCGGGATTAACGCAGGAATAACTTTGTGACACACTGAATTCCACGCGGGCGGAGCCGCGGGCAACAGCTAGTAAATTATATGCCGGTACCGAGTGACCTTTTACCCTAGTGCAATTACTTTATTCAGTGTCTGTTTCTGTTCTGATTATTAAATCATCACCCCTTAACCTGTTCCCACTGAATGTCAACAATTCAGCTCGGTAGCGAAGCCAGCAGTATGCTTTTAATTACGCCCGTGTAA
This sequence comes from Hesperia comma, assembly GCA_905404135.1. Taxonomy (NCBI): domain Eukaryota; kingdom Metazoa; phylum Arthropoda; class Insecta; order Lepidoptera; family Hesperiidae; genus Hesperia; species Hesperia comma. The sequence goes on along the minus strand of FR990021.1, from coordinate 5,284,636 downwards.
ATACGCCCGATTCGATAATGCAAGTGACTTAATTTAGTGGAGATACCTCGATTAATTATGCTAATGCACTCGCTGGAGAGACTTTCGTTTGTTAAAAGAGCCATTTAATTATCCTCGGGCGGTAGATCTCTTTCTCCGACCTGCAAACTTTCAGGGACTTGGATTAGTTTATAGTGGATTGAATAGTTGACCAAATTCAGGGAGTTATCAGTAATTAGTTTTCAGTGTTTTAAATAGAAAAACGAGTGGAGCCTGCGACTTCTTTTGTGCATAGGAGTTTTTCCCGCGTGAATCCCGATCCTGCGGAAACTCCGGGGTAAAAAGAAGCCTATATGTTGCTCCATAACCTCTTCTGTGTCCCTGTTACAGTTCCATAAAAATCCATTCAGCAGTTTCTGAGATTAGCGTGCACAAACATACAGACGAACAGACAAATTTAAAAAAAATATCCTTGTTTTAGTTTCTCTTGCGAATATAAAACCCCCATTATATATTTTTTTTATATTTGCCATGTACAGACAGCGAGCAGTTACAGTTTTATTATTGTATTAATTAAAGAAGATAGATATAGAATAGATAGATAAATAGATTATGTTAGAAAATATTATCATCTATTATTCCCTCCATTTATCCATACTGGATCATACAGGGATATGTACTAGGCCTCCCCAGTAATGAGGAATGATTGGAACGCTTCCATCGGTTAATGAATTGAAGTCTTGATGTCTGTCGTTCCTAACTAAAGTCCTCGACTCGACGCATCACGTCTGCTACATAATGAAATTCTGATAGCGACCGAATAAAATAAATGAAATGAAATTTTATTCGAGATTGGTTTTTACAAACACCTGCCGATTTCAACAACAGATAATGTATGGTCCATCGCCGAAATTACACAATATTGCGTAGATATTGGTATATTAATTTCATCTTCTGGCTGTAAAAAAAATTTTTTACGGTTAGGTAACTTTGGGCTATCACTATACATTCTTCATCGCTGCATAAATAGTATCTAGTATCTAGAATGTTTTCCCATACCAACTTACAGGGAAAATCATCCGAACGTTCACACAGTAGGCAAAGGTTTTTTAAAGTTTTTTGGTAATTCTTCTTACTGCCTAACAATCCTCCCTGTAAGTAAATGACTGTTCCGTATTTTTTGGCCTTGTAGAGCCGTGCAAGTTACCTCTTAATGTAAGTCGTATCTACTTTTACGTAAACAAACATAAACGAGTATTCAACAATTAGTGGATAAAGAAACGACATAAAACAAAGCGTTTAATTTTCTAACTGCAAAGTTACCAAAGTTCAGCATAATTTGATATCATAAATCGACGACAAAGATCTTATAACAAGAAAGTCGACGAGCAATTTCTAAGTTTAAGTTCTGTTTAATATCTCAGCTGTCTTGGTTACCGTTATTTGTGGTACAAGTTTGTGGATAGACAGTTGGCGTGGCAGCAGAAACTGTGAGAACTAAATTATAAACTAGTTGCATAATTATACAGTACATTTTGCTCCCAACATGAGACGCAACCCCAAAATATCCTTTCCCAAAAATTGCGACACTGAAATAAAATATTAATGTATTTACAAAAAATTCAAAATTCGTAGGCTCAACATCGCTTGACTAATTGACTAGAATCACGACTCCAAGGTACGCTCGGGAGGTGTCGTTGAGAAATTTGTCGCTCTGGGAATTCAGAAGTCGAGAAACAACGCGTATTTTAATTCAAGACGTCAGGGATTATTTATCTTTGCTTCCTGAGAAATTAAATTTCCAAACAGGTCCTTACAATATTTTCTTTCAATATTCTGTCAAAAATTATTAATCACAGTTTGAAAAATTGAAGTCTATAAGGTAACTGGTAATGATCAACCCACATCTTTGATGGACACTTAAGACCTAGAATTAGTATTTTAGTTGACCCTGGATTTAAAACATGTAGTGATATGTATGACAAAGTAATCCCCTGAATCTACAAAGCTACAAAACGCTGACAATAGCAACAACACACGCTCGCCAAAAAACCTTCGATTAAATCCCCTGCCCGATATTTCCAGAAACTATTAGAGTACCTACGCAGGAAACTTGAGCCTAGCATCCCAGTACTCCTAGTGCATCGGAAAGTTTGTGTCGTTGAGATTGGGCGGGCGGAGAGAGGAGGACCGACGGCAGTGCCACGCCGACCGTTGACTTGAGCGCACGTCGCGCCGCTCACTCACGCACCCGCCGGTACGCGCCACTCACACACGCATGCAACCCCCCCCCCTCCCCTCCACACCCCGCACGACACCCCCCCCCCTACCTCACCCCCTCCCAGGTGGATACTAATTTCGCGGGGCACACGTCTTAATAACCCTCAGCAAATTGTGGCTAATAACGGATAATGTTTGACCGATTAAGTTGACGCACGCGGACTAGTATCCATCCATTTTTGTCGTGTTTTGCATGTTTTTAGACGCCTTAATCTTAAATCTATTATCCAACTTTGATGTTGTCGTTGAAGAACATTTTTCGAAAGTTAAACTCTGTTATGTTTATAACTGAATTTTATCAGTTTTTACTTTGGATTTATCATGTTTTTAAAAAACAACATGCTGTTTTCGTACAAATCAGTGCTTAACCAATCTGCATCTCAGCCCCAATCCATGCCCAGCTTTGGGTGTGTCGAAAAATTGGGGCTGATAGTAACCGATAAACTGTAACAGTTATAAAAATTATAATTTAAGAAATTAAACGCCAATCCAGAGCCAAGAATTTAAGAATTTCTTGAATGTTCCATTACCTTTTAACCTGTTGCACGTAAACACATTTTCATTAGCACAAAAGATATGGAGAAAAACCAGTAATACTTCATCGCAAAAAACTTTTGAAACTTAAAATGAAATTCTTAATGCCTTTGTAATAAGTAACATTTCAATCATCATATTAAAAAGATCTACTGAATGTACGTTCATCTTGTAGATATATGAGGCTTTTATATACATGGGTAATATAAAAATTCTTCCAACCAAATTGCCCCTAAAATACAGCATGCACAAGGGACAACATTCTTGACCAGGCGTACAAATGTTCTTTACCTTTTTTCCTTCTATTCGTTTAATTTCAGACTAGCCGTAATATTTTATTATCCCACCGGGTATTGCAATGTGTACAAAGGAAATAGGCTTCTACATGGACCGGCTAAATTTGTAAGATTACAAAGGATCCTTCAGGCATTACATTATTTAATCAAATAAAAAGTGCTGTACAAATATAAAATTTATTTAGTTCGAGATAACAATCAACAGTAGTGAAATAAGGATTTCTTTCATCTTGCGAACCCGAGCAATGTTTGCATAATTTTTATTCCTGGCTCCTTGGGCGGCTTCGCAATTTGCCGCGGGCGCGCAGTTATTTCATTAAAACCCATCTCTCACAAGATTTGTGAAACAAATCCTTTTAGAGTAGCAGACTTCACGCGAACCCTTGAAAATTATTTCAGTTAGTAAAATACACATGCCGTTGAGACAAATATTTATTAAGCTATTGTATAGCTTTTATCGCGGGCCTTGGGCGCGGGGACCGAATGCAGAAATTTCGTAACGAAAATTTATTACACCCTGCACACAGACATAGTTACTATGTCTATGCACCCACACATCGATAAATACCAGAACTTTTAACTGAGTTAACTAACTTTTACTTTATAACGGCTAAACCGATTTGGCTAATTTTAGTCTTGAAATATTCGTGGAAGTTCAGGGAAGGTTGCAGCGATGAGAAAATATGAAAAATTGCGAGGTAAATACTAAAAAAATGAAAATTTTAATTTCCCATACAAATCTTACCTGTCAAACATTTGATTTTCGCCCCGTCGGTTCGGTGTTTTAAGAATAATTACATGTAGATCTGGATTAAATAAGGCGTTGGAATCGACAACATGTATTCATAATAGTCGAATTATCGCGTATTTAGATTTAAAACATACAAAATAATAACATGACATAAAATAATGACACTATATTAATGACTTGAGGGTGATAGAGACAGTGCCATACAGGCAAGGCAAACTGTAAGGCACTGTCTCTGTCACCCACACGTCATTCACGCGCCAAAAGATCGTTGTAGGACTTAAATGTCAAATGTCAATTTTCTTTTTAAAAAGAATTATTTTGTCAACTGAAATAGTTCTTATGCTTTTGTTCAGAATATTTAAATCTTCTTTGCACAAATTAATGCATTATCCGTTTCTAATAAACTTTGATGTAACTTTTGATAACTAGGCAACTAAATGAAAACTGGTACACCACTTTCTTATCCCACTGTAAAACAGTGAATATCTGTACTCGTATAATTTGTGTACAAAGTGTTTTAAATATGAATAAACAAAGTGCATTTATTAATGAAGAAAGTCACGAAAAAATTGTGAAAGAAAATGAGTTATTACTCTATATACATTCATTTTATTATTATTATCACAAATGCAGTATTATTTTTTGTTTTGTTAATTTATATATAATGCTATGCAATAGCTTTACCGCGGCAGTCTCCGAGTGCCACACGTCTTTTTTTTCTTATTTTAAAGCTCGAGCATACGTACAGTTGCTCAATGCTTCTTAGTTTACACACATAGAGAAAAAGTACAATTAAACATACGTTGCTTAATTTTTCCATGAACGTTTAGGTGAGATTGTTTTCAAACCCAAACTTATAGAAGAAATAACAAGTGTTCCTTTAACTATTTCACTTGTATCAGAAAGGGACACGTAATGATAACATAAAAATTTAATTTGCTTCAAACGATATACTTGAACAGCATGCACTATACAAAGTGTAGCCAGAGCTGTTGAAGGGAAACTTTCATCTAATGACATTTTAAAAGCAGTATCTATTGAGAGCTTGAGTATACAGTAGAAAAAAATTGTTTGTTCAGTTAAAGGAACTAGTTTACTTTTGAGAGAATAACAACATTATTTGACAAGTTGACATCACTAGCTGATTTGTATGTATGAATTTTTGCATTACTTGCATCACTGCCTGTTTTAGGACTAAGTATATTAAAAATTAAGATTTCTATACGAGCTCACTACTTGCTGCCATGTTATAACAGATATGCTTATAACCTTTTTTAATTTAATATCATCTTTTCATTAACAGATAAGAACAACTTAAAATAGTGAAGAAACCTTTATTAAGCATAATTTTTCCTGACTTTGAAGAGATCTTATTACTTACCAAACACTGCCATCATAATACCATACATTCGTAAATTTGATCCTGCAAATGACTTTATTTACCCCATTTCACCTTTCTCTTCCACCCCACCACACGATGAGATATATTTGGAACACAGCCAACTGAAATGTATTAGGAATTGTCCTTCGGCATTTGACCTTATAATTTTATTTCCGAATACTAATTTATTGTACTTGTACGGATTAATTAAGGAAAACGAAACGTCAAAGAATATTTTATTGCAGAACGGACAAATAATTTTGCAAGAAAAAATGTATTTCGTGAGTACATCAGACTTTCAATTCTTCTTTCTTTCTTGTTTTGTGTGCAACAAAGAGTTGTAATTACCTAGAGCATTATAAATGCCCATAAACAACAGTGTCCACTTGCCATTCAGTGGTTCATCGGCTCGCTTGTTAATCACCCGCAAATTACAGATAACTAAAATATTTTGCCTTCTTCTTCATCATATATTGTCATTAACCCCTATATTGCGAATATTATAATAATTGATTTAAAATTACATTCGCTATAACTTTCACACATAAAACTTCAAAACAGCTAAACTCGTATGATGTGATCATCTGTAAATGGAAATACTTACTTGCACGTTAAACTGCAATGATACTTTTACATGTATATTTATTGATGACCCCAAATGAATAAAAAGGTACATTTGAATTATTATAAATTGTACTTTCTACCTCGCACTTAATCTCAATACTTAAGTGTATAAATTTTATCTAGAGTTAGAGTTTCCGATAAAATATCAGTAGCACGCTAGGAATGCTTTCCCCCTACGTTTAATACCGATACGTTCTTTGTTCGTCCCTTCAGCATTTTTCAACCAACTTTGATGTAAAAATGAGTTTAAAAATAAACTGCTGGCGATGCTTTGAGCAAGCAATTTCATTTCAGCTTGTTAGTTCCGCGTCGATGCTCTAGTAGTTCACTAGAGACCCGCTAATACTCGTTCCAGGAAATAAGAAACGTATTCTTGTGAATAAAAGGTTGTCCGTTAACATGGCGTAACGTTTTATTTCAAGAGAACTAATGTTTTAGTGAGGTAAATACAATAAAATGAAAAATGTTTAATGCATACAGTAAAATCAGGTGCGTTTCATTCAGTGCCTCTATTATGAGTTGTTGTAGTAAACGTAAAGGACGTTACTATTGCAGTTAACGTTTAGAATTTGTATGAGAATCCTTACAGCGCCTCTAGCGGTTACGATACTGAACTACAATTCTCATACAAATTCTAAACGTCAACTGCAATAGTAACGTCCTTTACGTTTACTACAACAACTCATAATAGAGGCACAGAGCTGTATTTAGATTGACCAATGCTTACAATATTTCATAAAGTTCATTATAGAACGGATTTTACTTAGCTTGTTAGGTCGGTTGTTTATATACTCGTATATGTCGTGGCCATGTCGTAGATTTGCTCACATCATGAAATGATCGACCATATCATGAAATGGTCGCATTTCATGAAATGGTCAACTCAGTTTGGCCAGATCGTAAAATCGTCTACGTTTCACGATTTGGTCATCAACGTTTGGCCGGATCGTAAAAACGCGGAATATAGGGCATAATTTCGAACCGTGACGTCTCCGGCGCTGCGGAAGGTGCAGCCCCTTCGCCCTTGCGTAACAAAGCACAGACACCCACGCTCGCCTGCGCAGCTTCGGCTTGCTGGTCGCCGAAAGGGCATTCATTGTATTCATTGTTTTGTATCCAAAATCAACTCAATTTTTATTCATCCCTTCAATGTTACTCGTTTTTAACAATTGACGTGAATTGTATTCTGCAATTCGCAATTTTTGTTGCTACTCTTTTACTCTAGGCCGAATTGACAAGAGAAACAACATTGACGCCAACGGCCGCCATCTTTACACATAAACAAAGCGGTTGCAGCGCCTCTACCGGGAAGTAAAGTAACTACTTTACGATATGATCAAAATAATCTTGACCATTTCATGAAAAAGCCGCGCGTTTAGTTGCCCATATCGACAAAACGATTTCTTATCATTGATCTGCTCAAACCACATCATGATGTGGCCAATAGACAGTTGACCATATCATGAAATGCGACTATTTCATGATATGGTCGATCATTTCATGATGTGAGCAAATCTACGATGTGGCCACGACATATATAAGTAGCCGCCCTTACTTCGTGTAGGTAACCTACGTTTTGGTATCTATCAGAAAAAAAATCTGAAACTGGCATAACTTTTTTATTTATAATCTGACAAATCGATGGACAAGACTAAACGTGGGTAAATCTACAAGTAATTAACTCATCCAATAGGTTCTTTCTAATTAACTTTCATTTATGGATGTAACTTATGGAATAAAGTTGTTTTCCTTGGATGCCCTCAAGTACAAAAATGTAAGGCCCAAAATTCGTTTTTATTATTCATAAAGGACCATCCGTTAATTACGTCAGACGGTAAGGGAGGAAAGAGGTTAAAATAAAGCGTGAAATCATGTCACGGGGGAGAGGGATACCATATATTGCGTCTTGACGTCATATTATCTAAAAAAATACTAAATCTCTAAAATTAAAGTTCATAAAAGTGACATTTGGACCAAAGATTTGAAAGGTAGCATTTACTCTAACTCAACCGCTAAAATTGCAAGATATTATCACGTTATTAGGAAACTCAAAAAATCATGAGATCCATGGAACGTCATTTACAATCTTATTATACATTACTAGCTGAACCCGCAAACGTTGTTTTGCCAAATAATGTTAAGGGTGAACCACCCTTATCACTTAGGGGTATCAAAAATAGATAGTACCTAACTGATTCTCAGACCTACTGAATATGCATATAAAATTTGGTAAAAATCGGTAAAGCCGTTTCGGAGGAGTAAGGTTACCAACATTGCGATACGAGAATTTTATATAGACTTAAGATTGATGCGAAACGTCACTCACTCATCACGTATCAAAAATCGCTTGACTCATGCAGATGGAGTTTTGCAGCGGGGTAGTTTATACTTAGTAGACGTCCGCTAAGAACTGATATTGTCATATTTTGTTCCTAAGGGGGCATACCTAGAGATTTGTTTGAAAGTCGGTCAAAATACTTATTTCAAGGCGGGTTAAGCCTCGGGCAACAGCTAACGTAATGTATAACCCCCTACCTATTTGATGTTATTGACGAGCGTTATCCGAAATCAAATTAATATCCCCCAACCAATTCAATTACACGACACAATGCCACTAACAATTTACCTAAAATATTTACTGAAATTTGTAGCAAGTGTCAATGATTGAGTAAATAATTGTTAACTCATGGTTATTCATATCGCGAATACCTATTCTCTATCAGCGATGTTATTGTTTGTGGGAATGAACTATTATTATTAGATTCGTACGATGAAAGGCCTTGTGAAGTTGGAGTGAGTAATCCCACTTCTGACATCAAATTTACAGAGAACGCTAAGCACACAGATCCTTTGAAAAAATAATTTCATTTATACGATGAAATCATTTTTGTGTCTAACTATAATAGCTGTTGTCTGTGCTTTGGCAGATAGTCACAAAATTTTGTTTGACCTTATTACCGCATATAAATTAGACTATTACGATTATTTTACCTTAATGAATTACAAAATGTATTTCATTAAGTATACATTTGGACTGTTTTTAATAAATACAACTTTTAAATAGGTATTCGTTATTATAAATGAATAACTAACATATTACAACCACTAACTCACTTTAAAATTCATGAGTAGAGATAACTCAAAAATACCCTTCAGATGTATTAGGTATACATATACTACATTCACTAGCTTTCAAATTAAAAAATCTGAATACCCACTCAAAATTTATGAACCTTACTTTGTTAACATTTGTTAACTAACATACATACAAAATTAATATCTTCATCAAGATTTAAAAATTATTAAGGTAATGATTAGGAAACATCTATCACATTAAAATTTTCATCTTGTCATATTACAAGTCATCCTGCCACATAACTGTTACGCCATAATAACCTGTCTGTTTTGAAGAATATACAACTTGTTGTTTCGAGAAAAAGCTTGAAAAACACCTGTGATAGTATTTATTTTCGGCGCAGATGAGAGTGCAACGGTATGCACTCTAAAAATTACGCTATAAAACACTTCGGTTGCAGCCGGGAAATAAACCCAAGACTTCTCATTGTGCAGGGTAGTGGACCTAGTAGTTATTTGATCGTCATACTTTGTCATTTGATTGTTTACTTTACAACTATAACCATGAAAAAATATAAATTTGACTTCAACATCGACAAGTCGACATTTGATTTATCAAATGCGCACATGTAGACAAAATCATTTAAATACGCGTCATTAGGGATAACTCAAAAACTATTAGTCAGATGTCGCTGAAATTTAAATAGGACCTCAGTACAAACACCAGCTTTCGAATATCAATATAAACTTAATTTAACTCTATTTTTATGTCAAATACAGTTGAATTAAGTTTACATTGATAGACATAAAAGACAGTTAAATTGAGTTTATTGGAGTTAATAAAAAAATGTTGTATGCACAGGAGCCAAACCCCACTTAAGGAAGACCGTACCACAGATGACATTATTATAACCGTACTACACAGGTATATGGAAGAAAAACGTACAAACCCCTATTTCATTCTCAATCTCGTTAGTGCAAAATGAACAAAGGAACGAAGTAAATAAATGGTTTGTGTAGCACTTGACAGGGACGACGTGTTTTGTCGTAATTTTTATTTTTCGCACTCTTGTCGCTTTTTCGTTTAAATTACAGGCACATTTAATATTTAAATTCAGAATGGCAATTTACTTTACGTAAGTAAACTTTCAATGCTGTAATCACATGAATAGGTAAAGCTGTAATGCTGCCATAATTTTAAGCGATTAATGTGGCCAGTGCGATTATACTAAAATAAACGTTTTTCGGAGTGAAAATTCTACATATTGAAAATTTTGCACATTGCACATTGCTAAGTATTTGCACATTGACGATGTTCGATTTCCGGCGAGGGCAAATTTAATGTGATAAATAAAAGTGTTTTTCCCGTCATGGGCGTAGTATTAACGTGTTATGTGCCTATTGTGCTGTGTTAGTTGTGTTACAGGATATCCTCGTGTGGTGGTTTGAGTATCCTAGTGTTGTGATAGTGTTTTTTTTAAGCTATTGTATAGCTTTTATCGCGGGCCGGGGACCGAATGCAGAAATTTCGTAACGAAAATTTATTACACCCTGCACACAGACATAGTTACTATGTCTATGCACCCACACATCGATAAATACCAGAACTTTTAACTGAGTTAACTAACTTTTACTTTATAACGGCTAAACCGATTTGGCTAATTTTAGTCTTGAAATATTCGTGGAAGTTCAGGGAAGGTTGCAGCGATGAGAAAATATGAAAAATTGCGAGGTAAATACTAAAAAAATTAAAATTTTAATTTCCCATACAAATCTTACCTGTCAAACATTTGATTTTCGCCCCGTCGGTTCGGTGTTTTAAGAATAATTACATGTAGATCTGGATTAAATAAGGCGTTGGAATCGACAACATGTATTCATAATAGTCGAATTATCGCGTATTTAGATTTAAAACATACAAAATAATAACATGACATAAAATAATGACACTATATTAATGACTTCACACGTCATTCACGCGCCAAAAGATCGTTGTAGGACTTAAATGTCAAATGTCAATTTTCTTTTTAAAAAGAATTATTTTGTCAACTGAAATAGTTCTTATGCTTTTGTTCAGAATATTTAAATCTTCTTTGCACAAATTAATGCATTATCCGTTTCTAATAAACTTTGATGTAACTTTTGATAACTAGGCAACTAAATGAAAACTGGTACACCACTTTCTTATCCCACTGTAAAACAGTGAATATCTGTACTCGTATAATTTGTGTACAAAGTGTTTTAAATATGAATAAACAAAGTGCATTTATTAATGAAGAAAGTCACGAAAAAATTGTGAAAGAAAATTGAGTTATTACTCTATATACATTCATTTTATTATTATTATCACAAATGCAGTATTATTTTTTGTTTTGTTAATTTATATATAATGCTATGCAATAGCTTTACCGCGGCAGTCTGCGAGTGCCACACGTCTTTTTATTTTTGGCAGGTTAGGTATGTCTGGTGTTCAAGTGTCAAAGTTAAAGTGCAACAATGTAACTTTGTCCCAACCTTATGCTCTACAATGCCCACTCATTTTTTATTATTCGAAATTATAATGTAGATAGCTATTGTTATATAAAGTTATGTAAGTTGAAACAAATATGTAGATATTTTTGTAAATTGATTTCTTATGTAAATAGGTACTAAACTGAAATATAAAACAGTAAATTCTTTGTACAAAATTTCCAATTCGCAAATGGATTCAAAATACTACATTCTGTCTAAATAAAACAAAGTAACTGTAAATACAGCTGATTCATTGTAAATCCAATATCACGTCACGAATCACGATGAAGGTAAATTTATTTCCCCCGACCTCCATTCCAGGGATCATAAACATAGCTCACTGGAAAGTAAATGATGTGGCGATGATTGAGAATAAATGGTCAATCGGAGCGTTCGGGGCTGCGGAAATGAATTGTCAGTTAGCGAGCTGGCAGTCTGGCACGCCGGCATAGCTGGCATTGGCACGGCTACGAGCCGGTTAATGTGTTTATTAACTGTGTTGTTACTCAAAACAAGGGATTTTGAACTACATATACCGACAAAGACGTTGCGTTATGTTCAGTTGCGTTGAGTTACTCGAACATGGATGCGAAAGTTTTTATCAGAGCGTTTGAGACAGAAAAACAGTTAAAAAAATAACGTCAATTAGTCGTATTTCATTGTCTCATTTCTCGCGCGCTGATGAAGTAATCTTCATTTTCGGGTCGCTTTGTAATCTGTCAGTAGGTATTCAAGAATCTTTTACTCGTATGGAAGTATCAAGCTAAAATTAATATCAAATACTCAAATCTGAAATCTTTTACAGCAGAGAAAAACTTCTAAGTCAGCGCAATCAAAAGATATGGTCGTTTACACTCGCATCTCGCAAAGTAATCGACAGCTATAGGGTAATTCTCATTGACATATAAATGTATTCCGCAAGAAGTGAGAAGTTATAATACAAGTAAAGAAACGAATCCGTGTAGGTACCTAATTTAAACAGAAAAAAAAGTTACACACAGAAACAACATCTAAAAGTTAGAACGGAGCCTTCTATGCGGAAGTCCGACTCGTGCTCCAACGGTTTATCCTTGTGGAAATTGGAGAAAAAAAATTACCTCCACTTTTGGCTTCCCTTAAAAAGGGAGAAGAAGTAGGTATAGATTTTTTGCACAAGTACACAAGTAGTGTATAACTGCTAAATACGGAGCCAACATAACAACAAAAATACCACCAATATCAGACTTTTAAATTAAACCAACACACCCGAGCGTAGTCCTTTATAAAGAATCGTTAAATGAACCGTCATTATCCTCATTCGCCGAATAGATTCCGAATCCGAGATTTAGCTGAATAAAAAGCGGTACAAGGCGGTTCAAAACGGTTTGAAGCGGTTATTTTATTTGCAAACTCTAATCCATCACGCACCGACTGCTTTGGCACGAGCTAAGCGTTTCTTTATCAATTCATAAGCTTTAACAAGAAAGTGTAAAAGTGATTGAAACGTTTATTTTGTGATTACATCTACCAGCTGAAATGTTGCACGAGATTTTTCAATATGATTTTCTGAGATTTGCGAGAACAAACGCAGTGACAAGTAACACACTGCCATATGAATTAAAATCTAGGTATTAATTGGATTAATTTAACACAAATACACAAAATAATAGGTAGATATTTGTTTCACCTTTATTTGCATACATCAATTAGATTTGTTAGCACGTGTAATAAAGATATAATGAAGATGAACACTACGACAAGGTGCCAAATTTTCGGAGTATTTTGAGAATCAATATTAGAGATTCAAATTTTTTAAGAACAAAAGAACGGAGTACTCTGAGAATAACCCCCAAGGATGGGTAATTTTTTACTTTACTTCAAATAAAACTTTAAACTTTACTAGCATTACACTTTTTTTAGTGCATAGTCAAGACTTCCTTATTACGTCCGTAAAACCTATGGGGTAACTGATAACCTGAAACCACTTTGTCTGCTTGAAACACACATACATACATAGACACATAAACATACATACACACTGATACAAGATGTACTCTCGATAGTGAACAGCAACCAACTTCACAGTTCAACAGGCGTTCAATGGCCGACTTGCCGTGCTTTACAAGTACAATTGATTTTAAACAAAGGAGTCACGTCGGCTATAATAGATTGTCTTGTTCACCGTTGAGACCGTCCTTTTATATTATTGAAAACAATAAAGTTCAAACATTAATTTCTGCAATACATTGACATATACCTACCTGTTTTTCGAGCAATTATTGCTACATTGGGTGTCAGTAAGTGGGTGAGTAACCCCTAGTGGCAAAATTTCATGAGGGCTTCCATTCTTTGAAGGGTACATTAAGCCGTCGGTTCTGGTTGTTATCATCTGGTAGTCTTGAAGCCACGTGGGAGGCCTTCGAATGGCATGAAAATTCCCGGCACTGCTTGGCCACGTACAGAAATTGTAAAGGGTGATTCTTTCGACTAATACATACTAATAGATACGTCCCCGCGCGCGCTAGCGAGTAACAGCTGATTCAACCTTCTGCTTTGTTTTTAACTATAATCATCGTCAATTTGCCGTTAATTTTGCCTTTAAGTTCGATAACTTCGTAAGGTTATTTCTAAATTAATTAGTGAAGTGATTAGTGTACGTGATAAGAGTGTTTTTATAGAAATACAGAACAAATTAAGTTTATATAATTGCTTTTTACAAAAAAAAATAACCGACTTCAATCTTGATAAGTAGAGATAACTCAAAAACTACTCGCCAGATGGCGCTCAATTCAACATGTAAGTGTAAAGTTCTCGTCACTACAAATTAATGAAGCCCAAACACTGGATAACTGCAGTAAATCGTTGAGGAGTTCCCTCGACTGTCTTTCGGCTTCATCAGATCGACTCCAGATCTTCATGAAATGGTAGCGCTTTAATGTATTTATGATAACATGAACAAACACACTAGTTGTCCATACAATTTTCGAAAGTTCCCCTCGATTTCTCTGAGATGCCATCATCAGATCCTGGTTTCCTTATCAGGGGACCCCACTGCGCATATCTACTTTACAACAAAAAAAGAATTATCAAAATCGGCCCATAAACGACGAAATAATCGCTGAACGTACATAAAAAAAAAGCATATATACGGTCGAATTGAGAACCTCCTTCTTTTTTGAAGTCGGTTAAAAATCCAAATCCACGTATGATACTCGCTGTGTTCACCTAGACAACATCAAACGCGTAAGCGCCGCGTTCTCTACGGCGCTTAAGCCCTTTCCTTCAAGAGGTTTCATCTGTGCGTTACTTTAAGTTTCATACAACGGACTAGCTGCGACTTACTACCTACATTAGACTTGTCAAATTTTACAATACTGCAAATTATATCACATCTATGCAATGAGTGCTCAAAAATGTTCGGGTTGCCCAAATACCCTTAAAGGCATAGCCCTCTTAAACTGCTCTCGATGCTCAGATAAATACCATTATACATGTGTGAACCTAAATAAAAACGAATTCAACAATTTAAGCAAAGAGTTCAAAGATACATGGGTCTGTCCTTCGTGCCGTTGCAAGGAGCCTAAGCTGGGCGATAACTCGAACACACCGATACGTAGTCAAGCCACCGCGGCCAATCTAAGACTGACAGATAGTTCCATCACATCACCTAATACACAGCTGGATCATAACAATATTACTTTGCGCAACAAGCCCCGTTGCACGAACACTTGTGGTTGCTTATCAGCGGATATAATAAGGGAAATTATTAGGGAGGAACTCGACAGGAAATTAAATACTGCCATTCAAGAGATTCAAACAAAATTGTTCAACTTCGAAGAGTCTCTGGCACGCTCCAATTCTGAATCAGAATCGCTTAGAAAGGAATGCCAACACCAAAAAGAGTTGATCACTCAACAACAAATAGAAAACGATCAACTTCGGGCAGCCACTCGGGACCTCACTAACAGACTGCAACAAGTAGAACAGCTGTCCCGCGCAAATAATTTAGAAATACAGTGCGTTCCAGAAAATCGCAGCGAAAATATCTATAACACAGTTCAGCAGCTTGGTCAAAGCATTAAGTGTCCCATCTCCGACTTTGACATTCAGTACTGCAGTCGCATTGCTAAGGTTAATACTGCAAGTCCCCGTCCTCGATCAATACTAGTTCGGTTCAGCAGTCGCCGCCTTCGTGACACTTTCTTAGCGGGAGCTATTAAACACAATCGAAACAACCCCAGTGACAAACTCAACACCAGCCACTTAGGATACGGCGGAAAGAAGAGCGCTGTGTTCGTTACGGAGCACCTGACCCCCGAGGCGAAGGCTTTACACGCCGCAGCTCGCCAGAAGGCCAAGGAGCTTAACTACAAGTTTGTGTGGGTGCGCGACGGTAAAATATTTTTGCGTAAAGCTGAAAATACCAACTACATTTTAGTGAAAGACAGAGACTCGCTAAAAAACCTTACATAATTAATTTTATTTAATTGCCTAACACCACTTACAGCAATTAAAATATTGTTATTTTGAAATTACTTTTGTTAATTATTTCTTTTAAATTATTTCACTTCGACTAATTAATAAAGAATTGTATTAAATTTATCTTATAACTTGCTATTTCGTTGCAATTTCATCAATTAATACGTTAGAGTAATTATTTTGTATTAAATTAGTTTTGGACATCTTAATCTACATATATTGAGCTTACTTTTATTCATTGTTAATTTATTATTAATTAATTTAGATACTCGTTTTAACATTTATATTCTTCATATACATGCTACAATTTTATTACCAAAATGTAAGAGGTCTTAATACAAAAACTGTAAACTTTTTTAATAATGTAATTTGTAACAATCACGATGTTATTGCACTCAGTGAATCTTGGTTAAACAGCAACGTCTTCGATTCAGAACTATTCGATAATCGATATGTCGTCTACAGGAGAGATAGGGAGTCGAGTGGCTTCCATGGCAATAAAAGTGGCGGTGGTGTAATTATTGCAGTGTCAAAAAAGTTAAATTCCAGACGCCTACACAGCTTCGAATCTAAATGCGAAGATCTTTGGATACAAATTGAGAGCCTTGACTCGCTAGGCAAAAAAGTCTCCTTGTACATATGCAACGTATACCTCCCCCCACCGATTCAACGCCACGTTCTCGAGGAATTCTTGTCTAATTCAAGCAGAGTACTAGTAGAAAATGATATCCCCAATTTATTATTTCTTGGCGATTTTAACTTAGGAACAATCGACTGGAATTTTTCTGACGATTGTAATTCAATTACAAAAACTACCAATAATAGCGCTTACAATAATATGTTAATTGACTTCGTAGCAATGAACAACTTAAAGCAATACAACAGTTTTCATAATAATAATGGTAAAATTTTGGATTTAATTTTAAGTAATAATACAATTTTTAATCTTGACATTGACACTGACCCCTTAACCACCGTTGACTTGCACCACCCCCCACTCAAATTTTGTATGACTTTTAACAATGATGCCGGACTTTCCCCTAATGACAGTAATAATCATTTTTCATTCTACAAGGCTGATTATGCTAATATTATTAAATATTTGAATGAAATATCTTGGGAGCATGAATTTAAAAACACTCAGACTGCTGACGGCATGTTGCAAATTTTTTATAAATTTCTTCATATCGCTATAGAAAAATTTGTTCCTAGAGTAAAGCCTAAATCAAACAAATATCCCATATGGTTTTCCCGTGACTTAATCAACCGGCTAAGAGAAAAACTGAAATACAAAAATAAATTGCGCAAATTTAATAACAACCCCTTAGACCGCTTATCATACGAGTTGATTAAAGCGAGATCTCAACGGCTTTTAAGTTATTGCTACAAAAACTATATCAGTCGTCTCGAGCAAAGCCTAAAGTCAAATCCAAAGTTTTTCTGGTCTTTTGTAAAAAGTAAGAAAAAAACTCGCAGTTCCTATCCCGCCCAAATGTCTCTCGGAGATGAGTCAGCATGTAACGGCGAGGGAATTTGCAATCTATTCGCAAAAAATTTCTCTGCTGCCTATAATAATACTACAGCACACCTTACGCACACATTTTGTGTACCCTGTACAACCACGAATAGCTATCTAAGTACCATCAAGTTCAGAGATGACCAGGTCTTAAAGGTTTTAAAAAGACTCAACAGTCATAAAGGTGCCGGGTCTGACGGGCTCCCTGCTATCTTCGTCGTGAATTGTGCGAACTCTCTTGCACGGCCTTTAAGACTCATATTCAACAAATCCTTGCAAACTGGGACCTTCCCCACTTTGTGGAAAAAGTCATTAATAGTTCCTTTGTATAAGTCTGGTAATAAGCAGTCAGTCAATAATTACAGGCCTATTTCAATATTACCTGTCTTTACCAAAATTTTTGAACAACTTCTTTGTCCTATATTGTATTGGCACTTTAAACAGCTAGTTAATATAAATCAACATGGCTTCACGAAATCCAGATCAACAGCATCAAATTTGGTCTCCTTTGTAAATAGTATCTCTGCTGACATTGACAATCGGTCGTCTGTTGATGTAATCTATACCGATTTTAGTAAGGCTTTTGATCGGATTAACCATCGAATACTTCTCCATAAGCTTTCTAATCTCGGAATCGGTGAGCCTTTGTTAAACTGGTGCGATTCTTACTTGACGCATAGAGAATCCGTGGTTGTAGCAGCCGGATATTCATCGGAACCTTTCTCGGTAAGTTCAGGTGTACCTCAGGGATCCCATCTCGGTCCACTGCTATTTAACATCTTCATCAATGACGTAAGCGAATGTTTCCACAACTCTAAATGCTACTTATTCGCAGATGACCTAAAATTTTTTAAAACTATCAACACCAAGTCGGACGCTGCTGCACTACAAGAGGATCTTAATCGTCTTGTTGATTGGTGTCTTTTGAACGACATGGATCTTAATGTCTCCAAATGCTTTTCTTTGCGATTCAATAGAAAAAGAATTATTCCTTCGCACACGTACACAATACATAACAATGTTCTAACCGCTGTAGATAATATAAGGGACTTGGGCGTAATTCTCGACAGCAAGTTAAGATATAATCTAAATATAGACAACCTCTGTTCCAAATCTTTTAAATGCCTCGGCTTTGTTTCGAGGAACTGTAAAGAATTCAAGTGCGCAAAAACAAAGATCATGTTATATAACTCCTTGGTTCGTAGTGGTTTGGAGTACTGTAGTGTAGTCTGGAATCCCTTTTACGACGTATACATCAAGAGACTCGAAAGCGTGCAACGACGTTTCCTGTGGCAACTTACATTCTCATGTAACTTGGGCAAAACCCTTACGAGTTACTCTGAGAGACTAAACTACTTCAATATGATGTCGCTATCCAATCGAAGACGTTTGCTGGACCTACTATTCCTCTATAAGCTTGCGAATGGTCTAATCGATTCTCCTGAACTTTTAACTGCACTCAACTTCTCCGCTCCATCTAAATTGCCTAGGGCATCTAGGTTCAACACATTTAGGGAAATAACCTTTAAATCTAACCTAGGTATGAACGCTCCTCTTAATAGAATTGTGAGAAATTATAATTGTATTGCGAAGTTGAATGACAAAATAGATCTCTTCGACAACAACATCCGCCGGTTTAAGAGGAATATTACAGAATATCTCTCTTCAAGTCCATGTGTTAAGTAATTATTAAGCTATTATTTTAAGCTATTGTATAGCTTTTATCGCGGGCCTGGGACCGAATGCAGAAATTTCGTAACGAAAATTTATTACACCCTGCACACAGACATAGTTACTATGTCTATGCACCCACACATCGATAAATACCAGAACTTTTAACTGAGTTAACTAACTTTTACTTTATAACGGCTAAACCGATTTGGCTAATTTTAGTCTTGAAATATTCGTGGAAGTTCAGGGAAGGTTGCAGCGATGAGAAAATATGAAAAATTGCGAGGTAAATACTAAAAAAATGAAAATTTTAATTTCCCATACAAATCTTACCTGTCAAACATTTGATTTTCGCCCCGTCGGTTCGGTGTTTTAAGAATAATTACATGTAGATCTGGATTAAATAAGGCGTTGGAATCGACAACATGTATTCATAATAGTCGAATTATCGCGTATTTAGATTTAAAACATACAAAATAATAACATGACATAAAATAATGACACTATATTAATGACTTGAGGGTGATAGAGACAGTGCCATACAGGCAAGGCAAACTGTAGGGCACTGTCTCTGTCACCCACACGTCATTCACGCGCCAAAAGATCGTTGTAGGACTTAAATGTCAAATGTCAATTTTCTTTTTAAAAAGAATTATTTTGTCAACTGAAATAGTTCTTATGCTTTTGTTCAGAATATTTAAATCTTCTTTGCACAAATTAATGCATTATCCGTTTCTAATAAACTTTGATGTAACTTTTGATAACTAGGCAACTAAATGAAAACTGGTACACCACTTTCTTATCCCACTGTAAAACAGTGAATATCTGTACTCGTATAATTTGTGTACAAAGTGTTTTAAATATGAATAAACAAAGTGCATTTATTAATGAAGAAAGTCACGAAAAAATTGTGAAAGAAAATGAGTTATTACTCTATATACATTCATTTTATTATTATTATCACAAATGCAGTATTATTTTTTGTTTTGTTAATTTATATATAATGCTATGCAATAGCTTTACCGCGGCAGTCTCCGAGTGCCACACGTCTTTTTTTTATTTAAATTAATTTGTTTTAATTTTAGTTTTATGTTTTGATTATTTTATTATGGTATTTAATTTTATTTGTATGTAGTATTAATTTTGACTAATGTTCGAATCAATTCTATTCAATTTAATTTTTATCAATGATTTCTTTTTAACACTTTTTATTATTGACATTGTAACATCATTCTGAATTGCTGATTTAATTTGTAATGGTAGTAGGTATTGTAATTTATAATTTGTATTAGTTTTTCACTCGCTTCCTGTGCATGCAGTCTACACCTTTAATTATAATGACACTTGTCTTGTTCTAATGCTGTCCTCTGCTCAAGCTGTAATCGGTGTACATTATGTTGGTGTTCAAATAAATAAAAATAAAATAAAAAACTAATAAAGCAACCAATAGTTTTTACGTAAATCTTACTCAATATATTAGTGAGAAATCTAATATAATATTTATGCGTAAAGAACATTAATGTGTGGTGTAACCAGCACTACTAAACAATTGAGTAACAGAAACTTACAATACATACATACGTCCATCCCCGTAATCTAGGAGGTAAAGCTGAATGGAAGTTTACATCTTCTGTGCCCTTCATTACGGTTAAGTTCATTAAGTTCCGATTAAGTCGAAGGGCCTCCGGTGTAGCTTTTCGACTGCAAGTTAAGGTGTTGTCAGATTCGATAACTTAACGTGACATAATGAGGCGTAATAGTATGTTAACACTAATAACGTAAGGATCATGGGAAATATCGTTCCTGTCCGAAGTAATTTTCCTGCATTACAATGCATGCAATTTAGCAGGCAATGTAATTGTAACTGATATAGTAGATATGTTACCGTTAATTTGCGTAAATCAGATAGAATGCAGATTAACGAGGTATTCTGCAGATTATCTGGCCGAGTCAGTTAAAGTGGAAAAACTATAATTGAGTTCATACATTAACTAGTTAATCTGCAGACTTCCTAGCTAATCTGCAGACTAACGACCATGCATACGGTAAAGTCTATAAAATAGGTTCTTGTTTGAACGTTAATTGTTTAAAACGAGTAACATTGAACGGAAACATAAAAATTGAGTTGATTTTGTATATAAAACAATGAATACTCATTTCCATTACTACTCAGTCAAATTCTTCAGATAGGTAGGTCGAATTGGTTACAGAACCGAATTAGCCTACCCCTACTCCACGTAGTCTTGTATGCTATACCCCTAGAGTGATTTTTAGAACCCGGAGGCGCGGAGGGAGGGCAGCCCCCGCCCGCTGTAACAAAACGCAGACACCCGGGCAAGCCGGAGCGGCTGAGGCTGGTCGCCGAAGGCGACCAGCAAGCCGAAGCTGCGCAGGCGAGCGTGGGTGTCTGTGCTTTGTTACGCAAGGGCGAAGGGGCTGCACCTTCCGCAGCGCCGGAGACGTCACGGTTCGAAGTTATGCCCTATTTTCCGCGGTTTTACGATTCGACCAAATCTTGATCGATCGGCCAGATCGATCATTTCATGATGTGAGCAAATCTGCGATGTGGCCACGACATCAAGATAAATTGGTACTCAGGTAGCCAGTCTTCCGCAATTTAACGATGTACCATCCGTTACTGTGCAGACTAACTGGGTAAAGTGCAAATAAGACCTTTTTTACACTTTAACGTATCGTATCAGTGTATCTGCAGATTACCTAGTTAATGTGCACATTAACTTATTATGCATTTTAACGGTAACAGATACATTGCTACAGCCCTTCTTTAATTTTTTGATAATCAAAAATTCAATCATTTTCCATACCGTACGATTTTTTGCGTTTCAGTTTTGTACGACTGAAGATTTTTATAATTTTAGGTTTTCATGAACACCTCCAATTTCCAGAAACTAAGTTTTCATAGACACAGGTCAATACCGACTTTGTTATATAAAACTAAAGGACGGCCAAAGGCTGTAAACAAATGAGCTAAGGCACAATTTACAGGAGTATTACAAAGGAAAAGTCACTTTATAGCGTAATTAAGGAGTCTGCCGGTTAAATGGTAGGGTTGGCTCGTGATCAGTAAAGAAAATTTGCATAAAAATTATTGTGTTTATATAAAGCGATTTATTTAAATCCATTTATTCAAAGTTATATGATTGTATTGGTTGTGTATCAATGTTACATCGAATTAAGCCTTCAAAAGTGATTGCGGTGAAAATAATTGGATCGTTTAAAATAACGAGAGAGCGCTGAAATAAAAAAAGATCAAGTGAATTTTAAATATCTTAGGGCATATCTACAAAGTTTATGTATTATACTAAACTAGCAAGCTGATGTTGCCCTTCATTATTTACATCTTAGGTTCTAAACGGCACGGTGTATCAAGATGAAACATGCACTATTTTTTATATTATACGAACAGCAAAACTATGCTCGGACAAACATGCATACACTGGTTTGTCTGTCTATCTGAAAAAACTTGTAAAAAACTGTAAAATCCTTCATACATTTTTCTGAGCAATACAGTCTACTGACTTAAACCAGTTACATTTTTATTATATATAGAGATATGCCTTGTAAAATTACAATTTTATAACTGGCAACCTTATTCTATAGGGCACTCACGAAACATAAAATGTCCTTTTATATTTATGGGCAACCCTACGCCGAGCGTGAGCGGGCGGTTACGGTGCAAAGTGATATTTAACGTCTTCTGACACCATTTTTCCTTTCATTATTACGGCGCTTTCGTTTTTAACAGTACTTTTATTGAATTTTTGTGGATCTATTTTACAGCTTACTTTTCCACTTAGGTCATATTTTACTAATAATATAATATTACTTATATATTATCTAGGTATACCTAATGTATATGACCTGGCGGCTTACATCGATCCAAGTCAAGGATGCACGTAGTCGATAGTTGTGTGGGTGACTATAGTGACTTATCTTGAACGTTTCAGTGCATCGTAGATCACGTAAAACTGTATTATAAGGGTCCCGGACAGTCGCTAAGCCATAAAAAGACGGACATTTGAGTTGGCCACTAACCTATAATCAGCCATTAATGGATATTCGTAGGTAGGTACGATAACTTTTTTTTTATTTTCAGTACACGTAAACAGATTCGTTCAGAAATATATTTTATACAGTCAGGTGTATGGCCCAAAACCGCATTCGACCACTTGCGTATACCAACAGTCGTAAAACTGTAAAGGCATAAACAAAGGCAACACCAAAGACGTCACAAATACTTTGTCTGCCGAGAAAGAAAGAAGAGGAAAGTATGAAAAAAGCAACAAAGGAACAAATTTTTCAAACCGCGAATTATTTTGCTTCGCTAAAAGGATAATCATCTATAACTCTCCTAACATTCTCCAAAGCTCCTTATCTATCAACCAAGCCAATACCCGCGAGATATTAAGATGAATTATGTTTGCTGCGTAATATATTCTTTATTACGTCATAAATGTCGTTCCAGTCGATTTGCGTCTGAAACAAAAGGGATTCACAAACACGAGTTCCTGTCTCAAGTGTATTTTACGCTAGTAAATACTTTTGTAGGCGTTTTATAGACCGCTTTTAGCAATCCCTTTTATAACTTTTGTCATAGATACTTTACGATAAATAATTCTATTAGAAGTCTATTATTTAAATTGTTAGACACTTTAAAAATACTTAAATCCAACCATTAACAATCTCATTTTAATATCTAATAATATATATTACGTATTGTGTATAAGTGAAAACCGTACACATATCTGTTAAGCCGTTTCTTAACACAAAATCACAGACAAACATACAAAAAAAAATTAAAATAATTTTCTTGCCCACTATTGCTTTAATAAATACCCTCTTTAATGGTTTTTAACATCCATACTAATATTATAAATGTGAAAGTGTGTTTGTTTGTTTGTTTGTGACTCTTTCACGTCGCAACATGGCTATTATATGGTATGGTTTATGTTTGTGGGGATAGTTAGGAGGGTGGAGAGTGACGTAGGCTACTTTTAACGGTGGAAAAACACTTCATTCCCATGGGAAGATCGATGTTTTGTTAGTTGCTAGATCTTTAGTTCTGGAGTTGTTAATAGATGGCGTTAGTAAAATTAATTTGCAAGTTCTGAATCACGCTATCAAATACTACATGTAATTTACTTAAGAGCGGGACCTACGCGGCTGTTACCCACGGGTCTCGAAGCGAAGCGCGGGCGGTTCCCTAGTTTTTATTATACTTATTCCATGCAGAGACAGGATCAGTTATAGATGGTGTATGTACAGACTTATATATTTATTATAGGTCCATTTATATTATATGTATAGATGATGAAAATATGTTTAACTTCGTATCTGTTAGGTACTTTACTTAATAATTTACTAGATTGATTTCTTTATATTATTGGTAGAGACAGAAGTAGAAATCAAATTAATGTTTAAGTATTTATTTATTTTATTTATTTAATGTTGAGGTATCTATTTAGAGACGTAGATATACAAACTCTGACTCCGATAGAAGGCACAACTTAAGTAAACCAGAAGGAATAACTTTTAGAGCCATGCTTCACACGTTAAGTTAGAATCAATACCTCATTCTAACTACAATTGTTTCTTCTGTATTCCTTCAGAATGTATTGGGTCCAGCAATGTCTCTGTGTGTGTGTGTGTGTGTAATTTTTGCATCGTATATACAAACTTGAGACTGGTGAATTTAAAACCAACACTATAAATCACTTTAATTTTGATATGTTATACACAGGAACTCCTCAACGGTAATGCCATTGGAATAAAATTTTGTATCCACAGTCAATATCAATAGATAAATATGTTTTCAGTGTAACACAATCTCGTCGCATATACACTATACAGACTGTGTTTGCTCTCCCAAGAGAACTCCAATGGGTAATGGTATGGACGCCAAACTACATATGTACCTACCTATACTCAATTCAATAGTAACAACGAACAAATATGATTTCAAGTATATATAACTCTACAGCGAGGATTGTAGGTACCTATCTATAGTAAATCGAGGTCAATTTTTTTTCTCAGTAATTCAGTCTCGATTTATTATTTACTAGCTGTGCCCGCGGCTCCGCCTGCGTGGAACTCACTGTGTCAAAAAGTTTTCCTGCGTGAATCCCGACCCCGCGAGAATTCTAAGATAAATAGTGGCATATTTATATTGCTCCAAACATTTATTATGAACAGTTGATTTTTTACTATGTTTTAGTCATACCGTACAAAAATCCGTTATGTAGATCTTGAGAAAATCGATAAAAAGACTTTAGGATATAAACGTCGAGTTTTTTTATTCCAAGCTTTAAACATAAGTTTTACCACGATAAATAAAAAATATATATTTTTAACTATAAGGATTTTTCACATAAAATAAAACCTGATTAAAACACGGGATAAAATATCTCGGCTAATCGAGAAATAATATTTTCGACCATTTTGTGATGTCGTTCATAAAATAAAATAAAATAAACCTTTTCTATTTAAAACGACTTATTATGAAAATGCCGTGATAAAACAGATAGACACATTTATTTTTTATAAACTTGTTTTTTTCATGTCACAGCTTTATTTATGAAAGTTTTCCTCAAAGCCCAATTATCCTGAAACGGGTCATAACGGAACAAAAGTATATTTTACGTCCACGCCACGAAGCCGTAAAAGTACCACAACATAATATTTAGGGAAAATTTTTACTCGAACTTTTCTTATTTCAATTTACGCCTTATTATGAAGTCCTTTAAATCTCCTCCGATAAATTATCCACAGGGTGAAATCACCGTAAAGTAAAAAAAGTAGGTACCTATAAATAAAGTATAATTAATGTAACATATTGAAACATATTATCAAGTTACTATTTTAAAGATCTATAACAAAACAGTCAAAACTAACGTCAATTAGAGTAGGTAATTATATTTTTCCTTTTAAACGTATTTCTCTCATTCATTAATTTTAATACTTACTCAGGATTCTATTCATACAATTAAGTCTTTATACATCTCAAATAATTATTGATTATTTATACATTGAGCCATGAAAATTGGTTTGAAAAATGAGACGCCGCGTACAAACGCTCACGGATAAAGAGGAATTTTGTTGCGTACGTTATTAGCAGGTCTTATGATCCTTTTCTCATCACCTAGGCTTAATGCTCTTAGCTCGAGTTAATGTAACTTCTCGTAAGTGAACTCCTTTCACCCTTCTCCAGTATTATGAGATAAAATCTTATCAATGATTTTCTTAGAATCCATTTAGAAGCGCTCGCACCGTCTTCATGAGTAGAGTTTCATGTTAAGGGACTAATAATAATTTATTTTCAAGAGGCTTTCGTTCTCGCTTCGTACTCAATAAGGCGCGCAGGCAGCTGGTTTACTCTATTCAAATGTAGAGTGAGGCTTCCACGTTTTTTCACTATGTTCCAGAAATTTCCCTGGAACATAACTTTGACGGGTTCACTTCCCAACGGCTTAGTGAGCGCTAATTAAATTATGTGCGACAAAGATCGACCTAACTCATTTTAATTAAATAAATTTAATTTCTTTGTAACGTGTAACATAATTTTATGACACCAACAACATTTAATTAGAACATAATCTCGTTTTTTTTAATTTAAAAATATATTTTTAAAATGTGTCTGTTTATATACAAGCAGATGGACCGAGATCTAGTTGTATATTATTATGATAAAATGTATAACCATAATTCTGTTAATGTACCGACATGAATACAATACAGTGCAGTCCTCTTTTGTCTTCAATAAATAATTATTCACTGTATTATTCACGGTCAGCAAAACCGCTGCACCTTCAAATTTTGACAGTAGACGATGATTACGAAAGGATTTATGGGAATGAAATCCCTAAAGCAGAAAACAATTTTATTGCCAATAAGATGAAAGTATGCGTCGATAAAATGCGATGTCAAACCTTACAAAGTAGAATTACACTACTACTTTGCACACTATTACTTTGTTTTGTAAGTGTTTCCATGACTGTTTCTTTTTCTTTCGTAGACCAATAAAACAGATGACGACCTTGAAACAATACAATGGGCAAAACATTCAATGTCTCGATAACAAAGGCACGTATCAACCGGTCTCATCCGAGTGAAGTTTTCCCATCACAATTTCACAAATAGGTACGTCCAGCGTAAATAGAACTCGTCTATGTGCTGTACGCCCTAGTAGGTTGCAACTGCACGAAGCTGAAGCTACAGGCCGGGAGTATCGGGGGTCAGGAGAAACGGGTCACGGAATTAGGTCAGTGCCGCAGCCTTGACAACGGCTCCCAGATCAACAGATACCGTACCTGCGACCCTGGGCCGAACGGATTCCGTGTAACCGTAATTAATGCTCACAATTCGGGTTAATTCAATCCTGCATTTGCAACTGGGAGATAATTGTAACGGTTTTATGTAATTCCACTGGAAACTTATGCTTTCACAAGCTTGTGTGAAACTTTTTGTTAGGTGATGAAGTTTTTAAGTCGGCTAAGTAAGTGGCACTTATAGATTAATTTACGCATAACATCGTTACTTAGCTTTACCACGAGATGCATCCTGGGAGTAATCATTAACATTGCTTGTATTCTTTATATGTATGTAAACCTTTATCTGCATGGACTTTTATGTATTTTCATGCACAATCATAAAAATATCTTGTACTTTAAAATAAGTTATGTTTTTATTTATATGACGTGATTTTACGACATTTTGCGATGAAAGGATTGCATTGCGAGATTTGCATATATTTTTCATGATATTTTTATAGCATCGTATATCTCTTTTATGTATCTAACCCTCCTGTTTTTCTTTTAGATAGGTACTTAATATTTTTTTAATCTCATTTTTCATGAAGTCTCTTTTGAATTTTCTCAGAAGCTTTAGCCTTATTGCATATGTTTTGAACAAATCTAGACTGTAAATCTACTAAGTCAATTGCGGCCTCTTAGCTTCGATACTGAAGTGGACACTAATAGAATAATCCTCCCAGACTTGCCATTTTGGAAAGTGCTATGTACACTTGACCTCGACTTGACACTTGACACCCAGAAAATGATGTCCTATAAAAACGTGACTGAAATTCTGTTTCAGTTTTTCCGGTCTTTAAAGGCCGACACTTCAGACATTTGATTGTATATTTGACTTTTTTAGAACCCTAGAATTTTTATGATCCATGAGATTTTGTTTACTGCGAAGAGGTAACAGGGATTGAAAATGCCTGACAAAGTTAATTCGCATTAAGGACGGGTTCTCGAGCGTGAAACTACGAGTACCTACCTTCGACCGACTTTTTCCTTAATTTTTGACCAAAGTTCCTTAACTAGGTATGATTAACGTAAGCCGTAAAACCTTTTTTTTACGTTTATAACCGACAAACGACCGGAGCGGCCGGGCGGCCATCTGGCCGTAAGTGGTCACCGCCCATTCTGGACTGAACGCTCAGCTTAAGTTTCGAAAAGTACTTACTTGTAGAAAACGACATCACATTTATCTTTTAAGCAACATTATGTTATATCCTGGTAGTGTTTTGGATACATTATAAGAACATATTTTTTCATTTAATTAAATAATTATTGTTCATAATTTGATCAATATGTACCAAAGAAATTGATAATGCCAAAGAACTCACAGAGTACCTCTTTATCTATTAAAGTATAACATAAAAAACTTAATTACTTTATTTGTCCAGCAATGATGCGGCGTGGCTCGATGGCCATCGCGGCCGGCGAGCCGCTGATCGTAGTGGAGGAGAGTGGGGCGGAGGAGGCCGAGTCGTACCGCTCGTCCACGCCGGCCCGCGGGCTCTCCGTCGACACCGAGTCCCCGCCCGACCCCTACCACCTGTCTCCCTGGCGCGAGACCCGTAAGCACTCGCTGCCGACCCCGTCCTGCACCACGGGGCCTACTGCCAGTCAGGTAAATGACATTAGATTTTTGTGAAATGAGGAGAGTAGGGCCGAGGAGGCCGAGTCGTACCGCGCGTCCACGTCGGCCCGCGGGCTCTCCGTCGACACCGAGTCCCCGCCCCTCCTCTATCACCTGTCCCCCTGGCGCGAGACCCGTAAGCACTCGCTGCCGACCCCGTCCTGCACCACGGAACCTAGTCAGGTAAATGACATTAAGGTAGAGGAGCATGCAGCACCATTCGTTCGTTGCCGCCCATGACAGCTGTGACGGACAGAACAAAACTCAAATAGGGACTAGGACGCTGGTAGTTAGACAGGAAGTATGAGAAGAGGGAAAACAGTTCGATACCTACTCTTATCCATATTCTCCACTTAATCCATGTAGTTTTCATGTTTTGGTTTCAGTCTTGAATCTCAATTCTCATGAATTCAGCGACTAGTTGTCAACTGGATTCGTGTTGTGGTGTCGATGACACTTTTTATTTTACCCACAATCATGAGAACCCTAGACGAGTAAACTCGTCCTTGGCTCGATTTGAGTCTTATTCTATATCGGTCACAATTGTACGCCGGCAGCGGAAAGTTTGGTACTGCATGCTAGTTTGCTATCTAAATTATTAAAAAAATAAGTTAACCTACCGTCAACTTCTTTTGCCAAAAATGACAATAAGCTTAATTTAAAAATAAGGTAAAAAAAGTCAACTTAATAAAATTATTTTTCTCAGAAAGAAGAAGAAAACACAGAGCTTTTTTAATTAGGTATCTTTAACAAACGTTCGTGGTTTGTTCATTACATAGTTCCTTCATTATAAGGTTTTCTTCTTCCTTCATTTGCTGCATACAATATGCAGCTTTTATTAATTGAAAACCAGCGGGGGTATATTTGATTTCCGACTTCACAATAAACATGACCGTGACTTAATATCGTCTAACTTAATGAGTATTCTTTTAATTAAAATATATTGTGATATGAACTTCCAACCACAGCATTCTTGTTTTGAAAACAAAACAAATCGTTTAAAATGTATGAGACTTGTACGAAGAAAAATTTGCCCTACATATTGAGTTTCAGTAAACCTTAGTGCACCACGTAAACAGTTGGACTCAAAGAATAACATTATTAACTAGTAGTTACTTCTGCCAGTTAGTCTTATTGCAGGTCTTGCTAACAATACAGTTTGGTAATGCTAAGAGTACGGTTTGGTAAACGAGTTAAGTTGCTGCCTACTGGTAGGATCAACAATCCCGCTATCAGGACGATCTATCTATCTATGGACGATTAAAGGATAAAGGATTCGAGAAGATAGCCAACCCTAGTCTACTCAGTTATCAAATACATACATTAAATTAAAAGATAAGGTTATTCAATGTTTCTCATTTTGAAATAGGTGCGAAGACTCTCCGAACGCGGTGAAGGTGCAGCGCGCGAGGCTCGTGAAGCAGCCTTCCTGGCAACCCTGAGTCAGGCTCCTCCCCAACCAGGTGGCCGAAGGTATTCCAATTTAAATTTAAGTATCTGCTGTTATCTCACTTTAACTTTTATAAACATTAAGGACATTGTATCTTAATGAGTACTTTGGGTAGGTTCTACTCGGCCTTTTTGCAACTGAGGAACCGTTCAAGTTATCCCGTCTACCATTTCAGTGGTGAAAGGGAAAGTGACTCACTCAAATGTTGGAAATTCAAATACCATCCGATATGGATTGACAGCCAGGGTCTACAGTTTGTCATATCGCGTAGCTTCTGAAGACCTTAATCATTTCAAACTTTTGGGATGAAGCTGTCAGACGGATGTCAGTATGAGTGCTCCACGCTTCTCACTCTTATTTTTGTTACAGACATTCAGTGGTGACCATATCACGAGTACCTCAGGCACTGTTTGGACGTGGCCGTCGCGAATCCATCGCTGCATTTCCAGCCCTCGCTCGTCGGCGTGATTCAGGTTCTACAAAATGTATGTCATTCATCACTTTGACTACCGATCATATTTTTGAATTGGTCTGATGCGATAAATATTCGAGAATCATTAAAATACTTGTTACAGGGCCACCTGCTACTGACACGCTTGGCAGCAGCCACAATCTGCAACTCGACATCATGGATGATATTGTTCAGGCACGGAAAGTGCGAATGCGGCTTTGGAATACTTCGAATGAAAAAGTTTGTGAAGTCCAACCGCTAGATGAACGGTCTCCGATGAGCGGCTCCGTAAGATATACCAATCGCGGACGCAGACATTCAGACTTCGTGGGATCACCATTGCCACCTATTCCTGCTCGTAGACGCGCGTCAGAGATGCCACCGCCACCGCCCATTCCACCGCGCACCGGAGTCGGTGTTGTGTGTACCGATACAGACCTCAGGCTTATGCTCAATAACCTTACATCTTCTGCAACGGAGATTGACCGTTGTGGTCATCCTGAACGCTCACGGCGTCTCTCAGACATGCGTTCCAGCAGTTTTGATGCTTCCACGCTGCGCGAGAAACTCGCAGAATCCGGGACGACTTGGTTCACACGACGCCATCAGACTCTAGCAAGCAAAAAGAAAGACAGCGAACCAAAAAAAGCAAAGGTCACCTTTGCTCCTGATGCTAAACAAGCGCCTGGCGATGCGGCTGCTGTCGTATGGGACAAACCATCGGGGTCTGTAGTAGACGCAAGTGCTCTTGGAAGTGCTATAGAAGTTTTTCTTCGAAGATCCAGCGGAGTTGATCCTGTGCCCTCGACGTCTACATTGCCACCGGTCAAAGAGACAACTATTACCGTCGAAGGTGAATCACAACCAAAGACAAAAGACATTCCAAGCACAAGCCGTGCCACGGGCCGACCTGAAAAGGAGCGTTGGTATGGAAGTAGACCAGATGAGGAAGATTCTGCAGAGGGTTGCGATGCTTCTCTTTGCACTTCTTTGAAAGATCTTTTTGTGTAGACATCGGACTGTATTAAAAGTCTCTTACTCGTATATAAATGTAATTACTTAGTCATTTCATGTACAGATTAATTTCAAGTGACAAATAAGAGTAGTGTTTTGGTGCCGCTTGGGAATCCTGTCGGTGTACCTTACTTTGTGAATCTTTCGATCAATGTGATAGGCTGTGCGCAGGCGCCGGCCCTCCCGGTGACTAGCGGCCGGCGCCCGTTCTATGTAAAATTATTTTTAGAGTAAATTCTATTTTCATTGTAAAGTTTTTAAGATTAGTAATCAGAATATTAACTTATTGTTAGATATAGAGTAAGTACTCGTATTTGTGATCGATGGGCGCGCGTTTTCCACGCCCGTGCGGCTTCCCCCCGCGCGCCTGATCCCCCCGCCCCGTCTTGTCGGACAATCTGTGTCTTGTAATGTTATCATTAACACAATTTAACTTTATCGTATAGCAGAGAATTATGAGAGTGGTCGGGAGAAACGTACGCTTAATAGACGAAGGCGACTGTCAGTCGCCTTTTATCAATAAAGTTTTTATCGATGTTCTTTGGTAATTTTATTTCCATTGCCCTTTTCACTTAAGCTATAAGTTTATTAATTTACGCATTAAATAACAAACATATTCTTGCACCCCCAAAAGTCCCTACGTAACATATGTATATGACAGTGACATGTACACACAAGTAACATACCTATAGATTTGGCGCGTGGATGACAGAGACAGCGCCTTACATGTTAGTCAAATTGTAAGGCACTGTTTCTGTCACCCACACGCCAAAAGATCCTTGTATGATAATACTTAATTATCACAAACGTTCACAGACCGTTATTGCATCCGGCGACCGTGGCTTGACAGAATTTGCTAATTTCTAGCATCAAATGCTGCCATACTCATACTCTTGCAGCTGGATGGTAGATGGCATGGACGACAATAGAAACACATTAGTACACCCATGATCAAAGAACAAACATATACCTACAGTTTAAAATTTCCTTGTCCAGTAGGTACATGAAGTGTAAAATATAAGCAACTACACATCAGACAACCAATAACCAGACTTACTTGGGTACCCAGGAAAGTGAATTCTGCTACTATACAAATAAAAATAGTTTTTGAGTGTACCTCCCTCACGAAAGTAATATCTGTCAGAAGTTCTGATGTTTGCAAATATGGCCCTGACGAATCCGTCGTGGGAACTAATTGGTGGAAGTTTTACAGCGGTAACTTTAGCAATTTCACGGGCCTCGCAGCTCTCTACCTCACTTTAAAGCGCTTTATCACGCCAATCTATATACATAGGTATATAAAAGCGAAAGGTCACTGACTCACTCATCACGAAATCTCAGAAACCGTAGAACGGATTAAAATGAAATTTGACAGGGAGGTAGTTTTTAGTTAGTAGGTATCCGCTAAGAACGGATTTTTTGATATTCCACCCCTAAGAGGGTCTAATAGGGGTTCAAAGTTTGTACGAAACTCCGTCAATTGTAAACCAGGTATTATGAAAATTGGTGTTTAGAATTATGATAAGAAGTAATAAAAAACGTGTATCAAAGTTTATTAAAAATCGGCCAAGTGCGAGTCGGACTCGCGCACGAAGGGTTCCGTACCATTATGTATAAAAACGCCAAAAAAATCTGGTCTGTTGTATGGACGCCCACTTAAATATTTATTTTATTCTGTTTTTTAGTATTTGTTGTTGTAGCGGCAACAAAAATACATCTTCTGTGAAAATTTCAACTGTGTAGCTATTACGGTTCATGAGATATAGCCTGGTGACGGACGGACGGACGGACGGACGGACGGACAGCGAAGTCTCAGTAATAGGGTCCCGTTTTACCCTTTGGGTACGGAACCCTAAAAATCATCCCCTGAATGAGTAAAATAGGGATTGAAAGGTTATAAAAAAAGTTTGTCTCTTTGTACACGCAAATCTCCGGATCAGCTTAACAGATTTTTATTAATTACAATGATCTGATAATACTAAGATAGAGTATTAATTTTATAGACCCGGGGGCCTAAATCGAGTCTTGGGTAGGTATTACTTAAATAACCGTAAAAGAATTTATGAACACCGTGTAAGAAAATCTTCTATAATAGGTCATAAGATGATCATCAAACGCTTGAATAGTTCTTATAAATTGTAGATAAAACCATCTCATTCACGTCAGATTTCAAACAAAAAAGAACGCATTTAATAGACCGACTATACAGTAAAACCACAGGTGTTCCGGCCGTCCAGGGGTTTCCACTTAAAACGCCGGATCAATTTTGTAGAAGCGTTTATTTGAATTATTGTAGTGCGTTTTACAAAGGTAATTAGCGTATGTAAAAAACGTAGTAGAGAGAAAATCGTTAGCGTAGGAAGAAGCGTATAAAGCGTATTAACGGCGAAATTTGCGATTTCATCGTCGAGAGGGGAGATGTCCAGTGGTGGTCAGCGGTCTCTCATTGGTCGGCCGCTGCGATGTCGTGATCGTGGACCAATCAGCAACCGGCACGATGGTCATCTGCGTTGGTCAGCTCGGTGGTGGTGGTCATCGCTGCCACAGAGTAGTGTTGCGCGCATAGATAATATAATGGATTGACGGTACAGAGTAGTGCGCGAACATGCCCCCGGCCTTGGAAGGTTCACCTTCCAATGAAGTTGAGAAGTCCATCAGGAAACATTTTAAAAATGCGCATCGTGTGATTCCCGTAGACTGCTTCCAGCTGCGCCTTGCATGCTCGGAGACGATACCGAAGGTGTCCTCGCTGGTTGTGTTGACCTCATCATCAGCTAGGGTCGTCAGGTTGGTCTGTGCTGGCGCTCTCAGTGGTTAGCCAGTCAGTCAGCAGGTAGACTCAGAGGCGTGGAAGATCTGTGAAAATGGGACTAAGAAGACGGGAGTTGAGGATAGGTAGGTATAGGTATATAGATTAGTGTTAACCTGCGCTAAACCTATTCAATGTTGAATGCGCGTTACCCCGTGATTTTATTAAGTGATGGATACCTACGTAATATGACCCCAGCTTCCTAGAAGCCACCGAAATATAAGTAACCTAGGTACCTACTGCGCGAATGTACGAATAATTGAAAGAAACGATTTAATTTGATGCGTTTAAATAAATTAGTGTAAGTATAAATTATGTAGAAAATATGTAGGTACATGAGTGAGGCGTAATTTGAGAAATTCAAAGAAAGCAGTTATAAGAAAAAATACTCTTACCTATCATATTTAACATGGCAACGTAAAACAATTTTATTAAAGTAGTGACACAATGACTGTGTCTGTAGAATAGTCACTGACATGTTCCAGATGAACTGCTCGAGATGCGATAGTAAAATAATCAACAGACGTATTTAAAAGTTTGTTCCCTTACCTTTGCGATTCCAATGAAAACTATAAATGTTTAGCGATACCGTAACAGACTGAAGAAGTAAAACAAACGTATAACGTAGTTTTCGTTTCAGAAAGTACACAAAATGAACATAATATAATAGAAAAATTAGAGAAATATTGAATCAATGGCCACAAGAAATTAAAAGAAGGTATTTATTAGCAACGTCAGAAGTAATACCTAACTATAAACATCCACTCACTTGTAACCTTTGCATGTTACTGGTGTTTTGTGTTCATGTATAGATATGTATACTATTTCATGTAGGTATGTTTTGTTTCATCTTGAGTTTATTTAGCTTCATGTATCATTCTAATTCTATTTTAGCCTTTATTATTTGTATATACTTGTATATAGGTTTATTATTTGTGTTTAGTTTGTTATTTATTTTATTGTTATTGTACTGTTTTTAGATAATTAAGTATTAATAAGTGCGAACGATGTGATTGATTAAATAATAATGCGACTTAAAGCAAATCAACAACCGCTGCAGGACGTGATTGAATTGCAATAGATTAGTTTAAATGGAGAAGAAGTTACCCAACGCATGAGGCGTCGCCTTGATGAAGATACGTGAGAAGAACCTTCTGTCGTTATAGCGCATCGTAGTGTCGACGAAATGGCCCAGCACGTTCTTCATCAGTGCGCATGACGACGATTGATTCGGGTTCATCCAGATCAGATAAATTGTAAATAGTGATTGCGTTAATAATAATAAAACAAAAAAAATGAAATAGAAAATGGAAAATTAAATATTGATAATGAATTATAGCGCGTATTATTAAGTAATTGGACCCGAAATAGTCCAACCGAGATGCGTATCCTGTAGGAAAGGACCGCAAGGTAATCTTATTTTATTAGACTTTAATAATTCCCAGAATTTGTCAGCGCCTATTAGTAAATCTATAGCACGGGAATCGTAAAAGTATGGATCAGCTAGCTCGACATAATCAGGTACGATCACCTGTGCGCATTGTTTAGAGACAGCTGGCATGGACGATGCGATGTTCGGCAAAACAAAACATTTTAAATGTGTAGTAAAATTGTTGTTGATACGCGACTTCAATGTAATGTCACAGGCTTGGGTAGTCCGTGTCTTTGAGCTTCCAACACCTTGTATCTGTACATTAGATTGAGTTAATTTAGGTTTAAGTTTATTGCAAAAAGATTTTGTAATGAAGCATCGTTGACTGCCACTGTCGAGTAAGGCGCGCGCTATAAGATTGACCGTCCGCATCTGCTATTTCAACTAACGCCGTTGACAATAAAACGGGTTTCACACAGGAGGATGATGCGTATTGTGAATTATCTATGTGTGCCTTGTTTACCTGAATGAATTGCATCGGTTCATTGATAACGTTAGCGTTTGACTCGGGAGCCGGCGCAGGAGACGCGGAGGGGTGTGATGAGGATTGCATTGTCGCTGCAGGCCGGTCATCAGTCAAGTGCGATGAATGACTTGAGACGGGCTCAATGTTGTTTATGTTATGCGGATGGATTAGCGTATTGTGTTTGTAATTACATAATCGGCACGGTCCAAATCTGCAATCATTTACGTTATGTCCTGGTCGTAAACAGTTAGCGCATAGTTTATAAGTATTTATTAGTGATAATTTCGATTGTAAATCTAAGTTTATAAATTTCTGACATGAATAAAGAGGATGATGTGCGTTGCAAGCTATACAACTCGTTTTAAAATGATAGTCGCGGGACTGAGACTTGTGCGTAGAAACGTTGCATTGAATGTCGGATTTTGTGTGTGTGCTAGTGTTTGTATGATGTTGTTTGTTATGTGAAACTAACAACGTTTCCAGTACGTCAGCTCTGTCTTTTAGAAATTTAAATAAATGTTCAATTTTAAGCTTAGATTTTAAATCGCCAGTGCTAGAAAATAGTGAACTTTTGTGCTGTTCCCACTCACGCTCGGTAGTCGGATCGAGTTTTGATACGATAATGTATATGACCAGTGTATCCCAGGAGTCTGTGGGCTCACCGAGGATTTTTAAAGCGCGTAAGTTTTTCAAAACCGTATCAATAAGCTTTCTTAACAACACCGGAGACTCTTTACATAGCGTTTGTAAGTTAAATAGTGATTTCACATGGTTGTGTATTAGTAACCTAGAATTATTGTATCTATTTAAAAGCAGTTCCCAAGCGACTTCATAGTTATCACTAGAGAATTCCAAAGAATCAATAACAAGTTCTGCGCTGCCTATAAGAGAGGATTTTAAATAATGGAATTTTTGTATGTTGCTAATTTCATTTGAGTTGTGTACTAAGGATAAAAATGTATCGCGAAACTCAAGCCAGTGTTCATAGGAACCGTCAAAGGTAGGCATAATTATTGTAGGTAATTTAATTGCATTGTTATGTTTATTACCATCGCATTGGTGAGAATTATTCGAAGCGCTGTTTTTTGTATACAAACATTCTGCTTGCGCTAACACGGTATAATAATTATTTTCGAATAATTCTCTCTCCGTGAGCTGTTCATCAAGATCTGCGTTGTCATCTGCGTTGGTCAGCTCGGTGGTGGTGGTCATCGCTGCCACAGAGTAGTGTTGCGCGCATAGATAATATAATGGATTGACGGTACAGAGTAGTGCGCGAACAACAGGTAAAACCAACTTGACCTTGAAATGATGAGAGGCGCTGTCGAACGCATTGGACCAATCATTGCACGCAATTCAAGAGGTAGTAAGTAACTGACAGATGAATGACCACAACGTACTTATGAATGACATTTTTAACATGGCAGCAGCATGTTCAGTTGGTCGCATTGTAATTTGTAATACTTGTTTATTTGTAATACTTGTTGTTTGGAACTACGATGACATCGACAGACATATAGGAACACAGACGCACAGGCACGTCGAGTTTGTAACACCCCTTTCATGTGTCAGGGGTTAAAAGGAAATTAAAATAAATTATATTTACGAATACCTAATAATTAAATTCCGCCTGGGATTCTGGTCCCGATATGGACGAGTTTTATACTGAATTATGTAAGCATCCTTTACTTTATTGTCGAAAATCAATACGGAAACCCTTCTAACCTGATAATTGCCATAATATTTTTGGAAGGAAGAGAAATGCGTAATTCTCGCCGCAGTAAACGTAATTGACCATAATTTTTACCTTGCGAGATCCGATTCCGATTAGACGAATACGTCGATGGTAATAAATTCTTCATACTGTAGGTACACTTGAAAAGTAGGTTAATTTCGTATCAAACTCGAATACAGTTTAGTAAACTGGTATTCGAGTTACAGTTAGGTACATTAGGTATCCGTAGAACAAAGTTATTTAAGTACGAACGTGTTTTAGATCAACTTTTTTACCTATTTGGTTTCGTGTCTATCCTTACTTCCTTACTAATATTATAAATGTGAAAGTGTGTTTGTTTGTTTGTGACTCTTTCACGTCGCAATATGGCTATTATATGGTATGGTTTATGTGTATGGGGATAGTTAGGAGGGTGGAGAGTGACGTAGGCTACTTTTTACCGCGGAAAAACATCTCATTCCTGAAGATCGATGTTTTGTTAGTTGCTAGATATTTAGTTCCGGATGTTGTTAATAGATGCCGTTAGTAAAATTCATTTGCAAGTTCTGAATCACGCTATCAAATAGTAGATGTAATTTACTTAAATCATACTAATATTATAAATGTGAAAGTGTGTTTGTTTGTTTGTTTGTGACTCTTTCACGTCGCAACATGGCTATTATATGGTATGGTTTATGTGTATGAGGATAGTTAGGAGGGTGGAGAGTGACGTAGGCTACTTTTTACCGCGGAAAAACATCTCATTCCTATGGGAAGATCGATGTTTTGTTAGTTGCTAGATATTTAGTTCCGGATGTTGTTAATAGATGCCGTTAGTAAAATTCATTTGCAAGTTCTGAATCACGCTATCAAATAGTAGATGTAATTTACTTAAATCATAATGATAATGATATTTATTTGCTAAAATGTGGTTACATTATAAGGTCTTACATAATTCTCTTGTGCTCACATTTGCCAAATTAAAGGCATGCAAATATTACAATTGAACAGAACAATAAGTACAATATCTATTAACACATTAACATAAAATTATTTTACATTATATATGCTTAAATTATTTTAATTACCTATATTATTCTATCAATTATGTCTTATTATTTATATATATTTTATGTCAGATATTTAATATTTTCATGTATTTTTATATTATTAATTATTCAATTAAATTATTATTACTATGTCAATGTTTGTTATGTTCGTTAATTATGCATTTAAAAAATCTTTAACAGTGTAGAAATTCTGTGCTAACAACCATTTCTTTAATTGTACCTTAAGTTGTTTTAAAGGCAGTGACGTTATTTCTACTGGTACTTTATTATTAATTTTAACACACATCCCATATGCATTATTAGTGAGAAGACAAGTTCGTACTCGCTCTCCCAGCACTAATCTCTGACCTCGTCTAGTATTTCTTGGGTATACTTCTGCAGCTGTACTAAAAAGATGTCTTTCATTTTTTACAAAAATACAATGGCTACTATGTATATGTACTATAATGCCCATGACACCTACGATACGGAATCATAGAGAATGAGGCTACTTGTGCGTCGTTATTTTCTAAAAGAATCGAGAGTAAAATATAAGTACTGTAACACCATACGCCCATAGATGTCGCTGGTAACCATCTAAAGCCACAACTAAGTGAGGTATCGAACGATGTACCCCACTCCTCCACAGATGGCGCTAGCTTACTTCCTGAATCACGCCAACGTTTGTACGCCGTAGCTACCATAAGTATTTTTAAGAATTATCGTTTTGTATCGAGCCTTAGGGACTTGTACATTGCGCATTTGCGCTTTCACCATTGCTAAGACGTTTAGAGTCGTTGTACAAGAATTAACATTGTTAGTCAGGTTAGTCTAGTCACGTCTAGTGTACTTCCACCCCTCGTTGGGATGCACTTGGACTATCATTAGAGATGGGCGTTTTCGTTATATATTTGTCATCGATGCGCATCGATCATTGTGTGCTATTAGGACCCGTTGTAAATAGATAACGATTCAATAAAAGCGTTATCAGTACAGCTGTTGCTCTTTCACTCCGCGCCCTACGACAACATACTACAGTACTAGGTACTTATATTTTACAACAATAAAGGTTAATTTACTTTAATAAACAAAATTAAATAAGTAGTATAAAAACATGTAATAATGTGTCTTATTTTCATAAACATACATTTGCTAAATAAGGAGAGTGAGTGAGTAACTTTAATAAAAACCGGCCAAGTGCGAGTTGAACTCGCCCACGAAGGGTTCCGTACCATTATGTATAAAACGCCAAAAAAATCTGTCCTTTTGTATGAAATACTCACTTAAATATTTACATTTACATCAGTAGCCACATATTAGCCACAAGCAACGCCATCTCTTGGACCGACAGGTAACTAAAAGCATCGGACTACATATTAGCCACAAGCAACGCCATCTCTTGGACCGGCAGGTAACTAAATGCATCGGACTACATATTAGCCACAAGCAACACCATCTCTTGGAGCGAAAGATAACTAATTTATCGCTGGAGCGTCGAAGCCATATTTCGACTTACATACATATTTATTTTATTCAGTGTTTTAGTATTTGTTGTTGTAGCGGCAACAGAAATACATCATCTGTGAAAATTTCAACAGTGTAACTATTACGGTTCATGAGATACAGCCTGGTGACAGACGGACGGACGGACAGCGAATTCTCAGCAATAGGGTCCCGTTTTACCCTTTGGGTACAGAACCCTAAAAAATATGTATAAAACCATAATAAAATTATCTTTATAGTGCAAAATCAGCCTTACTTGGAATACCTACTTAATAATTTGCTAAATAAACAACAATTAAAGTTATTTAGTCACAGACAATAATTCTAAAAAATCATTGTTTTATGTTCTCTTGCGTTAATAAAGACCCCCAGTAAAAAAAACATCTCATATACCTGTCTTCTAAGTTCAGACAGCGACCAGCTACGGATTAATTTTATTAGTATTGATTTTTTTACTCGGGAACTACGAGTTTAAGTGACATTGTGGATAACATTTAACTAATTTTTGCTTACACACGTAACCCGGGGGCCCCGTATATTAAAGTATAAAAATGATTTTTGCAGGGGCGAAGCTACTGCCGTTTCAGCCGCAAAAATCATTTTTATACTTTGTTAGAAACATTAAATTACTATAAATGTTGATCTGTTAAATAACTTGTCTTCTATTATCTGTGTACTACTTCAATGTCTATGCTTTTTTTGTCTATGTCGCTGTTGCAATAAAATCTCCAACCCGACCGCAAGCGTTCTTTTAATTTAACACACAAAATAAGGATGTAAGCCGGGGGTGTTGGGGGAACAACCGACGATGAGGAAAACTCGTAGTACTGTAGTCTTGAGCTTTATAGACTGAACGTTAAGGCGCGTATTACAATGCAGCGAGTGATAGAGTAGCGAGTAACGATATAAACTAGTGCGACGCCGGCAAACCGTCCCACCAGGTGGAAGCGGCTGATAGCGATCGCGACTAGTGTATAGTGTTCCTTAGGAGCTTTCAGATACAGTCCCAGCAGGTGTGGAAGCTGTATCATGCCACTCGTAAGGTGCCTAAGTTCCCTAAGGTTGATTTCAGTACATTGATCTCACATACTTATACAATCTACAAGTAAAAGTGGTTAGCGTGATTCAGCGTAGTACAACTAACGCCATCTGTTATTGATTGGCGGAACTATTTAATGATCGATGTTACAGTCTCCCCCTCTGTCTACGAAGGCGACTCGACGAGGAAGACAGCAGAGAAACCTAGGAGTTCTTGGTTTTTGGTGACTTGGCGCGGAGCTTGGCTTGACGCGTGTCAATAGCGCTCGTATCATCCACTTGTTTCCTTGGTCGACCTCTTCTCCTAATCGGTTGGGCGGGAGCCGGAAGGGCGGCATCACTTGCACTTTGGTAACGGCGCAAGGCAGAAGAATGGTAAATTCCCGCTACAACGTTTGTTTGAGGATTAGCAATTTGGAATGAACAGGGCCCATGTCGTCGCGTGATCACATAAGGACCATCCCGCCTTGGAGCTAGTTTTGAGCTATATCCTTGACTAGACTTACTGAGGGTGTGTGTGTCCACCAGCACTAAATCCCCTTCCCGATAATCTGGACAAGGTTTTCTGTTCAAGTCTACGTATTCCTTCCTTTGTTCTTCTTTCATCTCTTGGATCTCCTTTGCTCGTTTTAAAGTTTCAGCCATCATAAGTAATCTCGGTGTGATTTCCTCGATGAATTTCTCATTCTGTACTATATCTCGTAGGTCATGCTCCACGTCATCAGGAGTTCTCAACTCACGACCAAATGTTAAGTACGCGGGTGTAAATCCGGTCGCACTCGATTTTGCTGTGTTCATTGAGAAGCGTATGCTTGATAGTTTATCAGACCAGGTTGTATGATCATCTCCTACTAAGATAGCGAGTTGTGTCTTCAGATCACGGTTTCGTCTCTCTACAGGATTTTTTTCAGGGTGATAGACGGGAGTGAACCCATGACGGATACCGAGACAA
Source organism: Hesperia comma (assembly GCA_905404135.1). Lineage (NCBI taxonomy): Eukaryota > Metazoa > Arthropoda > Insecta > Lepidoptera > Hesperiidae > Hesperia > Hesperia comma. Next base: position 5,241,737 of record FR990021.1, on the reverse strand, counting down.
AATGTCAGTTGTTGGATCACGCTACTTACAAATTGGGGGCCATTGTCACTAATAAATCTGCGGGGAGTACCGTATCTCAATATTATTTCATGCAGGAGCACCTTCGCACATTCCTCCGACGTCACATGTTCCAAGGCAAACAGCTCTACCCAACGAGTGGTCACATCTTCAACGATGAAGATCCAATTGTGATTTTCACGTGAACGAGGGAGTGGGCCAAACAAATCAAAAGCGACTACTTCAAACCGTTGGGTACTAGCGGTTGTTTGTACAAGTCCCCTTGGCTTCTGATTTGAGGGCTTATATCTTTGGCACTGTAGGCAGTTGCGTATATACGCTTCTATCTGGCCTCTCATGCCTTTCCAGAAGTAGCGTCGCGATAGGCGTCCTATGGTCTTTTCAACCCCGTAATGACCGGCTGTTCCATCGTCATGGTAAGCTGCGATTACGTTTGATTGCTCGTGTTTAGGTACTACTAACTGGCTGTCTTCGGTTGCAGTATCTGGACAGTAGCGATAGAGTAGTCCGTCATCCACAAGATACCCTTTCTTGCTCCAATACTGAGCTTTTTCTTCATTCGAACTCTCCAAATCGGCAACTATATTAACTATGTCGTCATCCTTACGCTGTGACTCTCTTATCTCTCGTTTACTCTGACGCGGCATGTCAACGACTACTGTACATATTCCACAGTCCTTCTCGGTTTGAGTGTCACATGCCGGGCGCGACAATGAGTCTGCGACTACATTTGTTTTTCCATTTATATATCTAATGGTTATGTCGTAAGGTTGCAATCGTAGAGCCCACCGTGCTAGTCGACCTGTAGGGGATTTTAGGGACATGAGCCATCGAAGAGCCTGATGGTCAGTCAAAATAGTGATCTTAGCCCCTTCTATGTATCCCCTAAATTTATCTACAGCCCACACTACAGCGAGTGCTTCTCGTTCGGTTGTAGAATAGTTCCGTTCGGGGGCGGTGAGAAGTCTGCTCGCGTATTCAACTGGGTGTTCATTTTCACCCTCCCCCTGCACCAGAACTGCCCCAATTGCGTAGTTGCTGGCGTCAGTTTTAATTATATATGGCTTCGACTCGTCCGCTTGGGCGAGGACTGGGGCACTTGTTAAGAGCTGACGCAGGGTATCAAAAGCAACCTTCTGTGGTTCTTCAAATTCCCACGTGGCATTCTTCTTCGTGAGACGGGTAAGGGGCTCGGCAATCTTAGCGAAATTAGGCATGAACCTTCGATACCAAGAGCACATTTGAATGAAAGATGTTAGGTGCTTCAAGGTTCGAGGATAAGGCAAGTTCATTATCGCGCTTATTTTTTCAGGGTCCACCTCCACCCCATCTGGCACTATGTAGTGACCCAAATACTTGACCTTGGCAACGCAGAGTTGACATTTGTCTTTGTTCACTGTCAAGTTGTATTCTTTGCGACTTGCGACTTGCTGTAAATCTTCCAAATGGCTCTTGAATGTAGACGACATAACGATAAGGTCATCAAGGTAGACTAAGAGTCTGATATGGCTAAGGGTTATGCGGAACTGGTCCATCATCCTCTGGAAGGTAGCCGGTGCATTGCGTAATCCGAACGGCATCCTTTTAAATTTAAACGTTCCAAAAGGGACTACAAACGCAGTTTTGTTCTGGTCTTCCTCCTTTACCTTTATTTGCCAGTACCCAGCGCGAAGGTCGATTGTACTCATAAAAGGAGTTGGTTTAGCGCTGTGCAGCAAGTCGTCAATTCTGGGTAAAGGGTACATGTCAGGAACAGTAATCGAATTTAACTGGCGGTAGTCAACGCAGACCCTAATGTTGCCATCCTTCTTCGTAACCATTACTACCGGGGCAGACCAAGGCGATGAACACGGCTCGATAATGCCTCGGTTCAACATGTCGTTTACTTCTCTCTTCAAGAGTTCAGTCTTTAAAGAGGACAACCTATACGGCGGCACAGATATGGGTTTGTGATTCCCCGTATCTATGGTGTGCTCTATTCCCATAGCCGGTTGTCCATTGGGTTTGAAGACTTCTTCATTTGTCTCCAGAAATTGGTTTAGGAGTTTTACGTCCACCGATGCTATATCCCATGAAGGAAATAGCGTTGAGTCCACGTCATCGTTAACGCCTTCGTTTTCATAATCCTCCAAATTATGTACAGCATCTTGATAAAGGGCTTCCATGACTGGTGAATAACCATCGAAGAGCTCAGTCCGTTGCCTTTTGTTAGGTGGAGTGAGGTTTATTGGAATCAACGGCCCATATTGTTGCTTGAAGGCGTGCTCAGTCGCGTTTTGACTTGGAAGGGACGGCGTCATGTGGATCTCCTCATGCCTGAACGAAGATAGTGCCACTTTATGTTGAAAATCAACGAAGCTCTCTTCATACAGTTCAAAGACTTCGTTAGGTTCTTCAATAAAATGCCAGGTGCTTTGAGGCAGATTAAGGACCATGTGTGCATCTTGAATAAAACCAACACCAAGCAGTGTGCGGTTTTTGCGTGATTCGGGTAATACCATAAATGTTGTAAGTATGGTACGATCGTTCACCTTGACTGGTGCTTTGGTAACTAAGACGTCCTGGTTCTTTTGTACGCCATCTGCCAATGTGAGGCCAACTCCTAGTTTTTGGAAGTTGTACCCTTTGCGTTTCAGGCTACAATATAAATCGTAGGATGCTATGCTACTTTTAGCGCAAGTATCAATAAAGGCAGCACCGGTTGTACCATCTACGTCAATAAAAATTATGGGTCGATCTCTTGAATCCGGAGTTGTTTCAATGGCGCAAAATCCGACATCTTTTACTGGCGGTTTTGCCTTAGTCTGGTGACAATTCATGCAATTGCTCCTGACGACACCGGGTGCACCGCATCCGTAACAATTGAACTTGGGAGCTGAGGGTGAAGGAGCTTGAGTTGTTGTGTCTACAGCTCTCACCTTTGGTGTTTCGGCTTCCTTCGTACTCTCCAGGTTCTTCTTCTTCCTGCAGTTTTCAATCGAATGCCCTGTGTTCTTGCAAAACTTGCATTTCTTTTTAGCAGTTGAGGCTCCATTGTTAGAAAACTTTTCGACAGGTTCCGCGTTGTTTTCTTGAAAGAGTTGTTCAGCAGCACGCGCGGCTTTAACCAGTTGGTCGAAGTTGTTGACACTGGCACGTGGTATCTTATCGCGTATGCGTAGATGCAGTAGTCCATACACCATGTCCAATTGCTGAACCTCGAGACTTTTTTCGACTGGGAGCTGCGCGAACAACAGACGCTTTTGCCTAATGAATGCTTCAGTGGAAACATTAGGTTCTTGCTTCGACTGAATGATTTCCGCATAGATTAAGTGAGCTTCCTTCTTCGGTGCAAAGCTGTCACGCACTCTTTCTTCAAACTCGCTCCAGGTGGTAACCTTATCCTTAATGCCTTGCCACCAAATGCCTGCTTCGCCCGTGAGGAGTAGCGGTAACTGTTCAAGCGCGTCCTTATCGGCTATGTTCTCGGCTCGCTTGAATATATTGACTGCCGCCAAGAAAGCTTCCACCATCTCTGGGTTTCTACGTCCATCGTAAGTGTAACTACAAGTCGTAAATGAACCCGTTTGAGAGGGTTTGCTCGATGAGGACAGTGTTTTCAGTAGTCTTTCGAATTGCTCGTTCGTAAAAGTCGCCATCTTCTCTCCTTTTCTCGCCTTTACTCGGGTAGTCGTCAGACGTCCTCCTCTCGTGGTGTAATATGTTGGTCCGCTTGAAGTTCTTAGCTGAGGCTTAGTACACGGAGAAGTGTAGATTTCTTCTTCACTCATCAAGTCGGTTGTTCTTCACGTTCTCTCAACCGTTGCACTGATTTTGCATCGATTGAGGCCACTAGTTGGTGCGCCAATGTAAGCCGGGGGTGTTGGGGGAACAACCGACGATGAGGAAAACTCGTAGTACTGTAGTCTTGAGCTTTATAGACTGAACGTTAAGGCGCGTATTACAATGCAGCGAGTGATAGAGTAGCGAGTAACGATATAAACTAGTGCGACGCCGGCAAACCGTCCCACCAGGTGGAAGCGGCTGATAGCGATCGCGACTAGTGTATAGTGTTCCTTAGGAGCTTTCAGATACAGTCCCAGCAGGTGTGGAAGCTGTATCATGCCACTCGTAAGGTGCCTAAGTTCCCTAAGGTTGATTTCAGTACATTGATCTCACATACTTATACAATCTACAAGTAAAAGTGGTTAGCGTGATTCAGCGTAGTACAACTAACGCCATCTGTTATTGATTGGCGGAACTATTTAATGATCGATGTTACAAGGACTTTTTCATACTTTAAAACACTTTTTCTATCGACTGTACGCGTTGAAAAAAGAAGGCAAACGTAATAACAAACTATAAATCAAATTAATCGTTTTCGGGGTCTAGTGGGACGGGTGAGAACGGGAATGGGAGCCAACGGGAAAAACCCTAAATGTTACGATAATTTAAAGAATCTCACCTTACAATTATCGAGTTTGGATTTTATGCCAATTTATTTCCCGAAGCGAAACTGGGTTAGCTTACTAGTTACGTATTCATATTTTCAACTGAATGAAGTACTGCGTCTGTTTAACTGTTTCACATAATAGTACATTACGATACGGTGCGTAAAGTTGCCCATTTTTGAACGGCGTGAAGTTAGCGCACGAGCGAAGCGAGTGCGATATACGCCGTTCAAAAATGCAACATTACGAACGAGTATCGTATAATATTTTATAGCACGAGCGACATAAACCCGCATAATTGTAGTTACAATAGATAATAGTTATGTCATGATTTTCTAATTTAATTTATTAATTTTGATAAAAGTATCTGATTTTGTATGAAAGGAGGTATTGACATATGAGTAACTGGCAGGTTAGCAAGAAAAGAAGAAAAAGATGACATTGGGTAATGGCATGAATGTAAATTATTATAGCGATTGTAATGTTGGGAACACAGGTTGGGAAATAATAAATGTGTAATATGATTAAAGTATAAACAGGTTATTTTCATTATAGTTATGATTTAATACTTTAATTTCATATAGATAACATATATTTTTAAGTTGTTACAGAGTTAAAACACTTTTTAAGTTGCGATGATGTTATTTTTGTTTTATGGTGCAAAAGAGAATTATAAAGTGTAACATGAAGAGTCAGATAAAAAAATACGAAAGGAATTATCACGAATTTATTAATGTTTAAATTTAAAGTTTTCTACAAGTTCACACAAAATTAGCAGTAAGCGCTAAGTTGGCAACACAGCAATCAGGTGTCAGTGACGTTTCGCTAGTGTCAAATATGGCGACTGCGATTTGTCTCTCAGAACAATTACAATTTAACAAAACTGGACAATAAGAATTTTTCAGATATATGTTGTCGACTCAAAATCTTTGTTTTTTTATGTTTTATTATTCAGGCAAGCACTGCACGAAATTATGAATATAGATTCATTTTTGCACGGTGTGAAGTTTGCGTCATATGCAATGAAAAAATGGGGTATTTAAGTCACAGCTAAGTGTGGCGTAAATGCGGGTTTAAGTCACGCTGTGCTATAAAAATAATTTCTACCCCCTTTTCTTTGAATATTGCACGCAAACCCTACTTAGTTTAGGTATATCTCAATAACTTAATAACTTTAATAGCCGTGTAAATATTGTAATTTTATAACCCCGTAAGAACATAAATACGTACTTACCTTGTTAACTGATTACTGTACTCTGTGTACATGTAAATTCATCTCCATAAATCATATCAAGAGACCTCTTAGATTTCCATGACATAGAAGATTTAGCATGAAAAGAAGGTTAATGGCTTACGCATTTACGAAAAAAATTCTTTACACCCTGTCAATGGGTAATGCTTTGAAAGCAATTGAACAGACAGGGAGATCGATTTATTATATAATTTATACCTAGTAAGTTTTGTTTCTTCTTATGTGCATTCGATACAAAAGTTGCCGCTGATGACCGATGAGCGGCGCCACTGTGTGCAATCAACTACGCGCTGTTTTCGAGCAAAATCGCTGTGCTCCGTGAAAAAACTTAAAAACTTCAAAAACTAACACTTAATTCGGATGGGCCAATCAAGTGATCTCTCAAACAAACGTATCAAACTGTTAACTAAATCATTTGGATCGAGGTGACGCTGTCGACGGGCAAGGTAAGTAGGCAGTATCTTTTTATCTTACCCAGGAACGACCAAAGGCTTCCTAGTTCCCTCTCCTCAAATATTCCTTCTCGAATCTCGCCAGCAAGCCTGGTCAAGCCTAACTGGTGTTCTTACAAGTCGATTCCATTATCCTTCTTGGTTCATTAATGCAGCTCTTATGACTTCAGGGGACTTAAACCAGCTTAGAGAATTTGGATGTGGTTTTCACCGATGTAATTATTGTAAATAGGTACTGATGCGTGTGGTAAAACTTTGTATTTCTTAATCAGTCCATGATAAGGATATTAGATAGGTTTGGTCACAATAAAGAAAATATATCTATTATATTATTTCAGGAAAGTATAACTTCTGCTTCGATGGATGCCACCCAGTGTGAGAACGAAAAATTAAGCAGTAAGAATTTATTATTTACCAAAGCAATTCCAAATTACAAAATACCTGTAACCACTGATGGACGCTTAGTGTATGGCTGCACGGATTGTGGAGACAAGTACATGCTTAATTTTTTTACTGTGTCTTTATAATTATATTCTCAAAACCTTTTTTAATTTAGATCAACTATCTATTAGGTACCAACTATGAAAAATAGTTAAACTACTGGGGAAAAAAACTCACCAGTTGAACGGTTGTAGTAAGTTAAGTAGAAAGAGCCGTAAGTTCATTAACCTATCCTACTTCCTAGGTACTAATATTATAAATGCGAAAGTTTGTAAGGATGTGAGTGAAAAACTACGGAACGAATTTTCATGAAACTTTGCAGTAATATAGCTTAGACATCGGAATAACATGCTACAACCCACTAATGGCCCACTACTGAGCACGGGTCTCCTCATTACTGAGGAGGCCTAGAGCATACTCCACCACGCTGCTCCAATGCGGATTGCTGGAGGGGTTAGTGGCCAACCCAGTGTCGAAAGTTTTCAAGCCGCCCGAAGGCCTCCGACATGGCTTAACGACTGCTATCAATCGATAACAACCGGGACCGACGGCTTTACGTGCCCTCCGAAGCACGGAAGCGCTCAAGATATTTTGCCACTAGCGGTCACCCATCCGACTACCGACCGCGCCCGCTGTTGCTTAACTTTGTCGATCGCTTAGGATCGACGCAAGCCACCGGACTGAAATGATGAGCGCTTCGGAATAACATAATTTGTTAAAATTTATAGAGATTTTTGATGGGACTAGTTCCCCGAAGCGAAGCAAGGGCGGGTTTACTAGTAGGTATTCTATAAAATTGACGTATGATAAAAAGCAATACATCGTTATTATGTAACTCTTATCAACTACCACTCTCTTTGTTGAATGGAATGAAAAATCTTACGTGTTTATTAAAAAGTAGAGTCCAATTACATATTAAAGCAAACTAGCTTTCGACTATCGTCTTTCCTACACTATAACAATAGATAGATATTGTAAGCATATTAAAGTAAAGGAGTAGGAGGGTGCACATGTTACAGCGAGAGGACTCGCAACTCGCAAATGATATTTAATAACACGATTTGTACTCGTATTTGTAAAAATGTAAAAATGGATGTAAAGATATGTTTTAACAAGAGGACTATTTATTTCAGTATCTAATGACCCCTGTAATAGAAAATCTGAGGCTGTCCTTACAATATATAATATATATATTTCGGAGGCACTTGTCAGGATGGTGGTATAATGCTCCGATTATCAGGTTGTAAGGTGAAAATAAAACACAGTGGGCGTTCAATACGTGTCTTCATGATTTAAATTGGGTTACAGGTTACACAGTTTAACTTAATTTGATTAAAGCTTTTAGGTTATGTTAAAACGTGGTACGACTGAAATACACTTAGAGAAACGTTATGCCGTCGGGCATAGGTACGACGCAGTATAGGATTTTATTACAAAGTACACTAGTTAACTTAATGCGACCGTTCAGCTCGACGTCTGCTCGAGAAGTCCCCGCTCTTCGTAGCCGACTCCACAGGTGCCCTCTGTTGGGTTCCCCCTCCGATATCCCATCGAGACACGTTTACAATTCGTACAGTGTTGCCATTTAAATTACAGTTCCGGATTTACGTTTTATTCAAAGTTTAATGATTAATTTAGTTTGATTTTAATCTAATTTTATTTCCGTCTCCGACACGGCCATTCTGACTAGCACACGTCCTCGTGTGATGCCTTTTACTTTAGGTTACAACAAAGCTCTAATTTTATTTTATTCAGCAAAAGCTACTAATTTTAAACGAGACTACAAATTTAATTTGAGCAACAAGTTTTTAGATTACTTAAAATTTCTTTGATTGAACGCCAAGTTAAAGTTAAGTTAAGTTAAGTTTTTGTTTAAAGTTTTTTTTGCATTTATTTTTAGCCCTAACTACCTACACTCCCGCCGCGCCGTTTCCGGTGTCGCTATGGAGAAGAAGACGGCTAAACAAACTCCATAACATGACACTTGTTTAGAGCAAAATTACCAAATTTATTATTAACGCGGGTTTGTTTTTAACGTTTAACGCAATACGTCGTCGTACAATCGTTGTAAAACTGGATGACTCGATCGGCTGTGGTGTCGGAATTTACCTGTAACAATAAACACAAACGAAAGTATCTCTTAAAGCTCGGCCCTTCCTGACGTAAGTGGGCAGGGAATAAAAACAACTTTATCAAATCATTAGAAATTTTGAAAATCATAACAGATTATTTCTCTCAAAGGACAAAGCTGACATGTCGATCAACACCCATACTCATTCAAATAAATAGGAAACTCATTGAAATATTGCAGTGCTCGCACCCTGACCTCCATCCGGTTCTGATCATCACCCTTATAACCTCCATCCAGTTACAAGCAACAACCCAATAGGCAACCTTTATCCAGTCATCCCCGCATGCAACCTCCATCCGGTTACAAATACTACACTACCCAGATGATCATTTCGAGCTTTCATCAAAAATAATCTTAAAAAGGTTTGTTCAACATGTCGCTTTATTTATCCTATCACACTACAGATTAATCCAAAACAAACTAAATTTCTCATTAAAGCTACTTTTCTTAAAAAGTTATCATTTCTCAAACAGGTTGACTTATCGAACGGTACTCAAGCACAATCATGCACTTCTCTCAAAAATAACAACCGTATACATAGCTCTCATCTGCATGCAACTTCCATCCACCAATGACAGCACAGAATACTTCTTTCCAGTGCTCGTATAAGGGCCATGCATTTTTCAAAGTAACAACACCATTCAATTACAATTTCAAAAGTTCCGTTCGACAAGTTGACCGAAAACTAAATCTCTCAAAAATAGTCTTTTACCAAGTGAACTACGTCTCGAAAAGAAAAATTAATTTACTACTTCTTTAAACTATTATAAAACAAGTATGAACGATACAGATCACCTGTTTCGCTGCGTCCGATCTGCGGCTGCCAGTTGCCAGAACTTCCTCCTTCAATGTCACACGAATGAACTCCAGGAAGCCCACGAGTGCACGCACGCAGCCGTCGATTCGGCTCCAGACAACACATGTGTAACCTGCGTGTGCTGCTGCCTGTGCATCCTCGAAAACTTATCTGAAAACAGAACGATGCACATTGCATCGTCACATGTGAGATTACTTCAAAACTCATTGGTTTCACAAGGTAAACCAAAACCAATCGAAGTGTGCTGCACTTGTAAAAATAATTGGGGAACTGATTGTACCCAACTGCTACTTTAATTAAAAATTTAACTGAACTTCCGATATCTTAATTGTTATCTTTTGTCATTGTTCATTAATTGCAAGACACAACAAAAGGTCATATTTTCACAAGGAACGAAAATAAAATGGAAGTTATAAAACTCCAACACACCAGGTGTAATAAAATAAAAGTCATACCAAAAACGCCGTTTCACTTTTACCTCGTTTCATGTTACCACAACTAGGTGATGTCACCCTTGGTTCCAGACAGGTACCAGACAAGGTCCCGGTCTCCAGTTCCTTATAACCTAGAAACGCTTCCCAAACGCATCATAAATCCGACGTAAACACTTACGCCGACTTTATTTATTTCGAAAATATAATGACTAAAGCGGGTAAGAATCCAACTAATTCGTCTGTAATAACTCTAACGACAATGTTTTGGATCATTAGATAACGCTTACACAATATTTAAAATTAACAATGAACTACGCGGGTATTTAGAATATCGAAATTATTTTGTCACATAGTAAATAAAACTTTGAAAATTGTATTGCGTTTCACTTTTAAAACAACTCGAACTAATGAGCAACTAATTCGATCGACGTCACCAACGAACAACCAAACCGTTCACTTAAAAAAAACTAGCTTACGCTTTTATTGTTATTATTGTTGTAGGCTTTTATTATCGTTGTAGGTACTCGATAAATGGAATAAATACTTCATCAAGTTGAGCACAAATATAGCATCTATTTTGTGTGTGTTTATTTTTCTCCAACTAATCCTTTTCAGCGATAAGCGGCGCACCAAATTATCAAAAACCAAAATAACTATCACGAACATTACACGTTTGATAAAAGTCACTGCACTGTACGTCATATCTCGTTATCAATTAAAAATTTTACCAACACGGAATGCATAATAAAATGCCTGACCTCAAACGTTTCTTTCTTTTTCGACCAGACAAAATCTATTCTATGTACCCTCTTTATCTTTAGGAATTTTATGAACTTAGATTAATTATTATTGTCACTTCGGAACATAATAATTTTACTTTAAAATGACTCGAGTTACGTTACATTTCGATTAAATTAAATGAACAAAAATGCTTACCCAACCAAGTACCATTGTTATCCAATAACTTTCATCAACTATTATCTTCAAGGTATCTCAAAACAAAGCATGAATCAAACCCGTGGCCTGTGGCTTTTCACTAAGCCCAACCAACAAACTACGTTTGTTACACGCGCATTCTTCCGAATGCCGTACGGGTCGCACGGATTCCTCCGTGGTCTAACCTGGACCCCGACCTCCGCCAGAGCCACCCGCGTACCGCGTATCCACGGTCTACCTTAAAGCAGTTTCGCATCCACTTCAAGCAGATACCGACTTCTACGGACTACGGCTACGAAATGGACCCCGACCTCCGCCAGAGCCACCCGCGTACCGCGTATCCACGGTCTACTTAAAGTAGTCTCGCATCCACTTCAAGCAGATACCGACTTCTACGGACTACGGCTACGAAATGTCTACTGGTACGGTCCGACCAGCCGAGCTAAGATTCATCGCTATCACTCTACTCAAATTCACTTTTTATATCACAACACTTCAAATGGTACTTAGCTCTTGGGCATTCTAACAAACTAATACCACAAATCTACCCACATTAAACTTCAACAAAATGATCGCATGATAAAAGCGTGTTCCGATGTTATAATACTTGGTTAAATTACCTACACTAAAATCAAAGGGTGTAACTTTCCCTTCATAATAAAAACAGAGGTCATAATAAAAACGATTTCTTTTGTTTTTCAGCGATTAAACATCAAAATAAGATTACAATGAGGAGCGATTTGTTTTAATTACGGAGCTGCCTTAAATGATTTTATTACCGGAAATTGATGTCTTTATTTTTACTCACGATTATCAAACAAACTACACACACACAACATAGTTTACACAAAAATTAAAATTTAAGCAATGAAATTGTATCACCTCAGACGTAATGGAATAAAAATAATGCCATACCCATACTCGCTGTGTTACTTAGCTTTACCAAAATTCGACGCCACATTCCATCCATGCCATGTGAGATGTAATGGCACATGTCAACTCGCTTGCCATTTATGAATCCAGTTCTCATCTGAAAATTGCTATCTGAAAACCTGGAAATAACCTAGCCAGCCATGTGTGGGACGTGAAGTTACATCCAACTTCTGATTTCGGAGGCACTTGTCAGGATGGTGGTATAATGCTCCGATTATCAGGTTGTAAGGTGAAAATAAAACACAGTGGGCGTTCAATACGTGTCTTCATGATTTAAATTGGGTTACAGGTTACACAGTTTAACTTAATTTGATTAAAGCTTTTAGGTTATGTTAAAACGTGGTACGACTGAAATACACTTAGAGAAACGTTATGCCGTCGGGCATAGGTACGACGCAGTATAGGATTTTATTACAAAGTACACTAGTTAACTTAATGCGACCGTTCAGCTCGACGTCTGCTCGAGAAGTCCCCGCTCTTCGTAGCCGACTCCACAGGTGCCCTCTGTTGGGTTCCCCCTCCGATATCCCATCGAGACACGTTTACAATTCGTACAGTGTTGCCATTTAAATTACAGTTCCGGATTTACGTTTTATTCAAAGTTTAATGATTAATTTAGTTTGATTTTAATCTAATTTTATTTCCGTCTCCGACATATACGTCCGTACAATATATATAGATAGGTAAGTAAACTCATAAAAACAAATACAAATAACATTTCACAAAAACTCGGGCATGCTCTTGCATACCTAAAATGAAAACAGATTCCACAATTCCGGGTGAGCTGTGAAAATTAATAGATATTCAGCGGGTAACAATAGCATTAATATGAATGCAACCTTTTACTGAAAATACATAATCCGAACAAAGTGATTGAAATATATTGAAAGCCCAAAATCAAGCATATTGAAAGATTCATTTCTAAAGTTGCAAAGTTCAATTTGGTGGAATTCATTGAATACTGAATTTCGTAAAAAATATAAAATTATAGGATAGGATTTCCATTAAAGAATTTTCTGAGGAAGTTCTATAGACCGCATTATGGTCGATAATAAAAATAAACTTCAAAGCTCTTGGATTTATTGTACTTTAGAAACTGATTTCAAAGTTTTACCGACTAATAGCTTATAGGCCCCGAACGTTAACGACAATTCCTCGGAGTAAAACCTATTTATTTCTAAGTACCTGATGGTAATCGGCCCTCGCTTCGGAAAACATTATTTAGATTTACAAATACGAAGCAATAGTTCTTTGCTCGTTTTATATTTTTCCTAATATTCGTAAATACTACATCCACTTCTTGAAGCAATATTACTGAAGCTTCTTTTGAACAGACTTCAGAAAAAGAGGTGGTCTTCAATTCGGCTGTATTTTTTTTGTGTTACCTCATAACTTTGCACTAGATGAACCGATTTTGATAATTCATTTTGCATTCGAAAGGTAGTTAGTGTTTCATGCATAACCCATATAATGCGACATCTGATGGGTAATTTCTGTGTTATCTCTACATGTCGATTTTGAATTTGGTTTTTTTTTAAGTAAGTTATTATTATTATCCAATATGATTACAGTTTTTTGGCATTATAATTAGAGAGGTGATAATATTACTATACAATACAAAAACTCTTCGTTACTCACCTTTTTACAATACTTAGTAAAATGAGTGGAATTATCGCTGAAAGCGATCTCTTCCAGATAACCCAGTGTAGGGAATATAAATTAAGTACCTCCGACATTAGGTGGGCCATCTACATTTGAGCGGCGTAATGAGCCGTTGGCCTAGAATCTAGGCCCTAGATAGTCATTATGATTAGGGTAAATGCGTGCCGTGCTACTGCCAATAGTAAAAATGCTTCCAATAGGTAATTTTTTTATGTTAAGTTAAACCTTAACGATTGTAAGTAGTAATCTAGACTTAGGTGAGCGCACTAACCTAGTAATAGCCTGTTCACTCTTGATTTGAAGATACGCACATTAAAATCGACGACAACACCGACGCTGGCAATTTATTCCGTCCCTTGAATTGACGGGAGTTGATTGGAAATGAAAAGTGTTTTTACACTTCAACGTAAGAATGTGTAACCCAGGCAATTGCGTACTCTGTCAAAACATGTAATCAAGTTTTTGGTAATAATAATTTAAAAAAAACAGGAAAAATTTAATTAAGAGTTAACATTTATCTCCACTAAGCCTTACATTTTTACGAGAAAATATTATAACAAATTATCAGATCTTCAAATGGCTACAAAATTGTTTATTACAGTGTCTTCCTGTGAGAACAAATCAGATCGTGCGAACAAATAATTGAAGCTTCATTATTTATTCCAGTGTACACGGGTAACGCTTTTAAATCATAGGTTTTAAAGGGAAATTACGCCTCCAGCTTCTAGCTTTAAATAAACTCATTCCAATTTCGGTTCGGATAAACCACCTCTATAACGTCGCTTGTCTGCTGTCAAAAGGAGAACATCAGATTTGGGCCTGGAGCGAACAGCTTGTTCAATACCCTCAATTAATCTTGCATATTTTAATACATCCATTTCATATTTAAAAATCTAGTTACATCATATCATTAAAACATTATACTATGATGAGATGTATGATGAGATGTGTGCACTGTGCATAAGACGACTATGTTTCATTATTCCATCACTTTCCGCAAAAACGGAATATGCACAATATGGTAACAATATCCTCGATCTAAAAAGCGATGTCTCATGCATGTTCATATTCCAGGCCCAAGATCCTTAAGAAAGTTGCTGGTCTCCTTTGACTCATCAACTTGAGGAAAGACAATCGCATTCCCGAGTTGAACCGCCATACGAGAGGTCCTGGGTTCGTTTCCCTATGGGAATTTATACGATGAGGATTAACTAACGCTTTACACATACAGGAAATCCTAGCGTGGGGCCGTGAATGATGTGTAAATGATGAATCAGTCAATAAACTCAAAACGTTTAATAAAATTATTAAAATGATAAGTATGATAAGTATTACTATTAACAACTACTTCTGTATAAATAGTAAAATGCTCACACACACTCCACTCCTACTTGTTGCTCATATCAATGGGCGGCAATGAGTAGGTAGGTACTTACTGTCTCAATGGCCTGTTTGCTCATCTCGTATGCCGACTGTAATATAAAACAGACGCACACATTTGCTATATTATTATTAGTTTTAAATTGTAACTTTTATAAACAACACAAGTGTCTATTATAAATTGAATTAGATATAGCGTACAAAATCCATACATTTAAATTAAATTGAAGTGTGTGTGATTTTAAAATATTATTTTGTCGTTCAAACACAACATAGCAAAATAGCAATTTTATTGCTTACAAATCTTCGTAAGTCATTTTTTATTTCAAGTAGGTATCTCACTTTATGCCTGTTATTAAAAACTAAGAAATATCTATAACTATCCGCAATACCTAAGTTTTACATCAGAAACAGTTCCATTTTCATATTCAAATTGGGCCCCATATCCGTTACAATTAATATTTCTACTTAGAAATATTTTTAATTTTAAGCTGTAAAAACTAAGTTTTATAGACGAACATGCAAAGAAACAAAAGCTTGAATGAGAAGTGTTTAAGATTAAATCAAGTGCACTCAAGGACAAAATATTCTGAATATAAAGCAGTACGTATGTATACACGGTCTCCTATGTTCCCATTCAAATAACCCGACTCCTATTACAACTTTGCCGAGGACACGGAAAAATCCGACCGTGTATCAATTTAGTCCAAGTAAATAACATATTTACGATCCGCAACCTTGTCAACAATGTCATAAGAATTGTTACATTAATTGTAATTTTAAATTGCAAAAAAAAAGTTGTCATAAGTAGGTACCTAGTTAGAGGGTCAAACTTAAAGGAGGTACTGTTTTGTTTAATTTTAAGACTTGTAAACCTATGTGGACAAATAAAGGAATTTGAATTTAGATAATTAAAATGTTAATTAAAAGTCATTTTCAAGTTTCACGGTTGTTTCTTCTTCTATAAGGATTAATTAATATAATTAAGTATTTGTGAAATACTGTTATCAGTGAGGAGCCAAGTAAAGTTGCGAGGCGAGATTATGTCAGATATGTACAAATAGTGGTACATTAATAAAAAAAAAAATACAACAAAAATAATCATTATTAAATTTGTTTTCAACACACTTGCTCGTAAAGTTGCTATTTTTTCTTTAGTCTTACGCCCGGAATGCGGTTTATTACACAGTAGTGCGTTTTACTTTTCATTGCCGCACTAGTGTTTTTCTTATTCCACTTTTTTTTTAATATCCGTAAAGAGGTTGTTACCAAAAGATTTATTATTTTGTAAATAAATAAACTTGTTGTACTTAGTCAAAATCTGATAAGATAAGATTATACTTCATCTAATTATCTATTAAAGCATTTAAAAAATACAATATTTTAAATCATTAATTACCGTAAATTCCTATTAGAAATACATAATTATTTAGTTTAATATATTGTGGCTGAATAGCGGTGCTCTTTGCCTCTGGACTTAACCTGCGCGCCTGCGCGCGCATAGTTATTCAACCAAAGATACGGCGCGCGAAAAAATAAAATAAACCTCGGCGCCATTTTGTGCAAACATTTGTTCGTTTATAATTTGCTGATTTGTGACTGAAAAATGTCGATACCTAATTGTTTTTTTCCTCGCAAGTGTGTTGAAAAACGTCGTATGATACGCGTGCGCTTTGTTCACTACAGTCTTGGCTCTATTACAGCCCTCGCCTAGCGGCTCGGGCTGTGCAATACCGCCTCGACTGTAATGACCAACTTCGCGCACTTACATCATAATGTACTATTCTGGCAAATCTCACCAAAACTGAAACGACATAATAAATTGAACCGATTTTTTTATATTGCCATTCTGTAAAATCAAATAACTCCAAGCTAATATTGTTAACCAATAAAAAATGGCCACAAAAATGTTCAAATATTAAAATTAATGGCTTCCACACCCACGCTGCTTCTTTCTTAGCCAACGTATCGGTTATCATTATTAAATTTTAGGTTACGTTTTAAGTTTATTGCGTTAATGAAGACCACCAATAACAGTTTTCCTCAAATATTTTCCATGTACAGACATCAATCAGTTACAAAATTGATATAAAACGACGGATGGATCTAAAAAGCTGATCTTTAGAAACTCAGTGGACAGATTATTCAAATTCATGTTTCATATCAATTCAATTACGTGAATAAATGATACAAAAATAAAACTATCTCGTATTTGTCCATCCCTGAGCAATACGGTTCGCTACGGAGAGCTTTGCCGTTTTTATGCCAGCTTATATTAAAAATACTCGGCTTTGTATAATACGGATCATGTTCACTCTATCGATATCGTAAATAAAACCTTTGACACAAAAGAATACCGTCGTTATTGGATTAGGTAGTAAAGTTTCGGCCTGCCTTGGAATTTCCTTTATATTTAAGCACAGACAATATAACTCTATGAATAATGCTCAGTCAACAACGTAATTAACACCAAAATAGTGTGTGTTAAAAAGTAAAGCTATTTTCCGCCCTATAGAAGCTATAAATACTTCTCCTCTTTGGTACGCATGCTTTTGAAGAATACGTAGGTAGGGTACCTACGAGTAAACTTTTGTCATTTGAAATTACTTAAAAATGGAGGTCAATTCTAAAGACAAGACAAGAAGAATAGGACACAGTAGGTTGTATTCACTCTCGGTACTAAGCCCTTATACACAGTCGATCACACAATAAAAAATGCACAGTATTGTCCTTAGGCCTTCCAATGAAAATTATGTGCATCTTGTAGCTACATACTACGAGTACATGACACAGGGGCTACATGACACGTACATGAGACAGGGATGTGCATGCTAAAATAGCCTTTTTGGTTGGTACCTTTGAAGATAACCTAATTGTTTGAGTCCCTGGTAGAGACATAGAACACGCGATCCAGATGTCGACATGATTACGGCAACTGGACATGTTTGTGTGGGTTCTAAGTTACCTTCGGTCAAGTATTCTATGCTACGCAAGCTAACAACACTAATATGGTACCTTTGTTTGTATATAGGCTGTTCTATATGCACAATAATAATACAAATATGGACATGGTTGAGGCTGTATTGTAACTAACTACGACAAATTACATGAATCTAAGGAGTAAGTAATCGTTAGTACGTTAGTATATACTTTTATCTACGTAGTACGTTAGTATATACTTTTATCTATGTAAGTAATGGAGTAAGTTTAGTATTTGGATTAAACTTCAATAAATATTAATTCACGAAATGAAGTATACTCAAATGTACTTGTTTGAATAAAATATGAATCCTACTAATATTCCTACTTTTCCTACTAATATTATAAATGCGAAAGTTTGTAAGGATGTGAGTGAGTGTGTGTGTTTGTTACTCTTTCACGCAAAAACTACTGAACGAATTTTCATGAAAATTTGCAGTAATATAGCTTTGTTAAGATTTATAGAGATTTTTGAAGGGACTGGTACCCCGAAGCGAAGCGAAGGCGGGTTTACTAGTTTAACAATAATTTAAGGAAAAACAACTTGAATGTATCAATAGAAGTAAAAACCAAGTTCATTTTCATTTCCATAAAGGTATTTTTATCATCCTACACCGTCCTCATAAATCAATCAGCGTAATTTTAAAACTTCATGAAATCAAGTGTCGGAAGGAGTTTTGGAGATTATCGTTTCGAGAGACAGGAATTTGGTGAATACCTACTAAGTGATAACTGATTTACCTGATTTAAACTTCAAACACAAAATCGGCTTGAACTTGTATACTCCACCACGCTGCTCCAGTGCGGAATGGTGGAGGGGTTAGTAGCTAACCCCAGTATCAGAAATATTCATGCTGTCCGACATGGCTCAACGAGTGCTATCTATCGATAACACATCGATATCGATGGCTTTAAGTGCCTTCCGAGAGCACTGAAGCGCTTAAGAATTTTTCCTCTCATGAACACCCATCCAAGTACGTACCAACCACGCCCGCAGTTGCTTAACTTTTTCTATCACTTACGATCAACGCAAGCCGCAGAGCTATAACACTTCAAACACAAAATTACCTACAGCCACCTTATTCTCACAAGTTAGCGTGGAGTAACAAAATCCAGATTATATATGTATAATAATCCGGAAACCTAATAAATTGTAGATACTACGTAATGACATTACATCTACGCCTTGCTACGTCGTAGGGATAGTAACGTAGTTACGTAGCGCTACGAGTTCGTAGCTGGAGGCTCGTAACCCGATTACCTGGACGGGCAAATGACCGGCGGGCTACGATTTTCTCGCTACAACAACTGCATCTTGCTCCTTAAAAAATGTTATTAACAATAATAAACTAATCCACATACCAGAAGCGTCGAAGCGTCGCAGCTAAGTTTTAGTTAAATTAAATTACGGTATAAATAAAAAATATTTTAATCACATAAAGAATTGATGTCAAAAGAAACCAACTGATGGTAAGTGGTCTCCGTCGTGTAAAGACTCGAGAAACAGCAAGGTGTCAATGAAATTCCGACTTTAAAGTATAAGTCTTTATACATATTATTCAAGATCAATAGCGCTCCAGGAGTGGTGCGCTTAACTAATTAGCCTCATCAGAAAAATAGGCAAACCATCAAGATTTCACTCTGTACGGACTTATTGCAACTAACGATGCACCATAAGCACACTAAACCTTGAATGACTATGATTAGTCGCCTGTGGTAAAGGCGTTTATGTACTCGATCGAGCGGCTGAATCGATTATATAATGAGCCAACAGTATAAACTGTGCACATAAACCGTGACAGCTCAAACACATTAAATTTGTTGTTGACGTGTTTCGCACAACACGACGAACGCGCCAACAGGCGGCTACATAAACACGAGTTTCGATTTGGATTTGCATACAGATACACAATTTTCGATTTAAATTTGCATTTTAGTTACATTCTCTTCTCGTAAGTGGTGGTCTAAGTAAATTACTTAGCTTCTTTAGCACAATACTAAGGCACTATAGGACACTATATTATAGGTATATCTTCTCCTACTACCTGTCTACTAAAATAACTCCTCTTATCGTATCTTCTTCGGCATAATAAGCTCTTATATGTATGCATCAATAATGTAACTTTTAAATGACAAAGAATTTCAAAGAAAATTACTACAAAAAATAAAAGATAATTATAAAGTTCATGTTATCTTAAAGTAAATAAAAACATGTTTAAGTATAATTGTTGTCTAGTTTAATCATTTTAAAACAAAGTCTTAAAGTACCTGCCGCTAAAATATTAAAGTATCAATAAAGGTTTATGCAAAGTGGATTTTGCGAGTGTCTGAGCTAACAGAAATCCGATAAAATCCGCACGTTCACTCCAATGAAGGAATGACGTCGAAGAATGCAACAAGTTACGTTGTTAAAAAATAAATATCTACGTATATGAACTATTATTGGTAAATATTTATTTCCTTTCATACCACGTTCACTTCTATACCCTACTGATTCTCAAATTCAAATTCAAAATAATTTCATATAGTTAGTAATAAATGCTTGATTTGTGAAATTCACGTTTACGTCACTAAATTCGTGTAAGTATAAAAAAGTAAAAGTTGTTACTAATATTATGAATGCGAAAGTAACTTTCATCGGTTAGGTTTTCACGCCTAAAGCATTAAAGTGAAATTTTATAGAGGCAGAGATGACCCTGGGAAAGCACAGGGTACCTTTTACTACAAAAAAAAAGAACTGAAGTATAGAATAAGTTGAAAAATAGGTTAGCTCTTCCTTCTGGCTCTCTCTTGGAGTTTAGATGTACCTACATAGGCTTCGGCAGCCACTTACGTTCAGGTGGACCATCTGTTGTTCGTTGATTGTTAAAATAAAAAGGTTAGCTTACATTGGGTTACATAAGATTACCTTGTTTATAAGTTATTGTTTCTAGTAAAGACTTGATTATATTCACGACCTATTTAATAGAATCCTTGAATAAAATTAAATAAAGATAAATCTGAGATAATGATTTTAGTATTAATTTCGCCTGTTGAATTACAGAATGTTAAATATAAAAGAGACTAAAATAAATAAAATACGTCATCTATTCCATTGCAGTAGGTACTGTAAAGTAATAAAAACTCTTGAATAACGAACGAGCATATAATTTAAGCTGCGAATAATTCAGCACAGAATGTTGGAATGTATTTGAAAAGTTACAATACATTTTCATTCGGAGAGTTTTTCGCAAATATTAGGACGATTTGCACACAGACATTTACTCGTTGATAGGAATCGTATTTTATTAGAAATGGCACTAACAACAAAATTCAATCACTAACCTTCGATTTTCTAATCAATGCCTACACATACTCGTAGGTATACAGTATGGTACAAATACCTTACGTGTGTCTTTGTACAGTAGGTAATAGTTTATACTGACTTAGTGGCGTCGAATTACATTTTTTTACTGAGGGCCCCTTTCACAATCTCCAATAAAGCGTTAATAAATTACTTCCGAAGTAACGTATAACTGTCAAGTAAACCCTAATTGGCAGACTATACGACAAGTAAGTTTCGGGTCAGTTTATCATGATTATTATAGTGCTATTCGGACGTCGTGAAATTCACACGTGAACTTACGGATGACTTTAACTGATGATTAGCCCACTTTTCACATCATCATCATTGCCTCTTCACTCACATGTCACTTTCATGGTGGTCAGTTTTGGCGTCCGTTAGTAATTTTCTGCATTAAGAAAACTACTTCCTAATTCAACGCAATAACTCTTGTGGATGTACGCCCTTCGCAATACAGGAAATCCTAATGCAGGGACGTTAGTTGCGTAGAGTTTGTTCAGTTATTTATTGTCACTATCCCTCTGCGGTCTAAATTCGTCCGTAATTCATTTTATAAAAGGGTTACTCCACGATCTAATGAGATAATGTTTTGTAACTACTATTACTTATACATAAAGTTAAGCTTTATCGTGTTAATTTAATCTGTGTACAACCTCAGTATCCTACTGTTGTATGTTGTTTGGATTAGTACCTATATTTTTTTTCGTAACTATTTAATTATTTGTTTAATATGTTTTTTATTTAAAAGAGGTTATAATCCATACTAATATTATAAATGTGAAAGTGTGTTTGTTTGTTTGTTTGTGACTCTTTCACGTCGCAACATGGCTATTATATGGCATGGTTTATGTGTGTGGGGATAGTTAGGAGGGTGAAAAGTGTCGTAGGCTACTTTTTACCGCGGAAAAACATCTCATTCCCATGGGAAGATCGATGTTTTGTTAGTTGCTACGTTGCTAGATATTTAGTTCCGGATGTTGTTAATAGATGGCGTTAGTAAAATTCATTTGCAAGTTCTGAATCACGCTATCAAATACGTGTACTACATGTAATTTACTTATGTCATAGGAAAATGTTATATTATCTGATGTACCAGTATATCATTTAATAGGCTACTGTTTAGCCGAGATTCCTACGGGAGCGGGACCTATGCGACTGTTACCTACGGGTCCCGAAGCGAAGCGCGGGCGGTTCTCTAGTAAGAAATACTTCAATATAACCATAAGTCGCAGTGACGTCGTGGGGATACTTGTTCCCCATGCCCAGACACCTAAATAATAATAACCATAAGTCGGACAGGTCATCTGCTTTCTGAGAGCGACATTTGTATGCGCTGCCTAAGCCATTGCATTGGCGTTACACGAAAATTATATATATACTGTAACGATAAATTGTTTCTATTAAAATCATCACATTATACCTTTAATGTGGAACAATATATCGATAATAGTTAGCTTTAAATACAATCTTCGTTTTCCAGCCTCCCACGCGATCGAAGATGCCAGCAAAACTTAGTTACATTAATTATAATTTACAACATTTATTAAGTACTTAATATCAATCATAATCACAATTACCGTCCTAACAGAGATTGAATATCTTTTGAGATCAAAGAAGAAGGATAACACAATTTACCACGTTGATTAAGTTGATACAAGTTGGCAGACTTTACGTACCTTTGGATACTCTTCAGAATTATTAGATAAATTCAATCGACACTACACTTGGGATTACAACAGTATGCGGTACTGGAAATCAATGCTTTATTTAAATTTCTCTTTACTGAAGACCACATCAAAATTACCCATGACATCAAAAGTATTCTCTTGACTTATACTTCCTTCTTTCCGCGGGTTCACCCGCTTGGAATTCGTTTAAACTTCGCCCCCGTAGGAATTTTTAAATATCCTTACTTAGTGCTTACTTAGTAGGTAACATCATGAAAGGAGCGCGTGTACCTTTCAAGGTACACTAATAATAAATAATAACTAGGTATAATAAAATAGCGTAACTACGTAAGTAATAACTAATACGTAATGTCGACGTGCGATAAGACATTAATTAAATCTATGACTGTACAATTTCTATTTCTACCAAATTTATCCAGGCTTCCAAGTACATTTAAAAATAATTTTGGTTAGAAGAAATGTATTCGCCAACAATAACGAATGTTATTTAGTAATTCCAAAGCCAGCCGCAAAAACCAACATAGTTCGTGAAACTCATTTATATTCATAGCGGGAGAGCTCAAACAATAAAAAAAGCTTTAAACTCACTCTTGTTGTTCTCTAATTTTAGGCCCGATATAACAAATCAAGCTATTTAAATATTTATGGGTTTATTTTACGCTTTTCTCACGCAAAATTTGCATTGCTTGCATTTGACTCATACGTACAAACATTGCAAGTCAAAGAAAGGATAAATAACTTTTTAGAAAAAAATAACCGACTTCAAAGTCGAGATAACTCAAAACCAATCGCCAGGTGTCGCTCTAATTTATGAGGTACCACATGAAAAGCACTACCTTTCGAACAAAAGAAGCAAAGAAATAACAAGTAAGGAACCTTAGACTTGGCTGAACTTGGTGTAGATCTAGAGATTACATTACTTTTTAGAGATAAACAAACAGCTCTATCGAGACTTGGCTACTTTTTACAGAATGTTAATGGTGCGATTAATTTGTTTAACATAAAGTAGGTATTATGCCGGAATCACACTGATATGTGTGAATCCGGCATTAGTGGTAGTGTTTCAAGTACTGAAAGTTATTATTCTCTTTTCATATCCTATTCTAGAGGGAGTTTCTCACGAAACAGAATGGACGTTGTTTGTCAGGCAATTTGATGCGGTGCCGGCTTCCTACCAACTAGACCTCTTAATGAATTTGCTTTCCAAAGTTTAGTTCACAACCAATTAAGTTCCCATTAAAAGTACCTACATCACAATGTAGACAACTTTTGAGTTTGAATTATAACTAACTTATTGGTTCAGTTATGATTTTTCTGTTATTTAATAATTTCACTGTATTCAGTGTTGTATAACTACATTATTATAGAAATAAAAAGTGAATATTTTTTTAGAAAATCATACCCCCTTTTATGTCAGTATTTAAATCGAAAAATCGATAACCGATAAATGTGTCTGTTCTTTACGTGTACAAGGCTTGTAAGTACGTATTATGTAACTATGTGTAATGTGTATGCTTATGCTTTCCTACTGTCTCCCTGCAAATAAACCTAAAAATAAGAAATATCTCGATAGATGTAATAAAGAGTGATACATATTCAGGCTACTGTAACATCTAAACGCTTTTAAATCTGGAGATAAATATACCTATTATAATAGGGTAAAACTTCGTATAAATGTGTACCAAACTAGTGACTTTCGGCTGGGCTTCCAATCAATGGTATGACCAGCTAAAGCAAACCCATCAGTAACGCATTTTCACCTTTTCCGAGCAGAACTATAAATCACTGGTGAATCGAGAATAAAGTCAAAGAATCTCCTGTGAATTACGGAATATAAAGTAAGGCAGCAGAGTGAATTGGATACTGGGTAGCCGAGGTAACGACGCGATTGTGAGGGGCCCAATCTTGTTACGGCGCTAGTTTGACGCTCCTACCGCCACCGTCCTACTCAAATATACCTTTATGTCGTTTGTTGAACGTGATCAACATGTTTCGCTTAGTTTAATCTAGTACTTGGTTTGTTTGGTTTTGTTAGTGTGACAAATTCGAATTCAAGTGATTTATTTCGTTTACTCACTGAGGGTCAAAATTAACAAAAACATTCATCATTTCGTTAATACCTACATATATTATACTACCTACATAATGTAGAGCTACATTTACTTAATTGCGTTAAAATTAATTACTGATTCAGGAATCAGTTGCAAATTTCCATCTAAACCCTCATGTCTCCAAAAGACAATGCCCTACTCTTATCTAAACATCGGCTTTAAGTATATCTTGAGAAAAGAATTATTTATAACGCCGAAATATGCAAATATTAAAGAAATAGGTAGGGTAGGTAGGTCCATTTGACAATAATAGAAAGGATGGGAATAATTAAGGCGGTGGCCATTTATTACCTACGTTGCTACATAATATTATGTATATGTTTTAATGTACATTTGTGAGCTGTTCACACATAAAACTGAATTTCAATTGGTTTAGTAGCCTCTAGATTCAAAACGACACAGCAACATCAAGCCAGGATTATTGTAACATCCTACAATCTTACCTTACGTTACCTTACGTTTGTAAAGTTTTATTACGTGTATTATTTATGGTTAGATGTGATCTGTGTGATACAAAAAATGAATATTGTAAATATGTATCTCAAAATTGTATTTTTTTTTTTTGGCTTATATTGGCCCAATGAAGACACTTCAGATTTTTTTCTGAAATATCTCCTCTGAAAAAACAGATAATTTACTATTTTATTACAATATAAATACCTATGTAAAAGTTACACAGATAAAAGCTAGACTCATAGTGCTCTGGCTGCTACCGACCTTGTAATAAGGCTGACAAGTGGCACAATTACCGTGTATCGATTTGTTCCGCAGCTCCGTCACCGCACTCGGTCCCACGAACCATCCTCATCCCATTGCCATGCAAATGCATTATTTACATCATGATTTCCATAACGCTTTTGCGACTTATAACGTTTTTCTATTTAGTAGTTATTCTTTAGAATTAAACAAGACTCTGATGTTTATCTATCTAAGCAAGAACGTCTAGAGGTACAACATACGCATACAAGGTCAAAAGTTAAATTTAAAACGTACCTAATATTACTTTCGAATTACTTTTTAGTTTTATGATCAAAGAAAGTGCTCAAAATGCCTTGGAGTTGTAAGCTTTAGCGTTTATGTACACGGATAGATTTTACAGAGAAATCAGGGACCCAAATCTGTTAAGCTACGTACACCCAGATCTTCAATGCGTTGAGTTTAAATAGTTGAAGTAATTTTACAACAATATAAATAACATTTTAACAAAAAAATTACTTCAACATCGACTAGCTTATAGAACCGTCAACGTAGACGAAGTCAATTAAACACGCAATATTAAGGGTACCTAACTCAAAAACTACTAGTGCGATTATAAAAGATATTAATTAGATTATAAAAGTTTTGAATACATTGAAACGAATCATCAAATCGGTTCATCACTCCACTAGTCATTTGAAAACCTCCTCCTTTTTAGAAGTCCTTTTATTTAGTTATTACTAGATACAATAAAGATCGTAGCGGTGATAGCTTAGTGATTTAGAACTCAGCCTCCTATTCGGAGGGTCCGGGTTTGAATCCCAGGGCACGCACCTCTGACTTTTCGGAGTTATGTACGTTTTAAGCATTTAAATGTCACTTGCTACAAACGGTGAAGGAAAACATTGTGATGCAAACCTGCATGCCGGAGAGTTCGCAAAACTCAAAAGTGTGTGAAATCCGCCAATCCGCACTTGACCAGCGTGGTGGAATATGGCCTTAACCTTCTCATTCTGAAAAGAGACCCGTGCTCAATAGTGGGCCATGATGAGTTGAGATGATGATGATGATGACAATAAAGATCGTTATCCATCAAGTGATTGCTCTCTAGACTACGCTGTAAACAAGTTTTGTACACGTTGAGATATATTTCCTATGAGGAAAAATTAAATAAAACAAATGGCCATATTAACGTCATTTACAGGATAATCGCGCCGGCGGCTGAACGGACATCCCGTTTGAATTGTAATGCGTATAAATGAGTACGAATTAGGTTTCATAATCCATGTTATAAACGTTCATCTTCAGTTAATTACCCAATTTTTTCGACTACCTTCGGAGAGTTGCGTTACAATTTATACTTGACAAATATAGGTAATGTTGTATTTTCATGCTTCACCAATTTCAAATAAAGGAGGTGGTCCTACAATCTACATTCGACACTTCTTTTTTTGTATGTCCAGCGAACTGCGACATAAAGTCCACTCGTTCAGAGGTTAAACGAATTAGTTGAACTTAGTGGGAACTTTGTGACCTCATTTTGATATTTTTTTTATACTCGGAAGCTGGTGTTGTCATATAAATTTGAGCAAAATCTGACGAGTAGTTTTTGAGTTATCTCTCAAAATGCGTGCTTTTTTTAATTTACGGGCCTTAAACTACTACGACTTTAGTATTTTAATAAACAGAAATACTGAATCGTGCCCAGTTTTAAGGTCGAAAGAAGGTTAAATTTCTCGGAGAAAAGTAAAATAAAGATCTAACATTACAAAGAGCATTCCTTAATCCTTACAGAGAATTTCATGAAATATTCACATTTTCTGGACATAATGTTAATTGGTTGTAGGTTACTTGTGTTTATTTTTTACATTTATACGCATAGCATTAATATTCATGTTCCATATAAATATATTTGCGTCAATCTTAACCAGCGGACGTGGTTAGTTTGATGAGTGTCCACTAATTGGATAACTTACTGAGTGTTACCGTGCTTTGGAGGGCACGCAAAGCGGCCGGTCCCGGTTGTTAACAATAGAAAGCAGTGGTTAAGCCATGTTGAAGGCCTTGGGCGGCATGGTTGCTTCGATACTTGAGATGGCTACTAACCACCCCACTAATACACACTGGAGCAATATAGGTAGTTGGGTATGCTCAAGGTCTCCTCAATGGCAAGGAGACACCCTTAGTCAATAGTGGATCGTTAATGGCTTGACGTCAACTCGACTTAAAGAAGTAGGTTTGTACCTAAATATTCAAGAAATTCTCTCATTTACGCGTACATTTGTATCGCTCATGTATGACGAATTTTTTTCAGACTTCAAAATGGAAAAAGATCTCAATTTATCTTTACTTCTTTTTTTCATCCCTAGCTTCTTCGTTTCAAACCAGATAGGAAGATACGAAATATAATAAAAAACTTATAACAGCTGTGCTCCAAATAATCCCAACAGTATTTTTAGTGGCATCAACGCGGTATGCTATCTATCTAGCTGGTATGGTATCTTTTTATTTCACGTATAACTCCCAGTGCCCAGTTCTGATTATTGAACTGATACACATCTTCTATGCTATCTGTGTTGATACTCTCCCCAAAAAGGCAATATTAATAGACGTTATTAACAGTATCTCGGTATTATCCCCATCCATTTATTCCGAAACCTCTAATACCAATATTATATCAACAAAAACCCAAAAAATGTCAATAAGTCTTTATTCGCTCTTAATTTCCGTTATTTCTCATCTTAATTAAGATTTGTTCCGTTGTATTAGGGCGGGTAATTCGCCTGAAGCCGGACAACAAAGATTTCACGGCTCGCTTCACTCCAGCGGACTCGGTTCTAATTTAATACTTTGCCGGACGTCGGATATGAATATGTTCATCCAACCAATATGCCCACTAAACGTTTAATAAAAAGGTTACAGCTTGGATGTATTCGAATTATAAATTCGCTGAAAGCTCCTGAATCCTTCAATTTCTCTTAAACCCAATTTAT
Organism: Hesperia comma; assembly: GCA_905404135.1. Classification (NCBI taxonomy): domain Eukaryota; kingdom Metazoa; phylum Arthropoda; class Insecta; order Lepidoptera; family Hesperiidae; genus Hesperia; species Hesperia comma. The sequence continues at coordinate 5,213,041 of FR990021.1, read as the reverse complement.
TAATAACTAGACTTTCATTTCCTTTCCATGGATGTAGTTAAAGTAAGCTATACCAAACCATCCTTGTTATATTATCTTAAATATAAAATTCTTGTGTCACAATGTTAGTTACCATACTTCTCCAAAACGGCTTAACCGATTTTAGTGAAATTTTGTATGCATATTCAGTAGGTCTGAGAATCGGCTACTGGCTATTTTTTATACCCCTAAGCGATAATGGTTGTTCACCCTTAACATTTTTTTTTCAATTTTTGGACAAAATTTTTTGTTTTTATTTTTCTATAATGTGGCATTAAAAATACATCCAACCCAAAATTTTCACTCTTTTATCACCAACCCCTATTTTTAATAGCCATTTTAGTAATTAATTCATTTTTCATCAAGCTCTACCAAGAAATAATTTATATGGCAAAATAACGTTTGCCGGGTCAGCTATAAGTACCTATTATATATAAACACAGTTTTTCCCATTTAATAATCGACACTAAATCATTATAGACAAAGTAATTATTTATTTGTAGGTACACAAGTAACCTTGCTACAAATAATACACGTGGAATCATTACCTACTACATTATAATGGATATAATACTCGTTAGGATTATTACGTGTATTACTTTTAACGATCGTACCTACGTTTGTACTTTAGATACCTACTTTAGCTGTCCAGCAGGTTCGTAATAAAAGCTATATAACAATCATTGTAACAATTAATTATTCAAAGATACTATAAAAACTATAAAAACAAAAATAGCAAATAATCAGAAAACTATTCATAATCACTAATCGTCTTTGTCTAGTAAAATTGTATTCCTCAACTGCTAAACAGAATTTTTTCATTACGGAATTACGAAAATATAAACCAGCATAATTATCACATTCCCAATTATCATAAGTATTACATTACATTGCCAAAAAGGGTGACCTGGGTTCAAACTAGCATGCACCTTTAGTAGTACGCACCTTTCATTTTTCAAATTGTTGGTATCTTAACTTTCAACCGGCCAGTATCAATAAAAAAGAAACATCGCGAGAAAACCTACATAATTTATCGAATAGTGCTCCGTAATGTTCTCAAAGATACCAAGTTTAACAATTCGCACTGGAGCAGCGTGGTAAGCTCCAGACATCTTTAAAAAGAATAAAGTAATTCTCAGTAGTGGGCCGTTAATCAGTTGAAATGAAGTTTTTACACAATTGAATAGGATTTTCGTTTAAAGACTCGACGGTAGGTACAGGCCGACAAAACAAAAGATGAAGTTTTAATTTTCCTAAGAATTTGGAAAGTTGAGATTGTTTTCGATAATCAAAGTGGCTGCGGAGGTCTGAATCTGAAGGTTGAGCAGAAGGGGACAGAAGGACTGTGGGCGGGGCCTCTGACGCAGCAACAGGTCGCGGCTCCAATGGATCAATACGGATGCTGGGAGCTAGAGATGTGCTGGATCGTTTCGAAGTGTTTTGATATATGAATTTTCGTACTCGATTAGAGAAATGAACGGACAATTAACGATTATTTTCGATTGTATGGGCGATATTTTATTATCTTGACGAATCGAATAAATTTCAACGCGCACCATTTAATCGCTCATTCTTTTCAAATAAGTAAATAAATGCTGATCAGTTTTATCATAATGCAATCATTTATTGTGTGAAACCTTATTCTAATGCTTTGGCCGCTAATATGGGAAATTATGATTTTCTAACACCAGGATCATTAAAAGCCTTACAAGAGTCTTATCGTTCAAATCTATTAGAGATTTTTAAAAATCTTAATTTTAAACTTACTTAAAATTAGGGAGGTTGAAGATTAAGGCTTAATCTACTTTGCAAACCGTGACCGAACTTATTTGACGGTCTTGGTTTCCCTTAACGTTCTTCACTCGTAATAACCATTTAGGATCAGTTACAAATTGAGTTGGTTAGTAACGATTCTCACAATATCTAATACCTTTTTTTTGTAGTTGAGTTATAGATTTTTAAGTTATTTAAACATCATTGAGTACTTAGATATAAAGTATGGATTGCAAACTAAACAACTCTTTAGCCGTGACCACGTTCGACGAAATATCGGCATACAAAATACAATGCCATGGCGTCAGTATTGTCACATCTCCTCTTTTCTGGGCATTCCAATCGAGTTGTGACTTGAATTTTACTCTAATTATTATCTTTCGAATACTCGAATTTCAAATGCTGTAAGAACATCACTATCAGACATGCGCGCTGCTCAGTGAAAGCACGATGCGGTCTGTGATACTGCTCGCTCTGTTTTTATTCTCCCCAGGTATGTCAAAACAACATTTCATTTCGATTTTGTCAAGATTTCCCATGTTCCACACACGACTCCTTAAGTTCACATGCTCAGCATAGCGTCTCCAAACCGCTATGTCCAGAAAATGAAAGATTTCTCGTAATTTTAACAGTGCACAGAGTTTTATTTAACCTTTAGTAGGAAGAGTGAAAGACTTGTCTATGGATCACACTATGGTTTTAGGTACTAAGTAGGCGTAAATTTTTATAAAATAGGTTCATTATAGTAAGTGTCCAGTAAGTATTAAAGTCGTACTAAACTCGATCAAACATACACTCATGGTTACCCATATAACTCATAATGAGTAAGTAATCTTCATCAACGTCCTCATCATCATCATATGTTAATTGTTACTGAACGGTGTCTGTAGGTGTGTGAAGATATTAGAGAAACTATTATTGTGGATATTTTTTTAACAAATCCTTGGCATTTTTAAGATTCTTGTTTGTTTGTCTATATATTCAGTCCCGCTAATTTTAGAAACGGCTAAAATAATTTGAACGCGATTTTTGGAAGCTTGAAGGAACATTTAATTCCATTTCGTATTCGTTTTATTTCGTTTGGGTCACCTATCTATATCAATGGGTTTATCTATATCAATTTAAAGAATTGTATTTAAATAAACATATATATTTTCATGTGTGGTTACCTCAGGAAATATCGGTTAGCCAAAGCGAAGCGAGGACACTAGTACCTATGTGATAATATTTTATCAGCACTATATCGCTAACTGCCGAATGTGTCACGGTTACCAAATTAAGTAAATACCTAAAAAATACAAAAAACATTGACGAGTATTTTTTTGCCTTCTTGGCTAAAACAAGTTTATAATGACGTTATCATGTTAGGTCTACTAACAAATGTAAGTTGACGAAGAGCAGAAGTTATTCATACTGATCACCTTATTGAAAGTTTGTCCTACATTCCGATCAAACTATTGAATATTATTCCTACATACTGATCAAATTATTGATCGAGTTTATATTGCTCATATAAGTAGATCATGCGTCTTTCAGAGAGCGAGGGCGATTTGCTACGAGACAGCGTCCACGTGACGTCAGCAGCCGCTAAACCCAACAATGACTTGTGGTGCCACCGTTGCCTCGCCAACGTCATACACGACCGCTGCGGGAGCCTACGGCAAAATGATACCTCCTTTATACATAAATGTAGCAACGACCGAAGGATTTGTATGGTAAGTTTAAGTCTAATTCAATCAATCGACCTCGATCGACTTTAGGTACATCTAATTGTTTAAACAACCATCGTTCGAATGAAAATTCCCTTTCGAACTAAATAACCTATGATTCATACCCCTTCTTACCTACATATTTTATATAATAAATTATTACACGCCTCGTAATTATTTTTCCATCTTCAATTTATTTTATAATGTTTCACTTAAAAATGTAGGTACCTATTGTATTTCAAAAGGCATCTTTGGTGTTTTGATAAAATTTAACTAATCGGGATCAGTAGATTCGCTCATTTATTTTCAAATTCTTCAAAAAAGGTAGACAATTCGACATCAAGTACAATCATTTTCCTAAGTTACAATTTCGACCCCACACTCGTTACATCACTAATCGATCGTCATACTTTCGTGCAGGTCAAACGCTACGGTTACACGACATCGAACGAGAACTACACTACAGCCTTGCTGATGTGGGCGTTGGAACGGAACTGCACCAAGCACTGCGAGCCTGGCTGCATCGTGATCGGGGAACGCACCAAGGTATACTCCTGCACCTCCTGCTGCACAACTTCCCTGTGCAACTATGGCTCGGGCGCGGACAGCGCTGCCAACTTCACGCCGTACCTTCTTACCGTCATATATTTAATTGTATTTATATTATTTGACTATGCTCAATGAAGCATTGATTTTCTGCAATTTGGAACGGGTCGAAGGACCAATATATTGTATTCTTTTGAATTACGTTCTGGTTCTTCGAAGTGAAGGTTGGTCAATCATACTCATGAATCGACATGAAAACATAGTTCGTGATGAGAAAAAGCGTGCACTTCAAATGTCTGTTTAAAATAACGGTTTACCTATATTACATATCACATAAAATTGCATCATGGTGTTGTATCACCTATTTAAACAAAACTTCTGCCAAAATTCACACACATCACACTCTAGGTGCACCTGTGTAAATCATGATAGGACATTGATATTTTGTTTTTGTAGTATTTTCACAATTTTTTGAGTTAAACTTTATCAATATGATTCCCCTATTTATCTAAGTTGAAGGTGTTTGTTTCATAACATAATTAAATTACTGTGTATGGTGACTAAATTAATTTTAAATATTTTTAAAAGATCGAATACGCTTTTTTTAACGTATGACTTTTAATAATTCTGATCACAGCATGGTAGATTCCTGAATCATGGATCAAAGTACAGAAAATAACGCTGTATGATTTTTATGATAAATAAAGGTTAATTAAAATATAACTAAAAAATATTACTTTAGCCTTAATAAATTAAGAACTTTATTGTTAAATAATGAATGCACTCTTCTAATACCTATGCTTACAAATGAGCAGTGACTTTGATCTACAGTATTCGAGATCGAACTTCAAGTACTTTAGTACATAGTATCTCAATGTTCAATCGTCTATATCTATAGGGGGTAGTGCGAGCATTTTGACCAGTAATGATCATAATTACCGTCTTCTAATCAACAATTATGTACCAAAGTCGGTACCCACTACAAATTACAATATAAATATAATGATTATTTATAGGTAGGTAGGTTGAATTTTATTGTAATTATATGTTAAACAACTTAGATACTGCCATATTACTGACAAGGGCACCAATTAATTTATTATTTTTAAGTGTCACGGAACTGATAATTACGTTTAATCGCTGTAAGGCACTTTAATTTCTAATGATAGGTTTAGTAGACTACCTAATGATTTGGTTAAAATTTTGAGCTTTTATCATTGAGGTACTATGTAATTTAATTCATGAACCAATAAATGTTTTATTACATTTATTATGAGTTTATTAATAATATTCGTTGGTGCGTCTGTTAACGATCGTGTCTTCTAAACGACTTGTATAATATACTTAATATGTATTAGGTATTATGTTTATGGAGATGATTAATAATTCATCTTATTATGACTTGACAGTAGGTATCCGATGACGTAACCACAGAAAACTTGTTAAACAAACCTATGGAACGTGCAACGATGATGTCCCTATAAATAATATTATTATACTTACTCGGCTTGATTTCTATATTAGAAAAAAGTCAAGCCGCTTCTTCTATTATCATCAGCCAAAGTCGTATACAGTCGTACAAGGATCTTTTGGCGCGTGGGTGACAGAGACAGTGCCTTACAGTTTGCCTGTAAGACGCTGTCTCTGTCACCCCACACCACACGCCAAAAGATCCTTGTAAGACAATACTTACATAATTAGGTATAGGTACATTTAACATCTTCCAATTTTAAAACTATAGGTAATAAGCAATGAGTAATAAGTATAAAATAAAAACTATTTACCAGAAAAAAACTGTTTTATTTATTTTCGTGTCAATTAATTAGATCGTGTCAGACTTTCACCTTTTCTGCAGCTTTTCTACGTAAAAGTCTACACGCCTATCAACTCGGAAACTCCGGAGTGTTTCTTTTCAAGACAGATTGTAAGGGTTCAACAACCGCAGGTACCTATTCTACTTGATCTGAGAAAAAATCGCCACTTTATCTGCTATCTTTTCACGCAGAATGCAATTTACATGATTAAAATGTTTACCTAATATGCATGCTGAAATCCTACAGAGGAGCGCGATAGTTTATAGGTAGGGCATTAGTGAATTCTAAGTGACATAAAAGCAATCACATATAATAATATAATACAAACAAATATAATCGTTATCTGTTTGGTGTGTTACGATACTGCAACTCCCACTTATCTGTATCTTAACAAAAAAAATCTTAACGGAAATTTTCCATGTGTGCCGCTCCTTGGCGTGTGACTTGAATTGAACACGAGTTCTATGGAAAATAGTTAACTTTGCGTTTATTTATGTAATTATTTATGTAATTACCACAAATCATTAGGGAAACCGCATTCAACTCGGTCAAGTATTTTCTGAGATTAGCTACAAAACCGACAAAAATTTTAAAAATCATTACCTTGAGGTACTTATACGTAAGTAGGTAAACGTGTCCAGTTTTTTATTTTTAATTTCTGAATTAAGTAGTAGGTAAGGAGATAGGATCTGTCGGGAATCTGAATCGAAATCGGAAATTACGAAATTAATGTCGTGGCCACATCGTCGATTGGTTCTGCGAACTCTATTTTGTTGCTGTAGTCTTATCTTTGGCACCTAAATAATAAAATAGATTATTTATTAGTTCTGGGGCAGCCTTACCTACTTCAATACTCTTAATAAATAGAAAAATCCAAATTTTGTCATAAAATTGGTTTCATTTATTATGTAGTAACTTGGTGAATATTTTATAACCTCAACCTGGCGATGTATCTTTAAATATACATATTTAAAAATACGTTTTAGTAGAGAAGCTCGCGGTGTGCATTTGTAAATACATACAACAAAAACAGTTTTTATTATTCATAAAAATGAGGCACGGACTAAGAAATATATGTAAGTACCTAATTGTATAGAGTATATACCTACTTCTTATGTAACAATCACAAATATAACAATTTCTAATAGAAAAGCACTAAAAAGTAAAAATTTTACCTTACGCTGCGTAAGTAGACGCAGTTTTGCGGTCCGCTTTTTTGCGTGCTACCGTCAAAATCAATGTTCCCACCGACGTGAAATAATTTTCTATCTATCGACCTACTCGCTGAGGACAGCGGGACCGACAACCTGAAAATGGGACTTATTAAATGCTCCTTATTTTTTTCACTTATTAACTACCATGTATTTTATTTTAGTTTATTATGAGTAACCACCTACTATTCATTAACTGATTGACTTAACCCAGTATTGACTTTAATGAATCATTATAATGCCGCGGCATTTTAACTTTTAAATGAATCTTAATAACCGACTTAATGAAAAGGTCGTATAGATATCATCTTTAAAGTAATGAAAAGGTCGTATAGATATCGTCTTTAAAAATTAAAATAATGAAAAGGTCGTATAGATATCATCTTTAAAATAGTTTTGTGTAAAATGGTACGGGAGCCGACGATGCTAAAAGTGGATTTACTCGAGCGTCAAAGAGACCTATTGGGTTGCAAAGCTTAGATGATAAGAAGAAAAAAATGTTATATAATGTATACCTTTTCATCGGTGGGTGAAGCGGCTATACACTTTTAATTATGTAAAAAACTAATGTCCATATGGACATACTCGAGCGCTTCAGATATTGATAGCATCAATGTTCTAAGTATTTTTAATAATGTACTATGTTAATCTGATCGTTTGTTTGATGGGGGTGACCATACGTAAGGGTTGAAAATGAGAGAAAAAATCTAATCAAGCAAGTCAGATTTTCTAAGGGGGTGTTAAGTGAACCTAAAAAAAGCTCTCATTCAATAATCTGACGATTTCGATGTGACGCAAACTCGCTTCCATTATTATAATGTGCAAAAAAAATTCGAACATATATAATATGAGGCTCATATTTGGTGGAGGTACTTAACTGGGTACAAGGTATCCCCTGTACCTTAATCTGACGCACTCGAGTAAATCCCAGATTCCCCTCTTCGGCTCCCCAGCTAAAACCTGAGGCTATAACATATTTCAATGCCGTTAGTCCAATAAGAAAATCGGTACACATCTAATAGGAGTCGGCTTTATCTATGGGCTATCAGTAGGTAGGTAATATAGGTAGGTAATATAGAGGTTTAACTTATTTTTGTAAACATGGAAATATGTAGTGCCTAAAAATAATTTACGGGATTTGCTAGTGCTCTACGCCTTTCAGGCTTAGGCTTGTCAAAGGAAAGCGTGGGCGGCTCACTAGTATTCATAATTGAGTGGTCGCATGTCGATAATCGTTTAAGTAAAAACCTTTATGAATTGTAATAAACCGTTACATAATTACTACTTACTACTAACAACCAACATTACGTAAATATGCATGAACTTGATATAAAATATGAATTATGTTACCTAAGCTACAACAATTGATAGGTCTATGAACAAATACACTGAATACCTACAAATTTTTCATACCGAGTGCTTTAATGTTACCTATGTACCTCAGTAAGTACCTATGTACTTTCAGTTAGTAAATAATAATAATAATTTGCAATAAGGGGTTTGAAGGTGAGGAAAACAACATTTATATAAGTTAATTTATTTATGAATAAACAATGCACTGAAATAAATGCAATTCCTAGTTTGCGACCTAGAATATAGATATAAACTTCATAATTGGAATGACCTGCAGTTAACATCAAATGTATTATTTACGGCTGGTAAAGTATTATTCAAGGACATTACGTTAAACTTAAAATATTGCATTTTATTTGTATAAATAATAAAGTAATTTAGGAAAGTTGTCCGCAGTCAGCGATAACAATTTTCTTGGATGGCTTGCCGGACTGGGAGCCGTAGCTTTCCACTTGCTTCACCACATCCAGGCCTTCAATCACATTTCCGAATACGACGTGTCTGCCGTCCAGCCAGGATGTCTTCACGGTGGTGATGAAGAACTGGGAGCCATTGGTGTTGGGACCAGCGTTAGCCATGGACAGGACTCCAGGGCCGGTGTGCTTCAGAACGAAGTTCTCATCGGCAAACTTCTCACCGTAGATGGATTTGCCCCCAGTGCCGTTATGGTTCGTAAAGTCGCCGCCCTGCAGCATGAAGTTGGGGATCACGCGGTGGAAGGTGGAGCCCTTGTAGCCGAAGCCCTTTTCGCCCGTACAGAGGGCGCGGAAGTTTTCGCAGGTCTTAGGGGTGACGTCAGCTTTCAACTGAAACAATACAACAAATTCTATTAATACACAAAGTCCTCCTTATACCAACAATAGGATTAGTATCGTGAGAATTGCACTAATGACTTATCGATATCTTGTTCAATGATGACTCATATGCACTTCTAACCCTACAACTTTGTTTTACTTTTATTCCTTGTTCAAAACATTGTTTGAAAGTGGTTTTGAAAAAGGACGTTAAAAAATTATGCGGTAATTTGCGCAAAATGAACATCTTTAAGGCAACAGACATCATATCGTTACTATCAAGGCTTTATATGAAACGACCTTCGCATAGTAATTCTCGGTCAGCGGGAGGTAATTATAACTACATATAAATAGTATAGGTATGTATAGGTACAGAAATGTGGCTAGATACTAGATATAGGTGTATACGCGATATTAGCACATGTCCATGATTTTAAGATAACTTAAAAGTAACTGTATATATACCTTATAAGCATTTATCACTTGAAAATTATCAGAAAACACTCAGTGCATTGGTACGAAATAGCGTGGTCGGTCAATCACATCACGCCGGCCGGAATGACAACTCCCCAAATAAATTGTAAAGTAACAAATTACAAATTACCTCAATAACGATCCTTCCCAAGGACTGCCCATCGGCAGTAACATCCATGAAGACTCGAGGTAGAGCCATTTTGATATATTGTAAGATCCGCTAAAATATCCTTAGAATCACGGCACAGCACAATGACGATGCGTCTCTCGTCAAGGCAGGGCGGAAATTGAAATAGACATAGACAACCTAGATAATTCAACATCCTCCTCTCCTTGCTTCCATAAATGGCAACACATAAACTCTATTGTTTATTATACTCTACAGTCACATCCATAGAGATCACATCACATCGCGTCCCGTCACTGCGTACCTATATATTTAGGGTTGACGCACATTTTTGTTACATTACTCACAGTCTAAAACTAGTTGCATTACGTAGCCTCCTTATCCGTGTATTTTTTATATGAAACGAACATTTAGCAATGTAACGCTCAGTTTGATCAATGCTTACGCTCAGGATTGATATTTTATAAGACATTTTTTAACTTAACCATAGTCCATGTCCATAATACAAAGCTTATGCAAAAATTATGTTTGGAACATTCTAGTAGACATAGGCTGAAGAATGTGATGTTCTGTTATCATACTTCTATTATTAAGAAAAAAGATGCATTATCCCACAGAATAACCGTTACGGTCGTTACAGAGTTACTTTTTTATTGGTTGACCAGGAATATAAAAAACCTCGCCATATTGCGGTAAACTCATGGAACTAATTTGTTATAATGGCAACGCTTAGTTTCTAAACGTCAATCGTAAATAAATTGCTTGTCAGTGAGTTTGAATGTCACAGTATGTCTCATGTTTGTCTTTTAACTTTGCATGTTTAATTTGTGCTAAAATGACAAAAACTGTTCATATTCGTGAAAGAAAAGTGGTTTTCTATGTGCTTAAATAACATTTCGTATAAAATAACATTTATTTCCCTAAATAACATTTCCGACATATTTGTCAAAATGACAATAATAACATGAGCGTTGCTATAGTAAACTGTTGTCTGTGCTATTGCCATAAAAAAGAAAACTTTAGCGCCCTCATGACAGGTTTTCTATTTTTCTGGTCAAGCAATACATTTAGTTATAGTAAACCCAACTTAAGATTGAAACGAAAGAGGCGCTGTCGGACGCATTTGACATTCATTTGACCAATCATTGCACACTAGTAACTGACAGATGAATGACCACAACATAGAGATAGGAATATACTTAGAGACCACAACGTATTTATGAATGACTTTTCGTTAGTTCCAATTTTTGCCATTTCAGAGATAAGTTGGGCGCACTGTACCCTATTATCTCTATGTTTTTGACACATTTTCACGGATTCGATGTTCCATCTATGATCTAGAAACCATGGAGGATAGAACTAAGGAGAGTCATCTTATATGGGAGAAAAGTTGAAAAAGTGTCCAGTTGTATGCGCTAAATAACAGTTCCAAAATCCTCCACTGGTGGCGCTGGTGGATTCACAGGGTATGGTATGAATGTATCAATCGTAGATGAATTGATTGAATTGAAGTATGCCGAGTTAAAAAATTTAATGTCATTATCGACTAAAGTAGCATGGAGGATATCCTCCATGTAAAGCTCTACGATTGCTACATTCATACCATACCCTGTGAATCCACCAGCGCCACCAGTGGAGGATTTTGGAACTGTTATTTAGCGCATACAACTGGACACTTTTCATATACACAGATGACCCTCCTTAGTTCTATCCTCCATGCTAGAAACATCAAAGTGGTGGCATTAGCATTAGTGATAGTGACAACTGACACTGTCAAAGTCAAGTTATAAGTTATAACCAATGATTATCATAGAGATAGGAATATACTTAGATAGAGACGCCCTAATCCTTAACCTCATATGAAATTAGCTGGTTGGTGTGTAGCAGGCCGGCCATTTGTTATTCACCCTTACAAATGACATCTTATGTCAAACAAAATGGTTAATAAACCCAAAACTATAAAATATATTAAAATAGGCATTGATAGGAGGTGTTGTGGTGTCTTTTAAGCAAAACAAAAACATTAAAACACAATGAGGTGTGGTATACTACAATGCGGAGCCAGGAAAAATAAATTACACCCAAAATTAACAAGTTACAGCAGGGTGATAGCTATGTCTGTGGGTGATAGCAGGTACCAGTTTTCGTTGTTTGTTGAATATCTGAATGATATTGATATATTATGTTTTTGCTGCATGAAGATCTGTGCGAGGATTACGTAGGCCTGTTAATGTTTTGTTGGGTTTTACATCATTATTTTATATATTTGAGTAGCCGGTTTGTTTACATATCAATGACACTTAGGGTAGAAGTGTTAAATATCGATATTCGATATATCGATAATTTAAAATGACGCTGAAGAAAGTTGAAGTAATTGTTTTTATTCAATAGATTACCTTCAAATAAATCGTTAAAAAAGAAGTGGCTAGAAATAATTGTTCCAGAAAACATAAACCCTCGTCTTGTTGAAGTATTTTTTTGTAAAAAGAAATTATAATTATTCCTCTGTTATCTTATCTGCCCAAAGCTTATCTTGAAGAATTCGCTAGTTAGCGATACGATCGCTTTTTGTGCCCAATTAATAAATATGCTATAATACTTTTATTTGTATTTTTGTAATTATGCTGTACATTATATAGCCTTAAACAAATAAATTAAAATTTGTGTACATATACACATGTTTTTTATTTACATTTCGGTCCCATTTCCAGAATATTAATGCACTAAGGGTTATTACACAATCATGGGTGATCAGAAGAAAATTGTCAGTCATATCACACAGCAGTACTATCTTCACCCTTAGCTTTTATTGAATAAACTCTAAAATTAAATTCATCGTAGTGCTACATATGACTTATTTATTTATGTAAGTATCTATCGCGATTTTTCTGGATTCAGCGGGTACATTCAGAATCGGCAAAAGTGGCATTGTTTAGGAGTAGGCGGACTGGTTAATGGAAGGATTGATTTTTAATATTGGATATAAAACTTAACATAACTTCAAGCCTGTATATACCTAGTTATATACAATACAGCCAAATAGAGATATAAGTATTTTACTTCCGATGGTTAAACTTCGGTTATGGAACTCTATTTTGATAATTTTACATTATGCATATAATAAATAAAGGCCTTATAACTACCTAAATTTCCTAACTGGAACAAGACAAATAGTTTGGCGGCTGTGTTAAGCAAGAGGGTGGTACCTAATTAACTGGCAGAGTTTAAAACACTATCTCTGAGATCGTCTAAAAAGGGGGATCAGTCGTTGTGTCCTCGTTTGTTGTTCAGCAGATCATCATGATAGCTGGTTTTTACAAAATATTTTTGGTTGACATGACATGACAAGTTCATCGCAGTAGGTATCAAAATTAATATTAATATCGCTGAGAAGACGAACGACATGACATTGTATTATTGCTGTTATATCGTTAGTCATTAAACTAAATATCGATAGTGTTTCCGTCCACGTAGTGCGCACAACACTAGTAGAATCGGCCATATTTTATTCACTAAAATTTTGACAGGCATTGTCAGGCTCGCTATTTTTGCTTTAGTGTCTAATCCATAGTCCATATAGATCAATGATGATTATAGTAAACCCAACTTAAGATTGAAACGAAAGAGGCGCTGTCGGACGCATTTGACATTCATTTGACCAATCATTGCACACTAGTAACTGACAGATGAATGACCACAACGTACTTATGAATGACTTTTCGTTAGTTCCAATTTTTGCCATTTCAGAGATAAGTTGGGCGCACTGTAAAGAAATATATTAATTATAACCAAACCAACTCAATTCAATTCCGTTCGTCCCGTTCCGTAGGTATGGTTATCGATACAATACACTGTTCTGGATAAAGTGTTTTTATATGGGTTTAACAACAGCTAACGAAATAGATATCGCGTTCACGCGTTTTTGATTTCGTCGTTAACAGTGTTCTAAAATTTAAATTAAGTTTAAAATCAAGGTATAAGACTTATCTTTATGTCAGTTTACCGATGAACAAGAAGTACCTAGGTAATTCATTGGCTCTGTACACGTGATCCAGGGTTGCAAAACCTACCGATTTTTCGGTAGATCTACCGAAAATGACTACCTTTTACCGAAATACCGATTTTGAAGTAATTTCTCCCGATTTTTAGAAAAGTGCAGTTTTTGTTTGATCGTAACATGCGTTAGCAGTACTGAGCATTAGGGATTTCCCCGTTTGGTCTAATTTAATATTGTGTAATGAATTGCAGTATGAATTTTATTGTACAGTAATAAGATCGTTTTTATTTTGTAAATTACGTTTGAAGATAAACTGGAAATTGAAGACTTCATTCGTGTTTAAAATTCTATCATTACGTCACTCATCCGCAATTAATGTACCTAGAAAGAATTTTCTCCGAAATTAATTTAAAAATCTGTACTTCTATACTTCTATACTAATAATATAAAACGGAAGAGTTTGTTTGTTTGTTCGTTTGAACGCGCTAATCTCAGGAACTACTGTTTCGATTTAAAAAAAACTTTTTGTTTTGAATAGTTCATTTATTGAGGAAGGCTTATAATATCAGGCTACGACCAAAAGTAACGGAGCAACAAGTGTTAATAAATCAAATAATAATATAATATGTTGCAGGATGACATCTGCCGGGTCCACTAGTTACTTAATTTAATAAAAACCAAAACTCGCAACCGCCTCTTAATGGAGGCAATTGTAGGACTATTGCATACAAAGCATTATACTCGTATAGGTAGGTAGTGATAATTGTTATGATTTTAAAATCAATGAAAGTATGAATTTTGTTCATTCTTTCGGTGATCGATGTCCTCGGTAAAGTGGTACATATAAATACGTTTATTATTATATGAATTTCATGCAATTATTCCTATACGTAATATGTATTAAAAGATCTACCGAAATCTACCGATTTTTTCATGGCAATCCTACCGAATTTCTTATATCTCGTTTTGCAACCCTGACGTGATCTAATCTATTTAGAATAAATATTGAAACAGGTTAGAGGTGTCAGATATCTTGTCATTGCTGAGATTGCTGGGAAATAAGAAGTACAGAAAGTGTAACTTATCTTAACAAGACTAAAATGAGCTTAGAATCTATAAGGTACAAGAGAGGTGCATTAGAAGTTTTAGACCAGTTGTTGCTACCTCTTCAAACTAGATATGTAAAGGTGCAAGGAGTGGAAGATGGCTGGAAGGTCATAAACAGGATGCAGGTAAGCAGGAAGCTTATTCAGAATATTACAATAGATATTATATCAACGGTTATAATATTTGGCTGTAACAATTGTTACCTACAGACAAAAGAACTTCATAGTTACAATAAAATGAAATGAATATTATTGAATTAAATCAATTTATCTGCATTAATGCCAATATACACAGATTGTGGATGCTTCACACAGGTGCATGTTGACAAAAGATATTTAGATATTTTTGAAGTGAAGTATATTAATTTTTAAGTGTATGACAATTTATTATTCTAAAGTCCATTTTATATTTTCCATGTATAATAATTTGTTTAACTTTAAGTTATTTATAATTTAAATAACAAAACAATGTTAAAATATTATCTAAAAATATTTACTAATTACTAATACTAATAATATGTAGTTTTTAAGTATGTGTATTAAATTTACTTTGACTGTGTTGATGTTCTCATTTTATTTTTGTTGATGGTGATGTGATCACAAGATTTTAAGGTATAAGGCAATCTATTTCTAGGTCCGTGGTGCTCCTGCCATAGCTATAGTGGGTTGCTTATCACTGGCTGTCGAGATATTGAAGAATGAATACACCGATAAAAAAGACATGAGGCAAGAGGTCAGGGGCATATGATTGTGTTAATGATTGTATGTGTAAGCAATACTTAAATGTGACTGAGAATGTGAATATGATTAATAGCAAAAGACAGCTTTGTAATTTGGTCATAACTATATAAATCAATAATAGTTTTAATATGTCATGCTTTACATCCACACTGTCAGATCTTTTGTAATCAAAATTTGGATGAATTCATTTTGGTGTAAGTAGACAGTAGCAAACACACATGCTATAAATGTTATCTGTGTCAGCAATAAATAATATAATAGATTTGAACAATTACAGATTGAAGGGAAGCTTAATTATTTGGTGTCGGCAAGGCCAACAGCTGTGAACATAAAATTGGCAGCAGATGAGCTTATAAATTTAGCAAATAGTTTATGTGCCGATGGAAATGTTATGGCTAACGATTTCAAAGAAATGTAGGTATTTTTATCTCTTTTTTTCAGTAATTTATGATACACAGTGATCCCTTATCTGTTAACATTAAAAATATTTTATTCTGTTTTTAAGTTTTATGAAATTTGAGCTGTAAAAACATAAGAAACAAAAAATATTTTGTTCTGTTTACATATCTTTATCTTTTATATACATAATTTTTATATTTTTTTTCTACACAACATGCACTAACAAGCATAACAATTTTGTTTTTGTTTTCAGGTTTGTCAAAAGCATAGAGAACATGCTCATCAAAGACATAGAAGATAATAAAGCAATAGGCATGTTTGGATGCGAGGCCATACTTAACAATCAAGAGGGTGATGGTCTTGTTAGGATTTTGACACATTGCAACACGGGTTCTCTGGCAACGGCTGGGTACGGCACAGCTTTAGGAGTTATCAGAGCACTACATGCTAAAAAAAGGCTAGGTGAGGCAGTTTTTTTTAGCATTGTTAGTTGTTCTTCAGTCATTATGTACCATACCATTGGTAGTTTTTGCTTTCATTTTGCGTTTATAAATGTGGAACAAAATTGATTGAAATATAGTTATTGATTTTATTTGCAGAACATGTGTACTGCACAGAAACCCGACCATACAATCAGGGAGCAAGACTAACTGCATATGAACTAGTACATGAGAAAATTCCAGCTACACTCATTGTCGACAGTATGGTGTCAGCATTGATGCATGCCAGGAATATCAGTGCAGTGGTTGTTGGTGCTGATAGAGTAAGTAAATGCTAGAGTTGCAGACATTCTAAGTCGTGTTATATATTAAAGTACTAAGCTGAATTTATGTCAGTTTGGTTAAAATCAATTGTATTCTTCTTCACAACCCCTAACTTTTTCTACATTTGTAGTGTGTGGGATACAAGACAACATAAAAAAAATCTCAGGTGTGCAGATTTCCTTGTAATGGAGCAATTAATTTCTCCAAAGCTTCATTAATTAGACATCACTTTCAAAATAAGAGATGCATGCAGAACTTGATTAAACCCAAACCCCCTGTTCAGGAAGAAAAGTTTAAACTACTCGGTTATCAGTCCTTGTATGTTCTGAATTTACAATGCACATTTTATAGCGGTATCTATTGAAGTAAATGTTATAAACTTGTTATCGCTTCTCGTATTTAAAGTAGACAAACTTTGTCTCATACACATTAATACTTTGGGCAAATAGTTAAAATGTACGACGTTAATTTCAACTTTCCGCAACCGAAGTCGTAGTGTCCGTAAATAATAAAACTGCAAAGAGCCGAAATGAATTATGAATATTTTAATCAATGATTTTAATATTTTTATTTATTATCAAAAAAAATTGATTTTTGACAGGAACAGTAATTTTACTGTGCGGGTACTCAGTAATGAGTTTCCGGAAGTGAAATAAAATACAACTTTTTTTATTGAAATTGTAACAAAATCTTATTTTTGTTTGAAGGTAGCAGCCAATGGCGACACTGCAAACAAAATAGGAACCTATCAAATAGCAATCGTAGCTAAATACCATAATGTGCCTTTCTACGTCGCGGCGCCGCTGACGTCAATCGATATGTCGCTCAAGTCTGGAGATAGGATCAAAATTGAGGAGAGGCCCGATAGAGAGATGACTCATATTGGCGAACATAGGATTGCAGCTCCAGGTACATTGCGTTATTAATTTTTATGATATTTTTCAGTTATTAAGGCGCCATGAATTTACCAATGAGCATTAGGAACACATTTATAGCTAAGCTAAGTTACAACCCACTAATGGCCCACTACTGAACACGAGTCTCTCCTCATTACTGAGGAGGCTTAGATCATACTCCACCACGCTGCTCCAATGCGGGTTGGTGGAGAGGTTAGTGGCCAACCCAGTGTCAAAAGTTTTCAAGCCGCCCGAAGGCCTCCGACATGGCTTAATGACTGCTATCAATCGATAACAACCGGGACCGACGGCTTTACGTGCCCTCCGAAGCACTTATAATAGTATATAGTAACCATTTATAGCAGTGAAATGGAATTAAACAGATAGAATAGAATCAACTTGCGAGTTCTTCTCAAGTCAATGTGTGCAATCGCTTCATATTATGTTCTATATAAGGACTAGAGTGTGCCTGGATGTAGGATCGGCAAGAAACTCCCAAGATTTTTCCTGCTCACAATTATTATAGACAGGACTACTATTAATGGATTAATATGAAAGTAATGTCCAAGCAAAAAGTGGTCAACATTGTACATTAACTTTGTAATTGCAGATGTACAACGACCACATTGCCGATTGACAGGGAAAATTTGAACCCAGGATAAAATAAAATAAGATAAAATATACTGATGTTATTATATTATATGGTTGATTTGTAAAGAACAGTATAATTTTGTGCTAATTGGGTATTTACTAATTAATTTCAACGATAATGTCGAATAATAAGAATTTAAACTATAGGTATTACATTTAATTCACTAAGTTTTTAACCGCGAGATATTTGTCTTATATTTTAACTTTTCACGGGACGAGTTTTCCAAATAAATCAAACCATCGCATTATCATCCTTAATAAACTTTATTTTGTTCCCATTACAGGAATCAATTGTTGGAATCCTGCATTTGACGTCACGCCTGCGTCACTGATAACTGGAATCATTACAGAAAAAGGTGTATTCGCTCCTGAAAAACTAACGGAAATAGTTCCTCATTAAATAATAGTTTTCTATTTATATTATCAGCTTTATTATAAAATGAAAAAATGAAAATGAATTATTATAATCATTAGGTACATTACATACCTATTGTGATACATTTGTACAAATTAGCCCAATGTATGTTATTTGTTAATGTTTTAGACCAGTGAATGCATTTGTAAAACATGGATGTGTGAGTGTTAAAAAAAATTGATATTTTGCATACTGGGGGCAGCTAGGCAGTGTAGACATACACTAAAAATAAATGTTAATCAGTGTTGTCTACTTACATCACATAGTAAATAAACAATAGTGCTTTTTATGGAACCTAGTAACATAAAAACTATTCAAAAAACATGAATAATTATGGTACATTCACAGATATTAGAACTATAGATGCGTTAAGTTCATTCGATGCGAGTCCCATTTTTATCCGCTCTGATGCCAGTAAGTACAGCCAAAAGAAAATCATGATAGTATGAGAAAAATAAGAAATTGCTATTGACATCAAACTTTTTAGGGTCTTACCAGATCAATCGATCGATCGGAGACATCGATTGACGTCGATCGAAGTTGATCGAATGGTCTGGTATAGCTTTAATTGATCGACCGACACCGTTCGACGCAATCGATCGACCGTAAGTCGACGTTAAACGATTAACCCCGGTCCATCAGTTCCATCAGTTTCTTCAGTCTAATCAAACAGCTCGATAGTCGTCGCCTCCACCACCGATCGATGCCGTCGATCGACGATCGATCCATTGGTGTAGTAACACCCTAACATTGGTAAATAAAAAGTCTTTATGTGCCTAAACATAAAAGTACTGAAAATGCGTTCATGTTTTATTTACTTTCACTGTATTAATAATAATATTGGTAAATAAAAATTTGCAGTTTAGCAATAAAATATTCATTTGTGTCTATTTATTGCTTCACCCATCTTTTCCAGCAAACTATTCACAATTTTGCATAGTTTTACGAAGCCAATCAAGTTCGCTGAATGCTATCAACCACTATTAATATTTAAACTAGAAAAATAAAACATTTACCTACAATAAATTTACAATACTCATGTAATGTATTGTAAGAATGTACAATCGGCCCATTTGATTCGTACCCCACTTCGTCAACAGTTCGTTTGAACACTTTGAACTTTTGAGAATGTCAAATTCGTTTTCTTTCAAGCGTGTCATGTGTAATAATAAAAAATAAATGAAATTCGGAATGAAAATAGTTGAAGACGCAGAAACACACATAGGCTACGTTTTTTTTTTCAAAAATCAACCCCTAAAGGCTTGCATTAGGGGATGAAAATTTGTATGAAAAATCTGAAATTTTCCCAGGAAGATAGTTGATGACGTACCCCCTTCCCCACTTCCCCGGTTCGCGATATAAACGAATTCCACGCGGGCGAAGCCGCGGGCAAAAGCTAGTATCTGATAACTGCAAAATATATTTGACAGAAATCCTTATGTCTTTTGTATTAACTATATACAAGATTTTACCGCGGCTTACCAGCTAAGCAAAAAAAAATACCGTTAAAATTATTCCATGGGAATTTATTTAGAGGAGTAAAATTATCCTTTGTTTTTTTCAGAATCTCAAACCTCCTCCATATAATTTCCAATAAATTCAGCATTCAGTCGTTTCAACAGATTCAGCAGTTTAAGTGTGAAAAGCCAATAGACGAACAAAGTTACTTTCACTTTTTAATAATTTTATTTATCAGAAATCGTTTTTGCAGATTTGAATATCTTTACTTCATGATGGGCAGACAATGTGTTTAATGTTTATGTTGATTATTGTATTAGGTACCTCATGGAGGATAGAACTAAGGAGAGTCATCTTATATGGGAGAAAAGTTGAAAAAGTGTCCAGTTGTATGCGCTAAATAACAGTTCCAAAATCCTCCACTGGTGGCGCTGGTGGATTCACAGGGTATGGTATGAATGTAGCAATCGTAGATGAATTGATTGAATTGAAGTATGCCGAGTTAAAAAATTTAATGTCATTATCGACTAAAGTAGCATGGAGGATATCCTCCATGTAAAGTAGTTAATAATACCATACCCTGTGAATCCACCAGCGCCACCAGTGGAGGATTTTGGAACTGTTATTTAGCGCATACAACTGGACACTTTTCATATACACAGATGACCCTCCTTAGTTCTATCCTCCATGAGGTACCTATATAACATGTCAAAGTATTCAGAAACACAAATCTCGAAATATAAATAATGTATTGTCAATGTCATGTAGAGTATTAACAGGTTTGTTTCCCAGGCAACGAATATTTAAACGAATTTCGACTTAATTGCACTTGATGTGTTAGGTATAAGAAAATGAGCTGAAGGTGGGGTATACGAATCAATTGGGCCGATAGTACAAAATCAAATCTAAATTTTTAACTCGTCCATAGCGATCTACTCCCGTTTCGTTTTCTGGCCCAGCAATGCATAAATCCATGCGAATCGGTGACTGGTCTATTCCAAGTTTGTATAATCACAATTAAATTTGTTCCATTAAATACCAGCTGTGCTCGCGACTTCGTCCTACATGTTACTCTACAATCTACAACGTCCTCCCTCTGTCTTTCAGTGAAGGTCTCATACAAAGAATAAAAAAACTGGTTGTCTGTAAAGTCGGTTTACTGACGATAGTTGAACGTGACAACGTCTTAAGAAAATACTGATGGAATGATTGACAAATAATATCATCAAAGCAAAGTAAACAAACGTCATGAAATCGTATTTAAAGTTACAGAAATTTATCAATAAAAATAAAGAAGGAATACAGGAAACATTTATAAAAAGGTAACATTTAAAATTTATACTTAAATAGTCCCAGAAGTCAATAACAAAGTAATAAGGTAAGTGTCCCATATTTCGGTATGTTAAGCCTCCGCCGACTTTAAGATTTTTTTTAAATTTTACTACATAAGATATCAGTCTGAAAGTTTTTTTGTAATGAATATGGTCTTTTGTTAGTAATTTAAGGTATGAATTATGCAGTTTTAGTTAGAATTAAATTTTTTATTAATTTATTTGTGGACCCCTTGTTTGAACCCTATTTCGTGACAAAATTTGGCTCTGTTCCTAAGTTCGTGAATTCGTGTCCCCTATTTCGTGACAACGTTTGTTAAAGTTTTTTTGGTAATTTCTAAAAATATATATATTTAAATACTATATTTTGATAATTAATGTTTATACTATATCTATACTAATAATATAAAGCGTAAGAGTTTGTTTGTTCGTTCGCTTGAACACGCTAATCTCAGAAACTACTGGAAGAATATTTCACATCGGAACTACTGGTCCGATGTGAAATATTCTTTTTGTTTTGAGGAAGGTTATTACTTACATAACATTACGCTAAGACCAAAAGGAGCGGAGAAACAAGTCTCCGAAAGCGAAACGAGGGCGTCTACTTACTTAATAATATACTATATTATGTATGTTGCAGGACGACATCCGCTTGTAATAATATAAAGGGGAAGGGTTGTTTTAATGCGCTAATGTCAAGAAGTACTTGGTTCGAATTCAAAAAATATTTTTGTGTTGAATAGTGTATTGATTGAGGAAGGCTTACATCACGCTTAGACAATATTATTAAGTAGACTCCCTCGCTTCGGGAAACTTGTTGCACCGCTCCTTTCGGTAGTGGCGTGATGTTATATATCCTATAGCCTTCCTCAATAATTGGACTATTCAAAACAAAAAGAATTTTTTAAATCGGACCAGTTGTTCCTGAGATTAGCGCGTTCAAACAAACAAACTCTTCCGCTTTATATTATTAGTATAGAAGTATAGGTAGGTGGTGCTGCCTGCTCGATTGCTACCTTATTTCTACAAAAAAGAAACCAATATAATCGCAAAAGCAGACTTTTTCACATTTGATGTTGAGTTACTATTAGGTCCTGTGCGTCTTTTATAAGACTTCCGAGATCTAACATGACTGCCAAAATTTATACCTATACAAAAACACCTATACGAAAAATCAGCTTTTTAGGTATTTTTCATCCGAGGTTGTTTAATGATAGCATCTCATATAAATTAATGATATGAGATCATATATAAACCTCTGTGGTTTCCTATTGCTAATCAATACCAAATTGTTTATAAATTGTTAAAGTGATGATTAAATAAAAAAAACTTTTTATTATGCTAAAGTGACTGGAACTACTTTAAAATTATTTGTAACGAACTAACGGACAAGGAACAAAAGATAAGTCCTTTGTTTCGTGTTATTGATTTTTCGAAATTACCACACTCAAGTAATGAGATTCTTTCTAGATTATATAAATTGACTATTCAGTACACTATTTATATAATAAAATATACGAATATTGACAAAACAAATCGAATAACAAACGAAATTATGCTGCTAGTACCTATGCGAATTTAGTTTAAAATTGTAGAATTGGGTAATCTTTAAGCTCGTATTATGGATTTCCTAGTAAACAAAACATATACCGAATTTAGCTCACAAGTACTGAAATTAAATACCTTATTCGTTTTTTTCATTTATATTTCAATTTTTTCAATTTTAATATAAGAACACGAACAACGAAAATGTATCTATAAAACCCCTAATTCGTGAATGTCACGAAATAGGAGACACCCGAAAAATAAAATGACCGCTATTTCGTCAGTCGGTTTATTGCTATTTTAAAAGCATTTCAAGCTGCATAGAACTTTTTCATGAGTCAAATCAATTTTGTTAAGGGACATATAAAAGCACTGTTTAAGTTTTTATTTGAATGGACTTACCGTTTCTTCTCTATGAGCTTAAGAACTTTGAGCGCCTGCCTTACGGTATAGGGAAGCATATTCACCTCTCACCGACGTTTGCGGCCGATGGGACTTCCAAGCGTTTTATTTCATTGAGTTTAGTAGGTAGAATGTTGGAACTTGGTTTTTTAGACAGGTTAGGAGATAGATATTTTATTCTGATGTATAATTTTAATGTATATTATGTACGTAGCTTATTTCTTGCGCCTGAAGCAAAACTAACGAAGTAATGTACTAGCACGAAGTTGTGGCCCTTTACCTTAATTGGATACATTACCAAAATATCTACCTCCAAAGTAATCAAGCTGCCGAACGCAAAGGCCGATTGGGCTTTTTATGTCTGTCTCTCTCGCTCTTAGGCGGGCTAACCATGCACGCGTGCCTCTCACTCGCTCTCATTGTGAGCGCATAACGTGAGCGGAGCGTGACGCAGTTTCTTGAAGTGTCACCCGGCAAACCAATTTATAAGACGTTGTCACGTCAAAAATCGGTTCAGCCGTTCCTTAAGCGTGTACGAAGAAACTTTTTTTAGGTTCGTGTTCAATCTGTTTCCTTATACATCAATGTCTGTTTCATAACTTCACTCAATTTTTTTTTGTAAATATTATACCGTATCCTACTAATATTATAAATGCGAAAGTTTGTTAGGATGTATGTGAGAGTGTGTGTGTGTTTGTTGCTCTTTCACGCAAAAACTACTGAATGGATTTTCATGAAACTGCAGTAATATAGCTTAGACATCGGAATAACATAATTTGTTAATTTTTGAAGGGACTGGTTACCCGAAGCGAAGCGAGGGCGGGTTTACTAGTACACTATACAGACAAAATTTTACATATAACATAAGTGGGCGTTTTCGTAAAAATATGTCCCGGTTACAAAATGGAGAAAAAAAAATATATCTTAGAATATATCAAAGATATATTTTTTTATGGATGCAGCATAACTTAAAATTTAATAAATATGTAAAATGAATAAATAAAAATTAACATTTCTGGGAATAATTGTTTATTTTTAACAGGGGAGAGGGGTTTAGTGTTCCACATTGTTACTTTTTTAAACGAAATTTAACAATAACATAGGTAAAATAAATAAATAAAACATTTTTATTTTTTTCTCTTGATTACATTCAGAAATTAAGATTTAATTCAATTAATTGATTCATTAAAATTGTATTTACATAACGAATATTTATTGAATATTGTAAAAGAATATATTGAAATATAATGTCTATAAAAAATAACACCATATAAATTGAATAAATATTATGCATAATGAATGCATGTTGTTATTGTTATTTGTTACAACGCATAATGTTATTTATTGTACATCACTAGTCATGACGAATTGACATGTGTCAGGAACGCATTCTTAGCCCGGCCAGACTAATTATATAGTAACCATAGTAACTGACAGATGAATGACATAGTTACATAGTTCCGAGTTCCAGATAGTTCCAGGTGATTCCAGTTCAAGTTAATTTAATTTATTCAAGATAGTTCCAGTTCAAGTTAGTTCAAATTTTTGCCATTTCAGAGATAAGTTGGGCGCACTATACTCTACTCTCTATTAATTATGTTTTTCTAATTTTCACTATATTCTTGTTGGTTTTCTTTTGTTTTGATTAATTGGACTGGTATCACTGTTTCCTACAAAGGTTGAGATACTAACTAATCATATAATAAATCTATAATTTATAGCTATCTGTTAATAATTACTTTTCAAAAGAGTACTTGCGGTGAATAAAATAATGCGAATCGAGATACCTAGGGGACTACCAAAGATGTCTTGCTGCGGTGTTGCCAATTTCGTTTTGTCTCCCCTCTTTCTTTTTAGTTTGTAGTATACCATAAAATTGTCTGTGGAACGGTCGAAGGAACAGCAAAATATCTCCCAGTCTGTGAACGGAACGTACGAAAGCTACCTACGATACCTAACTACACTAGGTAGGTACTACAAATTCCAATATGTCAGTGAAGCGACTGGGAAGTACAGATAATTATTAGTTTTAACAATAAATTCAGTTAATTATAGGATGTGGCGATGTAAATGTTAATAAAAATATGAAACAGTAATGCAATCTCGGAATTGTTTTATATTTGTGTTATTATTACTGTTAAACTTTTTTAGTTGATGCCAACTCGCACCTAGAAACAAATTTTGTTGTTATTTATTGTTCTTGAGTTTGTGTCCCAAAAATAATCGTGTTATTGTAGTGTTTCTTGAGTTGTGATATTGTGTGTAAAGAAATATTGTAATGTAAATAAAAATATTATTTGTACGCGCATGCGGTTTTGTGGAAAACAGACAAAGGTTTTGTGTGGTTTGAAAATCAGCTGTGTGTGCGATGACTTCGTGATACCAAAAAAGTGTGTGTTTTAGCAACAATGTTAAGTGAAATTGGATACATAGTATTTCTACTACTTGCTCTTCCATACATAGAAAGTGGTAAGTTATTTGTTATACCTACCTACTTTATTTAGGTACATACGTAATTTAGATCCATACTTAAAACCTTGAGAGTTAGTCATTGCTGTGATTGAACAGTGAAACGACAAAGCCATCTATCTCATTTTCTTAAAAGAAGATATCCATATAAACAGTGACTCCCTACTTGTATATCTAGTTATTTCTCTACTTATTATAAAAATCAAATGTCTGTTTATGTTACACCAAGTGTTTGCTTACCTAATAGGTACAAAGTGTGTGGGATACTAAAATCGCTATTCATATGTTTTGCTATGATTTCTAAAATACTCTATAAATCTCTGAAACACAAACTGTTTCTTGAAACAATGAGCAATAGTTAATATATTTCAGGTAGAATTCTGAGAAAAACAGTTTTTTGTCATGTCTTTTAACCCTTAATTGGGCGCGCCTAAAAAGTTGCATAAGTGGTCGCGAGGGGTGTCTAGCACCCCAGAATTAGAAAATTAAAAAAAATACGAAATACATGCAAAATCAGACTTTTATTAATTAGAACATTTGAACTTACATATTAATCAACTTTTAAACGTATTTTTAACATAAATCAACTTTTTATTTAATATGAAAAATATTTTTTACATATCCTAGTTTTAATCATCACAATTTTGACAGACTATATTCATATGGTTATTGCACACATGTTTTTGGCATTTCGAACATACAGTCTTTGTTTTTCTGTCCTTATTTCTTGGACATACATGGCACCTTTTGTATGATTGCGATCGGCCTGCTTCAGAAATAGATTAGTGTTCCTGAATTCCATGTTGTGTTTTAGTCGTTTTTGCAGCGGTCGTGGTAGTGTGGGTATGTTGGCTCTTGATATTTGGTGAGGTTTGACTAAATCAACAGCCAGTCGCTTTAAAAATACTCTTCGGGATATATTATGATCAATTTTAGATTTGTATGTATAACATAGGAATTGATACCTGTGATATTGAAAATATGAAAAAATATCACCATCGGCCATCTTTTGGTACGTCTTCCTACATTATAACTGGCGCACATTTGGTCGTTCGTATCAACTCCCCCTTTCGTTTTATTATAAAAATGAATAACTTCGGGCTTTCTTTTCTCACCCTCAACAAATTACAATGTTTTAAAACGGAAATATTGAAATTAACAATCATCCATTACCTCGGAATTTAGACCACACAAACAGTCACCTGGGGTGTCGTGCACCCCAAAAACGCTCTCCGAGCCCAACCGTTGACAACAGAGCGCCGCTCGCAACTGAATCGTGTACGTTTTACGTATTTACGAAGCTACCTAGAAGAACAGCGCGCTAAATTCAAATTTTATAAAGTTGTGAGCCTGGAAACCTGCTCTGGGGTGTATGACACCCCACGCGACCAATTAAGGGTTAAGAGAAAAAAAAGTATAATTAAGCAGTGTTTTGAATTAGTGACATGATTTTAAACAATGTTGTGTGTCCAATTTTAGGCCTAATCCAATTATGGGAATATAAATGACAAATTTCTAATTAAAATCTCTACAAATCTTATCTAATCTCAATTATAATATACATATACATACAATATATTAAAATCAATTTTTCTGATACGGACATTCATATTTCATATACACTAGGTACTACGAGTAATTAAGTCTTATCAAAAGTTATGTGAATAAGTTATAAGGTAAATGTAATAATATGCCTTTAATGACTAATTATGTGATAAAAAATAACATAATACTCAATTGTTACTGATTTGATAGTCACACAAATTAATTATGTAAAGTACCCGCTTCCGATAGAAAATTATTTAAACTGATAAATGTTCCGAACTCCCTTTGTTTAAAACTTAGATTAGATCAGTTTTTTAGGATAGTTTATAGTATTATAGGTATTCATAACATAGAACAAAAATTATTTTAAAATGTGGGGCATTCAAGTTGTTATTAATCAATTTTAGATTTATCTACCGTTTGCAATGCAACATATCTTGTAAATCAGTTCTTTAATTGTTGTGGAAAACTCTGGTTAGTCAAATCATGGAGTCATAATGTAAAAAAGGGAAATGAATAAACTATATTACTAGATTTTTAGCTTTACAAGGTTAAACTACCGACTGCGTCCGCAGTTGCTTAACTTTGTCGATCACTTAGGATCCATGCAAGCCACCGGGTTATGAGCGCTTCCAATATAATGGTTACACCTCAGAAAATATTACAATGGGTTACATTTGAGAAAACTCATGTGCTAGTAATCATTGATATGTAGTAGGTATGATATCAATGTGGTAAATTCATGGCTACAATGGATCAGAAATAGTTGCCCCTGTTTTTCTCAGAATTAATTGGTATTGAACACAGTTTTGGTTTTCTGGTTATTGAATAGGTACGGCAGCACTTTATGAAACTGTTTACTATCAATGGACTGACTGAAATGCTTCAGCAAGTCCACCCATCTCCACACCCTCATTTTTTTCAGATAACTTATAAATATATCACATATTAAGTTACTTTACTTAATTAAATTTCTTAGAAATTGGGACACAAAATTTTGTTACTACTATTTAAGTAATTGTGCCCTGTTTTCATAATAATTTTATTAATATGTATTTTATTTGGCTCTACTGTGTTTTCCTAAAATATTGACCACATTCCATGCAAAGTCAAGATGTCCCTGAATATGACAGAGAAAGCCAAGATGGTGCTTCTTCAAGGATTATGATAATGTAATATATTAGAATTATTGTTTAGACTTCAGCATTAACATTGATTTTATTGTCATTCCATGACACATCAGTTAGCTACTATTCATTTGATTGAGTTAACCTCAACTAATCATGTGTGAGTTAAGATACCCACTTCCTTCTCTCTTGGCTGACAATGCATTGGTGATTTCTTTGATTTTACAATGATAATAAGTGGCTTGTCTGCTGGTTTCCGGCTACTTGTCGAAAATACATATAACAAGAAATAATTCTTCAAATAACTGTACAATTTTGAAAGTAGCTCATTATTTTTTGTAACCCTGCATCGAGGTTATAGACAAATGATGTTACATAGGTGATTTATATTGTTCTACTTTCTCCCATATAATGCCAATGTTCAATGAAATGTTCGACTTAGCGGGCGAGCCGAACCGGTTTCCGAAACTGACTCATATCCTGACGCCGCCCGCAGTTATTGAAGCAAATCTACGCGTACAGCCACTTAGCAGATAGGTTTGGTCATTCGTAGAATATTACATACATACAATGCTCGATCGTAGACTATTGAATGTTGATAATGATAAGTCCAATAACACTAAGTTTTAAAAATATACCTGACCCCTGAACCAATACCGAATGTTTTTTGCGCCGTATACTCGAATAACAATATCAACCTTATTACTATCTATCGACGTAAGCAAGTAAAAAGAAACCATTTTTTGGACGTTTCTTGCACTATTTTCATATTCTGAGCTGATAAAGTTTTGGAATAAAATTCAGAAGGAAATTATAGGATAAAATAGAATATTTACAAACACTAGCCCAACTCATACTTACAAAAACAATAAGTAATTGACTGATTTCAGATTCGCTGGTGTAACATTTTTTAATTATACACACAAAGGTGTAAAACATTGTAGAAAAATGCCATTTCAAAAAATCGTGTGTAAAAGACCTTTCTTAATCCTCATTTAAGTTTTAATTCATTTATATTTACCGGGAAGTTAAAACTTATCAGTTTCTATATTTTGCTTATGGAGAGGCACAAAGCCCCTACAAGATAAAGCGGAAAGGCGAACATGCGAACTCATAATCGTTAAAAATATCGTGCTTGTTCAGTTATACATAAGAGGAAATATCCACTTTGAGTATCTATTTGCATCCTTTCAGTAGTTGCGCTTCCAACAGTCTATCAGTAACGAGGGGGCTTATTATCCGACCTGCATCACTGCTTTACAAAAGGATAAAAGAGTATTAATGCGGCATTGTCGTCGCTTTTTATGGACACGGAAATAATTTAGGTTTTAATTTGTCACTGAAAAAGAGAAATAAATCTAATTCTTATTAAGTATTTTCAACTTTTTGATAGATTGTTTATTGAAACTTGCAATTGTGTGGTGAATTTGATAGATTTACTGCTGGTAAGCAAAGGCAGACCTACTTAGCGAAAGTAGGCGTGTTCCGGTCATTTTGCCGAGGGATGTCGTAATTTATTCCTGTCCCAGTTACCTAGCGGAGATGTTGTTTCGTACAAAAAAGCAACACACGCAGAAACATCGTTGGCAGAATTCTGTTGTTGGCTTATTGTAAATCTTATTGGTGAAGCGAGAGCTGGTCTCGATTCGACCATTCTGACCCTTGCGTAGACAGATAATGCCAGATTATCTGACAATGCAAACTTTTCTTCTGGTATCGCCAACTATAACAATTTTCGACAAAAAGGTAATTGAGCATTATATTTAGCATTGCTTTACTTTTTTATAGGACTCATGTTTTTGTCGCAACTAAATTGTATTTAAGTGAAGTTCTAGAAAGAACGTTTTGTCAGGCATTGTTTTATGTTATTTTTTTGTAATGCACACTTCACTAATTTTAATTCCATTACGCCTTACAAAGTGCAGTTGACCTTTAGAAATGTAATTTCCAGATTCTGTATACCTATCTAACAACTGTTGACGAGACATGAGAATTTTATTATAATAACACGGAGCATAAGTTATCCGTAATATCTTGTTCGTAATGTCTGCGTGAGAAAATTGTTAACATAAAATTTCACGATGAAACGACTAGACTGGGTCGGATGTTATCAAATGGTTTCGGTTTCATACAAAGGTAAATTTTGGACCATGTCAGGATTTGGTAATAAATGGACAGGGGTGTAAACAAGTCCCGTAATCAGGTTAAAGAAGCCGGCCTGACTAATTAGCAATAAGGTTAAAATTTAATCTCAAAATCGTTTACTCATATTATAGGTAGGTAATATTTGAAATTCAATCTCAAAGTCAAAATTACTTACAGCCCCAACACGCGCGTTAAAAAATACGCCGTGTGCTAGGGCTCTTAAAGATATAGATATTATTATTGAGTAAAGTTTTTTCCAATAACCGTTTCACATAAAGATATTACGAATATTATTAAGGCATTATAACATTGCTGTTATTATTTTTATGCCAAAAGATGTCTTAAAGATGAAGAGGGAACTATTAATCACTTATCCTATTGTAACTTGACTAATCTTTTATTACAAAAAATATAGGTAGATTCAACTAACATGATTCTAGTCATCAACAACGTATTGTTCAATAATTATTCTGAGAAACAAGCCATTTATTAAGAGCCCTGTGTTTGTAAAATTAAACAACCTTTCTCTGAAATGTACAGGCAATTAACATTTAGATGTCGCTATTGGCTGAATGTAGTGATTGCGTAAATCCGTCAGATGTCCGTAACTGGTGCCAGCGGGGGATAAGGCATTCATCCATCTGCTCTAGTTAACACGTTTTCATTGCTTCGCTGACAGATATTGCTTCATCCAATTTATATTTACGCTTCATTGGTTTGCAATATTGATATTATTTCCATGTGTGCGTGTGGATTGAGTGAGCACCCTAAATAAAATTAATAACATTATGCTAGTTATTTAGTAAAAGTATAGAAACAATTGTAAAAGCAATCTCACAATTTGTAAAAAGATAAAACGCGAGATATATCAGTTAATGTGTGCTCACTCAGTTCTCACCTAAGATCACCCTGATCTATGAATCCGTGAAGGATACATTTAAGATTTGTGTACTAGCTTTTTGTAAAACCTTTGTTAAGTTGTCGTTTTTAGACACCAATCGCCTACTGCCGTATAAAAAAAAGTTACAAATGCTTTCTTATGCTCACTCAATCCACACACTTTGAAAATACCCGATTTCCTATAAAACAACTTGAATTAAATTTTGTCATATGTCTCGATTTATTTAAAGGTATTTATATGAATTTGTAAAACACAAAACGAACCATAAAGGTAGCACGTTTTTATATAATTTATTATTTTAAGTGCTCACTCAATCCACACAATTCTGAAAAGTAATAAGCACTTATATCTTTGAATTTATAGGTAGTTATAAAGATATAAATTGATCAAGTTTTAGTAAAAATTATTACAAAAAGTGTGCCATTTCGAATTCTTGTTTTTTAGTTTAGTTAGAAGATATTAATTTGTTAATGTTTCAATGAAAATCTACCACACTGTAGGGTTGTCATTGAGCCTTGAGGAACACCCAGAACACATTTTGATCCCATCGATTTGACATCGTTAACACTAACACATTAATCCTGCCCTTTAAGCAAGACGCGATCAAGTTAAGCGAAGTATTCTTGATGCCGTAGTGATTAAGCTTAATTAATAATAGGGTTTGATGCTGTACACAATCAAACGCTTTAGATAAATTACAAAAGACACCTGTAGCGTTTTGAGAAGTTCCAAAATTTCAATGTACTTAATTTCGTTGTATTACTAAGTCGTTACCTCCAAAGTTATATCGTTTTATTAAAGAATAAATGATTTCAATCAAATTGGTGTATTCTTGAACCTACTGTAATATTTCCCCCACTGCTGAGCACGTACTCGTGAATATTATAGGTGTCTTTCAAAAAATAAACTTAATTTGAAAAAAGTTCTTCGTGACAACCCTACAGTGTGGTAGATTCTCATTGAAACATTAACAAATTAATATCTTTTAAACTAAACTAAAAAACAAGAATTCGAAATGGCACACTTTTTGTAATAATTTTTACTAAAACTTGAACAATTTATATCTTTATAACTACCTATCAATTCAAAGATATAAGTGCTTATTACTTTTCAGAATTGTGTGGATTGAGTGAGCACTTAAAATAATAAATTATTTAAAAACGTGCAAGCTTTATGGTTCGTTTTGTGTTTTACAAATTCATATAAATACCTTTAAATAAATCGAGACATATTATGACAAAATTTAATTCAAGTTGGTTTATAGGAAATCGGGTCTTTTCAAAGTGTGTGGATTGAGTGAGCATAAGAAAGCATTTGTAACTTTTTTTATACGGCAGTAGGCGATTGGTATCTAAAAACGACAACTTTACAAAGGTTTTACAAAAAGCTAGTACACAAATTTTAAATGTATCCTTCACGGATTCATAGATCAGAGTGGTCTTAGGTGAGAACTGAGTGAGCATACATTAACTGATATATCTCGCGTTTTATCTTTTTACAAATTGTGAGATTGCTTTTACAATTGTTTCTATACTTTTACTAAATAACTAGCATAATATTATTAATTTTATTTAGGGTGCTCACTCAATCCACACGCACACTATTTCCATATAATAATAATGTTTGATTAAAGCCTTTGAGATATTTAATTCCAGGATAAGTAGTAAGTATAAGTAATTTCACTCTTCATCTATCAACGATGGATCGTGGTGGAGTAAGCTCTAAACCTCCTCGGTTATCTTATAAGGTCTGCTCTGTAGTGACCATTAATGAGTGGATGCCAATCTAAGTAATATCGAATTTATTTTAAACACATTAACCACATGGATTATTTGGTTATCCTATTTTACTTGATTTTTTTTTTCAAAAATTTAAACTCTTTAGACGCTGATAGAAAACAGGTCATACAGTGCCAGTAGGGGGAAGGTTTAGTAATAAATAAATAAACTGAAAAAAAAATTGTCTCATGTTTGCCCCAGCTGAAAACCGAACCCGAGACGAACTGGGTCCGATATTCCAACAAAGTCATTCTCGCAATGTTACTGACATGGTCAATGTCAGACCGACGGTGGTTTCGTGTGTTGTCGTGTGTAAGGGCTGTGCGGTTGCAGCTGAATCCGGGTCGGATGGATATCTGGGGCAATAGGCTCCGGATCCACTCATCCGTAGATCGGCAACGTTGCTTTTATTGTGTTCTTTGTGCATCATGTTGATAGCTATTCGAATTCGATGTCTGTTCCCGACTGCGTTATGTCAACTGAGTTGTTGTAGGGGAACTGATTATATTCGAATTATTATATTCGATTATAATGGTTTGCGGTTGTACTATACAAACCTACTTAAATTATAATATTTTTTTTATTCTTAAGCAATTATAACCAACCTTAGGTTGCCCAAAATGGATATGATGGTTCAATCCAACGTGTGATTTTTTCATTTTATTCACTTTAATTATCGCTTGCTTTGGTGGAGGAAAACAAGTTGAAGAAATCTATACACCTAAAAGTTCTTCATCCTATTCTCAGAGAGTGAAGTCTGCCAATCCGCACATAATCTGCGTGGTCTCCCACCCACTGCAGTCTACTATGCCCTCACATTATGAGACTCCTCTTTAACCGATAATGAAATTAAAATCATCGATATGGGATTTAAAGAACTATTATCAGATCTCCCATATTACCATTAATTGAACAAAATGTTTTTTAACTGTTAAAACGCACGTGAAGTTCTTGTACACAAAAAACCCAAATCAATACTTCCATTCAAATGCAAAAGCGGAAGAGAAAAGATGGCTTTTGATGTACGAAATTTGTTAAAACGTTTCCGTTCGTAGTGAATACGATCAGGATTCAAGCGTGATTCAGTCAGACGTGATTGAATACACGATCTGTCATGATTTCATCTGTCAGCGAGCCGTAATAGGTACTGTTTGTTTAGTAGCTGACTGCTCTAACTAATCGTCCAATAAAGCTCCAGAACGATGTTTTATTTTTATTTTCCAATGGCAATAATAAAGGATTTAGCTGTCTGTGTTTCTGCTTATTCCGCTGTATTAATAGAACTTAACTCGACGATATTTACGAAAATAATGTTTACAGAGACCAGTCATGGTCATGTGCGAGTCAGACTTACACACGTAGAGTTCTGCACCGTCGATCGATATTAAACTGTAATTATTTTAGTCAATAGCTAGGGAGCCCAAGAGGGGATTCTTGGATTTACTCGAGCGCGGCAGATTAAGGTACAGGGGGTACCTTGTACCCAGTTAAGTACCTCCACCAAATATGAGCCCCATATATAAGGCCGCGCCTCGAGAATAAAGGATCAGATTAGTAAAAAAAAATTGATCATCAGACATTCTCGAGCGCGTCAGATTAAGGTAGGGTGAGTTAATTACATGCTAAAAAGTGTATATTCCACTAATCTGACAATTTGAGAATGACGCAATGAAAGGGGAGGGCTACAAAGTTGTTAAAAAAACGCCATCTTGACAGTCTCGAGCGTGGCTAATTTTTTATTTATTTTGAAGGAAATTATTCAAGGATAACGAAAAATATATAATCTGACGATTTATAAGACAAAAATTCGTCATTAAAGTTTAATGTTTAAAATCGATAAGTAGAGATAAATCAAAAAGTACCCGTCAGATTTCGCTCAAATTTATACGAAAACATACGACGAGCTTTCGATTAAAAAAAAGGATGGAAGGATGAAAATTTAAATTCTCAGTAAAAAGTTATGAGGTAGCGACCATAAACACACATTATTAAAAATAACTCAAAAACTGCCCATTAGAGGTCGCTCAAATTTATACAGTATCACAAGACAAGCACCAGCTTCCGAATAAAAAAAGAATTATAAAAATCGGAACACCCAGTCAAAAGTTATGAGGCAACTACCATAAATCCAATACATATTATTATGAATAACTCAAAAACTATCTTGAAGAAACGTCAAATTAAACGAAAGTTTAATCTCACAAGGTTTTTAACCAACCTTCGGGAGAGTTTAAATAGTTTAAACTGGACTTGATGGATTATCTACCGTTGATCTTAAGAAATAATTCGTGACTAAACTCTGAAGCATAGTTTAAACTATGATTGATATTACGGCCCTTATATTATGTAAATACAAGTATTCTACTTAAAAATATACACTTTTTTATTTGCATGCTATTTCCTGAGCTTTTCTATTAATGAAGTTCAATGATTTAATTTTTTTTGGCAGATTAGGGAAATCCCTCTAGATAATCGTCAGATTAAGAGACAGCAAGTCTAGGACATAAAGATGGACCATATATATCTTAATCTGACGCGCTTGAGTATTTCAAAATGGCGATTTTTTTTGCACATTAGTATAATGGCTGCGAGTTTGGGTCACATCGAAATCGTCAGATTATTGAATTAGAGCTTTTTTTTGGTGCACTTAATACCCCCTTAGAAAATCTGACGCGCTCGAGTAAATTTTTTTTTAATAATTTTCAACCCTTAAGTACGATCACCCCCATCATGCAAACGGTCAGATTAACATACGTAGGTACATTATTAAAAATACGTAGGCCATTGATGGTATCAATATCTGTGCGCTCGAGTATATCCATGCGGCAGTTTTTTTTTACATATTTAAAGATCTATAGCCGCTTCCCCCACCGATGAAAAGGTATACATTATATAACATTTTTTTCTTCTTATCATCTAAGCTTTACAACCCAATAGGTCTCTATGACGCTCGAGTAAATCCACATTCAGCATCATGGCCTCCCGTACTACAACAACAAGGTATAATGTAGAAAAGCAACTGTTCTTTAAGTTACTTGTATGAGAACCTGACCCCTTAAGGCTAAAACATTTATAGTTTTTTAACACGCTTTTATTAGCATGCATGTTGTGATAAAACATGCATTCTGTGAAAACTTCGGTTTAAAATACCTATTTCCAATCATGAGAAACATAGATAAATTTATATCATAGACAAACATGCAGACAGCGACATCATACTAACTAGTTAACTTCTAAACTAACGCTAACGTAATACAAAAAGCGAAATTTTTTTTTTTGTAAATAAATAGTAGGTGCCTAAACATCTCCACCAATCCGCATTGGAGCAGCGTGGTGGAGTATGCTCTAGGCCTCCTCAGTAATGAGGAGAGACCCGTGCTCAGTAGTGGGCCATTAGTGGGTTGTAGCTTAGCTTTTAGCCTAAACTTCTCAATTGGTGATTAACCCGTTAATTAGTGCATATCATATTATTTTACGGCCGGTGACCATAGTTACACATGTTATTAATATTGCCTATTTTTGTTCAGAACTTTCGTCACGAAAAGAATTACGCAAATACGTTTTCAAAATACCTAAATTGGGTATTTACCTCGGACATTTTGTGGATATAAATGCAAAAACAGTATAATCTGGAATTATTTAGTATTGTAACAATTCAATGTCTACCTTTCGTCCCTGGAAATGGTTATGTTCTAAGATAACAGGTAAATAAAGCTCTACATGACGTAAGGAAGCTCTATTCGAGAGATCTCCTTAGCGGTCAATACCACCGACTCTGAATTTTAAAAGCTTGTTTTTCTTATTTGAATATTAATATATTGTTATATTCCTAGTAGTGTTTTTTGTACACGAACTTTTTCTTTAATATGCTATGTTTTACTAATAAACGCTGTATAAAGTTATTCAGTGTTTAATTTTTTTTGTCTCGTTCTTATCTTTGACTTCAGAGAATCATATGACAGGGACAAATAATTTTAAACATGGAATAAGTTTATACAGCGTTTATTAGTAAGGCATTTTATGTCTGGCCGTTTCGAACAGGAATTGACACAAATTATATTATTAAGTTGTTCCCTGTTGCGGATGTCGTGGGTTGCAGTAGCCATGAGATGATACTCGTAATTTTTATTAAACTATACTCAGAGATAACGTGCAGCAGTATTAGGTCAAAATTAAATTAAACATATTCTATAATAATACACCATTCTGTAACCATTCGTATTTTTCTCATAAATTCATATGGGAATTAGGCACACTGCGACAGACAAGCTTTTATCATCGTAAACCACAATGCGACCGGATCCGTGACATTGTATACGTGTGTGATAAAGCTTTATGTGTAGCGTTTAATATTTTGTATTATAGTGATGTAAAACATGATTGAATCACACACGAGCAAGAGACACGGTTGACGCATCGCAGC
Organism: Hesperia comma; assembly: GCA_905404135.1. Classification (NCBI taxonomy): domain Eukaryota; kingdom Metazoa; phylum Arthropoda; class Insecta; order Lepidoptera; family Hesperiidae; genus Hesperia; species Hesperia comma. Next base: position 5,175,129 of record FR990021.1, on the reverse strand, counting down.
CGTGCGCGCGGCCTGTGACGGTGACGGGTGCGTTCGTTGAACCGCCGAGGTCACGACCATCGTGACGTGTGCCGCCTATAAACACTTTCCGCACTCGCCCGGACCCACTGCGACCACGTCCAACGATACTCCGCACTACTCCGCACAGTCCGCACTATCCTAGTATGTATCCGAATCCCACCGTCCACCGGATTACAAGACGGTTGATAGACGTAGGTTTGGCACATTGATCTCGGCAATTTTAAATGTGTTTGTCGATGTTCTACTGGTTGAACTAGTTGTATTAGCAAAACTACTCATGTATACGAAAGCTCAGATCGATTTTTAGTCTCTCGGTTTCATTCGATACCTAAAATTATTGTCGAATATTGTGGATCTGCAAGTGTGGATAGGTCAAGCGTCCTTTCACCGATGCTGTACACTGTACACATATACTATTTATTTATTTATTTTATTTTATTTATTTCCAAACAAACAATACAAAATACAACTACTACTGTCCAGTAAGAGTGTTAGACCGACCCACTTTCATATATCTACCTAGCCAGGTTCAAAACGCCTTACGGTCCAACCGAATGTTTCCGTTGCACTGAATTTATAGTTAGAATAGAACACGACAATAATAATTGTGTTATTTTGGGCACACGAAAACCGAAAGCAAGGATTGTTTCATTTTGGGCACACGATGACCGAAAGCAAGAATTGATTGAAAACTACAGAATATGTACATAATATACATAGAGATGGGCGTACATAATATGTATAGTCTTTGCACAAGAATATCGCTGCCCTAATTTCTCAACGCTCCGACGAAGGGGATACGGTTAATCAAAAGCTTTCTTCCAATAGACGTCATATAAGTCGGTCACCTGTGATTTATACGATTATAATGTAAAACTAAAAATATGCATGATATAGCTACTTCAATGTTGAATTTACTAGTTTTATGTCAAGGACAATACCTAAATTGATGAGGACGTTAAGCGCACGCGAATCACTAATCGAGTATTAATGAATTTAATCAAGGTCTTAATATGAACAAAATACGTTTAAAAAATGGTTCATATTATTATGAGTTCTTTGGGATTTGTAATGAAGTGGTTATCAATTAATTATGTTCGTAATATTATTATTGTATTGTATTGTATCCATACTAATATTATAAATGCGAAAGTCTGTCTGTCTGTCTGTGACATTTTCACGGCTAAACCACCGGTCCAATTTGGATAAAATTTGGATTGAAAATAGTTGAAGAGCCAGAGTCACAAATAGGCTACGTTTTTTTTAATCAACCCCTAAAGGGTTGAAATAGGGGATGAAAGTTTGTATGAAAAATCTACACCGCATGAACGATTTCGATGAATTTTCCAGGGAAGATAATTGATGACCTACCCCCTTCCCCATTTCCCCGGTTCGCGATATAAACGAATTCCACGCGGGCGAAGCCGCGGGCAAAAGCTAGTTATTGTATAAATAACAGCCATGTCCATTAATGATATTGTATTGATGAAGAATGTTATCCTATCTTAATATTTATAAATGATATTACATCATGTTTTAGTCACTCTGAAGCGTACTTGTTTGCCGATGATTTAAAATTTATAAAACCTATAAGAAACAGTGAAGACCAAAATTTATTGCAAAGTGACATTGATAGATTACAATCTTGGTGCAGAATGAACAAAATGTATCTTAATATTAAAAAGTGTTCTACTGTATCTTTTACACGAAACACAAATGTAATTCCTACTAAATATCATATTAACAAAGAAACATTAAAATCGGTGTCTACTGTAAGGGATTTGGGGGTATTAATGGATACCAGACTAAATTTTCAGGAACATATTACAAATATAATATTGAAGGCATCAAAAGCACTGGGTTTTGTTATTAGGAACACTAAACACTTTAAAAATCCTAATACCAAAATTACTCTATATAATTCAATGGTTAGAAGTACTTTGGAGTATTGTTGTCAGGTCTGGGCACCTTGCTATGAAGTCCACAAAAATAGGATTGAAAGAGTGCAACGCAAGTTTCTCTATATTATGACGAGTAAGGCGAATGAGGGTGAGGGACTCAATTCATATCAGAGACGGCTGACATATTTTAAAATGATAACATTGGAAAAAAGGAGGAAACAACTAGATCTTTTATTCTTACATAAGGTATTAAGCAATAAAATAGACTGTCCAGATCTTTTAAAACTTATTAACATATGTGTTCCAAGCAGAATACCACGTCCCGAAAAATACAAACTGTTTTCTTTACCAATATATCGTACTAATCTGGGTAAAAACTCTCCAGCATCAAGAATGACAAGATCATATAACTATTTACCTACATCTCTTGAAATAGATATTTTTCACGATAAAATATACTCCTTCAAAAGCAAGATCATCAAACATCTCTCTAATAATTTTATGCATGATACTTAGTTGCATGTACCAACTTAGTTTTTACTGTTTTTGTCATTGATCTAATAAAATTATTTTATTTTTATTCTAAAAAATTTTATATACATTTTAATTACCATGTATATTTGAAGATTTTTTCTTTATATATAAAGTTAGTATTCAAATGTTTTTAAAATTATGTATCCTAGGTACAGGTTTTTTTTTTCCTAAATAATTAATTAAGTATTTTTTGATCCGTTAGTATTCTTAATCCGATGATTTTATTATTACTATGTGGTTCTGAGCAAATTCTACTTTTTTTTTGGTTATATAAAAAAAAATATGTATTTGAATTTGTTGTAATGAATTAATTGAAGTCTATTATTTGATTTTGTTATTTTGAATTAAGTATAGATGATCTTATTATTATTATATGGGTCTGAGCAAATTCTACTTTTTTTGGTATATGAAAGAAAAAATGTATTTGAATTTGTTGAAATGAATTAATTGAATTTTATTATTTGATTTTGTTAATTTGAATTAAGTTTATAGATGATATTATTATGTGGTTATGAGCAGTTCAAATTTTTTTGTTATATATAAAAAAATGTGTCTGAATTTGCTGCATATAAGGATTTAATTGAATTTATATTTGCATGCACTTTTTTCTACAATAGTTTTATTTTTTAGACTGGTTTTGTTATTTATTGAGTATAAAATATTTATTTTTGTTGATTTGAATTTAATGAATTGAATGAATATTATCAGATTATCACGTAAGCCGTGACTGCCTATAAGAGGAAAGGCACATCAACGAGATTACTATGGTTGAGAATTGTAATATAATTTGTATGTGTACTTTCTGTTGGCATTCCAAATAAATAAATAAATAAATAAATAAATAAATAAATGTTTAATATGCCTCCAATCTGTTGTAGGGCTTTATCGGGCTTTATCTTTATCTAGAAATATGAAGACACTTGAATTTTTTACAGAATTTACGTTACTGTAGCCGCAATAACAACAAATAATAAAAACATAAAAAGTTAGGCCCCAAAGAGAGGTTCCCATACGAACAATCCTAAAAGGGGGTTCTTTTTTTAAATAAACTCTTTGATACCTACACTTGAAATATCTACATTTATGTAGTCATGTCAATTACGAGAAATAATTTAAAATTCAATAAATTTATTATGCATGACACAAGTGGTACAACGACTAAGCTTAAAGCTTTCTACCTTCATTAAGGGTTCGTATTCATTAAATCTTTATTAGAAACCCTTTAATACGGCACACGTACTTCGTTCCTCACAAAGAAGTTATGAATAGTAATATCGGAGAGGATTTTCGAAATGGCTACGTAGCGCAGACATCGGTCCCCTGTAATCCCTGAATGGAGTATTGTGGGAACAGGCGAAGCGTACCAGAAATCTCTTATTACTTAACTTCAACTGGAGACTAACACTGCGCAGAAATATGTATACGTCTCTAGGTGAATGTTGAGAAAGGGGCGTTGATTCTCCGGAAAATTAAATTAAGCGATTTGAGCTGAGACCATTTCAGTTGAATTGTTCGTGAATTTGAGAGGGAGAAAGAAATTATGAATAGTAGCGTGCTAAGATTTTTGGTAACCAAATCAATTTATTATTCACAGTCCGCCTTAATTCTATGAAAATGGTATCATTCAAAAGCCTGACTAATAAGTTGGTAACCGCAACCATTTAAGCAACATAGGAACACCAGCAGCTCATTTTAATACCTAGTATGCTTTGAAGACAATTGAAATGAGTTTCGTTTCGTACTAATATTCTACATTAATGCACAGGTAATAAATATATAATAATATGTTGTGTTGCGAGTAAGGTGGCCGTCTTTACCGGTCAACAGTGTGATTGGAATTTATAATTTGACTACATTATCATTTATACAAGAATCAAACCAGGCTCTGTTAGTTTTTTTAATCTGCTCTTTTATATTCTTATTGGGTCTTCGTATACTTTTCATTGTCTCAGTAATGCACAGTCGTAATGTTATAATATTTAATAATCTATCAAAGACTTGACTCTGTACAAGTCGCAGCAACTTACTAAAAATAGAGCTGAAAACATAAGCGGTAGTTGGTTAGGGACAGTTTTTTGGTGTTCCCATGTTTTCGAGAGCAAATTAAGATAAAATAAGATTGCCTGGGCTTGGACCTTATTGCTGTCTGATCTATCAACTGAGTATTAAAAATATCAAAATAACTTTGTAATTACAGGCCACAACATGAACGTAGTATATTTTTGTAGGTAGGTACTTCCTTCTTTTATTTGAATTTTAAGTTACAAGTCATTAAATTTATTGTCGAGACAACACTGAGATAGGTCATTCTATTTTTATGATTTAAATAAAATATGAAACCTTATCGAATAATTGCTTCAGTTTTAAGTTTTTATTTAGTTTTTTAATGTACCACAAACCACAAACTTCTGTAACCCCTGATAACACCTGGCTTGCCAGCATGAGATAGGGGTCATTGGGATCAATATTCTAGGCCGCCCCAATTCGGCCAAGTTACAAGGTACCTAATGCATAATAAAGTTTAGCATTACAAACATTACGTATTTATTATACAATCAGTGGCTTATTCTCAAAGTACTCCGAAAATAATTCTCAGTTTCCTCCGCGAAAAAAAATTCAGTGTTCATTAAATACATTTGCATAATTTAATTATAGTAATATATACATTGTAGGTTAGGCTGGTGAACTCTTTTATTCTTCGCAATCATTTACTACGTTATAAATATTAAGTATGAATTGGTCGCCTTATGACAGAAGATCACATCTCCCTTTTTAATTTATTCACTGTCATCATTCATCACATTTTGCGCGCTGATACAATCTAATCGATAATGTGCTAACAGGATTTTGTTACGTCAATTTATCTTTATCTTTACATAACATAATACGAAGCATCTTTCAGTCTATTATTACGAACGCGATAATCTCATTTACTATTGCACGGATTTTGTAGCGGTTCTTAAGCTGGGTATCCATTTGCGCAGCCTCGTGGCGAGCTGCCTCATCCTGAGCGTGCCGCGGGCTGCGGAAAGTACATGCGTCTCCACTTGAGCACACATAATATCGTATCGAGCGGCAAGCCTCAACCCGAGCCACGATTTTCTCAATTCCTCATTAACCACCATGGTTGACGCACGTAAAGTCGCTGCAGCATTAGTAGTAATTAGTCACTACAAAAGGAAGCAACATAAGAAACGGAAACATCGATGGTGGATTAAGGAAATATATCGTCAGCGAAATGTTCATGCAAAACAATTGTTGTCAGATATGACCTTTGAAGGCGTAGAAGAAACTATTAAAAATTTTACCAGAATGAACTCTGAAACCTTTGAAGATTTATGCATCAAGCTTGAACCCATAATTGGGAAAAAAGATACATCGTTTCGCAAAGCAATCACAACAAAAGTCGGTGGTTTTCATATAACTTAATTAATTCGATACATTTCTGATTATCCATTTTGCCGCGTGCCGAGCACACGTACGTCCGTCTCCACTGAACGCACGCCTCACACTGAGGCGTCTTTGAGCATGGCCATTTACCGACACGATTTGGCTCGCTGCGCGGCCGCCTCGTTTGGTTCAAGTCGCGGCAAGCCTCGACTCGCGGCGCGGTCTCCACTAGATCTGCCTCGGGTTGAGGCAGCCGCTCAGCCTGAGGCTGCCTCAAATGGATACCCAGCTTTATGTGCATAATAATGCAAGTGGAAGGTTTAGTTGTTTTGTATGGGGTACGTAAACATAATTGCCATTTCATGTAAATGTTGCAAAATATACTTTTCATCACACCTATTCGAAAAAGACGACTTGGTTCGGACTTACGGGGTTCCAAAGTTGCTGTTTTCTATTCAGCGGGCGGGAATGAATTTTCATACAACTTTTCCTGCCGGCTAGATCTTTTCCGTCCTGTTTTGAATTTAGAACATTTTAGTATTTTGCGCTAAAGAAATCGAACTCAAATATTGTTTGAATAAAGAATGTCTGGTAGGTACGACGCGAGGGCCCCGCCAGCTGAATAAAAAAGAAATCAAATTAAGATTTCGTTTTCAAATTAAAATTAAGTTTTCGTGCATTTTTACGTATTATTTTCTATTATATATATTTAAATTATTTTCTCATAGTGGGTGATGAAAAGTAGAGTGTATCACTCGGGTGCAAGTATATTTTTGGCTCGGGCGACGTACTTTGAATCCCTCGCTACGTTCGGGATTCTACTAAAGAATCCCTCGCTACGCTCGGGATTCTACTCTAGAATCCCTCACTTCGCTCTGGATTCAAAAAACGCCCTCGCCGAAAAAATATTACTTTGCACCCTTGTCATACAATCTACTATTTTTGCCCTCTATTAAATTTTTCGTCATTCACTGATACAGAAGTTTCACGAGTAAAATTTGGAGTGTTCAGATGATGTTTGCTGTATTTTCGTTTTTATACATATATATGTAGTTACTGATAGGTGTAGTGGTGACTACAGAATAATCTAGATCAAACACGTAGTAATAGCTACAGTGTTACGTTACCTATAACACAAATTATTACGTCATCTATGGATACTGTTCAAGAGCTTGAGGAGGCGATACCTAAGCGATCTAAAATATTCAGTCAACACAGATTGAAACTACAACGAGTTGTCCTCTGATATGCATTTGTGTTCAAAGTCAATGTTCTCTGATTAATGTCTTATTAATTAAATTTTTTGGTACCAAATCAATTCATTCACTACACCAAGTTCTTGACCGCATTTCTCGTTAACTTCAGAAGGAGCTAAGCGTAGGTATAGCCTGGCACTACTACGTTCCTTTAACTCGCAGAAAAACTCCTAAAACTCGACAATGATCAGGAGGTGCATAAGGCGACATAGGACGAGTTAATTAATTGAAGTGTTTCTGCACGCACTTCTCTCCGCTTTAGAGGAAGCCAGCCTTTCACCCTATCGCCTTCGCGCAACTGATCAGAATCGCGGGTGTAAAGGCATTACTCGGGGCTTTCTCAAGGCTTGAAGCATCTCAAGGTGGGACTCCAAATCGCGTTACAGCACAGCCTTGGGAGCCAGCCACGCTCCGCCGAGCATGACGCGGCACACGCACCGACGCCAATAATATCTTTTATCTATTGTTCCCTCGATAGCTTACCTTACTCCATCTTATAGTAATTGTTATTTCCTGTGTGGTATTGACTCTGTCATTGTATGTTTAGTTCGAATTAAATTGCTGTAATATGGCTCTGCGCGCGTCTTTATCATTTGTTTCGATGGAGGAAAATATCGGCATACATGAAAATTTGTCATAAGGACGATCTAACAAACAGTCCTTGTCTCGCATAGTAGAATATTTTTTACCTATCTAGCTTATCCGAGCCCAGGAGGGTGAAACCTATGGGCTGGGTATATGAAAGATTAATGATGGGTTTTTCTGTACTACATTGCTAATTACAGCAAAATGTTTTTTCAACCTCGTGCATTAACGATTACGACCCTAACGAGATTCGATATCTCTTTGTTGGCTCTATAAAGCCACTTAGATGATTACAACTGTACGAGCGTACATTGACGCGACCTCAATCTGTACTTACTCAATTAATCTTACTTAGCATATAAGAGTTTTCTTTATACCTAATATACTAATAAAATCTAGTGCGATACACAGCAGCATACGAGTTGGTCGGTTGTTTTAATCCATACTACTTACGTGATATACCTCCGGCCACGCTGCCCCCGCACTCACCCTTACTACTGAATGTACGAGACACTACTCCCGTACATCCATACATTTGGTCCTTCGAGAAGTACTTTTAGTGTTTTAGCGGTTTTATACGGCTAGCGTATCGGCTTGGTTGGCCTTCCACAAGCGGACCTCCCCAACCAAGTTGAGAAGGGCGCGTAACCCGTTGAAGCTGCGAGGACACTGAAAGCGACCAGCAACTACAACAACTGGACAACAGCAACCAGCAACTACAACAACAGCAACTACACCAACAACTGGAGGAAGGCGTATCAATCCGTCGCTACATTCTCCAGCTACATATAGACAAGTGGGTGAAGATCCTGACGTACAATACCTGAAGATACAACAAGGACAACGGACAGGATACCATCCATTTTGTTACAAACTACGAACTTCAAGACGAGTAGACAGAAATACTCGTAAAACAACTATCCTTTTAGTGTTTTAGCAGCTTTATACGACTAGCGTATCGGCTTGGTTGGCCTTCCACAAGCGGACCTCCCCAACCAAGTTGAGAAGGGCGCGTAACCCGTTAAAGTTGTAAGGACACTGAAAGTGATCTACGAGTATTTGACAGCTACACTCGCAACAAGAAGACTTCGCTCGCAACAAAAGAGCGATACAACTTATATACCTACATACTATACTACAACTTATATACCTACATACCATGTATCCGACAAACGGGCCCTCCAACACGTTACCTCAAGTCGAAGAATTACTATCACAACAGAGAACCAACTTCAGAGCGTTCTTGAGGGTCGTAAACGGCATCAACATAGACGACATGGTAGAAAAATGGGAAATGGAAGACGAATTGCACAATATCCTAATGCGTTGGTATAAGATTAACATGATACATCTTAAGATTGACTATTTACTTGAAGGTTCCGATCAAGAATACGAAGATCAATATACCTCACATGAAATCACATATGAGCAAATAAAGAGGAGGATCAATGAGAAAATGTTATCTATTGACCTTTACAAGAGCAGTATTTCCGACAACAAATCCAAAGAGGATAAACTTCCATCGAATCCCGTTTATAAGAATAAGAATATAGATACATTAGGAGGAGGAAAGTTAACAGTCTCCAGATCGGCGTACACCATCTCAAGTTATTTACATTGCGTAGTGTGCAACAACCAAGATCACGCACTCTGCCACTGCAAAACATTTGCGGCGATGACCGCAATTGCGAAATTGAAAGTGGTGACAAAACATCGCATATGCAAAAAATGTTTATTTGTTCACGAAAGCGGCGCTTGCACATCTATAAAAAGATGCAGACTGTGCAACGAAAAACATCACTCATTACTTCATGAGGCATTTATTAATAATGGGAACGAACGTTCTACAAGTCATCAACCTCCAACTATGACTCAACAACACCGATCAAATAACATAACAAGCGATGAAAGTGAAAATTTATTAACAACGGTGAAGATATGCGTCCAGGGCAACAACGAAGAGTACACTCTCCGGGCTCTCATAGATCAAGGGTCTCAAACCACTTTGATTACAACTAACCGTTTACCCGACGGGAGATATGAGGTGCGGTTACCCATGAAGAAAGATTTCGAAGACAAGCTGGGCCAGTCAAAATCACGAGCACTAGCACAGTTTAAACAATTAGAACACAGATTGGCGAAGGATAATACGCTCCATAATCTTTATCACAACTTCATGAATGACTACTGTAACCTGGGACATATGAAGGAATGTATTACAAAACAAACTCCTATGTGTTACCTACCACATTATGGAGTAAGGAAGGAGGATTCGACGACGACACAACTAAGGACTGTTTTTAACGCATCCAGCCCTACTACATCGCGATACAGCCTAAACGACCTCATGGAATGTGGCCCTAAATTACACCCTACTACAATGGACTTTAACAATACCAACTCTAATAAAACGCTCGGCGTAAGGTGGAATCCGATTACGGACACATTTACGTTTTGTAATAAAAACAAACAGCAAATACCTACAAAATGTACAAAGCGAATGTCACCTGTTACGATACGAGCGAAAATCCTGTTTGAGCAAGCTTGGGATGAAGGACTTGACTGGAATTCGGAACTAAGTAACGACATGCAAGAGCAATGGAATAAACTAAGTCAAGATCTACAATACATTGACAAGGTCGGGGTTCAGAGGTGGATTGGAAGTCTTACGTTGCCTACTGAGCTCCACGGCTTTTCTGACGCATCGCGCAAATACATGGACATCCCCACGCAAAACATAGAGCAAATTGACGTGCCTCAGAATGAACTAAAAAAGATACACAAACAACAAACCTGCGTGGCACAGGTCTCTATCACTTTCATTGAGGACTTGTTGAATAAGCATAACTCGATGACACATATTATACGAATATTGTGTTACGTTAATCGCTTCATAACAAATCTACGTCATCGCGTGACGCCACGATCCACGAATAGCTTGTCCATGAAACCCGACACCGAGGGCATTGTCCATCATGCACCGCCTTACAACAATGGCGACGTCCCCAGCAACCCAGATAAACCCAGAATACGAGGCAGACGGCTACGTGCATCAACAAACTATATTGTTTCGGCATTGCTGCTACTTTTGACGTGTATAACACCTTCTATAGAAGGAAAGGTTAATATACGGGACATTAACAACAATAATACCCTGTATTTTGACAAAATATCAGACGTAAGGATCATACAAGATCAATGGAAGATGATTGTTTATTACAACATGACAACATACTGGCAAGGCATACGAAGCATAGAAAATTACGTGCAGTTCGTTAGTCAATGCTGTAACAACGACACTATGTGTGCACCAATAGTAGCACAATTCGAACATGATATCAACGAGTTACGTCACTACAATTCGCTACTATACAGTCAGTCCTCAGGTCGTCAGCGTCGTGGATTAATAAACGGCGTAGGGTACATAGCTAACACTTTATTTGGGGTGTTAGACGACAGGTTTGCACAAAAATATGAAGAGGACATTGAGACAATTAAAAGACGGGAAGATCATATCTTTCACCTATACAAAAATCAAACATCTGTACTGGAAGCGCAAAATAACATCCTGAAGAGAAACGAATACATCATGAACAAACAGTTCACCTCTATTAACCACACACTACATAGTGTTGCCTCTGAGATGCAGGTGATGAGAAATGAGACAAGAAATGCTCTACACGTATTATACAACACCTTGTCGTTCATATCAGCTGACGTCATTCTGTCAAATCTAAGAAGAATTCAAGAAGCGTTAGTCGATACCGTCACGGATATTTATCACGGCCGCTTAAACATACATTTATTACCGCCGGAACAAGTACAACAACAGCTAACATTGATATCGGGACACCTACAGGAAGATCTAGTTTTGCCATCGGACAACGATCGAGATCTATATGGACTTTTACACATACAGGCTAAAGCTACAACGAAGTTCTTAATAATGGAAATCCAGATACCGTTGTTAAACCGAGATCAATTTGAACTCGATCAAATTATTGACATCCCCCAGAGACGCGGCTCGAGCACTGTCTATACATCGACTAAAACGAAGTATTTGGCCGTCAACATCAAAAAGGACACCGTTATCCCTATGTCAGAGATGGAGGTTCAATCGTGTGTCCACCATGCGAATAACTTAAAGCTATGCCCGCTGAACCACCCTATGTACAGACTTACGATCGGTGATTCAATTTGTAATATGCGTATAGCGGTAAACAATGAGAACACACGGTACTGTCAGGTGGAAGTTAAAACATGCGCAGAAAGATGGGTCAAATTACACTCGCACGACACATGGCTGTTCTCATGTTGCGCAGAATGCAGCGTCAGAACTTTATGCCCAGACGGTGTGTCTACAAATCAATTGCACGGCAATGGCCTTATGACGTTGGGTCAAGGTTGCGTTGTAAGAGGGGAAGGATTCAACATATTTGCACAACACAATTATGCAAATCAGGTGTACATGCAATTTGGCATAGTCACAGCAACCCCTCAAACATCCCGATTGAATGACATACTAGACACCTCGTTGTCAATCAACCTCGTAGCCGAAGATCACGAAAAAGAGTTTGACAAGATCCAGAACAACATCGAGGTAATGAAAAATCAGGAATTAGAACAATTTTTCAGTGATGACGTAGCACATTATATCACTATCTACGTCATTCTCTCCGTCCTGGCAACAACACTTATTGCGATTTTAATATGTAAGTGCAGACAGCGATGTTGTGGGATAATAACAAAATATCCAATACAATCACAATCGTCGCCGCCGGGAGCCATCAGCACCACCAGCATAGCCTTGGAGGAGTTAAGAGTCACGTCGCCGCAGGACCGCAAGGCGCCGGGGGGATCAACGGCCAGCGTGGGCATTACGAAGTCGCCCGTGTCCATTAGAAAAATAAGTTTTTGTTACTAAGTTTTGTTAGTTATTGTACCTTTTTACTACTTACTATTAATTCGATATTTTACATTTATACTGCTTTTACTACTTACTGTTAATTTGGTATTTTACATTTATTTTAGATCTTTACTTTACATTTTTATACTGTTTACACTGTTCCCCTTTCCTTTCGTCCTTGCTGGAGTTGCCAGTATGTACGAGCGTACATTGACGCGACCTCAATCTGTACTTACTCAATTAATCTTACTTAGCATATAAGAGTTTTCTTTATACCTAATATACTAATAAAATCTAGTGCGATACACAGCAGCATACGAGTTGGTCGGTTGTTTTAATCCATACTACTTACGTGATATACCTCCGGCCACGCTGCCCCCGCACTCACCCTTACTACTGAATGTACGAGACACTACTCCCGTACATCCATACAACAACAATCGTTTATTATTGGCCAATTAATCAGTTAGCAGTAAAAACCTTGAATCATTTTGACTGCCATTACGTGTTTACTGTTTAGGTAACAAAGGAACAATAAGGATGTTTAAAAAATGTTAATTCCGTGACGTGTATTACTATTAAGGAGGGAAATTTTAAGTTTGTCACACAATTATGGTGCCTGTTCACCAGAACTAAGCTATGTTTCCCAGTATGCGTTTGTCATTTACCTATTAACTATATTATATAATTATGGTTTAATAGGACTTTCATTGTACGATAGAGGCACGATATGGACGAGGACGATAAGGCTAAATATAGGTTACTTTTATCCCGAAATTTCCACGAAATTCGAATTTTTGCGGGAAAATGTGATGCGATCGAATACGCGTGCACAGCAAGTGAGCAAATAAAGTTTCAAACTTTCAACCATGTTAACCCTAGAGACATGAAGTAAATGGGACTAATTATGAAGTTAAAGTGTTGTCGCGTAGTTTTAAGCCTGAATCGTAACACTAAATGGGCAGTGTGACACAGAAAGCGGTACTTATGTCGACGGATAACGTCACTCAAATTAAACGCAGTGAATGGGCCGGGATGCGACACAAAGCGGCAGACGTCTTGGCCGCCGGCTTATGATAATAAGGTTATTGAATCGTGCTTTCTTTTTGAAAGAGGAATAGTTATTAGGTACGTGGGGCGTCGTCGGTCGTCGCCAAAATATCGCGCCTGACTACAATACAATTCGCTCGCAACACGCAAACTCTTTTTTTCTACTTATGACAAATCTGCTGAGTGAAAATGATCTTTTTCTGCTTGACCACAATCCAAAATTAAAACACTAACTTAGTAAACGCCTGTTTATAAAAATGTGGAGATCAGATTTGGAGGTCTATTGCTGAATATATTCCTATAATTGGCACCGCAATAAATATCTTTGAGCTTATATTTCCGACACCCCACATTCATGCGTCATCAACGCACACATTTTCGTGAACAACCCACTGATGCAATATTTGTTGAGTCTTCGATTTTCTTGCCAACAGTTAATAATAATCTGCATTATGATGCAGTCCACTTAATCTGAGTCGTGAACGTGAGTCATCAAAGATTAGATGAGTTAGATTGCACCACTTTCTTGTGGTCCGGCGTCCTCTACATTAACGATCATTATAATTAACTTGAACCCAAAGATCAATAACCTTTTATTGTTACTACGCTTATAGAGGAAAAATTTAATATTATCCTTCCTACAAGCCTTGTCATTACATATTCATGCTCTAATTAAAATCATTCCCTAATGCTGTGTTTCGTATGTATAATAGATACTACGAATTGTTACTTCGTTTTTCGGCTCATGAATAATTCATAATAATTTTATGTTTATTTTCCTCGTTCTCGAATTGTGTTAATGTGTGCGTGGACGTAAGCGATTGGAGGTCACAATCATGACTCACGTAACGTATCTAATCGCAAAATTTTTAGCGGGGTCGCGGTAATGTTGAAAAATGGATTTCAAGTTCGTGTATCACGTAAAAAAATACCACCTATGTTACTACAGTAAATCTCAAAATCTCCCATGTAAGAATATCAAATGTTATACATATATACAGTTTTAAATGCTAGATGCTACAAAATACATTTTGTGAAATCGAGAATTTTGATTTCTACAAAAGATTTGCAATACGAGTACATACATATATGTATCTATTGACAGTGACACACATAAGTAGAATGAACGTTACGAATGAAGCTACGTTAAATTTAGATTTACTTATTGCGTTGCATCATTTTGCTAGTGAATAGAATGTGCTTCGTGTATCTAATTATTTTAATTCCAATAAAAATTACATTTTTGTTTTTACTTTTTAACCTACTAACCTACTTTGTAGTTTGTAGTAATGATTGAGTCACGTCACGGTAAGATAGTAGGTTCCTAATTAAAGTGTTATAAGTTGAATAGAATTTAAAGACTTTGTAGCCCACATTCCCCATGTACATCTTCTATGCCGTATGTGGATCCGAGTTCAAATTCCGGGGCATACATTTCTATGTCAGTCTAATGTTTATTAGTACACTTGGGTTGTAATGTGATACCCTCACGAAATAATGCGTTGATGTGAGTTTAATTCTCTTTAATATCGCTAAACAATTTTGTGTTTTACTGACATCTTGTTATTATCACATATGCGAGCAAAAATATAAGCATGGCGAGCACGTATCAAATCTAGCGGGATGATGTTTATTTATAGCGTGTCAAATGCAATCTGACTGCGGAGGTGGGGTCGTTGACCCCGCTGGTCGTCTCGGCTTGGGCGGGCGCGGCGACACTGGCCACAGATGCCGCCTCCCGACTCCCAGGCTCCCAGCAAAACAAATGTCTCGCGGTCTCGCCTCTGTATCGACTGCTTGTACTTTTATTGCTGTTTTGTCTAGCTAGCTGGAGCTATAAACATTTGAGCGTCTGTTTTGATGACATGGTGGTGCGTAATGGAAATGAGAAAATAGCGAGATATATTGATAAGATTGACGTAGATAGCCATCCGAACAAAGAAGTGGTTATCGTTGTCCATGGGCATGAGCTACACCAAGCATCCAACGAAGAATATGAGAATAATTAGTATTGGTTGAAACAAGTTTTTGATAGATTTTATACGAATGTAATTTTGTTAGTTATGCCCACTGATACTATTAAAAAGATCAATTTTGCCTGGAGACTTTTAACGCGATCAGTCAAGTTTCGAAAGCAAAACAGCGGATTCCAGCACGTCTTAAAAATGATGCATTGCTCAGATTATACCTTAAACGGGAATGTTACTTTCAAACATAGTATTTGAAAGCGGTCAAAATACATAGTGATGAGGGCTTTACTAACTCGGTGAGTCGGTGAGTAGATATATATACCATTTTGGGCGTCATCGTTAATATATTATGTTTTAAGACATGAGCTGAGATTTTTGACAATGGTTCAGTTATCACGTTGTAAAAGGTAGCTATGCGCCCGCGATTTCGCCCAGGTCAAATTCGTTTTTTTTTTCAACCCCTGTTTCAGACCCTTAGGGGTTGGTTTTGGAAAAATATGTAACGTGTGTTTGACGTTGCGTCATCATCAACTACCTTCTTGAGAAATTTCATCGAAATCGGTTAAGCGGATTTGATTTTCAAGCAAAGTTACATCCCCTATTTCAAGCTTCGAGGGGTTGATTTAAAAAAAAATGCCTTTATGTGACCCTACGTCTTCTACTATTTTCATCAGAATTTCATCCAAAACGAGTCTGTGATTTAGATATCGTAACGTCACAGACTATAGCATTTATAATATTAGCCTACCTAATAGTACATAGTAATAATAATAATAGAACAAAATATACCTTTATATGTATAACGATTTATTAGCACACGGGTATTTACATTAAGTATGTATTTTGTACGCTTAGTTTAAAATGGAATTCTTATATTAATTCCTTTATAGGTAAGTCTGTACTGCAGTGCGTGTGAATATACTTTACTAATAGGTTTCTTAATGAATTTACCAAATAAATATACTGTGAGTACTTTTAACGAGCTGAATTTCGTGACTTGAAAACTGTCGTGCTTTTGTAAATCTCGTGAAAGCATTAAACTTATGTTAAAAAAGTTAGGTCACCATAATTTTTGAGCTGTAAACTGATTATATTGTATCGAAAAAACAGGTCGCCAGTCGGCTCAACTCAATTTATTTGTGACCTACTAAGGCAGTGAATAACATTACAACGATTTTACACGCCATCTTTACTGAATTGGTAGGGGTCAAAAAATAAAATGAAAAAAGTTACTTCAATAGCAATACCCTCTAGAAATAAAAAAGGTTTAAATATTCAACAAGAAACCTTTGTAACAGACGTTTTATTTCTTTCCCCCCTCTCGGGTCGCATTGGTAAAATAATGTGTTCTTTCCGATTTAATTAGTACTTCATTCAAACAAATTCTACATTTTTATTATCTTTATGTTAACAAAGATAGATAGTGGACGAATCTTCCCCGATGACGTGGAAATAGAAAATAAGTGACTGTTTTTTTGTTATTCATACGACTATAAAAGCACGTGGGTGCAAGATTCTTGCCCTTAGGGCCTTATTTATTGTTAATAAGATATGAAATTACAGTTTTCTTTAGACTGATGTAAAATGTAACAATTGATTATCTCATAACTTAAAATATTTGATATTCCTTTTATTTTTGCTTTTCTTTTACGAAATACAATACTCTGATGTATTATTATTGAATTCCATATTCCTTCATATTTTTTTGTAATACATATTATCTAGGTATGCTACAGGCGTTACAGCACAGCTTACAATAAACTCGGTTACAGTGCTTTATCAAAATTAGTTAGATAATACCGAAATCGCGGCTAAATATGTTATGTAGGTCAAACGAATAGAGATAAAAGTTAGTAGGGAACTTTTTAACTGATCGTAAATAAATTTTAGAACTTTGAACTAGGAAAACTGACCTGTAAAATGATAAAATGGGGCAAATGTTAAACGGATATACATATTGTTATCTTATCTTTATGACGGGAAGAAAACTAACGAGAGATTCGCGTATTTACATCGCAAATGATAAGGAGCAAGACGCTCGCGTAGTGTTCTTTCCACCGGTTGCGTTGGCGAGCGGAGCGGCATCTCAATGACGACAATTAGTGACACGTGGCGCGCGTTGCCAGCGGCCGGGACGGGCGGACTTACCGCTAACAAGTAACAACCCTCACACATGACCCATTTTCCTCCTGACACAAAACCCGCTACAGTAACGCGACCAACCTACCCTTTTGGCTTTTACCTACCGTTTTTGCACGATTTACGGGGACGGTGATATAAATAAAACAAATTGTTATTAAATGTATTAATATTAATTAAAACTTCTCTATTATTCAAGTTTCTTCTCCTATTAACGATGACTATCAACAATCCCTATAAATAAATAAAACGCTACACTCTCGTAGCATTATGTCGTGGGTGCCATGATGCCATGAACAACACACAAGACAAGGACACCTACCCATACGAAGAAAATTTTGAACTCTTCATTCAAATTTCCGTCTCCCTTCCTAACCTCCCGAATCCCTGTAACAGCGATCCAGCGTGTTAACCATTGCGCTATTCGGATTGGTATCCCTATATCTCCGGTAACATAGTTAAAAGTTACCCCGCTTGCGAAGCACAGAGTCCAAGCAGACCATAGATACTTGACCACGCAGATGCGTGACAGAATCCTTGTTCTCGGGTCGTCAGTTAATGTCTTATTTATGTTGTAAAACAGTTGAATGCCCGAGGGAATAACTAGTGCGGGGAATGAGTGTTTAGGCATACATTTCTTTAATACTTTTCCGTTCCTATCTTTTTCCACTCCCCGAGTCTGATGGCTAGAAAGCTTTACTCACCGTCTGTTGTTGTGTGCCTACTTCTTGTTTGATATACATATAATTATGTTGTTTTATAGTATAATTTGCACTTAAAGTACCTATTTCTAATATGGAATGTTCAATTCAATTCATTATCATGTTATGGAAATGTGAACGCCTTAATTTCCAAGAAATGGTCTTTGTAATATATTTTCAGTAAAACTAGAAGAATTCACTCTCGGCTACAATTCTCGAGCTTGCGTAAAAGGACCTATAAATTATTACAGAAACGGACACGAGCGAAGAAAAGAACGATCCAGGGTTTTTCCACCTTTCAACTAAATCATTTTCCTATTTTCTACTAAATTAAGCATTTACGCTTGTCTAGGTGATATAAAAGCAACTGAATGTTCATATATAATAAAATATGTTTTTCTATCGGGTCACTTGTTATCAAATAATAATGTATTGTATTTATTAATGGAACGTATGTACGTATGTACTATTTAATGTATATCTAATTATCTAAAAACTTTCAGTGGTAGACATTGCAAATATCGGAGGAAAAGTTAATCCCCTATCTAAACATTACACCATTTAAGTATGGTTTTCGCCCTGTAAGAAATCAATGAAATAATTTTCGTAATTAAAAAACAACTATAAAAATAATTCCAATAAATGTATGATAGTTGATTAGAACGCTACGCGTCGGATTCGACCTTGATTGGCCAATTGAGTCGTACCGATCCCCATCGTTGGCCATTACTAATTATGTCGCTTGATCATTGGACAATTCTATCTAATTGACGGTCCGTGTTGTAACGAACGTCGTTTATTGACAGGATTCATACAGTTTTTACCCGACTGCGTCAGAAGGAGGGTTATGTTTGAAAACAAATTTCTTGGTGTAACTTTTATAAGAATCATTGTGATACGATAAGAAGGCATATTTATATTAAACTAGCGGACCGCCCGCGGTTTCACCCGCGTGGATCCCGTTCTCGTGGGAATATATGCATGTATTATACATAAAAACCTTCCTCTTGAATCACTCTACCTATTACAAAAAACCGCATCAAAATCCGTTGCGTAATTTTAAAGATTTAAGCATACAGACAAACAGACAAACAAACAGACGGACAAAAATAGCGACTTTGTTTTATACTATGTAGTGATTCCATATTCTCGGCGATACAAGTATGAAGCATGTGTAAAATCCTATCACTCAACGAATACTTTTTTATTTGTATTTTATCAAATTTAATGTATCTTCAGTTACTAAAATCAATCAAATAATTAATTAAAACATTTACCATCCCTGACCTCAACATTTTATTGGGATACACAATATCGGCATAAAACATAAACATCATCATTACCCGTTACAGTTGAATTGATTAAACGTTAACGCAATGTTTTTTATTGCAATCCGGTTAACGGCAAATGATTGCATGGCAACAGATGACAATGATTACAGTCTTCCAAAGCATTCTATTCAATGTCAATTTTGAAAATATAAAACCTTACCTATTCCTTTCTTTTATAATTCACCTGCCTATTATCGAAGATAGCCTTTTCGCTGTCCAGTAATATGTTTTTGAAATATGTGCCTGAAACCTGAACTTCCTCCTCACCACATCTCTTTTATCCTGCCACCACCACCACTCTACACCTCGCCTCATCAGTTCACCAAACCCCTGCTGCTCCTTTTAGTTGTCCACTTGAGATAATTACAATTCCTACGATACAAGAGTAAATTCTTATCAATGTCCTATTTTATAGTCGAATCATATTTTGCACATCTAGCGAGCCTTTGTCTCGTAACAAATAAAAATCATAGAGGAATGTTTAGGACGATATTTTGTACATCCACCGAGCCTTTTTCTTGTACGTACCAAATAAAAACCTTTGTAGAGTTGAGAATGATATTTTCACGGATATTTTGCACATCCACCGAGCCTTTGTCTCGTAACAAATAAAAATCGCAAGTTACGCGGTATGAAGCACATGCAACCTGTGAACATCGAGGTCAAGGAACTAGGCGAGCATTATACGTGGATGAGGTAGCGGGGTAGCTGCTTAACAGAATGCGGGTCACTGGTCCTTAGATTAGTTGAGCGGATATGGGTCACGTTTTGGAGGATTTTGTATCACAGTGTAGGTATTATCTACACGAAGAAAGAAAGTGTTCGTTACTTATCAACAAATAAGGTTGATTTTTTTATGTGGGTTACATGAACTTAATTAATTAAAACTTACATAATTATACTCCCAGATTATAATTATTCCCTTTGATGTTGGCTCTGTAAGCATTCATATCTTAGGGCGCATTCAAAAAGAACGCTGGTTACCGGCGCCGATCTGCCAGCGCTTATCGGTATAGTCTAAGATCCGAATCTAAATCGACATTGATAAGAGAATCAAACACACTGATAGAAACTTTTTTTGATAGTTAAAAATATTTGTTAATATTTAACAAATAATTTATTAGAGACCACTTTTTAGTGCTTAATAAATATTTCTTAGTATTTAAAAAGATTTATTAATATGTAATAAATGAATATCAGATTTATTAAACACAAAAAAATCATTTTAAATACTAAGAAATATTTGTTTAATACTAAAGAGTGGTATAAACTAATACTTATATTCTGTCCAGCATTTTTGTTGTCTACCCATTTTTAATATATTTTATAATATACGAAATTTATTATAAAATAATTTTGATTCTCTTATCAACCCGATGAGTGTCGATTTAGATTCGGATCTCAGACTATACCGATAAGTGCTGACAGATAGGGACAGGGATGGGCAAATGGGAAAAACATATCGACATTTTTATCGTATCGATATTTTCCAAATGTATCTGAAATTAAATTAAATGTATATGATATTTCGATATATCGACATTTTTTCCCAATATGCAATTATTTATAAAAATTGCCAAAATATTCGAAATTTTAAAGTACCTAAATACACATCTGGCTGTTATGACATCAGTTTTATTATTAAAAAACAGGTTTATGTACATGTAGCCAAGAAAAAATCAACATAGTATACAGTGCCACAAACATATCTGGTCCGGTTGCCAAAATTGCAACTAATGCAAATGTTATACTGTCGTTAGACAAAGACCAAGACAGTAGCGTCCCTCTTACCGGGTCAGATTAGTTTGTGACACTTTACCAACCAAACCAACAAGCAGTGTCATTGTCATAGACAAGTAGGTCATAGACTGTAATTTTTGTTTGTGTTTGAAGCAAAGAAACTAAACCCATATAGCCTACTGCATACCTACTCTTTTTCTAAATTTAAGAAATCGGATTGGTCAAATAGGTACATGATGCGATCCATGAGCAGACAGCAGAGCTTTAAATAAATAAATATTAAATCTGAAAAAATATCGATATTTTGATATATCGATATTTTTTACCCAAACGGCCCAAACCTACCTGGCAGATCGGCGCCGGTAACCAGCGTTCTTTTTGAATGCGCCCTTAGTTATCTTACTAAAATTACAAATTCAAGTAATGTTTATTAATTCACTGAAGTTAGGTACAGAATATTTGTAACAAATGTAACAATTAAATATTATCTACATTAAATTCCGCTAAACCCTGCATATTCGTAGCGCGAAATATTATACATATTTACATACGTCAATTAATTTTATTAGTCATTCCATTTAATTACAATAATTTATTGGTTCATGTAAATTTCTTCAAATTAATGTAATAATGAGATTAATGACTTCCATATAAATTATCGTTAATGTGGCGGTAAAGTTATAATATTTGTTGTGCAAAACTTATTTTTTTTTACTTCTCCGAAGCAACTGAACTGCACGAGCCATCAAAGAAACTTTTCCTTTCGGTGCTATTCCAGGATTTCAGATCCGGATGTGGGTCAAGCGGCTCGCAGCCGGTAATTTTAGGCTCCAGCTTTGTTTTGATGCATGAATAGTAATGGCTTGTAAATATTGATAGCGCTGGAGGTGGAACGGGTTTGCGAACGTAGCACGTATACACACACACGCATAGAACGTATTTCTGA
This sequence comes from Hesperia comma, assembly GCA_905404135.1. Taxonomy (NCBI): domain Eukaryota; kingdom Metazoa; phylum Arthropoda; class Insecta; order Lepidoptera; family Hesperiidae; genus Hesperia; species Hesperia comma. The sequence continues at coordinate 5,152,659 of FR990021.1, read as the reverse complement.
AGTAAATTATTTGAGCAGTTCCATTGTTTTGAGATTTTTAAATTGATATGGCAATGGATATATCTTAACAAGAGTTGATATTCGTTTACTTAAAGTTTTGATCAATAATACCAACGAGATAACGGAATACCCACAAAATCAAATTCCTACTGTAGAAAAAATGCAACAGCTCGAAGTACTTATAATGTTGTCAACATTATAACTTTCTGCGAACTGAATATATTAAGTATTGCAGAATTGTTAAGCTGAAATTCCGTACTATATTAAAAAAAATATGTGCATACAAGACATTATTTTTCACTGCCTGTGTTGCAACAAAACATCATAAGCCAGTAGATACTTACCTATAACAGCTGAAAGTTCAGTTATGTGAGTGAAGTGATCAATCTGCACCTGACAGTATGTATTATTTACCTGTCAGTATGTCTTATTTGCCTGTATTATTTACCAAAATGCGTTTCTTCTAGGAATATTTTCCCTGCAAAGTTTCAGGATCAAAGTCAGATTCGAATGGGGGAGTAGTATTTCCTCGTGACACTGCTGCACAGTGCGCGTTGACGCATAAATGGCACATTTACTTTGACTTGACCATTGACGACAAAGAGGTTCTGCTTCTGTGAAGTCATTTGTCCTTAACAATTGTAGATATTGCGTAACACTGCAAAGAGGGAAATAGAAATATTTAATGAATTTCAAAAGAAATTTACCTTCGTAAATAATTTAAGATAGGCCGAGGCCGCACTACGGCTAAACCACCGCGATTTCTTACCGCGTAAATTTAGTAATTCAAAGAAAGCAATTAGTGTAGGAGGAATCGGCGCATTCGTACTGAAAACTATTCCACCTCAATTTTTTTATGCGATCCTCTTCAAATTGCCCTCTTAATGATATAAATGCATGTTGCCAGGGCGCAACCCGGTGCCTTTTTTTTTAAACCGAAATTTTTTAATCAATTGCAAGGAATTGTTATTTTTCAACCGGACAATTTTTTTTTATATTCTTCATTGAAATACCAATAAAAAAGGTCCTATGACTTTTAACGATAAAGTTAATATTTTTAAAGATATGAATTTTTAAAGGTTCGAAAAATCTCAAATTTGGGTACTTTCGACCCATGAAAAATATATTTAAAAAGAAACATAATGTCTAAGTAATATTTTTTTTTAATTCTCTATACAATTGTTAATAATATTGTTAAAAGAGATTTAAAAAAAATTCATTGTTTATATCTTTTTTTTAATTGTTAATTCCGCGCGCTCACAAGTATTACCTTTAAGTATTGCTGTCTCTCTATGACTCATGCGTTGCATCGGCCTCTCTGTGTCTTGAATCATTAAAGGGGAGGCTTCGCGCCCTTTTCTCCGAACAGCTCTGTTCAATTGGCGCCAACGGAAATACGCCACGTGCTTACTTGATACAATTATCAAAACAGATCTCAGTCTAATAACTTTCATTATTAAAAATCATCTAATTATCAAAAAGGAATTATCGTAAAGTTATAACTGTATTTTAATAACTAACTGACTTAAGACTGTAAGAATATAATATATAAAAATGATGTTGATAATGAATAAATACTTATTTTTGAATCTTGTTCTATTATTTCATACTTCTCTATCTATAACTTTCGTTTAAAGAAGTTGTTCAATGTAATTCAGGTAAAAGACCCAGTTATTGACATTTACAATTTTATTTTAGTTAAAAAAAATCAATTCTAATAAATATATAGATATAATTTTTGAATTATAAATTTTAAGATAATCGGTTTTGTGAGAAAATTTCATTCTTTTAATTAGAATAAAATTGCAAGTGTCAAACAACTAAGCCAGTGTCAATAACTGGGTCTTTTACTTTACTTTCCGTTTTAATAACAAAAAAGTAATATAAACTGATAAAAAAGTAATTTTAATTACATGTTTCGATTTATGCTTGAATAACTTTTGAAAAATTGATTTCAGAAAAAATTTTATTAAAAACAAATTGTAGACAATTTAATTATTAATAACATTGCTCTCTTTAACAATCTTGATTAAGTTGATAGTTTTTAAGATAAATGATAATTAATGATTCAAGACACAGAGAGGCCGATGCAACGCATGAGTCAGCGATACTTAAAGTAAGCGACGCATACTTGTGAGCGCGCGGAATTAACAATTAAAAAAAAGATATAAACAATGAAATTTTTTTAAATCTCTTTTAACAATATTATTAACAATTGTATAGAGAATTAAAAAAAAATATTACTTAGACATTATGTTTTTTTTTTAATATATTTTTCATGGGTCGAAAGTACCCAAATTTGAGATTTTTCGAACCTTTAAAAATTCATATCTTTAAAAATATTAACTTTATCGTTAAAAGTCATAGGACCTTTTTTATTGGTATTTCAATGAAGAATATAAAAAAAAATTGTCCGGTTGAAAAATAACAATTCCTTGCAATTGATTAAAAAATTTCGGTTTAAAAAAAAAGGCACCGGGTTGCGCCCTGGCAACATGCATTTATATCATTAAGAGGGCAATTTGAAGAGGATCGCATAAAAAAATTGAGGTGGAATAGTTTTCGGTACGAATGCGCCGATTCCTCCTACACTAAAGACAAGCGGCCGCACTTGCGGTTTCTGGTAATGTATGCGACTTGCGCGGTTACGCGGTTGCCGCCGCGGGAAAAAACCGTGGTGCGGCCTCGCACTTTTAAAATTATATTAAACCTTGTTATACATCCGATGACACGGTAAGCTAGGCGTTAAATACCATAGTGTGTGATGTGATGTACCTACTTTAGGTAGTATTGTAGAGTCGTGTGACGAATTAAAAACAGAACGATTAAAACGGAAAGCTGACAGGAAGTTTTCTGTCATTAATGTCAAGTGTCACCTGCCTTTCTGAGTTTCTCCTGCAGTCTTGTCGTGATCGTACGATCTATGCAACTTAATCGAAATATCGCTAAAATCAAAATCGTGAGTACCCGTTTTGCATATAAAATGTCCTTGCAGAACACAATTTTGAGAGACTTGCACTACAATTAGGACTTAAAATACGACCAAATAGTAACTAGTACGTAGACATAGTTACGAACTAATGTTACTTAGGTTAGTTACGATGTTATCAGTTCATGTGTAATTATAATTACACTAATTACTAATACTAACAAATGTAATTAACTTCATAACAGATTAGATTACTTTCACTAATTCCATTATAAGTAATTACCTACCGAAACTAAAACAAAATAATTAATTCTATAATATTACGTTGAGTGAATGAATCCATTTATTTAATTAATGATAAGTTGATTGTTTTACGTTAAATAAATAGTTATAATACGCGATCCTCAATATTATTACGTTTATAAAAGGCGCCCGCTGTAGGTAGGTATATTAATGACTTTCAAAGCCAGACAGGGTGAAGAGCAACGTTCTCTGCTAAATTTTCATTACAAGCCGGGATTCTGGGCGAAAGTATTTTGTCTAGATATTTTTGTTTTCTTCGTATTTGCAATTTAATTTTCATTCATCAGAACATTCAGAACGAATCCCGAGCTGACTGCGTGAGTTTATTTATTTGCTGGAATGAATGATAATATGACATAACGTGAAATTGAAGTTGAGTTAGATCTTGTTATCTGTTTGCAATGTTTTTCAATGAGCAAACTGAATTAATGGTTTATTACATAGACGTACTTACCTGCTACATAATAATATAATTATACTTAATTTTTGTAAGAGCTAATCTTCGGAAATACTGAACGGATTTACATGCGGTTTTCACTAATTGAAAGAGTAAATGAAGATGAATGTTATGGTATACAATTAGCAAATTTTGTCTAAATTATATATCAATAATTATATATAATTTAGACAAAATTTTCTTGATAATTTAGGGAAATTTAGGCTGCTTGCAAGCTTTCAGCGAAAACGCTGGTTAATTCCTTTGAGGTCATAACAAAACAGTGTATCTACGAGTGAAATATTCACAGGAATAAAATAGTAACTTCTCTATTTTTGAAAATTTCTTGTTTTTTGCAACATTAAATTCACATAAACTTTTTACTCTTGTATATTTCTTAAAACTCGTTACTTGTTAATTTTATAACTTGTTATCTACTCATTATACTTACTCAAATATCTGAACAAAGTTTGCACGTAAGTACAAACTAGTAAATGAAGGTATTTGTTCTCATTATGAGTAATCCCTGCAGCAAGGGTTTAGCTCGGAGTGCGGAGTAGTGCACCGCAGTAATCCAATAAGTAGGGTATGAACCCGCGACTCGGGAACGTTTGCTCAACCTTCAGCGCTTAAGGCTATTACATACAACTAGCTTTGAATTTTCTGTATCTAATATTCATTTTAAATAAAGGCACTTGGGTGAGTGAGCGTGTTTATTTAACACGAAGAATTCTGTGTTACGTTCTTACGTTTAATGGATGTCGTTGAACTTCAATTCTCTTTCATTTAATATATGTATTCTCTGTTCTCGTGCACATAGTGTACGAAATGTACGAATGTTTAGATTGGATATAGAAGTTTTCTTTGAATAAATAAAAGATGATTGTAGAATTGATAGCCCCAATGTAACGTGTATGATAAATGGACATAAGGAACTATCTTATGAGACCGGACGTTGTCCTAAGTGAGCGACGAAGAGCGACAAATTCTGATGCGTGAAGTCGGTAATTGGATGAGACCTCGACAGTGCCAAATAAGCGCTTCCGTATTTTAGAGGATACGTTAAGTCGCCGGCTGTTATCATTAGATAGCTGTCGTAAAGCTGTATCGAATGCCTGCAGCAGGCACAAAAACTTCAGATAGAGTCCTTCAATTCCTCTTGGAACAACATAGTGTACGTCCCAAAGCTTAAGGTAGGTAGGTAATCACGAAGAGAGCAGGCCTTGTAGTGGGCGCTTAATAGCTGGAAGACATTGCATTCTGTGTTAAGTGGGCAATTGATCGCATACAATGCCTTTCGCACGATTAAGATGATTCATCTAATATGTCAGTTTTAACATGTTTTTGTTCGGTCGACCCCGTGGGTCGACCTATTAGTAATTTATAAAATCATACAAGTTTAATGCCCTAACTTCTACTTTTTCTTTTATCATGAAACTTGGTACGTTTGTGTAGATTTGATTACAATACAATAATATGGCACCACTGCCACTGATTTCATTTCACATCCCAAGAATGGCTATTTATTACCTTAACTCATTTTAGGCTCATTAGATTTGGTCTTAACAAGCTCTGTTCCCGCGTTAACTTATTATTTTTAGTTATTTCTGGTTTGTATGTTTAATTGTAATTTCAGTTCGATAATTAGTTGCGATTTGTGAGGCGACCTATGTAGGACATGGATTTCTCTGAGCAGGCATAGCGCGTGCTGTCGGATGTCCTTAGTGCGCCGGAAGGCCTCCGACATGGCAGTATGACTACAAATTTATAACAACCCAGGCCGTTGTGACATCATAACGTGTGCCGGAGCACACGTTATGGCCTGGGAAGCAAGCAGGGAAGTTTGACTTTATTCTTTGAACTGCTTAATTCCTTATTTCACTTACCTACTACATACTTACAGTATCTAGCTGTCGTACTTTTGTGCCTATGTGACCTGATACTCTCAAAAATTAATGCATCTCGTATGATTTTATCAATAGATTCTTGATAATGATTTAGGGAGACTGTGTTTAATTCATTAGATAGGATTTACGTTGATTTAGACGTGTGGATAACTTTAGCTACAATTTTCTAAAAAAACTAGTAGGTAGGTAACATAATATTATTATTTCGGTTACCGTTATTAACCCTAAAATATTTCGACGTTAGGTACGTCATAATATTTATTATTGTAACACCGCAATAAACGGATGCGGATGTTTAGGACAAAGAACAGAACTGAAGTCGCAGTCACGTGTAGTTTTTATTTCATGTCGGCATGTGCTTGCGCTCGCTGCATTATGGAAACATGGAGAGGTGTATTAGGATAATGGAATGGAACGCACCGTCTACGTTATATGTTAAGCTTTAAAATATCTCATACGATACACGAACAAAATCACTACATCAATGTACAGTAGAGCATGTTTGAAATTTTCATGCTTAAAGCCGTGTAGAATTTAAAATCCTTTGTAGGGTATAACTATTTGAAAGTTGTAGGAGAAATATGAGAAATATTTTTTGGAATTTTATATGATTTATAAAATCATAAGTAAGTCCAAATAATATAATACAATCGTATTTAGGTTTGCCCTGAGTTACTGATAAGTACAGACAGACAAGTAGGGACAGATTTGTAAGGTGTTTGGTAAGAACTAAAACACTTATGATGTCGCTTAACAACATAATATAGCTGTAGAATAAGAATAAATGTAATACCTATAGAATTACAGCGCGCAGATTCCATGTTTTGACAACCTGAGTTAAGGTGATCCCTTAACTGCTTGTTATCCAAGGTGTTTCCAAGAAAAAATCAACAACGTCTCTATTTCAGTATTTCATCACGTTACGTAGCACTGAAATAAAAAAATGAAGAAATAAATCGTACATCATTACGACTGTATGTCGTTTTAAAAATAATGGCTTGTTAACTTGACACATGTGAGCCATGTCATGGTATATATTTTCATAATGAAATTCCAATATTCGCATCGCTGTTTGCAGAGTATAAAATGTATTTTGTAAAGGAGGAACCCGTGGCTTAGTTTTGGTAGTGACCGTCCGAAGTGAAGTTCTCGAGTGAGTGAGTGAGTTTGTTTCGTTAGCGCGGCAGATATTTATGTGACAGATAAAATGTTTGATCTCTGGTAGTCCAGGCATATTAGTCATATGAGGGCAAGAATCTCGGAATGAGAGATAGTCGGCTATAAACTTGTATAAACCTTTATTTTAACACCCTAAAACTTGTCTCAAAACCTACTTATCGCAGGGTGTCTGCGACTACAGATATTCCAAGGTCAAAGGTCAAAAAATCGATTTTTTACACATTTATTGCAAATATCTCGTTTCCTATGAGTTTTATACTATTTATATTTATTATAAATATTGTAGAGGATTAAATTCTCTACAACTTTTGTTTAAACATTTTTTTTATATCTCGAACCATTTTCGAGATAGAGGGCAGAGCGCGCGCAGTGTTTATCTATATACAGTATCTTTCAAGGTCAGTAAGTAAGTAAGGCCTGTAGTCCCGATTAAAAACACACCGTATAAAGTTTTTGATAAATAGGTACATAATTATCAATGATTCGCATTTTTTAATAACCATTACATTATCGTTAATCATTTTTTTTCAATAATTAAGTGTTTATTCAATGACAATGAATCCACCAGCTCTGGAGGAATTGCTTAACACAATATTCTGTAACTGCAAAAATTGTTGTGGTTCGCGATGTGGATGCAGAAAAGCAGGGTTGCAGTGCTCTTTAGCTTGCGGCCAGTGTAATGGGCAAGCTTGTCTTGTACAAATAGCATAAAACTCATAGGAAACGAGATATTTGCAATAAATGTGTAAAATATCGATTTTTTGACCTTTGACCTTGGAATATCTGTAGTCGCAGACACCCTGCGATAAGTAGGTTTTGAGACAAGTTTTAGGATGTTAAAATAAAGGTTTGTACAAGTTTATAGCCGACTATCTCTCATTCCGAGGTGAAACCCCTAATATGCCTGGACTATGGGTGTTAGTGAAATTAAGTTATCTTATTTGTGTTGTCCAAGGCACCCACGCGACACACGGGTCCTAATGACCCTATGTGTCCTAATGCTCCCATATTGTGTCCTAGTGCCCCCGTTTGTCCTAATGCCCCATGTGTGTAGGTAAACGTTTATTGTGTCAGATTGTAGCGCAAGAATATTGGTGTAGAAAAGAAATGCTACGTCACGTCGTGGCTTCGCCGTTGTAACCTCGTTGGTACTTTCATTCAACAGTTCCATCTGATACATCAATATGATTAATGTTCTATTTCTGTGTACATTAACGATAAAGCTATTTTAGTGCGAACGCTTTCTAAGAAATGATAACAAAGTTTCAATGGAAGTATGACAATTCAGTGAAGTTACAATTTAAATCCCGAATAGAACAATACTCTCTTAGTGTTGATTTACAAGATGTTGAATTTAGGTAGAAGTATTCGTGTTGTGAAGATTGTCGCTTCTCAAACCTGTACTGATTTGCTGAGATTGTAACACGATTCACACGAGGAATTGACACCCACGTTACCCAAATATACTGGCAAATTTCACACTTTTGTAAGAAAGTTACAGGTGGGAACGAAATATCAAGTGTGGAATTCGTTCCTTGTGATGTTTTGTTTATTTTCGCTTGTTGAGTGAGGTTTAGTCTTTATCTAGGTGTAAAAAATATTGAGTAAATAGAGGAAATAGGCTTATCAATATGTACAATTGTACAATTATAATTATTATGTTAAAGCTAGCAGGTGCTTCCATTCTTAAATTTTTCTTTAAACATCCATAAAAATGGTTAGTCATTTAGCAAACGCCGTTAAAACGTAAGTTGGTTAGTTCGTTTGATAGTTAGTACTATTACTTGTTAGGAATAGTCCAATTAGTAGGTAATAAATTGTCAGTAAGAGTAAGAATCGATCTAATTTGGTCGTCTGGAGTGCGGAAATATTATCTTTACGTCTATCATAACACCTATATAGTTCCTATTGTGTCAGCGGCGGGTAGCAAGCGGACGGCCACTGAAACGTAGTAGCATTAGCTCGGCTTTGTGATAATATCCAGCGTGCAGCCGCCTCCGTCCTACTGACCCAGTGACACGACGGCGACGCTTGGAGGGAAAAAAAACGCTTCACGGAATCGACCGAACAAATAAACGTGTAAATATTCCCTCCCGAGCCTCACGGTACAAACGCGCTTCGATAAATGATTAATAAATCGGATTCTTTGCAACCGTTGAAGGTTTTGAGGGATTGAAATGTTTTCTTGATGATAAATTTGTTAAATACGAGCTTTCCCGCATAAATCCCGATGCCGCGGGAATTTCGGAAAGATCGTTTGTTTGCGTAAAGCTAAAAGCAAATGAAAATTCAAATTTGTCATGTGAGCTGTAAATAAAAAAATACAAGTCACAACTCAAAAAAAAACGAAAATCAAAATGCACTTGCAAAAACAAACATAAACGTGACCCAGAGCTTGATCATAAAATCTTTTTGCTGAGTGAGTCTACAAGATACAAGTTACTTATACAAACGTCATGAAATAATATATACAATCGTTCACACATGTACACACATACAATTATACATAGATATTTTTATTAAATTTGCATAAGCCATCTGTGACAGTCGCCACCCGCACTCGTGACCCATATTTCACCTTCATCCTGAAGTTAAAATGTAAAATGTGAGATTCGAGATAATGTCGAACTGAATTACGTTTTAATAGCATTTTCCATTTCCATAATGGAGTCTTGAGAATAGTTGCAACGCTAGATGAAGAGCTTCGATATTGAATATGGAATGATCGGAATGATATTGTACAGAACTACGTTATAAAGATGGCGTTTGCATGTTTTACACGACTTAAAAAAAAGGAGGTTCTCAAGTCGACCGTATAATAAATATCAATATGCTTTGTTTATTCGTAATCTTTTGGTTCTTTTTGGTGCCGTGATGGTGTATGAGAAAAACAGCCAAGTGCGAGCCCGACGATTGCGAAGTACTCCCTACTACAGTGGAAAATTTGTGCCGAAAAAAGCTGCTTTGTTTTTCGTATCTTGCTAGCTACATTATTGTTATAGCGATCATAGTAAAAAATAAAAATTCCATGTTCAAGAAATATAACCATGTTATAGACATATAGACGAACGAATGGATAGCGGGATCTGATCCTGAAGGCCCTCGTGGGTACGGAACGTGTTTCGTGACTTAGCCATGTGATGCGTGCAGGATTCGAACACGAGGTTTCCGTGCAGAAAATTGACACAATTTAATGATTCAAGCCATTGCTGGGTTTATTGATATTGTATCCAATTTTTGGATGATTCCGAATAAACTTTCAATCGTCCTATACGACGCGAGTTGGCTATAATTTTAAGCGGGGAAAAAAGAAGATCGAATTCCATTTATAATGTAGATTGTTGACTCACTGTACATGTCTGAATGTGCAGCACATTCTCAACACGTGGTGCACGCTCATATTTCATGTTTATTATCTCTTTATTAGGATATTTATCCTAACGTAGGTCGTTGTCATAAGGTTCATTTTGTTGCATAGATTTGTTTAACCAAAAACTCGGTTGTAACTTGTACAAACAAAGCGTGTTCAGTTTCATTTGCATGCGATAAAGAAAAAAACAGTTGGGAGCCGATTCCGAACGGCGAGGGACAACTTGTGACGTCGTTACCTACGTGCGGAAAGTACGTTAGAGAATCTATTTTTGAGGATACTTCATGTTGGTTCATGGTAAACAAAGCGCTCATAGCTCGACAACTTAAAGTACCTTATAAGTGATAGAGCGCTTTCAGGAAAATCCGGTCCCCTGAAATAAGCACACTTCTTCCTGTGCCGTTATTTATATTTTTGTTTATTGGAAAAAGAGTTAGTCTGGAGACTAACACAAGTGAATTGTTAAAAAGGGTGATAATTATAAAGCCAGTGGTGGATATTTCAATAGATTCTTTCATATAATTATCCTTACTTCCTTACTAATATTATAAATGTGAAAGTGTGTTTGTTTGTTTGTTTGTGTGTTTGTTTGTTTGTTTGTTTGTTTGTTTGTGACGCTTTCACGTCGCAACAAAGCTATTATATGGTAAGGTTTATGTGTGTGGGGATAGTTAGGAGGGTGGAGAGTGACGTAGGCTACTTTTTACCGCGGAAAAACATCCCATTCCCATGGGAAGATCGATGTTTTGTTAGTTGCTAGATATTTATTTTCGGAGTTGTTAATAGATGGCGTTAATAAAATTCATTTGCAAGTTCTGAATTACGCTATCAAATACTACATGTAATTTACTTAAGTCAAATGTAATAGGCTACTTTAGCTCTGCCTCGAGAACTCCCCGCTCCGGCTGTATTCAGTGTACCGCCCGCCCGCTGGCACTATCCTGTTGGCTGATGTGCGCAAGTTGCTGGACTCGCCGATACCGGTGGTGGGCGCGGGCGACTGGAACTGCAAGCATCCGGGGTGGAATAGCCTAGCTGCCAACAGAAGTGGAAGGCTACTTTTTGATGCCGCTGAACAGCACGGCTACACTGTCTGTGGAGACTGTCGGTGAATGTCGGGAAGACGCAGGCCGTGAACATAGGAGGATACCTCAACAAGCGAGACCCTACTCTGGAGCTTCACGGACAAGATATCTAATGGGCCCCACAGGCCAAATACCTGGGGGCAAAATCGACGGAAGACTCTCGATGAAGCCACAGGTTACGAAAGCCGTCGCGAATTCCAGAAGCGCGATGGCAGAAACCAGTGGTCTCCTCGAGCCTCCCTCTCGGACTGAAGCTCGGGGTCTACAAGACCTACATCAGATCCCGCCTCACGTACGCGGCACCGGCGTGGTACGCGCTCGCCAGCGAACCGCAGCGCAAGAGGATGCGCGCGGTTCAGGCGATTGCGCTCCGCCGGCTGACTGGTGCGCCGCGCCGAGGTACGTCAGGAACGCCGTCATCCAGAGGGACCTTCGAGTCGAGAGCCCGGACGACTTCATCGAGAGATTGGCACGCAACATGTTCGGGCGTGTCGACGCGTCGCAGTTCCCGTTTCTGCAGGACCTGGCGCCGCTCCACACCCGTCCACCGGACCGCTGGGCCTTCCCGCGCGACTTGCTGGTTACGCGGGACGGGCCTAGCACTGACTGATACTGGGGCTTCGTAAGTCGTCGCCCGGCGCTGATCGGCTCCTGCTGGGCTTCCCACCAGCGGGATTCACCCGGTAGGGCCTAGATCGCCTGGGCGGCGCGAAGATGAACCCCATCCCGTTTAAGACTCTGTGGCCTGTAAAAAAGCCACCACTCACCGGACTTGACCTAATGGTTAACCACAGATGGACAACCAAGGGCCTTAGGGGACACCCCCAAAGGGGAACTAACTGTCCCGAGGGCTCCACATACCTCAGACAGGGTGGAGTGAAGAGAGCGAGTAGTAGGCTACTTTTTAGCCTAAATTCCTACGGGAGCGGGACCTACGCGGCTGTTACCTACGGGTCCCGAAGCGAAGCGCGGGCGGTTCTCTAGTGTACTTATTTTTTGGATATCGTGCATCGTGCCTTTGCCTATATTTTTGAAAAACTGTGATTTTCATGCACTTTCTATACTTAATATAAGAGGTAACACTGAATTTATAAAACTTCTGATAGAAATGAATAACAGCAATTTCAGTCGGGATGACTTCGCGAATGTGTCCCGAAGCGAAACGAACATAAAATATTCAGTATACATAATATGTACCTAGTACTCGTAGCTACCTTCTAATAGTACCTATTTATTCCTGCGCGACTACGCAATAACTAATCTTGTTGTCGTTGTATAATAGTAACGTATAAAAGTCAACTTTAATGTATGTATTATAGGTATTCGTACGTGCTTTGTACGTTCGCCACGTAGCTTCCATATCAGTTGCTGGGGCTGGGGGCATGCGCGTTGTATATTTAGCGGTGTGCTCCTAAACAGCAACCGTAATAACTCAATATATGAGTAAGCCTTCCGGGCGGTTAATTCGTATGAACTCGAACGGTTCGTTTAAAGTATTGCAGCGGTTGTATCGCCATTAGAAACACGTAGCTGTTGTGTTATTGTGTTATTGCTTGGTATAGGTATAGAATATAATTCTATTTTATTATGTGCAATTTTCTCTGTTATCTTTTAAAAACGTAAATTTAATCTATAGGTATTTACTTGGTTTTTAATACTTAAGCCCGTTTTACACCGCGAAAGAGTAATGAGCGGGAAATGGTTGAGCGGAGCGGACTCCGTTTATAAGAAACTAGCGAACCTCCCTCGCTTCGCTTCGGGACCCGTAAGTATCAACCGCGTAGGTCCCGCTCCCGTAGGAATTTCGGGAAGATGATAAACTATCACCAAAATTAATTGAGGTTAAATTAAATTAAACTTACAAATAAAGCTTACGACAAAATAATAGCAAAGTAGCAAAGGATCACAGCAAGATTAATTCAGATTAAACTTGGAAACGCGGCAAGTTTGGTATGGCAGTGGGTTCGACCAAATTTGATTACCATAAAAACGGTTCTAGTGTGTTAATCTTAAAAGATAGACATATACTGTCGTGGACATTTTTTTAGATCATTTCAAGAGGAATAATTCTTTCATACATATATTTTTGGTATCTTGAATCGTTTTCGCAACGCATGCAACGAAAGCCCTCGAGAATTGAATAATTTTCCCCGTTTTTTCCACATTTTCCATTATTTCTTCGCTCCTAATTGTTGCAGCGTGATGTTATATAGCCTATAGCCTTCCTCGATAAAAGGTCTATTCAACACAAAAAAAAAATTCAATTCGAACCAGTAGTTCCTGAGATTAGCGCGTTCAACCAAACAAACAAACAAACAAACTCTTCAGCTTTATAATATTAGTATAGATAGGTTTGTGTTTCCACCAACAAAGAGTTTTGTGTTTTGTTTTCCACTGCAAAAGAGTAATGAGAGAGCTGAACGGAGCGGAGCGAACTGAACGGAAAATGAGAAATGAAAAATGACAGTGTATTCCCACCGAGAGCGAGTTCAGTTGGTGTCTGGTTGCTTGCGGTCGTGTTTTGTTGCGAATTCATGATGTTATCGAGTGAAGACAGCGATTATGTATACAGACGAAAAAAGTACATGTTATTATATCTTAAATACAGACAAAAACAAAAACACAAGACAGAGAAACAGAGGACACTACAAACGAGTCCGTTTCAAACTATACTCCGTTCAGATTGGAGCTGGACAAAAGGTAAATATTGCGTTGCCCAGCAACAGTAAACAACCATGTAACACAAACTTTTCGTCGTATTATCACTATAATTATTATTTTGTATGGTAAGCGAAAAACTTAACGAAAACACGTAACACTCACTACACTAGCAATATTAACAAAACTAATATGGCTAAACACAAATTTAAACTTAAACAAACAATAAAATTAAAGAATTAAGTGCAAATAATGAATATTGAATGCGAGGACCGCTCAATTATGTACATGTAAACAAACAATAGCCAATGGCGACCTGCCGGCCACAGACTGCCACTGTCATACACAGACTGCCACAGACTGTCAAAGATAACTTAAACTGAAGTTCTTGCTTTTGTTTTGTCGTTTAAGATCGATTTTAATTATTTTACACTATATTTACAGTGCAAATTAACACGAATTAGTTATTTAAAAGAGTCCAAAACGTAAATAAAATTATTATCGTGTTTAAAAAATTATTGTAGTTCATTTTAATTTTACACATTACTGCGTGGAATGAATCGAATATAAGACGACCAAGTTGCAAAGTCAGCTGGCGTCATTATTATGGTAAGGATTTGGTAGACATTTTCTTTTATAGGTATAGACAGGCTTTTCAAAATTTACATCATTGGGAAGAAGGTTTCAAATCGCTCGACGTTTTTAAGGTTGTGGCTGCATGAGTAATTTAGTAACGAAAGCGTTAAATGATATTAGTTTTACCGCATTTTCTCGCAGTTTGAAGTATTTATCGATCGTTCCATAGTTAAATATGGATTCAGAAAAATTTTAGTGAGCAATCTAGTTTTACAATAACGCGTTTGATTCAGAAATACATGTTGGTTAGTGACAGTTAGTGAAAACCCTACAGAAGAATTTTAATGGTTTGTTTTGGTTTTGTCCAGCTCCAATCTGAACGGAGTATAGTAACCGAGACCGTGACGCAGCGGACTCCGTTCAACTCGTTCGATCCACACCGCTCACCTCTGTCTCTGTGGAAACGCTTCTATGCAATTTGCCATTGCGAGTCAAACGGAGTCCTTAATGACTCCGCTCCGCTGGCTAGAACTGAACGAGTCCGTTTCAATCCTCTTTCGGCTCTTTTAGCTCGCTCAGTCCTTTCCGCTCGACTCTTTATTGGTGGAAAGACAAGTATGCAGTTTACTGTTGCGAGTTGAACGGAGTCCTTAATGGGTCCGCTCCGCTCGCGGTGTAAAACGGGCATTATACTTACATATTTGGTTTTACTATTACTTGGTTTTTAATATTTTTCTAAAAATATCTATGATGCAATAATCTAAATGATCAGACCTAAAGAAAATTACTGTTATCTATGTAAAAAAGTGACGTACTTTGAGTACTTTTACCCTGTTTTTAGATTGAAATCCCATTAAATGTTCACAAAGTAGGTAAACATATTTTACCACTATTAAAAAGACTGGCAAGATTTTATATTACATAGACATCTATAGCTTTTAGGTTATTATTGACAATATACCTCTATTTTGTAATATTCTCATCGTATTCATGAATATTCATTCAGAATAAATAGTAATTTCGTGCGTGGAACGTATTATTTTCAACACGCGTTAAACAGTTGAATTAGGTACGCGACTCCATGACATCAGTCTGATCCTTTGAATAAAAATTTACGAGATGATATTTATGTACAAGAAATATTTAAAAAACAAATCTGACAAAGTAGATAAAGGTTTTATAACAGGTGACAATATTGCCCCCCCTCCGAGATAGGATTTAACCAACTTCAACAGGCACTGTTTACTATCCCCGACTCTTACATCACGCTCTTTCTGTCCCTGGCGTTAATCTTGATTCGAGCCAGGATTTTACGGCACATTTATCAAATGATATTTTGCGTTCGAATCGATATCGGTCGGTGGAAAAAGTAGCAAGGTTTTACTGGCGGATTCTCGTTCCGAATAACCTCCATTGTCCTTAAGTCGAGCTCGGAAAGTTTATAATTAATATTAGGGAAAAATTTCAGTGGAGACCGAATGGTTTTCATTGTCGCTTAATCAAACTGCGCGGTGGAGCTGTTAGTGACGAACTTGCCCTCCGTCGGCCAACAGTGTTTGCTATTTTCTCGCTTAATTATAGAAGTTGGACCGTAATAGATTAGTTATTGTTAAAGTTACAAAGTGTAACGTTTTAACAAACTCGAATAGCATTTTTTGTCGTTAACTACGTGCTGAATAATGCCGTGGTATTAAAGAGCTATTCGCAAATAGGGGAGAATGTACTTTCTCGTTTGATTTAAGGTTCTTTAATTAAAAACCTTTTTGAAGAGTAATGTACAAAAGTATTAGGTAATCACAAGATACTTTGTAGTAAACTTTTCTTAGTGTTTTCACTGTCAAAACGACGATATAAACACAGTATATCCTCGTTTTGGGACTGAAAACACTATTGAAATTACATGAATTACTAAAATTGGATGACCCTGCCTGCGAAGCCAGTAGTACTGATGGGTTCAATTCCCGGAAGAGGTACAACATATGTATTTATGTAACAGATAAAAAATGTTTTTTTTTAATTGTAAGTGTTAATGATTTGTTGTTTTTTGTGTCCATGCCACTTGTCAAACAAATACTCCAACTCCAAGTACGTGGGTATGAATTAAAACAATATTTATTCAACTCTAGTAGGTACCTAAATGTTCAGTTATATTAGGATTCAAATCAAAACTGGCATAAGAACGTAAGTTGTGCCTTAATGAGAAAGAAGGATGGCGCAGCAGCGTGATTCAACTTCGCCAGAGTAAATTGAGATTTACAGGCACTCGAGGTGGCGACACCGAGCAGAAAAAACTATCTGTACAGACTAGCCATTATTTATCACTTTTCCTATTTGGTTCAGAACGTTTCTTGGCTACTGAGAACAAAATTACGAGATATTCAGAAAAGTGCCATGCGATTAAATGGACTTTCAACAGAGATTGACTGGGTACTGTACGAAGCTTAGGTTATGTTACATTATATTCACCTTTAACTACCCTTGGACCAAATCTTACACACGTCTTTTTATGAAATATGCTGAAAAGACGTAATAAATTAGAGTTTTATGAATCAATATCAAATCAGTGAAGGAATGCAAATCTGTATTGAACATACATATTAGGTTAAAATTAATTCTCAACAGGATTGATAATTGAGATGACGTGATGTCCAATATTGTAAATGTCGATTGTGTGTACACTGTACCTACAAGTTTTGTCTTATCAATATTTATAATATGGTAACATTAAGTCATGGAATTTATAGATATTGTATCTTCAAAATTATTGAGGAATTATGGTCATAAGCATAACATTATCTCGCTGTAGTTCGTGGACTAACTTTGGCTTTTATGAAAATATGTATTGCTTTTAATGAACTGTAATGTTTTGTATACGGTTTACTTTTACAGCTTGAAAATAGGAGTAGTACCTAGTATTTTTTATTTAAAAAAGAAGGAACGAAGTTAGCGTAGAAGCGTGGGTAAACTCTGGTGGAATCGAATTGAGATTTAGTGGCACTCGAGCTGGCAACGGGGAACTGAAATATAATGCGATCGTCCTTCTACGTCCTTACACTTTATACCAGATTGCAGTAATTCCGTTAATTAGAAAAAAATAGGAGTAAAGTAGAGTCAATTCGAGGCGTTGAGAGGCATAGCCAGCAGAATTGGCATTTGGGCTTAAAAACAGCAAGACGAAATATACAATACATACCTACATAAAACTATACACAACGTGTCTAATCCAAAGCGTAATAAAAGCTACGCTGTAATTCAAAATATTTTAATCAACACTTTGAAACGCACAAATTGAGAGGAAAAGAACAATTAAAATGATACCTTTTATAGTATGTAGGTACGTATAATTAAAATAATTATAGTGTATAGATGTAGAACCTGCAGATATACAGAATTGAGCATTTTGCACAACAACGGCGCCAGGTGAAACAGAAAAAATCCAATCCTACCTTTGATTACATCCACGTTCCCTTCCTTTTCTTATTTACTTATGTGTATATGTGTACATATTATGTAAGTAATTAATAGGTATCACCTTATTATAATTTTCTAAAGAGTACGGTCTGAAACGTCATTAATTAGGGATAAGGGTTAGGAATGGTAGATGCAACTGGCGCGATGGAGCGGCAGTCGAACGGAGATTTAGTGGCACTCGCGCTGGTAAGCGGCGAGCTCCAATAAAACATGTGATCCTCGTTTTTTAACGTCTGTCTGGGTTCACCCGTTAGTTTGGGGGTTTGTTAGTTTGGGCTACGTACGTTTGGGAACGCTCGGGAATAGTTTCATGTTTAAGTTTGAAACATAAACCAAGAAAAAGTAATGTTTAACTTTAAAAATCGTCTGATTTATCATTCGTGGAAATAACTCAAGCAAGGATTTTAATTAACAGGGGACCTGATAGGTGGATTTTTGACGGGTCACATAACTTATCTGTTTTAATCACCGATCTATGATTTTAATAGAGAAAATCTCAATATATAAAGTAGGTAATCTGTAGAGAATTCCAGTATTTTATTCTTGCACATTTTGTTGTTTTATATTTGTTTTGGTGATTTATTTATTTTTACGACCCAGTGGCCTAGTTGGTAGTGGCCCGAGACGACTTGGATTTATTGCCAGGAGGAAGCACACAACTAAATTATCTACTAAGTTTATTTTGGTTTGGGGTTGTGGGTTTTGTAATGTGTCATTGAAATTTGAACTATGAGTTTAAATTTCTGTTCTTGGTTTGGGGTACGATTGTATTGGTTTCATGTATTGTCCATGAATCTCACCATACTGGGAATCCTGATCGTGCTATGAGCATGGGTAGCATTATATATGTAGGTCAAACAAAAATCTCACAACTTTGATTATACGAACGAATTATTAGGTACGAAGGTGTGAAAGGTTTCCGTATATTGAATTAATCGACTTAAAAAAGGACATTTTCAATTCGACTGTACATATTTTTATGTGTGTTAGGTACCTCATAGCTCTTTAATGGGTGAACCTATTTTGATTCAAAATTATTGCTTGTCGTCTGGTGTTGTATAAAGAGCGACATGCGAGGAGATTTTTTGAGTTATCTTGAATAACGCGTATTTACTATGTTCTTATTTTACCCTTGTCGATGTTAAAAGTGTTATAAGCTATTGAAATACATTTTTTTTTGTTACAGCAACCCGTCGTCTTAGTGAATACGTGGAACATTACGAGCCGCTCTCGTACGACGCGAGCGCAGTACACACACACCATGTGCGAACGAAACGTTCCGTGGACGCGCCAGACTTGCGCATCGACTTCGACGCGCACGGCCGCAGCTTCCGAATGCGGTTGCGGAGGGATCTCTCCGCCTTCTCCGAAGACTTCAAGGTGACGTTTTTGTATTACTTACCCGGGTGTTGTGTATAAGACTTCAAGGTGACGTTTTTGTATTACTTACCCGGGTGTTGTGTATTGGGGGGGTCATTCATGTTGTTAAGGGTTTAACAAGTCAAAACAAGCAAGCAGTGTTGCATGAAAGCAGTTGGTAGCAAAGTGGTTTAAATGTTGGCAATTATGTGCGTACTAACCCGATTATTACTTACTTCGGTGAAGGAAAACATCACGAGGAAACCTGCATAATATTCTCAAAAGTGTGTGAAATCTGCCAATCCACACTTGGCCAGAAGAGTGGACATTGGCCTGTAAGCGTCACACTGTTAGAGGAGCTTGCCCAGCAGTTATTGGTTGTAGTGATTATGAAATAATATAATTTAAAGGTTGGTTGAATTAAGTCTTATTGAGAAATTAACAAAGTGTAGTGTGACAGTAAATGTTTGATACTGCAGAACGCGACAAACGACAGACGTCAGACACAGACGGAGAAGTTATTTCACAAGACGGCAGACAGCATTACTTTGTTCTATTAATTTGGGTCCGACTCCGACATACGATTGCACTATATCTGAGCCGCGCGGAATATGGAACTGGCATTCCTCGTCAAAAACTAATATATTACTTGTGTTCATATTATGGTTCATAGTTCAATTTAACTTGTAAGCTTTTACTACGTCAATCTGTAATGCATCTTAATCAGAGGGATGTAGAGCTGGCATTTGTACGGGGTGCAATTAAAACGAATTCCATATCGAACGCGATATATGATGGATAATATGAATGAAAAAAAATATTTATTTCACAAAAATATGGCGATATGGATACGTAGTCGCGGGTCGCACAACAAAGTGTCGTCTGTAGCGTTATGCGGAATAACTCCTTATTAAGGAGTCCGTAACAATGTATAGATCGCGACTGAGCAAAGTTATGGCTTATGGCTTTTGCGATAAATTTGCTTGCATTGGTTTGCTTGCATTTGCATAGGTACTGTTAAGAAACAGACAGAAGCCAGTGCCACCCGCGGATATCTGCAAGACCAAATATTCAGGTGTTATCCAAAGGAGCAGGAAACCCGTTTGTTAACTGGTTTTCAGTAGGTACCTACTACCACACTTACGGTGCGGTTAATGTTTTGCAAGAACCCAGCTAGTAAGTCTACTAAACTTTTTTATGAGGTAAACGTGGTACACCTTGACCCGAACGAGTATATTATAAGTAAATATGGGCTGCTCAACCATTTAGCGCCAAATTTAATTAAAATCATGGCATCAAACTAAATAAGAAGAGTTTAGGGATCAGTTTTAAAGAAGATAAATGACTTGTTACTAAAACATGTTATTCGAATTGTAAATAGCAAACACCACTGATCAAAATGTACGAATTTGTATAGAGCAGTGACAGCTAGATGAGATGATAATATCGTAATTCACTGATATTTATCTTGATCATGAAAATATTTTGATTATCATTGTTACAATCCTAAAATTCTCAATTATGATAAAAATGTTCTTATGGGCATTCATAGTGTTTAGCGGTCGTGGAGTTAATGTTTGTTGGCAACTTTCTTTATTGTGGCTTTATCGCCAAACCTCACAGCGAAATGTAACATAAGAATTATCTTTGCACAACTTTATAAATACTTGTTTGCCAGTTAAACATAATAAAAGAGGATCGCTGTGGAATACTTATAGTAGCGAGGTACCGGAGCAACGTTCGAATAAAGTTGCGGACCAGCGAGACATGCTAAGCTATTAAGCCATTGAGTCCCTCAGTTATCGGACTTGGTTTTTATGGTTATTCGGATTTGAAGCTGGTTATATCAGGATTACTCAAAAATAAACAAGGCACAGCAGATTTCATTTACAGTTATAATCGTTTTAAACCGTTTGCAATCGCAACCCAATTGAGATAACTAAAGTATAGAGGAGGGGTTTGATTGTAAACCGATGTGCAGTGTGAGGCTGTGAGGAGAGAATCATCGTAGTATTTAACATTTTCTCTAAAAGTACTAGGTATATCTGTTATGATAAAACAAACCATGATTATGTATTTGAAGATTTTGAATGAATTTTTTATGATTTTCTTACAGGTCGAAAATTCAGATGGTGAAATACACGAAGTCGATACGTCACACATATACTCCGGCGAGTTGGTTGGTGAGTAACTAGATTTGAAACTGTCGACGTAGTACAAATTATATTAGTTACAAAACGTTCAATCCGTAGGGGGTAACTAAACTAGTGCAATTTAATCGCTTTGTTCGCCCGCACACCAGCAACAATTAAATTTAGCAGCTCCCAAACTTCTATAACAGAAGCAACGCGCGAGTAGTTTAGAGGAGCGCTAGAGCCGCTAGAGCGATTCACGTCCCACAAGACAGGAACAAAGTTTGCGGGTGACGTGCCGCCTACCGCCGCGCTGGCGACTGACGGCCGCAACTCGGGAGCTCCATTGTGCGCGGAGCGAGCTCACGACGTTATCTACACCCGAGATAAAGCCCCATTGTTCGCCCCTCGCCCCCGGCGAAATTTAATAAGTCCCCGCACCCAGTGTTTCGACGCCGTTTGTGTTTCTCTTTAATCAAACGGAAAATGAACGCGAGGCGCGGGAAGCTTCGACCGGACCAATTGTCGAGACGATGGATGCGGACCCCCGCGTAATAACTCCGCGGGCGCACTGAAACATATTTCTTTTCGCAATTACCGGGACCGAGGCTCGGCTAATTGGGAGCTTTCGGCGGCCTCTCGAGTTTAATGTCGGCAATGCAGGCCGCGCCGTCGGCTCGCCCACGCTGCCCACGTCTATGATAATAATTACTTTGCTGAAAATTCCACAGGCATTCCTGCCCGAATATCTCTCCAAACAAAGTCTGGCCGCTCAAACAGATTTGAATTTCAATGCAGCGTTAGTTTAATAGATAGATTTGGGAGTTGAGTCGAGCAATGCGTGTTGTATCCGTGCGGTGTTATGATCGTGAAAGTTTGGTTCGGTGTAAACGGATAAAGTTGTAAGGGCGGCGCGCCATCGATCGCAGTTCGTCGCCCTACTTACCACGGTTCCGATGCACTTAGCCACCGAGCTGCAAGCCACATTTATGCATTATGCATACATTTACCGCATTTCACCGTATAACGAATACAACTATTTGAACAAAAGCTCGTCTTATTTGACTTGCATTATTCTTGGACGGCTTGCTTTGTAAATATTTTGTTGCTCAGATTGTTGAACGTAACGATTTGTTTAACCTGTCTGTTCGATGTGTCATTTACCTAAAAGTTTTTATGAGACGAGTCAAGGCTTATGCATAATACAGTTGTTGATGTTGGTACGATAAAATGGTTAATCATAATAAAACACGTTCGTTTTCCGTCACGATTTATATAATTCTTATCTCTTCTCTTATTTTTATCCCTCCATAGATTTTACTAGATAATTTCATTGGAATTTTACAAAAAACAAACTTGCATGTTTCATGCACCTATTAGAAATTATTCAAAGAATATTTTAACATGTTTCAGTAGAAAATTTTGTTTCTACTTTTTTAGAAAATAACGCGCATGCAACGCCACAGGCAAGAAAAGCTGGCTATTAAAATAGGTACTTACATAAAATAATTTATTATATTATGGAATGATTGTCCCCCTTAACAGTCACTCCAAAATACGGGTGTCTTTAAGTGATTAAGTAACTATGCATAGCTATATTGCACATAGCATACCTACTCCATTGCGTTGTTCCATTGCGAGTCGACTGGAAGAACAATAATAGTTTTGAATTAGTAGGAAGAAAGATAGGTATTATTAGTCACATGGTAACTACGAAGATTGCACGTCAACTCGAGGTCACGCACCAGTCGTAATTGACGCCTTCCTGACTGACTTATCAAAGGCAAGTTCTAATTTCACACTCCGAGATAGGTACTTACACGAGTTGCTCATTCAATAATATTAATGTTCCATACATGCTAAGTCGTAACTTAATATCGCCGCTGTACCGCTGTATCGCTACTGTAGTAGATGTATAGTAGGTATAATATAGGTATAGTCTATATCACCTGTAATATGCAATTCCGAATCAAATCAGTGAGTTTTGTAGAAATAGAGCTCGGTGTTTCCTGTGTCTTTAAGTTATTATTTTTATAATGAGTTATTATTACTAAAAATACTTAATATTGCTTTAATATCTTATTTGGAAATTTTGCAATCAATAGAGCCCCATCAACTTCCTCTCCATACGATGCAAACTACAGACCAAGTCAGCGGTTGCGTTATGTTTTTTTATTGGTGGTTGGTACTTGGTAGTAAAATATGTTAGGTAAAACCGTCTCAATTTAAATCCCTTGTATGGAAATAATTAGGTTCATTAATTAACTAGCTGTTACCTGACATCAATTGTCATTGCTTCTGAATGGTTTTGGTTCCATCGATGGAGAGACAGTAAATAAACTGTTTTACCGCTTGTTTCTTGAACGGCAACATATCGGAGATGTCACTCATGTCTTTCCAGTATGTCCTTTGGAGTCAGGGACCTCTCTCAATACTTACCTATGTGTCAGATATTGAGAGTGAAAATCTCACTGAAGTTCTATGAAACTGATACATAATAGTCGGTACCAATAAATCACTTGTACCTACCTCCGTCAATACTTATTCAGCTATGCTATGCAAATGAAAAATATAATATTGTAGCATTGTAGCTACCTACGTACGCTCTCATGGCGGGGTTATTCTCAGTGTACTCCGTTCTTTTGTTCTCAAAAAATTTAAATCTCTAACATTGATTCTCAAAATACTCCGAAAAAATTTTAATAAAATTAAATACCTATTTTTAATTCTCATCCTCCTCCGCAAGGTGTTACGTTTATTCTCAATATCCTCCGACGGTCATTTTCGTCAATTCTCATTCTCCTCCGCGCGTTAAAAATACAGTCAGATGAAAAATAACTACTACTCAGCAATATTAAATTATTTTATTATTTTCTATGGGCGCTTACCTAAATATACAATCATTCCATTATTAGGTAGTCATTATTGTTGTAAAAAATAATAGCAAACCCTAGTTCGACAGAGACAGAGAACATGGCGTGCTTTAATGTTTCGCTAATGATCTTGGGTCTCCGAGGTCAAACTGACCAACAGGGTTATAGTATTATCTCAGGTACCTGGGACTCTAAGTAAAATGCACTTTTTAATTCCTATTAGCGATGCCTATGTTATGTTCATTATAAGTCGGAAGTCGAAGTGAATTAGTCTCCTTCTTATGTTTACTTAAAAAAACCATGAATATGGAAAATTTCAGTGAAAGTGAAGGTGCTGGAGTTACAAGCTTTAATTTTTTGGACGGAAAACGTAAGTAACTGATTAATATAAATTATTATTAATTAAAACGCTGGCAGATCGGCGGCGGTAACCAGCATTCTGCTTGAATGCGCCCTTATTGTTGATTAATTTTTAATGTTTAATTGTTGATTTTTTAAGTCTTAATTCAGACTGATTCTTTTATACATATTTTTCACTTTTATATTTTGAGGTTGATTTTTGTATATTTTTATTTTTTCTTAGTTTATTTTTAAGGTTTAATTGTTGATTTTTGTTTATTCTTAATTCAGACTGATTCGATTATAATTATATATATTTCACTTTTATATTCTGAGGTTGATTTTTAATGTTTCATTGTTGATTTTTGTCTAGTCTTAATTCAGACTGATTCTTTTATACATATTTTTCACTTTTATATTTTGAGGTTTATTTTTAATGTTTCGTTGTTGATTTTTGTTTTACTCTTAATTGAGACTGATTCAGACATACTCGTACATGTTATATACTAATATAAGACATAATGAATCAAAATGACTGGATTTTATTTAGATTTTCCACTTGCTAAAACTTGCCAAAGACACTTGCTTCTGACTGTACCGTTCGTAAATATTCGGAGTAGTTTGAGAATGGATGTATGGGTTATTAATTTTTCACAAATTAAGGGACGGAGTATTTTGAGAATGAATTTGAATTGCCTCGGAGTCAAGTGCGAGTCGATTCTTAAATCATTTTTTTTCGCGGAGGAAACTGAGAACTATTTTCGGAGTACTTTGAGAATAAGCCCCCACAGGCCGGGACAAGTCTACATTTAACGGTACACTGTTACTGTTGCTATTTTGTTACGTGCGATTATAACATTGTTTCTTGTGGCAGTGGCAGTGTACATTATCTGAATAATACACAGTACAGCTGCTGTAGTTTTGATGAATCTAGTATTGAAGGATTTTGGTCTGAGATTACAAAATTTTAGCAAACGATTGTTACTGACAAAATGCAGAGGGAGTAGGTAGGTATGGGTACTTTTTTATGTACATAGGCGACAAACGGGCTGACAACCTAATAGTAACTAAGTAGTCATCGTAGATAATGGACACCAGCAAAACCAAACCTATGCTCGATGCATTGCACGCCAATAAATAGAAGATAAAGAAAGCGCTATCCCAAGAGCCCAGCCGAAATACTTACAAAATACGCAAAAGGATGACAGCTAGCGTAACACGCTTTGCAAACACATTAGATAATTATATTGATAACACCAAAACTATTCATTCAATAATCATAATATCATAAAAATAATCTTTACGTGAAGATCAAAAACTGGGGGAATGGCTTCTGTCACCGCTTAAGATACATGGTCTACCGAAATTTGGTGTCCCGTATCAGTATTCTCTGCCTGAATACGGTCTTACTTATAAAAAATTTCAAACTTTTATTAAAATTCCATTTACAGTCGTCTTCATAAGGTTTATGAAAACAAAAACAAACAAAGACAATGTAGAAAGAAAAAACCATTAGCCATATGTACGGAATGAGCAGACACCAGATGCACAAGCTTATTAAAAGCGTTGCTTTTATTGCGTTTCATTAGTAGTCTATGAGTCCTACGAAGATTGACATTGGAGCTCAAGTTGGTTTGTACCTAATTGTACGCCGACGTTTTAATTAATATCATCCAGCAGATCTTGTTGTTCCGCCTCCACTTGAGGTAATTAGCAGCTGGATGGCGCACCAACACACTACTGGAAAGCACGTTCTATTTTTAAACAAGTTTAAAAATATTAATGTACCTATCTATATCATTTAATTTAGTGCTTAGTGTCCATAGACAGAGAACAAATCAATATAATTTATGATCTGGCACGATGATATCAAAGAATCCATGTCCCTCGAGTTCTGCTTATTTTAATCGAGTTCAAGAAAGGAAGTTCTCAGTGTGATACGTATGTATGTAGTAAGTATTATTGAATCTGCAAAATAGATCCGTGATAGATTTTCTCATATACGTTCCAAGTACAGGAAGCGATTAGTATATGTATGAATTTCATATATTTTCAATCGTAACCGACAGCCAGCCAGCTAAAATTGACCTTGTTAAGAGTTAAGTCTCGGATGCGGTGAGGTCAAACAATACTTGTTGTAATCCTATATTGAGGTGCAGTTCCATAACTGTAAAATCACCGTTCAAGGTAATCCAATATACTAGGAACGGTAAAGACTTGTCGTTTAACGTTCAATTTTAACAAATAGAAACTTAGTTCAATACGTACTATTTTCTAACCGGCAGAGTTGAAAAGGTTAGAATCTATATTGAAGCTGTTTTCCATTAGCAATTACACTGTCTAAGTAAAGCTTCCAGAACTGCCAATCATGCGTGCAAAAACCAGGTATATCGCATACATTTGCAAAATTTGTGCTATTTCGACGATTTTATCGACAATCCCCCAATTCTAGGAATTCGATCTCAATTTACTTTACCGACAATCTTCCACGTATCTTTAAGTGTGCCTTTTCACAGAGCTAAGCTACAGAACTCGCACCACCCGTACCGTGCGAGAAGGAACTCATTCTAATAGAATAGTCATTCTAATAAAATAGTCTTGTGTTTCTTTTTCATTTAATAAAGCATCGGCGGTGCATGTTCTTGGATGATTGTGAAGTAATCTTGCCCGTTTGTTCGCATATCGACTAATTGCATCAAAATGCTGTTATTAGGCGTTTTGCCCACGGAGCAACTATTGCAACAACTGGCAACTGACAACTACCTGGGAACTAGCTGTTTACATACATTTCAATTGGACTGCGCACACACAGCAACTCGAGTTTCGATTTCCGGCAATCGTCAACAGTTTTCAATTGCCGCAACTAGCAACTGTTAAATATTATACCGATTTTTAAAGTTGCCGGT
Organism: Hesperia comma; assembly: GCA_905404135.1. Taxonomy (NCBI): domain Eukaryota; kingdom Metazoa; phylum Arthropoda; class Insecta; order Lepidoptera; family Hesperiidae; genus Hesperia; species Hesperia comma. Next base: position 5,125,136 of record FR990021.1, on the reverse strand, counting down.
TTCCGCAACTGTCAATCGCAAATCAATCAATCAAGTTGCTCACAAATTGCTATAAAATTGCCGCAACCGTAAACGTTGTAGCAACTATCAACTTTTACAGAAAACTTTTTAAAAGTTGATAGTTGCCTCAACTTGAGTTGCTCCGTGGGCAAAGCGCCTTAATAAAGCACGTACTGTACTGATTGTTAAGATTGGCACCACTCAATATTCAATTAAAATTGCGCATTGATCGATTTGCAAGACTCGTATTCGCGACGATCGCAACAACGCAGACGAAAAAATGTTTGGTTTTCTCTTGTTACTCGTTTCGTCTCGTCTCCGTCGAATATCGTATTCACGTCTATAATGACTCGGTGCTATTAAAACCAATTTATTTGCGTTTGTTTTCGAAATTGCTTTGTGGGTTGTCGCTGTTTGAGAATGACTTACATACCTACTATGTACTTTACATATTTGTGATCTGTGATTGTGTTTTTGTCAATTTTTTAATTAACTTTGTTCTTAAAAATATATTTTCTGTAGAAAATAATGAAGTAAAAAATAAGAAATCATTCATAAAAAGTGCGAGAAAATACACTGGCTGAAATTAAGAAATTGTTTTACGAGTATACGTACCATAACTTATTGAACCATCGCGTATACCTGCTTCCTGAATGTAAAACAAATACCTACTTGCAGATGAATAATACAAGATTCTTTACACTAATATTGAACTCACGCGTTGAGATAAATAAATAATCTACTACCAGGTATCTACTATTGCTATTACGAAGTATTAATAGTACTATCTACGAATTTTGTATTTGCAGTAAAAAATAAATACACTCCTAAAGTATGAAGTGTTGACCACTCCAATGATAACGTACTGAATCCCTGACCTAACGTAACGTATTGCTACATAATAAATCGAATGTAAGGTTATATTGTGTTTATTTAAATCGTCTCTAATAATGAAAATATTCCAATTTTTAAAAGAATATAGGAAAGTATTAGACTTGGATATAAACCAGATGATTTATTTTTTGTTTTAAATCATTAAATTATCTGTGTAATCGGTGTACACGGCAAGAAAGGAACACACATTTAGACATTCACATTAGCATGAAGTAAAGTTTTTCTTTGACGGACAGGAGAATCAAAATCATAATTTGATTCTATGTATTTATGTCGTGTAATAAGGTTGACGTTGAAGAACAAAATATGAAATTGGATTAAAATTCTCAAGCAAGTGGCCTCACGGAGGGATTGCCAAAGCCAGAGAATCCGGCTATTGTTCACGACACGCATTTGCCACTCCTATTAATATAAATATTTCAACATTAGTGATACAATTGTCTTTTGTTGTGCGCACAATCGCGTTGGCAATAGCTCCCTACGTACCCTCGCTCCATCACCTGGCTGTGACTGATATGACTCATTGACTATATGAACTATATCGTATCTATGTGTGTAATTAATCTGTAACTGATCGTTGTCTATAGTGGAAGCTAAGTGAGACTATTCAGGAGGTCTTTATTAACGCAAACGTAACTTTACGAAGCTAAAACAATGACTTCAAGTATTTTTGTCTATTTGTTTAATTAACAAGAAGCGTTTGTTTTATTTTAAGGTTTTGTCAGTTTATAGAATCACGCATAAAAAAATCCTAATGTGGCTATAATTAAAAGACTGTTTTCCCGAAATGAAGCGTGGTAGGGTTTACCAGTTGAGTGCTAAACTATGATCAGTAACCAGCAGGTGTAGATACACTAGTGATATTAATTTACGGACCCACAACCGTGACGTGGCTTTGACATGGCAACGATTGTGGGAAACACGGGGTTAATGTCATTTAGCGAAGCGTTTACATGAAGAGGCTTTCGGCAAAACGTCCCATTTGGAAAACGTCCCATGGGACGTTTTTGTCCGTTGATTTAATTTAATATTTTTCTTTGGGCTAAACGTCCCACTTATAAGATATGCAGGAATTCTATTGTTCGCTGCAATATTTTGTACAGTCTGCAGAAAAACAATACAATAAATAGTTTGAAATAAAACAGAATATTCATGAATATAAAAAATATTTATTATTAATTAAATATAAACATATATTTATTTAGGTATAGTAGTATAGTATATTTTTTATTTACAGTATAAATCAACATTTCTTTTTAAAACATCACAAAATGGAATACTAATTACTAAGAATCACATTAAAATCACAGTTTAGTTATTATTATTATTATTATTTTAAATTAAGTTAAACACTACTCTAGAATCCAAAATCAACAAAAACATATTTTTAAAGTTTCTTATGCCTAATAATAAATAATTAATAAATCATATTTATAAACAACAATTGTAAAAATCACAGATAGGAATTTTAGGTTCACACATAATAATCACAGATAGGTTCCTAACAAATATCAAGCTACGATTCTTTTATTAAATACTTAAACATAGTTTTAACAATCAGTCTCTTATTATATTATCAATATTCAAAAATGTCTATAAATTTTAACAAATTATGTTATTCCAATGTCTAAATTTATAGGAACGCGTCGCGTCGCGCTGCGGTCGGCGGCTGCCGGCCGACAGGTACCGCCGCAAACGCTACGCAATGTATTTTTAAATCTGTAATATCTTGGAAAATAATCAAAGAAATTATGTGCTGTAAAAGGCCATATAAATCTATGTTAAATCAACAATCTATTTAAGGTATTTAATTAAATAAGGAATAATGCTGTAGTGCTTAAAATCGCTTCGAAAATTAGCTATTATTTGCCGTAAAAAGTAAATGACAAAAAATGGTTTTGTGGGATATCGATAAGAGATAGACATATACCATCGCGGACTTTTCTGTAGACCTTTTCAAGGTGTAAGTATTGTATATTATTATATTGTACATTATATTGTACATATTGTACATTATATTGTACATTATTGTACATTATTTTTATAAATCCTGTAAAGTTAAGCCTGCGTAGGTACGCAATGTAAGCGGCAAGAAATGTAAGAATTTACGACACCACATTAGAAACCCTGAAAATAACAGTATTTCTCCATTATTCAATAGATGTTATTATACATAAAAACCTTCCTCTTGAATCACTCTACCTATTACAAAAAACCGCATCAAAATCCGTTGCGTAATTTTAAAGATTTAAGCATACAGACAAACAGACAAACAAACAGACAAAAATAGCGACTTTGTTTTATACTATGTAGTGATATTTAATGTTTTTGCAGTAATTACGATAATTACTTTTTCAAAAAAATACTTTTTCATAAAGCTCGAGATGTGGAATTTGTATTAGTTAATGTATAATAATTTAAAGATCATTTCTATTACTGTACTTAAATTTATTTTTATAATCAAATAGAAGTTAACCTTAATAATATTTAAAGTAAAAATATGTAACACAGAGCATGTTTTTCTGCTGACTATACTGTAATTTCATCTTGAATTTCTGGGACCAATTGACCAAGTCAAAAAAGTTCTTGGGCAAAACGTCCCATGGGACGTTTTCCAAATGGGACGTTTTGCCGAAAGCCTCGAAACCGTTGATAAAGAGTGACTCATTGTCATAAGCTTAATTGCTTTTTGAATTATATTTCATGTTGTCAGGTGCTACTTGTGTTCGAAAAACTTTAAATACTTATACGTTTTTTATTTATCAAAAGTAAAATTAAAAGTTAAAGTTTAGTTTTTGATTCGGTGTGTAAGCAATACAAATAACTTTTTTGTACCATATTTTATATCTAAATGATAAACTTCTTTTGAAATATCCACTAGTCAACCGTAGGGAAAGGATATAAATCAAAAACCCTAAATAAAAAATACAAATTGTAACAAATTCCGAATCAGTGGATTCGTATTGATAATAATTTGTCAATAAAACACTTTTCATTTATTGGAAACGGGATTAAAGAACGGTCATAAAGTTAGGAAGGCAATTAAAGTCGTTTTACATTTCTAATACTCTTTTTAATCGACTTCAAAAAAAGAGAAGGTCCTCAATTCAACTGCAGTTTTATTAGCCATGAGATGTAAGCTGTAACCTCATTAACTCTTTAACTGGGTGAACGGATTTTGATAATTTTATATTCGATAGCTGATGCTTGTCTTGGAATCCACGACCAGTATTTTTTGAGTATCACCAAATATGTAATTAGTTTTCAATTAATAAAATTTTCATTTTATAATTCGTCAAAGTTGATGTCTTTTGAGGGATTCATCCGAGGTTTGCAACGAACATAAATCTGCAGGATAGCCCCGTATCCATCGATGTTAATAATAACATTTTAGTGGAGGATGCAGGTGGTACATCGAGTGCCAACACGCGCATCTGTGGCCACATGTTAAGTTTTTGTGCATCACGCTCTGAGGGTTAGATGATGTCGCCGGCTGAGTGCAACATGCGATTATTATTATTGCAAACATGAAAACCGTAGGCGGTAGTGTAATATTTAAATATCATAATTTAATTGAAGAAACACTTGATGAAAATCTCGCAACTTGCGCAGATCGGAGAAGCAGAATTTACATTGAATCAATTGAATGTTTTAAGTAATTATTGAGATTTATGTGTAAAAATATGTGCCTTTCTATTAATATAAATATAAAGATAGGTAATAAGATAAGATGTAAAGATTTTTTTATTGATGTCTAAAACCGCATCACTAATATTGATTAGATGTTTTATTGTATGACAGCCGGACATATCAATTGAACTTTTATTGAACTTTACATAATTAAGATCAAAAGGCGGACTAAATGCTAAGAGCATTCTCTGCCAGTCTACCTTAGGGCAGTGTGATAATATAGAAGGCGGTAGAATCATTTATATAGTGCAGGTACGTACGTAGTGTGGGGAGTTAGGGACGTTTCATAAATCGCTTGTGTGTAAGGTAAGGAGTATGTGCTAGTCGCTACGTGATAGTCGCGGTTTCTTTTATATCTCCTTGCACAACTTGACCGAGATTTTCCCAATGTGGCAGCAGAATTAACTCTCACTACTTTTTTCACTTTTCTTTGTCGTCACAACTCACAATATATCGCTTGCTACGATGATTTTAGTTTTTGCAGTTGGAACTTTGTAGTAATTGGAAGTTCCCTATTTGGCGTTATTTTTTTGCGTAACAGCCTAACGAAAAGTAATGAAAACAAGATAGGTATATTATTAAATTATATATTATGTATAATAATAAATAATATATTTATGAACGTGATCTAGGTAATTGAGTTTATTTCAGATACTCTTTTTGTTCGCATTATTTTTGCAAGATTCTATAATCACAGATCACAATATAATAAAAGTGATGTAGAGCTTTAAGTATTAAATTCATAATTATGCTACTCTGCTAAAGTAAAAAACTAAATTAACTTTAAATGGTTTAAACTCGCACTTATTAACAAACTAACCAACTAATATTCTAACACCATCTACTAACTGGACTAACCATCCTAGTCCCTTTGAGTCTAGTTCTAGGTCGGTCACAGTTGTTATGGGCGGCAGGGGAAGGGTGGTACTGCATGCTCGTTTGCTATCTTAATTCCATAAAAAAAAAAAAAAATGGTTTTCTTATTATATTTTAATTTTACGGATCATACTCGTATTTTGGGGACACGCTTTGCGTTGTCACACGGTCACACCATGTTACAATACATTAAAAGCGACACGGCCATTGCCAGCTGTGTTACAGTTACCGGATCGTGTTTTAGTGTACATTGTACACTCGTGTGAGTGTGTATTTGTCCACATGTGTATGCGAAGATACTGCAAGCTTATGTTAGGCATGCTCTATGACACTTAAATGATAATCACGAAATATTATTTAAGGTAAAAAATTGGGCATTTCGTCAATTAGTCTTCTAGTATAATGAATATTCATGTTATTTCTGTTGACCCGTATAGCTCAATAGTTGCGGTGCTGGATCATCGTAAGAGGGGTCCTGGGTTTGATTCTGAGCGAGACAGAAAGAATTATGAGTTTTTTCTGTTCATATTTTGGGTGTGTAGTACGTTGTTGTTGCAATCTTTATTATTCCTTTTTTAATAATAAGACAAACATACAGTGCTAGATTGTTATCAATAGTACTATTTCTGTCTTTTCTTTGTAGTATGGGAGTTAAGATATAATTTCGTCCTATTTACCTCAACTAGCAGTATATTACGCCATGTCGATGCATATCAGTATGTCGAGCGTAGGCCAAGTTTACTGAGTAAGCTCTGAGGCGTTGTTATTCATCGATATTTCAATTTTAATATCTCTCAACTACATCTAGATCCGATAGCCAATTAAACTCCTTTAGCACCTTTGGGAAAAGTATAGCCTTTATCTAATCGATCTTGGACAGAAATTACTTTCCAATATTCATTCATATCAATTTATAACCATAATTCTTTATCGTAGCGGATAACCGCTCTGGCAATATTGCGGATACATATTTTATACTATTACCGCGGTGATGGTGTTTTGTAAATTGAGGTGATTGACCAACTCGAGCATTGGAAACTAATCCTGTTTTATTGTCGTCTGACCATAACAATCGAATCTACTTTACCCTCCGAGATACAGAAGAGCGAGACAAGTTTGAACTTTAAATTACTGAGCTCGATTTGCACTCGTTTTGTATAAAAAAATACACCCACTTAGTTTAGCCATATAAGTATCAGATTTTTTAGTTCTAGTGTGAGAAAAAGAAGTTTATTCGAAACACCTCTCGTGAGTGAAATTACATTATCGCTTCCACAAAACTATATCGTGAGGGTTCTTGGAAGAAGCGGCAAAGACTCCAAACGTTTTTTCCTACAAACAATCACAGATAGCTACTATTTACAGCTGTATTTATCCAGTAGGCACTAGTGAAAGACCTCGCTTCACTTCGGTTCGGAGAAGTTAGTGTTTCCCCTATTTCACCCCGTAGAAGGTAGGTTTTTGAAAATATTATGTTTGAACTTAGTCATCAACTATCTTCTTACAAAATTGATTAAAAGCGGTTGAAATTTTCCACCCTAAGTCTTCAACTATTTTCATTCCAAATTCCATCCAAATCAAGCTGAAGGTTTTGCCGTGAAAGCATCACAGATATTTAAAATATTAGTGTTGATGTATTTTAAACATCTATTAAACTGGAAGATATGAAATGGTAAATGGTTTAAATGGTATAATGTTCACCGTTACACGTTCAATTGAAATGTGATATTCCCAGTCCGCCGGTATACACATTTAGGTTAAATTAGACGCCGTCGATTGGGTCCGCTGCGGTGTGTACACTACCCCATATCGATATATCACAGTTTGTATAAGCTTTTGCGAGTGTTGTTATGTGGTTTTGACTTCTGTAGTTTCGAATGTGTTACCCGGTCGAATCAATTCAATCTTGTACTAATGTCGTTGTAACCGCCAGTGGTATGGTACACGTCGTTTTAGTTTTAGTTCTGTAGGGTACTATTACGTAGTTTTGTATTAAAGTAGTGTTTAAAGAATTATCGTGCAGAACAAAACGATCAGTTTCGGTGATATGTGACTGGAAAAGTTATCTTGTTACGGCTCTTTAGAAAGAATATTTAAAAAACAAAATAATTGCTTTTTACAAAAAAAATAACCGATTTCAATCTTGATAAGTAGAGATAACTCAAAAACTTCGCCAGATGGCGCTCAATTCAACATGTAAGTGCAAAGTTCTCGTCACCAAACACTAGATAACTGCAGTAAATCGTTGAGCAGTTCCCTCGACTGTCTTTTGGCTTCATCAGATCGACTCCAGATTCATGAAATGGTAGCGCTTTAATGTACTTATGATAACATGAACAAACACACTAGTTGTCCATACAATTTTCGAAAGTTCCCCTCGATTTCTCTAAGATGCCATCATCAGATCCTGGTGTCCTTACCAGGGGACCCCACTGCGCATATCTACTTTACAACAAAAAAAGAATTATCAAAATCGGCCCATAAACGACGAAATAATCGCTGAACGTACATAAAAAAAAGCATATATACGGTCGAATTGAGAACCTCCTTCTTTTTTAGTCTGTTAAAAATATTTAAATGTATTTTATGTTTATAATTATTTGAAACATTAAATATAGAACAGCACTATTTAGCTTACAATTGTAATTTGACTATATGAACTTTGTTATTGAAATAGTGAAGACCAAAAGTTCGCTCGGATCGAATCCAAACTTTGGCCTCAACTTTTAAGCTTGCCTCTTGAGAAAATCCAGGTTTTAGTCAAGACTTATAGGTACTTAAACATCCTTAGTTACGTAAATTTCATATTTCTGCTAAGTTTGTTTTGCTTACAGATTATAAGGGTATGTACTTGAAATCTTTCCATTTGAAAAGTATATGTTTAATACTTTTAACAATATTTATATGCTCTCGTAGTAAGTAGTAGGTATGCATAATATGTGGTCTGGAAACTATACATTGTAACTATACTATTGGAAACTATACTATTGGAACTATACTATTGGAAACTATACATTGGAACTATACTATTGGAAAACTATAAACAGCGTTCCCAAACCTCCCGATTTTACGGGAGATCTCCTGATTTTGTACCTCATCTCCCGATCTCCCGATATGCAATAATTTTCTCCCGATATTTGAAAAAATAGGTTCGAAGTCTATTTTTAACCTAACTATTAAAGAAAACACCCATTTCACTAAACAAAATGAACGAATACTAATGGGGGCTTTACATTATACAATTTGCAGAGCGCTAAATCAGTGCACTAACTAGTGTTTTCATACATTACGCTGCACTAGTTACTGTCTAACTGCCTTTACACTATGCGATTTTAGCACGCTAGCTCAGTAGGTAGCGCTCTGCAAATTGTATAATGTAAAGCCCCATTACTTATTATGAGTACCTATCTCTCAGAGTACTTCCTCTCCACAAGTTTAGTACCTACGAGCCAGCGCCGGATTTAGACCTCGGCGGCCCATAGGCAGAGCGTGTGGTGGAGGCCCTCAAATAGTTTGAATAACATAAACTTTAGGGATTAAAATTACACATTCATATTATATTACACACATATTATATATGTTAACGGAAATGTGTTAAATCCGTCATTGTATACAATTCCTAGGAAATGTATACAATTCCTAAAATCACCCGGAAATGTGTGAAATAAATTATATTGGACACATTTCCTAGGAAATGTATACATTTCCTAAATAGCAATCGGAAATGTAAAACCTTTAAGATTTTAATGGGTACGCGGGATAGATAATATGAAGATATTATATTTTACGTTATGATTTTTACCAGATTGTCTCACCTTAATCAAAAATATTATTGTGTAAAACAATAAATATACTCATTTGCATTACTACTCAGTCAAATTCTTCAAGGTGTAGGTAGGTCGAATTGGTTACAGAACCGAATTAGCCTACCCCTACTCCACGTAGTCTTGTATGCCCTACCCCTAGAGTTTTTTTTTAGAACCCGGAGGCGCGGAGGGAGGGCAGCCCCCGCCCGCTGTAACAAAACGCAGACACCCGGGTGAGCCCGAGCGGCTGAGGCTGGTCGCCGAAGGCGACCAGCAAGCCGAAGCTGCGCAGGCGAGCGTGGGTGTCTGTGCTTTGTTACGCAAGGGCGAAGGGGCTGCACCTTCCGCAGCGCCGGAGACGTCACGGTTCGAAATTATGCCCTATATTCTGCGTTTTTACGATTTGGCCAAACGTGGATGACCAAACGTAGACGATTTAACGGTCTGGACAAACTGAGTTGCCCATTTCATGAAATGCGACCATTTGAAGTTAACAAATCTACGATATGGCCACGATATACACATTTCCTAATACGATATCGGAATTGTATACAATTCCTAGGAAATGTGTACATTTCCTAGGAAATGTATGAATTAAATAATTTTTAAAACAATATTTTACACATTTCCTAAAGAGCTTAGGAATTGTATACATTTCCTAGAATTCCTAGATTTCATACATTTCCGGTAACATATACACATTCATTACCTACTTACGAAAAAGAAACAAGTTTGTACTAATACTAAATACACCTGTTGACTTTTGATACTCAACTGTCTATACAATCTGTTGAGTTGGGAATCTGTAGAAATGGGAATCTGTAGAACTGGCCATAAACCAAAAAACCAGTTCATTCATGTCGAGCGAAGTGCATATGCATACGTACCCGTATGCGCGCTTGGGCGGGCGAAGCGGTGGTGGCGATGGCGCGGCGGCAGCACTTTTTCCATAGAGGGAGCGAGACGCCGCGCCGCTCTAAAGCTTCATAAACGATGGCTATTTTGTGGTTGGTACGATTAAATTTTTTTTTATGGAAATAGATTATAATAGTTAATAGTATTATTAATTATTCTAAGGCGCACCAATACGGTTAACGCTATGTCAACTTTCTGTAACCTATAAAAATAATATAATAAATTGATTAAGATAATTATTATGTCTTTGCTGTTTTATCTCCCGTATTCTCCCGATTTTCGAAGCGTAGTTCTACCGTATTTTAATTTTTTCGTTTGGTAACACTGACTATAAAACATAAAACCTCGCTATCTCCAACAGATCTGCAGTCTGATTAGAAGTCACTTTCAAATGTATTGTACCCATGTGGTCTGAGACAGACCTCGTTTGTAAGCGTCGCGTCGTTTCGCTAGCGACCACAACCTTCCGTACGAAAGGCGAAGTTGTGTCACAAGTCACAGCAGAAATAATAGTGTGGCGGTAGGATCTCCTCATTGGGTGTCTGTCTTATCTGGTCTTTGTGTCTAGTTGTCGTTACTGAGTACTGTGTCAGTCATTGGTGTTTCGCTTTTGTTCAAATTGTATTTTCAGCTCCTGAGAGATCTCTTTTTGCTGCTTCTGTTTGTAACAGCTGATAGTCGCTCAGTGTTCGAAAGACGACGCGTTATTTTTTTTTTCTATAGGTACATAGGTATGCTAGTTACTATGTTTAGCTCGAATCCACTCTCCTTCGGGTCGTTGTCACATAATTATTAGCATGTAGATATAGTACCATCAGTAATAAACTAACAGATAGAAAATATACTTTTGTCATGCAATAAGCTTCAAAAACTCTACTTCGCTAATTTTTTTTATTTCGCTAATTTTTTTGTCTTAAACATTCCGTATTTTTTTATCTTACACAGCCATAGTTACAAACGTAGTTGTAGAAATACGGAAATACCTACCCTCGCTAAGAACGCTCTACTTTTTCTCGAAAGTCGCTCGCGGAGGTATTTTCGAGCCTCCAGGTGTAATTGTAATCTGTAGCCAAGAAAGATGTTGAGCATCTCTAGTTATACTCACTATTTTTGTAATGTCTACGATGATTTAATTTAAAAATGACACGTCTCTCAACACGTCTTTTTTGCAGGCGAGCCCCAGTCAACGGTATTCGGTTCGGTGACAGACGGGGTGTTCGAGGGGAAGATAGTGGCGAGCGACGGCTCGTACTACGTGGAGCACGCGCGGCGGTACTTCCCGCCCAACGGCACCCGCAAGGTGCACTCTGTGATATACCGGGACGGCGACGTCAGCGACCCGTACGCGCATCGGAGGCATGGTGAGTGGCTTGACCATTTTTAGTACCTTACGGAATTTTGTATGACAGAGATGACACATGTGAGACATAAGCATCGCTCGATATACGAATTACAGAGATCGTACATTTATGTGTCTGCTCCTAGTCAGACTCGAAACTCCTCGCTTCGAAGCCTTCACAGGCAAGCTTATTTCAACCAATCTAAAGGCCGTCAAGTTTGTTGTCGTCGTCTACCTTACGTTACTTTGATCTCTGAGTTCCCCGAAACATTGCCGTTGAACGTTTCATTTCGGGAGACAGTAACTAAACGTTCAAGATTCGCCCAACTCCGCACTCAAAAAACCGACAATGGTCATATTAGATATGTCTCCCGGAGCGAGGGTATGAAACCCTATGTAATTTTAAGCGGCTAGTACCCTTGTCTTCGCGCAACTTTGATCAACTTCGCGAGTAGTGTAGAGTCCGCATTGTAAGGAACGACCGTGAATCTGCTTCTATCTGTTTTTGTTGAGTGAAGATAGTCTTAAAGGGCTACTAACGTCCTTTGACATTAATTTATAATACGATTTAAGATAGAATACTTTAAGTACTTGATGTGTTTTCCAACTTGTAGCGTTTTGTCAACATAACATGTTCAGGTTCACAATCGTTCGATATAATGGTTAATTGGGCACAGCAAAAATTTACTAGTTCATTTTTGGTCCGGAAATTATTTTCATTGCCTTTATAACGCTTTTATAATGTTACAGTCAAATTTTTCTTTACAAGTTACAAATTACACAATGTTTATTCATGAATTATGTTGAAGGTCTCGTAATTTTCATCGCTTTTTCTATTTCGCTGATAACCTTCGTTGACGCAAAAAGTTTGATACAAAAAAATTGTATAGGTAGTTCATTAATAGCATGAGTAATAGACGCCTCGTCGCCTAGCCCAATGACTTCAAATATCCTAATTAGATTGATCTGTCTACACTGAGCAACATTTATACAACGCAAAGGTTTTTAATGACTCTAACCAAAAAATCAACGGTTTTGGAGTGTTACAATGATCAAACTAAGCAATCAGTTCTTGTTGCAGTCGTTAAACCATGACGGTGGTGGCTTGGCTTCAATCCATTAACGACCTATTCTATCAGAGTTGAAAAAACCTAAAGCGGATTGATACAGTTGCTGGTAGCTAGTCGAAGTATCTGAACGAGGCTTAATGACCGCACTCTATTGATAGATAACATTCAGACTCTACATTTAGGATTTCTGGTGATAGGTTTTCTAAACATCTCTTGCAAACTTTAAGTTTTTTGATGACTCTATAGGTTAGGAGGTAGCGAGTCCATCTATGAAGCTAAGGCCCCCGGACTAGCGCTTAATTTTCGGCTCGAGTACGCTACATAGTATAGTATATTTCTGATGCCTCAATGCTGTAGTGTGTATATGTATGTCACCTGTAAGCCTGTAGCACACAGATTCTTAGTGCAGTAAAGTGAGTGTGTGAGAGATTGTTTATAAACCAACGTACTTGTTACTAGGTCTACGATGGACAAAGTACAAGTTTTGTTACATGACACACAAATATTGCCATGTGAAAGCGTAAATAATTCCAGTTTTCTAACTAAAATGAATAGGACATCCAAAATCGTCTGCAAGCGTTGTACTTATTCTATCTCGTATCAATGCAGCTTTCTAAGAAACCTGCAACTTGTTCCGAGGCTAGACTGACGGCCGCGACGCGCGAAACATGTTTCAATACGTCGCAATTAATTTGTGACACATCGTAAGACCACTTACTTAGATATCGTCTGCGGCACGCTTTTTGCATGCATTTCCGCCACCGACTGGATTGTAAAATGAACCATGAAAGTGATGCAAGTATGTATCAGGTACCACCGCTCTTTAACGGAAAATACTTTCAAAGGAGAGTTAACAGAATCTTTCAAGATTCCTATCATGTATGCAGCTGGGTTGATCTAGCACTTGTGCTTCTGTAAGTGAAGGTCCATTCTTAATATCTTCGTTTAGTTGTAGTTTGTAGTTGACCACAGGGAGCACTAATATAGTCATGTTTGGTGGGAGTAATTATGTACAAGAGCAGTCATGGGTGCCGCCAGCAAGTTTGACCGCAGTGTCGCGTGGCAAATGGATCCCAACGCGAGGTCGTTTGACAAAGTTTAATCCCGCTTGCTCGGCGATGTCACCCGCTCGCCTGATTGCTACACCGCCTGCATCGGGAAATTTGCGCTAATTTATTACCAGTTAGATGTTCGTGCGGAATTGGTCACCGCAGTTGTCATAAATTCATTCCGTTGCTGACTGTTCTCATGTAATTTAAATTCGTACCTATTGTCGTCTTTGATAAAACACAGTGAAACGTGTATTAACTAAACATGTTTGCAACACTCAAAATTGCAGCGCATATTTTCCACGCAATTTACGAGACTACTACAAGTTGGCTTGTTCAAATATGACATCATTGAAACGAGCATCGATATAACGGTGCTTCAAATCCTTTGATTTTGCATTCACAGTGAAATGTATAACGAATGTTTTACGAAAAATAAATTCGTCAAATGGATGATTGAAAACTGTTTTAATTGTGTTTCTCCATTTTTGAGTATGGTGTACAAAGGCGTGGCCGGGGCTCCATACATTTTGAAACATATCCTTTACGGTTCAATTAATTTTACAACAGTCGAAATCTTTAACTAACCAATTCCAGGTTCATTGCAATTTCCATTTCGAATAAAGTGTACCTTGAAAAGTGAAAATCTAGCCCAATCTGCTTATCTAAAATAGGTACTCACAGAATACAAATTTAGTGTTAGTGTAGCTAAATTCGAAATGTAATACATTAATATTTTATGCAATTTAATAAGATAAATTTGTTTTCTAAAGCTAAGCGAAGTGTTTCTTACTTATGGATGTTATTTTTCTATAATTACACCTCAGTATCTATACTGAACAAACTGTTAGCAAACTTGCGGATTATGTTTCGTGGAGCAATGCGAAGTCGGATTTATAGTTCCAAATAAATATTAACAGATTAGAACAATAATAGAGGCGAATGCCGATAGAATATATATTGCCGGTTCGGGCTACTCGAATTCCTAGTTCGATAATACATATTCATTCGTCCGTGGGCCGCGCTGAAATGGTAATTTCCCGTCAGCAAACCGACCACGCTGGCTTCTGAGGTTTATGTTTTTATCTATTCGATTATGTTTCGTCTGGCGACAAGCAACTCGACCACTGGTTGTGACGTAATAGAATAATCAGATCTGTGGTCTCGAGTCAATTTCACCACCGCTACCGACCCGCAATTATAGTGTCGTTACTTACCAGTGGTCACGGTGCTGTTTGTAATGTTAATAATTACGACGAATTATGAGAGCCATACAATTAGTAATTTAAAATTGGAAGTACATACCTAATTAATTATTTACACCACTCCAGTGTGGCTTTATAGCAAATGTTAATATTTTATGAAATTAACGAGTTTTAACACTTGATCATGATCAACGATTTACGGCAATCGACGCATACTTAAATACTGTTACGTAAAAAGAAACGCTTCAATTCGAATTAACCCATTGTAATGGTTTGCATTAAAGTATTGATTGTGAATACGGAGTACACGACGAAGACATTATTGTTATTATGTCGCTATTCTTGAGATATTGTAGAGAATTTACCGAGAGACGTTAGGCCTCATTTACGGAGACGCGGCGCGTCGCGCGTTGCGATAGGCTGCGCGGCCCGCACTGAATTTAAACATAATTATGGCGTTGTATGAGTGCGTTTTCGGAGAAGCGATTTTACACGCGTTTGCTTGAAATGGAGCGTTTTTAACGGCCGAGCCCGCGGATGCCATCGACACGTTTCAAGCGGCGTTTATCGCGGCAGCGCACGCAGCGGCAATTCTCAATGAAGCAATACCTGCCGAGTGCTTTGCTACACGCTTGAGAAATCGTCGCGGGCGCAGCGGCGGGCACCGCCACCCTTCCCGTCCCGCGTCTCTATGAACAATCTCGTAATACTCCTACAGTTTGTGTTTACGCGTGTGATAATGCGTGCCGCTTCACACGTCGCCGCACCGTAAACAGATAAAACGACCGACGCGCCGCGAGACGTCACGCCACACGCGACGCGCGACGCGCCGCGTCTCCGTAAATGAGGCCTAAGTTAAACAGACGCATTGTAAATATCTTTGACTATGGTGGTAGCTGGTAGGTAATCCTTTTATCACACAAAACTCTTATCCGCGACGGAAATACATGGCAATAAATATTATTATAGAACACACAAGTATTGTTTGTAGATGCAGTTAGTTCTTTAAACCTACGTTCTTAATCGATTTCAATGTCGCATGTTCAGTCGGGAATGTTATTAGTTATCAGATCTTTCGATTATGTAAGCTTACTTTATATTAAAATAACGTATAGAATACTATAGAAGAATCGTAGTCAACGTTGGTGAAGGTGAAGATTTTATTTGAAAAATAAATAAAATACTCAATAGACATGGACAACACACAAGACTAGAGCACATAGGCAGACCAAAAATGGATTTTTCATTTTTCCCCCTTGTCGGGATTCAAACCCGGTGTCTTCAAACAGCAGTAAAATACAACCATACGGTCCCTGATATTGTAGTTGTATATTTATAGAATATACATTGTTGTCTGTCTCCTCAGTTAAAGCAAATAAGCGATAGATGGGTACCTACATGATCGCATGCGTATCGGGTAAACAGGAAGGGCAAATTTCTATTACAGGTTGATACTTGTAGTCCCGTGGGAATTGCCCCTTCACTGGCTCCACGTTGGAATTCTATTTTAATAGTAGAGTTTAAGCGTCTCGAGTACGTCCGTTCCATAACGTGGATAAATAAAATTAAAGATATCCGTTCATATGATTTTTTTTAAACGCGGGTACAAGAGTAAATCCGCGATACTCATTTAACCGGAGAAGCAGGGAAAGGGCGTCCATTATATGGATTGCACGACCTTATGTCATAACTTCAGAAAGTTTACAAGGTTTATTTAATTACTAATAACCTGCAATGGTTATCAGTTATTAGGCTAGACCGAGCCGCCGCGCCTTTTGTAGAGTCCTGGATTCAATTCCAGCGAAGTAGAAATTTGAGTGATTTTATATATTTTGTTGTCGATTGAATATGTCGTCTTTCTTTTTGACGTGATAACGTCTTATAAATTGGATTACCGGGTGGCACTTCAAGAAACTGTGTCACGGTCACGCTTCGCCGCTCACGTTATGCGCTTACAATGAGAGCGAGAGGCACGCGTCCCTTCCACTCGGGCATGGTTAGCCCGCCTAAGAGCGAGAGAGACAGACATCCTTAACATTACTTATGGTAGCTACGGCGTACACACGTTGGCGTGTTTCAGAAAATGGTACAGCGCCATCTCTGAAGAAGTAGAGTAAGTAATCTCGTTTGTTACCTCACTTAGTTGTGTCTAACGGTTAGCAGCGCTAGATGGCGGATGGTGTTACAATGTTTTAAATATAATTCTTTGTATAAATAAATGTTTTAAATTGTTACTATTATTTCATCCTTCTTTTATTGATAAATTTCTGTAACTTTAAATACGATTTCATGACGTTTGTTTACTTTGATGATATTATTTGTCAATCATTCCATCAGTATTTTCTTAAGACGTTGTCACGTTCAACTATCGTCAGTAAACCGACTTTACAGACAACCAGTTTTTTGTGTATGAAACCTACGACATAGATAATCCTAATGTAAGGCGATATGTGTGTAGCGTTGTTTTTAACTGTAGACCTACTCTGTGCCGAGTACAGTCGAACACAAATTAAAGTTGTCGAGAGACACTCGGAACGGAGTTGGACTGTACGTAACAAACAGAGACTGCAAAAACCGCTGTGTTTCAGTAACGTGACAGTCTGACGTACAGCCTAACGTATCTAGTTTCAACAACGTCAACAATCTTTCATATTGCATTATACTGGGTTATTATATTATACGTATAAGAGGTACTTGATTACTTATATATATATACGAGTTGAACACTGTAATCGTGGTAAAGTAATCTAAAAGATATAAGCCACACAATAATGTGTTCTATAACTATTGAGCAAAAGAAGAGTTCTTGTGAGTCCTTATACCTTTTGCTTAAGTCATTCGTTGCCCGTAATTGACTTGTATCTGTTACTTAACAGTGTGACATGTATCACTAAGAGCGATGGACATGCGACGGCAACAAACAATGTAATGTATCACACAGCTACATCTTATTATGTCTACGACAGTTTGACAGTAACATAATGAATTTCATTAAAGTATGGTATGGTATATTTTTCAAGTTAAAAATGAATACTACGATAAAGTAGAATCTAAGTCATAGAGGATAGTATCTGTGAATGATTTTGGCTTTATAGGGACGAAAATATTTAGAGATACAATTTCACATGGAAACCTCACACCCGGGTGTATTAAGAGACGACATAAACCAGAAACTATTTGGTGGTAAGGCTGAAGCCCGTCTTTTTAGCTACCACTCTCTTATAGCTTATAAAACAAAATTTCTTTCTGTCTTCCGGCAACGCATCGTTGATGCCTTTGGTGTTTCTGATGTCCATTCCATGGGTGAGGGTCGCTCAAAGTACAAATTTTAAGTTTGAAATACAGCTTCCTTTTAATTTGTTTATGTTTAAAGTTGTTTCCAACAACCATAAAACGCTACAAGGCGTTCATAATCGCGTTTCTATCGAACGCACCGGAACGGCTCATTTGTTTTCATTACAGGTATCTATCGACGTCGGCGCAGGGGTCGCTCCCCTTCACTTAATTTATTGATGTTCTTTTTCAAAATAACAGTAAAGAAAACAGGCTTCATCGGTGAAATTGTGGTTGTTTTGCTTGTACAAGGGAAATTTTTCGGGAATTTATGTTCTTATTTGTCTTGTACGATTGATGTATGGAGTCATTTCGATATACGTGTTTTGGATCATGTACTAAGTTTGTTTATATGGCGAAATAATCATCTCAAATTGCAACATGTATGTATCTATCTGTTCTAATGCTCGGCTTGGCTTTGTAAGGGTAGTCATTGTAAGGGTGGAACAGAATGGTCTAGTCTAGCCAATAAATGTCCAGTACATACAGAAATCGATACATAAATGCCTCAAACCTCCCACACTACGATTCCATGTTCTCGGCGACTTAGGTAGACTCATACGTTATACGGATATATGTATTAACTGTATAATAAAACCCCTTACATGTAATTAGTATAGATTAAAAAATGCTTATTTCAATTTCTCTCTGCTTTTCAGATTTAATCGTAGAAGAAAGGAGCATTTATATTCCCGCTGACGTTTTCCAATCGGTACAAAAAGGATACATAATCGCGTGCAGCTACATTTGTTTCCATTACAGTAATCCACCCGCGCGGGGCTCACTCGGGACCCTTCTCGCTAGGACTCCTCTAGTACACAGTACTGCCACAGTGAAAGTACTTACAGTTGTCTATCTGATATCGTCTAGTTCTACAAAAGTTTACAAACTTGTTTCCTCCTGCGTAAAGATTTGTAGAGATTTGGATTGGATTTGGAGTGAGAGAGATTTGGAAGCGTGTCTCATCTTACGCCTGGCTTGATGTTAATGCTTGGGTACAATTACACCTGATGACATGTGACGATATTATTATGCTGCGGTCGCGTTCAATATGGAATTACAACTCCTCGCTATAAACAAATTTAGATATTACCTATGCAAACGGTTCAATTTAGCTTCAAAGTAATATTCACATAAGGATTTTACTGTCAATCTGTAATGCACCTTAATCAAACGCGCGGAAACGGAAAGCTAGCATTTGTGTGGGATGCAATTAAAACGAATTACCTGTCGAACTCCACTACAGTGTTCGAGCACACCAACATTGTAATAGCTTATTTATTCTTTATTGGATGTCTCGGTTGGCCGACTGTATGATAAAGTTCGCTAGGCTATGGCCTAGTCGTACAGTCAACTAGGATAATCGATAGGGCGATGTGGGTAATTACGCGGGCGGTTGCCACGTAGTTGCGTACGATTAAAGTACGGGTTTTAGTTTCCAGTTGTTTAGGATCAGGTTTAATTTCCCAAGGGTTTTAAATTATTACATATATTGTAATTGAAAGTGTGTTTTGTAATGTTATGGATACGTATCGAGGCAATTTGTTTTGTTTTGTTTTGCCTTTAGTGTCTGTTTATTATCATTTATAATTCTTCATTTATAGTTCTTGTTATGTTAGTTATCCCGTCGGTGCGTGGACGTGGAATTCTGTGATTGTGAAAGTTCGTCTTAACAGTTGAGTGCTGTTTATAGTTCTCGTAAATCTTAGTTCATCTTCCTGTTCTTCATGTTTAGTGTGCCGTTATAATATCGGAAGAGAGTCATTTGCCGATATACGAGTATGTACATAAAAAATTACATGTCTGCTCAAGTCGCTTCTACTCTATAGGTATGCTTTATATAATTATTATATCATATTTTACTTCATTTATACTATGCCGCTGGAAACACGTCCATAAATAGTAACCTATATATTTTCATTCTATAGGTAAGTTATCTGGCTGCCACGTTGCGTTAGGATCGCTCCGGTGATTAACGTATTATTCCTGGGCGGACAGGAAAAATGCTATTTTCGCTTCCATCACAATTTAGCATCGACAAAAATGTTCATTTGGTTGACAATTTTCAATAAATATTTGATGTACGATACGACCCCGTTACGGTATTATTTTTGGCGTACAAAGAATTCTCTGCCAGCGCCATAAATTCTGATTATAGATTCGTAAATCTCCGAATTTTTTCAGTCTCAGCCAGCCACGCCGTCCGCGCAACAACTGATTTCCACAATTATAGTCGCACCTGCGTTTTCATTTCGGACGAGCGGTTTTAGGAATTTTATATAAAAGTTTTTCGTGGAGCTTCAGTAGGTATTCGTTGATTTTATCTCTCGGACTCGGAAGTCTTTGAACCTTGTCTTAAATTCAATTTGTCACGTCTACCAACTTATTGTGGACCAGATTTAAAATTGTACTTTATCGTAATAGAAACGTAAAATCTTGATCTTGATCTTGAAAAGGTACCTAGTTTGCGGTGCGCAGTGCCTGCCTGATTTTCAAGTGCTAGGTGTTGGGTTATAATATTAAATATGCATGTGTGGCTTCATCTGTTTATTACCTACATATTTTAAAAATTAAAGTAAGACAAAGCGCTCAACAAAATCTATTCAGCTTACCGTTAATTTAATTTTATAAACGCGATGTAAATATTATGTTATCCCTGAGGCTTTCAACGGTTTCATGTTTATTGTTCACAAAATGCTTGACAGGATACAAAAGAAAATACATTTCTCTCAACATTATCGTCTCGGGCTCAGGAGAAAAATATTTAGGGAAATTTATTAGTCCATTACCATGTCCATCCTTATCAAAGTGACGTTCATTTTTTACGTGTTTGATAAGGACGTCGATGTATTGGGGCAGGATGTTTGACGCTAGAGCCATTTTTTAAACGATTCCTATACCTACGTCGAAGGTTACGCACATGTCCGGCTTCCATATTATGTTTGTATTTTATCATTTTCTATAAGAGTTAGTATGACTTTAATTCTGATTTAACAAAAGTACAGATATCTTTTTAACTTGGTCCGATCTATCGTTTATGAAATATGTATTCATATCTAAATGAGTTGATCGAAAGCGAAACGGATCATCCAATGCATAAGATGGTTGCTAAGTTTATTGCAATCAGTGCCATGTTATCAGTATCAATCAGATGGAGAACAAAACACGGAGCTTCATATGAGCGTGTGATTATGAGGACATTTACTTATTTAGGTATTGCATATAAAAGGGAGCCCAGAAAACAATTATTTACTGTTTAACTTGTTTATTTAATCCTTCAAACATACATCTTTTTCCATAGTAAAATATTCGTGTTCTCTTTATGTCTTCGTCTGACAGTTGTATTTTTAATATCCTTTTATAAGTAAACGGCCTGTTACTCCTTCTTGTTGACATAATTAGTGATTGTCCAAAAGGAGTTCCTTACAGTCGGCCTTCCTGATACACTTCGCGACCCGCAAAGTTTAGTTCATCATTATATTCCATTTATTTAGCTGAAAATAAACTCACCTCTGAAGGTGATTTACTGAAAAGCAAAATTAAATTAAAACCAAGTCTTCTTAATGACTTGTTTAAGTAGGTCTTCTTAATGACCTACAACACCAAGTCTTCTTAATGACTTGTTTAAGTAAGTCTTCTTAATGACCTACAACACCAAGTCTTCTTAATGACTTGTTTAAGTAAGTCTTCTTAATGACCTACAACACCAAGTCTTATGACTTGTTTAAGTAAGTCTTCTTAATGACCTACAACACCAAGTCTTATGACTTGTTTAAGTAAGTCTTCTTAATGACCTACAACACCAAGTCTTATGACTTGTTTAAGTAAGTCTTCTTAATGACCTACAACACCAAGTCTTATGACTTGTTTAAGTAAGTCTTCTTAATGACCTACAACACCAAGTCTTCTTAATGACTTGTTTAAGTAAGTCTTCTTAATGACCTACAACACCAAGTCTTCTTAATGACTTGTTTTAGTAAGTCTTCTTAATGACTTACATGATATTATGTTGAACTTATAGTACTTGATCAAATACCAATATAAAATTCTTAATGGTTTATAACGGATACAGAGCTCGATCGATTTAAATAGCTTATGACAATAATTGGTTATTAATCATTAATCATACTTCTTTAAGTTAAACAAATTAATATGCTGACTTCTTAATGTCAATAAAATAAAAGTCGGACTTCTTAATGTCCATAATTAAGTTATAATACGGACTTCTTAATATCCGTGAATAGTTATATATTAATCAGACTTCTTAATGTCGATTAATGATTAATGCTTAATTAACTTCTTAATGTTAATCAATTTCATATATTTTATTGCGATATTTATTGTGAATATATTTTAGTTCTTATAATTATATAATTAAAGTTAATACAAGTAGCATGCTTTGAATTTGAATCATGAAACAATTTCAACTTATAAGTATTTGCGGTCACCATGATGACATTACATATAACGCCTCTCAAGGCTCAGAGGTACCTCTGTGTTACATAACAATATTGATTAAGATATTAAAAATCATTGTCATTGCTAATATTGCATCGAATCAACTAAGTCAGCAATAGCTGTATCTGTCTCCGAAGACAATAATTTTTAAAATCTTTAAAATTTAACGTCATACCCATGTCACTGATAATACGAAAAGGCAAACGTTTTTTTTTTGTAATTAACCAAAGCAAATATAACATATTTATAACTTATGTCACGAATAGCCTCCGATCATATATAATTTATACTCATTTTGTTAGGGTAAATAAATCAAGAATAGCAAGAACGATCATATTATTAAGTTATTACGAGATTATAGACGATTAAACAATGAAATTATTTTTATAATTTTAGCAATAATTTAACGCGCTCTATATGGGGCGAGAGGGATAGTAATCAAATAAAGGAATATGAATTTCTTTGCCATTTGAGACTACGGCTTATACACTTCCCAGCTGAATTTAACATATGTGCTGATAGGATGTGTACAGACAGCCGCCATAAGATGTTAATAGATAACCTGTACAACCATGTAATAGATATACTTACTGAGAGTGCTAAAAACTGTTATAAAGAATTGTTAACAAAAAAGGGAAAGAGAATAATAGGATGGAACAGACACGTCGGCGTCCACCTGCCTAGGGTCTTGACACTTCTGTTCAATCTTTGCATGAGTCACTCACATCTACCCGATGACCTTTTGAGGACAATTGTTGTGCCAATTATCAAAAATAAAACTGGGGATGCCTCAGATATGACGAATTATAGACCAATATCATTGGCTACTGTGATCGCCAAGGTACTGGACAGTTTGCTTGATGGATACCTCGAAAAATATTTAAAAGTAAACGATGCACAGTTTGGTTTTCGGCCAAACCTATCCACGGAAAGTGCTATATTTCCTCTCAAGCAAACTGTTCGGTACTACACTGATAGAAGTACACCGGTCTATGCCTGTTACCTGGACTTGTCCAAGGCATCTGATCTGGTGTTTGCTGTGGGAAAAGCTGGAGAGGGAGACCGCCCTACCTAACGATGTGACGACAATTCTACGTACATGGTATAGAAATCAAACCAACACAGGGCGGGCTCCTACTCAGGGCGTGTATGGGTTGGAATGCGGAGTGAGACAAGAGGGGATTACCTCTCCGAAGCTCTTCAACCCATATGTTAACCGTCTGATCGAAGAGCTTAGTAGCACTGGTATAGGGTGCCATATTGATGGCGTTTGCATCAATAACATAAGTTATGCTGACGATATGGTGCTTCTAAGCCCGTCGACTGGAGCTCTGCGTAAATTATTGCGCATCTGTGAAAGGTATGCGAAGTCCCATGGGCTTAGATACAATGAAAGCAAGAGTGAGTTTATGATCTTCAGAACGGGTAATAAGCGAGTTCTAAACGCACCTCCCGTCTCAATTAATGGTACTCCTCTTATGCGAGTTTCGCATTTTAAATATCTGGGCCACTGGGTTTCCGAGGACATGAAAGATGTCTTTGATATTGAACGGGAACGCAGGGCGTTGGCCGTCCGTTGTAATATGCTGGCTCGTAGGTTTGCTCGTTGTATCGCTGAGGTAAAGGCGACGCTTTTTAAAGCATACTGCCACTCTTTTTACACGAGCAGCCTGTGGGTCAGCTACACGCAGAGGACGTACAACTCTCTGCGTGTACAATATAATAATGGGTTCAGAATGCTGATGGGGTTGCCGCGCTTTTGTAGCGCCTCTCGGGATGTTCTCAGAGGCTCACACTGATGGCTTTCATGCCATCATCCGGAAGCGATGCGCCTCCCTCCTAAACCGCTTGCGCGACAGCACCAACACCACACTGGGCACACTAGTGGACAGGTGGGACTCACCATTTCTCAGGCACTGGGTAAGTCTACATGCACGTGGTGCAGTACAGACTGTGCCTGGGCGTGGAAACCCCCATTTCCAGTCCCCAGTTTAGTTAGTTTATAAGTCTTATTTTGTCAGTATTTACTAACCCCTAAATATAAGTACAAAATGTTACTAACAAATATTGGCCTGAACCTGAAATAAAGAATTATTATTATTATAAAATCAAAATGATGACGGCACCGATACCTCAAGCACTACCTATCAGGTAGGATATTACGCTTTTAACATGACACTGTCAAATCGGCATGATTTTCAATCCACCAAATCTATTTATAACGATATTAGGAAAGACTTTTTTTCTTTTGAGCAAGTGACTGACTTACATTTGTTTACCAAGACCTACCAAAATTTAATAAACCGTAGGTACACATTATGACAATCATAGGTAAATGTTAATAGTAACATAATATTTAGAGATAGATTTATTTATCTAATATTCGGTGTATCATGCATTACTTGTCACCTGTTCAATTTCGAGATTTTAACTTCAAACACTCGTCTTTAGTATAACCAGTTTTATTACAATAACTACTTTTTTATTTTTAGTAAAACAATCATTTTCAACATGACCCCGTTTCCTACAAAATGAACAGACTAAATTGTTTTTATCACATTTGTTTTGTACTTTAGTCATACATTCAGATGTAATATGGCCAAGACCCTTACAAATGTAACATTGAGGTTTGTAAGTGTAACTGACTTCTTTCTGACGTTCAGCTTCATTTAGAACCGGGTGAGCAAATGATGATAAATATTTCAAGAGCGTTGGAGGATCGTGACATCTAGCAGAAATAGCGCCAACTTGTATCAAATCATTGTTAAGAGTTCCTATGATAGCTTCCGTAATCAGTGACTCGGGTAATCCACATGCGTTACCTAAAGCTAATTTATTATAAAAGAATTGTATATAATCTTGATCAAAGCGTCTTAATGCATTGACCAAGTCTCGCATCATATTTAATCTACTACGATTGGAAGGAAAAGCTGTTAACAGCATTGCCCTCCAATCGGACCAACTTAAATTTGATTCACATATAATTGCTCATACCATAGTCGAGCATAACCCTTCATCTTAGAAGTGCAATTAAATTTAAGAGTCTTTTCATCCCAACCATACATATTAGAAATGCCTTCTACTTTTCTTATCCATTGCTCCATAGTGGTTATTGATGTTTGTGGGTCAAACTCTGGCAATGGATCACTACGGCCCACATATCGAAATGTCGAAGAACACGATGATGGTCCGGGCATAAAATAAGTATACCCCGGTAATGATATATTTTGTCGAGATGCAGCATTATCATGGCTTTCAGCCAACGACTGTGCAATATGTGATGGAATTCTGTCATTGTTGGTTACCACCTGATCGACCTTATTGGACGGTGTTGATGTAGACGGTACCTCATTAGGTTCATATAATTTACGGGTTTCGACCGCCTTCAATAATTTACGGCGTAAATAAGCTTCGCGATTATCATCATTATTTTTACATTTCTTATGACGGCCCATTGTTCGTGTTTAAAATTTTCATCTTTGACATAACAAAATCTTTACTCAATTCAAAGTATGTAAATGCATTTTATCAGGACTTATTCAAAGTATGTAAATGCATTTTATCAGGACTTACGTGAGTTATTTCCCGCTTCTGAGCTAAAAGGGAGCCCAGAAAACAATTATTTACTGTTTAACTTGTTTATTTAATCCTTCAAACATACATCTTTTTCCATAGTAAAATATTCGTGTTCTCTTTATGTCTTCGTCTGACAGTTGTATTTTTAATATCCTTTTATAAGTAAACGGCCTGTTACTCCTTCTTGTTGACATAATTAGTGATTGTCCAAAAGGAGTTCCTTACACATATAAATGACCCGAACGTATTGTAATATTACAGGGCAAAAACATGTGTGTTAAGCTGTTAATAAAGTAGCTAGGTAAGCGATAGAGTATATAAATAAACAAAATGGTATAGTCAAAGAGTGTAGAATTATACAAAATGTTGCTACAATAATTTGCTTGTATTCGTGAAGAGTACTTGTGTGCAGCGACATTCAACAAAGTACTTACCGCAAAGTACAAGTCTTTGCAAAGTTTACGGTGTTAGCGATGCCTCACTTTCCGAATTCCCTATTTGACAACTGGCCTAGTTGGTAGTATTCTGCCTGCGAAGCGAGGTTCCCGGGTTCGATTTCGAACTCGGCGATACATTTACTTGACAGATAAATTTATTTTTCCGATTTGTATTATGTTCATGCCACAGGACACACAATATTCTAGCAATTTTAGTGTGAGCGTTTTCATAGATTTCTCTGATATGTGACACATTCAGAATTCTCTATAATGTTTCAGATAAAGTCATTGACGGTAGGTAATATCACCTGCCTATCATTATTTCGATTATTTATATACGTAGGTAAATAGCACATCACAAACAACAACATGTGTTTT
Organism: Hesperia comma; assembly: GCA_905404135.1. Lineage (NCBI taxonomy): Eukaryota > Metazoa > Arthropoda > Insecta > Lepidoptera > Hesperiidae > Hesperia > Hesperia comma. The sequence continues at coordinate 5,098,110 of FR990021.1, read as the reverse complement.
CCAATTAATTTTAAAAACTCAATGTTATTTTTAACACCTGCCATCTGCCTTTTCCACATCCACCCAGGGCTGACTGGCGGAGAATGCCTTTAGGCATTAAGTTTTGCCCTTGTATACCTTTTTGTAAGGTGTTACAAAATAAATAAATAAACATGTAACACAAATAAACGACCGAAGAAATGAATAGAAATCGTACCAAGAGATTTATCCGATCTACATATTATATTACCCTCGTGAGAAAATCTACAAAAATAGGTAACTTATAAATAATAACGTTTATATTGTCGTACCTACAGAGTGTGGGCACAGGACAGACAACGCCGTTAACTTAATTCGAAACGACATTATCAAAATATATAGAAGAACACTAGAAACTTGTTACTTGTGATTACACACAGAAGTCGGGAAAGGAAAGTGAAATTACAAACAAGAACACGGCGGCAAAGTGGCAAGTAGACTGTAGAGTGCCGCAAACTAATGTCGCAAGCTTTTACAAGCGCGCACTTTTACAGGAATTACGCACAAGACGGGAGAGAACGGCGGAGCTGTCTTTACCAGATACAGTCGGTGAATTTGAACCTTTCCAAGTTGCAAGTGTTTTTATATTCACAAGTAATTTAAATTAGTACCTTCCACTTTGGCATTTTTGTTTGGCTTTTTAGCTTCCAAATCAGTTATTTAAAACATGCGCATCTTCTTTGTTCGTGAACCGATTCTTCAGTACTTGCAAATAAATTAATGATGCCATTTCAGAGCCACAAAAACGCACAGACAGAGAGAACATTTTAACAACCATTGTTATGAGATAATTAATAAATTGCGTTAATTAATGTCATATGCATGAAAAAGTAGATACCAAAAATATGTAGAGATGCCTCGAGAAATAAACCCAGCCTGGTTATGTTATGTTTATCACACCTCTCACTTCGGCTTTTTGACTGCGATCTAGGTCCTTGGAGGTTATTTGACTGAGTTTCATTATCAATACGGTTCATTAGTTCCAAATACACAAGGGTAAAATAAATCGTAACCATGTGTTAAGGTCGTGTTGTGATCATGTTTTATTTAAATAAAAAATATGAATAGAAATTAAATCAAAGAATTTTACATTCATTCATTCAGTCATACCTACATTCATTCAGGTAACGCGTGTAAAAATACATACGTACTTGTGGAAATCGTAAACGTTTGTGAAGCCATTGAAGCAAAGCATTTTTATATTGATAAATGAAGTCAAGGAGTGAGAGTGCGTTTGCCTTTACTCTGAATAGCCTGAAATCTATGCACTATTTTTAACCGACTTCAATAAAAGTTTCTGAATTCGACTGTATTTTTTTTCTTTTTTAGTGTTACCTCATAACTTTGTACTGGGTGAATCGATTTTGATATAATTATTTTTATACTCGGGTAATGTTTCACGTCTGGTCCCATATAAATTAAAACAACACCAGTCATGCAATTTTCGAGTTATCTTTATATCGTTATATCGTTTTTGAAGGTTATTTTGTTAAAAAATTAGTTTTCCAATTGGTGAAAATAAATAAACGTTTACTTAGTCATACGGCCGCAGTAGGATAACCTGTATTGCGGGTAGCGCGGACTACACAAATACATACATATATCTGACACCCACGAAGAACAATATGTACGTGCAAATTGTTGAATGAACTTCCTTCTAAGCTATTCCCGGAGCGCTACGACATGGGGTACTTCAAAACTGTGAAAAGACTTCTCGTTGAGGGCCGGCTTTGAATTGGTAACTCCCCTGGCGTTGTCCGTGTCCGAGCGACGATGACCATCTACACGGACTACACAGTAATCTATCACCAACTGCCCTATAGTCCCACCTACAGCACTACAGTGCTACCGCCTTACAGTACATCCTTCAGTCTATATTATATTAGCTCGGGTTGGTAGTCGAACCCAAGGTCCCTCGCTTCGCAGCCAGGTTCGTTACCAACTACATATGTTACGGGGCCTGGGTTAGGAATACAATATAATTGTACCAACTTATCGACATTTTCTAAGGTCAGATATACTTATTCAAAGTGAACATATCTCGCTGATATTTAGTCTTGTACCACTACAGTTATTGTGAAGCTGAAAATAACCAAAAAACATTAAGAACCGCTGTTCTACACAAACAGCCTATCCCGCTCACGGAATCGCTAATTTAATTTGGCAAAACTCGCAAGCTTCGCATTTCATTACGTAACACCGGAAACTATGTGCGTTAGGGTTGTAAAATGAATGAATTCCGCCTTAATTACGCTAATTTTGCACCATCTACTTAAATCGAGTATTATTAAAATTTTACAACCTCGTACTATTGCTTGATGCGAGTTTGTAATTCTGGTTCAAAAGGCTTCGTTTCCCAAGTCCTTTTTAATCGGGATATATCATCGTAAATGATGCTGCTTTGCGGCAACGTGTGTGGAGATGGCTCTATAGCCTTCAAATGGTATACAGGAGTTTAATCCTGCCTGGCAACCCTACGTCCATTCTTCTACAGCTGCGCATGTTATTGCGTTCCCGGCGTAGTTTCCATTTACAAAGCACTGCAAGTTTAAAGCGAACACATTGCTTTGAAAAATTCACTAGCCTTACACCAGCCTTCGTCGTAATATTGAGCTGTACACGAAAATAGTTCAACTTCGTATTTTGTAATGACGTTTCGCTTTACGAGTATTGCTTAAGCGATACGCGGTACGCGCTTTCAAAGTAAATAGCTGGCAAAGAAGTTCACGTGCTACCTGATTATAAGTGGTCTTATCATCCATTTTGGTCATACAAGTGACATCAAAAGTATCACTGCCAGAAAGAAAGTAGAGAAGCCAATTAGAGCATTGTGGATTAACATACACATAGTAGCTATAACTAAACTTTTGGTAGGGATCCGTAACAATCGTGGAACTCAGAAAGAGAAAGGATTAATATTACATTAATTATCGTATGCCTACAATCTCCCCAGTTAGAGCATTCGCCATTCAAACTTAAGGGATCAGCAATTAAACCTGCAAATAGTCAACGGAGCTCATTACGGCTTTTACGAACATTTTAATTATACAAGTGGGTTTGTTTTAGGATCATAATACATAATATAATTATATGTATACTAGCGAACCGCCCTCGCTTCGCTTCGGGACCCGTAAGTATCAACCGCGTAGGTCCCGCTCCCGTAGGAATTTCGGGAAGATAATAAACTATCACCAAAATTAATTCAGGTTAAATTAAATTAAACTTAGAAATAAATAAAGCTTACGACAAAATAATAGCAAAGAAGCAAAGGATCACAGCAAGATTAATTTAGATTAAACTTGGAAACGCGGCAAGTTTGGTATGGCAGTGGGTTCGACCAAATTTGATTACCATAAAAACGGTTCTGGTGTGTTTATCTTAAAAGATAGACATATACTGTCGTGGACATTTTTTTAGATCATTTCAAGAGGAATAATTCTTTCATACATATATTTTTGGTATCTTGAATCGTTTTCGCAACGCATGCAACGAAAGCCCTCGAGAATGAATAATTATTATTTTCCCCGTTTTTTCCACATTTTCCATTATTTCTTCGCTCCTAATTGTTGCAGCGTGATGTTATATAGCCTAAAGCCTTCCTCGATAAAAGGTCTATTCAACACAAAAAAAAATTTCAATTCGAACCAGTAGTTCCTGAGATTAGCGCGTTCAACAAAACAAACAAACAAACAAACTCTTCAGCTTTATAATATTAGTATAGATTATAATATTGCGATGGAGCGCTTTCATTCCAACTTGAGCTTTTTAAACTCGTGGGATTGATATATGAAAGTCCTTAATGAATGAGAATGCCCGAAGCTTAATAGCAATACTTGATTAATAAGTGCCCCTAGCATGAATAAATCGTGAGATCACGACGAGAGCGCTGTACGCTGACGTTGCGGACTGTACACTCGTTGCTCGTGAATATATTGAAGATGAAATGTAAATTAAAGCTATACATCATCTCGACTTTTATTAAACAGTTGTCGTTAACTCGCCATGCGCAGACTTTCGTATTGCCAATTTATATGATTAGGAGGAAAGGTACTACAGAGTCTGTAGACATTAGAAAAATATGTTATTTCAGTAAAGCTTGCAAAATTTTAAATCATTGCCGTTGAAAATATAGTAGCGATTATAAGTTAGCAATACTGCCTGTACATTAAAATAAAATCTTTTTTCATTTAAACCGCCACTAGGTTTTATAATTATAAAATGTTTTCTCGATTGCGTCGTTGATGCGATTGCAGGAGAATAAAACACTAATGATGCTTTCAAATCAATTATTCGACTGAATGCAGCGTGATATAGCATACATCTATTGATGTTTTAGGTAAATGAACGTACTTGTTATGATGTTGACACTTCCTTGTTGATTTCACTTGAAATTGAAAATAATATCAGTGTTATACATTACATTCCTATAGTTGGACCTATGACTTGGTGGAATTTATCCGAACGTGTTAGTTTGTTCCGTCGATTAATTCGTATTCCGGGTCATTCGGATAACAACTGGTATGAATAATTCCATTTCGCTCATCTCTAGCGAGATGTTCGCCCGCAGCGAGTAATTTCCGTTATCTGGCGGTCGCGTACGGGGAGTTCGTTAAAATGCACCGGTCGCGACCTCTGCGCGCCAACAGGATACATACGCGAAAAAATACCTCTATTATGGCTCACCTTTTAAATTTTTAAAAAACTCTGTGCATCAACTCGGTCCGTGTGACCATTGTTTTCGTACATTTTTGTACGTTGCAATTACTCTGCAGTCGTTTTAAAAGAATTTAATCAGCCCGTGTACAGACTGAGAACGTATCAATTTCGGTCAGCAATCGCCACTCGGCGGATCCCTTTCGGCTCCGCGTGCAACAAAGTTTTATTTGGCTTTGCCTTCCAACACTCGTCCTAAAACGGTCGGGTCATTAAACTCAGTGAAACATAATGGCGGTTTTTGATTTGATTGTGCCAAGATATGGAAGAAGCGTAATCTAACGTCATTACACGTTGTTGTACGATGTAGAGTCTGCCTTCCTGTGTTCGAGCTGGACCGTTCTGTTTGACTTTCTTTATATTGTTATTGGACATATTTTATGCGAATTGTGTCCGGTTACACGGATAAACGTCTTCCAGGATTTAAATCTAGTCTTTAAAGCGAACGAGCTAGCGTCATAGTCTCGTTTTTTGAGAAGCTAAAACATAAAGCAGCAGAATACTTAATACTGAACAGGTTGTCAGAAATAGTATTCGTCTCATCCTCCCTTTTTTAACAGGAAACGCATGGGTGACGTTTTTGGTGTTACTGATTTATGGGTGCTGATTACCACCTTGTCTGTTGCGTACTTAAAAATATTATAATATTATAATTTCCTATAAGTTATACAATCTAAGATAGTTATTATACAATCGAATTAAATTTAAACAGTCGATATTTATTGTGATTAAATTACTCGAGCGAGATCGGAAACTTTGCGAACGATCGCTGAATGATATGACCCTCGTAGTCCTATTAACTGAGTTAGTTCCGGAACAGTCGGGAAGTCATCAAGCCCGGCGTGCAGCTAGACTTGGGGGAATAATTCAAACCACCCTCACCGGGTAATGAACCTCGATGGGTAAACGACTGTTGTGAAAAAATTGCAACCGACGTCCAATTAGTATAAATCCTAAGTAGATAATGTTTATTATTGTGGTGCTGCGTAGTGTAAAAAGCATCTTTACATAGGATGATCTCAAATTCTTTTTTGTCTGAAAAGTTCTGCATGGGTGCACTGAATTTCAGGTTTCTTTAAACATTTTGTTTAAATGATTTACGATGTATGTACCCATGTATTATGGAATTTGTGTATGGGTACGTAAACGCGTATGTATACGTATTTTCAAGATTTCATCGACACATCGGTAGTATGGTTGATGCAATGTGGGGAATTTGCTGATCAAAAATTAAAAAAAAAATATTTTTCTAAAAATAAAATAAATAAAAAATACCGTCATGAATGTAAAATAGTGCCAAGTTTATTCTGAATAAATGTATATATTTAGTTGTGCTATTTTTATTTAACTTTTATTTTCTACGCATATTGATATTTAGAACAAGGGTTGTAGGTTGTAGCTAGCCATGTCCCTGTAGCTCGGGACCAGAATACGAGCTTCGGTATCCCCTGCCTGTCGTAAGAGGCGACTAAAAGGGGGCTTTCGGGGTTGCGGGCGGCTAGAGTGGGAGCTCGAACCGTCCATCAGCAACCCCGGGAAGGACGACGGTATGTGTGGCCGCATACCGTTGTAAGGCGCTGGCAAGCGACGGGGCATTTAGTCCCTCGCGGGAAGAGCCCGAACAAAAGGGCGCCGCGCTTGGAGGACTCCGGTTGTGTTCCTTACGGAGATCCCGGGGTTCTCCACAAGTGCTGAGGTAGGCCACCGGGGGGGTTTTAGTGGGTAAAAATCCCACATTACCCTGTGTCGCTCCCACGGCACCGGGTACCTTTTGAAGGTTTCCCCCTCGTCAAAAAAAAAAAGGTTGTAGCTAGCCAAGCAGTTAACGAATCCCATATAGTTTGGCCCCATGGTCATACCTATGAGTCACTATTGAGGGGATTAAATTGAGCCATAGAAAATGTAACGACCTCTGAACCTCTTATTATCATATTAATATTAATTTTATTATTAGCTAGTTCACGTCTAACATTACAGCACTAGTGTGATGTTAGACGTGAGATATCTGAAATATATACATGAATAAATATGATTTAATAATATAATCAGAGGAAAATCAAAGATTTCGCTACTGCTTTACAGATAAATCACATAGAAACGTATTGAGAAACTTGGCGAGATTTTAGGTGTGCGCCATGGTACGAAAATGTTAGCAGATAAAAAGCGGAACATGAAGTGGTCTCAGTCTAGCGTATTCTTAATCTCAACCCCGGAGGGGTTCGTTTCGAGTGTTCATAACGCGAATGTACACTTTAACGATAATCCTAAGAATATGCACGGCATTGCACGGCTTGCAAGAATATTTCTGTATCGTACAGCGTACTCGAGTCTCGTAAAACATCCAGAACAAACTTGCTTTATCGTTTATATTTAAGGTATTTTAGAAAATTTATCGTCTTTCATTTTAAAGTTTGGCTTACTACATTGTAGAACTTTTATTGGCGAGACATTACCCATAACATTTTAAATAAAAGATACAGTTTCTTTAACTCGTAACTTACAACGACCAACAACTGAGCGTAGCCACCTTATAACATGGGAAGCTGAGAGCATATTCCACCATGCTACTCCAGCGTGTATTGGTTGAGGGTTTTTTGTTCTACCCAAATCTTAAATTTTTGTGACGCCTGAAGGCCTTCAAAATGGCTTAATTAACAACTAGGTACTACCTATTAATAGAAAACTGGAACCGACGGCTTTACGTGCCCCCGAAAGCGCGCAAGGAAAAATTGCCACTAGTTTTCAAGCATCCAAATACCAATCCCACTGTTGCTTAACTCGGTCACCATTTACGATTCAATAAAATGAAACTGAACCTTATTTAGTAGCTACCCTTATTACATAACAAAATGTTATCTCGGTCCTCGAGAACGATCATCGGCTATCGATAACTGATATCGTACCCAAACCGTAAAACGATAGTTTGGACAGCCACGTCGATATTCATTCATTACGAGTTGATAGTTCGTAAATAATTACAGCAACAGGACACCGATAATTCCTATTTACGTAACAAGACGCCCTTTTCACTTTACTATCTCGGCAATCTTACTGGACTTTCACCCGGCTCTTAGTGCCTAAGTGATAGTCGAGAACTATTGTATTGTAATAATACACCAGGCTAGGATATTTGCATTTCCGGAGAACTTCATCGCTTTGTTTTCTTGCAGTATGGTTTGTTTTTTCAAATCGTAGACTGTAGTAGATGTACAATGTGGCTGTATGTACTGAAAAAGATTTAGTTCTATGTATATCTATCTACCTACGCTTCTTTTATAATGAGATAACGACTATTATCCAGTAACTGACAAAACTTTTACATATTTTATTGGAAATTCAAAGCCTACACTTTCCCATTCGTTGCGTATAAAACAAACGATAATTATAAACTCCGTATATTCATTTTTAGTAGAAATTACTATTAATCATAAAGTCTGATGCCAAGTAAGCAAAAAAAAGAAGCAAGTCATCCACTAATGAACATTATTGTGGCTTAGTTAGGTAAACCAGATAAGCCAGAGAATAAGGAATAATAATTACGGCCAGTGCATGTCACAATGCATTAACTGTATTATCTTATTATCCAAAAAAAGAAAGATATTCTAATTATTATAGTAGATGCATTACGTCTGATTACGTGCATACAACGCGTGTTGCAATTTTTCATCAGCTCCGATCACATTATAACTATGGATGCGAAAGCCTATTACGGAATGTATCATAAGACAGAAAAGGCACTTTTATTTATCTTCTTATTTTTTAGTTATGGTATGTTCGCATATTTAATGACACTTTTTCTCAAACACTACAATATATCTCATTAAAAGTGATTATGTTAATCTCTGAGTAAAATTTCTATGACGTAGACACAGAACGGACATGATAAAATTATGCTGTGTTCACGTCTGCAGCTCTGCTGCGGGACCCTAAAAATTTACATCTTTTTATTCGTCATCGTGTTCTCGTGATTTTGTTCTGGAAACAAGGAACCGGGAAACGTGAATATACTGGACGCTATGTACCCAAAAATTCGTTAGTTGGTTTGTGGAAATGTTTGCTCACATTGGGTATTTCACTCGGCCAAGTAAAAGTTTCCCGAGCGGCGACGCCACAACACCGTCCTATTATTTTTCTTCCGACAACTCACTAACTTGAGCCGCAAACTTGGATTTGGTCATGAATAATTTAAAAAGATTTCCCTCTGTATTATGCAAAATATTACAACCTGCGCCGTCCCTATCGGTTGGTAAATACGGAATGTATCGAATCTATAATTCAATTTGATACGTTCGCGGCAAACATGGTGAGTGAAGCTTTGTTTGGTCAAGATTCTGTATTGATGAGCTTAGGTTTTCTTTGTTATGATTCTCTGTGGAGTTTTTGCTGACGCATATTCGATGTTTTCGGTTTCCAATTGTCGCTTTAAAGACAGGGAGATTTTTACATTAAGAGTGGGCACTATAGTTTTCTTTCACTTTTCTTATGTCATTCGTAAGTAGATCATATTTAAAGAGATCAAATTAAAACCACGTGATTGATATGTCGCTGCACTAGGTTTCTTATAAGAAAAAAAAAACTAGGTTGTAGATCTCTCAGGGCCCTGGTATGATGCAATAAGTAGTTACATAAGTTACATACCCTGGCGCCATTTTATGAGGATAGAGCCATTGTTATAATGGGGACTTCAGTAAGGTGTCTTCCACAATGCCTAAATGTAGACAAGACGAGCCTATCTTCAATGCCTTTAACCACGAAAAACTTTAATGTGGTGTGTGTTACATAATATTTGCCAGCATAAGTAAATGAAATGAAGCGTTCGTTGTGCTCTTTAATATTAAAGGTTGTGCTTTAAAACTTGTTTTACCCATATGATCACCAAAATAATTCCGTAACATTCCAGGCCACGTCGGCGGTTGCGGGATCACAGACGAGACGGTGAAGTGGATGGAGCGGATCCAGAACTCGGGCGTGGACGACGACCCGCCGTCGACGACGTCCGCGCCGTCGACGACGCACGCGCAGCCGACGTCACACTCGTACCAGTCGCCGCTGCCGCCGCCGCCGCATCCGAACAGCTTGAGGGATGCGCCGCCTAGGTACGATATTACCTACATCCTTAGAATAATTATAGTATACAAATCAAGTCAGCGCGGCCATTTTGTAGCACATTCATGGAATCTGGCTACAAACACCGTTCCTCTCGAAAAAAAATATGACGATTTGTGCTGTTAAATTTTGTCACAAAACTTCCGAAAAGCAAAAGAAATGTAATAACATCACTTTTCACAGGTTAGCATATTTCATTTCATAGTATGGCCGACTCCACACGTTTTGGCGCCAACGCCTTATAAAAAAAACGGGTAGTGCTTCATTTTAGACCGAGCGCTTGTATTACTACTGACATTCTATACTTATTCTGAGCCTACATCCAACTATATACATCTAATTACATCCAACATTTCTATTCAAGACAGTTAAGACGGGAGAAAACGACTAGTGCTACGAATGCTGTCATCATTGTTTCATATGTTTTTAATTCACGCAATTAAGTGTATTACATAATTATTACTATGAAAAGCAGGAACGAAACATGTACCAATCGTAATTTTTAGTAAAGAATTTGAATACCAATAAAATGTGGTGTCATCTGTTCCAGGCATTGGGAGCATCACCAAAAGTACTCGCGCGCGGCGAACAACGGCGAGCACTCGCGGTCACGGCGCGCCACGCCGATGCCGGAGAAGAACACGTGTTCCCTGTACATACAGACTGACCCGCTCATCTGGAGGCACGTCAGGGAGGGCTTTCCGGACGTAAGGGCTTTTTATACGCTATCATTCACTTTGTTAATGTACACTTAACAGGGATTTGTAAAGGTCGGTTGGGCGGTCAGCTGTGCGATTTGTCGCATACCAAATTGTCTCACAAAGCCGCAAAGGCCCATTTAGATGGTCGACTGAAGTTGCAAGTTGCAAGCTAATAATGTCACTGACTGGAACTGTCGCTGCAACTGTGCAATAGTGTGTCAGAATTGTACTGCTGCTGCTAGCGATAAATTATTTTTCGCTGGCTGTTGCCATATTTGTTTCTACGTCTGTCAGGTCACAGTAAGCTATAGCCGTCTGCAGTTGACATTAGTTGCGTGTCGTGTTCTGTGAAATTTCAGCTTAGATGATTTTCTTCGAAAATGTTGAGCTTAAATCGACTTTTATTAGAGTGCTGGTCAAACAGTGGACGGGGCGCAACGATGACGCGACGCTGAAGAGTTGTAATTACTATAGAACACGTCACACAGATCCGTCACGCTCGGCGTTCGTCTGTGTGACGTATACAATACTACTAACCGCCAGCGTCGCGTCGCGTCGCCGTGCCGTCCCGCCCGCTGTTTGACCAGGCCATTATAGTATTCAAAAATCAACCCGTGTAAAACCGATCAACGGTATTTGATCGTGGTTCATATGGTTTCAGCACCGCGACCCGAGCAAGAAGAGCGAGGTGGACATGAAGACGCGCGAGGAGATCCTCTCGCTGATCTCGCACCACGTAACCGCCGTCAACTACATCTACCGCGACACCAGGTTCGATGGCCGCCTGAAGCATAGGGACATCAAGTTCGAGGTGCAGCGGATAAAGGTACGGTTTACTATCTTTTTATCTCTTATACATACCATATTGCAGGTCTTCCACTTCTTCTTGGTTCAACAGGCTACCAGTGTTAAGTGTTTTCTAAGACACCGGATGACAGTAAGCATTTACCATCATTCAGTTTCTTACCATGTCTCGTCTGCTCTTTTGTCGGTTCTCAACATAAAAAATAGCACAATAACTGTCCTCTTGTACACCTACTCTTATTTCCTATTTTTTCGTTTCACATCTGCATCTTTCACCACTTTTTACTGCGCTTACCTATGTTAATGACTCTTTTCATATGCGAAAAAGCTAATGCTTTTCGAGTGGTCCCATTTAAGTTTAATTTAATTTGAGCAAGATCTGATAAGAAGCTTTTGAATTATCCCTAATATCAATTATCAATGTTCTTATTTTGTTGGACAGATCGACGACGACTCGTCGTGCAACACGCGCTACTTCGAGCAGAGCGAGCCGAACCAGTTCTGCCTGGAGAACATCGACGTGTCCAACTTCCTCAACCTGCACTCGCTCGGCAACCACGAGGACTTCTGTCTCGCCTACGTGTTCACCTACCGCGACTTTACCGGCGGCACTTTGGGTATGAGAGCTACTGGTGATTTGGAATAGGTGTAGAGTATCCACACGCTTAATGTTAGAACCAGGGTCTAAGGAGTATGAGGTAATCGACGTGTCCAACTTCCTCAACCTGCACTCGCTCGGCAACCACGAGGACTTCTGTCTCGCCTACGTGTTCACTTACCGCGACTTCACCGGAGGCACTTTGGGTATGAGAGCTACTGGTGATTTGGAATAGGTGTAGAGTATCCACACGCTTACTGTTAGAACCAGGGTCTAAGGAGTTTGAGTTGTACCGTATGGCGTAATGGTTACCATGCCATTATAGATAAAGCGGAAATTTGAAATATGACTTTTTCTGTTCTTACTCTGAGTGCATGGTTGTGTATAATTGTATTTTGTCCATGACACCCATGACAGACTGGTAATGATTGTGGGCTGTGATAGTCGTGCATGGGAATCACACCTTTAATTTAAACATTTTCTCGAATAGATAGGTAGCATATTCAGTCCATCCTTCGTGCACACTATACCTATTAGATACCGAATTCGATAGTTAATTTTATTTAACGTTATTAGAATCAGAAGAAGAGGAAGATATGAGTCCATCATGAGAAGAAATTCCATTATAATATCTTTGCTCCGTCCATTGTCAAGTATAGTGCAGCAAGAGCACGAAGGTAGTGAATCAATATGTATGTAAAAGTGGATTATATCTACATATTTGTAGTGCTCTAGTATTTACTATATTAAAATGTAGTAAGAAATTAATGATTCATTCGTTGTGGTCTCACTGGGACATCAAACACTATAGCCCGCGCCATTTAGACGAATAGGTTCACATACGGCGTAGGCACAGTGGCGCATCTGCGGATGCGAGGGGGGATACACGCGGACGCAAGTGGGGCTATCATGGCTGTATAGAACCATGGATCACAGCGCGGGCTACCCGTCGCCACCTAAACCCACCATAACATTGAATATTATGGTGGGTGAGTAATGCGTTGTGTCAATGCGAACGGAAGCGGGTTTGTTTCGCAGTAAGGTGTTCTGAGATATTGCGAACGGTATTCGGAAAATACCATGTATAATATACATAATACCTTGTATAATACACTTCCGTAACCGTTAACGCGTTACCGTCCAGGTCTGGCGTGGGTGGCGAGCGCGAGCGGCGCGTCGGGCGGCATCTGCGAGAAGTACAAGACGTACACGGAGACGACGGGCGGCATGTACCACAGCACCAAGCGCTCGCTCAACACCGGCATCATCACCTTCGTCAACTACAACAGCCGCGTGCCGCCCAAGGTCAGCCAGCTGACGCTCGCGCACGAGATCGGACATAACTTCGGGTCGCCGGTAAGTGTGATGTGGTTATTTATTATATCTCTTTCTCTCTCTCTCTCTCTCTCGTTCTCTTTCTTGCAGATTGCCATATAACAATTTGCTCACCTCAACACATCTACCAATCGAGGTATAGCATAATTAAGCTATAGTTGTTATTTATTGAGCTAGGGGTGTCGTAAGCTTACGCACCGCTATGCATGTTACCTCAATACCTTGCACTCGATGTGTTTCCACCAACGCAAAATTACTGTAAAGCCAAAAATTATAACGCCATATACACGATCTCTTCCAGCCATATAATAGGGAGTAGGGGAGAAAGTAAGGGTTAATTAAAAAACCATCGTGGCTTTAATCGTCATTTTTAGCAGTATTATCTTGATTGAAGGTATAACACAAACCGTCAGTAACCGTTATTATCTCGCTCTGAATGAAATTTTATTTTACCATTTTGACTATTGTCCACAGCACGACTACCCGTCCGAATGTCGGCCGGGCGGTCAGCAGGGCAACTTCATAATGTTCGCGTCGGCGACGTCCGGCGACCGGCCGAACAACAGCCGGTTCTCGGCGTGCTCGGTGGGCAACATATCGGCGGTGCTGGATGCGGTGCGCGACGGCCGCAAGCGGAACTGCCTGTCAACCAGCGCCGGTGCCTTCTGCGGGAACAAGATCGTCGAGGTCGGCGAGGAGTGCGATTGCGGTGAGGAGATTTTTGTGGTTTTTGAATTTGGAATGTTCGCGTCGGCGACGTCCGAACATCAGCCGATTCTCGGCGTGCTCGGTGGGCAACATATCGGCGGTGCTGGACGCGGTGCGCGACGGCCGCAAGCGGAACTGCCTGTCCACCAGCGCCGGTGCCTTCTGCGGGAACAAGATCGTCGTGATCGGCGAGGAGTGCGATTGCGGTATGGATTGTTTGTTTAATTTGTTAGGAGTTTATAGAATTGTCCTAAATGTAAGCCATGTGTGTAGGTATTTCATATATTTATTTTAGCCATAAGTAGTTGTAAGTTCAGTCTGTAACTGTGAATAGGAAAAGAAGCTCCTTGGGAGTTACTTGCCGCTTCCTCTTCCAATACCACTCACCGTAAGGATTTATTGAAGCGATGGCGTGGATTGACTTTCGAAGTGTTTGTAAAAACATACTTCGAATAAACATTTCATTCTTTCTTTGTTTGTTGTAATTGAATTGTTGTAGGTTTTCGGCTGAATTTTAACCATTCAATGTGTTGTGTTCAGGTTACGACGAGAACGAGTGCAAGGACCGGTGCTGCTACCCGCGCGTGGTGAGCACCAGCGAGCGCGAGCGGAACGGCACCGCGAAGGGCTGCACGCGCCGGGCGAACACGCAGTGCAGGTAACGCCTCTTTTCTATCCTGACCTCACCTTTTTCCCCTCGCGTTACATTTTCTCTCCTCAGCTCTCTTCATTGCGCTTCATCTAATTCCTTTGTTGTTTTTATATTGGGTATAAAATTCTTTCGTTCTAAAAATTCTTTCATCATAGGTACCATTAGAATGTTACATTACTTCTTGATTTATACTATACTAGCTGTTGCCCGCGGCTCCGCCCGCGTGGAACTCAGTGTGTCACAAAGTTATTCCTGCGTTAATCCCGACCCCACACATATTAAGACACACTCCACACATCTTAAGAACAGTTGATTTTTTACTACGTTTTAGTCATACCGTACAAAAATCCGTTATGTAGATCTTGAGAAAATCGATAAAAAGACTAAGATATAAACGTCGGGGTTTTTTCATTCCAAACTATTATATTTTTGAACTACATTGGTAGTTTTTCATTCGGGTGCCAAAACATAAAGACCAGCTAAAGCGATGCTGACCCTCGAAAAAGCAACATAAAGTTGATCATGAGAAAAAAAGCCGGTTCGATTCCCGATATATGTATAGATATCCCGATATATAGATATTAATGAGCCCGCGACTTCATTCGCTTATGGAAGCTTTTCCCGCGTAAATCTCGATCCCGCGGGAAGTCCGGAACAAAAAGTAGCTTATATAATGCTCCATAACCTCCTCTACCTCCCACTGAAAGTCCCATAAACATCTGAACCCACGACCTCATTCCCGGGTATGAGTTTTTACCGCGTGAATCCTAATCCCGCGGGAATTCAGGGATAAACAGTACCCTATATGTTATTTTAGTGTACCTACTTATTTTCATTCGTCTAAGTCTAGAATTGAAAAATTTCCATAGAAACTTCACCCTCGCATTTCACCCTCCTAGGGGTTGATTTTCATAAAATCCCGTCTTAGTGAGCACTTACATTGTAATCGAGAACATATGTAGATACCTATTTTCATTCGTCTAAGTCTAGAATTGAAAAATTTCCATAAAAACTTCACCCTCCTATTTCACCCCCTTAAGGGTTGAAATTCATAAAATCCCGTCTTAGTGAGCACTTACATTGTAATCGAGAACATATGTACCTATTTTCATTCGTCTAAATCTAGAATTGAAAAATTTCCATACAAACTTCACCCTCCCATTTCACCCCCTTAGAGGTTGAATTTCATAAAATCCCGTCTTAGTGAGCACTTACATCCTTAAAAGAACCCGCATGCAAAATTTCACACTCCTAGCACTTGTAGTTTCTGAGATTTTGTGATGAGTGAGTGAGTCAGTCAGTGACCTTTCGCTTTTATATATATAGATAGACATTATAGACTATCTATCCCCTTATGGCTTCATCCCCGTGAAAATTGTGTTTCTGTTTATCCTCCTTTTTATCCCCTAAAGCTAAAGGGAGGTGGGATATCCAAAAATCCTCCTAAGCCCTAAAGATTTTTCTTATTTGCGTTCATTAGTTTAAGTTTTTTATTTAATATATTTTTATATATCGATTCCATCCGTGAGAACCCAGACCAGCTCTCTAACGCAACAAAACGTTGTCTGTGCCGCAGTCCGTCCCAAGGCCCGTGCTGCAACGCGAGCACGTGCCAGTTCGTGAGCGCGCGCTACAACGTGACGTGCCGCGAGGCGGGCGAGTGCGCGCAGGCGGCGCACTGCTCCGGCCGCGCCGCCGAGTGCCCGCCGCCGCGCGCGCTGCGCGACCGCACCAAGTGTAACAACGGTGAGTGTGGGCGTGGCTTACTTAGCGATGACGTCATGGGGCGGTATAGAGCTATCGCAGATTTGACCGCTCGCATACACGAAAGTCTCGACGACGACAGAAATCGACCGCCCTCCACGCATTTGCGGAATCTTCGGCCGGCGATATCGGTCGGTGATATGATCGGTGGTGCTGTATACGGTTGGCAAATATGAGTGTATGTGTAGTGGCGAATTTGTTTATATATTATAATAAGTACAAAATTATTATTCATTTTTATGACAGTTTATTTTTTATCTAAATAACCCACAAATGCCACCTCTTGTTAAGTATCATCGCCCATAAACCCCAAAGACATCTGTAATCATGGCCAAGAAATAACACACATAATATCCAAACAACCATTTACTTCACAGGCACCCAACTGTGCATCAAGGGCGAGTGCAGCGGCTCGATCTGCCTGGACTGGAACATGACCGAGTGCTTCCTGTCGTCGGCGCCGACGGCGCGCGGCGACGGCGTCACAGCGGTGGTCAACCGGCGGGCGCTGTGCCAGCTGGCGTGCCAGACCGGGCCCACGCCGGACACCTGCCAGAGCACCGAGGACTTCGCGGAGCGCGTCGGCCTGCCCCCCGGCGGCATCAGCCTGCGACCCGGCTCCCCCTGCGACAACTTCCAGGGGTACTGCGACGTGTTCCTCAAGTGCAGGGCCGTCGATGCGGAAGGCCCGCTCGCGAGACTCAAGAATCTGTTGCTGAATAAAGCCACGCTGCAGAGTTTGCAGGTAGGCTTTTGTTTGTTGAGTTTGTGACTTGATGTTTTGTTTATTGTAGAGTACCGGGCGTAACTCGCTGCGTTATTGAATCGGTAGAAGGGTTAGTGGCCAATTCTAAAAGTGTCGTAAAATCTTATGCCGCCTGAAGGTCTTCGGCATAGCTGAATGGCTGTTACGGCGCGGGTCTCTCCTTATTATTGAAGAATCCTAAAACAAACTTCACCACACTGTTGCAGTGCAGATCTATCCATATTTATAGCATTACGTGGCCTTGGAAGCAGTACGACACGATGATAAATAAAAAACAAATCCTAACTGAGTGATCTGTCTTCGAAAAGCCCGAACTATTGAAGGGGAAATCCAATACTAACTTGATAATAATGGATTTTAACTTTAAACATATTTTATTATAACAATATGCCGGTCGGCAGGCGTGGGTGACGGAGCAGTGGTGGGCGGTGCTGCTGGGCGGCGTGGCGCTGGTGGTGTGCATGGGCGCCTTCGTCAAGTGCTGCGCGGTGCACACGCCCTCCTCGAACCCTAAGCGGCCGCCCGCGAGGTACCTCTTTGTTTAACTTACACCTTCTAGAAGGAATTTTAGGTATATATGTAACAATCGTTGTATAAAACTGAATAGACTATAGAAGTCGTAGAAATTAATTTTTCAGTTTTTTGTCTTCTATTTTGAACTAAATTATATTCTGGATTTATAAATCAACCATCTTAGAGTACGCAATGAAATGGATAATTAAAATATCTGCATATAAGTGGACTCGGCAAGCAAACGTAGTAGAAGTGAACCAACTGACCAAAAAAATCAGACAAAGTTCAAAGTCACGAATACTCTTTTTATGTCAATACATTGATACATACAACGATAATTGAATCCAAATCGGTTACGACGTTTCTGAAATTAGCGTGAACAAAACCACAGGCAAACAAACATTTCTGAAAATCATTATTTTTATCCATTGTATTTTCCATCGAACGAATGCAGATTCATTATACGCACAGATACATTCTAACCATTCCTACGTTCACCACAGACGTCTATCAGAAACGCTGCGGCGGCCGATGAACACGCTGCGGCGCATGCGCGACGGCGGCGCGGCGGGCGCGGCGCGGCGCGAGGCCCGCGCGGCGCGCGCTCCGCCCCGCCCGGGGCACAGACGCGCGCGCGCGCACAAGGGGTACGCGCCGCCGCTCGCGTACGCTGCTAGGGATCTTGGTGAGTGACTATGATAGTTAGATGTTGGGATAGGGAGTAGAGGACTTGGGGCGGGTTGTATGCGACCCAAACGCTCGAAACATTCTTTGGTCCCTGCCTCTTATCACCATTTTGGCCTTAAAATCGACATCTGCGTAGCCACTCGTAGCTATTTTCAGAGCGGCCGAGGTATACCTTACTGTACCTTAAAGTTGTCTAGAAGAAATCGCTCTTTTGCGATAAGACCGCCTGTTAAATCACATTTTATACAAATGTTTTATTTTGTTATATCATGGTGTTATGGTGTACAACAAAGTGTATTATTATTGTTATTCGTTTAGTTCTTACTTTACCTACTATTTTAATAGATAACAGTGGATACATACAATACTGTATATAGCCAATAGACGCACAGTATTTAAAATGAAGCTTCCAATCCGATAACAAGGATGTGATATTGCAGCATCCGCGCCGCCAGGCCCAAGCGCGCGTCGGCCGGAGCCGTACGCGAACGCGTACCCGCAGTCGTACGAGATGCGGCCGGCGCACAAGGTGTGACGATACGCGCCCAGCGAGCTCGAACTGGTCGCGCTCGCGCCGCCCGGCGTGCCGCTGCTGCTCGGCTACGTGTACGCCCCCGCGCCCCTCGCGCCCCCCGCGCACGCCCCCGCGCACGCCCCCGACCACGTGACGGTCGCGTCCCAGACCACCATCACGCTGCACTCGCCCGAGTCGCTCACGGTGACGCAGCCGCACGAACGCGACTCGTAGCTACGTTCACCCCGATGCGACTGTCGAGTCGTAAGTGCTCTAGGTTGAGTGTATGCTGAGATACGGGGGTTTGTTTACCTACAGTATTGTTACAGAATTACAGCGTGGCAGTTGATGCAGATGCTGATGTAGATAAATGTCATACGCGTTGCGTTTTAATGTCTCAAATTAAATTAATTAATACGACGATGCATACAATACAAAGCTACATGCAAAGGTTTGTACGTGTCTCAGCATACGTTGAATCTGTCCGATGACGGCGTAGACGATCATTGCGTACGTGAATACAACGGCTTCATGAATGGTTTTTACGTAACAGGATCGTGTTCGCTCGTGATACGTTTGTAGAGCGCTTATATTGTGCTCGAACGCAGTACAGTTAGCCGTTGCGGCGGAGCGTGACAATGATACCAAACCACAATATGAAAGTACCATGCCAGCTGTTTATGATTATTCGCGCTTCCCAACTCTTTCGCTCACAACGATCCTATACCATTACCATGGTCCACAACAATAATTATACCTATTCTCATCAGGTTTGCAAACTATGATTCCCAATATGCGACCTATAAGTGAATTTGAGAGGTCTTCCGTTTATCTATAACGATTACTACCTCCATTTACCGGGAAGCTATTACTTCTGATATAAATTTGAGTGCCGCCAACTTGAACGCTCAGTTTTAGCGAGTTTGTCCTCGATTATCGCGGCGCATAAACTATTGCTACTGATTGCACTTCGAATATGGGAATACACAATCTAGGTGCTTTGTATCGATCCAACGAATTTCATGCAGTAGTTCGACTCAGTTATGAGTTAGTACTTTAATAGCAAACATTTTATTCACATAAATTAATCCAACTCAAATCCGCTATGTATTACCTATAATACCTATATCATTACGTTAAAGTTTCACGGCTTTTTGAAGCAGTGTTTTCCAATTTATTTTAATTTTCCACAAGTAAATTATATAAAGTCGAATCGATACGAAAATCAAATAGATCCAAGTAATAATTGATAAGGGTGCGGTTCCACTGAGGCGGAGCGGAGCAGAGCTGTGCGCGATTCACCAATCGCATGGCTTGAAAATCACGTCTCATTGTGCCTCGCGTGGATTTCAAGCCATGTGATTGGTGAATCGCGCACAGCTCCGCTCCGCTCCGCCTCAGTGGAACCGCACCTTAAAGATTGTACATCCCTGCCGTGAAAGTTCCCCGCTAGCCGCTAGGTGTGATTGCATTGCTCAACAGTTATCCTCCGCCGCACGCGACGTCAACTGCCGGCCGCGTGGTGTTCAATAAGATTAACTGTTATTTTTGTACAAGAAAAAGAAGTAATAAATGACTTTAGGACGGCAACGCGTCTTCTCCGTGCGACCCAACGAGGAACCGCTCCAACCAGACATTTATGTATATTTTTGTATATATGGAGATGTATACAAAGGCTCCGGTGTAAGATATCAAGCAAGTGACATACTGAATATTCATACCGATTAGAGTATTTGTACTATAATACTGCATTATTTCACTAGAATCTCCGTAATTGTAATTTTTATATGTTATTTTTAAATGTATTTAAAGGTTAACGTAAGCGGAATGTTAGGTGCCATTATACCAATTTGTATTCCAGTCGTTTTGTTACTCCTTCCTCTATACCTTTTTTTTAGAAGGAATCATCAAAATTTTTATCTTCGGCTCAAAATGTTTTTTCTAAATGTACAATTAATTGTTATAAAACGACTAAATGGCGGTCCAAAGAAGTTTAAGCCTTGATTTTTTTGACGCTCATTCCAAGTCGAAAGTCTGATTTTTGTTTAAGATGGTTTGTTTGTGGTTATGATGGTGAGATGGTTTGTTTATGTTTATGGTTTGTTTTGTGTGCTATTAAAATCACTCACGGAAAAGGTGTGGCCACATTGTTATAGTAATACCAACGAATGGTCCATGCATTTATCTACGACATAAATAAATGATTTCTATCTAAATGATTTCTGCTAGTATTCAAATCGACTTTGGGAATTGGTATTACTGTAACGTATAAAATTCGTCATATTAATACTTGCAAGCAATACCGGAGTGTCAGCTTATATTACGTAGGGTTTCTGTGAGCGTAATTTTAATAGTTTCGTGCTAATAATGCTCTTAAGTGGTAATGCATTAAAATTAAGGCTTACTTCTACTTATGTGTCACGTAATTTATTGTTATATAAAGCTAGATGACGCCGGCGATTAGTCTTCCTGTGGCAATCGAATGCGACAATTGTATTCGTTTACTTTTATAGGATTAAATTTTAACATTATTGCCAAATGAATGTTATTAGACTGAGAAGGTTTCAATGTTATATTATAAAATTCTGAATTTTAGTACGCCGCGTGCGTATCGATGGCTCAAATTTTAATGTCTGTAAACGGAACATAATGATTTATACGATGTGAGTCTGTTGCATATCACATAACGCTCCTTGTTTACGTATAGTAGATGGACATCTGTTGTACAGTTCATTTGAATTGATCTCTATAGATAATGATATTTTGTTTATTGTCAACCTTACTACGTAGAATAACTCTCCGTCGTGCAAGCCAAAGAGCATGATGTATTTTTATGATTTCTATACATTTAATATTAAGGATCAGTGTTATAAGTATACCATATTAATGCCATTTTATTAGTGAACGTCGAAACAATACACAAGTTCTTATAATTGTACTATAATGTTGTATATTTGTATGTAAAGTGAGGGTAATGTTTCCAGTGTAGAGTGACTCGACCAATCGCGCAACTGATGGCTAGCGTTGTTCCATCAAGTAGGACTCAATGGCATTATTTCTCCTATATGTAAGCTAGATTACCGTAATAGATTATTTAAAATGACAATGTGAATATTTTTAATTAACGAGATGAATGTTACAACATGTGATTTCAAAATAACAAAAAAATACAATAAATTTTACATGAAAATTATTTTTTATTTATTCAAACGTCCTTCTTATGAATGCGGTAAGGGCATTGATCGTATTGTATAGTTTTTTTTTATATGTCACGAATAATACACTCTTTTCTAGTTTCTAGTAGAAAACTAATAAATAAATAAATAACGCTACACACTCAAAGCCCCACACTATGATTCCCTGTGACGTGGGTGCCTTGGACAACATACAAGACAAGGACACACACCCAGACCGAGAACGGCAATTCAAATTCGTCATTCAAATCGCCGCCTCGCTGGGAATCGAACCCAGGTCCCTCGGAACAGCGATCCGGCGTATCAACCATTGCGCCATTCGGGTAATAAAATGATATCTTTTTTAATTGCAACCACTCGAAAGTTGAACAACACGAAACTACGTCATCGTTTCAACAAATCCCTATCTTATAAGCGGTTCTGGTAGGAAGCGGAGAAAGAAACTCCCAAGAATTTTAATGAAAAATGCCTATCTGAGTGAATGTTCTTAACTAATTAATTAATTATAGTGAACGCTAATATTAATTCCTTATGGATTATTATTTATATTGAACTCTAGACGAAGCAGTACTGGCAACCCCTGCAAATCCTTCCCAAACCTGCTTCAAATCTGGGACCACCTTTATACCTTTTTATACCATTACCAATAAATACATAAACTTCTTGTAAGTAGCAGACTTCCTACCACCAGAACACATCTTTGCTGGGACCAAATGATTGCTATAAATTCACAAACAGATAAAGAATTGACAGAATAAGTTACGGATTAAAATTAAAAACACATTTACACATTACTAGTTTATTACCAAAGTATCAATAATCTACAGATAACACTTATTATGGAATTAAAATAACATACTTTATAATGTCAAAATATTTATACAATAATGTAAAAATTCAATCCGCTTTTTGGTGCGTTAAATGCATAAAAATACAAAAGTGAAAAACAGTGTAATGCAATAAGCCAAAGTCTAATGAGATTTAAAATATCCCTTATACACTCCTACGATATTGCGGTGCAAAAACTCAGTACTGTTTTTTGCCCTTTTAATTAATAAAAATTTCCCTGTTTATAACAATAACAAAAATATTTCTATTGATTAAAAGTATCGCTCTACACACCTTATTGGAATGGAAACCGAAAAAAAAATTATAAAGAGATATAATGACCAAAAATTTCTCCTTTACTGCCTTTAAGTTTACGAAATGCATTAAGACTGTATGGGCCCCCAACAGATATCAGTGATTAAAATGTATTATGTAAGTATTGTCTAAATGCTTCAGAGCTAAATTGGGTCACTTATCACAAACTATTACACTCATAATTATGTTTTATTGATTAAACATTCAGAACATACAACAGTAATTGGTGAAGAATACGGCAAAAAAACTTATGGAAGACAAAGCCAGGAAAAGTAATTACTCAGGTAGGTAAGTACCTATATAGTTACAAGGTTACAACTAACATTTATTATACATACAGCTAATGTTTTCTGGCTATGTAATGGGGTAATTGACAATGATTCCTAGCATAGCATTTTGAGAATTGGCAATACCTGTCTTATATTTTCAATCATAAGCATAATGTTTAAGGTATCATGTTTTAGAATGAATAATATCAATTTTGTTTTAGAAGTTGGGCAGAAAGATTAAAGGTACTGATGTAAATGTTTTATAGCTTATTGGGAAAAATGCGAAACAAGCTATTACTACGTGGGAGCGGTGCGTCCAGATCCGGCGCTGACATTGGGGGCACAGGCCAAATAAATTTTAGCTGTAGTTAAAGAGGATGTTTATATTAGATCGCCAACAAGTACCTTTTTATACCTATGTGCTTCAGTACCTTTATTTTATAATTTATAACCACATAATAAGAATTTAAAGTAAGTTAATATTAGGTACGTTTTATAGAATACGGTTTTTCGTCTGTGATCTATTGAATGATTGATTACAGTCAACTACCCATTACCATTCTAAGTTAGGCACCTTATCTTCGTGGCGATATTACTTTTATCCAAATATTTTTCGCCAAACTCATAAATCATTGTCATAATAATAAAATAAACAAAAATAAATTACATTGTAAAGCTAATCAACTTTATAAAAACGAATATACGTACTAACATCTTAATTATGATATATTTTAACGAAAATATTAATGTAAAACGGTTATTTCTGTATGTTTAACCTTGGCTGTCTATTGATAAGGTGATTTAGTATGTCTATCATTTTCTAAAGTTAAGGAATACTTCTCCAGTCTCATTAAAGCCTAATGAATGTTTTGTAACATAAATATTTCTGTAACAAAATTTAAACAAGATCATTAAAATTTTAGAATCTCAATGGAAATGATACAAGCACGTCTAGTATATACTTAGTATTGGAATTTGAACTACACTAAATTTAATGTATTAAATGTAAGGTTACGCTTATTAAATTAAAATTTTACATACTATCTAAAATTGTCTTTAGTCAAAATGTACTCAAATCAATTAAGAATGCAACAGCAATTGTTCCTGTTTGTATACTTCGTGATAAGCGTTGCGTATTAACACATATGGAAAGCAGGATTCCAGTAGATCCATGGTTAGGAATGGAGACTCTTGTACTATAAGATCGAGAAGTAAGTATACCGATTCACGGTTTCTAATGGCCTCTTTCTCAGTTTCTTGTCCAAGGCGCAATAAAGATGAAGACGCTAACGCCAGGAATTCCTTCATTCTGTCCTCAATATCACCTTGGCCGCATATGGTAAACAGCGCCCCGAAAATATGGTTAATGGCTGGAGCCATGCAATGGATGTTGTTTGCATGTCCTTCTAGGGAAGGTCTGTAAAAAGAACCTTCACTGCGCGCAAGTCTCGGAAGAGATACAGCTACAAACACCATCAACAAACATACAACCAAGTGCTCATCATCTTCTAATTCTGCCTTATGTTGGCGCAATGCTGAGGCCAATGTGGGATCTACTTTGCAACTAAGCCCAGCGGCCGAACACATTTCCGATATAACCCGCATTGGGTCCCCACCTGGCAATTGCTGCTGGAAATCTTTTATAGAGCTTATAAGGAATGGTATTCTTCGCTCTAAAACATCAAGCAATGATTCCTGTGCTATCTGCCTAAAGCTCAAAATGACTCCAATTATTGTCATCCTTTGTAACACATTATCAACATTTTGCAGTCTTTTGAATTGTTCTCTCATTATTTCTGGTTTATCAAAGTTGGTTCTTAACATTTGCAAAACCTCCTTATTCTGAACCACCAACTTTTTCAGCTCTTGGACTTGGCTTGCAATGTGCCACATCAATGTTTCACTTAATAATTTCATGCCATAGGGTCCAATCAACTCTGCCAAGGCTCTGAGTTCATTGATGTCTGAATATTCTTCTGCATTGAATGGAATAGCACCTTCTGCAGACAAACTAACAAAAGCCTTTTGGTTCATAGAAAAGCAAATGCTCCCAGCACTTACTCTTCTGAGTAGAATTTCTGAGTACCACTGTGTGTATAAGGAAGCTATGGTCTTTTCACCATGGCTATCCATATTTTGAGTTTGTTGCAAGAGACAGTTGTTAAATACTCTTGTTATATCAATATGAACATAATTTTCAACAGTTTGAAGGACATTCATGTATGCCCTGACACTGACCAATAACTCGGATGGTTTAGCGATTTCGCTGGTGTCTTGATTGAACATTACCATTCCAACCAGTGCTTTGGAAAATCTTGTCTCCAAATGTTGGTGAAGGTATTCCCTCGGAGCAAATGTATATTCCCACACATTGACAGTAGTGCAGTAATTGATGGCATAGCACAGTTCTGTCAAAGCCATATGAAGTTTATCCATTGTAGTTAACTCCTCTCTGGTTTTTCTATAACTTTCTGCTCCGGGTTTCACAATTTCTATAGGATTTTTTTTGCTTTTGTCTTTTTTCTTTCTATTTGCCAGATGAGCAATAGTTTGTGCACAGTGTTTGGGGAGTAGCTTGTCACTCATTGTACACTGTTCATCGCATATTGTAGTGATGATATTCTTTGCTTCTTTCGCCATTTCATCTAAGAAAATGTTAACAACAGATAAGCTCCTTTCTCTTATATGATGTCTTTCTTCCGGACACAGCTCATGAGTGCAATTTTGGAAATGGCTGCATATAAGTGGGAAAGCAATAATGTATCTATTTTGTGCTGGAAATTCCAAGCACAGGTGAAATTGACTTTCAAATATTTTACTGTAAAAGCAAAACAAGGACAAGTCAGAAGTTTCAACCATTATTTCATCTAGGTTGTCGACCATTTTGGTATGAAACACCATTTTATCAATAAACTGAGCTAGCTCTCTTTGATCAGCTAGATTTAATGAAGCTTTATTTAGAGAGGTAAATGATTGCAACCTGAACCAATCTAACCGGAATGCACGAAAATCGAAAAGCTCGTTATCTTCCACCTGTTTTACACTCAAACTAGCTGCTGTAGTGTACAATGAAGAAAGTATGACACTTTCCTCTTCGGGACAGATCTTTAGATTTTGAATCATCAAATTGAGAGCAACAGCATCAAATCCAGACAGATATTGAACATAGTATCTTTGCATAACTTGGCTATATTTGCGCACCAAAGCCCTCAATTCTTCCATATGAAACAGAAGTTCTGGAAGTTGACGATCTACCAAGTCTTCTGTTGACTTTCCTTTTACCTTTTGTGGGGGATTGTCATTATGACGCAGTAGCCAGAAGACTTCATCTCGGGCATAGCACAGCCCAATAAATATTAACAGAGCCTTTGGCCCTAATAAACCAGGCTGATCAGTTAGAATTAATCCCAATTCTTTCAGAGCAGTTCTAAGAAATTTTCGCCTTTCTCGGTGCTTGTATCCTGCCTTTTGGACAGACTGATGATAACAATCTTTCACTTCTGATATTCTTTTTCCATAACCCTTTATGCCATCAAAGAAGCTTTGTATGTAGGTGTGAATATAAATGACTTCATCACGGAACAGGGCTAGGACCCACCCTGACTCCAAAGCACTCACCCACATTTTATTAGCGTGGTCTTGCTGCAACATTTGATGACAAAGCGCGAAGCCAAATATAACATATCTTTCTAGGGATTCCAGTGACAAATATTCACATGACATGGTGTTTGTTTCCGATGGCTTCAGAAGTTGAGCTGGGTTACTAACTAAACTCAGTTTTTGCTCCGATCTCCAATGTTCAGCTGTAAGATTCCGAGCGGGATACACATGCCACAAAGAATTCAATGCACTTGCTAGCACTTTTTGATGTGGCATAAATTCCTCTGAAAGCTTCTTGAGTGGTGCATCATAATCCACAATCAGCTGCCCCAAGCGAGGAAAGCTTGGATCAATTTGGTTATGAACCATTTCGTGAGCAGCATTGAATAAACCAAGCACTGCTTTTCGATCTTCTACCCTTGACAACAGAATCATCAATGAGACGTAGGTAGTAACTAAATCAAGATAGTTTTTAGTCAATTCAAAGTTGAGTGTCAGATCTAGAGTGACTTGGCAAGCATCCATGATATTCAAAAGCTCGCAAACATTGTCTTTGAAATCTAGAAGATCTACAAAGGTGTAATAGTACAAGGACAGAGATTTGATAATTTCATTTCTGATATTTGTTATAGCTTGAAGTCCTTTCACATCAATGTTAGGAAATCGTCTGACAATATGCTTTATAGATGATTCTAGCGTTTTGTCACTGAGGAATGCAGGTTTAGATTTAGCATCTCCGCAAGCCTTCTTGATGTTGTAGATCCTGGTTAACATGCCAATGCCTCGATCATTGAGGATAATTAGTTTTTCAGCGAGCTTCTGCTGGCTGATATGCACTGACCTCGACATGGTAGACATTCTGAAATTATAAATTTTTAATATGTACTCATTTTTATAATTATATTTATTAATTATTTTATAAATTATGACTCCATTACAACTACCAATCGCTAGCGATAAGTAACAGCAAGATTACACGGTTTGTACATATTTAGCGCAGATATCCGTGTTTGACGATCGTTATTAACGACTTCCGTTGCACTTATATCGTCATTATTTTTCTATTACCGATAACTAAGTGAAAAGTTTAGTGAGTCATAGACCTTAAAATTAATCGCCTCCGGTTTTTAAAGATAATTTTCGATCATATAGTAGGTACAATTAAATAGTACCTAGCTAGCATCCTTACCTTAGATGGTCCTCGCGGAACGATCAATAAACGATAAATCACTTCAATGCTCCATAATTTTGGTATTGATAATGTCTGCTGAGGACTCGACACATAAAAACAGTATTACTTATTTTCTTTAACGTATATTTAAAATGATTCAAGAAAAGGGAGTGCCTCTATTGGGAAATGCGCGTTCTCTTCATTCGCTTCGTTTATTAGCAAATAGATTGGATTGGCATTTGACATTGACAGCAAGAACCAGTTTTAACAAAGTACTCTGTGGCTTGAAGTACCAACTTAGGGTTGGCATACACTTACCAACTACGAAACAATTTATTCCTCAAATCGCATCACTCGTTTCAAATGTTGTTCAAACTCGTTGTTGGTATTCCTAACTACTACGATACGAGTGCTTTTGACGCCCGTAAACTTGTTACTAGATCGAGAGTTTAATGTTTCAACACCGTTAACTCTGCCTCATTTTTATTATTATAGGTTGACCAGAAATATAAAAAACCTCGTCATATTGCGGTAAGCTCATGGAACTAATTTATTTTACTGGCAACGCTTACTTTCTAAACGTCACTTATAAACTGCTTGTCAGTGTGCTTGTCAGCGAGTTAAATGTCATAATTTGTTTTATTATTTTCACATATTGTTTGCGAAAATGCCGAAAACTATTTATAGTCGTGAAAGAAAGGTTTTCTATGTGCTAAAATAGAATTTCCTTTAAAATATCATTCATTCCTATAAAAACATTTTCGACTTAGTTCTCAAAATGACAATAATAACATGAGCGTTACTATAGTTACTGTTGCTTGTGCTGTTACCATAAAAAAGAAAACTTTAGCGCTCTCATGACAGGTTTTTTATTTTCCTGGTCAAGCAATACAACGCCCGCCCCACCGATCCAGGTGGGGTTGTGATCGAAAGTGATGACGCAATCTATTACGTCACAATCACAACCGCTCAAACAACACCACCATAATGCCCTTAATCCTCGGAGGAATTTAGTTTATCATTACTCCGAGCCTAATCAGTAATGGACATTTGAAAGCTTTTTTGAGACGTTATGAGTGTTATGGGCTAATTACGGAACGCGGCCTGATGGTATCGTGTAATATCTCTATGGTATCTCTATGGTTGGAACTGCCGTTGTTAATGTCAAATTCGGCTATCAATTGACAAATTCCAAACGCTATCGCGGCCAGAGATAGGAATAGGATCGCGGCACTGGTAGGGATGCAAGGTTGTTGTAATATCGATAATTATATCGAGGTAATGAAATTATCGATATTATCAATATCGATGATTTTGGTCGATAATATCGAATTCATTTAAATTTAAATAAAAAATATGCAGTTCATAGAGATTTTTTTGCTTCATTAGTCCTTACGGACAGGCAAAGGGTCTAAGCCCATACAGCCAGTGACAATAGAGACATAAAACAAGTAGAGGATTTTTTTTGTTTGTTTAAATTGTTAGAAAAGGCTAATGTTCGAGGCCCAAACAGCCTTATCTAAGGTCGTGAATTATCGATTTTTTTTCTTCTGATATGATATCGATATTATCGTATCGTTATAGCGCAAATATCGATAAAAATATCGATATGTCCCCTTCGATATTATCGATATTATCGGTTTTCCGATATATCGTTGCAACCCTAGGCACTGGCAGCCATCCTAATCCTATCCTATTATTCTTGTGCCATTGGATTGCGTTTTATTTGATTCAAACGTATTTTGAGAAATAAATACAGGAACAAGTGCATTTTGTTTTTTTTTCGTAAATCAACAATCTTTTCACCATGCCTCGAATTATGATAAAAGGTGGTGTTTGGCGTAACACAGAGGTTTGTGGTTCTAAACAATGCTGTCCTAATTTTTGTTTTCATTTTGTACGAAATGTTGATGAAATTATTTTATTATATTTATCCAGGATGAGATCCTGAAAGCAGCTGTGATGAAATATGGGAAGAACCAGTGGTCACGTATTGCGTCTTTGCTCCACCGAAAGTCTGCTAAGCAATGCAAGGCTCGATGGTATGAGTGGTTGGACCCTAGCATCAAGAAGACCGAGTGGTCTCGAGAGGAGGACGAGAAGTTGCTACATCTGGCCAAGCTGATGCCGACTCAATGGAGGACCATTGCCCCAATAATTGGACGCACCGCTGCCCAGTGTTTAGAGCGATATGAATACTTACTGTAAGACTTCTATTTATCTTACCATTACGAAATCGAACAATTTAATTAGTAGAAATATTGTTATCTAACATATTTACATTAACAGATTCTTTTTCTTAGAAAAATTGGAGCCATTAAATTTTATGAGTTTATGTTCTTAAATATGAGTTTAGAAATGATCCCTGTAATGGCTGTTGAGAATAATAATTGGGTTTCATTCAGTTTAGGCTTTAGCTAAAAAGTTCCTGTTATTTTTAATTTTTATTACTCATCATTAATATTTTTTAACATGTAATACAACTTAATTTTGATCATGTTATATTTACAAGACAATATTATATTAACAGGGATCAGGCTCAAAAGAAGGAAGAAGGTGAAGATATGGGTGATGACCCTAGGAAGTTGAAGCCTGGGGAGATTGACCCCAACCCTGAAACTAAACCGGCTAGACCTGACCCTAAAGATATGGACGAGGACGGTAAGGACATACACTGGAAATATCAATAAAATCTTTGTTACAGTGGTTTATAGTAGGATGGTTATATATCTGATATTTTTGTAATATTTTTTGTATCATTTGAAATTGTTGATGATTATAAATGTACTGAAAAATTTGATTGATAATCATTGATGATATTGTCAGATGATGTAATTGTTACTTGACACTCAATAATGTACTAAATAAAGTTGTCTGATTTTACAGAACTGGAAATGCTTTCGGAGGCGCGCGCTCGTCTTGCCAACACTCAGGGTAAAAAGGCAAAGCGGAAAGCTAGGGAGAAGCAGTTGGAAGAGGCGCGTCGCCTCGCTGCCTTGCAGAAAAGGAGAGAGTTGAGTGCTGCAGGAATCGCTGTGCCAATCAGGTATGACATAATATGTAGCTGTGATGAATTTCTTGTCAACACTACTATATTTTTACACTAATTTGGTTAACTTTTTGTCTCTGCTATTAAAAATAAATAGCGATGATTATTCATTTTGTAGAGCTGAAAGTAACTGGTTTCCTAAAATCTTATTCACAAAGTAAATATAATATACAATGATTGATATAAGCAACAATATTGTATAGTACTTTGGGAAATATAATTTTGAGTAAAGTCATTAAATTTTTAGGAAGAAGAAGAAGCGAGGTGTGGACTATAACTCTGAGATACCATTTGAGAAGAGGCCCTCAGCAGGTTTCTATGACACATCCACTGAAGTTGTGGACCCGATGGCTCCTGACTTTTCAAGATTGCGACAACAGCATTTAGATGGAGAACTACATTCAGAAAAGGAAGAGGTAATTTTTGCACAAATACATTTAGCATGCCAAATGGGGCTGTTATTTCCCATAACCTTAATTTATACCATGCATGCATCAGTTATGGGACAAGACTTATATGACCACTAATATTCCAATCCAAAATGTTATCAGAGGTGAAATAATTGGTTGACTGTTAGAGAATGCTATTTAGCATTAAGTCTGCCAATTGTACCACTTTTTGGGGTTCAATAAAGACTAAATAAATAAATAAATAAATACAGCAGGGGTAGAATTAAACTAATTTGTGTTAAATCAATGTGACGACTTTTTAAAATTTCGTTATTAATTTTTTTTAAGAAACCTCCATAAATTCCAAATTTAACACTAGATAAATATCAGAATATCCAGTACAAACATAAGAAAACTTGTATGTGTTGTCACAGAGGGACCGCCGCAAGGACAAGCAGAAGCTGAAGCAGCGCAAGGAGAACGACGTGCCGCAGGCGATGCTGCAGGGCGACCAGCCGGCGCGCAAGCGCAGCAAGCTCGTGCTGCCCGAGCCGCAGGTCACTGACCAGGTGAGATCGATAAATAAATAAATAACGCGACATACTCGTTGCCCCACACTAGGATTCCCTAGTGGGTGCCATGGACAATACACAAGATAAGGACGCACACATGCAGACTGAGAACGGAAATTTTAAGTCACCATTTAAATTTCTGCCACACTGGGAATCAAACCCAGGACTCTAGGAACAGCGATCCAAAGTGTTAACCATTGCGCCATTTGAGTCGTCAATAACAACTTACAATAATTCTAACTTTGAAACATTTGAGAGTTCTGTCAAAATGTGATCGGGATCAGTCTAGGTTGGCTCTATATGTCACAAAAAGCTATGTCGTATCGTGGTGCATTTAAACTTTTAAAGTGTAGGTTCTCAAACTTATTTTATTTTTAGAGCTCTCCCAATTTTTAAACAATACTTTATCAACATTTAAATAAGGCTTTTGGGCTCTGTATCATCTCCCTCTCGGTCTTTAATTTTTACAAAAAGAAAATGGATTCATTTGTGAAAGTTATACACACACACACACTAACATTCTCAAAACTGAATATATTAAGACACAAGTCCGCCAATCCGCACTTGCCCAGCATCGTGGATGGCTTTAATCTTCTCATTCTGAGAAAAGACATCATTCTGACAAAATGATATTATTTTATATTATTTTATTGAATGTGAATGTTAATTAGATTATGGATTATTATTATTGATTATTGTGATTGATTATTGTGATTATTATTATTATTGTGATTATTTTTTCTAACACTAGTTTATAAGACATACCTACTAACAAAATATGGATTCATTCTGAAATAAAGGATTATTATTATTATTATTATTAAAGACCCGTGCTCAATAGTGGGCCATGACACACAACGGATCCAGCTCAGCATTATAAAAGTTGCTCTCGAGCAAGTAGCTAGATGTTCCGCCGGTCCCGTGTGCTGACTAAGCTGACCAAGAGCAAAGCGCAAAAAGTTCAAACCGTGGAATGGTCGCAGGAGCTGCAGGCGGTGGTGAAGCTCGGGCGCGCGGGCACGGCGGCGCGCGAGGCGGCCGGCGCGGCGGGCGCGCCCACCGACACGCTGCTCGCCGCGTACGCGCTCTGCCCCACGCCCGCTACCGCGCTGCGGACGCCCGCCGCTGCTACTGACAGGTATATAGCGCTTGTTTGTCTGTGTGTCTTCTTACAACGATAGGATCTTCCTATCCTATCTTCTAGGATCTACCTAACCTATCTTGTGATAGGATGTTTATCCTTCACTTATCAAGAGCTTAGTCACACAACTATACTTTTGCGCTATACTATAACTGTGACTTAACATCTCTTTAGTCTTCCTTATTTGTGGATCGCTCAAAACTAAAAATAAATATCATCATGAAAATCGAAATAATTATAAGCCCAAACTGACATGACCTTCAAAGACAAACAAATTACATCGTTTTTCAATCATGTGACCAGAAGTTTCTTTTGTCGTTGCTACTCTAAAAAATAAAAATTCTCACAAAAACATTAGGGAAGCGGTAGTAGATGTAAAAAAAAGACCTTTAAAGTTTATTTATAAATACTTCATGATTCATAAAATAAATGATTTTAGCTTGAGGTTCCTTGAAAATAGTACTGTACATGAGCCGTGGACCGTTTTATGCAGCTTAATAACATAACTGTCCCTGTCGCTGTGTACAGGGTGCTGATGGAGGCGCAGAACGTGATGGCGCTGACGCACGTGGACACGCCGCTGGCGGGCGGCGCCAACACGCCGCTGGCCGCGCCGCCCGCGCCGCCCGCCGCCACGCCCAACACGCTGCTCGTCACGCCCTTCAGGTATACTAAACCCAACTTAAGATTGAAATGAAGAGAGGCGCTGTCGCACCGTTGCACACTAGTAACTGACAGATGAAAGACCACAACATACTCGTACTTATGAATGACTTTTTAACATGGCGGCGTTAGTTCCAATTTTTGCCATTTCAGAGATAAATTGGGCACTGTAAGTCACTAGACCGCTTGTTGGCTGACAGCTACCGCTAGGGTCCGTTCACACAGACCGGATCGTATATGCTTGGAATTGGCCAGAGCTGAGCCGGCAACTCTTTCACATAGATCGGCTGGAAAATATCTGAAAACGGAGCGAGTGATAAAGAGCACGCAATCAGAGCGGAGAGAGAGTCGATTCCATTTATTATTTCACACAGAACGCGTTCAAGCATTATTACAAAAGAAATGCACATACAAAAATAAATCTTAACACAATTACTCAAAACTGTCTTTCCATCGTGATAAAAATCTGCTCTCCTCTCCAAGTCAGTCTGTGTGAACAGACTCCTAATTATACACCTACTACCTACTACATCCTCTCATCAGCTCCCAGGGTTGACTGGCAGAGAATGCCAAGTGGCATTAAGTCCGCCCTTTGCTTCATTAGTTTAATTTTAATAAAGGATAAATAATTACGACACACATGAAATATAGAAACATTTTGAACCACTATTGAAAAATATTGCTTGCATGTTAACGGTAGATGAAGTTTTGAGAATGATAATAGCAGAAAAGTAGTTACAAGTATAATTATAACGTCATTAATCTCGCCTTAACAGATACCTTTGCGAAATAATACCGTGTGCGTTATGATTTCAGATCATCTCGCAGTGAAGTCTCGACGCCGGGGAGCTTCGCCACGCCCGGCCACGGCACGGGCCAGACTGGCTTGACGGTATATATAATAATATAAACAAATAAAAAATAATGTCCAAGTTTCACAATTAAAGTAATTGAATTTAATTGCCATAGTTTGACTATGTGATATTTAGTATAATTATTGTATTGTTGGTTCCAGACCCCAGGCTTGAGGGACAAGTTGAGTATAAATCCTGAGGATGCATTGAGCGTGGGCGACACTCCGCAAATGGTACAAAAACAGGTAAGTTACATAACATTAATTTGACCATTACACCCATAGCCACCCCATAATTGGATCCTCTCATAATATTGATTACCATAAAATTATCGCGAAGCTATTTGTGAGCAAAACTTCAAAAAAATAATTTATAATGCGAATGTAACCCTTCTGACTGACTGACTGGCTGCCTGCTAAGTCCCAACAATATCTGCTCTTGGGTAATTTAACGGTATTTTGTGGGTTGCCGACTCGGGTCAAGACGCCAACAAAATCGCCGGGTTATGTTTAGACGCGTGAGAGCCAGTGCTTTCTTTCTTCACTCCTGTCATTGGTGTTACTGATCTTCATTGGCATCAGTGATCACTTACCATAAATCATACATCACTCCTCAATTAGCTTTATAAACAAATCTACATCTACATCTTCTAGCCATAAGTAGTAGTGAGTTCAGTCTGCCTGTGAGTAGAAAAAAAGCTCTTTGGGAGTTTCTTTCCGCTTCTTATTCCAAGACCACTCACCATAGGGATTTGTTGTAGTTTACTTTTTTTTATTTTTTTTTATTTATTTCCAACAAATATACTACATTTCCCACAATTCCATGTCTGCCAAACTGCAAAAGTGTTTGTAAAAACCGACTTCAAATAAACGTTTCTCATTCTCATTCTTACACACAACGCGCTTACACTTCCATCCCTTCCAGGTGAAGGCATCGGTCCGCAACGCGTTGTCGTCGCTGCCGGCGCCGCGCAACGACTACGAGATCGTGGTGCCGGACGGCGAGGGCGCCGAGCCGGCCGCCGCGCCGCCGCCCGCCGTCGAGGACCAGGCCGACGCTGACGCTAGGATCGCGAAGGAGGCTGAGGAGAAACGTGAGTCCCTACGTGATCCTCATCGGTTGTTAGGATAGTCTGACTTTTAATGTTTTGATTCGATGCAGTAAATTGACGTACAGTAAGGTCATTATAACTCGGCCGATCTGAACTTCGTTTTCCGAGATGTTTGCGCAGGTACAGTAACTGACCAATCAAAACACTGCGGCCATGACAGTGTTTTGTGATGCGCTACTTCGTATTGGCGTACCTATCCTACCGTCCGCACTCCCAGCCTTCTACCATCATTTTGGCCTTAAAATTGACATCTGTGACTCGTAACTATATTCAAATCGGCCGAGTTATAACGACCTTACTGTAAGAATGTCGCTCTGTGAAATGGTCATACGTTTCTTAAGCGAGAAAACAGTCGGTAGCTACTCGCTACTCGCTACTCGCCGTCAGTAGGACAAGGGCCTCATTACGTCATCATGCAACATGTCAACAGCTGTAGGGATGCAAGGTTGTTGTAATATCGATAAAAATATCGATAATTATATCGAAGTAATGAAATTATCGATAGTTGATAAGATCGATGATTTTGGTCGATAATATCGATAATATCGATTTTATTTAAATTCATAGAGATTTTTTTGTTAAATTAGTCCTTATGGACAGGTAAAGAAAGGGTCTAAGCCTATACAGCCAGAGACAATAGAGAAATAAAACAAGTAAGAAAAGGCTTATGTTCAAAGCCCATACAGCCTTATCGAAGGTCGTGAATTATCGATTTTTTTCTTCGGATATGATATCGATATTATCGTATCGTTATAGCGCAAATATCGATAAAAATATCGATGTGTCTCCTTCGATATTATCGGTTTTCCGATATATCGTTGCAACCCTATCAACAGGGCAAGCGGCGCTCGCGCTGCGCTCGTCGGCGGTGCGGCGCGGCGCGGCGCGGCCGCTGGAGGTGGGCGGCGCGGCGCGCGCGGCCAGCGGGGCGGCGCCGCTGCAGCGCGCCGAGGAGCTGCTGCGCGCCGAGATGCTCGCCATGCTGCACTACGACGCGCTGCACGACCCGCCGCCCGGTGAGTCGCGTGGTTTGTTGTTGAGAGACGAGTTGAGATAACTCGAAAATTATTCGTCGGGTGTTGCTTTGAGTGGAGATAACTCTAAAAGTACTCCTCGGGTGTTGCTTAATTTTATATGGAAATTTATGAAATTTTGGCTCAGAAATTACTCGTCAGTTTTTTGATACTCGTCGTTTTGTTGATGCTTGTCATTTGGTCCCGTGTACATTTTAGCGGCATCTGACGGGTGTTTTTTAGAGTTATATATTCTGTTAATAGATTTGGAAGTAAAAGCCGGCTTTGTTATAAGTTAAAATATTTTTTTAAGTATAATGGACTCTGTGATTTTGGATTGGCTGGCTCTATGTCAATTAAAATGTGACGACCTGGATAGTGCAATGGTTATTACACTGGATCGCTGTTTCAAGAGTTCTGGGTTCGATTCTCAGTGGGGCGAATATTAATTGAATGAGTCAAAAATTCCGTTCTCGATCTGGGTGTGTGTTCTTGTTTTGTCTTGTCCATTGCATGCACACCACAGAGAATTCTAGTGTGGGGGCTATGAGCGTGTAGGGTTATTTGTTGTTATTTGTTAGTTTGGTTGTAATAATATGGCATTATATTGTATCGTCGCCAGGCATCGACAAGAAGCGCGCGGTGCAGCTGCAAGCGTCGCACCTGGCGTACCTGGAGGCGCACCCGTACGAGCAGTTCACGGCGGACGAGCTGGCGGCGGCGCGCGCCGAGCTGTCGCGCGAGCTGCTCGCCGTGCGCGCCGGCATGGCGCACGGCGACCTCGGCATCGATGCGTACACGCAGGTCTGGGAGGAGTGTCTCGCGCAGGTGAGTGGCGCTTACGTTTGTTAAAGGGGGGGGGGGGGAGGGGGGGGCATCCTTTCGTGTAGACACTGCCACCATTCTTGATCTATTGTTGCCATTCCATTAAATTAAATAATTATTGTCTCTTACGCCTAGGGTCTCAATGGACCGTAGTACATTTTTGGGGTCCAGATGGAGGAGTTTGGCATCATATTTCTCAAAAGTATGGACAATATCTATGTGTATTTTTCAATCAAAAGGTGTCTTGTCTTTGTTTTTAACTATATTTGGTAGAAATCAGCCAGTTTGAAGAGTATTAGCACTTTTTCAAACTGATGTAAATCATTTTTGGCATAAGATTACATATTAGCTATAATTTATGGGATATAATAATTTTTGTTAAAATTCATGGTGTAATAAAAAATATTTTATCTACTTGTTTCAGGTGTTATTCTTACCAAGTCAGAACAGGTACACGCGAGCTAACTTGGCCAGTAAGAAGGACAGGTTAGAGTCGGCGGAGAAGAGACTGGAACAGAACAGGAATCACATGGCCAAGGAAGCTAAGAAATGTTCCAAAATGGAGAAAAAGCTTCGAGTGCTCACAGGTAACAAACTTAGAATCGCTTAACCTAGCTATATAATGTGGAATTTTAAGGTTAAATTGCAACAGTCTAAATAATAAATGGTTCCAATTTATAATGAATGATGGTTTATTTTCATATGTTGTTGTTCATATTTTAAATTTCTGTATAAAACATATAACATATAAAATATAACATATTACATCTAATACCGGTCTACGACCACTACCGTAATTATACTCCGTTCGCATTTGATACGGAATTTGTCTTAATTGCGTGCCACACAAATGCCAACTTTCCGCCCCAGTGATTAAGATTACTTTTTAAGTGACTGTGAGGTTTTAATATGCGGTTAATTTTGCTTACAAGCGAAATTGAACTGTGAGCACACGTGATAAAGTTGTTTTTAGCAGGCAGTGCCAATTCCATGGTCTAATGGCTTGAGTATAGTCGATGTGTCAGTTAATTTAAATGTGATATTTTCCGATGTACAGGCGGTTACCAAAGTCGCGCGGCGTCGCTCATCAAACAGTTCCAGGAGTTGCAGGATCAGATCGAACAGGCCAATCTGGAGCTGTCCACCTTCAAGTTCCTCGCGGAACAGGAGAAGGCTGCCGTTCCCCGGAGAATAGAAGTAAGTTGATTTTTTCTTTTATATAAGGCTTACTTCTTCATTGACTGTTCTATATTTGCCAATATTTTTGGCGAGATGACGTCTTGTAAATCGATGAACAACCGCTGCATGCACAAAAAAGTGTCACGTTCTGCCTCGGCGAAGCGCGCAAGGCGTACATTAGGCTTGTGACGCATCTATTCCTCTTCCACTCCATCGACCGATGGGATAGTAATAATTGTATTAATTTCATAATGGTATGCAATTTTGTATTATGAATTACAAGATACAGGTCTGTGCTTACAAAATTGCCGAAAAAACAGGTCTATTCCGAAGTCCATCCTTAACAATGACGACATATTTTGAAATCGTCCATGGAAATATCAATTACGTGCATTCAAATAATCTGAGATTGCCTGAAGTGTAAATCACATTAAATGTAACATTTGTATGACATTAACAACATAACAGATTTTATCAAACACAAATCGTTTCAGTCGCTGACGGAGGATGTGAACAGACAGACAGAACGTGAGAAACAACTGCAGAAGCGGTACGCCGAGCTACAGTCCGAGTTGGAGAACTTACACAAAGGGAAGCAGCCCAAACCAGTCGCTGCTAAGGGAACTGAAGATTAAACCTATCTGGTGGCATTATTATATCAACACAATGGAGATTCTTAGGAGTGATCAATTCACCGAATTGGTAAATAGGGGATAGTAATGGGAGTATCGGAAGGCCTTCGGGCGGCTTGAAAACTTCCGATACTGGGTTGGCCACTAACCTAGAGGGGTTATCCGCACTAGAGCAGCGTTTCACTTTTTTAGAGGCGACCATCTCAGACCTCAGGGGTAGCAACGCATCTGTGACCGAATTGGAACAAGACTCATACTAACAATAACTAACTGGACTATTACTAACATTAACTAACAGGACTAATTATCACTAACATACCCTGTCCTCGCACTTATTAACAAACTAACCAACTAATATTCTAACACCATCTACTAACTGGACTAACCATCCTAGTCCCTTTGAGTCTAGTTCTAGGTCGGTCACAGTTGTTATGGGCGGCAGGGGAAGGGTGGTACTGCATGCTCGTTTGCTATCTTAATTCCATAAAAAAAAAAAAAAAAAAAAAAAAAAAAAACTCTAGACTCCTCAATAAGGAGTGACCCGTTCTCAATAGTGGACCATTAATGGGTTGTAGCCAGTAGGACTATAGAATTAATAGGGAATATGCGTGACTTTTTTGCCCTTGATGTTTATTCATTTTATTAATACTGTAACAAATATATTATTAATAAAAAGTCAATGCTTATTTTAAATTGAATATTAAAAATCGCAAAGACAACACTGATTTAGATGCCGCCATTGACCGCGCTTAGTGGTGACGTCGTTTCACAATTTACTATTTATATTTTAGTGCGTCCCACTAAGCTACCAAAACGCTCAAAACATTTATTTTTCAAATTTCTTTCACACGTCAATTTCGTGCGAGCAGGAGTGTTCGTGCCTGCACGGCGCCGGCGCCCAGAGAAAGAGAGGCAGTGCATAATATATTGAGTACATATAGCAATATAGCAATTAACATTCCCAATTAATATTCCCCCCGCGCAGCGCGAGGAGTAAACACGTAAAGTTGATAGCTCTGTGTTTTAAAAATCAATAACTACGTAAATAGTGATTTATTAAACAAACAATAGTTATATTTCAATAAAAGGACTAATTAGTGATAAAGTATAACGGCTTAAAGTTTCAAAAGCAGTAATAATCGTGAGATATTTCAAAAAACTTATTGGCAAAAACGTTACTTTTATTCAAACGAGTGAGTGCAGTGACCTATGATTCATCGTTACATACCCAACCGACTTACGCAACTCAATGTGATCTAGGATATGGTCCATATTGTACCGGTATTTCAACACACTTACTCAAGCCCGCCCTAGCCGAGAGGTTAAGACAAGCGCATCAAGTTACAGAAGTCGTGCGTTCGAATCCCGCAAGGAAGTGAACCATACAGCTTATTTTATTTCTGCTCCTTTTTATTTTTATTTTTTACATGGAACAATAAGAGCACAGATAAGTTACATTAAGGATTCACTCATCATCCTACTTTACTCATTGTACATGTTTGAAAAATTGCGAAAATGGCTGATTCTGCCAATATAACATTAAGGCGCCCTAGAAAGTCACTATCATTATGTGATCTATCTAGTGATTCATCATTCCTAGATAATACGGCAACCAGCATGCCAACCACTTCAGTGGAAATCAATAACAGAGAATTAGAATTACTTTCGCAAATTGATAAATTGAAAAATGAATTAGCATCGGCCCATGATGAAATAGATAATTTAATCATAGAAAATAATAGAATAAAATCGGAATTGACAAAATCACAACAAATCATAAGTACATACAAAAAAGTAAGTATTTCCGAATGTTTAACACCTAAAACGCAGATTTGTAAGAAAAAGAAATCTAACAAAAGTTCGACCAAGTTAATAGGATCCAAACTGTCTTTCTCCCCTTTCATGGATACCCCGAAGCAAGATAATTCCGTTAAGAAGACGTCTATAGCTACTGACAAACCCACAGAAATTATGGTACCGACAACATCAAATACAACGATCCCAACATCTGCCCAGCACATTAAGCCTGCGGAAGCGGAGCCAAGGTTCTCTTCTTCCCCATTACACGATACACCAGAAATGAAAGACACGGATAAATCAAACACAACAACACTGATTCCAGTCCAGCACTATGAGCCTGTTAAGAATAAAAACGTTTCTGAAAATTTTGTCGAACCGAAGAAAGTTATAGTCATAGGAGATCAACAAGGAAGAAATATATACAGAACCCTACAAAATTTAACCGGCAATGCTTTTAAAGTAACATGCTTCTGGAAACCATATGCAAAACTTGAGGCGCTAATAAAAACAGAAGAAAATACAATTAAGACCCTAACTAAAAATGACTACATTGTACTATTATGTGGAATCAATGATAATAACCCCTATGATTTTAAAAGTAACTTAGATAGTTGGCTAAGAAGTGTAAGATTTACAAATGTGATCATACCAGAAATACCACATAATAAATCACTAAATGAATATAAATTAAATTATGAACTGAGATATATATGTAGTAAATATACCAATGTAAAATATATTGATATGAACTACAGTGGATTCCATTATACCAAAAACTTTTCTTATCTACATTTATGCCGTTCGCTGTTAAGAGAAATTATACACATAAATTATAAAAATAAATACGATGAATACCAATGTATGTTAAAACAACAACGTCACAAGTTAACTGAACCCAAAGAGCTGGCCCACAAGGGGACACAAACGGATGTTTCTTGTATAACTAACAAGTATAAGAAATGTGACATAAACTTAAATTTAAGTACAGTTGACGACGATCCTTTTAACAGGTCAGAAATTGATACTAATAATGATATATTTCGTGTATAAGAACTTGTATATTATGCATCAAAATATTAATGGTCTCTTAAGCAAATCGGATATTCTGAGTATACATTTAGATGAACTCAAAAAGTCATGTAAATATATAGATATTATTTGCTTGTGCGAACACAATATGAATGAAGACGATCATAAACACGTTACATTACCTAATTATAACTTAGCTGCATATTTTTGTAGGGCTAGTAGAAACGGTGGTTCTTGTATATTTGTAAAAAATACACACTACTTTAAAGTAAGGGACGATCTGTTAAGTTTCAGCATTCCTAATATGATAGAATATTCTGCTGTTGAGCTCACTGAGCATCAGATAATTGTGTTATGTATCTACAGAGTTCCAAAATATAACTTAGAGGCACTTAATACTTTTTTCGACTCCTTAAATCAAATTCTAGGAAGAATATTAAATAGAAAATCTAAGAAAATAGTCATATGTGGAGATTTTAATATTGATCTTACCAAACGATCTAGTCACGCTCTCAAATTCCAATATTTATTAATGAGTTATAACCTTCGTATTGGGACTTTTAATCCAACCCGATTATCAAGCGGAACTTGTATTGATAATATTATTTTCAATATAGACGCATGTACATGTGATATTTTGGATCTTGGTCTGTCTGACCACACCGCCCAAATATTGAAATGT
Organism: Hesperia comma; assembly: GCA_905404135.1. NCBI lineage: Eukaryota > Metazoa > Arthropoda > Insecta > Lepidoptera > Hesperiidae > Hesperia > Hesperia comma. The sequence goes on along the minus strand of FR990021.1, from coordinate 5,054,915 downwards.
CCAGTCAAAAAATCGATCACTCTGAAAAATTGGTACACTTTTAGAAGAGACTATAGCAGTGAGAATGTAGACAAATTCAAAACGTGTATTGAAAGCTTAAGTTTCCTAGAAGTTCTTGAGTGTACTTGCCCAGAAGAAGCCTTTAATTATTTTCATAATAACTTTAAACTCTTTTATGATCTTTGTTTTCCTTTAATTAAAATAAAAAACACAAGTCACATTAAACCTAAATGGCTTTCAAAAGGTATTAGTAAATGTTGTAAACGTAAAAGAAACAAGCTATGGCAATATAGACTAAACCCAAATGAAGAAAATAAAGAATCTCTGAAACTGTACACCAAACGTTTGAAGCAAGTAATAACCCTCACAAAGAAATCACAAAACAAACACTACATAAAATCGGCTAAGAATAAAGTAAAAGCTACCTGGAATGTTATCAAATCAAGTTATAGTTATCCCAAAGAAAGCATACACACCATAAAAATAAATGATATAAAAATAACAAATCCTAATGAAATTGCTAATATGTTCAATACTAACTTTATTAATCTAAATCAACCATTAAATAAAATTACTAAAACTAACTGTACCATTGATAGAACTAAATTAAATAAACTTGACATAAATAAAAGGAGATTCAATAATAATGATAAAAATACTGACATTGTGAATAGTTCTATTAATAATAACTCTTTGAGTAATGATATTAATACTAAAATGAAAGTGGCTAGTAAAAATCATAACTCACTATTCATGCAACCAACGATACCAAAGGACATCTATGAAATTATTAACAACTTAAAGAATACGCACAGCACGGGATTCGATGGAATCACTACAAAAATAATTAAAGTGGTAGCAGCTCATATTTCCCCATTTTTAAGCCATATAATAAACCTATGCATAGAACATGGTATATTTCCTACTAAATTAAAAATGACGATTATAAGACCTATTTTCAAGAAAGGTAACAAGGAGGACTTAAACTGTTATAGACCTGTAGCACTAATCCCTATATTTTCAAAAATTATCGAAAAGGTTATATACAAAAATCTGTATAATTATCTTGAAAAATACAATTTACTTACAAATGAACAAAATGGCTTCAGAAAGAATAAAAACATTAATATAGCGGTTTATGATCTATTAAAACAAATCTTTACAGGTATAGATAATAAATTACCTGTAACAGCCCTGTACATGGACATGACCAAAGCTTTCGATTATGTAGATCACAAGATTCTATTATTGAAGCTAGAAGCTTTGGGTGTACGAGGTCAAGCTTTAAATCTTATATCGTCTTATCTAAATGACAGGGAACAAGTGACACAGATAAATCGACTGTGCTATAAATCACGTGTTGAGAAAGTCTACACTTCTACACCCAATATAAAACTGTATGGTGTTCCCCAGGGTAGTGTCTTAGGCCCACTGTTATTCTTAGTGTATATAAATGACCTCCCAAGGGCAGTGAACCATCCTATGGTGCTCTTTGCAGATGACAGCACTGTGATTTTCATTGGCAATGATAAAGAAAAATATGAAGCTGAAATTAACAAATCACTGACAAATATAATTAATTGGATGACATTGAATAATTTAATCATAAACTTGGACAAAACAAAAATAATTCATTATAATAAAAGATACACACCAGACAATTTAAAAATACAATACATGGGAAAAACTATACAAGAGACTGACTATACGAAATTTTTAGGAATATGGATTGACAATGACATGAAATGGAAATCTCAAACTGATGCAGTATGTAGAACACTTAACAGACACGCCTATGCTCTAAATAGACTCACTCGAATAACTGACCAAAACACTGCATTAATAGCCTATCACGCATACGTAACGTCCACTCTTAAATATGGGGTGATGTTCTGGGGTAACTCAACGCATAAAGTAAACGTATTCAAAGCACAGAAGAAATGTATACGAGCAATTACACATATAAAAGTTCCACAGAGTTGTAAACCACACTTCATAAAACTTAAAATTCTAACACTTCCTTGCTTATACATATATGAGGTATGTCTCTTTGTAAAACAGAATATTCATTTATTTGATAAGTTTAAATCAACACGGCTTAAGAATAAAATAGCTATGTTTCCTGCGAAAACAGCGCTCTTCAACAAAAACATACTGGGAATGGCTCCGTATATATACAACAAACTACCGGATGAAATACTCAGCACCGAAGATACAAAAACCTTCAAAATAAAATTAAAGGATTTTTTAATAAATAAATCATTTTACTCAGTTGATGAATATATTAACCATAAAACGTCTAGCGCATAAATAATTGCATATTATTAATAAAACATTAATGTCACTAAGAATATCCGATCTGTTTACCCACTCCAATGTTAAAATGTGATGATAAGGGACGATAGAATGTCTAAATTTAAGTTATAAGTAAGCTTAAGTATTATTTATTTTATAAATTTAATATTGTATGCCTTTACTGGGCAAGCTGTTGTACACTATCTCAAATTACTGTAACATGTTAGAAATAAGGAAACAGCTACAATAAATGATAATAAATAAATAAATAAATAAATAAACAATACAATTACCTACATATAAACTACATCTACGTTTTACAAAAAAAGAAAAGAAAGAAAATGCATTATTTGAGACATATAAATACACAATCTGTTCATACCTAGTTATTGTCATTTGTACCACTATGGTCTTCCGGACTTTCATCATTACAAACCTTCCATTGTCCATCTACACGTTTCAGACGTACTTTGTTTCTCCGCAGTTGTTGCCCAGTATCATGATTTTGGAGCTCTACATCATTCCGTCTTTTATTTATTGTGTGAGTCGTATCATTAAATAAGGCAGAGCGTTTATTTTGCCCCGTTGTATTTGTCAAAAAGATGCTGAAAAGTTCAGCGGTAGCTTTTTCTGTAATGGAACAGAGAGTACTGTTATACACCTGCAAGTACTGGAGTTAGTCATCCTGCCAACTCGATATTTGACTTGGGGTTATTCATAGTTTTTTAAATGTTTCCATTCAGTCTTTCAAATTCACCATTTTGTTGAGGCCAGTGGGTGATCGAACTCGCTTTAAAATTTGCAAATGCCGTATTGGTAAACAGTCGGCCATTATCAGCCGTGATTCGTGATACTCATTGACACACCGTGAAAATATTTATTTAAGTGTATTTATGTATCCAGAACATTTATTCTATTTAAAATCAGCCAAGTCGGTTGAGTCGTTTTTGAGTTTTGGCGAGATTAACGCTCAGCACTTTAAGCCTATCACTATAATAAACTTCAGCAACGCATTGTTACAGTGACCAGACTATATATGCACACGATTGAAAACCTTCCGTGAATTGATCACCTCATATATATGTGACGCTTCGTTTAGATACTTTGCATGCTAGAAGAGACGCTTCGGTCAACAATATCAAGTACATAGTAGTCAGCTCAGTGCTGGAAAAACGTGTACAAATATAAGATCCCTTCCTATGTCAGCTCTTATTCTGTTAGTGACGTATGATGATTATTTATTGATGGGTAAGTGTGTTAGTTAACAGATAAAACTGTGTCGGCTCTTATATACGCGGACGGTTTTTAACTTTGATGTTGTAGGTGAGACGTTATTACACTTTATAGTTGGTATTGTTGATCGAAGAAGAGAATGCGCGAATATAGTATGTAAAAGGCCTAATGACTAATTCGGTATTTGTTATGAGAATTCGCTTGTTCTCGCCTTGCTATCACCTTTTTGACACAATTAGGGTGATAATATCTCGTCAATCAAAGCAAATGATATGAATATAGTAATATTCATATGTATTCGTGGGCGTTATCGTGTACGATAATATTCAGCGAGAAAGTTAGCAGAGTATCTAAACGAAGTGTAATAGAAGCTAGATAATAAAATTCATGAATTACTTATTTGTTAAAAACAAGTGGTTAAAGTCAATGCCAACATGTATTTGTATTTTACTATTACCAACTTATGTTGAATGCTAATGAATTGAGTACATAAGTCATTTTATAATAATTGTGTTTTTATTTCTTTATTATCCAATTATAAAATCCGTCCTGGTTTCGCTTACTCCTTTAAATTAAAAAAAAAATAAAGGATTTATTCGGGGTCGCATTTCACACCGTTACTGCGCCAATAGCGCCATCAAGCGGCCCAGCGTTTATACAGTTGTTTTATTGCAAAAATTATAATATACCTATATTGTTTTCCTCTACACTCGCCAGCACTATATCCATACCAAAAAGGACATCGTTCCGTAGCTTCATTTTAACGCGCGGGAATGACAAACAGTTTTACATTAACATTTATATTTCATAAATTACATTTTTTTATTTAATACAGGAAACATAAAAAATAGAAAAGGCAAAATGTTCACTGATTGTATTCAAATTAGTTTTCATAACGTGTGTAAAAAATCAAAAATTGACATTTTGATACCAAACCATTCTGTATGTACCTACGTGATTTTCAAAATAAAAGTTATACTTAAATAAAATTAAAATTGCAAGAACGAGGGCCCCTATTCAGGTATACACGGTATTCGCTGTCGCCGAGGGTTTAAGTAAATATCTAATCGAACCTTAGACCTATTACGACGGATTACTACTAGGCTAGATAGTCTAACCAACGTCTATTTTCGAATTATCGGTTGGATTGAAATCCGTTGGCGACGAGCCAAAAGTACAAGTATCAATTTAAATCGGATTTCAATTTTACTCACCATCATAAGTCGTCGAAGTTCCCTATATCGAAGTCTAATATAGGTACATGAAACGGATCCTCGTGTAGATGGACGGTTTGTATTGATGAGTGAGTAATGGAGAACAAATCATCGACGGTGCCAATGTCAAAATTACATGCATTTTGATGTAATGTCGTATTGGTTTTACCTTCGGAAACGAATATTACGTCATCATCCGTAGAACTGTGCGAGGACCTCCTGGATTTTGGTGTATTTTTCCGTTCTACTGGATAAAATGGAATTCTTCTCGATTCAGCAAAAGATATATATTGCCGTATTGTCGCGGCGTCGAATTTATCAATGTTGCTTAAATCTGGTAAAATAAATTCTAAAATGTTAGGGCTTGCTCTCAAGTTCTTCCTAAGTTTGCGTATGATCTGACAATCGCCAATGTAATTGCATATGTAACACCGTTTGGCTGCTGATCTTTTCATAGTTATGTAAAAACAATGCCAATCTTGTATTTTCTGTTTCATTCACAACACATTTACTCTAAAAAGAAAAACAATAATTAGGAAATAATTTAATGCGATTTTAACAAAATCTACATTAGTAATTTAACTTTCATCGTCATCATCTCAAACCATCTTAGCCCACTTTTGAGCAAGGGCTTCTGCTCTTTTATTTGGGATAAGAAAGGCCATAGGTCTACCACGCTGGACAAGTGCGGATTGGCAAACTTAACTGAGTTTTGCGAACTCTACGGCATGCAGGTTTCCTCACGATGTTATCCTTCACAGTTATAGCGAATGACATTTAAATGCTTTGCACGTAACTCACGTAACAGTATTAGGTAATTTGTCAAAATATTTTTTTATTGAATTTGCATAAATACAAAATGAAACAATTGGTTTGAACAATAATAATATACAATCATATAAAATAGTACTTACTTACACATTGCCATGTTAATCAGCTTTTTATAAAATAGAATTGGACGAAGGCGACACATACCCCTAATTCGCGTACCTACTTGGGTATTCTACGAAGCGCACGGAACAGTTAATTTTTAGATAGTTGTATTTAAATTTTCATATTAATATTAAATGACGACTTCCACATTTGAACAATAACTAATAACAACAAGTATGTACTTACTTAACAACAATTAGTTACAAATCCATAGTAATGGTAAAATAGAATTATTAGGATTTTAATAAAATGCAACACAAATAACTCAATTGAAAGAATTGCTACAAAATCAAATAAACTGCCTTATTTGTATAATGCATTGGCAACGTATTATACAAACAACGTTGCAATAAATTGTACGAACGGAAATGATAAGGTAACTCGATGAGTAGATACACAAGATAATGATTATTACATATTATACAATAAGTAGGTACATTATTCTAATGTCGATTAAATAATAGGTAGTATAGGTACCTATCACTACTTAAAACATTCAATCACAATTTATTGTATTGGGACATGATACGCAAAACCTTATAATATATCAACATGCCATTTTTTCTAAATAAATGTTTAGTCTTTCTATTAATATTGACTTTGTTATTATATAGAAAATTTATTTCCAGATTTACGTAATTAGGGCGCCGAACGCTTTTGCGAGTGGTTTTTGAGTTATCTCGACTTTGAAGTCGGTTATTTTTTTGTAAAGAGTTATTTCATAGTCAATTTTGTCACGGTGCGCAAAATATCGCGTCGCGTGCTGTAAGTTCGCCATCCCTGTTCTAGGGCTTCTTGTAGCTAAAAAGGTCGCAGTTGTTTTTGAATAAAAACGTTTTCTTGGCACCTATTTTGAGTGGTCCTAAGGCATTTCGGTAAAGGAGTCATATTATTGAAAGCTACCGAAGGTTGCGGAGACAACGAACGGCTAAGGAACTCCAGCCCCCTTATATGAACCCAGAAACAGTTCCATCATGATCACAGCCGAAGACTGATCTACTGCTGGACTCGTCTCACACTGCCACAGTCCACAAGCATTGCTCCTAGTAAAATATTAGTAACATAATATACATACATACTGTAAAAAGCGTCAATCCCCCCCCCCCCCCCCCCACAGGCACAGTCGGACTTAAGTATGTTCATCAGGACACCTCAAAGAAAGCTGTAGGTACCAACTTATCAAACACGTATGAATTCATTCCAGTTAATGAAGCCCAATAACAGGAGAAAAAAAACAAGACTTATTACTTATCAATGTATTTTTTTAAACCATGATCATTATAAAACATCAAAGTATCACTATGAGCATTCGATTGTCGAGATAAACATAATTCTAACGTGTATATACAGGACTATTAAAAGTAATATTTTACTATCAACAAATAAATGCCACAGTCTGCATTACATAACATTAAAACCAACATGTTTTAGTACTTAAGCGTATTATCACATCTCACTCTTAAATTTCACACGAATATCTTATAAACACTGGCCAATAATAACAAAGCACGAAATCAATACAGGTATAATAAAAATACAATTAATCCGTAAATACAAAGTCACAGTCATTATTAATTTGTACAGTTCTTCCAGGAAGGAATATAATGTAACTACTACAACAATTTCTTTTTATAATGACGATATATAAATTCTTAAAATCAATGCTACTATCACAGCGCATTTCCTAAAATATGTACATACATTAAAAGTCACCATTGCATGAAACGAGATCTTGGAGCCAGTTCATTTACGCCAGCGTCTAGAATGTGTATCCTACCATCAACATCTTCGTAAAGCTACCCAAATCTTCATTAGTTCCTTACGAACTGTCTTCAGAATCACTGATCACTCGTCTCTTGGCGTTACTTTTCCGTTTAATCACGGGGCTGTCATCCTGTCCACTCACTTTATTTTTCTCACTTCGAGACATTTTCTTTCTTTTCCTTTCCTCCTCTAAAATCATCTCGGCTAACTCTAGACTCGATAGTTCGTTAGCCTGCGTTAATCCTACATGGGAGTCCACACAGAAGCTATCCTGCAATTAATATAATTAATCCCATTGAATGGCAAAATAAAAATACAGGGATTTTCGGTCAGAACGTATAAAGTTCCAATTTTGTTAATAAATTAGCAGTTACAGTTAGAACACTCGAAAATTGTTTAAACAGAAATTTTATATGTAACAAAATGACTTACCATTTCATAAGAATCTTGTTCTACAAATTGTGAATATATTATGGCGTCTTTATAAGTTGGCGGTAGCTGTGGTATTTTGAAAGCTCCATTCTTAATGGGGCTCCTGAAATGTACATTACGTTATTTTTTCTAAAATAATTAAGAATTAACGTATTAATATAAATTTTAATTTATTTATATTTTTAAGCTGCAGCGTTTATAGCCCCCGGCGGCTTGTTGTTAAATTAATAATAATTACTGGTGCAGTGAAACCCAATAAGTCCGATTGATCCGAACACCCGTGAACACAATATGTGAGAAAACTCTTGCCCAGTAGAAGTACACTTTTGTGTTGCAATGACAAAATATATGATAATAGTTAATAGTAAGAAGTTGTATCGACTTCTGACGGTAATTTTTTAGTTATCTCTACTTATCAATTTTGAAGTCAGTTATTTTAAGGTCAATTAAAGAGTAAAAACATACTTGACAGATTTAAGGTAGTGCGCGTGCATGTCCTTGCAGGGCGAGACCTCGTCCGTGATGAAGTGTACGATGCTGCCCGCGCTGTCGTCTGTCAGCTCGTCGCCGCTGCCACACCCCTCGTCTGATAACTCCGCTTCTGACTCTATGAAGCTATTGTGAGCCTTTTTCTAAAACAAATTAATGTCATCTGATCAACGTTACAAGCCTTTATTTAAGACCTTGTCCAGAAGGGGCGAATTCGCCGCGATTCTCTCGCGCGTATTACGCGCGAGAGTAGCGTCCAGAAGGAGCGTACCAACGCGCGAGCGATAAACATTTCAGTGTCAAAATTTTGGCGCTCCATTTCCCTCAATACGTCCACTCGCTGTGAATTCGCGCGTTAACTGGACGCAACAAGGCGTTTCTAGTATCTCGACTCGCGCGTAATACGCGCGAAATACGCGCGAGTCGAGAGTCTGGCGAAGTGCACGCGATTTACGCGCGTATTTTGAATTCGCGCGATGCTTGTGGACGCAATGTATTGGCGCCTAGTATCTCGCTAACGCGCGAATGAATTCGCGCGAAACGTTTCGCGGCGAATTCGCCCCTTCTGGACAAGGTCTAACTTGCATATCGTAAAAAAGTTAAATCCAATATTTCAGATGTGCCGTAATGCACACCAAAATATCGGACTAGTCGTTTAGTTACTTGCTCTTACTCAAAAAACTTTCAATTTAGTGATACAGTTATTGGCGTGACTTGTGAAAAATATGAATGGAATTTGAAATTTTTTTTTCGTAACTAACAGATGTCCTCAATGCAGCGGAAGGCAGAGGGGCCCCTGATTCTGCCTCTAGGACATAGCAAGGAATATTTTTTTTTATGTTTAATATTACAAGAATAAAAAACAAGAAGATATTACCTTACTACCCTGTACAAGTACCATCGGGATTAACCATCACGGTGCAAAGTGATTATCAAACAGGAGATAGGGGATGAAATAGGGCTTGAATAGGGACCCTTACGTATCAGACAAACAGAAAGAGGGTTTGTCGTATCCATATGTGGTACAACGACATTAGATCGAAAGTTCATAATTTTTGTATAAAAAAGTAATCACCTTAGAAATTTTTCCATTTAAATTTTTCTTTGGTTCATTCTCCATTGTCTTTTTAATACACGCTTCTTTCTTAGGCGTATACGAAAACTTGTCAAATAAATTAAGGAAATCATTTTCTTCCTTGATAGGACTCCTAGGTGTATTGTAAAGATTTTCTTTTAATTCCGTTTTAGTTACAAATGTTCTACAGTTAAAATTTACTGAGTCATTTGGAAATAATTTTTCTTTATTTATGTCATTAGACGTAAGAACAGCAAAAATCTTATCTTTGATCGTAGTACGGCCAATCTGAATACCGTTATCAAGTTTTGGTTTCTTGTTAAAGTATGGTGATGAAATTTCCTCATTCGTTTTTCTTTTATGTTGTGAAGATGTGGACGGTGAATCGCGATCTATGCTTAGGTCAAGATCGACTTGAGTTTTATTGTTACTTAAGTTTGTAGAATTATTTAAAAGATTTTTCTTTTTATCTGCTTGGGTTAAGATTATTGGTGACAGTCTCCCATCGTCTTCGTTGTCTTTCGTAATTGGCTGAGTGACGTCGCATGAGTTAATCATGTCTAAAGTTTGAGATATCGACAGCATACTACTAGATAAATTGGCGACCGGTTCCGTCTCAATATTTAACTTTTTACGCGCATTCACAGCGTTAGGTCCAGAAACGTTCAAAGATTTTCTCTTAAGTTTTAATTTTCGTGGTTGTGATGACAGTATAGGAGATTTTGTAATTATTTGACGAGAGCCAGAGAGAATGGACGGGCTTTTTTGTAGCAGAGGTGCAACTGTTTTTTCAGGTTCGGGGCTTTCGTCCCGGCTCAAATCTATTATACAGGTTTCGTTGCCCAGTCGATCCTTTTCGTCAGAATCTTTCTGTTTCTGTGTTTGTTCGACCTCGTTCTTTGTATCAAACATTTCTTCTAAATCGTCGAAGCTGCCTAGATCGAAATTGATGGATGGGACTTTAAACTTTTCCTCTTTAGGCTCGTTCACCTTATATGCCTCTTCCTCCCGTGGACTGAGCACAAATATATCATCCACATCACCAATGTCAAAGTTACTAACTTCTATCGGTTTAGGCTCTTTGATTGTGTTCGATTTTTCTATCGTTTTAGATTGTTCTTTACTTTTAAATTCTATTGTTTTAAATTCTTCTATCATACTTGATTCTTCAATTACTTTTGATTCTACCAATGTATTAGTCTCTTTTACAAAAGATTTGTCGTCCATGCTGTTACACTGCGACGGGAAAAAGCAATAATCGTGTAAGTCATCTTCGTACCTTTCATGGACTATTGTTAAAGATGACTCTAGTAGGGCTTCCGCGGTTAATTCGTCAAGTAATTTAAGATCAGGGAAAGTAGAATCATATTTTAAGAGACTCCCATAATTTTCTTTAACTCCTTTCCTAAGCTTCATTATGTTTCGACAGTCGCAACCGTTGGTGCATATATAACAAGTGTTGCTGATCGTTTTAGCTTCCATAGCTAAATCGAAAAATAAATCAAGCGTCTGCGTGGACATTTGTTCGTTGTTGTTTAATAATTCATTTGCAATTTTTACGCCATCCTTATTACATTTGTTTGCAGCTATGAAGAGCGCTCTTATATCAGCATTTTTCTTGGTTGGTTTTGCAAGAGATTGTTTAGACTTTTCTTTTTTTGTTTTCATTGGAGATGCTTTCGGGCTGACCGATGGTTGAGCTGGAACGTCATTTTTCAATTTGTTAGTTGTCATTTTGATTAAACAATAAAATACATTATACAAAAAACCTTATAAAAACATACTTGAGATTCTTGAGACTTCTTTCTTTGGACTCATTAAGGATGTTGACACTTGATTATTTTTCTTAATTGGTGAAATTTGAATGTCTGCAACAAATACCACAATTTAAAATAAAAGACATCGTCACACGTTTAATATTTTTCTCTAGAAGTCAGGGTTTCCATCACTTAGAAAAATAAACACAAAAACACATGACATATATTTTAGGAAATAGAGGTACAAGAATTATCCAAAAGTTTTCTCCTTCATCTTTTCAGACTAACTTATATTGAATAACAAAATATATTAAAATGTACTATAATTAACCTGTTATACTTACTTATAGGTTCTTCAATGGAAACACTTTGCTTCCGTTGCTTCTGAAAAAGGAAAAATATAATTCATCATACATTCAATTATTTATCACACGATTTCCTTATGATATTGTTGTATACTAATGGCGAAATAACATTTAAAAGGGTCATTTGTTACTAAATGGATATCTTACTAATCACGTCTTTTAATTCTTCTTAATCTTAAGTCTTTAATCTTCTTAATTTATATTTTATGTTAAATAAACAAGACGGAGATAATTTTAAAAATTAAATTTATATTTAAAAATTATTTTTCAACAGTACTGACTTACAGTGAACTTGTAATTTATCCGAACAGTAAAAAAATTGGCCTAGGTGAAAAAAAAGATATGCTACCCACCGTTTTAGTTTTCCCTTGTTGTAAATTTTTGCCGCTAGAGGTCGTTCGTTTGCTCGCAGTGATATACATTTTCTCACACTTTGGTGTTATATCGTATGGTATAAGGCGTTGGTTCAGCGTGTATAAGCTCTCTTTCACTTCCTTCGACTGTAAGATTTGGGTTTTAAGACTGTCCCTTTGTCGCATACCCTCCATTAGTGTCTGAAATGATTGTTATATTGTAACATATTTAGTGTAGCAGATTAGCAAGTGTGTCAGTAATACACTGAGTAAAAATTACTTTACTTTACATTAACATTGGAAAACATTAACCTTGGTAAGAAAAAATTTATAGACCAACCTAAAACTATTCAGAAAAATAGCTCTTTTTTGTCTTGTCTGTTATAAGTTCTGAAGCAGTATATTTTACACTTACAACAGATTAAAATCAGTTTCCTACTAGATAGCGGTGTATCCGCTTCCGCTATAAAGACACGAAAGATAAGTATATTTTCATAATAATATAATAATTATAATATCACCTGTTGCTCCTTTCCCTCGGTGACTAAAAAATATACTTGTCCGGTGCGCTCCCGCCCCGTGCGGCCACATCTGAAATATAATATTGTACACTGCATGATGTATCAGCAAACTATCCATTAACACGGGCCTTGTTTAGTTTGTAAATCGTTTATTTTGTGACTTTATCACTTATCTTTTCTGGTTAGTAAACAGATAAAACTGTGGAGTTGATATCTTATATACATGGACAGTTTTGAGCTTAAATTTTGTACGTGATTCGTTATCCAGTTATAATTGTCGATTAAAGTATTTAATCATAGCCTGTCGAAAGTTACCTCTGCACTTGTTCATCGAAGCATACACAAAAGAAGGAGTAGGTATAACATTACCTCTGCACGAGGCGCACGGGCGAGCGGGTGGCCACGTCGAAGCAGAGGATGAGGTCGACGGCGCCCACGTCGAGCCCCTCCTCCGCCACGCAGGTGGCCACCAGCGCGTTGCAGCCGCCCGCGCGGAACGCCCGCATCGCCTCCAGCTGCGCGCGCTGCGGCATCGGCTGCCGCCCGCTCTTGCCTGCCGACAACACGTTATTATGTCTCGGATTTCAAGAGCCACGGTACTGGCGCTTAAGTCGTTACGGATTGGAGCGTTCAGGCCACGGAAACCACAGGTGGAAACTGTCAGGTTATTACAACTGTTCGCGCCTTATCAACGAACGGACCCGAAGGTTGCTGACAGTTGCTGAAATCCGCACGCCATTTTAAATTTTGACAGATAATTTTTTTGGGCTTCTCAAAATAAAAAAGTTGCGTCAGTTTTAAAGTTTGAAGAATCGCTCCTAACAATTTCCGAATTGCGTTACTCAAGAGCATGATTCTTAAAGCAAAGTGAGAGTGGGTTTACTAATTAAATAATAAAACGTACAGACTACCAAATGTTGGCAACACATGTGGATTACGATATTATGGTGTTGTGTAAGTAGCGGTAATCACGCTTCATCTGGCGGTATATTTCACTGTGTGACGGTAGCGTAGTCGCGTGGTGGCGTGGTGGTGTGGTGGTGCGGTGACGTGGTGGTGTGGTGGTGTGGTGGCGTGGTGGTACTCACCCGAGGTACCCTGTCCGACGAAGACGCGCGGCATAATGAGCGGATAGCTCTGCAGCAGTAGACAGTGGACCAACTTTACTGTCTCGTGGTACTCACAGAACACTGGAACGCACGAACTCGTGAGTTATGGGATTGGTATTGTACGGTAGGTACTACTAGCATTGATAAAGTATACGAGAAGACTGACACAGTCATAAAGAAATCGTACATCACTAATTGTTAATAACAATATATTAGATATTTAAGCTGGAAATGCCTAAAGTTGACACGTCAGGATTGTCATATAATGATAAAAAGTTTGTGTCATAGAAGAAAGTGTTAGTTTGTTCAATCTAAATAAGACTAACCCCATCCTATGACCCATTCGGTAGTGATCCTGTCTGCGAAGCGAAGGGTACCGGATTCGATTCCAGGTCGCGATTGGTCTACCATTAATATTTATTGTTTATCGGTATTTTAACTCCTCATAATGTTTTGCAAAATCCAAAGTTTCTATTCCAATAGATAGGTGTATTGATCTTACCAATGGCTCTAGTATCTTCATTCTTTTCTTTGGCTTTCTTAAAATGATCCTCCATTATTTCCTTTACTTTGGTGAACTTGGGATGACCAAAACATAGATTTGTTGGTATCTGTAAATATTAACACTGACATGTACGTAAAGGATGTAGGATGGAGCAATGAAAAAGGACTCTTGTATGGACTAAAGACAACATATCATACATAGCCGACCACTTACTATGAAAAATGCCATGATATGCTAATTTGCTAGTTAACAATAAAATAATCAATATAAATACATGATCATCGGTATTGGTTTCAAAATTATTTATTCCGTATTTTATTCAATATCTTCTAATTCAACAGATAGATACAGTGAGTTACCATTTGCTGATCCTTGAAAACAAACAAACAAACAACCAACTCACCGGTGGCATAGTACCATCAGGCCAGACATTGGTATCCAATGTAAGCGGGTTGACTCCGAGCTGAACCCTCAGTTCCTCTAGCAACTCCATGATACGGAAGTCGGACTGGATCCAGGTCTTGTCTGAATGCTCGTCGAAGAAGTTGAGGAACGACCGGGAGCCGTGGCTCACCAGCAACTCTAACGCGTGGTACAGCGATATGAGGCGGGTTAGATCCAGCATTATGTAGCTGCGTTGCGGGTGACTGCGGGATTTTAATTTTTTTATTATGATTCGTGGTTTTAGGTGTCCCACCGCCGGCGAGTTAGCGAGTAACTGTCAGCAATTTTGTCGCTCAAGAAATACAAATAGTTGATGATTATCAAGCATAATATGGAATTTCTACTCTCCGCCAAAACCAAACTTATTGCCTGTGCTTACAGTTCAATTTAGCTTGTCGGAAAAATTTACGCTGTTAGTCTTAAATATACCCTAATCGCATTGAAAGAACGCTGACATTCGTGTGCGCAATTATAACGAATTCCAGATCGAATTCAAACGGAGTATAGATACATTACATAAATATGTAATTCTGTGTAAGTAAACAAAAGAGGTGCATAAAACACAATAATATGTGCTTCTAAAAACAAATTGCCAGCCGACACATTGTTACGAGTAGGTACAATTTAGGTATATTCATATTACCTTCGGCTATTCATCTGAAACTCCTTATAGATCATTAAGATGCGTCCTTTGGATATGTTTCCCAAGCTTGATTTTAATATGTTCATCTGGACAAGTTTTCTTGCATACGTATCTAATATCTGCGAAAGGATAATTATTATGACATATTAATTTGATTCAAAAATAAGCGCATGAACAAACACATAAAAAAGCGACCATATCTTATATAATTATTATATACGATGCCTTGAGTAAGACTTGTGGTGAATGCACATACAATACAAGGTATCATGATTATGGTTTTAAGTACAATTTGACCGCAAGTTATATAGAGCAAATAATGTTCTTCACTCTACTTTATAAACTTAACTGGCGAGTATCAATTGTAATTTTACCTCAATATACTTTTTACGCAGCGCCTCCAGCTCTGGACCCAGAGGAACGACGACCGTCTTGATGTTCCGACTGAAGCAGTACGGGGCCACGTCTATGCAGCCCTCTGTCCGCAATTCCAAGTGCGCTATTTGAAGATTTTTTACTACCTGAAAACAGTATTATACATAAATATATTTTATAAGGAATGATCAGCACTTGTGGTGATGGACATTATTAAAAATGCGTCTTTGTACAAAAAAATCATGTGCATTGTATTTAGTACTAATTTGTTTCGAATTGAATACGTTTCGATCGTATCGTTTAATGGGCATTCAGTTACATCTTGTTGTGAATTGAAAGACGACTAGAATAACTCGATGACATATTATTTCGATAAATATTTCTCGCGAAAATATTATGTAAAACATCAAATAAGTATTTATTTTACTATTGTCCCGTTGGATCCCATCAAACATGCATATGTGCATTGTGCATGAATCATATTTATATTTATAACAAAATATATTTCGCGCCTAATTTTATTGGTGACTAAGCCATTTGAAACACAATGAAACATTTAAATATTATGTCAGACACTACAAATAACTTACTTGAACAACGTCATGTATTCTGCTACCAGGAGTGGCCGACAGGGCTAGTATCCGGTACGCCTTATGGTCCATCTCCGTCAATGTAGATACTATGTGGCAGTAAGCGTAGTTGCTCTTTGCCTTATGCGCCTCATCTATAACTAAGCATCGGATTTTCTTACCCGGACATATGCCCGTTTTAATATCATTACTGACTACTTGAGGTGTTGCAAAGAATACCCTCTTTTTCGCCCAATTTTCCTTTCTTAAATTCACGTTCATGTTCCCTGCAAACATTATTTTAAAGTTGATTATTAAGGAATAAAAGCAATCAAATGAGTTTAACATTAGCAGGCGGCGATGGGTAGATCCATGGATGATCGCAAGAGGCAATAATTTCGGAAAGGCAAGCCAAGCCAACTCAGTTATTGTTAGATAGTAGTCGTGAAGCCATGTTGAACACGTTCAAGTGGTAATGGTAGGAGTATTGTGATGGACTGTCCCTAAGGTCTGTTCAATGATGCGAAGAGGTCTGGAGTGGGCTATTGTCTTGCAAGTACAAAATTTATCATATCTATAGAAAGGATCCCATTACCTGTCATTTCAATGGTGTCACCTGGAGGCAGGCCTATAATATGATAGCAGGCATCTATTTGTTGAGCTATCAGCGGTTTAGTGGGGGCAGTAAACACTATCTTCCCCATTGGATACCATCGGTAGAAGTTATACATCAATACTGCTGCTATAAAAGTCTTTCCCAGACCTGTTGGTAGACTTACCTACAAAATATCAAGGAAGGATAAATAATTGCTCAGTATTATATCATCTGTGTGTTTGGCTAAAATTAACTATTTAACTATATCTATGGATATGTGATTATTATTTTGGATGAAGGTCACCACAGTGTTTTTTCTATTATTCTATCTATCAATTTAAATACAATAAAGATACATATACATTTCAATTATTAAAAAATGTGTTAAATCTGCCACCTCCTCTTCCTCTTTATGCTCCAACAATTACCTTGATATAATTATATGCAATTAAAACATAATAATTGAATAATTAAGCACTTATTTAGGTTATGAATTGCATACTTCATTTACTATAGTTTTGTATGGATATGGTTCCTCATTAAGCGGTAAAATTCCAAAGAAAATTTTTATTATCAAACCATAAACATTTATCGCAAATAAATTTATTGCAGATTTCACACATGTTCTAAGTACAGTCCAACAATATGAAAATTTAAAAATATTACCAGCGTGTTTTTAAAAATAGCATTCCTGATGATGTTGAACTGATAGTCTCGCACTGGGTAATTGCTTGGGTAAATCCATTTTGTACCAGTTAACTTATCAAATCCACTGAACTCTTCGTCACAACACAAGGCACTGTAAATAATGTTGTGATCTTGATATTATGCTATTAAATATGAATAATACATTTTATTGATACTGGGCTTGTGTTCAGTATGAATTCATTTTACTTCCATCCCACACAAATGTCACCTTTCCACCCCTGTGATTAAGGTACAATGCAGATTAAGTGAGAATGTAAAATGTAGTAAATTTTGCTTACAAACTAAACTTGAAATGTGGGCACAGATAATAATTTTGTTTTTGGTGGGAAGTGGCAATCCCATATTCTATCAAGTATAAGTGGGTTTTCTGCCTATTAATGAACTACAGTAACTGTATTGACAGAGTTAATATAAATATGGTTGACTGCAAATGCTAACACATTTTTTCCAGTAATTATTCCATGATAATAATTATCTAATAGTAAAAGGGTTACGTTTTTGTTCAAAACCCTAACAAAACCAAACTTTCTTTATAGCAGGAGGGCATAAGCTTTTGACAAGTGTCATATTTATAACTTACTACAAACGGTGAAGGAAAACATTGTGAGGGAACCTGCATACTGGAGAGTTTGCAAAACTCAAATGTGTGTGAAGTCCACCAATCCGTACATGGCCAGAATGGTGTTAACCTGTCCTTTCTGAGAAGAGACCCGTGCTCAATAGTGGGCCATGATGGGTTCAAACAATGCTGATGATATTTATAACAAATTACACAGCATCATAAGTTTTTAGACAGTTCTATGTTGATAGCTAATTATGTTGATAGCATAACTTTATACTTTGGTATGTTTTCGAGGGTATGTTACGGAGAGATGTGAGTGGTGTAGTTCCAAACTAAGGCACTTTAGTTTTACATACTTCAAGCACTTTCATATGTCTGAAGTGCAGCAAAATATGTATTTACAACTCGGACATCAAGACAAATGCATATTTACCTTATGTTAAGATCACTTGTGTCTAGGTTAATGGATCTATTTGCATTCAAGGTTTGCTCCTTAGAATTTATATCTTTAGGACCAGAAGTTTCAAACTCGGCTAGCATAGAATCATCTATTAAATCATCGTCGTCATCTATTATAATGCTGTCTTCGTTATTATTATTCATTTTTACAGTTTCATAATTAGTTCATCATACATTAATAACTCAAAGATTTGAGATTTGCGATACACCCTCGTGTATTTTCTTCTGCATCACTTCATTGCTGTTGAACAACTATAAAATTCCTTGTTGGTCTTACCTTCCTAACTTTATTTTGTGCGAAAACAACACTACAAATATTTGTAACACCGGACTGTTTTTTATTGAAACTAAAGACAAATACAATGCAAATAAAGCATTTACTGCTCCTGAGATTGAGGATAATATAATAGAATTATTGTAGTTACTCTTTATAATTATAACTCTCACCGCGCATTTACCGCTAGCGGAAAACACAATATAAAAAATATATGAGTTTTAGAGGTGAGACGTATTTACCATACCAGGTTTTAAAACCAGGGCTTTACTTGCAAGTACGGCGCCCTGGTACGAGCAGAAAATACTTGCAAGTATTAAAGTATTTAAGTACGTGAACAGAAACCAAGGTGCGACAGCCGACAATACTTGCATGGGAAAACGAACCAAATCTCTCTATGAATAAGGAACACTGTTGTATTTGCGAATAAGAAATACTTTTGACGTATTTTCCCTTTATACGATTTTCTACCTTTTATATAGGAAAGTCCATAGAGATACGGATCGTTTTGCTATGCAAGTATTTGTCCCTCGGCCTCGCTATCGCGGCGGGGCTCGTACGGGGCTGGTTGCGGGGCTCTTTCGAGGGCTCGGTACGAGACGAGACTTGGTGCGGGGATTGCCGTGCCCGCCCGAGTATTCACGAAGAAAGCCGAATAACAAACATGACGCACGATTAACATCGGGTAGGGGTCTCGTGAATCATGGCTCTTATGACTCTAGAAAAAAGACACATTATTGTGTGTATACATTCCTACACATTTTTTAAACTTAAGAGGTAATAAATTATTCTTGAAAGCTTTGTTTTGAATTGTTTTTTGCGTTCAGTTTCAGGTTCAGTGGTGAATTTGATATTGTGAACTCATAACGTTTGCGACCGTGACCTCATTTTAAAAATTATACCGCGTGTCAATGATGTTTTAAATATCTAGATTGAGCGTCGCCCTACAATGAAAACAAAAAAAAACAAGGCAACATTATCAAGCATGTGTGCGTGTAGGCGATGTTTTCGCGTTCATTTATTGTCTGTGTGTGCGTAATCTGTGCGTAATGATATAAAATTTGTGGCCAACAGTTGGCAACAAATTTTTGACACATTTTCGCGGATTCGATGTTCCATCTAGATATTTAATACATCTTTGACCGCGTGTATTGTATTGAATTCAAAGCCAATTTTTGAACTTTTAATAATATATCTAGTAAGTAGGTACCCTATCTAAATATGAACATGATTGATTATTGTCTTAGAATTATTTTTAACCGACTTCAAAAGAGAAGGAGGTTCTCAATTCGACCGAAAAATATATTTCGGTCATATGCGTTTTTTATGTTTGTTCAGTGATTTTTTCGTCGTTTATGCTTAAATACTTGCATAGGAAAATAGTCCGTACAGTATTGTATATAAAGAGCACACTCGTATTCATAAATAAAAACTTCCAAGTATTTTTCATGTATAAGATTGTGCTCCTTATATAGCATTAAAATACGGCTCGATTTCCTATGCAAGTATTTTCAACTTGGTTCGACACTGTAGCTTGGCGCGTTGGCGCGAGGAACGTGCGCCTCATATCCTACCAAATACTTTCAAGTATTTAAAAACCTGGTTTTCGACCCTGGTATTTTTACGTCCCCGTACTTTAAAGCCCTGGTATTGAATTTTGCAAGTATATCTCACCTCTAATGAGTTTTCCTTTTTGTTTGCCTGACTGACCTGACGTGACAGCTGACTGACACTGTCTACTAGTACCTAGTAAACCCATAGAGATAGGAATATACTTAGATAGAGACGCCCTAATCCTTACCCTCATATGAAATTAGCTGATTGGTGTGTAGCAGGCCGGCCATTTGTTATTCACCCTTACAAATGACATCTTATGTCAAACAAAATGGTTAATAAACCCAAAACTATAAAATATATATAAATAGGCATTGATAGGAGGTGTTGTGGTGTCTTTTAAGCAAAACAAAAACATTAAAACACAATGAGGTGTGGTATACTACAATGCGGAGCCAGGAAAAATAAATTACACCCAAAATTAACAAGTTAGTAGCTGTAACTGTATCACTTTTCGTTGTTTGTTGAATAACTGAATGATATTGATATATTATGTTTTTGCTGCATGAAGATCTGTGCGAGGATTACGTAGGCCTGTTAATGTTTTGTTGGGTTTTACATCATTATTTTATATATTTGAGTAGCTAGTTTGTTTACAATTTCAATGACACTTAGGGTAGAAAGTGTTAAAATATCGATATATCGATAATTTAAAATGACGCTGAAGAAAGTTGAAATAATTGTTTTTATTCAATAGATTACCTTCAAATAAATCGTTAAAAAAGAAGTGGCTAGAAATAATTGTTCCAGAAAACATAAACCCTGGTATTAAAAATTTGTTTGTGTGCTCATTACATTTTTGTTGAAGCAAATTTCAACAGAACTCTTAATGTGGTAAGGTTACACGACGGCGCTGTTCCTTCTATTTTGGTGAGCTTTTCTTACTTTTTATAGAACAAGAGAGTCTCACACAAGTTTAAAATTAGGTCCGTATGTTATTTAATTGAACTAAGTTAATAGAGTAGAAGAACCCTAAACTGAGGGGTACTTGGCCACCGCGGCATCGTTTAATAATTGAACACTTGAAATTTCAATGTTTTTATTAATCAATTTAAAGCGCGCCTTCTAATAAATATGCTGTAACTAGCTTTTGCCCGCGGCTTCGCCCGCGTGGAATTCGTTTATATCGCGAACCGGGGAAGTGGGGGAGAAAGTACGTCATCAACTATCTTCCTGGGAAAATTCATCAAAATCGTTGTTTTCATACAAACTTTCATCCCCTATTTCAAGCCTTTAGGGGTTGATTTTTTAAAAAAAATTAGCCTATGTGTGACTCTGGGTCTTCAAATATTTTCATTCCGAATTTCATCCAAATCGGACTGGTGGTTTAGTCGTGAAAACGTCACAGACAGACTTTCGCATTTATAATACTATGTGTGTGCCCGCTACTTCGTACGCGCAGGAGTTTATTCCGCGTAACTCCAGATCCCGCGGGATTTCCAGGAAGACAGACTTGTTAGTTTTATATTAATGTTTGTTTAGAAGCTATTTATACCCCATACGCGAAGAAGGTTTTCCCGCGTAAATTCCGATCCCGCGGGATTTCTGGGATAAAAAATATCCTATATGTTAATCTAAGTTGCCCTCTATGCATGTGCCCGCTACTTCGTACGCGCAGGAGTTTATTCCGCGTAACTCCAGATCCCGCGGGATTTCCGGGAAGACAGACTTGTTAGTTTTATATTAATGTTTGTTAGTTTTATATTAATGTTTGTTTAGAAGCTATTTATTCCCCATACGTGAAGAAGGTTTTCCCGCGTAAATTCCGATCCCGCGGGATTTCTGGAATAAAAAATATCCTATATGTTAATCTAAGTTGCCCTCTATGTGTGTGCCAAATTTCATGAAAATCGGTTCAGTAGTTTTTGCGTGAAGGAGTAACAAAGCTATTTATACCCCATACGTGAAGAAGGTTTTCCCGCGTAAATTCCGATCCCGCGGGATTTCTGGGATAAAAAATATCCTATATGTTAATCTAAGTTGCCCTCTATGTGTGTGCCAAATTTCATGAAAATCGGTTCAGTAGTTTTTGCGTGAAGGAGTAACAAACAAACAAACAAACAAATACACAAACTTTCACATTTATAATATTAATAGGATACTTTTATTTGTATTTTTGTAATTATGCTGTACATTGTATAGCCATAAACAAATAAATTAAAATTTGTGTACATAGACACATGTTTTTTATTTACATTTCGGTCCCATTTCCACAATATTAATGCACTAAGGGTTATTACACAATCATGGGTGATCAGAAGAAAATTGTCAGTCATATCACACAGCAGTACTATCTTCACCCTTAGCTTTTATTGAATAAACTCTAAAATTAAATTCATCGTAGTGCTACATATGACTTATTTATTTATGTAAGTATCTATCGCGATTTTTCTGGATTCAGCGGGTACATTCAGAATCAGCAAAAGTGGCATTGTTTAGGAGTAGGCGGACTGGTTAATGGAAGGATTGATATTTAATATTGGATATAAAACTTAACATAACTTCAAGCCTGTATATACCTAGTTATATACAATACAGCCAAATAGAGATATAAGTATTTTACTGTGGATGGTTAAACTTCGGTTATGGAACAGTATTTTGATAATTTGACATTATGCATATAATAAATAAAGGCCTTAACTACCTAAATTTCCTAACTGGAACAAGACAAATAGTTTGGCGGCTGTGTTAAGCAAGAGGGTGGTACCTAATTGACTGGCAGAGTTTAAAATACTATCGCTGAGATCGTCTAAAAATGGGGATCAGTCGTTGTGTCCTCGTTTGTTGTTCAGCAGATCATCATGATAGCTGGTTTTTACAAAATATTTTGGTTGACATGACATGACAAGTTCATCGCAGTAGGTATCAAAATTAATATTAATATCGCTGAGAAGACGAACGACATGACATTGTATTATTGCTGTTATATCGTTAGTCATTAAACTAAATATCGATAGTGTTTCCGTCCACGTAGTGCGCACAACACTAGTAGAATCGGCCATACTTTATTCACTAAAATTTTGACAGGCATTGTCAGGCTCGCTATTTTTGCTTTAGTGTCTAATCCATAGTCCTTATAGATCAATGAGTAAACCCAACTTAAGACTGAAACGAAAGAGGCGCTGTCGGACGCATTTGACATTCATTTGACCAATCATTGCACACTAGTAACTGACAGATGAATGACCACAACGTACTTATGAATGACTTTTCGTTAGTTCCAATTTTTGCCATTTCAGAGATAAGTTGGGCGCACTGTAGTAGACCTAGACAGCTGGCATTGTCACTTTGAGGCTTTCCACTTTTCAGCTTTTGGGCGCTCCAGTTAGGTACATAATCACAACGCTCAAGCCATTCTACTAGCCCAGCAGTACTCAACTCAACCTTTTTTTGTTGGAGTGCGATCCCGGGCCGCAATCAAAAAAATATTTAGGTCTAAATAATTATAACATAGAGGTTTACAACAATCATTTGAATTGAGGTTAAGAGAAACAATCCCGAGCTGCAAGCAAAAAAATATTTAGGTCTAAATTATTATAACATAAAGGTTTACAACAATCATTTAAATTGAGGTTGGCCATTCCAAAGGACCCAACGGGCCGCATGCGACCCACGGGGTTGCAGGTTAAGTACAGCTACACTAGTCCATTTTGATCGTTGATGTGGTGTTGTGTTGGTGTGAGCGGTAATGATAATGACGTATTTTTGTGACATCGTTATTTTCGATCACAACAATCGATCTGAATCTGGCATGCTTTTCAAGGCCATGTAAAGTATTTTCTAGTATGATTCCGAAAAAGAAGCCATAGTTGCAGTTGTTTTTGAACACGAATCGCATACGTAGAAGGCGTAGTCGTTATAACTCATTAGCGGAACGCTGCATTTGCGCATGTGAGAATAAGCTTGTTTAGAATTTCAGAACGTTACGGGCGAGTGCGGGGCAGTGGTCCAACTGCTCTGTCCAACTAGTTGGACCACGGGCCCGTACTAGGGCCCGTGGTCCAACTTTTAAAATAGTTGGACCACAGCACCATTTGAGAGTTCCGTGGTCCAATTCATTTAAAAATAACTTTTGAATTCTAGAAACTGTATCTTTATGTTTGTATGGCACCTACTGCATATATTGAACCTCTTTGAAGCAAAATACTACAATTAAAGTCGTGTAACAAAATTTAAACTTTATTTATTTTTACAATGTTTTAAATTTTTTTTCTATGTTATACAGCATTTAACGGAATTTATCTAAAGCATGACCTACAGTAATATCACCTGAAATCAGTTGTAGTTCAATTTCTCGTATATAATCATCATTTTCAATTTGGAACTTGCGTCTTTTGTGTGTGATTTCGCTTGATAAAGTTGTAAAATTCTCTAAAACATTTAATAGTCGTAACATTGTAACATTTTTTACATTAATGCGTCGACTAAGTTTCGCATGTGAGCATTCGGAAATGTTATTAGTCCTATGCCTGTGGCTAAATACGCTTATAAGTTGAGAAAATTCATCAAAATTTCCTTTAATCCAATACCGCTCTATATATTGAATCAGTTTATTAGCTTCGAAACCACTTTCTTCTTTTATGTAATTCCACCCTTCTACAAAATTATCACTCGGCAATAGTGGTAAAACTGAGCACAATGAAATAGTTCTTTTGACTCTTTTTGATTTAGTTTTTGAGATACCTAATTTTTTTGCTTTTCTCCAAATACATTGCGACCAATGAAAATAACAGCCTACAATTTTAATTTTTGGACTAAATTCTTTAATGCTGTTCAAAATAGACATTTCAAAGTCACAATGTAATATTTTTGGATCCCAATCTAACTGTGATCTTAGCATTTCAAATAACGCAAAATACGTGGATTGCTTCTTGTCACTTAGAAAAGCAAAAACCAAGGGCGCAACATTAGTAGACTCATTTGTGCTTCCCGTATCGCCAAATATCGTAAATAATTGTACAAAAGGTTTGGGGCAACATTTAAAAGTTCCGTCCGCAAAATACTCATGTAACTTTGTCATTAAATGTCTTCCTTTTAATGAACAAAAAACTAGTATACGGGTTCCTTCATAATAATAATCAGTTAATAGAAAATCCTTAAATTTTAGTGGTACTTCTATTACTTCAGTATTAGAAAATACCGTTCTTGAAACACCCAATGATTTGTTTCTAGTATTATAAAGGCTATGCTTCACATTTGAATATGATGGAAATGTAGTTAAAATATCATATGTTGAATTTTTATATTTAGTTACAGTTTCGTTATACAATTTTGGAATCGGTTCATCGGAAACCTTTACTTGTTTTTTCAAGTTGTTTATTGATAGTGATATTTCATTTTGTATCTCATTTGGAAGACAATTATCACAATGTGGTGTCGTGTTTACAACTTTCTCCTTTACCTAAAATTAAAGAGAATTTTCCATTATTTATAATTAAACGTGTTTTAACCGACTTCAAAAAATGGAGGAAGTTCTCAATTCGTCTGTATGTTTTTTTCTTATGATATGTGTATAACACACATAACTTCGTCCTGGGTTCACCGATTTCGATAATTCTTTCGACGTTCGAAAGCTAATGACTGCCGTCTGGTCCCTTTTTAATTTGAGCGACATCTGGCGAGTGGTTTTTGAGTTTTCTTGACTTTGAAGTACGTTATTTTTTTGTAAAATGTTAGTTTTTGTAATAACTGTACGATAGGACTATAAAGAGAAATTCAAGGATACATAGAAATAATATTAATACGTACATTAACGGTCACCGATCCTTTGCAACTCATTTTCCTTTTATTTGCGCATCTCCAATATGCATTTCCACTTTTGTAAACACGTACTTTATAGTATTGACGACAATTCCATAGCATCACCTTTCCACCTTTTCGTTCCACATAAATACACGCAACCTCTTCATTCATTATTTTATATTAAAGTATTAAGTAATAAAAATACGTACGATCCTAATGATTCCTACTAAGACAGTTGGCTGTACGATTTTATTTTAATTATTGACACAAATTGACACATTTATTACCTATTTACTGCGTAGGTGTACCTAAATAATAATTGTGGTATTTTGCTTCAAAGAGGTTCAATATATGCAGTAGGTGCCATACAAACATAAAGATACAGTTTCTAGAATTCAAAAGTTATTTTTAAATGAATTGGACCACGGAACTCTCAAATGGTGCTGTGGTCCAACTTTTAAAATAGTTGGACCACAGCACCATTTGAGAGTTCCATGGTCCAACTATTTTAAAAGTTGGACCACGGGCCCTAGTACGGGCCCGTGGTCCAACTAGTTGGACAGAGCAGTTGGACCACTGCCCCGCACTCTTACGGGCGCGTTCTAGTAAACGACCAAAAAGTTCATTCAAATCTTGGATTCAAATCCTCCAATTTTTCTATAGGAAAAGACCTATGAAAAGACTGTAAAAAGGATGGTAGTGGAGTGCCGTTAGACATAAAAATGGCAAAACCTCGGAATCCAGGGACTATGAATGAATTTTCATAAAAATTGTTGGACTGTATTTCAAAATGCACAAATAGAAAAGTTAAAAAAAATAGTTCACCGATCTTTTTTTTATTTTATTTTCATCTTTGTTGGTAAGTTTGTGACCCCATAACTTCGTGTTGGGTAAACCGATTTTGATAATTCTTTATTTTCTTGACAGTTAGTGCTCTTGGTATGGTCCCATATAAATTTGAGGGACATCTGACGAGTAGTTTTGAATTAACTTGAATAATGTGTAAGGATGTTTAGCTGTGTGTGTTTATCGTTTTTTCCTAATAACTTTTTACTGAGTGTTTAGATTTTTATGATTCTTTTTTTATTTGAAAGCTGGTACTTGCATTGTAGTCTCATATAAACTAGAACGGCATCTGACCAGTAGTTTCTGAATTATCCTCAATATTTTTTTTGTATGTATGTTACCTCATATTTTACTATTTAGAGGTCAGATTTTGATCATTCTTTTTTTATCGAAAGCTGTGGCTTTAGGTGAAGTCCCGTAAAAATTTCAGTTCCGTCAGATGAGTAGTTTTTGAGTAACTCTTAATAATGTGTATTTAATTTATGGTCGTTACCTCATAACTTGTCACTGGATTCTTCGATTTTGATAATTCTTTTTTTATTCGAAAGCTAGTACTTGACGTGTGGACACATATAATTTTCAGCGACATCTGACGAGTAGTTTTTGAGTTGTCCATACTTCTCGATTTTGGATTCGGTTATTTTTTGTAAAAAGTTATTTTATTATTTGAAAGCTAGTACTTGTCGGTGGTCCTATGTAAACTTGAACAACATCTGACGAGTAGTTTTTGAATTATCCTTAATAATGTGTATTTATGTTTGTTACCTCATTACTCTCTACTGGGTATTGCGATTTTGACGATTCTTTTTTTATTTGAAAGCTGGGGCTTGTCGTGTGGTCTCATAAAAAATTTCATTTACACCAGACCAGTAGTTTTTGAGTTACTCTTAATAATGTGTATTTATTTAATTTATGGTCGTTACCTCATAACTTGAGCAGTCAGCAGCACATCAGCAGTCAGTCAGTGTCAAATCATAGATGACATAGATAATACAGTGCGTTTCACCTAAGAGTTCCCTTCGCTGAGGTTCGCTATATTGTTGGCAGCCCTGTCTGTCAAAACGCAAACAGTCAACATCCGAAACCTTATTTTTCCCGTTATTTGTTGTTTTCGAGGTTTAATCATGCCTAGAACACTGAAGAGTGGTGAAAGAGAGTTGGTGTTAAAAGTAAAAAGCTTTGTGAACGTGAAAAACGCAACAAGGAACCACTAATTCCGCTGGAATGTGTTCGACGCTGTGTTGCCGCCATGACAGGTTGGTTATTGATAATTTCCCCAAATGGTTGACAGCGATTACTATATTTTATTTTATTACTTAGCATAACTTAATTATAAAATACCACTGTCATTATGTTACAATTAAGATAGTCACCATATGGTAACCACAGTAGATAGGTATTATTATTTTGCAGGAAGGCGCTGATACCCCTACTAGGCTATTTATTTGTACATGAGGTTATTTCTTTTTTATATTAAACTAATTAATAAATTTTCCTTTTAAGGTATTTCGGAAAAGAAGGTTTCAAAAATTACTCGTGAAGGTGAGGTGTCAACCAAAATTTCTACTCCGGGCAAAAAACGTCATCGAGAAAAAGAAGTAAAATTGGATGACTTTGAACGTTGTATATTACGGCACAAAATAGTAATATTTCGGGTGTGGGTCCGTTAGACGATCATTCTTATTGTAAAAAAATATAATAAAATATTAGACATAAATATTCTGCCTGTTTTCTTTTCCTTTGTTTGGTTCCTTAGGCAGGTGTCTCACCGCCTCCGAGTCAGCGAGTGCAACTCGGCTATTTTCTTGCTCAAGATACGTTCGAAAGACAGTAAGATGGCCGGCAGCGTGAACAGTCAGCAGGTACTCGCTGGCATCTATTTTGTTTACACGGAATGTATTTTGTTTGTCTTGAGCGAGTAGTAGCCGGTATTAACTCGCTGACTGCCGGCAGTGGGACACCTGCCTTATGGCACGGTACGGATGGCGGAGAAAAAAAATGTATAAGTTATTTTTCTGCCTTGCGTATGTGCTGCAGTTGAGATAGCTGTGAGTATAGGTTTGTGAGCTATCAAACGAGAACGAGGTATGTCAGCTGTCAAATTTAATGTCAAACAATAAACTTATACATAGAGATAGAAGAGTATATATATTATACAGATCATTGAACTTATATTAGTGCATTATGGTAGTGGTATTAAAGAAAGACAATAAGTATGACACCAGAGAGATATCAGAATAAAAGCGCTACAATATAACTTTGGTCCAACCAAGAGTTCTACGACACTCACGTATTTTATTAGAAATGACCTTTTCATAATATTAATATCGTATAAATATGTACTGTATTTTTTCAATATTGCGTTGGTGGATATATACTCTGCCGAAAAAAATATATTTTCTAACGTTAATATTTATAGCTTCGGAAGAACATAATGTCTTTATTTTCTCCCTAGTTAAAGGGAATATTTTTTTGTTTTAATTTGGCAACACTCATTTCATCGCTACCAACATTTTAGCGAGGGGAACTCTTACGTGAAACGCACTTTACATAATAAATCGTGTCAAATGTCGTGTCAATGGCTGCGTTCCGTAACTCGACCAAAACTCCCAAAACGTTCTTTGTATGAAAAAGTGTCGTTTTGGGCGTTTTGGTCGAGTTACGGACCGGAACGCAGCCATTGTCAAATTGTCAATAATAATTTCGTAATTTGGAATATAAATCGAAAACTTGTTCGTAGATATAATAAATGTTTATTTTGTTCCATGATTGATTTAAAAGTAAATTTAGTTGTTTATTTATATTAAACTGGCACCGTTAAATTGTTAAATGTATCACCAAACAATACAATAATATTTTACAATACCTACATTTTGGTGTGGTGTGGTCAATAAAGTTTCTTTGTATTGCAGTTGTGTTCGTTACCACAGTTCGTTACATTATAATGTTTTCTGTAAAATGGAATTGGAGGATGGTTTTGACGATTTACTAGCAGAAATAAGTGAGCCCACGTCTTCCAAACAATTTAAGACCGAACAATCATCTTTCGGAGTGCCGGGTAATTTTTATATCCTACTTCCTACTAATATTATAAATGCGAAAGTTTGTAAGTCTCATATATATAGTGTATTATCTATGTTTGTAAGGATGTATGTGAGTGTGGGAGTGAGTGTGTCTGTGTGTGTGGGTTTGTTACTCTTTCACTCAAAAACTACTGAACGGATTTTCATGAAACTTTGCAGTAATATAGTTTAGACATTGGAATAACATAATTTGTTAAAATTTATAGAGATTTTTGAAGGGACTGGTTTCCCGAAGCGAAGCGAGGGCGGATTTACTAGTTTTTCATATAATAGGAACGATGTTTATCGTTGTCTAAGAATGATACCAGTAATAAAGCCTTGTAGTACGAATTAACTTATTACCAAAAATT
Source organism: Hesperia comma (assembly GCA_905404135.1). Lineage (NCBI taxonomy): Eukaryota > Metazoa > Arthropoda > Insecta > Lepidoptera > Hesperiidae > Hesperia > Hesperia comma. The sequence goes on along the minus strand of FR990021.1, from coordinate 5,024,606 downwards.
TTCAGTGGATACCAGCAGAGGTGGAAACCTGGCATTTGAGCGGGATGCAAGTAATTCCCTATTGAACGAGAATTTAGGGTAGATAATATATATGGTGTAGAAATATTGTCCGTTCACAGATGCAACTACTAGCAGTGCTCCGGCAGCTCCAGCTAAACCATCAACATCCAAAACTCACTGTGTTTTGGTAAATCAAAAACAAGTAAGTATTTATGGTTGTTTATATTTTTAATAATATTCATACTTACCTAATATGTTTATGGCATTTATCAGTTCAACCATTAATCAGTATTAACTACTAGATTTATTGTTCAAGTGTAGTCATTTAGATAATTTTTATCATAAATAACTTAGATAAACTAAATGTTTGTTATCTTCAACAAACATTGAATTGTATATTAGCATAGAATTGGGTTTATTAGCATATAATGTAATCAATTTATTATTGTTCAATTTTTATTCAAAAACATTCAGCATAACATATTCAGCAACATTCAAAAATATATGTTTTTTCATTTTTATTGTTGACAGCGAGGGAATCCATTACTGAAGTTCATCACTAGTGTGCCATGGGAGTATGATGAGATTATACCGGATTATGAAATAGGAAAAACAATATGTCTGCTATTTCTATCAGTGCGGTACCACAACTTGAACCCAGATTACATCAACAACCGACTGAAGGAATTGGGTAAAAAGTATGATCTTAGAGTGCTGTTGGTTCAGGTAATAATATAAGCACCACATAGCTTTCATGAAAATGACATAAGTACATTGAACTTACCAAATGGCAAATAACCCATTCCACTTTTTTTCTGTGTTAAAACATTTTGAATTTCCTATTTTAGTTTGAATTAAACCCAATATCCATATAATTACAAAACATATTGATTGACTAGTGGACCATCAAGCATTAAGCCTGCCCATTGTAACTATACACATATAACCAAATTTTACCCCATCCACACACTTAATACAAATAAATAATATACTATTTTATGTTTATTTATATTACATATATTAGTACTTTAGGTTTACATTTAAGTTAATAAATAAATAAAATTATTTTATATGTCAAATTTGTAGATATATTAATCTCAACTTTCTCTTTTTTGCAGGTTGATCTTAAAGATCCCCACACAGTGTTGAAGAATTTAACGAGAATATGTCTCTTAACTGACATGACTTTGATGCTTGCTTGGAGTCCTGAGGAGGCAGCTAAAATAGTTGAGAACTACAAGATATATGAAAACAAACCACCAGATAAAATTATGGAAAAAGTAGAGAATGATCCACATCAAAAGGTTCCTATGAAGTATATACTAATTATTTTAATTAAATTTAAGTTAATTTGTTAATATTTTCTTGATGATAAAATTCTTCAATCCTTTTTTACTCAATGTCACATTGTGCACATTGCTTTTGTTACTATTTTTTTGATACTCACTTTCTTGTTATTTTGTTAGTCTTACTATTATTGTCTTTAATATTGAGGTGTATTTTTCCATAACTTTGCCCTTGAAAATTTGACATGGTTCTCTAATATGATCTACATTAAAATTCGTATAATTTTCATTTCAGATAATCAATGCCCTCACATCAATAAAACCTGTAAATAAGACAGATGCTATGACTTTGATAACCACCTTTGGGACTTTAGAAAATATCATCAAAGCCACAGAAAGTAGGTTGGCTGATTGCCCTGGTTTTGGCGCCACTAAAGCAAAAAAACTATATAAAGCTTTACATGAATCATTTTTAAAAAGGGGAACAACAATTACCACAAAACCTGTTGAGAAAACTGATGAGGATTTGTCAGAAGATTTAAATATAGAAGAAATTGAGAAAATCGAAAATGAAATTAATAAAACGCAATAATTTTATGCACATTTTGTAAGCTAAGTTATTTATATAGGGTAGTGTAAGGAAAAGAGTAAAACAGAAAATTTGAATTGCATTTCTCGAATATTTTATTTATTTCATCTTGATATTTTCTTGAATATTTTTGAATCAGCAGTCTACAATCAATAATGTACTAAGTTTTATCTGATATTGTTCTAAAAATATTTTAGCATGTGAGCGTAAGGATCTGATGTGTATATTGCAATAAAATGTCATGTTCTTCAACTGTGATTTTAATTACATTTTCTTTATTGCGATTTGCAAAAGAATATTTCAACATAGTATGGGCAATGGGCATCATTAGAATATGGGTTTCATGGGAAATCTAAGTTGCTAATTTGTGGCCAATATATAAAATATTTTGATTTTGATTTTGAAACATGTTAATTAATATTTCATTCAATATCATACAAACTTCCACGTAATAGGTACTGTTGTAGTAAAAATCATGGGCCCCCCACAAGGAAATAACAAGAGTTCAAAATCGAAATTAATTTTATATCTTTAACTATAACTGAATCCAGAGTCTGTTGTTGGAAAGTTAGATCAAGCAGGTCAAGTTTACTTTAAAACTAATAAAAGTTGAAATAAAATAGTCGTGTTACGTCTTTTTTTTAATGGAATAACTAAGACTAACGAGCAGACAGCACCATCCTTCCGTTGTCGCCCATTACAACCGTCACCGACCTAGAAAAAGACTTAATTGTAAGTCTCGTTCTAATTCGGTCACAAATGCGTTGGTACCCTTGAAGACTGCGATGGTCGCCTCTAAAAAAGTGCGTCCGGCTCCACCCACTCCTTTCTATCCGGCACACAATTGCTGTTAAAGTAATTATCAAGTACTTATGACAGTAGAAATTGTAGGTATTACGTATCTATCGAGGCGGGTGGGTGAACTCTAGGCTCTTACCACCCAACTTCGCTAACGTTTTTAAGACCATTTCGTCCATCACCAAATTGACAACCACAAAAATCTCTTCCTCTGGTTTGATTTTTCTGTCGATCTTGCTACTTTGGATAATGATGCTTGTCGCAGGCCAGTAACATTTCAGTGAAACACCAGAGGCGGAGAGACGAGAGGGTTTTAGGCAAAAACCTTATCAGCATGTTAGACAGAGTTCAACAGTGCCCCTAAAGTTAGTAAATACCTACTTCATATTATAAATTTCATCTAGTAAATTGAAAATTTCAGTGCGCCCTTTATTTTATAACCTTGCGCCCCCATCAGGCACATGCTCAGTTTGCCTCAAGGGATAGGTAATCCGCCAATGTCTGAAACCTAAAACCTCCTCTCCCCTCACTTCTCATCACATCTCTTCTCTCTATAGCACCTCTCCACTCCACACCGGCTCAGCAGCTAATCATACCTTACTTCGTTTTGGTAAGGTATCTTCTACCTATAAAATTTATATTGTGCAAAACATTCTCTCAGTGTGATCGCCCTATCTACAAATTAATAGGAGGACGCTAAGCTATAATAACATATAAAATATAGAGGATTTGCGAATCGATCAACTAACTGTTAACTTTCAAATCTTTAACCGAACACAAGCCAACAACATTTTCTCACAACCCATAACAGGCGTCCGTTACGCTGGCGAAGTCGACTTCACACACCTTTTAGCACATTATGGTGATCTAGGTATAGTGTGAAAATTTTTCCATACCGTGTTTTCCTTCGATGAAGCAAATCAAGCAAATAATATTTTTTAAAACACAAAATATTAGGTATAAAAGGGCAAAATAAAATACGACTCGAATACGAATAAAATGCGGCGACGTATTTCAACTTCAGATCGATTTTATTTAATGAATTATATTGATAACAAAAATCTTCCTTTGCTGTTGTCTTTCCGTGTTCAAATAGGCATCGGCCAGGTCGCTGGCCAGTAACATTTAAGTAGAGTACCTGAAAAGTAAAATCTTCCTCCTTATCATCTCTCCTCGCCACTCCTCTAAAACACCCTTCCTCTCCACTAAAGCTTCCGCTCTTCGCTATAGCACCTCTCCACATAAAACTCCACAAGCATAAAATTCCTCCGTTACAATATGTAGGATTCGTTACGATATCCAGCATCCTCTGTTCGGGAGTGAAACGTGTAGAGGTAAACCAGTGGTAGGTATCTATCACAAGCCGCAATAATCAAACGCTCTATGTTCGCACAATCTCTTTAGGTCGCGAAATTGCGTTGCAAATTGCATAAAGTAGTTAAATTTTTAACCATGAGTTTTCAGACATCCAGCACTATTTATTATGTTTCTCTGAATTAGCAGTAAAAAAGTAGTTTTAAATCTTGGGTTACTCTTTTTCTTCCGGTATTAAAATGTAGACCAAAATTCCATAAATGAGACATTTTTAACTTTCGTCCTCTTAAAGTTTGTGGTCCTTCGAGCTATGCGGTCAGCACGTTCGCGTTGTCAGAAACACCGATGTTTATGGGCGACTGGGCATCTAAAGTCAACGGTAAACCATATACATAGATATAACTGGTAGTAAAGCGGGTGGTAGGAAATGCTGCCCTTCGAACACTATGTACCTACCTGAAACTGGTGTACCTAGTAGATATTATGTATTATAATTATAACAATTATATTAACAATAAGTACTCAGAGGGGTGCATAAAAATTTCATTATTTATCAATAACGAGTATTACAATTCCTAGTCACTACAAGGAAGGTTTCGTAACATTTCAGATAAATAGGCGGTAAGTTCATGCAATAAAACTACCGATTTCGTAATTTAAAATTTAGTCATACGTTTATCGCTAGGCACTATGCGTAAACATTGCGTTAGCATTATCATGATAGTTTCGGTCAAAGTAGTTCAAACAGCTAACCTATTTATTAAATTCCAACATTGACTGACGGATACAACTAAGTCTAAGTAAATGTACCTACCGTACCTAAACCATATACCGTAAACAGGCAAGTATCTTTCTGATGATGTGTGAGTTGGGAGTCGAAGTCGATGTCAAAGTTAAAAATCAAATTAAGCAGCTAAAAATTAACACAAAAAAGCTATTAGTCAAGAAGTTTTACTTACACAGATACTTTTTTGTAAGTGTTATTGTACATACTACGAGTAGTTACGAAATTATCTACATGACATAGGTACATAGGTACTTACAATATGCCTGAAATATTATTTGGGTGCACAATAGTGTCTTCACTTACAAATAGCACTACTTGTCGTTATCTTTTGCCGATTCGTTATGTCGTATTTTCAAATACTACCTTAAGCTGCCAATATAAATCCCTAGCTCAAATTTTCCAAAATGATTTACTTCGGTATTGAGTTATTCAGGTAATAAACAAACTACTAAGAGTGAATCACCCACTAGGTTACTTATCACTGACCTATAAAAATCTCTATACCTAACCTTTATTAGGAAACACTTTTTGCGAAGGAAGGTATCGGGTTTCTAGAGTCAGTAGAGTTCGGGCTTGTATAGGATAGAGTTATGAGCTTGAAGACCTGATTTTTGACAGAGAAAGCGTAATGACTTTGTATTGTTTGTATGTTTGCGATATAAATATATACATATTACAAACCAACTTGCATAATTATTATTATTATTATGAATAACAAAACAATTTCACTAAGTAGGTTGACATGATCGTATTTAAATATTGAACTTCCTTATTTCTTCCTTGAAAGTCTGAAAAGTGTTATTAAAACTGCAGAAGGATTCAAAACAAGGAGAATGGGGTGTATCGGAGGTTTAGTGCAGTGCGAGCACCTTCTCCGCGGCTCGTGCGGCGCGTCTCAAGCGGCCGCGGCTTCAAAATAAAACAATCGACAGCGCTGAACCGGCTTTCCTCGCGGTTGGACGTTGGACGCGCGCTATACGCGTCGCTCGATAGTGCTAAGGCGGGAAAACTTTTGAACGCATTGTAAACAAAGTGTAAAGACAATTCAAAATTAGAATGATATAGTTTTAATTTTCTTTAAAGTACTTTTTAAACGGTTCTTGTGTGACAGATATTTTTAAGTGTTTCGAACTTTTAAAAACTGTGGACTCAAGTACAATAGGTGTGAAAATAAGAGAATACTTTGAAGTGTAAACTGTTTTTTGGTCGTGTTGAGCGTCCGAAGGATATTTTTCTACGAGAGAGATTTACTGGGTGAGTTTCTTTAAATAATGCTGTTTAAGCTTTTCTAAAATATAATTTTAATATTGTTCAGGAATGTTCATTTTATGATATCTATGTTTTCAATTATTACTAATAATTTTTACTGAAATAAATATGGGAATTCATGTGGAAAATGTTCACTAGATTACCTGCTTTTCATTTTATATAGCTTCGCTGGCACCGACCACAAAAATCGGCTCCAGATTTATTATTTAATAAATTAAAGTTACCTACTGTTTTGAAATCTTTATATTTTTTATTTATAGGTATATTATTGAACTATAATTCTTAACGTATCATTATGATCATATCATTTAGTATGTATGACCATTTCAACAACATTGATTCTTGACACGTAGGTACGTAGGGTACCTAGGTATTCTAAGTGATAACATTTAAATACCTATAGAAGTACCTATATTTTGTCACTTTATCATGCTCTACATTTTATTAAAGAGCTTAGAAGTAGGTAACTATAGAAGTAGTTACGTATAATTTCACTTTGTATTTTATTTTTACTCTTAAATTACTTACACATACCATTGCAAACATTTAACGTTTGAAAGGCAAAAATAAATGGTACTCACGATTTTTGTATTGTATACTTAATTCTAGACTGTTAATAATAAAAAAAACGTATATTTATTATTTTGCGTACCGAAACTGGCTGCTAGGCTAAGTAAGAAATGCTTACGTTGACGGTTAGTTTTCAAAATTTCAAAAGCTCTTAAAGCTTCAAGTAAGTACTAGTAGTCTAGTGTGGCTAGTGCCTTAAGCTTAGAGCTTTAAGTTTTAATTTTGCTACACATATTTAAGTAGTATAGTAGTTATTAAACTATGCCAAAATAATCTACCTGCATATTATTGTGTAATAAATATTTTTTTAATTACTATATTTACCTACCTATAATAGCACAGTGAAATTGAGCTAGAGCTTGTAGAGACACATTGATATACCTACTAATTAGTTATGCGATGTAATATTTATATATCTACTTACCTTTTTTATTAGACGACTCCGTTACGATATGACTCTGCTCGGAGAGCTAAAGGTTCCAAGTTCGATTTCTGGCAGGGGCACGTACCGAAGAATGTTGGAAATTCTAGTCTAATAAATTAAAACAATTTTTAATTAAAACATTGATCAATGAATCGGATGTGTAATACGTTTTGTTACATAAATAAGAAACTAAAAAAATTTGCAACTAGTAACTGTCTTATGATCTTTAAAAAGTGAAAAAGTTTTTTTAGTCAAACCAACACTCCCGATTCTTTTACCATTAAAACAAAAACAAAAAAAGATTAACTTTCAAGTCGGTTCAGCCGCTCAGTAACTTTTGTTGATAGAAGACATTGAATACTTAGTAGAAACAGACGAGAGAGTCACACGTTAAACCACGTAAACGTTCACCCCTTTTTGCATCGGATGTTACAAAACAAATGCAATAATTGTCAGTGCTCGTTATATTTTAAAACATTTTTACGTCTTCTGGTACACTTACCTACAGACGTACGATAAATATAATGCCACTAAGTCACGGTTATTTGTATTTTTTGTCTTAATTCTGAAATTGCAATTACGAGCGTAAAATAGCGGCAGGATGTTGAAGTGTAGGCAGTAGTTGTTTTAATAAGAGGAAAAAAAGAAATAGCTACTTACAATAATGTCTTTAGGTGAGTCTGTTTGTGTAGTGAGCAACAGGTGAACTTGGCACGTGGCACTGCCAGGTGTAAACACCAGCTTTTTATGTCATTAGGTACTTTTATCTTTTTTCAGTGTTTATTTTTGTTTACGTCCCTATTATTTTAATGTGGTTTACGAAATCATGTTCAGCAAACTATTTAGTCAACTTTATTAATAAAATGCTTACTGCACCTGACAGCTATACGATGTTAAACTCATAGAGGTTCTAATTGTAGTATGGGTTAAGTAGACGGGACTTTACCCCTTTATCACCGAAAAGGGTAGTATAGGCGTTTAAGACTTTGAAACATAAATATGATTACGTTGTAATATAGAATATGCGCTTCTAAAATTAATACCATTAAAGTCACGTACCCTAGATAGTAGAAAATAAAATTGATGTTAATATCAGCCTGAAACTCAAGACAAGGAAGGATAAGAAGTCTTGCTTTACGTAAAAAAACATTTTATTTAATGTATTGTTATGTATGTTTATGTATTGTGTTCCTACCAACCAGTGTCGGACAGCTAGTAATAGGCTAATTGCTCGCATGATAACTAACTGGCAACGGGTTGGTGACGCATTTCGTTTTAAATATATCTTTGGGTGACTATAAATGCGAAAGTTTGTAAGGATGTGAGTGAGTTTGTGTGTGGGTTTGTTACTCTTTCACGCAAAAACTACTGAACGGATCTTCATGAAACTTTGCAGTGATATAGCTTAGACATCGGAATAACATAATTTGTTAAAATTTATAGAGATTTTTGAAGGAACTGGTTCCCCGAAGCGAAGCGAGGGCGGGTTTACTAGTAAAACAATATTTCTCTAGCACATTATGATAAAATGAGAAAAGAAGGGAGAGTGGGTTGTATAATTAAGTTCATACATAATTACAGCACTTCTAAAATCATTGTCTTGGCTTCTTTATGACTGCTACTTAATTATATGCTTAATCAAACAGAAAGTAAAGAACAAAAGCTCTATAATGAGCATGTTGTTGAGCTGTAGCGATCTTTTTCAGACAATCGGAGACCTAACATTATCTTCTTTATTGTGGAAAAATTATGAAACGTAAATTCGTAAAAATAAAGATAAAGATAGATAAAGATAAAGAATAAAGATAAAGATAAAGATAAAGAATACACAGAGATAGTTGATCTAACGTAGATGAAGTTCTAACCTACTTTGTAGAGGTACATAAATTGGTTCGGCAAGATTTGATAACATAATGATTTAATACTTCTCCTCGGGGATTGCACACATTGTATTATAATATACATAGGTATTTACTCACGATAATAATGTATTATGTACGCTGATATTTCGACCACCATGGATTGTATTCGTGGGCATCGACAGTTTAGCTGAGTTCAGGTTCAATATCGGCTTATAAAGTACATGTCGCGTTACGACTATTGTGACAAAAAAAGGAGAACTGCCATGGCCCATAGAAAATTTACCCAGGCCCGACAGTAATGAAAAGTACCTCAGGTTTTTTGTTATATTACATATAACAAAAATATAGTAACAATATTTTAAATAACAGTGGCTAACAACTATTTATAGCTATGTGACTTTACAAAGGCGAAATATTAGAAAACCATTTATTTTTCACTTAATAGCAATTGTATCCATTTAGAATGACCCAAACTTAATAAAAATAAGAATTATAGACGGTCACCAAACCTTTACCTCCATTAGAGCAATTTATATTATATTCCACTATCAATGTCCCAGATTTTAATGGTACCTTCGAAGATTAGATGAACATTAACTCGATGAAAAAATTAAAAAGTTTAAAGTGAAATATTTTGTTGTTAGCTACTTATTTCGAATATAACAATAACAGATATTTGTTATACTCAACATAACAAAAAAAACTGGGATATGTTTCTTTCATGTCGGGTTGGGTCAAAAATGGCAGTTCTCTTTTGGAAATTAATACACATAAAATCAGTAAAAGTAAAAGAAAAAACATAAACAAATCTGCAAAAAAAATGTTGTAGAAGTGCGATACAAAAGGGTCTGACCTCAGCTTATTGCTGCTAGCATGTAGACCTCGTAGCGCTGGTCTTCAGAATAGACCTTCAAAGTAGTATTTCGACCTAATGGCCATAATACCATAATAATTTCTTCAGCAAATCGGGGACACTGGGCGAAGCTGTCTCGGGCGCAGCCGCACCGTTAGGACCCGCGGATGCTTTATTACCGATAAATTGGACCCGCGTCACCCGACCAATCGTATAATTTTACAACGGTTACTTCAATCGCCTGTAATTATTGTGTTGTTAAACGACGCATGGCTACGTTTGTACGGACAATTTCACAACACTTAGGCCACATCTAATTGCATTTAAGTTTTTGGATCGTACCATTACAAAATATGGTCCAAATAATATGACACCATTCTGCTTAGTTCATTCACTACGCTGCTTATTTTTTCTAATATTTTTTCAATCTTAACGGTTCATTTATGTGTTGAGTAAGTTGGATAGAGTACTTATGTAGAGTTGTAGAGTCACTTCCTATTGGATTACTGGATTATTTATTCCATGAAAATTAACAAGTCATAATTATCGTCTGTGAATATGACATACTAACTTTTTAGCGTTTTATACGTAAGGTGTTACGCGTTACATGCTTCCGCCGTCACCTGCAAGGTAGATGCTACACGTTGCATAGATACATGGCGTATGAGACTATGTTACCTATAATTAATCACGTACATATTTGAATGATAAGTATTAATTTCTAATTTTCATCGACGTGCTTTGCATTGTAAATGAAATTTATTAGAAACTACATAATATATTATTATACCTACTTCCAGTAACTTCATGAATTGATTTCGCGATTAAACTTTAATTTTATATTAACGTTTCAATATATTTAGGTAAAGCTTAAATTAACTGAAACCAGATAAAGGACTCAGTTGAATACATTATTAAGTTATAATTTTAAGTAATATATATTTTTGTAAATAAATAAAATAATCCTTAGATATTGGAACCCCCGCCTTCACATAAATAACTTTGTCTCAGCTGGAAATCGAACCCGAGACCCCTCGCTTGGCAACTGGCATACATAGAGTCGTGAATTTAACTACATTATTAAGCAATCAAGCTTATAATTTATAATTTCATTATACTTTATTCCATTATAAATTTGCTTTATAATAAACACCAACTGCAAATAAAAAGTTTAATGTTCATATGTACAATATCTTCTTAAGTACCTATCTTCCTAGAAATCATTTCAAACAGTCAAACACCATCAATACGACTCATTTAAATACGAGACGTATTTCAGATTAAAGATTCCACTTGAAATTATTTTCATCTCCAGCACGCATCAAACGTTCTGTACTCTCGTCTCTCCGTATTTCAATTGATTGTCAATCAACTCTATACTGAAAATTCAAATTTAAATAGCGTTATTTTTTGTGGCTTCAAATTTAATTTGAAATGAGTTTTAATTTATAATGAAGCTTTTTATAACATTTTTAACTAATAATTTGTTTATTTAATTTTGCAACTAAATCTATAGGAAAACCGAAAGAAAATTGATAATATACTTACGTCATTAAACTATGTATTGAACCCAACTTCAAAATCGGTAAGAAGAGATAATTAAAAAACTAGCCGTCAGCTATCGCTCAATATGACACTATACTACTAGCACCAGCTTATGATAAAAAAATATCGAAATCGATTCACAAAGTAAAAAGTGCGAGGTAACACAAAAAAAAGTTGAGAATTGAGAACCTCCACCTTTTTTGAAAAGGCCTATTCCGATCTAATACCAAAAAACTAATACCATTTGGTATTAGTTTATTATCCCAGTGGATTTTTATTCCGAACGAATACCATTCAAAAGAAGTACCTAATCTATTCCGAACGAATACCAAAACCTAACTTTTAGTACAGTCACAGAAAACGTTTCTTTTGCTATTTCATAAGTTACTAGCGAACCGCCCTCGCTTCGCTTCGGGACCCGTAAGTATCAACCGCGTAGGTCCCGCTCCCGTAGGAATTTCGGGAAGATAATAAACTATCACCAAAATTAATTCAGGTTAAATTAAATTAAACTTAGAAATAAAGCTTACGACAAAATAATAGCAAAGTAGCAAAGGATCACAGCAAGATTAATTCAGATTAAACTTGGAAACGCGGCAAGTTTCGTATGGCAGTGGGTTCGACCAAATTTGATTACCATAAAAACGGTTCTAGTGTGTTAATCTTAAAAGATAGACATATACTGTCGTGGACATTTTTTTAGATCATTTCAAGAGGAATAATTCTTTCATACATGTATTTTTGGTATCTTGAATCGTTTTCGCAACGCATGCAACGAAAGCCCTCGAGAATGAATAATTTTCCCCGTTTTTTCCACATTTTCCATTATTTCTTCGCTCCTAATTATTGCAGCATGATGTTATATAGCCTAAAGCCTTCCTCGATAAAAGGTCTATTCAACACAAAAAAAAAATTCAATTCGACCCAGTAGTTCCTGAGATTAGCGCGTTCAACCAAACAAACAAACAAACTCTTCAGCTTTATAATATTAGTATAGATTATAATGATCGTAATTCAATCCTAAATTTTATACAAACATTTTCTTATGAAAGTGATTGCCAATTTTTTTACCTGCAAAAAAGCACATTTTTACTTATGTAGATTGACATGCCAATTTTTTTTACCAGCAAAAAAGGTGAGCTCGTTCCTATTGTTTAAAAATCCAAACCAACTAATCACAGTCAAGGGTTGAGCAAACGAAGCGCCTTAAGCGTTTTGATATTTTGGTTAATGAACGTTAAGACAATCAAATAAGGTCTGTTTTTATACGAATCGTTGTCCTTGCACAAATAATTATTATTTATCTATTTAATGTTGATTTTTTTAAAACACATTAAATTGTAATGACTGTCGTGCCAATATTTGATATTTGTTTACAAAGTATAAAAGTAATTTCTTTTTGTCATAGTTGTTGATTGAATCTTTTACTTTACAATTATAATTTTAGTATTTAATTGTAATTTTAATTTTTTTGTGATAGTTTTTATTTAAAGTTGAAAACGATGCCTAGTAATTTGTTGGAAAAACTTTATTTATTCTTAAGGTATTTGTGCAATTATTTGTTACTACACTTGAACATGTTTAATAAGACTGATTTTGATTGAAATATACATTACTTAATATCACATTTCACAGCATTTTTGTTACTGACTGTACCTTCATACCATTTTAATAATTTTGGGATTCGTTTATGACTGGTATTCGTTCGGAATATAAATTCACTGGGATAATAAACTAATACCAATGGTATTAGTTTTTTGGTATTGGATCGGAATAGGCCTTAAACGGTTAAAAATAGTTTGTATTGTTGACTTATTTAATGCAATACCTACCTACGTACTTGATCGCATATGATAACGATATTAATCGCAAGCTAGACGAACATGGCTGTCTGTCGCACGTGATGCTGTACCAGCTATCGTTATTGTCTTCCTACAGATATGAATCGCATCACGACTCTACCTACCAACCTTTCTATCTTTTGGTGCAACACACATATTACATAACATAACCCATAGTTTATTGTCGAAAGGACTGCGTATGCGCAGCTGTTAATGTGTCAAGGAGTTCTGTAACATGCTGCATTTATCGGGGAAAAGAGTCGATAAATGTAGAAAAAAGTGGAGAAAATCTAAACTTCTAAAGCTAGCCACACACCATTCAGATCCAGATTAGTACTTAATCACCAACCAAAGTATTCAAAGTGCATTAATTCCGAAATATCTGACCATTGACCTTTACCTTACGAAGGTACTTCAATGGTCACTTTGACCATTGCATCATTCTTTGAAGTCTTTGAACGTCTCGACAATGACTGATGACTACCATTAATGGGTTACGGTTAATATTGTCACCGGCACTTTTCGACCAATCTCTCTATTCCTCAATATGTCTGTCTTAACCCGCCTCGGTCATGATGTTCGTTACAGCAATTACTTTTCAATGCGTTCGGATAAGGTTATCTATCCTTGAACGTTGGTGGTCTCACTTTAGCTAGGTTGGGGATGGTTATAGGATCGATCCAAAATTTTGGATCGTTAATGTTGTGTGCTCTAGCATGGAAGAATTTAAGCTATATCTGTTAATGTAGTGCGTCTGTGTTCCCGTTCAATTGTTATAAAGCTAATGTCTTCAAATCAAGAGGAAATAGGCCTTTACCACTATGTATTCTCTACCTTTACGTAAGTAAGTGTGCTCTACCATGTGTTATAACTAACTATATACCTAATTAATAAAATAAATATACCTATATATAAGTAAGTAAATAATAATTTACTAGTACATAAATCGATATCATCGAAATCTGACCTGTAATAAAAATATATAATTAGTTAGTAAGTAGGTTTTATAAATACATATGTTTTGCGTAGATACGTTATTTTTCGTATTGATTTCAGATTTCGTATTGTGAGGAAATTGTATAGATACTTTTTCATCCTGTATTGACAGGGACTATAAATCAATGTAAACTGTCGCTGCCCTATTTTTCATTTTCACACCTATCACGCCATCATTCATTTAAATAAAGTTTGGAAGGCCGCTGTGCCCCGCCTGAAGCCCACAGTTGGACATGCCTGATCATCATCATCATCGCAACGTAATTTATTAGATTTGGGTGGATAAAATCTGTACAACTATAGAACTGATATGCATTTAAATTTACCAAGTTATCTATACATTAACATTCGTTGTAGATAATAAAATTAATAGAAAGGTCTTTGTATTCGCCTAGGTATAGACAGCGGCGGAGTCTATAACTGAGTTGCTGAGGATATGGACTCCACTCAGCTCTAAAAACAAACTTATTTCCTGTGTTCACAGTTCAATTTGGCTTGTAAGGAAAATGTACTTAAGTCATTTTATCTTCTCGCCGTCAATCTATACAGAACTTTATTCACAGGAGCGGAAAGCTGGCAATAGCGTGGGTAGCTATTAAAACGAATTCCACACCGAATACGAACGGAGTGTAGTAATAAGAATAACGACTAATGTTATGCGAGACGGCGATTTGACTCGTGCCGTCTCGCGGGCCGGCGCACGCGCAGCCTCCGGTCTCGTTCCTTTTGTGTCACGTATTACAAACTTTGTTACCTTGTATATGTTAGTGGGCTCTCTCTGTGAGCTCCAATACACGTGCACAACAGAACGAACAACAAATCCCATAGAACGGCCCGAACACACATCTATAGGTACTTACCTACTCGTAGATAGGTATACTTAATCCTAATCCGTATTGGTTTTTTGTTATTAGATATTAAGAAGATTACTGAGAGATCAAAATTATAGGGTAGTTGTTGAACACGCAAAGCAACATTGAGATACCCCTTTTTATGCTAAACTGTAGGTGGTAATGAAATGAACCCAAAGGCAAATTGTGGGCCTTTTATTTAAAAACTAAGGTCCTTAGAAATCCACCCTAAAACTTGATTAATCGAGTCTCTAGTTACCTTGGTACTTGATAGGAGGATATCTATTATATTTATTATCTACTCAATGCAATAGATCCTAGGTCTAATAATTATTTTTATAATTTTAGCAAGTCCGTGTGTTTCTTCCTTCGGATCGCAAAAACAACCTAATCGTCTTGAATGTTTTTTTCACTGGATTTCGTTCAAGTAATATTCATTGTGTGATTTCTTTCAAGGGGTTCACAAAACATTTGAAAAATTGTTTATGTACACTTATTGGTGAAAAATAGTTTTAAAATTGAATCGGTAACACATTAAGTAAGAGTTTATGGTTGTTTATGTCCTAGAATACTTGTAAACGCTGAAGAATAGGTTTTTTAAAGCGAAGCTCTAGCTCTACGATTGGCGACTCTACGTTGTTTATTTACAAGATATATCTTAAAAACTCTTCGTTTACATTGTGACTGTGACATTTAACTAAGTACATACATACTTACAGACTTACCCATAATTATATCTTATACTCTTGTGAAAAAGGCGACAACTTGCACACTTGGTCCAGTTCAATGAAATGAATAAATGGATTTTAGTACACAGTTGTACCACTTGAATGATAAACATCTTGATTCTTGACGAATGGACCTCGGCAAAAGGAGTCGTTCAAAAGTCAATTTTATTTTCTTTATGAAACAACTTACAATAAGAGGCGTAACTTTTTGTATTATTTTTTGTACTTTCGTGAAGTTGGTAAGTGCTATTTTATTGAGTCCAAGGGTACCTCTACGTACCTACTTATTTTAGAATAAACGTTAATAGAAAATGTATAATTTGGTTAGTTCGATCTTTTTCAGCCCTAATTAATAAAAACTATGAGGAATTTCCATCCATGTTATACAGTAATTAAGTATCGGTTACTTTCAATTTTGAAACATACAAATTATATTACTATCAGCAACACATACCTATAGGTACATGCCTTATAAGATAAGACTATGAATTTTCACGAGACACTGGTAATTATTTCGCAGACATTTAAATTATGTTATTTACCAATATTAAATAGATCAATTTGAACCTTTCGTGCTCATATCTGAAATGATCAATCACGCTCATGCTCATGACTGATTTGACATTGACCTGTTCAGTTGGAGTTCGTATTAATTTCACGAGGCTAGGTTTTAATATTGAAAACATAACTGCGCTATCAATCTGTAGTTATTGATTTTCCTATTTACTTAAATCAATAACAATATAAGTATAAATCATGATGAGTTTTCCTTTTATACTTTAGTATACCTTTGGTACCTGAAGGTTTACGTTATACGTTAAGTTTGAAATCCAGTACTTTGAAGTCCTATAGCTACGAGTACACAAAACTTCTGACGTTTTAAAAATGGGCTATGAAAAGTTTACGACAGCACTGTAAGCACCTTGAACTTTAATCCGGTACTTGAACTGGGACGGGAAAGCTTTTAAGGTTATCGTTCAAAATTATTTATTACTAATGGAACTTTCAAGAGGTATCCGTTTTTTGTTTTAAACGACAATCACACTTCACGTTTTTGTTCCCAGTGAAATATGGAGCCACTCGAGAGTAACGGCTGTTTTTTCTGCGTCGCAGTTCACTTTAACACTCGAGGAAAAAGCTGTAATTATTTTTTCGCTCCTCCAATATCACTTTGTGGTATTGCTATTATTTACTAGTGCTATGTTGGAAAAAAGGTTTTGTAGTATGTATACAGTTTTGTAATATAGACAAGATTCTTTTTAAGGCATAAGTAGGTGTAGGTATATGATGCCAAGAGCGAAATATTTGTTGATAAAATAAGTATTTTTCTTGTAATTTTAGGTGCAATATAAGAAATGTTTTAACATTCAATAATTATTAATGTTATTGTACGAATAATTTGGAAATGGGGCTCCTATTATACATATTTTTCGATTTTTGAAGTGTGAAGTGGCTTTAACCACGTTACACAGACATAGAGTAGGTAGGTATAGTACAGTAGACAACTACAATATTATCTTTATGAATTTTCTCTAATATATTCTGTTAAGTAATATACAAATACCTGGGCAAGGTTGATGGAAAGTAGGTACAGAATGTTGTATAAGTAACATATGGGTTGATAATGATGATGGGCAATACAGTTATACGCATAGAACTGTACTCGCAGGGTTCGTCGTTAACATAGGTAATGCAGATTTTCCTACATTTTGGATCGAACCGAAGCTATGAAGTTTAGATTTATAGCATGTCTGTATCATTCAAAATTTAAATATTGCTGTTGAATTCACATTCAGACCAGGCAGCTGTTTCGGTCACTTTCAAATCAATAGGGTGAAGGTAATTCGTTATAGGTAGAAGAATTAAATACCTAGGTACTTAGAAAATATATTCACAGTCTATCATCTATCAGTAAGTATTTATAACCAAATAACTATAGATATGCATTTAAACTGAAGACCTTACATACATATGTAAAAGTCTCGCATGACAAAGTTTTTCTTAAAATTAAAAATTACCAAGGCTCTTTGAAAAATTTCTCCCTAAATTAAACAAGACATACAAATTGATCGGTTATTGTGTGGAACAGCAAGTCATTTTAACAAAACGGGCGTGACCAAACAGAATTGTATCCATCGACACGAAGCGTATTATTAGAATGTGTTTAGTGACAAAAGCATAAGCGATGATGGCTAATGGTTTTTAAATATTAAAAACACTTTCAACTATTAAAAGATAAGTTTGTGAGTTAGTGTTGTAAAAATAATATCTATATTTTGACTTTATTTATATTAGATTATTAGAAATGTGTTTTATAATAAAACTGTCTGTACCTACGAGTATATAGAAAACACCTATTTGTGAAAAACTATTTTACAACTATCGAAATTGCTTTATCGATTTGGATGCACTTTTTGAGGTATTATAGAAAACTTTATGTACTTAGTACCCACAGTTATATAAATGAATATGTATTTTATTTGCTGAAATTGAGTTATAAGAGGTCTTACTACATTTAATTTAGGTTGCATTAGAATTCCAATAGTTACATATCTACGTACATAACGATATAAATTTTAATTTAACGGATCAATTCAATACGGTCTATTACAATGGACATAAATAAATGACTCGTTATGTTTAGTTATTTCTCTAGCCAGAAGTTATTAAGATGACTACAAAAGTGAAATTTGGGCGTAAAAACCTTTGGAATGCGGAGCGCGGTCGGCGGATCATTTCGGTAATTACCATCATTATAGTTTGAACTACAATTACTATGGGTAAATAGGTACATACATGTGCTATGGTCAGGTTACATACCTACCTACGTGTGTGTTTATGCCTTACTTACTAGCACAATGTTCTTATCTTATTTTAAAGTGGCCTTAACCGCACTTCAGAACCGTAGCAGCTAATAACGAGACTATTTACGTGATGTCAGGATTCAAAGTTGAATTAAAGATCATTTTATTGAATAAAACGAATGGGGCCGACTTGTCTTCTTCAGTATAATAAACCTCATAAGATTTTAGCAAAGGATATATTTTGTGGATTGACTGGATCTAAGTAAGACCTTAGTTAATGGTAAATAAATTAAATCCGTAAATTACACGCTAGGCGGACAGTCCGCTTCCTAGCGTGTAATCGACCGACGTGATGTGAGAGTTTGAGAACAAAATTTCATAAAAAGTGCGAATGATCGTAAAACAGACTTTCTATATCTGTTACAGTTTAATACTTCCCTACCGCCCTAAAAAATACTCGTACAATCCATTCCTTGCTCGAGACTACATCTACAAACTCTGTAAATAAACAACCCGCCAGAATAGTTCGGTTTACGTAAGTGATATCCAGGAATTAACCTCATTTTTGTTGAATTATCGATCTGTATTAGATCGGAAGTGCTGACCGGCAAACGCCGCACCAAAATACTTCAGTTTGCTTGCTCTGTATGTACAAATACAGTGGTAACGTAAACATTATGACGCGGGCGGGGTAACGCGGGCGATATGAGCGCTCTATGCAGTTTGCTCGTTTCGTATGCACGTTTCGTGGTATTTATATTTTATTTCGTGGTATTTATATTTTATTAATTTTTTTCCTTGGAAAATCTTTTATCCTCATATTCAATTCGTTTCAAACACATTTATTCATTTACAGGTATCACTGTCCCATTTATGCACGTAAACTTTTTAATTCTATCGTCATTTTGCAAAAGTACCTAATAATGGAAGAGAAAAAATGGCGAAAAAAGTACCAAAGGACAACTTTCAAAACAGTACCTATATTATGTATAATTAACTGGCCGGGAAATGTACTTAATTTTAAGTGATTTTGAAACTCTCAACCCTTAGGGACTGATTTTCAGAAAATATTAAAACAAACAGAAGTCATTATTCATCATCATTTATAGGAAAGACAAATACTAATTTTCATAGTGTTTATCCTAAAATCGATGAATCTCTAAACAAAGTTTCAACACTTCATTGTAACAATAAGCAGTGGTAGTTAAGGGTTCGAACGATGGAATCCTGCATGAATCTTTGATTAAAAATGGCTGATTAAAAAGACCCGAGGATGAGGACAGTTATGGGTTAATATGACCAGAAGTGATTAGCTAAATATATAAAATTCATTGGACCAGCTGTAATACATTTTATACCTAATCCTAATAATAGTGATCGAAGAGCGACTGTAACAAAAAATCCCATAAAGCAGAAAAAACAAAAGATTTCTTGATTTTAACAAAACAATAAAGTTACTCATAGAAGTGTTTCTGCAAAAACTAAAGGTTATCGACAGCGACAAAGTTAAATGTAAAGTTATGATAACGGCGCGCCGTGAGAGTATAACGGTCGCTTGAAAATTTGTGCTGTTTTGTGTACTGAAGTGTTTCAATCAGTGATTGTGTAGACATTAAAACTAATCTTAGTGTTAGTGTAACGTACACATTATGTTAGACTTTGTTCTGTGTGTTATATTTATAATGATAAAGTTGTTTTTTAATGTTTTTAATCGACTTTTAAAGAAGCCTTTAGAGATTTTAAAGAAGGAGGTGCTCAATTCAACTCCATGTTTTTTGGTTTGGGTTGGTACTTTTCGCATGGTCCCATTTAAAGAGCGATATGTGACGAATATGTTTTAAGTATTCCAAAATAAAAATGAATTATATTTCATTGACTTCAATCACGTTGACGATGTTCTGATTTTATTACTTGTCGACATGGAGAGGTATTTATTTGTTTTTAAATATTGTATTTATTAATTTGGAGAAATATTAAAGTAACACAATTACCAATAGGTAAGTAGATATGCAGTTTTTTCAGTTGCTAATATTTGCCGTAAATTTTTCATCGTGTAGGTACTTAATGTTGCCAATTTTTCGCAAATACCTACGTATACCGAAAAAAGAATAAGCTGACTCTACGTCGATAAAATTAGGGTTTCTAGTGTAGGTAAGTGTGCATCTGTAATGTCATAATTCGTTTGGTTTTACCAAAATAAAGATTAACTACTCATTATTAATCAATTAATTTTACCTAGAAACTGCACTTGTTGCACAGCAAAGCGTGGGCAGATTTTTGTTTAACACAATATTGTGTCTTGAAAGAATCGTCTCTATTTGTGTACATTTCTATGCGACCAGTCTCATAATTACTTGATTTTTTATTATGTAACATGCTTCCGTAGTGATGACGACACGCCATGTCGCCATAAAGAGGATAATAAGGCGGCTCCCCGCCAGGAATGCGGCTAAGCACGGATTGCTCCCAGCCACTCATTAGCGGCCAGCGCCCGCCGCTTGAACTTTAATGCCGTGACAAAATTTTATAATAACAGGACACAAACTTCCTTTCTTGTAATAAAGTGGAATAATTCAAAAAATTCCGTACCTTTAATTTTCCAAATTGAGGGTTATAATGATAGGACGTATTTTTAATCTTAATTTATGTAGGTAGAGACTTAAAGAATTTGAGCAAAATTACAACATAAACATATTGTTTTAATATCCATTTGCCGCTTCCCCCCTAACATGCTGCCCGCGTGCGTTGCATGCCTTGTGTGCCTGCTTACGGCAACCCTAGTTACGCAAAGATATTATGTCGCCTTTAAACAAATATTTTAACTGTAAATTCCCAATAATAAACAATGTGTATTATGTTCAATCGAAATGAACTTTGTTTATTTAGCAATCAATGACGCACAAAAACAATAAGATTCATAAACGTGTCCAATTCTTGCCGTAGAACTCAATAGTAAAGGGTTTCTTAAGAGTTGTCAATGGACAACCTCGGAACAGCGCCGTAACAAAACAATTCATTGTTGTCGCCGTGGCTGCCTTTAACAATGCTCGTGACCAAACAGTGAAAGGGTTGTTATGGTTGGTGTACACTTAGCAACTCGGAAACGATTCAGCATCGCCTTGCATTGCCCTTAGCTTGTTCCGACGCGAGGTGGTCCCGCACCACCCCGATAAGTGTGCGTTTTTCAACGACTTGGTTTTTTGTGTTACCATATAACTTAACTGGTTGTACCATTTTTGATGTCTCGTTGAAGTCGAGTTTTTATAGTTATTATGAAAGTTGAATCGGAAGGAACGGCTCGATAGTTCGAGACGAGACTCTCCTAAATTGAAAAGTGCCTCCAACTCTTGGTGCAATTACGAAATTTTAATTAGTTCTATGTTACCTGTTGCCCACCGAGTATTTCTATGAAATAAGAACTGAAGTTATCGCTACGAATACATAATGTCATAAATAATCACTATCATCAATGTGTCTCTTGAAATTATTTTTTCATGAGAAGATATAGGGTTCCTACTTTTATCAGTAACCTCTATTAATTTCTTCACCAGATAACTATCAAGATGGCTGTTCCTGAAGAGTCCTACCTCCCCAAGTCTTGTCGGTGATCCCAATGGCAGCGACGATGGCGTCTCCAGCACACGAGCCCTACATGCGCGATGCCGAGCTGCGTCCACAACACTCCAGGGACAATTCCAGGGACTCGGGAATATTCCACACCACCAAGGGGCTCTGGAACGCTCCTGGACTGAACAACTGCTTCCTGAATAGCGCCGTGCAGGTGAGTAACTTGGCCTTTAGCAACACCCTTTTATAAGCTTCAATTGTATGTACCTATGTATGTAAAAATTAAAATTTCAGCATAGTTTTCACCAATTTCAAGAAGTCTAGATTTCGTTCGATTAACTTGAAATTTTGCACAGAGGTCAAAGGCCGAAAACAATGCAATGTTTTGACAAACATGGCCAAATAGCACGCTCAGCATTGGCTCCAGACAAAGGACTACATTTATTGCAGTCGCAAAAAGAAAAAAAATCCCAAAAAATAGTAGGTATGTTTTTGACGCAACCTCTCAACTCTTTCACAAACTGAACTGAAAAAAATGAAATCCTACTATCAACAAAAGTTATTATAACATGAAAGCTAAAACAGAAAAATAACAGCAGGGTCAAGGAGGGCTAATGCTACATAAATAATCATATCATCAATGTATGTATGTCTTTAGGTACCTACTTAGCAACTACGTCTTTTTTATTATCCTTAGCCTCACCTAACCCAAGTTATGTTATCAAATTTTGCACACGATTTAACATCTTGCGTGAGGTGATCATCTTCAAAGGTTTTGATAACATCTCAGGTTTCATCATAAACTGTGACGTAGCTCTACATAAGTTTGCCGTTTATAAAATTTCGTGACGTTAATGTAGGTAAATGGCAGCTTAGAGTATAAAAACAAGCTGTACCATTTGTTAGCAGATGAATTTTCCATAATATAACTTTCTATAGTAACGTTTGACACATTTACGCACAGGTTGTATTGTCGCTGTCGTGGCGAGAGTTTATAGGGAGTCCGTTTGGGTGAAGTAGGAGAGTATCATGTTACGGTCACGTGTGGAGTGTTTTTCTAAATGCTGAACAAACATTGGACGGTCAAGGCACGGCTAAACAATATGTGTTGGTGACATTCGTATCTGTATAACGGTGAGCACTCATTTACACCGGTTCATCTTCCTTGCGTGGCTTTACGAAATTAGGTCTTATCGTGGTTGTCTCAAAGTCGCATTTGTGTTCGTAGCCTCTGATGAAAGCTTCTGACCGACGAGGGTCGAGCGATGACGTGACTTTTGTACCAATAAGTGCGTAAACCTGTTTAGGATAGAATTGCTGTGCGTGGACGTGGAAGCTGTTTTTAGGAAAATCGTAATTTATGTTCTTAATCTTTTAAAAATTTCGTAATATTGTGTAGGTACCTCTTCCTTATTTAATTTTGATAGCTGCGTATATGAGTGCTATACACAGCGATGAATGATTATTATGTTTCCACTTTCGTATGACATGATCAGTTCATGATTCAGATGTACAGATTACCTAAGCTGTCTAAGAGATCTGTTTAATAGTAATAGACATTAGGAATATCATAAATACCTTGGGGTCTAAGGAGGAAGACAAAATAGTTGGCTCTCCAATACGTTGACTTCTAGATGAAGGGTTAACCGGGGCACGAAATATTTTACCTACTACCATGTCTACCGATGTCAGTGTGGAAGATACAGAATATAGATTCAATGCCTCGTCCTTTGGGTAGAATGCACTAACAGGTGAAATTGCGAAGACATGATATGTAGTTCCACTCAAGTCATAGTAAACCATTATATAAGCATATTGTGATTTTATGCCAATATTTCACTATCCAATTTCGTGAATCGTGGTCACGGAGAAAGCGGAACTCGTATGACACTTAACGTAACAAAAGTCAAAATTCAACAGCAAATGTCAACTCAAACTACATAACTGTTTTCCAGTAGCGATTTATTGCGGAGATTTACATATCATTCATCATACAACGTGGAGTGTTCATATCTGTAGCGGCTACGAACGTGTTCAATTTCGCGACTTACCCGCAGGTAGTGTAACGGCTTATTGTTGTGCTACTGGAGAGAGTTGATCTTGATATTCTCGACAGGAGCTGACTTTGTATCTAGCCCACCGAGCAAATGTAGTAATGCCTATAACTTCTGTAAGCTGTCTTGCCGTCAAGTTACATTGTGTTACTATGCTTAAAAGTGAATTTATTTGAGACGATATTAAGGATATATTAAAACAAAGTGCTAAGAATATAGTTGGTTTCAACACGTATTGCAGGCCAAATATTTTCTCATAATTCAAGAAAATTAGAATACGCCGGTTACAATGGTGGATGTGGAATCACTGGAATGATAAATCCTGGCTCTACCCAAGATTTGTTCACAATTTTCACAAATGGCTTAACGACTATCAATAACAAACGTGGCTGACATTTCAACATTGCCTTCTAAGCTGAAAGCGATCAAACAATATAATACTACAATAATTAGAGAATCAAAATATTAACTCCGCTGGGTGTTATAACAGTCAGTTGCGAATCTGCAATTGACAAAACAAAAGCATTAACGGGCAATAAAGATTTGAATTTACGTAGAAATATTCTAACATGAAGCATCTAATCTAGTTTTGCAATAAGTTATACTGCTATCATTTATATCTCTTACATATGAGTTGTAAATGGCACATAATATGTGTAACATGTCACAGATTCCGACCGCAACATTCCGAGATTCGTTTCGTCTTTCGTTCATGGACTGGTTAGTTTGCGTAATTTGCATCGCGATCAAATATGCAAAAGATGTTTCTGGACACTTATAAAACGATTTGTAATATAATTTATGGTTTTATGTAGGTAAATGGTATAATTCGGTTAGGGAAATATTGACAGTTTCGCCTGGACTAATAAAAAGCAGGACTTTTTATATAAAAAGAAATTGTGATGATGATAATAGGTACATATAGTTGTTGCTGGTAGCTTGGTAGGTATTGTTGCTAATTTCTATCTAACAACATGTTTTAGTGCTTGAAAAAATGTGCAGCATGATGTTGTCTACAGAAATAATAAAAATACTACGAGTATAAGTACCTATACAGGTTTATTAGCTTCTTGTAATTTTAATTATGGTGTTGATAAGGGATTGATTACTAAGAACTTAATTTCCTAGCATACCAAAATTTAGGTACCTATATGTTTCTACGAAATATGAAATAGGTAAAGGTGATTACAAAATTCGTGTAAAAGGTAAAGTAAACTAAATAGAGTTAAAGTTGGACTTTTTATCTACTGCAGTAAATAAGCTCTGACTACTTATTATAATATTAAGATAATGACTGGCTTGTTTAACAAGAGATAATACGAGTGCAGGCTTCTTTATTCTTAATAATACCAACCGTAGGTACCTGGGTAAGTATTTGAAAATATCTTTTATAAATTGAAAGTAAAGCCTTAGGCAACGTTAAGAGTAAAACTTAAAACAGACACGACGTGATTATCTGCTTAAATAATAACCATAATGGTAGGTATATGTGAATAAAGAAATATACGAAATATATTATAAACGTGATAAAAATGCAAATTGTCTTCCTTAACGTCTTAAAACAACAATTCTATTTGAGTCACGTACACGTCTCTTTGTTTTGTTCAAAATACGAAATCATTTCTGAATAAATACTTTATTGAAACAAATAATTGATAAGTAATAGAATTTTTTTGATTGTTTTCAATTCCAAACAAATTCATAAATAATCAAAAACTACATGATAAATTATTTTAAATATAGACATTTATACATATTTGGTATATAATGTACGCCATGACTTTTATTTTTATATCTACATCGCTGCCTTATCTACCCTCCTAAGTTGCTGTTAAAACTCTTAAAAGTGAAAATCATAGACATTTCTGAAAGTCAATGAGATGCACTTCATGACTCTTGGACTCAAAAAAAATATTCCCTGTATTGGATCGTTGTCAGTTTATAGGCAAATTGTGCATGTACAGTATATATTACATGTGTCCCATGAAGGCTAACAAGTAGTCGAGTTGTCATTATAAAATTGTTTTACAGTCACATCGTTTAAATTCCTTTGTCGTTGAATGCGGATGATCAATGTAGCTCACTCAGTTTACGAGTAGGTACAAATCTCAACAGGTTGAGCGCAAAGAAAATCCGAGCGCACCCTATAAGTAATTATAACGTCTTTGTATAAGGTTCTATTCAAAGGTTGCCTCGACTGATAAATTTTTGTATTTTTAATTGTACCAATAATTACATTAAGATGTAACAATGATGCCTTAACTGTAACAAATTACACTTAATATGATCTACTCACAAATACTTTTCGCTATGTCGATCTTGATGCGCGTAGCGTTCCGTACAGGAATTAGTTCTGCATCGAAGGGAATTCCTTGTGTTTTCATTGCACTAGATTTTACGCTAAAAGCATAACTAAATAATAAGTAAGTGTAATGCGTGAATTATTGGCACGAGCCTTGGAATGTTAGAAAAAAATAAACATGTCCCTGCTAAAGGATTCTCGGGCAAATGGCGGGAGAAAAGATGTGACGTGGAAAAGATTGCTTCGTCAGACCTTTGATTGATTACACCTCGTCGTACGCGCAGTTGTAACTTGTACACATACCTACGTATGAATATGACTAGTATCATTATAGGTAGGTACTAAGTCATTAACTCAGAGTTCTACTAGGGGGTTTTTGTGAGCACTCTTACTCCGGCATTCATGTTTCTAAGAAATCACACGACAGCTAAGATTGATTTAATGTTCTAATGGATTTAAGATGTTTAAGTAATCCACTAGAAGCCTCGTAACAACTGGAAATTACTATTATTATCCATGCTGCCAAAACATTCATTCAATTCGAAGTTGTATATTAAATGTATTAAATTTTACCGTTACAATAATTGGAATATGAAATACTAAAACAAAGCGTCTGTGAATTTGTTAACCTCTAAATTCGTCTCGTCGTTGAGGTAACAAAGCGATTAATATTACCGACGATGTTCCCACAAAAGGCATGATTTAATTGGTGCACGCAATAGCCCTATTAATCTCCTAACTTATGAAAGACTAAACTGCTATACAATTTGTATTGTGATTTTTATAATAAATTAACTTTACGCAGTTAATTAATACAGAGTTTTAAATACTCAACATATTGAGGTTATTATTGGAATTTTTTATGTTCAGCATCTATTTTCTGACACAAGAAATGACACAGTAGATACCTAAAATGAGTAGGTATCAAATTTAATCAGATTAAAGTTTAAAGTAAAATAAATAGTAACTGTTGCCATAAGCAAATTACAAAAGTTTGTAAAGTCGTTAAAGATTACATTGTCTTACATTCACTCACTACT
This sequence comes from Hesperia comma, assembly GCA_905404135.1. Lineage (NCBI taxonomy): Eukaryota > Metazoa > Arthropoda > Insecta > Lepidoptera > Hesperiidae > Hesperia > Hesperia comma. The sequence continues at coordinate 4,997,126 of FR990021.1, read as the reverse complement.
CTGTTTATGCTGATGTCATTCTGAGCGTTAAGTAAAGTTAAGCCTTTGTAAAGCGCATGTATTTGAGACATGATAACGTCATATGCGTCGCAGTCATCTTGAAGCTCGTATACTCGTACAATGTACAAGGGTCCATCAACGTCGTTCCTGGAAACGTAGAGGCTGATGTCGTTTTTATCTCGTGCCCTTTATTATTGTGTTTACTGTAACTTTATCGCTTCCGCAGGTTGTTGCAATACAAGCTTAGCTTGTTTGATTACGAATCAGGTTAAGCACGATGCTATGGGTACTTGCAATATTTTTCTGAAGTTACAACTTAAAATGTATTTAAAGTATTTTTCTAGATTCCATTAAATGTTTTGATTGGTTTGTGGGTAGAAAGTTTTGCTTTCATATTTAATTTAAGTGTTAAATCTCTGGAATATGGGCGTAATCACGATTCAACGCGATCGAAACATCGAGACAAAATTAAATATGCTTGTACCATAGACGAAGTGTTTCGTTTCGTCCATGCTTGTAGGTACTGTTTCTAAATTAAGTACCTACTTTAAGATAGGAATAACTCCAAACACTGAACCAGCAATGGTTGTAGCGTAATAAAAGAATACATTCCATTTTCTATACTACATATTGTTCGATGCTTCGAATAAAAATCGTGCAATAGACATTGCCACACGAATACCTGGACGATTTCAAAGAATGTTTGTTAACGTATGAAAGTTCGCCGGCGCGCTTGGTTACTGTTTCTCTCAATAAACTTTTGTTATGACTGCGCCCTCGTTATTCGTGCACGTAACATGGAACTACGTATACGGTATAACTGATGCCTATTTTGAAGTTACACATCACAAGAATAAGGAAATGTTTAAGCTGGCGTAATGCACACGGGTACCAATATTAGTTTATGTCTCGTTCGTGTAAGTTATAAGTTACGTTAGCGCGAGTGAGAGGCGAGGGGTGATTTGAACTGGAGTGGTTCTTGAGTGTAATGGCTCTACGATGCACAGCGCGTCTCTACACTCTTTGAACAGGTGCACGTGTGTCATACAAGTTATTTGACTATCGTCGATTCTACTCACGATCGTCGTCTGGTTGATTTCGGCGCGGCGGTGGCGGCGCCTGCGACGCCAATATTTTTTCAATTTTGTTTATGAAGGCGATATAAATTTTTAAAAGAATTAAATAACTACACATTGATAGCCCCACAGGATCCGCGTCGATGGTGAGAGCCACGAGCCTTAAGTCAATGAGACACACTGTGCTCAAACTCAGAATAAAAATTTTAGCTCATCATTCAAATCTCCACCTCCGTTTTTCAGACACAGTCTGGCATGGTAACCATTGCACTGTACAGCGTACAGATGTTTTTCTTACGAATGCTCCTCTGATTGTAGGTTGTAAATGACTTAGTGATGCGAGGTGGAAGGGCCTGAACGCAGTGCACACATAACGTGATGTGATAAATGCGATCTCGTTAGAGTGACGTCCGGGATTAATGCCGTTCTCCAGCGGTAGCAATTTTACTATTGTTAATCGTCAAAGTCGTCACTTATGCACGGAATGCAGTGTCTATTTGGTTTTTTGTCCAATTTATTTAAGGTTGATTGCTTAGGTAGCGGTTTCTGATTTATTAGCCGTTGTATAACAATTTAACATCTCCTTCTTATAGATTGGTTTAAGCCTAGCCTAGCAACCATCGTCACATTGGAATAAATTGCAAAATGTAACTCAATTTATAGGTCCCGAAAAATACACATCTAATTAAATGTCTTCGTGAAAAATGTAATTTGTAGTTACTACATATATTGCAACGGACACAAACATGTGATCTTTCGCAAACTTGTAAAACGTTAAGCCATTTTTTCCATTTTTTTAAAGGTGAACAACCATTATCACTTAGAGGTATGAAAAATAGATAGTGCTTAACCGATTCTCAGACCTACTGATTAAGCATATAAAATTTGGTAAAAATCGGTAAAGCCGTTTCGGAAGAATAAGGTAACTAACATTGTGACACGAGAATTTTATATATAAGATTGAAATGCTGCCCGTGTGCGGTGTAAATTTTTCATGCCCCCTTGCGGTGGGGCCTATCTATAACTACCTTACTTATATTGTGTTTTACGCCTCTAGGCAAACCTCAATTTCAATTTGATGCACGTATGTTATCCAGCAAAATATGTAGATGCGTATTTAATTTCGTGACATGGGTCGCCGGCCGGCGTCAGTGGAGAATATGAAATCAAGATGTTGTTACTCCGGTGGAACATAATAAAACAATTCGTGATCTGTTTATGCTGTGGGAACGGGAGAGTGAGCAGACATCGATAACATAGGCGATGTTTAATTAAACAAATCAGGTGTTAGCAATTCGCAGCAGTAAACCTTCATTGGCACAATTAATATGAGACAATGTAGGTACATTGTAAGTACTAAGGGTCAAGTAAGTAAGGGTAAAGTAAGTACAAACGTCCATTTCTATATGTTATAATGCCGTCGATTTTATGATCCATCGATTTGATAAGGCTTCGATGTCATAAATTCGATCTAATGAATTTTCGATTTTACAAGCTTTCGATGTGATGAACCATCGATGTAATAAACTTTCGTTGTAACGATATTTCGATCTTATGAATTATCGATATAACGTGTTCGATGTTATGATTATGACATGAACTTCGATAGTAGTGGCATTCGATTGGTGTATGATATGGGACGCCTAACAAACAGATAAATCATAGAAATATTTCTAAAAAATCTTCGTTTAGAATCGATTGCAAATATTATCGAGTATGATGATGACGATAGTAAGTTACGGTGTGACTTGTTTTATTTTTATCTATATTGACTACCACCACAACAAAAATATTCGTAAATCTGATTCGTCGGGTATTTCCTCAAAGTATCACAATGACCTGTTTCGAGACATAACAATCAATACTGTGAGAAGTTTCTCTATTTGTATGCCAACCAACACGTATGGCATATTAGTACGTGGGACTGGTATAAATTCCTTTTTGTACCTACGGAAAAACATGTACGTACGAACTTCCCTAATTAAAAAATTAAAAATTAAATTCCCTAATTATAAATATGGCATTACAATGTTCTAAGATACATTGCGCCTATACAAGAAGTACCGATCATTTCTAATCTTAGGGGTAGAAGAAGTCTCAAAATAACAAATTGGAAGTTAATGAACTCCTTTTCTCTACCACCATCGTTCCTTGGGGTAATTGTAATAACGGAAACCCCTAATTATTTACTCTTTAGAATAATGATTTTTACTTATTATGTAATGATTCGCGTCTTAACTTGCGTGTAAGTAGTTTTGACTGATTTTCATACAAAATTTCATCCCTATGTTTTCCCCATAACATAGATACTTTTACTACAAACGTAAGAACTATCTTCTGTAAACATCGAAGTATTGCATTTGCCTTCGGTACTTTTGGCATCAATTCCACACAAGTACTAAAACAAAATAAAATATAGATCACAGGATGAACTTAATGCCATTACCTTTACGTTACAGAATTTACTTTTTACAGAAGTACAAACCTTTAATTAAATACTTCAAGATATTTTTGCTAGCTAGAAGGCTAGTGAAGGCCGACATTGTTGTCTTATATTGTTCGGATGATAATTACAATAATGTACCTATAGTGCGCAGGGCTACCAATTATCCGTTTTTATTCGTACATATTATATTACAGACTTTCAGCCTTGTATTTGGATGGATTGTGAATTTGTCCTGTAATAACCAGATATTTTTTCTTTTGAATGATAATAGGTATGTGTAACAAATCAGTATGTAACGACATTTCCAACTATTTTTATTCTAAATTCTAAATTTTTATTCTAAATTCAAACATAGGTACAGCTACTTAAAGTAAAACAAAAAATACAATTTTATTGACACTTGCATGCCTTGCTTATTGACAATTGTTCTGATTAAATAATAACTCATGAATTGCCCAGACTTCTTACCTAAATTTAGCGATGGTAGCCCTGATGGTGCGGTTTTTGCGTGGTCAGCTGGCCAACGACATTCCGTCGTGTGCCGGCCCGCGCGGCGCTCCAACCATTTCCGATACATCGCTCTGCCACTCTTCTTGCGTCCCTTCCAATAACAATAAATATTTATCGCAGGACCTGTACTTCGATAACGAGGAAAATATTGACGTTTTGTTATTTACCTCGATAATTCTACCAACTTTAACAGCTACCGTTTGTTCCTTTTGTGCTACCGCGCTCACTCAGATTTGCGCGAACCTTAGAACATTGCACGAATTGTTACAGCTTTGTCAGCTTGAGATAACACGAAATTGTCAAAAACTTCGCTTAATCATTTGCAAATGTCCTTCTTACACTTGTGGGTGCGCGGATTCGCGCGAAGTAGAGTGTGCGCCATTAGATTCGTGACTTATTTTTGTACCTAAGCGTTGCATTTAGGATCTCTATATCAAATGGCCGATTAAACTAAAATTCGCGTGACACATTGTCGAATGTGGTAAGCTGTCAAAGATGTGACGGTTTTGGTCACACATCAAAGCGCGCTCATTGCAACTGCAACGTTCGCCTGTATTTGAGTGATCATGGTGAAATACAAACGTCGCATTCCAACTTTGTGTATGTGTGTTGTTCAAGCTGGCTAAATTTATGTTCAAGTTGGCTAAATTACGTTTATTTCATAGCAACAATAATAATAACATCCACGCCAACAGTTAGTATCGTAATTTCATCCAACCTACCAAGCACGCAACGTTCGATGTTCATAATTTATACACATCAAAAAAACCTTTTTTAATGGGTACCGCTATCTCGGTCTCAAAAAGTATTCGTCGAACAAACATTTACAGCCCCTGTACCACTTGTAACCGAAATTAAACTCGTTTTACGTCATAAATAAAGACCACACGAATAACTTACCTATGTCTGTAATAAGTCGGGAGCTGAGTGAGTCGGAACGGCGAAGCGCGAGGCGCCAAGACGTACGTCACGGGTCGCCGGCTCCGGAAGGAACCTCGTGGGAACCGCAGACGCACACCAGACACCCTTAGCCATCCACCTGCTATTAGATCACATTATAAATTGTAATTAGCGGTTTACTGCGTCGCCAAATAATGGATGACCAGAAACCACAATATTATTCGATTTTATGAAGAGACTGATGTTTTATCAGCACGTGCAAAATTCGTTAAGATGGTCGTGTGTCTAATGAACAATATACAGTATACTTTTCAGTTTTTCTAAAATTACTATCTTAATGTTGGTGTAGATAGCCTTAAATGCTTAAATGTAATAAGCCATAACGGCTTAACGAGCATTTAGCTTGTTGTGTCTACCTGTAAATTAGCCAGTTATCTAAATTACAGCCAGCATTTTCCACGAATATGAAGACAAACTCATATTGTATATTAACTACATAATAAATTCATCTTTCTGATGAGGGGCGATATTTAGTCAAACAATCTTTGGAATATGTTCTCCTGAACGCTTACCTTCAACGAGTGTGAACTTTCAAGCGGTAGTCTTTTATCTTTATCTTTATACTTTCGTAATCTTATATCTTTATACTTTCCTACAAAACTCTTATAGTTATCGGATTCGAAACAAAACACCTGTCTTTTAAACCTCAGCGACTTTACTTAAAGAGTAAAAGCCAACTTTAAAAAGTATCTAAAATTAAAACAAAAGTTAGTAATATGAAAAACTCATCGGACTTTCGTGTAACAACCGCGAAATCCCACGGTACGATCCGAATGGTTGGTTTATTTTACTGGGTCATTTCCATTGCATTAATAATAGGCGCTTCTCACTGCTTCGTCACGGTTCACGAGCCCTGTCTTAGGGAACCTGTGAGTGTGTGTGTATGTGTGTGCTCAACAATAATAGTTGTAATTTTGTTGTTTAATATATCAGTGGGTCGTGGGTGTAGCCCGATGCCAAGAAAGGTTTGTTGGATAAAAACTTCACATAAGAAAATCTTTGATATTGTAGACATGTTTATTTAACCGACAGATATGGGCTCTACTAGGTTTTTGATCTGACTTGATTTGGATGTGGATGTGAGATAAACAATCTAATAATAATTATTACGTTGTAATGCTGTCTGTGATACTAAATATTTCAACCACTGTAGATTAGATATCTTTTTGAACTTGGCTGTATACGTACTGTTGTTTCAGTCAATTTGTGACTTTTGTCAGACAGCTATTTATTTCTATGGGCTAAGAACATACTTCCTTCCACTTGGGTAAATATAGACCACTAGGGGAGCTGCCTTGTAATCAGGGGTCTAGAAGGCGAATCTTGTGGTTAATATACATATGTACTAAAGTATAATGATGTATTTTTTTAATCCCTACTACTCGTACAACTACTGCAAATCGCCAAGGGAATAGATATGTAATAGATAGTATCTGTTGGTGTATGTAATCATTTATTTAAAAAATCTAGTTCTTATTAAAAATATCTTCGAGTGATAGAATTATGAATTAAATAGGTCTGTTAACCTATCCATATTCAAATAAATTTAAATAATGCTGTTTAAATAAGATAGCGGCACATTACATAATGTTACCGTTGAGAGAAAAGACTAGAACTGTCTAATCCGTTAGCATTATGAGAGGAAATGGAGAAATCATGACATAATGACATTTTTAAATAATTTCGTCATCATAATACGATTGGAGTGGAATCTGGGACCACCGCGAAGTCCGGAAATGTGTTATCTGTCGAATCTCGTCTAATACCCAGCTTCCTATCCGACTTTGCCCACCTCTAGTGATAGTACAAACTAATGATAGTATAATAGGAGGATAAGCGGTTCATACGTCCGTTTTATTGTAGTTTGTTGCATAGATGAATTGTGAGAAAACTTTGTATGTCATGTGATGTGTGAATGTGTCTATTGTAGATCTCTAACACGGCCAGACGTGTGAAATGTATGATCTGGATCGGTTTTACTACGATGCTAATGATACTATAGGCTTACGTCACTAACCAGCTCGGCAGTCGGTTTACAGTAATGTTTATTGGATCTAGAACTCGTTATTCATTCGTGTCCTATACATTCGTTCGTCATTTACCTATTGCTCGCTTACCTGATCTCTCGATTTCAATTTGTCATCAGGAATCGATTTTTAATAAATTAATAACGGTACTCATAGCCCCACTTTAGGGTGTCGTGGGTACCATGGACAACATGACAAGAATACCCGCACCCATACCGAGAACACAAATTTAAACTCGTCATTACAATTTCGTTGGGAATCGAACTCAGGACCCTTGGAACGGAGACCCGGCATGTTAACCATTGCGCCATTCGGGTTAATAGAATCAATCGAAGAACAATTTCAATAAATCACATTTTGTCATAAATAATTTATTTGTCATGATTAATTTATAATTCTTTGCACTTTTATTAGTTCTTATAATTTACCGATACACTACGGGACAACCGCTTCCGATATCGATTTAACCGTATTAAACGCTCTTACGAGACTCGTCTCGTCTCGTACAGTAGAGTTCGGTATTTACCTACTTAATATTGAAAAAAAAAACATAGTAGGTACCTACCTACCTACGTAAAACGTTATAGTATATTGTAGTTAGAGTTAAAATTAGATTCTCTTTTATATATATGTATAACCAAAATCAATAACAAACAGATGTTTCGACATGTTTATTAAATGGTAAGTATGTAATACTTTCCTTGTAAACCAATGATTCTTTTTCACAAAATACTGTGTTTTAAAATGCAAACGCAATTTCCATAAACTATAAATGTGCGCTAAATTATTGGCAACCCTACTCCATTGACCCTTTGGATACCCCTAGAGAAACTGCTTTCTTGAATGCAATCCACCATGTCACTCCACGCTTCATTGCCTCTTGTTGTTTTTACGATATTTTGTAAAATCCGACCATTGTCATTAATCAGTCGAAAACTGTTCTAACGAGACATCTAATCTAATAACTCCATAAAATTGCCGGTTTTCTTTCGCATAATATATGTACAAGAGGTATAATTTTAACGCAGACAGCACATTATCATTGTATAGCCAAGATAGGTATAAGATTTTTGAAAAGATAAATTGTTTTTCTTCGTAATTTGGAGATAATATAATAAAATAAAAATATCACAATTAGTTACCTACTAGGTATCTTGAAGTAGTAAGTAACCCAAGCTGTAAAAATACCTAGATGTAAAAGCAGTATGTGGCACAGTGATTCATGGGATTCATGTAAATTATCTGTATGCCAGGAGTCATCACGGCACATACATAATACTGTCATTTATTTAAAATACATTAGCGAATTGGTATGCATGCATCATCCTTACCTCATTATGTAGATGTGGATACCGCCTTGTGTAAGGGCATGATTAAGGTTAATGTTAAATTTTGCATAGTTTGCCTATAATTTTCTTGTGTATTAAACTGGAGGTACAAAACTTATATTGTAATAATCACTAATACCTCAATCATAACTCGCTTCTCAAAGCTTCTTACATTAGAATAACTTTATATTCATACACTACAGTTACGTAAAATAGTTAAGGGAAAGGTTTATCTAGAGTTTCTAGAAAAAGGTTTTCTTAATAATTATTAAAAACGTGTGTTTACCTTTTAATGCAAAAAAATAACAAACATTCACCTGTAGCTAAATACATACATATATTATATAGATGGAAATACGGTTAAATTGTGAACGACTGCAATTCACCAACGATTCAATACTAAAGTAATCACGGATGTAAATAGTTTGAGTACCATAGACGTAACATAATTAGGGTCACGAAGCTTGATTCATCACGACGATTGAGCCCGACGACGGGTACAATTTTTAATCACAGTTAACAGTATTAACATTTCAGTATTAACAGTAATTAAGTACAAGACGAACTAGCTTTATCGCTGACTAGTTTAATTTTGCGACTGAATTAATACTGAAACGCTCAATCGATTATATTATTACATCTCATCACATTTGGCAAATGTCTGTCGTATTTTGCATGTCGAATGTAGTCGACGATTGTATAGATATCCTCTATTCTATTGTCTTGTAAACGCCTACTATCATTACTGTTCTTACTCCTGAATTAAACGGGTAATTTGAGAACATCTGGCAACACCATGTTTATTACACCCTAACAAGATAATAAATGTTAATTAATGTTCACCAAGTTCAAGAAGTCTGATTAATTTGAAATTTGCACAGAAGTCATGGGCCGATGACAATGCAATGTTATGACAAATATGGCCAAAGCCCAAATAGCACGCAGTAGTGGCTTCAGACAAGCGAACTCTACAACGGTTAACGGAATAGGGTTTACAATTATATTCATTGCTTTGCATTTATACTTCAGTTAGCCTTATTCAGTGGTGTTTTAAGTTTTTCAAACAATTTTTTCCTTGCCAATATTGCGCTGAAATTTTGTGCATGTCACGGCGTCATATTCACGAAAAATGTAATTGACTTTGGCTCGTTCAGCGAAGAGCTGTCAGTGTTCGTTGAACCGTAGCCACGACCTGTGACTTGGATGATGAGTCACCTCCTGACCGAGGATTCGGCTTCCTAACCACCGCAGAAAAAATCCATTGTTCGAGAGAACTTATTCGTGAAGGAACGTTAAGCTTATTGTATCCTTAGTTCAATTTTCAACGGACTTTTTACGATGGCTGCGTCGTTGTTCGTTGTCGTAGTAGGTCACCGTCCGACAAATAAATTATTGTTAATCTTCAGGTTTCAAACTTTCAAAAATATCTTTACTCGTACATTACTCGTAAATTATTAGCTGAGTAACGAATTGTTACTTATCTAATAATTTTGTATGTAGTTGTTGTGGAACTGTGAATTTACAATTTTTGTTCCTGTATTTCTTGTCAATACATTTTACTGCTACTGTTGATGACTGTAAATAAATGTTAAACCCACTGTAAAAATGATTTTACCTACTTAAACACTTAGCCTTATTCATTATCCTAATGGATCATTATATCAAAATCATTTTAATGATTTGCTATTACAGTCTATATTAGGCTACTCGTAAGTTCGTTGTGTGAAATAGACAATACGTAGGTATATTTTTTGGATGTTAAAAACATTTACGAGTGGGAACTGAATGTACATAATTATTTAGGTAATAAAATATCCTTTTGCATTACTATGTTCATGTTTAGTACAGTCTCATTATTAACTCATTACAAATTTCGACACTTAAAGCCTAAAGTAATCATAATAGAACACTGTGTAAACAAAATTCATAGTTCGTTTCTATGTTCATGAATTTGTTCGGCGCAACTACTTTTAATCTGATCATTTATGGAAGTCGGGCTCCGTAAAGACGTGTGGGAAAGCCAGCCATCCAAGACGCTACTCGCAACGATCTAATTATCACAGGTGGCCGGTCAAAGGTTCCTTATAACCATTCATGTTTTAGATCGTCCAACAACAACGCTATAATAAGGAAGTTTTGACTTTGTTCCTCACTTGGGTTCCTGGAAGGCATGACGTATAATTTTATTGTGTGACAACGTTTAAGCTACTCTGTTTTTGCAGTCTATTGTAGATAATATTATATATTATAATAGGGAAATGACTCTTAATGTAGTTTGTGGATTCAAGAATGTAAGTAAGTAACATAGAAAGTTCACGACGAAAGCTTTTTATAACAAGCTTTTATTCAACGTTGTAACGTTTGTTGCAACGTTCGAAATAAATCTTGCAAGCTGAATTAGAACTCTTACCTATTTCCTTTTACTTACTTATTGACTTGCAGTTTTGCATATTGCTTAAATAGGAACCTACCCTACGATGACAATGCAATTCTATGTTAAGCATGATCAGATAGATACCTATTACGTTTCATTGGTAACTCCTCATTGGTTATTCACAATGACTGGATTTAAATTGCATAATTCAATTAGCGTGTACAAGCAGTACAAGGTACTTAGTTTTTCAAGTAATATAGTAATTCCTATTTATATTTAGCATTGTAAATAATTGTTGTCTTTTGCAAAAAAATGCATGTGAGACATCGAACATCCTTTAAATACTCGTATTGTTTTCACACTAAATTCATAATTTAAAAGACTGTTCAAATATATACTTTTTTATCTACAATTGCATCATACCTCACACCAAACCTATGAAGCAAGCGCGAGCTATAATTCGTACAAACACAAAACTTTCTAGTAAACATTAAACAAATGTGTCACGGTGCCCTTATTTATAAGTTGAGTTATAATGTTTATGACGTTGTAAAAAAATGGTACAGGTTGCGTCAGTGTTATAGAAATGGAAAGACATGGGCGCAATTGTGTCGGTTATGGGTTATGGCGGCGTAACTGTGGGATCGCGGTCGGTCCCAGCTTCCCGCTTGCTCTAATCTATTTCTATTTTGCGGTTAATACTGTATCATGTGAATGTATTGTGTTTGAGCTTCCAAAGTGTTTCTTTATTGATGTCTTAATATTTTCAATATTTAAAAATGGTAACGGTTCACTTAAGTTTAATGCTATAGTTACGAATATTCTATTGTCGATTAATTTAATTTATTGGTAAGTATAAACGAACAGTCAGTAAATGACTTGAACATTGAATTCCCGATTGGGGTTTGGATTCAGATCCTGCACGCATCTAAATACGCATAATTTCACGTACCTAGTATTTTAGAAATATTTGAATTGAAAATTTAACACTTGATTTGGAAAGGCGACCAGCAAACCAGCACACCTGAGAGTCCATAATGTACTAAGAGGTATGTGAAGTCTAGAAATTTGTAGTTGGTCAGCGTGGTGACCTATGGCCTGTAGCCCTCATATTATGGGAAGAGTGCCCAGCATCCATGTCCAGCTGTGGGACAGTTATGGTCACGACAGGGATGACGTGAATCACTCAGAATTGTCTTGGTGTTTTTAGATTTTGAAACTATTTATCCATTTATAATGCTTTTTTAATATTAATAAAAAAAAACTTGAATCACTTTCACTATGATAAAATTTAGCAACACAATGTAGAGCTCCTCACGTATTTTGCACTTTCACCGCTCTTTTTTTAATAATTCTATGAAACTTGATAAGGGGTGTTAGTTAATTTATAAGTGCAAGAACAATATCTACTTTAATTAAATAAATTGTTTATTGCGAATTACTTGGAGTGACTGTCTTGTGTGGGTTATTCCGGTTTGATACTTGAAAATAGATCCCGAGAGTGGATCGATATACTTTTAATTATTTTTTATTCCGGTTTGATACCTAACGAGTAATACCTACGTGGATCATAATATTTTAAATTATTTTCTATTCCGGTCTGGTCCATTGACTATCTGTTATCACATTTTAGTACAGTCAGCAAGAAATATGCATACAGGTTTTATTAGTTGTTTGCAAAATATGTATTATTTATCGTAAGTTCGTTTGTTAGTATTTATAAAGAACATTTCAAGATTTAATATTTATTTGTAAATACTGAAAAAATTGTGCATTTGGCAAGCAATGAACAAAACAATTGTTATCGGTTCGGCAAGGGTTTGGAAGAAATTCGAAGTTTTTGTAATATTTTTACCTGTAAAAAATGGGTCGAGATGGGTAGGTCTTCTTAACCACGGTAACCTCATTGATGAGTTTAGTTTGTGATGTTGTGTTCTTACATGATAAATGGGTTTTAACGACAATGACACGGTCTTAGTCTCTATCTTAATTCTGTACTGAGTTGACGAAGTGAAGTAAAGTCAAGGTGAAGTGTTGGTTCTTGATATACTTTTACAATAAATAGATGATCAAAGTGAAGTGCAAACTGTTTATAAAAGTAAGTGTTTATAGATAAGCTATATTAAACTATATACCTATATGTAATGCGATCTTAAACGTTTTATAATGATTATCTTGGAATTTTAAATGTTGTTGGAAATTGAAATATTACAGGTATTCATTTTGTCAAAAACAATGTAAATGTAATTTGTTTCATTTTTATGGTTTTCATTTCGCAAAACTTTACAGAAAAGGTGCAATAAATTGTACTTTAAAAGAGGTATAAATATGTATATAGATTTTGTGCTGTAAATTTACATACGATATTACGAATATTCACCATTTATTTCCTTTTTTTTAGAATGTCTGAAGATCACAGTCTGCCGTCAACTTCTTCTAGCCATCCTAATGAGTTAATATACATATATAAATAGAAACGGTGGTGTTGTTTTACTAAAAGCTGGTTATCAGTACACCAAGAAGGTAGAATATAAAAACGGATGGAGTCAGTGGAGATGTGTCAACTGGCGAAAGAAGTGTTTGGGGTCTCTTAACCGTATGATTGTTTTTGCTGTGATAATTTGACTTTGATTTTGTTATTTGAATAATTATCTTCAGCCACTTATTTACAAATTGTTTTTTTATACTTAATTAAGATTTTTCCATATCCACGGAGCAAATATAACTTAATGTGATTGTGAATACTATGACAATTTTAAATTGTATTTTAAATTTTATTTTCATAATTTCATTAATCTTTAGTCTCTTACAAATTGTTATTTTTATTATTTAGATTTAGCCAAATCCAAGGACTAAATATAATTTAACATAACTATGAAAAGATGATTTCAAATGACTTAGGTAGCGTTTTTTTTCATCAACTGTTTTTGTTTGACTGTACTTACCCATTATAAACAGGAAATGGATCGATCCGGAATGGTCAAATTACAATGGATCTAACCGGAAAAAATACCTATCATGGATCTTGTAGTGTGGATCATACCGGAATAACCCTCTTGTGTTATTTTTTTATGGTTTAACGTATAGTCGGCACAATCATAAGATTCCGATATGACGTCTGTCATGTATGAACACAAACTAACCTTGTATGGACGTCTTCAATTTACTTATTACGGAAATATATTTTTTTAATTTGAACCGCTGGTAATGATATTATGAAGTGAAGATATTTCGTAGTGAATGATAGGTCACTTTGGTTAAATTATGCAATGCACTATTTACTGTGCTTATACAGTACACAGTTTATATTTATTATCAATGCAGCTTTATAAGTAGGTACATAATATACTTGTGAATCCACCTCCTCTTCGCTTTGGAAAATTGTTTTTATGTTTACAGATAATAAACACTTCTTCCCATTTTTGCAACATATTTTATTGGTACAGTCAGCGTCAAATAGTTAGAGACAATCAGGGTATTCAAATAAATAGACGCAACCAAAAAGTCGATAATATCGGTACAAGCAAAGTTTCCTTATTGTTGACAACAATATAGTCGCTCAAATGGCCGAGACGTTTAAAATGTCATATGCATCGGGTCAGTCATAACACCATAAACATAGTTACAGTCATCTCGTCAATGGTATCCAAGCATTCAAAGCGTTCAAAAATATGGAACATTAGAAAAATAAACTACAATAAACTAAACCTAATGTTATTGGCATGTCGTTCTATTATCTATCATTGTATGTCAATATCTATAATTCAAATCAATGTCAAGTTTAATACTAAGGCAAGTTTGAAATAATATCTATTGATGCATAACTGTATCCGATGTGATCATAGAGATATTACAATAGAGGGCAGAAGCCAGGCTTCAGAGCGTCTTTTGGATAAAAAGAGACGAAATCTTTAGTAATCACCTTTCTCTTTCTGGATCATCGGGATTGGAGAGAGATAGGTAATTACCGTTATCGTTGTTTCTCTTTCTAACCGGGGGCGATTGCAATGTATGGGTATGGCTCACCCACTCTATTGTAATATCTCTATGGATGTGATGGCTTTTGTATTAAATATATCAAAGCAAGCATTGAAGCACCACTTCATTTGACATACATGACTTGCACTTGACATTGAATTAATCAATTTACTTATCGGAAGAAATTATGCACAATGAACTTTATCGCATGTCATTTAAAGTCCATTTTTATTATGTGTTGCTATAATTTTGGCTACTTGGGTGCTACATATTTTTGAATACTTTGGTTCCTTCATAATTTTGAACACTTTGGCTGTTAGGCAACCAGTGGCGTTGTGGTTGTCACGGTATTAATGCCGACTTGGGTGTTATCAAGTATTCGGTGTTGTGAGTGCTCCGATATATTTGTACACGGTAGATGGTCTGAACAATTTGATCGCTTTGGTTGAGCCGTTCTTAATGGTCATCATGAATGTTTCCAAGTATTTGGTAATCATGACTGACATGACGTACTATATGACGCTGACTGTACATCGCTTCTATTGCTCGTAGCATGATGTTATAAAATTGCCCACAGTTTGTTAAATATTTTAATTAGGCATTAGTCCGTAATATTAAACGCAAGTAACTAGCGGGTTAAACGAATTGGAGTAATATTGTTTACTTACTACGAGTATTTAGATAGGTACTTACTTACTTATACGTACTTACATAGGTAAATACTAGAAATTCTGGCGAAATATGTAAACCATTCCTGCTTGTTTTTTATTTGTGTTATTTATAAATTGTTTAAATAATTTTATTTTATTTTAATCAGTTTACATCATAAATTGTGTAAAATTGAACAAATATTTAAGACGTCACTACAATGTTTTATAAGGAGGCTGGATTTATAGTTATGTGACCTCTTGAAACAATTTATGAATCGACCATAATCGATACATTACTATAATCGAAAGTATGTGCTACCATGTCACACCCAAAATACAAATAGTTATAGATTCCTTAATATGTCTAAAGCATTACGATTTTTCGTAACTATTATAAATTCCCGATACATACGTTTTTAAGCCTTTTCCACTCAAATCGGATAATTATTAACCGTTTAATAGTTTCTTCGTTTTCACTAGATTAATGAAATTTCCATTTTAATAACTAATATAATTTCCTCACCTTAACTTACTAGTCAAATTGTCTTATTATCCCTTTCGGTGTTAATCTCAACGCTACATCTGTTTTTACCTGATTTTAAGAAAACAATCAGATGTCGGTTTATAAATTATCGTTCCGAACTTAATTAACGAAACGATTAGAAAGTCTTATTACTTATAATTTATAATCGGTTAAATTTATAAATCGGTTTATTTAATGCATCGATTTTTGTTGTACTTCACTATTGTCACTGTGATGACAGCCTTCATATCGGAATCTTATGATTGTGCCGACTATAGGTATATTAGTTAGTAGCACCGCGCTGCCAGATGTCTCGTTATTGTAGGATGTCCTGATTTTTTACCCAAAATTTATTGTCACGCACGGGTAAAGCTCTTTCCTGATTTTTTATTAATAAACTCAAAAAAAATCACTTTAGCTGAAAATTTTCGAATTGTTAATAATGTCAATTTACAGACTTGGCCATATCGTTTTCACACGAACTATTGATTACTTAGCAGAAAAGTAATGAATATGACGAAATTATTCACCCTACCCCGATTAAGCCCAAGCAAAATGATTAAGCCCAATGTTAAGTTAGTGCTTGTTATATTTGGGCATGTAGAGTAGCCAGTGTTGATTATGTAATGTCAGTGCTTGTTGAGTTTGGGCGTGTAGAGTTAGAAGATGGCTCTATATAAGATTTGATAACTTTTGACAGTGCCAGAATGATTGCCTCGTCTTGGCAACATTTTACATGAAACTGAGCCACGCATTTTGACTACGGTGTTAATAAATGTAAAGTTAGTGGTTATTGAGCTTGGGCGTGTACCGTGTAGAGTTAGAAGCTTGACTCTACATAAAATTTTATAATTTTTGACATTGCCAGAAATATTGTCTCTTCTTGGCAACATTTTACACGAAAATGGTTTTGGGCGGATAGTTTTCACGGCAAATAAGAAAGCAAATTTTCAGATGCTTTTATAAATATGAAATTATGTCCATAACTATACCTATTTTTATTTCTTTTTAAGTGGCGGTTAAATTTGTATCATTTTAGACCTCAGCCTCAATCTATTCAAGAGGTGTTCGTCCGTTTATCTCATATGGCATGGTAACGCAACTCCAGTGCCCGTAGCGTCTCCCACGGCGCCTGCGCAGCTCGCGGCACCAGTACCACGGGATCCACCGATCGCCGTGAGAAGTGTCGCCGGGTCGCGCTTCACGGACTCTCGTTACTCAACAAACCCGCTTTTGTCAATAATTCATTTCTACATAGGTGTTATAACGGTTATAGAGTTCAAAATATATTGTTAGGTAAGATTTTTTTTTCAGGTGAAATTCAAAGTAAATTATTTTTATAAGATAAATATTTATAACAGTTTCAATAATACATATTATGTATAAGAGATTTATTATATTTATTTTATGTTGTTACGGTAGTAACATGCGTATGGGATTCTTCGTCTCTGAACATATTCTTTAAAACTTCGACTTCGCCCGCGCAAATTTTTTTGTTTTAGTTTATACCGCTTTTATCCCAAATTCAAAAATGCTTCCCTCCCTACACTCCCCAAAGAACATGCGTGCTTTCAGCTTCTTTCGTTCACTAGTTTCGGCTGTAACGCTGTGCGTTGTCCGTCAGTTAATTAGTAACTCAGTAACGGAAAAGTGTTACTTATATATATTGATTTGGTTAATTGATGATTACGATAATATCTATCGAATAAGTATATAGCAAAACTTGACACTTTGATGATCAATACACAGTGCAATAAGTTGATAACTAAATTTGGACAATATTTGGTATACCTACTCTGTGCTCTACTTTAAAAAGGTGAAAGCAACTTTAAAAATCATTATTCAAATTATCGTTCACAATCCATTAATGAGTATGACTGCATATCTTATTAGCACGTGATATTTCTCACAGAATTTTCTCACTTGAATGAACTTATCAGCAATCTGTAAGCATTGTTAGGTTTTTGTGTACTCTTTCGCACCCAGTAAACTAGTGCTTATCTTGTTAAACATCTAAATTATATCTTTGGTTAATTGCAATGGTAAAAGTGCTATGTCGACTAGACCGGAAGGTCTAAGGAATTAGAGACTAGATATTTCCTTTGTTAAAAATAAATTATGACCGCTAGTTCAAATTTCTTGAGCGTTTACGTGCTTCTAAGGGCACATTGATCAATATTTAAATTAAAATTTGTTAAGCCATGTCGGTTCAAGTCTTCCGACGGCTATAAACTCTCGACACATGGGCTGGCCACTAAGTAACTCCAACACCGGTCCGCACTGGGTCCGCGTGGTGGAATGTGCTCCTCATGTGGAATAGTCAGCTATGAGGATAGACCCGTCCTTAGTAGTGGCCCATAAATGTATTGAAAGACTACATTTTTAGTCTTAAGACCTAAGCGTGTTATTGGTAAAATGTTACTGTAGGTACTTACTGTACCGATTTTACAACGGTCGTTGCAGCGTATCGCCGAAAAAGCTTAAAAATTGTGAAAATGTATTAAACGCCTGACGACATAAAATTATTATTATTTCGGTTGTGATTTTTTTAACATATGAGTAGGTAAATTATGTTTCCTGATTAGAAAGTAAGTCAGGGTATTGATATTTGTATCTGTATAAAATGTTTATTATTCATAAAGGAATAAAGATAACAATAAAGTCTGGTTTATGAATGACGACCAGGGCACGGCAGTGCCCCCATCAAGTCGAGCGAAAAAGCTTTATTTGTCTCTAAGCTACTTAATTACCTATCAAAGTATGTGCTTATTTTTATATTCAAATATTTGTAATTAATATGCATATTATGCGAGTAAAGTTACATTTATTTGCCTGAATATTATTGGTACAGCTTAAACACAATGGAAACTCATTATAGAATCCGATTGGAAAGAAATGATCATTTTGAGTGGGACTGATAATAAAATGTAAATGAGTTTACAGTGGCCATTGCTTGGGCGTTAACCTGACCTCACTTGGCTGCCACACCATGGATTAGTGACCAATAAAATCTCACAAATAGAAAACATCACTTCAACCCACCTTTGCCTTTAAGGTTCGATTAGCTCTTCGTTAGTTAATATACCACTTTCCATCTAAAAATGTGTTTAACCTTTTCTTTAATAAACTACCTGTCGTACTTTGACTTCACTTTGATTAATTTCTTTATAACTCGCTTATATATTAATATTAGCTTGACCTATGTGTATGTAAGTTATGTTACGGCATCCAGCATATCTATGAAAATGCAATTTCATGACAAACATTTCAGGATTGGCTTCAGTCAAATTCACATTAACATTGTTGAAAGTCATGTTATCTCTATCACTCTTACATTTTCACACTATCCATACTAATATTATAAATGCGAAAGTCTGTCTGTCTGTCTGTCTGTCTGTCTGTGACGTTTTCACGGCAAAACTACCGGACCGATTTGGATGAAATTCGGAATGAAAATAGTTGAAGACCCAGAGTCACACATAGGCTACTTTTTTTTTCAAAAATCAACCCCTAAAGGCTTGAAATAGGGGATGAAAGTTTGTATGAAAAATCTAAACCGCCTGACCGATTTCGATGAATTTTCCCAGGAAGATAGTTGATGACGTACCTTCTTCCCCACTTCCCCGGTTCGCGATATAAACGAATTCCGCGCGGGCGAAGCCGCGGGCAAAAGCTAGTTCGAATATAATTTAATCTAGGGCTTCTCAATGAACCGGAGCCAATGAAACTGTATGCACCTACTTATAATAGAATTACCAATATAAATGTCACATTACCATAATATTATGCATTGCTGAAGAAGCTACCTAGAACTGTTGCAAAATATTGAACAATGGGTGATACGATACCGTGAGAAGTGAATGATGTTTACGCATCAAGGTTCGTTTACACTGAAACTGATTTACATTGACGAGTGCTTCGAGTAAGCAAACTGACGTCTTCTTGTATTCAGGGCCGCAGTAAGCAAGCGATAAAGACATGCACCATAATCATATTATCAGTTTGGTAGTTAAAGCAGGTTCGGATCCCACAGGGATATGATCCCTAACCCAAAATCGAACACATTAAATGAAAAAAATCTAAAAAAAATATCTGTCTCTAGTTACGAAGCATTTTATAGTCTGTTGACATCTAACAATGCTCTTATTAACAACGTTATCCATAAAACCTAGATCTGATAGAGACATCTGAATACTCAACAAAGAACGATGTAGTTTTGATAATCCTAACAAAATTGGACCCCCTCCCAAGTTTCAGTCTGCGTCCATGCCTGAGATAAAGCGACGACGCAGGGGGTGGCAAGGGGGGATGCAAAACGATATTGCACGCGGCCGCTAATGCAGCTAGCGGCGGCACTACTTGTAGCCAAACTAATATTGATCTACATACTGATTTAGCCTGTTGGCCTTCAGTACCGAAACCCGGAAGGATGCTGACAATGTTTTGTATGTAGCGATAGATTTACCTCGACTCATCTTGAATTTAGCATTTGCATTGTTGTTATATTTATATTGTCGACTTACATTATTAATTATTAGGTATTTACCTTTGTTTAATTTATTTGCCTCATTTCGGGTCTCCAATTCAAACCAAGTCTTCCATATACCTACCTACTTACCTACGTGCCTTTGCAGTTTTATCAACAATGCTTTATAATAATAAATTAGGTATTTACCTTTGTTTAATTTATTTGCCTCATTTCGGGTCTCCAATTCAAACCAAGTCTTCCATATACCTACCTACTTACCTACGTGCCTTTGCAGTTTTATCAACAATGCTTTATAATAATAATCAGTTACTTATACAGAGTTACTTTTACCTACGTACCTACTTACAAGTAAATTTTTAGCTCGCATTAATAATATGTTTACAGTTAGATTACAAAATTTAGTTCCTACCCACCTGTACTTTCAAGGAACTGTACCTAGTACTCCTAAGGGTGAATATTGGAGATTTTCCTTTGAGTTTTATTGATGAGATTTCAATGAATATCATAACACTAAGGCCTGAAAGAATTTCTAAGTATTTACAGAACTATTTCCATTATAATTTTGCTGTAATTAATGAAGTAGGCTTCTCCGATAAATCGCCGATAAGTTTGACCATAAATGCACTCAGTTGTAAGGTGTCGATTTGTGAAAGTTCGATAATCTGAGAAATCATTGCGACAGGAACAATAGGCGGCTCAGGTCACGACACGTGATAAATATCGTTCAGTTGTCGGATTTCTTCAAATTCATAACAATGGAGTTACCGTCTAACAGGTAAACATGAATTTCCGCACCTTTACGCGTTTGCGTGACAACGTAACGATCGTTCACAGACATATTAATAGCAGATTCTACACGTCTGTGCGATCGTTATGTAATCCGAGGCGTCTCAGAGCCGTGTAATCGTTTCACTATCATTTTTAACGAAAAAAGAAACAAACGAACGTATAGAACAAAGTATATAGATATGTATAATTTCAAAATAATAATCCCGTACCATCGAAAATCCGTATAAATAAATGTATGAAGAAAAATCACTTTTGTTCATTGTAAATGAAAATGAAACACCGTACGCGTAGGTGGAAAAATACAAAGATGTTTTAAATATCTAGATGGAACATCGAATCCGCGCAAACGTGTCAAAAAATTGTGGCTAACTGTTAGCCACAATTTTTATATAACACATTACGCACACATAGACAATAGACGAACATGTAAAACATCGCCTGCACGCACACATGCTTGATATTGTTGCCTTGTTTTTTTTTGTTTTCATTGTAGGGCGACGCTCAATCTAGATATTTAAAATATCAAAGGAAAAATACTTAGTTATAATCAGAATCAAAATTCACGTGGCTGTGAGGTGATCAGGAATTTGCGGATCATCGCGAATCCGTACCTTTAACTGAAGTCTGAATAATTGACATATTTTGTGTCTCTACGTTATTAGTTTCAAAATAAATTAATATGTATTAGCCAATAATCAAAAAACTTTGAACTGTATACCTAGCTATTTATGTGAATACCATTTGACCGCAGTCTTATTATATTCAAAATATTATTATATTTAATAAAAAATAAGTGTGTAAGATGGTTTTAATAGTACATGTAATTAACTCGAACTTAATGGTAACTAGGTAGGTACGTAAACCGAACATTTTATTAGTAGGTAATTAAAAAAGAACATGCCCAGTATGGCAGTGATCAGACCAAATACGTATATAATTAATATTTTATTCTTATTCTCATACGTTAACTATCCATATCTTTCATATATCGCTTTAAAAAATCGATATTCGGTATCGTGTCTGTACGCTTAGATCTTATAAACATAGAGAACGATTAAAAAATCACATAATATTTCTAAATATTCTAATGTTTTCCAAACGCGATAAAGTGATCATCAAAACAATATTTTATTATAACTACATTCATTTACAGTAAAATATAAGCTATGAATCATCGATAAAAAATCATCATGCGTAATTGAAACCAACAATAGTTTATGGTCAAATAATCAAATTGGCTTTTGGCGCCAAATGCACGCGCAAGACTGATAGCAATCGACACCACTTGGCGTGTAAATGTGTATTGCTCGATACTAACTTGCAGGCGTACGACATAACATTTTATTGACTCAACTCTAGGATTTAACTTCCTCGTTTCTGTTAATGTTTTCACATTAATTCTAAACGTAATGAAGTCTGTCAGGATTGATTCTCAGCTGGGGATGAATTAATTAATCTGTTGGCGGTTTTAATGACACATTCGAGAGGACCATAAAATGAATACCTACGTCCAATAAAAACTTTACAAGCATTTTGATAGTTTTAGAGTAACTATATTTGTACTTATTCCAAATAAAACAACAAAATTTTCCAAAGTCGCTTATTGACATTGACATTCTTCATAAATCTTTTCTAGTGCCAACCATTTATGGACTCGTCTTAAATAGGAAATTAAATTGATTGTTCCAATTTGTATTAAGCTTCACTATGTACTCAACGTCATACAAGTTTATTTTACATTGTACTCGACTTGTTTCCTATATTTGGATGGTCCCTTAACGGTAAACGACTTTTTGACTATAGTTAGTACCTCTTAACACAAAACTGGTTTCGTTTACTACGAGTTACTACGAAGTCAAACAACGTTTTAGTCGTGGCCGGGTTTAAAATTCATCTTATCGCTAAGGTTATACAGTATATTTTTTTTACTTTAGAAAGGCTTCAACGCCTCGAGGGAAAGAGACAGTGTGATGTTTTGAAGAGAGTGAACAAACCGGATTGGTATGGTACTATGGGGTCTACGATACGATGTGGGCACATGCTGCTGTCGTGACTTTAGCCTTTATAATATTGGTGAGGAGCCTTTGAGCTTTTTGCATACAACATACATACAAGTAATCTAACAGAAGCGAGAATTTATAATATACTTAATCCATTAAGTCGATACTGTATAAGAAAAAAATCGATTAAGTCCCAAATCGGACTCGATGCTGTTCCGTTATGTTTTTTTAGTTTCTTATTGATTTTGATGTCATTCATACAGATTTTTGTAAAGTATCAATGATGATTGAAATGAGAATTTCTAATTAAAACTCTTGGGAACTCCCCTTTTTACGAAGTCTGTTAATACTGTTTTTGTCCGATGTTATTTGCAATGTAAGTTGTAGTTGTCTTCTTTAGTCGGAACGCGGCGGTGGTGCTAGATGTTAAATAAATCTTATAATCATATTATTTTCAAAAAACGAGTTTAATAACGATCCTGGTTGTTAGCATCAATTCAAACGGCTTCTTTTTCTCAAATAAAAAAGTTCTAAATTGGTTTTTTATGAGCGTAAAGGGTAATAGGGAAAAAGGGCCGTTAAAGTCAATTTTCATCCCATTAATTGAATATGTAGGACGTAGGAATAATAACATTTATTCCTTAATTAACTATAAAATATTAAATTCTTGACTCTACTGTTAGTAGCTGTGTAACTGTAGAACCCACGTTCTCACGATAATTTAATGTTGATGTTTCGATCTAGTTTGTCCTGTGTATGTTATGATATTTTTAATCTAAACATTGCAGATTAATCTTAATATATAAAACTCTTGCGTTACTGGTGACTGACAGATAACGCACAGCCGAAACTACTGAACGGAAGAAGCTGAAATTCAGCATGTATGTTTCTTGGGGAGTGTAGGGGAGCACTAAGAGAGGATTTTTGGAAATTCCACCCCGAAGGGGGTGAAATAGGGGAGTGAAGTTAAACGAATACCACGCAGGCGAAGCCTGCGGGCGGAAACTAGTCTATACTAATAATATCAAGTAGAAGAGTTTGTTTGAACGTGCTAATCTCAGGAACTGCTGGTTCGAATTTCGAATTGAAAAATTCTTTACGTGTTGAATAGTCCATTCAATGAGGAAAGCTATAGGGTTTATATTAATTTATTTTATTAATATCCCGTAACGATCAATAGGAGCGGAGCAAAAAGTTTCCCGAAGGGAAGCGAGGACGTCTACTATAATATATATCGAAGGACAGTCAGCGCCTGCCAGGTCACCTACATAGTATAGGATATAACTTTCTGGTGTCCATCAACTACCAATGAAATTGTAGGCAACCAATTTTATTTTATCGTTATTTAATAATTCGGTCAAATGTATCGGCAATACACACGGTAGCTCTACTTCCACAAAAAATACATTGAATATACCTATTGTATTTTACGATGTAAGTATTCAATCATGTAAGTATTATTCAATTTTATGTAACAAGTATCCGAGCGATGTGTGTATTAGTGATGTAACGAATGTCATTTTTTGAACATTCGCGAATGCGAATGCGAATGCGAATATCTGATTTCGATATTCGCGAATGCGAATGCGAATGCGAATATTCAGTTTTTTTTTATTTGAACTTAATTTTCTATGCGTGATCCATTTGCATCTTTCTCCGAAAACTAATTAATTGATTAGAACTCAACTGACTAAAGTTTCACCCCGCTAGAGGGCTGTTCAAGTATAAGGTACGTCGTAAGCAATTATTTTTTATAATTTTTAACTTTATAAAAAATCACACTAGAAAGGAAAGTAGATTGGCGGTAGAAATCTCAAAATAGCGTTTACTCGCTTAGAATTCATTATTTTTGATGTCCGACTCTTGATCATAAATCTATTTGCAATTTGAGAAACGCCGGAATAGCGTTTGATTCGAGCATAGAAAAGCGGGCAAAGCCTATGTATATATGCATTTAATTAAAAGTAGACAAAATTATGCAGAAAATGCGAAGAGTTGTAAAAAATATTGGCCTACAAACGTAATCACCAACCAGACCCGCCCACCCCTCATTTAATAATTACTTAAATTTTTGCCATTTAATTTTTTTTAGGACTTGTAGTTTTTCTGGAAATTGCGATAAACCGTTTTTTACCCTTAAACCCCCCTCAACCTCTTCCCGACCTCAGATACTCCGTAAATTATTTTTCCTTTTATTTTTGTCATGTTTTCTTACTTTTCCAATAGATTACATCCAGTTACTATTTTTTTTTACTTTTGACCAATTTAACGGCTTCGGCACTCTAATAATCGGTTCTGCATGTAGAAATCAACTTCTAAACTCGTACTTATGGCGTTGATGTAATGTTTATTATTAAGGTGATATCCTGTATTATGACAAGAGAACTACAAAGTACTTTGACGGGTTAGTTTTCATGTCAAAGGAACTAAACTAAAATATCAATGAAAAAATATTGAATTTTGTTTTTTAAATCCTTTTTGTTCTTCTACGAAAAAGATATTAAATAAACTGTTAGCTTTCAAATGAGACATCTTTCGGCCTCCATAGAGGAAGGGGCAAGAGAGAATTTGGATAGTGATGTGTCGATATAAAATACCATATTTCATCCCCCTTAAATCTCCGACACTTGTGACAAGACACATTGTATACTTCTTACTTTTACATTTTTGTTGTCATTTCACAATATAGTGGCCGAGAACGTGACAAAACTTCTTTGGTGCATTTAAGCAGGTTTGTCGTGCACTTAATCCATTATTAAATAAAGGATTTTTTATATGAATAAATATGTCTACATTATCATAAAGAAATAATTTGTAAACAAAACAATACCATAAAAAACTACCTATTATGAATCGAAAAACATCAAAAATGTTAACTGCTTCTTAAGCGTCCAAAGTGAGGGTAGTTGAAATAATATTGACGTATACCTCGAAAACTAGACGTGATGATACCACATAATGTTTGGTATTATAATATTATGTTTGGTACTTTTTATCAATGACTTGTTACATACCTATTAATTGCATCCAACAGTTAAGCGGGTACCAAAATCGTGTAACGCAGTGTTATTTTTAATTTCTTCTGGTGTAGTTCAATATTCGCAAAATATTCGCATAAATTTTGCGAATGCGAATGCGAATGCGAATATGGAAAAATGATGCGAATATTCGCGAATGCGAATGCGAATGCGAATATTCGTTACATCACTAGTGTGTATCTTTATAGTCTGTCCTCGAAGTCATTACGACGGACTGGCGCCAACAGCATTAGCTGAGATTTATTTTATACTTAGTAATTCCATAAGAAACTGGTATCTAGTGTTACAATAGCTTTACAATAATATTTCTCGTTATTACACATCAGTGGGAAATCGTAAAAAAAGACGTGTGGCACTCGGAGACTGCCGCGGTAAAGCTATTGCATATCATTATATATAAATTAACAAAACAAAAAATAATACTGCATTTGTGATAATAATAATAAAATGAATGTATATAGAGTAATAACTCATTTTCTTTCACAATTTTTTCGTGACTTTCTTCATTATTAAATGCACTTTGTTTATTCATATTTAAAACACTTTGTACACAAATTATACGAGTACAGATATTCACTGTTTTACAGTGGGCCAAGAAAGTGGTGTACCAGTTTTCATTTAGTTGCCTAGTTATCAAAAGTTACATCAATGTTCATAGGCAATATCACTGAAAGAGACGCATAATAATGACGTAAGCCTAATTGTTAAGAATACGTACATCATAACGACACATTATAGGTGCATTTTAATCTTTATTAGAAACGGATAATGCATAAGATTTAAATATTCTGAACAAAAGCATAAGAACTATTTCAGTTGACAAAATAATTCTTTTTAAAAAGAAAATTGACATTTGACATTTAAGTCCTACAACGATCTTTTGGCGCGTGAATGACGTGTGGGTGACAGAGACAGTGCCTTACAGTTTGCCTTGCCTGTATGGCACTGTCTCTATCACCCTCAAGTCATTAATATAGTGTCATTATTTTATGTCATGTTATTATTTTGTATGTTTTAAATCTAAATACGCGATAATTCGACTATTATGAATACATGTTGTCGATTCCAACGCCTTATTTAATCCAGATCTACATGTAATTATTCTTAAAACACCGAACCGACGGGGCGAAAATCAAATGTTTGACAGGTAAGATTTGTATGGGAAATTAAAATTTTCATTTTTTTAATATTCATATTTTCATATTTTCTCATCGCTGCAACCTTCCCTGAACTTCCACGAATATTTCAAGACTAAAATAGCCAAATCGGTTTAGCCGTTTGTAACGTTATAAAGGGAAAGAATAAATAAAAGAATTTTTAAGGAAATAAAAGATTTACTTCTCTTTCTTAGTGGGTCACAAGTCACAATAACACTGTATAAAAATAAGCGAGTTAACCAAGAAACAGTCACAAAAGAAAGTCACTTAAAGCAAGGGAGGGGAGACGACCTGGAGTGTTCTCACAGGCGGAGGCGGAGGGTCGGAAGCACCGACTCGAACGGTGGAGGCCGGCGTGTCTCTCGATAAGATCAGGTGGTCGGGAGGCGTAGAGGCTGGTGCGCTACCACGCGCACAAGAGGGTAGCGCGACCCTGGCGCACAGCACTGCGCGCGGAGCCTCCCGACGTAGTCGACGGCAGCAGGTCCAGGGGCGCTCCAAGCACGCGCCCGACCGGAACGATATGTGAAACGAGATAGATACGCACGCGACCGCGAAACAGGGACACGGGTCGGCCCTGTGTACGCCACCGAATCTGAAAGACCTCGCCCGAAGAAGTCTTCCGAACACTTCAATGTCTGTCTCCACACTGCCCTATTGACCCGATTTCTTCAATCTTCGAGGGCCGGCGTTCTTATCTGATCAAATTTTGAATTTTTAAAATAAGTAAGTCTATGGCTAGCCGCACACACGCAATATTATTGTCAATATTAAGAGTATTTTCAATAATATTGCGCGTGTTCGGATTGTATTGTCATATTGTTCAATATTATTGCGGATTTCCAGAAATTTTGAAATAATATTTTCAATATCAGGGGGAGGCAGGGTATTGTCAATATTATTGTGTGTTTGCGAATGGTATTGCAATATTTTAGTTGATCGGGAGCTTTCAACGAGGGCGTACATGAGATTTAAAAAAAAAATGGAATATGAAGACAGCTTCGATAGTGTTCCTCCCTGATAAAGAAAAGAAAAGAACTTTGGAATACATCGTCAAATGATTATCGTGATAAAATGAAAAGGAATATTGCACTAGACAAGTTATTCGTCATTTATAAAAAGATTTTTAACCGACTTCTAAAAAGAAGGAGGTTCTCAATTCGACCGTATATATGCTTTTTTATGTTTGTTCAGCGATTTTTTCGTCGTTTATGGGCCGATTTTGATGATTCTTTTTTGTTGTAAAGTAGATATGCGCAGTGGGGTCCTTTTAAAATGATGGCATCTCGGAGAAATCGAGGGCAACTTTCGAAAATTGTAGGGACGACTAGTGTGTTTGTTAATGTTTTCATAAGTACATGAAAGCGCTACAATTTCATAAAGGTCTGGAGTCGATCTGATGAAGCTGAAAGACAGTGAAGAGAACTCCTCAACGATTTACTGTAGTTATCTAGTGTTTGGGCTTGATTATTTTGTAGTGACGAGAACTTTACACCTACATGTTGAATTAAGTGTCATCTGGCGAGTAGTTTTTGAGTTATCTCTGCTTATCGAGGTTGAAGTCGGTTAATTTTTTGTAAAAAGCAATAATTATATTTTATAAATTCTTTTCGCATCCAGTCTTTAATCCATCGTTTCTTTTTCGATTGGTTTTTGTTTTCTAGCAAAGATAGTATGTTAAACAAGAATGCAGCTTTTTTCTTTCTGTCCATTTCACAAAACACTTCCGCGCAGTTCGAGGATCTATACAGGATTGAACCAGTTGTTGTTAGTTTATATTGGCAATAATATTTTGCAGTATGCGGGACCTTATATTGATAATTATTATTGACAATTTTAGTTTGCCAATAGTATTGCGTGTGTGCGGCTAGCCTATGGCTAAAGAATTTATAAAATATAATTATTGCTTTTTACAAAAAAATAACCGACTTCAACCTCGATAAGCAGAGACAAACTCAAAAACTACTCGCCAGATGACACTTAATTCAACATGTAGGTGTAAAGTTCTCGTCACTACAAAATAATCAAGCCTACTATAAACTACAGTAAATCGTTGAGGAGTTCTCTTCACTGTCTTTCAGCTTCATCAGATCGACTCCAGACCTTCATGAAATTGTAGCGCTTTCATGTACTTATGAAAACATTAACAAACACACTAGTCGTCCCTACAATTTTCGAAAGTTGCCCTCGATTTCTCCGAGATGCCATCATTTTAAAAGGACCCCACTGCGCATATCTACTTTACAACAGAAAAGAATCATCAAAATCGGCCCATAAACGACGAAAAAATCGCTGAACAAACATAAAAAAGCATATTTACGGTCGAATTGAGAACCTCCTTCTTTTTAGAAGTCGGTTAAAAATCTTTTTATAAATGACGAATAACTTGTCTAGTGCAATATTCCTTTTCATTTTATCACGATAATCATTTGACGATGTATTCCAAAGTTCTTTTCTTTTCTTTATCAGGGAGGAACACTATCGAAGCTGTCTTCATATTCCATTTTTTTTTAAATCTCATGTACGCCCTCGTTGAAAGCTCCCGATCAACTAAAATATTGCAATACCATTCGCAAACACACAATAATATTGACAATACCCTGCCTCCCCCTGATATTGAAAATATTATTTCAAAATTTCTGGAAATCCGCAATAATATTGAACAATATGACAATACAATCCGAACACGCGCAATATTATTGAAAATACTCTTAATATTGACAATAATATTGCGTGTGTGCGGCTAGCCTAAAAAGGTTGGTAGATTATATGTACCTACAGAATAAATTTAAAAAAGCAAAGACTACAAAGACGTAAGAATCAGAATTACATTGACAATTATGTCACCAACGTAAACAAACATAAAAATCAAATTTAAAGTTACAGAAATTCATCAAAATAAAGAAGGAATAAGTACTAAAACATTATAGAAGGTAACATTTACAATTTATAAATAGTCCTAGAAGTGAAAAGCCAAAGGAATAATTACATAAATTATCAAAAGTAGTCAATATAAACATTTCACAATTTCAGCAGATATAAAGTAAAATACAAGTAATAAAGCAATAAACGAAGTAATAACCAAAGGCAAGGATATATAAGGAAGGAACTAAAGAAGGATAAAGAGGACAAAGAATAAGGAAGACATAAAAGGAAGTAAAGAAGTAAATATTACATATATACTACACGTTATAAAGTAAAAGTTAGTTAACTCCATTGAGTACTTTAGTACATAATATCTCAATGGTTAACTCAGTTAAAAGTTCTGGTATTTATCGATGTGTGGGTGCATAGACATAGTAACTATGTCTGTGTGTAGGGTGTAATAAATTTTCGTTACGAAATTTTTGCATTCGGTCCCCGCGCCCAAGGCCCGCGATAAAAGCTATGCAATAGCTTAAAAAATATCGTGTAAGTTTAGGTGTTATAGCTGTAGAGCGGTTTTTCAGATTACCGCCTTAGCCTTAGCTTTAGTTTCGCCGTAGCCATAGTTTACTAAGTTAGCAAATGTTAAATTAAAGACAATTTAAGTTTCCAACCTTTGATGTTCTAAATATCTAGATGGAACATCGAATCCGCGGAAACGTGTCAAAAAATTGTGGCTAACTGTTAGCCACAATTTTTATATCATTACGCACACATTAAGCACACATAGACAATAGACGAACGGTTAGACACTTCTCACACAACGCTATTTATGAGCTACGCGACTGCAACGCAATCCAAAATTTGTATGTATCTGACACTTTTCACTGACAGAAGTCGCATCGTGTCAGAGTGGCAAAGTGTCAGATACATACAAATTTTGGATTGCGTTGCAGTCGCGTAGCTTAAAAATAGAGTTGTGTGAGAAGTGCCTTAAACATCGCCTGCACGCACACATGCTTGATAATGTTGCCTTGTTTTTTTTTTGCTTTCATTGTAGGGCGACGCTCAATCTAGAGATCTAGACATTTAAAACATCAAAGTATTCAACCTATTTTTACTGACGTTATAATGACGCTTATCGCTGAAAACATTACGTAGCTGGAAATAAGTATTAACATACAGCTATTATATTATTTCCGAGTCATACATCACTCTCAGCACGTGATGGAGAATGCTTATTCCTCAGTCAACTGCGCATTGATAAATCGTTGATTGTATGTGCTTATTAACACATTCTCTTTAATTACCCGCTTGGCTAGCTCAGTACTACACGTTAATGACATGCCGTGGTCCAAGCGCTGAGAAGGCCATTTTTTACAAGTTCAATTCCTTCTGCGTTATTTCATGTAAGGAATGTCTGTTATGGACTGGGGCAATTAATATAAGGCTTCGTCGCTAAAACGTTCAAGGGATGCGTGTGACGACACATCTTTTTAAATATGTATAATGAGCATCATAACTTACCGTATTGATTTTTATAAAATTAAATTTTTAAGATATGATTTTGTTATTAAAGTATATTTATATGATTTTTAACCAAAAAAAGGAGGTTCTCAGTTGAGGTATATAATATATGCTTTTTTATGTGTGTTCGCGTATAACTTCGTTGTTAATGAGCCCATTTTGAGTCTTCTTTTTTGTTGGAAAGTAAATATTTCAAGGATAATACTTACCATGATAAGGACACCAGGCTCTAATATTGGCATCACAGAGTAATCGAGGAAAGCTTTCGAAAATGGATGGTGTGACTAGTGCGTTTGTTAATGTTTTCATAAAATATTTTAAAGTACTTATTACAATAAAATGAAGGTGTAGAGTCGATCTGATGATGGAGCCGAAAGACAGCCGAGGGAACTTCTCAACGATTTACAGCAGTTACTGACCTACCTTGTATTTGGGCTTCATTAATTTGTATTGATGATTTTAGACCTAAAAGTGGGTTGTGATTGTTATTTTGAGTTAATGTACAAATGTCGAAGTTGATGTCGGTTATTTTTTGTGTACGAAATTAATTAAATCGTAAGATATAAACATATTTCAGTTCAATACTCAGTTTCAGGCATACCTACCTTATTCCTAAATAATATTAAGCCTCTCTGATAAGGTCATTAGTAATGAGTCTTTAGACGAGCGTATTAGTTAAAGCTCAATATCATATTTATACCGTATAATATGAGTCATTTAATAATATTACGATCAATGGACATTACATGGAAATTGCGTATTAAAATTAAGGCCCGTAATTTACAATCAAAAAACTCTAATGGACAGTTACTATGATCAATCAAAAGATTTTGGTTAGTACGAGGGTACCAATTCTTTCCTTAACTAGACAAGAGTATGTAATTGGTACATCGATTACTGAGGAATGAAAATAGTCTCGCGCCGCCGAGATAAGTCTGTCAGCGGGTACCCAACATATTTGAATGACGCAAGACATTCCCGTTATAGAATCCCGTAATTCCATTTTCAAAAAGATTAGCGAAGGGTATTAATTTTACTAAGTAAAGGAGTTAGTTAATTAGTTTATGCTACGTAAATATTGTATCGCTCCTGAAGTGATGAATTTAATTTAGGTGCTGCTGCTTAGTAAGACCCGTGGCGTTTTGTAGTCATTTTTAATTAAATCACGGGGCGGGGGCAAGTTTCTTAAATTAACATTAAAGTTTTCACGAAAAAAAAACCCAAATGAAACAAAATCAATGGATTCTACACAGAAAAAAAGAGATTGATAGTTCATTTTGTAATCACAATATATTGTTTTTTAATGTTTTTGCTGTATAATATTGTGACATTATTGCACCTTAGCTTTTTCTTGTTATCCTGTTTTATCTGGGTAAAATTTGGCCACTGTAGCACCGCCTATTTTAAACTGCTGCCCATTTTCATCTCATCTGTGTTGTTTTTTACGGGCGTTAAGGGATTGCGAGCGTGAAATTAAATTATGATTCAATACAGATTGTATTAAGGCTTAACACGGAATTCGGGTCCGGTATTGTGTTCAGATTCAATTTTGAATACGATTTTAACACTTATTAAAGTTAAACTATAACGCACAACCTACAACTAATACTTCCGGTGCTGCTCTTGGAAATCGCATTATATGAAAAACATTATTCAAATGCATTATTCGTTCAGTATACAATTATTCAGTTCAGTTCAGTATAAAATAACTTACAATATACAACCAACCTATATGTGTGAGCTTCAGTGGGAATTATACACGGAATCGATTTAAAACAGGATCGATTACGTGTTTGATAACACCTTAATATGAATTCCTTAAAAATTTAAAATTAACAAAGTACTTAACTATCTAGTCTAGGAATTGTACCTATAAATGTACATTTCAATGGTAGAGTCATAAAGTGTTCATAAAAATAAACATTTCAATATGGCGTGTAGATATGACTATTCGTTCGTCGAATAATGTGTGTTAATATGCGACATATATTTTTAATGAAACAAACATATGAGTTTCTGATTTTACACATGATGTAAACATGCCTTTGTGAACGAAGGATTCAATACTTAATATCTATAGGTTCGTAAGTACATTGTTCGTAAGTACGGGTCTCTACAACGAACACAGAGCTACACTTAGCAATTACTACAAGCCTATTAATTACGTAATCTCAGTCTTAGTCAGTGTTGCGAGACCAGGCTATTATTACTTACAACTAATAGAACTACAGTTGTTGAAGCACGTGTATGCCTGGACAAAGGAAGCTTAGTCCTTTGTTCGAAAGTTTAACAATACATAACATTTATTGTACTCTGAAGATTAAGGTATTCTAAATATAAACTTATTAGAAAATTTCTACTCTTCATCTTCACATGGATCAGTTTCACGGAATCGACTAATAGTTTCATCAAATAGGAGTATAGGCTCTTTGGGTTCCGAGTACTGTATTGTCTCTGCAGAGAAAATCATAGCATTTTTAAGTATGTAAGATTCTGCAGCAGTACGTTCCCTTAATCATTAAACTCCAACGACATGAATTCATGTCACGAATGCCATAGTACGTTCACTTCGCTGGAATCCAAAGGTACTATCTAATCTAATACTATCTATCATGAACCATCAATAAAAATGCGTTTTTGATGAGTAATGACGTATGACGTGCATATTATGATGTGTGTGTTATGCAGTACCGTTGTTGATTTAGTAGATCGTTACAATGATGCAAAGGAAATTGATTTTTTCACGTATACATAATAACAATTAACATATCAGCTAGCGGTGCTGTGAGAATATTTGTTCGTTATCCAACAAGTTTCATGGCCAATAACTATTGGTAAATAGCCGATGTGGGTGTTTTATTTGCGTGCATTCTGCTCTTAAATGCCAGTCGTTTTAGGTGTGGCCTTCTCTGGATTATTAAATACTCAATACTTGTAATGCTAATTCTATCCAAATTTTTGAGTAGATACGCTTATTTCTATAGTATTAAATTTCCTAATATTTTGACATAAAACTTCAGGAATAGGTATACAACATGCGATGCTCGAAAACAATGAAAACTGCTTTTACTACATTTATGAAATTTATATTTTGTTAAAATTACAATACTAAACTTACTTACAACCGGTGAATTCATCGCTTCACCTCTGTGCATATTATCGTACAAAATCAAATGCATCGAATAAAATATAGCTGTGGGGGATCATTTCAAAAAAATGGCAAGGTGCAGACAAAATACGAGACGAAACACCTCAATATCTCGAACACAACACGTCGATAGAACCTCCCCTCGGTTTGGACCAACTTTTTTCTTACATCCACCTGCTCCGATCACCAAAAAAGTAGGAGCTTAGCACGTAATAGGTTTATTTTTCGAAAAAATTCGACGTGCTTCAGCGCATCTATTAGGGATTTATGTTAGAAGCTTATCTGTGTAGGTAATAATTTATTTAAAGCCAGGTAATATATTATTTCGTTGACAGGTAATAACACTGTCATAAATGTAATAAGTACCTACCTACCTACAAAACTACTACGTAAAAAAATTACTATGCAAAAAAATCTATTTTTTTATAACTTTTGATATAGATAGATACAACAACTATAAATATAATTTTATCAAGACAAAATTCTCAAAGCGTCGACTGGTTCATTTCCCGCCACAGTCCAGTCGACTGGTCTCTAATAGTATATTATTATTCTCGCGACGTCACAAAACAAAATGGCGGGTTCAAAACTAAAGCCTCCGGTCCGTAGGGCTGTTGCCTGTTGCCGGTCGTAGCCGCGCGCGGCGTTGGGCTCGTTTAGTTCCGTACTACGCCGCATCTCCGCCGGCGCTGGCGTCGCCCGCTGCGTACGCGCATCGCTACACTCCCACGTACGGTCTCCTTTTGTAAACACTACTCAAATCCGCCGCGTGCGAACTTTTCAGTTTTCCCATGCACATAAGGATTGTTGACAAAATGAAAGTGTTGTGACGAAAACTGTGTTGTGAACATTATCAGGATTATACGAAACGAAATGACGAAAACGAAGATAACTAAAAGCAGCGCTCTCTTTCACAGTGCTAAGGTAAGGCTGCATTAAAGTTTGTTTTTGTACTATTTTATGACTTAACCATACAATAACTGGGCATTAATTTCAAAGACCATGGTAAAATATAATCAAATCATCCAATTTTAAGGACTTCTTCAATTTGTTATGAAGTGAGAGTTGTTTATGTTAATGCCCCGTTTAGTTTTGAGGTAGTGAAGTACCTTATGTAACTAAAACTCACACTTTTCTATGTACCTTTTATAAACCTGTAACACAAAACCTGTTTGATGTAAGAAGAAAGCTCATTATTTGTCCGAATGTCCGGATAAAGCAGCGCCGTGTAGGGTAATTCGATCCAGGCCGGTTCGCGCGAGGCCTTCGTGAATCTTGATTCTCGAGTCCTCCTCCCGCGCTCCTGTGCCCTCCCTGCCTTTTGATTTAAACGAAACGACTTTCAGTATATGGAATAACGACAAAGCATTTTTGAATTTAGAACCTTATTCAGTTGTTAATGTTATGTTATGAGTTGTCATTTTAGCAAGTTTTTGAATTTGGAATCAAATTAGGTCCGCATTTCTGAACAAGAAGTTACCACTTTATTATGTTTTTGAATTAGGAAGTAAATTCAGTCTGCATTTGCAAATTATGAGTTATCAAGTTATTCTGCAAATTAATTACCTACATAATAGCGTACAATACGTGTGAAGCCGCTATATTTTATCATTCGATAAGGACATTAGCATATTGCATATCATAAGCTCTTGTTACAAGTCAATTAATATCGCAAGATACGTTGCAATAGATGTTTGATATTTAATAAGGTAGAGCCACCGCAAATGAGGCTTCTGCGACATACTTGCAAGAGACCGAAGACGGCAATCTGTCAATTTTGTCCAATCGAGGTTTTTGTATAGCGAAGTAGGAAGTTGTAAGTAATGTTATCAACTTAATTTTACTTTCTTTTAATTCATTTCGCAGCATATTTAACAATCTTTGTAAAATATGAGACACTGCCACAAAATGAAGATTTTATGTACAATTAAATGAAAAGTGCTTAATACCGTCTTTAATCGTAGACGTCACATTCACAGATACAGTTTTAAGTTAGCTGTGTACCTAGTAGTATTATACTAACGGTATACTCTTGTTATTGTCAATTCTATTGACCACAAGTTTGTTACTACTTGGAATATATACCAGTAGAATCTTTTGTATTTACATACCCGCAGACGTGGTTCGTTTCTAAAACGCGCAGTAAAAGACATCAACGAGCACGAGCGAGACAAACATAACCCAATTGCGTGTGCAAAAGCAGGACGGATGTTGCCTATAGCAATTTTGTTTATAGCTCGGACGTAATTATATGGACAGGGATTTCGTGCACAGGTACGTTTTAATGCAGGTAGTGGCCATCGCATGGTCGGATGAACTCCCTACTTTAAAGCAAAAGGGATGCTCAATTTGAATGGGGCAGTTCGACTGAGGGAATTCAAAACGCATCGGCCATTTAACTTAGGGTCTTTCGTTTCAGACAGTGACTGCTAGTGATCCATGAATCGTTACAATAACTGTCATTTACTACCAACAGTTCAAGCGTCTTAAAAATCGAACACTTCCGGACATCGAAATCGGGCTGTTTTGATTACAAAGTTTGATGAGGTAAATTAAAAAAAATTAAACTTCCAAAATTAAAATTAGAACAATACTACTTATAATGCAAATTTGGTATAATTAAGTAAACGCAACAATCAAGCTGGTTCCATTCGGGTGTCCAAGAGTGGGAGTATACTTTATTAGGTCTAGCTTTACTGAGAAGTCGTTTACGGTTTTGCGCAAAGCATTACCTGTCCTAATTCCCTTTTAATGAGCGTAGACTCACAAGCTGATAGGTGACGCGTAAAAACCAAATTGGTTCTCAGAATGTGGCCCACACGTTGACCGGTTCTCAGTGGCCAGTCACCAAAGCCCCAACGAGGTATCATCTCTTTCACTTGACCTTTATATTCGGCCTCCCAATTCAAAAGTGTTTAAGAATACAATTATTTTCGACATAAAAAGGTACAATTGAAAAATTTTGTACTTTTTTCGTGTATGGAACCGACAAACGACCTGTTGAGTGATGGTAAATGGTCACCGTCGCCCATTATGAAAGTGTATTTGAGCAGTAAAGTATGCCAAATCCATCAATAAACGAGTTTGTCATTTAATCTAGGTGGAAGTAGGTATTAAATTTTCGAAGATTTCTTCTGAGAAATTATTAAGTTCTGCTCCCGAAACATATAATTAGGAAACGTTTTCCAGTACTTATTTTTGTTTTACGTGTATTTTAACATGAAATAACGAAATGTAATACCGGTTTTTATTTTAAGTTTTAGTTGTAAATTGTGCGTAAGTATCCATTCAAGTAACAAGTTAAGACAGACAATAATTATTACTTTTCGATGCAGACATTCAAAACTTTGATAAGTATGTATATACTTGGCAGAAGCAATTTATTTTTGTTTAAAAAGCCGACAAAAGGGACGACTCTGTTGGTCGCTGCAAATTAAACAGCATTATCGAAAGCATCAAGTTAAAAACAGGGGACGCTTATCATCACAGGGTCTCCGACCATCTGAAACACGGAAAAAACAATCATGGTTGGTTCTATAATTCTAAACGAAAATAGTAGGCTAGCAAGGCATATATGTATAATAACGCTACCATGGTTCATGACTGCTGTCGGAACTAAAGTGGATCGTTCAGGGAGGTTCGAAAGGAATCGGTGCTCTACGACGTCCTCTGTTTAACAGATTGCATAATAAAAAAGGAAAATAAAGCTGTAGGTACCAAGAGGGGACAAAACACACTTACAGTATTTTTTGCAGAAAATGTGTAGAATATATTATGTTATTGAACAGAATTGATGGTTTACATTATACTATTTATTTAAGAAAGGTACCTATTTTAGCCTTAACTTAAGCAATTACTAGTGGATCTGAAATTCTTGATATAGACGAGCTTAATAACAGTTTCACTAATATGATTGCACCTTAATTAATTTACTAATTTAACTACACTAAATAATTCAATTCTCTGAATCTAAGAATTTAGGTCGGTTCTCCTACTTCTGTCGTAGCGGCATAAAATGAATGTGATACTAATGTACAGACCTACCATGACATACGTTTGTGTGTAGGTAAGTACGTCGTTTAATAGGTTGTATCAATTATAATTATTGTATTTCAAAACCATCGTCAGAAATGTGAACGATAAATAATTTATTACTGTCATTATAATTAACTTCGGCTATTAGGCCCAGTTTTTTGTATATTGCGCAAGTGCTTACTCATAAAGCTACGTCTTAAATAATTATAAATTAAATACCAGTTTTTGTGTACCTACAGATATTAATAAATTAATAAATTACCGCGAATAAAAAAGTTTAATATGTTATAAAATCATATTATTTTATTTTTTATGTCATTAAAGTAAGCCTGAAAAAATATTAATTGAATTATACTGGTTATTTTTCACGAAAATTAGATAAATTTTGTCGTAATCAGTAATTGTGAACATTATTTAATGAAGCGAGAATATGGTAGTAAAATATTAGTAATTTGGATTAAACATAAACACAGATGTTGTAGTTAGAATACAAAGTGAACTGATGGGCCGAAAGTTATTAATACATAATTTTAGGCGAGCCATTTCCGCAAGGGAAGTGTCCTTCTATATTTTGATTTAAATCTACATCCGCCTGCACGCTCGTATAATGGGCGACGAAACTAACATCCATGCATTGGAAATGCATGTACAACTGTCCTCTACCACACAAATTATAATACTACACGAATTCAATAAAAAATTTAATAATTACCCACAATTACCGATAATCTTTTATATAATCTGCACTTACCTATTGGAAAAAAATGTTTTATTTTCATTTTAAAATTGCTAAGTGTTACAATCAAAAATATTATATCTACAAGTAAAAACTTGTAAACAACATCAAATGCAAACAAAAAAATTAAATTTTCATAAATGTAATGTTCTGTCTCTGGTGTGTGAGTAATGTGATCTATCTCATTAATGAAAATGCCCATTTAGTGCTAAGTATCAGATTTTCACTTGTGCCAGGAAAAATAATTGTTACGTAAAAGCTAGCTACGATAGTCTTCCCACGCGAATCAAGAGCCGACAAATCATGCTTCTTGCCCCGATTATGAATTGAATATATTTGATGCATCACTGCGCTCCCCGGCTTTCATTAAAAACGTGTGTAAACTGACCCTCCATTCATTACATTATTTCTTTAGCTCGAAAAAAGTTGTGCTCAGCAAAACACTTTACTTCTCGAAAGGTGTTACGTAAGACTTATTACCGTGAATAATATGGAAAGAAATGTTGTTAGTAATGTAAAACAAATGATTTGCTTCTTGAGTCTTGGTGTACCTAGTACCTACTCTTCGAAAGTACCTAATGAGAGTTTTGATGACGGCAGAAAATTTAATCGTGTTACAGAATTTAACACAGGACCATTTAACGCTTTACCGGCTTCATCGTTTAAAATGCTATTTGTAGAAAAGGTACACTTTGCATTTGATGTTTGTAAAAAATGCACGTTTTCAGGACAAAGTCCATACCTTGAGTTAAAAAAAAAAACAAAAATAGAATCAATGATTAAATAATAAGAAATATAAATAATTTAAGCAGCAGTGGTAAAATTATGATGGTAATAATACATTTAGCGGAAAAATAGTTTTGATATCTTCAGCAGTTTGTTTTCTTCGGCAAAAGACATTAAATAACGTTTGAAAACTATTATTCGATTATGATATTTTCACAGTTACTCTTACTTTAACAGTTTAGTTCTCACATGAGTCACAGCCACTCTCCTCTATATTATGTGGTACACTGCAATAACGGATGTCCTGTTAGAACAACTTATATAACGCATACATAATGTTATTGATATCTCGATTTTACGCTAATTTGCAAGTGATCGTGTGTAAAATTCTTGGAATTTTAAACTGCTGAATATTTAAATGTGTTAGAACAAAGATGAAAGGCTGATATAGTTAAAAAAGATAAAAGGTAATTTGATGCTTTGTGTGGAGAATAACAGTATTGAATGAAAGAGTTAGGCGTTTCGCTGACTACGAGTAAAATAAATTAGGATACTTAAATTTATTCAATTATTCAATGAAATGCATGCCGGTAGTGATAACATCGAAACAACGTTAGAACGGTCATTCTCCAATTCGGCGTTCTTTGCCTAATTACCATAACCTTTTTTATTTTTCACTGAGTTGACTGGAGCACATTAAAATATGAAGCAATTCAAAGATACAAATTCAATAATTAATTTGGCATGTAACAAATAATGGTAGTTTTCTAGATAATGAGACTTAAAAATATTATGAGAATGGTAATTAGAAAGAATAATTTTTAATGCAACGGTAATTAGAAAATATCATCAAATCTATGTAAAATATGATACTGAAATGATATTAACGCACATTAATAATTTATACTGATATAATAAAAATTAAAGCAACAGAATTATCGATGTCCCATTACACAATGCAATGGATGATGGTACACCAAAGCGGCATACTACCTCCTGGACAAGTTTCTTGACCAAGGTCTTCGCCTCTTGGTTCAGAGTTGCAAACAATGGCCGGAACATTTGCTGAAGTAGTCTTGAACCACGATGATGAATCTATTCCCGTCTTCAGTCTGAGGGAATGGCCCAGCGATGGCGATTCTTTCCCAAGAGGCTCCGACGTTATACAGCTGTCGTTCCCCCTGGGATCTAATGCCGGGCCGTATCTCTTATCTTTACGAGGGTTTTCTTGATGCCGAGGAGCCCACCGGAAATGCCATCGTGTACCTACTAGCTTCAGCAAATCAGCCACCTTACTCCTAGGAATAACCATTTGCAGGGTTTTTTTCCATTCCGTTGAGTGACTCCCAGCTCCGATAAAGCACGCCATTCTCCAATATAAGGTTGTCCCACTGAGCCCAGTATGCCTTAGTCGTTGCGCTTGAGGTTGACACGTCACTCCCCAGGGGCCTCTGTCCTTTGGCTTTCCATTCCATGATCAGGCTGAGATCTTTGTCTTCCTTCTGAGCTTGGCTTACTTGCTCCCTTGCACAAGAGTTGTCTAGGTCCTGCATCCTTATCACCCTAACCTCTTCTTTAATTCTTTCTTTAATGCTTGATGCAATGTCGACTTTCGGAGCATGGGCGTCGTGACAGGACGACGAGCCTTCTCTTTTCTTTAATTTCCTCTTTGGTATTTTTGGGTTTTTCCATCCTATAAATTAAATAACTTAAATAATGATTGGGCAGCATATTATATAGACATATTTACCGACAATGATAATAATAACCGTGGGAAATTTTTCCATTATTCGCGGTTACAGTTCGTAAACGTGTATTAATTTTACATACAACGGTAATTA
Organism: Hesperia comma; assembly: GCA_905404135.1. Taxonomy (NCBI): domain Eukaryota; kingdom Metazoa; phylum Arthropoda; class Insecta; order Lepidoptera; family Hesperiidae; genus Hesperia; species Hesperia comma. The sequence continues at coordinate 4,954,903 of FR990021.1, read as the reverse complement.
TAAACATATGGTAATTATTATACGGTAATTAGAAAACGATAGAATTTCTTAAAAATGTCGAAAACCGACAGAGTCTGCAAATATTAACTTATTACAACGTATAGAGGCCAAAGTATTGTCTCAATTGCCATGATCAATTCGGGTTTAACTTAAAAAATCAAGTTTTAAAATAAATAAAACGGTAATTAGAAAAGTTTTTAACCAAGGCTACGGTAATTATATACTCACGTACTTCATTGGCGGTACACTAACGTTAGAGACGTGCGACTGTATATGGGCTATGGTACACACTGTGGAGAAGCGGCGCGTGCGGTAGTGATGTGCCAAAAATACTGTTATAGGGATTTACACCCGAGAACACAAATGGTCACGGCAATTATAACTTTGGTGCGGACATGTGGTTACTTAATGATAATTATTTATAGACTGGTTCTATTGAATCGATATTTTGTGATGCGATACACAATGTATAATACCGTTCAACACGTTGAATGGATCAAAGTTAATCTGTACGTTATAAAAATTACAAGCAAGTTTTAACATAAAGTTGGTGTGCGGACACGCCACGGTAATTAGAGAACACAGGTTCGCTGAGTATATTTAAATTAATTTGGTCTTATCTACTTAAAACAGAAGCCAATATTTTTGTATACAGCTAGATATGGATGCTAACTAACATATAAAAAAAAATCATGTTTGAATCTGTTAATACTGTGGATTTATCAAGCCCGGACAAGTAAAACTTGCTAATCGGAGAATGGCCGAGAAACACTGTTAGAGTACCTAATTAAAATCTTTATAATTTGCTTGCAGATAGACATGGTCAGTTGTACTCACGATAAGTCCTATCATAATACACCTTTGTTAGCTTTCTTCTTAGAAAGTCATACAAAGTATCCTTCCAAGAATGTTAAAAAAAGCAACAATCAGGTAATATGCGCCTATATTACTATAATAAATACTTAACCTCGTGTAATTTCATACGATTTTTAAGGATGTTTAATTAATATCGTTGATGTCGCGTAATAAATACTGATTAACGAACGTACCAAACCATAAGTGATAAACAGCGCGCAGTATTGTTGGTGATTTGCCAGTAGCGTGTGTTAACATCAGTACTAACGCGACCGGTAGAGACGTAGAGCGGTAGAGCAGTAGAGGTGGTAGAGCCTTTGTCCCGTTATGTTCGTCGGCGCCGCACATCTCGTTAAGGCTTCGGCGGTCTGCGAAACGTATCTACATGTACCTATGTCTTGTTTGGCGCACGTGCGCGTTACGAAATCACTCATACTCAGGCTGATTTGTGGCGTGTAGTGATGTAGTACTCGGACTTTAAGAGCGTACACTAATGTAAAGGATAAAAAAGGTAACATGGCTAGTTAGTGCTTGCACTCGAAAATAGTATAGTTTAAAATATATTAAATACATTGGAAATACTTTTATTCCAACCTTACTCTTATTTCTTGAATTGGTAGTTTTATAAAGAAACCCAAATATTCGAAAGTAATACCTACTTGAAAAAAGCCGCTTGAATGTAAAGTAAAATTTTAGTTATTTAAAATAGGGTTATAACTTATAACAGTTTCATTGTTATACATTTGATACAAGTTAACATTTTTCAAACAAGTAATTTATGTATTCCTGTTATCCAGAAACACTTCAAATGTCTAGACGCGTCAAGGTTATCTTATCATGAAGTTGAAGCGTACTTAGTTGAAAACACACGATTTCGAAACCTCGTTACCATTACCATTAGATAGACATTTTATCCGTGTGTCAACGGCCAGGTAACAAAAAAAGGTAAGCGTACACACGAGACGTGACTGTCAATCACTTAACATAATTCTCCGAAGCACAATCTACAAAGAAGATAGTGAACTCGCCGTAAAGCTCGTGTTTGCTTCGGGTCAGGTTTTTTGTGCTTGTTTGTGGGTTTTATCCAAATACAATGAAAACTTTAAGGCCAATAAGGTACCTATAAATTAGCTCCGCAAACACGACCTCTTTGTTCTGATAACCCAACTGTTGTAAGTCCTTGTATGTATCGTAGGGTAAAATTGACAAGCAAGTTTGCTTTTCGTATTATCTATATGTAATGTTGGTGCATCTGTAATGTGATTTTGTGATTTTATAACGTCTGAGAAGTTTATGTTCACATAGTATAATTATAATTATTGTTTAGTTAATGTGGCAAATCTAATGCTAATTGCATTTTCTACGAGCTAATCATTAAGCCAAACTGACTTATACGAAAGCCGTTTGATACATATGTAGTTATGTGGCAATTAAAATATAAAATAATAAATAAAATTTTAAAATGTTTAATAATTACAATGTAATTTTATTATTGTTATGCATTACAGTGACAGTGCGCAGAAATGATTCCTGTTAAAGTACATAATTATATCACGGGATATTGTCCGCCTATTTGATACAATTGGCTTGCAAAACTTTAAGTTAATTCAAATTAAAACTATTAAAAAACCGTTCGGTCTAACTCCAAACGTGTTTTTGCCTATTTGCGTCGATTCGTTACGCGCAAGAATTGTTTATGCGCTCGGTCCTAACAGTATCCTGCTACGTGACTTAGAAAAATCAGCGAGAATCAGCGGTAACGCGCGATAAGGCACAAGTTGTGAGCCGGCTACCGGGCCGCGGGGGCCGCTTTCCGATGCACCTGTTGTCCTTCCGCCTTCAGATACTCGTACGTCGTGTATATCGAGCGAGAGATGCAATGTTTTCTTCATCCTTCCGTCATGTTCTTTTGGTTTGTTTAGATAATCCATACATAATTTTTACATAGTTATCGTTCGCGGCTGCATCTGTTAGAAAACTATCCTATGTCCTTTCCCAAGTTTCAAACTATCTGTAGATACCATAAGTTGGTTCAGCGGTTTAACAGTGAACACGTTACAAACGTTGTAATATTAAATATGAATTTAGCACACTTTTTATAAAGGTACTGTAAAATGTTTAGTACATACCTACATAAAAGGTTGTTTTAAAAAAGAAAGTGAATAATTAAAAATTGAGGTGTATAACACGATTTTTAAATATGAACATCTGTTAGGACAGTTAGAAAATATAAGATGCATGAAATATGTATTACAACTAAACACGTACGTTATAGTTACTATCAAATTTCCATGACATGACAAACAAATCAGATGGTATCGTGGCCATCAGAGCAGACAACCATGGTGCAGAGAACCTAATCCATAGCTGGGTAGTAAAAAAATTGGGATCGTTTTGTGAGCATCGATATCGGTACATCTGCTCAGATGAGTTGGGAACACCTGCCGACCGAAAACAATCGCGAAAAACTGCGGACCTGTGTTCCGCAGGTGGTCACCACCATACTACATGCATCTCGATGCAGTTACTATTTATTCCACTTATTACAACTGGTTACTGGGATAAAAACGTTGAAATATGGCCTTGGAATTACGCGAGGCACTTAGTTGCTAAAATTGTCTCCAGATGCTTTTTGCTATAACAATAATGGATTAAAATAGGGAACAATTTGAAATTATTTTAGTTTTAATTGTAGGATGCAATTAGTAATGTGTTTTCATCAATACCTAAATGTTTTGTTTTTGATAATCCGCCTACGCTAAAATTTGAAAGTGTATTCAATTTGTAGGGCAACAAGTACAAGTTAAGTAATTCAAGTTTTAAAATATGTTGTAGATTTGCACAGGAAGTGTGTTGGCGTTTACCATTAAAGTTGTTGCTCCGTTTAAAACAAAATTATAGTTGCAGCTTAACTTATTGTCACTGAAGAATGAAACTACTTAAGAGGCGGTATTATTTAATCGGTTTAGTTTTTGCTTAAATGAGTCTCATAATTGTAATAGGCTCGTCATTTAATAATAAGCTTTAAATAATTTAGGTACATACCATAATCATAATAGTCTTGATACTTATGATCTCAAACACCTGTAAAATTAAAGGTATACTAACTTGGCTTTATAACGAGCTAATATAAGAAATATTATTTTTCAAGAATCACCTTGCCAGTTTGCCACTCAATCTCAAGTGGAATCATAGTTAAACATTACCTTATAATTAAGAGGAAAAATATATTCAACTAAGTGAGATTCTCTGGAAAACATAATACAAAACTTTAACTTGGTTAAGTACCTAAATACAGAGACTGTCTTAGCGAAATACCAGTGCAGACTAGAGTCTATGGACTTCCTTTCGTCGCCTTCCCGCGCTTTTTTCGCGTCACATGTCGTCCCACCTGACGCTGCAACGCTTCTGCCACGTGCAACAGAATATAATCCTCGCATAAACCATGTGCCAACAGTTTTAATTTGTAACAAATACAGCTACCAAAATTCCTTAAGGTCACCTAAGTTTACAAATCTGATTAAAAATTTACCGACAGACTATGGTACTAGACTCATTACAAGCTTTCTATTAATGTAAACAATGCATGTATGTTTTATGTCGATATAAATGTAATGAAATATTATTGAGTACATTTTAATCGCTTCAAAACGTGCGTATTTTTTAAAATTTTCACGTTGTACATTTTACGACATAACAGTACAATATTTTTGCACCTGTATATTCATGTCTTTAGCAAATTTTGATTCATATTAGCAATTGGATCATCGCTTCGTATTCGCTAGTATACAAAGAGATCGTAAACTTTCACCGATTCATCATTAGATCTAATTACTGATGTCGCTGGAACAACCTTTAAAAATAGTATCCCTAAATTGAAAATAAGATAGGTATTGATAGGTGTAGCAAATTCGACGGCATATTAAAAGTGCATTTGTTTTTATACCTTATTTGCTTTTTGTAAATCAAGTTAATCCATACATAAAATACCTTTTGATATGTACTTGATAAATATCTCATTTAGATTAGGTATGTATTGTGTTGAACAAGTTTTTATGCTAATGTGACAATTGTAATCTATTCGGATTTGGCCTTTGAAAGGTCATGCATGTTATAATATTTTCTACGTGGGCGTTCGGATAGATCCTTATACAATTTGTATGTGAGCGGAATGTTGTCGATATGTTCCACTATAATTAAAGTACTATTCTTGAAAAACGTGCATCGATGCTAGCGATAACACTGAAGAAAACTTGTAAAATAATTAATTAAGAAATTGCCCATGTAATAAGTTTATTTCTGGACTAAGAAAACAGGTGCTCGATGTTAAAAAAATTAATATTTAGTACCAGAACGTAATTGCTTCTGAATATTTATCAAAGTTACACTTAACATGCAAATCGATCATTTACCTCGCGTTAAAATTTATACTGTGCAATCAATATGTAGCTTTTATGATTTTTATATGGAGTACTTTCCCGGCCACTTTCTATAGATTGACTTCCATTAATATCATGAAATTAAGATTCTTAATTTATATTGTTATATAAATAGAAAAATGTAATGTCTTTTGCAGGCTTCAAAAACACTTTGTCACTGTGTCTGATCAGTTATTTAGACAGTGCATTCATTGTAGAGAACTAATGCATTCTCCAATGTTATTACCTTGTCATAAGATTCAAGTAATAATGGATAATATTGTTTTTTATTGCAGGTGCTATGGCATCTGGACATATTCCGGCGCAGCTTCCGAGAGCTGACGGGTCACGCCTGCCTAGGACCATCCTGCATTTTTTGCGCCCTGAAGGTAAGTTCTAATTAATTCCGTAGTAACAGGTGGTTATTCCTCGTCTATTTCTTTAATGGACCTTGAATTATTGATCGATTGTAATACTCGTATCCACGCGCACCATAATTGCTGACGAGAAGCCGCTCTTATGGACAACACATCTGCTAAAAGCATAATTGATTATTTGCAATAGCTGCAACAAAGGTGCAAAGTAGACATCTGCTTTTTAACTTTGAGAGCATTATTAAAACTTATTGAATGAAAAAGTTGTTCGATTTCTTATACGTTTGTTACGTGTCGGTCTTGAGTTCCATCAACTACTCGATAGATGTAACTATTTATTTGTACGTGGGAGATTTTTTTTACCCCTTCATGGATTGTGTCAATCATAGACGTATTGTATTTGGTTCAATCATACGTTCGTACGTTATTTTAGAATTAAATATCGTGTCGTGAGTGTATTAAAATTGGTGAGTGTTTATGGCAAAATTGTACCGGGCATTCATTGGGCATATCGATACTCGAGAGCTTTTGATGCTTAGACCGAGTTTATCAATCTGCATCTGAACAACTTCGGAAAACTTTCAGATTTACCCAAGTACCAGAAAAGATAAAAAGGTTTAAGCCAAATAACAGTTATCAAATATGTAACTCTCGTGCTATATTGAGCATAAGAAATGAAACTCAGACAAAAAGAACAAACGACAAGCCGGCCTCGCCCGCGCGCCCGCCAGCAGTGACCTTTTCGTGAACAATGCCCTCTATTCTCCGCTTGCCAGCAAAGGCACGAGTTTCGACTTTCGACACCTCTTGCTTATTAAAAAACCAATTTTGATCTTTCAAAACTAGAGCGTGCTTAAAGCTGTTTAGAAAGATTCATTTCAACTTATAACAGCATCTGCAAACGTTAATAGATTCGCAACGTTGTTGGTTATTTTACAGTTCGTAAGCGAAACATGTTATACATAGAATCGTTTGTAGATAATTCGCCATTGCCATGTTTTTCACGTAAGCAATTACAATGAACGTGTTTGAAGCTTAAAATAGCTTCTTTATTACACGCTCGGGACGAGATTCATGGGGCATTAAAGCTTAATCTACTGGCCGGACTGGTTCTAAGGAGCGCTGTCGTGATTTAGCTACCTAGGCGTATGAGGTCGTCTCGTTCAACAGTGCTTTGATGGTTCCCCACACTCTTTACGGGCGTTTTGTGGCTTGAATCTACGGTGTCTCTACTGTTGAAGTCTGCAGCCATAAATAGACGATGTCTTTATATTACGAAGTGAGATGTAAGGCACCGTCCATTGGATTTATTGGCTAGTTATAAAATTGCAAAAAAAGGTGGATTCGGATAAAACAAATAAATAAATGACGTCATATGCTGCAACTTACGCAATTTTGTTTTACGATTTGTTACTACTGAAATAAATTTAACAAAAACAAAAAAAATAGATACAGACAATAAATTTACTGCAATAAAATAAAATAAAAATGCAGTGTAAATAATTAAAACAGAACAATTTAGTACTCGTACTCTACATGAGTTAACAACGTTTATGTAACTGAAGGAGAAAACTGTGCGATTTTTTTCAGTCAAGAAATGAAAAGAACGACAATATGCATTGGGTAGTGGTTTTGAATTATGAAGGAATAATTTGCAACTGAGAATTATTATGATAATACACAGAGTACAATGCAGCTCTCACGTACAATCATAAGATAATTATAAAACTTTTACTTTGATGCACGGCTTTCTCGTAACGGTAGTTAGTGCATATTACGTGTTGATATCATACAAATACAAGATACAAATTGCATTTACAAAACCGCCATACCGGAAGTGAAGCCTGGTCATTAAGTTAAAGAGGACGAAAAGCTCCTAGTAGCTGATTATATCTGGAGGCTTCAGAAAAACTTCGAAATAGAAGACCGTAGAAGTTAGAAGAAGTAGCCAAGCTCAACATCATCATAAGTCGATCAAGATGTGAAGAGAAGAAACAGAGAGAGATACATAGAGAATTCACGTAATATCAGCTGCATCACCTATGAACGAAAATAAGGAGATTTCACTTCGTACGTAAAATAAAAACTAACAACTGTAGCGATACATTTCATAAAATTTAACTTGTAGGCTGTTCCGGATGTCTACAATATGACATTCCAGATAATTAGCAACGCACAAGGGAAACAGTGTTAGTTAATAACAAATTGAACGGCATCGGCCAATTACCAGCTATCGTGTAACCCAGATGTGGTGGATATTGGACGACATATTTTGCAGCCAGATTAGCCATGATCTAGGCACGTTTTAGTATCACGTGACGCCGCTTCGTGTCGCTAGCGCGCCCCAACTGGCGCACACAATTATGGCTGCGGTATTACACCATTTACCATTTATGACACAAGCAATTTTAGCTATAAACACTATTTGGATCTGATAGCTATTTCATCAGCAACTTGGAAAGCATAATTGTAGCCTATAGTTCTTTAACTGTCCGTCATATTTTTTTGTCGCTCGGTTATGGCTGTTCAAAGACAGACCTGTTTTTGAATTGTATTTTGAACTCATGTATTTGTACAAAAACTTGACGTAAGAAATAACTGTATCAGTAAAGAAATATGTTACATTTATCAGTTTTAGACAAAAAGCTATTCCAAATAATAATACTCGTAATCCTGAAAGCTGTTTAACTGTGTTATTAATATAGATACATATAACCAACATTTTTCAGGGATTAAAGATTGAATATTAAGATTGCTAATGGCAAAAAATTGGACAAGAAAATTATTTGCGAACGGTATTTTGCAGTAAATATCCAAAACTTCAAATGTTCAGTTACGTTTGATTGTCTCTAAAATTTTATGAATCGTGTATGAGAGCTAGATCACGTAGCCAATAAGGTACGTAGGTCAATAAGGTGTCCCAATTGCCGCTATGACCACCAACTTTTGTAAATTAAAGAAAAAAAACTTTAAATTTCGCTAGTCAGTGGCTTTAAGACTAGACACTAGACCTAGAATAGTAGGTACTTAGTAGTAAAGTAGAACTCGGTAGGTTTTGCTTGAAATTGTAAAATTTAGATAGATTTATATTTAATATTTTTTTCTTTTTTATATTTACAATAAAGTCTGCTTTAAGTAAAAAATGTTAAATGATTTATTTGTGCCAATCTTTGGTAATCAGTGGAGTAAGAACTCTACACTCTAGTCCTACCACGTCCGCAACCGCAGAATTCAATTCTAGGTAAAGTAATGTAGTTAAAGTAGTAACACTTTTATGAATTCATTTCAAATAATTTTATGGAAGTAGGAATTACAATAAAATTATAGAGTCAAAAGTATTGACACACATTTAATTGCAGCTATCTAAACAAAGTTGTTTTAGGCTTCAGTTTTACAAAGCTGCTATCTTAACAAGAAAGATGAGAAAAGAAGGAAATAAAGCGCATATAGCTTCGTCACAAGTCTAGCACTATGTACATATTCCACTTGTATTGTTTGAATCGAAGAGACGATGTTAAAACCATCGATTTGAGATTTCGTTCCAGTTTTACGGGCCCAAATCACGCGAGAACGAGACGCTTTGATACCATCGTAGTTATATAATGTGTATTGTAGACTCTGTGACTAATTAGTATCATGTCATGTTTAGGGTTGACTTACGTATTTAGTAACTTAGTAGGGTTGTTTCATTTTTGAATACATCACAAAGTACTGTGCCAAGATTTTCATGAAGCCAAAGTATGTACTAATAATTACAGTGTATTGATTAATACAGTAAATAAATGAATAAAAAACACAAAGTAACAAAATTATAGGTATGGCATTTTCAAACTTAATTCTTCCTTGATTGCGATAATTATATTTAATGGGACGTTAATTAGCGTTAAATTAAAAACTTCGAGTAACCTACTAAATAATGATTATTATTTTATAATCATAAACAAAAATAAGCGGGCACCAACCAACTTGCGTCATAATCAGTAAAATATTGCAACTTAATATTCAAAGTAACTTTAACCAAACATAAATTTTTAAGGAGTCCGTTGCTCCCGGTTAAAAGCAACACAAACCTGTATTATAAAAGGTTAGACAATCACACCTCGGGTTATCCCGAAGAAACCAAAACAAGCAAGACGGGCAACCCTGGCAATGGATATACACCTACACTCTACTGTGGTATAGTGCAGGGCACGCGCAGCTGCAAGACCGGTTCGGCTTCTCGCTTACACCAGGTTCTGCGCTGTCATGCTCTACAGCTCTACACTGTGCTATGGTATCTATCTATCTATGCTTCATTTTGAATTTAAACGGTTCGATTTTTGAATTCGTTCGATCGGATGAGGCGGATTTAGAACTTTAGAACGTATGAGGTAATAAGTATACATTATGTTTTGTCTTACATTATATTTTGTTATGTTGTGTATTGTTACAGTACTTTTATGAACACGGTAAACATAATTATGATTTGAATATCATTTGAAACGATAACTTTATGTTTACTGGTATTTATGCTGCAAAGGCGCTTGAATGTCCAAAAATGTAGAGCGGGTGTTTGAAGGATAACTCTACTGTTTTCTATAATTCGTCATCATTTACAAGGAAGAAAACACCAGAATCCTAATTACGATTCACCTAAACTCGATTTTCGCTAAAAATATGTTAGACAATAAACGCCCTCTAACGGTTCCGGTTGAAACTAAAATAATCTCAGCAAATCGCTTTCAGGAAGTAAAGCGAGGGTGATTTAAAGTAGATCACAGCGATGTATCGAGACAAAGTGAGAGCGTGTTCCCACTCGACTCCCACGACGTCGTTAACCATCAAGGCTCCGCCCACCGATCGACGACAATTAACTCGGGGACGAGCATTATGTGATAAACCGTTTGCTGCTAACTTACTCCTCTCTTGAATACTAAGTAGACATTGTCCTCTAGAAAACTTGATAAACCCACCAAACTATATTTAAACTATATTTCAGGTAACTAAATTTATACATCTAAATAAAAACATTTTCTGTAGGTACATTAATGTAAGGTAACTTAAAGTCGATTATAGATTAATTGCTACATTAGAGTTTTTAAATTATAGAGAATACATGCATGAGCTTTTTAGTGTCTATGGTACATAACGCACGGACATACCCACAGACCTGTTAGATGAGGTCATACCTATTTAAATATCATTACGTCTCACCAGTCACTAGCAATGATGTAGCGTAACAGCTTGGAACTGATAAATATGAGGATAATATATCATAGGTTATCCTTTAAGCTCCAATAAGTATTTGGTATAACCACACGCTATCCAGTTTCTTATAGAATGTTGATTTTGCTCACCTCTATAGGTAACAGTATGTAAAGTGATGTTTATTAGTCGCGGGAGTACCTTGAATACATTCTTTCCATACTTATATAGCTCAGTGGCTTATACCATAGTAAATATATGTCATAACTATATTAATTTAAACATGGTTAATGTTTCAACACGTTTTTTTGCCTAATTTCCATTTAATGTACCTTCAATACCTACTTACACACACCTGCAAGTTTAACAATTATTTAGTTAACTTTTCGGTCAATTCATTGAGCGAGTTGGGTATCAATAAGATGTGAAAAAAAATCAAGATTTTGCTACGCTATCATGGCGTTAAAACATACAGCGTTTATGAGTGTGTGTCGTAAGTCGTAAGAGCTATATATTTTTCAGTAGTGATGTCAACATCTCTCCCTGTGACCGGTCACGTAGAGACGCCACGTCGGCGCCGCCCGCCCCCGCTTACTTAACCTTAACTTACTCCTCATATATTATAATATCGAGTATCGATCGATTAACTAACAGAGTACCATTACCACAGCCTAATAAACTCTCTTCGTGTAGTCGGATCATTGATATGGAAAGATCTAGAAAATTTGATGATGATTAATTACTTTGTTTTAGGTTAGTTTTATAGTTTCGGGAATAGCGTTACGGTGGCAACTTATGACGTATTGAACACTTAAAAAAATATATGAAAGTATACTAAAGTATAGCACACTTAGAAAATTCGTAAAGTAATGATTCGTAGTAGGTTTCAACCAGCAAGGATGAGGTGCTAGGATAAATAAGTCTAACCTCGTGATGGAGATGGCATGTAGAATGAACCCTGTTCTAAGTCTTTTTAATACCATTCATGGACAACTGTAAATATTGTTATACTGTGATATTTCCATTTTATTGATGCATACAGTAATTAGGCTGCTGCTGCTTTTCTGTAATGTGAAGACAGGCCGTGGGCGTCGTGTGGGCGACTTTTACATTTTAATATGTAATTTACTTCGGTTTTCGTGTGTTCTGAGACGAAATATAAAGTTCGTAAACCGTAAGATCCAGTGAGCAACGAGCACGCGTGCGGTATCGGCACATGAGCGGTATCGGTGGTGGACGAGTCACGAGCACGTATTGGTTCGTCAGGATCGTATGACATGCTCGTATCACTTAAATACTATGTTTTAGTACGAAGTTTCAGTGTCTATAGATGTTGATGTGAGCTTTTATAGGCAGCAAAAACATGCGACCTTTCATTTTATTACTCTGTCTCCTCTTCTTGATGTTCATTACTACAGGGTCCTAGGTGCTAGTACTTAAATAAAGTACTAGCAGGTATTGGCATTATGTCCTATATGTATAGTAATGTAGGACATAATGCCAATATCTATATAAGTTAGAAATAGTGGGTGTTAAAAAAAATAGTACAATAATAAATACAATACGAAACACTATTTACTTTAAGTCATAGTTCTCACATGTAAAAACCTGAACCCTTTTTTAGTTTTGGGAATTAAGAACACGGAATCTACATATAATCTGGAAAAATTTAGAATAAATTATTTCAATAGGTAGTAATTTTAAATTAAAAATATTTTATTTCGGTCATTTCAGTCTACAACCAATATACAATTACAACCCAATTAGAACATAGGTAAAGTTGTTAGGCCTTCCTATTAAGCTTAAAAAATACCCACACATTAATATTATTATCGGATAAGCTTTGTTAAGCTTATGTATGTCATTGCCACTTGCATACGGATTTTGCGTGATGTTGAGAATATTACAATATGTGCTTGGCTTGTAACACACGAGTATGTGAATTGATAATTAATTTAACTCTATATGAAGGTCTTGGTTTTCCCTGCAAATTCATATTTGACCGTGGTGAATGCCTTGTCTTAAAATGTTATATTATACAACAATCTTAAACAAATTAGTTAGAGATGACTCTAATAATGACAAACTTTTTGTGTGAAATGTGCCAGATATTGCTCATTTTGAATTCTTATATTTATTGTAATTAAAAAATATTGTGAAAAATATTATATAATTTAGATTTTATATAACAGCTGGGGGTATTAAATAATTGCGACGATGAATGAATAAAATGTAATATTCCTAACGACCAAAGAAGGATTTTTTAACATTTTGTTCTTTTAGTTCATTCACTTAATACAAACAAACCAATCGAGTTTAGGATATTCCATAACAAAATACTTTGTCTAATTGTCTATAAGTGTTGCTAGATATAAATCACATAATTATTTATTTATTTTATTTATTGTATGTATTTTACCTACGCGATATTTACCTATAGTGTTATATGTAGTAATCATGACTTTATAATAAATCCAACATAACTTGTTTAACAACATTGTTCAAATACCTAAAAGTATTTACGCAACAACATATGGATGTAGGTACTTGATATATTATTTCTTGCAATTCTATTGCAACAGTACTATAAGAGTATTTTTAACTATGTTGTTATCGGTGAATAACGGTCACTCAACCAAATCATGATCAGAATCCGCATGTCTGGGGTAACGTGGACGTTCATAATGTATGTAAAAAGGGATATAACATTATTAGTCATATCAATAGCTATATGTAAAACTCTGCCTTTACTGATTGACTGACTGACTGACAGCGCACAGCCGAAACCACTAAACGAAGAAGCTGTTTGGTGTGCATGTTTCTTGGGGAATGTAGAGTAGCACTAAGAGTAAATTTTTGAAAAATCACCCTCTCAAGGGATAAAAAAGAAAAGGAGATAAACTAAAAAACCACGTAGATGAAGCCACGAGGGGACAGTTAATATATCTATCATAGAAGAATCTTAAATAAAAAAAGCAGAAAAACAAACAATTATAGGTACTAATTTTATCTCTTCAAAAATGTCTCTACTAAATTGAACCCGAAACTCTTCCCTTATGCAATCAGGGTTTCTTCGTTGGTGTAAGATTTCATTTGTTTTATAGGAATAATACCAGCTATTTAATAATTCTAGGTAACGTTCCTATGCACTTTAACCTTCAACTCACGGCGACTGGCCGGTACGTTATAAGACCCGATCACTAGAATTGCAAGATTGACCGGAGTTCAGTTTCATTTTATTGCACACTCAAATTCATAGATATTACTACCTACTAGGCCATCATTATAAATAATATAGGTTTACTTACAGGACCATCTTTAACATTTTAATGCATCTATAATTATTGTTATACCTACCTATATTTATTTCAAACCGCACACTTAACTCAAAAAAATACAAATACAAATACCTCGCCCACTATGTTTTAGACTGTTTTTTCAAGCATCGTGTTAATTTCACATTTACACCATTATACCATTTTTCCTTTTTCAAAAAGTATTCCGTACCTATAAACGGATCTTTTACAAGTTACATAAAAGATTTTTGAAGTATGCTCAGTGGTTTCCAGTGATGCCAGCACAGACAAACAGACAATTATTTTTATTTATAAAATTACTACTTATAATATCACGAACACGATATACTTATGTACCGTAGGATAGGTAAGTACCTACTATGCGTAAAAGTCGAACACAACTTCAATGCAAGTACATAGAAGGCATGAGAATTGTTCTACTGTTCTAACCATTATCTCGGGCCGGTGCGGTGGTATCGGCTGTAATTGCAATCGGTCTCTGCTCGTAATTTCGTAATCCTAACATCTACGTTGGGTTTATGCCCGTAATGGCCTGGCAGCAGCGTGCCGATTTTTCTCGGTGGCTAGCAATAGATTTACTTTTACTATAGCTAATTATTCAGATAGTTAATTGTAGCAAATAGGATAATTGAGTTTTCACATATTTGCTTTCACACAATAACGGATCACTACAGGTCACAGATCTTCATTGATTTAATGAATAAACACAAATGTCAGCTTTCGGCTTCTTTGGTTAAGGGTTCATTTATTCATTGTGAGTTGACCGTTTTGGTTATTTATGCAAAATTCTATGAGCAGATATTATAAAATTGTTTTCAGCAGAGAGCTACGATCGACGCTACGATCATTCATTGTAATTTCAATGTCAAACGTTTTTCGTACTCTGCAATTAAATACACAATTCATATATCAAATACACAAAATTACATGAATTTAATTAAAAATGTTTGTTTATTATAATATTTAAAATTATACATTTTCTTAAACAAAGAGTCGGAAAAGAATAGACCATTAAGATCTTACGAATGTTATTATCATGTTTCTCCCATTTGTGCAAACAGGCGCTAATATTTTTTGTTCACACCGTCCAACACCACTGCATAGCAAGTAAGTATGTACACTATAAACCCTGTAAATAAGGTTAATTCAATTTACTTCTTCTGTAACACACGCGTGCGTTCTAAAAAGCAGGTGATATTTATTTATTTACCTCAGTTTTAAACAATTATTTTTCAACAATTAGTTTTCACAATTATTGCTGTACATTATGTATATATTTTTTTCATGATCAGGTTAAATCGATTCCGCTACAATCACTGCAGGGTTACCCTAATACAACTAACTTACGTTGGGTAAACTCATTATCTAAGCAGAAAACACGCATTAAGTTATCATTACGACCACCTTTACTATCTCTCTCTACCTTTCTAGTCACTATTTGATGGTCGCGAGTGAAAAGAGCAAGTGTATGGAAACTAGGCCAACGACACACATTGTATTTGTCCAACGATGTTGATACAACATGAGAGGCCTAGTGAAATGGTGCGGCGGGTAACTTGAGAATTAATAGGTTTTTAGGCATATCGTTTCAAATTTACATAAAAGAGATTTATGACATTTAAAAATAATATTAGGTTTAATTTTATTATAAAAAAATATTAGTAACATTAATGTTTATTTCTTTTACTTGTTTGCTATTTCTTGGCCTATTACACGTTGTACATGTCAATGATACATGGCGTATTTTTGTTATTTTTAGTAACATACACTTACAAAAATGAAAACGTGCTACAAAAACACAAAATATGACCATGGCCCGACGAGCAGTTATGAGTAGCCTAGTAACGGAGTAGACGACTTGAAAGAAGAATCACTTTTTCTATTCAAGAACTTTTCCTTTTGAAATTTCTCTCTAAAAATTGGTTGGAAGTTAACCCTGAATTTTTGAAGAAGGTTAAATCTAAAAAGGCGACAATTTTCAGTAAATTTAGTTTTAAAAGCGCTTAAGAAGTTCTTGGTATTATTTTTTGTTATTTTAGCTTTTGTTAAAAACAGTCTTTTATTGCCGTGTGAACGTCTGCGGGCATTCGGTTAGTTTACGGTTTAAACTAATCGCATTTGTATACAAATTGCTCAAAAGAGATTTGTTCATGACAAAGAACAGCAACCATATTGTTTACTGCCTCTATTCTAAGTTCTCGTAAGACATAATATATAATTAGAATATATCTGTCCGTTATTGTATAATTTTTCAATGATTTGATAGATTACGAAATTTTGATATTTGGTTGTAGAGATGAGGAAAATTAAGTCAAGACAATTAGAATAAGACTTTCTGTGTTACAAACCATTTATATTGGGCAAAATGTTTAACTAATAAAACGCTATCTGACTAAAAGACAAACACAACCTACTAGAGGTACGGATAAATGTATGGAACGTTGTACAGAGGCTTCTTATTTACGGACACAGTACACAAAAATTTTGTTTTTAATTTACTTTAAATTGGTAAAAATATGAGTATAAAGTAAACGCAATATTATTTCTATAAATTTGTTTATGTAGAGACCACAGGTAGAGAGAGACTTTACTTCGAAATTAATTATACTTGCTACTATGGTTAGCACATACTACGCAATTCTCCTTGCAAATTAAACTGTTGTACTTAACAAATTTTTTGCCCATAAAATAATGCTTTTAAGAAAATAATTACCTAACCTTATTCTTTCGACAGTTTGTTTCTTAAATTGATCGTCCTACTGTATGTCACTACATAGTATAAAACAAAGTCGCTATTTTTGTGTGTTTGTTTGTCTGTATGCTTAAATCTTTAAAATTACGCAACGGATTTTGATGCGGTTTTTTGTAATAGGTAGAGTGATTCAAGAGGAAGGTTTTTATATATAATAACATCTATTAAATAATGGAGAAATACTGTTATTTTCAGGGTTTCTAATGTGGTGTCGTAAATTCTTACATTTCTTGCCGCTTACATTGCGTACGCAGGCTTAACCTTACAGGATTTATAAAAATAATGTACTAAGTATTGTACACCTTGAAAAGGTCTACAGAAAAGTCCGCGATGGTATATGTCTATCTCTTATGGATATCCCACAATAACATTTTTTTGTCATTTACTTTTTACGACGAATAATGGCTAATTTTCGAAGCGATTTTAACCAATACAGCATTAATCCTTATCCAATTAAATAGCTTAAATACATTGTTGATTTAATATAGATCTATATGGTCCTTTACAGCACAAGATTTAATCGAATATTTTCGAAGATTTAAAATTGCGGGACGTAGCGCTTGCGGCGGTACTGGCCGGCCGGGGCGAGTGACATAGGCCATACTTAAATGTTATACCTGTGCGAATCCAGAGCGGGCCGCTATGTTTTTATATACAACGTTCACAGTTTTTCTGTAGTGTATTTAGTATCAGCATTGCACCCGTGCGAAGCAGGGGCGGGTCGCTAGTATAAGTTAAATGAAAGTAAAACAACATCGCATAGGGCAAACCCGAGGAAGCCATTAGGAAACGTTAGAAACCGTTATCGTCAGAAGATTACGAGTATCTGAGTGCAGTCGCATACTGCTTGCCAATACCTATCGTATGCAATAGTATTATGTATCGATGTTACGTTGCTCATTACACATATTATACTACACGAGACCCCGCTGCTGTCTTTTGCATATTTGAAATTTGTCACGTAAGTATGTGTTGCAAAAATATCGATTCAAATTTTTGCAGTATCTAAACAAAAACCTGAGATAAAAAGAAATACTGCCTGCGGTTTAAATTTAAGAAATTTATAATGGTTATTTATAATCTTAATTCGGTTTAATTTGTCACGTAAGTATGTGTTGCAAAAATATCGATTCAAATTTTTGCAGTATCTAAACAAAAACCTGAGATAAAAAGAAATACTGCCTGCGGTTTAAATTTAAGAAATTTATAATGGTTATTTATAATCTTAATTCGGTTTAATTACAAAATGTATCGTCCGCTATGGGATCCCCTTTGCATTGGAATATGTTGTATGTGCATGCTGTTAGAGTCCGACCATTGAAACTTACTCATTGAAGTTCTAGATTTGAAGCCTCACACCTACTTCAACGAATTCGTTTTTCGATGGACATTTGAATTAACGCTGACTCCGAAGCGACGTTGCTTCTTAATTAGCATTTATAAAAAGAAACGGATAATAGCCTCTTAATTAAAATGATATCTTAGATCTAACGCTTGCGCGGTCGATGATCTGAGAGATTGCACAAAATGGGCAATTACCAAACTGTGAAAATAAAATGTAGCGTTGATAGAGATTCGTCTTATAGACTTGATAGTTAACAAAAAATATTGATTTATTTTTTACCAACTAATGGCAAAGGCCAATTGGTCAGAAAGGTCAAATTGCAGTAAACATTACATAAAAGAAAAATGAAGACTATCCGATGCCTAAGTAAGTGTAGGATATCATTTAAATTCGAGATATTAAAGTCTCTACATTATGGTGCCTAATACAAAGTCTTATAGATATCCTTAAGTCTTTCTAAAACGGGTCACAGGATTGAAAGGTGTAAATTGCGTATAAAAGAGAAGGGCATGTAAAAATAATTAAGCTCCTGTAGCGTCTACAAAGACTTCATCTCTGCTATATCAAGTACAAGATACGTAACCGGACTCCCGCGTAAGCCTCTCTTGCGTCTCGCTCGCTCCCATGGCGCTGCAGGCTAGGCGCCAGAGCCTTCGTTACTATCTTTGTCACACACGAGCGTCTGTGGCCTGTCACTGCGCCTGGGCGTACACAGCTACAGTACACACGGTACCTATCGCGGCGCGCACACGTTCCGATCTATATCACGATAAATCGGAAAATAAAAATAAACTAACCCGTAAACGTACCATTACCGCGTGTTTACGTACAGGCCGGTGTTTACGGGTTTGCCCGCCAAAAACACTTTCAGGTAACTCGCAGTGTTTCGCAAGTTCCCGCGAGTAGGTAACTTGTGACATTTGTGTAACTAACGCGTAAGTGTAAGTGTTTTGGTGTCAAAGGTCATTATCGTTTGCATTAGTGTTATAAACAAGTGAGTGGTTGTGAGTGTATTTATTGGAAGTGATTTCTAGAAGTGGTTAGTCGTTAGCCTTGTAGCTGACTGCATGAATGTACGTCGTATCGCCTTAGGCATTAATTTATTTAAATGTGTCTGCGACAGCTCAATATTGCAATAGATAAACGTAACCGCATGCTTCACGGCCAAATTCCTACGACTCTGGGATATGTTATTTGAAAATCGGTACTTTTTGCGTCTTACGGAGATGGCTAAAAATAGCGGCCTGGGAAGACCAGTATGTACCTAGGTTACACAGGGCACTCACAGATGTTAATTGATTTAAGCCGTATCTTGTATCATACAAGACTTTATTGTGTCCTCATAATAAATCCATATGGATGTTTCAGCAAAGTTTTTACTTAATAATAGGATCATTTTATTATTTACCCGAACTATGCTTTTTGCAAGTCGTTTCTACCATTTGAACGCCAAATATGTAATTCCCTAAGTACAAAGAAAATAACCATTTTATTTTGTAAGTATATTGTAATAAATTGTTAACGTGCATAAACGCACGCACGTCTAAAAACGCGTTGATAGGTATAGGTACCTTCTTATCATTTTGATTGCAGTGCGTTTTGTGTTTTAAATCAATGCATGTATCTACTAAGTTACATACTTGTAAATGATTGAATGTTAAGTGCGCTATCGAAGCTCAGAACAGTTGTTGTAAGTAATGCCTCACTAATTACATGTCATTATTTGGGGCCCATTGTTCGCCCACTCCATGTCACATATTTGTACACTTGCTGTACATTGCGCATTATACCTACGCCAGAATATTTACTAAATAAACACTTGCTCTACATGCGCCAAGTTGTCATTAATGCTCCATTTGTATTTGCTACTGTTTGTAAATTGGTCTTACGAAGAATATCCAACATGGAGATTCTTGAATTTCACTGATGAATTAAGTCTTAAAAGTTATTTGCAGGCTTTATAACATATGTATATGTAATCGTTCCTTTTCGTAATCATACTTAATAGAACTCGGGAAACTGACATTAAAAACGACATAATTAAACAAACATCGACCGACTATTAAAAACAAATAACAGATAAATCTGGCGCTAAAAACAAAAACATTATTCTTCGAAGCCACGCAAGCGCACTAGTCATAGATAAACTGTAAAGCAATAACAAACTTACCAAATCTTCATCGACGCGAAGAAATAAAACATCAATTCGTTTGCTAACAACTTTACCAGTTTGGCAACTTGGTCGATTCAAACGTCTTTAATCTTTACTTCTCCTTGGCTCAAATATCAATACTGACAGTTCACAAATACACAAATCTGTACGTTCTAAGTTGTGTGGAGTTTTACACAATCGTATCGGTGCGATTGAATTAGATGTTGCGGGTAGAACAAATTGATTACAGCTGGCTACGATAATTCACCGTACAATCAATTGAAACGTACACGCAAGAGTTTATCAAACTCGTTCTAATTTAACTAGTTCCTGTGTAAGTCTTTATCATTATTGTCTTAAGTTTTATAAATTATATGCATGTCGAGTTTGTCGTTTAGTCCCACTCCCACTAAAGGTTTGGTAATCATTGTAATTGTAATGGGCAAGTCGGGTAATAATTGAGTATCAACATAATATTAATAAAATTATAGCGTAGGTACATGCGACATTATTCATATGGTACATAAAATATCCTTTATAGCACAGCGTGACTTAAACCCGCACTTATGCCACGGTTAGCTGTGGCGTAAGTAGCTCCTTATTACATGGCAAATGACGCTAACTTCACACCATGCAAAAATGAATCTATATTCATAATTTCGTACAGTTCTTACCTGAATAATAAAACATAAAAAAACAAAGATTTTGAGTCGACAACATATATCTGCAAAATTCTTATTGTCCAGTTATGTTAAATTGTAATTGTTCTGAGAGACAAATCGCAGTCGCCATATTTGACACTAGCGAAACGTCACTGACACCTGATTGCTGTGTTGCCAACTTAGCGCTTACTGCTAATTTTGTGTGAACTTGTAGAAAACTTTAAATTTAAATATTAATAAATTCGTGATAATTCCTTTCGTATTTTTTTATCTGACTCTTCATGTTACACTTTATAATTCTCTTTTGCACCATAAAACAACAATAACATCATCGCAACTTAAAAAGTGTTTTAACTCTGTAACAACTTAAAAAGATATGTTATCTATATGAAATTAAAGTATTAAATCATAACTATAATGAAAATAACCTGTTTATACTTTAATCATATTACACATTTATTATTTCCCAACCTGTGTTCCCAACATTACAATCGCTATAATAATTTACATTCATGCCATTACCCAATGTCATCTTTTTCTTCTTTTCTTGCTAACCTGCCAGTTACTCATATGTCAATACTTCCTTTCATACAAAATCAGATACTTTTATCAAAATTAATAAATTAAATTAGAAAATCATGACATAACTATTATCTATTGTAACTACAATTATGCGGGTTTATGTCACTCGTGCTATAAAATAATATACGATACTCGTTCGTAAAGTTGCATTTTTGAACGGCGTATATCGCACTCGCTTCGCTCGTGCGCTAACTTCACGCCGTTCAAAAATGGCCAACTTTACGCACCGTATCGTAATGTACTATTATAGAATGCCATGTAAAAGACAAAGACATATTATTATCGCAAATATACTTTATCATTCTGACATTTTTGAAGTGAAGAAACGGCGAAAGAAGCTATAAAATATTTACAAAAATATTTAAGTCAATAAATTAACCAAAGACGTCGATTTCGTTATGAATAATTCAGTGTTGATTAAACACGTGTACGAATCGAATGCAGACAATTAATAAACTTTGATTGTGTTATCAGAATTTTTGATTTATAGAATGAGTAAACTGGCGTACTTACACGTTCACGCTGACTCTGTTAAGTTATTAGTTTATGTAGAGTGTTCGTAGAAACCCATTAATCATATCGTTCTACATTTGACAGAAATTGTTTCGTTGCATGATTTTATAACTTTAAAACACGCATGATTTTATAATGTACTGATGCATCAGACGACACCTTTAGACGTTGGTTCATATGTAGATTATGTAGTATCGTTAAGCTACGTGTGGCTAAGTCAGGCATGGCATAACAATTTTCAAGACCCCGATAGATTTATTGCACACTCGAAGTAGTTCCAGATCTCCGCAGTAACAAGGGAGAAGTATACTTCACCAAGACTTGGTTATAAATTGAAGTCAAGGACGTTATGACTGGACACACTTGAAGGCTTCGCGCGTACATAATATCTAACTCCTTAATCTCAAAGAATACCGTAAAAGGTATTGATTCATGATCTGTTGTTTTAGCTTTATTGCTGTAATATTTTGCAACTGGTTTACATCAAAAGTCCTTTTGTAGCTATCTTCAACATCTAATCTGGTACAATGTAAACGCAAGTCTTCGTAAGAGGTCGAGTTAAGGCATCGTGAGCCGTGATATATGCGCAAGCGCCGTTCGCTGCCCGCCTCTTGAATACCCCTTGTTCTAAGAACCGATGACGAAATTCTTTACAAGGCCTACAGGAAAGGTTGTTGCGATGTTTGGAATTTTCCTCATCCGGTTCGATAGACCAATTTTGCAACGATGCCGGATGTAGAGTATGTAGATTTTTTAAGATTGAAAAAGATTCAATTTCATTCCCCATTAATACAGTCGATAAAACTTTATAAATATAAATTCAAAGCGTATTATTAAATTTAATAGATATTATTGACTACAAAAAAAATGTATTATATTAGTATAGTAGTAAGGGTGCCTCTTGTTTGGTATAACAACTTTTCGTCGAAAATCGCTTCGACTAATTTTAGTTGGAATAAAGTCATTTCACATAATTATTATTATTCATTTGATCGAATATTTGATTGCCATAATTTTATTTCTTATCATCATTTGTTTCGAATAATATCTTTTTATCGAATGTTCAAATGCGCTAATTTTAATTAAAGTAATTAGGTTAGCGAGGAGCGAAGCGACGTGCGTGTTAGGTTAACAGGAACCATCGCACGAGCCGAGCGAGCGAAGCGAGCGTGCCGCGGCAGCGGCCGGCGAGTGCCAGAACCGACTTTAGGGCGTTTATAACCTGAACATTTCATGAAACGAACATTGTATAAAATAATATTCGATCAAATGAACATTATGTCAATCAATATTACACAAAATGAATATTCGATCAAATGAAAATTATATCAAACGATATTATACAAACTGATTATTATCTTAAACGTTGTTCGATTTATTAAAATTATATCAAAAGTTGTTTACGAAACAAGGGTAACCCTAGTAGTAATTTAGTTCCGATAAATTGAAATTGCATTGGCTCAAAATACGAGTACATTATAGCGTCTTGGGGTGAAAAGGTCTTGTCAATTTTGTAGTTGATTATAGTTTCTCACACTCCGTTATACATGAGACACTGAGGCTGTAACTGGATCGCGCTGTGAGAAATGTCTCACGGCTATGGACACCGCGCGTGAACATTGTTCAATCGCATAATATCATCCTCAAGCACTCGATAAGGTATCAATGTTATTGATCCCCAAAGTCGTTGAGTGTGAAGAAGGCTTTTAAGACAAACGTTTTTACTTGTCTTTATTCAGACTAAGTCTTATGAAATCAATAATTATATCAAAATTAAATTTTAATATGATCTGTAATAGGTACCTAATACTTCTATCAGTATCATTAAAGTCTAAGGTAGATGACCCTTGTGCATTAATATCTACTGTTGAGTAATGATAATTAAATTAAATTAAATTAATGTCTTATTATGTTGTAGTAAAGAACTCATGTAGGAGCTTACTACTTAGCTACTTACCTAATGAGGGCATGACGAATAAAAGAAGTGGGCGGAGTTTTTTTCTTTCCTAATGCGGTGGACATTATTAGTCACCAAACTTTTGAGAAAAGTTATGTATCTTATGAGCTTATTATGTTTAATTGTATGTTCAGCTTAATAATGATTTTTAATATTTTCCAAAGAGCAAGATTTTTAATCCAAACCCAAAAATTGCACGTGCGATAGAAGAGTTTTAAGATCAGTAATCATTGTGAATTATCAAGATTAAAAACTTAAGGCTATGATCAAATAAGCCATAGCACGCTTTCCGGTTATCCTGAATTCTGTTGATTCTCGAACGAGGCACCTAATAGTTTGCGAAAAACAAAATATTGAATGGTTAATTGTCACTGCCTATACCATTCACAATTATTTAGTTATATTATTTAGTTTAACTATAAGTGGTCAGAAACTCCCTTAACAGAACTGAGACAAGGAAATTAAGTAAGATGCCGACTCAACGCGCCTATACTGTGAGTCATGTAGAAAGTGCGGTCAAATGATAAATACGCAGTGACGTGCAGGGCTCAAACATTTTTATGGGGTGTTATTTTATTTTGGGTCCCCGTAGTTTGACGTGTGAGAGCTATTTGTCAATATGTTTATGCATCCCTTTACATTCCGTTGATGACTCACTAGTATAAACTAGTTGGTAATACTCGTATAAGGTAAGGTAGTCAAGAGCATTGTATAATTAATCATAATAACCATAACGCTTAACCTTAATTTAGAAGCCGTGTTTAATGAATTCAGACGTAATTGATTATGTAGAGTCCTTTGTATTTTCTATTCTGATATATTTTTTTATTCAGGGTAAATAATGTCATAGGGTCAAAATTTTACAAAAATTATGTATTTTTTTTAATTTAGTCAAAGTACCTACATTTTTTAAAGCTTATTATTTGTTCTTACAACGGTTAACAATTAGCACTCCCATGTAATAAGTTGCACGTGTTCCTTTGTATAGTGTTGTAAATTGAACCAACGTATTCAACGGATGAAATACAAGTTGGACGCTGACTTATCTTCATACAAATATAAACAAAGCATCGTATCACTGCGTTAGACAGAGAGACGTTTATACTTGGGCACCGAGTTAGAAAGGGACAGAGTCGTACCCACGTGAGTTGCGTTAACAATAGTCTACAAAAAATAGTACCTGGAAGGTAGAGGCGCTGCTCGGCTTTCCCGCCCCCGCACGCTGCCTTCAGTCAAGCAAGTCAGTCTATTCGAAAGTCTGCCGTGAGCCGATCGCACGCCGCTAGAGCTTTTGAACTTGCGTAATGGATAAAAGTTTACTAGGTACCAGTGATAAGTGTATCGTGACCGACTCCGTAGTTACTTTTAGTTAGTGACGTAACGCGACAGTTGCTTTTAAAGTGTAATTATTGAAACACCTGCGTCGCTGTCTACCTGAACGTTACCTTCGCAACTGGTGTCTTCCCGCCGAAATTTTTTATTCACACAAGGCGCGACATACGCCGTAGTTAAATTCACTGGACGAACATAGCTAAGCGTATCGAAGCCTTGCGGCCGGCCGGGCTGAATTCTGATGAAAAGTTTCCCAGTCGGACGTGGTTAGTTTACTTATTGCCATATACGAAGCTGTTCGCGGACACTGATTGAGATATGTATATTTAGCGCGCAACCATTGTCTTCGATCACGACCGGCGCGTGAGGAATCGAAATGATTCGTGGCGAGTTGGATTAATTCGCCGAGCTAATCGTGTGATCAGTGCGAGCGATGCGGACTAGTCGGTGAGATGATCAAGTTTCGGTACAAGCGTAAGGAGAGCAGCGATGGCTCGGCTAAGAGCGGAACGGCGATTCAGAAGCAGAAGATTGAGGGTCTGCGGGACCGGGAGCTGCTGCCACCAAAGGACATGATGCTGGTGGGGTCGCTGGCCGGCGTCAGACATAACACCCTGCCGCGCTCCCGCCCGCCCTCTGCTGCGAGACGGGACCCCGAGACCTTGTTGAGCCCAACTACTCTATCGCTGTTCAGAGTAAGTTTAAGACGATGAAATCCTTCTTTATGTACAGGACAATGTTAATAATTTTCAACGTTCAAATTCAAACACTTCAAAGTCATATTTGCATGCGGTCGATAGTTGGACGTTTCACTTCTAGTGATAAAATTTTTTGCACATTTTATTGTTGGGCACACTAAGCCATCAGCCGAATAAGTGTAATCATTAAATAGCAATCGTTAAGCTATGTCGAAAGCCTTCGTTTGAAAGGGCGTTATAGTATCTAAAAATTGGGCTAACCCTATAACTACCCCACTACAACAAATACGCGTGACATTTCCTTATTATGTCACGTCGTGATCTTAAACGTGACTAATTTATTTTGTCGTTTTCCGATTACTAAACAAACATTCATGAGATTACTTGGGATTGCAAATGTAACGATGTGTTAGATTGCAAATTTATTGTATATTTTAATACTGTTCAATGCCTAATGTAGCACAGCATTAAATATACATTAGGGGTTGGAATTGTGTCTTTTTTATGGGCGCGGACGTCCTACACAGGCAGCAAACAAATCATTTCGCACTTGGCTATTTTTGTCCACACCTATTGTTATTTTAATTTTATTTATAGAGGTGACTATACATGGACATAAGTCTAGTGGGTTAGAACGTAAAATACGTAATAAATTCTTTAAATATTAGGTATTTGAGACGACTTTAGTGTAGATTCTTGCCGTCATTATGTGGGTTATAAAGAGTTGAGTGATTGCTGAGAGACGGTAGTAAAATAGACGAAACGTAGATATAACAAAAAGCCATATTTTTGCAGACTAGCAGTTACGGTTAGTAAAACAAATTGTGATGCATTGCTCGTTATTGGCCCCGTAAAAGGCTATTGTGTGGAGGCTTTAAAGGCAATTTGTCCGAAGAATATTTAAAACAAGACAGTAATATGTATGGCCTGTAGCGGCCCGCCCGCTGCTGTAACTCGCGCCTTGAATAAGCTATTGTTCCCTATAGAAATAATAAGACAATGGTTGAACATAGTTTTAAAATTCACGTTTAAGTTCTAAGCACGTGCGACGCATAAAGCTTGGGCTAATACACACGTAGGCATAGATAATAAAATATTTTCATAAGGTAATAAATGAAAACCATGTTGTTTCTAAGCAGCTAGGGCGAGAAATTATGTTATATTTTCTCTGTGAAAACAATCAAGGAGAAAATTGTATAATCACAAATAGGTGTAAGAACGGGTACCAGGCAATCAGAAATCACGAGTAGCGCTGGGAGCGTTCACCGCACCATTCTCACGCAACAATAGCAGCTGATAGTCGCGGGTTCTCACATCACCCCGGTTCGTCTGCGCGCCTGTGCCACTAATGTCATATGTGTGATGCATTAGTTCCGTTGTTTTAATTATCGTGATAACGTAAGGTAAGAGTCGCGGATCACAACACATTACATTTTAACAAGCTTCATAGTTTTCTTTCGTCAAACGTAACGGAAGTTACCACACGCGCAAATACCTATCTATTTTATTTGTATTAGATCAATCAAACAAAATGTTGTAAGAGGATTTCTATGTAGGTACCATTTATCTTTTAATTGATCATAATGGATTTTGGCCGAAATGGATTTATAGCTACTGGGATTTCAAAATTAGATGAAAGTTAGTTAAATCCACTTTCATAACAAAGAGTTACACGGCTATACGTATAGCGTTCAACCATTGGCGTGAGCGATGCAAGGAATCTGAGAAGTTGCTTAACTTGTTTTAATATATTTTAACCTAGGAAAAGCATCTTGACATTCAGTAAATTAAATTATATTATAATTATTATGTAATACAACGATTGGGTTTTTATCAGTTTTTGTTGTTTCTTTTTGAGATTGCTTCATCGATTGCACCCTGAACATTATATTTAAGATTTTCGTTGACGAACTGAGGAAGATACTTTACGTTTGCAGAGATGGGCAAATTGTAATCACATATTAAAATTACATCTGGAGCCCCGGAAATGAACTCGCGGGTGCATTTCGAGAAAGGGTAATTGTACTTTCATGGCGAAAGCACTTCTATCCATTTAGGTGTAATCGTAATCATGAATACTTATCGGGCAAACCACCAGATGAATTTGTAATTTGTTGTTATGATTACATTATGCCTATGTCCGTTTATTTGTGTACGTTCCACAATGCGTAAGTAGCGTGCACAAAATCAAGCCCTAGCACCATAGACTGCGAAGATAACCTACAGTTATGACCGGAAGGCACGCGGCGCAAGCTGCGTCCGTCGTGCCCGCTGCACAAGCGGATACTCGCTTAGATTGCTCATTAAATTTACAAGCTTTTTATCTTTAATGATAGCCGCCATCTCATTGATTTACTATCCATGGTCCTATTTTGGTTAAGGTATTCAGATATTTCATGAGATTACCTATCATTCCGATTTATAATCATACGAATTAGTTATAAAATCTCTACAATCGAATGTATGGTATGGAATGTATGGATAGAACAAAGATTTCGACTGGAACAAATATGGTATATTGTTTGGTACCTAATAAAAGCACTGAGATAATAAAAAAGTACCCACTAATTCGCAACAAAGCTGCATGCGAGTTTGAGTATGCTCTAGGTACCCTCAGTTACCTATATGGAGCGAACCGTGCTCAGTAATGGGTAATTTATATCTATCTATATCTAAATCTTATTTAACACTAAAATACAATGCTATTATTTTAGCGGGCAATAACCTGATTTTGGGCACAATTACGAAACTTACTACGACGTACGGCGTCCGCACCGCCGCGTGGCCAGGTCACGCCGCGATCGTGACCTATCATACTCGTGCTATACTGGTTTTGTTCCAAGTGTTCCAACACACCAACCCGTCCCGTTACTTACATGATATTCAAACTTACGCTCAGCGCAGTAAAACTTAATATCGCTCGCCGAACATCGATTCAGTTATTTATGATTACCAGCTTTCGTCGAGGACCGGATTTGAATTAAAAATTTTCCTCGAGAACATTTCTTCGATACATTGATACATTGGCGAAACGAAATCGCCGTCCTTAATTCTTACTTATTTTGTTCTTGCAATGGTCCGATCGCAAAGAGAAAGGGGACATTTACGATTTCCTTGTACGGACTGCTTGCACTTTATAAGCGATAGGCAGTTAGTAAATGAAAGTAATACCTTAATCGAATTCTAAGTAGGCCTTTAATTATTTTTTTATTGAAATGACACTGTGAGAAAATTTTTATAGTACAATATTATGTTGGTTTATGTATTTAATTATCTATAAACAAATAGAATTATACGCTGTGGTTCCTTCCAGAGAGTTCACTCTTGAGAGTTGTTATAGTCTATATGCAATGTCACTTCACTTACTTCCTTCCCGGTTCTCTGTGTGCTACTCAATTACTCTTGTATGTAAATGTGCTACCGTATTAAAGCTTTTTCAATCCGGCCATACCTATTTATTTTCTGCCTAAAACCCTTCATATTATGTCATACTTTTTATACCTTAGCTTCTTAATCCCTGGAGTTAATTATAATAGCAATACCGAAATACTAAAGTATTTTTTTTATTCCAGGAACTATTTGCCCAACTCCAATGGTCTGCGGAGCGAGCGCCGGCAGCCGACGGGTTGCGTCGAGCGCTAGGCGGCAATGGAGCCCGGTTCCAGCTGGGCTGTATGGCGGACGCCAGCGAGTGCTTCGAACACCTCCTGCTGCGGGTACACGCGCACGTCGCGGCGGGGACCGGTGACAAGCGGGACGACGATGCCTGCCGGGCGCCACACTGCGTGCCCCATCGGAAGTTCGCCATGATGCTCGTCGAGCAGTCCGTTTGCGGCGCTTGCCAAGCCACGTCGGAACCGCTGCCCTTTACTCAGGTAAGGTTAAAAATATTTACATTAAAAACATTTTTGAATACAAGTCATAAGTTAGTTACCATGACCTACATAGGTCGTAAACATCGCAACCCAGGGGGACAATTTTTCGTAGTAGTTTGATTTGACGTTTATTGACGGAGGCTAAATGTAGTTAATTACGTACAAATAGTATTCAGTACCAATAGGTTTACATTATAAATGACAAAAAAATTCATATATTTTTTCAGATGGTGCATTATGTATCAGCTACTGCCTTGACTGCCCAGGCTGCTTTGGGAGAACATGGCGATAGTTTCGGCTTGCTTCTGCGGAAAGCTGGGGGAATGGGAGATATAAGAGATTGTCCGGTAAATATTTATTTATATTCAATATTCTAACCCTCATCATGTAATGATCTAGAGCGCAAAATAATATATAATATAATATTAGCCTAATTATAATTACAATAAGTCTTCTTTCTTTTTTTCCAGAACTCTTGCGGAGCGAAAATTCAAATTTGTCGAACACTGATGAATCGTCCCGAAGTGGTGTCCATTGGGATGGTTTGGGACTCCGAGCGACCTTGTGCGGAACACGTATCGGCGGTTTATGCGGCTCTAGGGACTGAATTGCGACCTACTGACGCATTTCATGCGTGTGTAGACCGCGCCTGGGCAGCGCGAGCTACCCATCGTCTCGTTGGCCTCGTAACATATTACGGCAAACATTATTCAACCTTCTTCTTCCATAGTAAACTACGTTTATGGATATATTTCGATGACGCAGATGTCAAAGAAATTGGGCCTGAATGGTCACAAGTTGTCGAAAAATGTCGTCGAGGTCGTTTCCAACCTTTATTGCTGCTTTATGCAGCAATCGATGGGACGCCGTGTGACACGCGTCACGCACCTAAAGATGTAGTGCCATTTCCTGCACCCGAACCAAGACGCGCAGTTACTCCTGCGCCGGAACGACCTGCTGCAGGCTTCGCAAGACGAGCCGTTACTCCAGGTCCTGATAACGAGAACGACTACGTAAGCAGAAAAGCTGTAGAAAACATGTTAGAAGTACAAGCTAGTCGTAGAGCTCAGTTAGCTCGTAGTCTTAGCGCAAGTTCTGCATCTGATACACAAGAACGGCCAAGAGCTAGGAGGGATTCTGGAAATTGGAGTGGGGATCGCAATAGCGCATCGTCTGCTTCGTCTTCCACTGTAGAAAGTCCGTACATGTATCCACGTGGTAGAGGACCGGGAAGTGTGCCAGGCAGTCCTACTCGAAAAGGGGAGTTATCCAGTGGCGGGTCTTGTGACGCTGGATATGACTCTTATTCCTTGTCCTCCACAGACAGTTTACCCCTTCAACAAGGTCTCCGACATAATTTACAACTGGCTCAAATACCAGAGCTTACAACTCGGGGGGACTGCGAAGCGCTTTGCCTGGAAGCAGATAGGCTACTTGAAAAATCTCGCCACGCTGAGGATGCCGCAGATTACGAAACAGCGCTTGTACTATGCGATGCGGCAGCTTCAAAAGCTAGAGCCGCAATGGACGCTCCGTACAATAACCCACACACTATGACATTCGCAAGAATGAAACATAACACTTGTGTAATGCGTGCTCGGAGCCTTCAAAGACGTATGGCCGGAAACAGAATGGCTGAAATACCCCAAACTGCCCCTGTAAGAAACACTAAAGGTGGTCTTGAAAATACGACTATTGAAATTTATGCAACTTTACCTAAGAAGAAGGGGTCTTCTAAAAAATCACCTAAGTCTACTGAAGATGACATTGATAATTTACCACGCGAGCGTCCTCCCAGACATAAATCTCGTGAAGAAGAAAAGGTTCGAGAAAAACGCTCAAGGAGTGAAGATCGTGTTCGAGCACGGAAAGAAACTTCTGCTGCAAACGAGAAAAAGGAAGAGCCTGTTGAAGATAAAAAAGCAAACAAAAAACAACACAAAATACGAAGAAAACTATTAATGGGCGGATTAATACGACGAAAAAATAGATCAATGCCAGATTTAACAGAAGGTGCAGGTGCGAACACGGATTCTGGTAACAAACATAAACGTGTATCATCTGTCGATGATGGTGAAGTCGGTCGAAGAAAGAGTGAAGACAAGACAAATTTAAGCGGTTACTTATCTGAAGGCCATTTAGAATATACTGTGGCCAGTGGTACTAATCCTAATCTGGAAAGGAGTAAATTGATGAGAAAAAGTTTCCATGGTAGCGCCGGAAAAATGTTGACAGCAGCAAAGGTACCTCCACCGCCACCGCTTCGAACGACTTCTCAACTTAGCGGGACTAAGTTCGATTCAGAAGCAATCGAGCACGGCATACAAATGCGACCACAGCAACCTTTACCTGCCACTCGCAACGATTACGGTTATACTCAGGACAATGAGGAGGATGGTGGATTCTCGGAACAATACGGTGACGAGCCACAGTCATTACCCTTCTTGCCATCGTATGATGGGGACGCTGTCAATCATTATGACAGGTTAGAAGATTCACCATCTCAAAATTTCCACACAGTTGTAACAAAAGCGATGATTCACCAAGAACAGAGTCCAGTCAAGAGGGATACGATGCCCAACATACAACCATCACAAAATAATATTCAAAATCTTACAAATGCATTTGATAATGGAATAGATGTAGTTGATTGTGCGTTACCAGTGAGAAGATCACCACAAATTTTCGATTTGCCTCCATATCCGAGCCCAATGAATTCTGTAAATCACTCGAGACAGCCAAGTGAAGAATTTCCACCTCCACCACCACCTATAGATCTGACACCACTGCAGGAAGAACTAAATAAAATACAACATTTTAAACCCAATATGATTCAACGAGTGGAACAGGAAACCATAGAAGCAACAAAAGGGTCCCTTTTGGCTCAATTGCAAGAGAAAAGAAGTCAAATTTTGAAAAATGAAGAAATGAAACTAAATGCTATGGAAAACATTAACACTTCTGGTGACACATGGTTAAGAGAATTACAAGCTAAGCAGGCTGTCTTGAAACTCAAGAGGTCCGGTTCTCTCGAAGGACAGTTATCAAGTCCGGGTGAAAATCATATACAAAAAATGTTGGAAAACAATAATAATGTAAGAAATATTGCATCAAAATTTGAAAGTAACACACAAAATACAACTATTGAGAACGAAAGATCACGCGTTGGATATGTTGGAATAAGCGCTAACAGAGATGTAATAAATTGCTCAAATCAATCAAATGCTGGAATATATAACCGACGTGCCTCCTCTTCATCAATTGACCCTAAACAAATGGAAGAGGAATTTGGCGATCAAAAATTAAACACTAATGGTGTTCAATATGGTGACCGCTCCAAACCGAAAAAGAAATCCGTATCGTTCTGCGATCAGGTAATACTGGTAGCTACGGCAGAAGACCAGGAGGATGACAGTTATATTCCTAACCCGATTTTAGAGCGGGTTCTAAAATCGGCGATGAATAAACCGGAAATGACTACAGTACCTTTGCAGACGGAAAAGCCTTCGCTTCAGAGACAAGATTCATTCGACAGCCAGTCTTCGCGGTCAACAATATCATCTTTGTCACAGACGTCTTACGTACCCAACGACGCTAATCATGGTGAGTACTTCAGAGTACAAAGTTCATATCCTACGTATCAAGTCGCGCAAACGCGACCGCAGCAGCAATACAACCCGCAAAAATCTACTGCAATACATGGAGCTAGCACACCGGTTCAAATAAATCAAAATCAAAACGGAACAAATAATACCCAAATATATCAAGCGCTTCCAGCTAACAGTGCTAGTTCTCCACAAAATACGACAAATACTATTCCCTACAATCAGCCTCCTTCAGCGTACCCTAATCAAAACAACGTTAGCCCTCCAAATTTCAGTCAAACTCCTTCTAACAGGTTAACTCCAACAGCCCATAATCCTCCATACTTGTCTAAGCATATCCCAAATCTGCAAAGACCTGTTCCCAATACCTATCCTCATCCGCCGAGTCAACTTCACCAAATAAATCAAGCTCCCAACAATGCCTACTACCACAGACTGCCTCAACACTCTGCCTCTCCTACAATACCTTCAAACAACTACAGTACAAATCGTCAGTACAATCAAAATACACAAAATAGTAACTCTTCGCCTTACCAAAGTGTACCCACCAATTCGCTGGCTTACCAGAACTACCATAACCCACCGACAAGCTATGCTAACTCCGATTATTCTAGTCGATATCCCCAAGTGAACAGCGGGAATCACTACGGTGCCCATTCACCGTACCAGAGAGTTCCTCCGCCGCACGGAGATATGTCCGTCGACAACTACAGTAATAACAATTATCAAAAGATCGCTGGAAACTATTATCTCGAGAATAATAACCAAAACCGAGCACCAGACGTGCGACATTACGCTAATTCTCAGCAACAGCAGCGCCCCATGTACAGTCAAAATGTCAATAACGATAACGTTGGTAATAATGAGCAGTATCAATATGGCCAAAACAATTATAATCCATATCAACATTTACCACCACCCAAACAAATCCAGAAAAAATCTGTATCGTTTGAACCTGGCACTAAGGGCGGCACTGAATCGCCGGTGCCACCTCAAATGAATAGTAATTATTCTAGTGGAGATAGTCAACAAGGTGCTCTCGCGCCCAGCCAAAAGTTGCCATGTAGTTTATGTCGTAAAAAGACTGTGAACCCTCCGGCTATATACTGCCCAGACTGCGATTTTTATATGTCAAGGTTTAAACATCGTTCATAACGCTAGGTCAAACTTAAGACCGTACCCGATGTAAAAATATAAAAATCTTATCAGCGTGGTTAAGATGACATAAGAACTTTATTGTTCAGTGAATGTGGTGCCACGAATAATCGTTATAACTAATTTAAGTAGTTATTTAATAAATATACTCCTAGTTATGTAAATTATATTACAATGTAAATAAAACTGAACTGATCTCATTTGAGGTATAATTTTAAATTGTAAACGTATCTCTCCTCTTACTCGATAATGTATCAATGTACAATACCCAATTTAATATTATGAGTCTATTAGTAAAGTTAAGATTATTTTTGGACTATGACGTTTAAAAAATATAAATTTGAAATAAAAATCATTCAATAATATCTATGTGTCTTATTTGATCCCAACCACATCTGGAGAAGAAATAAAAGAACTCTTAACCTGCCGGGTATATAGAGTACCCGATTACCTACCTATACATATACTGGCATCGCCCAAAGGGATGCTACACATTACCAAAAACACACACCACAGACACCACAAAACTTCCACAACAAGGTGGTAGCTAACCAGCCAAGCTTCATGGAATCATATCAATGGTATAATTTTTATATAAGACCCTACCACCAAGAAGAGGTTAATAACTGAATAGTTTAATAAACAAAATTCTCATTATTTTAACCGACTTTAAAACAAAAAAGGAGGAGGTTCTCAATTCGTCTGTATGTTTTTTTCTTCAGTGTGTTAACTTAGAACTTCGTACTCTACTGGGTGAACAGATTTTGATAATTGTTTCGCCATTCGAAAGGTAATGACTACCGTCTGGTCCCATAAAAATTGAGCGATATCCAACGGTCAGTTTTTGAGGTTTTCTTAATATGGGTTTAGTTTACGCTCATTACCTCATAACTTTTAACTGGGAAAAAGGTCCCACATAAAAAAGTTTCGTGAATAGTAGAGATAAGAGATGAAACTGAAACAGATAGTGGTTTGGCTGGATACCGGATATTCAGCCCATTGTCGCATTGAAAAAAGCACAATTCAATTGCTAAAGTTAGGTAAGTAAAGTAAAGTTTCGTCCCGCAACTTCTGTAGAATGCAGATTTGTATGTAAAAAATCAAAACACAACTCACGACGCGATTTACACCCGCAATATGTGCGGTTGCTTACGGCTCCCGCAGTGAGCTCGCACGTTTTGACGGGCGACTGCTGGAAGCTTAGGTACTACGAAAAACGAACGTAATTCACGTATGACAGATCGCACGGTCGTCACTCCATTTTAAGGAAATATTGCTCAAAAAGACGTACTTGACACCTATTTACTTTGCTCACATCAGCAGCATTCTCTAATACAAAAATGTGTTCATTATTCGAGATACGATCACTTTTGTGGCAAGAAATCCAAAGTACGAACGTTGATATAACGTACATATGTCAATGTTCGTTTTTCGTAGTAGGCCTCCTGGTGTCGCAACCGCCTGTCTCGCGGTCGTCGCCCGCAACCCCCGCAACGTTTGCGGTATCATGAATTTGAAATAAAAGCGGAACCGTTTGTAGGCCCGCAACCGCATGCGGGCGCGGTTGGAAATCGCTTCGTGAGTTCTTAGCGTAAATAGTGTTTTCTTTATAGCCTAAGCAGGCAAACGAGCAGACGGGTCACCTGATGGTAAGTGATCACTGTTGCCCATGGACATTGGCAACACCAGGGCGCCACCAACGCGTTGCCGGCCTCGAAGGAGTTCGTTCCACAGTTTATGGTTCCACAGGTAACGCCAGGTATCCAGGTGGTGTTGGTGGAACTTGGCTTTATACCGTGAAGTGCGGTGACGGAAGTTAACCGCAGGTATTAAGCTAAACAGTTCCTCAGAACATTCCCCGTTACACAGACGGTAGAAGATACAGAGAGAGCCCACATCTCTCCGCAGTTCTAGTCTTCTAGTGGATCTAAACCGTCTGTGAGCTTGGGATCGTCGACAAGACGAACACAGCTCGCCGTTGGATACGGTTAAAAGGATCCACTTGGCAAGCCGGGGCCCCAGCCCAGTGGTAATTTGCCACAGCAAAATTATTGCGGTTAAAGTTTAGTATGTGGACCGTCGAATTTAGGGGTGTGGGGGTGGGGATGGGGTAGGGGGGGATGAGGGGAAGTTCCACCGCGAAGCCTGAGATGCGGAGCCTTATAGTTTTTTTTTTATCGAATTTTGAAATCTTTACCTAAACAGTACTAAAACGACTAAAACACGAAAACTAGGTCCTCGAAATACAAGAAAAGGGTAAGGGGATGTAGGAGGTTGATTCCCGGTTACATCAATGCCACCCACAAAGCTCTGCGACGCACAGTTTATGAGAAAAACAAAAAAAAAACGATTCTAACCTCAAAGTGCTAACATTAACACTGTACACTACAGCTACATACATGGGGTCAGTTTTCTAATACGGTCTAAGTTTAAACTAGCTAATCCCCACCTATTAGGGCAGAGAGTGTTGTAAAAATATGTCGACGGGACCCCCTTTCGGGGGTCCCTTTTTTCTGCGTGGTTCTATTACAGTCGAACCTAACCTATACCCAACTAGAGTGTGGTTGGCTTTTTGTTATTTTTTTTATGGCGGGGGGCTTCGCCCCCCGACCCCCCCTTTACGGGGGGCCTGCGGCCCCCCCGTCCCCCCGCTACCCCCATTCTTACCGCTATTTTTTCGTCATCCTACTCTATTGACCTAGTAGGTAATTGCAAGTATGTGTGAGTAATTGTGCCGCACACACACACACCCGCACGCACACTCACACACACTCGAGCGCACAATCACACACATCCTACGAAGCGGGGTTCTGTCGACATTATGTGACAAAGTCATTTAATTGTGACACCTACTTGCTCTTGGATCGTCGTAACTGACCCTATGTACTTAGCTGTAGTGTTAGGTTAGAATGATTTTTTTTATTTTTCTCAAAAACTGTGCGTCGCAGATTGTTGTGGGTGGCATTTTTATAACCGGAATTCAACCCCCTACATCCCCACACCCTTTTCTTGTGTTTTGAGGGGGTATTTTTCGTGTTTTAGGTGTTTTAGTACTGTTTAGGTGAAGACTTTAAAATTCGATAAAAAAAAACTACTGATTTCCGCAGTCTGAAATTTTGCGTAAATATTCCTTATACTAAACTCTTTTAGATATAAAAATATGGTTACCCAATTCAACGGTCCACATACTAAACTTTATCCATTATTGCAGTAAGTAGTTTCTACGTCCATTTCGCGGCAGGTTTCAACAACGATTGAGAGTTGAGAGCATTCCGTGAATGTGGAGTGGAGGGCACCATTATATTTTCAATATTTTCACGGTTATAGTAAACCCAACTTAAGATTGAAACGAAAGAGGCGCTGTCGGACGCATTTGACATTCATTTGACCAATCATTGCACACTAGTAACTGACAGATTAATGACCACAACGCTCAGCCACAACGTACTTATGAATGTCGTTAGTTCCAATTTTTGCCATTTCAGAGATAAGTTGGGCTAGGTATATTCCTATCTCTATGAGTTGGCCGCACTGTGTATAATGCCACCAACTTATCTGTTCAGTAGAAAAAAATGGAACTAAAAAAAGACAACGTCAATTTTGAAATTTTATGTCCGCTGTCAAGTCTTTGAAGTGCGTGTGCTCTAAGTGTTTTAATTCGATTTTAATTGCAAAAAGTGATTAAAAATGCCCGAGCCTCTTAGAAGTGATGCAACATTAGTTATTTTAAAAGTTTTAGATTGTACGAGGGAAGAAAATCGCCTGCTAACTCCGAAAATAACGTTTGAATAAGTGGCAGAATACGTCGCAGTTACAACATGTTAGTGTTGCTATTGCTAGTTAATTAATTGTCCATAAAATTCAAATAAATATTTCAGTTATTTTATTTTCCTCACTTATGTTTGCATAATCAATTAAAGTGTCACTGAATTTATTAGGTATCGAATTTTTTTATACTTCATATAATTATATCTTTATTACAGTTATATTATAATTATATCTTTGTTACAGGAGTTAGTGAACAATTTGTTTACAAGCTAATGAGTGAAAAAAAGCTGAAGAAATTTCTCTGGCGCATCACCATCATTTTCCACAGGGATTTCTTGTGTTGAACCCCTCAAACTTAGAAATCACGATGACAATTATTTTAATAAAATAATATAAAAATATAAATAATAAAATTATAGTCAATAACAATGGAGTTTTATTTCTCTTGTCCTGAAATTTTAATTTTTATATGAAAAAGTAAAATTTGACTGTGTTGGCCTACGTAATTCTTTTATTTTTGGATGTTTCCGTTTTTTTAAGTTATGTGCGTTTTAAGCATTTAAATGTCACTTGATATAACGATAAAGGAAAACATTGCCAAACCGCACTTGTTCAGCATGGTGAACTTAAAGCATGCATGCAATGTAAGCATGGTCTTAACCTTCTCAATATGAGAAGAGACCTATGCTTAATAGTGGGCCCTGATGGATTGAGATAATGTTAACATCCTATGTTACTGCTGTCATTGCATGGTAGTTTAAGTTAGTAGCCACAGCCCAAGTTGTGTATCTATATTCGTCGGAAAGGCTTTGTCATCATTTACCATCGAATTATGTGCAACATCTGGTAAAAATCATAGGTCTCAAAGTTGTTGAGCTCCCTTGACAGTCGCCAAATTTTATTTTATGGTAACATTGACGCTGCACTAGCGACATCCGTTTACTGAACAGATAAGTTGGTGGCACTATAAACCCAACTTAAGATTGAAACGAAAGAGGCGCTGTCGGACGCATTTGACATTCATTTGACCAATCATTGCACACCATTGATCTATAAGGACTATTCCTATCTCTATGTTGCACACTTGTAACTGACAGATGAATGACCACAACGTACTTATGAATGACTTTTCGTTAGTTCCAATTTTTGCCATTTCAGAGATAAGTTGGGCCATTGATCTATATAGGACTAAGTAGGTATATTGCTATCTCTATGAGTTGGGCGCACTGGTTAGGGTTACGTCAATTAGACATTAGCTCGTCTCATACGTCATTAGACATTGCTACGTTCCGGGAGCTGTTCGTAACAATCACGCCCTCAACGCCTGTATTTGGAGTTCCGGTAGGTTTTTACGTCATTGTTTTATACCCTAATCGTACGCATTTGGACGTTGATGTAAATATTACTAATGGTGGGCTTGAAAAAATAAAGCGCGAACTTAAAGAAGTTAGCTCGCAAATGCAAAAATTAAAATCAATTGTTTAACTTTACGTGTATTCAAAATTACACACAATAATTTTTATCGCTATAACGCTTCTGAAACAATTTCATTTATGAATTCCTGTTCGGAATCATAAGCTACAACCCACTAATGGCCCACTATTAAGCACGGGTCTCTCCTCATTATTGAGGAGTCCTAGAGCATACTCCACCACGCTGCTCTAATGCGGGTTGGTGGAGGGGTTAGTGGCCAACCCAGTGTCCAAAGTTTTCAAGCCGCCCGAAGGCCTCCGACATGGCTTAACGACTGCTATCAATCGATAACAACCGGGACCGACGGCTTTACGTGCCCTCCGAAGCACGGAAGCGCTCAAGAAATTTTTGCCACTAGCGGTCACCCATCCGACTACCGACCGCGCCCGCTGTCGCTTAACTTTGTCGATCGCTTAGGATCAACGCAAGCCGTCGGGCTATGAGCGCTAATAAATTTAAGAGCGTTCGGAATCATAATTAAATATATTTTCCGTCGCCATCTCATCAAAATATGTCTTTGAAAAGCGCGCCAAATTTGACAGCGCCCATAACGCCCCACTGATTCGGATGGATCGTTGTGATCGAAGATGATAATGTCATCAATTGCGTCATAAACGCTTAAAGTAACACCTATACTCGGATTTTTAATTAAACGGAGTAAAATGACATTTCGAGTGTTGCCACTTTTTAATGAAATAAAAATAGTGCTGGTGCAAAAATATCTCGTTATTCAACTTATTTAATTTAATTAAATAATTAATTATTATGTTAATTACAAATTTTCAAAAAACTCGTAGTTACCGCTCTAAGCATAATATTACTATTCGGTAAATAGATTGTAAGATTTATAATATAAACAAACAATGTATTTTAGTAGAAATTTGTTCTTTATTGGTAAAATCATCTTCACTATCCACTAAATTAATTAAAAATCTATCGGAAGTAAGAACCCGAATGACTATAAATTGATACTATTAGTGACACAAGAGAATATTTTAAATTTCATTTTGTAGTATCGTTTAATACCGGTATTATTATCAGTTATATCGTTTTTAAGAACTAAAGACAATCACTACGATTTGAAAGTTGGCAATATTATTCATAGAAATGACATTACGATGTGTCAGTTTACTCCGTATATTTAAAAATCCGAGTATACATATTGCAAGCGCTTACGCAACGGTTTTTGAGATGAGAACGTTATGATCAGCTCCCGGAATGCAGTTCTATCAAAAGTTCTATCCATCACAGACAATATAAACAGGTGAGTTCTTGTGGTTCTATCCACAGAGTTTTAAACATAGGTTTTATAGTAAACCCAACTTATAGTGCCACCAACTTATCTGTTCAGTAAACGGATGTCGCTAGTGCAGCTTCAATGTTACCATATAATAAAATTTGGCGACTGTCAAGGGAGCTCAACAACTTTGAGACCTATGATTTTTATCAGATAAAGTATGTTGCACATAATTCGATGGTAAATGATGACAAAGTCTTCCTGACTAATATAGATACACTACTTGGGCTGTGGCTACTAACTTAAACTACCATGCAATGACTGCAGTAACATAGGATGTTATCATTATCTCAATCCATCAGGGCCCACTATTAAGCATAGGTCTCCTCTCATAATGAGAAGGTTAAGACCATAGTTCACCATGCTGAACAAGTGCGGTTTGGCAATGTTTTCCTTTCCTTTATAGTAAATGACATTTAAATGCTTAAGACGCACATAACTTAGAAAAGTCAGAGGTACGTGCCCTGGGATTCGAACACGGACGGAACAGGGCGAATTTTTAATCAATCAGTTATCACCCTAAAATATTTTAATGGCAATGAATAATTCTCAAGAGTATTTGTCTATTGAAAAAAAATTCGTAAACATCCAAAAATGAAAGAATTAGGCCAACACAGTCAAGTTTTACTTTTTCATGTAAAAATTAAAATTTTAAAAACAAGAGAAATAAAAAATCCATTGTTATTGACTATAATTATTTGTATTTTATATTATAAAATGATGCCAGTGCGCCAGAGACATTTCTTCAGCTTTTTTCTTCTCACTCATTAGCTTGTAAGCAAAACGTTCACTAACTCCTGTAACAAAGATATAATATTCTATGAAGTATAAAAAAAAATTAGATACCAAATACATTCAGTGACACTTTAATCGATTATGCAAACATAAGTGGGAAAATAAAATAACTGAAATATTTAAGCGGGACTATTAATTAACTTGCAATAGCAACACTAACCTGTTGAAACTGCGAAGCATTCTGCCATTTTTTTAAACGTTATTTTTGGAGTTAGCAGGCGATTTTCTTCCCTCATACAATCTAAAACTTTTAAAATAACTAATCGTGCATCACTTCTTAGAGGCTCAGGCATTTTTAATCACTTTTTACAATTAAAATCGAATTAAAACACATAGAGCACTCGCACTTCAAAGATTTGACAGCGGACATTACATTTCAAAATTGACGTTGTCTTTTTTTAGTTCCATTTTTTTCTACTGAACAGATAAGTTGGTGGCATTATAAGACTGAAACGAAAGAGGCGCTGTCGGACGCATTT
Organism: Hesperia comma; assembly: GCA_905404135.1. Taxonomy (NCBI): domain Eukaryota; kingdom Metazoa; phylum Arthropoda; class Insecta; order Lepidoptera; family Hesperiidae; genus Hesperia; species Hesperia comma. Next base: position 4,912,315 of record FR990021.1, on the reverse strand, counting down.
GACATTCATTTGACCAATCATTGCACACTAGTAACTGACAGATGAATGAACACAACGTACTTATGAATGACTTTTCGTTAGTTCCAATTTTTGCCATTTCAGAGATACCTACCTAATAAGTTGGGCGGACTGTAAACGTCTATGATTCTGACAGATAACCATAGAGGTGTATTATATACCTCTACCTATGCCTTAACTCTTTGTGGCACGTTGAAATTGTTGGGTAGATAATCTGTGGCAGTATTGGTCAAGAGTCAAGACAAGGTAAACCAGTATTGCCAAATGAGAAGTTATTACATCGTTTTTTAATCCTTATTAATGAACGCTTATTAAACTATTATTAAATAAACAAAATGTTAGTAGGTATTAACGCGAGCCTAGTTTCTATTGTGTACAACCATTAGCAGTGTTTATGAAAGTTTTATTACTTTGTATGTTGATTAAATGAGTATTTTACCTAATTCTATGTACCGACTTTTAATTCGATGCAGTAAAATGACATTTCCAGTGTTACCGTTTTTTATTATCACAAAAATAGTGATGTACCTGGACACAAATTATTCGATTTGATGAAAATATTAATCGGATTACAATCGTTTCGCATAATTTAGCAAACTGCTAAAATAATGTATGAAGTTATTACAGGATCAATAACTACACATAAAAATACGAATGATATCAATAATCTCCTAGATTTTTAATTATTAAGCGCTTTCAGTGCATGTTATGTACTAAAAGCATGCATGCACCGGTGTTTATTATTTTAATAACCTTTCCGTATTGTTGTCTGAATTTGAATTATATTTTATTAACATACATTATAATAGACATATTGAGAAAAGAATAATCGAATAATCAAAACATCGTTCGTTAATCGTGTAAGTTTTCACTATTATTGAAAATCTGGCAACATTATTTCAAAATGTGACATTAGCAAATGTCATTTTACTGCATCGAATTAAAAGTCGGAGTTCACAACTGTTCAATCATATATTTTAACATATATTTTAGTAGCGACAAAGACGCATTCTGCAACGATGCGTAAATTAGTGCGTTTGTTGACCGGTGCGGCTGTGTTTTCGCTGATGGTGCTGCTGATCACGCGGGTGTCTCCGGGTGACGAGGATACAGTGCTCCGTAGCCCCAGATGGGCACCGTCTCCCCTCAGGGAGTTCAATAATGACACGTCCAACGAGAGCGGTGGTAGTGAACAACTCGCAGAGAAGCGATTAAAAATTAAAGAGGTATTATGCGATTTAATTAAGTCAGATAGATAAGATAGTCTAGATTCCGTAAATGTACCTATCCAGTAACGTACCTATCCATATTTTTTAATTTTAGAAATAAAAGAAATACCCATAACATATATAAGTACTTGCAATAAATTTATTGGTACTCGTATAAATATAATACAAGTTAATATTATTATGTTAATGAATAATGATTTAAATCAATAATAAAATTATCCAGTGAAGTAGGTAGGTTAAAAACCTTAATTTCATAACAATCATATGTCTAAAAAAATAGCTTAATTAAAAAAAATAGCTTACAAAAACATAAATTAAACTATACAAAATCGAAATTTCACAGTCCGATAAACAATAATATCTGTATTTCATTGTAATGATACTTACTTACTACTTAATTTTCTAGTTGCTTATTTTTATAAATACAGACATTATAGTTTAAAAAACATTTGAGAAAACAAATAGGCATGTTTTTCCGGTCCATTTAAGCTATAATTGGCGTACCTACAGTTCTTTCATGTCATTGGCCGACGTTGGAAAGTTTGTGGGACCAGGGACCTAATAATAATGAATGGTTCCGAGGAAAGTCCGATATCCTTTCATTACTGTTCGGTCTCCGTACAGAGCCGCCCAGATTAAAACTTGCGCCCGGAGCGAGGGCTTTGCAAGTTCTTATAAAAAGACGACTTCACTCGCGACACGCCTTTGAGACGTGAAATGTGGCCTTAGAAAAATGTTTGCTCAAGTAAAATAGCCCTCGTGACGGAGACTTTCGCTACCGATGCAAATTTATTTATTCACATCATCATGTCTTCAAATGTTATTACGTTGTAAAATGTGTAACAACAATTTGAAGTATAACAAGGTTTTGTGTGCAACGAATTAAAGTTTGTTATTTGAATAGAGGGTCAAAAGAGAAATTTGAGAGTCTTTGGTTTGTTTCGCCATAATCGCCATCACTCGTGTAATTCCTATTAGTAGAAGATCCGAATCTATATCGACATTCACCGGGTTGATAATAGAATCAAACTTATTTTATAATAAATTTCGTATATTAGAAAATATATTAAAAATGGGTTGATAACAAAAATCCTGGACAGAATTTTTTAATTATTTTTTAAAAAATGATTTTCATAAAATGTTGTACTTATGATGAAGATAATAATAAAATTTTATACTGGACTTAAAGTATAGAACATATAGAATGTGCAGACGTAGGGTAGACTATTATTTACCCGGACGAACTACTGGGTAGACAGGTATAAACAGGTATGTCAATACTAGTTACTTTTCACTCGATTTGATAATAATCTGCACATTCTATATGTTCTATACTTTAAGTCCAGTATAAAATTTTATTATTATCTTCATCATTCAATATTTTTGAAAAATTATTTAAAAAAAATAATAAAAAATATTCTGTCCAGGATTTTTGTTGTCAACCCATTTTTAATATATTTTCTAAGATACGAAATTTATTATAAAATAAGTTTGATTCTATTATCAACCCGGTGAATGTCGACTTAGATTCGGATCTTAGACTATATGGTCAATTCTGCTAATCCACATTTACGAGTAGCACATGATTTTAACACAAGAAAATAATGGCTTTAACATATGCTATGGTTTTGACATTAAGACTTTATTAACACTCCAGGCTCCAGATATATTCCTGCTTTATGAATACCTACACCATAACTGGTGTAATATATAGGTAAACAAGCAATGAAATAAAAGTTGAAAACAAATTAGCATTCGTTTAAGTGTCTTACTATGAATCTTTTGAGGTTAAACTTTTTTATTATGTGCTGTAATAGCGGTTTAAGTAATCAATAGGTTTTCTATTAAAACAGGTTTCTACTTATTTCTGTAAAGAGATAGAAAATTTTGACAGACAGACAGCATGGTTCATACCAATAGGATTACATTGGTCTTCTTTGGATACGAAACCCTAGAAACTGATTTGTTAAGTAATACAATACAATTGGAGTATACAAAACGCGAGCAAAGACATTTAGCAAAATTTCAGACGTGGTAATTTTAGACTTGACGTTTCCTGAGGCGAGCTACCGATTAACTAGTAGATAATTGCCTTTGCTAAATGTCGTTTCCTGTTTCAGATGATGCGTCACGCGTGGAACAATTACAAGCTGTACGCGTGGGGGAAGACCGAGTTGAGGCCGATAACGAAGAGAGCGCATCTGTCGATCGTCTTCGGCGGTGGAGAACTTGGTGCCACCATCGTCGATGGACTGGACACCCTGTACATCATGGGGATGATGGATGAGTTCCGAGAGGGCCGCGACTGGCTGGCGGAGCACTTCCATATTAACGAAATCGTAAGTGTCAGAAGTGTTCATGGTATCGATGACCATTTGCTATTAGGTGGCTTGATGAGTTAGAGGACAGAAATGCGTTAGTTAAGCCATAATTGACTTTAAGTTGTTTTGTGTAAGATCGGTCGAAGCAATGATCGATTCGGTGACGGTTGATCATGAAGTTTATCTGTAGATTATTCGCTATTAATTACTTAAATATTTTTCTATGACCAGCAATGCACATGTAAAGGGTCGTAGAGTTTTGGATGTTTAAAGGAGCTTAAGATTGAAATTATCCTCTAAGATGAAAAATATATGTATGTAAATACTTTTCTTGTGACGGTTGACAGAGTGGGTTGAGCAGCTATCTTATAATATCCTGATAAACTTGAGGGCCAACATTTAATCCAACTCTATTCAATGTAAGCAGAATACCTGCATAATGTGCGAAGTTCTTCTTTCTAAAAGATATTGTTACGCAACTAGTGTGTTATAGTCTTCAAGTGAATTTACTCTACTATTACTATTGCCAAGTCTATTAATTGGGCCATTACAAGGGTTTCATTCGCCATGTTTATGGCGGGTTCGTAAATTTTATCGAATAAATGAATGCTCATTCTTGTGTTCTTGTGTCGTCGAGTCGAGGGTATGAAATTGTCACTCCCTGCTAAAAAAAAATATTACGTATGCTCACAGTTCAATATAGCTTATAGGCAAAATTTACTAAAGGCATTACTAATTTCATATCGAAACGTGAACGGACTATACGTTCACACGTTCACAGTTACACTACGGCATTAGGATCCCGTTTGCAGTAAATGGCGTGAATGTACAAACGGAACACCCCTTACAACGTTACTTAGGACCTACTCGATGTCGTAGTGGCGGAGTATCTCTGGAGATTGTTGCTATCAGCATCGTCATAATTGACTTTAACCTCTATTGTGTAAGATACTGGGTCGAGTCAGGCCGAAACAAGCGATAGTCTCGGCGGCGATTAATCACAAAGTTTGTCTCTGGATGATTCTCGCTATTAATACCTAGCCTTGTTTTCTAGTGACAATTTTACCTGGAGAAATAGCAAATTATTCTCTTACTTTCTGTCGTTGTTACAGTTTATAAAAAAAATATAGACATTTATGGTTTTAAGACCGAGAACGAGCATGCATCATCTCCCGCCTCCGCTAATGACAGCTTTGACCGACACAAAACAAGAGTCAAATTGAGAATAAGATGATTAGTCCAGTTTGCAGAGAGTATTAACACAACTTGGTTAGTACAGATCTGATGTAAAGTTTCATACACAGCGCGCTCGAGCAACGCTCACATAGACACGAAACATGCACGAAATATTTGTCCAATAGTGGTTCAAAGTGGTTTCATATTTCGTGTACGTGAACGATGCCAATAAAAAAAATAATTAATTTATATTAAGTGATAAAAAAACTATACACAAAAAGCAATATGCACGTAGGCGTGTTCGCGCTCGGAGCGTTCGAATGCGAGTATTTAAATATAGCGCCCAAATTTCGATTTGGGCGCTCTTTTAGAGGCTACACTTTTTGAGTATTGATTGTGCATCTATAAAGTATTATTTTACATCGATGGACAAAAATGATTAAATTTTAATACTGTATGTGATCATAGGACTCCGACCTGACGGTGTTCGAGACGACGGTCCGATTCGTGGGCGGTCTGCTGTCGTGCTACGCGTTGACCGGCGACACACTGTTCCGAGACAAGGCGGCCGAGGTTGCCGACGCGTTGCTACCGGCCTTCGACACTCCCACCGGCCTGCCGCTCGCCATCTTCAACCCCTCCACCAAGGTCAGTATCCATTCCAAAACTATTATTATACAAGTCTACATCGTCCATGTAAAACATGAATCATTGTAGATGTCTACATATTATGCACTTAGTAGGATAGTAGGTAAGCTTGACGCAGAGACAAAGTGGCATAATTTCCATATTAAATAATAAGACAATTTGTGCACAATTACCACAATCAATCTAATTACTTAATATGTCGTCCACTTCCATTTTGAGCGGCAATGTATCAGTAATTAACCTTTGGAGTTAGTCATGTATTTGAATTACGTTGACCACTTGCCAAAAGGTGGCTCTTCTGCTTGCTCGTTTTTATGTTAAGTATTGGAAACGTTCTATAGATTTAAGTTAAGAAATTGAGTACGATTCAAATTTAAAAACAAATGGCGAAATTTCACGATTACATGGGTTTATCACTTTATCAGTAAATAATTTATTTGTATCACTAATTAGCTCATTGTGAAGTACGCTAGTTCATACATGACCAGTAACATTGAGAGGGAGATCCGTGCCTAGACTGCCTAGCAGTGGGCTAGTGATAGGGTACGATGAATTAAGTAACTCAACAGTACGTTTTGCAATATACCTATACCAGATCATATACCTATTATTATTCAGTTTTAAATGAAGAAGTTGATAACATGATTTCAACGCCACCTATCCATTATTATCAACGTTACAACGACGATGTACCAATTCAATTAGTATTATCTGTTTTGTGGTTTCGTGGCCTTACTTTGTTATACCGAAAACATTTTTAGGAATTTTATATTATTTTTTCATTATTGCAATGCAACCCATAACGGTCCAAGTACTGACGAGTAATTTTTGAGTTATCTTCAATAATCCAATTACTGGACGTGGGTCTTCCTTCATAAATAGGGGGAAAAGAGCTATAGGTCCAAGTCCACCACTCTAACCACGCTGTTGGCATACTTCCCACATTTGAAAACATTATTTACCCTCACGAAGTTTTTGTTGACCAAAGCAAGTGGTAATTAGTTTCTAATTATGTATTTACTAGTAAATCCGCCCTCGCTTCGCTTCGGAAAACCAGTCCCTTCAAAAATCTCTATAAATTTTAACAAATTATGTTATTCCCATGTCTAAGCAATATTACTGCAAAGTTTCATGAAAATCCGTTCAGTAGTTTTTGCGTGAAAGAGCAACAAACCCACACACACACACACACTCACTCACTCACTCACTCACTCACATACATCCTTACAAACTTTCGCATTTATAATATTAGTAGGATAGGATTCATAGATTTTAAAAACAAGATTCGGACATAGCGCTTTTCAAACTTAACACTTTGGACTTAGTACAATAATATATTATGCATCTCCTCAGCCTTTTACACGTTTAGTTTCTCATACTGTTATTAATTTATTTATTATTGGTCACTAACATACAGTATGTATGATGATATAAGTTAACAGTGCCATGTGTTCGTGTTTGCAGAGGAGCCGGCAGTACCACTGGGCGGGGCCTAACAGCATCCTGTCGGAGGTGGGCACCCTGCACATGGAGTTCACCTACCTCAGCGATGTCACCGGCAACGAAGGTAACTTGGACTATATGCAACTAAACATAATGTTTAGTTTGTAGTGACAGCACCTTTTTAAAGTCCTTATCATCGGACTGGCTTTGCTATGGTGAGTGGGTTTGGAAGAAGCGGAGAGAATCCCCAAGGATTTTTGTTCGATTAATTGCTTGTTAAGGTAAAATTTACTGCAACTTACAATTATTTCATGTTTAAGCAGTTTTGTCTTTGCATTATCACCCAGTTTCTGATAAACTTTCTTTATGAGTTTTTAATTTTTTTTTTTTTTTTAATTTTGAATTGAATTAAAATTGAGTTTTTAAATTTAAAATTTACCATTTCGTATTTCCGGCAATTTAACGGAACTTAATTAATTATTATCTCCATACCTTATGTTTTACGAAGTAGGAACCTAATTAAGTTCATAGTGAATAATCTAATTTATATTTTGATCTTCAGAAATAAAAGAGTACCTACCATGATTCACGAGGCACCTGATTACAACAGTTCGTTTTACTATTCGACAAAGCACAGCTTACATCCTACTCTCTTTGGTTGATCAATCTTTCCCGAACGTATGAGGATTGAATGTACTGGGAATTGGAAGGCTTCCAACAAAATGTAGCATTTTCTACTTGCCTATATCTCTTAATGTTTGCTAATTTACGAACAGTATCAAAACTATTATACAAGTTTGGAAGATTTAATGGCGTTAGCTTTCATTTAGTTATATGTAAATTGAATTATTTTATTTAGAATAAATGCGAGGTACTTATACGTATTAAAATCAAATTCCTTCAGGACCGCCTGGCTGGATAACACTTTTGAGTTTGAGTCAGCCGTCAAATGACTCGTATTATTTTTACTGGGAGCTTGAGAGACAGTACTTTTTTCGTTTTACCTTTCATGTCCGTAGGCTACGTTAATCAACAGATCATTAGTTGGTAAATCTGCTCACATATTTTGTATAATATTCAGCATAATTGATGTACGATAGCCGCTCATTATTACTATCTAGAATTATTCGTTTCCAATTACCTTCACCGTATCACAAATGAATCGTATGAAATTGATTACGCATTGTTTCTTTTCCTAGTACAATATAATATTAACGTGTGGGTCGTCTCCCAGTTTACAGACAGAAGGCGAACCGTATCCGCGAGGTGCTGAACAACGTGGCGAAGCCCGACGGCCTCTACCCCAACTACATCAACCCGCGCACCGGCCAGTGGGGGCAACGTGAGTTTATATTGCTATGTTGACTAGTGAGATAATACCTTTATTTAGTGTTGTGTTTTCTGCGCACATAATACCAGCTCTTATTTTAATGCGAGACAATAGTGATATGTGATAACTGCATCGATGACCTAACATTAAGTTTAAGAATGCTGAGTGTGAATACTGCTTTATACTTATATATTGTCTGTGGAAAACTTACCAAATTTTAACTGTACAAAATCATGTTACTCACCAAAAGTAATCTCTTAAACTGAATATTTAATTTGTTCAGAATTTAACAAATATATATAACGTTATTACAATGTCACATTAGGAGACATGTACTGATACAGATGTGACTGGTTGAAACCATCTATAAACCAACCATAATCGATTCATCACCATTAGGGAAAACAAAGGTGTTATTGGCCTTCGTTAACAAATTGTCCACTGGAAACATCAATGCTCTTCATTACGAAATAATAGATTGTATAACAAGGGAGCAAACTAATATTTTTACCGCAAGGGCGCTTTTTTGAATCCAGAGCGAAGTGAGGGATTCTAGAGTAGAATCCCGAGCGTAGCGAGGGATTCTTTAGTAGAATCCTGAACGTAGCAAGGGATTCAAAGTACGTCGCCCGAGCCAAAAATATTTGCTCCCGAGTGATACACTCTACTTTTCATCCCCCCCCCCCCTATGAGAAAATAAAAGGCGTCTCAAATTCAGGAATTATACTGTCACAGTCACTAAACTAACTAAACTGACTAAACGAATAAACTGACTAAACGACTAAACTAACTAAACTTAAAAAACTAACTAAACTAACTGAAGAACTCATTTTTAAAAATAAACCATGAATTTCTAACAATCCGAACTGAATTCAAAAAGTGCGCGGAAAAGATCTTTTCCGCGCACTTATTTAAATAACGGGGAGGAAAAACTCATTCCCGCCCGCTAAAAGTTTCTTATAGAAAACACCAACTTTGGGCGCCTTTAGTGCGAACCAAGTCGTCTTTTTCGAATAAGTGGGATGAAAAATTAATTTATATGACAGCTTGATATTTAGGTAACACTGTTAACTTCACAGCGGTAGCGTTATTACCATACAATTTTAATTATAAAAAATTGGAATTTCAAATGATCCATTACTAAACGGCGATCAACTACTTACTTCTCAATTTATCCGAATCGAAAGTGACCATAGCAAATAAAACCCCAAACCAACCAACTCGTCTCTCCCCAGGCCACATGTCGCTGGGCGCGCTGGGCGACTCGTTCTACGAGTACCTGCTGAAGGCGTGGCTGGTGTCGGGCGGCGACGACGCGCAGGCGCGCGTCATGTTCGACGCGGCGATGCAGGCCGCGCTCGACAAGATGCTACGAGTCTCGCCCTCCGGCTTGAGCTACCTCGCCGAGCTGAAGTACGGCCGGATCCTCGAGGAGAAGATGGATCATCTGTCGTGCTTCTCTGGTGAGGATTGATTGATATTAAATACTGGATTTAGGTGTTTAAACTGTTAAGAGGCATGTTCGACGCGGCGATGCAGGCCGCGCTCGACAAGATGCTGCGCGTGTCTCCCTCCGGCTTGAGCTACCTCGCCGAGTTGAAGTACGGCCGAATCTTCGAGGAGAAGATGGATCATCTGTCGTGCTTCTCTGGTGAGGATTGGTTGAAGAGTGTTGGGTTTTTTATGAATGTGTGACTATTTTGGTGGTTAATTTAAATTAAGCGACATCTGGCGAGTAGTTTTCTGTTCATTCCAAATAATGGGTATTAAATTGACTTCGACTACATTAATGATGTTATCATTGTTTTTATTTGGATTTTTTTATATTATTTGAACCGATTAAAATAAAACAAAATGTAAACCTTTTATTCAAATTAGTGTAACCATTTTTATGAATATACAACACCATTATGACATGTGAGGTGATCATATATTCCAGGCGGCATGTTCGCGCTGGCGTCCACCACGCTGGAGAACTCGATGTCGGAGCGGTACATGGACGTGGCGCGCAAGCTCACGCACACCTGCCACGAGAGCTACGACCGCTCCGAGACCAAGCTCGGCCCGGAGGCCTTCAGGTGAGTACTGGTACACAAGCTATATAAAATACTGCAATGGCCTTCTTAACTAACATGCCACTCTAAGCGATTCACGTTAATATGGAAGTGTTTTTCAACTTCTACACTACGTTTCCCTGAGGAATAACATCACATGCGGCTTGCTAACATCTCGGAAGGTTTATCGTGCGCTATTTGTAGAAATATAATAAATAGTAGTAAAAAGGAGATCTATTACTAAAATATTGTATTTTACAAAAACCTTAGCGCGAGACTCATGCATACTAAATGCCCAGATGAATCGCAATAACAAAAACTCAAATTTTTCTCGAAGGCCGTTTTCGGGAGTATTTCCGTGCCTTTTTCCCTTTCTGTGTTCACAATACAACATGAGATGTAACGAAATGACCATCTGTCGGTAGTTTCACGGGCGCGGTGGAGGCGCGCGCGCAGAAGAGCAGCGAGAAGATGTACCTGCTGCGGCCGGAGACGTTCGAGTCGTACTTCATCATGTGGCGGCTCACCAAGGACCAGAAGTACCGCGACTGGGGCTGGGAGGCTGTTGAGGTACTCACGATTGTGATATTATTGTTTTGTATAGGATTAGAAAAAGATTGTATAGGATTAGAAATGTTATTTGCGAATTTTCACAATTTGTGTAATGAAATGAGTATAATATATTTTTTATTTCAATTACATACTAATGTTTATTTTTTTATTTTAACTTCTTCTTCCAAGGTATATCTTGGATTCCAGCGAAGTGAACGTGCTACGAAATCATGACATTTTCAAAATTTTTTTTTGCAAACAAAGAATTGTTTTTAACTTCATACGAAAAGAAAAGCAATTTCTAAATCGAAAAAAATAAGAACCTAAATCTGACCTTTCTGTACACTCAAAACTCTTTCTTCGTAGGAATAGGAAATATGGAAAGGAAATGTAGGATAGGCTAGGATCATAGTTTAATTCGGCTATCTGCTATATTATGGTATGCTAAAAAACTTTTAAAATTTTCTTAAACTATAATATATTTATTACTTTTAAATAATTATTTATTATACAACTTATATTTTATACTGAGCCGAAAATTTTGTCAGACACCACTCACTATCTAAATAGTGTTATTCGATATCTCCACGTGTGTCGTGTCTGTCCGTGTTGGCAGGCGATCGAGAAGCACTGCCGCGTGGAGGGCGGGTACACGGGCATCGTGAACGTGTACCACGCCGCGCCGCAGGGCGACGACGTGCAGCAGAGCTACTTCCTCGCCGAGACGCTCAAGGTAATGCTGCGTTATTTTGTATGGGAGTATGGTGGTTAACGAGTATGCAGCCACATATGCGTTGCTACCGTTGAGGACTAATAATAATGTAATAGACTCCACGTCTTTTTATCCGGAATGTATTATGCTGATATATTATTACACGATAGAAATAGTATCGTCTCGGGCGGTGATACTTCCCCGGATGAACTCTAGGCTCTTACCAATTATCCATACCACCTATCCATCTTTGTCTACAGTTAATCTTGTAGCTTGTTTTGCATTCTCTCGATATAACAATTGTACCTAGATGTATTATACCTAATAATGCAGCCTATTTCGTGTTTTCTTTACGGATAATAGTGGCTACGTATGATACTAAAATGATGTATAATATATGGTATGTCATAATACACCTGCTGAATAAATCGTAACTTACACCCAAAGACATCGCTGGCACGCAAAGAAAAAAGAAAGTACTGACTATAAAGCTTTATTTGTGTTCTTCACGGTATAGGTAAAGGAAATAAAAATTTAGATGCGTTTACTTTGACACAGGGAAACATATTTACTTTTTATTAACTTAAAATATAAATCATTGGAAATTATGAGACAGGAGTGTATAAACGGTTATATGAATAACTATCAGTAAATTAAAATATTTTAACATGATAACATAATAATTCCAGTACCTGTACCTGCTATTCTCGGAGGACTCGTTGATATCGCTGGACGAGTGGGTGTTCAATACAGAGGCGCACCCCTTCCCCATCCGCGGCAAGAACCCGCTGTACAGGGAGGCCAGCAGGTACGCCGCCCTGCCCGCGCCCAACGACGAGAACAACCTATGAACGCGCCGGTAAAACTTGTCACTACTTGTGTTGCTTACTGTAAGGCCTTTCTCACACAACGCTATTTGTACAGTCCGCCCAACTTATCTCTGAAATGGCAAAAATTGGAACTAACGAAAAGTCATTCATAAGTACGTTGTGGTCATTCATTTGTCAGTTACTAGTGTGCAATGATTGGTCAAATGAATGTCAAATGCGTCCGACAGCGCCTCTTTCGTTTCAATCTTAAGTTGGGTTTACTATAAGCGACTAGGATGTTGTCAAAGTAAAGAAGCGACGCGTCTACGATGCGTCTCCTGTCAGTGAACAGTGTCAGATACACCGAATTTTGGATTGTGTTGTAATCGCGTAACTAATAAATAGCGTAGTGTCAGAAGAGCCTAATTCATTTACGACTAGTAACGTTAAGGTCTGCGTTCATTACAGCAACGCGACAACCGACAAACTCAAAAGAAAACATTCAATCATGATCTTTATGTCTACATAAACTTATTTGGATAAAACTAACGTTATGACGGTTATATGATGTTACATAATTTGCATTTTTATTGTAAAATGTCATTGCGATTTTGTGTCGCTGTCGCACTTGTGAAGAGACCTGTACTTCATACTTACGTCATAGTGCTATTGTAAAGTAACTCTTTTATAACTGAAATACGGTCGAATTTTGATCGCAGCGAGCAGAGCGCCCACTAGATGTATTTTGGTCAGTTTAGTATGTTATTTAATACAAGTAAGGTTAAATAGAATGTGAATGATATTATTATTTTGAAATTCTATTTCATTATAAGTAAAATTTTCTTGTTGTCTCATTTCTTATGAATTCAGATTCCTTGTCTCATAAATCATACATATATAATTTTTATATCTTCTTCCATATTCTATACTTATAATTTAATTGGATTTTGTATGTTTATGTCTTATTTATGTACATGAGATTGTTTTAACATCTTATCGTTCTCTACTAGTCTAGTTTATTATTATTAATTTTCCTTACACTTCTTATGTCATTTGTAAATTCTATCAATAATAATATTATCCCCGAACTATCAACCACACTCAAGATAAAATGGGCATTATTGTGTACAACTAGCACAAATGTAATAATAAACTGTATTAACCATAATTAAGGGAACCATTTTATATATTATTTAACAACCTTTACGCCCAGAATAGCGAAAGCTGTGCCCTGGGATTATTATCTGAAAAATATTATCAATAAGGTTCACAATACTACATCAAACTCGTTCACTTGAAATATAGTTATATACTCATTCATGTCAGTTTGGATCATTCGAATAACATTAGGGTTGTAGGTAACTATTCTAAGTATATTCCTATCTCTATGGTAACTATACTCTGGCCGCGCTAACTATGCGTTCCTGACACATGTCAATTCGTCATGACTAGTGATGTACAATAAATAACATTATGCGTTGTAACAAATAACAATAACAACATGCATTCATTATGCATAATATTTATTCAATTTATATGTTGTTATTTTAATAGGAATTATGTTTCAATATATTCAATAATAATATTCGTTATGTACTTAAATAAAATTTTAAGGAATCAATTAATTGAATTTAATCATAATTTCTGAATGTAATCAAGAGAAAAAAATTAAAATGTTTTATTTATTTATTTTATTTTCATTTGATTCACCTGAGTGATATTATAACACAAATTTTCCTAAGCTATGTTTGGGCGTACCTTTATATAATAATATTATTAAGTAACTTTATTGAATACTTAGTACATTATATAATATATTATAAAATTATAACGTTTTATTTTATATTTTACCGACATTGTATTAAGATTACAAAAATATTCGATTACAATTGCCTTGTTATTATGTCACATCACTACAAAAACAAAAAGTTGATATGACATGGATATAACCTTGAACGAGCGCCGTTTGACGTGGTTTTCTTTTAAAAGGTATTGTTGTTATATTTGTTATTTAAGTAATTGTAATAATTTTAGCCCAAGATTAATACAATTATTGTAAGTTGGCATAATTATTCGATTTAATGTTTGATTTTAATGTTATCACTCGTTAATAAGGCAAAAAGATATTAAAAAATTGTCAATTAATTGTACGCCAGTTCAAAGTTACATCGCCCAGTCGAATGACAGACTCCAGGAACGCATAGTTAGCGCGGCTAGATTATAGAATTGATATTAAATTTTATCATTACTAGTTAAATTTGTTTCTTCACTTGGATTTAGTTGAAAGTTAAGCTCATATATTTGAACATTTATACTAAATTAAAAGGGGTTGGTTGGTTTTGAAGTATATATTATTAATTTATCATTCTGTGTTAGGTTAGGAACTGCGATCGGTCTGTGGGGTATTTATTTTGGTTGTATATGGTGCGTGGCACCCGTTTTGTAAATCAATTCAGTTTTTTGTTTAGTAAATCATTCTGATCAAGCAATTATATAAGCAGCATTAAAGCTCATGGAATGAATATTTCGAAAATTTTAATTTTAATTTTAAAATATACATATTGAATTTGAATAGTAATTTATAATTATTAATTCTATTTAGGTTAATTTAATTCCGTTCATTGTTGATCATGGTTACTTTTAAGTGATATATTGTTATGATAAGTAAGTTATACAACCTTACATAATATCTGAAATGTAAAGTATGTAAACAAATGACAATGTCATTCTAATAAAAGTAAAAAATAAAATTTATATTGGCCTATACTACATGTGATGCTTCGTAAATATGTAGTAGTTTACATTCTGCTTCATAAGCACAGATAACAATTGTACTACAGACTTAAATACGTTTTGATTAATTATTAACATTTGGTTTTGTTACACTTCTTCTTAAACATTAAAACTGATGTAACATTCCTTTTATCACAACCTTATGTGGTAGATATTATTATTTTTGTGCACTGTTCGTTGTATAATTGAAATGCTAATGGTAACTAACGTGTTACGTAATTATATTTAACAAAGAATAACATAGAGAGATAATCTTATCTCTCTCCTAGTTTTTGGAAATATTTTGTTAAAAAAATATTCGTCTTTAAAATTTCTCTGAGATTTGTTATTATTACCAAACCCATTTCAAATCAAGTAACGACATCAGTCTGCTGATATTAATAATTTGAGTACTAAGGGTCCGTTCACACCGGCCGGCTCGGAGAGCATCAGCTCGCATTTTTCTTTTCACACAGACCGGATCGGAACGGAGCCGCCAACTATTTCACATAGGCCGTATGGAAAAGATCTTAAAGCCGAAAGAGCCAGATAGAGCACGCAATCGGAGTCGGCTCCTCTTATTATTTCACGTTTAGCGTTCAAGCATTCCAAAATAAATCTTAATACAATTACTCAAAACTCTATTTCCATCGTGATAAAAATCTGCTCTGTTCTCCGAGCCGGTCTGTCTGAACGGACTCTGATGGAAAAAATATAATCCATATCAACATTTACCACCACCCAAACAAATCCAGAAAAAATCTGTATCGTTTGAACCTGGCACTAAGGGCGGCACTGAATCGCCGGTGCCACCTCAAATGAATAGTAATTATTCTAGTGGAGATAGTCAACATGGTGCTCTCGCGGCCAGCCAAAAGTTGCCATGTAGTTTATGTCGTAAAAAGACTGTGAACCCTCCGGCTATATACTGCACAGACTGCGATTTTTATATGTCAAGGTTTAAACCTCGTTCATAACGCTAGGTCAAACTTAAGACCGTACCCGATGTAAAAATATAAAAATGTTATTAGCGTGGTTAAGATGACATAAGAACTTTATTGTTCAGTGAATGTGGTGCCACGAATAATCGTTATAACTAATTTAAGTAGTTATTTAATAAATATACTCCTAGTTATGTAAATTATATTACAATGTAAATAAAACTGAACTGATCTCATTTGAGGTATAATTTTAAATTGTAAACGTATCTCTCCTCTTACTCGATAATGTATCAATGTACAATACCCAATTTAATATTATGAGTCTATTAGTAAAGTTAAGATTATTTTTGGACTATGACGTTTAAAAAATATAAATTTGAAATAAAAATCATTCATTAATATCTATGTGTCTTATTTGATCCCAACCACATCTGGAGAAGAAATAAAAGAACTCTTAATACCTGCTGGGTATATAGAGTACCCGATTACCTACCTATACCTAACCTAATTGTACCATAATCTCTTCATTTGTAACTGTGGTGTACAATAAAGTGTAATAAATAAAATATACATATACTGGCATCGCCCAAAGGTATGCTACACATTACCAAAAACACACACCACAGACACCACAAAACTTCCACAACAAGGTGGTAGCTAACCAGCCAAGCTTCATGGAATCATATCAATGGTATAATTTTTATATGAGACCCTACCACCAAGAAGAGGAGTTGACTACTGTTACCTTTTATGAAACCTTACTCTGCCGGCTGGGATTCGGGTCAGCCGTGGACCACTCCATTACGTCTACACATTAAATACAGATATTAAGTATTTCAGCCAAAAAAAGCAGGGTATTATATTATTACAGATTACACGATTCGACTGGATAACCTACTGAATAGTTTAATAAACAAAATTCTCATTATTTTAACCGACTTTAAAACAAAAAAGGAGGAGGTTCTCAATTCGTCTGTATGTTTTTTTCTTCAGTGTGTTAACTTAGAACTTCGTACTCTACTGGGTGAACAGATTTTGATAATTGTTTCGCCATTCGAAAGGTAATGACTACCGTCTGGTCCCATAAAAATTGAGCGATATCCAACGGTCAGTTTTTGAGGTTTTCTTAATATGGGTTTAGTTTACGCTCATTACCTCATAACTTTTAATTGGGAAAAAGGTCCCACATAAAAAAGTTTCGTGAATAGTAGAGATAAGAGATGAAACTGAAACAGATAGTGGTTTGGCTGGATACCGGATATTCAGCCCATTATCGCATTGAAAAAAGCACAATTCAATTGCTAAAGTTAGGTAAGTAAAGTAAAGTTTCGTCCCGCAACTTCTGTAGAATGCAGATTTGTATGTAAAAAATCAAAACACAACTCACGACGCGATTTACACCCGCAATATGTGCGGTTGCTTACGGCTCCCGCAGTGAGCCCGCACGTTTTGACGGGCGACTGCTGGAAGCTTACTACGAAAAACGAACGTAATTCACGGATGACAGATCGCACGGTCGTCACTCCATTTTAAGGAAATATTGCTCAAAAGGACGTACTTGACACCTATTTACTTTGCTCACATCAGCAGCATTCTCTAATACAAAAATGTGTTCATTATTCGAGATACGATCACTTTTGTGGCAAGAAATCCAAAGTACGAAAGTTGATATAACGTATGTCAATGTTCGTTTTTCGTAGTAGGCCTCCTGGTGTCGCAACCGCCTGTTTCGCGGTCGTCGCCCGCAACCCCCGCAACGTTTGCGGTATCATGAATTTGAAATAAAAGCGGAACCGTTTGCAGGCCCGCAACCGCATGCGGGCCCGGTTGGAAATCGCGTCGTGAGTTCTTAGCGTAAATAGTGTTTTTTTATAGCCTAGCAGGCAAACGAGCAGACGGGTCACCTGATGGTAAGTGATCACTGTTGCCCATGGACATTGGCAACACCAGGGCGCCACCAACGCGTTGCCGGCCTCGAAGGAGTTCGTTCCACAGTTTATGGTTCCACAGGTAACGCCAGGTATCCAGGTGGTGTTGGTGGAACTTGGCTTTATCCCGTGAAGTGCGGTGACGGAAGTTAACCGCAGGTATTAAGCTAAACAGCTCCTCAGAACATTCCCCGTTATAGACGGTAGAAGATACAGAGAGAGCCCACATCTCTCCGCAGTTCTAGTCTTCTAGTGGATCTAAACCGTCTGTGAGCTTGGGATCGTCGACAAGACGAACACAGCTCGCCGTTGGATACGGTTAAAAGGATCCACTTGGCAAGCCGGGGCCCCAGCCCAGTGTATTTATTTTTGTATTTATTTTGTATTTATTTTCAAAAGATCATGTCCTATTATTATATCAGAACATAGGTTTTCAACTACTAAAAGTGGTTGCCGATGATAAATATGTTTGTCTATAGTCACTGTCGCATGACAAATACCATCTACAAAAGAGGTGTGACTCAGAGAAGCTAAAGATATCATTTGTCTATAAGGATTTACTTTCATATTTATGTCTTGAGCAAGTCTTTTGTTAATAAAACTGACTGAACTTCCAGTATCAATTAATGCGTCTGCTTGATGTTCATTAATCATAACAGAGACCGTCGCTTTATTCAGAGTAGATGGAGATGCAGCAGATATGTGGCTACATTCAGCTTCATTATTATTACTTTCAACATTCTCAACTGCATTAGCCATAACTTTGCCACTTCTGCAAACATTAGCGTAATGCCCTTTTTTTGAACATAATTGGCAAATTGCATGAAAAGCTGGGCACTTTATTCGTTGATGTAAAGATTTGCTGCCACAGAAAAAGCATCTCTTGTTATGATTTTTCGAAATAGTAACAGCTACACTCTCGGTTCCACTACTCATCTCGTTTTTATTACTTTCAGACACTAAATTCAATTGCATTTGATTATTAGTATTTGTATATGCTACAGAATTCTTTTCAGCTGCCTCGAGAGTTAATGCTTGATTTTGTGCTTCATGTAATGTTAAATTAACATTTTCTAAAAGTCTTTGACGAACCTTTTGACTTAAGATACCAGATATAAATGCATCACGAATAAATTCATTTCGATATATTTCAGCTGTTACATCTTTGAAATTACAATCATGGGATAATTGTTTCAAAGCCAAAATGTATTCTGCAATGGACTCGTCTTGTTTTTGCTTTCTCGTAGCTAAGATATACCGTGAATAAATTTCATTTTTAGGCTTAATATATATACTGTCCAACAACTTTATAGCATTATCGTAACTCGAGCAATCTCGTATGAAAGAGTATACTTTTGGTGACAAATGGTTTACCAAAATTTTAAATTTTTGTGAATCAGTAAGTTGGTCTGATATCTGCTCTGTTAAAAAATTTGAAAAGGTATACCGCCAATGAATCCATTTAGTATCGGCAGATAGTACGTCAGGTTCAGCATCGAAGCGTTCCGGTTTTAAGCATTGAAATAAATGCGACATTGATATTTGTGTTTGTTCTTTCTTCGACATTTTACGTATACATTAAGTTGAATAAATTGTAATAAAATAAAGCCAAAACCAATGGAATATTGGTTTTATTCAACTTAAAAATTCTACATTGTACATGACAAATTAAATAATGACAACGTTAGTATTTTTCTTTAGGAAAGGAATAAGAATAATATTGACAATTAAAGTAAAGAGTTTGTTATACTACACCCAGTGGTAATCAAAAGTACTCTTTGGTGGTAATTTGCCACAGCAAAATTATTGCAGTAAGTAGTTTCTACGTCCAACGTCCATTTCGCGGCAGGTTTAGAGGAACGATTGAGAGTTGAGAGCATTCCGTGAATGTGGAGTGGAGGGCACCATTATATTTTCAATATTTTCAGCTTTTTCACGGTTATATAGGTTAGGGTTACGTCAATTAGACATTAGCTCGTCTCATACGTCATTAGACATTGCTACGTTCCGGGAGCTGTTCGTAACAATCACGCCCTCAACGCCTGTATTTTGAGTTCCGGTAGGTTTTTACGTCATTGTTTTATACCCTAATCGTACGCATTTGGACGTTGATGTAAATATTACTAATGGTGGGCTTGAAAAAATAAAGCGCGAACTTAAAGAAGTTAGCTCGCAAATGCAAAAATTAAAATCAATTGTTTAATTTTACGTGTATTCAAAATTACACACAATAATTTTTATCGCTATAACGCTTCTGAAACAATTTCATTTATGAATTCCTGTTCGGAATCATAAGCTACAACCCACTAATGGCCCACTATTGAGCACGGGTCTCTCCTCATTATTGAGGAGTCCTAGAGCATACTCCACCACGCTGCTCTAATGCGGGTTGGTGGAGGGGTTAGTGGCCAACCCAGTGTCGAAAGTTTTCAAGCCGCCCGAAGGCCTCCGACATGGCTTAACGACTGCTATCAATCGATAACAACCGGGACCGACGGCTTTACGTGCCCTCCGAAGCACGGAAGCGCTCAAGAAATTTTTGCCACTAGCAGTCACCCATCCGACTACCGACCGCGCCCGCTGTCGCTTAACTTTGTCGATCGCTTAGGATCAACGCAAGCCGCCGGGCTATGAGCGCTAATAAATTTAAGAGCGATCGGAATCATAATTAAATATATTTTCCGTCGCCATCTCATCAAATATGTCTATGAAAAGCGCGCCAAATTTGACAGCGCCCATAACGCCCCACTGATTCGGATGGATCGTTGTGATCGAAGATGATAATGTCATCAATTGCGTCATAAACGCTTAAAGTACAGTGCGCCCAACTTATCTCTGAAATGGCAAAAATTGGAACTAACGAAAAGTCATTCATAAGTACGTTGTGGTCATTCATCTGTCAGTTACTAGTGTGCAATGATTGGTCAAATGAATGTCAAATGCGTCCGACAGCGCCTCTTTCGTTTCAATCTTAAGTTGGGTTTACTATAACACCTATACTCGGATTTTTAACGGAGTAAAATGACATTTCGAGTGTTGCCACTTTTTAATGAAATAAAAATAGTGCTGGTGCAAAAATATCTCGTTATTCAACTTATTTAATTCAGTTAAATAATTAATTATTATGTTAATTACAAATTTTCAAAAAACTCGTAGTTACCGCTCTAAGCATAATATTACTATTCGGTAAATAGATTGTAAGATTTATAATATAAACAAACAATGTATTTTAGTAGAAATTTGTTCTTTATTGGTAAAATCATCTTCACTATCCGCTAAATTAATTAAAAATCTATCGGAAGTAAGAACCCGAATAACTATAAATTGATACTATTAGTGACACAAGAGAATATTTTAAATTTCATTTTGTAGTATCGTTTAATACCGGTATTATTATCAGTTATATCGTTTTTAAGAACTATAGACAATCACTACGATTTGAAAGTTGGCAATATTATTCATAGAAATGACATTTCGATGTGTCAGTTTACTCCGTTTAATTAAAAATCCGAGTATACATATTGCAAGTGCTTACGCAATGGTTTTTGAGATGAGAACGTTATGAGCAGCTCCCGGAATGCAGTTCTATCAAAAGTTCTATCCATAGGTCCCATCACAGACAATATAAACAGGTGAGTTTTTGTGGTTCTATCCACAGAGTTTTAAACATAGGTTTTAAACGTCTATGATTCTGACAGATAACCATAGAGGTGTATTATATACCTCTACCCTATGCCTTACTCTTTGTGGCACGTTGAAATCGTTGGGTAGATAATCTGTGGCAGTATTTGGTCAAGACAAGGTAAACCAGTATTGCCAAATGAGAAGTTAAAATTTACATCGTTAAATTTTATTCCTTAAATTAATTAATGAACGCTTATTAAACTATTATTAAATAAACAAAATGTTAGTATTAACGCGAGCCTAGTTTCTATTGAGTACAACCATTAGCAAAGTGTTTATGAAAGTTTTATTACTTTGTATGTTGATTAAATGAGTATTTTACCTAATTCTAACTAATCACAGCTTTACCTTCACAACCTTGGAGTGATTCAAATATAATCTTTACAATAAAAATATGTTTTTTACCTATCTTAAAGACATTAATAAACTGTTCAATCAAAGTTGATGTCTTGTTTTTTTTACGTCCCCGTGTCCATAAACAAAAAAACGACTTCTACCAGTTACTGTTACTGGTAACCAGTAAAATCCTATCCTACCTACTGGAACTTACGTTATCGAACTTCATTCCAGAAAAGTCTAACCCAATTTGAATATTTTGTTCAAGAGTAGAAAATGTCGATGTGTATCGAGAATTACGTAACTTTGTCCAATTACGGGGAATTTGCCTTCGACATGGCAACATTGTCCGGGAAATCGAGTTTGAGAAAGTAAAAAGATTAAATTGGCAGTTCTTTAATGGCGACCGCTAGTGATGGGCTGACGGTCGTCAATCTTCTGTTGACACTGTTTATTATTTAGAATATTAGATAGATACTGTGTTTACGTAAACATGACGGGAATTTTGCCTTCTTACCAGCGCTTCGTGAATGGGGTCCCCGTGCCGTCCATATCCCGACGCTCGTTTCGACTTCGAGAGAAATATTTGATTGTTTCTGTACTTTTGACATTCGGAATCGTGTGGCTAGGCGCACTGTTTTACTTGCCAGAATTTAAAAGTTCTACTAGTGTGAACGACAGTGTTTACAATGTGTACAAGCGAATTCAGAAGGCCGGCCCGGAGTTGCTCATGCCGCCTCCGCTCGCTCAGAACGAAGTTGGAGAGTTCCCCATCGTGGGGATCGTTCGTCACGGAGAGGAAGGTGACGATCCGCATATAGTTGAAGACCGGAACCGTCTGCGGGCAAAGATTGAGGAAGACATGAGTATGAAGGTGCTGGAAAGGCCTCAGTTCGATTTAGCACCTTCGGTGTCCTCATCGTCCCGCGGGCCAGGTAAGATGACCGTGGACGCCCTGGACATGCCCGTAGCCGCGAACAACGCAGTCAGCAAAAATGTCTCGCCGTCAGGACCCAAAGCGCAGGGCTCAGAAAAACAATATGAGGTTGTTCCCATTCCTCCTGATACAGAAGAGAGCATCAAACACAAACTGGAAACTATTAAGGAGGTAAGAAATTTTATGTATTTTTAATTACATTAGATTCTAACAAAACATAGAATGATTCTAGATTTTGTAAAACATTGTCATGTTTGTGTTTGTTTATTATGAGATTGGATACACATTAGAAGGACAAATAGATAAGTCTATGCAAAGATCTACATTTTTCCAAATATATTATGTTCCCATAAATTCAATGATTTTAATTTTAACTGTATTTAAAAGTAGTGGTTCACCCCATTGTAGTTGTTCTGTATCAGTTGCAGCTGTCATAGCTGTCAGCAGAATGGTGGTGCATGCTTGTTTGTTAACATAATTTCACATAAAATCCATACTGAGGCGACTGAATGAAGTAATATAATATTAGCAATCAGCGTTAGGCCCAAACTGGGCTCTCTAGTGTACCATTAATGGGTCAGAGCAATGACATGTTTGCCATACTGTTATGCCAAATATTAGAATAATAAATGTATATTTAAACTTATATGTTAAACATTAAATTAAATTTATTATGTCATATACCATTGCATGAAATAATATTTTACAACAATAGAAATAACTTAATTATATAGTGATGCAATAAATATGAATATATTTTTCACATTTTGGAATAAGATTTCAATTGTTATGGGTGTATTTGTTAGAATATGTCCACAACAATTTTATTTCCAGTTCAATTTTTACAAAAACAAAGAAACACATGATATAATTTTGATAGTTCTGTTGAGACACATCAGGTAATTAGAGATGTTTCATTCATCACTGAAATAGTGACAACTATATCAAAGTCACTTTAGCTGTTCCAGTATTATTGAGATAGGCAGGAAAAACTACACCGACCACAACTGATTTTAATTTTAACAATTCATGTTCATTATGATTTTAAATTTATGTATTTATATTGTGTTTCCACTGTATAAAATTTGTGTGTAAATTTGTCTAATTATTTGGTATGTTTTCACACTTAATATGCTGAACCAATTTTGGTGAAATATGGTATAGTGATAAAATTTGGTATGGATAGGATATTTTTTATCCTAAAAATATTTTTCTACGTTATATTTTACATTTGCATTATATTTTGTTCTATTTTGTTCTTTGAAATGAAACTGAAAAAACTATTTGTTTCCGAAATATAATCCATCTTGTTAGATTATTATGTTGTTGAATAATTATGAAACTGATAACACCACTATCAGTTTGATAATTCTTTTTTGGATGGGAAAATTGTACAATACAAAATCATTTAAGCTTGTGTTTCCTCATTTCACATAACACTGCATTGATTGTAGAATTGATTTTGGAGAGGCTTTTATTTGGAAGAAAAGAGAGAGAATAAAGTAATGATGGAAAAGTTGGGGCAAGGTCTCCACCAAGCAGAAGTAATACTCAAACTGAACGAATATTATTTGGGTTACAGTTGTTTTTTTTTTTTCAATTTATATTAAACTCTTCCGTTACTTTGTGATGGAATGACAGATGTCACACAGCTGACACAGCCAACTGCTAATGGTGTGTAGAGTAGCACTAAGAGAGGATTATTGCAAATTACCCATCTATAAAAAGGAGAAAAACTTAAACATTTTATTCCTTGGATGGATTCACATAAACTTTTGTGTATCGGTTCCTTAGATTTTTTTTCGAGTATACCCCCCCCCCTCTTTAAAAGGTAAAATGCAAACCCAGCCGCTAGTGGAAGTGGAAATCACATTTATTTACAAAAAGGTTCCATCGACGTCAATGGCGTAATTACAGTATAAAGTCTGTAGTATTAAAATACGAACAAAACACGCAAAAGAAGTACCTACCTATCATTTTATATCCATTCCATTGTGAAGAGGACAACAGGTAATCTTAGATCTTAATTGCAGTTTGGCCTAAAAATATGTAATTTATAAACGACGTCAACAACTCCGTGGTAGTCAGTACACCTTAATTATATATAAAAACCCAATGACGTCAAAACTTGTTAATTTGTGATAAAATATCAATAGAGGTCTTTTAGAGTTTTAGACATTTATGCTATCAATATACTTACCTACTCTCTTAAATCGATATGGTCCGAAAGGATCGCATATTGCATGATATCGCTCCGCGAAGGCAGCTTTAAGGAGTGGTAACAAGTTTTTGACCAGCTATGCATACTACGCATACACAGCTTTGAGGTCGAGCAAACACTGACGAGGATGTTTTGTCACCGTTGTAATAATAATTATAATGATCATCTTGTCGCAGATTTAGTTCAGTTAAATAAAGGCTTAAAATTAAAAACGTTGAATTAGAAAGTCAGAAGACGCTTTTATGTTGTTGGTAAAACTGTTGCCTTTGTAGCCGTATCACGGTGGCTCATTTCCTGAGAAAATTAAATTAAATTTTCAATTTTATGTTATAAAATGGGTGTCTCAGCAAGGTTCTCGTTGAGAGCATAGTGCATAGTTAAGTTAATTGTTTAGTTTGCGTAATGTGCTCTCGGCAAGTTCTCTGGGGCACGTATGACATTAATTTCGCCGTGGTCGATGACCGAGGGGCGCCGGCGACATAGCTACACGTTTCACATCGTGCATGCATACGTTATCAAGTGAAATTGCTCAGGTACCTACTTCATAAAATTTATTCCATCCTAATACTGTGCTAATACTCATCTCGACTTTGACGATAGATTCTTGTATAGAAGTCACATGGATGGAAACATTGTATAGGTGTTTCCTTAGTGACGTACTCATGTTTGGCTTGTTTTTGCCCACGGCTTCGGATGCGTGTGAGACAATGTCAAAATACCGGGTAAATTTAACGCACCATTGTGCAAAAAGGTCATTACTCGACTGAAGGAGCTTGCCACCTACCTTCTTTTCTTTATTTCAGTAAAAATCTATAATTTTATCTTCTATCTTTAATTATTATATTCTATCTATATTAATAAAACTCTAACTGATCGCTGTCTGTACATGGCATATGAATTTAAAAAATCTAAATGGTGGACCTTTACATACCCAAGAGAACCCAAAATAATTGTTTTTCATTTTGTCTGTATGTTTGTGCACGCTAATCTCAGAAACCGCTTATCTGATTTGATTGTAGTTTCAGGATTATAATTTGATGAGCTTCACTTAACATTTGGTTTAAATCGGTTAACAAACAAAGAAGTTATATGGGTGAAGTGTAAACGAAATACATGCGTGCGAAGCCGTAGGAAAAAGCCGTGTGCTTATCAAAGATCAACTCTATATATGTACAAAATTTCTGTGGTTCTGTAATTTAGGCGTGACAGCCTCTCAGACAGACAGATAGTCTAGTCATAACTTACGCATTTATAATGTTAAGGATTACAATCATATAAAATACCTATAAATATAGTCTCGTCTTAATTTCCGTATGTATTTTTATAAGTTATTTTGGGTTTTTCCCGTTGGCTCCCATTCCCATTTACACCCGTCTCACTATACCCCGAATTCCGATTTTACTGATAACGTCAAATTGCTTAAAAGTACAGTTATAAGAAAAAGTCTTAAATTAAAAATTGAACCATGCCGGTCTGGTTCTTGGTCTGGATGTTATATTGCCCATGAAAGCAATGAGACAGAATTCTAGAGAATTAGGCTATTTATGTGTCGTTATTACCAAAATAATTGGTAGTAAAATAAAAGTAGTTAACAATAAAGGTCATTAATAAACAAATAAGTGGTATAAAAACATGTAATAAAAATTAAAATGCAAAATCAGTTATTTTCATATAATTTCTTAATAATATGCTTAATTAACAACAATAAAAGTAATTAAGTTACAGACAAATAGACAAAAATTGTGGATAACATTTTACCTACCTACAAATTTTTGCTTACACACGTTGTGGGCCCCTGTAACCCGGGGACTCCGTATCATTGATACGGTTGATGCGACGGTAGCTACTGCCCTGCTAAAAACATTATTTTTCTTTAAAGAACTTTTTCTATCGACTATACATGTTGAAAAAAGAAGGCAAACGTACTCACAAACTATAAATCAAATTAATCGTTTTCGGGGTCTAGTGGGACGGGTGAGAACGGGAATGGGAACAACGGGAAAAACCCGTTATTTTTAGTTGTTGGTACTCTTCCTAATATACCTATATCTACATTAGAATTCCCAGTAGAACATCGTATTGTTTTTTACAGTCGTGCCTTGAGTTAGGTTAATGTTATGCAATTTTAACAATCAAAGAAAAATAAAAATAACACGCAACCGTGGAAAAACATGTTTCTTTTACACCTTCTGTTAATTATACAAAAAACTTGTTTTATGTAGTCTTGTATAATTATTATAATTGGTTTAGTTTAGATACTCGCATCCGACATGATAACATATTCAGCGAAAATTTAAACCGACCATCAATGAGGTTTCAAGAGATAGAGAGAGGTGGGAAGGGCGGATCGAACAGATCATGACATCATAGGCTTAGTAATAAGGCTCCTTTCTTAACTTAAATAAATCAAAACTACGAATCGCTTTCAGACACGTAGTTTTATTGTTTTACTAGCTTTCACCCACGGCTTCGCCCGAGTGGAATTCGTTTATGTGTGAATCGGTAAAAAGGGGGGAGGGTGCTCCCCTAAATTGCTCAAATAATACACGTATGCCAAATTTCAGCTTCTTGCGTTCAGCGGTTTAGATTTTCAGTTCCTTCCTCTATTTCAGTTGCTTAGGGGTTGGTTTTTTTAAAAAATTGTTAGTTTTTTTTTACCTTGATAAATCGACTTTCTTCCTGAGAAAATTCTCGGTCAAGCTGTTCAGATTTTTCATCGCCTATTTTAACCCTATCGGGGTTGATTTCCGAAAAAAATAGCCTGTATAGACCCTGGGTCTTCAACTATGTAAGACTGTAGGTATATTCATTCAGAATTTCATCTAAATATGGCCGGTGGTTAAGCCATGAAAGCGTCACAGACAGGTTCATAGATGGTTAATTTAATATGGCAGCACAGAACTCGCTTCATTTATTCCTCGCAGTTTTAAAAAAGCAAGGTATTAAATTCAGACAGTGCAGAATACATTTAAATATAACTATTTTTATGATACAAGTGACAAAAAAGCATGTAATTTGCGTAATGAGAAACAAAGCAAACAAACGAATCCATAGTTCTGAAATCCCAGTTTTATTTGCTGCAAAAAAATGGGGGATAGTAGAGTGCAGTCGGAAAGCTTTTTAATCTGTCTACTGTCTGGTAGGCTGAACGTGTGGCCGAGACGATCCAGACGCCATCTATTTAAAACTTTAAAGTATTCCGTGACTCACAGATGTGCATCATTCCACTTTCCCTTTCTCAATTTGAGGAGAATTAGCTGTGAACGAGGCACATCTGACTACGGTCATTTCGCAGATCTTAAATTACCAAAAACCTAAAAAAACATTGAAGACATACATTCACACTATATTTTTCCAACAACTCATTGTCTCGGCTCAGAATACACGTTCTAAACAACTGAGTTCTATCACGGGTTCTAAACAGCTGAGTATTTATATGAAACATATCCCATTTTTTAAATTAGACCTCCAGCAATACAAAATCGAAAACCACATATTGTAATTTCTTTTAGTAGTAGTTTTTGCACGATGCCCAAACAAACACACAAATAAACAAAAAGTTTAAAAATAATGTTTTGGCTTCTATTGGCCCTATGAAGACCCTTCATAAAAAAATCCCCTAATATCTCTTATGTACAGAATTTATCAATCTTTCTGAATTCATCAAGATTAAGATAAGATAAAATTCAGACTAAGAATACATACATACTTCGGTAAGAAGAAACAGCAGGAGGAAACATACACGCTGGAGAGTTGTCTATGATATTTGAATGTGCTCGACGTTCCCAAAAGCGAGTAACGTTTGTTTTGAAGTCTGAAATGTGTGTCTTAGTTGGAACTTAGGAAAGTTAAGCCGGAAAACGCCAATAGATATCCTGAAATTTTAAGTAAACCCGCCCGCGGTTCGTATCTGGAAACTTCCTTGCGATATAAAAATACATACATACTTCGGTAAGAAGAAACAGCAGGAGGAAACATACACGCTGGAGAGTTGTCTATGATATTTGAATGTGCTCGACGTTCCCAAAAGCGAGTAACGTTTGTTTTGAAGTCTGAAATGTGTGTCTTAGTTGGAACTTAGGAAAGTTAAGCCGGAAAACGCCAATAGATATCCTGAAATTTTAAGTAAACCCGCCCGCGGTTCGTATCTGGAAACTTCCTTGCGATATAAAAGCACCAACCAACATCCAAAACAATTTAACCAAAGTTTACGGATATAAATTGATATAATATAATATATTATATTATAATAACTCTTTATACAATAAGTTAACAATAGGTTTAACCGACTCAAATAAAACAAGCTCCAATAGTAATCTCAAGCTTACTAGGACGCCAGATAATGTTAGAACCGATAAACCACGATTAACAGACAAAAAACTGGAAGTAATTCAACAATCGGTGGTGTGGTAATAAAATTGGTAAATTATATTGTTGAATTGCTTTTAGAAATTTTATCTGTTTATCGGCTCCTTTGTATCTATAACGTTAATGAATACTCCCAAAAAATATAGTTCACTCGCAGTAATCTAGATGCGGCTGTACAAAACGTTGTGAGATTTTTAAATTTCAATTTATTAAATTAGCTTAACCTATGGGTATGCAATGATTATTATTCAGCCTAAGTTCTAGAAGTCTTTTGCACAGAGATCAAACGTCGATGAGAATTATAGTGTTATGACAAAAAGGGCTAAATAGCACGGTCGGAATTGGCTCCAGACAAGAAAACTCAAAACTCAAACTCAATATGCTTTATTCACGTAGGTATCGCCGATGCGCTTGTGAACGTTATTTTTGATTCTACCGCCATTTCTACCGCATTTTCTACCGCCAAGAGAACTCCTCAACCTCAACCGTTAACGGCTCAGTGACTACATTTATTGCTTTCCATTTATAGGCAACAATTCAGAGGTTTATACAAGGGTCTTTGGTATTTCAAACTTTTTAAGTTTTATTTCAAATATCTTTTCCGTACAGAAATCAATCATTACCAGTAATTTATACTTAGGTTCTACCGCTGACCGACTGATGATGGTCTACAATTTCATATTATGTGTTATTTTTGATATACCTTTAAGATGTAGCCATCAGAACATAGTAGCTTTAGTATAAGCTTTGTCTATTGCAACACTTTGATGTTTGGAATATTTTGGCTGACCTCTTAATGAAACTCGACAACAGCGCCAATTAAATACCAGCTCAAACTGTGAATCTAAGCCATTCAGAGACACACACAGATAGAAGAATTACACGTAAACCTAGATACCTAAATACATGAATACACACAATACTGATGTGATAGCTGGGCATAGAGTTTTCCGTTGCATTGTATCGGAACAGTTGACATTGCACAACAATGGCTTGTGTGCAGCATCCTGTATTGCATGACCTATCTCCATATATTTATACTGTTGTAGCGGTCCCAGTGGTAACCGTTTGCGCTTTCCCTCTTGACCTCAGCGGCGGGTCTTATACCAACAGTGAGTGTTTAGTAGTTCTTCTATAGCACTTATAAACTCTCGTTCATTCTTTAGGTGAGAGAACAAAGATACAATATGGTATCTGACCAAATTTAAACGTATGGACTACAATAAAACATTTTTGACTTAGAATTTTGTTTTATACAAAGTAGGTTCAAAGTAGATATTAGTTATAATCAGCATTAAAGTGGGTCATAACAATCCAAACCCCTCCCAATTTATTTAGAACTCTTGAAGACAGGGTAAACGCACGAATTTTTTTGCATTTAATTAAATTAAATTAAGAAACAGCGAGAGCAGAGGCAAATGTGGCACAGCTCGTGGCAAAAAATAATGAGTTTTAGCACATTTGGAAGTCACATAAAGCCATCGAACCCTGTTGTTAAGCCACGTCGAAGGCCTTGGGATGCCATAAAAATTCCGATGCTTTGGTGGCCAAGCCCTTCACCAATCCGCAATGAACCACCGTAGTGGAGTGTTCTAGGGTTCTTAAGACCTCAATGATGAATAGAGACCCGAGCTTAGTAGTGGGCAATAATAATAAGCCGCAACCTTGATTATAGACGTTATCATTGATTTCTAATGGATTACATCTGATATTTTGTGGCCGCAAAACAGATAAATGAGATTACGATGATTAAATGAGCTTCATAGAATGGGCTAACTGTGGTATGACCATCTAAATGATTACAAAAGCCCATTGAACTGACGGTTGGCAGCATGGCAGCTTAGCTCTATTGTTTCTAGTGAAACTTATTAAAATATTGTTATTAAAATAATCTACAATGGAAATATTTGCATTTATTATTAGTTTGAGTAATAATTACGGTGTTCTAATCTAGACAATGGATATTATTAGATGCTTAAATTTTTCCATTCGACCTTTTACATTATCTGTTTGCTATACAGATAACATCAAAACCGTAACAGGTTAAACATGTAAATTGTTATTTTCTTAAAACACAATACACACCTACATACTTATATCGTTTTAATCAAACAGAGACAGATCCTCAGCTGAATGTGTTGCCATATAAAAGTTAGTTTTTTTAAAGTTCGGTTGCGTTCCATCAGGTAGGTCGTCTTCAACACGACACACATATTGTATCTACAAAGTCGCTCGGGGCGTTTGTCGCCGAATATTAATTTCCCAGTTCCATTGTCCCATTCCAAGTCATAAAGAGATGCAACACGTATGTTCCGCGAATATTCAATTTACAATGACCATAACCGACACAATACGAATACTTTTCGGATATCATCAAGTAAAAAGTGGAACTGACAGAAACGAGCTTTCAACAAAACCAAATACCGATCGGTTTGGCGTTATTTTGGAGCGCAGTCTCGCCTGCGTGTAAATATTCCAAACTTGACGGCTGTGAATTAATTACGTTTATTCTTGTCGTTAATTATATTATCTGTTATATTTTTAGTGTTCGAATAAGTAAATGTAATTTACTTTTATAACGTGCGTAGACGGCACTGACAATAAAACCGAATGACGCAGGCGAATTGAAACATCTGTGTACATTCGGAAACAACCAACATTACCGGAACAACAACCATTGTTACTGAGGTTTTTTTTTCATTTTACTATCATTTTGTACTTACTTAGTTCGATTCGAAGAGATAATAAGTTTTATTTTAAAATATAAACAATTACGTAATTACTATCTCACGTTTATCCAAAACACTCTGAACCCCTACTGAACAATATTATTTCACAGATGTATATTTATGTTACTTTTTATGCAATGTTATGTAACTTATTTTGAGAATCTAATTAAAATAAGTTACGCTGAGCCGCTGTGCGCCCTAGTTTTTTAATCATAGGTCTGTGTTTTTCTGTGATATAATGTAATAAATCGCGATTATGGCAAAATTGGGTTTATGATGAAAAACGCTGAAGGTAATCTTCTTTAGGTTTATTATAAAAATGAAGTTCGCGACGTGATTGAAGTAAATCACTTCGTCGCAAGGATATGTTGAGACGGAGATAAGATGGAAGTCCCTAAGGGATATGATGAATTCAAGATGTTAATATCGTGTGCACACTTAACGAGGATGAAGTAGGTAGGTTAGATTAAATAAATTAGAAATAGGAACCCGCAAGGCGAGATTCCGTTGCTCTTAATTAGCATCATCCCCCCTTTACCCTACCCCGCTTTCGTCTGTTTTAACTGTCGTATTATCTTTATCATTTCTATTCATTGATCTTTAATCAGTGTTCGATTTAATTATTTGATATATTAATCTAAAAGATAAGTACAGTAATAAAAGTACGTATTAAATTTTAACTTAATTTTTAGTTTAGATTTTCATCAAAGAACCCAATTTTATTGGCAGTCCTACGATATACAAACATATCCGATACTAAAACCCTATTCCTAATCTGTGTTATTAGATTATAGTCGCAGATTAATGATTCCTAATCTGCGACTATTATTTGTTGGTATTAATCTGTTACGAAACGTAAAGCAGTTGTCCTCGCTTGACATGGTATCGAGTGACAGATGACGGGTAAACGTCAGTTTACCCGTCATCTTCATAGGTCATCTTTCAGTTTTTGTCAGTTCTTGTCAGTTTTGAGGGCTCAGTTTGACAGGAGACACGAAAAGCGGAAAGTTTTGCGAGGTAGCCGGGTCATATCTAATTTGCCGCGTTTTGGGAATAACAACGAATTTGCATAGTTAAGATTGATAGACAATAATGAAAAATCCAACAGATCTATCTTCTTCCTTAAACATACGAGTATGTACGTTTAATTGTCATTGCCAATTTTATATTCGTGTCAGTGAAGCGTCCATAAATTGTGACGGCTACAATTACAGACTACCTTATGCCAGGCAAAGAACTGTCTCTCTAATCTAACAAACTGCTCTCCTCACACCGTAACTTCTAATGTCGCCTCTACACATAGGCCAGCGCATTCGCCAACGCGCTGGCGGTGCGCTTGCCAACGTGCTTGTGAGTTAATCCACACATTGGAAGGTCGTTCAGTATGCTTTGGTTCGGGCCAATGTGCGGACGGATCAAAAAATGGATGTTGAGTTGGTAACAGCTGCAGCTGTATATTTATTCACAGCTTATAAT
This sequence comes from Hesperia comma, assembly GCA_905404135.1. Lineage (NCBI taxonomy): Eukaryota > Metazoa > Arthropoda > Insecta > Lepidoptera > Hesperiidae > Hesperia > Hesperia comma. The sequence continues at coordinate 4,878,631 of FR990021.1, read as the reverse complement.
TACTACGTAAAAGTGTACAAAAAAAGGGTGATACTTTCATATTTATAATATTAAAATAATAATAAAGTACGATGCTCTTACTTTGAAGTAAAATATCGTAAGGAAAACGGAATGTCCAAGAACCTTATTTATTTAGCATTTTTAATACTTACAACATTTTTATTTTTATGGTACTTATTTTTTGGATTCCATAGGCAATTTTCACTCTGATAGAGCTCAATAAATTTAAAAGTTTCATCATTACTCATATTATACGCCATTTTGTTACGTTAGGTGTTAATACGCCGCAAGAAGAAAATATGCACTCTTGATCGCTGCTCCGGGCAAACTGATCGCGCGGCCAATGTGTGGATGGTGCGCCAAGCTTGCGACAAGTGTTCTTTGATGATACCGACACCGCGCGGCAAGCTCGCAAGCGCGCCGGCCAACGTTCAAATGCCTACCGCCAACGTTCCAACGCCCGTTCTACACATTGGGAGCCAACGCACTTGCCAACGTGTTGGCCTATGTGTAGAGGCAGCATAATAAGTATCTATTAAATTTTAAGTCCTTCACATTTCATAGTAGAGCGGTAAATAATTTAAATTCAAATTGCAGAACCGATCCAGATATTGTTCTTGATTGTACTTCGCTACTTTTTTACAGCGCAGCTATTAGTATCGATGCTATAGTATCGATGAGACGTTTAGTATTGTTGGTAAAGTCAAGATCTAGTTTATATCGGTATCGGGCCCGTCACGGCGCCGTAAAGTGCCCAAGTTAACGGCACATCGCGTCGCAGACGGCTGGTGACACACATTCGTGCACAACTACCGACCCATCACCATAACACACGCACTTGTATTTGACACTATCGCAGCCTAAATTTCCTTAATAATCGTCTACAGCAGGTAACAAAGTGGAAATAACAAAGTGGAGTAGATGACTTTGTGTAATATGATTGATTTAAATTAAAATGTCTCCTGTGAAAGGAGAACTGCCATGGCCCATAGAAAATTTACCCAGGCCCGACAGTAATGAAAAGTACCTCAGTTTTTTTGTTATTTTGTTATATTATATATAACAAAAATATAGTAACAATATTTTAAATAACAGTGGCTAACAACTATTTATAGCTATGTGACTTTACTTAAGCGAAATATTTGAAAACCATTTATTTTTCACTTAATAGCAATTGTATCCATTTAGAATGACCCAAACTTAATAAAAATAGGAAATATAGACAGTCACCAAATCTTTATCTTCATTAGAGCAATTAATAATATATTCCACTATCAAGCTCCCTGATTTTAATGGTACCTTTATTCTTTACCTTCGAAGATTGGATGAACCTTAACTCGGTTGGTATAACTTACTTGAACTTTAAAAGTATACGTATAATTATAAAATAAAAGCAAACTAAAAACTCACGACGCGTTTTAGCTCCGCGACGTGCGCCGTAGCGCAATTCCGTTTCCGCGGCGGACTCGAAAAATTCCGCATCGTGAGTTCTTACCGTAATTGACTAATAGTTACGTATTATTATTTACTAGAACTTTAAGTCGTCTGGATAATCCAATAATTATTGTATTTTACAAGTTTTTTGTGCAAATAAATATCAAACATTTCTTTTTAGTATGAAAAATTCAAAAGTTTAAAGTGAAATATTTTGTTTTAGCCACTTATTTCGAATATAACAATAATAGATATTTGTTATACTCAACATAACAAAAAAACTGGGATATGTTTCTTTCATGTCGGGTCTGGGTCTGGGTTCTCCTTTATATACCTAACGCTGATTTTTATAACATTTTCCAAGTATCATATAATACAAATTTTAATATATAGGTACCTAGCTGCTGCTAATATAATATGATAGCTTATATGACCGCAAAGAGATACTATCGCGATAATAACCATTGTGATTATGTAGCAATTTTTAACCATAACTATAAATAGGTAAATCCCACACACGAGTCACACTCGGTATTGAGACTGTCTTTGTATCGCACATGACATGGACAGACAATAATGATAATGACGAAGAACAAAAACTCGTGAACAATCATTTGCCACGTGTTTGCGTCATTCAGGAATTTTATAGGTCATGACCGCTAGTGGCAAAAAAATCTTGAGCGCTTTCGTGCTTCAGAGAGCACGTTAAGCCGTCGACTCCGGTTGTTAAAAGTTCTTAACAGTCGTTAAGCCATGTCGGAGGACTTTGGGCGACATGATAACTTCCGACAATTGGGTTGGCCACTAATCCTTCCACCAGTCCGCACTGGAGGAGCGTGGTGGAGTATGCTCTAGGCGTCCTCTATGGTGCTCAGTACTTAGTGGGTCATTAAGAGGTTGAAGCCATTCTTTTTCCATTGCTAGGCAGGTCACTACTAAGTGGGCAGTTTTCTTCGGTCTGGTCTCTGATACTGGATAACCTATTCAGAACCTCAGCACTAAGGAAGGTCACGCAGCTCGAACCGTGAGTACTGTGACACCAATCAACAATGGTTAGAGATATGTTGAGAGAGCGTAACACGACGAACAGAATAGCAGAGTGACGCTATTGAAGGCATTGTTAAAAGCTAACAATGCTAAGTCAACAGCCGGTTTTTCGTACAAATTACTACGGTTTTAAATATTGATGTAAGCGAACTGTGACGATGTATTTGGTGTAAGAATTGTTTTACAGTTGTATATAAATAGAGAATGTAGTTAACTGTAGTTATTATTAGTAAGTAATATAAGGGTCTCAATCTCCTTACTTAATTTCATCTTAATCGGTTCAGTTTATGCGACGTGAAAGTAGACAAGTAGAAAGAGTTGCTTTCGCACTTATGATATCAGTTCTTATTCACCAGCTGTATATTAACGTTGATGTTTAAATCAATAAATGTTTTAATCAAACACGATATGATATACAACCCGGAGAAAGTTAATTTATATTTAGTAAGTATGTCAATGTTACTGACTGGTTTACTAGTTTTACTACCGACTAGTAATACACTACCTGTTGGTTGGGTTATCATTAAAGCGGTTCCCATTGCCACTTTCCAAATGACTAAGCTTGGTATCGATGTTTTACTGAATCAGTGATTAGATGCATTAGGTAAAACAACCGTAATGCTAATGGTTTTTTTATGTGTACTGAGTTTGAATTATTGTCCTTGATTCTAAATCGTTTATTAAGATTAAGTATCTGTCAATGGCTATAACCCATACATGAGCCACTACTGAGCACGGGTTTCTCGGCTCTCCTCATTATTGAGGAGGCCTAGAACATTCTCCACCACGCTGCTCCAGTGTGGATAGTTGGATCTGTCAATACACTTAACAAAATGGCAAGCTTCGAATTTTGGTTAAAAAAAAAATTATATACCTCAATTCAATTTGTGTAAATGTACGCAATGCCATGAAGAGATCAACTACCTGTAATGAGACTTTCTCTGTTACGTAATTACAGTGCGATCATTATGCCGGCGGTGTTACATAAACTGTTATAATCGTGATGGAAACGCGTTAATGATTTTTCATTGTTCTTGCGACACTGAGAAACGCTTGTCATATCAATTTGGAAGTTATTTTCAATTTGACAGACTAATATTGTGTGTAAACAGCTCACGAATAAGGAGATGAGCTATCTGACGGAATAACTCTGATTTTCTATAGTCACAATTGCCTATCGATATCAGTAACACAGATGTGTTTTCGGCCAAGATAGGAGAGAAAAGAAAGAAAGGAAGTTAGTTACATACGAAAAAAGAAGGGTATGAAAGAAACATAAGTTTTAGTATGATGTTCGATGTTCGAATTGACATTCGCGTTTAACAGTGAATAAAAAGGAATGTGGCTTTACAAGTTATACGTGATGGTAACAGATACAGATACACACAACAGAACATTCACATCAGCTCATATTGGGCGCAGTATTAAATGTCTTATTGCTAGACAGAGATTTCTTCCAGACTACCTATGGGCAGAGGAGTGATTAAAATAAAGGAAAATATTATAGACTAATACATATAGACTTCCTAGTGACGCAAACTTACCTTACCGTAAAAGTACCTACTGTAATTTTGTACTCACAAATTTATTTAACCTCGAGTTCACGATTAATACAATTGTTTTAACATTTTTATGTTTTAATCACAGATGTTGTGATTCAAAGAATATGAGAACCAGATTCCTTTTAAGTGAATAATTGTTTAGAGCCTGTCCTTGGGCGGAGATTAATATTGTTATAAAGAAGTTATCTCATTGTTCTTTTTCATAATCACAATGAAATAAATAATATTTCATTGTGATTATGATGAAATATTATTTATTTCATTGTGATTATGATGGATGGAAAAACACAAGAAAACATATCTACATTTTTAATGATTTACTTTTATAATTCAGTTCAATTAGAAAGCATTAAACTTTTCAAGAAATGATTAGATACACGTAATAATTGTTTTCTTATTTAATATATTTTTATACTTAGGTAAAATCTATTTGATCTTCTTTACGTAGGGATTCCTATTGTTATAGGACCAAATACATTGTATTAATCGATTGATGCAAATGAATAAAGGGGAAATATAAATGTATATCTACTCTTCTGTATTGATTCATTGAAAAACATATTTTTTAACATCTAAACAAGCTCGTTTCATCATACTTAATTGTTTTCACTCTCACATTTCAAGTAGCAATTAAACTAACCGATGGCTGCCCATGTTCATGTAGAACTGTAGATAGTTACATGGTGAATTGACCTGTTAGCACGCGAGCGCTGACAGCGTTAATAGATGTATTGTTATAACTAATCCCTGTACGAGACACATAAGCTGCTATAACATACGAGTATAACACTTTTCATTCGGTTCAGCTAATAGCTAGAGCCGTACACTTAAAATTTATGTATACTTCTCTGTACATACTTATTTTGTTCCTAGGCATGGTTCGTCTCTGTACTGTGACGTCTGTGACCTCAATATGCATGTCTTGGCAATATAATTAACTCCCAAACTAGTGGAACAATAACTTCCAGTGTAAGTTTTTTAAAACATGTCATTTTTGCTCGACGTATTTAGTAGTATTAAAAGTGAATTACGTGGCGGAAAATTGATACAAAAAACAGATTTGTATCTGGAACTAACACGAAACAATTCAAACTGAAGCCAAAATCATCGCAATTAGGTACCTCAAAATTCCAACTTTTGTTATTATTGACGCTTATTGTTGAAGCTGTAATTTGGACTGCATTATAATTTTTCCGTATGACTGATTTTGTTTAATATGTCGTATATCTGTAGTAATAAATATCTATAAATTATAGTTACTAAAAATGTGGCCGTCATAAAACGTGGTTCTTATTATATGTATAAGCAAATAAATATGCCTACCGTTCGTAAAAATATTCCGCTAAGGCGGGCGTAATAACGCGAAATTTTAAATATGTATAAAATTACCTTAGTATCAGAATTACCGGTTTGATAAGAAATTTTTTGATAGTGTTGGGATGACCGTGAATAAATAGTATTATTATTAGATAAGATACTGTTTTGCAATGAATTAATGAAACCTGATAAAATGTTTATTCGTGACCACGCGGAGATTGGTGTAAATTGAATTTGTTTGTTTTTCACCGTCCGTCACTGGTTCGGTGGGGTCAGGCGGGGCTGGTTTTATCTCGGGCGCAAAATCGGAAATTCTTATCCTTAATTGAATTGAATGAAATTGCATTACATTGATACATAGTGAGGAGCGGCGTCATTGAAGATATCTGGGGACGCGGGCAAAAAGCCGGGCCCGTCGATAAACGTTTGTGGTGGACGGAGCGGGCCAATTATGCAGCCCTGGTCGATGCCGCCGATTAGGGCTGTCGTGTTGCTGGGAGCCTATGCGTGGCTGAAATAATGATGTTCATGACCATGTTTCAATGTATACGTATTTAGTTCTAAACGGAATGTCAGTAATAAGTAGTATAAGGTGTATGTGTCGGGTAAGTAATGAACCGATAAACTACTACGTTAGTGCAAGATGAAAAGATGCTGGATGCAAGGGAGTACATGCGACATTGAATTTAATGATATAATAAGAGATGCTCTCGCTAAAAATGTTTAATGAATAGATTATGTGGGACAAAGTCATTATATTGAACAATTATATCAAACTTATTTTGACAGCCCTGCTAAGATTGGAGAAAAATACGACTTATAATTATCATTTTCCAGTGCTCTTGTTAATTATAAGCTATTAAAGGACTATAGACATAATTTTTAGTAATCTTAAGGTAGAAGGATTATTACAATGTATAGAATACAGGTTATATTACAAGGCATAAGTAATAGCTAGCATTAATTTAATTGTACTTACATTGAATTTTTGTTTTTCAAACAAAATAATTCCTATTTATACGGATAGGGCAGGTTTGAATGATATGATAAGCGATGACTATTTTTGTTGGGTGCCAACAAACTAAAGAAGATAAAATACATATTAATAGCAAACCTTTGGCGACCGTCTGTTTTAAACTATTACAGTTACAATTGTAGGTTCCAAATCGTCCCATACGTGCCTTATGAGAAAACGTAGAGCATTCTTTGTGGTTATGTGTGGGTTCTTTAGATTTGATAGTAATCCGTAATCATAACCTCATGTCTGTTTCTGTTGTTAAATCCTTAATTATATGTAAATCACAGATTCTCTACAGTGGCCCTTGTTACATTTTGTGGTAGGCCACAAATTACGGAAGATCCTGTACCTATGTACATATATGTAAAGGTTTATTGCGTCATGCAAGTAAATGTAACATTGTATCTAATAAGATAAGGCTATATTTCCCGAGGAACTTTTGTAACAAAGGAACTACAAGGACTAGCAATAGTGGGGAATAACATACTAGTTTATACTAGTATGCTCCCCTGCTCTAGCTAGGTTGTTATTCGGTTAACCTATTTTTTATTCCGATGCCCGGATGACAGCCATCTTATAGACTTGGCTGGATCACGGCTCCATTAACCCTCTGCAACTGAGGTGAAATTAAATATTGTTTTAGGATCCTGTCGCGCACCTGCTAAGTAATACATAAAACTGCATAGTTTCACACATGGATAGAAACGAGATTGTTTGTTTTGGCATCTTTTTATTTATATCACAGTAGAAATGAGGAAAAACCCTTGTACAATAACATATTCTGTCCCGTCTGTCCGTATCACAGCCGATATTCTTAAAACTTGTTTATAATTTACATAGAAACCGACGCGAAACATAGGTATGTACTATTTTTAATTCTCTAAAAAAAGGCTAGTGTATCTCCAAATACAATTAGGTACATTTAAAATACCTTATTTAAATAATGCGGGCTACAGACCTTTCAGTTTAAAATAATTTGATCTTTCAGATAAAACTTTCAAGTATGTAGTTACTTACGTCAATGTAGGTATGTACAGTTTAACTGAACAGTTCTCAGTTTTTCCTACACAAGGTGGAGGTGAAACAAGGTGTTAAGAAAATCTGTAGCCTGCTTCATAATTTCGCTTATTACTTAGGATCAAGTACTCTATTCTGAATCTCACAGTTCTGAGTTGACTGTTTATTTAACGTTTTATTCAACGGATATTATGATATGTTAGTGATAGTGATATCAAAGTTAGGTTTTATGTAAATAGTTTAAGTAAAGCGATATAATCAAATTAATGGTGATTATTATTAATTTATACGCCTGCTTCGGTAAATTTTGTGGAACTGTGGATGGCAGGCGGACCACCACAGTAAATTTATTCTAAACGTGAGGATTAATGAATTATTTTACATTTTGTTCTCTTTTTGCTCGAATACTTCGTTAAATAAATAATTGAATGAATAATCATACATGTGTAATGCCATGGTGAATGCACATGGATTAAAAAAGTAGTTTCTCCTGTTGTGAAATAGTTTTTTCTAATAATTTATTCGTAAATTACAGCTTTCTTACCATTATTTAGTAACCGCCCTCTTTTCACTTCAAGTTTTTGCCTTTTTCTCCACTCACTTTTCACTTCAAATGACTTTCCTCCAATTCAGTTATTGCGTGGGTCACCAAATCATAAATTTAACCCCTTTTCACCAAAAATATACAAAAATATACATCCATAATATTTTAAATTGAAATATTAGCAAATAATATTTTATATTATTAAATTAAAGCAGTCAAACAGTATCTACTTAAAGCAAGCTAAAAATACACTAACGCTTTAACTTTAACTAAAAATACAATTTTAGCTTTAATACCCATTAATTAATTTTTCTTTAATGTTACCTAATCCTGTATCTGCAACGATACGTGACTAACATATTTAGATGCAGATCGTCAATTAGTTCCGTGGCGGCTCTCAATGGACTAATTGAGTGCATCTAATTGTACAAGAAACACGCCGCTACGGCCGCAACGCCTTTAATGAGGATTACAATTAGAGGACTGCCGAACAACACTTTAATAGGGTTGATTGTACGTACCTAATGTGTGTGTGTGTATGAGGTATCAAATTTTGAAACGATTCATTAATAAATAGTAAATACCTACACGAATTTATAATATAAACAAACGTAAGTTACAACTTGTATGACATCCTAATAGATTTTTTAAATTTATAAAAAAAACTAGTGTGTATTCATTGCAATTGTGAATTTATTTTAAGGTTTTTACTAGACTTCTTTCGGTTGTTCGATTGCAATCATTGGGGAACAAATTCGGAATATATTTCGGGTTTCAATATTAATGATCTGTAGGTCCTCTGATTTGTTAGAGGAAAGTTGAAATCGGTGGACAACATTGCATTAGGTATAAACATATATTATTCACCACGAGTTTATCGTGAACTTTCTAGATACAACAGTAATACAGAAAAATTTCTGCCAGCCCACCGTTTATAACTAACTAATCAGTCTGTTTCTAACTTTAGTCGCGATAACAAAATTGAATGCCGATATTTCGACCCAGTTACAGGGATTGTAATATAATCTCCGTGAAACGGCACAATTGCAACAAGTAAAAGAAGGTAAAGGGTAAAAGTATATTTAAATAGAATAATTTTGTGACATAATTTCTCAAGATATATAGGTATTTTGTTGTGCAAACCAAACTCCGTTTCTTTTGTTAGGTACCTAACTAGACTACCTACACCTTGCTGAGTAACGGACGAAGCAAAGCGTAATAAACAAAAGTCAGAAAACCTACGACTGGTGTAAACCTAGTATGAGAATTATAATTATGAAACGAGAGAACCGCCCGCGGTTCGCTTCGGAACCCGTAGGTAACAGCCGCGTAAGTCCCGCTCCCGTAAGAATCTCAGCTAAAAAGTAGCCTATAACATTTGCCTATGACTTAAGTAAATTACATGTATTGTAGTATTTGATATCGTGATTCAGAACTTGCAAATGAATTTTACTAACGCCATCTATTAACAACTCCGGAACTAAATATCTAGCAACTAATAAAACATCGATCTTCCCATGGGAATGAGATGTATTTCCGCGGTAAAAAGTAGCCTACGTCACTCTCCACCCGTTTAACTATCCCCACACACATAAACCATACCATATAATAGCCATGTTGCGACGTGAAAGAGCCACAAACAAACAAACAAACACACTTTCACATTTATAATATTATATATTAGTAATATTAGTATTAGTAAGGAAGTAAGGATAGTAAGGATTTGAAAATCACGACTAATCAAAAATGATGTGTAATACTAATAAATACTCTAGAAAATCCGAAAATTGTATCTTTTGTTTAACTTACTTATAAGGAAATGGAAAAAGATCCGATTACATTAATTTGTACTATAATGATGATGTAAATATTACTATAATTTCGCTATTATTTCAGCGCCAACTGGTTAGATATCGTTCGCAAGGTCTTATCAGTGACATTAAAAGAAAAACATTTTATTGCCGTGCAAATATTACCGCGGTATCTGTGACTTGTAGTTATATAAACATTTTTGACGCTTAAATAAGTGTTATAATTGCCTGCGAATATCCTTATGGCTGTTGGAAAAACCTCTTATTGATTTTTTGTCACACATCCATTATAGACGAAGTGATACTGGACTTTTGGAATGCAGTAGATATTGCACAGTAAAACATCTATATTAAGGAAATAAAATGCATGTAAGAATACGCATTATTTATAATATTTATATGGAAATGACTAAACTTGACTTCTAGATTGCGTGTTGCTCTTATAAGTAATTGATATATTTAGTTGTTTTCAAATCTCCAGGGTAAGTTGTTGTAATATTAATAATAAACATTACACACTACATTTATTCCCACATACCTTCAATATGAATTTTGTTTATTGTTCGAATAATAATTATGAAGTTTAAGCAGTTAATTCGATTTGTTATACTAAAACAATCGAAAATTGTTTTTATTAACGTTGATAAAGTGTTTCAAAAATATAATTGGATGTATACTTAATCACTCACTTATGTATGTACGCATTGTAAAAATTAAGTGTTTAATATGCAATTTACTTTCATTCGTTTATACTTTATAATATCTAGGATTAAAATGTACACTAGATGTTATGTATATGAAATATGTACTTATAACTTTTTAAATAAAAATAATTTGAAACAACCCACTCTACCAGCCACCACAAGTATCATTGTTTCATGGATGTTATGGAGTATGGACAACGAACAAGACGAGAATAGAAATTTAAATTCATTCAATTTTCGCCTTATTAGAACCTTATTAGAACCCAGGACTATACAAACTGCGGCGCGACATGTTAATCATAACGCCATTCGTTGAATATTAGGATGTTTTAATTGTGTGACTCATACGTCTGACAGTGTTGTTTAATGTTGTTATGCTGTGTAATTTAGCTCTCGTGGACGATGCTCACTATAGGTACATAACGAGAACGACCTCTAGATCTCGACTAATGAGACTGTTGGTGTGATCCATGGATAATTTATTCCGCAGTGGAATGAATTCAGACAAACTACTTGTTCACGTTTCGCTCGAATCTGGTCAATGTCAAAGTCGAATCTTGAATTTTATTGTGGATTTATGAATGTCGATTGTTCGCCCACAAAGTCTATTTAGGTATCCTGCCTGCGACACTAGGATCCCCGGTTTGATTCCCACCAAGGTAGACATTTTGTATAAAAGGATTTTTTTTTGCTCATGTCACAGAAATGAGTTGTTTGTTACATGTCATGTGCTCTGTTACTGGAGTTATAGGACTCTGAGATGTGCAGGTTTTATACGATATATTGCTTCACCGAAGTACCTAATTGATAAAACGGATATTTTTTTTCTTTGAAAATTAGGGATCCGTGTAAAATTCGAACACAGGCCCCCCGGTTGGGCATGCTGTCCTCACAACACACTGCAATTACTGGTTCTAAATAAAATAAATCTTATTACGATGAAATACAGTAGGTACGAGAGTGAAAGCGTTTAATGTTAGTGTTGTGATTACTTTCATTAGGTAGATATTATCCAAGAACTACGAGCTGCTACGAATGCCATTAGGTTTTCTTTAAATGTAGTTTACCCTCGGCTAAAGGTACGAAATAAATGAATAAATATTGCAAAGTTATCTGCTGCAGACAAGTTTAAATCCTAATGCTTATAAATGCGCATTTATTAGCATTACATCCTTTTGTAACATCGATTATACGGTACAAGCAATGAGAATCGGTGAATGGAATTTTATTCTATCTACCTATACCTACAATGTAAGAAGGTATATGGAGTATAGAGGTGGTATGGTATGGAGTGCTGGAACATTAAATTTAATATACAGAGTAACACGGACGGTGTTAATTAAACCTTCCTGGGTATTCATACATTAATAATAACGTCATTTAGGATAGGTATGAATTGCCAAAAATGTTTAAAATTGTAGTACTTATATATTATAATTTCATAATCTTGAAATAAAAAAGATAGCTATGTAAGATTAAGTGGGATGTGGAGTTTATTTCACCATTTCTTCGTCCCGATTATGTACAAAAATACATTTATAAATGTTCCTATTCAAAAATACCCACATGAATAAATGAATTTGAATATTTGAGTTCTTGGAATTATGAATTTATAGGAAGTAATAATAATAATAATTGAGCCTCTTTATTGCTCATTTTTTTCTTTACATTTTTAGTTATAGGAAGTACAACAACAACAACAACAACAACAAAACTCTTTATTGTACACCAGTAACAAATAGTACAAACATATTGTCTTAAGTATTATATTAATGTAAGTACAAACGGCGGCCTTATCGCTTAAGAAGCGATTTCTTCCAGGCAACCATTGGGTAGAGGACTACTTTGTTCTAGAGAAAAAAAGTAAGGGTGTACTAGCTGTTTGTTAATACATATTATAAAAGTGTCATGTAGTTATTGAATGAAAAGTTATATAATAATTTATGAATGAGAGAAAATAAATAATTATAGTGAAGTGGTCTAAGAAGTTAGAGAGAAAGAAAATATGATTTAATTAATCTTTTAAATGTACCCACAGTCTGAGCGCGTCGAATATATAATGGCAGAGCATTCCATAGTTGAACAGCCCTAGCTGAGAAAGATTTCGCAAAGTAGGAAGATGTACATGTAGGGAAACTTAAGGTGAGATTGGTGGAAGATCGTAGAAAACGAAATGTAAAACTACATTCTGGCAATAAAAATGATTTGATTTGAACGATCGTGAGTAAGATGTCGAAGTACCTAAGTATAATTATAATAATAATAATAATATACTAGCGATACCCGTGCGAATAATTCGCACTAAATAAGTAGGTATAATTATCACTTTACAAAATTACAAAAGTACTTCCTTTTGTTATAAGTACCTACATTATTAAGTTTAGATCACTCAGATGACTGATTGAAGAAATATTTTTACTAAAATTGACATAAGAGGCGCAATTGTATCAAAAGCGTTGAGCTAAATTGTGAGGTTTTTTCAAAAAAGGAAGGCAAACATCTTAACCTTAGCATATTAATATTAATATTATATTGAATAAAGTAATATAACCTTGTACGCTATAAGGTTATAATTGTTATTTCTTTAAAACATAATATAATTAGCAGCTTTATTCACAGGTTAAAATAGGTAGGTAATAGGTAGGTTAAAATAATTGCGAATTTTTTATATCATTTGAAATCAGTATCGATCAAAAATAATTTCATATTATAAACCGTGGAGATAATTGTAATATGAACAAATAGAAGAAGTGTTTGAAAAAACCATTCACTTTTAACCGAAGTTCGGATCTGGGTCTTTTTATTGCAAAATATCACGAAATTTAATCCAAGGCGCTTTACAAAAAGAATGATTGACAATTGGTAGGTACATGCAATTGTCGTAATTCAATATTCTACAGGTTTCAAGTTTTTGTGAGCCATTCCAATCGGATGTGGAATAGTTGAAACGTTGTTACTTGGTAGATGATCCGTCGCTATTGCATTTGACTCTACTTATTTGTAGTAAACTTTTGAACAACGGAGGTAGTTGGTATACTATTATTTGGACAACCCATTGTCGCAATGGGTACTATGTCGGACCGCCGCGCCGCGTCTTTTGAAGGGTCCTGGATTCGATTCAATGCTTAGCGTAAAGGAAAATTGTATTTACATTTTTGTATTGATTTGGTGTGTTATACATAAAATATGTGTTGCCACACGACACAGGGAATGTTAGTATTGAATAGCTATGAGTGAATAGCTTTATTTATTTTTATGATTATCATCGAAATCAAGTTCAACACGAGAAAACAAAAGTAATATTTTCCCATAGGTATTGTCATTTGCCGAATTTATGTGTCGAATACAACCTTATAGACGTCAACCCGCTTGTTAAAATACGACAGTGAGATAAAAGTTCCAATTAAAGATCTTTATCTGAGCTTTGATTCTTAGAATAACGTGAATGTGCTTGTCTACTAATGCCACCGTTAACACTCCACGTTCACCATTGGTTTAATACTCATAAAAACGACCCGCTATATCTTTACATATTGCAAAAAAATAAAATAAATAACGCTACACACTCATAGCCCCACACTAGGATTCCCTGTGTCGTCGGTAGCATGGACAACACACAAGACAAGGACACATCCAGACCAAGAACGGAAATTTGAAGTCATCATTCAAATTTCCGCCTCGCTGGGAATCAATCTTGCTGGGGATAATTTAGACCAAATCAGTTCTGGATCTTATGATACAATATTATCCACAATTTCTTTGAGACAATGAGATGACTTTGCAAGTAACAAGGAATAAAGTTATGAATTGAACTTTGATAACGAGAATAAGTACGAGAGTCTTAAGTAGCAGCATAAAGAATAAAATGTTTGTTTATACAATTGTCGTTGCTTCTATTGGTGACGCCGCGGCCGGTGATACTTCTTGAAGTGATATTCTCGCAATAGATACGTATGCTTCTTTCGTTAAACAACGCTTAATACAGTCGAAACCGGATAATATATCTAGCTTAATCAGTGACGTCATTGACGTTGGCCTACAATGGAACTAAAGGTCTATATGGTTATGGATATATTTCCACTTATAATCTTCACGATTCCTATAAAATGGAACGAACACTTCTTGTACCTTGTCTTACAATGTATCGGTTGTATCGGTATTACAAGCATGCCCCCACCTTTTGCGTTATCTGCATTGGATGAGATGTTTTACGATCTAGCTTAACACGTTGGAACGTTTTTGTATGGCACTTTAAATGAGAATAGCTACCGAGAAGTGCAGTACTCCAACCTTATCTGGCTCGTTAGTCCTCCGGGAAGCGGTTTGCGATACGGGCCCCAGCTTACGGCCCTCCATGCTCCTTGCCTGTGAAATGGTAGATTATGGAGCATAGAGTTTTAGTACTTGCGGGGGGATATAGGGTATATAGATGAACCTTCAATCCCGACACGTTGTAGTCATTACCTCAACATTGTAATAGATTGATAATAGAGTTTAATAGATTGACAGAGGTCTCTTTTATACCTTTATTGACGTCTGACGATTTGTTTCACTATATTCTATGATTAAAATCCTCAGGAAGGTACGTAATAACTCTAATAACTGACTTACTATTACTTCAACTAAACTATCCATAGATCATCCTTATCCTTACTAATATTATAAATGTGAAAGTGTGTTTGTTTGTTTGTTTGTTTGTTTGTGACGCTTTCACGTCGCAACAAAGCTATTATATGGTAAGGTTTATGTGTGTGGGGATAGTTAGGAGGGTGGAGAGTGACGTAGGCTACTTTTTACCGCGAAAAAACATCCCATTCCCATGGGAAGATCGATGTTTTGTTAGTTGCTAGATATTTATTTTCGGAGTTGTTAATAGATGGCGTTAATTTGCAAGTTCTGAATTACGCTATGAAATACTACATGTAATTTACTTAAGTCATAGGCAAATGTAATAGGCTACTTTAGCTCTGCCTCGAGAACTCCCCGCTCCGGCTGTATTCAGTGTACCGCCCGCCCGCTGGCACTATCCTGTTGGCTGATGTCCGCAAGTTGCTGGACTCGCCGACACCGGTGGTGGGCGCGGGCGACTGGAACTGCATCTGGGGTAGAATAGCCTAGCTGCCAACAGAAGTGGAAGGCTACTTTTTGATGCCGCTGAACAGCACGGCTACACTGTCGAGGGTGTTGCACACCGTTACCGCGGCTCTGAATAAGAAAGAACGCGTGTGTGCAGTATTCCTCGACATGGAAAAGGCGTTCGACCGTGTTTGGCACGACGGCTTATTCTCTACAAGATCTCGCAGTCGTCGGCGCCCCGGAGTGCCGTTAAGGTGATCTCCAGTTTCCTCGAAAATAGAAGCTTCAGAGTAGTGGTTGAAGACGCCGAATCCACCGAGCGTCCGATCGCAGCCGGCGTCCCGCAAGGGAGTTGCCTGTCCCCGGTCTGCTACGCCTGCTACACCGACGACATCCCGGCGGCAGGGGGGGGCGTCGCTTGCCCTGTATGCCGATGATGTGGCGTACATCACCACGTCGCTGAATAGAACCCACGCCATCGTCAAGATGCAGCATGCGCTTGATGCCCTCCCCGAATGGCTTGCTGCGTGGAGACTGTCGGTGAATGTCGAGAAGACGCAGGCCGTGAACATAAGAGGATACCTCAACAGGCGGGACCCTACTCTGGAGCTTAACGGACAAGATATCCAATGGGCCCCACAGGCCAAATACCTGGGGGCAAAATCGACGGAAGACTTTCGATGAAGCCACAGGTTACGAAAGCCGTCGCGAATTCCAGAAGCGCGATGGCAGAAACCAGTGCTCTCCTCGAGCCTCCCTCTCGGACTGAAGCTCGGGGTCTACAAGACCTACATCAGATCCCGCCTCACGTACGCGGCACCGGCGTGGTACGCGCTCGCCAGCGAACCGCAGCGCAAGAGGATGCGTGCGGTTCAGGCGATTGCGCTCCGCCGGCTGACTGGTGCGCCGAGGTACGTCAGGAACGCCGTCATCCAGAGGGACCTTTGAGTCAAGAGCCTGGACGACTTCATCGAGAGATTGGCACGCAACATGTTCGGGCGTGTCGACGCGTCGCGGTTCCCGCATCTGCAGGACCTGGTGCCGCTCCACACCCGTCCACCGGACCGCTGGGCCTTCCCGCGCGACTTGCTGGTTGCGCGGGACGGGGCTAGCACTGACTGATACTGGGGCTTCGTAAGTCGTCGCCCGGCGCTGATCGGCTCCTGCTGGGCTTCCCACCAGCGGGATTCACCCGGTAGGGCCTCGATCGCCTGGGCGGCGCGAAGATGAACCCCATCCCGTTTAAGACTCTGTGGCCTGTAAAAAGGCCACCACTCACCGGACTTGACCTATTGGTTAACCATAGATGGACAACCAAGGGCCTTAGGGCCCAACCCAAGGACCGGCCCGTTTTAATGGGCCGCGAGAGACACCCCCAAAGGGGAACTAACTGTCCCGAGGGCTCCACACACCTCAGACAGGGTGGAGTGAAGAGAGCGAGTAGTAGGCTACTTTTTAGCCTAAATTCCTACGGGAGCGAGACCTACGCGGCTGTTACCTACGGGTCCCGAAGCGAAGCGCGGGCGGTTCTCTAGTTATTAATATGGGAAAGGCAGTGAACGACTAATGATTGGCGTCATATATTTCTGCGTAATTAGGTAGAATGTAAATTCAGATGTCATGAACGAGTAAACAAGAGTTATAATCACAAATCGGAATAATATTGCGCATGATTTAGAAGCTTGACAAATTAACTCCAGGTTTACCAAAAACAAAATGTGAAACCATAGAGAATCTCATAACGCATCCCTGCCTCGCTAATTAAGTGATATCTTAGAGTTTATTTGTGAAAGAAATAGGTATTTGTGCTGTACAAATATGCCTTTTGTTCATTGGGTGACAGTTCTGGCATAAAAGTCAATGTTAGTATGTCAATCGGCCATCGGAAACCGATCTAGGCCAGTATGCACTGTTCAAAGCGTAGATGCCAATGCATTCGGTCAACGCGCCGGGGTCAGTGAGCCCAGTGAAGGTGAATGTCTTGTTAAGAGAATTTGAGATGACACATGATGAGACGATTAACTAGTTATCACTGCGGATGTCTTGACGTCAATGTTAATATGGTCGTATGTGGAAACTTTTGTAAAAGGTGATTTTGGTTGAGAGAAACTTACTTTATCAGTCTTGGCTCCAACCCGTTAAATGGTCAATTACAGTAAAGTATAATTAACAAATGAATGATTTTATTATTTTCATCAGTGGTTCCATATTTAGGATGTTAAGTCAGGTACTAGGATTTTTTTGATAGTGTGTTTAAGGTTACAGATTCTACGTAAAGGTAATAAAGTGTGACTACAGATTTAAGTTCCGTTGCGTTTATGTGAAATGAGCGTGTTATGCAAATGTTCACAGTTTATTATTACTGAGCTGATCCAACTCACTCATAGCTTATCCGGATGTTGCCAATCATGCACTAACCAATCGTTCATCGGGATATTATCTATAAGATCATTCTTGTTCAAATATTTTATACAAGTAAGTATACAGCTACTGTTTGATGTATTTCTTTTTATTGACATTTCAAATAATTACAGGTTGCCAATTACACACGTTCAGTAGGTAAATCTTATGATTTTTCAATTTTTACCTGCGTGTACCTATTCTCTATAAAATTGACTTTTTAGATATACATTTTACTATGTTTATCTATTATTTAATATTGTATTAACACTATTGAATAGTCCCACTTACTAGGTGTGCAATTGTGCTTGAGCACAATAGTACGTAGGTATGCTCCTTTTGTCTTTTCGGTAGAAAATATATTGGGGAAATACAGAGCTCTTTCTCTTACCTTATATTCTATTGTTTCAGATATTAAAATAACTTGCAAATATTTTTTGTTCCAGGTAAGCATCTGAAGTAGGTCAACGACAGAGTCGGGGACACTTCGAGCACGAATAGGAAATTCGGTATTTACTCGAAGCTATTCTGTTTTCACGTTCTGGTGTAATTTGTGTCACGTATTGTGAACATATGCCACGTATTGAATATTGAGTCGCTCGCCTACTCACTTGTATGATCCTATTTTTGATGCAAAATTGTCACACAGAGATGTGCCCTCTGATGTTAAGTCGTCACTGACGCTCAGGGACATTGTAACACCATAGGCTTCACCGATTTGCTGTGGCCCAAGAAATAAGAGAATAAATGAAAATAAATGTAGTGGGAATATTTTTCCCAGGTTCTAAAAATATAAGTAACCCAAAACGTAACGAATTAAGGACTAGCTTAAAAACTACGTCGATAATCTTTTATATTAACTTTGGCATTTCAAATATTTTGCTAAGGGAATCATGCAATGTACTCTTCGCTAGGCATATAATACTAACTGGGCTACCAGACAGTCGAATTGTTTAATGGGTAAATGGTTTTGCTTTTATTGTTTCTTGAGAGCAATAGGTAAGTATGTTTTTCTGTTACATAAAGTACTAGATCATAATGATACGCTTCCGTCATATATTTCGCGTCTACACCAAGATATTACAAAACAGAAACATGAACAACGATTCGCGGGATACATCACAAGGAAAGGATGGGGCGGTAGGAACACCGATCAGCTTCCCTCAACATAAGTATCGTTATATGTGATTCCTCGGACTATTTCCCGAATGGAAAAATTCACTCAGCCGACACCAACGAACGATTACTCCTCCTTACAAGTGACACGCGGGTGGGAAGGGCAGCCGGCCGAAGCTCGGGCCATATAAATAATCGAAGGCTTAAGAATTCACTCGCGCCTACCGTGAAAATTGTGGAATATTGAGGAAACGCGTTACCAAATTGACGGAGATTTATAGAG
This sequence comes from Hesperia comma, assembly GCA_905404135.1. NCBI lineage: Eukaryota > Metazoa > Arthropoda > Insecta > Lepidoptera > Hesperiidae > Hesperia > Hesperia comma. The sequence continues at coordinate 4,859,302 of FR990021.1, read as the reverse complement.
CCACGTAGCGGAACGGAACCTCTTAAGCCGCATGCGTAGGTTCTCTTAAGTTTTCAATAACTTTGTATGGTTATAACGGTTATAATCATAGTACATATAATAAAACTATACGTAATAGTACCTAAGATTAATATACAATAATTTTGACGATATAATTATTGAAGTGGATTGCTTTACGGAGAGAGCTGTAGAAAATTGTATTAAAAACTCCATTCGTCAATGAGGAAAGTTATGACGATTCGTCATAACTTTTACGTATTATGAATTCAATAATATTTTGCTATTTTTAGCAGATATTACATACAATTCTCCTAAAATAAAAATGTGAAAATTTCACGGTTATACGGATGAGTTTCTGTAAATCATCGAGCGTGGCGGATCCGGTGACCATTCAGTAGGTTGACCGGCAGTAACAAATACATATAAATAAATATCAATGAGACGCATTGAACGCGTGCGGCGGCTGCTGTGTTGCCCGAGGGTACCACTGTACGAGGCATAAATCGTCATTGTCCTGTCAGCGTGGGCGCCGCAGTCGCCATCGTTTGATATTTGCGTCAGAATCTTCACCAGGCCTACTTTTTCTTGCGAACACCAATGATCTATGGTAAATTATAGTAATTCAGCAGATAATTTATGTGCCCCAAAGCCCGGTGGCTTATGTGTTCCAAGAGTTGACAGGGTTAAGCAACAGCCGGCGCAGTCGGTAGTTGTATGGGTGATCGCTACTCACAAAAAATAAATCGTGCTTCCGTGCTTTAGGTGGTAGGTATAACTATCTGTCCCTGTTGTTATCGTTAGATAGCAATTTTTAAGTCTCCAGCAGTCTCAGACATTTGGATTCGCTACTTCCTTCCACCAATTCGCACTGGATGAAGCAGCGGGGTGGAATATCTATGCTCCAGGCTTTCTCAGTTATGAGGCCACCCCATGAAAATAGGATCCATAAAAAATAATCAACACAAAGATTTTTCAAATTTTAATTCGGAAAACATTAAATTCATTTTAGCTGATCAAAATAAAATTCACCATTTAGCATTTTTGCTGTCGACAAATATATGGATCGTTCCTCGTTCCTGAACCGACCAAGTTAATATCGTATGGTGACAGATGTGTAAATAAATTGATAGGCTCAGAATTTTCTTTTAGCTTCAGAAGAAAAATATACCTTGCAAGATACGATAATATTGTTTGCCTTCCCAATACGGTAAACAGATTTATACAACAGTAAACAACTTGACAAGCGTCAAAAGCAAACAAAAATATTGTTCTGTTTTTATCAAGGTCGGTTACACAATCGCAGAAAGCCGTTGCTTAAAGAAGCCCGATAGGTAGAGCCTAACGGTAACGCCAAAAGAGCAGAAGTGAATCCATGTTTATTTGAATGAATCAAACGAATTGACCTTATGATAGTTATATGTTTAAATAGCCTTGGTTACTTCATTCATATTCAAAGGAGAGATGGTAATACTGATACGGTTACTCTACTCCTTACATTATGCAAAGATTTCGCGTGGATTTACCTTTGTATTTTTTTACTGAGAAACGCAAGACTTTTTGCATCTTATATTACCGGTATACCTATTAATTGGAATTTTGTAAAAAATAATGAGATTCTAATATAAATAAATACTAACAAGTTATATTAGCTATTGATTAAACGTTCAAAGCTCTCCTTAGTTAGTATGTTTATGCGTATGGTATAAATTTTCAAACCGTCTAAAAGAAAAAGTAAACAAAACCAGACAGCTAATTTACTTAGTACATTTGATAGACTTATTGCTTCTTGATGCATGCCGTCATTAGTGAAATGTGATAAGTTTATCGGGTAGTGGATAGTGGATACTTAAACCATGTACTGAAATCTTTTGTAATTTGTTCGGTGGAATTTCACAGGAATAAAAATAACTCCAAAGCATTAACCGAGGTATATATACACAGAAGATGTATTTAGACTGATAGTCATTATGGGAAGAAATTAAGGCCCTCCTCTCCCGACGTCCCGCTACCACCCGAGCTCGTTAAGGCTGAAAATGAAGATGCGAAAATCGTGATAACCGCAGCACATGTGGTCGACGCCACCATTCAGACGACTCAAAGTAGCGTTCCGAGAAAGCCCGATCTCGTTACGATAGTTCACATTCGACACCCCGAGGCCCAAACTTATCTTGCCGATAGGACTGGCCGCCGTGCGATGAATTAATTTGCCTCCCGTCATTATTAGCGAGATCACAATAAAGATATCATTTCGGTCGATATGTTTCGTTAACCCGATAATTTTCGGCTAGTTTATTCGGGCTGTCATATGGTAATTTGTCAAATTTTGCGATCGTGATACGAACACGGCGTGTTGTGGTTTTCAACGAGTCGCCCACATACGTAGCAACGATTTGTTGGACATTCGATACCGGTGAAATGTGTTTGTGTCGCAATTTATGGCAGTCTAAAACAAAGAGGCCGTGCGTTTAGTTGGACATACGCCCAGGGTTGGCTATTATAGTGATGCATTACCGTTCGGAACGTGTTGCGGTACCCTACCCAGATATACAGTAATCTTGTGAGAGGCAGCACACAAACTTGAATAATTATAGCTTTGTATCGAACCGGAAAAGGAAATAGGTTCTGTTTTATGGATTGCTAAAACGTTTCAATTTAGTACCTATTGCCTGGAATAAAATCGAGAGTCCCGTTAATTTGTAATGTACATAGCTTCGTAGATGATGAATGAAATGTTGCTTGGGAAAATTATTTTGAATTAAGTTTACTCATTCATGAAGTTTTCGATATTTTAGTTACGTTATTCGTGTTTTTAATGAACTTTTATTTGTAATGAATGGAATTCGTTTCATACCGTATAAGAATAAGAATATTGTGCTTATTGTGGACTGCTACGATTAGGGTTGACAACTGTTCCAATCGGACTTTTTGTCTTCTATTAACCAGTTGGCGCCACTGGAGAGTGAGGTCCTGCTGTCAAAGCCCGCCCATACATAAACAGTGACAAGTGACATTCAGACAAGTGAAAAGTGAGTGAAAAGTGCCACAAACTTATCTAACCCGGTGGCCAAAATTGGAACTAATGCAAATGTTAAACTGTTGTCAGACAAAGACAGTAGCGCCCCTATCTTACCGGGTCAGATAAGGTTGTGGCGCTGACAGACAGACCTCACTCTCCACTAGCGCCTCTAGCGGCGAATTCACACGCTTTTAGCCTCATTGAACCCTTCTCATGGCATTTTAAATTCTCCTCGTCAATCTGTGATACACCTTAATAACAGAGATGGAAAGCTGGCATTTGTGTGAGATGCTAATGAATTTTAAATTGAACGCGAATGGAGTGCAGTTGGTATTGGCCCTGCCTACGATGACACAGGTTTCGGATACGATTCTCGGCAAAGACGAATGTGTTATTTGTGTTTACCGTGCCATGCGCGATTCATTAAATCCAGGACTATTAGTCCTATTTTAGCGTTTGTGTAACATGATAATTTTGTCTTAATTTCGAGGTGTGATTTACTACAGTATTTAAACAAAAAACATCATTACAAGAGAACTATAAGAAATTAACAGCAGTCAAAAGCAAACCATAGACCGTCGCGTGATCGCGTCGTATGAATCACAAAATATGTAACAGTTGACTAACTCCTAATGACTTAGGCAGTAATTGAAAAATTGCCCTATTAGAGCCTTAAATGATCTAATTTTACCAATTACGCGGATTACGCCCCATTAAAAGTAATGGAAGATATTGACTTCGGATGTTACGGAAATAATGAAAGGCAGAGCGAGTGACAGCGACAGGATGAGATAGATAGGAAAATTAAAAATTTGCTGCACGTTGTACATCATCATCATCATCTCAACCCATCATGGCCCACTATTGAGCACGGGTCTCTTCTGAGAATGAGACGGTTAAGGCCATAGTCCATCACGCAGGCCAAGTGCGGATTGGCGGACTTCACACACCTTTGAGTTTTTGCGAACTCTCCGGCATGCAGGTTTCCTCACGATGTTTTCCTTCGCCGTTTGTAGCAAGCGACATTTAAATGCTTTATGCGTCCCCGAGACGATCAAGCGCACTTGACAAGTCTACGTGATTGAAGCGAATATTGATCGTTTACTGCGTTGACTTGACACGTACCTTCAGCGGTTTTCGGCTTGACCATAATTGACACACGCGAGACTTGTCAAGTGCGCTTGATCGTCTCGGGGACCCATAAAACGTCGTACACTAATCCTTTTTCTAGTCCCGCGCAGGATTTATAAAATGAGAAAAACCGTTAAAATTGTCCAATGGGAACCTACTATCGGGATAAAAACTTACCTATGTATGTCCTTTTCCGAATTTCAAATCTAAATAGGTTTAACGGGTAATGGTAGCAGAACCACACATAGACACTGAGTTACTTTCGTTTATAAAATTTGTGAGGAGGGATACTGTAATAAAACAAAATGATAGTTCCCACAAATATTTGCAAGTTTCTTTTGGGTCGTATTTTATTTGAGCGAAGCAATACGGGTTAAACGTAGTCGGTAATGACGGTAGTTATTTTCACGAGGGCAGATATATCAAGTTGAACGGACCAATGAGCTCGGAGTATGCTGCGTTTATTCTTAAAGTCCTCTTATTTTGTGCTAGCGATGTTGCTTTCCATCAGTTTAATGGTGAAAACACGAAATGCTCGCTCTCGTTACTTTCTTTGTGAACTGTAGCACTAGACGACCAACGCCCGCCCTTACAATATTCCACAGTAAATTATTTAGATGGTCTGTATTTGTAAGTCGTTGACGTCGTTGTACAAGTCTTGTTGTGTCAGCCACAGAAGTTATTGAGGAGTTTAGTATTCTTAATATTTAAATACCAAATGGATAGATCTTTTAGTATCCCAAAGATATGGGTTGTCTATTACACAATATTTGATTTGTCCTCATGTCTTTTTCCTAAATCCTGTCGATTTTTCAAATGTACCTAAACTATGTTCCTAAACTATGCTTGGTTAATGACCACTTCTTCATTGACACATTGTTTTTTTCCATTTGTAATCGAATCTCGTCCATTGTATTCTGAGGTTTGCTGGAAGACATTTATGTTGAAAATAATTATATTAGATATTTCAATTGTTACCTTGGATGTGTATGAAGTGAATATTAATTAAATAAATAAATAAAAGTAATGATACCCAGGCAAGATAACAGAAATCTCTACCAGATTCACTGCTTTAATTATACTCGTGTTTCGTTCTTTTTAAACCAGCACAGACTTAAAATTGTATGTTATAACAAACTGACCGCATTCCATTTGAGTTTAATATAAAAACTATTTTAATTAAATTTCACGTTCTTTAACATAACATTATGCCTTGCATACAAAAGCTTCTCAGAGCTCCCTGTTTTGATTTAATGGTGCCCTGTTATCCGTGCTGTCTGTATAATGAGAATTTAGTGTCAGTCTTTGTTTCGTCTCGGTAAACTTATACATTTTTTTAAACTGATTCAAATTAAATAAACATAAAATTTTACTTCAAGCTTAAATGAAGTAAAATATGTACCCATATTAATTTTGCCCAGTGCCCATGGGGCTTTTAACGCCATCGGACTACCGACAACAAATTGAAATTGTTAGATACCCACGTGTGGCATTTGTTTTCGAACCCAAGCCTATAACTTAGCTTTGTAATTATAATTCACAGTCTCTTAGATTTTACACAAATCTTGACGGGATTGAGGATAGTTATTAATTCGGTAAAATATTACCCAAACTACCCATTTTTTCCACAATACGGATTTTCCTCAAGACTACATAGGTACGCCATTGCCAGTTCCGTTTATCATTTTGACAATTCATCGTTGCGCTCGGTTATTGATGGATGCCGAGCGATGTCCGACGTGTCCAACGATCGTATTCGACCGTACTTTGACGTGACTGAGTGGATGTATTCTACTTCTGCTAGTATTTCAGCGTTTCCATTACTGACCCATTGGAACGGCATCAATACGTCTTCGTATGATGTCGCCATGTCATCGCGTTTTACGAACATAATATTGTCATGCAAACATGTTCGTTATTAAGCGTTTATCGAATAATTTTTCATCCTTTTTAATTCAGTTTTCATTTTATTAATTTATGGGTCAAGGTCTAATAGTGTCCGATCATAGCTTTTATTTAAATAATCTACGTCTTACTCCCTTTTCTTTTGAAACTTGATGAATCTTTAATTTTATGTAACGAATAAATGTATAAAGTGTGATTTTATGTAACGAATAAATGTTGAAAGTGTAATGGTCGTTCATGTCTACTGTCTTTAGGTTTTGTAAATATGCACAGGCAGAATAACGTTTATGTGCGCGTTGCGTTCCAAAATAATTTATTAAACACTCAGTAGGTCAGTCGTTAGTTAGTTTTACTTGACGAGTGTCGCGTTCTCAATGTCGCATCGCATGCCATCCACTGGCCGATATTTGGAGCGCCAAGATGCCAATGAGAAAGACTACTCCAGTCTGCTTTTTGTAACTACAAGTATTCCCAGTCGGGCATTATCAAAATAGCGTTCGTTCCTTTGCTTGATGCATCATTAATGGCGGTACATGTAGAAAATTTTATGTCGACTTGTGTTATCATAATATGTATTTATTCGTAGGTACAAATTTGCAGAAATTTATTAATTCTGTGGTAAAATTTATTTTATGTGTAAAGTATTTACTTAAGTAATAAAATTGTTTTGTATCTAAGGCTGGTGGTTAGCCACTTAAAATTTTCTTTTTAATCATAAGCTTTGAATTACTAATGGATTCCTTCAGAAAATTTGAATAGAATCTTCAACAGCGAGAAAAACTCCCATCTACTGAATGCTACAGAATTTGAACCATCCATACAAATTGATTAATGCTTAAACCGCGTTCTCAGCCCAAATTGTCGGCTTTGACGTTCTTTAATATTATCCCTAAAAATAAAATACTCCGGACAATATTGTCGCCATGATTAAAGCAATCCGTCCCTTTGATAAGAAATTCTTAATGAAGTACGCTATACGTTGCGTTCGGTTTACATTAAACATTACCCCCCGTCGGGTCTCGTTTTCGTTTATCATAATAATCATGTTTATCGAATATGTCTACATTGGCAATGTCGTTCTTAATTCTCCAACTGGTTTTTTATAAAGAGTTTCGATTGAATTCTGTTGCGTTATGGTGAGTGCGGTTCGGATGCGTCGCGTCAGTTTTTGTGGCTGTTAAAACAAGGACTGTTTCTGGAGCGATGCTACATAAATCATGCTTAGAGCATTAGTCATGTATTGTTGCGTGATGTGGGCTCACAAACACGGTACAAATCGTCCGACGCCCGGTCACATGGGGCGTGCGTGAGCGTCCGCGTTTTTACTACTCGCCTTCTACACTCCAAGTAACTCATGAGCCCATTAAAACAGTATTAAGCTTTAACTGATATCAGGCATCTGTCGTAACGATATAACAACGGTTGAGTATGTTAACGCTGTAAATGTAATCATATTGTTTTAAAGTGTTTTTCCGAAATAGTGTTATTGCTTTTATCCATACTGATATTATAAATGCGAAAGTCTGTCTGTCTATGAGGATTTCATGACTAAACCACCGGCCTGATTTGAATAGAATTAGGATTGAAAATAGTTGAGAACTCAGGGTCACATATACACTACTTTTTTTTAAATCAACCCCTGAAGGGTTGAAATAGAGGGGGTGAAAATTTGTAGAAATATGAAACTCAACATAATTGTACTTATCAGATTCGCGATAACATTTGACACATAGGTACTTAGATCACGACCCGGAATAGGACATAGGTTACTTTATTTATGGTGATACGTTCCCGTGGGAACATTTTCAGGGTATTTTCTCGTTACCCGTCAAAAATCTAGTTCAAGATAATTTCATAACGTTTAACCCGGTACTTAAGCACCTAAGTACATACATTAACATATCAAAACATCAAACTGCACAAACGCCAAGTTCATTATGTTGCGTTTGCAGTACCATAATTTGCCTTGTCATAGCAATATACAGCAAACACATTAGATATTTCAACAATGGTTTATTTGATATAATCCTATATGACAATATACATATAAGCTTTTAACGTTCATTACGCGACTTCAAAACAGTGATTAATTGTATGTAGCCAAGTTAAACATTTGCGACATCGCACTCGCAGACACCCACGAGTAGTTTACTTTTAGTTGTGGAAACAGAAAATTGAATTGTGCTCGTTTTAGGTGCGGTGGAGATTCTAACAACTTTAATCTTATTTCGTAACATCTTACGTCGCTTTGTTTATCTTCCTACAAAGAAATACTCAACAAATTTGTGAGTATAATTGGGATACATGAAGTAATTTGGACGTTATACAGGTAATTAATTCTGTTTCCTTCTGTCATATACATACCTACTTAAATTACTTATCCATTAATGAAGAAAAATTCTTTGTGAACTACGTTAAAAAGTAGTTAATGTAGTACGAGTAATTCCCTGAGGTAGTCGTGTAAACTCGCGTAATAAGTAATGTACTCGAAGTGCTCACGCGGAAATTTAAACGAAATATCAAAATTAAAATGTGCCTACTAGATTGGAGCCCGGACAGCCGACATTTTATCAATCTCGTGACGAGTTTCTTATTCAGCAGCTGTCAACATTCAGGATCCCTCGTAACGCCGCGCGGGTCCCTCGTAACAATGATACGAATGTGCCTCTGGCTCGCCATTTGTAAGATGACATGTACTAAATTTGCTTTTAGTTTTTTTTCTTGCTCCCTTTTCTCGGATTTATAAATTTCTGATAGGCTTTTTCTCCAGGTTTTAATGCTACAGGAAAATTAAAAGAATCTGTTGTATGAAATATAGTGAAAGAGTCAATGATTTACTTAAATTAATTAATGAATTAAAAAAGATTACTTCTCCAAAATCTTTTTAATTTGTCTCTGTAGCTTGAATGATCTTATAGTTTGCAACTGGAAGCTAACAGCTTTATTAAGCTTTTAACAAATTGCTTTTTCGACAGGGTAAACTTTTCCTTATCTGTAAATTCCTACCTGTACAAATAATCATGTTGAAGTCAACAGGTAAAGGTACTTGAATATCTCCTCTATTATCGGCCGTCTTTAAAACGCAATCGGCCGTACTATTTTCCTACCCTATTTACTTGTTCAGATACGTTGATGGCTCAATTAAACGCTCCGGGGGCTCGGCGCACATTGTCGCTGTTCGTTTGCGATTGAGCTTCTGCCAAACTAATCTGGTTCAACTAAATACTGGAATTGTTCACTTTATTTTTTAAACTCTGAATTAGGTTTACATTACTATCGGGGAAGTTTGCGTTGTTCTTTAAATGTTTACAGAGTGTACTGTTGTTTTTACATTTGGAAGTGTTTTCCTAAAAATACCGGGAGGAATATTTAACTCATAATTAGCAACAAATACAATGTTTCTAAAGTAAACATGGAAAATCAAACAATATAAAAGTTCGTTATTGTTAAAAGACTTAACGCCGACGTGAAACTAAGTTTATTGACCACCGCTAACTTAGCTCCCACTGAGTGCGCCACTTTGAACAACTTTGTAAAAGCTATGGCCCGGGAAGCCTCTTTTTCCCGTTTTATTGCTAAAGTTCTTTCATACGTGTCTTGGAAAGTTGAGAATGCTCTTAAAATTTTCGACTCGTCGCAGCATTTTTAATCTCGCATAAAAGACGGAAAGTACACGTCGATAGACTATGATATATTAGTCTGGGTGAAGTTATTGCAAAGGGAAAAGTTATACGGTGGATTTAACGATAGAGCCGACGGCATATTGCAAGGGTCTCGGTTTGTTTTCTCTGGAGCTGGATGTGAGTAGGGCCACTAGAATGTCTCAATTTTAAAATCCCCAGCGTGGGGGCGTATTTCTGTAAGTTAATGCAACTTAAATGTTCAGTAGGCGAGGCGTTTGCTGGCACGGTGCCTGTCTTGGCGAATTGTTGCTCCCATTGCGAGCGGCTGCGACAACATCTGTCTGTACCCACCTCGCCGTCTCCAGCCGCTTCGCCGCATATCGATTAGCATTCTTTGCATACTGTCTAGTTTTGTCACCGAAAATGTTACATTTAAAATTATTTTCTATATACATATAAAAATACGTATAAAAGAAATCTGCTAAAGAAGTAGTGAAGAAGTAGCTCTAAGATACAATATGTAGGTAACATAATTGTTGCTAGTATTTTAGCGATTTTGCTATATTATTCTTTAAGATAATATGACAAAAATAGTTATTTATAGCATTGTCATGTTAAACGTATGATAATTAATCCTAACTCAATTGTGCATCGAATTTTGAGTGATTCGGAATTTCCCATATTCAGAACCGATACGCTAAATAATTTCGTAACGATAACTAGGTTATCATACTCCTTCTTACCAAGATCATGACCTCACGATAAAGTGCATTAAAAAGTATGTATCTACTTATAATGGTAATGGTATCACAGATGGTATGGTAGATAGATACTTATAATCTCAAGAGCAAAGAAAAAAATAATTTTGCTTTCTTATATTCATGAATTTAAAATAGTAATTAGAATCTTAACAGTTCACAAGAAACATCACGTAATTCATGACTGTATAATTGTGTAATTTTCCATTATAAAAGAAGGAATAAAATTTTTACATTAACTGCTAAAAACGAAGCTCTTTTGTAATTAAGCGAACATTTAATTAGAACCTTGGCTGGCTCGTGATTTGAGCATCGAAATCCGGAAGCTGGCACGTATTCTGGAGAGCGAACGAGTTAAGGTCTCCGCAAATTACAACAACTCCACCCCAACGCGGTTACGGAGCAACTCAAATGTGAGCATTGAATAAAGATCCTTATGTCTTGGATATTACGGTTGAATTTCGAGTGTACACTTGAAAAACGTGGACTACTCCCCACCCTCTGCTCACCGACGCCGTTCACACTCGAAATACAACCGTAACGCCTAAAATATAAGGATCATAATTGAATGCTTACATTTGAGTTGCTCCGTAACCGCGTTGGCGTGGAGTCGTTGTAATGTGCGCAGACCTTTAAGCGGGCGTACGAGCCTGCCCCTTAGCATCTTGAGCACGAATCACGATCCTTCTGTGCGTTTGTTATAGCTTAACTTTTGACGTTAGGATATTGAAAATGGTAGAAAGTAATGCAGTAATGGTTGTGTTGTTTATAAGGTTGTCACACTTATTATAACTAGATACGTACGCCTTTCATGAACGGTAGAACCTTCTGCATTTGGTTCAGATGGTTTTTTCGTGCGATAACATTCATGATTTTAATATTCTAAAAGATTGGTTGATTGGTTGAAATAGGAAAAGACTATTTTATCTGATGCAAGAAGAAAGGTAACATAAAAAATATACATCTTATTAAGCGGACGCTGTATTGAGAATGATTAAAAAAAATCACCAGACGTTACTACGATTTTCAATTTTCAGCCAAGCGTCTTTATAATATTTCAAGTAGAGTACATCTTTAAAAATATAAAATTGAGATTCTAAAATGCTTTATACCTTCCGGATATTGGATAAGTCTGAAATGGAGCGAAGCGTGCATGCGTACCTCGTATAATATAGGTATTGCAATTGCATTATCTACGACTAGGCGGTTGCGGCAATCTTGCAGATGGTACGCCGCCCTCTTAAAATGCCCCTTTATAGCGCACTAAACCCAAATTCTAAATATTCATACATGAATATTAAGTTTCATTTTAGGTGAAAAATGTGATTTACAAATATATCCATATAGTCCAGGTACTGCGGTATTTAAAATCCACGGGATTAGGAAGGGAAGTATTTAAATTTTGACGCTTTTCGGACCTGATCAATGTAGATAAATATTCATTGTAAAAGAATAATATTTATTAATTTTTGTTCCCACCGTGATTTTAAAATCAATGCTTTATAACAATGAACCACTTGATCCAAAATCCGTCATACAGCCTCGCTAGCGCTACGCTAGTAAACCTATGTTTAATGCTACATACTACATTTAATACTACATACTATGCTACTATAAAGATTAAAGATGCAGTTGGAGTTACTAATGAACAGAGGTGTTTCAAATAACAAGTTAAGCCGGTGTGAAGTGTGGTTGAGCACTTAGTACTTAATTTACGCCAGACGGTTCTTACACGAAACGACCGACTGCAGCACGTAACGCAGACTCCTTCAGCGTGTTCTTGTGATCTCAACGTTCCCAACACTGACTTGACTTCACGTCTTGTTGCGTCACGTCCTGTCTTGTTCGAACTGCATTCGAGTCTTAACGTCACGTATTTTGCACGGACACATTCTAATCTACACCTACTAATAATATAAGGAGTTTGTTTGTTTGAACGCGCTAATCTCAGGAACTACTGTTTCGAATAAATGAAAAAATCTTTTTGTGTTGAATTGTCCATTTATCTAGGGAGGCTATCAAATAAGTAACATCACGCTACGATGATGTTATATGCTATATTATTCAATTGAATATTATATCTACGTATTAGTAAACCGTAAAGCTTCGAAAAACTTTATCAAGCTTCATGAAACCTTGGTTAAATACAGATAAATAAAATACAATTTATTCGTAGTCTTTTTAAACACTGTAATTATATTAACGTATACTAGATAAGCTAAGCTAACCAAGGGCTAGACATCGCATTAAAACAGTATTTAAACCGGAGTGCGTACCTAGCCCGTCAGATGCGGTGGCAGCGTTCATATTAAATTCCTACGAGCATAATCTGAGCGCCCTCTTTATGTTTGCAGTGGAGCTGAAGAGCTTATGTGATGTTCATGAGACCACCACTTGTATTTTATAAATTATATGATATGATTATTAAATAATCACACTATCATCTCTCGCTCTTCGCCCGCACTTTGATTTCCTTTATGTATTCATCATAGGAAATTAGCGTCGAAAGAGTTTTCGCATAAGGATTGTTGAATTACGAACTATAAGGATTGTTTTCTCTCAGCCATCTAATCACAATCTCAGCCCATCTAATTCACGAAGTTCTAATCTCTTTCATAATATTAATAGACTGTGGCTTTGAATTGGAAGAATAAAACAATGTCGAATACCGCTTTACAATGTTAGACAAACAATAACGACGACGTATTGTGAAGTAAACACTTGGTTCAATACAATTGCCATTCATTATCCACTATTGTCTCGGAATGTTTTGTCCTCATCAACTCATTATTTTACCTGGAATATAATAAAGGTAAAGCCCATTTTACTGTAGCGACGGTATAATTTTATATTATTATTTATTACCTACAACTTTTTATGAACTTACGATAGCGTACGACCATGCAGCACCATCACTTCTCTGCCGCCCATGACAACTTATTCAAGATTCAACTAGGGGACAGGATGGTTAGTCTACTTGGCAAAGGGTGTCATTAAGAATTTTAGTTGGTCAGTTGAGAAAATGTACTTCAAAGGCTAAATTATGTGGAAATATACTTATTTTTACTACACTCATGGCTTATTCAACATATAATTATTATTTAAACCATAGCTGAGGTAGGACTTCAAAATGTGATATGATAGAATTGATAGAGTCGTTTCGAACTTGATAATTTATTGCGCTCCAACTCTTATAATTTGTATGCTACAAGGATTATCCACCAGTCCACTTAAGTTTAAATAGAAATCAACAAAGGCTTGGTTGCATAATTTCAACCCTGTTCAACATAATGAGGTGTTACATCCATGCTCATAGAAAATACAACCTTCATTTGTTGCCTGTTAAAGTATGTTTTTGTGGTATGGGTATGTAAGTATATGGTTAGATTTTCTTATTTATTAACTGGTAAACGAGTTAGCTTGATGATAAATGTCCACCATCGTCGGTACGACTTTCTAAGCAATTAGGGTCGTTAGTGTTTAAATTAAGACTCATTAAACTGTATATTTGATGTAATTTTAGATTATTGTGGTTTTGCAACGAGCTCTTATTCTAAACTCTCTAGTATTGAAACGCAATGGTACATCATTAGATACCCTATTTATTAAATGAGGTCCATTTCACATCACTTTGTTGTTTTATACTTACACAAGCTGTTCCCTCTCGGCGTCACCTGCGTGGAATCTTTTTTTCCAGTTTATAGTTTTCAACAATCCTCTCTAAGTGTCGCCCTACTCTCTCCGAGGAACCGGACTTCCCACAAGAATCGATAAAATAATATTAATAATAATATAACATTTTGAAACTGACTGAACATTTTACAAATTGTAGCTTTCTTTGTTTCGGTAGAAACACTGAGTATAAATATAGAAGCCTACATCGAATCGTATGTCATATTTACATCGTATTGGCAATGTCAAACAAAAAATCTCCAAATAAGAGTTCGATTGCTAAGAGTTCGATTTGCGATTTTTGCGAATCACGCAAATATTAAACAGACGAATATCCCTCAAAGGATATTCCTGTGTGCGGAAATCGCCGAAGCCCCGCGGGTATGATTACGAGGTCGCGTGCGGCGCTCCGGACTCCGGCCCGTCTATAGTCGTCTACCATTTAAAGTTTGCGAAACTCCCGGCTCTCAAACTGGGAACTATTCAACTATCCACGTCGCAGTTCGAACGACGAACCTTTATTATGTATTTAATCTCACTGTAGAGTTACGTTCGGTGCTGCAATCTCCGAAGTAAGGATGAAGAGTATTAAAAATTGTCATACTTAATATAATGTAAGGATAAGGAATATTATGATAATTTAATGTCAATTAGGGATTGAGAAAGAGATGTGCCTCTACAGCCATCGTATTTGTGCTGGGATGGTAAAGAAATATAAAGAAAAAGTATTGGCGCCTGGATAGCGGTAATCCCGCTCATTACTGTCAATTCCACGTTTAGCCATGTTTAGCCACGCATTGTAGTAAATGACTCGTTTATAAACATATTTTAGAAACATATTCGTAGTTATAATAAACACAAAAGTGCACTCTTTCATGGCACAGTTTAATCTCTTAACAAAGCTTTTACGGAATAAAAAGTATTCAATATCCTACTAATATTATAAATGCGAAAGTTTGTAAGGATGTATGTGAGAGAGTGAGTGAGTGTGTGTGTGTGTGTGTTTGTTGCTCTTTCACGCAAAAACTACTGAATGGATTTTCATGAAACTTTGCAGGAATATAGCTAAGATATCGGGATAACATAATTTGTTAAAATTTATAGACATTTTTGAAGGGACTGGTTACCCGAAGCGAAGCGAGGGCGGGTTTACTAGTGTTAAATAATGGTATAAGCATTAAATATGTCAAGTCTTCATTATCAGTGCAGTGATTTTTGTGCGATATAACAGATAGGCAAACCATTATAATAGGCCTTTGCCGCTCGATGCCTAGTTGCATTAAAATTGATTCAAAATACTTTACAAAGGTGATAATGAAAACAGCTTTTTAGTTGAAACTGTTGTTTAATAGGCATGTATAAATAAATATGTAATTAAAACATGCGGTTCCTATTTTTAAAATCCTGTTCCATGAAACATTTATGTGCCTAATAATATGTTTAACCTAATATTCATGACTGAAAGATTATTACGTCCTATTTGTTTGCACCACCTTTGCCTTTTGATTATTCTTGTGACGTTTTAATAAAAATGTCGACGAGAAGGTGGCAGCGTATCTGTTTATTAATATGCTCTTTGTAACTGAAAATGAGAGCAAGGCCCCTTAGCCTATTGGCATATATGAAAAATGCTGAAACGCGATGAAATTATGAACTAAGGCATCGCTGGCGTTACGTCAAGGGATCGCTGACAACGACACGATCTAATAGAAAATTTTCATATTCATAAGAACGCAAAGATTTGCATATAAAACGAGGTTCCCCTTCCCCCATTCCCTGCCCCTCCAGCATCGTTCGAGTACCCTGTTCTTCCCTCTTGTAAGAACTTCGAGAACCCTGCGATAAATACTATCTTTAAGCAATATCTATTTCACGTTCAAGTGCACTTAACATTCTCTTTGTATTCGAAAATATTGTTGTCGATTTTCTTGAATTTCAAAGCACTGTGATGTATCCTAATCTGATTCTGAAACAGAAAATGTTCTCAAAATGTTGACTCATTATTTTCAGTCGTTGCTAATAGCCTAGTGTATAATATCGAAATGTCATTAAAATATCTTAAAAGAAATCATTACATCCAAATCGACTGAATCGGACAGAAGTTATAATATTTTAAAAGATCTTTGGATGTAAGCCAGACTTAGCGCTCATGGTGCGTTTTACTGAGGCCACCCGTCACAATGATGAGTTAACTGTTACCACCACTACAACCCACTTCTTACATCAATTCATCATTCTTTACATCAATCGTAAAATATTTTTTCGCGTTTCCACTGCTGTCAGAGAGTAACCACCGGACCCTTCCTGACTGTCTTAGTGCTGCGAATGAGTGATGACGATAACGTATTACGATCAGATGGCCTTTACCTCCTTTGACGTGGAGTAGTATCCAAACGGTGCCCAATATAATACAAATACTTCAGACGGACGTTACTTTCTTTTAATTTCGTGTATTCCAAGACTAAGAACTTAATCAAAATAGAAGAAACCTATAGATCACTGATCGTTACACTTTTCTGGTTTAGTGTTGTACAAGGGCATACTTTCCTGGCCAAGGGCCGCATAAGCGCCTTCTATTCCTATATCGACACGATTAGGCCGCCTTTATCTGTATGAGCTGTATGACTATGAACTATATGAGCGCCCACGTGCAATACCGTTTTGCATACCCTTCCACCCGCGGTCGCTCGTCAAAGATACCGTCTGTGGACCGCACAGAAACCGGCCGTTAGCCACATGGTACGCCATGTCTATAGGGGCGTCATATTATAATCACGTATCTTCTTTTTATCTCTGCTCCTTTGAGCGGCAACGCATCATTAAGACCATCGACTTTATTTACACAATAAAAGTTCTCCCAGACGAAGATGCTGGCACATTCTAGTGTGATCATAAATATTTTTAAATCGTTTTCGTTTCTGACGTAGTAGGTACAAATTACACTGCAAACATTCTGTAAACATAGCTGGTTGAGTTTGATTAAAACTTGATGTCAAAGAACAAAATCTTGTACAACTCGAATAACATTTTCTGTGACCTTTACTGACCTTTCATTTCTCGTGCTTGGAAAAGTTTGATTGCTTAATCTTTAAGTTAAATTTATTTCGAACTAGCTTGCGCTCCTAACGTGGGCGGGCGTCTCTTGCTACAGTCGAACCGAGAATCGACGAAGAGAATAGCTGTAATTAAGGAGTAGGGTACCATCATGCTTACTTTTTCATTTGGATAGGCGGAAACGAGTAATAGCCGGAAACGACTAAAGGTAATGATTTGGTTTTAAAGTAAATGATTATCTAGTTATCTCTATCTATATGAAGCTATTGTTTCCTTGGGCTTTATTTGTTAAAAGATTGAAAGGCTGTATTTTATTTTTCTATGTGAAAATAGCTTTAGAAAAAACCTGTAGCTTTTGAAATTTTCAACAAAAAATGATCTTTTGTAGTTTTTAGTACACTTAACTTAACAAAAGATAGAAAGAACCTCGAAGATTCGAGTCAATTTTATAGATATAAAAATCTGTATTTGCAAACACAACAACCTTCATGTCTTATCACCGGCCGTAACAATACAAGTAAACAACTCAAACCCAAAACGGCATCTGAAACAAACAAGTTTTACCTTGTACAGATTGCAATATACTAACTTGATGTGGCGGTTCCGTTTTACATTCGCAGCGAGTGGTACCTATAGTAGAATCGTGGCCGCTGCACCGCGCTCGATCACCACATGAATGGCGACCGCGGACACTGCAGCCGGTGGGTTGGATTGAATTGAAATGAATTGTTTGTAGAGACAACCCTGTGACTGGATTACGTGCGGTTTGCTCCCCTCGACGCAAATTGGATATCGGATGAGATGTCTTTTTCCCGATTCGACGCAATACAACCACCCAGCCCTAGCTCAACACTATTTGCTCTCGATGTCTTCCATCCTCGTTTTTTTACCTTCCGCGTGCGCGCTGTTAATTAAACCGATAAATCGAAACGACTCTACACTACTCGTTGCTTCATACAATACTATGTCTGCTTCAAACCATTCCGCTTATGGTCAGAATTATTAGTTCCTTAAAATGTCGTTAGATATGCGTCAAAGATCAGTATTCTCGATTCCCGCACTTTTATCACGATGAAATCGTTGAAATATGTATTTGTGATATTGGTTGCAAGCAGCACGCGCGAGAGTCGTGTGAAAACCGTATTGCCCGACAACAATGCGACTCGTGACTCGAGATGCGATTTTGTCTTCAGATTAATACGCTGACATAAATCCCTTTATATTTATTGTATCGATACGAAAAGAGAATCTATCCGCTGAACAATAATTTATGTAAGTCCGGCTAGAGAATACAGCCTGCGATTATGTGAAACATTGGAAGTAAAACTATTATGGAGCTCGTTCACAGAAGTTGCAAAGACTCGCCGCGCGCTAAACGAAAGGAATTGATAGCGCAACGTTAGAGCTACAGTGTTCAGTTGTTTCGGTGTGAATGAGTCAATTAGTAAGTTTAGAATACACGAAGGCACGGAGGCTGTTCGTGTAATAGTATGCAAAGAGGAATCGTGTTCTGGTGTGGAGTGGCCGCCCGGCTGGCTCGTCCTCGGCCTCGGTGGCGCCTCATTGGTGCACACTGGATAATGTACGTGCCAAATGCTAACTTGGGCAATTGAGCGCACCGCGCCTAGGCTGCGGTTCCATTTACCCGCCTGTGTCCTCTCACTCCACCCACATGAGACAGAGGATTAAAGCACGCTTAATACACATTTAGTATGTGAGTAAATCACAAACTCATCCTCCCACGTGAGTCACGTCGACAAAATAAAAACGAATAAAGGGCGTGTTCGATGTAAGATATATTATTCCCTCAATCCATTGTCCCGGAGTGACAAAAACGCATTAACTCAGCTCCGTCTAAGAGCTAACATTGCTTTCGTCTCTAGAAAGGCTATTAACTTTGTAGACTTTTCCTCTTCTTCGTCCTTTTTGTCTCGCAAAACGTATTAATAAAAGGTTTAAAAAGCTCAGCACTGAACTCGCTCGGCTTCCATTTGTCTTCGAAGTGTTACTAGTCCGATTCTGTGTAACAAGTCCCATTATGCGATGCGATTAACGTATGCAAATAACATTAGCTTTACTTTCTTGTTAAAAGCGTTTGAATGAATATTTTATTGAAATTGTAAGTCGAATTTAATAATTGAATTATCTTTCGAGACTTTAAACTCAGAATACGGCGACTGAACAAACTAAATAAATAAACGCTCATTTACACGGACAAGATTCGATGTCAAACAGAAAACGCAAACACGAGCGCTTGTCTACAATAATATCGTCTAGATTTTAATAGTATAGTAACCAGATTACTCTTCTAGTTTAAACGCAGGCTTTATATGAACTTATAGAATTAATTAAGCGCTCACAAAGTTGAGCTAGGCTGGGCCTTTGTTTTTTAAAAATATTATGTTGTGGACGTAGGAATACTCGCCCGCGTGTGTTGAATTTTATTGTACCTTGGCCTAAAGGACTTAAGAGAGGTACAATGGGACGTTATCCAACTCGTGCATTTTACTGCGATATTGTTTGTTATTATGCAAATTTGGTTTGCGTGTACGGGTTGGGTTTGACATACTTTTGTTCAAATAACTGAAGGAATAGAGGTCGTTTTACTATATTTTTATTTCAATGCACACATTTCTTACATTCAGTGCATTGGCTTACAAACAATAATAGGTCCTATAAAAGGGTGATCACGTAATAAATACTACATACTATATAAATACCTTCTAGAATGTAAATAATAAATGTCAACTCTAAACAAATCCAAAGCTCCGACCCGCATGATGGTCGTCTCTGTTTTGTGGTCCTATTCAAATATTTGGTCATGAAGGCACTCAACCAATAGTAAATGAATGGTGAAGATACTGCATCCAAGTAGATTAACAGTTTCTCAAATCTCTGGAAGGTATTCATAAGAGACATCATAAATCACAGGATTCACAGGATCCCGAATGCTTCAAAAAGCGATAATAATGATGACTAATTGTGATCATATAGGACGTTCGATATAAGGTAGGTAGGTTGGTATTATAAGTCATAATAACATAATTGGAGACTTAGTACAACACATTTCAAAATAACATTAAGAAAAAAAGGTATGGATTTGTATGAGGAATATTATTATCCTTTGTAATTCCCTATGTTCTGAAGTCAGTTAAAAATATAACCGATTATTCTGGTACCTTACAGCAGTTACGGCTCGTTAGCAATGCAGCGAACATTCGCTACAAACCTCTGCAGATTAAATAAATTTCAAGTTGAACCGTCGGCGTCGACTCGCCGAACCTTTTGAAAGCACTATTTCGTATTCCTTTAAGCCGATTTCTTTAGAGTTATCAAATTCGATGCACAATCTCCGCGGTGAAGGCGCGAGATTAAGCCAGATACTAGGTTTAAGAATACCATTGAAATGAATTTCATAAAATAAAAATATCTCTATTTTGTATGTCGTCCTTAAGGTACGTCCTTAAGCATACTGTATAAAAAAAAATGTAACTTAGGGAAATGTTTAAAAAAATACCTGTCTCTGTCAGTAAATCGTAAATTCTCCTTCGGAAAATCTCCTGCTCAAGTAAGGATAGGAAGCAACATCTTTTTTCTACCTACCGTCGTTGTTGGCATCACATCTTTAGGATCAGATCTGAATAACCCGTAGCCAAGCCTATCTAATCTGTCTTGCTTGTGGTATACATACCCTGATGTACAACAGACGAGGCTATGGAATTGGGCTCTGTAGTTTAGGCTCCATATGATTTTTAATTCTTATTTGTATATGAAAACTGAACATTTTTACGTGCCAAATGTCTTCCGCTATACATATATAGATAAAGCTTAAAGTCAACCGCGAAATTATTTGAATGTTTCGTGTGCAGTTTCGCAATAACAGACGGTTATCCGACTCCGTTTTGACCTGCGCCGTGTTAGTTGTGCATTCATTATTTGTGGTTAATAATCTCCATGGTTGGCATTGGACCACTTAACGAGTAATGCATTTCCCGCTATAAATTAAGAAGTTTAACTTCTAAATAAATAATATTGCATTTTGTTTGTTTTGAAGTAAAAATAAACAAAATAAGCTGCCAGTAAATTAAATTATTCAGCAGACCTGCGTTGTATTGTAGTGGTTATTGTACATACATAATTTATGCCACATGAAGCGTATACTCGGAAACATATGTTACAGTTTTAGCATCGTATCGTAAACACATGTAACAAGATGAATATTTGTTCTTTGGTATATTTAGCAACATAACGATGCATATTGTGCACTAATAAAATATTATTAAAGAAATTAAGTTGATTATTGAATGATATTGGTACCTACGTTGCGGAGTCGTAGTTCCACTCATATTGGGTTTAGACTTTAGGTAAGCCCAACGCGAACTCAATATTTGAATATTTCTATCATTTGCTAATATCTTTATATAGGCGGATATTTCTTGAGGATTTTATCTAAAATCAAAAGATTTTCTTAATATTGTCAGATGTGTGCCTAAGTGTGCCAAAGTAAGTATACTTCGTAACCCCCAGGTTAGGTTGAATGTCTAAAAACTTTAAATCTATCACACCCACCCAACCCATATTCATATTTATAAAATTAGA
The DNA here is from genome assembly GCA_905404135.1 of Hesperia comma. NCBI lineage: Eukaryota > Metazoa > Arthropoda > Insecta > Lepidoptera > Hesperiidae > Hesperia > Hesperia comma. The sequence continues at coordinate 4,837,544 of FR990021.1, read as the reverse complement.
TTTATTTATACCCACCTACATGTATAACTTAGATTTGCAGATAAATGAGCGAAAGTTAGAGACTAGAAATATTTTTAATAGGTTCCTTTAATAAAGTTTAGATTAATCCCAGAGACTACATAAACAGTCAGTAAATAACTACTTAACTAAATAAATAAACGGTCTTACACCTTTGCTACCGTAGCAGTACCTATTTAATTTCTGTATTGCAGATTGCAGCTATCCTACTTCCTACTATCCTACTAATATTATAAATGCGAAAGTTTGTAAGGATGCGAGTGAGTGAATGTGTGTGTGGGTTTGTTACTCTTTTACGCAAAAACTACTGAATGGATTTTCATGAATCTTTGCAGTAATATAGCTTAGACATCGGAATTATATAATTTATTATAATTTATAGAGATTTTTGTAAGGACTGGTTCCCCGAAGCGTAGACATTAGAACAGGACCCACGACTCGAGATTAACATAATATTGTTTATTATTATTATGTATTTGTTATAATAAACAGGTCCAAGCAAGATAGTGGTTAGAAATCTAATCCGAGACTTCTCGCTCCCCAGGCGGGATAACTACAAGCATGCAGGCTCGGTTACTTATTTTAAGTCTAAAATTGGGACAATATGTAAAAGTCTTGGAACACGTCACGGAAGCCAAAGTAATACTGCGTCCCACCCTTTTCATGTCGGACGAGACGGACAGTCGTCTGTAGGACGGGGATGAGGGGTTAGTGGGTTTCCTGTGGCGGACACCAGTCATACAGAATGAATAGCTTTATACTTAAGACTAGTGAGCGCTCTCGGTTCGCTTCGAGAAACTTCGTCGGCGTAGATGAAAAATTTTCCAAAAATGGGAAAAAAGTATTTTACATTTTTAAAGTATCTAAAGAACAAGTTGTTGTTAAAGAAATGCAATAGATAAATGAAACTTGTATGTTCAGGCCTCGTACGTTAAAGGGGTTAATCCGTTAATCTACTCCATTTCATGCCGACATTAAATTTTTTCCTAGTCGCCTACGAAGCAGCGAGAAACCACAACAACGAGAAATATTCTAGCCCAATTTTCGTTATAACCAACAACAGTTGATTGTGAAATGAGATTTATATCCATTTCACGAGTAAACTCTACCCGCCCCTTTCGTGTCCCGACGATCGGGCCGTCAACGGGAAGAGATACTCTTGGTGGTTTCTGGGTGTAAGTGTTCAGGGCTGACCGATGGGCGAACTTCAGATATCGATTAATTACCTACCCATAATTTATATAACTATAAAAATTTGCCATTTGACCTAAATATAAATAAATAATGGCCTAATTCTCGGAGAATTTGGTCGTTGTACTGTTAGGATTACGATGGGTGGTCTAGAGTGGTAAACTGTTACAAGAGGGATTTCATGCTCCATGCTCGTTCATTATTTTGCATGGTGAACGACGTAGGATACTGGGCCTTAAGGAGTCACTTGAACTCCAAAACTTTTTAACAATAAATATTTTTGGGCTTACTGTTACAAAGCCATTGTGCTTATAAATAACACTTTCTTACGATGTATGTTTACTATATTTTATGTAGACATAATAAATATAGATAGAATATAGAGATAATATCACAAAGCATAATAAATGCATGACATGTGCTATTGTTGAATGGATTTATGCTACACATTGTGGCTTTTTGTAACAACCGTATAGGTATTTACAAACATTGTATTGAAAATCTTACTAATGAATAAATACTTTTACTATACTGTAGAACATTTATCATTGTATGATATTCTTTAGCGTTGTTTGAATACTTTGAATATCTAAATATGTTTTACGTCTTGTGTTTACGCACTCATAGTACAAATTGAATGTAAAACTACTTAACACTGTGTAATGTTTTGTAGCGGTTCCGGTCTGTTGAAATGCACGAAAAACAAAATCTTTAGCTGTGGCAATTTGTACCACTTTTTTATTCTTCTAATTATTTAAATATTTATACAGAACTATTTTTAAAACACAGAAAGCTCTGCAGACCTACATTTAGTATTTTTATATCAGATACTTTATGTTGCATCTACTTAATTAGTAGTCGTCGGAAATTTTCGACGTTCTTCGTTTTGTTTGTCGTGTTGATATAAAGAGGAATGTGTTTTTTTTTTGGAAGGGTCACTAATACAGTCCATAACTTATAAACGCACCAATAATAAAAAAACTGTATTGACTTTATTTCTCTATACTCGGATTTTTAATTAAACGGAGTAAACTGACACATCGAAATGTCATTTCTTTAAATAATATTGCCAACTTTCAAATCATAGTGATTGTCTTTAGTGCTTAAAAACGATATAACTGTTAATAATACCGGTATTACTACAAAATGAAAATTAAAATAATCTCTTGCGTCACTAATATGTAGTATCAATTTATGGTCATTCGCCTTCTTACTTCCGACAGATTTTTAATTAATTCAGCGGATAGTGAAGATGATTTTACCAATAGAGAACAAACTACTAAAATATATTGTTTATTTATATTATAAATCTTACAATCTATTTACCGAATAGTAATATTATGCTTAGAGCGATAACTACGAGTTTTTGAAAATTTGATATTAACATAATAATTAATTATTTAACTGAATTAAATAAGTTGCATAACGAGATATTTTTGAGACTATTTTTATTTCAAAAAGTGGCAACACTCGAAATGTCATTTTACTCCGTTTAATTAAAAATCCGAGTATAGTATTTACAAAACTAAGAGTTCGATTGCCATTAGGTATAGGTTAGGACAAATTTTTACAGCACCTATGTTAATTTTAGAGTCCTGTTTATGACGTCATATTCGTGTATAATATGTCTATGCCACTCGCGACAATGCTACACAGTTAATATGAAAGAAGAAGGTCTTCAGATCTTGTTAATTAATACTGCTTCCTCTCTACTTAATTTAATTTGCATGATGTAACTAACCTTCCTGTTTTTCTTTCAACGAAGCTCTGCAGTTCTTTCCTACGTTATTTCATATATTTTACAGTAAGAACCGATCTTAGAGCCGACGTTCTTTTCATATGCAAATACGAAAAATTGGCTACGCTACTGAACTTAACCGCACAGTACTAAAGAGTTGCCTTAATAGCGAAGTGAATTTCGAGTTCGAAGCTACGAACGAGTATAATTTAGAGTACTGGTTGCGGCCGTGCGTTACACCGTCTGCATTTTTACACCGCGACACTGCGCCAATACTAATCCTTTCTCTGTAGAAATGTATGGGCCTAATTGTAAAGCCTTTTGTATACCGAAAAATGTGCTCTTTCAATTTAGACACTGGAATTTAAGTAACAACATAATTATTCATTTCTTCTTTCATATGAGACGTAATTTCTATATTTATCCCCCTTATCTTGCATAGGAGAACATGAAATGTGTAACTGTTTTTTTTTTTAATTTAACTATAGTCTATTTTCTACTCGGTTACCAGGAAGATATTGCTGTGTATGGCAACATTTTGCATGTGTGAAAGTAATAGGTACTTAAGATACTTACTTTTACTTAGGATAGGTGGCTTTACCGAACTAAGCGACTATTAATTATAATGTACATATTGTATTTGTAACGCTTTTCAGTTTGTCTAATGCTACTTTATTTGATACAAGTAAGGTACATATTCTGACACGTAGTTTACGCTCAATGCATGTGTTTCGGTTCTCCTCTGAATATAACAAACGTACTAACCTTAACTTTTTGCTTTATTTTACACTAGTATACGTGAAAAACACTATAGTACACAAAACTAGTTTAAGTGAAAAACATTATATAATGCTTTCATTCATTTTTAGGGAATAATATTGTAGTAGTCTATTTAGTTAAAGACATAATTATAAGCAGGCCTATGTTTTTTTATATTAATATCGAAAAAATATTTTAAGATGTGACTAACTAAAAATTCATAAATTTTTATTTTTAAATATCTGGCGGTAATGGCTGATGTTTTTCATTACTATGAAGTACGGAATTAAATATTATCGACTTGCAAAGAGAATATTGACTTGCGTATAATTGCTTTTTACAAAAAAATAACCGACTTCAATCTTGATAAAAGATAACTCAAAAAATACTCGCCAGATGGCGCTCAATTCAACATGTAAGTGTAAAGTTCTCGTCACTACAAATTAATCAAGCCCAAACACTAGATAACTGCAGTAAACCGTTGAGGAGTTCCCTCGACTGTCTTTCGGCTTCATCAGATCGGGTTATTCCGGTTTGATACTTGAAAATAGATCCCGAGAGTGGATCGATATACTTTTAATTATTTTTTATTCCGGTTTGATACGTAACGAGTAATACCTACGTGGATCATAATATTTTAAATTATTTTCTATTCCGGTCTGGTCCATTGACTATCTGTTATCACATTTTAGTACAGTCAGCATGAAATATGCATACAGGTTTTATTAGTTGTTTGCAAAATATGTATTAAGTATTTATCGTAAGTTCGTTTGTTAGTATTTATAAAGAACATTTCAAGATTTAATATTTATTTGTAAATACTGAAAAAATTGTGCGTTTGGCAAGCAATGAACAAAACAATTGTTATCGGTTCGGCAAGGGTTTGGAAGAAATTCGAAGTTTTTGTAATATTTTTACCTGTAAAAAATGGGTCGAGATGGGTAGGTCTTCTTAACCACGGTAACCTCATTGATGAGTTTAGTTTGTGATGTTGTGTTCTTACATGATAAATGGGTTTTAACGACAATGACACGGTCTTAGTCTCTATCTTAATTCTGTACTGAGTTGACGAAGTGAAGTAAAGTCAAGGTGAAGTGTTGGTTCTTGATATACTTTTACAATAAATAGATGATCAAAGTGAAGTGAAAACTGTTTATAAAAGTAAGTGTTTATAGATAAGCTATATTAAACTATATACCTATATGTAATGCGATCTTAAACGTTTTATAATGATTATCTTGGAATTTTAAATGTTGTTGGAAATTGAAATATTACAGGTAAGTATTCATTTTGTCAAAAACAATGTAAATGTAATTTGTTTTATTTTTATGGTTTTCATTTCGCAAAACTTTACAGAAAAGGTGCAATAAATTGTACTTTAAAAGAGGTATAAATATGTATATAGATTTTGTGCTGTAAATTTACATACGATATTACGAATATTCACCATTTATTTCCTTTTTTTTAGAATGTCTGAAGATCACAGTCTGCCGTCAACTTCTTCTAGCCATCCTAATGAGTTAATATACATATATAAATAGAAACGGTGGTGTTGTTTTACTAAAAGCTGGTTATCAGTACACCAAGAAGGTAGAATATAAAAACGGATGGAGTCAGTGGAGATGTGTCAACTGGCAAAAGAAGTGTTTGGGGTCTCTTAACCGTATGATTGTTTTTACTGTGATAATTTGACTTTGATTTTGTTATTTGAATAATTATCTTCAGCCACTTATTTACAAATTGTTTTTTTTTATACTTAATTAAGATTTTTCCAAATCCAAGGAGCAAATATAACTTAATGTGATTGTGAATACTATGACAATTTTAAATTGTATTTTAAATTTTATTTTCATAATTTCATTAATCTTTAGTCTCTTACAAATTGTTATTTTTATTATTTAGATTTATCCAAATCCAAGGACTAAATATAATTTAACATAACTATGAAAAGATGATTTCAAATGACTTAGGTAGCGTAACATAAGTATGTGATGATTCTTATACGAATAAAAAGTACATATTTTTATTTCATCAACTGTTTTTTGTTTGACTGTACTTACCCATTATAAACAGGAAATGGATCGATCCGGAATGGTCAAATTACAATGGATCTAACCGGACAAAATACCTATCATGGATCTTGTAGTGTGGATCATACCGGAATAACCCATCAGATCGACTCCAGATCTTCATGAAATGGTAGCACTTTAATGTACTTATGATAACATGAACAAACACACTAGTTGTCCATACAATTTTCGAAAGTTCCCCTCGATTTCTCTAAGATGCCATCATCAGATCCTGGTGTCCTTATCAGGGGACCCCACTGCGCATATCTACTTTACAACAAAAAAAGAATTATCAAAATCGGCCCATAAACGACGAAATAATCGCTGAACGTACATAAAAAAAGCATATATTATACGGTCGAATTGAGAACCTCCTTCTTTTTTGAAGTCGGTTAAAAAGTTCTCAATTGGTTAGCTTACGTCATTATCGATTAAGGAAAAGTAGGCGTAGCGAAAATAACGTAAAGATTGCCATATCACGGTCCATAATTATTTAATACATAAACTTGTGTAAGTCGTAAATTTTTTGCAAGTTTTCCTCGCTGAAATCGGTGTAACGAGTGTGAGTTGGAGTGGGTCGTAGCCATGATTTACGAACGGTACCTCGCGTTTCGAATCTCTCGATTCGTAGGCCCAGAGGCCTAACTTTGCTAATAAATTTTTAAATGCTGCATATTATGCTTCGTGTTTGACACATTGTTGACTCATTTGCTACAGGAGATGACGTCAAATCCGACAACATAACTCGTTAAAAAGTCTTGCGATAAATAAGACGCAAAGGCAACGAAAATCTAAGATCGTACTTAAATTGTTAATCTTGTATAAAACTAGCTTTGTGTCTTTGACCGCATGGAAGTCGAAAAGAACCAAATGTCGCTCAAAATATCCCCAGGGAATTTTTGATCCGAAGTAAAACTCTACTATAATCTCAATCTATACCATTCTGAATCGGTTCAACGGAGTAAGCTTGTACAGGTAGAAGACAAATAATTACTTCGGCATTTTCTATTTTACTTTGAAAATATGAATAAATGTCTGCTCCGGCATGGTTTCGAAGTTAGAATTTGATAGGTAGATGTGGCCATTATCAATATAACAAGGGATCAGTTTTACATCCGTCTACATTCTACAATGAATATTCTTTAAAGTTCACTCGAATAGAGAACCCTTACCCTTACCTTTCAAGGTCCTTTAAACTAGGCTTTTAGATTCTTACAGTATAATTTTAGTCACAAAAGAGTTCGTAACAACTTTACTTTTAACTTTTGATGTGCCTCTGTGCCTCCACACTTTCAATAAGTTAATACTTTCATGATTTAGTTGCTTCTTCGTGTAGCAGGTGTGTCACTTACCCTTTCAATAGCGAGGCGCAAGAATATTATAAGATGGATTTATACAATTCGTGAGACCTTAGAGAAGACTCTGAGACATTAAATAACTGGTTTTTCAACACACTTGCTCGTAAAGTTGATATTTTTTCTTTAGTCTTACGCCCGGAATGCGGTTTATTACACACTAGTGCGTTTTACTTTTCATTGCCGCACTAGTGTTTTTCTTATTCCACTTTTTTTTAATATCCGTAAAGAGGTTGTTACCAAAAGATTTGTTATTTTGTAAATAAATAAACTTGTTGTACTTAGTCAAAATCTGATAAGATAAGATTATACTTCATCTAATTATCTATTAAAGCATTTAAAAAATACAATATTTTAAATCATTAATTACCGTAAATTCTTATTAGAAATACATAATTATTTAGTTTAATATATTGTGGCTGAATGTTCGGTGCCTCTGGACTTAACCTGCGCGCGCATAGTTATTCAACCAAAGATACGGCGCGCGAAAAAATAAACCGCGCCATTTTGTGCAAACATTTGTTCGTTTATAATTTGCTGATTTGTGACTGAAAAATGTCGATACCTAATTGTTTTTTTCCTCGCAAGTGTGTTGAAAAACGTCGTATGATACGCGTGTGCTTTGTTCATTACAGTCTTGGCTCTATTACAGCCCTCGCCTTGCGGCTCGGGCTCAATACCGCCTCGACTGTAATGACCAACTTCGCACACTTGTATCATAATGTACTATTGTTTGAGGCGTGCGAGAATCACAATAATTTATGTATTATTGTCTGTTAACATTCAGATATTTATTGTGTATACGAAAGTACTACATTGGCACGAGCCAAGGATACGAAAACAAAAACTAGGTGTAATGTAAATATTAGCGCAATATCTATTGTTGTGGATTCTAACAACTTTAAGAAAAATTCACATTTCGTTTTAGAGCATTGTATAATTAATGTGCGAAGTACAGCGGGCGAGTAGTGTAGTACAGTGTACACCTGTAGTGCTGACCTCCGGTTACGGAAACGCTGGTGTTAGCGATCGCGCCTACACGAACTTCCGTACCGCTGCAGCGCTGTCCTGAACAAATAGAGCCGTGCGCCGCTGTAACAGTGAATGGGAGTTTCATTGGCTGCATGGCTGCGCTTACATGCAAACGTTTATAAATTCAAATGAACGTTCCGGACACGATGCTAATGCGTCGTCTACACTACTCGCGAATTCTATCGAATTGAAGGTGAAAGAAGAGGAGATTGTAGAGCCTCTTATATTAAATCCATTGTTACTCGTGTTACCTTGTTCGGGCGATTCGATCAACTCTTTCTTTTTTTTTTCTTAGCCGATATCACATCGATGATGCCCAAGTTTAATTAATTGACTGTAACCATTTACTATCAGATGACACGTCTCCTCGTTTGTCGACTGTTTAAAAAAAGTTTAAAAATTAGTCGTTCGAGGCCTTTGAATGATTAGTCCGCGTAGTTGAGCAAGTAGTGAAAAGGCGAAACCTCGTTCGGAATAATTTAACGAGTAGGTAACTTGAGCAAGGAGTTCCGACGAATAATGTAGACTGTAGACTGTATACTGTATTGGAGGCATAATGAAATGAGCGACCGACCCGACGCGACGCGACGCGACGCGTACCCCTGCAATGGAGCACTTTATACGTACTCGTGTTGCGCACTGGAACACAATTACACGAATGCGAAGCCCCATTCAACCAACGTTAACAGCGAACTGAACATTTATCGGAAAATTTTAGTTACCGTACCGAACCTATAGGCTGTTACGTAGCGTAGCAGGCGCAGCGCGCAGGTAATCTGTGTAATTTGTTACTTACCTATTGTTAGTAGGGTAATCACTGTACCTACTCTATGAATAAAATATATCTGTATCTATTTATATGTATATTATACACTCACAAAAAGTAATTTGGTGCCCGTTCATGCATACAGCATACCTAAATTGCTTTATTTTCGTGTCTGTAATATGTAGAAATGTATTCAATCTCCTCGTGAAGAATCCGTTAGTTTCTATGCTTCGTTATATTCCCATCCCCTGAAACATAACCAACAGTGCCCGAATGCAAATTGCTATAATCTACGAGACGAGTGACTGAATTGAATACGGAATAACGATGGATGCCAAACGTAGTTCTTACCTATACTAGTTAGCAACGTACCTAAGTTCTTTACCACATTTTTCTTCATACATTGGTAGGTAACTATCGTACCTACTTGTGACTTTTTCGATGAACTATTTTTCCACAAAAATCATTCGCCGCAGGTTTAACCAATTGGTCTGTTCGGCCTGAATTTATCTTGTAAACCATTTTCCTTGGGCCGTGTCGAATTCCGTTGGCAGCTAGTGTGGAAATATTTCCCGTCGCACCTGCCGGCTCGCGTTAACTACCTCCCTCGATGCCCTCCAGTCAACATTTATTTTTCTACGCCACTGACACGTACCGTTTATTTTACAACTCTTTTATTTATTTGCCAACAGTGCCGACAGCATTTAAGCCGGCCCTTTTGCACAAAGGATCATCTGGGGTACTAAGCTAACCTAAAATAGAGAAGTTATACATCAGTACCTATATAGTAATATTATCCCTCTAGGCTGTTTCAAACAACATGTGACATATCTAACATTATAAATAAAACCTACCGTTGTGTACAATTGTATACCTATACATACTTTTGATATGTTTGTATTTATTTTTTATACCAGTTACAAAATATAACCGACAATATAATTTTATTGCACAATAACATTGACATAACTTAAATCGTTACGCTTCAGTGCAATAACTGATGTATCAGTTACACGAACATTATCACATTCGTAGCAGGTGTGAATTGATTTGTTGCAATTGTCGTTTGGACAAATCACTTCATTTGCTTTGTACTTTATCATTGTACGTCATTACAACTTTACTAGCTAACCTGACAGACATTGTTTTGAGACATTGTACATTCTTACTATCTAAGGAAGACGCAACTTTCGTTCGACATCTGTAATAGTTTGTGTGATCCATTGGTCCTCATTTTCCTGATAAAATATTTCATTAAAATCCTTTCCACAAATCATGTCCTCACAATTAGAAATGAAATAAAAAAGTATAAAAATTATTCATTACTGCTTACAGTACTGCTGTTCGGAAGTTATACGCTTTATGCCTGAGTGATCCGTTTTTATTTGTACAGATGGATGAACGTAGAGATTTGTATGAAATTTGCTTAGTCCCGCAAATTTATATTCGCGAGGGAGGTAAGGCGTGCCATTTGACCTGCCGTTTGCTCGACATCATAATGATAAATGATGTCTGTTTGGTTCCATCAAAATATTTATTCGAGTCCGCCCTCCGCCCGCCGCGCGCCGCCCCGCGCCCATCGCCCGCGAAACCTGCCCGCTATTATGGCGGTGCTATACAAAACGAAATTGAATTTGCATTGTCCGACTCGTAGGAACACTGTGAATGTTTATCCCGTTTTTGGGTATTTATTTTTTGTTTGTCAAATGTTGAAATGGAAAATAATACTCTGTAGCCCATTTGCTTGATGAACGAGTCATGCCGAGTTCGAATTTCTCCCGCAGCTGATGTGTTGTTATATCAGTTTACGATTATGTTTTTTATTTGACTTAATCTATAAAATCAGCATTTGGGATCTATTGGGACGGGTGAGAAAGGGGTTGTTAACCAACGGGAATAACCCGATTGTTCATAAAAAGTGGAATGCCTGATTTCAGATTTCGGATGATATTAAAGGTTTGGACGGATATTATAGGAGAATAAACATACATACATACATTCACTCGAAACGCATTGCCCTCCCTCTGACGCAATCGGGTAAAAAAATGTAGATATATTATACAGAGAGCGCTACCCGGCGACCTGATTAAACGACATCTTGATAGAAAACCTATTTTACGTTTTTCAAACTAACTCAATACGAATATTTTCTTGCAGCATCGGTAAAAGTAGATCTTGAGATTAAGTTGTCGTTTACACTATTCTATAAAAATGCGACTTCACCTAATTAACGGGTTACGAGTTACGACACATTGACTCTATGTACGTAAACATTCCAAATGTCATGTCAAATACATGGTTGTAAACATAGTCTAAGTTATTTAAATTGTATTCATTAATTTAATGTGTTTCTAATGCTATAAACAAATATTAGCTTTCTTTTTTTTGTAAATGGGGAAAATTACTTATTAAATGATATTTACAGCATTTTATGGTACATACATAAAAGCTTTAGCTTTAGCTTTAACTCCTTCATACAGACGTTAACTGGGCCAAATTTTATACTCCTTCGTGCGCGTAATTTTCTTAAAAAGGGCGAAGTATAAATTTTATGCTTCACTTATAATACCTATAGTAAGGTATTTTTTCGTATGGAAAATTACACATTGTAGAAGAAGATAAAACCTTCCCCTAAACCTGTACGACTCGTTCATTCAACAATAAAATAATTTTTTGATCGCTCCTGCGGTACTCTGTTATAATTGACAGGGGACAGGGTGCGCCCTATGGGGCATGGGGCTATACGTTATTATTGGATATCGTTTACAAGCGGACCATATTTGTTAGCGGTTCACTCCATTGAACAAACGTTTTAGGCCCGTGAAAGTGAGTCAACTTACAAGATACTCGAGCCCCATTTTTATAAAAAGAAACGGGAAAAACTGTCTGCTTCCTCGAGTAAATGGCGGTGGTCCATTAGACGGGGTCGTGGATAAGATTTTCCGAACAAATCGAATCAGGAGGGGAGAGGCCCATTATGCAGATTTTCCATTAACGAAAAACTTGCCTTCAGCCTGTGTTCGCGTTCTGATAGCGCTGTCAACCTCACGCTGACGACACGACGCCGACGGGTGCTAAATCTCGATCGAGTTTCACTAACGACACTTTGTCGCGTTTATAGATTCTTTCTTCTAGACGCATCTGTGTAGGTACTATTACGGCACTGGGTTAAAAAGGCTCTTAATTTTGTATCCAAATTGCGGCGCAAGATACGCTAAAATGTGTTTTAAGTCTATGAACGTATTTTGTTAGTCCGTTTGTGCTTGGTGGAACTCCAGTGACCAAAAGCGTGGGGCAATTTTGAAGGTTTTTAAGTCATCGATCGGTTTTTATTTAATCTTATGAGTATCACTAAAGGCATGACATTAATCAAAATTTAATATGTCGACGTCCAGGCGCCAAATTGTAAAAAACAAATTAAGTTTAGGTACGCCACGAGCTGTATGATATTCAAATATTGGCCTTATATCACAAAATATGTTACTTACGTATATGAAAATAATTTTTAGGTTTCAATTACATACTTTTCATTTTTGACTTGGATACTTGATATTTATAAAGTTATCATCCAAGTCTGTAAGCAACTATTGTTACTTAGAGCAGTGATATTCCAGCAAACTCAGCATTTTAAACGACTTCACAAAAAGGAGGAGGTTCTCAATCCTCTATATAAATATAAATTTTATATATATATAAATTTATATATATATAAATTTTATATATATATATATAAATTTTATATATATATAAATTTTATAAGAATCATCAAAATCAAAATGCTCAGATTCCAATTTTGATGATTCTTATTTTTTATTCGAATTTAGAATTTTATTTAAATAAAAAGAGCGAATTCTGGCGAGTACTTTTGTGGCTATAGTAGCTGGCGAGTAATCTCTACTTGTCATGATTTACTTGGTCTGTTATTTTTTTGTAAAAAGTAAGTTATAATGATAAACTATAATCTTATTAACTACCTGATTTCCTCGTTCCGGTCACGTTTGCTTTTTAAGTACAATTTATAGTACCTACTCTAAGATTAGATTATTTTATTTCCGCAATAGGAAAACAGGCAGCTTAATAACCTATTATAAATTCAATTTAAAAAGCAAGTACATCTCTCCTATCAATTGGTGTTATAGAGACTGTAAAACGTTTTCTTATATAAATCGATGTCGCTTGCTCCGTCGAGACGTCTTTCCACTTCTCGTTCGTATATCTGTGAATTTTAATTTTATGGATCGCTTGTTCCGTTTTACTGATGACGTATTCGATGTTAGCCGACAAATGCTAAATAATGGGTACCTATTTGTGAAATTAATTTAGATTTAAGATCTTGATGATGTGATTACTTGGTTGAAAGATTTAGGATATTCTTGGGTTTACATTAAATTGTCTAAAACTATGAAGTTTGACGTTATGTCAGACGACGGGACAAAAACAAAAATGACTCATTTATTGATCCTCACGTGACGCGTCGCCGCGTCGGTCGATACGAAAACCCACTTACATTAAAACAAAAAAAAAACATTATCATTAATACAGATTGGTATTTGAACAATATGTTATAAAATACACAGCGAAGGCACATTTGGCACGGTGCAATCGATCAACGACAGAGGCTCGATTTAACGGTTCGGGCAGACGCGGCTGGGCGTGTCCATTGTCCCGTCACCGTCACAGCTCGCTGTGGAGATGTGTGCCGCTGGCTCCTTGCATCCTTCCGTTTCTGTTTGTCATTTCAGATCCATTTATTTAGGCCTTTAGCATCGACGGGAGATTTATTGAAGTTTATTAGGACTGGACGTGTGGCAGGCTGAAGTAGGCGGGATAACGCTTATTGAAACAACCTACAATGGGTGGACTTGATGCCTAATGGCATTTTATCTGTAGGGATTATTTGAAATGTAATAAAAATAAATAAACTATCCGTCAACATACTCATACACCCTCACAAAAATATAATACTCGTATGTGTGGCATGGACAACACATATTATATATTCCATCACTGATATCCACAACCCGAAAAAACAAACATTTATCTGTCACATATTTATGTGACACATAAGTGTTTAAAAAACAAAAAACAAACATTTATCTATCACATATTTATGTGACATTTATCTGTCACATATTTATGTGACAGATAAATGTTTGTTTTAGCCGGTACTCGAACCCTGGCCGTCGTTATACAGGCAGGGCTATTACTGGGTTATTTTATAAACAAAGTTATTTTATAAACACTTCGAAAGTCATACTACGCCGTCGCTTTAACAAATCTCTTGTGTAAATGAATTTATAAAGCATAGGTACATGACATTATTCAAATCTGATTCAAATCATATTCTGATCATCGTACGTAGTACCACACAGAACTACCTATGGTTAGCAAAAAAGGAAAAAAAAATTCTCGGAAACTTAAAATTATGCTAAAGTAAGGGAAAAATTTGGTGCATTGTAAAGTAGAGATATCTCGACAATGATTCAAAACAGCTCCGCCCGCGCGCCCCCTTCACGCCGCCGTGTTTAAGTTGCTGTAATGCTGAGCACTTTGTCAAACTAGTGGTTTCGTGCGCAGTGGGTAAAAAAGGATCCTATTAATGTGCTTCCGGTTTCTCCAGTTTTTCGGTTATTTGGAAATACATGACAAAGGGTATCTGTATGCCAACATATATTATTTCTGTATTCTATATTTGGGGATAAATAACAAACAATACAACTTACAAGTAATCCGAAACCACAGAGGCCGGTCGGAGCTCGGAGCGTGGTAAACATCGAGAACACTATGAACACTTCAATCTATGAACGTCCGGCTCGATTGACCGCGCGCGGCCGTGGGCGGGCGGCCGTAGGCGGGCGGCTGTACAGCCCATAGCACGAGCGAGGATAGGGTGACCAGGTGGGCCGTGTTTCATGAAATGTCGCGTTTTGGTCATGAATTGCCACGTTTTTATGTGATGAAATCATTTTTTTTTCGTCGAGAAGATGTTGGGAATTATCTATTGTTTACCCCAAATAACACAATAGTAACTAGGATTTCGTATGCTGTGGATACCATGGACAACACACAAAGATAAGGACATACATCCAGACCGAAAACAAAAAATTAAAGTCATAATTAAAATTTCCTCTTCGCTAGGAATCGCTTCCAGGAACTTTTTGCCCGTCCGACTTGGTGACCATTAAGATACGTCATAAAAGTCGTCGTTATCTTCTTTACAGTATAAAGCAAGTAAAAGCAAGGTTTAATTTTCTTCTCCCTTTAAAGGAAGAACTTAGTTTAAAACGAAAAACTTAGTAGGTGTGGACACCCTAGCCGAGTATAGACGGATAAGCATGTCGTACCCTTGTCGTTTGCGTATTCGTCTCCATTTATCATTTCCTCCTTCACTATGTTCATCGTTGGCGTTTTAATCTTAAAATATATTTTGCATTTATTTTACGCACAGATTCCAAGGATTTTAAGAGGACCTTAATGCGTAGTAGTGGATCTAGTACTTTCGTTTTGTTTTATTCAAAGTAAGCACTCAGACGGGATTGCCTAACAAATCAAGCCTTCAATGTAGGTACTACTTTATAATTTTTTAGAAAATATATTTTTTTATATTGAACTACTTATGTATACGTATATACATAAAGTAGCTTTTTTCCTGTAGAGTTTCATACTTTCAAAGTTAAATGATGAAGTGAGCAAGCGCGGCTGTGGTTGTGTACGTGTGGACGTTTTTCTCTGCGATGAACGCTGTCTTCGCGGTGTGTCGCTCTATTAATATTTGTCGGGAAAATTGTAGCAATCCTTTAGAATAATAGTATTAAAGAGAGATTAAATTAGTAGTCGAAATTTTAATATGAAAGTAGTAGTAAGGAAAAATACATTTTTCAAAAAAATATTTCAGCGGTCGAAATCGCGGGCATGAGCTGGTTATTTATAATGATATCAACATGTGCATATTTCCAAGATAAATGCTAACATAAATCGAGCGGTGACCTAAGCGCGATAAATCCATAGAGATTTTTGTAGATATTTCATAAAATTTTCAATATATGTAATAGAAACATATTTATGTCAAATAATAAGACAACTCCTCCACAATCTTTTACTCTAAATGTAACATTTATTTACATCAAAATATATTTCGTGGTATTTATTCAGGTGATATGTTTATTTTTTCTTGTTCAAGTTGTCTTGTTGTCGAGTATTTGAGGAACACACATGTCATGATTTTACTAGAAAGGGTAGGGCATAAACTTGATCTACATCGCGAGCCACTTTGAAGATGAGTGGAGTCTGAAACAGTCGGAGAGAGTGGAGTTATGTTGACTGCTCGGCTATAACAGTAAATCTGGAGAAGGCTCGGATTTACTGGCAAGCAGAGTGCAGACGGCGGCACTTAATTACCGCCCGCCGAGATTACTTCGCTCGAGTCGCACGTTACACGTACCGGAACGTCCGCCGATAATTCTTCACTATCAACTAACACTGCGACGGTCTCTAGTCTCTAGACGGAGTAGTGTTCGGGAAAATGCCAAGGAAAATAAAATCCTTTTACGGGAGCCGCTTTGGTGACGCTCGTTCGTTCGCCCGCATCGTCTGTGTCGGGAGTCCGATTGCATGGACGTACACAATTAACACGTCGTTTACAACCACAAGCGAAGAGCAAATGTTTATCGTTCACTTAGTTATTTATATCCCTGGGAAACGAACACGAAAACCTTCACTCTGTAGAAGGAGATAGAATATTTAGTAGATTCTAGATGAGCTAAACACGACGTCGTCCTATATTATTTGACCACCACAAGCAAGAGATGTTGCATTGGACATAAGGTAAATAAATAAATAAATAACGCTCCACGCTCATAGCCCCACATTAGGATTCTCTTTGACGTGGGTCCATGGACAACACACAGGACATACACTCAGACAAAGAACGGAAATTAAACTCATCATTCAAATTTCCGCCTCGCTGGGAATCGAACCCAAGACCCTTGGCAAGCGATCCGGCGTGTTAACCAATGAGTCATTCGTGTCGTAAAATAAGGATGAGGATGGAGCCCCATAGCCCCTCACATCCCTAAATTGTTTAGACAAGACATTTCCTTCAAGATATTCCTGAGAAACTATAGCCGAGTCATGGCTCGGCATGAAACGGATCTTGCGGTCATCGTTAACTCATATTGAAACCATAGAATCGTTAAATTTTAAAAGTCTATGAAACCTTATACCATACAGTATAGCTAAGAATATATGCAACATTTTAAAACGGTTGCTACTATGTTAATAATACAAATATTACAAATATGTGGTATACCTACATCGTGGTGAAATATGATCATAAAATATCTATGGACTTTTTATTCAATTAAAGTAGGGTTTTATGGCCACATCTAAATGTTTGTCTGTTATGGTATCAGACGTAAATCATTTATTCATTAACAAAATTTATTAATCCTACTAATCCTACTATCCTACTAATATTATAAATGCGAAAGTTTGTAAGGATGTATGTGTGTGTGTTTGTTGCTCTTTCACGCAAAAACTACTGAACGGATTTTCATGAAACTTTGCAGTAATATAGCTTAGACATCGGAATAACATAATTTGTTAAAATTTATAGAGATTTTTGGAGGGACTGGTTTCCCGAAGCGAAGCGAGGGCGGATTTACTAGTGTAAAATATCTGGTTTTGTGTTTTTAGGTACCTACTTGATAAGAACCGACATTATAGATTGCGTAAATATATTAATTGTCAATTGTTAATTTTTCCGTACTCGATCTTTTGGTAAAGGTTATCCCGTTTCTGATAAATACGGTTCATGAACGTATTTAGAACGCATATCTAACTGGGTTTTGTTGTTATACATATGTGTCATATGAATGTATGAAAATGTAAATTATATGAAACAAAACCAATTTGTGTTTGTTTTTATAGATTTCGTTCTCTACATTACCGACTGAACAGGGACAGAAAATAATTTATGCTTAATATTTCAAGTTCAATGCCTGGATTTCCGTGTAAGAACAAGTGCAAGAAGTGCTTCCGTTTGCTTATATAATTTAACTTTTAATTTAAGGATTTAAAGAACTGAACTTTCATAGTTTTTTTGGACTTAGTCCTAAAATTTAAATTTAGTTGAAATAAACGTTAAACTTGCTTAGTTTAAATAAGCAAACATAAAATATACCATAAAATCCTATCGTCTGGTATCCAAGTTGGTTTGTAAATACAATTACGTACCTACCTACTATTAATTTCAAGCTGATTTTGAATATTTAAAATAGACGAAAAAATACATATACGAAGGAAAAAACTTTACCTAGTCTATCAAATCATATTAAAAATTTATTTATTGACGAATCGCGAAGATGTAATAATTTTTACTTCTAATGAATGTAAACTATGATTCGCTCATATAATAACAAAATAAATATCGGATAACATCAACATGAAGCATTAAGCATGCGATGTCTTGAACTATTTAGCTGTTTACAAGCAAGCGTATGCGCTTGTTTAGCGATTGATCACGTGTGACGTGTGACAGCTGACAGCGCGCCGCCGCGCCGGCCAGTGTCGGGCCGCGCGTCGCGTGCGGACACCGCTTATTGTCACCGGCTCCGTACTCGCTCCCTCGCGGTTTTATCGAAACACGATACTTCTAATCTATCGCTTCGACGTCAACCGATAAGGCTAAACGTTACGTTCCCTGGCGAATTAATCGCCTTTTCCTCCACATATATTTTAGTAGCGACAAAGACGCATTCAGCAACGATGCGTAAATTAGTGCGTTTGTTGACCGGTGCAGCTGTGTTTTCGCTGATGGTGCTGCTGATCACGCGGGTGTCTCCGGGTGACGAGGATACCGTGCTCCGTAGCCCCAGATGGGCACCGTCTCCCCTCAGGGAGTTCAATAATGACACGTCCAACGAGAGCGGTCGTAGTGAACAACTCGCAGAGAAGCGATTAAAAATTAAAGAGGTATTATGTAATCTTATTAAGTCAAATAGATTAGATAATCTAGATTCCTATCTCGTTATTTTTTTTTTAATTTTCGAAATCAAATAAAAAATAATATTCAATATGCCCATATGATATAGGTGCCATAAATAAATTGGTACATACTCGTATAATACAAGTCAATCGTATAATATATGTCTATTAGACACTTCATACTTCATCACCACTTACTTACCATCAGGTGGGATCGTTGTCAAGCACTATATACCTTATATGTAATAAAATAAAAAATAATGCTTCCAATCAATAATAAAATTACCTTCCTAGTAAAGTTACTATAAAAACCATAATTTCTTAACAGTCTTATGTAACTTAAATTAAACTCTACAAAATGGAAATTTCACAGTCCGATAAACAATAATAATATCTGTATTTCTTTGTAATGATACACTTACCTACTACTTTATTTTCTGGTCGCTTAATTTTTATAGATATGAGTTACGACCTAAAAGTTTAAAAAACATTTGAAAAAACAAATAGGCTTGTTTTTCCGGTCCATTTAAGCTGTAATTGGCGTACCTACAGTTCTTTCATGTCATTGGCCGACGTTGGAAAGTTTGTGGGACCAGGGACCTAATAATAATGAATGGTTCCGAGGAAAGTCCGATATCCTTTCATTACTGTTCGGTCTCCGCACAGAGCCGCCCAGATTAAAACTTGCGCCCGGAGCGAGGGCTTTGCAAGTTCTTATAAAAAGAAGACTTCACTCGCGACACGCCTTTGAGACGTGAAATGTGGCCTTAGAAAAATGTTTGCTCAAGTAAAATAGCCCTCGTGACGGAGACTTTCGCTACCGATGCAAATTTATTTATTCACATCATCATGTCTTCAAATGTTATTACGTTGTACAATGTGTAACAACAATCTGAAGTATAACAAGGTTTTGTGTGAATATTATTCAAAAATTGCAATGAATTGAGGTTTGTTATTTGAATAGACTATAGAGGGTCAAAAGAGAAATTTGAGAGAGTCTTTGGTTTGTTTCGCCATAATCGCCATCACTCGTGTAATTCCTATGGTCAATTCTGCTAATCCACATTTACGAGTAGCACATGATTTTAACACAAGAAAATAATGGCTTTAACATTCGCTATGGTTATGACATTAAGACTATTAATACTCCAGATATATTCCTGCTTCATGAATACACCATAATTGGTGTAATAATATATACTTAGGTAAACAAGCAATAAAATAAAAGTTGAAAACAAATTAGCATACGTTTAATTGTCTTACTATGAATCTTTTGAGGTTAAACTTTTTTATTATGTGCTGTGATAGCGGTTTAGTAATCAATAGGTTTTCTATTAAAACAGGTTTCTACTTATTTCTGTAAAGAGACAGAATTAAAATTGACAGAAAATTTGAGAAAGAAATTTTGACAGACAGACAGATGGTTCATACCAATAGGATTACGTTGGTCTTCTTTGGATACGAAACCTTAGAAACTGATTCGTAAAATAATACAAATGGGGTCTACAAAACGCGAGCAAAGACATTCGGCAAAATTTCAGCCGTGGTAATTATAGTCTTGACGTTTCCCGAGGCGAGCTACCGATTAACTAGTAGATAATTGCCTTTGCTAAATGTCGTTTCCTGTTTCAGATGATGCGTCACGCGTGGAACAATTACAAGCTGTACGCGTGGGGGAAGAACGAGTTGAAGCCGATAACGAAGAGAGCGCATCTGTCGAGCGTCTTCGGCGGTGGAGAACTTGGTGCCACCATCGTCGATGGACTGGACACCTTGTACATCATGGGGATGATGGATGAGTTCCGAGAGGGCCGCGACTGGCTGGCGGAGCACTTCCATATTAACGAAATCGTAAGTGTCAGAAGTGTTCATGGTATACGATGACCATTTGCTATTAGGTGGCTTGATGAGTTAGAGGACAGAAAGGCGTTAGTTAAGCCATAATTGACTTTAAGTTGTTTTGTGTAAGATCGGTCGAAGCAATGATCGATTCGGTGACGGTTGATCATGAAGTTTATCTGTAGATTATTCGCTATTAATTACTTAAATATTTTTCTATGACCAGCAATGCACATGTAAAGGGTCGTAGAGTTTTGGATGTTTAAAGGAGCTTAGATTGAAATTATCCTCTAA
Source organism: Hesperia comma (assembly GCA_905404135.1). Classification (NCBI taxonomy): domain Eukaryota; kingdom Metazoa; phylum Arthropoda; class Insecta; order Lepidoptera; family Hesperiidae; genus Hesperia; species Hesperia comma. The sequence goes on along the minus strand of FR990021.1, from coordinate 4,816,499 downwards.
GATGAAAAATATATGTATGTAAATACTTTTCTTGTGACGGTTGATAGAATGGGTTGAGCAGCAGCTATCTTATAATATCCTGATAAACTTGAGGGCCAACATTTAATCCAGCTCTATTCAATGTAAGCAGAATACCTGTATAATGTGCGAAGTTCTTCTTTCTAAAAGATATTGTTACGCAACTAGTGTGTTAAGGTCACAACTCATTACAGCCACCCGGCACCCACCCCGCACCGCCTCGCCTCGCGTGGTTAGTATTCTTTATATGAATTTGTATAGACATGCGCTCATTACATCAACGCCGTAACGTCACCGGATCGCCTCGCTCACAAGCTGGCCGCGCGCAGCCCGCGGGTGGACCACTCGTTGACAACTCGCTGTTCGCACGCTTACCTCGCGTCGACCACGCGCGGGTCCCGAGTAGACCGCGCGTTGCGCGCTGCGCGATACACGCAATAAGCTTTCTTTTTTTTGGTGCGTCTTTCATTTTCTTCTTCATCAAGCGCCACAGCTATGATTGCCAATTCACGGTTTGTAAAATTTGACATAACGAAACACATTTAATGTGCCAATTATTAACAGACTACTCAAAAATTCGTAGACCAAGCGGCGTCCACTCGTTGACCGCGCGGGGTCCACTGGTTGACCGCGAGGGGTCCACTGGTTGACCGCGGGACGTTTATTGGTGATAACACGACGTCCACCCGTGGACGACCTGTCGACAACGGGTGGACGCCGTGCGACGAGGCGGTGCGGGGTGGGTGCCGGGTGGCTCTAATGAGGTGTAACCTTTATAGTCTTCAAGTGAATTTAATTACTCTACTATTACTATTGCCAAGTCTATTAATTGGGCCATTACAAGGGTTTCATTCGCCATGTTTATGGCGGGTTCGTAAATTTTATCGATTAAATGAATGCTCATTCTTGTGTTCTTGTGTCGTCGAGTCGAGGGTATGAAATTGTCACTCCCTGCTAAAAAAAATTATTACGTATGCTCACAGTTCAATATAGCTTGTAGGCAAAATTTACTAAAGGCATTACTAATTTCATATCGAAACGTGAACGGACTATACGTTCACACGTTCACAGTTACACTACGGCATTAGGATCCCGTTTGCAGTAAATGGCGTGAATGTACAAACGGAACACCCCTTACAACGTTACTTAGGACCTACTCGATGTCGTAGTGGCACAGTATCTCTGGAGATTGTTGCTATCAGCATCGTCATAATTGACTTTAACCTCTATTGTGTAAGATACTGGGTCGAGTCAGGCCGAAACAAGCGATAGTCTCGGCGGCGATTAATCACAAAGTTTGTCTCTGGATGATTCTCGCTATTAATACCTAGCCTTGTTTTCTAGTGACAATTTTACCTGGAGAAATAGCAAATTATTCTCTTACTTTCTGTCGTTGTTACGGTTTAAAAAATGTAGATATTTATGGATTTAAGACCGAGAACAAACATGCATCATCCGCCTCCGCTAATGACAGCTTTGACCGACACTGAACAAGTCAAATTGAGACGAAGATGATTAGGTAGTCCAGTTTGCAAAGAGTGTTAACACAACGTTCTCTGGTACAGATGTAAAGTTTCATAAACAGCGCGCTCGAGCAACGCACACATAGACACGAAACATGCACGAAATAGTGTCCAATAGTGGTTCAAAGTGGTTCCATATTTCGTGTCCGTGAATGGTGCCAATAATATAAAAATAATTAATTTCTATTATTGTACCTATGTGATAAAAATGATAAAAATTTTATACTATATGTATTTGAATATAGGACTCGGATCTGTCGGTTTTCGAGACGACGATCCGATTCGTGGGCGGCTTGCTGTCGTGCTACGCGTTGACTGGCGACACACTGTTCCGGGACAAGGCGGCCGAGGTTGCCGACGTGTTGCTACCGGCCTTCGACACTCCCACCGGCCTGCCGCACGCCCTCATCAACCCCTCCACCAAGGTCAGTATCCATTCCAAAACTATTATTATACAAGTCTACATCGTCCGTGTAAAACATGAATCATTGTAGATGTCTACATAATATTATGCACTTAGTAGGTAAGCTTGACGCAGAGACAAAGTGGCATAATTTCCATATTAAGTTAAGTAATAAGACAATTTGTGCACAATTACCACAATCAATCTAATTACTTAATATGTCGTCCACTTCCATTTTGAGCGGCAATGTATCAGTAATTATAACCTTTGGAGTTAGTCATGTATTTGAATTACGTTGACCACTTGCCAAAAGGTGGCTCTTCTGCTTGCTCGTAGGGCCATTACTTTCACGGTCAAGTATATTTTAATGTTAAATATTGGAAACGTACTATAGATTCAAGTTAAGAAATTGAGTAAGGTTCAAATTTAAAAACAATTTATTTTTCGTTGTGAAGTACGCCAGTCCATACATGACCAGTAACATTGAGAGGGAGATCCGTGCCTAGAAATGCCTAGTGATAGGGTACGATGAATTAAGTAACTCAACAGTACGTTTTGCAATATACCTATACCAGATCATATATTATTATTCAGTTTTAAATGAAGAAGTTGATAACATGATTTCAACGCCACCTATCGATTCGCAATGTTGCGGTTGTAAGGAACCACCGTCTTTGCTGTCCAAATACTTGTGTGATATGACCTCGATCGTGAAGTACTTACCTACAAAATCGATAACAGCTGTTACAACGATCTATATTGTTTCACAAACACGTTTTTGTATTTGTTTTTTTTACAAAATTCATATAATATGTGACGGATCAGTGCAATTTTGTAAAAAATATGATTCATCATTTTATAGCTCACTTTCCTCGTTCTCGCAAAAAATGTGAAATAATATATCAAGTATATTTTTTGTTAAATAAAACAAATTAATCTTACAAGCGCCCCGAATTAAATTAACTTAACTATGGGCTAATACTATAGTATTAAACTGTATATTGTCTGTTAGGAAATGCTATTTAGTTCTTCACTAGTTCGGCGTTAAAAAGTTAAATATAACATTGTTTACGCCATGTTTAACAATTTTATTAAATATAATTATTAAACCCATCATTTTATTTTATAGTGTCATATTTTCTTGTGAAACAACGTACCTTTACACTCCTCATATCATATATCTACCCCACTTTATCTTTCATGTTCGATCGATGACTTCGAAACGTATTAGGTAAATTTTATACCTTGCCACTAAAGCTTGTAACTTTGTATGGTAGGTACCTACCTAGTTAACTTCGTAAAGAAATTCCGTACAACTAACTTTCATTTCCGATTCCAAGATTCCAGGGAAATAGGTCTAAGTATTTTCCGATAAAAATGTTGAAGTCTCTCCGGCACTTCGACTGAAACACAAAATTTAAGACGATTGAATTTACAAGTATACTGCCAACTTGGTTAACCAAACAGATAACAAATCGTACCACCATGCCTCCATGAGCAAGAACCGTCTGAATTACACTAGTTACACAGGACAGCGACCTCTAAAACTAGAAGCCAAAAACCCCATTGTCTCGTCCATTGTTCAACCGAGTGCACTACGAGAAAATACGTTTGTTGAAGACTCCCCAATATTACATTAACGTCTACTGTGTTAACTGTGTATCGTTTATTATTAGGTCTCTGATTCCCCAAAGCAACCGAAGTATTTCCATCCCCCACAATCAATTCAAGTTGTCAACGTTCGATTGTATCGGTATGCCGTTTCTTTACGATATATAGCATTCGGATATAGGTACCTACCGATAAAGATACTGGAGGAAACGCGTGCTTTCGACCTATAAGGTTGTAGTAGGGAGGCTTTTAAAAAAGATTTTTATGCGAAAATTTGTTAGCAGTAAAAAAACGTTAGCGTATTGGATATACCTAAATATTATTTTCTTGTTTTCATGGCTGGGTCATATCAGAATTGTGCCTACGTCTTCCGGCTAGACGCATTCTTCACTCTCCTCACACAACAGGAAGATCCAATGCTCAATGATGTTTTAAATATCTAGATGGAGCATCGAATCCGCGAAAACGTGTCAAAAAATTGTGGCCAACTGTTGGCCACAATTTTTGTATCATTACGCACAGATTATGCACACATAGACAATAAATGAACGTGAAAAACATCGCCTGCACGCACACATGCTTGAGAATGTTGCATTGTTTTTTTGTTTTCATTGTAGGGCGACGCTCAATTTACATAGATATTTAAAACATCATTGCCAATGCTATAATCCGCTACACGGGCGAAGGCAAGGTAGCGTAATCAAACGTCAGTAAGACATTGTGCATAACTGCATAACTTTTAAGCCATGTATTTGTTCATAATGACAGTTCGCCGAATCAAGTAGTAGCTAATTTGCATAACAATAACGATTGACTGGCGGAAAATACCCGAAGACATCAAGTTTGGCTATAGTATAAAGTTGAGCTTAAGATCAATACCTAAATGAAAAAAACTTGCTAAATAGGATAAATGAGGTATGTGTAGACATCTCGGGATACTAACCTTCAGGCCTCTAGGTTGATTAAGTAATTCAATAAATATCTGATATATAATATTGCTTTCCTAGAATACATCTTGACCTCGCTCGGTTTAATCGCATTGATGCGTTTTCCTGTGGCGCATGGCGGGCAACACAAGTTTAGTAGGTATGTATACCTACGATATTTTGTTTTGTTCGTCAAATGAACAAGGAGGTCTATTGTGTGGTAAAATAATTTTAAAACACAATAGAAACATTATTTTCATGTCTTATGATTGGATTCATTTTCCATTTTATAGACGTCATACCTAAACAGCTCGTGACAGGACCATAGTCTGTAGTGAACGGCAATGTACGAATTACAAAAGCTAAAGATGCAACGTAATGAAATTATTTGCGAATACTATAGGTACGCCCGCGCTTCGCTTCAGAAACTGTGATTAAAAGCACTTTCGCTGGATGAATAGGTAATTGAATTACCTAATGAAAAATAAATAGGTACAGCAGATCCGGGATCAAAGTAGGGACAATGTAGGGACGAGATTGTACATCATTCTGATCCCCACTTCAAAGCAAATTTCCAATGTGTCCTAACACATTCCACGTCCTAGCCACAGGCACTAAAAATATTTACAATTGTTATCTGACATGAATTGAAAAGAAACATTAACTTAAATGTGCAAAGACAGGTTTGATACAATTATAAAATCAGGCAAAATTTTGCGACATCTCAAAGAGGTAGTTTTCTGTTTCACAAAGATTTAATCTCAGAAGCCCTCATACCTCTCGCTCAACACATAATCGACAGTTCCCAGAACGGAGTCCAAAACGCAAACGCAGCGGAATGAAATTAAAAAACGCTTTGGGGGAATTCGACAGTAATGACTTTTCTTTGTCACTGCACTTTATGGATTGTCTTTATACTCGTACTCTTCATTTATTGCTATATAGTATGCATTGGATCTCTGTAATAAAATAAAATGTAAGGAAATATAAGTGCTTACTGAATAAGCACATTTTTGTGCGCACTTGATTCGCTCCGTTATGCCGTTGATTGCGTCGTTTTGTACATAGTAGGTATAGTAGCAAGAGAACTTTAGTTGGCAGTGTTGGCACAGTGACAAAATGCAGCAAAATGTTTATTTTTTTAGAGATGTAGCTCGGTGGAGCTGTAGCCTAATGGCAACATACTGATATTTGATAGAGCTTTGCAGCCTATCCTGCGCATTTATTTGGAAAGAGCCTTCCTAATATACTTATTCCTAATAGATTTTTCAGACTTCTTTCAGTAGGTGATGTATTGAAATTCGAGAAGATTCGCTATGCGGATTTCTGTTTGTGGAGTCCTGGGTTCGAATCCCAGCGAGACGTTAATAGCACCCACGAATGATGAAAAATCATGAATTTGTAGATACCTAAATACAAACTTTGACAAGGAACATTATACAGAGACAATTTAAGTTTTAATTATTAACAAAATAAATAAGTATTAGTAGTAGTCAGCCTGACCGTAAACCACATAATCATTAAACACTTAACTGTCCGGCTACCATTATAGAAAGCCAGTTTTCTCCATAACATTAAATTCGGTTTAGTCAATTTCACCAATACCTAGTACCTAGTACACATAAACGCACTGCGTTGAATAAATTGTAATACTGTAGTGAACAGTTTGAGGCCGCGTAAAGCCGCTTCGACTGCGGTAAGGCGATATTTACTACCAGATGATATGATTTGGTCGAATAACAATGTCTGTATTGCGATGACTAATTTCGCTTAGTTTGGCTTCAACAGCCAAGGTTGGAACGCGATGGTGTAGAGTCAAATAATTTTTTAGAGACGATCAATCCTCAAGAGTAGCAAACGCGTCTGTAACCGAATTAGAATGACTAACTAATAAGACTAACAGCCACTGCCCAAATCATCGGACTTGTAAACAAACTAATATTTATAACACCATCACTGAACTAACCATTCTGGTCATAGGCGGCAGCAGAAAGGCGGTGTTGCATATGCATTTGCTTCCTTAATTTCATAAAAAAATGATTCTCTAGTAAATTGGTTATGCATGTCACGCCACATGGGGATATTCGAAGGTAACCTGGCTTTCAGTTAAAAAAAACCGCACTCAAATCGGTACTTCATTCAGGAGTCAGGAGCTACAGTGCCACAGGAAGAGATACAGTCAGACGGGTTAAACAAACGTATAACACCCCTCTATTTAGGTTGGGGGTTAAAAAGAAAACAACATTGTGAACACTAGCAGGTGACGTAAACCGATGTGGATATTGACTGTCGGACAGTGCGGGATCGGTGTCGGCGTTTTTAAAGCCGCGCGTACACCTGGGTCAACTGGTAATTGGCTTAACCGCTGCGCGTGCCACGTTCACTAGCCCACGGCACTATAATGTGACAGCCCTGGCGTACCTCGCTAAACAATAAACAATAGGGGCCATAAACATGTCGAGACAACAATAGAACAAAAGCGCGATTGCCCGTCTTCAAAAGTACGCACGACGCTTCGACCATTACGGCAATAGTCATACGGGCGAAAGTCGGTTGCAAGGAACGTTCTCGAATTTTAGACGAATCTGGTCCGTCCGGAATTAGCGAGAAAGTTCTGGATTAGCGTGAATGGTGCGTGAGGGGTATAAAAAGGAGCGATCGGCCAAACGCAGACATTCTAGTTTCGGAAGCGAAACCAGGAAGATACCAGCGATACCTACGAGCGATACCAGCGCGAAGAGAAGTGATTTCTACGAGCAATACAGTGTTCGACGAGTGTGTATACGAGTACCTACGTGCATAGTGTTGTGGTGTGTACTGTGTACAGTGTGTAATTGTGTATCTACGAGTACAATAAAGTCTTTGTGGTACATTTTGGCATTTTCTCGAACCCAGTACTCCTGACACGTAACAATTGGTGACAGAAGCGGAATGCCTGTAGTACCGCAAAGTGAAGACGGGATTCGCACGCGACGGCAAACGGCATTGGATGCCGCACGGATGGAGTCGCCTGGGCGTGACCGCACGGAAACGGAGACCACCGCTGAACGTACGACTACATCAGCTGCATCAGCCCCGACACCGAGTGCATTCGATATGGCCTCCTTGTTAACCGTCTTACAGCGCCTGGAAAGCAAAATGGAGAGCCTGCGCGAAGACATGAAGAGCCAGCGCAAAACTATGGAGACGGGCCTAGAGGCAATCGACGCAAAGCTGGATGGTTTCCAGGGAGATTTGAACGTCGTGAAGGAGGACCTAGAATTGGTCAAGGTGCGAACATCCGAGCACGACCAAGCCCTCAAAAACCATGACGCGTTACTAAACTCCCACGAAACTAGGCTCGTGGATTTGGACCATAAACTGCAAAAAATAAAGGTTTTGGGCACGGCAGCAACTAGTTCATGCCCTGGGGCCCCGAAGTTTAAGGTCCCAACTTTCGACGGCACGACCTCATGGACGGCGTTTAGGCACCAGTTCGAAGTAGTAGCTAGTGGGAACGGCTGGGAGGACGAGCACTCATTGGCGGCACTCACCCTAGCTCTACGAGGAGAGGCACTGCTGGTGCTTGAGAACCTGCCCGCCGAGCGACGCACCTTGGAGTCGCTATTTAAGGCCTTAGAAGCTCGATACGGGGAAAAGCACCTTGAACACGTGTACCGCGCTCAACTTAAAGACCGAGTACAGAAGTCGAGTGAAGGACTGCAGCAATGGGCTACGGAGATCGAGCGCCTCGTACGCCGAGCCTATGCGTCGAGTTCCACACCGGTCGAAGACAGAGTTTTAGAGGCGTTCGTCAGCGGAATACGGGATCCCGAGGTGAGAGCAACGGTGCGCTTGGGGCATCACGCAACATTGGAAGCAGCTTTGGCACATGCCCTTGAAGTGGAAGCGGTACGAAGCGACTATAAAAGTTGTAAGGTGCGCGAAGTCGTAGCGGCAATTCAACCTCGTACTGGGCCTATCTGCTATGGATGCGGGGAACGAGGTCATATTAGGCTTAGCTGCCGGACACGGAAACAACCGAAATCGGTGTGGAGGGCTACGCAAGTGCAAGAGCTAGAAGCCGCCGCCGCCGCTAAGAAGACTGCCAAGCCTCCTACGAAGACCTCGACGGCTACCCAAGTTGACACCCAGGAGCTGCTAAAATTAAAAGGCGTCAGCGCCACGGGACGGGCAGCGGCTGGACTTCGTCGAGCCCCTACTGTTATAGTGTCACAAGCTTGTGACGGGAACAGCCTGGTAGCTACTGGTGAGATAAATGGCATACCTTGTCGATTTACGATTGACACAGGAGCATCGAAATCCATCGTTCGACCGGAACTACTGAAGCGGACTATCATGTGGGAAAATGGACGACCATCATGCAATCTGCAGACAGCGACAGGCCAGCCAGTGACCGTCCTAGGAGTTACGGAAGCAAGACTGAAACTCGGAAGTGACATTTACACGCAGTCTGTTTTAGTAGCGAATATAACTGATGACTGCATTATCGGACTGGACTTTCTACGGGCACATCACTGTATAGTTGACATAGCGAAAGGAGTGTTAAGCTTCCCGGATCAAGAAGTCTTCTTGGACGGTTCATGTTCAGGAGCAGTGTACTGTTTAAGGACAGTGAAGCTGGCACCCAGATCGGAAACCTTGGTCAAGGTTAGGTTTCCCGAAAAGATACAGCTGGACCGATGTGTCGTAGTGGAAGACTATGGAGATCATCCCAGTTGGATCACGGCAAGGACACTGCTCATGACCAAACGCGACGCTAAGTTAAAGGTCATCAATCTTAGCAGCGTGCCGATACATCTCGGAAAGAATACAGTCATTGGCCGATGTGAAGCCGTGGATAGCTTGAGGAAGATCCAAGAAAACTCAGACAAACCTGGATCAACGGTTCACATGACATCTTTGCTGGAGGCGACCAGGAGGAATTTGAGCTCTGAAGAATATATTCAGGCAGCAAAGTTGTTGATGGACTACAAGGACATCTTTACCAGAGGAGATAGCGACCTTGGAAGAACAAATCTTGTCACTCACCCAATAGATACCGGCAATACTTCACCGATCAAGCAAAGACCGAGACGAGTACCATTGGCAAAGGAGCACGAAGTTGCAGAAATGATCGACGACATGGTGCGCAGCAAGGTGATCGAGCCGTCAACTAGCCCTTGGTGTTCACCTGTGGTACTCGTGAAGAAGAAGGATGGCAGTACTAGATTCTGTGTTGACTACAGGATGCTTAACACCGTTACCAAGAAGGACAGCTACCCTCTGCCCCGGATTGACGACACGTTAGATATGCTTGGTGGCATGAAGTGGTTTTCGACGGTCGACCTGAAGAGTGGTTACTGGCAGGTAGAAGTACGACCAGAAGACAAGGAGAAGACTGCCTTTACCACCGGAACCGGAAATGGCTTATGGCAGTTTCGCGTAATGCCTTTTGGGCTATGTAACGCTCCTGCCACTTTTGAGCGTCTCATGGAGCGAGTGTTAGTTGGACTTTTGGGGGACGCTTGTCTGGTTTACCTCGATGACGTCATAGTCATGGGACGAAGCTTTCTGGAACACAAGCGAAACCTAGAGAAGGTATTCAGACGATTCCGTGAGTCCAACCTAAAGCTCAATCCGAAGAAATGCGACTTCTTCAAGAAGGAAGTATCATTCTTGGGACACATCATATCGGACGAAGGTGTTCGCACTGATCCAGATAAGATAAGAGCTGTTCAAGAATGGCCGACCCCAAAGAACAAGACCGATGTAAGAGCGTTCTTGGGACTATGCGCCTATTACCGTCGGTTTGTGAAGAACTTCTCCGAGATAGCCAAGCCGTTACATCGTCTCACGGAGGACAAGAGAATCTTCAGTTGGGATTCCGATTGCGAAGATGCGTTTGTTCGCTTAAAGGAACGTCTGTGCTCGGCTCCGATTCTTGGTTACCCCAGAAGAGAAGGGAGATTCACAGTAGACACGGACGCTAGCAATACTGGCATCGGAGGGGTGTTATCGCAAGAACAGGACGGCCAGCAGGTGGTCATTGCGTACTTCAGCAAGACCCTGTCGAAACCTGAAAGGAACTATTGCGTGACTCGGCGTGAATTACTGGCTGTGGTGAAGACCCTTCAACACTTCAGCAAATATTTGCTGGGACGCGAGTTCACGATAAGAACGGACCACGCCGCTCTTAGGTGGCTGTTGCAATTCAAGAACCCGGAAGGCCAGGTTGCGAGGTGGATCGAACAGCTTCAAGAGTTTCACTTCGTGATAGAGCATCGTAACGGAAGAGCTCATTCGAATGCCGACGCCCTATCACGACGCCCATGCTCCGAAGAATGTCGACATTGCATCAAGCATGAGGCTAAAGAAGAGGTCAGGGTAATAAGGATGCAGGACCTAGACGAGTCTTGGGGAACGGAGCAAGTAAGCCAAGCTCAGAAGGAAGACAAAGACCTCAGCTTGATCATGGAATGGAAAGCCAAAGGACAGAGGCCCCTGTGGAGTGACGTGTCAACATCAAGCGCGACGACTAAGGCATACTGGGCTCAGTGGGACAGCCTTACACTAGAGAATGGCGTGCTTTACCGGATCTGGGAGTCACTCAACGGAAGGGAACGAACCCTGCAAATGGTTATCCCTAGAAGTAAAGTGGCTGATTTGCTGAAGCTCGTACACGATGGCACTTCTGGTGGGCACCTCGGCATCAAGAAGACCCTCGTAAAGATACGAGAACGCTTTTATTGGGTGCGGTGTCGAGAGGACGTCGAAGATTGGTGCAGGAAGTGTACAGTGTGCGCTTCAGTGAAAGGGCCCCGCACTAGATCCAAAGGGAAACTACAGCTGTACAACGTCGGAGCCCCTTGGGAGAGAATCGCCATAGACGTTGCTGGGCCATTCCCTCAGACGGAAGACGGGAATAGATTCATCATAGTGGTTCAAGACTACTTCAGTAAATGGCCGGAAGCGTTTGCAACTCCGAACCAAGAGGCGAAGACCGTGGCCAAGAAACTTGTCCAGGAGGTAGTATGCCGCTTTGGTGTACCATTGGAGTTACACAGCGACCAAGGCAGGAACTTCGAGTCGACGTTATTCCAGGAGATGTGTGAACTTTTGGGAATAAATAAGACACGTACCACACCGGCGCATCCTCAATCTGACGGCATGGTGGAGAGATTCAACCAAACGTTGGAAAATCACTTGGCCAAGGTCGTCGAGGAACATCAGCGAGACTGGGATCGGTACATTCCTCTGTTCCTGATGTCATATCGGTCTGCCATACACGAGTCTACGGGATTTACACCGGCTAAAGTTAACTTCGGAAGAGAAATGCGTCTGCCGTTGGATTTGCTTACCGGAACACCGCCAGATGCCCCGAAACCAACCGTTGAATACATCGCGGACTTACGGATACAATTGGACGAGACACATGATCTTGTAAGAGAGCAATGTTTGAAGACCAGCGAAAAGATGAAAACCCGCTACGATCGCGATGCTCGGAAACATGGTTTCAAGGAGGGAGATTCTGTATGGTTGCACAATCCACTGCGGAAGAAAGGGAAGTCTCCGAAGCTACAAGCACGATGGGAAGGCCCCTACACAGTTGTCACGAGGATTAATGACGTGACCTACCGGATCAGACAGGGGGACAGAAGAAAGCCGAAGATCGTGCACGTGGACAGATTGGCACCATTTCATGGATCGAATAATGCTCGGGACGAGCATGACTAAGAGGGGGGCAATGTGACAGCCCTGGCGTACCTCGCTAAACAATAAACAATAGGGGCCATAAACATGTCGAGACAACAATAGAACAAAAGCGCGATTGCCCGTCTTCAAAAGTACGCACGACGCTTCGACCATTACGGCAATAGTCATACGGGCGAAAGTCGGTTGCAAGGAACGTTCTCGAATTTTAGACGAATCTGGTCCGTCCGGAATTAGCGAGAAAGTTCTGGATTAGCGTGAATGGTGCGTGAGGGGTATAAAAAGGAGCGATCGGCCAAACGCAGACATTCTAGTTTCGGAAGCGAAACCAGGAAGATACCAGCGATACCTACGAGCGATACCAGCGCGAAGAGAAGTGATTTCTACGAGCAATACAGTGTTCGACGAGTGTGTATACGAGTACCTACGTGCATAGTGTTGTGGTGTGTACTGTGTACAGTGTGTAATTGTGTATCTACGAGTACAATAAAGTCTTTGTGGTACATTTTGGCATTTTCTCGAACCCAGTACTCCTGACACGTAACAATATTGTGATTTGTGACCAGTGGTTATGGTTACACGGATCACATGATACGTCATATCAAACTCTTCTTGTTTAAATAGGTCCGTTCGAGATTTTTTATGGAATCGGAAACGAAGCTTTACTTTATTTTGTTATATTGACAAACCCATAGTCTTGTTAGTAGAAACTGTGTCTGGAAACCGAGGGGTGCCCGGTTCGATTCTCAGCTCAAGATTTACTAATAGTGTCTTGGATGAGATGATTTCCTATGATTATACATTTACAACCTAACATTACTATATAAAAGAGACTAAAAGAGGATACTCAGCCTCAACGGCCAAAGGAGAATGGATCATGTTGATTCTTTTGAATGAAAAAAGGAACACATTTTTCATACATGAATTAGCTATTTTAAGCAAGTTATTTAAATATATAATTGTATAGGTAATATGGCAAACTACAGCAATTTTGAAGCATAAGAGATGAGAGCTCTATATTATTATATAGGTATATCAAATGCTTTTGATAGAAGGTCACCTCATGTGGAAGGTGTTTTAAAGGACAATCCGACAAGTGTACGCCGAGCTACTAATTTGATAAATTACCTAGTAACTGACCGAGAATACCAGACCTCCGTTTCTCTACTTTTTACTTGGCAGACGAATGAATAAATTAGTAATTTTACTGTTTTGTACTTGTTTGATGTGTGAAGACCCCACTCACAAATACATTTTTATGATAATCCACCACGTGAAATATTACCACTAGACCGGATTAATTCTAGTTATAATAGCGGATTGACCAGCGATATTTAATACTATATAAATGATTTATAAAGGAATACAACATGTTACTACTATAGGTATAATATATTAGTAGTAAAATAGATCGTAATACAATAGATATACGGTTCAGTGAACGAAATTCCCATCAATGGTCGATGCGGGGATAACAATTTAAATACAATTTGGTATTGTGTGTTTGTGATTTCCTATACAGATTATAGGTTTTATGTATCCGCGCTATTTCGTTATTTTGTCGGTTGGCAATACCTGCGGTTAATTTTAATTCATCTTTACTATCAATATTACAACAACGATGTACCAATTCAATTAGTACATATTATCTGTTCTGTGATTTCGAAGCCTTACATTATTATGCCGAAAACACTTTCAGAAACTTTATATTATTATCTTTTCTTAATAGCAACCTGGAACTGTTCAAGTACTGACGAGTAATTTTTGAGTTATCTCTAATAATGCATATTTAATTGAATACTGGTCGTGGCTTCTTCCCTCACAAATGATAAGAAAAAGAGTCTTTGTTAACTAACTACTTTAGCCACGCTATTGGCATACTTCTCACGATGTTTCTGTTGACCACAGCAAGTGGTAATTAGTTTCCAATTTTATTCAAAAATTATAAAAATACTAGTAAATCCGCCCTCGCTTCGCTTCGGGAAACCAGTCCCGTCAAAAATCTCTATAAATTTTAACAAATTATGTTATTCCGATGTCTAAGCTATATTACTGCAAAGTTTCATGAAAATCCGTTCAGTAGTTTTTGCGTGAAAGAGCAACAAAACACACACACACACACACACACTCACTCACTCACACATACATTCTTACAAACTTTCGCATTTATATTATTAGTAGGAAGATTCGAACATATCGATTTATAAACTACACACTTTCGAAGTTAAAGCACAATAATATGAATCTATTTAGCCTTTTACACATTTTTGGTTTCCCATACAGTTGTTTAAGATCAAATAAGTTAACAGTACCATTTGTGACTGTTTGCAGGCGAGCCGGCAGTACCACTGGGCTGGACCAAATAGTATCCTGTCGGAGGTGGGCACCCTGCACATGGAGTTCACCTACCTCAGCGATGTCACCGGCAACGAAGGTAACTTGGACTTGACTTGATGATATTGAAAATAAATAATGTTTAGTTTGTAGTAACAAAACCAAACTAAAAAAAATATATATAGGTATAAACCCTTTTCGGAAGTTCATTTCATCAGAATATCTTTGTTATGGTAAGTGGTGTAGGAAAAGTCGAAAAGTAACCCCAATGATTTTTTTCGAATTATTGCTTCGTTAGATAAAATTTACTAGAATTAACGATAACGATTAGTTCATGTATAAACAGTTTTATTTATCTTTAAATTATCACACAATTTTTAATAAGCTTTCTTTATGAGTTTTAAATTTACCGTTTCGTATTTCCGGCAATTTAACTTATGTTTTACGAAGTAGGAACCTAATTAAGTTATAGTGAATAATCTAATTTATATTTTGATCTTCAGAAATAAAAAATTACCTATCATGATTCACGAGGCACCTGATTACAACAGTTCGTTTTACTATTCGACAAAGTACAGCTTACATCCTACTCTCTTTGGTTGATCAATCTTTCCCGAACGTATGAGGATTGAACGGACTGGGAATTGGAAGGCTTCCAACAAAATGTAGCATTTTCTACTTGCTATCTCTTAATGTTTGCTAATTTACGAACGGTATCTAAACTATTATACAAGTTCCGAAGATCTTATGGCGTTAGTTTTCATTAAGTTATAAATTGAATTATTTTATTTACAAAAAAAGTTAAGTAGGTATCAATGTAATATTACACGCAAATATTTTTAGTACTGCCTGGCTGACTTACAATCGCTGGTTTGAGTCAGCTGCCAATTGACTCATACATATTTTCCGGGTAGAGGCTTGAGTGACAGTACTTTTTCCTTTCTCCTTTTATCTTCGGCAAATCAACAGTGATGTCTATAGATGACGGTGATCAACGGATCATTCGTTGGCAAATCTGCTCTTATATGTAATAAATATTTAGAATAACCAACGTACAAAAACTGCTCAGTATTACAATCTAGCATTGTTCGTTTCTAATTACCTTCACCGTATCACAAATTGATCGTATGAAATCATTACCTACGATTTTTTTTCCAAGTAAAATGTAATATTAACGTGTGGGTCGTCTCCCAGTTTACAGACAGAAGGCGAACCGTATCCGCGAGGTGCTCAACAACGTGGCGAAGCCCGACGGCCTCTACCCCAACTACATCAACCCGCGCACCGGCCAGTGGGGGCAACGTGAGTTCATGTTGCTATGTTGATTTGTAGGAGGATAGATTTAATGATGTGTGGCTTCTACGCGCATAATATCTGTTTTTATTAAATTTGTAAGACAATAATGTTATGGGTTATGGGTCATCTGCATCGGCCACCTAGCATTAAGGTTCAGAAGGCTTTGTGAATTGTCTGTGGTAAACTTAACAAATTAAAACTGTCAAACACCATGTTACTGAAGAGAAAAAACTTTAAACCGAATATTTAATTTGTTCAGAATTGAATTAATATATTAAATAACGGGACATAAATAAATAATTGTACTAACAACGCTAACATACTATTAAGCTCAATTGTTACTAACACACTAACAATCTATGGATCTCTGATATCTGAAATAAAGATTTATTATTATTATTATAATATAGAAGACGATCGTTTTTGCCGGGACCTTGCAAGCTGTGGAATGAGCTTCCTTCTGAGGTATTCCCAGAGCGCTATGACATGGTGCGGTTCTTCAAGAAAGATGTAAATGAACTCTCCTTCAGAGCCGGCGTTGCACTGGTTACTCCCCTGGTGTTGCTCGTGTCCATAGGCGATGGTAACCACTTACCATCAGGTAGCTCGTCCGCCTTCACGTCAGCCCTTCAGGCTATAAAAAAATAGAAGAAGTCATTACCATGTTACACCGGGACCGTTTGAAACCAATTTAATACTATCAATGTCGTTCATTAATCCCCAGGCCACATGTCGCTGGGCGCGCTGGGCGACTCGTTCTACGAGTACCTGCTGAAGGCGTGGCTGGTGTCGGGCGGCGACGACGCGCAGGCGCGCGTCATGTTCGACGCGGCGATGCAGGCCGCGCTCGACAAGATGCTACGAGTCTCGCCCTCCGGCTTGAGCTACCTCGCCGAGCTGAAGTACGGCCGGATCTTCGAGGAGAAGATGGATCATCTGTCGTGCTTCTCCGGTGAGGATGAGAGAAACATGTTTTAAAATTGGTAGCAGCTTTTTTATGGTTAAAAAAGGAGATTATCAATTTGACTATAACATTGTGTTTTTCAACTAGTAAATTTTTACTGAAACGATTTTGATTATTGATGTTGTTTGTTATCATTGAAAGCTGGTAAGGTGCTGGTGCTGTTTAAATTTAAATTACGTGCCATCTGTCGAGTAGTTTTTGACTTGCGACTATGTTAACGATTTTCTCATTTTATTACTTGTCGATGTTGAAATCAGATTTTTTTTAGTAAAATTATTATATTCTTTGAATCCCCATATAAAATTTTCATTTCTTACATTACTATACTCGGAATTTTAATTAGATTCCAGATTTGACAATTTCAGTGTTGCAACGTTATGACAACTACTAAATAGTGTCGTTGCCGAAATTATTCGATACGGAAATGGAATATTTCCGACTCGATTCCTCTCGTTTAGGTATAGTAGTATCTAAACAACTACTACTTTAACAGAAACTAAATATATCACGAAATTAAATATTTCTGAACGCATAATTTAGTTATGACGATTAATTGAGGATATGAGTTTTTTTTAATAATTGTGTGTGAAATTAATAAAAAAATGTGATCATGAGGGAACATGAGAAATAAAGCAAATTGGTGTGTTATGGTTATAGGCGCATGGGTTGCCAATACAGAAATCTATCTCGGCTTTTTTATTATAAATTTTATTTTTAATATAAAAATAAAATATACTTTTTATAGAATAAAGCAGTGGTTACTAATTATTAAATAATTATTTTGAATAAATGTATTTGTTTCAATAAAAAAACTCACTAAATGATTTTAATAATTGGCACACGAATATTACAATATTACAAGTAAGTAATGATTAATTTCACCTTTCTGTGGCAACTGGATGACTAAAAAATTATAATGTGCAATTTAACGTCGAATAAAAACAACCACTAAGATAACAATAATAATAACTCCATTTCTTATCCATTTTCAGGAAAACTATCTTATTTGTGTATTATAAATGTCATATTGCTGCCAATAACAACTGCGTTCCGAGTGGTCCGATAAATATGTTCCGACATTTCATGTATGTGAACGGTGTCTATCTGTGCGTTGCTTTTGCGTACTTTGTATGAAGCTTAACATCTGTATTATCTAGTTTGTAGTTCATATAACCTAATAGCAGGTTATATGACGTGGTATCATTATTTTACAAAATGACAGTAGCTAATGTCAAATGAGGAATCGAATTATAATTCAGAGTATAAAAGCATCTAGGTATTATGTGCCGGTGTTTAATATTTTTCGTTTACTATATAATTTTGAATAAATAACCTTTCCGTATTGTTCTCTCATTTTTCTTATATTTTATTAAAACACATTATAATAGACATATCGAGTAAAGAAAAATCGAATAATCAAAACATCGTTCGTAATCGTGTGAGTAACCTATTATTGAAAAGCTGGCAACATAATTTTGAAAAGTGACATTAGCTTATGTCAATTTAGGAATCGAATTAAAATTCGGAGTATAGGTACAACCACACAGACAGACCAAATTACATACTGATATGGGATCTATTCTTTCAAATTTAAACAGACAACGGTCGTTATTCATGTATATGCGGTGATGCCATGTTCCAGGCGGCATGTTCGCGCTGGCGTCCACCACGCTGGAGAACTCGATGTCGGAGCGGTACATGGACGTGGCGCGCAAGCTCACGCACACCTGCCACGAGAGCTACGACCGCTCCGACACCAAGCTCGGCCCGGAGGCCTTTAGGTAGGCCTGCTGCACACTTGTCGTTTAACAAATAGATGTTCTGTGAAAATGTGACATTGTGAACACGCCTATGGTAGTGCTTGTCGTCTGGACCGATATAAATTTTGTAATTGGTGTCAAACTTTATGGCCCTGGTAAATTTTGAACAAAATGCTGCGCAGTACGTATGTACTTATTGGTCGTGTGTTGTTGAAAAGCGGACGGCGTGAGAAAAGATCGAACAGCATGTAGGTACCGTATCCATCGCCACCACCGCTCACCACGATTGTATCTGTGAGATTCACCTCGTAGGTAATTTAAAAGTTCCATTAAGTTTGGCATGATAATACTGGTCCATCAATCAATGTAAGTGAATTTGTTACTTTTGATGTTGTCTCTGCCTTTACTCCAAAGTAGTTTATAATCGTTGGCTGTACAGCTCTATATTATATTTATTTAAGATGACCACAAAACACCTGAGGTACTAATAGAGAGCTAACCATTAGGCCAAACAGTATAGGGACTCTATTCATTGTCCCTTTCTAACTTCACAATACAGCAAGAGATGCAAACGAACATTTGTCCGTAGATTCACGGGCGCGGTGGAGGCGCGCGCGCAGAAGAGCAGCGAGAAGGTGTACCTGCTGCGGCCGGAGACGTTCGAGTCGTACTTCATCATGTGGCGGCTCACCAAGGACCAGAAGTACCGCGACTGGGGCTGGGAGGCTGTTGAGGTACTCACGATTGTGGTATTATTGTTTTGTATAGGATAAGAAAAAGATTGTATAGGATTAGAAATGTTATTTGCGAATTTTCACAATTTGTGTAATGAAATAAGTATAATATATTTTTTATTTCAATTACATACTAATGTTTATTTTTTTTATTTTAACTTCTTAAGTGAAGAATAGGAAATATGGAAAGGAAATGTAGGCTAGGCTAGGATCATAGTTTAGGTAATTCGGCTATCTGCTATATTATGGTATGCTAAAAAACTTTTAAAATTTTCTTAACTATAATATATTTATTACTTTTAAATAATGATTTATTATACAACTTATATTTTATACTGATACGAAAATATTGACCGACACCACTCACTATCTAAATAGTGTAATTCGATATGTACACGTGTCTGTCCGTGTCGGCAGGCGATCGAGAAGCACTGCCGCGTGGAGGGCGGGTACACGGGCATCGTGAACGTGTACCACGCCGCGCCGCAGGGCGACGACGTGCAGCAGAGCTACTTCCTCGCCGAGACGCTCAAGGTAATGCTGCGTTATTTTGTATGGGAGCAAGGTGGTTAACGAGTATGCAGCCACATATGCGTTGCTGTTGCTGCCGTTGAGGACTAATAATAATGTAATAGACTCCACGTCTTTTTATCCGGAATGTATTATGCTGATATATTATTACACGATAGAAATAGTATCGTCTCGGGCGGTGATACTTCCCCGGATGAACTCTAGGCTCTTACCAATTATCCATACCACCTATCCATCTTTGTCTACAGTTAATCTTGTAGCTTGTTTTGCATTCTCTCGATATAACAATTGTACCTAGATGTATTATACCTAATAATGCAGCCTATTTCGTGTTTTCTTTACGGATAATAGTGGCTACGTATGATACTAAAATGATGTATAATATATGGTATGTCATAATACACCTGCTGAATAAATCGTAACTTACACCCAAAGACATCGCTGGCACGCAAAGAAAAAAGAAAGTACTGACCATAAAGCTTTATTTGTGTTCCTCACGGTATAGGTAAAGGAAATAAAAATTTAGATGCGTTTACTTTGACACAGGGAAACATATTTACTTTTTATTAACTTAAAATATAAATCATTGGAAATTATGAGACAGGAGTGTATAAACGGTTATATGAATAACTATCAGTAAATTAAAATAATTATGTTAACATGATAACATAATAATTCCAGTACCTGTACCTGCTATTCTCGGAGGACTCGTTGATATCGCTGGACGAGTGGGTGTTCAATACAGAGGCGCACCCCTTCCCCATCCGCGGCAAGAACCCGCTGTACAGGGAGGCCAGCAGGTACGCCGCCCTGCCCGCGCCCAACGACGAGAACAACCTATGAACGCGCCGGTAAAACTTGTCACTACTTGTGTTGCTTACTGTAAGGCCTTTCTCACACAACGCTATTTGTAAGCGACTAGGATGTTGTCAAAGTAAAGAAGCGACGCGTCTACGATTCGTCTCCTGTCAGTAAACAGTGTCAGATACACCGAATTTTGGATTGTGTTGTAATCGCGTAGCTAATAAATAGCGTAGTGTGAGAAGAGCCTAATTCATTTACGACTAGTAACGTTAAGGTCTGCGCTCATTACAGCAACGCGACAACCGACAAACTCAAAAGAAAACATTCGGTCATGATCTTTATGTCTTGGCTATTACGGTTGTAATTTAAAGACGCACTACTCGCCACCCACTTCTGACCAACTCCGATCCGACGCCAAGCAGAGAATCGAAATTTAACTGTAACTACATAAAGATCATTTTTTTCAAGTTTTCAAGTTTGTCGGTTATCAGGTTGTTACCATGTGCGCAGTCCTTTATCAGTTTTGTCGCTATCGTGTATGAGTATACTAAACTTGTAGGTTGACGAATTGTCGATTGCGATCTCCCCTATCGATCGTTATCGAGTTTATCGAATGTAATCGAATATGTTAGTCGATCGATTGGTTGTTGCGAAATCAGATCATAATCACTATTTATCGATCGCAATCAGATCTGTCACATGCAAATTTTATCGATCGGAACATAATTTATCGTTCTTAGAGACTCAATATTGATGAAACTGATATGATGTGACCTTACGTATGGCAGACTGTAAAACAGTTAATTGATCTAGACAACGATAATATTATCTATTGGTGACTCAGCGTGTTAAATATCTACTTATGACGTTGCCATGGCAACATGAGTAATGGATATGGATATGCACTTGGAGCTACTTTTATTAGCGTTGTCTAGTTAATAACTACTTATTAATATTAGTAAATAGTCGAAACAGTTACAGACTGTTTTGTCAAATTAATACGGCATCTAACATTTTTAATAACAGCTAATTATTAAATGAATAAGCAACCGGAACCAACGTCCTAAAGCGGTCTAAACTCATTTTGTGTATGTCGACGATTTATAAATATGTCGTTTCATTGAGTCATGCATTTTTGATCTAATTTCCACTTTCTGCAAATTGCAATATTTTATTGAACCATTATTTCGATTTTTGCTTATCGTGATGTAAGTTAATAATGGCGAAAATTACCGGTGATGGTGATGTATTTGTTTGATATATGTATACATTTTATAGATGTAATGTTATATACTGCCAAAATTGAGGGAACTCATGTTTTACTATCTCTCTCTCTCTCTATCTCAGTACAACAATCCGAAGTAAGAATACGGTACCATTTTCTCTTTGCTATAACAAATAGTTATCAAGCCAGGACTATATCTACTTAAATTGTCCATGGGTTAATAAAATAGTGCATTTTGCTACAAGACTGAGATCTCACTACGACGGACCCTAGGCGACTGTAGTTATCACACTGCCTTGTATATAATACGACGGATTATGTATGCTACTGTTTGGAGTTGGTTATTGCTAGATATTTAGACACATAATGATAACGATATTTGATAACGTCCTGTATTAGCGATGGATAGCTTAATTATTGTTTTTTTAGGTCAATGGTAGGTAATTGTCGAAGGGACTTCGATGTTTAGTGAATAAATATTTATTAAAATAACTGCTTATTTATAATAATGATTCGTAAATAAATTAGCTTGTCTCAGAACGACGACACAAGTGTCGTAGCGTGTACGTGTAATAAGATATAACAATTTTTATATTAAGTACTCGATAAATTATGTAACCGAATTGTGAAGTAGCTAAAACATATCTTATTTATAAACAGATACGGTTTAGATTTAATCCATTTTATGTATTATTATATACAATTTCACTTACTAATATTGTATGATTGGATACTACTTCGTGACGTAATCTGACGATTGGATAGGAATTTGCTGAAGTAGAGACTATAGAAATATTATTATTTACAATAAGTATGGATAATATTCATCAGAAACGCAGGGCTACACAAGTGTTACATTAAAATACTAAATTAATTTTTATTATTCCAAATTTACATTTCGTACATAATAACCTAAAGTTTTATAAGATTTTTTAGGGACTCAAACTAACATTTACTATAATTTTAACAATCAAGTATGTATAGAAATCTCGTCTGTACTTATTTGGATAAAACTAACGTTATGACGGTTATATGATGTTACATAATTTGCATTTTTATTGTAAAATGTCATAGAGCAAGATCCCAGGGCCGCCAGACGTCACGTATTTTCTGACGAAGGAAATGTGGACGATTGAGTAGTGTTAGTATGTACTAAGAACGCATGCCTACCTGCTAGCTTGCTCAGACGGCCAATTTTCGGGTATCAGGTAATAAAGGTACATAAAAACATTACTTACCTCACGTAAATTCTCAAAGCTGATTTTTACGTATATTTTAGGCAATATCCTTAAAAATAAGTCGCCAATACTCCCAGACACTTTCCGTCGGCCGTTTTGCTTTGCAGACGCTTTAAAGCTCCCAAATGTATTAGAGTCTCCAACGCCTGACTCATTTTAATTGCACCAATTACACCAATCACGCATTGCGTGAGATGCGTAAAGCAAATTGGTGCAATTAAAATGCGTCAGGCGTTGGAGACTCTAATACATTTGGGAGCTTTAAAGCGTCTGCAAAGCAAAACGGCCGACGGAAAGTGTCTGGGAGTATTGGCGACTTATTTTTAAGGATATTGCCTAAAATATACGTAAAAATCAGCTTTGAGAATTTACGTGAGGTAAGTAATGTTTTTATGTACCTTTATTACCTGATACCTGAAAATTGGCCGTCTGAGCAAGCTAGCAGGTAGGCATGCGTTCTTAGTACATACTAACACTACTCAATCGTCCACATTTCCTTCGTCAGAAAATACGTGACGTCTGGCGGCCCTGGGATCTTGGACTATCAGTGCGATTTTGTGTCGCTGTCGCACTTGTGAAGAGACCTTTACTTCATACTTACGTCATAGTGCTATTGTAAAGTAACTCTTTTATAACTGAAATACGGTCGAATTTTGATCACAGCGAGCAGAGCGCCCGCCAGATGTATTTTGGTCAGTTTAGTATGTTATTTAATACAAGTAAGCTCCTCTTTAACGTTAAATACAATGTGAATGATATTATTATTTTGAATATTTCATTATAAGTAAAATTTTCTTGTTGTCTCATTTCTTATGAATTCAGATTCCTTGTCTCATAAATCATACATATATAATTTTTATATCTTCTTCCATATTCTATACTTATAATTTAATTTGATTTTGTATGTTTGTCTTATTTATGTACATGAGATTGTTTTAACATCTTATCGTTCTCTACTAGTCTAGTTTATTATTATTAATTTTCCTTACACTTCTTATGTCATTTGTAAATTCTATCAATAATAATATTATCCCCGAACTATCAACCACACTCAAGATAAAATGGGCATTATTGTGTACAACTAGCACAAATGTAATAATAAACTGTATTAACCATGGAACCATTTTATACATATATTATAAATAACAACCTTTACGCCCAGAATAGCGAAAGCTGTGCCCTGGGATTATCTGAAAAATATTATCAATAAGGTTCACAATACTACATCAAACTCGTTCACTTGAAATATAGTTATATACTCATTCATGTCAGTTTGGATCATTCGAATAACATTAGGGTTGTAGGTAATTAGAATTGATATTAAATTTTATCGTTACTAGTTAAATTTGTTTCTTCACTTGGATTTAGTTGAAAGTTATGGTCATATATTTGAATATTAGAAATTGAATATACTAAATTGTAAAGCGGTTGGTTGGTTTTGAAGTATATATTATTAATTTATCATTTTGTGTTAGGTTAGGAACTGCGATCGGTCTGTGGGGTAATGCATTTTGGTTGTATATGGTGCGTGGCACCCGTTTTGTAAATCAATTCAGTTTTTTTAGTAAATCATTCTGATCAAGCAATTATATAAGCAGCATTAAAGCTCATGGAATGAATATTTCGAAAATTTTAATTTTAATTTTAAAATATACATATTGAATAGTAATTTATAATTATTAAATCTATTTAAGTTAATTTAATTCCGTTCATTGTTGATCATGGTTACTTTTAAGTGATATGTTGTTATGATAAGTAAGTTATACAACCTTACATATCTGAAATGTAAAGTATGTAAACAAATGACGATGTCATTCTAATAAAAGTAAAAAATAAAATTTATATTGGCCTATACTACATGTGATGCTTCGTAAATATGTAGTAGTTTACATTCTGCTTCATAAGCACAGATAACAATTGTACTACAGACTTTAATACGTTTTGATTAATTATTAACATTTGGTTTTGTTACACTTCTTCTTAAACATTAAAACTGATGTAACATTCCTTTTATCACAACCTTATGTGGTAGATATTATTATTTTTGTGCACTGTTCGTTGTATAATTGAAAAGCTAATGGTAACTAACGTGTTACGTAATTATATTTAACAAAGAATAACATAGAGAGATAATCTTATCTCTCTCCTAGTTTTTGGAAATATTTTGTTAAAAAAATATTCGTCTTTAAAATTTCTCTGAGATTTATTATTATTACCAAACCCATTTCAAATCAAGTAACGACATCAGTCTGCTGATATTAATAATTTGAGTACTACACAAAAATATAACTTTAATAGTATCAACAGAACGAGAAATTAAAATACATCTCATCGAATCGTTTCATTGGAATCATGCGAGCGATGAAGATTCAGTTCATATACCAATCTGGTAGTGTAGTTTTTTATGTCTGTACATTGTGTATATATTAGTGTAGACTCCGATAGATAGACGTATGTGTGTAGTACCTATTGTTATTTTAAATTAAGAGGTGTGCGTGCGTTTATGTAACTGTTTGATATTAATTTTGTGATCTTAATTTTTTCACCTTTATACTGTTGTAATATATTTCCGTATCTATCACACGGTAGTCACAAACTTCGTGAATGTAACCATAACATCAGTGTTTGACACGGCTTTCTATTGTGCAATTAATTTTTTATAAATATCCATCAAATGATGTAATGATGTTGTATATTCAATGAAGTATTTAATTTTATGTAAATGTATATAATGTTTTATTATTATACAACTGAATGTAATAGACCCCTGATTTAAAGGTTATGGTGTAGGTAATTGGTAGGTATATTTAATTTGTTATTCGTCTAGCCTACAGTTCCTCGCAGTGATCCGATTGCTATAAGAATGGATTTATTAATAAATTAATAAACTATTTACCGATTACAAAACAAATAGTTAAAATTTTAAAACTTACACTAGATAATTAATTAGTAACACATTTAAGTCAAATCTTCAATGTAACGATGAGTCAAGTTTAGACAATTATATATTAAGTGGCCAATTCTATGATAATTGTAATTGTTGCTGTGTGGAAAACATTATGTATACACGAAGAGTTGCGCTCGACCTAATACATCCATAATACTGTCACACACACAAACCACACACACACACACACACACACTCACACACACACACACACACACTCACACCACATAAACTTACACGTTCCGGATAGTGTGAGGAATTGGGAATATTATTAAAAGTGTATTATGGGCGAGTGTAAATGTCTGATATGCCTGTTATATTGTGTATTTATGTATGTATGAAGTTGTAGAATTTTAACAATTATAATATAATAATGTAAATTTTTCGTTTAATAATAAACCAATTTTGAAAATAAATCGTTTTATCATTCATAGTTTTACCCAGTGAACTTTCATTCTAAGTTATTTATGGAATTAAGGTAGCAAACGACCATTCAGCGACCTAGATCATGACTCAACTGGAAACTAGGATGGCTAGTCAAATTAGCAAATGATGTCGGAACATTCGTTGGTTGGTTTATTAATAAGTGAGGACGGGGCCCATTAGTGGTAGAGAATTATGTTAGCTGTTGATAGTTATAGTCCAGTTTGTAAACTGTTACTAAGAGTTCCGTTCTAATTCGGTCACAGATGCATTGGTGTCCTCGAGGATTGAGATGATCGCTTCTATACATTTTCTTCCGGAACAAAAATTATTGATTCTAACTTAATGCATGTAATGTAGATAGTCTTTGACGGTGAAGCGCACTAACTGACTGAACTATACAATCTTGAATTATGTTAGCTGTTGATAGTTATAGTCAGTCCAGTTTGTAAACTGTTACTAAGAGTTCCGTTCTAATTCGGTCACAGATGCATTGGTGTCCTCGAGGATTGAGATGATCGCTTCTATACATTTTCTTCCGGAACAAAAATTATTGATTCTAACTTAATGCATGTAATGTAGATAGTCTTTGACGGTGAAGCGCACTAACTGACTGAACTATACAATCTTGAATTATGTTAGCTGTTGATAGTTATAGTCAGTCCAGTTTGTAAACTGTTACTAAGAGTTCCGTTCTAATTCGGTCACAGATGCATTGGTGTCCTCTAGGATTGAGATGATCGCTTCTATACATTTTCTTCCGGAACAAAAATAATTATTGATTCTAACTTAATGCTTGTAATGTAGATAGTCTTGGACGGTGAAGCGCACTACCTGACTGAACTATACAATCTTGAATTAGAGACTCCAACATTATAATCTGACGAGAACAATAATAATAATAATTCAAACTAATATTATTACCTATTTGTCTCGTTGAACTTTTCAAAGAAACAAAGTCCCAGTAAATTGTAGGCAGACACATCTGCTTAGGAGCGTTTCGAGGCTAAATAGGTAGTATTGGTATCGTAAGGGCTATAAAGGGGCCGGCGTAACGAAGGCCGCATTCGGCGGCCAAATGTCACGGCGTGATTGTCCCGCGCTAACATTTACAGGCCAATTAGGGGGATCCCGGCCTTGGGATTTTATTGGGGAGTAAAGCTATGTTGTCGGTCACTAAACAGTTATATCTTTCCTTTTCTCGAGAGTTCTGAGTTATTTTATCAGCAGATATCTATTTGTTAGGGATTTCGGTAAAGGAAATGATAACAAGTTTGTCTGTTGAAGAGGTCTTGTCCGTGTAGCGTATTTTCATTCTTAGTACAATAAAACTTTTTTCAATCACTTTGAACGATTTAAATGTTTATTGGTAATAATAAATAATTTTATTATTACTTTATCTATTGTCCAAATTATTAAATACTTACAGCAATAATTTTAACCTGGGATTTTTCAGGGAAACGAGTTTAAACCCGGCATGAACGCACCTTTTAAACATTTTTGGATACCTACTTAATTTTCTTTAGCAAAATATCGACAATGAAAATGACAAATCGACAATAAATAAGAAGATAGTCTCAAAGGTTTTTCAAATTCCTTTTCTCCTGGCTGGCAACGCATCGGTGATACCTCGAGTGTTACTGATGTGTAGGGGCGATATGGTGACAACCGTTGCGATCCTCTTATTTAAGACACAATTAGTTACTGGATAACTAACAGATTTCTTCATAATGAAGCTAAAACATAAAAATTAAAATAAGGGAAATTTTCTACGACGGAAAATTACAGGACAGATGTCGCTTAGTTTTCAACGCGCGATAATCAAATATTGTTTCAATTAGCGCAGCCAAGATGGTTTTCTTTATGGGTTCGGGACGCGCCCTGTCCCCATTCTGCGAGGGTGGTTGTGGTGTGGCTGGTTGGTGGGGTTGGCGGCGTGGCGGGACTGTCGCGGCTTCACTGATAAAGTGACGAACGAGCGAACCGCCGCGCTTGCAACTCTTTGCCAACTCTTTTCAATTCCCAACATTTTTTTATTTGAACTTCAAAAGTTTTAGTTTTTTTTTTTAATTTTCAATTATTCCAATCAATCAATCCTATTTGATCTAAATTCGCACGATAACGATATTTTATTAAAATGTGCGAAAATTAATTTATAAAATCAGTGCAGGTACCGAATGTAAAGAACATCCATTGCTCCAACAATGTTCGGTGCAATTGTCTTCGTGGTGTTGTCAGCAAACAGCTTTATTACAGGTAACATTTTTTAATTATATTTAATTAAATCCATACATGTTTTTTTTTTTGCAAATTATGTCATGACATTGTTTAATTCATACGACGATTGCACATTCTAAGAATAACGTAAACGCCACAAGCCATTCGTGTTATTGCGTCTTCGTATAGGTACCGTGGGTACCTACCTAATACGTATTTAGTAAACTTTGTTTTAATATATTAAATATCTGCGTGCTATCCTATCCTCTTATTTATGTTTTTGAAGTTTTTATTTTTTATTTCTTTACTACATTGAACAACCAAAACAATTTATTTCTTATCGTAAGTTTATCGATGTTTTTAATAACATCACCTTTATAACACGGAAAGAGTGAGGAAACTCAACAGGCAGAAACCTGCAGTTAATTTTTAAAGTTAGGCTTCCAGATGTACAATGTGCCTTCAATCAATTAAGCGGTCTTTTTAATTTGTTAATGATATTATATCTAAATTACTACATACTTGCTCATAACCCGGCGGCTTGCGTCGATCAGCAAAGCTAATCAGTTGCAGGCGCGGTCGGTAGGGTAGGTAGTTAGATGGATGACCGCTAGTAGGTACCTAGCAAAATTTCTTACGGCACGTAAAGCCGTCGGCCCGTCGATCCCGGTTCTTATCGATAGATAGCAGTCGTTAAGCCATGTCGGAAGCCTTCAGGCGGCGTGAAAACTTCTAAGACTTGGGTTGGGTTACTGGAGCAGTATAGTCAAAGTGGAGTTTACGCAAGGCTTCCTCAATGATAAGACGAGACCCGTGCTCTGTAGCGGTACATTAAATGGGTTCAGAGATCTACATAATGCATTCGATTTAACCGACCGGAGCTATTCCTAAGTATAATGCCGGCTCAGTTATATGTAGTATAAGGAATACGACCTAGAAGGTGCATGTAAAAAGGATTGCTAACTGGCCGCATTCTCTAAAACTTATCTTAATGTTATTAAGCAATCAAGAACGCAGCACCACCCTTCCGTTGCCGCCCATGACAATTGCGACCGACGCAGAAGACGACTCACATGGGGACTATGATACCTTCTGTATAAATTCAATCTAGAGTTGTAAAGAACTCGAGTCTTTGAGTCTTTGAGTCCTAAATTTTAAACTCGGTGACAGTTTAACCGTAAGACTCTTAAGACTAGAGAACTCAAGTCTATATGAGCTCTTGAACTCGAGACTCGAGACTCGAGTCTTCTTTAGCGCTCGAGTCCTTTTTACGTGGCGAGTCGCGCTCGAGTTCTTTTCCGCTTGGAGTCTTTCTTTTTAAAGCAGCCAATAAAAGCTTTATTTTGTGAGATGTCGAAAAATAACTTTAGTTATATTATAAGTATAGATATAAATTTTAAATAAATCACTGTCAGCATTTCGAAGAACAGTTTGAAGAAGACTCGAGCTCTTTTAAGACAAGCTCTTTTTAAGACTCGAGTTCTTTTTAAGAGTCGAGTTCAATTTTGGCGCTCGAGTCTTCATGATAGGACTGAAGCTCGGCTCGACTCGAGACTCCGAGTTCTGTTAGTTCACTGAGTCCTAGAAAATTGCGCCGAGTCTATCGAATTAAGACTAAAAGACTCGAGTCCTTTACAACACTAATTCAATCGGTACCTACTAACTTTATCTTAAACAAAAAACAAACTGCTCATAATGACGGGTTGAGCGAGGTAACCTTTACGATCGGATAGCTTTTAGGTCATTTCCGATAACTGTCCGAAAATAAAACGATCACCTTGTTATCGATACTCCGTCATTTAGCAACAACGCAATCGAGTTATGAATAGTGTAGAGAGGTTTAATGTTACGGTTTAAAAATGTTTCTTACGTCGTAAGTCGTAACATCCTTCGATCTTTCTTGGGCGGAAATGTATCTGTTATACCCACGGTGATTAGCTGTGGTTCAAAAGCTTGTTAAAAAATAACAAACACTTGTGGTATTTTATCGGGTCATCATGCCATAAGGTGACACCTTTATTACTATAAATTATTATATCATTGACGGGCTGTTTAGGTAGGTACATTACCTAGCTACAACCCACTAATGGCCCACTACTGAGCACGGGTCTCTCCTCATTACTGAGGAGGCCTAGAACTCCACCACGCTGCTCCAGGTACATTACCTACAGGTACATTACCTACATCATACAAATTTCCTAGGTGTTGGAGTCTCTCCCTAATGTCACAAGCGGCCATTTATGAGCACGGCAAATGCCCCACACTAGGGTTAAGGGACGCAAACCCAGGACCCTTGGAACAGCGATCCGGCGTGTTAACCATTGCGGCATCGCCATTCGGATCGTCATCGTCACTATATACCTAGTATAAAACAAAGTCGCCCTCCGCCTCAGTCTTTCCGTCTGTCTGTGCCTTTCTAAGTCTTCTTCGTTTTAACCACCCAAGGGATTTTGATGCGGTTTTCACCGTTAGGTAGAGTATTTTTCAAAGAAAGTTTATGTACATCGTTATGTTATTTAACTGATAAGTAACAGATCGGACATGGGCTATGTACATTCCCCATTTATTAATTTTTGACCTATCAGTTGTACAATCTGCAATACGTCCATGACGCACCTGCGACTCCCCTCATATTACTGGTTTATGAGCAGTGGTAACCAATCATCGTTAGAAGTTGCTCGTATAATTAATTGCACCTCGAATTTATCTTCAACTGAAATTTTACTTCAATCATTTCCGGGCAAATTAAAACTCAGTGTTGTTTAATGTTATAAAATATATACAGTGTTATTAAAAAGGACTCCCCCCGCACCCGCGGAACCGTAAAGACGTCCGAGCCGTACGGAATCATTTAAAAATCGTAAAAAGTGGTCTCAATAGCTTATGTGTAAATAAAGTACAAAACCATATAATTTAACTACGTATACAAAAGTTGGTGTATAAAACATAAGAAAACTTGCTGTGTAGTGCTTGTAAAAACCTAAATAAATTCAAAGTTTTGTGAGACAAACGGTTAAAAAGTATGAACAGTGACAGTGTTCTAAGTGCGTAGTGTAGCAGTGACTCATGTATCGTTCATTGACCTCGACAAACGACGATTGTTCAACCTCACAGCGACTTGCTATACTTAATTTCGCACAGTCTACGGAAAGTGCCAACAGCGGAATTTGCGCGTACACTGAGATCGAAATCGATTGACCCAAGATCGAATCCCATGAACGCCACTTTTTTCGTTTAATTTTTTTTTTCTGAATAATTTGTTTATAATTGCAAATCAATATAAAAGGACTTAAATTAAATATTATATTAAAATTTAATTACCATTTTCTTTTTCTCTTCATATTTACAAATTATTGAGCATAATGAGTGCCTCACAAAAGTGTGCTGGGTGCAAGGAACTTCTCCTCCCTGAAAGGGAATACCTGCAGTGTGTCACTTGCAAGGCAAAATATGACATACAATGTGCAAATATAAGCAGCCAGTCTTTTAACTCAATGGAGCGAAAGGATAAGTGGAGATGCCCAGAGTGTTTAAGCAAAAATCCAAAAAAAGGAAATATAAACACGCCGGTTCGAAACAGCCAAACGGAAATGGCAGGACTGCACGAGGACACAAATGATCACCAGAATATAACTCACAGATCAAAGACCTCACGGCTGCGTTCACAATGTCCGCAGGGTAGTCCCGTCACACACACTGACTCTTATAATCCCCATAGTGCTATAGTGGATGAACTAAAAATATTTATGACAGAATTAATACACAGTCAAATGGGTAGTATTAAAGAGGCTCTGGAGAACTTGACCTGCACAATGAAGGCCCAAAACACTCGTATAGAACAGTTAGAGAATCGTGTCAACCTGTTAGAGAGCCAAACCAAGGAGATGTCAAACTCGGACGCAACACCATTGCATAATGTAATTGCACAGCTGCAAGCTGACATTGCGGATCGAGATCAGGAGCTCCTGTGTAATGACCTGGAAATAGCTGGCTGCACAGAATCTTCAAACGAAAATTGCGTTCACATCGCGATATCTGTCGCAAAGAAAATAGGTGTGGAATTAGACATAAAAGACGTCGTAAATGCTGAAAGAGCAGGCCCTAAACGACAAGCTGCTGAGGCAGGCGCGCCTCCTCCGACCGCCCGGCCCCTGATCGTACGGCTGGCACGCCGCGCACTTCGAGACGCCGTTCTTCAAGCAGCGCGCACACGGCGTAGTCTCAGCAGTGATGGCCTTCATTTACCGGGACCTATTAGGCCACTATATGTCAATGAACGCCTTACAAAGCACAACCGACATATATTCCACAAAGCGCGCACACTGGCACGCGAAATGAGATTTAAATATATATGGACGCGCGATGGCAAAATCTTTGCAAGACGAGATGAAGGAACGCCACGTTACCGGTTGCGTAATGAAAATGACTTGTCGAGGGTTTTTGGGAAACCTAACGTTTGAACATACTTTGTATCTCTTTCTGCTTTTTTGCGATTTAATGGCTCAGTGTTTAATTAAAATATTTTTATGTAGGACAGATTTATATTACACTCTTGCAACACACACAATCACACGAAACAGTTACTCACATAATACACTTTTACACACAAACAAACCCAACCAAAAGAATCACACAAGATTAATATTAGCAATGTTCGATGTTAATGGCTGATTCAAAGAAAAGCTGTTTGAAATTAGGGTTATTAAACGCTCGATCACTAAACACGGGAAAAGATGAGTTAGGCGTAACTGTAACTAAATATTTACCTGACATTCTAGCTATCAATGAAACTTGGCTAAAAAAAGGAGAAGAGGTACTCGCACCACTAATACCTAACTACAAATTCATTCACAGGGCTAGAGAAGATAAAAGAGGCGGTGGAGTTGGATTCTATATTAGACAAGAAATAAACACAAAAATAGTTAAACATCCAGCTTCCGCACTCGAACAAATGTGGCTTGAATTACAATTACCGGGGTCAACTATGGCGCTGGGCACGGCATATAGACCTGAACATATAGGTGTTACGGAGGCGCTTGATGCTCTTTCTGACTCAATAACCTGTCTGAATCGATGCAATTACATCTGTATATTAGGTGATCTAAATATAGATGTGTCCTGTGCAAATTCAGCAAAAACTATTGATCTCCAACAGTTCTTATATCAACACAGCCTAGAGCAAATGGTTAAAGAACCTACCAGAATCACTGATAGCTCACAAACTATATTGGACCTGGTAATTTGTGACAACCCCACCAAATGCAAAAAAATTGAAGTGATTCATAACCGCTGCTTGAGCGACCATGCAATAGTTCTAGTAGAGTTTAAAATAAAGAGACCTAGATACATTAAACAAGTAAAGCTACAACGGACGTTAAACAATATAGATTTAGACTTATTTAGGAGAGACCTTTTTCACATTCCTTGGAACAGTATACTAACTTTAGATAACGTTGACGAAATGGTAGAGACATTTAATAATTATTTTATACTTCTTTTTAATATGCATGCACCTATCCGTAGAGTAGTGAACAGAGACAAACCCAAACCGTGGATTACGAATATGGTAAAGTTTATGATGACTTTACGAGATGAAGCCTTAATCAAAGCGCAGACTGATAAAAAAGATAGCTCAAAGACCTACTACAAAGACTTAAAAAATTTAGTAACCGCTACCATTGACCGCGAACGAAAAGCGTACTTTAATCATTTTATAAATAAAAATTTGAATGATCCCACTCTTTTATGGAAAAACATCAAAAATACAATACAGCTTGAATCTTCAAAAAATAATTTAATTCCTGACTTTTTAAACGACCCTGATAAAATTGCAGACCACTTTTTGAACTTACCGTGCCTTGACGTGACAAACTTGTCTAAAAATACCCAAAACGTTACTATCACACAGAAAGATACATTTGAATTAAAATGTACTTCTGATACCGAAGTGTTACAAATCATAAAAAATATAAAGACAAAGGCGGCAGGACACGATGACATCGACATTGAAATGATTAAGTTAACACTAGAGGCGACTCTCCAAATCATAACGAATATAGTAAACAAATCCATTGAGACAAAATCTTTCCCGTCTCGTTGGAAAACAGCACTGATAAGGCCTATTCCGAAAAAAGACCCTATAACACAATTTAATGACTTACGTCCCATATCTATAATGCCTGTGCTATCAAAGATCCTAGAAAAGGTTGTACTCAATCAACTATTACAATATTTGGAAAATAAAGACATTATACCTAAATTTCAATCCGGGTTTCGTAAAGACCACAGTACCGAAACAGCTCTCTTACACGTAACAGATGACCTTACAGACGCATCAGATAGGGGGATGAGCAGCATCATGGTCCTGCTTGACTATTCGCGTGCCTTCGACTGCTTGCACCCGGAACTGCTTCTATCCAAATTAGAGCTATACGGTTTTTCCGAAAATGCGTGTCAATGGTTCAGAACCTTCCTTACAAACAGGCACCAAATAGTTGTTACTGATAATATCGATGGGTCAAGAAAGTATTCATCTATTAGGTCAGTTTCTCGAGGCGTACCACAAGGTTCGTTATTAAGTCCGATCCTTTTCGCAATATATACGTCTGATTTAGTACAACAAATAAAGTTCTGCAAATATCACCTATATGCAGATGATACACAAATATACTATTCATTCAATAGTAAAGATATACAGGAAGCCGTGACTAAAATTAATAGCGACTTAGACAATATATATACTTGGTCTCAAGCTAATTCATTGGTCCTTAATCCTAACAAATCTTCTATGCTAATTCTAGGTACGAAAAATCAAATAAAACGAGTGCTTGATTTGGAAATAAAAATAAAAATAAACAACTCCGATGTTCAAAAACTAAGCTCGGCGCGCAATCTCGGTCTTATCCTAGACGGAGAACAGAGGTTTACGGA
Source organism: Hesperia comma (assembly GCA_905404135.1). Lineage (NCBI taxonomy): Eukaryota > Metazoa > Arthropoda > Insecta > Lepidoptera > Hesperiidae > Hesperia > Hesperia comma. The sequence continues at coordinate 4,780,923 of FR990021.1, read as the reverse complement.
ACATATAAATAATAAAATCAGGGCAGCATTTTTAAAACTAAAAACTCTGTACAAAATAAGGCCATACCTTAAAGAAGAGTTACGTTTGCGGCTTTGTGATTCCTTAGTTCTTTCCCAATTCAATTATTGCAGTACCGTTTTCGGGCCAAGACTAAATTATAAATCAGAAAGAGCAATACAGCGGGTTCAAAACGCTTGCATTCGGTTCTGCTTTAATGTTCCAAGGAGAGAATATATAACCCCCTTCCTAAACAAGAAAGGCATTCTTAACATGAAAGCTAAACGGGATCTTCATTTTGCTTGTACGGTACATAAAATAATCTGGAACAAGAAACCGGAATATCTTTTCGAAAAACTTAACTGGGTTAAAGATCACTCCCTTAGAAGTCGTCGGAAAAACATAGAAAGTTTATTAAATATGCCGAAACATAGCACGACAAGGTTTAGAGGTTGTTTCAAGTTTACGGCAGCAAGAATCTGGAATGACTTGCCCCCTCCTTTGAGGAATAAATTAAGCACCCAATGCTTTAAAGCCCACTATAAAGATGCATTGCTTAGGAAACAGCTTGCTGCTGAAAACTTAAAACATGCCTATTGGAAATGCTTAAATTTAAAAGATTTCTTTAAAACACAAAAATAACCCTCAACAATCACTTACGGACACACCACACACACACACACGTCACACATACACACACACAAGCAGAATCATGCGCAAGAGTTAATATAATGTAAATATAATGTAAATTTTAATATAGTTCAGTCTAATATAACCTTTTATTTAATTTCATTTATTGTAATCTAAATTGTTAATTTAATGTAATTTTGTGTTTGATGTACTATTATTATTATTATTTTTTATTATTTAATTTGATGTGATATTTTTTTAATGTGATTATTATTTAATTTAATGTAATTTGAGGTTTTTTTCCTTTTTAATTAATGTTAATGTATTTATCTCGTGCTAATTTAATTTACAACTTGTGACATGTAATTATATAAAAAATTGGCAAAAAGTGTTATATCTGCTGGTAATTGGGGGATTGACTATCTAAACTCCCGCACAACATCCTAGGGAGGAAGGACTGGCTGAAAACCAGCGCTACACGGGAGCCCAGCCCCGCGTTAGCAGAAGCTGAGCCGGCTCCTATTGCCATTTTGTTTCTTTTAAATTATTTTTGGAATACTATTTAATACAGTTTTTATTATAACGATGTCAGTGTAATGTATGTGGATATTTTGGCAATAAACAGATTTTATTATTATTATTATTATTAAAATATCCTTAGAATATCCTCCGACCCAGCCCGTACGTAATCGTCAGCTGTTAGAGAAATGAGGTCTGTGGAAAAGTGCAATATTTTTATTAGCTGTGCTTTCAAGACCGTAAAGCGGGAAAGCGATAGCCGCACGTGCCGAGGCGGCGCCCGGCACTCCCCTGACATTTATCCGCAGTCCATAAAAATAAATTCCTACCAGGGCGCCATGGCAGGCGAAGAGTTGCTTTTGTAAAGGCCTCGCCGCGCCCTCCCAAACCCATTTCGCTCGGTGACGCCCCACTGACCTCTTTGTCATAGGTATGCTAAGTTCATTTTGTCGTGATTTTCATCAGTCTTGTAAAATCTAGGTTTTATGATGGCATTTTTCAGACATGGGTGTGTACATTACGTTAATTAAAATATTTTAATTGAACGTTATTTGTACCTACACAACATGTAGGTATGTATCGTGCAGAGTATGAAATCCCTGGCATTTTCATAGCTTTTCAACACTTTAATTACGTGTAGTACAAATTATAAATAATTAACTACATAATATTATGTATTATCTATATTAAATCTCTCACCAGCTCCCAGGGTTGACTGGTAGAGAATGCCACTTGGCATTAAGTCCGCCCTTTGTATACCTTTAAGCTAAGGTTGCAATAAAGAATAAAAATAAATAAATAAATAAATAAATAAAAAAGAGGTGATTATTGATTATTCTCTTTGTGTTTTTTTTTCATTTAGTAGTTATCTCTGTTTTGTACTTATATCTACTCTTTTCGATTCCGAAAACACACCTCTTAGTTTTCGGAAAACGGTCCCTTAGGTTTGTCCACAGTCGATTCAGTATTGAGATTCTTTATTCATTAGACAAATATTTTTATTTGTGAACGTAAATTGAACCTATTCTGGGAATAGCTGAGAGCCGACAAAAAAAAGTTCTAACATTCGTTACTAAACCTCTCTCTACCGCATTTTATATTATGTAGCTCTGGCCGCAATTATTCCTTCCAGAGTGTAACATAAGATAATATTGTTTAAAATTGTAATTGAATAAAATAAGGACTAAAATTTAATGTTATGGACTCTATATTTTCTTGGCTTAAATTAAATCCGATATACAACGTGGTTACTACCATACAACAATCAATTTAATTTTATGTACCTAATGATTACCTACATAAGCCCCCAAAAAATTTTCAATCAAATACCTCCATTACTTTAGCCACAGCAATTTTTTTCAATATTCAAAATGTCAATACCTACGCTGTATCTATTTATTATTGTAATAGCAGAAGATTGTTGCCGCTCTTGTCAAAAGTGAGTGACCAATATTTAGATAGGCTGTTCTATTTTTTCCTGTATTTTTGTGCTGCTGTCTGTTTGTTTGAAAAAAAAATTTTTTTTAATAAGATGTTCGGCGTTTTTTACTAAATGTAATATGGTCCTTGCATGAAGCAGGGCTCGTGGTTTCATTTATTGTTGAATGGTGGTATCCACCTTGTATATCTAGTTTTGGTATGATTAAGTACATTTTAAACACAAATGAAAATAAGACAGACACAAAAATTCTTTGACAATAACGGAATACTCGAAGACCGACGTCTACCTGGTTATTCTGGATCCAGGAATAAACGGACAGAGTGGAAGGGTCGTGACCTCTGGCTGTCCTGATTCCTGAAAGCCCAGTGACTTGCGTGAGCCGGTGATTAATGGCGTCCATTGTCTTTATTTAGCGGACGCGGACGGCCGGCAAAAGGCCAATAAAATCGGTCATCCCGGTACAGGTAATTGCTTGGTTAAACATTGACGTCATTGGAGTTCTCGTGGGCAATATAGGTGGAAATCAAAAGAAGGTGTCAATTTCGAATTCTTCGTTTGCTTTTAAATGGAAACGCGTCGAATCTTTTGCTATGGAGATAGTTAAAGGGCTCCAGAGTACTTATCTCGAGGATTTTAGATTTTAAATCTTTGTAATTATTTATTTGAACTTAATTTATATATTTTAATGATGATTTAAATAAAATTAGAAGAAAATTCGTTATTTTAAGTAGTAACATACCTAATACAAAATTAATATGGGAAATAAGATACGGAATTTATCATATTTAGAATATTTTTTATTGTGGTTAGTTTGGCCATAACGATTTATTATCATAATTCAACAATAAAATATACGTAATAGCACAGGAGTGCCTACAGTGACGTCGACGTCGGGCACCTCCAAACCTCCGCCATTTATGCTAATGTGTCTGCCACTAGCCACAATGTAAAGACCATCATTAAGTATTTATCATTAAATGATTAAACCTTCGCATATTAATTACATCCATTTGTTGTCCACGATTTATAATCTAATTTGGGTACCTGCACATTACTTTTAGGTATCTAGTTGGGTACCTAATTATTTATTTATTTGCATTATTTCAAAACGTACCTTTAAACTTAGTCATAATTAAATTGGTTGTCTGTTTTTCTCAATTACACATCACGTCAACTTGAATGCACTAACATCAACGTTTATATTTGGAACCAACTTCATGATTAACTTTATTCTTAATTCCAGAAGAATTTAAGAAGACAAACGCAACAGTACCTGCACTTTTTTATTTTATTTTTTAAACAAAATAACATTTAAAACCATTTCAATAAAATTGTCCATTGCCATGATATGATAACTTACCGTTAAACACGTTTTAATCGTTCCAAACATCCGTCCGTCTGAAAGGCATCCAGCGGCCACAATCACCACAATGCGCTGCATGCGACAGAGTGCAGTGACCGCACGCAACTGTTGCAACTTGTGCAGTGTTCGGGACATCTCCACGCCGCCCTGCGAGCCTGGTAGCGTGGCCGCCGGTGCTTGCTCGCCGCTCGGCCCACTTGGCAACCACTAACACCCACTGGCTTACGGACCTTGTCCCTGACTGACCAACTGACCACTCCTACGATGGCCGCGACGACCGTCTTGTTGCTTGATCGTTTCACAGTTCTCTGGCATGGTGGTAAGGTTTTTACTTGTCTGCCAAGTTATCAACGTCTTATAAATCTTGTATTGTTAGATCTTAACCGTGGAGGTTTGTAATTTATGCTTTTGTTGAAGTATCCGTGAGACATCAGGCGTTTCACCATGATCACCATGATCAGTGTCCGAGACATTTCTTAATCTTGATCTCCTATGAACCTAAAAATTAAACGGTATGTCAGTGTTTTTTTTTAACAATGTATTATAAACGTAAAAATGGTACGGTTAGACAACGCGATACTTGAATAATTTACCGTGACTCTCCCTGTGCTGTTTTATTAATGTTGAGGAGTTGCTCTACATAAGCAATACCATCGAGGCAATCCTGCGCCTAGTATCCGGTCATGCTTGTCATAAAACTGCATTATCATTGGAATTTAAAGCAATATGCAAAATTTCAGGACCGTAAGGCAGGGTAGGCAAAGCTTTATGTATGAACGTACCATTTTTTTTATGTACATAATTATATACGTAATGAGGGCATCAAAGACTCCCATTAATATTTTTTATTTTCGTTTTTTTTTTGGAAAATTACTTTGCATTTGCATTTGCACTAATTTTTACGCAATCAAGCTTATGAGCTGAACTGAACACACCGTAGCGGCGTAATATCACTCGCATTTGCTAGTCATAAATAATACCGACTTTTGTAGTCGTAATGTGGAGAGGAGAATTTTTGCTGAAAATTCGCATAGTATGGCCTTCGTTCCTCGTTCTTCCCTTATCGTGAAAATCCACTAAAATATACTGTACAACCATCTCAGATTTTAATTTTGCCATAATTTTCTTTGGACAGAGTTCATCACTGTGTGTCCACTGTTTAGATTGTTCCAAATTGGTCACTGGCGAATGAGGGTGAATCCATGTCTCATCGATGGTTTTGGTACGTCGCGAAAACTGCCTAGAATTGCAAGAAAAGAGCTTTAAACACTCTTTACAAAAGTCTACCTATTGATGTCATTGTCATTGGTCTGCAGTGAGTAAACGCGGCACCCACCGGGAAAATACTTTTCGTGCCCAAATATTCGTGTAAAATATTTAACTTAAGAAGTTAACTTAAGTTAAAAGATTCAAAAGAAATGTTTAGTATCACCGCTATGTCTTTAGCTTCAAAATGCTGTCTTCCCTTACGATTTTATATATTTTTTTTTATCATTTGAGACATGGTTACTTCTTTTGGCCGTCTGCAGTAATGCTAATGGGTATCTTAAAACCTTCATGGGCAGGGTATGAAACTGGCTATCCGCATGTGGACAATGCTCAATGACGAAAAATATTCCCCTAAAATAGTGTCTAGCTTATTTTTAATCTCAGTTGCAATTTTCCGTTTCAACACGTCAACCTTTATCACAGGACGTATTTACATTTTCACATTTTAATAGAGCCGAAATACTATATTACTTTTATTTCTCAGGTTCTATCTAGTTGATAAAATAGGATGATTTCATGCTGTGCTTAGGTGCATAGGTACTCTAGTTAATTAAGACGGCTGTATACTATGGTAATTTTCTTTTATACATATTTATTAGGAATTTTAATGGCTCGTTTCAGATACTAATCGATGGCCCTAGTTGATAGTTGCATTTCAAGGTAAATATTGGTTTTAGTTTTTTTTTTACTTTATTTATGATGATAATTGTATCTGTATTGTATGTATATGTACCTAGTCAAAAATACAACTTTGCTCTTTAAAATTAAGGGTGCGTACAGATTATGTAACATGTTATATAACTTCTGTTTTATAACACGTCCACACTATCTAACATTGTTGTCTAACAGTCTAACACACATATAACAAAACACAATGTGTTTTTAATGACATATCGTCCACATTTATAAAACATGTTATATAACTGTGTTTTATAATAAGTATGTTTTGTTATATAGTCTGTACGCACCATAAGATAAATCAATCGTCTCAATAAAGTGCTGGAACAATAATAACATCACAGGCATCAGGTTTTGTATTTTGTTCCCATAAAGTAAAATTCTATCAACTACAAGCTTAAATAAATTGTATACGCAACGATAATAATTTTAATGCCATTTAAGTAGGTCTGTATGACAAATTCAGTCAAATTGTGTTAGTTTTTCTGTTTTAAATTAGTTATTTCCGGCGTGGTTTCGTACTTATTATATTATATTATCTAAAATAAAAGCCCCTGTATAAGTACTGGTTATAATGCTTTGACGGCGCGGCGGTTAAAATTAAAAAAGATAATTATGTTATTAGCTTTGATGTTTTAAATGTCTAGATGGAACATCGAATCCGCGATAACGTGTCAATATCATTACGCACACATAGACAATAGTCGAAGGTGTAAAACATCGCCTGCACGCACACATGCTTGATAATGTTGCCTGTGATGTTGCCTTGTTTTTTGCAGCTAAACTCGACCATTTTTAGGGTTCCGTACCCAAAGGGTAAATAAGGGGCCCTATTACTGAGACTTCGCTGTCCGTCCGTCCGTCCGTCCGTCCGTCTGTCACCAGGCTGTATCTCATGAACCGTAATAGTTACACAGTTGAAATTTTCACAGAAGATGTATTTCTGTTGCCGCTACAACAACAAATACTAAAAAACAGAATAAAATAAATATTTAAGTGGGCGCCCATACAACAGACTAGATTTTTTTGGGCGTTTTTATACATAATGATACGGAACCCCTCGGGCGCGAGTCCGACTCGCACTTGGCCGATTTTTTTATTGTGGTGTACACAATAAACAGCAACTAGTAAACAAAATGAAACTATATTTTTTTTGTTTTCATTGTAGGGCGATGCTCAATCTAGATATTTAAAACATCAAAGGTTATTAGTATACAATTGAAGCAAGAGGAAAAGGTAGCCCAAGTATTAAGTAAACTAATTCTTCATTATGACTAATTTCAATTTCTATCGGCTTGTATCTCCCTTGAATTATTTTAGGCAGAAGTAAGTCTTTTTATAGTATGCTCATTACAAAACCCCACACATTTTCCTTTTCACGGTGCCCGCTCCTAAAAGAGGGAGATGTTGTACCTCTCAGTCTTACGTCCTTATAGAAAGGACAAGGACCAAAGGACCGTTGACGCTTCCGCCTTCATGTTATCCTGGTTCGATCAGATTGTAAGCTTTCAGGAAAGGAACAGTATGCAAGCGGGCCGCGGCAACACTTTGAATGAACTTAATATTCCTTTTTATATGCTTCCTCTTTCAAAGTATGATATCCTAATACATCTTCGATCTAATTACGCATATCATTATGGCTAATTTGAAGCCGGTTTTTTCGTCTAATTTGTTTTGTGCAGTTAAATGTGAAATAAAATAATTGATAAAAATTAAAACGATTGATAAAAATCAACATAATATTAATTTTATAAATAAACGGTAATCTAGTTTTTAACAATGTCTTTAATTATTTTCTCCAAGTTGCATTAAAATGTTAATTTATGTTTGTTTAAAATATTTATAAAGTTCTTGTTAATGTTTGATCCATTTAGGTACTTTCTACGTATTTATTTTCTTATTACAGATTAATTTAAATTTAAAAACAGTATGAATGTCTCATAGATACATCCTGAAACTAAGGAAACCTGAGAATACGCTAAACAAAAGCTGTAGGTATATTGATGTATATTATAAAACATAATTCAGGGTTATCAATTCACTGTAACTCAATGGCTCAATGGCCAAAGCATTTTATGGTTTCTACTTCAAACGCAGCAACATTCACCCTCGAAAGTAGAGTATGTAGTAGAATGAGCACAGCGCAGACGCGATTCAGAATTGGGCACCGCCCCCGAATGAATCTTCGGCATATTCATTCACCTGTCTCGAAACCAATATAGCAATCTCTATAACTTCGAATTCGTATTATGGGGAATCGATTTCTGGTCAGCACTACCGCCAATGACTCATGTAGCCTTAGTATTTTCCGAACGGTTCGACATTATCGGCAATCACCGATACATTCGATTCCTGGCACTCTTGGCCAAGGAAGCTCAGCTGATATCGATATTATTGTAGAGGGCTAGACAAGCGGGAAAAAAATGATAATGAGGATTTTCTGAGAAGTAAGAAGACGCTGCGCTGTTTTTGTTAACTCTACCTAATGTAGAGTCGTTGTTGCTTGAACTTTTATTACGAGTCGTAATACTCGTAATACAGAAAAAGGAATTGATTGATCATCTCAACACAAATTAACTTACTTTGCATGATATAAAGAATTAATATTTTTGTATTAGACTGAAAAATAATAAAGATACTATTTATATCAGTACAGATGCTTCTTATTTATGAAGGAAATTTTACAAAGTACATAATATACAAATCAGTCTCGCTGATTTGAATTAATTATCTAAATTACTCTCAGTGCTGCTTTTAATGGCCGTTATCGTCATGGTCACTTAACATGATTGTAAAAATATTATTTGAATATTTCATATGTTTTTAAATGTTTACAGTATGCACTGTAAATTTGTTTTAATTTAAAAACTCCTTGAAAGAGAAGGGTAATTTTTTCTGACATATTTTTTTATACAAAAAAAAACCAAAAAATTAATTTAATAATTATTTAAATAAACGACGAAATATATTAATTAAACGACGCGACGGACGTGACGTTTGGATATTTTATATTACGAGAATGTGTAAGCTTGTTAAGTTCAGAAACGACTTGGAAAGGGTCAGAGACGCGAGTGCGTAATCTTTCTTGCGTAACGTTCTCTCTTCCGATTGGTTGAAGAAACTCCGCCCATTGCGTAGGAACCTTGGACTCTATCAAGCCCTTCTTGGCCCTTTTTAATCTCCTTGTACAATCTGCTCTCCTGGTGAATTGTGTTTTATTATAAATAATTTGAAAGGGCTTCTTCTTCTTATTAAATAATTGGATAAACAACTTTTATTGGAATCTGTAATTTGCAAATCATTCTCTCAAAGTGCCTCGCCCTCGTCCACTGCGTTAGAATAGAAGTAAAAAAATACCTGGCTCTTCGTATTTTTGATTGGCATGAGTGTCGTTTTTAGGTAATAAAAACAAAAGCTAATTTGAAATAAAGATTGTGCGTATGAATAAATTAATTAATTACACACAGTTTTCAAACTGGCTGGTGAATAAATGATGAGCAGTTTTTTTTTGTTCACAAAATAATGGGCATGTCACTCCCAATGACTTTGTATACCAGGAAAACAGAAACACGTAAAAGGTTTCCTTAGGTAATGGCTTCAACAAAGACTGCAGAAGAGAGTGTGGGACCTTCATAGGGTTTTTGTTACATAGGTACACAACATAATAATATTACTCGTTTAAAGATATTAGATATGAAAAACTTATAAAGGGCATACCCTGCCCTTCATTCTTCTCTATGTACCTAATATTTGACTCGAACTTCGTCACATTACACTATTCGCATTTATACTTTTAAGCTTTTAACCCTGTAAATGAGTAACGTACCTATTTATTTTTTAGTAATGTTGCTTGGAAACTATTACCTTTTTGTATTTCTTTTTTCTTTCGGTGTAAGTTTGTGCCAGTTTGTTTTGCAAAGAAAATTTCTAAGTAGCAAACATTTAAATTAAAAGGCAGATATAATACATTACCATGTTGGTTATACTATTGGCTTGGTTCTACTATATATAGATGAGTAGAACAATAAAATTGTGCATACTTTGAGTAGAACAATAAAATTGTGCATACTTAGTAATCGCGTTGTAGAAAATAATTAACACTAGAATCCGATATTTAAAAAAATACAAAAAAAACAATGGAATTCATATTAAAACGAAAATGAATAAAAGACGGACATGCGACTTAAGTCCAACTACGACAAAGATGGCCTCAGTTGAATCTCAAGAACCAGGAAATCATGAACCTGAAAATGTAAGAAAGGAATGTTATCAAAGACTTATACATCGGGGAATATAGTCAATATAGCAGAAACTTGAATGTTTTTAACCATTTACAATTTATACGGATATTCTTTTTCTTTAAGATTGATTCATGTATTAATTAAACGTTGTTTGTTTCTAGCAAATAATAGGGACTATCATTACGGCAAAGTATACTCTCATCGTTTATGTTTTTGCCGTTGATTTATTATTGTATACCTACATAAAAACATCGTAGTTAAAGGAACTTTATACCAACGTGACCTTTTACTGGGATTATGCTTTTTTTAACCTTTGACGGCCCAGGATCCAAAACGAAGCTTTTTGCAATGGTTGTGGTAGAGTTTAACTTGTGGAAATTGTCTAATGCAATGAGCACGGAAACGTCACGCCACAGAAAGTGGCGAAGTGTTCTAAAAGTGCAATAATAACTGTATCCCAAATATTTATTGCCTTACGTGTCATGTTTACTTTTTCGTAAATGCGTTAGTACCGAAATTGTTTAAGTGCTCATATACGAGTACGTACTACGTCATTTTGCCTATTTAAGTGCTACCGCATATGGCACCATATATGGTATCATGACTTTGCAATTTTTTTGCTTTCTAATCGAGTGTTGTAAATACGTTGTTACCTAATTACATACATAGAGATATTACCTTTAATGAAAAGTAATTGGTTTGCCTAAAATTAGGTAACATTTAAATGTGTGCTTATTTTTGTGTGAGTGTTCGATGCATTTCCATTGTGGTGGATGAAACTCAATTTCAAGAAAGAAAATCTAACATAATTATCAATTTTTTTCCTTTGATAAAAATATTTTCATAATGAACACAACCTACGCCTTGGCCAAAAGTTTGGAGCACCCTATATGTTTTGCAGGTGCGCAACATTTGCAATAGTTAACATTACCTTTTGTTTAAATATGAATTAGGCGGTATCTAAAAAGGGATTTAAAACAATAGTGTACCCAGTTAGAGCCAATAAAACATCTGCTGCAAAGCATAGTATCCCTTTCGTAATTTCCAATATTTATTTCAGTTCACTATTTCGTGTCGTTGTGTACACATACCGTGATCTAGCGCACTTCTTGGATTTTTTTGTGTTGAGTTGCATTCATTTTGATACAAAATGCCTAAAAAACCCGAACTGTCTCTTGAAAAACGCGTAGAAATTCAACTTTTACATGAACAAGGGAAATCCTAACTTGAAATATCCAGAACTGTGAAGTGTTCGCGCCGAGCGGTCCAACTTGCAATTGAGCGATTCGCCGCTACCGGTACGTACGCGGATAAGCCCAGAACTGGGCTCAAACGTATCACCACTAGGCGTGAAGATCGGAAATTAATGAGAGAGTCCTTAAAAAATAGGAAAAAAAAGTCTTCTGAGCTCGCTGCTGAGTTGTCAGCAGAGAGTAACAAAACAATTTCTGCCAGGACGACTCGTCGAAGACTTCAGGAAGCTTGCTTCAAAGGGTGTAAAGCAAAGAAGAAGCCATTGCTGTCTGAAAATAATAAAAAGGCTCGCTATGCATGGGCCTTAAAGTACCGACATTACACCGAAGAAGACTGGCCAAATATTGTGTGATCCGACGAATAAAACTTTGAGGTAAGTTAGATAATATGAATGTCCAAACGGATACATAAGTTTTATTAAAATGTAAAAAGCTATAATATTATTTTGTCACGATTTTTATAGCTCTACATTTTTGTTTTTTGTTAGGATAGGACTTTGGAACACCTGGTGCTACCTTCGTGCGTCGCCATGTGGGGGAAGAATTTAAGCCGGAGTGTGTGGTCCCTACTGTTAAACACGGCGGAGGCAGCTGATGATCTGGGGCTGCATGTCCGATGCAGGAGTCGGCGAAATGTTTGTGTGTGAGGGCCGAATGGACTCTACAAAATACACAAATGTTTTAGAATCAGCTATATTGCCGTCGTTTTCCATACTTTTTGGTGATACAAATATGGAAGAAATAAAATATCAGCAAGATAACGCGCTATGCTATAAATCAGCTCACACGATATCGTGGTTTCGTAAAAATTCGATAGAGCTCTTAGAATAGCCTGCATGGTCGCCGGACCTTAATCCAATAGAACATTTATGGGGAATTCTAAAACGTAAGGTCCGGCGCCACACAATAACAACTAAGGAAGAGCTAAAACGACAACTCCGCCAGGAATGGAATGCCATTACTCAAGCACAATGCAAAACTCTTGTAGTCTCTATGTCAAGAATAATAGCTGCTGTGATAGCGGCAAAGGGTGGACCCACAAAATATTGATTTTATTTTAAAATAAAGAATATTTTAAACTAACACAAGTTGTTTCATTGCATTCAATACAAAACTTTTTTAGAAATTCAAATATCATTGGGGTGCTCCAAACTTTTGGCCAAGCACTAAGTTAATCAATGATATTGTTTTCAGTTTTTAACCGTTTTCCTTTGTTTTCATACAATTTTCACCCGGCACCAGATATGGTTTCGTATGCATTGAGACAATTTTCTGTTTGGACAAATATGGTTTAGTATGCATTTAATTAAAATTTTACACTGACTATAAAATACACGATATGACTATATCTTATATTATAATTGCTTTTTACAAAAAAAATAACCGACTTCAACCTTGATAAGCAGAGATAACTCAAAAACTATTCGTCAGATGGCGCTCAATTCAACATGTACGTGTAAACTTCTCGTCACTACAAATTAATCAAGCCCAAACACTAGATAACTGCAGTAAATCGTTGAGGAGTTCCCTCGACAGCTTCTCGGCTTCATCAGATCGACTCCAGGCTTTCATGAAATGATAGCGCTTTAATGTACTCATGATAACATGAACAAACACACTAGTCATCCATACAATTTTCGAAAGTTGCCCTCGATTTCTCCGAGATGCCATCATCAGATCCTGGTGATCCTTGTAAAAGGACCCCACTGCGCATATCTACTTTACAACAAAAAAAGAATTATCAAAATCGGCCCATAAACGACGAAAAAATCGCTGAACAAACATAAAAAAAGCATATGTACGGTCGAGTTGAGAACCTCCTTCTTTTTTGAAGTCGGTTAATTAAAACTGTTATATACACGTTCTTTTGTTTCTGTAGAACATGGTTTTAATACCTTTTTGGCTAAATGAACCTTCTTTACTTTTGTGGTAACTTTTATGGTAATTATAGAATATCCCCTTCCTACAAGAAATAGACTCCGAAGATGAAAATCTGGCAATGATTGTGCCAAATTGAAGATATTTAGTTATGCCAGAAACAAATGATGACAGTCCAGAGTACACAATATCACGACTTGATACACTTAACAATAATAAAAAGTCAATATACCCTCAATTTAGTAAATAAGTCGTTATATGAAAAACATGAGGGTATGCACATGATTTGGCTGTATGTTATCCATATTTCCTGGAAAAGTTTAATTACCAAGAGCTGGAATCACTTTCTAACTCCTTTCGACTTCATTTTAGACAATAATATTTATTTATTTTGTAGTATTTATTTTATTACTTTCTTATTGGACTCAATGCATACGGAGACATATTTATGGCTGAGTATTTTTTTACGTGAATGCATAGAAAACCATATGTGGTTTTGAAAATAACTTAGATTTTTTATTTAATATAGATATATATATTTTAGAGTAATAAAGAGTTTTACATAGTTAAATATTTTTTATCCATCTCCTTCATAATTCATGCAGTAGAGGGTTAAATAGTATCTAATATGTAGCGAAAGGAATTTTGTCCCGATGAGGAGTCCTGTGACCCCTCTCTCTTTTTTTCCTTTTTACCCTGAAAGACAAGCGCTCTTTCCGGTCTCTTTCCGGATGTCTCCGATTTGTTTACCACGTTAGATAGTGTACGTATCGAAAAAATCGAGAATAATCACAGACTTTCGAATCTAAGTTCAAGCGATAAGTTCTTCTGCATGTTTAACTTAATCTTAAAAAAAAAAAAAAAAAAAAAAAGATTAAAAAGCTGCAATCATTTTTTAAATTATTTTTTATTATAAGCCAGTGCTAAAGCCCTTTTTTGATGCATTTAAAGTGGATCGTTAGAAACATTGGAGTAAAATTTGTAATTTAATAGATGCTTTGAAGAAACCTGCCTCTTTATATTTACTAAAACACTGAGCACTTGACGATCTGGAACCAATGACGCATATAAAGGGAGCAGATGTGACAATAGCCCTAAAATAGCGGCGAGCACTAAACTACTAAGGATACGAGACGCAAATAACGCACACAACACAACCCCCGCGTCCTAACGTACGCGGGATACACGCATACATCGGGAACACCCTTAATCCAGTACGAGGGGATAGCATTGCATATGTGCCGTTCAGGTTCCTTTTACCCATGTTCTCCTGGTACATATAGCCCACATGCTCAACCCTTTCAAGCTCGTGGCCACACACATGGAATGTACGAACGTTTTGTTTGAACGGTGACTAACTATGCTATTGATGAAATTTCTGAGTACCTGAAACCGGAAATTAATATTATGTAATAAAATATTTTTATAGTAGGTAGTAGTTAATTACCGTTAAACTTGCTCATATAATTACAAAAAAACTAAGTAAGTTTCTTCCTTGAGGCAAATGAGACAACAGTCTGTTGGAGGTATTCTTTAAGCAGACAGGTAAGGTATGTGTGTAGAAAATGTCTTTACCAACTTTTGTAATAAACTTATAAAAACTGTATTAAAAACTTATTAATTATTCCTCATAGCCTAGCTACAGCCCACTAATGGCCCACTACTGAGCACGGGTCTCTCCTCATTACTGAGGAGGCCTAGAGCATACTCCACCACGCTGCTCCAATGCGGATTGGTGGAGATTCCTCATAATACTTATTTAATTGGCCTTTATCGATTTAGGCAACATTTTGTGTTAGTATGAGTGAATTGGTGCATTCATGTTGTACAAAGTAGCAATTTTATACGACTAACGCGACGATGTTACCTCATCATACATGTGTACACACACGAATTGCGCCTCTGTTTATTGAATGAAAACCACCTGAACACAGCTGAATACTCCGCCGCCGCACACGCCCCAACGACGCAGTGACATGCGTCAACAACGACCAATGCACCAGGAACACAGCCGCTACGAGAGGTGCATTTATTTGTACACATCGGCAAGTGCGTCCATTAAACGAGGCCTACTGTACCTTCGCACTCCTTTTCACTCATCATCGATACAATGCAATGTGCGATAGCGACACCAAAGGGATGGGGGAGATCTTAATATATCGGACTGTTTCTCTTCGTCCATCTCAGTCTCTCACACGAATGAATGAATCGAGCAGAAAATACTCGTAGCTACGAGTATAGTTATTTCTGATCGTCATCGGGCTTGCAACATTTAACTGAGATGGAAAACGTCCAAAATTGAACCGTAAACACAACGGATAACCACGTGTGTCTTTACATTCTACATACATTGTTAAAAAATGTGCGTGGAACAATAAAATAAACTACATGCATAATATTAAGACTCACGATTAATTAAACAAGAATGATTTTTACATTTCCCATATACCTACGTGTTTTCCTGTAATTTTTAGTTTTAATTTTTAAACAAATAGGTATGTACTGTTTAAAAATATCTTATCAAAAAATTAATATAAACAAAAACAATTTAATTACGATGAACATTTGTTCGCTGACGATGAGGAATTAATAATCTTCGGTACATAAATAATATTGTTATTATGACTTAATATCTTTCGCATAAAGTCTAGTTTTATCTGTTAACTTGCGTCTGTGAAAATACGTCAAACTGCAACCTTCTTCTACGTAGTAGTCACCTAATACTTCGTTTTCAGGCTTCATACACCTTCTACATATTTGGTGCTCCTAGTACTACAAATACTGTAGGAAAACTTTTGAACTGTTTAAATAAAAAAAACGTAGAGAATGTTACGAAGAAATCCGATTTGGACAACTTTAGCTGGGTATCTAAGCAATGTAGGTAATGAGTAATGGTTAATTTTAACATGTCTCCCAATGACTTAAAGAAAGTGTGATTAATGTTTTTATATAAATGAAAAACGAAACATGAAAAATTCACAAAACATTGTTACACCACCCAATGTTGGCGTGTTTAACAATATCGACGGTCAATAGATGATTTCTACCATTTTGTAATTTCCTTTCAATAATTGATATGTCCGGTCTATCCTATCCCACTTTAATACCATACATTGAATTATGAGGAACCATTCCTCATTATCTAGTGTGTTAGAATTGCAAATGTTTAAAAATTGTACTAAATATTTAATGAAGAAGCTTTATTGTTTAGTGTTTAGTGAGTATTGTACTCTTAGAGACTTAATCCAAAAAAACCAAAATATTTCTACGCACTTTAATAATGATTAAAGTGCGTAGAAATATTTGCGTAGAAATATATATAGAAGTGCGCTGATTTAATAATGTTGCAAAAAATTTGTAATGCGTCAGGCCAAGTGTACGTTTCGTAAAGACTCTATGTAGAGACTCGTCATGCCTATACTTAATTCTTAACCACTATTATATCTATAATTATTTCCTTTTATGTTATTTCATTCGTTCACTAATAATAAAAAAATATATCCAACCGTCCAACGAAATAATTTTGGTCTACTTTATAATTATAACACAGAGTAGAACAAATAGAGAGAGAGTGAGAGAGAGTATTACCACAAATTAGATAATATTACAAAGTTCAAAACTATTTTTCTCAAATACTAAAGTCATATTCAACTGTTTGAGGTTTTAAAAATATAGCATACAAAAAACATCGGCCAAGTGCGAGTCGCACTCGCGCACTAAGGGTTCCGTACCATTATGTTTGACGAGACAGAAGGTCGAGCGGGTAGTTCTTTAGCATGATTTCATACTATTTTACTCTGTGTAATGTGTACTTTCCTTCCATGTAGGTTCTCTGGTCAAACTATGCAATGTGGGCTTCTTTCGTCAGGACGTCAGTTCAGGATATCAAAAGAAACACAGGGTTCTGAGCCATTCACACACCACCAACTAGGTACTTTATTCAATGATCTCTTGGCTCAATATGAATACTCGGTTTTGGGTTTACTTTGGCATGTTTGATTTACTTAGCGATATTACGATATTGATCTTATCGATCGATCCATTCGCATTCGCGGTCACACGTTATTTATCAACAACTCTTGAAGATTCACGGCTTTACAATTAATAAGGAACTTTTACAAGAACAAGATTACGATATTCATTTCTTTTCCATTATTTTCTCTAATGACAGCTCAACCGCGCGCCACCCCGCGCCACAGATTATCGATTCGCTATTGATCATCGCCTACCACAGATTAAATAGCATCAAACCAGTAACATGGATTTACTATCTCCGACATGTATAAAAACGCCAAAAATCTGCTCTGTTGTATGAAAAGCCTCACTTAAATAATTAATTGTTTTATTGTAGCCACATATTACGTACAACGCCATCTCTTGGACCGAAAGGTAACTAAACTGTCGCTGAGGCGTCATAGGTATGGGCGCCCCCTTAAATATTTATTTTATTCTGTTTTTTAGTATTTGTTGTTGTAGCGGCAACAGAAATACATCATCTGTGAAACTACATTACGGTTCATGGGATACAGCCTGGTGACAGACGGACGGACGGACGGACAGTGAAGTCTCACTAAGAGGGTCCCGTTTTACCCTTTGGGTACGGAACCCTAAAAAATTTCCTAAAGCAACATCTATTTACAATTTTTTAAACTAATGTTATTGTATCGGTTGTTATTCTTTCTAATGATATTTTGATATTTTTACAGTGTTGGTATTTTCGTAATATTAAAATTACGATGTAAAGTATGGCATTATGGCAGTGACATAAAAAGGTAAGGTATGAATGGGAATAAAAGGGTCATAATATGCCCGAGATACAAGAGGCTATTTTCAAGCGAGGAAGGCAAGTTAGCGCTAGCAAGCTAGTCTGGCTTTTTGTACACTTAGGACTACCTTCTTTTTTAGGCTGCTAGTAAAGTAGTGAGAAAGCTAACGGCGCAAGCCAGGACAGTTACGTCAATGGATATTTGCAATAGATTTCAGTGGATACCGTGAGTTTTGCCAGCGTGTTATTCTATGTTGAAAAACTAATCTCATGTAGGTATCTCGAGCAATATGGGCACTAATAAAAAGGTTTTTATTTCCCCCTCGCTGTTTATGTGGTGCATTATTATCCTAGTGTCATTAAGTAGAACTAACAGACGTTCCTTCCTACCTTTACGATCTTACCTTTTCATGAAATCCTGGTGAAAAGTGACGTCACGGATAATATCAATGACTATTTCGCAGTGTGTGACCGTAAGTAATTCTCAACGTTTATTTACGTTATGACGTTTTTACTTTTGGGGCGTATGGGCTCATCCATGCATCAAACATTTTGTGGTGTTTTACTAACAAACAAACATCTTTTGATTCTTTTGATAATTGATTTGAGTTCTTCTAAGCTAATAGTCGAACTTAGTTCTAATGTCCATAATTATGTGAAAATAACGTTTTCTTCGCTTGTATGTTAGCCTAGCTTAGTAATACTATTTATTTTTATTAATTTATAATTTTAGAAGTGCAACACAGTAAAGTTAAATCAATTTAATCGTTTGATAAATAGTTTATTAATTTATAAATTAATTTTTATGGCAGTTTTATGTAACGTAGTTAGTGAAGTTCATTTGTTATTCTGTCTAGAAAACGTCTTTACCAAGCAAGTGAAGTGAATGAATGTTATTAATACTATAATTATAGGTAGGTAGGTACCTGAAAACAAGCTTTACAAGCAAACGGGCTCTCGAAGTGAATGATAAAAAAACAAAATGACAAAAAGGGTCGTTCCCGCCTTCCAACGACCACCGTCCTCATTGGTCTCTTTCACTGTGTGGTATGGCCGTGGCCCTACAACGGCCCATTGTATGCAAGTCACGCAACGTTGTACCCTACAGGGTATTTTAGTAGTCGACTACTGTCAGGAGCTTTCATCTTCTCACAACCTATAAATTCCTGGTATCAAACGGGGGCATCGCATTGTTTTCACGCACACGCACTTTTTGTAAAAAAAGTTGAAACAATTTATGCGTTTAATTGTTTTATTAAAAGCGCAGTTCGGCTTCGGTCTGTAGGGAGAGTAGGGACAGCATGTTAGTTAGTTTACTACGAGCGATGGCGATGGAGAGCTATTAAGTATGTGTGTAGTGTGTACGCAATGGTACTTTGTTTAAAATTTTAATACGATATACATATGAATTTGTTAATTAAATTAGGTTTAAATACAAAACATACAATAAATAATACCTACATTCAGATAAAATTTTTCATGTAGAAAAAACAGACGTAATTTATAACTTGACTTATTTTAGAAATGAGGTACCTACTTATTATAATAATTACGCAGAAATACCTACATATTATAAAAATTTTGGAAATGATCGCTGGTCAACAAGTCAACATGGAAGATTACATTGAGCAAAACTATTACAGGGGGTCATTGTTAACGCATTAGAACCCAAAAAATATAATTATTTATACAATGTCTGTTTGTCCGTGATGATGTTCGTGTTTATCTCAGAAACGGCTTAATAGATTTAGGTGCGGTTTTCACCAAGCTAAAGTGGTGAAATTTACTTAAATAAGATCGTTTGTTTTATTTCTTTAAATAAAATTGAGTCACTTTAAAGAATCACGTCTAATAATTTCGTTATTTGACTACTAAGCGACTAGTTTTCCGAAACGAAATTCTCAAGTCTTGAAATACTAATGTAGGTAAATGAACGATAAATTCGTCCGTAACAAAGTAGGTCAGCCAGTGAGGGTATATATCTGTGGCTACTGTCAATTATTTAATTAATATTAGTTCATTAATAGATTGAGAAATTACTGAATATTTGCTGTCCTCGTTACACCTTTCAACATGTGTGTAACATTTAATTTTCAAGTGAGTAAACAAGAATTCGAATGCACTATCGCAACGCCGCGCGGCGCGGCGGCATTGCCGCGCGGCTTCGATGCATTAATTCTGTATGCATCGGATCGGAGTGAATGGCCGTTCCGTCACGCGTCATATCTGCGTTCATTGCCTTACCCTTGAGAACCTCGTCCTTTCGCAGGACGATGTAGTTATGTTCAACCTCCTATAATTATTTGCTGCCCTGGTGATTCGCAGGATATTTCGTCCCTTTGGGAATAAGCTCCAGTCCTAAGGGATAGCTTGAACTATTTTTTTTGTTGTTTGGAAAACATAAATCAACGGGCTCATGTATATGGAGAAGGGCTTACATTTTTACTGGTTTCATAACCTTGTCGACTTTAAGTTGTTGAATATCGTAACGTATTTTCTTTACGAATTTTACTACTTACATACAATTCATAATTCGAATTTGGGTATGACTGGGCTGGCTATCTTTTTGTTTAATAATAATATTATGCCGTGTTGATACATAATGCAAATATTTAATTTAAAATGATAGTTATGTTAACAGGTTAACTGCATACAGGCAATTCTACCGAAAAGAAGTGGTGTTATAATTTTAATAAAATATTTTTTACTACTTTTTTAAAACATGAATCATCCTTAGTATTTTATCTTACCAAACTTACATTGTAATTCTTTCTCAATTCCACAAATAGTCACAATAAAATCCTATAACCGTACCGACAGAACTGAAAGGGAAAGGTTGGGAACAAACCTTCTACAGCTCTCTGTTATCCTGTTAATTGTTGACGTCATTCCAATAGAATCCAGATCCCTTGGGTACCTCTCGAGCAATGACCCCAGCGGCGAGATGCATCATTGGAAGCTTGCTTGATATAAAAAGCATTAGTTTTTCGTTTTTCACTTTGTATTTTATGTGTATCATATTCATTTATGATTTTATTTTCCACTAGCAGTGACGAAACGTCTTCAAAGTTAATTTTGATAATAACAAAATGTGCGTAGTAATTTCAGTCGTAATTTAACTAAACTTTGTTTCCATTTTAAGTTTGTTTTAAAAAGATAGTCCTTTGTCTTACGCGCCCTTTGTCTCCCCGCCCTTCATCCCGCGCGTCGCGTCGCTGGAACACAGCGGGAGACGTGTTTAGGGAGCGACCGAAGTTAGAGCGAGAGCAACTGAACCCGACCTTTTCGCTTCCTGTCGCACGCATGAGCTTTCGAAAGCTCCTGCTTTTATAACCTCCCTTAACTCTCTGCGAACCTGGTACATTCCCGCGCATCTATCGCCACTGTCGCTAGCCGCTTTCTCCTTCTGATGAAATTTTTAGGATTCGCAAGAAAGGGAACACGTAGTGTGTCTCATTCCTGTCCTTTTACTACAACTGAAAGAGACAAAATTTGCGATGGTGAGAGCTTAATATAAAAACATCTATCTACATTTAGTACTTATACGTCGCGTTGTTGCGTGCTATGCATGCGTATGTGATATGCGTATGTACCTATGTACTTACTATGTACTATTTAGTTATAATAACACGCTACGGCAAAGGCAAGGAACATGGGCAAAGGGCTCTATCTAGCGCAATAACTTTTTCATTAGTTGGACTACTTGGTTTACGTCTGAACAAACTTCGCACTATAATTCTTATGGATTTTACATGTATTTAGGGTGCTTTATGACGTACCTGGTGAATGAGACCAACTCGTAAACAGTGACAAGGAGAATACTGGGAGGAAACTGGGCGATTAACGGGTTAATGGTTCCAACTTCCAAACCAATTTTACCAAGCTTGCTATTGGGCAATTGATGGTTACAAATTTAAAATTAACTTCCAATTTTAAATTTTATTTTTGTAATAATATCTAATGAAAATATTTTTAAATTTTGATTTACTATAAACTCTAGATGACCCGGTAGACGTTGTATATTATTCTTGTATGTTAGTCTCAGGTTCTCAGCAGCGTATCAAGATCAAACATACACCATTTTTAACCTACTTCAAAAAAAGCTTTTAAAAAGGAGGACGTTCTCATTTCGACTGCATTTTATGTGCGTTACCTCAAAACTTTTTCCAAGTGAACTTATTACCTACTTGATAATTCATTTTACATCCGAAAGATTGAGCTTGTCATGAGGTCCCATTTATTTAAATGAGCGACATCTGACGAATTGTTTTTAAGTATTCCCCAATAAAGCGCATTTGATTAATTTCGCCTACATTGATTTATTACATCGATGATAAAGTCATACATTCTTCCAGTCGCAGTGGCCGGTCGCAACTCCCAGCTGTCACCGACAAGCACGACGATGACGTCTCCAATACCTCTGACGCTGGCTCCCATGGCGCGCACGCCAGCTACCATGAGCATGACGGAGCCCACAGCGCCGCCGCCCGCGTGCCCCGACGCGACCAGCGCGACCTCCCCGCTCGGCCGCTTGCGCAGCGCCATGCGGAACACCAGCTTCACGCAGATCAATGCTTTCCTGGATGCGTTTCTTATATTCTATACGGATGAGCATTTGGTGAGTTGTGCATGGGTGGGGTTTGTAGTTTGTAGCTGTAAGTGGCAACAAGCCCAAATATTAAAATCGTAAAATTACACAAACCACTTTCCGCCAATCGTTTAATTTTTATAGCAAAAAAATTATTTTATGCTCCAAAGTTACTTCGATACTCGTATAATTTTTTTAAAATACTCTCGAAAAGGTAGTCAACCTTGTCGACTTTTGTCGACGTCTTTATTATATTTGAAGGCCTGGAAATGTCCCCGCGAGCGTCTTTCGACAAAAAGTAGAGTTCTTGGCGAGGGTATTTCAGATATTATCGTAACGTAATCGTGATTACATTTGAATCTAGACGCACCAGATAAAATTATAATTCAGTAATTTCATGAAATTTTTGCCCCAACATGTTGGTCTACTTGAAGAATACAACGGGCATCCGCTGGATTCAAAGCGCTCTGTTCAGAGTGGTACAAGTTAGGTTGATGTATGGATAGATAATTTCACAAAAACCCTCCGTAGAGCGAAGAGCCAAGCGCCGACGAGCGGCGGCTGGAGTACATCAGCGGCTGGGCGGGCGCGGGCACGGCGGCGGTGCTGGCGGAGGGCGGCGCGGCGCTGTGGGTGCCCGCGGCCGACGTGCGCCGCGCGCGCGCGCAGCTCTCCTGCGCCTGGCTCGTGCTGGACGGCGATGACCTCAGCCAGCCTACTGTTGCTGAGTGGATCGCGGTAAGTGCCCATTTATCTACATAACGATAACATAAGTGAATTTTGTGTTTAATTTTGAACAGTAAAGTAGGTACGGTCGATCGATCACCGTCGCAGGGTTACTAAAACTGAAACCCATTCTTTAATCCACATCAATCAAGACACGGGTTTTCTTCACAACTAAAGAGACCTAGAAAGATGTTCTAAGTCTAGTCACTAGTTCAATGTAAGGGTTAGATACTTAGTAGGCAACCCAAGTGTCAGAAGATTTTATGGCGCGGTCTCTACAATTAGGTACAGAACAATTGCTAAGTATATAATATTATGACGATAACAAGCATCACGACATCACCGACGGCTTTAGGGCTCTTTAGGGCATTCGATAAGGGACAGTAAATACCTATTCATCGACGAACCCGAGTAAAACCTTTTTTTCTACTAAAGCAGGAGAACGCCCGGAGCGGCCGCGTGGGCGGCGACGCGCGGCTGACGTCGGCCACCGAGTGGCAGGCGCTGTCCACCGTGCTGCACCGCGAGGGCCTGCAGCTGCTGCACGTGCCCACGCTGCTCGACCAGCTGTGGAACGATGAGCTGGATCCAGCGAGACGACGCCCCGAGTTCTCCAGGATTGTTGCCAGTCTGCACAATATGGAGTATACTGGTACTTATTTTTGTGGTTTAAATACTTAATTATAGGTGGATTTTGTCGGTTTTTTAAATCGATAAATCATCTGATGGTAAATGGTCATTTTCTAGTAGACAGGTTACCGTAAAATACCTAACTTAAAACATCACCGGTGTGTTATCGGCCAAGCCTAAATAGGGAAATAAGAAAATCCGTAGTAGGAGCAGGTTAAATTCGTGTAATAATATTCTTGAAGCTACAGTTATCTTAAGTAACTGTATGTTTACCATCTGCTTTTCCAGGAGTCAGTTGGCGCGACAAGGTAACAGCGGTCCGTAACGAGCTAAAAGCAATCGGAGCCGATGCGATGGTAGTAACAGCATTGGACGAAGTGGCCTGGCTGCTGAACGTCCGCGGAAGGGACGTCCCCTACGCCCCCTTGCTGAAGGCCTTCGTGGTGGTCAGCTTGAAAGACGTGAAAGTGTACGCGCCGCCCGGGAAACTGGCGATGCCGGTGCGAGAAGCCCTGGCTGTGTATAGCTGCTTCACTACTTCCACTAACTGTACCAGGTTAGCCTCGCATAATTACTTACCTATACCTACCTATATGGCTGTAAGGGGTTAAATAGTACCTATTATTTACGTCAACAAACTTGCTGCCTGTCCCAGAAATCTTTAGAATAGTTGAACCCATAATTTGGCTCTCACTGCTAAGACCGAGAACGCTATGGGGAAACTAGGCTCATTTTTATCTCAAAACTCTTACGGCATCGAGAATAATGCAGGAGTCATAAACAACCCAGACCAACCACTACAGTAGTTACTACAGCCCTACTAGCCTTAACATTTAAACATCATCTTTTCAGAGTGAACGAGTACACCACTATCTATTCAGACCTACGTCGGATAACCGAAAACAAGGTCCTGGTGCCGACCGGAGGCACGTTCCAGCGGGGCGCGTCCGCCGCCATCGCCACCGCCGTGCCGCAGAACAAGCGGATATTCCAGCCCTCGCCCATCATATACCTGAAGGCGCAGAAGAATCCGGCTGAAATTAAAGGGATGCACAAAGCGCATCTGAGAGATGCTGTCGCTATGTGCACGGTTTTCAGTTATATCGAGGGAATGGTAAGAAATTAAAGTATGTTAAGTAAGAATATACGTAGGTAGGTAGGTACTAGAAAGGGTCTTAGTTTCCGGCTATGGTAAACTGTGTCATAAAATCCATACTATCTGCAACACGCAATACAGAACCCTATTGGTGTGTGCGTTTATATCTGCTTAGGTATTTTGCTTTAATTAATGATACGTTTCGATAATAGCCTTATATCTTAAGAGGCATAGAACATACTCCACCTTTCACCCTATTGACCGTCACCGTCGACGTTCCCAGGGCAAGGCGGGCCTGAACGAGATCTCAGTAGCCCTGAAGGTGGACATGACGCGCGCCACGCAGGCGGGCTACGGCGGGCTGGCCATGCGCACGCGCGCCGCCTTCGGGCCCAGCGGCGCCGAGCCCGACTACCGCGCCACCAACGCCACCAACCGACGCGTGTTCAACAACTCCACGCTCATCATTCAGTCTGGGGGACAGTATGATGGTAAGTTTTTAACGACCCTAAAGAGTATTCGGTACACTGCCTACAAATCGAAGACTTGACACCTATTCGGGATGTCTGAGTGATTTCGGGTCGTAGAAAATGGGCTGGAACAAAGAAAGTCCTTTCAAATTTTTTATTGACGAAACATAGTTGAAAAAAACGTAAACTTGGTTGGAGACATTATCTACTATATTAATAGTTGTCTAACTTTCAAGTAATTTTCAATGAAACAGAGTCCCCGCAGACTGACTGCAGTCACCGGCGGCTGTGGCGCTTCTTTTTAGAAGCGCGGTCCGGCCGACAGCCGCTTCGGCTGAATTCTGCTCACTGTTATTGGAGCTGTTGGCTTTTGGCCGGATCGCGCTTCTAAAAAGAAGCGCCACAGCGCTACAGCCGCTGGTGGCTGCAGTCAGTTTGCGGAGACCCTAACACAAGAAACACAATCTTATCATGTTTCTACTCTATCCCGCCAGAGGGCACCACAGTAGTAACCCGCACGCTGCACTACGGCACGCCGTCGCGCGAGCAGCGGCACGCGTACACGACGGTGCTACGTTCACTCGCCGCGCTGGGGTCGCTGGCGGCCCCGGCCACGCTGCCCGCGGCGCACGCCGACCCCGTGGCGCGCGCGCCGCTGTGGGCGCTGCGCCAGGACTACGCGCCGCCCACCGGACACGGCATCGGCGCTGCGCTCAACCGGCGAGAAGGTAAGAGTTTACGTATGCTGCTGCTAAAGATTACGGTACGAATTTAATCGTGACCACGATTCATGCAACTGGGACGCAGTATCGTCGTAATTTCAAATTTGCTGTGATCTATGACTAATGACTACCCTTATAGTAAAATGTGTATAAAATTATCATATTGTTTTATTTCAGATCCCGTGGTTATAGATTATCGGCAGGACACTAACTTACACACGTTTAGAGAAGGGTACTTCATTACTAGCGGTATTTATTACCTTTTAATTTAACTTCTTCATATTTTCATTCAATTTCAATTATCGCGTATTCGCGTCATATAAACATAAAAAATATATGAATGTTAACAGAGCCGATGTGGTCGGAGCCGGGTAAGTTTGGCGTGCGGCTGGGGAACGTGCTGGAAGTGATCAGCAAACCCGGCGGGTACCTGGCGTTCCGCGAGGCCACGCTCATACCGTTCGAGCCTAAACTCATCGACAGAAACCTCCTCACGGATTATGAGGTAAGACATAAGCGTATATTATTAGGTTGAACATCTTACGACTGTTAATATCCGGTATACTTTCAATTTACGATCACAATCGTAATTTTACTACATATAACATTAGGTACAAACTATCATCAACAGCGCTATGATCAAATTAGGTACCGTCCTTCGCCCAATCCATCCAGCATTCGTTGCGTTTACTTCTTATACTTTCTGCGTTTCAGATAAACTGGCTGAATGCATACAAAACATTACATTCGTTGCTTTTACTTTTTACGTTTCAGATAAACTGGCTGAATGCATACAACGACCGGATAAGAAAAACAGTGGGGCCCGAGTTGACGGACCAGGGGCTAACGGACGTGTACTACTGGGTGATGAACAAAACCGTTCACATCGAACTACCCTCCAAACTGCGCAAGCAAGCTAACGCAGCTACCAACCCAACCCAACTCACACTACTTCCTGTGGTATTCCTTGCTATTAATATTGTGCTGCAATAGTGAATCCCTCGTGTTCGAACTTACCTAATTTATATAAATAAATATTATCAAAAATGTCAGCCTCTCTCCTAAAATGCGACGCCTAACAAGGTACATTAGGTATGTTATGAAAATGTTTTGTGACATATGTATGTTATGCATAATAAATAAAATGAAATGAAAAATGAAATTAGCCTTTCTATTATAATTAAATAAAATATTACCTATTAAAATAAATTAGTGTATCGTTACAATTTATTAGATATGCAATGAAAATAAGTGCTGGTTCATTTTTTATGTGCAATAATTTTTAATAAGTTTAAATAAAGTAATGCACTGCTAAATAGTTAAGTTGTTAAATATTTATTTATGTTGTGAAATTTTATAACAAAACATGCTGTAATGAATAAAAATTTCGTGACTACATAGTAGGTATAAATACGACTGATGTGTTCGCTGTAATAACAAATTTAACGTGTTAGAATTGGGTTGCATTTAATGTATTTACTAGGATCTAATATTCTACTTAAGTTTGTTATGCCTTTAACAGGTACATAATCCTATGAAACAGTATTAGAATGTAGCTGAAGCAATCTTAACATGTTAATGTATTGTTATAATGTATCGATTATGAATAAATTTAATGCTTGATACTAAAGTATAATTTCACTATTGTCAAGGAATGTTTGACTTATTAAGGCATGGATAAAAATCCACGTGATGCAATTTGTTAATTTAAATTGCATTAGTTTTGATATTTTATTGCAATGAAAATCTATAAAGATTATACAAATGCCTTAAGTGTTGTATAGATATATCTAGAGAAGTTACGTAATTAATTAAAGTGCCTTGGAAAACACAAAGGAACTTTCACACTATAGATTACACCTAAACGTCAGTCAGTGTATGCTAAATCTATGGATTATATTAGGACATGATCGGATAAATAGAAATGAATAAAACCGACGACAATGATCATTTTCCTGCACGCAGTCTTAGTTTCAATATGAACAAGCACTTAGTGCTCTTACACACGAGCGGCACGATGTCAACGGCAGACAACGGCAGATACAACTGCACCGGTTGGCGGCGGCCGTCGACGTGTCGGCGGCAGACGTCAACCTATGTCGCCGATTGCAATTCGATGTTGACATGTCTACGGCCGCCGCCGACTCGTCGACGGCCGCCGCCAACCGGTGCAGTTGTCTCTGCCGTTGTCTGCCGTTGACATCGTGCCGCTCGTGTGTAAGAGCACTTAGAGATAAAGGCGTACTCTGGCGATAAAACAGACGTCCAAATAAATTAGTGACAGCTTACTAAGCCATTGCTGTGTAATTCATAATAATGGCCAGCAATACAATAATGAATAGCTACGATATTTAACCATCATGCTGCTCTTTTACCCCTTTATGAGTTAGTTTGGTTTCAACTCTCTCAACCCATAAATGGCCCACTACTAAGCATGGGTTTCTTTTCATCATTGAGGATACCTAGTCTAGAACATACTCTACAGGACTGCTCCAGCGCGAATTTGTGGTGTTTTATCGGATATTTACTTAATAATACCTAAGCCCTGGTACCCGCATTATTAAACGACGACAAATACGGTAAATAATGATTTGACAACAGTTTTATACTGATATAGGTACAATGTACAGACCCAGTAACAGTTTTATTGTTAGTATAGTATATAGAAAATAAGTATTGATTATAAGTTGTAATTATAAAACATGAGCCTTGCACCGAGTGCCTTATTAAATTAGAATGTATAAATGTTGTAAGCATGTATCATAGGGATAACAATAGCAATAATATAATTATTATAATGAGTTTTTAATAAGAGCATTGGTACAACTTAATTCCTTTTTCAATTCGGTAGGTGGCACAATCAACGCATGTAATTTATGAAACTTAAGAGTTAGGGCACAGCGAGTTATAAAATATATTAATATTACATACATAGATGTTTTGTGAAGCTTAAAATTTATCATGTAGGTATGCAGACAATCGTCGTAGCATTCGTAGTAGTAGGTGATCGTAGATAGCTAAATGTACCATTACTATGCATCTATTAGCCGACGCTAGCTGATTTTTTATACTATAATGTTGTGTAATAGTAGTACCTCTACGATTATAAAGTAGCGGAGCAATTTTTTATTTTAGTGACATGTAATACAGAATATCCTGTCTTTTGTCATTTAACCGTTGATTGTTGATGATTAAAATATTTAGCAGTGTGACATATCATAATGTATTTAAAGTTAATTAAATAAAAGTTATCGATGTATTTCCAAGTTTTATTTACATTGGTCCGTATTAGTATTCACACGTGCGTACGGTCGCTCACAGAGTAAAGAACAATTTACATAAGACAGTATGGATATACTTAATACATTTCTCTGTGTGCGTATGTACATATTAAGCATCTTCTTAACAAAAGTGACGTAAAGGTGACCTTGTGACTATTCGGTTTCAAAAATATTGTTTATAATATTAAACGTTAACGCAAAATTAATACAAATTAAACAATCATTGTTAAAAAGTAATACCAAAAAATTTAACATCAACTATTTTGTATAGAAATACAATTGGAACGTAATATTCTACAAGGCACTGTATTTTAACTAAAATCACCTTTAGATTCATATTATGAACATAATACATTAGTTAAATGGCACAAGTGATGAATTAGTTAAGACCAGTGCACGCTACGCACTACCAAAGCGACGCGTGCGCAATAATATAACGTAAAAATATGTCGTTTCACTAAATATTAATTGTGATCTCTCTGTATAAAACCCTCATGGTTTCCTGCGGTCAAAAATATTTTATTTATAATGGATATCACCATTGATGACCAATATCGATAAATAAATATCTCGCCAATCCTCACAATTTGCTAATATAGGAGTGAGGTTTTGTTATCCGAAGGTAAAGTCCAGCGGAGTAAGTCATTATTATTATGAATAAAAAAAATCTGTAAATACTCAATTTTTACTGTTTAATTTTCCTTGATTAAATAGCAGTTTAGGTTAATTTGTTTTAATGAAGAACAAACCTAT
This sequence comes from Hesperia comma, assembly GCA_905404135.1. NCBI lineage: Eukaryota > Metazoa > Arthropoda > Insecta > Lepidoptera > Hesperiidae > Hesperia > Hesperia comma. The sequence continues at coordinate 4,750,622 of FR990021.1, read as the reverse complement.
ATTTATAAATAAAGTAGCCAATTTTCGAGCGCCGAGTTAATTTTTTGTGCGATATAAGGAATCCAATTTAATTTGATCGAATCGTAATTCCTTACTGATAAACAGAAGACTCGTACTCAATTGAAATTATTTTCCAAATGCATCGTGACGTGACAACCTAAGTCACTTGTTATAATACATTAGTTTCACTGGTATTGCACTGTCTATCCAACCTACCCAACATTCTCCATAAACAACATTATGATTCCAACCATATAAATTGATGCCGTATTCAATACTTATCATTATCACAATATAAATATAATAGATTTGAACGAAATAAAATACTTTGCCACTGATCTCTATAATAAAAATACACAGAATAAGCAACGGTGTTAACCATCCATGGTGTTAACACATCGAGACATATTGGCAATGACAGGCCATTCTGAAACTGACTGGTTCATTTTTTACATAGAACATTGAGATTCCCAAAGGAGTAATATAGGAATTGGCACTCTATGTCATTCCTCGATATGTATCACTCACGGTTACTATTTAGTGTATAAGTATTATAGTTATCCATTATACTCTGCTAAGTGCTAGTTCTAAAGTTAAGCTTCAGTCTTCGGGCTACGCCTCATATCACACATTATGCGCTTATTAGTCATTATAAGACGAACTGTCTTGTATACACAACAACACTACTGATCATATTATAGAATATAATACTATTCCAGTAGAAATACAACGATAACAATATATGGTGCATTTAGATCTTCGGTTCTATTATAGATAATTTAAATTTTACGCAAAATATAGGTTTTGACGTACTCGAACGATAAAGAAGACGTAAACTAAAAGTTTTTATTTTGTTGTATTTAGTTTATGAAAATCCTTACTCCAATGCACTACATATTGTTACTGGCTCTCATTAAAAGAAAACATAAATAAATTATACAAAAAATAACAATAACTAATTTATTCATTTGTAACATGATAAGTTATACTCGATAAATAATTTCATAATGCCAACGTTTTTATCGCAATTTTTGCATCGAAACCAATATTTTTCTATAAACCAAAGAAACAAAACATAATTTATAAGCTTGTTTTAAATTGCAAAATATATTTTTACATCTATACAAGTTTTTTTTTCAATAATAAAATGGCGTACCTAAAATTCTGATTCATGTGACAAACAACATTCCCTGTCACATTCAGTTAGTATGTAACTGATTTATGTGCGAGCGTTTCAAAATACAACCCGCTGTTAAAAATTCAGATACGAAGGATTCAGAATCCATGGATCACCACTGTTTAAGCTGACTATGCGTCCGTTCAATTTATACGATCAAAAATTGTCATGGTGTGACCTTCGTGTATATTCAAATAATGCGTCACTGCAGTACCCAGTTATTTTTATACTAGACGCCTGTAGAACTCAATCTCAATACTTCAATTGACCAACATAAATATCATACATTTAAAAGAAAATCTCTGTGTAAACCAGCACAACTTGACCTACGCTAAAGTTTGCAAAAAATGTTCATCATCAAAATGGAAATATTTTTAATCAACATTAAATCATCTATGACTTGTAGAGTGTTCAGATCTTCACACAGTTCAATACAGACATAGAATGAAATATTTGGGCATTGCATACATTTGGGCACATTATAACTAAGCGGTAAATGCAGTCAAGCTTTGGATGATACTTTAGTGTAAAGCAGTAAGTTCACCTCCGGAGGTCCACCATCTCTACGGGCGCCGAATCGTCTAATCTTACGTGCGTTACCGTCTGGAAAATAAATATTACTAAGATAGTACTATGGTCTTCTGTCAATTTTGTTATGTGTTTAAAAAATGGGCTCTTTCAGATAGAAATAATAATTCACAGAATTGCGGTATGAATATGCGGTAAGGACTAAATTATACCGTTAACATTTTATGATATTTTGAGTTCTGTAGTAAAATAATACGTGAGTTATAGTATAGGCCAAAATTTTGTCACCTGTTAACATATTGAACGTCTTAAAATTCACATGACTTCATAAAGAAAAAAGTAATATACAATTCAGCAATTATTCTTTTCACTTTAAGATAAAAGTGAAGGTGACATTTGGGTAAGTAAAAAATTGCTTTCGTTAGAGTTGATGCCTTCATCCGCATTTTGAAAAAGACGCTTAGTTGTTCTACACAGAACTGGGATAACTCAAAAAGTACTCGTCAGATATCGCTCAAATTCAATGACACTCCACGAAACGCACCAGCATTGAATTGAGCATTCTCCTTTTTTGAAGGTGAATAAAATTCAAAGACAACAAGACAGACATAAGAAAAGACAACAAGACATACGTAAAAGAGCGGCGGGTCGTTGGGGTGCGGATGGAAGCCGCTCTGGCGGCAGCGCGCGATGTACTGCATGCCGTACTCCGGCGTCAGCGCGAAGTACCCCGTCCTGAAACCATACGGCATCGTCAATATCATTAGCATCGTCAATATCATTAGCATCGTCATTATCATTAGCATCGTCATCATCATTATCATCGTCATCATCAATATTATTAGCATCGTCATCATCATTATCATCATTGCAACTCATTAATGTACCACTGTCGATCATGTATCTCCTTTCACAATGTGAGGGATAGTCTATATCTATACCACTACGCTGACTAAGTTGAAAGCTGCAAGAAAATCTGTACAACTGAGAATTCTCCATAACGTTCTCAAAGGCATCTCACAAATATAATGACGATGCCATTTCCTAGTTGATAGGAGAAACGCGGGATCCCGTATTCCCGAACAAGGCAGATATTTTATGAGACGGATAAGTGTTTTACGGGTAGTGACGTAATATGACTGACACGGGTACCCTGAGTAAAAAAATATGAGTTTTAGGCCGATAGGCCGAGTTTTACGCGTCTACGATGCCACATCTACGTCTACGACGTCAGTAAACAGTGTCAGTATCAGCGAATTGTGGATTGCGTTGTAGTCGCGTAGCTATTAGATAGCGTTGTGTGAGAAGGGCCTTAGTGTTTCCAATAAGCCACTCACTCGTTGTACTTGGGCGCTATGACGATGGCGACGGCCTCGGGCATCATGAGCTGGTACGAGCACTGCGTGTGCAGGTCCACCGACGACAGGAACGCCGTCTGCGTCGGGTGCGTCTGCGCACACAGAATATACGGGCGTTACGATGGAAGGGGTATCAGAACCTTTGTTAATTACGAGCTTATTCGGACATTTACAGATCAGCATTTTTGTATTCATTGAGTAGTTATAATGATATTCAGTGCAATTAAAGGTATCTTCCATGACAGACGCGTTTCCATTGACTTTAACAACAGACACGTAATAGGCCCGTACAAATTGGTCCTTCGAGTCGGTTATGTACGGGCACATAGCCTCTGTACTCAAAATGGTTAAGAATTTATTGAAATTGGTAATTTTTAAGTTTAGTAATTGGTAATTAGTTACCAACATACACATATTTCTTTTTTATATCCCTATTAATGGATATGGATGTAATAACGAAAGCCTCGCTCACATGTATCCAGCCGAGCGTGATGAGGTTGTGCTGGTCCTGGTAGTGGAAGATCTCTTCCTCGTTGTTGGTGCTGCACGAGTCCGCCGTGCCGCTCTGCTTCGGCACGATCACGTGCGTTATCTTCAGCTCGTCACGCTCCTGCGTATAATATATACACCATGCTGTTACCGCGATCATTCACATTCACGCGAACCTTTGTACGTTGCAAGAATTGTCACTTGACTACTGTTTAATAATACCGCGAAATTGACAAAACATTCGCATTAGCATTCGCGAATGTCCGTCCTGCACCGTGGGTTTGCGTATTCGCGCGAATGTGAGTGAGCGCCATTAGAACATACTGCAAAATTCACATCGTTGGGGCAATAGTAATCAGATAGCGGCAAGGAGACACTTCCCTATCCCTCAGCACTGGATCTCGGATGAAGTAACTAAGGTTGTTGTATCCTTTAAAAATCTGCTTCGAAAATCGATCAGTTTCATACATTTACCATATAGAAGAGAAGGAAGATACAATTTATACAATACAAGACTGACGTTTAACTACGAGCATACGAGAGGAGGGCAGCAAGCAGCAAGCAACTGACCAGTATCCCGGCGAGGATGCCGCACAGCTCTACGTTCCGCGCGGTGTTGGGCGCGGCGAGCGCCAGGAAGCGCGGCAGCAGCGCGGCGGGCGCGCGCACCGCCCGCAGCCGGCCCGACGACAGCGGCGTCGGCGTCGGCGTCGGCGAGCCATTGCCGCTGTCTCTGCGGGTGATTTGTTAGTAAGAGGTCCAACTATCGAAGGTGCTGGTATTCCGTGTTTAATTTAACGTTATTTTAAATGTTTTCCTGATGAAGGTAAGTAAGATGAGTAGGTATGTATTGGATTATACTCCGTTTAGAATTAATTGTAATTGCATGACACACAAATGCCAGAGTTCCGCCAATGCGTATAAGGTTAATTTTTTTTTTTTAATATAATTCAAGATTAATTAAGATCAATTAATTAATTAATGAAGATTGACGGCGTTATCTAAAAATGTCCTTAGTAATTTTTTCTGATAAGCTAAATTAGGGAATACATTATTTTTTTATTGTTTCTAACCTTTATTTATGTCTATATAATACCGTAAAATTATATATACTTGATGAAAAAGTCAACACTTATTTTAAATTAAATAATTAAAACTGCAATGACATTATGCTGATTTAAACGCCACCATCTTCCCGCGCCTACCTTTCACGTCATCTTTCTATGTAGTCTATGGAGGGTGTTTTCCACTTACGACCAAAAGGCTCAACAAACGCTCTGTTTGTATCGAAAAATAAAAGTTTTGGGCGTTTTATTTGTGCTAAGCGGAGCGCACCTTCCATAGACTCCACAGAAAGATGACGTCAATGTTCATGTCTTTAATGAACGAAGACGTCACTTCCTTTTTAACTATTTTAAATTTCCCTCGTAAAATTACCGCTTTTTATTAGATAATTAATATTTTTATGTTTTCACAGTGTTTAAACCAAAAATAGCGTGAAGGGTGTCTTTATGTTAGCGATAACTACTGTAAAAAAAATTCACCTAAATTTGAATTACATAGATATTCCCTAATTGAATGGTGAGCACAGAAAATGAGTTTAGTTTTGACGGAGAGTATTTTTTTTTGTTTTGTCTTTGTACCATTATCATACTTTATTTATTAACTTTATATCAACAATTGAATCGAAGTTGTCCGACGAAATAAACAGAATTTAAATATAAAAATAAACAATAAATCCACTCACGGAAGTTGCGCGGCGGGCGGTTTAGGCGGTATGAGCGGTTTGGGCGGTGCGAGCGGCGGCGCGGACGGTATGAGCGACGGCGCGCGCGGCGGCGTGGGCCAGTCGTCCGGGTACCGCACGCCGTCCACCGCTGGCGCCGACGGCGACTCCGCCCATTGATCCTAGATCCACAGATACTAGTTACTACCCTTTGGATTCCAGCGAAGTGAACGTACTATGGGTTTCGTGACATGAATTCATGTCGTTGGAGTTTAATGAAAGCAGGAAACAGACTTTTAACTGTACATTCGAAATGTACAAATAAAACTGACGTGTGTAGACAAAACTGAAAACTGTACAGTTCTGAAGATCTCACATCTTTATTAAAACTCGTTACTGATCTATTTTGGTACATGGAAAGTATTTGAGAAAACTATTATTGGGGATGTACAATGTTACAAGTGACCGCTGCGGCAAAATTTCTTTATGTGCTTTGTCCTTCAAAAACTGACACACGACAGAGACAGACTCGTGCTCAGTAATGGACCATTAATGCAATAGATCGCGTTTTATTGATTTAAAGAATTTTTGTTCATTTTTTGTTTCCATTAATCTCAGAAACATAATATACTCGTATTATTTATTTCATTAATGTATTTTGCCTTTATTATTCAGTATAAAATATTTAGGGGTGATAGCCTAGTGGTTAAGAACTCCGTCTCCTATTCGGAGGTTGCGGGTTCGAATCCTAAATGGGAATGTCAATTGCTAAAAATAGTGAAGGAAAACATCTCGTGAGGAAACCTGCATGCTAGAGTTCGCAAAACTCAAAGGTGTGTGAAGTCCGCCAATCCGCACTTGGCCAGCGTGGTGGACTATGGCCTTAACCTTCTCATTCTGAGAAGAGACCCGTGCTCAATAGTGGGCCATGATGGGTTGAGATGATGATAAAATATTCGATGCGTAAAAACATAATAATACTTTGCGAAATAAGTGATGATCGCACAGGATTGCTAGTAAGATATTTAAGGGACATAAAAACTCATAATAACGCACAAAATTAGCTAAAAATAAAGGAAAATTTTTAATTGTTCGCATTTAAGCAATCTATCGACAGTAGGTAGGGAGGATTGGATTCCGGTGACCATGTGTTATCAAAACTCTGATAAGCATTGCCAGGTTAGAGAATATAAAATGTTGGTATTGTTAACTTGCTGAACACAAATACATTATTAAAAATAATTTATTTAGTGACAAACATAATAGTTTTACACTATTATATGATAAATATTGGACAACACTGCCAATGTTAAGAAAGAATACACAATATTATGTTAATATACACAATATTTGTATGTATACAAATCATATCCATACAAGTGGGAAAAAGATATGTGTTTGAGTGGTTTGCAGAAATAATAAAGCTTGGAAACTACAGCAAATATTGTCAAGAATTTTATTTTTACCGCATGAAGTAAATGAGGTGTTGGGTGCGTATCCTTCCTGTCTTCATCAGCCTGCAGCCTCTCTGCCAGCTTGGCATCTTCTTGTTCTTGCTTCTTCCTGGCTTCTTCTGCAATTCTTCTTTTCTCCTGAAATTGGTGACAATATGACTGCAATTTAAAACTGTTCATATAAAATTTCAATTCATTGAAAGTAAAGCCGTTCACTTGATTTTTAAAAGAATAAAACTGTCTGTATTTTTTTTGAGTTTAGACCCTTTGTAATAAAGTTAACTGTGTTTTATGAAGTCTAAATCTTAAATGTTACAATATTATGCATAAGACTGGTAGAATTTGCCTAATTAATACCGTTTCATTGAATTGGTTCCTTGTAAATAACACTAGCAATTTTTAAATGAACAGTAAACTTTTTGATCCTTAATGCAATTACTTAGAAATTTAACTTGGCCACAGACAAAAATGTACCAATTCGAAAAGGAAAACAAATACACAAAAATGTTTGACATGCTCTAAGTATGTAGTAGGTATGTATCACAAGATGACTTTACAAGATTTAAGAATGATACAACTAACCTCATTTTCCTTATATTGTAAATGTTCTTTGGCATACTGGTCCAGAAGCTTCTGCTTCAGCTTCTCAGCTTTGGGCATAACTTCTTTTAACTTAGCTTGATTCACACTTTTCACATCAGCTGTCACTGAATTGTATTCAGGGTGTTTTCGAATTTTCTCAAGGAACAATGTCATGAATTTCATGTACAATATATAAGCATTTTCTAGACTGCCTTCTGCTAAGTAAACATTGGCCATCCTGACCATTTCCAAACCCGATCGGTAGTACCTGGGAACATAATTATACACTTCAATGGATATATTCTATCTCAACAAAAATTATCAATAACTATTAGGATATATTGAATGAATGTTTAGTTTAGAGCTATCATTTGTATTATTAGAAAAGTAGAAAAACAAGCAAAGCAGTAAAATACAAATTATTGTACAAGCCAGCACATCAAACTGATTTTTTATTTATTTATATAGCGTTGAAACCAATTAGACATGGCATGACACAAGATACTTGTGAAGTAAATATACATTTAGGTATTGTTTCACTATGCTAAACTTATGTGTAAACAACTTCTGACAAACAACAAAATTTATTTTCATTATTTTTATATTTTTATGATGCAACAAGTATATGACACCAATAAAGTAAAGGTTTTTATTACATAAACAACCTTCGTTTTAGGCTTAATAATATTTTATTAACCAATTTAGAAAAAATAAAATTGTAATTTGAAATATACCTAATTATTATAGGGGGGCAGGCAAAGTTTAAGCATTTGATGCGGTTTATAAATTAAATTTTACCTTCTGGGTGGAACATTGGGGTCCACTTCCACCATAGTGCCGTAGTTAGCCAACTGTTTGACTCTCACAGCAGGTTCCAGGGAAGCTAGATCTACGATTTTTGTTCGTTTTTCACTCGACTGCATTTTCAATAAATTTACCTATTACACTTTTTGCTTTTTGTATTATCCTGTTAATTGACACAGTTGCAAAACAGTAACTTATCAATACAATATTTTCTATTTACAATGTTTTACTATTTACGGTCACAAAATCAAGAACTAAACAAAATACAAATGGGTTTACAAATCGATGAATAATAAAAGATAAAAGTATAAGAAAACATCATATCATTTCTGTCATTATTGTACTGATTGATTGACATTGATGGATGGACGAATTAGTCATTCTTCATGACGGCTGACACATAAATCAGCCTCTGTCAAAGTGACACTGACAATATTGTTGACATTTAAATATGACCAATGACCATAGCCAATGACAGTTACACAGATTTCATTGCGTGACACAGATAAAATATAATAAGATTTATTTTTATAGGTTGACCAGGAATATAGAAAACCAGTATTAAGGTGCGCCCAATTTATCTCTGAATAAATGGCAAATATTGGAACTAATGCCGCCATGTTAAGAAGTCATTCATAAGTACGTTGTGGTCATTCTCTGTCAGTTACTAGTGTGCAATGATTGGTCCAATATAGCTGGGGAGCCGAAGAGGGGAATCTGGGATTTACTCGAGCGCGGCAGATTAAGGTACAGGGGATACCTTGTACCCAGTTAAGTACCTCCACCAAATATGAGCCTCATATATAACGTCGATTTTTTTGCACATTATAATAATGGTAGCGAGTTTGCGTCACATCGAAATCGTCAGATTATTGAATGACAGCTTTTTTTTAGGTTCACTTAACACCCCCTTAGAAAATCTGACGTGCTCGATTAGATTTTTTCTCTCTCATTTTCAACCTTTACGTACGGTCACCCCCATCAAACAAACGATCAGATTAACATAGTACATTATTAAAAATACGTAGAACATTGATGCTATCAATATCTGAAACGCTCGAGTATGTCCACATGGACATTATTTTTTTACATATTTAAAAGTCTATAGCCGCTTCCCCCACCCATGAAAAGGTATACATTATGTAACATTTTTTTCTTCTTATCATCTAAGCTTTGCAACCCAATAGGTCTCTATGACGCTCGAGTAAATCCACATTTAGCATCGTCGGCTCCCGTACCAATACGTCCGACAGCGCCTCTCTTCATTTCAAGGTTAAGTTGGGTTTACTATAACGGCGTTAAAGTAAAGTTTCCGTTTTTATGGCAATAGGAATTATAGTAACCCTCATGTCATTTTGACAACTACGTCGGAAAATATTATTTAAGGGAATAAATGTTATTTTAAAGGAAATAATAATGTAATTTTAGCTTATAGAAAACCACTTTTCTTTCACGCAATAGGCACAAAATAATCACTCAGAGCAAGAAAATAAACCACGACAAACAACTCACTGACAAGCAATTTACGACTAACGTTTAGAAAGCCAGTAAACAATTCAGTTCCATGAGCTTACCGCAATATGGCAAGGTTTTTCATATTCCTGGTCATCCTATACAATATGAGCTTATTTTCTGTTGTTTCTGTCTTCTCAGTCTTCTGTGGCTGTTCTATGGTATGGAACTTGCATTGAAAAGAAATGTTGTGAACTTGTGAAGAAGTTAAAAGGTAGAGGAGACCTAATTGGTATTTTTGGAAATTACGTGGGAAATTATCCCCCCCTTCATCTTAACAGGTAAAAAGGGGGTCCACAGTCAAAAGTACTTCAACGTGACCCAATCAAAGGGCAATAGCTAGTGTTACAGTGTCAGCTAATTTTGCGGCTCAGGAAACGTTCATTACGCTGAATATGACTGTGTAACTTCCACATAATATCTGGAACATGTACTTCAAAAACTCTTGGGAATATCGAAAATGTGTATGGAACCAAAGTTGTAGAGAATTTTATAAGCTTTAATTTCCCCATAGAACATTTTTCGCTACAACGCACCATTTCCGAGATATTGGCGAAAAATCAAAAACTGGCCCCGCTCCTCCCGCCGGCTCACCCCCTAGACGACAGGACTTTTAGTATGTTTTCACCCTGAGCACCCTGAACACGTTTCTGAAGAAATTGCTAAGAGTTTCGCTCGCGCACTCTAGATAGTCTTTTGAGGCTAGGGATGCAAGGTTGTTGTAATATCGATAAAAATATCGATAAATATATCGAGGCAATGAAATTATCGATAGTTGATAATATCGATATTTTGGTCTATAATATCGATAATATCGAATTTATTTAAATTTAAATAAAAAATATGAAGTTCATAGAGATTTTTTTGTTTCATTAGTCCTTACGGACTGGCAAAGGGGCTAAGCCCATACAGCCAGAGAAAAAAGAGAAATAAAACAAGTAGAGGATGTTTTTTATTTGTTTATATTGTAAGACAAGGCTAATGTTCGAAGCCCAAACAGCCTTATATAAGGTCGTGAATTATCGATTTTTTTCTTCGGATATGATATCGATATTATCGTATCGTTATAGCGCAAATATCGATAAAATATCGATGTGTCCCCTTCGATATTATCGATTTTCCGATATATCGTTGCAACCCTATTTGAGACATTCGTTTACCGGACTGAAAGGTTCGCGCGCATGTGAGTGAGCGCGGTATTTAATTTAATTAGTGTAATGAACATTGGATAGACATTTTTCAGATAAAACATTTATTTCTCCTACAAGGATCTGCAAAATATTATATAGCTCAAATAGAAAAATGCTAAAAGTGGACACCAGATACAAGCAGAAATAATTAACAGAAAAACATGACACATATTTTCATAAAATCTATAGATTCCTAGAAAAACAGGATAAAAAGAGGGGCAATGTTTAAAAACGGAATACCAGGGGGTCTTTCTTAACGACTGAATATAAAGTCCTTTGCAAGCGCCACTGTCTCCAAATACTTCCGTCTCGACATCGTCTATTAACAATTTAATTTTACATTTTAGTTCTTTACAATATCGCCATATTCTAGTTTTTAGTTTGGGTTTTGACTGTTTTAAAACTCCTTTACACCGCGAGCGTTTCTTATAGTGTTGATCCTGATATCTAAAAGGTCTTTGGACAGTAGATTGGGTTTTTTTATTCTCGGGCCTCATATTGTACCGCCTAGAGGACATGTTATTGTTAAACATCGGATTTAATAATTTGATATGCACTGGTAAACCAGAAGTGTCTTTACATAAATGTTTATGTCTGCAACGCATCGAGCTGCAACGATTATAATTTGGCAAACAATCTTTTTTATTGTTTTCAATCATATATTTTCCATCATGCACCCGACAATTATGCTGTGGGAAACGATACCTGTCTTCAATTGTTTTCCTATCATTTATGTCCTTACAATGTCGTTCATTTGTTCCTTTTGTAACTTCATTTAAATTACTTGGAAGGTTGTTACTTTTTCTAGATCGACGTTTTGTAGATTTCATAACCCACCCTTTACTTCTACTATAATATAGCGTATATTTCTTCCCAGTATCCGACGTCCTCACATGATGTTTACTACCAAATCTTTGGTTAGTTGAAGACAGATGGCAATGTAAATCATTTGTATTTGAATTAAGAAGAGACTTAAACGCAACAAATGAAATGGCTATCGGTTGATATGCCCAAGAAATACTCTTTAATAGATGTGACCAGGGATTATTTTTACAAGTTTGCATTGAATTGTTTAACACATGTTTGTTACCACGCACGTATACTTTCGCTTGAGATTTTCGTCTACATCTTGAATTTCGAGCTGCACTAGTAGTGGAATATTTAGGTTGTAATTGATAAGTAACTAACCAGCAAAGATAAAGGGTTATAATACATGGAGACCAAACTAACAAAGCCAATCCAAATATTAGATATTTAAGAGTTGTTTTTGCCAAACATAAAACATTTTGATGTATATCTATTGGATCAAGAATACGTTCAAAATCATTACCATTTGATTTTTCATGTTTTATACAACCTTTTTTGGGATCTGAGTACTGAATACTGACGTTATTAGCGTCACCTCCACCTCTCTGAGCATTTGAAACACGAGGCACTGTCACAGATGGATCAATTTGTTTTTCCTTTTGTGGAGCAATCTCTTTTCTAGTTTGATATTCAAAATTGTCCAACTCATCATTTTTCCCCATATTAATAGCTTCTAATTCCGTATCTGTCTGATCATAATCAGGGAATTGTACAACTTTATAGTACGCTGGCATGTCCTGACTATGACTTGGATTTATAGGTAGTCTATACATATTACCACTCTTTGCGGTATTTACTGTATAATCTTTACAGATATGTTGTCTTTTTCGTTGTGGTACTGCAAAACTACGTATGCTTTGTCGATTTGCTAAATTCACTTCAGATGGATTACACATTTTTTCTACGGTATCATAATCAATTGCATTGAAATGATATATATCGTTAATTAAATCTTGATTTATTTTTCTATGTTTGTTTTTAAAATTACGTGATTCAGATACATATAAAACTTTGACTTGGTTAGCTTGGTGGCTGGCGGCTTTACGTGTCCTACGATTTCTGCTGTTGTTAGCTGTACTCCTATTCAGAATGAGTCCTTTTACATAGCTATTACAAATAGACAATCTCTCCTTTAGGTTCTTATGGCTAGCCAATTTTTGTCGCGACTTGGTTTTTGAATTCTTAACTGCAAAACATAGATAGATCTTCATCAGTAGGTTAAAAAGCAGAAACCTGGCTTTAATTAAATTTTATATTTAATATATATTCATCGGTACCATTAGCTTTTCCTTTTTCTGGTTCATTTTTCTTTATGTTTTTAATGATCTTCGTACAATCGCCGACATTATTACCATGAATGCTTTTGAAATCCTTCCGTTTAGTATTTTCGCTGACATTATCGTAATTTAAAATAGGGAGTCTATGTAAACTTTGTGTGCTAAGATCCATTTAATCTAGGGGTGTTGAATAAAGTACCTATTAAAGGCAATTAAAGGATGAGATAAAAGTTGTTTTGCAATTCTTCGCATGACATTATAAATAAATATATACATACATAACAGTAAAAGCCCTTGGGTATCCTAAGCTTATGGTAAATTCTTAGTTTTTTGAAATTTAAGTCCAATACTAAATATAAAATATTCTATACAAATACAAACATCAAGGTTATTTTGTTTGACAGTGACACCGTCGGTGCCATAGTTTATATTATAAAACCTCTACATCACTACATATTCATGTAATGCTGCCTCTACACATAGGCCAACACGTTGGCAAGTGCGTTGGCTCCCAATGTGTAGAACGGGCGTTGGAACGTTGGCGGTAGGCATTTGAACGTTGGCCGGCGCGCTTGCGAGCTTGCCGCGCGGTGTCGGTATCATCAAAGAACACTTGTCGCAAGCTTGGCGCACCATCCACACATTGGCCGCGCGATCAGTTTGCCCGGAGCAGCGATCAAGAGTGCATGTTTTCTTCTTGCGGCGTATTAACACCTAACGTAACAAAATGGCGTATAATATGAGTAATGAGGAAACTTTTAAATTTATTGAGCTCTATCAGAGTGAAAATTGCCTATGGAATCCAAAAAATAAGTACCATAAAAATATAAATGTTGTAATTGTATTAAAAATGCTAAATAAATAAGGTTCTTGGACATTCCGTTTTCCTTACGATATTTTACTTCAAAGTAAGAGCATCGTACTTTATTATTATTTTAATATTATAAATATGAAAGTATCACCCTTTTCTTGTACACATTTACGTAGTAATTATGAGCTGTGAATAAATATACAGCTGCAGCTGTTACCAACTCAACATCCATTTTTTGATCCGTCCGCACATTGGCCCGAACCAAAGCATACTGAACGACCTTCCAATTTGTGGATTAACTCACAAGCACGTTGGCAAGCGCACCGCCAGCGCGTTGGCGAATGCGCTGGCCTATGTGTAGAGGCAGCATAATATCTATTACCATCTATTGCACATTTTTATACTGCATTGCTAGGGATGCAAGGTTGTTGTAATATAAAAATATCGATAATTATATCGAGGTAATGAAATTATCGATAGTTGATAATATCGATATTTTGGACGATAATATCGAATTTATTTAAATTTAAATAAAAAATAATGAAGTTCATAGTGATTTTTTTGTTTCATTAGTCCTTACGGACAGGCGAAGGGGCTAAGCCCATACAGCCAGAGAAAATAGAGAAATAAAACAAGTAGAGGATGTTTTTTATTTGTTTATATTGTAAGAAAAGGTTAATGTTCGAAGCCCAAATAGCCTTATCTAAGGTCGTGAATTATCGATTTTTTTCTTCGGATATGATATCGATATAATCGTATCGTTATAGCGCAAATATCGATAAAAATATCGATGTGTCCCCTTCGATATTATCGATTTTCCGATATATCGTTGCAACCCTATGCATTGCACATTCTACAGGTGTACTGGACAGCTAGGTACTCATCATCATCATCATCTCAACCCATCATGGCATTCATGGCCCACTATTGAGCACGGGTCTCTTCTCAGAATGAGAAGGTTAAGGCCATAGTCCACCACACTGGCCAAGTGCGGATTGGCGAACTTCACACACCTTTGAGTTTTTGCGAACTATCCGACATATCTACAGGTTTCCTCACGATGTTTTCCTTCACCGTTTGTAGCAAGTGATATTTAAATGCTTAAAACGCACGTAACTCCGAAAAGTCAGATGTGCATGCCCTGGGATTCAAACCCGGACCCTCCGAATAGTAGACCGAGCTCTTAACCACTAGGCTATCACCGCTACAGCTAGGTACTACTTACAATTAATTACCACAGTTAGTATTATGTATAACTACAAACACAAAATAAATGTTTTCTTTAGGTAATTAAGTATTAAGTTTCATCAAGAAATAAAATAATACCCATTTTAAAATAGCATGAAGAAAAACTTAGCAAATGTCATTAGGATTACATATTTTTATTGGCAATCACAGCAGCAGGCACAGTAGAAACATTTGCAAATTTCTAAACAGGCTAACAGCGGTAGCCAGAACAGAAAACCAGCAATAAATAACATTATGTATCCCACATTTTTCCACTGCTTTCGGGCGCTCGTATACTGCGGATATAATTTAGGCCACCGATGATAAATCCATGGTTGTGGGGTTCGAGGCAGAGACTTTAGATAACAATCTCCTGCTGCTAAATTCGAGACGCGTACCTCGTGAGAATCACGTCTCGTGGACTCGTTACCTCTCGGGCGAATCTCATGCTGTGAACACCTGGAGTTTAGTCGGCATCGTTTAAAATCGAACACTGATTTCATTGTATTATTTTGTTTACACGGACCTGATATCAACTTATCACAAAACTCGAAGACGACTTCGGTAAAAGGGTTTTCTGTTTTTCGTTTCCGTTTACCTGTAGATCGTGCGTGATTTACTTTCTTTTGGAATTTGTTAGTCTTACAGTTGCGTGAATTGCATTCCTGGAGTTTGTCCCTCGAGTCGAGGGCGAATAACAGTTTCTTCCGCGCGTCGCGGAGCTTCGCCGCCGCCCTCAAGTCCGCTTTCGCTCGGCAATTAGCACGGTTCTCATATTCCTTTATCTTACGTTGCAGTGACTCTTCCTTTTTTATTAGTTTCTTTTCTCTTATACTTAACGCTTTTGCGATTTTTTTTATATCTTCTCCGTTTTTGTCTCTTTGTTCATTACTTTTAAAAATACGATTTCGCATTTTCGTTACCTATCCTGTTCGAATATTACCTATCAAAGAATAGAGATGAGGGCAACTAAACTGATAAAAGTGATATAGGTTATAAGTAATTCCTACAGGCATTTTTAACTTTAAATCATTGTTAATTTATTTTCATTAAGTTTGTTGTCAACTTAATTCCTGGTTTCATTATTTTGTTGTACCTAAGTAAGTACCAGCGCCGGATTTAGCTTTAGATTTACCTCGGCGGCCCATAGGCAGAGCGTGTGGTGGAGGCCCTCAAATAGTTTGTGGTTAACTGTTGAAAGTTTGGGGGGGCGGCAAATTCAGGGCAAATGGACCCCGGCGGAGTGACATAATCATGAATCTGTATATGAGATTCGTAGCGGGCGCCGACACACCTGACGGCGCCCCTGTTAAGGTAAATAGAGCAACTGTATAAGTTGGGTAACAAAATTTATTTAAATATAAAAAAAGATTTTCGTCTATTTGTAACAAAACTCAGTATTTTTTTCTCTCTCGCTCTACTGAGCCTCTATCGATTTAATTTAATGTTTTTGTGGTGTGGTGGCGGCCCCCTTGTGGTGGCGGCCCATAGGCAACTGCCTATGTTGCCTATGCTTAAATCCGGCACTGGTAAGTACTATTGATACCTATAGGTAATTTTTGTGCAGATTTTATGTTTGATGAGTAATGTCGGAAAGACATTGAAGGTTACTTAAATCTGTCTGACACAGAGCTTTTAATACCTTTGGTCTGGCATGAATAATGAAGATAAAAGGCCTACAATCATCATCTTCACTCTTTATTAAAAAACACTCTTTAATTTAAACCTTTTTCTTTAAACTTTTCCATTGTACCTATTTGCATTTAAGAACTGAAATAGCACGAAACCCTGACTAATACCTTTCGAGTAGAAAATTACACAGGCGCAAGGGGCGGAGTTCAACTCCTGAGAGAGGTCAGCACACGGAGTGAGAAAGCGGTTCGTGACAAAACAAAACACATTTGCAACACCGAAGTAGCGTTTTAGAAAGATAGTCTAACTTCAGTTTTAAGTAGATTTAACGACTGCGACCTTCCTTGGTAAATGCCGAGCTAACTTCTCATTGGAAACCAATGCGTCACCGACGCGTGAACTATAGGTATAACACTATCTAATTATGCTACAGACAACTATTTGAGAAATTTTAACGAGAATTACCAATTTAAACCATACAAGCACGACAAGCGCTAAAGTTCAAGCCCCGGAACTTTTTATATGTAGGTACTTGGTACCGCTTAAGACTTACGAGTAATTAATCATTACTAAGTAAGTATCTATGCATTATCGTGAAATCATTATGCGTCATACTTACTTTCTAGTGTTTAGCAAACTGACATGGTTAACTAGTAGTAAAAAGTGTGTAATGAAGCAATAAATTATAATATTGTTACGTGTCAGGAGTAATGGGTTCGAGAAAATGCCAAAATGTACCACAAAGACTTTTATTGTACTCGTAGATACACAAATTACACGACGTACACAGTACACACTAAAACACTCTGCACGTAGGTACTAGTAAACACACTCGTCGAACACTGTATCGCTCGTAAAAATCACTTCATTTCTCACTGGTATCGCTCGTAGGTATCGCTGGTATCTTCCTGGTTTCGCTTCCGAAACTAGAATGTCCTGCCGGCGACCAAGTGCCTCTTTTTATACCTACCACTCGCCCACCATTCATGCCTTTCTAGATTGTTCCCGCAGTTTTAGGAATAACAGTCTAGTATATTCCTTGCAATCGACTTTCGACCTTAAGACTATCGCCGTAAGGTCGAAGCGTCGCCGCGTTGTGCGCGTACTTTCGAGACGGCCGCGTTCCATTGTTTGCCTGACATGTTTATGGCCCCTATTGTTTATTGTTTTCGGTGTAGCGAAGTAGCGCCAGGGTTGTCACAATATTAAAAGAGCAAGTTTGGTTTCCACTCGGCTGATTTGGGTTCGAATTCTACACGGCCTACACGCATCTTTAAAACTTTAAATTCACCCTTACGTTACCTACGTGCTATGAGAAAGCATCAATTTATTGTTTCACATAAAAAGAGGAATAATTTTAAATCTGTTATTGTAAAAATGTTTGGAATGATAAGGTTAGTAAAATGTTCTTACACTAATCTATTTTGAACCACAGTCGACAGTAACAAATACTACTACTGAATATTTGTTAAATTTTGTAACTGAAACTGAAATTATAAGGAATCATCAAACTGGTTTTGATGATCGTATAAGTAGTGTTAGTAAATCAACGAAGATAGATACCGCATCCAATCTTAATTCAGTTGAGATTCCTGCATCAGTGAGGTCAGCGGACTGGCCCCCGCAGCGGGTGACACGGCCGCGCGGCGCACGGGTGCGCAAGCGCAGCGCGGACCGCAGACAGAGTAGTTCAGAGTATCGCGAACGGCCGACACGCGCGCACGCATGGTACCGTGCTCCTTACATTTTAACGAGTAAAAATAAACAAGTGATAAAGGCAGTGAACATTTAATTAAGTTCTCGACGTGAGTCCATTCGGATCGAATCCCAACGAGTCCAGGTATTTTTAGAGTCATACTTTGGTCGTCAGGGAACTGGTTTTCAGGTTCGCACCGCGAAAGTGTACTTGCTGAATTTACTCGGGGTTTGAAATTGAATTGAAATTTGATATTTAGTGTTTCTAACTCAATATCACAGGTCAGTGTGATTCAGGTGGAATATATATACCTAATTAAGTCTTCATATTATATGACCTTTATGTTTTCCGATTTTGAAAACAAAGCCTAACTCAATATATACTGGCACTTAAAATTGCAGCTTTTATTTTGCTTGATTCTTCAGTTTTTGTCAGAATCTGGAAAGGGAATAACTTTGTAAAATAAGACATAGTAGGTACTTACCTATATAAGAACATAATAAAACTTATGACATGCTTTTCTAATTTAGAAGTCCTGTTCTAAATTAATTCGACTAGTTTTCTCACGTTGTCGTTCAAACGACTTCATGAACAAGACTAAATGCAAATTAAATTAATGACCACCGAAACATTTAATTTTCATAGAATAACAACATCTAGAAACATAATTAAACAACAAAAGGATCTGATTATGTTAGACTGGTAAGCACAAAGTTGATAACTTGAAATATGGACTGAAACAAATAATAACGAGAAATTACCTAACTTTGTCTTGTTACAGTACATTACCACAAATAAGATAAAACCAAATTATACAAATGGTCCACTATGTGTGAAGTACAACACTCAGGCTGTTTACGACCGTCCAGTAGCGATAAGCATTGTGTATGATAACCTAAGCATACAATGCAAATGGAAATATTTACCACGAGGCATGACTTAATCTTGTAATTAACACTTTCTACTTTTTGTAAACGATAATAAACCCGAGAAAATCAATGTAAACAAGCGCTTAAGCACACACCCAAATTTCTCAAATCTTCAATTTCTCACCCTTTCCACAACAACGAGTAAACTTTCCATTAACTACTAATTCAAACCAACCCCCCTTATTGTTGTTGCAATTGCAACCAAGTAAATAAAGACAAACTCAATGACGTCTCGTATGTTCGATATCGGTGGGTTTTTATTTGTACCAGTTCAATCCCTCCCGCACTTTTGGATAATGATTCTATAAGTGTATTGTAATCATCTCGACTTCAGCCAGAGTTCTTATTCTGCAACGTGAATCTTTTACTTTAGGTCCTCGCGCGAATCTTCTTCTTCTATATTTTGTGGCTTGTTCACTTATAGAAATAGAAATAGAAATAGAAATACTTTATTGCTTTTCAGTTTAGGTTCATTACAATATAAGTGGCCAGAGTCTCCTTTTAAGCAAAATATGCCTGTATTAGGAGGCTCTATAATAATTTGTTTAAATTACATCATAGGAGATTCTCTGTTTTTTACAGATTCTTCTAGTGGTTCAATTATTATCAGCTACCTTTGGATTTCGCTTTATGTAAGCATAAATTAGAAGTGTATGTTAATCACTAGTAAAATTTATTAAATTCAAGTTGACTACAATGGCGTTAATAGCAGTAGATGCACCGTGATACACTTAAAATTTTGAGCCCTGTAAGGCTAATATACCTTTATTTCCTGTTTCAAAATGCTAAACTTAATCTACATTTAGATGTCTACTACTTATTTTATTCAGATTACCTAGTTATAAACCAACTGAAAGGATATAAAGCTGGTGCATTAATATGAATGATAACATCAACTCTCTTTTCAGAAGCCTTGTGATGAAATGGCGCAGTACCAGTTCTCGGTCTTCTTCATCGTTGCAGTTTTGGGTAAGATTAAAGTCTCCAAGTTAGGAAGGTTTTATATATTAACTAAGGTTGATTAATGGTAATCATACTCTAAGGACTGTTAAATGCGCCCGTTTTAGGATACAAATTATCACAAGATAATATGCTATCGGCCTATCGCAGGCTGAGTTTTGAAAAGGGAAGTTATCGTTTATACCCTGGTGTTATAGTTCTACAAATTTTGCCTCGTATGTGTTTAACGTCATTGGAGTACGAATTTTCAAATTATTTGCTCATAATTCGTTTTTTATTATGTATTTCACTTAAAGAATACCTGAATTAGAAGGTTTTAAAGAAACTGACATTTTTTTATTTAAACTCGACGAAAACTTTACCGGTGTAGCTAAAGTTCAAATTTTGCAATTTAGAAACCAATTGGTGAGAAAGATACTTACATTTTTAACAGAAAACAAACTTATTATTTGGCTTATTGTTCCATACTCTCTAAAATTTTCAACCTAATTGTGCCACTAGTCTTGTAATATGATGACTAACTTTAACAGAATAGTTCCAAAGGATTTTCTTACAGCGTCAATACCTATCAATAGCGATTAATGTACACTACATCGGCCACAACCACAGAAAGATTTTATTTACCTATATGAGGTAAATAAGCTGGTCGTAATTCTTATAAGTAAAGTTGTAAACCTTGTCAATTAATTGTTTACCTACTTATGGGTAGGTCTACTTAGTTCCCTGTTTACGTATAATAAAACAAAGGTACATGTGCAGATTGATCTATGATGAAGGTCTTTGATTTTTTTAATTGCCAGAAGGGCTTACGTAAAAGCAGACGAGCCACCTGATGGTAAGTGGTCATCGTCGCCTATAGACACGAGCAACACCAGAGGAGTCCCCAGTGCAACGCCGGCACTGAAGGAGAACTCTTTTTAACCTTTCTTGAAGAACCCCATGTCATAGCGCTCCGGGAATACCTCAGAAGGAAGCCCATTCCACATCTTGCATGTTTGTGGCAAAAACGATGGTGAAAAACGGACCGTAGTCGTTCGCCACGAGTCCAAGCGATGCGGATGAAACTTCATTGATGATGTCATGTATAGAAGGAAACTATAATTAACTATAATTAATCAAGAAATAATTAAGAAAATTATAATTAAGTTATAATTTCAGTAAACAATAACGTGATTTAACGTAACCAAATTAGGTTAAGTACGTACCTTTACCTACTAATAGTGGCCTTTATTAGACTGTTATATTCAAGGAGATAAATCAATGATTTGGTCATTCTTCGATTTAATGACCGTAGGTACTTAGAAGTGATTGATAAGGTTTATTTTCACAAATTTAATAAACACATCTCGAGGAACATTAAGATCTCGAGGAACGTTAAGGTCTCGAGAAATGTATCTCGAGAACGTTAAGAGAGAGACGTTGACTGAAACTGAACAGAAACTTTTGTTATTGGTGTATAAATAAACAAACTAAGCACTAAACTGCTACCCACGCCACGCTGAATCGCCGGACTCTCTCACTGTGAGCGGTTTACACGTTACACAGACCATCAGAAGTATGCAAAGTACTCTGGAAAATAAAGACAAAAGTTGCTGTAAAGACTCTGTTACATTGATTGGTACCTACTTATGCTAGCCTAAACAAATTGCGAATAATCATATTGTGTATCTTCTTCTTCTTTCATCAATCAGAACAACTAAGTATATATTTTATTAATTCTGAAAATAATATTACAACAACGTTTATATTTTTATAGGTAGGTAGGTACCTAATGGTAATCTTGTAATAGTAGTTTTTACTCAATAAAATGCGATTACACGAGTAATTGATGATGACATGGCTTGCTCTATCGGCTAAACGGTTCCAAGCAATGATTAAGTAGATGCTTATCCACATTAATTAATACGACAACGATAAAAGGCAGTCTCCATGGGAATAAACATATCTACAGTAGGTATAGCACATGTTACAAAGATGTAAAAAATGAAGGTGTGAAGTTTGCACTGTGAATGTCCCAAATACAATATTTTTTTCACACTACATGCCGAATTATATGTCATGAAAATGTAAACCTTACCGAAAGCAAGACAATAGACCTCTTGGCTTTAGCCGGGTTATAATGTTCTATTGAATTTCATTATAACCCGCTGGTCAATAATGTGATTTTCACTTTCATATCTCTTATTGCTATGTGCATAAAGTCTAATTTCGCTAAACAGAATGTGCCCTCAGCGGGCGCGGCCAACTCGATTTTCGAAGACCGAAGCCGTGGCCCACTAGATTCGCACTGAGACGATTGGACTAATGTCTCCAATATCAATTTGCACTTTTAATTTGCTGTAATAAACACTATCTACTAAACCTGGTTTTTTTATTGTCTCGCATAAAGTGAGAAAAGTAGAGTATACACCACCGGAATAAAACTGTTTTTTTCTTGGGCGCTTGAATCCCTCACTGCACTCAGGACTCAATCTTAATTCCCTCGCTTTGCTCGGGAATTAACTTATAACACCCTCGCTGCGCTCGGGAGTTAAATTTGGAGTCTTTCGTTACGTTCAGGATTCAATATAGCGCCCGTGACATAAAACAGTGCTTTATCCCCTTGGTGTATAATCTACTATTATGATGAATTAACTTGCAGTAAGTAGGTACTTTGCAATTAAGATTAGGTACAATATGGACAATATGATCATTGTAATTTAGTAGGGGAAATTAAAGCCGATGAAATCGCAGATATCATAATCAAACATTCATAATTAAGTATACTTACATCAATGTTGACACAACTGAGTGAGACAATTACACATACTATGGATTAAAATGCTGGTGTGATTCAGATATCAACTAAAATAAGTTGGTTTTAATTAACAATTACATTCATAATTTAAAAAACATTATATTAAAACGCAAGTAAGAGGAGTTCCTCAACTTAATTAATTAATAATACAATATCAACTTAAGACGCAAACACGTAGGTAATAGGCTAATAGGTTCATCCTGCTAATGCCTGCTAATCGTAGATATATAATCTTAGGTATCTACGAGTATATTATATTTTCCTTAGAACGAAGCTTTTTCATTATTCATCTCATCAGTCATGAGTGTCATCGGTACATCTAATTGTAATTTAATGGTAAAACATACTTAATAATAGGTAGGTATACCTAATGGTGGTTACTCGGAAGGAACTATGACTCATAATGTTCGTTAAATTCTGATTTGGATATTTTTTATTTACTACCTAAGTGTTACGTGATCATTCCTACGTCCTTTTTCATACCGTCGCCGTCGTCGTGTAACGTAAACGTCTGGCGTGTGTGTAGTAGAAAATTTGCATAATGATGAATCATACTACTTGTCAATGAATGAGATGTTCAGATAGGTATGTTATTTGTCGAGGAGTCCTTTTCATCTTAATGAGCCAATGGAGCCTACGTGCTCTCAGGAAAAACACGATATAATCATAGTACTGTGATATAATGGAACGTACTAAACGTTTTTCATCAACTTGACCTAGGTTCAAAATAGCAAAGCTGTCAACAATAGCATATAACGCGGTATTTTTCCTGTACATGATAGGGGCACATAACTGACAAATAAAGTTAACTGGGTACCTACCTAAATAAAATTCTTTAATTTTTTTGTTTTTGTTTTTGCTGACTTTGTCCAGGTCCCTACGAAATGCTTATATCATTACTAGCTGACCAGGCAAACGTTGTTTTGCCAAAAAAATGTTAAGGGTGAACAACCCTTATCACTTAGGGGTATGAAAAATAGATAGTAGCCGATTCTCAGACCTACTGAATATGCATATAAAATTTGGTAAAAAATCGGTAAAGCCGTTTCGGAGGAGTAAGGAAACTAACATTGTGACACGAGAATTTTATATATAAGATAGAGTTACGTAATATTTATCAAAGTTTTGTTGCTTCGCAGTTTTAAACTGCAGTTCAGAAGTTCTTTACCTCTCAGGTTAACGGACCTACCTGACTTAGGCTCATTGGGCAAAAATATTGCATATAGGTAACTATGATACAGTGGTATGCGAATTATGAAACCTTGAAGGTTTTTATTTTATATCGGGATATAAATATCAAATTAGTACGTATTCATATCAACCGCAGACCAACCATAACCGAGTCCTCAATCTATTTACCAAATTAATATGTAAATTACATGTTTTCTAAACATAAGTAATGATAGTAATAAGTCATATCAAAACTTTTCAAATGATTAATGCTCATGAATAAACCAACAGTCGATCAAAGTTGGCCCAACGAGAAATCTTGGTCACTTTCAATATATCTGCTGTAGGCTGTAGGTAGTAAGTAGGTACCTGTATACCTACTACAATCTGCAACACACGCGGCCTGACTGGTTTTGAGTTCGCTTACTCAGTTTGCGCTCTTACTCACCAATGCCAATAATCAGGATACATTCCATTCCAGGATTCCAGGTTTACATTATAATTATTATAATATTATAAAAATTGAATCCTTTGGTACGCGTATTTTTAGTTTGCATTGTAGAATTAAGCGCTGATTATCATCACAACCCACACATGCTAAGTATTTTGCAGGGTTAATAAACTGGTCCAACACACTAGCCAAATCCAGATTTGCATCGCTGTGATATAATTAAAATAATAGTTAGTTAAATGACACAGGAGTGTTCGAAATATCTTCTACGGTTGATTTTATTGCGCATGCCATTTTGAAAAAATAAATATTGATGAAAATATTTCATCATGAAACATTCGATGGCCACAATATCTCGTGCACGTCCCGTTATAGTTTTCACTTAGATACTAGTTTCACTCAGCACATTTTGGGAAGCTTCTAAAATATTTTTGTTGGAATCCTCACAACAAAGACTACGATTGATACCAAGCACTTATTCAATTTCCTCACCGGACGATGTTCATTTTAGTTGGTCTAAAATTATCTTGCCAGGCGAGACTCGTTTGTTCCTCTTGTTAATGATTTAAATTTTAAACAAGATGAACGAACAGACGATTTTTAACAGTTATAATTTACTTTTATTCTTACAATACGTACCTAACTCTTGATTAATTTTTTATCGTAAGTTAATACCTGACTACAATATCATCTTATGGAAGTAGATAGCCTTGAGTGGTAAAGCGCACTTAGTAAACTCATAACTTGTAAACTACTATGTAATTAATAAGTGATCGAAAGGATTTTATATTTAATTTATAACTTTCATGTCTAGTCAAATCAACATTTAGCATATCGCAGCATCGTGGTAAATGATGGTACAATTGGGTACCTACCGCTGCCTACGTTTTTCTTATGGAAAAAAGCTAGCAAAGAGCATGCAGCACCAACCACCTTTTCGCGGCGTCGCCCTATGGAAACTATCCTCCGATATACTCGTAAAATAAAATCTAACTATCCTATAGTTACTTAGTCGTGTGAAACGATAGAAAGCTTATCTACCATAAATATACAGAAATAAATATAGGTATACTTTAATTTCAAAAACATACCTACTGTAACACACACGTACACATTTTAACAAAAAGGGTATGTATCAAAATCTATAATGACAATGCTATTGTCATCATCGGAAAATTCAATGAGTTGCGTTTCCTCTGTGAGGTATGTACCTACTACATACCTACTACCTACTTTAACAAATTAGCACCCATCTCAATACGTTCTCTGTATGTATACCTAATATTACCACAATATTACTTATGTACCTACAGTAGAATAAAGGCGTGTATGTAACAAGTATCACGGTCGAGTAAGTTCCATCAGATTGAATTAAAACAAAGCTTATAATCTGCACATTGCATCGCTGCAGCACGGGAACTGCATTGAGCGCGTCGGTGCTTCCGGCACCTGTAGCCAGCGTGCGAAAACTGCGAAAAGCTGTGATATTGCAAGCCGGTATAGGCTTATATTATAATCTCAGAGATTTCTGGAGATCTAGAGGCCTTTTCAATCCTAAGCATTGTTCGGTTCTGAATTATAGGGTTAAAAAATGGTATCCCTTAACTGATAAATAAAATAACGAAACCCCCTAAAAATGCCCGATACTTACCTTTAAATGTCATGTTCGATCACAGATCACAGGTTTACCGAAACAAAGCGAGGATGGGTTTTGTTGTAACTTACAAATACAATGGGTCTTTTGTAAAGTTGGTCCAAATTACGAGATGTGCCATACCTATATAGAGGTACCTTTAACTAGCTATAACGTTGAGAGCCTAACTTCAATTCAGATCCATCGTAACGAACATTGTTAAGACGGTACATGCCTAATAATAATGTGTAACATATCTCTGAAAGTTATTTGATTTATTTGATATCTTAACACCGCTTAATATGTATGTATCCCGTCATTCCGGACGTAATGCGTCTTAACTTAAGTGCTGTATTGCATTTCAACAAGTTCTTGAATCAACTTAACTTTATCGTTGAGTTAGTAAGCAACTATTTCGTAAAAGCCCATACGTTACTAAGTGGGTGCAAAGTGCTAAACTAAATGACGATTTATAAGTAATATAAAACGTTAAAATATGGTAATGTAGACAGCATCGCTCTTTGAAATCGAAATGTGACTGTGTGGCCATATACGCACTCAGAAAATATCCACATTAAGTAAATTCAAATTTACAAACATTTTAGTTCTGTCGACGGCCCAACGGAAATGCGCCTTGACGTGGTAATGGTAGTACACATTACGGATAAGATACCAACTGACTCGCGTGTCCAATTAACTCTAATCACACGTAGAGCTGACTCGGCTGACCAGTATGCAACAGGCACAAAGAACATTCGCTAAACATCGCGTTATAAATAAAAGATTCAGTCGATTTGTCTTACAAAGGTACTTTCACTTTGAATTATGAGGTTACCGGAGTATCTTGCTTAAATGGTTATACGGATGATTCATTGCAGCTTTCAAAGCTTAACGCAGCATGGGTGTTAAACTGTCCGTTTTTGAAATCACAAGAACCGGGTTCGGGCACCGTTAAACACATTGCTATCGTCTGACCCCTAATCGAATTGTTCTGTTTACTTTACGACGCTTATAGTGTTTGCTTTTGGATAAGCTGAAGTGATGCTCCACGTTTCTTGCTTAAACGTCACTGTACTGCCTTTTACGGCGATTTTAAATAAACATTACCTAACTAGCGCTCGTCTGCAAGTAACGGTACCTACTGCGCGCGTCGACTCAAACCTAACAACATAGATAGCAAATGTTGTGAGTAGAGACTTCTCCGAGTGCTTAGTGCGGTCAGAGGTTATTCCGATCGTAACGAATGAAACTAGTGGTTGATACGTAAAGTTGAGTATACTGTATAGAGTTACCTAACTCCAGTGTAATAGTAGTTGGCCATCACAATGAACCTTGTCAGTTGTCAGCTTGTTAGTGCAGGCTGCAGTACTAACTACTAAGTATGAATTACTCGTACATTCACACTGGCAGAATAAAATCATTGGGTGCCAAAAGCATGTTTTCCCTATCTACAATTTTTATCTTATATTCATTGGCGTTCCCATCTCTTAATTCAGAAGGGAGGAAGAATTCCTGGTCCAGGGAGAGGAAAATCGGATATTCGAGGCATGTTTTTATCTTACCTAACAACAACAGGAGGGAAAAGCAAAACTATCTGCGTATGCTTGTGCTATTATACTTGTACGCATGTTTTCCATAGTAGATTTCACATAATTTACAAGTTGTCAGAAAAAAACGAATTTCCAGGAGATTCATCGCGGTAAATCATAAATCAATGAAGAGATGACGTACTTTGATTACGCTCTCGCTATTATCTCGAAGTCTACATTAAGTATCACTTATCACTTGTCGATGTAACATGATAAATATTTGAAGTCAGTTTTTTGTATGAATTATTTATGAAAGAAACTAGATACATTATTTATCTAATAAATTTCTTCTGCTTTAAGCGGAAGTACCTATACTTAGGTAGGTATACTTATCGTTGAGTCAGTATTAATTAGAGTTCAATTTGCAGGTATCAAGTCATGCCAATGCCAGAGTCCGACCATTTCAGATCCTATGGCTGTTCAAAGCACGCTCCCAAGCCTTGTAAAAGAAGTAGAAGATAACAGCAGATACAAGACTCTAGAGGCCAATGCCACGTTGCTGAAACTCCTAGTTGACGATAAAGATGGTGTGAGCAGGTATGTACCTATTTACCATTATTTATTTTAAACTCAATATCGAATCAGTGGAATGGAGCGTCATGGCTAGACGATACCTTCATGAATTAAAAAACATTTTTACTAATTCCTTCACGTCTTTAACTACTTATATGATATGATGATGATGATTATAAGTACCTATGTGACGTAAAAGCATGTTCATAGTCGAGAATACGTACATCAATCTACATTTAATATAAACAAATTTAAAACAGGTAAGTACTAAGAAAATTTGTTGAGGCGCAGTATCAAAATTCATTTTACGCCAGTGTTCATTCAATGGGTCGTCATGTCAGTAAAGCACTTTGAATCGTGAGCACCCACGAAACATATTTGCTCCATGTGAGCACCCATAAAATTATTTTTCTCTTGTACGCTCTCACCTGAGTAATAAATTTTGAAACCTGATAACTAACGGGAAAATAAGAAGGCTGCTTTTTGCATCAGTCTTAAGTTTCGAAGGGCAACGACGCGGACCGAATGTCCTACAGCTAATCACGCGATATCATATTATGTAGCTGATGATTCATTGACTCAAACAAGGAAGGATATTTTCTGTACTAGGGTTTTTTTTCTTCTTTTAACATAGTATGATGCATAGTGATTTTTCGAAATTAAATCACTACTAAATTTTCTGTGCGTCATTTATAATGGAAGATATTATTAACCATTCATTAGGAACGGTTCAAGGAAGTAAATTACCATTCATTATGGTTAGGTCAACCAAAGCACTTATGGATAACTATAGTTTTACCGATGAATGATAAATATATCGTTAAATTATTGCAGGTCGGAGGTATTTGACATGCTGCATTCTCACGATGACAATGAGGACCACATAGATTTGCCGTCGTTCCCTGATGACACTGAGGATGGCAGAGCTGAAGTGCCCCTTGCCCCTGATTCTCAAGCAGAGTTCCTTCAAGGTAAGCCTCCTTTAACTTGTCCGGTCTAATCGCGATGGGTATTTAGATGGTAACACTACCCGGAAACTTCATATTTTACTAATCTCTTTGTATAGTGGCACAGCGTGATACTTTTGTGCACTCCACTCCAGGCCTCTAAAATCATGAGAAACCCGTGCTGTGCTCTTGATCAGTTACTGATTAAAGCCAACACTTTCACTACGATACTGAATATAACCCTACTTAGTAACTTAGTGATTCATCTCCGTGCTTCAGCGAGAGTCCGCCTGGATATTTATTCGAGTCTTTATAAATGTTAATGGCACGAATTATTTTATTTTTATTGGAGAATGGTGGAGCTACCAATTTTAACACCTAACTTTAAGAACTTAAAAAAACCAGTTTTCATTTAAGTATGCCATTTTAGTACCTAGTTTGTAATAAAAAACAATAAGTATTTTACGCACGTCTGCCAAGACCGTGAGCATACGCATTTCCTGATCCCGGGGAGGGGGAAGAAAAAAATCCTTTATTCTCGAACCTCAAATCGATATAACCGTAATTATAGGGCTACTGTATGCGAGGTCGAAAGACAGCTTCCCCCCTTCCCCGCGTACACCCATGGCCAATTGGAACTACTAATATTGAAGGATGTGATGAACAAAATATTTTCTTTGTTCATCAGCAGCTGGAAACACGGTACGCAGAGATTCACAGAGGAGGTACGCGAACGCGAGAGGAGAGCCCATAGGCGCCGCGGCCGGCATCATGGTGGTAGTCACCTGCAGCATCGTGTGTCTCGCTTACACTGCCCTCATCGTGTGGAGACGGATATACCTGTAAGTCTGTTTGGCTAACTTGACAAACTTTATTAGGAGCACATAGTCTTCAAATTAAGAACTTGCGACCCAGTTGGCATCGAGTTCTATGATCCAGGGATCGGCTGAGTTATTATTTGTCAGTCATGGTTTATGTTGCCTTTGTGTGTCCACGTCACCCGGGACACAGGGAAGCATAGTGCAGGACCTACTTATCTAAGCGTGTGAACGTTTATTTATTTTAAAACCAGTTTGATGGAACTCAGATTTTCTCTACCTTTGTCATGCTTTCAAATCGTTTGCAGTGTAGGTAGGTAGGTAAGTATTTAAACGTTATTACATTTAAAATAAACAACACATTTAAGGCCCTAAAATTTTCAATTTTTGAATTTTCCCAAATGATTGATATCAATTTACATGTCATTGTGATATTTTAAGTTGCTTAAGTGAATATTAAATGCAATAAAAAACCAGTCCAAGCTTCCACTACCATTATTATCTTCCAATAATAGAAACGCATAACATCAATTTCCTCAAACAATTTATTATTATAGGTGTCTCCTAATGGTATCTCTTTAGCGCATAATCTTGGATTTTTCTATTGTAAAGATCAGCCAGACAAAATTTTATGACAATATAAACATAGATCCGAAGATTTTATGGGTACACGAC
The DNA here is from genome assembly GCA_905404135.1 of Hesperia comma. Taxonomy (NCBI): domain Eukaryota; kingdom Metazoa; phylum Arthropoda; class Insecta; order Lepidoptera; family Hesperiidae; genus Hesperia; species Hesperia comma. Next base: position 4,719,810 of record FR990021.1, on the reverse strand, counting down.
TATTTTACTAGAAGGGAACGTTTATTTGTGGCAATTGTGGCTTCTCAGTGAACATAAACCGGCTATAGTGAGTCGTGAGGTAACTTAATATCGGTCTTCCTGACGCATCGCTGCTCGCTGCCCGCGTGTAGGAAGCGGTCAAATGGGATAAACCACGTTATAACTAAACCTGAATTATCTAAATCGTTTGTTGTTTACCTTTGAAAGTTTTGGGTTCATTTTGTTCCTTTTTGTTTAGGGTTAAATTAGGTTTTTTTAACAGACTTCAAAAAAGGAGGTGGTTCTATGATTTTTTATTGTGTATTACTGATTACCTCATAACTTTGTACTGGGTGAACCGATTTTGATAATTCTTTTTTATTCGATATAGTAGAAATAGTGCTTTGAGTTTTGAAAATGCTCGGATCGTAGTTTATGAGTTATCTGTACCTACTTGTCGATGTGGAAGTCGGTTTTTTTTTATAAAAATATAGTTATGACGGCTAGTGACACAAGAAAATACTAATATTCCCCACTAAACGATATAAAACTTTTACACGAAAATCTCCAATAAAGGCACGAACTGAACGTCGTGAGCTCGTACGCGAAAAAAAACTTAATTTTTACTTTTGCTAACAAAAAATACTGTATGACCTGAGTGTGACTGGAATATACAGTTTAATTCAATTATTTGGTAGTTTAATTTCAATCCCTTCGTAAATGACAGTTTTAATAATTGCTTTTTACAAAAAGAATAACCGACTTCAATCTTGATAAGTAGAGATAACTCAAAAACTACTCGCCAGATGGCGCTCAATTCAACATGTTAGTGTAAAGTTCTCGTCACTACAAATTAATCAAGCCCAAACACTGGATAACTGCAGTAAATCGTTGAGGAGTTTCCTCGACTGTCTTTCGGCTTCATCAGATCGACTCCAGATCTTCATGAAACGGTAGCGCTTTAATGTACTTATGGTAACATGAACAAACATACTAGTTGTCCATACAATTTTCGAAAGTTCCCCTTGATTTCTCTAAGATGCCATCATCAGATCCTAGTGTCCTTATCAGAGGACCCCACTGCGCATATCTACTTTACAACAAAAAAAGAATTATCAAATTCGGCCCATAAACGACGAAATAATCGCTGAACGTACATAAAAAAAAAGCATATATTATACGGTCGAATTGAGAACCTCCTTCTTTTTTGAAGTCGGTTAAAAATCATGTGAAACAATATTGAAGTGTTGGTAATCGGGGACAGATTTCCGGAAGCGAAGCGAGGGCGGTCGTACGATAATAAATAATAAATATCTTCCTACATATATTTTATATTCTTCTTTTTTCAGAAAACGAAACGGCCTAAAACACGAATTGCTTAGGAACGAAGAAAGTATAGCCGAAACTAGAATTGAAGTAAGTATCAGATCTACCTTTACTACTGCAATGTGCAATTGTGCGTTTCACGTAGCGTAGGTAATTCTCTTACCTTCCTATTCCTAAATATATGTAGGTACATGCGAAACCACGCTTAAAATAGACCTTAAATCCGAATGGGATAATTTGGAAATGGATTTTGGGCAAATTGCCACGTTTCTAGTATTCTTAGAATGTTATAGTACTGGTAATTAATGGCAGACGTTTATGAGCGCGTAAATTGTGTGAAAGAATAAGGCTCCAAAAATACTAAAGTAGGTACAAAAATTTAACTTGGTACGTTACTCAGGCGGCCTATAATACTGAGCCCAATCCCATGTCCGTAGACCAGGGTACGACAGACGCTAGAAGCCGACCTCTGCTCTGATGAGACTAAAACCCTGGTATGGGCGTATGGCCCATGATAGGTACCTATAGGACTTTTTTGTTTTAGCCCTCATTACTAAGTCTTCAAACTTAACTTCAAACTTCAAACCACGGTTTGAAACCGTGTAGCACATGCTTAATTAATTTATATGTTGTTACAGTTGTAATGATCACTGGATTACCGTTATTGCGGACAAAGAACTGCTATCGAACGGCGCTATGAAGATCTTCCTAGATTCGTAATTAAGTGCATCGATTGTTGTAATAGGTATTTCGTAGGTACTCATTACATAGATAGGTATGTGTTATTTATAAGATTGACATTTTACATTGGATGAATATCAAGACTGAGACTGAGTGTTACACATAAGTGTTGTTACTTTGTAAGATATTATTTTTACACAACAACTTGTGATGTCATTGAAATGTTCTCATAATTTTTTTGACACAACTATCAAGCATGTTGAATAATAAATTTTAGAACCTGACAATAAGATACTTGACATGTCTTAGCAAAATTACAGTAATATTGTTTTGAGTGGTTTTGTATTCATGTGTATCCCTGAAATTTGTAATTAAGCATTAGTCATTACATAAGATTTTTTAGAGATATCCAATGCCTAGCTTACCTAGATATTAAAATATGGATTAGTTTTTTTACTGAGAAAACAAATTTTGACACAAAAATTAAGTGAGTTTATAAGTTTTTACTTTTTCTTTAGTAAGGCTCATAAAGGATGTAGTATATTATTTGCGACTATGAACTATTGGTCGATTTCATACAGTGACGCAAGCCGTAGCAAATTTTTGATTACTTTAAGTGCATAATATAATGATCATTAAATCATTACCTTGCTATAATTATATGTATTTGTTGCTTATAATTTAACTAATGACTACAATTACATAATGTAATTCATATATTTTTTTATATTCCACATTTACAAAACCCATACATCACGAAAAAAATATCCAAATCAACAATGTCTTCACAATAAGAAGCGATTAACCACATTAGTTGTGTTTTCGATTTCTTTTGTTAATATCTCAGCTTCAAGCTTTAATATAGGTACAAATATTTTTATGTACTCTTTTTTGTGAAAGTTATTAATAAACTGTGCCATACATAACTTTGCATCACACATAATCTCTATTATCTTGTGAAATTGATAATTGGCATGGTTTAGAATTTATTTATTTTAAGAGTCAAAATGTGTCTGTGATGTGTTTATTAAATAGGAATACAATAAAATTAAATTATTTTTATCTAAGTTTATTACTTTTTTATTCCTTTTCCCTAAAAGTACAATTCAGGAAAACCCCCTGAAGACCCATCTTGCCAGAAGTTACATCAAAATACTGCAGAAAATTTTCTACAACTGCTTATCAAACCCAAGCCGATTAAGTTTTAACAAAAATTAAATTAAAAACTTTCCATTATCCAGAACCCAATCAAAAAGCAAACATTGTTTACAAATAAAACTGAACTATAAACTTTAAACAGATGTTTATTGTAAACTTGCTTTTTAAGCAGTCATAAAACAAAATACAATTTTGTATTACAAAACTGCTGAATATCTAAGTTGCAAAAATGTAAAGAAAACAATACAAAAAACAATACTATACAATCACACTGTAAGCTTAACTAAAAAATATTTTGTGATACAGTTGGCGTCAATTTTATTTTTGTACAAATTTACTACTATTGATTGCACTGATTTTTTCATAACTACACGATTAAATCCACATCTGCAAAAATTTTGTACAAATATTTCATATGGAGATTCGCTTTAAATGCAAAGTAAACATGAAAAAAGCATAGTCTGGAAGACAATGTAAAATTCGAAGCTATTGAAAAAGATGATCTCATAAAAACTACAATACATAGTCAACTAACAACAATATCATGATAATAACAATCCTTTACAAATACATATAACAGATGTGTCTCTAATCTTATCTGATCACAATTTATCACCTGTTTTCGAAGGTACTTTCATTCTGGGCAAAGTTTACTTGTTTTCCTTGTGTTTAACAATCACAGGCCCAACATTGTCCCCGGTAGCCTTGTTATGGGCACCGTGAGCCCCATCACAGTACGGCCACTGAAAATATACAATTTAAAATCACAATGATTACCAAAACAACATATTTAAGCATATTTTTAACCTATATCATTGCAGATACAGAACATTTTAACTGTAACCTCTATGGAGTTTTCACAACACTGATTGGAGAAGGAATAGCTTCAAGTTTGTATTGTAGATTGCTATAAATGATCATAAAAATATTTAAGCCGTGATGACTATCTTATTCTATGTCGCCTTGTGCAAATGATAAGCTGATAAGAAGTCAAGTAGGTCACAAAAACAGGCTAACATTTGTCTAACATGCTAAAGTTTTATGTCTTGCACAGTGGCATATTATTTTTTATGATATTCATATATTTGTCAACATGTCAAGAAAAATGCAATTATCACTTGGTTTGAGAAAGAAAACATTGTAAGGGAACCTGCACACCTAAGAATCCTCCATAATGTTCTTGAAAGTCATGTGAAGTCTATCCACATACATATGTGGCTATATGGTTTTTACAAACAAAAAACCTAATAATATACAACAGTAATACACACATCAAAAGTGTCTAGGGATCAACATATATTTTTGCAATAACTTTTCTCCTGATTGATATTAATTAAAATTTTCTTTAAGGATTCATCAAATAAAGTGTTTTCGTTTGTCACAGTAACGATAAACCAAGTCACCTTTGCATTAATAAAGAAATTTGCCATTTTCCTAATAAAGGGATTTTTGACATTTGAACCACTAACATTAAAGTTCGAAAAAAAGACTGAAATAACAGTTTTCTTTAAAATTTTATAGGGTAACTTAAACAATTAATAATCCGTGTTTCTACCGCGAACACTAACAACACAAGAACATCGGTTTGGCATACTCAAAATGAGTTCATCCAAATCACGCTGTGGAATGGCCGCCCATGTTCGTTGCAACAACAAAAAAAGGTCTTCTTGCCACTGGATACCCTCCATATTCGGCAGAGCTCTTCTCTGTAGCATATCCCATGCATGCTCAATCGGGTTCAAGTCTGGCGACTGAGCAGGCCAGGGCAGGACATTGATGTTAGCTGCGGCGAGAGTCTGTCTTACAACTCTTGCGGTGTGCGGTCGTGCATTATCATGCATTAACTGAAATAAGGGACCGATTTGCACTTGTAGAGGAACGATGACGTCTGATACAATCGTCTCAGCATAAATTTGAGCGTTGAGGTTGCCTCTGATCCAAATCAACTCAGTTCTTCCGCCGATCCAAATACCCGCCCATACCATGATGGTTCCACCACTATAAGGATGGACTTCCTGGCAGGATTTTAATCGCTGTTGGCGTCCAGGGGTTCTCCAGTGTCGTATACGTCTTGTATCCGGTCTCATACCAAAACGAGACTCATCAGAAAAGCACACGAAACGCCATTGTTCTTCTGCCCAATTTCTGTGTTCAAGAGCCCATTGATATCGAATCCTACGATTGTGCATTGCTATAGGTGGTACCCGTAGCGGTCTTCGGGAATGAAGGTTCACTTCATGCAAGCGGTTTCTGACTGTTTGGTCGCTAATTAAGTTCCCTGAAGAGTGATGAAGCCTCACGGCTAACATCATGGCGGTTATTGTTGGAGCTCTTCGAGTTAAGATTTGAATGTATCGGTCTTGTCTCCGTGTGGTGCAGCGATACCGTCCTCCATGGCGCTCAGCCACGGTACCAGTGCTTCGGTAACGTGTCCAAAGTCGACTGATAACACTCTGACTTGTATTCAGAGCTAAAGCCACAGTACGTTGCCGGGAACCAGCTTCTATCATTCCCACGGCTCTGAGCATTTCTTCCCTGCTTAAATGACGTCGCCGCTCCATAATAACGTTGGTTTTAATCAGTAGTAGGGAAACAGTAGCACTAATAATGTCTTCAATGCGTTGTATGTTTTTATAGGGAAAATATTGACAGCTGATTTTCATCTTTTACTCGAATTTGATTGACAGTTCCTGATTCAAATTATGAAATGCACCAAAAAGGATCCATATAAATTTATAAAATCATAAATTTATTACAAAGCCACATCTCAATCTCAAGAAATCCGCATAAAAAATGCTTGATCCCTAGACACTTTTGATGTGTGTATTTCAATTCACTATCATATAGTTAAATACTTACATTCTTACTTCTCCAGCATCTACAGAATACTGCTTTCTCAGTAATATCCTCAATGTCAACAAAGTCCACCACTTTATCAATATCCTTCCTAACGCATGGATTCACCTGGCGACTGCCAGCCTCTTGAGCTTTCTTGATGGTTTGGTAGGACACATAGGAAATGCCTCCTATGGCAAGGGTTGGTGGCAGTAGGGCGCACCAATCTCGAACTACAATAACATAATATTAAAGTTCAATTTAAAGATTACTGGAGCCTGTAAAATTTACTTCTCTCAATAAAATTACAACTAAAAAATTGATTATGTATTGGATATTGAGACTTTTCAAAACATTAAAACAAGCATGTTTAATTATTATAGATGCATTATGAAAAATCATTAGTAAGTAGGTATTATGTCCCTTGTTAGTTAAGATAGTCGTTATCGTGATAACTGCATAGTTATTTATCATGCAATGAATTATTAATTTATTACACCTTGATGTGACTAAAGGTAATTTGCAGGCAAGTGTGTCACAGGCCTTGGAATATTTACCACTACTGTATTCGATCATTAGATAAGTTAACAGTGCCTATACTTTCCCGTTCCTTTTTGTCTTTTTGAGTTACCTTGACCTCTATGGTTTGTTATAAATTATAAGAATTTAATTCACTCTATTCGCAATATTACCATGCATTCTTACAACAAAGTTATTTATGTAATGGTAGTTCAAGGAGCATGTTTAATAATGATACAATGAGGAAAATAACTCACACCCGAGACGAAACCAGCCTCCAATAGAATCCGGAATAGGTAAACCAGCTAAGTAATTCGGAATAGTAACTTTTACGATGTTAGATATGATATACATTTTGAGAGAAACAAAAGTAATGTAATTTAGGTTATTTGAAGATTTTTAAAATTAAATGATATACCTAATTACACTTTTAGACCAGATAATCAAGCGTCGATCTACCAGTCTACCACGCACAAAGCACAAATGAATGACAGTCACGTAGGACCCGGTCACGAGACGAGAGATCACCAGTGAATGTGACAGTGACATTGGAGGAAATTTGAAATGACAGCCAAATCAAGCTGACAGATACACAGGTCACAGATTTACAGAATCTGCAGATTAAATAGAGCGCATAAAACATAGAGCAAACAGTGCAAACACCATAAACATACGAAGACTTTCCAAAAACAAAACTTTTGAAACAAATCCCGAAAGAGGAGCGCACAGTTTTCCACATACAAAGGTTAAATCTACCATGAACTACTACTACTACAGTTACTGCCCAAAATGGGTTACCCTTGTTTCGTAAAAAACTTTTGATATAATTTTAATAAATCGAACAACGTTTAAGATAACAATCAGTTTGTATAAGTAATATCGTTTGACATAATTTTCATTTGATCGAATATTCGTTTTGAGTAATATTGATTGAAATAATGTTCATTTGATCGAATATTATTTTATACAATGTTCATTTCATGAAATGTTCAGGTTATAAATGCCCTAAAGTCGGTTCTGGCACTCGCCGGCCGCTGCCGCGGCACGCTCGCTTCGCTCGCTCAGCTCGTGCGATGGTTCCTGTTAACCTAACACGCTCGTCGCTTCGCTCCTCGCTAACCTAATTACTTTAATTAAAATTAGCGCATTTGAACATTCGATCAAACGATATTATTCGAAACAAATGATGATAAGAAATAAAATTATGGCAATCAAATATTCGATCAAATGAATAATTATGTGAAATGACTTTATTCCAACTAAAATTAGTCGAAGCCATTTTCGACGAAAAGTTGTTATACCAAACAAGAGGCACCCGCCCAAAATAAACAATATCGTGTGCAGAGATTATCTTTGAGCTGGGATAAACATGTCAAAATGAGGCAATATTATTATACTTTATCACATTCTCAGTAAGGAACTGTTATTTTTTTTTATAGCCTGAAGGGCTGACGTAAAAGCAGACGAGCCACCTGATGGTAAGTGGTCATCGTCGCCCATCAACACGAGCAACACGAGGGGAGTCACCAGTGGAACGCCGGCCCTGAAGGCGAGCTCTTTTTACACCTTTCTTGAAGAACCCCATGTCAAAGCGCTCCGGGAATACCTCAGAGGGAAGCTCATTCCACAGCCTGCAAGTTCGTGATAGAAACGATCGTGAAAATCGGACCGTTCTCGTTCGCCACGAATCCAAACGAAGTGAATGATACTTCAATCTTTGGCGAGTAGTGCGATGATGGAATTGGGCCTTCGCCTTGGACATCTGCTTCTTGGCCGACCAGGAAGCAGTATTGAGCTTTCTCTTAAGCTCAGGGGCAGATGGATTCTTCGAAGAGTACGCTGATGCCCAGGCCTGGTATGCGGCACGCTTGCGGTTAGATGCCGCAGTACACGAACCACTGTACCAGGGATGGTTTTTACTACCAATGGATACGACAGAGTTAGGAATAAAACATTACATACCCTGACGGATCACATCGGCTACTGAATCAGCGCACACATACGGGTCCCCAGAAGCGAAGCAGAGCTGCCTCCAAGGGTACGAACCCAGGAACTCCCTAAGTCCATCCCAATCTGCTGACTTATAGTGCCAGACTTGACGCGTACCAGAGGCCGATCGGCCGATCGGCCGATTTCTGGGCGTGCTCGAAAAGTCGAGTTGTCTCCAGCTCCACGTCTCCGCTATAGGACCTATAGAGACACGCATAAACACGAGTGTGGCCGCCCATGTCCACGCGCGCCCTTATTATAAAAACTTCTGTAATTTGTAATTATATACTATGCGACACCCAATACTTGATTTACAAATCTATTATATATCTGTGACGACTCTTTCTTTACTAAAACTATCTAGTCTGAAGTAGTCTGTGCTATTAGTCTATGGTTTCTACCTGTCTGTCGTCGTCGCTTTAGATGGGTGCGCTTGCCTATCGTACGTTTAATTATGAATCTTTTCTTTAGATTTATTCACTAATAAGTCTATTATAATTATATCCTATATGTGGTAGTAAAAAAGTGTAAATAGTGAAATCCCTTGAAGGATTTGCCCAATGCTGTCGTCTGCTGAATATGGCTGACGAAAAACTAGTGGTCCTGAATCGTTGTGACAACTTAGGGTTTGGATTTTCTCTACTTGGTGAAGCCGGTTTGCCACATATTATATACGAAATCGAAGAAAACTCACCAGCGGCTCGCAGCGGGGAGGTAAGTCTCGATTTCACACACCTTAATATCATTGTAACTACTACTGACTACTAGTACAGCTATACTATGCCTTTTAACTGTAGTGTTTTATTTTTGTTTTTCGAAATCGTGTCGGTTTTGCATTGTAATTTTATAATTATTTTACTTACAATTATACGAACAATTGTTGTACTAAGTTTGGCTAAATCTATTCCACTTACATAGTTCTGGAGACTGAAGTATATTGATGTCAACTGCTGTTAATTTTCTAACTATTACTGCTGCATTGAAAATTATTTAAATATAATTATATTTACGCACTTTTTTATGAGAAAGTCGGATCTTGTCATTCCAACCTTATAAGAAATTGATTAGAAGTTCCACATTTCTTTAAAATAACATGAATGGTACAAAAATGGTAAATTGGCTTGAAGATATTCAAGTAATTTTCTAGTTGATTACTTTTTTATTTTTTACTTTATGGTATTATAATCAAACTAGAGAACCGCCCGCGCTTCGCTTCGGAACCCGGGCGACCGGGGACTTCGGGTAACAGCCTCGTAGGTCCCGCTTCCATAGGAATCTCTGCTAAAAAGTAGCCTGTAACATTTGCCTATGACTTAAGTAAATTACATTTGATAGCATGATTCAAAACTTTCAAATGAATTTTACTACCGCCATCTATTAACAACTCCGGAAAAAATTTCTAGCAACTAACAAAACATCGATCTTCCCATGGGAATGAGATGTTATTCCGCGGTAAAAAGTAGCCTACGTCACTCTCCACCCCCCTAACTATCCCCACACACATAAACCATACCATATAATAGCCATGTTGCGACGTGAAAGAGTCACAAACAAACAAACACACTTTCACATTTATAATATTAGTAAGGATTCATTTGCAGTTGTATATTTAGCCATTATAGTAGATTTAATCATGAAACATAAACATAACATTATATTTTCATGGAATGCATTTATTTAGTGAAATCATCTTCAGATAGAATTATTTTTAAAGGGAGGACTTTAGTATATGAAACACACTGTATATAAAATATAGTAGTCATTATTGAAACATGTCATTATATTGTAAGTAGTATCTAATCATAGCAAACATAATATTCTTCTATGCAAGGAACTTTCAATTGATACCATTTAAATTTGGGTAAAGCAATGATTGATTTACTATTGAAAGTGTTTTACAGAATTGTACATCATTCCTATTTAATGATTTGAATGTCTGGAAAGGAAAGGCTGATGTCTGTATGAGTATTCATATTAAAAATATCACAGTTCAATATTTCAGTATAAATTTTTAATAACTTTCTGTCATCATACTTTAAAACTTGATTATCTTCAACATAGTTTACATAGTGTTATTAATTATTTATTTAAAAAATTTAGTCAAACCATAATTGCTTAATATTTAAATTAAAAGAACCTTAACTTTAGTATACACAGTCAGTCAATATTACATTACATTATATTTGTATAGCAATACCTAGTATTATTCTAATATTATCTAATACATACAATAGTAGAATATGTGTGCCTTCAGCCAGCTTTATATTTTGAAGTGTAACTTGAGTGCACATTACTGACATAGAAAGAGATGTAAACATGTACATATGTGGTGCATAATGTGGTCAACTCAAGGTGAACAAGTTTAAGAACTCTCATTTCATGCAAATATATTTCTTGATGCTAATTTGTCTATATGTAACGTAATTGCAGAAGTTAAATTCAAATAAGGAGCATTTATTTCATTGATACATGGCAAACAGATTATTTATTTGTTGAGTAGTTATTACCTTTTTTGGCCAACTTGATGTTGCTTGCCCTGTGTTAAATCCTTTAAATGTCATGTGTAGATTGAGTGCATGCAATAAGAACATAAATTTTGTATAAAAATATATTTTATTATGCTGTCAGTAGTTTTGTTGGCAAGCTATAAATTCACTACACTTCCATTGAGAATTGACACCTTGGTAATTCATGATTACAAACATAATTTATATTGGATTGCACACATTTAGTGCTTTATGGGTACAGAAGATTTCAGTTTCTTACATTTCTGGATTGTTTATCTATAATTATGCAAAATTATGATCCCACTGTAATAATTTTTTTAAATGTTTATCATTATTAGACTTAGCATCTTATTTAGATAAAGACTTGTAGTGAAATTTACTACACTATACAAAACATAATGAACTGCTTTAAATTAAAATTTGATTAATCACTTATTCAACAACCACATAAAAACTCTTTGTTGCCCCTTAACTTATTCCATTAAACCAATTGATTTTTTGTTGACAAAAAATATAATTTATTTGACGTTCAGACTAGTTTCAGCTTGCATTTTATAGTAAACAAAACTCTATCAAGACTGTTTTAACAATCATTACACTGTAGAAAAGATTGTATTTAAAATGCTCTGTGTAACTAATTAACTATTACACAAAGTTAATTATTTTTATTAAATTTTTACCACTGAGCAAATAATTAATTAAACTGTGGATTGTAAATGTGCTAAAAAATTTACAGCAACAATATGCTTTTAAACCATCCATAATGTGTTGTTCTGGTTTTCTGGTTACGCAGGGCCTCTCACACTGAATTTTCTTACGGTTTTATGCATAATATGCTTGGTTTGATAGCTTTGTTCAAATCAAGAATATTTTAAGCATATGTGTAATATTAAGAAAGGTTGGAATTAAGATTTTCCAACATCATCATTTTTAATGTTATGAAAGAATCAATGTGTACTGATAATGAATCAACATTGAAAACTATTTGAAATACAAAATTTTTCTTATGACCCTTTGAACAATAGCTTTTCTCAATTTACAGCAGCTGGTTTGTGAAGTTATTTTCATTTGAAAATAAATTAGATATTTCGTAGCACAATGATCTTCTTCAGGTGCCCTTATCCTGGTTGCCTGCATCTTTCTTGGCTAAGAATGTGAGATATGCAAGTGTTAATTGTTCAATGGTTGTAGCCACTGTGCTCAATTATAGGCTATTGATAAAACAGGTCTCTTGCTGGATCATTTGGGGGATTTTTCGCCTCTCTTAAATACAAAAGACACCATTTTTGTTTAATCGCTGTCAGCTTTGAATACATTACATAAACTGCAATATTGCAGTTGATGTTGCAAATGATGTAATTTTCTTAGTCTTATTTGGGTGCAGAACGACGATCGGTCTAATTGGTTGATATAGTATCTTATTATTAGACATAATGTTGTGAGCACTCTGGCCGCAATCGAGATGACCTGATGACGCACTCGGCGCGGCCAACAGTCGACAACCCAGCGAATTAAATTTACCCACAAATTACACCAAGGACATTTCATGATAACTACTGACAGTTTTAATTTATTCAATGCTCATAAGAGGTTTATAAAGCTTTGTTTATTGGTCAAATTGCACTTGATTTGAAGGTGGAATCTAATTTTCTAAATAGAAAATATGTCTTTATTAAAGTTGGTTGTAGAATTTAGAAGACAATATTGTAATTCAGAATATTCAAGAACAAAACATACATTTTTGTCCTCATGACCAATCGTCAAGTTAAATTCTAAAATAATGCAAAATCTTCGTAATATTCTGTATCTTAATGCCTACTTCATACATAATGAACACAGTGTCTGTCTGAATGCGATAAGCTCATAAAATACTGGCCGGATGATTTTGCGGTTTTCTAATTAGACAAAGTTATTCACGATGAACGTTTCCGGTACGGGGAAATCATGAAACACTCCTAAAAGTGATAAAAAGGAGTTACTAACGATTCTAGGTTGCTATTTACAAAGTATTTAATATGTGTTAAAATAATAATTCCCGATTATCTGGAGCGTAACCCAACCTCATTACTATTACGTACAGGAATCTGGGTGTACCTAATATTTTAAAATAGAAAGTTAAATCATTCCTGTCAATTCCTGTGATTATAGTTTATAAATTTGATCAAAAATGGATTTAAATTAAAAATAATTATGTGTATTTCCTTATTATGTCACGCTAATGACAACTAGTACAGTTGATTAAGCTTGAGAGTTAATGATCGATAAACTGATGCCGGTGCAAGTTAACCGAACGAACAACTTTTTCTATAGAAAGTAGCATCGCCATATCGATAATGACGCAAGTGACGATAAAATGTTGTAATTTATTATAGCTTTCAGTTTTCTAGTCACTCATTAGTTACTTCAATCATGCGTGTCAGCGTTCGGTAGAGATAAATCGTCAAGGCCTTAAATTACTAAAAATAGTGGAATAGCGAAAAAACCACACTGATTTCCCTAACACAGGCAATTGTCGTGATTGTGCGCAGTTCTGGCATAAACGTAACTCGTTTTGAATGGTCTTGAGATTTAATTAATTTCGGTAACGGGTAATAACACATGAGAAAGCATTATAAATAGAACATAAAATGGAATGTACATGGATGCTACATATTGATAGCTTACTAAGGAAAAGATCCCCTCGCCCCGGTACGAGGCCGCTAATGGTTACCATTATTAATTTTAGGTACGAGAGCTTCCTTTATTGTATACAAAATTAATATTCATTGTGAATAAGGTCGTAGTATGTGATCGTAATACTACACTGGATAGACAGACAGGTTCGCTGGCGCACGCGCTCGTCGAGACGATGCGATTTACTCTTTGTGTGGTACCGTCCGAATACCAACGCTAGTACGACTATAATTGGATGTCCTTTGTCTATCTACTTTCGTATACTACGTTCCCAAAGTTCCCAAATGGAACTAAAATACGAGAAAACATTGACTAAAACATGGTGAATTCGTCACGTCAACGATAGAAGAAAGGAACACGATAGTCCAACATAATTGCTCGTTGAGTCCATTCACCTGTACGTAATAAAATAGCTTAGATTGCATATTGCAACATGACTGTAACTGAGACGGAATGTGAAGTGTGCACTTAAACCGCAAGGGCCATTCAGGATTGACGATATGCAATTCGGCAACTTACCTACAGCGCAGGTTCAAAATCCCTACAACCAAATCCACGTGCTGCGGTGAAAACTTGAAAAGGCATCGCCCTTGCTTGGTCAATATAACGATCGGATAGTTCATTTGGCTAGGAGTTCCATTGTGAAACTAAAATGCATTATTTACGAACTTTAGGTAGGTACACAGCGCATCGCACACATCGATTAACTTTTGTAGCCACGTGCCAAAGATAACGGTAGATACCATTTTATTGGAATTAAAAATATTGTGTGGCTAGTAGTTATGTATCTCCTCAGATTACAAGTGATAGGTACTTATTTTTATTCCTCCCCTTTGTCGAAATTTGTGAAAAAAAACCAACCGGACAAGTGTAGCACAATTCTATAAACTATGTACTATGTATGGGCTTGATAAAGACTATAATAAATGTTCAATATTATTGTATAGCTGTTAAGAATATAATAGAAAACACAAGAGCGCGATGATGTTATCACGCTTTTCTTTAGCGATACAATAACGTCTACAATCCATGCTATTTATTCAATGGAATTTCAAGTTATTGTAAGATAGTCAGACACATTTTGTATACGAAATGTGTCAAAAATCTACTAAAAACTGCTCAGTCGAGCCGCAACATTTATAAATTAGCAGAATATGGGCCCTGGCGGAGAAATAAAAATATAAAATAATAAATTTCTGTGATGAAACCCAGCATAGTGTTCTAATAAATCGTAGGTACGATTACTGGCGATGTTGATAAAAAGTTATGTCGTGTGTTAAACCAAATAACCACTCGAATAAAATTGTAGAGATGGAGAATGGCACGTTAGTGTCATTGACGCATCATTGATCTGAGGGCGTGATTGGAAGATAAGATCTACTCAATAATATATGAGTCGCTCGGTCTACAATTAGTGTGAATTTCTGCACAACAGTGCAAAGGAGATGGTCCATTTTGGGCGTGATCTTGTACACTAAACCATTAAAAACCAAAAAATGCAGAAAGTTCATTAAAAATATAATAAATTCACAAATCGCGATAAATGACTTGCTAAAATAAAATTAATTTCGAGTTATTCGGTAGGTACTACTTGCAACACTTGCAAGATGGCGTCCTTCACTCTGAGCATGGAGGATAGAACTAAGGAGAGTCATCTTATATGGGAGAAAAGTTGAAAAAGTGTCCAGTTGTATGCGCTAAATAACAGTTCCAAAATCCTCCACTGGTGGCGCTGGTGGATTCACAGGGTATGGTATGAATGTAGCAATCGTAGATGAATTGATTGAATTGAAGTATGCCGAGTTAAAAAATTTAATGTCATTATCGACTAAAGTAGCATGGAGGCATGGAGGATAATCCTCCATGATTCATACCATACCCTGTGAATCCACCAGCGCCACCAGTGGAGGATTTTGGAACTGTTATTTAGCGCATACAACTGGACACTTTTCATATACACAGATGACCCTCCTTAGTTCTATCCTCCATGACTCTGAGTTCGAGCCATTGTTCAAGCATAGAGAAGGCATATTGACAGCTAACGTCATACGTCAAAAATTATGAATCCTCTGGTCTGCTGCCCGCCATTATGTAGAATAATTGCGTCACGCACGTGGAGTTAATAAATAATTTTTGCACTGAAATAAAGATGAGTTCGTGGATTTGATTAGTCAAAAATGGTTTATTTTTCTATTTAATTTTATTGTATCACTGGTACAAAACCAGGCCCAGACTCCATACAATTTTGGACCGTCTCCTTTAAAGCAAATGTTTACGTGACGTTGTGAATTCTGAAAATATACTTGATTATGAGCTTATGAAATATTCTCGTTGATAAATCCTGACGGACATCGGGCACGACTAAACAATAAAGAAAATAGCGTCTTCCCTGCTTCCAGTTACAGATTTCAGCCGTATTTTTATTTTATTAAGTTACTTCCACCCAATACCACTTACCGATAGCTAAGATGTTGCATAAAACATAAACTGCAAAATTGCATTGTGCCTCTCGTAGGAAATATTGGAAAACTTCCATCCGGTAATATGTGGCGGGGATTTAGTTTACGACGGATTGACTTCCTTCCATCGGTTCCTTTGCACGCAGGAACAGAATCTAGTCTAGTTACATAAAATAACTGGCCATTTTAAATTTTATGAGGTAGTGGGACGTTGTTATAATGTTGAAAAAAAGGTGTAAAGGTGTTTCATGTGTAAGGGTGGTATTCCACTGGTCCAATATTCTCTTTGAGAAAATTCAGAAAAAAACAAAAAAAACAAAACAAACAAAATCAAACAAAACAGAACGCCAAAATCTTTGATCTTTCCCTGTTATTCATAAATTGGATGAGTGGAATACCATCCTTATCTGCAAATCTAAGCAAACGTCAAAATGTTTTTCTAAAATATATTTCATGACACCCAAATCATAACCTTCATTAGAAAACAGCCAACAAGATTGTAGAACCTTATACAAGGATAATCCGAACGTTAGAGAACCATATAGCTCAATAATACGATACTTTTCGTTACCAGCGTGGATAGAAGCTTGATCAGTTACAATTCTACAGCAACAATAAAACCGTACATTTAAAGCTCAAGCTTCGATGAAAATAGATACCATCTAACAACCGATGGACGATATAGGTGTGGGCAACAAGAAATGCTAGAAGAAACTCGGTAGAAAGCCCTAATGGAGCGTAGGCCACTAACTCGGTACGTGAGTATGGCGTGGGCGCTGCCTTCACGTAGGCGTTTAGGTATGACACTGTGATCGCTCTTGGGTATATCGAAGGGATGTTTAATTACAATATAAGGTGTGATTGTGACTATTTTATCCCTGTTTTACAAACGCACTTTTTAAGCCGCCTCACATGTGCAGTACATAGAGCAAATATTTCAATTTCTTTCTTTCGTGTCCATGGGCATGGGTGAAGTGGCTCGCTTAGTCGTTTGTCCGCTTTAAGTACACATAATAAAAGCCTACTAAGCCAAGCAAGCCAGGGATCTGAATCATTAGGTACACCAACGATACTTGTATGGTTTTTATCTATCTGGTAATCAACCGTGAATGGCTTTTTGCGTTTCGCTTGCATAGTTTTGTTATTGAGTTTTTCTTTTCTTGCTGCTTTCCCGCTTCCTTGTTAGCTGACAACGGAGGTGTTACTGATATGTTGTTTATGCGAACGGTGACCACTCACCATCAGCTACCTCCCATGTTGAGTTGTTGTTGTTATTAATAATTTACATTAAAATAAAGTTCATAAAAGCTGTTCAAGTCCGTCTTTATTAATGGGTCCCGGCGCTCGTTTTTCTTCACGTTTTTCATACTTTGGCTATCGTCTTCGTTATTTACAGAAAAAAATAAAGTTTTCTATGTTCTTTATTAAACAGATGCTGTGTACGATGTACTTGCACTTTCTGTAGCCTCATTATTCTTTTAGGTAACCTGTATGGCGTTGTGATTATTATGCCGGACTTCCTTTTATAGGATCTGCGATTCGATCCAAGCTAGGAATCGCTACGCATAATGAGCTTAAATTTTTGGTCTGGGTGGGTTTTCTTTGTGGGTTACCCACGACACGGGGAATCCTTTATTCCTATTTTTATAATTCTCGGGTTATAATACTTATAATACAAAAGGCCATCAAAAGGCTGATTAAAATCTCTATAAACACACCTTGCAGGGGCTACAACCACTAAGTAGGTAGGTACCTATATAAAGGAATGTGTCGATACAGTGTCTTACATAACTCGTAACATGCACTGCCTTTCGATCGCGTCGTAGCTCGCTAATAAATTTACAACACTTCCTTAATCTTCTGCACTCCTAATCGGGCCACTTTTTTGATGTTAGAAATTAGTTATGAAAGATTACAATGCAGACGCGTAACTAGTAAAAGAAATTGTTAAGAAAGATTTATGCAATGTACCTACTCGTGTCATGGTAGTATCCGTAATAAATTCATCATCAAGTAATAGTAGTACTATAATCTCAGTGATGATAACGCATACACCCATAGCCAGACTAGGATTCACACCGAAAACAGGAAATTATAAACTCTTCATTTTAATTTTCGCTTCGCTGAGAATCGAACCCATCGCCGCGCCATTGGAACGGCGCGGTGATCCGTCCAACTAAGCATTCGAACGGGAAGCATCAGAGGCCCCAACCCAAACGCTATTTTATCCTGATAAAATTAGTAATGATTAATTAAGTTCTAATTCGTTCACAGATTGTGGTCAAATGTTGCTACCCTTAAAAACTAAGTTGTTCTAAGTTGTTCGTTTGTAACAAATTGCAACCAGATCCACACTTTTTTTAGACACACGCACGGTAGAACTATCTACTAAGTAGAACTAACTAACTATAAAAGAATTGCAGCTACGTAATGTTCACTGCCACATGGTTAATTCATAGCAAGTATTTCTTATTGAAAACGTAAATAATTTTATAGACCAAGTTACGATACGTCGTTAGTGACAAGTGGTGGGCGATAAATAACATCAATTGTGAGTTATTGATTAACTGGTGACAAAGTTTTAACTATAAAAGTAATTGAAGAACAGATGGTCCGCGGAGTTCGTACCTTCAGTCCCAGGTGCATTTCTTCCTCCATTAGTAAGGATATAAAGTGCCTCTCGCCACGGGTAAAGTAGCGGTAAGGAATTCCCTGAGACAGTATGAATAAATTTAATTCTTCTTGAGCCCATTACCTACTTAACAACTTTGTATAAAATTACCATTGTTAAATTAATCAGAATGTATCTCTGTATAACTAGATAAGGATGTTACTATAGTAGTGAACAATTGTCAGCAATTAGGAAACCAAATACCTAGCTATATTTTTCAGTATAATTATTATGTGAATAATATGACCTCTTTCTAAAACTGTACGCCTTCAACCAACCAACGCAATAACACGGTCACGGTCTGAAATAACCCCATTACTATCATCCTTTGTAACACATCAACAAGAGTAATACTCTACTAAAATATTAAATTGTTCATAAACAAAGTCGGACACTTCTGTGCTTTTTCATAAAACTTCGTAAAAACTAAGTTTTTCAATAGTTTTTGACAAAACTATTGAAAAAGACAATATACATGTGCCTGTATTATATTATATTATAATAGTTCCGATTGAGGTGCTGTTTAGATAGACCAAAAAGAACACATAATGAGTGAAGCAACACCTGGCAATCAACAATCCACATTAGAGAACACACATGAAACACGGTAAGTAGCGGAGTTGTAGTTGCAAAGGAAAGCTCCCGAGTTCGATACCCAGCTGGAGTAGAGTAGAGTAATAACGTGACTGATAAATTCTTGGGTAGTTGGTTGTTGTAATGTCTTATTTACGTCTAGAGTTTTAGACATGTCTCCAACAAGAAAGTTTTCCATCCTAAAGGATGTGAGTGAACTTTTTTCCAGTTTCATCTTAAGTAGGAGCCTGTCAGGTGACGTCTGCCGTGACATTTTTGCAATTGGTCGCCCTTTACAGTCCGCCCAATGAAATGAAATGGCAAAAATTGGAACTAACGAAAAGTCATTCATAAGTACGTTGTGTTCATTCATCTGTCAGTTACTAGTGTGCAATGATTGGTCAAATGAATGTCAAATGCGTCCGACAGCGCCTCTTTCGTTTCAGTCTTAAGTTGGGTTTACTATATACTGCGTGAATACATTATTACTACTCAATACTCAAGTCATTTTTTAATTGAAGTACCTATATCTTCGTTTCGCATCATTCATGTCATTTCCTCTTTATTTCTTGTCTTGTTATGCTTTTTACATTTCGGAATATTTGTATCACTTGTTAATGCTATGTGATGTCAATGCTCGAGATAAGGGATTGATTTGATATCTATGATTCAGATCACTATTAAATAACATTAAGTAAAATTTTCGTTATCGTTATCGTTGACAATGTTTACTTGTATTTCAATTTAAAAAGTCCAAGATACAGCTCAGTAATTCAGTATATTGGAGGTACATAATTATGTAGTATATTTAAATGCGTAATAGTTCCGCTTTTTGTAATGCAGTCTAGTTCTACAATTACACTAATAATTGCTTCTGAGAAAAACATCAGCAAACGATGTATCGTCTTCATTAGTAAGAAACGTATCAATTGGTAATTCTGTTTTGAACGTCTTCATTTATCGTTGTTAATTAATTGACGTAAACGGCATTCGTATTAGGTACCTATTTAGTTTTGTTGCCATTAGAATGATTGAGTGACATATTTGTGAGTAGGGTAAATCAAGTCCCTAGTAAGGCCTAGTATACAATATGATGCCCATTGTCCAATCTTCGCGTAACGCCTGGTAGATTATTCTATTGTGGATATTTGAGTGTTTGTTTTTCAGCAACGCCAGCACAACTGAGCCGATTTGGATAAAATTTTCTACACATGTCGATGGGTCCTATGTATATGGGCCAAACTAGCAATTTGGCGATTTTGGCTTTTTTGTGGGTAACGCATCTTATCGATATAATGAATCATGTGAGCTATTAAAAAAAAAAGATTTCAGCATAGAAACACGATTTTTTATTACGGTATAACGGCATATGTAACATGAATTTAAACGTATAAGGTCCTAAGCGTAGTTAGAGATTTATACGCGGGGAGTTTCCCGCGCGTTTCTTTATAGTTTGGACCAATCAGCCAATTTGACACTTGTACGTTGAACGGAGCATCGGCCACACTGTGATGAATAAAGACGAATACGAAATGTAATTGTTGTGTTTTTGGGTTACAATTTAGTTTAATAAGTAAAAATGACATCTAATTATCACGCTAAGATGTCTAGATGTCGGAATTTTGTGAATTTGGCTTTGGGAAATGAAAACAACAATTAAAACGAAGATTTTATATTATATTCTAATTAATGAATTATCAATTACTTCAATCGTTTATTGATTTTATAGATAAAAAATTAAAAAAATATATACATTATGCTAATTAGCGTAGGTAATACGCGTATAATGGCCAACATGGTATATCGGCCCTTTTAGGGTGTTTTCAAAAAAAAATAATTTTAACAAAAACTAACGTAGAAGGGCCAATGTGACATTAAAAAAAACCAGATAAATGTATATATAAAATACTACAGTGTAAATGAGGGAAATAGTTTTCTTAGCAAATAAGCAAAGATTCGGGAACTTCGGTTTTATCAATTTAAAGTTATAGTAAATTGAAACTTTGGAAGCCTCTCCTGTAAAGTTTTAATTTTACATTTTGGCCCATATACATAGGACCCATCGATGTATAGTTTGGACTTTGACTACACAATTTATTCTTGTGTTATTATCTTATTAATTTACTATGATAAGTACTGTACTTACTAATTTTACTTTGTAAATTGAACGGTGATGAACATAAAGTCACATTTCGAAGTCAGTAAACAACCAAGCTTTTTTAAAAATATACTTATTTCAATCCTTGACATTAACTTCATACGTTAAACGGTTAAATGAATTAACTAGGCAAATCGACGTGGATAACCGGCTTTTGTGAGACGAGAGTTACCTTGAGCGCGCGTAGGCCGCCGCATCCAACTAATTCATACTTCCGGTGCGCCCTTCTGCGGGAGTTCGATCTAATTTATCTCCTAAGCTCAATCCATTAGCGGACCCTCCTGTGATAACAAGTTGACAGCGGGCGCGGCGGCGAGCGAGCTGCGAGCACCACACCGTCACCACGCCACAGTCCACAGTCCACACTCCGACACACCACGCCGCGTCGCGATCCCGTTCACTGCGCTCCAACTATCCGATACACATACTTGTATCTTCGTTTATTTTTCTACTCTATTATAATAATAACATCAGTGTTCTCCAACTTATTAAACCGCATCAACCTTTCAAAACAAAGTATGTGACAAAATTAAAGACATGTGCAATGAATGACTATTATCGGTGCAAGGAAGTGGCGATACCAAAATATTCATCCTCGGCTAACTTGTGTCAATATTGATAGCTTGTGTGTGAAACGTTTGTGTCGTGAATGTGAATCGTGGGTTGCGTGGCCTCACATAACACTGTCGGCACGTGGAGTGGAGTACGTTATGGTACAATATTAAAACTAGATAAAGGTCAGTCATCAATGTATCGGTACAAAATAAACAATTAGTAACATCGATGTTTGTATTGCGTCATCATATCCGTAGGTTGTTTGTGATTCATACTTCATACAACAATAATATTATAATGTTTTAATAAAAACATTTTATCCTCTTGTGACAAAACAGCTTCACTGTAAGATTTTTGGATATCTTCGCTTATCATTCATTGATCGGACTTAAAACAATTTTCCTCATTCAAAGCTGTCATCAAAACACTTGTGTTCTTGAATCACCACATTCACGTCTTATGGTAATTTGTTGAATATCTTTAACAATGAGAATCGCGCAATCCTCTCTCCGATTGCTCCACATAAAAACCTATGCAGTGTGTAGTAAGTTTTTCTGTCGTACTTTTATTCAAGTGTACACACCCAGCGCGCGATACTATACCAGCTGCTATAAGCGGCTACACAAACTAGTCTGCTAGAGTGTTTACGTACGGATTAGTTGAGCTTTAAGAAACATAATCCATGTTTTTCTTCAGAGCTCTTCATACGTTTTTCTCATATAGTGTTCCCGTTCTTTTTCTCTTTATAGAACAGAAACTATAACAACGTTTTATAGAAATGCTAATTAGTTTACTCGTTAACATTCTTATATTGTTTTCATTAAAGTTGTATGGGAAGCATGTTTGTTGATCGTTGCGTAAACATTAGTATAAGAGATAGTTATTTCGGGTTTAAAATAAAAAAAAAAACATTATTTCGATCACATTGAACCAGGCTGAAAACTATACCAACATTAGGTGGAAACGTGAATGTTTATGGTTTCTTCCATGGGTATTTATAGATGGACATTGTATGGTTTTTAAATAATTAAGTCGGTGTGTTCAATTACAGGTGGAGGCGGGGGACGTGTTGCTCAAGGTTAATGGGACTGATGTGAACCGGTTCACTACCCGCGAAGGTAAGGTATTCGCCATTTACCATTTACCACTCGCATGACGCTTATCTCGGCACATCCCAATGCTGATAACTGCTTCGCTCTAATTGAAATTGCAATTGTTCGTTGAGTGAAAAGGACAAAAAATTGACAGTGACACAATGTATTGTTGTGTGCATTCAGTTCTGTATGGGGGAGTTCTAATTGCTCGGATAACTGTATACCTAATTATTGTTAATTATTGTTGTTATGTGTACTTAATGTTTGTCGTTGTAGTTTTTTCGAGTTTTTCTTACATTTTTTCTGAAGCTATTGTATATAATTTTGCAAGTCGGTTGGACCTATCAGGTGTATGATTCATAGTTAATCTATTGTATTATAGTTACTTAGTCATGTCGTATGCACTTTGAAGCAGGTAGTTATTTACATATTTGCTTATCTGGCCATAATTAGGTATATGAATCGTACGTTTTGATAAGACGGGATGGTGAATAAAGTGATGTGCGTGGGTACTTACTTACTATATTTGTATGACTAGAAAATTTGCACAATCATTACTCTACCATTATCGAAATACCTGAGAAGTGACCGATAAGCATTCTTATACAAACGACAATAATACAGGAAAAGCATATTGCGAAAATCAAAACAAATATAATAAAAGCGTCGTTTTATCTCTTATCGTTCAGAAGAGTCTATATAGCTATTGATACTATCTAAATTCTATTAATAAATTTGATCGATCTTTATCAGTTTCAGTCACTCCATATTTTTAACCGACTTTAAAAAAGTAGGAGGTTCTCAATTTGATTTCCTGTATATTTTTATGTTCCCCTCTACACCCTAAGCGAATTCTTGGCTCTACCTCCTTCAAAACCTGTCATAGTTCAATTCTCAAACCTATTAGAGAAAATATAGGGTGTTTCAACAAGAACTTTGTTTTTCAATTGCAACAAACACCTACAACATGATAGTTTTGACACTTAGTTTTTCGACGTATTCTTCGAATAATTCTTCTGAGACCGCTATTAAGAATGTGGTCGTTAAATTTAAGTCCACACATTTTGTATCGAGCCTGTCTACCCAAATTTCGGTCTCAGATGGACGACTATGTTGTCCGAAAATATTACGAATTTTACGAAATGTAACTCTATCAGAATAAACCATTTTCATAGTGGATTTTGATTATTTTAATGGGAATTTCGAGCGAAATTGAATTCATTGTAACAATTGTCAATGCATCTACTAAGAATACGTCGAAAAACTAAATGTCCAAACTATCATGTTGTTGGTGTTTGTTGCAATTGAAAAACAAAGTTCTTGTTGAAACACCCTTTATAACAAATTGTTTCCGGTTCTCTGAATTTATCTTAAAAATAAAAGCTGCAGTGTTATCGAAACTTACTTTACGTTATTACGAATATTTTTTAGCTCTTTGTTCAGTATTCTTAATCTTCTTAAAAAAAACATTTTTCTGGGGTCGTTCCACCGTGATGTTTCTAAGATCTCGTAGAAATTGATCGCATTTTGAACTGCAATAACAAAGGAAGTTGTCAATTGATTGTGATACTTGTGATGATGAGTGTGCTAAAGAAATATTTTCGTGTAGAGTCGTCTAGTGATTAGTGATTGCTGTAACACTTAATCCAACAATCGCGTTCTTGTCCGGGCCGTCGACACGCGAGCGCGTAATTCACATTTCACACCTAGCGGGACGCGGCTGGTCTTCAATCAGCTTTACGTGAAGAGATAAACATAGTCAAACTTTTTTCTCTTTTTTGGCGTGCTTACTTCGGGATTATTCGGTATCTCAGTCAGATTGTTTTTGTGTATAACAGCCAAACGATAACGTAGAGTCTGCAAATTTTAGTTGGCCTTAATTCTTAACTGCCGCGAAGTCGGGACTACCGCCCTATCTGTAGTGCGATTTTTCTTTTTGTCTTCTCGGCAAAGCCTCACCAATCCCGCCCCATCCCTCCACGTGAAGCTATGAAGACCATTAGGGCCAACAGCAACTACGCATTCGAAAAAAATCCTTAATTTATTAATCATTACCATCAATCAATATGAATAAAACTCTTCCGTTACTTAGTGACTGACAGACAACCCACAGCCAATACTACCTACTGAACGCAAAGAAGCCGAAAATTAGTTATTTTCAGCATCAAAACAGTTTCCCTGATAGGACAAAGGCGGAACAAAGCAGATATTATTTGATGACAATGTTACTACATTGTATTTTGTATAATCAATTATGTGTTTGTTTGAATATGTATGTTTGTGTGGGTATGTGTGTCTGTGTATGAGTGCCCACGGATGTTGGCCTATACATATTATATTTTATCGTCACAAAAGATAAGGATGAGCAGTTAGTTACATTCAGATTCAGATATTCTTGGTACTCCAAAGTTTAAAGTAGGTTTCTTTCGGTGTGTGTGGGTAAGGGGAATCAGAATAGCACACAGTATACACAAACATACCACAAAAAGTTGACAAAATTAAATGATTTGTTAGTTAATGAAAACTTATACATATGAGATATGCCTCGCAGACCTGTAAATTTTAATAAAACGGCATACCTTATAGATAAATAGCAGGATAAGTACATGGCAATAACTTGACTTGAGATGTGAAGAATAATTATTAAGTAACTTAACTTGTTAATGTATAAAAATAGTAAACGATCAGAAATGTACCTATACTTACCATTCCACATCGAATATTGTTAATACTATAACTCAAGCAGGTGTTTATTATTTTTAGTTTATAAAATTCACAAGAATACAGCGATGCTGGGTTGAATCAAAAGTTTCATAACAGGCGCAGATGAAAAATGATCCAGTCACTTCACTTCAAATTTATTTCCGTATAAAACAAAAAAAAAAACTATGAGTAGGTACGTCCCAGTTAAAACACGAAGGAAGCATTTGTCTCCCAACTCGTAGCTGATTCTTCTTTCATTTTGTTCCAGTTTTAAAATGTTTGCGGCTGTCGTCGGACCCAGTTACTCTAAGGCTGAAAAAGGGTGAGTTTCGATGCCAATAAAAAGTTTGGTCTGCGATGTTTTTGTTTTATCTAAGAATGTTCTATGATGTTACACACGCGAGGTAATAACGTTGATACGCTCCCAGAAGATTCGGCCGATTCCCCGAAATAATCGTGAGGCAGGTAATTCGGTTGGTGTGACTCCCGGGATCCGACCTGGGATAACCTCACTTGCGGTGGTTGCCGACCTTTTAATAATGTAGGTACCCGAGCTACGTCCTGCTCGACAAGCTACAAAAATTTCTTGATTATCCTCCGGGAAATAATGTTTCGCCGTAATTGAATTCACTTGTACTGGATCATAAAAAATGAGAGAGAAATGCTACGGTTTAGGATATAGATCATAGATTAGAACGACAGGTACTGTGTCTGTTTAATCTTTATACTTTACATCTTTGGGTGAATGACCACCAATAACACCGAGACTGCATTGCAATCTGCCTATAATATGATTGATTATAATGATTTGTTAAGTAAAATATAATTTTAATCGATCAAAACGGTCAAATGGGGGCCATAGAAGTCACTCGGATGACGCCAGTCTTATTCTAGAATCGTATTGGAATAGCTCAGGACAATGCATCTGTACCAGTACCTCTTACGTTATTCACTTGATTATAACAACGTGCGCGAAGTCTTTGTGGGCTTGATGAATGCAAGACGTAGAAAGGAAGTTGTAGACTTCGAATTATGAAACACTTATGGCTCAATGAATCGTATTAAACTATTAGGGTGCCTTTCCACCACAGCTAAGCTGAGCAACGTTCCTTATTATGCGTTTGACAATCACGAAACACATCTACATTGGCGTGCCCAGCGGAGGCCGTGTCTGGAGGGTTTCTAGGCGGTTCAATGAATATGATTGGTAGATGACAAACGTATCCTTATAAACGTTCTTACCCTAAGAATTCAAATACAAAGATGAATATTGTGCTTAATCGAATGTGGATTGGTCACCAGGAGTAGCAAAACTTTAAAAACTAGTTTGCGCCAGGTCCCTCCAACCCATAAGCTCCAATGGTCCTCAGTAGCAAGCAGGGAGCAGTGGCCTGCAATGGGCCACCAGTGTGTCGAAGCCAGTTAGAGTTTGACGAATGTTGCAGACCCACAGATCAAGGCGAGCGTGCGGCGCTACCTGTCCGCCGCGGCCGACCGGCGCACTAGCGGCGTGCGCACCAAACACGACAAGTGAGTTCACATTTTTGATAATGATATAAAACCGTGGTCGTCAAACTGCGGCCCGCGCCCGGTATCTTTGATGCAACGGGGGAAGGATGTGCAAAATGGTATTTGCACACGTGCGCTCATACACCTATAGCGGCGGCTCTGACGTAGCCTACATAGTTATTAAAAGCCCTAGTCCGGCCCTTGGCCGGAAAAGTATTTTCTTTTGCGGGCCCTTGCCAGAAAAGTTTGACGGCCGCTGGTATAAAGGCTTCGGCTCCACCAGGCAAATGGTTTGCGACTTGCGACTTCTTTCCCTATAATTAAAGTTGGGTTTCGTTTCTGGCCTTAAAGTTGACATTTCATACAAAGAATAGGCACCTTGAATTGCTTGAAGCGAGGTGATGATGAGTGATCTCTCGTTTAATATGTGTGTGAAAGCCCACCAACGTAACGTCGCCGTCGCCGTATATTCCCAGCGGTTTACTAATTGTACTTTTTACTTAATTGTGTATTGTTACAATGGTGTTAAACGTTATATTAAATGCAATAACTTACAGTAATTTATGCTATGTGGACAAACAACTTCTGAGTTTGTGAGATGAAGTAAAAATTAAGATGCATGGCAATTATTTTTGTTGCGTTCGTTTCACTTCGCATTGTTTACAGTGGTTCAATTTCTTCGTTAATTACTATCTTTATTGACATTAAGAAAATATCAACAAAGATAACGAAACGCTATGCAGTAGTATTTGAGATAAACTATCTAATAGAGATGATGATGTGTTAAGCCTTTGGGTAAATTTCAAATATTTTGATACACAAGAATTATGTGTGATAAAGTGTCTAATAGTAGGACCGTAGTAAACAGAGTAGTGATAATGAGAAGTTTATTTAAAAAGAGCTGTGTTCGCTACTTCGTATGGGTGGTAGATTTTCCCGAGTAATCTCCATCAAGCGGGAATTTCGTTATAAAAAGTAGCCTGTACTTATATTGCTTCCTAGCCTTTCATTGGAAGTCCACACAAGCAGGGCAGACAAAAATGTTCACACGTTTGTTTGTTCTGCCTTTTGGTACTTACCTTTTAAGTAAATAACTGTATGCACTTGAAAATACTGTTTTTTTTTAAATGACAGACTTACATCTAAGGTCGGACCCAATTCTTATTATTAGGTACATCCTGGGTTTGCTGGTAACTCCTCCTTAACCCGCACTGGAGTAGTGTGGTGGAGTATGCTCTAGACTTCATTGGGTGAGACTCCTGCTTGGTAGTGGGCCATTAATGGGTTAAAGCTAAACATTCCATATTTTAAAACACTGAATTTACATAAAGGGGAAGAAACTAGTGCTGTAAATTATACCATTAAACCTATAATAAATTATATGTATATAACAATGAATATGGAAATAAATGAAGTGGATGTGATTATTACATACCTATCTATTATACAATACCTAGCTGTTACAAGCTCGATTCCATATAGCTGAGGCGGGCATTCTAACTTGTATTACATCTTTTAAACTCATCTTGATGATATATTATGTAAATCATCTTACCCGCAATCTGTAAACCATCCGGAAGAAATACTTTGAATGGTAAAAACCTCAACTATTTTATTAGGTAACTTCGAACGGAAATAGCCGCATTGTTTCACACTATTCATAGATAAAAATTATTATTACACGTAACTATTTCAAGTCCCTCGCAGCAGAAATAGCTTGCTAAATAAAATTTGGGGGAAGAAAACTAATTAAGATATTTTTAAACCCATATTCCACTTGCGGCTCCCTTCAAAAGCTATGTTTAGTTGTACCGTATTTGGAACGTAATCGGAAACCAACCCTCGTATTGCTCGACAGCTGATATCCGTCGACGATAGCGATCACTGCGACCATATGTGTCACAGACGTGGGGTCGCCCCAACCCCACGTACGAGAATACGAACACGAGGCAAGGGTGCTACGCCACGTGCCGTATGGTGACTCTAACCGCGCTGACGAATCTTTCTAAAGAACATTGGAAGAAACGTTCCAATTTGAACCTTAAAAAAA
Source organism: Hesperia comma (assembly GCA_905404135.1). Taxonomy (NCBI): domain Eukaryota; kingdom Metazoa; phylum Arthropoda; class Insecta; order Lepidoptera; family Hesperiidae; genus Hesperia; species Hesperia comma. The sequence goes on along the minus strand of FR990021.1, from coordinate 4,690,371 downwards.
TATTGATTAAGTTTTTATTCAACGATAATCAGCGCTATAACAATTAACCATCGAAAGTAATTAATTATTCAAAATTAATTAATGCAGAAAGTTAAATCATTTACAAGAAATAATGAAAAATATAGTGCCACCACAATGCAAACTACGTCAAATCAAATACGTCAAAGTTTCCATAAATTAACAATAACAACTAATTAAACATTACGATCGATGTACACATTTGGATGTACCTTTAACATGACAAACTAACGTGTTTACCAGGAAATTATCAATGGACCAGTGAGCAATTGTTATTATAAACCAATTTGTTTGGATTTTATTATTGTAACATCTATCTATAGAATAATGTAAGGTCTTGTTATCGGACAACGAAATATTAATGTAACCAATAGGCTAAGGTCAAGGTGCAGTTACAGAGTGGTGTAGTTACATAAACCACATCATTAGTTACGATGTTTTTCTCCCGTTAAAACTTAATGGACTAGTTCTGATGACGATGTAACAGTCTACCATGGACGTATTAAAAAGGAGTAGATTTTAGGATCTCCTTACCTACGTTTATTGATTTGGAATAGACTTGACTTCGTTACAAAACCTTTATGGATATACGAGAATAATAAAGGTGAAAACGGGCTAGTCATAGCCTCGGGTTGGTAACCCTTATTGCAATGGAAATAAAGGTTTTGAAATCCGCGAAAGGCTACGTCTATGTAACGTTCTGATTCAATTCCCGATTCCCCATATCTTACGCACCGATCACAATTGATTCGCTAATTGCTCTTCCGATAGTTCAATTAGTTCATTCCTCCATTAAAGATCCATCGTATCGTAGCCCAGTTTCACGGATAAGAACAATCGTTCAATGGTAATTGTTTACCATAATAACGAGCGATAACAATAACTAATGAGCGGCCGACCAGCGGGAATACGAAGGCGAAAGTGAATCCGTTCGGAGGCTTTTGAATCCGTCGACTCTACTGTCATTCGTCAACTCATTATTTAAGTAGCACTGAACGTTCTCATTATTTAATTAACACTGAATAATTTATTCGTGTGTCGCAGGTGGCAATATAATCTTTGTGTTGTATAAATTAAGACCTATACTTACGGTATTCACTACACTGTATTGTACATCAGTATGGAAAAATTAATGACATAGAAATTTGGTTTATTCCACCAGTCGTTATAAAAAAACGAGTGGAATCACCTACTGTAGGTACTAATTATAGGTACGTAGAAAAAAAACCATGTGAGGTGTTTAACCAATATTGTTTTAATTTAAACATGAAACGAAATAGGTCTTATTATAATATTGTAGCGATTGGAAACTTCTAGAGTCAGTTCTATAGTGACTACTGGCGAATTTTACAGCAGAATGTAGGTAAATAATTATTTAAACATGTAGCTTGCTCGGTTCGGGCTGTTGTAATAGCATAAAATCAAGCAAATAAATAAATAAAGCCCACACCCGTAACCAAAATGGTTAAATACTTTCTTAGCCCCTTATTCCACTAAATACGTTAATCCCCACTTCGATGACGCATACAAAAACTTTGAAGCCATATTAAATCAAATGAAGTATTTACGGGTTGTGCATAAAATGCTGGGGCAACTGATAAGAAATATATCAGTTATTTGTCATCCGTTATAATAAACATGTTTAATTACTTTATTAATAGATTTTATATTAGTCCAAATAGATTAGGCCTAGGACCTAATAATTATTTAATTAAGTAGTACTTATGTACTATGTACTGAATTAAAAAACATAATCGAATTCAAAGAGAATCGCAAAATTATGAATTTCTTGGCACAATAAAATTGTCATAAGTACTAATGAATAATTTGCAGTGTAGCAAGTACTTAATGCTATGTGTTGTAACACCATGTTGTAATGTTCTAGTAATAATGGTTTATACAGTAAAATATGAAGACGTCACATAATTTAATTTTCATCACACCTAAGAGATCTGCCGTTCAAGTTTCACTAAGTAGGTATAGTTTCTGCGAAGTCGTTATAATAGCTTTTAAGTTGTCTGTATACAATCGCTTTTAAATATAAGACCGCCCCTATTATTGTAATAGTTAATACTGATTACCACACTATCTGTTCTTCAGAGCCGACTCGCCACCCTCAAGCAACTCAAACAGCAATAGTTCAAGCAGTTCCTCAAGCAACGGCTCCGGCGTGCAGTCGGGCGAGAGCTGCGAGGCGCTGCTGTCCGAGGAGCGGACGAGGCCTCGGCCTCGCGCCTCGCAGCCCAAGTTCGAGGCCTACATGATGACCGGCGACCTCATGCTCAACCTCTCCAGGGTCGAGCATCCACATCACAATCTACACGCACCCACACATCGGACACATTATCACAGGTGAACTACTGTTGATATTTGTAAAGGTTAAGAGAGTGAGATTTATTAGAATATGTGGTTTTTAAATGCTTATATACTCACACCCCTTCATTAGAATTCCATGTGTGGAATGGAATTAACATCCCAGACGGGTGACGCCCCTCGCTTCTTAAACAAAGTCTATTAACAAGACTACAAAGTCGGTGGTTTATCTTTTTCGATTTAGCGAAGTACCTACCGTCGGTCGCAGTGAAGGGTGTATTTTCACATGTTAGCTATGGCTCGGCGTCAATTGAGTTTAGTGGTAGTTGACGAGCGTAGCGATAAGCGACGACGAGATGACGCGATGGTACTAAGCATTGTCCGTGCCACGTAATCCCGGATGGGGCGGTTGTTGTGACCAAACGATGTGAACGGAATAGACATGAGTAACTTGACCTTAAATAAAAAGTAGCATTATTTACCTCAAAGGAGTTGGCATTTTACCGCAATATGTTAAATACTAAGGAAGGAATGCGTAAATGAATAAAGAGTATGTGTAACCAAGAGCGTAGGAAAAATGTCCAAAATAATAATATTCGCTTAACAAAAATCGCTTTTCGCTACCGCGCGTCACCGAGAGCGATACCTGCTTTATAAACTTTATATAATATATTTTAGTACATTTCGATGTTATCGCTCGCAGCGCCGCGGTAAGCTTCCGCTGCCAGCGGCAATCGCCGATTAAGTCGCGGCACTAAAATTCAGTTCCATAGAATCAAAATAAAAATGAATAGAAATTTATGCCAATAAATTTACTGATACACGTCTAAACTACACGAATAAGGAGTCATAGGTTGCGATGTCGTCTTACAACTCTATTCTAGTTTCCAAGGAGGTGCATATTTTGTGGAATGTACCCTAATACATAGAGCAAGGTTTTGGTTACCAGATTATACAAATTGGGGTAAAACTGGTTAAGAAAAGTGGGATTTATATGAATGAAGTAGCAGATATGTATTAAGAAAATTTTTAGATTGGTTGTGTTTAATCATAAGAACGAATACTGTAGTAATTTTTAGCAACATTAGCGGTCACAACACAACGCACACTCAAACTCACTCTCATCTTTCCGTAAAGTTTAGCAAGTCTCTTCTTGAATTAGCTGTCAAATCATTTCTCGTGTTCTGGTTCAAGAACTACTGACCTGGCATCATAGCCTCGTCGTCGATTTGCAACTACTGACCTGGCATCATAGCCTCGTCCGTTGATCAGCAGGGTACACAACCAACAAATGAGCTTGGCTTAGGCTTAAAAATGGATGGAGGTCAAGGTTACATTCATTTCATATCCATAACGTGTGTGTTCATAAATTTGATAAATTGTGTAAAAGTCAAATAGAATTCAGATCATCAGCTGAAATATCCAATAACATTAAAATGTGCTCAATAGAACTCTTAGATGCATTTAACCTCAACTAACAAGCAAGGGCTCGAAGGACCAATAATCCAACTTCCAATTTGTCATAGTATCACTAGCATAGTATGATTAGTATATAGAACATCATGCTTATTTTCCGTAGATATAATTCGACGCCCGCGTCGCCTAGCGAGAACCGCTTGGCGTCTCGAGTGGAGCTCTCACAGCGCCACAACTCGTCGCCCGACACCGGCCTCGTCGGAGACCATGCCAATAAGTTGTACGTAATACCATACTACCCTCTTTAGAGCCATTCGGTAGTGACGTCACACGAGTTTCATATGTTGTCTCTGTCCTTATGACACATGCTCATAAATGCTCAACAAACCCGTGACTTATTCCCGATATGATGTTATAGTCTTCTTGTCAAGTTATAAAGTAATTTTCATAGATTTAGTTAGATTTATCTAAAGACATTTAACATTTAAGTTAGACATGCGACGTCACCTCACAAAACTTATGATTCCCCCGTCACACAATGTTACTCTTTGTTAAGCCACTACAAAGGAGTAATTAATATGCGATGCAATTTGAGGATGGCCTCATGTATTAGTTTTTGTTAAATATTAAGTAGATACATATTATTATTTTAATTCCTTGTCGAACCTCTTGTCTAATGGTGCTGGCGAAGTGGTGCACTAGGGCCTTAACCTTCTCAACGTGAGAAGAGGCCCAGCAGTGGGTCAGTTAGGGTGTTACCAAACCAATCGATCGATCGTCGATTGACAGCATCGATCGATGGTGGAATCGATTGGTTGAAGTCAATCGATAGTTTCTACTAGACCAATCGATCGATGCCTATAATCCATTCCACCATCGATGATCGATCGATTTGTCTGGGTTGCGATGATGAATCACGGTGACATGACACGGTTTCACTAGACCCACGGCGCACGCGGTCGCGAGAGCGAACTCGCCTATTCCCCGCGTTCCTACCAATCTTAACGCTCTTCTAGATGCATAGCCTAAGTGTGATTCGTTTGCAGATGAATGGCCGGAAATATTGTCAGTATGCATGAGGTTCTGCGAGCGAGAGGCGTAACTGTGGAGTCTATAATTACTGTAATTGGTGTAGACCGTTTTAATTATAGTAAAACGACAAATAAATAATAATGGTTAGCTGGGAGAGAATGCAATTAGCATTAAGCTCGCCATGTTGTACTATAATATTGTTATATTGTGGTCAATAAAGTTTACATAAATAAATAAATAAATAAATGTTGTGTTTAGGTTCAGTTCGCAGCCGGCGTCGCCGGCGGGCGGCGCGGCGGGCGAGACGGTGTCGCGCGCGCCGCACGCCGTGCGCACCTCGCGCTCCGAGGACCACTTGCAGGTGCGTTCGGTAAATATGCTTGTGTGTTTATATACTTGTTGTAAGTTTACTGAGTCGCCGATGGTTGTGTGAGGGATTGAGTAAAATATAGCAAAAATACACGTCCAGGTAAGAAGCTACCTTATTAAGTTACCTAAGAAACTAACAAAAATTTAATGCCGATGTGTGTATGAGTTTACATTTGAGTAAATATATCATTTTGAGTATCTATTACCGTAATGGCTCCCATAAAAAAGTAATAAAAAAATTTGCTCGTGTATTATTCAATTCTCAATTATTATTTTAGTACAAATGAGATGTATAACTTTATGACGCCTTTTCACTACAACATTTAATAAAATTTTACGAATCCGTGAATATGTTCTATATTATATTTTTTACACTTTACATCCGGCGTACGAATAAATATGTACAATATAGTTTCTGTACATGTGCAGAAGGAGTCATCCCTGAGCGCGGTGGCGGTGGAGATGGAGGAGGACGTGACGTCGTCGCTGAACACGCTGCTGGACGCGCGGCCCGACTCGGCCACGCCCGGCCCCGGCCCGAGGTCCGACTCCGGCGAGCGGGACAGGTTGCACCAGCTCCTTGTACCGCTAGCGCTCTCTCTCGACCACTCTCTCACTCGCACAGTCTCACGCGCGGCCCGACTCGGCCACGCCCGCGCCCGGCCCGAAGCCCGACTCCGACGAGCGGGACAGGTTGCACCAGCTCCTTGTAAAGCTAGCGCTCTCTCTCGCTCGGTGTCACGCGCGTAACGTAACTCTAAGGCCTTTCTCACACAACGCTGTTTGCAAGCGACTAGGATGTTGTCAAAGTAACGAAGCGACACGTCTACGATGCGTCTCCTGACAGTGAACAGTGTCACTGACAGCAAATTGTGGATATCGTTGGAGTCGCGTAGGTTATAAATAGCGTAGTGTGAGAAGGGCCTTAGTTACCCGAGTATTAGGTTTATCGGCACCCCAGGTCCTCGTACCGCCAGCGCTCTCACTCGCGATGTTCCACCGAGCCGACAACGGTCCACATGAGTCTCTAAGGGGAAACGCAACCCTCTACGCTCGTCTTCCTGATTCCTCTTAGAGTCGGGCGAGCCTCCGACCATCTGGGGGGCGACTGACTGCGACTACAGCTCGCTTAACGGGACACGATAGGGAACCTTGCTCTGCAGCGAGGCCCACCAGCAGACCGGGAGGCAAAGGCCAAACTAGTTCAAGCCCGGGTAAAAAGAAGACCCTTGAGACCCGAAGACCCCTTCGAAACGCATACGCAAATGGAAGACCGATTGCTCTTCCACTCGCACGGGCGCACGCCCGTACACTTAACTCGTACTTACCCTATGTACCCTATACAGTACCCTACCCTATATAGTACCCTAGTACTATGTTCATCGGTACATTACTCGACTTCTGAAAACGTTGAATTGTTGCGAGACGTTCCGATGGCTTGTATTAATTGACAATGATTAAAATCCTGTGAAAGAGGAAACAAAGTTATTTGAAGTCGTTTTATGAAATTTTGTGTTTTATTTTGGTGCATAGCTTATAAGCAATACAATACCGACATGGGTTGACCCAACCCAAATAAACAGTGTCAGTGAAACGACTCCTATCTGAGACAATATGAAGGCAGGCAATACAAAAGATACAACAGAACGAAATCATTCATCGCTTTCATAAAATAACTCTGTACTAGATAATCAGTACTATACTGAACTTGATTGTATCTGATTAAACATTGAAATTTTTTATTGAAATGACAACCTTATTGCTCAACAAAGTAAGTAACTAAATATTAGTTGCTATTAACAACAAAGTATAAAATTTAAGTTTGTTCCACATAGTGTGCGTCAGTTTGTGTTAATCCGTTAGCTTGTATGTAGTTACCAATCAATGTGTGTATGTAACGAGATGTGTACTCGTCGGCAGGATCGTGTGGACTTACAACGCGCCGGTGTCGCAATGCAACGGCTCGGGCGCCACTTCCAATTCCACCTCCTTGTCGGATGGCATCTCGCAACGGTAATTGTATAAAAATAATAACGCTACACACTCATAGCCCCACACTAGGATTCCCTGTGTCGTCGGTGCCATGGACAACACACAAGACAAGGAAACACGCCCAGACCGAGAACGGAAATTTAAACTCATCATTCAAATTTCCGCCTCGCTGGGGTCGAACCCAGGACCCTCGAAATAGCGAACCCGCGTGTTAACCATTGCGTCGTTTGGGTCAAATTTATATTGTGGTAAAATATAGATCTCTATACTCCGTTTGAATTCGATTTGGAAATCGTTATAATTGCATGTCACACAAATGTAAACTTTCCAGCAATGCGATTAAAGTACATTTAAAACTGACGGCGGTATCGAAAAATATCCTTAGTAAATTTTGCCTACAAGCTAAACTGAACTTAGAGCACAGGTAATAAGTTTGGTTTTGGCGGGGAGTAGCAATTCTATATGCTCGTCGACTCAACTATAGAGAGATGTAACTATTTACTATGAGGTGGCTTGGTTTCTCGTTGATCGAATAATAGCAGGCTGATATAAGGCTCCAATAAATATAAATTTAATAATTTAATATGTAATTTAATGTAATTAACTTTAATCTAATTTTGTTAGTATAATAAAACTGTATTTTGCATGCCTTATGGTAGAATGTGGAGAACGTAAATAAGATTAATTTTATAAGACATCTGTAAACCCACTTTCATGCAAATAAATGAATTTGAATTTTAATAATAACGTATGTAGAACGGACCAGTATTTAATTTGTTTTACATCAGTTTATATGCATAAAGTATTTCAGTAATGAATGCACAGTGAAGCCAATTTGTTGTAAAACCTATACGAACATTACATTTAAACTATATCCGTTGATAGGTAAATATTACCAGTTATGTGCAATAAGTTTAAGATTAAGTACTGCCCCCTTATTATGAACTCTTAATTCCAGACAGTTCACGTTCACAACGTGTGGGTGATAGAGACATCGCCTTACATGTACATGGTAGTGATAATAGTGTGTGTCGTGTCGTAGGTCGTCGTCGCCCGCGTCGCCGACGTCGGTGTCGTCGTCGGTGATGTCGTCGCGCGCCACGCCGCCGGCGCGCGCGCCGCCCTCGCTGCACGCGCACCATGCGCGCGCGCTCAACGGTAAGGCTCCCCGCAGACTGACTGCAGCCACCGGCGGCTGTGGCACTTCTTTTTAGAAGCGCGGTCCGGCCGACAGCCGCTTCGACTGAATTATGCTCACTGTTATTGGAGCTGTTGGCTGTTGGCCGGATCGCGCTTCTAAATAGAAGCGCCACAGACACCGGTGGCTGCAGTTAGTTCACGGAGACCCTAAGGCTATTCCCACAGGTTACTTTTATGCCTCCTCTGCGTGCCGCCCGCGTGTGTTGCGCGCCTTGTAAGCCGGCTTACAGCGCCCATGCACACGGCGTATTGTGTGAATTAAATTAAACAGTGAATTTAATAAGGATAATAAATTACGCTTTACCACTGTTTTCTCAACTACTGGCGAGAATTAATGAAATTTTTATATTTAAATACAATACTACACACAACACTATCAAGCTCCAGCTATCCAGCACGTTAAAAAAGTAAATCCTTTCCATTCCAGGTGACATGAGTCTCTCAGAGGCCGTGTCCAACATATCTAGTCCCGACTTCCAAGACCAGGACGACATATTCGACACGGGCCGGGAGTGTCCGAGAATGGAGTTGTCTGATCCCTCCGACTCAGATTCCACGATACTGGTGTCCGAGCCGTGCCACAAACGAGCCAAGTCCAACTCGACCTACTCGATGGAACAAAATAGTGACGTCACGTTGAACGGCGAACACAACAAAGACTATAGGATAGTGATACAAGTGAAAGGACCGGAGAAACAGAGTGCAAACACTAATGATAATAATGTAAATAATAATAACAATAACAATAGTAATTACGCGCAGAACGGGAAAACTGAGAATGGGCACAACTCGCCGGAGAATCAGGGATACCAGGTGTGTATCAATATGTTTTGAAACATATCTTTGTATGATTAAAAGTTAAGAATATTAAATAATAGAAACTTAAGGGTACAAATATGTTTTATAACTTTTGTAGGTATACTTTTTGCCTTCTTTGTGGTACCGTAGTCAAGCCCTGACATAAATTTTAGGTATTCAAATTAACAAAACATACTTATACTGGTATAAAGCTACCTAGGGTTGTGTTTACTCAAGGATTGTAATGTAACCTAAGGTCTGCGACCTTCAAGCGTTCAGTCAAATATGAATATGCATGTGGCCTGCCAATGACACTTTGCAATAACCTATTTTCTACCATAAAACAATGTAATATTTGAGTCCAGTTTTGCCTGAACCTGCAGGAGCTGTGCAGCGCGTCGGACGGCGGGTCGGACGAGGGCTCGGACGGCGACTCGCTGCACTCCTTCCACTACAGCCCGAAGGCCGTCGATATACCTTCCGCTGAGAGGCTCGCTAAACGGCTGTATCATCTGGATGGATTCAAGAAGTCTGATGTTTCACGGCATTTGAGTAAAAAGTTAGTGAATGCTTTGTTTTGTATTAAATTTTATGAGATAAAACGCAGCATGTGGCAATGGAACTACGCATCGCGACATTGCGCGGTGTAATATGGAATGTATTAATTGGTCTCATCCGCGTCATGTTTCGTATGCCTAGTGCGGTTTAATCTTAGATCAAGAATACCAATTAGATACCGGCTCAGTGCTAGAATAATAGTCTACGAAAATAAGATCCCACTTCATTATATAATTATGTGAGCTCTTTTTCGTTTAGTGACGAATGATCATTAAGTAAAAGATAAATATGTAATGTATAAATATTTTTGACTTAATTGCAAGGTTAATGGTTGTATTGTAAGTAAAATATTTGTCTTAGCTCGTTAGTTAATCGAATGGTTTAACCTTAAACTCTACAGCTACATATACGCCTTACATGCGTACTTACAATATGACACGTCTAATAAATCTTAAATCCACCACTCTAACGCGTAAATTAACCCGTCAAAACGCAGATGTAGCCGTAGCATAATAAATGTAAAACTCAGATGTAGCCGTAGCATAATAATAAATAAACGTAATGTTCGTTCCGCAGCAACGAGTTCTCGCGCGCGGTCGCCGAGGAGTACGTGAAGCACTTCGATTTCGGCGGCGCGACGCTGGACGGCGCGCTGCGCGCGTTCCTCGCGCGGTTCGCGCTCGGCGGCGAGACGCAGGAGCGCGAGCGCGTGCTCGTGCACTTCTCGCGCCGGTACCTCGAGTGCAACCCGGGCGCGTTCAACTCGCAGGGTTGGTGATGTTATGTTTTTTTAATAGCTTAAAAAAAGTGTAATTTTTTATTTGCGTTGCGTCATAACCTTTTTACTGAGCGAACTGGGTTCACATCTGGTGTCACAGAATTGACAGATAGTTTTGGAGGTATTCTTAACAATGCGTATTAAAGTTAACTTTTTACCGAGTATTTCGATTTTTATAATTCTTATGTTACTGAAAGCTGGTTCTTTTGAATGTAAATTTGAGCGACATCTGATGAGTAATGTTTGAGTTACATTTGCTTATCGATCTTGAAATCATTTTTTTTTTCCAAAAAAGTTCTTTTTAAAACAAACTACTCAAAATTCCGTATACAACACCAAACATACCGCTAAAGACTGCAACCAACTGCTCACATAAATGTTCACATTTGAATCTTGTTATAAGTCAGTCACAATGAGGGTAACCGTTTTTGTGCTCACCAGTTGGCGCCACTGCAGAGGGCGGTCATGCTGTCAAAGCCCGCCCATATAGTAAACCCAACTTAAGATTGAAACGAAAGAGGCGCTGTCGGACGCATTTGACATTCATTTGACCAATCATTGCACACTAGTAACTGACTGATGAATGACCACAACGTACTTATGAATGACTTTTCGTTAGTTCCAATTTTTGCCATTTCAGAGATAAGTTGGGCGCACTGTACATAAACAGTGACAAATGAAATTCAGACAAGCGAAAAGTGACAGACAGACCTCCCTTTTCACTAGCGCCTCTAGCGGAAAATTCACACGCGGTTACCCTCATTGTCTTGGAAAGTAGGTGCTACACTCTTATTAGCTACATTATTATTTCCATTAAAAATCATTATTGTTTCCAGACGCGGTGCACACGCTGACGTGCGCGATAATGCTGCTGAACACGGACCTGCACGGCTGCGGCGGCGGCTCGTTCCGGCGCATGTCGTGCGCCGAGTTCATCGACAACCTGGCCGACCTCAACGACGGCGAGAACTTCCCGCGCGACACGCTCAAGCATCTCTACCACGCGATCCGCACGCAGCCGCTGCAGTGGGCGCTGTTAGTATGGTGTTTTTTGATGTTTCGGTCGGTTTGTGTAGCGAAACCGGTCCGTTAGTAGGCACGTTCGGAAATTCATTCACATATTGTAATTGTTAAGTGAAACTTACCTTAATATATTTATGAAAAACCGCAAATAAATCAGTTAAGCCGTTTCTGAAATTAGTGCCAACATAATCATCATCATCAACACCTATTGTTTATGTACACATATTGTTTACTCCCATTTATTATTTTAGGGAAAGGGGGGAGGGATTACCAAATATAATCTCTTTGTGCTTCCACACACTTCCCAAGAAACATTCCTAGTTGACTATCGTATAGACAGATTTTTCCCTAATTCCAATGACTATGAAAGTGATGCTATGTGATATGATCTCAGACCAATAAACTATAGACTGCGCGCCGTGAGCAAAAGCGTGTAGCCGGCATAAAGTCGGCTTAAGCAGCCATCGAAACCAATAGAATGCCCTATTTTGACAGTTTGAACTAGAACAAATTTAAATTTTATTTTTTGGAACACAAAGCTTCATTCATTTTTTATTATTTAGAACACAAAAGTCGTTTTGGTGTGAGTGCCGCCGTGTGTATTACAAGGCGAGGCGTACTTTTTGCCGGCTTCACGCTTTTGTTCACGGCACGCCGGCTTTTATTGGTCTGAGGATTGTAATCCAATTCCAATGACTAAAAGCAAGTCATGTTATTTCCGATCAGCGACGCGGAAGCGGCGGCGGCGGCGACGGGCGGCGAGGCGGCGCGCGCGGCCGCCGGCGCGAACCCGTTCCTCGACGTGCCCGACCAGAGCCGCGCCGTCGAGTACAAGAAGGGCTACGTCATGCGCAAGTGCTGCGTCGACGCCAACGGGAAGAAGAGTGAGTACTGTTGCACTTGTTTGGTTGACTGTACGACGTTATCGCGTGTGAATGAAATATATGAGATGATTTAGCTAATACAGTAATATGTATGAGTAATGAAAAATGTATTACCGATGCATTGATGCTCTAAAAAGAAGGAAGGATAAAGAAAGAAAGTATGTTTCGGGTAGCCGCATGTTAAAGAATGAATGTGGAAATAGTGTTCAAATAAAGATTTATTTGTATTTTTATTGTTTACTATTTCAGCACCCTTCGGACGGCGTGGATGGAAAATGTTCTACTGTACGCTGAGGGATCTAGTTCTTTATCTACACAAAGACGAACACGGCTTCCGGCGGAGTCAAATGTCTGACAACTTGCACAACGCCATTCGGTGAGTGGTAAATGTGCTGATATAGAATCATTATTGTGTACTGCCTGTGAACGCATTCAGATCATTTATAATTGATTACAGAATACATCACGCGCTAGCGACGAAGGCGACCGATTACACCAAGAAACAACATGTGTTCAGATTGCAAACGGCTGATCAGGCGGAATATTTATTCCAGACGAGGTAACTTGAAATATACACCACTTTTTGTTTTTTGTTTGTTATAATTTGTTATAATTTCAAAATGTCTACAACATCCTGCTGTCTTCTCCTCATTTTGGGCAGGTGTCTCACCGTCGGCGAATAAACCTAACCTTTTTCCTCCAACACTTGCTGAATGTTCACACCACAGGGTAGTGCGTTTCTTGAGCGAGAAAATAGACGATAGTCACTCGCTACTCGCCGCAGTGGGATGCCTGCCTTAGGTCACTACAACTTAGAAAAACATTAACCTTCACAGCGACTCGAAGGAGCTATGTTCGTGGGTGGAGACGATAAACTTCGTGTGCGCGGCGTACTCGGCGCCGCCGCTGGCGGGCGCGGTGGGCTCGCAGCGCAAGTTCCAGCGCCCGCTGCTGCCGTGCACGCACACCAAGCTGTCCATGGTACGGTGGGCGACGACTCGGGATAATACTTACGAGTTGACGGTTACTCAATCATAACGCACCAATCCGCACTGGAGCAGCCTGGTGAAGAATGCTCTAGGCCTCTTCAGTAACGAGGAGATACCCATCCTCAGCAGTGGGCCATTAATAGGTTGTAGCCAACGCACTTAAACTATCAGTGTTTTGGATGGTCTGGATAACGCATGTGAAAAATACGCGTCGGTGACACGTCGATGTCAATTTGCAAACATACTCAGATAATATCGCTATAATTATCAGTGCAATGCGAGTCGTTAATCCAACAAATACACATGCTTTTAATGCTTGGAACGATGAGTGGGGTCGTTTTGTGTTACGTTTCCTGGCCCTCAGATAAATTCCACGTTTTGAGAGAAAACATTTAGTTGTCACATAGAGGCCGGGCTACCCGGAATCCCTCGGTTGGCCAACGGGGTCATTACTCTATGTCATTACGCCTTGATTACAGTTACAAAGTTAGCATGGGTTAGTAGTCTATACAAAGTGTGCTACAAGGCGGTGTGCACAATGTTGCAGCGCGAGCAGCTGGCGGAGCACGAGGAGCGCGCGGCGCGGCTGGAGGAGGAGCTGGCGGCGCTGCGCCACGCGCCCCACGCTCCCCACTCGCCGCACGCGCGCGACAAGGACCACTACCTCATGCACGAGGTATGGATTTGTTCTATTTGTGTGTTTGCGTCCCACACTAATGACTACTGTACGTCCCCACGAATAAGGTGCATTGCAGGTTGACGGCCGGAATTTAAAAGGTTGTAAGTCAATTTTGCTTACAAGCCAAATTGTACTCTTACCACAAGCAATTTTGTTTTAGAGATCAGAGATGTGACGTTTGCAGGGGCAATGTAAGCTGTATCGGCGCCCGCGTGCAAAACCGCTTCACACGTCTAGTTACGGCGCCCCTGGATGTTTGCCAAACCACCTCAAATTACGACCAATTACAGTTTGCGAAGAAAAACTAACAAAACGTCCGTGTTGCAGATCAAGCGGTACCGCACGTACGCGTACGTGATGCGCGCGCGGGCGGGCGGCGCGGGCGCGGAGGAGGCGGCGCCGGCGCTGCCCGAGCGCGGCGCGCCGCTCGGGCCGCACGCGCCGCACGGGCCGCACGCGCCGCACGCGCCGCCGCCCTGACGCGCCATGGCGGTGTTCGCCGCCTGCGTGCTGTGACTGCACCCCTGCCCCCCCGGCCCGCTCGGACCCCTGTAGCGCCCTAGTGTTAGACAGTGTAACGTGACGCTACTTCGTGTTCGTCTGAAGGCCCCCTCTAGTGTTCGCGTACATGCTGTGAGTGTCTCCCCGTCTCCCCTAGCCCCTCACGCACCCCGGCCTATTCCAAAGTCCTAGTGTGAAACGATGTAAATTGACGCGCCTCTGTAGTGTTCGCGTGCGTACAGTGCCCCTTCCTCTGGCTTAGGGTTACTAGATTTGAGAGGTACCGGACTGTTGACATTATTCGGATTTTTTATTTGTCCACGTGTGTTACTCTTTAAGAGAAACAATTTTATAAATCAATGTCACCACAAAAACAAATAACTTTTAATTTAAAGTGAAACATGGTAAAATTTTATTTCCCACCTAGTGTCTGAACTTTCCAAATTTTGAAATGGTAACCCTACTCCCTTTCGGAGTTTAACTGTGTTAAAAATATTTTGTTAACGAGACCAAATACGAAAGATCGCCGCGGGCTAGGTACACGTTGAATATCGTTCTAAGATAATAAGTCGAGCATTTAAGGAATAGACAGATAATGTCCGTACAAATATTTTCTTTCTATTTTAATGTTCAGTAATTATAACATAATGACGTGCTTTGTCGTATTCATCGAATTATTTTGATAAATGCTCTACAGTTTTAATAATAATATACTAACTAGAATGTAACCTGTCAATTAGGAGAATAGACACGAGTGCCCGGCAGGGTGGCTATCCGAGAGCAAGGGACGATACTCGAACCTAAGAGCCGTAGCGGCCGGTAGATATTATTACGAATAAATTAATTTAGAGAAGTTGAACTTTCCCCTAGATTTGATCTTGCGAGTGATTAGAATTCCCGACATCATCGCGCGTTCAAGTTACGCGCAGTGGTATCATTAACCTACTTAGAACTTAGGACGTGTAACTATATCTTAAACGAAAGCTACTGTGCTCGGTCTAAATTTAATTTATTAATGTAGCCTTATAGTTTACTACGGTTAGTTATGGCGGCGGAAACGTGGCGTGACGTCACTGCCGTGGAAATCGCAGCGGGCACTCTCCGCCACTGGAAACTCTGCAATAAGACTGAATAAGATACTCAAACGACATTCCACTGAGATGATGTTTTCGGGCAGCTGGATGTAAGCGGCGGGCGTGCTTTACTAGTTATTAGTACGTTATATCTAACGATCGGATGGTCGGTCGCTTTTATATGATTATAAATTGTAAGAAAATAATGATATGGATATGTCTTTCTAAATAACTTAAAATTATCTCGGATTTCTGAGATCAAGATATTTAAAAATCCACATCATTGAGGGCAATAAAATTATAGTAATTATTTATTACTTTTTTAAATATTACCATGAATTTTTCTAACACGAAAAAAAAACATTTTTACCATTAAACGTGACTCAGAATCGGGCTAGAAAGGCATGTATGTCCTTATTAATGATTTAAGTTTATATTCAGAAGCGCCCAATTATCCGACCAATAGTTATATGACACGATTGAATCTTAAATTTAAATATCGAATCATCTAGTCCTGTCTTCCTTGCAAAACACAATTGCTTTTGGATGTACAACTAAAGGATACGGTGTGTTCATCGTATGGAAGTATTGACTTCTGCTATTAAAAAATGTATTAAGATAATATTCGAAAAGGAATAAGAATTTTAATAGTGTAAATTCTAGCGTAGGTACAACATTATCTTTCATCCAATATTATTATGGTATAGATTACCAGTCGCTTGTAATTACGTCCTAAATTATATTGTGTTATTTTTATTGTTTAACGAAAGTTATTCGGCGCTATTAAAATAATTACTTTTCTCTGTATAAATTGTGTTATACTGATAAAAAAGCAATTTTGTTGTTGTAATATTCGGTTTCACAGTCAAGCTAATGGTTTTACGCTTTAATTATTCTCTCTTTAATAAATATCAAATTGGCTTGTACTGTAGGAATATTTTCGTCATTCCTTAAGATTTATTTATCATATTCGATACGTAAAATAGCGCGAAATCCCAAAACCGTGTACGGTTTTGCTTCCGTTCAATGTAAAATGTGTTGGTGCTTCCCATGCGGATACTAAATTTGATTTTCACATCAATTGAATTCATAACCTATTGTAAATAGACTTTAAAAGTGTTGAGACTGATAAGTGATGTTATTTATTGTTTACGAATCATCCAGTGTTGAATCTCGGGGGCATATCGCCGTGTTGTGCTCCCGTAACGACCGAAACGATAATTTTAACAAAATATACGAAATATTAGACGAGTGTGAGTTAACGTAAAAATACAAATACTGAAAGATAAGTTTTATTTATATATTTTACATGGTAGTAGCGTTAGGTCCTAATTCATCCGATAGTGCCAGTAAAGTGATATTAGAGGCCCTTAATGTATTGTATTTACTTGTGTTTGTTTATTATGTAGCGCACGTTGGTATGACTCCTCCACCCAACATGTCCAAGTTAAAGTTATTTAATTGTTACATTCGTTTCAGATTTCTATAGTTGTAGGTAATCAACTATTAGTGGCTCCCAATTATAGGCGATATAGCATTGACTTTGGAATAACTATGTCTTTTTTCATGCTGTCCAACATTCGAAAAATTTGCCTAAATGCAACAAAACATTTTACAATTGGTTTTATATTGTTATTTTAAATTATATGTTTGGTACAGTACTTATTTATACATATTATTTATAACCAAACGCTTATAATTTAAATACTGTGTCTTGTATAGATACAATTATTAATCAAGTTGGTTATTTGATATTGATTAGTTATTGCTCTGGCTTGTGTTTTGTGCAAGAGAGACCAAATTTATATTGAGTATGCATAATTGTATTTATAAAATTACGCCGACCTAATTGTGGTTTAGTGGCTTGCTTTTGGATCAGTTCTAAGTAATCGTTGTAAATAGTTTATTTTTTATGGTTTACTTACATGTTAATTTTATTTTTTATTATTTACTGAGATGTATAGTTTGTATAGGCTAGTGTGAAATAAAGTTTGCCTCAAATTATGAAAATCATTTTCGATAAACATTTGAAATGCTTTGTTCAGTGTGAGTTGTTTTTTCGGAGAATATCATTCCAGGGCTAGCCGATGTAGGCGGCTTGTGGTGTTGCCAGTTTGGTCAATATTTGCTATTATTATTATTACAAAAACATTTTATATTTTCAGTTATTCATGTAATAACGGAAGTCACTATTCTGTAATATAAAACATGATCTTTGTCGTTATCTTATTTTATTGTAAAACGACTATCAGTTTTTTTAACAATCGCCAGAGTACTTGTAACGATCTCCATAAGTTCACCTTCCATAGTACTACATTATTCAAATTTCTAGTTTGTAAAATCTATGCGACTGGATTGACTTAATGCATCTTTATAGAAATTAATTAATTGAACTACCATAATAAATTGTAATAGGTATAAATTAAATCATAATACTGATCAAACTTCACTTGGAAGTTCGTTTGGATCATGTAATTTATGGATGTAGTTGGATATTATTAAGCACCATTGTCGCAGCAATCTGCTCCACTTGTGTTAAGTAATTGTCATACATTGTGCTCCGTTCTGTAGCCAAAAGCCTTTTAATATCTTCAGACTTAAGTAATTACATGGGATGTTCTAATTACTTCAAGTGGAGTATGTGTTAGTTGATAATTCCATTGCATAAAAAATATTATGGAGAAGTCTTTCTTACTATGATGTTTATAGATTTGTATTACTAAGAATCTATCTTATATAGTACAGGTTATAAGTCGGCGAGCTCAGTTGAACTTTAATGGAATGAAAGTTGTAGTCTGTTAGAAGTTCGTGATATTATTATTATACCCACTGAATTGATTGAACAATAAATTTTAAATGGAATTGATAATATTGTCCCGCATTAAAATCACAAACAAAATAACTATTTCGTAAGGCATGAATTGATTCTGGTGTGTGGAGTTATCATTGTAGTCATGTAATAAATTGGTGAGTATGGAATTATATTGTTGGCTGTGCCGGAGATTAATCACCTAGTATTGTGTAACTGAAAACTACGACTTAACATTTCACTGTACGTTATAGTCAGAAACATATAATTATAGTAACTATATAATAGCCAAATCGTATTCCAAAAGGAAAGTGAGGTTTTGTATTTGAATTATATATCAATATTGTCTTAGTTCTATTTCTTTTGTACCAACATAACCCATTTGAGGAACTGGAATAAATATGTCAAATTATCACGTTTTTTTATTTAGCAAATATTTCCAATACCTCTTAACGCATATAACTTATCCTCGACTAGGTGGACTGATGACATGAAGAAGACAGCTGAAAACCGTTGGATTCAGAGGGCTCAGGATCGGTCGGAGTGGCGCCAATTAGGGGAGGCCAGGCCTATGTTCAGCAGTTGACTTTAATAGCTGATAGATAACGCAGAACCCGCAACAATAAATTGTAGTAAAATATAATGTATTGTAAGGCTTAACCGATTTGGTTGCGGTTTTCACAATTTAATATAATTATGTCGTTTGTTTTATTTCAATTTGTTCTTAGAAAAAATGTTAAAATATCAATTTCCACAATCGTCAATCACGCCTAACATTAACGAGTGAGGTACGATATCTTGATGGCGTTGTAAGGTAATAAAAAAAGGGAATCTGAGAATGTTTTGTTAAAAACACTTTTAGAAATATACATAAAAGTATAATAAATTGTATACCTATACCTGCCTGATGAATCAGTCTTTCTATTGTGGAAAACCATATAAAAATCTGTTGTTTTCGAGTTTATCCCGACCAGACCATAGAGATATTACACAGACAGACAGACAGGAAGACAGAAAACGGGACTTCTTTTTATAATATGTATAGATATCAGAGTCTCAATTTGACTCTTTCTGACTCATGCGCGTTCATGGAACGAGGGGTTGTCATGGGCATGCTGGTTTGCTTTCCTTCAATTCAATAAAAAATCTTCTGGAACTTTGTGGAAGTTAAAACTTATTTATGGATTTAAATGAGAAAAAAGATGAAAATTCTTTAAAAACATTTATTTATATTTATACATAAATGTTATTTTGTCATATTGTAATGTACCTAATCACTATGAAAAATTGTACAAGGAACTTATTGTTATAAAACTAAGCTGTTGTTAACCCACATTTGCTTTGTTTAGGAAAACATGATTTTTACATTCACAGTTACAACCACTCCTGGAACAAATAAAATTTATGCAGTTGAGTTAAAACCCACAGCATAAGCTGGATAATTCCTAAACCAAAATCAATTTCCTGGCAAGTTGCTGCAGTTTTATAGCTATTTTAAGTAAAAACATGTTTCTTTTTATTGATTACATAGAATTTAAATACAGAACTGAGAGAGATACTGAAAATACTGGAATTTATATGATTGAGTTAGTAAAACGCGGGTTTAATAGATACTGCAGTAAATGTTTATCTTATTCATAGGACTAGGAAAATTCAACACTAAAATTCAAATAAAGCTTGTCCAATTCCGAGATCAAAAAATAAATTAGTAACAATAAACCATGGAGTGGTTTTAGTTTGCAACAACTGTTTTTCATCAAGAGTAAATGTGTTTCTTAAATCAAAACAAAGATGGGTATTGTACTATTAACACTTAATATTTTGTTCCAAAAGTATAATCTGTATTTTTTTGCAAAGGTCTCTGTAAAGGGTGTGCAAGTAGTTTTGCTATGCAGTCATGGATTTTGGTTGCATTTCTTGACACTTCAAAGACATAAGAATAACCATCATCCAAATCTTGTAGAGCATCATATATCTCTTCACATTTATTTTGTGCGCAATCTTCTTCATGAGCAAATAAGATGTCAATGTAAAAATACAAATGCTTCTTGAGATAATTAAAATATGGGTCTTCCTGGGGTATGAGAGGGATACAATTTGATCGCCCATACAACACTATCATCCTCACCACGTACGGAGGAGGTAAAATGCATTGCGTTGGGTTGTAATCTGGCACCTCTATGTGTTCTTTCAAGATTTGAAAGATTTTCTCAAAATCCACTGTCTCATAAGTACATTCTTCTTCATTTAAGTAATCAATGACATTGATAATATCTCTTACATTGTTAGTGAAATTATGCATCATATATGGCACACTTTTTAATACAAGCAAAGCAAACTCTGTTTTCTTATTGATAGCATGTTTTGTATGTATGAAGAATTCTAATACTCTTTTCAGCATATTTGTTGGTGTGAATGTAGTCCCATCGCATAAGCGATATAAAGAGTTTTCATTATCATAGCACATATCCAGGCAAATAATGATCCTTTCTGGGACATTCACATTAGGTACATTTGGCTTTTGAAGATTGGCTAATACTTGCTCTCGCAAATCACTAATTTCTCCACTAGGAGATTTGTTAGAAATAGTCCTGCAACAAAAAGTGAGTAATTATAATCTCTCATAGATCTGTTCTGAAAAAAACTATAAATTATTTATACTCCTGTGATGTTTTGATACCACTAATTTAAATCGTTCACTCGTAGTCCAGTGGCTTACGTCAAACCTATGTGATTGACAAAGTGAAGCAACTGCTGGCGTGGTCGGAAGTTGGATGGGAAACTGCCAGTGGCAGAATTCTTTGAGCGTTTCCGTGCTTCGGAGGGCACGTAAAGCCATCGGTCCCGGTTACTATCGATAGATAGCAGTTGTCGAACCATGTCGGAGGCTGTGTTGGCCACGAATCGTGCTCAGCAGTGGGCCGTAAATAGGTTGTAGCCAAATGAAGTCATTGCTGTCCATAATCAACAAGGCTATACGCGAAATAAATTAACATCGGCGAACCCAAGCTTAGCATTTATGTTTGATTTATTGATAAACAAATAAATTATAATAAAAATAATACAAACTCTGCATCATGGGTTTCGGATTCTGTTGCATTAGGGCTGCTCCCTGATAACACTTCAATATCTGGCGATTCCATCGCTAACAAACAGGACGCTTAGTCCTAAAAAAAGCTTTATAATCTTGCTATATTAAATGCGGCGTTTTGTTTGACAAACTATAAAATTTACAATATAACCCAATTCAACTGACACCTGACATCACAGAACACAATACGGTACCTACGGTATTACCATTTACTAAGCCGACCACGATAATTAGGCGCATGTCAGTTAAGACGTCATTGGAAATAGGGATGGGAATACGTAGTACATTCTGCAGTAGTACCAAAAGTACCATGGTGAATGTTTAATGGAGGTACAATTTTTTTTATGGAATTAAGATAGCAAACGAGCATGCAGCACCACCTTCCGCTGCCGCCCATAACAACTGTGACCGACCCAGAACTAGACTCAATGAGTCTCGTTCTAATTCGGTCACACATGCGTTGCTACCCCTGAGGACTGAGATGGTCGCCTCTAAAAAGTGTAACCGGCACCACGCCTTCCTATCCGGAACACAATTGTTCTTAAAACAATTATTACACGGTAGGAATGGTACAAAGTACCGTGGCGGGCGGTGGCACTTCCCCGGGTGAGCTCTAGGCCCTACCACCTGTACTTGGTCAGTTACTGTACCTGCGCATACATCTCGGAAAACGAAGTTCACATCAGCCTAGTCTAAATGATCTTAATGTACAATTGTACACGACTGCGCCTCACTAGGGGACGCGCGGGGCTAGAGCGGGGTGGGGGGCCCGCGTGACTGCTATCTGACATGCGCCTAATTATTGTGGTCACATTGGCTCGCGGGTCGATGAAGAACGCAGTTAACTGCGCGTCATAGTGTGAACTGCAGGACACATTTGAACATCGACATTTCGAACGCACATTGCGGTCCGTGGAGAAACATCCAGGACCACTCCTGTCTGAGGGCCGGCTGTATAAAAACTAACGCCACACTGTTTTCGATCGTCGATTCGTTCGACTGTCGTTAACATTTGACGGTTCGATCGCTTTGACGTTATTCGTTTAACGTTACGGCAACGTCCGTTTAAATATTCGATGAAACACACGCGCACACGAAATCGTGTACGTTGACGTGCAACGTTGCGGGTTCACATTTCAGTTGACACTCCGTTGCGACCCTTCGTCGTGTTGCCTTCGACTAGACGTCGTCGCGTCAGGGTTGGATTCAGAGCTTCAGAAAATTATTGTCTATGGAAATTAAAATTATACTACTTCTCCAAAATTTATACTACGTTTCTTCTTTTGTGTTTTTGTCTGGGATTTAATAGAAATCTTTTGATAATTACAAATGATTAATGATAATTACATACTTAGGTAGAGTTTGGTTAGCCAAAGCTGAACCCAATGTTTTTTGTAGCGGCCACACTGTGACAAAATGTCAACAATCAACACGGCTTCTTAGACACTTTGATCCTTTTTGAAGATGGATAAACTCAAAAATTCAAAAATTATCTTTTTTGACTAGTACCAATCGTATTTTTTGTCGGAGTGATTTACTAAAATGATTTTCATACACTCTTTCCTCATTGCCAATATCACGCTTATTAATTAGTTCCTACTTCCTATTGTATTTTGTTTTTTATAAATTTTAAAAAGCATCAAACCTTTTCTCCTGGTATATTCTGTGTTACCATATGCTTATTCTCTCTACTTACAAATTAACAGAACTCGACTCAGTCAAATTGAGGCAATTGGACGTCACTCTCAGATAATTCGTCGATTAGAATTTCATCTTTAGCATTAACACGATGGGATTCCCCAGTAGGGAATTACCACCATTGCTTGATTTGGTATTGCCATAATATTTGTTACAAAAAATCTGATATTGTAGGATAATTATTAACAAAAAAATAAAAGGACCCTCTTTGGTAAAATTATGGTATTTTCGCGTAGTATAATGACCTTATGATACTACATACTACACATCATAAAATAATGGTACAAATAGTATAATTATACTACGAAATCCAACCCTGCGTCGCGTAACGCTCAGAGGGCTGGCGGCGGATGCGTCGTGAAGACTGATCATATTACCGTCGTTCGTTGCGCTATGCGTCTTAGTGCGCGCATTTCGTGTGTTGTACATATAACGCGTAGGCGGACGTCCGTTTTTAGTATTTACTTTACCACAGAACACTATAGCTATAGCTATACCTTTGAACTATACTCATTACTAGTGATGCCGTTCGATAGGCTACTATCGATAGACTATCGATAGTCTATCGATAGTGTGGCAATAGTGAGACTATCGATAGTACTATCCATAGTATTGAAAAAATCAATACTATCGATAGTATAAATTATGGTAATACTATTGGTTATCTGCAATAGTATCGATGGTATAATACTATCGATACTATTATATGTCAATAGTATAATACTATCGATAGTATTGATTTTAGTAATACTATCGATAGTCCTATCGATATCCTAACTGATTTTCAAGGTCAACAATCGATAGTATAATTATACTGTCGGAGCCTGACATTAAGTTCTTTGCTGACAGCAGCATACGCATTGCGCCCAACTTATCTCTGAAATGGCAAAAATTGGAACTAACGAAAAGTCATTCATAAGTACGTTGTGGTCATTCATCTGTCAGTTACTAGTGTGCAATGATTGGTCAAATGAATGTCAAATGAGTCCGACAGCGCCTCTTTCGTTTCAGTCTTAAGTTGGGATTACTATAAGTATATTCCTATGGTATATTCCTATCTCTATGCGCATACATACCATTGATCTTTATGGACTATGGATTAGACACTAAAGCAAAAATAGCGAGCCTGACAATCCCTGTCAAAATTTTAGTGAAGGAAAACATGGCAGCTTCTACTAGTGTTGTGCGCACTACGTGTACGGAAACAGTATCGATATTTAGTTTAATGACTTACGTTACAACAGCAAAAATACATGTCGTTCGTCTTTTTTTTAATTTCTTTAAAAACTGACTCTGAATTTTGGATGTAACAATTTGGGTTTTGTAGGAATGTCTTTAGGAAGAATTAAAAATTAAATTGTTACAAACACAATAACTTCTGCTGTGTAATAATCTCTCTAAAAAATGGCTGCCATTTTATCATGGAGGGGATAAGAGAAAATTTGGATAGTGATTTGTCGATAAAAAATACCATACTTTATCACCCTTAAGTCTCCGACACCGGTGACCAGACACATTGTATATTAATGATATACAAACTTTTAATTCATTCTTACTTATCATGACTACAAAAAGGTATTCATGCGATTCGCACTTGACCATATTTTTATCGATACTAAATAAACATATTTCACGTCACTACTGTAATGTTTGACACGAGATGACATGTACGTGGAGAAAATGGCCGGCCTGCCACACTTTTGCCAGCTAATTTTATATGACGTTTAGGATTAGGGCGTCTCTATCTAAGTATATTATTCCTATCTCTATGATACATATATACTAGCGATGGGCGATTGTTACAAAAAAAACTATCGACTGAATCGAAAATTGTGCGACTGTGCATTCGATTGTCGATTTAGTAATTCCCCGCCATGCTTATTCGAATAACAATCGACCTAACTACTAATTGTATTACTAATTGTACGCACGCTAAGTTCGTGCGATCGGTGAAATCACAAATTACAATTTGGCGTGCATTTAACAACTTGTCGCGATAAAATTTAGTAAAACTGCTTAAGCGGTAGAAAAATAAGAAACTTTACTGACGTAGAAACTACTAGCTTGTTTACTTCGCATACCTAATTTCATAGTACCTAAGTATAATGTCTTATGGCATTTTACTTTGTTGTAAAGCAAGCGATACATAACAAATCTTTGTATTACAGGAAAGTGGTAATTAGATTATAAATTAAAAATTATTATAAATTATTAGATTAAAAATTATTTATAAATTAAGGTGTCGGGAATTTAAACAATTAGGCATATTTACAGAAGCCTCACAGTACATTATATAGTTTTTGCTTGAAATAATATAAATACGTAGAAAAAAAACAGCGACTGTTATAATTACTTAATAAGAAGGATGCATAATTTGGCTATGTGTATATATATACCGGCTTTGTAAGGTGGAAGAATAAAAAAAATTAGGTGCATAAGTGTATCAGTGATAACAATATGAATACTTGGCTACTAAATAGTCATCTAAATAACCTAATTTATATAGCGCGAATCGCAATATGCAACGCACCCCCGCCCGCCGCACCATCTTTTGTAATTACTTTTTAAGTAGTAGTAGTACGCAATGTAACTACGCACGAGTATAGCAATTATTCGATAAATTTAGTAGTACCGCACGCGCACGCTGCGCCGCGTCGGTCGCCTCGATTATTCGATAAATTTAGTAATACCGCACACAAAAGTACTCTGTATACCGCAGGCGCACGCTGCGCCGCGTCGATCGCCTCGCCGCCGCAGCCCGCAACTTTTAGTTGTTAACAACAATCGAATAACGTCGATTGTTATCGACTTTTATCGACTAACCTGAACAATCGACTAATTCGATTCTTTTTAGTAGTAATCGCCCATCGTTAATATATACCTACATACAAAGGAAAGAAAGTGACAATTGGCAACTATATCAAAACTTTGACACAGAAATGTTGAATATTTTTTTCAATAAAGCGTTGAAATGGTTGATTACCATAATAGAGATAATATTATCTCTTTGTTGACTACACGGAGGAATGTGTTTTATTCATTCCTCCAAGGTTGATTAAAAACACTCAGGCAAAAATAGTCATAGACATAATAATAATAGAAGCGGTAATATAATAGCTAACCATAGCCACAATCACTGCCAAATATATGTATTATCTATGTATAAGTGTATAATCTACCACTGCTGTCATCAAATCAAATCAATCAAGTCAGTGTGTGTCATGTCAGTGTCAGTACTGTAAATTTTCAGTCATATTTTTTGACAAGCAAGGAAGTGTTTCTTTTCTTTCTTTTTTGTTTTGGTTTCGTCAGTTTCGTCACTTACTTATTCAGAATAAGTTATTCTTATTTCACGTTGTGTCTTATTGTGCAACTTTGCATAGAATTGAATTAACGAAGAACATTTTTTATTCATATTGTACATAAATAACATCTTTTTACCGAGGTACGGTGAGTTAATATCATACAAAATATATAAAATATTTATACTTTCCTATATTCCCTATTGAGAAAATACTGTGCTATCGATAAAAGCCCCCTATCGCTTTATAGTTGCGATTTTTTTTTAATCACAACACATCCAAAACCATCTTTAACTTTATACTTTCATTGTTTCAGAGGATAACTACTACATCATGGAGAAACTAAAAGATGAGCATTTACAGTTACAGGAAAAAATTAAATTAGGTGAAGATTTAATAAAAAAAATAGAATCAATTATTACCCTGGATGGAGCCTTGAAGCTGCAGAGGAAAATAAGACAAGAGCTACTATTTTTACAGAGAGTATGCATAGTTATTTTCATAATTTGGCCCCTTATAACCTTCATGATATAAGTTTTAATGTTCACACATGGATATTTGTTACAAGGTGATACTATTTGTAAATGTTAGTCTGCAATTATGTATTTTTTTTTTCCACAGTTGCAAAAATCTAAGAATTTTAAAGTTGAACAACTGTCTTGTTCAAATCTCCGACACCTTGGAGCACTGGTAGATTGCGCCTTACGACCTGGAGTGATATCTGTGTGCAAAACTCTTCATATGCAGAATGACAATAAGCTGATTATTGATATTATAAGTGACGAGGGGAAAACATGGACTAAAGGTATAACTTCCATGGATACTTGTTTTATTATTTACTAGTTGGCTTAGCGACAAAGTTTTGTAATGTTGTTAACCATGCTATTGTGGTACATTTATAATACACAATTCTTTAAAATACAATAAACTAATCTGGGGGCATGGTTGTGGCCCCGCCAAGACAAGTGAAGATTTTGTATTAAAATTTATTTTTCTATCATTAACATTATAACTTTAAAACTCCTACATATACTACATACATTAAGAATCAATTAACAATAAAATATATTATTTTTAGTGATTGCGAGAAATCCAAAATCTTTGTCTGCATTAAGTTCTGGGAATGCTTCATACGGTGCTCGATCAATTTTAGACCAAGGAGGAGACTATATAGAATGTGCTAAGCTATATCCCTGCATGTACCAGTCGCCAAAGGCTGGTAAAATTATATTGATTTTATTATTGTACAATTTTATTTACATTTAGAATACCCAACTATATATGTGATATATATAAATGATACAAATTGATTTCCAATATTTTAAATATTAAAAATTTAAATAAGAGGTTTCCATTAATCACATAAGGCTCAAAGGGCGGGGAGGGGTCCATAAAAATCTAGAAATATATCAAGGGGAGGAGAGGGGGGTTAAAAATGCCAAAAAAATCACATGATTAATGGACAGCCCCTTTTGGAAAATATTGTAATGTTTTACAATTTTCACATGTTGTTATGTTCACTACGTTTTCATATGTGATGAACATAAGGCTAGCATAGCTTTTCATTAGGGTAGAGCGAGCTTGACACATTCACTGTCACACTTATACAGCCATAATATAATACATATATTATATTGTAATTCTAATTTGGCTTTTGGGCAGAAGTTCTCAAGAGTTTCTTTAAAAATTGCTCAGAAATGGCTCCTACCTGGTGGGTGCATCTTGCACTGAGTGCCTAGAGCAACTACTCATCTCACCCTGCCTTAGGCATATGCATACAAGTGACAAGATAAAAATAAATGTATAACACTTTAGGTGTAATTTAGGTGGTGTTTGAATTTGCAAGTGGAATTGAAAAAACCCTAGCAAGCAAACTCCAAGCTTTGGGTATAGTAGTGAAAGGGGAGATCTTGCCTGACTCCAAACCAGTAGATGATGTTGATGACATTTGGGAATCCAGTGATGAGACTGATTCCGATACTAGGTTAGAGAGGTATGTAAATAATTTATACACTCCTTTGCAAAAAAAACGGGCACCTAAGAAAATTTACATTCCACGGTCAATTTGAGTTCATATATGAATTTTAATAATCTTGTGTGGTCTGTACGATTATAATCGTGAAAATGAGTACGAGTGAAGTGATTTCTGGCAATTTGTTTTTAAATTTTCGATTAATTCTTTAATATCGATGTACCTACACGGCCAAGTAATTGGTGGTCGGCAAATTTGCAAGCTGATTTTTTTTATTTTTTAAATTAAATAAAGTTATAAATCAAAGAGATAACAATACGAGTGTGCCCTACTCTTGCCAGAATCACAGATTGAATTGTTCTGGGCATACTTTCCACGAAGTTTTTAGTAATTTTTTGAGGAATATTTTCCCACTCTTCAGCAATGACTCTTATCAGCTCCCTGATGTTTTGTGGAGCTGGTTACAGTGATCTTACCCGTCTCTTTAAAACATCCCAGACATGCTCAATCGGATTGCGGTCAGGACCACGAGCATGTACGCTTCTACGTCGCCAGAACCGTGCGGACGAACATTCTCGCCCATAAAAATGGAATCTTCCCCAATTCCAGTTAATGCGGGTTGTACATATATAATTAGGGCTTTTATTATGTACCAGTGTGATTTTATGTTCCATTTTCTATGAAAACTAACTCCGTACGCTCCGTCGAATTAATTGCTCCCCGAAACATAACGGAGCCTCCGCCATAAGGAGCGATTTCATCGAAACACACTTCCGCATAGCATTCCCGTGATCTTCGTAGCACTCGCTGGCGTCGGTCCTCTCCACATAAAGAGCTTCTAGCTTCATTCGAAAACTAAACTTTATTCCAGTCCTCCAGAGGCTACGAAGCTCAGTTCGAGAAGTCGAGCAACAAGATGCTCACGGAGTAATTGAGGGCCCCGAGCCGGGCGGCAACTCTTGATATTGGCAGCCAAAAGCCTCCTCCCGACCGTCCATAAGCTAACTTCAACTCCTCTTACTTTTTCAAGGCTTTTCTTCAGGTCCACACTTGACGCCTTACGTTTCCGCAACGCCTGACTCACCAAAAAGCGATCATGTCTTGGTTCTGTGCAGTGTTTTTGCCTGAACCGGGACTTCTTTTGACTGAACCGGTCTCTTGGTATCGTTTCCATGTCTTCTGGACAGTTGAACGACTCATATTTAGCCGCTGAAACACATAAGTTTGCGAACAACCTTCTTCAAGTAGGGCTATAATTTAACCGGCCCTTATCGCTTTATCACTCATAAAAAGAGGTAGTTATCTAATATCAAAAGAATATTTAGTGTTTAATTTGTACAAAATGTCCAAAAAGATTCAAAATTTTAATGGTAGTTAATTGATTCAGGCGTCACTTTGCGGAACTCCATTATTACAGATTATATGTTAATCTACTTTGCAACAATCCGCGAGCAAACTCGTATGTATGATGGTGTATACCTTCATGCAGGTAGCACCTCCCTCCCTCCCACATAGGAACATGCAACGAACAAAGAATGTATACACCAACATACATATCACCACCAACACGTGTTTCGCCCCAAAACAGGGCATCATCAAGGTAAGTAGACTCTACGACGGTCGGTCACAATATTGTGTGTATTGTGTGTCGGTCAAAATTTTAATGGTCATAATAAAAAGTTTTAGCAATTAATTCGCGCCATTAGAAAAACTGTTTTACGACGATCAACAATAATCTTTATTTTTCTTTTATTAATTTCAAAATTTAAATTTGGAATCTAAAAAATCATGCCAGGGTGCTTCAAATAACAATACATGCCATTACATCGCCAAATTAACAAAACGTCTTTCTTGCTATTCTTCATTGAAATGAAGAAAAATCTAAAGTGCCCGTTTTTTTGCAAAAGAGTTTATTAGACATAAATTAAATTTTATTCGTTACTGTGGATTTCACCACTTTTGTAGCTCATTATGATTATTTTCTTACAACTTAACAAAATGCTTTTATTAAAAAGACTTTGCCTTCTAATTAGACTTTCTATTTCCTCATTATAGCAGCGCACCATCTACCATGCAAGAAGTGTCTCAATGTATCAGCGCGCATCAATCTATAGACACTCTTAACTTGGATGTAACAGCAATGATGGCATATGTTAGCAATATGACAAATGGTCATTGTAATTATATATTTAAACAAGATGTGCTAACACAGCAGTGTGCCTGGGAAGCAAAGAGACCAGTGAAACCTATTTTAGAAAAACTATTTGAAGGTTTGGTATTAATTTTTTTATTATAATAGTTAAATTTCATGCAACTTTATTATTTATTTATTAATAGTTTAACACTAAATGGACAGTTTAAACAATTTATATATATATTAATATCGAAAATATTTTAGAAATAAGATCGATATTATAAATTTCAGGTAAGGACTTGGTATGTTGCACTACTGCTTGGAACGATTTTGAAAAAATTGTAAATATTCTCGGAGGACCCAATGAGAAGAAAAGAGCTACTGAATTGAAAGAGCGCTTAACAGTATTTCCCGATGATTTTGAAGGTATGGCAGTAGTCAAATATTTTGCGTTCGTGAATTTGATTTTTTGAATAACTAAACAGTACCCAAATATGTTTCGGTTGCAGGGGAAGATGATTGTATCAGACAATCCTTAAAAGTTCGAGGACATGTGCGGTTAAGATCCAAAATCGTTTTCAATTTTGGAAATAGAATCAAGGCTCTAACTGTGTCAGCCAATGAAGGTTTTGTGAGGGCGGCAATGCAACAGGTAGGTGCAGGAAGTAAAAAAAAATATCTCTAAAAATAATGCGTCGCGTTGGGGGACCGCTCCAAACCTAACAATTTAATCATTAGATAGTAGTAACTAACCTAACCTAACTAACCAAGATAGAAAAAAAACGTAGATAATGAATAGTTAGGAGCGGTCCTCCAACGCGACGTATTATTTTTAGAGATATTATTTTTTACTTTTTAAATGTTCGTGTCGGGGTTTTTTAAATTTTTATTGGTTGACCAGTAATATAAAAAACCTCGCCATGTTGCGGTAACTCATGGAACTAATTTATTATACTGGCAACGCTTAGTTTCTAAACGTCAATCGTAAATTGCTTGTCAGTTGGTTTGAATGTCACAGTATGTCTCATGTTTGTCTTTTTACTTTGAGTGTCTATTTTGTGCTAAAATGACAAAACTGTTCATATTCGTGAAAGAAAATTCGTTTTCTGTGTGCCAAAATAACATTTCGTATAAAATAAAATTTATTTCCTTAAATAACCATAGAGATAGTATAGATCAATGTAAATAACATATTTTCTGACATAGTTTTCAAAATGACAATAATAACATGAGCGTTACTATAGTTACTGCTGTTTGTGCTGGTGCCATAGAAAAAGAAACTTTTAGCCCCCTCATGACGGGTTTTCTATTTTTCTGGTCAAGCACTAATTTAATTTTTTATAGATTTATTCTATTCAAAATGTGTCAAACTTTTCAACACGACGATGTCTAATGTATGAATGTAGTATGAGAAAGTTTACCTACATACTTACCTCTTTTGACTAGTCGCTAGAAGGTTCGTTCAGCCTCGCTGCAGCGCCGCGCTGCCCCTCCTTTGCATATAAATTACTATGAACTATGTCAACACACACAAGATTCCAAATGGTTTGTAATATTTTGCCTCAAAAAGCCGCTGCCTGCCGCTACTTTTCAGTGGGAGTTAAGCCTTAGAATCGACCGTGTATTTTTTTTATGTATGGTTAAAACCTTCTCACTCTGAGAAGAGACCCGTGCTCAATAGTGGGCCATGTTGGATTGAAATGATGATGTTTTAAATGTCAGAGGATAAAAACCAAAATGAATAGTATATAGCATAGCAGATTATCTGTTTCCCTTTGATGATGAGATGATGTTATTGATGTCTATGAATAGTAACAACTTATTTTTACTGGTTTCTTGGCCATTTAATATAAAAATGTGGAATAAAATAATATACCTATTATAATTGTCATTTTTTCCAGGGGGTGACCTATGCAGCTTTCATTCATGAATCACGAGCACTTACTGAAGGAAAAGAAGCTACTGCTACAGAAATTACATTGTGTTAAACAATTTGTATATTTATAAATAAATACAGCAATTTGCTTAAATTAGAGGTTCCAAACATTGAAATCAATTATAAATAAACAGTTATTTATTTATGTAATACCTAGTTACGAAATTGCTGATCTTGAATTTTTTTTTCTATATATATGTATTATAATTTATAATATATTTATTTAATTTAACTGAATCAAGAGTTTTATTATAGCCTATCGCCATCATATCTATTAATTATTATCTTAGACAGATGACCTAATAGGTAACTTTTCTAATGTGTAATGTTTATCTCAGTAGAATGAATTAAAATAATGTGGCAGCCAGGCAGCTATTATTTATAATAATTTCGTAATGATAATACTTTACACTTCTTATAGGTTGTGTAACTATCATACCCAGGGGCGCCGTAACGTGTGTTGGCGGCTGGCGCCCGCGTGCAGAACCGATTTGCACCCCCCCTGGTGATTCAATACGAATGTCATAGATGATGTTTATGAATGGACTTAATATACTAAACTTAAGTCCATTTGTATGTCGCCCCGCCGCGCCGGGACCATTTTGCCCTCAATTTGCCGCCCCCCGCCCCCCAAGGATGCCGCACGCCTTGCACGCCCGGTTACGGCGCCCCTGATCATACCTACATACCTACATTCTTATTCATTCTTCAAGCATAGAAATATTTTTCAAGTGGTCAATTAATTACTAAATAGTGGCCAATTAAGTACTCCTCTCCTCAAATTCAAACCCCTTAGAATCCGAAGCCGAACCCTTTCGGTCTTATTACAAAACGTGGTCTAAACATTGGTTTAGACCAAGAATATGAGATCTTGGTTTATCTTTTGTACCTTGGTCTAGACCTTGTTTCATATAAAAGAAGTACAATTCTTATTACAAAACATGGTTTAAAGCTAAACCATAGTCTATCTATCTTTCAAAAGATAAACCTGCAAGACCCCTAGTTTAACGGTGGTCTAACTCACAAAAGTCACAAACGTCAACATATTACATATTTGGAGGTTATTGTCGTTTTATCTTTCTAAACTAAAAATGGATAATAACATGATCCAATCAATAGACTTAGCCGGTGATTCTCGGTGGTCATACTGGGTTGCAGTGTTGCCAACTTTATTTTGAAGAAGATCGTATCATGAGAGTTAAAAAGATCGTATTTTGGCCGAAATTGTAGGGAAAAAATCGTACACTAAAATTTTTCAACAAAAGGATAATATTTAGTTGAGCATAGTGTTATCATTTAATATATTAACATTAATAATATCACAAAAACAACATGAAAAATAAGGGAACATAATATATTTAGTTACTACCTACCTAATTCGGCACTCATTGCCGAAGTATTAATTCTTTCGTACAACATTAACATCACAGAATCCTCACAAAGAAGAAGCAGAAAAAATTCCAACTTCCGCCACTTTTTTAACACGTAAAAAAAGTTCAGACACTTTTATAACTGTAGGCTACATTCTGTAGCAATATTCCTTACTATTATTTAGTGTGTTCCAGTTTAGCATGCAAAACGCTTAAAACATGCAATTTTCCATAGAAAAAGGTTGCGTTTTGAATTTGGTCGCTCATTGGAACGCACTCATTATACAGATTAAGGATATGTTCATGAAAAAAATGTTGCAATGACGCTATTAAACTTTAAAATCGATAAAATTACATGAAGCATGTATGACTAAAAAGATCGTATATAGGGCGTACGATTTCAGGTCATGATCGTACACAGCATTTGTGGTAAAAAAGTCGTACAAATACGATTTAAATCGTACGGTTGGCAACACTGCTGGGTTGTCCTACTGGTATGGCCAGTGAGAATGTCTGTGTTGAGATTTTCTCACTGGTCATACTACCTATTAACACCAGAAATGTAGCATTTTCTTTCATCCTATATATAGCTGTGGCGGTACCGTCAAGCTAAAAGTCAAATGTGAATATTTCATTTTGTGATAAATAAATAATCATGTTCTTAAAACATTTTTTGAAAATGGGTTTTATATAATTAAATGTGAAGGAAAATATGTGTATCCTACTAATCCTTCCTTCCTACTAATATTATAAATGCGAAAGTTTGTAAGGATGTATATGTGTGTTTGTTGCTCTTTCACGCAAAAACTACTGAACGGATTTTCATGAAACTTTGCAGTAATATAGCTTAGACATCGGAAAAATATAATTTGTTAAAATTTATAGAGATTTTTGAAGGGACTGGTTTCCCGAAGCGAAGCGAGGGCGGATTTACTAGTTTTTAAATAAAAATACTTATTCATGTGGTACTTTGACATTTGACTTGACTTTCAAAAAAGACAAACATGGTAATAAACATGGTAAAGTTTTGAGGTTACATGAAAAAACAATTATCTAAATCTATATCTACATCTATACATATAAATAAAATTGTAGGGTCTGTTTGTGTTTGTACGGAACCCTAAAAATCAACTGTTATTCATATGGAGCCATAGATTTATTATATGTATAACTAAAGATCGGCAATTGTATCACTTGGACGAAACCAAAAATGAATCGCCCTCTGTCAATGTCACCGCCGAGCGCGACGCCTTCCTGGTGGTTTTTATATTTAGAGGAGTCACATCCAGGTACCGCACAAGTAACTATCACTAATTAACACTACAAAGAACGTTATTCCACACAGAAATGTAAAAACTAAATTAAGTATTTTGAGAAAATTGAGGAACAATTTTTGACAAGTGCCCGCTAAGCCCGCTATGCCGTCTAAAAATTGGTTTCGTCTATTAATCTATCTCGCTCTGCCATACGTGTATCATAATTATGTTTTGCTCTTTCGCATTTCCAACCTATCTAAACGTCAGTGTATGCTACATCTATGTATGGAGTAATATATAGGCTACTATTTATCCAAGAATTCTCGCGGGGTCGGGATTCACGAAAAATTTTGTGACACATTTGAGTTCCACGCGGGCGAAGCCGCGAGCACAGCTAGTGTTATATATATTACTAATTAAGTTATTTTAAATTACTTCTTTGAAGGCAGTTTTTTAACCCGGCGTGAATGAGGTGAGAAATTGTAACACCAGCTATGAGGTGGGTATGACATACCCAAAGTTTTGATGTTATTATTTTTTAATATAATTGTGTAATATGAATTTTTATTGAATTTATGGTAATAATAGGATTTATTCGACAAGGTTATTAAAAAGATTTGCTCTAAATACAAAAACTTTTATTTATATTCAAAATTAAAATGTTTCTAAATTTTCTAAGAAAACAATCAAAGTTGCGGTAGTTTGACAACTTTTCGCATAAAAATCTAACAAAATTCCAAATTCTTTTTTAAATTAACAAAATAAAATATCTTCTAACAATTATAACTAAAAAACCAACTGAAAAGACATTTGAGATCATGTAACATAGCGTTCAATTTATACCTACAAATCATTGCAATCTCCGCACACAAAATTTGCATGTTCCATACATATTATGGGCTTTTCACATTTTGAACAGCAATATTTTGTTTTTCTGTCTCTATTTTTAGTACAGTCAGCACATCTTACATATTTATTAGCCATTTTTTGGGAACTGATGATGAAGGTTCCCCGGTTCCCCTATATGATCAGCAATCTTTTTCGGGTGTCCCTTGGAAGCCAAACATTTTTGTTGTCTCTTGCGAAGAGATCTTTTATTAGGTCCAAACCTAAATTACGAAAGAATTACAAAATACTATAAATAACAATAAAAATGAAACTTATTTTCAACTAAAATATGTAACACCGACTACGAGGTCGGGTATGACGTACCCCAGCAACGTTTCCGCTCATGTATCGAGAGTCGTCGCCGGCGCAACACTGAACCCGATGCAGTACCTTGCCCCCATCACCCTTACCTCCAGCTATTGAAATGGTGAGACTAGCATAGCAACAATAACATCAAATAATTTGTGTTTTAAAACTTCGTGGGTATGATATACCCCACCTCACGCACGCCGGGTTAAATTAATCAAGATATTTAATGATATTCTTATTCCATAAAAACTGTTCAAAAACATTCC
The DNA here is from genome assembly GCA_905404135.1 of Hesperia comma. Lineage (NCBI taxonomy): Eukaryota > Metazoa > Arthropoda > Insecta > Lepidoptera > Hesperiidae > Hesperia > Hesperia comma. Next base: position 4,653,717 of record FR990021.1, on the reverse strand, counting down.
TAGAGCATATTTATTTCATATGTTTATTGTCCTTATAGACTTGTATAGCTCACTTTTAGCTTGACTGTACCACTGCAGATATATACAGGATGAAAGAAAATGATAAATTTCTGGTGTTAATAGGTAGTATGACCAGTGAGAAAATCTCAACACACAAATTCTCACTGGCCATACCAGTAGGACAACCCAGTATGACCACCGAGAATCACCCGACTTAGCAGATATTGAGGATACTTTATTATTAAGCATCACGGAGCGATCTAACAGAAGACTTGGAAGGCGTGTTGTCGTAAATCCACTACTCAATTTAAGTGACGAAGATTTTAGATCAAAATATAGATTTTCGAAGAGATTTGCATTAAAAATAGTAGAGTTAGTAAAAGAAGACCTTACTCTTGATCCTCGGGGAGGCTCATTATCTCCTGAAATACAAGTGTTGAGTGCTTTACGATGCTGGGCTCGCCACGAAGTAAGTCCTTAAATAAGATTATAGTTTTCGTAGAACAAATATAATAATTATGTAGATACCTAGCATTTTCATTGCATGCAAATTGCTATTTATTTATTTTATCATGAGTAATATCGACATTGTTAATAACTTTACGTAGTGATTATTAATTATTAATATTGATATAATATTTTGTTGTAGATTCAAGACGATGCAGCTGATTTACATGGTGTTTCACAGCCGTATATTGCTCGTAAAGTTTTGCTTTTAATAATTCCCATGACGACAGTAGTTAGTGAAATTGAATAAATATTATTTAATAATATATTTGAAATGTTTTTTTAACAAATTTTCGTGCTTATTTATATTAATAATTATAAATATGTTAATTAAAACGGTTTCGCAGAACTGTCAGTATTATTACAAAACGTAGTCTAAATATTGGTTTAGACCTATGAGACTATGAGGTCTTGGTATACCTTTTGTACCTTGGTCTAAACCACAGTTTATTACAAAACGCAAAATTATCATGGACTTCTTAGTACCTTGGTCTAGCTAGACCTTGGTTCGAATAAAAGCTACAGATTATATAGAAAAAAATGTTCATTCATTCGATCTCAACGTTCCGTTTTTCAATACTGCTATCCATTTTCTGCGAAACCGTTATAATTTACATGTTTATAATTATTAATAAGCACAAAAATTTGATATAAAACATTTCAAATAATAATTATATTATTAGGTAATATTTAATCAATTTCACTAACAGCTGTCGTGGTGGAAATTATAAAAAGCTAAAAACAAAACTTTATGAGCAATCCATATCCGCAAGTGTAAAGGAATGGATTTCTCGCGCGTCAATCAAATAAAACTGTCATTTTGACGTTTGTGAGTTAGACCAACGTTAAACTAGGGTCTAGCAGGTTTATCTTTTGAATCATAGAAAGACTATGGTTTAGCGTAAAACCATGTTTTGTAATAAGAATTTTGCTTAAACCATGGTTTAAATGAGGTTTAGACCTGGTCGAAAGTTAGACCGAGTTTTGTAATAAGACGGATTAAGTTTAAGCAATTACGTAACGAGCGCGTTATGTCACGTAAAACTCGTACTAAGCCCAGATTTATACGATAGTTTGTTTAGCTTTGCAATAACAATCATCATTACAGTCATACAAGGATCTTTTGGCGCGTGGGTGACAGAGACAAACTGTAAGGTAAGGCAAACTGTAAGGCGCTGTCTCTCACCCACGCGCCAGAAGATGCTAGTAGGACTATAGTTGTGCTCAGCTATCTCATATTGTCATAAATCGTACTTCGCTACCATCGCTACGAGACTACGAGTTCAGCCTACAATAAATTCCTAAATTCCTATCTCTATGGCCTACATCGGCCAGCTGACTGTCAATAGTGTCAATGTCAGTCAGATACTTGAAGTCATATACCGCCAACAGACTCACGCGAGAAGTCTCGAAGAGAAATCTTGCCGCGAATTTGCGCGAGAACCGAGAAAGCATTTACACTCATATGCGACCTTCTCATTCGCATTCTCGATCGTCATCCGGAATGGACGTCAATGCAGCGGTTTTGGTTTTGTGTGCATTAATATACTATAATCTTGTGAATACTAAAATAAGAAATAAATTAATATAAGTACTAAAATAATAATAATAATTGGTAACCACAGACAGTAGATTATTTTAACTAGAAATGTAAATTTTAAATACAAAAACACACAACGGTCGCACTGAGACCGAACGAGAATGTGAAAACGGTTCTCTTTAGTAGTGGGCGTTCCAAAGACGAACCGTTTTCGAGAACCGTTTTTGCTCTGCGAGGATAGAACTAGTTTCAGAACGTAATTCGAAACAGTTCTCGTTGCAACGAACCACGAACTACCTACCTACTCTGTCGTTTGTCTTACCTAACCTGTCTCTCGCAACGTTTTCGTTCCCGATCGTTTTCAAAACCTTTCTATTTAAAGTAGGTACATCCCACAGCCCGAAACGCAACTCTTTCACTCGACGAAACAGTTTTTAAAACTACTTTCCTTTCTTGCGACTGACTTAAAACCAGTTGCAACGAGAACCGTTTTCGCAACTAGTTTTCGTTCCCTGGAAAACGGTTCCGTCTCGTCTTCAAAAAATTCTGCAACGACCACTACTAGTTCTCTTTTCTCGCCCGAGAAACCCTTTGAAGCGGGCAAAAATACCGACACCGATCCGAGAACTTACAGGCGAGCCCGAGAACGAGACTGCGAGAAACCGATCACATTCACGCTTCTCGGGTGTTCTCGGGGGTTCTCGGCGTGAGTTTGTAGCCGCTAATAGAGATAGGAATAAAGATCAATGCTTGAAGTATCTGACTGACATTGACACTATCATACTTGAAAAGTTCGTTGGTCGTTGATTTGAGATTTTATAATAATGTTATTATGAATTTCAACTCTCTGAATTTATTTATTATATTATAATCAATACGATGTATTATAAAAGTTGATAAGAGAAGTATTTTTTAAATACTGTACTGTACAATGTCTGCCGCCGAAGTTGATGAATTTGGCTCACAAATATTCTGTGAAAATGTTACATTTTTAAATGATTGTTTTGACAATACATTTGTATTGCAGAATTCTTTACCTAGTGTTAGAGAGTATATTGCTGAAAATCAGCTCGAATCATCTTATATAAAGAGAAAGGCGTTATCAAAATCCAGAAGTTCATTTAAATCTTGTGAATTAGATGGAAGTATTCAAAGTAGCATTTCAACACAGTGTAATGAAACTAGCAGATTTATAAAGAACTGGGGTCTTCCTGAAGAAATCACGCGAAAATATGAAGAAAAAGGTATCATTAAGATGTTTGAGTGGCAAGTATCATGCTTAGGTAACTCAAAAGTTCTTTTAGACAGCAAGAACTTACTGTATTCAGCACCAACGTCAGCTGGGAAGACCCTCGTAGCCGAGATACTCACAATCAAAACTGTTTTGGAGAGACAGAAGAAGGTGCTTGTAATTCTGCCCTTTGTTTCCATAGTTAGGGAGAAAATGTTTTATTTACAAGACATTCTCTCTAGTTCTGGAATAAGAGTGGAGGGGTTTATGGGGTCCCAGACTCCACCCGGGGGCTTGCAAGCAGTCCATATTGCTATTTGTACAATTGAGAAAGCCAACAGCTTGTTAAATAGGTTATTAGATGAAAATAACATATCAGAACTTGGTGCAATAATTGTTGATGAACTGCACCTGTTGGGAGATCCTCATCGTGGTTATATATTGGAACTTCTCCTCACAAAGATTAAATATATCTCATCAAAATTAAATATTCAAATACAAATTGTTGGTATGTCAGCTACACTACCCAATTTAGAGGAATTAGCTAAATGGTTGGATGCAGAACTATTTATTACTGATTTCAGACCAATCCCATTGAATGAATTTTGTCTTATTGAAAATAAATTTTATGATAAAGTTGGAAAATATGAACGCACTATTAATCATGGGGATTCTATAATCGGAAATGATAATATTTTAAATATTTGTTTGGAGACTATAAAGGATGGGTGCTCTGTGTTAATATTTTGCATGACCAAAAACAGGTGTGAAAATTTAGCACAAAATATAGCAACATCTTTTCGTAAATTAGGATGTTCATCTCATGAAAGTGGCTTAATATTAAGAGAGCAACTGAGAACTGATAATATTTTAGAGGTGTTGGAGCAGCTTAAAAATTGTCCTGTTGGCTTAGACCAGATATTAAAAAATGTTATTTCATTTGGTGTTGCATATCACCATGCAGGTTTAACATTTGATGAAAGAGATATAATAGAAGGAGCATTTAAAACTGGAGCTCTAAGAGTCCTTGTGGCAACATCTACATTAAGTTCTGGTGTGAATTTACCTGCTAGAAGAGTAATTATTAGGTCTCCAATTTTCCAGAGGCAGCCAATAAATATTTTAACATATAAACAAATGATTGGGAGAGCTGGACGAATGGGTAAAGATACTAGTGGCGAAAGTATATTGATTTGTACAGAAGCAGAAAAGAAAATAGGATTCGAGTTAATGATGGGCACTTTGAATCCTGTAAAAAGTTGCATTGATAGAGAGGATAAATATATGAGGTCTATGCTTGAAATGATTGCTAGTGAAGATATGTGCACTAGAACTGAACTAGAGTTATATTCAAAGTGCACTTTATTATATACACAAAAATTGCTATCAGACGATTTGTTGCTAGAAGGTACACTGAAAGAGTTGATTAATTTTGAACTTATTAGAACTCAGACTGAAACTGCTGAAGAGAGTTATGTAGCTACTGCATTAGGTAAAGCTTGTCTTTCATCTTCAATGGCACCTAATGATGGTTTGTCTTTATTTTGTGAATTACAAAAAGCAAGACAATGTTTGGTGCTAGAAACTGAGTTACATCTAATCTACTTAGTAACACCTTACAGTGTCAGCAATCAATGGAGTGACATAGATTGGTTGCACTTGCTTACTCTCTGGGAGTCCCTCACTAAAGCCATGAAAAGAGTGGGAGAATTGGTTGGCGTTCAAGAGAGCTTTATCATACGTAGCTTACGATCTACAAAAAATTTAATTTGTCCAAAAAAATTGAGTATTCATAAAAGGTAATTAACAGTGGATTTAGTACTTATTACCAGGTTCTTAAATATTATTTATTAACTAAATGTATGAAAAATTTGTCTTTATATTTTTGGATTAATGGAATTAGCCCCATAATTTTTCCTTTTTAAAACTTTTTAAAGCTTATGTATTTTTGTAATTTCAGATTTTATACAGCACTTGCACTACAAGATTTAGTGAATGAAGTGCCACTATCTGAGGTAGCAATAAAGTTTCAATGTGCTCGTGGATTTTTGCAGGGTCTGCAACAAGCAGCTGCTACATTTGCAGGTAAGATAAGTCTTGATATTATGTTTATATCTTCATTGAATTCACGTTTTAGCTTTAACTTTATGTCACACTTGCAGCACCGAAAATAAACGTAGTTAACATATTTTAGGTATGGTAACAGCTTTCTGTCGTCAATTGGGTTGGACAAACATGGAAATGCTTATATCACAATTTCAAGATCGTCTGCACTTTGGTATACATTCAGAACTCATAGATTTAATGAAATTATCATCACTGAACAGCACAAGGGCACGGGCTTTATATGATTCTGGCCTAGAAAGTATTTCCCATATTGCTTTAGCAGATGTTAATGTAATAGAAAATATTTTTCATAAGGCAGTGCCATTTCAGAGTGAAAAAATGAGGGATGATGATGATGATATGGATATCAGGAAACGAAATAATATAAAAAATATCTGGATAACTGGTTGCTGTGGAATGACTCCAAGAGAGGCGGCCTATACATTGATTTTAGAAGCTAGAAAGTACTTGAAGCTAGAGATTGGAGTTACGGATATTAAGTGGAATAATGAAGTCAGTTCAAATATGTCTATTGATAAATCCATAAGACATTCATTGAATGCAGAAGTAAAAATGGATACAGTAAAACAAAATATTAATGATCTTAAAACAGAATGTAATGAGTATTGTGAATCGGTTGCAAATTCCAGTAAGCCAGAAATCCCTATTACTAATGATTTGCTTCATGTAAATAATTTATGCAACGAAGTAACAGAAAATGTTGTTAAAAGTGAAGATATTAAAAATGAAAATAAATCATTTAATGAATTAAAATTTACCAAAGATAAAGACTTCAGTATACAAGAGACCAAAACCGACTCAGAAAATTTGTGTATTGATGTTGATGTAAAAAGTATTACAAAAACAAGTCCTGCGATCATTGAAGAGATACTTTGGGACTCGCTATCCTTCAATGAATCTAGGTTTTCTACCGATAGCAGCTCAAATAAAAATGAAATTAATATTGAAAAAGAAAATGTCACCCTTTGTGTACAAAAAGAATGTAAGTCTACAAAGGAAGAATTGCTTTGGGATTCGTTGCCTATAACTGAAACTGCTATACAGAATATTTTTAAAGCTAAGTCTGCAGAAACACTATTTTCGCCAAATTTAAGTTTTGGTGAAACTGAAGTTACGCCTGATATTTTACATAACCCTACAAAAAATAATTCAAAATCATCATATGCGTCAAGTAAAGATATAAGTCTATTTTCATCCGATGGTGAAAGCTCATTTTTAGATGAAAGTTTTTCCGCCAAAAGTAAATTGGATACAAAAATACCTAATAGTAACGATAAACCGTTAAAAGGGAATACTATTGATTGCATAAATTCAAATACATTTTTGAATGCTTTTAAATCTTCTATTTTCGAAAACAATGAAGAAGATATGAAATTAATTTACGAAGAAGAAAATGATATATTTGAAGATTTGACACATATTACAAAGGTTGTAGACAACAATGAAGTTTTAAGTACACAAGTAGATGAAAAATTAAACATAAGTAGTAGGTTTATTAGTCCCCTTAAACGAACTGCCGACGCTAGTAACAAAGCGTTATGCCAGTCATCTGTAAAAAAGAAGAAGATTGTGGAATCAGTTGCATTAAATTGTATCGATACATTTGTATACAATTCTAAAGCAGGAACAGAAATGACAATAAAATTTGCTACTTACACATTAAACTGCCATGTTTTGAAACTGCAAAGTTCAGATATTTTAGAAATTGAAAAGTTTCTGAATAATATTAAACTTGCGTCAGTTATTATCGATATGGAAATTGCAACCCCTGTTATTACTGAATTAATAGGTGTCAAAGTTTTAAAAAAAGATAACGAATTTGAGAAGCCCACAGAAAGAAATACCACAATGAATAAGAAGACTATAAAATCAATGGTCATATGCGTAAATCAGAACTTATGCTTTTATTTGGATTTATCGTCTTCAGGAGGAATGTTACCTTTTATAATATCAATGCTCTCTAAATGGCTACAAAATAATTCCCTCGCATTGGAAATGTTTTCTTTTAAAACGAATTACATGAAATTAAAACATTATTTTAGAAAAGAAATACATACACGCTGTCGCGATGTAATTTTAAGGGAATGGCTCATAGACAGTGATACTAAGTTATCAAATATATATGATTTGGTGAGTTTAGATATACAATTAGTGTCCAATTGAAATTATACATTTCAGTTATAAATTATTCGTTCTATTTTAAACAATCGATAAAACATTTTAGGTTTCAAAACACTGTAAACTAGACTTTCGGGTCATGGAACTGAAAGTCAATGATAAAAAAGTTCGACATAAAGATATAGGATCTGTTGAAGAAACATGCCTTCGAGGGTGGTCCATTTTGAAAGTAGCTGAACAACAAGAGTTAATTTTGTTGCAACAATACTCTTCAAGCAGCCTATTATGTAAGTGAAATAAGTTTCATGAATTACAGAATAAAGTTTCTTGCTTAGTGACCTTGTAATTGGCATTGGTTTTGTTGATTTATTTAACATAGACGATCACGGTTCAGTTTTCTTTATAGTCTTCTCGTTAGAGCTCTTCACGGTATCTATGTCATCTTTTAATGATCCCGTTTGACTCGTAATCATTAGAGAGGCGGCCATGACTTGGCCTTGGGTCGAGTGTCCGATTAGAGTAGGTAACTCTTTAACTGTAACTACGGACGACTCGACGTAGCAGGGTTGAAAAATAACTACAATAGACTGTCATAGCTACTCAACTTAAAAAATAGTGCGCTTCACGTAAAACAACCGCACAGGTTTTAAAAACATTTATTCTTTAGATTTTTGTCTTGTTCAAAAAAAGTTTTACATACATACGGAGAATCTTTAACATAGCAATTAAAAATCATCATATTATTTTGAAATCAATTAAAGGTATGTTATTAATAGCTGGATAATACGATTAATCGTAGATAAACTAGGACTAAAATAATCTAAAGTGAAAATATTTTAATTAAAATTTTGTTTTATTAGATGAATTATTAGACGTAGAAACACATGTTATGAAGATTTTAGCGAACAGCGAAATCCATGGAATCACTGTAGACAAGTGCTTGGCTTCGCAACTCCTGATTGACGTCAAAAATTCTCAAGAGATCCTACAAATGAAGGCTTTCAAAATATGTGGACATAACTTCAATTTTAATTCCTCGAAAAGTGTAGCTAAGGTAATTTTTAATACTTAATTCGTTAAGCTATGCATACTACATATAAAATATTACTTAGCTATATTTTAATCAAATTTATTTTATACCGTTTTTAGACCTCATTATTAAAGTTACCCACGAATAAACCTATACATACGCCTTACTCAGACAGGAAAAATGTTCAGGGACTTCGTGTGAATTGCCCGCTGATCGAAATAAATATAAACTATAGTAGCTATAATATGTTGCCCCAAGTTTACTATAAATATATTAGTATTAATATATTGTTAGATATTATATTATTAGTGAAAACTGGATTCAAATTGAATCAACTGTTTCTGAGCATATCGGAAATAAACAGTGCGTTATAGAGGGCTATTTCACAATTATTTTAAATTCCGTACTTTTTTATAAGGATATATATTTATCAGGTATTAGGAATGTATAAAGGGCGTAAAGTTAGCACGAAGAAAAGTGTCCTCAGTGCTCACAGCAGTCCCCTGGCCAGCATAGTGATATTCTGGAGGAAGCTCAATTCTATTTTGACGAAGACATTATATCCGTTGACCGAGCAAGCTTGTGTGTACAGCGCTGATAACAGGTACCTACATCTATTTTATGATTGTAATCAAGATAGTTGAGAAACTTTGTAACGGTCGCTAGGGAGGACCGCCATTAATTCTCCCGTGAAATTACTTCATTCAACTTTTTAGCTCAAAGGATGTTGACTTGCGGCTAGTAAAACTTTAAATCACAAACATTTAAACCAGTTCTATCCACTATCCCTTTTGAGATTAAAAATGAGGTTCTGCTAAATTATTAATATAAGCAAAATAATAATACTGAAATTTTCTTTATTATATTATGTAAAGTAAAAATAAAAAACACTTACCTACATCAGTGGTTTTTGTTAGAAGAGATTAAAGTCGCTACTCCACGACCGATCAAACCAATATATTGAAAAAAAAAACGTGATGGCGACGGTAACCACTTCTGAAGCTGAACAGCTGCTAGATAGTTTAAAGCAAAAATAGGAGCCATTTTTGTTATGCCTTTCAGAATACTCGAAGAACCCTATTTTACTCTCTAGGACTGTTCTCCAAAGATCTATCGCCTAAAAGCGAGAGTAGGTGCAAAAACACTATGACTGCTCAGAAGCTAAATATCACTAGGGTAGTAAAACTAGATCTCAGATAAGTATATTTCTTGGCCTCATCGTAAAATCTTGCGAAAACAGTACGACCGACGGTGCGATATTTAATCAACCTTAAACCTGAATTTGCGAACGTAAGGACGTTCACAACACTCGCCTTCATGAATAAGTGATTTTTCAGGATAACCCCCAGTTACACGATGTTTACTTGCACGGGCCGCATTAGTATGCACGAGCCGAACTTGCAGAACGTACCGCGAACGTTTTCCGTGCCCCTAAAGTATCTCTCGCCGAATGATTCTGATTGCGAATCTGATGACATCATGCAGTTCAATTGTCGGGAAGTGTTTAAGGCGAGCGCGGGGAATGTGTTCGTGTCAGCGGACTACTGCCAGCTGGAGATGAGGATACTGACGCACTACAGCGCTGACAAGGAGCTGACCAGGATAATGTGCTCGAATGTAGACGTCTTCAAGTCTGTAGCGTCCACGTGGAGCGGCGTGCCTGAGGACGAAGTTAGTGAAAGCTTGTGGAGTAACTATGGCAGAAGGGTTTCTATTGATATGAATTTTCTCTCGTAGTCAGATTTCGCTCAGTAATGTTGATGAAAACATTCAATTTGCCCCATTTGCGAATTCAGCACGACCCAATATCCAGTCGAGGATTCCACTATTATGAACTATCCAGACCTAGCTGTAATGTTTATGTGTTAAACGATTTATGAAGACCCCGTAGCTGAGTTGGCAGATGGCAAAGTTCGATTCCCGGCCGAAGTAGACGTTTATGTGACAGATTAATGTTTATTATCGGGTTTTAAAAATACCTTATTTGTGTATTTTAGCAGAAGTGTGGGTCTGTACAGTGCCGGATTTAAGCATAGGCAACATAGGCAGTTGCCTATGGGCCACCACCACAAGGGGGCCGCCACCACACCACAAAAACATTAAATTAAATCGTTAGAGGGTCAGTAGAGCGAGAGACCCAACTTATACAGTTGCTCTATTTTTTTGTCAGGTGTGTCGGCGCCCGCGTGCGAACCCGATTTGCACCTCCCCCCCCCCTGGTTGAATACGAATCTCATATACAGATTCATGATTATATCGCTCCGCCGGGGTCCATTTGCCCTGAATAACAGTTAACCACAAACTATTTGAAGGCCTCCACCACACGCTCTGCCTATGGGCCGCCGAGGTAAATCTAAAGCTAAATCCGGCGCTGGGTCTGTAAGCGTTTATTTATTTTAGGTGGACGACGACCTTCGCCAGAAAGCAAAACAACTATGCTATGGTATCATATACGGGATGGGCAACAAAACACTCGCGCAACACCTCGACGTTACTGAGGTGGAAGCGTCAGTCTTCATGGACACCTTTCACAAAACATATCCGGCAATAAGAGTGTTCACTAATAAGGTGTTGGAGGATTGCAGGAAGACAGGCTTCGTGGAAACGCTAAAGAGACGCCGCAGATACCTTCCTGATATTAACAGCCGTATTGCGGCTAAAAGAAGTAAGTGAAGCATTCATTTGTACTTAACTGCTTTAGGTATATTAGATGTTTCTATTACCCCAAAAAATGTACGCGTACAATAAAACTATCTGTTCATATTCACCGTACGTTTTTCCCCAACGATGTGTTGCCGACCAAAAAAGAAAAGTGGCATTATTTAGGTGGCCAGAATCTATAAACTTATTACTTATACACATAAAAAAGAAAATAAATAATTGCAAAATGTCAAAGAATTCGTTGGCATAGTGTTGATCGTGTTCGAATTCTCTACAACTTATGAAAATTATGACATTTAATTAAATTAACCATAAGACATAATATATTTCGTTTTAAGGTGCCGCTGAGCGTCAAGCAGTTAACACAATGATCCAGGGGTCGGCTGCCGACATCGCCAAGTCAGCCATGTGTGCCATCGACAGGACCACCGATGGTTACGCTCAGAAACCAAACCTCGTGCTGCAAATGCACGACGAGTTAATCTACGAAGTTTCTGAACCAAACCAACAAACTTTCATCGCAGCTATTAAGGAGGTTATGGAAGGAGCCATCCGCCTGAAAGTCCCCTTGCCAGTCAAGGTTAAGACTGGACTCAGCTGGGGAAGTCTACAGGAAGTCAAGATATGAATGTGATATTAGACCAAAATTATGTTAGGAATTGCCATTATGTGTCTTATAGTCATTTTTATTATAATTATTATAATAAATGTATTGATACTTTTTTACACTTTGGTTTTTATTTGTATCAAACCAGATAGGAGCATATAATTTAGTAACAGTTAATATTGTTCTACAAATTTTGCACACTTCAAAATTAATAATTCAAAAGTATGAACCATTATTTATCTGCCTCCAGCAATGCATGCATAAATAGCCTTGATCAGAGAAACATATCGTGACAGGGGGAACATTGCATCATATTTTTCGAAATAGGACTTGAGACAAAGTGTTAACAACTTCATAACTAAACTTAGAAAATTAATTAATCGCCACCTGTCCCGAACTGCACGTTACTGAACGTTACAAGCGCCATCTTCGCTCGCGGAGGGTTTTTCCATTTTCACATTTCCCGCGTTGTCGTCAAGAGGGCGTGCGGAGCGCCGCCCGCCGCGCAATCGATACGTGCGCCGCGCCGGCCAGGGCGGCTTGACACCCTCTGTCACGCCAGCCTCGCACCCAGCGACGCACAGCCGTCCTCATTAAACATTACACGTATCTGCTGTGATTTTCCGATGTATCGTCCTTTAAAACAATGCCTCTAAACCAGCATCTGGTCACCGATGTACGCGAGGCATTCGCGCGCGAGCGTCCGGTCCGTGTTTGATCTCGATCGACAGTTTACGTGTAAGGAAAACCAAAAATGCATCTCCACTTCGAGAGGAACGTGAACGCCAAGTGCGACTGTACGATATTGTCGCTGTCGTGGATGGGCAAGGTCCCGGACGAACTCCCCGAGGTCAGTCCATGTTTCGTTTATTTTTGCCACATCGATACTGTCTGGCGTTCGTATGGCGGTCCTATGTAACATATTTTACGTAAGTTACCTGCATAGCTTCGTCATCTTCACACTTACTCCGTTCTTATGAGCAATTTTATCACAGTCTTATACTTACTTATGGTTATCATGATATACTTAATTCATGTGCTAACATACGCTATATTTTCTAAACGAAGTAAGTGTTTAACTATTCATAAGTAAAATGAGGTAAATTAAGGCTTGATATGAGCACTTAAGCAAGCTAAAAATAAGTATTCTATATAGCCCGCAAAAAATGATGAATTTTTTACGCATTTTCACCCATCATCCGGCAGATTGCCAAATAGATTAGCGACCATCAAAAGGCACGTAAGCTGAATTGTCTCTAAATCTGTGCATTAGGCAGTACATTAAATTTCCATTACCCTCCATGTAAATTGGAAACATTTTAGTGAGCGTTCGACTGTAATGTTGTTGGCATGGAATTTGTGAAATAGGTACTTAAACTCGAATGAGTTGGACGCAATTTTGCGTTGTGTAGGAAGATTGCCCAGTGGCGGTTCGAGGGCTCCCATTCAATTAACTTTTTGTATGTTTTCATTGTCTGACGATTTTACCTCCCTTCTTTACTATTTGTAAGTCTTTCTCTGTTATTATTCTTTCATTAGGTTCTGCATTTTAAAACCGAATAATATTAAATAAAGATCAGTTATCTGTTTGACGTAGGATAAGCCAATTAATTACCTACGTAATAATTATAATCCTTTTTAGCTTTTTTAACTTGATGTAAATAAACTAGCAACTCACCACCACTGTAACCGCGCGATAGTAAAAGAATAAAAAACTACTTATTCTAAGGTACCTATAGTTATATTATAGCAAAAAATATATTTTTACAAAAAAAAGCAATAAACGGAGATGTATGAAGGAAGCTCTACTACTTCGTTAAAGAAGAGAAACTCTGAGAAATAGCCGCACGATTCGAAAGTAATTATTTATTCCACCTTCAGAATGTCCCTGGATTCAGACAACCTTCAGCGGTTAATTTAGTGTTGCGAATTATTCAAAGTCATAAGGTAATTAGTAATTACCTATCACAGAATCATGTGAGCACCGCCAGCCCTAGTCCTTGATCAGGGTAGAACAAGGTTGTCTTTGCGCCCTTCGGTCGACGCTTTCACTTCGTGTAACTAAATTGTATTTCGATTAAATGATGCGACATCTCAAAAGGCCCTGGTAAAAGGTCGACACACCGCCCGGGCGGCCTAGGGCACAGCTGCCGAGCACCTAGAGACCTAGACAAACCTCTCCTTCCACTTCATTTAAAAGCGAGCCTGCGTATGTTGTTACCAAAGATGTTTTAATTTAAGTAAATATCTAGATGGAACACCGAATCCGCGCAAACGTGTCAAAAAATTGTGGCTACCTGCACACATAGACAATACACGAACGGGTAAAACATCGCCTGCACGCACACATGCTTGATAATTTTTTTTTTATGGAATTAAGGTAGAAAACGAGCATGCAGCACCACCCTTCCGCTGCCGCCCATGGCAATTGTGACCGACATAGAACAAGACCCAATTTAGGGACTAGGGTGGTTAGTCCAGTTAATAGATGGTGTTAGAATGTTAGTTGGTTAGTTTGTTAATAAGTGTGAGGCTGAGGACAGGGACTGTTAGGGATAGGTTAGTCCTGTTAGTTAATATTAGTATTGTCCAGTTAGTAATGATTAGTGTGAGTCTTGTTCCAATTCGGTCACAGATGCGTTGCTACCCCTGAGGACAGATGGTCGCCTCTAAAAAAGTGAACCGGCTCCACACCTTCCTATCCGGAACACAATTGCTCTTAAAAACAAATATTATGACGGTAGGAATGGTACTGATACTGAGTACCTTGGCGGGCGGTGGTAGGTACCTACTACCCCGGGCGAACTCTTGTTTTTTTTTGTTTTCATTGTAGGGCTCAATCTAGATATTTAAAACATCAAACGTTGTTACATAGGTAGGTAGGTACGTCATAGATGAAAATAATACTTTATTTATTGGACGTATACATACATAATTATGCCCACCACTTAGATATAGGTATGTACCTACCTCTCAAGTTCAGATGTAATATCTTCATCTGACCTTATTTTTTGCTTACCTTTTTAAACTCTTTTTCCACTTGAAGCCCTTTATTTCAATTAAAATCCGAGATATTTAAATTGTTCTCAATTTAAATATCCTCCATAGTTAACATTCATAATTATTGTAGAGTCTAAACTTTAGACATTCATATAAGTAGTTAACATTCATATTAGTATTGTTTAATTAATATAAAATTCCATCACGAACGTACCTATTTTACCTAGAAGCAACTTCTTGCACGTAAAAAAATATTAATTTATAATATTAATGTGAAGTAGATGAAATCCCCCGAGAAATCCAGTAATGATTTTTGAGCCAGATTCAACGAAATTATAATTCTCAATACTTTTAACGCAGCACCGAGCACCGGTCGATGTTGCCATTTTCATTACACTAACGCAATATCGTAAATTATGAATAGAATTTCATTTCATCTTAAAGGCTGCCAAAGTGAACGAACGTACCGCAGCGCTGGGAGGTTTCATGTCTGTACCTGTATTACAGTGTTTAATATTTTCAGTTATAATATAAATCAACCGTTACCTACCTACCTTAAACCTACCTATCTCAATAAATTGATCGTCTTGTTCTTGCCTAACTGTGAATCGAATATTCAGCTGAATATCTACACATAACATGAGGTACCTACTTAGTAACAATTAACAATTATTTATAAGTAATATACCTAAAATAAGTTTTTGTGTTATTGTCAATCAGTGTACCAACACTCCTATAAACTCTGGAACAATAAAAGGAACTCTACTCTTCTATATATTATGCAACTATTATTACATTTATTACTTGTCCTTTTGTTGGTCTTTTCCTTTGTCTTTTTAGCTATTTAAATAATGAAAAGCACTTCCAGGTACCTTACTAATACTTTAATTAATCATTTTTACGCGATAATTTTTACACATCTTTTTCGTTTTGTTTTACGTTGTTAGTGTTATTAACAAATCGTAAAATTAGCTCAGGTAGGTAAATCTGTAATGTGCAAGTTGCATGCTCGCATATCAAACGCATGATCAAGCACGCGAACAAACAAACGAGCACGCGTACCTATTGCATGCAAGTCAAGTCGCAAATTAATCTACCAGAAGACCAGAACTTAAGTACATTCGTAGGTATGGTAGTACATTCGTAGGTATGGTATACTTACATAGTATGCAATGTTTAGGTATTATGTATACCTAATGATTAAATAGGTAATTATAATTACCTTGAACCTTGTTACCAGATGGGTAGAACCAATCAGCTTCGATTAAAAAGTGTAAGTACTTACCTATAAAATACTTACCAATGAAGGTAGTATTTTTAATAGTTTCTGACAGATGTTATATCATAGGTATTCCATCTAATTGACCTGAACCCTTAGGTTTATCTTAATGAAAGACCATTCGGTTCATACGTCTCCATGCATCGCAGGGCACTTGGTATTAACGGTCTTTGCTGGTACAAACGCGGCGCAGCTCTTGTCATAGTTGTTGAAGAAATGTAAGAGCTTCCGACACAAGTTTCGCTACTTAGGTTCGAAGACTGAGCAGCGTGATGGAGTATGCTTAAGGCTTCAATAGCCGTTAATGGAGTGAAACTCTATGCTCGTTACCAAGTAGGTACCTATGTACGTGTGCGAGCTCCGTTGACGACGACAGAGGAATATTCAAACAAAAAAAGTAGTCTATTGTGCCTTCATTAATTAACTTTGTTCTAATTAACGCTGTTTAAATTCTACTTTAAGAACTTCTACCTTGAATAGAAGGAAAAGTTTTTTACTTTGAAGTAGGTACAAAAATTCGTTACCCTACTTTACTTTGTTTCAAGAAGTACCTATCTAGTCGTAGTAGGGCGACAATCCATTCTAGTTCGGATTTGAGTCTCGATTCCTGTTAATTAAAGTTTTGATGGGTTGGTCAGTTATCATTCTTAAATCTGGAGAAAAATGTACACTACAGTTCCTGGAACAATATCTAAGTACCTATAGTCGTTCATTTTCATTCGTGATTACCCTGTGGAGGGACAGAAATGAAAATAAAGGTAAAGAAACAGACAAGTAAAAGTAGGTAACTAAGTAACTATTATTACACATTTTAGAAAAAATAACTGCATAATTACAACTCGGCTTATTCTCAGTTACTTTATACTTTTTACTTTTTAGCCTATGTTATGCTCCATAATCTCATCTATCTTCTAGTGAAAGTCCGTTAAAATCGGTCCAGCCGTTTTAGAGACAGACAGACAGACAAAAATTGTGAAAAATGTTATTTTGGTATACCTACCTAATGTACCGTATAAATAATATAAATATTCATATTATGCATGTAGTAAAAAGTGGTTATTTTAATACATAATTACAAACAGAAACTCTAATTTTATTTATTTGTATAGATGTGCATTAACTAGATAAGTTAACTTTAAAGTTTTTCGTAAAATATCTGTTTCAATTGTAGAATGGGAAGGAGCCGCTTTAGAGTCAGTTTTGAAGTAAAGATTCAATATAAAGGAGCACTTGGAACTGAAGCGAGCTTTAGCTGCTACCTACTAAGTTCCTAAGTATGTTACCGCTGGAGTATCTCAAAAGCGAGTGTATCGTCTTACCAACGTGGCAGAACGTACTTGCTTGATGAAAACATGGCCTATTTCCGCGGTAACGTAAAGGAACATTTCTTTACCTCGGCATTTTTAATTTGCGTAAGATGCAGGAAAACTTTTCTGTGCGGTAACACCTTATTAGATAGACGCTTAATACCAAATTGTTTTGTTGGAAAAAAATTAGGTAGGTAAACAAAAATGTTATTAGGTAAGTATACGGTCCAGGTACACTGGTAATAGTACGGTTAGGTAAGATACAGTTTATGTTGATTGCCAAATAAATTTTAGATAGGTACATGATTTGTCAGTATCGCTCGGAGCATATGCAATGCTCGATCATTAATTGGTTGGCGATGGACGTAAACGGGGCTGTGGATCGCGTAATGTAACTAATTGCCAATTGCGCCCTCGATCTCCGGTCTGCCGCGTGCCACTCCGACAGGACATGTTCTATTACCTGTTTTCGAATTGACCTCGCTCCTGTTTCATAATATTTGGGTGCGTTTAGAGATTTCGTAGTCCCAAACAACTTTATACTCTTATAGCAATTGTAGGTATGTACCTACATAGGTTAGTTAACAGAAAGCTCATTTGCTCTTTTATAAAAGTGTGGACGGTACCTTACTCATTTAAGCAGGTACTAAATTTCTCATACATGAAAATAAGAGTAACATTTTGACAAGTTCTTGTTAATGCACAACATTAGTATGTTAATTAACGCGTTGTGACGAAGCTGTAGCCGTAGCATATCAGACGTTCGCGTGGGCATTTCCGGCCCGGGACTCCAATGCAATTGTAATCTGTAATCTTGACTACATTTTATCTTCTCTGAGAGTAGGTCTGTAGCTGTACCTAGGTTACTATCACTTTCTACGAAAGTTACTGCCAATATTGTAGGCACAGTTTTGTACCTATGAAATTGCTAATTAGGTATAGTAAACCCAACTTATCTCTGAAACGAAGAGAGGCGCTGTCGGACGCATTGGACCAATACAATCGAGGCACTTTCAATTCTTTTGCACTTTGTACAATTTTAGGTTATTTTGTACCTACCTAATGTTCGTATTTGTGTAAATATGTTAAAGTTTAATAGATTACCTAAACCTTATTTAAAAGCTTATTTAGTGAGAGCAAACGAAAGACATTGCCGTGTTTGTTTGTTGACACCGAGAACCGAAAAGGTTTGTTTGTTCGACGTTCAAACACTTGACCCGTCGGTCCGTCGGACACTCGTTTGTGCTATTTAAATAATACAAGTCAGATTGCAGAATACTGTAATAAGGTTCCAGAACTCAGCTCCAAAACATAATAGAAGTTATTTTTCTTTCAAACGATAGGTATTATTTCTCGTTATTTTAGTTTGCTTGTCCGCAATCAAAAATGGTGATTTCTATCAGCTCTTTTGTAATAACACATTCGAAGCAACGTACCTTTTCGTACTTTTCTATCATAAAATCTATACTTATGGTCTTGGTCCTTCCGTCCTTCAGTCCGTCGTTCGTCCGCTACAGAGGGACAGTCGATACATAAACATTCAGTAAGAAAGCTTTCAAGAAATCCACCATTCATCACAGTCAGGGTTTCTCTTGTGTTCATTTGAAACAGTCCGCACATATTTCTAACCGGGCACAATATTTTTTGTTTTACTTGGCTTTCTGCCCATTTCCTTAAGGCCGTAGCCTGATAATATTTCAATTGTTTGACACTGCAGAAATTATCGAAGAGGTCTACTTAAACGACTTTTAAATTAGATCATAGTTGAGAATGTAACCCACTGACCTATATTAGGTAGAGATGAGGTTTAAGGTGTAGGTAACCACTACCTAAGTAGGAATTTCTTTAAAAAAATGACAAATTTTGCAGATGTATTTCAATCGCAATTACACTTTTTATCTGTAATGTATCACCAATATTTCCCTTTGCTAAATTCGGGCCTCAGGTACCTTCATGACGGCCACGCACGTTCTGTAAAGAAGTTATGGACTGAGAAGAAATTCGGGTTTAATCTCATTACGAAAATTTATAGTCATTAATTCAGAATTTAGGTACCTACCTAAGCGTGGTCAATATAAAAATAAAAACACTGAAGAATTTTCAGACTTAATTTCAATCAATCATCTCGAACTTAAAATTTTAAATTCAGTGGCAAACTGCTCCTGCTTTCAGTTTCTAGGGCTAGGTACATTCTCCTCTATCCGTGTCTACGTTTAAATGTTTCTGTTTCAGGTAATAAAATGTATTATTATTATTACAAATTGCCGTTTCCGAAGACACAATTTTTGTATTGTGTGCTTTCTATAAAACCCAAAATACGACACGTTTGTACGAAAGCTTTAGTATTGTTTTCTTCATAGTAGGCTTTCGCATAGTTTCGTAAAGCCATTATTTATTCGTAGTTAATTCAAGCTTTTTGAGGCTAAATTCCCACGATTTGTATATTACATGATTTATCGTCCGAGATCAGCAATTCCAAACGCCGCCTGAAGTGTGATATCTGATCGTAGACCGTTTTGTCAAAATTTTGATAATATCATTAATGCTGTTAGGTATTCACCAGTTCTTTTCTCTGCCGTCTTTGTCAACAACGCATCGATTAAACCACTTGTGGCTGGTCTGCCTGGTCATTTGTCTAACACACGTTCTGTCGTAACCAGGAGGAGGGATGGAAGCTGAACAGGAACAACTACTACC
Organism: Hesperia comma; assembly: GCA_905404135.1. Lineage (NCBI taxonomy): Eukaryota > Metazoa > Arthropoda > Insecta > Lepidoptera > Hesperiidae > Hesperia > Hesperia comma. The sequence continues at coordinate 4,633,613 of FR990021.1, read as the reverse complement.
AGGAGGGCTGGCTGGCGACGGGCAACGTGCGCGGCGTGGTGGGCGTCACGTTCACGTCGTCGCACGCGCGCCGCCCGCACGAGCTGCCGCTGCGCACCAACTACAACCTGCGAGGGCACCGATCTGATGTAAGGTTCTTTACATTGTTTAAGTTAGTGCTGGTTTAAGCATCTGATGCGAAACAGCGATATAGTGAGTGGTAAAGCAGTAAACTTGAAGCCTATTCTCTCCGGAATTGAAGACATTGTAATGGGACGAACTTTGTACCTAACTTGGGGTAGTGGGGAAGTGGCAATTTCATATCCTCGACGACTCAACTTTTCCTAGATGTCTTTCTGGATTCTTCGGATGGCTGAGACATTTTTCCGGGCGTCTTACCGGATTCTTAAGATAGATACTGAGGTTTTTGTTGGTAACAATTCCATACCTATGTCTGTTTGAAAATTTTCTTTCGAAAAAAGCCAGTAAATAGTTGGTACAATAGATATTCAACTCAATAATAATGCCCTACTATCTGTACCTATGTGGTTAAGACGTACACACACGAAATGTGTTAGTAAGCACCTATACTCGTATAACAATTTTGTAATAACCCGAACACCCTCTGAAAATTTGAGCTTTCATGTTTGCACAAAGAAATATTAGGTACAGTAGTATCTACCTATGTATTGTACCTACTATACGTTATTATTCTTGAAATCAGTCTTGGATTCCGACCGCATTCCTATTTGTGTTTTAGATAATCAATATTATGAGGCAAACATTTACGTATTACCTAAAATAACACTAGTTTCTGATGAATTCCATTCAATCTATTGAAGTTTGATTGGTGGAATAGTACCTACCTAGACTACCTACCTATTGATACACAATAAGTCGGAATTACTTAGTAGGGAACATAATATGATAATAATTATGTTAGGATCTTAGGTTATTCCCTCCCATGAATCTTTATCTACAAATAGATATATTTTTTGAGAAGGAAAAATATGAGATGGACTTTTAAGGTGTTTAAAGTATCTACTACTAGTAGTAAGTAGGTATGTGTCTAATAAAAGATCCGTCATTAAGATGTGGTTACAGGAACCTAATAAGAACCCTATAATAACCTAACAAGAACCAGTAGATAACAAGTGCACTTTCTATTTATAAAGTTATAATTTTATTTCCGAAGAAAAATCGTTTTCGTGTTACTAGTCCACGATGAACACGAATAGAAAAAGTTGTCTGATTGAAATTGATTGCAAATCTATATCTGCAGAAAAGGCGACGCCAAGGGCAACCCGTCCTCATTTCTTATTTGCACTTTTACTATTGAATTTCTATTTATTGGATACTGAAAGAGAGCAGCTAGATATTCTTATAATTAAATGTCCTTAAGATGCTCTAAGCCTCCCTGGAGACCCGTGCTCAGTAGTGGGCCATTAATAGGTCGAAGCCATTCTCAAAGACGTAGGTACCTGCTTTGTACGTGTGTACTCTTTCACTGTTCGATATTAAATTACTTATACTTAATGGCAACCACATTACCACACAAATGCTAGCTCTTCGCTCCTGTCATTAAGTTTCATTTTAGATTGACGGCGAGAATTTAAAATATCTTATGTGAATTTTGTTTACAAGCAAAATTGAACTGTTTGCGCACGTACAAAATTTGTTTTTAGAGGGGAGTGGCAATTCCATATATTCAGCAAGTCAAGTAGGTATAATCTATTTAAGTATGGTATGGTTATTATAATTTTTTCAAGATATGGATACAGTAGAGGCACCAAATTAAAATGTAATTTGCTTGAATAAAGCTACAACCCGCAACATAATGTGATCAGGAGTGCGTGAAGTCTCCTAATCCGCTTTGGCCAGCGGGGTGACTGTAGCTTAACCCTTTTCATTCTCAATTGAGAGTGAATCCCCTCAATGCACAATAGAAAAGTGGTGCCTACGTATGAGTTACTTCTTACTAGAGTTATGTATAGCATGTTATTATCATTTATATAACTTTTCTGTCCATGTGTTCGTACTCGACCTGTTTCTGAATGATATTCTAAAAGGATCTTGATGAAATTTTATATTATTGAAATAGACAATTAAGGGGCACTACTGTCGAGATTTACTAAGAGATCAACCAAACTATTGGACACATGGTAATGATGTCATACAAAAAAAAATTAAGTTAGACTATTTCTTAAAGGTAGGTATATAAAAAAATAAGGTATCTTGGTTACGATACAACATAAAATATGTTGCAAAACAACGTCTGTCATGTCAGTTAGTATTAATAATTTATCCCCAGGTATCATAAACTGTAAAATAAAGGCATCGTATTGTGTTCATTTATGTACTTATACAACACTGAATCGTTTTTCCGGGAGTTAACAATTTCCTGTTTATACCAACTGCGTTAAAATGTTAAAATTAGTACATTTTATAAAATGGCAAAGTAAGTATTAAAACAAAAGGCCCGTTAACGAAGCTCGCTGCAAAGGGTCGTTATAAAATGTGAAATATTCTCGAGCTGTGTTATTTTACCACCTGCCAGGGCAGTTAGTTTGAAGCTGTAAAGATTAAAAAGTGCGAATAAAAGTAGGTACACTGGCTGCCTCATCGTGATAAAATGCGAGCAGCGTTTCGTATACTTAATCCACTCCAACGTAACTGGCTGTGGCTATAGCTAAGGAGCGAGACAGAAGGTGAGGTGAAAAGGAACAGCACGTGTCGAGAACACTGAAAGAAAACTCTTTTTTCAGTATAATAACGTAAAAAACATGTCTATAATACGGTAAGTACTTTCAGTTTATTGCTCCGAGAACGCACCAGTATGTTTATGAATGCGAAGTACTCGTAATTAAACTGTATCCATTACTTCGTGAACGGCCTAATTACACAATTAAATTCTTTACACACAATTACAGGCTTTTATGATTTCACTTTATATTAAAGAGTTTAAACTTGGTACTTTCGTTATATTACATTTAGCTTTTATCTTGAGCATGTAATAGGTACGGTACCCGCTTGGTTAATGTGCTAAATTGTAGTCCCTAACGGGACTGTGCTAATCTTGAGATAACTAACGGGCTCTTCCTAGTAGTGAGTTAAACTTACCTCTCTTCACATGATGCACTTTAAGAAATAGCAAACGGCTTAAGTCTCTTCTTGTGGATATTGCTGGGTTAGGCTCTGTACTACCTATACATTTAAATCCCAGCTGTAGGTATTTTTAAATGTAATCGATGTGTAGGTAATTTCTAGGTGCCTACAGTTATTGCGAGGATTCGTTTGCCGCAATGACTTTCATCCTAGACTAGATCTTAGTCCGAAGGGTTCTGGGTTCGATTCCCAGTAAGGTAGAATAATGAAGACCTATTCTCTCTCTGAATGATCGTGTGTTCTTGTTTATAAGCAATGTCCATAGCAAAAAATCTACGCATAGATCGTGTGATCTATCGCGCGCGTAGCAAATTACAAGCGCCCGACCACTAGCTCTTCCCAACTATTTTCATACAGAAATCGATCGTTACAATTTTCTAAATAAACAACCTAAACTGTCCGGTCCAGGTGATCCTGGTGAAGTGGAACGAGCCGTACCAGAAGCTGGCGTCATGCGACAGCTCCGGCGTCATCTTCGTGTGGATCAAGTACGAGGGCCGCTGGAGCATCGAGCTCATCAACGACCGGAGTACCCCCGTCACCCACTTCTCTTGGTCGCACGATGGACGGATGGCCCTTATTTGTTATCAGGTAACCTCCAATTTTCTTTGGCACAGTTCCATTTTCGGTATTTTGGTTTTGTTGAAACACTCTTAGTCCGGTGCCTTGTGTCGATCCTAACTGATCGATAAACTTAAGCAACTGAGGGTGGGATCGGTCGTAGGATGTGTGATTGCAAATAGCATTTCTTGAGCGCTTCAATGCTTCACAAGGCACGTAGATCCGTCGGTCCCGGTTGTTATCAATATATTGCAGTCGTAAAACTGTGTCGGAAGCTTTCGAGCGGCTGACCCATACTGAGTAGTGAGCCATTAATAGGTTAAAGTCAACTTACACTTACCGATCTTCAGTTTCATTTTAAGTACTTTGATCTCCTGTTACAACTGATTAAGAGTATTGATACTATTGATCATGCAGGTCCAGTATATGCGCGGACCTTTTTGAAACAGAAATGATACATTTTCTAACTTTAGTTTCGTTGTATTTTGATCTGTTCTTAATAGTAGATTGTATGACAAGGATGCAAAGTAATATTTTTTCGGCGAGGGCGTTTTTTGAATCCAGAGCGAAGTGAGGGATTCTTTAGTAGAATCCCGAACGTAGCGAGGGATTCAAAGTACGTCGCCCGAGCCAAAAATATACTTGCACCCGAGTGATACACTCTACTTTTCATCACCCACTATGAGAAAATAATATATATATATATAATAGAAAATAATAGAAAATAATACGTAAAAATGCACGAAAACTTAATTTTAATTTGAAAACGAAATCTTAATTTGATTTCTTTTTTTATTATTCAGCTGGCGGGGCCCTCGCGTCGTACCAGACATTCTTTATTCAAACAATATTTGCGTTCGATTTCTTTAGCGCAAAATACTAAAATGTTCTAAATTCAAAATAGTACGGAAAAGATCTAGCCGGCAGGAAAAGTTGTATGAAAATTCATTCCCGCCCGCTGAATAGAAAACAGCAACTTTGGAACCCCGTAAGTCCGAACCAAGTCGTCTTTTTCGAATAGGTGTGATGAAAAATATAATATTTAATTACAATGGGCCAGTTATTAGCGGAAAAAACTTATTTTGGAAGAAGACCAAAAATATAGAGGTACCAAAACCAAAAAGGGTAAGTAGGTACTTAGTGGTGTTATGTATTGCTTATAATGAGATATTATTATTTATTGACGTAAGAAACAAAAGAGAACTGTAAGATGACAAAGGAAAATGTAGAAAAAGTAAATACAGTGTAATAATAAAGCAATTTTTCTGAATAATGTTGGAAAGGAAATATTTCCTTATGGAACCCCTGGGAAGGAGGTAATTTACATTGCTTATAAAGGTACGACTACGCTTACGGCTTTTCAATTGAAGAAATAGGCATTCCGTTTACACAGGGACGACTATATAACAGCATTAATGTTAAATACGCTATAATAAACGGACCAATCACATCTGTAGGTAGTAGGTAGGTATCTACTTCCTAAACTTGAAATTGCGTTTTCCCGACGGCGCGGCGCGGCGTACAGTCTAATAATCTAATTGTTTATTTATTTACTTAAGGGGATTTATCGCTGAGCTAAATGAATTCTGAAGTCATATATATATTCATTATTTGTTATTGTCATACCTCGATGTTTTAGTTACAACTTACACATTATTTTTTGTTTAACTCTTCACAAATTTCAATAGCATCTTAATTAGTTGCTACTAAAAATATTTTATTAATTATCATTATTTCTAATGATTACACAATTTCAAGTCAAAAATATGCCGACGTCCCTCAAAGCCCAACACATTTAAATCCTCTTTAAAATTTGTTTTTAATTAAATGGAGAGTTATTTGGAAATACAAGTTACCATTGAACTCAGAATATTCGGAATGTTGAGCTGGATTAAAAAAGCTTACACAGGTAATCCAGTATCGTACAAACGGTTACACAGGCCGTCATGCATGTGGTAGCTTTCGGATTTCCATTGACGCAAAAATCGGTAACGTAGTAACCCACAAAATAGAAAATATTCACTAGAGGTCCAGAGCTGGTAAACTGTTGCAACTTTAGATAATATTGTATGAATGAACATACGGTTAAGTATACCTAACTCTGCACAAAAGGTTCTATTTATCGTAGAGACACGAGACTTAGACCATTCGACGCAGAATTATTTACAGATTCCAAATCTGCAATAAAAAAATCCACGGGTGTGTGTTACTACGTTTCTGTTTTTGCGTTGGTGAAAAATGTTTTATAACCCGTTTGGGTGATCTGTTACACATATATATCACATCGCTATACAAAGGACGAAAGGATGTCATTCTAATTTACTAATAGCTTTCAAAGAGCTCTTTGTGACTTGTTTGGATATAACTCATTAACTTAAGAACCTCCCTCTTAATGAGAAAGCAATGTTTAGTCTTTGAAATCGATCCTTTGGTTGGTAAGTTAAAGTTCCTGATCCGTAAAAAAAATTTTGACATCGAATACAGCCATTATTTACACCGAAAGACATTTTAAAAGACATCCCCACTTCCAGTGATATCCCCAGTCCCTGGATATATTTATCCATTATATTATTATTATATGCCGAAATGTACCTACCTAGTAGTACCTACCCTCGATGTGGATTTCTACTACATAAAGAATTAACACTCTTTATTTGACACGTTAAATAAATATAAAAAACACTTCTTGGCATTTAGGTAATAAGTAAGCGTATATACCTACTTATACGGCCCTATTATAAGAAAAAAACTTTTAATTATGTTTGATAGTATCAGAATAAAATAATACCGTATGTAGAAAATTTTAAGTACTTCGTAGCTCGTAGCTCGTAGACGCGTAGGCTGCTACAGATTCTACGGAATAAAAGTTGGTCCATCAACTAGTGATGTTAATTAATTCCAAAATGAAAATGTAATTTTAATTAAACTTCAGCATATTCAACGATGATGCATACGTAGTTACGTTTCTCGTTTACCCGTATACCAGACAAATATTATTTAAAGTATTCAGGGCTGCGTACTCTCAGAGAAAACATTGTTTGAGAGTCGTTCTAAACAGTAATTAAGTAAGCAGACGGTGGAAGTAAATGGATAGTGCGGGAAATTTGTTAGCGAAATATGGCTTCGGGCATATTGCGTGTCAAAGAGCGAGTTTTGTCGGTGCCTAGTACGTACAGAATTGCGACTTCGGTTTCAATAGCTTTTGACGAGTACGTTCGAGTACTCAGTTTTATTGAAAGCGATGAAACTAAAGTTTGATTACATCGACCGAGTGAAACAATGCCTGGTGGCCTGTATTCTTTAGCCAGAATAATTAAAGCTGCCAATTCACGTCCGTATTCGATACGAGAAGCGAAGCAGCGTGTTGCTGCGGCCCAAAAATCGATTGCATTAATTGCCATATGCTGCTATGAGCGCGGTGAAGCATATGTAGTGTGGCTTGGGTTACCGCGACAAGCAACTGAGTGCAGCTGGTTGAATTATTACCGACTGCTCCTAGCTAATTAGAGCTGATCGATTGAAATAATTTTTGAAAAAAGAATCCTAAATTTAATTGTTTTTTACTTTAAGTAAGGCCGAGGCCGCATTACGGCTAAACCGCCGCGGTTTCTAACCGCGTAATTCTGTGATTCAAGGAAAGCCATACAAGCGGCCGCACTTGCGGTGCTCTCCCGCGACTGATAGTGTATGCGGTTCGGGCGGTTTTGCGGTTTGACAGTTAACCGCTAATTTTGTAACTCAAGGGAACATAAGCAAGCGGCCGCATATGCGGTTTCCTCCCGCGACTGATTTTAAAACCGTGATTTTTTACAGATTTGTTCGCGGTTTGCCTAGGTACTTGTACCAGTAGTCGGCCTTTTCTGCCTTTTATGTCGAATAATAATGTCTTGGACAAAGGACCTACAGTGGTCTCGTAGGAAGGGTATGACGACCTAAAAAACTGTCAGAATGGCGCAACTTATGGGAAGCCTATGTCCAGCAGTAGACGCAGAAAGGCGAATGGATGTTGATGATGATTTTTAATTAATCGTTAGTATTATATTGTCTTGGTTGGTTTACACTTTGAGACTGATTGTCGTGTAAGAAGCTGAGCAGTGGGTATAAGGCGGCCGAGTTCTGGATGTTGCAGGTTGATGACTGGAGAAAAATTACTTTTTTTTGGTTTAAATATTTTTCTTATTTTCACTTAAAACGTTGAGAATTATTGATAACTGTTAACTGATTTATTAATACATTGGTTACCAAAATAGTACACGCGATCCAAATTAAGAAATCCTCTAAAGACTGACTACTGGGTCTTCTACCCTATATTGGAGCACACAAATTGACGCCGAAACCGCGAGCGGTTTCTGTCAAGGATTTAAAAATACTAAATAGGCCCTGCACTCCCGATAAATATTTGCGCGTTATTCCTATGTGCATGAACTTGGCGCGCAGTTGAATTTGGTTGTTATATTAGAAAAAGAAAAAAAATACATATTGGTATCTCGCTTTTGCGTACCGTAATTCTGTCACATTAACCATTTTAACAGAAGTACTGTTTTAAAAATAGTGAAAATAATTGATAATAATAACGTATTACTAGAAAGTTTCTACAGGTAGAACAAAACATTATATAAATTAAACAAATAATGGTCTCCACTTGGCTTTGGCCCGTGGATGACCAACTACCGGTTTAAGCCGAGAAGGTGTTACCCTAAAAAACAATAATAATAATAATACTTTATTTCTCACATAAAACATTGGTTACAATAATAATAATAAAAGTATCTTATACAGTGGTTCAGTATATAATCCAGCATTTTGGTGAGCTCTAGTCCCCACACTAGGATACCCTGTGTCGTGGGTGGCTCACTTATTTACTTAGGAAATGTGATTCCTTTGGACTTATTTGTGTTTATTCATTTATTAAAACACTTTTTGAAGGCACAGAAATCCATATTCTATATTTTTGAGGACGTAATTATTAAAAACAATTGAAATGTAAGTAACGCGCACCATTCGCTGCTGCCTACAAAATACTACGACTTCATGTATGTGGTTTATGCATTCCAACTATGTCCCTTTCTCGTGCGCCTAAAATATGGTAGTCATATTTATTATTTTTATATCTTTGGCTTACAGAAAACAGACATGACAATGACAATATTAACCCCAGAATAGTCGCGCCTTTCCATGAAACATGAATGATGGCGTGGGGAGCATTTTGTCGCCCATGTTCAAACATAATTTTTTTGCTAATTATAATTAAATAACTTTACAAAAAGAAGAAACTATGACGTAAACTATCAGAAAGTAATTAGTTACATTAGTACTTTCTGATATAGTTTTGTACTTAGTGGGATATATGTATAAGCTGTGGGACTGGGATATATAAGATGACATAGTTTTGTACTTAGTGGGATATAATATAAGTTATTTCACTTTTACTTTTTTTACTTTCAGCATAATGTTTACCTTAAACTACGTTAAAAATTAAATTATATAACTTAATAACAAAATGAAACATTTTCAATATCTACGATATAATATTATGTACTTGAGCATAATAGTCCTGCCTGCCACATAAACATACAATGTTCGTTGCATAGTAACTTTGTGTCTATTGCAACCTTTTTTGGTCCTTCTATTTTTTGGATGGACATCCTTTCCTATACATGTTTAATATATACACACAGCCGTGGACGGTTTTGCGTTCATAGCGCGAGCACTTTAGGGTCAATCTTCTGACGTCGCGTCAGCGAGAAGACAGAAACCATAGAGTACCTACGTACATAAACTGTCTTCTATGATGTTGAGTCATTGTTTGTAGTTGTCACTGTTTTGTATTTATTAAACAACTCTTACTATTATGGTCGCTAAAGCATCCAAATACTTATAGCTGATTAATTTACAAAAATAAGTTAATGCATAAAATTTATAGTTTTCTAAATAAAAGATTATGCAAAGAAAGTGTGCCTATGATAATTATGGATATGAAAATTTTCATCTGATTCCCCATGACTGTCATTCATTGTTAATTTCAATAACTGTCAAGAACTGTAACATAACAAGCAATTTTTTGGTAAGGTCAAATGGCTACATGTTTTGGCAAAGTTCGTATGAAGTTTAGGAATGGAGCATGTCTATATAATTTTTATCTCTATGGTCGCGGTTTTTATTCGTAGTGTGTGCGCTTTGCGCGGTTACGCGGTTCCGCGGTTTACAACCGCGTGAAAAAAACCGTAATGCGGCCTCGCACTAAGTTACTACTTGACTACCACCCAACCCCGATTTAGCATACAACTGCCGATATAATAAATCTCTGATCCCATCTGATATCTAACAGGCAACTCACCTCAGCCTTTAGATGTTATAGCACGATAACTTAGAATAAACTTATTCATCTTAACTTAAAATCACCCACATTATATGTAATTGAGCGGTAACACCTACGCGTGCAAGTTATTCCGCTATTAGGTAGAGGTATTGTGTTTCTATTCCAACTTCAACTGTTCATATTCTAAATTTTTATTTTTATTATTGTTAACTTGATGTTGTTAAACGAGATATAAATTGAAGTCACACCCGAGTTCATCTACGTATTCTGCATTAATTAGGATGAATCGTGCGTCAATGAATGCTGTCTTGATTCTAGATTCTTTCAGATGTATATGTACCGTAGGTATATCATGTTTCTCCCTTTTTACATCTCTGGTTTGTCCTAGTTAGTATTAGTGCCGTTGCTGAGATTGTAACATTGATCGTGTCGTACCGCCGTCAGCTGTCACGGGTAAACACGGTCAGGGCTTCCAAAAATAATAACGGTCATAAATCTACAGCAGTCAAAGCGATGTTGCAAAGAATATGATCGTATCAACTTGATTATAACTTACGAGGAATATGTAAATTCTATTACTTTGTTGTTCCAGGTTTATTGAAAGGTCCAATATTATTAAATTAAGTATACTTGTATATTCAGTATTATACTGATTGATTTGAAAGGTGTTTTGAGTAAGAAAATGACTTAGTACCTAAGGTTTGTTGAAATAAGCACGGTATAAAAAAGTTATAGTTTACTGAAACAAATAAATTATTTGGATGAATATTTTATATTACGACAGCAATAAACCGCACTCAATTTATCAGTAAAAACGTAGAATAGCTAAGCGTTTTCTAGATCTCATCCTTCGCTTAGATGATATCTTAACTCTTGAATAAATATACCTTCTGGTGTGATTTAGGGCTCCGAATATTACGCGATTTAGAATATGTTAGAGGGTTCGGTGAAGCCTTTGTGAATTCTCCAACATCACGGGCAATTTGTCTGAAATTTCCGAAGTCTTGACACGTAACGGTGAAAGGTTTGCATTATTACCGACCAAACGGAACGGTACTTACCTACCCACGGTTCAAACAGGATTACTCTGCCTTACACTGGATTACAGTCTGCCACAATAAATCTGTACTTACGTGACCTCAGACAAAGCTACAGGCGTTATGAAATATTTTGTAAGATGTACCTGCTTCTGGTTTTTATTCTTTAGGTGCGCCACACAAACTTAACAATATAATATTCAAATTTTTAATACTTGTAAAGTGCCTAGAAGGTCATAAGCTATACTCAGTAGAATATAGGTAATTGGCTTTGGTGAAAATGTGTTCAATAAAATCAGTATAAGTCCCACACTTCATACTTTTTAATTGGCCTGCTACTAGATATTTAAGATAGGGCAATGTTAAAATGTTTACACACAGATTTGTTCAGTATCTACTATCTGGGTGGTGGTCGGTCTATTTCACCAGAAGCCATTCAATGCATATGGGACAGGTATAGGATCCAGAGTAACCATTGCTCACATGTTCCTATCTAAAATTTGCAATCTCTTGCTGTATTATGCTCAGTTTCATACATTCTACCTGCTTAGAATTTTTACTTACGACGATGGTGTCCAAAGAGATGTTATCTATTTAAAATCCTGAAAGAAAACCTAGGCTTTTGCTGTATAATAAATCCTAGTTTTTTGACGCTTTAGGTTAAAACCCACTGAACTGTACAAGTTTCCTGTACTTAGGTACTTAATTCACCTAGTAAAAGAAATGCTATTTCATATTTTCATTCATGTCGCGTGAGCGGCGTGAGTTAAGGCGATTTAGATACAAGATAGAAATAACATTTTTCTAAAATGTCTTGCCGAGGAATCGTTTCATGTAATTCTCTTTATCCAAAATTAGAGACAATACTGGTACCTAATAAATATTAACGACAAAATTGAGCCTATTATTTGAAACCACATTTCCATTCTGGCGATTGCCACATCTCGGCAGATACCTATTCTTGGAATGCATTTACATGTTAACGAGTTTATGCTTTCCAAATAAATGTTAAATCGGGCTTCTTTGAACCAACATTTTTGAAACGAAGTACCTACTCTATAGCACCGAACGGATCGCGGCTAGGACGAAAAATGTATAAGATTTTTCCGTCACGATCTATGCCATTTGCTCTGCTCAACGGCTCACCATGGTGACTAAAATTGATTTCTTTACATGTAGGTATAATTACACAATTTTCTGAAGCTAGTTTTTCAAAGTTTTTTTTGTTAAAGTTATTTGTGTGTGTGTCAGGACGGCTTCGTGCTGGTGGGCTCGGTGGCGGGCCAGCGGTACTGGTCGTCCATGCTGTCTCTGGACGCGCGCATCACGTGCGGCTGCTGGACGCCCGACGACGGCCAGGTGTACCTGGGCACCGCGTCCGCCTCGCTCGTCGTCATGGACGTGCACGGCGCCATGGTCTCGCAAGTGAGTTTGTTTTATGTTGGATGGCAAAATTTGCATGGGGTCTCCTTCTTTTATCCTCCAGCTAAGAAAATTGAAGATTTTCAGAAATAAGGGAAGCTATTGGTTTCACGGTGGTATATTGGGGAGATATCGTTGATAAAACGATTTCCGATTCAATGATCCAACCGATTTTTTTATAAGGAATTAAGGCAACAAACGAGCAACAGCTGAAGGATGTTCAGCTGCCGCCAAGACGACTGTGATCGACCTAAAACAAGTCTCAAATAGGGGCTAGGGTAGTTAGTACAGTTAGTAGACGGCGCTAGAACATAACTTAGTTTGTTAATAGGTGTGAGGACCTGAGGACTAAGACAGAGACTGTTAGTGGCACTGTCGGGGTATTATGAGAAGGTTGTGTTTTAATTTAGCTAACATTCATTAACTGACGTTATTTTGTGAAACGGCCCCGTACGTAAGTGAGTTTGTTTGATGTTGTAGGTATGCGAGTTCTTTTTCGAGTTATATCTACTGTGAAGGTTGTACCCATAGATTTATCATATAACTATAGATTGGCAACTGTGTCACTTGGACGAAACCAAAAATGAATCGCCCGCCATCGGTGCCGAGCGCGAAGCATGGCGATTTTTATATCTAAATGAGTCACATCCAGGTACCGCACAAATAACCATCACTAATTAAGACTACAAAGGACGTTATTCCACACAGAAATGTAAAAAATAAATTAAGTATTTTGAGAAAATTGAGGAACAATTTTTGACAAGAGCCCGCTAAGCCTGCTATGCGGTCTAAAAATTGGTTTCGTCTATCTCTCTCGCTCTGCCATACGTGTATCATAATTATGTTTTGCTCTCTTGCATTGCCAATCTATCTAAACGTTAGTGTATACTACATCTATGGTTGTACCTATTTTACTTTAACTAACTTCATCTTGTGTAATGGTTTGGTAAATGATGTTGTAGTGAAGGCGTAGTTACTTATTCTACAAAGGTTCTATTTTATACTTATTGCTTGACGTCATTGCGTGATTCTAATCCTATAGTACCTATGGTGTAGCAGGTGAGTGTGTTTTGTCATTATGTGAGAGCAGCTGTTAGGCTTTATAACAAGCCTATCTCATGGTAACTCACTTAACATTTCTTTGTGATATAAATAGAAGTGAGTTTGGTTTTTATCCTAAGTATGGATAAAACTTATGACGAGTTGAAAATACAAAAAATAGGTATCTACTATCTACTTACCTACCTATTTAGAGCTATTTTAGAAATCTCACAATTTAACATGTTTTCTATGAATTTTACTATTGACTTTCTTAGTAAGTAGGCACCTACTATGGAACAATTAATGGAGTATACGGCAATTTTAATTGTGACTTTATTCGGAATATAGCCATAATCATAGCTTGATTCAGACTGTTTGAAGTGAAGGCGTGTCAGAGAGGTTAGGAGTCTCGAAGCGTGCGAGGTTGTTATAATCTGGGCAGCCGCCAACCTCCACCAAATTATGGCTTGTTCGGCTTTGCTCAGCAGCAGGACGCTGGCAGCATTTCAACTATAACGAGAAGCAATCTAACGCTGTATCTAAAACAAAGAATCTAGTAAATAAAGCCGTAGTTCAATTACGACGGCGCAGTTCGCAACAATAGGAATAGCTGCATTCACTGCTTAAGGTACGTCGAGCACTGAATTGTCAAGGGATTACTTGAAAAAGTTACGGCTGGAAACAATGCGCCTTTGGGAGTATGTTTGAACTTCTAGATTCCGCACAATGTAATTAATTTTCCAGCGTTGTCATGGGTCCACGTTTAATTTTATATTTTATTGGCTTCAACCCATTAAAGGCTACAGAGCTACAGAGCACTACCGAGCGCGGGTCTCTCCTTAACATTGAAGGGACCTAGATCCATACTCCACGAAGCTGCTTCAATGGTGATTGATGAAGGGGTTTGTGGCCAACAATGTTATTATGTCGTCCGAGGATCTTCGATGTGGCTTATCAAACTATTATCTAAAGACACCAATCATCCCGATCCCGTGTCTTCCGAAGTTCACGAATTTTTGCAACTAGGGGTCACCCTCCAACTACCGACTGCGTCCGCTGTTGCTTAATTAATTAATTAATCACTTAGGATCGACGGAAGCCGCTGGGCTATAGTGCTCTATACTCGTATTGTTGTATATGCAGTCGTTAATGAAGCATGTGGAGTAAAACTTATGCGTACCTTCTATAGCAAGTAGGTAGACTAATGGTCCGGACCCCCTGACGTTATTAGGTCGTTTGCTGTTCAGCAGGGTGCCCGATGAAGGGTAGGCCGCTTGGAATAAAAAATAGCTATCGCTTCTTGCACGCAAAACACTTAATAGATAATTACGTTAGTAGGTATACCTACCTCTATATCTTTTAATGCCACATATTCAGCGCTTACACTACCTACTTTGTATTCCCTGTAACATCTTGAGTGTCACGTACGACACACACCACACAAGAAAAGAACAAACACCAGCCCGAGTTTCGCATCATTCAAATTTCTGTCTAGCTGGGAATCGAACCCAGAGCCCTTGTAAAAATGTATGTAAAATATATCATAAATTCATAACTAATATAATTATAATATTTTAAATTATAATATATCCAACCCGAATATATTATGATATATTTTACATACATTTTTATGTTATTCCCATGACACAAAATCCTATCTCAGACTTAATTTACTGGATATAAAAGCATTTTATATATTTCAGCTGGATGTTGAAAATAAAAGGATAAAGAAAATAATACTCAGACATGAAATAATGTCGGCATTCCCCAAGGATCTGTCCTATCCCCTCAGCTTTACACATGTAACATTATGTACTTAAAAGAAAGGATTGATGCTAAAAGATATTCTCTTACAGGTGAAGTTGGTATCCGAGGGTCGGATAACGTCAATGGCGTGGTCGTGCGAGAAGTTCAAGATGGAAGAGGGGGAGGATACTGGGGAGAGTACGGTAGGCCACGTGCTGGCCGTGTCGCTGGGCAGCGGGGAGATCGTGCTCCTGAGAGGTCATGATGACGTCAGCCCCGCCCGGGTCCGCACCGGCATGCGTGGCAGCACGCTCGCCATGGAGTGGGCCAACTCCCGGGAACTGTTGGCCGTCGCTGGGACATTGGAAGCTGGTGAGAATTACAAGAGTTACCCTTAAAACAAGATTTTATCAAAATTACCACTCATAGTCCCACACTAGGATTCCCTGTGTCGCTTCGTGTCGTCAAATCGCCATCCGCCATTTTTTACCTTCAAATAAAACTGGGCTGAAGCACGTGCTCTCCTAAGATCCCTCTTCGTTCGTCCATTGTTCAATAAGTGCACTATGAGGGATAGAGATAGGCTTGAATAGAAAGATAGATGGAGCCCCTTGCCCCCAAATTTTTTATCGATTATTTTAAACTTATCTTATTAGTAAAGAAGAGGGTAAGTTTGTGAATATGTCATGCATTAATATAGTAATCATGCGATTGATCATAACATCTGAACCTTGGCACTGACTACAAAACAAATCGTTTCTATTTCTTTGTCCATTTCAATGAATCATATAACTTTGAATGAATATTTGTGCTCATTAAATAGAAATAAAAGTATGATCTATATAAGTTTGAGACAATACTAGGTAGGTATACTCATACATTTTTTGTAACTTATTTATACCTATTGTTATTATCTAAGACACTCTTTACGCGACATTTGATCCGTAAATGGGCATTGGAAATAATAAAATTTATTATAGACATATACTCCTGAGAAGGTCGTAAATAAAGTTTTCTCTTTTTCTGTAGTTGTTGCAATATACATAGTATACATAGGTACGTATGTTTCTAATCCATAAATCGAGGAAAGCCGATCTTTATAACTGGGGCAAATAAATATGACGTTTATTATGAGAGCCATGAAATTGTAATCGTTCATTCGGATTGTTGGCTAGTGGCATGATTGTTGTCAATCTATTAATGAAGAAAAAAGGTAGGGCGGTCCCCTATAAACTTGAGTGATTCACACTACCATAACCAATTTCATTAAATTTGGGTTGACAAAACTATAACTAGTTCACATTGTTGTTTTCAGAGCGCACCGCTAATGGCTTTAGTGGGATAACGTTATGAAAACATCTATTCTCAACAATGATAGATGATGCGTTCCACAGTTCAGACAGTCCCAACTTTTCAGTTCGTATACGATAATATTACATTTCATCATCGTTACGATGGTTCGCAATGGTTTACGATCAAACATTTTACGAGGTTTTCGTATACTTTTTCTATTCAAAGGCCGTGAAAGGGCGATAGATATTTACGAGCGAGTGTTCCACTGTCGGGATCCATTCGTTGAAATAAAGTGGATTGATTTGTAGATACTCCCACGTTTGAGGCATAGGTATGGGGAAAACGAAAACTTGTCGATTTTTTATCTTAATGTTACGTATTCATTTACGTTACATTTCATTAGGTAGATAATATTTTATTCATTGCTGGTTTTTGGTACATAGAGTAAGGTTTTACGTGTAATAAAATTTTCATTTTAATATTATTCTAGGTTAGCTAGGGTCGCTACGGTTTACGATGTTGTCACGAGGACCGGCGGAAAAATATTTTAGGGTTTCAAATTCTGATAAAGAATCCATACGATTCTGTCATAATTACGTCCTAGGCATACCTACCTTAATTAATAGCTCCCCGGCTTAATTCGACTAGTGGTAACTACTTTATTACGAGTTAATTGATTGATTGATAGATAGAAATTGTTTAAGAAATTTATTTGTGACATAATACTTATTATTTGCGTTATGCGTTACCTTTAGTATCGAGAAGGAACCTATGCATGCTCATGCACTATTATTATTATTTTAAAATTGAAGATATCTACGCAATAATACTTATACTTATAATACTTAATTACAAAACAATATGTAACCACGTAATTAGTTCTTGCACACTGTCAGTAACATTAATTTAGGTACCAATATTATACAACGTGTCCCAAAATTCAACGATAAGCGGGAACTGGAGGGTGGACTTGCTCATGACTACTTCAGGAAAAATAAAAAAAAAACCAGCCCTTTTTGTTTTCATGAAAAAATAAATTTTCGAAAATTTACACCCTTTGTGTTATTTTGAGCTACCACGACCACAATTTTTCAAATATTTCAGATTTGTTTTTTGTATCGGCAACCTAAAAAGTCCTACTATTCATCACAATTCTTTAAAATTCCAGAAACACTGCATTTTTTCCACAAAACTCAAACAAACACCAAAATTCCCTTAAAATTTTGCAAGATTTTTACTTTCAGTCTACTTTGACTCATCATTGTGTAAAAAAAAAGTATGAACACTACTACGGCCAGTTTTTTTAAAAGTTGACGCATCTAACCAAGATTACAAAATGGTATTATTAAAGCCTAGCTGCTTGCCCAGACTTTAGGTTATCAAGTTACCCTGTTAGAACTATACTTGACATAGTTTGAGTAGGTAGGTACCTACCTACAATATGCGAATTTATAATAACAATAGAACTTTGTGTTATTCATCGAGTTTCAAAATTTGATATATTTAATAGAATCTATTGTATCTGCTCACAATGACGTCCTAACCGTTATCTGTAATGTTATAACTCTCTTAGTAGTGAGAAGAACTCGCGCTCTGTACAGCTCTGTAAATCTGAAAGACAACATGCTCTACCTATCTGTTTCTTACGTTTTTACGGAACTCTATCAATTTGACTTCGCTGTTGATCTACTGGACTGTCTCATAGGACTCTTGTTCTTATATGCAAATAGGAAGACGTCTGAAATTTTCACAGAGTGCATGTTACTTCCTGCAAAATACTGTGGCGACCCACACAAATAGATAACCTTATACCCACTTATACCTATAGAAATAGGGGTTACTTTCTACGTTCTATCTTGCTATCGACCAAATAAATAGTAAGTAGGTACATATAAGTACCTAATTAGGTAAGCTAATATCGCTTGATAGTACAAAACACGATATGTGGGAATCCAATTTTCACTTGATCAGTTTTATTAAACTAGGTAGGTATTTAGTGGGCCAGCTTCACCTATGTATGTACTCCATACCGTATTCGTATTTCCTACCAATGATAAAGTACTGACTTACCTTGCAATCAGTAGATACCTTAAAATTATAAGTAAAACATTTTTTTCGATTTACGTCAGGTAATTGCTTGAATACTGCGCATATCATCGGCTTAACGCAAGCACATGTAAATTTTTAAGCGATACGATACGACCAACAAAGTCTATCGAACGCTCGTATGGCTGCGTAATAGCGTACCGAGATTGCATACGAGATTAAGAGGCCTATAGTGAATTGTAAAGGTAGAAAATTACAAAGCATTTTAATATTATTACGATAATAGCGGCCCGCATCACGACATAATCATTTACCAAATATAAGTATGTATATAGGTGCGTAGGTGCGTACAACGAACTTAGGTTATATAGGTTAGGCCTATAAGGACTCTCTCTATAATCTCTATATTATAAAACTTATCCCATGGATACCATCTATTAAGCTGATCTTTAAATAACCAAAACCTGACAGAACCGGTGTTACCTATATCATGATGGGGTGAGACTCGTTGTCATAGTTAAGAGAGAACTAGGTATTAATTCGATTGAAACAATAATAAAAGTTTAACTACGGAATAAAAGAACAGTTTAATCGATATGATTCTAAACCTTGATGTTTTCAAACTACAATATTATGTTTCAGAGCCAAATGAACCAGAGGACGCGCCCCCATATAAAAACGTAGTGAAGTTCTACTCGGACACCGGCGTACTTATTTACACCGTGCCCATACCGTGCACTCAGGTGAGGACACATTTAACTACGTACTTAAACTGTAACTACATACACACTATACGACATCGTATCTTGATAACGTAAAAATCAACGACATCCAACGTGGAACATTACGACTTACGTTACGACACAGCATTACGTCGTGGTCGATGCTGGGGAAGCGGGCGCGACTACGAATGTCCTTTTTTCATTGAAATACGTGCGCCACTTTTACAGTTGTTCTTCCGCCGGATAGCAAGCGAATAACTATTAGCAATTTTAAATTAAAAAACGTACAATAGACATAACTTACGTTAAATGTAAAAAAGAGATAGTTACGTAACTACATGACTACATGTATTTTTAGTTAATCGCTTGAACTGTCAGCGCTGGGAACTGCCAAAAATATCACCTCTTTTTTACACGGAATGTACCTAAGTAGAACCCATCTACTTATTGTACGTTTCTTAGGCGAAAAATAGGCAATAGAGTCGTTTCCTTGCTAGCAGAGGGACAACTGCCTTATCCAAAATAAGGTAAAATTTTCTAATTTTACTTTATAATAATCAGTAGAGAACCGCCCTCGCTTCGCTTCGGGACCCGTAGGTAACAGCCGCGTAGGTCCATTCTCGGGATAAAAAGTAGCCTATATACTGGAACTTAGGCTATAACATTTGCCTATTACTTAAAGTAAGTTTACTATACATGTATTATTTGGTAGCGAGATTCAGAACTTGCAAATGAATTTTACTAATGCCATCTATTAACAGCATCCGGAACTAAATATGTAGCAACTAACAAAACATCGATCTTCCCATGGGAATGAGATGTTTTTCCGCGGTAAAAAGTAGCCTACGTCACTCTCCACCCTCCCAACTATCTTTACACACATAAACTATATCATATAATAGCCATGTTACGACGTGAAAGAGTCACAAACAAAGAAACAAACACACTTTCACATTTATAATATTAGTATGGATATGGATTTCGACTCCACATTAGTATCAATAACCCTACGAACCGCAGGCGCGAGTGACAGCCCTGACGTGGGGCCACGCGGCGCGGCGTCTGTTCGTGGGCGTGGGCGGCGCGGTGTGCACGGCGCGCGTGTGGCGCGTGGTGGCGCCGCTGCAGCTGCTGGCGCGCGTGCGGGCCGCGCAGGCGCTGCGCGAGCCGCGCCACGCCGCGCGGTTGCCGCTGCCGCCGCGGCTACAGCCCGCGTTGGCTAGCCTCTTCGCGCACACCATACGGGTACCACTTCATAACTTATTTATTTATTTATTTATTTATTACAATTTATTGTACACCACAGTTACGAATGAAGAGATTATGGTACAATTCTTGTAAGTTGTAACTTACTGTAATTTAAAGATTATAGGATACCTCGCTCAATAGTGGTGTCCACCAAACCGCTGGAGACATTAGTTCTCCCGAGTCCAAGCCCTGGTAAAACGTTGACCCATGACACCCACTAAGCCCTTCGCAACGCAACGCAGAGCAGAGAGCGCAAAGGCGAATGGAAGTCCGACTGTATTATGTCTGTACTTAATTTTACTACAGGTAACTTATTCGTATATTACTGCATTTGACATAAAGACTCAGGAAGACTGGAAAGGCCGTCGCTAGTGTCTTTTGAGAAAAGATCCTTCAAGGAAATTTTTGGTATGGGCATCACTGGTCCTCTGGATGTAACTATAATCCATAATATTTTCAATAAAATGCACCAGATGAAATAGATTTACAATCTTTGCCCTTTCTCTTTGCCTATCTCACGTTGAACTCACTCCCTCCCTAGTGCAACGTGCCGGAGTCGAGCGAGCTGCGTCGCTTCGTGTCGCGGCCGCCGGGCGCGGGCGCGCGGCTGCACTGCACCATGCTGCGGCACGACGACGAGGAGACGGGCGCCTACACGCTGTACCTGGAGCACCTGGGCGGGCTCGTGCCGCTGCTCAAGGGCCGCCGCACCAGCAAGATCCGGCCCGAGTTCGTTATCTTCGATCCGCAGGCTGAAGGTACGAATTTACTGCCAGACCTCAGTTTGTGATGTACAGGCCCAGGATGTGATATGTGTAGTGAAGTGGTTGAAGTTTTTGCAAAGATCCAATTTTTCTGTTCATCCTACAACGGCTACAATACATTTAATTCTGAACTAAGTACCTATGCTGCCTAGTCACTTATGGCCTCTGTTTATGGCATGACCAGTTTCCCGAATCAAACGCTCATAATAGTATTGTTTCGTGTTATTTGGATTTCCATCTCATCGATTTATAGTAGATGAAAACCTAAATTGCCTCTGTAAAAACGAATACCGGAAATAGTCGTGTTCTAAATAATATGATAATGATTCCCAATAACAAAACCACAGATACTTAATGAAAAAATAACTGACCAGAATATACCTGAGCCTATGCCGTTGTTGCCGACAGAGGGCGGCGCGACGTTGGTGGTCCGCGAGAGCAGCAGCAGCAGCAGCAGCAGCGGCGGCGCGCGCGTGGCGTCCCCGCGCCCGCCGCGCCCGCGCCGCGCGCGCCCGCCGCCCGACGACTCCTGCTCCTCTGACACTGACCGGGAGGACGGTATGAGCTTTATAAATAAATACCGCTATGCCCTCATAGCCACACATTAGGATTCCCTATGTCGCGGATGCCATGGACCACACACAACGCCCGCGCCCGCCCCCCGACGACTCCTACTCCTATGATACCGACCGAGAGGACGGTATGAAAGTTATAAATAAATACCGCTATGCCCTCATAGCCCTACACTAGGATTCCCTATGTCGCGGGGCGCCCGCCGCCCGACGACTCCTGCTCCTCTGATACTGACCGGGAGGACGGTACGAACTTACTTTATAAACAAATACCGCTATGCGCCCTCATAGCCCTACACTAGGATTCCCTATGTCGCGGGTGCCATGGACCACATACAACGCCCGCGCCCGCCGCCTAACGACTCCTGCTCCTCTGACACTGACGGGGAGGACGGTATGAACTTACTTCATATATGAATAACGCTTTATACTCACAGACCTACACTAGGATTCTTTTAATCATGGGTGCTACGGACCACACGCAAGACAAGAAAGAAAAAATCCAAACCTATAATATTTACTCATCATTCAGATTTCAGTAATTCAATGATACAAGCACAATTTCAGATCTACCTACTTATGGTATCATACTTCATACTTTAGATGAAAATTTTACGATTTCAGGCTGTTCAGGATCACCGCGACTGCAAAGGCGCAGAAGAGCTCGCGAACGACGCAAAGTGAGGAATTCCAGTGAAAAGGATGACACTCCTGACGAATTGGCTTATATAGATTCTCTACCTGAGGTAACGTCTAATATCCGTGTTTCGTCTTTCGTTTAGATTTCTTATTCACAACACCGCGTCTACAATACGTTTTTCTTTTCAGGATGTCCGTTTAGTAGAAGTAACTTCAAACATTTGGGGGACCAAATTTAAAATGCACGGTTTAGCCAAAAATGTGCCCGCAAATTTGGGCCAAGTGACGTACAAGACGTCGCTACTGCATCTTCAACCGAGGCAGATGACGCTCATGATAACAGAGTTACGAGACGATTATCCGGTCGGCCCAGACCCTAATTTCAACCCAAACATATTCTCAGAAGATGAGGAGGATGTCTTCCAATCGAGCAACCCTTCCTCCCCGTCTCACACCAACAACAATATCAGAAAGAAGTTCAATCAAAATATATTGAGCGAGCGAATCAGTACCAGCAACATTCACAGCCAGACCGATTACACGTCCATCAACAATAATTTCAATCCAACGCTGGCCAGGGCCGAATCATATGAAGAGTTTCCGTTTATAGATACAAGCGATGCCATGAACAATATTCCGGAGAATGTGTACAATTCCACTCCAGTGAGGCACACGCAGCCAACGGAACGACGAGTGAATAATTCCAACAGTGTACCGAACCGCCACGCTATTTCGCCGTTAAGGTGCGAAAGTTCCGTTCCTACCCTGCAATCGCCCAAGAACGCCGTGGCTCCCACCGACATTATATTCGAGAGGCCCTCGCCTCAGACTGTCACTTGCGGTGGACGAGGGGACTTCTGCGGAGGAAGGACGGATTACAGCGTGCGCGGTGATAACGTTTCCCTTAAAGGAAACCTGTCCAACGTCGAGCAGCAGACATTTAACCTGAACCTCAGCTTAGAACCCAGCAGGCAGGTGACGATTAAGAAGTGCGATAACCACGTCACAGACAACTGTCTTTCTAAGTTGCGGAAAAATATTTGCAGCAGGGGCGAATCCGCATCCTACGAAATGAATACCAAGATATTAAAATCGCTGTGCAACAAGAATTACGAGCACGAAGTCCATCCCGACGCGATGGCCAAGCGAACGGATAACTTGCGGAATCTGCAGAAGAATGAGGACTTGAAGTACATCGACGAGGAGACCCCGGTGGAGACGACTATAAACAACTTGACGGACCGCGCGCGGGAGACGCGGGAGACGCGGGAGAGTCGGGAGGGGCGGGAGACGCGCGTGCAGCGGACCACCACCGTGGTGCCCATCAGCCCCGTGTGCGCCAACATGCCCATGTACGACACGATGACGCGCAGCTGCAGCGTGGGCTACCTCGACCTCGTGGATCCGCAGGTTTTTAAAAATGTTCCTACTACTACCAACTATACTCCTAGCGACCTAATCGATGTCACAATCCTATTAAAAATTTTCGATGGCATTTGATGACGTGATTCGCGTTTTATACGAATTTCAGGTGCTACATGCGCACGTGAGCCTCACCGCGCTGCGAGGCGAGCCGCCGCGGCGCCTCGTGCTCGTCAACAACAAGCGGCATCGCCGGCCGCGCCGCTGCTTCCGCACCTCCGACGTCCGGCACATCGAGCCCATCAAAACGCCCAGCCTCAACAAGTGCGGGAAGTCGAAGAGCCTCGACTCTAGCGAGCTGGCGATGACCGCGGACAAGAGCCGAACGAGAGCCAAGGCGCCCGCCCGGGAAGACCCCGCCTCGGCCAACTCCAGCAGCCGCGAGGACAACGGGACCAGCGCGGACGAGTGCAGCGCGGCCGTGCGGCGCTCGCGGCGCGATCACGCGTCGTGCGTCTGCGGCCCGTTCCCTCCCGCCGCTCCTCCCCCCGCCCCCGCGGTCGCCACCGACAGCGACTCCGACTACAGCAAGTATTATAGTTAGTAGTAGATGCTTTATCTCACCCGCGGCGACTTCTACTTCACAGGTGAGACGCGCAGGTATTGCATCACTTGCGGCTCATTCATAGAATCGAGCACACCCTTGCACTAGCGCATGTGGCTTCCCGAAAGGCTCGATCGAACGAGACCCGTATGTTTGATCCTTGAAAGTAGTTAGCTAATGACTTTAGGTATCGATGAGACATACGATCGAAACCTCTAGTGAAGCTAGCTTTTTAGATTCCCTGAAGAATGAAAATAAGGAAAACTGTACCTATAGGCTACAGACCAGTCAATCCTTTATGGTAGCCTTCTTAGAAATCTTCTCAAGATTAGTTGTAGAAAGTTTACATTTACATGAAATAGCCTGTAAATGCTGTGCCCTGTCACTCATGAACTTTTCCATAAATGGAATTCGAGTATCGGCTTCTGGTGGTACTCGTGCTTTTATAGGATCACGTAGACAGAGGTAGATAGTGTAGGTGAACATTTCACCTCTACCAATTAAAGACGTTTGTGATACTTGAGGTTGCGTAATGTGGACAGGTTCGCTGGAGCAGCTAGCGCTGCGGCTGCTGGCGTCGCGCGGGGCGCGGGGCGCGCGGGCGGAGGGGGCGGCGCGCGAGAGCTCCTCCGCGCCCGCCTCGCCACGCCCGGCGCGCGCGCAGCCCGCGCCCGCCACGCGCCGCCAGCGGTACTCCTCCGCCTCGCCTATACGGTACGTCGAACATCGAATGATTAGGTCAAAAGAATTCGTTTCAAATCCTCATAATGACTGACGTCTCGAAATATTTAGAATCTTAAAAATTTTTAGAATCCTAACTATTTAAAGTAATAGAATTTAATGGATAATCCTAATGGTAATGGAAATATGCAATTGAAATTTTACGAAAACGTAGATATGAAAAAATGTTTAGGTACCTAAAATTAAATACTTATAAAAATATTGAGTTCTTGCATGACTTTCGTGTTTATAGGCAACTGCTTAACTCACCGCTATTGAACCGACGTCGCAACAAGAAGCCTTCGGAGAGCTCCGATGACGAGTACTCCAACGGCGGCTACAGCGAGGTCAACAGCAAGAACTACCGCGACCTCGAGAGCTTCCAGAAGGCACAGCTTAGGAATAAGGTTAATTCACGATATTATATTAAGTAACAACTTTAAACATAATAACTTAATAAGAATTGGAATACTAAGATACGGTTCTCCTGATTTTAAATCGATATTTGAATAAGTATAAGAGAAATATGAAAAAATTTGGTCCTTCGAGCTGGCTTACAAGTGCACTGTATTTGGGCAGCTGAAACGCGCCGGCGGCAACATGACGGCACCGGCTGCCAGCATGGGCGACCGCGGCTCGCGGCGGCAGCTGGTGATGCACAACAAGGCGCCCATGTGGAACGAGAACAGCCAGGTCTACCAGCTCGACTTCGGCGGCCGCGTCACGCAGGAGTCCGCCAAGAACTTCCAAATTGAATACCACGGGAAACAGGTAAGTTGTGGAAATCATTTTAATTTCTATTTCTACGACTATTCGGTCATCCGGAACAGCAAAGACGTTAACGAGTCATAATAAGCTAAGGAGAAAAGAAAAGGTCAGAGCCTATCTGTCGACGTGGAGTAGAAATTTTTAACAGGTTTATAAGTTGATTTTCACTTTGTTCTCAAAGGAGCAGGTACTTAGTCTACTGCTACATAGTCATATAAGACTACTGTTACACGAAAGGTCACAGTCAGGTCACAATAATATTATGTATGAAGAGCTTCCATATACATCTATACTTATAATAAATCTGTAGAGAGGTCAATTATTCTGTACATTAAATATATTTCCAAAATAACTATCAGAGGGTGATTAGGGATCGATACTGATGCCAAAAATGCAATCAGTAAAATTTTTGTCTGTCTGTCTGTCTGTCTGTCTGTCTGTCTGTCTGTCTGTCTGTCTGTCTGTCGGATGTATAACCGTTATAGAAACAAAAACTACTCGACGGATTTTAACGAAACTTGGTACAATTATTTTTCATACTCCCGCGCTGGTTATAGTATACTTTTCATCACGCTACAATCAATAGGAGCAGAGCAGTGAAGGGAAATGTTGGGGAAACGGGAGAAGTTACTCCATTTTTTAAGCTTCCGTGGCGTGTGCAACCTTAATGGTTAAAGCTACACAGAAATCATGTATGACGGAAATGTTATCCTTAAAATTATATAAAAAATATTCCACGACAGCATATGTCTATCTTTTATGGTTGACTCACAATAACACGTGTAACTCCCGATAGCTTAGCAGTTCGAAGCTTTCTGATTAAGTATACCTATATTTTATCTACTCTTACGTTTATGACACTTAAGTGGGTGAAATAAAGGGGTGAAGTTTAAACGAAATTCACGCGGGCGAAGCCGCTGGCAAAAGCTAGTACCTAATAAAGTAAAATACTATTGGCTAACAAATTGTTTTAAATCGACAGGTGATGCAATTTGGGCGTATCGATGGCAACGCGTACACTCTGGACTTCCAGTACCCATTCTCCGCCCTCCAAGCCTTCGCCGTTGCGCTAGCCAATGTGACGCAGAGACTTAAATGAGCAATGCCCATCGCTAACAGCAGAAAGTTGCGCTCCTACGGCTTCTACAACCGCAGTGGGCTGTGACTGCTCTGTACATCGCGACGTGATTTCATAGGACGCTATTGCTGTATCGGTGTTACTTTTTCGTGTCTCCAGCAAACCATCAGTTTGCTCCATCAACGCTTAGTGCAACAGTGCTTGCGGTTACATGTTATATAATCCAGGACAGTTTTCGCGTACATAGTGACATCGTAGCAGATTTATTTTAGTGTAGGCATACGATCGCGTCGCACGATACTCGGTCGTTTTAGTTAATTAATATTAAATCCATCGCTGAATATAAATAAGCTTTACTTAAACTAAATTGCTCTGGATTTCGTGAAATTGAAACTCACTACATAATTTTTTACACGTACTTAGATAGGTAGCGTTGTAAAATAATAAATTGTGTGAGTCTCAATGCCGCACAGATGTATCGGTGGCATAGGGACCACTCGGAATGAATCCATGTATGATATTACCAGTTCTGTAACGTATTACAATAATAGGTACCTACTAATGTCGAAGATCTACAATAATTTATTGTGAGCACTTAGGTAATATGTCGTTATTATATTGGCCTATAGATATAATGGTATTATAACTTGAATGTTACTTATAATTATTCTTTTATCGTACAATAAGCCTTTTTTACGTAGGTATGTATTAGAAATGACCAGCACTGAAATGCGGGTACCTACTTACTGACGGTACTTTTCATTGCTCTACGTCGGAATGGTCCCTTCTTTACGCTAAGCTAAGTCAGCGAGGAAAAACAGTATTTTAAACTTGTTTTATTAGTAAAGTGAAAGTTATTATGTGTAACACGAAAGCAGAGATGGCAAAATGTCGTCACATCAAACAAACAATCAAAAAAACGTCATTCACTTGCTCTTGATCTAAACTCAACTTTACTTTCATAATAACTAATTGTCACGACCGTGCCCCCAGATCCATTTATTTGCGATGTAATAATAAAGAGCTGTCTTTCACACATTAAAATAAAGTGATCACAGGAAAAACATTATTGTAATGCCTACCTACTAGTCAAAGGCAGCCGCCCTATCCCTCATTGGGTCTCCTTTTGCTTTTAGAGCAAGAGCCCTCAACTGCCAGACATTCGTTACTTTTTAAAACCTGAGTTTCTCAACGCAATTTGTTTTGTATTTGCCTAATTGTTTACAACTTGTTATTTAAATGTTTACTTATACCATGGTTATTGTTTTCTCGGTCGCTTTAAAATTGGTTATTTGCATGACGCTATTTAGCTGTTCGGTCGTTTCTTGTTTTGTTTTATTGTATTGTAAGTACTTTACACAATACCTGATTGCCTTACGTTACCTGAAATATTTATAATTCACTGTTTCCGTGTGAAAGGTTAATAAAATAAATATTAAGATGTGTGCATTTTATAGTCACTGTTAACATTACGTCATAGTAAATGTTAATTGTGTCGGTAAATGTTTTTAAATGTTAAAGTTTTAACGAGCACATTTTAAATGATCCCTTAATGTTGTTGTACTGTGTGTGTTTATATTTAAATGGAATTGTTATCGAAATATGTAATTATTTAATATTCTGTGAATTGTGTTATTAAGATGTAATAACTTTAAAATTATTAAGTATTCCTTGTAAACTTTGTTTAAAAATTTATTACCATAAATAGGGTAAATCTGTCCCTGTTTACACCTGGGGATGTTAATGGCATAGTTGTATCCCATAAAATAATTCTGCCACTACATATTTACCAAAAAGATAAAACAGATACATAAACCCCTATCTACTATACGCAGTTCTTAAACTTAAGATTTAAAACCAAAGAATCGACTACGCAGCCTTTTTAATAGATTAACCGAGTGGATTTATAATATAATTGGCGTATAACTGGTTAACACACGAGTTGTTCGTAATCTTAGTTGAAACAATTACTTTATAATAATAGTTTCAACATCAATTAAGTAGTGGGAATCAAACAGGATCTAATCTTTACAACTTAACGCTTAACCATTTGTAAGCAGACCATCTTTAAAAAAAACAGGAAACTTTTATCGAGCCAGTCGGTTTCTGCTTTAAATCCATCAAACACATTCCACAGAACAACTCCAAAATTACAAATCTTTTCAATTGATTAATTTTATCTAGTGTTTTTCACCAGAAACTATCAACCCGATAGGTATAAGGTGAGACGGAGTGTAGGTTTCCTTTAATAACGTACATATCTGTCGTTAATTAATTAGTTATCGTTAGAATGTTTAGAGAACAAGATTTTATAGATCTTGATTTGTCACTCATTTTTTTAAGACTGCACTTTGTAAAATATTTTTATATTGTAATTTCTACTGATAACATTATTTAATTTAGTAAATTAATAAAATATTGATGTTGTGTACCTATATGAATTTCGTTGCATTAGTGGAGTTAAGTTGCTTCTAGATCGACTTTAAAACATACCGTCACCAAGATGCTTTTTTGTGTAAAATGTTTGTTTTGTCGGTTGTAAATACCTGTTATAGTGGCAAAGTGTAAATAAAACTATTCTCCAAACAATAAACAAGTTTTATTTAATTATTATAAAAACAATATTATGATTGCTAACGAACATCCGTAAGAAACGTTACCTTAAAATAGAGAACTCCCTAGATAGAAAGCATTCAGCCTCCCATTATTATACAAGATTCTGTACAGCTCGCCTCGCTAGGGTTGCTTACCATTCAGAATTTATGTCTATGTTACAGAATTTTCCAGAACGATATTCATGTTTGAAACATATTATAGAATGTGAAGAAGAAGTAGATTAATGGTTTAATCGTATTGCTTTTGATAATAGAAATAGAAGTTGTCTCTATGTTTTCAACAAAGCGGGCTTAGTTGTCATGCAGCCGCATTCTCGGCAGATGGAATTTACCTCACTATCTCGCGTCTCTTTGCTTTGTTGGTCGTCATTTTAGCGCACCTATGCAATGGGCTGCCCATGGCAGACTTCATTTGGGTAGTCCATTGCATGAGGGATCTAGAGCGTGGTCCGGTACCCTCGACTCTTTGAAGCAACAGACGTTCAATGGAGTCCTTCACGACTGACGACGCAAACAAGGCAAACAGCCGTCATATTTGCTTAAGCTTTCAATCAATCACATATAAATTATAATATAAAAACCAATTTTATATAAATAAACAATATAATTCGATAATTCACAAACAATTCAGAGGTACAATATTATGTAATTGAGTTAAAACAGTAAGAGAGTACCAGTGTAACAAACACCGCGAAGTAAATTTGAACTACGACTGATATTTCGACATTCAACTCCTATACGTCACTGCCCCTCAAAGTTACTCGCAGTCGGGAAATCTGTGGATTTCAGTAAACTGCTCAAAACCAACAATGACTGGAAGTCGTTCAAGGTGAAGTGGGTACCACGAAGTTAATTCGAGATGGCTTTTTATATCCCCGACTTCACCAAATTCGTGAGTAGCGTAAATGCGGCTTTTGAGTAAAGTAATGCACACCGCGCGCGTCACGAAATCTTCTTTGCGTACTTTCTGCAGCACAATTACATCTCTATGATTACATAGATCCTCGCTCTTGCTTAAATATTATAAATTTATGCCTGTCGGTCTAGCGATTCCTACAATACATACAATACGAGTATCTATTAATACGTCTAACGTATTGAATAACAACATCTACATATTTACATATGTTAGTTACTTTATTTTAATATGTTAGATTTGAATGTTGATATTTGTTTTACTCTGTGCTTAAAGGTCTATGTGCAGAAAATATATAATCTGTATTCTAAAACAGAGACAAATGTCAGAAAGCAATTATTATTTGAATTTCAAATCCAAAATAGTTAATGTTAGTTTTATAATTATTACTTCAATAATTATGTAAGTTAATTTGATCATTATTGTGTAAATTTAAAGACTAAACAAAAAGAAAATATATTTATTGTTGATGCGGAAGTCCGGTAGTAATAAGTTAAATATTTTACAAAGTTCCGGCACAAGTTCCGGAGTATGTGATAAAAACTATTAAATTGTTAAAAATTATGTTGGTAAAGGGTCCCGGAAGTGTTTGTACCGGGTCTAACTTCATGTTTCCGTTTAGAAGGATATAAATAAACTCTCGAAGGATGTAGGAGCTCATTCTTGGAACAACTGCAAATTGAAGTTTTACTCTAGTACCTCCAACTGATCTCACATCAGAAGTGGGATTGGTGATATACAAGATGGCTGACAGCGCTGAACAAACCAGTGATGATACCCACGTTGCCCAGAAGACAAAACGCTCGAAACATCGTCACCGGCGTCATCGCTCAAGCAGCAGCAGCAGTGATGACGATTCTGTATCAATGGTTAAAGAAGTGCGACAACGGCTTCCAAGAAACCACAAACGACGCCATCATCGCAGTACCAGTGGGAGGAACAGCCCTTCAAGACCACTGGAATGTAGACGATCCAGGAAGAGAAAGAGCAGCTCCCATAAGTACCATCACAACAGAACTACGCAGCCTCGTACTTCATCTAAAAAGGGGAATGGATCATCAAATAAAGACAGAGGAACAGCTGAAACTGCACCAACTTTATGTCGAAGCTCTCCGGAGGCAGAAAGAAGTGTCCTGAATCGGTTGCCACAGAGTCCTTCGATACACCAAGCATCGGGTTATCCGCAGCAGAGACATGTTGATTCTTCTACACAGCAGGTACCCGAGATGGACCAACAACTCCGTAGCGGTGAAGTTAATTCAAATTCTAATTTAATAATAACTGCTAATGAATTGACAAAGTTGTTACAAAGTTTAGTACAACCTAATTCAATGACTTTTGATAAAAATATGATTCCAGTTTTTGACCCAATACAAAGAAATCAGCGAATAGAACATTGGATCAGTAAAGTAAATGAATGTGCAAAAATTTATAATTGGACTGATGAACAGATTACACATTATGCTTTACCAAAATTATCCGGGTATGCTAGACTCTGGTATGAGAGTTTACAAACAATACTTTTAACATGGACTGAGTGGCAAGATCGTCTCATAAAAGCTTTTCCATCCGAAACTAATTATGGAGCTTTATTAACCGAGATGTTAGATAGGAGAA
The DNA here is from genome assembly GCA_905404135.1 of Hesperia comma. Lineage (NCBI taxonomy): Eukaryota > Metazoa > Arthropoda > Insecta > Lepidoptera > Hesperiidae > Hesperia > Hesperia comma. Next base: position 4,601,379 of record FR990021.1, on the reverse strand, counting down.
TGAAAGTAGGAGAATCTATTGATGAATATTATTATAATAAAATGATCTTGTTGAATGCCTGTGGGATTTTAGGGAAAAAGGCAGTAGATTGTTTAATTTATGGGATAGATGATAGGATGCTTAAGGCGAGTGCATCCTCTGCCAGGATATTAGATCCAGAGGATTTACTAAAATTCTTAAAGGATCAAAGTAGGGAAGTAGGTTTTAGGACATTTAAACGATTACCCAATTCAAATGCACCTAGTGAATTAATTTGTTTTAAATGTCATAGGACTGGACATAGAAGTAGTCAATGTCGTTTAAACGATTTGATGTGTTTCAACTGTAAAGAAAAGGGTCATATAACTTCTAAATGTCCTAAACCATTATTAAAGTGTGAAAAATGTAAATTTTTTGGTCACAAATCGGTTGACTGTAATAAATCCGCAAATCAAACTAACATAAGAATTCATGATAAGAAAACGATGTTGACACAAACATATACAACGGACTCGAAATACCATAAGCAAGCAAAAATAAATAATGAAATTAATACTACTGCGTACATAGATTTTGGTAGTGATTGCACATTAATCAGTCAGGAGATAGCAGAAAAATTTTCACTTCCAATCATTCAAAAAGAAATTCCTAACATACGTGGTTTTGGAAATGGTTTTTACAAACCATTAGGAATTATTGAGATAGAGCTATGTATTGGGGAGGTGACCTCAAAAGTTAATGCTTATATAGTTGAACCAAAACTGCTTCCAGAACCTTTACTGGTAGGTCAGGATTTCACTGAGCAGGGCAATGTTTTAGTGATTAAAACCCGGGATGCATTACAGATTCTGAGTCGAGATAATTTTATTAATACCGAATTAAAAGCAGACGCAAATCAAAAAATTGTTTTAAGGATTAAGACTGATGTTAAAGTAAATAATATTGAATTAGTCGATTGCATAGATCAGGATAATTCTGATCTTGATGTTTTTATCGAAGATTCATATCGAAAATTTAATAATATTGAATACTGCGTCATGGGGGGTGTTTATAATGTTAAAAAGGGAAACTGTAAAATCGCCATTTGGAATAAGACAAAAGACGCTTTGTTTCTTAACAAAGATGCTATATTGATACGTGGTAAGTTAGTAATAGATACGGATCAAGATTATAGTTTACAATGTCGTAAAATTACAAATATAGCTGATTTAACACCCATAACTAGGGATCAAATAAAAATCAATACTAATTTATCCGATAGGCAGATTGAAACCGTTGTCGAATTATTAAATAAATATAGAAACTGCTTTGCACAAAATTTGTCTGAACTTGGATGTACTCAGTCTACGGAAATGTTCATAGAAGTAGAGGACAAAATACCTGTGGTGTATAGACCTTATAGGTTAAGTTTTGCAGAAAGACAAGTGGTTAGGGATATTGTCCAAGAGTTAATAGATAATGATATTGCTGAAGAATCTAACTCATCTTACGCCAGTCCAGTCATACTTGTTCCTAAGAAAACTGGTGGATGTCGCCTTTGTATAGATTATAGAGCTTTAAATCGGAAAACAAAGAAGGACCATTTTCCAATGCCTAGGATTGACGATCAGCTTGATATGTTAAACGGTAATAGATTTTATACGAGTCTTGATCTAGCGAGTGGTTATTACCAAATACCAATAAACGAAAACAGTCGACATCTCACCGCATTCATTACTCCAGATGGACTTTATCAATTTAAAAAAATGCCATTTGGTCTAGTTAACTCACCTGCTGTATTCCAGCGAACCATAAACCAAGTATTAGGGAACGCTCGATTTAGTTCCGCTCTTGCTTATATGGACGACATTTTAGTACCAAGTGCGACTTTCGAAGAAGGATTACAAAGGCTAGAACAAACGTTAATATTATTAAAAGACGCTGGTCTTACTTTAAATTTAACGAAGTGTAATTTATTTCAAGAGGTATTAGAATATCTAGGGTATGAAATAAGTGCACAAGGAATTCGTCCTGGAGTGGCAAAAATAAATGCAGTAATACAATTCCCTACCCCAAAAAATGTACATGAAATTAGACAATTTATAGGATTGGCTAGTTATTTTAGGAAATTTATTAAGAACTTTTCGGTTATAGCTAGGCCTCTAACAGATCTGACCAAGAAAAATAATAGTTGGGTTTGGGGTACTGACCAAGACCGATCCTTTAATCATTTAAAAGAAATGTTAGCAAAACGACCGTTATTAGGATTATACGATCCCCAAAATGAAACGTTCGTTCATACGGACGCTAGTAAACACGGATTGGCTGGTATATTATTACAAAAACAAGAGGGATCAGGGGATATTAAACCTATCGCTTATTTCAGTAGAAAGACTTCAATAGAGGAACAAAATTATCACTCATACGAATTAGAAACTCTAGCAGTAATAACAACATTGCAGCGATTCCGTGTATATCTTATTGGAGTAAAATTTATTTTGGTAACAGACTGTAGTGCTTTGAGAGCTACCTTTACCAAACGAGACTTAATACCACGAATTGCTCGATGGTGGATAGCTCTTCAAGAATTTAATTTCGAGATACAATATAAACCTGGACATGCAATGTCACATGTAGATGCCTTAAGTAGGAATCCACAACCGTGTCCCTCGGATGCCAGTGATGATCCCTTACCGACTGTTCTAAAAATAACGCAAGAAGATTGGCTGACCAGTCTTCAGCAAAATGATAATGAAATCAAACGCATAATAAATATATTGGATACTAAAGATTTCTCAGATATTAAGAAAAATTATTTAGTAAAAAATAACAAATTATTTCGTAAAGTAGGAGATGAAATTAAATGGGTTGTACCAAAATGTGCCAGATTTCAGTTATGTAAATTAAATCATGATGACATAGGACACTTCGGTACACAAAAAACGATAGATAAAATAAGTAAAGACTTTTGGTTCCCCAAAATGAAGAAGTTTATTAAAAAATACGTTGACTCGTGCATTGAATGCGCATTTAGTAAGGAACCAACCGGTCCAAAGGAAGGATTATTACATCCGATTCACAAGGTTGATAGACCATTTGACACCATTCATATTGACCATCTAGGTCCTTTTGTCAAAAGTAGTAATGGAAATTGTTATCTATTAGTTGTTGTAGATGGATTTACAAAATTTTGCTTACTCAAACCATTAAAGAACCTTAAATCGAAATTTACGATAAGTGCGTTAGAAGATATATTCTCAATATTTGGGTACCCAAATAGAATAATTTCGGATCAGGGATCTTCCTTCACATCTAATGAATTCAAGAATTTTTGTATAGACTCCAAAGCTCACCACATTCTCAATGCTGTTGCGTCCCCTCGGGCAAACGGACAGGTAGAGAGATATAATAGGACAGTATTGGATGCTTTGACTGCATACGTAGAAAAGTTAGGAGAGAAATACTGGGATAAAACATTAGGCAAAGTGCAATATGGTTTAAACAACACACTTAATAAAGGAATAGGCAAAACGCCTTCAGTCGCTTTATTTGGTATTCAAATGGTAAGCAAGGGAGACAACAACTTTAAGGACATTTTAAAAGAGACCCGTCAGATAGGTTTTTTAGAGAACATAAGAAATCAAGTAAGTGAACACATAAAAAAGGACCAGTGTATGCAGAAAAAGCGGTATGACAAAAATAAAATTAAAGCTAGGATCTATCGGTTGGGTGACTTAGTTAAAATATTGAAGCCAATATCTAATAATGATGGTAAGAGCAAGAAGTTGCTACCAAAATTTTCAGGCCCTTATAAAATTACTAAAGTATTGGATAATGATAGATATGAGGTTTCTAGTATACCTGGAACAAAAATAACAAGTAGAGACTATTGTAATATATGGGCAGCAGATCGTATAAAACCATGGATTACAATTTGTAACAGTACTGATAGCAGTAGTAGCTGTGAAGATTGTGACATTTGATTTCTTTTTGGGGTCAAGAACAGATCTTTGTGAAATAGATAACAGAATGGCATATTATTGATTAACTTCTGAGTACATTTTTTTTATTGAGTATTATTCTAAAAAAAAAAAAAAAAAACTAACCTATCGGTGATACTCTTATTCATGTGAGTTATTTGTAAAACATTGTTCATAGATTATTTGAGTACTTTGAAAAACATATTATGGACAGATTGAATGGTTTATTATTATTGAGTAATTTGGAAAACATATTATGGACAGATTGAATGATTTATTATTATTAAGTAATTTGGAAAACATTGCTGACATATCTGATGAGCGATTTATATTGAATTAAAAGAAAAGAGAAAGACACAACAACAAACCTATCGTTGACAGATCCGGTGGTTTAGTTGATTGTAAAACCTACCGTTGATAGATCCGGTGGTTTAGTTAAGTTGATTGTACAACCTACCGTTGATAGATCCGGTGGTTTAGTTAAGTTGATTGTAAAACCTACCGTTGATAGATCCGGTGGTTTAGTTAAGTTGATTGTAAAACCTACCGTTGATAGATCCGGTGGTTTAGTTAAGTTGATTGTAAAACCTACCGTTGATAGATCCGGTGGTTTAGTTAAGTTGATTGTAAAACCTACCGTTGATAGATCCGGTGGTTTAGTTAAGTTGATTGTAAAACCTACCGTTGATAGATCCGGTGGTTTAATTAAGTTGGTTGTAAAACTTATCATTGACAGATCTAATAATCCAGACTTATCGTTGATAGATCCGATGGTCGATGGGTTAGTAATGGTTATATTTGTTAATCTTAATTATAGGTATATGAGTATGTAATTATAAATCGACATGTAGAATAGTATTAATTAGTTATCTATATCAATTTTAATCAAGTTTGAGGACAAACTTATTATCAGGAAAGGCCGAGTGGTAACTTTATTTTAGTATATTCATATTTTAATGTAGTGTTGGTTGCTACACTACTCTGTGATTACAGATCATGTGCAGGAACATAATGTATATTTATATCTGTATAAAATATCTTGTTTTGAAATATTAGCATTTGCATAAGTTTTATTTTTATTGACTGTTATGTTCCTAATTATAAGTAATTAGTTAATCAAGATATTTAATATGTGAAATATGTTGGATGATTATTTTATTTCAATATTTTTATTCAAGTTTGAGGACAAACTTATTGTCAGGAAAGGCCGAATGTTAGTTACTTTATTTTAATATGTTAGATTTGAATGTTGATATTTGTTTTACTCTGTGCTTAAAGGTCTATGTGCAGAAAATATATAATCTGTATTCTAAAACAGAGACAAATGTCAGAAAGCAATTATTATTTGAATTTCAAATCCAAAATAGTTAATGTTAGTTTTATAATTATTACTTCAATAATTATGTAAGTTAATTTGATCATTATTGTGTAAATTTAAAGACTAAACAAAAAGAAAATATATTTATTGTTGATGCGGAAGTCCGGTAGTAATAAGTTAAATATTTTACAAAGTTCCGGCACAAGTTCCGGAGTATGTGATAAAAACTATTAAATTGTTAAAAATTATGTTGGTAAAGGGTCCCGGAAGTGTTTGTACCGGGTCTAACTTCATGTTTCCGTTTAGAAGGATATAAATAAACTCTCGAAGGATGTAGGAGCTCATTCTTGGAACAACTGCAAATTGAAGTTTTACTCTAGTACCTCCAACTGATCTCACACATATGTACTGATCAATTAATTGATTAATTTATTTTAAGTTTTAAATGTTAGTTAGTCCTTTATAAAATTATTATCAAAGATCTTTCAATAAAAATAAAAGGTATGCAAAGCAGAATAATAAATTACTGTACCTGTACGATTTACTTTTAATTTCCGATACAAAAATAATTACTTGGACATACCTATAATGTAAAAAAAAATGTAAATTTTCAAAACTTACTTCTGATTTGTACGATATTAAGAAAATCTAAGGATATTTTTTACATAAAATACAAATGACAAACAAAAGCACAGCACACATTACAACAACTTGAGAATGGACCAACTAAAACGAAAGCATTCAATTATGTCTTTGTAATTTCGGTTGTATATTTGAAAGACATACTACTCGCCATGGATAATCAAAAAACCATAATTAATAAGCAAATGATAATGATAACCACAATAACTTTCGAATCCGAAGTCCCAAGTCACAGAATGTTATCCTCTGAATCAAAATTATATTCATTGTATGATCTACTGATATATTTCATAGTTAAATTGCATGTAAAAATTATGGAGTACCAGAAGTATATAAGTGACAAGTTTCCAGTTGTACATTTTTCAGTCTAAAAATATGTTTTATATCAACACATCAAACAGATATACTATATTAATATTAATATAATAGCAAGAAAAGCTATTTTGTGTTGCATATTAAAAGACAATTGATATTAAGATATGGTTTATAATTCTAGAGATTAATAAGGCATGTAAATTTATTGCATATATACATGGTTTAATAAATCTTGTAAAGTATAATAATCCTTCTCCGGAATAAACAAAATCAGCTTAACATTGTAAACTTTGTGTACACAGCCTAATATTTCGCATTTACATTTATTTGAAGAGGTAATTTTGATGCACGACGTTGCTTTTATATTACACTATGTTCAGTCTAAAGCATGGATAACACAACAGCACTCCTGGTAGGGTTGAGATTATCCACCCGGTGATATTGCCCCGTCAATGGAGCAAGGGGCAAAGTCAGTTAAAATTTGCCCCACCCCTAAGTAGCTTTAATTGGTAGCAAATACAAAGTTTCATTTTCCATGGTAGATAAACTCTTTGAGCATAATCAGAATATTTGATAAAAATGTCTCAGCGATATAAGTACAATCATTGATTTGCCTATTATTATGGAAGAAAAGTTGACTCTGCTTTTAAACATAACACACATAACCAATTGTTTAACATATTATAAGTCTAGATATGTATTTATAAAAAGAGATATTTTACTCCATACCAGTGCAAATGAAACTTGATTTATGCTTTCTCAGTTAACCACTATCTGTGAAATTATTGGGACTGATGAAGCAGCAGCAATGGGAACTCCACCTACCTCATTGACAGGGCAATACAAATGGGGTGATGGTATCAACACCTTAACAGAGTGCGTCTATGATTGCTAATCACAGTCACTGCCACTCTGGCCCGGCACATAGTCTTCATCATCTTCATCTGATATATCAAGGTCATCCAAATCTTGAAAGAGGGACTCATCAACTTTCACTGCATCACCTGAAAAAAAAAGTTTAAAATGATCCCTGTCTCTTTTCTCACTTTTAAAAAGTACATAGATTGGTACAGTATTAGGACAGTAAATCTGCATAGATGCAGTTTGGGCAATATTATTGTTAATGTATCTGTTATTATTCTAGTACTTTGAAGTGTTTGGCAATAGGCTACTGTGAGTCCATATTGTTTGTAATCTATGAGAATATTATTGACAACAGCAACACATCGAGCATCATCGATTCCAACTTTTCCAATTAGCAACATTAAATTATTATTTACTATAGCATCTATACTAAATTCCAACATACCATCCTCCAAGAATTTCAAGTCAGACTCATTGAGTGTGGTGTCCCTAAGGAATAATTCCTTCCCAGTTAATTTATTCTTGTCCTTAGCTTCTTTTTCTCTCTTGGCAGGGATTCCCATATCAATTTCAAATTGCTTTCTCCATGCTAGAAATGACTCAACAGTCACCCTTGTTCCTTCAAACCTTTTCTGTAAAAATATGGTATAAATAAAATAATCAGTTATGATTAAACTAAATAAGTAAGACCCAATTTTATTTACATGATGTACATAAATGTAATTGAAATTAATTTGTTCTCAAAAGTAACACCAGTTTATCAGAATTTAATTTCCAATCAATTGCTTATCAATCAATATCCTTATCCTTACTAATATTATAAATGTGAAAGTGTGTTTGTTTGTTTGTGACTCTTTCACGTCGCAACATGGCTATTATATGGTATGGTTTATGTGTGTGGGGATAGTTAGGAGGGTGGAGAGTGACTTAGGCTACTTTTTACCGCGGAAAAACATCTCATCCCCATGGGAAGATCGATGTTTTGTTAGTTGCTAGATATTTATTTCCGGAGTTGTTAATAGATGGCGTTAGTAAAATTCATTTGCAAGTTTTGAATCACGCTATCAAATACTACATGTAATTTACTAAAGTCATAGGCAAATGTTACAGGCTACTTTTTAGCAGAGATTCCTACGGGAGTGGGACCTACGCGGCTGTTACCTATGGGTACCGAAGCGAAGCGCGGGCGGTTCTCTAGTATTTGTATAAAACTCTTCTGTGCTGAGTGACTGACAGACAACGCACAGCCAAAACTCCTGAACACAAGAAGCCGAAATTTGGCATGCATGTTAGTTGGGCAGTGCAGGGAAGCACTAAGAAAAATTCTTTTAAATAACCCCCCACCTTCTCCTTCACAGATAAAAAGGGTGATAAACTGGAAAAAAAATTCTATGCATGCTGGCTGCTGGGCTATGGGGGGAAACTAGTAATAAATAAATAATAGTGACATTTATTATTAAACATAAACAAACCATTTCTGCTTCTTCTTCTGCTTTCTTTTTTGCTAGCTGTTGTTCTTCTCTTTCTTTCTTAATAGCATCCCACTTTTCATTGAGCCACTCTTGTCCTGAAGAGACCAAGGTGAAAATCATTACCATACCAAGATTTTCTTCACCCTGAAAATTTAATCACAAAAATGAATATTATTGAATATAATATAATGAACTATGTTGTAGCTAAAAATATGTATATTTAGTTCAAATTTTGAATATGATATGGTAAAGATCCTTTTTAATTTTTTGAAGAATAATGATAATTTGTAAATTCCCAAATTAAATAAACAATTTGACTTTGAATCACTCCCAGCTCCAATTAATTTCAAGTGCAAATCAACTAATTCGCTCGCGAATATAATTAAAACCATAGGAAATGATTTCAGATAATACCTAATAATAAATACCTGTGCCGTCAAGTAAGTGAGGAGTTCATTTTTATCAACGACATCATCGAAGTTCTCTTCGTTATCAATTTCAACAATCGGCAACTCGTCCGGATATTTGGGAGTATACGTGAACACCAGTCGACACGCCAATCCGTCTCCGTCATCGAAGCCTTCAGACTTTATCGGTATAGAAAATTTAAGGACGGGCTTCCTTTCCAGGACTACAATCAATTTAAAATTTTATTTAAAATATATTGTAAATAGTATTAGTATTATTCACAGGGAGAATTTAAACCTACTTTGCATATCACCATAGTAAATAGAATCGAGAGCCTCAATCTCGCTTGATTGTTCATATTCGTAATCCATATTGCTATTTTTTCAATACTGTATTTTTAGTACAGGTGCTTTATATATTCAATTTCTTTTTTAATTTAGCAATAACTTGAACTCCACAACACTGTACTACTCATTATATTTTTTCACATAAAAATTTGAGGTTAAATTCCCAACCAAATGTCAACGGAATCTGTCAGTCACTGTCACTGCTGTCACCGTCAGTAAGACAGTACCTAAACCATAGAGATAATACTTATCATAGAGATAGGAATAGGTATATACTTATAGAGCGCAGAAGCACAAAATATACAGGATGTCCCGTAACGAATGGATAATACGGCACCTACGTGTAGAGGGCACCATGCCGGTTCAGATAAACAAATGTTATGTTCAGTAAAAGTCCTTCCGTTTCCGAGATATTCGACATTTTCAACATTTTCAAAATTGTTCCACCCTTCGCCATTCTTTTTGGCGCCAGGACTATAAATGAAGACATTTTTTGGATCTGTTTTTTGGATAGTATTCCTGGATAGATGTGCTATCGAATGTCTCCAATTATTTTTATAACCAAAGCAAAGTTTTTTTATAAATTAAGATTTAATACCAACTTAACGTTTTTTCATATTTCATTCTTGACTTTTACTCTGCCGTGGTTAAAAAAAATGTATGGTGGCTTGAATACCAATTTCAAAAAAAACTAGCCCGTTTCACCCAGATTCTGAAATGGTATGTTACAGGGTATAATCTACCTTTAGATTTGAAATTATTTTCTTTTAAAACGAGGTAAAGCCCATTTTTATGATACTACAATTTACTTCCAAAATTTGGTTTGTTACCTTAATGAGCTTCAAAATCATCCAAATTCACTTGACTGTCCCTTATTTGTCAAGAGAGCAAAACATGTTCTCTAATTTAAGAGGTTTGAGCTTATTTTACTTCATTACCTACTTAATACTAAAACCCCTTGAAATGTTACTTTCAGCAAATAAATAAAGCAATCAAATGATAATTTCCGTTGATAAGTATTTTTAACTGACTTCAAAAACAGGAGGAGGTTTTCAATTCGTATCATGTGTTTTTTCTTATGTGTGTTACCTCAGAACTTCGTACTGAGTGAACCGATTTTGATAATTCTTTTGCCATTCGAAAAATAGAGACTGCTGTCTGATCCCTGGTACCTAGTGCCTGTCATGTGGTCCGTTATAAATTTGAGCGCCACCTGGCGAGTGGTTTTTGAGTTATCTCGATTTTAAATTATTTCGGTTATTTTTTAGTTAATAGTTATTTTTAATGAGTGTTCAAAGGTTATTTGCTCTTTTCGCTATTAGAGGGTACGAGGCTATTTGCTCTCTTTATTCTGGTGGTACCAGAGTTACCAGACTTAGTCATATTCTAGTGGTATAAGGCTTCAAAATTATTATTTTGACCAATAATCGTGAATCAAGAGAATTTGAATGGTTTTGAAGCTTTCTTAAGGTAACAAACCAATAAACTTGTAGTATCATAAAATGGGGTCTACCTCCTTTTCAAAGAAAATAATTCAAAATCTAAAGGTGGATTATACCCTGTAACATACTATTTCGAAATCTGGGTTAAATGGGCTAGTTTTTTTTTAAATTGGTATTCAAGCCACCATACATTTTTTTTTAACCACGGCAGAGTAAAAGTCAAGAATGAAATATGAAAAAACGTTAAGTTGGTATTAAATCTTAATTTATAAAAAAACTTTGCTTTGGTTATAAAAATAATTGAAGACATTCGATAGCACATCTATCCAGAAATACTATCCAAAAAACAGATCCAAAAAATGTCTTCATTTATAGTCCTGGCGCCAAAGAGAATGGCGAAGGGTGGAACAATTTTGAAAATGTTGAAAATGTCGAATATCTCGGAAACGGAAGGACTTTTACTGAACATAACATTTGTTTATCTGAACCGGCATGGTCCCCTCTACACGTAGGTGCCGTATTATCCATTCGTTACGGGACACCCTGTATAATTATTATGGATCGTACAGAAGTTAAGCTCATGTATGTACCTCGATTTTGGTTATGCATGTGTGCGTTAGCCTAAGGGTTAACGACTCCGCAAAGGTCGTGGATTGGATTTGTTATTTAAGTTATTGGTATGTATTAAATGGGAAAATAAAAATAAGTGTCATGATTAGAATCATTAAAATTTAATGTAGTTTAGTAACCATTATTCATATTGGTATTATCATTGTAAATTGTAAACTAAGGTCACGGGAGTCATTAGGGCCGCCACATACAGTCGGAATTCCGAAACGGAATCCCGAAACGAAATTTCGATTTGGAATTCCGTAAATGCACCACACACATATAGTAAACCCAACTTAAGACTGAAACGAAAGAGGCGCTGTCGGACGCATTTGACATTCATTTGACCAATCATTGAACACTAGTAACTGACAGATGAATGAACACAACGTACTTATGAATGACTTTTCGTTAGTTCCAATTTTTGCCATTTCAGAGTTAAGTTGGGCGGACTGTACGTGGTTTTCCGTTCGGAATGACATAGACAAACGGCGCATGTAGACCACAGAGTAAGTACATTTTTATTGCAGTAGACCACAGATAAGTACATTTTTATTACAGTAGACCATAGATTTGGTATAACTATAGACTAGCTGACCCGGCAGACGTCGTTCTGCAACATATTCTTAAATATTCGCCCGCGCTGCTAATTACTTCTAACGACAATATCTCAAAAACTATCCATCTGACTGATATAGTGTAAAAGGCAACTTTGATCTGCATTAAATGCCTAAGCTAACTTTCATTTGGATAAGGATTAATACTGAACTACAGAAAATAGGTTTGAAAATAACGTAATGTTTTTAATCAAATTTTTAACATAAAAGTGGTTATTATAAGTCAACCGTAAGAGATAGAGACATGCTATTGCGGCCTTTTTTGTAGCATTTTTATAGATCTTGAATTCGCTAGTACATTACTGAACTATATTTGTGCTAGTTTATGGGGCGTTTGCGTGGAAAGCTCCCTGTTGGTGAAAATTCTTCCCACATATATCGCCGAATTTCTACTAATTTACATAAAATTATAATAAATTATATACCTAAACCTTCCCAAAGAATTACTCTTTCTATTGTTGAAAACCGTATAAAAATCTGTTTCGTAGTTTTCGAGTTTATCGCGGTCAGACAGACAGACAGACAGAAAACAGGACTTCTTTTTATAATATGTATAGATAGATTAGCAACTGAGTCACTTAAACCACAAAATAAGGATAGTACAGAAATTAAGCTCATGTATGTACCTCGATTTAGGTTACGCATGTGTGCGTTAGCCTTAGGGTTAACGACTCCGCAATGGTCTTGGATTGGATCTTGTTATTTAAATTATTGGTATGGATTAAACGAGAAAACAAAAAGGTGTATGATTAGAATCATTAAAATTTTATGTAGTAGGTAACTATTAGTCTAAATTGTGTTATCATTGTAAACTAAGATTACGGAATTCCTTAGATGAAAAATTCAATAAAACAGTCTGTAGAAATATAATTTTTATACGAAATGATAATCACATGTACTTACGTGCAATCGTTTTATTGCACATACTTGTAGTGGAGGTACTTGGAGAGACAGTACTAAAAATAGAATTGTTTACTTTTACGCATAGTGAATATTTGCAACTAATCCAGAGCGTTTCTGCGGCAGTTTCTATAATATGTTATATTTAAATTCGGTATTAAAACAATATAATTATATAATATAATAATATATAAAAATTATTAACACTCAGTAAATAATAATACTTTCATTTAATATATTTATTACAACTCGAAAGTAAATATACACTTTAAACGTACAAGGAACTTCCTACATCCTACGTTGACTTGTAATAAGTAACGAATGATTGAATGACAAGCAAGTAAGGACTTATTGTACCTCTCTATAGCAACAGAATGTCAAAAAAATTATAATGTGCATTTGTTAAATGTAATTTTTAGGGAGATTTCTAAATATTTGAGGCAATTTTAAGGAGTTTTGACATTGGTTTAGGCACAAATATTTTATAGAGTTGGTAACACTGGTCCTTGACTGTCATTCCGTACGGAAATTTCCGTAGGAAATTTCCATAGGAAATTTCCGAATGTGTGTGGCGACTCGTAATAAATGTATGGAGCAATTGCGTCCGGAATTCCGAACGGATTGTCTATGATTCGGAATTCCGAATCAGAGACAATTCCGTCAGGAAAAACTACCGTTTGTGTGTGACAGCGCCATACATTTGTATAGATTTCACTGCGTCAGGAATCCCGAATCGAAATTCCGTTTCGGGATTCCTTTTCGGAATTCCGCATGTATGTGGCCGCCCTATGTGGCCGCCCTAAAAGGGTCCACTTGGCAAGCCGGGGCCCCAGCCCAAAGGTGGGAGCAGTACTCCATGTGAGGTCGGACTTGTGCTTTATAAAGCAACATCCTATGCTCAGGCATGATCATGGCATGATAGATGCGACTATTGAACTATAGATTAGATAGACTGATTTTATCTATATTTTTAATTTCTCTGTCTAATCTGTGGTTACTCTGTAATCTGGCTAATCTGAATCTGTGTTTATTTATGGTTTATTTTTTGTAATAAAATATATTTCACTGTTTTATATTTTACATAGTTTCCAATGAAGGATATTGTTATTAAATTAAATTAAAAACTTATAGTGGCCATATTTTAAACCAATCTGTTGAGTTAAGTAATGATTTTGTAAAAAAAATCCCGCTATATTTTACATAGAAATGTCATTTATGATCACGTGACTGACATCCAAGTCATCGAACTGACCAACCAACAGCCAACAACAGCCAGCCAGCCAGCGCCATCGTAATTCCTAACCAAATCAAAACCATAGTTTGAGAAATGGCCGACGATAAAGAAGTGGAAAAAACGATCGCAGAGGACTTGGTTGTGACCAAGTATAAGTTAGCGGGACAAATAGTCAATCGTAAGTTCCATCACAAATAGTTTATGTTAAAATTACGAAGTTCCTTACATGATTCTGTGGATGTGAGTTGTGAGTACGTTGGCTGGACGCGTGTCATCACCATGCGGACAATGTGGTGTCGCTACCGAAGCCAAATTATTTCTGTATCCTGACTTATTTATAACTGCTTACTGTTATCAATTTCCTCGTTACAGGTGTTCTAGAGCAAGTGATCGCTAAATGCGTGCCTGACGCGTCTGCGCGCGAGATATGTGAATTCGGTGATAAGTTAATTCTAGAGGAAACTTCCAAGGTTTTCAAAAAAGAGAAGGATTCCAAAAAAGGCATTGCATTCTCAACATGTGTTTCTGTGAACAACTGCATATGTCACTTCTCACCAATACCAAGTGAGCCTGACTACATACTGAAACAAGGGGATCTGGCTAAGATGTAAGCAAATATTCATAAATGGTTTTGAGTACAGAGCTGTGTTTAATTTGGCTTTTTATTTCTTTATAGAGTAGTGCTAACATAAGCTTATAAATTAGAATGAAGTTCTTTGTTCTTGAACTAAGTCAATTAAGTTATTATGCAAGATGAGGTACATAATGATGTTACAGCAAAAATAAAGCACTTTAAAGCATCTTCAAATTGCTGTTATATTTTTTGTTTGATTTAATAATTGCTATGTATTTTGTACATATATTACATATATATGAGAAAGTTGCATTAGCGTTTTGTTGTAGTGACCTGGGTGCACATATTGATGGTTTCATAGCAGTTGTGGCACACACAGTTGCTGTCGGTGGTGGCGAGGTGAGTGGGCGGGCTGCTGATGTGCTTCTGGCAGCACACCTGGCCAGCGAAGCCGCCTTGAGGCTTCTGCGGCCAGGCAATGAGGTAAGTTCATTAAATACAGTATAGAAGCTAAGGAAAGCATTTCTGTCCTATTTTAAAAGATGTATTTATAATATTAAACTACATAAACTTTCATATCCCAATTAACAATATGTATGAAATATTTTAGACTATATTTAAAGGATGCAATATTAGAGAGCTTTTTGTTACTAAACAACTTTCTTCTGCATTTTTTAGAACTATGCAATAACAGAAGTAGTCCAAAAGATAAGTGCGGACTATGGCTGCAAAGCTATTGAAGGAATGCTCTCACACCAGCTTAAGCAATTCCGTATTGATGGAGAGAAGAGCATCATTCAAAATCCGTCAGAACTTCAGAGGAAAGAACATGAGAAGGCTACATTTGAGACTTATGAAGTGTACGCTATGGATGTACTCATTAGTACTGGAGAAGGAGTGGTAAGTTATTTGGACTTTTGTATCCAGCAAATGCATTCTGTTATAAGTCACTGAAGGAATATTCATTGTCAATTCTAACTGTTCATTTTAACTAATTAAAATTCTCCTTTTCTAAGATTCATAAATCAAAATCAAAAATAGGTTAATATAGAATTTTAAGAATTTTTACAGAATGCATAAGGTCTGTTTTGCCCTGATTTCTTTCCAGGTTAGATATTCTTATTATCAATCTGGCAGTACTCAGGGAACATAAAAAGTAAATTTTCTATCTGATATAATTAGTTATTTCAGTTGAAATATTACTGACAGTTCCAATACTTATTCTATGTTTGCTGTAATTAGTTAATAATAATCATCAGGATTAACAAGTTTTAAACTGTTACAGGGCCGTGAAATGGATACCCGGTGTACAATTTATAAGAAAACTGATGAAGTTTACCAGCTTAAAATGAAGGCATCTAGAATGTTCTACAGTGAGGTAAGTTATATTTTCTGGTATGTAGGGCTGACAAGAAAAGCTGACAAAGTTAATTCTTAATTAATCTACCTATCTTAACATTATGTAGTGAAATGAGTTTAAGGCATTTTAAACACATTGATGAAGTAAACATAATTGGGATGTATTGTAATGAAATAGATGGATTAACAACATTATGCCTGTTAATTAATGAAGTGATTTTTAATTTTTAACAGGTCCGCAACAAACATGGGTCCATGCCTTTCAACCTGCGCAGCTTCGACAAGGAGACCAGCGCGCGACTAGGCATTGTTGAGTGTGTCAATCACAAACTCATTGAGCCCTTCACGGTACGTATATTTTAGTTATATATTATTACTATTTCTCTTTTTAAATACATCATAAGATTCTAGATTCTAGCTAGATGATACCAAAAATATTTTGTTTTAGTAGTTGATTTATTGACTTATATAACTTTATTTTATTACCTTGTTATTTGTTACTCGTTGTTTCAAACTATTCTAGAATTGATTATTTCGTTATCTGTGAAAAAGACAATTTTACAAGTATTATCTCCTACTTTGTTACCTTCCTCAGGTGTTGTATGAACGTCCAGGTGAATTGGTAGCACAATTCAAGTTCACAGTTCTGTTGCTACCCAGCGGTACTCATCGTATCACAGGCCTGCCATTTGATAAGAGTCAGTGCAAAAGTGACCGCACAATTAAAGACCCAGAAGTTAATGTAAGTTGATTTACTGTCACTAAGGAAATGAAGAGTATGACTTGTTTTTATGTATAGAATGCAAGGGCTCCAAGCAACCTTGAGGGTAAGGTAAACTGCCCTGCTCCTAGTAAAACTTCAGAGCCCCAAATCTACTAATTTATTAACACTCTTTTGTATAAAAAATGTGTCAAACTATTCAATTGAGCCACAAAGCATTCATAAATTAGCAATATATAGACACTGAAAAGAGATATTTGGGCTTTGTAGAGCGTTGTCCTTACTACACAGTCCTTACCGCTGACTTGTCACTTTTCTTTCGAATTCGGTAGAAGACGGTCGCGTTCACTCATAAAGAAATATAAAGAGTTGTTAAAACCTCCAATGGAACATCAATATTATTATGATTATAAGTACTTGATGGTGCTTTATCAGCTTAATAGATATTGCACTTTTAGTGCAATGTACGAGAGAGACAACGCTCTACAAAGCCGTAACTAACCGTTTATCTCTTTCTGAATACCGATGTGCATTATTTCTTGCCAGGTACTGTAAGGTGTTATCTGTCTGGCAAGCTACCACCATTCTATATTGACGTTATTCGTTCGCAATGTTGGAGTAGTAATAATTTGAAAGCTAGAGCCGCGGAGCCGATAGAAAATGTTCACTTTCTATTGGCTCCGCGTCATAGATATTGTTAATGTCAATAATGTCCATGTCACCTTACTAATTTATTTTGTATTCACACTGAATTTATAACGACATGCCCTGTTATCTTTCAAAACATTCTTTTCATTAGATTGTTTTGAACAAGCGCAGGGTATATTATAGTAATATTTTTGAGCTGAATGTAATATTGTTGCATTTCAGTTTGAACTATTACAACAATTACATAGTAATTTATTTCATTTACTAATAAAATAGAATGTTATTTCAATTAATTTTCTCTTTATTTCCATGACATCAGGCCCTCCTCAACTCGTCTGCGAAGTCTAATAAGAAGAAGAAAAAGAAAGCCGGTGCTGAAGAAGCAATGGAAGTGGAAACTGCTGCATAGTAGATGCATTACTTATGCTGAAACGGACTTTAAAACTGAAATCTGAAACTTTCCCACAAATTCACTTGATAATGGATATTCAATTCACATAATCACGGCAAAAACAAAAAATACAATTAAAAAAAACAAGATTCAGACATACATTCACTGACAAGCATTCTGATGAAATGTACTTTTTATCAATGTAATAATTCACCATAAGATTGGCAGTCTTAAATTTATTGTTAACGTTACATGTTTATTTACAAAGTAATTGCCTTCTTGTGTTAAGTGGATTATTGTAAATAACATTCAATTATCTGCTGATTCATTAATTAATAATTTAAAAACATGTCACTGTAATAAAAGATGGACATAATCGTAACTATATTTGTACATAATAAGATACCATTGTTGGTTCCCCTCTGTTCAACAAGATGAACATACTTAAATAATTGTAAGTTTATAATACAGTAAAAAACAAACTACATTAGAGACCATTCCTCAGTTATAATTTAACCTTGTGACGTGCACAAAATTTGTTGTAACATGATAATAAATCGTAAATGTGCAATTTTAAAGTTATATTGTGTAATGAGACTTGGTGGTTCTAAATTCTAAGTAAATTTGATGCTGAATGTTCCTAATTTCTATCGCTTCTTACCTCAGAATGATGTTGTTCTAAATAATTTCTTTATTTAAATATTAAAGCAATGTTAGACTTCAACACCACTAAGTATTTTAGCTCCATAAATAAAATTGTGTGCTATCCAATCTGGATTTACAAATTAATTGAAATACTGTAAAATTACTGAAGATCAAAATATAGACAGAAATTTTTGCCAATTGATATGCAGGTAATAGTTATTTATGGAACTAACTCTTAATGTACGGGAGTTGCTTCATGTGTGACCTTGTGAGAGAGGAATAAATCAAATTTTGCCACAGTTGTGGGCTGTTTTGTACATGTTGTTTTTGTTTACTTTTATATCTTACTTTCCTCATTAATCTAATTACTTACAAATTGCAAGTGGGTTCATCCTCTAAGCGCCCTAACGCACTAGCGGTTAGCCGCGAGAGCGGCTAGCCGCTTTTGCATTTTAATATGCAACCGCCTGTGATTGTACGCACCTAACCGCCACCAATTTTCGACCGCGGCGGTTGAATGGAGAGATGCGGCCCGCTTCGCGGCAGGCCGCCACCTTGTTTATACGCACTGGCGGTTCAGTGGTGCGGCCTGCCGCCGAAGAGTTCGTACGTTTGACATGCACAGCCATGAACTTCGATACAGAGAAATTCATAGTTGAAATTCAACAAAGATATGCTATTTGCAATTGCGAAGGAGCAGTTAATAAAAATAAAGATTTAAAAGGGAAACAATGGAACCAACACTTTTTCGAGTGTTCCAACCGCTCTACGCGGTTTCATCGCGTTTGGCCGCCGTAGCGGTCAACCGCTATATAAACCGCTTCAGGCGGCTAGACGCTGAAACGAACCGCTTAGGCGGCTAACCGCTAGTGCGTTAGGGCGCTAATCATTAAGATTTTTAGTTAGTTCAGATCATTGTGATGATCAAACAATGATAAATCATTTGAATGCCTATTTACACTAAAGTAAATATTTGGCAGCATAATGGAAGCAACTTGTTACAGCTCAATGCCATAACTTTCAAAATATTTTTATTTCGTACCCTACATAAAAACATTTGTATAACAGCAATGCTGCTCAACAGCCATAGCTACCCAAGATTGCTCAAGTTGTAGATTCAGTAGATGACACACGCCCAGAAAGGAAATTAAAACTATAAATAAAATATATTTCCAGCCAACAACAACAAAAACACTTCAAGCTGTAGCTTAGCATGATACCACTTGGCTCAGTTGTACTTTTGGAAATGAAACAACCATTCTGCCGTGCTAACAATAAGAGCAGTAAGTCGATTTTTTCAAAAATGAGTTAAGTACATATCCTGAATCGCCACGTAATGCTCTATTAACTGGTCTTACTCCCGTTTTTCTATCTTCACTAGAACCTAAAAATATCATTAAGCCTAACCAGCAGTCTATAAAATGATGTTTTTTCCTTAGCTTATAACCAGGAAATATACCTACCTCATGATAATTATCAGTGTACTTCCGAAATCTTTGTTAGTATTGCTTAGAAAAACCGCTTAGAATAACTTAGAAAATCGAACCTAAAAAAACTTACAAGCTAAAAGAGTAGTCAGTAAAAATTTAATCGAAAACTTTAAACGCGATTTTCTCGGTTTCTGAAATTCCGACTTACTGCTCTTACTGTAAGCACGGCAGCATTGTACCATGTGAATTGTAAAATATACTCCATTTCAAAATTGTTTCTTGAAATTCATGCTCGTGAATCAAGGATGGATGTAGTGACTTCATTTTATTTAGCAGCAAAGTTAATCATTAGAAATAATTATGATGCTGTACAGTGCCGGATTTAAGCATAGGCAACATAGGCAGTTGCCTATGGGCCGCCACCACAAGGGGGCCGCCACCACACCACAAAAACATTAAATTAAATCGATAGAGGCTCAGTAGAGCGAGAGAGAAAAAAATACTGAGTTTTGTTAAAAATAGACGAAAATCTTTTTTTAAGCGGGAAAAGTTGAACATTTAAAACTCTACGAGTTGATTTCGCACGAAATATGAACACAAATGGCGCCTTTCGCGCATTCTACCGCACTGCGCTAGACCAATAGCTAGAGTGGAAAATGACGTGTCACTCGGCGCGCGCATTATTTTTACCATTAAAAAGGCAAGACTTTTCCCATTGAGAAAGTGAGTGAGACGCGTTTATGAAGCTTTAGAGCGGCGTCTCGCTCCCTCTACGGAAAAAGTGCTGCCGCCGCGCCATCGCCACCACCGCTTCGCCCGCCCAAGCGCGCATACGGGTACGTATGCACTATGCACTTCGCTCGACATGAATGAACTGGTTTTTTGTATAGACAGTTGAGTATCAAAAGTCAACAGGTGTATTTAGTGCCGCAAGGTTCGGTCCTGGGGCCTTTGCTGTGGAACATCGCGTACGACGCTGTGCTGAAAATGGTGCTCCCACCCGGCGTGAGCATCGTCTGCTATGCCGATGACACCCTCGTTCTGACCGAAGGGGAGTCTTCGGAGAGAACGGTCCGGCTAGCAGAGCTCGGAGTGGCATGCGTCGTATCGAAGGTCCGCAGCATTGGCCTGGAGGTAGCGTCCCACAAGACCGAGGCGATTTGGTTCCACAGGCACAGACAAGGGGCTGTGCCAGTTGAGACCACAGTGCGTGTCGGAGAAACGGATGTCAGGATAGGCCGGTACATAAAGTATCTAGGCCTAACACTTGACAGCCGCTGGTGCTTCGATGAACACCTCAACCGTCTAGTCCCCGGATTCTTAGGGTAGCGGGTGTGCTGCATAAACTACTGCCAAATCTCGGGGGACCACGAGAAGAAGTCCGCCGCCTCTACGCGGGTGTAGTACGCTCGATCGCGCTCTACGGTGCACCGGTATGGTCGGACAAACTGTCTGCCAGCCGGCGACGTGCGCGGAAGTTAAATTCCGTGCAACGTATGATCGCGATCAGAGTCGCTCGTGGTTACCGTACCATATCGTATGAGGCGGCGACAGTCCTGGGACGGTTTCCGCCCCTGGACATTTTGGCGGATTTGGATGCAAGGGTCTATCATAAGATCCGCATCCTCCGTCAGAGGACGGAAAACCTCGAAGAGACGGTCGAGATGCTTCGGAGAAACGCCAGAAGGCGCGCACTGAGGTGCTGGCACAATCGGCTCCAAGAACCGAGGAGCCTTCGCCAACGGGTCGTGGAGGCCATCTTGCCCCACTTTGAGGAATGGCTTAGGTGTGACGGTCGGATGACGTTTCATCTTACTCAGATACTTACCTCACACGGTTGTTTCGGTAAGTATCTGAATAGGATTGGAAGACAAGAGACGGCCGAGTGCCATCATTGTGGGGACGACGAGGATTCCGCTGAACATACGCTGCAATACTGCCCGGCCTGGGAGTCGCAGCGTCGGATTCTCGTCGAGAAAGTGGGACCGGACCTCCGGTTAGAGGCCATCGTGGGGAGCATGGTTCGGCGTAGATCTGCCTGGGACGGTATGATCACCTTCTGCTTCGAAGTTATGTCGGCGAAGGAAGACGCCGAACGGGCCAGGGAACGCGCCGATCCTGCTCGAAGAGGGAGGCGTCGCGGTGCGCGTAGGTAGCCCTACCGCACTCGTCCCTGTAGCTCGGGAACAGAATTGGAGCTACGGTATCCCCTGCCTGAAGAAGCGACTAAAAGGGGGCTTTCGGGGCTGCAGGCGGTAAGAGTGGGAGCTCGAACCACCAATCAGCAGCCCCGGGAAGGATGATGGTATGAGGTTGGCCGCATACCATCATAAACAAAAGGTGCCGCGCGGGGTTCTACTCGCGCTGGAGGAGCCGAAAGGCACTGCGCTCGGAGGGCTCCGGTTGCGTTCCGTTGGAGATCCCGGAGTCCTCCACAAAGCGTCGAAAACGGCCACCGGGGGGGTTTTTGTGAGTAAAAACCCCACATAAAAAAAAGGTAATGAATGTGTATATAATATGTGTAACATAATATGAATGTGTAATTTTAATCCCTAAAGTTTATGTTATTCAAACTATTTGAGGGCCTCCACCACACGCTCTGCGCCTATGGGCCGCCGAGGTCTAAATCCGGCGCTGATGCTGTAGTATACTGAAAAGTTAGAAAAAAAAACAACATGGTAATATAACAAACTTATTGCACACTTTATTTATGGAACAAAACAACTACATTACTTCATTTAGCTTCTTGTCCAGGGCCTGGACTAGGTTGAACTGGTTCAATAGCAGTAGATATGAACTCATAGGTCTTGGTTGCTGCATTGCTGGTATGTGTAGGTAGATCAGCAAGGAACCTGAAGGTTGATTTGACCCCGCAATTCCAATAGTACTTAAATAAATAAGTTAATCGATCGTTCGATGGCAAGGGAGGGAGCTGAAATAATAATTATGTATTGAGAACAAATAATAATATGTATACCGTCAAAATAAACAATCTCACAATTGCATTTGGATCTCCTCCAAATATAAGATGACTTAGGACCTTAGACCATCCAGTACGTCTACAAAATAAGGGTCAATAAGCTGTATTGTTGACTCACCTCATATGGTATTTGTTTCTTAAAATCCCCGACGTAAGGAGATATTCCACTTTCTAATTCTTCGTACAGCGCACTAGTTGTAGCACTGTCTTTCCAGACGCCTTTATCTACCGTATAATAAACTGCACTCCCAAGGATTGCCGATTTTATTCCAAACCTGAAAATACATTTATATTATTCATAGTATTAATATCTTTTGTCAAGTATTGTATAACATAGTTTATAATAAATACAAACTTGAGCATCTTTGGACCAATCTAGATTTATAAATAATTGAAAATAAGTCCAAATTATGTAATTTTAGTCAATAAATAACAACTTCGTTAACTCAAATCTCAATTCTCAACTGCTGACAGCTGACAGCGAGCGATGTAGCAATGTGCACGCACGATAACGAGATATTTTTTATGATTGTCTCGATTGTTAAAACATCTCGAGACCTTCCGAGATATTCCTCCCAACGTCAATGCGAGTCGAGATATTTCTGTCGGTCGTAGCGTAGCGTAGTGAGAGGGAGACGTTTTAATGGCTACACAAAAGTCAGCTTTCCGTGCCTGTGATTGAGGTTTATTGTAGATTGACGACGAGTATATAACATGCTTTAAGTAACTTTCTCTTACAAACAAAATTGAACCGTGAGCACACGTATAAATAAGGCTGTTATAGTCTGGCTATCCAAAGCTGAACCCAGCAAAGCACGGCATATTTAAAAAAATATGTACCTATAATATGGTAACTCACACTATAGGTACCAAGAAAAAAAAGGTTTTGATACTTTTTAATAAAAAAGATTACAATCTGAAGCAGGAATTAATTAATTAGGGTGATATTGGCGATGAGAAAAGGGTGTATGAAAATCATTTCAGTAAACCAC
Organism: Hesperia comma; assembly: GCA_905404135.1. NCBI lineage: Eukaryota > Metazoa > Arthropoda > Insecta > Lepidoptera > Hesperiidae > Hesperia > Hesperia comma. Next base: position 4,577,533 of record FR990021.1, on the reverse strand, counting down.
TCGAACAAAAAAAAAACAATTAGCACTAATAGTTAAAGGATCAAAGTGTCAAAGACGCAATGTTGATTGTTGACATTTCTCACAGGGTGACCGCTACAAAAAACACTGGGTTCTGCTTTCGATAGCCAAACTATATTTGCGAGTGACAAACCATGATTTGTGTTTCTTTCCTCAGATCGCGGGCGTGGCGTGGCGACTGGAGCGCGCAGAGGGCGGCGCACCGCCAGGAGTGCTACCAGCTGCTGAACGCTGGCCAACAGCGAGGCGCGCATCGTCGAGCACGCGGCACTGCGCCGCTTCCGCGACTCGATACTCGCCACGCTCAACGATACTGTGTCCGCGCTCAGATGAGTATTGATATGACTAACGTTTAGCAAAAATATAGCGGACTTCATAATAGATCAGTAGAGATCCTTACTAATATTATAAATGTGAAAGTGTGTTTGTTTGTTTGTTTGTTTGTTTGTGACGCTTTCACGTCGCAACAAAGCTATTATATGGTAAGGTTTATGTGTGTGGGGATAGTTAGGAGGGTGGAGAGTGACGTAGGCTACTTTTTACCGCGGAAAAACATCCCATTCCCATGGGAAGATCGATGTGTTGTTAGTTGCTAGATATTTATTTTCGGAGATGTCAATAGATGGCGTTAAAAAAAATTAATTTGCAAGTTCTGAATTACGCTATCAAATACTACATGTAATTTACTTAAGTCATAGGCAAATGTAATAGGCTACTTTAGCTCTGCCTCGAGAACTCCCCGCTCCGGCTGTATTCAGTGTACCGCCCGCCCGCTGGCACTATCCTGTTGGCTGATTTCCGCAAGTTGCTGGACTCGCCGACACCGGTGGTGGGCGCGGGCGACTGGAACTGCAAGCATCCGGGGTGGAATAGCCTAGCTGCCAACAGAAGTGGAACTACTTTTTGATGCCGCTGAACAGTACGGCTACACTGTCGAGGGTGTTGCACACCGTTACCGCGGCTCTGAATAAGAGAGAACGCGTGTGTGCAGTATTCCTCGACATGGAAAAGGCGTTCGACCGTGTTTGGTACGACGGCTTTCTCGGCGTCGGCGCCGTCGGCGCCCCGGAGTGCCGTTAAGGTGATCTCCAGTTTCCTCGAAAATAGAAGCTTCAGAATAGTGATTGAAGACGCCGAATCCAACGAGCGTCCGATCGCAGCCGGCGTCCCGCAAGGGAGTTACCTGTCTCCGGTCTGCTACGCCTGCTACACCGGCCCTGTATGCCAATGACGTCGCTGAATAGAACCCACGCCATCGTCAAGATGCAGCGTGCGCTTGATGCCCTCCCCGAATGGCTCGCCGCGTGGAGACTGTCGGTGAATGTCGGGAAGACGCAGGCCGTGAACATAGGAGGATACCTCAACAGGCGGGACCCTACTCTGGAGCTTCACGGACAAGATATCCAATGGGCCCCACAGGCCAAATACCTGGGGGCAAAATCGACGGAAGACTTTCGATGAAGCCACAGGTTACGAAAGCCGTCGCGAATTCCAAAAGCGCGATGGCAGAAACCAGTGCTCTCCTCGAGCCTCCCTCTCGGACTGAAGCTCGGGGTCTACAAGACCTACATCAGATCCCGCCTCACGTACGCGGCACCGGCTTGGTACGCGCTCGCCAGCGAACCGCAGCGCAAGAGGATGCGCGCGGTTCAGGCGATTGCACTCCGCCGGCTGACTGGTGCGAAGAGGTATGTACCTACGTCAGGAACGCCGTCATCCAGAGGGACCTTCGAGTCGAGAGCCTGGACGACTTCATCGAGAGATTGGCACGCAACATGTTCGGGCGTGTCGACGCGTCGCGGTTCCCGCATCTGCAGGACCTGGCGCCGCTCCACACCCGTCCACCGGACCGCTGGGCCTTCCCGCGCGACTTGCTGGTTGCGCGGGACGGGGCTAGCACTGACTGATACTGGGGCTTCGTAAGTCATCGCCCGGCGCTGATCGGCTCCTGCTGGGCTTCCCACCAGCGGGATTCACCCGGTAGGGCCTCGATCGCCTGGGCGGCGCAAAGATGAACCCCATCCCGTTTAAGACTCTGTGGCCTGTAAAAAGGCCACCACTCACCGGACTTGACCTATTGGTTAACCACAGATGGACAACCAAGGGCCTTAGGGCCCAACCCAAGTACCGGCCCATTTTAACGGGCCGCGAGAGACACCCCCAAAGGGGAACTAACTGTCCCGAGGGCTCCACACACCTCAGACAGGGTGGAGTGAAGAGAGCGAGTAGTAGGCTACTTTTTAGCCTAAATTCCTACGGGAGCGAGACCTACGCGGCTGTTACCTACGGGTCCCGAAGCGAAGCGCGGGCGGTTCTCTAGTAACTCAATATAAGACCATACGACAAATAATAACTTTTGATAAAAAAAAAATCATCCAAATCGGAAGGCTCATTAGAAAGTTAGGTATAAGGTGACGACCATAGATTAAATTATACTTTTATATATCTATGGATTAATTAAATGGTTAATAATATATGGATTAAAAACCTAGCGCTAACTAACCTAGCGTTAACTAACTCAGCGTTAACTAACCTAGTGTGTGCTATGCAGACAGTACAACGCGGCGGGCGTGGCCGTGGCGTGCACCGCTTCTGGGCGCTGGTGCACCGCGAGAGCCACGCGCCCATGAACAAGCTCTTCGTCGAGATGCTCGAGGCCTGTCTGCGGTAGGCTGCCGGTAAGTGGGGAGTGGTGGGGTGCTGGTGTGGTGTGGGCGTGTAAGCTTGTGTGTGTACGAGATGACCGAAATGTTTTTGACGATCGGAGCGTAACCAGAGCGAGATGAATGATCATAAAGCATTGCGAGACAATCGTAAAACATCTCGATTTTTCAGTTCGGACACCGAGATAATCACATCTCGATTGTAAACGGACAATCGCGATTGTCTCGATAGTTGTAAGTGGTTGTGTACTCTATGGTTGTAACATCTCGCAATCGCGCATCACTACTGACAGCTGACGGATATTGTCAAACTATATGGCTGCGTTCCGTAACTCGAACAAAACGCCCAAAACGTATGAAAAAGTGTCGTTTTGGGCGTTTTGGTCGAGTTACGGAACGCAGCCTATACAAACTTGTCTTGTCATTGTCAGTCAATTGACTTGTCAACACAGACGAGGTACCTACCTAGCTTGTCAAATTGAAAAGTTGTCATCTTGTCTTGTCCTTGTCAATGAACGATAGAATAATAATCAATAATAGTGTTAAAAATCTCTGCGCTTTTAAGTTCTTCTTCTTCATTCATTACAAAAATAATTTACTCTCGTATGTACAACTTACGCTATTTATAGTAATATTTTAGGAATTGTTTATTACCAAGAAATAAGCATGGATCTTCCCGATTCATCTTGTCCTGATATTCCGGGAGATTTAGAGGATAATGATATCCAGGCAAATCGGGCGATGGTGGATGTGGAGGAGTCGGAAGTTACCGTGATAATAGATGTGGAAACGTTTCTCAGGCACATCAATGATTGCTTAGTACCGAAACTTTCTAGGAACTATGATGAAAGTGAAAATCACGTCGAGTTTTTTACTCGCAATGAAAACTTGAGAGGAAAGATGAAAATTGTAATAGACGACGTTGATAAATACGACTTCCAGGCGTCCTCTGACAATGAAGTAATGCAGGCTGATGTGATATCATGTTTGCTAATTTTACACAGAGAACTTTTATCTACTGGCCCTTGGAATACAGACAGGAGTAAGGAATATGCAAAGAAGTTAGATGAACGCTTTCACATGAACTGTATGGTCAAACTGGAGGACATATTGAAGAAAAACGATGCATGTGATAGTCAAGCCGTGTATGATAAAACATTGGATAAACTGTGTAAGAAATTGACATCCGATGATTTTAAAAAGTATCCGGCTCAGATTGAAGTTTATTGTGATCTGGTACAAAATTATAAGGTAGGTTCTTCATAATATTTTATTATAAATTATAAATATTTTATTGTGTTTGGTTGTAGTTTGTTCACTTGTTTGGTCTTGGCTGCAACCTTGGTATTAGTGATGCCCATAGACAGTGGGAACCACTTACCATCTATACTCCGTTCAGATTGGAGCTGGACAAAAGGTAAATATTGCGTTGCCCAGCAACAGTAAACAACCATGTAACACAAACTTTTCGTCGTATTATCACTATAATTATTATTTTGTATGGTAAGCGAAAAACTTAACGAAAACACGTAACACTCACTACACTAGCAATATTAACAAAACTAATATGGCTAAACACAAATTTAAACTTAAACAAACAATAAAATTAAAGAATTAAGTGCAATTAATGAATATTGAATGCGAGGACCGCTCAATTATGTACATGTAAACAAACAATTAGCCAATGGCGACCTGCCGGCCACAGACTGCCACTGTCATACACAGACTGCCACAGACTGTCAAAGATAACTTAAACTGAAGTTCTTGCTTTTGTTTTGTCGTTTAAGATCGATTTTAATTATTTTACACTATATTTACAGTGCAAATTAACACGAATTAATTATTTAAAAGAGTCCAAAACGTAAATAAAATTATTATCGTGTTTAAAAAATTATTGTAGTTCATTTTAATTTTACACATTACTGCGTGGAATGAATCGAATATAAGACGACCAAGTTGCAAAGTCAGCTGGCGTCATTATTATGGTAAGGATTTGGTAGACATTTTCTTTTATAGGTATAGACAGGCTCTTCAAAATTTACATAATTGGGAAGAAGGTTTCAAATCGCTCAACGTTTTTAAGGTTGTGGCTGCATGAGTAATTTAGTAACGAAAGCGTTAAATGATATTAGTTTTACCGCATTTTCTCGCAGTTTGAAGTATTTATCGATCGTTCCATAGTTAAATATGGATTCAGAAAAACTTTAGTGAGCAATCTAGTTTTACAATAACGCGTTTGATTCAGAAATACATGTTGGTTAGTGACAGTTAGTGAAAACCCTACAGAAGAATTTTAATGGTTTGTTTTGGTTTTGTCCAGCTCCAATCTGAACGGAGTATAGTGCTAAATATTTTAATAACAAGCAATCCTTAAATAATCATGAAGATCAAAATTGGATGATAATAATTAATGTTAATGGGTTATTTCACTTTTGTTTTGATTGTTTTACACTCTGTGTTAAATGTTATAAAAATAAACAAAATTAACTTTCAGCACTTCTACATCTTAGCTGTATCAAATCTCACACATTTATGTTAATATTTTTAAGTTAAAGGGATGATTTAGATAAAAAACTGTTTGAATTTATAAAACTTTATTAATTTCAGGATTTTGATGTGAAACTGAAGTCACTCAGGGTGTTGCCAGTCGCATTGATACTCATGGACGACTATATTGAAGCAAACAAGATGAAAGGATTGCGATGCTGTCACATTCTTCTGAAAAATCTCGTATGTCGCAATTCCAAGTATGATTCTTAACTGGGGAGACATTTAATTTTATACACTTTGTAACATGACTGTTTTGTTCCAGACCCCTAAAGACTTTGATCATGGAAATTACTATGATGTCATTTACTTAAGTATTAAAAATGCTCTCCATCATAAAGACATGAGAATAACTGAACTAACCCAAACTTGTGCTCTGGAGTTGTGCCGAATTTTTCCTTCAGATGTAAAGGTATTTTCAACGATTAAAAATTATTTGTTTATTTTCAGAGTTGATTGGTACAAATTGCCTTTTAGGCTTAAGGTTTTTTGTTTTTAGACGTTAGTTAAGGTTTTAGAAAATAAAAAAGTGGATTTATTTCATTTATTGCTTTTGTGCTGTATGTATATAGAATTGATTGGTCAGATATTATTTTATTTTGAATAATTTGTTTAGGTCGAGGCTGTCAAAAAACCATGTTTTCAGATCTGTTAACTAATTTCTGCAATACACAACATGTTTTACATTTCAGGATGATAAACTGGATGAAATGTTCACAGCCGCTTTGGAGCATTTAGGCATAGAATCTAATTTGTACAGGAAGGCAGCATTTTTTAAGTATACTAAGAAAATTATGGAAATGCTTGAAATTAAATTTTTGGGAAAAAGTATCTTCAAGACAATCATATGTGACACCATTGAAAACTGTTTGAATGACTCTGTCGCTACTATACTGCTGATTCCATGTTTGGAGGTAATTAAAAATATATGTTTCAATGCATGGCTTGTTTGAAAGTGACAACATTCATTTACTGTTTTAGCGTATTGTAAATTTTCCACTCAATATATTGTAGGTACATAGTGCATTCATATACAATGATTCACAATTAAGACTATGAAAATAAAGCAATTTATTCATAAAAAATATTTAACTTACAGTGCCTGGAAGTTTGGATTAATTACTGCTGGCCTGTTTGGAAGCTGCCTGTAGACTTCAAGTTGTTGTGTGCCCTGTTGAAATACTACAGCAAGTGCAATACAGGCGAGGGTGGTTTGCTAGCACAGAAACTAATTGTGACGCTTGTGTCACTGTGTTCTCCTGAAGAGCAGAAACTATTCACAGCTCTGCTTGAGAGCAAAGAGGGAGGTCGAAACTCTACGATGAGCGGCTTAAAAAAAGATATTGGTGTCAACACCAATTTAGACTAAGATGTCACTGCATAGTGAAGTGACATTAAATTGTCTGCTTGTTGTCGAATTTGCATTGTGAACAAAAGTGAAAATCATCCAGGCAATTCAGCAAAGATTGGACCTGTTTGACTATGTAATCATAGGTCTAATTATGTTAGGTCATCATTAAACATACTATAAATTTGTATTGTCTTAGTAAACCTGAGTACACAGGCCTTGATTGTGTAATCACAGGTCTAAGTAAATAAGTTTATAATCACTACATAGTATAAAACAAAGTCGCTTTCTCTGTCCCTATGTCCCTTTGTATGCTGAAATCTTTAAAACTACGCAACGGATTTTGATGCGGTTTTTTTAATAGATAGAGTGATTCAAGAGGAAGGTTTATATGTATAATAACATCCATTAAATAGTGGAGAAATACTGTTATTTTTGAGGTTTCTAATGTGATGTCGTTAATTATCAATTTTTTTCCGCTTACATTACAAACGCAGGCTGAACCCTACGAGATTTATCAAAATAATGTACTAATTATTTGTACACATTGAAAAGGTCTACAGAAAACTCCGCGATGGTATATGTCTATCTCCTATGGATATCCCACAATAAAAAATTTTTGTCATTTACTTTTTACGACAAATAATGGCTAATTTCCGAAGCGATTTTAACCAATACAGCATTAATCCTTATCCAATTAAATAGCTTAAATACATTGTTGATTTAATATAGATCTATATGGTCCTTTACAGAACAAGATTTAAATGAATATTTTCGAAGATATTACAGATTTAAAATTGCGGTACGTAGCGCTTGCGGCGGGGCGGTACTGAGTGACATAGGCTATATTATGTTATACCCGTGCGAAGCCAGAGCGGGCCGCTATGTTTTTGTATACAACGTTCACAGTTTTTCTGTAGTGTATATTTAGTATCAGCATTGCACCCGTGCGAAGCCGGGGCGGGTCGCTAAGTATATTATATTATAACTTTGTACTGTCTTAATGAAGCAAAGCTCTATGCTTGCGGGAAATGAAAGTGGCGCGCCATATTTAATAAAAAAATTGATGTATAAATAATGAGTACTGTGTTCAGTAAAGTACCAATATCTATTATAATGGCATGGCACAAGATTTTCATCATAAAAGTTCATTCACATATTATAAGTAACCATGAAGTGCCCAAGAATTTGTGTAGAAATATGCTCATTAATGGTTTTCTCAACATTGTGAAAGAAACACATAAGACAAGCACAATCTATTTTAGAGGGGGGGTATACTAGAACGACAGAAATGTATGTATGAGTGTAAAAATAGTGTCATGTGCACAGTGCATCTCAAGTCTCAATGTGTATGTCTGCTCTGGAATAGTAGATTGTATGACAAGGGTGCAAAGTAATATTTTTTCGGCGAGGGCGTTTTTTGAATCCAGAGCGAAGTGAGGGATTCTAGAGTAGAATCCCGAGCGTAGCGAGGGATTCTTTAGTAGAATCCCGAACGTAGCGAGGGATTCAAAGTACGTCGCCCGAGCCAAAAATATACTTGCACCCGAGTGATACACTCTACTTTTCATCACCCACTATGAGAAAATAATATATATATATATATATATATATATATATATATATAATTAGAACTGACTGTTGATTTAAGCATTGAGTAGATACTCCAAAGGGTGGAAGGTTTTTTTAGTTTTGGCTAAGTTCTGGAAGTACGCCAAAAACACAGTTTCTGAAAAATTCTTGGCGCCTCTTGCATTTCTCCATTCCAAAAAATTATCATAGGCTTTCAAATATTTTTCCCGGGATTTCGCAGGTAATAAACTATTCATCACATTACTCGCTTCAGTTTTTATACTATCAGGAGGATACTTTCACTATCGTTGGAAGAACTCATTTTTTCAAAACAAAACAAAATTTCTGACAATACGTAAAAATGCACGAAAACGCGGGAAATAGTTCGAGCGATCTTAATTTGATTTCTTTTTTTATTATTCAGCTGGCGGGGCCCTCGCGTCGAACCAGACATTCTTTATTCAAACAATATTTGTGTTCGATTTCTTTAGCGCAAAATACTAAAATGTTCTAAATTCAAAATAGGACGGAAAAGATCTAGCCGGCAGGAAAAGTTGTATGAAAATTCATTCCGGCCCGCTGAATAGAAAACAGCAACTTTGGAACCCCTTATGTCCGAACCAAGTCGTCTTTTTCGAATAGGGGTGATGAAAAATGCATTGTATTTTTATATTCAAATGACATGTATTTAATACATACTTTTGAAAATAGTTTGATGTTTTATAAGATTTTGCCTTGTCTATTAGGAACTTAATTACCTAGGACTTAACAATTATAGTTATCCCACCGTGGGATGTTTGATACAAACTACACTATACATTTAGTGTGGTCTAATTTATTATGGTTGATGATAAGATTTTAAAGTCTTGAATGAGCGGTATTTGAAAATAGGAATGAAATGTAGTGGCAAGCGAAAACAGAAAATCATTTTACAAGATAAAACTTTCTTCTTACTATTTATATTTAGACATTTTGATTGTATTCTGATAAACAAGATTGATAAATTTGATTTGATTGTTAAATGATCTGTATTTCTTAATCATCTAGAAATAGTCATAGTACCAATGTAATGTCAGTAATATTATGATAATAAACAAAGCTGATACAAAGTAATTATACCTTAACTTATTGCATTCTTAGGCAAATAAAATATTTGCAACACAATGGTGTCTTTTTTAAAATCCCATGTTAAATTATTGTGGAAAAATTATCTAATCCTATTTAATACTACTTTTCAATGACACAATCATTGACCCAAGGAACATAATTTCGAGGCGGTTTTAAAATTATTGGTTATAGTATGCTTTGCTCGTAAGAAATGTACCGCTTATGCGGGCTACAGACCTTCAGTTTTAACTGCACAGTTTTAACTGTACAGTCGAACTGTACAGTTAAAACTGACGTGTGTAGGCAAAACTGAAAACTGTACAGTTGAACTGACGATCTAATCGAAATATCATTAGATAAAACTGCGCAGTTAAAACTGTACAGTTAAAACTGAAGGTGTGTAGCAAAAAAACTGTACAGTTCGTCAGTTTTACCCAAGCATCGTTGGAATGAGCACACGTTTCTGTTGCGTTCTGGATTAAAATTATTAATCTATATTTTTAACCGACTTCAAAAAAGAAGGAGGTTCTCAATTCCACCGTATATATGCTTTTTTTATGTACGTTCAGCGATATTTCGTCGTTTATGGACCGATTTTGATAATTCTTTTTTTGTTGTAAAGTAGATATGCGCAGTGGGTTCCCCTGATAAGGATACCAGGATCTGATGATGGCATCTCAGAGAAATCGAGGGGAACTTTCGAAAATTGTATGGAAAACTAGTGTGTTTGTTCATGTTATCGTAAGTACATTATAGCGCTACCATTTCATGAAGATCTGGAGTCGATCTGATGAAGCCGAAGACAGTCGAGGGAACTCCTCAACGATTTACTGCAGTTATCTAGTGTTTGGGCTTAATTAATTTGTAGTGACGAGAACTTTACACTTAGATGTTGAATTGAGCGCCATCTGGCGAGTAGTTTTTGAGTTATCTCTACTTATCAAGATTGAAGTCGGTTATTTTTTTTTTGTAAAAAGCAATTATTGGTATACAGATTAATACCCCCACTATATCAAAAATGAATAATTATATAAATGATGTATAGGGTCTTTCATTAAGTGCGCGTAGATTTTAAAATTGAATAAAACAAGTTCTACATGAGATATCAATAAGATTTTATGTTTACTTGAGAGCCTCATCAATGCCATTTTGAGTGAAATAAAATATGATAATATGGACAGCGAAGACGCCACACAGCTCAAGACACAATCGACATTCTGCACGAGCGGTTTCAGGGCTTGGTTATCTCGTGCCGAGGCGACGTGAATTGGCCACCAAGATCTTGTGACCCCTTTAGACGTGGCGATGTAGCACTTCTCATAACAGTATTTTGTTTCATTATTTTAGGTGTGACTAAATCAAGCAGATGCAAGTACGTTTTTTCATCCATTCTTAAATAGTTATTATAGTCTTTTGGAGTAATCCTGAGCTCTTCCAGTAAATTATTATGCGTATATTGTTTTCTTTTTAATAACCAATGTTTACACCACATTTTCTTTGTTCTTTGTCTTCTTTTTTTCAAAATGCATAATAGTCCAACAATTGCCACAGCGTCATCCGGTGAAGCCATTTCAACGTGTTACTTCGAGTGGAAATAGATCACAACTGATAAAACTGAACGTGTGTAGACACTAGGAACGTCAGTTAAAACTGTACAGTTCGACTGTACAGTTAAAACTGTGCAGTTAAAACTGAAGGTCTGTAGCCCGCATTATAGCACGGGCACGGCGCGGCGGCGGCCTGCGTCGATCCTTTCGATCGGATCCTTGCGGAAACCGGCAACTTTAAAAACCGGGTTTCGAGTTGCGGCAATCGTCAACAGTTTTCAGTTGCCGCAATTAGCAACTTTTATATATTATACCGGTTTTTAAAGTTGCCGATTTCCGCAACTGTCAATCGCAAATCAATCAATCAAGTTGCTCCTAAAATGCTATAAAATTGCCGCAACCGTTAACGTTGTAGCAACTATCAACTTTTACAGGAAACTTTTAAAAAGTTGATAGTTGCCTCAACTCGAGTTGCTCCGTGGGCAAAGCGCCTTTGATCGAAAAAGTTAGCATCTGCGGGTATGTTCGGTGATTGGATGGGTGACTGCTATTAGCAAACTTTCTAAGAGCACTTTCGTGCTTCGGAGGGCACGTTAAGCCGTCGGTCCCGGTTTTTATCGATAGTTATGCATCTTCCCACACTGGGTTGGTTACTAACTTCTCCACCAATCCTCATTGGAGCAGCATGATGGAGTATGCTGTAGGCCTCCTCCATAATTGAGGAGAGACCCGTGTTCAGCAGTGACCTATAAAAAGGGTGTAGGCACTGTAGCCATAAGAAATAAAAGAAACTTTATATTGTTAATATAAAACTTTATTGTACATCTGTTATAAGTATCACATGATTCAACCCAAGAACTGGAACACTTGATCGTTAGTATGTGGGCAAGTTGCCGAGCACTCAGAAGTCGAACGTCTGAACTTTGAAGTGTGTGGGCAATTTGTCGAGCACTCAGAAGTCGAACGTCTGATCGTTGAAGTGTGTGGGCAAGTTGCCGAGCACTCAGAAGTCAAACGTCTGATCGTTGAAGTGTGTGGGCAATTTGTCGAGCACTCAGAAGTCGAACGTCTGACCATTAAAGTGTGTGGGCAAGTTGTCGAGCACTCAGAAGTCGAACGTCTGATGGTTGAAGTGCGCGGGCAGGTTGTCTAGCACGTCTCGCAGCGCCCGCAGCTTGTCCCGCGCCGCCTCGCGCCGCCACAGCGCCGCGCACTCCGTGTTCACGCACGCCGCCGCCTGCGCGTGACCGCTGCATGACGCGCAGATCTGGAAATGGCATTTACATTTTTAAACAATAGGTACGTGCTTTAGTATAGGTATTTACTGAATTTTTTTTTTAATTTAATTTATTACTCAATGATTAAGTTATAGCATACAAATAAGTGTTGTTTGCCTACAACAATAATGAAATTAAACCAGCAATTAAATTAAAATAAATAGCAAAACTTGTAAATCTCTATCTTTCCACGACGTTTACTAAAATCAACTTAAGTGATAATTAATATTAATACAACTGAAAATTACAGAATGCGTGCAGGATTCGAAGAAAGATCGCACACAGCAAGTAATAGTCTAGCTGCAAGGCTGTCAGTGGTTCATCATACACATAAATCAGTTGGAACTTTTTACTTCAACATAAAATAGGTGTACATCATAGCGTTGCGGTTGTGTGCGAAAGCGTTCCCGGAACTCAGCCGTAAAGCAGCGAACACCATGGGGTTTTAGTCGGTGGAAAACCAGTCCGACATAACCATAATTTCCCGAGGTACAATGGTATCCATAAGGATTACCCCACGTAAAAAAGGTGTACCTCATAGCAGTAATGTAGATGTGTGGTGAGTCGCGACGCGCGCGCCGCCAGCGCCGCCATCGCCGCCGCCGGCCGCGCCGCGCACGCCGCGCACAACGACCGCGCCCCTGCGGATTGTAGATAAATTTAAATATACATTGCTGCACAAGCATTGTCCCACTCCAGGATTCGCTATATCGAGGATGCTATGGACTACAAACAAAGCTTAAAAGTACCTACATAGATGACTTTTAATTCATTGCATTATACATTGTGTCATGATCTATTTATTGATTGTCACATTCACAAAACTTGCTGACTAGTACAAGAAAGTCAATTAATTAATTGGAATTTGAATTGAATTAGATAATTGGAATCACACGACAACCACGAGCTTTCGAATGTAAAAAGTATTATCAAAAATCGATTCATATAAAAATAATTGTAAAATTAAAAAAGGTCAATTTTAGGCCAAAAATTTTAGGCCAAAAATTTTAGGCCTTTCATAATTTTGAAAAAGAGCTAATATTTTTTAAACAGCTGGCCCAATTTCCAGGCACAGCTAAGAACCATTGCGATAAATACGGCTTAATTTTTTTACGTTACACTTAAAATTAAATCACCTCTGGCCCCACAGGTGGCGCAGCGCCCGCGCTGCATGTACCGCGCGATGCCACCCGCGCCCCCCGCAGCCCCCGCGGTCCCTGCGCCTTCGCCCGCCGCCGCCTCGCGACTCCAGCCCATTTCGTTCCACCTGCCACAATACAATAGTATGTTAACATTCACCTGTACTAAGTAGGGGAAACTAAGATGTACCGACCGTTTTCAAAGGAGTCATTAAAACGCTTCAGAATCAAATGAGTACCGAGTGAAAATTTCTATGATACAAGTTATTGAAAAATTAGTTAACCTCACCACATTTAGTAACGACAGGATTTAAAACAAGCAACGACTTAACATAAAAATTTGGATTTAAATGTCAAAATTTTTGAGACATTGTCAATAGAAAACACCCTTTGTACATAACTATCCATTACCACTTAAACACGTCGACGCCCACCAGCGACAGACAGCGATGCAGCGGCGGCAGTAACACCCTTGCGGCGTAGTAGCCGGCGTGCGGCGGCGCGGGCGCAGCCAACAGCTCGGCCGGCGCGCGCGCCAGCCGCACCAGCGCCGTGCCCGGTGCGCCTGCGCAGACTATCCACGACACGCGCTCGCCGGTGCGCGGGGCGGCGCGCGCGTCGCGGGATACGAGGCGTCTGGAACGTTATAGCGATTGCTATTCTCTAGTACCTTCGATTAATAACACCATATAGATTATGGCTGTCGGGTTAGTGCTACAGAACCGTCTATAAAAATAAGATCCCACTTCAAATTTTAGGTCTTTATTTTTTGTTGTGTGTTAGCTCAGAACTTCGTACACATACAGATTTTGATAATTTTTTTAAGTTCAAAGCTAGTGATTGCCATCTGGTGTCATTCACTTCACATTTGAGCTACCTGTGATGGAGTAGTTTTTGAGTTAACTCTACATGTCGATTTTGAAATAAACACTAACTTAGCGATCTCATGCGGCGGCGCGGCGGCCCCGGGCCGGTAGCCGTGGGGCCCGTGGTACTCGCGCGTGAAGGCCAGCTCGGGCGGCGGCAGCGCGCCCCCCGCCAGCCGCGCCAGCTGTGACGTCACCAGCCGCTTCACACGCGACACGTCGCCCGTGCTGAACAGCTCGCATAGGGATTGTTGTAGTAACTGCAACAAACACGTCACCATTCATTCATTTGTAAACAGGACGCCGACTCGTCCTCCAGGGCCCCGATTCTCCTGGCCCCGATTCTGCTAATTTATAAATGGATAAATTGGGTCTCAATTGAATTGTTTGACAAATTTTGTATGGAGTATGTGTCAAATTATTGAATCGAGCTGCAATTGAAGCATTTATAAATTAGCAGAATAAAGGCCCAGATATAAGAACCTCCTTTCAATTGCGCCGTCATATCTAATATCTTTAAACGAGCAATTCTTGTATATTTATTTATTTATTTTCACGATCTCGGAAACGGCTGCAAAGATTTTCATGAAAGTTACAGATTAGGGGGTTTTCGGCTCAAGGAATCGATTTATCAAGGTCCCAGGTTCGAGAAAAGCTCGGTTCCCGAGATAAAGAGATTTTAAAAACATCATACTGACGCCATCTATGAAACATTAGGATACCTTCTTTGAGGTACTGTTTGTAAACATCATACTGACCTGGAGCACTGGTGTCTTTGGGAAAGTTGTAGGTCTGGTTGAGACCTACATTTCCAATGACAGCTGTCAAACTTCGAACCGAGATATCCCGGCAACGGCTGCTTCTGGAGCACTGGTGTCTTTGGGAAAGTTGTAGGTCTGGTTGAGATCTACATTTCGGATGACAGCTGTCAAACTTCGAACCGAGATATCCCGGCAACGGCTGCTCCTGGAGCACTGGTGTCTTTGGGAAAGTTGTAGGTCTCGTCAAGACCTACATTTCCAATGACAGCTGTCAAACTTCGAACCGAGATATCCCGGCAACGGCTGCTCCTGGAGCACTGGTGTCTTTGGGAAAGTTGTAGGTCTGGTTGAGACCTACATTTCCAATGACAGCTGTCAAACTTCGAACCGAGATATCCCGGCAACGGCTGCTCCTGGAGCACTGGTGTCTTTGGGAAAGTTGTAGGTCTCGTCGAGACCTACATTTCCAATGACAGCTGTCAAACTTCGAACCGAGATATCCCGGCAACGGCTGCTCCTGGAGCACTGGTGTCTTTGGGAAAGTTGTAGGTCTGGTTGAGACCTACATTTCCAATGACAGCTGTCAAACTTCGAACCGAGATATCCCGGCAACGGCTGCTCCTGGAGCACTGGTGTCTTTGGGAAAGTTGTAGGTCTCGTCAAGACCTACATTTCCAATGACAGCTGTCAAACTTCGAACCGAGATATCCCGGCAACGGCTGCTCCTGGAGCACTGGTGTCTTTGGGAAAGTTGTAGGTCTCGTCAAGACCTACATTTCCAATGACAGCTGTCAAACTTCGAACGGAGATATCCCGGCAACGGCTGCTCCTGGAGCACTGGTGTCTTTGGGAAAGTTGTAGGTCTGGTTGAGACCTACATTTCCAATGACAGCTGTCAAACTTCGAACCGAGATATCCCGGCAACGGCTGCTCCTGGAGCACTGGTGTCTTTGGGAAAGTTGTAGGTCTCGTCAAGACCTACATTTCCAATGACAGCTGTCAAACTTCGAACCGAGATATCCCGGCAACGGCTGCTCCTGGAGCACTGGTGTCTTTGGGAAAGTTGTAGGTCTGGTTGAGACCTACATTTCCAATGACAGCTGTCAAACTTCGAACCGAGATATCCCGGCAACGGCTGCTCCTGGAGCACTGGTGTCTTTGGGAAAGTTGTAGGTCTCGTCAAGACCTACATTTCCAATGACAGCTGTCAAACTTCGAACCGAGATATCCCGGCAACGGCTGCTCCTGGAGCACTGGTGTCTTTGGGAAAGTTGTAGGTCTGGTTGAGACCTACATTTCCAATGACAGCTGTCAAACTTCGAACCGAGATATCCCGGCAACGGCTGCTCCTGGAGCACTGGTGTCTTTGGGAAAGTTGTAGGTCTCGTCAAGACCTACATTTCCAATGACAGCTGTCAAACTTCGAACCGAGATATCCCGGCAACGGCTGCTCCTGGAGCACTGGTGTCTTTGGGAAAGTTGTAGGTCTCGTCAAGACCTACATTTCCAATGACAGCTGTCAAACTTCGAACGGAGATATCCCGGCAACGGCTGCTCCTGGAGCACTGGTGTCTTTGGGAAAGTTGTAGGTCTGGTTGAGACCTACATTTCGGATGACAGCTGTCAAAATTATTAACGTTGAATATTTATTATTAATGATGCCAAAGAAGTATAACTTCTTACGTGCGTACATAAGTACACGCAATTCTTTTTAAACTCATATTATGTCGGAAAGATCGAAGAACATTATTCATATTTTATCAGTATGCGATTCATACTAAATATAATTTTCAACCGAGCAAAGCTCGGTCAACCAGGTACTTTCTTTATAAAGTTATTGGTAAATATAACAGACTTAAAGTAATCAAAGACGTTTGCCAAATATTATGTGCTACCAACTAAGCACTGTTAAAGCCGACAAACGATAGACGAGCGACTAGACTGCCAGATAGTGGGCATCGTCGCCCTTGTGCATCAGTAGCAACAGGGAATACAAACCCAATCCTATGCTGACCCACCAGGGTATCGTAAGAGGTAGCGAGAGCTCTCCAACGTGGTAGTAGACGCTGGAGAGCTTTCGTCACTGAAGCCCTCTTAGCTACTAACTCCCACTCAAATCACCTATAAAACGGTTGTCATGTTCCAACTGGGAGCTTATGAGTCAATACTTTCTTACTACTGTCCATGCCCAACGGTGACCACTACCTACTATATACCTGCTACCAAACGGTTTGTTACAATTTCTCTTAATAAAATACATAAAGTGGAGCAGTAACCTTAACCCCGGCGGGGCAGCCGTCGCGGCGCACGGTCTCGATGCCCTTGGCCTCGTACACCGGCTGCGTCTGCTCCGCGCTCTCGTACATGTAGCCCACGTAGCGCTTCTTCGTCTGCAGTATGCACGGTTGGTATACCTGCGCAAGTAAATAAAAACGACAAAAAATATAAGTTGTTAGATAGGATAGCTATGCAGTCCACATGGGTAAGTTATGACTTTCATATTAGTGTTTTTGAATGATCTCAAACCGCCTAAATATCATACACTGTTACATACAATGTTACACCTCTTAAAAAAATTGTCTTCGTCAACGCCAACGTACCTAACGGTGATGACTTTGGAAGTTGGTATCAGAATAGTTAGTGATGCAGTCATATCGGCGTGACCATTGTATTACGCCTTACCCAATACTCCGGTTTCCCATGTAACACCTTTTAAAAATAGAACAAATATGCAAATGTATCGGTAAATCAACAAAGCCAAACCTTCTCGAGCTTCAGAGCGACGGGCTCGGGATTGTCGGCGGTGACGGCGTCGGCGATGGCCTGGCCGACGCGGAAGGCGCGCGCGCGCGACGCGCCCGCCACCCGCACGAACATCGAGTCCGTGTCGCCGTACACCACCTGCACAACAATTATTATTAACTAGCTTTTGCCAGCGGCTTCGCCCGCGTGAATTTCGTTTAAACTTCACCCCTTTACATTACTTTAAGTGTCATAAACGTAAGAGTAGATAAAATATAGGTATATAGTATATACTTAATCAGAAAGCTTCGAACTGCTAAGCTATTGGGAGTTACACGTGTTATTGTGAGTCAACCATAAAAGATAGACATATGCTGTCGTGGAATATTTTTTACATAATTTTAAGGAGAACATTTCCGTCATACATGATTTCTGTGTAGCTTTAACCATTAAGGTTGCACACGCGACGGAAGCTTAAAAAATGGAGTAACTTCTCCCGTTTCCCCAACATTTCCCTTCACTGCTCTGCTCCTATTGATTGTAGCGTGATGAAAAGTATACTATAACCAGCGCGGGAGTATGAAAAATAATTGTACCAAGTTTCTTTAAAATCCGTCGAGTAGTTTTTGTTTCTATAACGGTTATACATCAGACAGACAGACAGACAGACAAAAATTTTACTGATTGCATTTTTGGCATCAGTATCGATCCCTAATCACCCCCTGATAGTTATTTTGGAAATATATTTAATGTACAGAATTGACCTCCCTACAGATTTATTATAAGTATAGATTAATGCTACAATCCTTACCATAGAACACATTTCGTTCACCCCGTCCCCTCTTAACATGTGGCGTAATAGGGATACTGACTAATTTTGGGAAAGTGTTTAAATCGACGTATAATTACTTAATATAGTCCAAAATATTGATAAAATTTTTCAAACCACTAAATTTAATAAAAGAAAATTATTTAAAATTTCATTTTGAATTTCGCGCCAAAACACCGATTTCGATGTCGTGCCCTCGATGACGTCACTCTTTCCAAACCGCGTTCCGTAACTTGACCAAAACGACGCTTCTTTTATTGAAATTTGAACGTGTTTGCCGTACTGTACCTTAGCGTTCCACTCGGCGTTCCGGCGCACGAGCGCGATGGCCCGCTCGAGCGTCTCGCGGCCCTTGGCCACCACGCTGTCGCCCACCTCCACGCACGGCATGCGCCCGCTGAAGTTGGCCGCCGTGTAGCCGTACGTCACGTTCGCGATTAGCTTCAGACCTGGTCAAGAGTAGAGAAATGTAATCATAGCTAAAGGCCCGGGAATATTCCGCGAGCGCCTTAAGAGATAAGGTAGTTTGAGAGTTCTCGGCGGGCATTTTCGTGCCTCTGGATGTAAACGTAATCCGTAATCAAGATTACATTGTGGCGTCAGATAGAATTGTAATTTGTAATGATTTGTCCATCTTTTTTCAACAGATTTGCACAAGTTGAGTTTTTTAAATAGTGTTAATGTTTTGTGTCGGCATTTGAGTTTCTAATGCCATTCAATTAACCTGTTGACTTTATTTAGACTGAAGTTTAGCTTCAGAATTTAGTTTTTCAGGATTTTACAATAGTCAAAGCCACAGAAAAGCTGAGGAACAAACGCTGTAGAAGTAATATTACCTAATTGCCTAGAATGCATGGCCTTTTTGACTCCTTCATCGGTCTGTAGCTTCATGCCCTTCTTGACGGCCTGCCGCGCGGCTAAGATCCTTCGTAGTAAAGCCGGCAGCACGCCGCGCCGCACGGCCGGCCGCACGAAGCCCACGCCCACCGGCGACCAGTGGATCAGCCCCGCCGACTGCAGGGCTTCCAACTTGGCCTTCGGTATCTTCAGACGCCATGCTCCGAACTCGTAATGAGAGTCCCTGGTGATTAATTTTGTATGTGGCCTTATTCTGTTGTGTCCTTGCTATGGTGTACAATAAAGCGTATTATTATTATGTGTTATATAATGACTATTTAACAGAATAAAGCTATCTGTAGTGTAGTGTAGTGTATCTGTTGTATGTAGTGTAGACAGTCTTGGCTTGTTGATATAGTTGATTGGAATACTTAGTGTTCTTTTACGACTCAATCTATTGTGTAGTTTGAACTAAAAAGATCTAATCAAGTTAACTAAACTAACAAAATAAAATTAAGTATGTTTCCAATTATTACTGGATCAATGAAAACTTCTTAAAACAAACCTAATAATAATTTAAGCGCACTTACCCACTGATATTTTGCACGCGACCCACACAAGTGGAGAAGCAGTAATTGTACGCAATCATCATCGAAGGGTACAGACTTTGAAAATCCAGCACTATCACAGGGTCGGTGTAAAATCGGGACTCTGAAACAAAAATGATCAACAAATTGGTTGGTATACTATCCGGCACGTAACTTGGCAAGGTTTTGACGTAGTGGGGATAAGTTCGCGCATCGTGTACTTAGTGGAACAAAAAAGTGGTCACTTTTATTACTTGTCATTATTCTATGGTTACTGCCATCAATTATTGTTAATCATGTCAATTTATAAGAAAGTTAAAGGAAGGGAAGGAATAAGTGAAGATTATTTAGAGTTATAAATAAAATAAATGCATTTGAAAGTAATTTTTTTTATTAAATAAATGTTTTAACATTTATTATCTGAAAGTGACGACGACACTTAATCATCCTCACTATCAGATAATAAATATGCTACCCTTGGCACAATTACAATTTACAATAACAAAGGGGACAACTTTCGTGGCCGCAAGTGTATTCCGGGGCGAACGAAACGTAGATGCGGTGCGGGAGGCAAGGGTCGACTGACGCACCAATGGCGCGCTCGGATCGGCGCTACGTCATACCCCGCGTCCCGCTTCACCACCTACGACACCTAAAAAATGACTTCTGCGCATCTAACGACTCTTGCCAACTTACGTGCCGGATAGTATACCTACTTAATGTTGCATCTAAAGGGTTTCAAGGCGGGTCAATGAATGAGATTGGTGGATGTCAAACGCATCCTTAACGTAGCTTAACTTAGCTCTTTTAATTAAAAAGGCATCCTTAGGTCTCATCAGTCTATCATCCACCTTACACACCTTACCTTACCTTACCACCACATTACCTGGTTCAAATATAAGCGGCAGGCACTCAGGCGCGCGCATGGCGGCGCGCTGGCGGACCGTGGGCGACAGCGCCACCAGGTTGAGCGGCCGCGCCGCGCGCAGCATCAGCGACTCCACGCGGAACTGCGAGCCTCTGGACAGGACTTCCCACCATTGCAGGCCAAACAGCCTCGCCAGCTCTGAAGTGCGATCTGGATAACATTTTAAAATTGATTATTATGCTTTGAAACATTTTTAAGTAGAAATTAAACATAAAGGAATTAAAACAATATAGAAAATTTTCAAATTAAAAAAAAATAACTTATGTTTAAATTATTGCAAGTAATTACCGATTAGATAGACACATGCGCTTGAATAATAAACTATGAATAAAAATATTACAAATTACAAAAAAAAAGTTATCTGCAAAGTTCTGCAATTTTAATAAATATTAAAAGTAATACTTATACTTGCGTTTGATTACAAAAATACTTACTAATAATATCAAGCTTTTCCAACATTCGCACTGTTCCAGACAGTTTAGTTAAGTAGTATTCCACGGTAATCCATCTCTGCATTCGGGATTCATTGTCCCACCACTCCCACAACTGCTTATAGCTATACTTCGGTACCCTTTCCTTCAAAATCTCATACATACAACTCTCAAAGCTATAGCTGGAAAGGGCCAACTCGTGACGAAATAATCGCCACACATTGAATGTTATCCGTCCTATGATTCTTCCTTCAAATTCATTATCATCTGGTTTCCAACGCTTTTGACGATACTTTTCTGTTATTCTTGATATATCTTTAATTATTTCTAAACCTAACGCTTGTGCTCTTTCTAAAACGTAGCCCCATGAATTCATTTCTATTTCGTACCCGCACATAATGTCGGGATCGTGTTCTTGAACTAATTTTACGAGTTCCTCTAACATCTTAGTTTCGTTACTCGCGTACGACACACGGGAATCGAAGATACACCTGTCTAGCACTCTAGGCAGGTCCATATCATCTATTGCCAGAATTAGAGTCAAGTTTCTGTTAATAGCATGATCAGAAGGGCAATTATTTGTAATTGTGATAAACATGGCTTGAATCGCATCGAAGGACGGATCAGGGTTTAAATCGCCTCTCACTGATGTGTGCACTTCAACAAGCATTAAAGTGAGAAAATCCACCTTAAATAAAAAGATAATAATGATAAGTGGTAACATGTATCGTTTGGTTTTTTAATACGGTAATAAAAAATAAGATAGTTTACTTTTGATACTTAATTTCTGATTATAATTCTAAGATATTCGTGATTAAGTAATCACTAACAACAACAAAACATTTACCTCCACGGTCGGTGCATCAATTGAGCAGTCCTTTTGACTAGCACTGTTTCCAAAGCAAAGAAACGACCCATCAGGTTGCATTGTGACTTGTAGGGAACTATTTAAATTACTTTTTTCCTGAAATATAAATATATTTCGTTAAAACCTATGTTTATCAGTAAGGTAGTTTAAAATTGTACTATTTCTTTCTAATTTAATACTTACCTTATCGGTTGATTCTAAGCTTAAACTACTATTAATTTGATCTTCATTTAATCCTATCGCTTGAGAACTTTCCAAATCATCTATTGCATTGCTTATTTCCTTAATATCTAAATTGCTATTATCTGCACATTTTGAGCTACTTTCTGGTTTTTGTTCGAGATATTTTAAAACTTCTCGAGTAGTTGGGGCACGCCTTATGGGTTTTAAAATATACTCTTTATTACTGGCTAATAATTTTATTAATTCACCTGGCTTAGCCGAATCTCCCAATATCTCATTTGTCTGTAAAAACAATAATTGACGCCATTCTTCGATACTGATTGTGTCGAGCACTTTCTCAAATGGCTTTTGATCTCTTGCAAGTCGACTGTTCACTTTTAATATTAACTGTCCTAACTCAATTTTATGACCAACATCCCTGTGATTTGAATAATATGGTTCTGGATATTTATTGTGTGGAATTAAATATTTATCTAACGTAGATATGACATAGTTTGTACTTGGAGGCCTTAGTTTAGGAGTAAATACTTTAATGTCATTCGTCGCGCTCTGTGTCGTCTTGAGTTGATATCCACTTTGTACTTCATCTGTATGATCACTACAATTATTAAGAGTATTACTGATTTTATTTTCACATTTCATTGCTGAACTTGATGTATCCAAGCTATCCGACACGCCGTCAATGGGTATTTTATCACCCCCGACCTCTTCAATTGAACAGTCAAATAGTTTCGATGCGTTATAAAAACTTTCTATTCCTAAATTTTCATTTTCGGGAGAGGAATCAAACGAATCGCTCAGAAAAGCACATGGTGAAGTATTATTATTTTTAGTTATGTTCCTGTTTGATGGCCCAGGAATTGGTTCATATTGGTTTTGTAAATCATATGACGTGGCAGGTCCTTCAAAAGGATTCGTTTTACTTGGATTATGCATCAAATTAAGAACAGAATCAATTTTTGGTGATTTTTGCTGTTTGTAACAAATTTTGTTCAAAGTAATTGATTTGTAGTCTGTTTCATCATTTACTGATGTGTCTATGATATTTACTGAATCATTTAATTCATCTTGATTTTCTTCAACTTCTTTTATATTTATGATTTTATCGCCACTAGGCATATTTTCACACGCACCACTTATTGCCTCATTTACGATGCTTAATTTCGTTTCATTCATATCATTCTGCGTTAAAATACTTGTATCTGTATTTTTACCATCAGACACATTTATTTTACTCAACTCCATATCGGTTTCAGAAGTGGTAGTACTTTTGAGCTTCAAGTCACTCTTTTTCTTACTCTTAGGCTTGGACAAACCAAGCTTAAATGATCTCATTTTACGTTTTTTAACTTTTCTAACGGCTGTAACATAAAAATGAATATTATGAATAATACGTCTTTTGTTGAATGTTTAATATAACTATAATTATATTATTTTCTTACGTTCTTCGTCACAAGTTCCATCTAACTGTGGTATACTGACGCCATCCCAAAATGAGTCATCCCATGACAGTGTATCTTTATTATCATCATTACTGTAATCAAAAGCTGCAAAATCTTAAATTGAAAATTTATAGACACTAAGAAACATATTATTTTAGTGAAATAAAGCAGTAAGCATCATACCATTTTGAAGGCTCTAAACATATTGTCTCTTCATTAAATATCTGAGAGTATTCTTCATTATCTAATTCTGTTATGTCTTCTTCATCTGCATTGGCAGGGGTTCCCATTATGCTATCTTCTTCAATGGGTTTTTCATCTAAATCTTGTAACATATCCACCAGCTCTAAGTCTTCTGAATCCACTGTAAAGTCAAATTTTAGTTTTGATTTTTGTAAATGCAGCAAAAATATATTTAGGGATTAAATAACTACAAAAATACTAACATGGGACTTGGCTATAATGTAAAGCAAAACTACTATTCAACGCTATATTTTCATCCACTAATGTATTATCAATATCATCAATACTTTCATCATTACTGTTAAATAAAGTCCTATTTGTACTAAAATTCAATGTATTTTCTTGTATATGTGTGTTTACATCAGTAGCATTGAATAACTGGGAACCATCAATACTTTCAGCTGGATAATTTATTATTTCTATATTTTTAATGTTTTGGTCATCAATATTTACAGGTTTATCTATCAGATCTGACATCTTCATTACAAACATTTTTTCAAAACGATAATGTGATTCTGTGTCTTCAGTATTTATTCTGCCTTGTGAAAGAGATTTTGAAGCCATTGTTGCATTTAATTGTCTCCGCCTTTCTTTTTCTTGGTTCCATACTTCTTCTAATCCAGGATTTTCTATACCATCCCCTTTGCCTACTCTTTGTCTATTAATAATATGACATGCAAGACAATCGACTTCATAGAAGCAGACACTTTCAGGCTTTAAACTAAACTCTTCTGGACTATCGAGGGGTTCATTGCTCTTTTGAGATAAATCAGATCTCCGATGTTTGACTTTTTCAAGATCAATGTTGCTCATTCCAAAAAGATTGAAGTCAATAAAAAATTGCAAATTAAAACTTAGATGTGACTCATGAGGCTGAAGAGTCTGCCCCAATATGGCTCCATTGCTACACAGATCAACTGCCTGTTTGATAAGTCCTGGATTGTACAGGAATATTTTCAAGTAGAGATGTTCTTTATCATGGAATCCATAAAACGGCCTGAAAGATTAAGGAGCTTATTTTAAACAAACCATTGCATCTTATAAACAAAATGATGATAATATGTATCGATATCTCTTCATTAGTTCAAAACTGAAATATTTTCCATAATATAAAAAAATAATCACCATCGGCGACACTACCAACGTAATGTGACAGATAGTATACTAACTAAAATTAAAAAAATAAGATAACTATACATACAATCCTTTTACAAGAGATATTTTATATACATGCTGATTTGCTGAAGTTGCTTGTTTAAGTGCAATGTTGAGAGCTTTATCCAGGCTGGCTGCAATCTGAAAAAATATATTATGTAGGATTTATTGCAATTATTATCTGTTAAGACCAATATTTATATAACACTAGAGAAGTGAGTTAAGTGATTTATTATCTTAGCTTTTTTGACTTATTACCAAATAACACTAACCTTGTTCTTACTACTTTTTCTACTTATTGTACTTGTTGCTTACACAAATTTTATTAAGTTTATTATATATTATGTATCATGGTAGTGTCCCTTATCTGCCAGAATGCAGATATTCAAGCACTTACCTGGTACAAAAGCCGTGGTTCTGGGTTGGGAGTAGGGCATGGTATATAAAAGTATGGGAATACTCCATGGACATGCAGACATGCTTTTCGGCCATTGGGTGTGGATCCAAAGATCCGTAACACTGGCACCTATCAAGAAGGCAAAATGTTATACAAGTATACAACATATTATGATTTGTTTGTAAGTGAACCCAAATGAAATTTCACTTCTAAGAAAATTCAAACAAATACACAAATAAAAAATAAAAAGTATGGGGATGAAATCAAGCAATAGTTTGATTAATTAATAATAATTCTTTATTAACTTCATTCATATAATAATTGATTAATTATATATAATTAAATATAAGACAAAATAATGTTGTATAATATAAATGTTACAATTTTAAAATAATGTAATAGAATTAATTATGGAAGTAATAATAATCTGTTTCATAAAAATATTTGTACGCCGTGGTAACGGCATAGTATAGTAGTGCCACCAATTTTTACCTAAGATCTGTTATACAATGTACCTATACTATACAAATAAATAAATTCATTCATTCATTCATTCATTCAAATTCAAATTATTCATTCAAATCTAACTAGGAGATTCAAATCTAAGTAGTATAATATTTTTAAATTTATTAATTATTTACCAGTCCCAGCCTTCTCTATCTATACAAACCTCTGTATCTTACTTAGCAACTGCCTAATGTTTATATTACAGCAGTTGTTACTAAATTAGAAAATATTGATAGTACATATCAACCAATTGTACCTGGAGTTAAACAGATTACTCATTATGGAGATAAGTAATAGTGAATGCTTCACTTCAGTAACACCTGATGGTAGTGATAATGGAGAAGTGGTCTGGTGGTCTGGTGGTAATGGAGATGTGATGGTAATATGCTCTAACTTCAAAGAAATATTCAAATTTAGTTTGAAAATGTCCTACATAATAAAAATAACATAAGAAATGTAATTTTTTGTGTTATTTACAATCATATACTCATATAATTTTACATTACCAATATTACCAATATTTTATATGGTTGTAAATAACATTAAAACATTGCAAACTTTAAGAAGTAGTAAGGAAGTTCCTACCTGTTTGATATTGGATCCTCTGAATTCTGAGTATATTACATCTATGCCTGGGACGGGTTTTGTAAGATAATGATCACAAACTACAATACGAACTGAAAACTCGGGACTCACTGGCAAAGAACCTGCAAAAGAGGTTTATGGTACACAATGAGCATTTTTGCACTGAATTGATTCAAACTTATTCTTTCTTACTTTTGTCACCTTTGTAAGAAGTATAATCCATTGTGTAAGTTGATTAATTCAAAAAATATATTGCACTTTTATTGAATGGCAAATAACATGTTATTATGCATCATACTGCCTATTTACTGTTTCCTTCTGATACTTTACTGAAACAGTAACAATTAAAGTATACACATCTTATTGACAAATAAGATATCAACAACCATAATTCGAGATATTATTTAGGTGCTATGATTAAAGTCGTATTTTACGTATACTTATTTTTAAATAATAACATGATAAATAAAAAGTATAATTATTTTAATACAATGCAGTGCGGTTTATTTATGTTTATACTGTCAGAAACTGTCATTATGACATACGTCATTAGAGTCATAAGCTTGTTCATGTCATTAGTGGGTGCGTTCCGTTAAGCTCTTTGTTCCGAGAGCCGATCATAACGTTCAAAACATCTAAAAAAAGCAATCCACAAGCATGTTGTATTGTGTTGAATAGCAATAGGGTACTTTCGGTAGTGAAAAATAAGCTTGATTTTCCTAATAAAAAGCAACAAAAAATATATTTCGACAAAATAAACACGCTTTCTTGCCTTAAAATAAAATTAAATATTAAATCTTTTTTTATTTCTGGAAAAATGCTGTCAGAACTTGTCAGCCATTTTGATGACGTAATAATGGCAAATTGTACAGTGCCACAAACTTATCTGACCCGGTGGCCAAAATTGGCACTAATGCAAATGTTATACTGTTGTCAGAAAAATACCAAGACAGTAGCGCCACCCTTACCGGGTCTGTGTAATAAGTTTGTGGCACTGTATGTAAGACCGGCATTCATTCAAGTTGATAAGCACGAAACTGAACTGACAGTTTGGTTCTTGGAGGAATAGGTTTGCCTTCATGACGTCACACCAATGCCTCTCGTGTTTTTGGTCACGTGACATACCGATTAAAAATTTCGAATTTTAATATTGTTTATTAAAATAATTATGTGCTTTTATGACTCAAAATCTGAATATTAAAGTATATTTCTACATAAATTTTTATTTTTATCAAAGGAGATGGTCCATTTTGGGCGTGATCTTGTACACTAAACCATGAAACACCAAAAAATACAGAAAGTTCATTAAAAATATAATAAATTCACAAATCGCAATAAATGACTTGCTAAAATAAAATTAATTTCGAGTTATTCGGTATGTACTACTTGCAACACTTGCAAGATGGCGTCCTTAACTCTGAGTTCAAGCCATTGTTCAAGCATAGAGAAGGCATATTGACAGCTAACGTCATACGTCATAAATTATGAATCCTCTGGTCTGATGCCCGCCATTATGTAGAATAATTGCGTCACGTGGAGTTAATAAATAATTTTTGCACTGAATTAAAGATGAGTTCGTGGGTTTGATTAGTCAAAAATGGTTTATTTTTTTATTTTATCACTGGTACAAAACCAGGCCCAGACTCCATACAATTTTGGACCGTTTATTTTTTAAGTTTATTTTTCATT
This sequence comes from Hesperia comma, assembly GCA_905404135.1. NCBI lineage: Eukaryota > Metazoa > Arthropoda > Insecta > Lepidoptera > Hesperiidae > Hesperia > Hesperia comma. Next base: position 4,549,265 of record FR990021.1, on the reverse strand, counting down.
ACGGAAAGTACCCTATTGACGTATAGTACGCGACAGGTTGAGATGGAATTTTTCTAGTGATTGGGCATCACATAGGTTAGGCTAATATTGATATTTTTTCCACGCAACTAAATAAAAGTAACATTAATAAAAAAGGTTTAATAAGTAAAATATAAATCAATTACATCTACTCAGTTTCGGCTATTGTGGTACTAGCACTTATGACTTGACTAAAATTAATATTGTTGATAGACAGACTAGTAAATATTTAAGTACTTTTTATGTAGATAAGATGAGCTAGTAAGAAAATTTACAACTATGTTGTTATAGAATAAGAACATTTTATTCATCACAATCACAATGTGAGTGAGATTAAAATCAATAAACGCGCGCGGTTGATATGGGCTCGTACATTACTATTACTAATACTAAGGCGCGCGCGGGTGACGTGCGGTATGCGGGATGTCAATTCCCCCGCGTCTCACCTCATACCCCGAATGCCATGTCGTCCTCTTTTATCAAAAAATATATTTAAATTTTTATTTAGAATGCTTTTAAAGAATTATTGTGGTCGCGTCCCATAAGCGACCAAAACGCCCAAAACAACACTTTTTCTATAGAAAATTGAACGTTTTGAGTGTTGAGATCAAAATGCGGAACGCAGCTCAAGTGGAACTCGAAAACATTGAGGAGGGCGTGCTCCCGGAACGTCCTACCTATTATGGCTGCGTTCCGTAACTCGACCAAAACGTTCAAATTTGTATGAAAAAGTGTCATTTTGGGCGTTTTGGTCGAGTTACGGAACGCAGCCCACCAAATTTGTATGAAAAAGTGTCATTTTGGTAAAAAAGTGGTTTTTTGGTTGTTTAATAGATAAACGTTTGTTATAATAATGCCATAGAGAAAAGCTAATGTTTTAATTTTAATAGGAACATAGATAAATATGATTAGTGAATCAAAATTTCATTAAATAAAATAAGGAGCCCGACTTCATTTGATTGCCGCGCCGGTGCAATTCTTTGCACAAAAATTAAAAAACTCTTAAGATGCCTCTTTATTTCTTTAATTATGGCGATATCGTCAGATTATAATCCCTCTCATCTTGAGCAACAGCCATAAACAATTTCTAAGGAAAAAGATTGAATCATTTCTGTCCAAATACAATGCAATACTTACTTTATTAATAATAATAAATACTTCTTATGTATGTAAAGTTTTAAATAGTGAGGCTGGCAACTGGTAGGATAAAAAAAGAATAAGTTTTTGTATTAAACTGTCTGAAAAAATGGTGATTTTGTTCTATGTCGTTTATATTACATTGTGTACAACGGAATAATAAAACCACGTTATAGTTATTCACTAGACTTTTAATACAACATTCCAACAATTTCAGCCATTAAAGCACAATAATTTTAACTATTTTAAGTCAATCTCACATTATACCTAATGTACCTATATCTATGATGATATAGAAAAAATAATTCATAAATATTGTAATATGTACATTATTGTCTTTGTTTTAAATATTTCTTGATTAGATGTTTTTTGTAGGTTAGTAAATGTAAATATTTATTTTATCCCATATTTCACTTGTTTTTGGCTGAGTGTAAATACACCAACGCCATATCCAGAAAAAAATATTTATTGTCTATCATAAAATAAAAAGTATGGAACGCGAACAACACAAGTACCACTTTTCTATAATTTCATTCACTTTGAGATTTGTGGCCGTAATTATGCTCCCAGCAAATATAAATATCCAGACATAATTTTCAACAAACAAAACAAAAGTGTAATTAAAATAATAGACCATCTTTTTTATGATTTCACTATAGTCGGCACAATCATAAGATTCCGATATGAAGGCTGTCATTCATCACAGTGACAATAGTGAAGTACAACAAAAATCGATGCATTAAATAAACCGATTTATAAATTTAACCGATTATAAGTAATAAGACTTTCTAATCGTTTCGTTAATTAAGTTCGGAACGATAATTTATAAACCGACCTCTGATTGCTTTCTTAAAATCAGGTAAAAACAGATGTAGCGTTGAGATTAACACCGAAAGGGATAATAAGACAATTTGACTAGTAAGTTAAGGTGAGGAAATAATATTAGTTATTAAAATGGAAATTTCATTAATCTAGTGAAAACGAAGAAACTATTAAACGGTTAATAATTATCCGATTTGAGTGGAAAAGGCTTAAAAACGTATGTATCGGGAATTTATAAAAGCTACGAAAAATCGAAATGCTTTAGATATATTAAGGAATCTATAACTATTTGTATTTTGGGTGTGACATGGTAGCACATACTTTCGATTATAGTAATGTATCGATTATGGTCGATTCATAAATTGTTTCAAGAGGTCACATAACTATAAATCCAGCCTCCTTATAAAACATTGTAGTGACGTCTTAAATATTTGTTCAATTTTACACAATTTATGAAGTAAACTGATTAAAATAAAATAAAATTATTTAAACAATTTATAAATAACACAAATAAAAAACAAGCAGGGATGGTTTACATATTTCGCCAGAATTTCTAGTATTTACCTAGTAAGTACGTATAAGTAAGTAAGTAGGTACCTATCTAAATACTCGTAGTAAGTAAACAATATTACTCCAATTCGTTTAACCCGCTAGTTACTTGCGTTTAATATTACGGACTAATGCCTAATTGAAATATTTAACAAACTGTGGGCAATTTTATAACATCATGCTACGAGCAATAGAAGCGATGTACCAATAAAATATGTTGCAAAAATGGGAAGAAGTGTTTATTATCTGTAAACATAAAAACAATTTTCCAAAGCGAAGAGGAGGTGGATTCACAAGTACATTATGTACGTACTTATAAAGCTGCATTGATAATAAATATTAACTGTGTACTGTATATGCACAGTAAATAGTGCATTGCATAATTTAACCAAAGTGGCCTATCATTCACTACGAAATATCTTCACTTCATAGTATCATTACCAGCGGTTCAAATTAAAAAAAATTATTTCCGTAATAAGTAAATTGAAGACGTCCATACAAGGTTAGTTTGTGTTCATACATGACAGACGTCATATCGGAATCTTATGATTGTGCCGACTATAGTAAATTACACGTGAAAACTTTTCGATAACGTGTTCCCTAAGTTTTCGCAAGTTAAGTATACGAACTGTCAAATATGCCACTCGTACTCGCGCAATGTTCGAGAAACCATACGTATAGTCCGCCCAACTTATCTCTGAAATGGCAAAAATTGGAACTAACGAAAAGTCATTCATAAGTACGTTGTGTTCATTCATCTGTCAGTTACTAGTGTGCAATGATTGGTCAAATGAATGTCAAATGCGTCCGACAGCGCCTCTTTCGTTTCAGTCTTAAGCTCTTAAGTTGGGTTTACTATAAACGTGACGTTAACCACTGACAGTTGACTTTACTTTCGTAAACGTGATCGCGTAATAGTCTTGTGTAGTTCGCGAACGAACTAGTTCGCAAGAACGACTCCCACAGGCGAACTACGCGAACTAGATCCCCACATTTCCCGTTTAACAGTTCACTCGTTCGTGACTCGTGACGAATGAGTGAGGTGGGTGACGGTTTAATTAAAGTACTTTAAAAGCATTATTATTGAAAAATATTATCCGTTCGCACTTCTCCTATATATACCTAAACTATAAGTATGCCAAATTTCATACTCCTCCGTCCGTCCTCGCAATTTTCGTAAAAGGGGGTCCAAAGTTCTTGCTTCATGTATTAATTTATAGATAAAATTAAATCGGCTAAAATTATGAATATTATGATTCACTAGTAAATCCGCCCTCGCTTCGCTTCGGGAAACCAGTCCCTTCAAAAATCTCTATAAATTTTAACAAATTATGTTATTCCGATGTCTAAGCTATATTACTGCAAAGTTTCATGAAAATCCGTTCAGTAGTTTTTGCGTGAAAGAGCAACAAACACACACACACACTCACTCACTCACTCACTCACTCACATACATCCTTACAAACTTTCGCATTTATAATATTAGTAGGATAGTAGGATAGGATAGGATAGATTAATAAATATAATTTTTTGTCCATTGTTGATTGTAACGATGTTTGTATTGTATTCAATAATCACGTGGCAGCAGGAACAATATCAAAACGAACGAGCGAACGAAATACATTCAGTTCAAGGCAGATAGTTCGCCCGTTTTCAAAACAGCTCCTGCTGCGAAGAGCAGGGAACGAAATACTAAACACGAACTAACGAACGAACTGAGCGAACTAGTTCGTTTCGGAGCAGCGAACTAAGTCGTTCGATCTCAATTGCGAACTATTGCGCGCAAGACTATCGCGTAAACTCGTACTCGCTATTTTGATTCCTTCACGTTTCCGCTAGATGTCTCTGCTTCGATCCCATACAAATTTTAGTTTACGTACTAGCGAGCACGTTATGTCAAATAAAACTCGTACTTAGGGATGCAAGGTTGTTGTAATATCGATAATTATATCGAGGTAATGAAATTATCGATAGTTGATAATATCGATAATTTTGGTCGATAATATCGATAATATCGAATTTATTTAAATTTAAATAAATATTATGCAATTCATAGAGATTTTTTGTTTAATTAGTCCTTATGGACAGGTAAAGGGTCTAAGCCTATACAGCCAGAGACAGTAGAGAAATAAAACAAGTAGAGGATGTTTTTTATTTGTTTATCTTGTAAGTAAAGGCTTATGTTCAAAGCACATACAGCCTTATCTAAGGTCGTGAATTATCGATATTTTTCTTCGGATATGATATCGATATTATCGTATCGTTAAAGCGCAAATATCGATAAAAATATCGATGTGTCCCATTCGATATTATCGATATTATCGGTTTTCCGATATATCGTTGCAACCCTACTCGTACTAAGCACACACACTGTTGACATTTGAGTTTTGTTATCGATGCAATTCAGGAATTATTTTTCACATTTAATTTTTACATAAATATCACGGCTTTCCTTAATTAGGAAACCAAATCTCTCAAGAGATTATGTTTTAACTGTTAACATTGTGATGGATAAAAATGTGCTCTTTTAGAGTGGAGCATTACGAAGAAAAATCTGCAAATAGATAAATCGACATCATTCACGATGGATGAAATGGAAACTTACTTGCAGAGACTTATATTTCAGCATAATGTCAGAGAGCAGATAGTAAGTGTATTGATCGTAGGTTTATTGGTGATATATGTTGTGTACTTACTGCTTGTCATATAAAACTATAGTGTAAACAATGTTTTAGATGTTTCTCCTGGTGTTCATCCTGCTGTACTTATTTTCATTTATATTAGTATTTAAATGTCAGCGGCGATACAACGAGTATTCCATGATGGATGAGGATGAAATTAATGTGTACTATAATATTGTATGGCTGTGCAGTGTTGCACTAGCTGTGGCCTGGTTATCAGGCTAAAACGACAGTATTTTTTGTAAATACTCGAATATGTTCTTCAAATACGGTTTATGCTTAAAATTTCAATCCTATGAATTTAATTATCTGGTTGTATTACGATAATAATATTAACACCATAATATTTTGTACTGCAGCTGCTGCACTATTTAAAATAGTGATTGTTATATGTATTTGTATATTTTTGTTACATTTTTTGATTTTTATTATCCAGTACTTACACTATTTTATTTAGACTCTTTGTATTTTTAAACAGGTACATAGGTAGGTATATTTAGTACATTTTAAAATATGTATGTTTATAATTCATAGGCACATTATGCACACAACCATTTTTATTGTTATGATGAGATTACTTGGGAACTATGTATGAAGTAGATGTAAGCAAGGAATGTTATTTTAAATTTTATTATTAGTTAAATTAGACATAGTGGAAATGTAATATTAGTGTCTACTCTCTATGTTAACATCAATCAGTTAATTTTGAATTCAGTACCTAGCTATCAATTAAGCACTCATTCACTCATGATATTATTAGCTTACGGCATTTGTTTATGATCATATACCCAAGTCTTCACCAATATTTTATTAGAATATTTGTGCTATTTTTTAATTAAAGTGATTTCTCTATTGATCTCTGTTAATGGTATTAATTTAAGCTTTGCAATGCTCTTGTTAAGGTTGTTATATTAATTTATGTTTTAAGACGCAACATTTACAAGAAATAAAGTATTTATATTCAGTGTGGTATGATTCTTTTAAATTACCTATATTGATTATCTTGATTATAAATTTAATTGCTTAGTTTAAATAAATTAATTAGAATCATGTTATAACTTTCTTATAATTAATTTGATGTTAGTTTATGTGAAAGTAAATAATAGGGTTTTAGATGGGTTTTTGACTAGCTTTACTTTTAGATTTATTTTATCACATCAGTGAACACAAAAAAATGTAGTAAATAAAAATTTAACTTTTAGCAAAACAACTAAAAACTATGTCAATGTCGCTCAAAGTTATATAGGCCAATAACAAGCATCAGCGCTAATACCCATATTTGTAGCATCAGCAGCTTTTCTATAAAAAGAATTATCAAAAAATTAAAAGTCTGAATTTCCCACCAAAAATGTTAATAACCATCATTGTGACTTGGACTGACATCATGAACCCCTGATAGTACTTATCGGAACTAAATATAGAACTACAAAACAGCCAAGTTAAGCTCATGTATGTATTGTATGTACCTCAATTTAGTTAATGTTTGTGTGTATTAGCTGTAACGACTTCGCAATTGTCTTGGATTAGATCTTGTTATTTAAATTATTGGTATGGATTAAACGGGAAAACAAAAATAAAGGTACCTATATGATTAGAATCATAAAAATTTAATGTTATTTAGTAGCCAATAATGATATTTGTATTATCATTGTAAATTAAGATCACGGGAGTCATTACCTATACGAAAAATTTAATAAAACAGGTAATTCAGGTATCTTAACTTAATAAGAATGATAATAAATACCTAAATAAATAATAAATAACGCTACACACTTAGCCCCACACTAGGAATCCCTGTGTCGTGGGTGCCATGGACAACACACTATCACACTAGACAAGGACACACACCCAGACCGAGAACGGAAATCTAAACTCATCATTCAAATTGACGCCTCGCTGGGAATCGAACCCAGTACCCTCGGAACAGCGGTCGTGTGTCCGGCGTGTTAACCGTTGCGCCATTCGGGTCGTCAAAAGTAGGTCTGCTGTACTCATAATAGAAATGGATCATTCTACGTTAATCCATTCTGATGTTAGGAAAAGTGGCACGATATAAATATTTGAAATAATATATTTTTCCGCTAAAGAACTATTTAATCAGATATTTTGTGTACTTGTTTAAGATGGCCAGTTAATTTATCTATTTTTACAAGAGTTTTTATGTACCAGGGGAGATACAGGATCCAGGGTAGAGACATTGAAGGAAATACATATAATATAATACATTGAAAGAAACAATTTTGCCGTAAGAATCAACTTTAATATTAAACTTTTTGATAAATCTTTTTTGTTGGCAAGTAAACGTCATGCGCAGTAGGGTACGCTGATAAGGACACCAGGAATGACCAGGATCTGATGATGGCATCTCATAGAAATCGAGGGGAACTTTCGAAAATTGTAGGAACGACTTATATGTTTTGTTAATGTTTTCATAAGTACAGTAAAGCGCTACAATTTCATAAAGGTCTGGAGTCGATCTGATGAAGCCGAAAGACAGTCGAGGGAACTCCTCAACGATTTACTGCAGTTATCCAGTGTTTAGGCTTGATCTTGATTAATTTGTAGTGACGAGAACTTTACACCTACAAGTTTTGAATTGAGCGCCATCTGACGAGTAGTTTGAGTTATATCTGCTTATCGAGGTTGAAGTCGGTTATTTTTTTTAGTTCCTTTTTCTTTTTTTCTTTCATATTTCTTCTTTTGCTTTTCCGTCTGTTGCGCATACTTTTCGGCATCGTTTTTTATGCGTTGGTACCGCAATCTTTCAGCCAGACGCTTCTTTTCACCAAATACATAAAAGTACTCTTTGACCAAATATAATGAGGGTAAACGCTAAACGCGTGTGAATTTTCCGCTAGAGGCGCTAATGAAAAGTGAGGTCTGTCTGTCACTTTTCGCTTGTCTGAATGTCATTTGTCAGTGTCACTGTTTATGTATGGGCAGTCCGTCTTATTTATTATCTATGGTCTCGTATTAAATTTTTCTCTACGATTGTGAAAATATCATAGAGATCTCTATGTGAAATATGCTGTGAGGTTTGTCGTCTGTAGTGGTATCCATAGAGTATTAAGTACAGGGTCACGGACCGACATTGATCTATCTAAGTAGGTACCTATATTCCTATCTCTATGCGGACCATTGATCTATATTCTATAATATATATATACTATAATTATATTCCTATCTCTATGATGCGGACCGATGTATTCTCTTTGGTCACGGAACACAGTATTCCGTGTACAGGGTAGTGGTATTGGTATCTTTCTTTTCAGCTGATCACAAAAATTAGTCGTGTTCCATAGGTAGTCGTGTTCATAGATTACTGTTAAAATAAAGTGGTATTTTTCATCATTAATTTGTCGATTCATTGCGGACTGTGGTAAATAATGAATAAAAGTTTTACATTATTTGTTAATTCGTGAAATATTAAGTGAAAATTTGTTAAAACTAAGTGGACTACGCTTTAAAAATGGTGTGATTGTTGAAAATGTTGTGTTGTTATCATTAGTACAAAGAAACATCTGAAAATACATAAATCTACATCTGATGGTGTACGATGGATGATGAGGAAACAGACTTGCGGGAGCAGATATTTCACAACAATGTCAGAGAGCAGATTGTGAGTAAAGCGGATTATCAGGGATTCCCTCTGCTGTTTCCCAAAAACACTTAATAATAGTAATATATTTTTTAGATATTTCTGCTGCTGTTCATCTTGCTGTACTTACTCTCGTTCATGTTAATCGAGAAGTTTCGTCGGCGAGACAGCGAGGACTTCTTCACGGCTGACGAGGATGAAGTCAAAGTGTACCGTATCAGCCTCTGGCTGTGTACTTTCGCGCTAGCGGTGTCGTTGGGCTCGGCACTCCTGCTGCCAGTGTCTATAGTCAGCAACGAAGTGCTCATATTGTACCCAAATAGCTATTATGTCAAGTGGCTCAACAGTTCTCTTATACAAGGTAAGGCTTTGAAAATAACAAATACATTATGCTAAAGACTAATAACCCATAATTGAATAATATTTCTTGCATTTTGTTCTTAGTAACAAGTAACAATTAAATATTAACTGTTTGATTGTAATTTAATAATTTAGCTCATAACCATACTGCATTTTGCTTAATATAATTTATTTTCAGTATTATTAACAAACCTTGGCAAGATAAATATAAACTTCACTTAACCTGATACTGATTTATCATTGAACATAAATTGTTAATTATTTCCGATTAAATTAACCTTTTTTTATTACATTTTGAAGTTATAATTGTAATATTTTGTTTCAGGTCTTTGGAATCATGTATTCCTGTTTTCAAACCTGTCACTGTTTGTTTTTCTACCGTTTGCCTACTTATTCTCGGAATCTTCTGGATTCCCGGGATGTCGTGGACTGAGAGGGAGAGTGTATGAGACATTCATAGTATTAGCACTCCTTGGTTTGGTGATGCTTGGTTTAGCATATGTCATATCTGCATGGTTGGAAGGAGACAGCTCTAGTATTGATGCTTTGCTCAGTAAGTATTCATTTCAATTTACAAAAACTTCATTTGGGGTATAAAAATTAAGCCACATTGAGTATCAAGATTAATAAGGGAGAAGGAAGAATAATATGTAACAGAAAGATATTAAGTGAAATAAGTGTTGCTAAGAAGTATGCTTACAATATTTTCTATATTGTACTGCCATTGAACTGCATTTAATGTTATTGGAAACGGCTTAAATCTACTAGACATGTTTGCTGGCAACCTCAACCTTATTTCCATGAGATGAGATTATGTTTACAAGTTTATGTCTTTGAAGCTACTAATAGATTCTATTTAACTACATAATCTTTATATCTATTGTATTAAGTATATAATAATACATTAAATATATTATATTAATATGTAAATAGGATAAGGCTTATGAAGTTTGGTAGTTAATACTTACATGGGAAAGAAGTGCAGAAAAATTTAAAATAGCTTGTGCAAAAAATGTATGACTGCATCAGAGGGCATATAAAGCCATGTCTCGATTGTTATAATTAAATGACCATTTATCAGTCATGTTGTAGGCCTTTGAGTAGCATAAAAACTCCAACATGGGTTGGCCACTTACCCCTCAACCAAGTCCCTCTGGATAGAATATGCTCTTGGTCTCCTTAGTTATAAGAGACCCAAGCTTTGTATTGGGCATTAATGGGTTGAAATGAAAGCAACAAATATGTCAACTCGAGTATCATAAACATTTAAGTGAGCATATTTTTTAATTAAATCTTTAATGAAGCCAATGAGGGTAACCGTTTTTGTGCTCACCAGTTGGCGCCACTGCAGAGGGCGGTCATGCTGTCAAAGCCCGCCCATACATAAACAGTGTCAAATGAAATTCAGACAAGCGAAAAGTGACAGACAGACCTCCCTTTTCACTAGCGCCTCTAGCGGAAAATTCACACGCGGTTACCCTCATTGGTATAAATTTAGTGAAAAAATTAATGTTGTTTTTTTTTGTTTCAGATTTATGGACTTACTTACCATTCTTGTACTCCTGTGTGTCTTTTGTTGGTGTGTTGATGTTACTGGGTAAGTTATATTTTTATTAGCATTTTGTTTTAGAGGCTTCATTTTTGAATAAAGTCTATTTATTATTATTTTTTCTTTTTGTACTTTTCTTAGATTTCAATCTATAGGAAAGTTAGTCTTTTCCCATCTTGGGCATTGTAACAACTGAAATTAGCCAAAAAGTATTTAGGGACTTCCCCAACATACACAGTCGTGCACAGTAAGTGCCATGCTATGTTTATCTATACATTTTGGGTATTCCCAAAATGTATAGATAAACATAGCATTCCCAAAATGTCTTTCCAAAAGAGATTTGAAAATATTAAAATATCTGATGTATCTACAATGATGTTATCATGATTTTTATCAATGCCGATCATCAATAAACTTGCTAAAGAACTCAAACATGCAAATCTTGAGATAGTTAATCCTTATTTGGTGCATTTTCTTTCTGCTTGTTTCATCCTTGTATTTTTCGCTTTTCCTCCGTTATTATAATTAAAAAAAAATTAAGATCATTAGCAGAATTAAAACAATGGCGTGTGCAATTAGAGGCATTGATGCGTATATAAGTAATTTTGACTTTAAATTAAAATACCAGATCATTGATAACATAATGAATGTACATGTTTAATGTACGTTTTGCCGTGTTTAAGGGAACAATGTAGAATTATATTTTTTTCTTCTACATGTTAAAGCATTCTTTAATTTTACGTTACGTCAGTTTTATAATAATTATTCTTTAAATTAATACTAATTATTCAATCATTGCCGGCCGGCCCTAGCTCTTCATCGAAATATAGCTAGAGCAAGATTTGTCTATCAGTGCTCTTTGGCACGGTAATATTATGGATAATATTACGGTAATATAACGGTTTACTTATACGGGATAATATTATGCATAATATTACTGTATCTTTGGTTCATGCTTTAAGTTCAATCAAACAAAGTGTATAACAATTTAGTCAGCGGGCTTACACACAAAAAAGCTCTAGAAATTTCGACCCACCCCTAAGACCGCCACCCTTGGTAGCGTGCCTTGCCACCTGGTGCCCAGACCGCGAGACTCCTCCTTTTGCTCCATTATCGCATGGCTGGCCTTGAGAATAATACCATAGATGGTTATTTATGTGTTCTTAATCATTTCACAGCTTGTGCTAGGTTGGCAACCAAAAAAAAACAGTAAGCCTGGTATATTGCTCCATTTGTTTCATCCAAAACGAACTATTGTTGATTACGATTGGTAGCTACTCATATTATGTGTGTTTTAAATTGATATTGCGATTCAATTAGGTGGGTCGTATTTGCAATTTAACGGCCATTTACCACGTATAATTATTTGCAGTCCACTAATAGATTATTAAAGAGATTATTAAATTAAAATAATGAAATATAAAATATATCTAGTCCATTTTCAGCATTGGTTCTTGGGAATGTTATGTTTCCAATCAAATAAAAATACTCGGCAGCATTTGTAGCCATATTTTTGATTTTAAGCAGTACCCAATGTCTATAAAGAAAGCGATCAACATCTGTGTTATCTGTTTTCTGTAATATTACGACTATGGAAAAGTACTCCTTGGGAATTTCGTGCCGCCCCTTTTTTGACGCCAGAAATAGCTAAGACCAGAGATACATTATATCCGTTAGATAAATATTTGATCCAGCTGGGAACCGAATCTAGACTTAACTTGGCAGACAATACCACTAATAATGGTTCAGACGCTCTATCATAGACTTTATTCGTCGCAGCACTTAAATCGTCGTGTCTAATTACAACAATTGGAAGGGCGTGGTAATTTAACTCGAGTTCGACTTATTACAAAACTATTGAAACTTATCATTGCCCTCAATTCAAAAGCAAATAAGGTTATAATTATTGCCTAATAACATGTTGCCTAGAAATTAAACGTTAGTTATCTTTATTTGCAGGATTACTATTAAAGTAAATGATATCTATACGATAAGTCATACGCTCGTTATCAATGCAACACAATTGGCGCTTATAAAACTTAACTGAAATTAAATCGAGGGCACTTAAAATATACTCGCATACATTCGCGCTAATCAGTAAGTAATAATAAGGTGAAGGGAAACACTTAGTAAACCTACATATTTCCTTTTAAATAATGTTCTCGAAGGTTTGAGTTGTTAATAAGCACTCGGTGAGCCTGATGGATTATACATTTAGCCAAGCATGGGCATTTTATTTTGAGATACTTAAATACTTTTTTCTTAATGCTCTTTCAACCCCATATGGGTTGAGCTTTTGTTAAAAATAGACCTACATTCAATGATATTATATATTACAAGAGATTTTATAAGATTATTATATATTATATATTCAATGATATTATATATTACTTAAATATCATTGCCTACATTTGACTTTGCGTCATCAAAATGGCGTCCTGCCCCCTTATTATGAACTCTTAATTCCAGACAGTTTACGTTCAGTTCAGTGGGTGACAGAGACAGCGCCTTACAGGTAATAAGGCACCTAGTAATAGCTAAGGTTGTGAACGTAAACTGTCTGGAATTAAGAGTTCATAATAAGGGAGCTGAGGAAATTCATCGAAATCTGTCAAGCGGTTTAGATTTTTCGTACTAACTTTCGTCCCCTATTTCATTCCTTTATTGGTTGATTTAAAAAAAAAGTAGCTTAAGTGTGTAGCGGCGCGCATTCCTGCAGTAACATGAGCGCGCGCCTCACATGATACGCTGACCATAGCATTACATCACATGCACCGAGCAAAGTAAACAATAGACTACGTAATACGCGTCACTCTGAACTGGCCAATCAGAAGACGCATCCTCAATCGCGCTAACGAAGATTCTACAATATCTAACATATATACAAATGGTCCGAAGTTAACATTCGGACCGCGGTCCCCAGGCAGTGACATCGCCTGGCGGGAGATCTCCCCTTTTCCTCCACAATTGGTGACCCCGACGTGATCTGCCGACGTGATTGCACCGACGCCGTGACGTGATGTTCAACCGACGTCATCAACCGACGTGACCGACCATGCCAGCAGCGACGAGCACAACGACCAGGTTCCACAAGCAGCCGTAAAAGCGCCTTGGTTCCTTCAGCACGCTCAACTCCAGCGATCCGCAGCACGCAGCAGAGGTTTCTGGTTTCCCTCCCGTGACTGCGCACGCATCGCATCATTCCGGCACTCATGGCCGATAGAAGACACTGGCACACGAAGAGTTACGACATCATCCCATCAGTGGAGGGGGAGTGATGTAGCGGCGCGCATTCCTGCAGTAACATGAGCGCGCGCCTCACATGATACGCTGACCATAGCATTACATCACATGCACCGAGCAAAGTAAACAATAGACTACGTAATACGCGTCACTCTGAACTGGCCAATCAGAAGACGCATCCTCAATCGCGCTAACGAAGATTCTACAATATCTAACATATATACAAATGGTCCGAAGTTAACATTCGGACCGCGGTCCCCAGGCAGTGACATCGCCTGGCGGGAGATCTCCCCTTTTCCTCCACAAGTGTATTTAGCCGTGAATTATTAGCCTGTAAAGTATGGATGAAATTAAATGGGACCGGGAACAATTGAATTGCACGGATTGATACGGTCCTGGGCCCCAATTATGCTAATTTATAACGCTTCAATAGTATAGTTTGGCTAAGGAAAGCTGAACCCAGTGTTTTTTGTAGCGGCCACACTGTGACACATGTCAACTCAACAATCAACATGGCGGCTTAGACACTTTGATCCTTTAACATTTTAAAGATGGATAAACTCAAAAATTCAAAAAATTTCTCTTTTGATTAGTACTTACCAATTGTATTTTTTGTCGGAGTGGTTTACTAAAATGATTTTCATACACCCTTTTGCCATCGCCAATATCACCCTAATTAATTTCCTGATTCAGATTGTAATATTTGTTTAAAAGTATCAAATCTCTTTTTTCCTGGTATAGTGTGTGTTACCAATACCATAATATACATATTTTTCAAATATGCCGCGCTTTGCTGGGTTCAGCTTTCGATAGCCAGACTATATCTCGATTGAATAGTCTGCCACATTTTGTATACGGAATGTGCCGAAATAGCGCCGAAAACTATTAAAATTTGTACACAAAACGTACCAAAATGTGTCGATCTATTCAATTCTGTATTCGAAATGTGCCAACTATTCAATTTTATACAAAAATGGCCTATGTGTGTTTAGCCGTGAATTATTAGCCTGTAAAGTATGGATGAAATTAAATGGGACCGGGAAAAATTGAATTGCACGGATTGATACGGTTCTGGGCCCCAATTCTGCTAATTTATAACGCTTCAATAGTATCTCGATTGAATAGTCTGCCACGTTTTGTATACGGAATGTGCCGAAATAGCGCCGAAAACTATTAAATTTTATACACAAAACGTACCAAAATGTGTCGATCTATTCAATTCTGTACTTATTCGAAATGTGGCAAACTATTCAATCGAGACACTATTGAAGCGTTATAAATCAGCAGAATTGGGGCCCTGATGATGCGAAAATTGGGGTTATGTAGACTATACATTACTAGGATTAAATATAATATAATACCTATTGTTTTCTAATGGGTATGAAATACTCGTATCTACCTTATACTTTATTTCACATAGGATGGGTACGGTGACACATGTCAAATTAACTCTGTAGTGAGGTGACCATGCATAATTAGTTTATGTGATTCGATTATCGAGTACAATTGCGGTTCACCTTAAATCGATTGTAAAAAAAATATTCATTTTTCTATATTTCAAGTCAGTGAGTTGACGCGATTCACAAGATGGCCGTTACGATTATTTGTTTTTGCCGATTACTACGTGTCAATCAATCCCTATCATTATAGGTACATTTCGTTTCATGCATCAGCTTCATCCCTCAAATTTTAGGTTATTATTTTTTCTGTACCTTTTTTAATTTGTTTAAAATGTAAAAACGCATATTTAAATACAATTTCATTATCATTCATTTAATCAAGCATTATTGTTTACTTTGGAAATTAATTGATGTACCTATTTTAAAAAAATAAATTTATCTGATTTGTTGAAAATAGTATGAGTGTATTGGAAGTATTGGAACATTATCAAATTTCACCGTACCCATCCTATGTGAAATAGAGTAATTTGATGTAATCTGTAAACGTACATAAAAATATACCTATGCAAATATTTAAAAGGGTACCTACCTGTTTTTTTCTGCGATTTGAAGCAAATAGCGTTCTAAAGGTCAAATGTATTTATTGATAGCAATTGGAATTATGAGATCATTGTTTATCTTCGTTAAGTATGGGACACATAAAAAGATAATTAGAGTCAATTCCTCTTTAAATGCTAACGACGCAATATGAACAAAACTTCCGATCAATAGCAAACAAAAACACGGATCGCTAATATAACTAAAACATGGCTCTCACTATAAAAAAGTTAATCAACATAATTCAATATTCCGTTTAAGCAAAAAGTGCACAATTGAACAAATCTAACACTCATCGATTTTGACGATATTTCGTTCCCTCAGTCCAAGGAACGGTCATAGTCTCCTTCTTCATATTGGTCTTTCTTCTCCAAGAAATACTTTATGAGATCGTCGTGTTGGGGGAACATTTCGTCTAGTTCTTTCTTGGATTCAGCATACTTGTCGTCTTCTTGCAACTCCTTGTAAGCTTTAGCTGTGTAAAGACGTGCTTTGAAACTATTCTCGTTCAAGCGAAGTGCCCATTCGCAATCCTTAATTACCTGCAACAAAAAACGTAGTCACATTGTCTGATCTCAAACTTTATCATCACGGATATTAAATATATTGGCTATTCGTAAATTCAATGTTCTATGAGATGTCTATTGTAATACCACATCTTTAATTAAAATAAACTACAGAAGAACAATAAAAATGTTTTTAATTGTAGCTTATTCATTTGTTGAACTGTCTTAATTACTGTGTCTTCACAGTATATTTCGTTTTTCATATTTATAAGTAGTTGGCACTATGTAGAGTTCACAAGTAATTTGTATAAATATAGAACTTCAATGATCTATTAATAATTAATCAAAACATTCATAACTTGTTTTTCTGATAAATCATCAGAGGAACCGAAAGAATAAATTTGTTTTGAGTATTCTGTCGAACGCTACAACCAGGTTTGCCAAGCAGTCCAAGCACACCGCATAATTGCACTAGAATACATTGAATAACGTCGTGGTCGTGGGTGCAGTCAGAATGTAAACAATGGACTCTTCACCCGCACCGAACGATCGTATAAACACGACTATTATTAAAAACTAATTAATGCCATTGGTATTTTAAACACGGCTGAGCGGCGTGAGGCTGACATTAGCAATTTATATGTTTATTTTAGGTAGCTAAACTGTGGGCCAAACCCATTACCATATCTATGTATGTTTCTGGTATAGTCTTATCTCTTTGCATACTGAAAACAGGTCAACCGCGACCCAGCCACGCCGGTGCGCATTCATTGTTTTCAATCGTGGCATGATTTGAAAAAGTCGCGTTTCTTGCTGTTTTTTTATATCTTTTCTTTTTTTGATATACCTAACTACTACCCAAACTACTACCTTACCTAATCTAACTTTGATATAAATGGTTTCTGTGTTAAAAAGCACATATTTATTTATTTATTTAAGTATGTTCGTTATCGTGACCGTTGCGCTTCTTTATTTTATGCGCTTCTTTATTTGGATTTGAAATTTATATTAGAGTCTATGAGACAAAATTGTTTTCGTGTTTTTGGTTATTCTTATTGTAATAAAGTCGTATTACAGTTGTTACACTTATACAGTCTACTAATATAATAATTACTGTTTTACGTCCGCACGTGTTGAACATGAGTGGCAAATGGATGTTTAAAATGATTTAGGACGGTGTTAGAATATTAATTATATGTATTATAATAGGCGCCAAAATTTATGCTGTATGCGACGTGTATTTTACACAGTTCCACACTTAATTGTTTATAAGTAGGTACTACATTATTATATTAAACTTAATTGTTTTCAATGAAGTTTGACCCTTACATTTTTTTGACTGCTCAATCATTTCCATGTTTGACCGTCCTTCGAAGGGTCCCTCGGTTAGATTTACAGCGATGTGGTTGGAATGTGTTTAAATTTCTTTACTCGGTCTGGTTGTGTATTCTTATGTGTCTTGCGGTCTTGCCCATGTAGTAACTAGGGTGAAGATATGAGCATGTAGCGTTATTGGTTTATTATCTTTATTTACCTTATATTCATTATATTATTACCAAATAAAGACAGGGCTAATAGTGCGCTTTTCTTTGATTACTTTACATGTTTTTCGAGTGTATTCTAGATCTATTATAGAAGGTTTACTGAGGCGTAAATCCGCTTAATGACTGGCCGCATCTATAATGTTTATATTTTTAAACGTAGTCTGAGATATAGATTTATTTTTAGAACACGTGTATGTGTACAATAAATTTATACTTGGCAAATCTAGCACGTGTAAAAATGCTATCGGCGGCACTACCGTAGCGGCTGCGATTATCTAGTGAATCCATTTTACACGCTTAATCAAGTGTATTGTTCCAATTAGTGCAAGATCAAGTTCACGAAACGTTGCGTGGGCGCGAGTCAGCGATTATCAAGTTGCCCCCGTTGCTAAATGCTTTTTGTTTACGGCGAAATTATATCTCTCGCTTCGGTGAAGAACAATGTTGTGATGATGCCTTTATCTGAGATCTAAAGGTGACTCAAAACTTCAAAAGGCGTGTGAGGTTTAGGTACCTACATTCTTATGACTGTTCCCAATACATATTCTATTGAATAATTTTGTAGTACTTAACACTTAATTGTTATGTAACATACCTACCTACTGAGAAATATATGAAATTTATATGGCGGTTGGCATGCTGGACCGGGACTCTGGCGGCTAGAAACTCTTTTTCATTTCAGTGGTCAGCGTTTCTCAAGTTGCCCCATATGATAACAGGGATAAAGATACTCCTATAATTCAAAGAAAAATCTCACAAAATTTTAAAGCGTTTGTTTGAATAAAATTATGAATCAATTTGGTCGCGCGCATCGCCATTTATTTTACCGTTGGACAAAGTGTTACTTCTCTGGTTAACTGTACTGTGTAATACATTCGACCATTTTGACTTCTATTTGTTATTGACCAAACCCGTTCGACTTTTACACGTTAAAATTGACGGTTACACGCTTCGCTGGAACCATGCTGGAACATTGAAATTTGTTTATTTTGTTTCATTACGCTGTATGTTTTACACAAAAATAACCTTCCAAGAAAAATATCTGAATAGCGATTAAAGTATAATTTCGTCATGACATTATTTTACATAGGTCAAAGATTATGGGAATAAAGGGGCTCTATCGGTAACAGCAAGCCGTTCTATGTTCTCTTGGTTCTCTCCGTTGACCAACGAACTAGTCAATAGCGCCCTCTGTTGTTCTCCGAAAGTCTCTGTTTATAATAATAATAACGCTTCACACTCATAGCCCCACACTAGGATTCCCTGTGTCGTGGGTGCCATGGACAACACACAAGACAAGGACACACACCCAGACCGAGAACGGAAATTCAAACTCATCATCCAAATTTCCGCCTCGCTGGGAATCGAACCCAGGACCCTCGGAACAGCGATCCGGCGTGTTAACCATTGCGCCATCCGGGTCGTTTCATATTTACTTTCGATATTCTTGCAAAATAGTAAGTTCTACCTGTTTGTTTGTCTACCATCTTAACGCATTTTAGATGCCATTTTTATCAGAACCCTGTCATATTCATTTAAAAAAGAAATTACATACTGAAATAGTTTTTCAATTTATCTTTCTGTATGAGTAGTTATATTTATGTTTTAAAATTCAAAGTGGATGAGTTTCTTTCTGAACTTACCAGCGGAGTATTTGTGTATAAGCACAATAAAAATATCGTTAGAACAAAAATATATTTCGTGTACAGACAGACGTTCTTGTTTTATTATTGTAGCATGAATATTTTTGTACTTGGGCGAAGAAATAAGTTGACGCCGGGTAACTGACCTCGGCTAAATTTAACATATTAGGTAACGGAAGAAGCGACGTAACTGCAGTAAACGATGGGGTATATTTTTGAGAGAAAAATGTAAGGTGCGTTTTTGAGAAAAAGATCCATAAATTCGGTAATAATTTTAGGATATAAAAGCGACAAGATAAATTTATAACAAGAATAATTTTATTTCAAGAAAATTCGGTCGAGAGTCTTAAGTTTACAATTTTACGTGTAATTAAATTCAATTGGATTTTTACAAACGCTTTTAGAAAGTCTAACTACGTCATCGCTTCAACACATCCTTGACGTGAGTGGTTTGGAAATAAGCGGCAAGAATCTCTCAAGGAACTTCTTTTCCTACTTATTGTTACAGATTGTACTTACAAAAAGCTAAAATATCAAACTCGTGTGAAAACAGTTTAATCTTTAAAATCGTTAAGTTTGTAATCACGTTTAATCATAAAAGCCTTTGACATGAAATTTAAATTAACAGGATGTCATTTCCGTTAATTATAATGGAAATTTATCATAAAATTTGATCTACCCATAAACGAGTCTAAAATTGTAAGTCTAAAATTTGGTACAATCTAGTATTAATCTTCCTAAGGAAAGTGTAATCATTCTTCATAAGTGATGATCACTCATAAGAAAACCTTCCATCCATACCTTGTGGTAATCCCGCAGCTTGATGTTGGTGAGGGCCCGGTCGCAGTACAGCATGGCGTTGTCTTTGACGAGGTCGATGGCGCGGTTATAGCACGACAGGGCTTTCTCGTACTCCTCTCGTCTGAAAGCCTTGATCGCTTGGTTCTTCAACGTGTCCGCCTTCTCACGCCGAATCTTCCTGTCCTGAGCTCGCTTTTCAGCGTCCCTCTCAACTTCTGCCATCCAGGCGTCTTTGTCCATTTCGCCCTGAAATATCAATTCAAATATGAAATAACTTTGCCTTAATAAACCAAATTCAACTGAAATAAATAAGTAATAAAATGAGAACCTTAACAACTTATTTTAAGTTTTTTAGTAGCAAAACAACATAGTACCAAAATATTTAAATTTTGTTGATTTGTAGTTGAAAATGTTTTCCACATAATAATTTATTCTTTTGCTGTCTGCAGAATTATTTTCGAGAATCAAATTTTTTCCTCAGTCAGATAATATACATAAATCAATATTGAATCAATCAAGAATCCTATATTAAGAAGCATGACTGGCACCGATAGGCGTCTGTTTCATTTACACAGTCAAAATTTTTGTTAGTAATCTTCAGTTGCCTTGAACACTTATGTATATTCTGTACCGCAAGTATGAGTAGATAGAAATAAGTGTGCATATGCAAGATATTTATAGCGTTACGTGGGCCAAATAGCTTTCACTGTCAAGATAATACAATACGAAATTAAATTAATTGAAATCGCGCTAGTGTGTACAACAAATAGACTTCGACCTAAATAAGACCTAGTCGTTATTACACTCATTTATTCGCTTCTTGGCATACCACTGCCTACGTCGGAAATCCAACGCATTTGTATTGTACTTGTGCGATTACATTCATATTTAGAATAATCACTGTACAAATGTGTTTACTACAGCACATAATGATAACCCACTAAGATATTATAGACGAGTCCATTGTTTATGTTGTATTTCTCATAATATTCACATACATCGGCTAATAATGTCTTTCTTTCACTATAATAATATATAATTTAAGTTTATTCTCTAACAATATATTATTTCAGTTTTAAGTAGTGTACTTACTGTATCGTTATACGTCTTATTAAGTGTCTTAAAGGCTTTCTGATTAATAACAGTTCTGTTTTCTTTGACTTTTGTCTGAATGTTTTCTTCTATTATAACTTTTCCCTCGAGATATTGGTCTGCTAAAACTTTGGCTGCATCTGCAGTCTCTTTGTTGTCGCTAGCCAAGTCTTTCACTAAACCTGAGACCTCGCCAACTCGCTTCAAGAAATTGTTAAACTCTTCGTTCAGTTCCATTGCATTTTCGGTCTTCATCGCTGGATTGGACAGTATATTTCTAATACTCATTTTGTTTGAAGCCATTTATCCCGACTATTTTAGACACTCACTGACTCACCGCGTTTGATAATAACTTTGGCACTATTGATTTAACGACGTCAATGGGAACGGTTGTCATGACAATGTTTTCTTTTTTAAAAGGAATTTGACTTGATTACAGTGGAAAAAATTATCATTGAGTCATTGAGATACTATGTACTAAAGCATATTGAGTGGAAATGTTTTCATTAATCATTCTATTAGAGACAAAACAATTCATTATCTAGGGATCATTATTATATTTATTGTTGTTGTACCTAATGCGTGCACGTTTTCAATGTATGTATATAGTTCATGTTTTTACGTACCTAGCATTTTAATTTACAGTAACTAACAAAATATTTGCTTGGATCATCATTCTCTTAACTGCAACCATGACTGCAACAAATTCAATTTCCGTATTAGAATCATCTTTGAAATTATGTTTAGCCAATGAAATTTTCGTATTCTAACCGGGCTATCTGTCCAGTAAAATAGGTATTGCTTACAAAATACATAAGTTCATAAGTAAATAATTTATTACCTACGTTTCAAAGCTTTACTACGCTTGCGATTAATATTTATGGCATCGGATTGGAAAAGGAATATTTGTATTGTCGCTATGTAGGCGATCCTGTATTCACTGAGTGCATTTCTGTGATAATTTTAAATTTTAATTGAGTACGGAGGAACTATTGAGAACGAAGTACCCATTATTGACAAATATGTAGTAAACAATGCTAATAATGTGTCTAATGATGCAAAAAATTACACGTGATAATACTAATTGTCTAATCGATACTAGTATGATGCATTAATTTTCATACATAAGTATCGTACACACAGGTATGTTACACAGTACATATAGCTCCCAACAAATAACTGATGCATATTACCCTCTTGACTAAATCCGAGCTTTTACTTGCCCTGTACGTATCTAAAATTAGATATTTATTTTCAGACCGCGAAGAGATAATATGTATTTGTATTTAAATAATTGATTCGTGTAGGTATTTTTTCGATAAAATAATGCAAGTAATTTTTTAGCTTTTTCTGGTGATATCTTATCATTCAAGAGAAACAGCGATGCTCTTCAACTCCTCTTTGAATTGAATCTATGACCGAGTACATTATTATGTATTTACAGTATCCAATTTACAATTAGCAAGATTGTGCAATTTAAACGAAACGAAATCGCATACGTTCTCACGAACAAATGGAATTTTAAAGCTTTCGCATCTAACACGATAGTAGGTATATGGTTGTGAAGTTTTGTTAAGTAGTAAAAATATAATAACGTCTGTGGAGAATGTTGAGATAAGGACTACGAGCATAATGAGTTCATTGATATTAATTAGTTTACTTACAAACTTAGTTCGTTACATTGGTTCGTTACTTATTATCCTTTGTAAGGACAGTGTGTTGGTGTTTTCTTAAAATAGGTAAAAAATAAATGAATCGTTTAGGTATCCTCAAAAGAATTATAGCTTTTAGGACGAATTTGATCAATTTCATTGATACGGAGCCATTTTTCTTGTTTCCGTGCAACCAACATTTTTATATTAACGTGCACGGTTTAGATATCTTCGTTTCAGTCTTTTTCTACTATGATAATTATAGGTGGACTCTAAGCAGGAAATATTTGTTTTTCACAAATGCTATTAGGCATGTCCCTGACATTATTTGTTTTTGTTTCGCGCGTTCGATTTACACGTCATTTCTTGAACGACGTCTCTTGCTTTATGCGTTTGCACAGGTGAAACTTGAATACACACGTACGTAAACACTAAAACGAAAGCTTACACAAGTAAACGGAATATGCGCTTACGCAATGTATGTTGGTATTTAAAGATGCGGAGAAAGCAGTGATATGTCTCTCTCTTACTAGGAGCTAATGAATTGTATTCAACAAGTGGCGTGGTGATTGAGTTACTCACACGCTGGTTGTCATTACACATCAACACAGGTTTCAAATGTTAGGACCCAGACTATTTCGTAACCCAACGGGTTTTAAAATGCTAATAATATCTATGAGTTATTCTTTTTGTTCTGCGAGGAATAATTTAACTAAGAGCTTGCAGAACTTATTGTATTGCTTGCTTCTCTGTACTTGTTTAAGATGAGATTATATAGATAGATTATAAGTACCTATACTTAATGTCTTTTCTTTAGAGAACATTGTACTTGGGCTTCAACCCATCAATGCTCCCCTACTGAGTATGGGTATCTTATCTCCTCACAACCGAAGAGGAGGAAGTTTAGTTTAGTGGCCAACCTTGTGCCAGAAGTTTTTATGCCGCCAAAATGCCTCTGACATGGAAGACTATTGACCGACGGCTTAACCTGCTCTCTGAAGCACGGAAACGCTAATGAAATTTTCGCCACTAGCAGTCAGGTAGTCATCCAACCATCGACCGCGCCCACTGTGGCTTAACTCGGTCGATCACTTGAGATTGAGATCAACGCAAGCCTATGGGCTATGAGCGCTTCTTATACTATAATAATAATAATTAATAATTAAACTGTGTAATTTTTTATTTGTTTAGTGTTTACACCACTGGGATTCGTACGGTTGTTTGGAGTGGTGAGCGCGGTGTTAGTGAAGCCGCAGTTCCTCCGGGATCTCAATGAAGAGTATTACGTGTACTCCTTCGAGGAGGAGACCATCCGGCGCCGGATCAACAACTCTCTAGCTTCTGGTGAGTATCTACTCAAACATCCATCAATTAGTGTATTTATAGAAAAATATAACGTTTCAATAAAATTGTACACCAATCGACGCCATAATACTTAACATAGCAAACATCATTAATGGTTTTATATTCCTGGGAACAAAGTAACCGAAATCACATTAGCCCCTATTACGATTTACTTATTACTGTTATACATTATTATAATAAAATTCTGGCAAAAGAAAGCGTATTTTTAAATTAATTAATTTTGAATACTTAAATGATTCCCGACTTGTTTATCTTAATTAATATTTATAATTACGCAATAATTAAAAATTCTCTCTTGCGCTTACTCTAACCGACCGAGACGTCCTGAGGCTCTCGAAACAATTGGTTGCGGACTTTTTTTTTCAGGAAACCATTTCACGGGGGCGTCGTAAGGCCCGTAAGCATCTTCCGGTCAGTCACAAATGATGTGATGTCCTACATTATCAGTAGGGTGTGATGATTAGGGCAATTAGTTACATCAGGCGTCTGCGGAAATCCATTGTTAATAAATTATGTAACGTTAACCCACTGTTGGTCGTGGGGACAGTTTAACTGGCATATCGCTGAAATAACGAAGTTAATTGCGACAAAGTGTATAAAACGCTCATTGTTTTGTTTCTTTTGTTTAAGTTTTTTAACGCTCGAGCTGACATGCTATTTGAAATATTATTACGTGGAACTGAAACTGAGACTGATTTTACAAATGATTTTTTTTTTGCTTTTAAGTAGGAACTGAATAAAATAAGAGTGAGTGACATTTAGTATGCTTTGGTTCATTTAATAAAATAAATGGATGTCGTTCGCCCGCGCTATTCCTCGATAAATTTATGCAACTGCCTTCAGATGAAAGGATCGTCTTTCAGCCAAGAGATATATATTCATGTGAATCTTAACCTGTTTTATGAGTGTAGTCTTAGTTACATGGGTAGGCAAGAATGTCTTTATAATTTCAAATAAATTAAAATTATTTATCGTAATTAGGTTTAACTTTATGAAATAAGTTAAATCTAAAAATGTGGAGGTATTTAAATCATGAAAATGTTCCGCGTCATCTATACATTTATATCGATATCGTTTAATATAATTGCAATAAATTATAACAATAATTAGGACTAAAGTCGTTTTGGTTTGTTTGTATACGAAAAAACCAGTTGTGATGTTTGCCTAGATAATAATTATATTTAATTATGTAGCAGAAAATTTATAAACCTACGCTACATAATCTTTCGGACGGCTAGTGTCAACAATTATTCTTGACTTGAGCGGTTCCGTGCTTCGCAAGGCACTTAGTACCTACTGAAATTCCCGATTCTTATTGATAGACAGCGGTCGTTAAACCATCAACGACATCAATCCCCAAACATAATTTAGACTAAAACTTCTGACTCTTGGGTTGACTACTAACCCCTCTACCAAACCGCTTTATAGAAACGTGGCAGAGTATGCATTGGGACTCCTAGTTATGAGGAGAACCGTATACTTCAGTGGGTCATTAATGGGTTAAGGTCAAGTATCTGTCAGTTTAAACACAAAAACTGCAGATTAATTGATTTGACAAATGTGTAAACCACTTCACAAAAAAATAAATGTTGGTAAGCACGTTTTTTAAGAACAAAGAGACACTATTGAGTAATACACGAACATTACTTAGTAAGTAATAGTAAAAGATATGTTGTAATTCTTGTGACTAGATAATGTTACATCGGCATACTTCCTGCTCAGCCGGCGTGATCTCCGTATTGACATGTGACCTTCGAATACGTTTTGATCTCTAGTGAGCTCGTACAAATTTGATACCTACTACTGCGGACGTCAGAGCTGAACCACAAGTACAGTAGAACCAAAGTGAGAATGCGCATAGCATTCTTCGCCATTGTTCGGGATCGGTCGTATTTCCGAAGCGTTGTCAGATGATATCTATATAGAGTGGAAAGTACATTTACTTCATGCATAATTTAATATATATTTTTTTTTGTGGTAAAAGAGATAAATTAATATTGATTTATCAGTAACGAGATTTCACGCATGACCCACATAGGAAAGCGACGACGACGATTTAACGATGGAAAAAAGAAGGTTTAAATGAAAAGAAGATTTAGGTATAAGTATTAGGAAAAAAAAGTTTTATTTAATCAGAATCGTATAACAGAACATAGGTTAATACTTAATCAGAATCAGGGAGATTCTCTATTCCTGACATCATAGAGTCATCGGAATTTTCATCAAGGTCTCCAATTTCACTTATATCACTGCTATCTCCTGTGTAAATAATCATTTCATCTGAATAACTATCGATTCTTGACTCATATTTCCTATACTCATCTTCGCATTTAAGGGCATGATCACGAACTTTTTTCCATTCTTCCGAACCTATATTGTTGATTTTTTCTAAAATAGCTTCTTTAACTGACGTAACGTTCATTGCAATATTTCTTTTGGCAACGTGTTGTTTTATTTGCGCCCAAATGATATGGTGGCAATCGTACAATTTTATGCCCATGCTCCTCCATTATACGGTCAATGGCAAATTCTGTGTATTGTTCTTTGTGTCTTTTTATAATTTCGTACAATTCAGGTTTGAGTTTATTTGGGTCATGAGGAACATTGTGTTGTTGTAACCACGCAATCATTTGTGGTTTGGGTGTATTTGAGTTTGGTGGTTTTACAGACAGCTTATTATGATATGGGGCGTTATCAATTACCAACACACTATTAGGAGGCAAGTTGGGAATCAACTGATTGCGTAGCCAAGTTTGATAACGTTCGGCGTTTATTTCTTTATGATAGTCACCTTCTGAGTCGATACATTTATGTAACATTAAAGCCCCTGAGACGAAGCCTTTTTCATTGCCTGCATGTACAATAATAATTCGCTCTCCTTTAGAAATGGGTTGTTTAATACCTTTTTTGCTGCTGTCTTGCCAAGTTTTACCTTTAGTATGCGATGTATGCACGTATGACTCGTCCATAAATACTATGTTTCTACCAGCATTTCTCAGCTGTTGTATTTCTCGGAGATATTTGATCCTTTTTAAACGTATGTATATCTGGCTTTTCCATAAGTAACCGTCGGTTGGTATCAGTTTTCAGAAACCTAAACCCCATGTCTTTCAAGATGAGCCTTAAAGTCTCTACACAGCCTTTGAAATTAATAGCTTCGATTAACTTTTTTCTCAAATTATTTACAGTTGGGAGTTCTTTGAGCGTCAACTGAAAATTGTATATCATATTTCGAATTACACAATAGTCGAAATCATCAAGTCCCATCCGAAACCTACTTTTAGGTTTTCCTTTTTTCGGTGTGGAAAATTTCATTGATTGATTTTGCCTTTTTTCGTTCAATATATTAGTCAAAGTTCGGCGTGAAATTCCTGTAGATTTTGTCACACGCTCCTGAACTTTTTTAAAATAACCGTCATGGTCGTTTTTGAATACATTAGCTTCATTTAAGAAATAAAGGTACACATTAAATACCATTTGCCGTGCTTGTGAGTTAAGCGGCTTCCCACGTTTAAATTTATCCATTCTGGAAGGATTCGATCTCAAAGAAGATGAAATGGGCGGAGTTGTAACATTCTATCAAATTTATGTAAGCTTTTTATGTGTTTTATTTTTTATGTGTATTCTATTTGAATTTTATTAAAATGACGAGTTAAAAATATATTATATGTACCCTGTATGTATGTATGTTTAAACTTACCTCTGAAAACAAAACCAAGGAGGGTGTGTAATATCAGCTCTATAAATTCTCTATATATTATGACAACTGACTGACGTTCAACTCACCGGCGGCGCCCGTCGACCGCCGCCGACCGTTCGAACTTGTTATCGATTGATATTGACTCCTATTTCTATCGCACAAGATGCTAAATGCAAGAGCATTGGTTAGGGCTCTTACGATTCAATAATTCGGTTGTTTCCGGAAACGCGACCACTGGCGAAGATTTGTACGCGCATTATAACTTTGGTTCTACTGTAAACATTTTGGTGGACTATGATGCTATACTATCTGCATGCATTTAATAACTACTCCGAAATCTGGGCACGAGAAAAGTCCAACTGCGGCAACCATGGAATGAATTTTCGGAACTTCTGGATAAGTAATGTCATGTGTGTCAGCGGTTTGCAGGTTTCTAATTTCTCATAATAACCTCTACCTTAACCTTTTACTTACTTTTCTCTATATTTTTAAGATATAAACCAATTGATATTTACAAATTTAAAGAACTTTTTTACAAAGTAACGCGTTGGTAGTAATGACGCCGCGCAGAGACATACTTACTTTCCAACAGGTGCTATCTCCGTCAACATTAACCGCTGCGGTAAAGGAAATTACTACGTTGGAGTCATTAAATCTGTCGTAGGTTTCACTCACGGATTTGTTTTCAACCACATACTTGATCACTAAAATTAAGAAAATGTCGTTGATATTCAACTTGTTTCGATATTTTTTACGCAAAAAGTCAAAAATTATATTTTTAGGGCTTCTATAAGGTGCAATAAAAATGAGCATGTTTGCCTGCTACAGGAATAACTCAAAACCTGTACGAAATAGGAGGTTCAAAAATTTAATGGTACAAAGTCGGAGTGTATGTCATATATTAAATTAGATTTTGCATTTCATTGTGAATACAATTATTATATTTTTTTTCTGTTTTTATTTTGTGTAAATTTATGACCTGGAACTTGCAACTGTATAAGAGGCTAATCACATTCGAAATAGAACGGGTAATTTCAATAGGTGCGGTATTGAATAGAAATTTATTGGCCGACAGGTCGTGTTAGTCTTCTTAACTGATCTGACCTCTGTTGACATAGTTTTATTAACACTTCCCTGCTTCGTAGGCAGGCAGGGCTTGTAAAATACAAGTACAAGTTTATCATCCAATTTTAAAGAGAAATCTCTTAATAGCCAGTAGAAGAGTTTTCAAACACGGCCCGTGCCCCGCATTAATGGTTGCTAATGGGTTGAAACCAAGCCAGTGCGATACAAAATAACTACGACTTATCGGCTTCCAGTCGGCCGAGTGAGCTAAGCCACAATAATTCTAAAGCAGGCCAATAGGCCAGTGAACCAGTATAATCTCTATAATGTCAACTTGTAATTTCTTGCTACTGCTATCATATACTACATTTATTTACATGTTTATAGTTCGTTGTCCGATGTTGTAACCTTGATCTTTCGCTAACTGCGCATTGCGCGTTTTATTAATAAACTGCTATCGCTGCAAAAAGGTTCAACGCCTATTATATTTTTGTGCTAAGCACCTAAAAGCACATTAAATTTGTAGTCTTTAAGTTAACATGCAATACAAACAAGGAGGTTATGCGGATATCACGACGCGAGGTAGTGTGGTACTTACGCTAAATGTTAATATAATTTTATTTATGGTCCTTTTTAAAATTCCATTTTTAGTCTGCATATTTTAAGAGTTTGTTACAGATAAAATCTATGGATAAAATTCGTGGTTCACATACGTTAAATATACAAATGAAATAATATCTCTGTTTGTGCCCGGTCTACTGTTGAATGAGCTTTCAAGTGCAAGTATAAAGGATGCCAGTAGCTTTGTATTCAATGCAGTTCTACTTTGTCCTCCTAACACCAAAATACACCCAAGATCGACCATAAACAATAGGTTAACATTTCTGTTACGCTATTTTTCTGTTTTTTTTTTTCATATCATTGATAGTGACACGGACGAATAGGAATATCTTTCCTGTGAATTTTAATATACCACTATTAATACTTAGTTCCTATGTTTCGCAATAAAAAGTTTAGTTAATGTACTGTTAGGTAGCAGTTTTCTTAATTCAGTGGTACAATCATAGATTTAGCATATACTGACGTTTAGATATAATAAATCTATGGGTACAATATAGTGCCAAATTTTAGGTCTCAGTCTGGAAGTAGAATGTAAACCGGTTGTGTACCAATTTTGGCTACGATGCTACAAGAATGGGAGAAAGTTTTAGTATTACAAAGAGAACGTGGTATGCCTGTGTGGGGCATAATTATTATGAATTTCGTTAAATGAGGCTAGACAGTGATAGCTTTGTTTTTTTTTTTGTATGGCTGACTTGGATGGACTCCAACAACTTATACACTTTGAAGTAAATTAATAAATTTCATTTGGATATTTGTTTATTTTAATAATACATTTCAATGTTTTAATACCAAGGTGCATATTATTCTGTAATGTAATTAAATTATAGGCTTTGTTAGCTGAAATATGATAATTTGAAAAATTGGGAACCAAAAAAATCAGTTTACAAAGAAAAAACTGATTTCAATTGTAAAAAATCTCGCTGACTGAAATTTAAACTACAGAGAGACTTTCCATTAGTGTTGGTGAACAGTGCAATATTTGAGCTTACCACTTTTTACCTACAGTTCATTACAAGTACTTAATTTGAAGTAAAACATGGAAATCCAGCCTGAAGTCTCTGAGATTAACGAACTATATTTAATACTTTATCAACCGCATTTGTCCGTGAAATGTGTGTTTATCTGTCTGTAACACGTTTTATTTTCAGACCAACTGCGAATGATTTATGGGTCAAATTGGTTTTGATGAGAGGATGCAATTATTCCAATTAGTGCGAGGTACTTTATTCATTAAAATTTTGAAGTATAATGAACTAGATTTTTCGAGAGTCAACGTGGTAGATAGCATCGTACCTAATTGATGTCAATTACGTTCGTCGCGATTGAAAATTGCTTCCAATCTGACCAAAGATAGATAAGATAGTGGTATAGATGAGATAAGGTAATCATTAGACACAATCCGGTTTAGCCACTAGCCACTTACAATATTATTAATCAGTAGGTACACGTATACTATGACTGTGTTTACGCAGAATCAGAGATTATTAACTATGGTTTCTTAAATAACTCATCTGTCGTTGCTCGTTTGCCCGTTAATGTATTAACATAAATAAATTGTCTGCCCCGAAGTACCTATTAAACCGATGTCTAGTGTAAGATTTTTCGCTTCGTTTTAATTAACGAACGTTATTTTGGTTTTTATCGCTATTTCTTTATTCTTTATGAACATAAGTTATTTGCGTGCGTCTCTCAACAGATTTTAGTCTTGAACTGGTTGGATTAAGGTCGATAGTTGTATGATAT
Source organism: Hesperia comma (assembly GCA_905404135.1). NCBI lineage: Eukaryota > Metazoa > Arthropoda > Insecta > Lepidoptera > Hesperiidae > Hesperia > Hesperia comma. The sequence goes on along the minus strand of FR990021.1, from coordinate 4,517,576 downwards.
GAGTAGATAAATTATTGTCGTGGACGGGCGATGTTTGGTCTCCGGACGTACGTATGAAACAATGGCACAATAACTGCGAACAGAAGTCGCGCCATTATCCGTTTGTGCCTATTGTCTGCATCTCGTTTAGAACAATAGTAGGTATTGCGTTATTTTTATCATAGATTTCGTATCGTTATTTTATTTATTGTTGGGGTATAGAAAAATAAATCGCTTTGTTTTAGAAATTATATGTTTATAAAAATAAATCCCTAGCTATTAATCTACTAAATCGATAAAGGGTTAAAGTTCAACGTTTTGAAGAAGTGCCAATTGAAGCATTAAAAAAACATTTTGTCTACAGAAACAATGATTAATATGTGTGTATGAAATGTAGGTCCACCTTATCTATTTTATTTAGCCGGACGTGCATTAAGTGTAAGCCTTTACTTCTAAGTAGCTGATGTCCTTGGGCGACGTTGACTACCTACTTACGACCAAGTGGCTCGTGAACTTGTTTGGCGGTTTTGCCGACTGGCCTATTTACGTAAAAAACTTAAATCTAAAATTTAAAATATTTCTACAGCGAAAAATGAAAATTATGTTGTCCATTATGTTTTGTCAAATTGCTAATAAGTAAACCTTGTGTACCTACCTATGACTATGACTCTCTCTGTAGGTAAATACTTACCTAACAGTTGTTTGATACCTGAATTTTTCAGTACCGGTATATTAATACCAGAATTTTAATACGAAGATACCGGTATTACACATTTCAATACCGGTATTGAAAAATTATAATTGTTAAAATCTTACTGCGTAAGATGTGTGTAATTATGTTGGGTTGGGATGTATGTGTATTGTGTACTGTGTGTAAACGATGTGACATTACAAATTGCAGGCGCGGGCTACATATCCCCGGAGCCGATGTACCCGGACCGCGGGGACGTGTCGGCGCCGGTGGACGCGGCGGCTGAGCCGTCGAAGGATGACGCGGCGCCGCGCGGCAAGGAAACGCCGCTGCTGCGGCTGCGGAACGGCGCGCTGCAGGCCGGCCTCAATGATCGCCTGGCGAGGGTCGTCGCGCTGAGGAAGGTTAGTGACGTGTAATTGACAGACATGGGCGTGTTAGGGAGTATAACCATGCTATGTGATATGTCCAGTGGGGAGGGCGGAGAGATCTGCTCAGGAACGATGCGCTGCAGGCCGGCCTTAATAATCGCCTGGCAAGGGTCGTCGCGCTCAGGAAGGTGAGTGACGTGTAGTTGACAGAGATGGGTGTGTAAGGGAATATACCTATGCTACGGACGTGATCTATCCAGTGGGGGAGGGGGGATCTGCTCAGGAACGGCGCACTGCAGCCCAGCCTCAACGGCTGCTTGGCGAGGGTCGTCGCGCTCAGGAAGGTTGGTGACGTGTAGTTGACAGAGATGGGTGTGTAAGGGAATATACCCATGCTACGGACGTGATCTATGCAGTGGGGGGAGGGGGGGATCTGCTCAGGAACGGCGCACTGCAGCCCAGCCTCAACGACCGCCTGGCGAGGGTCGTCGCGCTCAGGAAGGTGAGTGACGTGTAGTTGCTAGAGATGGGCAGACAAGGGAACAAATCCGTGCTACGTGAGCTGTCTAGTGGGAAGGGGGGAGGGATCTGCTCAGAAATGGCGCGCTGCAGGCCGGCCTCAATGATCGCCTGGCAAGGGTCGTCGCGCTAAGGAAGGTGAGTGTAGTTGTCAGAGATGTGCTTCTAACTCTAAGGGAACTTGGGTCACATAGGAGGGCCAAAAAATTGGTCATGTAGTATGGATGGATAATATTATGTTCCTTAATCGTGATTACCTACGGACTACGATTACGGTTGGAAGCAAGGAAATCAGGGATAAGAACGCTCTAATGACTTCTCGAAAGGTTCTCGTGGAGGCATTTCATGGCTTTTAGATGTAATTGTTATCTAAAACCATGACCAATTACCATCAGGTGGTACGGTTGTTGGTTATTTATTAAAAACAAATAAAATACATTATTATATTGACCCATTTACTACATTCGAAATACGAAAAGTACAACATGCAAATGAATTAACAGGAAGTGACTTGGTTCCGCGTGGTTGGACTATTACCAAATCCCCCTGCCCAAGTTCGTGTTTGTATGGGACTAAAATAGTGATGAAATTGACCTCGTGTTGAAACCTTTATAATAATGTACAATATCTATGAAAATGAATAATTTATACGAAAACGAATACTAATTATTTTGCTTTTCTCAAATTTTCCAAAGCTAAAAAATTTAGAAACCATTTCTATTGTCGAGTGTGTATCTTGACCTTTTCAGCCTAAAAACTTCTACTACTTCAAAGCTAGAGTCAGCTGAGTATCAATCAGCATAATCCTGACATTCCTGACAGTATTATATAGGTATATGAGTTGTCAAATGGTATTTTTTTACTTAAACTCCTGTATTACTTAGGTTTTGTAAAAATTATAATAGAAAAAAAATGATATAGGTGAATCGGTTTTAATTATTTGTCTCACAGTGGAACACGGTGGAAACGATGACACAATTTCGTAGCTTAACTTTAACTTCTTCATTTATTCATACTATCACTTGTACATGTACATACATTCGTAAGGGCCACTCATCTTAGCAGACCATACGGGCTACGGCCTCATAGGATATATTGCCAAAGTAGACCAGCTTGGCTTGGCTTACCTCAAAGCAGCCGACCCCCTGGTTATCCATTCAATCAGTTATTTATTCCATCACCTGTAATAAATATAGCACCTTTACGAAGAGGTGGTAAAATCATAAAAAAATATGTGCATAAGTATAATGATACTTATTTATGAATAAATTATTTTTAATTTTAATTTTGAATCAGTCATTCACTCAGTTATTCATTCGCTTACTCATTCAGCTTAACGTTTGGTGTGCAGCAAGTGGAGAGCCAGCGCAAGACGTCGCCGCTGCAGCGCAACGTGGTGTACCCGCTGGCGATGCTGCTGCTGCTGGCGCTCACCACGCTCACGGTGCTCATGGTGCTGCAGAACATGCTCGAGCTGCTCATCGGGATCAAGGCGCTGCCGCTCAGCACCAGGGTCAGTGTACACACTGCTATGGTATACTAGACTACCATACCACTAGGTATGCTCCAGCCTAGACGTCGCCGCTGCAGCGCAACGTGGTGTACCCGCTGGCGATGCTGCTGCTGCTGGCGCTCACCACGCTCACGGTGCTCATGGTGCTGCAGAACATGCTCGAGCTGCTCATCGGGATCAAGGCGCTGCCGCTCAGCACCAGGGTCAGTGTACACACTGCTATGGTATACTAGACTACCATACCACTAGGTATGCTCCAGCCTAGACGTCGCCGCTGCAGCGCAACGTGGTGTACCCGCTGGCGATGCTGCTGCTGCTGGCGCTCACCACGCTCACGGTGCTCATGGTGCTGCAGAACATGCTCGAGCTGCTCATCGGGATCAAGGCGCTGCCGCTCAGCACCAGGGTCAGTGTACACACTGCTATGGTATACTAGACTACCATACCACTAGGTATGCTCCAGCCTAGACGTCGCCGCTGCAGCGCAACGTGGTGTACCCGCTGGCGATGCTGCTGCTGCTGGCGCTCACCACGCTCACGGTGCTCATGGTGCTGCAGAACATGCTCGAGCTGCTCATCGGGATCAAGGCGCTGCCGCTCAGCACCAGGGTCAGTGTACACACTGCTATGGTATACTAGACTACCATACCACTAGGTATGCTCCAGCCTAGACGTCGCCGCTGCAGCGCAACGTGGTGTACCCGCTGGCGATGCTGCTGCTGCTGGCGCTCACCACGCTCACGGTGCTCATGGTGCTGCAGAACATGCTCGAGCTGCTCATCGGGATCAAGGCGCTGCCGCTCAGCACCAGGGTCAGTGTACACACTGCTATGGTATACTAGACTACCATACCACTAGGTATGCTCCAGCCTAGACGTCGCCGCTGCAGCGCAACGTGGTGTACCCGCTGGCGATGCTGCTGCTGCTGGCGCTCACCACGCTCACGGTGCTCATGGTGCTGCAGAACATGCTCGAGCTGCTCATCGGGATCAAGGCGCTGCCGCTCAGCACCAGGGTCAGTGTACACGCTGCTATGGTATACTAGATTACCACTAGGGGTATAGTTGAAGAGGTTAAGTTAAGCGTTCTGTACCAAGGTCAGTGTATACGACTTCAGATTGCCAGCACGCTAGTTCAGTGGATTAGTAGAGCTTCCGCTGCAAGCGGGCGTGCAATACGTGCACCGCTCGCGGGCGGCAAGCATGGAGAGGAGAGGCGGCAAATGGACTGGCCGGTTAAGCCGACTGCAATCTCCGTAACATGGAACTTGTAAAGAAATTTTGCCACTAGCGGTTGCCCATCGAAAAGCAAAATTTATTCAAACATCAAATAAAAAAGAAATCGTGTCATTGTCAAGTTGTCTTACTATTCTTGATGAAACATTATATTATGATGATGGTAAACAATGTCTAGTCGGTTGATATATAACCACTGCTTGAATAACTACGACGTATCTTTGGCTGCATATTTACCGAAGATGCGCGACGCCGACTGTGGTCGATGCGGCATCATTCATTTACTTATTTATTACTTCGTGATATTATAATAATTGTATGTACAGTTGGTTTCGATCATGAATGCTAACTATGAATTTTCACGATATATTAATTTGGTATGCACGAAAATATCAATGAGTATAGGTATTGTATGTATATGAGCATAAACTTATTTCTTATTACTCACAACAATGATTTTATACTTCCATTCCTACTCACGTACCTTGCTTGCACGTTCTCTCAATCCTCTGCACATTCATTGCTAACGACAATTTACCTATGATTGTGTAAGTATTTTTTGGTTTCTTTCTAAGTCTCAATCTTGCTTACTTAAAATGGCATTGGTACCCCTGCCTTTTTTCATGTTCTATCCTTAAATTACAACTTGTCAACCCCTGGTTGTCTGGAAGAGAACACCCTCTAAGACCGCCTTTGTACAAATTCTTGTCTTTTTCTACTGTCTGCAAATTTTTTTGCTCTTGTGTGCAATAACGAGTATTACTACGACTATATAATAATGAGTCATCATCATCATCACCTTAACCCATCATGGCTCACTATTGAGCACGGGTGTCTTCTCAGAATGAGAAGGTTAAGGCCATAGTCCACCGCGCTGGCCAAGTGCTGATTGGCGGACTTCACATACCTTTGAGTTTTGTGAACTCACCAGCAGGTTTCCTCACGATGTTTTCCTTCACCTATATTCTATTTTCTCACGAAGTTTCCCTTCACCTATAACAATGAACATTGCTGAATACTAAAATCCATTCACAGCAATTCACCCTGGGCATAGCCTCGCTGTCCAAGCTGGGCTGGGCGGGCGCGTTGCTCGAGGCGTTCCTGATCCTGTACCTGCACGCGGCGTCGCTCACGGGGCTGGTGGCGCCGGCGCGCGCGCTGCGCGTGCTGCCGCGCGCGCGCCGCACGCCGCTCGCGAGACTTATTGCTGCGTGCGCGCTGCTGCTCGCGCACTCTACTGCGCAGCCGCTGCTTGTTAAGATATTAGGTGAGTGAATCTGGCAACTGGATCTTGCTGTAGGTATGTTGTTAAGATATTAGGTTAGGTTAGGTTCCTGATCCTGTACCTGCACCCGGCGTCAAGATATTAGGTGGGTGTGGATCTTGCTCGTTAAGATACTAGGTGCGTGTGGATCTTGCTAGTTAAGATTTTAGTTGTGTTCATCTGGCATCTGGATCTCGGTGTGCTCCTTTGGAGATCCCGGAGCCGTTTTTGTTAGAAGGCCATCGAGGGTTTTAGTGGGTATAAATTCCATAATCTTCGGGGGTATTTGGAAGATTTCCCCCTCGTAAAAAAGGGAAGGTGGATCGTTGGTGTCATTGACGTGTAGGTGTGGATAGCCTGGATAGGTGAAAAGCTTTTTATTTAAAGTCTAATTATCAATGTGATTTTTAAAAAATGTCTTAGTACCTACCTACTGATTCCAGAAAACATGTTTGTGACCAAATTGAAATAAAACAGACATTTAGAATAAGTTACCTCAAGCGCAAGAATCAATAATATTCAATCAAATCAAGAATTAATAAAAAAATATTATAATCCATCGGCAGGTATAACAAATTTCGATCTGCTGGGCGAGTTCGGCCGGATCGAGTGGCTGGGCAACTTCCGCCTGGTGCTGATGTACAACGCGATGTTCGCGGCCACCGTGACGCTGTGCCTCGTCTCCAAGTTCACGGCGAGCGTGCGCCGCGAGCTCTACAACAGGTTGGTCGAGAACGTCAACACGGTCGCTCATTGCGTCTCTTTCCTTAACAACTAGCGTAACACGCGGCTAGTTGAGTAGCTCGGTCGGGTCGCCGGTGGATAAGGTAGTTGATTTTTGTTTGCGTGATATTTCGGTCGTGGATGGATTTTATAATTTCATTATCGCGGACGCTCAACGTTTTAACTGTAAGAGGTACTCACGATATTTATTATTTATGCAAATTATTCTACCCAAATAAATTAAATAATAATATCGTGAGTACCCGCTAAAGTTAAAAGGTCCAAGTAATGTTTCATTGATCTACAGACTTTGTACGTGTCGGACTCGGACACAAAATATTATTTTATACAATTTATATGGGTGCATTTACACCTAGCGGAACGTGTCCTCCGCAGACGTGTGTCGCTAATGGTAGCATTCTCAATAAGAATACCCTGGCTGTCGGCGCGTGTTAGGTCGTGCTTTTCCGTATCTGTGGCAGTAGCGCGGCTGTCTACCAGCACGTAGTGTCCAGCATTTAACAACACTTGTGTTGCTGTTAGATGTATGTCTGCCACGTTACGTGTCTGACACGCACAATGTCTATAGATATGAATGAAGCTTTAGACTGAAATATCGGTATAGTAAACACGAGGATGAAATTATTAAATCTTAAGTTGGATATTATGTTAATCTTGGTAAATCGTTATTCCCTTTAATAGTGTCCAAATGACATAATGATTTGTGTTGTAGTATCTATCAGTTTAATTTTTTAACAAAATAGGTACACCTCAGACGGACAGACATAATAATATATCACTATTATTGTTTACGATTTGTAAAAAATAATGAACGTTGTTACAATACATATTTAGTTTCCATTTAATTTTGCAAATGAGAAACATCATGCGAAAGGTATGAATTTAAAGACCCATATACCTAATGTTTATTTAACATTTCCTTCAGCATAAAATGTTAACGCCGTTGTACTTATACTCGAATGTTGGATACTAAATACACAATTTATTCAACATATTCACTTACTATATTTTTTTTATAGATGAAATATCAAACACAATGAATTGAAAATTGTTTTTTGGAAACTAGTGAACATTTATTTTAGTTGTTTAATATTCTTTAAAATATAATTTCAATTTATCGGAATTTTAAGACTTGCATTAAATTTTTCACTAATAATTTGTATTATTAATGGTTGAATACTTATACCTATTCATTGGTAATCCATCGAGCTACTCGATTGAATTTTTATCTTGTGATTGATCTAATTATAAAGTAAACACAAAGTTATATAGGACTTAGTGTGTTGTTCTTGTAGTAACTTACCTATACATAGAAATAGGATATACTGTTGATATCAAAATCAATATAAATGCATAATCTAATAAATAGATTACTGTCAATACCCTGTATCGAGATATATATTTCTAATTAAATAATAAAAATAGTAAAATAGCTAGTAAATAACAAAATAATGATGTAGCATAATTTGTAAACAATTTTAATTTATAACCCATGCATTTATTTTACTGTATTTGATTCCTAATTTATGCGTAGTTGATAAATTTTGTTAAAAATGACAAATAATAATAGTTCTTGAGGAAAGATGCAGAATGAAATAATAAATTTAAATTGTTTTTAACTAATGAGACTGAATTTGTTAACTAATTACGATTATTTTATGTCCGAGATTATTTATTTAATGTATTTGTAATTTGAATTGTATTCGGTTAAAATTATTTTTATTGAGTATAATACAATTGTGAGTCATGTGTTACAACTTACTGCCATTTAATGAAAGTTGGTAATCCGCTGGAGTGTTAGTTTATTTTGTAAATATTTATGTGTAATAAGATAAAGTACCAGCTTTAATAATCTCATTGAGCATGGTGGCTTGAATTCTGGCAATAATTCGTAGTCCGATTATAGAATTGACAATATCATAAAATGAACAGATATTTCAAGAAATTACATGTCATTAAAATTCTATGATAGGACGGCGCCTCGTACAGAGATATTAGAAAAGACATTGGAAGACTGTTCGGTAGATTATGAATTTTAAATTAAATTGTTTGCTCAATGTCACAGTTGTACCTGCAATGGCGATACGACTTTAACTGGTATAGATGATTGTTTTTTGTGTTGTGAAGTTGTTGTGTTGAGGCTATTAGTTGAATACTCTAGTCGCCATGGATCTCTGTGGTTGTTGCAGGTGGAACGTTCCATTAAGTTGTGAGATTTGATTTAGTTTTAATGAAAATTATAAGGAGTTATCGTCGCTATCATCACTAACGCACATGTCATTTTGCACATGCACTAATACTCATGAATCGTAATTATTCCGGCTATTCCGGTTTTTGAAACAGTATATAATTAAGTTTTTTGGATCCGTTAACCCAAATAGAAATGACCGTTTCTGTTTAACTTGTGATAATAAATTACATGAGTAACTTTGTAATTTTAGACTTCTTAAACTTTATATTTGCACTACTTTAGTGTTTATGCATATTTGTTTATTAGGAATATGTAAAAATAGTTTTGTAGCGTGCTTGATGGTGGCACATGTCGTAGAAAGCCTGTATAGACTCTGGATCGCTTGAGGACAATAGTAATACAATGATATGCTTAGGTGTTGTCATAAAAAAATATTTGCCTGCGGTGCTACAGTTATGATAGTTATTCTGACATTGAGTTGTATCCAATAGATTAAATATTTTAATAGGTACTTAGCGCAGTTGAAAAGATTGTTTATATATGTAAGCCTTGTGTGAAATTTCAATGATTTAATGTAGTAAATATTTAGTGTGTGAATTTTATACATTTTGTATTATCTTGTACCAAACGTTGAGATTGCATTTGAAAATAATATATGAAAAAATTTAAAGAGTTCTTTTTATTTCTTCACCTTGTATAGTGCCCAGTATTATTTGGTCATTCTATTTGTAAATATGCATAGCTACAAAGCTTATATCAGTGTGGATAGTGTATGTTATTGAAAGTTTCTATACATTTAGCATAATTGATCATATTCACTGGCTTTCTAACTTAACTGCTTTTAAAACATTGCTTCTAAAACAGAGTGTAGTGTAACACAACTCACTGTAGAATGTATTCAGTCTCATTAGATTATTTTGTTCTTAATTTATTTTATGTACTTGTAGTTTTCACTATATTCAATGTTTTTTTTTTACCAGATTCAAGTGGGTTGCAGATTTGTTTACTTTGCCTGAAGATATTCCAACAGCTGTAACACCTAAAGCGAATGTGATGGAGAAAACCATTATAGATAAGGTTGATGAGGACCAAAGTAACGAAACAACAGAGCAGCATCTGAAGTCTGACTAAATGCAAGCATAATAGACATTCTTAAAGTGTTCCTATTTATATATTAAGTCATTATTGTATGTTGTTGTATTATATCATCATCACAGTCCATAACTATTCCACTGCTAGGCATGGGTCTCAAGAATCAGAACTTGAGGGGTGCCAGACCATAGTCCACCACGCTGGCCAAGTACAGATTGGAGGTCTTCACACACCTTTAAACTTTGCAGACTCTGTAGCATGCAAGTTCCTGCACAATGTTTTCTTTCACCATTATAGCAAAGTCAAAATTGCACGCACCGGGATTCGAACCTGGACCCCCAGAGAAGGAGGCCAAACTCAAAACCATCACACTAGCATCACTTTTTTTCTATTGTTATTAAACTTTGATACATTTTTCTAAAATAACATTTTTTTATCACAATAATAGATGTTTTAGTGTTTTCTGAGTCTGATGAAGGTACAAATACAAGCAATACACTGGTGTTCACATTGACATATCATATCTTTTATACTTTAACATATTTGTGACCTCTATAATGGAAGCTTAAACATTTTTCATTTTGGGAACTTCTTACCTGTCTGAAGATCACAGATTGGGAACAGAGAACAGATTAATGTATACTTATAATAATGCCACTGGATACTTTTAAAAAACAGGAATAGTTAGGATACATTTCATGAGAGGAAATGTTTTTTTCATTTGGATGACTTTTTCTGAAGAAATTCATTCTTTAGAATGAGAGTTCTATGAAAAGGTTATTTATTAATGAGTATATCCAGCTATTGCAGTAATGAATAAGATAGTATTCATTCGCAGAAAAACCAATTTCCAAAATGAATCAAGGGCAACATTCAATGAAATCATTTTATAAATGAGTGAAGCAAAGTTAGTGGGTTATTACTCCATAATACTTATTGAATTAGATTGAGTATTGTTGCATTGTTAAAAATAGAACTGTGCAACTATGGGTGTAACCACGGAACACATACACCAGTGGAGTAACAGTGGATTTATAGGTTTGCCAATATAATATTATTTTACAATCTGTGATTATTTTTATTATATACTCCAAATAATTGTATATTTAAGTAATTGATAGAAATAATTTCATTTTAATGCTGATATTATAATTTATTGATAAGTGCAAAATAATAAGGACTTGTATAATTTAGTAATTGTATATAAATTATAAACAGATCTTATCTGTTTCTCTTATTAAGTATTACTAGTTTATGAAATAAAAATCTTTATTTTTACTGATCATCTGTTTTATTTTCTGTTTCTTCAACTTTGGTGATAAGCATAAAATGTTTGCCGCATCTTCTGGATTGTGCTTTGAGAATAATTTTGCGTCCGTTATCCCTTACCACTTCAAGGCTTTTGTTGATATTTAGCCCCAGTATGAATCCTAGGTTCATGATATCATGCACGCTACGTACCAATGTGTAGCTAGAAGATCCACTAGTCAAAATGATGTTTCTAGATTTACCAATGGAATGGAACATGTGTGCTGTAGCTATTATATTTTTCCTTGCTGTTGCATCTAATATAGCTGGCGAGTACATCAGTTCGAAATAAATTCCCCGCTCTACGGCCTGATTGTATAATTTCCGGCTTAGTTTGAAAGGTATTTTGAATTCTGGTTGAAATGTAATAATGTCGACATCTAAGCTACCACAAGCATACTGAAAGGCTTGGGATGTTTTTGGTATAACTGCAAAGATGTCATATTTCTTAATATTTTCAGAGTGATTAATTTTATGGGATATACTTGTGTCGGAGTACTCTAAAGTTAATCTTTGTAGAATATTAAGTTTACAGCTATCTTTAATGTCTTGGGGGATTTCAAGTGGTGCGGGTATAAAATCGCCCTTTTCAACTTTTGGGTCTCCCTTTTTCTTTTTCTTCTTAGGTTCGTCACTTACTTCTTCAACGATGGTGTTGATTGCTACGGTATTAATTCCAATATTTTCTAATTTATTCAGATCCTTTAAGTCGAAGGATCTGTTGATTGAAAGATCACAAATACCCCAATTCTTAACTGCCATGATTTTGTAAAACCACCGAGATTTATTGGACTTCAATAAATTCAATTCTAAAGTTCACGTATTACTTCAACTATAATTAAAACTTATACAACTTTACAATAACATGAGGTTACACTCATAAACGCTTTTATAAACTGCAGTAGTCAGTACACAAAACAACAAAACACAAACTCTACTCGAAACGAAAATAAAATCATCAGCAATGTGCATCAAAGCCATCAAATCAAATTGACGTTGACACCACAATTGAAGTATTGATTGACAGTTAGATAGTCTTGTGTCAAAGGGAGAGGAGATGTTGCTAGTTCCTACAAAATTAATATTTGTTGATGGCAACATTGAAGTATGTTTGTTGAGGACAACAATGTTTTTTCTATATAGGAGAAATGATTATGATCGTTACTAAATTAAATAAACTACTGCAATACATTTCTTTTAGTTGTTACATGATTTAGGCAACCTTCACTAAAATAAAAATTGCTTGATCTGACAGTTACGTTTAGAAATTTCTTGGATATATTTTGATATATCGATTCATGGCGATTATCGTAACATCGATATCTTACTAAATTACAAAATATAAAATTATAATTTCATTGAGACGCTATAATAATCATTAATATAATATTGATGCAGATCCCAGCATATTCACAAAGATTAAAAGATATTCACATACAAATTAAAAAGGAATTGACAATGTCAAAAAAAATTCATTTAGTTTTGTTGATCTAGGATCAAATCTAAGATAATTATATTCATCAACATGGGCTTTCAAATAGTAATAGCAGGAGAATCACAATGCGAAAAATTTGCGCAGGTATGCTTAATAGCTGATTACCTGGCTCAAAATCTTCCAAACTTTTGTTACAGACGGATTGAAAAGCCAGTACTAGAGTGGAAGGTTGGTTTCCTTTTTTACGTTTAACGTTATAGTTATTATTGACGAGATGTTTGTTTGCCCTAATATGAGTGGTTTCTAAACTTGGTCTTTTAATCTTTATTGTGGTATTTGTAGACATGGTTATTTAAAATGAACCAAAAAAATAATTGGCATCATGTTGGAACACTTATTATATGGAAAGAACTGTTGATGGAGGGCAGTAAGGCTTATTACATAGGTGGAGCATCAGATTTTTTTGAATACTGTCATTCGTATTATCATTTTGATACATTTATTCAGTCAGAGAGATTCAGCGATTTAATTAATAATTTTGGACAATTATCAAGAAAACATAAACTAGAGAAAAATATGAAATATTTAGAGGAAGAACAACCTATTCACTTTACTGCTTTAAAGACTAGCTTAACCGTGTGTATATCAGGGGCTTCGTACCCCTTAACGATGCATTTAATATCCGCATTCTTAGATTTATCATATGAAGGCAAAAGGTTTACAAAAATATACATATATGATGAAAACCATGATACTTTGCCATTTTTGGAATTTGTGGAGCGCGAATGTAATTATGTGAGAACAAATAATCCTATCAAAATGGTAAAATGTGTGGAAAAAATCGGTATGGCGCTTACAAATTCTGATCTTCTTATTATATTGGATCATGTGCCTTTTAAGTATGTCGTATTATAAAAAGCTTTGATTTTATTAATATTTTACTGGTAAAATTGTATTCACAGCAGTTTACCTAAATTTTCAGGAAAGATTATTCAATTGGTGGCTGGCTTTATAAAAATAAGAAATTAATGGAAAGCTTAGCTATTATGATAAATGCCTCTGCATCAAGAAATATTCGCATATTACTACCTAACCTTGGACCAGCTTGCTATAATGCGACTATTTTACGAAACACTGTTAGAAACATTAAAAAAAATAACGTCGTTGTTACTACTTCCGATTTAGGCCTAGAAGTAGCTCCGATTGCTGCAAAAATAGCTGAAATTCCTATGAGAAACATGTTTTGTCCTCCAGTGTGGGGTTTTGTAGGAATAAATCATTTAGTAGATATAAGAACTACTGTACATAAATACAACACATTTGAACCTTTGAAAAGATTTTCTAAGGTCCGGAATTCTACGCTATGCATTGGCACCTTGATTCCTGAAATGAGGACAGTAGAATACTTAATGCATTTTGATGAAAGTTTGTGGTCAAAAGTTTCAGAGAATAATGTATGTATATTATAATATTATTAGTAATTTTTGTGAAGATACAAGTACAAATTTGAATTTAAATATCAAATTTTTAATAAAAACATTTCAGATCAAAACTCAAAATCACGATATGAGGAAAGCTGTTGCTGTTGTTGATGCTGTAAAATTATGGTTTTTTGAAGAAAACTCAAACCACATAATACCTCTTGGAATTTACTGTGATGGTGAGTATTAAAAAAACAGTGTTATATTTAAAAAAATGTTAAAGAGTAGTGTTTATAATATCTTAAAACTAACATTACCCATTACTTTTAAAGGTTCTTTTGGACTTACTTTTGCTGGAATTTTCTCCCAGCCAGCTCAATATGTTAATGAAGAATGGAAACCAGCAAACAGTTTTTTATTACCAAGAGATCCTCAAATTAATATTTTATATCTCGAGAAAATAGCCAAGTTCACTATGGAATTGGAAAAGCATCACCTACCTAATTACTTTTCTTCTGAATAATTAATCTCTTTAACACTGACTATTCGATTATAATAAATCGATTCACAAATTGTTCAAATACGATTAAATCGATTTTCGGTTTCAAAACGTTTATGGTTGATTTGTAAACAGGTACGGTACGGCACTAGTGGCGGACGAGATGTCGTTTAGGTCGTTGAGTGAGTGAATGTATTGTCTTGTTTTGCAGAGAAATGTTATGACGTACAGTAGCTGTCTTTGTTTCAATAACATTCGACTACTTTTACACGAAAGTTGTAGTTAAAAATAATGTAATGTAATAGATCGCGTAGTTATGTTACGCGAGTTTATTGCAATGAATTTTTCCAAAGTATGATCGTGCCAATAGGAGATAGCATAGTTAGGTGTTCATATTGGTTAAGTTTAGTGAATGTTGTGCCAATAATGAGATAGTGGAGTGTTGTGATGTGGTTGTGGGACATGTGGGGCGTGCTGTGGACCGTCGAAGCCCTGACACAGGTTTTGGTGTTGGCATCGCCGTTGGAGCCTGAGCTGCCTATTCCGCGAGGTGAGAGGAGCTTGCCTCCTACGCCGTCCTCTGCTTGCTAACCCTGCATGCGCTACCTTGATCCGAGCCCGCGTTCCGCCTTACCCTGATTGTTTCAAGTGTAAAGAATGATACAATATGTTAATATAGTTCTTGTACAGAAAATGTGCTCGTTTTCATTGAGTTCCCCCACCTAACTTCTCTAAAATATTGTAAGAGCAACATTAATTTAGTTCAGTAAAAGTCCCAAACTTTTTTAGTACAATGTTTAAAAAAAGTAACATTAAAAAGTTGTGTGTACTCTGTAACTTCTTTACCAAAGCTTATTTAATAACTTTTACAGTTTTTGTATTATTCTTCACTTGGTGTAAAGTTAATTGCAATATAATAAAAAATGCTTTTTGAGTACATAATCATTTATTTATTTTATTGTAAGTTATATTGCCTTTTTATGAATTGCCCAAAAAATTGTTGTTATATTTATGTTGACAATCTTTTTATAAAACACAATAATGGTTCACAAAAATATATATTCACACAATTGATATCTAGATACTTAAAAATTAAAAGAACTTGATTGAAATTGCTTTAATATAAATAATAACAAAACTTCAGTCTCCTAATTTAATATAATCGGAGTAAAATTTAATAATTTTTACTTCTTGAATTACACTAACTAAACTGAACTATTTCCAACTTTATGTGGGATATAACTAGAACAATAGACATCCCATATTACAAATGCACATGCACATATTTTATAAAAGCTGTCCACTATTATGTTTTATCATGAGATGGGATTGTTGAGCACTATTTTATCATAATTAAGTGAGGTAAAAAGTCCTATGGAGACTAACAATGGATAACTGTATATTTTTATGTGAGCTTAAAAACTGCTTTATTTTATTATAATTGTCAGTTGTTGTTTATACCAGAGTATATTAAATTGCCACTCCTGCTAAAACAAATATGTTTTTATTCACTTTAGCGTGTAAGTAAAATTTACTTTGGGCCATTTAAATTTTCACCATCACTCTATAATGCACCTTAATCATTGGAGCGGAAAGCTGGCTTTTGTGGGATACAATTGAAAAGAATTTTATATTGAATTCAAATAGAGTATAGTATTGTTATTATGTCAGTCCAGTAAATAGAAAATGGATTTTAAATCCTGTATGAACCTTTCAAAATATGTTCTATGAGTAATCCAACTTTGTTAAATCATTGCTAGGTGGACTTAGCAAATAGTTTTATAGCACTATTTGTTACTATATTGCAAACACTTGCATAAGCAAGAATTTGTTATTTATTTTGTTATTGTATTAATTAATAAATATAAATTATTCAAAGAAAGTCATTATAGTGATTTAAAACCTATTAAGTTCTCAGAGTAAAACATGTTAATATAAGCCGTGCCTTTCTAGCATTTACTGGGATGTCTTTTGCTGCATCTCTGTGATTCATAAAGCCTTTAAATTGCTGATATCTCTTAAAGTTTTTATTAGGACCGTTTCCTTATTAATTTTACATTTTCTTGTATTCACCAATATTGGTTATTCATCCAATCATTCATTGAAAGAAAACGGGGTCCTTTCTTTCATTTTGTTAGGACTTAGGAGTATGTCAGTGATGCCTTTAATTTTAGTAAAATCTGCAAGCAACAGTGACCACTGACCAATAAATAAAATAAAACCCTCCTCTGCTTAAGAGTGCCTTTCCACCAAAGATGTGCTATGCTACGTCGCTATGGATGCGTCTGCCATCCATCATATCATCAATCATATTCAGCCCTTACAGGGTTTCCAGGCGGGCCAATGTATGTGATTGGTAGATCTCAAACACATCTTTAGCAACATAGCATAGCACATCTCTGGTGGAAAGGCACCCTAATTCTTGACTATTTACATTGCAATAAAAACATCCTTTGTAATTTAACTTTTTTAGCTTAGCTTTTTTTAATTGGGAAATTTATTTTCAATAAAAAAAAATCCTCTACAAATGAGCTGATGATCTTCAAATGCCCAAACAGATTTTCATAATACATATTGTGACAACCCTGGCGCATCTACTTCGGAAACAATAAACAATAGGGGCCATAAACATGTCGCGCCAACAATAGGAACAATAGCGCGCGTGCCCATCTCGAAAGTACGCACGACGCTTTGACCTCACGGCAATAGTCATACGGACGAAAGTCGGCTGCAAGGAACATACTCGAACTTTATTCGACGCGGGTCCGGAATATTCTCGATTGCCATGAATGGTGCGTGAGTGGTATAAAAAGGGGCACTCGGTAAACGGCGGACATTCTAGTTTCGGAAGCGAAACCAGGAAGATACCAGCGATACCTACGAGCGATACCAGTGAGAAGTGAAGTGATTTCTACGAGCGATACAGTGTTCGACGAGTGTGTTTACGAGTACCTACGTGCATAGTGTTGTGGTGTGTACTATGTACAGAGTGTAATTGTGTATCTACGAATACAATAAAGTCTTTGTGGTACATTTTGGCATTTTCTCGAACCCCATACTCCTGACACGTAACAATATGTATGTAGCTAATTATGCAATTTTGCACCAATAATTCAATTTTATGGCCAAAAATGCCTTATAATTATCATTTTGGAAGAGCTGATACTCAAACTGCTAGACAGATTTCTATCAAATACAGCTAGAAACCACCGCTTATTATGTTGAAACAAAATTCTTTCACTATGCAACAGATGTGTGAAAACTTTTTATTTACCCCATTGACAACTTGTTGGTTATTGGACCAAAGTTGTACAGAATTTGATTTGTTACTAAAAATGTTTCTACAAATTTTATTTAAGTCCTATAATATGCCAGTTAAACCATAAAAACCAGCAGCAATCTTGTTTCCACTATGACAACAGCAGGAAGAGGGTTGCAACCCCACAAATGTGGATTAAACTTTGCATTTACTTTATTAATCTGATTAACCATTAAAAAAAATTGGGATCTCTGACAAATGTGCCATAAGCCCAAAATGTAACATTTTAATGGACTGATTTGCATTTGCTAACAAAAGAAGTAGGTAAGCACCATTATGCTGTATGCACGCTGTATAGTTTGTATTTATAGGTACCTATTCATCTTATTCGTTTACCTAGTATACGAACAGAAATAGACATCTCTAAACCAGTGGAAATTAGTGTAACGATCTACCTGCATGTCCGCTTAATGACGGGCGATCACTTTACTTGACGCGGGGCGCCCGCAAATCCCTACAAATTGCTTCGAGACTCGATAATCCAGCCGAGGGCCGAGTCCTGCCAAGGGTAACCTAGCTTTGGCGCGCATATTACTTGCCACTACGTTCTGGAATGTTCTCATTTACTTTTAATCAGAACTCTAGTATTTTCGGCTTTCAATTTGTTCTTTCTTTTTAAGGAGAATCTGAGATCTGCAATAGAATAGTTTATTCTCGCAAGTGTATAATATACTCCACATACGAACAAAGAATTTCTTTTATGATTTTAGCGGAATAGATATATTACCTATAGCAACAAGTGAAAGGTGTCATTCATCGCAGACCAAATAAAGGTGCTAGGATACAAAAAGTAATAAAAACTGTTTCAAGTACATACCTACCTACTCAGTTAAGCAATTTATTCCTTAGTCCAGCATTATTTTTTGATAATTCGGTGTAGCATATATACTTATAAGTGTTCCGTTTAGCCCAAAGAAAAAAATTAAATTAAATCAAAGGACAAAAACGTCCCGTGGGACGTTTTCTGAGTGGGACGTTTTGCCCAAAGCCTCATACACTGGAGAGAAGATTATTATATTATATCAAGTACCCTAGACTATCACAGATTCTTGGTTGGACGGATGCGTAATCCGACAGATTCGTGGATCACGTTACTACTTAACCAGAGACGCATCCGCCTAGGCACGTAATGATTTGGTAACATAAAATCTCTTCAGAATTAAAGGAACTTAATTTGATCTTGATTTAAACCAAAATTTAATAAATGATTCAAAATTATTAGTTAGATTAGTTTTAATTACATTAAATCCAATAATATTAATTCTCATCTAGATTTAGGTAACGTGTCTTTTTGTCACAATAATGGTCACGATCAGCTTCTCTTTATTAGTGAAATAAAATGAATAGTGTTATTGCTTATTAGGAGAGTAGATGTGAGTTTAAAACATAAGCTACAAATAGTGTAACGATCAATTAGCATTGGTTGTTGTATTTAATAACTGGAAAGTATTCCGAAAGCAATTTCACTTTCTACATTTTATGAAATTGTTGCACGCCTATTCGTTGTGAAGTACATAAATACCTTTGACTACAAGAGTTCTAATTTTGAAGAGTTTCATTATGCCGTGTTTTAAATGACTGCAGCTAGAATAAAACAAATTGTTATGAGGCGTTGAAGTGCGCAGGCGCAGAGGCAGCGCCGCCGCGACGACGGCGCGGCGTGTTCGGTCCGATGATCGCGGGATACATCAGTTGCATAACAAGCGGGCATTGCGTCCGGCTAACGGGACTATGGCGCGAGCTGGAGACTCGACACGAGTCACCATATCTACACTCGATTCGCTTCTCGACAACAATAAGCTTAGTCATTGGAACCGGTCATTTGCATCATCGTCCTCGAACCGATTTCGCTCACTCCGCAATTCTCGTTCGACGGCGCCTCGATAAAATCCCACGAAACTTCCCCGTTTCGTAATTTCTCATCACGAAATATGACTCGATAGCGCAGCCCGCGATTGGGTCGTTCGTGCGATCATGAACGAGACCGTGACTGATCGACTCGATGTCCCTGACTGATGCAAAGCAGTCGACTTGTTCTCATATTAAAAACGCTTGTGGAGTTCAATCTTCTAATTCGCGATAGTAAATTGCTATTGGAACCTCGAGTCTAGTCAGCGTTGCGTGTATTTATGTAATTGATTCGTACGCATCGAATGAGGTGGCGCTGACCGCGATTCCTGTTTTCTGCCCCCGCGTTCACTGAACTGGATTGCAAGTGCAATGGCAAACTTATATTCGCTAATGACTTTAAGGTCTACTGATTATTATTGATACATTTGCTTGAGTAATTAACATTCCTGCGATATTACATTATTCTGAAATATTGATAGCTAAGAAGAACTCTCTATAGCATGAAAATAGGTACAAAGGGATCATAAACACCAACGATCATCCAACAAAAATCGATCAAATAAAATATACCTTCTCCCATTGGGAAAACCCAGGACAGGACTTTTCGGCTCACAGTAGGTACAACTGTGGTATAATACATAGCTGAACTACAGAGTAGTCAAATCATAATCTTTTGCGTTAAAAACAAGTTCATAATTAAATAAATCAGTCACGTTACGGACAAAATATTATATTTGATATAAATGGAGAACATGGTAGGTATTTATTTTTTAGGCTAAGCAAAAGTAAACCAAATCGAATCCAAAACAAGTTTTTCCAGTTTGTAGATATCAGAAAAACACTATCATTCCATTTTACACAAGTAAATAAATGCACATTTTGAAAGTGCACCCAAAACTGATAAATAGATCAGTAGCAAACGTGCTGGTACCTATTTGCTTTTTTGTGATACTTTTTGCTAGCCTCTCGCCAAGCTCGATCGCCGGTAGGTACATTTATTACTCATGCAGTGGTCGAGTACTGGGTTATTGCAACTCACGTATATCGAAAAATCAGAGCTCACTTTGCAATATATTTTATTTCAACATCATTTCATTCCCCGAGCGACTTTGGTAATCGCGCTCGATGCAAAAGACCTTTAATTTAGCACATCTACGGAGTACTGGATTATGCATAAGCCAGCTCGAGCATTGTGGATCTGTGGGCTTTATCTATGACTGTGAAAACAATTACGTTGTATAATCTTGCTACAGATTACCGAGATAGGTTACATAAGCAGAGAGTATTTTGTAATTATGTAATAACGAAAGAAACATTAAGGTTGTAATGCATTATGCGACATCAGTAATTGAACGACTATAGTCGGCACAATCATAAGATTCCGATATGACGTCTGTCATGTATGAACACAAACTAACCTTGTATGGACGTCTTCAACTTACTTATTACGGAAATATATTTTTTCGATTTGAACCGCTGGTAATGATACTATGAAGTGAAGATATTTCGTAGTGAATGATAGGTTAAATTATGCAATGCACTATTTACTGTGCATATACAGTATACAGTTTATATTTATTATCAATGCAGCTTTATAAGTAGGTACATAATGTACATGTGAATCCACCTCCTCTTCGCTTTGGAAAATTGTTTTTATGTTTACAGATAATAAACACTTCTTCCCATTTTTGCAACATATTTTATTGGTACATCGCTTCTATTGCTCATTGCATGATGTTATAAAATTGCCAACAGTTTCTTAAATATTTTAATTAGACATTAGTCCGTAATATTAAACGCAAGTAACTAGCGGGTTAAACGAATTGGAGTAATATTGTTTACTTACTACGAGTATTTAGATAGGTACTTACTTACTTATACATACTTACATAGGTAAATACTAGAAATTCTGGCGAAATATGTAAACCATCCCTGATTGTTTTTTATTTGTGTTATTTATAAATTGTATAAATAATTTAATTTTATTTTAATCAGTTTACATCATAAATCTCCACCAATCCGCATTGGAGCAGCGTGGTGGAGTATGCTCTAGGCCTCCTCAGTAATGAGGAGAGACCCGTGCTCAGTAGTGGGCCATTAGTGGGTTGTAGCTTAGCTTAGCTTACATCATAAATTGTGTAAAATTGAACAAATATTTAAGACGTCACTACAATGTTTTATAAGGAGGCTAGATTTATAGTTATGTGAACTCTTGAAACAATTTATGAATCGACCATAATCGATTCATTACTATAATCGAAAGTATGTGCTACCATGTCATACCCAAAATACAAATAGTTATAGATTCCTTAATATATCTAAAGCATTGCGATTTTTCGTAGCTATTATAAATTCCCGATACATAAGTCTTTAAGCCTTTTCCACTCAAATCGGATAATTATTAACCGTTTAATAGTTTCTTTGTTTTCACTAGGTTACTGAAATTTCCATTTTAATAACTAATATAATTTCCTCACCTTAACTTACTAGTCAAATTGCCTTATTGTCCCTTTCAGTGTTAATCTCAACGCTACATCTGTTTTTAACTGATTTTAAGAAAACAATCAGAGATCGGTTTATAAATTTTCGTTCCGAACTTAATTAACGAAACGATTAGAAAGTCTTATTACTTATAATCGGTTAATTTTATAAATCGGTTTATTTAATGCATCGATTTTTGTTGTACTTCACTATTGTCACTGTGATGACAGCCGTCATATCGGAATCTTATGATTGTGCCGACTATAGTAGAGAGCAATAACGCTAATATTGTTGATCATAAATTTTGGTATTCGAACTCTTTGGAACAGCAAAGATGCTCTCGATACACGTGCTTGATGATCGTTGTGCACATCTGCCTAACAATTACCATCCTTCTAGGTTTCGTGAAAAGTTAATCTTAATCCATATGTAAGGTACGTAGCAGTGTTGGAGAGCAAGTTAAGGGGATTCTCACTTATTTCATGTTCAGTATCCGTGATATATGCCTTTGTGATTACTCATGTCATGTCTTTCACCATTTCTTATTAATTAGATGAAATTTTTAAATAACTACAGAAGTGAAGCATGATATAATTGAAGCAATGATGAAATCTGAGCATGTACCAGTTTAAAGAAATGAACTCGTTTGATGTTGGCTTGCCTTTGTTTGTTGTAACGAGCTGGTCCTGCTGAAGCTGAACGACCAAATCCAGTTGAACTACATCACGGCATTTGATTTATTGTTTAACTTAAGTTAAATGAACTCATGACTTTACAGTTTTAAGATGTCTTCAGTACTTTGATAGAGGCCTGATAGGAACATATTATACTGGTTAACTTAGCGTTGAGATTGTATTAAAATTCTAGTGACTTCGATGAGACTTGGACTGAGGCTTTATGAATAACAAAGTAAAAAGCTGGGCAAGTACATTTTACTTTCCATATAATTGTACCTACTCAAGAATCAATTCATCTAAAAAGGAGCTTCTTCGTTTGCTTGTTCGGTCGCGATCGAGGCAACCGTATTTTCCTGCAAAGCAATCAATTAGGCATGTGTGTTTAGTTTCTTGAAACTATCCCAAAGGTAACGTAGTTTACGTAGGGTCTTTAATCGTGTAAGGTGGTTCGTGAAACAGGTAGGTAAAGGCCGATCGTATAGTGTAGGACCTTTAATGAAGATCAATAACATTGCGTCTATTCTTATCGAACCAAAGCGCTTTTCTACAAAAAATACTTACCCGTCGCCAAATGGCCGTCCGACTGGGGTCGAAAGGCATTTTAACTATTTTGTATTTAAAATCTTTTCGTAATTCTGTAAGTCCTTTCTTTTGTGGCGCCTTCGTTGATGTCTGCTTAAGAATGATGACTGCTAGGTCGAGTGGTGGAGAGATTGCTCTTAGGAATTATCTTAGAATGCTTTTAACATTAAGTCCGCTTTCGTACCAGCTTTGTTTTCGTATCAAATAAATAAATACTCCTCTGGGAAAGACCCGAGCTTTGGGTCGCTAATGGGTTGTAGCTATAATGCAAACATTTAAAATAGAAGTGCGTACCATGATTTAAGACCGCCTTCAGGGTCAAAGCTCACCCAAATTATGTTAATTCACACTAAGGTACAATACGTTTACTTTATGAAAATCTCTCGACTAGGTCTCGTATAAGTAAGGTTTAGGCATGACCTAGGGTTACTGGAAATGAATAAAATGCCTGAGAGAAATCAATAATAAATTCTTTCATGTTCTGTAAGTTTTTGTTAAGCGAAGCAAACTTGGGTATCCAGTAACTTAAACCTCTTTGATTATACATATGTATTCTCTAAATAGGGAATATCCAGAAAAAGTACGATATTCTCTTACTATTAGCCACTAAAATCAAATACCTAATGCAAGCGTAGAATTTATGACAAAGCCGCTATTATGAAAGCGTGTGTGAGCTCACGCACACACAAGCTTATCATATTGTTACGTGTCAGGAGTAATGGGTTCGAGAAAATGCCAAAATGTACCACAAAGACTTTTATTTTACTCGTAGGTACACAAATTACACGACGTACACAGTACACACTTAAACACTCTGCACGTAGGTACTAGTCAACACACTCGTAGAACACTGTATCGCACGTAGAAATCACTTCACTTCGCACTGGTATCGCTCGTAGGTATCGCTGGTATCTTCCTGGTTCCGCTTCCGAAACTAGAATGTCCTGCCGGCGACCAAGTGCCTCTTTTTATACCACTCGCCCACCATTCATGCCTTTCTAGATTGTTCCCGCAGTTTTAGGAATAACAGTCTAGTATATTCCTTGCAATCGACTTTCGACCTCAAGACTATCGCCGTAAGGTCGAAGCGTCACCGCGTTGTGCGCGTACTTTCGAGACCGCCGCGTCCCATTGTTTGCCTGACATGTTTATGGCCCCTATTGTTTATTGTTTTCGGTGTAGCGAAGTAGCGCCAGGGTTGTCACATTGCCCCCCTCTTAGTCATGCTCGTCCCGAGCATTATTCGATCCATGAAATGGTGCCAATCTGTCCACGTGCACGATCTTCGGCTTTCTTCTGTCCCCCTGTCTGATCCGGTAGGTCACGTCGTTAATCCTCGTGACAACTGTGTAAGGGCCTTCCCATCGTGCTTGTAGCTTCGGAGACTTCCCTTTCTTCCGCAGTGGATTGTGCAACCATACAGAATCTCCCTCCTTGAAACCATGTTTCCGAGCATCGCGATCGTATCGGGTTTTCATCTTTTCGCTGGTCTTCAAACATTGCTCCCTTACAAGATCATGTGTCTCGTCCAATTGTTTCCGTAGGTCCGCGATGTATTCAACTGTTGGTTTCGGGGCATCTGGCGGTGTTCCGGTAAGCAAATCCAACGGCAGTCGCATTTCTCTTCCGAAGTTAACTTTAGCGGGTGTAAATCCCGTGGACTCGTGTATGGCAGACCGATATGACATCAGGAACAGAGGAATGTACCGATCCCAGTCCCGCTGATGTTCCTCGACGACCTTGGCCAAGTGATTTTCCAACGTTTGGTTGAATCTCTCCACCATGCCGTCAGATTGAGGATGCGCCGGTGTGGTACGTGTCTTATTTATTCCCAAAAGATCACACATCTCTTGGAATAACGTTGACTCGAAGTTCCTGCCTTGATCGCTGTGTAACTCCAATGGTACACCAAAGCGGCATACTACCTCCTGGACAAGTTTCTTGGCCACGGTCTTCGCCTCTTGGTTCGGAGTTGCGAACGCTTCCGGCCATTTGCTGAAGTAGTCTTGAACCACGATGATGAATCTATTCCCGTCTTCAGACTGAGGGAATGGCCCAGCGACGTCTATGGCGATTCTCTCCCAAGGGGCTCCGACGTTATACAGCTGTAGTTTCCCCTTGGATCTAGTGCGGGGTCCTTTCACTGAAGCGCACACTGTACACTTTCTGCACCAATCTTCAACGTCCTCTCGACATCGCACCCAATAAAAGCGTTCTCGTATCTTCACGAGGGTCTTCTTGATGCCGAGGTGCCCCCCAGAAGCGCCATCATGTACCAGCTTCAGCAAATCAGCCACTTTACTTCTAGGGATAACCATTTGCAGGGTTCGTTCCCTTCCGTTGAGTGACTCCCAGATCCGGTAAAGCACGCCATTCTCTAGTGTAAGGCTGTCCCACTGAGCCCAGTATGCCTTAGTCGTTGCGCTCGAGGCTGACACGTCACTCCACAGGGGCCTCTGTCCTTTGGCTTTCCATTCCATGATCTGGCTGAGGTCTTTGTCTTCCTTCTGAGCTCGGCTTATTTTCTCCCTTCCCCAAGACTCGTCGAAGTTCTCCATCCTTATCACCCTGACTACTTCTTTACCCTCATGCTTGAAGCAACGTCGACCTTCTTCGGAGCATGGGCGTTGTGACAGGGCGTCGGCATTCTTCGGCTTAGGCGCCTTCGGGATCTTCGTAGGAGGCTTGGCGGTCTTCGTTGCGGCCTGAGCAGCGGCGGCGGCTATTAGCTCCTGGGTGTCGACCTGGGTAGCCGTCGAGATCTTCGTAGGAGTCTTCGCGGTCTTCTTAGCGGCGGCAGCGGCGGCGGCGGCTTCTAGCTCCTGCACTTGCGTAGCCCTCCACACCGATTTCGATTGTTTCCGTGTCCGGCAGCTAAGCCTAGTATGACCTCGTTCACCGCATCCGTAGCAGATAGGCCCAGTACGAGGTTGGATCGCCGCTACAACTTCGCGCACCTTACAACTCTTGTAGTCGCTTCGTACCGCTTCCACTTCAAGGGCATGCGCCAAAGCTGCTTCCAATGTTGCGTGATGACCCAAGCGCACCGTTGCTCTCACTTCGGGATCCCGTATACCGCTGACAAACGCCTCTAGAACTTTGTCTTCGACGGGTGTGGAACTCGACGCATAGGCTCGACGTACGAGGCGCTCGATCTCCGTAGCCCATTGCTGCAGTCCTTCGCTCGACTTCTGTACTCGGTCTTTAAGTTGCGCGCGGTACACGTGCTCCAGGCGCTTTTCCCCGTATCGAGCTTCCAAGGCCTTAAATAGCGACTCCAAGGTGCGTCGCTCGGCGGGCAGGTTCTCAAGCACCAGCAGTGCCTCCCCTCGAAGAGCTAGAGTGAGTGCCGCCAGCGAGTGTTCGTCCTCCCAGCCATTCCCGCTTGCAACAACCTCGAACTGATGCCTAAAAGCTGTCCACGAGGTCGTGCCGTCGAAACTTGGGACCTTAAACTTCGGGGCCCCAGAGCATGTGCTGGTTGCTGCCGTGCCCATAACCCTTATTTTTTGCAGCTTATGGTCCAAATCCACGAGCCTAGTTTCATGGGAGTTTAGTAATGTGTCATGGTTTTTGAGGGCTTGGTCGTGCTCGGATGTACGCACCTTCACCAATTCTAGCTCCTCCTTCACGACGTTCAAATCCCCCTGGAAACTGTCCAGCTTTGCATCGATTGCCCCTAGGCCCACCTCCATGGTTTTGCGCTGGCTCTCCATGGCTTCGCGCTGGCTCTCCATGGTTTCGCGCTGGCTCTTTATGTCTTCGCGCAGGCTCTCCATTGCTTCGCGCTGGCTCTCCATCGCTTCGCGCTGGCTTCCCAATAGTTTATTTTCCAGGCGCTCCATTGCTTCGCACTGGCTCCGCTGTATGGCGGCTAATAAGGAGGCCATATCGAATGCACTCGGTGTCGGTACTGCTGCGGCTGATGTAGTCGGTGGTCCAGCGGTGGTCTCCGTTTCCATGCGGTCACGACCCGGCGATTCCATCCGCGCGGCATCCAATGCCGTCTGCCGTCGCGTACGAATCCCTTCTTCACTTTGCGGTACTACAGGCATCCCACTTCTGACACCAATTGTTACGTGTCAGGAGTAATGGGTTCGAGAAAATGCCAAAATGTACCACAAAGACTTTTATTTTACTCGTAGGTACACAAATTACACGACGTACACAGTACACACTTAAACACTCTGCACGTAGGTACTAGTCAACACACTCGTAGAACACTGTATCGCACGTAGAAATCACTTCACTTCGCACTGGTATCGCTCGTAGGTATCGCTGGTATCTTCCTGGTTCCGCTTCCGAAACTAGAATGTCCTGCCGGCGACCAAGTGCCTCTTTTTATACCACTCGCCCACCATTCATGCCTTTCTAGATTGTTCCCGCAGTTTTAGGAATAACAGTCTAGTATATTCCTTGCAATCGACTTTCGACCTCAAGACTATCGCCGTAAGGTCGAAGCGTCACCGCGTTGTGCGCGTACTTTCGAGACCGCCGCGTCCCATTGTTTGCCTGACATGTTTATGGCCCCTATTGTTTATTGTTTTCGGTGTAGCGAAGTAGCGCCAGGGTTGTCACAATATTTTATGTCATAATAATTATGTCACCTTATCAAAAGTTCCTCCGCGCCATCGCAGTTTAGCCGTGACTACGACTGCATGCAACTGGATCGAAATATCGGCATAGGTACATACATATCGTGTGTACATAGTACATACCCGTACATAATAAAAAGCTTATACATATGTATATACTAGTTAGGACATTTGTCTTCTATCTCAGGAGTATGAATACAAAATTAAAACTATTGATCAAAGCGGATTGAGTTTGTTTCTACATGACGTGTGGTATGTTAGTCAAGACTGCAAGCAATTGTTTCATTAATTTCATTCCTGCCAAGGAATTTCTTAAGAAAATCTCAGGCTTTGCGCTATTGTATACAGTGCAGTACATAATTCCTGAGAACTATAAAAGACCGTTAAGTTACCGCCATTAGTGGATTGCGACATGCTATCCTTACTGTTAAAGCGGATATTGAAATGGCGATTATTACTATTTTCATGAAAATAGGTTCACCACTTAAAAGTATTTTCTTGTAGAAGGAATATTGTATAATTGCTCTTATTATAAAATAAATAATGACTGTAAGTACTAATTCAAAACTGCTACGAAAAACAAAATGTCTGTGAGGCAACCCTACACCCTACTATTGACTTATGCATACGATATTACTCGGCTACCTTCACTGAACTGAAGATTAAGTTTTGTTTTGACCGTTATGTTAGTATTTACTCTCAGTATTAACAGCTTTTTCCATATTTTTAACTTACAAGAATAATAATGCTCTTTTCTTTTTTAGTTATACTGTTAATATACCTACGTTAATTTCAGATCTGTCACAATGTCCTTAAATAGGGTATAGCGTATAGCTGTTATACCTGCTAGAACATTTATAAGTAGAACTAGTGGGAAAAAAGTCCCATTAGTCCTACGGTAGAACTGTTCAGTAGAACTAATGGGAATGAACCCTGGTTGGGGTTGTTCGTTTGATTTCGTGGGCCAAGCCAAGTCTATTATAAATTATGCTATTGGTATGTCAACGGGATTGACACACTCAACGGGATTTCGCTTTAAACAAATGAATATACATACATACTTCATTATTGTTCTTGGCTTAATGAGTTTTGAGGCTCTTTTATCTTCCGATATGAACTAGGCGGTCATGATCGCATAACAAAGTATTTTGCCTGTGACAATGTTAATGCATGTCTCAGCCAAAGACCATAAGGGATAACAACAATAGTCGAATGAAATAGTTTTTTCTGCTATTTAAATCTTGATAGGTTTCATGTGTGGGTAAAGCGCATAATGGTATTACAACACAATAATTATTATCAATGATGAGAACGTTGCGACACCTCGCTGTCAGCTCCGCGCTGGCCTCGGACCGACTACCACTATTGTATGTAAGCTTTTGTTGATGCTGGAAAATGTTTCGAAATAAATCACTTAAGTTATACTTAATTGTTTGGTCGTTCGAATTGTCCACCAAGGGTACGATTTGAAACAATATTTTTGTTTCAAATCGTACAAATACAAACAATGAAGTTCCTTCTTGTCGGTGTCTGTATAAGGAAGATTGTTGAGACTCAATTCGGACAATAGGTAATAGGTATCACTGCACTCCATGCCTGAGATTATTATATTTTATGTTATGTGACTTGGCCGTTAACTTGTACCCGTTAACGTGTAAAAAATGTTCAAATCAAAGGCCAGTCATAGAACATTAAATAAGTAAGGAACCATAGGGCGCATTCAAGTAGAACGCTGGTTACCGGCGCCGATCTGCCAGCGCTTATCGGCGCTTATCCGCGCAGGTAGTCGGCGCAGGTAGTCTCTACTTTGTGCCGAACTAGCGCCGATAAGCGCCGACAAGTTCCGACCTGTCACACGACCGAGGTTATGTCAACGGACCAGGGGCCTTATTATTATGAACTCTTAATTCCAGACAGTTTACGTTCACAACGTGTGAGTGACAGAGACAGCACTTTACAGGTCATAAAGCGCTGTCTCTGTCACTCACAGGTTGTGAACGTAAACTGTCTGGAATTAAGAGTTCATAATAAGGGGGCAGTACCGATAAGCGCTGGCAGATCGGCGCCGGTAACCAGCGTTCTACTTGAATGCGCCCTTAGACTTGGCTCAACTTGGTCTAGAGATTTCATTACTTTTTAAAGATAAACAAACAGACAGTATCGAGACTTGGCTATTTTTTTACAGAATGTTTTTGGTGGGATATTTAATAAACGAAAAAATTTTTTTTTGTCTGCTTTTCCAACGACTATCGATTTGGAGGCTTTCATTGTCAAGTTGGTTTAAGCTTAGCGTTTATTTATTAAATACCAATAAAATACATGTAAAAATATTATTGGTGTGTGGGCATTATTTCCTGAAGCGAGTGCGGCTTCGGAAGACTGAAGACTCACGCCGGTATTAATTAACAGAGGCAGCGTTTTTGTATTACGAGATATGTGACCTGTCCGTATACAATCTATACAATACAAAACAGTCACGTTGGTCGTTGTTTTAGTAATCCCATTCTCTTCGAAGGTTAATTCCTCCACCAACTTTGATGAGATTAAATCCTATAAAACCTTTTTCTATTGGACATATACTTATTATCTTTGCTGAATGAGGAATGTTTTTTTATTATATATAAGCTTTTACTTTATTACGGCGTCGTTCTTCCATGCAATTCCACAATTCTGCAATAAAGGTATGTTTATTGACTTCCACGGTCAAAGATGCAGCTTTAGCATTGCGACTATTTATTTATTGCGCCCGTAGACCAGCTTATGTACCTCGAAGTAATTTATTAAACCAATGGTAATTGGTAATAAGCCTTTTTTTTTTTTTTATGGAATTAAGATAGCAAACGAGCATGCAGTACCACCCTTCCCCTGCCGCCCATAACAACTGTGACCGACCTAGAACTAGACTCAAAGGGACTAGGATGGTTAGTCCAGTTAGTAGATGGTGTTAGAATATTAGTTGGTTAGTTTGTTAATAAGTGCGAGGACAGGGTATGTTAGTGATAATTAGTCCTGTTAGTTAATGTTAGTAATAGTCCAGTTAGTTATTGTTAGTATGAGTCTTGTTCCAATTCGGTCACAGATGCGTTGCTACCCCTGAGGTCTGAGATGGTCGCCTCTAAAAAAGTGAAACCGGCTCCACAAAACCTTCCTATCCGGAACACAATTGCTCTTAAAAACAATTATTATGACGGTATCTATCCGTTCTTCTATCATACTGGATTAGCCTGTTGGGTATTTCAGGTCTTGACCATCTCAATTACGAGGAAAATCCAGGCTCAATATTGGCGGTTTCAGGGCTATTACCTATTCTCATATTTTTACATTACCTATAGGTCCCTAGTAAATATAGGTACAATGTCTGATCGCTGTCTGTAAATCCTACTAATATTATAAATGCGAAAGTTTGTAAGGATGTATGTGAGTGAGTGTGTGTGTGTGTGTGTGTGTGTGTGTGTGTGTGTGTGTGTGTGTGTGTGTGTGTGTGTGTGTTTGTTGCTCTTTCACGCAAAAACTACTGAACGGATTTTCATGAAACTTTGCAGTAATATAGCTTAGAAATCGGAATAACATGATTTGTTAAAATTTGTAGAGATTTTTGGACTGGTTTCCCGAAGCGAAGCGAGGGCGGATTTACTAGTTGAATATAAGTATATGAGAAAAACTGTAATTGGAGGCCTATCACTAAAGTAATAGACCCAAAAAATGATTTTTTGAAATTTTTGTCTGTTTGCCTCTGATTTTACTCAGAAACGGCCTAGTAAATTTGGGTGCGGTTTTCATTAATATATTGTGTTAAGTTTTCTAGTTTCATTTCGATATGTTTGTAAATAAAAAAGTTACATATGTTTAAACCTAAGCTATAGTGACATTTTTCCCGCAGTGAAGCGAGGGCGACTAATAGTTTTTAATATTTTCGCAATCATTTGGTTCTCTGAAACTCTGATCCTGGCAATTATGACACAGCAACAAGTAAGTCTTCTTAAGTTATTGGCAAATCACTATTTCGTGTACCCCTAAAGAACAAACAATTTGTCGTAGAATTTTTGTTGATTGCTACCACAGTTTGCTGCAAGCCTCATCTTCACAGCAAAGCATAACGCGTGTGAAAATTCGATAGCAAGTCATTGCCTCGTCGCATGTTGAAGAAAAAGTGAATGTCATAATCATCGCAACAAGAATGATTGATAGGTGGTCCGCTTGCGAGCAGCGAGGCAGCGACGTGTAGGGGATTCGATCAGATTACATTATGTGGTGTCGCTGTAAACTTGATGGAAGAATCATCATCGGAATGTCTCCATGTACCTAATTAAAATAGTTTTATAAGTCCAAACGCAGACTATTAAACAGTAAACTATTAAAAT
Organism: Hesperia comma; assembly: GCA_905404135.1. Classification (NCBI taxonomy): domain Eukaryota; kingdom Metazoa; phylum Arthropoda; class Insecta; order Lepidoptera; family Hesperiidae; genus Hesperia; species Hesperia comma. The sequence continues at coordinate 4,485,448 of FR990021.1, read as the reverse complement.
AGTTGACACTTTACTAAAAACAGTCTTTTTTTGTTATTTCTATATGTATATTATTATCTGTACCATTTTTTGGAAATCGCCCTAGAAATGTAAAATAACCGCTTTATTTGAGGTTGGCAATAACATAATGGTCATATTCATGTTTATTTTCGACCTTTCAATTATAATTGTGTATTTTAACAATCTTAAAAATGTAAGCATTCCCTGACGTCCTGCTTTCTTTAACATCGTCATAAAATATCATAAAAATACTAATAAATGAATCCTAGAAACAGTAGAGATTTGGTACAGTGATAAATAATTTAGAAAGGAACGACACGCTTTAAACGTAAAGAGAACTAGTGCGGACAATGAAGGAAGTAGTGATAAGCCAGCCAGCTGAGCAACGCGCTTATTGAATTTGTTCATAAGTAACTATTATGGCGCAGCTGCTTTTATACTGCAAAATATCCAATTTTTCTGCAACGCGACGCAAACCCATTACTTAGACCTCGAGACCGATTACCGTCCCCGGGCGCACACTTTTATTGTTGCCGCTAGCTTTTTAATTCGACGTCTTACTTTGCTTATAATAACATCGTCGCCCGCTGTTCATGAAGTTTCTTCGGATTTTAAAAATATTTAGCTCGTAATAGAGTTTGCGGTGAAGGTTCATTGCATCTTTGTGCCCTGCTCTCCTTTCCCTCTTGCCTGCCTGCACTCTGCCGGTCAATCAAAGAGGAAGACGTAATATCAATATGTAGTTCATTTGTTCACTTTTATGGTGCTAATGCCCTTGTTGGTTGGTTCTCTTGCACTGTATCGCTATCAATCAGGTTTTTTAACACGACACAGTTCCATCACCAGTGCGTTTTCCGTCGAAGGGCACGCAGGTGTATTATTGCCGGCATCATTTCATCTTATGTTGGTTGTAGGTATAGTTTTCTGTTGTTAGGGTCTTAATTCACCGCCTATAATGTTGTACATGTACCTACTGCCGAGCTCAACTGTCTTAGTGAGTTTTGGGCAAACTCAGATTTTCGCTCACTCTCAGATTTTTTAATTTCCTGTGAGTGTGTTTCTTCCCACATTGCTACGAGTATAGCAGCAGCAGCAGACGAGCCATCCAGCGGGACAGTTATAGAGTTGTAACGATAAGATCTATAGCATCTCATATGACCAAGGCAGTGACGTTGAAATATTATAGTCTTGATATCTTGTTGTTTCCTCGTCTGAGCTTCTTTATATGCAAGTTTCTTGAATGAGAATGAAGCAGACCCGATACTAATCATATGGACAAATAGATACAATGATGATTACGTGATTATTTATCTTTATTCATTGACTAACTGTGCCCGATACTTCGTATGATTAATTAATTAAGTAATTAAATTAATTAATTATATAAGTACACGCTTAGTTTGCTTTACCAATGCAATTCTCCTCTTTACGGGTCTGCTGGAAGAGATTCCTGTATGGAATAAGCAGCACCCCAGTGCTAAACTTACTATCTGTATTGTTCTCAATGTAATTGTTTGTGTGTGCTGAAATTAATAAATAAATAAAATACATAAAATTCATTCGTATGATTAATTAATTCGTAAAATCCCGTAAGCATTTTACGAATTAAAGTATATGGTATGTTGCTCTACAACTTCCTCTATCGTTCGGTGAAAATCCCATAAAATCGATTCAGCTGTTCCGGAGATTAGTCCGGACAAACAAAAAGACAGACAAAAATTTAAATATCGTTTGTTTGAGTTTTGGTATCGTTTAAATCTTTAAATAACAATGCATTTGGAAAAATAAAGTAAATAAAGCTATTTGTTACATCCTACTTCCTATCCTACTAATATTATAAATGCGAAAGTTTGTAAGGATGTATGTGTGTGTGTTTGTTGCTCTTTCACGCAAAAACTACTGAACGGATTTTCATGAAACTTTGCAGTAATATATGTAGCTTAGACATCGGAATAACATAATTTGTTAAAATTTATAGAGATTTTTGAAGGGACTGGTTTCCCGAAGCGAAGCGAGGGTGGATTTACTAGTTTCTAAATAAGTTTAGTCGTACCATTTATAATATTGTTTGTAGGTACCAGTCCGTTTAGAACGTGGATTTTTGTTCGTCTAGAATTGTAGACTATACTCATACTCATACTATATTCATCGTCAGTGGATTAAGCGTGGCTTTGTGGTCTAACATTTACGAGTAGGTACTTATTAATACGAATCTTCACAAGTGAATCCTGTATATTGCCGGTCAAGGATGGCGGCTCTGTGGAAAATGTACAAATGTCAAAGTTCAGTTAAGTGTCGATCGTGTAGTTCCTCGCTCGTGCGAAGGGTCACAAAAATAGACGATTTATAAGTACATATTGAAGTTCGACCAAGTTAGACGATTTCATTAGGCTTAATCCAATGAGTCCGGAAATTCATGTGGGCAATGTCCTTTTATTTACTACCAAATAAACCTTGGCTCTGGTCAAATGTACGCTATCAAGGCTTTTCGGTTAGTTTGGCTTTATCAAGGTCGTCTCTAGCTTCTTATGATTAAACATGTTTGGGAAGGATACGTAAAAAATAATCCAAAATTAGAATTACTTAACAAAGGCATGGCGTTTGGAACAAAATACTTACGCACTGAGAGAACATAGGTGTAGTTTATTCCATTCTATTGTGGGTCGTTTGTGATTTAACTTAAATTGAATTTTAACTTCTCGGGCATCGGGCATGTTGATAAATCTGAAAGACAATAATTAAGTTTCACTGTTGGTTAACGCCAATTTCCTATTTAAAGGAACGGTGATGTCATCGCTATTTGTGGTGCGCACAAGTCAATATAAATGTAATAAACTATACAAAGGCGCTGCTTATTTATTTCAAAATTTCTGATATAACTACACAAAAAGAAAAACCGGCCAAGTGCGAGTCGGACTCGCGCACGAAGGGTTCCGTACCATTATGTATAAAAACGCCCAAAAAAATCTGGTCTGTTGTATGAAAGCCTCACTTAAATATTTAATTGTTTTATTGTAGCCACATATTACGCACAATGCCATCTCTTGGACCAAAAGGTAACTAAACTATCGCTGAGGCGTCGAAAGTATGGGCGCCCACTTAAATATATATTTTATTCTGTTTTTTAGTATTTGTTGTTGTAGCGGCAACAGAAATACATCATCTGTGAAAATTTCAACCGTGTAACTATTACGGTTCATGAGATACAGCCTGGTGACAGACGGACGGACGGACGGACGGACAGCGAAGTCCCAGTAATAGGGTCCCGTTTTACCCTAAAAAAATGACTAAATCCCGCCATATAATGTGTTATATTACAAACCAACGCCAAAGTGCCAACGGTCGATTTGCCTAGTAGGTACCTACTGAAGCTGAGTGGACGTGGTGGACGCCAAGCGGAACGACACTACGATTTTATAATGTCAAAATACCCATTTGAAATTGTTTTATTTTTATTGTGGGATCATCACGCGTCATATTTTATCTTGTATTCAGAATTTTTTTTCAATTTTGTCAAAGCTACTTAAATTTTCGGCGAAATGAAAAATAGCATCGAGAAGTCCCAGGTTTGATTCCCGACCGGACAATTATGTGAGTCAGTGATCTTGCTCACTGGAGTCACAGGAAATCCTTGTGGACCGTTGTGTGAAAATGTACTTATATGATATTGAATATTTTAAGCAAATTTTTAAGTAAACACTACTAGGTTGGTACTTACCATTTGAGTCGGGTCGATGTTGCAAAACCTTGCCTAACATAGAATATCGGTGTCGCCTTGCCAGAACTATGTTCAACATCTAGCGAGTGCAGTAAGTAAAAGTAAATCATGGTTAATAGTCGATTCATTTATAAAAATATTATCTTTTAATACTGACCTGATTTGAATCTTTCAAATCCGAATTCGAAATCTGATTTAATTTTAAACGACTCAACATTGATTCTATTGTTCGAATATGAAACTGTTTGAAACATTGAACGATTTTATGGAAAAGAATGCTTTTAGCTAAAGTCCAAGTTTTGTATGCTGTATGTTTGTAAGGTGCAAGAAACTTTAATCATATAAATAACTGTATAAACATAAAAAACACCAGTACTATTAAAATAAGTCACTTGAGAACTGTAGGTATATAGGAATATAGTATGAATATGTTTATTTTGAAACTAAAGTTTTCGCTTTTAAATGCAGAGATCCCAAGAGGTTTTCCAGTGGCGTGGGCTTGCAAACGTAATTACAGTATTTTCTCTGAGTGTTGACGTCCTAGAGATCTCTCCGACGTGTCTGAAAAAACAGACATTTCACTTTATGCATCTCATATATTTTTCCATATAAATTAAGTATTCAATGAATGCAGCATAATTAATGATACTGTATCTTTTGACGTATCTAAGTAGATACATAATTATGGTCAAATTTTTTTATGGATTTAAAATACACAAACGTGCTGCACCACTCATCCGTTGCGCCCATGACAAGTGTGACCATCATAGAACAACACTCAGATCTACTAGGACTATTATAGGACTAGTTAGTCTAGTTAGTAGGGGGTGTTGTCAAAAAGGTTAGTTGATCAGTTCGTTAGTAGGTATGGGGACTGCGGCAGGGAGTAAAATGATAGTTAGTCCTGTTAGTTTTCCTTAGGTCGTACCTATTTACCTTTATAGTTTGTAGTCTGTAGTTATTTGAAGTAAACATCCACACACTTAAATGCATGGAATGTTGCCTTCGTACGTAGTACAATTCCATAGCAAGCACCACTGCTATGTATAAAGCTAAGCTAAAGCTAAGCTAAGCTACAACCCACTAATGGCCCACTACTGAGCACGGGTCTCTCCTCATTCTGAGGAGGCCTAGAGCATACTCCACCACGCTGCTCCAATGCGGGCTGCTATATATAGTACATATATAATTATGTTTGTACCTATCGTGCACAAACGTTTTCCTTAAACATCTTGACCTACGAGAGTGATATCATCTTATAAAAAATCTTCACATGATTCTTTGATCCGCGTAATCAATTTGGTATTCAAAGTGGTTCGTTGTGTGATTATGCATCTTTAGTAGGTATGTTGTTATATGACGTACCTACTTGCGAGGTTATACCATAGGTTATAGTTACGTTTAAGGGCTTGTTATTGGATACAAGTTATGAATGTAACGACTAGGTATGAAGATTTCTTGCGTTATTTCATGCGTAACAAGCTGACAAACAAGCGGACAAATCAATCGATGGTAAATTAGTCACGAGAGCTCGTGGAAATCAGGAAAATCCGGGGCATCACGGAGCTCTGCTAGTCAAAAAAGCAGTGGCCACCCTCATTATTTATTTAGGTACGATATTAGATCGGAATACAATATAAAAACAAACAAACTTATATAATTAAAAGAAATAAATTATGTCACTGCATTGAACATTGTCTTCGATTTCGATGCTTATATTTAATGATATTGTCATACAAGGATCTTTTGGCGTGTGGGTGACAGAAACAGTGCCTTACAATTTGCCTTACCTGTAAGGCGCTGTCTCTATCATCCACGCGCCAAAAGATCCTTGTACGACTATAGGTATAAATAACTGCCATTTAACACTCATACACTTTTCTAATTTCTGTAAGTCCTGTCATTGCCGTAATGTCATGAAACTCATTTTGATTGATAAAAGTGTTGGTAGGCGATCCAATGCAGTTTCGCATTTAAAGTCCTACAAGGATCTTTTGGCGCGTGGCTGATGTTAGGGTGACAGAGACAGCGCCTCACAGTTTGCTGTCCCTGTAAGACACTGTCTCAGTCACCCACACACACGTCATCCACGCACCAAAAGATCGTTGTAGGACTGTACTAGTATGTTCTCCTCATACCTCAGACATAATTACGTTCGAATGCTATGACTGTGTTACGGTGATTTATAATGCTCTTATATAATAATTATATGATGTTATATCTACAGTATTACATTATTCTCTACTTGGCCTCTGGTTGCATTGGTCACAGTCGGTGTATACATTATGAGTACTGTACTTATTAGTTGAGAACGAGCGTTTATTGGATCAGCACTTGTTGGGATTCCCCGCGATGCTACTTGATACCACTTGCATGACACGGCCAACTGAGATTACATTGTTTTTACATAATTATTTATTGGACTACTTTTAATATTTATCATCATTTGATTGACACTGTATTTCATCATTTAAATCAGACAAGTACTTTAGACCTTCAATGTTTATTACCTTTGGTAAACGCCCATTAAGTAAAATAACTTACTATGGCGATCATCTCAATATCTCTAATGGTTTGGCTGGTCCTTAATTAATCTCAAATATCTACAAAACAGTTTCCTATCGGTATCAAAATTATCCTGTCGATTACATCCATAAAATTACAATCAATTCTGTTGGGTGGTTGGAAAACTGTTGGCAGGGATATAAAAACCTCACGCTTTCAAAAAGTGTCCGCGACTTGATTATAAGTATATTTGGAAACGAAAAATGACATGGTGTTATCTCGTTTCCGTGTACTGTAATTATATTTATAATCATTCGCTTTTTGTTATGCCCAACACTATTTGACCTTTAAAAAACTCATGGTAAGTAATTAGAATTTGCACACCTTTCCACAACCAAGGATTTAAAATTAGTTAAAGCCGCATCCATCGTTTTTAGGGTTCCGTACCCAAAGGGTAAAACGGGACCCTATTACTGAGACTTCGCTGTCCGTCCGTCCGTTTGTCACCAGGCTGTATCTCATGAACCGTAATAGTTACACAGTTGAAATTTTCACAGATGATGTATTTCTGTTGCCGCTACAACAACAAATACTAAATAACAGAATAAAATAAATATTTAAGTGTGCGTTCATACTTTCGAAGCCTCAGTGAGTTTAGTTACCTTTCGGTCCAAGAGATGGCGTTGTGGCTAATATATGACTACAATAAAACAATAAAATATTTAAGCGAGACTTTCATACAACAGACCAGATTTTTTTGGTGTTTTTATACATAATGGTACGGAACCCTTCGTGCGCGAGTCCGACTCGCACTTGGCCGGTTTTATATCTCTGTGAGTAGGTATTATTTAAAGTTTACATTGAGACCATTCTGTAAAATAAAATTGTCTTTCAGTTGAACAAAATTTCATTTCGGTTCAGCGCTCTTTAGAGTGTTTAGCTAAATGATTTTACATGAGGGTGATTTTGAACTCGTGTGTTATTTTAAAACGTTATTCCTCAACGTCTGCTTTGATTAGTCACTAATCATTAGTGATAGAATAGAGACAAATTTCGTTAAATCGTTTTTGATTTCTTGTAAGAACCGTAACACATTTTCTATTCTGTAGAAGGTGAATGAATATAAAAGCAAGACGCTTTATTATTGGAGATCTTAAAGATATCTTTGTTGAAGAAATATTGACTCAACAACATTCATTGTTAGAACATGATTTAATAAAGTTTCTTCACGAACGTAGACATAAATATTATTATGTTCTGTATATCTCAATATAGAAAGGAATTTACAAAATTCAATTTCGTAACCTCTCCAAAGACTAAGGTTCTTTCTTTTTTTCGCGACTTTTTCAGCGATGAGTCGAAGTTGTATGTCAACAATACTTTACGAACTGAATGTTACTTTGTAACTAATTAACTTTTCTTTTGTTTCAGGTTTGTGTATATTCCCGTTTATTTTGCGCTGAAGAGATATTAGAGTCCGAATTTATTGAGATTATTGGACGAGCAGCAGACTGTCAAAATAACGATAGGTAAGTTTTATTTTAATGCTTAGCTTTATCCATGGGTGTAACCAGCTCTTAATCCAGGGTTGGGGTAAAGTTCCCGATCCAGGTATTCAGATGCGGGGGAGGGGTGAGGGCTGAAATCTGATTTTCGAGACAGATTTTTTTAGGTGTTCAACTATAGTTGGCGCCTGCTTCTACGGAGGTCCAGGGGTGGGGGAGGAGGGGGGGGGGGCAAATACCCCCTCTTCCTCCTACCAAGTTACTCCTATTGGTGTGTCATCAAGGCCAACTAATGAAAGCTTAAAATCGGGTGTTAACCGTCGAGAAGTTCCCTTGTCTGGAGTGGAACTAATTCTGAGCACAGTTTCTGGCCATGTTTGTCATACAATTGCATTGTCATCAGACCATGACCTCTAGGCAAAACTTCAATTAATTGAGACTTCCAGAAATTGGTCAAAAATAAGCTGAATGATTCCGTTACATCCAACATACAGGTAAACCTAATACATAAATATGCGTGTCAAAAAACATTATTCCGTGGTGGTTTACTATAAATATATGCTTATAATAATTTTAAGTATATACCTGACTATAATTAAATATATCCAAATTAATGAAGTTAGCCAATGAAATGTATAAGTTAATACTTAATACATAACTCTATGTAGTTTTTGCTCGATGCTTCGCCTACGCCGGCGTCGGAAAATAACAACATAACGTTAAAATGATCGCAAGGGAACATTTCCTCTAGATAAAAATTAACCTACGTCGTGTCCCAGGACTTCCAAATATCACCATATCATATTTGAAGCGGTTCAGCGGATGTCAGATGGGCTGACAGAGTTAGTTGCTTCAGGATTTTGTTTATATTTTTAATTTCATAGTATATCGTTAATATTTTTAATTACGAGTATTATTTAAAGCATGTTATTAAAATTAAATTACAATGAGGGGATTTTAAATACACCATCGCTTTTCAATGTTATAATACCACACTATGCCGCGCCGAGCGGTCTAGACGTTACGTCATTTCTGTGGGATTGTCACGAATTAGAATATAATATAGCGGTGATAGTTTAGTGGTTAAGAACTCTACCTCCTATTCGGAGGGCCCGGGTTCGAATTCCAGGGCACGCACCTCTGACTTTTCAGAGTTATGTGCGTTTAAGCATTTATATAACACATGCTACAAACGGTGAAGGAAAACATCGTGAGGAAACCTGCATGCCGGAGAGATCGCAGAACTCAAAGGTGTGTGAAGTCCGCCAATCCGCACTTGGCCAGCGTGGTGGACTATGGCCTTAACCTTAACCTTCTCATTCTTAGAAGAGACCCGTGCTCAATAGTGGGCCATGATGGGTTGAGATGATGATGATGATGAGATATATAATTATGTACTAACAACAACCAAAAAACCGACTTCAACATCAACAAGTAGGTAATAAAAAGCGAATATCATCAACGTATTTAAGCCAGTTAAACACTCAAAAACTAGTCGCCAGATCTCGCTTAAATAAATGGGACCTCACGACAAGCATCAAACGAATTTAAATGTATTTATCAAAATCAGTTCACCTAGTTACAACTTATGAGTTAAAAAAATTTATATGAAAATTTAAAAATAATTTTGTCGGTTGTGTATAAATATTTCGCAATATTAGAGTAGAGTAGCTCTATCTCCTCTGCTATCTCCCCGTGATTCCAAGCCAAGCTTCTCATTTCGTTGTGTAAGTACTCTGCTGAAAAACCTGTCGGAGGGTTCTGAGCTTGCTATCCATCTTTTGATCCCGACTGATTCTTTCTCTTTATAATAATTCGCCTTTGAACTGTCGAAGTGTCGAAATCTTAATTTTGTTTGACAAGGCAAAGTACATTTAGCCTAAAAATTAGCACATTAGCCACTTATGGTAAGCCCATGGACATCGGCAGAACCAAAGATATGACCGATGCGATGTTGTGTCGGCCATAAAACATTGGAAGAATTATATAAAGAAAATACGCACAAAAATGTAAAAGGAGTTCACACGACGCGGCGTTTTATGGCAATGTGTATTAATTAATCTGAATTTCTAAGTGTTTCTAATCCGTCGTAAAATATCGTCCGACAAAATTTAATAGCATAAAGTACCTAAACATTCTAAAATCGAAAGGTTTTGTTCTGATTTTGATGGGTTCGTAAATATTGGCCGTAACCTTAATTACTTAATCAATTTTCACGATGAATGTTGTTTCGAACTTTAAGCACGTTGATTAAATTGCATAATGGTTATTAGGCCATTCTCGCCACCTACCATGCTGTTCTCACACAAACTATACGGGTCAAAGAAAAACAACTGTGGGAAAATTCGCTCTATAGGTAAACATATGGCAGGCGTTCCGTTCTGATGTAATTACAGTTAAAACGAGGTATCCGATAAGTGCTTAGTCTTACTTAACACCCACTTGAGAATTCTAATTAACCGCTGTAGCAACAATATGAAAAAGGTATATTAGTGATGTCCATACTATGAATGTGTCCAATGTCCTTTATCACACTCAAAGTTGCATGATGTAAATTTCTTGTTTGAACCTTTTTTTGTCAAATTTGGGTGTGGGTATCACGAATTGCAATTATTATACAAATGCTATAATTTCTAAACTTTTTACAGAACTTGCGAATCTGTCATTTTGCGAAAATTTTATCAAATCCATTTGCGTCACCAGACAACGCGTTTTTGACAATAAACTTATTATTTAATCCCAAATAGCCTTAATCATTCATAATCGTATGTAAAATGCTTTTTTGTAGTTTTAGGAGTAGATATGATAATTATACTCTTATGTACTAAATTATTTACATAAAAAACGCAAAACGGCTGATTAGTTAATTATCATATGAGATTTTACCCATAACCGCATGTAGATAAATATTTTGGTGCACATCTGATTTTCGTCCTACATACTGTTTGTAACCGTTGTGTGTCGAACCGCAGTTTTAATAAAATCCACGAAAACGACTTCAGGCGATGAAGACCTTACGTGGCACCATTAAATTTGCATATTTCTTACAAGGCCAGAATACTAATATTATTACAAGATATTTTCTAAACTTTGTAACATATTGTTGTAATAGCTTTGTTACATGCAGTATCGCGAACATTGAACAAATTTACTCCAAAAACTGTTAACCCCCCACTCAATAACATTTAAGTAGTTATGATAAAAAATGCCAAATATGAATAATATAATACTTAATAAAATAATATGACAGTGTTCATTCATATTAATGCCTGTAAAACCATGTAACTGATGGCGAATGATACTTATGATAATATAATATTTATTATCAGATGTGAGTTTTGGATAACATTTTTTCCTGTAGGTACCTATTTTAATACTTTACAGCGTTTCATTACAGTTATTACAAATAATAAAATTGTAAAGTTGTGAGACTTTTATGTACCCTATTACTCTTTACTTGCCCTCGATCGATGGTAGTGACATGAGACGGGAATTGAATTCGACTGGGTAGAATTTAAAACAAAACTAATTATTTGTTTCGAAATTGCGGCGGTAAATGTGGCCGGAATGTCGCAAACAGTCTGGTTCGGACAGGCAAATACAGTAAAAGGATATATTTTTAGGGTTTACACATACAGAATGTACCGCGCCAGTAGGTATCTACGGTAACATCCGAAATTATAGCAAACCGGTGGTGCGACGGCTTTAAGATAATTTGAGTTATTTATAAAAAATCTATAAAACTTTATTCAGTCTTCCGGGTTCCACACCCAAAGGATGGCAAACGGAACCCTGTTTGTATGTCTCCGTTGTCTACATGACACAGGTTTCTATTTCTTGAACAGAAATATGTAGACAACTGGAATTTTCACAGAATATGCGTTGCCGTAGGTAGCTATCATAAAATAATAAAAAAAAAAACAAATTCATTCGAATTTATTCGTCTTTCGAAGAAATTGTCTTCAAAAGTTAAATATCAACAAACCATTTCATAGTTATATTATAAGAATACTGGACATAAAAAAGAATCAAATTACTCGATAAACATAACACAAATACAGAGATAAAAACGTGTATTATAATAGAAAAAGGCCAACATTAGGGCGTCAGAGAATAATAACCGACCCGGGCGGGCAGGATAATATCTAATTGTGGGTACCTTACATTTTCCGAGAATTATAACTGTCCTGTTAAAGTTTTATTGCCTTCCATTCTGTAGACAATTGTTTTGTCGGAGATATACTCGTACGGTTGTTTTATTTTAACAATGTAATGTACAATTGTTACTTTTTATTATAACGAGTCATATTAGGCTTCCGTATCTAATGTAATAAAAGTGTTAGTGATGAGTAGTTGGTTTGTGCCTATACAGGTTTGGAGTGACATTATGTGACAAGGGACACATGAGTTAAAAACTTGTAATAATAATATATGTTAATAATCAAAAATCTTCAAATTGGTCTATATCTGTAAGATTTATGATGTTTCAATTATGTACTGTAATATGATAATATGATTAAAAAACTTGTTCTCTTATTTCTAAAAATAAAATATGTAGTTCCATAATGTCTCATGGACGGGGAGGGGTTATCCTGCGCCGTCTGGCCGCAAATTAAGTGAAAAATAACGCCTACCTGACTCGCAATAGTTGCGGTATCCTGGATGGTGTGTGGTGTGGCACGACATTTTCGCTTCCCACGCTGCAACGGATACCGCGCATATCAGAACAATAATAACCTTTTTACTTTAAGTACACTGATATTAGTTGTTCACATTTGTATTTTAATTGCGTTACTCATTTTTTTGCCTTTCTAATAGACAAAAAATGATATTAAAGATATGAATAGCAATTTTTCTATAAGAACTTATAATAATTATTTTTAAAAGCTGAAAACAGATTTTATAAAAATTACTACAAAAATCTACTAAATAGGTACGATACTACACGCATTTTGGAGAAAATTAATATTTTTCTCCCAGAAATAGTAACCAAAAGTGCACTAAAATAATGTACAGGACATAATCCGAATTTATTTGGCATTTATTTATTTGTTTTTTTATTTGTCATATACCGACTCGGCTCTACCTTTTGAGTTATGGTATCATCTCAACCCATCACGGCCCACTATTGAGCACGGGTCTCCTCTCAGAATGAGAAGGTTAAAGCCATAGTCCACCACGCTGGCCAAGTGCGGATTGGCGGACTTCACACACGTTTGAGTTTTGCGAACTCTCCGGCATGCAGGTTTCCCCTCACGATGTTTTCCTTCACCGTTTGTAGCATGTGATATTTAAATGCTTCAAACGCACATAACTTCGAAAAGTCAAAGGTGAGTGCCCTGGGATTTGAACCCGGACCCTCCCAATAGTAAGAAGGCCTAACTAAGTCTTTAACCACTAGGCTTTCACCGCAACTGGACGATATAACCTTCAGTAATTTGTTGAAAAGTCATTACCAACATTTTCACTGTGTAACAAAGCGGGCTATAGTAGAATTTATGTTAATTTAGTCGTCACTCATCAGTCAGGCTAAATTGTGAATAATAGACTTTGTTAAAAAACTTTTGCGCGTCATTCCTTACGGTAGTTCGCAACATCTTCCTATACACATAGCTATTAAATGAAATGACGCTTCATGTATGGTGAAGTGCCATCGAGTAAAATATACATTTAAAGAACTGAAATAATTATAAAATGGATTTAAAGACAAGGTCGTTTTTTGTCACAATATCGGTGTTCAACATTGTAGTTTAATCTACCTTAAATATTAATAAGTAGCTATTATATTCTCGTATTAAAGTAACGAAGATCGTATTCCTCACGAGTAATGCCGTCGATGTGGTAAATTGTCCCATCCATATAAAACTGTCGGTATTTAATTTTTTTTTTATTTTTTTTTTTTGTTTTTTTTTTTACAACATAAAATAAGCAACAATGATGTTCTAATGTATGTAATCGATTGGAAATTTACATTAGATGTATTTAAGTCAATTGCTAACAACTGAATAAACGATCTTGTAAATTGATATGAAATTAGTCAGACTAAATGCATTACCAATGCGTTGCCGACCATTAAGGAAGCAGGGGATTCGGTATAAAACTACTCATCAGTTGAAAGATCAAGATTAAATAAAAGATTCTGCCCTTCCGACATGCTTAACATAATATGAGTTGATCCCATGGGCCATAAATTAAACAGCACATTATGTAGCAATTGATAAGATATTACGGTTATTAGTAGGGGTACGTTAATTTCGTTTTTACGAAATAGATGCGATAAAAGCGAAATCTGCATTTTATTTGCGATAAAAGCGAAATTTGAAAATTAAACACTTTCGCACCTTTTTACGTTACGTGCTTTCAAATGTTGATCAGACGCGCTAACAATTATTACAACTCTGATCAAAACAGACAAAGACAAGTGACAATGCAAGTTTTAGTTGCATCAAAATCTTGCTACCCTGGATTTACAAAAGCAGCTATTCAATGTCTCAATTGCCCTGTCAATAATGTTGATGCCTAGAGGTACTTTAGTATCTACAACATTGTCGTAACTGATCGCAGGCAAACAATGAAAGATGAAAATGTAGGAATTACAACAATTCTAGCCTTTAATTGAGTTTTTTTAATGCGAAATCATGATTTTTTATTTGCGAAATTTACGTACCCCTAGTTATTAGGTATGCGATAAACGTCGAATAACTATTTTGTAGTGATATTAAACCGTACCAGTAAATACATAGGTATTACATCTGAAGGTCTGGGCCAACGTGCAATTAGAATTAAACGCTTTTAAATCCAACGCCAGAAACAATTGCCGGCGTGATTGTGGCTTCCTATTTGAAGCATGCATGAATCGCTTGTTACGTGTGGATAATTCGAAATTGCTTCTAGCCAAACTAAATGTTATGATGACATTTATAAATAAAATGCCGATGTCAGTGACCTTCCTGGACGTTGTGAGCAGCGATGTGTAAAGCGTGGTTGCATGTGGCGATGGCGGACAGTCTTTCTCAAAGTGGGCGATAACGCTCTTTTCCGACCGCTAAAGGCCTAGAACGGCGCGGTAAGGCGCCCAAAAAAGACTGACTTTTAAGGCTTGATTCAGTAAGGAACAAAACTTAGGTCGTTAAAAATAATTGAGTTTCAAAGTGGGCGGTAGACGAAATATGTTTGAGAACCTCTGGCCAGCCGCTGACCATTAGGTCGTCAGCCGCCTTCATTGCCTAAGCACAGTCTAGTGCACTCTTTTATACCGTCGAATATATTCGAGACTTCTGACTTCATGAAAGTCTAGACACCAGACAGACTTTGATCCTGTAGACTAGAGTGTCTGATGTAATGCACGAAGGGTAAAGGATAAAGTTATATCCTTTTTCGTTATTAAATTAGTTCTTGAAATGAAATACTAGTAAACACGCAATGTTGACGCGTATGCGGCGTTATTAAAGCATTTCAAGGTCCGCTGTAACCTTTTACATTGTCGTGTTAGTTAGTGACTGAATCATCGCAGGAAATTAATCTCTACATTTTATAAAGTCACGCCATACCAGAAGAATTAAAAGGAAAATCCGTCAGATTATTTAAAAATGAATTATTTAAATGGCTACTGTGTAAACGTTACTACTCAATAGAAGATTTTTTAAATGATAAGGATAACACCACTTGTTTATTATAGATGTCAGTGTGTAGAGATAATACTACAAATGCATACAAATACTATTAATATATAAATCTCGTGTCACAATGTTGGTCCGCGATGGACTCCTAAACCACTTAACCGATTATAATAAAATTCGCACACCATGTGCAGTTCGATCCAACTTGAGAGATAGGATACTTTAAATCTCAAATTATAGTCGCAATTTTAATTTATTTCTAATTATTTGTCTCTTATTATTTGACAGTAAGTTTTGCAAGTAATGACAATTGACATGGCAGTCTTATTCACAGATGAACAGACACCTAGCGCCACACAAGAGAACTAAATTAAGAGTGTTATTATTTGACAGTCACAATTATATGTAACAGATGTCGATACCTTTCGACTGGGTCGAGTAAGTAATCAATAGATGGCGCTGCTATGGTAAATCTAACTTGCACCCGTGCGAAGCCGGGGCGGGTAGCTAGTACTATTAATAAAATTGGGACAAATTAAATTGACATTAAGGTATATTGCACTTGACATTTTTTAATTTTAATGAGATAAAATCAGATACTAATAATTGTACATATTAAAATAGACTGACATTGATTGATTCATTTATTAATTAATTTATTTATAATTTGTTTTATTATTGTGATTAAAATTTAATTATTATGATTTAAATTGATCTGATGTTGCATGCTCTTCAAAGCCAAATATGTTTGTACAAATTTACTCATAACATCCATTGTTACCATATTTGACGCAATAAATTATTATTATTATTATTAAAAATCAATCTGCATCATAATTGCCCATTTAACTTAGTCAAAAAAGTTGCTAGCAAAAATTGGCTAGACGACTAAAATCATTGATATATTAGGTGTGTTTAACTCAATGACTAAAATGCAAAAGAAGTGTCAGGATTACGTTAGGCCTAAAACATACAATCTAGACAAGGACTTGATGCCATTGCCTCGTTCGTTGTACTTCCGGGATCAGACTCGTGCGTAAAGTATGAGTTATGACTCAAGTAGGTATTAAATATACAAGGCCAAAGTTAATAATTTCAGAGCTGGTTGCTATAATTGCCCAGTATCCGCACGCGCAAAGGTTAAGAACAGCACGATGATCTTCAGTCCATAGTGTCAGAGGTTTGGTCAAGTCAGTCAGAAATACAACAGTAATTTACACGGTAATCTAAAAAGTGAATATACTTTATTTAAATTTTTTATTAT
Organism: Hesperia comma; assembly: GCA_905404135.1. NCBI lineage: Eukaryota > Metazoa > Arthropoda > Insecta > Lepidoptera > Hesperiidae > Hesperia > Hesperia comma. The sequence goes on along the minus strand of FR990021.1, from coordinate 4,468,837 downwards.
GTTTTTGTTACTATATTTATTTTTGTTAGCGAGAATAGGGAGTTAAACATTTATACAACTCAACTCATTATAAACGATAGACTACTCTACTCGCGTTTGATATGGACTTCGTTTTAATGGCAACACACAAAAATCCCAGCTTTCCGCCCTTATACGCGGTGTCCTACGTGAGCGACGAATACGATGCGAAGCGGCGCGACGTAATGCGATGCGATGCCACACGCGACAAGTGTCCTACGTGAGTAGTCTATGCGACAAGTGAGAGTTCTACGTGATTTTGGAAATTACTTTTCGAATCATAAAGAAGTACCGTACTATTTTGTTCGAAATTTCATATTTAAAGTACAGACTTTTAAAGAAGTGTCCTAACACTTGTCACGTGTGGCATCGCGTCGCATCGTATTCGTCGATCACATAGGTAGATTAGATAGTAGATAGATTATACCAGAGGTTCATTAACGCGGACTCTGGTAATGTTAATTAATAAATTTCATTATTTTTTTCTAATCTAATTCTCTGAACAAAGAAAGAGAACTTTTAATTTTATCGAACTTCTTGAACTTTAACCCAAAAGTTGTTTAATTTTCCAAGAATTTTCACCATTAAATCGGAAGATATTATCGTATAATTGAGAGCGGATCATAAAAAAATTTAATCTCCTACTTTTTGCTCATTAAAATTTTTGGATAACTGATATCTTTCCTAGTCGCCTCGGTAATCTTAACTGTTTTGAAAGTAGAATATTAAATTAACGGTTATGTGACAATATAGAACAGTTTCTGTGTTCGTGGCCGCAGTGGTATGCTCTGGTGTTGGGCCGCTGTCGATTCCCATGGACGGTGGTGCCCACTTATCCATTTTTAATATCAATAAAAGGAGTTTCTCAATCCGACTGTATTTAATTTTTTATGTATTACTTCATAAATTTTTAATGCGTGAATCGAGTTCGATAATTCTTTACCTTTCGATAATTACTTCTAATACTTTGATGATGTTCTCATTTTGTTACTAGTTGAAGTTGAAGTCGGTTATAATATATTTGTTTAAATTATTAATATGCTAAAATAGTAGATTGTATGACAAGGGTGCAAAGTAATATTTTTTCGGCGAGGGCGTTTTTTGAATCCAGAGCGAAGTGAGGGATTCTAGAGTAGAATCCCGAGCGTAGCGAGGGATTCTTTAGTAGAACCCCGAACGTAGCGAGGGATTCAAAGTACGTCGCCCGAGCCAAAAATATACTTGCACCCGAGTGATACACTCTACTTTTCATCACCCACTATGAGAAAATAATATATACATAATAGAAAATAATAGAAAATCATACGTAAAAATGCACGAAAACTTAATTTTAATTTGAAAACGAAATCTTAATTTGATTTCTTTTTTTATTATTCAGCTGGCGAGGCCCTTCGCGTCGTACCAGACATTCTTTATTCAAACAATATTTGCGTTCGATTTCTTTAGCGCAAAATACTAAAATGTTCTAAATTCAAAATAGGACGGAAAAGATCTAGCCGGCAGGAAAAGTTGTATGAAAATTCATTCCCGCCCGCTGAATAGAAAACAGCAACTTTGGAACCCCTTAAGTCCGAACCAAGTCGTCTTTTTCGAATAGGTGTGATGAAAAAATGTTTTCGACCTCTGCCTATCCACATTAATTATATGCCTTTCCTATTTATGCTGTAGGTACCTATTTAATTTTAATATTGTTAAGATACTTTATTTGGTTTTGATTATTTCTTATGTTTAGTTATCTCGAAACAGGGTTACGAATTACGAGTAATTCGTAAGTTTTATCTTTCTTTATTTTCGCTGAATTTTTGTTTAAAACAATATTCTTTTGATTGTGACCTTTAACCTTTTGTTTCACGATGCTGTCGTAATAGTCACCACAGTTCGGTTCGTTAATTTGTCGGATAACTTTCTGCTTTACTTGGGTTCCGTGCGACCTTCGCGCGCGCCGACTGACTTGTCAGGTATCTCTCCTCATGCTTAATATTACATACATATAACGGTGTCACGCTCACACGCTTTAGGTCTTTCATTGAAATACCTAGATGTAACTACAGCTATGAAACATTGTTGCTAATTTATTGCCTTGTATTCTAGTCGCAGCGCTCATTGTGACAGACCTGTGGCTCTGTTGCCAAGCGAGGGGTTTTGGGTTCGATTCCTGGCTGGATATTTATTTATGTATGTAGTAACCGTTTTTATTTCTGATTATTTTTATCGATTTCGATTCAAAACTGGCGGAGTTTTATACAAATTCACCCCCGCCCCCCTTTTAATTGCTCACCTACTCTAATAAATATGTAGAAGCATGGTGACAAATTTCTAGTGTAGTGTAGTTGCGTTGATATCACATTGTCAGCCCAATACCTATTCATTTAGAAGAAGATATGTTTGTTCTTCTATTCTGGTTGTTATTCGGTTATACCTAGTATTAGTAATTTCTGTGTACTACTCATATTAAATGAATCAAATGCTCATATTTATTTACTGAATAAGATAAGATGCATTTAACGATGTCGTGAATATATTCAATAATAATTTCTCCCACATATGCGGTATTAAAATGAGCGTTCATGCAGAATGAAAACGGTAAGTTTTTCGGTGAAATGTGCGCTTAAATTACAGAAAGGTACTTAGTCGAATTACTTTTTAGTGATTAGTAAGTAGGGTAACGAACTTTTAACATCTGCCTGTTTTATTTGCCCTATCGGCGTTTTACAGAAAAGCTCCTTTTACCTCTACAGTACTCTACACTTATAAATTAACAGAAATAATGCGAACTTCAATATACTTAGGTATATTTCAAACCACGCTGTGTTAGATTCTAACTAAATTAAATTTAATATTAACTTTTATCAGAATTAATAAGATATATCAATAAGGTATTTAATGTGTTAGGATGGTATTCCACTGGTGAAATATCTTGGTCCAATTTCTATATCCAAGATTTAATCCAATTTCTTTGACGAGTGCCAATTCCACATCCAATATCTTTGTCCAATATTCTCTTTGAGAAAATTAAGTTTGAGAAAACTAGGAGCATCTTTTTGTGTTGCTATTTTTGTAACATTGTTAGTAAGAAAGTAAAAATAAAACAAAAAAAAGGTTTGAATCCAAAAGTGAAAAAAAAAGTATTCAAGATAATTTGTTTAAAGAATTACAAGTAGAGGACAGGCGTCCTTATATGCGTATATTATGATTATATATATAACGTGTGAGATTGAATTTTACTTGGTTTAACGGAATGGAGATGGGGTTCTACCAGAACATCAAAATCTTTGAACAAATATCACGGTTATTCATAAATTCAAAGAAATAAAATCAAAGAAATTGGATGAGTGGAATACAACCATTTACGAGCAGAATGACATAAGGTCAGTTGGGCTATGTAATGTAAATTATTTTTTCTGTTTTTAATTGCATAGATTTGTTTTATCAGGGTACACTTTGTAATATCGTTGAATTTTGACATCAAAAACCATTCTCTTGATAACATGTACAAAAATACTGTGCTATTCTTATGCAAAATTCACAAAAGTTTAGGTTAACAATTGTAAAAATTAATTAACAATTGTTAAATTTAATTTTAATGTTAATTGGTATCATTCTGAGAAAAAAAAAACTATAAAAATGGATACGTATTTCACTCTAAAGACGATACCTACTAACGTTGATATTAATAGAATTAATTGCCCAACCTATTACACTTCCTCGCAAGTTACTTACCCTCGGGTAAACAACACAGTTGCATTACCATTTCCAGACTTACCAGTACCAGTCGTGAATAACGTTTGCATACAGGTTTTACGGGAATCACGCCTCATTGCACACCATATTGATTACTTCGACACAATCATCGCGTCCACGTATTAAATTAACAACGCAGGTAATAAAAAACGAATAAATAATGCGTTGAAAATAAAACGAACAAAGAAAAGTCCAAGGGTAAACTTGTATAAAAAGCTCGCTAATAATAGAAGGGTTTAATAAAAGAAGTGGATTCGTTTGTAACGTTCACATTAGGAATATTAAAGGTCGTGGGGAACATACACATAGTTACTACATGATAAAAAAAATTGTCCCCCCTGCGTGACCAATTATTTGCCAGGAAACCTCGAGTGTTCATATGGTTTTTTAAATACGATTTTAAGCCACGTTTCTCAAACAAAAAGTTAAAAAATATATTCAATAGCTAGAAAAAGCACGAGATTTCTCCTAAAGTATTTGACCCCGTCACAAAAACCTAAGATCCCTCCGCCCCTCGCCTGACCATGCGTGGTATTTTAGAAGACCCTCTCTCCCCCTGGACGGGTCCCGTAGTGTGGGTATGTTCCCTTAGCTTTTATTGATTAAATACTCGATACAGGTCCCTCCAGGACTGAGAAGGCTTAGAACAAATTCCACTATTCTATTCCGAGGTAGTAGGGGAGGGAAGGTACAAAGACGACAGAGGCTAACCTAAATGTCGGAAGTCTTTATACCGGTTCTTGGAGGGCGTCGGTAAGCTACTAGTTTGAAAATCTTAGTACTTTAGTTTAGACCCGTACCTAAATATTGCGGTGAAAATGCACAAAATTTCGGTGAAAAGCGCGTGGCACCGAAAAAGGCATCTTTACCCTGGTTCACGTTGAAGGCTTAGCAATTCCACGCACGAGGCAGGTTACCACGCATTCATAATTTCCTTCATTGTATTCTTAAGCTTTCCCGATATTACCTTCCCCACTCAATTTATATTCGACCATTTTATTTCCTCTTCGGAGCCAGCTTGAATATTTATGAGCCGAATTTTTGTTACTTTATAAACAAAACTAGCTTATGCCCGCAGCTTCGCCCGCGTGGAATTCGTTTAAGCTTCACCCCTATTTAACCCCTCTAGGAGATGAATTTTGAAAAATCCTTTCTTAGCGAATGTCTACATCATGGTGGCTATCTGCATGCCAATTTTCAGCCCGATCCGTCCAGTGGTTTGGGCTGTGCGTTCAGTTCAATCAGTCGAAAATCACAAACTTTCATCCCTTATTTTATCCCCTTAGGGGTTGAATTGATCAAAATCCTTTCTTAGCGGATGTCTACGTCATAACATCTACCTGCATGCCAAGTTTCAGCTCGATCCGTCCAGTGGTTTGGGCTGTACGTTCAGTTCAATCAGTCGAAAATCATAAACTTTCATCCCCTATTTTATCCCCTTGGGGGTAGAATTTATCAAAATCCTTTCTTAGCGGTTGTCTACGTCATAATATCTACCTGCATGCCAAATTTCAGCCCGATCCATCCAGTGGTTTGAGCTGTGCGTTCAGTTCAATCAGTCGAAAATCACAAACTTTCATCCCTTATTTTATCCCCTTAGGGGTTGAATTGATCAAAATCCTTTCTTAGCGGATGTCTACGTCATAACATCTACCTGCATGCCAAGTTTCAGCTCGATCCGTCCAGTGGTTTGGGCTGTACGTTCAGTTCAATCAGTCGAAAATCATAAACTTCACCCCCCTATTTCACCCCCTTAGGGGATGAATTTTGAAAAATCCTTTCTTAGCGGATGTCTACATCATAGTGGCTATCTGCATGCCAAATTTCAGCCCGATCGGTCCAGTAGTTTGGGCTGTGCGTTGATAGATCACTATATAAGTCAGTCAGTCAGTCAGTCAGTCACCTTTGAGTTTTATAGATATAGATATTAGCTCAGACATTTCATCAGTTGTATTGTTACGTTTTTGACTGGTTCGGCGATTACTTCATGAATTTTTACAATTAGTATCTACATCATTGTGCATGAAGTCTTTGGAAATAGCGTAGGTTTGGTTATAAAGTTTTCCGATAATGTAATATAACTCATAATGTTTCTCCGAGGAAATGCCAAGGACATTTTAGGTTATTTTTATGGCACTTACTTTACTGTGGAGATGTTTGGCAACGTTCCTACTTTCAACTTGAGACAGAACAAGTTGTTAGTGGGTAGCTCATGTGGTTAAGTTTTATGGTCAACAATTTATCAGTCTGCGTCGAAAATCTGATTTTTATAATTTAATTCATAAGCATTCTTCTATGACTTGAAGCCCAAAATTATGCTACATAAACAGGTATTCTAATACGTTAATTGACAAAAAAAGTCAATTTAAAAATCTTAACAGACCAACTTCAACGAGTTATAGGTATAATACAAATATATAAGGGATATCTAGTTAGCTTTGTAGTTTTATTATATGCCCGTCCTTATACCGAAAAAATGTTTAGATGGGATTTTATAATTGGGCGCATTTGGTTTATAATTTGTAAACTGATTGATATAAATAGCTTTCATTAACTCAAGGTTATAATCGTAGGTACATAAGTGAAAACCGCATCTAGGTAAATCGGCTGAGCCGTTTTCGACATTGACAGGAAATCATTGCTTGTGGATCGATCGATCGAAATCCAAAGTAGGTATGTAATGTGTTTCTGTAATAAATATGTCCCACGCATAGACATCGATCACTTAGATTTTTATTATATCTAGGTATGATTAAAACGAGCTACGAAATTATGGCCGCTAACTGGCTTTCAATGTCGAAGATGACGCGATGACACCTGTGTGGCAAGCAGCAATTTGTGAGACCTTGACATTATGTATGAATGTTTTAACGAATATCCGCGAATCTGCGTTTGGTACATAAGCTGTTTCTTAATATATTAGTCATCGTATTGTGATAATGGCAGACGTTAACCATCTCGCTTCTTATGAACAACAGTAAGGCTACATAATAACAATATTTATTAGCTATTTCTTAATTTTTAAACTCCACCATAAATTCATTGACCAGAATTACCTACTTATTTGATTCTCGCTCTCTTAACTCATTATAGCTGTGGGCTTCCGGGAGGCTTTAAATTCTCTTCCCTTCTACTTCAAACATGAAGATTTGACCTGCGTCGCTCTACGATTTTCTGGGTGTACCAGATGTATCCACTGAAGATTAAGAGCTCCGAAATAGTAAGTACATTTCAAGTGTTGAAAGATGAATACTTGTCGAGCAGTTCGTAACAAAACTATCACGAATGATCAGTTAATTCACTATTGAATACTATAATAGTGTCAGATTTATCTCAAACAACTTTCTAGTTCCTCATTGTTTTGACAACTAGTTCGTTGCACGGTTTTTTAAACGGGTACACCGGGGATCGCGCTATTAAAACAAAACCTGCCGCTTATTGTATTTTTTAATAGAAGCGGAACTAGCGCTCCGTAGTAAAAGTAAAAATAAACTTGACCTAGATCTTCAAAATTTTACACGAATCGAAAATAGAGTACCTATTGAAAAAGACAAAGTAACGTGACTGAACATGAAAAGATTTTTTCTGCTGCATCTTTGTGAACATTCGAGGATTGCACGCGAAAGAGGGCCTAAGGGATTAAAAAGTTATTGAACTAATTTTAAATTACAATTAATTCTCAATTTAATTTTTCTTCATCAGTCACTAATGATAGGTAACTAACCTACCATCTATGTACAGAATGCAAATACGATGGTTACATTATCATATCAGCAAACACACAACATTTTAGAAGCGCTCATGGCCGGGCAGCTTGGTCGATCCTAAGTGATCGACAAAGTTAAGCAACCACGAGGCAGTCGGTAGTTGGCTGGGTGACCACTATAAAAAAATCTTGAGTACCTATTTCCTTGCCGTTTTGTTCTGAAGGCACTTCGTTAAGCCACGTCGGGCGGCATGATAACTTTCGATACTTGGCTTAGCCACTGATCTCTCCACAAATCCACACTGGAGGAGAGTACGTGCTAGACTTCTTCGAAGAGGAGGGGGGACCCGAGCTGAGTAGTGGGATATTAATTGGTCGAAACCAAACACACGTAGGTAAGTGTTTGTCATTCTATTACGTGGTAATTACATAAGTAAATATAGAAGCGTATTTAATTATGGAGTAATTAATAATTTTCTCTTCACTGAGAGATTAGTAAACTCTTCGGGTCTTAAGGTTTGCTTGATCTCGTTTCTGTTTAAGTAAATATCGAGGGTAGAACGGGAATGTAAAGTTTGTGAAATTCGTGACGTAATGCGATCAAAGTTCGCGAAGATCTTGACACGGCATGACTTTCTTTAATTTGCTTGATGCTCATTTAGATTTATGAAGGGATTAAGATTTCGTAGTGTTTTACCTAGCTTTATGTTGTTTTTGGGACCTCTCACCTAGACTGTTATAGAAAGGATTTCAGATTATACCTAATTTGTAGCCTACTTTTATTTGTAGCCAGTGCACCAAACGTTTTCAATTTAATCTCTTAGGATTAGGACACGCGAACTTAAAGTGTTATTGAAGTAGTGCTAGATCTTTGAAACAAATGATATCCAATACGTTTTTATTCTCATTTTCGTAATAGCGATATGCTTATCGCAGATGGTTGTTCTAGTTTAGTGCTCAGTTCTCCATCGGCCTCGAGAACGTCTCTTGGGCTGTGACCTCTTAACATGAAGGGGAATGTTAGCTGCATACTACTTTTAGGGCTTCATATCACGACTTACACAAAGCATTACCTGCATTTCGTCGCTATGCATTTTATTAAAGCTACATTTCGTAATAACTGTTGTGTCACTCGCGTTTCACTTCATATTCTCGTGGAGGAGTATTATGATAATATTCTTGTTACTTTCACGACCATTTACATTGCATAGATATGTACATATTGATGACCGGGGTCTTGATGGATTAGGGATATGCTCTTAGGATTATTCAACAGTGAATGTTAAGTAGGCATTCAAAAGTTACCTTATACAGAGTAATTATGTTAGAATATCGGGCTTGTTCTGTAGTCGACATAATTAATCTGAACTATACTATCTGTACTTACCTAATCTATCTATAGGTATTATTAATACCACTCCAAACTAACTTTCTACATGACTGACTTCACTTTAGAGAACATTGTGTGTGTCTCTGTCTCCAAGTCTCATGATATTTGCCTTCATCGAAACATTACAAGTCACTGTTTTAAACGCACATTATTTTGTAAAATTTTAGGTGCACATAGAACTTAAATCCAGGCCCCTCTGTTTGAGATTTTTTAATGAATTTTAATGGAAACAACCGAGCATGCAGCCACTCCGCTGCTGTCCATTAAAACTGCGACCAACTTAGAACAAGATTCTATTTAGGGATGGGTAATCCAGTTAACAGGTGTTAGCATATTAGCTGACTAGTTTGTTAATAATTGTGAGGATAGGGACTGTTAGTGATAGTCCTGTTAGTTGATATTAATAATATATGTACCTACCTACTTCCGACTCCGACGTTCAAATCACTTTGCTAACACTGCTTGAATGGAATAACCTTATTAACCTTGATTCTACGTTTACAAAGAGTTCGAGGCGTTGCCTATTGATATTCAATTCATTCAATCAACGATGAATATTAATTAACTTATTATATAATTTTTTCTTCGTGTCCGCAACTATATGCATTGATTTACATATTTATTCTTTAGCAAATGCAATACGAGACTTACGATACTGATACTATTCAACTTCCAAGTGTCTTAGTAATGCTCGGAAACAAGTCCATTTTATGATTCAATCACATTGGACACTCGAAGAGAGTGTTGCAATAAAAGATGCTTTACGCCTTCCGCTTACGGTTTCATTTTCTCAAAATATCTGTAAACCGTTGTTCACTTCGGCCCGCGTATTGTTTAGTGTCTGTTACACCGTTTCGTTAAGAGCCAATAATGGCCATGTAATGGCGTAACAGTAACACACGAGTGACGGAGTGTCTACATAGTTCATTAGTCGATTACCCGCGACCGTTACTCCGTGAATGAGTGGATAGCTGAACCGTATCGCACGCTCCACAAACCGAACAAAAGCATAGCATATCGGTCTTAGCCGTCACGAACAGTTAGCCATGTCGTTCTAATATAATAATACGTGATACGCACCATAATTGGTTATAGCGTGTGTTCCCACGCGGTAATGATATTGAGAACATGATTTGCCTGTTTTAGAACACTTGTGGTCAACGAGGCAGACTTGTGGTCCGAGTCGTTCCTCAATAATTCCGTTGTATGGTGCGGTTGATTACTTGAAGTAGATTTATGATTGACTAGCTTTTGCCCGCGGCTTCGCCCGCGTGGAATTCGTTTATATCGCGAACCGGGGAAGTGGGGGAGAAAGTACGTCATCAACTATCTTCCTGGGAAAATTCATCAAAATCGTTGTTTTCATACAAACTTTCATCCCCTATTTCAAGCCTTTAGGGGTTGATTTAAAAAAAAATTAGCCTATGTGTGACTCTGGATCTTCAAATATTTTCATTCCGAATTTCATCCAAATCGGACTGGTGGTTTAGTCGTGAAAACGTCACAGACAGACTTTCGCATTTATAATACTATGTGTGTGCCCGCTACTTCGTACGCGCAGGAGTTTATTCCGCGTAACTCCAGATCCCGCGGGATTTCCAGGAAGACAGACTTGTTAGTTTTATATTAATGTTTGTTAGTTTTATATTAATGTTTGTTTAGAAGCTATTTATACCCCATACGCGAAGAAGGTTTTCCCGCGTAAATTCCGATCCCGCGGGATTTCTGGGATAAAAAATATCCTATATGTTAATCTAAGTTGCCTTCTATGTGTGTGCCAAATTTCATGAAAATCGGTTCAGTAGTTTTTGCGTGAAGGAGTAACAAAGCTATTTATACCCCATACGTGAAGAAGGTTTTCCCGCGTAAATTCCGATCCCGCGGGATTTCTGGGATAAAAAATATCCTATATGTTAATCTAAGTTGCCCTCTATGTATGTGCCAAATTTCATGAAAATCGGTTCAGTAGTTTTTGCGTGAAGGAGTAACAAACAAACAAACAAACAAATACACAAACTTTCACATTTATAATATTAATAGGATTCATTTTATATCCAAACAAGTCTGACTCCCTTGTAGCTGCCTAATTTCTGTTGTTTTTATAAAAGGTTTTCTGGTTATTACAGTATTACTATAATGAATATATGCGACCCAACCCAAACGACTTAATTGTGCAGTTAATCAAGATTATATTGTTTTGAAGCTATTAGATGTTCATAAGCATAAAAGAAAGTTAATGTTTGTCAACAACCCGACTGTAAGTGGCGATCCAAGATGGGGAGGGGAGCCCACTAACTTTGTAGAAGCCTAATGACTCTCCTCATAAAGACAGTAGTTTGGTTGGAATACTTCCAAACTTTTAAACAAATTGCGAAGAATGTGAGTAGCATTGTCTTTGTACGTTTCCTTCATGTTATTCCTTGCCAAAGAAAGTGACAAAATAATTTCAAATTAATAATTCGAAATATTTTAATTGTGAAGGAATCTAATGTCGAAAAACCTGCATGGAAGTTCAATTAAACTTACTTGCTTAATCAATTTAACAAACTGTTTTTTTATTGTAGGGTATAGTTGGTTGTTGTATGATAAAAATATTGTTTTTGACATAATAAAGTACTACGAGTATCCGTTTTAACGGAACCCTAAAAAGTTTACTATTAATAGGGTTATGAAAATATAATAGAGAATAATTAGCCAATAGGCTCCCCTATAGAGCGAGACCCCGGCTTGGGGAGGGTGCTGGTGGACTGTGAGGGGTTTGGAGATAAGTAGGGCAATTATTTAAAGCAGAAGCACCTACTGTATCATGTAGTTATAATACAATCATAATAAAACAACTTATTCGAACTACAAAGTGCCTAATTTAAACTTAACCTAACTTTGGGTGTTTCTGCCCATTATTGAGCCAAACTACTTGTAATTTCTACTGACATTATGGAGTAAAAAACTGGCCAATTTTCTATTTATTATTATTTACATTGTACTATTATATTAAAGGTACGAGTAAAAAGCATCTTGGATAGGTACTGTAATACACTTTAATTATTGAGAAGCAAAGAAGTTTATAATTTAAAACGTAAACTTCTAGAAAATATAGAGTGAATGGCAAGATAGCAATTTATTTATTTTGAATTATAAGATTCAAAGCTACATTAATTACTGCAGATTAAATGACCTGTTTTAGGTATTTTACTCACTTCGTTTTATTGAGAGCATGTTTTGGGGCTTTAGCTTTTCAAAATTCTAGTGCTCCAAAATATTCGGATTCACGATTAGCAAATCGGAATATTATTACGTCTTTGAAGTCTCTGTAATTATTCAAGAGGACGCTGCGACGACTATATGTGTATAGGAGTAGATAGATCCCATCATTTATATTGATAATACCCTATTTGCGTAATGCTTTGTTGGCAAGCTTTTCTATTTCCATTAGACGATACCATCTTGAGCACCTACAATGTTAAGTACCTATCTACATTTAATTCATAACCTCCCGGTTTGCTCGCAAACCTTAGGGACTGTCGCTGCAGCATGCGAGAAGCCATAACGTATTGATTTATCTATGTAACATTCGTTACACATTATTATGTATACGTATAAAAAGTACAAACATGGTATGAAAATGTAATTATACACCAACATACGTGTTCGCGGAATCTTGCAAGGTATTTTATTTAATCAGTCATATAAATAATAAGGAAATTTGGGACCAGTTTGGTCCGGACAGCTAACCGAGAAATGTTTAAAATAGTCACAGACTTATAAAAAAAGAAATAAGTAGACTTAACAATCATAAATGGAAGAAAAATGCGTGCCGCTTACAACTACATAGACATGCTGCAAACATTGACAATTCCCATACAAAACATTCGTGGTCTACGGTCTATGGTGCTATGTAGTCTATGGTCCTCATACTGAAATTGAGCTTCTTGTAGCTTAACAAAATGGCGGGAGCGCTTCAACCCCATTTTGTCTATGTATGCGTGAGTGTAGCTACAACAAATATAAAACGAGATAGACTTTGTACGTGATATGGGAAAGAAAGGGATGAAACTATTGCTTACATACGTCTTTGTAGTGGTGAAAATTATGCTTGGTCTGGTTATTTTAGAAGTCTGTGAGAATAGTTCAAAGACATCGCTTATTCGCTTGCTATCCAACGGTGTTGTTAAGATTGTTCCGCAAAGCTTTGTCGTATTTAAGCGTTCACTTAATGAAAGCCTGTGAAGGGAGCCACTCACTTTCAATCTTCTTTTCCCTAAACTGAGAAAACCTCCCGATTTTTCACGAGCATTCTTTATACGACATTCATGTCGAGAAGAACAGACAAATTGAAAATATATTAGATATTATGTATTTATACTTCCAAGTTCTACCTGGTTCAATCTTAGAGGACTCTTTACTTAATACTTACCAGATATTTATATATATATTATGTAGATATACGAGGCAATCTTTGATGTTTTAAATATCTAGATTGAGCGTCGCCCTACAATGAAAACAAAAAACAAGGCAACAATATCAAGCATGTTTTGCAGGCGATGTTTTTCACGTTCGTCCATTGTCTGTGTGTGCGTAATGTGTGCGTAATGATATAAAATTTGTGGCTAACAATTTTTGACACGTTTACGCGGATTCGATGTTACCTTATATTTATAAGAAGCTCGTTAACGATCTCATTTACAGTGCAATTTACGTACCTAATTATTTCTTTTGCCATTTATTTTTATTCCGAGAATTGATTTTCGTAAGACCGTTCTCGTTGATTAAAATGAAAAATATAGCTCTTGTAATATAATATTAATGAAATGAAATTAAGATTAGTTTAATTTAAATGTAAGCAGCATTTTGTTTTTATTTTCATAATATTATTTCTTGACTAAATACAATTATATCATGTCAGTGAAATTACACTTACCTATTATTTGTTCAATACTTAATTAAATGTATTTTTCAGCGACTGTATCCAAAATCAATGATGAGGAGATAGAGGGTCGTAGCCAGCTATAATGCTGGAGCCGATAGAGCTGATTTGATTAGTAAATTATTCAGTGGATTGTCAGCTGTACCTATTAACTGTATAAGATGCGATATTCTTGATTTCGGTGCGAAATACACAACTTTTATGCCCGTACTCATTTTTGAAAGATTTCTTTCATCATTTCATGTACCTAACGAGTGTTCTATAAAATATACAAGTCATTATAACTAAATATCCGCCGCGTGCCCTAATTATTATAGATTAAATTTTGCCGACATCTTCCCACGTGTAGCGAAAGTTATGTTCTCTAAATTGATTTTATTGTACGACCCTAACTATCGCGATAACAACCCAAATTTTTGATTTTCAGCCATAAATTGAATAAATAATTACGTAACAACCTAATTGGTACATTTTGTTTGAGAGTTATAATAGGTGAATTTTCAGGCAAGTTTTATTTTTGGAAAACATGATAATAAATTCTAAAGTAAATACTTGATCAAACTTTGAGGGATTAAAATTAAAATACTCTTGGCTTCAACCCATTAATGGCCCACTACTGAGCACGGGTCTCTCCTCATTATTGAGGAGGCCTAGAGCATACTCCACGTCTCCACCACGCTGCTCCAAAGCGGATTGGTGGAGGGGTTTGTGGCCAACCCATTGTCGAAAGTCTTCAAGCCGCCCGAAGGCCTTAACACGACACGACACGGCTTAACGACTGTCTATCGGTAACAACCGGGACCGGCCGAATTACAAATAAATAAACATATTTAATCCTTCTGTAGTATTCAGCACGACTTGATCAATGATGCGTGTACTTACATAATTATTTTAAGTAATTATATTTATAACTTCACAAAATACATTTATCCTAATCAGGGAGCACGTTTTAGGTAATTAGTATTCATAGAATGTTCCGCACAGTTACACTCGCACGTACTAGTTCGGCGTTAGGTAATTACTTTCCAGAGCAAATTGAGGTGACGGAACTTCTTCAGGGAATCGGCTTCAGTAAACGGTATCTAGGCTATGATTTGATTACCAATTATCGCAGTGAACCTTTTGACTTGGCCTCAATGAATGTCACTAGCCGGTTACACTGTTAGCGGCGACCGTGTCATTCCTTAAAGGTAGCGACGCGTCGGTGATCGAGTGAGATCGAGGCTCTTACTAAAAATGCTAAATGGGAGCAATTACAACAGCAAATAAATCAATCAAACGTCTCTGTTCAAGTCCTTATACTCATTAACAAACTTGGGCTACAGCCCATTAACGGCTCACTACTGAGCACGGGTCTCTCCTCATTGTTGAGGAGGCCCAGAGCATACTCCACCACGCTGCTCCAATGCGGATTGGTGGAGTTAACAAACTTACTTACCAACTTATACAACCAATAATCATTTGCGAAAATCGTATTAAATTTCATCAGTTTTTACGTGATGCGTGGAAAATACAGACAGATATAAACTAAAAATAACACTTTTTGGCTTCTATTGGCCGTCTGAAGACAACTCAAATATTTGGTCTCAAATATCTCTTATGTACCTACTGGGATTAATCAGTTACATTTTATATTATAAGAATATAATAGATATAGATGAAGAAATACGATAAATGGCGGATCTGACGTTGTTCTCTTTTTAAACAGAAGTAACGGGTCGCAACGTTCGACAATAATACGAGCTTCAGTTTAAGAAGCGCTGACTTGCACTTTGTAGCTGTAAGCTACGGAGTCGTAGACGTAGAGTGCTACGGCGTAGAGTGTTATATTCACTGGTGCTTTGTTATAATTTTATGTGTATGAAATGTTTTATTGTGAAGATGTATCTAGTGATTTTACTCTTAAACTAAGAAATTGTGGAACCGAAAAATATAATATGTACGAAACTCCATGCAATATGATTACTTTTCTATCCTATGATAACTGTCAAGCAAGGTTTTTAATGAATTGAAAGTAACAATTATAGGTATATTATGTGTATTGGTAAAATACCCACATGAATAAATTATTCTGAATTTAAATATGGAGTGGAGGGACATAATGAGGCGGTGGCCAGTGTTTATTGAAAAAAATATTAAGCTAATGGCCAACAATGTATCAAATATACAGCCTCAGACCAATAAACTATGTATACAGCATCTACAATTAAAACCTTCGATAAAGCCTAAGTGCAGATGGTTTTATACGGCGTGTTATTATAAATCTCATTCGCGTACTCGTAGGCGTGTGAACTAGAACTAAACCTTAACTTAACTACATTACCTAGGTACTGTAACAAAATAAAATGAATATATTCATTAATAGGTTTATTTCACATATAAAATACCTACTAGTAAATCCGCCCTCGCTTCGCTTCGGGGAACTAAAAACGGGGAACTTTAACAAATTATGTTATTCCGATATCTAAGCTATATTACTGCAAAGTTTCATGAAAATCCGTTCAGTAGTTTTCGCGTGAAAGAGTAACAAACCCACACACACACTCACTCACATACATCCTTACAAACTTTCGCATTTATTAGTAGGATCTACTAAAATGGGTTAACTACATAAACGAATAAATATCAATAATTGAACTGTCGTATCTAAATTGCCGTTCAAGGTATAAGTTCCCAGAACGCCGATAAGCGTATTACCTTGTTGAATCCCTTAAGCGTGGTTCTGGTTATTTATTAAAAAATACAAATTACCTACACTACTGTCCCATATTTCACTTGTATAATTAAGTAGCACAAAAATAATAGTGTACGGAAGCAATCTTCAAAATTATACCCATTACCGACCTTTATACAGCAATTATTCAGAAAAGCCCTCGTTTACGTAAATGGGTAGTCATTTAACGAAATTGCCCCAAAAAACGTTATCACAGTTAACCTACCATCCTTCACTTCCGCTTTTCAGTCTTTGATAATTGCCGACTACACACGAAAAACAGTGAAATACATGTTCACTTTGAGGAAATATGTCATGGCGTTTAAATATTTGCTCGTTTATTGATTGTTTCAAATTCAATTTCGTTGTTGGAAGTCGATTCCGGAATGAATAAATGAGTTCCACGTAAAATTGCGTTTATTTAATTATTATGGCGGAGTTCCGAATACTTATATATTTTCATATTATTTACATCTACTGCACGGAATACTATTTTCATATTTTTTTATATCACCTACTGATTCTAACTATTCACATCAAAATAACCGACCTAAATATCGACAAGTTCCCTAGGTGAAAAGGCACCCTAATGACGGTTAATACCGTCTAGATTACACTGGGTTGTATAGATCTTTTTAACTAAGTGCGCTCCTCAAGTAAGAATATTCGATTCGATTAAGCATAGATGCTGCCTTACTCCGGTTTTTTACGAGTAAGCCAAGTAGATAACATACAATGACAGCTTTCGCAAACAAATTGCACTGTCAGATACAATAAATAAAACGTATATTATGAAAAAGCAATAATATAAACAAACAGGCTGTGACGTTTTTTTTACAAAAGTTCGGGTTGGATACACTCCATTTGTATTGAAATTAATGGGAAAAGGTGTTATTCCGTGAATGTTCAATGACTCTGTATATAGCCGCAGTAAGTCGTAAAAAGTAAACTGTTTCCGATATGTTGATACAGCTTTTTATCATACGTATAAAAATATAATAACCATATTTCCCACGTCTCGTCTTGGGTGGCATTCGTCCCTTTAGGGTAACTTTTTGCCAACATAATTATATTTTATACGTTGTACGGTGACGGGCGAAGTCTGAGTTTTGATCTTTGGAAAATATTTTTATGAACAAATTTTAGCTTGTAAAGCGTTGTATTTAATGGCAAAGATATAGAACAAGGTAAAGAGATATTTTTAAGTAGGTATACATCATGGATTCAGTACGTACTAAAATTTTATCTGTCATTCATTTTATACCTAATTGTAGCAACTAGCAACTTTATTTGTTATCAACTCCCTAATTCCTTTAAGAAAACCATGTCTTATTTTTCATTAAATATTACATATTTTAAAATAAATAATTACTTACCTTCTCATAAATAAATGTCTTTGACTCTTAAACCTTGTTTAGGGAATTCGTATAAATCGCTGACGGGAGAATCCCAAATTCTTAAAATAAATAACCACGGCATCTCGTGGAGGCGGCGCGGGCGTAGCATGATGAACAGGCGGCAGTTAATTTCACTCATAATCGCAACGATATCGTAATTTCAGAGCTACTGCCACGGTGGCCCTCTGATTAATGATCCTTTACGGTTCCCGGAACACAGGAAGCACGTGGATCACCGAACGTGTAATCGAAGCGAAGTGTCAGTAAGTAATCAATAATGTCGAGGTTGATATGCTTAATTTAATGCGTTGAATCGTCAGTTAAGTCAGGTTTTGAGGTTAACATCGCTGTTAGTTGCGAAATTCAGCGTTGATATCGGATTTTTATAGTGCTCTTAGGTTTTACGTGCTCTAAACGACATTTGTTATAAGTCATTCTCTAAGGCGAATAGCTTATACGTGTATAACTTGTAAGCTTCCAGAAAACTCAACAACAACGGCAAAATTTAATCAGATAAAATTATGTAAAACGTCCTCAAGTATTTGAATGGAGCTCAAGTATTTGATTGGAACTTGGTTGAAATCTCCGTTTTCAGATTTCTGTGCAACACATCTATCGTTATTCTATTGTAGTGTGTTCCAGCTCTCCTATAATTAGGTCACCAACTCGAGCATGTTATTGAGTCCATACCTGCATATGATGTACGCTTGGCCATCAAATTGCAATTGCTTTGACAGCGTCCATAGTATGGCAGTGAACTGAATAATAGTTTTCTGTACTATACTCATTACGTCATTGCGATTATATTATGTAGTATGGTATAAATAATCAAACAATCATATTCTTAATAACAAAATTAAACAATCAACAATGTACGATTGATAAAAACAGTCGAATTCATGATTTGCATTATATAAAGGTGATCATGTTTTGACCTTTTAATTTTGATTTTTTAACGAGTTTTATGTTTAGCCCAAGATAGCTCGTCTTATAATACCATAAAAGTGGAATTTTCATGTTTAATTACATACCCATGATAAAGACTAAAAATAATACGAAGTCTGTTAAACCGAATTCACTATTTTGGGTCAGTAAGACCAAATTGTTTACTGTCTCGACGTCAATTTCGTTTATCAGTCCGTCTATATTCCTGTCGTGAAAATGGATTCAGTCTTGTGTATTCAGCTTAACGGGCGTCGAGGAAATTCACTTTGTAGGGTTATTGCCCACTGTCACGAGACGTTCGCCCAGTCGATACTATGTAGCTACTTATATCTTTTTTGAGATTCTCGAGAGACGCGAGCGAACAATATTCTTAGGAGAATAATTTGTAACTTGGAACTAAATTAACGCATTCTTCGAACGAATAAATAAATATTAAATACCAATTCTGCGAGATACGGGATATGGTTTCAGAACCATTTTTTCCATCCATCCATTAGTCTACAGAAGTCCACTCTAAAAGGTGTTAAGCCTTTTTAATCCATCAGATACCCGGTAACTCCCTTAATTTGTTAGTCTAGAGCACTGTTTACCCTTTCTCAAATTATTTTCTATTAGAAATGTGTGTGTGTGTGCAATTTCTTGTTTATACACCCCCAGATTTAGGCTTTGCGTTATTGCAATGTCTTAGATATTAATCAACGTCAGCAATGTCAATAGATACTAAATGATCGAGTTAATTTAGCAACATCTTAACAAAATTGCTTGAGCGCTTCCGGGCTTTAGTGTGGGGACTTTACGGTTCCCCGTTGTAATTATAGAGTAATGTTAGAGCCAGTTGTGTGGTTGACTGCTTCATCAATTCGTATTGGATCTCCGAAGACCTAAATTACGGTGAATTTACTATGCAAAGTTTCCATTATAAGGGTGCCTTTCCACCAGAGATGTACTATGCTACGTTGCTAAAGATGCGTTTGAGATCTACCAGTCACATACATTGGCCCACCTAGAGACCCCGTAAGGGCTTAATATGATTGGTGGATGGCAGACGCACCCTTAGCGACGTAGCATAGCACATCTCTGGTGGAAAGGCACCCTAACCCTTAGCAGTATCGTAAACGTGGAATTAAGAAAGGAACATCTCAACTCCACTTTTAAGACGAACTATGTGATTCCTTAACCCGCGACTGAAGCCCACTTTAAATATTTCACAATTAGTATGCTAATTGAAACTGGCATTATGATAATGCGCCCCGGCTCGCGAAGAGTGCGCTCGTCCACACGAACAGGTATTTATTCATAAAACACCTCGTTATGTCAACTTGTACACAGTGTTTTCGTCGTTTTCGCAGGCGCACAATGGCAAGCCATGTTCCGTCGGCGCCGACTGCCGCTGCCAACTCGTTAGGAGCCTTCCACCTCGATGCGCCAGCGATTCTTGTTTGCACAACTCGGAAGGCGCTATTGTACAAACGTTTTTTTGTTTTTCTTAGGATACTCGTTTCCTCGCTTTATTGTCGAGTTGAATTGGCCTATAACTTTTGACGACGGAATTCCAATTTTATCGTACATTAAATACTTAGATGTCTTAAATTGCAACGTTCATTAGCAATAATTTTGTATCCTTGGTAAATTAATTGTTAAAGTTTTCTGTACAAATTACTCTAAGAAGTATCAATAAAGAAAATTTATTAAGTGTAATTAAGACTTCATATTCCGGTTTTAATTGCTCCTAGTAATCGCCTTTGAAATGTACGCCAACTAGTTGATTATAATAATTACAAAAAGGTTTCAATTAAGTATAGCAGTTTGAAAGCTCCATGATTATATTTTTAAATAATTGATTCAGGAAGTAGGCCAGATCGTTAGTAGTAAGAAAGTTTCGAAACTTGTGTATGAAAACTCATAGAATTCAACCGTTTGTGGTTGAATTGGGGATCACGCGATGTATGATTTGAAATTTCTATTACACAATAAACTGCTATTGTAAATTGTTTGTATTATGTACTTTACTAACTGGTATATGCGGTTTTATCCGCAGAAATTTTTTCATTCTTGCAAAGATTTACTCTCATTCCACCCGTAGGGGAAGAACAACGCCTTTTGTACTATTAAGTAGGTATTTATCATTATGAGTATAATTTTATTTTCAACTATTTTAACGGAACCACAGAAAAGATCTTTAACAAAAATTTATGAGGAATGGCTCATAGATGTCGCAAGTCGCAATACTCGCAATAGAAAGATGTCTCATTTTCAGGTTTTCTGCTTCTTTCCTTTTTCTGTCTTTCCGTTAATTGTGAATTTAATTTAAATATATTTACGAGCTTCATAGCGTAGTTATTTATTTATTTTTATTTTCGAGATTACAATTGAAAAATAGTAATATTATTATCATCTCTGAATTCGCAATAATGTCTGAACTTACTGCACGTCGTGCTAGGTTAGTGAACAAGTAAATAAAACACCAGTAATATGCTTCTGGTGCATTCACTCACTGTTCGTGAACATTAATATCTTGTTATCTGAAGTGCAGAAGATGAACCTCCACATCTAATTGGGTTAACGTCGTCAAGGTGTCTGCTCAGCAATCCTGTTATAAAAGTCAGGTTCAACAGAAAATATAAAGCCAATAATTGAGTTTTCTTCATATTTTATTATAATGTTGAGTCTAAGTTTACGACGACACAGAAATCTGGATGAAAAGGGTTCAGTTCTTTAGTCCCACTTTCGTGCACCCAACGAAACAACCGATGTGACTGCGTTGAGTGCATCTTGCATATGAGTAAAGTCACACATTATGCGAATGTTCGAGATTCGCGCGTTTTAATCTAATTTAATTGTCTGTTTGGAAAACTACGAACGTCGAAACTTCGCATAATCATTGAGTGAGTGAGTGATCGCGCGAATGTGACTTCTAAGGTGCGAGGTAGGTTGAAATGAAACACATGAGTGCTCGAATAATACTGACTATATTTAATCTTGTTTATCATATTTTTATCATAGATTGGCCTAAGAATACTACATTTTGATAAGGCAGGTAGTATGACGTCACAAAACAAAGAAACCCAGTGTAACATTCGATTTCATTGAGTTCGTAAACGTTTAAGCGGTGTAGCTGAATTGTTTATTTTATGCCTGTGAAGTAACGCTGTATAAAAACATTAGGATGCTTTATAAAACGCCAAAACAATCCGCGACCTATTATCTTAGAAGCGACCCATTCAATGGGCTATGTTTGCTGTTCGAGTAAAATGGAACGGACGGCTGTCGGCCCGTGAATAGACCCTGAGGGACCTCCGCCTCATTACCAGCAAAATAACACTTTCAACATTCAATAGATTTAAAAATTTAGTAAAATATTTAAACAGAGAAAAGAAAATAAATGTAAGAGCGTTGATAACGTCCTTTCTTGGCTTTGATAAATAATACACGCAATAGCTTGTGTAGTCAGAAAGACAAGATTCGATAGGATGTATTGTTTTAAGTTTATCTTTACCTATTTTATTTATTTACTTAGCTTTGTTAAAATAACTTTTTACAAAAACAAAACACCGACTTCAAAACCGATACAAAACTAATTAAAAAACTACCCGAGAAATTTATATGTAGGAAGTAGGAACACACTTGATGGAAGAAGACACTACCTATCGAATACAAAAAGAATTATCCGAATCGGTTAACCCAGTGCAAAGTTGTCAGGTACCTGACACAAATAAGAAAAAAAAATCAGATGAACTAAGAACTTCCTCCGTTTTGAAGTCGGTTAAAAGCGGTGAATTTTTCTGCTTTTTAATGAAAAAATAACAAAAATTACAATATACATAATAAAAATATAATTTTATTGAACTGTTTTAAATTATAGATTCAAATATAAAAATCATGTTTTTCATTTAAGTACATAATATATATCCAGCTTTCCCATTGTTTGCTTTCCTCAGTTTCAAACATTCAAATGTTCCTTTTGCTTTCAGGTAATCCCCGACCCGCGTCTTTGTGAGGATTCTAAAGCGCCAATTCCATCAATCTGCAACTGCAACCGGCAAACCCGATTGCGACTAGCAATCACGTCTCTGTATTCCATAAGGTTACAAGATTTGTCGTGAACGTCCCATCTGAATCTCGTGTGAATTACTCTCCGCGTTGAACTTTTCGCCCGAGACGAGTTAGATTCAAACCATTTATTTAGTAGCACCCCGAGCTAAGCCATTTCTTTTATGTCCTGGCACTTTTATAGTGACAGTTTGTGGTCATGACATCATCATTTTTGTTAGTAATGCACTGGCTGTATGCCACGTATCTGGGTGCGACCGTGCGTCACCGATTAGAGTATGAGACTGAGATTAAAGTTTAAAGGAATGAATAGCATGTTCGTGGTGGCTCTGGTTTAAAAGGTTAATAGCACTACTATTTTAGGCTCAAATAATAACGCAGATATTTCATAGCCGATTTTGGACATCATAATAATTATTGTCGTTGCAGTTTTTAAACCTCAGTCACATTTGTTATGTTTGGTTTTAGTTTTAATGTTACATAGGATGAATAGTATTAGTGGTATTTGAAGTTTTGTGTAAATTACAATTATTTGAAAAAACTCAGTTGTTTAATGTTGACGTAAAATTATATTGAAATTAGTTAATTTATTCCTTATTACTTTTTATTTGCATACAAATAAATTCCGTTTTCGGGAGAAATTTTAACCGTTTTGTGGTGGCCTAGTACACCGACAGAAGCTGTCCCTCCTTGATTGTAGGTTTGAAACTCGTTGGCTAGCTACCACCCACCTTGACGCTTGAGTCAGCCACCAAACTTATTGTCTCGCTCCAACTGGCCAACTGGGAGCTTGCGTGATTCAGTATCCTTTTTCTCCTCTTCTTTCTTTCACGGGAAGCAAAACATTTTAATACTGATATCCATGAGCGACGATGACAGCTTACCATCAGATTGTTCGTCTGCTTATTAGTCGGCGGCTATGAACATAAACATATAACAAAATAAACATGACCACAAATCGGAGAGATAAAGAATGGGTATGACAATAATATGAGCAAGCACTGCGTCTGCAGGGTGCTTGGAAAGTTATAATTTAGTTAGACATGTCATCATTACGCTGTCACGCCATGCGTACGGCGCACTCAGACTGAAGTGCCGCACACGCATTATGTTTATGTTAACCGCTTTAACTTACTTGGAGGACTGTTCTGCTCAGGTCTGTTGGTGCACATAAATAAAGCAACAAAGTTGCTAACAATATACATTGATATTTTAAATTTTAATGTAATTTTTATTTAAGTTTAAAGGGATGATAATACGAAGCTTAGGAATTTAAAACTTCACGGTCCGATTGTAGACACATTTGATTGTTGTTTCGATATCAATAATTCAATAAAATAATGATTAAATATCTCTTTCCGATATCGTACATGAAAACATAGAGATTATTTTAAAATATTTTTGCGTGCTAAACAGGACAAAATATAAAGGAAGATAAATAATATAATTAGCACTGTTTTCCGAAATTCTTTAAATAGTACATGCTCGTATAGTCAAACGCAAGTCGTTAACCTTTGTTCATTCAGCCGAATTAGTTACGTCAAACAAGCGGGTTCGTGAAAAAGAAAGTTGACTAAAAGCCGTTCTGTCTGCAAATAAGCTTCGGCTGTGTCGCTGCACGCATCACTCATTAGCTCATTACTTAATTAACCGTGAGTACTCACCATTATTTACTTGTCTTTGTTTTGAAGACGCTACTAAAATACAAAAACATACATATTTCCTATTGCAAACCACAACAAAAACGGTGAATCTCTAGAGTTTCGATTGGTTTCGTTCTCGTAGCGTGAACAGGAATCCTGTATCTACAATTATGCAGAGTAAAGTTAGTGGAGACTCTGGTAGTAGGTACAATGTACATTTCGGTAGCACAACGATATGCACCATATAGGTACTATATACATTTAATTATCCATTGCTTCCAGCGTAGACCATGGCGTTAATTATAAACCTCTTGAAATGAGAGTGGCCTGATATGCGTTGTGATAACTACCTCTACCTCTGAAGTAGTTTCAGACTTTTGATTGGAACATCATCAGACACCAACAAACACTTGAAAAACATCTGCACTCTAACTGCGCTCACTCACATGCGCGCTAACGTTTGTACATTGCACGAATTGTCACAGCTTTGACACCTAGGAATAGGAATACGAATTTATCAACCTATTAGTAAGTACCTAGATATAATTTGCGAAGGTCCGTTCTACAATTGCGGGTTCGCGTATTCGCGCGAATGTGAGTGAGTGACCCAAGAACTAACATTATGGAGAGTACTAACGTGTATGGAGAGGATTAGAATAGGAACCTTTCGTTCGGCAGGCCGGTTATATATACCTACACCTAAAGATCCTTGCGGTCTGTAGCCATTGTCTCGTTAGCAGGGTCGTCACAAGTTAATGAATCTGAAATACGTTCCAGGATAAAGGAATCATCTTACTCATCAAAAGTACATTTGAAAAACTGATGTAACGTTAAGAATAAATGAGATTTTTCTCCTTTGGCTCGACACGTAATTCTATCTCGAGCTCATACATGTTAATTTTATGTTTAGAATTGCAAATGGTAGTGTATCATCTTAACTACATGTTCGCGTGTGGACAATCAAATAAATTATTTCCTTTAAGTGGTATTATTAGCTTCAGTTATCCGAGTTAAACGGCGTGACCAAACAATAGTGGAGTTTCTTACGATCACTGAACTTTCATAATACGGACAGCGTTTAAACTTTAAACGGTGCTGAATAGTTCTATTGTTCCTGGCTGAAGAAGGAATACCTCATTCACGTTTAAAATTTTACGCAAGAGTTATGCAGGTCGCAGGGCAATCAAATGTTTGAGCAAAATATAAATTATTCATTATAAACAACGAAAATAAAATGAAATAATGAATGCTGTTAGTTATCGTGTAAGGTATTTTGTTTCTCTTAAACTTTGTGTCATTAATTATTCAGTAGAATATTGTGACTTATGAAACTTAATTCAAAGGCATTAACTGAAATACGCGACTGAAACACGACCAGTAAAATAAAGCTTGAAAATGTAATTGGCAATTAATTTTCGTGAAAGTTAACGTCAGTTATTTTGGATTCGTATTAAAACGAGAGTTATAAATATTTTCTTAGGGTGTAATAAAAATCTGTCAAATATAAACTGCGGTTGAAGTAGTAATTTGGCTGTCTGCCCTTTAAAAATACAATGAAACTAAATTTTATAGAAAACGAAACCTAATTTATGGATTGTAGCGTCGGTTTTATCTCTGACTTTCTCTATTTACGGTACACTGGGCGCGATGCGAGTCAATGACATGAATATTTTTTGTCATAATAAATTAAACATGTGTAAACCGGTCATGCAATTCAGATTTTGCAAAAACATTCGGATAATTTGGTGTTTCTTCTCGCAACAAAACAAGAGAAAACGAAACGACGTCTACCCACAGTATAGGTACGTTGGGGTAAGATCGGTGGTGGGGTAAGACCGTTGGAATCAAATAACTCACTATTTTGGCTTTATTTTTCAATGTTAGCCACACTGCGCGAAAGATAATTTTGTTACGCCCCAGCCGCCCCACCCAGCAGTGGTCGCCAGTCGCTCCTGCAAGACGCACGTATGCTACATGCTTTTAAAGTTAACAAGGTAAATTTTCCAAAATTTTTGTCCATCCGGTCTTCCCCCTCAATTTTTTATTGAATATTGTAGCGAAAGTATAATGTATTTTATTATTATTTTGCCTAAATACTAAAATTTAAGCAGTGGTAATTAGATAGAACTAATTGATATCCGTCTAGTATCTCTGCATGCTGAAATCCGGTGTTATCCTCCTCAGGTGAAGATCGAATAAAAATATCCGATCAGCGCCAAGTGATGAAATTTGTAGTGGTTGTCAAACTTTTATAATATATGATTAAAAACCAAGATAGATTATAATAACAAAAATCTGATTATAGAATAAGCAACGTAACTTGAAGTATCCTAATAGATTAAATGCATACATCGCTAACAAAATATATAATTTAGAACATTAAGAAAAAATTAACAGCTTTAATTATTAAATGTATGTGCTTATTAATAATAATAAAAATAATTCTTAAAGCTTAATAAATCTAATTTTCTACTAATGTACACGCTTATTTATTTTAAAAACTATTCTATCAATTCATAATTTGGCTCTAGTCTCCTTGGCTTCTCTTTATCACTCTCTCATATCCATAGTTTTACTTATATTTAAACTCATAAATTTGCTTGAAAATACTACTTGTACCTATACGTACATAAAGAAGTAAGTAGTAAGTAAAGGTCATTCACTTGTAGCAATTTAACGAAAATTCTATTAGAGACAAATGTCGAGAGAACCTAAACTTTGGGAACCATTAAATCGCCTAATTTTAAAATAAGGGGTAAGATCGGACAGCCCGAACGAAAAAAAGAGCGAAAAAAGAGTAATCATCTGGAACATCTATGTTCGTAGCCTTATATAGATTTCATTGATATCATATTAAAGCACATAAAAGATCGGATATATCCTTGTCATACACCTTATGTTCTTTGCAATAGAAACACTTTTAAATTACTGTCCGAACTTCCCCCTTAATGACCAAATTGTGATTATACTCATAAAAAAGTATATCGAGTTTTTCTAAGCGTATCACTACATAGTATAAAACAAAGTCGCTATTTTTGTCCGTCTGTTTGTTTGTTTGTCTGTTTGTCTGTATGCTTAAATCTTTAAAATTACGCAACGGATTTTGATGCGGTTTTTTGTAATAGGTAGAGTGATTCAAGAGGAAGGTTTTTATGTATAATACATGCATATATTCCCACGAGAACGGGATCCACGCGGGTGAAACCGCGGGCGGTCCGCTAGTAAATAATAAAATATTGAGTGTACGAAGAGAAATGTTATTTTAAATTATGCTATGTTTATTCATCATCCGTTTGCACTATATTTCATTGACATAGCACTTACTGAACTCACAAAATTTAAGTTTTTACAACATCCTTCGAACTTGTCGTAAATCCGTCCGGTATTACCCCAACGTACTTACTTATTTGTTGTTTTAACCGCTATCGTCATTTTAACTGGCCTGTCTCACGCACTCGTATTATTTCTGTAAGCCAGACCCCAAAAGTAGGCCATAATACACCCTTTATTGTGCTGGGAGCTTTGGAACAATTCAGCAAGATAGCACTGATATTTCTATGATTTACGTGGTTGGACAAGTTCGTTTCCTCCCTTCATCATCATCATCGTCGTCATCAGTAACTAATATTAAACGTAATAGTAGATGCAGTTGTTCTTCTTTTATCTTTCTAATTCTAACTTCTTCTTTTATCTTTCTATTCTAAGCACAAACGCTGCGAAACGGGGATTACAAATGTTTACGCCAATGGGAAGCTTATACGTGTGCCATCCCGATACCTTTAAAAGTGATAGTTGTTTCCAAGCAAAATGTTTCAGGAACAGAGTAACCTGTACAAATAACGAGAATAATTGTGGAGCCGGTTTCACTTTTTTAGAGGCGACCATCTCAGACCTCAGGGGTAGCAACGCATCTGTGACCGAATTGGAACAAGACTCATACTAACAATAACTAACTGGACTATTACTAACATTAACTAACAGGACTAATTATCACTAACAGTCCCTGTCCTCACACTTATTAACAAACTAACCAACTAATATTCTAACACCATCTACTAACTGGACTAACCATCCTAGTCCCTTTGAGTCTAGTTCTAGGTCGGTCACAGTTGTTATGGGCGGCAGGGGAAGGGTGGTACTGCATGCTCGTTTGCTATCTTAATTCCATAAAAAAAAAAAATGTACAATTTTGCTTAAAATATTGGAAGTTTTTGTAGAGCTAAATCTATATGTACATATATTAAAATATTTGAAAATTGTATTGGATATAGAAGTCAAAAGATATTTTTGTCTGGCTAAAGTGGTTATTACCAATGCAAACACCTCAACGGATTAAATTGACAAATATTGGGACCTTTAGGGCCCTTTTATCCTGTAAAATGAAGTTTTTGCAAGATTAGTTCAGTGTGGAAATTCTGTATACGTATATAGTCATGGACGAAATATACGATATATTCGTCCATGGTATATTGTAATACCACCCGTAGCCTTGTTGGTAGTTCCCTGCGAAGGGAAGGTCCTAGGTTCGATTCCGGCTTGGGTGGACGTCTATGTTATAGGACTTATAGATAAACGTTTGTTCTCGGGACATGGGTGATAATTAGTTAGGTATACCTATTTTATAAAGGAGATGTTTCAAAATGCATGGAGCCCCGGCAACGTCTTTGTAGGTACACCATACTCAAAAATGGAGAAACACAATTAAAACAGTTTTCAATCATTCAATTCCTTTAAATTGCTTTAGTTTAGTGTAGGGTTGCCAACCTCAAATTTAAAAAACCAGGATTTGCAGTTGGAGAAACCAGGACAATTCAGTTTGAAAACAGGACGCAGTAATAGATTTGCAATAGTTAAATTAATATCAAATAAAAATAGGTGAAATGAAATTCAAGTAATTAAAATAATCATAATATGTTTTAATAAACATATTTTAATAAAATTATACGAGTTGAAAACTAGTTATTAAAATATAAAACAAACACTTTAGTTTGTAACAATTTTTTTAAACTTAGGTTATTTATATTATCTAATAAATTCTTATATTATAAACTAGCTGTGCCCGCGGCTCCGCTCGCGTGGAACTCAAGTGTGTCACAAAGTTTTTCCCGCATAAATCTCGATCCCGCGAGAAGTCAGAAACAAAAAGTAGCCTATACAATGCGCCATAACCTCCTCTATCTCCCACTGAAAGTCCTATAAACATCTGAACCCGCGACCTCGTTCCCACATAAGCGATTTTGCGCTGCGGGAATTCCAGGGTAAAAAGTAGCCCGTACATTGCTCTACAACTTCCTCTATCTTCCATTGAAAGTCCCATTAAAATCTAAGCCCACTATTTCGCGCATAAGAGTTTTTCCCGCGTGAATCTTGATCCCGTGGGTATTCCGGGATACAAAGTAGCCTATATGTTACTTCACAACTTCCTCTATCTCCCAGTGAAAGTGCCATAAAAATCTAAACCCATTACTTACTTCGCGCATAGGAGTTTTTCCCACGTGAATCCTGATCCCGCGGAAATTCCGGGATAAAAAGTACCCTATATATTACTTTACAACTTCCCCTAGGTATCTCCCAGTGAAAATCCCATAAAAATCTAAGCCCGCAACTTTGCGCATAGAAGTTTTTCCTGCGTGAATCGTGATCCCGCGGAAATTTCGGGATAAAAAGTAGCCTATATGTTACTTCACAACTTCCTCTATCTCCAAGTGAGTCCCATAAAAATTTAAGCCCGCGCCTTCTCGTATAGGATTTTTTCCCGTGT
The DNA here is from genome assembly GCA_905404135.1 of Hesperia comma. Taxonomy (NCBI): domain Eukaryota; kingdom Metazoa; phylum Arthropoda; class Insecta; order Lepidoptera; family Hesperiidae; genus Hesperia; species Hesperia comma. The sequence continues at coordinate 4,438,549 of FR990021.1, read as the reverse complement.
GAATCCTGATCCCGCTGGAATTCCGGGATTATAAGTAGCCTATGTGTTACTCCAGAACTTTTTCTATCTCGCAGAGAAAATCCCATAAAAATCTAAGCCCGCAACTTTGCGCATAGGAGTTTTTCCTGCGTGAATCATGATGCCGCGGGAACTCCTGGATAAAAAGTAGCATATATGTTACTTTACAACTTCCTCTATCTCCCAGTGAAAATCCCATAAAAATATAAGCCCATTACTTCGCGCATAGGAGTTTTGCCCTCGTGAATCCTGATCCCGCGGGAAATTCTGGGATAATAAGTAGCCTATATGTTAATTTACAACTTCCTTTAGGTATCTCCCAGTGAAAGTCTCATAAAAATCTAAGCCCACCACTTGGCTTCGCGCATAAGAGTTTTTTCCACGTGATTCCTAATTCTGCTGGAATTCCGTGATAATAAGTAGCCTATGTGTTGCTCCAGAACCTCCTCTATCACCCAGTCAAAGTTCCATAAAAGTTTAAGCCGGCGCTTTCATGCATAGGGGTTTTTCCCGCGTGAATCTTGATCCCACGGGAATTCCGGAATAAACAGTAGCCTATATGTTATAAGTTATTAATTTTTACTGTACTTTTCAACCCCACCAATTTCCTTCAGTAGCTGTGGTTGAGTTAACAAATAATCATAAAATTGGTCACACTTCATATCTATAATTTAAATAGTTTTGATGATTGCAGCTACTGTTGTTGGCAGTAATCGGTTTCTTTCTTTTGACCACTGTGAATTTATGAGGGAAAAGACTCTCTCGACATTAGCGTTATGACACGGTATACTAAATACATATTCAGCCACTTTCTGCAGTTCTGCGTACTGCTCCTCAGAAATACATTGCTTGAAATATGTTAGCCACAAGGCGTTTAAGCTGTCGTCTTTTAGAGTAGGAATTTAAAAACCCAGGACGCTGCTTAAAAACTATTCAGGACGTCCCAGGACACTACAAAAACTAGGACATGTCCTGGGAAAACAGGACGGTTGGCAACCCTAGTTTAGTGGTATATTAAGTATCAGTGTCTAAGCGTTGATTTGCGGCATATATCAAAAACTATAAACTAAGAGTTCAGTAAAAACATCTACCTACTCAAAAAGCTATAGGCAACAAATAACGGCTATGTAGAGATTGGATATCAAATAATACCTACATGTTTGCGTGTGTACCTACCTGTGCACCTTGTGGGTACATAAATAAATAATATAAATAGATATTTCATTTCATTTGGCTTAAAATGTTACTACTTTGCTTTAAATAGGTACTATACAAAAGCAAAAAGCATCAAAGTTAAAAAGGATTTTGTGCGCTGTTAGCTTAGGTAAAGTAGGTCAAAATAGAAATATAGGTAATGTTGATTTTTACTTCTCGAGCGCTACTTAATTGTTTTAATGTTTAAACGCTAGCAGAATAGAATGAAATCTAAAATTGGATGCACGTAATTCATTATTATTTTCCCTCTTCATTTAGATAATTGAAGTGAACTTTGTACGAAATGCTGTTATTAGATATGAAGCTTGAATTTTGTTATCCTTATTCATAACTTGAAAAAAATACTTCAGGCCTTTTTCTGGACGTGTTTTATCTATCGTAGGTTCGGTCGTTTCAGCTATTAACCTAGAGTTAACTATTCATCATGCGAATGACCTCTTTCCAAGGTGTCCCTAGGATAATTCAGGCGTGGGCTGTAGTTGTTTTAGTGTCAGAGTGCGTCCAAATTGACCTCGCCAAGGGTCCTTCGGGACACGACTCATTTCGAGGTCAGCGAGCATTTTTGTGAGGGAATCAGGGTTGCAAATAAGGTCTCCGTGATTTATACTACGTCTTCAGATTGGAAGATTTTGCCTTCGGAAAGTAATGGGGTCCCTATCATTTTGTTTTGTAGAAAAAGTGAGGTAAACTTCGGGGTGGATATCGCCTTGATAAATCAATCTCAGAACGAAAGGAAATAAAATTTACAAACTTATAGATTACTCATTGACTCAACCGAATAAACGTAAAAACGTCAAGATAAAATGAAAAGAAGAGCACGCTGAAATTGTTTAAAGACATTAGTAACTCATGCATTATTAAACTCAGATTCCATCTGCATTGATAAACAAGAATAAGTACCTAATACAAGAGAACGCATACCTCAATTGAATATAAAACAAGGAACGATGTTATTTTCTGCGAATCTAACCTGCTTCAATCCTCTGTAACATTTTGCTGATCCTAACCTAAAATCGTCAGTGAAATGCAAATGAGTGCGGGTTCAAAAATACAGGACTATTATTTTTAGTGCGTGGTGCGTAAAGAAATTTTGATAGCCCTGCCACAAACCTGTGAATATTGCAAGAGCGACTTGTCTCACGACTCACACGTCGGCCGACTGTAAAAATTGACACCGGCAAAGCTTTAGTGCTCGGGCATTTTAATATTTACCCGAGAACGTAAATTTTTTCACAGATAGTTTGTTTATCCTTATTAAAATCTCTTATTACAAACATTTTCAAACGAACGAAACACATTTTTTCCGTGCCGTCGGTTTAAATAACATTTTCTTTACCAAAAGTAAATAAAAATAAATCGTTATAATACTGTTTCCTAGCATTGAATAAAAGTGTTGTCTTATAATTAAAGAGGCTTTCGCTTTCATAAATGTCGCCTCCTGCTTATAAAAGAAATATCTTTGAAGAAACAATTTTTCTTATAGATTTTTTAAAATGTTCCTCTCAAGATTATCGGTCCCTTGAGACGGTATAAAAATTTTATTACTTCGTTTGAATACTTCGGAGCTTAAAAGAAATGCGACCTAGCATTACGGTTTTTGAACTAATGGAAAAACCGAGGGTTTCTGCAGAACGAGTGTAGCGATAGAGGTAGAAAATACTGGTCTTCTTTTGTCAACGTTTATTTTTTCTGTCAAAACTGTCATAAACACAGCTGTTATAAACAGACAAAAACACCACAAAACACCTTGTCCTAACTGAACGAACCATCCTAGCAATCCCAGTCCCGATTTGAGTATTTTTTTTGCTACAACATTTTATTATGGGCGACAGTGAAACGGTGTTGTAATAGTGTTGAATCTTAAATCCATCAATAAATCCTTTTTGATTGTTATAATAATAATAATAATAATAACTTTATTTCATCACCACACATAGTACATAATACATATATGATCAGAGACAGATTTATGACGAAACAAAAACAGTTGGTTTGTATTTTGTGATACTGTATCTTGCTTGAAGAACCAATAATGTAATATGTGGGCAATCTGGAGTCTATACTAAGCCGAAGCCTGTATCATAGACACCAGGTCTACCCTCTAACCATTATTGTTACATTTTTATGCATTTACAATTGTAACCATAAATAACACTAGTTTCCTTTTTTACGTGCCGTCATGTGTTTTAATTTTTAGCTATTAAATTATTATTCTATATTTATTTAGACTTATATTCTAAATTTATTATATGTAAAAATATCACTGATAATGTAAACAATAAGTAAGTATCTTAATTTAGTTTTTTGTTTTCTTATGCTATCCTAATTATATCCTAATTATATTTTATCACTTATATACTAATTATATAGATACTATTTGTTTATATTTATATGTTACTTAATAATAGTTGTTCTGTTTCGTTATAGTTTAAGGTTAAGAGCCATTTGGTTAAATTATTCTTTAGATCATGTTTATTACATTTCACTATGTTCAATAATTTATTTATTTTATTGTACAAAACAGGACCTGTATAATGATGAAATCTTTTGGCAAAGGTTGTGCGTACCAGAGGTACCTCACATACTGAATAGTGCCTCCTGGTTTGGGCCATTTCATTAATTACATTTATTGACGTGATTTTTTGTTGTTTCATAATGGCCAGAAGTATGTATGTTTGTCTTATTGTAAGTAATTGAGCTTCATCATATAGTTTCCTAGTTGAGTACAATTTAGGTTTGTTATAAATGATTTTCAGTATTAACCTTTGAGCTCTTTCTAATTCCAGGAGTTTTGTTTTGGCTGCTCCTCCCCAGGTTGTCATACAGTAAATGATAATTGAATTAACGAGGGATACATATAACAGTTTCAAAGTTTTATGATCTGCTACATTTTTAAGTTGCCTGAATATATAGCTTAGTTTACGAACCTTTTGTGATGTGGAGTGGATATGGTTTTCGAAGTTTAAGTTAGCATCTATTGAAACTCCCAAGTGTTTTACAGTCTTGACTTTATTGATTTTTGGACAATTACAGTTTTCTGCATCGGATGTACTGCATTTATGAGAAATTATATCAAAATTTTTTCCGCATTCGTTACGATTTTGGATGGAAAATATAATGTACATTGTTTTGTTTTCATTAAGTGTCAGCGAGTTTGAAGATAGCCAGTGACATACTTTATTAAATCCTTTTTGTGCATATGTTTGGAGTTCTTCCCAGGTATTAGCAAAAAACGTGAGCGTTGTGTCGTCTGCATAAGATGATATTCGGCAATTATCAATTTCTAGATTACAAAGCTCATTTATGTAGCATAAAAATAGCGTTGGGCCTAATATACTTCCTTGCGGCACTCCAACTGTTATAGGTAGATCACTGCTGATGTGTTCCCCAATTTTCACACATTGTGTTCTATCTTTTAAGTAATTAGATAGGAGTGCAAGCGGAGTGCCTCTTATTCCTAGATTTTCCAGTTTCTTTACCAGTTTAGAAACATCAACCGTATCGAATGCCTTTGTGAGGTCTAAGAATATAGTCAGACATTTCTGTTTCGAATCAACTTTCTGGGCAACAAACTCAGTATATTCATGCACTGCCTCATCTGTAGAACGACCATTCCTGAAGCCATATTGTGTCTCAGAAAGTAGTTTATATTGCTCTAGGTACTTCTTAAGCCTCTTGTTAATAATGCGTTCAAATATCTTTGAGATAGTAGTCAAAATTGCAATAGGTCTATAATTACTTGGGCTACATCTATCTCCAGCTTTGTGAATTGGATGAATGATTGCCTTTTTCAAAGCATTTGGAAAGGTACCTTCATCAAAACTGCGATTAATTAGGTGAGTTAATATAGGCGCAATTTTGATAGATATTATTTTTAAAACATTAGGACTGATATTATCGTAACCAGGAGAACAATCTGATTTTAGTTGATTTATGACATTTTTGACCTCTGTAATATCAGTGGGTAAGAGCATAAAAGAGTTACTGGGTGTAATAATTTTACTTAAGTATGGAATACAATGGGGGATCTTTTTAGATAGTTCTATTCCTATTTTTACAAAATATTCGTTAACTTCGTTAATAGCAGCTTTAATGTTTTCGTTATTTTTGAGTAGTTCGGTTGGTAATTGGTTTTCTTTATTCGTATTCGTAATAGATCTTATAGTGCCCCATAACTTTTTTGGATTATGTTTCGCTGAATTTAACTGTCCTTTCTGATGTTGAATTTTTAATTTTTTTAATAATTTATTGCAAAAATTTCTGTACCTAATGTATGATATCTTCAATGTTTCCTTACAGTCCTTTTCTTTGACTTTTTGGTGCATTCTATCTCTAGTTCGTATACATCGAAGTAGACCGGGGGTTATCCAGGGTTTAAGTATAATTTTGCTTCTAGGAACTCTTATATTAATAGAATTTGTGGAGATTAGTTGTGATAGAATGTTGATGAAACAGTTCATAGCAATATTTAAATTCTGTTCCTGATAAATCTTACCAAAGTCATAATTGTTGCATTCAATTTTTATTTTTTCTAAATCAAGCTTACGTACTATTTTATGTTCAAGTGGTTTTAAAGAATTATTTTTCATTTGTAAACAAAATAGGACGGCTTGATGATCAGTTATATATGTGCACAAAGTTATCGTGCATGCATTTAATGTGGTTTTTAATATTACATGATCAAGACAAGCGTTTTGCCTCGTTGCATTGTTTATGGCAGGAAGAAGACCATGGAACGCAAGTATATCTAAATATGCAGTCGAGTCATAAGTGGAACTCAACAGATCAATATTTATGTCACCTGTCATTATAATATTTTTAAATGATGACAGTGACTCCAGAAGAGTATTAAGCGAATTCAAGAAGTTATCTAATATTTTAAAGCAGGGAGGCCTATAAATCGCAATTACAACAGTATCTAGACTGGTCTTAATTAATAAACAATTAGCTTCCAACAAGCATGGTTCCTGTACTGTACAATTTAATTCATTTTTAGTATAAACTACAATGCCATCATTTTGGTTATAATTGTCACTTGTTTTGTATGAAAAATAATTCTTTACGATTGGCAAGTCTATGTCTTGTGTTAACCAACACTCTGATAATATAATAATATCACACGGGAAATTTAATCTGTTAAACAATAATATATTTAACTCATCGAAGTTACGGTTCAGGCTACGAATATTTTGTTGAATTATTTTTAAATAATTATCTGGGTTTTTTATATATAAATAGCATTCTTCGGGATAGCATGTGATTGAAGTTGATATTTCAAAGTTATCTATACATTCAGTTAACTTATATGTCTCATCAATATTTATATTAACTGCCTGTGTATCCATTGCTAATAATTATATTTTTGTAGTACAAAACAAAATAAATATTCGTGTTATTTGTACGGTGTGTATATAGTTGAGTAAGTGATAATTGTGTAGTGTTATTGATAAAACAATATTTAAGTAGAAAACGCTATTAGATCTTATCTCTTGAAAAGTGAATTTAAAAAGTATGTTTAATACCTATTAATCTAATTTTATGCTCAAGTCTATGGCAAACTGAATAACATATAAATCAAATCCAAATATACACACACTGATGAAATTATAACTCTATACTCTTATATCTATAAGTGTGTACCATACCAAATAAGACAATTTTACACACAAAAGAATAAACAAACAATAAAGAATAAAAGAAGAGAAAAATAAAATAAAATAGACAGTGGGAATACAATATTATAGAGATAGTAGTTGACAAATATAAGTTAGTATACAATAAGAGATTATTTGTTTTTGAGCGCTTCAATATTTTCTTCAGACGTGATGCGTATTAGCGGGGAACCCTCACACTTTCTTATATAGACTTTTCCAAATGATGTCCAGCAGAAAGCGTAATCACTGTTTTTTACAAATTCGCGTGCCAGATAGTAAAGTCTTCTAGTCCTACTTGTGAGACTTTCAGATATGTAAACCCGCTTATCCGGTCCTGAGATGCTTAGTTTAGAGGTACTTATTTTATTTTCTTTATTTTGACTATTATAAGACTTATAAGAATCAAGGAATTTATTTCTGGTGTACACAGAAGTGAAATCAGCTATAATCGGTTTGATCGCACCCTTAAGTCCAGTACGATAGATGTCTCTTAGGTCTGAGGTGTTGAGAGACACGTTGAGTGTTTCAGCAGTTTTAATCAGAATATTTTTTAGATCTTCTTTCGATTCAGTATGTAGTTGAGGGATATTACGTATTTCAATGCTTGTGCTGCACGACTGGCGTTCTAGAGATTCAATTTTATTTTCTAGTGTTCGAATTTTATTGTCTTGGCCTTTTTTCTCTTCTTCTAAGTAGCTTATTTTCTTTAATACCTCTTCATAATTGTGGGACATAGTGTCCATTGATATTTTTACTTCATTGATCGAAGTAAGTATGGCAGAAAATTTAGCATCCTGGTCCTCTTTTAGTTTGATGAACAGTTCTAAGATCTCGCTTTTGCTAGGATCTACCACTGCATTAGTGAGTTTACGTTTTGTATTACGCGTAGTAATATTATACAGTGATTTATTTTCAACTTCGTCTTGAGGTGAATCTGTTAGGTTTGGGTCCGATGCTGCGTGTTGAATTGGACTTCTGAAGATAGCTGGAGATTGCATTTGCGTCGGCGATTGTGGCATAACTAAATTATGATAAAGTTATACGTAGACAGAATACGCAAGCTACGTTAATGTCGGTAATCGCAGATAAGAGCGCCGCCGCGTCGTATACAAAACTAAAAACAGTAAATAGTGAACAGAATAACGGTCCGTAGTTGCGTAGCTAAGTCCAGTACTCGGATTGCGGCACAGTTATAAATGCCCCACGACAATTTCTTGAGTACGCGACTCTCTTGATGGCGAGTAGAACGTCTTCGCGTTTCGGTGAGGCGCTTAGACAGCGAAATTAAATATCGAATATGAGGGTAGTTTATAATCACATTCAATTGCACTTTAAATGTTTTTGTTAATAAATGGCCCGTGAGTGTTAGAATATGCACGAATTCACGGTATTATATAACTCACACTTTATTGTCAAGCTTCAGCTAAGTTTAACGTAACTTCGTTCACTTTAAGCACCAGAAAACGATTATTATATTGCAGTGCAATAGACACAGATGTTACGCGCACGGATGACCGAGGGTAGATCAAATGTTGATTAGAACAGATAAGCATTAACCTAACCAATGTAGTAATCTGAATAACAATTTGATCGAAACCACTAAATATTCTCCCGTAGGTAGGTTCGCATAGACGCATTGTAATCTTATAACTTTTTTCCCGAGCATTTTTACTCATAATACGCTAAAGTTGGAACATAATATCACGTCATAAAGTTTAAATTCCGTATCAAATTTTGTCGATCAATCAGAACACCGAAATTGGAAGGTATTGTGCTAATTATTTGGGATTAAAATGATTTTAATAAGTAATTACCAATAAATTATCATCTCTTTGATCAGTGTTGTTTAATTTACGGTTGGACGGTTGGAGAAAAAATTTGAATGATGAGTTTGAATTTCCGTTCTCGGTCTGGGTATGTGTCCTTGTCTTGTGTGTTGTCCATGGCACCCACGACACAGGGAATCCTAGTGTGGGGCTATGAGTGTGTAGCGTTATTTATTTATTATTTATTTATTTATTAGTTACAGATACAATAAAATTCGGAATATTATACAACAGATTATGAAAATGTGACATCATGCCTATTGACGTTAAAAACACTTACGATTCCTTGTAGATTTCTGACCTGATCTGAAAACCGTGAACTAAAGCTACGTTAAAATCTGGTTTATTTTTGTGACATTTGAGACATTTCCCCCTGAACGTAATGAAATATTTTTCATGCCAATATAAAATTTATAATGGATTGTCCTTTGTTTAATACCGTAAGAGCACTTAGTTATTCATTACCTTTGAAGGTATCGTATCGGGTCGTGTTGTCTCATTTAGTTCACGGGATGAACTTTATTATCGGCCGAGGGTCGAGTGGAACGTCTTTGTTGATTGGTCACCTATTTCTCCGGCGAGCGTATATTTTATTAGTCCCGTGATCTTGCTTTATGAGTGGTGTTTACGGTAATAAATTTGTTCTTCCCTTCCAAATAACCTCTATATTGAAACAGCGTATTCAAGTAAGATGACGTGAAAATGTGTTTTTATGACTCCATCAAAGTTATGGACAGGTAATTGCTGTTTAATTGCAGATTTCACGCTGCGTTTGGGTCACTAGTGTCACTACGCGTTAGTTTAGATTTGATATGAGAGCTAATGCAGTTCGTGTTTAATTAAGGCATTCAGCTGTTAATGTTGGTTGCTGTGTTAATTACATATCGCCAACGCTGATGGCTTAATCGTAATTATACTTGAGTTAAACGCATGTAAACATCCATATGTCCATACTCTGTAATAGCTCTGTAGGTAAATATAAATAAAATTGAAGTGTGTCTGTGATTCCGAAATACATAACAGAACTGTTTTTTGAAGTGCATTTACCTAGTTATTTACACGATACAAAACGCAAACAAGATATTTTAATTTTTTTATTGTCTGTCTTTCTGTTTTTCCGGGCTAATCTCTGGAACGGCTGGACTGATTTTTTAAGGGCTTTCACTGGCAAATAGAAGAGATTGGGGAGCAATATATAGGGTACTTTTTATCACGGAATTCCCAAGGGATCTCGATTTACGCAGGAAATCCTCCTCAGTGTACGAAGTAGCGCGCTCAGCTCGCGTTATTAAAAATAAATACTCACATCACCTGATGACACTATTATTCAAGAATTGAATGAAATTAAAAGCTGATAAAATTGCATGCAAATAGTCGTTTAATTCGTAGATATGAGTAAAATTAAGGTCCTACTTTATGTATTTTACAGCTCTTTTCACCTCCTTAATAGATTAATATAAATGTGTGCTTAGAAATAATTACTTACACTTACATCATTAATGTCAAAAGGTTTACATCGCGTAAAATAAAATGTAAAGTCATCAGAGAAATCATGGGTCGTCCGGCGCGAACGCCGTAACAGCGCTATATTACACCTAGCGTTTCTTTAATTATTTACGTTATTTAAAATTAAAAGCTGAATAGCCGGTAAATTAAAAGAAATTACCCGAGGAAGGTCGAAGGAAGCCCCAAAGGTTTCGCCGCGGTACTATAAGTCATCTGGGACAAGGACGAAACATCCGCGTTATTAATAACTTCGCGGAAGTTGTTGCGCAGTTGGTTCCTTAATAGCATATCTTGGAAAGTGTCCTTCTAGCCGTCAACTCAAATCTCGTGGGATCACACTAGTATAATACAGAGCTAGAACTAGACTACGCTAAACAATTTAGCTTCACGACCGTAAACCAACACATTAACACTATAGTAGGTATGGCCTACAAATTTTACGCTGTGGTACAAATTAATTCGACTTCATACTTTTTGTACAATCATTAGTTTATTAATGTTTAATTTGCCCTTGCTTTGATTTAGCTAATCTACGTTTAAATTTACGAATAGAACTCACATAGAGTTGATATTTACTTTATGAGATTTTTTATTAAAATTATCGTTGTGTTTTGATGTTGATTTTAAATAACATTCTTACTAATGTATCAGGATAGGTGTAGAAACGAGTTCCTATATTTGTATATTATCTGCTGTATGCGACCGATGCGCATACGGATAAACAAAATATATATAAAAAAGTTTTGGCCTCCATGACCATAACAGAGCTTAATATAAATTTAGCTAAAATTTTTAAAGCACCATTTTGATACATTTTCAATAACTTTCAATAATTAAAGATTAAATAAATAAACGTAGAATGAACTAACCCTACCAGGAAGTAGTAACACGGGAATCAACGCGAGTTTCGTGGCCCTAATGGCATATATATCTTGCAAAGTCCTTACGTCCGGTCGTCAGGCGACAGTCGGGAGCGGGTCGATGTCCTTGCGGACAGAGCGCAGCGGTGAGCTCGCCTTAATTAATCAGCGATGGCCGCAAGTTACGCGCGTTAGCGATTGTCTCCACCTCACTATAGGTGTTTTATTTTTCACCAGTAACCAGTGTGTGTCACCAGTGTCGAAGAAAGGTTAAGACGATGTTTTTAATAGAATCTATGATATATCTGATATATCATTCTTTATTTGTGAAACGATTGAAATAAAACAATAAATATATCCGCGAAAACTACATTTAAATCACTTTGCCATTTTATGAGATAAGCGAGAAAAAACACGCAGACAAACCGACAAAGATTCTAAAAATCCTCAATCCGATAAAGACCCAAATCATAAAACTTCAATTCAGTCAATGAAATCTAGAGCATCCCTCGGAAAGAGCGTGACGGCTGTTGATCCTCGTACTTTTTGAAATTCAATCAAACTTGGTGCTGAGTTTGCGATGCAATGAAGCAAAATGCGTGTGAAATCCCACAAAAAATGTTTATTTACGAGTATAAATGATTACAAAATAACATTGAACATAAAACAATACCGATTCATTATAATTATTAATATTACTGTAGGTTAGTTAGTACACCGACATAGTAATTTTATGCTACGGATGATGAAATAATGCTTGGTTTTCAGTGAGGAAATATTTTTCTTGTTTTTAATATTCTTATATGTATAAATATCGTATTTTAGTCGTGTTTTTTCACTTGAAGAAATCCGATAAAACGCATTAAAAGGTTGGGGTTAAAGTAGGTGATACAAGTACTAGAACATCTCAAAAGAACATGTTCGGAAGTGTTCTGATGGCCATGCACCTTGACCAGCAGGACTCAGCAGGAGGTAGCCACGCCACGCATTGGAGGCTGATTTAGATTTAAGGCCATAACAATTTTACTAGGCTTCGTGTCACTAAAACAACTTAAGGCAATGTTAAATGAAGACCTAACGCACCTAACTACGAGTATTTCTCGTACTCGTATATTAGTTATGCAGTGAATTAAGTTCCACGGCGCAGCCTTTTCAGTGCATCCACTTGCTTTATAACTATTCTCGGACATTTTAATGCACTTTAAATGCATCCGCAAAATTTTTAATGCGCTTCCGTTTTACAAATAGTTGATGAAGCACTTTGATGTTCGATGCGGAATTGGTTTAAGCAAATTTGCTCACTGGAGGGATCTGAAGAATTATACGAAGTAAAAGGAGGGTCGTATAATTTTGTATCTAAATTAAAAAAGTTTTAATTTTTTATCTGAACGCAATTCAAAATGTTTTCTAGGATTATCTCGAATGTGCGTTTCGTTGCTAGAAATAGTTTTCTCATTGTACTGAATTAACTAATTTTTACCTTTGAACGTTGTAGATTTTCCCTGTTTGCTCTATATTCTCTGTAATGATAGTATGGTTGCCGATTTGACCTTCAAGTATCTTTCACGTTAAAGCAACAGATTAAATTCAAGAGAATTCATGTCTGAAGGGGACGCAAGGCGAGTGTTAAAGCTTGCTGAGGAAAATTATGATTATAATCCAGGCAATTAAGTACTCGGTAACTGTTTATATTGCGCACAAAGGTCACAGCACGGCGCTGAAGACGCGACCAACACCCAGCGGGCTTATTGTGCATAGTACATAATGAGACCCCGTGCCGACCCTTTACACCTAGCAGGAACGCCTCACAGAGAAATAAAACTATATGGGGACAAAGGATGTTATTTATTGTACTATTTTATTACTGCCGTCACCCGCTCTACGGTCGAAAAATCCAGCATTTATTTCATCAAAATTTTCGTCACTATGAATATTTTATCGACGATAACGTAATGAATAGTCCTGAAATTTGTCTTCAGCGAACGTTGATTATTGCCGGTCTCTTGATTTGAAAGTCGTTCTTCGAAGGACTTGGTTCCAAATCATGTATGCATCTTGAATTGTTTGAAGTTTGGGAAGTTTCTGTGGAAGACGTCGTTTCACGATCCTCTCCAGTCGCATGCCTGGAAGTTCTCTATAATATTTTCAAAGTTTTGAGTCTTTCAGTCCATAACCTTAGCCACAGTGTTTGTGTCAGGGTCGTGGCTGGTAGGTTCAGGGTAGGGCATTCGTGGCCACGTATTGGACAGAAGAAAATGCTTAGATAATACTTCCTTGATCAGTTCGGTTAATTTCCGTTGTATTTAATTTGTAGTTTAATTGATACATTTTTTAAAGGTACTTACGTAATACCTTACTATTTTAGTGTCTCGCATATTGGAGGAAATCTCACTTTGCGAACAATGTCTTAACAGATCAATCATGAGTTCTGATTTATGCAGCCTTTACTTGTTGTCCTTTTCGAAATAACGCAGGCATATAACACCAAATACAATGCCTTTCAATAGACAACTGTTCTACAGGACCAATATCTACAAATCCTTTTGCACATTAACTGATATGGCTTTCAGGGCAATTTGTCCGTCTGTTATTGTATTTAACTCACTTCCGGAAACAGCTGCGTCGAGCCAAGATTTTTTGTTTCTCTCTATTATTCTATCGTGGGACCGCCGCCCTGACCGCGTCGAGTTGAGCAGAAATCAACAAAAAATCTTTCATGGTCTACACAACGGCAGGTATCCACTCGGTGCTTAATTATCTATACTTAACTCTGATATATTGCTATGGCTCGCCTTTTTCTATTGCTAGTAACCCGCCCTTATTTCCCTTGGAAACAAGATTTCATTTACAAATAATAGCGGCAGCCCGCAATATCTATACCTACTCTTGTCTAACAGGTGTTTTATATTTTTTCATGTTTTTCATGTAGAGACTGCAAGTGCACAGTGGACAGAGAAAGTTCTTACTAGATGTTCTTCATGATTTTTCCCTTTCCAAAGTAAAATAATCTGTTTCAAATATGCAAATAATCTTCATTAAATTGTGTGCAGGATTTTATTTCTCTTTTTTTTCCTCTGAGGGAGGTTTCCGATTTTATTTGACCCATAATAAAGTTGTCTATGCTTTAGGCGGATCGCGAATTAAAGGAAATAATTTATAACTTCTAACGGAAATAGTAATAAATGGTTGCTTTTAATTCAATTCCATTCTATACAGTCGATCCTTCCTATCCAAAGCGTAACCAATGTCGTGGGGCATTTATTTATAAAACTATTGGAATGATTATTGAATTTTAAAATAGTTTTGTTACATCAAAGCATTTTGTAGTATTACATAACTATAATCTGTGAGAGTAATAATGACCAGTAAGCCACCAACATTGTAAGAAAATTTATTTTGCGTTTCGTGCATAAGAGGCGTAAAATAATATTGTTAATTGCTTTTGGCCAGTACACAACGTAATCGGAGCAACGTCACGAACCGCAGTTTTGGCCATAACTTTCTGCTCGTATAGTGCTCTGGGCACTACAACTTTCTACCAATTTGGCCACAAGGTGAACATTTAGCTTGCACATAACTTCATAATTGCGTATTTCAGGAGCAAATCCTTTGATCCTCTTTTGCGGATGAAACTTTGTTTCGCTGTAATGCTTAGCGCGTTGAAAAAATATAAGATATTTTTATCCTTTACACCTAAATGACGTACACTATCCAGTTCCATTTTACCTTAACACCAGCTTATCCCAAACGACGCCTACGGTAAGCGGCGAAAGGTTTTATTTATGTAATGGTTAGTTGAATCATCTTCTCGTAATTTCATATTAAAGTCACTGATTACGTTTTAAATGGGAAATTACTCATAAAAAGCTATCCAAATATGAATCAAATACTTAAAACGCAAATAAAATCTGGTATATTAATTGCATTGTATTATTGCTTTCCTAAACCTAAATAAAATGATTGATGTATTAAACTCTATGTTAAAAGTGTACTACCAAAAACATAAAGCCGAAGGTTTATGAGCGGCGAGCCTTATAGCGTGCTACGAACCGACGAGATGTGAAAATTATGCGGGCGGTGCCCGTCTCCGTAAACATTTGCTTCACTTCTAGCTAAAGTAGGTATACAATCATCTAGAAGCTTGCTGAGTGTAAATACTCATAGAAACAGTTCCTCAACACAACAATAATTCATTGCGAGAAGCCTCCTGTACGCTCTTGTGGTTCCTCTATTGATGGCTGTCCTTGTAGACTCGGCCACCGAAATACTGAGGAAACAATACCGAATGCCCTTACCACAAACATTGCAATATTCATGCGGTTGACGTGGCCGCCAATGTCCTTCAACAGGTCATTGTTAGCTCCTCCAGAACACTGGCGCATTTTAACTACGGAATTTTGGTTCAGACATTTTTTTTCTTTATCGTCAACAATTTTCTTTTTAGAGGGAGTTTCTTTAGACTCGAGGAAACGAAAACGCCAAAGTAAAAAAAAAACAAAGAAATGAAAGTTTGAATCAAAATCAACACCAAGATTGAAAAAGGAGTCGGGTAAAAAATATTAATACTTACATTTTTTAAATTATAAAATTTATATTTTTCTTCATAAGCTCCTAGCTTTAACTTAAGGGAAAGAAGGAAAAAAGTAAAATAGGTATAATTAATTGCCTACGTACCTAGCCGTGCACTAGTTCATCTAATTCCCACAGATATATGATTTGAATGATCTTTTCGACAATACAAGTTTGTTTGAAAGAGTGTTTTATAAGTTATCATACAAACATAATACGTTACGTAAGAAATGAACACACCTCATTATCGTAACAACGCATGCAGCCTGTAAACAGACGCTAGTAGCTAGTATACTGTTATGTTACATATTCGTGAAAACATCATTCTGCACTCAGGGGAATACGCCTACCATTTCCACAACAAGGTGCTCCAAGTAATTATCTTAGATTTATGACGTCAATCGAGTTGTAAGCCCGATGGAGACATCGGCGTTCGTACCTGTTGTAAACATAAGTTTAATAATGCGGATTTCTCAAGAAAAAATATTATACATACATATAATATTAGGCTCATCGAATTCAAATAATCGAGACCAGATAAAACTTAGATTAATGATATTTCTTTGAAATGTAACACAGAATGTGCTGTTGTTGATCACAGCAATTAAGTAGGGTTTGAGGCATGAACGACTACAAAAAACCGGCCAAGTGCGAGTTGGACTCGCGCACGAAGGGTTCCGTACCATTATGTATAAAACGCCAAAAAAATCTGGCATTTTGTATGAAAACCTCACTTAAATATTTACTTGAGTTTTTGTAACCACATATTAGCCACAAGCAACGCCATCTCTTGGCTACGACGCCTCCGACGCTTTTAGTTACCTGTCGGTCCACAAGCAACGCCATCTCTTGGACCGACAGGTAACTAAAAGCGTCGGAGGCGTCGTAGCCAAGAGATGGCGTTGCTTGTCGCTAATACATATTAGCGACAAGCAACGCCATCTAAGGTAACATAAAGGTAACTTATTTATTGCCGGAGCGTCGAAGCCATATTTCGACTTAAATATTTATTTTATTCAGTGTTTTAGTATTTGTTGTTGTAGCGGCAACAGAAATACATCATCTGTGAAAATTTCAACTGTGTAACTATTACGGTTCATGAGATACAGCCTGGTGACAGACGGACGGACGGACGGACGGACGGACGGACGGACAGCGTAGTCTCAGCAATAGGGTCCCGTTTTACCCTTTGGGTACGGAACCCTAAAAAAGACCTCTGGTGAGTGTGCCGAACATGAGATAGTACGAAAAGTTTTTTTTTTGTTTGGAAGACTAAGCACTAGTATTTTATTTCCTGTGATAATTATAACACAGAAAATAGGTTGTTATCAACAATCTTTTTCGCCTATAATTCACGCTCGCCATATTATGCCGAGCATTTTGCCACAACATGTTACTTGTTAGTTCGGACATTGGCTAATAAAAGTTGCTATCAAGAACATCTCATTATGCTTACGGCTGTTAACATAGATACGGTGCTTTTACGCGCTGCTATTTACTCCCTTTTTATACGACTACAAAAACTCCGCTAATGAAACATTAAAGGAGGGTCGTAACGAACTTCCGTAATACGATCTGAAACTGACTGAGTGTGTACTTGGCTTTATCGGGAAAATCTCATTGAACCCGTGCAATACGACGGTAATGCAAAGTTGACATAAAATTGATGAGTTAAATCTTTAAGGAACCAGCCGTCGACACGCAAGTTTGAAAATGTCTATCGGAATCGGGAAAATTGGGTATTAGCAGGAAGGAAAGTTAAAAATAACGTTTGCTTATTTATCGTTGTCATTAACCGGAACAATAAAAGTTATTAATTATTAACTGATAATAAGGAATTATTGGTTGTAAATGTCAGTGTTTAATAAATTTTATCAGAATATTATATTAATCATTTTCTACAGCTTCATCAGAGATCACAATTAAAACTTAGTCCGGTTTTAAATATCCACATTCAATTAACATCCACCATTCAGCATATACCACAATCCATTTTTTCATTAAACTTTCGCTGTAAATATTCGCTTAACTATAAATATTTCCACACGCGTATTGTTCTTTTAATTTGCATAATGAATCTGCCGTAAAATTGCAAGCTAAATATCCTTTTAATTTTTAACTTAACTGTTGGAATTTTTTAGTTCCATCAAAAGTGTTGTGAATTGTTAATGTTAGATCAGAACAAAATGATCTTTTCGTATCCATAATTTGCACAAGCCGTGATAAACTGGTGGTGAAATATTGGTCTTCCACACTGAATAGTATTCGAACCCTGCAAGCTCCTGCGCTTGAAATTAAGTTATGTGCGTATTATTAAAAATTGAGCATCCCTTACTTCGGCGAAGGAAAACTAGAGAAAACCCGCGTACGTACCGCGTGCCTAAGAGATCTCAATAATTTTCTCAAAGATGTGTGAGTAAAGTTGGCATATAGGTACCTATGTATTGCGTCAAAGTGAGCCCAATTGTAAGACAGTGAAGGTTCGAGGTGATGACCCATATCTGGACAGTCATCCTACTAATATCCTACTTCCTACTAATATTATAAATGTGAAAGTTTGTAAGGATGTATGTGAGTGAGTGAGTGTGTGTGTGTGGGTTTGTTACTCTTTCATGCAAAAACTACTGAACGAATTTTCATGAAACTTTGCAGTAATATAGCTTAGACATCGGAATAACATAATTTGTTAAATTTATAGAGATTTGTGAAGGGACTGGTTCCCCGAAGCGAAGCGAGGGCGGATTTACTAGTTCCGATATAGGTAGGATTCCGATATAGGTAGATACAATCTGTGTCAATTGTGTGACACAGATTATCGACCTAAATAACCCGGCGAGAGTTGGTGATCGCTAATTGCCAATGGATCCTATGTCAGTCTGTCCGCGACTGCGAATAAAGATTCCTCTTATTTTAGGACCTTCATTTTTGACTTGTAACCGCCCTGGCTTCGCTCCGGGAAACACATGCCTTATTTACAAATCAGTGAAAAATATCCGAATCGGTTATGGCATCAATAAAATTACCGACAAACAGATCTTTCTGTCGTCGGAAAAAGATATTTCGGTTAGTGTCACCTAAGTAAACCCATGTCGCATTAACAGTCAGAACCTCTCGTTTTCGTTCGACCAACCTCCCCTTTCAAGTAGTTTCTGTTTGCATTTAATCTAATTAATTACTTTTTCGCACTGCGTTTATCTACACAGCGAGTCTCCGCACATGCTTAAAACATTGCATAATATATACCTACTCTGGAGATTTAACTCAAACTTGGCTCTCCCGTGCGGTGGACAAATAAAACCTTAATATGCTTATCAAAAAATACCAACGTGCAGTCTGCGCATTATGTTTTCAAGCTATTCCTTTGTGCGGTGCTCTGTGCGGGTAGTGTAAACAACGGAGCTCTAGTGTTTTCGTCTACGCTCCACGGCTCTTAAGTTCCCTATTTGTGGAAAGAAAAATATTCTATTGAATCCCTTTATTGTTGCTTTGAATTTCTGATACTACTTCAACAACGATTCCACAAGCGGTCTGCGAAATCGAGACAAATGAAATAAATATAGTTGTAGAGTAGGTAGGTATATAATATCTTTAACTATTTCGGTGTAGAATTCTGTAGTTAACTGTTGACATAAAAACAAATAGTACACTGTTTACTTAAAGGATATTTTTGTAACTAAACAAAATATAAAGTGAGTAACGACCCGGATGGCGCAATGGTTATCATGCCTGATCGCTGTTCCGAGGGTCCTGGGTTCGATTCACAGCGAGGCGGAATTTTGAATGATGAGTTTAAATTTCCGTTCTCGGTCTGGGTGTGTGTCCTTGTCTTGTTTGTTTTCCATGGCACACACGACACAGGGAATCCTAGTGTGGGCTATGAGTGTGTAGCGTTATTATTTAATGTCGTCCATTTAAAATTTACTATCAATCGAGCCGTGCCTGATTGCGTCAATAAAGCAAACTGTAAATAATTGACAAAGTGTGTTACAGGTTACCTGTTTAATTCGTTTAGTGTGGAGCTAGACCTAAACATTTGTCACAGTGACCTCAAATAACCCCTGTTTGATGTATACGGCAGTGACCGAGCCAAACTGTTGCCGTGATTTTCACTAAATTGGGATACGTGAACGGATACGTGAGCGTCCTGTACGACAAGTTAAACCGTTTAAATGGCCCGAGAGTCATTACATGCGGCTCTAGCATTTCTCCCGATGCTGTGTTGTTAGGGATTATTTATTTATTTTCTCATTAGTTGTTGCGATAATCTAACAGACAATTGTTACTTTGCTAACAAAGATCATGGACGTTTGTAATCCCAATATAACAATAAAATTTATATTCAGTATTATAAATAATCTAAGTTGCTTGAGAGCTAATTCAAATGCCACGGATTTGCATAGAATGATTGATTTTTTATAGGACTGTAGACAGCATTAACATGCCAGTTAATGTCTGTTAATTTTATCAAATGCCATGACAAGCATACATACATATGTACATACATGCTGCAGTAATAATTGCACTGAATTAGCTGTCGGTTACCATTTTTACACGATTAACCCTTGTGATGGTCTAGGAATAACAACAAAAAGCCATAAACATAAACAAAACCATAGTAATAAAAGTAGTTTATATGTATTCCTCGAGTAATATAATATGTGAAAACTTGAATGGATGCATTAAGGTAACCACTTTATCACCTTGCCCGTATAAAGTGACCTGCGCTGAGTTGCGTCTCGAAAGAAGAAAAATGTATTATTCATGTTGCTCCAGTTAATGAATACTTATAAGGTGTCAGCTATTCAACTCTTGTCGCACTCAAATCTTCTATACTAATATTAATGTATGATGAACCTGAATCTTTTCATTTTATATAAGATATCTTTTGTATTATATTGTGGAAGCTTACCTACAAATGCCGAGACGTTTTTTATCTTCATGGTGACTTTTTCTTATAGAAGAACATAATCACTGTAAAATATGCCTAATAAGATCATTTCGTACATGTAAATCATTTCGTAGTTTCCGTAAAAACAGCGCACAATTTCACTTGGAAGTCGGTACATAGCGGCGGTTCATGTTATGGAACCGTTCAGAACTTCTATATTTAAACGGTCAACCCTGAATCTGAGCTCCCGTAATGATTTCATGTTTTCAGCTAGTCTGTGAATACTTAAATAAGAACTGTTTATCATTTGTTATCGGAGTGTCGCAGTGCAGGCGAATAAGATACCTACGTGATATTCACCTTTCACTATTGTTACCTGTTCATTTCTAGTTTTATTTTCTTTTCTTAAGGTTATTTCGTTTGCTAATGTTTTGTTGTGTTTATGGATACCTACTATTAATTGCACAATGGGTTTGGGTTGTTATCTTCAAGAATGCCAAAGACTAGCTATCCAAGATAACCTCGCATATGTGTAAGACAATGAGCGTGAAGCGCGTAAGCTTTAGCGAGTTCTCGTTGCAGAAGATGAAGGAACTCAGAACAGTCCGAAACTATTCAGGCGAATCTGACAAAATTATACGTGAGGTAAGCCACGATATATGTACACGTAAGTGATCAGATACTCTCGAATTGCTAAAAAGTTTATCGTTTGTTTAAAGTTCGTAGTTGCTAGTAACCGGTTAGACAGCTGCTAAACCTCAAATGAGTGACTGGGTTAGTTAGAGAACTGTGTTGGAAATATGTATGCGTTGACCCACTTCTCTTCCCAAACCTGCGACTAAACGAGTGTCGCTATCGTATATTTTTCTGTCTAATTTTGCTTCGCGCAGTGTCCATTTGAGCAATTTAGGAAGATAGGATAAGGCCTAAGAGACTGACAAAGTATTTTCTTGTTCATATGTTTAACATTTATACATGGATGACTTTAGTGATAAAATTTTAGTTTTTATTATAAACGTTTGCGAGACCCATCTCACATTTCGTCAATTAAAATATGTGGAAGAATATTTCAGTTGTATTTTAGTTCATTCCTTCAATGAAACTTATAAAATGATTTAAAGCAAGCGAATGCTTTTCACCAGCTTAAATTAAAAGTTACTTCAAAGAAAGTACCTATTTTCCATAAAATACTTGGAATTATTCCTCATATTATGAAGGACCCTTTCCAATAACATACTCTTTCTAAATTAAATTTCGTCCATGTTTAATCACTTCTTAAATACCTACCTTAACAAGATATATGATACCTCCTATGGCGAAGAACTGCTTTAGACTACGCTAGAATAAATACTTTAGTAGTTTTGCCGTGATTAGAAACAGATTCGCAGTTGAAAAACAATAACAATTAGATCCATGCTTACAATACCTGGTAACGTAGGTATCAAACACATTAGAATCCATGATCCCAAGTGTTGGCGATCCCAGTTCGGGCCGGAGAAGTGAAGTCGTTTGTAACCCGCGTTGTGATCCATGGCCGCTTCGGAGCCGGAGGGAAGTGGCTCACGTGGCTAATGCATTCTGCCAGCGCGCCTGTCACATGTCATAAAGAACTCGAGAGACGACCGCGGTACGACTGATGAGCACGACCACGATACTCGGTTAATGTCACTCATCTTGTTCAGAAATGGTTATGACGACTTTCGACATTGAATAAATGTCATGTAATTACTTTTTTATAGAAAACTAGCTTCTGCCCGCGGCTTCGCCCGCGTAGAATTCATTTATATCGCGAAAGAAAATTTTAATACAAACTTTCATCCCCTATTTCAAGCCTTTACGGGTTGCTTTTTTTAAAAAAAACGTAACCTACGTGTGACTCCGTGTCTTCAACTATTTTCATTTCGAATTTCATCCAAATCGGACCAGTGGTTTAGCCGTACAAACGTCACAGTCATACAGATAGACAGACAGACAGACTTTCGCATTTTTAATATTAGTATGGATAATACATTTTTTATGATTGTAAATTCAAGATAGGCGCCAATACAAAATGGCGGATTACACATTAGGACTTCATAACAACCGCAGAATGGGTATCAAATTAATGGGATTGATTGGTAGAATACACCTCATTCCGAAAAACTGATAACTTGAAACACATCGTCAGACCCTAAAATGGTCAAATATGGACTGGTTTTACTATGCTTATATTACCAACCACCAGTATCCTTAACCACTCCAATTTATTAAGAAGTTCCACTCTATGTTTTCAGAACCCGTCATCAGACCTTCACCATCTTTAAGAAGTATACATATATTTGAAATCCATTTACACTTAATAGAAGAAGAATATGAAAATTGTTTAACAAATAAATGAAATGGAATAATTGTTTACTTAATACCCACTGCTCATTACGGAGTGGGAATTATTACGAAACTCAAACCAATAAACCATAAACGGAACGCCGGGAACAAAAGAGTGAAGCCAGCAAAAAGTCAGCCTAGCCTTGTAATACACACGGCGGCACTCACACCAAAACGACTTTTGTGTTCTAAATGTTAAAGAATAAATGAGCTTTGTGTTCCAAAAAATAAAGTTTAAATTTGTTGCGTTCAAACTGTCAACATAGGGCATTCAATTGGTTTCGATGTGAGCTTTCGGCTGACCTTTGCCGGCTTCACTCTTTTGTTCACAGCGTTCCGTCTGTAGTTTATTGGTCTGAGTTACGAAATATATAAAATATTCCCACTCATCCTCATTGCTGGAAACCTATTATGATGTAGGGGAGTAAGCCCTACATTTTGTACATTTGTAAGATATTGTATAGTCCTACAACGATCTTTTGGCGCGTGGCTGATGTTAGAGTGACAGAAACAGCGCCTTACAGTTTGCCTTCCCTATAAGGTGTTGTCTCTGTCACCCACACGTCATCCACGCGCCAAAAGATCGTTGTAGGACTGTAAAGTCAACCCTAATATCAGTTTCCTTAGTAACGAAAATAACACCATTGTCATTGTAATTCTTTATTTGTTGTCATTCTCATTGTACAAATATCACATCAAAAACATCGATAAAATAATATTTTCTAAAAACGAAACTTGGCTAGATCGATTTTTCGCCTCCAAAACCGCCTTTAGTACATAGTATCTCAATGCCTGTAGACTAAATTTCATGAAAATCTTTGTTGCTCGGTTAGGCCCGATTCCCACTATACCTAGAGCAGGTCACAGTTCTCGGTCCGATGTCGGTACGGTAAAGTATAGGTACTTATATTAAGAAACTATGAGTATGAGGGCATTCATACTATCGTTCCGAGTCATGTTCCGGTTCATCACTCCCCGGCAACGAAAGAAAGAATCTAATTTGTAATGATATGTCTTGATCATCATCATCTTCCTATCCGTATCCCAATTTTATTTGGAGTCGGTGCAATATGTTCTTCTCTTCCATTCTTGCCTATTAGCCGTCACTTCTACACTAACTCCCTAATCTTTCATATCATCTTTCACACAGTCCATCCATCTTTTTTTTGGCCGTCCTCGTGTCCTCCATCCATCCACATTCATATCAAGAACTCTTCTCGTCACATGCGTTTCCTCTCACCTCATCACATGTCCATACCACGCCAACCATCCTCCTTTCAACTTTTCAGTTATATCAGCTACTTTCAAACTTCCTCTAATATACTCATTAATGATATGTCTTGATAGTGTTTATTAATAAAATTATTTACATAACACAGTTACTTGCAGACTGAGAATTATTACGAAATATGAAAAAAATCCGTACAAATTTTTATTGGCGTTTCTCGTAAATTGTATGATACCTAAAATTGTATGATACATTAAATTTTAGTCAAAATCTCTTCATTTTACAGTAGAATCCCTAATATCCGGCATTCGATATCTCTCTCGTCTCGGCTCTTATTGCCAACCTAAAATGTGATGAAAAAAGTTGTCGCTTTAAAGATTAATTTTCCATACAAATAAGTAAGTAAAATAGAATCATATTTGATTATGTAAATCTGGATATATTGGTTATTTTCACTATTACTTTAACGTACTCTGTTATAATGACGCCCGGTATATGTGGTATGACAGAGACGGAATAAACAATTACAGTAAGCGAAAGCGAGGCATCGCTATGTAGTTTTTCATTTTTTTTAGACAAATAGAATTAAAACAATATAAGGTCGAACTAAGGGCTCATTTATGTTTTTTAAATCTCTGCAATAGATTCTACAACGTGACTGAGCCGTGACCGAAGACAGATTGTATGTGAAAATGATAAGATTTTGCCACACCGATACCGGACCGCGAACAAACCGACCGGCAGTGTAGTGAAGATCCGGCCTAAGTATTAGATGGAAGACGTCATTTTGTACTTCTCTATTGTCACAAACGTCTAACCAGATCTTCTCTCTCTTTCGTGTCGACAGTAAATCTTATATCCCGCGGGAACCGATTTGATTTTTGAAAAAAAAAGTAGCCTATATGTGACTCTGGGTCTTCAACCATTTTCATTCCGAATTTCATACAAATCGGACCGGTGGTTTAGCCGTGATAACGTCACAGACAGACAGACAGACAGACTTTCGCATTTATAATATTAGTATGGACTAGCCTTCACTTTGCGAACATAACTACAGGTATTGTAAAAACGTTCATATTAATACTGAGATATGTCAATTCTGTACAACAGCTGCTTCAATGATGATTGGTGAAGGATTTGGTGACAAATATAAATATTATAAGTTACTTTGTTAAATGCTTTACAAATTCTATTTAACTATAACAATTGAAACCAAGGCTTATAGTTTATAGTGTCCATGTGTCCTATAAAACATGAATCTTTATTCATTTTTGTCACTAAGTATCCCTCACGCATCCTACTCCGACAGCCTTCAAAGTTGCTAACTCGGTCATTTACGAATGCCATAAGCCCACAGGCTATTAGCTCGTCAATGTGACTCTATAAGCACTTATTTCTGTTTATGGCCTATAATTTATCAACTACGAATGTATGTATAATTATGTGATGTTTTCAATACAAATTATTGAATCGAGTTTTTCAAGTTGTTAATGGACGAAAGCTCGATGATAGCACCGCATTAATAAAACCATTATTGGCCATTAAGGTTAATACAACCGCTGACTCAAAGCCTCGGTTCATTTACGCGTGCGGTAATGGTATGATAGGTTGTATTACTATTAAATATATTATTAATTATGTTTACCTTTACAGTTTTTTAAAGTCGATCCTCTCAATCCTCAAGGGAATCCGAATTAGAACGCCGAGACTATTTCTAACAAGAATTAACAGAACAAAACTACACAAACAGTCCCTGTCCGAGGCTTCATACTTACTAACAAACTAACAACTGATGTTCTAATACTGTACGCATAATTAAATTTAATTTATTGAAATAATAGTAGAGGTTTAATACACGATACCAAATAATAAATATCCACTACTGATTAAGAAATATAATTATGGCTACCGAAAGAAGAATAATCTACGTCGAAAAACAAAAATGTGTGTGCGATATTGGAAATAATGCTTACATAGAAAACAACGCAATGACGGAATAGGAAAATTAGGACTTAAGAATGAAAATGGCGGGCAGTTCCAATACATATTGAACAAGTCACATTAATATCAACTTTTTTAATTCAACATTATTGTTCAAAACGACCAAGAGCCTCGTACATTTTCGCTTCTCCTTATTAATAACTTTCTTATTAAACAAACATTCATATTGAACATAATTCGGTTCGGAAACAAGTTCCGAATAAGTTTATATAGACGGTAGACCTAAGTTACACAAAAAATACTTAAAGCAGCTAGGTCCAAACGTGGATTTTACGCTGTTTATTTTTGATGATAACAACCCTCAGAATGTTCAAATAACAACAACTAAAATTATTTCCTTATTCAAAAGCTTCTCTAGCGTTTTAGAAACCAAATAAACGGACCGACGACGCTACCGAACGACTTCGTTTTATTCTGTAAAGTACGGATGTACTGTCTCTACCCGACTCATAATAAATTGAAGGGCGCGCGTACTTATTAACTTTTCAGTCGTGAACCATCACGAACAAATTGCACCAGCAATCAATTTTAACTGCCGGTTTATTGATGTTTACACACACCGTTTGTAGGCATATTCCGTTCCCAGAAATAATATTGTACGGTCCCGTTTCCTGATAACTGTTATTATTGGATTTTTAGTTGTTGTAAAAACCGGTTGTTTTGCTTTGTAATCTATGCTATTGGCCCCATATAGTACACGATATACCCTGAGTGTGCGTCTCTCATTTGAATACTCTTTATATATGTATGAGTTAGTTTGGCTGCTACCTGCCATTTAATTCCAACGTTAAATACACCTTGGTTTATCTTGCTTTTGCTATTAAGCTCTTCTTATTATTTTCGTCAGGGAGGTTAAGTTTTCGTACAATCGTAATTACGAGATTAGCGGGTCTGCCGCTGACGACGGACGAGTATAAATTAGACCTTAATTTTGTAATATGGATTATTAAGTGTAATTCAATTGATCAATGCCTTATTCAGCTCAAACTACATTGATACATCGCTCAAAAGTGTACGCGCGTGGAGATAAGAAACCACTCTAGCTAAATGTAAGGTTAGGAAGTTACTTACGGCAACTGCGTCACATGGAATTGGATTTGTGTTAAATCAGCCGAGACAACTATAATTACTAGCAGGAACCATAGCGAAGTGGTAAATCATCTCAAATAAAAGTTTTTCTACGTTTAGTCTCTTTTGTTTTATACGGGCCTACTGTAATGTAACCTAATTTGAAAATTGTAGCTTAGTTTTAATAATAAGATCCAATAACCTTCAACCTATTATGGCCCACTATTGAGCCAAAATAATAGCTTTGCATCCCTGTGATTAAGGTTCATTGTAGATTGAGGGAGAGAATTTTAAAAGCCTTAACAAGCTAAATTCAACTGTGAGCCACGTTATCAATATGTTTTTAGCGCGGTGTGGCAATCGCAATTCCATAGTTTTAGCGACTTAATTATAGAGCCTGCTCTACCATGCTGCTCCAGTGCGGATTTGACACTAGTGACACTACTTAACACCAACTCGAGCGCCGCGCCGGGCTATAAGCGCTTCAATGGTAATTTACGTTTTAAACACAATAAATATGAATTGTTAGTAAAACAATTGAAATTAATTATAATTCCATCTATTATTACATCGCGAAATTAGAGCTATTTTCAAGGGTCTACTTTCATAAGTTAAATTTAGGGTTACAACAAAGTTATCTTTACATTCAAATAGTTCAAAGACCTGCTCCTTAATTTGCACTCAAAAACACAAATACAGAAGGTATCTGGTTTCCTTCAGCGAATTGGTGTTTTAAATGACAAAGCGTTAACTTGTGGCGTCATTATTCACGTCGAGTAAAATGGACTGTTACATGGTAATTGCGTAGCTGCCTTATAACACAAAGCGGTTCTGTACCTTACAATAACGACCTTATTCGCTTTTTCACGCATTGTGAATAATCGACGTCAAAAAGATAAAATTGCTCCTCAATTAAGGCGCGCTTGTTACAGGACCGATGATTTTTCATGTTACCGCTAAAATTGTAAGCTATTAGTGATAATGTTAAAGACTGCACCCCTCACATGATTTAATAAAAAAATCGATGGTTTACGATGGGTATCTATCGCAGTCGAAAAATTTAAGATGGGATTCTAATTAACTTGGCATACTATATTCTTTACATAAAAGTGATTGAAACAGGTAAAATAAAAATTATATTACCACAAGCATACTACAATCATCAGTGTGAATCGCATTCAACCCCGAACAAACGCCTACCTACCTAGAGCGCGAGGTGGCTGCTTTACCGCCAACTACGGAACTGAATATGAAATTCCAGTTAAAACGAGGAAAACTCTCAAAATTTATAAGGATGGTTTCATGTAATTTGTTACTATTTGTCAATAATAAAGTCAGTTCTATTTTTATTAAAATTATAAATAACTTCACACACACATCAATCAGTTGTATTTTACGTTGAAGTAGCTGCTTTAGATGAGAGTTTAAATTATGTAGTTGGCGCAGATAAGTTATGCGCCAAGAAGGCGCCAAGATGTTTGGCGTCTGTTGGTCCCCCGTGCGTTGTTTACGTAGCGCCTAGCCCCCGCGACGCCAGCACACGATCAATAACCTTTGTCAGTCCCTATCATATAAATTTAATGAATTCAAACTTAAACAATATTCAACTTACCAAATTGTCGAATTTAATTAACAAAGTATGTCGGAAGACTGTCGAGTGCGACAGTTGTGTTCAACTTTAATAATAAGTTCTGCTTTATAATTAGTTGTTGTGTGTTTTATCAAGCAGTATTGGGTAAGTTAGAACGGTGGACCCGCGAATAGAGGGTCCTAAGTTCGAATGCTGCACGCACTTCTACTTTTCCATATTTTCTAACTATGTGCGTGCGTTTCCGGGTTAAATTTGTTTCTTTTTGTAAACAATCGACCATACTTTAATTTAACCTGTGCTTTAACATAACAATTGACTTTGACAAAATACCAGTTCGTTATCTTCAACATATGTAATTATGAAACGATATGATACTTATAAAAATTAGGTAAATAAGCGACGGGAAAAATAAAGCAGTCAAGGACCATGCTACGTAAATATTTAGGTACTTTTTACTTATTTTTATTGTTTCCAAGAATCACTAGAAAATGAATACAAAGACCGCATATGGACTACCAAAAATGTTACTTACGTATTTTCAATTCATTTAATTTTGTTTAGGTTTAAAAATGTTATAACGAATAAACATTTGGTAATTTTCTTCGAGCCAATAGATCAGTGTACTAACTCGAGTCATTTGTCTGGTAATATTAGTCAGCGGGAGCTAATACTCTCTATCAAAAGCAGTGAACCGAGTAAATAGCGGTCTGGTCTACAACAAACAAGATGTCTGGACCTCAATTAATATAGGCAACGAACCTTGATTCAATAAACAGTTGTAAGCACATATACAATTACATAATAATACAATGCAATATATTGTTACATCACGATGTATTGTTCCCATAGAAACAAAGGAATGCATATGTGTCGAAGAACACTCGGTTGGAATGAAGTTATTGTTGTTGCACTTTAACTCTGACACTTTAACATCTGTCATACCGCACCTGACATCTAACCTTGACCTGACTGCTGGCACCTTATTGGCTGCAATTAATAAAACTGACCATCTCGAGCCTCGGGCAAAACTATCTATAGTCCTACAATGATCTTTTGGCGCGTGGCTGACGTGAGGGTGACAGAGACAGCGCCTTACAGTTTGACTTACCTGTCACCTGTACCTGTCACGTCAAAAATTTTACATTTTTAATTTTCTAGCTTCCATCCGTATTGTGCGTTATAAGGAATTTCTTTCTATGGTACCTATACGTACACTGCGTCTTTTTATTAAATTCTTTGTATATTATCTCATATTTCTTGAAGCCCGTGTGTAAATACATAATTATGTAGGTATATTTCAGGCCGATTGGGTCAGTAGTTTAAAGTGAAGGCATGAGACGGTTTTAATCTTTGATATTATGTATATTTTAATTAGGTACTCTCAAATGATGTTTAATCTTCGTTACTAAATATTTACAAATTTAAACATGAAAGGTTTAAAAATAATGAATATTAATTTTCAGTCTCTCATTTCGAAGCATTGCTCACATCAGCATAATTAATGATTGCGTTGAAAACAACATTAAACCCATCTATTGTGTGAACGTGGACAATGAAGCGCTTTTCATTTGAAATTAATTTTAAAAACATGGCACAAAACGTATATAACGTTGCCGCAACACGAAGTTTGCTCGTTTTTTTAATTTGTTCCCGTGTCTGAGACACGCCAATGAAATGGTTTTATGAAATGAACGAACAAAAAATGTAAACAAGCGAAAAGGTTGCTTAAGTTTGAGTCTGACGACGCGGTTAGTGTTCCGTAGGGTATTTATGTGAATTACTCAATTTACTGCGAATTAAGACAGGGTTTATGACTTGATTTCATTTTACTCGACCTCCCAGTAATTATTATAGTGTAGAAAAGTTTTAAGCACAGGGAATATGATACATTACCTAACATTAAATGTAAGTAAGCAGTACCAGTAAGTGATATTAATTAACTCAAATTATTTGGTTAATTAATTAATTAATAACATTATTTATGATAATTGTAAACATATCTACGAAATGTTAAGAATACGTTGAGTAAGTAAATATGTATGTTTGTAACAAGTACTTAAAATATTTTTTCATCACACCTATTCGAAAAAGACGACTTGGTTCGGACTTACGGGGTTCCAAAGTTGCTGTTTTCTATTCAGCGGGCGGGAATGACTTTTCATACAACTTTTCCTGCCGGCTAGATCTTTTCCGTCCTATTTTGAATTTAGAACATTTTAGTATTTTGCGCTAAAGAAATCGAACGCAAATATTGTTTGAATAAAGAATGTCTGGTACGACGCGAGGGCCCCGCCAGCTGAATAATAAAAAAAGAAATCAAATTAAGATTTCGTTTTCAAATTAAAATTAAGTTTTCGTGCATTTTTACGTATTATTTTCTATTATTTTTTATTATATATATATATTATTTTCTCATAGTGGGTGATGAAAAGTAGAGTGTATCACTCGGGTGCAAGTATATTTTTGACTCGGGCGACGTACTTTGAATCCCTCGCTACGTTCGGGATTCTACTAAAGAATCCCTCGCTACGCTCGGGATTCTACTCTAGAATCCCTCACTTCGCTCTGGATTCAAAAAACGCCCTCGCCGAAAAAATATTACTTTGCACCCTTGTCATACAATCTACTATTTTTAAATAGCAGCTGTGTAGACTAGTGGGAAAAGCATTATTCCACACACATAGGTCCCAAGAAATAGCCCCACGTTTTTTGCATTGATTTCATTTTTTATTATGTGTCATCATTTTATTTATACGTGTAATTTATTTATTCGTGATAAAGTTTCTTGTTTGTTATAGTTTCTTTTATGGGAACTACCCCTTGGAAAAAAGTTTATTGGCTTGATCCTATAGGTAACTTGTAGGTATGGGGACGAAGATCGTTTTTTTTTTAGTTTTTAATTTCGATGTTTTAACGGCAGCAGTAATTGTACGATATTTAATTTTAAAAGAATACAGAAACAGATCGTAAAATACATATACTAATTGAGTATTTATAATTCAGCACAGAACTCTAAAAATACAGAGCAGAGACCACCGGACGTGCAATAATCGAAGCTTAAATAGGATTAAAATACGCTGTAAGTATTTTAATAACTTGTGAATTGTATTTCATGGAAAGAGGAATTTTATTATTAATTTCAGGTTCCATATTTATTTTTTAAATAAGAGAAATTCTTTAATTAAAATTTGCATAAATATAATTGACGCGTGAGTCATGAGTGTCATGACACACGGTGCATGTATTATGAATTTAATAATGGGCACTCAGTAGATACTGGTATCTAGTTAATCTTCTTCTACTTAATAAACAATTTACGGTGACGGACAGGCAGACATCGCTCAGCTTCAACCAGTGCACCTAAAACCAAAAAGTCCGTACAGTTTGAATAAGTATAAATATAAATTTCAGACGATTTACCTAAAACATACATGCATACGCTTTTTATTTAACTCATCAAAAGTATTACATCACTCTAAAATCCATCAAACCACAATGATGATAACCTGTTAGGGCCCGATTTATGGTAGGAGAATGTGAGTGAATATGACTATTTAACCTGCACCATTTCCTCTCAAGCTGGTAAAAGGAAGGCATTTTTCAGGGAGCGAACTGAGACCCGCAATTTGTGTGACTTGACGTCGCCGCGCTGGCTGAATACAATCGCGGAATTTCCCCGCTAAATTACGAGAATACGCTATTTATTCTCCGCGACAGATCGATCCAACTTTGAGAAGCCCAGCGTGTCGAATTTCACAACCATTACTTTTATTACGGAGTTATTCCGTCGCGAGCGATTATGTTACGCATGTTTTTTGTCGTCGCGTCGGCTAATTGGATGGATTGTGAGATAAACATTGCGGCGACACGGCTATCCCCCGGGATACTTTTAACATGTTGAACTTTTGTATTGTTAATTAACTTTTGACAACAATAAAATCATTCAACGTTTTAAGCAAGTTTCAGTTGTTAACCTGTGTCACTGAAAATCAGATCCACAATAAAAGTTTCATAAAAATATTAACAAAGGCAACCGAATATTAAGAGAAACCAAATAAAAACAATCTGTTCCGTTTACGGGTTGCCGTTGAAGTTGGGTTTTGTGGTCATTGCTACCACCGCACCGGCATGAGTAATCTACCAATACTTACTGTATAATGCTTCTGAGTAATCTACTTCAAAGGTCGATGACACCACATAGCTCACTTATGTATTACCCACACGTTATATTTGTACCCTTTAGGTATAATTATTTAAGTCCATGCTAATTAAATTGTTCTTCTCACATTTTTAAAAATTTTGAATAACAATGGAAGATGTTCATAAGAACTATTTAACCATTTTATTTTAAATGTATTTAAGTAAGTTTACGGAAACTAATATTTTGTCTCACTATCACCGCTACGTGATGGAAAAGTTTTTGGAATTCTTAACAAACAAAATCAAGTTTTGCAAGGAACTAAAACTGCTGACGTATTAGATATCCTGAAACTTCAGAACTCCTTAAGCTTCTCTTTGCCTCAAATAACTTCGTGTGGCGGTTTCAGGCGTGTTGGAACCAGCTAAATTTATAAATGAGAGCGTTCTATCCGCATTTTTGAGGTATAAAAAGTTTGACACGAATCTTAATTTAGTTCATCTATTCATTCTTATGGTGTTCGCAGACGTCTGTATGTCTCACATCGCGAATTATTGTCGTTATTAGGTAAATAAACGTGATGAATAATCAAAAGTTGAGACGAGTATCTATCATGTCAATGTTTCAGTTGAGAATCGAATTAGGAATTCTTCGCTCGATAGGCAGGGATGATTTACCCGAGACAAATATTCTTCAGACATGCAGCAGTCATCAAATACATAATCCTTTTTATTTCCACTTAAAAAGTAAAGAATAATATGCATACAGAAAAAAGCAATCATTAAAATTTACAATTAGGTAAAACTGAAAATTAATTTTGTGATCCATCAAAAGAAGCATATAACAAGAGTGACGAGTGGTGATTTGTTAACATAACAATCACTCTGCGAGGGTCAATGAGTTTCCTCCGTTTCCGCTCTCAGATACGGAATGTACATAGCTCCGTTCCGTTCCGAACCCTTTTTTGCCAGCTCCCATTTTTCAGTAGCCGGCGGATGGAACACAATTTGTATAACTCACAGACTCCGTCAAGTCCCAGTCTATGCGTTTGCTCTCCAGTCCTCCAGACCCAACAAAGTTCTACCTTATTGATGCCTTCCAGACATTTTTCGATATGGCAAATAAAAAACTGTAAACATTTTTCAAATTACTTTTAGCTACCCTGTCATCTTGACGTATTGCTTTTTCATTGTTTTTAAAAATATTCTCCCAGACGGGAAGAAATTTATTTTCCGCACTTTCACAAGTTAATAACTTCCTGGAAATAAGAAGAAATAAATCTATGTAGCCATAAGAATCGCGAGACGGCTTGCTTTATGAATAGTATGCTATGCAAACTTTGTGAATGGCCGCAAACTTTTTTCGTTGACATGAGACAAATTGCTTTCAATGTTATTTGGTGAAGTTAATCGGATGTCTCCAATTTTTTTGTTATACAATGTAATTATACCGTCGACG
The DNA here is from genome assembly GCA_905404135.1 of Hesperia comma. NCBI lineage: Eukaryota > Metazoa > Arthropoda > Insecta > Lepidoptera > Hesperiidae > Hesperia > Hesperia comma. The sequence continues at coordinate 4,404,165 of FR990021.1, read as the reverse complement.
ACAACGTCTACGAATGATTCCTTGCGAATTTGAATGTCGTTAATGTTATTCGAAATGTATTAGGTATAGAATAAAATTTTCTAATATGCAAGTATTCCTTATCTATACGGGTTTTTTTTCGTACGCGTCAGTAGGCATGCAAGTGCAATGCGCGTTGTTTTAAAAAATACATACATTATTGCTAGGTAATTTTAATCGTAAACAATATAATTGAATATAATCAAATGATATTTATGTGTCATACCTCCATACAGATGATGTCAGTCATGTGGGTGTAATTTATTGTGCGATGTCGAGCGAGTATTGACTCCTGATGACGAACAGCCGAGGTTCAACGGCCCGTCTTCATCATAATTCTAATTTGCATGGTACCGTTGTGATTTCTTACACTCTTTCCTTTGTTCTTCTATATTTTATGAAGATTAAGGACGCGCGTCGTCTTCAAGAATCCTTTCTTTTTACCTGACTGCATAATCCAATCGACGTGAAGGTATAGTCTGTTTATCACTCTGCTGGTATGTTTGTCCTTTGGTTACGGTTTAGAGACCAAACACGTTTATCGATTTTGACGACTCTTACCCCCTATCAATTTTAATCTTGAGTTTTACAAATTACAAAACTTTTCAAAGTACAATATAACGTTTGCCAGACGTTATTATGAAAAAGAACAAAAAGACGATAAACTGTTAAGTTGGTAGGTAAACAACTGAATTCAACTGAAAGATAGACCGTACTTGAAGTTTAACGTTGTTCATTTGGGACTCTTAAGGATCCTTAACGATTTAAATTTGTTTAGCAACCTGCGAATTACGCAGTCGGATTACGAACGAATTAAGGTTTTTAACTTATACCTTTTTCTGAGGAAGCCGGTTCTTGCGGCTGTTTTCGAATTCTATTGATTGATTGAATTATCATTAATTACGGTGGGACTTGTTGTGTTGTGTGAGGCATTACAGGGTACGTAGCGAGGTCGTGTTCGCGGTTGGTGGCTTATTGGATCCGTGAGGCGCAAAAGCGACGTGCGGTCACGTCACCACGCCCACGACACGTTGGCCACTCAAACACAAAGCACATGCGTGAGCTTACACGCTTAAGGGTACTGTTTGGCCGTTTAATTAGGCCTGTTTGCAAAATATGGTCCAGCGTTGCCTAAAATCGAATGCAGGTGGTCATACTGTCATTTTAATAGAAAATTACAAGTCTTGGTTGTACAAGTTGTCAGAATTAGTTGCATTTTGTATTGTATGGTTAATTTGTATAGATCTGCTTAGTGGGCTGCGTAGCTCATGTAATTTTATGGAATCATCAATATCACTACAGATCTTACAGTAAAGCTTAGTAGTAGTAGAACGCGTATTCTTATATTCGTGTAAACATTACACGAATAAGACTTTCTTTTTTCCACGTCCAGAAGAGTCTTTCTTTTTTCGAAGCACAGTCAAAATAACGTGTAAAAAATTTAACAGAATTAGGTGCCAACTCTATTCGGGAGTTCAAAGTTCAAATGACTTGGATATCACTGCTTATTGTGCACTCAATATGTATGAAATACTTGAATTAATGATTGCGAAGCATCGAATGCTCCAATTCATCGCACTCGGGCCGACCTCGTGACATCGTCGGGCGGTCAGGTTAACAACGCGAGCGAACCGCGCTATTGTCACGATCGCGAACGCCAGCACATTTATTATCACCAGCGAAATGCCCTCGGTGGAGAATATTTTTCATAAAACTCTAAATTGCACCAATAAAACGCTCAGAGCGCGTGTCACAAACTATCTCGCCGCCCGCCGCGCTCCGCCCGGCTGCATAAAACTTCCTAATTACCATACTCGTGCTCACTACCGCCCCACATTTTACGTTTAAGCGGCTCCCTAGGGCTCCGGATGAAAGCTGCGAAAAGAATTTTTATTGTCACCTAGTTACCGCATATCCGGAATGACGATTTATTCCTTTGTCGAAATACGCTGACGCCGCTGTATTTGAAATAAGGAAAATGGGAGCGCGAAACACAAATTGTGCTGAATTTCGTTATTATTATTTGGCACCGGTGGAGATTCCCGATAGCGTGAGGGTGTTGTGAAAAATGTAATAAAGAACAGTGTGCAGAGTTCGAGATTGGAAATATCGTTTAATGCGTCGCGGCGCAGACGGGCGTGGAAATTATTTTGGATTCAGGCCGTCCGCGTCGGGCGGTGCGTAAGTAACGTCGCCTTAATAAAATTTATTGCTTGAATATTTTACGGCTTTATTTTTATTCCAATCGTTGAAAATCCAACAGCCATTCATTAAAACAAAGCAAAAGGGTCGCCCACCGTCTTTAGATACCCGAACTTTTTTCGGTGTTGAAGTAAATTGATGATTTTTATAAAGTTTCTTTAAGGTATAACTTTTAATCCTACTATAGCACCTGGCAATTAATGTTTTGACAACATTTTTGCAACTATTAAAGAATATTTTTCGAATTTATGAAACAAAGCATAAATTGCCCCTCAAGTGTGAAAACATGAATTCCATAAGTTGCCTGAAATTTTGTAGGAATGTTTCGGATGCGTAAAGCGTAAACATACAGGCACAGATGTACCAAAGCCAAGCGAGGGTATGTTATTACAAGCACAACAAGTTTCCGAGACACTGACAAACACTAAGCAACAGTCATCAACGTCAAGAGCACTAACGCAATATTGGTAGACCCTTATTGCTTGACCTGAATAGCAATCGAAAATTGAGGATCGAAGGTGTACCTAACAATAGCCTGATGCGAAAAAGCAAGTGGCGATTTTTTGCAAGGTGGCGTCGCCGGCCTCCGCGCTCCTTTACGGCCCGGGCCACAAACCATCTAAAGCAAAAAAGATTCTTCCTCGTTCGTCCATAAATGCCGTCGCCTTTCTTCATACAGCGAATATATTAAAGCGATACATCAGTGCAGAGGTTTATCTGCCGGCGCTTCGAGCCAATATCGGCAGTTCTAGTCGTAAGCGTGTAGACTCTTATCAACATTCCTTATTGAATATACCAGTCTTTGTACATTCGCAATCTTGGATTTTGTTCAGTTCTGTGGAATATTTTTAAGCTGCGATTCAATTTATTGAAAAGTTTGCTTTTTATTTATATTACTCTTTGAAATGAAATTAGATTTCGCTTGCTTCGGAAAGGAAAATATCGTGAGGAGACGTACGAAAATTACTGAATTTTTCTATTTCCAGCATTTGATATCAGTAAAAGATCTAAATCCAGCAGAAGAACTAAGAAGATTTAAAGATCTCACTCAGCTATATTTTTTGACAATCGCAGAGATCGTCGAGGAAGATTATTAACATTTTTATGGAAAAAGTTTTTTGATTTCCTTCAATTGGCCTATGCTCCGTTTTTATACCTATTCCTAACAAATAAGTACATTTTAAGTTTTTACGCGCCATTATTGTATCTTCAATATCAAAGTTGAAAATATTGTCATTTATCATTTCAGTCCTGACTGACTGGCCTAGTTTTGGTATTTCAAAGGCAAGTTTTGATTCGGTACTTTTCACAAACCTTTCTAATATTTTTGAAACTTAAATCAAGTAACTTTTGTCATTCGTGTTTGTTACTTTAGTGTTTATGTGACAACTATGATGATTTTGAATTAAAAATTTGTTCGGATTGTTTTTATTTGTTTTGGAAAATGACATTGGGTGAACCACATGCAACCTTTTACGAATTATATGCAGGCAAATGACGAAAGGGGTTGATCATGAGAGATCATCACTGCTCGCGACATACCAGTATAATTGCCACCAATGCGTATTCGGTCAATAAGCATACTGTCCAAGTTATGATATACAATAAACCCGCAGCAAAGGGCCTTAATCAGAAACAAAACCCTTGGTTCTTCAGCACGCGGGGAGAAGAAAATTAATAGGCCGTGAAAATAATCTACAAAAACCACAACCGTTTGAGAGTTTTTCTCTGAAAACCTCAGCAGCAGTTTGACGAATTAACAGCGAACTCATTAATAAAAGTGAGAACTCGGCGAGTGCCGGTGACGTTTGAATGTGACCACTCAGAACGCAATCTATCGAAACCGCGTTGATTAAAAGTAATCAAGCCAGCTGATTAGGAGTATTGATTAGAAGTTTTAAACGAAAGTTATTCTAGAGGTTGATTTTAAAAGAAAAGCTTAGTAGTATTGTTTGGTTATATTAGTAGCTTCTTTACTTTTGAACTAGCGTAGCGTAATAAACAAAAAAATGACAGCAAAAAGTTGTTTAGAATTATTTTGTGTAACTCTTCGTTGGCATTTTTGCTTGTTTGCCTGGAAACTAGAAAATAATAATTAAATAATTTTTCTGCAAGTTAATATAGCGGAAATTTTGCATATTCAACATAAATCTTGCTGACATCTCTATATCTTGTGGATGCTTAATAAAAGCAACCAAGCTGTGCTGGTTGCCAGCTTGCGTCCGCATTTATTACAGACGAAATATTTTTAAAACAACACGTTTTCATTTTCCGTTATGCGGTAGTGCTTCAAAGACCGCAGTTACAATAAAATACGCATGTCCAATAAACAGAGAAGAATTTATTTCAGTGGCTAAACCGAAGTTTTACCCGAGAGCGGTTAATGCTGGATTCATATACCCAACTAGTAAACGCGTTCTCGCTTTGCTTTGGGAAACCAATCCCTTAGTACCTACCTACATACATTTAGAATAAGACAAACACTATTTTTTAAATGTAGGGTACCACAATATATAAGAGAAAACCGCAATCAAATTGATCCATTTCTGAATTTAGCGCGAACAACATCACAGACAAAAAGAATCAATTTAAGAAAAAACATTCTATTGCTAATAAATAGACATAAAGACTAGTTTAACAAACGCTACGCCTACGAGCCAAGTTTACAGTTACAGATATACTATTGTTAGTACAGGCAGGTCGGCACAGTAACTTTGTTTCCCGACGAATAAACCTCGCAAGATTTATAAAAGAGTGAAGTATCGGACTGGCCGCCGCCCCAGGCCTCCGCCCCAGGGACCGCAATGTTATGTTCACGCGTTCGCGAGAGATTTTTTACAAAGTATGCATACGAAACAAGACGTTCGCCAAGTTTATCCGACCCGGATATACTTCACCTACGAAACTTTTCCGCCCCTTGCAAATATGCGGGAAATTACATATGAAATCATCTTTTTAAATTGAAATGCATAGAGTCTTGGCTGGTTTATTTTTATTTTAAAGGCGTTCTAGCTAGCATAAAATTCTTATAAACCGACTACTTTTATGAAACTCTATGGGAATTAAGTAGGTACGTTCGTATTATACATACGTATACGTACAGATGTTTAAATTCGGAAGTATTAGTCTAAGTCGACCCTAACTGTTAATTGTAATTATCTCGGACCCTAGAGACATCCGACCTTACACAGGTATTTAAATGCTTTGCTCAAGCGTCGACTCCCACAAACATTCTTACAAATAATCAGGTGATTGTGAATACAAAATATTACATATGTTAAGTTTATTATAGTTGTGAAAGAGAAGTGAAGTGAAGAAGTAGTGGTGATCCGGGTTTGATTTTCAATCAAACTTGTTCTAGCTACGGGCGGGAACTGAACCCGATATTCTTCGCCACTGAGACAGTGTAACAGCTACTTATTAATTAAAGTACTTCAGACCCAAGTATAATACTAAAATCAAAATTCAAAGAGGTATACCTCCGGCAATAGAGGCTTCGAAATTTCGAGAGCTAAAATATCTAATTGAATCTTAATTGGCTCAATATCTACTCGAATTGTCCGATACCACTCGTCTCGCCGCTCTTTAATTTAAATGCAATACTTACTAATGGAAATTGCTTTGTAGCGAATAATTTGCGCGCCATTAGCATACTGTTATTATAATAGTAGTGAACATTCCTCGCTTCGCTTAGGGAAATCTGTCTCTTAGTTGGATGCTTATTCGAAAATTGTTAAGACGTAATTTCTTAAACTCATTTAATGAACAACTCGTATAATATGAAGCGATTGAAATAATACAAACACTTAATTTTAGGTGAAGTATTATAACAATACGACACATAGTGAAACAGACAAAAATTCTAACAATAATTGTTTTCAATTCTATTTAATTACAAGTTTAGTTTATGAAGGCCCCCTATAATAGATTTTCTCACATATTATTATACACAATTTATGATTATGATATTGTTATTATTTAGATTTGTATGATACAAATTTAGATGTGGGGTATAGACGAGTACTATTGTAGTTCGAATTATAAATTATAAGTGATGGTAATGACATTTGGTAGGAGTGTGGGCAGCGTTGATGCGTGGGCTGGAGTCACCCGGTGGCCAGTCACTAGTGTGTAGTGAACAAGTTACTTAACGTTCATTTAATTGTCTATTTACAATTACCAATACCATAATAATACTGTGACGTTACAATGAAGGTATGCGGTATTATCTATACCACGGAACACTATTACGTACTCTGTATCAACATCCACACATACCTAAATAAAATAAAAGTGTTCGTGTTTTCAAAATAGCTTTGCTTGCTCAAGTGTTTTATATACTTACAACATATTAAAACATGAAAAAAAAACTTTTTTTGTCTATCAGTCCGTCTTTTTTGGTTTTTGGTTTGGTCGGACTAACGCACGGTATCCAAAATGTGTCAAACTTTTCTGACACGACGTAATTGAAGCATTTTAAAATAGCCATTGAGTTGAAAATAGCAGACCTAGTCACCTAGCGTCCCTCCTCATAAACCTGTTCTTTGCAGGGGGCAAAAACTAAAGTTGGCTCAGGATTCGAATCTTGATAGCGTGAAAAGGCAAGACTGAAACTACGCAACAGTTGCTCAGAGTTAATAGTAAGCTGTAAATAACGTAATATAAAAAGCTTTTAGGTTGTGAAACTGAACATTTTTATTAGCCTTTCGTGTACCTACAATTACTAGTAAGTGCTCACGACATTAGTTAGGATCGATGTGCACTTAAGTCTATAGACTGCCCACCTGGCGGAAACTAGACCATTGCCAGATAAAGTAATCTACGTCGAAAGTTAAGTTACTTATATCCTCGAAAACTGAGTCGGAATGTTTGTTCCATAATTTATAGTGACTTGAAGGATCGCAATATAAACAATTCGATTATAAGGATCAATACAAACCACTAATCCATTAAACCCGCTGTGGTTGAAGCAAATTGTTAAGATTAATATTTAGTTTACTCAGATCTTATAGTTAAGAACTTTAGAGGTTGATTTTGTATTTCAGTAAAACAGTTCAGTAATTTCGTTGAGGTTCTCTTTGTATTGCTATAGCAATTGATTTATTTATGCGAGAAATATACATAGTGTTTAGAATTTTAGATAAATTCGAAGACCTTGTTACCTAGTTGGTAGTCACACCAGAAAGGCGCGGGGTCGTGGATTCGATTCCCGGCCGGGCAGATATTTATGTGACATAAATGAATGTTCGTACTCTGGTGACTGGTCGTGGGTGCAAGTGATGTGTTATTTGTGACGTCGAAGCCGCCCACGACACAGAAAATCCTAGTGCGGAGGTTTGAGTGTAAGAACGATTTAATGTAGGTAGATAGGTACGTTACCTACCTTACCTTAACCTTACCTACGTTACTACGTACCTATAGGTACACCTATTATTATTTATATTATACAATATCAACGTATCTTTCCGAATAACCAATTGTTTTGTTTCGCTCAATCCAGATACCTAATGCCCTATCGAAAGACTACCTTATGTTATTTCCTCAAGATCCCTTTATTCTTTATTTAATTTACGGAAAAATACGTGTGTTTGAAACGTTTTTGTTCAGTTTGTTCTTCGAGCATCATTAATAAAATTATAGGAATAGTTACACAAAATGTCCGCATCAAATGAGGGCCCACTTAAAGTTTTACTTATGAGTCTTATGACTTATCAAAGAGTTTTTTGTTCATTTATGTATTATTAGTTAATTATTCAAACCATTTATTTACGTTTATTAGTGACTGTCAGTCCCGTTACATTTTTTGTAGGGACTAATATGCGAAGGGGTCTCGTATACGATTCCTGGGATAGATATTTACGTGACATAAAAATGATTTCTCTCAGGCGCGTAATATTTGGAGCTCTACATGTGTACCTACTAGTGTATAATTTGTGTTACTAATAGGTACTATTAACTTAAGTATGATGTAGTCTTAATACGTATATACTATTTGTACTTATATTATAATGTCTACAAACTAGTAACAGATTCATCAGAAGTGGTTAAATATTTGAGTTGGTACTGATGTCGAATGGTTAGTCCGTGTTGCGGTTCCGCCGTCAAAGGACTCGGGGCGGTTCGACCAGTCAGTTCGGTACAGGAGTATTCGCCGGTTAACCGACCGTTTTGGCAACTTTGCATTTCCGTGCTACCTTGATTCTATTTAACTTTGACACGGAACTACTCAGACTGCTAACTAATCCGACAAGTTATTCGACAGGATCGGCTGTTTAATTCGGGATATTTAATTAAGATTGTTACACTTTTAACAATTTTAACGGGTAGGTAAAACTATCTGTCTTATACCTACACTTGAATTCTCAAATGTGTAGTATCACTTGATAAATGATCATTACAATTTGAATTAAAGCAAAAACAAAAACTACGCACAAGCACAAGAAAATAAATTTATTATACCTACATAATTAAGTTTGTGCAAAGAGCAGTCTCATCGCAAAAAGCGATCTCTTTCAAAGTGCGGCAGAAAAATACGAGTATAAACAGATAAGTAAAGGGGTAAAGGTGCACAAAAACAGATAATAAAACAAACACATTTATCATGTTCATGGACGAAGCCAAAGGAACTGACAGTCAAGGGTGGGGAGCGGTTAGATATAATTGATGTAAGGAAGGTTCGTACACCGAGTGTATGGAGTGTACATAAACACAATGTGTATTGTATATCTGTACATTCTGTAGTGTATGGAGTGTACACATAAAAACAGTGTATATTGTATATCTGTACATGAAAGGACGGGGTTGTTACGCGTCACTGACGTCAACGCCCAGTGTCCCTCTTAATCGAGTTATTTGCCGATAAAACGAGCATTTCGACATCTCGGCATATTCAATTGTTCGCCCCGCTTTGATCCTGTTTGACATGCCACACGCCAATGGTATCAATGGTTGGAATGTAATTATTGCTGTCTGGATTTAGCATTCCTCACAGATCGTCGCTGAAAGGTTCTACGAACGCAATTCGTAGAAATATTCTGTCAATGAGGGTCGCCGTTTTTGTGCTCACCAGTTGGCGCCACCGGCGAGGTGAGGTCCTGCTGTCAAAGCCCGCCCATACATAAACAGTGACAAATGACATTCAGACAAGCGAAAAGTGACAGACAGACCTCACTTTTCACTAGCGCCTCTAGCGGAAAATTCACACGCGGTTACCCTCATTCACAAAGGTCGGCCGGCCGTTACAATGAGGGTAACCGCGTGTGAATTTTCCGCTAGAGGCGCTAGTGAAAAGTGTCTGTCACTTTTCGCTTGTCTGAATGTCATTTGTCACTGTTTATGTATGGGCGGGCTTTGACAGCAAGACCTCACCTCGCCGGTGGCGCCAACTGGTGAGCACAAAAACGGCTACCCTCATTGCGATGACTCCTTATCATTCTGTAATAGATATCTTTAAAAGTATTTATTTGATCAGATAGATTCCGTGGAAGTATTTGATCCCGCATTAAATATTCTGTGAAACAACTTTTGATAAATATAATAGTTGAAATCCAAATTGAATTTTCGTGGGTTAGAAGTAGGGATGTATCCAGGATAAGTTCCAGTGTGTTTAAGTAGGAATGTAATTTAGGAATACATGTCAAATGATCTGAAAAAATGGTAACATAATACGTTTTAAGTATTTAAGGAATCCATTGGGGTAGTAGTTCATCAAATTATCGATTTACACCGTAAATAAATGTCACGCGACCAACCGATGTTCCAATAAATAAAATCGACAATCAATCATGAGACAATAGACAATTCTAAGCAACATGATAACTTTACTCTATTTCCCTACAAGTTTTCTTTTAACCATTTACAAGGGTTGTCTGTCTGACAGAAAAGTTATTTCTGTCGAGGTTATTTCTATGGATAAATTATACTGAATTTGACCAGTAGGTATACCAACTTTTATTCAGACAGGACTCTGTGACTTAAACCCGCAAATGGGTCGTTTTTTGATAAAGTTAGTAGATAGTTATCCAAGCTTTCAAATAAAAATAATAGTATCATTTATTATTTTATTATAATTTTCTAAGTAACAAATGCACCAAATTTATAGTACTGATTAATAGTACAGATTCACATGATGCCAAAAATAATATTCAAACAGAAATATTTGTTTTAAAAAATGAAAGGTCTCTGTACATGCAATGCCGTGCTATTAGATTTATATAAACTGTTCTTATTAGCATATGTATATTTTTGTTGTGTGAATACTTAAAATATGTTTTTTTTGTTCCAGGTACCTAATGAAATGGCCTTTACGTCTACGGTAAAAATAACTATAGCTGGCTGTCGGCCGAACACACTTAGCCACTCCTGCCACGTTCAAAAGAAATCAAGGTTAATGGTTACTTCAAAGGATTTATCCATTAAGCAATAATAATAAGTAAACCGGCCAATTTTATTTCGGAAACTTCCATAAAAAGAACGAATAGGCTTCGTTTAAGTTAATCTTTACCAACAAATTAGGTCGCCACTTTGAATTGAATTGATTGAACCTATTATTTTTCGCTGCCTATGGCATAACTTTCCTATCTTACAACATGCACACAAGTTTCGCACACTGGTTAAGGGGTAAAGTCAGAAAATAACGAAACAAAATTAGTTTCTGGGATATCTCCAGCAACAGTGATTGATGTGGTGGGCGAACCCGCTTAATTGCACGCCTCCATCATTTATATTGTTGTCATTTAATCACAGCGGGCAGTCGGTAGCCAGCCGACACCGGGGTGCTTGACCATTTAAAAAATCGTTAAAGACATCACATCCTCTAGGCTTAGCTCAATCTCATCGCCTTTCGGCCCTTCCGTACCCGGATTAATTGGTTTTACACAAACTACAAAATTTCCAAATTAAATCTTACAGGATTTGTTTGTAAGCCCCAAAACAATTCGAAACCAATTTTAAATTTATTTCGTTAGGATAGCGAAGTTAGATTTTATGTTGTACCCGAACATTTTGGCTTCCGTTTTGATACTTCGAAATGGTAAAGAGGAAAGCTTTGGTTATTTGCTCCTAATGGATAAAGTCGTGGAACGATTTTACTTTGTCAGCAGTTACATCGATGAGTACATTTTCCACAAATAACATAGACTTTTGTCACAAGTACTTTTCAAACTTTTGTTAGAGTACTAAAAAATGTAACTAAGATAATAATATGTAGATTGTAGGTAGGTACTAAATATTGTCTGCTCGTTGGTAACAACTGCAATTAATGCATTGAGTGGTTTGTTTTTCAATGTAGAACTACGAAAAATAAAAAAATCGGTCAAAAATCTAAACTACCTTACCGTTCTGCATCTTGTTTGCTGAGCGCGGAGTTATCGTTGAGGATTGGAGTGGTAGCAATTAGTGCGGTGATGACCCATACCATAACACCGGGTGACCGCGACCTGGCGTTGCCGTTATGTAGCGGTAAAATACCTAATATTTGAAGAAGGGATAAAATGTGCTTTCAATCACATTTCCCGAAACAAAGGGTATTGTTCCTAGGATTACATAAGTCTAAATAAAACAGAAGGTATGGTATGAATACCTTTTTTAGTTTGTTTGTTACCGTAGGACTACAGTAGTAGCTCTCGAATGGGAATTTTCCGTTCCAAAAAATACGCGTGTGTAAAGTTTTGGAACAGACCTCGCTTAAAGCCTGGGCCATATATCTTTTTGGCGCGGGCAGTGATTTACTGGAGCGACTGTGACGACATGATTCGCGTTTTAAACCAGATCCAATTGTATTATTGTTTGTACAAATAAAAACGTAACTAATACACTGCGAAGCGATTTGAAAGCTGTAATTCTGAACTGGGGGTTCTGGGTGAAAATACTGCACATAACGTAACTCGGATTTTTAAATATAATAAGATAAACTTACAAGTTACATACAACCTCAACATGATGTAGAACAAGACTCAGTTTAGGGACTAGGATGGTTAGTCCAATTAGTTCCTTGTCATTTTAATTCGGTCACAATGCGCTGCTGCCTACTAAGTTCCGTGGCGGGCGGTGGTATTTCCTTGGGTGAACACTACGCTATTACCATCTACAATTTATAAGCGACAAACGGACCGACGTTAGTGGTCACAGTCGGGGATATCACACCAAAGCATCCCCGATTCATTGCCACTGGGACATCTCAACCACGGCCCGAGTACGAACGTTTATCCATAACATTAATCCCCGTTACTATTCGAACTTAGAACCCAAGCCTTTGCAAACAAGGTAAAAAAGAGCTTCAAGGAAGTGGCTAAAGTTTATACCATTACCCATACACAGGTCCGCTGTAAGCTGACGTTCAAGGAGTGCACCGCACGCGGGTTGCACCCACGGGGGGCGGTATAAAATAAACCTGTATAAGGTTGGTATTGAAACGGCGAGGAAGGGGGGGGGGGGGGTCAAAACTGTTTTGCACGTGGGCGTCCATACAGATAAGCGTGGCTCTGCCCATACATACATACATAAATAAGTATACGGCGGACATTAAATTTAATATTGTTGTAAAGGCGAGCACGCAAAGTTTACGCATATTGTCTTAAATGAAACTAAGTATATAGGTTAAGTTTGTTTATACTTTTGTTTGTATTTCGTTTCAATAAGCTGGAGCTGCAAACTTTTGTTCACATCTTGAAGTTGGATGTTTGTGAATAGAGCTCTAGTTACGTTAGAAAACACTGCTTATTAACATTCGGAGTTAATTAAACCACAAAGAGATACAATGAATCGTAGTTAAAATTGATAGGAAGAGTATACAAGCGACTGACTAATAATAATAAAGATACGTTCGTCGGATATATTGAACTCAAGTAACTCTACAATTTTATTTTAAATGCGGCAATTTAAATGACGAACTAAATTTCTCAATATTAAGGGTTTCAGAATAAATACAACTAAATCTAGACTATGCATACTTCCATTCTAATAACCTCTATCACGTCTATCTGATTGTCCGTCTTTCTCTCTGTCTGTGTCGCTTTCACGGTCAAATCACCCGCCCGATTTGGATGGTATTCACAATGAAAATAATTAAAGACCCAGGATCCCACATAGGCTACTTTTTAAAAAATTCATCCTCTAAATCTAAAGGGTTAAAACAGGGGACGAAAGTTTGTATGAAAAATTTAAACCACTTGACCGATTTCGATGAACTTTGTCAGGAAGATAGTTGATGTTTTTTTTTTCAAAAACCAACCTCATACCATAAATGAAATATTTAAGTTTCCCGAAACGAAGCAAGTGCGTTCAGATTATAATTAACAGTAATATCTTTTTTAACGATGTTAAATTGAACACAGTCTACGTTGGAGTAATAACATAATCTGTGACGTAGCTCTGCTGGTTGTCAGGAGCGGGTAATGTACTGTGAACGATACGATATTTCGATGTAACACCCTACTGGGGTACTTAATGTACATCAGGAGCCGGCACACGACGTCATAACAGAGGTTCTCAAGTTTATTTCGTCTACCGCCCACTTTGAAAGTCTATTATTTTTCAGGGCCCTCTAATTTTGTTTACGTATCAGAACATAAAACTACTTTTTTCGGCCCCTTATCGTCCTCTCCTAGGCCTTCAGCGCCCACAATGGAATTGCATCGGACTGTTCCCCTATCGATTGGTTTGATTGGATAAAAAAATACCTTCTGGCCTTCCCTGAATTGTGACAAATATTATTTTCAGACTAAAATCAGACTGATTTCGATTTCAGTTCGGGTTTCGAGTTTAAGAGAAACTGAGAAATTAACGCACAGCAATAGGATGAATTAATTTGAAAATACGAGTATTAAACCCGTGCGAAATACGAACCAAAGCTTTCATTTTTGTCAAGTCCAACCTATTTTCTGTCACTTAAAAATCTATCTCAATTCGAGGCTTTCTAGCCAATTAAGAAAATTAAAACTAAGACAAGAAACTTCGTCCTGTTGGTAAATTTATATTGATAGTCAATCCAAACTTCTCAAATTTTAGGAAATATTTGTATAATTCTTGTTGTTAACTTGTTGATCTTCGTCCACTCTGGACAATAGAGGACATCTTATTTATGTGTATATTGTTGACGACGAGGAATTGTGGACGCCTACCTTTATCCCTTGTCCGCATGCGAAAAATAATTGAAATGCTAAAGTACTTTTGCTGTAGCGGCAATATCTAAGCAAATAATTTGTTACGCACATTGGTAGTACCTAGACTAGCAGATATCCTATACCTATAAAACACATTTTCATAATACCTACGGCTACTTGTTGTTATAACAAGTACTTCCATTAAAAATAAAAACATAATCACGACAATGTTTACAAGGCCTATATAAGCTGATACAAATTAGCATTCTTTTGCGTGTTTTTGTCAAAGCAAAACTACTGAAGCGGGGGCGAGTACGAGGGGTTATTCCGGTATGATCCACACACACTACAAGATCCATGATAGGTATTTTGTCCGGTTAGATCCATTGTAATTTGACCATTCCGGATCGATCCATTTCCTGTTTATAATGGGTAAGTACAGTCAAACAAAAAACAGTTGATGAAATAAAAATATGTACTTTTTATTCGTATAAGAATCATCACATATGTACTTATGTTACGCTACCTAAGTCATTTGAAATCATCTTTTCATAGTTATGTTAAATTATATTTAGTCCTTGGATTTGGATAAATCTAAATAATAAAAACAACAATTTGTAAGAGACTAAAGATTAATGAAATTATGAAAATAAAATTTAAAACACAATTTTAAAATTGTCATAGTATTCACAATTACATTGAGTTATATTTGCTCCTTGGATTTGGAAAAATCTTAATTAAGTATGAAAGAAACAATTAAATTTGTAAATAAGTGACTGAAGATAATTATTCAAATAACAAAAAAAAACTAAAATTACAATGTCAAATTATCACAGTAAAACAATCATACTGATTTATGCTACATAAAATATATTATTATAAAAATAAACATATTATTATAAAAATAAATCATATTATTATAAAAATAAACCTTAAAATATAGTTGGGCCATTTTAATAGGTCACATTTGACAGTTCGTCAAAATTTTCCAAAGTAACCTTGTAAGGGAGGCACCCCATAGTATCTAATACATTCCATACTAGATATTGTTAAACTTTTTACACTTAAAAGTAAGGAATTGACGTCGTTACAAAGTTACGTCAGTGAACTCTTTTTCTTTTTAAATATCAGGGATGGTACCGAAAGAAACAGATGAGTAGATAAGTTGAATTCGAGAAGTTGAAGTAATCATCAAAAACTATTTCACGATTACAAAATAAAATGTATTTTAATACAAACAAAATTAATTTTATTACATTATAGGCCAAAAAATATGTAATCATTCATTTATATAATAACGTCTGGCTCAAAAGTCAGTATCTAGAAACGTGAAATGTTACAAAAAAGACATAATTTCATTTCGCGCCATTATTTGACGCATTATTTTTGTAATTTTTTTTAGTCCTTGTGTGAACTGTGCCGACTGTGCGCATATTATTAATACTTTTAATAACAATCGCATTCAATTTACAGATGTTTGAAGGCCTTATCGATTTATTCAATTTAATCGATGTTTTTCAGCAGGTTATCCTCACTATGAAGCAAAGACAAACAGTTGTCAAATGTGGCCTATTAAAATGGCCCTACTTTAGAACATCAAATTATGAAAACAATAACAATAATACTATTTGGCCCTTAAATCAATGAATAATGAAACCTGTATGCATAATTCTTGCTGACTGTACTAAAATGTGATAACAGATAGTCAATGGACCAGACCGGAATAGAAAATAATTTAAAATATTATGATCCACGTAGGTATTACTCGTTAGGTATCAAACCGGAATAAAAAATAATTAAAAGTATATCGATCCACTCTCGGGATCTATTTTCAAGTATCAAACCGGAATAACCCAGTACGAGTTGAGTTACTAGTTCACGATAAACATGTTTTTCGTTTTTGCAGATGCCCCAAAAGCACAACGTATATTCTAACTGTAAAACCTCTTAAATTCCAAAATCCACCTAGTATTCCATGAGCTTATTTTTTAGTCCAACTACGAATGTGCCACCGGACCTACGTCCTACATGGCGATCGTAAACCTCGCCCACGCGTGATTGAGGAATACACCAGCACAAACTTGTATATACCCCTGGATTAACAATAAATCTGTCCACATAACTCTTATTTCAACGCAATAAGGTCTATATCAGCATGGCAACTTCTACCCCCCACGCAAACCCTCGACTAGGCCACATCGCCCGATTCGCATACACCAGAGTACATGCAAACTTGCCAAGTCAGTTATTTAAATTAAATTTGCATAATTCAGTAAAAGAAAAAGCTTTGACATAAACTCCGATTTCAAGGATAGTCGGAAAGCTACTTTAGTTGATTTCATGTATGTATTACCTTGGAGCTCGGGACTAATCTTTGAATATTATAGCTTTTTGTCCGATTGGAATAATAAAATTGTTTTGCGTTACATTAAACAATAACTGTACTCGGGAAAGAAGGAGTATTTATGAAAACAAAAATTTTTTTGGAACACTGTTTATAAAATAATTATCAAGATATATCTTGATAATTATTTTGAGATTTTTTCTATTTGTTTAGACTTCAGACGTTTGTTCTAGCAAATTTCAAAAACGAATTAACCGATTGGGGATATGGTGTTCACTTATGTATTGGAGGAGCTTAGAGTGCCTCATTTTGAAAACTAATAAATAAAATTCCCGGACACAAACGGAAGATGGGTTTATTAGTAGTATTTTTAATATAAGTGCCTGTTGTTTTTGCAGCGATGGGTTAAATAATAAGGTTAGTATTGAATACGAAAAACAGCATTGGTGTCACTTCGGAAACCATTTTCATCAACCCGAAACATTTCTAATTCACTTAATTCAGAAAATTCCTCGTACACTCCAACAAATGAACAAATGCTTTTCAACTAACATAGTCGGTACATGCATTGTGCTCTTATAGGTGAGATTTTACTCAGAACAGCAATCAACTTGCAGCGAAGTTATAAAGATGAAATTAAAACTTCTATTTTAGTACGACGCTTACTCCTTATTACTTTTGTGTATTGTTCTTTTCGACGTCATTTTTCTTAACTGTAGGTAGTTCTCTTAACATGATCTTGGTCTTGGAGTAGGTATTACCTGACCACAATAATTAGGCGCATGACAGATAGCAGTCACGCGGGCCCCCCACCCCGCTCTAGCCCCGCGCGTCCCCTAGTGAGGCGCAGTCGTGTACAATTGTACATTAAGGTCATTTAGACTAGGCTGATGTGAACTTCGTTTTCCGAGATGTTTGCGCAGGTACAGTAACTGACCAAGTACAGGTGGTAGGGCCTAGAGCTCACCCGGGGAAGTACCACCGCCCGCCACGGTACTTTGTACCATTCCTACCGTGTAATAATTGTTTTAAGAACAATTGTGTTCCGGATAGGAAGGTGTGGTGCCGGTTACACTTTTTAGAGGCGACCATCTCAGTCCTCAGGGATAGCAACGCATGTGTGACCGAATTAGAACGAGACTCATTGAGTCTAGTTCTGGGTCGGTCACAGTTGTTATGGGCGGCAGCGGAAGGTGGTGCTGCATGCTCGTTTGCTATCTTAATTCCATAAAAAAAATTGTACCTCCATTAAACATTCACCATGGTACTTTTGGTACTACTGCAGAATGTACTACGTATTCCCATCCCTATTTCCAATGACGTCTTAACTGACATGCGCCTAATTATCGTGGTCGGCTAGTAAGTATTATACCACTACCGCTACATGTCCACAACGTGGTGGACGATGTCCACGCAACACATTCACAGCCCCACACTTAGATTCCCTGTTTGCTAGTTACCATGGAAACCATACAAAGACTAGCACACATCTTTCAATCAAGAACTGAAAAACATACATCCATACGATATTTATAGAAATTTCCGACCCACTAGGATTCGAAACCAGCAAGCACCCTTTGAAAGTTTATCCGGCATGGTATTTGTAACATACGCGATATCAAAATATGTACATAATCAATATGCGTGTGAATTTGCCGCACTTAATTATGTGAACAACGCCCATACATCTTGCTACTTCAAACACCTTTCATTAATGTTTTTTATCAAAAATTTTCTCGTCCCTCTTGATACACGTACATTTTTGACGCCCCGTGGGGCCCTACCCCTCCCGGGATCATGGAATACGGGGCCATTAAAATAGCGCTCTACGAGTTCTCAGTAGCTTAGGGCAAAGTACTGAGAAATATTTTAACTCAATTTTACTTTTTAACTTTCAAGAGGTAGATGTAATAAAAGGCGTTTATATATAATTATAGTACCTATGTATTTATTTCTAGAAGTTCTGTTCAACATGTTGTTTCATGTTGACATAACAGCAAAAAAATAATTTAATTTGAATATGAAAATCCAATTAAAAGAAAGAATATAAGTAATTACCTATTATTTTATATACACAATAATATTTTACGACTATTAATGTACTGATACAATAGTCAACCACTCTTTCCACGTCAGTCGGGGACACAGTGTAAAATCTAATTTCAAGTCAGTTCACAGTCGGTGAGTACAATAAAAAGGTAAAGCTATCGTGTGTGGAACTGTGAACGTAATATCGCATAACTCATACAGCAATGCAATTTTATTGTTCCCACGCAATTATACGGTCCGCTACATATCGCTACGTATTCCGCGCGTAGGAACATGTTAGCGGCCCGCTCGAGTTTACTTAGGACCGGACGTAGCTTCTCAAAGTATTGGGAACGTGATTGGGCACGCAGGCTGTTTATTGTGTAAATAAATCTTTAAGAACGTTTTAAGACCTTATACTTTTAGCACATATACGTACTTACTTGTATATTGAATGTATCTTCAATATTCTTCAATAAATAAGTACCTATGAAAAATTTCCTTATCTACTTTGTACAAGGTTAAAAAACGTTATATTTATGTTTAAAGTATCTCAGAGAGAGTATTTTGTCTCTAAACTTACAATCACGTGATTGTACGTTATGGTAGGTACCTTTTAAAATATTATACACACGGAATAAGCGATATTGTATATTATAATGTTGTACATATATAATGTCACATTATAATATTCGTAAACTTTAACTATATTGCAAAAAGATCGAAGTCTGGAAGTTTTAGAACGACTGATAGGGGTTATATGACATCCTATTGGGGAGGTTAAAAAGCAATTTACGGGAAAATATAAGTTTTTTGGTCACAACCCTATTACAACTAAACGAAACCCACATTGGGCAATTCACGAGTTCTGATCGACACATTATTGAAAAGATTTAGTTGAAGGACGAAAAAGGTTTTCAGTACAAAAAGCTACAGCAATGTGTGATAAAGCAAGGTGATAAAACGAAATAGAGTTATAACAGATGTAGTAGTTGAGAGCTTCTGGTGTAGGTACCTAAGCTTTCGTGTCATCGTGTCGTGTATATTGTCTTCCATGTTTCTGCTGGGCTTGCGATACGATATAAAACTTATCCGAGGGCTTTGATGATTGATTCTCGGATATATTTTTGTCGCTATTCCCATCTTAGGTAAAAGTAGTACCTATTAATAAAATCGTAGGTACTAATAACGTCATCACGGCCATCAATATTTTATAGACACGTTGCTTAGAGATTCTTTTTTATTTCTAGTTAAGAAAAAAAAACAAAAAAGCTATGTTTTTGAAAACAAAGCTTTTTTGTTTTTTTTTCTTGTATTATTTGTAATGAATATATTTAAATATCTCTTGGTCTCTCGAATCGTCCACATCTGAATGATTTCCATAATAAGGACGGTGAAGTCTTTCAAGTCTTAGGACGAGGTGATTGCCTTGGTCGCCGTCAAATCTAATTTGTTGTTAGTACACTGTGATTGTGATGATGATAAAGAAAATTTCTAAGATTAAAAGGATACCTAATATGGACTGGACTAGAATCCTTCTGTGTAATATTGTTATTTCATGATGGAGTGTATAAATTCAGAAAAGCAATTGTTAGTCAAGTTTTTCATAAAAATCGCATATCTCAATATCTTTGCTATAAAGCCTATGAATGTACAGTACACTCGTACATTTACAAGTGTGCTAAGACCTGCTGGATTTAACAGCGCCTCGAAAATAGAGCGGAACTGTTCAAACATAGCTATGATTGGTGTTAGCCGTGTTGGGGCTCAAATCCGGCGTTCGCCAATTTATATGCCATCGCACGGCTCAGCCAGAGATCCTGTTTGCGCATCCCGTTACTACCCGCAATCATTATTCCAGTGGTATGTTTTGACGTGACAACGTCTTATAAATTGGTTTGCCGGGAGGCACTTCAAGAAACTGCGTTAGTAAGCTCCGCTCACGTTCCTTGGTAACAGTGTACAGAAAATGGTACAGCGCCATCTATGGTTAAGTAGAGTAACTAGTTTGTTACCTCACTTAGTTGTGACTAATGGTTAATGGTCTAACGGTTAGCAGCGCTAGATGGCGGATGGTGTTACAATGTTTTAAATATAATTCTTTGTATACGTTTACCCCATGAAGATACGGGAACGCAGGGTCAACTTCACAAATAACCACAACTGCTTGCAAACCCAAAATAGCAGTTTATTATAAAACCAAAGAAGTCGACACATTGCCCTTTAAAATTTTTCTCTTATATAAACTCCACGTTACACTCGTTAGCGCGTTTCACAAATTGGTACAATGCCATCTTGTTTACAAGTGAGGAACTATTTAACAAAAATAAAACATTAAACTTAAATTGCTTCCGCCTTCACATGACGGTTAGACAGTATAAATAAATGTTTTAAATTGTTACTATTATTTCATCCTTCTTCCTACTATACGAATGAATATTCACATTAAAATTATTTTACCACTTAAAGTCGTTGTCACGTAAAACTTTCGCCCGTATACCGACGTTACAGGCAACCAATTTTTTTTACGCATATTTAAATATTTATACGATTTTAATCGATCAATCTAAGCTCCTACATGTTTAACTTAATTTAAATATATCGTAATCATTTTGGTAAAATTAATGAATTAATAAGGTTCTAGGGTTCTTAGAAAGTGCAGCGTAGTACGTTAAGTGAAAAGTATGAAAAATGTAGAGTAGGTAGCTTTTAGGTTACTTTCCAAAGGTTCTTCCGATAACTGACTATAGAAAATGTTATCTTGCTTTTGCTGTACTAATTGAAAATGAAAACGATACCTATTATGTCAATGGAAGTAATATGTGTATACAGATAGAATGCTGGCGATAGAAAATTTGTTTATAACTTTTATAACCTAGGAAACAAATTCAAAGGCGGTTGCTAGAAATATGTAAATAGACAACGGAATAAACATTTATGTTATATGGTAAATAGACCCTTTTTACATATAAGTTATAAATACAACTTAAAGATGAAACAGTCTTCGTAAAGTTATTTTGTTTCCTTCATAGTTCGTAAATACAAAAGGGCGAAGAATACTTTAAGAGTTTTGTTCAACACGAAAAATAGCTTAGCTCTTTAAAAGTTTAGCAAAAGCCGCAATTCGGAATAATTTACGAAAATATTCTCGATTCAGGTATTAAATACTTCGAGTTAGTAAAAGAATATCTCTTTGTGAAGTAGCTGAACTGAATCGAAATACCTACCGAATTGTTACGAGAAGTTTGTTGGCGGGCGTCGGCGGCACGGCGCGGCGGCGCGGCGGTTTCACGGCTCTCGTTATAAATTAATTAGGAATCACCTCAGCCTCACCTACCGAATAACTGAATTTCAAGTAAAGTACATAAAGCGAGCTCAAATTTGTTGACTAACTACAGTTGTTGCGGAATACTTTGAGCAACAATGCGTAGCTACAAACAAACGGGCATATTAATAAGGTGGTATTAGAGCTCGCTTCGAATCGATAATGTTTCTTGTCTAAGTTATATCTATAGTTTGTGGAAATAAATGTGGACCATGGACATCAATAGCAACAAAAGCATCACTTATGCGTTGTCGACAAAGAAAGGAAGAAGAGAAAAGTGGGAAAAAATTTAATAATTCCCAAAATACCATTGGAATATTAATAAATTGTCTGCACAAGTAGATCTATCTCACTGTCACAGACGAATGAAACGAATAAACCGTTTCATTTCGTTTTAAAATTGTTCGTACGATTAAGATTGTACGTTTCAATAAGGACAATACTGTTTGACGAGAGATACTTCCCAAAATGTTAAATTGGAAAATGTGAACATAATTTCTAACAGACAGGTACGTTATTATCACAACATTCTCGAGATACTAAGACCGTGAAATATCAGTTACTATTTGAGGAGGAATATTTGCGGCGCCGCCAACACAGGGATGTAATTTCACGAGGGATTGATCAAAAACGACGTTAACGGTTACGCGTCATGTAAAAGTATATTTGCACATTCACGCTTCAGCCACCGGGGTAATCACACCAGCAATCATCTTTTCCTGATTGATTCCTGATTAAAGACCCATGTTAGGATACAACTAAGAATATACAACAATTCCGCAAATGAGAACTTGGTCCTACTGAATAATATTGTGGACTCAACGCCTTATTATTAACGTAATGTATTTTCTTCATCGATTGTTGAATTCAAAATACCTAATGGATTAAGATAGGTATAGAATATGATGTGCTAGGTAAATAATTAAGATATTAAAACGATCGAAGGCTCTTGCAAAAACTACAGGCTAAAGCATCGATCTGTCTAGAAATTGCAGGGAATGCGAAAAGTTTTAAATAAGTAACTTATTCAGTGACATTTGTTTCACATTAAAAGTGAAGGAAAGCACGAAATTGAACTCCGCAGTAAAAGCATTTGTTTCCGATGATCAGTTTGGTTCATTCCCATTACTATTAGATTTTTTATAGCCTGAAACCTGTTACCTTAGCGAATGAACCATCAATATTAGCAACGTGCTTGGCAAAATTTTAAAAATATTTTTGTGAACTCTCCACATTGTCAACATCTTAAATTTTCCTTTCATACGTAATTCACATTAAGAATTACCTATAGCATCCGTGACGCTTTTCCGTATAATTTTATCATTTAATAAAACTCAAGTAGTTAAGGCTCACGACACCAAATCAGTCGATGGAAAATTGAACTTCACTAAATCCGACTATTGAAAACCCATTCGCTTAATACTGGACCCCAGTATCCTACCTACTTTGATGTTTTAAATATCTAGATTGAGCGTCGCCCTACAATGAAAACAAAAAAAACAAGGCAACAATATCAAGCATCTGTGCGTGCAGGCGATGTTTTACCCGTTCATCTATTGTCTATGTGTGCGTAATGATATAAAAATTACTAACAGTTAGCCACAATTTTTTGACACTTTTACGCGGAGTCGATGATCCATCTAGATATTTAAAACATCTTTGCCTACCTACCTAGTAGAGTACCTGTGGGATGCAATGACGGATCAGCAGGCCGTAGGTACGCCCGGGAGTGGTAACCCGTGTTCACTCGGCTTTGCTTTAACACCAACTGTACAGCTTATTTTAAGCTACCGGCTGGAATATTCCGCCAGAGCAGTTCACAAAGTGAATTTGTTATGTTCTTAAGTGCGAAGCGTACATTTTTCAAACTATAGAATGTTTTTAAATCGGTGTTCTTTTTTATATAAATAATAAAATTCGCTTTACAATATAGGTGTGTTAAAGTGAAATTATATTGACTAACATGAAATCTCAAAAACTGCTTGTCCTGTGAAGATGATACTCGTATTAGGCAGAGAGGTAGTGCCAAAGACTTCCGTTCAGATTGAACCTTATCCCTAAAGGGGTTAAAATGTTAAATGAACGGAAAAGTTTGTTTTTCAATCGCAATAAATCATTTTTGTATTGTAATTGGGTTAATTTGAATATAATCATCAATAGGTATCTACATAACTCTTCCATTACTGAGTGGCTGACTGACAAACAATAGCTAAACGGCTGAAACATAATTTCCACGCGGGAGACAGTTAGTACTTACTATATTATATAATATATAAGAAAAGCGTAGCATATACTACAGCAGTTAACGACGTTTATGGGAGCTCACAACTTGCCTGCTCGTAAGAGTCACTACGTAATAGCACAGCTGAACACAAGTGTACCTTATTATTAATCCTTACCAGACGAAGTAAGGAGTACTTTAGAGCAGAGCTTAAGATACGTCCCAGATAAATGAGATAGGTATTAAAACAATTTATAATATAGCTTACTGTTGAGAAACGTTCTTGTTACTAAATACAGATTTCCAGGTTGCCTGATTCCCAGTTTTGTGATTGACATGAGCAATGAATATACAAGTAAGTGGAATAAAAATTGGGACATCTTATCTGGCGGCGCTGGACATACATGCATCTTTAAAACCAACTAACATGCCAAGTATTCTATGGCAACAAATTCTATGGTTGGCCTCTAGGTCAAAGTCAGCATCTTTGGCGTCCTTCCAGATATCTCAAACCAAGGCCACTTTTTGCAGTTGACTAGATATACGAAGGCCATGTTCTTATTATGGTGTTCATGACTGCCAAAAATCGTACCCTTGAACTATGAACTAATGTGAATAAATCATGGAAAAATCTCGTTTTCTTGGCTTGGATCTCTTCTTAGC
The DNA here is from genome assembly GCA_905404135.1 of Hesperia comma. Classification (NCBI taxonomy): domain Eukaryota; kingdom Metazoa; phylum Arthropoda; class Insecta; order Lepidoptera; family Hesperiidae; genus Hesperia; species Hesperia comma. The sequence continues at coordinate 4,379,263 of FR990021.1, read as the reverse complement.
CTAGAAAGTCAACTACGGAAAATTTGCCAATAATGTAAAACAGAGAGCGTTTTGTATAAAGTAACCAGATAATCCCATTTTAATTTAAACTCACTAAGTATATCTATTTATAAGATTCAGAGGCCATTGCGATGACACGTGCCAATAAAGATAATAAAGAAAGGCGCACATAGGTAAGTGTTTTACGGCTGTCTGCCTAAAAGGAATAAGACTAAGTAATCTAAAGCTACGCTAGTGGGTCCGAGGGATAATCTTTGTTTCTAGGGTAATCCGTAAATAAAAAAACACAATCCTTATAAAATCATTCTGTCACGTTGCTGTTTGGGTGCGGATCTACGGAACGAACAAGATGGAAGCTGGTACACGTGTAATAATAAAATAATCTTTAGATTAAACCTAACTACAATAAAGCGAATAGGAATTTGACCGGTTTTTATTACCTATTATAACATATTTTGACAACAATGATATATTTATTGATAAACATAATTAAACGCAAAAAGCCTATGGTTTTTGTCAATACAGCGATCGACTAAGATTAGCAGCTAGTGCCGAAACGCTTCCATGGTTTTGAGGGCACGTTAAGCACGTCGTTTGTTATTGTCAAATAGCACTTAAGTCAATTTGGGGCCATCGGTGGCGTAAAAACCTCGACCGATTGGTTGACCACTAACCCCTTCACCAATCAGCGTTAAAGTATGAAGTTTCTTCATTAAGGAGAGAGATCTGTCCCTTCGAGGTGATCTTTAATAGGTTAATGCCACATCATAAGATTTAGCAGAACTATATTACATTTCATGACGGTCTCCATCCAATGTAACAACATGATTTAATCCAATACAAACCAGCTTTAAATAATGCTTAAAAAATAAAGACCTTTCATTTATGTGGAGGTTTATCAAAAGCAAGCATTAATAAACCGCGAATAAATAATTCACGGTACACTTTGAACATAATCCTGTTGTATTTTCGCGTCATAAGCGCCGCGGTGTCGTCAGGTTTCACCCCTGAGCGGCTGCAGGCGCGAATCGCGTTGGATCTCGTTCCAAAAATTCGTTTAATCGAAATGAGGAATATTGCGAAAAAAATCTAATAAAAACAGCGGGGAAGGAGCGCTCGGAAATTGGAATCTTGACACCCAGTAGGCAGCGATGAGCCTGCAACACCTGAGACAATTACACCCGCCGAATAAATCGAATGAAACGTTCCAATGACAAGCCGAATTTATACAAAGGACTGATCAACATTATTTTCTTTTACATCTAGTCTACTGGAAATATAAACAGGGTCCCTCACTCACCAGAATTCAATTTATCGCGGGTGACTGGACTAAAATGAGACATCACAAATACTCTCGATATCACCATAAACGTTTGTCTGTTTCATAAATGTCTACTTTGACCAGACACGAACCCAGAACTCCTCGCTTTTCAGGTAGGTTTGTTTGACTTATTTGTATATTTTTACAAAATCTGGTCAAATGAGAATTGGATCAGCATATCCTCCTAGGTTTATTTTATTGTCGGTAGTCCTACGTCGCAGATTTGTACCACCGAGCGATATGAAACGTAATTATTTGGTCAATAATAAAGTAGATGATAGATTTAAATCATTTTAAAACTTTTCCTTTTTAGCAATAGCAGTTGAAGAACACGCATTGTGTGAAAATTTCATCTCTCTATCTTCTTACGTTCAAGAGATAGAACCCATCATGTTCCATTTGTCATTCTTTGGATACAAAACATAAAACAACATCAGTTGGTATATTACCGCATTCATTTTTCAATGGGTATTCAATCCGCACTCACAACGTGATGTATAGGAGAGTTGATCTTTCACTGGCTCGCATTTTTACCTTCATTTCCATTGGTTTTCAGCAACGAATATTGAATGAGCACTCGACAGTCATTGCTCGAAATGTCTGTCACTCTGGTTCGAATTTACAACTGGCATTCGACGACACGTCTATCTTCGCTAGCAAGTGTCGGTATTTAAATAATTGTGCCTTTCCAAAAAATAGTAAAGATGGAAAATGTGCGATAGAACGTCATTGAAGACTGATGATTGATCGAAGATTCCGATGACTTTATTTCAGCCAATTAATCATAGACGTTAGCATAATAATGAGCCGTGTTAGATAGTTAGTGTCATGAAATAATTACGGCACAGTTTAAAGAGAGGGGGCCAAGAAAATGCTACGTCTTGTGACACTCAGGGGGTCTTTGTGAAATCACGTATTTATATGTAGGAACGAATTTATATGTATATTCTTATATGAGATATGAGATATTATTAATTTGTGTGATTGTCATGCAATATTTTAGTAACTCTCTGATATTTGATGGTACGTTCATACGTAGCGGAGATGACTTTATACCTTGTAAAATAAACAATCTAACCGCCGGCACCGTACCGTAAGTAAACTAAGTAATGAATTTGTAATGAACAATCTCGATCATAAGTCTCGTGCTCAAGACTATGTATGGCAAACCATATGCACAACAAACTTGCGTTGCTTCAATGTTGCTGATAATATCCTGCAAGTGATGGGTTTCCTTGAACTCGATATAAATTACGTTCAGGTTTACTGTAGTTTTATGATAACATCCTTACATAAAATATACATAAGTTTACTTAGTAAGAGCTTTAGAAGGGACAATAATAATTATATTATTTACCAGATAACCAGATACCTAGTAAAGGTATGTATTGTTTGATATGATGATGTGAGTAGACTGAAGGACTACCAAATTATTTGAGGAATCATATTAGCAGTGTCTCGTAAATGTACGTGGTATTAGTAGAATTTTGTACAAAAATCTTGGAAAATGTTTTGGGAATATTATTTTGTCTGCTGTATAGGACTAATGTTCCTTTGATTTTCCAATTTAGCGGATTAGAACGCACCAATGACTTCCACATAAATGCATGGTGCCATTATGTCTGTCTTCATGTGGGACACAAGTACTAGCTGCCCCCGGAATTGTTATTTCCTTTCAGTCCTAAAATAATAATCCAGTACGCGCTGCACAGAATGTCTTATTTATGTAGTGAGTCCCAAAATTTGCGCTCGTACCTTCTAAATATCACATCACATCACATTACAGGTAGTTTCGTTTTTGTCTTGTTATCTCCTTACTTCAATAACACTTTCTTTTACAATAAAACTTGAATAATAACGCTTTCTACACTAGTAAGAAGAACGGAGAATCTAAGCCATATCTTAGTAAATAGGAGAGCTACCAGGCGATACGGTCATTTAAAATTGAATATCCGATCTCGACTACTAGTAGTCCGTGACCGTAACCGGATAAAAACAATTATATTATCCCTCCGGTAGATGTCATCAGTCGCTTCGGAAAATTAAATTATGGTTCTCAATATCAAATGGGATTAATCTCTCATGCATGTCATCTCGTTCCCTTGCTCACTTGCATCCATTTATTGGATTATGACTTCGTAATCGTCGCATATCGTCGTCGGTTGAAAGAATCTTTGTTTTTTTCGAACGGTTATTCTCTTGTCCATTACGTACCTACCTAAGCTACGAAGATGGGTTTTTAATAGAATTAAGGAAGCAAACGTGCATGCAGCACCACCCTTCCGCTGCCGCCCATGATAACTGTAACCGATCTAGAATAAGACTCAGTTTAGGGACTGGGGTGTTTATTCCAGTTAACGGTGTTAAAATATTAGTTGCTAAGTTTGTTAGTAATAGTGCAGATAGTAATTTTTATTATGAATCTCATTATAATTCGGTCACAGATGAGCTGCCCCTGAGGAATGAGATGGTCGCCTTTAAAAAAGTGAAACTAGGTCCACTCCACATGGGTATAAAAAATATATCCGAAATAATTTGATTGATTAATTAATTGATTTTAAATAGTCGATTATCACCCACTTCAAGTTGTAGGAAAACACCAACGTGACGGGAAAGTTTGAAACCCAGAAATGTATTTTAATTCATAACATAATTTGTAAGCGTCAGAACAATGCCCGTAAAATGAGTTGATGAATGCCGAGCCTTTTAATTCCCGCACGGGCTTTTAATTTGTGTTTTGGTTTACGATGGCTTATTACAACGTTTTACATCGGTACATAAGAAAAGTCAATTCATAAAAATATCGGTGACTTAGTGTTTAGGATTCCGTTGAGTTATTTCTATTATTATACTTAAGCTTTGTGGTTCCCAAAGTGCAACTATGGAACAACCATCATTCATACACAAAGACCCGGTATGAAGTAGCGTCTTTATCAGAGACAGGTAACGACAGCTCCTATGTCAGCCCTTAAGGGGGTTGGTTTTTGAAAAAAAAGTAGCTTATATATGACCATGAGTCTTCAACTATTTTAATTCCGAATTCCATCCAGAATAGGCCGGTGGTATAGCCGTGAAAGCGTTACAGACAGACGCACTCTCGCATTTATAATAGTATGGATTCTAAATTCTAACCTAATTCATCTACAAAGTCAGCTATGAGGTTCAAAAATGCGAAATGTCGCAGGAATATTTCAAACTTAATGGTCCTAAATAGTGGCACAAAATCAAATGAAAACAACTATACAATCCTCGATTAGTCATACGAGTATTTAATCATTTCGTACGGAAATCGCGATGCACGAGTCTGTATCGCACTAGGTTTGTATACACGCAGCCGATAAAATCGTTTATATGTACTAAATTGAGTCACTCAACTTGAGTGGCCGACCAATAAATATTTCATAGAACTATCAAACACACTTACGCATTTATAATATTAGTATGGATTGCATTCAGCTAAAGCGGCATTGTATTGATAACCAAGCCCATTTACGCTAAGTTATTAGACCAAATAAACTTGGGAGCGTATCTAACAAGACTAACAGTACCTATGTGATCTCCCACAAATGTAGCAAGGTTGCAGGGGCCGGTATTAGTTAAAACAATTGATAAAATTTGGTGTGCGCTCTCAAATATTTAGCGTTATAAATAATTCATAGGCAGTGACCCTCAGGCTCGTTAACGAACGCGTGATCTAATGAAACAGTGATTCGGCACCGGCAACGCTATCTGATTTAGCGGAATTCATTTCCACTTATAAGCAGGCCGGCCCCAAATGAATTACATATTATTTGTTTGCTTTCGTTAACATTGTACATATCTACAGTTGAGTGAATTTGTAGCCTTGATTCAATCGGTTAATGTATCGATTCTTGATTACGTTTCGTGTTAGAGTCGACAGACCGCATGGAATTGTAGCACAATTTTGTAGAATCCCTAATACTATTGGATTATATTTGATTTGATTATTACTCTGATGAATTAAGGTTGCCTTTTGAATATTTAATGAAAGCATCACTTACTTTTCGATCGGCTTAGCGTTAGTGATATGAGTGACAATGTTGTGTGTGACAGGCCCAGCTATCTAGATGACTGACTTTCTCAAATCCATAATTTAAAAGTTAGAAAAGGCGTTTCTAAGTTTACAAAAGGCGTATTATTTAGAGCAATATTTATAACTCTAGTAATTACTCTAATAAAGTCAACATCCAAATCAAATCAATGAGAAAGCCTAGAGCATATTCCACCACGTTGCGCCCAATTAAGTATTTATTATATTCCCAAATATTGCCTTTATTTAAAAAGGCTAGAGCATAAAAAATCTTGAAAGACGAGTTTCCAGTGAATTCTATTTATAAACTCTTAAGTAACAATAAAGCAATTTTGCCATAAACTTTCTCCACAAGAAATTCGAAACAAAAGAGTAAACGGATTATCGTTTATTCGTACAAACAATGAAAGAAAGTATTTTAAATTCAGAATGGAAAGCCCAGTTAATGTAGATTGGAATAGATAGATATAACATCTTGTTCTTACGAAGATCGATCATAATAGGCACAATCGTAATCTCCGCTAATGGCGGGCGAGCCTAGCTGCATTTGCCAGATAGGCATTACTTGCTAATCGCGATAACTTGTCCTTTTACGAGTAATTCCAGTAGCCATAATAATTATCCTGTTCTTTTTATAGCTACGAAGTTGGCGTTTATAATAATTATTATGTCAATTAAGTTGTTATCTGAAGCGCTTATCGCATCGGATTGCGTTAATCCTAAGTGATCGACCGAGTTAACACACAGTGGGTGCGTACAGTAATTGGGCGGGTGGCTAAGCAAAATTTCTTGAGCTCACCGTGCTTCAGAGGGCACGTAATGCCGTCGGTCCCTGTTATCATGAGTAAAGTCGTTAAATCATGTCAGAAGATTTCGGGTGGCATTAAATTTTTCCATAGCTGATAGACCACTAACCGCTCCACCAACTCACACGGGAGCAGCGTTGTGAGAATGTTCTATACCTCCTCAGTTCTAAAGAGAAACCTGGGCTGTGTAGTAGGCAATTAATCAATTGGAGTAGGTAAATCATAACCTTATTATTTAATACACATTAGACACTTGTTTCCCTGCAGACTGTACAAAATTTTGCAGCGAACAATAGAATTTCTGTATGTACTTTTAAGTGGTCCGTTTAGCCCAAAGAAAAAAATTAAATTAAATCAAAGGACAAAAACGTCCCATGGGACGTTTTTTGAGTGGGACGTTTTGCCCAAAGCCTCACTAAATAAAATGTAACCTCAATCTGACTATAATATATTAGTGAGAACTTCAGCCAAATAATCAATAGGAAATCCAAATAGGACCAAATATTAACGACAGAGTGAATGAGGATATGGGTTATTGAGTGTAGTGGTTCTATGTAGCTATAATTAAATGTTTACTGAATAAGTACCACGTAGCCTCTCCTTAGGATTATATTACCGCCCGGCGGCCATAATAATATTCAAGAAGCAATCTCTGTTAGGTATTATCTGTGTTCCCTAAAGGATAATCTCTTAAAGGTACAAACCCTTTACCACGTATCCACACCCTCACGCTTACATATTAAAATTAATTACTTCTCTTAAGATGATCGTACATTAGATGCGTCGCTCAAACAATATTGTTTATTATAAATATCAGTTATCAACTGACACCTGTCGCACTTGATAACTTTATCTTATAACATCGGTTCGATTACCGACCGGCAGAATAGCGGTGTGTTTTTTCTTGGTTAAATTCTAATTTGAGCCACACTGTCTCCCCAACCCTGTATGAAATAATGCGTATAGGTACTCAGTTACAGTATTACAGTAGTAAATACTTGTCTCTTTAGAGTGAAAAATAAAAGACGTTTTAATATAATCTGTTTTATGCTAAATTACAAGGCACACTGGGGATTTTGCGAAGTTTGACTTTCTGAGCACTTATTGCAGAAATCCACAATGACCTAACTTGACTAACTGTATTATTATGCACTCCGTTTTCTGTTAACAATTTATGCGGAATCCCTGCCACATTGCCGCATCACGTCCCCGAAAACTGGAGAAGCGACCTGCCAAAGCAAATGTAGCTGCTGGAATTTATATTATGCTATAAACTAGTGCACCGGCCTTTTGGCAAGGACAATGCATCCATCCCAAGTAGCTTTCCTTTGTACACAAGCCATATTTAAGTTCCGAGTGTACATTTCGCCTTGATCTATTTTGTTCTCTATTGAAGAATCGCCTCATTGTTTTCCCCTCTGTATTTCGAAACTTTTAGAAGAGAAAAACAAAGTGAAACAAGAAAATGAACGGAAGAAAAAATGCAATAAGGATTGTTCGTTGTGAGTATTTGTTCACGGTTTTGACAATTACATAATAGCTGATGGTGATAATTTGTTTTCTTATATGGGCGCTTTTAGTGTCATGCGGATTTGCTCACGCACGCGGGATTGCTCCTTGTTCAGAGTGAATAGAATAGGGAATGGCAGTGGAACAAAATAAACGTTAAACACTTTCCGTTTGGTACAGACGATTTTATTTCGTAGTTTCTTTTAAACCTTTTAAAGCTGACTTATCGGATACTGAAAATCAAATGATTGTCATGTGTAGGTTTTATCTACAAGTGGTATCAAAGCACTGAACAATTCTCAGTGATGTACTTATAGAATTTTGCGAAAATAGACGTTACTCGTATTAAAAAATATATGCTGGGGTCTGTCTTCATTATTCGTGACTATAGAGGACCGTCCGATGATCACCTTAGTCAGCCTTGACGCAGCATTCAGATTACGGTGAAGTTAAGAGCAAAATGTCAAAACAAATTAAATTTCAAGTCCGTGATGATAACCGTTGAGCAAAGGAACCTTTGAAGCCAAACCTGAGGGAAATATCACATCATGCTTAGATATTTATGTAAGGGGGGTTCAATCAAATTTCGATTTTAATAAAAAATACACATGAATAAGTATTACATTTTAAGAAGCACAAGCTACAATACGCTTGTTATGTTTCAATTCATCGTGGGACGTGGTTCAATTTACGTAGATAAAAACTTTACGTGAAATGTTACAAAAATATGTAAATTTTGGCGCCAAGTGTGTTGTTTTAAATTTTTTTGCATACATAATATTGTGGTGCGCGGCACAACTCGCAAAACGAAACAATTTTCAGATTTTACAAAATTTTCTTTTAACTGTATTATATTTTAGGTTGCTGATGTACTTTACGTGTTAGATTAGACTAGAATTTACAATAGAATTTACAAGTTAGAATTGAAAGCGCTAAGAATATGTGTTATCATCAATACAAACATAATAATATTTTTAAAACTGACAGGGTTTAATAATTTTTCCCTCTAGACACCCAGAAAGGAGAACAGATAAATTGAGTTTTCTTTAGTAGCAATTAATATTTCAGTTTATTAGGTATTTTTAGGAATTATTAAGTATATAAGTTGAACATAATTGAAAGGAGGTATTATTCGCGATACTTCTATATAAATATAGATGATATCGTATTACTTTTGAACAACTTGATCTATTGAGGTCGCGATCCGTTGTACTGTGAATAATATTTTAGCTGTAACAAGACTATAAAATAGACGGTTGTACTTATAAGATATATTTCTATAAGTGGAGGCTTAGTCAAGGTATCAAGAATTATTTTATTGATGAACTACTGAAGAACCAAAAAAGTCTATGTAGATCTTCTTTTGGCATTTGCAAAAGAAAATCTAATCAAAATCAAATGCAATAACGTTTACTATGCCACCGCATCGATAGCTGTATTATCCATAGTAAATCTTGACAACAGTGGCACCGTATTGTAATCGTCAATATGAACTACGAAAAGACAACTCAAACGCTAAAAACATTAAAATCGTTATATCCGGTTAAAAGAAGTTCAATGAAATATGTAGAGTACCTACGTATGTATACTTACATAGAAGATAAAGATTAGCTTAAAGGCCGAGGAAACAATTTTATTAGCTATTTATGATATCCGTATTCATTTGGTTCAAACTACATATACGTACTTATTATGTTCTAAAACCCTCCATTATGAATTGCGATGAAGATGATAATGATACATGCATGACTTTCTACATTCTATAGTGTAAGTATGTGCCGTATTTGTTTGCCTTTAACTTTCAATGTTTGTATATTTGTTCAGGTAAAATCTTGCAAACTGAATTAGTACCACTTTCTCCTTACTCTACGTACCAACCTATTTTAAATTTTGCATATTGTAGTACATAGTTCCGGTTATTTTATGTCATAATTTTATAACAAGCATGGCCGGATCCTACGCTCATGATTTGACTCCAGACAAGGAAACCATTTAAAGTTCAACAGACAACGGCAGTGACTAAAATAATATTTGCATTTATAAAAGCGTAGTTTTAGTTTTTCAAGCTACATTCATCATTCTTCATAGTAGAAAATGCGAGAAGGTCGTAATTCCTGTCACTATATTTAATTTTCTATTCAATACAAGGTAAATAGAAATGTTATAATAAGAAACAACCTATCTATTCTAAAAGCTAAAATTTTCATTTGGACTTCAAGTAAGTTCGTCATAGAGCCACATCCGCGAATATCAGAGCGCGGTTCAACAAAGACCATTTCACACTTTCACACAGCGGCGTTAGTAAAAGCATATTTATGTAATTCAACCTTATAACCCACTAAACTGCAAACATAATACGTAGTGCGTGAACAGCGTGAATGAAAACACCAACTACTTTTGCTGCTAATGCGATCTTATGCGGTTGTAGTAAAGTACAAAATGTGTTTTTATAATTACAGTTTTAGTGCACAACGCTCGAGTGCGGTACTTCTTTGTAGAATATAAATGTGCAAGTTATCTGTAGTTATCTAATGCTTGCTCCACAATCCACATATTGGTGAATTAAGCGTTTGTTAGTCGTGTCATGGTCAGATTAAATTACGTCATTCATTCAGATTTTTTTAATAAACAGGTTTAGTATAGCCTAAGGCAAATCCGAATCGTTATTTACATAAATATTGATAAGAAGGATTTGTATGGTTTTTACGAATAAACTCAAAAACTAGTAACAGTAACACATGTACTATAATAAATGTAATTTCTCTTATCATTGATGTAATATGCCGTGCGAAGCCAGGGTAGGTCGCTTGTACTGAGTAAAAAAGATCCTTTGTAGGACATAGTTATTATACTAACACGCAACTGTAGCTGTCTGTAAATATTGAATAATATTGAAATGTGTAGGACGAGTTTAATTTTGAAATGCGTTCACATGTATTTGGTACTTACATTTATTTCAAGTATACTTAATTAAAATTCGGTCGGCAATTCCGGTTCATTATGCAGTCGCATTCGCGTAAAGGTATAAAACTATAAATTACCAATTTTCGGAAATTTTCATTTATTTGGACTGTACCTACCTACATACATTCTCATTTCTCGTCAAATTTCATGATTCTAGGTTTACGGTAAGAGCCCTATAGGTTTTGATTACCTCGCGAGCGTCAGAATAATGTGACGTAAACGGAGCATAAGCAGCAATATCTTTTGATTGTGTTGACTCAGAAATTTGATTTTTTCTCTGCTCCAAGGGAATTCATACCTACTCGGGGTACATATTTCATATTTATTTCAGGTTGATACCTGAAAGAAAGAGTCTTGAATGACAGCTAGACGGAATATAGGCGTGCTAAGAGGCTTATTGATAATTCGGAATTGATTGAAATCAATTTTCAAATCTTCGAGCATTGGTCAGAGTTGTCAGCCTCTTAGTATTCTACAAGATACATTTCGGACAGTGGGCACAGGAATTGCATGACTTAATTCCTCCTTGCCTGTTCTACCAATGAACATCTCGATGCACTTGTCCATTTTCAAATCAGAAGTGAATAGGCTGCTACTAAGTTAATCCACTCTACTACCCATGACTAAACAACTTACTATCATGTGGGATCGTAGCAAGCATTTAACTTAGGTATAAGAATTTTTTTTAAGGATTCCGTTTTTCCCTTATATTTATGGAACCCTAATAAATACGTATATACCACCAAAATTAACGCACGTACGAACAGAAGCACGTACTGTAATGAAATATCTGCGCGCATAGCTGCCACGGCTCACGTGTTCAGCGGAGCTTCTGGAATTCCCAATAGAAGATATTTACACAAATACAGATCGACTTTGTTTATCAACATTCCGCCGCGTAGACAGAATACGATAGATGTATTATCATATTCCGTTTCGCTCACACACAAAAGGAATTTTCATATATTTCTATTATTCCTTTTGTTTGTTACTTCTGAAATAATACGAGGAAATACGAGGAAGCATGTTTTGAAAGGGCATTTAACAGTTTCACTGCTATAGGAACGTTGTTAGACTAGTATTATTTTGATACGTAGGTATAGTATAATTACAAAAAATATATACCTAACTATCTATTGTTATCAATAATAAAAAATATTTTAGAAGTGAAAATGAAACGTAAGTTTACGCTACAAGTAAAGCACCCCTGAATCTCGAAATCTATTCGACCTGTGAATATGAAACGCATGGATACGCTAATATTTATGCTAAATACAAACGTCTTGGCTCTAAGCTCTAACTCAACTGTTGATACAAGTATGCTTAATCTGGTACATACCTAGCCTACTACCTAGGCACCACTACTCTCGCAACACAATCGAGTAACAGGTGAGACAGTAGCTGGGATTCTGATGGAGTCGTCTCGATATTAGCGCGCATTCCGCCCGCCAACCATTTACCTTCTGGCGGAATACCACGAATTGTTTCTCTAATCAGCCATACCAACTTGCGCATAAATTAGTCAGTTTGAGGTACACTAGATACACATTTACATCTAAAATATAAATTAATTGAACAAAACTTGCCCTTAAATAATACAAAGTTTTACGAATTTCAAATTATGTTAACAGTCACTGTTTCGGGAAGTTGTTTTGCTAAAGGAACAAATTACTAGGAAATATCGTTTCCTATTACTATTTAACAATATTGTTATAAAGAAAACCAAACAATTTACATTACCTATTTATAATTAAAGTTGTAAAATTAAATTATTGTATACATTATCTATATTGAGTTGTTTTAGTTTTAAAAACAATCCTTTGTATTCTAAAAACTTAATTAGATATAAAGGGTTTTTCCCGTTGGCTCCCATTCCCGTTCACACCCGTCCCACTAGACCCCGAAAACGATTATGTAATTTGATTTATAGTTTGTGAGTACTTTTGCCTTCTTTTTTCAACATGTACAGTCGATAGAAAAAGTTCTTAAAAGTAAAATAATGCTTTCAGCAGGGCAGTAGCTACCGTCGTATCAGCCGTATCAATGATACGGAGTCCCGGGCCCACAACGTGTGTAAGCAAAAATTAGTAAAATGTTATCCACAATGTCACTTAAACTCGTAGTTCCCGGGAAAAAAACATCAATACTAATAATAATTTCTTTATTAACGCAAAAGAACCTAAAACAATGATCTTTAAGAATTTTATCTTTTACTTACCTATCTTTCTATCTGTCTGTGACTTAATTACTTTTTTTGTTTTTAATTTAGCAAATTATTAAGAAGGTATATGAAAATAAGACTGATTTTGCATTTTAATTTTTATTACATGTTTTTATACCACTTATTTGTTTATTACATTTAATTACCTTTATTATTAACTACTTTTATTTTACTCCTAATTCTTTTAGTAAATAACGACACACAAATAGCCTCATTCTCTAAGATTCCGTCTCGTTGCTTCCATAACACCCAGATCAAGAACCAGACCAAACCCAGGTTACTTAGAAGGGCAATTCAAGTTATCCAATCAAGTCCAGCACGGTTCAATTTTTACTTTAAGACTTTTTCTTATAACTGTACTTTTAAGCAATGTTTAATTTTATTTGACGTTATCAGTAAAATCGGAATTTGGGGTATAGTGGGACGGGTGAGAATGGGAATCGGAGTCAACGGGAAAAACCCGATATAAATGTGCTTAGCAAAGGAAATGATTAAATATTACATGTAAGTATTCTAATGGCAGGTAGAACTATAGATGATCTAATCGATATTCGTAAAAAATATCCACGTTAAACTAAAAGTTTCAAATTATACATCATTTTAACTGTAGTTACCTGAGCACATTGAGCAACAAAGTCTTAGTTAAATTAATCAAACAGTGTAATACAATAATAGATACATATGTTATAAGAGAAGTGTATAATAATAAAGTGTATAATACTTTTTGTTACCTACTTACAAACGGGAAGCGGTATCTGCAATCCGTTCAAAGCGTACGCACTTCAATTAGTCGCCACTCCGCCAATAGATATTTATCATTGATTCGAATCTAACTGAGATCAACAGTTACGCATCCATATTGATCTCTACTTCTCTACATGATTATATATGACGCAGCATTTTTTTTTTCTGACCAGAAGAAATGGAATTGGTCTACCCTCCGGACAACGGGGGAGGGAGGTGGTGAATGCTCATGCATACCAGAGCAGCCGGCTGCTCTGGTGATGTGGGACTCACGACAAGCATACGCTTGTATAACCTACGTGCCTTACCCACTAAACACCACCTGAGGTTGGCTTTGGTCTTATGACCTCTAAGCCTTCATCGGTACGACCCCGATTGGAGAGTCGGGGCGCTAGCGGGGCTCCCTAAGGAGCTACCGCATGAAAAACATTAATTAATTGGAGAAAAGTTTGCGCTCACAACAGGTTGAGCGCTATCGAAGGCGTTGGGGTCTGATTCTTTAGAGGCTGATAGGAGCCATTCTAAGTCAGATGAGAGTTTGTCAGGTGGGTCCGATAGGACATTTCTGGGTCTACGGACTTGGTGACGGGATAGGGTGGGAGGGATATAATCCGCCGCCTCCCTAATCATAGCGTTTTGGTGTGCTTCCGAGGATTTGAAGAATCTATCGGAAAGGTTTTTCAACACTTGTTGGATGGTAGGGAGCTCTAAGTCCCGGTGAAGGTCAGCATTTCTTTCGTACCAGTGTGCATTGGTAGCTATGCGACAGAAGAGATTTTGAACTACTTGAATTCTATATATCCTACGATGAAATAAGTTGCAAAAATGAGAAGTAACTGTAATTTCACAAAGCGAAGCGTGGAACTTCTCTAGTGCCTCATGTGTCTTATGGGGCAACGTCATGATATGAAGGTACGACGTGATAATCTCAGTCAGAATGTTAAGCCGATATTGTTATTTGATTGTAAAGAGATTATAAAGGTCGTTTGTATTCAAGACCAAGCCTCCGATTTGGGTAAACATGGGTTCTACTCAAGGCAGTCAACGTTTATTCCATACCTGTACATAAACGGAAGTGGGAAGTAAGTACCTACCTAGAATTTAAGCTTGTAAGTTATGTGTGTGAATGTCTTTAGCAAAATTACCTAAAAGCGCTCTTCGTGCTGATTTGTCTGTCGGTCTCATAATTATTTAGGTTTTGTGGTTATTTTAACTATTTTAATTTTATTATGTAGGACCTAAATATTTTTTTGTTAATAAAATACTTAGTGTGTTAAAAGTACCTAAGTATTTTTTAATATATCACAATGTTAAAACATATTAATTGTCAGATTTTCGCTCCTAGATGATAATATATCAAGTTTTGCTTTGCTTTGCAAAGCTTTTGAAAGCAAGAGGTTCTTCAAAAAAGGTATTAGAATAGAATAGTTCTTAAGGGCCGACGCAGCATTGCAATTGGGGGACTCCCTTTCATCAGTTTTTACCTGTACCAGCTTTTACATTGTACTTAAAAAAACAACTAAAATGTAGAGTAGGTACCTAAAAATGTTTAAGTAAGTACTTAATGAAAATCTAAAATCAAACTTTTAGTATTGAAAAAGGGGCAGCACTAAGAACTTATATTATATTTGGTTTTAAAAAATAAGTTGGTAGGTATTAGTCACACATTGGACGCTAAAGTTGATGGATAGAAACCATATCCATGGTATATCGCTTCATTTTTCAAAACGTTTCCGTGCGAGTTTAATTATTTACCAGTGACGGCTCCATAACTGCACCATATCGGTATTGATTGATCGTATCGGTTTGAGCTACTGCCGTGTCGCGCCGTGTTTTTGTATCTGATTCCATCTAAAGCATGGAACTATACAATAAATCAAATAGCTATTTGTCATCGTGTAGGTACTTACATAATATATGCCACTAATATGTATATGCAAGTGATTCAATACAATCGTACCTTCTCTAATCCAATCGTTCTTATCTACTTATACATATCTGTATATTAAATATATTAAAATATATTCTTTGCTTTTGTGTTTCCTTAATTGTATTATTGGAGTCTTTGTATTTCTGAATTTTCTGATTATTCATGATGCGGACTTAATTAGTGGATTTTAATTTATATTATAAGTCCATACATTTATCAACCTTAGTAGCCCAGGTCATTTTGTACAAACAGTTACATACCTAGTACAAATAACAAAGTACCTACACACTACAGTATAAACAAGTACCTACTAAACCAAGAGAGAAGTAGGTACGTTTAGAAGGAAGGAGCAATCAATTTATGTGTTCCATTAATGTGGTATGACAGCTAACATGCACGTTACATCTATCAAGCTGAAATGTAGATGCCTATAATATGATGTCGATACCAGTTACTTACCTTACTGCGTTTGAAGACGGGAAATTACGTACCTGAATATTTAATACAGTGAACGTATCCCAGATCTCATCTATATGTCTTCTATACTTACACTAAAAATGTAACTGGTTTACATTAAGCTGTCTGTATGGCGATATTAGAGAAACATTTTTATGAAGAGCCTTCATAGCATGGGACTAATAGAAGCTCAAACTATTATTCTTAAAATTTTTGTCCGTCTGTCTGTATGTTTGCCCGTGCATCTCCCAAAAACTACTGAATTAAATTGTATGCAGTTTTCACAGTACCTACTGTTTGAGGTCTAACTTAAAAAAGTGGTGCAGGTTTCAACTTAACACGCTGCTTAAAAACTGAGATACATATAAATAAATAATGCTGTCTGACAACGTCTGCCGGGTCAGCTAGTAAGGAATAAATTGGAAAACGATATACCTATGGGGTTTCTCCGCATTGATCACACACGCCAATAGTACAAAAGGAAAACAGATCAAAAGAAGTCCAAATCAATAGGAGACCTCATTAGAGAAAGAATTATATTGTGATATAGGTAGGTACCTATTGTGTGAAAATATATACATAATAGTCGCCATATAAACCTGTTTCTAAGGAATCTAAGGTACAAATAGGTCATTTCTTCGTAATCCGTAAGTCCACTGTCTGGCTCGGTTCTCCCCTCGCAATATAATATGAGAGGTACAGGCCGCAACC
The DNA here is from genome assembly GCA_905404135.1 of Hesperia comma. Classification (NCBI taxonomy): domain Eukaryota; kingdom Metazoa; phylum Arthropoda; class Insecta; order Lepidoptera; family Hesperiidae; genus Hesperia; species Hesperia comma. The sequence goes on along the minus strand of FR990021.1, from coordinate 4,362,550 downwards.
AAGCTGTTCAAATGCGATTTGGTAAACCAAGCTGACCTTTGAAAACTTTATGGAACATGTGTGCAAACCTCACGATGTTTCCCTTCACCGAAATAACCGACAATTAATTTCCAATATGCACAGGTATAGTTGGTGAAAATTAGAAGTGGAAGATTCGTACATAGAACTAGAACTTGGAATAAAATGTTCAACCACTTGACTGGTCGAAATGTGAAAACCTTTCCTTAATAAAATAAACATACAGAAACCTCTACTCTATTAAAATGTCTTATATCTTCTATTTTTTATCAGACCATTCATTTTAGTCGTCAAATAAGTTCACGATGCTAATCACGAAATTGAAAAGAGTTCCGTGTATGTTTTGAGTAGATACGAAAAAATAGGAAAATGCTTTTCAGAAAAGTAAAAATACATCGTAGCATCAGACTTTTTCAAGTCTACTTAGAAGGTAAAACGCGGAGCTCCGGCTGTGCCTTTTTGAGTGGCTCTCCTGGAAAATCTAGGTTGAGCCTTCCGCTTACAGACTTTGTGATATCACGGTATCAATTGTATGTACATCTAACGACGATGACATGAGCTGCAGCGATACCCTAGCAGCAACACGTTTTATTTTATATCTCAATCCATATCGACATTTATAAATATAATCTCATCCTACTTCCTTCTAATATTATAAATGCGAATGCTTGTAAGATTGTGTGTGTATTTGTTACTCTTTCACGCAAAAACTACTGAACGAATTTTCTTGAAACTTTGCAGTAATATCGGAATTACATAATAATTTAAATTTTCTAGAGATATTTTTATAATTTAGTCATAATAAAGCTGTCAAGAAGTCGGAAATAATCAGGCTTCTGAGAGCTATTTTCTACTAAGGGGCTGATTCCCCGAAGCGAAGCGAGGGTGGGTTTACTATTATTATATTATGTTTATTTTCTCTAGCTTAGATTATAATAAAGATATTTGCTTACACTAAGTTAGTGAAGTTGCTTGCTTGCTTGCTGGAAATGCTTTTAGCGATCTACATAATCTACATTTTGTAGAACACAGCGGTATAACAAATTAATTAAATTAGTAAAATAAATATCATCCTAATAGAATTTATTTAAAACACGCTTTCAGACGTCGTTTAGAAATTAACAAAATTACCATAACCTAACGAACTGCTAAATTCAGTGTCACAACTCACAGCGCAGTACTTAGGGTCGGATTATCACAAGGGATGTGCGGGGGAAAGACAATATTCATCTCTCTGGTTTGGAGGAAACCATTGAAAGTCATTATATTATTATAATTAGGTATAAACGCTAATTATCTAACATCATCTTGTAACAGTGACAACTTTCCCGAGTTGACGGCAGATGGCTGCGAAAGTGTTACTGATAATAAAAACAAAGTAAGTACTTAAATATCATGCCCTGTAAAATATCAAAGTAAATAAAAGACAAAAAACTAAAAATCATAAAAAACTGGTTTATCGTTTGTTTAGGATCTGCGAACCCGTAGACAGTATCTGGTTCATGAAATGTTTCAAACGATTTTATTTTCGACATAGTTAATAGTCTGCTTCGTTGGTATTGTTCTCAATTTGTTTGGAGAACTACGTGTTGACTAAACTCTCGTGTGCCGGCGTATATTATATTTATATGTAATTAATATAACACGGTATTAGTAGCGTGTAGTTAGACTTTGAGTTGTGCAAACTTCAATAGATTAATTACAATACATAGAGTTGAACAACGTTTCGAGTTCATGTTACCTTCGACCCAAAATACAGATAGAATTTTGTGTCTTTCAGCTATAGGTACCTATTACCTATATAACAATAGAAAATTTAATTTAAGTAACGCTTATATAAATACATTGTGATAATGATAACTTCATTGTTATAAGTTTTTTCATTAATCTTATAATTTTATCATCATCGTATTAATTACATAATAAAATTATTCTCACGATTTTTTATAATAGAATAAACAACATGGCGATATTTAAATATTTGAACGAAAATTAAATTTGAACTTTCAATGTAACCTGTTCAAAACATACGTCTTTTATACCATACACGCATTACACGTTAGAAACCTAGGTAAATTCACGATCGCTTATGTAGATTTCAGAAAGTTTGTCATGTAATTTCTAACTTGGCGCCATAATAAAAGCCCTTCAAGCAAACGGTGTGCCGGCGACGTTCAATCAAACTATTCACAGCCAAGATTTATTCGAAGCACTCGATGTGGATCGTTGCTGACAAATTTCTTTCCGTCCTACACCCCGGCCCGCGTCGTTACGAACGCATTTCGTCCATTCACAAACATGAGTAAAAGCGAAATGGGATTGTGACTGTATCTGAAGTTCTGAAGGCGTTGAATAAACAACAGATGTTTAGGTACGACACACCTTGAAACGCCCTTCTCGGTTCAGAGGTATCCAATTTGAGCAGGTAGTATTTTTGCGCCTTGTATAGGGATGCCTATCCGGAAGTGTGCCATAATGGATTTTAAAGACATCCCTGTAATTGGATCTGCTCTCGCAGGACTAAAGTTATTATAAGTCAAGTGTGACGGTTTAGTAACGAGATTAATACCTACCTAGTGAATGTTTTGATTGCTTTGATATATGTACCTACATATCTATGTGATTTTTGGCCATATTGGGAACGTAGAATATAATACCTAGGTATCTTCCTACTCTTTAATGTACCAACAATGATTTAAAAAGGTAATTTACATTAGTAAATTAAAAGTAAATAAAAATAAAATAAAAAATAAAAATAAAATTCAGTCGAAATTAAAAGTAACAGCACTAAAAATCGTAATAGACTAGCTTTTGGCAAATCACACAAAAGAGAAATAAAGAAGTACTTTAAATGTCTGCTGTCAACATTAAAAAACAAAACGCTTTAATTTAAAAAAAAAACAAGAACACGTGTGTTGGAATCATGAAGCGAAGCGAGAACAGGTAATTAGTAGATACTCAACATAATATCAGCCTGCTCAGTTACAAAAACGACTAACAAACAAGTTAAACAGTACTCTTAGCGGATAAAGAAAAGCTTGCCTCTATGTTAGGAAATGTGCCGCTTGAACTTGTACAATAATTGCACGGAACACATCCCGACTGAGCCGTAATTGGATGGCATATAGAGCAGCTGGATAACTGGAGAGCTTCGGTGAACAAAAAGATGTTCGGCGGAGACTGCACAAAACATTTCTCTATTTTGGTACCTCTGATACGTAAAGAAATAAATAACTTTTTACTAAAACAACAATTCAAATAAAAGAACAGAAATCGAATTTCATAACGCTTACTATTTTGTAGCAATTGAACCCAGGACCCTTTATATGGCCGTCTGGCACGGTAACTATTGTGCCATACGTTGTCAAATACAATATCTATTAGTAGTTATCGGTAATAATAATACCAGTACCTGGTTGACCGAGCTTTGCTCGGTTGAAAATTATATTTAGTATGAATCGCAAGAAATACGAGGAATTCCGCCATCTATTCAGGAGTCAAATCATACAACTGTTCACTGAGCACAAAATTCATTTTACTTATGTTACGGCCAAAGGATCTCAACAGCGTGTTTCACAAAGTTGTACAGCGCCATCTAGTTTCATACTACTGAAATTTCAACACGTTACAAACAGTACCTCATAGAAGTTAACTGTGTGAGCGAATTAATTGCATTTTAAATAGGTACATACTTAATTAGATAAATTCATTGAACTTTCCTTCGTACTTTTCGCAGGCTTAGGCAGTCCCCGACTGAAATTTTTATTTGCGATAAAATGTATTGAATGTTTATGATAATTAAACAACATAAATAAATATACTTTTAGTTTAATGAGCAAGTTGTTAGGCGTACTTAAAATTTTATTGATTCTATTTACAACAATAGTAATTTCATCGATCTGACCATTATTTATTTAAAACTTTATTAAAATATATTATTAAATCGATAATAACAAAACTAACATTTATTTACAAATATTCTCGTAAATATCACAAACGCACGTTAAACTATCACTACGCGTCCTGCGAGGTCAAGCGAGATAATCGCACTGATTTTTAATTTTATTCAAACAGAAAATAGGTAGGTATAACGCAAAAATAGCGCTTCAACGAACCGTATCTCATAGAAGTTATCCTAATGTTTCATAGATGGCGTCAGTTCAACACGTTACAAACAGTACCTCATAGAAGTTATCCTAATGTTTCATAGATGGCGTCAGTATGATGTTTTTAAAATCTCTTTATCTCGGGAACCGAGCTTTTCTCGAACCTGGGACCTTGATAAATCGATTCCTTGAGCCGAAAACCATAGACATACATAATATAGACCGGCCTTGCACGTTCGAATGTGTGTCAAATTGTAACAATCCAATTTTGAATTGAATCGGTTTGTGCGTGAAGTTGGCGCAATGGAATTTTGTTACTATATTTGAAAACGAACAGATTACATAGTGATATCTCGCTTCCGCGTTTGGAAGTTTTAGTCGTGCTGTCTCTGTCACTCTTACATATGTCACGCGCCATTTTAATAAAGTTATTATTTTAGAAATAGTGAAAATAATTTACAATTCAATGTTTACATAATGAAATGTGATTCCTTTGGACTTTATTTGTGTTTCTTGAATTGAAAGAATATTTTTGAAGGCACAGGAAGCCCTATTTTCTACATTTGCGGACGTAATTACTGAAATCAATTTTGCGTAAGGAAGATGTGTAACTCGCTGCTGTCTACAACAGACTGACTTGATCAATCACTCAATCACACAACCTAATGTTGACCACTCGTCGTGCGCCTTATGTATGTTACGGGCCCATCTTGACTTTCTACATCCATGCCGAAAACCCCCTAATCTGTAACTTTCATGAAAATCTTTGCAGCCGTTTCCGAGATCGTGATTATATATATAGGTATAAATAAATAAATAAACAAGAATTGCTCGTTTAAAGATATTAGTAATACCATATTATAATGGATAAACTCGCACCGGATATGACAAGATGATTCCGTTCGATCATTGACTAAACTCCCTATTTCTCCCCATTTCCCCGTATTCATGTTCACGTACGAGTATCCAGAATTATTTATGCGTCGCAAAGACCACGTACGGCGCGCGGGTGGGACTGCAAACTAAGTAACAAGTGTTTGCTGAAGTGTGTCAGCGCAGGTATGGTCGCAGCTACCCGACTGCAGACTGCTATCTCTAAATCTCTACACTTTTGTATTGTTCCCGACACCATTTTGCTCTTTGTACAATTGCGTACTCCGTTGGTTTGGAGTTTGGTCTTGGTTTTGCTACGTTAACATTATCACGTATCGTCTTTATCGTCGTCTGACACGGGACACCGTTGCTGGTGAGAATGCGATGCGAGAGATCCCGGGTTCGATTCACGGCCAAAGAATGTTTGTGTGTATAGTTCGTCTTTTTTTTGTGCTGAGTTTTGGTTATGTACTCTTTGTGTTATCCGTGTCACCTATACAATGAATCCTATTGCGGAGACATGAGCGTAACAGTGTTTGTGTTGTCAACTCGAAACAGAATAATATCAAACTTAATTCTATAATTTCAATCACAGTCATGAAATATGATTATATCATTTTAGTAATGACAAATTAATTGCATATCTAATAATTTGTATCTATATTGGGAGCGCTTTATTAATTAACTAGGTACTCAATTAACATAAAACAATATTATAATATCCAAGTAAATTAATTTTACAATGAAATAAGGAGCTTCGTTCCGACTCAGTAAATTAACTTACGCTACGTAAAATAATTAAAATAATTTAGAGCATACTCGAAAGTATACTGGATAATTAAAATGCATCAATAACAAACCTACTTTCGAATAGTTGACCTATCTCCTGTGTCAATTAATGGTAGTTTTGGTGGTCGGTCGCCAATCAGTGCAGTAAAAGCCCCATTTCCTCGCCTGCGAGCCAATCAAAGAGCACAACGTACCGAAAGCTGACCTCAGCGTGTGTCATCACAGTTTCATCGCTTTAAATTTTAAAAATAGAACGATATTCGTAATTGACAATTTGTATCAATAAATTGCACAAAATAGGCTACGAGTGGGCAGACGCTTTGTATCTTTTTACTTATAGAACTTAATGCGATTTATATTTAATCTGATGGTAAGTGGCGATAAAGTATTGAACGCCTTAACATGAAAGCCTCAATAAGAATAGGTATTTCTCCTTGAAAACCCCCACACCATAATTACAAGCGGAAACACCGACAATATGGCTTAAATTATATTAAATTTAAGAATGGGTTATCGTAAAATGTCTCATTCGCAAATGGTATACTAGCTATACTATTAGTAGGAGTAACATTCCATGAAATATTCTCGAGCTAATGAGTAAACAATGACGTAGTAATTTCTACCGCTAGGTGCCGTCCAATGACACGAAGGGTGAAATTTTTAGACGGTGTTAGACTTAACTCAAACTTTATTATACATAGCGTTGTAAGTAGTCAGTAGCTCAGTAGGTATAGTTCCACGTTATAAATGTATACAGTCAAAATCGCACTCAGTGTGAGCAACGTACAAGTACCGACTATAAATTTCACCCTAAAAGAAGTTCGCTTTAAAACTACTGATTTGATTCTTTATTCTCAGCCAGTAGTTGAACGTAATGGGAAAACCATTGACGCGAAGCCGTCTCGCGTGTGCTCCGCTTTATTACCGCCGTGCACCCCTCGAACTCACGTCACTGGGAAAGCCAATGGAGTAACAAACATCTTATGTTATTCGATATTCTACAGAGCGGTACTCAACCTTTTTTTCATACGGACCACAAACATTAGTAGATTGTATTACAAGGGTGCAAAGTAATATTTTTTCGGCGAGGGCGCTTTATTGAATCCAGAGCGAAGTGAGGGATTCTAGAGTAGAATCCCGAGCGTAGCGAGGGATTCTTTAGTAGAATCCTGAACGTAGCGAGGGATTCAAAGTATGTCGCCCGAGCCAAAAATTTTGCTCCCGAGTGATACACTCTACTTTTCATCCCCCCCTATGAGAAAATAAAAGGCGCCTCAAATTCAGGAATAACACTGTCACAGTCACTAAACTAACTAAACTGACTAAACCGACTAACCCGACTAACCCGACTAACCCGACTAACCCGACTAACCCGACTAACCCGACTAACCCGACTAACCCGACTAACCCGACTTACCCGACTAAACTAATTAAACTAACTAAAGAACTCATTTTTCAAAACAAAACCATGAATTTCTAACAATCCGAACTGAATTTACTTTTCCTGCCCGTTATTTAAATAAAATAAAAGTTATATGAAAATTCATTCCCGCCCGCTAAATAGAAAACACCAACTTTGGGTCCCCATAAGACCGAACCAAGTCGTCTTTTTCGAATAGGTGGGATGAAATATATTTTTCATCACCCCTATTCGAAAAAGACGACTTGGTTCGGACATAATGGGTTCCAAAGTTGCTGTTTTCTATTCAGCGGGCCGGAATGAATTTTCATACAATTTTTCCTGCCGGCTAGATCTTTTCCGTCCTATTTTGAATTTAGAACATTTTAGTATTTTGCGCTAAAGAAATCGAACACAAATATTGTTTGAATAAAGAATGTCTGGTTCGACGCGAGGGCCCCGCCAGCTGAATAATAAAAAAAGAAATCATTAAGATCGCTCGAACTATTTCCCGCGTTTTCGTGCATTTTTACGTATTGTTAGAAATTTTGTTTTGTTTTGAAAAAATGAGTTCTTCCAACGATAGTGAAAGTATCCTCCTGATAGTATAAAAACTGAAGCGAGTAATGTGATGAATACTTTATTACCTGCGAAATCCCGGGAAAAATATTTGAAAGCCTATGATAATTTTTTGGAATGGAGAAATGCAAGAGGCGCCAAGAATTTTTCAGAAACTGTGTTTTTGGCGTACTTCCAGAACTTAGCTAAAACTAAAAAACCTTCCACCCTTTGGAGTATCTACTCAATGCTTAAATCAACAGTCAGTTCTAATAACGATATAAAACTGGACACATATTCGAAATTAATAGCATATCTGAAGAGGATTTCTGATGGATTTAAACCTAAAAATCCAAAGTGTTCACAGTCAAAAATGTGGAGACTTTTCTTAATGAAGCACCCGACGAAATCTTTCTTGCCGTAAAAGTAAGTAACTATGTATATGGTGGAGTGGACTATTATAGTAAAATATAGCCATAGTGTTTTAAATAGCTGAATAATAAAAAAAGAAATCAAATTAAGATTTCGTTTTCAAATTAAAATTAAGTTTTCGTGCATTTTTACGTATTATTTTCTATTATATATATATATATATATTATTTTCTCATAGTGGGTGATGAAAAGTAGAGTGTATCACTCGGGTGCAAGTATATTTTTGGCTCGGGCGACGTACTTTGAATCCCTCGCTACGTTCGGGATTCTACTAAAGAATCCCTCGCTACGCTCGGGATTCTACTCTAGAATCCCTCACTTCGCTCTGGATTCAAAAAACGCCCTCGCCGAAAAAATATTACTTTGCACCCTTGTCATACAATCTACTATTTCAGCCGAGCGATCCCGGGCCGCAAGCAAAAAATATTTAGGTCTAATTTTTATATAAACATTTATTTTTCATGATATATTAATGAAAATAATAATTTATTTTACTGTCTGTGATAGGTACGAAATATAAAATGGTTTACAATAAACATTTGTTGAATTTAGGTTAGGTTAGGTGGTCAATCCTTACTTTAGGTGGGCTTATCCAAAGGGCCTGGCAGGCCGCAGGTTGAGTATCGCTGTCTACACAAATACCCGAGCTTCTATCTCCCTGTGATGGTAGTTTAAAATGCAAACTTTCATACCCTTAATCGTTGCGAAGTTGAACTGAAACTACAAGTTTAATAGTTTTAAAACGTTTTATTCATAAGCAGTCAAAACTTTCCGGATATAAGTTAAGGGGTGTGTAAATACTGTAAATGTAAATTTATATGGAAAAATCATTTAAGTATGACTAAATATAAAATCACTATCTTTCTAATATAAAAGGCTTTGTAATGCTTATTAATAAAGGAACTTTTGATGATAAATCACCATCACCCGAAATGGATGGATGGCTAATTAAATATTATAATAGTTAGGATCTGAATTTAATTAGTACAATTTCCGCGCTATAGCAGTAGCAGTCAATAATTTTAGATTCACGAGTGAAACTAATTTAATGTATGGCTCGTTAGGCTGACAAGGGGGAATCCTTTTAGTATTCCATTAAATCTCTTTTTTCCAAGTCAGCACCGCGGTTAATAAGCATTCAAACGGCCTTCATTAAGCCATAGCTGAGGGAGAGGCTATCGATTTTCAGTTCGTCTAATAAAGGTAAATTCTGTTCAAATCGACGCTCGGCAAGTTTCCAAAAGAAGCCACTGTATCGCAACCGCTTTGTCCTGGTACTAACGAACCTAAATTAATACAGAACCGCGATTGTATCTCGGGTAACGGGCTCACCCGCCGGTTTATATTTAGGTTTTTCAGCCTGATTTAGAAAATAAAGACTGTATTATAACGGAGCAACACCCTTGAATCCTTATCAAGCACCTTTACGAGCCTAAAATAAATCATTAAATATATTTACGTGTTTGAGTTGGAATTTGAAATGGTAGCAGCTAACGCATTTGTTTATTTGACGGCTGTTTATTCTATTATGTTTATTATTCGTATAGGCGTAGTGGATATTTATAAGTAGGTAATAGATGTCGTACGATGAATACGATTCATATACCTACATGTTTTTTTTTCATTGCATTTCGTAGTCTTTTGTTCATGCAGAATTGTCTTTTTTTACCCTTATTTCTAAGCTTTAGCTTTTAGCTTTAGTTTTTTTAATCTATTTTCAAATGTATGTTATTGAGTCTCGGTTACGTATAAGTGTCTTTGTAAGTAAATGTAACTTGATATAGGTAGGTATGTAACGTGTTATGAACTTGAGTTCAATCTCGGATCTCGGTTTGCCTTAATCCAATTTTCTCGGCTTCGCAGCTTACTGCTATATTTGTTCAACTGCTGTTATAAAATGTGATTAAAATATTTTGGACTAGCTGTTGCCCGCGAGGCCCGCGACTTCGTTCGATCATAGGAGTTTTTGACGCATGAATCCCGATCTCGCGGGAACAAAAGTAACCTATATGTAGCTCCACAGCCTGCTCTATCTCCTAGTGAAAGTCACATTAAAATCCGATCAGCTGTTTCTGAGATTAGCATGCACAAACAGCGATCAGTTACAGTTTTGTTATCTGTATACTATAGAAGACAGAAGATAAAATTTAAATATCCTATCGTCGGGTCCACTTGAAGCGATTCCATTTATACCGAAATAGACACATTTTGTCTCATACTAACTTAATACGAGTAGGTTCTAGATATTTTATATGCATAATATAATTTTTTATCAAGGAATTTTCTAAGCGACTTTATAACTATAAACATTTGTAAAATATATAAAAATAATATAAATACGTTGTGCTTAATATATTTTTATTATGGAATGTGGTTTAAAAATACCCGTTTCGTTTTTACGCTTGGCGAAATATTAGTGTATGTTTAAAAATAAAAAGTACGTTAGAGAGTATGTATGAACTAGAGAGTATACTAATAAAAACTATAGAACTTGTGTCCGAAAAACAGCGACTACCAAATAACGCAGTGCCTAACAAAAGTGCCGCGTATTTCATGGATTCGCCGCTACCGGTTTCAGAGGCTTCTAAAAGAACCTTCTAGTGCTTCGGAAAAATGAGTTTTCTTTCTTCTGTTCGCAACTCGCCTTTTTCCAATTCATTTCCCGATCACAGCGACAGCTAACGATCCGCGCTACACTGTATTTCAGTTTTTTGTGATCATGCTCCTATTACGAGAGCTCGCTATAATAACGTGACAATTTATTTTAGACAACTATTTAGTCTATATAGATAAAAATCAAACAGCTTATAAAAACACAAATTATGTAGGTAGGTACCAGTTATCGCTCGACGGCTGTACCTAGTACCTACATAGAAAATGTTTAAGAATTTTTTTTAACTAAGGCGGTGTATTCAGCACGTTCCTATAATAATGTTTTTCAGACCTTTTATATCTTGTTTTAATGCAGTGTTGTGTTGTGTGTGATGTGTTTTAGTAACTTTAATTAAATATTAAGTGTTATAATTCCAGATACGTTCGAAATTTAAACATTTTCGAGTTATATATTATTTATTACTAGCTTCCGCCCGCAGGCTTCGCCCGTGTATAATTCGTTAAAATTTACCCCCTAATTCACCCCCTTCGGGGTGGAATTTCCAAAAATCTACTCTTAGTGCTCTGTAAAATTATAATTATTTTACGCGCATTTAGTTTTATTTAAATAATAATACTTAAAGAACTTAAGAAACTTACTCTCCACCAACCCGCATTGGAGCAGCGTGGTGGAGTATGCTCTAGGCCTCCTCAGTAATGAGGAGAGACCCGTGCTCAGTAGTGGGCCATTAGTGGGTTGTGGCTTAGCTTTTTTTTTTACTTAAAGAACTTTATTTCTGTGTAATGCTAATGTATCCATAAGACCCAGAGAAGAGTTTAAGATACTAGAGCCGGGATCACGTCGGCGCCCGCTAACGCCGCGCACGTCGGCAGCCAAATGTTGCGAAAAATTATATACCACCAATTCACTCCCGACCCACACACGCGGACGGCAATTTGTTTTGGCAGGATTTTACGAACACATCCCGCGAAATTTACTCTGTACCCAGTTTTATTTGAAAAAACCCGTAACACTTTTATGTAACGGTGCAAATGCGGACGTGATTCGTAAACATGTAACGAAGCCGGCTTAAACACGCGCTCTTGTTTGCACACGGCTATATATTGTTTTATCCCAACATTTTTTATTCCAAAACGTAATGTGTGTGTAGACTTTAACCTAAACACGGCAACCTATAAATACTGAAAGACTGAGAACAGCATCAACGAATTATCGACAATGTATCTTTTTGTGTATGTGCACCTAGTTATCCTTTGTTTTAACATGACTATTATTCTTTATTATGTTTTAACTATGCCTTAATTTTAATTATTTTTAAAACTTAATTAATTACTTTATAGTACTAATTATGCAGTACTGCTGCTAATTAATATAATTATATCCAAAATGTAGGTAAACATTTAGTCAAAACGTACCCTAAATATTTTGCTTTACATTTATTTAGTGTTGCATTTTTTCACCACAAACCGCAAGTAGACCATAGACAATACGTGCAGCCTCCTCGTTAATAGTTACAAATAACGTCCGGAGCTATTTCCAGGTGGTAACCGTCCGTAATTACGTTTAATCGTCGGGGTCGTTATGCGTGCGACCCTCCGTTCACACGGGCCTTCACTACGTGAAGCGTACTTCAGTGGACGTTATAAAGATCGAGTCAACTTCTGGTAGCTTCATGAGAATCATGAGTGAATGCTTTATCGCGAGAGTCCTTACATTTGGGAGCATTTTCATGGCGTTAGGTCGGTTTTGTCGCCCGTAAACCACTTCAAAATGTCATCTCATTAAGGCATAGTGTGACAGTGCGTAGATATCTTTGATTAGCGTACGTACGTACCATTATCGACTTAACCCTCTTCAATTATATTTTTGTCTTAAATTTCATAATAACGCACATATATTATTATCGTAACGGAATCTTTTCGCTTCGGGACAAGCTCACGGCTTTAGGCAAGATACGGAATCCTTTCCCGAGTTGATAAAATGTGCGCTAACCATTACTAGGTATATATACATAATAGGTAATAACTTCGCCATGTTGCCCAATTGTTATGCTAAAATTATCGGAAGTTCTTATGCTGTCTGAAAACCTTTAATAAATAAATAAAATGATTGCTCTCATATAACTCTCAATACAGTAGGGAAAATTAATTATGAATAAATTACTTGTAACAAGTCTGATTGCGACTTAAGCGCAAATTTATGTGAAACCCGAACTCGGCAGCATGCAAACAAACTTTGCAGATAAGTGTAAAATTATTGGCGTAGCTCATGTGTTCCCGGTAGGTGGGCGGCTAAAGTTGCAATTTACCACCTCAAACGGAAATATGAACCTCAAGTTGCACCTAATTGGAAAATCAAGAGCCATATATTTCCCGTAAGCCTTCCGCGGGGACTCGTACGATTTATATGGTAGTGGGGATCTCGAGTTAGTCTAGGTTAGGTAAAGCTGGATTTATTGGACGTTTGAGCTGGATGATCGCTTCCGTCACTGTCGCATTCGTAATGTAAACTATTGGACGAACTTGCTCTATTACCTATTCCTATTGTGAAATGAAATAAACAAGAAAACTATGCTGTATTATTACATTATTAAAGTTACTGTGACGGCATTATAGTACAAAATACACTATCGTCAGATTTACTACATTAGATTTCCCTGTAGGTACCTACCTTAACAAAATTTGAACTTAATTTAACAGTGAGAAGAGAAGTGAGGTCAAAACTTACAAGATTTTACGACAAACTAAGTATATAATGATATATACCTACATGTTAAACATCATTATGATGTAATATCGCCTTTTTTGAAGACCTTCAATTGGATATGAATATGGAACTACATAGGTACATATATTAATATCGTGCATAGTTCACTCTTTGTTATAAGAGTTACCAGTCGCAGCAAATGATGACAATAACGATGACGTCCTGAATCTTGACCTTAAAATCGAATGTCACTGGACGAAAGACTAGTGTTAACTTAAGCCATAATAAATATCCATGGGAATCCAACATTCAGAGAATCCAACTTAACGGGAATTCAACATTCAGAGAATTCAACTTAATAGGAATTCAACTTTGTGGAACTGAAGGTATCCAACATTCGTCAACTTGATTTCCACCGCTCGGCTACAAACTCTACAACCATCCGTTTTTATAGGGCGTAATCACAAATACCCCTTTACTCTGTCTTCATCAACCATCCTTATAAATAAACCAATTTCCCGTGCTATTTAGGAGTATTAAAAACCCATCAGAGCTGATTTATCCGGATGTTAGAGTTTTGGGAACTTTAATTAAAAACCGTAGAAAGCACGTAACGATCATTTTATGCAAATTGGGGAACCACCTCGCTCGCCATTCCTACCATTAATAAGTAATTTATGTAGATGCGTAATGGTACGTATTTCATATTTATGAGACTTCGATTTGCTTAAATATTACCTAATTTTAATATCAAATATAAATATACATACTATTAGTCACGCGAGGAATCCCTCTATAATCAAGGTTGGTTTAACGATAAGCAATTTTACTTAAATGTCTGCTAAAAAATCTAAAGCGGAACACACCACCAAGTTTAATCCGTGCTTTTAAAGCTATAGAAATATTTAAAACTAGCTTTTGCCAGCGGCTTCGCCCGCGTGAATTTCGTTTAAACTTCACCCCTTTATTTCACCCACTTAAGTGTCATAAACGTAAGAGTAGATAAAATATAGGTAGGTATACTTAATCAGAAAGCTTCGAACTGCTAAGCTATCGGGAGTTACACGTGTTATTGTGAGTTAACCATAAAAGATAGACATATGTTGTCGTGGAATATTTTTTATATAATTTTAAGGAGAACATTTCCGTCATACATGATTTCTGTGTAGCTTTAACCATTAAGGTTGCACACGCGACGGAAGCTTAAAAAATGGAGTAACTTCTCCCGTTTCCCCAACATTTCCCTTCACTGCTCTGCTCCTATTGATTGTAGCGTGATGAAAAGTAGGTATACTATAACCAGCGCGGGAGTATGAAAAATAATTGTACCAAGTTTCGTTAAAATCCGTCGAGTAGTTTTTGTTTCTATAACGGTTATACATCAGACAGACAGACAGACAGACAGACAGACAGACAGACAGACAAAAATTTTACTGATTGCATTTTTGGCATCAGTATCGATCCCTAATCACCCCCTGATAGTTATTTTGGAAATATATTTAATGTACAGAATTGACCTCTCTACAGATTTATTATAAGTATAGATAACTGTTTTCTTCGGAATTATATATAAATCCATTTCCACCAAATAATTATCGTTTACCCTGTTAAAAAGATATCAGATCTCATGTAGAGCCAAGCTTATAATATGTTTGTAGTAGGTAGAATAAATGTTAAAATAAACTGATCACGTCCTGAAAAAATGAAAACGCAGCGCAGTGTCGCTAATTTACATGACCGGGTTATAGGAAACATTGAAATGAAATATGGGTAAGACTGAAATGAAATAAATATGAACCAGATACAATACAGTAAGCTTTACGAGGCCGTAAATATTAATTAGTAGCAATGCATCTCAATTAAATCCACACTAATACTGTTCACAGCGCGGCGTTTTGGTAATGCAGAATTATTGACGCATAAAGTTAATTATAGAGATCTGATGTTAGATAATATAAATGCATTAGTTGTCGGAATTGAAACGGGTCACTCGTAATGTTTAAATGTACATGGAAACATTTTATATATATTTATATGTAAAGTTATAGCGCTTTTTCTGGTAAAAGTAGTTGGAAACATCATAAGTGTTCTGTTTTTTACTTTGGTGCCTTCTCCTTCATATTTAATAGACTTAAAATGGTAGAGGGTCTCAATTCTCCCAGAATTCGCTTTTTCAATGTGAATCTTTTGAATTAAGAGCTAAACGGAGGTAGCTAAGCGTAACCTGTCATAGCATCGTAATCCCCTGTATCGCTTTTTCGTCCAACTCCTGCTATTTATAATGTTAGGCGGGAGTAGTATCGGTGCTCCCCTCTTTGACACTAGCTAGAACACCAAATAAAGATCCAAAACAGACCAGCTAAATAAGAGATATAAAAATGTCGCCATAGCAAAAGTTGGTGTACCTAATGCTCATATTCTGCTGAGATAATAAAATCAAAGATCTGAAATTATTAAACTCTAGCCGAACAAAGTCGCGGGTACCATGCAGGCTACCAGCTAACATAAAGCGTTACGTTTCAGGGCTGTCGCTGTCGCCGTTCGTGCGGCACTGGCAGCCGGCGGCGTACGAGCCGGCGCCGGGCCATCGGCGCCGACGGTCCGCGCCGACCCCACCCCCGCCCGCACCGCAACCGCTTCGGTTCGTCTTCCGAGCGCACAACAGGTAACATAAACAGTTGTTAAGCAGGATAATTATTATAATCTTTTAGGTTTTTTTGTATTCTTCTTTAGCGTCTTCTTCATTGCGGAAGGTCGTGGTCGCTATAGTAGGTCTTGATGGTGACCCCGACGAGATGTTATAAGCTACCCTGTAATTTTTTTACACAAGTCTTGTCTTTATACACACGACTTGTCGTGTTGCTGCTAGCTGAGATCCACTTTTTTCATTATTTCCACTTTTTACTTATCGACAACGCATCGATAATGTCTTTAATATTGTCGATGATGACAACTTACCATCAAGGGCCTGTTTTTAAAATAAACCCCTTTGTGCGCCACGCCAACCCCCTCTTTCAGCAGACTGGATTATGAAACCCTTAAAAAATGGAATAGTATTTTACGTTGTGTAATAATTACTTAACAGTACTAGCTCAGCTAGCTCTTGTTCAAACGAGCCGTTCTATCTCGATTTTCGATATCAGTAGCAACATCATAACGCCATCGTAACGCTTCTTTTGATGAAAATATTTGCTGAAAAAAATGTCATAAAACCAGTAAAGGAAATGACGAATAGTCTATCTGGAAACAAAATCTATATCGAAAATAGGATATTAACCTAGTGTACATAAAACAAATAAGACGTATTGTATGTTATGTAGGCAGCTAGCAAAAAGCCACAAGTTATCGCGTAGCTCGGAAGCAAACGACCACAGAATGCAATCGCTCCTTTAGCACAAAGGCAACAGCTTGTGTGTGGGGTGTATACATACGGAATGTCTTCGTTTGACACTTGTTGTGGTCTCACTTCACAGCTCTATTGACACATAGACATCCTTTCATGTTCGTGTCAACTATTCGAGCTACGCTACAATATAGACTATGTTGTTGCTTACAATTATTGCTTAATATTGTTGATTTTACAAATACAATTTTCATTACGGCGTCATGGGAATGTTAGGTTAAAATGTATGTTGCCAACGTTAACATACGGATGTGAGACGTACCTAGTCTTTTACAGTTAGCCTCTTTTTAGCGAGTTTTAACTTTTTAATATCATGCACAAACGATGGAGAGCAATCTAATGAATGATAAAGGGTCATTTTCGCTATGTAGATTATTACACTTAGGGTTCCGTACCCAAAGGGTAAAACGGGATCCTATTATTACTGAGACTTCGCTATCCGTCCGTCCGTCCGTCCGTGTGTCACCAGGTTGTATCTCATGAACTGTAATAGTTACACAGATGAAATTTTCACAGATAATGTATTTCTGTTGCCGCTACAACAACAAATACTAAAAAACAGCATAAAATAAATATTTAAGTGGGCGCCCATACTTTTGAAGCCTCAGCGATAGTTTAGTTACCTTTCGGTCCAAGAGATGGCGTTGTGGGTAATATGTGGCTACAATAAAACAATTAATTATTTAATAAGGCTTTCATACAACAGACCAGATTTTTGGCGTTTTTATACATAATGGTACGGAACCCTTCGTGCGCGAATCCGACTCGTACTTGGCCGGTTTTTTTGTAAGATAACTTACGATATTGATCCAGTATTCAAAAGTTTTAAGCTGCTTTTAACAACTAATTTGGTATGAAAACTGCTGTAGCATACAATAGCAGCATCTATATGTATAACGTGACAATCAAATTACATAAGCCCTGATTACTTCGGTGATAAATTTCCCTTGATATTGACGCACATATTAATTTGTACAAAAGCTCCATAGCTCAACGTGGCAGCCAATCCTACGGGCATCGCAGCCGTCAATAAACATAAGTCAGCATTAATAGATGCATTGCGTGACTGCCTGACGCGTCATGTAATTTGTCTGCACGGGGTTCAACTGTGGTAGATACGAGTGTGAACGTTGTTTATCTCTGAAGTGTGGAGTTGGGGCTTTAACCCATTAACAAGCAATGGAATTAGGTCTCTCATAAATGAGGAGAACTAGAGCATCCACCACACTGCAAGCGAGTAATAATGAGTCTCGTATCTGAAAATGCGATTATTCTTGAGTCTTCTGGTCTACTGTACACCTTGATAATCATTTAGGATTGGCAATGGTACCAGCACAAATTACAATAGATCTTTATTTTATTCCTGTGGTTCCAGTACCAATTACATTCTGTTTTCTAATTATCTGTTTACTGTTAACTCTAAATTCGACTTTGACTTTACTTTGATCTCAACCATGATATATCTTTTAATTGTTATTTTAACAAGCAATCCACTGTTTCTTTGTTTGCTAATCATTGGTGATATTTGTGGTACTACTCATTTTAATGATGAGAGTGCTTGCTTGTAGAAGTTACAAAACATAACAATCAAAACGCTTACACGCGCTCTAACTAAAGTGTGTTGTGTCTGTGACAAATTGTCTGTTTAAGTGACGCGTTTCTGTACGATACGACGTTTCTGCTACAAACGACGGCGACGTCATAAAATGCTTTTAGGTTGTTCAATATTGCCTTCGTTGTCTACCGTTACAAGGGCAACGTTGGGAATTATCTTCAATGTTTATGGCATATTCGGTTACTCAACAGTTGAGTAATCTGTGATTTTCGAGGCGCCTGAAGCGTTTCATGTAACGGTTAGAGCTATCAGGAGCGCAGTACGAAACTGCCTGTTGTCTGCACATAAACTGGGCAGATATGCACCATTCGCTCGCGGACGCCAACACTGATACCAAGGCAATATTTTCGCCAACAGCAGTAACGGAATTGTTAAATAACAGTTATTGGGAAGAAAATGGTTCCTTTAGAAATGAAACTTGTCCTTTCGTAATTTTTAAGAAAAAACTGAACTCTATGTATAGGATTACTTACGTTTTAGTTTTATTCACGTGTAGGTAATTACTAGATGAAAAAAATACCGCAAAGTTACAATTAACAACAAGTTAATATGTGTGAAACAATTATGTTATTTACGCCTTTATAAAATGTTAAACACAATTTATAGAATTTTCTCTCGTTTTCAATCCATATAATTTCCAGCAAGTTTAATACCCATACAAAAGCCACATAATTATCACATCACAATTAAACAAATAAGTACATAATTTAAAGTTCAATCATTAAATAACATAATATAATGGCAAAGAAAATGCGAGGCCAAGAATACACAATTAGATAGGTACGTTTATTCCGAAGAATACGCTCAATACTGAATCATAATATTCATAATAATTGAAACATGATATTAACGACAATAGATACACTGAAGACGTTCAAAGGGAGAGACTAGACGTGAATAATGAGTCTCGTATCCAATTACGTGAACGTTGGACTATACAGTTTGTATATTATGTATGGAAATATAATATGTACCTATCACATAGTATAAATACCATATAATATGCAGACAGCACACAGTATTAAAAATAGAATAAGTGGAATCAACCGCGTAGTTTAGATAGTATTGGCCGTGCCTGGGGAATGACGGCTCCCGGCTTCGAGTCCTGGGGAATGTTTATATGACAGATAATGGTTAGGGAACATAACATACCCATGTTATGTGACCCATATTCTACAATTTTTTGGCCCCCTTTCCCCCCTTCGTGATCATTACGAGTGTTGGCCAAAACCCCCTATTTTCTCTTTACCCTAGTTATTTTGTCTTTATTTTAATTAATACTTACCTCTATGAATCAGAAATAGAATCTTCATTGCAACATTCACAAACCGCCATACATTATTGACTAATCTGGTAACCGAACTTACAAACTAACTGTTATCTCGCACCCGCGGGAACGGATCCATTCCTTCTACTCGTACACGTGTCACAGAGTATCCATATATCGACCCAACAACCTATAAGGTGTTCAGCTTCAACTTAATCTGTTTAATGGACACGACTACGTTGTCACTATATTTATGAATAACTTCTTCGGAAAATTCACGCGCTATTTCGGAACGTAACATTCACATTTTGTTTTAAGAATATACTCGTAGAATACAAAACTCTTTATTTGTAGTGAAGGTTTTACATGGTGGGCTTGACTATATTTTTACCACTTAGGCACTTGTCACACAATGATAATTCTATATTCATGAGCTATGCGACTGCAACGCAACCCAAAATTTGTA
This sequence comes from Hesperia comma, assembly GCA_905404135.1. Classification (NCBI taxonomy): domain Eukaryota; kingdom Metazoa; phylum Arthropoda; class Insecta; order Lepidoptera; family Hesperiidae; genus Hesperia; species Hesperia comma. The sequence goes on along the minus strand of FR990021.1, from coordinate 4,342,304 downwards.
TGTATCTGACATTTTTGACTGACAATGACAGGAGTCGCATCGTAGACGCGTCTCTTCGCAGTCGCGTAGCTCATAAATATCGTTGTGTGAGAAGTGCCTAATTCTCTATGTACGCTACCATGCATTGGACGCGACATTTCATTATATGTATATAAAATGTGAACGTATGTATAGTGTCAATGTGCAGTAAACTTTTGTCAGAATGAATTACGGTTGAATTTTGTGAGCAAAATGAGTCTGTGAGTGTGTAGTCAATTTATTTCATCCATCAACTTTTACATTATTTGTTGCTAAACAAAGAAACGAGATAAATCCAATGTTCTACTTTTAGCTATACCTACTCACAAGAAAACAAATATAGGAAAATAAAGGTTTTAAGTAATTGGCAGATTTTCTCATAAAATATTACTGGAGCCGAGGGCTGTGCAAACACGCCCGACCAACTGCCGACTTAAAGACAAATATGAGTAAGAGTTTCCTGATAAGTTTGTTGGAAACGAAAATACTTTTGTTTTATTTCTCTTATATTGCGTTATGGGATCGCCTAATTCTTTGTTTTCAGATAGCCGACTGATTATATCATTTGCTTCAGTAGATTAAATGAAACTACTTTGTTTTTACAAGCTTTTATTATACCCTGCAATGTAAATACGTACATTTCGTACCTATGTAACAATGTTTTTCAGGTGGAATCTTGCAAATCAATTTAAAATAGATATCTTCAACCTATTGAGTTGAAACTTTGTATTATTTTTGTGTGGATATGACAATGCACGGTTATCTTAGTGATGTTATTTTAAATCCAACATGATGGCACACACAAAATGGCGTTACGAGGTTATTTTTAATGCACTCCTACAACCTTAATATGAGACCTTTACGAGATTTACAAATGTAGATAGATTGATCTCAGATAGATTGATGATATGTTTGATTTTAGGTAATCTCCAAAATCAAATATGTTAATTTGTTCGTTTGAACGCGCTAATCTCAGGAACTTTTGGTCCGATTTGAAAAATTATTTTTGGTTTGAATAGTCCATTTATTGACGAAGTCTTTAGGCTATATAAAATCACGCTACGACCAAAAGGAGTGGTGGAGTGTGAGCGTCTACTTAATAATATAGGTATGTTGCAAGACGACGTCTGCCGGATCCATTAGTTAATAAATATGACAAAACTACCTAACTGAAATAGAACTCTTACACAATTTATTTATTTTAGCGCAAACATAAAACTATGCATATTTTTAACTCTCTTTTGTTAAGTCAAAAACTTGCGAGTACTTTTTAATTGGCAACAAAAATGATGCTAAAACTAACGAATCCAGTTAAGTTTAATATTCCTGCTGTAATAAAAGGAGCAATTTGCTAAAGCTTTTGTATGCATGTAAGCAAGAAATAATTATAATATGCTTCTAAAAGCGCATAAAAATTTTAATTGCGTTTACTGTTCGAAAGATTGTGTTTGCTGAACTGAAACAAGAAACTCACGCTTAATAAAAAAAATACTCAAAAATTCAAAATGTTAGGAAATCACATTTAAAGTTTTCGTAGACCAGTTGTATGAAATGAAACAAGCGACTGATATTTTCTTGCTCAAACTCGTCAAAATTAAACCGCTTCGAATTCTACATATTCTTTACGCATTTTTATAGCGTTTTATCACAAAAACTCAATTTCCCCAATTTTTGAGTTATTTCTCTTTTTTATGAAGCGTGCGAAAAGGTCAATGGTTTATTGTAAAACTAACAGCGTTTAGCGAGTGGGACTCTGTAAGTACACGTCCCAGACTAATCCATTTGCGACGACCACGCGTGGCTCAGTTCCGTACTCCATCTGAGTAATTACAATGATTCACGTCGGACACCAATTTTGGACCCCTTTATTCCCCCTCAATCGATCTCTATAAACTGTATTCCCCTTTTGGTAAATTAAACTTTGAATAGGCTGTTCAAAAATACTACGTTAGGGGAAAGGGACTCGCCTCACTCTGTGTTGTTGATTAGTTTATTTTTATCTACGATGTATAATGGGTTATGAATGGTTCTTGCACATCATAGTTTAGAAGTAAATGTTATATAATCATAATTATTGTTATTATGTTATAAAACAAGGAGTTACAATGTTTCTGCCTGTTTACATTAGTAAATCTCATCAGAACAATGCATTACAATACTATACTCGTATCGTATGTCATATTTTAAAAAACCAACTGAAATTTGAATTATGATTATAATTTATTGATGACCCATGACGATATCCTAATAAAAGTTTTATAAACTTTAAATTAATCTTTTCGTAGGAAGCTATGTTTGTACCTACAGAAGTATGTATAAACCTCAAAGTAATCATTCCTTAAAATCGGAAGGAGCGGTTGTGTACGTAGATACGTGTAATATCTTGGACAAAGGTGTGACCCGTTTCACAGTATTAGGTGTATATTCCGATAGCGCCAAAAGATAACCCAGATCGAACAATACTTGGCCGCTAGAGTCAGAAAGTGCACGGCGATTGGCGTTCAGGTAATTCGAATTCTCCACGGAAGTGTTCCGTTGAGGTGATTGCTCCAGCGAGTTTCGAGTGGGCAGCGAGCAGGAGCTCGGTGTCTTTTGTTAACGGAATCCTGGCGGTGTCAGCTATTTCAATATTTATCCAGAAACATTGAACATGAAAGGATCTAGCCTTTTAGACTTTATATACTTAAACATAAACTAACCAACCAGGATTTTTCGAATCTTGGCCGAAAACACCAGCAATAAGTTTTTAGTGCCTGTGTGGACGGCACAACAAAAATAGTGATTAAATTAAAACGCAAACCACAACATAATGTACTGTATAGTTTAAAAAGTGTTAAGCAGATAATATTAGCTACAATAAACAGCAACACATAAAAACCTCCCAGTGTGAAATGAGTTACAGTATGGCGAATAATAACCGTCGGAAGCTAATACACATTGTGGTTGAAATGGCACAAACATAAACCTTAAAACGGGGTGCACTTTGCTCAATGGGTCGGAAGAGCGGCTAATCGACAGTTGTGGATGTAACGCTAATGGCATAGCTTCACCGGAACTGCGCTAACTATTATGGAGAATTTACTATCAAAACTTATTTACTACCAAAACAAAAAATAATAATAAATATCTCGTCGCCAGGGTCAGAGCGGTCGTTATACTTTGGGTTATACGTTGCTGGAGGTCAGAAATAATAGTCAGTACACCGAGTTTTAAAGTCTATTACAATGTTCACATAGTTTACAACAAGATAATAAACGATTAGTAAGATTAATTTAGATTAAACTTGGAAACGCGGCAAGTTTGGTATGGCAGTGGGTTCGACACGTCTACTCGGTCTAAGCGCTCAATTCAGAATCATCATGACAGCTCTGGTCCTCTATAATCTCATCTCTACCCCCACTCCATACCGACCATGCCCAAACAATAACTGTTTGACGTTTCCACAAGTAGTTCCAGCGATTCTCCACAGATGGCATTGAAAGATCAGCGCAGGACTTGACTACGCTCCGACAAATACATATATGTATGTACCTTTAAATAAAGCTCTACCGTTACTGAGTAACTTTAACTTAGTAACTAAGTGACTGAAAAACAATGCTTAGCCGAAACTAGTGAACGCAAGAAACTGTTTGGCAAGCATGTTCCTTGGGGATTTATATGATTCTGGTTTCAAATAAATCAATCAATTTACACATATTTATATTATTTATTTTTATACTCGTATGTTGTATGACTAAGCTCTAACATTACCTAAATTTAGACGCTCTCTCAGCTTTATTTTTTGTTATTATAGCTTAGGTATATCAGCTTTTATAATTTTGTTACCAGAAAGTCGAACAAGTTTAATTACTATTGCTTGCTTCCAAATCGGTAAATTTACAAACCAACTTTCATCCCTTGTCGGGAGCTGAGTAGCTAAAAACGTTGAAACGGGTGTTTCATTAATAGAAAGCCAACTATTAATTTTCATTTCGTTATTGTCAGATTTAGCGTGTACAATTTTACCCCTGTGTATTAAAACTTTAAAACCCCTTTAATATACCTACTTCGTCACAATAAGTTTTGTATTTTTATTGTGGTAACTTTACTTTAAGAGAAGTTAATTATATGGTCACATATATATATAATACATCACAGCATGCAGCATAACATCCTACTAATATTATAAATGTGAAAGTTTGTGTATTTGTTTGTTTGTTTGTTACTCCTTCACGCAAAAACTACTGAACCGATTTTCATGAAATTTGGCACACACATAGAGGGCAACTTAGATTAACATATAGGATATTTTTTATCCCAGAAATCCCGCGGGATCGGAATTTAGGAGGGAAAACCTTCTTCGCGTATGGGGTATAAATAGCTTCTAAACAAACATTAATATAAAACTAACAAGTCTGTCTTCCCGGAAATCCCGCGGGATTTGGAGTTACGCGGAATAAACTCCTGCGCGTAGTTGCGGGCTTAAATTTTTATGCGACCTTTACTAGGAGATTGAGGAAGTTTTGAAGCGACATATAGGGTACTGTTTATCCCTGAATTCCCGCGGGATTAGGATTCACGCGGTAAAAACTCATACCCGGGAATGAGGTCGTGGGTTCAGATGTTTATGGGACTTTCAGTGGGAGGTAGAGGAGGTTATGGAGCATTATATAAGCTACTTTTTGTTCCGGACTTCCCGCGGTATCGAGATTTACGCGGGAAAAGCTTCCATGAGCGAATGAAGTCGCGGGCTCATTAATATTTATATATCGGGATATCTATACATATATCGGGAATCGAACCGGCTTTTTTTCTCATGATCAACTTTATGTTGCTTTTTCGAGGGTCAGCATGAAAAACTACCAATGTAGTTTAAAAATATAATACTCGTAGTTTGGAATGAAAAAACCCCGACGTTTATATCTTAAAGTCTTTTTATCGATTTTCTCAAGATCTACATAACGGATTTTTGAACGGTATGACTAAAACGTAGTAAAAAATCAACTGTTCTTAAGATGTGTGGAGTGTGTCTTAATATGTGTGGGGTCGGGATTAACGCAGGACTAACTTTGTGACACACTGAGTTCCACGCGGGCGGAGCCGCGGGCAACAGCTAGTGTTATTATAATTACTTAGTCATATTTAACCACCGATCTTAAAAGAAGGGTATTATTATTCCCCTAACAAAGTATGTATTTAGGTGTGTACGGGTCAAATATTTCTAGTGAATCTTCCTCTTAGGCTCTTACTCTACACACCTACTTGATTTTTTTTGGTAAAACATAAGCTAAACCCCAAAAACATTGACATCGTACGCAACAAAACAAGTCGCCAACGCATAGCATTGTCCGTCATCAGGAGCTTTTGTTTCTACGACTATACTATACAATGATCATATAAGCTTAGGTACTTTCAGTTGAAACTTTGTAATTTATGTATGGTCCTATCAGGGTTCAACTACCGAGACCATTATGTTACTGTTCATGACTATATCAAATTTAATAGAGGAATAATGGGTATACCAGTACATACAATTAAGTAGCGAACGAACGATATTGTTACAAAGATATACATAATACTGTCTCAAATGTGAATATAACGGCTTACTCACGTTCTAGTTTAATTGGTTACCCAACAAGTTTATTCGAATATTATCTCTGCTCTCGTAACTAACTTTGTTAACTAATATGTAGGTATTAAAGAGAACAAAATGACAGAGCAAAATTTTAACTTATTATTTCAACAATCAATGTGTTCAAAATATTACAGGAATTCCAAACATGAAGTAAGATTGCCAATGATTCAAAATGCCTACCTAACTTAGACTGTAAAGAATACAATGTAATCTCTGAATGGCGTACCAAAACGATGAATGTTCAACAATATAAGGTACTAGCGGCCCGCCCGCGGTTTCACCCGCGTGGATCCCGTTCTCGTGGGAATATATGCATGTATTATACATAAAAACCTTCCTCTTGAATCACTCTACCTATTACAAAAAACCGCATCAAAATCCGTTGCGTAATTTTAAAGATTTAAGCATACAGACAAACAGACAAACAAACAGACGGACAAAAATAGCGACTTTGTTTTATACTATGTAAGGTATGCTAACAATAAAGTAAGTTTTCCGTTTCAAATAAGTATCATTCCGTCAGGAGTAGCGGGGCGGCCGTTTGTTACCAAAAAATGAATAATGACTTTGGGAAATTGCGTTTCATAACAACTTCTTAGGGACTTCTCAGTTCTGAACCCTCGCAAATGAGGATGGATGCGAGAATGTGGGCCCCGTTTCTAATAAAAGTTCCTAATTTATGCTGTCGCTTCCTACTGATTTAAACAGGCTTTATTAAACCGACACTGAAATCATTTTAGGCCGCAGAGATTTCCTAACGCATTTACAACGTTTAGCGTGGTTTATTTGGATTATCTTGACAATTATGGAGTAGCTGATAAAACAATACAATGTAGGTAAATGATACGTTTCATTGTATTACGACAAAAATTAAGTAAACAAACTGAGTAATTCTATCCAGGTAGACGACTTAATTAATGAATCAGTCATTTACTAAAAACGAACAGATATACATAGTGTTGATATCCGTAGCATTTCCTAATCATATCGAGAATCTGATAAATGAATCAGTGTAAGGATTCGGATCTTCGCAAGCTAATAAGGAAAGTAAACCAAAACGTGATATATTTAGTTGTCTGTCCCGCGCTTCGCCAACCAAACCAAGTTACCAGCTTTCCAGTTAACTTGGCTGCCAGTAATAAATATCCAAGTGAGAAAATGTATTCGCGTTGTAGGTAATGTAGGTATTATCAATATCTTCTATACTTATTCCAGTAAGTAGTAAGAGTTCACTTCGAGAAACTTATCCTTTAGTGTCTAATTTCCAAATAAAAAAAAAAAAAAGAATTTAACGATTTTATTGGAATGTCGTGATTTCGTAGTTACAGCATTCTACTAGTCAAGCTATTTTCATTGATATCCATATTGTGAAAATTAATGCATAATCAGCCATTTTGGGGCGACGGCTATCTTGAATATACAATGGTACACAATGGATTAAAAATGTATTGTCGTCAGAACTAAAAGGGTGTAACAAATATCAAATCAATCCGTCAACAGGAAGGAGGCTTATTTCCAATTACTAAATTTAAAATTACAACCAATAGGCAGATACCTACTAGTTTTTTTCCAAAAATCATCCATGTGCAGACATAGTTCGTTATATTTTTATTCGTATAGTAGAAATAGATACCTACATAGAGATCCGAATACGAAATATTTTGCATGGTAACCTTGGGAAAACTTTGGTAATTAGACAGGCTTATGTTCATTTGTAAGCTGTCAGCACAACATCAAGGAGATTGAACAAACACTCATCTTAATTTGTTGGTAATGCGACTTCCCGTCTCCCTCTCAAACCTTCGCAGGTACTGCTTAGTCATCAATGAGATAATTAATGTTTGGCGTTTAATTAACGGCCACCACTGTATGGAAACATAATGCTGAAGGTATATGGATTAAAATGACATCGTATTTGCTTGACAAAGCCGCCCAAAGCGTAATAAATTAATACGCGAAAATAAAATATAAAGCGTAATGATTGGTGTTATGCTTAATGGTTTTTATGGGCATAATTGCTCTTTTCAAAAAAACCGACTTCAACATCGACAAGCAGCGATAACTCAAAAACTACTCGCCAGATTAATCAAGCCCAAACACAAGGTAACTGCTGTAAATCGTTGAGGAGTTCCCTCGACTCTCTTTCGGCTTCATCAAATCGACTTCAGACCAGGGATGTTATGGATATCCGTAACCGTAACCGAAACTATCGGATATCCGAAATAAAAATGTATCCGTAACCGTAACCGTATCCGTTAAAATAATTTCGGATAAGGGCGGAGTCTAAATAGAACACGTTATGACAAGTTTTTATTGCACCACTCACGTGCCACGTAAATCTTGCATTGATTTTTTGGTATCAATCTGTCTAAAAAGTAGGTAATTCCTGCAGAAAGATTTCGACTAATAAACAACTAAAATCCAAATTTTCAAGTCACTAATTTCAATGGTGTACAACTTTCATACAAAAGTTTTTCGTCCGGTTCGACCCCTACGGGGTAGAATTTCCAAAAATCCTCTCTTAGTTCTCCCTTCACTCCCCAAGGACATGCATGTCGAATTTCAGCTTCTTCTGTTCAGTAGTTTTGGCTGTGCGTTGTCTGTCAGTCAGTCACTCGGAGAGCAAGAGTTTTATATAAAAAATATATAGAAATAATATAGATTATAAGTAGATTAATTACACAGGTACATTTTTTCCTTTAATGTAATATCCGTAACCGAAACTATCCGAAACTAACGGATAATCCGAAATTATTAGATATCCGTAACCGAAACCGAAACCGATATAATTTTATTCTTATATCCGTATCCTTATCCAGATCCGAAATTCCATATCCGTAACATCCCTGCTTCAGACCTTCTTTAAATTGTAGTACTTTCTTATACTTAATGAAATGATGTCTCTGAAATGCCATCCTCCTGGTGTCCTTATTATGGGACAAGCCTTGGAATTACTTTCCAAAGAAAAAAATCAAAATCGGCTCATAAACGACGAAAAATCCCTGAACACACAAAAAAGCATATACTTCGGTCGAATTAAGAACCTACCTACTCCTTCTTCTTTGAAGTCACAGAAAGTAAGATTTTATATTAATACGAGTATAATTATTATGTACCTAGAGATGTCCAACACATAGGTATTAATAAAGGAAATAAAATAGTTTGCCTTCATACCCATAGATGTAGAGGTATTATTCTACAACTACATCAATGTTCATACCATTTAAATATAAAATACCTAAACACTTTCACAGTTCAATAACATTGAAACTGAAAAAAACAACTTATGATGAAAATTGACCGCAAAGCGACCACTAGTTATTATTTTAATTATTGCAAATGCCTATAACAATAGTGAGTGCCGAATTATGTTAATTGATTTCATTTGCTATAATGTATATTTGCTTAAATCTGAGTGCTTTATCCCGTTTTAATATTAGGTACTGTCTATTACAAATACGTATACATACCTATATAGGTTAGGTAGGTATTTATAAAATTTATTTGTTTAGGAATTCCAAGGAAATATAAATAAATATTTTTAAGCTATTGTATAGCTTTTATCGCGGGCCTTGGGCGCGGGGACCGAATTCAAAAATTTCGTAACGAAAATTTATTACACCCTGCACACAGTTACTATGTCTATGCACCCACACATCGATAAATACCAGAACTTTTAACTGAGTTAACTAACTTTTACTTTATAACGGCTAAACCGATTTGGCTAATTTTAGTCTTGAAATATTCGTGGAAGTTCAGGGAAGGTTGCAGCGATGAGAAAATATGAAAAATTGCGAGGTAAATACTAAAAAAATGAAAATTTTAATTTCCCATACAAATCTTACCTGTCAAACATTTGATTTTCGCCCCGTCGGTTCGGTGTTTTAAGAATAATTACATGTAGATCTGGATTAAATAAGGCGTTGGAATCGACAACATGTATTCATAATAGTCGAATTATCGCGTATTTAGATTTAAAACATACAAAATAATAACATGACATAAAATAATGACACTATATTAATGACTTGAGGGTGATAGAGACAGTGCCATACAGGCAAGGCAAACTGTAAGGCACTGTCTCTGTCACCCACACGTCCTTCACGCACGCGCCAAAAGATCGTTGTAATGCTGCCTCTACACATAGGCCAACACGTTGGCAAGTGCGTTGGCTCCCAATGTGTAGAACGGGCGTTGGAACGTTGGCGGTAGGCATTTGAACGTTGGCCGGCGCGCTTGCGAGCTTGCCGCGCGGTGTCGGTATCATCAAAGAACACTTGTCGCAAGCTTGGCGCACCATCCACACATTGGCCGCGCGATCAGTTTGTCCGGAGCAGCGATCAAGAGTGCATATTTTCTTCTTGTGGCGTATTAACACCTAACGTAACAAAATGGCGTATAATATGAGTAATAATGAAACTTTTAAATTTATTGAGCTCTATCAGAGTGAAAATTGCCTATGGAATCCAAAAAATAAGTACCATAAAAATAAAAATGTTGTAAGTATTAAAAATGCTAAATAAATAAGGTTCTTGGACATTCCGTTTTCCTTACGATATTTTACTTCAAAGTAAGAGCATCGTACTTTATTATTATTTTAATATTATAAATATGAAAGTATCACCCTTTTCTTGTACACTTTTACGTAGTAATTATAAGCTGTGAATAAATATACAGCTGCAGATGTTACCAACTCAACATCCATTTTTTGATCCGTCCGCACATTGGCCCGAACCAAAGCATACTGAACAACCTTCCAATGTGTGGATTAACTCACAAGCACGTTGGCAAGCGCACCGCCAGCGCGTTGGCGAATGCGCTGGCCTATGTGTAGAGGCGGCATAGGACTTAAATGTCAAATGTCAATTTTCTTTTTAAAAATAATTATTTTGTCAACTGAAATAGTTCTTATGCTTTTGTTCAGAATATTTAAATCTTCTTTGCACAAATTAATGCATTATCCGTTTCTAATAAAGATTAAAATGTCTTGCACCTATAATGTGTCGTTATGATGTACGTATTCTTAACAATTAGGCTTACGTCATTATTATGCGTCTCTTTCAGTGATATTGCCTATGAACTTTGATGTAACTTTTGATAACTAGGCAACTAAATGAAAACTGGTACACCACTTTCTTGGCCCACTGTAAAACAGTGAATATCTGTACTCGTATAATTTGTGTACAAAGTGTTTTAAATATGAATAAACAAAGTGCATTTATTAATGAAGAAAGTCACGAAAAAATTGTGAAAGAAAATGAGTTATTACTCTATATACATTCATTTTATTATTATTATCACAAATGCAGTATTATTTTTTGTTTTGTTAATTTATATATAATGCTATGCAATAGCTTTACCGCGGCAGTCTCCGAGTGCCACACGTCTTTTTTAAAGAAACATTCAATTAATTAGATGAGACATTATTTGAACAGTTTGGTTTACTTCGAAGCCTGCTATACATTTTACAAGACAGCTCTGAACCTAATTTCGTAAGTAAATACGTAAAAAACTAATTGTGAGTCGCAACTGTGTCAATTTACTCAACCTCATAAACTTCTGATTTCTTTAAATGGACTTAATAGTTGCGTACATTGCCCTGCTTCTTATGATAATGAGGTGTAAGGTGCTTATAAAAACAAAGAGAATTAAATTAATATTAAATTTAATTATATTTATAGATTTTGTGCGTATTATAAAATGGTACAGTATTAGTAATAGTAGTAGTTATTATCACTTGCTTCTATGAAACCAGCCAGAATCAAGGACTACCCACCCTTGATCTGACCTCTCTCCGCAATGGTCTAAACTAAAAGGTGTGATGTCTGGCAATTCATAATTAGACTACCTAGATGGTGGACTCACGCGTACCCAACACAGTGACGAGACTCAAGCCCAACAGTGGAAGAGTTATGGGATGCGATGGAAGACAAAGAAATCGATGGTATTGATTTATTTTTCCATAAAACCAGAAACGGTTGTAATAACCGTATTTATTACAATTTTTAACAATTTACCTTTAGAGTTCATTCATCAGTTATCATGAATAAATAAATATTCATTTATTTTTATTTTACGATATTTTTTCCGTATATTCATTCACCTATATTGAATAGATTTATTATAAGCGGTAACTAGTGCATGAGTTCATGTTTTTCACCCACGACTGTAGCAACTGCAATTTCAAATAAATAAAAAATAGTGGTAAACCAAATGGTTTATCGTTCGGTTCACATCGAATAGTATTCCATGTTTTCCTATAACGAAGTTGTATCAATCAAGGGGACACGGGGGCTGCTGTAATGAGATTACGCGCAATCTGCGGCAATTGTTGCCGCCGAACTATCTGGAACACGTATGTTTTGGGTAAAATTCAACAATGTATTGGGCTCTGATATTCTCCGCATCTTCACTCTTCATTATTGTTAGATTGAACCCTTCATGTCAATCAAAATTTACAGAAATGATACAATATTATACTTGTATAATAATAGTAATTTTGTTGTGTGTAGTTTATGACAAACATTTTGTATTTCGTAATTACATACTAACATTTGTACTGTACCAGGTACAAGGTAGTTATTTTTATTCCTTCACTGTACCTGTATTAAGTAGATGTTATGTAGGTTTTTATAAAACTTTGTGTTCAACTTGATCAACGTAATCAACACGAAGTCTTCGTTTCTGCATGTACCGTAAACTCTAAATAATTATAATGAAACGGAAAGCATGATAATGAGGCCCATTTAAATGTTTTAGTCTTGATATTACACTTTAGTATTGCGTTTACTATAATTATTACTACCCTAGATATATCAACCTTTTCTTATGTTTCACAATAGACACCAGTTTATTTTTAACATGGTCATATATAGCTTAATGCATCGCTTACAGCAACTAATGCGTTAATTATGACAGCCGAGCACTGCCGAAACATTAGCTCTATACCACTTGGTGCTGTCTTAACTTTATTACTTATCTACTTAACAAGATTACAGCAATTTTAGCGTCTTTGTAAACTTATTCGGCCTGTTTTTACCAACTAGGGCCATTTTCATAAAATATATGTGTAATTTTGCGTATCTTGGAAAAATATGATTTTTATAGCGAAAACCTTTCAAGCGAAATTGTACACTGACGACGTAAACCGTTTAAATTGTAACCGCAAGTGTTATTTATAACGGGAATAAAACAACGTTTACGTTAAGTTAGTAGGTATAACTCTACAAATAAGAGAATAGGTACGTACAATTTGGCGAGGAACCCATTGAAACGGCCAAGATTTATTTAAAGGAGGGCATTATAGAATAGATTGGCAATATAACATGGGCTGCAAGCGGAATAATTCAACCTGTAGGTGTTAAAATGTAGAACAGCGGTGTAAAGGCCATAACTCAGTCTGGTCTTGTGTAACTGTGATATACGGCGGGCACGTGACCACTTTGCACTACTAGTTAAACTTACCCAATTTTTATACACCTATGTCTAGTTAAAAGTTTCCGATATTGGACGGTCGTACTCGTTCGAGTCGTTCGGTAAACTTACTCAAGCCTTTTCTTACTACGTCGATACTTTGCAGGAGTGAACTTTGTTTGCGCTTACTATCGGTTCCAAGTTTTCTCTTTCTCATTGTTAATATCTTGCTGTCTATCGAATAGACGAAGATAACAACAAATTTGTACTTCGTTACAAGTGTTATTATAAATCATAAATATAACTGCAACGCTTGCCGAGGTCTCACCGCAGATTTTCAGTTCCTTAAACGAAACGCGTGCGCCCTATTTAGGGGTTGTGTGGTCACGCCTTTCGTGGGAGAGTTTTCTAATTGTAAGAAGCGCTAAGGGACAACGCTATGGTGTATTCGAAACCGGGGCGTCTATTCCCTTCAGACGACTATCCGTGTTACCTAGTATTTAAACCAAAACTGAGCTAAACTCGATACGATGCTGACAGAGGATTCAACCTTTTTTGATTTCAATATTGATGATTCTCGACGAAAAATTATCTGGAAGAACGAATAGAATATTAACTTAATGTACATACCTACGAGACAAGAATCAAATCAAATCAAGTTGAAATTGTATTCGGGAGTCACTGATTACCTACATGAGTCCAATAAAGTGAAGTGGAGTGAACTATTGAGCGAGTGGCTAGCGTGTCTCGGTGCAATCTTGTGGAAGGTGGAAACCACTGTTTGAACGCAAATGGAGTCGTGTGTCCATTTGTCAATCAGCGCAACCGCAGGCGCTTGGGGCCGTTGCTACGGGTTCGCATACATTGTAGGGAGTAATAACCAAATTGGTTTTGTCAATTTGTATAGCTCCTCAATTTTGGAAGCGGGAAAATTAACATACATAATTTCGTGGCTGTTTAGTCATGTAAAATAATTTGTTACGAAGACCGTGCCTCATAACTTAATTTTATTTAAATTAGGTATGTAATCGAAGCATTCATAGCTGCTTTCAGCTTACTTTAATTCCTGCAAAAATTTATTGAACCCTTCACCAATCCGCACTGTGGAGTGTCCTCTAAAGTTCCTAACCTCCTAAGTGATTAGGAGACATCGTGAGTATCATGATAAGCAGGATGTAATGAAGTTAGTAATACTGCTGAACATTTGGCTTATCAGATTGGCATTTCATATCTAAAGAAGTGCTAATGATCGAACCGCTTGTATAAATGAAATAAACCGGTGAAGTAAGTAACGTCGGATGTCGGTCGTAATTTTAGTAGCAACATTTCCTGGGCGACTGTGTTTCGAAGGGCACTTTAAGTAGTTCGTTAAGCGATGTGAAGTAGGCTTTAGGTCACTTTAAATACATAAATATCAAACAACTCTAATTAACATTCTTATAAATTGACTCACTCAAGTCATTGACTCGCCGAATTACTTTATAGTTCGAAATACAAATACGAAGTAGCTCATTGAATTGATTTGTGAGCCGGTTCACTTTCTGACTCATACGTGAAGCGCGGAGCTGAACTATGTAGATCGTTCGTCTCTGTTTGTTAAGTTACGTTTATTTAAGGTATGTTTATCGAGTGATTATGTTCGTTTGTGCAGAGAGTTCCGGCTGGTGCTGCGGCCGGACCCCAGCTCGGTGTTCGCGGACGGCGTGCAGTTCCAGTCGTCGGCCGGGCCGCTCTCCTACAACACTGCACAAGTCTACTCGGGGAAGCTAGAAGGTAAATCAATAACGCAACACACTCATAACGTCATACTAAGATTCCCTGCATTGTGAGCGCGTCAACACAGAAGACAAAAGCACACACCTAGACCGAGATAGTTAAAACGCATTATTTAAATTACCGCCTCGCTAGGAAACTAACTTAAAACTTTTCCAATGGCGGCCTGTGTAGCCATTGCACCAAATCAACGGGTTGAAGAAACCTCCAAATATGTAGTGGATAAATAAGGTATTTGTCATCAGTGAGCTTGCTTTTACTACCTAACTTATTGACCTTTAAACAAACAAACAAACAAAACAAACGCTATCACACCTTTACCTCCAGACTTTACATCGCTACTTAGGTACCATTGGGTGATAGCGTAATGAAGCATTAGTTTGTGTCTTATTAATTCACCGTCTCAAATACTACAAGACTATTTATTCTTAGCGTACAGTAAGAAGCAAACGGAGTTAATACCACTGTTCCATTATTAAACTACCCTGTTAGTATGAATATTAAATTCTAGTAGTGCAGCATGTGTTGGTAATGCTTGTAGGAGATGGTGAAACCGCGCGTACCGCGCCGGTAGCGCGGCTACATTAGCGATGACTTATGTAACTCATGATGGCGAGGAACTTGAGCATACTGTTGCGTACTTGATGAAAGAACACCTGCTCCTATCACCTTTTTATGTAAGCCGACAAACGAGCGAAAGCCACCTGATGATAAGTGCCTTCCATCGCAAGAGACAACAGTAGGTAATTCCTATGGGTTTGCTATGAACTGCCGGCCATAAGGAGCGGTGGAACCCTCATTATTTCTGGCTTGACCTTCCGAATAGCTATTGCGTCTACTTTACCTATAACACTGATTTATGTTTCTCAGGTCAACAAAAATCGAGCAACTTTTTACTAGTTTTAGATTGTATGTAAAATTTTATCAAATCAAATGAAGTCACAAAATATGTCAAAGTCAGCAATAAAAGCAAACGGTTTATTTTTATTACAAAGATTCAAGGAGAGCTATCATAATTACAACTTTGTAAAGATTTTTTTTTACTTTCTTCCATAACTATAAGTATTTAGTAAATAAAATAAAGTTCTCTGTAAGGATCGCTATTTCAAGTCCTACAAGTTTTAATCAATTAATTTAATTATGTTATCTTGTCCTGATGACACCTTCTAAATTTTTTATATCAGATATCCTAATTTTTCAGTCACATGAGACCGTTAATACAATTTTTTTCAAAAAATCATTTGACAGTGTAAATAACTTGCTATTGTTAATTATTATGTAATTACTTTAGCAGATTACAATCACGATCCCAAAGCATCCATGTAAATGTCCGCCCCTATCGGGAATCGAACCCAGCCCGATTAATCCCAAAGGGTCTGCTCATTAGGCTGGGTCGAAGTGGAGCAGGAGCTTCGGAGCAACTTTTTAATCATCCTCGCTTTCCTCCGGGAAACCTATGCTTTAATACTTTAACGCGAAACAAATTGAAAGTAGTGAGGACAATCTATATATATATAAAACTCAAAGGTGACTGACTGACTGACTGACTGACTTATATAGTGATCTATCAACGCACAGCCCAAACCACTGAACGGATCGGGCTGAAATTTGGCATGCAGGTAGATATTATGACGTAGACAACCGCTAAGAAAGGATTTTGATCAATTCTACCCCCAAGGGGATAAAATAGGGGATGAAAGTTTATGATTTTCGACTGATTGAACTGAACGTACAGCCCAAACCACTGGACGGATCGAGCTGAAACTTGGCATGCAGGTAGATGTTATGACGTAGACATCCGCTAAGAAAGGATTTTGATCAATTCCACCCCCAAGGGGATAAAATAGGGGATGAAAGTTTATGATTTTCGACTGATTGAACTGAACGTACAGCCCAAACCACTGGACGGATCGAGCTGAAACTTGGCATGCAGGTAGATGTTATGACGTAGACATCCGCTAAGAAAGAATTTTGATCTTTTGATCAATTCTACCCCCAAGGGGATAAAATAGGGGATGAAAGTTTATGATTTTCGACTGATTGAACTGAACGTACAGCCCAAACCACTGGACGGATCGAGCTGAAACTTGGAATGCAGGTAGATGTTATGACGTAGACATCCGCTAAGAAAGGATTTTGATCATTTCAACCCCTAAGGGGATAAAATAAGGGATGAATGTTTGTGATTTTCGACTGATTGAACTGAACGCACAGCCCAAACCACTGGATGGATCGGGCTGAAATTTGGCATGCAGGCTGATGTTATACCGTAGGCATCCGCTTTTGATAAATTAACCCCTGAAGGGATAAAATAGGGAATGAAAGTTTGTGATTTTCGACTGATTGAACCATAGATTTATTATATAACTAAAGATCGGCAATTGTATCACTTGGACGAAACCAAAAATGAATCGCCCGCTGTCAATGTCACCGCCGAGCGCGACGCCTTCCTGGTGGTTTTTATATCTAGAGGAGTCACATCCAGGTACCGCACAAGTAACCATCACTAATTAAGACTACAAAGGACGTTATTCCACACAGAAATGTAAAAACTGAATTAAGTATTTTGAGAAAATTGAGGAACAATTTTTGACAAGTGCCCGCTAAGCCCGCTATGCCGTCTAAAAATTGGTTTCGTCTATCTATCTCGCTCTGCCATACGTGTATCATATGTTTTGATCTTTCGCATTTCCAATCTATCTAAACGTCAGTGTATGCTACATCTATGGATTGAACTGAACGCACAGCCCAAACCACTGGATGGATCGGGCTGAAATTTGGCATGCAGGCTGATGTTATACCGTAGGCATCCGCTTTTGATCAATTAACCCCTGAAGGGATAAAATAGGGAATGAAAGTTTGTGATTTTCGACTGATTTAACTGAAATTAAAGATTGGAGCTACTATGATAAAGATGTCCGCTTATACGATTTTGATAAATTCAACCCCCCCTTGGGATAAAATAAGGGATGATGGAGGATGTAAATGTATTAGTTAAAATAATTTTTAGTTCTAAATCTTGACAATAGATGTCGTTAGTAGTATTCTATTTATGCATGGAGTATTTACCCAACAGCTTGATAGTTTTAGCGCCTAATGACAGATTAGTTAAGAATATTGTGTACAAAGAAGTTTTGTAGGCCTAATTTATCACACACGCTAAACAAAAGATAAGCCGCAAAAACTATACCTAATGAATAATAATACTTCTTAACGCGAGCGAAGCCGCGGGCAAAAGCTAGTAATATTATATGACTCCATTTTACGTAATTGCCTCTCATTCCTTTCATATCTTTTTTAATTGTGTATCGATTACCTAAAATAAATCGGATACTAATATGTTACTTATACTTAGCTCGCCCAAATAAAACCTCATAGTCTTTCCTGATATTAGACTTGAATCAAACGAACAAAGAAACACAAATTGACCAAAAATATTTCAAGAGTTATTTGTGTACCTAAGTCCTGTGTATTTTTAAATAAGTTACACGTTCAGACATGAATCAATCGAAGCAATGTTTTATCACTACAAGTGTAAACTTTTATTTTAAATGTTTTCTTTTTTTCATAAAACACATAATTTATTTTTAAATACAAGCATTATATCGGTTAATCGGACTAACAACTGAACTACAGCGAATAGACCAAAAATTTACCCCAGTTTCCGAAACATACCTATAACCTATAAACGACACAGATTTTGCGTTTTATCGACGCTACAGTTATTTATATTTAAACTGCAGTATATCACAAGTTACAACAATGAAGCGAGGAGATGGAATAACTTTGGCTTTTATACCCTTATCATCGGTGCTTCCTCGACAAGCGCAATTAGTTTGAAATTATTGCTTTACTTATAACAACGTCCGCAAATCAGGTAGCCAACAATAATAAAACTCGTTACAATCTCTGCGCGTAATCACAGTTGTTTACGCAATACGGACTATCTCTTGACAGTGTTGACGAGTGCGTGTAGGGCTGCGACTGCGGCTTACGTCGCGGCATCGTTTTCATAAGTTCTGCAGTTTACAATCAAGTGTCTACATCGTAGTAGTAGTTAGTGTAGTTACGCTCCCAGTTGACTTCTAGAAACTTATTCTTTACGCTTGCAAATATTAAATATTTTGTAAATTTTGCGAGTTTTCATTGATGCACATTTATGCTTGAATTTCGATTCTATTGATCGTAACGTGATGTTTTGTAGGACATAGTCTTCCTTGATACGTAGATTAAGACATATTTTTCAATCGAATCCGTAGTTCCTGAGTTTAGCCCGTTCAAAAGAACACACAAACTCTTCAGTTTTATTATACGTATTAGTATAGATTTAACTCTACATTTTTATGCCACACATTTTATGATGCATTTTGTATTTACGTACAGTAATTCGTAACTTGCCGTTGTAATTGTTACAACTGAAATATAATTTTACTATTAAAACTAAAATACCGAATACAAAGTACCTGCAATTAATCGCTCGTCTCGTGTTTCTCCCAATAGCTACCATTTTGTAAGCTACGGCCCCAACAATAGAATATTCAGGCCGTAATCAAATCTTAATCGACATCTTATTGGCAATTACCCGTAATATCCTACAACACAAAGCTCGCGTTTACCATCTCCTAATATCAATGAATAATTAGACGCCGACTGATTTGATTATGATTGTATATTCGACAAAGCTTGTATTCTGAACATCATGTCTGATTAAGTACGCTTTGTGTATTAGTAATGGATGTGTTCGTAACTATGGGCTGTAATGGGAGCCGTCCATTCAAATTATATTGATTGAGTTAAGCTTATCCGACTAAGATTCAAAACAAACGAAAAAATAATGGAACAACAATGAATTACAGCTCAATCCTCAATAGCGTCGACTGGAATTAAAATGGACTCCACTAGGGCTCCACGTAGAGCTCACGTTCGTATGAAACTTTCACCGCTATGGTTAGTGCAAAAAGTTCAATATCAATATCGATCTAATATAACCAGATGAGGTAAGACCACCCAGGCAGCGTAAAAACGTAAGCAGGAACCCAATGTCGAGAAGATAGAAAATAGCGCTAGAAGGCCATAGTCCTAGAGTCCTGACACCATTTCCTACCTCTACAAACCATATACGCAAATCTTTGGACTCAAACTCAAGGGCCTGCCTATTTATTTATGCCTATTTATTTATTTATTTCTCTCTTTATTGACAACTCACAATTAGGTTTTACAATGGGCGGACTTAATGCCTATGGCTTGTAATCTATACAGGTAATAGGTATGTGTTAGACGCCGATGAAGTCTATTAATAAAGTATTTGTGGGATTTCTAAGGCGTTTATGCGAATCTGCACGTCATTTAAATGTACCTACATATTTACTAGTAAATTCAATCTAATAGTACGGACACAATTTTCAAATTTATTTCTACTAAGTAGGTTCCACAAACCGTTAACTTGAAAAAGAAGATTCATGTGTTAGTAATTCAATAATAGATAAGTATCATTCAGCAATCTTGTGCAGTTTCCAATTGACAGCGACAAACAAATACAAAGAGAAATAAAAGATTGCGATTAATAAAGACGGCGCAATATTAATATCGTGTATAAATATAATGTCTGTTCTGGAATAAAAACAAACACAATACACATATACCTACGCTTTTGTAATATTACTTCTAATATATTTTCGAAAACATACGTTGTTTACTATTTAACGTCGCTTTCTGTAGGTTGTTACAGATGGTCATTCGCAGTAAGGTAGGTATATAAATTACTTACATAATTACATTTTCTTCTTAGATTTCGTTAATCATAATAGCGTAACATTATTTTAATCTATGTCTTGTGAACTCTAACAATAAATAAATAAGATTGAAAGGCTTGTGTCCTGAAAATCCTGAAATAACCTAAAAGCTTAATTTAGGCATAAGTTTCCCTCAATATACTTACTGATGTGGTGAAAAAATTATAAATAAATTAGGTATTAGTATTAAAAATAATTCTGGATCAGCATTGGTGAAAATGAACGGTGATATACTGAAAGCTCCAGAATAAAGACACTTATTACTTATAAAAAAATAATGATTATTGCTCGTGTAAATAATACTAAATAATTCATTGATTGTCGTTGTTCTAAGAAAAATGGCTCGGTCTTTGCTTGTTAATTTGTGCAAATTAGTATAATTACCCAAGGCCGCTTTAGGAAAATGTTGAATCCGAAAGGCGGTTTGAAATAAGTTTGAGAAGCTGTGCCGTGGAGCCAGGAAGCGTCAGGGAAGCAGGTCACGTGCGCCTCGTGCGAGGGTCGTTTGCGCCAATTGACGCAACCTTATCTAATACATGATGCGAATCCCCGTAGAACTTCATCGTACTGTCATTGTTCGAGGAAATACTGGCGCTTATCCAAACTTTCAGTTCTATAGTTTTGGTGTTAGATAATCTTGGTTTGGCTCTTAAAGCATTCCGCTTGCAACGTAAATGTGGTTTGTGGAAGTGCGGTTACTTAAAGCGCTTTATGTTCCTACATGCATCACCAACGGAGACAAGACTGAATTCAAACAAGAAGTAGAAAATAACAAAGATTCGAAAGTTATTGCTCCTGTACCTAAGCCTAAAAACTGACCATCGGTTTACTTTTATTGAAATAATATCTCATGGTGCCCCTCCATAGCACATTTGCAGCCGCCTGTGTGCCGTGCACGCCTTGAACACC
This sequence comes from Hesperia comma, assembly GCA_905404135.1. Taxonomy (NCBI): domain Eukaryota; kingdom Metazoa; phylum Arthropoda; class Insecta; order Lepidoptera; family Hesperiidae; genus Hesperia; species Hesperia comma. The sequence goes on along the minus strand of FR990021.1, from coordinate 4,320,785 downwards.
CGCATAAGGTGGCCCTGCGAATCGATTCGCCTTTAAAATACTGTGGTCTTCCATGGTAACTCGCGTCTTAGTTATTTAAACGTTAATAAACCTACTGCTACTTACTACTGTGCTTTCCTTAATTTATGTTTTAAAACGGTTAAAATAAGATTTCCTTGGCCATTAACTCGTCTCTCAAAAACACAATTACTACGGCAGGATTTATAGCGCCACCGTACGTGGCCGTTGGACTGTTATCTCAGTCTTGCCGTAATTGCTCGTCGGCGACATTCATTAAATTGTTTTATTTTATTATGTGTTCCGTTTTATGTTCCTCATCGCTTGTCATTACTCATAACCCAGTGTATTATTCTACCTTGGTTGGCGTGACACAATATGCGGGTGCGGTTTTAACCGACTTCCCAAAAAGAGGAGGTTCTACATTCGAATGTTCCTTTTTCAGTTCGTTTCCACATAACTTTTGATTGGGTATTCTAAAGCTGGTAACTACATACTTAGGTGGTTTAGTCCTTTAAAAATATGAGCGACATCTGATGTTTTGTTTTTAAGTTATCTTTACTTATCAATTTTAAAGTCGGTAATTTTTTGCTAAAAATTTGTTATCATTGTACTAAAAAAATACTTGGCTTTTGATATTACGTCACTGAACTGAAATAACATTGTTTTAGCTTTTTCCATCCAGCAAAGTAAATGCTATTGAACTAGATTTTTCTATGAAGACCTATGAATGAACTTAAAATACATATTACTTATACATATTTTTTGGGTTGCGTACATCCTACGTGATTACCTTTCTGTATGGTACAAAATTCTGCTAAAATATGGTAAAAGGTGTTTATTCAAAATTGTTCGTTGAATATTCACCAAAACACATGTTCTAAGTGAATTCAAAGCTTAAAGATTAAATTTACGATATAGGTGTGAACTTGTACGTATTCTAACCCTTATATTCGAGCTGTTGAAACAATAAATTAAACAGGAGCTGAAGAAACTTCTATATTCAGTGAGTAACTTAATAAAACGGAATTACGAGGTGCGACCCATCTGGTATGGCGCTGGCAAAGTGAATTTTGATGAAATTACTTCACAAGTTTAATGGAGTATGCTTCTTCGGAGTTTAAATGTTTTAAAATAAATACAAACAACGCGTCGATCCTATTATACTGTTCTGACAATTTTTCTCACTAACCAACTTTGTATAATTAAAATGAAAATTATTTTAAATCTAATTAGATTTAGATAATAACATTCCTAATTAGGAATGTTATCATCAATGAGCGTCTTATGATTTGGTTTGAAAATAAGCATTTGAAGAGTGCTACTGTGCTAGGTTCGATTTCCAATTGGGCTGAAAATTTCTATAATTAGTTTGAATTTCTGATCTGACCTCGTTCTGGGAGTGCGAAGAAACGGCGTAACTGATTTGAATATTATAACTTTTGCTCATGTCCATACTGTGGTAAACATAGGGGTCATTTAATGTTTGTTTTACTTCAGTCGCTTCACAAATACAGAAAAAGAAGAAACAATTGTAAATTAAAAGGTTTTTCGTATGCCTATCTCCTAAGCCTAAGACTGTGCCTAAGATAGGGTTGCCAACCTCAAATTTAAAAAACCAGGATTTGCAGTCGGAGAAACCAGGACAATTCAGTTTGAAAACAGGACGCAGTAATAGATTTGCAATAGTTAAATTAATATCAAATAAAAATAGGTGAAATGAAATTCAAGTAATTAAAATAATCATAATATGTTTTAATAAACGTATTTTAATAAAATTATACGAGTTGAAAACTAGTTATTAAAATATAAAACAAACACTTTAGTTTGTAACAATTTTTTTAAACTTAGGTTATTTATATTATCTAATAAATTCTTATATTATAAACTAGCTGTGCCCGCGGCTCCGCTCGCGTGGAACTCAAGTGTGTCACAAAGTTTTTCCCGCATAAATCTCGATCCCGCGAGAAGTCAGAAACAAAAAGTAGCCTATACAATGCGCCATAACCTCCTCTATCTCCCACTGAAAGTCCCATAAACATCTGAACCCGCGACCTCGTTCCCACATAAGCGATTTTGCGCTGCGGGAATTCCAGGGTAAAAAGTAGCCCGTACATTGCTCTACAACTTCCTCTATCTTCCATTGAAAGTCCCATTAAAATCTAAGCCCACTATTTCGCGCATAAGAGTTTTTCCCGAGTGAATCCTGATCCCGTGGGAATTCCGGGATACAAAGTAGCCTATAATTATGTTACTTCACAACTTCCTCTGTCTCCAAGTGAGTCCCATAAAAATTTAAGCCCGCGCCTTCTCGTATAGGAATTTTTCCCGCGTGAATCCTGATCCCGCTGGAATTCCGGGATAATTAGTAGCCTATGTGTTATCCCAGAACTTGTTCTATCTCGCAGAGAAAATCCATAAAAATCTAAGCCCGCAACTTTGCGCATAGGAGTTTTTCCTGCGTGAATCATGATGCCCCGGGAACTTCGGGATAAAAAGTAGCATATATGTTACTTTACAACTTCCTCTATCTCCCAGTGAAAATCCCATAAAAATATAAGCCCATTACTTACTTCGCGCATAGGAGTTTTGCCCTCGTGAATCCTGATCCCGCGGGAAATCCCAGAACTTGTTCTATCTCGCAGAGAAATCCCATAAAAATCTAAGCCCGCAACTTTGCGCATAGGAGTTTTGCCCTCGTGAATCCTGATCCCGCGGGAAATTCTGGGATAATAAGTAGCCTATATGTTACTTTACGACTTCCTTTAGGTATCTCCCAGTGAAAGTCTCATAAAAATCTAAGCCCATCACTTGGCTTCGCGCATAAGAGTTTTTCCCACGTGAATCCTAATTCTGCTGGAATTCCGTGATAATAAGTAGCCTATGTGTTGCTCCAGAACCTCCTCTATCACCTAGTCAAAGTTCCATAAAAGTTTTAGCCGGCGCTTTCATGCATAGGGGTTTTTCCCGCGTGAATCTTGATCCCGCGGGAATTCCGGGATAAACAGTAGCCTATGTGTTATCCCAGAACTTGTTCTATCTCGCAGAGAAAATCCATAAAAATCTAAGCCCGCAACTTTGCGCATAGGAGTTTTTCCTGCGTGAATCATGATGCCCCGGGAACTCCGGGATAAAAAGTAGCATATATGTTACTTTACAACTTCCTCTATCTCCCAGTGAAAATCCCATAAAAATATAAGCCCATTACTTACTTCGCGCATAGGAGTTTTGCCCTCGTGAATCCTGATCCCGCGGGAAATCCCAGAACTTGTTCTATCTCGCAGAGAAATCCCATAAAAATCTAAGCCCGCAACTTTGCGCATAGGAGTTTTTCCTGCGTGAATCATGATGCCGCGGGAACTCCGGGATAAAAAGTAGCATATAATTATGTTACTTTACAACTTCCTCTATCTCCCAGTGAAAATCCCATAAAAATATAAGCCCATTACTTACTTCGCGCATAGGAGTTTTGCCCTCGTGAATCCTGATCCCGCGGGAAATTCTGGGATAATAAGTAGCCTATATGTTACTTTACGACTTCCTTTAGGTATCTCCCAGTGAAAGTCTCATAAAAATCTAAGCCCATCACTTGGCTTCGCGCATAAGAGTTTTTCCCACGTGAATCCTAATTCTGCTGGAATTCCGTGATAATAAGTAGCCTATGTGTTGCTCCAGAACCTCCTCTATCACCTAGTCAAAGTTCCATAAAAGTTTTAGCCGGCGCTTTCATGCATAGGGGTTTTTCCCGCGTGAATCTTGATCCTGCGGGAATTCCGGGATAAACAGTAGCCTATATTATGTTATAAGTTATTAATTTTTACTGTACTTTTCAACCCCACCAATTTCCTTCAGTAGCTGTGGTTGAGTTAACAAATAATCATAAAATTGGTCACACTTCATATCTATAATTTAAATAGTTTTGATGATTGCAGCTACTGTTGTTGGCAGTAATCGATTTCTTTCTTTTGACCACTGTGAATTTATGAGGGAAAAGACTCTCTCGACATTAGCGTTATGACCCGGTATACTAAATAAATATCGTCGCCTCAGTGCTTGTTTGTCCTATCTACCATTGGTTAAATTTTACAGTACACGAAATTTTAGCTGTATTTCTTTTAAAAAGCTGTAGTTTTTTGATTTTAAGGTTTTTCTTAATACAAGAGTTAACTATGAATTGATAGTGATAAGTTTTATATAAGATCGTAATTAATTTTACCTTATTTTACAGGTTTTATGTGAAGATAGAACAAACATGCACAAATATAATTATGAATGTGGACTTAGAACACTACTCACTGGAGATAGGACAAAGTGACTGTTTTATTTATTCGTGCTTATTTGTTCTATGTTTCAGATATTATATACAGGATGTTTTTATGAACGATTTCTTTCAATTTATGATTTGAGTTTTATAAAGACTATAATTAAAAATTAAATTAAAAGTTTAAAAAACCCCCGAGACAAGAAATTTTATTTAAAAAGTAAAAAATAATAAAATAAACTCAATCTTAAAGTACGTAAGTGTGTATTAATTAATTCTAAAAACAATATCATTCAAATTGCCGCTTCGCTGGGAATCGAACCCAAGACCCTCGGAACAGCGTGCCGGCGTGTTAACCATTGCGCCATCCGGGTTATCAAAACGGCTCAACGGTTTAAACGGGTCAACCAACTCGGTTATGAGGTTACGTTAGTTACTATTCGTAATTAAATTGTTAAGGTTGGAGCGGTCCCCCAACGCGACATATTTTTTTAGAATTATCAACACACACTTACGTATTTCAAGATTGAGTTTCTTTTATTATTTTTTACGTTTTTACAAAACGCACAACAAAACATTACCCTTACTTAACTCACTTCATTGACACCCAACACGGAATCATTACAAAATATTTATTTTTTAACTCAAAATCTAATTTTACTGTCATGCGTAAATTGCGTAACAGTACGTTAATTCGGTCTCAAAATAAGGAAGCGAGAATCTTTGGAGCGTATTAACGCACTCTTGGGATGTTCAAAATCATTAAAAAGCAACACCCTATTGCAAATTCATAACGAGATCAAGTTGAAACTAAAAAGTACTTATTGTTCAATTTGCGGCTGCGTCTGCTCATGTTCACTTTTATTAAATGTTCTAGACATCTTTTATTAATGTCTAGAATTATCTAAACACCAAAAACACTATAATTTATATAGTTTTACGATTATTTTATGGATTCTTCGGTGTCTCCCGCCAAAGTGACAAATCAAATAAAATGGCGGAGAATATTGCGCCGCGGGCTGTGATTGGTCGATTGAGTGGAGATAGAACACTCAAGCATTCAAAGTCTCTTCTTACGATGTGGGATTTAAAGCAAAATCTGGAAATAGTACAAATAAGCACGAAATTTTCATTACGATGTCGTGTCACAAATAAAATTTAAATGACATTTTTTGTTATTTTAAGAGAAAAAGTTAGCAATCTGTCTTAACCAGAAGGATTGAAATTTAAGTCTTAATAAAACTGCATTTAAAGTTAATTTTCGAAAAATTTGGTAGATAGGACAAACAAGCATTGAGGCGACGATATTCAGCCACTTTCTGCAGTTCTGCGTAAGTACTGCTCCTCAGAAATACATTGCTTGAAATATGTTAGCCACAAGGCGTTTAAGCTGTCGTCTTTTAGAGTAGGGATTTAAAAACCCAGGACGCTGCTTAAAAACTATTCAGGACGTCCCAGGACACTACAAAAACCAGGACATGTCCTGGGAAAACAGGACGGTTGGCAACCCTAGCCTAAGACAACGCTCTCGAAACGAGTCAAGAGCAGTTACCTACTACTTTTAAATAAATTACAACCTACCAATACGTAGTCCTTTCCTAGACCTTTTCAATCATACGTAAAAGGCACTTAATGTAACAGTTTCGCGAAGAACATTTTCTCAAACGCCCATTTTTGGCATTAACATATCAATCATTCGCCTAAAATATATTTCTCCGTTGTTCCTCGGAAAATTCTCCCAAAGATACTTTGTAAACGAGTTACGCCGTCTCTCTGATGCCTCGTCGAGTTACACATGACTGAGTCGAGCTCATTTGTTTCAAATTCTATTCAAACGCCCGCCCTCATTAAAAGTCTTTTACTCCTATCGCAAGAATATTACGTTCCTTGAATGGAAATTGTTCCTGAAAAAACCTAATTTTATATAAAAGTCTTAGACATTGTTTTTCACTTAGGAAAATATCTTTTTTATTATTAATAAAAAGAGTGTGGGGGAGCGCGGGGAGAGTGGGTTTGTAATTACAGTTATTTATGAGCGGTTTCCATCCCTCCCATTGCGACTGCAAGTTGTGATTTTAATTCATTCGCCAGTCCCGAGCACCTCGAATTAGTTTGCATAAAATATCGCCGGCCATTTATTTGAACGTCCCTTGCTTGTTTGTATTTCAAAAGCTTATTTCAGGATAGTCATCGGTGTCGCTTGAATAAGCGCGTAAAGCAAAGTATACGGAACTTCATTAACTTTAGACAATTCACAGTCGATTTATAAATGGTGCTGGGTAGGTAGGTTCATTGTATACTATACCCGATTCATTTCGGAAAACCAAAACGTTCTACACACACAGTTCAACACCAGTGAAATCTGTATCTAAATCGACAACGCTGTTTTTGAGATTAGCATAACACGGAAACTCATCAAACAGATAAAATTACTATTACCTAATATAACAACAAATTTTCACAAAAATCATTGTTGGGGTCTATTATGTCAGAAAAAAGTACCCCTACTGATATTTTTTCCCAAATAGGTAGATTGTAGGCCAATAAAAATAACGATAATGAACTGACAACGATTAGTTTCGTTTTTATCATATTATGTACCTATGTAGATTAACGTGAACAATTCAGGAATAATAGGTGTATATCTTCCTTACACAAGCGTTTACACTTAATATAATTAGATACTTATTTTAGTGTAATCTTGGAGCGAGCTACTCGATTAGTTGCGATTACGGACTAATGGATATGCCATAAAACAGTATTAAGCTCGTAACGACTCGATCTGTTATGTAGATTTTGGTACTTTACAGAGGTAATAAATATTGTTTATTTTTTTCAGATGACGATTTGTCGCACGTGTATGGCATTATTACCGCGGAAGGTCTCTTCGATGGGACAATATGGACGCCCACGGAGGAGTACTACGTGGAGCCATTGTCCCGGTACAACGTTGACCATCCGTCCATGCATAGCGTTATCTATAGAAGATCTGACGTGGAACATCCGCAGGAGAGCGAGGACGCCCCGCCCTGCGCCTCGCATCTACTCCACATCAAAGGCACTCTCGGTCAGAAAGGGGAACTTTTTAATTATACAGACGAGCGAAACGCAAAAGAAATACCCTTTAACAATTACACGGAAGACTTGGGCAGCAAAATAAACAGACGAAAAAAGCGATGGCTACCCGAAGACGAAATGCAAGACGACGAGCCAAAGAAAAACCCCGATTTACCCTTAGACTTAGACGTCCCTTACACTAGCAACAGCGATCCCTTCGATAAGTTCAGTACGAGGAAACCGAAAACCAAAATCGATAAAAGCAACCTCATCACTAAAGTGCGACTTGATTCAGAACCAAAGACCCACGTCGAAGTGATAAAAACTAAGGCCGGAGTAGTAACTGTTAGTAAGGATATCGTTAAGAAGGAACCGATCGGTTACCCGGTGCTGTTGGCCAATGGCACCGACGATGGCAGGCATGTCAACAAAAGAGCAACCGTCGATCCGAGGAAAACGACTTGTCTTGTTTATTTACAAGCAGATCATATGTTCTTTCAACGATACGGCTCGGAGGAAGCGTGCATAGAAGTGATGACGCGTCACGTACAAAAAGTTAACGCGATATACAAAGTGACCGGTGAGTATTACCAACAAACATTTATCATAGTCATATAGTTTCTCGAACCTTGTTTAATGGATTGAGGCATTCATGCAGTTTATTTCAACATGACTTAAACGAAGTTAGGGTTGCATTGATACTGCTCAGAATTCAGTTGAATAGTCACAATGCCTCCTTTCATCTACATCGTCCGAAGTCCGATCGACTCAGGCTATTTTATTGCATAAAAGGGGAGCTGGAGGATCGAATTAATAGAAACGTAGAGGTGAGTGGGGCAACATTGAATAACGATTTATTTACTTTGTTATAAATTTCCAATAACAGCATAATTTCTCTAGCAACATAAGTAAGACATTAACTTTTATTATTAATGCTTTAACCCGCCGTCTGGTTTACACACCACGTTCCCTTTCTAATGTTCCCCTACAACCCATTAAACTTTGTAAAAGTTCTCTAACTATTTCAACGTCAATTATCCGTTTTCAGATTTCAACCAGGACGGAAAACCGGATAATATAACATTTATGATCAAGAGAATAAAGGTGCACACGCTAGACGCATTAAAAGATCCCGCATATCGATTTCCAAACAATTACGGAGTTGAGAAGTACTTGGAGCTTTTTTCTGGTAATTACTTTTAAAACAACCTCGTGACCTGTTTGAAATTGTTGAACAAATTTTTTGTCAGAACATAATTCGTACACAATCAGTGTCTTGTTGGAATCTTTTAACAAGTTAAATTGATGTTAACGTGTAATTTTATTAAACTTTTCAGAGGAGGACTACGACGCTTTCTGCCTCGCCTACATGTTTACTTACAGAGATTTTGAGATGGGTACATTGGGGCTGGCGTGGACGGGAGATCTCAAGAATGCCGGCGGCGTTTGTGAAAAGAACGGGGTAAGTAGGCGGAGAGACCAACAATATATTTTTAACGTTTATTCTTCTCACAATAGTGGATTAGAAATACCTAAACACGTTTTATAGGATAAAGAATTTCTCATTGACAAAACATTATTGGTTTTTGTCAACATTTTTGTCAGCGTCTAAGGGATTGCCTTAGACGCTGACAAAAATGAAGATTACGTTACTTTGAATGTAATAAGAACCTGAACATGTCATCTAAAATATCATAGAAAAAATTAAGAAACGTACATGAACCAATAAAGAGGTGATGTCTTTATGAATAAATAATACCCCAGAAAAATGAACAATATCGAATTTTACAAAAAGCGCAAAATTTTTGATAAGCTCCAGGTGTCCTTCATTTTGAACAAAGTCACAGACGGGCAAAGTAGACCAGTATGTTGAAGCCAATCCTTTTAGAATTGGTATGGTAGTAAGCAGCGCTAAGCAACATAACGGATATTTTCGCAGCACTACCGGGGCAGCATGAAGTCCCTGAACACGGGCATCGTGACGCTGCTGAACTACGGCAAGCACGTGCCGCCCGCCGTCTCGCACGTCACGCTGGCGCACGAGATCGGGCACAACTTCGGATCGCCGGTGAGTAACACCCGCTACCCACTTCGGTGGTCTTGAAGACGTTATTGCCTCGATGCTGTCCTCGGCGCGGCGGGAACCACTATTTCCCAAAATGCCTTATGACGGATTATTACGCAAAGCAGAAAAAACCGCCCCTGGTGAATAAAAAGGTTGCCATTGCCAACACCTTTTCCTCACTTCACCTAGTCTCAAGTCGCAACGCAATAATGGATGCCAGCCTGGGAAAGATGGGCAAAATGTGATCATGTTATTTTCGTCTGGGCAATTTTTGTGCAAAACTTTATGATATGCAATTTACGAATTGTGATTACATCTGGAGGCATGAAAATGCCCCCGTCAATACTCCATAAGCTATCTTTTCTCGAAATGCGCTCGCAAGAGAATTTCCGGGCCTCCAGAAATATCATTCGATCTCTATATTACCAACGTGTGAAGTATGAGTACACCTATGAATACGACAAATATACAATATTCACTGAAGTTAGTAGCCAAATACGTCTTCAGGATTTGTTGGCGATCTCTCCCCCGGGGTGTCGTCTTGTCGAGCTTGCACGCCACGAATTCATTGTATATTTAATACACACTACGTGCACCTTGTTTGCCGGCTACACTGCAGTCTCGCACGCTAAATATGTATCAAGAAATCAACGGTAGATACCTTATTCTGTACAGATAGGTGCTGTGTAGGTATGTTTTTGCATCACGTCATAATCATATCTAACTAACAAGTTTTAAGGATATATAAGTACGAGCTACGAACTTGGCCAAATTAAATGGTTTTTGGAAAGATGTTTCGAAATCATCATCATTTAGTTTATAGAAAAAAAATACTAGGGTATAATCATTTACAGATAAACATTCTTAGCATATAAAGTTTTGTATCGAATTTTGAATTCAGAACATACTTATGCATAGTAGGTAAGTGTAAAATTTAACTTACACTTTGACTTACTCCTTTTCTTCCCAAAGCTAAGCATAAACGATGACCAAAATAAATGGATTCTAATTTTGAAAACCATTCCATTCCAGCACGACCCGGAAGTGTGCACGCCGTTCGGCGAGGACGGCAACTACATAATGTTCGCGCGCGCCACCAGCGGCGACCGCAAGAACAACAACAAGTTCTCGCCGTGCTCGTTGCGCGCCATCGACCCCGTGCTCAACAACAAGGCGCGCTCGCCCAAGGGCTGCTTCACAGGTAACGTCGACACTGGGACTAAGAGCCACAGCACACGGCGTATTTTTTAACGCGCCGACGCGCTGACGATGCGCGTATACGCGCTTCAAACGCGATTCGAACGCAACGTTCGTGAACGCGCGTCGTCGACGCGAAAAAAATACGCCGTGTGCTAGGGCTCTAAGAGAGCTAAAATCAGACGAAATCCTATCATCATTACTTTAATGAATATTTTCTTACTCATTAATTATTTAATAACTCATATTATTCCATAACTTAGTCATAATTGGGCAATTTACATTTAAATTGAGATACGTTAAACATAACGTATGTGAAAATGTTTAATTTATAAATGTACTCGTATATAATATAAAATTTCAGTAGAGAATTCTTTTGATTTGTAAAAAACCATTCGTGTAGTCCTTTTTACATTTGTACCAAACATTTGAAAAAAGAACTATTAAAGCATTTTTACCTTTTTTTAACTTCCAGAGCCGCAACCAGCGATCTGCGGCAACGGCGTGGTGGAGGAGGGCGAGGAGTGCGACTGCGGCTGGGCGTCCGAGTGCACGGACGTGTGCTGCCGGCCGCAGGCCGCGCGCCCGCACTACAAGCCCTGCACGCTCACCGAGCACAGCGTCTGCAGCCCTAGTCAGGTCGGACGAGTGACACGTGTTTGGTGCTGTATTCCAAATTTGAAAACTAGCATTGCGGTTAGGAAACGTTTAATTTAACGTAAAACGTACCTAGACTACCTAGTACAACAAAGTGGTATATTTGAATTAGTTACGGTTAGCAACCTCATTCGTAGCTCCAACTCTACTTGTGCAGATGTCTGGTCAAGGAAGCCATAGAGCTGAACGAGCCCCTGGAAAACAAGATTCTAACAATTAAAAATTCTGGTGTCCGCGAGATTACTATTGTACTTTATTTAGCGAAGACTAAGAACTAACTTCCAATTCTACCTGTTCTAAAATCGTCATAATATGTCATCTGTGTGACGATGCTTCAAGTAATTGATAACTGGTAACTATTCCCCAGGGTCCGTGCTGCACCGCGTCGTGCACGCTGAAGTTCGGCGACAAGTGCCGGTCGGACAACGGGTGCCGCGACGCCGCGCACTGCGATGGCAAGCGCGCCGCCTGCCCCGCCTCGCGCCACAAGCCCAACCGCACGCGCTGCGACAAGGAGCTCGTCTGCTTCATGGGGGTAAGGATGTTATGATTGTGAGCTAGGCTAGGCTAGCTAGACGCCGCGCACTGCGACGGCAAGCGCGCCGCCTGCCCCGCCTCGCGCCACAAGCCCAACGAGAATCACCCAACCGCACGCGCTGCGACAAGGAGCTCGTCTGCTTCATGGGGGTAAGGATGTGTATTCTGGCTTGAGATTCCTTGTGTTTATGATTTTACCAGGCATATGTGCGATTCCCAACGAGACGATTTGAATGGTGATTTCAAATTTTTATTTTTGGATTGGTAATGTGTTGACGAAGTTCCATTTCGCATGTTACGGATAGAGACTAAAATACAAAATAATATTTTCACGACGTATGCTATTAGCTCAGACCAGTTATAGGTGCGTGCTTATTGATCCATTGCATCTTTCTCTCATGATCTCAGTTGTACCAGCTATCAGATCAGGAATGTCAGCTGTCAGATGGATAAGTCAAATGTATCCACGGAACACAGACACCAGAACTGAATGTATCAGATATTTATTTTTGTTAACTTACTCTTTTTGGATCCGCAAGGTGGTTCTTGCCCTATCGACATTTGACGGGTTATGTATATCTTTACTTAACAATGTTAAAATCCTTTATTCTTCGTTACCAGCTTTCAAACCAACTTCAAAAAAGGAACATGTACTAAATTCGACCGTATTTTCACCCAGGAGTGCACCGGCTCGATCTGCCTGGCGTACGGGCTGGAGTCGTGTCAGTGCGCGCCGCGCAAGGACGACCCGCGCGCCGCGTGCGAGCTGTGCTGCCGGCGCGCGGGCGGCGCGTGCCTGTCCTCCTTCCACTGGAACGCCGCGCCCTACGACGTGCCCGACATGTATGCCAAGCCGGGGACGCCCTGCAACGACTACAACGGGTAACAACACTACATCCTCATATGCTAAAGCGACAGCGTAGTTTACCTTTCGAAGTCACTGTATAAAACCTACTTCGGATAAACATTTTATTAATACATTCATGTTACATGCTCTACTAGCTCCTAGGGTTAACTGGTAGGAGTGCCATGTGGCAAGTCCGCCCACGGTTCTCCTCAGTTTTAAGGTTGTTGCTTTTATTATACTTTAACACGTAGTAGGGCCATCGCTTCAGTAAATCTCTGTCGTTTCGAAAGGAAACAACTCTCTTAACTTTTACTAGCAAAATTGATTTTCTTCTAGAATAACGTAATTTCAGTACTGGTTAATTTTTTAGAGGCGACTTAATTGACATGACATGTTAAATTGTAAATTTCAGTATCAAAAACCACCCAAACGAAACGGTGATAAATGCAAAATACTTCATGTTCATAATTGTATATCAATACCTACATGCAATAACTAATTTAAGTCCAAGATCAAGCATCTTTACGAACTAACGTTCGTGTGGCAGGTACTGCGACGTGTTCCAGCGCTGCCGCGAGGTGGACCCGTCGGGCCCGCTGGCCACGCTGCGCAAGCTGCTGCTGTCGGACGAGAGCCTGGCCGGCTTCCGCCGCTGGGTGCTGCGCCACTGGTACGCCGTGCTGCTCATCCTGCTCGCTGTGGTCGCGCTGCTGGTGAGTTCTGACCCATGGTGAGGGATATACGTGCACAGATAGGAGAATGGTACTGTGGAGGAAAAATCTTCCGCCAGGCGATGTCACTGCCCGGGGAACCCGGTCCGATTGTTAACTTCGGCACATTACACGCAGGCGTAGATGGTTGCGCTGCTGGTGAGTATCGCTCGATGGTGAGGGATGTTACGCGCCTGCGCAGATGTAGGAGAATGGTATTGTCGAGGAAATAGGGAGATCTTCCGCCAGACGTCTCACTTGCCTGGGATCCGCGGTCCGAATGTTAACTTGGCACATTACACGCAGGCGTAGAAGAACTGTATAGGTCTCTGGTGGGCTAAGAGGTAGAATGAGAAAGGACTGTCGTGTGAGGTACGTTTGTTCAGCATAATACTTTGCTGACCTAGATATAACTATGTACTAACTACTCCACGATATATAAACGCATTTTCATGCAATTTCATGCATAGATGCTTTTAAATTTAAAATAAAAAATAATACATAAATAAATATAAAAGTTATTATTATTATTTTGTTCTCCAGCGAAGTTGCAAGACTTTAGACGCAGCAGTAATAGAGGAGGTTAAACAATAGGCCCTGGGACGTAGCTCAAGTATGTTATTTTGGTTCAAGCAGGTACAGAGCAGTGTTGTGTACGCTAGAAGTGTGTTCACATGTCGGCATTATGTAAAGCCATTTGTTTTGTATGGTCTATCAACTATCACACTTAAATCCTTCGTTAAGAATTTCTGATGCTAGTTAAAATCATTTTACCATCGTTTAAAATCTTCATGGAACTATCATGTATAGTCCGTTTTTTTACAATAGAGTTAACTACAAAACAAAATTAAATATGGCCACTAATTGTCAAAGTCATAGTAGTCAATAAGACATTGACATTACACATGTACTAAAACCAACTTAACCTTGAAATGAAGAGAGGCGCTGTCGGAAGCATTGGACATTGGACCAATCATCGAGAGGTAGTAACTGACTTATGAATGGCCACAACGTACTTATGAATGACTTTTTAACATGGCGGCGTTAGTTCCAATTTTTGCCATTTCAGAGATAAGTTGGTGGCAATTATCGAAAAAAATGTCAAACATGTCAAGTTCTTGTTGAAACTTGAAATGCATGTTGAAATTATTCATCTGTGAAAAGTGAAGTTGATGGATTTGCACAATGTATGAAATTTATTCATTATTATTGTGATTTAAAATCAGTTTTGGTGTAAAACACAGTGCGATATACAGAGTGAACCGATTGAAATGTTTGTAAGTTGTTTCACGCGTGTAACATTGTGGAAATTTGATGTTTCGGAAACTCAGTGATTTATTTTGTAGTTTACTCTATTCTAAAAAAAACGGACTGTAGGTCCTTTTTGTTCACTTCACTTTTTGAAAATGTCACTAAAACAATGCGTCACTAAAAGCTCGTAACATAAACAAACGTGAAATTCGTTTTTATATTGTGTGCCTCATTATAAGTGGGCTCGCCTACTGTATAGACAAACATCACATCCATGGATGCGCGGGGGGCGTGTAACGCGCGCTAGCTCGCGGCGTATAAACTATAGACTTGATCGCGGGCTGGGCCGCGCCATCTCAACACGCTAAAAACACGGTAGACACACATGGATCACCCTCAGAACTAAATCAGTCTTGTGGTAACATTTACAAATCTGTTTTATTCAAATTACCTACAAGTAACATCACTTCCTTGTCTGTGTCCGCAGGTGGCCAGCACGCGGTTCCTGGGCCGGCACAGCAAGAAGCTGAAGTCGGTGACCATCATCCACTCGTCCACCACCGAGACCGTCCGCCTGCCCGACGCCGCCGACCAGGGGCTCATAGTCCACACGGCTGTCAGGTAATTTAACTATTGAGCAAGCGCCGTATCATATGTGTTGTTTTAGTTTTTTCTCCTCTTACACTAGGTAGGTTACATAGTTCTGTTATTGTCGACTTCAATTATTCGACATTCAAATTACTTAACAGGATATTATGAGATAACTGGTAGTCAAGGGATGTAATGACTTAAACTTTAAAGGAGATGTTTCAAAATGTATGGAGCCCCGGCCACCTCTTTGTACACCATACTCAAAAATGGAGAAACACAATTAAAACAGTTTTCAATCATCCAATTCCTTTAAATTGCTTTAGTTTTGTGGTATAACACAAAAATGTACACTTAAAATTGCAACACAAAAACAAAAGTCTGTCATGGCGGTAAGCTGTCATCACACGTCATGTTGGTTAATTTGATAGAAGTTTGACATAGTACCTACAATTCTGTCATTTAAAGTGACAGTAGACAGTTCGCGATCTATGATCAATGACAACTTGACAAGACGCCATGTTGAAAATTGATAAAAATGAATTATAAATACAAAAATTGTACCAGAAAAGTATGCATTTAAGCAATTTATCTTTATTTTTCCCAAATTCCATGAATTTTTCTCGATTTTTCGAGGTACTGTACATATTGTGGGCCGGATTTGAAACATCTCCTTTAAGAAAAAAATAATAAATGGTATTGTAATATTGATTACAGGTCCAAAGTTCCTCTTAAAAAGAAGGTTGCACTCCGTACCAGAGCTTATCGCAGCAAGAAAGATCATCAAAAAGGGGACAAAGGATCGCCGTCACACGCCATCAAAAAACGGGTAAGTGTAACATACCTTGGATACAAAAACTTTTAGCGTCGTGAACACACCTAATGATATCGTTTTACTTCCAGAAACCAAGCGCCCAGCCAAAAGTAGATGAATCTCTTAAAGTCACAAAAGAAAATACAGCGATCGTAACGAACGCGGAAGGAAAATCTCCCAAACATGTAATTCTGTCGAAGCATAAGAACAAAGTGAAGAAGCGAAAAGTGAAGGTGAAGAAGGAAACTATCGACTACAGCTCCATGCAGAAGCATCCTTCGTCCCCCACTAAAGATACAGAAGCATTAACAAAAGTCCAGAAGTGGCTCCTGAGCTCGCCGCAGCCTGCCGTTATTCCCAAGTCGAAATCTATTCCGCTGGGGCTCAACGACAGACCGACGCACAGGCCCGCACCGAAGGGTACGCGGAAAACTAGACCGTCCAAGAGCGCAACCAATCTTCTCTCCGGAGAAAAAGCTCGACTTCAAGTCGTATTTAAGCCGCCGTTCAGATTTAGTGTTAAAATTTGCAAGAGCGACAAAACGAAAGTCGTTCTCGATAAGTCGTCCAAACCCGATGTAGATAGAAAACGTCACGACGTCCTACCTCAACAGACTTGCGCGGCAGATCCTGCCAAACTTCCCCCCTCTAAAGTTCCCAAACATTCCAATGCTTCCAAAAACGTGCCAGAGAACCTCACGCCTCCAAACGTTAACAAAAGTGAGAAGTCACAAGGGACAGAGAGCGTCGATCACGGGTACGCAAATCTTCTGCCGCGGAGCGCGAGCGACTGCAAGCTCGGGAAAAAGATGCCCGAGCTCAAAATTCGGAGCGGGCACAAGAAGAGCAACTCGGTAGGTCAGAAGCGGGACACCACCGAGAGCAAGCAGAACTTAATATCGCAGGAGGACTTCGACAACAACACCCACGTGTACGAGAACGTCGTGATGACGCCCGACGCCTTCGTGCCCAAGAGCTGCAGCATGCCGCGGCGGCAGGGGGGCGGCATCGCGCGCCAGAGCAGCTACGGCCACCTGCCGCGCGCGCAGATCCGCCCGCACCGCCACAGCACCACCAACGTGAGCCGCTCCCGCCACAGCAGCGCCACCGAGCCCGACCACTTCTACAACGTCATCGAGACGCTGCGGCGGGACGGCGCGCCCGCCTGCGGCACCAACACGTCCAGCTCCTCGGGCAGCAGCCGGCCCGAGGGAGGGCGCAGCGGGGGCGGCGGGGGCGGTCTGCGGCGGCAGCTCAGCGAGGCGGAGCTGGGGCAGGCCCGCGGGGACGGCAGCCTGCGCGGCTTCCAGCTGGTGGTGGGCAAGGACAAGCTGAAGCGGCAGCTGAGCGACAACGAGCTGACGCGGTCGCGGCTGCAGCTGGCCATGCCCATGTCGGCGGGCGCCGAGCCGCGCCAGCCGTTCTGCTGGGCGCCCCGTGCGCGCGCCCGCGCCCCCAAGCGGCCCAGCTACACGTTCGGCGAGCTGAAGCACGCGGCGCCCGACGCGGCCGACCCCGCGCCGCCCGCGACCCCCGCGGCCCCCGCGCCCGCCGACCCCGCGCATCTCTCCTCGGACGACTTCCTCAAGATGATCGACAATTGAGCCTGCTTATATTTTTAAGTACGATTTAGTGAGTAATCGATGTGTATATTAGATATTTGCGAGGTGTATTTGCCGGCCGATGTAAATATTGTAATTTGCTTTTAATATTAGGAGTAACGTAACCATGCATTAAAACAGACCATTGCTCAGTTTCTTCCTTAAAAAATTCGGCTTAGTTGCCGCAAGTCTGATTAACGACGAATAAGTAAATATGTTTAAAAATATAGGTAACTAATATTTTTCAGATATATAATTTAAAACACAGTAAAATTAACATCGACTACAGAAGTAATAAATTATTAATTTTATATGTGAAAAAATAATCTACTAGGTATATATATTGTGCAAAATAAAAAATTGTGAAATTCTATTGTTCTGTTAAATTAAATACTTAATAATATTGCGACTGAGCAAATTTCTATGTTATTAATAATTATTATAATGTTGTATTTATTCCTGAAATAAAAACTATTATATTGTCATAGCGCTATCGTATTAAGTCGCTCTGAATAAGGTATTGGAAAGGGTAAAAATATTATTACTTTGTGTATTGTGTATCTTCTGTTGTGTCTTCGCTGGCAATGGTCTAGTTTTACTGAACCATCTCTATAAATGAATCTCTATTTTTTCTACATACTAGTACCTATTGTACAAATTTACTCATATTATGTAAAGTGTTCATATATCTACTTATAATTATTTTATTATATTATTGACATATATTGATATATACGTGTTATCACGTATTTATTCTTTTTTATGTTTCTTTTGAGTAAGCTTTTATGTTGATAAATTGGAACATAAAATTGTATTACAGTGTATACTTTGCGAAATTGTATCCGCTAACTTTTTGTTTCGCCGATAGCTGTCAATTAATACGTCAATCTGTTATAACTTAAAGATATCTATGGAACTATAGTACGCACTATTATTCTTCAAGAACAAATTAATATGTAATTAAAAAGTATATGTAATATAATAAAATAATGTTTGGTCACTATAGGTTTCTGTGCGGATTATTTGTATTAATTTATTAATTCGATGAAATTGATTAATATTTTGTCTAAAACTTTTAAATACGTACATAATTCTGTTTTTATCTCCAGGTTGTGAAATGTTCAGTTAGGATGTTCGGTTGCATTACAAGAAATATATAAATCTATACCTACTAACCAAACATAACAAACATTTTGAACAATAGTGTTAAGAAACGGAAAACAAACTGTCTGTAAGGATATTTTTCTATAAATATTGGATTTAACGCAAATCAAGATATAAATTTTGTTTAACACTTAATCAAAATCGAGGGCTGTAACTAATATATTTTATTTATGTTCTGCTATATCTGGGATGGAATATAATTTTATACCTAATTCGATGTATTAGTATGACAATATTAAAGTACATTATGGTAAAGTTAATATTAAAATATTGTAATAATTCTTACTGTTGTGCATATCTAGTAGGTAATCGGTACAAAATTATTGTTGTTTAAGTTTCCGCCTGAGTTTGAATATTGTGATAGAATTGTAACCGCGGACTTAATTGAAATATAGCACTTGTGTAAAGTAACCATCTAAAGTAAGGTCTTGAAACTCCAGCCATGCCAACTTTACGCGATTAAGACATTTAAAAATATTTGCATACTTGCACTAATACTCTCTTTAATATTTAACCAAACGTTATGGGACATCGTGGTGTCCCGCATTAAACTTTTGTTTTGGACGTACAATTTAATCTAGATACAAGTAGATTCCTATCTCAGATAATCAGAATGTGTTCCGATAAGTATTTGGGTGACGTAAACAAGTCGCGAATGCTTTGCGGCTGTGCCACAGCGTCTATGAGCTTCGTCGTAGGGAGGTAAGGGTAAAACGTAAAACCTAGGTATTGTATTGTATAGAAAACGATTTCTAAAACGATACTAAAAGTATTGGAAGTGTTACAAATTTGTATTTCGATAGGGAATATGGGTATTGTGAGAACGTCCGCTGGCTACGTTCTGCTGTGTGGCATTAACTCATTTTGTTATTAGTAGGTGTCTTATGATAGGTGTATGATAGGGATGTCACGTGACTTTTCTTACAATATCCATGTAGACCTTAGATACCTCTAGTAAACGGGTATCGGTAATTATGTCGCCCTGATTTATTGATTCTATGAGATATTCTTCACCATAACATGTGTCGTTAACTGTGGAATACTTACATAATATTGTGATGAAAGCAATTGAAAACTTCTTTTAGTAAACTTGTTTTATGATTCCCAATTTGATGAAAATATGTAAAAATTAACGAAAGAGGGACATTCAGATTTAATCAAAATACACAGTCTTGATGTATTGTTTTAACTTTGTTTTACAAAAATAAAATTTTCGGTGATAATTATCTGGTTACAAAACATTGTATGAATATGATCTCACTGTATTTGTTCCAAGTGCCTTATGAACAAATCGACGCATTCCTATTCACATTCCATATTGAAGAATGGTTTATGTATTTAGTTTTAATTCACTCCTAAATTTTGTTTAAACTTAACAGACCTAAATTTTACAGAATTATTCAAGTTGATTAATGTTACAAAATGTTTATTTATATACTATAATTACTTATAAGTGAATTCCATGTTCAATTTCAGTACTTAATTAGTCTGTGATAGATATTATTTTATATTTTCTCTGTATAAGGTTTTAGTTACCTACCTTATAATAAATTTTGTCACTCTTTTGTGTAAAATACAAATTTGTAATAAATTCATTTTCTAACATTTCAATTTTTTTTCTGTATTTTTTAAATAATAAACAAATGCCACAAATTTGATGTACCAATTTATTTTATTATTCATTTCCTTGTTGTCCATTTATAGGAGGTACGCGACAGGTCGTCATGGCAATCGGGGTATGAGATGAGACGCGGGGGAATTGACATCCCGCATACCGCACGTCACCCGCGCGCTCCTTAGTATTAGCACAGTATTAGTAATACACGAGCCCATATCGACTCCGTTTATTGATTTTAATCTCACTCACATTGTGATTGTGAATATTGTGATGCGTAAAATATTCATATTCTATACTATAACAACATAGTTGTAAATTTTCTTACTAGCTTATATCTTAACTACATGAAAATTACTTAAATATTTACTTGTCATAAGTAGTCATAAGTGCTAGTACCTACCACAATAGCCGAAACTGAATAAATCTGATTAATTTACATTTTATTTTATTTATTTATTTATTTTATTATTTTGTAACACCTTACAAAAGGTATACAAGGACAAAACTTAATGCCAAAAGGCATTCTCTGCCAGTCAGCCCTGGGTGGATGTGGAAAAGGCAGATGGCAGGTGTTACTGTGTATTTTACTTACTACTTTTTTATTATGCTACTTTTATTTTGTTGCGTGGAATTAATATCGATATAAACCTAACGTATGTGATGCCCCATCACTAGAAAAATGCCATCTCGACCTGTCGCGTACTATACATGTCCATTGTCCATGTTTACTCTATGGCCCAATTATAATTAATTTAATCATCTACTCATCTTCAAAATTATTTATTTTGCAATGAAAAAGAAATGAATAATTTTTCACAACACTAGAAAGTCGGGACAAAATAAGTCTTGAGTATCTTGAAATATTTTACTTCATAGTTACATGACGAAAAAGAATTTATTTACCTTACACTAACATTCTGGCATGTTAGATTGTTTCTATTATTTTTAAATGTCAATTTTGATGTCCACTTACAATTCAATTGTTTTAAATCTATCGATTGGTAACAAAACTTGCGTGCATGTTTATTTCCCATTTTTAATTTAAATACGTCTCCTCTATGGCTCCCATACGGTATAGTCTTCATTACGAAGATTATTCAGAACATTTGATGTCAAGATTTGGGAAATTATTACAAATGCAATCACTCGTGGATATGACACTCATGTGTAGCTCTCACACTTTGCGTGTTCATAAAGCTGTTCTTGCTGCAAGTAGCGCCTACTTTCAGGTAAGCTTTGATATTACATTGTAACTTTTAAGGATATTTTCCTAATCCTTTTATTTACCGAAGTGTCTAGTCGTCCGCTAAACGGATGAATTTATTTACTATCGAAACCAAACGAACTATTTTTTAACTTCTAGGAAGTGTTACAAAAACAGGAGGGTGAGCCCTTGATAATACTAAAAATGCGCTTTAGCGTGCTTAAATCTCTAGTGGAATTTATGTATTGTGGTAAAACTCACTGTCTAGAAGAGAATTTAGATGAATTAGTCTCTGCCGCACAGTTTTTGAAGATCAAAGGGTTATCGAAAGTAACTAAACAAGGACTCGGTATCACAAATCAAAGTAAGTTTATACGGAATTTTATCCTCGATTGCAATAAAAAAGCAATAAAGCTTAATTTGTTTTTTGCTTTCAAGGTGAACTGCCTGTTTTCACTCCACCAGTAGTAATAAATCGGCCGCCTCAATCTCTTATAGACCTACATACCCAGGTAACCCTTCCACTCAACCTTGTTTGCTATTTATTATATCCTAGGATTACACGTCGTATCGAAAGCATAATTAATATTGACTGTACTATACATAACAACATTACTTAGTATTTACCGTGTACTTAACTACTAATTATATAGTTGTAATTTAACTTTTCTTGTTTCTAAAAGGATAATGATACGATACCACAGCCTACACCGCTACCTCCGCCAAATACAAGTCAGTCGGCGGATACCCTCGCTCGAGCAAACAAGGTACCTACGTATATGTATTTCAGTTGTGTGTATCTGGTATCTGACGAATACGAGTTATTACGACATCAATGGTTGTGTGAAGATTGCTAAATTATGTCTATCTGGTAATCTGAATGTTAAATAACTGAAAAATCGATTGGTAGGGAAGGCAGTAGACGCGGTACATTAGGTAGGTATGTAAATCGTAATATCGTATACTACCGATACAAAAACATAGCTTCTTTTATCATGGGAACTCAAAAATTATGTCATCAATACTTACTCGTCAAAAATACATTTCCCGTGGTAACTTGGTGTAGCCTAACATGCTCAAATTTGCTAATTTATAAATGCTTCGATTGCGTCGTGTAAGAGTAGTTTGTCACCATGGGCGTACCCAACTCATCCAGGAGAGGGGGAGGACAAAGCTCCTAATCCAGGATGAGGCAAATTAATTCAATTTTTGAGGCAGAGTTTTAAAATTTACAACAGCCGTAGGTATGTCTTTTGAGGTCCAGAAATCACCAACGTACTTCGTTGTTCCGCCCATGAATCGACACATTTAATACAACAAACACGGTAGTATTATTTTAATAAAATTGCTCTTACTGTCTGTTCTATGCTTGATCTACCCATCATTAGGACATGGTGGTACGTATTCCATTCGACATCGAGAACGGAGCGGCCAACGCAGCGACCGGTGGCGTGGACTATGCAGACGGAATGCATGCCGTGCGACCGCGCCGCGGCAGACCTAGCATCAGGGTAACGTATTTTATAAACAGATCTTACCAAGGAACAATATGTTGGGTAGGTATATAGTATACACTCAAGGGATGTTAACGTAAAACGAAGAGCTTGCAAGCTGTGGAATGAACTTCCTATTATCACATGAAGTATTCCCGGAGCGTTATGACATGGGGTTCTTCAATAACGGTGTGAAAAGAGCTCTTTCAAGACCGACGTTGCACTGGTGACAAAATTATTAATGTGGGTGTCGTGTTCGATCTGAAATTCGTTATACCTAATTGTGTGGCACACAAATTCCAGCTTTCCGCCTAGGCGATTATGGTACATTTAAGATTGATAGCGGTATCTAAAAACGCCCTTAGTAAAGATTACAAGCTAAATTTAACTAGGTATTCCATAATATATGCTTGGCGACGCATGTAAAGACTCATAATTTAGCCTCTATCGGTAAGTATTAGGTACCTAATCCTCTTGACTTGACATAAGTGGTCCAATGATCTCATGCTATGTCCTCAGATGTTACACCTAGTTTATCATAGAATAGAATAGTATAAATATAGAACAGTAGGATTGGCATTTGTCTGGCTTTACTAAATTTATATATCCACCTACGTATTTGTTTTTTTGCCCTGACATATTTCACAACATTATTATTAGTCCCAGTGAGAGTTTTTCTCCTAAAAGTAATGTATATATTCAAGTTGTACCTATCATATTTAAATTACGTTCTTAGTTTACAAAGCGATTTGTTTTTATAACTTTTCGTCCATAGTTTATTGATAAACAGCCCGCTTCACCTTGTAATCAGTACCCACTTACGGTAATTTGTCCTCAGCGTGTCTTTACTTTGCATATTCTTCGGTAAATACGCAAATTTACTCGATAACATAAGTCAAATGTTACCATAATAAATGTAGTTATATTATTTAACGAAGCGCGTAAATATAATTTCTTGCTGAAATTGCAAATTGTATGTTAGCAATATTACTGATCATACATTTCAATTACTCGCATCGTAGCCCGGATAGCTCAGTCGGTAGAGCATTGGACTTTTAATCCAAGGGTCCAGGGTTCAAGTCCCTGTTCGGGCGGTTACGTTTTTGGCCAGAAATATATCAATAATTATCATTTTTCTTAATTGGCGGTACAAATGTATTCAAGTAATTGAACAATATTTAATATTGTATTTTCAAGTTTTTGCTTTTTTCATATTTCGTTTTGCGACTGACCTATTTGTTTCTTACAAATTCACGATATTTTCTTATATATTAAAATACATCTATATTAATAAATGTGTGTCGTGTATATTTTTTATTTCAAAAGTAGCTGTTGCCCACGACTTCGTCCGTACATAGTTCTTCTGCCGTGAATTCCGATCCCGCGGGAACTTCGGGATAAAAAGAAGCCTATATTTGTTCAAGCTAAATTGGAAATGGCTAAGCCGATCTGGTTGCGGTTTTTCACTAAATAGTGTTATGCTGTTAGTTTAAATCGGTTCAAATAAAATAAGAACAATAAAATTATATAAAGAATAGGTTAGGAATATGTCAGTTTGCAGAATAACGCCCAACATTCCGATTGTTGTTACTAAAGACCTCGTTTCCAGAACCTGAGTCGCCGGGAATACGGATTTGCTACTCTCCCGCTGAAAATAGAATAAAATGTGGTTACAGTTCAATTTAGTTTGTAATCTTTACTTTCAACATTTAAAATTCTCGCCGTCAATCTGCATCTATTCACAGGTGCATTAAGCAAGAATTTAGGTATATTGAGCGCGACGGCACATATAAGCTTTGATATGTTCAGAGACCGGGCGCATGGGAAGGAAGCAGTGCCCTGGGCCGCGCCGCCGAGCGCGCGCTGATGCGGCGCGAGCAGGACTCGCGCAAGGCCATCCACCAGCTCAAGCATCTGCAGACGAGGCATATGCAGGTTCGACGCTTATTTTACTTCTAGTATTACCTAGACCTACCTTCTGCCACTATCTACCTGAGTATAGGTACTGATAAGTTTTGTCGGGGACGCTGAAATTTGATAGACCTAGCAGAGGCGTTAGTCATGTCAGTAGCTGCGCAGTAAGAAATTTAGCACATCTACGACGTGTGATATAACTTGCGCGGTGTGTTGCATGTTATGTTATCCACTAAGTACCTATTATTTAGTAACTATGTACCTATGGCCACCTTTTTTAATCGTAAACGATCTCCAAAAATGTTAGAAATCGACGAAAAATCATCATCATTTTAGTGCCTATACCTAATACTTATTTCTTTATATTTTATAGGATTACATGGATCGTGTTACTCTGTCGCAGGCGGTCAATAGCATATGCGATCCTGATTCCTCATCGAGCCACAACCTCATGAACGTTGATAGTGATCTGATGTATATGGATCAGTCCGTAACTTCTAATACTTTGGATCGGAATATTTCATTCTCTAAGGAGCACGCGATAGGAAATGAAACATTAACATCGAGTTACACAAACTCTGTTAACAGTTCTAGTAGTGAACCAGCAAATAGCGGTATTAGTTCTGCGATGTCTCAGTATGTGAACGCTTTGAAAAATGCTGGCTTACCAACAGATTTGCCGATACTGTTTGAATCTGGAGATGGTTCATACATAAATGTGAATGAACAAGTTCTACTTGATATGGTCCAAAGTAGTGAAATACAGTATGAGGTCATCGAACAACCGAATATCATAGAAAAAGTCGCAGATCCAAGTGAAATCAAGAGTATAGATGAGCTTTCTAAATCCATAGAAAGGGGTGAAATGTTAATAAGCAGTAAAAGTTTCCCTTGCGACAATAGCTTCGGTAAAGGTAACATCCAAATCAATTCTCATGAGGATGCCATAAATAGTTTAAATGCTATTTTACCAGACAACTTGGAATCGTTCTCTGACCAACAAAATTATGTAGTCCTGGATCATAATCTTCAAGATAGTCGTAATCCTATTGATCATGGAAATACTAACGATTTTGCTTGCATAGAAAATGACATGCATTTTTTTACAAAATCTATGAGTGATGATGTTAAGAAATATTATGAAGATCAACAGCTGAACGATGCTAGGGTTATAGAGCAGCTATGCCCTACAAGTTCTTCTTTAGACACTAGTTTTAACATGGCACTATTAGATTCCAAAGAATCGCATCTCAATGACACTCAACAGTATACTTCGTTAAATACCGAGGATTTTAGATTACAAGATTCATTTGATTGTTTAATGTCGACATCGAAACCCACTAGTGAAAAAAGAAGTTATGACGCTATTGAAAATGTAGTTAATAAACAAGTTCAAGACCAAGATGAAATCATGAAGGATTTACTAAATATAGAGAGCAAAATTAATAATGTTGGTCGCGATTCAAGCATGCTTAACGAAAGTGCCAATAAAGAGCTTGATTATTCTAACAATTCCTTAAATTCTGTATACGATAATAGTAGTTTAGGTAAAAAAATGGAAACATCGAAAGGTAATGAAAACTTTGCGTCATCACTCGAAGAAATGCAATGGGATACAATGATCAATAAAGAAGTGGATGGAAACGAAGCTGCGGGACGTGAATTGTCATTAAATCAAAATTATTCCGATCCAATGCCATCAAATACTAATTTCCCGGATACGGAACCCGATCTAAATTCTATAAATTATAAGGCAGATGAATGGGATAGTAACAAAGAAAATGACCAGAGTTCTGCGAATGATCTGATGCAAATGCAAACATCTGGAGAGGATATACCGTATGCTGTCGGTTTGCTGCCACTCAAGCAGGTTCAAGCCAGTGAAGACGATTTTATTAAACGAACAGATTGTGCAGATATGAGTCCATCTGATAATCCAGATGCGAAATGTTTGAAACGCAAAGTGAAACATAAAAAACTCAGTTAACATAGGAATGACTGTCTAATTTTAACTACATTTTAATAAGTCGAAATAGTATTGTAATGTGTGTACTGATTATAAGTTTTATAGCAATATCTAGAATTGTTTATTTATGACGTCGCTCGTGTTAGTCGTTCCCAATATAGTACCCTACTGATTCAGTAAAATTTAATGGGTTGAAAGACTTGAAAGATAATAATATTGAGGCGCTCCCGCTTCGGCGCAAAATGTACAAAACGCAAAATGTACACAACGCAAAATGTACACAACGCAACAAACTGTTCCGCTTAATATTATTAGTATAGAATTATAGATAAAGGTGTTTTAACCATAGAACTATTGGGAAAAAAGTCCCATTAGTCCTACGAGTGCGGGGCAGTGGTCCAACTGCTCCGTCCAACTAGTTGGACCACGGGTCTTTACTAGGGGCAGTTGTCCAACTAAAAAAATAGTTGGACCACAGCACCATTTGAGAGTTCCGTGGTCCAATTCATTTAAAAATAACTTGTCAAATCTAAACTGCATCTTTATGTGTGTATGGCAAAATTAATACCTATTTATTTTATGTTGTTTTACCATTTTTTTCAACTTTATACAGCATTTAACGGAATTTATCTAAAGCGTGACAGTAATATCACCTGCAGTTTGTAGGTACCTACCTTACACCTTTCACTTGATAAAGTTGTAAAATTTTCTAAAACAATTTAATAGAAGTAAGTAACATTGTAGCATTTTTTACATTAATGCGTCGACTTAGTTTTGCATGTGAGCATTCTGAAATGTTAGAAGTCCTATGCCTATGGCTTAATACGCTTATAAGCTCACAAAATTCATCAAAATTTCCTATCCAATATCGCTCTGTATTCTTTTATGTAATCCCAGCCTTCTACAAAATTATCACTTGGCAATAGTGGTAAAACTGAGCATAATGAAATAGTTCTTTTGACTCTTTTATGATTTACCTACTTTTGAGATACTTCATTCTTTTGCTTTTTCCAAATACATTGCGACAAATGAATATAACAGCCTACAATTTTAATTGTCGGACTAAATTCTTGAATGCTGTTCAGAATAAACATTGTCATCAAAGTCACATTGTAATATTTTTGGATCCCAATCTAACTGTGATAAATAACAAAACAACGCAAAAATTCAAATAACGCAAAAAAAAAAAAAATTCAAATAACGCAAAATACGTGGATTGCTTCTTGTCACTAAGAAAAGCAAAAATCAAAGGCGCAACATTCGTAAACTCATTTGTGCTTCCCGTATCGCCAAATATACAACTTAGTAAATAGTTATACTGATTATACGAAAGGTTTAGAGCAAAATTTAAAGGTTCCATCCGCAAAATAATCATGTAAGTTTTTCGTTAAATCTCTTTACAGTATGTGCCATACACACATAAAGATGCAGTTTTTAGAGTTGACAAGTTATTTTAAATGAATTGGACCACGGAACTCACAATGGTGCTGTGGTCCAACTATTTTTTAAGTTGGACAACTGCCCCTAGTAAAGACCCGTGGTCCAACTAGTTGGACGGAGCAGTTGGACCACTGCCCCGCTGCCCCGCACTCAGTCCTACGGTAGAACTATTCAGTAGAACAAATGGGAATAAACCATCAGACCCTGGTTAAAATCTAACACCAAAGTACTCGCCAACGGTATGCGGTACGCCGGTACCCAGATTTATTGAAAATCGCTGGAAAAGCTGTTTTCTATGAACAGCTTACAATAATAATAAATACTACTTAGCAGAAATATAAATTTTTTAGATAGCTTTGCTCAAATTTTTTTTGTCTTTTGATCGTTGTGAACGTGGGCTTTGTTGCACATTTTGCGATTTGCACATTTTGCGCATTGTGTACATTTTGCGTTTTGTACATTTGCGTTTTGTACATTTTGCGATTTGTACATTTTGCGAGTTGTGTTCATTTTGCGTTTTGTACATTGTGCGCTCCCTCACCAGTAATAGGGTGCCTTTCCACCAGAGATGTGCTATGCTACGTTGCTAAGGATGCGTTTGAGATCTACCAATCACATACATTGGCCCACCTAGCAATCTTATGAATGAATGTGATTGGTGGATGGCAAACGTATCCTTACCAACGTAGCATAGCACATCTCTGGTGGAAAAGCACCCTTATTCGCGTGTAATGTAACGTCACAGATTCGAGCAATAGGCACTTCTCACACAACGCTATTTAAGAGCTACGCGACTGCAACGCAACCCAAAATTTCGCTGTATCTGACACTTTTGACATCGTAGACGCGTCTCCTGTCAGTGAAAAGTGTCAGATAATAGTAAACCCAACTTATGATTGAAATTGAAACGAATGGAGGCGCTGTCGGATGCATTGAACTAATCATTGCACAGTGCACACTAGTAACTGCTAACTGACAGATGAATGACCACAACGTACTACCTGACCACAATAATTAGGCGCATGTCAGATAGCAGTCACGCGGGCCCCCCACCCCGCTCTAGCCCCGCGCGTCCCCTAGTGAGGCGCAGTCGTGTACAATTGTACATTAAGGTCATTTAGACTAGGCTGATGTGAACTTCGTTTTCCGAGATGTTTGCGCAGGTACAGTAACTGACCAAGTACAGGTGGTAGGGCCTAGAGCTCACCCGGGGAAGTACCACCGCCGGCCACGGTACTTTGTACCATTCCTACCGTGTAATAATTGTTTTAAGAACAATTGTGTTCCGGATAGGAAGGTGTGGTGCCGGTTACACGTTTTAGAGGCGACCATCTCAGTCCTCAGGGGTAGCAACGCATGTGTGACCGAATTAGAACGAGACTCATTGAGTCTAGTTCTGGGTCGGTCACAGTTGTTATGGGCGGCAGCGGAAGGTGGTGCTGCATGCTCGTTTGCTATCTTAATTCCATAAAAAAATTGTACCTCCATTAAACATTCACCATGGTACTTTTGGTACTACTGCAGAATGTACTACGTATTCCCATCCCTATTTCCAATGACGTCTTAACTGACATGCGCCTAATTATCGTGGTCGGCTAGTACTTATGAATGACTTTTTAACATGGCGGCGTTAGTTCCAATTTTTGCCATTTCAGAGATAAGCTGGGCGCACTGTACATACAGATTTTGGATTGCGTTGCAGTCGCGTAGCTCATAAATAGCGTAGTGTGAGTGCCTTACAGAGAGGGAGAAAAACAGCGCGCACCTTGTAATTATACAAATATTTGGGAATCACTTTATTATTTTGATACAACTTGTAAATCTATACAAATGTCACATTGTACGCTACGCTAATGCTCGTCAGTCAGGGAGAAGTTTCTGTTGCAACAAAAAATGTAGCATCTTATCTTATTAAAAATAAACCAAATGAATGTAATTTTTTTACATCTATTGTTACCAAGTTATCTGGCTTTTTTAAATCTACCATCGGCGGAACCGGTAAGGTAGTGTAAATAATAAGTAAAA
This sequence comes from Hesperia comma, assembly GCA_905404135.1. Taxonomy (NCBI): domain Eukaryota; kingdom Metazoa; phylum Arthropoda; class Insecta; order Lepidoptera; family Hesperiidae; genus Hesperia; species Hesperia comma. The sequence continues at coordinate 4,290,379 of FR990021.1, read as the reverse complement.
ACATTGTCTATGTTGGGGTTTATATTTTAAATCATCGATTTAAAGTTAGTAAGGCATTGTACAAATTCAGGCAGAAATTACACATATTTGTACCGTAAAAATAAAAAAATAGTTTGTAATCAAAATTTCGCATAGGCACTTAATTTTACCAATTTTGTACCGCGTATAATCAGCTTACACAGTCATACACAAAATAGAAGATTATACAAACTACAGTTATTATACATCTATTTTACAAATATTTATAAATACATGGCTCGGATTTAATATTCTCTTATAACACTTATTTGTTAAGATTATTCCGATATACATTATATAATTGATATGGACGTCACATTAAACACATAATATTATACAGTCATGACATTCAAAGATTCAATTCATCATAACATTTTACTTCGAGATCCGTTACAGGTTCATCACTACACTAACAAATAAAAAAATTAAAGCTGCGGGAGATGTGTTCCTGTGTACAAATTTAATATCAGTCAAACTTACGTAAACCTTTAAATTTAAATTGCATAGCGTTGTAGTCGAATCACAACATCCCTCATAATTATTGTCAGAAGTTTGTGCAGCTGCCATAGAAATTATAATTATTATTAAAAAAAATAAGTCTTTAAAGTAAAATTCAAGAATCATTAAAATGGTCGGATAACCCTCACAACCGATAACATAAGTAGTAGTAGAATTATTAAAGCACGTGTATTCAACAGCAAATAATGCGAAATACAAATATTAACCAAAATATACAAAATATTTAGTAAAAACGGACACTATAAAAATATTATAAAGATTCCTTACACTGATTTAAACTTAACACTAAATTATGGTTTATACATGAAACATTAAATCATGTATCATTGAATCATGAGAACGCGTAGGTGCGTACTGATTGGATTACAAATATTACTAAAAGTAGTGTTTCCACTGCCATTGACGGACACTTCGTAGCAGATCCTCTGAGGTAATAGCCATACGCGTCACTATGGTAGTCCCCCATTTGGAAGGTGATGGGGGGCGAAGACATACGCCCGTCTCCACCATTGGAGTACGCCAATACGCGCAGGTTGTATGATTTGCCCGGCGTCAAATTCTTTACATAAGCCTCGAGCTTATGTTCTATCGGCACCAACGTATCATTCGCAGTACTCATGTCTTGATCGATCTCCCAGACCCTCACCTGTGAAAAAGTCGACATTTGGGTCAATAGAACTATCGAATTGCACATTCCGCATCAAAATCCTTTCGAATACGTTTTACAGTACCTACGCATTTTTGCAAGCGCGAAACTACAAACATAAGATTTAATTTGTATATGTATGTATGTATGTATGTATATAGTATTAAGAAGCTAATGTGACCATTACGAGTATAATAAGAGAACAATGCAAATTTTCTTTTTGTAGTAATTTATTTAAAGGTCATTTTTATTTATACTTCTACCATTTCATTATTGCTCATTATTTTGACTCGCGAAATGTGATACAATATATAATAAATATACTCGCCTTATAACCGATAAGTGGTTCCTCCTCGGCACTGGGCTGCACGTAGCGCCACACCACGCGCACGGTGCTAGGGTTTACGGACCACACGTTGACGGAGGCCGGCGGCTTCTGCGGCGCCTTGCGGTACGTGCGCTCCAGGAACCTCTCGCTCTCCGGGCCTTCGCCCGCCGAATTGAAGGCCATTACCTGTAAACATAGACAAGATGTTTAAAATCACGTACCACAAAGTAATTTAGCAGGGTAGAAATTTTAGTTGTCTGGCTGCTCTGGCTTCTAGGCACCTCTAGCTCCTCCCTTAGGATCAACTATCAAATGACTACGTGCTAAGCTTGCCTACACTATACTGCCAGAACTGCTCAATACTGCTTAGCAAATATTGAGCCGGTAACTCACTTCCATCATGGCAAGCCAAATATCATAATATGTCGCATGATCAATGACAACAACTTACCATCAGCTGGCGCGCCTGTTTATTGGGTTACATAAAAATATACACTCACCTTTACATAATAGTAGGTGTCAGGTTGAAGACCCACAATCAAAGCCCAGTTACGTGTAGTTCTTGACAAGAAGTAAATGCATTCTTCTTCCTTGTTCGCTTGCTTCCAGTATTTTAGGCGATGCCCTATCAACTTTCCTCTCAAACGGTCACGAGATTGATCAATAGGATTCCACGTAACATTCAGAGCTGTTGAATTGTACGAACGTGAGTACACCTGCTGTGGAGCAACATGCGGCATGTCCTCGGCTGAGTAGATCGTTACTATTTCACTTTCTGGCCCAGGACCAATGTCGTTGATCGCTTGAACTTTTACATTATAAGGAGTGAAGAAGTAATCCAGCGAAATATGTACCACATGCATGCCTATGTTACCATACTCTTTAAGCAAAAGAGATTGGAATTCGACCTCTGTGCCGTTACGTCTCCAGAATATCTTATAGTGAATACCCGGTCCGTTTTGAAGCGATGGTGGCAGTGGCGTCCACGTGATTGTAAGGTCACCAATTTTGCCTCCTCCTCCGCCGATGTTACTGGGTGCTGTGTAGGGCTTATCGGTTTGAGTAGAGAACTGCGGGCTTGGAGAAGACGGCTTACCTATGCCCAAACTATTGATAGCTTGAACTCTAAATTCATATACGGCCCATGGCACCAAAGTTGTTGTGACGGTAGCACGTTTGCGGCCGTTGTAACGATCGATCTCGTTCACATTAGCGATATTGTCTGTAATGACGGTCCAATTAGAATCCCAGTGAGTGCGACCTGTGAGAATGTAGCCAGTAATAGGACGTCCATTAGGATTGCTATCGGTCCACTCCAAAGTAACAGAGGAACGCTGAATATTTAATATTTGCAAGCCACCAGGAGGACCTGGAGGCCCTTCAATTCTGAGTTGGGTGCGGCTGGAAATGCGACCAATAGCCGACTTAACAATACACTCGTACTCCCCGACATCCGATAGACTAACGTCGAAAATTGTTAATTCTCCACCGTCTATCTTTATTCTCTTATCAGCGTAAAGATCCGACGCTTCTTTCATACGTATCCCATTATGGTTCCATAAATAAGCCGTATCTAAAAGAGGATCCACTTCGGCATTACAATGCAGGAAGATGACTTCATTTACTTGAGTCGTAATACGCGGCGGAAGTCGCTCAATAAAGCGTGGGGCGCGTAACACAATCAAGCGACCTTTGCTCTCGTCTGACCCGTATTGGTTTTTAGCCACACACGTGTAAACACCCTCATCGTCTCTGGATAGCTGCCTTATAATAAGATTACCGTTCTCAGTGATGAATCGTTTCCCTCCTGCCCCAATAACAATGTTATCTTTTTTCCATGTAAAAGTAGGTTTCGGTGCAGCCTCAGGATTACATCTGAGTGTAACATTACCCCCTTCAGATCCATAGGTCTCGGATTCCAAGGGGTGCTTTTTAAATGATGGTTTTAAAGACAAAACTCGTAGCTGCCCTGTGGAGTAACTGGCTTTTAATTGATTTTTAGCCTCACACTGGTACATTCCAGGGTCACGTGTAGGATCCAAATATTTGATAATCAAAACATTCTCCTGTATGATGTATCTATCACGATCTGGTGCTTCTAAGGTATCCATAGATAATTTATTTCCATTTTTCCACCAGGTATAATTCACGTCAGGTATTCCAAAAGCTTCACAGTTCCAATGTAGATCACCTCTATTGTCCATGTGTCTATTTGCCAAGGGAATTGTAAAGTTAGGTTCAGCTTGTACTTTCAGAAAAACGCTGTTAATTATATGTGCTCTGTCATTACGGACATCACAAACATATTCACCTTCATCTTCAACTGCAACATTTGGTATAGTCAAAACTCTATTAAAATTACTCAAATGAGCTTTTTTAGGAAGATTGCCATTTTTTCTGGTCCAATTATATGATGGAACTGGATACCCAAAAGTCATACATTCAAATCTCACTTCTTGTCCCACAACAGGAGCATCGGGAAAAATTTTTGGGAAATTTATTGGGAATTTCAACTGTTGGTAATCAGAGTGAGGATACACTAATAGGGGGAAAAATGGCCCATTTCTACCAGCATCAGAAACTTTGCTCATTACATTACAACTGTAATTTCCCCGATCAATTGTTTCTAAAGCTGAAAAGTAAAGTCCTCCGTCATAAGACACAAAAACCCGTTTGTCCTCTTCTACCAAATTTGGAAAGTAGTTACGAGCCCATAGAAAATTAACAGAGGGATAATATGAAGGAGGGTCACAGTCCATAACTTTGCCCCAATACTGATTACCGCTGTCAACTTGCCTTTTCTGATTAAACTCTCTGATAAACCCGAACGATAACCTTACAGACTCCGAACGAATTGTACCAAATTTATTAGTTGCTGTGCAGTGGAATTTTGCATTTTCTTTATCAGCATCTGGAGAATATATCATGAGGGTTCCACCACTCAATATGAATCTAGAGTCAGAAAGCGGGTCAATTTCAGTAAATATTGGATTGTCGACCTGATAGTCCTCTCGGAACCATTTGTAAGTGGGAGCAGGGTACCCATCAGCAATACATGTTAACTGTACATATTGATTCCTTAGTGGATCATAGACAACATCTACAGGCTCCTTTACAAAGAATGGGCCTCTAGGGATCCTTTCTGGGTCATATGTCTCTAAGCCATAAGTGAATGACCGCTCCTCTTGGATGAGGTGATGCAATCTTTGTATTTGTCCTTCACAAATGAAATGAAAATATTGAGTTCCTTCAACGGGAACGAGGCCCCAACGTCCATCTTCATGAGAATAGCGGTATACAAGGTAATCACGGGGTAGCAAATTGTAGCTGGTGTATAGCAGTTTACGGTCATCAAAAAATGCATTTTCTAGTCCAGTTAACTGTGAACCATCTCCTTCATTAGCCCAGTAGTTAGGGGACTGCTGATGAGCTCCAATATACCAAGAGCCACGCTGGGGGTCCAACTTCATTAGATTTGTGATTATAAAACCATGCTCCTCGGGATTATTGACAGCGACCAGATCGGCTTCATACGCTTGGCATATTTTCCTTGCCTCCATACGCGGACGATCGGGCGATTTTGTAAACCGATAGCAAGACTCTCTGAAGCGTATCCAGTTAGGCGGACATCTATACCTTTCCTCGTAATCCAAACCGGCGTAGTAGTTGGACGTGGTTTGTGGGTCCACTTCATTATCCCCGTCTCCGTAAACATCGGAGTCGCTATCATGATAAAACGAACTCTGAGCTGTGTGAACATATTCGTTTTGATTCACAGGAAAACTGCCGTAAGGTACTTGCGAATTAGGTCGGTACACTGTCCCATTCTGAGAATTATCGGTTTGATATTGCTGAGGAAAATTCGAATTGTATTGTGACTGCTCCAATCCCTGGCCGCGTACACTACTCGCCACCGCCGCTACGAGCAGGGCTACTTTCATTTCACAAATCCACATAATACTAATACTAAATTATAACATAACCGAGAGTTTACTAACACTACGTAAGTAATAAAACTCGTGAAATAGTAACGTATACGAGATACGTTGATGAAATTTGAACAATTTGATGTTAAACACAAAAATCGCCTCGCCCAATCGCTTTACCACAGAGCAGAACAACACACAGAACTGACTGACAGAACATTTATTACCATAGATAGAGGCATAGATGAACATAGAGTAGAGTTTACAGCTGGGATCAGACTATCGGATCCGGCTATCGGTGAGAAAAATGGGACGTCTATTCTCAGTCTGTAGGTACCTATCTCAGCCATAATCTCAGCTAAGACCAAAGAGATGCAGAATAGAGTGGCCATAGTGAGAGCCATGCCAAGCTTCGAATCACAAAACAGAATGGTATGTGTGCGTTAGCCTTAGGGTTAACGGCTCCGCAATGGTCTTTGGTTGAATCTTGTTATTTAAATTCCTGTTTTAGATTATACGAAAAAACAATGATAAAACTAACTTAAAGTAAACCCAACTTATCTCTGAAACGAAGAGAGGCGCTGTCGGACGCATTGGACCAATCATCGAGACAGATGACAGATGAATGACCGCAACCACAACGTACTTATGAATGACTTTTTACCATGGCGACATTAGTTCCAATTTTTACCATTTCAGAGATAAGTTGGGCGCACTATAACAGGAGTGCTTATACAAGGTGGATACCACCATTCAACAATACATGAAACCACGAGCCCTGCTTCATGCAAGGGATATATTACATTTAGTAAAAAATGCCTAACATCTTATTTACAAAAATGTTTTTTCAAACAAACTAAATAGCACAAAAATACAGGAAAAAATAGAACAGCCTATCTAAACATCGGTCCCTACATTTGACATGTGCCTTTGACAAGAGCGGCAACAATCTTCTGCTATTACAATAATAATAGATACAGCGTGTTGAAATTTTGAATAATTATTGAAAAAATAATTGCTGTGGCTAAAATAATGGAGGTATTTGATTGGAAATTTTTTTGGAGGCTTAGGTAATCAATATGTACATAAAATTAAATTTATTGTTGTATGGTGGTAACCACGTTGTATATTTAGGTACATGAGAAATTTAAAAAATGGACATTCATGTTTTCTGCAGTAATATATTTTTATACGAAATCTTAAATGTGCCTTAATTGCATTGGCGGAAAGTTGCCATTCCTGTGCCATGCAATTATTACGAATTCCTTATTGAACCCGATCGCAGTGTAGACATCCATCAACATCCTTTCTTGTCTTCAATCTTTTAATAAATTATCGTATATCAATTAATTCTTGCCATTGACAACCGCGGCCGAAATGGTCCAAGTCTCAGAGTAATGATAAAACATCATCATCATTACTCTGTTTTATCATTACTCTGAGGTCCAAGTGGTTGTTTGAGTGCACATTGAATGAAACTTAACATTGTTACTGTATTGTATAATTTTTGTATTAGTCCTACAAGGATCTTTTGGCTCGTGGATGACGTGTGGGTGACAGAGACAGCGCCTGTAGGGAAAGCAAACAGGGAAGGCAAACTGTAAGGTGATGTCTCACACACGTCAGCCACGCGCCAAAAGATCCTTGTAGGACTTATACATCGTTGTAGGTTGTAGGACTTTTGTTTCATTTTATTACTTGACAATCTTTTCTCTCTTTCCAACTGTTGACTGTTTCCACGTAAAGGTATCGGTTCATTGATCATTCCCATTAGTTCTACTGAACAGTTCTACCGTAGGACTAAATCGCTCACCAATTATACCTACTGTAATTTTATTCATACTGCTATGGCCGTATGGATCATCTACTGTAGTGTAGTTTATAACCTACCTCGTCTGTGACATAAACTAGCGACCGGAGCAATAATAAATAATATTCTATGAAATAAATACAACTATTACTCAAAAACATGATAATCGGTTAGTTTCGGCTTTGTAGAGCGTTGTATACCTACACCTCCAACGGAACATCAATAATATTATTATTAGTTTTTGTAGGTGCTTTATTAGCTCATAATAAGACGAAGAAGTAAGAGTGACATAAACTAGCGACCGGAGCAATAATAATATTCTATTAAGAAATAAATACAACTATTACTCAAAAACATGATAATCGGTTAGTTTCGGCTTTGTAGAGCGTTGTATACCTACACCTCCAACGGAACATCAATAATATTATTATTAGTTTTTGTAGGTAATAGGGTGCTTTATCAGCTCTTAATAAGACGAAGAAGTAAGAGATAAATGATAACGATGTTAACTTAAATAATGATGTTAACTTAAATGATAATATGAGCCATCAATAAAAAAGGGATAAAAATAATACTTGCGGGTTATAGTTGATCACTTTCTTTATTATTCCGGGTTATCAACAAGAAATATTGTGTCAATAATTATTATAATAATACTTAAATCGTAGGTACTGCTATTAACAGATAGGTAGTAGATTTCCATTTTGATACGTTACAGTATAAATTATTTTAGTTTTGATTCCATCTTCCGCGCACAATATTATTCTCCTAAATATTACTGCATCACAGATCAATCGTGTACTTAATTGTTTCTGGTCTCCATAAAGAAATAAATTAGGGCGGAACATGGTTTTAAAAGTTTTAAACTACGGAATATGAAATTGCAACCGTTCGTACATCTCTCCAAAATGCTACAAGTTGCGCGCTGTAGAATAAGTGCTAACGGATGTGTAGAGAATGTGTTCCGTTAGCAATAAGTATTCTAGTAGCGCGTCACAATAAGTTAAAAAATAATCTGTTTACAAATAGTACTATTTATTTACAGTATTAATAGTTTTTGCGATATGCATAATAGGATTTAATAAATTTGTCTAATTTTTACAGGGATGTATAAATAAAAACATAACTTGATTCAATAAAAAGAAATAATTACGCAATAATAAACATATTTAAGACAGACAAAGATCATCAAACATAACAATGAACAAAAATATACGTAGATCCTACCAGTAGAAGATCGACAAAATAATAACTACCTACATAATAGCATAATCTCAAACAGATTTTTATTCAAACAAAAATCATCCACTTGGAATTTGTGTTGCGTCCGTCGTCTGTGATGTTCGGGGAAGATAAGAAACCACTGGGTAGTGCGACCAAAACGTTTTAAAAGCATTTCGGCAGCCATCCAAGTATCTTTCTATACTGTTTTATAATCTAGACTCCACGAATAAACCTCAAATACGATAATTATTTAAAGACATGAGTACCACGTATGTGAATAGTGTCGTCGCCGACCGCAAAGCCTCCAGACGTATAATCCAAGTGATGCGTTGCGAAGGTCTATGCTAAGCGTAGTGCAATGATCGCGAGCTACTCGTGTATAAGGCTACGTCCGACCCTGTTACAGGCATCACACCGATAATTTCATACAAATTTATCTATAAAACATTTAAGAAACATGCACGTATACTATTGCACACATAGATCAAGATTATGCTACGTCTTAAATTACGCTATGGTAACTGTTTTTGATTATTCACTATTAACATTAACAAGTCGCCGCAGCACTTCCTATTCTATCTATCCAGATAAAGACCATACACCGAAGTTAAATAGCACCCATGAGAATATCTTACACTTTAATGCAACAATTTGTTATGTACACTATATTTACAATATTTACATTTATAGGGTCAGGTGGGGTAAGAGGGACGCTGGGGGAAGAGTAACAGTAACTCGTAAAAAGAAAACTATAATGCCCAGCTCTATGGTGACTACGTGGATAAAACAATATTAGGCGTAGTTCAAATATTCTTGGATAGATTGCGCTGGAACACAGCAAGTAAGCGAGCAAAAGAGAAAAAAAAATATCAGATGTCAAGCTAAAAAAACAAGACCTAGCGGCGTTCCTTGTTTAAGTTAATTTTAGTATTAAAAACATCAGTGTTGCGGTTTATTGCTATGGCAAGTGTATATATTACGTTTAATCTTTATTTTCTACGTATTACATTGTTTGTAACGTGTGTTTTTAGTGCTTTTTCGATGTCAATAATAACATAACCTTCAAAATGGCAAGCTGGGAAAGAGGAACGGCTATACCAGGTTAAGAGAAACATATGTTCCTCTTTTCCTATTTCAGGGGTAACAAACATATTTAAAATCCGCTAAAATATAACACGTTCCGAAAATAGCCATGATTTGCTTTACTATTTATTTGTTACAGAAAAAAAGCAAAATGCCTCGAGCTTACGTAAGAAAGACCGATAGAAGTTCTTACCCGAAAGAAAAACTATTAGAAGCAGTTAGGGCCGTTAAAAGTGGCGCCATTCATTTCTATTTTTAACCGACTTCAAAAAAAAGGAGGTTCTGAGTTTGATCTGTATGTATGTATGTGTATGATTTTGATGCAGTTTTCAGCATAGTACTTTTCAGACTTAGGAGAAGGTTTTAGGTATATTAGACGACTTAAAAAATGGAGTTTTGCACTTTAAAACGTGTTTTACGTATTGTCCGCCATAAGTTCGCATTTGGCTGAACCGATCTTAAAGTGGATTTCAGTACAGTAATTTTTAGAATTAGGAAAAGGTTTTTGGTAGCTTTACCGACTTAAAAAAATGGCGGTTCTTCTTTTTATTAATACAATCATTTAATAGCACAAAGAGTTTAGTACCTCTGACCTTGTTTTATATGTTCCTCTTACCCCAAATTTCGTTTTTGTTTGCTGTCATCCTAAAGAAGACCTTATTTAAAACGAGGCGAGGTTTAATTCCTTTTACTCAAAAAAATGTTTAAAACATGCTATGTTATACACTTAAAAACATAAGTTATTACTTAAAAATATCAAGTGTTCCTCTTACTCCAAATCTCGGGAAAGAGGAACATTTATAAGACCTATGTTTGTTGCTAAATTGTGCCGTAATTACACGAAGAATTTAGTTCTGTGTCAAAAAAAATGTAAGTATATTTCAAAACAGAAGATTTGTTTCTATTATTATCAAAGTAAATGTATAATTTTGATAGCTGAAGGCCAAAATATGAAAATACCAGTAAAGTATGTTTCTCTTACCCCACTTGACCCTATCCATAAAAGTAATAATTCTCACTCAACCTGACATATTGAGTGTCTCGAATATAAATTGATTATGTAATGGCTGCCTTAAATTACACAGTCTCATAAAAATAATAATTATTTTGTTTGTTCTTAAATGAGATACATCCTTGTTTCGTATAATAAAATCAGTCACTCTATAAAAATTATCCTGGGAAACTCGAGTCCAGCGTTTCACTATCGAATTGGGGTACAGTTTTCACAAAAACATGTACTTTATTAAATATCTGTCTTGAAAATCTTGAAACATACAAGAAATCATAATGAGGTATTGACTTTAACAGACAATTGAGTATATCAAATGGAATAATTTAGTTCATCTAAATTAAAGTTTACAACGAGTCGATTAAAAATTAAACATCGAAGTAGATTAAACATCGATATTAAAATCGATTCAAATAAAAAGGTTATTGTTAATTGAGCCGTCTAGAATTGATTTAATGTCAGCTAACGAGGACGGTTTCGATCTTGAGGAGTTGTCTGAGTTTGTCGGTGACTCGGATGAGGGCGACCTTGGAGGCTCGCACGTTCACCTTCTCTCCAGCACCGAGAAGCTGGTGGCACTGCGCGCGCTCCAGGAACTCTTGGGTGCGGATCTCCCGTAGCAGCTCCTTAGGAGACCCTGACCCGCAGTGTATTTGCTTCAGCAAACTTTCTTTTGATTTTATCTGGAAATTAAATATGATTATTAATTAAGTATTAAGTATTGCGATATAAGCGTTCTTACCTCTTAATTTATCATTAAGAATGTAAGGTTAATTTTATAATATAAATTACAATAAATTATGGAAATTCTAAGCGGCATAGGTATGTGATTATTAATAATTTATAGAACTTAACGGGTAGGTCAAGAATGCGCTTAATAACTAATACAATACACGTGTATTAATAGGACGGTCAGTAACTGATTTATTATAGTTCAGTCATCGAGCATATGGAATTGCCACGCAACTCTAAAACCAAACTTATTGCCTGTGCTCACAGTTCAATTTAGCTTGTCAGAAAAAATTACTGAGGATATTTTTGAAAACGCCATCAATCCTACATAAATGTACAGTAGAACCAAAGTTATAATGCGCGTACAAATCTTCGCCAGTGGTCGCGTTTCCGGAAACAACCGAATTATTGAATCGTAAGAGCCCTAACCAATGCTCTTGCATTTAGCATCTTGTGCGATAGAAATAGGAGTCAATATCAATCGATAACAAGTTCGAACGGTCGGCGGCGGTCGACGGGCGCCGCCGGTGAGTTGAACGTCAGTCAGTTGTCATAATATATAGAGAATATATAGAGCTAATATTACACACCCTCCTTGGTTTTGTTTTCAGAGGTAAGTTTAAACATACATACATACAGGGTACATATAATATATTTTTAACTCGTCATTTTAATAAAATTCAAATAGAATACACATAAAAAATAAAACACATAAAAAGCTTACATAAAGGAGAATGGGCACTTTTGTATGGGGTGCGTACCAACCCTTGTAACAAGTTGCGACTTGTATAAACATGTTGTCCTGGGACTGTTATATGGTATGCATACAAAAATATTTAATAACTGAATGCAGGTAAAGAATTATTTGCATTCCAATGTTTTAAAAGTTTTGTAATAATTAAGCCCTATTTTAGGGTTTCAATTAAATAAAAATATGTGTTACACACATGAAGCAAAAAAATATAGATAGGAGACGGCCTAAGCAACTGTGCACTGTGACTCAACTAGGTCCTGACGTCATCATCACAGTAGGCGTGGCCTAAAGTCAGTTTACCGTCGGCGCCTGACTTGTGCCACAACGTTATGGACGTTTACATTTTCAAAGAAAAGGATGAAGTGCTGTCTACTCGACATTAGATGGCGACACTTTTCTTATATTTTGAGTCCGTCCCTGTTATATCCTACATTTATTGACATCTAGTGTGAGATAGTGAAACTACATAGTAAAATCGATATACAACGAAGCGAGTAGTTTTGCTATTGACCGTTATGCCCGGGATACACGAGGCTAGTTTTTCAAGCTTGGATAGCAAGCTAGTGTCAGTAAGCTAGCAAGCTAGTACTTCTGGCTTCGTGTAGACAAAACTAGCTTCATTTATAAGTTATATTTTATGAAGCTAGAAGCCAGAAGTACTCGCTTGCTAGCTTACTGACACTAGCTTGCTATCCTAGCTTGAAAAACTAGCCTCGTGTATCTCGGGCATTAGATGGAAAATAAACAAGTGGGCGGATGGTGGGCGGGATCTAACACCCCCTCGCCCCGCAAAGTGTCACGCGTTCTTTCTTAGAGAAATCTACATACAACGTCTCCTCTCTATATTTGCTTCATGGTTACACATGATTTATTAAGTTTTTTTGTTAGTGTTATTACTCGTATATAAGTCGTTTACATATTTGTAACCATACCTAAGGTAAATAAAATTAAGTAAAAGAAAAATTCTCCGGCCATTTTTTTATTGTTCATCAATAATAATATCGTCTAGAAACGTAGCAGGTAACAAAATGCTCTGCTGGTGTCTTGCCCAACCGAGATACCAAATAATGCTCATTAAATGAGCGCAGGTTCCCACCGTTCGTTTTCCTGTCAAACAGGAGCAATAATAATTACTTATTGCTTCTCTTGCTGTTTCAAGCGAAACTCGGTCTTGCATCTAACACCTCTCTTGACAATTCGTGTCTCACTCGCTGTCGAATCAAAGAGCGTCCACAAGTCACACAATGTTGATTCATAGTTCAAAATATAGAGGTCGTAATCAGAGGGCCAGAGGTCCATAAAACAAGCGTAGGTCAACGGTTTCCACTTAAACGGTTAAATAAAACTGATATATTATACACAGCGCAGTCACACAACGAACGAACGATCGTGCACGACTGAGTAGCCAGCCACAACTCACTTGACGATATCGAGAAACAACGTGACAGGGTTAATTAGCCAATCATAAAGCACATTATACTCGTATTAGACAATAGCTGCGGGTAGAAGTTTATTTACCTCTACCCGCAGCTATACAATTTAGCTGCGCGGGACCATCGACTGGTGAGTGCGGGGCGAAGGGGAGTGAGGTAGCGGCGGTGCGGTGCATAAACGCGCGATTACGAAGCGCGCGAACGTGCTGAATTGCATGATAGCGCGCATCATAGAATAGGCTATATCTTTTTTCCTGCACTAGATCCAGACTTGCTGCCATACAAAAAGTTTTAGTACTTTTTAAGACCTTTTTAATGACATACATCATAAAGTGTTACAATACTTGGTACGAAACCGCCCATTCTCCTTTGATAGAATGTTACAACTCCGCCCATTTCATCTTCTTTCAGATCGAATCCTTCCAGAATGGATAAATTTAAACGTGGGAAGCCGCTTAACTCACAAGCACGGCAAATGGTATTTAATGTGTACCTTTATTTCTTAAATGAAGCTAATGTATTCAAAAACGACCATGACGGTTATTTTAAAAAAGTTCAGGAGCGTGTGACAAAATCTACAGGAATTTCACGCCGAACTTTGACTAATATATTGAACGAAAAAAGGCAAAATCAATCAATGAAATTTTCCACACCGAAAAAAGGAAAACCTAAAAGTAGGTTTCGGATGGGACTTGATGATTTCGACTATTGTGTAATTCGAAATATGATATACAATTTTCAGTTGACGCTCAAAGAACTCCCAACTGTAAATAATTTGAGAAAAAAGTTAATCGAAGCTATTAATTTCAAAGGCTGTGTAGAGACTTTAAGGCTCATCTTGAAAGACATGGGGTTTAGGTTTCTGAAAACTGATACCAACCGACGGTTACTTATGGAAAAGCCAGATATACGTTTAAAAAGGATCAAATATCTCCGAGAAATACAACAGCTGAGAAATGCTGGTAGAAACATAGTATTTATGGACGAGTCATACGTGCATACATCGCATACTAAAGGTAAAATTCCGATGACTCTATGATGTCAGGAATAGAGAATCTCCCTGATTCTGATTAAATATTAACCTATGTTCTGTTATACGATTCTGATTAAATAAAACTTTTTTTTCCTAATACTTATACCTAAATCTTCTTTTCATTTAAACCTTCTTTTTTCCATCGTTAAATCGTCGTCGTCGCTTTCCTATGTGGTTCATGCGTGAAATCTCGTTACTGATAAATCAATATTAATTTATCTCTTTTACCACAAAAAAAAAATATATATTAAATTATGCATGAAGTAAATGTACTTTCCACTCTATATAGATATCATCTGACAACGCTTCGGAAATACGACCGATCCCGAACAATGGCGAAGAATGCTATGCGCATTCTGACTTTGGTTCTACTGTACCTTATTCGCATTGGCGGAACGCTGTAATTTGTGTGCGATGCAATTATAACGAATTCCAGATCGAATTCAAACGGAGTATAGTTGTGTTTTTACAGAAACTACTTACAAATAAATTTCATGTTTCTTAGTTTCCGCAGTAGATAAACACCAATGTAACAATAGCCCACCTGCAATACATTGGTGACGTCCTGCAGCAGGCACCAGAGCCCGTCAGCGGGCTGGCCGGGCACGGTGCGCAGGCTGTAGAAGGGCGGCAGCGGCGCCTCCGTGCACTGGATCTCGATGGTGGCGTCGGGCGGCGGCGGCGGCGACGCGGGCGGCGGCGACGACAGCGGGTCGCAGCCGAGCTCCTCCTTGTCTGAAATGCCAGGTATAAACGTTAAAGGAGATAATCAGTGATAGCTCAGTTTGAACGTTGGATTCCCTAATGGAAAGGCTCGTGTAGAAACTTCTAGACGCAGCTCTAATTTTCAAAACTGATGTGCACATTAGAATTTTATTATCACACTAGTAAATGCACCCTCACTTCGCTTCGGGGAACCAGTCCCTTCAAAAATCTCTATAAATTTTTACAACTCATGTTATTCCGATGTCTAAGCTAATTAATTACTGCAAAGTTTCATGAAAATCCGTTCAGTAGTTATTGCGTGAAAGAGTAACAAACCCACACACACTCACTCACTCACTCACATACATCCTTACAAACTTTCGCATTTATAATATTAGTAGGATAGTAGGATGCCTTCGGCGAAGAAAACCTAGTAAGGAATCCTGCACACCTGAGGCCACTTCGAGCAACAAGAATAATTTATTATAGTTCTTGTTTTGAAGTGTGCATACTGACTGCATTATGAATGTATAAATTAATATGCATGCGTACCAATTATATCAGCAGGTGACGAGAATCTCCACGGTTCTACAGCTTGACCTTGCACATCTGATATATGTAATCGCAACAGCATGGCGGCCGGGCCGTCAGCTAGTTCTTCTGGAGTTTGCCCCGCGTAAGTGCCCAACAACGGATCAGCCCCATATGCAAGTAGGAGACGGATTACTTCCACGTGAGAATTCTCGCAAGCTTCATGTAGCGGTCTGAAAACAAAAATCGTAACATTTATTTTTCTATTTAAGTATGACATAGAATCATTTAAAATAGGTATATTATGTATTTTAATTTAAATAGAATTTTAGCGAATTTATGCGATCTCATGCGTTTCTCTTTCGTCCTCTTTTTCTTGGAACAGGAGTTCTTTATTGTCGTAAAAGTCAAATTCTTTGATTTTATCACTTTTTATTGAAGCGAAGAATATTTATTTGGACAAAACACAAACCTGATTCCTCCTTGTGCCGCCGCAGACACGTTAGCGCCGTATTGAAGCAGGAGTCTGGCTATCCTCACGTGTCCCTTAGCGGCTGCGACGTGTAAAGGTGTAAAACCAGCGTTGTCTTTTGCTGAAGGATCTGATTCCATCTTCTCCAAGCAGAACGCAACGCAATCCTAGACAAAAGTAAACAATATTACTTAACAAACATTTGAAATATGATTCAAAAGACACGGAAAGTCATATTACTTTGTATACAATACTTACCGTGAAGCCAAGCCGAGCCGCGCGGTGGAGGTGTGTCTCGCCGATGCTCTTGTTAATAAACCAGCCTTTAATTTCCTTCTGAATATCATGGACGGACTCTGGATTCGGTTTGGGTGCTGGCCGACGAATTTTATTACAACTTTCCTCTCTACGAATAATTTTCTTCTTTTTTCGGATATAATCAAAACCAGAGCTAAATTTCCTCCGCCCAAATAAACGCTTCAATCGTTTTTTGGTATGAGCCTCTGTTGTGCCAGGTAAACTACTTTCTTCTTTTGTGCTGGTCTTGTCATCAGGAGATGGGCTCTTATCCTTTTTAATTTTATTATTGTCTTTAATTCGTTTCGTAGTAAAATTTTTCATCAAACTGTTCCTTTTTTTCAAGCGTAGTAATCTCCCTTTTGCATCATTCCTTTTCAATGATTTAGTGCTTCTGAGTCCATCCCGTATTGAACTTGACCTTCTTTTAAATTTATCTTTTATTATTTTCTTCGGTTTAAACTTAGGCTTTGACTCTATTTCCTTTTTTACTACTATCGGTGGATCTTCTTCAGCATCGTGAACCTCATCCCCACACAATGGTGGAGCAGAGGCAGGTCTTTCATCTCCAAATACCTCTTTTATTGTAGCACGTTGTTTCAAAACCCTACTTTCTGTCCTTGTCCTTGATTTTAATACAACAGGAGCAAACTCTTCGGTAGCACCCATTAATCCATCAGTATTCTTTATAAAAGCTGTTCTAAATGCAGTGACAGTTTCTTTTCTAAAAGCACCTAAGTAAAAAATATCTTCCATTAACTTTTCCTTCTTTGCGCTTAAACTTCCTTTATTTCCACTTTTTAATAAACCTAAACTTGGCGTAGCGAGTAACTCGGTAGTATTTGTACTCTTAGGTATAATTTTGGGTAGCTTTTCTTCCTTTTCTTTTGATTTCTTTTTTGTGTCTTCTTTTTTACCACATTTTTGGATTAACACATCAACAATAGAACTTCCCTTTTTTCTTATCTTCGTGGCTGAAAAAACTGTAGATGTAGACGCTTCTGAATCATAATGTCTATTAGCAGCAGAACAGCTAGAATTTGATTCCATATCACTATCTAGAGTCAGCTTATCTGGTCTTCGGTACAAATCATCAGTAGCTGCGGATTGTGCTGAAGACGGCGCCGGAGATAGAGGTACTGGATCTAAATCTGGGAGTGATGTTGAACCACGTGTAAATGTTACTCCGGATCCTTTACCAAATGGTCCACCTGACCGTCCTCTAGGAATTGCAATTAATCTCGTAGGCATACGAAGAGATCTCTTATACCTATATAGTTCTTCCTCCCAGCCTGGATGAAAGTCTGAACCATCTCCAAAACCAGGCTTACGAATGGAGTTTGAAGAATTACTCATGCTACTTGAAGTATCTACTTTTTTAGTAGGTGATGTCTTTGAAGGACTCTTAGCATTCGATGGAATTTTATTATCGTCTAATTTTAAATTTTTACGAACCCTGAGACGACTAGCAACAGTTAAAGCGTCATCGTCACTATCTGTACTTGAATTTGCGTGGTCTTTTTCATTATTACCATTATCTAGAGATAACGATTTTCCCTTAGACCGAGAAAGCTGTTTTGATTTTCCTTTATTTGATTTTTCATAAGTCTCTTTTAAAAAGGAATCTGTTGATTTTCTGGAATTATTCATACGTTCATCACAGCATTCAAGCTTAACATAGGCCGATTTTTCTGATAAATCCTTTAGCAGTTGATATTTCATACGTTCTGTGTGTTCTTTTTCTTTAAGTATTTTGCTTTTAATAAGAGGTTCATCGTCATCAGTAGATTCCGATTCCTCTTTAATTATAGTTTTCACTGGTTCAGGCTCTTCTTTTTCCTTTTTAATATTTAGTGTAGAAGTTGAAGGTAAGTCATGTTTCAGAGTTTTATACTTGGACTTAAGTTGCGATTTATTCTTATTATTCGGTTTATCACTATCTTTGTTACTCTTTTTATCAGCTTTATGTTTTTCATTCTTGCCCACCTGTTTATTTTTATTAGCAACCGTTTCATTACTAACACTAGTGGAAACTATACTGGTGGAAACTTCTTTTGAACTCATAACTTCATCTTCATCGACTGGTTCTTGTTTGATTTCAACAACAGGCATAGCTTCAATGACTGACGTTGATGGGAGTTGATTAAGGGTCACAGAATCCACGGCAGGCACCGTATTCGGAGTGGTACTTTCAGGAATAGCATCTGGCAATTCTGTAGCTGACGTATCCAACTGCGTAGGCTTTTCAACCTTTATTTCAGTATCGGGTTCAATAGTGTCATTACGTTTTCTATGAGTCTTCTTCTTATGACAATTAGTTTTAAGTTGCTCCATAAAGCTGTCACATGCGTTAGCCCAATCTATGTCTAACTCTTGGGCTGGCGAACTAGCGGTTACATCAAAGTTATCTTTTTCAAGTGTCTCCAAAATGCTTTCTGTCTTGATGGGTATTTCGGCATCTTTTTCAATTTCCTCTATGTTCATTGGTTCTGATTTTACTTCAGGAACAATATTTCCAATTGAAGAGGTTTCAGTTTTTATTACCGATTCCAATCTTAAATTATCTTCTCGTATTTGATTAAAAAGGTGTTGTTTTTGTGATTTCGGTAAAAGTTTTATTTTATCACCTGCTAGCGTAGAACTGGATTTTGAATCAGATTTCATGGAATTATCATTAGAAGGTGGCATGACTTTAAGCTCAGCCTTTGTTCTTATTCTGGATGCAACGTCATTTTCAGGAGATTTACTTTTCGGGTCTGCGCTTGCATCAAATCTTTGATAATCTGTATCTCGTACTAATGAATCAACGGCCTTAGGCATCTGAATATGATGATCCAAGCTTGGACCAATTTGATTGGGTACAGGTTTGTAATTATTTTTAATTGCAGGATCCCCTTCGTTATCTTTTGTAAGGTCAGTTATTTCTATAACCGAATCCTCTACATCATCTATTACAATGAGTTCTGGTATCTGTCTTGCTACTTTATTGTTTTCTACGAATCCAGTTTGTTTAGTTTCTAAACTGTTTCTTAGTATACTTAAAATCCTTTTGTCAGCTGGCTGAACTCCATTATGAAGTTCCAAATGTGGATGGTGCGGATGTAAATCTCTATTGTGGATCGGAATTTTTTGTATAACTTGACGGCTAGTAGTAGACGGATTTCTATTATGATAATTAGAATGATAATCATTCATATCACGATGTACAGCTTCGACTGAATATGCGTTATTAGAATATCTTTGACTCACATGTGAAAGTTGTTCACTATAAGCATTAGGTACGGCGGGTCGCTTTTGGTCATTTTGATAGGCCTCTAAACGTTTGTGACTCGCATAGCTATAAACAGGCTGACTCATAAGATCGCGTTGTTCTCTTGCAGATTGATTCATTCTTTCTATCCGACTATCTGCTGACCAAGTTTCATAACGAACCATTTTTTCCGGAATGTTACTCACAATGGGCCCCGCAGGACGTTTACGTTCTTCTATCACATAATGTCGATCATTTCTTATTCTACTATCTATATTACGTTCGTCTATAAGCGGTTTAGTGAGATCTATTCGAGGAATATAATGTGTTCTTGCAACTGGACCATTCAGTTTACTACGTTCAGGGTATATTTGATGACGAGATTCTCCGGTATATGACTCCGCGATCGGCGGTGTAGAGTCATAACCACCATTGTATCTAATAGGATGTCCAGGTTGGGGAGAAGAATTGTAGGCGTGACCCGAGTTTCGTTCTCCTCTGTATTGCGCGAAATCCGGTGCAAAATCTACTTTATGAGACGCAGCATAACTAGACACAGAGGGAACATGACGATTACTTGCAGCACTGCGTGATAGTAACACAGTTTTACTGTCCGGTGTGCCCGAGTCAACTATATCGTCTTGAGTCGTTGAAGAATCTGCTGTATTCTTTACAGTTTTTACTGATAAATCAAGCGGAGATTCCCGTTTCTGTTTAGTTTGATTCATTTGATTTACTATTGAAGTAACCGATACTGTCATCCTTGATTGTTGACTAGGGTATCCAGGCTTTATTGTCGATCGCGATGGCGACGACTGAACATGATTTGAGGATGAACAGTCAAAGCTACTGTTAGGAGCCACTGCTGGTCTATACATAGATTTCGAGTGTAGGTTTGAATTGTTTTGAGCAACAGGTGTCGTTGGTGTACTTGCCGCAAATCTTACTGAAGAGGTTGAAGGAATAGGATATGGATAGCTATTTCTAGAGTCCACACTCCTTGACTTGCTGTGAAAATCTGTACGCGACGGAAGCCGAGTTACGTCATGGGAATGAGATTGTGGTGCAACTGGAATACGTTCCGGCTGTCTTGCTACGTATTGCGCATTCAAAGCATCTATAGCATCGTGCTTATAGTGAGATTGATGATGATGCGTTTCTATTCGATGAGATTGTACAGGCTGTGGTGCAGCCGAAGATCGATAGCCAGAATAGGCTTGTTGAGGATCATATTTCCGCGGAGGTATCGTAGCATGTCTCTCATAATGAGACGCTCTTGAAAATGATGATTCCCGACGTTGAATACTCGAGTACGCCTGAGATGCACGAGTATCGACAGGTGTGAGCCGTTGCTGCACTGCTTGAGGATGCAGAATCGGCGGAACACGATCATTATGAGGTGGTGGAGGTTGTGGTACTGGCATTTGGTAACGTTGAGGTGACGGACTGTGTGCGGCAGCATCGCGCAACCGAGAAGATGCGTGCTGGGGCATAGTACCAGACATGCGTGCGTATGTATGAGGGGTATTACGCACTGGCGCCGATGGTTGAGGGGAAGCCACTGGCGGACCATGTGAATTCCTACCCCCATCAGATAAGTTTGATTCATATTGATAGCGTGAATACTGTTCCGGTGGGCGGGACGCCGAGTAAGGATCTGGCGGTCGACCGGGGGCGAAGTGATCGGGCGGTCTTGCAGTCGGTGTTTGCACTCGATGCACGGGTGCTCGATATTGTGCAGGCGACTCTATCTGATGGTCCGTCGGTGTGGTAGGAGGATGCGGAGCATTGGAAGGTGGTCGAGCCGGTGATGGACACGGCGCCGCCGGGGCAGGGGCCGGCGAGGGTTGCGTTCGAGGTGGCTTGCGTATTATGTGCGACGGGGGCGACAGGGCACCGACAGACTCCTCCTCATCCTCGGGTTCCGGTTGCTCTCTACGCTTTTCTGCTGCTTCCCGCATCACCGTCGCCTTGTGTATGATGTGCGGTTCCGGCTCTAACGGTTCCGACGGAGGTCGTGGTGGAATGGACATACTCGAAGGCGTAGATGGTGGAGCGGCGGCTGCGGAGGGGGGGCGAGACGAGGGCGCTGGCACCCCGGACAGAGCGGGCGTCCCTTCTTCGGGTGGTGGGATGCCTGAAGGCCACACGGGCTGTCCACTGCTCTCGGCTGCCTGTTTCGGTACCCCCATGAAGTACTGGCGCGTCCCTTCCAGTACATTGCTGAAACTGCAGTCCATACTACGCGTTCCGTGTTTGTTCCACCTGAAATAGGTACAAAAAATATATATTAATAAAATTAAATACTTCCCATTAAACAAACACTAAATAAAAATGAATTGTTTCTTTGCTAAATTTATGATAAACAAATTCATCCGACATGTACTCGTAATATAATAGATTAAGGCTAACGACACGAAGAAATTATCAGCCGACGGGGTCGTTGCCCGCCAGCTGCCCTTGAAAGTACTTCACCCTCGCAGACTATACACATGTACAGTCAACTTCAGTAAGTGCCAGTAAGCTTAGCTGAGATGAAACAAAACAAAGGAAATTGGAAATGAAATTCCAACGTTATTTGGATAGTATTTATAAACGAGTCATGGATGAAAAAGTGTATTTGGGCGATGCTTTCGGTCATTTACGTTTTAATTGTTTTAACTATAAATTAATTATTAGTGTAACTTTTCGCCTTCTGCTTTTATTTATGCCATAGAACCCAAAACAATTATTATTTGAGTTTTTTAAGCATGCATACAGTGTTTGTGAATAAATTAATTATTTGTGTACCCAAATCTTTTAAACAAAAAGCTGATTACCTTTATAAAACAGTAAAATATTCCCTATTGAAATAACTTTTGAGAGCATTTTTTGTTGTATCAATGTCGGTACCGGTAGGTAGGTAAGCACCTACCTAAAAATTTCCCAAAGCAAAGCGAATTAAGTAAAAAATTACGTAATGACGAAGTGCATAATTTTAAATATAATACATATTATTTTAATAATGTATGTGTTACACTTACTACATAATTATATTAAAGATCTGTACATTCACAGTGTAAATATGAAGTAATTCTTGGACAGAATGGTTTTACGGTTTAATTTCGAGCGCAACGTGGGTCTCTACATTTCTTTTTACTTTTAGGTACCATAACGGGTTATTAAATTCAAGGTAAAATTAGCATAAGCAAATTAACGCTCATTCGAACTCACTGCTCATTCTCTGGAATTATTAATTGGAAAACATTATTTTGTTACTATAAATTCAAGTATCATTCTGTAGATAGGTATCTCTCAAGTCACACAAAGAGTACGAATCTCAGTGCAAGCCTCGATTACGCGCCGAGTGTAACTAACCAAATAAAATTAAGAAAACATTGTGTAACATAGGTCATTGTATTCATTGCGCTTTGATAACTACAAAAATACATATTTATGTTTAAAAACATAGATTAGATAGTAGGTATCGTTGTTCGAGTTCAATAACACGATCATAGGTGGCGCTTATCTCGAGAGTACTTCAGCTTAGTTATGCATGCACGCGTCCGACCGCGACGGAAGCCGGAAGCTGTATCGTATCCCAGTATCCCAGGCAACGGAATCGATTGCAACCCTACACGAGCCCGCGTCAACAACACCATGGGTTTCATTTCCTGTTATTCTGTAAGGTGCTAGCAGAAATTTGAACATGAAAATCGTTTTCGGCATACTTCGAGTCATTGAATGTGAAGCGTGATGTCTCTTATTTTTGCTAATTACTGTCGTTGGATTTTTCTGCTACGATTTTCTAACATATTTAGTTTTATTAATAAATTAAATAATAAAACGTACCTATCTCGTTCATAGCCATTTCCACATTAGTATGTTTCCTCACTTTCGCTAAATGCCTCTACTATTTTAGTATATATTCATATTTCTGACTATAAGTAATACCAAACCAACCAAAAAGATAATTTTAAAAAAATGGTACGGGAACAGCAGCTGATCAATAAAACAATCTCGTTTTATGAAGAAAGATTCAAAATGGTTATTAGTGTTATAAGTGTTATTACTAGTATGTAATAAGCTTTGCCCACGCCCACAGTATACTAAGATTATTTTAACTTTGATTTTAGTGATGTACCAGGTACGGGAATATTGACAGATAGATACATTCTAAATAACACAGTTATAAAGTAGTTACTTATACTTCATTGCTGCAGTATCGTGTTGCACAAGCTGGGGGACACAGTTACATACATGTGGTAATTGCATGTGCATCCATACATTTCAAGATGCAATTATGCCGGGGCACTTGTGTGGATTCGCTCATGACACGCCTACCAACCGTAGCGATATAACACTCATTACGCCCACGGCCATAAAACTGTTTAGCCAGCGTAATTCTCATACCCATCAATTATTCTTTAACCCTGGTGAAAACATATAAAGTTAAGATCAATTCAACAATGATTGTGGTTTAAATATGTCGCAACGACAGTACAAGGCACGAGTTTTCTTCCCACAATTGTGGAGGCGTAAAGTTATCGCTCTTTATACTGCTTCAACCTCTCTGCCATAGGTATAATGATAATAATCAAGACTCAATGGCTTGAAAGATCAAGCAAACATCTACCGACCTTGATAACTTAAGATCGACAAGTGATCGGGTTATGCATAAGCGCGCTTTATCACTACATAGTATAAAACAAAGTCGCTATTTTTGTCCGTCTGTTTGTTTGTTTGTCTGTTTGTCTGTATGCTTAAATCTTTAAAATTACGCAACGGATTTTGATGCGGTTTTTTGTAATAGGTAGAGTGATTCAAGAGGAAGGTTTTTATGTATAATACATGCATATATTCCCACGAGAACGGGATCCACGCGGGTGAAACCGCGGGCGGGCCGCTAGTACGAAAATAATGCAGCATGTTGGATATAGAAACAGCTGACATATGTAGGCAAATAAAGGGTGTTGATTGATAAAACAAAGCTTTACTAGTAATTAATTGACTGATTTATAAATGCCTAGTTTTTGCTAAAACAGAAGTTAAATTATCATCAACTTACTAATATAATAGCAATTTGCAACTCTCGTTCTGTTACTATGTCCTCAAGTGTGCAAATTCAAGGCCGCTATTACAAATAATTACGAGTACAACAGTGTCAGACCTATTCACAATGATAGTAGCTAAAGCTTCTGTGAAGTTGGTATCTACATATTTACCTAATAGATACATATTCTCTAAAACATTCTTCATTCTCATTCTTTAAAACAATGAATTTTGGTTCTGGAAAATTATTAAAATTTTCCAAATTAATGCATTTAATGTAATATATGCAATGTCTCTCAGTTATCCTAGTTATTTGTATATTGTAATAAACTAGTAAATCCGCCCTCGCTTCGCTTCGTAAACCAGTCCCTTCAAAAATCTCTATAAATTTTAACAATCACTACATAGTATAAAACAAAGTCGCTATTTTTGTCCGTCTGTTTGTTTGTTTGTCTGTTTGTCTGTATGCTTAAATCTTTAAAATTACGCAACGGATTTTGATGCGGTTTTTTGTAATAGGTAGAGTGATTCAAGAGGAAGGTTTTTATGTATAATACATGCATATATTCCCACGAGAACGGGATCCACGCGGGTGAAACCGCGGGCGGGCCGCTAGTACGAAAATAATGCAGCATGTTGGATATAGAAACAGCTGACATATGTAGGCAAATAAAGGGTGTTGATTGATAAAACAAAGCTTTACTAGTAATTAATTGACTGATTTATAAATGCCTAGTTTTTGCTAAAACAGAAGTTAAATTATCATCAACTTACTAATATAATAGCAATTTGCAACTCTCGTTCTGTTACTATGTCCTCAAGTGTGCAAATTCAAGGCCGCTATTACAGATAATTACGAGTACAACAGTGTCAGACCTATTCACAATGATAGTAGCTAAAGCTTCTGTGAAGTTGGTATCTACATATTTACCTAATAGATACATATTCTCTAAAACATTCTTCATTCTCATTCTTTAAAACAATGAATTTTGGTTCTGGAAAATTATTAAAATTTTCCAAATTAATGCATTTAATGTAATATATGCAATGTCTCTCAGTTATCCTAGTTATTTGTATTGTAATAAACTAGTAAATCCGCCCTCGCTTCGCTTCGTAAACCAGTCCCTTCAAAAATCTCTATAAATTTTAACAAATTATGTTATTCCGATGTCTAAGCTATATTACTGCAAAGTTTCATGAAAATCCGTTCAGTAGTTTTTGCGTGAAAGAGCAACAAACACACATACATCCTTACAAACTTTCGCATTTATAATATTAGTAAGATAGGATTTCAAAAGATCAAAAGATGGAGAAAATTCATGGAAAACAGCCTTGAATGATACCTACCTATTTATATTAGCTACTATTGTGATTAAAAGTGAGTGAGTAGCGCATGTTGGCAGCCAAATATTTACACGTGTGTGCTGTTAAATCGTGTTGTGACTTTGGTATTGCGAAAGCATGACAACGAGAGGTTACAATGTTGCCAACATAACATTACGTACACAACCATCACGCTTAAATATATTATTTGACGGCCCAAGTGGCGCCATGGTTAACACGCCGGATCGCTGTTCCGAGGGTCCTGGGTTCTATTCCCAGCGAGGCGGAATATTGAATAATGTGTTTAAATTCCCGTTGTCGGTGTGGGTGCGTGTCAATGTCTTGTAAATTGTTTATCCATGGAACTATTACGAAATTACGACACGACCCTGATAATTATAAACCTATAGTTATCTGTTATCAGTTGTTAGATACAACGAAAGCTCGTGTGTGTATGTGAGCGTTTGCATGTTTATGTCAAAATATTCAAACACTACGCAGTTGAAGTATTTATAAATTAACAGAATGAGGTCCCAGCTGTATAAGGTGGATGACCAACATTAAAAACTATTAATGTTATTATTAATGCTATTAATGTTACTAGCTGATTATGTGCATTGGTTTGACGAAGATTTGACCCTGACCTATGCAAACTTAGATGTAGCCTTGACCTATTTTTCTGCATCACAGACGTAACGTCTCCTATTCACAATACGCACAACAATAATTTCTAACGTGTTAAGGCAAGGATTCACAAATCTCTTTATTTTTCGCACTATGTTCAATTTTATGATTTTTTTATAACTAACATCAGACGTTCGGGAATTCGTGCTTTATAATCACACTAGGGTTCGTGACTAACCCAATTACACCCCTAACACCCAATTTACCAATATTTATTTTAGCACCGTGGTAGAGTATGCTCTGGGCTTCCTCAGGAATGAGGAGGTCCGTGCTCAGTAAAGGGCCATTGATGGACTAAAGCCACGACATAATGATTTATTTATTAGAAGCTTTTATAGCCCTAGTTTATAGTTCATAGGCTTCGATCTGAAGTGATCGCCCAAGTTAAACAACAGGAGCGCACTCGATAGGGTGATAGGCTGATATAGGTGATAGTTAGATCCTGAGGTTAGACCTATCTGGAGCATTTTCGTGGTGCTTCGGAAGGCACGTAAAATCGTAGGTACGATAGTAGTCATTATTCAATGTCGTAGGTCTTTGGGAAGCATAAAAAATATTCGACAGTAGGGTTGGTCACGTATTCTGTCACCAAATTCTTGAAAATGCCTAGCCAGTTGAAAGGAGCGACTGGTGGGTGCCCTTTGGGTCATTATAGGGTTAAAGCCATATTCTTCTATTATTTAAAATATTAACTAACCTATGGTTGATAGTTAGATTATCCTGCTTGATGAGAATGGCAATCTGTGACTGCAGTCATGTCTCGATCGTTACATTCCTCTTCACCTGAAACCAAAGAGAAAATAACATTAGATTTGTTATTCCACTTCTTACTACGAGACAATTCCTTCGACAACACAACGATAACGGTTATGCTCTTGTAAATAAATGGTTTAGAATAATCCTTACGAAGTTACGACTTACGACCAAAATACAAATTTTTGCAACTTCATAAACACATTTAAAACGCGCTAAAACATGTCAGTGTTTTGGTATAAATAAAATGGTCACGTAAACTAATTTCAATTATTCATTTTCTATACTTAGAGAAATATTTGTATTTTTGGATGTTTACAAAACAACTACTGCGCCGAATTCAAACATTCTTTTACCATTAGGCTGCTACATTTATCTCCGAGTATCATAGGCTATACATTTTTTTATACGAGGGAATCCGCGATGACTCCGTTGTATAAAATAAAAATAAAAGTCCTGTTTTATAACAGTTCACTTTCTGATGCATGACAGTCATGCACCAAGCGAGTCACTCCAGTTCGAACCAGCCGGAAAAATCTATACGAACATTGGCCCAGATAAGCAAAACGATTCAACACGTCATCGTCATGTGAATTGATTCCTAAAGCGAACTGTTGAATAAAAAGCACAATAGACTTGTTTTGCATGTTTCTCGTATTCAAACGGAACAAAAAATTAAATGTAGTTACGAATAGGTACTTAATGCCATTCGGTTCTGAATTTCAACGTCAAATTATTGCCGTTCAGAAATTAAATTATCTCATTATTCTCTTCATAGATCAGCGAGATAAACACATTCCCATTTTTATATCCTTAAGGAAAACGGGGATTTAACTACATAGTTCGTTTTAATATTTACGACAAAATTGATTTGGTTAGGTTACAACACTTATAACTTACAAGAATTTAATTATTTCACCAGCAGATTTTCGTCTACAAGGCCAGCTGCGATAATTATTATCTTTAATCAAGACCATCTAGATTCTCGATGCAATGTACAAAAATGATGCAAAGCTATACCTACCTGCGATACCTAAAATCCTTACTTCCTTATTAACATTATAAATGTGAAAGTGTGTTTGTTTGTTTGTGATTCTTTCACGTCGCAAAATGGCTATTTTATGATGTTTATGTGCGTGGGGATAGTTAGGAGGGTGGAGAGTGACGTAGGCTACTTTTTACCGCGGAAAAACATCTCATTCCCATGGGAAGATCGATGTTTTGTCAGTTGTTAGATATTAAGTTCCGGAGTTGTTAATAGATGGCGTTAGTAAAATTCATTTGCAAGTTCTGAATCACGCTATCTAATACTACATGTAATTTACTCAAGTCATAGGCAAATGTTATAGGCTACTTTTTAGCTGAGATTCCTACGGGAGCGGGACCTACGCGGCTGTTACCTACGGGTCCCGAAGCGAAGCGCGGGCGGTTCTCTAGTCAGTAAATAAATACCTAGTACCTAGTTAAATAAAACTAAGGAATTATCAAACACAGTTAGAATCCCGTATCCCGACTTTTCATTTTCCGGAACGTCTCGCAGAGATGTACTCGTTTGTACTGTGTTAGTGTGTAGTATAAGCAACATTATTTACGTACAAGCGCTCTCACAGCTGTGCCGGGTCAGTGACCGCGAGCCGCGCGAAACAAGGTGAATCGTAAGTCGCTGCTTTTTGTCTTAGACGAAAGGTGACACCGCGATCATTTTCAATATTACTCGTTAGCTATAGGTGACGTCATCCGTCACATGTGTCATGCATATTAAATTACGTATTAACTCAGACGGGGCATATGAGATAAGCTGGTTTACGAGAATGCTGGTGATCTCATATTTTATTTAAGTCCAGGTTTTATTTGGAATCCTGAGAGATTAAAAAATGAACTTATATATTAGTAACGCTACTTCGAAAACTTTAGAATTACGCTTAATCGCTGTGCCAATTTGGGAAATTTGATTTTAAGAAACATTCCACTTCCTCTTGGTTACAATAATTTTTCGTTTATTCCAATATCCACAAAATAAAGGAGTATACACTTTGGCAAAAAACTGATGAAAGTCCTGCAACAAGGGTTTAATCAGCATGGGTATAGTTACAGAATCACCCGTATTGAATTTACATACCATCGAGGTAGGGACATCGAGGTATTGACCATCGAGCTAACGTCGTCATTCGAACCGGAGTACGAAACCCATAAATGATAAGCAAGTAAAAACAATTCCACTTTCACTTGGACTGTATCAATGTATTGTAAATTTTGCACACTGCCAATAAAGGATCTAACCAAATAAATATCTCCGAGTAACATCTTCGAGTCTTTGCGCATCGCTTACCAATCAATCATATCAAAATTAAATGCATTCGGCTTTTTGCTTACAGTTCTTTTAAAATAAAATTAACCCAGATTTCACAGCAGTTTCCATCAACCCGCAAGACATGTGATTGGATGCGTCGACATCCGATGAAATAAATAATAATATACGTACGCCTACTTACGAACCGATACTCGACAAAGTCGGTTAGTGAAAAAGAAGATTAACTGGATTATAATCACAGTATAGAACTCTATAAAGTATACTGTGTTATAATAATTATTAGGAATGCATTACTTGCATCTCCCAATTACTAATATATTTCTAAATGGAAAATTGAAATTAGAAAATTAGTAAAAAGTGGATTCACGGGCGCCAGTTAATCTATGTCCATAATATTTTTCATGCTTAAATTATACCTACCAAAATAATGAAAACCCATGCGAAGCCACGAACCTAGTGTGATTATTATACCTACATAGTATGATACGTACTTAAGTTAATTTTTTTATACATAAATTTTCTTTACTATTAATACTTAAATAGCAAGAGCTCGTATTAAAATAGTTTGCGAACGTACAAACATCATCAATCTTCGCGCCCCCGTGCGTTTCATGGTAAACGCTTACACATTTTGAAACCCTACAACAGGAACGTAGTATACGCGTACCTATAGCACGCAGTCTCTATGAATGCGAGGGGAGAGAACTATGGACAACAATGTCGCCACTCCGCTATGGGATCGCTACGGAAAACTTACAGACGCATTTCATTATACAGTCTCCAAAAGTAGTGAGCTTGAAAGTAGTTACATAGTTAGGGTAGGTATTCAATGTAACTTGCGACATACAGGTTTAATAGCTTAGATTTTACAAGAACTTATGTCTCGATTTTTTTTTACTTTAAATTTTTGCAGCTGAATAATTAAATGTCGTAATTTTTTACAGGAATTCAGTTAGTAAAAGCGTGTTACAGGAAATAAATTATAGTAGAGCGCTAACGTTACAAATTTTAAGTTCGACGATCCTCATCATACATTTATAATTTATTCAGTTACATAATAGTACCTATTATGTTCTGTAAATTATAAAATGTTAATATATTCATATTTCCCTACTATAAAAACAGAACCTAAAATGTTTAGGTATTGAAGGTGAAAGTCAAAGTTAAATAACAACTCACTAGTGTGGTAACATATGGTAAGCACATGGGTGTCTACTATCTAGCCATGTGGTGGATGGTGCGTGCAGCGCGCAGTGTCATGATATCACCGGCGCGCGATGCGCAGGCGCGGCTATGGCCCACATTTTCGCGTTCTATTTTTCGGCTCGCTCTAGCCTGCGCTCTAGCGACCTCTATAATTAGATTCGCATTGTTTATCGAGCGAGCGATTGATTAACTACGCTTCCTGTATTGGATTTACCATTCCAGCGCCGATTGACCGACGCATTTATCAAGCCGTAGTACAAGCGTAACGGGTGCCATTAACAACATTTTTCCTTAACGACCTTTAAAGTCATGAATATTTCAAAGGTATGAAATATGCAACCTTGATTTTATGTAAGTATTTGTATAGTAAAACCGGTTTGTAAACAAACGCGACATCGGAACAAAGAAAATCTGATCTATTACCTAGAAGCTGTACGGTTGTTGATAAGCGCGCAAGAATTTCGCGTATTCGAAACAAAGCGACGGCGACGCAGCGTGGTATTAATAAACCTCGTTTCCATTGCGATTCGGTTTAAAGGACTCGACATCTGTCCCACTGCAAATAGGTCGTGATAAAATACCTGCTCGTGGAGCTATTTTAAGCTGGAACAACTAGAGCTGTACGTTTGGACTGACTCCAACATTTACTGCTAATGAAAATTGAACGGGCCGATTTATGTTTACGGACAGATATTGTTTATTGATACGTCAAATACATCTATGTACTGATTTTTTTATTCCGCACATCAAATTGTTTAATGGAGAATTTACAACATTTTATTGTTATTATAACTATACAGAAAAATATATGTAAAATTATGCCTAAGCATAGGTTACTTACCTAATGAATTATTACTTGCAATTGTCACATTGTTATTCCATTTCACCCCATTACGTTACCAAAACCTTGGAATTAATTTTGTTATCGTATACTAGTATCTGAGCGTAACCAAAGGGACGAACTTTGAGCCTGATAAAAGTTTTTGTATAAATCATTATTATACGCAAAATAAGACCAATTTCAAAAGAAACAATGACGTAATTATGTAAAAAACAACTTATTAAATAAGTTTTTCTTTTCTGCAAAAAAGGTAAAAGTCTAGTAACAAAAATTATATTTTTAAACTATTACCGATATCAATGCCCATACGAAATAAGAGGTGAAAGTAAAGAACACGTTATTAAAATGCTATAATGAATCCGCCGTGAGTGGATTGTGACACGCAACTAAGTTGTTTTCCTTCTGCAGTCGTTTCTGTGTCAGTGGGTCAATAGCTAGTAACAAGCGAATAATTTTCTAAGTACTTACGAACCGGTTGGCGTATTACATCAGATGGACCTACACGGGACGTTGCTACGAAAATATTTCGGAGAATGAAATTTAAGGGCCTTCCATTCATATCTTTACGACATCGAGTCGTAGGTAACAGTTCATAACGACTCGGCGCCATGTTGTAAGCAAATTACAATTAAATTAACGACTTTGACGGAATTATCAGGGAAATGGTAATAGATAATTAAATCGTTAATTATTTAACTTGCTAATTAGGGTACATTTTGATCATTTGTTTTTTTTATTCAAAAGTTTGTAGAGAATGTTATTTAAAAGTTGGCCATTAGGTATTTTGTAAGATTACCTATTTCCTGTTTTGTTTAGTGTGAAGATGATCGTACGATTACGACTACGCAAGCAATAGACAAGAAATTATTATGATTAGAATATTTCGTAAGTATGTATTTAAAAATCAGCTTCCGATATTCGTCAACTACAGGGATCTCTCAAAATTAACAACACGAGTTACTCCACCACTGGGTACCTAGTCCCTACTTCAATACTCAGAAAAGTAAGTTACCCGAATGTTGGAAGTTCGAGCTGCTATCTACGGCAATAACTGACGCATTGGTGTCGGCCCCTAGCAATATACGCGAGCGTCATTTTGACTTTTAATGATCACCCTTCAAGATGACCACGTTCGAAGTTACTAAACCGGTCATATTACGCTTCAAAATAATAATTACAAGATAATGAACAGTAGATAAAACCAACATAATTAGTGACCCCAATTGCGATGTACTTTCGATTTTATATGTATAAGTACCCCGGCTACGCAGCCACACTAGATATTAGGCATGGAGATAGCAGTTGTGGAAACGTGCTAAACATTGTAGTAGGTCAGCGGGCCAATGTCGCTCGCATCTGACCTGCTTTATATACGGCGGCTAGTTGACTAGCTCCTGTTTAGGTCATCGAGACCCTTGTTGTGTTTAAAGTGTAGGATTGGCCTTCATAGCGCTCTACTACACGGGTGTTGTGTACTGTCAGTACCACTTGTCAGTACCACGGAATAGTTAACTATACTGACTATTGACGAGACCTGGGCCCCAATTCTGCTAATTTATAACGCTTCAATAGTGTCTCGATTGAATTGTTTGCCACATTTTGTATTCAAAATTTAAGAGTTTGACACATTTTTGGCACATTTCGTATACAGAATTGAATAGATCGACACATTTTGGTACGTTCTGTGTACAAATTTAAATAGTTTTCGACGCTATTTCGGCACATTCCGTATATAAAATGTGGCAGACTATTCAATCGAGATACTATTGAAGCGTTATAAATTAGCAGAATTGGGGCCCTGGAGCGTAAACCACGCTGCTTTGGTCCAAATACTCTGGATTGAACGTAATGTGGGTGTCGGCTCTTACCGGAATAACTCTCCTGATAAGCCTTAACAGCTTGACATGATAACGACTAAGTCCAACCGATTTAATACATATACCGTATCATCTATGCCGTTTGCCACCACCAATCAAACTAAATCGATCATAATTAATTCTGAATCAAACATAATCGATTTATCAGGTAATTGTTCGTTCACGCACTTTTGGAACAGCTAGGCTATTCTGTAAGGGACATCTTTGACATCTCGATAGCTGAATCCGCGGTGAGATTTTGATTTTGACGTACATCGCGTTCTGTTAAAATTAAAACCGACGGCAGCGCACATCAAGCTCGCAATGGAAGTGACAGAACTCACCCGAGTGAGCTTCGATATCGAATTTGTTTCTTACAGAATAGCCGTGCAGTTCGGAATACAGATACCTACATACCTATTATAGAATGGTAACTTACTGTATGGTCCCTATGCAATTTGCCTTATGCCACAAATCGTCACCAAATTCTTTGATCTTATCTTAATCGAATATAATCGATCGATCGTTCGATGGTTAACTCAGTGATCACGAATATCTGGACATACATAATTATGATACAAGGAATATCGAATTCGGAGGAAATATTTAAATGTTACGTTTCTCACTCGTGTTTCAGTTATTTCTTTTTTATTGAAACAATTCATGTTAATTACAGTACAAGTCTCAATCAAATAATAGTCGAAACACTCACCAGAATAATATCTTACATGCCAAGTAAGTGACAACAATAAAAATCATTAGTCATTAATCATAGTTGAAAATCATTACGTATTGTATGAGAATAAAATAATTGTTACAACTTGCGATACAGATAAAAACAATAACGTGAGAGATAATTATAGTGACTCGAAAGAAATAGCCAGTAAAATACCACCAGTCATTTTTAATTAAATTACGATGATTAAATGGTGATGGTTTTTGTTAGCAATAAACCACATTTAATTAACGTTACAATATCTCAATCAATAAATAATAACAATAACATATAAGTATTTTACATGTAATCCCTGCGTTGTATTACTACATTTTATAAGGATTCATTGATTGTATTTATCAGTATTCAAAACCTTCGACATATATCACATAGTATCACAATGTTATCACGATATGCGGTCGTCATAGGCTCGCTAAGCGATGCTACTAATAATAAGAGGTTAATGTTATCTTAACGATTAATGTCGTTGTTGATAACTTTTAATTACGTAAACACATAAATACTTCCGATTACTCAAATAACATCTAGTAAGTGCTCCAGTGAATGAACACTTAAGCATCCAGTGAACTTTAAAAAATAATTACTACATGTTCCCTCTAATGCATACAGCCCATAGCTAGTTTTTGGTGTAAAGAATACATTCAAAAATAAGATTTAGGTTCGTTTTACCATATGTGATTAACAGTCTTTTAGATATTTAGCGATAAACAGAAAAATCCCCAAAATCCCAGTGAATGAACGAAATTTTCCAGTGAATGAACACAAATAAATCCAGTGAATGAACATATTTTTTCTTTATTAATTACGCCACAAAAAGCTTCCAGCAGACTACCGAGTGGTGGTTGAGGCTCCTCTTGGATCTTCTGACCACTGCTTGGTAAGGACAACTGTGCCCTTGATGCGTAAAAAGGGCTCTCGTCCATCTGGAACGCATCAAGTCTGGCACTATAACTCAGCAGATTAAGATGGACTCAGGGAATTCCTGGGTTCGTACCGATGGAGGCAGCTCTGCTTTGCTTCTGGGGACCCGAATGTGTGCGCTGATTCAGCAGCCGATGTGATCCGACAGGGTATGGAATGTTTTACTCCTAACTCTGTCGTATCTGTTGGTGGTTAAAACCGGCCCCGGTACAGTGGTTCATGTATTGCGGCATTTCACCGCAAGCGTGCCGCATACCAGGCCTGGGCATCAGCGTACTCTTCGAAGAATCCATCTGCCCTCGAGCTTAAGAGAAGGCTCAACGCTGCCTCCCGGTCGGCTAAGAAGCAAATGTTCAGGGCGAAGGCCCAATTCATCGTCAGAATTGGCGAGCGACTAGTCGGGACCTACGGGAGTCGAGAATTCTGGTCGCTGGCTAAGGCTGTCGAGGGCAACTTCTGTCGGTCTTCTCTTCCGCCACTGCTATTATCAGATAAATCTGTTGTCCATACGGCAAAGGGGAAAGCCGAACTTCTTGATACCCTCTTTGCCGCCAACTCGACCTTGGATGATAGAGGGACCATAGGGCCTAACATCCCGCGGTGTGAGAGCTCGTTGAACGAAAGATATACTTTTTACTTAAAAATCAGTCAGACGAGCTCTACTGTCCCTCGATACCAAGAAGTCGAGTGAACCAGATGGCATTCCTGCAGTGGTACTTAAGGCGTGTGATCCTGAATTGACTCCAGTCTTAACGCGCCTATATATTCACGCTATCCTACACCACTGGAATAGTGCCGTCTTCGTGGAAAGTAGCCCTAGTTCATCCTGTCCCCAAAAAGGGCGATCTTATTAAGCCGGCCAATTACAGGCCTATAGCGATAACTTCCGTGCTTGCTGAGGTAATGAAGCGTATTATAAATGCCCAGCTCCTAGGATATCTAGAGGATCGCCAGCTGATCAGTGACTGGCAGAACAGGTTTCATCACGGCCGTTCAGCTAGCGATCTTTTAGCATATCTTACTCGCTGGTGGGCTCAGGCCCTTGATAGCAACGGGGAAGCATTGGCGGTCAGCCTGGATATCGCTAAAGTCTTCAACCGGGTCTGGCAAAGTGCTCTTCTCGCGAAACTTCCATCTTACGGTCTCCATGAGAGGTTATGCAATTGGGTAGCCAGCTTTCTATCCGAGCGATATATAAAGGTCGTAGTTGACGGTAGTTGCTCAGATATGAAACGTATAAATGCTGGTTTTCTCCAAGGGTCTGTACTATCTCCTACTCTGTTCATTCTGCATATTAATGATATGCTGGAGCATGTAAACGGCATTCATTGCTATGCGGATGGCAGCACGGGAGATGTATGTTACACAGGCCGTAAAAACTCCTCTCAGTCTCATGTGGAGGATTGCAGAATCAAACTTGTGTCTGAAGTCGAGAACTTTCTGGAGCAAGTCTCGGAATGGGGACGACTCAATTTAGTTGAGAAATTTAGTTGAGATCAACCCCACGAAGACAAAAAATTTGCGGGTTTTCCGCTAAGAAAACCTCATTTGTCATGGCGGCTCAATTCCAGGGTACCACGCTCACCGTTAGTAAAAGTGTTGGGATTCTGGGTGTTGACATTTCGAGTGACGTGCAGTATCGGTGTCACCTGGAAGCTAAAGTCAAAAATTGGCCTCCAAAAAGCTTGGCGTCCTGAACCGGGCGAAGCAGTACTTTACTGCGAAGGACCCACTGATGCTTTATAAAGCTCAGGTCAGGCTTCATTTAGCTCGTCTGCTTTAACATCAGCCCTTCAGTCTATAAAAAAAACGAAAACTATTACTTGGATATAATGAAAAATGTTTGTTCATTCACTGGATTTGAAAAACCAATAAATGAACATGCCTGTCCCAATACTAGCCCAAGGGTCAGAAATCCATTCATAAAGTAACTCCCAAAAGACAGGCCTTATAGCATTAAAATATATTATATTATTTAATAAAAACTGAATTTGACGATGACCCAGTGAATGAACGGCCATTCATTCATTGGGTTTCAGACGATTTTTAGTTCCAATGCTGGGACACGTAATAATTTAGTATAATTGGCTAAAATCTCAACTTATTCGATTTTAAATACAATATTAAACAATTCTATTTTATTATTACACAACTAACTTCACGAAAATACTGCAGTTATTGTTACAATCTCAAATCAAACACGAGTCATCATACCTGACTCGTAAATTCTGGCTCTAACAAATTCTCAGTTTCTTATAACCGACCACTTTAGACGCTCGTCATTTTGAAATGAACAATGTCATTAGGATTGAATGTTGCTATTAGTGTAGGAGATAGAGTTGCAATAATGAAAAAAAATACTCCGTTTCGTAGAAACGCCCTAATTTCTTATTTTTTGGGAAAAACTGCGTTTTGTTCATTCACTGGGGGGTGTTCATTCACTGGAGCACTTACCCTAGCATTACGTCGGTTACTTGCTAGATTGTTTATAAATATATTATTTATAAAATAATTTACTTTTAAATAGCAAACAGTAAATCAAAGTGATAATGTAATTTACAATGTAATATTTATTCTAGAATGAGCACGAGACATTACCTCTGAAATTAAATGAAATGAGTTTCCCTTGAAATTTATCGGAAGGTAAACAATTCGCGGTATTTGATACGTTACGATTAGATAAAAGGTATTCCACAGTTCCGAGATGTTTCATCATTCACGGGTATTTATTTTAGATTTCGTATTAATAGCTGGCATCAGGCACCTGACCTCACGGTAAAAGGTCATCGTCATCACGCCCACATCCGTACCGCTGGGGGCGTGGGGGCGTCACCATATTCAAACAAGAAATAAGCAATGAACTTTGTAGGGCTGCAATATAAAAAACATGAAGGTGGGGTATTTTCCATTCCTGGCATGGAAAAGTATTTTTAGTCTCGCGGAATATAATTAAAATCAGGATAAAAGTATTGATGCTAGGAATTTTTATTTAGTTCGAGATTGGTTCGTGAATTTATTTCTCTTTTATTCTCTTTTATAAGGATCCTAAGTCCTAAATTATGATTGTTTTGGGTGCAAATACTAAACGTAGGCGCGAGGATTATGTTCCTCAAAGTGCGTTGAGGATGAAGTAAATCAATGATACATTCGATAACAAGACTCATGCAATAACTTCGCACTTCGCACAGTCTAGCTGGAGCTGGTTGCCAGTAGCGACGCGGAAGTGGCGGTGAAAGTGGGGTGAAAGCGGCGCGCAACATTTACCTAATCACGCGGGAGGGGAGCGCGGGGCGCGACGCGACCACGCAGTTACATCAATGTGAAAGTCAATGTTATAGCCGATGACTGTGCCCCAGCATATTACTGACACGACCGAATTCTTCAGCACAGAATATGACGACGAGAAAGATCATGCTGTTTGGATGTTTGACGAAATATTACGTCATTCGAAGACCTAGTTTTAACCAAAGTCTGCCAAGTTTCGCATGAAATTAATATTTAAACGAAAGATGTAAGTAAGGCTTATGTAATGTGAGTTTATGTGAGTTAAAAACTATTAAGGACATAACTTCTTATTAATATATATTTGTTAAATCGATTTGTTTGTTAAAAGAAATGTTAATAAAGTGTTGGCATTTTTTTCAATTAAATGTA
This sequence comes from Hesperia comma, assembly GCA_905404135.1. Taxonomy (NCBI): domain Eukaryota; kingdom Metazoa; phylum Arthropoda; class Insecta; order Lepidoptera; family Hesperiidae; genus Hesperia; species Hesperia comma. The sequence goes on along the minus strand of FR990021.1, from coordinate 4,251,293 downwards.
GATTTGAAAAAAATATATTGCTATTTTCGTAAGCTTCATAACCTTCACACTATTAAGATCCATGCAATTCTATATTATGTTACTGTTACGATTTTCATAAGAGTGGATAAAATAAACTTGATTTTAAATGAGATTCGATCTTTTAAGCGACAGTAAAATGTTTATCCAGCTTTAAGGGGTGTGAATGACATTTAGTAATAGTGTCAAGGATTGAGATTTGTTTTCATCTAGTTAGAAAATGTTTTTTACAGCTGCAAAACTGTTTATTTTAGCTATATTTGAAACTGAGCTTCCAGTATCGGGGCCGTCCAGTCAACGTCCGAATGACCCTAATTCGATTTAAATCTGCGAAATTATAATGCATAAGTATATTTTAGTTCTGTACATTTCATATTTGTCGCAAGAACGACAGTCCACATTATTCTTTATTCCCCCTTTCTTCCACCACCGATTCAATGCGGTTAAAAGTTGAAGAGTATCAATTTAACCTTTCCGGTACTAATATTATATCATAAAAGACCCTCCAAGAATAAGATGACGACATGGACATATCCAAATTATATGATCTTAAAAATTCTCAGATTTTTATTTGAAAATTCTTTGGCAATTTTAACTAATTGTAGTTACACCTGCACATTTTGGTCAAATAGAATGCACAATTTTTTTATTTTAAAGCTACTCTCAAAAATCGGTTCGTAATTTAAATTCAGAACCTGGTTGTCCAGTTCGATATTCGGAATTCTACAGGATAGAGAAAGCCGGAAGCGGATAATCCGGCTGCTAAAAATAAATACGATGCCTCGCAGAAAATACACGAGCGCAATGTTGCGAGAAATAGGTACATATATTAGCAGATTCACAAATACTTTAATGTCTACTGTAATTTTGTTATTCGACGTATCTGATAGATAAATATTATTGTGTTTTTACATCGATATATTTAGGTTATGGAACTGTGGATACGTAGATAATACATATATTATCGTAATGTCATTATTAATTTATCAAATGGATTTTTGGAATTTTGCATGGGACAGTTGCGAATGTTGCGATGAATTTTTATATTTCATCAAATTCTTTCTATTTATCAAAATACTATAATGAAAAAAGAGAATATCTAATAGATATTGATTAATAATTTGGATACCTATACATGGCAGAAATATTTTGTGAATGGAGAGCTAATAAACACGCAGCCAAGCTCCTTGCTTAGAGTACATAGTAAGTAGTAAATTGGTATAGATATCATCGATATCACATAAAATCATCTTTGTTGTCAATGGCAGCCAGGCACGACACAGAGAATCCTTGGGCATGATTATGAGTATTAAGCATTAGATATTTTTTATTTATTTATGCATGCATGCAATGCATATTCATAAAATTTACAACAATCAAGGTCAGGAGAGATAACTTCGAATTCTTAAATAATGCGCGTTAATAAGACTACAAATCTGTCAAAACTCTCGAAATTGAGAAAGTGTGAGGGCGTTATCACAGGAGTGATAGCGACTATCTATGTGGGTCGGTGCTCGATGCTCGGTGCGCACCACGCGAGCTGTGCAAACGGTACTTGGCGTTTGTTTACTGTTTACTAAATACTAGCCGCCCACTGACTCACCCTTCCCGCTTCCCTCCCCCCGCCCGCTATGATAACAGGGAAAAGTCTAATTGGCGATTTCATACAACTATGCTCCTTATCTTTGACATCCTTGACCCGAAATAAAATTAGATTGTGTTATCGGCTGACCCACTGAAACCGACGCGTTTCTAGTGTAGTGTTTGTATTGGTGTGCTGTGGGTTTTTATTTATTTTACATTAAAACGATCGATTGCTTAAATACCTACCAGTGTTTTTACGTTTCAGATTACGGAAAGCTGTAAACAACCTAACTATTGGCACTTAATAATACCTACCTAAATTTTCCGCTATAAAACGGTTGGATTGTGTAGGTATTTAAATATTTCACTTTAATTAAAACGGTATAACCATTTACATATTAATTTATACGCAATACTTCATGCATTACGCTCCCTTTCTCGGTTACACTTATGCATCGAGAATTCAAGACATAGGTACTGACAATAGAGATTTCCTGTATTAACCGTCAACGGATTAGTAAATTCTTGCGAAGTAAAGCAAAAACTCGCGAAGCACTCTGAACATTTACGTTAACGCTGAGCCTCTATTTACGTAATAAGTTAGCTTTCCATTGCGTAACAAACTCGAAACGACAATCGACTGAAGCGTATTGTGGCTGGTTGCGTGTTGCAGCGTTTTGTTTCAATGGCGGCGATTCTCGGGCGCGCGAGTAACAAGTAACAAGCGGCTTCCTCGTGGCGAGTAGGAAACGCGGTTGGAGCGCGCCTTGACCCACTTGTCGTTCTCGCCTCTCTACAGACTCTACCGGCTGTACTAACTCACTGACACTAGGGTCGGGTACTTCGAATACAATTTAAATTCAGAATCACTTGTTTATGATTCATTCAGTCTTCGCGAAGATGATTTTTCGAAATTTGAAAATGAAATGAGTAACGCAACACCAGGTTCCATCAAATAAAAAGCAAGCTATGGAACACGATAACAATACTATTTATGATGTCATGATACTCACGATATCAGACTAGAGATGTTTATATTACATCAGTCATTATTGTTGCTTACAATGATTTATTTACCTATTATCAGTATGATGATAAGCACAGCAAATAATGTAAAAAATACTTAAATATAATGTTATTCAATATAATATATTATGTACCTACTTGGTAAATTAAATTGGAAGACACCGAGCCCACACAAGTAAAATAAAAATACAATCCCACTTCTCGTTTATCGCAACACAATTACACCATCAAATCAAAAATCAATCAAAACAAAACTTCCTCCTACTTCTTTGAGTTCCTTTCGTTTTACGATGCCAATTTGTGGAACGAACTCTGAATGCTATCGAATTAAGTTTTATAGCTTTACGGATTACCGCCCTCATTCATAATATCTTCATTGTTGAGTTTTAATTGTGTCATTATAGCTTCAGTATGGACATCCCTAATCGACTTGGAGGTAATGGAAACCGCAGGAACGCGATGCAATTGCACCAAGACCGCAGGCCCAGCGCACCGCTCCGACAACTGTTGACGGAAGATCATAAAACAACACTACCTACTCCGTTGGATAAATAACATGTTTTATTATCATGATACGGGTACTCACGATATATATTTCGACCCAGTTGCATGGATTGTGGTTACAGCTGAATTGCGGTGGCGCGGAACTTTTGACAGTTGACATTAGACACTTATTAATGCATGAATCTATTTAGCTACCATTCATCTAGTTCGCTTTTGTTTTGATAATACCATAACACGATTTACATAACACGCCATCATGAAATTCGATGTAGTCTAATTCGGTGTGGCGTATTGAACTTGATGAAAATCGAGTCATCTCGATTGAAACTTGATTTTATTAAAATTTCAAAATTCAAAACTGGAACTACATTTATATGCATAAAATTTTGTTTTTAATATGTATAGTTTTATACCGAGCTCGGTTTAGTCCCAGAGTAATGAAATGAAACAGGATACTTAATATGTGACCATTGATACTTATACATCAATGTATGTGACACATGAGGACGACGAGGATGTCTTACATGTGCATGGGCGAGTTACTTAACATCGTTACAATGTTGCAGTTACGGCATCACAGACAGATATCCCGATATCATTATTACATTGACATGAATATGGTAATAATCGGATAGAATCGGATCATTTACTTCGGTAATTTTATTCTGAAAATAATCTTCTGGTAGTCATGTTGATATTGCTCTGAGCAATTTGCTCATGCGCGATGATAATCATGAACAATCGAGTGATTCGATTGCCTGTTTTTAAATATTTCCTGGAAAAATAATACTTCTTTGTTGTGGCTACCACATTACATATTTCTTATTAATCCGTTTGACTATATATTAAAATGGAATTGTAAATATTTTTGGTTTGTAAACATGTCAGCAACAACAGTAAAATGTACAGAGTAAATTAAGTTTAAAAGTATGAGTAAGCATTGCAGTAAAATAAACATGAATATATTTGGTACAATAAAACTGTGACATACACATTATCTTTATATTACAACAGAATGATATGAACCGTAAAAATCGAGAGAATATTATGACGCACGTTATTCCAAGAATATTATTCGATTACTACTGGGTAATTCGGCATCGCATCGTATGGGAAACGATTGAGACGTTCACGAATAATATACGTGGATGCCATCACTGAAAACAATATTATTACCTACTCGTTATTATCAAGCACTTTGCGAGTTTCGCATTAAGCCTGTTTTATCCTGTAGGAAGCTAAGAAGCCACCTGGCCAGTCTGCGGGTTTCTACGAGTTTGAAACTACGAGTTTTGAACATATTTATGAGTTATGTAACAGGTCTGGTAAACTTTGTTTTCGATACATACAGGGCTCGTTCCACTTAGGTCACAAAACGATCAAAACGCTCAAAACATTGAAATTTCTATAGACAAGGGTCATTTTGAATAATATGTGATCGCACAATACAACGCGTCCATAGAAGCCAAAACATATTTTTTTATATTCTCCACCGTCTGTATGGATAAGATGACGCATAAACTACAGATCATGATTTAAATATGATATTTATCAGTTTTGGTACTAAGAATCCTTTTCATCCTGAGAAACGGTTTTGTTGCCACGGGATATCAGATAAAAGTAATCAGTAAAAAGATAAAGAGTAAAGAGTTAATTGATTAATAAATAATTGCAATATATTAATTAATATCTAATTCCCCAAATGAGGGGCAAAATTATGGGCGCATGTAACCAAAGGCTTATCGAAGCGATATGAGGACATAGTTCCTATTTAAAAGCATTCACAGCATTGTTTACAAATAAATATCTTCAAAGAAATTCTATGGTTTCATCTTCCATTTCAAGACCTATACTATAATTAATAGCTTAGTGTGTAATGCATCTTCCAACCATACGAATGTCTTGAGTAATAATTTTAGGCACCTCTAGTTTACAAATGACATGGGTAGCAGGAATTTATTTTATCGCTTGAGTCAATGAGGTTCGAAGAAGAATTCAAGTTCTTTATAATGGTCTCGATATTGAGGGAAAATTGCCAAGTTGTTCTGAACTAACTATAATCCATTAAACCGCATGGTTTCAAGAAGTCCGAGCCAGCATTGGTACAATAAATAATTTATGGTTTGCGATAACGTTAATCTGAAACTCCTGATCTAAATTAACTTCTGAATTACAGAATTTACCTACTACACTAAAATCAAAAAAAATATTTAACAATAATTGCATTAAAATAGTTATCGCTTGTTTCTTCATTTGCAAGTCGTTACACTACTTTTTCACAACAAAAATCGGTTTTGTAATAAATTGCTTGTAATTTTTTTACACGTACGATTAGAAATTAATTTGAAAATATTCGTTCTCATACGTGACCTTCCAATTATTTTCGCTTTAATGCGATAAGTAACTATCTAATTGTTTCAATCATTGGTTTTATTACAATATTTATGTTTTGTGCCTGTATGAATGTTCTAATGAGCATTTTCCTATTTTCCTTCCTTTATTTTTTTTAGGTTTACGTGACATTAAGACATTTAAGTATCAACTTTAAGTTATCTCCCATTTCAGTGGTAGAATAATAAATAGTAATAACAACTCTCCACATATTGTTATAATAACTAAATTGCCGACATGTACTATTTCCATTGCCACAGTAATTAAGATGTCTCTTATTGTCATCATCATCGCAACCCAGAACTGTTCCCCTGCTGGGCTCGGGTCTCCACTTCTACCCAGGAGAAATGTAGGATACAGTGCATCACTTGGTCAATATGGATTGGTAGACTTCACAGTCCTTTGAGATCATTATGAAGAACTCTGAGATGTATGCAGGTTTCCCCACACGTTATACCTTTGATATCTTTATGAAGAACTCTCAGATGTACAAGTGTCCTGACGATCTCTTATTTCACGATATGTGCAAGATAAGCTTCGAGATTCCCTATGTGAGAATTCACCATTCAAGGAATTTGGCTATCATTGTGTACATAAAATGACTATCTCGCTCTAAGTTAATTTAATTTAAAACACTATTTAGTTTCAACGAACAAATCGTTTCAGCCACTATTATATATACGCCATTTTACCTATGTCATTGACTTGAACCATGAACAAGGATATTTTATAATTAATTGCTAAACGGAAATAATGATTCAAGGTTTCGTTTTCGGTCAATACCCCATTATTTACCGTGTTATGATTAACTACGTTGGTTAAACTAGTCAACTTCTCGAAATCATTATCATCGAGTAAACGCGGAGATTTCCCATTGACAACACTTAGATAGGTTGGTATTACGTACCTATTTGTTAGAATTTTTTTCTTCGGCAAATGCATTCAAGGCTTAGTTAGTAAGGCGTAGTTTAGTTACTAAATATTTGCAAACTTCTCGAAATCTCGTTTGTAGAGGTCGGAACACTCGGAACACAGGCCATCAAATATAAAAGGTCACTGAATGTTGAAACCATAAATAAAAAACTGGTTAAACCAGCTGATTGTTCCAAGTTTCAGACTTCGTACAACATGGTGGCTACGCTCACTTATAGGTAGATAGATAGATATATAAAAAAATATAATAAAATCCCCTCCGCATTGACGGAACCGCTGTGTTGTAAATTAAAATCAAACATTTTGAATTTGAATAAAGGATCCTTACGACGTTAGAACATATTGGATGGTTCTTCCTCAATCTTTATAATTAATATGGATCGCAACTTTTTCGCCTTAGGAGTTTTTTGCCAGTTATGCTTTCAGGAAACTCAACACACGCATCAATTATAGGATATAGTACACTGTCCTTACGATAAACCAAAAACTAAAAAGGACCCATAATCGAGCCTTGCAGCACTCCTATTCTATTCAATTAAATGCTCCTTTATTTTTGTATAATTTAAACATATTTTTATTTAACTAACAAATAGGATCTATCACTTACTTAAGGGTATAAGATTATGTCGTTATAACATATATTACTTCTATTGCGTCTTGGTCACGCACAAATTGAGTAGAGTCAAATGCTTTAGATAAGCCGGAAAAAACCCTTTGTGCAGTTGTTCCAATATCTCGGATTTTACAAACATGAGTTATCCAACTGCAATATTTTATCTAAGCTCTATAAATCCATATTAATTTTAAACACTTTGTTCAATATTAGCTCGCTCAATTTGTCCTCGCATATAAAAATAAATTTACAACACTCGACAGCGCGTATGCCGCTAATAAATTGGCAATTTAACTTTTTAAGGTTGAAGATCATCATTTTATAAAGCTAGTCATTGTGAAACTTAATGAACAAAAGTGAACATAAGAATGCTAAAAGAATGTTATCGAAGTTCTTGCGACGAACGAAAGAAGCACAAAAGATAAGAAAATTATAAAACTTATGTTTACTCACGATTTCCATTTAGTTTATCTGTTCAAAAATCCTCAATATTTCTTGTATGGACACAAACTAATCACTTGAACGTTGACCACCGAAGAGAACAAAGTTGTCGCGAACACTTCACTTATTTTAAATAGGTATACTTCATTATCTCATTCTATTCCGCTTTAATGCTTCGCACACGGAACGGATTGTAACACACACACTTTTTCCTATAACAGTAAGTATAAATAAATACGATTACATAAAGCTACACACACCGTATCTAGGTTCACACCCAGTTCCAAGTACCTGTAACAAGACAAAGCGGTAGTAGTAAGTCATACGCTTCTCAAAGACCACTAATCGTAAAGCTAAAAACCGCACTCCGACCACTAAATTCAAAAGGTTTTCGAGTACTCACTTGAACTATCTTTATTTGAAACTGGGTAAAAAATAAACTAGGACGTAAAAGAATACAACTTCAGACGTTACATACGTGCAACGTATTCGCCGTCTGAACGCTGACTGGCCTGCTGGCTGGCGCAACGCAACAGAGGGGGGAGCAGGGGAGAGCAGACGGAGGACGGCTAGTAGAGGGAGGGAGACCGTCTGGCCGACTGGTTGGTCGACCTATTGGCTTGGCACGCACACAACTATACCATCAGTAAATTCATTCGTAAAGTTTCTTGTGATTATTATTTAGCAAGCATAACGTCTACTGACGGAATTGCACGTCAAATCTTTTCTGTAAACATAACTAGAAAATTTGTTAAGATATTCAAGGAAGAAAGATGAGTATCGCGAAGTATATGGTGATCGAGTATCTGACAAGAACAGCAACCTTCAGGAGTTCTCATGGCCACGCGCTCGAGCGTAAAGGAAGGTCATCTCACCTCACACTGTTGCTACAGCAAATAACAATGCTCGTCGAATCAACTCAAGCTGAGAAAGGACACCACGGTTTCGAAACATCGAAACGTGTAGATAATATTATACGAGTGTGAGAGAGATAAGGCAGTTATCCAAGAACAAGTAAAAGAAACGCTGAGATAAGCGCCTATGATAAGCGATAAGCGTGAACCACATAGCAGAGGTTATTCGTGACGTAGATAGTAAAATCTAAATCACGAAGTGTATAATAGAAACTGGTTTACATCCTAATCCTTGAATTCTTCACGTTCTACCAATGGCCTTTGTCAAGGTTTCAGCCTCGTAATTGTAGTTTAATTTGAGGTAAATATACCAACACCGCGACGAGTTTCATTCTCATTACTACCTTCAATTTAATTTAAAAGGAAATTGTTAACGTTTACTAATTTTTCAAAGTGAAAGTTTGAATAGGATCAAATAGGAAAAACTATGTGAATATTTTTCGAATTTTTCTAATTTTCACGGTTTCCAGAATGTCCAAAAATCTAACAATTATAAAATAATATTTGAATACCGCACCGATAAACTACACCCAAAGCAGGTGAATCTGCGACTACCTTTATAGTAATTATTGCAGTAGAGCTTGCATGAAACTACTCAAACCGGTTGTGCTAATTTTATACAAAACTAATTAAAAAGTTATTCTAGCCACGATAAGCGGTCATCAAGTCTACTTACTAGTCTGGGTGGGATTCTTATTGTCTTCTCGATATCCAAACAGAATAGCATAGGATGTTTGTTGTGATAAATAGTTTACTGTGAAACAGGCCAAAACCATATCTACTATGGCGAATGCAAGGTAATCCAAATTCTTCGTTGGAGGGTCTATATTAAATTAAATTTCAACTTAACCGCTACGCATTGAATAAAAATAAAATGAATAGTAGATAATCTTCGTGGGGGTAACGCACTTGTTTGGTTCTCTATATCCGTCTCTCTCACACTCGAGTGTAAAGATTTTTTGCTCGTACGCCGAGTCATCGCCATCGCCACGAGTTCTTTACTTAGTAACTTACAGAGCTACTTTGGCGAAACCTTTCACTGATCAGTGATCACTAAACCGCTGGAATTCTACTGAGGATTGCCTAGCAATTTCAATATCTATAAATTCTAACTAAATACAACACTATCTACTACAAGATAAGTACGTACATTAAATTATCCCAAGACGTACTCCAAGGTCTTAATGATTGAACGCGCCTCGTCGATTGTAGGAAGTTTAACATTATTGGTAGGTATTCGAACTTACTTATTGACTGGAGTTTCTCGAATATCCAATTCACATTGCAAAATCGGTAATCACAAGGTTGCGCACACGTTACCACAGAAGCGAGTTTTAAAGCAAGTCACGTATGGCAAGCGAATTTTCAACTAATTCACAATGACAGCCGGTGTGAAACTCAGTGGACAAGAGAAGGCACACGACACGTCGTACGTCGCCTCGCGTTGGCATCTGGCCTGAGACTGAAGACTCGTTCTATGTTCCAATGAGAGAAAGTGACCGTTTTCGAGCGATTACTTTCCAAGCGGTCGTCCAGTATGCTGCGCTGGGGGCTACCGTTACCCCTTTTTGCGCAACGAGGTCAGATTAAGTTCACGAATATGCTCGTGACAATGCTGTGACCTGTTTTACGATGTAGAACCATTTTGTTACCTAACAAAAACAGAGTAATGTTTACATTACCATAGTTCACATACATCAGCATATCGCTTTTAAATATATGTATTATGTATGTAGGTACCTATTACAAAACGTTGACACGTCACCCGGTTACGTAAGACTCGTGTAAAGCTGCACTAATCATTTTCCTGAGCGCAATAAACTCAGGTATCTCGTTATGTAAGCATTTATAGTTAGAATAAGCACTTCCGATCAGGTAATTCTACATGAAATACTTAATATTATGCAATTTTACGAACTAACAGAGTCCGCTCAACGCAACTCAACTCAAAATACGCGATGTGATATTTTTTCAGCAAGTATAGAGACAGCATGATAGAGTCATTCACTTTTTAAAAGTGGTAGCTTTATTTAACTACTTTTTAGTTCTAAATAAATGATTTGCTGTAACTATTGTTAATGTCTACCTAACTGACAAATTTAGATGGTTAAAAGTATAAAAGCAAATAAATAATAAAAAGATTTGTAAGAAGGATGGTGTGAGAACTTTGCGGAGACTCAGGACGAAGAGTCATTGTCCTAAGGCCGCCGGGGAGGTAGAAGGGAATGAACCTTCTAGCTGATCACAGGCTTTCAGCTTAATGCCAAGTTATTTGTCATAAGCTATTAATAGTCCATAAAAGTCAGACTTCGTTACATTAATTTCTTGCTTGTCCCAGACTTGGGGTCATATGCTACCTTAAGTGCGCATAAAAATTTATTTACTAAAAGGGGTTTTGTGCTAACCATGTCACCATTTTTCTGTTATCCATTATATTTTTATTTTATGTATTTTTATCTGAACCATTTGGAACAATTCTCCGTGTTTTATTCGTTCGTGATGATATAGGTTTGACATCTTTATTCTAGGGCATCATCTCTTGGAAAAATATATGATTCTTTTGCTTATTTAGGTATTTAATTTTCTACTTGATATAGGATTTTATGTCCATAACATCTTTTTATAAATCATCATCTTTATCTAACTCGTAGTTTTTCATTTTCTTTTGTCATTGTACTAAGGTCCCAAACTGCAACGTCTCACAATCTATTTTCTCTACCTTACCATTTTACATATCCGTTCCTATTTTAGGTTCTTCATTATCACAACCGTTAGTATTTTCCTGTGCTTTGAATAGCATAACCTGTTGATAAGTCGCATTTACTACAATGTCATCTAACCACCCGAGTAGTCAGGTTTCAGGATCGATCAGTAGCAACAATGTATGAATGTGTTGACTTCTCGAGTAACCGAACCAGTTAAACGTGGATAGCAACAGTACAGTTGCTCTCGGCTGGTCTCGGCCAGTTATAACCAATCAAAATACACTCCCAGACACCTGAATCGGCTCATATACCTATTTGGTATAAGCTTTTAGGGCGTTTTGATTACGGCTAATAATAAAAGTGTTATGAATCAGAATAGCCTAACACAAATTCAAAACCTAAATAACTAGAAACCTAAAAATGCTTTCGTAATCAATTTTAAACTATCACAACGTTGTGTTATCATCAATCAATCATGGCTACGACGTTCTCGATGTAGTCACCACTCAAACAAAAAAGAAAGTAGGACAAAATCAGTTCATCCGTATAGGAGATACCGATTCTACAGATAGACAGGTATACAGATACACACGTTAAACATATAACGTCCCTCTTTTTACGTCGAGGGCTAAAAAGGAAAACAAGACATGTCGACCTTAAATGACGAGATAAAGAGCATAATGATGTCGCGCAAGCCCGCTCGATCGTACCACATAGAGCCAGCATAAATAGGTCTACCACATCGCGAAGGCGCGTGGGTTAATCTTTAACTGTCACTCACACATCATCGTGGTATGTGTGTGCTTAGCGGGCTGTAGCTGTATAGTAATTTGATATATTCTGTGCTAAAATCCTTTTGATCGTTGCGGTTCCCATAACTTGTCTTTTTCAGTGGATACTGTTATACTATTTGACATAACATAACTTTTATAAACGATAGAGATCAGTTCATCGCGAGAAATGTGTATGTTATTTTTTTTGCAGTAATACGATTATGGTTTCTTATCAGAAGTATAGATAGAGATGGTAGGTAGAAAAATAGGTTATAAAAACCGAGCGTTATGCATCATTCCTGCTACGTACGTAACACATTTTTAAATCTCATCTGAAGATTTAAAACAAAACGTAGCAACTACGATGTAATAAAAGAACTTGTTTAAGGATTCAAAAGTGACAGTCAGTGACTGTGATAGTGGCTGGTTGGCATTTTTTGCCGTTACATAAAACGGTGAACTCGAATGTACCTACTTTCGGGTGTGCTCGTGTTCACCGACCGCATACTGATAATACTATATGTATGTGCATGTTTTAGGGTTGCCTCTTGTTCTATATTAAACGTACCTAGTTATAGTTTCGTACCATCAATCTACATTATAAAACAAAGTCGCCCTCCGTCTCTACATATCTGTCTGTCTGTGCCTTCGCTAGTAGATATGTATTATTATAAGTTGCTTTAAGTATAAATTATGGAAAAATAATAGGAGATACAAAAATGTATCAAATATTGTAATTGAAGCATTACTAAATCGGCCTAATACTTTTGTTTGTAACTCCAAGATAACTTAAATGGGGTAATAGTTATAATTATTACCCTTCTGTTCATCGCACTGTATGGTAAAAAGCGAACTAACAAGAATTTTCATGACACAGGATTACAAATAGGGCGAACACAACTAAAATAGTACAAGCTAACCGGAAATTCCCATCATAAAGTGAAATCCGATCCCATGAGAAACCATAACTAAACCGACTCCTCAAACAAAGGTTGCATTGCTAATTTTTGTATATACCTATTCGAAAAGTGTAATTAAAAAAAGAAAATCTCATGAGCGTTACAGAGAGTATAATAAAAACGCTATTATAAAGTTCCGTGAATATTAACTCTACGGTAGAGTTTGTTCCGATGTAGAGTCTCTACCGATAGAAAATATGCCAAAACTTTGTTTATAAATTATTCACTTGATTTTTGTACAGCAAATGTTACTTATTCTAATCAATTTGTGGTGCATTAACTAAGCTGCTAAGTCGTTTGTCAAATTGTCGATTATGTTACCTACTTATAAAAACAAAATTGGAATAGGCTTAGCAGTAGTAGAAATTTTGCGTTGGAGGCTATTCTACTATTTATTATATTTAAGTTATTAAGAAGTTATCAATGAACTACATAATTATGTATTTGCTAAGAATGGATGTCAAACTTGCCACGATTTTAAAACGTTTCCATTTTACAATAAAAGTCGGCTATGCGCAGGTTTTCAAGTCAGACATTATTAATGAAATTTCCTGAAACTGAAAAAATTGAGTAGGTGGGAACAATGCAAGATAAATAAATCAAGGGGGTTTTTGAAGGCAGGAACCCTGTATAGCCTACATCACTAGTTCGGAATTCGGATATGCCTATTTATTAGAATCCCCCGATGGAATCTCATTTAAAAATCTCTACAATTAGATACAACATCTTGCGCTAGAAGGTCGCTAATGGTTGTCAGGGCGTTGCGACTATTACTGCTATTATCATCTCCTATCAGCAGTTATCGCAACAAAACCGAAAAATCACTTATTATGAAACATGATAATGCTAACAAGTTAGTGTTGTGCAGTGCACGGAGCGGCGGCGGCGGCGCTGACCTTGTGTCGCTCATGGACGCCGCAATTGGGTCAGTGGGTCAGTAATTTCGCACTTTTTGCATAAAGTCTCTACAGGCGACGACTCCAATCCGCACGTAAATAAATTATCCTTTCTGCAAACTATTTTGTATTTTAAACTATTTTGAAATACCGAATTGTAAATTAAGAATTACAATTTTTGTTCTTGAATTCATTGTCTTTGTGATCGCATATTTATCCTTTCGTTAGGCTAAATTACTCAATGTATGATCTATTAGTTTTAGTATATTATGCAATACGTATAGTATAATTTGAATAAATATTTACCCAGTTAAATTACCTGTAGCATTGTAAGAATCTACACATGTGACCTGTTTGATGAAGCATTTGACTCTAACGATAACTACAAATCAGGTGTATAACATATTATTGTTATTACGTCTAACCAATAAATAAAACCAACAATAACTATTCATTTTTTGCTCATCCTATCGGTATCTTCAGCTCCGATACAACAAGGCGCAGGTAGTCGACGACGGCCAGCTATCCCATTTTAGAAAAAAAATATAGTGATATTTTTTGTGAACGTGAAAGATTCTATTGAATTTTTTGTCCGACATCTGTCAACTCACGATAACGACATGGTGCCCTTTGCTCTGCGACGGTTAACTCGGTGATTTAGAAATAGAATCGTCAGAGGCCAGTGGACATTGACACAAGCAACACGTTGCCTGCCTATTAGAAAAAAGAAAATTTATCTTTTACCAAGAGATATTTCACTGACGTCTTTAAACACATTGGACAAGCTGTAAGAAATAATGACTGGTGCAAAGAGAGAGACCATTCCCTTCTAGGGTAGGTATGTTCTTGGGGATCAGACCAGGATAATCTTACCTACTATTGAACAAAATGTAGGTAATACCTACTGTAACTCTATAGATTTTTATAGAAGTCATGCAGGTTATATTATATCTTTGGATTACGTACCTGCCTAACTTTATTGATGTAGTATTTAATAAGCGACTCTTTCAGTGGAACTGGTAAAAATATGTAAAAAATATAAGTAAATAGGTATACAGATTATACCCGTTGTGAATGACGCTTAAAGGATTTGGAAATATAGCCTTATGCAATAGATAATAAGTCTATTGTCTGTAACTGAAAGTAGGGAAAAAAGTCACTATAGGGATTTGTTAAAGAGAGGGCGTAGTTTGACTTGCGATATGAGTAGTAAAAACGAAGTTGTAATAAAATTTAATCAGTTTCACAAAGGCGATCTGCGAGCGTTTTTAAAGCGGAGCGGCGAAAATACTTCGCGGTCGCACAGGGAATTAATTGTACGCTTTCACAACATTTGTGCGTTGAGTTTGCGATGTACAATACACAACACACTTGTTTGATTCCTTGATTGTTAATTATGCCTGGAATGTGCAAGGTGGGCTGGCTGTTGTAATAAATGGCCGCTAAATACGAGTAGCTGTTCGCGGCCCGAACGCAGCGCTTCTGCAACATCGTTGCGCGTCCGCAGCTTACGTAGCGTGTTGGTTGTGACTTGTGCGCGCGCCCGCTTTTAAAACGCTCGCAAACCGCTAGAAATAATATTTTATTAAATTATAAGAATGATCCGTTTGCGAGATGTCGAGATTTTTGCCAGAATGATAAGTACTTAAATAGGAAGGCACACCCCACGCAGACCACACACAACCTACGGAGCTACAAAACGTGCGAACGTGATTATCGCATTGGTACTGCCACAGTGTAATTATGCCACAGAGGTAACGATGCATGTACAGACAGTTCACATTTAGTTCATATTTAGTTAAATATTATAGTTCATAATTATAAGAACGCAAAACCAAAAGAAAATTGAAGAAAGCCCTTAAATAATCGTCAATTAGATAATGTACCTACTTTATATTTTTACGTTACTAATTTCGGCAAAACACTACTTCCTTTGCGTAAATAACTGGGAGCAATTTTGTATCCGTCCTCTGTCCATCAATCCCTCTTTAGTCTAAATTCTAAAGAATTGCCATATGGGTAGGTTACGTTGCGTAAATCATAGTGCTCTAATGGCGTGCATTTGTGCTTTGCTCAGTCGAGGACACTGCGCACACAATATAATAATAATATGTCAGTCCTATTGTTGCCTTGTCGCCTGAGAACGTCTGCTGCAAATCTATGTAAATTTTATTACTCGTATTATAACTTGAAAATTAAAATAATGGAGACTGTAGGTATTTTGATATTTACAACTAACCTATTGCGTATTGAAGAGTCAACGACTTTTAATTGTTATAGAATGACAAAAAATAATAAGATGGTTGTTGTATTTGCGTCTCAATTACACCTACATGCTCAAGAGGCTGACGAACAAAAAGCGCAAGAGTAGCGAGCGCCTGACATTTTAGCTACTTCTAGACCACTGACCTCTTATGTACGTACCGCACCTCATATTTTCCGCTATGTTTAACAAAAATATTTCCTACCGATGTTTTTGGAGATCAAAGTACATAATTAAAATCGTCGTGATTCCCAAGTATAATCGCATAGCAAAACAAATAACAAGAGTGGCGCCGAAACTTTATTTTATTAGGTACGCTTACGACATTCCATCTCAATTTGCAAATAAACTCGTATCGCTTCAAAACATAATTAAATTGTTTAATAGTTTGTATAATTAAATATAACTGTCGTAGATCGATAGAAAAATCAATATCGATTTTGCAACAAATACGATTCCGACTAAATAGGAAGCTATTCAAATTTCAAAATCCAACAATCTTCGTCATTTGTAACGAAGGCGACGATCCTATTCGTGTTGCGGGGTGCGCTAACAAATAATATTAACTCGTAGCGATTACACCGAGTCATCGACCTTCGAAAAATCTGACCTGCGCGCTGCCGCGGCAAGGTTGCGAGCACTACACTACACGCTTGCTGTTCGAAATTCGAACAGGGATTTAACGTGGATTCAACCATTCTACTCACATACAATCACACAAAGGTTAAAACGATAAAGATGATTGATTATTCTACAACATCGATTTATTAAACTAACAAGGTTATTAATAACTTTTTGTCAGTATTGTCCCGAGTTTCGCGGAAAATGTTTATGTAGCTGTATACTTAATAATAAAATATGAAGTTAAGTTTGCTTGGATTCGCGGAAAATTATAACACGGGCCGTTTGAAAATAACAATCTATTAATATTATGATAATAATAAGGTCTGTGTTAAACACAAAGGATTAAACCTACGCAAATAAAACAAAAACACAAAAAGTTTTTTCAAAGGGTTACGCGTTAAAATTTGTAGTACCTCATCATCATCATCATCATCATCATCTCAACCCATCATGCCCCAATATTGAGTACGGGTCTCTTCTCAGAATGAGAAGGTTAAGGCCATAGTCCACCACGCTGGGCAAGTGCGGATTGGCGGACCGCACACACCTTGGAGTTTTGCGAACTCTCCGGCATGCAGGTTTCCTCACAATGTTTTCCTTCACCGTTTGTAGCAAGTGACATTTAAATACTTAAAACGCACACGACATAACTCCGAAAAGTCAGAGGAGTTCGAACCCGGCCCCTCCGGAAAGGAAGCCGAATTCTTAACCACTAGGCTATCACCGCTACACCGTATGTATGTATGTACATATATGCAGTACTAGTACCTACTTTTGAATAACTCGTGAATAATTTCCAGTTACGGTTTCAGTAAAACATTAAAGACTAGACTACATTAGACATTAAGATTAGTTTCTTTAAGATTTAACCTGTAAACCATCGATCTAAAATAAACTCACTTCTCACTCCGCAAAAGGATAGCTTACGAACCGGACGGTATGGATACAAGATACAAACAGCCACAACCCGAGAACTAACACTCCTCGTCCGTCACATCTCACATATGTAATGCCTGCGCCGGAAACAACCCCGCCGGGAGACGGGACCCTTGCTTGGCTGACAGGTTCGTTACAAATAAGGGACATATTTTTTTCTTATTTTTGTATCTATTTATGTTTAGGCTCAGTTGTTTTATACGAAATAACATTTTATGTCAAATCATTTATTTTATACCTAATAGGTACTACCTGCTCTTATTCCGCTTCAAGAAACTGCTGAATTCGAAGAATTGCAAATAAGTTTCCCCATTTGAAAAGATGATTAGGCACGACTTTTTCAATTGACTTTTCAACCTTAAAATGATATTCCAAACCCAAACAAGTACATTATAATTATGTGTGTAAATCTCAACCAATTCGGACAAACGCACAAAACACGAAATTATCAGACACATTATAGAAAAAAAAATTTCGAAACCGATTGCGTTCTACCAACATCGGCTTATTAGTGTACCTAATAATATCTATCTATAGTAAAAGCATAGTAAAAGTATAGAAAAAGGACAATTATGTAGGTACCGCTGAGGCGCTGAAAATGTATTTGGGAATTACACGTGTGTACAGTTTTCCGACGCCGAATGTTTACGTTCACGTACCCGGGAAAACAAATTGCTTCGTATCATTGGCTGCCATTATCGTACATTCACCGCCGATAAATTTATCAGAAGCCGATCATTTCTTTATTATTATTATTATATTCATAAAACTGCTTAACAACATTCGATGACCTTTGGCTTCGGTTCCAAGGCGTTCAATGAATTTGCGAAACCCGTCCGTCTTGAAAAGACAAGCGGCGATAAGTTACGAAGGTCGTCCGTATAGGAACTTGCGAGGTTAGTGACGCAGGTTGGGTTATAAATTTTATAAAGGACTTTTTCCGTTCACCTGCAGCTCTTTATTGTACGTACGTAAATGAAATTGACCTTAAACAATAGGCACTATACACTGTACATACAACATACATACATACATACGTATAGTATGCGACGGTTCAATTTACTGACGCATATATCAATTACTTTGAGTTCCCTTATCACTATCTTCGTAACACCTTAATATCCCATTTCATACATTTTTCAAAACATCGCAAACTGTTGGGTGTGTGCAGCTCTTCTCACAATCTTTTACTCTGTTCAAATATAGATGCTAGTGCTAGTGATAACAATTACAAATCTACTTTACAAAGTGCACTTTAAGGTTAACCATTGACCCTGATTGTAAAAGGGAATATAATTGTACATATTTAATCAGGGTTTCGGTAAATAATTTTTAAGGAAATTCTTTATAAAATGAACGATGACCCATTCTGCCGTTGTTAAACACCACATTTCTGTCCTATGGCTATAATCCTTTAATAATGTAATTATTGGTTATTAGAATAGATAATTGTGTAAATGAAATGATTAGTGGTATTTATTATCATGACGGGACCACATTCCATGGCATGGCCAGTTTATTTGACAACGTCGTTAGAACACTCGATTTGTCAACAACGCCTGTTCTTATAAAGGAATGTGACTTACATGAGTGACTTATTAATTTCTTTTTTAATTTTACACGAACAAAAAATTACCCAAAGCGTTCTCTAAATGTGCACCTAATGATGTTAATTAATTAAGTCCTAATTACTTAATAAGCATAAACATATCATTCAATATATTTCTACTATTTTCTACGATTAATTAATATTGCTAAATCCTCGATCCAACCGCGTCTATATAAATTAATATATAAAACCGCGTCTATATAAAAAATAGAGCCATAGAGCTGACTAGCGGGTTGTCCTTGAAGCCGGTCACTAACTTTGTATTAATGCAAACCTAATATTCTAATACATATTTACAACTAGCTGCGTCATAGAACTCATAGATTAACAATCAAATTAACGTTGCTAATGTTGCTATTTAAGATGTGGGCATATCTTAAGAGCAATCAATACCTATTCATTTCATGAATGAGTACGCAGGGACTGGAAATGTTAAATATATTATTTACGTCCTATAGTCTTTAGAGGCTTTGTCTAGATAAGGTCGTATGTTTCGTCAAGTCTACTTCACCTGTGAAACCAGTTCTGAAAGTTAAACGAAAACTAAACGAAGCACAACTGATAAAATGTTGACGATCTATGCGAGCACTGAACAAAAAGTAATTTTAAAGTACTTAATTGTCTGATAAAAGACGTATCATAGTTCCTCATTACAGTAGGGGAGAGCAGGTAGGATTCGTACAGTGGGAGCATTCGTACAGTTGTCATACCTTCATTACGCGACACGATGAGACAGTTGTGTTTGTGTGTCTGAGAGGCCGATACACGTCTCTATGCTCATAGCTAAACGTGGCGGCAGTCGCGCAGCGAGTTTCGCCGGGACAAGTTAATACGTGTTCTCACTCCTCGTAAGTAATTTTTCGATTCGTCTTTAAAATCATTAATTCTTAAAAAGTTTTGCTCAAAACGTTGAAGTTATTTATAAAGGATGTTGAATTAGTGCCTTGGATTATTATGCAAACATTGATTTTGGTATAACACCAACCATATTTTTTAATTTGAATTTATATGTCGAATGTTTGGGTTGGGGTGCTTTCGTGCGGTTCTGAGCGGGGTAGATTCGTACTGTACGAATGTACCCCGTATGCATTATTTCAGGTAAAATACTATTATTTCAGGATCATGCCACAAATATAGTGAAAAAAGAAACAAGGACAGGAGAAGTAAACGAAGAGGCTGTAATTTCTGCAATTAATGAAGATTTAGATAAGACTTTATCTATTAGGAAGTCAGCCCAAAAACCAACAATTCTTCAAGTGGACAGGAATACCACCAAAAAGAAGAAGAAAGGAAAACTGCCTGAAAAAATAGACTGATGAAAATAAAAGAAGCCAAAGAGATGAAGAAAAAAGAAGAAGAGAGAAAACAGAAGGCTTGAGATAAGAAACGCTCGTTAAATATACTATCAGATACAAATAAATAAACCAAACAAAAGAAAAAATACAGAGGCTGAGAGTGATAGTTACAATGAGACTGACATAAATAAATAAATAAATAACGCTTCACACTCACACACTCATAGGATTCCCTGTGTCGTGGGTGCCATGGACAACACACAAGACAAGGACACACACCCAGACCGAGAACGGAAATCAAACTCCCGCCTCGCTGGAAATCAAACCCAGGACCCTAGGAACAGCGATCCGGCGTGTTAACCATTGCGCCATTCGGGTCGTCAGTTATAAGTTTGAAAGAAAGTTCTTGTTCTCCTTTCGATGAGAGATCAGAAAGATCTGATGTTGAGAACGAAATTCCAGATAAGTATTTATCAGACGTGGTCTGTGTATTGCCGCCGCCTAAATCTACTTCTACACTACAGCAAGAACAGCTGATATAATTAGGTTTGAAAAATAGATCACTATGACATGGAATTTAGCAGAGTTATTATGTTTTTGACGTGACAACGTCTTATAAATTGGTTTGCCGGGAGGCACTTCAAGAAACTGCGTTAGTAAGCTCCGCTCACGTTCCTTGGTGACAGTGTACAGAAAATGGTACAGCGCCATCTCTGGTTAAGTAGAGTAACTAGTTTGTTACCTCACTTAGTTGTGACTAATGGTTAATGGTCTAACGGTTAGCAGCGCTAGATGGCGGATGGTGTTACAATGTTTTAAATATAATTCTTTGTATACGTTTACCCCATGAAGATACGGGAACGCAGGGTCAACTTCACAAATAACCACAACTGCTTGCAAACCCAAAATAGCAGTTTATTATAAAACCAAAGAAGTCGACACATTGCCCTTTACAAATTTTTCTCTTATATAAACTCCACGTTACACTCGTTAGCGCGTTTCACAAATTGGTACAATGCCATCTTGTTTACAAGTGAGGAACTATTTAACAAAAATAAAACATTAAACTTAAATTGCTTCCGCCTTCACATGACGGTTAGACAGTATAAATAAATGTTTTAAATTGTTACTATTATTTCATCCTTCTTCCTACTATACGAATGAATATTCACATTAAAATTATTTTACCACTTAAAGTCGTTGTCACGTAAAACTTTCGCCCGTATACCGACGTTACAGGCAACCAATTTTTTTTTTATATATTATCCTAATGGTTGAGTGAAATGTTGATTTTATACTTAGATTTGACAAATATGATTGCAAAAGACTATATTGTTAATTTTAACTACATTTAGAGTACATTTTGTGTTAATTTTGACCTCAATAAATAAGTAATTTCATATAAAAAGATTATTTATTTACAGTGTACGAAAGCTCCTTACTATGTACGAATGTACCCTTCCCTATGTACGAAACTCCCCCGCGTATGGGGTAGGTTCGTGCGTTTTCCATTTTTTAGAAATGTTGCTGTTACTTCATAATACTACATGGTATCAGCACTAGACTTTCCTGTAATTGTAGCCAAATACACAGGGTATACAATAGCATTAAAGTTATTTTGCTGTAGGTAACTAAAAGCTTTTCTGTTACACAGCTAAAAGTGAAAAGTGCACGAATCCTACCTGCTTTCCCCTAACTGGTGCACGTGTCATCGTTCGCACACTCGCGTGCGGGGGCGCTGCCCGTGCGCCGTGACGTCACGTAGGGCTGCCGTCCCACGGATTGTTCCTTCCGGGGTTACGGACTTACGGCCCATGCTATCAGTGTATTAAATTTTAGTTAATGTCGCTATGTTTTCAACAACCATTGATTTTAGACTAGAAGACTTTTATATGCACCCTTCTCGGACAGCGATTCAAGAAATAAAAAATAAAATAGACAAGCATTGAGAGTGAAATTATTTGTGAACAGTGAACACGCGATGTCTACTAATGATTTAAATTTATTTTTAGCTACTTTTGAAAATTGTAAATTTTTGTTTTTTTTTATATTCTCCCTTTCACTCTCTCTCTCTCCTCTACCGCAGTAAATCTCTCTTACCTATCCTTTCAGTTCTGTTAAGGTCAAGTTGTCATCAATCTGTTAAGGTATTCAGCGTCCAGCATACGCTCGTTTTTTACTTATCGTATTTGTATTAACTATTTACCTAAATATTTTTTATTTATTTTAATTACTTTAAAATTTAAGTGGTTATTATTGGCAACCCTATAAAAGAGTCAATTTTGACGAGCAAGGTACTTTAGTACATAGTATCTCAATGAGCAAGCACATGAACGAGACGTCTCGGTGGCCACACCTGCTCACGGCCTGGAACCGGCGGGACCATACATTCACTTAAAGCTGGAACTGCTTATTATGTCCCCAAGGCATTTCTTTTGTACTAGAGCTAAGAAACGTATTATCTCACTACTGTAGCTGATTACTTCCTTGTTATAGAGTCCGTTGAGTAGAGTACGTTATTATTAAATGATTACATTAATTATATGGCTTGCGTCAATTGTAAAGTGTCCCCAAGCATGGCAACAACGGACGCAATAGGATGTGTATTTAAAGTTTTTATAATTATCGCTTACAGCTGATATTGTTTAATGATTAAAGAGGAATAAGTAGGTATGTATCGTTATGCTCTAGGTATCTCATTTATTCAATCATTCTTTACCTATACAGGTAGGATCGCAGTCGAGCGCTAACGTTTACAAAATAAAAAGCTCATTGGATAAGATTACTTGGAATATATTAATTAATTTTGTTACAATTATTTTCATTAAAATGAAACCTCAAAAGTGTAAATTACCATGGCCATAAACAATACTAACGAACCGTACACTGGTAGTAAACAAAGTTCCCAGTTGAAAACAACCCACAACGCACAACAAACAACTGGAGATAAACAGCCAGATTGACAGGCCGGAGATCATACATCTATGTATTGACCGTGTCCGTACATTCCCGAGAGCATCGCTATAAATAAATGATGAGTAACCTGCTAAACGGGAAAATATAATATACTATACTATACATTGACCGACTCGATGTTCCAAATACACCTGAACTAAATCACACCGCGTGTGGTTCGCGACACCTGTTTCAAACGTATGAATACAAACAAACGTTACGATTAAAGTTTATTGGCTTTAATTAATCAATTGATAGATAATTATCACATAAACAATATTAACATACTTAGGAAATTTTTACATGACGAATCTTTTCGGTACCGCAAAAAACACACATCTATATTTACTTAAAGGATTGATTGAAGTACGTGTAGTGTACGAGTAATTCCGTCGTATAAAATAGCGATCGCGCGACCTATTGGACGGTATGCGTGAGTTTTATTTTCGTTTGGTTTTGTCGTATGAGGTCGATCGAGGTGAACAGCCCTCCAAGGAGAACCGTTGACCCCCGATCACATCCGCGTGAGGCCCCTATGTACAATACGTTCAGGCCAATAAGTACATTGCAGTCCAATATGTGTAACGTACAACTACGAATGTGTACCTGCGATATTGATTGTTACAGCTGTACTCGGAACATTTCTTTCGATTGTAATTCTTGATGATAATTTGTGCATTTGTGTGATAGTTTAAAATGGTTAACGTCTATTTACAATACAATATAATTCTTAACGATGAACCAGCATTCCTGTGTCCTGTAAATATTGTATCTTATTTTATCTTATTTTAAAAAATGCATCCCGTGACGTACCTTGCAGAAAGGATATTCGGATAAATTTAGCTTATGAATTCCAAAAACATCTCCCGAGACACGTAGCGTAAATGTGTTTTGTAGATATTCTAATCATTTAAAACTTGATTAAGTCCACAACAACAACATTTTTTTCGTTGGTCAGACGAAAGTATAAACCTATTTATAAATAAAACTCCAGACCACACGAAGAACACAAATACTTCGCGTGATAAATAAGTAGATACCTACATAATATATATTATGTACTTCTATTTTTCACTTGTCTGTTTACTTAATATACCTGCAAATTAATGTTGATAACAATCCTCATAAAAATATTTAAAAACTTTATTTGTGACGGCCTAAGAAATTTCATAAATCAATACTTTATTTTATTATTGTACCTACTTACTACCTATTAAAACAACAATGAAAGGGCAAACAGCCAATTTTCCTTCCGGGTAGATAATGATTATTTAATTATAAAAGTTGACCACAACACAGCCATAGTGGCAGTTAAGTACTTGTTAAATAAAAGGGTATTTTTATATATTTACACGGACGATAATTACGTTTACAATTTCATGTTGTGTCGCAGGTGGTAAAATAAATTGAATAGCAAGTGAGACATTGAAGACAAACTTACAATAACCTTTTTTACCTTCAGAAATATTAGCAATATCGGAAAATCGATTCAAAGCTCGGCAAGCCCAGTCACCGCAATGATATACTTACAGTCTGGTAAACTTTATTTCATTTTGTATAAAATGTATTACATCATTCTTGTACCTTACGTAACAAAATAACTGCTGATTGCGTGACACTTGCGTGTAAACCTGTAAACGCTTTGTGTTAATTTATTAACGATAAATATAAACATTAAATAATGCTTTAAACAACATACATTCATAATTATTAAGGTTTTATCAGGAATATTTTAATTCTGTAAGGTTTTAAGTTAAAGAATCACTGCTACATGCCGCTAGCGTTAAATCAAAGATGGACAACAATCCAAATAACTACTGCTACTTCTCTACTTTAAATTAACTATTAAGTATTAACTCTAATCCAGATAACGTTGTCAGGGAAACCACAGTACGATCTAAACGTATTATCTTCATAACTATCTCCCCAGCAACAAGTATCGTCGTCATTAGCGGAGGCAGCGATCGGAAACACAGGATACCGTAAGGGAGGTCGATCCCGCTTCTCGCCCTGTATAAATAAACAACGGGCTTTTCCTTCCTGGTTCCTGAACCGAATACCCGTTAAATATCGCCTTATTGTTTCGTATTCGAATCGTTATTCTGTAGCGAGTTTACAAAAGTACGCAATTCGCTTCAACCAGTATATATGCAATTCATTGTACAGTCTCTAAGTGTAATTGAGGATGCCCGAAGCGCTCTACTATGCGCTGCTCTAGTGCTAATTTCAAGGATTTAGTTACATAATGTACACGAGAATTATAGACACTTGTCAGAAGTCGTTATATCGTCCGAAGGCTTTTCATGTTGCTTATCTAACGATAACAATCGGCACGACGGCTTTATGGGCATTCCATAGCACGGAAACACTTAAGATATTTGGGTAGGGTTACCTACTCATTAATCTGACTTCGCAGAAAATCTTTCATTCAAGCGCATGAATAATACAATCGCGATTTTAACACTATAAGTATTCAAGGCAGATTTCGTATATCGCATTGACTCTATCACGGACCTACATTTAATAAATCATAAAAAACTGTCACAGAACAAACCAGTAGGTAAGCTATGACTGTTTTTCTGGGCACGGTCGGTAGTAATTAAACTAGTCTGTCTCATTATTTTATTAACCTATCTATAAATTTATTCTTGAGGCTTAATAAAACCACGGTCGAAGGTTATCCGTATTTGTTATTTGAAACGTTTGTAACTTTGTACACAGATGTTTATTTCCGCGCAACTTCTTTTATCATTCCATATATAAACCTGTATGGATATACGATATAGTATATTTTACTCTACGCAATAATATATTCTAGACTTATAGTGGTCATCATTAAATTACATAATGTAACTTGATCTAAGTAGTAGCGGAATTGATAATACTTATATTTAGATTGACGATCATTATTTCATTAATGACATCTCTTGAAATGACTAAAAGTTGTAAATTAAATAACCAACTTTTTACAAAAAAATTAACGACCCCCCCAACGAACAGTCCTAGTCAGTCGGGTTTTCTGGTTCTTAACGGGTGAAAATTCCTGATCACTTGACTGGACTATCCTACCGGAAACTGAATAATTTAATTTCAGAGGGTGCCACCTGTTACTGACATAAAATAATAACTTGAACACGGCAAATAAACACCGTAGACACATTTACCGGGTTCAAGTCTTCTCGATTGCAAGGACAATCAGTTTCCGGGTTTTTTAAACGTTTTTGTGGCGAATGCACCGATTAGTTTATTTAAACTTCATAAAAACATGCAATAAAGGAATGGAAAGACCGAGGATTTTACAGAATAAAAACCATTGATCTATCAGCGGTTTAAATTGCTACCTATTTTATTTGCCTTAGTGATGAGCACAACGGATTAACGACCTTATTACTTTACAGAATGAGGCATGGCGAAGGAGTTCCGAGCATCGATCTATAATTTATAATAGATCGATGATTCCAATTCCAAGCCTTTGTTCATTTGTAGGTAACATTAACATTTCTAATTTTTACGACTTACAATAATGGGCAATTATAAAAAGCCTACTTATAGTAGACTTTTAGGTTATGTCGCAACCTCGATTCTTTGTTTTCTAAAAATATTTACACACTTATCAACTACGTGTTTGATAAAAAATTTGTACAGCTGAAAATAGTGCCCCCTAAGCAATAAGTCCGTCGCGCGTCGTAGGAGTACTTTACACGGGCAAAAACAGTAAATTGAGAACTACCCCCTCCCCTCGTGTACAAGTAGGTATCAAAGATGTATTAAATATCTAGATGGAACATCGAATCCGCGAAAACGTGTCAAAAAGTTGTGGCCAACAGTTGGCCACAACTTTTATATCATTACGCACAGATTACGCACACATAGACAATAAATGAACGCGAAAAACATCGCCTACACGCACACATGCTTGATAATGTTGCCTTGTTTTTTTTTTTCTTTCATTGTAGGGCGACGCTCAATCTAGATATTTAAAACATCATTGGTAGGTATTTACTCTATAACTCTATACTAAGGAATGTTTATAATACGAGTATTCCGACATCGTCTTAAATATTAATTTGTGTCAATTTTTAATTTCAGCTTTGTGAATTGTTGCTTAATTAAATATGTAATTATGTTGCTTTAAAATTTTTACTTACATCAAATTCACCTAGAATTGACATAGAGTTAGAAGTTAGAAGATAGTAGGCTAACATGTAGGTAATCAGAACCTTATTGATTGAAATTGACCGATGCAGTGAGTTTAAAGTTTTTGAAGTTTATGCAAATCAAAAATCAAGATGAATATGAAGACTTAAATATTTAAATAAATTCATCTGAACCGAACTGAAAAGATATTATTATTTTAAAATAATGCGGAAAAGTTACATTTTGTAATTTTATCTGTATATCAATTCATCAATAATTTTGTCTGGCTATTACAAAAAGAACATTTCACAATAAATCAACGTATCAATATTTGGCAAAACAAATCCAAAATCTTATTCATTCAGGTCAAGCAGATAGAAAATACATATTTAGCGCGTAATAAATCAAGATGGCCGTTGTAATTAATTTCGTTGGAGTGGTTAGGTTCATCATGGCCGCTTGGGCAAGAATGTACCTAAGCGCGGTACTGAACTCAACGGACTGGTTTGTATAGTGATGACACGTGTTTATCATTATGTTATTTATATCGTTTCTATATATACATAATAATGAGAAAAACATACGGCTTAGTTTTCAGGTGCAGTTCATTGATTGACCATTCAATCAGGGACTGTTCATTTTCTGAAATCGAGATCATAAGAAGACAATAAATACTTTAAAGTCGAGAATAATATTCTAAGATTGTTAGATAAGCTCCTATTTAAGTAAGTAATTAATAATCTATTCTACCTAACATTTTTACTGTATTTGATATGACCTTTAGCAACGTTTTAATTATACCTTAATACAAACAGGTTAGTTATTTGATAGTATAATTAATATGTAAATGAAATATTTGTTCAAGGTAGCTTAGAATAATTTGTATCCATTTGGTTTAATGTAAATGACAAACTGAAAGACAAAACAGTGATGGTAAGTAAGGTAAGTACTTAGTCTCCGTTGCCCGTCAACCGCACCGTGAAGTCGACAAATAAATAAATAACGGCACACATTCATAGCCCCAGACTAGGATTCCATGTGTCGTGGGTGTCAGAGAACACACAAGACAACAACACACACCCAGACCAAAAAAGAATTTCTCATCATTCAAATTTCCGTCTCGCTAGGGATCGAGCCCAGAACCTTTGGAACAGCGATCCGGCGTGTTAACTATTGCGCCATTCGGGTCGTTAGTAACACTAAAGGCATTGCTGATGCGTTGGTGTCCAAAAATAAAGCGAGTGTCATTATTTATGTCTAGCTCTCCAAAATTGCACAAATTAATAAACATATGACGGTAGATTTTAGAGTTGGTAGCTAATTAAGCGGGTATAGGTCTTGTCAACTACTCCTGCAGAGTTGTTCCTATACTGTGGTAGCCACCTTCTATAGAATTCGACAGGAGAGCTGGTACCATAGTGTATCCTCTTCTGTTGTTCTGCAACAGAGTGTATCGCGAGCAGAGAAAATTTTGGACTCGATTATGATAGAACGCCTAAAGCCAAAAATCGTCTGTTTTATTACTTCTATTAGGTAGAACTTTTTCATTGATTTAATTTAATGTAAGCTTATAACATAACATGATTACCGCTTGCCTCTACCAAATTAATTAAATAGGTATAACATGCGTCATCAGTCATCATCATTATCGATTCGTGATTCAGTTAAATTTAAAAAACTTAGGTATTGAGTAAGCATAAATTCGTGAATTTAAGCAAGTTTTTACATAGTTTACATAATTACATTGTAAACGAGTAAATATTTATTGTAACTACCTACTTTACTACTTGTTAGTTTAAGAAAGTAGGTAAATACATTACTTTGAACCGTTTAGATACAATTATCGTGCAATTAAATCGTACTAAGTTAGGACTACTTATGAAAGATATTTCGGTACATTTGAACAGCAACTTAAGAGACAAAAAAAGTGTACCCGCCTAATAGTTAGAAACTTTCGCCTATTTTCGGCTTAGTTTGGATTACGACACAGTTTGCGAAAGCGATTGTTGCGCCACACACCGGCGCCGCGGCGCCGCGCATTTTTAACCGCGCTTCAACCTCGCGATATCATCGGAACCGGTATTCAAACACCAATTAATACGATATCAGTCGACGTGGGAGTTCCGAGCCCAAAGGTCTTGTTGATTCGGAGACGCGCGATGCGATATTCTTTTAATCCGACGATACGTGAGTCGTGAATATGCAAACAGAAAAACTGTAGCGCAAACGCACATGTACCTAGTGGATCCTAACAAGAATGTTGAGCAGGTAGGCGACTCGAGTACAGTATCTTCGTGTAAACTAGATAGAGATGGGATGGCGCGGCGGTAAGCTACATGACTTGGCCGGGAACTGGTTCAGGCGAGGTGGGGGGCGGGGGAGGGGGGGCGCGGGCCCCAGACGAGGGACGTCATTGACCTGCGCCCCCGCCCCGCGCCCTGTGGCGACACCCGCGCGAACCGTAACTTCATTGTATTGCTGCACTGCGAATCAAATTCGGTGTAGCGGAGACGTTTTTGCTACCCGACAACGTTCGTCGAGGAAATTCGATTAAATACCTTTTAAGTTTGTCACGTAGACATAAAGGACTAGAATGAAATTTTACGTTGGAAAGACGATGCACTTAAACATGTTAGAATGTCACTTCGTTAACGATTAACTAGGCGGAGTAGATCCCGCCGAGAAACAACGAGCGCAAAGGCACGATAAAAAGTTAAACAAAAAGTTTAGGAAGGTCGAGCTAGGTAAGGCTAAGGCGAGGCATGTGAACACAATTTCGGGTACCCCTGTCGGGCCGCTCACGCTGGGTCAAGTCCATTATTTATTTAAAGATATGGATCCCACCGTGTTGGTCTGTCTTACGTTTAAGTTGTAAAATTAACACATTTGATTTTAAAACCTTTGTTCGTAGGTACAGACTGTTTTTTAAAGTTATCTTATTTAGTAAAAACAAACACAACTCATTACTATCACTCATTTCACGCCACGCAAAAAACAATTTTCCGATTTAGCACAAACTATACAACTTTGATTAATAGATTCTTTAAAATATTGAACATATCTACTTAAATGAATCAAATTAGAATATTAATAATAAAATATCTAGTTGGAATCAATAATTGTGCTATGATACTCTACCTACCTAAGTAGGTACCTACGTAGGCTCCGACCAATTTTATTTGTCTGAGTACGAAGGTATTTAATGACATCCAATGATACTATTTATACATATTGTGCGACGTATGTTGAACAAATATAAACATATCAAGATCAACACCACCGGGCGCGGGCTCAGACAGACGTAACGCAGACGTCGACACTTTCGTTCATCTTTATGTTGAACGTTAGACGTAGCATTACGAGCACCGTCATCTACCAAAATAAATATTGGAAACATTAACTGTGAGTTTTAATAATAGACTCTTCAAGGGCCATTGTTGGCGTTATTAGCGAAGTTTGCGAACTACAATGTTTCCAAAACATTGATAGATCGTAATTATATTGTGCTTATCTTTTTTTAATATCCAACAAACGAAGAGATGACCCCATGATAAATGGTCTAGAGCTGCCGTGTGCGGGCATGCAAGGCGAATATCACGCGCGGGCGACCATTAGACCACAACGAAGGAGTGTTTAAATAACTTTTAAAGAACCGACTTTAACGCCGAAAAGTAAAAATCGGTTCAATCAAACGCGAGGTAATCGCGCACAAATATACATACATACATACAGGTCAATGAACTGAGAACCTCCTTTTTTGAAGTTGGTTAAAAAATATAACAGGTATTAGCTTGGTACCTAGTAAAATCGAACCGTATAGCACTCGGGCACTCCTACAGCTATCGGCGGGCCTGGTGGTCCCTATAACCCATATACATCAGCAACACCAAAAGCATCGTCACTACATTGACAACCAAGAACGAAAGAATAGAAAGAAAGAAAGTTTCTTTTCTTCCCTCAAACCCCAGTTGGAACACGACGCCGCTGATGCAAGAGATATTTGGCCGGGTGAAAACCCCACCACCAGGCTTTTCTTCAAACTGCATAGTTCAGAGTCCAGCGACCAAACTCTAACACTGTTACTATACATTGTACATTTTTATCACGAAGGTCACTGTGCTAAACAACGCTCGTGTTCTGTATGTTCTGGCCCCTATTCTACATCCAATCAATATTCAATACGTTGTTGTAGAAATGTAGAGATAAATTATGTGCATTACGAAGTCTTGATCATTGATATGTATTACATAATATATACGCCTTTTAGGAATTTCCGAAACAGTTCTACCATCCGCAGATTGCAAGGTATTTCCTTAACTTATTTTTATCCTAACCCTGAGCGGACTGTACTACGTATTGTACATAGAAGGAAAACAAAATTGTGTTTGTGTTTTATTAGGTTGGTTGGATGTCTGCTGTCAATACCATTTCTGTGAAAATGTATAGCCATTACTTTTATTGTATGATACGGTTTTATGGTACAGTAGATAGGCATCGTTGACCCGAAAAGAAGTCATATTTTTATGAGCAACAAAAAATTTGATATTGAAAAGAAAATCACATAAACCATTTTGTTTGCAAGGTTTCGCAGTAGCCTCCTTTGATGTTGTTTTTTTGTTGTTGTAAAAAACCTTTCTTTATTTCATTGACACTGACACTTTGGCAATTGTTTAGCAAGGCCTTGTGTTTCGACAGCCTTCGCTCCAGTTAACCCTTTATCTAGTTTATATTAAAACCCTATTGGTTCCGTCATAGAAATACATTTTATGCAAAGAAAATTTTCAATTTTTTGAAACATGACAGGCGAAACGAGAAATTAATTGCGCAGTATAATCATGTGTCATAGACTCGTAGTACTCGTAGTCCAATCGTAGCCTTGACAATAATATGAAATTACCCTTAGAAACGATTGCACTTTCATCGACAGACACTGAAGCGCTTTGCAGCACTCGACGTCGTTTTTTGAGTAGAGGTGGCCATAGACGATGCGTCCGTTTGGAGTGCTTCCGAATGGAGGACATCCATATAGAAGTACCTCCAAAGGAAATCTTTGAAATTTTGGAAGCCGTTGACGATACGTCCATTTGGAATGCTTCTAAATATATGGAGGCACTTGCAAATGGAAATCTTCCATTCGGAAGCACTCCAAATGGACGCGTCGTCAATGGCTACCTTTAAAGAGCTGATTGGATTATGGCTATTTAGATACAATCGTGATCTAACTACTTAAATATTTCGGTTTTTATTGTATTTCTCAAAATCTATTGGTCGAATTGGATTCAGTATTCACGAAATCTAAGTTCAGTGGAACCCTTTCGAATGAAGTCAACCGCATTTCGATCGCTTAGCCGTTCAAAAGTTACGAAGCTTTTTCATACATACAGACATACAGAGTCACAACACTATCGCGGGAAAAGTCAGAATAGCTTCATGGGACTTCAAAATGTGGATTTCTAAAAACAATATGTACTTACTTATTTTTTTTTTATTTCAATACCTTTTCAAAACAAGAAGTTAAAAACAAAATGTATTCAAGTATGATTCATAAAACATGACTATAACTATGAATAAGTATGAAATTATCAATTCTAAACCTTGCCATTATATTGACATGTCTGAGGCACCCTGTAGCGTAGACTAAAAAACTATTATAATGCGATAATATGCTCTACAGTCTTTTTCAACAACAAATAATAAAATTATATTATTGAGGTCGGTCTTATTGAACTATTTCTTAGACTATATACCGCTGTCCTGAATTAATATGCAGGTGAAATAAGTTCGGTATACTAATTAGCAGAATTAATTTATCTAAGCTAATGGACTCCGGTAAATTAAGAATGAACCTAGGTTAATTAATTCAATCTAGGTGAATTAAGTCTACGAAACCTATTCATGAGTTACGAATTTCTTGTGAACTTGTGATATTACCTATTTATTATAAGTTATGATTATGATACGATTGTTATGGTATCAATTTTATCAAAAAATATATATTTTCATGCTTTCTTACACAGAAAAAAACTTGGCACATAAGTAAAGCGCTAATATACCTAATACCAAATACATAATTTTTACTTTACAATCTCACGTTAAATAATTATCCACAGTTAGACAACGCAGAACCTTATAGAGTTTGTCCTTACATAAAGCAGAGTTTGTCCAGTCAAAATTATGTTCCATCACGGAATTTGTTGGGAGTTTATAGAATAGAGACTTATGAATATTCAAAGCAAGCGAAGGTCGGCCGATGTCCGTACAACGTTAACGATCAAGCTTAGAGTTATCATTATCTAGTAGTTTAGTACTCACCTCTATTATGCGAAGTCTTCTCTGTATTAAAAAGGTAAACCTGCAACAATAAGGATAATTATTTTTAACGATCCACAATTCTGCACTACGGAAGTTTGTGAGAACTTTTCTTATTGTTAAACAAGTGGGAAGTATTTTTAACTTATGAATGCTCCAAACAATATAAGTACATAACTTTAAGTGTCTCCGCAGGAACCCTTCAATTAAGTGGCGATATCTTAACAGTGTAATTAATTAAGTTACATATAAATTACAACATAATATATTGTCATGTTCATTGTTTCAATACAATTGATATTAATATACAGTCTCAATTAAAACAAAACTGCAATTAGAGGTATAAGTAAGTAGGGAGACATAGTAGGTACTAAAGCCTCTCTTTGATGTTTTCGAAGCGCAAAGGAGGAGGCGGAGGTACTCTAAAATTTCTACTAGGTATACTTAATTAAATTATTTCCACACATCTTTTTTCTACATGAAATGAGTTTATGCTTGACAAGAAATAACCTGATTGCTAAAGAATTATGAAACCTACTAAGTTATGAAAGCCTACCTACTCTCTTCTTAAAGACTATATAGACTCTACATTGAGTTTAAATCTATACAGTCTTCATAGTGTCTACTTACTTAGTGTATAATTTTTCTCATCCCAAGATACAAAGGAACACGTACCTATATTTTCTACTTGTGTCTGATTTCATAGATAAAAAAATTGTCAGCCAGTTTAGCAGAAGTCTTACGGGTTTCAAATCCAAGAATAGCAAAAATGTCGCGAGTCACGAAACTAATTATTCTGTGATAACGTAGTATTAATTATATAACTTTGAAAGAATAATAGTTGTATTATCAAATTGTTAGTTTGCCTGTTAAACGATGTTTGTGAAGGGCTTTTGTAATATCTTCACCTTGGCCTCTATAAAACTTTATATAAAATTGGATGCTTAAAGGAATTGTATAGAGATAGATTTACCTACAATATTTAGTTTAGCTTGGTCACTAATGATTTATTTGTCTAGTCGATAATTATAAAATATATTGATGTAGGTAACTAATTATTTATTTATACCATTATGTTTTCTTTTTGATACAAGTAGATAAGTGAGTTTATGAAGTGGTATAAGTGTAATAAATAACATAGTCTAATAATAACATAATCTATTAAGCAATATTCTAGCAAAAAAATATTTTCATACTTTCTATTTTCATTTTATTTTAACACTATAATATATATAACTAGTATAATCTTCTAGCACTTATAATATTAAGCGGGTAGCTTAATATTATAAGTGCTAGAAGATTATTAGAAAAATGGAGAACAGTAGGTAGGTAGGTATAGTTCTCACGGTTGTCGTACGTCGTCTCACGGTTTGTGACCTACATCTTTTGTAAATCGTATTTAATTGACCCTAAAAATAACTATTGCAGAACTATTTTTGTCTTATTGACGATTGCAGTTGATAATTTTTTACTTGTCCGGCGAGTGTCAAAACAATGTTAACAATGCGTGCTAATTCTTAGCAGCGTAGTGCGGACGACAAGATGGCTGACGGTGAAAGTGGCCGGTGTCCGGCCGTCCGACCGTACCGTTTATTCCGACCATACACACCTAGCGCTCAACTTGTTATTCTAGCCACTCCCAGCGATCTGCTTATGTCGCAATATCGTAAAATCCGCGAACTTGTTTTAAACACTGAATGTTGCATCCTGAATCAACGCCGACCTCGTTTATTTGGTCTTAGACTATTTCATATTAGATACTCTCTTAAACCTTATTGCACAGTATTTCTTGGAACAAAAGTAAAACTTTCTTAGAATGAGGATGTCACGGAAAGAAACAGGATTATTTCGTAAGCAACAACCCGGAAAACCTTCGCAAGTAAGAAAAAATTTAACAATTCAATGCTAACGACATGAACAAAAAGTTCTATTCGAAATTTAAATAGTGACATTGATCTGAAACAATTCAGGTCACTCGGACGATTTCTCGGACTTGCTCGCGTATCCGGAAGGCGGTTGGTTGTCTATTACGACATTTATAGGTACCAGCCACTACTTACTAATTTAATAATAGTATTATTAAATTAGTAAGTATTATTATATAGTATTATTATATTACCTACTAATTTAATAATAGTATTTATCTATCCACCATACTGCGATATTATTGAAATGACATTCACTCTTTAATTCGTTAATGATATCAAATATTTTATATTACGTATGAATTACGCAATATTTTCAGTATGTACCTTTGTTTGTATATAGGTTTGTACCGATATGTAAAGAAAAATGTGAATATGTACGTAGTTCGTCCCTACTTAACCCTGCAGGAGAGACAAAATTAATTTAATTTAAGGGGGTAAATATTACTAAACCTGTTAACTAAACCACATTACGGCGCTGCAAAGAGGATCAGCGTGATATATGCTCCAGGCCTCCTTGATATAAAAATGCAGTAAGAGAAAAAAAATCTAAAAATGTCGGTAACCTTATTACAAACGTTTATTTTATTTTAAAATGAAAATAAAATCGGTTAAAACTATAACGAAACAGATTGCCTTTGACTCCTACGCCCCATTTACATGACGCAAGTATAGGTACCTACGTAATATACGTATCTACGTAAGCGTTTTTTCTAGCTGATCCCTTTCACAATTGGAGCAATACGCGTTTGGTGGTCTCATAATCATAACCCAATCGATTCAGCCGGTCAACGTTTGAGATTAATAAAGTTCGTAGGAGCGGGCCAGTACAAAGGCGCTTTGTGATCAAATTTCTCGGTACCGGCGGCAGACGGTCGCTTCGAGCCAAATTATCATGTGCGGTTCATAAACCTCAGTTCTGTTGTAAATAAAAACATACGTTTCTTTGGACTGCCAAATATTAAAGAGATTTTCAATTAAAATAAAATGATTTATATAAATCGATTCGCCAACGAACAATTTGAGCAGCAATCCGATGATAAATCACTTTCACTCTTAGTCATTAGGTACGAGTACCTAACACGAAAGGCGTTACCGATGCGTTGCGGGCAAGGAAAAAAAGAAGAGAATATTCAAATGCTAGTAGAAGATATCTATTACTTTTTCTTTTTACTAGTTCAAGACAGGTAGAAGAGAGAAACTTTGACCTTTACCGATAAGACTGACATTGGAAGTAACTTCGATTTAGTGTCTACAATTTTGAAAGATTAGTAAGCACTTAGGCCACTTAGACAGTTAACTCTATGAAGTAGGCAAAATCATCATCGTCCATTATGTTAGAAAAAACACCAAACAACAGCCTGTCGCTGAAAATTTACCTAATTAAAATGCGAATCATTCATTTCCAATCCTCGAAATTACAGCCATTTTTAATTTTAGTAATAGGCCTCTAGAGAGTGAACTTCATTTGAATGTTAGTACCTACCTACTTAGGTATAAAATATACTGGAAGTTGGTATATATTAGGTAAAGTACTCGGGGTAAAGTTTTCCCCTCGCGTTTGTTACAATCATAAAGATGTTTAAATTATATTGGGGTTAACGTGAGTGAGTGTTTTCAGTCAAAGCTACGCAAGTAGGTGTGGAGACACGTAATTAAATCGTCTAAAATCTTGTAGCAACGCTACACATAACTTTGCAACGCGATTCCATTAAATAAATACGAATTAATTTTTTGCATTGCATTGTAAATTGCAAAGTTGGACGTAGCAAAGTTTCGTACAACTTAAGTTTAGTGCAAAAGGTAAAAACATATATTATTGGAATAGGATTCCTTCTATCCTTAGCGAGCTACGCCTTCACATTTTACAGTTGCTTCTTTCTTCTAGCCAGGAACCACTCATGTATATAAAATGCCATAAGAATCACCGTATAAAACATATTGTACTTATAGATACAATATTTGAGAAAAGAGCTTTAAGACAAACCTCTAAACTCTAAAACTACTTTGAGAATAAGCCGCCATACCATGTCGCTGACTGTCTTGGCTGTACAGTTAAATTTATCACGTAAGCTTGACAAGTTATTTTAATTAGTTTACATACATGCTTAGTTCAACATACTCCCTCAAAAACCGTAAAGTTCTACAGACGAATCTTTCAAGTAACAATAAAGCTATTAAATATACGTTTAAAAATATTAAAACTTCAATTAAACTGTAAAACCCCTATTAAAATGAAACTATATGTTATCAGTTATTTATCTTGTTTTAGTTAATTAGACCATTAAATTTCAATCAAATTGTTATAACGTACACGCATATTCGTTCTATTACTGAGGCAATTAAATTGAATTGTGAACAGTTACAATGGAGCTTAAATTTTGCAATTAATTTGGTTTGTCCTTGACACTGAACTAAAATATAAAGAACAAAGACAGTTTGATTATTCTAATATTTTCGTACTATGTCACGTAATCACGTTGCTCACGCTCGTAGAGCAACGACTTGTATCACGGTGGTAGAACAAACGTTATGGTGCGTACAGACTATGTAACAAAACATGTGTTCCCTCCTTCCCTCCTTTTTAACGGATCTATAGCTCAATATTTGTCTGCAAATTTTATAAATAACCTTAAAAACTTTAAATTAAGATAAAAAAAAATTATGCATTTCCGCACAAAAAGCAATTAGATTATGATTCCGGGCATCAATACCTATTGATTAAAGCCAAATTTATCCAGGAAATCGTGCAGCAGGATACTAAAGAATAACCTTAGTAGGTAATTTAGATAGATAAATCAATTCTTCAATAAGTACAACCAAGAAATATCCACGTTAAATTGTTTGAAGCCCGGACCGATGTAACCTAGAGATTCTAGAACTCATTTGAGAATTAATGGTTCTAAATCAGCCGGTGTCAGTTGGCGTTGAATTATGAATCATGATGGCGGCTCAAGCAATCTTGGTCAATTACTGAACTAACCTTGCCGCGGGTTCGCCAGGACGTGACGTCATTACTGTGATAGCTCAAATGCTCACTTCCTTTAATAACATGGACAGCCCATCGTTTTTTAATTACATTGATTTAAACAATCTATTTGTATCTTGGTAATACACGGATAAAAATCTTACGGTAATTTACTTAGAAGAA
Source organism: Hesperia comma (assembly GCA_905404135.1). NCBI lineage: Eukaryota > Metazoa > Arthropoda > Insecta > Lepidoptera > Hesperiidae > Hesperia > Hesperia comma. Next base: position 4,212,332 of record FR990021.1, on the reverse strand, counting down.
AAAAATTAGGTACGTCGCCCACTTGTGTATCTTAATTAATGGATATTTCCACTGGAACAGGAAAATACTTACACGGGAAAGTACCTAATGATCGGTCCGAAAATGTATACTTAGGTACCTAGCGCTATACCTACTAGGTAAGCACACCATGACTTTTACATTAGTTATTAATATTATGTACATACTCTACACATATATGTATGTGCATATAATATGTATAAATTTTTAAAGATATGGTTATAATGTCTATATCTTTGTCTTTATTTGCAGTTTTGAGAACACTATTTAAATAATGTTTTTTTTTATTCTATTAATCTCACTCGGTGCTGTCTAGACGCGAATCTCATATTTCTATATTTCAAATGTTATTAGGGTTGGTATGTCTATGTTACCGTTAAAATGCATAATAAGTTAATGCACAATGCACATTAACTAGCTAATCTGCAGATTCACTGATACGATACGTTAAAGTATAAAATTTGAATTAAAAAAGCTCTTATTTGCACTTTACCTATGTAGTTAGTCTGCACAGTAACGGATGGTACATCGTTAAATTGCGGAAGACTGGCTACCTGAGTACCAATTTGTGTTGATGTCGTGGCCACATCGTAGATTTGCTCACATCATGAAATGATCGACCATATCATGAAATGGTCGCATTTCATGAAATGGTCAACTCAGTTTGGCGTATCATTTGGCAGATCGTAAAATCGTCTACGTTTCACGAGTTGGTCATCAGCGTTTGGCCGAATCGTAAAAACGCGGAAAATAGGGAATAACTTCGAACCGTGACGTCTCCGGCGCTGCGAAAGGTGCAGCCCCTACGCCCTTGCGTAACAAAGCACAGACACCCACGCTCGCCTGCGCAGCTTCGGCTTGCTGGTCTCCTTCGTCGACCAGCCTCAGCCGCTCCGGCTCGCCCGAGTGTCTGCGTTTTGCAGGGGCTGCCCTCCCTCCGCGCCTCCGGGTTCTAAAAAACACTCTAGGGGTAGGGCATACAAGACTACGTGGAGTAGGGGTAGGCTAATTCGGTTATGTAACCAATTCGACCTACCTACACCTTGAAGAATTTGACTGAGTAGTAATGGAAATGAGTATTCATTGTTTTATATCCAAAATGTTATAGAATTTACCATATGCATGGTCGTTAGTCTGCAGATTAACTAGGAAGTCTGTAGATTAACTAGATAATGTAGGGACTCACTTATTTTTTTCCCTTTAACTGACTCAGCCAGATAATCTGCAGAATATCTCGTTAATCTGCACTCTATCTGAATCTGATTTACGCAAATTAACGGTAATAATAATAAAGGAAATACCTAATTACAACGTAAATTTTATTAAGATATTGTTACGTGTCAGGAGTATGGGGTTCGAGAAAATGCCAAAATGTACCACAAAGACTTTATTGTACTCGTAGATACACAATTACACACTGTACACAGTACACACCACAACACTATGCACGTAGGTACTCGTAAACACACTCGTCGAACACTGTATCGCTCGTAGAAATCACTTCACTTCGCACTGGTATCGCTCGTAGGTATCGCTGGTATCTTCCTGGTTTCGCTTCCGAAACTAGAATGTCTGCGGTTGGCCGATCGCTCCTTTTTATACCCCTCACGCACCATTCATGGCAATCGAGAACATTCCCGCGAAGTCCGGACCCGCGTCGAAATAAAGTTCTAGAACGTTCCTTGCAACCGACTTTCGCCCGTATCACTATTGCCGTAATGGTCGAAGCGTCGTGCGTCCTTTTGAGAGAGCCGCGCTCCTATTGTTTCCATTGTTGCGCGACATGTTTATGGCCCCTATTGTTTATTGTTTTCGGCGTAGCGAAGTCGATGCGCCAGGGTTGTCACATTGCCCCCCTCTTAGTCATGCTCGTCCCGAGCATTATTCGATCCATGAAATGGTGCCAATCTGTCCACGTGCACGATCTTCGGCTTCCTTCTGTCCCCCTGTCTGATTCGGTAGGTCACGTCATTAATCCTCGTGACAACTGTGTAAGGGCCTTCCCATCGTGCTTGTAGTTTCGGAGACTTCCCTTTCTTCCGCAGTGGATTGTGCAACCATACAGAATCTCCCTCCTTGAAACCATGTTTCCGAGCATCGCGATCGTAGCGGGTTTTCATCTTTTCGCTGGTCTTCAAACATTGCTCTCTTACAAGATCATGTGTCTCGTCCAATTGTTTCCGTAAGTCCGCGATGTATTCAACGGTTGGTTTCGGGGCATCTGGCGGTGTTCCGGTAAGCAAATCCAACGGCAGACGCATTTCTCTTCCGAAGTTAACTTTAGCCGGTGTAAATCCCGTAGACTCGTGTATGGCAGACCGATATGACATCAGGAACAGAGGAATGTACCGATCCCAGTCTCGCTGATGTTCCTCGACGACCTTGGCCAAGTGATTTTCCAACGTTTGGTTGAATCTCTCCACCATGCCGTCAGATTGAGGATGCGCCGGTGTGGTACGTGTCTTATTTATTCCCAAAAGTTCACACATCTCCTGGAATAACGTCGACTCGAAGTTCCTGCCTTGGTCGCTGTGTAACTCCAATGGTACACCAAAGCGGCATACTACCTCCTGGACAAGTTTCTTGGCCACGGTCTTCGCCTCTTGGTTCGGAGTTGCAAACGCTTCCGGCCATTTACTGAAGTAGTCTTGAACCACTATGATGAATCTATTCCCGTCTTCCGTCTGAGGGAATGGCCCAGCAACGTCTATGGCGATTCTTTCCCAAGGGGCTCCGACGTTGTACAGCTGTAGTTTCCCTTTCGATCTAGTGCGGGGCCCTTTTACTGAAGCGCACACTGTACACTTTCTGCACCAATCTTCAACGTCCTCTCGACACCGCACCCAATAAAAGCGTTCTCGTATCTTTACGAGGGTCTTCTTGATGCCGAGGTGCCCACCAGAAGTGCCATCATGTACAAGCTTCAGCAAATCAGCCACTTTACTCCTGGGGATAACCATTTGCAGGGTTCTTTCCTTTCCGTTGAGTGATTCCCAGCTCCGGTAAAGCACGCCATTCTCTAGTGTAAGGCTGTCCCACTGAGCCCAGTATGCCTTAGTCGTCGCGCTTGATGTTGACACGTCACTCCACAGGGGCCTCTGTCCTTTGGTTTTCCATTCCATGATCAAGCTGAGGTCTTTGTCTTCCTTCTGAGCTTGGCTTACTTGCTCCGTTCCCCAAGACTCGTCTAGGTCCTGCATCCTTATCACCCTGACCTCTTCTTTGGCCTCATGCTTGATGCAATGTCGACATTCTTCGGAGCATGGGCGTCGTGACAGGGCGTCGGCATTCTTCGGCTTAGGCGCCTTCGGGATCTTCGTAGGAGGCTTGGCGGTCTTCGTTGTGGCGGGAGCGGCGGCGGCGGCTATTAGCTCCTGGGTGTCGACTTGGGTAGCCAACGAGATCTTCGTAGAAGGCTTCGCGGTCTTCTTAGCGGCGGCAGCGGCGGCGGCGGCTTCTAGCTCCTGGGTGTCGACTTGGGTAGCTGTCGAGGTCTTCGTAGGAGGCTTGGCAGTCTTCTTAGCGGCGGCGGCGGCTTCTAGCTCCGGCACTTGCGTAGTCCTCCATACCGATTTCGGTTGTTTCCGTGCCCGGCAGCTAAGCCTAATATGACCTCGTTCACCGCATCCGTAGCAGATAGGCCCAGTACGAGGTTGAATCGTCGCTACGACTTCGCGCACCTTATAACCTTTACAGTCACTTCGTACCGCTTCTACTTCAAGGGCGTGCGCTAAAGCTGCTTCCAATGTTGCGTGGTGCCCCAAGCGCACCGTTGCTCTCACTTCGGGATCCCGTATTCCGCTGACAAACGCCTCTAATACTTTGTCTTCTACCGGTGTGGAACTCGAAGCATAGGCTCGACGTACGAGGCGCTCGATCTCCGTAGCCCATTGCTGCAGTCCTTCGCTCGACTTCTGTACTCGGTCTTTAAGTTGCGCGCGGTACACGTGCTCGAGATGCTTTTCCCCGTATCGAGCTTCCAAGGCCTTAAATAGCGACTCCAAGGTGCGTCGCTCGGCGGGCAGGTTCTCAAGCACAAGCAGTGCCTCTCCTCGTAGCGCTAGGGTGAGTGCCGCCAACGAGTGCTCGTCCTCCCAGCCATTCCCATTTGCAACTACCTCGAACTGATGCTTGAACGCAGTCCACGAGGTCGTGCCGTCGAAACTTGGGACCTTAAATTTCGGAGCCACAGGACTTGAACTGGTTGCTGCCATACCCAAAACCCTTATTTTCTGCAGCTTTTTGTCTAACTCCACCAGCCTAGTTTCGTGGGAGTTGAGTAACGCGTCATGGTTTTTGAGGGCTTGGTCGTGCTCGGATGTACGCGACTTTACCAGTTCCAGGTCTTCCTTTACGACGTTCAGTTCTCCCTGGAAACCATCCAGCTTTGCATCGATTGTCCCCAGTTTACTTTCCAGGCCCTCCATGGCTTCCCGTTGGCTCCGCTGTATGGCTTCGCGCTGGCTCTCAATGGCTTCGCGCTGACTCTTCATGTCTTCACGCAGGCTCTCCAGTTTACTATCTAGGCTCTGCTGTATAGCGGCTAATAAAGAGGCCATATCGAATGCACTCGGTGTCGGTACTGATGCAGCTGATGTAGTCGGTGGTCCAGCGGTGGTCTCCGTTTCCATACGGTCACGCCCCGGCGACTCCATCCGCGCGGCATCCAATGCCGTCTGCCGTCGCGTACGAATCCCTTCTTCACTTTGAGGTACAACAGGCATTCCGCTTCTGTCACCAATTGTTACGTGTCAGGAGTATGGGGTTCGAGAAAATGCCAAAATGTACCACAAAGACTTTATTGTACTCGTAGATACACAATTACACACTGTACACAGTACACACCACAACACTATGCACGTAGGTACTCGTAAACACACTCGTCGAACACTGTATCGCTCGTAGAAATCACTTCACTTCGCACTGGTATCGCTCGTAGGTATCGCTGGTATCTTCCTGGTTTCGCTTCCGAAACTAGAATGTCTGCGGTTGGCCGATCGCTCCTTTTTATACCCCTCACGCACCATTCATGGCAATCGAGAACATTCCCGCGAAGTCCGGACCCGCGTCGAAATAAAGTTCTAGAACGTTCCTTGCAACCGACTTTCGCCCGTATCACTATTGCCGTAATGGTCGAAGCGTCGTGCGTCCTTTTGAGAGAGCCGCGCTCCTATTGTTTCCATTGTTGCGCGACATGTTTATGGCCCCTATTGTTTATTGTTTTCGGCGTAGCGAAGTCGATGCGCCAGGGTTGTCACAATATAGTCGAGACGCCTGTTTCAATTTCGCATAATGCACCCTCTAAAGTTAATTAATTAATTAAATTAAATTTATTAAGTAATCATAGTAAGTACATACTACCCTAGCAGTTTACTTTAGTGATATCTGATCAGTAATTTCATTTATTTGTTATCTGTCGAGATATTACGTGCTTCATTATACAGATCTCTCCAACGCGCCACGTCACTCGAGAAATCCGACCACATTGCGAAAATGAAAACAATGAATGTTCTCATGAGATGTAGGTGTTTCAGTATACATCAATAATATTTACATATTGTAGCTATCGACAGGTAAATTCAATGGTCCAGCTTATCAGCTGATAGTCAATGTTTCTCCCAAAAAGATATGCAACATGTTTGTTTAGTAAACTCGTGTAGAATAAACACTTTGTAATGGCGTTGAGGGCGTAAAAACATACTTAAGCATACTATTGTGTGGTCGATGCAGTAGTAACTTGTAACACTATAACGTACCGATTTGTCCCCTAGCAATATTGCACCACAATGCATCATGCGGAAAAGCTTTACGTACACGAAATATTTATGTAAGTACATATATTGAAAACTAAGCTATATTACAATGCACTGAAAATACATGTTGAGCAAATTAATTAAGTTACAACGACAGATGTCGCCAGATTGTAGTGCATCACTATAGAATGTCACAAATGTCAAGTGATCGAAATCGTACAAAAAAGTAACCGGATAACCCTTTGACCTCAGATTATAGAACCAAAAGGCAGATGTAGTCGTTCTAGTATAAAGTGAAGCTACCAAAGCAAATACAAAATAAAAAGCTAATACAATCTCGTGTCAGTACTAAGGAATGCGTCAAATAGCATAAACGTCGCAAATGTCAAATTTTTTAATATAATTTTATCAGCTAAAAATGCCGTCTTGCATTTTTAAACTCTGTAAAAGTTGTTCGCAAAATCAAAGAAAAGGATATGGAATGTCTTTTCACAGGTAACTCTTCATTATTTTATTATTTATTTATAATAATATTTTTGCGGTCCGCTCGGAACACAAAACCTCGACAATCATTCGTTTCTATAACATCTTTATATGAAAATCGGTTACCCTAAATTTGGGGAAATATGCATGGGCTATTTGAGCACTGGTCGATTTATAACAAAAAAAATATATTTTAAAAGTAAATAGTTTTATTTATTTAAACCTAAAAATCAGGAAATACAGCCAATAAAATTAGCATTTTAACATAGGCAAACCGAGTTAATTGAAAATGTCACGTTTGCCCACGATAAATGTATGATGAATATTATATAATATTTTAGTTTCTGTTTAGCCACTAAAATGATTTCAATTAAAATGTTTGCAGATTACCGACGGATGCTATAACAAGAGAAAAAATGGGTTCATATTATTCGGAAGCGCAGGCAAGATATTAATTGGCTGCCATTCAAATTTTGCGTGATTTGCTCATTACATTTAGTGAGGGTGACGTGTATCTCAATAAAAAAGGACGTTGGTTGATTAAAAAGCATCAAAACCGAATTTTTGTTATAATAAATATGTTATTATTGATATTTTGATGTTTTTTATTAAAAACATCTACCCAAAGAAAATATCCATAGGTTAATTAAAACAATTAAAAATATTTAAAAAAACAACTTATTAAATTCAATATAATATTAAAATGACATTTACATATATTATAATGTACTTTTTGATACCTAGTGATATAATTAAAATCAATTATTATTATTACATTTCATAAAACTTTAATTTTTTGTCTGTCTCTTTAAAGTTTTGTTTGTGCATTTGTTCCGCCTAATCACAGGAACAGCTTAACAAATTTAGATGCAGTTTTCACTGGCGCATGGCGTATTCTAATGAGCGTGGGTTAACATTTAGTGTTTGTTTTATTTGAAGCGGTTCAGAAATAAAAAAAATCACGTCAATTAAAAAAAATACCATCCCTCATATTTTATCGATTATGGGCTTACGGGACTGGAAACAAGGTCGTTCAGTAGTAAGTAATAAATAATTTGCCATAATTTGCCAATTGAATTGTGCATAATGTTTTAAGTTAGTAATATGGCGATCAATGTTTACAAAATTGCGGGAGATTATGACTTTTCATTTGGCAACCTCACACACACAAAGAATTACGTATCCATACGGTGCACCGCTAGTTGACATTAAGGTTGTCATGCACACATAGCGAAAAAGTGACTTCACTTTATTCGTTGCTTTTCTTTGCGAATGTTACATCTGCCTTTTGGTTCTATAATCTGAGCCTTTGACCCGCGCGGTCCGCGCCGTATTATGCTCGGCGCTCGGCACTCGGCATTCGGCGATAAGTGCGCGGACATCGAGACAAAGTCGAGGCCGTTAACCCCGGCTATCAGCTGACGATATCGCTGCTGCGGGAGAATTATCTTTCATGCCGTATTTCGGTCGTTATACCGTGGCCGCGCCGCCCTTTACACCACGAACACCCTACGCTAGCTTGATTAGTAAGCATTAGTGAGTATTACGTCTGCTTCGATCGGTTCAAAGGTTAATTATCTCATACTTCTCAGTCTTCTCCGACTGGTATATAAAGCTGAAGAGTTTGTTTGTTTGTTTAATCTCAGAAACTACTGGTTTGTTTTGAACAATTCTTTTTGTGTTGGATAGTTAGAGCCTTTCTCAATAAATCGTTATTGAGAAAGGCTATAGCTATAGGCTTTATACCATAATGTTACGACCAATAGGATCGGAGCAACAAGTCGCCCGAAGAGAAGCAAGGGCATTTACTAGTTTTTAATAAACACTCGCGCTCATATCCATAACCTGTGTCGCGCACGGCAGGTCAGAACACACCAAACAGGGATAAGCACTAAGACACGGAAAAAAGTCTGCCCCTACCGGGAATCGAACTTATTAATCGTAGCAGTAACTACCAAATTAGTTATACGGGGTCATTATGTATGTTTAAGTAAATTGAACATCAAACGTAGTGTGTTTTACTACCGCAGACTGTAACCTAATGTGACTACTTACTTACCATCAGATGGGATTTTGTTATTAACGTAGAATATGAAAAAACATTAAAATTCTAACCGATGCGATAGTGCAACTTTAAAAAGGTGGTAGAGCCTAGAGTTCGCCCGTAACTGCATTTCCTTTTTTTTTTTTTTATGGAATTAAGATAGCAAACGAGCATGCAGTACCACCCTTCCCCTGCCGCCCATAACAACAGCTGTGACCGACCTAGAACTAGACTGAAAGGGACTAGGATGGTTAGTCCAGTTAGTAGATGGTGTTAGAATATTAGTTGGTTAGTTTGTTAATAAGTGCGAGGACAGGGTATGTTAGTGATAATTAGTCCTGTTAGTTAATGTTAGTAATAGTCCAGTTAGTTATTGTTAGTATGAGTCTTGTTCCAATTCGGTCACAGATGCGTTGCTACCCCTGAGGTCTGAGACCACCGCCCGCCAAGGTACTCAGTACCATTCCTACCGTCATAATAATTGTTTTTAAGAGCAATTGTGTTCCGGATAGGAAGGTGTGGAGCCGGTTCACTTTTTTAGAGGCGACCATCTTAGTCCTCAGGGGTAATAACGCATCTGTGACCGAATTGGAACAAGACTCACACTAATCATTACTAACTGGACAATACTAATATTAACTAAAAGGACTAACTATCACTAACAGTCCCTGTCCTCACACATATTAACAAACTAACCAACTGACATTCTAACACCATCTACTAATTGGACTAACCACCCTAGTCCCTAAATTGGGTCTTGTTCTAAGTCGGTCACAATTGCCATGGGCGGCAGCGGAAGGGTGTTGCTGCATGCTCGTTTGCTACCTTAATTCAATAAAAAAAACTTAAACCGATTAACTTTTAACGGTTAATTTTAGCTGGCCTCAACATACCGGCATGCACACTGCCGTATTATACCGTCGGGATTAACCTTTAGCCTTCAACTACAGACAGATTACCTTGCAATTTTCAATACACGCAGTAATCCTGGACGATAGACGAAGGCAGAATTGTGGGGTTCATAACTTACCTATTAAGAGATATACATGCTTATTAATTTTATTATTCTGAGTCAGGTTGCGATGATGATGAAATGATCACGATGAGCATAATATACAGAGATAGAGTCACATGCAGGTTTATTGATCCCTTTCCTCAAGTGAATAATACCTACATAATTAATACTTACTTAATATATGCCATAACTTGTAAATCCACCTCAATTATAGGTATACAATTGGATCAAATTTTTATTTTGCATTCTGAACTCTACCATATAGGCACCTTACTTCGTTATTCATTTCATTCTTTCATTAATGCAAATCAATTTGTTACCTGAAAAGTACATAATAGATAAGGTACCTTCACTACATAGTATAAAACAAAGTCGCTATTTTTGTCCGTCTGTTTGTTTGTCTGTTTGTTTTGTCTGTATGCTTAAATCTTTAAAATTACGCAACGGATTTTGATGCAGTTTTTTGTAATAGGTAGAGTGATTCAAGAGGAAGGTTTTTATGTATAATACATGCATATATTCCCACGAGAACGGGATCCACGCGGGTGAAACCGCGGGCGGGCCGCTAGTTTAATAATAGTTCTTACTTAATGTCATTATTGTTTTTTGTTGAGATCCCTTCAGACTTCGCAGATAATTAACTCACTTTAGTCTTATAAATTACATAATATACCTACTTACCTACTTGTTATAATCGGTTTACTAGCACATAACTATGGCGTATACATAATTGAAATAAACATTTAATTTTTTATAATTTAGCCACTATATTTTCAAATGACTAAATGGCATAATTACTATGGTAGAGTCATCAAAAGTATAGTCCAGGCTCCTGCGACAAGTTACACTGACAAATCAACAGAACTGTCGTAACTGACACTTAAGATTGAGTACAGTGCGCCCAACTTATCTCTGAAATGGCAAAAATTGGAACTAACGAAAAGTCATTCATAAGTACGTTGTGGTCATTCATCTGTCAGTTACTAGTGTGCAATGATTGGTCAAATGAATGTCAAATGCGTCCGACAGCGCCTCTTTCGTTTCATTCTTAAGTTGGGTTTACTATACATCGTACGTGTCATGTATGTTAATGGCCTTCGAGTATCGATATTCGTTACAAACATCGTCAACATGGCTCGGCTCGCGAGCGTCCGCGCAGGTACGCGCTGCGGCCGTGCGAGCGCAAATATCGCGACCTACTTCGCACAGCCGCCTCCGCGCGTGGTATCGCACTGCTAAAAATAGACGAAATATTGAGAAAGCCGCGACACCCAACATATCGCTTTGTTCCAACACTGTTTGTATCGATCTTTTTTCCGATGAAAAACATCGGAATCGCTGATGTCTTGTAGGTATGGTTATTAATACATTCACGACATTGTTCGTCCCACACTAATTGACTCTACATTGAATTATTCTATTTTGAAATTCAGTTTTGCTCGCGCAAAATTGTGTCGTAAACTGACGATGGTAGGAAGGTATGTCCATTAAAAACTTGGCAAAGTGATCCATTACTATGGGTAAACGACATACTATGAAATTTCTTATATAGGTAGTTTAATTAGTTTTCATTGATAAGTATCTTCGCAAAAAAAAATTGTTCGGCCTCTATCCGATGCGACAACGTGTCAACGGTCGACACCGACAATATCGTAATTTACTCAAGTGAGCACTCGTTGTGCACGATTTAAAAACTCGTCCTCGTAGGCCTTGAAGCACTTGGCAACATGCCATACCAATACAGACAAAGTAAGTAGAAAATGTTTTGAATATCACTCAAACAAACTTCCTAATTAACTCCTAGGGTAAGTGCTCCAGTGAATGAACATTTAAGCATCTAGTGAACTTTAAAAAATAATTACTATATGTTCCCTCTAATGCATACAGCCCATAGCTAGTTTTTGGTGTAAAGAATACATTCAAAAATAAGATTTAGGTTCGTTTTACCATATGTGATTAACAGTCTTTTAGATATTTAGCGATAAACAGAAAAATCCCCAAAAACCCAGTGAATGAACGAAATTTTCTAGTGAATGAACACAAATAAATCCAGTGAATGAACATATTTTTTCTTTATTAATTACGTCACAAAAAGCTTCCAGCAGACTACCGAGTGGTGGTTGAGGCTCCTCTTGGATCTTCTGACCACTGCTTGGTAAGGACAACTGTGCCCTTGATGCATAAAAAGGGCTCTCGTCCGTCTGGAACGCATCAAGTCTGGCACTATAACTCAGCAGATTGACTGGGGACTCGAATATGTGCGCTGATTCAGCAGTCGATGTGATCCGACAGGGTATGGAATGTTTTACTCCTAACTCTGTCGTATCTGTTGGTGGTTAAAACCGGCCCTGGTACAGTGGTTCATATATTGCAGCATTTCACCGCAAGCGTGCCGCATACCAGGCCTGGGCATCAGCGTACTCTTCGAAGAATCCATCTGCCTCCGAGCTTAAGAGAAGGCTCAACGCTGCCTCCCGGTCGGCTAAGAAGCAAATGTTCAGGGCGAAGGCCCAATTCATCGTCAGAATTGGCGAGCGACTAGTCGGGACCTACGGGAGTCGAGAATTCTGGTCGCTGGCTAAGGCTGTCGAGGGCAACTTCTGTCGGTCTTCTCTTCCGCCACTGCTATTATCACATAAATCTGTTGTCCATACGGCAAAGGGGAAAGCCGAACTTCTTGATACCCTCTTTGCCGCCAACTCAACCTTGGATGATGGAGGGACCATAGTGCCTAACATCCCGCGGCGTGAGAGCTCGTTGAACGATAAAAGATATACTTTTTACTTAAAAATCGGTCAGACGAGCTCTACTGTCCCTCGATACCAAGAAGTCGAGTGGACCAGATGGCATTCCTGCAGTGGTGCTTAAGGCGTGTGCTCCTGAATTGACTCCAGTCTTAACGCGCCTATATATTCACGCTATCCTACACCACTGGAATAGTGCCGTCTTCGTGGAAAGTAGCCCTAGTTCATCCTATCCCCAAAAAGGGCGATCTTATTAAGCCGGCCAATTACAGGCCTTTAGCGATAACTTCCGTGCTTGCTGAGGTAATGGAGCGTATTATAAATGCAGCTCCTAGGATATCTAGAGGATCGCCAGCTGATCAGTGACCGGCAGAACAGGTTTCATCACGGCCGTTCAGCTAGCGATCTTTTAGCATATCTTACTCGCTGGTGGGCTCAGGCCCTTGATAGCAGCGGGGAAGCATTGGCGGTCAGCCTGGATATCGCCAAGGTCTTCAACCGGGTCTGGCAAAGTGCTCTTCTCGCGAAGCTTCCATCTTACGGTCTCCATGAGAGGTTATGCAATTGGGTAGCCAGCATTCTATCCGAGCAATATATAAAGGTCGTAGTTGACGGTAGTTGCTCAGATATGAAACCTATAAACGCTGGTTTTCTCCAAGGGTCTGTACTGTGTCCTACTCTGTTCATTCTGCATATTAATGACATGCTGGAGCATGTAAACGGCATTCATTGCTATGCGGATGACAGCACGGGAGATGTATGTTACATAGGCCGTAAAAACTCCTCTCAGTCTCATGTGGAGGATTGCAGAATCAAACATGTATCTGAAGTCGAGAACTTTCTGGAGCAAGTCTCGGAATGGGGACGACTCAATTTGTGTAAGGTAGAACCAGAGTGGTCCAAGTGACTTTTTGCATTGACCCCCGATTTTGGCATAAAGATCTCCAAAACTCAATATTCTTTTATTCCACTTTGATCCAATTGCAGTTCAGTTGCAGAATTGCAATTCAAAAACATTGTCTAGGGCAATTGGATCAAAGTGGAATAAAAGAATATTGAGTTTTGGAGATCTTTTTGCCAAAATCGGGGGTCAATGCAAAAAGTCACTTGGACCACTCTGGTTCTACCTTACACATTTATTTATTTATTTAACACTTTGTTGTTTGTACACCAAAATTTAGTTGAGTTGAACCCCACGAAGACAAAAAATTTACGCGTTTTCCGCTAAGAAAACCTCGTTTGTCATGGCGGCTCAATTCCAGGGTACCGCGCTCACCGTTAGTAAAAGTGTTGGGATTTTGGGTGTTGACATTTCGAGTGACGTGCAGTATCGGTGTCACCTGGAAGCTAAAGTCAAAATTGGCCTCAAAAAGCTTGGCGTCCTGAACCGGGCGAAGCAGTACTTTACTGCGAAGGACCCACTGATGCTTTATAAAGCTCAGGTCAGGCTTCACTTAGCTCATCTGCTTTAACGTCAGCCCTTCAGGCTATAAAAAGAAACGAAAACTATTACTTGGATATAATTAAAAATGTTTGTTCATTCACTGGATTTCAAAAACCAATAAATGAACATGCCTGTCCCAATACTAGCCCAAGGGTTAGAAATCCATTCATAAAGTAACTCCCAAAAGACAGGCCTTATAGCATTAAAATATATTATATTATTTAATAAAAACTGAATTTGACGATGACCCAGTGAATGAACGGCCGTTCATTCATTGGGTTTCAGACGATTTTTGGTTCCAATGCTGGGACACGTAATAATTTAATATAATTGGCTAAAATCTCAACTTAATCGATTTGAAATACAATATTAAACAATTCTATTTTATCATTACACAACTAACTTCACGAAAATACTGCAGTTATTGTTACAATCTCAAATCAAACACGAGTCATCATACCTGACTCGTAAATTCTGGCTCGAACAAATTCTCAGTTTCTTATAACCGACCACTTTAGACGTTCGTCATTTTGAAATGAACAATGTCATTAGGATTGAATGTTGCTATTAGTGTAGGAGATAGAGTTGCAATAATGAAAAAAAATACTCCGTTTCGTAGAAACGCCCTAATTTCTTATTTTTTGGGAAAAACTGCGTTTTGTTCATTCACTGGGGGGTGTTCATTCACTGGAGCACTTACCCTAATTGGTATACAAGAGTTGGTTGTCCATTCCAATTCCTTCTGACATCGCATCAAATAATTTGCACTCAATAAAGTTTGAACAGTCAGCGACCCTTTTTATATCCAGGTGTTCAACGAACTGATCGAGAAACAACGAAATAAAGCAGCGTATCGGCACTTCCGCGTAACAACGTAACGTCTTTATCAAGATAAAATGGTGACATTGAAAAACGCTAACGCTGTAACTACTTCCTTTTGCCACAAGCGCCTTCGCACCGAGTCATCGAGCAGTTTGTGTTCTCGTAATTTTGTGTACCTATTTACACCGCACTGATAATAAAGAAGGTTACGATGTGCCGTGGGTACATTGGGGGCGCCATCGAATAACTAACGGTACACGTCATTCCGACGACAACTCGCAGCTTGGTCAAACAAAAAAGGAGGTAATCGCAAGCAATTTAAATTAACTTATAGAAAATAGGCTGTACAAAAGCACGGCACCGCAATCCGGTTTCCTTCCACGTATGCGATCTCGCTCGTAAGTCTCGGTATTTTACCTCGCGAGAATTGGAGGAGCGACGCTGCCAGCTAACTCGACACGACGATGTATTGCCAGCAGCCAGCACAACACTCAGGAACCACTCACAAGTCACACAACACCTGTTTCTGTCACTTCCTAACCTTCCAACACTGACTGCCGTGGGGCCTTTGTTAAGTTTTTGCTGATGTCTATAGTTGTTCGCAGGGAACACACGTATCAAAAGTCGGATGTTATCACTGACGACTAACGACACATGCGCTCACGAATACGACTCGCGATAGACTGCTCTATAGAGATAGAGTAGAGCCGGAGCGGAGCGAGAATCGGCCAACTGGATTGGACCTGGGAGGGAAGGGGGGCTTCGCATCGAGGTCTCGTTCGCTCTCGTATCGCGAGGCTCACGTAATCACGTCCAGACAGAGTAGGGGGCGCGAGAGCGACCGATAGGTTCCGAATCGAGCCGAGGAGCACCCGCTAATCCCGCTATCATCGTCGTTCGTTAGAACTACGGTACCGAGACACGGAGGGCGTGACGTTATCGGTAACGTACGTGCATCGGCCGCCATCCCTCGGCCTACCTCAGCTCTCAGCTTTGTGTACGTCACTGGACAACAACGAAGATGCATGGACTCGTGATCGTTAAAACGTATATAAAGCTACATATAAAGTGAAAATATGAAAAATTACATCTGTTTTCAATTCAATTTCCAAACCACTAAACACTCTAGCAGACTCTACATTTTAGCTGTCGTTGAACTTATTTAGACTTATTTTGATTACTTTAATTGCCATAACATTTCTTTTTACAAAAAAGTTGAGGCATAAGTTTGATTTTCTAGATCTTTGGTAGAATCTACTTCAAGGAAAAATGTGACCAAGCAAAGAGCTTAGTTTAATAGAGCTTTGAAACTTATTTCGTAGAATCTACGACTTTTTCTGTACCTACTTAACCTACTTTATATAAGTTTCGGTACCTACTCTATAAATGAGTATGTAGCACTCACCGTCCATTGCTGCCTATAAATGAAACAATTTTTTTCAAGTACCTAATTAAAGATATTCTTTCTTTGTTCGCAGTTTATCTGAATATTTCATTGTTACCAAGACTACGACTTCCATTTGAATGGCGAACATTTTTAACGTTCATAAATAAATTTTATGAATTTTGTCTTGTCTGTGAGTCTGCGAGTGCGACTAATAATTAATTGTCTTTGTTCTTTTGCCGTATTGTTACTAATAACAATCTATAATCCTACACAAACGGCCACTTATCAATTCCATTTAACGTCAGTTAATAAAAAGACTCGATTACATTGAGATACTATGTACTAAACTCAATACTTGATTAAAATATTTTCCCAACATGGCATTTTGTAGCGTCATATACCTACCAATAATAATGACGTTACTCGCGGACAATTCTAAAGGTATTTCAACGACAACTTTAATTAACCGTAGTAACCTTTTTTATAACTATTGCGTAGTAATTAATATCTCCGTCAATAAAGGTATTGCTGCAAACGCTGCAAATTGCAAACCTATTGATAGTATCTTTTACATTCAGTCTTGTCTTCATTATCTTGAATTGTATTGTATCATCACTCAGGCCATTGCGTACGCCGATCACTATAGCGTTAAAAATCCGTTATGTATAAAGCAATTTGCATCAAACAAAAACTTGAACATAGAGGAAATTTCTCCGCGGGCAAAGTTTTTGCTTAGCTGCTCACGGTTGGATCGCGTTCCGCAAGGCGACCTGCGTTTAATTTAGCGTGCGCGTGAAAAAGACAGTTAATAATTCAAATAGCTTCATCTCGCTCTGATGGCTGCGCCTGAAATTGAAATGCTTGAATGGTTTCATAGCGTCTCTGCTACTCGAGCTCGCGATACTTACAGATTCTCTCGACTTTCTTTGTCAGCGCGAGTTCGCACAACTTTCCGAGTCATTGTTCTCTGCGTTACACTTGTGGGAACTTTTGTTTTTGTTTTGCTTCTGTGATTTTCTAAAACATGTGCGACGCCGACGGCTCCATTGTGTATCAATTTTATAAGGTTATAGGTATTAGGAAACGTTTTTGTTATGGTTTTACGTGCACGCGAAATATAAATAAAGCGATACTCTACATTATTTCTCATTTAACTCTACATTTTATAGGTAGAGTTTAGTCAATTTTTTAGCAGTAGATAATAAAACCGCGTTGGGTAGGTTGTATCTAGGTTGCTTGATCAAAATAATTATGAATGTAAAGAATAAGAACACGAATTTATTGGTTCCTCTACTTAAAATGCCCAAATGTAAGTACAAGATTAATAATGACACATATTAATCTTGGCTATTTTATGTCATTGACTGAGGTAGAGTCGATTTAATAATCCTTATAATACTTTCTTTTCATAATATTTTTCGCGTAAAATATTTTCAAAGATACTACATTTAAACAACTACAGCTTTTTCAAAATATAGTATACGCACTAGATGAACTAGATACTCGGTATGTAGTATGTACCTTCGAACAAAATTACACTTCACGATAAAATATAAAGTAATCTACAGAGATACAGATAGCACACGTTCTAGCAGTATAAAATATGTACTTCAAGTTCCTCTATCTGGTTTTCCTCATCAGGTGAAAATCTGAAATGGAGAGAACATAAATACATTGTAGCCAAAATTGTAATTCTAGCTCTTCCTCGATTCACTCAGCGACTTATTGTGTTCTGATCGTCGAGATTTTGAGAGGTACTACTACTACCTAGTTTCTCCCTTTATTCTTCCTTCTCCCTTGACCTCCAACGCTCCGGTGATGCCTATTTACGACCATGGGTGACGGTAAGCTACTGTTCGGTCATTTGTCTGTTAGTTACATAAAAAGTTAGTTTATTTTTCAGGTATTGGAAATTGGAAACGGCCGGTTTGTATATTATACCTACCTGACTTTTTCCGGAAACACAAAAATTACAAATGCCTATAAGCATTTCTTTTGACAATAATGCCTACAAAAACTTCAGATGATGATAAAACAATTACCTAGTAAAAATACGCAGAGTATTAGATTAGATAGTATCTAAACCAATATGTAAAGAGTATAATTATGACAATTATTACAGTCAGTATTGATCGTTTTACCATTGATTGCCCAAAAATCATTCTCTTATTTATACTTCCCATTAGAGATGTAGAACTCGAAAATGATTACAACATTTACAAATAGTTTACGTGCAAGTAGGGTTGTTCACTTTATTTGAAAATACAGAATTTCTCTACATTGGTTCGTATGTTTTTCAGAATTATTTCATTATTGATTTGATATAGGTTATTACTATTCAGGACTCTGATAAAATTATATCTAGTGGTTGATGACACTCGGAGTATATTCCATCACTTTTTCACTTCGAATTAATTTATGGAGAAGTAAGTGGCATGCCCTTGTGTTGAAAGTATCTTGTCGCCAGAAGGCCTTCGATTTACCAATTGCTTTCTAACAATAATAAGCGACATCGATTGTCTAACATGCCCACCGCCACAAGGTAAGCCTCAAGAGTTTTAAATTTTTTAGCGGTCACTAAACAACTCACTAAATTACTTTCAAATTTTTATGTAAAATGGTATAAATTTTAACCTTTTAAACATGTGGCAAATATTAATGGTATTGGTTGTCCATCAATCACTTATGTTGACCTTTGAATATCATATCAATACACCAATCAATCAATAGGTATATCGGCTCGAAAATCTTTCATTTGAATTTCAACTCTACGGAAAACATAAATTACGACAACAAGGTATTCATATTGATTTATGAAGGACTTTAAAAGAACTTTTATGTAAAGATTTGTTACCGAACTTTCACCGAAATCTGATATAGAGATTTTTATTTAAAAAAATCTGTTGGCAACCCTACGAATGAGTGCTGAATGACGAGGCGCAGGCGCACCACAAACAGAATAATACAGCTTTGTACGACTGTTTTTCTCGCGAGTAAATTGTTAGACGTTTTTATCAGCATTTGGGGGCATTGATCCCGACGTGATATACAAAAAGCGAAAAGTAAAGAATAAAAAAGTGAACCTATTCGTTATTCTTTAAAAAATGTAAAATGCACCTCGGGGCTCTTTCTGAAATGTTTTAGATTTAGTACGCGAACACTAAAGAGCTTAACTATATTTTATATTGACACTGATTGTCTGGGCAAAACTGAAATGAAGTTTGCTTAGCCACTTACAATGCGATTCGTAAAAACTTTTTTGAGGCAACCTTTATTTTGACGTTAAACTGCAGCACTGAGGATTTTTTTATTTAGCTAGACTAAGCTTAGACTTAGCTTGACCTGATCCGAGGTGGCGATGAAATCCAAGATGAAGTACGCATTAATCAAAAAAGACTATTCACTCTCCTCTTGAAGACTCACACATCTTATATTATAAGAGGAAACACCGACGCAGGCGAGCTATTCCAGTTCTTCGCGGTACGCACAATGAACGAAGACGAAAATCTCGTCGTTTGGATCGGTAGGTATGATATTCACGACAATGATTCACATGATCCATACTCATTGGACAAACTGTCGAGTATAAAGGCTTTTGCAGAAAAGCGAAGTCCATACAACTCGTGCTACTTACCCAGAGAAGATTCATAGAGCCACCCACGCTACACAAATTGGGTCAAGCAGATATATTATTTCCTTAGTCATCTCTAACAGTCAATAGCAGGGCCAAGAACTGTGACAGGTTTAGTGGCCTCGCCATCCATAAAGGTCAATAAAATCACGACGATACCCGGTACTTATAGATCACTAAAAGAAGTCACATTAGGCGCTACAAACCTCCTCCAATCTTCCTACCTATTTCATTTTTCGCATCGGTTCATGTGGATACAGACTTCGTCATGACATTACCATGATCATTCATAGATGGAAACTCCTGTGATATAATAATTATGTAGGTAGTAGTAATTAACATAATAAGATTATAACAATTTTATACCTATAGAAAAAGTAAAGGGTAGGTACAGCTATGTCCGTAGGAGGTAGGTATATTGTTATCACGATTAGTAATATCGTGTCTTCCACATCGTCACGTCTGCAGCAAAATTGCTGTTGCTATGTTATAAAGTTATTTAGAAATTGTGAAATGAGTTATGCAATAATTCACACATTTTAATTGTATTTTAACATACCTGATATCTTTTAACTTCGCTGTTTGATGTCGACAGATATTATTTATAAGAATTATTTACCCTGAAAATAACTGAAAATATATGTAATTACATTTTGTTGCAGTGACATCACGACTGGACTGTCAAAGTAAACTTTGAATACGCACCTACAAAAGCCACCTTGAAGGTCGCTTTATGTGGTGACATCGCACAAACGACACATGGTGACATATCGAAGCCTGAATCATGCTATCGAAGATTTCTACACCACTCACATCATTATATTAGGTATATAAAACTTCTGACAAATGAACACTCGGAGCTTGGTCCCTCCCCAAGCATATAGTCTCGCGTGGAAGATCTTCCTTTGCCAAACTATTATTTTTATTGTTATAACATTATGTTGTAACACTTGTAATTATGATAATCAGAACAATTTCATACACCTGCTGATCCACTAATTTGCGCATCTCCGCAATCCGCAACACACTGGCAGCGCGGCGGTAGTGGCGGACGTATAAATAGGGTTACCACTTTACAGTAATGGATGGCTAATTAATTTTCTTATAAAGGCACTCCCTCACCGGGAGCATTCGCGCGTAATGTAACGTTACAGCTTGGAGCATTATATGAGTGAAGGAGAAGAATCGAGCATTACAATGCGTACCTTGTAATGATACAATGTAAATACCTACAATTCAAATCTATACTAAATGTTACATACGCGAATGCTCGTTAGTTAGGGCGGTAGTATTGTAATGCAGTGCTCAAAGTCGAATCTACATATAATGTTACATTACCCGCGAATGCTCCCGGTGAGGGAGCGCCTTAAGAGGGTAAACAATATAATTAATACGTGGACTTAGCCGAGCTAGTAATGGCCCGTCTTCAGAGAGAGTATAAAATTTATCATCCAATTATTTTTTCCTTGACATGTTGTCTAAATGACTAAAGTCATCATAAATACGTTGCTAGTGACTGATGACCACAGTCAACTTCGATCACATACGAGTATTATCTGGTTCCTCGTGTGTCAGTTTGTCCAGTAATTTGCGTAAAACATGCAGAAAATTGTAAGTAAATATAAAGTTTTTCTACAAGATTTATTTATATTATTCCAATTTAGTCACAATCCAATAAATAACAACTACTTATCGGGAAAAATTTCAGTTGATGCGCAGACATGTTGCGCGGAGGTGAGGCGTCTCGCTGTATTGAACGAAATGTATACTTGTATAGCCTCCAGCATACCGACAACTATAAGCTGACCTCTAAACTTGCCGGTAAACTGACCTTGAAGTTATTACCCGCCTGTGATCAACCAACGCGCCTGAAGAAGCTACACTTTAACACGATGAGTGCGAAACGAGGCTTAAAACACCTCGTCCGTGTCTCGACGTTATAGCGGTAAGAAAAAACTTAAACTTCTCTGTCGTGCGGGAGGCATAACTTCCATCTGGTTCAGTGTAGGAAAAAGATAACTATATATCTGAGATGTGCTATTAATTCCTAGTTCTATGGTATATCCACCTTAATACCGGGTTTCTTAGACCTCGTGCCGCACTGAACTAATAAAATTCTAACGCTGTGCGGAACGAGGTTGCAAACGCCTCGTACCTCCGCGCACCTCGTACCGCACCCTACGCTAGCTTCATGCGGTTAGTGTTGTGCAACGCATTCGAAGCTTTTACAGAGAACGACTTGGATGTGGATACAGGTAATCTTCAAACATCCTAACTACTTGTTATATCGTTAATAGAAACGTGAATGTGACTTGTTGAGTAACTTTCTTCAAATAGGTTGTTAATCATGATAAATTATGGTATGTTTGTTTATTGAGTTAACTAGCGGACCCGGCAAACGGTGTTTTGCTCATCAAAATTTAATGCTTTTGCCCAATTGTACTCGACTCTTCAGTACTCTAACCAACTTTACCCAACTCTTCTCTATTCTAATCTAACAGTTGGTTAGATACTCAAGTCTACCCACCATTTCCTTACTCTTAAATTAATCTACTAAGCTCGACCCTACTTTTCAGAACCCACTGCAAACAAAGTAGGTACATCATCTCGAAAAGGGATCAAAGAAGAGGAGATGTGTAGGATGTTACGAAAAACTCCGCACCTAACAAGTCGTGAGGCAGACAAAAAAGTAAAGAAAATTGTCACAGAATGCACTGGTTGCAAAAAATATTATTGTTTGAACTGTTTCAATGAGAAACACCCATAAATTTTAAAAATAAAATACCAATATATAAAATCGATATTTATTTTCCCATCACTAAATAATATGAAAAACTGCCATTTTTCAGTGCGGTACGAGGTACATCAGATCCCACGTTTTATTTTACCTATAGAATCTAAACTAACTTATGTAACCACGGGCGGCGGCAGATTTAGGTTCATCAATTCATTGTTAATAATAATCGCGACAAAAACCGTACAATTTGTTTTATTTGGCGCCAAAAAAAGGATTTTTGTCTCCTACGGGCGGTGGGGTTTAATATACCTCGTGCCGCCACAATGTCTGGTTTAGGACGAGGTTTAAAACGCCTCGTAACGCAGTAATGGAAAGTACAGAAAAATCTGTGCCGCAGGGAACGTGTTAAAATTTAGAATACTAGTGATAAACATACAACAGTTAAACTGGAAAAGTTAGTAAAAACGACGAAAAGTAAAAACGACGGTATAGTAATTAAAATTAATTTAAAATAAAGTTGACAGCCCTAAGCTGCAGTAAGTGACGCAACGCTGTGTGAAAGCTGATACGATACGAGTGGAATTGGGTTAGAGTGGCGAGTCTCGACTCGCGATCGCGGCGCCAGCGCCTCTACTTCTACGGCCACATATTTTCGTTGACGATAACGTCGCTTGCTTGCTCACAATTGCTTGTAAACAAACACTAAAAAATACATTTTGTATGGTTCACACCATGGAGCAAATATAGAGAGGAGACGCCCTAAGCAACTGTGCACTGTAACTCAACTAGGTCCTGACGTCATCACAGTGGGCGTGGCCTTAAGTCAGTCTACCGACGGTGCTCACCAAATAAGTTTCTACTTGACGTTAGATGGCGACACTTTGTATCAAGGGAAATAAAAATGTATAGGTGCGTAGAACTAACAATTACTATATCTTGATAATCATACGTACTGAAATTCGTCCTACATTAATTCCTAAAGAATTTTTTACCACCAAAATATTATTTTTCTAGTTTTTATAATCATTTTGTAAACAGCGCCATCTATCGACAACTACTTACAACAACAAAAACACAGGGCCGTATTTAGAATCCATCTAGTGTGAGATAGTTGAACTACGTAGTAAAGTCGATATCCCGCCCATTTCTTTATCCCCCTCGCCCCGCAAAT
Organism: Hesperia comma; assembly: GCA_905404135.1. Lineage (NCBI taxonomy): Eukaryota > Metazoa > Arthropoda > Insecta > Lepidoptera > Hesperiidae > Hesperia > Hesperia comma. Next base: position 4,189,083 of record FR990021.1, on the reverse strand, counting down.
CGTAACGCGATCTTTCATAGAAAAATATACATACAACGTCTCCTCTCTATATTTACTCCATGGTTCACACCATACACCAAAGATATATGATTAAATGAAAGTTATAATTGATTGATTTTATTCAACTGATTTAAGTAATTATTATAAACTGATGTTAAATGATGAAATTGCTTATGACACTGAATGATATAATTGTTGAGTACGTTATACGCGGTCGCGATAACTATTATGCACTTGTAAACAATTTAGGTAGATGCACATTACCTCTCAAGAACCAAGTAAAAAACCTCATTCCATGACAAATGGGAAGATCCACAAAGTTGCGTATGATCCGTACCAGGTACTACGGTTTATTAAAACTGTAGGCCTGGGGGACCAGATCTAACTAAAACTGGGATGGCTACAATAGATCAGAGATGGTCGCAGTGGCCTCGTAGGGATACTTGTTCTCTATGCCCAGACACCTAAATAATAATAATAATAATGATCCGTACCATCCATACCAATATTATAAACTGTGTCTGTTTGCTCTTCACGCGTAACCGGGTAATCAAGTCATCGATTGAGAAATGGGAAAGAACATAGGATATTTTTTATCCAGGAAATTATCCCTTTTCGGGGTGAAAGGGATATAAAACTCAGCATAATTACCTACACTTATAAGACCACGAATAAATTTGACACGTCGATAAACCATGTCTTGGAATATCAGAATTCTTAATTTCTGGTAACTTGTTCCCGTAGTAGGATCATTTCAACGGTCTTAATTTATCGTTGTCTCTGACGCGGGTGAAACTGTGGGCATCAAACTTATTTTAAAATACATATAGGTAAGGTAAGTACAGTAAAGGTTTTGTTATTATGACACTTAAGTATAGTACCTACCTACTCTGAGGTCAGCTCCATATATCGACCGTTTTTTATTTGACCACCCATTTGTGATTTTCATTACGAGCAGAAATCGACAGCTGTGGCTGCAGAGGGAAACCGAAACACAATTAACATTTGACAATTTGACATTATCAACAATGGATTGACATCATTGTTGTGGTTGGTTCATTACATCACTGAGCTGTGTTTTATAGTACCAGGTAATCATACTTAATTACCTTATCTTTCCAGTAGGTATATCATTAATGAAATAATCCTTAATAATACCTACCTTGCGTAATAAATTAAAATAATTCTGTCTTTCACGTCTTAACCACCGTGGAAAATCATCCATGGAGTGAAAAGGGAATAGTGATTATAATATTTCCGAAAATGGAATGACCATACCCACCATTTAACTTATAATATTTATTTTTATGAAAATAAAGAAAATAGGTGAAATAAAATGTTTCGATGTTTAATATACATTAAGGAGCTAAAGTTACTTTGACACAAAATGAGTTTATCGGCCAGTTTGTACATAAATATACCTTGGCGATAACTACCGCTGTACCTACTCGTCCTTATTCCAGGTACCTATCTATTACATTAAAATGCTGTTCATATTCTGTCTGAGTGTCTGGCCCGTTTTTGTAGCAGTCGCTCTATGCCCTTCGAGTATAATGGTTGCCGATCGCTAATATCGTGCTGCCCTTGGACCTTGAGTCACTTAACTCTTGACCCACCCTACCCTACCTAAACGATTGATGAATATAATATCCGAATATTGAGGTCACCTTTAGTCCTGTTTAAATTTACTTATTTAAATACAACTGAGTAGTATAGTTCCTACTACTTACTGAGGTGGTAGAGCCTAGAGTTACCGGGAGGTACCAACGCCTGGTCTGGACTGTCCTTCCGTATAGGTAAACGAGTAGGCTGCATTCTGTACGAGATAAAAAAGATTTTTCATGGTAATCAATTTATTTGATACAGCGAGCGGCATCTAGTGAGTTCTGAGCTCATGAGTTACGAAAATGCCTTTCACTATGCTATTTCATATTAAAATTCGTCCGTGTTAGGTACCCTGTGGTTGCTAACCTAACCTAACCTAGTACCTACTACATCTGAGTACTATTTACTGAGTATTGTTTGATTGAAGGGTTAATCAGCGAACGGTAAGTGCTCTACCGAAAGTTATTTCGGGCGCAGTAGATCCATCTATATTATTGCAAGTGACAAAAAAAGCATGACAGCTCCCGAACTTCGGAGGGTTGTCGGTCACGTTTGTCGATCGATAGCTGATAACAGTCTGTTGTTAAGCCATATCGGCCTTGAAACCTTTGGACTTCATAGAGATATCCGCCATTTAACTATAACCCGTTCACATTGCAGAGCTTGTCCAGGTACCTATCTACGTCTACGTTACAACAAAAACGTACCCCGGGGTGGAAGGAAAAGTTAAGCCAATGAATAAAATTTAAACTTTGGATGCAATATCCTTACACATTTTAATCAGAACATAATATACGTAATAATGCCCAACAGTATCTCATAACCAATTAACCATGGGTAGGGAAAACCCGGTTAAGCGAACCAGGCACTTTGGAGTTTTGGAGTTCGGCTAGTGCCAAATCCGCGGGCCTGTATATTTATTTCATCAGGGTTCATCATGCAGTGCACTGTATATATTGGCGCAGCACCGCGGCGTGAGCTGTAGATCAACATTGTTATTCCGGTCGCCGGCGACATGGCTTTGACCCGCACGGATTTGGGTCAAGAGGAATCGATTTATTGCCATCCCGTTCGCCTCTATTATCCGTTATGCAATGAACGTCATTCGCTCGGAAACGAGAAGAAAACAAAGAAACAGAGCGGTCTCTGTCAAGGTCGCTATTCGGTATTATGAAATTAAAATAGCTAAAAGTTAAAGCCAAGCCAAAACTCCAGTGTTACCTACATATGTTACGGAGTGAAATGAATGCTTCCCCGAAGGTACGTTGGTGTTAACTAGAATAGGCGAAATGTTTCTAGGACTAGGAGGAAGGTGGTAGATAGAGTCAGACATACAAAGGTAGAGACTCGGCAACGTGATCTTTATCTGCCCGACTAGCTGAGTTGAGTACCCGAGTACAATCGGAATTTACCAAGTATTTCGTATACCTCCGTCAGCAGGAACATTATGCTGTAAGTAGATGTAGCAAAAGTAGAAAAGTTGACTTCGTCCCATAAAGGATATATGCATTAAGTATGTGCAACTGCCGCGGTTGAATCGAGTTGTCAGATTATATCTTTTGCAATTTATGTACATTGCACTACAGGACCATGAATCCATTTAAATTATAAAGCAGCCAGTGTGAAGTTTTGTAGTAAAAAAAGTATTTAAATATAAAGTTCACCTGCACCTCGATTACAACTTTTGCTGTTCTAAAAATGAAAAAAATGCGGAAAGATATCCATTTCCTGGTCTGAAAAATACTTACTACCCTACACACAGTCCCAAAAAGAAAGCTAAGACATAAGTAAGAAAGTTGCTATTTAAGTAGGTATACCAATGTACAAAATTGACTGCATCATAGTTTTATTTTATGTATAGTACCTAGTGCTTACGTCATGGCATGACTTCCGGGGGCAAGGATGTTATCGTTAACAAGCTTTTGTCGACGTCCACAGCTCGATAGCTACGCTTGGATCTATTTTACTGAAAACAACACAAATCACATTCACTGCAGTTGTAAACGGGACTGTTATTACGGTAAAATGATTTCAAAGTACGTCCTAGAGCTATCCCTCAATGTTGTTGGTTGGTTGTCGTTAAATTGTCTTATGAGGCGGCGTTGGTCGGCCCCTGTTACATGGTAGGGCTGAAGAATGCTGGTTAGCCACTAATCTTACTTTTCGCGTTGACCACGACTCTCCACTCAATTGGTAATCAATATATGAAAAGTGTGCGAAGCCGTGGGGAATGCTAGTTATTATAAAAACTATAAATAAGTTTATGCAGACGACTTTTAATTATTCAGTCGGATGTACGAAGCCTGATACGATCGATCATGTGCAGTGGGCGGTTCTATATTCAGTGGAGCCGAGGCTACCTTTGCCCTTTGAGTATCCCGGTGAACTCACCGCCCACGTGTATCTACCTGCAATAACATTAACAGAACTCTGAAAATACCTGCAAAATAACACAAAGGTTATTCAACATAAAATCCTTAATCAAAGACGAAAATAATTGTACTACCTGCTCTGGGCCGTAATTTTGCTAATTTATAAATGCTTCAGTTATACTCACCTGTATTTCGCAGGATTATTTAAAAAATTGTAGGTATTTAGGTGCCAAGATGACAGAAACGTGTTATTAATTTCTGTTAAGATGACTTGCTCCAAAACTAACTGATGCACGCTCTTTGCTATCTATGTATGGCCCATGTTACTACAGAAATCCCAGAATCATCTTTCTGTCCATCGGCTTATTATACCTGTACAGATAAATCGCTTAAAATTTTCCTCAGAGTACAGGAAAAACAAATATCTAATTACAAGGATTAGTTTAAAGAGTTTTTCCGTTGTCCTCGTTACGGCGCTACCCGGTGTCGGCGCTCGTAGAGCTGCAGTCATGCACCGTATGAGCTACATACCTACTGTATTGTAACGGAGGATTTTTATGCCTGTGCTATAACAACTGTGAGGAGCAATGACTGCAGGAGGTGGCGATATGAGTTGTGCTGAAGCGAGGGCAGTTTTGGCATACTGGTGTTGCCAGATGTGGAGTGGAGAGGTGCTATTGAGAGGAGCGGTGCTTTTGAGCAGAGTAGTGTTTAGTGGACTTGAGAGGAGAGGAGAGGAGTCAGAGCTTTCTTTCAGGTTTTCTATTAAAATGTGACTGGCCAGCGACCTGGCCGGTACCTATTTGAAAATGGAACGACGACAGCAAAGGAAGATTTGTTGTTGTCAATACTTTCATCATTCAATAAATTGTAACTGAAGTTGTAACACGAGTCGTATTATTTTGCCCTTTTATATTCAGAAGTGGGATATTTATGTTGTAGAACATAATACCTACGCGCTAATAATGGAGAATAGAAAATAATGGCCGAAATATTAAGCATTCTCAATTAAAAGCAGTTAGATTTGAAAAATGTAATCGTATGACGTGATGTGTCAGAAAATTTTCTAAGGATGTCCGATCGATATTGTGGTGAAAAATGGATAAACGAAGAGATTACGAAGCAAGGCTGTTACTGGTATCGATTCATTGTGTCTAAAAGTTCATTCAGTTTGGGTAAAATGTGCGGCAAGGTTTTAGAGCGCTCGAGTCAGATTCGCCTGTGAGAAAGTGTCATGGTGTCATCCTACGATAAAGATTGTTGCTCTGGAGATAATATGCGAAAGCAAGTAATGGAAACTGATAATGTACCATGATGTGCAAAATACAATATAAATCGCGTTGTCATCCGTATTTTTGAGAAAAGAAGTGAACTGTCAGTAGCGAAAACAAAAGACGTGAAGCTGGGAAACAAAAAATGCATTATCATGAAAACATGAAAATAAATGAAGGTGGACGATAAGTGCAGACAGCTTTGATCGAAGGCCCTATAATACCTAAACTGAGATGTATTCCTATTTGATTGAAAAGAAATAAGAAGTTACAAAGAGAATTAAGCTGAAATTAATGTGTGGCGTATAGAAAGATTGTAAAGCTTGGCAAACATGAAGAATTGACCCCAAATTATGAGAGTATTTGTCATTGTGGTATAAAATGTAAATTGGAAAAAAGTGAAGCAAAGGATTTTGACAATCGATGTTATTTGCAATGCTATGGCAACTGAAAGCTGGAGTTGATTTTATTGACAAATGAAGGGTCGCTAGAAATGTTGAGCCGAGTTTTCGAATTTATTTTAGATGGAGGAGTTATCGTTTTTATTTCAGCTTTAAAAGGTGATGTATTCCATGCAGATGTTTTGCTTAGCCATGTCATTATGGTCTGTTATTTGGTGTTGATTTTGTTGAATTGTAATACTGTGGTATGCGTGCCAATTGCGGGACGCAATTGTTTCAGGATGGCCGACTGTAACGGAGGATTTTTATGCCTGTGCTATAACAACTGTGAGGAGCAATGACTGCAGGAGGTGGCGATATGAGTTGTGCTGAAGCGAGGGCAGTTTTGGCATACTGGTGTTGCCAGATGTGGAGTGGAGAGGTGCTATTGAGAGGAGCGGTGCTTTTGAGCAGAGTAGTGTTTAGTGGACTTGAGAGGAGAGGAGAGGAGTCAGAGCTTTCTTTCAGGTTTTCTATTAAAATGTGACTGGCCAGCGACCTGGCCGGTACCTATTTGAAAATGGAACGACGACAGCAAAGGAAGATTTGTTGTTGTCAATACTTTCATCATTCAATAAATTGTAACTGAAGTTGTAACACGAGTCGTATTATTTTGCCCTTTTATAGTATTGTCTGCTGATTTTTCATTTTCGTACTCACGTACGATGCCACTAAAATCTATGTTAAAACGCTTATGCCCCTAGACCGATAATTTATTCAAACGCGATCTCTCGGAACAATAAATCAATAAAATGAACCGATACGCCACCGATTGAATCGTCGCGTTGCCACCGTCGATAGGTCGTCATGTCATGAGCTCATGAGTCATGACTTCACGAGGCGTTGCCCGAGGGCGACGAAATGCAACGCTCGAAGCGAATACGCCTCGCGCTGCAGTATCAGCGTAGAGCGTAGAGCATTAAAAAGATGTGTTAGACCAAATAGGACTAAGTAGGTACAAAGTACACAGCAAGCTGTCGACACTGACATGGCATCAAAAAGCTTCTCGTGAGGCGTGCGTTTGGTGATAATCCACTATTGGGTTACAGCGGAAGAATTATTTTAATTATGAAACTATTGAAATTGAAATAAGTAAACCAAACATCAAATGGTAAATTAAGCTTCCAACAATACATTAATGAAAACCGCACACAAATAGATTACGCCGTTTCTGAAATTCGCGCTTATAAAACCACTGACAAAATTGAAAATCACTGGTTTGGGTTCTATTGCGTTAATAATAATAATATTAGTTTAACAGGTGGCGATCAGTAATGATTAACATCTGTAGTCTGTACAGATTGTACGAATCTTTGATAAAATACAATTTCATCAAAGGTACGCGTACGAATGTAGTTTGTACTTAAATATGAAGTTTTGATGATCGCGGTTGTCGGCGGTGGCGGGCGGCGGGCGGCGCGGCGCGGCGGCGTTGCGCAAGCGGGCGCGCGCGCGAGGTCGGCGCGGCCTCATTCGCGCGGCCCGCGCGCGCGCTGCGCCCGCACGCAAATGTCACGATCAAGGGCGACTGCTGAAGACTTCACTTAGTTCGCCAGTCCTAATCATTAATTTTATTGACCACGATCGTTTCCGCGTTGTTGTAATTGAACGTCATTATTACTTACTTCCCGATTAATTCCTGATTATTATTCCTGGTATTAAAAATTATGCGGTCCCTGTGATGACACATCACTCTTAAGAGAAGAGGTTAATAATTAAATATAAATAATAATGTAGGTATCGACTTAAAATGCTAAATAAATACCATGTTAGGAATTTAACCAATAATGTAAATAATTAATCATGGCCCCCACACTAGGCCTCTCTTTGTCGTGTGTGCAAAATGCTTTACAGCGTGGAAAACCATAAACAACACGCAAGGTAAAAATACAAATGTACAAAAAGTTAACATTAATTTAAAGACGATACTTCCTCTTACAATCGACCAATCCAGGCGTTATGGGTGTCACTTAAATACTAAACTTCATTGAGGCATCCATATACTTATCGGCTTTCAGTGTGGGAGTGTCAGTGTTCATGTAAATGTATCTGTATTATACCATACTAGATAAGACAGCATGTAGATAACATAAATCACAATACTGGTAAATACAACATAAATTAACTATTCTACCCATCGATGGTCCTTCGAGCCATCTAGTTTTCTATATTTATATGTCAAATGAAGATTGATGATTAGAAAGTCCGTGGTCATGTTCACCGACTTGTCAGTTTAGCAAAATTTGATGTGTGATTAAATTAAATAAGTTTTTTATACATATTCAAATCAAGATTTTACTTTGTAACATTGACTTGGTCAAAGATTTTACTGTTAAAATTACTTACAAAAAATATGAATCTTCCAGATAAAGTACAACAAAGCAAGGTCCCTTTTATTTTTTCTAAAATTAAAGTTGTTGATACACCTTTGTGATACACCCTTTTAGGCTATCGCCAGAATTTGGGTTTATAAACAAACCATTACTTTTTCAATCTTGTGAGATATTAAGGGCAAGCTTAACTAAGGTGACCAAACTTTGCACATATGGCACGCATGTTTCGTCATGCTTATCTAAACAGTTATAACAAGTGATGATTCATTTAACACATGACTTCGAAAGCTTAAATACGGGCTTCGGTTTGGAACCTTGACCTTTTTAGCGGACATGAATAAACTATTACGTATATACCTAAAGCATCAGAAAATAAAACACAACATTGGCTTACATAATACTTTATTGCACTGAAAATAATCATTGGAATGAAAACCAATAATATGACAATTTGATGTAACTACTGCAGTCGATCCTAGGTTGTAAGACCCATAAGTAGATATGCATCATGTTAGGTAGATAAACATAATAGTAACGCAAGAAATTATATTTGTAAAATACCATACCATTAACCAAAGGCACCTTTCTAACAGTATTATGAATATACCTACCTAACTTTAAACCTACAAAACAAGTGTTTCATGAGTTGTATGGTGCGTATCATAGGTACTGATTCTCATATTAGGTAATCTCTAAAAACATCACAACCATAGTGCATGACCCCAAAACCCAAATATGCATTTATGATTTATCTGTCGCTACGTGATTATTACAACCTTGTATAGACCATTTTTGACATCTTCACCAAAGGCTACGCTTTACCGAAACCATGATGAAAAGGTTGTTTTTTTTTTGTTTTGTTGATGTACCTACTTTATCTTTTTTTGCTGTAAATGATATTCAGAAAAATGCAAAACGATTAATTGTGGACCTTACGTACTACTCCTACTACTTAGTAGGTACGTAGTACTTACGTACTACTACTACTACTTAAGTAGTTCTACATAAATGTATAAACATTTGATAGGTATTGTTGTACTCAGGAAAATGGTAAAGCTTGAATTACATTCCGATGCCCAATTATGTACCTGGCACTTTGTTGCAAGTTGTAAAAACACTAAAATCAATGTAGAAGAAAGAGATTTCTTCTATAATAAAAACAAAAATTATTTCTCTCTGCTGGAAACTTGTTATTAGCACTCATGATATCAGTGTGAAGTCCGTGGGCGTGTTAAAAAAAGAGCTTAATTCGATCTTAAAGTAGATAAAATCTGAATAGTCTCGTTTTTTGAGCAATTTTATTGTACGTTTTAGAGTTGCAAAAAACCAACGTTTCCCTCCACTCGGTGACTCAGCAGTCATCACGTGCTTAGGTAACCGACGGATGATGGAATCGATCTGTCTCATCTTTGTAGATAATTAATTAGGTAGGTACATATTTTACAATATTTATTAGCCAATTTTAATAACATAATTAAAATTTTAATCATTATTATTTTAAAAACAATTTTAATTACATACTTAATACCTACTGTACCAAAATATCTATATCAAAAACCAAACTTGAGGTGCAATATATTAGCACCAAAAAAAATATTTTGTACTTAACTAGAGGCCTAGTTGACCTCAAATCCCGAACTATCAAACTTAAATCAAATAAAAACGAGGTGCGCTTAAAGCACTATTTCGACATGCGTAATCGTTCTTCTCTTCACATACTTAGTTGCCATGACAAAAAAAAACCAACCAAAACTTACTTCCATAACAGGTCTACCAGTATAACAGCTGTCACAACTACCCGCAAATTCAACCGGACCTGTCAACCCGATACCATCGTAATACAAACAATTTCTTCCCGAAATAGATGCAACGATCCTCGAGCTCAGTAGTGCTGTACGAACAGAATTACAAACCTATTACATTATTTATTTACATGCGAGACGGAACGTTCATTTAAATACATGGTGATTCTCGAAACGCACAGAGAAAATCACGCTAAAAAAAACTAAAAAAAAAGATCTTAGCCTAGGGCGCTCTCAACCCTTAATACGCCTCTGGGTACCTACCTAATACTACCCATACCCTACCCTACTACCCTACCCTACCCTAATACCTACCCATTAGATGCTGCATACGAAAATTCGTCGTTTAAAAACACATGCGTTCCAAATATTCTTAAACTCGCACATGAAAAAATAATGTAATAAGTAAATAACATATGCACATTTTATGCTAATCAGAGCTTCTAGACTGTACTTTAATTAAATGCATATAATATACTCATCAGCATACAATACAGTCAAATAATTTGCAGACTTTATTTATAGTATTTATACCAACGATAAGTTCATATTTCCAATGACATAAGCATGTGACGTCATTGGTTTGTCTGTACCTATTTCGATAAGCCATTTTATTACAATGCATGTGACGCGTTGCCACGGCAACGCGAAGTCGCGAAATTTGCAGAAACAGTCGGTAATAAACAAAACTAACCAGCCGTTAGTTCAAATTACCTTGACAACTCTGCGGTTGGGCAAAGCGTCTGCGCTCCGCAACGATGTCGCAACTTTCAGTTAGGTAACCGTTAAATCGGTTTTTAATCTTCTAAGGTTCAATAATCATTTGAACGAAACCAAATTTGTTACAAAATATAGATAGTAAGTATACAAAACAACCAATTAACATTTATAAGCCTTCTGTCGACCTTAGACGCAGTCTTCAACTTCCTATTTAGGAAACACCCTACTACTTTGGTATTAATCTTACACAAATAAGTAATAAATACATACACATTATTGGGCATGTGACGATGCACAGCATCTGTGAGAGTGCGTCAACTACTTCCCTTTTACTTACAACCAATCAGAGCTCCTTCCGGTCAATCTCGGCCAATCAGCGCAGAGTACAGTCACGTGGTCTCAGGTGATCGCTACCTGCGATAGTAACTTACAGATTTTCCTCATAGCGTCGTTACTTCTCGAACAGTGAACACCTATTTTAAGGAGTCACTTAAAATTTGTTCTACAAAGTTAACCTCAGTGTTTTTAAGTTCGTAAAAATATTAAGTGAGTTTGAGTGAGTTCGCCATTTATTTGCAATGGCCGACGATGAAATAAACGGATTACCAGGTGATTTGTCGGGTTCACCATGTGAATTACCGGAATCACCAGACCGAGGGGCAGCCGCTCGTAAGCGCTGCCGACAATCATCGTCGTCAAGCGACTCGAGCTCCGCGGAATCGGACGACTCTCAACCCCAGGTAAAAAGGGGCAAACAGGGTAAGTCCAACATAGATAAATTATCTTATCAAGTAAGCGCATTGACAAATTTGTTATGGCATAAATATTTTACCTCGCCTACTGACCCTGCCTTATCGCAGCTACCTGGCGGACCCTTGCCGTCCCCGGGGAAGCCCGTATCCGGTGTAGAACCGATGCCTGGCCCTAGCTCGCAGTCTTTTGACTTCTCCTTGACTCAAACATGTTCAAGCGAGCCGCCCATCTTACATCTCAGCAATATAAATACGGCGGTGAAGGATCCGATAATACCTCATGCGGATCCAGAGCGCGTTAAGAAGCTCGAGGCTGTCCAGCGCTTTAATGAGTCAAATTGGGGTTACCCTTGTTTCGTATAGCAACTTTTGATATAATTTTAATAAATCGAACAACGTTTAAGGTAATAATCGGTTTGTATAGTATCGTTTGGTATAGTTTTCAATTGATCGAATATTCATTTTGTGTAATATTGATTGACATAATGTTCATTTGATCGAATATTTATTTTATACAATGTTCATTTCATGAAATGTTCAGGTGGTTATAAACGCCCTAAAGTCGGTTCTGGCACTCGCCGGCCGCTGCCGCGGCACGCTCGCTTCGCTCGCTCGGCTCGTGCGATGGTTCCTGTTAACCTAACACGCTCGTCGCTTCGCTCCTCGCTAACCTAACTTATTTAGTTGAATACATCATTATTAGTCTAGTTTACATTACTTTAATTAAAATTAGCGCATTTGGACATTCGATAAAAAGATATTATTCGAAACAAATGATGATAAGAAATAAAATTATGGCAATCAAATATTCGATCAAATGAATAATTGCGTGAAGTGACTTTATTCCAACTGAAATTAGTCGAAGTGATTTTCGACGAAAAGTTGTTGTACCAAACAGGCGGAACCCGTCATATTGGAAGGATGTAAGATATACTGAGACTTTAAAATCGTATCACGCAACCCCAGGATTTGTGGAATTGGAGGTCAATGATCAACCTCGCCAGTTCATAAAAGGCAAGGATTATGTGGCTAGTTCGGAACATGGTGGCCGCGTTGAGTAATGCTTTACCACAGCAACGTGAATTGACGACCCTGTAGCCTAGTTGGTAACGACCCTGCCTGCGACGCGAGGGGTCCCGGGTTCGATTCCCGGCCGGGGCAGATATTTATGTGGCAGATAAATATTTGTACTCGGGTCATGGATGTAATATGCGTAGTCCATGCCACCCGCGACACAGGTACCTAGTAACCTACTGCGGGGGTATGAGTGTGTTAGCGTTTATTTATTTATTTATTATTGCTAACTCGTAACCTACAACAGTTTGTCGATGGGGCTGCGTCACCGGATACTCATTTATCGGCATCTAGTGTTTTTGATAAAATATCGGGCTTATTTCAGCCTAACTCAAAGTTCCACAAAACAAGTGAGGACATAATGCAGCTTGTTTGCGGAAAGCGAGCTGAATACGTGGAAACTCGCCGGGAGCGTATCCTGGGCGAGATCCTCAACAAGAACTTGCGAGAGGGTCTGCGTAAGATACCTCCAAGTTCGAAAAGCCTGTTTAACAAGGTCGAGCTTCGTTCATATATCCAAAACACCGGTGGCATTGATAAGTGGGTTCATCCCCGGTTTAAGTCGGACAAGGAACCGCTAAATCAAAGCGTGAAGGCTAAGAATATTACAAACAGGACCAATACTGGCGATCGTTCCTTTCGTTCACGTGAACAGGAAGTGTTTAACAGAAAAGGTAAGCCTAACTCCTCCTTTAAACAACCGACAAAGTCCAAGGCGCCTTTCAAGAAAGACTCCAATGGTTTTAAAAAGCAGTCTCATAAATGACTCACCGCCGGCCACGAACAGCTTTTACGGAGGCTGCCTCCGAGCGTATCGGAGGCAGTGGCAGATGCTTCGAGCTCCGAAGGCTCTCCTCGAAATGATTACGGGGATGCGTCTGCCATTTACCTCTAAACCAATCCTAGTATATCCTTCACCGAAAGCCCTTCGTCGGTTCGAATCAGCACAATCGGCCAAGATAACGGAGCAAATCAACCTTCTATTAGACCAGAGCGTATTAGAAGTGCCGGATCAGAAATGTCTGGGACCAAGTTTTTTTTTTGTCAACCATGTTCCTAACAAAGAAAGGAGACGGGAGCGACCGACCCATATTCAACCTGAAACGGTTAAATCAACATATCATCCCAAAGCCGTTCAAGTTGATGTCTCACTTTCAAATTCTTCAGTTGCTTCAGGAACAGGACTGGATGGTAAAAATTGACGAGATGGAAACCCCATCAACAGCGTTGGCATTGCAATCGCAAGGAAATGCACGCGGTCATAGCAGCAGTATCCCGCTTCAAACATCGTCTGCAAGGACGTCAATTGATATTTCAATCGCACAATCGTACAGTTATATCCTACGTGCAAAAAGAAGGAGGCACACAATCCATGGCGCTACTCAACATGACTCATCGCCTTTTAAAGATTTTAGACCAATGAAATATTTCAATTTCGGCAGAATACCTTCCAGGGGAAAGATTGCTCCCGAATGGCATCTCTTACAGCCAGCCGTCAGGACCGTATTCCATCACTTCGGCACTCCCCAGATAGACTTATTTGCCAGCAGAGAAACAAGGGTAGTCAGAAGGTATGTAACGAAGGACAGCCGGGACCCCAGAGCCTAGTTTTGCAATGCTTTCAGTCGCGAGTGGAACTTCCCATTAGCCTGGGTATTTCCACCTCCAAGTCGATTCCTCTTAGTAGCACCGATGTGGAAGAGGGCATTTTGGCTGCCGGACCTTCATCGCAGAGCACTCAGCAGACCGATGAAAATCAAGAATTTAGATCGAATGCTGGTAGATCGGAGCACCGGTCTACCTCCGCCTCGAGTACAGGACATGGAGCTCTATGTTTGGAAAATTGGGGCTGGAGCGAGATTACCGATGGTTGGTCTCAAGCCGAAAATTCATTACTCACATCTAGCTGGAGAGAATCTACATTGAAGACATAATATCAGCCGGCATGGTGCAGATGGGTTAAGTGGTGTCATGCAAGTGACTTTAACTTTAAATATCCAAATGGTGTCGGTTTATCAAAATTTTTAGCATACTTGTACCTTGAAGAGGGATTGGCTTATCCTACAGATTTTGTTGCATAAATCTGTTGTTTTAACCTTTGGGAAGCCTATTAATAACGAAAATTTCAGTTCAATTTTGTTTTTGGTTAAACACATCTTGAAAGCTATCTCCCTTAAAAGCCAGAGAAACCTCCTATCTGGGATCCCAGCGATCTTGTGGCCTGGTTGCAAGCAAATCCCCTTACTAATAAAACATTGTTTGAAGCATCGCGTAGATTAGCTTCCATCCTCTTGCTTGCGTCAGGAAGACGTGTCCATGACCTTACCTTACTAAAAGTTTCTTCAGACCTTTACATCGATAAAGGTGATTTTTGTATCCGGTACCCAACGTTCGGCTCTAAAACGGTCAGTTCTACCTACCGGCAATCAGGATGGAAGCTGCTACAACATAATGATACAAGTATATTATGTCCTTTATATTGGCTAAGACAGGTTATTCTTTTGGGTGCCGAAAGACGCACTGCCGAGTGTCATAATAACTTATTTATTACAATACGAGGTCCTAATAAGCCTGCTTCACGGACGGTCATAGGGAACTGGGTAAAATCAATACTTAGGAATGCAGGCATATTTGCTACGCCCGGCAGCATGCGCTCGGCTGTTGCATCTTTAAATTGGTACGACAACTATTCAACAGAGGAGATCCTCGCACGGGGCAACTGGCGCAGGCAAAATACTTTCGCAAAATATTATCACAAACAGATTATGAGAAAATCCAATCCCTCACAATTTAACCTCGCGGCTAATTTTGAGCCAATAATATATGATTTAATTTTTACTTTTAATACTCATTAAGCGTATAGCTAATTTTTTTATTATTATAAATGATTTTAGATTACCTGTGTGATATTTAATTATTCCTTCTTTTTTGAATATATAAAATTGTTTTTCATTAAGGTACTTCATTTTTACCTTTTTTTTTTAGAGATTTATCACATAGCGTCGTTCGTGGTCACCAGGAGATATAAACACGTCTCTCACAGATGCTGTGCATCGTCACATGCCCAATAATGATGCAAGTTTTACATAACAATAAAACTTGTATTATTGGCAGAGACGATGCACAGCATCCATTTAAGGCCTCCTGGTGAGAGACTTCTATGAGGAAAATCTGTAAGTTACTATCGCAGGTAGCGATCACCTGAGACCACGTGACTGTACTCTGCGCTGATTGGCCGAGATTGACCGGAAGGAGCTCTGATTGGTTGTAAGTAAAAGGGAAGTAGTTGACGCACTCTCACAGATGCTGTGCATCGTCTCTGCCAATAATACAAGTTTTATTGTTATGTAAAACTTGCATCATTACGATTTTAACCTTCTGAACCGTTCCACTATAATTAAATTATATATCCCTATTTTATTCATTCATTATTCACTCGATCAATGATTATTTTTAATATAAGTACTTATCATAATAAATTAATTTCATTATTTTGATAGTGATCATACAATATTTATTATTGTGATCCTAAATAGAAAGGTGCAGACTGAGTCGAGTAACATTAAATAATTTTAATAACTTAATTTATTAAACCAAAGTGCATATAATAATTTAATTTCAAATTAAATGAAAGCTTATAAATAACGAAGATACAACCTTTGTAAAAGTAAAAATTTTACTCACTCTTAAATATAATATGAAATCATACTTAATTAGGACTTTTTAACACAATATCTTTAAAATTATGAAAAGGTTTAAAAAAAATAACTAAAGGACATAATTATTAGTTTCAGAATTTAATAAGAATTTAGAAGAGTTTTTGATTTAATTTTTATTAGGACTAAATCATTATAAATCTCTCCACTTTTAATATCGATAACATTTATCGAGCGTAAGTACTGTTAAATCTCTTTGGTAGTAAATAATTGCGATAATGATGATTCCTTTTTAATTGTTTATTCAAATGCATTCATATAATAGTGAATTAATAAACGTGCTTACATGTACCAATATTTATTGCCGGGTCTCACGCAAACCCATCGTATTTCGTATTTTTCAGTAATTTAGTAAATATTTTGTACTTACCAAAAATTGTTAATTTTAAAAAGAAAGTTCTGAAGAAATAAGAAAATTCAGATTGCATTATATTCTGAGTTATCTTTCAATTTGCTACTTTTGAATAATGTGAATAATATCTTCATGAGCAATAAAAAGTGCATTTTTAATTAATTTAATTAGAAAGTTGAACGCTATATTGCTTGAAATACCTAACTAGGTATACAGTGGGCATGCATCCTTTATATATGTATAATTTGTATACCAATTTCCAAAAATAGGTCATAGTAACAACGTATCTTACTCCTGTCTACACTGCCAAGCCTGCGTCTCCATTTTCGTTTAATCGATTTTTTATTTGGTAATACTACCAATTCAAGATCGAATCAAAACGAGTAAATTACATAGACAATATTTTTTACTCAAGATTTGTAAGTTTGTAACCTATTTTAAATAAGAGTATTCATCGATAGTAGTATTCTGTTTTTAAAACTGTATACGATAGTGATGCGTGCGCTTGTTGTCCTTCGCGGAGTCAGCAGAGCGGCGTCTAGCGGCGGCGTAGACGGCCAGCTTTGACGGCGAGGGTAGACTGTTGTCGCGCGCGCGGACGAGCGACTCGCGCGACTCGGCCGCCGGCAGCGACGCCGACGTGGGCACCGACGGCAGCTTGCGCGCGCCCACGCCCACGCCCACGCTGCCCACGCTGCCCACCGCGTCGTACGGCAGCGGCGAGCTGCGCGATGCGCTCGACGCTATCGACCCCGACCCGTCAGAGTCCTGGCGCGAAAACTATCTCGTGTTGGTCACTTCTTCATAAATACATTCGAATTTCGAATCGATCATTTTTATAAATCGAATCTTGTTAACTGTTTGTCATAAATTCCTAATACAGCTTGAAAATGCACTATGTATGTATTTTATTAACTAAATACATCTATTATGATTAATGTACGCCAATTAGATAATTTAATAAGCTACGCTAATTATACGAGTAAGGTGAAAAGCGTTGCGATAATTAATGATAATAAAAGTATGTTTGCTAGAGTGCTAAAGTGCTATAAGAATTGTACAGAAAACTCATATCTACTCCTGCTGTTGAAAAAGTAGCCTCTCTAGAACTAAACATTTACATTCAAAGAGCGTCCCATTCAGAGCTATAAAACAACACTTGCCTTCCTATTATCCCTGTGGTCGAGCCGGTCATAGCGCGTGGTTCTCGCAGAAGGTTTACGCGGCGGGCGCGGCAGCGCGGAGGGCGGCGGCGGCAGCGAGGCAGCCCGCGTCTGTTGCGACGCCCGCCCCTGCCGCTCTAACAACAGCGCCTCCTCGCCCCCCGCGCCGCGCCCCCGCGCCAGCCCCGGGAAGCAGCACAGGCCGCGCTGTAATGTGTACGGGTTAATGTTCGGTGCACCTGCACTGGATAAGCAAGCGAGGTCGTACTAAGCGATGTTTTGAGGTATGTTCTTGTGTAACGTGAATGACGTACGTACATAATTGCGGTTTAGAGGGATGTACAAATCTGTACCTATATGAAAGAAAGAAAGAAAGAAAGAAAGAAAGAAAAACAGTTTATTTAGTCAAGCACTGTTAACGACATAGAAGTAGGTACATTACATTAGTACATTACATCAGACTTAAATAATAATAAAAGACCGAATCACTAAAGGTACTTAAATAACAAAGTCAAATAAAATAATTAAACAAAATGGATTGTCGTACAGAAACTTGACTAAACGGAACGTACTCAGCACTGGCCAAGGAGCGAAGCGCATCCAAGGCCGCTGGTTTTCAGTACGACCCGTTTTATCACGAGTTTCAACTAGCAGTGCACGCTTTAGATCACATGAATTACATGAACTAATATATTGTGTGTGTGTGTGTATGCGTAAATTGCTGAATATGTAATAGATTATTTGTAAGGATGTTTGTGTCAGACTAGTAGGTAGTAGGCGTAGTCCTGTCACGATAAATAATAAATACAGAGTTTTTTTATTCAATTTCAAATCCCACATCGAAAATGTGTGATAATTACCACCTTAATTAATTTGCGATTTGTGACATGGCAATACCTCAGAAGTAAAGATTTAAAAAAAAATTAAAATATGATGAGAAAAGGTATTTAATTTTAAACCACGCAATTTATAGATATGAAATTGTTATGTCTTCCCATACAAGTAATTCGAAATTATCCGTTTCTCAAGTGTAGGTAGTGTATCAAGTGTATAGATCACAAGTTAGTATGCTAAGTTAGAACAATGGAGCAACACGAGTGTGAATGTAATTAGCGGTCCTTACCTCATTTCGCACGGAAGCTGCACGCTAAACTGCCACCTTGTTTAATGCGAGAACTCTTGCTGGCCCATTTTAGATTCCAATTTAAATATTCCAATTTTGTATTAATTTTAACACTTTTGTCTTCTATTATCACCGAAAAGGTTGATGTTATGCAAACACCAATGTCATTTAAATCATTTGCAAGTTGCAAGTAAGTAGTTGCGGCGGCCGCGTCACTCAAACAAAGCAGACGATTACGATGTTAAAACATAAAACACACTTTAAAATTAAGGCTATTCAAGGAATCCCAATTAAACTATATTAATTTGTAAAATGTACTAGGCAATAATTTATGTCAAAGTAGGGAGTCCCAGAATGCCTTTGGGAAGCAAACTGATTTAATCAAACCTATGGTAAGAACACTACGTCGTTAGGAGCAGCCAGTAAAACCACAATAAACAAACACATGTTTTTATTCTCCAACATGCTTCTCTAAAAATATAATGAATACAAAATATGTTACCAAAATAATAATTCAGTAAGTTTACACATGTTAAAATAAGATCTTATTCGAAAGCCTCCGCATGATACAGCTCAGTAGGGGGTAAATATCATATAAAACAAGGCACACTAGTGGCCAGGGCCGCCTAGCATTACAAAACGTTTGACATGCCACGAGTTAGAACACCATAACTTGATCTTTCCCAACAAAAGATAAGATAGATATTTAACAATAAAGGCACGAGAGTCACTCGATATTCCACCGTAACTTACAAGTAGTAACGAGTTTTACAAAATAAAATTTACTGATCTTTATAATATAAATGCATTTGGCCAATTAACAATTTTTCTACAAGTACACATAGCGAAAAAACTTGAACTGCACTGTTGTCCAATCTACACTCGTATACAGTACCCGGCAAGAAATAATGCACATCGTATTCAGGAAGAGATAATTAGTTACGGCTTTGTAGAGCGTTGTCTCTCTCGTACATTGCACTGAAAATGCAATATCTATTAAGAGCTGCTAAAGCACGCTATCAAGTACTTTTATAACAGTAACATTGATGTTCCATTTTAGGTTTTAACAAGTTTTTATATTTATTTATGAGTGAACACGACTGTCTTCCACCGAATTCGAAAGAAAAGTGACAAGTCAATTGTAAGAACTGTGTAGTAAGGACAACGCTCTACAAAGCCGAAACTAACCGAGTATCTCTTTCTGAGTACCGATGTGCATTATTTCTTGTCGGGTACTGTATTTAACGAATCTCCGTATGATTTTTTTATTTTTATTTTGAATGCTTTTTGACATTTTTTTACAGAACCGATTATGTTTTATGAAACTACACATTGTATCTTCCGTGTTATGTAGATTTCGCCGTAGGTTTCGATCCGATGATGGAATCATTATTAGGTGGACATAGAACAGTTATTAGAAATAGCATTCAATTGGTGACGAGACTCCATTCAGTGCCTGTGTACTCATAAAAAATTTGTTTTTAGTTAACATAGACTCGATCCTTTTCACTCACTAAAATAATGCAATGTAGGCACAAAATGTAACCTTTACAGCCCACTGATGTATTTAAATTATAGAGATCAGCAATATAATTACACAGACATCTAGAATAAATACGAAAATAAACGAAATCTTACATTAAACCACTTCCTGCTAACCAACAACATCATTCATTCTATAACTTCGTTTGTATATATAAAAAGATAAATAGATTCTTTATCCTAACTTTGGCTTGCTTTTGTGACCAATGGCTTTAATATTTTTGTTGGAAAAATAAAGTTCTCGTCATAAGGATTAAAATTATTAACCTAACATACACACTCAAAAACATATTTTAGTAATAAAGTTAATAACAAAGGTATCTCTATCTTGATATAGACAATTTGGATGTTTATTGAATTTCAACCTTATACTGCACATTATAAGTTCATAATATTCAAATACCACAGGATTTTCTTATTTGTGGCCCGCCCGAGAACTTTTTTGTTACTTTCCAAAGAAACATGTATATAATATACATAAATAAGTACAGATATATATATAGCGATCGTATCTCGACCGCAAATTATTCGTCTTTCAGATGCGTCGATACGCTACGAAGTAAACAGGTCCTTCTTAGAGCGAGATTTCTGCGATCAACAACTGAGATAGTGTGTTCCCTACTGCTTTGAACGAAATATTCTAAAGAATCTAGAGGACTAACATAGTACATAGTCATAGAAGATTTCGTACGTACATCCTCAAAAACTGTTGAAAATTCTGTATTAATCTAGTTGGTGCTGATATTAAACCCGGAAGTAGTTAAAGTTGAAAGGTAAGAATAGCTAAAGATAAAATGTGAAAAGTTTTTGTCGGTAAATTCTTCTAGAATACGTCGTCCATGCTACTACTAAGTTATTGTCGCCAGTGTTATAGAAAAATGTTCTTTGCGGGACTAGTTTGGTATATTTCCAAATCCTGACACATAACTTTACAAAAAGCTGCCTTATTTCGGACATAAATATGTAGATACCAAAACACAATACATAATCATGAAATCATTTTAACAAAAGCCCTACGGTATGTTTCAAGACAAATACGATTATTCAATTCTAACACCATTTTATTTAACACTAACGACTAGTGGAGTATATAGAATTCCGAGTGTACGCTTTAGAGATTCTTAAAGTCTACTTTACACTTAGTATTGGCATTAAGGCACTATCAAAAACCGTTTAAAATATCGATTAAGGCACTATTACTTCTCCATAACTATAAAAATCTGTTGATTCTAATTAATTTACAAAATTTCAACCTGAAATCCCTGTTCGATATTCTCCTTTTGAATAACTTGACAAACATCTGTGTTTTAGTAAATAATTTTGACAATAAAATTACTCTCAAAACTCAAAATATAATTTATGTGTACTTAGTTACTTTCATAATACTTCAAATAATATCAATAATAAATTATACAATTTTATTTCCATAAAGTACTCGCCGATACAAAATGTGTAACAAAAGTACATGTTGTGGCTATTAATAATAATTATTTGAATACATTCAATAATACATAAGTGCAACATCGGTTTACTGTTAGAAAGCTCATTGTTAGGCAAAAACTTGAGCACTCACTCTAAAACCACACACAGCACAATACAAAGCTGCAACAGTTAACGATTAGAAGGAATGTTATATGGAACCACAACTGGCTTGCTGTTGGAATGTCACTGGGTCCTAAGTGGCTTTGAACTATTGATTAAATTATTAATTTTATTTATGTATGTACTTTGACAACGACCCCTTAAAATGCAGTATATAAAAATTTTGACACATTCCAAATTTTAATTAGACATGATACCGAAGTAAATTACAACAAAATCGATTCAAGTTGGCACTTTAAATACAATATCGATATTAAGTCGTATCGATCGTGTCAGTAGTAGGAGGCGTGGGAGCGCGGCGAGTGCGTCCCGTGCGGGTTGTGTTGCGAGTGGGGCAGAGGGGAATGGGGCAGGGGGGAATGGGGCAAGGGGGAATGGGGCAGTGGGGAGTGGGGCGGGTCGGGCAGGTAACTCACGGCGGGCACGGGCGGGCGCTCCAGCCGCGACTCCAGCGCCGCCAACTGCTCTTCCAGTCTGAGGGATGTACTGTCGAACCCGCAACCTGGAACAGAAACGGGTAATGTGTTATTTTTGCAGATATTTGGATGTTTAAAGAAAATAAGTAAGGTCGAATTGAGATGAATTAAAACTAAGTCTTTAGTATATGTGATGTTAGTTTTAATTTTTTTCAATTTGTGAAGTTCTTCAACTTGTACTTGCAATTTGCATGCTGCTTAAGCCGAAAACTTTTCTACTCCTTAATGTATTTTACATAATCTTTTTGATTAGTTTAAGGCCGCGGCCTCGAATTTTGCGGGCAGCGGCGCGGCGGCGGCGGCGGCGCGGGCGCGCAAGATGTTTTGCATGTTATCAAATGGACCGACCCTCGAAAACTGCGGCGCGCGGCGGCGGTGTAGGAGCGGGTAACGAGCGGTGGTTGACAACGTCAAGCGGTGACCGCTCTCGCGCCGTGTGCGTCAGAATGGCGGGTCTGCTCATATTTAACGTTGATGTAGATTTAGAAAAAAAAATCCTAAGTATATTCGAACACAAAAAGTTCTTTTATTTATACCGTGTATAATCAAAATCACAGATAACTTTCCATTTAAAATTTAAGACTTGATATCGACTACGATACTCTATAGTACTCTATACCGTACGCTCAATGTACTCGTATATAGGGATACTAGTAAACCCGCCCTCGCATCGCTTCGGGATGAACGATGTGACGCTTAGTGACGACGTATATTTGAAGCGCTGTTTGTATACTAAAACACTTAAACTTTAAATTATACTTGCACTAACATGAATTTCGAGCTTTAGATAAAGAAGTATAATTGTTAAATTTATATTTTTCAAAATTTTTAATATATATATTCTTACTTATTTTGAATGTAGTTTGTTTTGAATAACTTTTTTCTTCTGCAATGATAAAATCAGGGTGTTCAGAGTTTCGTAAACGGTTTTTGTTAATGACTATTTATCCTTAAAAACTACGGAATCCAGACTACTAGGTTTTTAGGAAGCAATTAGGTAGCAATTAATAGTGAAAATAATATTTTAATTATAGCTATAATTATAATAATATTTTATTTTGATAGTTCGTATCCCTCTCGCTGTTCTTGCTAGGGTAACGCACACGGTGACAGCCCGCGCAATCGCATTGTAGTGTTGTGCAATTTATTTAGGTTTCGTATACGTTATATTACTTTATTTACTTCTTTACTCCTTGTCTGTCATCTTTATCCTCTTTATCTTCTTCCTTGTTCACTTCCTTTAATATCCTTGCCTTTGTTTATGACTTGCTATTTTATGTTATTTTACAATTTTTAATACTTTTACTTTCTCTTTTAACTGAAATTGTAAATGTTTTAAGATTATATTGATTACTTTGGAGTTAGGTATTTTGATAATTAAACTAATTATTACTTTGTTATTTATTTGTCGGGACATTGTCTTTGTTCTTCACAATTTCGATAAAACTCGCCTTTTATTTTTCTTGTCCTATAGTAGGTATTCACTTCTTCATTTGCCCACAATAAAACGAGTGTAAGAAATAAATTTGAATCGAAAAGATGTTGTCTCCGTTGTTCAGACATTTCGTTCGCGAATGAAACAAATATCTCAGCGACACAACACTACGCCGCTATAGCGCCGCCGCGAGTTTCGAGAACTAGCCTGCGTTGCCCGCGCCGCCGCCGCCGCCGCCCCGCTGCCCGCAAAATTCGAGGCCGCGGCCTAATTGTTAAAAAAGAAATGTAGTTATATATCACGGATAGACCCTTAACCAAATATTATTACACTTATAACGTAACGTGACATTTCTCAAGACACCAACACACGCATAATTCCCACCCGCCACACCTACACCACACACCATCCAACCCACAAGCCGAACGTGTTACGTACCGCTGGCGTTGTCGTTGTGCGGCGAGTAGTTGCGGCGCGCCAGGTGGCGGTAGCGCGCGCCGCCGCCGCCCACGCTGCCCACGCTGCCCACGCCCTCCGCGCTCGAGAACGACGCGCCCGACGACAGGCCCACTGCACACAATGTCATGTTATTGTCTTGCAAACATTTCTCTGCCCTATGGTAGTCTGGTAGAACGGTACAGCAGCGATAAAAACGTCAATATATGAGATCGGATAGTTATCTCAAAAAAATCAAAAATATAATTAGTTCACCCATGATTCACTCTTCATAAAGTAACACATTGGAACATGTTTACCTATAAACACAACAACAAAGTTTTTTCGTTTTACTTGAAACTTACTCTGAATTTACTCTCGAGCTCATCATAATACTTATAGAATTCCAATACCGCAAAATCGCAACCACCAACTAATATCGTAATATCAATATTTTTTTCTAAGTTGTCCTTTAGGGTGCGGTTCCACTGAGGCGGAGCGGAGCGGAGCTGTGCGCGATTCACCAATCACATGGCTTGAAAACCACGCGAGGCACAATGAGCTGGGATTTCAAGCCATGCGATTGGTGAATCGCGCAAAGCTCCGCTCCGCTCCGCCTCAGTGGAACCGCACCCTTAATAGGACTCCTATCCACTTATATAAGAGCTTACCGAGCTATTACAAGTGAATGCATCGAGGGGTCTTACCGAGCTCCTCGCGGCTAGAGTTGTTCCGCAACGAAGCGCTGCTGGTGTGCTTCTGCAGCACCTTGATCATGGCGTCGCGCTCCGCCACCTTCGACTCCAGCTCCTTCACCCTGCAATACTTATGTTTTCAGATTCTTGGTAATTGGAATAATTTCCATTCGGGTTTTCTCTCGCTAAAAGAGCAGCAAAGTGCAGCGTCTTTGGTTGCAAAATTGCAGATGATTTTGAACCTTACGTTGTTGTAGATAAAGTTCAAAATTCTAAAGGAGCACATCACTAACGCTATTAAGTATTCTGGCCTTGACCTTTACTGTCCATCAGGTGGCATCACAGTCAAGTATTATCAACAAAAACATGCCCAACTATGGCAACCCTAGCACCCCATGTACCAGCTACCAGCTCACCTGCTCTCCAAGTCGGCGACCTTCTTCTGCGCGGAGTGTAGCTCGTCCATGTGGCGGATCTTCTCGCTGCGCGCCTCCGCCATCAGCCGCTCCGACTCCGCCGACGTCTTCTCCAGCGCCGCTATCTTTGCGTCTCTTTAAGTTGATATTATAATTTGTCAGTACTGTTATAAGGGTAAGTCTGGTTATAATCAACTTCAACTATTCAATGAAAACATATTTTCAAGCCTTAAGTATACATGCGCAAGTAGAAGCATATTAGTTTTAATGTGGCTCGTCCATTTTTTTAAGCCAATCAGTTTACTCAAATAACATTTCAAATGTCTAATCATCATTAATTACGTCATAAGATTTTAGGGTAAATGCACCAAATAACGTGGTGTATAATTTTGATAAAATTTTAGGGTAAATGCACCAAATGCGGTTGTAATCTGAAATCATAGTAACATTTAGGGTAAAACTTATCCATGTTTATGTCCAACATACTTGGGTATGGAGGCGGCGGAGACGGCGGCCTGGCTGCGCGCCGCCTCCTCCAGGTAGCGCTGCTCCCACTTGGCGCACTCGCCCTCCAGCGCCAGCAGCCGCTCGTCGCGCTCGCGCACCTGCCGCCGCAGCTCCGCCTCGCCGCCGCCCGCGCCGCCGCCGCCGCCGCCGCCGCTAGACCCGCACGAGCACGACCGCTTTCTGATGGCAGGGATTTGAATTTAGAACTAACGGAAGTAATCTCCCGCATGAGCACTGACCACTTCGTAAAGAAACAAAATTTTAAATTAGGAATCAACACAATCAGCACTAGAAAATGTCCCCACCAATCGCATGCGGCACTGTACACACCGGGTTGTAGAACCACTTCCTCACCTGAGCGCCTGCAGCTCCTTCTCGAGCTGCGCGCGCAGCTTGCGCTCGGTGTGCTCGCGGCGGTCGGACGCCTGCTGCAGCGACGGTAGCCGCTCGCGTGCAGCACTGTACACACCGGGTTGTAGAACCACTTCCTCACCTGAGCGCCTGCAGCTCCTTCTCGAGCTGCGCGCGCAGCTTGCGCTCGGTGTGCTCGCGGCGGTCGGACGCCTGCTGCAGCGACGGTAGCCGCTCGCGTGCGGCACTGTACACACCGGGTTGTAGAACCACTCCCTCACCTGAGCGCCTGCAGCTCCTTCTCGAGCTGCGCGCGCAGCTTGCGCTCGGTGTGCTCGCGGCGGTCGGACGCCTGCTGCAGCGACGCCAGCGCGCGCTGCAGCCCCATCACGCGCTCCACGTAGCCGCTCGCGTGCCGGCACTGTGGGGATCGGGGTATAGACGCGTTAACGTAGCGATCACAAAATGAATTTTTGAAAAAGGAACGTTTTGAGGATTGTGATAGAAGAAGAAGTGTTTGGAGCGTTATGGTCGCTTAGAGCAGAGGTTGAACTTCTAAAGATTAATGCAACGCAATTTCCAGATGAGTTGACGATGTCCAAGACCATGGCATGTGGTTTGTTTGTGCCTATGCGTGTATGTACATATGTGTGTGTGTGTGTGTGTGCGCGCGTATTGACCTCCTCCTCGAGGCGCACGACGTTGGCCTGCGCGTTGGTGAGCGCCGTGTCGAGGATGTCGATGTGCGTGCGCTGCTCCTGCAGCGTGGCGCGCTGCGCCGCCATCTCGATCTCCTGCCGCTCCTTGCTGCACGCCAGCTCCTTGTCTGCACAACACGCACTAACTTTCTTAGTTTGCCATAAACTAAAATGTCGTATCTTTATTACAAACACCTGTGTGGAAGTGTCTTTATGACATTTGAAGAAAAAATTATGACGTGAAAAGTGAGGTTGAATGTCGCAGTTGTGATTATGAATGGCAATGTTTGGCAATGGCAATGTCACAACTATAAGAGCTATAAGGGCTCATTCCCACGGAATACGTCTTTGACGATTCGGCAAAAAAACACGATACGTCTTGACGGATGGACGTTCACATTGAATACGGAATCGTGTTTTTTCACGATTCGTCAAAATATCCGCATTGAAGTTCACATTTATTTCGTGATTTAGCTCAGTTCAGATTGGTTCAGAAACACAATGGACGTGAATACTTTAATCTTGTGTTGGTATTATCGTCGATGTAAAAATAGAAGAAAAATAAGAAGAAAATACTAAAAATCACGATTCGTGATTTCTAAAAGACGTATCCGTCATAATCATAAAACATTCACAATTCGTGATTTCTAAAAGACGTATCCGTATTCGTCTTTTTTCACGATTCGTCAAGCGTGTGAACATGAGTATTTAAAAAGCATTGCCGCCATCAAAAAAATAACGAATCGTGAAAAAAGACGATTCGTGAAAAAAGACGATTCGTCCTCGTGTGAATGAGCCCTGACCTGTACCCCTAACATTATAAGGTGGTATTTGACTCAAATGCAGCATTGGAAATGTTTTCCGAAGAAGAACAGAGAATATTTTAGTTTATACTTTGAGTGATGAGTTGCGCGATGAGCATCTCCCTGTTCTGCAGCTCCTTGCGCAGCGCCTCCCCGCCCTCGCCCTCCGCCCGCGAGCCCGCCGCGCTCGCCACTAGCTCCACCTGCCAACACCGAAAAAAAAGTAAAGTTAACGAAGTCTTCCTTCTATCTCGATGGGTTTCTATGGTCATGGCCCTAGTATTACCAACGTTAACATTAACAAGCAAATTTACAAAACACACTCCCACAAGAAAGATTCTGTGCCATTTTGCAGTATTGATAAAACATGATCTTTGTAATGGATGTTAATTTTAACATTATTTTACTTATAAAGCAGTTTTACTATATAATTATGTAATCAATAGTTAAACCATATCACAAACGAACGAACAAACAACTGCGCCTCAGCGCGGGGGTCCCGTCGACATGCCACCAACGCACCTGATGCTTGAGCGCGCGGTTGAGGTCGTGCAGGCGGCGGCAGTCGGCCTGCAGGCGCGCGCGCGCCGCCCGCTCCAGCCGCTCGCGCCGCTCGCACGAGCCCACCAGCTCCTCGTGCGCGCGCCGCACCTTCTCCACCTCCTCCTCCAGCTGCAATGCGATTATATGCCGTATGCTACTGCAATAAGGTTTAGGGTCGATTCAGACATATCAGTGATGTCTCAGTTCCGTCACAGTTACGGCAAATCTTTCATACATTCTCGACAGTGCAGTGACAGTGCAGTGTCAGTGCTGACAATGTCGAGAATGTATGAAAGATTTGCCGGAACTGTGACGGAACGGTGACTTCACTGATATGTGTGAATCGTCCCTTAATCTACACTATACAACTACAATAATGCCCTATTCTGCACTGCACTATTCCAGACGCGTTTGTCGAAGTACGGCAAAGATAGTGTCAGGGCATGGTGAACTAGTATCCCCATGAAGCCACTGCGACCATCTCTGATCTATTGTGTCCATCCCAGTTTTAGTTAGATCTGGCCCCCCAGGCCTACAGTCTGGATAAACCGTAATACCATATACAACAACAATAACGTTGAATCTAGTTACACTATTCTATACGCGTTGATCGAAGTACGATGAAGATAGGGTAGCCGTTTCAAAGAACATAGTGCTTCCTGGTTTCGCCTCGAGCGTCTGTCGGTCATTGTCGTTTTTACATGTAAATAATCATACTATTTTTCCCCTTTAGAGGATGGATTCTCAAAAAGTCTTATTTTGTTCTCCCCTACACTATAAGAATCGTCTGAAGAATATTTCATACTTCTTAACTAACCTGAAGTTGACAGTTCCGGCCAGGTTCCAGCCATGTCAATCAGTCCACAATCGTTTCATTGTGTAAAGCTTTAAGAATTACAGTAATTGATAACTTTGTCAAAATTCATTTACCGTTATCACATTACCAAAGATACATAATACGAGAACAAGTGTTCTTGTCTTGATTATAACCGATGTATACAAAGTAATCTCAAAACAAAACACAAATACGAGGTAAAGAATGACTCACTACACAAAATAAACTAAAGTGCTTTGCTCCGATTTTCATTCAATTCGTGGAGTGACTCTCGTATACGTAAAAATAAAGATTACTCACGATTAAATTTAGATGTACGAGGAATCATACGGACACTAAATTTATACGTCCTAAACTGATATATTAAAAGAAATATTATAATTTCACGGAATTAAATACGTACAAAATATAAGTAAACATTTCACGGTATTGCCATAGTGTATGCTGTTAATACGTTGTATGTCGTATGTTGTACGTCGTTTTTTTAATTTCGTTATTAGTTTGATCACTTCTTATTTATTACAACTTAAAATGGCAATTAATCTTATGTGTTTGACAACTGCTGTTACTGGGCAAACGAGAATAATCAATAAGCGAAAAAAGGCATTAAAAATGCCCTTGTTCATGTTGCATCTTGCTAAAACAGAAAGATCTACAATAACCTTCCAACAACTCACTGACTGTTCATTCTCTGTAAACAAAAGAGATGCATATGCGAGCGAGTACTCGCCCGCGGTGTGAACAGTCAGCGAGTAGTCGCTGACATAAGCGTCTCTTATGTTTACACGAAATGTCACATCTTTTGTACGTGTCTTGAGCGAATAAATAGCTGGGAATTCACTCGCCGACTTGCCATCGGTCAGCCAACCGCCCAAATCCCGCGCATACCTTGGATGTCTTAGCGACACGCTCGCAGGCATCAGCCAGCTGCCGCTTGAGGTGGTGGTTCTCGGCGGCGAGCGCGTCCAGCAGCGCCGCCAGCGCGTCGTCCGGCCCCTCCGAGCCCTCGCCGCCGCTGCACCAGCCGCTCGACTCCGACCCGCCCGGCACCGCGCGGACGCCCACGCTACCGAAACATTGCGTACGTTACAGTTTAACTTTTTTATGAGGCTGTTGTGTATACGTGTGTGGGCGATAAGGGGATCCACACAAGTAATACACTCGAAGTCTGCTCCCACAAGGCTCTGCCTGCAGTACGGGTCGCTCCTTGTCATTAAACCTAGAGCTTGCACCACTTTATCACACTTTGCTGCGTGCGTGCAGATTGGTAGAAGGGTTGGTGGCTAACCCAAGTAACGGAAGTTTTTATGTCGCCCCAAGGCATCCGGCATGGATTAGCTACTGATTCAATAGATAACAAACCGGGATCAAAGACTCATCATGTAATCATGTTAAAGACATTTTTACCATCAAACTACTGATCGTGCTCGCTTTTGCTTAGCTTTGACAATTATAATTGTTGATGAAAAATAAATTCTATCGTCAAAATCAATCTATATACTTAATACTAGCAATATATTCACCTAGTCAAATCCGGCTGAGACCGTGACAGATTGAGCTTCTCCTTGCTGAGCTTGGCCTTGGAGCCCTTGCCCTTGGTCCGGTCGTCCCGCGGCTTGGACTGCGCGCGCGGCGAGTGTGGCGAGGCGGGCGGCGTGGGCCCGCGCGGCGTGGGCGACTGCGCCACCTCCTTCGCCAGGTGCTTCAGCACCGACGACTGGTTCAGGAAGTCGTCCGGGATCTCCGTTATTTCCTGTACAACAAAGATGGTGAGATATTAACACACATTATTATGCAGCACACTTTATTGTTATAATGTGACACGTGTTGGTAAACTAACATTATCTTGTAATAAATAATGAAAGCTACTTAGGAATATGTTTAAATTAAGAACATAAGCAAGCATTTTCATCTAAATTCTACGATGTAGATTACCTGAACTCCATGATCAGGTGGGCTTGTGTAGATCCTCTGGCCACCAATGTCGATATAATTGGCGGTGGTAGTGACTGCTTGCTCCTTATGTACCTTGGGCAGGGGAATCCCACTTGGTTTCTTGCCAACCTCAGTCTTCTTCAATGTATGGTATGGGGAAGACTGAGTACCAGGATGCTTTACTTCACTGGTTGTTCGTTCATGTTCTCTGATTTAGCAAACCAACCAAATTTTAATAATTATAAAAATTACAACAATTTGAAACCTCACAGTGATAGAAAAATTACTGAGTAGTTGAGGGCATAAGGTAGATTTTACCTAAAGCAAAGTCAGAGTTGGTGACAATTAATTGATAAATAAAATTAAACTAGTTAGACTAGAATATAAATGTCACAAAACATTTCAGTGCCTTGTCTATTCTATATGTACAACACACATTTTGTTGGAATAGATCCTCAGAAAAGTTGAATATATATCAAAACATTAGCTACATTGCCAATTTAAAAATATTCTTGTTGAGAAATAAATATAATGTGAATCCAAACATAACTTCTCACCGAATAGGTGTGGGTCGGGAAGGCCATGAGTCATCTTGATTGTGGATGATGAGAGTATTGTACGATGAAGATGACACATCCAGTGAGCTGCGGTTGCTGTTGCCTCCTCCAACAGAGTCTTTCAAGGAGTTGCGATTGCTCCCTGGCACACTGTCCTGCTAACCAGCCCAATAAATAAGTTAATATATACAGACAAGGCATGCTAGCCTACATAAAAGATATTTTATTTACTTTACAGTTTTAACACTTCCAGCACACATGAGAACCAGCATGTGACAGATCTTTATCATTATAGTGATGTGCCTAATCAATACCAACATTGCTGATGCCCTCATTCTGTGAAAATCATGAACAAATTTGCTGCAAAGGCTATGGTATTAAGTCTATGATACTTATGTGATAATCAGTACATGCCACTTTTTGACTATTTTCTTTAACATATTTGTTTTATAATATCTGTACCAGGCATAAGTTGACTTACATATATTTTTCTTATGCCTATTAAGCATTAGGATTGTTTAATTCATAGGCTGAATAAATCATAACGTCGGGGATAGTGCAATAGCGCGTAACTAACATTCGACAATTCCGCGTATCTGACCAAGGTAGCCAATGTTCAATTCGCGGACATTCCGCGTAAGATCCCGATTGGCAGCCTTCTCGCTGACTTGACTTTCAGTCGACTAATAGAAAGCTAGAATTCGCCCAAAAACAATACTGCGTATCTACAGCCGGCAGTCGACGATACCGCGTATGTCATCAGGTGTAATTGAGAGCGTGTTTTGTGGTTTAGTTTTGTTGTAAAACTCAGTGTTTACGTTATAAATATTAATGACAACATAAATTAAGTATTAATTCAATATAAATTAAGTATTTTTATGTGAAATTTCATCTGTTAAGTATAATTTAAATAAATTTTACCTTTCTTCAATCGTTCTAACCTATTTGTTTTTTCAGAAATATCTAATATCACGAGGAGAGCGACAAACGAGCTAGACTAACCCGACATTACACGGAAGATATCCCGGACGTCAGCCTGTATGAGATTAGAGAGGCTTTCAAACAGTTAAAAAACAACAAAGCACCGGGAGATGACGGAATCACAAGCGAACTGCTAAGAGCTGGAGGAAAACCCCTCCTAGTGGCGCTCCAAAAGCTGTTCGATTCCGTCACCAATACTGGGACTACCCCGGAAGCGTGGAGCAGAAGTGTAGTGACGCTATTCTTTAAAAAGGGCGATAAGACCCTCTTAAAGAACTACAGGCCCATTGCACTTCTGAGTCACGTTTATAGACTGTTTTCGAGAGTCCTCACAAATCGCATTGCACGCAGGCTTGACGACTTCCAGCCTCCCGAACAAGCAGGATTCCGTAAAGGCTACAGTACCATAGACCACATACATACGCTACGGCAGATTATACAGAAGACCGAGGAGTATAATTTGCCGCTATGTGAAGCCTATGTGGACTTTGAGAAAGCCTTCGATTCTATCGAGACCTGAGCGGTACTAAATTCTCTCCAGCGGTCGACGCGAATCGACTACCGGTATATCGAGGTGTTGAAGTATTTATACTTATCAGCCACCATGTCCGTCAGAGTACACGACATAGCAACGAACCCCATTCAGCTGTAGAGAGGTGTCAGACAAGGGGACGTTATATCCCCAAAACTGTTCACCACTGCGCTGGAAGAAGTGTTCAAGCTAATGGAGTGAAAACGACGTGGTATTAATATCAATGGCGAATACATCACACACCTGCGGTATGCCGACGATATAGTCATTTTGGCGAGATTTCGAGAAAGAAGTCACTCGTAGAATCCAACTAGGATGGGCTGCGTTCGGGAAATTACGTCACATCTTGTCGTCCAAAATACCTCAGTGCCTGTAGTCGAAGATGTTCGAGCAATGTGTGTTGCTAGGGATGACATACGGCTCCGAGACGTGGTGCTTTACGATTGGTCTAATCCACAAGCTCAAAGTCGCATAGCGGGCTATGGAGAGAGCTATACTCGGTATTTCTCTACGTGATCGAATCAGAAATGAGGCGATTCGTAGACGAACGCGGGTAACCGACATTGCTCAAAGAATTAGCCGGCTGAAGTGGCAATAGGCCGGCCATATAGCTCGAAGGACCGATAGCCGATGGCGAAGAAAGGTCCTCGAGTGGAGGCCCTGTCTCGGAAAAAGGAGCGTAGGACGCCCCCCGACCAGGTGGTCTGACAACCTGAAGAGGACAGCGTGCATCCGCTGGCTTCAGAAAGCGCAGGACCAGTAAGAATGGCTCAAATTAGGGGAGGCCTTTGTCCAGCAGTGGACGCTAAAAGGCTGATGGATAGATAGATAGATGGATGGAAGACAAGTGATGTTAATAATACAGTATTTTGAAGTTTATATTTAACTGAGATTGTGTGGACTTTTTGAAAAAGTTATAATTTTAGGATACTTATTGTTTAATACACTGATATCAGTGAGACTCTCCTCGTCAAACTGGACCGCCTCATAAACAATGCCGTTCGCTTTGTTTTCTGCCTTCGCAAATTTGATCATGTTTCCACCTATCGTCTTAAGCTTAAATGGCTTCATATCCGAGAGCGACGGCAGATAAGATTGCTTTCTACCCTTTCCTCTATCCTTTTTGACTCCCGTATTCCCGACTATTTGAAATCCAGATTCCAATATCTTCATTCCTCCCATGATCGGCAGCTTCGGTCTTCTGACTTGCTTCTCCTTTCCATCCCTCTACATCACTCTGGCTTTGTATCCAATTCCTTCGCGGTCCAAGCTGCTCGACTATGGAATACTCTCCCCGATAGCCTGAGAAAGCCGGTGGATAGGTTTAAGCTGAAGAAGAACCTACTGGTGCACCTGACAGAACGTCGCAACAACCTTTAATTTGTAGTTTTTATGTTTGTCATTGTTTATATTCATAGTAGGTATATGTATGTATGTATATATATATATATATATTTATATGTATGTATGTATGTATGTATTATATGTTATTTTATATATGTATATTTTATGTAAGTATGTATGCAGATATATCATTATTAAATACTATCTGCTTTATCCAGTTTAAAACCGCTATTCGTGTTTTCTCTATTTGGCCTAATGGTTAGCTGGTAGAGAATGCAACTTGCATTAAGCTCGCCATTTGTACCTTAATATATTAATATATTGTGGTCAATAAAGCTTTAAATAAATAAATAAATAAATAAAATGCTGGTAAATCTAAAATAGATTGAGAAAAAAGTGATGTTGATGTTCAGTAACTTTAAATTTATATTTAAGGGATATTGAATAGAAAAATACTTTAATTAATAAATAAAACTTTTTTTGTAAGAACAGCGCCCATAAGCTGGTAAAGATTTGATTTTGTAAACCATATTTTGCCTTAATTATTAAATATTATTATTAAAATTAATTACCAGTTTGATTTCAAAACCGCGTAACTGGCTTTTAGGCTCCATTTTGACAATATTGTGGTTAAATCATATCCGCGTAAGTAGCGTGGCGCGTGTATTAATCATTATAATTGATCATTTATAGTAAACGTATATAGAAAACATCAATTACTATTATCTATGTAAGAATGAACCCATTTACACTTTAAATAACAATATGAAAAAGTTTTAACTTGCCCGTGTAAAATTTGATCGAATGCCGATACGCGGTATTTACATGTGCTAGTTACGCGCTATTGCACTATCCCCGACGAATTAAGTTGATTGGTCTGTTTTACCGCACATAGCCAACATGTGAATTTTTAAATAACTCTCATACTAAATGTGAA
Organism: Hesperia comma; assembly: GCA_905404135.1. Taxonomy (NCBI): domain Eukaryota; kingdom Metazoa; phylum Arthropoda; class Insecta; order Lepidoptera; family Hesperiidae; genus Hesperia; species Hesperia comma. Next base: position 4,153,736 of record FR990021.1, on the reverse strand, counting down.
ATGTGGTTTAAATGTGACGTTTTGAAAAAACTTATCAACTTTTTCACGCCTGGTAAGGATTACTGCTCATAAATTTTCAATATTAAAGGTACTTAATAAAACAATGTGAATGAACTGATTGAAGTACTTTCTCTTTATCTATCTTCTAATACACCTATGTCATAGTTAGATATTTAATTTTAAGAACCACAATATACTATACATATTTTACTACTGACCTATTTAATTCTGACTAAATTCTTAGTTATTGCTTTGAGTAGAAATTACACAGGTTAACAATTTTAATCTTAATTGAAGTGACTAAGATACTTCACTTTCAACAAAATAAAAAACAAAATTAAATTTAGTAACTAAAGCATAATTGAACTTGCCTTCAATGAGTTCCTGTTACTGTTGATGTTATTGTTCTGGCTCTGGTTCTCCTGGCCCTGGGGCTCCACGCGGGCCGTGTGTCGGACCACATATCTCTCTTCTCGCGACAAATTCTCATTAGATGTTGATACATCAGTCTCACTGCCCGACAAACTTTGAGGGAAACTGCTTGGTACTGTAATGCCACACTTAATTAATGAAGTAGAGCAAATAACTAAATAACTAACACAATCATACAATCAATCACATAAAATTATTTTTGCTATTAAGAAACAAAATTATCATCAGAAAGAAGAATTATTATTGAAAAATGTCTGTCATATTTCAGATTTACACAAAATAACAAGCCACATGAAATCTACAGCAACACATGATAAACAAGGGCATCCACACAATCACAAATTATGATTCATAGCAATGGAATGTTGCTGAATAGAATCAACTATTCATTTACTGAAAGTAAACCACCTACCAGATTGTTTCTGTGTCCTTTGAATGTTGCTAGCAAACGATAGGAACCGACCCGTCGGTCGCATGGAGCCCATTATTGCTCAATTGCTAGTGGTCAATAGATCTCAACTCTAAACCATGTCCAAAAATAATCTATTAATAATTGCCACTCCTATGTGGTTATGCTTTTAGCATCTGCAAATCAATTCAGAGACTCGTGTTTAGATACACAGTAGTTGGGAGTAGAGATAGATTACAAAAAGATGCAAGGATCTTCGATGTCCTTAATAATATTGATAACATCTTGAACATCATCTGGACAAATACAATTCATAAACCATAACATGCAATGGCATATTGCAATTGTAGTACTCACAACGTTTCAGGAGAGCATGTAATGTAAAAGAACAAAAACTCTGTTACATTCGACACACTACTAAATAAAATTAAAATACCAAAAAAAAGTCAGATGAACGAATCAACCTCTTGCTGTCAACATTTCTGACATTTGCATTGCATTGCATGCACGCACAATTCTTTTATCTATGTGCACGCACCACAAACCAAAGAGTTCAATACCACAAAGGAAACTAAAGTCATTAAAATCTACAATTTATGTACAGTGCGCCCAACTTATCTCTGAAATGGCAAAAATTGGAACGAACGAAAAGTCATTCATAAGTACGTTGTGGTCATTCATCTGTCAGTTATTAGTGTGCAACTGCAATGATTGGTCCCCGGGCACAAAATCCATATTTTGTGCCCCCGGCCACAAATTAGATATAGTAAACCCAACTTAAGACTGAAACGAAAGAGGCGCTGTCGGACGCATTTGACATTCATTTGACCAATCATTGCACACTAGTAACTGACAGATGAATGAACACAACGTACTTATGAATGACTTTTCGTTAGTTCCAATTTTTGCCATTTCAGAGTTAAGTTGGGCGGACTGTAATACAGATGTTAAGCTTCATACAAAGTGCGCAAAACCAACTCACACATAGACACCGTTCACATGCACGAAAAATCGGAACATATCGGACCACTTGGACCGCGGTTGTTATTTCCAGCAATAAGACATTTATAATACACAAATAAGATGATTTTCCTAAAAAATGGTTAAGAAATGTAATTATTATAATTATTATCGAAGTGTTTTTTTTATTCGACGTTAAATTGCAAATTAAAATTTTTTAGACATCTAGTTGCTACAGAAAGGTACAATAAGTCCTTACTTGCTTGTAATGTAATTCAATGATTCGTTACTAAACACAAGTCAATGTAGGACGTAGGAAGTTCTTTGTACGTTAGAGTGTACTTATATACCTTTGATTTTTAATAAATACATTAAATGAAGGATTATATTATTGGGCATGTAAAATTATTTTCTTAGTGTTAATTTATGTAATAGGATTTTTATTTTATTTCCAGTACCTAATATAGATATAAAAATATTATATAATACAAATAATATGAAATAAACGGATCATATGAGATCCCATAAATAAATATCATTATGATATTATTACATGTTACCGGAACTGCGGCAGAAACACGCTGGGTTTAGTTCCAAATATTGAGTTTACATTCACTATAATATGCAAAACGAAACAATTTTATTTCTATTATGAGTACCTATGTCTCCAATTCTACCTGCTTTACTGAATTTTTCATCTAAGGACTCCCGTAATCTTAATTTACAATGAGAGAATTATTATTGTAAATTAATTGTATAATTAGGTAATATGACTAACGCTTACTAAATTACATTACATTTTAATGATTCTAAACGTATACCTTTATTTTAATTTTCCCGTTTAATCCATACCAATAACTTAAATAACAAATCCAATCCACGACCTTTGCGGAGTCGTTAACCCTTAGGCTAACGCACACATGCATAACCAAAATCGAGGTACATACATGAGCTTAACTTCTGTACTATCCATATTTTGTGCCCCCGGCGGGGTACGTTTACTACCCTGTGTCAACCACAGAATAGTAGGTAGTTATTCTGTTGCATTTTGATTGCAAGTTTGCAAAGCCTGTATGACTGTCAACCTCTTTTTGATTTTGACATTTTCAGTTTTCTCAATTATTGTCATTTGATTGTCATGTGAGTCATGTCATTCTCAAATTGATTGTTTTCTGCATAAAGATAGGAATATAGATTGTTTTTCTATTTGTAATATTCGAACTCAACATTTCTTTCTAAAATTTTTAAGAATTACCTATTTCCCCAGTTACTGTCGTAAAAGTAATAAATAACAATGTTTGGTCGAATTTTTAACAGAAACGTTCTGGCACTATCCTATCGAATAACGAGATTCTCCGCAAATACACCGCCAAAGAATCTCTCCAGTCATGTATCGGTTAGAAGTACGTCTCTTTTTTCAAATAATTTATGATCAAAATGTGTAATGTGCAAGTTTTAAACTTTATTTTCTTTTTCATCCAAAACCAGCTCACCGTCTTGCCTTTAGTGCACTTCGTTCATCATACAGATTCTATTCGAAAGAAGCGACCCTAGAAGAAATGATAGCAGATTTCAACGAAGTTCAAAAAGCTACAACCGATGGAAAGATACTTATTGTTGATGTAAGAGAACCAGAAGAAATTAAGGAACACGGAAAAATACCTAACAGTATCAATATTCCATGTAAGAACTTATTTCATGTGAATTTTTACTACATATTTTAGTGTGATACAGTGAATGCTATAACTGAATTAAATTACCAATAAAAAAATTATAAGTATAGTTGCACATTTTACATCCACAAGATTTTCCTTACATATCATTTTGAACTAACACGTTAATATTTACTCTAGTTTTGTGTTGTTAGTTAGCCAAATCACTTTATTCTGAAGTATTCTTATTAAAAAGTCAAGTAAAGTAATATATAGGGGGAAGAATTAATAACTATTCTTCAATTTTTTCAGTGGGCACAGTATCAACAGTTTTAAGCACAATGTCCAATGCTGAATTTGAGCGTACTTACAATAGACCTAAGCCTACCGAAGATACTGAAATCATATTTTATTGTATGATAGGAAAAAGGTCAGGCATGGCTCAACAGAATGCTTTTAATTTAGGATACAAGAAGTAAGTACACATGAATTTGAAAAATTTAATAAAGTAAATTTTGAATGATTCCTTCAATACTGATAGAAATGGATTCTAATGATGATAATATTATGTATAATGTTATTTTTTGTTCAATAATTAAATTAATCGTGTACTAACATTTTTTGCAGTGTTAAGAATTACCTTGGCAGCTGGACAGATTGGGCTAATAAGACCCAATAATACCCAACATGAAATGAACATCCAATAACAACCAAATAAAAGAAGCCTCCTTCAACTGAGTGCTGAGCTGATCTAGTCTCCAATAGGATTTTTTATTATCTTTGTTATGATGTATAAATATTTTTGTATTCTTTGTTAATATTGAAAGCAATTTTTACTTATATTAAATTTTAGTACAATTTTCTGCATAATAAATAAAGCCCTTTTAAGTTTAAAAGTCATTTATTTACTTTATAGACAAGAACATTTATTCACAGAATTTAACCAACACCTTAAACATATACACCATTGAAATTTGAAAAAATATGCAAAACAGCAATGTAAAATTTGTTTCAAAATAATGAGACAAGTGTCTCTACATTTTTTAGTCTCTTGTTTACTTCTGTCTGCTAGACCAGTCGTTCCAGCTGCCCAAATATGTCTTTGATCTGAAAAGTACAAAGAATATTTTATGACAAAAATTTATTTATGTCAAAATTTTGATCAATTGCCAAAAAAATTGTGTTGGGTTTAACAATTTAAATTAAGTATACTACTTACAACTAACAAAATCGAAAATGATGCAAATATTGTGAATTAATAAAGCACCTTATCTAACTAACCCCAGCATTATCTGAAGGTGAGTACATTGACCTTCTTATTTAAGTGTTAACTACAGCTGTTGCTGATATGATCATGTTACATCAATATTTTTTTACTTAAACATTATCCGCTTATATGGCTTCACAATTTCGATTATAAATTGGTGTATAATTATGTTATGTCTTCACGCAATTGAAATTCAAATTTGAATTTGTTGTCTTTACCCAGGAAATATTTCACAAAAAAATTTGAATGGTCTACACAATCTACATAATATGACAAAAATATTACTTTTAAAATTTCTTGTCTGACTGTATGTTTGTCCGGGCATCACATAAAAACCTACTGAATGAGAATCAATCAATTTTTGTATTGTTGGAGGTCTAAGTAAAAATTGTATATTATGTTTAATTTTGATATGCAACTTCGAATCTGATATATAAATATGTTGCAGGACAACATCTGTATTATAATATTAATATATTTAAATACCTAACATATCCCAATTTAAGAGCCTTGTCCAGAGCTTCGGTGGACCTCCTCCCAGACTGACAATAGAAAATCAATTCATCAGATGATGAAGGTTTTGATCTCTGAAACTGCTTCTTGAACTCCTCTTCTGACATGGATGTTAGTGCATCAGACACAGTACTCACTGTAAACAGAAATTCAATCCTTAGTTAAGCCTCACTAAATTTCACACATTTTAAACAATTTATATGTAAGCAATGGTTTCAATTGAAATAGAATAAGCCATCACAGAGACTGAGAACACTTTTATGTTCAAAAAAAATCTGTAATAGTGTGTTCTCATTCTCATAAGAATAAATATCAAATTGAACTTAATTACATGGAATATTAATGCTGGATGGAATTTTCCCGGTTGAGTTCACTTCGTCAGGGTTGCGTACATCAATTATTACTTTCTCCGGCTGGTGAATAACTTTTAACATGTCCTCATAGCTGACAACGCGCTGGGGGTCTACCATTTTGCGTTGGTCACTTCTTTGATTTCTTTCAGAGCTAAATACTCTTTTATGTGAAGCAGGTGCTTTTAATATTCTTCTTGGATTACCTGGTTAATTTGTGCAATGTTGTAAATAAATACTAAATAATATGGGTAAAGATGTTATTAATCAAAAAAGAATTGTACAGCGCTTGTGGATATATTCAGAAAAGATGTGAACTTACAAAAACTTTTCGGAGGCCGCAATAAAGTACGCGTAATGTTTCGAAAAACAAACACCGGTGCAATAACACTTACAACATGTAAAGCAAACATACAGTATCGTATTTTATTTTATAAACTTTCACACATTAAAGTTAAATTCACACAGACAGAATCTTGTATTAGCTCGAGACTACCCAACAACGGAATATTTCAGTTCAGATTACTGTGCTGTGCGCCCAACTTATCTCTGAAATGGCAAAAATTGGAACTAACGAAAAGTCAAAGTCATTCATATAGTAAACCCTGTCGGACGCATTTGACATTCATTTGACCAATCATTGCACACTAGTAACTGACAGATGAATGACCACAACGTACTTATGAATGACTTTTCGTTAGTTCCAATTTTTGCCATTTCAGAGATAAGTTGGGCGCACTGTAAGTACGTTGTGGATAGGGTTGAAACGATATATCGGAAAATCGATAATATCGAAGGGGACATATCGATATTTTTATCGATATTTGCGCTATACCGATACGATAATATCGATATCATATCCGAAGAAAAAAATCGATAATTCACGACCTTAGATAAGGCTGTTTGGGCTTCGAACATTAGCCTTTTAAACAAATAAAAAACAACCTCTACTTGTTTTATTTGTCTATTTTCTCTGGCTGTATGGGCTTAGCCCCTTTGCCTGTTCGTAAGGACTAATGAAACAAAAAAATCTCTATGAACTTCATATTTTTTATTTAAATTTAAATAAATTCGATATTATCGACCAAAATATCGATATTATCAACTAACGATAATTTCTTTGCCTCGATATAATTATCGATATTTTTATAGACATTATTTATTTATTTATTTATTTATTTATTTATTTAGTTGCATCAACAAAGTGTACACTGTTACATTTATTTAAATTACACAAGTGCCAACGTTAGGTGAGTGTCACCTCAATTACAGATGCAAACGTCATGATCAATTTAGAAGGACACAATTAGTACATTTTTCCACAAAATAATACTGTTAAGACTAATAAAAAATAACTTACAGAATATTATCTCACAATGCATTAATTGAAAGAGTTTATACAATTTTAGATGTTATTGAAATAATAATGAGCTTGAAATTAATATACAATAATAAAAATAAAATATTTCGTCATAAAAATTTGATTTAACTTAGAATACAAATGTCATCAATATTAAAACAAAACGTAAAAAATAATTCAAAAATTAACAATCATGAATTTACTATTATAATATAATTATGTCTAACAATTAGTAAATTTCAATCAATTAATAATAAAATTGTCAAGAACATTAAAATTTGTCAATAAATTAATAAATGTCAATAAAATTGTCAAAAACATTAAAATTTGTCAATATTACATGAAATAAAAATAAAAAACGGAAAAATATGTCAAAAATAATAAAAGGTTGAATACAAATTTAAATATTTAGGGAAGATTAAGGGTACCTACTGATATAATTTAAGAAGATACTAAGTTTTTGATTGAATTTTTAAATTGATTTAAGGGGTCGGAAAATATATCTAATGTAAGAGGTTTGTCATGTTTATCAGAACTACACGAATTTTGTTCAGCTTTGTTGTGTACGTTGTTGTAGCTTCTAGACATTCTGTTCATGGGTGAATAGTGTCCTAGATTTGACCGTGCTAGATTTTCAACGAAAGGAATGTATTTCAAGTAACTAGGTGTTCTCCTAGGAATGGCTATACTTAATTGAGACAGAAGATGAGGGTCGTCAATGTGCCCGTTCACTAGTTTATACAGGAACAAGATTTCCAAGATACTTCTGCGTTGCGAGAGCGAATTCATTTTGAAATGTTGCAACCGATCTACATAAGTTGGCAGTATTTTGGCTAAATTGCAACTATAGGACAACTGCCATAAAAAACGTTTCTGTACACTCTCTATACGTTTTATATATGTATCGTAATAAGGGTTCCAGACAATGCTGCAGTATTCTAAACAACTGCGCACCAGTGATGTGTAAATTAAAATTCTAGTATTAGGATTTTTTAATTCCCTACAATTCCTTGAAATAAAGCTCAGCATTTTAAAGGATTTTTTGATCACGTTGTCAATATGTAGGTTAAATCGCAATTTAGTGTCTAAGATAACTCCCAAGTCCTTAATTTGCTCAACCTCCTTCAGTAGTGTGTCGTTAATATAATAGGATCGAGTCAGCGGGATCCTCTTTTTTGTAAAGCGTACCACATGGCATTTGTCAGAATTTAAGCTCATGCCGTTACATTTGCACCACGCAGCAAGATTATCTAGATCTCTCTGCAGCAGCAGTCCATCGTCGATTGAATTTACTATCCTATAAAACTTTAAGTCGTCAGCAAACATGAGGAAGTTTGAGTTTTGAAAACATCTGTCGATGTCGTTGATGAATATATTGAAAAGGACAGGGCCTAGATGGGACCCTTGTGGAACTCCAGAAGAGGCAACAAAAGACCTAGAGCGAAAACCTCCTACTACCACCATAGATTCCCTATTCATTAAATAAGACCTGAACCAGTTTAGAAATACACCATTTATTCCTATACATGAAAGTTTGTACAACAACATGTCATGGTCTACTTTGTCAAACGCCTTGCTGAAATCGGTGTATATTACGTCAATAGATTGACCGTGGTCGATACCATCCGTTAGGAATTCAACAAAAGAAAGAAGGTTAGTTGCAGTTGACCGTGCCTTCATGAAACCATGTTGTTGTGGTAGGATTAGATGTTTTACATGCCAGTATATTATAGGGCATACCAACTTTTCAAATACTTTGGCAAACACAACGATAATAGATATGGGTCTATAGTTCTTTACAGAGTCCTTATTGCCACCTTTATGTAATGGTACAACCAGAGCTTGCTTCCAAAGAGTGGGAAAAGTACCAGCACTGAGAGACTTGTTTATTATTATGCATAACGGCATTGCTAGTGCACTGGCGCATCGTACCGCAAATAAGGAGGGTATTCCATCCGGGCCTGCCCCTTTGTTAGAGTCAAGTCTTTTTAAGACCCTATAGACTTGATCTCTAGTCACTGAAATATTTGTGAGAACATTTGTAGCCGGAGATATACTGGACTCGTCTGGAATGGTTAATTTACTAGTACTATAAACAGAGGAGAACTGTGAGGCAAAGAGGTTACAGATATCTGGCCCAGTGGTAGCTGTCTCAGTGGTGGATGAAATTATTGCAGGATAGTTGCTGCTATTGCCTCTCTTTTGTTTAACAAAACTCCAGAACAATTTGGGATTTGATTTTAAAGACGATTCCAGTCGTTGGATGTATGAGTTGTAGTTTTGACTTTGTAAATCCGCACATCTGTCCCTGAGCAACTCGAAGGTTAACAAGTCACGAGGATTATTGTACTTTCGAAATTTGGTTCTGTATTTAAATTTTTCTTTAAGAACTTTAATTAAGGGATGAGAAAACCAAGCAGGAAATTTCTTGCTATTGCGTGGCCTAGACTTGGGTACGTGTTTAACGATAATAACCCTCAGAAGTTTATAAAAATGTGCGACCATATCGTTTATATTAACAAAACTCGACAATTCCGTTTCCCAACATATATTATTAAGGTCAGCAATAATTTTAAGGTAATCTGCTTTGTAGAAGAGAAATCTAGACTCGTACTTTATTACAATTACAACAACCTTGTATTACAACAACCTTGCATCCCTAGTTGTGGACATTCATCTGTCAGTTATTATATAGTGTCAATGATTAAAGAAAAAAAGAGGATAAGCCCTTATTTACCTATATAATTTTACGTTATACAAATATCATGTAAATATGGTCCACAATACCAAATATATATTTGTCTCATTCTTACACATTACAATTTGCGTTTGAAGAAAAAGTACAGTATATGTCGCACGTTTCATTCAACTGGTAACATTTTTAGAAATATCTCCGAAGCCCCGCCTTGAAGCAAGGGACGCCATTTTAGGGTCGCTTAGGTTGACAGTTTTGACAATGACCATACAGATATAGTGATGATCTGTCATCTGTAACGTAAACTTTTATATTTAAAAAACAGTGAGACTTGTGACTTAAAAAACTTTCTGTTTTATTATTAATTAACATACCTATTATTTTATCAAAAACTAACATGGTGAAGTGTTGTATTAGAGGGTGTACTTCAAGTTCTCTGAAAAAAGACGAAGCATTATCATTCTTCAGGTTAGTTGTAATTATCTTTTATTTTCGCGTACATTTTTAAGTTTATTGAGTTTTTTGTAGTGGCAACAGTGAACATGAGAGTTCACATAAATTACTATTGGTCAAATCAGTAATTTTGTGTTACTTAGACATAAGATACAAATACTACGGTAAAAAACAAAATGAACGAGGTAGTATGGATTTTATCTTTGAACGTTAAATCGATGTCGATATTTTGTACTATAAAATAACATCCCTGTTTTGTGGGCGGAGTCGGCGCCATATTAGGGTAATACTTGGCTTCACGTCACGTGACCTTAGGGCATATCCTTTTACTTCTTTTATCTATGTATAGTGTGCAATGATTGGTCAAATGAATGTCAAATGCGTCCGACAGCGCCTCTTTCGTTTCAATCTTAAGTTGGGTTTACTATACAGCTATATAATTAAAAAACAAGACTAGGGATGCAACGATACATCGGAATATTTGGAATACGACAAATATCGATGATACATCGATGTCGATATATCATGAAAAATTCAATATATCGTAGATATCGAAATATCTAAAACCCGCCAGAACTAAAATATTTATATACATTTAAATTAAATAAAGGTATACAAAGGAAAACAGACTTCATAATTGGCTGTCTGACTGACATATCAATAGACAGCCCTAACTACCAAAATAAGAAACTAGAAATGATGCACTATTTTCTTTTATAGTGCAGAGAAACACTAAGAAGAATGGATTTTTGGAAATTCGCCGATTTATGGATTAAAGTGGAGGGAAGTTTGTATTAAGCATCAGTTTCGAAGCTAAATCGATAAAAAAGGATCACAGCGAAAGTAAGATTAGAATCATTATAATTTAATGTAATTTAGTAACGATTATTCATATTTGTATGTGTTTGTATTATCATTGTAAACTAAGATCACGGGAGTCCTTAGATGACAAATTCAATAATACAGATAATTCAGGTTATCTGTAGTAATATAATTTTTATACGAAATGATAGTACTTAGTGTAATCGTTTTGATTGCACGTACTTGTGAAGAGAAGGGACTTGAAGGGATAGTACACTTTAAAAAAATAAAATTGTTCAGTTTTGCGTATAATGAATATTAACTCATCTAGCTAACTTAACATTTATTTCAATTTATTTGGATTCTATGATTTTTTTGTATCTCTTAAGTACTTTTTTTTCTTATAAGATAGTGCTTGACAACGATCCCACCTGATGGTAAGTGGTGATGAAGCCATAGTGATGAGCGCACTAACTTAAATAAAGCCTATTCACTCTCCTCTTGAAGAAAATAATAATACTTAATTACTTGAAACAAAATAATAATAATCCTATAATATAAATTAGCACTCAAATAAATTATTTTACAAATTGTCCAACAATCCTTTCATTTAATATTTATTAAAAATCGAAGGTAAATATACACTTCAACCATACAAAGAACTTCAAGAATCATTGAATTACAACCAAGTAAGGACTTAATGTACCTTTCTGTAGCAACTAGATGTTAAAAAAATTATAGTGCACAATTTAACGTCGAATAAAAACAACCACTAAGATAATAATTTTAATAACTCTCCATTTCTTATCCATTTTTTAGGAAAAGTATCTTATTTGTGTATTATAAATGTCATATTGCTAGAAATAACAACCGCGGTCCGAGTGGTCCGATATATTCCGATTTTTGGTGTATGTGAACGGTGTCCATGTGTGCGTTGGTTTAGCGCACTTTGTATGAAGCTTAACATCTGTATCATCTAATTTGTGCTACTCAAAGAGTTCAAAAGTAGAGGGCAGAAGCCAGGCTTCAGAGCGTACCTCGGATAATAAGAGACGAAATCTTTAGCAATCACCTTTCTCTTTCTGGCTCATCGGGATCGAAGAGAGAATTACCGTTATCGTTGTTTCTCTTTCTAACCGGGGGCGATTGCAGTGTATTGGCAGCCGTATGGCTCGCCCACTCTACTTTTGAACTCTTTGGTGCTACTAAACTGAACTAGTAGGTACAGGTTATCACTAGACCGAAATGTCGGCTTACTGACCGATATATCAATATCGATTTATATCGATATTTTTAAAAAACCTTGCATCCCTATAAACATACGTTCTATCCTCCATGAAACATACCTACGCATACGCAGCACAGACAGAGAAGAGATAAATGGACCAAAGATAAAATAACCGTGCTGTTACGTGTCTGCTGTCTGCACAGAGTAAGTACGTAATAAAGGCGATTAGGGTTCTCCATAGAAGACTAATTATCCTAAATCGATTTTTCTTGAGATCTTGAACACAAACACATTGACGCATTGACATTCAGTACCTAGTTTTTGTGTAGTGCGGACCAATATATGGACAAACAGATAAAGCGGAACCAAAGGTTATTGCAGCTTCTATTGATCCTGTGAAGACTTCATAGCTTCATACTTTTTTTTCTCAAACAACTCCTTTAATGTATATAGGTACATAAACCTAATTAGTCATGTTTGGTCAGGCAGCTTAGGCTTAATGCAAATTAGGTCATCAGTCGTCGTTTATTATACTACAATACGACTTGCTTACTATTAAAAAAATATATATATCTATGATCCATACCTATTTAATAAAGAGCCTAACAAAAGCATAATCCTCCGCTAGGAGTAATAGTGTCAGCCCCGTTCAACTTTGTATGGGGCCGTAAAAATACCTACGTGGGAAGGAATAGATTAGAGAATGGAGTGTCTATAATCTACGGGTACACGAAACGTGAAAAATCCTACGTAGTCTGTGGAAAAAATTACAAAAATTAACCTATCTGGTCTGTCTCTGTGCACAAAATGGCGATATGTTATCGTTTGTTGAGAAGATTATTTTTGCCTTCACTAAGTACTTTGAGGAACTTGTTAAATAATGTACCTTTTGATGTTGGCGTTAATGAACCAGTTTTCAAAGTTTTAAAACAGTTTGTGAAAACTCTAAAACAATCGGACAATGAATTTGTTTTGATGTTTGATGAAATGTCATTAAAAAAACATTTAAATTATAATGCTAAATGCGATGTGATAGAAGGATTCCAAGATCATGGCTCACAAGGAAGAACAGAGCAAATTGCTGGATACTCTCTAGTTTTCATGATTGGAGGAATCCGAAAAAAAATTAAACAACCAGTAGCTCATTTTTTTTCTAGTGGGCTTTCTACTGCGGATCGACTTGCAGTTCTCATAAAAGAGGTAATATATTTGTAACAAAAAAAAATATTAATATTACAAGTTTAATAACTTATTATGACATTTTTTAAATAGGTAAACTGTGTTGTTGGTAATCGAAAAAACTAAAAGTACAACAGTATTCAGAAATGAGAACAATCAATTGCTTTTGGTTAGAAATGTGATAAATAATTTTTATTACATAGCACTGAACTCTGCATAATTATTATGTACAGTATAACAATGTTAAGTCTAATACAATACAAAATACCTATTAAAAAATTCAAAGTAAATGCAATTAATTAATTATTAATTCTCTCGATTATGAACTATGGAATTCCTTACCTATTTCCATACATAAAGCCCCTAAAGTAACTTCATTCAATAATTTACTTTTTACTACCTTTCTTTATAGCATTATATCTTCATTTCTTTTACCTTGTACCTTTTCTTCTCTTAAACAAAGTCCTTCACAGCTTATAATAATATGTATATCTATTAAGTATGTATTCTCTTTGTGGTGTGTATACCTCTACCTTTTCTACTTGCCTTTGTATTATTCTTTTATAAACTTGGGTTACCTGGAAGAGATCGCTATGTAGCGATAAGGCCGCCTATTGTATTGTGTATCCTATCTACTATGTTCTAAGCATATATATATTTAGTATACATACAATAAAGTGAATAAATAAATAGACATTGTGCTTTCAGCTTTTTCAGTTACCAAAAGCCCTGTTTATTTTTGGTTTGATTATATTTAGGTTTACAGAAAAATAATTTGAAAACATTATTTAATAAAATTATGTGGGCTATTTTAAAAAATTGTGTTGCCGTGAAAGTTTAGCTTTTTTATACTTCTAAAATGGAAGATTCCAATTAATGCTTGACAGAGTCTTACTAATTCTAGAGGTTGTTCAGAATATAACATTTTTACATTAAGGTACTATAAATAACTTACAAATACCTGTGTTGCAGGTGTTGCATCAATGTTCCAAAGCTGGTGTGAATATTGCAGCCATAATATGTGATATGGATGGTGTGAATAGGAGAGCATTTTCGATCTTAGGCGCCAGTATGGATCATCCATCGATAACAGTGGAAAATAAAGAAATTGTCACACTCTATGACACACCACATTTGTTAAAATGCTTTCGCAATTTATTTATGAAGTATGACATAAACTGCAAAGTTAATATTAACTCCAGAGATCAGGTTGGCAGAGGTAGGTAATCATTAATAATTGTTTTATTATCTTTAAGTTTTTATAACTATGTCTTAATTTATTGACAATGCATCATATTGGGGCCAGTATACTTTTTTAGAGGCGACCATCTCAGTCCTCAAGGTTAGTAACGCATCTGTGACCGACTTGGAACGAGACTCTTGAGTGTTACTCTAGGTTGGTCATAGTTGTTATGGGCGGCAGTGGATGGGTGGTGCTTGTCTGCTCGTTTGCTACCACTTTCGCATTTATAATTAGTATTTTGTATGTATATAAATTTATATTTATAATATGACATAAACGTCTATATGTCTGTGTTTGTTGTGATATTATGGTATAATTTTTGAGTGTGGCGATAGTTTTATTCGTGTAGATGTATGCTTGTTACTATTCTTCACAAAAATATGGAATGGACTTAGATTGAATTATCACAATTATATTGAAGATTATGTGACAGACTAAATTTCACGCGGGCGAAGCTGCAGGCAAATACTAATCTAACCATAAATATTCTAACATTTCTTTGCTTGATTTTACTTAGGTGAATGCAATTCTCGTTACTGTTTTTTGACACCAGATTAAATATATGTTCCATGATTGCATGGCAAAATATTACACGGCAAAATGTGTTATGTGTATGTATTGATGATTTTTTTGTTTATAGGTATTGCTAAATGGAGCCATATTCAAGAATTTTTTGAAATGGACAACAAAAATCCAAACTTTGTTTTTGCTCCTGTCCTGAAAAGGGATCATTTAAGCCCGAATACCAAGCAAAAGATGAAAGTAAATCTTGCTGCTCAAGTATTAAGCCATTCAGTGGCAGCTGGAATGTTTGAAAAATATCTGATGGTAAGGATTTCACAGCTTCTGAATATTGACTGTCAAAATAGTTGAGCGAGGCATTTGTGAAGCAATAGATATACTGCCATAGCATAGTATATATGACTATTATTGACTTCATTAATAATTTTTTCTTAATTTATTTTTTGTGTCATAAGTAAATGGAATGTAATGAATTATAATTTTTGAATGTTGCACACCATAACAATGGTAGAATGTAAGAACTATGTAATTAGAACCATTCCACCAAATTGTAAACTACATTCTTGCAATAAATTATTATTATCATTATATATAATACTCACTTTAATATAACTTTCTTAAATATTACAGGGACACTTACTACAGAAGCGGCTGTAACAGCTAATGTCATTGCAAATATGGACAAGTTGTTTGATTCTGTCAATAGTGACTCATCAGATTTACGAAGAGGAAAGCCTCACTCCACTAATATGAGTGCAACAAGCCCCCACTTACAACTATTTGCAGAAATGAAAATTTTTTTCGCGACGATGGAGTATGTTGGGTGCCCACGCAGACCTCCATCACAAGACTGATGGATATGGTCTTTAAATGGCCTAGAAAGATTGTGGAGAAATTTGGTCCAGCGACACGGCATTAAAAATTTGGCAACAAGACGACTACAGCAAGATCCACTCGAGAACCTGTTTGGTTGTATTCGTGGAAATTGTGGATCTAACACTAATCCAACATGTGGCCAATTTTTGGCTGGTCTGAAGACATCCATACTGAGCAATTTAGCACATTTAGGAACAACAGGAAACTGTGAACAAGACAATAATGTCATTATTCATAATTTTGAGACCCTTTTAACCGTGTCTAAGACTAAAAAGTCCAGTTATGATGACAAAAATGAAGTTGGTAATGAACCATCATATAATATTTCACCATATTTTTGTTTTGATACAGATGAAGCATTTCGGGAACATATTAGTGAAATCCAGGCATGTGCTTATGTGTCTGGGTTTTTATTAAAAATGCTACCTATTAAGGACTGCAATACTTGTAAACAAATTTTTTTGTCAAGTAATACAGAAAATTATCACGTCTTTGTAGAATGTCGGGAGTATAATGAATTTAAAAAGAGCTTAAACTATGCGACCAAAGAGATGATACTGTGTGTAGAATCTTGTTCTATATTTATCAATAGCTTTTTGAAGGAAAAGCCATTTATAAAGCTATTGAAACTCCAGAACGCACGAACCGATGCCGAACATGATGCTTTCATTCCAATGTCCTTATTGCTTATATTTTCAAGATTGTAAACAATAATTCATTATTGTCATCATAACATAGATCACGAAATAGTATAAATTGCAATCATAGCTGTATCCCGGTTTCAACAATTATAATAAATAATGGCTAAGTGTTATCAATTAAAATAAACAAAATACGTTGTAAATTAAACAGTGCTTTTACCTTACATTGGCCATTCCAATGTCCATAATGTTGTTTCCTGTATGTTTTTGTTATGTTTTAATTGTCAAGATTGTAAACAATAAATAATTGTATTATTTTTGTAACATAGATCACGAAATGTTATGAATATCAATTGTGATTCAAAAATATACTAACAGTCTTCCTAATAGAACGCTGTATAAAGTTATTCCATGTTTAATATGATGTCCCTGTCATTGTGATTCTCTAAATTCATAGGCAGTTAAACATGGCATAATTTTATACAACGCATTATTAGTAAGCACATTAATATATAGCGATTTATGTCATATGTATTTATATTATGTAACTGTAAAAACACGAAATATAGCAAATAATGGCTTAGATTTAAACACCTTGAGTACCGTTAGGTTCCAATGTCCATAATGTTGTTTATTGTCTGTTTTTGTCATGTTTTAATTGTCAATATTGTAAACAATAAATAATTTTATTATTTTTATAACATAGATCACGAAATGTTATGAATATCAATTATGATTCAAAAATATACTAACCATCTTACTAATAGAACGTTGTATAAAGTTATTCCATGTTTAATATGATGTCTCTGTCATTGTGATTCTCTAAATTCATAGGCAGTTATACATGGCATAATTTTATACAACGCAATTTTAGTAAGCACATTAATATATAGCGATTATGTCATATGTATTTATATTATGTAACTGTAAAAACACGAAATATAGCAAATAATGGCTTAGATTTAAACACCTTGAGTACCGTTAGGTTCCAATGTCCATAATGTTGTTTATTGTCTGTTTTTGTCATGTTTTAATTGTCAAGATTGTAAACAATAAACAATTTTATTATTTTTATAACATAGATCACGAAATGTTATGAATATCAATTATGATTCAAAAATATACTAACAGTCTTACTAATAGAACGCTGTATAAAGCTATTCCATGTATATGATGTCCCTGTCATTGTGATTCTCTAAATTCATAGGGAGTTAAACATGGCATAATTTTATACAACGCATTATTAGTAAGCACATTAATATATAGCGATTATGTCATAAGTATTTATATTATGTAACTGTAAAAACACGAAATATAGCAAATAATGGCTTAGTTTAAACACCTTGAGTACCGTTAGGTTCCAATGTCCATAATGTTGTTTCCTGTCTGTTTTTGTTATGTTTTAACTGTCAAGATTGTAAACAATAAATATTTTTATTATTTTTATAACATAGATCACGAAATGTTATGCATATCAATTATGATTCAAAAATATACTAACCGTCTTACTAATAGAATGTTGTATAAAGTTATTCCATGTTTATATGATGTCCCTGTCATTGTGATTCTCTAAATAATAAATAAAAAAAACCTTTCTGTGAAATCTGTTAAATAGACAATAGTAAGTTATCAGTTATCACTATGTAAATAATTGTCATAATATAGATACTTATTTAATAAAAAAAAATCTTTTATTTAATTAACTTTTTCACTTGTAAGAAAACTTAATAAGTAATAAAGGTACCCACTTTTACCAAGTATTACTTATTGAGTTTTCTTACAAGTGAAATCTCCTTTCAAATTTTTAATTCTTATCGAGGTTACTAGAGACCCTATCCAAATTTTCGCGGGTTAATTTCAAATATTCCCGCGTTCTTCATATAGTTTACTGGGTACTAAGTAAGATGGCAGTAACAAACCAATTTGTATGGAGTTGGCATTCTTCTCCGATAGGAGTAAATTTTTTCTATGAATAGTGTTCTGTGGCATAATCTCTATGAACAAAAGTCAGACAGGCAGGCCGGACACCGTTTATTTTGCCTGGCAACACTAGTTTCGGCTAATCTATGAAACGGCTGGACCGATTTTGACAGGACTTTCAGTAGAAGATAGAGGAGATTGTGGAGCATAACTTAATTAGTACTATCTCGGAATTCCCGTGGAATCGGGATTTGCGCGTGAAACGGACTGTTTCTTCCAGCTAATTTCTAAACACAGCCAGTATATACAAAAGTCTTGGGTATATATGTTCCTTGACAAAAGTACTCTTTGACACAGCTGGACAGATATTGACCGAATAGGTTGTGGAAAATAGGCTACATCCCGCAAACTGGCGGGATCAGGATTTAAGTGGGAAAAACTCTCACGAACGAAGTCGCGGACAGACTAGTTTAGTAAAATCATTATAAGTCTTCCGAAGCGAGGCAAGGTCATTAAACTAATCATAAATAAAAACACTGAGGTATTAAAATATAGTTTTATTGTGGTATTTATTTTAAAAGTAAAAAAAATAATTAAAAACAGTTAAAATAGGCAAGTTTCGGTGATAATTTTTACTTGAGAATTATTATTTACCAATTTAATCTTAGTAAATTTGATAATTGCTAAATTGTGATGCTCAATCTGTATCAATATTTGTAAATATATAATTTGTATATATGTATGAATTAACTTACTATAATGATATTTCTGTTTCAAACTGTAAAACTTTACTCTTTAAAACCAAAATATTTATAGTTATACAAAAAAAAATAAGCAGTACAGACAATAGTATTAAGAAATGTTTGTCACAAGGATTTTTTAAGAATTTATCCACTTAATATATCACCAGAAATGAGATAAAAACGCATTGCATGAGTAAATTTTTAAGTACCTACCTTAAGTTTATATAGTATTTTAGTTATTCCTAGATTACAATTCCATTAGGTATATTCTTATCAAAAGTATTGATTTTGTCACATAAAGACTTAAAACATTCATTAATTATCAAAATGTCAATGTGTACTTAAGTATAAAAATAACTAAATATATCTAGTTATCAATACATATCTTATCAGTACCTATCAAGATAATATTAGTTGTTTTTAACTTTGTATATAGGAAAATGTGATTAAATTATATGTGATGTTAAACCTACTTTAAATGCAGCAAGGAATATAATTTATTTGTAATATTTAAAAAGAAATTATTAATAATGGTATATTGAATACACAAGAGATGCATATTATGCCTTACTATGAGCTAGAATCAAAATATAGAGTATTTAATAGAGCATAGCAGAGTAGCACTGGGTCACATGGAAAAAAGAAAAACAAGGGTCAATTAAAAAATACAAAAGAACTACCACCGAGCAATGCAAAATATATGAAGTTTTGAATTATGCATAATAAGATGATGTTATTTGTAAATGTTATCTACTTTTTTGACACTTTTTCAAAATACTTCTTTTTCTCATCTGGGTTGGGAATTATCTGAAACAAAAAAAAATCATATAAAAAACTAGTAAATCCGCCCTCGCTTCGCTTCGGGAAACCAGTCCCTTCAAAAATCTCTATAAATTTTAACAAATTATGTTATTCCGATGTCTAAGCTATATTACTGCAAAGTTTCATGAAAATCCGTTCAGTAGTTTTTGCGTGAAAGAGCAACAAACACACACACTCACTCACATACATCCTTACAAACTTTCGCATTTATAATATTAGTAGGATAGGATAGGATAGGATAGCATAATATATAATTTACACTATTATTTATTAACACTTATAGGTCTATAAGGTACTTACAGTATCTTGGCCAGGTTTCCAGCCAGCTGGACATACTTCTCCATGGTTATCGGTATATTGGAATGCTTGCACCAGCCTCAGGGTTTCATCTACCGACCGACCAACTGGAAGGTCGTTCATAGTAATCTGTCGCAAAATTCCTTTGTCGTCAATAATGAATAAGCCTCTCAATGTGTGTCCCAAGTCTTCTAAGTACACACCATAATCTTTAGCGATAGAATGAGTCAAATCGCTCAACAGTGGTATGTTTATTTTGCCCAGGCCTCCTTCCTTGCGGGGGGTGTTGATCCAAGCGAGATGAGTGAAATGTGAATCAACAGAGCAGGCAACCACTTCAGTGTTGATTTTATTGAATTCTTCAATTCTTTCAGAGAATGCTAATATTTCTGTAGGACATACAAAAGTACTGCAATAAAAAATTAAGTATTATGAATATGTGACATAATACACACAATTTTAAAACATGACGGTATTAAGTTATGCCTTACAAATCTAAGGGATAGAAGAAGAACACCAAGTATTTTCCCCTATAGCTAGACAGCGACAGTTGTTTTATTTCACCATTAACAACGGCGGTCGCCTCCCACTCAGGTGCCGGTTTAGAAACTGAAATTTAAAATTATGTTAACATAATTATTTTAGGACTCAATAACTATATCATAAATTTAGTATTTCATTAAAACTTACTCATAGCTTTTGTAAATTGTAATTTGTGATCTATTTTTCTTGCTCCTCCGGGGAAAACATTGCCGCTACCAAAAGAATAACAAGAGTCACTCTCAAACATAGAGGAATAGCAGTGATTTATAACACACTGAAGTAATAGTACCGCTGTTATGATAAATTTCATGGTTAAATATTACAAGTAAACGCTTAAATTTAATACAATATTACATTAATAGTGAGATCTGAGATATTGTGAGTTTAAATTAAAATCTTATCTTAATCACAGTCTGTATTTGTTATCAGTCGAGTCCATAGAAAAAATTTACTCCTATCGGAGAAGAATGCCAACTCCATACAAATTGGTTTGTTACTGCCATCTTACTTAGTACCCAGTAAACTATATGAAGAACGCGGGAATATTTGAAATTAACCCGCGAAAATTTGGATAGGGTCTCTAGTAACCTCGATAAGAATTAAAAATTTGAAAGGAGATTTCACTTGTAAGAAAACTCAATAAGTAATACTTGGTAAAAGTGGGTACCTTTATTACTTATTAAGTTTTCTTACAAGTGAAAAAGTTAATTAAATAAAAGATTTTTTTTTATTAAATAAGTATCTATATTATGACAATTATTTACATAGTGATAACTGATAACTTACTATTGTCTATTTAACAGATTTCACAGAAAGGTTTTTTTTATTTATTATTTAGAGAATCACAATGACAGGGACATCATATAAACATGGAATAACTTTATACAACATTCTATTAGTAAGACGGTTAGTATATTTTTGAATCATAATTGATATGCATAACATTTCGTGATCTATGTTATAAAAATAATAAAAATATTTATTGTTTACAATCTTGACAGTTAAAACATAACAAAAACAGACAGGAAACAACATTATGGACATTGGAACCTAACGGTACTCAAGGTGTTTAAACTAAGCCATTATTTGCTATATTTCGTGTTTTTACAGTTACATAATATAAATACTTATGACATAATCGCTATATATTAATGTGCTTACTAATAATGCGTTGTATAAAATTATGCCATGTTTAACTCCCTATGAATTTAGAGAATCACAATGACAGGGACATCATATACATGGAATAGCTTTATACAGCGTTCTATTAGTAAGACTGTTAGTATATTTTTGAATCATAATTGATATTCATAACATTTCGTGATCTATGTTATAAAAATAATAAAATTGTTTATTGTTTACAATCTTGACAATTAAAACATGACAAAAACAGACAATAAACAACATTATGGACATTGGAACCTAACGGTACTCAAGGTGTTTAAATCTAAGCCATTATTTGCTATATTTCGTGTTTTTACAGTTACATAATATAAATACATATGACATAATCGCTATATATTAATGTGCTTACTAAAATTGCGTTGTATAAAATTATGCCATGTATAACTGCCTATGAATTTAGAGAATCACAATGACAGAGACATCATATTAAACATGGAATAACTTTATACAACGTTCTATTAGTAAGATGGTTAGTATATTTTTGAATCATAATTGATATTCATAACATTTCGTGATCTATGTTATAAAAATAATAAAATTATTTATTGTTTACAATATTGACAATTAAAACATGACAAAAACAGACAATAAACAACATTATGGACATTGGAACCTAACGGTACTCAAGGTGTTTAAATCTAAGCCATTATTTGCTATATTTCGTGTTTTTACAGTTACATAATATAAATACATATGACATAAATCGCTATATATTAATGTGCTTACTAATAATGCGTTGTATAAAATTATGCCATGTTTAACTGCCTATGAATTTAGAGAATCACAATGACAGGGACATCATATTAAACATGGAATAACTTTATACAGCGTTCTATTAGGAAGACTGTTAGTATATTTTTGAATCACAATTGATATTCATAACATTTCGTGATCTATGTTACAAAAATAATACAATTATTTATTGTTTACAATCTTGACAATTAAAACATAACAAAAACATACAGGAAACAACATTATGGACATTGGAATGGCCAATGTAAGGTAAAAGCACTGTTTAATTTACAACGTATTTTGTTTATTTTAATTGATAACACTTAGCCATTATTTATTATAATTGTTGAAACCGGGATACAGCTATGATTGCAATTTATACTATTTCGTGATCTATGTTATGATGACAATAATGAATTATTGTTTACAATCTTGAAAATATAAGCAATAAGGACATTGGAATGAAAGCATCATGTTCGGCATCGGTTCGTGCGTTCTGGAGTTTCAATAGCTTTATAAATGGCTTTTCCTTCAAAAAGCTATTGATAAATATAGAACAAGATTCTACACACAGTATCATCTCTTTGGTCGCATAGTTTAAGCTCTTTTTAAATTCATTATACTCCCGACATTCTACAAAGACGTGATAATTTTCTGTATTACTTGACAAAAAAATTTGTTTACAAGTATTGCAGTCCTTAATAGGTAGCATTTTTAATAAAAACCCAGACACATAAGCACATGCCTGGATTTCACTAATATGTTCCCGAAATGCTTCATCTGTATCAAAACAAAAATATGGTGAAATATTATATGATGGTTCATTACCAACTTCATTTTTGTCATCATAACTGGACTTTTTAGTCTTAGACACGGTTAAAAGGGTCTCAAAATTATGAATAATGACATTATTGTCTTGTTCACAGTTTCCTGTTGTTCCTAAATGTGCTAAATTGCTCAGTATGGATGTCTTCAGACCAGCCAAAAATTGGCCACATGTTGGATTAGTGTTAGATCCACAATTTCCACGAATACAACCAAACAGGTTCTCGAGTGGATCTTGCTGTAGTCGTCTTGTTGCCAAATTTTTAATGCCGTGTCGCTGGACCAAATTTCTCCACAATCTTTCTAGGCCATTTAAAGACCATATCCATCAGTCTTGTGATGGAGGTCTGCGTGGGCACCCAACATACTCCATCGTCGCGAAAAAAATTTTCATTTCTGCAAATAGTTGTAAGTGGGGGCTTGTTGCACTCATATTAGTGGAGTGAGGCTTTCCTCTTCGTAAATCTGATGAGTCACTATTGACAGAATCAAACAACTTGTCCATATTTGCAATGACATTAGCTGTTACAGCCGCTTCTGTAGTAAGTGTCCCTGTAATATTTAAGAAAGTTATATTAAAGTGAGTATTATATATAATGATAATAATAATTTATTGCAAGAATGTAGTTTACAATTTGGTGGAATGGTTCTAATTACATAGTTCTTACATTCTACCATTGTTATGGTGTGCAACATTCAAAAATTATAATTCATTACATTCCATTTACTTATGACACAAAAAATAAATTAAGAAAAAATTATTAATGAAGTCAATAATAGTCATATATACTATGCTATGGCAGTATATCTATTGCTTCACAAATGCCTCGCTCAACTATTTTGACAGTCAATATTCAGAAGCTGTGAAATCCTTACCATCAGATATTTTTCAAACATTCCAGCTGCCACTGAATGGCTTAATACTTGAGCAGCAAGATTTACTTTCATCTTTTGCTTGGTATTCGGGCTTAAATGATCCCTTTTCAGGACAGGAGCAAAAACAAAGTTTGGATTTTTGTTGTCCATTTCAAAAAATTCTTGAATATGGCTCCATTTAGCAATACCTATAAACAAAAAAATCATCAATACATACACATAACACATTTTGCCGTGTAATATTTTGCCATGCAATCATGGAACATATATTTAATCTGGTGTCAAAAAACAGTAACGAGAATTGCATTCACCTAAGTAAAATCAAGCAAAGAAATGTTAGAATATTTATGGTTAGATTAGTATTTGCCTGCAGCTTCGCCCGCGTGAAATTTAGTCTGTCACATAATCTTCAATATAATTGTGATAATTCAATCTAAGTCCATTCCATATTTTTGTGAAGAATAGTAACAAGCATACATCTACACGAATAAAACTATCGCCACACTCAAAAATTATACCATAATATCACAACAAACACAGACATATAGACGTTTATGTCATATTATAAATATAAATTTATATACATACAAAATACTAATTATAAATGCGAAAGTGGTAGCAAACGAGCAGACAAGCACCACCCATCCACTGCCGCCCATAACAACTATGACCAACCTAGAGTAACACTCAAGAGTCTCGTTCCAAGTCGGTCACAGATGCGTTACTAACCTTGAGGACTGAGATGGTCGCCTCTAAAAAAGTATACTGGCCCCAATATGATGCATTGTCAATAAATTAAGACATAGTTATAAAAACTTAAAGATAATAAAACAATTATTAATGATTACCTACCTCTGCCAACCTGATCTCTGGAGTTAATATTAACTTTGCAGTTTATGTCATACTTCATAAATAAATTGCGAAAGCATTTTAACAAATGTGGTGTGTCATAGAGTGTGACAATTTCTTTATTTTCCACTGTTATCGATGGATGATCCATACTGGCGCCTAAGATCGAAAATGCTCTCCTATTCACACCATCCATATCACATATTATGGCTGCAATATTCACACCAGCTTTGGAACATTGATGCAACACCTGCAACACAGGTATTTGTAAGTTATTTATAGTACCTTAATGTAAAAATGTTATATTCTGAACAACCTCTAGAATTAGTAAGACTCTGTCAAGCATTAATTGGAATCTTCCATTTTAGAAGTATAAAAAAGCTAAACTTTCACGGCAACACAATTTTTTAAAATAGCCCACATAATTTTATTAAATAATGTTTTCAAATTATTTTTCTGTAAACCTAAATATAATCAAACCAAAAATAAACAGGGCTTTTGGTAACTGAAAAAGCTGAAAGCACAATGTCTATTTATTTATTCACTTTATTGTATGTATACTAAATATATATATGCTTAGAACATAGTAGATAGGATACACAATACAATAGGCGGCCTTATCGCTACATAGCGATCTCTTCCAGGTAACCCAAGTTTATAAAAGAATAATACAAAGGCAAGTAGAAAAGGTAGAGGTATACACACCACAAAGAGAATACATACTTAATAGATATACATATTATTATAAGCTGTGAAGGACTTTGTTTAAGAGAAGAAAAGGTACAAGGTAAAAGAAATGAAGATATAATGCTATAAAGAAAGGTAGTAAAAAGTAAATTATTGAATGAAGTTACTTTAGGGGCTTTATGTATGGAAATAGGTAAGGAATTCCATAGTTCATAATCGAGAGAATTAATAATTAATTAATTGCATTTACTTTGAATTTTTTAATAGGTATTTTGTATTGTATTAGACTTAACATTGTTATACTGTACATAATAATTATGCAGAGTTCAGTGCTATGTAATAAAAATTATTTATCACATTTCTAACCAAAAGCAATTGATTGTTCTCATTTCTGAATACTGTTGTACTTTTAGTTTTTTCGATTACCAACAACACAGTTTACCTATTTAAAAAATGTCATAATAAGTTATTAAACTTGTAATATTAATATTTTTTTTTGTTACAAATATATTACCTCTTTTATGAGAACTGCAAGTCGATCCGCAGTAGAAAGCCCACTAGAAAAAAAATGAGCTACTGGTTGTTTAATTTTTTTTCGGATTCCTCCAATCATGAAAACTAGAGAGTATCCAGCAATTTGCTCTGTTCTTCCTTGTGAGCCATGATCTTGGAATCCTTCTATCACATCGCATTTAGCATTATAATTTAAATGTTTTTTTAATGACATTTCATCAAACATCAAAACAAATTCATTGTCCGATTGTTTTAGAGTTTTCACAAACTGTTTTAAAACTTTGAAAACTGGTTCATTAACGCCAACATCAAAAGGTACATTATTTAACAAGTTCCTCAAAGTACTTAGTGAAGGCAAAAATAATCTTCTCAACAAACGATAACATATCGCCATTT
Organism: Hesperia comma; assembly: GCA_905404135.1. NCBI lineage: Eukaryota > Metazoa > Arthropoda > Insecta > Lepidoptera > Hesperiidae > Hesperia > Hesperia comma. The sequence goes on along the minus strand of FR990021.1, from coordinate 4,126,767 downwards.
TGTGCACAGAGACAGACCAGATAGGTTAATTTTTGTAATTTTTTCCACAGACTACGTAGGATTTTTCACGTTTCGTGTACCCGTAGATTATAGACACTCCATTCTCTAATCTATTCCTTCCCACGTAGGTATTTTTACGGCCCCATACAAAGTTGAACGGGGCTGGTCGAGTCAGCCGACGGCGGAGCGGACGGATATGACGTGACATGAGCGTCAAGTTTGACAGCAACAAAATGAAAATATTTTGACAATGACAACGTAGACATCGTATCTATAGGTATATTCCATAGAGATAGGAATGTATATTCCTATCTCTATGCTTTTGCCAGCTAATTTTATATGACGTTTAGGATTAGGGCGTCTCTATATATAATAGGTATATTCCTATCTCTATGGTAGGTACAGTGCGCCCAACTTATCTGTGAAATGGCAAAAATTGGAACTAACGAAAAGTCATTCATAAGTACGTTGTGGTCATTCATCAGTCAGTTACTAGTGTGCAATGATTGGTCAAATGAATGTCAAATGCGTCCGACAGCGCCTCTTTCGTTTCAGTCTTAAGTTGGGTTTACTATACCTATATTCCTATCTCTATGCGTAGACCGTACAGTCATAGAGATAGGAATATACCTACAATGCGTACAGTAGACAAATTGAAGCAGAATATTATCCATAGAGATATTACACTAGAGTGGGTGAGCCATCCATTCTAAAAGAACAACATCAAACACCGATTATCATCTATCGCACAAAGACGCATTTTAAAGTTCTTCGGCCACGTTTCGAGAAGAAACGAAAACTCTAAAGCTAATGACCGATCAAATTAATTCTGCGGTGGGTGGCCCTGTACACGAATGCACCAGACTGACAGCGAACAGGAAGAGATGGCGCGACATCGTGAGGCGAGTGACATCAGCCCCGAAAGTGACTACGTGATGGCCACGCACGACCGTTCTGTTAAGAACGTATCGACTGAGAAGAAGAAGGTTGAGCCATACGGCTGCCCATACATTGCAATCGCTCCCGGTTAGAAAGAGAAACAACGATATCGGTAATTACCTATCTCTCTCCGATTCCGATGAGCCAGAAAGAGAAAGGTGATTACTAAAGATTTCGTCTCTTTTTATCCGAGATACGCTCTGAAGCCTGGCTTCTGCCTTCTATTGTAATATTTCTATGGGTATTATACATTACATGAGCTTAACTTTTGTATAGTTGGGCCATTTTAATAGGTCACATTTGACAGTTCGTCAAAATTTTCCAAAGTAATCTTGTAAGGGAGGCACCCCATAGTATCTAATACATTCCATACTAGATATTGTTAAACTCTTTAACACTTAAAAGTAAGGAACTGACGTCGTTACAAAGTTACGTCAGTGAACTCTTTTTCTTTTTAAATATCAGGGATGGTACCGAAAGAATCAGATGAGTAGATAAGTTGAATTCGAGAAGTCGAACTAATCGTCAAAAAGTATTTCACGATTACAAAATAAAATATATTTTAATACAAACAAAATTAATTTTATTACATTTTAGGGCAAAAAATATGTAATTATTCATTTATATAATAACGTCTGGCTCAAAAGTCAGTATCTAGAAACGTGAAATGTTACAAAAAATCATGATTTCATTTCGCGCCATTATTTGACGCATTATTTTTGTCATTTTTTTTAGTCGTTGTGTGAACTGTGCGCTTATTAATACTTTTTATAAAAATCGCATTCAATTTACAGATGTTTGAAGTCCTTATCGATTTATTCAATTTAATCGATGTTTTTCAGCAGGTTATCCTCACTATGAAGCAAAGACAAACAGTTGTCAAATGTGGCCTATTAAAATGACCCTACTTTACTTCCCATATTTTGTGATGGAGAAATACTTCAAGTTTAGTCTGTGGCTTGAGTATTACATTGTCTATGGTAGATTTTTATGCTATATTTATCTATGAAATTGACGAAATTGTTCGCTTCGCTTGCATTCGCGTTTTTAGCGAACGTCGTTTGTGTATTACTACTTTTGTTATAATACTATATTTTGATAATACAGTAAATAGAAGTCACAAAATGAGATTTTATCGAGAAAAAATATTACTGCCTTGAGATTGGTACTTTAAAAATCCATCGCAAAGCTTTGCGGTAAGTTTATTTATAAGTTAACTTCGTGTGATCGAATCTACTTGTCGTTCACTATGGCGGTCTGATTACATTACTTTTTAGTTTGGCTTTTTGTAAATATAATTTTGATGTAATTTTATACTGTAAACTGTATACATAGCGTGTAATGCTGGAATTATTGTTTTAGATGGATGTACCAGACGAAAGTGTTTTGGACGTAGACTTATTAGCTGATGATGGCTCGGAAGAAGAATGCGAAGCTCCGCCGTCTTCTGGTATTGTTTATTTATTTTACAATAATTTTTTCCTTTTTGTAAAGTACTTAACTAATATTTGTTAAACAATATTTTTTAAAGTTTTTAGTCAAAGCATTATTCATTTTGCTAGTAAATACAATTTACCTACTAATTTTACGCTCCAACAATAATTTTGTTACATATTTCTAAGGTTTTTAATGTTTGTCTTTGGTAAAACCCTTTTATCACATTAATATTTCCGTATTTACAACTTGTTCTTTTTTTTAACTCTGAGATGAAGTGACTTGAGCAATCATTTTTTTATTATGGTTATAAATCCATTAGTGATACTTAACTCCTGTATTTCATTGTATTACATCATATAAATCATCATATATAATCATCATAGCAAATGTTGTTCCCCACCACAATCACACCAGTACAAACCATATACTACCATCTAGCTCACTATTGTAACTTGTTATCATTGCCATAAGCAGCCTGCTACCTTTTTCTTCATCTTTGGATACATCAATATTTACCGCTTAATTTCACCCTTACTTTCACTTTAACTCTAGGGAGCTCTTCTTCAGTTTAAAATCATACCTTGTCATATTAATCTTTTTAAATAAAACTCTTGCTTTACTGAATGACTGACTGACAGACAACGCACAGCCGAAACTACTGAACGGAAGAAGCTTAAATTTGGCATGTGTGCTCCTTGGGTAGTGTAGAAGAGCACTAAGAGAGGATTTTTGGAAATTCCACCCAGAAGGGGGTGAAGTTTAAATATATTTAGTGTATAAATTATTTAAATATATGTACGAAAACACATAATTATTATATGCTCATATATTATTTTTCCCAACCCTTCACCTATTATATATTTTTGTATTTATATATCTTCTGCATTTCATTTTATAGAGTTCTATGCAGGGCCGGCTTCGACGCCTACCTCGTGCGCTTCGTCGCCGCGGGGCGAAGAGCCGGCCTCGCCGCACGGGGCCATCTCCCAGCCTGCCTTTTTCCACCATCAACCATATGCTAGGCCATTTTTCACACCTGGACGACGGGGCCCTGGGAGACCCAGAAAAGAAGGGGCTAAATTGGCAAGAGAAGGAAAAATTGTCAGGAGGTGAATAAGACACATACATAATTTTCTTTGAAACATTTCGAATCATTTTTTTTGTGGCTGGTTTGTACATTTATAATTAAATGATTTCTGTAATTCTGCACCACTGGGAGCAAAATCTAAAAAATCTTAGCCATTTAGTAAAATTTGTAATGATAATATGTCTTGTATTTACAGGTATAGAGGCAACCCTGGCTCTGTTAGGGGAGCAAAGAGGCATCGAGGGAGTCGTGATGATGCTCTCGATGAAATGATGGATGAAGATGATTTTACCATGCCGGCGCCCGAGGAACCACCATACATGCCTGAAAAATGGTACTTGGAATCCCATTTAATTATGTCACTAATAAAAAAAATCCTGACTAACTCTTTTGTTATTTTAGGCCTGGAAAAGTCTGCGCCCTATGTAATCTCAGCGAGCGCAGTCAATTGGGCCAAGGAGAAATGAGGCAGATTCCTTGTAATATTGAGGGCGACGGTAGTACCACGCCTGTGGTGACGAACTCTGGAGGCGCCACGCCTACAAGCGTGACAACACCGAGCACGCCGACCATGCCCTTGCCCGGTGGTTTGGCTTCCCCACCCCCAGAACTTGTGGATTCAAACCCTCTTAACCAAACAGCTTTGCCTTTAAGCAGACGCCAGAAGGCATTCAACAAATGCAAGTGAGTATTTATCCTGTTTTTGTTGTATTGGATGCTTGGTTTAAAAATATATTACAATTTTTTACTTCTTACTACAAGGATGATTGTAGAAAGGAAGGAATAAATCATTGCACTGCTTAAATATTGAAATCATAATTCATCAAATAGCTTTAATTAATGTCCCATTTCCATTGTTTTTTCCTGTGTCTCTAGGGCCTTGGTATGCCTTGCGTACTTCCATCCAAATCCGCTTTTATCTAAGAACCATGATCTGGTGTTGTTAGCTATTTACTTAAAATTTTACTTTCCTCTTTCCCTTAGGACTCCACTCTACAATATGGAGCACACCGATGAACTGTCCATTATAGGACATGTGGAGTCCATTGAAGTCACTGCAGTGGTTAGCTCGAGGAATTTTTACATTCATCGTTGCTGCCTGGAGTTCAGTCCGCCGTTTCAAGACCAAGTAGCGGCGGCTTCTAACAGCGAGGAAGACAAGGAACAACTAGAGGAAGCCCGAGTCAGGGGCATTGTGACTGTAGCACTTTCTAGGAAATGCTCTTTCTGTCAGAGATACGGTGCGAGCATTCCTTGCAAGGTATGATATATCAACAGTATGTATAGATATTATACTATATTATATATACTATATTATATATTATAATGAAATTATGGTAGTTATGTATTGTGACTAATTGAAATATGTATGTTTTTTTTTTAATTAATTTGTTTGTGACCATTTCCTCATTGCTATAGATTTGCATCTGTAATTCAAGTGACACTTACCCTCATTTGTAAAGTTTTTTTGTATGTACCATGACACTTAGTGTTTACTTTGTTGATGCAATAATTAAATAAATAAATAAATAAATATGTTCAGTTTTTTATATACATTTTTGATTTTGCAGATGAGTTGCAGTAAATATTATCATCTACCGTGCGTCCTTGCGTCTGGTGGCTTTATGGATTTTCACACGAAATCGTCGTTCTGCAAGGATCATTTGTATCAAGTGACGCTTATATGTGAGTAGTGTATGACGACACTTACTTTTACCAATTAATTTTGACTGTTTTATTAAACATCTATTAACACGCGAAATATTTTTGTAGGCGCAGCCGATACTGAATGTCGGACATGCCGAACGATTGGTGACATTGCGAACCTTATGACGTGTGTGATTTGCGGCGCCCACTACCACGGCACCTGCGTCGGTCTTGCACAGTTGCCAGGTTTGAAAAATACTTCTACTATTGTACTTCTGATGTTGAAAATAGAATACAGATGTAGTTATCAACCATCAGAAATCTTAATAACTATACACATTTTACATGTCTTATAATTTTGTAGGTATACAACCTAAAGGTAGGCATTGACGATACGTCCATCAATTCAAATGGAGTGGACGTCTTCCAAAATGCTTTCGTGAATGTGATAAACGTATGCCAATCAAATGGACGCCTTCTAGCTTTGGATTTCAAAACGGATTGAAATCCATGTATCCAATCCAAATGAACGTCATCCGCTGCCGACTGTCAATTGCCAATTGTCGAAAACGTGCGACATGCAATTTGGAAGCCGTTCGAATCGTCTGTGAATGGGCAACAAAGCGTCCATTTTTTGTAAATTTTGTCTCAGTTTTTGACATCCAAATGAAAGTGAGTCAATGTGCCTGTATGTAACGAGTGCAGTAAAACAATAGACTACGTCATACTGAACGCGTCATACTGAACTGGCCAATCAGGTGACGCATCCTCAATCGCGATATCAAAGTTACAAGAGATACAAACTATATAATGGTCCGAAGTTAACATTGCAGAACAGGATGCGTGACTCAAACGGGCTATAAAGTTTTTATTAATTGTGTGTCACCAGAAAATGGTTCGGTTAATGTACAGCGCAGAACCTTGGTGCGTGAATCGGATGGGTTATTAATTTTTAACTAATGAATTGTGTGTCTGTAATATTGTGTGTGTGTGTGTGTGTAGGCGTGCGCGCGGGCTGGGCGTGCCGCGCGTGCCGCGTGTGCCAGGTGTGCCGCGGGGAGTGCGCGGGCGGGTCGCCGGCGGACGCGCGCGCCGTGGCCTGCGAGCACTGCGACAAGCTCTACCACGCCACCTGCCTGCGCCCCGTCATGGCCACCGTGCCCAAGTACGGCTGGAAGTGCAAGGTATTGCGTTGACACTAGTGTTGTGGGAGTGTAGCCAATCAGTAGCTTAAAGTAGTTAATAAATATGATATTGTTGAAAGAATTTTCAGAACTAACATTGTTTGTAACAGTCAAACTAAGTTTAGCAAACTAATCAATGAATTTAATCATGAATCAATTTTAAAAGGTATAGCTGTTATAGTCAACAGTATACACTTGATCAATGTAATTTCTTGAAATTATGTTAAAGTCAGGTGTAGCTTTAAATCAACTAATATAAAATAACACACAAAGATCATACAATTACTGGTCTTAGCGTCTACCTACTGGTTTACGATTTTTTAAATATTAAATTTAAACTGGCTGTTTGATTAAGTGGGGAATTCCCTAGACAGACATGTCCGCGGGAAAGTCTGCAGTATACCTCGCTACTATGGGCCTGTGTCATGTCTGCTAGTGTAGGTCCACCGCAGTCAGTCTGGCAAACTGTGTACTCATTGGGCATGTCTGTGTAGTGAACTTCCCGCTTTAGTCGGCTATTTAGCTAAATACTAAGAGGTAACGATTTGCACAGTGCTGCCGCGTGTGCTCGGACTGCGGCGCGCGGTCGCCGGGCGCGGGCCCGTCGTCGCGCTGGCACGCGCACTACACGGTGTGCGACTCGTGCTACCAGCAGCGCAACAAGGGCTCCTGCTGCCCGCTGTGCCGCCGCGCCTACCGCGCCGCCGCCTACCGCGACATGATCCGGTGCACCGCCTGCCGCAGGTGACATACCTACACACAGATGTATACTACTCACACATAGACGTGGACTTAGGCCTTTCTCACACTACGCTATTTGCAAGCGACTAGGATCTTGTCCAAGTATGCAGGCGGCGCGTCTACGACGCATGTCCTGCCAGTGAGCAGTGTCGGTGACAGCGAAATGTCGATTGCGTCGGAGCCGTGTAGCTTAAAAATAGCATAGTGGGTGAAGGGCCTTACTCACGAATAAATGTCACAGACTTGAATGAATATCAATAAAACTTTATATTAATTTGTATAGTCAACTCGCTCTGAGGGCAGATTCGATTCAATAACTAAGCTACAGTCAAAATATTGTATCAGGTTTTTCACATAGATTTTTAGATAAAGTATACATCATGGTCTCCTAATTACAATAGAGCAAGCCCGTCAAATTCCTTTGTATGGTTGCATGCAATATTATGTCATCCCCAATTTTATCCTGTGTTATTACTACCTTGTTACTATTTTTCACAGGTACGTTCACGGTATGTGCGACCCTGACGCAGACCCTCAACAGTACAAACAGAAAAAAGAACAGAATCCATCATATGAATACAACTGTCCCATGTGCAAAGCCCACATGCAAACTGCTGGCTCTAAATCCGGATGTAAGTACAATATTCTTTGATAATGGTTCTCTGATTTTTTTATGTTTCATTTAAGAAGACATGAAAAAAATCATGAGAAAAAGGATATTCAATCATTTTATGTTTAATTTAAACAGCATTTGATGAAGACACCATGGCATCGACGTCCCAAGATTCATCGTTCGGTGACGAAAACTCTCAGCACGAACAGGATCCACTTGCAATAGAAACAAAGGTACCCATTTCAATAGAACATTCAGATATCAAATGTTTTAGTGAGAAATAAGTTAAACCTAGGCAATCATTTATAAAGATTGGATTTATTGTAGAAAATGAAGCTATATTAATTTGTGTGTATTTTTTTGTGTAGTCTGACGTCGGCCTCGGAAAGGGTAAACCTTTCTCGGTGTCCTCAAAAGTTGCTAAGAAAAAAATGGGCGGTTACAAGCTGAAGGGCGGGTTCCCTATGGCGGGCAAGCTGGGCTTCCAGAAACGACAACGGTCGGTCCTGGACTTTGGCAGGAAGAGGGGTTCCAAGCCCAAAATGAGGGGGGTATTTGGAGTGCCCGGACTTGGACTACAGAGACCACAGGCTCCAGATAATAAGACCGCTGATGATGATCCAGGTATTTGATATCTATTGCTAATCTTTGTTAATCGTAAACCCAAGTAATTTTTGTGTACAAATTTTTTATGACTTAATTTTATTTTGTTACTACATAATTATTATTGAGATACCAAATTTTTTTGCTCTGTTAAGATTGTTTATTCTATTTGTTTTATTGGTTGCATTTATCAAAATTATTTCTTATGTTTTTTTTTGTTACTTAAGCATTATTTTATTATTTAAGCAGCCCAGTGCTACAAAAATGGTATCTCACGCCAGAGGTCCAGATTTGAATCCAAGACATGCGCCTCTAACTTTTCGAACTCATGTGCGTATAAAAAATATTTCGCTCTCTTAATTTTAGTAGTAAATTGAAAAGAAAAGCAGTGTGAGGCAACTTGCATGGCTCAGAGTTTTGCTTGATACCCACAAAGAGTGTGATTGCCAATCAGCATTTTGCAAGTACTCGTAGCTACAGGGCGTGGTCACGTCTCACGGCGCTTAACTTACTACGCCGCCGAGTAAGGGTGCCTTTCCACCAGAGATAAGCTACGTTCGTCCCTGGAAAGTTTGTGCCTAAAAACCCTGTACCCGACCTCCGCAAGGCGGGCCAATGCATTCTTAGTACCATAACTTAGCTTGGCTCTGGTGGAAAGGCATCCTAAACTGCGGATCGTTTATACGGTTCGGCATTGCCCGGGAAATAGTTGGAAGTCATATTTTCACTCTTGTTCTTATTGACATCACAAGGTTAAGAAAATACCTGGACAAGTCGATGTTAATGACAAAGATAGAAGTTTAAAATAACATTAATTATTTCGTTGTAATTTCTCGGCGTACGAAACGACGTATAGACCTGGCCACGCCTGTATCATTTGTTAGTTTTGAAAGAAGCTGGTTTTTTATACCTGTAATATAAATACTTTGGATGGGCTAATCCTACTTTTTCATTTTAAAGTGTGACTTGTTTTCGGACTGATCGAATAGGCAGTTTTTAACCCTCTTCGCAAAAAGAGAGGTGATGATTGACCTGTCTATCGATCTGTGGCACTGTAGCTCCCTGCTGTACCTATATTATAGCTGAGGTCAGTTTTTTCTACCGAAGGCCAGTTTACTTGCGATGTTTTTAACTATGTTTGGTAGAACATGGTCCAGCAGTTTGAAGAGTATCAGTTCTTTTTCAGTATGATGTAAAGCATTTTTGGCATAAAATGAAATAATTGGTATGCAATTGAAAAATTTCCTGTTTATTTTAAAGATCTGTTCAAGCATTTGATGATCATCAGCTCATTAGAGGATTTTCTTAGTCAGGGGTATCTAAACACCTATTTACAAACATATTTGTTGTAAATACTTGTTAATTTACGATGTATTTTTTAGTTGCAAGCTCCATTTGTGGTGTGTTCCTAAATTTTTGTTTGTCTTAATTTTTATCTATTGTATTTATTTTGTTTTTTATAAGTTTTTCACTTTTTATTTAAACGGGATGCGTTCAGCGAGTAAAAAAATTGCGAAACAACAAGACGAAAACTAAAATCAGGATAGCCTGACCGATGTATTTATATTATGGAAATCGTTAAATGGGACCCATTGGTGGTCGGTGAAATGCCGTTTGTTTGTTCCAGGCGTGGACAATAAGCTTATTCTGTGCTCGAGCAAAGACAAGTTTGTGTTGACGCAAGATCTGTGTGTGATGTGCGGGGCCGTGGGCACCGACTCTGAGGGGTGTCTGATAGCGTGTGCGCAGTGCGGACAGACGTACCATCCCTATTGTGTCAATATAAAGGTAAGGTATTTTAATAACAGCACCTAATTATTAGCAGTGTAATGTGTCAATTCTGTATGAAAAAAAGTAAAAACAAAACTGAATTTGGTGGCGTTAAAAATAACATTGTTTTGATTTGTGTTGTGGAAATTAGTTTACAGTTGCAAAATTCATTAAATTAAGGGAATAGACATTGTTGCAGATTTTAATACATTTTAACATGTACATGTTTAATCGTTGTGCGCTATATTGATGAATTTAAATTGAACACATTCGAGTTATGTGATCTATAAATATTCGACATTTACACACTTCATAATAATTAAATTTATTATATAATTGAGGTGGTACATTGCCCCTTTAATTTTATTTTTGTTACTCAATAACTTTGCACGTTCAAAGCAACTCGGCCGCTCTGAACTTTTTTTTTTCCTAAATGTTTGCGCAGGTACAGTAACTGACCAATCAAAACACGGCGGCCATGACAGTGTTTTGTGATGCACTACTTCGTATTACTCTCATATTGGCGTACCTATCCTACCACCAGTATTCTCCGCCTCCTACCACCATTTTGGCCTTAAAATCGTCATCTGCGCAGCCACTCGTAGCTATATTCAGATCAGAGCGGCCGAGTTGCAACGAGCTTACTGTACATCAGGTATCAGCGGTGATAGTGTCGCTGGGCTGGCGCTGCCTGGAGTGCACGGTGTGCGAGGGCTGCGGCTCGCGCGGCGACGAGGCGCTGCAGGTGCTGTGCGACGACTGCGACACGGCGTGGCACACGTACTGCGCGCGGCCCGCGCTGCCCGACGTGCCGCGCGGCGCCTGGCGCTGCGAGCGCTGCCGCCGCTGCCTCGTCTGCGGCACGTCCGATACCAAGCTCTGGTGCGATAACTATACCGGTGCGTGCGTCTACTTACTTACGCTCCCCTTAGATATCTAAAAGTAATATCTAACCGAACTATTGGGGATTCGTTTTGATAGTAAATTGATAATTTTACCGTTCAACCTACTGATGGCCTCTCATTATCATTGATGAAGCTTCATACTCTGCCATGCTGGTCCAGTATGGATTGGTGTAGTAAAACTAGTATAAAACTAGCGGTAGTGGGTGGTATAAAACTGCTATGTATTGTAAATTAATGTTACTTTAAAAAAGTCGCGGAAACAATTTGAATTGAAATACATACATAAGTAAATATATTCAGACACTAGAATTAAATAACCATCCAATCCACAATGAAACGTTTTCTTCGCAGAATGCGCGCCGTGCGCATCACTAGTGATGTGCTGCGTGTGCTCGGAGCCGTACTCGGACGGCGAGCTGATCATCCAGTGCTTCGGCTGCCGGCGCTGGCTGCACGCCGCCTGCGACTCCATCCGCGGGGAAGCCGACGCCGAGATTTGCTGCCGCGCGGGGTGAGACAATATGTTATACTAACAAGTTGTTATAATGAGGTATATGTGATTGCGTAGGGTGCGGGCTATTGTGCGGCTCGGAGTGCATTGTCTTAAGTCCATTAGTGATTTGCCTATACAATTATTTATCCCCCATGTCTCTCTTGCTTTTGTATGCCTATGATGATAAGGATGCTTGAAAAAGACATGACTATACTCGGAATTTTAATTAGATTCCAGATTTGACAATTTCAGTGTTGCAACGTTATGACAACTACTAAATAGTGACGTTGCCGAAATTATTCGATACGGAAATGGAATATTTCCGACTCGATTCCTCTCGTTTATAGTAGTATCTAAACAACTACTACTTTAACAGAAACTAAGTATATCACGAAATCAAATATTTCTGAACGCATAATTTAGTTATGACGATTAATTGAGGATATGAGAGTTTTCTTTAATAATTGTGTGTGAAATTAATAAAAAAATGTGATCATGCGGGAACATGAGAAATAAAGCAAATTGGTGTATTATGGTTATATTTTATTTTATTGGCATGGGTTGCCAATACAGAAATCTATCTCGGCTCTTTCATTATAAATTTTATTTTTAATATAAAAATCAAAAATATTTAGGTACTTTTTATAGAATAAAGCCGTGGTTACTAATTATTAAATAATTATTTTGAATAAATGTATAAATTTGTTTCAATAAAAAAAATCACTAAATGATTTTAATCATTGGCACACAAATATTACAATATTACAAGTAAGTAATGATTAATTTAACCTTTCTGTAGCAACTGGATGACTAAAAAATTATAATGTGCAATTTAACGTCGAATAAAAACAACCACTAAGATAACAATTATAATAACTCCATTTCTTATCCATTTTTAGGAAAACTATCTTATTTGTGTATTATAAATTTCATATTGCTGCCAATAACAACTTCCGTATATTGTTATCTGATTTTTATTATATTTTATTAAAACACATTATAATAGACATATCGAGTAAAGAAAAATCGAATAATCAAAACATCGTTCGTAATCGTGTGAGTAATCACTATTATTGAAAAGCTGGCAACATAATTTTGAAAAGTGACATTAGCCTACGTCAATTTAGGAATCGAATTAAAATTCGGAGTATAGTTCCGTAACTAGTTCCGCTCATGTTAGGATTGTATTGTAATTAGTTGTAAGTACTGTTTTTAGAACACGTGCTGCGGAGTTTCTTTTCTGTTGCTTCTGCAAAATTTAATACCTTTTCGAAATGGAGGTTAATGCCAAAAATTAACCTTCATGATGATAGAGGAGATTGTGGAGTAACATATAGGCTACATTTTAAGTCGCGGACACAGTTCGTTTGAAATAAAACTTTCAAACATGTAACAAAAGACTGACAGTGCATTATAAAAATATGTGTTAATAATAATTGTTATACTAAATGAACTAACCCGTTTAATCAGGTACAAGTGCTCGCTGTGCCGCGGGCGCGACGTCCCGCCGCCGCATCTCGCGCGCGCGGTCGAACCGCCGGCGCCGGCGCGCGCGCGCCTCACGCCGCACGCGCTCGGGCTGGGCGGCGAGTACTACGTGGACGACGTCTGTCTGTCGCAGCGCGGCGCGCACCACATGAAGCAGCTCGAGGCCGAGATGGGCATCACGCATACAAGACGGAAGAGACGGTTCAAGAACGATAATGCGGATAAGGATGCCGGTGAGTTGTTGGACTTTTTTGTGTAGGTACGAGGGGTGATCAATAAGTAATGATAATCGATATGAAACTGAACACTTAGATAGAAAAAAAAATCTATTTTTCAACGTAGTCTCCTAACAAGTTAATACATTTAGTGTATCTTTTTTCTAAACCCATGATTCCCTTAGAAAAAAATTCTTTGTCTTGACCCTCCCAAAACGCCTCTACTGCAGCCATCACTTCACTGTCGTCCTCAAATTTGTTACCCCGGAGGTGTTCTTTGAGCCGAGGAAAGAGGTAGAAGTCACTGGGAGCTAAATCTGGCGAATAGGGAGGGTGTTCGAGGAGTTCGAACCCCGTTTCTTGAATGGCAGCCATCGCAACTGCGGCTTTGTGAGCCGGAGCGTTGTCTTGGTGAAACAGCACTCCAGCGCGCAGTTTACCGCGTCTTTTTGACTTAATAGCCTCTCGCAATCTTCTTATTTGGTCTGCGTAGTAAGAGCCTGTTATAGTGGCCCCCTTTTCCAAATATTCTACCATAATAATTACTTCAGCATCCCAGAAAACAGACGCCATAACCTTTCCCGCTGAACTTGACACGTTGAATTTCTTCGGACTTGGTGAGGAGGCTCGTTTCCAAGTCATCGATTGTTGCTTAGTTTCGGGATCAAAGTGGTGGATCCAGGTCTCGTCCATGGTCACAAAACGCAACAAAAAATTTTCTTTATCGTCCTGGAACTTTTGAAGATTCACCCTTGAAATGTCGACTCGTTTCTTTTTTTGCTCGTCGGTTAACATTCTCGGCACCCAACGCGCAGAGACCTTTTTCATATGCAACTCGTCGACAATGATTTTTTGAACGCTGCCATATGAGATCCCTGTGACCTCAGCTACATGCCTTACGGTCACCCTTCGATCGGCCAATACGATGTCTTCCACTTTTTTCACGTTTTGTACGGTAAGGGGCGTGACTGGGCGTCCCTCGCGATCTTCATCTTCAGTGGAGGTTCTACCCAGCTTAAATTCCTTTGCCCAACGTGCGACTGTGGAATATGGAGGAGCAGAATCCCCCAATGTTTCCACTAAGTCCCTGTGTATATCTTTGGTAGACATTTTTTTCAGGCAGAGGTACTTGATGACAGCTCTTATTTCATTTTTCTCCATTTTGATGTTTTCTCTTCGACAGTTCGTATTGAAATGAATGTATCTCCCGATAATGATGACCTATTTATACAAATTTTTGGGGCTAAACTAGTGGATGTATAAGCAAGCCAAATAAAAATAGTTTGGGTTTTTATGCGTTCTAGGAATACTCGATTATCATTACTTAATGATCACCCCTCGTAAACGTTTAGCTTCTCCCCCCCTGTTATTAAGGCAGATGACAGTTAGAATTTAAAATGCCGTAAGTTTTGCTTACAAGTTTCTATATCCTGAGGATTTAGGTATAGTATGTAACTGATTTGATAAACAAGCATACAAGTAGGTCGCGGTAAGTGTTCATCGTCCTTCACGAGCATTAGCAAACCTAAAGGGTCACATTAAAATGAAGAGGATCTGGAAGATGATGTTATGACACCGGCTCGCAATGGTACTTTATGCAACTTTGCCTTTTGATTTTAGGTGGTCACAATAAAATTGTAGTGATACAGACAGATGCCATGTTACATGAGTCACCTGATTACGGTATTCAAAATTTCAAATATATAATTGGACTGAATGATCGTCATGTAACGTAGTTTCATTACACAATATCATAAATTCTACGACTCATTTTATTTTGACTAACAAATTATAATAATACTTTAACATAATAATAAGTATCAATTTCTAACTAGATACATATTAGAATAACAAATTTAATGCACTACTAATGCGTCATAGTAGTAGTTACATAAACTGTTGTCATCATGAATTCTACAATGTATCTAATGAAAGTTTTTTGAATTTTTGACGCTGGCATTGTGGATTAGAAATAATGGCATCTATTGAAACAGTGGTTCAGAACGCCGAAGGAGATGTGGGGGAAGACTCGAAGCCCGACAGCACCGCCGAAGTTAAGGAGGAGCCAGGTAAGGAGTCTAGTGCAACCGCGCTCACTCACATGCGCACGAACCTATGCACATTGCATTTGACATCTTGGAATACAACAAGATGGTCAAAATCTTCGCATAATCTGTTTCGAACGTCCTACATTTGAGAGTTCACGTATTCGTGCGAATGTGAGTGAGCGTCAGAATAAAATGCATTAATTTGTCGCACCTTATAAGATTGTTTAAGACTTAAATGATTTATAAACAATATTTTTCATGACTATCAAATTGTATTACATATTTGATTATACTTCTATGCAGGATTACAACCTAACACAAACCTCAAAGAGGGTATTCTATGGAACGTGGCCAACGACGGGCCGGCACCGGAGGGCTTCACGATATACACCACGGACTCGGGGCTGACAGTGCTCCGGCGGAAGAGGCAGAGGAACCTCAACAAACTGGGCATCGGGGGCTTCGTGGTCCGTCAGAGGCAGGCTACCATAAAGGCGCAGGAGAACGATGATAAAGACGCTGAGGGGAACCAGGCCTCTGGAGGTAAGTTGGCTGTTGAGATACAATACCTAATGTCTTGTAACTCTACACATTCATAGTCCCACATTAGGATTCCTTGTGTCGTGGGAGCCATCTGATTACAACAATAATTAATTTCCTGGACAGTATATTATATTTTTTCTTTGTGTGTAAATAGATAATTATAACATAATATGTTTGTCGGTAGAATCCCCGGGTTACAAGCGCAAGCCCCGTCGCAAGCCTCGCTCGAAGCTCATGGAACAATTCCCGTCCTACATGCAGGAGGCCTTCTTCGGCAAGGATCTTCTGGAACCTGTTAAATCAGTTGTCAGTTCTACTGGTATGTAACTTTTAGTAATGTTTTTGAATTGTGTTATCTCTTTTTCGACCCATTTGCATGAATCCTTGTTACGGCGAGACCATAATATTGTAATCCGGGACACCTTAATCCGTTTCTCTTATACCTTACACGTAACTGATAGCTATACTTGTAAGGTATAAGAGAAACAGTATCATACTGACTCTTTATTAACTCAATAGAGACAACGATTTTTAGAATATTTGTTTTTTTGTCTGTGATGTTGTTTGAACTAATCTCAGAAACGGTATAAATGATTTATGTGTTTGTTCAGGAAAAAAAACTTTTATGTCAGTTTAAAGTATCATGCCATTATCTAATATGGCTACTACTGGTGTCCCGAAGCAAATCGTGGATTTACTAGTCAGTAACTCAAAGCCCTAAGTATCCGTTTGTGATAAATCTACGACTAGGAACGATGTTGTGAGCGACAATTAGGATTAAAGATTATTTATTTCTCATAAGACATACTTATTACATAACTAGCTTCTGCCCGCGGCTTCGCCCGCGTGGAATTCATTTATATCGCGAAAGAGAATTTTAATACAAACTTTCATCCCCTATTTCAAGCCTTTACGGGTTGGTTTTTTTTAAAAAACGTAACCTACGTGTGACTCTGTGTCTTCAACTATTTTCATTCCGAATTTCATCCAAATCGGACCGGTGGTTTAGCCGTGCAAACGTCACAGTCATACAGACAGACTTTCGCATTTTTAATATTAGTATGGATAATACATTTTTTATGATTGTAAATTCAAGATGGGCGCCGATACAAAATGGCGGGTTACACATTAGGACTTCATAACAACCGCAGAATGGGTATCAAATTAATGGGATTGATTGGTAGAATACACCTCATTCCGAAAAACTGATAACTTGAAACACATCGTCAGACCCTAAAATGGTCAAATATGGACTGGTTTTACTATGCTTATATTACCAACCACCAGTATCCTTAACCACTCCAATTTATTAAGAAGTTCCACTCTATGTTTTCAGAACCCGTCATCAGACCTTCACCATCTTTAAGAAGTATAGGTACATATATTTGAAATCCATTTAAACTTATTAGAAGAAGAATATGAAAATTGTTTAACAAATAAATGAAATGGAATAATTGTTTACATAATACCCACTGCTCATTACGGAGTGGGAATTATTACGAAACTCAAACCAATAAACCATAAACGGAACGCCGGGAACAAAAGAGTGAAGCCAGCAAAAAGTCAGCCTAGCCTTGTAGCCAAAAGATCGTTGTAGGACTGTAAAGTCAACCCTAATATCAGTTTCCTTAGTAACGAAAATAACACCATTGTCATTATAATTCTTTATTTGTTGTCATTCTCATTGTACAAATATCACATCAAAAACATCGATAAAATAATATTTTCTAAAAACGAAACCTGGCTAGATCGATTTTTCGCCTCCAAAACCGCCTTTAGTACATAGTATCTCAATGCCTGTAGACTAAATTTCATGAAAATCTTTGTTGCTCGGTTAGGCCCGATTCCCACTATACCTAGAGCAGGTCACAGTTCTCGGTCCGATGTCGGTACGGTAAAGTATAGGTACTTATATTTAGAAACTATGAGTAGGTATGAGGGCATTCATACTATCGTTCCGAGTCATGTTCCGGTTCATGACTCCCCGGCAACGAAAGAAAGAATCTAATTTGTAATATGTCTTGATCTTGATCTTATTTTCACTATTACTTTAACATTACGTACTCTGTTATAATGACGCCCGGTATATGTGGTATGACAGAGACGGAATAAACAATTACAGTAAGCGAAAGCGAGGCAACGCTATGTAGTTTTTCATTTTTTTTAGACAAATAGAATTAAAACAATATAAGGCCGAACTAATGGCTCATTTATGTCTTTTAAATCTCTGCAATAGATTCTACAACGTGACTGAACCGAAGACAGATTGTATGTGAAAATGATAAAATTTTGCCACACCGATACCGGACCGCGAACAAACCGACCGGCAGTGTAGTGAAGATCCGGCCTAAGTATTAGATGGAAGACGTCATTTTGTACTTCTCTATTGTCAAACGTCTAATCAGATCTTCTCTCTCTTTCGTGTCGACAGTAAATCTTATATCCCGCGGGAACCGATTTGATTTTTGAAAAAAAAAGTAGCCTATATGTGACTCTGGGTCTTCAACTATTTTCATTCCGAATTTCATACAAATCGGACCGGTGGTTTAGCCGTGATAACGTCACAGACAGACAGACAGACAGACAGACAGACAGACAGACAGACTTTCGCATTTATAATATTAGTATGGATATAAGTACATTGTCACTTAAAATGAGAAACTTAATAGCTACATTATACATTTTATATTTCGGCGCTATGACATAAATTATCTCAGCCTGTGTGTATGTTTATGAGTGAGTATGTTTGTGTGTGTGTGTGTGTGTGTGTGTGTGTATGTATATGTGTGTGTGTGTGTGTGTGTGTGTGTGTGTGTGTGTGTGTGTGAGTGAGTGAATGTGAGTGCGTGTGAAAGGGTGTCTGGTAAAAAAAAAACTATTTTTAATTTACAATTTATCATTAATCAAACCAAGTTGAGTAGTTGTAGATATTTCATATAATTAATTCGTAGACTATTTAATTTTTATTTATTATACAATTGTACTGAGCACATAGGTTTTAAGTAGTCGTTTAAATTTTGCAAAGGATTTAACGTTTGTGATACTCTCTGGTAGTTTGTTATACAGCTTTGCCCCTTCTCGTGTTATACTCGATGCTCCGTAATTTGTGCGAATTCGGGGTAACTGCAGTAGGTTAGTGTCTTTCCTTCTCTTGCTGTATTTATTGGCTACTTTTAAATTGAATTGCAATTGTGATTGTACATTTTTATTAAGGATTTTTCTTACTAATATGCATATTTTATAGGTGTATATTTGTTTTATATTAAGAAGCTTTGTCGTTTTGTACACACTCCTAGTAGGTGTTAAAAAGTGTAAGTTAAAAAGAACTTTAATTAATTTATTTTGTGTTCTTTGCAGTGCTAGTAAGTTAGTCTTAGGTGCGCTACCCCAAACTTCAGTAAGATACTCTAAGTGAGGTTTTACTAGGGCGTTATATATTAGTACACGAATTTTAGGTGGTATACATTTAGATAGACGTCTCAAACAGCCAACTAAAGAAATTAATTTTTGACGAATTCTTGCAATGTGAGGTTTCCAGGAAAGTTTATTATCTAATATAAGTCCAAGATATTTCTCTTGTTCTGATACTTGTTGTCTGATACTTTTACATTAACTTTTTTATTTTTAGCTGCAAAAATCATATAGGTGGTTTTACTAGTATTTACCGTAAGCAAATTGTATTTAAGCCATTCATCCAGTATATCAAGATCTTTCTGAGCTTGAGCCATGATATTGTCAATATTTTCTCCGTAGTAAAAAAGGCACGTGTCATCTGCATATAGCAGTAGGTCCCCTGTTAGACCAATTTCACTTATATTGTTTATGTATATAAGAAACAACAAGGGGCCTAAAACTGATCCCTGGGGGACACCGTAACTTATCCTAGCCAAAGCACTTTTACAGTCCAAAATTTTTACAATTTGAGAGCGATTGGTTAGGTATGACTCAAGAATTTTGTAAGCGGAGTCATCAAAAAGATATTTAAGCTTTTTAAGTAAAAGTGTGTGACTAACAGTGTCAAATGCCTTTTTCAGGTCTATATATATGCCCAAAGCTATTTGTTTTTTGTCAATTGCATGTTTAATATTCGTGATTAGATCAATTGTAGCCGTTGTTGTATTTGATTTAGGTCTGAAACCATATTGCTTTTTAGACAAAAAGTCAAAGCTATTTAGATGGTCAGATATTCGTTTGTATAGTATTTTTTCAAATATCTTTGACATTACTGGCAGAACCGATATCGGCCTGTAGTTACTTGGGTCAGTTTTAGGTCCAGATTTATAAATTGGACTAACTTTGGCTATTTTTAGACTATCAGGGAAGTGACCTTCATCTAAACATTTATTTATACAGGATACCAAGTCTTTTGCTATTAGTTTTTTTATACATTTTAGAGCCTTTGTGTTCATTTCGTCAATCCCAGAACTAGAATTATTGTCTAAATTGTCTATGATCCCAATAACTTCAGATTGTGTGCACGGTTGAAACTTTTTAAGGACTACATAAGAAGTATTATGTTGGTTATAAGGATATAAGTTAGGGTTGTGGTAAGAAAGTGGAATATTGTGAGCTAGTACTGCGCCAGTGGTCGAAAAGTATACATTAAAACTATCACAAATATCAGTACAATCAGTTATGGTTACACTATTTATAATAAGTTTATTAGGGGCACTCTCAACACTTAATTTGTTACAGGCTAGGCTGGATATTAATTTCCACATTTTCTTCGGTTTCGTCTTGCAATTATCGAAAGCAGTAAAATAATATTTTTTTCGCAGTCTTCTTATCAATGTAGTTACTTTGGTTTTTTCACTGGTAAATTCTGTTCTTAATAGGTCGTCATTAGGATTATTTCGTAGTTTTGCCCATGCTTCATTTCTAGACTCAATGCTTTTAATTACATCGTGTGTTATCCAGTCTTCCTGTGGTGTATATAGAATTTTTACTTTCTGCGTTCTACTGTCATTTAATTTATTAAGAATAAATTTTTCTAGCTCAAAGTAATCATGATTTTCGTTGCGGAATCTTGCGTTTTGTATACTAGTGTGAAGAGACTCATAGTTAATTGCTTGATATTTTTTTGTAGGTCTAGGTATGATTACACGTTTTTTTAATTTAACATAGATTTGTTTATGGTCAGACATACTTGAATCAATTATTGTAACAAAAAATGGGTGGTCCTGTGTATTCGTACAGATATGATCTAGGATTGTTCTTGTGGTATCGGTCTCGCGTGTGCAGAACTCAGGCTCAATCTTGTTCAGAACAATATAACCAGATTCCTTTAAGCAGTGTTGGTATTCAGTAGATCGATAGTCATTACACAGTAGATTAATATTAAAATCTCCAAATACAACACACCTATTGCGTGTTTCTAAGAACGTCGAATATACATCCAGGAAATTATTTACATTAGTGTCCGGTGGCCTATATACCAAACCAACATTCAGAGCTAGTTTTTGGATGTATATCCATAGATAATTGCTGCGATCATTATAAAGGGAGTCCGTTACTTCAAATGCAAAGTTTTTGTGTATGAAGATCGACACACCACCTCCTGTGCCATCAGATCTTATATTATATACATGTATGTAATTCGTTATTTGTAATTGCTGTGCTTCCGCCTCTGATTCTAACCATGTCTCAGTAAGCAAAATAACATGCACGGTCGCGGGTATATATTTAAGTATGCAGTTTAGTTCTTCTAGTTTATTTGGAGTACGTATACTTCGTACATTCGCATAAAAGAATTTTAACGATGAAGAACTGGTAGTAATACTTTCATACTTGGTTGATAGTTGGTAGGTAATGTTATCTGTTATTTCTGTTTGATTGATTGCTTTTTTATGTTCAGGTGTTGTTAATAGTTTTTTGAGACCTGTTTGATGATTTTTGGAGTGCCTTTAATGTATTTTATTTTAAGATTATCCTCACCATTTTGTGTGCGCATCAGTAATTGTTTACGCAGATCATCCATATATTGTTTTTGTTGTGGTGTTTGGTCCGAATACAAGCGAGTTGTATCATTCTTCAATTTATACTTGTTACGCAATAAGTATTTCACGGTGTTATCAGTCTCAAAGCAAACTTTCACAGGACGTGATTTTCCGGGGTTGTGCTTTCCTAAACGTAAGTTCTTTAATGGCATGGGGCAATCAGGATATATAATACGAAGAGTATTCATAATATTTTGTCTATCGTGTTCCTGCGCTTTCGAAGTGTCCACCGCAGTATCCTCCGGGACACCAACGACAATAATATTCTTTGCACGAAGCATGCGGTCGTGTAGTTCAGCGGCGAGATTTTCGTATGGTGGTGGCTGCACGCTGCATTCCGCGGTGTTCGAATGATGATCTTGGTTCAATGAAGATATAAGTTTCTCGTTGTCCTTTTCCAGTTTACTAACGGAGGATTTTAGGTGGACTATATCTGGAACTACAGATTTGCATAAGTCTAAGTCGCTTTCGACTTTCTGTACGCGATTTGTGAGGTCACCGTATAATTGGTTAAATGTACTCTGCGAATCTTTAATATTTGTAATCTCATCTCTGATTGATTTAAGCTCCACCGCCAGTATATTGTTCACCATCGATTTCATGTCATTCCTAAGCTTATTGACCTCTGTAGCGATAATATCTCGGATTAACTCCGCCGTTAGAGTATGCGGAGAAGCAGGCGGGGACGGTGGTGACATAGTGTTTGCCGCGCCGCGCTGTGTTGATACGTTGTCCGTACATAGTGTTTGCTGTTTAGAGCAAGTTCTCACCGGGGTATTATCGTTCTTTGCTTGCTTCGGTTGTTTATTTGAGCACTCTGGACATATCCAAGACTTTTTCAAGTCATTCGTGAATATTCTCTTGTCTGGTGCATATAAACATTGGACATGGTAGAAATTTTTACATTTGTTGCATATGACAGAATTACTGTCCCCATCCGTTGCCTTACAACATTGAAATTTCATTGTATATTCGGTTTTGTTATACTCGTACAATGTTAATGAATACTGTATTATTAATCTGATGATCTTTTAAGAAAATTTTAGCGTACAAAAATTTACGCAGCGTGTGGGGATTGAACTCGCGACCACAAATCTACGGCTGCGGTTCCTTGTCCGTTAGACCACGAGTGATGTTGAAGAGGCGGCGAATTTTTGCAGCTAGTTTGTTCGATCTTGTTATTATTTTGCTTAACCCTTATGTGAGTGACGAGGTACCCGGGTACCTTTAGCATTTTTAAATTTAAAGAAAAGTATGTTCTACGCTCTGTAAGTAGCTGTGACTTCGTGAGAGCTCTTAATTATTCATAAATTATATATTTTTCAATGTTTCAACTTACTTAACTATTTACAATGTTTTGTGGAAACCAAAACATATTTTAAACGCACAATAGAGTGACAAGGTACCCGGGTACCTCTTTGTGTTTTGTATGAAAATGAAAAAAGTATTTAAAATTTCGTACAAAAACGAAAAAATAAACATTTGTTATGATGTTTTATTTCTATAAAATAATAAATTCTTTGTTTATGCAGAATTAGCACAGCTCTCAAAGCAGGTGTTACATGTGGGGCGAGTTACTGCATGTTCTCATATCTTATGTGTAATTGTGATGTCACAATATTTTTTTTGATCTTTCTTCTATATTTTTATCACACAGTTGTATACTCAATGATTTCAAAAATGATGAAATGTCAATAATATTGTAAAAAAAGTGCTAAAGGCCACCGATTTGTTCTGCGTTTTACGGTATATTCTGCTAACAGCCTATCCATATTGTCTACTCCACTTTTGGTTTTATTATAATATAAAATTATTTCTGGCTTGGCAGTTTCATGTGCATTGATGACAAAATTAGTACTGCCTAATTCTTTTTAGGTACGTAGAAGCACAAAGTTGCTTCTTTGCTAAAGGCGAAGTTAGAAGGATAGATCACCCTCTCCTCGTGTGCTTGCATATTTGCAGGAAGAAAACGTTTATTTTTTCTCACCGTTCCAACTAGTTGAAGAGACGTAAATAAGTTATCTGTAGTTACATTCAATCCTGAATTTTTATATTTTGGCACGCGATCTAATACGTTGCATTCTCCAACATTTGTTTGACGACTGACGTGACTTGACTTACCTGTATATATTTGTCCCTTTAGGGGGTAGGAATTATTTGCATCACAAGCCAAGGCTCAGGCTTTGAAGGCATATATTGAGTAAAGCGAGTACGCCAACGATATTTATATAACTGTTCGGTAACGGTAATACATTCACGAGGCTTGTACATCTTATTCAAATTTGAAATGAACATAGTACAAATATACGAGATATTTGTCTTGGGCCTGCTTTATCACCTAACAAACGTTCAGGGCGAGTTACATCATTATCATAGTTTAGAAGTACTCGCACCAATATTCATCATGAAATAATTATAAACTCACAAAATAAAAGTAAGCTCGTACAATACAAACAAAGTAATTACAATCGAGAGTCAATTTCAAGCACGATGCATTGAATGGATTCAGTGTTTCTTGCGTGCCGATAACCATGTACCCCACTCCACCCCTGCTTCGCTTTAATCACCACAGATCGTCAACTGTTTAGCTTAATGAAAATAATAACATTCCAAGTGTGGGTAACGTTAAAACAGACTTTGATTGTTTACATTACTCATAAATCGTATGAAGGTACCCGGGTACCTCGTCACTCTGATAAAGGTGTTTTATTTGTCACTCACATAAGGGTTAATGTAGGGTTGGGAGTATTTGTATTGTTATAAAGTACCCACACTTAACTTTTCTGTACACTTGTTTTTAAAGTTTGTTTTAGGATTTTACACAATTTCACACGTTTAAAGTACTAGTTTGTTCTACTAATACACTCATAAATACTGTTTCCACAATATGGTTACACCAAACTGACACTGAGGTTGTTTTATACACTAAATAAGTATTTTTTTTTGCTGAGCAACGTATAGCGATACTACTTCGTTAAGACGCCGAACTCGACTCTCATTTACCCGATTAGTTAACACGATTCTCATTTACCCGTTCAAACAGTAACCGTTTACGACAAAAATGACTTACTCTCGTACCTAACCGATATCAGCAACTTAACCCTCACCCCACCAGCAGGCACCCCTTCGGAGAGCCCGGGCGCGCGCGCGACGTCGCCCGAGCCGCGCGACGACGGCAGCGACAGCGACGGCGACGACGTGCTGCCCGCGCTCGCGCCCTACCCCGACCACGACAGCTGCTTCCTCATCAACCTGAACACGGTACGTGGTACACCCTCACCCCAGCAGGCTACCCCTCGGAGAGCCCAGGCGGCCGCGCGACGTCGCCCGAGCCGCGCGACGACGGCAGCGACAGCGACGGCGACGACGTGCTGCCCGCGCTCGCGCCCTACCCCGACCACGACAGCTGCTTCCTCATCAACCTGAACACGGTACGTGGTACACCCTCACCCCAGCAGGCTACCCCTCGGAGAGCCCGGGCGGCCGCGCGACGTCGCCCGAGCCGCGCGACGACGGCAGCGACGGCGACGACGTGCTGCCCGCGCTCGCGCCCTACCCCGACCACGACAGCTGCTTCCTCGTGAACCTGAATACGGTATGTGATACGATATCTACTAGATGATGATGGTTCAGCTACAGAGTTGGAGCTAAAAATTGTCCGCATAAATAATAGCTCATCTATACAGTTTTATCTGTTTACTAACGAACTAAAAAAATAATTTTAGTTGCAATTATGTTACCTAGCAATAAATTCAAACATCATTTAAACATTATCTTTAACTTATTACCTATAACCTATACTTATACCGCATCTATAATCGACTTTAAACACTTTCCAAAAATTTATGTAATAGACACATTACACTCACATAATATTTAGTTTATTGTTATCTAGTCCACCGTCACATTTACAATCTAAGCACCCATACCTAATCCAATGCAGGAGGAGTTGGAAATCCTGCAGTCGTTGAAACCGAAGGAAGAGAAGGACGATTCCTACAGCGGCATTAACACGGACGGGACCAAGATAAAGACGGAGGCGCCGGAGGAGGGCCAGTTGAGACACACGGAGGACTCGACGGCGCTGAAGAACGCCATCCTGGGCCCGCAGCCCAGCGACGGGGAGCCGCCGCCCGCGCCTACGGATGCCATCCCCACCGTGCACAGCACCAAGGCTGACACTATTAGTGGTAAGATGGGGTATTCATAATACTTTTCGTATTCGAAGAGCGACATCTGACGAGTAGTTTTTGAGTTATCCGTAATATTAAGTGTTGTATTCACGTCGACTAGTTTGATGGTTTTTTTTTTCATTATATTACACGTCGATATCGACGTCGGTCCTTGTTGAAAGTAACAAATTGTTCGATAGAAACGGGAACATCGTCGCAAGCGTCGACGATATCCCCTAAAGACGACCTGTCGCTGCTGGGGGTCAGCCTGGACGCCATGGTGCGCGACTCGCTGCCCGACATGGACAGCAACGACGTCGACGAGATATTCAAGGGCGTGCTCACTGATGACTCGCAGGTATTCTACTTTGTACTTTACTGTCTTGGTAATAAAGTCGATAGAAACGGGAACATCGTCGCAAGCGTCGACGATATCCCCTAAAGACGACCTGTCGCTGCTGGGGGTCAGCCTGGACGCCATGGTGCGCGACTCGCTGCCCGACATGGACAGCAACGACGTCGACGAGATATTCAAGGGCGTGCTCACTGATGACTCGCAGGTATTCTACTTTGTACTTTACTGTCTTGGTAATAAAGTCGATAGAAACGGGAACATCGTCGCAAGCGTCGACGATATCCCCTAAAGACGACCTGTCGCTGCTGGGGGTCAGCCTGGACGCCATGGTGCGCGACTCGCTGCCCGACATGGACAGCAACGACGTCGACGAGATATTCAAGGGCGTGCTCACTGATGACTCGCAGGTATTCTACTTTGTACTTTACTGTCTTGGTAATAAAGTCGATAGAAACGGGAACATCGTCGCAAGCGTCGACGATATCCCCTAAAGACGACCTGTCGCTGCTGGGGGTCAGCCTGGACGCCATGGTGCGCGACTCGCTGCCCGACATGGACAGCAACGACGTCGACGAGATATTCAAGGGCGTGCTCACTGATGACTCGCAGGTATTCTACTTTGTACTTTACTGTCTTGGTAATAAAGTCGATAGAAACGGGAACATCGTCGCAAGCGTCGACGATATCCCCTAAAGACGACCTGTCGCTGCTGGGGGTCAGCCTGGACGCCATGGTGCGCGACTCGCTGCCCGACATGGACAGCAACGACGTCGACGAGATATTCAAGGGCGTGCTCACTGATGACTCGCAGGTATTCTACTTTGTACTTTACTGTCTTGGTAATAAAGTCGATAGAAACGGGAACATCGTCGCAAGCGTCGACGATATCCCCTAAAGACGACCTGTCGCTGCTGGGGGTCAGCCTGGACGCCATGGTGCGCGACTCGCTGCCCGACATGGACAGCAACGACGTCGACGAGATATTCAAGGGCGTGCTCACTGATGACTCGCAGGTATTCTACTTTGTACTTTACTGTCTTGGTAATAAAGTCGATAGAAACGGGAACATCGTCGCAAGCGTCGACGATATCCCCTAAAGACGACCTGTCGCTGCTGGGGGTCAGCCTGGACGCCATGGTGCGCGACTCGCTGCCCGACATGGACAGCAACGACGTCGACGAGATATTCAAGGGCGTGCTCACTGATGACTCGCAGGTATTCTACTTTAGACTTTACTGTTACGGTAATAAAGTGTTGTTTTGTTTGTATTATTATGGTGTGCAATCAATTAAGAGTTTAAATGAATAGATAAGTTGCCGTGAAGATACTGCTGTAGTTCTAGTGCTACAATTACGCTTAGATGTTCATCACTGACTGCGAAGTAGTATTAAAGTTCCATTACTAATTTTCAGCGGTAGAAATCTGTGCCCTTATCCTGAGTATATTAAAATTGTTATTCATATTTCTCAGAAATTTCATTTTTGTTAGAAGATCTGTAAATAAAGTGCTTCGTTGATAACTTTAATAAGTATAATATGTTTACCTTGATATTTGTATGTTCTACCTACACGTACTTGGTTGTTTTTACCAGTCTTCCTATAAATCAGTTTGTTAGTAACGTAAAAACACATAAGTTACAAAATATGGGTATGAATTTCATGAGAGGAGTTGAAATCATTGTGTTATTTGAGTGACATAAATGTTTGCAGACGATAAATAAATAGGTAATAAACATTGCGCGATCGTATAGGAATCTCAAGAGTCGTCCGTGTCGTACGTGAACTCGATGGCGGGCACGCCGTACTCGCAGCAGCGGCAGGCGCTGCAGAGCCCCATGGACTACGCCTCGCCCTACCACACCGAGTTTGGCAGCAGGTATTCAGATTATATATTAATAGCTATTTAATAATTGCGATGAACGATACTCCTTTTTTATATTGAATTTTTTAATTCAACGAATTTATATTATTGAATTTAGGTATGACATCTGATAGATATATTCTAAGCAAGAAAATAGGGACGCCTGCAAAAATGGAAGATGTCCACGACTTTTGATCATAGGAAACGACTGCAAAGAAGGCATCCTAGGAAGATGCAGTAAAACATTTGCAATACGTTTCGGATGTGTCTCGTGTCATATGATTGGCGCGGAGCATTTATGTGATGAACCTGATTTATGTGAGCTTTTGAGTTTAATTATTGTGACTACCTGTAGGGCGCAATGGCTACCACGCCGGACCACTTTTTGAAAGGCCCCATTCGATTTCTAGCGAGGTTGAAAGGAGAATGGGCACTTTTGTATGGGGTGCGTACCAACCCTTGTAACAAGTTGCGACTTGTATAAACATGTTGTCCTGGGACTGTTATATGGTATGCATACAAAAATATTTAATAACTGAATGCAGGTAAAGAATTATTTGCATTTCAATGTTTTAAAAGTTTTGTAATAATTAAGCCCTATTTTAGGGTTTCAATGAAATAAAAATATGTCTTACACACATGAAGCAAAAAAATATAGATAGGAGACGGCCTAATGCATGTGCTACACGGTTTCGGTTTCAAACGGTGGTTTGAAACCGAAACAGCACGAGTTGCGCTTTGCCGGCTACACGGTTTCAAACCAATCAGTGTTGGTTTGAAACATCAGTGTAAAAAGATCGTCGCGCGACTATCACGTCTCTACGCTCGACCTATATAAGACTAGTAAACCCGCCCTCGCTTCGTTTCGGGGAACCAGTCCCTTCAAAAATCTCTATAAATTTAACAAATTATGTTATTCCGATGTCTACGCTATATTACTGCAAAGTTTCATGAAAATCCATTCAGTAGTTTTTGTGTAAAAGAGCAACAAACACACACACACACACATACATCATTACAAACTTTCGCATTTATAATATTAGTAGGACTAGTAGGAAGTAGGTTAAGGATAGGATAGGATATCCTTAGATTGTCAATTTTTTTTTGGCAGACGCGGCGTTGGCCCTTAGGTCAATTTCTTTTAATTTGTCGGCTAAAATATTCCACGCATTTTTTTTTTTGAATAGGTACAATCTTTATAGGACTCTGATGTGAGGTCCCAAAGGCAGGGCAAGTCTCTATACAACTCGAGAAATTCAGTCAACACTTCTCGTTCTTTCTGCTCTCGTGACATTTCGTCGTTGTCGTTGATGCGTGCGTCCGCGCTCGCCGCTGCAGTGTGACTGCGTTCGCTTGGTTTGAAACAGACGGCTACACGGTTTCAAACCAACGCTTCTGCCAGTGGTTTGAAGCACAAGCCTTTCTACCAAGGGCGTTTGAAGGTCAAGCGAAATTTGGTTTGAAACTACTGTCTACACGGTTTTAAACCTCGGTTTCAAACCACGGTTTGAAACCGTGTAGCGCATGCTTAAGCAACTGTGCACTATGACTCAACTAGGTCCTGACGTCATCATCACAGTAGGCGTGGCCTAAAGTCAGTTTACCGTAGGCGCCCGTCTTGTGCACAACGTTATGGACGTTTACATTTTCAAAGAAAAGGATGAAGTGCTGTCTACTCGACATTAGATGGTGACACTTTTCTTATATTTTCTTATATTTTGAGTCCGTCCCTGTTATATCCTACATTTATTGACATCTAGTGTGAGATAGTGAAACTACATAGTAAAATCGATATACAACGAAGCGAGTAGTTTTGCTATTGACCGTTATGCCCGGGATACACGAGGCCAGTTTTTCAAGCTTGGATAGCAAGCAAGTGTCAGTAAGCTAGCAAGCTAGTACTTCTGGCTTCGTGTAGATAAAACTAGCTTCATTTATAATGCCCGGGATACACGAGGCTAGTTTTTTAAGCTAGGATAGCAAGCTAGTGTCAGTAAGCTAGCAAGCTAGTACTTCTGGCTTCGTGTAGACAAAACTAGCTTCATTTATGAGCTAGTAAGCTAGTTGACAAGCCAGGATAGTTGTAAATAGGATGGAGTTCTATTTTTTAGGCTAGTAGCGCCCCCCACCATGCCCGGGATACACGAGGCTAGTTTTTCGAGCTAGGATAGCAAGCTAGTTCTCTTTGAAACTGTCTCGGCTAGCTGACCTGGCTTGGAATATGCTAGTTCTGTTTACATGAGGCTAATTATATTAAGCTAGTATTATTGCTGTGACTGAGATGACCACACGTCCATAATGAAATGGCATCTTAATCTCAAAAACACGTCGCGGAGAAAAACAAACAAAACACGTGGTTACTACTTTACTAGTCAACTGAACACTAGCTTCGCCGGCTACATGAAGCTAGTACACAAGCCAGGATAGTAAAATCAGTGGTAGGGGGCGCTACTAGCCTAAAAAATAGAACTCCATCCTATTTAAAACTATCCTGGCTTGTCAACTAGCTTACTAGCTTATAAATGGAGCTAGTTTTGTCTACACGAAGCCAGAAGTACTAGCTTGCTAGCTTACTGAGACTAGCTTGCTATCCTAGCTTGAAAAACTAGCCTCGTGTATCCCGGGCACCACTGATTTTTCTATCCTGGCTTGTGTACTAGCTTCATTATCTATCAGCTTGTGTATTAGCGTATTCCAAGCCAGGTCAGCTAGCCAAGACAGTTTCGAAGAGAACTAGCTTGCTATCCTAGCTTGAAAAACTAGCCTCGTGTATCCCGGGCATAAGTTATATTTTATGAAGCTAGAAGCCACAAGTCACACAATGTTGATTCATAGTTCAAAATATAGAGGTCGTAATCAGAGGTCCATAAAACAAGCGTAGGTCAACGGTTTCCACTTAAACGGTTAAATAAAACTGATAATTATATACAGCGCAGTCACACAACGAACGAACGATCGTGCACGACTGAGTAGCCAGCCACAACTCACTTGACGATATCGAGAAACAACGTGACAGGTTTAATTAGCCAATCATAAAGCACATTATACTTGTATTAGACAATAGCTGCGGGTAGAAGTTTATTTACCTCTACCCGTATACAAATTAGCTGCGCGGGACCATCGACTGGTGAGTGCGGGGCGAAGGGGAGTGAGGTAGCGGCGGTGCGGTGCATAAATGCGCGATTACGACGCGCGCTAACGTGCTGAATTGCATGATAGCGCGCATCATAGAATAGGCTATATCTTTTTTCCTGCACTAGATCCAGACTTGCTGCCATACAAAAAGTTTTAGTACTTTTTAAGACCTTTTTATTAACATACATCATAAAGTGTTACAATACTTGGTACGAAGCCGCCCATTCTCCTTTGCAAGATAAAACTTTTCGTTTTTGGTCTGACTGTGTGCTTGTCTTGCGTGTTGTTCATGATACTAATGATACAGAGAGTTACGATACAGGTAATCCTAGTGCGCGCGCTCATGTTACTGTAGGTATGCGCGCCGCTACACTAGTGTATTATGAGGCTACGAGTGACTAGCGTTATATGTATATTATATGTTTTGGTCGGCAGCAGCAACAGTGCGCTGAGCCCGCTGTTCCCGGAGTGCGGCGCGGGCGCGGGCGGCGGCGCCGCCTGGGCCGACGCGGGCGCCGCGCCGCCGCCCTCCTACAACCAGCGCAGCGCCGACAAGATGCGCGCTGATGAGAGTCAGTATATACTATAATACAGGCACTAAATAAAAGTTAAATTTATGTAACAGACAAAATTCAGTAAACCATAAGCAAGGTATCCAGATATGTAAAGTGGATCACTAAAATATTTTACAATTTATACTATGTATTCTAATCAACCGCTATTCCAACTAAAATATTTTTTTATTGATGGGAAGAAGATATTGAGAAGCATTTGTTAAGAAAAGGGAGATTTAAAGCCATGTATACGTTTTACAGGCTTAGGTTCAGCGGCGACTATATCGGCGGTGCTGTACGCGAACACCAACCACCCGGAGTGGAAGACGGAGTTCCCCAACTGGGTGGACCGCTGCAAGCAGATCCTGAAGAAGTGGCGCGCGCTGCCCTCCGAGCAGAAGGCGCCGTACCTGCAGCGCGCGCGCGACAACCGCTCCGCCATCCGCATGAAGAAGGCCCAGCAGGTACCCACGCTTGCCGCCCACCGCCCTGTGCTAACCCACTCACTCCACTGTGTTCACCTGTGTGCCTCACACGACCCTCCGCCGACCACCCCCCTAGACGTTTGCTAACAAATAATACCGCTCGCAAGTGCAAGACAAAACGCTACGCTCAAATATTTGCGGGCAAATGTTCTTGGTGGGCGTGAGTCGCAAGTTTGCTTTTCAGTTTGTAACGTTGAGATATTGAGGAGAGTTAGAATTGTTACATGTGAGGGATAGCGATGTGTGCTCTAAACTGGGATCAAAACCGAAGACCCACGGGTTTCGCCAGGCGATGTGTGTCTCTGGTTTGACTACTGCAATGCTGTAGATTCTGTCGCTTGTCAGCTAGCACAGCTGTACGTATCGAGGATTAGTCGTTACATTTAGATTACACACACCCGGTGTAATATTTCATCTTGCGGACTTGAACCTGTATAAAAAATAAACATAAACATTAAATTGAGAATTTTAGGTTTAATTCTTAGAGCAAATGAATTTTATAATTTTTAGCAAACAGTGTCTGTTTAATAGCTAAAGTTTTTTAATTATTTCATGTTGTTATTGTTCAGTACATACATAGTTAGTAAAAAATAAAAACAGTTTGTTAACAGTTTTTATAAAATAAAGATATGTAAACCTATGTTTAAAATACGGATGTATTAAGAATATAACGTAAATGAGAATTATAAGTAGTTTACAATCAGTGTCTTGTAGAATAAAAGTTTTCTGTGTGTATTTAAATGCAGTTTAGTGTGTTTTCTTTATAGGATTCTATTTGTTAACTATATTGAAAAGAAAAAAATTTGTTAACTTTGAAGGTAACTTGTTGTTTTCAATTAGGTATGATTTTTTTTGTTTATCACTATGATAATTGTATATATCGAACGATATTATGTCATGGAGGAAGGCGATATCGGTGGGTGCGAGGCAAAATAATTGTAATTGAAAAACGCTATTCGTTTATTAAATTTGTATTGAACACCAACATAGTGTTGCAACTAGACAATATATTAAACTCGTACTTACCCATATCGACTGATAAAACGACCGTCGGCATTGCCAGGCCGACGTGGTCAGGAGCTAACGAGGTGTACTTATAGTGCTCGCCAATCTTTATGGCCCCTCTGAACTATGTCACACGTTGAAATTCGCCCACATACACCAAAACATACCGCGACCTGCGTATAGATTAGAGCGGCCACAAAGTAAGGCGCGAACTATACTAAGCACTGGTTGGATTGCGGCGCGGCAGAACTCGGGCAGCGCGGCCGGCGAGGAGGGCAGCCCCGCGGCCGCCGCGTCCCCCGCGCCCGCGCCGCCCCCCGCGCCCCCCGCGCCCGCCGCGCCCCCGCCGGCCAGCGCCGCCCCCCCGGTGCGCGCGCCCAACGTGACGGTGACGGCGGGCGGGCTCCTGGAGGCCGACGCGCACATCCGCGTGCTCACCCCCTCCGAGATCATGCGCACGCTGCCGCGCCTCGCGCACCCCGCGGCGCCCCCGGCCCCCCCTGCCCCCGCGGCCACCGCGGCCCCCGCACGCGCACCCACGGTACCGCGAAGCACGACCCTCGCATACGCACACACACACACACACACACACACCCGCACCATACTTTACAATCTTTACATGAATGCCGGTTCGAGCGCCAACGTTTGCCTCTCAACCTTCGGATCTTAAAATCTTCTGACATTTATAATTTTTGTAAAATAAGTTTAGTCACAACTACACTAGGTTAACCACCTGATTTGCACACACACATGCACACTTTCCAAATCTTATATGGGCAACTGCCATTGGAATCACACAAAATAACATCTCAATGTTAAATGTCTTATAACTCTAATATCGTGAAAAAAATCTATACAAACGTTCTAAGTTAAAACTTAATTAAGGAATATAATGTTCAACATTTTTTTATAATCATAATAATTTAAAATAATACTGAACAACACTGAGAACGCTAAATGTGTGTATGCGAGCCGCTTTCCGTACGAACTTGTTGGGTGATCGCGCGACCTCGCACCTCTCGGTCCATGGCACCTCCAGTCAGTTCAGTTTACTAAAGTTTGTCATCACCCAACAATAACTTTGGCTGTTTTATGGCGTTGTAAGCTGTGTTTTGTTTACATTTTATTTTAGCTTCCTTTGTTTAACGAGGACCAGTTTAACTCCCGACGCGCCTCCCGGACTCGTGTCCGCTGTTTCCGTAATGTTGTTGTTTTTTATTTCGCTTTGCCTTGGTAGTGTTGGCTTTAACTTGGTCGTTGGTGGCTGTTGTGCGTGCTAACATTTCTAACAATAGTTGTACGTAGTTGGAGGTTATGTTGCGTTGTTTGCAATTTGCTCACGTTTAGAGCTTTGAAAATTAGTTGTAAGTTCACAGGTAATAGCGTAACATATGTTAAGTCAATATCACTAATTATTATTTCTGTTGTTATTATTATATATTTATACAATTTTACAATTCTTCTGTTTTTATGGTACCCACTACTGTATATTATGTTACTATGACAAGTAGTAATAAAGCAATATTAATTCATCAACGTCTGACTTCTAAAAAATATTAACATGTAACACAATACCATAAATTCAATATTAAGTTTATTATTCAATTATTATAAATATAATTATTTATTCTCTAAAATGAAATGTATATGTTACACACATGTATGAAATTGATATAAACTTAATGTTTGATACGAAACGGTGATTATTTAACATTTTTCAGCATGTCTACAGTATATTAAAAGAACATCATATAAATAAAATAATACTTTTTTGTTCAGTTTGTACATATTTTATTATAGCATCAAATAATCTAATATTTTATTGATGAATCGACAAGTAACTGCTGTAAATTATGTTGTGTAGGTAGTTAAAATTAACTTGGTCATTAATAAGGTATACTTGAGTCGTCGAAAATATCGAATTGCCAATCCTCGCCAAAAACAAATTTAATAATACCTGTGCCCACAGTTTAATTTAGCTTGTACTAGCGGCCCGCCCGCGGTTTCACCCGCGTGGATCCCGTTCTCGTCGGAATATATGCATGTATTATACATAAAAACCTTCCTCTTGAATCACTCTACCTATTACAAAAAACCGCATCAAAATCCGTTGCGTAATTTTAAAGATTTAAGCATACAGACAAACAGACAAACAAACAGACGGACAAAAATAGCGACTTTGTTTTATACTATGTAGTGAAGCAAAAATCACTTATGGCATATTCAATTCTCAACATCAATCTGCAATGTACCTCAATCCCAGGGGCGGAAAGCTGAAGTTTGTTTATGATGTTTGTTTACGAATTCCATATCACTACGAACGCAGTATAGCATACATAATAATGACCAATTTAATTTTAAATTGAATTTATAGTCTGAAGGAACTGATAGAAAAGAAAAAGTATGTGAGTTTAATAACTACGCAATTTGGACATGAGTTGTTACCTTATTTTAGGTACTTAAGCACTGACTTGTATATAGGGAAGATGGAAAACTTAAGTACAAGTGTCTCAAGGACAGGATGTATTTTAGTCTAACAATGCCATGTATAGAGTAGGTATATGATTCTGTATGTAATATAGATTTTAGAAGGATGCGATTTTTGCATTGTGAATGAATCAATGAGGAGATATTTGAAATTAAATAGGTTTAACATCAGTAAACAAAAACAGAAATAACAATTGAACAGGCAATTTAATCGGAATTTTTGGCCAGTAAAATTCTAAGATGACGAATGACTTGAAATATCAAGAAATGCAGACAGGGGACAGCTTGAGAACATCACGTATCCTTCGGACTATAAAGTAGCTTGTATAGCGAGAGCATGGCAATACATCGTAAATCGTACCATCCGTAGTAGTACGGTGAGTGTAAGTGTGTGTGTGTGTGTGTGTGTAGGAGCAAGAGCGCGCGTGCGGGCAGCAGCGCAGCGCGCGCGAGGCCGAGCAGGAGCGCCAGTGGAAGCAGCTGCAGCAGATGCGCCAGCAGCAGACGCAGCAGCAGCAGCAGATCATACACGACCAGAGGATCCAAGGTATCTTTGTTCGAGCTTGGACGGAGGGTGGAGTGGAGGAGTTGGTTTTGGGTGTTATGACTTATATGTATATTACAGTGTTATGTTAAATTGTGTTTCCGAATCCGAATATTGCGGATATAAGTTGTCGACTCGAAATCTTCATTTTTTATGTTTTATTATTCAGGTAAGATTCGATCGAGTCTACCGTACCCCTGTACGAAAATATTAATATAGGTTCATTTTTGAACGGTGTGAAGTCAGCGTCATTTACCATGCAAAAATTGGCTACTTATGCAACAGAAAAGCGTGGCATAAGTGCGGGTTTGAGCCACGCTGTGCTAAAAAAATACAAATATCAATACTTCCTCTGTGTGAGCTTTATGTTTCGGTCCCCAAGCAGCGATGCAGCGCATGCGCGCGCCGGACGGCAGCCCGCCGCCCGCGGGCCCGGGCGGGGCGGGGCCGGCGGGCGGGGCCGGGCCGCCCGGGGTGGGGCCGCCCGGGGTCGCGCCGGGGGCGGAGGCGCCGCGGAGCACCTTCCCCGTCGGCCGCTTCCAGTACGCCTCCAACGAGGACATCAACCGCCAGCTGCGAGATTTACTGCAGCGACATCCGGACAAAATGTGGTCGCCGCGTAAGTACTCAATAGTACTAACTCTGATACAGGAATAGGGTGATTTGTTACAAGTCGAATAGTGTCTTTGATTTATTTGAAGGACCTCCTTTATTTTTATTTATCTTTATTTAAAGTCCTAACAATTTTTTTTGAAATACCCCTTTATTAGCGGAAAATCTACCTACTTATTGTTACATCAATGGATGCCATACAAAAGCATGATTTAATAGAAAATAAACGATCGTGTTACTGGTGTGTACAGAAGGCGGCGGCGGCGAGGCGGGCGCGGAGCCGTTCCGGCAGCCGCTGCCGGTGGCGCTGCGGCCGCGCGCGCCGCACGCGCCACACCCCGCGCACCCTGCGCACGCGCAGCTACGACCCGAACATCAACACAGTACGGGACTATATATTTTTTATGATTATAACATCAAAAAAAATAAATCCTCGATCATTACATTGTTCGCATAATTATTGATAATTGATAAAAAAACATAATATTACAAATTGTATGATGAAGGTTTTATTATGATGCATGCACTAAGTGGTCTGGTTAATTGGATATTTTAGTTCTAACCTCAATCTTGTTTCAGTTGTAATGCAGCAACGTCTCATTACCACTGACGGCAATCAAATTCACCAAAACATGGCGAATTCCACCACCCAACAAGTAATGGAACAGAAACAAAACATTGTGCAGCCTAATGGTACGATACCTTCGATTTAATATACAAAGTAACAAAACATACCAATTTGTCTAGTTGTTTTATGTACTCTCCATTTTCGTTCTGCAAATTGTCATGAGACTCAGTCAATTTGTTTTTATAATGGAGAACATTATAGGGTACATTTGATCTCTTTAATATCTCTGTCATTTAACTATTGCTTGACGGAACAATAATGTACCAATAAAATAGTTTATTATTATTTTTGTTATCATAACGTTTCGGTTTATTTTTTATATCTGTGTTGTTATTTAGCCGCCATTGTTGTTATTTAGCTGCAACAGGTGAGCCCAAGACAGAAGGCGCTGATCAAGGCACCGACGAAATGGACTTGGGAGATATGGATAAGTTGGAGCAGGATCCGGGCAATATCGGCGAGGTAATTTAAACTTAATACTTTCAAATTATTGATAGTAGGTACAGCGAAATTGAAAAATTGTGAACTCTACCGATTTGTGCTACTTTTTAATATCCTACACAAAAGTTGTCTAGAAAATTTCACTTGTTAGGGGCCATCCATAAGTTACGTCAAACGCTTGCGGGGAGGGAGGGGGTCGATCACCTGTAACATAGTGTGACGAAGGGGACTGTGACTAGGACTAGAGGGGGGTGTGTCTAGGATGGTCTAGGACGTAAATTTCGTGACGTCACATCTAAAAATGTTTTAATTTAATATATTGTTTTATTTTTACATGTAAAATTGTAAAATAAGTTACATCACACATGTCTCATAAATGTAACCAGCTGTGACAAAGTAGAGGAGGGAGTCAATAATCATGAATTTCATGCAGCTTAATTTATCGGCGACTCCTAAGACTGCCCTTTGTGAATCTTTCTATTGTCCATCATAAAGATATTTTTGGATTGCATCGTTTGTCGCAAGTTATAATATTGGCCGAACTTGGTGTGTAAGACTGCCCTTAGTAAAACTTTCTACTGTGCACCCTCAAGATTTATTGCATTGCATTGTTTCACGCAAGTCATAATAATGCACCAACTCGGTCATAGGTGGATCATATATTTAAAACCCCGGTCCCCCAGGTGGACATCCTCGGGCTAGGCGGGTCGGACGACGACGAGCTGCTGCAGTCGCTGACGGAGGAGATCGGCGAGCAGTTCAACATCCTGGAGTACGCGGACCCCGAGCTGGCGGCGCTCAACGACGCCGGCCACCTGCTCGACGGGCTCGAGCTCGCAGACATCGTGCCCGAGCGCCACGCGAAACGGACGCACGAGTATGTTGGAGATTTTGATACTTGGTTTTAATTACACTAGTTCAACGGTTGTACTAACTGTTGAACTAGAAAGATTTTTTCCCTAGTAATTAAATCCACACATAAAGTAGTTACTTTTGACAATTGAACTAGTAGGAACAGATAGTTGAACAAAATTTTAACAAGAGGAAGCGCAGAACATTTTTATTAGGAGCTGATTTACTTAAAAATAGGATTTATTTATGTTGATAAAAATCTTTCGTCAGTCTCATAATGCTTATGTCTTACATAAATAGGTTTTTACAAAACAAAAACCATCTTCAAAATTGATATGTAGAGATAACAACTCTACACACACTCACTATCATGATTAATTGTAACATTTATCATCTTCCCCAGTGAGGACCAAAAACCAGAAATAAAGATGGACGGTGAAGTCCAGAAATCGGTGAGGAGTATCGAAGAAACGAAGTCAGAGGTGAAGACTGAGCTGGTGGAAGTGAAGTCGGAGTGTCAGGAGGTGAAGACTGAGCCCCAAGCGGCGCCCGTGGGCCAGCTGTTCCAAGATGGGCTACCGCGGGTCATTACACAGACACAGCAAGCTGCTATGCAGGTCAGTTATAACAGTTTAGTTTTAATCAGTTCAATACATCATGTATGTATTGAAGTGATTTCCTTTGTTTTCCATCAAATGGTTGTTTTATAGTAAGATTTGGGCTTTTATTTCTTTATTTTTAGACTTAAGGCATTAAGTAACTCTTCTGCTATTTTTATTCAAAATTTTAATTTTATCTCACACGATTATCACAAATGTGCCACCTTTTTGGAACGTCAGCTATTTTGAAAGTACACGGACGTAATTTTTATATATCAATAAATCTACCATACCCCATGATAAGTGTTGGGCCGGCCATTCACATTCGCGCGAATTCACAAACCCCAACTGTAGGGTGGACCTTCGCAAATGATTACGCAAATGATTTACACGTTCCGGGTATTCTCAGCTGTCTAAGCTGTGTCAATTTTTTGCACACAATTATTCGCGCGCATGTGAGTGTGTGGTTGTATTGAGGGATATGTGTGGGTGTGTGCAGTCGGCGATGCAGGCGATGAAGGCGGAGGTGAAGTTGGAGTCGGAGGAGGGCAAGGAGGCGTGGCGCGCGGACGGCGCGCAGCGCTCCGTGTTCTCGCACATGTTCGGCCTGCCGCTGCAGCTGCAGGTTTGATACACCACATAATTATTATCATCTCAACTCATGGCTTAAGGCACTTCTCACGCTACGCTATTTATTAGCTACACTGTACTTCGCTGTATCAGACACTTCTTACTGACAGGAGACGCATCGTAGACGCGTCGCTTTGATACATTGACAAGATCCGAGTCGTTTGCAAATAGCGTTGTGTGAGAAGTGCCTAATAGTGAGCACGGGTCTCTTCTCGGAATAAAAAGGTTAAGGCCAAAGTCCCATGCTGGCCGAGTGCGGATTGACAGACTTCACACGTCTTATACGATTCATAGATATGTTATGGGTTCTTAGAATCTCCTACGTTAAATACATTCACATTACGCGGGGAGATTATTTTCGGGGCAACCATTTTAAAGTTTGATTTTATTTATAAACAGTATTTTTATTGCTTATTTAAGATTCGTATTTAAAATTTTTCACAACAAAAATTGGCAATCTATACGTAAATTGTCAGTCTACGTGTTCAAGCTTTTTTATGCAGAATAAAGATTACACAAGTATTTTGTGACTTCACTTTTAATAGTTCACATTCTAGGGCCGAAGCTCCACAATAATTCAATACTTTGAACTAACAACACAATTAGTCGATTCAATACTTTAAACAGAGTAAGAACACAATTTTAGTCAGTCGGTGATACAATATGAATGTGTGTGTGTTCATAGTGCTGTTTGTGAATACCGGCCGTTAAAGTGTGTGTGTGTGTGTGTGTGTGTACAGCAGCAGAGCATCCAGCGGCCGAGCCAGTTCGGGCCGGCGGGCCAGCAGGTCATGGGCCAGCAAGTAGTGCAACGGCCGCAACCGCCCTTCAGTGCCCCCCAGCATCTGCATTTCACACAGGTATGGCCGTTCCACTTTACACTTGTTTCTTTTTTTAAAAGATAATAGTTAATATGAGTACCTTTGTAACATGTGCAATGTGCATTCTAACAATGAATTTCCTCAATAAACGAATAGGTTACAGATTATAATGCATGTATGGTGAAAACTAGACTTTATTTACCAATCAAAAAAAAACGGATACACCCATATAGATGGAATTTGGCATGCAGTTTATTTATAAATATTACCCAAGTTTAAGGTTAAAATAAAACATTGCATTTCGGGCAAATAAATAATCTGCGGTTTAACCGCTAAACAACCGTCGCCCGTAACCGCTCCCGCACGTGCCCGCAGATAAACATGGGTAACTCAACCAAAACGCTTGAGCTGCGGTTCAGCTCGCGGTTCGCGTTTGTGAGTCAGAGCTGCGAACCGGCTCGCAAATCAGCTCAAGTTGCCTACTTAATTTTCGTCGAATGATCTACAAACTGCGAGTCGGCGAATAACTTTAACGCGGCTATGGTTCAAATGAGCCGCCATGAATCAAATAACCTATCTCGTCGGTGAATCAAATAACTCGACGCGATCTAGCGGAGCTTTATGTAAATACTAGTAAATCCGCCCTCGCTTCGCTTCGGGAAACCAGTCCCTTCAAAAATCTCTATCAATTTTAACAAATTATGTTATTCCGATGTCTAAGCTATATTACTGCAAAGTTTCATGAAAATCCGTTCAGTAGTTTTTGCGTGAAAGAGCAACAAACACACACACATACATCCTTACAAACTTTCGCATTTATAATATTAGTAGGATTTAGCCAATGCTTAAGTTCTATGCCTCTATTTCAGTATAAGTTGAGTCATGAGCTGCTGATTTAGACTTTAAGCCGCAGCTCAACAGCTCAAGTCCATGCGATCTGTGTATTTGAACCGGTTCGGAGCTGATTTACATACCATTACCCACAGACGATATCGACGGCGGGTCAGTCAGGCGCGGGCGCGGCGGGCGCGGCGGCGGCGGCGGCGAGCGTGGTGTCGGCGATGACGGCGCAGGTGCAGGCGGCGCTGGCGGCCGGCCAGCCCGTCGCGCCCGGCACGCTGCTGCGCGCCGCCGACGGCGCCGTCGGCGTCGTGCGCCACGACCGCACCGTCGCGCTCACCGCGCTGCCGCACTCAGGTAAATTCTTACGGGGTGTCCTACGTGAGCGACGAATACGACACGACGCGACGTTGCGATCGTGACGTAAGCGATCAAATCAACGGTATCTACACTTGCGTCCTATGTGACAGTCTGCGACAACACGCGACGTTGTCATTGTCGCGTGCAGCATCGCGTCGTGTTGCGTAGCGTCGCGTCGTATTCGTATACGTAGGACACCCCGTTACACTATAATATACACTGCACGGGTCTGCTGCTAGAAGCTTCCAGTAACATACGAACTAGATAACGGCTCATTCAAAATCGAAGGAAAGACCGTCCGCCTAAATAAGATCTCGCCTACATAGACAAAAGTTTTACCTTCAATTCAAACATATTACTTAGTAATTAAATCACAATTATTTTAATGTTCCTCATTAAACAAAATAAGAGCAAACGTACAAAGAGGGATCTTATTTTTTGGACACTTCTAACACTTCTATTTAGTATTGGTCATCGAAAACTAAAAAGGACTCCTGTATGGGATAAGATAGCATCCTAGTACTAATTGTATTTTTTCGTGTATACTGAATACATAAATAAAAATTAAATGCTATTCATATCTGTTAATTTCTATAAATGTGCGCCAGAATACAAACGTGAATTACACGAATAGTAACTGATAAAATATTGGGTGCATGGGCAGTGTCGTTGTAATTAATATATTGCTAGTATTAATTATTTATTTCATAAATTTTGAAGATGACCTTTTTGTGTTATATGTATTTTCGATCGGTTGTTGTCGTCTCGTTGACATTTTTTTTTATTTTTACGATTACTGAATAAAACACGTCAACACTCACGAACATCATGAAAGTAAATAAGAAACCAAATGTTTTGTCAGTAAAACTTGGATCAGATGGAATACAAACGTATGTTCCGCTTCATTTCGTATTTCACTTTTTTTTTGGAATTAAGATAGCAAACGAGCATGCAGCACACCCTTCCGCTGCCGCCCATAACAACTGTGACCGACATAGAACTAGACTGAAAGGGACTAGGATGGTTAGTCCAGTTAGTAGATGGTGTTAGAATATTAGTTAGTTGGTTAGTTTGTTAATAAGTGTAGGGACAGGGACTGTTAGTTAGTGTTAGTGATAATTAGTCCTGTTAGTTGATGTCAGTAATAGTCCAGTTAGTTATTGTTAGTATGTTTCACTTGTAACTATGTCATGATGTCCCCAGCGGTGGGCGGGTCGACGCCGGTGGGCCCGGGGCCCGCGCGCGCCGCGCCGCCGCCGCCGTACCCCGGCACGCTGCGCACGCCGCAGCCGCCGCCGCCGCCCTACCCGCAGGTACGCTCGCACACACGCACACACACACACATACACGTGCACAGATATTCGTACACACGCACTCCTACACACGCACAAGTGAAAGCTAGATTTTTTGACTTTTAACCGTTGATCAAGGCGGTAAATTTAATGTAGTGTTGTCAAAAGTAATTTCCATTAATACACTACAAGGAAGGGACTGGAATTTGTTGTGTTCAATAAAGACTGAATGTAAGGTTTAATTGATAAAGAGTATTGAAATATTCATGTTACACCAACATTTCATGATTCAAAATTTGTATACAATTTCTTTAAAATTTACCATAGGCTTACACATAATTGATTAATTATAAATCTTCACCACATTACTCTACAACATTCAATAATAATCCAGACATCAACAAAATGAATATCTTGGAGATTTTTTGGGTACATTGTCGTTGCATGTAGTAAGAGTTTTTTTTTATATCTTCTTGTTTTAATTGAACTTATTTTGTTATTGGCAAGACGGAACACATTGACAAGATAAGTTCGACAGCTTTAAATGTATGCTGTAACAGCGTAAGTTTACATTTAGAATCTTAATATTTATTTCATTAACAAAACCGATTCTTAAATGTGAACTTGTATATATGATGTTCATCAGTTGCTTTAATTTTGACGGCATCGCAATATAATGTGAAACGTTTGAATCGTAAACATATCCAGAGCAATATTAATTTGTCATGTCATTCGGTGGAGGCTGGTAAACAGCTGGATTAATTTGTTTTTAGATGAAGTGCTTGTTTCATCCGTGACAAGCTCCGTAAACTAATATTGCATGGGTATATTGATTTTTTTGTTGCCTCGTGTTTATAAGACGTTTTCTCACTTCTCAATATTGTGATGGATTACAATAATTACTCTCTTTGTAGTGATTATAATTGGCATTGAACAGATTTAAATGTTTTATTACTATGTTAGAAATAAAAAATAAGTAATCGTTATAAGATTAGTTTGAATCAGTGAAAGAGTTATTATGTAATTCGTAAATATTGCGCGGTGAGGAGAGCGTCGTGTCGGAGGCGTACAGCGCACAT
Organism: Hesperia comma; assembly: GCA_905404135.1. NCBI lineage: Eukaryota > Metazoa > Arthropoda > Insecta > Lepidoptera > Hesperiidae > Hesperia > Hesperia comma. The sequence goes on along the minus strand of FR990021.1, from coordinate 4,082,307 downwards.
TCCGTACGTCGGTAGCGTACGCGATGTGAGCGGCTACAGGGTGGTGTGTTGCATGTGGGTGATTGGGGGCCACAGGCGCCGTATGACGACGCGTGGCCCGAGTGGCTGCGCCGCCGCCCGCTGCTGCTGCAGGTCAGCGACCTCCCTGCTCCCCCCCCACACCTCACCTCCCCCCGATCGCCCTTGCCCCTCCTGTAGTCTCCGAACGTACGCGTACGTACCAAGTTACGTACGCGAACATGTATCGTAGCTTATACTAGCGAAGTGTTTCAGAATATTGGAAAATAACTCTTGAAGCGCTACCCTGGTGTAACCTGTCCTATTATTTTCGTTTCCTTACCTGTCCTGTTATTTTTAACATACTAACAACACCCTTAGATTTACTCTCAATACTTTTTGTCAATTTCGTTTACGACACCAATCTAAGTACTTTCACTTTTCTGAGCTTTTCTTATAACTTCACAGTATAATTTTGATAAATTTTTGTATTAAAAAGAAAAAAAATATTTTTTTCTAAATCCAGTAATACAGTTCAAATTTATTGGCTATTTTATTTTATTCTAGCAAATCCAAAAATAATTATGATTTGATAAATAGTGAATATTGTCCAAGTTGGTAAAGTCACAAGGGCATAACCGATTTATAAGATTTAATAACTACATTTTATGCTCAATTGTTACAACAGTAATTGTATATTTTATGTTTATATCCTTTTTTTCCTGTCTTCGTATCTCCTCAACACCTCTCCCACAGAATGTAGATAAGTGTCCCACCGATAGAGGGCCTCGTCACCGCTAATCACCTGTCGCTAGAGCTTCGTACTAGGCTTGCTCGCCGCACGCATGACTACTGACTAACCTACGTTCCTTTTCAGCCTCTTTCCTAACACCACACTAATCTAGATTACGAACGTTCAAGCACTCAAATTTTATAACAAAAATGTCGACGGTGTTACACACCCGATGGAAACTGATTTTAAAACATCAGATTATTCCAATTGCCTATCTCATCTTTGTTCTTTGATTGATTATAGTAGAAAATGCTTTTTACTGTCTGAGATATTTTATCTTCTTAGTCAGGAGGTAGATAGTGTAAGAAGTCGAAGAAACATATTTTGACTATTACACAAACATATTTTGTACACAGCCTTTTTCAGTATACTCAAATTATTTTATTTTGCCATAGAATTGTAATGTAGATAATAAATATGTTGGCACCGTGTCGTAGTTTTCACAAGTTTCGTTCAAATACTTTAAACTATAATTCAATAAGCACAAACAATTTTCTTTTTAGTGGTTATGTCTTTTAAATTTCTAGTTGATAGAATGTTGTAGCGCAATCTCTTTTTAATATTTTGGTCGTTAAAATATCAAACAATTTTATTTACATAAAACAAAGTCAGCCTCAGAATTGTGTAAATTTTTAAATGAACACAAATTTCTCCAAGAAGATTCCTTCCAATAAATAAAGATATAATCTATCCATTGCCGGAGATGAGATGGGTACACATTAAAAACATAGTTTCAACAAAGACACATCATGTCCGTGGGGTTCAGTAGCTTATTGTCCAAAGTGGGTCGAAATGTGTTAATCCATGCGGGAGAGGCCATTCGCTGGGGATGCGTAGGCAGAAGTCTAACCGTGAGCACGTAAAGCAGGAGCAACCGTTGCTTCTGGAGGAGCTGTTGGAGCAGGAGAAGCGCGAGCAGGAGCGCGAAGGCGGCGAGTGGGCGGCGGGCGCGGGGGGCGGTGCGCCGGCGGGGGGCGGAGCCACGGGCGCGGGGGGCGGGGCGGGGAGTGTACCGCCCCCGCCCGCCGTGCCGCTGTTCGCGGGCGCGCCGCCGCCGCAGCCGCCCGCGCCGCCCGAGCGCCCGCTCTCCGAGGCCGACCACCACGCGCGCCTGCTCTACGAGAAGTGGCTGCAGCAGTACAACGCCTTCGCCGGCGACCAGCTGCGCTACTACGAGGCCGAAGTGCAGAAGCTCCGCAAGATGCGCAAGGTGAGCCGGCCGTAGTGCGCTTCCGTGTTCGTGTGCTTGTAGTGGCCTCGTAGCCTCCTCCGAGTCCCGTGGGGCGTTTCTCTTTCAGGTCGTGCACCCGGGAATTTTCGTGTCTCCCCCGTTCTAACCGAATGCTACCTTTCACTAACCAAGCCTGGGAGGCGCCCGGCGTCGGTTTCTATAGCTTTACCCTGACGTGGAACGTTTCAGTCGCTGAACAGCAAGCAGCGGCAGCTGCGCAAGTCGGGCAACGAGCTGACGCCGACCGACGCGGCGGAGCTGCAGCGCGTGTCCACGGAGCAGCAGGCGCTGCAGAAGCACCTGGAGGCGGCCCGGAAGCAGGCCCGCCAGCACACCGTGCTTATGCAGGTTTGTGTCATGTTATTAGTACGATCTACATAAAAAACAGAAGATAGGTTAGTAGGTTAGTTGTAATGAAGTTTTCCAATTCGTATTTACTATGAGTGTTACGAGAATACTTCTTTGAGATTACATCAGTCTTTATTTCTTTTAGGAATACGATTCCAAGCAGCGCCAGCAAAATCCGCAGTTGGCTCAGCAGACCATAATCAACCAGCAACAGATAACGTCCAACCAGACGGTGTTCGCCCAGAATCAGAGTATCGGGCAGCCGCAACTGCAGCAGCAGACCATAAGCCGGCCGATGCAGATTGGCTTGCAGAGTACTACCATCCAGCAGTCGCAGACGCTGATCCGCACGCAGCAGGTGCTGGGTAGCGACGGGCAGCCGTTAGCGCAGCAGAGGATCGGGCTGGTGACGTCACCGCTCAACACGCAAGGCCGACCCATCCTGCAAGGCGGCCGCACGCTCGTCATCGAACAGGCGGGCGCGCCCGGAGGGCAGCTGGTTCGACAGGTACGTGTTCACACATTTATAAGACCCATAACAATTTGCGTGAAATTCATAATTGCATGTAAAATAAATCTGTTTTTTATATTACCTTTATCATGTTGGCCCTTTTTGAATTATTACATTGTACGTGCTAGGTTTTGATAACTGAACTATCTGTACTTTGCATCTAGAAGATATCTCATTGTTGTCAAAGGAACATATAATGTTAATTTCCAACCGCAGGTGGGAACCGCGGGCGAGCGCGGCGCGGCGGGCGGAATGGTGCAGTTCGCGCGCGGCGCGCGGCCCGCCATGTCGCCGCTGCACGTGCAGTCGCCGCACTCGCTGGCGCCGCAGTCGCCGCTGCACCACCTCACGTCGCCCATGCAGTCCCCGCTGCACTCGCAGCAGTCCCCCCTTCACCACACGGCGCAGTCCCCGCTGCACCCCTCCACGCAGTCCCCGCTGCACGCGCAGCAGAGCCCGCTCCACTCGCAGCAGTCCCCGATGCACGCGCAGCAATCCCTCCCGCAGCAGAGCCCGATGCATCCGCAGCAGTCGCCGATCCATCAGTCTCCGATGCACGTGCAGAACATATCGACTCAGCACTCGCCGATGCATCCGCAGCAGAGTCCCATGCATCCTCAGCAGAGTCCGATGCATCCCCAGCAAAGCCCGATGCATCCGCAGCAGAGTCCCATGCATCCGCAACAGAGCCCGATGCACTCGCAGCAGTCGCCAATGCACCTGCAGCAGTCGCCGATGCACACTCAGCAGTCGCCGATGCACACGCAACAGTCCCCTATGCAGTCCTCGATGTCGCCTCAACACTTCTTGCAACAACTTCAGGCGCAAAGAACTAGTCCTCAACTGCCGACTCCTAGCCGCAGTCCTCAGGTTCGAATTTCATTGATTAAAAATAATTTTGTTATATATTTATGGTTTGTGATTTTTGAACAATTTTATTTTTGTTTTAGATTTATCAGCAATCACAAATTCAAAGTCCTGTTTCATCACACTCGCCACAACTGCAAAGCGTAAGTTTCTGCGACGAATTTTACGATGATGATTTTTTTTATTAGGAACATCATTTATTTTAATTCTCAACTGTCCGTCCATTTTTAGAGTGATTTCAACGTGGGTAGATTCTCACGACCCGCGCCTGGTTGCTCGCCGCTGCCAACGAGATTCGCTAGGCCTCCGCATCATCAACAAGGTACGTCTTTTTAATATGAGTTTAATTTTAGCTTCTTAAATTACTAATACTTAAACTATGTAAATTATTCTGTACAGGGATGAGAGTCGGTGTGCCTTTTGGAGGTCGTCAACAAACCTCGCCGCTCGGCAGTCCACAACCCATGCCATCTCCAGGAAATACTGCTAATGAAATGGCGGTAAGTATGGTACTAAAGTTTTTTTCTTTGTTCCTCTGTCGATAGTCTCTATTAAACTTACGTGTATTTATAGTAAAAAAACTAAGAATATTAAATTGTGTTTTCGAACCTACATATGTTGTGTCCGCCTAGCTGCATGATTTTTACAAAATAATAAATTGGATTCAATTGCAGCGTCAACAAATGTTGCAACGTCAGCAATACAGTCCGATGGGCGGGGCGCCGTCGTCGCCGTCTTTGTCGCGGTCGCCACACGTGGCGCGCACGCCCACGCCGTCCGCGTCGCCCGCGGCGTCGCCCGCGCCGCACCACGACCACGGCGGCGGCGCCCACCACCACCACATGGCGCCCATCCCGCCCGGCTACCGGTACTTCAAGCTCGGCCTCTTCGGCGGCGCCCCCGTCTGGCCCGGCAAGGACGACGACCGGCAACGACCCCACATCAACAAGGTCTCCATCATAAAGAGCCGCACGCCACCCCGACAGAGGTATTCGGGCAAGACTGCGGCGCCCACCATGGAAAGCTGCGTCGACGAATTGGGAGAGTCCAGCGAAACGAGGAAGTACGTTCTGTATTCGACGGACACCGTCGACTACGCCTCCTCGGCCGATGACGCGGCGCGGATGAGTTTCTCGAAAGACGAGGACGATGACGATATGGATGAGTACGTTGAGCATCTCGACGATGACGACATCGTGGTCGTCGAGCCGGCGATCATATCGCCTGAAGAGCGTATTGCCACTGAAGAAGATTTTGAGGAGCTTATCGATAGCGGCAAACCCGAGGACGAAGTTGAAGAAGACGCGCTTCCAGATAAACCCATCAAGAGGACAGAAACTACGACTAAAACTGTGGCTGTCATAAGTTTGGCGACGGCGAAACAGCCTACCGCCAATGTGCAGCAATATAAAATAGTAAATCCCTCCCAGAGCTCTACGCTCTCGCGACTACCCGTTTTGAATGCTACCGTCTTGGCTCCTCATGCCAATACGAAAATATTAAACGAGGTTTCTCAGGCTACTGTTGCATCCGTATCTATCGCCAACCAAACGATTTCGGTGCCAGTTTTAAAGAGCCTCGCAGTTCCCATTGGAAGCATGACAGGTCATGGTAGTAGTTTGGCTAAATCACAAATTAAAAAGTTGCCGTTGAACATCAGCAATGCTCCACTGACGGTCAATATGTCGACGCAGGCACTTTCAAAACCTATTAGCTCGGTGATCAGTGTAATTTCATCTAATGTACCTAAAGTTTCAAGTCTTAACCCTGTCATCACTCTTGCAACATCTAATACTTCTGGAGCTTCTAGAGTTCCCGTGTCGATTTTAACCCAACATCAGGTTAAACAGAAGATAGTCAAGACAATCGAGAAACCAATGGGTCTATCTCTTTCTAATACTAAATTGTCGAGTTTGTCCGTTACTCACGATGCTACATTGCCAGCCAAAATTTTCCAAGATGATGCCGCTTCACCTGATAGTACTGTGACGTCAGAGGGTAACACAGATTTACAGAATCAAATTTCAAGTACGACTCAACACTTGATAATGACTAGTTCTCAAGGACCATCTCAAAAGGAACAAAAAATGCCACCAATATTAAAGGAACCTAACAAGGACATAGATATAGAAACAGAAATAAGTCAGCAGACTGAGCTGCCTCATTCATTGTGTATAACTGAGAGAACCCCCTTACTATTAGGTAAAGCTGACATAAAAAGCCCAGATCCTATACCTGAAAAAATTCCAGATAATATCATGGAAGGTGATGATGAAGATAAACCGGAAGATAACATACAGAGCAACTTACTACTTTCGTACAACAAGTCGATCCATGATCCGTCAGTACAGAATCCGCCCACGACTGATAGCAATGCAGAAGAAAATGTGGTTAAAACAATAAAAGCAATTGCTAATCAAACTAAGGAAATGGTTATAGATTCGAATATGCAAATAACATCAGATATGGCTCAAGAATCTGTTCAAATATCTATACCATCTCCAACTCCCTCTCAGGAGAGATATCTCAATGATATCACGATGCGAGAACACTCAGAAGCCGTAGAAGGCAACAACAAACATGTAGAAACATTTGAAGATATGCTGTGCATACTGGAGGGTATCACAGATGATGGAAAACCGTATGCAATGAAACAGCCACTTCCACCGAAACAGAGTAACGTACCAACTTCGTCAGCTTCATGTTCAACCATGAATGCGCCATTGAAACCAGAAACTAAAGATACACAAGAACAGCCTGTATTCCCAAAACGAGACCAAGACAGGCTGGGGCTGCAATCTGCTACGGTCCCCCAACTCTCGCCTTTATCTCAACCGGCAGAGTTAACATCTAACATGGCTAACGTATCGCAACAATTAAGAACGATTATGTCTTCACTTAATGCGAACACAGCAAAAGTTGAATCTCAAACTCTTACAAGGAAAATCGGTGATGCAACTACTCCGACTCAAGTAAACTTCGAAAACTTACTGCCATCGTCAAAAGTCGAGGTGGCAATCTCGCGACCATCACCCGTTCAAAGGCAAGAAAAGCCGGTTACGTCTGCTCAGAGTATGGAGTGCATGCCGATGAGCGCAGCGCAAGTTGTGGGGTCGCGAGTAAATACTCTATCTAATATAGGTCAGATAAGGAAATCTCCAACCGTGTCTCCTATAAACTCCCCAGTGGGTCTCCAAAATACTCTAATGAAGTCACCAGCTCAATCACCACTAATCTCTAATCAGACTTTTAATCCTAATGAAGATATAAACACAACCTCGACCGCTTCGCAAATAATTCAAATGCCAGCTCTTTCGAAAATTCATAGCAACTCTTCTACCCCGTCATCGATGATGCATTCGCACGCAAATAGTAGTATATCGACGAGTATGACTTTCCAAAAAAGTTCTACTCTGCCCACGAGTATATTGGGACACACCTTACTTCAGCCTACAAGACAAACTAATATGCCATTCAATTCTCAAAATATCAGTTCTAGTCAACCACCTGCTTTAGTGATGACTTCTCGACCAATTATGGGCAATAAAGAACCACCGCCAAATGTTACAGTTCGCACTCACAATATAGTTACTTCGGCGATGAGTCAAATGCAAGCCAAACCAGCGCCCGGCTCGATCAACTTTATAACTACATCTAAACTTTTACATACTCAATTAACTTCACCATTGAAAAGATCAAAGTCGACCGATGAACCAAAGAGTGAAGTTATTGTTGGTCATATTCAGCCGACAAAACGACACAGCGTAGAATCTGTGATAGTTAAATCGGAACCTATGGAAACAGATGAACCTAATAATCAAGCACAAACAAGTACTTCCGAAGCGAACAATAAAATTTTACAGCAAGGTAGCAATCCAAATCAACGTAATGACGAGTCACAAAACGTTCTCTTGAAACAACTTTTGCAAACAACAACGACAGCAGCGAACGTAGTTCCTCAACGCACTATGACTATACAGAGGACTGCCCCTGCCTTGGGAACCATACCGTCTTTAGAAGCACAGTTAGCGAGGCCATCGATTCCTCCTCCTTCGCTGGCGTTGACCCAAGAGGTAGAAATACCGAAAAATTCACCACGGCATATTATACACACTACTGTCAATTCGTCGTTTATGAATCGTCCTGTCCAAACAGCGATCTCGGCATCATCAGCAATATCCCCGATGATACAAACTTCAACGCAATCATTGATGGATGTAAGGAAACCTCCATTAAAAATATTAAATAAAGAAGAGACTACACCGGTACCGGATTGTTCACCTACGCTTAAAACTTTACCAATGTACCCGGTGAATATAGAAAATCAGCAGATACAACAAACTATAAAAAAGGAAGTCGCTCCACCACAACAGAGTCCTGTACATCGGCCTTTTACACCGATGGATGTGAAAAAAGAATTACTTGATGAAAGTTCACAGCAATCGGCTACTTCCGGTGTTTCCACTGCTTCAGACCAAGGCAAATTAGATCAGCCAATGAAAGAAGAATTTCCGGAAAATGTAAACATGGATAACACATCAGAGACAAATGCACCGGAAACACCGTCTGAAGCTAAGAAACGAAAGCGTCGTGAATATCAGCAGAAGAAACGTAAACAAATGCAGTTAAATATGAAGGCCGCTGCTGAAAATAATTTGAACGCAGTCAACGCTAAAAAGCGACCTCGTAAAGGATCAAGATATGAAGAAGATTATGATACATTTATCGATAACTTAATGGCTCAACTAAGACTGCTTCCACCGATGCAAATACAGGAACCAGCCTTAACTACAAATTTTGCAGTTTGTCCACTATTTGGTTCCGGAGACTTGACAAAATTGAAGAACAAAGATTATGATATTTTAAAAGGTGATCTGGTTGGCGAATTTGGAAATGCTAAAATTCCAAATGTGGGTGATTATTACAATACTAAACCATTCGGTGACGAAGAACCGTTACCGGAAAAACCTGCGACATCCACACAAAGAGGTTTCTACGACCAAGAGTTTCAGCCGATCATGTTTGATGAGGATCCAGAAGACAAGAAACTTGACTTTATCTGTAAAGAGCGAGACACAGACACACCGGACACTATTGTTAGTTGCTCAAGTCCAGAAGGTTTCGAATTCGACCCCGTGGATCGGTTTCCTGGGCTTAAACTTATTGACGATGAGGAAGAAGAAGACGATGAAGAAACATCATTATCTGGCCGAGTTTCGCCTATCATACCGCTCATTGCGCCCATTCCTATTAGAGTTAAGCCTCTTTCGCTATACCAAGTGAAAGATGAAGAAGACAATCAGAAATCGTTGAAGTCTGTGGATAGTGATTCTCCAGTTAAAACTAAGATGGAGGATTCACCTGGAAGCACTGAAAGCAATGAAAATGTAACTGTAACGTTAACACTCACATCGGGTGCGGCTGAAGATATACTAGGCGTTCTCAAGGAGCTTGCGGGGATTTTACATATACCCCCTCCAACATCCTATCAAATTATAGAAAGAACTGCTACACCTCCCTCGCACAAACTTGGACTTTATAGGTCTAAAGGCAAAGATGGCAAAGAAGGAACACCTATCGATATTCAGAGTATCTTGAACGGGGCGGCGAAATTCTGTCGACACTGTGATGTGGTAATACTAGATTCTGTGGTTAGAGCAAAAGCTTCAGAATTTCCTCTGCTTTCCGCCAATAAAGGCAACGCAGAAGAAATATTGTGCGATAGTGACTCTGAGCTATTTTTCTGTAGCACGCAATGTTACGAAAGATTTGCGTGGCGGCCCACGAATATAATACTGGATGGAAAATCAAAGGGTAATATTAAAGAAGATACGAAATCAGACATCGAAGCTAACATATCGAAGGACCGGGATGATTTTGATACTGCATCGACAGAAAGTATGGAAACCGACGACTTAGATATAAAACCTGATATCAAAGATGAAAAAATGGATTTGTCATTTATAGATTCGTTGGACAACGACGAACTGATGAAGGAGGTCGTCGACGACGTCAGCGCCTTGGACGAAGACTTAAAGAGCGTAGAGCAGGAAGAGAAGAGTAATCAGAGTACAGAGAAGGAAAAGTTCAGAGGCATTCGGTACAAGTCGTGGTCGCCGGGTTGCATCGGGCCGCCCGTTAAATACAAGCGTCCGACTGACAGAGAGCTGACGGAGTTGGTGTTCCGGACGGGAGTAGCGATCATGCCTGTAACCAACGAAGACTCAAGAAAGTGTGAGTTTTGCGGCATCCAGGGCGACGGGGTGGCGGACGGAGTGTCGCGGTTGCTGAACTGCGACGTGGACAGATGGGTGCACCTGAACTGCGCGCTGTGGTCGGAGGGGGTGTACGAGACGGTGAGCGGCGCGCTGATGAACGTGGACACGGCGCTGGCGGCGGGCGGCAGCACCACGTGCGCGGTGTGCCGGCGGCTGGGCGCCACGGTGCGCTGCTTCAAGGTGCGCTGCGGCAGCGTCTACCACCTCGGCTGCGCCGTCAAGGACAACTGCGTGTTCTACAAGAACAAGACGGCGTTCTGCGCCTCTCACGCTCCGAAGGTAAGACAGCGTATAAAAATATTAACATTTGGGATTTAATTCTAATGACATTTGATATGTACTCAATACAACACAGTTACTGAGTGACAAACAGACAACGCACAATATTAATCAGTGAATTTAGTATCATAAAACTTTGCACATGGGTTCATTATAATAGTACAAGTGTTGGAGTACACTAAGACAGAATTTTGGAGATTTCATCTAAAGGGGCAATTGTGGCGAAGGGGGTACGAAAATAAAGTTTGTATCAACAAAAAATAAATTTTGCTCCTTTAATGTAATTCCTCTGAACTTGTTTTGAACATTGATTACGATTATTATCATGCTAAAGGTCTGCGCACATTACAACGCGACAACCGACAAACTAAAAAAAAACATTCAAGCAATTTTTATGTCTCGGCTAGTACGGTTGTATACTTAGACCTACTACTCACCACCAACCACTCCTCCTGACTAACTCCGACCCGACACCAAAAGTAGAATCGAAAAAAGTAGAATTACATGTGCGCAGTCTTCATCAAAGAAGACTAACAATTATTGCCCGTGGTCAGAACGAGAAAGACAACGAGCTGACGACGCTGAGCGTGCAGCGGCGCGTGTTCGTGTCGCGCGACGAGCAGCGGCAGGTGGCGTCGGTGATGCTGCACTCGGACACCAACCACCTCATCCGCGTGGGCGGCCTCATCTTCCTCAGCCCCGGACACCTGCTGCCGCACCAGCTCGCCGCCTTTCACACGCCCAATTATATCTATCCCATCGGGTATAAGATTGTAAGTATGACTTAGAAGTGTCTTGGTTCTCGCGGTTGATAACTAATGCATCGCTGTCACCGCCACGTACTACGACCTAATGTATAGTGTATTTATTGTTTCTGGTGGTCATTCAATCAGTGGAAAAACCTCCGAGTCTAGCGGCAAATTAACTTCTCTAATTTACCATAGGCACTACTTTGGTCATACTGATGTATAGTATCGCTGTCGAACTTTTCCGAATCATGGATTGGATATTCTTTGTATAACGTAGAGATAGGCAACGTGCTAGTTGGGAGATAACCTGTCCGCTTGTTTTCAGGCTATTGAAAAACATAAAAAACCACTTTTCTTTCACGACTATGAATAGTATTTGGCATTTTAGCACAAAATAAGCACTCAAAATAACAAAACAAACCATGACATTCAATTCGCTGACAAGCAATTTATGTGTGACGTTTAGAAAGTAAGCGTTGCCAGTAAAACAGTTGTTCCATGAGCTTGTCGCAATAGGGCGAGGTTGTCTTTATTCTTGGTTAACCTATAAGTAAACATGTTTTGTCCCAGGTGCGGTTCTACTGGTCGATGTCGCGCGCGAACAGCCGCTGCCGCTACCTGTGCTGGATCTCGGAGGAGGAGGGCCGGCCGCGCTTCCACGTGCGCGCGCAGGACGACTCGCGCCAGGAGCTCTGCGCGCCCACGCCGCGCGCCGCCTGGGCCAAGGTCACTATATAATACTCTGTAACATAACACTGACTGCATCACAGACTTACCCAAAATATGGGAGAAAAATGCGTGCCAGTTACAACTTCATAGAAATACTGCGCACATCGACAATCACGTAGAAAATATTCGTGGTCTACAAATTTGATGACGTCTATGGCCCTCATACTAAAAGTAGGCTTCATGCAGGTTTTTTTTTTTTTTTTTATAGCCTGAAGGGCTGACGAAAAAGCGGACGAGCCACCTGATGGTAAGTGGTCATCGTCGCCTATGGACACCTGCAACACCAGGGGAGTCACCGGTGCAACGCCGGCCCGGAAGGAGAGCTTTTTTTACACCTTTCTTGAAGAACCCCATGTCATAGCGCTCCGGGAATACCTCAGAGGGAAGCTCATTCCACAGCTTGCAAGTTCGCGGCAGAAATGACCGTGAAAATCGGACTGTAGTCGTTCGCCACGGATCCAAGCGATGTGGATGAAACTTCAATCTTCGGCGAGTGGTGTGATGATGGAAGGGTGACGTTGGCACCAAATCGAACAATTCCTCGGAGCACTCACCGTTGTAAAGTCGGTAGAACACACAGAGACATCCTATGTCTCTTCTAAGGCTTAGGTGTTCTAACCTGTTAGTGACTCGTGGGTCGTTGACAATTCGAACAGCGCGCTTTTGTACGGCGTCAAATGGACTAAGCTGGTATTGTGGAGCCCCTGCCCAGAGGTGAGAACAGTACTCCATGTGAGGCCTGACTTGAGCTTTATAAAGCATCAGTAGGTCCCTCGCATTGAAGTACTGCTTCGCCCGGTTCAGGACGCCAAGCTTTTTGGAGGCCAATTTGGCCTTAGCTTCCAGGTGACACCGATACTGCACGTCGCTCGAAATGTCAACACCCAGAATCCCAACACTTTTATTAACGGTGAGTGCGGTACCCTGGAGTTGAGGCGCCATGACAAATGGGGTTTTCTTAGCGGAAAACGCGCAAACTTGTGTCTTCGTGGGATTGAACTCGACTAAATTTAGTCGACCCCATTCCGAGACTTGCTCCAGAGAGTTCTCGACTTCAGACACGAGTTTGATTCTGCTATCCTCCACATGTGACCGAGAGGCATTTGCAGGGCCTGTATAATAGGCATCTCCCGTGCTGTCATCTGCATAGCAATGAATGCCGTTTGCACGCTCCAGCATGTCATTGATATGCAGAATGAACAGGGTAGGAGACAGCACAGACCCTTGGGGAACACCAGCGTTTATACGTTTCATATCTGAGCAACAACCGTCGACGACGACCTTAATATGTCGCTCAGATAGAAAGCTGGCTACCCAACTGCACAACCTCTCAGGGAGACCGTAAGATGGTAACTTCGCGAGAAGAGCCCTGTGCCAGACCCGGTCGAAGGCCTTAGCGATATCTAGGCTGATTGCCAATGCTTCCCCGTTGCTGTCTAGGGCCTGAGCCCACCGGTGCGTGAGATAAACTAAAAGATCGCCAGCTGAACGACCGTGACGAAAACCGTACTGCCGATCATTGATCAACTGGCGATCTTCGAGATATCCCAGGAGCTGTGTGTTTATTACACGCTCCATAACCTTTGCAAGCAGGGAAGTTATCGCTATAGGCCTGTAGTTGGCCGGGTCACTAAGATCGCCCTTTTTGGGGATAGGATGAACTAGGGCTACTTTCCACGAAGACGGTACTATTCCTGTGGTGTAGGATAGCGAGAATAAGCGCGTTAAGACGGGAGTCAACTCGGGAGCACACGTCTTTAGCACCACTGCGGGAATACCATCCGGCCCACTCGACTTCTTGGTGTCGAGGGACAGTAGAGCTCGCCTGACAGCCTTTTGAGTAAAAAGTATGTCATTCAGCGAGCTCTCACACTTCGGGATGTTAGGCGGTGTGGCCTCTCCATCGTCAAGAGTCGAGTTGGCGGCAAAGAGGCTACCAAGAATTTCGGCTTTCCCCTTTGCCGTATGGACAACGGATTTATCCGGTAATCGCAGTGGCGGGAGAGAAGACCGACAGAAGTTGCCCTCGACAGCCTTAGCCAGCGACCAGAATTCTCTACTCCCAGAGGGGTAACCAACTAGCCGCTCGCCACTTCTGCCGATGAATTGGGCCTTCGCCCTGGACATTTGCTTCTTAGCTGACCGGGAGGCAGCGTTGAGCTTTTTCTTAAGCTCTGGGGCTGATGGGTTCTTCGAAGTGTACGCTGATGCCCAGGCCTGGTAAGCGGCCCGCTTGCGGTTAGATGCCGCAGCACACGAACCACTGTACCAGGGCTGGTTTTTCCCACCAATGGATACGACAGAATTTGGAATAAAACATTCCATACCCTGTCGGATCACATCGGCTACTGAATCAGCGCACACGTTCGGGTCCCCGGAAGCGAAGCAGAGCTGCCTCCAAGGGTACGAACTCAGGAATTCCCTAAGTCCGTCCCAGTCTGCTGACTTATAGTGCCAAACTTGACGCGTACCAGCGGGCCGAGAGCCCTCTTGACGCGTCAAGGGCACAGATGTCCTTACCAAGCAGTGGTCAAAAGATCCAAGAGGAGCCTCAACCACCACTCGGTAGTCCGTTGGGTGAGAAGTCAGCAGTAGGTCTAGCAAAGAAGCAGTATGGGTCTCAACGTCAGGGACTCTGGTAAAGCCAGCAACAACCTGAGTGAGACCGTAGGCCAGGGAGAAGTCGAAAGCAGTTCTCCCGGCAAAGTCAGTGATCCTGGACCCCAGCCAATCGGTGTGGTGGGCGTTAAAGTCCCCCAAAATCACCAACTCTGCCGAGGGATACTGCTCCAAAACTCTGTCAGCCGATCTCTGGACGTGCTCAAATAGTCGAGTCGTCTCCGCGTCTCCGCTATAGGACCTATAGAGACACGCGTAAACACGAGTGTGGCCGCCCATGTCGACGCGCGTCCATAAAACGGATAGGTCCTTGTCTTCAAGGCAGGTCAGACGGCAACAACAGACATCATCCCGGACGAACACACACACCCCGGCACGCGGCCTGAATACGTGCTCCAGCCTATAGCCAGGGTAGGATAGGTAAGATGCGTCGTCCGGTGATGATATCTATGTCTCCGTCAAAAAGAGCAAGGCCGGCTTCGCTGTCTCAAGATGGTAGTGGACAGCGTTAAGGTTGCTGTGAATTCCCCTGATGTTGCACATGTCAACATTTAATGTGGTAGAGGTGGCAGGGGTTGCCGCTGAATGATACCTTTTACTCTTATACTTGCCCATTGAGGTGTAAAAAAAATAGAGGGGGGGAGGGAGAAGGAGGAGGGAAATGCAGCGATCTATCGGTGACCCCCGGGATAAAAGTTGGACTCGTGGCAACGCGATTACAGGGGCAGAATATGAGTTGCTGGCGCGGCGGACGGAAGGGCCCCTGGTCCCCCCCGCGCATGGGCTCCGGGTACCACTCCGGTCTCTTACTCCGGCACGGAGCCCACGCAGCGGGATTATGCGCCGGATGATATAGGCCGGATGATGTAGGATAGGTTATAAAAATGACAGGAAGTAAGCAATAGTTTTATCCCTTTCTCTCCCATGACACGTACAAAGTCTATCGTGTTTTATTTTTGTTGTTGCAACACTCATGCACACAGACAAAATGGGGTTGAAGCACTCCCGCCATGTTCATAAGCTACAAGAAGCTCACTTTTAGTATGAGGACCATAGACAACATTTGTAGACCACAAATCTTTTTTATGGTGATTGTAAATGCGTGCAGTATTTATATGTAGTGGTAACTGGCACGCTTTTTCCTCCAGATGTTGGGTGTGCTTATTTTTTCATAAGTCTGGTTTAAACATTATTTTGTCTTTTTTTACCATGTATGTTGTGTGGCAGGTGCTGGACGCGGTGGGCGCGCTGCGCGAGGCGCGCGGCGAGGACGGCGTGCTGAAGCTGTGGCCCAACTACGTGACCGGCGAGGACCTGTTCGGCCTCACCGAGCCCGCCGTCGTGCGCGTGCTCGAGAGCCTGCCCGGTAACAAACTAACAAAAATAAATTAGCAATAAATGCTTACTCTACTTACAAAATCACTACGAAAAAAAATATGTACAAACGAAGACGTAAAAGTAAGCACCAAATGATGAGGATTGCACTCAGTCTTTGCTGTGGTAGCGAGCCGCAGCTACTGATTTTCAGTGAGGTAACGTTGACGCTCGGGTTTGATGCCGACATATTAGTCTGTTACAACCGGGGTTTCAAGTTGGAATAGGGTTTTAGTGTAAATGAGAGCTTATTGAAGTAAGCAGATTTGAAAGTTTTTAAATCAACGATCTTAGCCAGGCAATGTTTCATATGGGATTTCCTATGGGTTTTCAAGTGCATTTAAGGTGTAACGGTTCGAAATAAAACTGATTTAATTAATTTGACATTCCAAAGTCCGAACTCTTCTGAAAAAATACACTAATAAAACCCGTGTCCGTCACCAGGCATAGAAACGCTGACAGACTACCGCTTCAAGTTCGGTCGGTCAGCGCTACTAGAAGGCGGACTGGCCATCAACCCGTCGGGCTGCGCGCGGTGCGAGGCGCGGTGTCCGCGCGCGTGGCGGCGCCCGGCGCGCTCGCTGGTGCCCGCGGGCGCTCCGCCCCCGGTGGACACGCCCTCGCACCCCGCGCACCCCGCCTCGCCCTACTCCAAGCAGTTCGTGCACACCAAGAGCAGCCAGTACAAGAAGATGAAGCTGGAGTGGCGGAACAACGTGTATCTTGCTAGGTGAGTGGATGGATTTTAATTTTATCACAAACTGTTGTGGTTTATTTTGTGTACGTATTTAAAATACTTCTAAACTTTAGTCTTTATTGTTTTGTCTACAATTTCGAATTTACGATTTCAGAAAGAAAATTAATTAAGTGAAAAAAGAAACGGGAAACGAAACAGATTTAATCCATTCAAGGCCATTCCCATAATTATTTTTTTTCTTGGACGAGCTAAGCATTTATGTTTGGTTACCTTTCTAACAGATTTAATACATACATATTGTTCTAGATCCAAAATTCAAGGGCTAGGGTTATACGCAGCGCGGGACTTGGAGAAACATACAATGGTGATCGAGTACATCGGGGAGATCATTCGATCGGAACTGTCCGAATTACGAGAGAAGAAATATGAGGCCAAGGTAATGTAAATTACGAGAACCAAAGACATTCAGAACGTAATTAAAATTTTATCATAAAGTAGAAGTAATAAAGTAGTCTTTTCTCATAGTGTTAAGTTAATGAGTGAGTTAATAATGAAAGCGTCACCTATACTCCGTTCAAATTGGAGCTGGAATAAACCAAAACAGTGCGTAAACAGTAGCCATATAACACAAACTTTTTGTCGTATTGTCACAAGGTAATTATTTTGTATGGTTAACGAAAAACTTTACGAAAACACAATGACATAACACTCACTACACAGTTACGAAGTGGTGCAGCAGGGGTCGAACGAAAACTAGTAATTTAACTAGATTACAGATTTAATTTCTATATTTAAAATTACATTTTTAAAATACCTAAAATTAGCTAAAACTAGGGTGATTACGGTCGATGCTTGTACCGCAATGATTAGTATGGAATGCTGATGCGATTTGGTTCCCAGGCTCGTTTCCGCGAACCGTCACATGATATCTTGACTGTACAAGTTCGGGATGCGGCGATGTCTGCTTTCCTTATTATTTATTCATATATTTTGGATTTCTTATGTATTTTAAATAAATCATGTTAGGGATACGTAACACCTTCCTCCCGAAGACCAGCAACTATTTGAGTTACTTCTGGAACGAAAATGTTGCTGGAACCTCCACGGTCTTCCTCAGGTTGTCTGGTTTCATTTTCGATGTACTTTTTCATCTTCTTCTTCTTTGCAGAACAAAGATTAGAAAATAAATATTTCATCTTCTGTAGTTGTTGGGGTAATGCAGGGCTGACGTCATCCTTCATTTTGTACCAGGTTGAATTTGTAGTTGGTTTTAATTCCCAATTATAATTTTTAAATAATTAAACATAATGACTTTGCTTCGGGCATTCAGCCTCTATGTACAGGTAAGAATTTTTATCGATATTTGACGGTTGGATATGGAGGATATGAAGGATCGGTTATAGGTATTAATACTATAATTGGAAAAAATATATAATTATGTAAGTCTATAGTATACACAATTACTATTATATGAAAAAACTACTATTATATTACAATTTTCGGGATAGCCGTAATATAATTTTGATTAAAAATTTTATTCATAATATAATAAATCCAATTTTTTTATTAAAATAATAATCTAATAGGTTGTTAATAAATTGTGAAGGCATATTAGTAATTAATAAAAAAATATCATTGTAGATATATAGAGCAAGTATACTTAATTGTAAAAAGCTTATAATTTATTAAAGTTAATTAAAAATCGAAATTATTTTCATTTTTATAATTCTATCTAGTTATTGATCTTATAATCTGAAATAATTATAATTTGGTATATTAAATTAAGGTACCTAGTGTCTTATCTAAAATTTCAAATAACCAGCTCTATTTTAAACGTT
Source organism: Hesperia comma (assembly GCA_905404135.1). Lineage (NCBI taxonomy): Eukaryota > Metazoa > Arthropoda > Insecta > Lepidoptera > Hesperiidae > Hesperia > Hesperia comma. The sequence goes on along the minus strand of FR990021.1, from coordinate 4,063,997 downwards.
GAAGTACCTAAGCGGATTTTAATTTTATAATCAGAGTTTTATTTTTATCAATTAAAATGATATATAAGTACTTTAAATAAAATGTTAATTAATGAATTTTATCATGTAATTAATCCGGCTGTATCAATATTTTTTTTTATTTATTCAATTAAATAATTTCATTGACAAAGTATGTAGACATATTAATTATTAATACTAATTATAAATTGAATGTTCTTAAAATTACCTATTATTTTGATTTAAATTATTTTATATAAGTATTCTATATTTGTTATACGTATATATACTTTTATTATATAATAAATTGTTTCAATGAAACATATTTTAGTGGATTATGAATTTTTTTTTGTATAAGTTATCATTAAGTTTTAGTAGCTTTCTTACTTCTGTTTTATTGAATTTATAATATATGAATGGATAATGAACAAAAACTAAATACGTCATAATTAAATCACCCTAATTTTAAAATATTAAAAAAAGCTTATTTTATATCAACTAAAATACTTAACTTATATACTTATTATAATTATTAAAATTATGTAATATACTTTTCTTTTTAATTAACGTAATAAGTTACCTTATGAAGTTAAGTAATTTTGGTTATCGATTTAAAGAGCCAATTAATAAGTTAATGTAAAAAAAAGGATTGCATTTAAAGGAAAAGGATTAAAGGAATCGATAAAATTCTCACTGTACTTACAATAAATTAGTAGTCATCGTCCGATCGCTTCGGTATCAATGTTCGGATCCAAAATCCTGCTGCAGCTCTCCAGGTTCTTTGTTCTTCAGCCTCCAGCCCGAAAAATCGATTTTAGATATTTTCGCACCGGTTAAAGATCCTTTTCGACTGCGCCAGTTACGAAGTGGTGCAGCAGGGGTCGAACGAAAACTAGTAATTTAACTAGATTACAGATTTAATTTCTATATTTAAAATTACATTTTTAAAATACCTAAAATTAGCTAAAACTAGGGTGATTACGGTCGATGCTTGTACCGCAATGATTAGTATGGAATGCTGATGCGATTTGGTTCCCAGGCTCGTTTCCGCGAACCGTCACATGATATCTTGACTGTACAAGTTCGGGATGCGGCGATGTCTGCTTTCCTTATTATTTATTCATATATTTTGGATTTCTTATGTATTTTAAATAAATCATGTTAGGGATACGTAACAACACTATCAATATTAACAAAACTAATGTGGCTAAACACAAAAATAATTTTAAACAAACAATAAAATTAACGTAATAATTGTACAAAATAATGAAAATTTGATTGTCAAACACAGACTACCACAGACTGTCAAAGACTGTAAACTGCAGTTATTATTTTGTTTTTGTCGTTTAAGATCGATTTCATTTATTTTACATTAGATTAATAATATTAATTAACACGGATTAGTTATTTAAAGAGTCTAAAACATTAATAAAATTACTATCGTGTTTAAAAATGATTTTTAAGAATCTGATAACTAAAAATTTAATGATTTAAAATTTAAAATACTGCGTGGAATGAAACGAAATATAGATGACCAAGTTGCAAAGTCATCTGGCATCATCATCGTATTAAGGATTTGGTAGACATTTTATTTTATAGGTATAAATAGGCTTAGAACAAATTACGGTATTTTTAAAGAAGGTTTCAAATCGCTTTTCGTTTTTAAGGTTGTGGCTGCATGAGTTATTCAATTACGAAAGCGTTAATAACATTATTTTTACTGTATGTTCTCGCAGTTTGAAGGTTTTATCGATCGCTACATAGTAAGATATGGAATCAGAAAAATTATAGTAAATAGTTTAGTCGAAACGCATTTGATTTAGACATAAATGTCACTTAGTGAAAACCCTACAAAAGAATTTTAATGGTTTGTTTACATTGTTTCCAGCTCCATTTTAAATAGAGTATAGGCTCGGCTCGTATAAATTAGTTTAACATTTTTTATTTTTTTCAATCTACCTTATTATTTTATGTCCGACAGAACTGACTACTTAAACTAATTTATGTTGAATTATTTAATATCAAATTGTTTAATTTGATAAATAATTCAATACTTCCTTAGCTTATTACTTAAATGCGTCTGTCCGATATACAGCTACTACTAAGCAACGCGTGAATTATCGAACCGCTTTACCCTTCTATACGAAGTTATGTAAATAAAATGCATGCCGTACCCAGAACCGCGGCATCTACATGTTCCGGCTGGACGAGCGGCGCGTGGTGGACGCCACGCTGAGCGGCGGGCTGGCGCGCTACATCAACCACTCGTGCCAGCCCAACTGCGTGGCCGAGGCCGTCGAGGTCGACCGCCACCTGCGCATCATCATCTTCGCGAAGCGACGCATCGCGCGCGGCGAGGAGGTATAGGGTTATACGTTTACGTTGTGCGGAGGATAGTTAAGGTCTTTTAATGAGTGTAGAGTAAATAATATAGTTTACATAGTATAGCTACAAGTTACAACATACTTTTGGAAATTGAGGAGTATATATGTATATGTGAGGAGAATATTTTTATAAAGGTACTCCCTCACCGTGAAAATTCGCGTGTAATGTAACGTTACAATCAATGCCATCAAATTTAAATGTACTTAAATCGCATTGTAATAAGAATGCTCGCTAATTCAAATCTACACTAAATGTTACATTACACGCGAATACTCGCGGTGAAGGAGCACCTTAAAGGTACGTTTCACTTGACGTTAGGTTAGGACGAAGTAGAGTAAGGGCGTGGACCCATGTCTACGGTGCGGCGCCGTTTGCCGTGCAACGGTGCGGCGCCGCCGCCGACAGATCGCGCGGCGCGGCGCCGCGCCACGGCGTCGTGCACTGGCACGTGCACACTATTGTGTTGTCAATACATTCAATACATTCGGTCGGTTCGATCCAACTGACAAAACAATAGTGTGCACGCGCCAGAACACGACGCCGCGGCGCGGCACCGCGCCGCGCCATCCGCCGGCGGCGGCGCCGCACCGTTGCACGGCAAACGGCGCCGCACCGTAGACATGGGTCCACGCCCTAAGGAATTAAGAAGTAAAAGTAACACTTTCTTAAATGTCTGTTTACAGCTGGCCTACGACTACAAATTTGACATAGAGGATGATGCACACAAGATAATGTGCATGTGCGGCGCGCCCAACTGCCGCAAGTGGATGAACTAGACGGAACATAACGTGTGACGTCACAAGTTCACTACTGCAGTCTACCGGATGTGTGGATGTATGGAAACAGTTGTAGTAAGTCATGGTTGGCTTGGCTACTTGGTTTCCATATCTATATGTATAGAAACCGATACGAAAGATGAATGATAAAATAAAGATTTTCTTTCCTGTTTGTTCCCGCTAATCTCAGGACCGATCTGGATGCAGTTTGCGCAGAGTATATTAGTAGGCTTGACATAAAGTGTTGTGTTGAATCGGTTCACAAATAAGAGACAGTGTCAATTTATAAAATCCTATGTAAACATTCTTTCGAGCGCAGTACTAAGACAGGTATCTGAAGCGAAGCGAGGTTGGGTTTTCATTATGAGTAAGATTTAAGCATAGTTAGACATGGCGAGGGCTTCGTGGTGGAGTCTCGCCACCAACAGACAGGCCGCTTTCGTTTACAAGTAGACACTGCGCACGACCTTGGGCGATGTAGGGTAGTTGAAGGCTATGAATGTTAGTTTTGTGTACCAAAGTGATTTTGAAACTTTAATATAAGCAAATATTAATTTAATATCGTAATGAAGTACACTATTCAAAGCTGACGTGTGATCTAATGTATCGATAAGACAATATCAAGAGTTTTACAAAATAATCTCTTATTTATCTATTATTTTGTAATTCAATTTAGAAATCTGAGGATATTAGAGGAGATTTGGGCGTACTTTGTATATAATTAGATTAGAAAATCATTGTTGTTATTATATTTTAATGTTCTAGATGTGAATGTTTTGACTTGTATGTAGATTAAGATTTTATTTTAAATTTTTGATGTATTTTATGGATATCTGTGTCACTGTTCTTTTCTAAAAAATTATAATATTTAATTTACTTGTTATTCACGGAAACTTATTTACGGCTAGTATTAAAATATTCTAATTTCTTATTATTACCAGATATCTATCGCATAGAATGGAGGTATTGACTGGGTATTGTCATATTTCTTTTAATTATCCACATACAATCGAATTGAAAATTATATTGTAGTATTTTATTATACTTTTGATATCTCGGTAGAGGTTAAGTTACCAATACACGAGTTTGCATTTAGTGTCGCGTAGCACGAGTCACGAGTCACTAGCGATAGATGCCACATTGTGCCTGACCCGTTTTGTAAGTAATGTACGTAGTTTATAACTAAATAATAACTATTCCGTAGTTTACGTATAACTACGGATCACCACAGGGCGCCTTTGTTCGACTAACGTATACTAAATATTACTGTTCGTAGAAAGCGCGCACGACTTCACATTAGGTTTTGTTTTTGGTGTGTGTAAATATTACAAGAAACCAGTACAGTACAGAATCAAGGAATGATCGAACGCAGGTCGGGGACCAATAATAGCTATATTTTTCTACTATAGTTCATAGTTTTGTCGCAAATTAGGAATCTTTAATCTCATTTGGCTATTTTAAATGTGCTTATTCATTATCACTGAAGCTCTGACTATTGCTATTATAAATACATTTTCTGCCGATACTGACGAGTATTTTTACAGTCGCCTAGTTGAATTTGTGCGCGGCGAGTAGGTAGTGTAATTTTATATAATATAGGATAGATGTTTGGAAGTTACGACGTCACTTGAGGTAGTGATGTCCTTTGCTGGAACGCTAATGTCGATGTGTTAGATATGTACTCACTAGAATCGGCTGCGGTCCCGCGGACTGCACGTAGTAATAAATATTTTTAGATTAGGGAAGCCGGCTGTCAACCCGCTGCTAGATGGTGCTAATGGATTTTGTGACGTCATTTTAGAAATGCTCCTTGATTACATATTTTTAATTTTGATCATAACTTTAATCGTTAAAATACGTTTGAATGCCAATAGGACGTCAAGGTAACCTAAATATAGGAACCCAAAGGCATCACCGATGAAAACGCCAGGAAATAAAGAGATTTGTTTCTAAATAAAAAATACGTGCTACAAACATACTACAAAGCATTAAAAAGTGTGCACCATCTATTCAGGGGTTTTCGCCGTCTTTCCCATTGAGGTTCAAGCGCTGTGTGATCCCAAATCATACCATTCGAGAGACTTGCAAGTCCCATAGCCTAATCGCAACATACCTATATATTTGTAACTTATATTTCATACATAGATATAGTGTGGTCATCAAACTGAATATTTTAACATACGTTTGAATAGTATTTAATGAATTGAAGGAAGGAGTTACTTGTAAGTACTATAGAATTATTTTATGAATCAGGTTTTCATTTATGACCGTTATATAATGCAATGTAATTTTAAGTGTTAACTGTGCAATATCAAGTCGGACAAGTTGTATATAGTGTTTATATCGCATCTGAGAATGTTTAATGAATCATGAATTAGTTTTGTTTTGATATGCATTGTTCCGTGTCAGTAATATTACTACATTGCTTTTCCATCGAATTATTTATTTAAAGCATTCCCATTCTTTTACTACAAAATAATATTCTTTGTAAAAGTATTTCTTTAGAAATATTATATTCTTAATATTTTATTTTCGCATTATTTTCCTTCATTAAAATTTATAAGATTACTCTGTTTTTTATTTTTAAAAATTGCAAACCCTAATAACATATTATTAATGGACACATTTTGAATCTATATAATAAAATTCTAAGGGCAATTTTTCTGTACATTGAATATTTTTGCAAAATTTGACTAATTTGAAAACATATTAGAGCACAAAATTATTTTTTAAGAATTATTGTCTGTCTGTCTGTTTGCCCGGGCATCACATGAAAACCCTTGAACGGATTTTCATAAAAATTTGTAGAATTTTTACTTATACCCTGGGTCATACTTAAACTTACAACTTTTTATCCCGGAAAATTTAAGGGCTTTCTTGAAAACAAGATGAAAGTTTGTATGGAAAATTCAAAACATCAACCGATTTGTTTCAAATTTGCAACAAATTTTCCTTGCTTAAATTGAAGGAACACAAATTTTTCAATTCTTCAAACTATCGCAAGAAAAAGAAAAAAAATACAAATTAATGTGAAAATTGCTTAGTTTTCAAAACCCGCTCCTGAGGAAATCCTTTGTGATTGTATCGTGGGTTTCAGTACATAAATTACTTATATTAGTACTTCAATATTCATTCACGGTTTTATAAATTTTCTTATGCAAGAGGTACAAATAACATAAACTTAATATCATCTAAGGGTGGAGACTGACTGCAGCCACTGGCGGCTGTATCGCTGTAGCGCTTCTTTTTAGAAGCGCGATCCAGCCAACAGCTCCATTAAACAGTGAGCAGAATTCAGCCGAAACGGCTGTTGGCCGGACCGCGCTTCTAAAAAGAAGCGCCACAGCTGCCGGTCAACCAACCCATTGTAAAATATCAAACGACAACAATCTGAATGTCATAAGCCGGGTCCACACAGAGCGAGCAGCCTGGCGAGGTAATTGCCGCGCGAGGAATCTGTCCCCGAACCGCAGCAGCCTCGGTGTCATCGCGAGGCGAAATATACGCGCGTCCAGACTGCGCGCGGCATTCGACCGAGACACCTTTGAGCAAAACAAAAAACCGACACTCGGTGGCTCGCCCGCAGCTGCTCATGCGTTTTGCTCGGCCGAGGCACGTTTACATAAACCGAGCAGCGAGCACCAGCCTCGCGAGCGCGAGGCTGCTCGCTCTGTGTGGACGCGGCTATATCATAATTAATATCATCTTAATTCGCAAAAGTACAAAGCCTTTTGCAGTCAAAAATTCTTATTCCCGGAGGGTTGTCCTTCGTCTGGACGCAAAAAAAAAAGATATTTTTGACACAACGATACTTATAGCAGTTACGATGTTACGTTATTAGCGTGATTCAGAAAATGGAACAGCGCCATCTATTAATACTTTCAAAACATATAAGTTTGTTATATCGGGTGGGCCATGATAAAATTCACTTTTATAAAGTTTATAAAAAAAGATGGGTTTTATTTTCCGAACTCATTTTTATACGCACAGTTATATTTAAAATTTATTCAGACTCGCCGGCAAGTCGCTATTGGAATGAAGGCTTCTAACGTTTCAACGATGGTTGCTCCAGTATCGGCAATTTGCTTATTTACAAAATCATGTATGAAATTGGGCCTAATCTGAAATGAAAATGTTTCCGAAACCATAACCGCTCGAGCATTACCGATGAAAATTCAAACCTTTTAGTAAGATCATCTGCTTTTAATTCTTATACATATTTAATTAATATGAGTTGAATTTTATACGGATGAATTTTTAAATCACGTAACAAGATTCGCCTCAAGCTCGTACGCGGTATTCCCAAAGCCGCTCATCGCCTTCATGTTGAGAGTTTCGGATCCGCTTGAACAGACTCACTGACTCATTAACTTCTCCTATCTTCTGTTCTGTTCGCGAAGAACGCGGGCCGCGGGCGACCTTGACCTTTAGTTGGCAATGTCGAACCGGTTTCTTCAAACCTTTTCAATTCAACCACTGTTTCATGTCATTAGTGCTAGGGCACTGACGTAAATTCTGGAATACATATTTTACTCGATATACCTAATCGTCGCACGGTAATTTAAAGCTTTGGTCTCGTTGTAAAAAACTAAAGTTAACCAAACTGAAGCTTAAGAATGATCATTCGTAAAATTCGTAAAAAGTTTGCACAACGAATGCACGTGTTCCCCCGTAAAATGACTCATGGCTACTGAAACTTTTATCTATGTACTGAAATTGAAATAAATGCACCACCCAACAACACCCGCCCCGCACGCCTCACCGGGCGTAGTTTTATTACTTTTATTCAATAAACAAAAGTGAATTTTACTTTGGCCCATCCTGTATAAAAAATATATAGGCGTCGAACATAGAACCTCTATTTTGTAATCTGGTAAATTGAGCAGTGGGGAAGGGAAATAATAGAACACTAAATTTCGTTTCATATAAATTTTATTACAAACGTTGTTTTGGGCTTATACTGCAAATAATTATACCAAAGAAAAATCAAAGTAAAGCTGTAAGTCAACAATTTACGTTCGAATTATATACGTTCGGCCCGCGAGAGCAGTCCACAACAGTTATGATCTGTACCCCATCGACGATCAATGGCACAATAGAAAGTAACTTTTCTTGTTTACCAATTACATTATTTTTGTAGATAACTCCACAAGTTATAGCATCTTTAACACCCTTTTTACATAATTTTGTGCCGGTCATTACATTTTGTATTAATTCCACAAAGCTGCCCTTGCGGGGCCGCTTGGGCTCTCGGCAAATATAATTCGAGCATTGTTGAGTGGACTCTGAAGATAATGAACGACGGCTGGCTGAGGAAAGAGATTAAGGTTTAAATAAAGAAAAGTAAGGCTATTTTTTCTAAATAATTACGAAGGCGTTAATATTGACATCAGATTAAGAGGTTAAGTTTGGTATTTGTGCTATAATTTACGCGATTTCCAATTCCTTGAGCGTTTTGATTAAAAAAATAGTCTTCATCTCAGGCCAGTCGTTATTACATTTTATTTTACGGAAGTTACATTCGATGAAAAATTAAATGTGAAAGAAATCATTAAAAAAATATGTATAATTATCATCGCTATTACAAATATACAACACAATGAGCACTATATGTAGTATAATCGAGTGAACGCGTCACCCGACACAGTTGGAATGAGAAACAGAACTGAATAAAATAAATAGTTATATTTCAATCCGATGCACTCGTTTTTTAAATAGACAAGAATATAAATATTAACTACAAAAGATAAGTATAGAACAAGACATAGACGGCAGGATAGAATCCTTGAGACTGGAAAAATAAATACTATGTATTTATCGGCCATATAGACTACGGGCCCATGTCGAAAATGGGGGGGTCATACGAACCACCAGGTGATGTATATAGGACGATATAAGAGCACAAAATAATAAGATTCAGCACTATGCCGTCACTTGTAAGCTGTCCAACTGAGTGCTGGTGAGAATTCAAAAGTGCAGGTAGAGGGAGTACATTTTGGTCATATGATTCTGTACGGCATTTTCACCATCGATAGATCCATGAAAAATAATAAGAAAGCGCGCAGTCCCGTAAAAAAATGGTGAGCCACAAAGTCGGTAATTTTTTTTGATTTTTTGAAAATTTCAGGGTAAATTTGGTCATTTGATCCTGTACGGCATCAGTTTCATACTGTTTCAATACAGCTTCTAATCCATTATTCCGCAACGCCGTACAAAAATCATGCGACAAGGGGAAAAAATCGAGGGTTGCAACCCCCTCTATTTCCGTGGTCTGGGGGGTGATTTGAAACAACATAAAATTAATTTATTTTGAAAGTATTTTATGCACAGATAATATTTTTTTACATGCCGTACATTTTCGTTGGTCCAAAGGTTTGTAGGGAAAAAAAATTCAAGGAAAAATCCATAGAACGAAATGTATGAAAAATATAGTCTGCATTAAAATGTACGGCATCATTTTTTCCTAATTTATGTATCTTAATACTATTTAGAACAAGGGAAAAATGTAGGAAATTGCTATATTCTATTAATCTATGAATATTTAAACTTCTGCAATAATTTAACAAATTTCAGTTTTTGTATTTCTCTGTAACTTTTTTTAGAACAGTTTCTTTTGAACGGCAATACTATGCAACAATTATATTTTACAATATCATGTTAAAAAAAAAGTTGCCGTACAGTGTCAAATGACATTACAGCTTTATAAATCAAGTATACCTACCATGAAATTAAGGCAATTATTAATATACATTCAAATGAACAATAACTTTTTGACGGCATTATTTTTAATAGTACTTTTGAGTGCTAGATAATGTTTTGGAACCGAAGCCGTACTTTTTCAAATCACCCCCCAGACCACGGAAATAGAGGGGGTTTCAACCCTCGATTTTTTCCCCTTGTCGCATGATTTTTGTACGGCGTTGCGGAATAATGGATTAGAAGCTGTATTGAAACAGCATGAAACTGATGCCGTACAGGATCAAATGACTAAATTTACCCTGGAATTTTCAAAAAATCAAACAAATTTACCGACTTTGTGGCTCACCATTTTTTTACGGGACTGCGCGCTTTCTTATTATTTTTCATGGATCTATCGATGGTGAAAATGCCGTACAGAATCATATGACCAAAATGTACTCCCTCTACCTGCACTTTTGAATTCTCACCAGCACTCAGTTGGACAGCTTACAAGTGACGGCATAGTGCTGAATCTTATTATTTTGTGCTCTTATATCGTCCTATATACATCACCTGGTGGTTCGTATGACCCCCCCATTTTCGACATGGGCCCGTAGTCTAATATAAATTGCACCATAACCTCAAATTATATTTTAGACAGTATGACCAACCCACCCCTCTGACCGGATCAAGTATCTACTATCAAGTTCCTCCTGCATTATATTGCCTACATTTCCAACCAGTGACCATTGAAGTAAGTACTTATGCGGATAAAAAAATGTTTACGAATTTCTCGTTTTCAGCGTCTCCATCAACGGTCATGGTTGAGAATAACAACTGTATGTATAGATGACTACTTCTCGTAAACTGTAATAAATTCACAAAAACATATTACTGTAACATTGTAACATTATTGTTGGACGCAGGTTCATCCACGTTAAAGTTGCGATCAAAGTCGCAAATACTGACACAAATCGACCGTAATATCTATGTAAATGGGGGCCCACATTCAGCCCATTTCATTCGAAATAATAATGCATGTCCATGATATTGTCTAAGCTAAATAAAAAGAAATACATATTCATGGTGCTTATTAATCACTGTCTCATACGGACGCAAGTCCGCGTAAAACACGCGGACGAGTCAAGTTAAGAGTATGTTTCCCCACAAGTGAGTGACCCTAACAGCACAGAACGAAACAGCTGAAAGCTATTTATAGAAGAGATATTTTAGAACTATACCAATATTGTTACTTCGCTAACTAGTAATGTTTGGCTCGCAACCAGATGTTAAAACTATAAAAATAAATTTTTGTACTCAATGTTTTGTAAGTACTTCAGCTAGCATTCACCTCAAACAATCGACAATTGGTCGATTGCAAAACTACATTCAAGATTTATTTCAGATAGTAAAATACATTAAAGCACTGCAACTTCACTATCACAAACATCTCGAGAATCATTAAAATAATTATGTACGCGAAAACCTATCTTACAGACCTTACAAGTAGACTGATACTCCCAAGTTATATTACAATGTTAAAAACTCGTCGAAGCTACGCATTACTAGTGAGCGAATGTAAGGCCGCTTACAAACGGGAGCATTTCCACTTATACATTATAAACATAGCCACTTTTACGACTGAACAATGCGTGAGGTAGACGGACGCGAATAGAGAAGATTGAAAATTTCACCTTGGAATGTGACACTGAATTGTAAGTACCGATTAGGAATTCTGCATTACAATCAAACCATTTGATTAGTTAGTTCCAGTCGTTGATTAACGTAACAAGTTTTTCATTGTGATTGCGGCTACGTTCGGGAATATAATGAAAAGCAATCGATGATAAGCGCGGCGTGGGGCGGGGCGGGGCGGGGGCTCAGTCGATGTACTGCGCCAGCCAGCGGAAGCCCTCGCCGTAGCCCTGCCGCTTCAGCACCGAGCACATGAACAGCTCCAGCGGCCGCCCCGGCAGCTCCGACCGGGACACCTTGCCCTGCAATACAAATGTGCACCTCATGACTCTGATATTGTGTTAAGGGTAACTGGCCAAAATAAACTAAGATTTGTATGGAGTATATTGTGTTGTTATAGTACTGTTATCTCACAAAGCGACGCGCGCTTTACTTGAGGTAAAAAAGTTCACATAAACGCTGTGAATGTGTGTGTAAGCGTAGGAGCTGTCAGTACCGTCCGAGACGAAGAAAAATTTAGTAACACAAATTAATTCAAACTTAAAAATACAATAATCAGTTTAGATTTTTGTACTGATGTTACTCGTCTCCACATACACATTCTTAGTGTGTTTTTACAAATGATTACCACCAGTAAAGCGCATGTCGCTTCGTGAGATAAAAATACTATTACTAGTTTAAATAAATACAAGTTATAATTTGGTTAACTGTAATATATTTAACTGATAATGTTATCAGTAATATCTTTTTTGACTACCTATATTTTGCCATACCCCTGTGTGCACAATGGGCTATTTACATACATACAGCAATATTGACAGCCCTATAATGTATTAGGTAGTAACCATCTAATGAGTCCTGGGGTTGATTTCTGGTCGGGGTAGACATTTAAATACCAGGTGTTTTTGTTCTTGGGGTATTGTTAAGTGTTTTGTTATATAGTTTGTATTTTTCAAGTCAAATGTGACAAAATTTTATTGCGCGAGTGTAAGCCTTTATTATTTAAATATTTACTTATTCTGGTTGCAGTGATAACAGAGCCTAATAAAATCAGAACTCAACTTCTAGGGCCATGTGGAACAAAGTTTCATGGTTCTAGATCACCTCATTTGAACTGCATATCCGCATTAGTGTCAAGTAATAACCATTACCGTTTTATTAAGTAGAAGATAATGAGCAATTACATACTTAGTTACTTGTAGATCGAGGCCACTATAAACTGATAACACAAGAATACCAATTGAGACTTTTAGATTATCTACTGTCGCAAGTCGCAACTCAAATGACAAGTGAAAAGGCTGTGAGTGCGAGCGGGATAGCGATAGCTATGCCGGCGTGGACAGAGAATACACAGACATCTGGTGAGCATGGCTAACATGAGATAGAACAAAAAAATTAGACGTTCACCTGTCAAATTTACTTGTAAACAATTGTGGTTTTCATTAAAAACGGGTATGCAAAGCGAAACAAAACAATATTCTGTCTCGCTTTTGTCCTATCATTAAGTTGTTGTTCCTTTACTTGTGTAAGTGCGATAGATGGCACCCATTAGTTTACACTTTCCACTGTCTATGCTAGCTGGTGTCCTGGAGTGATGAGTGAGAGCATGTGATCACTAACCTTGCCGGTGGTCTGCTGGTAGAGGTTGAAGTACTGTCTGAGCTCGTCCTCGCTGGCGGCGCCGGGCTTGTCGATCTTGTTGCCCAGGATCAGCACCGGACAGTTGCTCAGCGTCTCATCAGTCAACAGTAGGTCCAGTTCCGCCTGCCAAATAAAGTGTGCTTATAACAACGTGGTAAGAAACTGACAGTTTACAGATTCTATTGAGATAAAATAAAGTGATATGAGTGTTTATTTATCATTTACAAGAATAATATGCAAGCAGTAAAATTGTTATTAACAGACCTACAAAATAGCTGTAAAGAGGTCTCTGGGGTCACCATCGAATTGAATAACGTGTTTGGACTTTCTTAGTTTCTTCACCAGGTCAGATAAATATTCAGGTGTAAAGTAAATATCCTGTAAGTACTTGGTAGTAAGCAACACATAGAATACGAATATTTTTAGTATTTAATATTATTTGAAATATATGTATTGTTTCTCGTTCCATACGGAAGATTTTACGGTCGAATTGAAGTTGACCATGGAACTCAAGATGCCTAGCGCGCATAAATTAGTTCTTTCAAGCAAATGTTGAATATTTAATTTAACATTAACCAACATTATAATTCAACGCTTTTCTATGAGTTAAATCAAAGTCCAATCGCATTTGAATTTAAGTAACATATGCAGTCTTAAAAGGAAGTATTCTTTATTACAAGTCTCATGACATTGCGCAGTAACAATCATGCCGCACAATAAAGTTAATAGGGTACCTTTAAACGTTGAACCACTAATACTGTGACAATACCTTGGACTCGAGCAGCCGCGCGCGGTCGCAGGCGTCCACGAGGAAGACGATGGCGTCGACCGCGGGGAAGTAGTCCCGCCACACGCGCCGCGCCTGCTGATGCCCGCCCAGGTCGAACGTCGTGAACCGCATGCTGCCTATCGACAGCTCCTCCGACGCTGACAAACAACACTTATGATTAACAACTGGACTGTTACTAACAACTACTAAGGCCTTTCCCACACTATGCTATTTACTAGCTACGCGACTGCAACGCAATCCAAAATTCGCTGTATCTGACACTGTTCGCTGACGCGTCGCTTCTTTACTTTGACAACATCCTAGTCGCTTACAAATAGCGTTGTGTGAGAAAGGCCTAACACAATACATGCTTATCATATTTATAATTATCTTATCATACAAAAGAGCAGCAATATAGTAAGAATACATGTGGAAATTATTGCGAGATGTTCTTCAGCAACAGGGTTAAGAAATAATCTTATACTTTATTTGTACATTAGGCTCAGTCTATCCGTGAAATGATTTAAAAAATATGATAGGCACAGTAGGGTTTATTACTTGCCCTGCCCAACTGGCAAACATTTTTTTATAAAAATTTTACATGACATTATTAGCATAATAACAAAAAACATGTGTTCTCTTAAGTGTGAATGAAATGTTATCTGTTTTATCAATGCTCCAATTGCAAGGATTCCATGAGTGGTTAACAACACTTTGAAGTGGACCTTTTGGTTGTAGGTTAAAACTAGCTTTCATCAAACATGATTTCTGGTGTTAATAGGTAGTATGACCAGTGAGAAAATCTCAACACACAAATTCTCACTGGCCCTACCAGTAGGACAACCCAGTATGACCACCGAGAATCACCCGACAATATTCATTCTAATAGAAAACTAGGTACAAATAAAGAAAATGAGTTTAAACATAAAGAAAGAAATATTTGGGCAGGATCTTGAAAAACTGGTTTATAGCGAACAAAAGTTGCACAAATTAATTAGCAAGATGACCTAATACATGGCGTAATATTCATCAAGGCAAAAGTAAAATGATGCTTGCATAATCATATTATGGATATCATAAATTATGCATTCATTAACACATTATACAAAATATACTTATAAGAAATTCTATGGGGAATTTGCGGGGCTACCTATTAATTTGATTAATTTAATTTGTTAAATTTAGAGTCCTTTTGTCTGTCTATATAACCACCTATATAAATAATTAAAAATATTGTGGTTGAGCATAATTATTGATATTTTTTTTCTCACACATCATTTTAAATCTGTCAATTTTGAGCTTCAGATACCAGATTTGGCCAGTTAAGACTAGGCTTCTGCCTAGTTAAAAATCTTTATCATTTTTAGTGACTGCACAAACTAGTCTACTACTGCTTCTATACTTGTATGTGAAATATGTACGACAATAGGATTAATCTGAAAGGTTTAATCTGACTGAGCCAAATAACTTAGGAAAGTAATCAACACTTCAGCAACTTATTTGACCCTAAAAGATAAA
Organism: Hesperia comma; assembly: GCA_905404135.1. NCBI lineage: Eukaryota > Metazoa > Arthropoda > Insecta > Lepidoptera > Hesperiidae > Hesperia > Hesperia comma. Next base: position 4,048,538 of record FR990021.1, on the reverse strand, counting down.
GGCGGGCCTAGACCTCCATCATTTGTAGTGTTATTTCAGCTTCCTACCACATAAGGAACTGTAACTTTAACACTGTATTCAAGTGGGAAAATGCACAGAGTAGGTTTTCGATATTGTCAAGATTGCAAGCAATTATATAAATTTGATCTTATCTAATTCTATGTTAATAGCGTGTAACATTTTAATTAAAACAAAGGCGAACTATTTAATATTGCTACACATATTATGAATCTTAACATAACCAATATTTACATAATTAATAAGATATTACATGCATGATAAGATGAACATTTAATGCATTCTGAACCTAATACAATTGAATAATCCAGGCTATTCCCAATCACAGTGTCATAAACATAATAATAAATATGACAATTTTCCCATCCAACTACAGTGTTTAAAGACAACAGGGGATAGGACATCTTATCCCCACTTACAACAATGTTTTCACCTACCATTTAGTGGGACCATAGTTAAATGCATGTCCATAGTTAAATGTACATAAACAAAGTAAAAACTAAACTTACTGGGATGCAGTGTAGGTACATGTTGTGCCAGTCTGTCATCTTTAAGCATGTGAAGCAATGTGGTTTTGCCAGCATTGTCCAGACCCAGGAATAACAGCTTTCCAGACTTCTTGTATAGACCTGAGTGTCACATACAAATACAGGATAATTTAACTATTGATAAACAAGATATGTTTACTAAGGTCAATATCATGCAAAAGAAATATATTATACACGTGATTTATAAATAATTGATTCACTTTACATTAAAAACAAGCATGCTTACAACATGATTGTTTTGTTATCAAAATGTCCTGTATAACCATATCACTGCAACTGTAATAAATTGGAATACAATAGTCAGGTCTGTTGGCTACATCTTCAATTGAATTAAAAGTAATACTTCAATTATTTAACAATATGTTCCTTCATGGCAATTATTTGAACAGAGCAAAAGGAATCATCAATATGTTAAACATAACAATTCTCATTGATAATCATATTATAACGACTTGCTAAGTTAGTTATTGATTGATTACTCACCCAAAAAACCCAAGACTCCAGTTACCCAATCCCAGATAAACATATTGAATCTGGAATACATACGATTTATTACTTCAACACATCGTCACCTTATCCACAAAGAATACACATAGGACTAATGACTTGCAAATATACCTATATTTTAAATCAAATGTGTCGTGTCATGCTAACAAAAGATAACAAAAATATTCATCTTCAACGGCCACTGTGCCAAAGTCTCGGGAAGAACACCAAGAAGTAAAGTATTGCGATAATGAATTGAGTAATGTGAATGACAAAACGTCATATGCGTAGTTGGAACTTCAGGTTCATACTTCACTAAATGCACTAAATGAAGAGATAAATACTCACTTATTATAATTGAACTAGAATTAACTAATGCTAAAGGAAGTTTATCACAATTTCGCACTTATTAGCAATAAGATACGTCGCTAAAACCGACGCTAAAATATAAATTTGGGAATATACGATGGAATATCAATCTGTTGGCAATGAATGACGTGCGCTACTTCCGGAAGTTGTCACATTGCCATTTGCCTTGCCTTGTAAATGTAGTCTTGAAAAGACAAGGACAAGAAAGTTTTAAATTATGGCAACATAGTTTGGTTGGTACTTGGATTTGGGTTTGTCGTGCGTGGGATAAGAATAGTGTGTTGGGTACCTACTTAGGTATTTCATCAATTTCTTGAGTTTATTTAATTAATTATTTAAAATATTGAACTAAACAAGTATTCGTTCTTTGGATCAACTTACAAATATACCGCCTTTGATGTTTTAAATGTCTAGATGGAACATCGAATCCACGCAAACGTGTCAAAAAATTGTGGCTAACTGTTAGGTCTGTTAGTCATAATTTTTATATCATTACGCACGCATTACGCACACATAGACAATAGACGAACGTGAAAAACATCGCCTGTACGCACACATGCTTGATATTGTTGCCTTGTTTTTTTTTGTTTTCATTGTAGGGCGAAGCTCAATCTAGATATTTAAAAAAATTGGTTGCCTGTAAAGTCGGTATACGGGCGAAAGTTTTACGTGACAACGACTTTGAGTGGTAAAATAATTTTAATGTGAATATTCATTCGTATAGTAGGAAGAAGGATGAAATAATAGTAACAATTTAAAACATTTATTTATACTGTCTAACCGTCATGTGAAGGCGGAAGCAATTTAAGTTTAATGTTTTATTTTTGTTAAATAGTTCCTCACTTGTAAACAAGATGGCATTGTACCAATTTGTGAAACGCGCTAACGAGTGTAACGTGGAGTTTATATAAGAGAAAAATTTGTAAAGGGCAATGTGTCGACTTCTTTGGTTTTATAATAAACTGCTATTTTGGATTTGGAAGCAGTTGAGGTTATTTGTGAAGTTGACCCTGCGTTCCCGTATCTTCATGGGGTAAACATATACAAAGAATTATATTTAAAACATTGTAACACCATCCGCCATCTAGCGCTGCTAACCGTTAGACCATTAACCATTAGTCACAACTAAGTGAGGTAACAAACTAGATTACTCTACTTAACCAGAGATGGCGCTGTACCATTTTCTGAAACACGCCAACGTGTGTACGCCGTAGCTACTATAAGTAACGTGAGCGGAGCTACTAACGCAGTTTCTTGAAGTGCCACCCGGCAAACCAATTTATAAGACGTTGTCACGTCAACATCAAAGTATACCGCCTATAACTTGCGCTACTCTGACCAGTCCTGAGGCTTTTGAATTTAGCGGATGCCTACTGTCTTCTTCAGGTGATCACCAATGGTTATTTATCGGTCCTTCTAACTAGGTATAATATGGCCTACCCATTTCCACTTCAGCCAGCTAATTCTCTAAGCAATGTCGGTTATTCGTGTCCGCCCACGGATCTCATTAATCTATCATGAAGAGAAACTACTAAGCATAGCCTTCTCCATTTCTGGCTGAGTGACGTTGAGTTTGTGCATCAAGCCAATCAATAGGAAGCACCACTGAAATATTTTGGACGACAAGACAAGATGTGATATAATTTCACAAATGCAGCCCATCCGAGTTGGATTCCACGAGTAAATTTCTTCTCGAAGATAATGTGTTAGGTAAATGTATTCGTGTACATTCTACAACTTCGAAAACAGCGCCATCAACACTTCAATAATTTTAAGTAATATTAAATAAATTAATTAATTTATACTACATTTCAAATGTCCATTCAACGAAATATTGAAACTATTTTTTCCCCTGACGAATCACTTATTTGTGTAAAGTCCCGTTTCACATTTTTATTGTTAAATACGAAAAGAAATCGACTTTTAATCGACTTAAAAAAGGGACAGGGTTTTCTATTTGACTTTATTTTTTGTGCGTGTTACCTGATGAATGTGCACTCGGTGAATCGTTTTTGTATTCGAAAGGTAGTGCTTCATGTCTGGTCCCATATAAAATTAAGCAAAATGTAAAAATCTGACGAGTGATTCTTCAGTTATTCTTAACAGTGCGTACATTTAATTTATGGCCTTTAACTTACAACTTCTGACTGAGTGTTTCTATTTGTATACTTCTTTTTTAATTTACAAGCTGGCGGTTGTCATCTGATCCAATATAAATTTTAGCGACATCTGATGTATAGTTTTTGAGTTATGAAGTGCCTCCCTTTTGTGCTTCGGGCTACAATAGACGTCCGATTTTTATCTCCGATAGTCGGTTCCGATAGTCTAATAACGTGACGTGTATTAACTAGGTTTCAAACAAAATGTAAGGCACGAGTGACTTCCGGTTGTCTGATCAGGCTATCGGAGAGAAAAATCGGACGCCTATTCCCAGGTCCCAGCCTAACCCCGGCTCCACACGTTGGCGCCAACGTTCGCGCCAACGCTACTCGCCCAACGTGTGGAGCTAGAAAATCTTCGTTGGGGCGAGCGTTGGGAGTTGGCAGGCTCTACTCGGCCAACGTGTGGTCTGTGGAGTCGGCCTAATGACTATATTATAGCGGCCACAGATTACACACACAAAAATGAAAATATTTGTTTATGACTAGACTAGGTTGAAGAAACACTCGTCGCCGGAAGCCTTTTTAGTTTTTGACAGCTTTCAAAGCTAAAGGTATCTTGAAGATTTTTATGAATTGTTACGTATAATGAATGATTAGAAAAATAATAATCCTCAATAACGTTGAAATAGTACCTAAGTTTTGTTGTTACATGGTTGTGTAAAGTTTTGTGAAGGGATTGCTTGGATATTTGAAGGTTAGAAAGTGCTCCATCAAAGTTTTGACATTTTCAGGCTAAGCCATGGCTCCAAGGAAAAACAAAGTTGCAAAAGAGGAGGTCCAGGTGACTCTTGGACCACAGCATTTGGCTGGCGAGACAGTGTTTGGCGTCGCGCACATCTTTGCTTCCTTCAATGACACATTCGTGCACGTTACCGACTTGTCCGGCCGGGAAACCATTGCCAGGGTTACTGGAGGCATGAAAGTCAAAGCTGATCGTGATGAGGCATCACCTTACGCTGCTATGTTGGCCGCACAGGTTTGTTGCATATTTATATTTGTAAAAATAAACAACAATTTGGATGTATCAGATGATGTTAGTATTGTTAGTTGTATTTACTGAATTAGCAGTGGTTATCGTTATTGCCAGCAATCCAATTGATTTTCATAAAATACCTGCATGATTGCCAGTGATTGGAGACTTGTGGTGTTGAGGTTTTCATAATATTCAGGAGTATAAACAAAATTAAATACTGATTGTTTTTTGACATAAACCCAGTTGAATAAAAATGAATAAAAACACTATTGAGTTGCATTTATCATAGTATCTTACAATATATTGATATCATACTACATATAAATTTAATGTAAATTTGTGGATACTATTTTGTAAGTTAAATTCCATCACACTTCAGTGATACCCTTTCACTATTCATTCACAACATAAGGTAGCTACAGGAAACTTTGCAGTGTGCAGTGTATTAACTTGCAATTTATATCATTAGAATTGTTTTGATAAGTTCATTTTTATGTAAAGAAAGTGATCACTGCTATCGGTCAGCATCAGTAACCTGAAAACCATACTGCATAACTGCTTGTAAATGAATTACAACAAGTTTTTCAAGTCTGTTTTTATTAATGTTATGCATTCATAGCAATGTTCTCTAAGTTGACTAAGTTATGTCCCTGTTGAGAGATCTGATGAGTATTAGTTATCTAATTATAATTATGATTTATTAAATTTAAGGATGTAGCTGAGAAATGCAAGACCCTCGGCATCACGGCCTTACATATAAAACTCCGTGCTACGGGTGGCAACAAGACCAAGACTCCAGGACCTGGCGCACAGTCTGCTCTCCGAGCCCTCGCCCGCTCCAGCATGAAGATTGGCCGCATTGAGGATGTAACTCCTGTGCCATCAGACTCCACTCGCAGGAAGGGTGGTAGACGAGGACGCCGGCTGTAATCTTTAATTTTAAGTGCACTGTGGACTGCAATAAATGTTTACGGTACTTATGTGTTTCAATCATAATTTCCCCTCGTAATAACACCATTATGTCAAGAGCACTGAACGACAGAGTAGTTACATAAAAATATGTTGATATAACTGAAGATATGAATGGATGAAGGGGATATGTAGCATTTTTTTATAAATTTACCTTTTCACTGAATTAATGTGAAATGTGCCTATAAACTAAAAACAATTTAACCTTTTAACACCATATTTTAAGCATAATATTATAGACATATCAAGTGATAAGGATTTACACATACAAACTTAAAACAATAATTTAAACTGAATGAAAGTGAGTTTCATAAAAATAATTCCACTATAGTGATTCCACTCCTTACCAGCAAATATTTTTAAAAATACTATAATTTGATAATGTACATAGTCCATAAAGAAACAACAAGAAACATGATTTATATCAAAAATAAGTTGAGAACTCTGGAGGTCATTTTCTGAACGTGTAATATATCCCCTTCATTCACTCACGTCTTCAACTATGTTAAAAAAAACCTACACCAACTAGTACTAATTACATAAGTACTTTGGATGTACTAACTTGAGTGAAACTAGTTGCAAACATCTATTTTATCATTCAAAGGTAGTAAATATGAATATTTAGTATTTTCCAAAGGTAATTTGACAATCCATACTTAATACTTAATATTATAATAAATGTGAAAATGTGTTTGTTTGTAATAGTGATGTAACGAATATTCGCATTCGCATTCGCGAATATTCGCATCATTTTTCCATATTCGCATTCGCAAAATTTATGCGAATGTTTTGCGAATATTGAACTACACCAGAAGAAATTAAAAATAACACTGCGTTACACGATTTTGGTACCCGCTTAACTGTTGGATGCACGTTGGATGCAATGAATAGGTATGTAACAAGTCATAGATAAAAAGTACCAAACATAATATTATAATACCAAACATTATGTGGCATCAATGATGCAATAAATAGGTAGATTGAGCGTCGCCCTACAATGAAGACAAAAAAAACACGGCAACAATATCAAGCATGTGTGCGTGCAGGCGATGTTTTTCACGTTCGTCTAGTGTCTATGTTGCGTGATCAATGATACCAGTTACTAAAATTTTCCCATAAATCACACATTAAACTTAATTTATGGAGTGGTTATTTTCATGAATAAATAAAAAACCCTACTTAATTTAATTACAGTTGTTTATGTTAATGTTGTAATAAACCAGCTAAGTTAATTAAATTAATATTTTTTACGCAGTTTGTAGTTGGAAAGGAGACGGTCCAAAATTGTATGGAGTCTGGGCCTGGTTTTGTACCAGTGATAAAATAAAATAAAAAAGAAAAGTAAACCATTTTTGACTAATCAAATCCACGAACTCATCTATATTTCAGTGCAAAAATTATTTATTAACTCCACGTGACGCAATTATTCTACATAATGGCGGGCAGCAGACCAGAGGATTCATAATTTTTGACGTATGACGTTAGCTGTCAATATGCCTTCTCTATGCTTGAACAATGGCTCGAACTCAGAGTGAAGGACGCCATCTTGCAAGTGTTGCAAGTAGTACCTACCGAATAACTCGAAATTAATTTTATTTTAGCAAGTCATTTATTGCGATTTGTGAATTTATTATATTTTTAATGAACTTTCTGTATTTTTTGGTTTTTCATGGTTTAGTGTACAAGATCAGGCCCAAAATGGACCATCTCCTTTTCTAAAATTGTAAAGTTACCGTCTCAGATTAAGGTGAAAATTTGAAGGGAGGACGGGTTCTACACTCTCATTCGTCCCCCCAAACTAAATATTGCTCTCATAAAGTACTTACTTTTTTAAAATTATTTTTCTAAATCTCTAAAAATTTTAAGGTTATGTGGTCTCATTGGTTAATGTGTAAGCGCTCGAAGTCTTAAGTGTATGTATATGTGTGTGTGGACGTGTGTGTGTGTGTGTGTTTTAAACTACATTATAAAAAATAAATAACTTAAGTAGATCTAATTTGATTTTTGGGCCTAATTTTGAATCGTGACATCTCCGGCGCTGCGGAAGATGCAGCCAAACAGGCAAACAGGACTAACAATAGCGAAAAAGTAATTTGGGGGGAAAGTTGGGGGAGTCACCAACCTCTCCTCCAAAAAATTTCAGCTTAATTTGAGGTAGTCACTTTATAATTTTTGGAAACTTGATTTTTTTATAATAAAAAAAGTATGCATTTCCTAGATTTAAAAATGGTGGGGGGAAAATGTGAGCGTCAGCCCCCTCCCCCCCTCAAATTTTTACCTTAATTTGAGGTGGTAACTTAATTAAAGAAGATTATTTACGTTACCTATCTAATTTAATAAAAAAATTACTTGGAAAGTTAATTACATGCATATCATTAAAAAAAACTTCAATAAATAAAGGAGATGGTCCATTTTGGGCCTGATCTTGTACACTAAACCATGAAAAACCAAAAAATACAGAAAGTTCATTAAAAATATAATAAATTCACAAATCGCAATAAATGACTTGCTAAAATAAAATTAATTTCGAGTTATTCGGTAGGTACTACTTGCAACACTTGCAAGATGGCGTCCTTCACTCTGAGTTCGAGCCATTGTTCAAGCATAGAGAAGGCATATTGACAGCTAACGTCATACGTCAAAAATTATGAATCCTCTGGTCTGCTGCCCGCCATTATGTAGAATAATTTCGTCACGTGGAGTTAATAAATATTTTTTGCAATGAAATAAAGATGAGTTCGTGGATTTGATTAGTCAAAAATGGTTTATTTTTCTTTTTTATCTTATTTTATCACTGGTACAAAACCAGGCCCAGACTACATACAATTTTGGATCGTCTCCTTTTCACATTACTCTTGTACCTTTAAAAGTGGTTTATTCGACCCAATGCAAAAATAATCATTAAAATGGGCTCATAAACATACGAATATTAATGTTATATTATTATAAATAAACACAAACGTATTGGTAAACACCACCTTTCTTTAATCGATTTATAAAAGTACATGAACTAAATAATATACACGTAACCATAAACCAATTTATATACCCACAAAAATGATGTTAAGTCGGGAGCATAAAAATAGAAACTAGCAACACTGACAAAAAAATGACGTAATTTGGTTACAATAAAAATCAAAATTGAAAATTAATTAAAAATATGTTTATTGGTTACTTGCCTATGATATGTTATGTTTTTTGAGCTTTTTACCCTTCCTTTATAATTCCGGCACAGTTTAATAGCACATTTCGTCATGTTATCCCTCTTATTTGTTTATTTAAATTGCGCGCGTAATACGTAGTGACACGAAAGCGGCGCGATCGGCACTAATTGGCGGGAAAGTACTTCTGCGCCAATAGTTGGCGCAGCTTTTTTGACAGGTCTTCGCGGATTCGATTATCCATCTAGATACTTATACATCAATGTGTGGCATCATCACGTCTAGTTTTCGAGGTATACATCAATATTATTTCAACTACCCTCACTTTGGACGCTTAAGAAGCAGAATTAAACATTTTTGATGTTTTTCGATTCATAATAGTTTTTTATGGTATTGTTTTGTTTACAAATTATTTATTTATGATAATGTAGACATATTTATTCATATAAAAAAATTCTTTATTAATACTGGACTAAGTGCACGACAAACCTGCTTAAATGCACCAAAGAAGTTTTTTCACGTTCTCGGCCACTATATTGTGAAATGACAACAAAAATGTCTACGTAAAAGTAAGAAGTATACAATGTGTCTGGTCACCAGTGTCGGAGATTTAATGGGGATGAAATATGGTATTTTATATCGACAAATCACTATCCAAATTCTCTCTTGCCCCCATTGAGATATTATGTACTAAAGTACTCAATGCTTGCCCCCTCCTCTATGGAGGCCGAAAGATGTCTCATTTGAAAGCTAACAGTGTAGGTACAACTGATGATATATTTTTTTATTTAATATCTTTTTCGTAGAAGGACAAAAAAGGATTTAAAAAACAAAATTCAATATTTTTTCATTGATATTTTAGTTTAGTTCCTTTGACATGAAAACTAACCCGTCAAAGTACTTTTTTGTTGTCTTGTCATAATACAGGATATCACCTTAATAATAAACATTACATCAACGCCATAAGTAAGAGTTTAGAAGTTGATTTCTACATGCAGAACCGATTATTAGACCAGTGCCGAAGCCGTTAAAATTGGTCAAAAGTAAAAAAAAATAGTAGGTAACTGGATGTAATCTATTGAGAAAGGAAGAAAACATGACAAAAATAAAAGGAAAAATAATTTACGGAGTATCTGAGGTCGGGAAGAGGTTGAGGGGGGTTTAAGGGTAAAAAACCGTTTATTCCCACTTGTCCTGTTGAGTAGTCCTGTTAACAGGACAAGTGGGAATTTTTTTCCCACTTGTCCTGTTAACAGGACTACTCAACAGGACAAGTGGGAATAAACGGTTTTTTACCCTTTACGGTTTTTACGGTTTAAAAAATTCCCACTTGTCCTGTTCACAAGATTAGTGAGAAAAAATATCCACAAGTCCTGTGAATATGAGTAACAGGACTGGTGGGGAAAAATCCCACTAGCTCTGTGTCACTTATAAGTTTATTAAGTACCTGACCGGGAAAACGTTGTTCTACACCTATTTTTTTTGTTTTAGATTAGGTATCTCTGTGGGTCGATGTTGAAGTCGGTCCCTTTTTTTGTAAAAATAATTTTTAAACAATTAAAATATTTTCATCTTTTGAACTGCGTTTTATTGGTAAAATATTTGACTTAACCTGACAACAATATGATTCAGAAAGAAATAAAGAAAACATTTATTCTGAGTACAATACCCGAAAAGGGTTAGACTCGGTGCGACGGGTGATTCCTCGTGGTCCAACTATTTAGTCCAACTATGACGTCACAGTTGGACCACGAGGAATAGGTCGTCCTCGTGGTCCACCTGCCAAATTAAGTGATTTGACAGCTGTCATCCGAAATGTAGGTCTCAACCAGACCCGTTGCCGGGATATCTCGGTTCGAAGTTTGACAGCTGTCATCCGAAATGTAGGTCTCAACCAGACCTACAACTTTCCCAAAGACACCAGTGCTCCAGGAGCAGCCGTTGCCGGGATATCTCGGTTCGAAGTTTGACAGCTGTCATTGGAAATGTAGGTCTTGACGAGACCTACAACTTTCCCAAAGACACCTGTGCTCCAGGAAACTATTTTTAACAAGAAACCTGTTCTTGTAACTGACTGATTAATTAGTTTTCATCATAATCACACACACACCCTAAGTTTTATTTTTGTTGTAAGTATAATGTTATCGTCAATTAGATAGATGCCTTATTATTTTATTCTCTACTATGGAGAAAGCAATGTACAGCGAATTAAAATTAAATAGTTGGACCACGAGGAATCCCCGGTGCGACACGCACCGATTTTCAGTCTAAATCGTGTGTCAAGCATAGTCTTCCAAATAACAGAACAGAACTAGTGGGTTTTTCCCACCATAATATAATACATGACAAGTAGCAATCGGGTGTCAAGCATAGTCTTACACCTAACAGGACAAGTGGGAAAAAAATTCCCACTTGTCCTGTCAACAGGACTACTCAACAGGACAAGTGGGAATAAACGTAAAAAACGGTTTATCACAATTTCCAGAAAAACTACAAGTCCTAAAAAAAATTAAATGGCAAAATTTTAAGTAATTATTACTAAATGAGAAGTGAGCGGGTCTGGTTGGTGATTACGTCAGTAAGCCAATATTTTTTACAACTGTTCGCATTTTCTGCATAATTTTGTCTACTTTTAATTAAATGCATAGGCTTTGCCCGCTTTTTTATGCTGGAACCAAACGCTATTCCGGCGTTTCTCAAATTGAAAATAGATTTATTATCAAGAGTCGGGCATCAAAAATAATGAATTCTAAGCGAGTAAACGCTATTTTGAGATTTCTACCGCCAATCTACTTTCCTTTCTAGTGTGATTTTTTATAAAGTTAAAAATTATAAAAAAGAATTGCTTACGTACCTTATACTTGAACAGCCCTCTAGCGGGGTGAAACTTTAGTCAGTCGAGTTCTAATCAATTAATTAGTTTTCGGAGAAAGATGCAAATGGATCACGCATAGAAAATTAAGTTCAAATAAAAAAACTGAATATTCGCATTCGCATTCGCATTCGCGAATATCGAAATCAGATATTCGCATTCGCATTCGCGAATGTTCAAAAAATGACATTCGTTACATCACTAGTTTGTAACTCTTTCACGTCGCAACATGGCTATTAAATGATATGATATAATTTATGTGTGTAGAGATAGTTGGGAGGGTGGAGAGTGATGTAGGCTACTTTTTATCGCGGAAAAACATCTCATTCTCATGGGAAGATCGATGTTTTGTTAGTTGCTAGATATTTAGTTCCGGATGCTGTTAATAGATGGCGTTAGTAAAATTCATTTGAATGTTCTGAATCACGCTATCAAATACTACATGTATAGTAAAGTCATAGGCAAATGTTATAGCCTAAGTTCCAGTATAACATATACCTAGGCTACTTTTTATCCCGAGAATCCTACGGGAGCGGGACCTACGCGGCTATTACCTACGGGTCCCGAAGCGAAGCGACGGCGGTTCTCTAGTAGAATAATAAAACACTGGTCAACTGACGTGGTCATGTCTGATTAACAAAATTTCCTACACACACAATACACTTAATAATAAGGAACCTAAATGTAAGTATGTCAATCTCTACACTCGACCGGTGTGGTTGACTGTGCTGTGAACAGCAGAGGGATAGATTATTATAGTTACTGTTGTCTGTGCTGTCGCCATATAAAAGAAAACATTAGCGCCCTCATGACAGGTTTTCTATTTTTCTGGTCAAGCAATACTTTTGTATTGGTATAGATAGTGGATACCATCTACGGTGGATACCCATCCGTGATACTCATAGAGAATCAAAGACAAAGAATCAGTGAAATAAAATACCTACCTACCGAATTTTTTTTCGTAAAAAAATATTTTAACAAGCATCATGAACTTTTTCGCCTTTCACTGTTTCATATGATTTATATTTGGAAGAAAAAACAAAATAAACAATACTGAGAACATTGTTTTTTAATTATATATTATTTCATATAAATAAATAGACTTTTGCAATATACATGTTATGTTCGTCTATAATCTATAATAAAGATTTTATATTATACACAAAAACGTGAAAATTTTCAAAGTACATATTACATAGTTACGTACCTACCTAGTAATATCTAGCGTAACATTAAAACCCGATACACCAGGTCTACATTATTGCACGGTTGTGGGTTCACAGGTAGCCACTCCATGAAATATGATTGTAAACTGCTGCTACAAAAATAATAAGTTTAAATCGCAAATAATTACCATTTTCTAAATCGAGCACAATACAATAATTCACAACACAATACAATACTACTTCAAGTAACTTCAAAAGGCATCGAATTAGGCAAATGCACATACTTAGTCCACTTTCGAAATAAAAGAGCAGCGGCGCGCGGAGGATTTTCGGAGCAAAAAATTTTATTGGGCACTTTAAACCTTACGTACAAGACTTAGATGAATGAAATAAGATCCGCATCGTGTTTGGGAGATGCACGGTGTAGCGGAACCCATCCTTTTGCTTTATACTGTATTATGCACAAGGTTGAATAGGTATGCTCAATAATTTTTTGCTCCCAAAAACTGCAGCGCATCTATATTGGGTTCACTAATACACGTTAAATTTGTACTATCACGAAAAATATCGTCTAGAAATAACCTACTAGTAATGTGATATTTATAGAACTATTCTGGTTGATGTTGCGTTACAGTCATATTTCATTTTTGGCGTTAGACAGATACAAACTAACTTCTTAAACATAAAGTACCTATACATATTTTCTCTGTAAGTACCAACGTGAAATAATTTGAAGTGATCTCCCACAGCAGCCATGTATTTTATGTTTTCCCGGGATACGTCGTTGGTGCAACATTTTACACATGAGATCAAAAAGGTACATTACTTCAAAACAATGCTCCTTGAGCATACTATTCTAAACGTCTGACAAACTTTACAATTTACATTAATACAATTTAGTTTTTCAATGTTTACCTTTTTAAATATCTATCATTCAATTATTTTTAAATCGCTTACACATGTAGGTACTACAGATGAGTCTCCATAAAGTATACTTAGAGAAATAAGAAACTAACAACAATGAAAAAATATTTTTTCGGTGAGTTTAATAATAATGACCAGAGCCATGAGAATAACAAGATTTTATATGAATGTCATAGGCCGCTTGATTTTAAAGTTTATTACCGTCAGGGTCGTTCAAAAGCATAAAAAAATTGTTGTTTTTTATTGTTGAGTAAAATCAGTATAATTCCTCTTATTTTCAATTCCAAGTACACTTTATGAATACGAACCTGCAGTTTCCTGGCACGTAATTTTAGTACAGATGTATTTTTGAAAATACAAACTTTCTAAATTTTGAAAATGTTACAAATTGCTTACAATCAGCTTTTGAAACTAGCGAAAGATTGCTATACTAAAATTACGTCTTATTTTTCATAAAATTCCTAATAACTTTTATATATTTATATAAAAACGCTAAGCTAGTGTTAAGCTGATACGTGTGTAGCAATAGGTATAATTATGTTTTTCAGTATGTCACAAGGCGATACAGGTGTTGCAATTAAAGCGAATTTTTAAATAGTACTTAAATTCGACTCGGTCATGGGACCACACATTGGACAACATCTGAAAAGGCAGTGAGATTTATTTTAGGTCAGACTCAAAATTGTCGCTGTTTTGTAGTTCCTACCATAATACCATTTTGAAGAATGATTTTGAAGTTTAGTAACAACCTTTAAATGACGATATTTAGCACTTCTCATTTATTGCAAAAAGTTCCTTGACCAAAATAAATTGAATCTACGTAATAATCGTAAATGTAAAACACTCAATACACCAATAGGCCTTAAATTGTTATTATAAATAACTCATGATTTTAAACCATTGAAACAAGTAACACTTGATGATTTTTATGTAAGGTGATTTTTTATTTATTAAAGTAATAACAAGTCTATAAAAATACAAATAAATTCATTTTCCTAAACTTTTTAATTTGGCTTTAGAAAATATATCGATAGTTTAATATTATTTATATTAAAATTGCACAAATATATACGAATAAACATTGTGACATTACGAGGCTGACGTCAGACGAGACACCACGTTATAGCGCCGCGGCTCCCTTACACAAATAATACAATTTTTGTACACAAAAGATTTTTACTCGTCAGGGGGGAGGGGGGAAGCTACGAATTTGAAGCCTAATTACAACCGAACACGAACCGACGACGAACCTGAACAGGTTCAGGGCCCGTCCCGCGACACCGACAGATCACACCGAAATTTAAAGTTAACTAGCCGAGGGGGAGGGACCTCGGCGCGGACCCGCAGGAAGGGGACGAGCGCCAGGCTGACGGAGCGGCTGGCGGAGCGGGCCGGGCGCGGGTCTCGCGCGGGGCTTACGCTACAAGGCGGTCTTGAGGCGGATCTTCTTGAGGCGCGACGGGGAGGGGTGGGGGAAGGAGCGGCGCTTGGACGCGCCGGCGAGGGCCCCCGCGGGCTCGTCCCAGGCGGCGCCCAGCTCGGACGACGAGGACGAGGCGGCGGCGCGCGGGCGGGCGGCGCGCGGGAAGCTGCGCTTGCTGAGCTTGGGCGCCAGCAGCGCGGCCGCCTCCTCCGCCGCGCGCCGGCCCCCCTTCCCCTTCCCTACTCCCCCCACCTGCGTCTTGCTCGCGTTCGGCTTCCGGATCGCCAGGATGTTGCGCCGCTTCGTCGACAGCGTCTTCGGCTTCGGCTCGTTCTCCGCCAGATACTTGGTCTTCGAGGAAGTCTTGACCGGCTCGTTCGGGGTCTTCTTGGCGAACTTCATGTTCATGTTGATGAGGTCGGGGCCGGAGCGCGGCGCCAGCAGCGGCGGGCTGCGCTTGCGCTCCGAGTCGGTCTTGGCGCCCGCGTACGTGTTCTCCTTGCGCTCGTCCGTCATCTTGCCCTTGGAGCGCGCGTACAGCGGCAGCCGCGTGGGCGACGACGTCTTCGGCCGCAGCCGCGACATCGTCAGCTGAAACGGAACGGGACTCTCAACACGCAATGCTACGTTCGAACTTTGAACGACCGACTACAACAATCCATTCCACCTTTCACACCCTACACCACATTCACACCCGTTAGTTTAGTGCACGTGTTTATGGTGTTACTTGACGGTGACACGGAACAACAAAATTCACTCTGACATTAGTTCTTACCCCGATCGTATTATAAGGCTGGTGTTTTATAGAAGTTTAGGGTGATTTAGCACTGAAAATTAAAAAGGAATGTTACAAACAAAAAGTAATAAAACAAAATATTGCATAGTAAAGAATATGTGGCCAGTGTTGTTAGCACAGTATCTATCGCTGAATGATGTCACTTGTAAAGGATTAGGAAGGTAGTGCACATGTTGTGTTTGTAAAAAATGAAGTTTGAGTGAGTGAGCAAGTATTTTTGTTTATGTTCCAAACATTGTATACAGGTGGACCAACAAAATAAACTTTAAAGACCATTTTATTTAAGCATTTCAATTATTTAATTTTAGCATCAGATAAGTACCTACGTACTGATTTGCTTTTATGGTAAAAGATAGCCGTATGTTGCAATGGACCATTAATGAGTTGAGTTGAGTGGTATGTCATAATGATGCAATGATGTGTAGGTTATATTATTTGCCTCTAATTGTATGTGAGCTTTTAGTTTAATGTGAGTTGTTCATTGAACTTAAATTATATGAGAGTACAATTAATTGCAAATAACTTTTTTATTATTTCATCATAAAATAATATTATTAAATAATTATAGCAATAAATGAAAAAATGTATACTTATGGGGAATTAAAGCGATAAAATTTAGCTGTCCTGTTTAGGGCTCTTTCAATTTATGCATTTCGTGTCGGACGGCTGCAGTGCCGGCTGTGCCGGCTGCAATACGTTTGTCGTACCGCGTACGGCACACGGACGGGCGTTTGTTTTCATACAAAGCGCACGGTGCGGCAGCGGTGCGGGGTCGGAACCGTGAACGTTCGACGAACGGACTGCTGCCGCACCGTGCACTTTGAATGAAAACAAACGACCGTCCGTGTGCCGTACGACAAACGTACCGATTCCGCCCTGCAGTCGTCCGACACAAAGCGCATAAATTGAAAGCACCCTTAGAGTGTGCGAAGAGTTCAGAAGAAATATGCGTGCGTGGTGTAAAAACTGGTTACATACAGCATAACAAATAAATATGTACAAAATAATCTTTAAATCGTCAAAAAAATTCATAATTGCTATTAGCATTTCCTTTAAAAATTCTACATTATACTCGTACCTTTTATAGAAATACTCGGATATCTCTAAAAACATTATTAATCTATATATATTATAAAGTTCTTGCGTTACTGGTGATTGACTGACGGACAACGCACAGCCGAAACTACTGAATGGAAGAAGCTGAAATTTGGCATGTACGTTCCTTGGGGAGTGTAGGGGAGCACTAAGAGAGGATGTTTGGAAATTCCACCCCGAAGGGGGTAAAATAGGTGGGGGGAAGTTTAAAGGAATTCCACGCGGGCGAAGCCTGCGGGCGGAAGCTAGTTTAAAATAAATAATTAATTCGTAGATAAATGTACTTTGTTTTTTATGTTGCACTTAACAATTATATCATCATAAAAAACCGTATAGAATACTTGTTAAATTAACCATAGACACAAAGACACAACCAAGCGCGTACGTTGCTGCGTGCGTGCGTGCGTGCGTACCTGCGGGCGCATCGTGCGCGTGTGCGCGCGCAGCCAGTCGCGCAGCGCGGCCAGGTTGCGGTGCTCGGAGCCGGGGATGCGCGAGTTGGGGTGCTGCCCCGTCAGGTCCAGGATCGACGCGCCCAGCGACTTGCCCACCTGGCAGGTCAACCTTTTTATATTCCGTGCGTACCTCTTGGCGACCGAAACGCTCAAAACGTTCAATTTTCTACAGAAAAAGTATCGTTTCGAGCGTATTAGTCACTTAGTAGAACGCGCCCATAAATACACCAACACAATAAGGTGCCTTCACAAACTGTTTTTTTTATTTATTTATTTGTTGAAAATTGATTAGAACCCCATCTTGGGTGGTAAGCTAACACTTTTATCTTTTAAGATTTAATACTCATAGAGTGTACTGTTGTACAGCTTGTAATATATTTACTGCCAATACGAGTACAATAAAACTGCCGATATACATACAAAAAAATTAATTGTAGGGATGAACAGCAGGAGTAAGGTAGGTCAATTGTGATTGAGTACATCCTATATTGCATTATTAATGGAAAGGGCACAGACTCATAAGAATATCGGAAGATTTTTGAAGAGATTTTACAACAGCCAACTAGCACTTTTGAGAAAACTACAATATATAACACAATTTATAATGACTGGTCGAGCAACCTGCGTGTTTACGTAAATACTTTTTACTTAATGGGAAATGTATTAACAAACCTTCATTGGGTCTATCTCTTCGAAAAAGTCCGAATTCTTAGCGCGTCTTACCTGAAATGGTGTTAATGTATCTGAAAATTGAGTTCTAAGAATAAAAAGGGACCTATTTAAGTGTCAACCTATCCACTGTGTAAAAAATATTCGCAAATCAAGTACTTAAATTGAGTCAGATCCGTACTAAAGTAGTACTTATCATGAGGAGTACCTTTGCGTCGGCGGCCTTGAAGAAGAGTTGAAACTCCTTACCTACAACTTATACTCATTAAGAATAAGATTAAAATTACCTAGCATAACTGAATACCTACCTATCTTGAATGTAATTTTTCGATCGATATAATATGGATATAATAATTATTTGCTCACTTATTAGCACATATCAGATGCCCCGAAATAATATGTACATTTATTTATACTTTATTTATTTGACGTAACATACCATACGTACAGTGCGTCCGTAGTGCGGACGTGCGAGTGTTTACTTACTTCCCTGGTCGTCAAATTGCGGTCCGCGGCCGATATCTTTAAGCGACGGCATTGCAATCAAAACGTTAATGCACGCGAACGCTAATAAGGATATCGGTGGCCTTGATTGTCTAAAGGTATAAAGGGTGCTCACGTTCGGCCTTAGGCCAGAAAAGTGTAACGATTGTAAGTTTACCTCCTCAAATATATGCGGCGTGTATTTAGGCGGCGCGGGCGGCGCGGCCTGGTGCGGCGGCGGCGGCGGCGCGTCGCGCAGCGGCGGCGGCAGCACGTTGACCAGCCGGCCCGTGTTGTAGTTGCACTCCAGCGTGTACGAGCGCACCAGCCCCGTGGCCTTCAGCACCGCCACGCGGCCCGAGCCCTCGCGCGACATGCCGTCGCGACGGTCCCTGGACAATGCCCCGGTTAGAGTTGACTTGCGCTGTGCTTGATGAGTAATTGGGCGAAATGCGCATGCAGATTGAGTAGGGGGTATTTTTCAGCTCCCTTTGGAAAAAAGTTCCACTATATAGTGGTCATGAAATTGCCACTTCCAGTAAAAACAAATTTATTACCTGTTGTGCTCACAGTCAGTTTAGCTGGTAAGCAAAATTTACGCGAATCCATAATGTACATTAATCTCAACCCGGCATTTGCCAGGGATGTAATTGAAACGAATTCAAAATTTAACGTGACTGCAGCATAGATATGTGAGTCAAAGCTATCATAGTGGAATACCACTTCTATTGATGAGAATTAAGGTCCACTACGCAATTGGTCTATATAGGCAAATCATAGACTTTTAGATTAATTTATCTGTGCGTGCGACTCACTTGAGGTACATGTTCCGCTCGGTGAAGTTGCAGGAGGAGAAGTGGAAGTGCAGGTTGTTGAGCGACATGATACGCGGCAGCAGCATGCACTCCACGCAGCGCTCCACGTCCTCGAAGTGATTGCCGTACATGAAGATACCTGCACGCACACAAACACACACGCATACACGTGTTATACGGCTCGCATACTGATTAGTACGTGGTCACCACACTGGGGTCACCATTTCGTAGCGAATAAGAAAAAAGGATTGACTCTTCAACACCCTTGTTCTGTCGTTAACACTGTAACTACAGCTGGCATACCGGTTAGTACGTGGTCACCACACAAGGGTGTGGTATGTAATGCAAGGTGCTATATATAATGTAATATATGTCTAAAATGAAGATGAATAATAAAGATGTGCTGAACCCGAACGGTCGTTTTACTCTGCACCTTATAAGGGTCACCAATTCGTTTCGAAATATGTATTGTAAAGACCCGAACTCTTAAAAACGCTTGTTTCGATATTAGAGAGCGTATAAGGGTCTTTTTATGTTAATTCACATTGGAAATGGTATCAGGTTCTTTAAGTTGAAGGCAGGAGGTCGCTAAGAAAGCTGATAAGCTTTACTTCGTCGAATTCTCACCCATTGTAGTGACAATTCAATGAGTGTGCCGAGATTCTAATATGTTTAACCCAATTTTTTTGTCGTGTAATTATTTCGCAACTAATTAAATCTTTTTGTCACTAAATTAAAAAATAACGCCTTCACCGCCCCTTCTCACACAATGTAAGAAAGTATGACGTAGTACATTATATGGATGACACCTTATTGAAAATGGAATTTAAATTACCTTTCTTAGAAGCGTGTCCGTGAAGATCTATATAGAGGTAGAGGCCGGATTCCGCTTCCTTGGGCGGGCGGGGAGGCGCCACGCTGGGCGGAGGAACCGGTTTCTTCTTCACCACTTTATTCACTGCCGATTTTGGCTTATCTTCCTTTATTGGCGATGTTTGTTGCTAAAACGATAAAACCAATCTTTTGTGAAGTTATGTTAAATTAAGTAATATTATAATGTTGTGCTCCTCTTTTTTAACGGAAATCATTCAGTCATGACAAGTCTTTGAAATACATAAATCAAACAATTAACTTTTTACAAAAAAAAAAAACAAATTTCAACATCGACATCTGGAGACAACTCAAAAACTACTATCGGATGTCGCTCAAATTTAATTGGAATCTACCAAACGAACAAGCACCAGCTTTTATGCAACCAATTCTTCAAGAATATTGGATAGCCTAACAGCCTTATATGTTGAAGTATATGGCTCAATATAGAAAGTATATGGCTTATATAGCTCACCCTGGGCGTGTGAGTGTCGGTCTGCGCGTGCGCGGGGCGGTGCGCGTCGCCGCTGTCGCCGCCCGCGCTCTGCACCGACGTCGTCTCCGCCACCGGCTGCTGCTAATATTATTAATAAATATTATTATATTACTGCTACTTCCACCCAGACTGGCCCACTAGTGAACGCGGGTCTCGCCTGATGATTGAGGAGGTCTAGTATACTCCAAATAAATAGTTTCAAATAATAAAACAAAGAAATAGAGTTTCGTACTTGTTCAACGTTATTTTGTTCCTTTAAATAAATATTTGGATTTTGTACAGAACTTGGCACTCATTTAGATCCTTATTCTTTTTGCGGCGAAGCCCACAACCATGCATAATTTTAGTATTGAACTTGGCTCACTTTTTCACATTTATGTTTTTGGTGGGATAAAAACTTACGCTAACAATCTCCTCGTTCACATCCGACAGCGTGTATCTTTTGAAGCAATTCGTACAAAAGTACTCGCTGTCAGCTTCTGCGTCTGCTTCGGTTTCTTGGAGCTGTGACACAATATCAACAGTTCAAATTTTAACATATCACTAACGTTGATGATCCGAGAACAAACATTACCTGTCACCTAAGACTCTGCACCAGGTTGGGATCGAACCCGGGACTTTTCGCTTCATAGGCAAGGCTACTATTGGGACACAGCGAAATGATGACTATGTGAAATTGAATTTTCTTCCCCGCGCTCACCACTAGTCCCGACAGTCGTCATCCTACAGTCGCGATAATAAGCTGTGTATTGTTTTCCGTATAAAGTAAGGCTGAATACTTGTCTAATTATAAAGAGAAATTACATCGGTTACCTCAACCACTTCGGACTTTTATTCAATCGAACACGTAACCAACCAAAACCCCTACAACTCAATTGCTACTATCAACTCCAGGGTGGTTGTCGTATGATTGAAGTTTTCACGAAGCAACGCGTGGGCAGATATTAGTTATACCACAACAAAAATAGACATGGACTTAGGTCTTCATGTGATACCTAGTATATTACTGATACTAATACTAATCTTGACAACCTATTACCTACGAATAGTAATAAAAATACCTGTCGCTCTTGGTCATCGATCTGTTGTCTCTGGTGCTCTCTATATTCGTCTATCGAATGATAAGTTGTTGGATCATCGCGCACCTGTACAATAATAATTATCTACGATTAGAACCAGCTACTTATTAGTGACCTTGGGTATATCGAAAGGTCCCTGGTTCGATACCTGGTCGGTAAAGACATTTATGATTGATAAAAATGTTTGTTCTCGGTTTGCAAAGCATTGAATTATGAGCTTTATTTTGTTTAGGTTCATTTTTGGTCGGATTCTAGATTGTCGTTGATACATGCCGTGAATCACAGGATTCACAGGTGACAAAACTGAATGGATATATTGTTCACTAGGGCAATCCTATCCTTGTAACTTTATACTCCATTTCCTGGAGTGAAATCAGGAATTACGATATTTGTTCACTCATTGATGTTTAAGACTGAACCTATAGTTAACTATTTAAGATTTATACTTGTGATGTCGCAATCGACCAATCCCCCTACCCATCACCCTATAACACGATATCACACATTATCTACCCATCCATAACGAGCCATCAAAACGGAACACCCCTTATCACACAACATGACGTCACATCATACCCGGTCCTGTCCGAGCATGGTGGCGCTGTAGCCGGGCACCATGGCGTTGACCAATCCCCCCTTCCCAGCACCCCACCACACATTGTTAACCCACTCCTCAACGAGGCATTAAATGGATCACCCCTTATCGCATATGACGTCACATTACCCGGTCCTGTCCGAGAATCGTAGCGCTGTAGCCGGGCACCATGGCGTTGACCAATCCCCCTTCCCAGCGCCCTATCACACGATGCCCCACATTATTTACCCATCCATAATAAGCCAACAAAACGAATCACCCCTTAGGCCGCGGCCTCGAATTTTGCGGGCAGCGGGGCGGCGGCGGCGGCGGCGCGGGCAACGCAGGCTAGTTCTCGAAACTCGCGGCGGCGCTATAGCGGCGTAGTGTTGTGTCGCTGAGATATTTGTTTCATTCGCGAACGAAATGTCTGAACAACGGAGACAAAATCTTTTCGATTCAAATTTATTTCTTACACTCGTTTTATTGTGGGCAAATGAAGAAGTGAATACCTACTATAGGACAAGAAAAATAAAAGGCGAGTTTTATCGAAATCGTGAAGAACAGAGACAATGTCCCGACAAATAAATAACAAAGTAATAATTAGATTAATTATCAAAATACCTAACTCCAAAGTAATCAATATAATCTTAAAACATTTACAATTTCAGTTAAAAGAGAAAGTAAAAGTATTAAAAATTGTAAAATAACATAAAATAACAAGTCATAAAGAAAGGCAAGTATATTAAAGGAAGTGAACAAGGAAGAAGATAAAGAGGATAAAGATGACAGACAAGGAGTAAAGAAGTAAATAAAGTAATATAACGTATACGAAACCTAATTAAATTGCACAACACTACAATGCGATTGCGCGGGCTGTCACCGTGTGCGTTACCCTAGCAAGAACAGCGAGAGGGATACGAACTATCAAAATAAAATATTATTATAATTATAGCTATAATTAAAATATTATTTTCACTATTAATTGCTACCTAATTGCTTCCTAAAAACCTAGTAGTCTGGATTCCGTAGCTTTTAAGGATAAATAGTCATTAACAAAAACCGTTTACGAAACTCTGAACACCCTGATTTTATTATTGCAGAAGAAAAAAGTTATTCAAAACAAACTACATTCAAAATAAGTAAGAATATATATATTAAAAATCTTGAAAAATATAAATTTAACAATTATACTTCTTTATCTAAAGCTCGAAATTCATGTTAGTGCAAGTATAATTTAAAGTTTAAGTGTTTTAGTATACAAACAGCGCTTCAAATATACGTCGTCACTAAGCGTCACATCGTTCACACAATATACCTAACCTGAGACTGATTTAAGTCATAGAATATACAATGCTCAGATTATAGAACCAAAAGGCAGATATAAAATTCGCAAAGAAAAGCAACGAATGATGTGAAGTCGCTTTTTCACTTTGTGTGCATGACAACCTTAATATCAACTAGCGGTGCACCGTATGGATACGTAATTCTTTTTGTGTAAGGTTGCCAAATGAAAAGTCATAATGTCCCGCAATTTTGTAAATATTGTTCGTCATATTTTCAACGCGACGTATTTTTTTTAGAATTATTAATACACACTTACGTGCTTCAAGATTGAGTTTCTTTTATTATTTTTTACTTTTTAAATGTAATTTCTTGTGTCGGGGGTTTTTTAAATTTTTAATTAAATTTTTTATTTTATACTTTTTATTGATAAGAATATTCTCGATTAATTCATAAATATTCTCTTACTGTGCGCTTTCATTTCAGACCCCACACGAGTATATTTGCATACAAACGGCTATTCTTCCCCACTTTCACCCCCCACAACTTTTAAACGGCTCAACTGATTTTCATCAAACATATTTTACAACATGCACCCGTAAGTTCCCTTTAATACAAAAAAAAACTAAATTGATATCGCTTTATGATATCGATTCAACCGTTCGGGAGCTATGATGCCATAAGGAGACAGAGTGAACATTCTTCCCCACTTTCAACCCCAACAACTTCTAAACGGCTCAACCGCTTTTCATCAAACATATCTAAAAACACGCGCCTATAAGTCCCCTTTAATACAAAAAAACTAAATTACTTACTTACTAGTATCCCTTTATACGAGTACATTGAGCGTACGGTATAGAGTACTATAGAGTATCGTAGTCGATATCAAGTCTTAAATTTTAAATGGAAAGTTATCTGTGATTTTGATTATACACGGTATAAATAAAAGAACTTTTTGTGTTCGAATATACTTAGGATTTTTTTTCTAAATCTACATCAACGTTAAATATGAGCAGACCCGCCATTCTGACGCACACGACGCGAGAGCGGTCACCGCTTGACGTTGTCAACCACCGCTCGTTACCCGCTCCTACACCGCCGCCGCGCCGCAGTTTTCGAGGGTCGGTCCATTTGATAACATGCAAAACATCTTGCGCGCCCGCGCCGCCGCCGCCGCCGCGCCGCTGCCCGCAAAATTCGAGGCCGCGGCCTTATTACACAACATGACGTCATATCATTACCCGGTCCTATCCGAGCAGCGTGTCAGTATATAAATAACTAATAATGACGTCACATTACCCGGTCCTGTCCGAGCATGGTGGCGCTGTAGCCGGGCACCATGGCGGCGATGCCGGGCATGGAGCGCTCGAGCGCGCGCACGGCGCGCCGGCACGCCGCGCACCAGCCGATGCGCACTCGTGACGTCACGTCCGCGCCGCCCGCGCTGTCGCTGTGGACGCGCCCGTTGTTTTAGCACCAGACGTGTAATAACAGTGTTATGAGTTTGTCGTTTCTGTCGGTCTATCTATGTTGTTTCTGTGTCTATTTGCCCTTCTAGCATGTATATTGCATTTTTTGGTGGTGTGAAAAGTTACGTGATCTTCAGATACCTCAAACTTATAACTTCCCTTTGTTTGCCATGAGGTTTAAAAATGAAGTTTATTAATAATTAAATCGTAGCTCCAAAAGTAATAGTCCAGTAAGGTATTTTTTTGTTTGAAAAGTGACATGATCTATAGACACACATAGACACGTAAAACTTATAACACCCTCCTGTTTGCATCTTGTCTAAACATGGAATTTACTGATCATCAGAATTTCTACTATAATTAAACTCTTTTACCAAAGGAATATTTGGGATCCTTACGGCATGAACATGATGATTCTCTGAAAAGGAATATTCCCTCCTACTTTAAGTATACTTCATTTGTACATCAGAACATTAACTCACCCGGCAACAGACGAAGACGATTCCATAAGCAAACTGATGCTGTTCTTGAGCGTCTCCCGCAGGGGCCGCAGCGGGTTGCCGCCGTGCAGGCTGAGCTCCTCGCTGGTGCTGAGGTGCACTGTAGAGCCCAGACACGAGCGCAGCAGCGCGCCGTCTAGTAGCGAGCCGCTCTCCGCGTTGCTATTGGACCCTCTGGGGGACGTGTTGGTGTGCGACGGCGCTTCTTGTAGCTTCATGTCGTAAACCTTGGATGTTAAATGAATATAGTTTAACCTTTGTGATTTATTGTAACGTGTATTCTTCAGTATCTTCAAAATCTTTGACATTTTATTTAGAGTTACTGTATTAAAGTGATGAACCAATAAATTGATTGAAAATGTAATTAGTACTAATTATAATCCAATTACTAATTAAGAAACAAACTTTTTGTAACAATTTAAATTTAAAAAATAAAATGTATAGGCGATTACAATTAGTTTCGAAATGAAGAGAAATAGGTACCCAGTGGTTTTCCATGACTGCTGATATTGATTTTAGTATTTTACATGACATTAAAATAAGCTTTAGATAAAACTTAATGAGAAAACGATAAGTAAGCTCTTATTAATAAGCTCGTTGGAAATATTAAATTCATAATCGATAAATGTTTATCTATGTTACGCGTTAATTAAACAATAATGAGCCCTTATATCAACAATCAACATGGTATATAAAACATAGTTATTCCATTAAAGTTGATGTTGTTTATAATGTTTAGTGCGCTAGGTAAATAGAAATCATTAATCCTTACTAATATTATAAATGTGAAAGTGTGTTTGTTTGTTTGTTTGTTTGTTTGTTTGTTTGTTTGTTTGTGACGCTTTCACGTCGCAACAAAGCTATTATATGGTAAGGTTTATGTGTGTGGGGATAGTTAGGAGGGTGGAGAGTGACGTAGGCTACTTTTTACCGCGGAAAAACATCCCATTCCCATGGGAAGATCGATGTTTTGTTAGTTGCTAGATATTTATTTTCGGAGTTGTCAATAGATGGCGTTAATAAAATTCATTTGCAAGTTCTGAATTACGCTATCAAATACTACATGTAATTTACTTCAGTCAAATGTAATAGGCTACTTTAGCTCTGCCTCGAAAACTCCCCGCTCCGGCTGTATTCAGTGTACCGCCCGCCCGCATTCAGTGTACCGCCCGCCCGCTGGCACTATCCTGTTGGCTGATGTCCGCATGTTGCTGGACTCGCCGACACCGGTGGTGGGCGCGGGCGACTGGAACTGCAAGCATCCGGGGTGGAATAGCCTAGCTGCCAACAGAAGTGGAAGGCTACTTTTTGATGCCGCTGAACAGCACGGCTACACTGTCGAGGGTGTTGCACACCGTTACCGCGGCTCTGAATAAGAGAGAACGCGTGTGTGCAGTATTCCTCGACATGGAAAAGGCGTTCGACCATGTTTGGCACGACGGCTTTCTCTACAAGATCTCGCAGTCGTCGGCGCCCCGGAGTGCCGTTAAGGTGATCTCCAGTTTCCTCGAAAATAGAAGCTTCAGAGTAGTGGTTGAAGACGCCGTATCCACCGAGCGTCCGATCGCAGCCGGCGTCCCGCAAGGGATTTGCCTGTCCCCGGTCTGCTACGCCTGATACACCGACGACATCCCGGCGGCAGGGGGGCGTCGCTTGCCCTGTATGCCGATGACGTGGCGTACATCACCACGTCGCTGAATAGAACCCACGCCATCGTCAAGATGCAGCGTGCGCTTGATGCCCTCCCCGAATGGCTCGCCGCATGGAGACTGTCAGTGAATGTCGGGAAGACGCAGGCCGTGAACATAGGAGGATACCTCAACAGGCGGGACCCTACTCTGGAGCTTCACGGACAAGATATCCAATGGGCCCCACAGGCCAAATACCGGGGGGCAAAATCGACGGAAGACTTTCGATGAAGCCACAGGTTATGAAAGCCGTCGCGAATTCCAGAAGCGCGATGGCAGAAACCAGTGCTCTCCTCGAGCCTCCCTCTCGGACTGAAGCTCGGGGTCTACAAGACCTACATCAGATCCCGCCTCACGTACGCGGCACCGGCTCGTGGTACGTGCCAGCCGGTGGTACGGCCGGTGGTACGTGCTCGCCAGCGAACCGCAGCGCAAGAGGATGCGCGCGGTTCAGGCGATTGCGCTCCGCCGGCTGACTGGTGCGCCGAGGTACGTCAGGAACGCCGTCATCCAGAGGGACCTTCGAGTCGAGAGCCTGGACGACTTCATCGAGAGATTGGCACGCAACATGTTCGGGCGTGTCGACGCGTCGCGGTTCCCGCATCTGCAGGACCTGGTGCCGCTCCACACCCGTCCACCGGACCGCTGGGCCTTCCCGCGCGACTTGCTGGTTGCGCGGGACGGAGCTAGCACTGACTGATACTGGGGCTTCGTAAGTCGTCGCCCGGCGCTGATCGGCTCCTGCTGGGCTTCCCACCAGCGGGATTCACCCGGAAGGGCCTCGATCGCCTGGGCGGCGCGAAGATGAACCCCATCCCGTTTAAGACTCTGTGGCCTGTAAAAAGGCCACCACTCACCGGACTTGACCTATTGGTTAACCACAGATGGATAACCAAGGGCCTTAGGGCCCAACCCAAGGACCGGCCCGTTTCAACGGGCCGCGAGAGACACCCCCAAAGGGGAACTAACTGTCCCGAGGGCTCCACACACCTCAGACAGGGTGGAGTGAAGAGAGCGAGTAGTAGGCTACTTTTTAGCCTAAATTCCTACGGGAGCGAGACCTACGCGGCTGTTACCTACGGGTCCCGAAGCGAAGCGCGGGCGGTTCTCTAGTTATTTAATATTGTATTGTTGCCTTGTTTGAATACCTTACCTTTAATGAATTTTAAT
Organism: Hesperia comma; assembly: GCA_905404135.1. Taxonomy (NCBI): domain Eukaryota; kingdom Metazoa; phylum Arthropoda; class Insecta; order Lepidoptera; family Hesperiidae; genus Hesperia; species Hesperia comma. The sequence goes on along the minus strand of FR990021.1, from coordinate 4,020,024 downwards.
CATACATAGTTTCTATAATTTTGATATTTTAAAACATAAATTTCTTTTTACTTTTTTTGTTAAACCTGTGTATGTCATAACTAATTAACTGGTAAGACTTTGATCACATAGATTTGATAAAAAAAAACTTGATGTAATGTACAATCAATGTCACGAACTTTCGAATGTAAACATATTGTTGCACGTTTATTTATCAGTCCTCCACTGCTGGACATAATGTCTCCCCTAATTGGCGCCAACTTGTACGTACCGAGGCTTATTTGTTGCACCTGAGAGCACCCACAAGGATATTTAACCCTTACCTGTTCCGCCAGATTGGCCGCTTCGCCAGTCAGAGATTTTAGGTCCCTCTTGGTATTGTCCACGGATGGCTGCTTTATAGTTGAAGAGGATTTGTTCACCGATAACCCTTTCGCCGACTTCTCACGTTTGAACGGTGACGTCGAAGCACTATTCTTTTTCGTTTCCATCTATAAACAAGTAATAAGAATGAGCTAGAGCTGTCGAAATCGGAAATATGGAAGTAAAAATATTTCAATTTTTAATAAATAAATCTACATCAATCTTTTTCCCACCTCGACACTTTCGCTAATATTTTGTATGCTACGCGATGTGAAACTTTTGCTATCGTCACAAATAGGGTCTTCCTCTTTTTCGCTGCCAAAGTGATAATACCTGAAAAAAATACAATTGAAATGGATTTAATACTTTGTTATTAAGAATTCCAGTGGCCAATTGGAATGGTCACAAAACACAGGTAGATATTATTTATAAGCGCTGTAGATAATCCTTCATCAACGGATACTAAAACCATTTGTAACGGTTATAATAAAATAAAAACCTTCCTATAACCAAATTCAAAATACATAATTAAAAAGTAAAACCTTTTTTTATTTGACTTTATTTACTTTATATTAACTGGACACCCTCAATAAACAGTAACCCCAATAGCATACACAAGTCAATTAAGTACCTAATAAGAGCCCTTGAGGCGTACACCGACGGATGGTACGTCAGCGAGGGGTTGAGATACACGCGGTTGAGATTAACCCCCCGCGTGTCGGTGCGGTAGTGGCCGCGCGCCACGCCGTCCGGGTTCAGGAACGGGATCATCTTGAACACGTAGTACTTGCGCAGGTGGATCGCGATCGGATCGTTCCGAGTCAGCAGCAGATTCAAGAATCCGTTGAACACGAAACTGGAAGGGGTTTCGCCCGGGTGCACGCGCGCTGATATGAATATTACCTGGGAATTAATTAGGAAAATTTTATTTTAGGTCATTTTCTCTCATCATCAGAAAAAGAGGATTCGTGGTGGAAACATTTTATTATTAAACTAGAAAATCTTTATTAAGATGTTGCTTTTGTAGTTGTAGTAAAATTCATAATTTAGATGCTAATGCACCAATTACTGATGTCAATAAGTGACTGACAAAATTAAATTTTTTCAAAATTTCTCTTTTGCTATTTACATAAAGAAATAATTAGAAAGTGACAACGGACTGTGTCGCGCAATACATTACGTAATCTTCCATAAATTTATGCAATTATCTATTTTATTAAAAAAGTATAAGAGCATTTAAAAGTAAGTTTTACCTTTTTATTTTGAAACTTAAAAGGCCTTTCCTGATTGTCTGGAAACAGGTTCTTCAGCCGATCCTCTCTCTCATTGGTAATGCCGTGATGGGAGGTTATAGTTAACAGGTCTACCCGCCGCCCTGAGATAATGAGTTTGGATATTACAATGAAATAATGCATTGTATATAAATAACCACATGAATTAACGGTATTTTGAATCATAAATTAATATTGATACTGTGAACCAAAATAAAGCAAGTTTATTGTTTAAGATTTATTTTTCATTGCAGTTTAGATTATTGTTACTTTTCATATGAAACATGAATATATGTACATCATTGATTGTATTAGTCGTTACTTTTCGGAACTCCGTTATTATAGATTAAATTAATTTTTAATCTGCTTAATGTACATAATTTTATCTGCCACAACAGTCTTAATATATTATACAATCAACAATCAATACTCAAAAATGTAAAAATGGGATTAATTTATTTATTTTTGTTGAAGTTTTTTTTACTATTGAATAGTATTAATCTTACCTTCAAGTGAATAGATGAGACATTCCCTGTAATAGTATATATCATCAGGGGACTGTGGAGGAGGTAGTGGTAGCATTTTTAAATCAATTGAATTGAGTGCTATTTGCAACTCTGCAAAGGAGTATGGGTATGTGAAAGCAAAGAATGTTGTTGCTTTCAGATTATCTGACGTTCTGTATTTAAAACTCAGGGTGAAGGTATTGTCATCCGTCTGTAAAAAAGGAAGAATATGTGTTATATCTAAAGTGACTGATATAAATAAATCAGTTGCTCTTAAGAATACAACCTAATTAAGCTATTTATAAAAATTAAGTTATTTAAGTACCGAGTGAACAGGACGGTCTCTTATCCTCTCCCACTGAGGTTTCCCCGGCAGTGTGCGAGTTACTGGAGCCATCCCTTGGTTATACATTTTGCCTTGTTTGTTTAGGTTTATGAGATTCAACCGCACCTAAAAATTTTATAATTTCATCATCATGTTTATATTTAAATAACTGTAACTTTATACTGCAAAACTCAAAAGCAATCTCTAATAAATAAAAAAGCGTTAAAACTGAATTTGCTGATATTGACATGTATATTATTGATTAAAATAAGAAGTTTTAGCTGGTTCTTAGCTTTAAACATAGTCACATTTTCATGTAATTTAATGCACATAGAGTATACAATTTTCACTTACCAATACATTGGGCTCGCTTGCCTGTACACCAAAATAGAACCAAGTCCGATTTCCATTCTCAAACTCTGTACCTGCACAGTCAGGCCGAGTCCAGAGATTAAACTCATACTCAGGGGTTTCTGTGGCGTTTGTTTTAGGGTTTACAGCAGGAGCTGAAAAAAAATATTTTAAAACTTAAAACTTAAGGGCAAGCTTGAAAATTGTTATTCACAAGGCTTTTTTTACAAAATAGTTTGCAATTTTATGCATAAATTTAAAATGTTTTTAGGTATTTATACATAGGATCCTAGTACCTATTTATTGCCAGGGTAAATCCCTCCTTAGCTTATCTGTGCGATCATAAATTAAAATTTATTTCTGAACCAAGGCAGACTGTTTATTTTATTACTAATACCAGGAACGGCATTGGACTTTGCATATCTTCATCAATGAATGAATGTTTAAAGGAAGTTGGAAGTGGGACTCACCTATAAGCTCCGTCGGCACCCGCTCTACATGTCCGAGGTTTCCCGAGTCAAAGTTATGTATAAAATAAAAACCACCGCACTCTATTATATTATTGTGATCCATAACTAATTTTATTTAGGCTACATTATAGTGATACAAAATCTAAATGTGTCACTCTTGTCACCTTTATGTCCGCTTCTGCTTTACACTTTACAATTTATTTGTCTGATAAAACCTTCGCTTGATATTCATGCTTGCCAATTTTTGAATGACACTCGGAAAAGTCAAAAATAAAAACTGCACTGTTTTTCTAAACAAAATTATGTAATTTTGTTGACATCGATTGACGGATAACAGCTGATTTGTTTTATTGGTGATCTCTTTAAATTTCAAACAGTCTCTAAAAGCACCAAAATAAAGTAAAAACTATTCTTTAAACATGTAATAAATTTATATGCAACGATATTTTAGAACTTCTTTGTATTTATTACAGTCACTTTTTATTTGGAACAGGACATTTAGCCATGATGAAAATTATATTCAAGATGGCTGCTGGCCGTGCTACACAAAGCAATTTTGACAGCCACAGTGCCACAGACGATGACAGCCAGTTGGATGTGAATTGAGCTGCCAGTACGTAAAATCACAAAATTATCTAATTTGTGGTAAAATTATTATGTATCGTTTTTCACATAGTTTTACGTATTGATTTATTTACCGTTAATCGTTAATATAATAACCGTAGCCTTTAAATGAATTGTTTTTTAAATGTTATAATTAACATTAATGAATTAATAAACTTGAGCTTTCAGTTGATACCGGTTACAATATACCGGTAGTCGTTATCGATAGCTGTTTACATACGTAATAAAATAAGAGGCGATTTTCAATATAATATATTTTTGTCCAGTATGTCATACAGGCAAAAGCCAAAATGCTTTTAACTTTGAAGCTCCTTCACTTCTAGGCATATTTTTTATGGATTATGGGAACAAACGATCACGCAGATTCACGCAGCACCGCAGCACCACCTTTTGCTATTGTCTATGACACTACTAAACCCGCCTTCGTGCCGCCTTCGTTTTGCTTCGGGGAGCCAGTCCCTTCAAAAATATCTATAAATTTTAACAAATGATTTTATTCCGATGTCTAAGCTATATTATTGCAAAGTTTCCTGAAAATCCGTTCAGTAGTTTTTGCGTGAAAGAGTAACAAACCCACACACTCACTCACATCCTTACAAACTTTCGCATTTATAATATTAGTAGGAGTAGGAATAACTGCGACCGACCTACGAGTACGAGTAGAAAATGACTCATACAACAAGTACCTAAAAAGACTATACAGTGTTAGGGACAACCAAAGGGACAACCTACCTCGTATGTGGTCGGGGCTAGGATTGTTAGTCCAGATAATAGATGGTGTTAGAATGTTAGTAGGTATTTACTAGCTGTTACCCGTGACTTCTTTCGTACATAGGAGTTTTCCCCGCGTGAATCCCGATCCCGCGGGAACTCCGGGATAAAAAGTAGCCTATCTACCACTGCCTCATCTATCTCCCAGTGATTAGGGTGCACAAGCAGCGATTAATTAAAATTTTATTGATTGATTGATGATTGATTTTAATTAGTGTGAGGACTCTGACAGGGACTGATACAGTTAGCCCTGTTATTGTTGTTAGTAACAATCTACCTAGTTAGTTATTTTTAGCACCTAAGGGTTTTGGTGTTCTAATGAAGTCACTGACGCGTTGCTACCCTTAAGGAGTCTTTAATACTACCTGGAACACAAACTACTTACTAATAAAGCGATTACTTATTATGGCGGTAGAAATTGTACAAAGGTTTGGTTTACCTACATAACTTGCGAATAAAATTAAAACGGTCAAATGCGAGTCGGAGTCGACTAAAAACGATTCCATATTTAACATGAAGTTAAGATTTTCTTCGTTTCATTTTGTAATAAAAAAAATCAGAAATACATAATTATGAGTTACCTACCAATTTTTGGATTTTGCTCTTATTTGTATATAAATTCTAAATTCTTGATATTATAGATTTCATTATTTAAGTTAGGTCAACGGAAGTAACTATATAATTTGAATACCTGTCCAATTTTTAATCAACGCTCCCACCTCGCCTCGAGCGTAAATATGCGACATGAACGGCCGTATTCGGTCGGGTAAACAGTGTAAACACCCGTATCTTTTGGTGGAAGTTGACTTAGAAATTTGATTTTTCTTTGTTAACGGGATTGCTGACGTGATTAAATTGATAGATAGTTTTAGCCGATACCTCCACGCGTTCCAAACCAAAGAATAAGGGTCTTGATTGACGAACAAACGAGTAACAAAGTGGTCATGTAAAATACTTACTATATAGATAGTTATTCTGATGATCAAAAATTGGGTTCGTTGATAGGTACACTATTCAATTTTCTGCAACCTGTACCTACATAGGTATAACCGACTTCGAAAAAATGGAAGTTCTCAATCTGAGTGCTTTTTATTTGTGTTGCTTTTTTCGGGGTAAATCGATTTTGATAACCGGTGCTTGTCGTTTGGTTCCATATAAAGAGCGATATCTGATCATATTAGGGTTAAATAACTCGCTTAGCTCGTGGGGAGAAGAACAGGTTGTTGTATTGTACTTACTGTTGTGACTTCGGTAGTAACTAATATAAGCAGTGTCAGCATCAAACAGTCTAACAGCGCTCTAGCTCTCGAACAGGACGGGCTTGGGTTGGAATTTTGCATGATAATTTATAAGTCATTAGTGTATTAGAAAAAAATTATCACTTGCTTCTTAGAAGTAAATGTCGTGACAAAAGTCTTGCTTGCCATTTGAGTTCTTCATAGTGTCTTCAAAGAGGTGCCAAATCTACCAGTGAGTTGAGGCACGTATCTACTATTGAGGTACTATTAGTACATAGGATCTCAATTATCTACCCTCATATTGAAAGACGAAATGCGAGCCTATCTATGGAATAGTTGTGGATTTTAATGATGAGGGTCCCTTGAATATGCAAAAATTTATTTATTCTTCATAAAATCATAGTTACCAACAACAAGAAAGAAGAATTTCTGATTGTTACCCATGTATTTTATAATAGACTATGCTGTTTTCATTCAAATGATTTATTTACCTATTTAGGTTAATTACAAACAGTACAAAGAAAACATCGTTTTAAATCAAAATTGTATTTTCATCGTCCTTACATCTATAACAATATTAAATAAGCTTAATTAAGTAAGTATACAATATTATAATAGTTTACTTAGGCGTGGCACTTAACTATGGATTATAAAAAATTACATTCCTTATAACTTCCAATAACTTGGCCAATAAATGCCGTCATCACAAACTTATTCGTACAATACGATCTATCAATAATGTCTACATACTTGTGGACTATCGTTCTCCTATTCCCTTGCACAGTATAGTACACTTGCTTCCTACAAATTGTCTTTTGTGAGCACAATTACTGATTGCATTATAGAATCGAAGCAGTAAAGGATGATTCTACGCGAAATGGACGTGATGAGGTGAGAAATTTGGCAACTTTTTTGGCTCGTTTACCAAATTATACATTAAATACGATACAAGTTATTCAAACCAACCTAATATTGAGGACCATACAAAGGTGCACGTATAAAATATATAAACAAAAATATCACAATTCGGGACTACACCTAAGTTACACGACAAGATAACTGTATTTCATTACAAATAAGTATTATTTAAGTCTACGTTGTTATAGGTAAGTATGTAAATTAACGCTTTTAGATCTAAACATATTTTAGGAACAGTAAAACTACTGAGCCGAAATTGTAGGATAATAATAATTGATTCTAACGTACATATGTATAGTATAATGAGTTATCTTGTTATTACAAACATAATAAACTATGGACTAGATGTCAACTAAACGAGCATTGCAAGACGGAAGAAACAAGATTTTAAGTTGAAATTGCTTTCGTGTCAGGAGTGTATGAGCATAGGTGTATACTGTATAGTGTATACTGAGCATCATCAGTCATACAATCAGACGAACACACAACTTTTGAGCCATTTTTATCTCAATGTGAACGTTTACAATATACATACATAATATATACCTATATAACAGAAGTTTGTGTAAATATTCATTTAAATTATAACATTCCCCATTTTAAAAGTAGTGACTTATTAGTAGATGTAAATGCAAATGCAGCTTCTTTGTTGTGATAGTTATTTATAAAACATTGGTTTTTTGATACCTAACAAAATTGTGATGTTAAAATTTCATTGCATAATCCAGGTGTTAGAATTTGGTGAGCGCTAGCGGAAGACGAGTGTTATTGTTGAGCAGATACTAAAGTTTATTAAGAACGGTACTGATATTTGAGTTCATGACAAGCAATCACCTCAATGAATGATAAAATAATTATTAATCACATCATTCCGCACAAACGTTGGAATGCATTTATGGTAGGTGGTAGGACTGGTAGGTACCGCACTGGGAGAATTGATTGATTTCTTGTTATTTATTTCATTCGTGTTTTACTTTCATAAGTCACATAGTATTTTGTACAATTTGTACAAGGCGTCTATAAATTGAATGCACATCTACAATATTAATGAAGAACCTTTATACGTCCATGTGAAGAACCATTAATCCGAAATGATTTAAATCTTTACTTTTCATGTTCTCTGAGCTTTGTAGTCGTGTTGACGTTTAAATTATTGTTGTTATAGTTTAAAGGGTGTATATTTTGCTATACAATACGACATAAGCTAAAACATGAAGAGTAATGGCTGCCTCTCAATGACATAGTTATAGACGCACTGTTATCCACCCGTCGATGAATAAAATTGTAAACACGCTCCAATTTTCACATACCTAAATACGGCATAAACAAACTCAACACTGCAGTTATTCATTATAAAATATTCAACAACGCATTTGTCACATTCTGGCACCGATCACGTAAAATTCAACCAGGTCATTCACGTCAATTTTTGAACATTGTTTATTTATTTAACTAAATATAACATGAGGGTTAGCCCTTGCCCTCGTCGGGTATGGCGATGGACACCGACGGCGGCCGTTGGGCAGTTTTGGGAGCACTGCACAACTCGTCCGTGGTCGTTATTTTGCACTCCACTATTCGATAGTTGCAGGTCGGCGACCCACAGTCGAAGTCCGAATGTGGCACTACGTTCGGAATACAATTGGCTAGGTTCTTCGATTCCTCCTTGAATGGGGGACAGCTGAAAAAACAGAAAATAACAATGTGACATAAATATAAAATTTATTGTGGCACAAACAGCCAAGATTCGAAATCGAATATTTTATTCTTTTCAGATGGGAGATGAACCCATGATTCATTTTGTGTCACTGAGCCAAAGACTAAGTAATGACTACGCGGTCAAATTATACGAAATGAATCGATCGTGCAATGGTATATAACAATTTTATAGGTTTAAGTTGTTTGTCAAAATTTACCACAACTCAGGGTATTTGCGTATTTACAGTGACTTTCTTAATTGCTTCCATGAAGGAAAGGAAAATAGTAAACTTTAGGGTAATATACTCACCTTAACGGCGGCGGGGTTGGTGACCGAGACAGCGGGAAGCTGGCCACTTCTCTCGATATCGCTAAAGACTTGATGGACCCAAACGTCTGCTCCGGGCTTAGCGGAGCTCCTAATACTGATGCCATACCACTGAAACAAAAAATCATTTTAGTTTCATGTTGGGCGTCTGAAACGAAGAGGAAGGAAATGGTCGTTTATTTAGAGTCCCTGGTACGCAACTGAAACACGCCAAATATTCGGCGGGATAGCCAGATGAGAAAAATACGACCCCGTAGCCTAATTTGTAGTTGCTTGCGAAGCGAAGGTTCTGGGGTTCAAGACCCGGCCGGGGCAAATGTGTACGTGACAGATGTTTGTTATTGAGTCTCCTGTGTTGGCTTTTATTTATTCTATTATTTATTATTAAGACACAATGCAGGTGTCAGGGTTAAATTTTCTGTTGAAGCAACAGCCGCCATATACGCATTCGTTTGTTTGTTGGCCGGGCCCAATGAATATTTTCCTTACATAGATTTTTCTAATATTAATAAACATAGTCATGAAGCAAATATAGATAGGAGACGTTGTATGTAGATTTCCTAAGAAAGAACGCGTGACACTTTGCGGGGTGAGGGGGTGTTAGATCCCGCCCACTTCTTCATTTTCCATCTAACGGTCAATAGCAAAACTACTCTCTTCGTTCTATATCGATTTTATTATGTAGTTTAACTATCTCACACTAGATGTCAATAAATCTAATGTCACCATCTATGTAATGTCAAGTAGACAGCACTTCATCCTTTTCTTTGAAAATGTGAACGTCCATAACGCTGTGCACAGGACGTGCGCCGACCGACGGTAGACTGACTTTAGGCCACGCCTATTGTGATGACGTCAGGACCTATTTGAATCACAGTGCACAGTTGCTTAGGCCGTCTCCTCTCTATATTTGCTTCATGAACATAGTCATTCGTATTTATATTGGAAGATTTCTCTTACTAGAGAGTGGGATATGAGCCTAAAAATATATCAAAGAATAGATAGGTATGTACAGCGCCGGATTTAGACCTCGGCGGCCCATAGGCAGAGCGTGTGGTGGAGGCCCTCAAATAGTTTGAATAACATAAACTTTAGGGATTAAAATTACACATTCATATTATAATTACACATATTATATACACATTCATTACCTACTTACGAAAAAGAAACAAGTTTGTACTCTAATACTAAATACACCTGTTGACTTTTGATACTCAACTGTCTATAGCTGGGGAGCCCAAGAGGGGATTCTTGGATTCACTCGAGCGCGTCAGATTAAGGTACAGGAGGTACCTGGCACCCAGTTAAGTAGCTCCACCAAATATGAGCCCCATATATGAGGCCGCGCCTATAGAATAAAGGATCAGATTAGTAAAAAAAAATTGATCATCAGACATTCTCGAGCGCGTCAGATTAAGGTACGGTGAGTTAATTACACGCTAAAAAGTGTGTATTCCACTAATCTGACAATTTGAGAATGACGCAATGAAAGGGGAGGGCTACAAAGTTGTTAAAAAAAAACGCCATCTTGACATTCTCGAGCGTGGCTAATTTTTTATTTATTTTGAAGGAAACGATTCAAGGATAACGAAAAATATATAATCTGACGATTTATAAGAGCCGAAATAACAAAAATTCGTCATTAAAGTTTAATGTTCAAAATCGATAAGTAGAGATAAATCAAAAAGTACCGGTCAGATTTCGCTCAAATTTATACGAAAACATACGACGAGCTTTCGATTAAAAAAAAGGATGAAAGGATGAAAATTTAAATTCTCAGTAAAAAGTTATGAGGTAGCGACCATAAACACACATTATTAAAAATAACTCAAAAACTGCCCATTAGAGGTCGCTCAAATTTATACTGTATCACAAGACACGCACCAGCTTCCGAATAAAATAAGAATTATAAAAATCGGAACACCCAGTCAAAAGTTATGAGGCAACTACCATAAATCCAATACACATTATTATGAATAACTCAAAAACTATCTTCAAGAAACGTCAAATTAAACGAAAGGTTAATCTCACAAGGAGGTTTTTAACCAATCTTCGGGAGAGTTTAAATAGTTTAAACTGGACTTGATCGATTATCTACCGTTGATCTTAAGAAATAATTCGTGACTAAACTCTGAAGCATAGTTTAAACTATGATTGATATTAAGGCCCTTATATTATGTAAATACAAGTATTCTACTTAAAAACATACACTTCTTTATTAGCATGCTATTTCCTGAGCTTTTCTATAAATGAAGTTCAATGATTTAATTGTTTTTTGGCAGATTAGGGAAATCCCTCTAGATAATCGTCAGATTAAGAGACAGCAAGTCTAGGACATAAAGATGAACCATATATATCTTAATCTGACGCGCTTGAGTATTTCAAAATGGCGATTTTTTTTTTGCATATTAGTATAATGGCTGCGAGTTTGGGTCACATCCAAATCGTCAGATTATTGAATTAGAGCTTTTTTTTGGTGCACTTAACACCCCCTTAGAAAATCTGACGCGCTCGATTAAATTATTTTTTTTTTCATTTTCAACCCTTACGTACGATCACCCCCACCATGCAAACGGTCAGATTAACATACATACATTATTAAAAATACGTAGGCCATTGATGGTATCAATATCTGACGCGCTCGAGTATGTCCATGCGGCAGTTTTTTTTTACATATTTAAAGATCTATAGCCGCTTCCCCCACCGATGAAAAGGTATACATTATATAACATTTTTTTCTCCTTATCATCTAACCTTTGCAACCCAATAGGTCTCTATGACGCTCGAGTAAGTACACATTTAGCATCGTCGGCTCCCCTACCACTATACAAAAAACCAGTTCATTCATGTCGAGCGAAGTGCAGTCAAGTGCATACTATGATACTAGTGAGCCCGCGCTAACTATGCGTTCCTGACACATGTCAATTCGTCATGACTAGTGATGTACAATAAATAACATTATAGTACGGGAGGCCATGATGCTGAATGTGGATTTAATCGAGCGTCTTAGAGACCTATTGGGTTGCAAAGCTTAGATGATAAGAAGAAAAAAATGTTATATAATGTATACCTTTTCATCGGTGGGGGAAGCGGCTATAGATCTTTAAATATGTAAAAAAAAAACTGCCACATGGACAACCTCGAGCGCGTCAGATTTTGATACCATCAATGGCCTACGTATTTTTAATAATGTACGTATGTTAATCTGACCGTTTGCATGATGGGGGTGATCGTAGTTAAGGGTTGAAAATGATAAAAAAAAATTATGTGACCCAAACTCGCAGCCATTATACTAATGTGCAAAAAAAATCGCCATTTTGAAATACTCAAGCGCGTCAGATTAAGATATATATTGTTCATCTTTATGTCCTAGACTTGATGTCTCTTAATCTGACGATTATCTAGAGGGATTTCCCTAATCTGCCAAAAAAAAATTAAAACATTGAACTTCATTAATAGAAAAGCTCAGGAAATTGCATGCAAATAAAAAAGTGTATGTTTTTAAGTAGAATACTTGTATTTACACAATATAAGGGCCGTAATATCAATCATAGTTTAAACTATGCTTCAGAGTTTAGTCACGAATTATTTCTTAAGATCAACGGTAGATAATCGATCAAGTCTAGTTTAAACTATTTAAACTCTCCCGAAGGTTGGTTAAAAACCTCCTTGTGAGATTAACCCTTCGTTTAATTTGACGTTTCTCCAAGATAGTTTTTGAGTTATTCATAATAATGTGTATTGGATTTATGGTAGTTGCCTCATAACTTTTGACTGGGTGTTCCGATTTTTATAATTCTTTTTTTATTCGGAAGCTGGTGCTTGTCTTGTGATACTGTATAAATTTGAGTGACCTCTAATGGGCAGTTTTTGAGTTATTTTTAATAATGTGTGTTTATGGTCGCTACCTCATAACTTTTTACTGAGAATTTAAATTTTCATCCTTCCATCCTTTTTTTAATCGAAAGCTCGTCGTATGTTTTCGTATAAATTTGAGCGAAATCTGACGGGTACTTTTTGATTTATCTCTACTTATCGATTTTGAACATTAAAGTTTAATGACGAATTTTTGTTATTTCGGCTCTTATAAATCGTCAGATTATATATTTTTCGTTATCCTTGAATCATTTCCTTCAAAATAAAAAAAAATTTGCCGCGCTCGAGACTGTCAAGATGGCGTTTTTTTAACAACTTTGTAGCGTCATTCTCAAATTGTCAGATTAGTGGAATATACACTTTTTAGCATGTAATTAACTCACCCTACCTTAATCAGACGCGCTCGAGAATGTCTGATGATCAATTTTTTTTTACTAATCTGATCCTTTATTCTTGAGGCGCGGCCTTATATATGGGGCTCATATTTGGTGGAGGTACTTAACTGGGTACAAGGTACCCCCTGTACCTTAATCTGCCGCGCTCGAGTAAATCCAAGAATCCCCTCTTGGGCTCCCTAGCTATTATGCGTTGTAGCAAATAACAATAACAACATGCATTCATTATGCATAATATTTATTTAATTTAAGTATATGTTATTATTTTTATAGGAATTATGTTTCAATATATTCAATAATAATATTCGTTATGTAAATAAAATTTTAAGGAATCAATTAATTGAATTTAATCATAATTTCTGAATGTAATCAAGAGAAAAAAATTAAAATGTTTTATTTATTTATTTTATTTTCATTTGATTCACCTGAGTGATATTATAACACAAATTTTCCTAAGCTATATTTGGGTGTACCTTTATTATAATAATATTATTAACTTTATTGAATACTTAGTACATTAAATAATCTATACTTATAATAAATCTGTAGAGAGGTCAATTCTGTACATTAAATATATTTCCAAAATAACTATCAGGGGGTGATTAGGGATCGATACTGATGCCAAAAATGCAATCAGTAAAATTTTTGTCTGTCTGTCTGTCTGTCTGATGTATAACCGTTATAGAAACAAAAACTACTCGACGGATTTTAACGAAACTTGGTACAATTATTTTTCATACTCCCGCGCTGGTTATAGTATACTTTTCATCACGCTACAATCAATAGGAGCAGAGCAGTGAAGGGAAATGTTGGGGAAACGGGAGAAGTTACTCCATTTTTTAAGCTTCCGTCGCGTGTGCAACCTTAATGGTTAAAGCTACACAGAAATCATGTATGACGGAAATGTTCTCCTTAAAATTATATAAAAAATATTCCACGACAGCATATGTCTACCTTTTATGGTTGACTCACAATAACACGTGTAACTCCCGATAGCTTAGCAGTTCGAAGCTTTCTGATTAAGTATACCTATATTTTATCTACTCTTACGTTTATGACACTTAAGTGGGTGAAATAAAGGGGTGAAGTTTAAACGAAATTCACGCGGGCGAGGCCGCTGGCAAAAGCTAGTATATTATAAAATTATAACGTTTTATTTTATATTTTACCGACATTGTATTAAGATTACAAAAATATTCGATTACAATTGCCTTGTTATTATGTCACATCACTACAAAAACAAAAAGTTGATATGACATGGATATAACCTTGAACGAGCGCCGTTTGACGTGGTTTTCTTTTAAAAGGTATTGTTTTTATATTTGTTATTTAAGTAATTGTAATAATTTTAGCCCAAGATTAATACAATTATTGTAAGTTGGCATAATTATTCGATTTAATGTTTGATTTTAATGTTATCACTCGTTAATAAGGCAATTAAAAGATATTAAAAAATTGTCAATTAATGAGGGTAACCGTTTTTGTGCTCACCAGTTGGCGCCACTGCAGAGGGCGGTCATGCTGTCAAAGCCCGCCCATACATAAACAGTGACAAATGAAATTCAGACAAGCGAAAAGTGACAGACAGACCTCCCTTTTCACTAGCGCCTCTAGCGGAAAATTCACACGCGGTTACCCTCATTGTACGCCAGTTCAAAGTTACATCGCCCAGTCGAATGACAGACTTCAGGAACGCATAGTTAGCGCGGCCAGATGCATACACACGTACCCGTATGCGCGCTTGGGCGGGCGAAGCGGTGGTGGCGATGGCGCGGCGGCAGCACTTTTTCCATAGAGGGAGCGAGACGCCGCTCTAAAGCTTCATAAACGCGTCTCACTCACTTTCTCAATGGGAAAAGTCTTGCCTTTTTGGTAAAAATAATGCGCGCGCCGAGTGACACGCCATTTTCCACTCTTGCTATTGGTTTAGCGCAGCGCGGTAGAATGCGCGAAAGGCGCCATTTGTGTTCATATTTCGTGCGAATACTGTTAACTGTGTAGGGAAGGGGCGCGGGTTAATCAAACGGCGGTTAGGCTGAGACTACTTTATTGGTTCATTTTCCATATCTACCTTCATCATGTTAATAAATATTAAATTACAATTACCTACAATCCCCTTATCAAAAAAAAATAAAAAAAAAATAATGAAACATAATAATAATCAAATTCGGATATTGGAATTTTATTATATGTATTATTATTACATTCTAATACTGCACTAATCTGCACTAATCTTAGTGAGTCTAGAATTAAATTAAATTAAATTAAATATAATATGCCTATCAAAATTTGAATATTGAAAATGATTACTACTTACTAATCTATAGATATAACATAGATTATAGTAGGTACACAATACATTAAAAACATTTAGAATCTCAAATAATATTAAAATACAAATAAAATTAATAATTAGATAAATCGAGTTTCCTGAATTCGCTACACATAATTATCTTAATGTCATGTTAGACTGTAGGTATGTGAGGTAGGTAAATTATTTGATGTTTGATCCAGCCATTATAGTCATCATATTAATTCATTATAGTTAAAGTCTTATTATTATCATATCTTGTCATCTAATCTGCGTCCATTTTATTAAGTATCAGTCAAAATTAAATAAAATATTACAGGTCAAAAAATAATAATAATAATAATTGTCCTATCATATACACAAGTCATATCATATAAACATTCAATAATCAATCAATTCAATAATAATAATTTCACTGTTTATGTCATAATATTGATGATTTAAAATAAAAAATAAAAACAACAAACAAACGTCTCGCACTAACCATATACAATACACACTTATAGTAACATCTTAGTCTCAAAAATCCGTTAAACCCGCGCACCAGACGACGAAAACGAGGCTCAGAAGCCCCATCGATCAGGTGGTCTCACTATCCTGCCATAACGAGTACAATAATAGTTAATATCATTACTAGACGTGTTATTATTTGTTGGACTCCTGGAGCCGACGTTCCCGCACCCGTCTGTGTTCATTGATATATCATCATACCTATGTGTATAGAAATTAACATCGGATCTATTCACTGTGTTTTGTGAGTCATTGATTATGTGTCGCCTATTGCGTCTTAGAATGTTACCGTTGTACATCTTAATTAAATACGAGCGTGGTCCTGCGATCCCAATCACAGTCCCACTGACCCATCGGTTATCTAACCTGACTTTTACTCTGGTGTTGATCGCCAGCTCCTTTAATTCACGTGACCCTCTGTCATAGTAATATTTTTGCTTTTCCTGCCTATCCAATAACTTTTCTCTATGATCCCTTTGTATTTTGTTTACTCTGTTTTTTGACAAGGTTGGTAAAATGCTTCTAAGCTTTCTATTATTAAGCAATTCAGAAGGCGATAGTATGTTTGAGCTAATCGGTGTGTTTAAATATTCTAAAAGACCTAATTCAAAGTCGGACCTACTATACGCTGTTTTTTTCATTATGTTTTTTACAGTTTGTATTGCACGCTCGACTTGTCCATTCGACTGTGGATATCGTGGTGAGGAGGTTATATGTTTAAAACCCCATTCATATGAAAACTGTCTAAATAAGCCACTTGAAAATTCCGGTCCGTTATCTGACATAATAGTTTTGGGAATGCCTTGTCGAATGAATATTAATTTTAATGTTTTTACGACATCACTTGAACATAAAGAATTTAATTCTCCTATTTCAATAAATTTACTAAAATAATCAACTACAAGAAGGTAACATTTGCCGTTAAAATGAAACACATCTACCCCTACTTTGTCCCAAGGGCTGTCTGGCACTTCGTGCGGTAAAAGTGGTTCTTTTGTGTTTTGTTTTTTGTAAGCTAAGCATGCCTGACAATTAGCTAAATAATCTTCTAACTGTGTGTTCATGTTCGGCCAGTACATCACTTCTCGTGCTCTCAGTTTGCACTTTTCTATACCTAGATGACTCGAATGTACTTTTTTCATCATCTGTGGTCGCATACATTTAGGTATTACTGATTTATTTCCTTTCCAGACTATGCCAAAACTAGTTGTAAGTTCATCTCGACAATCCCAATACGGTCTTAATAATATATTTAATTGTTTTTTATTAGTAGGCCAACCCTTTTTAATGATTTTCATTAGCTCTTGTAATTCCGCATCATCTTTCGTAAATTTTTGTATCTCTAAAAAATGCACGTCCGTGAGAGGATTGCTTGAGATGATCGCACACACCTGCGCCTGAGCCTCTAAGTAATCACGCGGGTGAGCATGTGTGTGTGAATCTTCGCTCGGAGCGACCGCGCGCGATAATGTATCAGCTATGTATAAGTTCTTACCCGGCTTATAAACAAGATTGAACGAATAAGGTTGTAAACGCATGAGCATTCGTTGCAATCGCGCAGGTGCATTAGACAATGGTTTATTTATTATACTTACAAGCGGTTTATGATCCGTTTCTATCGTAATATCGGTACGACCGTATATATAGGTATAAAAACGTTCACAAGCAAACACACAAGCATACAATTCTTTTTCAATCTGTGCATAATTTTGTTCCGTTTTCGTTAACGCTTTAGATGCATAACAAACAGGCAAATTATCCTGCAACAAGCAAGCCCCTAATCCATTTTTACTAGCATCGACAGACAACACTATTGGTTTCTCTAGGGAATAATAACGCAAAACTGGAGGATTCAAAATATAATTCTTTATACTTTCAAAACATTTCTCATGATGCTCATTCCAATGCCATTCGGTATCTTTCTTTAATAATTCACGCAATATGGTTGTTTTTTCCGAAAAATTTGGTATAAAATTACTTATATACGTAACGAGACCTAAAAATCTTTCTAGATCTTTTATATTTTGCGGTGTAGGCATATTTTTAATTGCAACAATACGAGATTCATCAGGGCATATCCCTTTGTGAGAAATTTTATGACCTAAGTATTTTATTTCCGTTAATCCAAATTTACATTTTTCTCTATTTAACTTTATATTAATATCGCGGCACCTCTGTAACACGGACCTTAACCGCTCATCATGTTCCTGTCTGGTATTTCCATATACTAACAAGTCATCTATAAAAAGAATTACACCTTCAATATCGTCCATGTGCGCATAGAGTTTTTTATGAAAAACTTCTGACGCCGACGATATACCAAATGGCATTCGCAAAAATTTATACCTACCAAAGGTTGTATTAAATGTACAGAGGTCCGTACTATCTTCATGAATCTTAACTTGCCAGAACGACTGTTTTGCATCTAATGTACTAAAATATTTCGCACCAGATAGTCGAGCAGTAATTTCATCAAACGTTGGCAGCTTAAAATGCTCTCTTTTAATAGCTTTGTTAAGATCACGAGGGTCCAGGCATATTCTTATGTCACCGTTTGGTTTCTTAACAACTGTCATGCTATTAACCCAGTCCGTTGGCCCTTCGACTTTTGTTATTATACCCTGACTTTCCATTTCAGATAATTTAATCTTTATTTGGTCTTTAAGAGCAATTGGTAATTTTCTCGGAGCGTGTATTACCGGCGTAGCATTTTCTTTAAGCTGTATTTTATAATCACCCGGCAAGCAACCCATTCCCTCAAATACATCGGAATAATCTGATAACAAACTACTATACTTTTTATTATCATTTACGACCATAACCCTTTGAATTAAATTTAATTCTTCGCAACTACTTTTCCCCAGTATAGGAGAAGAATTTGCCTCAACAATTACAAATTTTAATATATATATATTACCCTTACACAAAACCTTCAAAAAACATTTACCTAAAACTTTAATCTCAGCACCCGAATAACCCTGTAATTTCAAGGAGGTTCTAGTCAAATCATTTTCTAAAACATTAATGTTTTTTAAAAATTTTCGCGGTAAAACGTTCACATCAGCCCCAGTGTCCAACTTGAATTTAATAATTGAACCGTTAATCTCTAAATTTACTGACCAATCATTACGTGAAACAGTAGATAAATTATTTTTTACCTGATCAGTGGAGTCATCGCACACCTCATATATTTTGCACATTCTCGCATAATGATTCATACGTTTGCATCTCATACACTGTTGTCCATAAGCTGGGCACTCGTATCTCCCATGATTTTTGCCACATTTAGAACATAAGTTGTTAAACTGACGTGATGGTGCAATATTCGCTCGCTGATGTCTCGATGTGGACGGGGCGGACGCCGCCGGTGCCGGCGCAGGTGGCTGCCCCACCCTCTGCCGCCGCGCGCCGCGTCCCGCACTCCCTTTGTTATGTGAATACTGTCGACCTTGACCTACATGATTCACAACAGCTGACTCCTTTTCTTTAACGGCAAAAACGTGATGGGAACTGCTCTCATGTTTAATATTTTCAGCTTGTGCATGCGAAAATTCTGCTAAGGTGCATATTTCAGATGCTTTTTTCAATGTAATATTTTCTTCTCTTAGCAATCGTTCTCTTAACGCTTGGTCCTTAATGCCACAAATCAATCGATGACACACTAGACTGCTACATAAGTCACCAAATTCGCACGTTGCCGCCATCTTGTTTAATTCAAATACGTACTGGTCTGTCGATTCATATTCTTTTTGATCACGGATAAAAAATTTATGTCTTTCCACGACCAGGTTCTTTTTTGGCAAAAAATAACTGTCGAATTGTAAGAGAAGCTCGTCCACAGTTTTCGCGTTGCCTGGAAGCTGCTCGTGCACTTCGCGGCATTTTTCTCCGATGACATGTAATAAAATGTTAATTTGCACTTTTGCTGGTTTCTGAGATAGTTCACAAGCTTCGTAATAAATTTTAAAGGATTTCTTCCATCGCTGCCATTCCTTGCTTAAATTCCCCGATGTAACATTGGTTAAATTATTCTCAAAATTAAACGCTGATGGCGGTTGCAATATGGTCTCCATTTTTGCACGTTCACGACGTTCACTTCACAAACTTTTTAACGTTTATATTATGCCGGGATGTCTTTATATTCGTTTAGCACTTCATTTGGATACAATTAAATTTTATTATATTTCACGATCACGATACCGGCTGCGCCATGTTAACTGTGTAGGGAAGGGGCGCGGGTTAATCAAACGGCGGTTAGGCTGAGACTACTTTATTGGTTCATTTTCCATATCTACCTTCATCATGTTAATAAATATTAAATTACAATTACCTACAAATACAACTCGTAGAGTTTTAAATGTTCAACTTTTCCCGCTTAAAAAAAGATTTTCGTCTATTTGTAACAAAACTCAGTATTTTTTTCTCTCTCGCTCTACTGAGCCTCTATCGATTTAATTTAATGTTTTTGTGGTGTGGTGGCGGCCCCCTTGTGGTGGCGGCCCATAGGCAACTGCCTATGTTGCCTAGGCTTAAATCCGGCACTGGGTATGTACTTTTAAAGTACCTAATTATTCCGTGGTAATAACGACTTTGGCGCGGAGTTGTGGCTATAGTTTGAAAATATATTATAGTGTAGGCTGATGTTTGTCGTCTTTGTATTTTTGGTTTTACGCTATTTATGATTCAGAAGCGTGGTACGCACTTCGTCACAACAAATAACTGGCAAGGTGGCAAGAGTTTGACATTCGGAGATTTTTTCAGTAGCCGTAGTATGCTGGATGATTCTAACGTTTTAGTCACGTCACGGTTGATTCGACCACACTCGTGTTAGTCATTTCCTTACAAATGAGAAATTACTGTATGAGTACATCAGAAATTTTTCATTTTACGAAACATAAAGCTGGTAGCTGTAGGTTGTAACCACTTTGCCGCAAAAATTCATAGGGTTCAAGAAATGCGACCTCATTTTAAACCTCAGCGGTTACGCTTCCAAATATTTTCAGAGGGATAAAGGATAATTGCTTTAGCAAGCCCGTACCCGTAGTTCCGGGATTTAAGCGGCAAAGGCTTCCAAGGAGAATATTTTTTCAGTGACACAAAAAAAGGAATAATGCTTCATTCCTATCTAGAGATGTACGTACCTAGTGTAACGTAACGTAAAGCGTGTTGTTGTAAGCTATTGCTTGTACGATGTCTGCCGTGTTCTTGTCTGATATGCACAATGTCTGGAGGTAGATATGAATGAAGCGCTAATGATTAAAATAAAAGTTTGTCCCTTGCCCAAAGTTTAGGGTGCCTATCCACCGGAGCTCCATTAATAAGGATGCATTTGACATCCACCAACCACATACATGGTCCGCTTTGCAGGAGCCAGGTCTGGGTGTTTTATAGGCGGGCTAACGAACGTGATTGGTGGACATCAAACGCATCCTTACCAACATACCTACCTTACCTCTGCTTAAAAGGCACATGTAAAGCGTCTATACTCACACTACAGAATCGCTTGGCACTAGGAAGGGCAGCGGCGGCGGGCAGGGCGGGTCGGGGTGCGCGGGCGACGCGGGCTCGGCGGAGCGCGGGCAGCGCGGCGTGTCGTGCTCCTCCACCATGCCTAGCCAGCTGCGGCAGCGACGCCACAGCCCGCTGGGGGTGCCTGGAACGAATGAATGGGTATGATCATTGTCGTCGGGTACGTCACGGGTATTTGATCGTTGTCGTGTTCGATATTTAAAATTCGAATTCAGATATTATTGTGCTCGAGGTTTTCTGCGGATTTGATCATCCGCGTGCTACTTGTAATAAGAATTTGATCGTAGTCGTACTTGAGGTTTTAAACATTTAACACGTTCCCTGCGGCACAGATTTTTCTGTACTTTCCATTACTGCGTTACGAGGCGTTTTAAACCTCGTCCTAAACCAGACATTGTGGCGGCACGAGGCATATTAAACCCCACCGCCCGTAGGAGACAAAAATCCTTTTTTTGGCGCCAAATAAAACAAATTGTACGGTTTTTGTCGCGATTATTATTAACAATGAATTGATGAACCTAAATCTGCCGCCGCCCGTGGTTACATAAGTTACTTTAGATTCTATAGGTAAAATAAAACGTGGGATCTGATGTACCTCGTACCGCACTGAAAAATGGCAGTTTTTCATATTATTTAGGGATGGGAAAATAAATATCGATTTTATATATTGGTATTTTATTTTTAAAATTTATGGGTGTTTCTCATTGAAACAGTTCAAACAATAATATTTTTTGCAACCAGTGCATTCTGTGACAATTTTCTTTACTTTTTTGTCTGCCTCACGACTTGTTAGGTGCGGAGTTTTTCGTAACATCCTACACATCTCCTCTTCTTTGATCCCTTTTCGAGATGATGTACCTACTTTGTTTGCAGTGGGTTCTGAAAAGTAGGGTCGAGCTTAGTAGATTAATTTAAGAGTAAGGAAATGGTGGGTAGACTTGAGTAAAGTTGGTTAGATTAGAATAGAGAAGAGTTGGGTAAAGTTGGTTAGAGTACTGAAGAGTCGAGTGCAATTGGGCAAAAGCATTAAATTTTGATGAGCAAAACACCGTTTGCCGGGTCCGCTAGTTAACTCAATAAACAAACATACCATAATTTATCATGATTAACAACCTATTTGAAGAAAGTTACTCAACAAGTCACATTCACAACGATATAACAAGTAGTTAGGATGTTTGAAGATTACCTGTATCCACATCCAAGTCGTTCTCTGTAAAAGCTTCGAATGCGTTGCACAACACTAACCGCATGAAGCTAGCGTAGGGTGCGGTACGAGGTGCGCGGAGGTACGAGGCGTTTGCAACCTCGTTCCGCACAGCGTTAGAATTTTATTAGTTCAGTGCGGCACGAGGTCTAAGAAACCCGGTATTAAGGTGGATATACCATAGAACTAGGAATTAATAGCAAATCTCAGATATATAGTTATCTTTTTCCTACACTGAACCAGATGGAAGTTATGCCTCCCGCACGACAGAGAAGTTTAAGTTTTTTCTTACCGCTATAACGTCGAGACACGGACGAGGTGTTTTAAGCCTCGTTTCGCACTCATCGTGTTAAACAGATAATTATTATTTGCTTCAGCTCTTTTTCGGATTTGATCAGCGTGTTACTCGTACATGACGGGAATTTTATCGTAGACGTGCTCGAGATTTACAATACGAAAATAGATAAAATTTATAATGATTGGCTTGAGTTCTCATCTGCGTAACGTCTTTAAAGTTGAAGGGCTTCCGGAAACGATACTCATAAAAAATTGGACGTCACGGAGACTGCCGAGAGATGCGGCTGATAAATAATGAATTTTTTTACGTCAATAGTTAAGAAACGAGCTGAGCAGCGAATAAAGGAAGCTATATTGTCCTGCAATAGGCTAATGTTTTAATAATTAATTAACTATTTACTTACGGGAAAATTTCCTGCTATTTTGGGGGCTCAAAGGGTAAAAGTCTCCATGTATGGGGCAGTGGAAAGCCAACCTCCGCTGTCGGCGCTGAGCTGCGCGCATTAATATGCACAGCACGATTCCTGAAACAAACAACCAAATATTGAGTCTCTCTATGGTGGTATCAGACAGTCTACATTGATTTATAGGACATGAGATGAAAAATTTAAACTTTATAATATCTACCCCTGTTTATCCGCCTATTATACCTACATACTTATAAGGATGTTAGTAGGTATACTTACCTAAAAGTTAGATTTGGTAAAGCGTAAGGTGTCATCATGGGCTTGTGCAGTACCTTTTGAATTGAGTACCTAAGCTTGAACTCTCTATAATAGGGTTGGCTAATTTCTTATTTAACAATCTCTCCTACAGTCCTCAATTTCAAGAAGAGATCAACGAAGGAGGAAGAGATATTAATTTCGAGACCGAGGCCCATCTCCTGCATCGGTTCACTACATTTATATCTGAGCCACTGAGAATGAAGAATTGCCAGCCTCCGTCACAAACATAATTGCCTGTGCTCACAGTTCAGTTTACATTGTAAGTAAATTTTACTTACGGCATTTTAACTATATTGCCGTCAATCACAATGAACGTTATTCACAGGGACGGAAAGCTGGCATTTGTATGACTACAACCCATTAACGGCCCATTACTGAGCGTGGGTCTCTTCTCATCATTGAGGAGAATCTTGGCTATAACCCATTAACGACCCACTATACGGCATTTGCACGGGATGCATTTAAAAAGCCTTCTTCTCGCGGAAAGCCGTAGGTACCTGCGATTGTCATGAGAGCACCAGCCACGATGCACACAGGGCCCAGCACGCGCGAGTTGCCCGTGAAGGCGATGCGCGCCTGGTAGTGGTCCGGCTCCTCATTCTCTCCACACCCGCGATATGACGCCGCTGGAAATTAATGACAGGACAATTTTAAATATGGAATTGGTGTGGAGCTGGTTACTGGTTTTAGAGGCGACGGTCCTCAAGGGTATCAAAGCACCTGTGACTGAATTAGAACAAGACTTAGTCTCTAAATAGAGTCTTGTTGTCATGGCCGCAAGGGAAGGGTGGTGCTACCTGATCGTTTGCTATCTTAATTCCATAAAAAAAGGAAATATTATAATAATTATAATAAAGCAATCTTAGTTATGTGTCGTCTTGATACTTTTACATTGCATAGTTTTACGATTGAAGATTTGTACCGAAACAAAATTAAGTCTATTGTGTGTACGTAACTGCCGCCAAATTTAAATAAAAAAAATACTAAATAACATTTTTGAATGCTACGTGTGAGTAGGTGCTACATCCACAGCGATATGTGTTTATAACTACACCTACGAGAATTTGTATGTATTTACCTATATTCATGCTTTGAATAGACATTGTGTCTATAACTATAGAGTTCTATTTGCAGGTAGTGTCTATCTGTGTAGTCTGGTTCTATTTCCAACCGCAGAATCGTTGCAGACGGTACGTGTATCGAATTGCAGTGTTGCTCACTTGAGTTGTATTGCATTACTTCTACCAAGCAAGCTTTTAGCAGCTAATTGATAAAATTAACTGAGAAGTCAAGAGATCAGTTTTTACGGTAAGTCAGCCTGTAGCTTTATAACTCTTTTACAAAATCATAATAAAAGGCATTGGACTAGGCAGAGTAATTTGATTAATTCCTTTTATATAAGTTATCGTTAAAATGTACCTACTCAGTCTCATACTTTAAGAATAATGTTGAATGTAAAAACAACTACCTATAATAATCACTCTTTTGAGAAATATTGTGACAAAAGACGGTGAATGTTATTTCAGTATGCTTATTTTTTTGGGGATAAAACTAAAAATCCATTTTATATTTGGTTTATCCGAGAAGTTTCATAACGAGACACCTGCAATCTTTCATTTTAGATCTAAAATTCCAACCAGATAAAGTTACCCGTGGAGATCGTTTTATTTTTATCTGGCTTTTTGAAGTTAATCTTTGTGTGAAACACGAAGGTCTTTACTCTTTATATAATGCCAAGTCTTTTTAAGTGTTGTTACTGATGGAGCACGGCCAAAAATACACGCGGCGAGATGGATACAAGCTTGGTTATGTAAAAAATGTGTCCAGTTTATTATGTGTTTACATTTAAGTATCGTGATGCAAATGTGACTTGGCGTGTGCAATGTAATATAAACTTTAGCTAATAATATAAAAAACATCATAATAAGGTACCAACATTTTAGGTGCCTAATATTTTCTACACTAAACAACACGCGTCTATTTTTTTATTGTTTTGTTCAAAGACAAATCGACAAAGAAATGTGGAAATTGTTGTTAAGTATGATATGATCGATCAATATCAGTGATTAGATCTAGGTATTAGATTGACATAAACATTCCCAATAATAATAGTTTTTATTAAATATCTTCCATCTAGTAGATACCTACATCGATTCCTTACAATTTTATTAAAGTGTGACTTGTACACGTACCACGCTAATTGTATCCGTATCTAGCAAATGATTTAGGAATAGAAATAGAAACGTAGCGCCTTAGTGAGTACATAAAGACCCATTTCACTGATTCCCTTGCTCAAGAACAACCTACACAGTAACAAGTTACACTGGAACAGACAACGGAACTTAACGGAAGACGTTTCCGCTCCTTTGCTCTATGAACGAGAAAACTTTGCTCACTCGAGACAAAGGGATGTCTACAAGATAAGAGGGTTATGCGTAGTTACGGCTGTGTATGGATTTCTTGCTACGGTCTTAAGTTTCGTCTATGTTGTTACTTATGTACCTACCTATGTTGATATGTACTTTATGGAAGTGTTAAACGTTTTAAGTCAGTAAACTTTGAACTACTTTAATTGCCTTACTATACCTGTAAATAGGACCTGTCTAACTTGGTCATAGACACATAGATTAGGTGATCCACAATAGAATAGGTGGTTTATATTTAAATACTCGTACATGATATAAGAAAATTAAGTCTCTACCTATATCTAAATACTATATTGTACATACATACCGAATGTTGATACACGGATTTTTATGTGACTTTTATCTCAAACGAAGTTAAAGACGAAGAAGACTATGGAGTGATAAATTTATAAAACACTTAGAGGAACAATTGTTTTGAGTGTGGTTGCTATTTGAACAAGTTTTATATTCGTAGTTGGTAGTGACCCTGAATATCAAGAAATGACAAAGATAAATTTATATTATTATTCGGTTTTGGCTGCGCGTGTTATCGCAAATATGTATTCTAATACTTCGTTATGTTAACATGTTCATAATCTTAGTATAAACGTATGAATGAGTACTGAGTACCTATTAATACTGAATATATCAATATTAGTGACCGGTTCGACCGACTTCGCATGGGTTTGGGTAGTAGAGGAAGAATTCCTGAAATAGGTTCAGTAGGTTTTGAGTTTATTCGCTACAAGTATGCAAATCTTTTTGGTTGAGGCAGTTGTCAGATGACTTGCCTCATTGCCAGTGAGGAAGCGATTAACTATCGACCATTTTTACGAATCATACAATAGATATACACGAACATTTGTACTAATATTAGTACAAATAACTAAAGCTACTTACCAGTAAGCACGCATCCAACGAGCATGAACAGGAAGCCGAAGATCGGCAGCACGATCTGGCAGTTGGCGGCGACCACCACGCCGGCCACCGCCAGCCCCCCCTCCACCTTCTCGACGCGCAGCCGCGAGATGGCGGGCGGGCAGCGCGGCTTGCCCGCCGGCGCTCGCACCAGCGGCTCGCCGGGTGGCGACGTCGTCCTGGAACAAACACTGTTGCTTAGTATACTGGGACTTAGTATATCGTTACTTAGTACGTCGTTACTTGGTACATCGTTACATAATACATCGTTACTTAGTACACAGTTACTTAGTGCAGCGTTATTTAGTACATCGTTACTTAGTACATCATCGTTACTTAGTACACCGTCACTTAGTATACCGTTACTTAGTACATCGTTGCTTAGTACACTGTTACTTAGTACGCCGTTACTTGGGACTCCGTTGCTTAGTACATCGTTACTTAACATATTATTACTTATTATATTATATAACGCTAATAGTAAAATATACCGTAATTTAGTAGACCAATACTTAGTGTACCATTAATTTGTATATCGTTACTTAGTGTACCGCTACTTAGTGTACCGTTACTTAGTGCACTGTTACTTCCTCACAAATAAAATTATGCAGGTGTAGCCTGCCAAATAGAACGCCTATCTTCCGCGTGTGGATACGAGTTAGAATCTCTTGTGTGCTCTTATATTTCTTCGTTATGTGCTCTAGTAATCGATGGAGACCGTACTCCGTCACGTTGGTAGTGCTAGTGGAAGGATTAATGGTCAATTGGTAAGAATTGGAAATTATACGAGCGAGTATCTATTGACGTATCGATATCGGCGGGCTATCTACACACTTTATTTTCATTTTAATTTTCTACACAAACGAAAACTTCATAATTTACTGTTTGTGACACTTTTAAGTAGGTACCTAATTGTGTACGTATTAAAAAGCAAACTTGCTTCGGTTGTGGAATCGGCAAAGCAGAAGGTTATCTTTAGTATCATCCTCAACCTTGCTACTGTAATTGGCCATTGTTGCACCAAACCCTAAAGTGCAACAGTGGATCACTGCACAACTGAACGAAATACTTACTACGTTTATTGTAATGGAACAATTATACTAAAAATAACAACGCGGAGCATGAGTGGTAATTTGAGGTGCGGTGCGGCAAGGTGAGAAGTGATGAGATGATGAGGGCGTATTTAAATCGAGCGACAGTCTCCGAGAGAAGATAAATAAATTAAGTATATTTATTAGTAACAATGGAACTGTACATAGACTGGTGGCTTACGTCAAGCTTCAACACCTGCAACTTCCGATACTGGATTGACCACTAACCCCTCCACCAATCCGCACTGGAGCAGCGTGGTGGAATATGCTCTAGGCCTCCTCAATATTGAGGAGATACCCATACTCAGAAGTGGGCCATTCATGATTTGTAAGCAACATATATAGAAGATAAATGTTTTTAATATTGTATGAGATACCTCCCTGTAGACGATGCACGAATATTTTAAAACCTACTTACAACACTGAATAGGTCATTATTTATACCAAAACATAGTATTATTTCCTGCTGTTATAATAAATTATAGCCCCTTGCTTCCTGATTTTTAAAAACATTGTAATCATAATATTAGTTGCCAAGTTACGGGCAAATATAATTAAAACTCAGTGTGAACTTTGTAGTCATTAATAATGTTTGTGTAAATTTTGCGTGAATGTCATATTTGTGTTGTGGTTTAAATTAATGCGTTTGGACTTATAACGTTTTGATTTAAAAAGTTTTGTATTCCAGAAGACAGCCCTAAAAATAGCTTTTATTTTGGGACGCAATGCGGTAATTTGGTCGCGGAAATAAATAAACAGATTGATCATTAGGTAATTTAACGATAGACTGATGTTGGACAGATCGTGTCATTGAGGTTTCAGTTAAAACGAATACACCTTAATAAATTTTATATATATAGCAAATCCAAAATTTTTGCATTGAAGTACATACCTACATATTTGAAATTTCACCTGACGTAACATATAAAATGATACGACTGTCTATACATGATTGTCTCAAACAAGATCATCATTTATTTTCTTTACAAAATACCTAAATAAAATTGTGCAACACTCACTATTTTAATCACTAGGCATATTTTATGAATAATGCTATAGATCAGAGGTGCCCATACTTTTTGCTGTGAAGATCGACTTGAGAAAAAGTTAAGGGTTTAAGATCGACTGCTTTATTTTTATGTAATTTTTTTATCATTTATTTTTGTTTTGTAATGATAAGTACCTAATTATTAATGATTAGATTTATAATATGTTTACAATCAAACAGTTTTACATAGTTTCTTACTCTTTACACACACTTGTACATAAAAAATATTATTAAAAAAGAAAGCACTCTCTTTCTCTTACGCTATCTAACTTTGGGCACTACGCACGCGGTCATAGCGTCGCCTGTCGACATAGTCCGTCAGTCCGTCACAGAAATAAATGAATTGAAAGTATTGAAACAAAAACGATCGGAATGCTCAGTAGGTAATTTATAAATTTGCGAAAATAAAATCTTGTACTTGCTTAATCCTCTAAGATCGACCGTGAAACCTCTTGCGATCGACCGGTCGATCGCGATCGACCGTTTGGGCACCACTGCTATAGATATAAAAGTATATTATCTAAATATCTAAATTTCATTCAAGTTCAATATCAAAAATTACAATGATCATTGATCCTATACATATCTATCTACAAAAAAAAACGTATTTTAATTTGCTTATTGAAATTCTTCAAAGAAGCTAGTTCAACCTTTGAACGTTGAATATAGACATCTAGCCTTGAAGGTTGGCCAAAGTACTACTCAAATATAATCTCTTATTGACAATGCCTGAGATTGGATCTGTCTTGTTTGTAGATCTTGGCTACATACGATTTATTATCGGTTATAAGGGGACATCGTATCGTCTCTCACATTTATTTTATTACTCGTATGATGATAACGAAATGAAAATAGAAATGGGGTAGGTACTCTACCTACCCATGGGCATGGGTTAGTGAGTTGGTGTCGCGAATCTATCTATAGCAGTATAAAGGGAACCATAGATCACAATATAAAAGAGACATACATTACATATTGTGATAATTTGTTACACAAAACAAATGTTTAGGGCAGCGGTTCTTAACCTTTTTGGCTGGCGACCCAAAATGTAAAAATATTTGAAGTCCGCGACCCTGATATTTTATTGATTTTCCCGTGATAATAAAATAATAGGAGTAAAAGTCCGTAGTTTGCTCAAATTGATGTCATTACGTTGAGTAGCTTAGTGGCGCAGCGGTAAGCGCGCTCAGCTTGCGATTACGTTTGCTAAGCAACTTTCGCAGAGGCTGGTCACTGGATGGGTGACCGAAATCCTTAATATTTACTCCATTAGGTACGTTAAGCCGTTGGTCCCGATTGCATTTGCAGTCGTTAACACCCACCAATCCGCACTGGGCCCGCTTAGTGGGTTATGGCTCATTCTCCTTGTGTGTTTCTATCAGCAAGGAAGGCCTGTGCCCCAGCAGTGGGGAAATTAGAAGGCTGGTGATGATGATGATATCATTACGGTCTCCCTGAGTGGTTATGCAGTTGGGTAGCCAGTTTTCTGTCTGAGCGACATATAAAGATCGTAGTTGACGGTTGTTGCTCAGATTTGAAACCCATAAACGCTGGTGTTCCCCAAGGGTCTGTGCTGTCTCCTACCCTGTTCATTCTGCATATCAATGACATGCTGGAGCGTGCAAACGGCATTCATTGCTATGCAGATGACAGCACGGGAGATGCCTATTAACCTATTATACATGCTCTGCAAATGCCTCTCGGTTACAAGTGGAGGATAGCAGAATCAAACTTGTGTCAGAAGTAGAGAACTTTTTGGAGAAGTTTCGGAATGGGATTGAATCAATTTAATTGAGTTCAACCCCACGAAGCCACAAGTTTGCGCGTTTTCCGCTAAGAAAGCCCCATTTGTCATGGCGCCTCAATTCCAGGGTACCGCGCTCACCGTTGGTAATAAAAGTGTTGGGATTCTGGGCGTTGACATTTCGAGCGACGTTCAGTATTGGAGTTGTGGCGACACCGCACACATGTCACACGGTGATGTCACCGAAGCCTGAATCGCGCTATCGAAGAATTGTGCATCGCCGGCATATATACCACGCCTCGAGTACATTCACTCGGGGCCTCGGCCGCCCCCTGGCATGTCGTCTCGCCTGGCGGGAGATCTCCCTTTGCCAAAGAGTCATCTGGAAGCTAAGGCCAAATTGGCCTCTAAAAAAACTGGTTGTCTGTAAAGTCGGTTTACTGACGATAGTTGAACGTGACAACGTCTTAAGAAAATACTGATGGAATGATTGACAAATAATATCATCAAAGTAAACAAACGTCATGAAATCGTATTTAAAGTTACAGAAATTTATCAATAAAAATAAAGAAGGAATACAGGAAACATTTATAAAAAGGTAACATTTAAAATTTATAAATAGTCCCAGAAGTCAATAACAAAGTAATAATTGGATACATTACCAAAATATCTACCTCCAAAGTAATCAAGCTGCCGAACGCAAAGGCCGATTGGGCTTTTTATGTCTGTCTCTCTCGCTCTTAGGCGGGCTAACCATGCACGCGTGCCTCTCACTCGCTCTCATTGTGAGCGCATAACGTGAGCGGAGCGTGACGCAGTTTCTTGAAGTGTCATCCGGCAAACCAATTTATAAGACGTTGTCACTTCAAAAGCTTGGTGTCCTAAACCGGGCGAAGCAGTACTTCACTGCGAGGGACCTACTGATACTTTATAAAGCACAGGTCAGGCCTCACATGGAGTAATGCTCTCATCTCTGTGCAGGGGCACCACAATACCAGCGTAGTCCATTTGACGACGTACAAAAGCACGCGGTTCGAATTTTCAATGACCCACGAGTCACTAACAGGTTAGAACACCTAAGTCTAAGGAGAGACATGGGATGCCTCTGCGTGTTCTACCGGCTTTACAACGTTGAGTGCTCCGAGGAATTGTTCGATTTGGTGCCAACTTCACCCTTTCATCATTACACCACTCGCCGAAGATTTAAGTTTCATCCACATCGCTTGTACTCGTGGCGAACGACTACGGTCCGTTTTTCACGATCGTTTTAGGCGCGAACGTGCAAGATGTGGAATGAGCTTCCTTCTGAGGTAGTCCCGGAGCTCTATGACATGGGGTTCTTCAAGAAAGGTGTAAAAAGAGTTCTCCTTCAGGGCTGGCGTTGCACTGGTGACTCCCCTGGTGTTGCTCGTGTCCATAGGCGACAAGGACCACTTACCATCAGGTGGCTCGTCTGCTTTTACGTCAGCCCTTCAGCCTGTAAGGAAAAGGCCGCTAATGTCTTTTCAAAATTCCCGCGACCCACCCCAATACCGCCCGCGACCCGGATTTGGGTCGCGACCCGAGGTTAAGAAACGATGGTTTAGGGGTGTGCAATTAACGAGCAATTTAAGAAGCGTTAACATTATTATCATGTTTCTGGAAAGTGATAATCCCAAATGTCTCTACATTCGGGGGCATTTTGATTACTTTATTTTAATAAATGTTTCTATCGAATAAGATATTTGCTAAAATAATAATTTTCTTAGTGTCTCGAAATTACGGTCTACGTTCTCAGACTCAAAGCAGGCAGCAGTCAAATGCAGCAGTCAATCTGTCATAATTTGTCCTAATTAAAATTAGTTTCGTAACTCTACCTTCTTCAATAGTATAGTTGAATTTAGGTTCTTTGAATCAGATACATTCGTCATTCTTCACTCAGGCAACAAATGCAAATGTGAAGTGAATCACATACCTATAGCCTACCTACTAAAATTTGCGAATTGGGCACAGTAGAATCGCCTAGATATGAATCATACACAACTCAACTGAAAACAAAAGAATCTGAAGATAAACTAATTCATGATTATTAATAGACGCATTAATTGACTGACGTATCCACATAATTTGAAACATTGTAAAATTAGTTTAATTTATAAAATAGCCTTATTTCATTAAAGCCAAATCCACGATATAGTTAACAACTCGTAGGTACAGTTTGGTGATTGATATTCGAAAGGAAAAAATAAAAATTATTTGATTCGGCAGTCCTGATACGATTAGCTCCATCCTGCATCCACCTCCAAATAAAAGTTTGATTTTATTTTAACTGCAAACCACAAAACTACTTGGGGGTAAATAAAATTGGTTTCGATATTTTTTGTACCAGATCGCAAAGCAAGTATGGACTGGGAATGAAGACGTAAAAAACCTGAAGCTCGTTAAAATCCAACAACAGAGAACAGAGAATAGCGGGATTGCAAAATCGTAAAAATTCACGCAAATAGTTTCTTGCAGTTTTTAGAGGAGACTGTATCATCGCAACGTTAAACAAACCGGTATTTATTCGATGTTTCGCAACCGGTAACATTATTCACGTGTGATTTATAAAGTTTCCTCAAAGTTTAGACAACGAGTTTAGTTTACTTAAATGTAATAAATTACGTGCATATATATTTCAGTGTAATGGTCCAAAAGCTCGGAAAGAAATATTTAATCCAGGATGTTAGAGATTTGTGAGCAGTAAAATTTCGATTATTCGAGACAGTGAATGAAAGAAGAATGGGATGATCGCAGTTAAATGACAGCTTATTACTACCCGTTGGTTACGACTTACGATATTATCGAATGTGAAGTCAGAATAGCTACTGGTAGGTACTTATTAAGTATGTATGTATATATGTTCTGACAGCAAAGTCATACACGCAGTTTAGATGTTATTGTTGCGGAATGTTTGTGGTTTTAGATTACTTTTGGAAAATGGCTAGTAAGTAGACGCCCTCGCTTCGATTCGGGAAACGTCTTGCACCACTCCTATTGGCCGAAGCGTGAGGCTGTATAGCCAAAAAGCCTTCCTCGATTAATCGACTTTCTAACAAAAAATATTTTATGAATTTAAAGTAGTATTTCCTGAAATTACTGTGTACAAACGAACTATTCAGCTTTTTATTATTATCATACATTGATTTGCCCATTGTACATACATGTCTCCCTCAACCTAATCTCCGAGCTACGATTCAAATGCTGAACCCCTCAATCGGCCGATAAAGAAATTAACAACTGTGCTGCAGGTCATAAACAGTGCAAGCAACTAAATATTTTATAGTCTGTAGTCCGACAACCACTTCATGTCGTGTTAAATTAAAAATTTTATTGCACAGAAATAAGGTTACGAATTAATAAATAATTTAGACACGTTCGAGTGTTACCGTGGACGTAGGTGAAATGTAATGTAAAAGGTGAAAGACGTCATCATTAGTAATTTTATGAGTCCATGAGTTTATTACAGTTGAAGGTACCTAGACGTTGTCGAAATGTTTTAAATACCGGAAAGTTGACTCAACCGTGAGGGAGATAGCGAGTGACAATGTCTGTGGGTTGTTTCCAACTTTTTTCTGGCATAGTCGACGCGACGTTTGATTTATGTATTGTTAAACATTGCTACAATTATATGTAGCTCATGATTACTCGTCGGGCTACAATTTGTACCCAGTCATTGATGTATATGTATAGATGAGTAATCTTCGCGCAAAAGCGTCGCCACTTCACATATGTCCAGGGACATATGCGTAGCTAACGTCAGTTTAGTGTTCCGTGTGACGCTTGACAAATAACGTCGGAACGAAAAATTTTCAAATTCTTTAAATTTTTGGTGAAATGCACCGTGAAAGAATGGGATTCACCGTCACAAACGGTTAATAAGACAACCGGAATCACGTTTCACAAGTAAGTTTATTATTTCTTTGTTATTTATCTACGAAAAAACGCAATAAAATAAATACAATTTAGATTTATTTGTCATTAGGTTTAGTGTTACCATATAAAACTTTGTTTGAGTTCCCCATATTTATGGGCAAAATTCTAAATTATAGAGTAAATGATTTTAATAAAGCTTTAACAATAACAACGCTGCACGGTGCCTAAAGATCCTGAACGTCGCAATAAGTATGTGGAAATAAAATAAAAAATTAAACTGCTGTTTCAGCTGTAATAAATTGTATATTTTTAGGACCATTATTCTGAGGAGCAGATGAAACGCAAAAGGGAACAATGTAACGTATCACAAAAGTGCCTATGTATCAGCTATTCGTGTTTTTAATAGATTGCCGAATGATATAAAATGTCTAAATGGTGTAAAATTTAAAAATGAACTTAAAAAATGGCTTATTAATAATGTTTTCTACAACCTTAATGAATTCTTTGACAAACTATAACATAAGATTAATTTAAATTGTATATTTCTGACATTGTTTTATATGGATTAGCCTGACTATTGTTTAATTTGGATTGGATGTTCTTTAATTAGTATCTGATATTTTGACATATTATTAATTCTTTCTATATTTTTTTATTTTTTGACATTATAAGTAACTAGATATTGACAATTCATATAATTTGCACGCCAGTAATGGCAAGTACACTGTACCTACTCTGTAGACACACTGTCATCTGTGTACCTGTTTGATAATGTGTATAGCAATGAAATAAATGATTATGATTATTATGATTATGATTATAGATGTCGATTCTGAGGAAACCAACGAAGAAATAAAAATCACTGAATCGCCACGAAAACAAAAAATGAGGAAAATAATTTGCCGATTAAAAAATGTATCTGCTGGGAGACTAGGAGAATTGTTAATTTAAGTCTCTATCTATATGTATATGTTTATATAAATCATATTTCTTTAGAATTAAATGCATTAATCCTGGATACTTTTTTTAATGAAAATGTTACTCTACATAAATCAATATCAACTGCATAGATATTGCTAAATGTAACCTCTGTGTGTCTCTTTTTGTCAGCGATTTAAAGTAATAAAAGTTATGATAACTCACTCATGTATAAAAATAAAAAAACCCGACTGCTTTATCTGCGAACGTCATTATGAGAATATAATCGATGACACTTCCACAATTCTGAAGATTTCAACAACACCTCATACAGTCTTACATAGATATACGACTATATGTCAAAATCTGTCCAGCTGTTTGAACTGTCAAACTCTACAGAGAAATAAACATCCAAACGTATATATACAAACATACAAACGTATATATACATACACCCGAAAAACATTACCATCCTGGCGCAGTCGGGTAAAAACTAGTATGGTATATTTTAAAATTTTACGCTTTATATTTTTGTTAGTAAGTTACAATAAATACCTACATTATAATTCCTGCAGAACTACATTTTCGGGGTCCGGTAGCTAATAACAAATAAAAAAATATAAAAATAATGTCTTATTTATTTAATTCCTTAAATATTTCCAATAAATACATAAATCGATTATTTTAAACTTTATTTTATTTATATGAAGTATTCAGCGTTTTCTGGGGAAATTTAACCAAAATTTCACATGGGTAGGCAACCCCATTCCGCGATTCCATATTCAAAAGCTACGTCATTGCGGTTCAAAAGTGGCTACGCTTTTTAGAACGCATTTATATGAGTATTGCTTCTCTAGTACTTTAGTACATAGTATCTCAATGTACCCAGTGTGGATACGCTTAGTATATGAATAAATCACAGTAAAGACTGGTAAGATATAAGAAAAGAAATTGAATTATGTACCTATTTTCTGTGGGTCTTCCAAACAAAGAAATAGTAATGTATTGTGTGCAGGTTCAGGTAATTAAGTAGGCGTGTTGTCTAGACAATTCCTTTATTGAGACGATTGTATTCACTAAGGCTGAGCTGAACACGCTACGAATGAGGGTAACCGCGTGTGGATTCGCCGCTAGAGGCCGCTAGTGTAGAGGGTGGTCTGCCTGTCACTTCTCTCTTGTCTATTCACTGAATAGTATTCAGACAAGTGTCACTTGTCAATGTTTATGTATGGGCGGGCTTTGACAGCATGACCGCCGTCTGCAGTGGCGCCAACTGGTGAGCACAAAAACGGTTACCCTCATTAATTTTCCTGCGAGATACTCAAATTGAACTCTCCCTTCCCTTCCTTTTTTCTTTTGTTTGTTTCTGAAAATTACGAGTAAGTATGTATATAAAACAGTAATATATTGTTTCTTGGTTGTTAAATAGCAGTACCTTAAAGACGCACTTAGCATTCAATAAATAAATAATTGGTATATTATGGTTTTCCTAGACCTGCCAACCAGCGCGCGCGGTTTGACAGCTCATGTCAATCATAAGCAACTTCGAGCTCGTTCTGTATTGTAACTGTATTTTTTATAGCCTGAAGGGCTAACGTAAAAGCAGACGAGCCACCTGGAGGTAAGTGGTCAACATCGCCTATAGACACGAGCAACACTGTGTGCCATCAATGCGACGTAGGGCCTTGAAGGAGAACCCTTTTTACACCTGTTATGATACTGTCCTTTGAATTGTTTAGAAACCTCCTCCACCAATCTATAGAGCAGCGTGAGTGAAAACCATCTTTATCTTCAATGACGTATCTTCAATGTAGAGGATATCCTGCAACCTGCAATGTGGCGATAGTAGCAAGAGATTTGAACTCTGCTTCCTTCTGCTTTTGGGTGTAGTTTAAAATGACAGCGGCATCAAATTTCAAATAACTTATCATAAAACAAACAAAAACATGGTTATCACTGTCAACATTTATCACGGTTTTCTAGAGAAATCAATAACCGATGAATACTACGAGTACACTGTGTGTAGCATAATGATGAAATTAATATTAATTGTGAAAGGAAATTTGTTAATTACCAAAGAAAATATAAAAGTTTACGCTGAAAACCTAGCTTGCCTAGGGTTTGAATGGAAGAAGGCTCACAAATTATTCGCTTAACTAATTAATCATCCCGAAATTTCTAATTAAGATGATTTGTAGTTTCATGTCCGAACATTAGATGAGTTGAAGCTTCCATAGATCTTTCATTTAATATTCCAGGCAGGCACCAGGCTTTACTAAAGATTGAGTAGTAGTACTATGCCTATTATATCAGTTGATTACGAACAAGTGTAAGAACCAAATAAGATCTAAGTCGTCAGAAAAAAGTGTTCAATATTTGGGTTTCTATAGTTCAATACTGTTAGTAACTACGTATAACTGAATTTTTACGTTCAATAAACAAACATAGACTCACATAACTATTGAATTGATCTGTAGTTCCGAGTGTTCATTGTTGAAAATAAGCGGTGCGTGCGAGCCGTGTTCGAACCTTCCTAACCTACCCCAGTTCGGAAGTTATGTTCACAGTTCACACTACTTGGCTACCACTGCTTTCAGTATAAAATTTGTAACAATATGAGTGAACAGATTGATGCATGTAAAGATTATAAAAATAATACCTGCAATTATTTTGATAAGATTTAAATTGACCATAGGTACATTGTAATGAAAGTGGTAGGTAAATTACATTGATTGTTGACCGACCGATATGAAACGACATACGACCACCAGGTATAAAAATAAATAGAGACAATTATGGACGACCACGAGTAACACGGTGCTCATTTGGTAACTACTATAGACATTATACATTAATGACTCCGAGAGCTACTTTTACTATCGAATTATAAATATTTTGTTGCAATAAATATAAAGTACTACCTAGTAATTAGAGTAAGTTCGTAAAAATGTATCTACACGGGTAGGTGAGGTACCTTTTCTGCTGCATATTCCATATTGGAATGGGAGAATAATGTAGAATTTATTTACCGTGCACTTGTTGGCAAATAATTATGGTTAAATGGCTGCTAATTTAACGTAGACTTTCATAAAAATACCTAGGACGTTAAATATTCAAACATGTATATAAATTTTGATAAGTCGTTATTAATTATGTTTGTTTACACATTTGAATTGTTGACGGCGCCCTCAGACATTTATCAACACCAAGTTACCCACACAGTGGCACATCGCGAGTGATTAATGACACGTCACTACCAAAGGAAAGCCTTGTATGCGTGTTATGAATATTAATAAAATATATTGATAGTCTTCTTTTCCTTTTTTAACAGAAGAAAGAAGAATTTTTGGTTTACTGATTATAAAGTTACGTTTTTGATCTTTAGATTTCTCAGGCATATGTATCGGTTCGGAATTGCAGGATTATGGTACAAATTGTTATTGTTATTACCTACCCAATCCAGTATTTATTAATCACTAGAAAATCTTCAAAATACACTTCAAATATACCTAACTTACGGTACCTACCTATCTTTATGTAACGATTGTCTCGCACCAAAATTTCTTTGGCGTTATTACGTAGATAAGTGCGTCATTTAAAAAGCCATGTAGATAGTCCAATGTGAAGTTATATAATCTAAAAATAATTTATGTGCGCTTGTAATTTTTCCGCGGACATATATTGTTACATGTTGTCATTTGTCAGTGTTGCTGTGTAGCGCACAATGAGCGTATAATGTAACGGAACTTATTGGACACGTCAATTCACTCGTACAGTACCGTTCTGTTTCCGATCCAGTGCTCGCGCGCAAATCCGATTTCCTTTGTGTGCGCGGAAATCGAGACTCATTACGACATGCGATGCGACGTGACGACGCAAACATATTGTTGAAATTGATACAAAACCGGCAATCGTGATTATTGTTTAAATGTAGGTTTAGTGTCAGTGGGTAAGAAATTATGAGCCCAAGAAGATCCTAATGGCGTCGGGTCTGAATATTTCGACAAATTTTTTTATTTAGGTATCTACCAAATGCGAGAGTCACATAATCATCGTAATAGCAATGAAATAAAAGCATTAGATATTTACCTACAAGTACAAACAACAAAAATAAAAATAACACGTAAAACTGTTAGTAAATGAAGCAATTACATTCCATTCATCATCGAAACGCTTAAGATAATTATATCTACCACCCACCATTACCACTATAAGTACTAATAACTTATTCAGTATAATAAATTGGAAGCCATGTATAGAATTCTCACACGCACAGCGTAGGTATTTTGGACGACTATTCTGGTAGCAGGGGGCAATTCGTAATTAGCGAGACCAGACGCTTAAAAATAATCCGTCCCCCACAGTCCACCAATTGAGTGTTGAGGACGCGCTCAACAAGTGTATCCTGTGCAATGACGTTGGTGTTTACGGTCATTGATGTAACTACGTAGTATGCGACTCCCAACTGAGATATTTCTGGAACACATTGTATGGGATTCTTCTAGAAGGTTTAAACTACCCTTGTTTAAAGCTTACCTACTGATCGTATTGGTTTGATTAAATTGTGCATTACAGTTATAGAATTAGGAAAGTAATTCGTCCTTATAACAGCCCCCAAGTGTCCCTATAATGGGATCACCCAATGTAAGGGAACGCCGCGCCTGTGCGACAAACGAAGTTTGAAAGTTTGTCGTTTGTTATAAACTAACTTAAAGAATATTATTTTCTGGTTATCGCAGCGTGACCAATTGTAATTTGTCAATGTTAATACTAGAATGAAATTTAATACATTGAATTAATTTTGCTCGTCGTCAATTCATAATGATGCGGGTACCTGCAATGACACCGTAACACGACACGAAACTTAACAATATACAATTAAAATAATTACTTGGCATAGGACTTCGAGTGAACCATGTGTGTGGTGCGTTCTGGGAACTGACCTATTTTATTTATTTATGGTAAAGGAGGGCATGCATGTGATTAGGTCGGGTGTACCTACGCAAAACCACACGCGCGGGTACGGATGACAACTTGTAGCAAATATTTATGACAGAATAAATGCAATTAATATTATATGTGATATAGATGTACAGTCAGCATCATATAGTACGTAGCAGTCATGATTACCAAATACTTGGAAACATTCATTATGACCATTAAGAACGGCTCAACCAAAGCGATCAAATTGTTCGGACCATCTACCGTGTACAAATATACCGGAGCACGCACAACACCGAATACTTGATAACACCCAAGTCGGCATTAATACCGTGACAACCACAACGCCACTGGTTGCCTAACAGCCAGTGTTCAAAAGTATGAAGCAACCAAAGTATTCAAAAATATGTAGCACCCAAGTAGCCAAAATTATAGCAACACATAATAAAAATGGACTTTAAATGACATGCGATAAAGTTCATTGTGCATCATTTCTTCCGATAAGTAAATTGATTAATTCAATGTCAAGTGCATGTCATGTATGTCAAATGAAGTGGTGCTTCAATGCTTGCTTTGATATATTTAATACAAAAGCCATCACATCCATAGAGATATTACAATAGAGTGGGTGAGCCATACGGCTACCCATACATTGCAATCGCCCCCGGTTAGAAAGAG
Organism: Hesperia comma; assembly: GCA_905404135.1. Classification (NCBI taxonomy): domain Eukaryota; kingdom Metazoa; phylum Arthropoda; class Insecta; order Lepidoptera; family Hesperiidae; genus Hesperia; species Hesperia comma. Next base: position 3,978,698 of record FR990021.1, on the reverse strand, counting down.
AAACAACGATAACGGTAATTACCTATCTCTCTCCAATCCCGATGATCCAGAAAGAGAAAGGTGATTACTAAATATTTCATCTCTTTTTATCCCAGGTACGCTCTGTAGCCTCGCCAGAAAGAGAAAGGTGATTACTAAAGATTTCGTCTCTTTTTATCCAAAGGACGCTCTGAAGCCTGGCTTCTGCCCTCTATTGTAATATCTCTATGATCACATCGGATACAGTTATTCATCAATAGATATTATTTCAAACTTGCCTTAGTATTAAACTTGACATTGATTTGAATTATAGATATTGACATACAATGATAGATAATAGAACGACATGCCAATAACATTAGGTTTAGTTTATTGTAGTTTATTTTTCTAATGTTCCATATTTTTGAACGCTTTGAATGCTTGGATACCATTGACGAGATGACTGTAACTATGTTTATGGTGTTATGACTGACCCGATGTATATGACATTTTAAACGTCTCGGCCATTTGAGCGACTATATTGTTGTCAACAATAAGGAAACTTTGCTTGTACCGATATTATCGACTTTTTGGTTGCGTCTATTTATTTGAATACCCTGATTGTCTCTAACTATTTGACGCTGACTGTACATCTGGATATAGGTAATTAGGTACGGATATTATAGGTTCCTTTGATGTTACTGATTACGGTTTCTATGTTGTTAAGTGGTAACTTACTGTCAAGTGGCTACTTTGCTCGTTCGTCGAATACCTATTTTATCTCTTTATTTATTGTTTACTAGTAAATCCGCCCTCGCTTCGCTTCGGGGAACCGATCCCTTCAAAAATCTCTATAAATTTTAACAAATTATGTTTTTCCGATGTCTAAGCTATATTACTGCAAAGTTTCATGAAAATCCATTCAGTAGTTTTTGCGTGAAAGAGTAACAAAACAAACCCATACACACACTCACTCACATACATCCTTACAAACTTTCGCATTTATAATATTAGTAGGATTAAAACGGTACGATTACCAGTTATACTAACACACAAGATTACTTAGTTCCTTATAATCTAATATAAACAATTTTAAACGCTATCTTATACCTACTAAATAATAACATTACGAGTATAATAAATTTTAAATTCTTTAAAAATTTGATTGATTTAACTTTAAGCTGAGTTTTATATTTGCTTGGTCATTGACCTTGTGTTAGCTCTATAGGCATTGTATTCAAATTGAGTTAAAAGGATCAATTGGTATTCCAGAATAACGCTCGTTAAACTAATCTGTACCTATATCGAATTTGATAGTGAGATCTGTTGGTTCGTAGTAGGTATTTGGATGGATATTTTTTAATTCCAAACTCTTCCTTCAGCTGGCAACATTGCAACAACATTGTTGCGATACTTCGAGAGAAGATATAATCTTGTAAAAGTAGTTAATAAGGAAAGTTTATACTGGTGTATAGTGAGTGATCCTACCATACATTCATACTATGTAGTGTAAAGAAATGCAGATACTGTTGACTGCAGCTGCAGCATCATCAAGTCTTCGACCATGGAGCGAGTTGAGAGACGAGTATGTATGTGTATAATGCATTACAAAGCGGTAGGTATTATTGTGCTGAGTGCCTATTGTGTATAAAAGTTTATGTTAGTTTAAAAATAGCTCCCTAGCCAGTAAATTGCCAGGAGGTCGCCAACGAACGTATCCTGCTGATATTACGAGGTCAGTTCTCCCGCATCAAATCAATTTCATCTCTTATGATTTCGTTGCGCCATATTATTGTTACGTGTCAGGAGTAAGGGGTTCGAGAAAATGCCAAAATGTACCACAAAGACTTTTATTTTACTCGTAGATACACAAATTACACGACGTACACAGTACACACTTAAACACTCTGCACGTAGGTACTAGTCAACACACTCGTAGAACACTGTATCGCACGTAGAAATCACTTCACTTCTCACGGGTATCGCTCGTAGGTATCGCTGGTATCTTCCTGGTTTCGCTTCCGAAACTAGAATGTCCGTGGTTGGCCGATCGCCCCTTTATATACCACTCACCCACCATTCACGACAATCGAGAATATTCCCGCGAAGTCCGGGCCCGCGTCGAATAAAGTTCGAGAAAGTTCCTTGCAACCGACTTTCGCCCGTATGACTATTGCCGTAATGGTCGAAGCGTCGTGCGTCCTTTTGAGAGAGCCGCGCTCCTATTGTTTCTATTGTTGCGCGACATGTTTATGGCCCCTATTGTTTATTGTTTTCGGCGTAGCGAAGTCGATGCGCCAGGGTTGTCACCATGAAGCTAATATAGAGAGGAGACGTTGTATGTATGTTTCTCTATGAAAGATCGCGTGAGGATTTGCGGGGCGAGGGGGATAAAGAAACGGGCGGGATCTTGTTATATCCCGCCCATTCATCTAACGGTCAATAGCAAAACTACTCGCTTCGTTCTATATCGACTTTACTACGTAGTTCAACTATCTCACACTAGATGTCAATAAATGTAGGATATAACAGGGACGTACTCTGAATTTTCATAATCATACCACATCATTTCATTCTATTTTTTTAACATAAATTTTGTGAACCATCTTGATTAACAAAATCCTGTGCGGAAGTTTCGAGGGCAATATAGACATGGCTTACACAATTACTGAATTAAGCATGTTTAAGTATGCACCCATCACGTCATGTGACGTGGAGAGATCATTCAGCCAATATAAGGCTATATTTCGACCAAATCGTCAGAGTTTTAATTTTGATAATTTAAAGAAGCACGTCATTGCAACCAATTTCATGATAAGGTAGGTAAGTTGTCACACTATAATGAACAGAGTACCTACATATAGGCAGTAGTTTAATTCAATGGGACAGTCGGAAAAATAATTGGATTCTAAATACGGCCCTGTGTTTTTGTTGTTTTAAGTAGTTGTCGATAGATGGCGCTGTTTACAAAATGTCGCCACACAACATACAAAGTGTCGCCATCTAACGTCAAGTAGAAATTTATTTGGTGAACGCCGTCAGTAGACTGACTTAAGGCCACGCCCACGTGATGACGTCAGGACCTAGTTGAGTTACAGTGCACACTTGCTTAGGCCGTCTCCTCTCTATATTAGCTTCATGGCCGGGAGGCACTTCAAGAAACTGCGTTAGTAAGCTCCGCTCACGTTCCTTGGTGACAGTGTACAGAAAATGGTACAGCGCCATCTCTGGTTAAGTAGAGTAACTAGTTTGTTACCTCACTTAGTTGTGACTAATGGTTAATGGTCTAACGGTTAGCAGCGCTAGATGGCGGATGGTGTTACAATGTTTTAAATATAATTCTTTGTATACGTTTACCCCATGAAGATACGGGAACGCAGGGTCAACTTCACAAATAACCACAACTGCTTGCAAACCCAAAATAGCAGTTTATTATAAAACCAAAGAAGTCGACACATTGCCCTTTACAAATTTTTCTCTTATATAAACTCATGAAGCTAATATAGAGAGGAGACGTTGTATGTATGTTTCTCTATGAAAGATCGCGTGAGGATTTGCGGGGCGAGGGGGATAAAGAAACGGGCGGGATCTTGTTATATCCCGCCCATTCATCTAACGGTCAATAGCAAAACTACTCGCTTCGTTCTATATCGACTTTACTACGTAGTTCAACTATCTCACACTAGATGTCAATAAATGTAGGATATAACAGGGACGTACTCTGAATTTTCATAATCATACCACATCATTTCATTCTATTTTTTTAACATAAATTTTGTGAACCATCTTGATTAACAAAATCCTGTGCGGAAGTTTCGAGGGCAATATAGACATGGCTTACACAATTACTGAATTAAGCATGTTTAAGTATGCACCCATCACGTCATGTGACGTGGAGAGATCATTCAGCCAATATAAGGCTATATTTCGACCAAATCGTCAGAGTTTTAATTTTGATAATTTAAAGAAGCACGTCATTGCAACCAATTTCATGATAAGGCTAATGTAATGGAAGTTGAATAAAACTGTTATTAATTACACCAGGTAGGTAAGTTGTCACACTATAATGAACAGAGTACCTACATATAGGCAGTAGTTTAATTCAATGGGACAGTCGGAAAAATAATTGGATTCTAAATACGGCCCTGTGTTTTTGTTGTTTTAAGTAGTTGTCGATAGATGGCGCTGTTTACAAAATGTCGCCACACAACATACAAAGTGTCGCCATCTAACGTCAAGTAGAAATTTATTTGGTGAACGCCGTCAGTAGACTGACTTAAGGCCACGCCCACGTGATGACGTCAGGACCTAGTTGAGTTACAGTGCACACTTGCTTAGGCCGTCTCCTCTCTATATTAGCTTCATGGTTGTCACATTGCCCCCCTCTTAGTCATGCTCGTCCCGAGCATTATTCGATCCATGAAATGGTGCCAATCTGTCCACATGCACGATCTTCGGTTTTCTTCTGTCCCCCTGTCTGATTCGGTAGGTCACGTCATTAATCCTCGTGACAACTGTGTAGGGGCCTTCCCATCGTGCTTGTAGCTTTGGAGACTTCCCTTTCTTCCGCAGTGGATTGTGCAACCATACAGAATCTCCCTCCTTGAAACCATGTTTCCGAGCATCGCGATCGTACCGGGTTTTCATCTTTTCGCTGGTCTTCAAACATTGCTCCCTTACAAGATCATGTGTCTCGTCCAATTGTTTCCGTAAGTCCGCGATGTATTCAACTGTTGGTTTCGGGGCATCTGGCGGTGTTCCGGTAAGCAAATCCAATGGCAGACGCATTTCTCTTCCGAAGTTAACTTTAGCCGGTGTAAATCCCGTAGACTCGTGTATGGCAGACCGATACGACATCAGGAACAGAGGAATGTACCGATCCCAGTCTCGCTGATGTTCCTCGACGACCTTGGCCAAGTGATTTTCCAACGTTTGGTTGAATCTCTCCACCATGCCGTCAGATTGAGGATGCGCCGGTGTGGTACGTGTCTTATTTATTCCCAAAAGTTCACACATCTCCTGGAATAACGTCGACTCGAAGTTCCTGCCTTGGTCGCTGTGTAACTCCAATGGTACACCAAAGCGGCATACTACCTCCTGGACAAGTTTCTTGGCCACGGTCTTCGCCTCTTGGTTCGGAGTTGCAAACGCTTCCGGCCATTTACTGAAGTAGTCTTGAACCACTATGATGAATCTATTCCCGTCTTCCGTCTGAGGGAATGGCCCAGCAACGTCTATGGCGATTCTCTCCCAAGGGGCTCCAACGTTGTACAGCTGTAGTTTCCCTTTGGATCTAGTGCGGGGCCCTTTTACTGAAGCGCACACTGTACACTTTCTGCACCAATCTTCAACGTCCTCTCGACACCGCACCCAATAAAAGCGTTCTCGTATCTTTACGAGGGTCTTCTTGATGCCGAGGTGCCCGCCGGAAGTGCCATCGTGTACGAGCTTCAGCAAATCAGCCACTTTACTCCTGGGGATAACCATTTGCAGGGTTCTCTCCTTTCCGTTGAGTGATTCCCAGCTCCGGTAAAGCACGCCATTCTCTAATACAAGGCTGTCCCACTGAGCCCAGTATGCCTTAGTCGTCGCGCTTGATGCTGACACTTCACTCCACAAGGGCCTCTGTCCTTTGGCTTTCCATTCCATGATCAGGCTGAGGTCTTTGTCTTCCTTCTGAGCTTGGCTTACTTGCTCCGCTCCCCAAGACTCGTCTAGGTCCTGCATCCTTATCACCCTGACCTCTTCTTTGGCCTCATGCTTGATGCAATGTCGACATTCTTCGGAGCATGGGCGTCGCGACAGGGCGTCGGCATTCGAATGAGCTCTTCCGTTGCGATGCTCTATTACGAAGTTGAACTCTTGAAGCTGTTCGATCCACCTCGCGACCTGGCCTTCCGGGTTCTTGAATTGCAGAAGCCACCTCAGAGCAGCGTGGTCCGTCCTTATTGTGAACTCGCGTCCCAACAAATACTTGTTGAAGTGCTGAAGGGTCTTCACCACAGCCAGTAATTCTCGCCGAGTCACACAATAATTTCTTTCCGGTTTCGAAAGGGTCTTGCTAAAGTACGCAATGACCACCTGCTGGCCGTCCTGTTCTTGGGATAATACTCCTCCGATGCCAGTATTGCTAGCGTCCGTGTCCACTATGAATCTCCCTTCTCTTCTGGGATAGCCAAGAATCGGAGCCGAGCACAGACGTTCCTTTAAGCGAACAAACGCATCTTCGCAATCGGAATCCCAACTGAAGATTCTCTTGTCCTCCGTGAGACGGTGTAATGGCTTGGCTATCTCTGAGAAGTTCTTCACAAACCGACGGTAATAGGCGCATAGTCCCAAGAACGCTCTCACATCGGTCTTGTTCTTTGGTGTCGGCCATTCTTGAACAGCTCTTATCTTGTCCGGATCGGTTTGAACACCTTCGTCCGATATGATGTGTCCCAAAAATGATACTTCCTTCTTGAAGAAGTCACATTTCTTCGGATTGAGCTTTAGGTTGGACTCACGGAATCGTCTGAATACCTTCTCCAGATTTCGCTTGTGTTCCACGAAGTTTCGTCCCATGACTATGACGTCATCGAGGTATACCAGACAAGCGTCCCCCAAAAGTCCCACCAACACTCGCTCCATGAGACGCTCAAAAGTGGCAGGAGCGTTACATAACCCAAAAGGCATTACGCGGAACTGCCACAAGCCATTTCCGGTTCCGGTGGTGAAGGCAGTCTTCTCCTTGTCTTCTGGCCGTACTTCTACCTGCCAGTAACCACTCTTCAGGTCGACCGTCGAAAACCACTTCATGCCACCAAGCATATCCAACGTGTCGTCAATCCGGGGCAGAGGGTAGCTGTCCTTTTTGGTAACGTTGTTGAGCATCCTGTAGTCGACGCAGAATCTAGTACTGCCATCCTTCTTTTTCACGAGTACCACAGGTGAACACCAAGGGCTAGTTGACGGCTCGATCACCTTGCTGCGCACCATGTCCTCGATCATTTCTGCAACTTCGTGTTCCTTTGCCAATGGTACTCGTCTTGGTCTTTGCTTGATCGGTGAAGTGTTTCCGGTATCTATTGGATGAGTGACAAGATTTGTTCTTCCAAGGTCGCTATCTCCTCTGGTAAAGATGTCCTTGTAGTCCATTAACAACTTTGCTGCCTGAGTATATTCTTCAGAGCTCAAATTCCTCCTGGTCGCCTCCAGCAAAGATGTCATGTGATCCGTTGATCCAGGTTTGTCCGAGTATTCTTGGACCTTCCTCAAGCTGTCCACGGCTTCACATCGGCCGATAACCGTATTCTTCGCGAGATGTATCGGCGTGCTACTAAGATTGATGACCTTTAACTTAGCGTCACGTTTGGTCATGAGCAGTGTCCTTGCCGTGATCCAACCGGGGTGATCTCCATAGTCTTCCACTACGACACATCGATCCATCTGTATCTTTTCGGGAAACCTAACCTTGACCAAGGTTTCCGATCTGGGTGGTAGCTTCACTGTCCTCAAACAGTACACTGCTCCTGAACATGAACCGTCCAAGAAGACTTCTTGATCCTTGAAGCTTAACACTCCTCTGGCTATATCAACTATACAGTGATGTGTCCGTAGAAAGTCCAGTCCGATAATGCAGTCGTCAGTTATATTCGCTACTAAAACAGACTGCGTGTAAATGTCACTTCCGAGTTTCAGTCTTGCTTCCGTAACTCCTAGGACGGTCACTGGCTGGCCTGTCGCTGTCTGCAGATTGCATGATGGTCGTCCATTTTCCCAGATGATAGTCCGCTTGAGTAATTCCGGTCGAACGATGGATTTCGATGCTCCCGTGTCAATCGTAAAGCGACAGGGTATGCCATTTATTTCTCCAGTAGTTACGAGGCTGTTCCCGTCACAAGCTTGTGATACCAAAACAGTAGGGGCTCGACGAAGTCCAGCCAGTGCCCGCCCCGCGGCGCTGGCGCCTCTTAGTTTAACGGCTCCTGGGTGTCGACTTGGGTAGCGTTCGACACCGATTCCGGTTGCTTCCGAGTCCGGCAGTTAATCCTTATATGGCCTCGTTCACCGCATCCGTAGCAGATAGGCCCAGTACGAGGTTGAATCGCTGCCACCACTTCGCGCACCTTATAACCTTTATAGTCACTTCGTACCGCTTCTACTTCAAGGGCGTGCGCTAAAGCTGCTTCCAAGGTTGCGTGATGACCCAAGCGCACCGTTGCTCTCACTTCGGGGTCCCTTATGCCGCTGACGAAGGCCTCTAATACTTTGTCTTCAACCGGTGTGGAACTCGACGCATAGGCTCGACGTACGAGGCGCTCGATCTCCGTAGCCCATTGCTGCAGTCCTTCGCTCGACTTCTGTACTCGGTCTTTAAGTTGCGCGCGGTACACGTGCTCCAGGTGCTTCTCCCCGTATCGAGCTTCCAGGGCCTTAAATAGCGACTCCAAGGTGCGTCGCTCGGCGGGCAGGTTCTCAAGCACCAGCAGTGCCTCCCCTCGAAGAGCTAGAGTGAGTGCCGCCAACGAGTGTTCGTCCTCCCAGCCATTCCCGCTTGCAACAACCTCGAACTGATGCCTGAACGCAGTCCACGGCCGTCGAAACTTGGGACCTTAAACTTCGGGGCCCCAGAGCATGTACTGGTTGCTGCCGTGCCCAAAACCTTTATTTTCTGCAGCTTATGGTCCAAATCCACGAGCCTAGTTTCGTGGGAGTTTACTGACGCACTGAGGCTGTTGATTGATGCGTCGTGGCTTTTGAGGGCTTGGTCGTGCTCGGATGTACGCACTTTCACAATATCTAGGTCCTCCTTCACGGCGTTCAAATCTTCCTGGAAACTATCCAGCTTCGCATCGATTGTCCCCAGGCCCGCCTCCATGGTTTTGCGCTGGCTCTCCAATTTACTTTCCAAGCTCTGGCTCTGGCTCTTCATGTCCTCGCGCAGGCTCTCCATTGCTTCGCGCTGGCTCCGCTGTATGTTTTCCATGGCTTCGCGCTGGCTCTTCTGTAAGGCGGCTAATAAGGAGGCCATATCCAGTGCACTCGGTGTCGGTGCTGACGCAGTTGATGTAGTCGAAGGTTCAGCGGTGGTCTCCATTTCAGTGCGGTCACGCCCGGGCGACTCCATCCGTGCGGCATCCAATGCCGTTTGCCGTCGCGTGCGAATCCCGTCTTCACTTTGCGGTACTACAGGCATTCCGCTTCTGTCACCAATTGTTACGTGTCAGGAGTAAGGGGTTCGAGAAAATGCCAAAATGTACCACAAAGACTTTTATTTTACTCGTAGATACACAAATTACACGACGTACACAGTACACACTTAAACACTCTGCACGTAGGTACTAGTCAACACACTCGTAGAACACTGTATCGCACGTAGAAATCACTTCACTTCTCACGGGTATCGCTCGTAGGTATCGCTGGTATCTTCCTGGTTTCGCTTCCGAAACTAGAATGTCCGTGGTTGGCCGATCGCCCCTTTATATACCACTCACCCACCATTCACGACAATCGAGAATATTCCCGCGAAGTCCGGGCCCGCGTCGAAATAAAGTTCGAGAAAGTTCCTTGCAACCGACTTTCGCCCGTATGACTATTGCCGTAATGGTCGAAGCGTCGTGCGTCCTTTTGAGAGAGCCGCGCTCCTATTGTTTCTATTGTTGCGCGACATGTTTATGGCCCCTATTGTTTATTGTTTTCGGCGTAGCGAAGTCGATGCGCCAGGGTTGTCACATTATCATTTCATAGCTTTGTAAGAGGTGTTAGCAATAAAACATCCGCCTTTATGTAAGTACCTACGTGTAAAACGTTACAATTATGTATAAAATTTACCTTTTTAACCGGTATGGCGCAATATTTACCATGCTGGACTGACGTTCAAATGGTTATTGTCGGTTCGATTGAATTTGAATGATGACTTTATACTATTACCCATCTCGGTGTACTTCTCTTTGTGTGTTGTCCCTTATACCTAGTATAAACTTTAAGTGAGTCAAATATAAATAATCTCAAGAGCGTGCTTTATCTTTAAAAGGTCGCAATGTTGTCTCTTCTCGTAAGACTCTACACTGTAATGTATACTTTTATTCAAGTTTGGTATCTTCGTATCTTCAGTCGCATCAAACAAATCGAACCCGGGTCATCTCACTTACAATTCACCAACTAGTCTAAGAGGTCGTCCAACTACAAAAACATATTCATTCGACAATATTTAATTTAAGATTTATAAAATAACAGATAGATCTAACTGCAGCCTTTCTATGATTTCGTGAAAAGAAATTCTATTTTGGTTCACATCGATGTAACATCGGACTGAATATAAAATGTATTGTACGGTTTTATGGGCTCTGAGATACCGATTTATTGCGCACCGGTCTTCGTGTAACGATATAAAATAAAATAGCATTGTGTTCAGGAAAATATCAAAACTTCAATGATTACTGAATTCTTACTCGTGTGAAAGGAAAACAACATTGGAATAGAAAGTATTAATAAATCTATACAAAAAAATAACTGACTTCAAAATCAATCATTAGAGATAACTCGAAAATTATCCGTCAGATGTTTGCACAATTTATATTGGACCAGACGTGAAGCACTTTTCCAATACAAAATAAAAATATCAAAACGAATGCACCCAGTGTTAAGTTATGAGGCAACACAAAGAAAAAAAGCATGCAATACACAAGGTAATTTTAAGTTAAAAACTCAAAACTACGCAATAGGGATATTGATAAAATTTAAGCAAGAATGGTGGTTAACTATAATTTAACGTGATAAATCGTAAATGGTCGTTCAAAACGAAATATGATTAGAGAAATCTTAAGATGATTTTCAGTCTACAGACTTGTTCAATTATATCCCACTTAACATGAGTAGGCCACAGAGCTGAACATTAGGATAGAAAGCTTGGTGATTATATTCCGGTAAAGGCGTGTTTGACGTTTTCTAGGCAGATGGACTATTAAATTAACATTTTAAGTGTTATATTCGATGAATTTGTTATTTTTAAAAGATTTAGAATATCAATTAGTAAGTTATCAGTTTCAATACGCTGACGTTTTTTTATGATTTACAGATTTTTTATTAACTTACAAGTAAATCCGTCTAAATTCGTAGAGGCTTTCTTATAGGGTTGAGTTGTAACCCTAGGCAAGCAGTCAGTCCGTGGTGTTGTTGAGAACGCATTTACACTCATTTATACTCTATTCAAATAAAAAGATTTATTGCTGCTGAGATAATCTGGAAGTTAAATTGAAGATTACAGCCAATAGACGCGGTAGAGCCGCAGGCTAAAAATAGCCCGCACTGCACTAATCATTGCGGGAGCCGGCACTAGCGTGATGTTGGATGTTGGTAGTTGGACATTCAGATTTCACCGTTCGGAAGAGTTTCTTTTCAAGTATTTCTCTATAAAATTAATTTGGCAATGGAAATTTATCGGTCAGATGCGCTTTATTTAGCTGTTAAAATTGGTTAAGTGAACCATTTTCTTTCATACAAAGTGAAATGTTCATAATTAAACGAGAATGGAAATTGTAATGTACGAGTACAAACATGACATGTGTCCTTTGTGAGCTCAGCTGGTGTAGGTATTATATTTCCACATAATAATCATTTTTATAGGCAGGTACATAACTAAACAAACAGTAATATTTTTAAAAGTTTCATCCTTTCTCTTCATTCTTTAAAAACATAGGATGTCACTATTTCTTTTCAATATGACATAACAAGCAAACTGTTTGCTTCAACATTTACGTCGTAAACGTTCAACTTCTCCGTGGAATCATGGACGCTCCACTGGAGTGGCAACTTCCACAATAGTCGCAATCACGGCGAGCTCGCAAAGTTCCGAGACTCAACTTGAACGTGTAATGAGATCCTTAGGAATGCTCATGATTCATGTCGGGGATTCAGTTTCCATAACGTTTATTTTATCCTTTGAATGTCATACTTTTTCTTTTCATAGACTGCTAACGAGACGGAACGCCTGAAAGTAAATGATCGCTGCGGCGTAGGTTTTTTCTAATGGCTAAGACTAAACAGCGATTCAAGAACAAAGGTATTCTGTCATTTAAGGACACTCCTATCATGGCATCGAGCTCAGGACTCCTCACATTATAAGCAGGATCAATACTAACTCGCACGGTGACGCCACATGCCAAAAGACCATGAATGTCCAAAGACACGCAATGACCTAGAAGAAAATAGCCAATTCGCCTGCCAACAAGAGTTTATCCTTTCCAAAGGATAATCGGTGTAGACTCCATGGTAGACTGGTGGTACCTACGAGTCGGTGGTATGGCGAGGACTACAGGATAGGTAATCCGTTCGGTTCCAGAAAGTTAGCTATCCAAATACAGAATTTTGCAACTATGCTATACTGTTGACATTGTGTTAGGTATAAAGGGATTAAGAGTCAATGACCTCCAACAGAACTTAAGGACTTTGCCTCGTGTTTTGCTTTACACCTTGAGCTAAAACGATTAAGTCAGCTTGTATGCATTGAGCCCGAAATCGAAATACATTTACATAGCAGAATTTATGCGTAATATTTAGTTTATGAACTACAACTTCCTAGGGTTACTTAGAAACATCAATATTTGAATATTAGTGCCTCCGTTATATACCTACTGGCAGTGATTTTCATAAACACAAATCACTGTTATACTTTTCTACATATGCTTTAGTGTATGTATGCTCGCAACATTCTTAATACCTGCTTAAGGTCAAGAATACAAATCTAGTAAGCTGAAGCCATATCGGGTGGTGAAACACGTTAGCTGCTAGGTTAAACAAGAAAAAAAGGTAAATCAGTGCCAATTTACGTGTCGACAGTACCTGTGAGTATCGTATTTACATTTATATGTATGTATGATTCCCCTCATCATCCTACGCTACGAGTATTACCTTTGTCTATCCACCGGTGGACGAAGCCCACTTTCAAAGCATATAAAAAAAGAAATCGGGTCTTCGCTCAGTCTTCTCCGCTAATTAGGTACGTCCAGCTTTTTATTCAGCTTTTTGAGTTCGATCCACCGGGTTGAGGTCGTTCTACACTATGTCTGCTAATTAGTGGTATTCAAGGACTTGTCCACTCCGTCAGATAAATGTTAAATTGTTTAAAATAGACTGAGCGAATTTTAGTCCTTACAGGCGAGACGGTATAAAATACATTCAAGTAAAATACATTTTGTAATTGTGTACATCTTAAATTCATGTACAATAAAGTCCCATAATTAAGTCGTTGAGTAATTTTCAACTACGCATACCAATTGCTATATTTTAAAGAATATGCGAGTTATACACAAATTATTTTAAATATTTCTCCATTAATTAATTTAATGAGAGAACCGTGTTCAAAGCTAAAACGAAATGTAAAGCAAAATCTAACCCCGGGCTAACATTTAAATGCGCATTTCTTTAAGCAAAAAGTCGGGAAGGTTTTTTCAACGAAAAGCCTCTACTGAAGGTAACGGTTACGGCTACTGCGCTGCGGCAATTACCGATAAATGCACGGAATGAGTTGGTTTACTTAAGGAAATGAAATAATTAATTGACACTCTAATGGAAGACAATTCCCATCGGTTTATTCTGGTTTCCTTAGTCAGCGGAAGCGACCGCAGAAGGAATACCAATCGACTGTCGTTTAAACGAATTGTGCGGCAATTTCCGTTCAAGTGGCATAAAATGATGAATGGTATTAATTTTTATTACTCTATAGAAAGAAATCAAATAATAAATGGTTTAAGACACCATTTCACCATTCACCGATTTTCTTGTATTTCACAATGGTGCTTTGTAATTGTAGAATGTTTACGTGTTATAGCAAGTTTAGGTAGGCGTACTATTATTACTTTTTTCTGTACTGTTGGCTGCATTTAAAAAGACAAGTACTGGTTCGCGGAAAAATCATTGTTTCTTTTTCGTATTTCTTTCATCGGCCGGAATAATTCAAATCTGGGAAGTCCTTGCGACTTGCTTGCTCAATCGGTAGATATCAGAAGCATCTAAATTATTATCTCTAGGACGACAAATATTCCCATATACGATTAAATGATATACCTATAGAAAGTGAATATAAAATACAAATAAGTTATCACGAGGCAAGTTTCATCGGTGTGATTCAAATTTTCTCACCGATCGGAACAGCGCACCGGCAGAATACTAACGAGCTTTCGGCGGCTGGAAATGTGTTGGAGAGACAGCTTCCGATGTGCCGTTTGATGGCTACAAACGCTCCGGGACAATATTCGATTGGATTATAATGTCGTTTAGTTCAACTCACTCGTCGTAACGTGTGACATCTGAAATAAGTCTTATAGGTTTTTTGTTTGTATCTTTGAATGTGCTGTATCTGGAACGGCCAGAGGGATTTGAAAACATATTTTTAATTGCGGATAAGTGTAACCGAAGAAGGCTATCTATGTAGAATAACACAACTTTTTTTGAAATAGTTGAATCACTTAATAAAATCTTATAATTTGTTAGATTAATCTTATAAATGATTTCTATGAAACTTTCAGAATATGTAAGGTATTGAATGACAAATTAAAAAAATCTATCCACTCAGAGTAAGTTAAGTTTAGCTCGCACTGTGGGTTGTCACGGACAAAGAAACCCTTGTGACATTATCCTATAAAAGAGCTAGATCACGAAATGAGAACATTTCAACACCTATTTGTGTCTATTGCCCGCATAATAATGGACACTAAGTATAAGGGTCGGTTATTAATGTAAGTAGTTTTGTGGACTATCATTTTCTGCAGGTCATCAAAGCAAGTTTCTGAACTAAAACGTAACGAGTGCTGTTATTTGCGCTTTTAATGAGAGACTGTGAGTTAATATTGTGGGTGAGCCATAGGAGAGTGCGCGAGTGGAACCGACGGCGTGGAAACGGGACCGGGTTCAATGCCCTCGGGCTCCGCTAGCGGCTCCCGAGCGTCGCAACTACCTATACCTAACTTGTGTAATTATTACGTTACATTAATTGCAGGGTAAGTGACTATGGACATTTTCCTTTTAATAATGTTCCGTAATTATGGTGTGGATAATCTTGTGGGAATATGAATTTTACGTAATTTGCAATTAATACGATGAAGAAATTGTTATTTTAGAAGCTTTCGGGGAAGTTGGAAACTTTACTATTATCAGTACCTACAACTGCACTTGGTTGTTATTTAATAAATAAAAATATCCTAGATTCTATATGATTTTTTTCAATTAAATCATGTTGCACCCATGTGATATCAACAAACCCGGAAGGTACTTGTCTTGTAAAGTTTCCTGATATAGAAATAATTACTTTTTTACATAATTTATGACGTGTGAAATATTATGAGTAAGGTCAACGGCGCCCTTGTTTTTAGGAGTCCTGTTCATTGATAGCAAAAGCTATTTAAGGCCTTCTAAACTACGAAGAGTTTGGCTCATTTTAGCCTACTTTATTCACTTAGAATAAACTGATTAGGTAGTCTGAGTTGAATGGATCCACAAGTGAAAAATATCCTTTATCCATTAAAAGGAGAATCCAATTCTAAATTCACAAGAAATACGTTTTCTGCCCAGTGTGTGACAAGACATTATTTCCAATTACAACGTCAATATCGTCCAGAAACTGCCCTCATAATTTAAGCATAAGCGTTATGCAAATGATAGCAATGAGTGAAAGGAGGTTAAGCCCAGATGCACGGGCCTTTGAGTTATAACAATACTGTTGATTGATACTGTGCCTTTGGAACTTGATGGCCCACAATGGCTCGTGAACAATGCACCCGTCTCGGTAGTTTCACCAGGATGGAGTTACGCAAGTTATATAAAGTACCTAGTTACACATTGTGCTGATATAAAGGGGTTATTACATTAGTTTTGTGGAACTTTTTATGTTTATTAGTTTGACCCGCATAAATATGATATAGGCATCCAAAAAGGTAATTGCAATTTTCTAGATACGAGTAGAATAGCTATTAAGTTGCCTTTACATTTTATTCATTTCAGACTTGATTTATTGTGCAAGTATTTAGAATTTCAAATAAAGATTACGTTGATTCGCTCTCTATTCTTTTATGTGTGTTTTGTAAAAGCAATTTAGTTTTGTAAGTGGGTGAAATCTAAATTAAAAGCTACCGTTTGTCATACTAATTTCACTCAGGTAACGCTAATAGTTAGTGGGGTAACCTAAGGAATAGGTTAATTAAAATGATATTTCTTTAATATTCGTAACTAAACCTGTTTTGGACATAGGTATTACTAAGTTATTTTATTTCTACCTTATCTGATTGTACATAAAGCCATTGTAACTACAATTGAGTAACATTTGTGAATTTCATATTGTCACGAGAAGTTAACTTATGGAGTGAGGTCTACGTGTTTATGATGACTTTGGCCTTCGCTGTAAGGGACGGAAGGACCTTTTACCTATAGGTATGTTAGTAACAGAGGAACGATTTCTTTTACCGTAGGTTATCTTAGTGTGTACATATTTTTAGAACAAGAGCATATTTATGCACTAATTTTATAAAAAGAGAATGTGAAATTTGTGGGTTTGTACCATGTGAGAAGCGACCCATAAAACCATGACACTTGACACCTATTAAAAAATCTTTCACCACTTTAAAAACACATTTCTACCTTACGCATAATTACATAATAAGTACCTACTTATATGTTGATTATTAAAATGATGATTAAGCTACAAGTTACACGGTAAAATCTTGCACCTTGAGTTTCGTCGGCGCGAGTGTGATTACGAGTAGTTGAATGTAAATTAAAATTTAATCATGTACAGCTTTATTATTTTGATAAAAAATAAATGAGTCAAATATAACATTGTATGATAAATGAAACTCAGAATTAATAAATATGTAAAGACCACATGTTATAACTACAGCGTATGCATTAACCTTACAACCTTACTTAGATAATAACTTAATGATCATTAAATGTAATTAACTTCAAACTCTATAATTGTTATGACCTTAGATATATAAATTCAAGTCAGCTGATGTAGAGTTAATACCGCTTTAAAAGTGATATAGGTACGGTCGGCCAAAGAATTGGTTTACCACCCTAAGGTTGAATGCCGTTTGCAGATTCATAGGTGATAAAGGTTAGTTTCGCTTGCAGATCGATCTGACAACTTTTATTGCCATCTTTATCCGATTATAAATACGTGACATTTGTTTTGTTCTTAGTTTAAACTTGATAGAACCATTGGCGTCGGAAACTTGGTAAGTAGGTATATTTTGTGAACCTTTTCACACAAAAATAATAAACCGTGGGGGTTCCCCATACTTAGAACTGAAACCCTAAAAATTTTTTTTCATCAAACCCATGCGTGTGGAATATCTATGAATGTGTCGTCAAAAATGATATGATGTGCATTGCCATGTAAACTTCCACCAAAAATTGGTTTAAATGAGATCTAGTAAGCATTTTTTTAATACGTACGTCATAAATCGTAAACCGCAACTTACTTTTCATTCAATCTACTTACTCGAATATTTTTTTATATTATGTTACTTGCTGCTACGGAACCCTTCATGGGCGAGTCCGACTCGCACTTAGCCAATTTCTATTACATTACTTGCATATACAGGGACAAGGATCTTTAGGCGCGTGGCTGACTTGAGGGTGATAGAGACAGCGCCATACAGGCAAGGCAAACTGTAAGGCACTGTCTCTGTCACCCACACGTCATTCACGCGCCAAAAGATCGTTGTAGGACTTAAATGTCAAATGTCAATTTTCTTTTTAAAAAGAATTATTTTGTCAACAGAAATAGTTCTTATGCTTTTGTTCAGAATATTTAATTCTTTTTTGCACAAATTAATGCATTATCCGTTTCTAATAAAGATTAAAATGTCGTGCACCTATAATGTGACGTTATGATGTACGTATTCTTAAGAATTAGGCTTACGTCATTATTATGCGTCTCTTTCAGTGATATTGCCTATGAACTTTGATGTAACTTTTGATAACTAGGAAACTAAATGAAAACTGGTACACCACTTTCTTGGCCCACTGTACCTACATACTATATGATATGATTAGAAGTAGGTACTGGCTTACTCTTGATATGCAACACGTGGCTGATAAGTTTGTAGCACGGTGTTTTTTTAAGTACCTAGACATTTTTTGACTACTTAATTTGTGAACACCGATTATACAATTTAAAAACAGTTAATGTTTCTTACATCCTCCTTCCTATATGTTTAACCAACTTATTACTAGCAGGTACAAATAAAGATTATATGCGTCAATTCACTCACGTTCAACTTTTCTGCATAAAATCTACTTTATATTCTTCTCTGTGCTTTTATCAATATGTATGCAAAATTCAAGTCGATCGGGTAAGTGGTTAGGTACGTGAAGACGTGACAAACTCTTTCGCATTTACTATAGTGAGGATAAAATTGATTACAGTAAACCTCTGTCAGTTATTCCACAGTGGTAGGCCTCATGCTAGGAGGAGGATTGCCTTTGACAGGTAACCAGCCGCACCGAAACGCACCCTAAATAAATCGATGTGACTAAAAGCTCTGTTATAGAATTACGGGCATTGTAATTGGTTCAGCATTCAGCTAGGGATTACAAAATCGATGTGTATTAAAATCTTCTATAAATAACCGGTATTGAGCGTTTATTTATAGAAAATAATTTATTATAGATGTCCGATTATTCTGTACTACATAGGATTCTCATTGATTAGATACATATATTAACTGTGTTAAGACGTAAAACCCACGGTCAGGGAAGAAGTCCACTTTTGGGTATGAGTAACTGAGGAGGTCTAGACTGTCTGTCACAATATCTACGGGTAAAGTGCTGATTGTTGGAAAAACATCAGTATTCAGGAAGCCTTTTGTTGATGGTAGAGTTTTGAACTCCGCAGACTAGCCATTATCCTATTGCTTGAGTCCATTGCTGTGGATTCGACTGGTCGTATTCTGATTGGCTCGGGGGCTTAAGGACCAGAATTCTTTCTTTTGACCGGAAGCGCATCGATGAAGCCTAGATGTTGCTGATATCTCGTCTGCTCATTTGAGGAAAAAAGGAACCACATCACGAGATTTATACCAGAGTTTAACAGGGCTACAGGGGTGTCCATCCATTAACACAGCCACAAGAGAATTAATATTCGACGCGAATAATGAGGCCTTAATATTATAGTTGAATTGCTGTACTTAATAGGAGACGTGACGCCTGTGCTGTCCATGTTTGATTCATGATACGACGCGCAGGTATTCGTACTACACATATTACATGTACCTACGTATTCGATGTATGTACTTTAGGTACATATGTTAATATTTGGCCATACTGGAACAATGGGTGGGATTTACGAATTTAAATTCCGAATCAATATTTGTAATCCAGGTAGGCATGGATAACCCTTTCGGAACATTTGGATGAGGAAAACTGATCGTTGTCTTTACATCTAGGTACATTTGAGGAAATATTATAGCCCACGACAGTAGATCAAGCAAAATGATTTAATTTTGTTTTGTGTATCTTTGCTTGTAGGTCCCTATTTGTTCCTGTTAATCTCAGTAGAGGCTATTATACTACGCGTCTCGTTCTCGATGATAGAACACCTGTAGTACTGTTAAGTATGTATCAACTTCACAACTTTTAGAGATTTAAATTTAAAAAAAGTTCCCGCGCGCGGGTCAGTGTTAGTACTCTTGCACCTCACGCGCGCCTCTAGCGGCTGTCATATTGTTTTGTTGTGCGATCAACTTGCAACGTAATTTTGTATTGTAAACAAAATAATAGTGTTAAAAGCGTTACGATTGGGTATAATAGTGTTTAGAAACCATGCCAAAGAGGTCACGTTCACGCTCAAGGGAAAAAGATCGAGATGAGCGTAAAACTAGCAAAAAGCTAAAATCTATGCAGGAGCAAATTGATAACCTCCAAAAATGCGTGACAAATTTTATTCAAAGCCAAAAGGGTAAGTAAGTTTATTACAGGTAAACGACATATAACTATATTATGTTTTGTAAATGTGCCAATATGAACGTTCTATACGAACATCATATCTCATTGGGCAGCTCCACACGAGCGCGCTCAGTTCTATACGAACATTCCTTCTATTAAACCAGAGTATCTAGTTTCCTTTAATGATAGACATAACCACATTTGAGCGAAGTTTCAACAAGAACAAGCTCTTTTATGTACAAAAAGTACCTACTTCATTTTAACAAATTGCATCATTTGTACATCACACATTTACATACCTATATACTTACATTTAGCCACTCATTACTTACAGCTTCTGAGGAGTCTAATAAGGAAAATAGACCAGAAATATCTAATAAAGATTCCCATAAATCTCCAATTCATTGTAATACTGAAATAATTGAAATGGACTTACCCGATGAAAATGATCATCAACAAGACTGGGATCAGGAGTTCCTAAAAATGATGGGAGAAGAATTGCCTTCCACTTCTTCTGCAATAAATATAGATGAAACCATCCAAAAACAGTGGGCTCAGTGGATGACAAAGGGATTAACAGACGAGACTCGAAAGGACCTACATAAAAAATACCCCAGAGAAGGAACCTTTAGCACCGAGGCACCCAAGATTAACTTAGAAATAGTCACACATTTGACTGAAATAGCCAAAAAGAGAGATCAACATTTCAGCGATACCCAGAATTGTGTGGGTACAAGTCTTATATCACTTGGAGCAGCAATCTCATTGTTGATGGAAAATCCTGAAGATGGAGTAGACCACATGAAGCTTATGAAATATCTATGGGACTCTGGAAAAATGTTAACAGACATATTTCATCAACACTCGGTCGCAAGAAAGTCATTTATCACTCCTAATCTTGACAAGGACATTAAATCTACCCTTGAAGCAACAGACTCAGATGAATGGCTTTATGGTTCGAAGTTAAATGACCAAGTAAAGGATGCCAAGAATATTAAAAAGGCTTCTGCTTCACTAAAAACATCAGAAAAGCCTACAGCCAGGAAAACCACAAACCAGGGAAACTGGAGAGGCCCACCTGCGAAAACCAGACAGGTGGGCTATTTTCCTCGGAGACAGTACACCAATGTGAAGTTCAAACCAAAACCTTCCCAGGCGAGATATTCACAGAACCCAGGACGACCAATGACTCAAAAATCTTACCGTCCTCCACCAAAGAAATAGACAAGGTAAATTATATTGCAGGTAGACTACAACATTTTGTAGAAGGGTGGAAAAATATAACAACTGATGACTTCATTTTAAATTGCATAAAAGGGTATGATATCATTTTCAAAAAGAAACCATTCCAAATTCAAGAACCAGGTCACCCAAACTGGCCTAAGGGTGAATTTAAGAAAATTGACCTAGAAATTTCTACGCTTCTATTCAAGGGAGCCATTGAAAGATGTACAGATTGCGAAGGGCAGTTTGTGTCATCCTATTTCCTAGTTGCAAAACCAGATAAGACTTACAGGTTTATTATTAATTTACAAAAATTAAATGAGTTTATACAACCACCTCATTTTAAGATGGAGGACCTTAGAGCTGCTAGAGACTTAATTTCTCCTAATTCATATATGGCAACATTGGACTTGAAAGATGCCTATTTTTTAGTTCCAATGAGCAAGAATAGTAGGAAATATTTAAGATTTAGATTTAACGGTATTTTATATGAATTTACATGTCTTCCATTTGGGTTATCAACCAGTCCTTACATTTTTACCAAGATCATGAAACCAGTTATGAATAATATACGCTTAAATGGCATGTTATCCTTGATTTACTTAGATGATTTACTGTGTATTAGTGATACATATGAATCCTGCAATAATAATATAAAAAATATTATTTTATTATTGGAAAAGCTAGGATTTATTATTAATTATAAGAAAAGTCAAACAAACCCAAGTAAAAGATGCAAATACCTTGGTTTCTTTTTGGACTCAGAAAAATATTCAGTAGATCTACCAGATAATAAAAAGATACAAATTATAAATTTAATAAAACATTTTGAAATAGGTAAAAGGTACAAAATCCGCCTTTTCGCGCAACTACTAGGTGTTTTAGTTGCAGCATCACATGCAGTTGAATATAGTAAAATATATTGTAAAAGGTTAGAGAGAGCTAAGTGGTTAGCATTAACTGTAAATAATGAGGATTTTGAAGGTTACATGAGGATCTCTAAGTATGTGTTAGAAGATCTTGCTTGGTGGAACATTAATGTATGGACTGGTTCTAACCCCATAAGGAATAAGAAATATAAAATAATTATATCATCAGATGCATCTGGATCAGGCTGGGGTGCAGAATGTAATTCAAAAACCACCCGTGGATTCTGGAATCAAAGTGATAAAAAATTCCACATTAATTATCTCGAGCTCTTAGCTGCTTTCTTCGGATTAAAATGTTTTGCATCTGATCTCTGCAACTGCGAAATTCTTATGCGTATAGACAATACTACAGCTATTGCTTACATTAATAAGGCCGGAGGTGTCAAATTTCCCCACTTAAGTGAACTAGCACGTGAGATATGGCAGTGGTGTGAGAGCAAAAGGATATGGATAGTAGCTTCATACATTGCATCTAAAGAAAATATTGACGCTGATAGTGCTTCCCGAGATACCAACTTAGATACTGAGTGGGAGTTAGCGGATCATTATTATAAGCAAATTGTGAATAAATTTGGTTTGTGTAGTATTGATTTGTTCGCATCTAGAATTAACACTAAGTGTAAAATTTTTTGCTCACGCTACCCTGATCCAGAAGCATCAGTAATTGATGCTTTTACAATTTCATGGGAAAAAGAACATTTTTATGCTTTTCCTCCTTTTGCAATAATATTGCCAGTACTAAGGAAAATAGTTAATGATAAAGCAACTGGTATAGTAGTTGTACCAAATTGGCCCACACAGGCATGGTATCCAATGTTTACATCACTTTTATGTGAAGCTCCTTTAATATTAAGACCTTCAAATAACCTACTACTTTCTCCTTGCAGGAGCAGAATACATCCTCTGTCCCAAAAACTTTCTCTAGTGGTAGGGAAATTATCAGGGAGGCATACTTGAAAAAAGGAGTTCCAGAGATGTCTATTGATTTTATTATTGACTCAATATCTCAATCCACCCTTAAGCAATATGAGGGATGTCTCAAAAAATGGGTATTTTTTGCCTCAAGAAATAAATATGACATATTTGATCCCACCAGCGCTAATGTAATAGAGTTTTTAACAATGAGGTTCAATGAAAATGCAAGTTATGGTACTTTAAACTCTTCAAGATCAGCAATTTCTTTAATAACAAAATCAGATATATCTAAAGATGTTATCATATCCAGATTTTTTAAAGGCATTTTCAGGAGGCGTCCTTCTGCACCAAAATACTCTGAGACCTGGAATATAGAGCAGGTTTTGGAATATATTGAAAAACAAGATAACCTAGCAAATCAAAACTTAAAAATTGTATCAGAGGTTGCTACAACACTATTAGTTCTAGTTACAGCCCACAGGTTGCAAACAATAGCTTTAATTAATATAGATGACATATCTTTGAGTTCATCAGGCCTCCAAATTAAAATTTCTGACAGAATAAAAACATCAAAAGTTGGAAAAAATCAACCTTTACTCATAATTCCTTTCTTTAGAGAGCGCCCAAAAGTTTGTGTAGCATCCATTATTCTTCACTATTTAAAAATGACAGAACCATTAAGAGCAGAAAATAAGAAACTATTTCTATCCTCAGTAAAACCTCACAAGCCAGTTAGTCCTCAGACAATTGGACATTGGATCAAGACTTTACTTAGCAAAGCAGGGATTGATACCAATAAGTTTAGTGCATATAGCACAAAACACGCCTCTGTTTCCACTGCTTATAGAAAAGGGATAGATATTAATACAATTAGGAGAACAGCGGGCTGGACAGAGGGGTCAAAGACATTTGCTCGTTTTTATAACAAACCTCTTACCGAACCAAATGATAGATACGCTATTAGTATTCTGTCTAAAGTTACCTAGTGTTATTTAATTATAGACACATCTTTATGATTGTTGTATAATCGATTGTTATGTTTTTGTATAATCAATAAATATTGTAATAAGGTTCTTATTAGGTCAAAGTTAAGTTCCTTAATTAAAATAAATGAATATTAATAATTGTATTATTTAAAGGTTAAAATACAATTTATACCTTTAAACAAAGCTCTATCACAGGCTCTGAAAATCTACAGGTGTTCTATCATCGAGAACGAGACGCGTAGTATAATTATCCGATCAAACGAGCCCGCCGAAGGCGGGCGAAGTTTGATCGCAATTATACGAAGCGTCTCGTTCGAAGATGATTACTTCCCACCCTTAAAAGGGGATGTTTCCATCTAGAATGAATATTTTAACAAGTGAATTCCCATCCCTGTAATCATCTTACGATACACTATGATATCGCTTTGTTAATCTTAATTACTCTGAAATATATGACAGCCGCTAGAGGCGCGCGTGAGGTGCAAGAGTACTAACACTGACCCGCGCGCGGGAACTTTTTTTAAATTTAAATCTCTAAAAGTTGTGAAGTTGATACATACTTAACAGTACTACAGGTGTTCTATCATCTTCGAACGAGACGCTTCGTATAATTGCGATCAAACTTCGCCCGCCTTCGGCGGGCTCGTTTGATCGGATAAAAAGTAGCCATTGACGATACGTCTGTTTGGAATGCTTCTAAATGGAAGATTTCCTTATGGAGGTACTTCAGGCCGATTGGATGTGGTTTTCTGTTATTTAGGAATGTGTATTTGAATGTTTTTGATGTTCCTAATTAAATTACTTTCTTCATATTCTGTCCTATTTTTGCCATAATGTTATTCGCACGTAAGTCACCTGTCGCTTGGTGGTTCATTGACATTTTAATAAATGCGACCTATTAAATTGTATCGAATGCCGCAATTTAAGTAGCACCTTTACTAACCTAGACTCGTTCTTTTGTTAATACAAACATAGTATTAACTTAACAAAGACAAAGTATTTGTTATTATACTTTAACATGTCTATGACATACCTACCTATAGAATTAACAAAATAGAACCGACTTTAACGCCGAAAAGTAAAAATCGGTTCAGTTATACATTATACACGGTTATACATACATACATACAGGTCAAACTGAGAACCTCCTTTTTGAAGTCGGTTAAAAACATAAAAAAATCTCGAATGTAGGTGTAATAAATAATAAGTCTGCTAAAAGTGCTAATTACGATTATGCATTCTTAAATATACTTGTGACAGAACCATGGACAGAACCCCGGCCCCACCAGTGACCAGTGGGACATGATGGCTGTGATAAATCACGTTTCGTGACAAGAAACGATCAAGTACTAAGAGATAGGTATAATAAATAACCACGATCGTGAAGAATGTTAGCGACAGTATAATACTATTATTACGTTCGTGCAATCCAACGACCGGATGATTAAATTGAAATTGCATTCTATTGATTATATTCGAATCTTGCTAATAATTGTCGTAATGAAAGCGTCTGTACGTCGACACGAGAGGTGTTTGAACTCCAAGTGACAGCTGATGTATATCATTAAAATAGGTACATAATTCATATGAATATCGTATAGTACAGAATATTTGTGAACTACGATTTTTTCATATATTATAATATTCGTATCATACTATACTATCAATAGTGTCAACCTAATGCATGTCCCAGAGGTAGGTAAGTATGAATAATAAGTTGTATTTTTACACACTCCTTCTTGTGAAACAGGCGACCTTGTCGTGATAGAGAATCAGTAAATAAATCTTGTACTCAATATTTGTGAAGCTTTCTGTAAGATATTGAGACAAACAAACGCATGATGAAACGAAAGCGTAGCTCTTATGTTTGATATAAAGAAACCTTTGTAACACTATATCCTATTTGAGAAGAAAATGTTAGATAAGTAGGTACTTAGGTACTTATCAAAACAAACACTAATTTGAATTTGTTTCATAAAATCAGAAACCAGTTTGTCTGAGTTATAATGACATAACAATAAAATATAATAACTTAATTATAATTTACATAAATATTATGTAGAGTAGTAGAGAGAGATGTTTATGTCGACTATACAAATATTGAAAATAATAACAAACAACATAAACAATATCTTTATTCACTTTCACATTTATTGCAATGATACAACTAATAAGTTCTACATTTATCATTCATTTCGTATCTAATGATATGAGTTTGGTTCTTCATAGTGTCTGGTTTCAATATGCAGGTTTATATTTGGCTCTTGTAATGACAGATCGCGCGAAATCAAGAAACAAAATAGAGTTGTATGTTCGAGGAGGATTTACACTTACACCAATTATAGATAGGTTTTAGTATAGTAAACCCAACTTAAGACTGAAACGAAAGAGGCGCTGTCGGACGCATTTGACATTCATTTGACCAATCATTGCACACTAGTAACTGACAGATGAATGAACACAACGTACTTATGAATGACTTTTCGTTAGTTCCAATTTTTGCCATTTCAGAGTTAAGTTGGGCGGACTGTACATGCAAATTTCACGTCACACAGTAAATGCAGACTTTGTGAGCGAATTTCGAGGATTAATTACCTTTACCATGGTTTAATTTTAATAGGTATTACTTATCTAGACGCTGATTGAAGCGTTATAGACTTCATTATGTAAATAACGATCCAATTACCATAATTTAAAGTTGAGCTTTTAATGAAACGAATAAATATTTTCCAATACTTTCACAATAAACTTTCATAATGTCAGAGTGCTAGTAAATGGTTGAGGGTGTCTTTAATGGGTAGTATGTAAGTAAATAATAATGTAGTATGAATTACCTAATTGAATCATGAGGGCGAGAAAGTGATGGTAAATGTAATACTCTGTTTATGGATGAGCACTTTAATACCATTATGGAGAACCATTCGGATTGCCAAATTAATGGCAGTTATAAGTAATCATATTATTTTATGTACCTTAATTTAATGTTGTAAGTAGTTATTTTTTATATTCATATCATAAGCATAAGTATTTCATTTGATAGAACACGAGTTGATTGTTGTTTCTTTATCTAATTTAAATATTGTGTAGATTCAATTTAGGTACCTACTTATCTATATTCTTTCATCAAAATTATAAAGCTATTTTGGATCGCGTAGGACTTTAAGTAAAGGCTTTACAAATGCTCAAAATAGACTACAAATAATATTTTAAATGATTAGTATGTATGTATATACTTAATATGCAAGCCGATATGTTTTACTATGCAACAGTGATTACACGCGTTGTGAGTAGGTACAAGTGGCAAATCTAATTTGAAACTAATGATAAAACGTACATGTCTTACATACTGATTAAAGCCACATTAGCTCTAATGTTAAAAAATTGTTCTTAGACAGAAACAAACCCGACCGTAAATGTTGTATTCAGTTATTGTAATCAAATTGTCTTTAGGTACATTATTATCGTCATATCAATATGCCAATCTTTAATAATCAAGATATTTATAGTGTGTCCGATGGAATATTTTTATATTTTTTACAGAATTATCAGAGTTGATAACGGAACTGTGCCCAAAACGTGCAATATACCTAATAACTAAGTATAGTGTATTATTAGACGATAAGTAGGTACATACCTTTGATTTAATTTGGTCACGAATACAGAAATCTGTAACTATC
Source organism: Hesperia comma (assembly GCA_905404135.1). Taxonomy (NCBI): domain Eukaryota; kingdom Metazoa; phylum Arthropoda; class Insecta; order Lepidoptera; family Hesperiidae; genus Hesperia; species Hesperia comma. Next base: position 3,951,086 of record FR990021.1, on the reverse strand, counting down.
TCCTTAAAACGCTAACGATGACAGACTGACAGACGTTACGTAGCCTGAACTAGTGGAGTTAGACAAAACTTATTACCTGTGCTGGAGTTCAGTATAGCTTGTAAGCAAAAACTGACGGCATTTTAAATTTTAGCCGACAATCTGCAATACACCTTATTCACAGGAGCGGAAAACTGGAATTTGTGAGGGATGCCATTAAACTAATTACATATCAAATACGGACGCAGCACAGATAGTGGTTACTGCTTAGTCGCTCACAGTCGTTAAAGCATGCCTGAAGGCAATGTACTTTCACACGTGATTATTGTTTATCGTAATTACAGCTTATCGACAGAGCAAAGACTAAATCGGTAAAAACACCATCGACTCGTAAATGACACATCATATCTTAATGTATTCAATGTAAGTAATGTCTGTTTGTTCGAGTACGTTTGTCGTCGACACGGGTGTTTTTCTAACTCGCTTTGAACTAACAATGACAGCCTCATAATAAATTGGAATTGTAACAGAAATAAACATTGTAGTACCTACTTTGTAATACGATATAATTCAATTTGTCTAAAACCGTGCGGCTTCGGTGTAAATTGCGTAGGTAGCCAATAATAATGAAACTTATAATTTTTATGTCATGTAATTATATCTGTTCTATTTGTAGTTTGTACTGACATTTATTAATACGATAAAGTTATTTATAGTTTTAAAAATAAGCTGAATTAAACCTATGTACTTGTATTTACAAACCATACAAAGAGTCGTAGAAGTGTGTACATAATTGATGTTTACAGTAAGTAATAGAATACAGAATGATATTTTTTATAAATAAAATCCAATTACAAAAAGAAAAATATGTCTGTTGGCCAAATTAATTACGTTTGAATTCCGATCGGTGAGCTTATTTGTCGAATTTTCATTGCTCGGAAGCAATTATTTCACGAAACGCCAAGATTTTAGTTTGTATGGATATCTTTCAATTCAAGATACATTAAGAATTTTATCATACTAAGAATTACAGGGCAAACATGTTCTCTGTGGCGCTTTGTTAGAACCTATCCAGAATGGCGGATGTCGCACGAAATGGCCGTACGACGCCATCATCATAGCTTCCGGTTCATTACTGGATGTACTCGTAGCGATCTCGAGTGTCGACAGGACAATGATCATCGTTTACTTTAAGACATTTATTTATTTGACGACCCGAATGACTGTGACAAAAATGTGAGCAGTTAAATGAAGATTACAATGGAGAATTTTGTGAAGCCAAACATACGCTTACAACACACACGAAATGCCTCCGCTCCTCCTCGCAACCTCCGCTTTGTGTCTGAAAACTTACTAGAATAGGGATAGTTGCAGTAAAAATGCAAATATGCAGTAAATGTACCTCTAACAGCCACTGCATGCAAGATCTATGTAGTTAGGTACTATACTCGAATATTTCGTTGCTCTCTTATATTTTCCGGTAAAAAATACTGCAGGCAGTAAGAGCCTTTAGATTTATTCGCCTGCGCCACAACTTTTGTTCCGAATAAGCTGGAATTTTTCGCTACGGATTACAGCGGAGTAAAGATTTTCCGCAAATCGTCACTGGCGGTTTCTTTAATTTTTAGAAAAGGATTCGCTAGTCGCATTTCTACCGTAAAAACTGCATTGTTTCCAATACAATAAAGTTTCCAAAGACATAATATAGTGTGCTATAAAATAAGCTTGTTTTTTCCAGCTATTTACCTATAGCGCATAATTGCACGACAACCATAAACATAGCAAGACAAATTATAAGGTACATGTTGGCTACGTACTTCAGCAGAATAACTAATTTTTTATTATTTTTGGAAGGTATTTAGGTATACAGCCGAGAAAAAAGGAGGAACTACTGCTTTATGCAGCTACTTCCATGAACCGCCATGATTGAACTGCCTGGGTACGGATAGAGGAAACTGATTTGTTCTGAAGACGTCCAAGATTAGGAGCCTGGAGACTCATACACCCAAAAAAGCTGTTGTACACTTTACTAATCCTATTTAGCTTGACTAAATACCCAGTCGTGTTATAAGCGTTATATAAACAGCTCATTACAGTACTCAAGCCGCACAAATGCAGGGTCTGGCCGTGCCCAAGGACACTGCGACAAGGGGCACGGTAAACGACAAGATTTAAACTGTTTTTGTATGCTTAATAGCGGCTTAAGAATTTAAAATGCTTACTGACGTGTCTGAGTTAGGTTTATGTTTTCGTTGTTACACAAGCCACAGGACAGATTTTTATTTTGGTCAATACACTTTTCATATCGCAGTCTGTCAGCTAAAAAAAGTGCTAGTTGAATGTATCCTTAACAACTAACATCTAATTTTTGGTATTTTTTTTCTTTCGATCTTCAATAACAATCATGTAATTAATTATATTTAGTCGAGTCTTAACTTCATCTTTGTGATTGTTTCGTTGTTGCAAATGGAACACCATTTACCACGAGTCTAGGATTTATTCGCTCGATATTTTTGTCATAAAAATTCTCATCAAAGTAATGTCTGTCGGATTTGGGAGAAAATTATTAAGAAAGCCTTTGCCGGCAATTCCGCATTTTTAGGTCGCTTCTTTATTGTGTTCTGACGAATACATGTTTGTCATAAAGTTACTATGTAGGAATAGATTGTGATTCTCCGAGTGCTGTTAGCTGTTAGTGAGGAGTGCGTGCCTTACTGTGCTTGACCCACATTGCGAATAAAAGACTATTCCCCGAGAAAGAGAAATGGCTCAGATAACAGCCGAGTTCTGTTCACATAGCTTTCATTCGTTCTTTGAGTATCCGTGTCGTTTGGTAAATGAAACATGTTAGGTTCTTTCAAGGAACTTTTTAAAGAAATTTCGAAAAAAGAATTATAAAAGGCGATGAACGCATAAAAACGGAGGCTCAAGTCTGCTAACTTATAAGATGTTTCAATTGCGTCGTGTATGAATAATTTAACACGATTTTGACGCAATATGTTTACGAAACTATTCAAACACACGAAATTGAAGCATTTATAAATTAGCAGACTCGAGTCCTGGACAGAAAAGGAAAAGCTGTGAGTCGATACTGATATTGATGGAGTTTCGAATACTGCTACATGTTTTTCCAAAAAACTAAATCTTAATAGATTGTTTCTAATACAGCACATCAAGTTAAGTTTATGATAGGTTTTCATGTTAAGGCATTTCAAGACTTATGAAATAACAGGAAAGAATGAATTAATAAAAAATAATTACATTAATATCTAGCTCCATGACAATTCGCTTAAAAACTAGCTTCATATTCATAAGAACTCCAAACGCCGAGTCAATCTTTCAATTCTTAATACAGGGACGGGCCTGTCATGATAACATCTTATTACACCCTGCCACTGCCAAATAAATCACACTGCTTTAGGCCCACTAATGGAAACGGCGAAATGAATCGGCCATGGAATTTGACGTACAAATGGATGAAAAAATATATTTGGATATTATTTTTATGAAACGTGCTATGGTCCGCTTGTGTCGAGATATCGATCGGGTTAGATGAGATGGGGAGTTCTTGGTCTCAGCAAAAATGTGACCTACATTAAGTTGGCTATTACGAATGTTGAATAAGTATGTGACAGTCCTCAAAAACACGTCGGTCCCTTACTTCTCAGTACCTACAATTTAAGCCTCTTCAATTGCGAGTCCGTGGGCCGCTAATGGGTTGAAGCTATTGTGTAAATTGTCGTAATGAATAACAACGAAGTGGACAAAAATGACTTTAACTTTGATGAAGGTAAACACTTAGTACTATACACCTACATGCTAGAGAAGACATGTGAGCCCAGTGGGCCTCAAATTCTTTTAGGGTTGGTTAAATTTCTTGATCGTTACGTCATCATTTCATTATTCAAAATTTTCTGTAGCATAGTTAATACAGTGGCAGTTGCGATGTTATAGTGCGCCCAACTTATCTCTGAAATGGCAAAAATTGGAACTAATGCCGCCATGTTAAAAAGTCATTCATAAGTACGTTGTGGTCATTCATCTGTCAGTTACTAGTGTACAATGATTGGTCCAATGCGTCCGACAGCGCCTCTCTTCATTTCAAGGTTAAGTTGGGTTTACCTTTACTATATGATATCGATGACGATTATTTATTGACTTTCGAGTGTCAGTGCGACGGTCACGCGCGAGTTTATCTCGATGTCAGCCTTGAACTTCGGAACGTGCACACTGGAAACCTTCTTGTATGCATTAGAAATCAACGATGAGTCAGTCTTATTAAATTACAGCATAAACCGTAGACGTTTTCGTGTAGCGCAGAAATAATTATAATACCGAACTACGAAGTCGTATCGTAGCGTGCAAAGAGAACTGTTAAAACGTTGCTTTTGAAATTAGCCGGTCTGCGTGAAAGCCATGACCCTTGCGAAGGTCGAGCCCGTGGCAGCCTGCGATGTAGCCTATGTACTAATCCCTTGGGTTCTAACTAAAGAATATATTGAAATATTGTAATTTTAAATTTATGTTAAGCACGCGAGAACATGCAACACCGAAAGTAAAATGTAATGTTTAACTTACATTTCTTAAGTTACTATTACGGCAAGCAAGTCATTAAAGTTTAGACGTTAGTTTGTAAAGCTTTTACAAATTTAATTTCAAAATCAAATGTGCTGTGGAAACATGGAGAAGAAACGGTAGAATAAACTCCTCTCTCTGCCTTTTATATTTATAACTTAACTAAGTAGGTACTACAATCTAGGTTAAGGCTAAATATTAGAATAAACGTCATGTTTGATTCTTTTCAGGAGACACTCCGTTTAATGTGTAGATTAATTGACATAATTATTACATTACAATAACATATTATGTCATGTAAATATATGTATCTATATATATGATAATATAACGAGGCAACGCGATCTGATATATCAGAATTATGTCAACGGGACCGTCAAATTATTTAGGTCACAGAATATTATATTGCTACTTTATTAAATGAAAAATGTTTCCAATACCGCCCAGAGGAACAACCCGTGATTCGGGTGTACACAGTAAAAGGTTTCGTAATTGGTTGTTTTGTAGTTTGGTTATATACGTACAACCCACAAAATAAGTTTATTAGAAAGAAAAATATTATTTCCTTCATTTTTTTATACTATAAAAATTTAAGGACTTAGTACATTTTTTTTATTAAACATTAAAATAAAAATAGAACCAAAAAACCTATCTATTTGTCTGGCCATCACATTAACATCCGTTCATGGATTTGGATTTGGATAAAACTTGGTTAAGGTACCTAGATGACAATAAATAAAAACTGTTTCTTGATGCATTTTACCTACTAAGCGTTTAATAAATTTTATTATCTACGAGCTTTCCCACTACGGCTTCACACGAGTAGAATTTTTTGTTTTAGTTTAACACCCTTTTTATTCCTTTAGGGGAGTTTTTGTCAAAAAGCCTTTCTCCCAAGGAACGTGCATGCCAAATTTCAACTTTTTTCGTTCAGTAGTTTCGGCTGTTCGTCAGTTACACTGCACAGTAACAGAAGATATATTCTATTGATTCAGCCATGGGATTCAGCAATGATAATTAGAGCATGAGCTTAAGTGGCCTTTGAGACAAATATATTTTGACTGACATTGACGTTTGAAAATTAAAATGTATTTAATATCGTAGTGCAAAACTGCGTCGAAAAGTCTCCGTAATCCAGGTCACATTAATACTCTGGCTTAGGTCCAGATTATCAGTGTTTATTTATACGACTAACGAATCCCTTTGAAACAATTTTAGTTGAAGAAATCTTTGGTTCGTGAGATATCGCACTAAAGATAGTATTTTTGTAATTGTGGACCTTTTTTTATGACGTCTAGCGCCGTAGCGTTAGGATTAAAACTATTATGGCCTTTATATTTGTGTTTGTCTGTGTCTTCTGCGTAGAAACTAACAAATAAATAGGTTTTTGATTTATTATATTTTGTAACAATAATGTTACTTGATTGATTATTGAACGTAAAAGTGTTTGCAAAGTAACGAATGGAAATTATTTTAATATGTAATAGTTGAGAAAAAAAGAGACCATGATTTCAACAGACCTAAACCAGCAGTTGTTGGTTGTTGAGCTATGTCGATTTCTTTAAGAGAGTATTAAAACCGCAACTAAGTACAATAAATCACACCGGTGATATATGGTCACAGTTTCCTCAATCACAGCCACAGCCACAATAGTAATAACCGTGGATCGTGGATCGATAATGTGTTCAACTTAAGTAATAAGACTTATACGAAGAAAACAAAGAGGAGAGAGCTCTAATGTATTTCCAATAACAATGCCAGTGCTCGTCGCTTCCGTATACAAAACACAACGTAGACATCGCGTGAGATCAAACTTTGTTCGCTCGATTTCGCAAACAGTATTTCGACACTGTAAATACTGTGTTTATATAATACTGACACACAGTGTTTGCCACGAATAAGTAGGTATATGTATAGAAATAATAATCAGTTGAAGCGTTCAGATAAATTAAATTTCTAACCCAGCTCTGAAATTGTTCTGTAACTGCTTAGAACAGCGGTTCCAAAACTTTAAAACCATAAATTTTCATTGCAGCCGCCTTCATTGTACAAAGGTAAACTGGCATTGCATGCTTTCAGCATTTAGCATTAATTCCGCCTTTTGTTCTAACACATTTTGTTTAGTTCAATAATAGTAAGATCGTTTACTATAATTCCTTTGTTTGGTGTCGGCTATTTAAATAAAATATTAGATTGAAATGAATAAATTGTCTCCAAATTTTATGAGAACCTCTGCATGAATGACAAACAATAACAAAGCTATGAATTGAAATTATTACCTAGTTTCACTTTTTTACAAAATCATACATAAATTTCTTTATCGTACTGAACAACAGAACATATTTTCGGGACCCACTTTGGAAACTTTTTAGCTTAGAAGGCAATCGGAATTCACGTATCGAGGCATTCAGCTTTCGTTGTCGGAGTTAGTGCAACTTTAAATAGAATGTAGACTTCTTGCGGTACTAAATTACCCATTTAATTATACTCTAGGCGTCTAGGCCATAAAGGCGTGTTCTACACTATAAATTCGTTACTTGATCGCTCACGTTCACTCTAGCTAGCCTATGGTTTGGGAGTCGTAAGAAAAGAGTGAATAGACAAGTTAGTTTCTACAACTTTTTGGAGTTCCTCGTCAATTACCATCAGGCAGGATTGTTGTCAAGCATTGACTCACCATATATGAAAAAACCTCGCAACTAGCTGGTTCAGCAGATATTGTTTTCTAACATGTTTTATATAACCACGATGACTTTTGCAGTGATTTTCAGTGGCTTTGTACTTCGGTCGTTCGAGTTGCATGATTATAAGTTATGCTACACGCATCTCTTAGTTATAAATTAATGTGCATATTAGAATTCCATTATCATTTGCTTGTAAATAAAAATATTTTGAGGAAACCGGCTTCGCGGCATTGGGGGGTCGTTGACAGCATGGCCGAATATGGCCTTTAGCTTGAAGTAAAAAAAGGACGACGTACTGAATATAACCTCATAACATATTATCGGGTAAACCGATTTTGATAACTTTTATATTCCAAAGGTAATGATGTCGTCTGGTGCCACATAAATAAATGAAAGCGACATCTGAGGACTTAGTTTTTACTTGTCTCTCTGTGATCTCTCTTTGATCTCTACTTGTCGATGGTGAAGCCTTTTTTGTTAAGAGAAAGAGTTAGTTATAAAACATTATATTTTTGACTACAAAAATATCTAAGGTTTCTGAACTCAGATTTAATTACACATTGGTTGTAATAATATTTTAGGATACTAATCTACCTTTTGATGTAACGAATACCGGCCGAACAGGCCAACGGTTATATTTGGGGATCGAGATTTAGATTAATAGCACATTTGTCGGAGAGGTCGAGATAGCCTACCTCGCGCGGAGTTGTCAGACCGGCAAAAACTAAATATTTCGACCGTAAAACCACATTTGAGTTCAACGATCGAAGCCGCGATCGTTCACTCGATCTAATCTCAATTTGATGCATTTTTTCGATCGACGCGGTTTTTATATTGCGTGAATTCTTATGATAAGTATTAGCGAACGATTGTTACTGAATTGTTTACCTCTCAGACCAATAGTTTACCTATCTTAAAATCGCATTTAAATTATCTTGTATGCCAATCTGCACTTGAATGAATGGATGAAATGTTTATTCAAAGTAGGTTTTTTACAATTACTTTTCGAAAATCAAACGCTACAACCAATCCCTACGTTGAGTCGTTTTGGAAGAAGAAGCGGCAAGAAACTCCCAAGGAGCTTCTTTTTCTTCAAACATACTGCACTCAATATCATCATGAAATGTATGAATTTAATTATGGATTAGTACACTAACGCTTTAGGTGAGCATGTTATGTTAGCTGTAAACTATATTAATAATAAATAAAGTAAATAAAAAATAAAATAAAACATTAGCGACGTTTTGGTGTTGCGAATGCCCATGGGCGATGATGACTACTTGCCGACAAGCGGCTCATCTGTTTTCCGCTATTTACATTTTAGGCAGCTAAGTATAAAAGCTTCAACCCATTAGCGGCCCATGCAAGGCAAGTCTATTATAATTGGGCCGAGATATACCAATAACTGTATAACATGAAAAAAATTATTTACAGGGGACAATTTTGATATTCAGACCCTTTCGTGGCAGGTGTTCTATTATAGTAAATTGGAATTTTATGAGGTCGAATCGAGTCATTTGAAACGTGTATCTATTATAACGGATGGTTACACAGTACCCCTCCTGTAACGAAGGCTTAATACTATACATTACATCACTACATAGTATAAAACAAAGTCGATTTCTCTGTCCCTATGTCCCTTTGTGTCCTTAAATCTTTAAAACTACGCAACGGATTTTGATGCGGATTTTTTAATAGATAGAGTGATTCAAGAGGAAGGTTTATATGTATAATAACATCCATTAAATAGTGGAGAAATACTGTTATTTTTGAGGTTTCTAATGTGATGTCGTTAATTATCAATTTTTTTCCGCTTACATTGCAAACGCAGGCTGAACCCTACGAGATTTATCAAAATAATGTACTAATTATTTGTACACATTGAAAAGGTCTACAGAAAACTCCGCGATGGTATATGTCTATCTCTTATGAATATCCCACAATAACATTTTTTTGTCATTTACTTTTTACGACGAATAAATAATCATTGAGATATTATGTACTAAAGATGGCTAATTTTCGAAGCGATTTTAACCAATACAGCATTAATCCTTATCCAATTAAATAGCTTAAATACATTATTGATTTAATATAGATCTATATGGTCCTTTACAGCACAAGATTTAAATGAATATTTTCGAAAATATTACAGATTTAAAATTGCGGGACGTAGCGCTTGCGGCGGTACTGGCCGGCCGGGGCGAGTGACATAGGCCATATTATGTTATACCCGTGCGAACCCAGAGCGGGCCGCTGTTTTTATATACAACGTTCACAGTTTTTCTGTAGTGTATTTAGTATCAGCATTGCACCCGTGCGAAGCCGGGGCGGGTCGCTAGTATATGTATAAAATACAGAAATATTTCGTTGCTATACATTGAATTTCCAATAAAACGCAGTATAAAATTATTCCGTTTGTTTTTTCGTCTTTTTCTTATTTTTGACTTCAGAGAATCATAATTATGACAGGGACAAATAAATTAAACATGGAATAAATTACTATGTTTTTTTAGCAACACCGATAGTAATAATAATAATAAATAACGCTTCACACTCAAAGCCCCACACTAGGATTCCCTGTGTCGTGGGTGCCTTGGACAACACACAAGACAAGGACACACACCCAGACCGAGAACGGAAATTTTAACTCATCATTCAAATTGCCGCCTCGCTGGGAATCGAACCCAGGACCCTCGGAACAGCGATCGGCGTGTTAACTATTGCGCCATTCGGGTCGTCAGTGTATAAAATGTACTTAGTACGTCTAACGTACCCGTTGACGTCTCGTATCTTACAATGGTGACCATGCCGGATTGCCGTTTTGGGTCCTGGCTACAATTGCCAGCGAGGCGGAAAGAACGATGAGTTCAAATAAACCTTTCTAAAAGGTGAGTAAAGTGTTTTGTGTTTGTATTTATTTATTTATATTCTCGGTCTGCGTATGTGTTCTTATCTGTGTGTGCTTTCGATGGCCTTTAGGTCACACTAGGTGTGGGCCTATACTATGTGTGGCATTGATATATTTTTATTATAATTTTCTCATATCTTTGGACGTAGTGCATGTTTAGAAATGTAAATATAAGATGATTTATATATGATATGTATGACATAAAATAGAACAAAACTGACACAAAAAGCCTAGTTTTTCGATTGTAACAAACTTTCGTCTTTCGCCACCTACGTCCTGAAGTATAACATTATTGTACTATTCTAACTAATGGTATTGTTCAATCACTGCTGAAAATTTGTTTACTTTTGAGTCACCTTTAAATCAATGTGATTACTAAGATAGGTAATACATAAACACATAAGTACGTTTAAAAGGATGACCTAGAATTCCCATTCTGGATTTAAAAATGGCTCTTAGTATCATGATCTTCATTCCTATACAATACATAATTTAATGTTCACTCGTAAAACATTAATGATGTTTCAATTTTTTTTTATTACTGTCTGCTTGCTTGTCGGCTACTTCCATGAAAATTAAATTATTTCTATGTTTATTTGTACATTTACACATTAATAAAAAGAACTCACCAAACATTATATTACGAGTAATTATACAGAAACAAGAACTATTATAAGAAAAGCTTTTATACAAAAGTTATTAATAAACGCGTTATTTCTTGTTACTAAATTAAATATGACAACTTTGATCATAAATATTGTTTGTGGAAAGAAAACAGAATAACGAATTATCTTAATTGGTAGTGTAGTGATGAATATTGTTTTGACTACAAAGCCATTTGTAACTTCCATTAAACGTAAAACAAGAATAATGTTTAAAACTTTATTTCAATTAGTATTTTTTTGATATCTATTATTAGATAAGGATAAAACCTTTGTTTACAAATTGTCGATCCTTTTTCCATTACCTCGGTATCGGTAAGTTTACCGTTATATGAACTCTCAGTAATTAGCGGGAGTGGTTTAATAATACCACGGTTTGAGCCGCGTATATTGGGGTTACTATCCGGTATCTGTGTTAACCGTTCACTGTTTGTTACGGTTATCTTCAAAGAGATATTTATAGTCATCTGCACATTATCATAACTACTTATCTTTGGAGCTTTTGTGTATATTCTTTCGCGCGCAGTTTTCTCATTGTTTGCTTTACATTTTGCTGGTGTATTAAACGTTATCATTTATGTCGGTTTTTTATTTTACTATGTTAAGAAATAGGTACGAAGCAAAATGGTGCAAATATAAAATTGACGATATACACTGGTTCTGTGACTTTTTTTTTTTTTTATGGAGTTAAGATAGCAAACGAGCATGCAGTACCACCCTTCCCCTGCCGCCCATAACAACTGTGACCGACCTAGAACTAGACTCAAAGGGACTAGGATGGTTAGTCCAGTTAGTAGATGGTGTTAGAATATTAGTTGGTTAGTTTGTTAATAAGTGCGAGGACAAAAGTCGTAAATTCCGCAATGCTATAATTTCAATTATTCCAATTATATGTGTAAAAGATGTATATTTGTATTATAATATTGTAATGAATTGAAATATTTTTATCATAGTAATAAAAAGTATGTGTTCAAAGCTCAAGTAGAATTTTACGTTGATGTTGATTTTTGCTGAATATTTTTTGGTTTCAAGCAAAACCTACTTTTTTGTACCGGTTATACAAAAGCTTCACTTAAATATTGTTGTCTTATTAACTTCTATTCAAAGACATACCTACTACATCAGTTTACGTAAAGTTAAACAATTTCGCCTTGACTTCTCAAAACCAACCTCCTGTTGTATAATATAGAATAGATCTTATACATATAATGTGGTTGAGTGACCATTTGGCAGTCTCACCTTTCTATTGTGAAATGACTAATGTTGGTATTTGTTATGAGATAACAGATCATAGAAGCAGGGGTTCATAGGCTTAATAGAGGTGGTTTTATTTTTATGGGCATTAAATAATAATAAGTGTATTGGAGATATAATCTCGATGGGATAATGTTTGGTTTGGAACGCATCATCGATTATATTTAATTATAGGTACTTACGTCAATTGTGTTTGGTGATATTTGCGTGATATTTAACGACATTGTCCAATAACCTAATTTTCCTATTGGTCAAAATTGTTTGCGGGTTATTTTGGTTGCAATGTTAGTTTGCAATTGTTAGAGGCATCGTGGCTATGTTATATAAGCTAGTGTGAACTCGACTGCATGATGTAGCGCCAGTGTACGAAGATATATACAATTCTGATTCGCACTTGATTATAAAGATTTATGTAATATTTAGAGTTTAGACGTTCGTTACTAAATATTTTTTGGATTTAGGTACACTCAAAAAAGATGATAGGTACTGAAGTCCAGGAATACCACTTATTACACGATGGCTTACACCTTCGTTGGTCGGCTATTTCATGTCAAAACAAGATAAAATAGATGTTCAAATGTGAAACACAGGAGATGAAACGTTTACAGAATCATACCCGACCCGCATTGGGTCTCCGATATTGCGGGTGGCGTGGACGTGTGCAATTAACATGTCGTTACCAGCCTCGACCCGGCAACGGACATTCATCTGTCACATAAATATCTCGGGGCGGAAATTAACACGGGATTCTGCTGTCTGCAGGCAATATTACCAGTGGCTGTACCTTGTACTTAGGTACTTAATGCTGCATAAAAGTTAAGTAAATTTGGTCTAACTAAAATATAAAACGAATACAATCTAGGTATCGATGATTTAAATATGAATGGAAAAAATCACACCCTTACAACCAGCCCTCTCGCAAGAATACATTTTCTCTTGAAATTGATAACACAAATTAGTAAAACAAATGCCTATCCGCTGTGAGATATGTTATTCTACGAACAACTTCAATCAGTCACGAAGAGGTTTCCACACAATAGCATTGTTTCAGGCTCCGGTGGCAGAAAATTGTTGCATTGTACCGCTGTGAAGCCTGTGCTCTTAAATGAATCATTTGCGGCCTGGCGGGTATAAATATGGCTCTATTTTTAGCTTTTCGTGCTCTACATTTTCGATGTTACTCTAGATTACGGTGTCGAAATAGAGCCGTGAGCTTATGTTAGTACCTGGCAGATAAACAGGCCACGGTGGGAAGTGGTGAACCCTATCCGTGTGTCATGGGTGATACTAAACACTTACTAATCAGGTTTAGCTAGGTAGTATTTTATCGTATCACGAGTTTTTGGTGGATTTGACAAAAAGAACTTAGGTTTCATTTAGATTCAACACCCAAATTCCAAGGAGCTAGTTTTCTCACAGGATTCCAGCAATGGATTTTGCTTCCGAAAACCGTTTTTAGTAAGCAGTACCTACCTATAATGGGAATTGGAACAATGTAAATTATTGTATTATTTTACTACTTAAGTTATAAAATTGACAAAACGTACAACATTTGTGTTAGTTTCCAAGACGAAAATGGGGATATACCTACATGAGACGATAAAGTGCCCACTCAAATACTTTTCTGAAACATCATAAGGCAAGTAAAGAAAAGAAGTAAATTAAAGTATGATTTCTCTTTGTGACAATCACAATACAGTACTATTTTTAACATCGAGACCTAGATTATCTCTCTAGATGTTGTTTCAAAGCACGTGTATATTGTGTTGAGCTACATAGGTATTTTATTTACCATTAGCTATTGTTGTGTTCTCAATATCATTTCTTATACATAGCTGTCCATACCATAGGTATACGGAAGGTATCTACAAAACTTTATGCTATTACTTCACTCTATGAGTCAGTTAATGTTAGCATTATATTAAATTAAATTATGAAGAAACCTGTTAGTATCTTATGCACTAGTGAAGTGCATCACATCTGGTAAAAATATAATAAAATTGTATTATCAAACATTGCGCGGGTTATTGCGAAGTAGATTAACATTTAATACTTATTTCAGAAAAATGAATTTCTGCAATGCTTAATACAATAAGCTATATCAATATTGCAATATCTTATATAGCATAACTGTAGCAAAAAATTGTGGACAGGTCAGTGCACTTCACAAATTGTGTTCTGAAAATAGGTCACCAGATAAATTTGCTGGCCATGTTCATTAAAATATTCGCTACGTGTTAAACAACGGGAGTATTTGTATTTATAATTTGATAAAAGTTTAATAATTGGTAAATAAAACAATGGTTTGCGAAATGCTTTTACAATGGTAATGACAGATACAGTAGACAGATACATGGACTACGCATAGGCATTCATTTACAGGTTGTGTGTGTGTGTGTGTGTGTGAGAGAGAGAGAGAGAGAGAGTAAAAAAATGATAGGATTGAAAACAAAACATTATATTGGTGTTTTAATTACTGCAATGGTGTTTAATGGTGTTGCAACTATTGTTGAATATCCTTTGTTGGATAGCAATTAATTTATATTTCTAATGTAATTTCTGCATTAAAGATCAATAGAAATAAATTGACCCGCCTTTGTTTCAAATTCAGAGAAATAGAAACTTTTAACTTGTAAATTTCTACACGACAGACAAACATACAGAGCCCATAAAACATACATAATAAAATAAGACTACTCATCCTGAATATTTCATATCAAACGGAATTTTTAAATCTTCGTTATGGCCTCCTTACCCGCATTCGATGTAGCTTTGAAAACGAGAAGAGTTTCGTCATAATCCTGCTCCAAATCGAAATACAGTACTTTGAACGAAAGAGTATAAATTTGTCATACCCTCCTCAATGCCAACAATACCCTCAAAAAGTTTGTCGGCTATCAGGAGGCTTTGAGGTACAGAATTTAATAACGGGGCTAAGCGTTTTCAGATACAAATAACAAAGCAAATAACCTTGATAGCGTCGGCAAACTTAGCGTTGATAAGCGAATTTTAGATGTCAGGGCCTGTCTTATAGTTTTTTAATTTCCATACAAAGCAGTTGCTATGGCAATGTTATGGCGAGATTGTTCAGGTCAAGGATTAAGAAATAAATTGTTGACGCAAAGCCTAAAGAAACAGCCCTTCTATCGACCCGCCTAAGTTAGAGGGCCATCCTAGCTTCCCTTCAAATGTAGGTACATCGTTGATAATAGATATACGAGTAATTTGAATCCACTTGATGATCCAGACTTATTGCAGAATATATCAGGCCTACAGAGCAGATTTAAAAATAAAGAACTTTTAAAAGTTTTTGTAGAGCTAATACAAGTGTGTAAATTGGTAGAGTTACCAGATTTTTGGTATCTATTGTACAGGTTGTAAAAATAACTCTACATAAAGGCGAATTTTGTAACATATTGTTATAGATTATAGAATTCTTATATACTTACCTATTAACTATTCACTTTGACCTGTTAACTTTTGAATAAAAGAATACTTATTTCAGTTTTAATAGTAAACGCAATTGATGCGCAGGCCTTAGTGAAATAAATGTTTTTTACTTTACTAATGCGTTGTTTAACATAAAAAATGAAGCAATAAAAATATAGCAATTCTAATAAAGTATTTAAATATACCTCATTACGTCAAGTGCAATAGATTTTTTTATCGCGCATCAATATGATGCTCGCATGCTGATTTCAATCTAAACGTGAACTTGTGGAATATTAAACAGTAACACACACAGCGAGGCGTCTGCAAGAATAATTAAAAAATATACAAAATTGCTCGCAAAACTGCTTATAAAAATTTGGCAGGTAAATGTAGTGTCTCGAACTACATATAATGTAGAGTCATTTTGAAACAGTGTTACGAAGTAAAAAGCTCAAACACCAGAACTCAAGACGCCAAATATTAAATTCAAACCATGATGAATAATTTTGAATCTGTTTTACTTTGTTTACATCTTTTTTATAATATGATTTTATATACTTAACAACATCATAAATAATATTTTTAACACAGGTCTTCGGGCAAATGAGTGTTAACACGGAGCATAGGACTGTAATATGAAGTAAACAAATATGACAGGTTAACGGCTTAACAATAAGAGAGGGCTTTCTAATCTACATACGAGTGCAGCCGTGATCTTACCAGACCGGTTGTCCCTTCATGCCGGCGCGTTCCAACAGCAGAGCTCGCAAGTGCATCCCTTCACCCGCGGGACACTGTGCACCAACTCGTACGAGTTTCACCGAACATCGTATTCAAGCACACCACATCCTTTGAATACAAATATCACTCACAACTGTCAATTAAGACCTGAGAACCCACTCCCGAGAGTCCCGAGCCACGCGTCTCAATCGCTCTGCGGCCCGCGGACGACTAAACTGGCTAGCTATAGCCTATAGCTATCTCACCGCGGAAAATATACGGGATGGTACGCGATATGTGCGCGGTCTAAATAAAACAACCGCGATTCAACATCGACTTTACTACGCCGTACTAAGATCCACAATACTATCAACGGGTTTGGTGTTTACGGCTGTACGTTACGCTCGTGCGTAGTCAAAGCCCGCTAGATGCAGAGGAAAGAAAGTAGGCGCATTTCCCCGAGCTGGATGCTGTGGGGCGATTGTACAACGTATCGCGGTCAGTGTCGCGTTTCGTGAATTAATAAATAAATATTCGTATTTGCATTTGAGCGTTTCGGCATCAAGAGTTACGAGTATAAATATGCTGTAATATAATTCTTCCTTCAGATAAGTTTTGATTATTTAATAATTGTTGTTACCTAAAAAACTGTTTGAAATTGTGATTTTTTCCCCATAATACAACTATGAATTACGCGTTGCCTTTTAACGTAAAAACAACGGCCAAGTGACCCCAGGGAACAAAGAAACGAGTGGCTCTACATATCTTTGGGTATAGCCTCACCCATTTATTTCAAATCAATTGCTATGTTTAGTTTCTGCATAAAGCGATTAATAGGCATTATGTAGAAACTCAATTTTAGGGGTGTACCGCATTTGCATACCTATGACTTTAAAACTGGCAAAAATTCCTTTACATCAGCAATCCTAAACCATAAATTTAAAATTTGATAGCCTCGTCGTGCTCCGAAACTGTCAAACTTTGTTTGTTAGTTGGCTGTTGACCTAAGATAAAATATGAATCTATGATGGAATGTAGTGTAGAAGGAGAAAGCCGTTTCGTATTTTATGAGGGAAAAACAAACATTAGATCGATAAGTTACTCTGGCACGCCTGTCAATAGTACTTCATATCCATTAACATTTGTTGCCTGGAAGTAAACAGGAAGAAACTGTACGTCATCTAGTGGTTGAATTATCTTCTCTTCGTAATATTTCACATGATGAAAATATAGAGTTTCATATGAAAATACGAGTATTCCGTCCGTGAAGTTGATGAATTTTTCTATTAATAACTTTTCATAATCAAGCGTACCTACACGTAATTCTGTTCAAAAGATTTTCACAATTAGGTAATATTAATAACATCACGCTTTATAGCGAAGTACATTATAAGTTATTGATTAATAAAAACATAACGCCACCCCCACGCTTTTCAAATAGCTTTTATAACGTCTATTGTGTCTATGAGTATTAATTGGGATTTATTTCAACAAATTCCCTGCGTATTTTTATACAATAAGTCAATTTAACTAGGCTTATTTAGTATAGGAATAGTATTGACTACCCACCACATTAAATTAACAACGTAGGATATAATATGTATTGACAGTTTTGGGGCACTGTTCCTAGCCATTACATTACAGTGAGACTTCGTGAAGGGCTTGTCATGTCCTATTGAGGTCGTGGATGTAATGTACAATCGAAGGTATCCGGTTATTGTTACAATTTGACTCTGGTTAATGTCACTTGAGCTATGTAGCGCCGATTATCGTCTTTTGTCTATCGTCCTCTAATATACAAAGTAGTCCCAGGTTGGGCGCCAATTTGACGAATTGTGTGAGTATGTATTTTCTTTGAGTTAAACTATTAATGATTCCCTATTGAGTAATGGTCTGTGCTCATATTTGTAGAAGCCAAGCATCTTCCACCACGCTATACCAGTATGTATTGGTAGAGGTGTTATTAAATACTCATTTGATGATAAATGGTTTTAATTAATAAATGACGTAAGTTTCATAAGGGGCATCAGATTAATATCACATCCGACACAGTAACTACCCAAGCCTGGAGGAATAGATAAAGGTTTAATTAAGACTGAAGTTTATAGAAAGTCCCAATGTGGATACCAAAGTTTTTTGGGTTACCCGAGAATTTTGAATAGACTTATCAAGTGTTATCAAACTTCAGAAAATGGGGCCCGAAAGGAAGTGCTTAAGAAAGTGTGTCACTGGCGTTCACTCGCAAAACTCCCAAGCGCGTTTAGATGCATGCTTCTTATAATATTTAAATTATGAATGTGAATGTAAAATTTGTTATATAAGTAATAACATAAATAATTTAAAAATGTTATTTTAACTGCGTAATAAACCGTACAATCATATGATTGTAAATATGATTATTTACAAATTTTCAAATAATTATATACTAGCAGTACCTAAGCCAGTGGGATCACGAGTGAGAATCAATACCTGCAATTAGAAATTATGTTACGAAAATATTAGTGATGCGAGTCACTAATACTTGCGATTTTAAAAAGATTTAGTGCTAAGGAATTAAACTACGAGTAGGGAGTTCTTTACACCGCAAATGAATCAAGTCCGGTCAAAGCAAAAAAGGAAAGTTGTTTAGTTTGACGGCAGTAACCGGTTCCACTTCGATATCTCCGTAATGACAACTTCTTGTTGATGCACAGTTTATTAAACTTCTCGTAATGAGTTGGTTATTAACGGTTGAATAGTGACACACCTTGGGTTCGTAAGTTCTGATTGCAGTGGACTATTTGTCCACTATAAGTCAGGTATGTAGGATACCTGACTTATAGTGGACTTATAGTGGACTGACTTTAGGTATACTACGTAAGAATAATTTCACAAACTTATTTGTAAAATTGTATACAGTTTAGTAGAACATGCAATAGGTCCTACATGCATAAAAGTAGTTTGTATTTTAATTTCAGTGCATGTAAGATATATTTATCATGTTTGGATTTAAACACTATTATTATTTTCATTAACAGCTTAATTAACATTGTGTTCTACGTTTATAGCACTATTTGGTTCATGTTTTTTTTATGTAAATGACCGACGAACGAGGAGATATAAGCAGATGCGTTGCTGACCAAAAAAAGTGAAAAAAGAAAGAAAGTAGTTATAAGCTTTTAAGCCAAATTATGTAAATTTGACATTGACGCTTTGCACGCAAATAAGTGTACATACAAAGCCGTGCCTTGCTTGTATCACTTATTCGTGGTTACTCGAGTTGTGTGAAATCGTGTTGATAGACGTAAAAGTTTTCTAATCAAAATCGATTCCAGGTCAACTTGTTTGAAGAGATCATCGATTTCAGTTATAAATTAGATAGCAATGGTCAATCAATCGAAATTGGAATTCCAATTTTAAAATATCTTTCGAGTGTTGGTAACTTTAATCATTTCGTTATAAAGGCTCGTACAATTGGTCAGGGGCACGACTATAGAACAATGCCTTTATTTCATTGGCGTGTTTAAATAAGTGTTTATTTTTCAACAATAAACAATTTTTAATAACATGCCGTCATGTCGTGACATGGTGTTTACGAGTACGTGTAGATTTTTATTTGCAGCTAGGTGGAGCCCGCGAGTGCGAGCCAGTAAAATGTTGAAGTAGGTACAATACAGTTTAAATCAAAATGGCCAATTAACCCCAAATTTTCTGATACTGATGTTTCACCCTTGTGGTATTTGGAAAAGGAAAAAGTGGTTAAATTATTGTTGAGTTAATATTTATTTCCAGGTTCTAAGACTATCTTAATATCCAAAATTCAAGCGTATTAGGCCTGATAATAAAGCAGACATACAGATATACATAGGTAGTTACTCCATATAAGTAAGGATCTATGATTAGGTATTCATTTCAACTCTTTTACATTTTAAAAAGATGGTATCATGTTCAGCAACTCTGATTTGAATAAGAAGGAAATGTTAAGTGGATGCCAAAAATGTCTCACATTCTTATTCGCAGGTGATAGGATATGTGGAATTTACGACGTTGGTGAAGTAACATTTTCTTATCAGCATCCTATGGATCAAGCAAGCTGTAGGCCCTGATGAGCTGATGCTTAAACTAAGTTTTCCTAAAGATAACTTTATTATAGGTAATACTACCTAGGTTCAATTTTGATTCGTAATATTATTCTTAAACTTTATGTAAATTTACTAAGAAATGAAAATAATTTGGAATAAATCAAATCACATGCATTACTAAGTTAATCAAACTTTGCAAACTCAAAAGGAATATGAATGTAGAGAAGATGTTGTTGAAAAATGAGAAGGTATTTGAGTGGTCGGAAATTTAAATATCAATTAATGAGACTGATTGAATACGACTTGCTAAATGGATTAAGACGACAATAAGTGCAACGACCCTTCGCGTGCTCACGTCCTGTAGGAACAGTATAAACGAAGTATGTATCATAAATGTTGGTTGTATGACAAAATTTTGTTTATGCACACCGAAAAGTAAATAAATAAATAATAATATTAATGCTACAAACAAGGCTACAACCCCACACTAGGATTTCCTGTGTTGTCATGCAATGAACAACACAAAAGACAAGCACACACCCAGACTAAGATATTTAAACTCATTATGAATATTTCAAAAATGACCCCTTCAAATGATAATACGGTATAGCTTCCATTGAATTAACGTAGTAAGACGTTAATACAAATTGCACCCAAACTTATTACAACTGCAATAGAATTTCCCGATTTGGATGACATTGATAACACAAACAAGACATTACTAACACCCGTGACCCGAGCACAAACAATGGCTTATTACATAAATTCCGAACCCGGGATTACCGGGATCCTAGGAATAACATCAGCTACGCTACGCTGTCTTCGTTATCTAAGTAGATCTATATACCTAATTTAGTTCAAATATTTGTTCCACTGTTTTCGGATGTAGGCAGTCCGGGCATTTCTCGGTAGTCATACTGCCTTTGATTATACTGGCATCCGAATTAATCCAAAAGTTAAAGGTCACCTTTGTACATTGTAAACTGAAATATTATATTTCCGAATGCGGTAGAAATGCAGATGTGAAATGTTTTAAAAATAGAATCACTATTTTTATACAAGGCCTTTGCTGTATAAATCATGAGGCGCTTTTCAAACGAACGCTAAGTTACGGCGCCGGAAGCGAATGCGATGCATTTATGTACGCATTTCATTAACTTTGTATTTAAAGCGGTGAAACTATGGCAGCAAGCAAGTTTTATTAAGAGAAGTAATTGTGGCGGAAAACCTCCTACCGTCCTTGAGTTGCCTTTGAAGTCAATATAAACCCTGGTGCACCTGGTGCTGAATAACAGACGATTCTTTGGCGTTAGGTTACCTCTTTTGGTGGTGGGTTCTGTTTATTCCAGTTTATCCTGGTCTCCGATATGACAGCGAATAATACCCTTAATTTTTTTAACATTACTCTGACACACAGTCTTTTTCGCACTTTAAAAACTTTTTTTATTAGGTAGCACTGGATAGTCACCTTACATCTTCACCAACAAAAGTTACCTTAGCCGATGTCTTTGTTCTAACTATAATAATATAGACTTGCATGTATATACGTTATATACGACTGACGTAAACCTTATGTCCATTTGTAAACCACATCAATTGTCATATATTATGTAACTTGTCACACAAGCTGTCAAACTAAGCAACGGAATAGGTTATGATGATGAATTTTTTACAGCGCGTTCTCCAAAGCATTAGATGTGATCAGAAAGTGATTGTGTATGTGTGTTCTGTTGTGTTCGGTCAATCTGTTTACGTGTCCGACTGTACCAAGCACGTTGCCAGCAACATCAACAACATGTCAGTGGCTGAGCGTGCACACTGCACACCCGTGTATTGTAAACATAAACACGCACGCGTTGTGTACAGTGCGTAGACGTAGAGCGCCTGCCACAGTGCGAGTTGTGGGTTTGGAAACGGGATGACCGGTATACCTTTGGGTGTTACCTCATTTTTATTGACGCGAATACTTTGCTTCTATGGTGGGAGGCAATAAAATAAACAATGATAGATTTGGGAGGAGGTTGGTGTAGCTAGGGCATGCAATTATCCGCCCGAATTTACTATCCGGATAATACGGATAGTTCATTTTACTATCCGGATATTATCCGGATAAAACGGATAATACGGATAGTTAATGTTTTTCTAAAAAAATCAACCATAGTTTGTATTAATTTTACTTTTTCTGTTACCTATAGTGGAACGAATCATAAACCTTTGCATATTTTTGACTTCCTCTTAAGAAAATTCAAAATTATCGAAAATTTAAAGTTATTTGTCTCACTTAAACTTCCGAAAATCGAGTTTTCTTCAGATATCCACGTTTTGGGATCATAGGACACTATTCTGACTATCCCCGCGATGGTCTATATATTGTGTGTGTCTATTTATGTGAACCTCTCATAATTATTTTTTGATGGCTTGACCAATTGAATTGCGGTTGATGCCATTTGAAAGATCTCCACTGATCTTAGATTTTCTGCAAATTGTATTGAATCGAAAATGAATTGTTAAAGTGATGTTTAAGTCTAATAACTTCCAAAATACTGTAACGTTTTGATCCATAATCTCTCAAATCCGTAAAGTGCTTAAAATTTTTAAAACTGTTTTTAAACATAACTGCGAGACTTCGTGTCATATATTTTTCCGGGTTGATGCATGAGTTTGCAAAGTGTCCGATATAAGTGCGAAGCAGAAAGCCTTTAATTTCCCCGTCACATCCAAAAATCTTGGTTCAAATTCTGTGATCAACCACGTGTCTATTGCCACAGATCCATCTGTGGATGCTAGAAACAACGTTTATATTATATATATATAACAATTATAAATATATAACAATTATAAAGCTTACACAAAGATCCCAAAATAACTATATGATAAAAAATGCTCCAAACAAAGCAAAGGCCACATGGAAAATTGTAAATGGGACCTTAAATGACATATCTAGAGAGGACATAGATGTCATTAGGATTGGGTCAAAAATTGTCAGCGACCCTCAAGTTATTGCTCAAGCTTTTAATAATTTTTTTATAGACCAAATTAACAATGACTGCAAAGATAGTAACCATTGCATTAACCCCAAATATACCATTAGATATAATCAGCCTAATTCAATTTTTTTTTACCCAACATGCGCAGAAGACATTCTGATTGCAATTAAATCCCTAAAAAATACAAATAGTACGGGATACGATGATATAAATACAACAGTTATAAAACATGTCGCTAAAATCATAGCACCGGTTTTAAGTTACATTTTTAACCTTTGTATCGAAGACGGCATATTTCCAGACAAAATGAAATTAACCATAATAAAACCCATTTTTAAGAAAAAAGACAAACTAGACATGCAGTACTATCGGCCCATTGCCCTAATACCAGTTTTCTCAAAAGTTTTCGAAAAAATTTTACATAAAAACCTTTACTCTTACTTTGAAAAATTTAATATTCTAACGAAGGAACAAGTAGGCTTCCGGAAAAATAAATCGATTAATGAGGCAATTTATAATTTCTTAGACACAGTTATGACCAGTTTGGAAAACAAAAAACGAGTGACGGCATTATATATGGATATGTCCCGAGCTTTTGACTACGTTAATCATATAATATTGTTGGATAAATTAGAGACATACGGCTTGAGAAATAATGCTCTTAATCTTATTAAATCATATTTATCTAATAGGCGACAAGTAACAGAAGTAACCAAAATAAATCTTATGAACAAGACTAAAATGACATATTCATCTGAACCTCGAGAAACTAAATTTGGTGTGCCTCAAGGCAGTATTTTAGGACCGCTGCTTTTTCTGGTCTACATAAATGACTTTCCTCAAGCAATTAAGGATCCAATGGTTTTATTTGCAGACGATAGCACTGCCATATTTACTGACTGTAACCAATTGACATTTGAAAATAAAATTAACAACTCACTCAAACAATTAATAGAATGGTTAAATAATAATAATCTAAGAATAAATATAGACAAAACATGTATAATGAAATTTGCATATAAAAATACTCAACCGTATCAATTAAACATAAATTATGAAGGTAAGAGGATTAAAGAAGACGAGACTACAAAATTTTTGGGCATACATCTTGATCAAAATCTATCATGGAAAGCACACACTGAATACGTTATCAAAAAAATTAATCAATTCTCATTTGCTTTATACATGTTGAATAAAGTAGTAGATACGTCTGCGACTTTAACAGCATATCATGCGTATGTGGGCAGTACTCTGAGATATGGCGTCCTGTTTTGGGGTAATGCTTCAGGAATTAGTCGTGTATTTAAGGCCCAAAAGAAATGTGTCAGATCTATCTGCAAACTGCGATCAACCGAATCGTGCAAGCCCTATTTCATTAAATTAAATATTCTCACTATGCCATCAATATATATTTATGAAGTTGCACTAATGGTAAAAAATAATATTAAAAACTATGAAACACTTAGTTCGAGGCGGAAAAACGACAAACTACGAGCTCTGAAATCCAGAACAAATTTGTATCGCAACAGTATCTTTTGCATGGGACCAACTGTATATAACAAGTTGCCTGACAATATTAAACGGGAAAATACATATAGCTTTAAAAAAACTTTAAAGTCTTACCTATTAAGTAAAGCTTACTACTCCTTAAAAGAGTTTTTGGAGGATAGGAGTAATTAAAAAAGAATGAAACAGATTTGGACCTAGTGACTATTTATCTTATTGACATTTAATAATTGTATTAATTAATTTTATTTTATTTGTTTTAATTTAATTTGTCGGTGATTTTATTATATATTAATGGAATTTAATTTATTATTGATTTTATGGATTTTATAGATTTTATGGATTTTATTGATTGATTCTTAGTTTAATTTAATGTAATTTAAATTTAAACAAATGTATGCGTGTACTAATATAGTTTTTAAGGAACTGTTACTAACAAATTATGGACTGTAGTTGACCGAGTAAATAAAGATTATGATTATGATTAATTGATTGTACCTAACTTTGACTAATATTAAATATTATGAAGAATTTATTGAAATAAATATTATGTTGTAATAATGAAGCTATGTAATTTGTAATATAATGTAAATTTGAATTTGCACGCCTAATGGGCTTAGATAAGAGCACCTAGTATTTATATAAGTTAACACCAACTGTAACCTTATCTGCAAATAAAGATGAATTGAATTGAATTGAATTGAAATTGAATTGAACGTATGTACCTCCACTAATACCTCATTAGGGTACCTCTGAGAGATTCGGTTTACTAAGAAAGAGATTTTTAAAGGTATCAAGGTAGCAAATGAGCCAACAGCACCACCCTCACGCTGTCATCCATGATAATTGTGACCGAACAAAGATTAAATTAAGGGACTAGGATGGTAGAAATGATGATAGAATGTTAGTCGGTAAGTGTGAAGACTTGGACAGAGACTGTTAAAGGTTCTCAAATCCTTACAGTGTCTAGACGTGAAAAAAGCCAGTGGTCTTGAGGGTGTTCCAATGAATGTGCTAAAAGCCTGTATACTTGATACGTCTATTCCGCCTTACTTCCAAAATTGGATTATTATCAAAATCCTGGAAGCTTGCTAGCGCGCCGCCCGTTTTCAAATAAGGCAGCTGTATCGATCTTGGTCATTATTAGCCAATTTCAATAACCCCACCACTTTGTAAGCTTATGGAGGGTATATTAAACTTGTGTCTTATTAAATGCCAAAACCAAACTACCTTCTTCGGGACTAATAAGCATAGGCTTACCATGCATTTTAAGGAAGCTCCCGCTTTGTTTATTCCCCTATCGGAATTCTTGAGCAACCTTTCCAGGTTGTTGTTCCGTGAAGACTCTGTCCGCCACTCTATTTCTACTACAAATATCCGGCCGGTAGGGATGAAAAACCATCTGAACGAGAGCTCCATAATTACGGGTAGTGTTTCAATGGGACGACACTGAATCTTCTGAATCGTGTGAGATTTAAAGCCATAAAAACAGACGTATCAGTTTACCACCAGGAAGTGCTCATTCATTATGGCTTTCTGCTTTTAAAATATAACAATTAAATTCTCTGACCGCCTTTAGTTGTTGGGAATTATAGTTACGTCGCACCTCAACATTGGGCGGTTCTTATGAACTGTCGTTGTTTGTCGAGCACGTAGGCTAAGCAATGCTTTCGAGACGTAGGCTAAGATAAAAAGGTAGTTGAAAAATCAGTCAAACTATTTTTTGGGTCATATACCATAAAAAATGTGGTAGAAGTTGCATAGGCAATCTCCAAATAACCAAATAAAACATAAAATATTATATTTTCGTAATAATTAAGCAAACAAAATGTCTCCAAATGGTCAAAATAGTATAAAATTATTACTATCCGTTTTATCCGGATAACAGGTCTTCCATTATCCGGATAGTATTTTCGGGCGGATATCCGGATAATACGGATATCCGGATATCCGGATATCATGCCCTAGGTGTAGCTATCACATAATATCCGAAATTTAATAACCAATCGATACTTAAAAAATCAAAGATTTTGTGGTTGCTTACTTATAGGCAGATAAAAGCCACTACGTACCTACACGTTTCTCGTTAAACTCACGGCCGCATCCAGTCACAGCTGCCTTTATTAAATTAAGGAGACGACGAGCAGACACGGTATTCGAAAATATCTTGCTACTTAGTTATATCTAAGTATCTTACTAGTATTACCCTAGGCCGGAAATGGATCGGTTCGGAATGGTCAAATTACAAAGGATCTGACCGGAAAAAATACCTATAGTGGATCTGTTTGTGTGGATCAGACCGGAATAACTCCGCCTAAACAGCATCATACGAATATTACACTTCCGGAAATTCCGGTCTTTATTCTAGCAATTTTGTATTTGAACTTAATTTAAAAAACTAATAACGGTAACAGTCACTCTACTAATGAATTGTCATCTATTTGTGTCTATGTAAGTATGTAGTTGTTAAAAGAAAAGGTGAACCACTGAATAGAAAACTTGTCATCCATAGATATTCAAAAAAATATTACCGTCAAAATATGAATCACTTATGCGAACTCGCTAAGAACTACATAGTATGATCGTTCGACACTGCAAATGAAACAAATTTTCTATTCTTAAAGGAAGGAGGTAGCTTACAAGGCAGGTAATAAACCAAAACCCTAACCAATATGGTGCGTCCCGTTGGGATTAGAATAGATGGTACAAAGCCCAGTGATCTCTACCGGGATCCGCGTCATAGCCACGGCTATATCCAGTAGGGACGTAGGGTGCACCTCGAAAATGAAAGGGCTTGGAATAGGAAAGGTGTCTTATATTTTTTGTGACACAATTTGTTTGTATCATTTTTACGTAGGTATTTTGAAGTTAATACCTATATTTTAACATTCAAGAAACTGCAAGAGGTCAGGTGAGCGCTGGATAGTGTGGTGAGTCTTCTTAAATATGATCCGTACCCATTACCATAATTATGTAACCGTTGGGTAGAAACTAATCGATTTATGTAAATTTTAAGAAAAAATACTTTTTTATGAAAATAAATGTAACATTCATAATTATGACAAAATTTCAACACTGCATAAAGTGAAATGAATTTAAACAGTTCTCAGAAGAAGTTTATTGCTAGGAAATTTAAATTGCAGGACCTGACATTCTGATAAAGAGATGCACAAGTTTATTCCGCTTAAACTTCGAAATATCTATAAACCAACATAGGTACAAACTACACACAGAAGCGATTATATGAATAGCTTCGAGATCTCTGAGTCCGTAACTTACAATGGAAATGTCTAGTCTAGACTTAGTGTTTATTGCCAACACGCTTTGTCTTGATAGATATTGCAATACACCTGCGGAAATGGATTCTGTGTTTAACCTTCGACCTTTATATTATTAATGTCAACAATTTTAACAGTCTCATCATGACCATCAGAAAATTTTCAGCTGATCTGCACCTCGCCTTGTTCTTTATAAATAGGGTCGTAAGTTTTGACTCATAAATTTTACTTTTGAGCAAATAATACTATTTGTTTGCTAATAATTTAAACACTTTTGCTTTCATTCAATGATTCTATAGACGCTTGTTAACTCCTACACGTGCTTCGGTGAAAATGAATAGCCGTTATTATAATTAGCTATTCGAAGCTACAGTATGTTTAACATAAATTGCAAACTTCTCAAAGTCAGTGCTTCTTAGAAAATGTTTTGAAGCTTGTAGCGGATTGTTTTCTTAGCTTTATAAATCGAGATAACGTTATGAAGTCGTGTGAAGTACAATGTAAGCAAAGTGCTCATCTGTCTAATATACGTCGTCTAATTTAATTAACTATCAATATTGTTGCCCATTTTATATTAAACAGGAACTCAACTACTAGGACTATATTTTCCGCTTACGCTTGTTAGACCTTGTCTAAGATTCCACGCAATTTGTTGCCTGCCCAAAATTATGAGGTCAATAGCCTTGGGACAATTTGTTTTCTTCAATGGATAAAAGAAAGAGGAATATTTTCCTTTGGCAGATATAAATTATAAAAGGGCAAAATAATACGACTCGTGTTACAACTTCAGTTACCATTTATTGAATGATGAAAGTATTGACAACAACAAATCTTCCTTTGCTGTCGTCGTTCCATTTTCAAATAGGTACCGGCCAGGTCTGTGGCCAGTCACATTTTAATAGAAAACCTGAAAGAAAGCTCTGACTCCTCTCCTCTCCTCTCAAGTCCACTAAAACACTACTCTGCTCAAAAGCACCGCTCCTCTCAATAGCACCTCTCCACTCCACACCTGGCAACACCAGTATGCCAAAACTGCCCTCGCTTCAGCACATCTCATATCGCCACCTCCTGCAGTCATTGCTCCTCACAGTTGTTATAGCACAGGCATAAAAATCCTCCGTTACAGTCGGCCATCCTGAAACAATTGCGTCCCGCAATTGGCACGCATACCACAGTATTACAATTCAACAAAATCAACACCAAATAACAGACCATAATGACATGGCTCAGCAAAACATCTGCATGGAATACATCACCTTTTAAAGCTGAAATAAAAACGATAACTCCTCCATCTAAAATAAATTCGAAAACTCGGCTCAACATTTCTAGCGACCCTACATTTGTCAATAAAATCAACTCAAGCTTTCAGTTGCCATAGCATTGCAAATAACATCGATTGTCAAAATCCTTTGCTTCACTTTTTTCCAATTTACATTTTATACCACAATGACAAATCATCTCATAATTTGGGGTCAATTCTTCACGTTTACCAAGCTTTACAATCTTTCTATACGCCACACATTCACTTAATTCCAGCTTAATTCTCTTTGACTTCACATTTCTTTTCAATCAAATAGGAATACATCGCACTTTAGGTATTATCAGGCCTTCACCATTAATATTCTTCGAGATTGACTGCGATCAAAGCTGTCTGCATTTATCGTCCACCTTCATTTATTTTCATGATAATGCATTTTTTGTTTCCCAGCTTCACGTCTTTTGTTTTCGCTACTGACAGTTCACTTCTTTTCTCAAAAATACGAATGACATCGCGATTTATTGTATTTTCCACATCATGGTACATTATCAGTTTCCATTACTTGCTTTCGCATATTATCTCCAGAGCAACAATCTTTATCGTAGGATGACACCATGACACTTTCTCACAGGCGAATCTGACTCGAGCGCTCTAAAACCTTTCCGCACATTTTATCCGAGCTGATGAACGACAACGAATCGATACCAATAACTTTCTTGCTTCATAATCTCGTCGTTAATCCATATTTCACCACAATATCGATCGGACATCCTTAGAAATTTTTCTGACACATCACGTCATACGATTACATATTTCAAAAACGCTTAATATTTCGGCCATTGTTTTCTATTCTCTCCATTATTAGCACGTAGGTATTATGTTCTACAACATAAATATCCACTTCTGAATATAAAAGGGCAAAATAATACGACTCGTGTTACAACTTCAGTTACCATTTATTGAATGATGAAAGTATTGACAACAACAAATCTTCCTTTGCTGTCGTCGTTCCATTTTCAAATAGGTACCGGCCAGGTCTGTGGCCAGTCACATTTTAATAGAAAACCTGAAAGAAAGCTCTGACTCCTCTCCTCTCCTCTCAAGTCCACTAAAACACTACTCTGCTCAAAAGCACCGCTCCTCTCAATAGCACCTCTCCACTCCACACCTGGCAACACCAGTATGCCAAAACTGCCCTCGCTTCAGCACATCTCATATCGCCACCTCCTGCAGTCATTGCTCCTCACAGTTGTTATAGCACAGGCATAAAAATCCTCCGTTACAAAATTGTTCTCAGCGTATAAATTCTTGTCGCTTATTAAACTTTTATCTTGAGAGAACTATGAATTACCTGAGGTAACTTTGTAATATGTAAATAAAATATATTTTTCATAACGTCTTTATCTAAATAACGAGATCGGTAGATAAAAGAGTTGATGAGCCGCAACACAACCCACCTCATGAAAACTTAATGTCATGAATCATGATGAAAAAATAGAGATTTAAGCATTCAGATTTTTACCTGTTGTCCCGGTGTGGTTTCATTTTTCAGGGTCTATTGAATATTCACATACTTTGGGAAAAGTTGATAAAGGTAAATTCTAAGGCAATTCTAAAGTAAAAACAAAGGAAGAACAAAGAGGTCGTCTCCAGTGTAAGCGGGATAACTTTTAGCAATGAATAGTAGGTAATATTTATGCCTCCTGGAACCCTATTAATTTTAGGTAAATTATAATTAGTTTGCAAGAACAAAACGCCGAGACCTTGAATGGATATAAAATATTATATTAACACCAAAAGAAAATACTGAATGGTATATTGTGGAATATGAATAAAATAGCTTGTAATATGAATAAAAAACAATGAACTTCTTCAAAAAAACAAACATGTTGCCGACCAATTGGGTCAGTAGTCATACGCCTCTAATGTGTTTTACCGTTAAATTACCCCGTGTGTATCTAACACTAATCAATTTTGTGGGCAATCAGTTCACTGTACTGCTTTACTGAAAGCCAATTTGCCTACTTTTCCACGTAACCTACATCCGGTTTGTGTCTCTTCGGTTCGGGCGTTCTTGCGTAAAACAAAACCTTTCCGAAGATCGATTTGGGTACATAAATAAACATGCAAGAAAAACGATGCGCGGAATCTTTTCTCGTGTTTTGAAGGGATGTTTTAGCAGCAATGTGATGAACCCGGAACCGCTCAGTCGGCAGGTTAATCCATATTTACCAAGCTTTTGTTCCTAACATTACATTTTATTGCTATTTCCTTCTATGTATGTAGTTACTTCGCCGTTCTAAGTAGGTACTTTTGTTCCCTGTTGCGTGGATAATGGAAGTGATTTCGTTTCCACAGAGCTCTTGTATTTTAATTAGGCTTTTAGTGGCAGTAGGTAGGTACACACAATGTGGAATAATGAAATAAGTGTGATCATAATTATGTTTTTATAATGAAATGGACAAATAAACTAAACATCAAATTATACAATATTTCTTTTCATCAAGGGCATGGGATGGTATTTTTCTAAAATGGGAAGACAGACAGACGACTTACGATCCCTTGTACTTATTGTATTATAGTAAATAATAGGACAAATTATAGATAGCATTTTTTATAATAGCATTTTGAATTCAATAAGTAAATCTTAATGTCAATAATAAAATGTGAAACAATAGTAGATAGAATAGTAGATTGGGAGCAAAGTAATATTTTTACAGCGAGGACGCTTTTTCCAGAGCGAAGTGAGGGATTCTTTAGTAGAATCCTGAACGTAGCGAGGGATTCAAAGTACGTCGCCCGAGCCAAAAGTATTTGCTCCCGAGTGATACACTCTACTCTTCAACCCCCTCCCTATGAGTAAATAAAAGGCGCCTCAAATTCAGGAATTTTTCGAATAGGTGGGATGAAAATAAAATAAAAAACTGCTTTGACTCGGAATATTTTTGTGAAATCAATTCCATATTATGATTATCATTATAATTATGTTATTGTATACTTTAATCTTCGTTACAAAATGTGTGAATAAAACATTTCCTAATGCAAATTTAGCCACAGAGTAGTTCCTACAAAGATATTTTCACTTAACCATTGTTTACAATTCGGCGTCTTCGTGGCGCTTCTAGCCAATTATATTTTACTTTGATCGTTACATCAGAGGATGTTTATGCTCTTCTAGCGTGTATATTGTATCCTTATTTATCTGTTGTTGTGAGAAGGGTTACGAATTTTAATAACATGTTTACACCATGAATAGGTAGGTATGTGTAACAAAACATTTTATTAATAACTTTAACAAAGAAAAATACCGACTTCAACACCGACAAATGACTAACGAGAATTTATCACCATTATCGAAGTCAATTAATTATGCTATACAATATATATGTTAGGGATAACTCAAAAACTACTCGTCAGACCAGAAAATGAGACGAAATAAACAGCATCAGGTTTACATAGAAAATACAGTTGAATTGATAACCTAGTTTTTTTTTAATAGGTTACAAACGCTGTGTTTATAGAAAGCAAACGCGCAGTGAGTCGCCAGATGGTAAATGCAGCTCACTGTCGCCCGTCCACAGGTCCACACCAGTCACTAGTACAATCAAAGGTATCTTTGATGCACAGATTGTGGTGTTGAAGGCTAAGAAAAAGAGTGGGTAATTTCCTTTACTTATTTACGTGCAAAATTATGTAAATTCAAATTAATTAAAATTAATCAAAGTCAATTATATAACTCACTTTGTATTATGATTACAGCTGCTGCTCCGTGGAAGA
This sequence comes from Hesperia comma, assembly GCA_905404135.1. Lineage (NCBI taxonomy): Eukaryota > Metazoa > Arthropoda > Insecta > Lepidoptera > Hesperiidae > Hesperia > Hesperia comma. The sequence goes on along the minus strand of FR990021.1, from coordinate 3,918,005 downwards.
TTGATTGAAGACCAATCCTAGGTTTATGTTAAGAACCAAGAAGGTTTTACGTTTGTTATCTAACTATTAGGCGTGTCCTCCGAAAACAAAATCTTTATCCGTCCAATTAAAGATTGGGCCTACTACTACCGAAGTAACTACGGATGCTCAGAAACTTAACTCCCTGTGGCGTAAAGTAGGCAATGCCCAGCCGCAGATATGGATAGAAGAATGGATGGATGTTTTAGTTTTAGGGCGTAGGCATCATAACTTAACGTAAATTTCTTTCAGCAGACATGGAATATAAAATAGGATAGGATAGAGTTGTGCAATATCCATCCTCATCAACACCATTGTTTGTGACTTTGTTATTTTCAGGACAATCAAAAATTATGATTTTTTTACTTTATTGTTTTTCAAATCAAATATTTCAACACAGTTACCGTACCTGTATGTTGTTCTTTTGTGTTGAAATACTGTTCACCGTGACGTCTTGGTGTTTGCTCAGTTGGTGATAACAATGTGGAATTTTGACTACATTATCACGTGTCTCTTTCACTTGTCGTTTACATTATACAAACATGGGGAACACAACCAAAAACTGTTCCGATGCTGGGCTCGAGGGTCTTTCGATCCACAACAGTGACTAGGTACCTACTATGGGATTGGCAGAGTTTACGCACCTTCGGGAATATGCAGAACTCTTAGGTATGCAGGAACGTCTGTCCTCACTGAAGCAATACTACCACTACCACTATAACTACCACTAAAGTAGTCGACTCTGTTTGAGTTGTTTGTTGTTTGAGTCACATTCTGTGTCGGTCACAGTAACCTATGATGAGCGGTAGCGAAGGGTGGTGCTGCATGCTTATTTACCTGCGACGTTATCTTGCAAGTAAAATCTTTAGCAAGTCATTCGCGCTACTTAATAACATTAACATTGTTTCTAAGTATCCATAACAGATTTAAATGGTTAATGTACGAGTTCTTCAGTGCTAACGACCGATATTAGCGGACAATATGAGTTAATGAAACTTTCCTTATCTTCTGTACTCTTTGTGTATTTAATTAGCAATACGTATTTGCATCGGCCGACACGATTTCACAAACAGTTGCCTTAGTCGTTTTAGGCCGAAAAGATGCTATCCACACTACACTATTACACACATTGTATTACATACCTATTTATGTTTACTTATTATTATAGCTACTTATCTGTCGATAGAATATTTTCAAACTAATTTCTTTGTATCTTGTTTTAAATCTGATCCTCATTCTGATTTGTGGGTATAAATTTCTATCACAGTAAGTATCTTATTCATCTACCTACGCAAGTGCAAGATGGAGCATTTACCAGTAATTTACCAGAGAAATATACTGTTGAGCGAGATTTCATTTCAATCTAACTTCCGGTGATCTACAAACACGCACGACGATTGAATATTATTTTGGAATAAGAATCATGCGGATGGATTTTTGGAATTGCCGTTACACATCCGTGGAATACGTGTCTTGAGTAAAAATAAATAACTCGATCTGATTCCGCAAAATTCGTGATCGCGGATACAGAACTCAATTTATATGACAGTGAATCAGATGAGATTATCTTTAACAGTATGTGGAAATAGATTTCAAATAAACATATTTCGTTTAATATTTTATTAAGTTTATTTCGGAGATAGGAAAATGTGATTATGATTACATGCGATATGTGGAGGCACTGTATTGCTCCGGCCAAGAACGTTCTCACAACCTTTCCTGTCAGCGCTCGTGAGGGTATTTCTCCGCCTATATTATTATATTGTAAATATTCTGTAACCATGATTATGTTCATCCATCACTGGTGTATACCTAGTGTGTTCCGAGTGTCTTCTTGAATGCGAATTTACCGATCTTCACACATACAAAAAATCCCAAGTTCAGCGGTTGTATGAATCAGTTGAACTAGTGGGAATCACGCACCTACGCAACGAGCTGAGCGTGATAAAAGAACTTAAGTGCAATAAAACCGAAATAGCATTTCTATTTCACATTTTCTTTCTTGACCGGGTAACACATCAGCTGTTGAAAACTTAGATGTTTGGCCTTGGAAGATGGTATTACATGCTTTACATCATGTGGCATAACCGCCTGTTTGCCTGCTATTTACATAAACAACTATGTACCTACCTATTTATAAATATCCCTCTTATAATAATTATCCACCCACATGAATGTGGTAGGTACTTGCACCCCGATGGAAATTTACACCATTTTTTCCCGTAATTTTGATTTACATTCTTGTTTTGCTGTGAGTTATAATAATCGTAAATTGTTCTTTCATCTTTTCATGAATAGATTTTCATTGTTGGAATTATTTATAGCATTTGTACACCTACATATGATCTGACATCATATTATGACCCCATAATATAACTCGCTAAAATTAAGTACCTATAATTAAAAATTGTTTAAGTTTTGTTGTCTTGATTTTATTTTATTTTGAAATTAAAGTAACCGCCTAAAGATCAGTAAAACGCAAAAATTAAGTGGGGCTCCTGCTTACAAATTGCCAAGTGACACACCAACATCGAAGGGTTAATCGGGGACTTGTTTGCTGCGTAAGTCGTTAGCAATATTTTACATGGACCTCCCTCATATCATAACTGAGGGTCAATCCAAGCATCCAAAATATTCCACAAAAAGGAGCAGTGAGAAAAACTGACCCAAAATGAGTACAAAAGTGCAGTGGACAGGGAAATTGGACTGAATGGATCAGACGTCCCGAATTCCGATCGCAGTTGAATGACCTCGGCACAAGACAAGTGGCAAGCGGCAATGCCACGTGTAGGTAGGCAGTCGTGTGATGGTCTATTTATAAGTACGCGGAGAGGATTGCGTGTCAGTGATGAAATCTACGTGATACCTCTACAAATAAAACTATAAAAGGTCTGAGGTATAAGCCGTTACAAACGTCACTATACCTATTGGTTCTATAATCTGAGACCTAGGTCTGAATTCTGAATATCTTCGAGGATATGACTTCGGCGTTCGATGCCAAAACGCACATGCAATGTTTGAAAGATGTAGTGAATAGTGAAGTGTTGTCATCCGAGATGTTTCAATCGTAATTTGTACCGGGTGTAAGTATATCTTCAGGCGTGATCGGAAGTGGCATAGAGTGGTTATCAATTGGACGAGTGACCGCACTGTAGGTTAGTACTCATAACTCATAACGCATAACTGACACATGTTAGGTACCTATTAGTGATGTAACGAATGTCATTTTTTGAACATTCGCGAATGCGAATGCGAATGCGAATATCTGATTTCGATATTCGCGAATGCGAATGCGAATGCGAATATTCAGTTTTTTTTTATTTGAACTTAATTTTCTATGCGTGATCCATTTGCATCTTTCTCCGAAAACTAATTAATTGATTAGAACTCAACTGACTAAAGTTTCACCCCGAGAGAGGGCTGTTCAAGTATAAGGTACGTAAGCAATTCTTTTTTATAATTTTTAACTTTATAAAAAATCACACTAGAAAGGAAAGTAGATTGGCGGTAGAAATCTCAAAATAGCGTTTACTCGCTTAGAATTCATTATTTTTGATGCCCGACTCTTGATCATAAATCTATTTGCAATTTGAGAAACGCCGGAATAGCGTTTGGTTCGAGCATAGAAAAGCGGGCAAAGCCTTTATTAAAAGTAGACAAAATTATTTAATTATTTAATTATGCATTTAATTAAAAGTAGACAAAATTATGCAGAAAATGCGAAGAGTTGTAAAAAATATTGGCTTACTAACGTAATCACCAACCAGACCCGCCCACCCCTCATTTAATAATTACTTATGCCATTTAATTTTTTTAGGACTTGTAGTTTTTCTGGAAATTGCGATAAACCGTTTTTTACCCTTAAACCCCCCTCAACCTCTTCCCGACCTCAGATACTCCGTAAATTATTTTTCCTTTTATTTTTGTCATGTTTTCTTCCTTTCCCAATAGATTTCATCCAGTTACTATTTTTTTTTACTTTTGACCAATTTTAACGGCTTCGGCACTGGTCTAATAATCGGTTCTGCATGTAGAAATCAACTTCTAAACTCTTACTTATGGCGTTGATGTAATGTTTATTATTAAGGTGATATCCTGTATTATGACAAGACAACAAAAAAGTACTTTGACGGTATTGAGATATTATGTACTAAAGTTTTGACGGGTTAGTTTTCATGTCAAAGGAACTAAACTAAAATATCAATGAAAAATATTGAATTTTGTCCTTCCTTGTTCCTGAATCCTTGAATCCTTTTTTGTTCTTCTACGAAAAAGATATTAAATAAATATCATCAGTTGATTACCTACACTGTTAGCTTTCAAATGAGACATCTTTCGGCCTCCATAGAGGAGGGGGCAAGAGAGAATTTGGATAAAGATTTATCGATATAAATTTCATCCCCCTTAAATCTCCGACACTGGTGACCAGACACATTGTATACTTCTTACTTTTACGTAGACATTTTTGTTGTCATTTCACAATATAGTGGCCGAGAACGTGACGAAACTTCTTTGGTGCATTTAAGCAGGTTTGTCGTGCACTTAGTCCAGTATTAATAAAGGATTTTTTTTATATGAATAAATATGTCTAAATTATCATAAAGAAATAATTTGTAAACAAAACAATACCATAAAAAACTATTATGAATCGAAAAACATCAAAAATGTTAACTGCTTCTTAAGCGTCCAAAGTGAGGGTAGTTGAAATAATATTGACGTATACCTCGAAAACTAGACGTGATGATACCACATAATGTTTGGTATTATAATATTATGTTTGGTACTTTTTATCAATGACTTGTTACATACCTATTCATTGCATCCAACAGTGAAGCGGGTACCAAAATCGTGTAACGCAGTGTTATTTTTAATTTCTTCTAGTGTAGTTCAATATTCGCAAAACATTCGCATAAATTTTGCGAATGCGAATGCGAATGCGAATATGGAAAAATGATGCGAATATTCGCGAATGCGAATGCGAATGCGAATATTCGTTACATCACTAGTACCTATCTGATTTTGTGCGTTGGAAAATACGTAGAGTATTGTTAGATAGCATTTGTTAAGCCAATTGAAAGTCAGATATAAGTATAAAAATACCTATTTTTCATACTCAGTGTACTCACTAAACCTAAACCCTTCACCAGTATGTTCTGGATTGATTTTTGTGTTAGACCGCCAAAGTATTTTCAGGACAGATAAGAGATTTTTCATCACCCCTATTCGAAAAAGACGACTTGGTTCGGACATAAGGGGTTCCAAAGTTCCTGTTTTCTATTCAGCGGGCCGGAATGAATTTTCATACAACTTTTCCTGCCGGCTAGATCTTTTCCGTCCTATTTTGAATTTAGAACATTTTAGTATTTTGCGCTAAAGAAATCGAACACAAATATTGTTTGAATAAAGAATGTCTGGTTCGAGTTCGACGCGAGGGCCCGCCAGCTGAATAATAAAAAAAGAAATCAAATTAAGATCGCTCGAACTATTTCCCGCGTTTTCGTGCATTTTTACGTATTGTTAGAAATTTTGTTTTGTTTTGAAAAAATGAGTTCTTCCAACGATAGTGAAAGTATCCTCCTGATAGTATAAAAACTGAAGCGAGTAATGTGATGAATAGTTTATTACCTGCGAAATCCCGGGAAAAATATTTGAAAGCCCATGATAATTTTTTGGAATGCACGTATTATTTATTTTACGTATTATTTTCTATTATTTTCTATTATATATATATATTATTTTCTCATAGTGGGTGATGAAAAGTAGAGTGTATCACTCGGGTGCAAGTATATTTTTGGCTCGGGCGACGTACTTTGAATCCCTCGCTACGTTCGGGATTCTACTAAAGAATCCCTCGCTACGCTCGGGATTCTACTCTAGAATCCCTCACTTCGCTCTGGATTCAAAAAACGCCCTCGCCGAAAAAATATTACTTTGCACCCTTGTCATACAATCTACTATTTATGTATGGACATAACCGACAAATGAACAAACAAGCCTGTATAAGGCGTCTTTTGTCTGCTCGCATCGATAACCAAGATAATACCACTGACTAGCGGCCTGCCCGCGGTTTCACCCGCGTGGATCCCGTTCTCGTGGGAATATATGCATGTATTATACATAAAAACCTTCCTCTTGAATCACTCTACCTATTACAAAAAACCGCATCAAAATCCGTTGCGTAATTTTAAAGATATAAGCATACAGACAAACAGACAAACAGACGGACAAAAATAGCGACTTTGTTTTATACTATGTAGTGATTACCTACCGATGTGTTAGTGACCAAAAGGCTAGGGGCCTTTTACCGGGATACAATGCTCATACTGGTTAGGATAGTTATGATTAGTTTTACATCATTTCCACTCCATTTTTCACACCATTGTGGGATGAATTCGGGATAAATATAATGGTCAAAAGCAAACAACGAGTTACTTTAGCTTTTATAATAATAAGTGTGAAGTACCTATTATAGATTGAATCGGTAAACTCACGTGACAGAAAACATTGTAACGAAACTTGTCAGTTTTCCATAATTCTTCAAGGTGCGTGAAATAAGTCAATCTAGTTACCTTCTAGGACTGTATTGTGCGTATGAAACAACATCTACTTTAATATTTTAATTCATATTACTTAAATCTTATTTTTGCTTCAAGTTCACTTGGATTTCGTGCTTAATGTGATTAAACCGCCAAATGTTAAGAATGTTTACCTTGGACATGGATTTCAGTTGTAAGACTTCATGGACGCAATTAATTATAATGTTGTACGTTAAATCTACTTCATTTATTACATTATATACTTACATTTTATATAACTAGAGCTAGTGTTAACTAAACATACAAAAAGATGCGATGGCCCATGGGATGATATTTATTTATTTATTTATTTTCAAGGATCAACAAACAGTAACACAATGTACCTTAAGTAAAGATATTATACAAAATACAGGATATTTAATTGTGAAACCAACACCGTCGACCACGATATGAAAAAATACGGTACGGAGGTGATATCAACTGAAAAGGAACCGTCTTTTATTGAGTCTCGATTGTGCAAATTTATAAATGCATTAATAGTCAGGATTAAGCTGGAGTTTAAAAGCTAAGCGACCGGGATCCGGGGACCGGGGACGAGAACTGACGCCATAGCTTAGTCACTAAGCTACTAAGTCTTAGTAGTTCACAATTAGTGGGGATGTTGGATTCAACGAAAAGATGAAGCTCATATAGAGAACATAACAGTATAATAATACCTAAAAGTAATATCTATTTTTTTTTCAATATAAGGTAAAAGATACTTCGTTATACTTGGTGTGCGGAATGAAAAGATTTTCAGAGAAAAATAGAAGTAGTTCAAACTTCATCAAAACCGGCGTAGGTAAAAAGTGCCCTATAGACTGCCCCGTAAATGAGAAAACAAATGTAAGCTAATTTATTTTTTTCCAATGGCATAAATAGCACGCGTTGAATGTTGCGTAAACATTGGACGCATTTGGATGTAGCGTACATAGTTAGCGTATTAATAATAAGTGTGTCTATATGTTAATGTAGGTATACAGTATTCTGATAGTATTTAGTAGTGGCCGTAGATTATCGAGAAGAATAGATGTAATGCGGAGAGTTATCTAGTTTTCATAATTATGAACAGTACGTAGGTATCTTTGTACCTACGTGTAGTGATAAGGTACTATAGTAACCCGTTTATTTATGTACCATTAACAAAGACCATCTCGACAATATACCTACATACAAATCTCGGTCGACGCTTCCTTTTTATCGCCGAATATCTATAAAGGATTAGGTGTTTCATTATTTCTTCTCTATTTTAATTTGGTCGTCAATAAGTCGGTAATTCTGACATGCTGGCTTGGCTATTTATATGTTAGTTATATAAAATGTCTTGTTTACCTTAGTTCCGATTTTCAATGCTCCATCCTTTCGACTCCTTAATCTATGATCCAAATATGTATGCATAGACAGATATTATGCATTTGTGCGACAGTGCGTTGGCAGAATGGCAATGTTGGCACCAAACGGCAAGCATGCAAGCTGTGACGTTGATCGTGAATCGATATACGTCGACGAAATGTCTTTTACTACTTGCTATACGATAGTTTCTTACGAGAGAGACTACATCAGTATTTTGTCTCACACACTCACTGAGATTATGCACAGGACTGAAACGTCACAAACACCTACAACCCGCGAAGTAACATCTGTCCCATAAATATTGGCTCTCTCTCTGCGCTCATTCTCTGCAACGATTTGATGCTCTGTTAAAAATATGGCTTCCTTCAACTAATAATATGGGACTTGCAGAATAGCTACCAGTATCTCGCGCTAAAGGAGGTCGCACGAATGCCGACTGGGCCAGAAATTGCTCAACTTTCGTTGGTCATTTACGTTACCAAGGAATTTATGATATGTACAGCGGTGACATGAATATTTTATCTACATCAAAACAGAATTGGAGACTTTTGTAATAACAGAATGGCTATGTTGTACACAGCTGTCCCGAGAGAGGAGACGCCCACATGCAATGTTATGTTTACGTAGCGCGAGCGCCCCACTTCTCTATTTTGCTTATTGGTCAAAAGTTTGTTTTGTAGGTCATTATGAACACAAGATAGGTATCATAAAATCCCGAATTAATTTGTCAGGGTCACTGTCTTTAGCAATTTAGTTCAAGAATATTCTTAAAAATATCTATGAATTTAGGGGGGAAGAGAATCTATGTAGAGATAATGTAGGAGAGAAATATTGTACGGAGGAGCATTATAAAGGTAAATGTGCGAAAAGTTTGACATTTTGACTACTAAGCTGGAGTCACTTAAAAATGTTGTACATTCTTAGGTTTACCATTTTGGCAATTAAAGTTTAAGAAAATATTTCCATACTATATAATTTAACAATTTACCATTGAATGGCGTATACTCCGTTCACATTCGATGTGGAATTCGTTTTATTGGCAACACACACCAATGTCATCTTTCCACCCCTGTGATTAAGGTTCATTGTAGTATTTAAAATGCCTTGAGTTTTTGTTTACAACCTAAATTGAACTGTAGACACACCTAATAAATTTGATGTTAGCAGAAGTGGTAAATCCGCGACTCAAGTATTGAGAAATAAGAACTAAACACAACAGGTGGTACACGTTTAACGTTTAACGTACGTTTTAACAGGTGGTAGGGCCACGTAGGGCCTACAGCTCAACCGGGGAAGTACCACCGCCCGCCACGGTACTTAGTACCACGGTACTTAATAATAGCAATTGTGTTCCGGATAGGAAGGTGTGGAGCCGGTTACACTTTTTTAGAGGCGACCAACTCAGTCCTCAGGGGTAGCAACGCATCTGAACCGAATCTGACCGAACTAGAACGAGACTCATTGAATCTAGTTCTGGGTCGGTCACAGTTGTCATGGGTGGCAGCGGAAGGTGGTGCTGCATGCTCGTTTGCTATCTTAATTTAAAAAAAAACATTCATCCATTGGATCATCATCCACGGGATGCGAGGAAGATGTTTATTTAGATTATCTCTTACATTAAAAACAGCAAATTAGGTAACAGAGTATCTTGCAGAGTCAGTAAAGCATAGCAATGATTTATTTTAACTTCTAATATAGATTACTAGAAGAATCAATTGGAGTTCGAGTAATTTTTGTATGCAATAACAAATAGCCACTTCAGTTAAAAATGAGATCAGCGATTGAAAACTCGATTTATTTTTATTTCGATGAATCCGCATTTGTGGAAAGTTGAATGAGCTGTAATTCTGATAATATGTTGAGGATGTTATGAAAGAATTTGTTCTCCAGATTCGTTTTCAGGCCGGGCGGCCTGAATGTTAAATGTTTGTTTTCGGTTATTAAATTTGTGTTACCTTATTTCTTGCGCCGAAACTCGATCACCCACAACAATGCGGAAATGTGTTAATTTAAGAAGTGTAGGCGTTGGTTAATGGTATGGTTAATGGTCTTATGGTTAGCAGCGCTAGATGGCGGATGGTGTTACAGAAGTAAATATAAATTCAGTATTTGCATATACATACACAGATACAGAAACGAAGAATGAGACAGAGAAGTATCGGCACGTATAAAACGTATATATATACGCAATATATACGTATAATACGTATAATATACGCATAATAACCACATATTATGCGTAGGTATATTGTACACTTCCGTTGGGTAAGGTTGTCTATGGGTACATTTCTGTTAAATTTAGATTTTTTCGTGATGTTAGTCTTGTCCCTGGCTGTCGGGGTTCACGACTCACGCTTCTTTGTTGATGTGACCCGAACAGGTTGAACAAAACTGTAAATACAAGTAAGTGGGTACTTAGTACCGCTATTCATGTTTCTGAATGCTTCCCACGCATATTTTGTATTTTGAAATATTCCAGACGTCTCAATGTAATAACCCAAACATTGACCCCTTAAGTTGGGGTTAACGATTAACCTAAAAAGTCCTTAGGGTCAAATTTCTAAAAGATCTAATAGACGACATCATCACATTTATAGAAGTATTTTGGTTGAAACAACTCTTGTTAGTATGCCAGTTAGGCATAAAGTTCGTAACAAAATTAGTGAGTAGTTGTAAGATACAGGGAAAGCTGCCATAAAGGCATAATAGTTTAGGGATGTGACTGTGTCAAAAAGTTTATATTCTTTAAAATAATAATTTTATTCATGAATTTTCCATGGTTCGTTAGTTAACATTAAGGTGGCCTTAATTAAAACAAAATAAATAAATATAAAATTAATTATATCGACATGATCATTATCCTGGAACCTGCTACAAGTTTAAATTGAATATTTCATGTTTTTTTTATAATAATAATATTATAATGTACCTAATGTGTGTACCTGTTTAACCATTGTTATTTAATTACCAATACCATAATTATGATATAATGAGCACAATATTACGAGATAATGAAATAGGTAGGTAGGTATATATTGCAATTGCAACGTATGTTGTAGTCATGCGTGCAGTCATTATCTCTCTCTTCCGTGTAGTGATATATGGACAGCTCCATACAGGAACGAAGTGAAAAATTATAGCAATGTTGATAGAAAATTATATCTTTGTAGAGAATATCAGTAATGCTGTCTTAAGACAAAGGTAAGACCTACGTATTCAATGAGTCATAATAGACACTAGATTTTGTTACGATCATTACGAGTACCGTTTTACGTAATTTCCCATAAATAGCATCTGATAATCGCTGAGCAATCTTTACATATAATTACGTATAAATTGTGTAAAACAAGCGTATTACGTGGAAAATTTAATTTACCGGCGAATGAGAATGAGACACCAAACCAGTGGGGTTTGGTGTGGAGCCAAAAAGTTTAACTGTGAAATCAAACGTCGCGTATTTTAAATCAAAGTGCAGCTTCCGAGATCCGCGAGTTATTTTTAGCATGTTAAATAACTGTTTGGTCGATCTAAATATGTTAGTAAGTGTAGGTATGATACGTTAACACTTAACACTTTTATCTTCAAATTTCGCCTAAAGTAGGCCCCCGGGCAGGCCCGCCGGCGCTAGCTGCGTGAGTGCCCGCGTACAATATCGTTTGCACCCCCTCGTTGTTTCAACTGCCCAGCTGATATCGGATTACTTTCATTGAAACCACATCTCGTGCTGATTCGCTGTGTTCCATTTGCTGTCTCCCAGACGTGCCGCCCGTTTGCATTGCACGCATTGCACCCTCGCTTACGGCTGCCCTGCATCCGGGCATTTCGTTGGTAGGCAACGAAGAGGCTTTTTGAGGTACTAGAGTCACTTTTTGGTATAGCAACAACTGATAAACGATTACAACGAAGCGAAACAAATTGCAGTCGTATACGTACGACTTTACGGCTTACTGACCAACTTAATGTGGGAAATAGGATTTTCGAAGCAGATTTTCAAAGAGTCCAGCCGACATTCGAGAAGCTACGCCCATGCTTGAATGATTTCAACGGCTATCGATGATGGTGTAAACGGCAGTCTCATGCATTTAACTCGTAGATCACTGGATTAAATTTCTACGAGTAGGTACACTTACTTATTTGAAACGAATAAGATATGTGCTTGGGTGAAGAAAATCATAGTGAGATACCTACACGAAGAGCAATATAAAAAAACACTTAGTTTTGTTTTTGTTCCTGTAAACTACTGTATCGAGGACTTATTTCCGCAGCTAAATTTATGTGTTGTGTAGTAAGTGACGTGTGAAATTTTATGGTACGAGGAGGCACAAAGAGTACGTCAATGATGTTTTCACGTTTTATTATGTAGGATTGTTGTGATCGCGCCAAAGGCCGCTCGGGTGTTCAACACTCTTGTTTACGGAAATATTTCGTCTACCGCAAACCATAAAATCGTTCTAAGTATAGACAGCATTTTTTAAATTCGCAGATTTAACTACTATCACATCTGATGGTAAGTGGTTACGTTTTCTTTCGTAGATATTATTAATATATGCGCGGTAACGGTAACTTAGTAGAAATCTTGTCCATCCTCATGTGTAAGTAAATCTATTCTATACTATTGTAATTTATTAAATCTAAGGAGCTTTGTTGGAAACCCTTAATTCTGGATTTAAAAATAAATTTTCTATACGATAGCCTCATTAAATATAGGCTACAACACCGACAGAGGGTTACTAAGTACTAAGTAGGTACCTGATCACATAGCGTTGCGACTCCCTCGGTTGTGACCAGGGTGTAATGACCTCAAACGTGGTAGCACAAAGAGAAAAGGCCGGTCAACAAACGCTTACAATGTTACAATACAATTAATTAACACTCAAAATTAATCACCCAAATACGGTATCTATTGACCTGTAACAGAGGGTTAATATCTACCCCGGTCAAACAAAATCACACTCGAGGGATTTCCTTATGTTTCAAAGTTCGTAGACCTGGATTACAGTGTTTCGCAAATAATAACACAATACGACACAAAACACTTCAATACAACACAACACTGTTGTACCACAATAACAATATTTATAGAAATATCTTAAGTGCAAATAAAATGAAATGTGAACAATAGCGATATTATCGATACGAGATATCTCTCCCAGACGAACAAAGGTTCAATAATGATACTTATTCGATTTTAGTCCATTTTTAACCAAAAAAGAAGGAGGTTCTCAATTCGACCGTATATATGCTTTTTTTTATGTTTGTTCAGCGATTTTTTCGTCGTTTATGGGCCGATTTTGATAATTCTTTTTTTGTTGTAAAGTAGATATGCGCAGTGGGGTCCTTTTAAAAGGATCACCAGGATCTGATGATGGCATCATGGAGAAATCGAGGGCAACTTTCGAAAATTGTAGGAACGACTAGTATGTTTGTTAATGTTTTCATAAGTACATGAAAGCGCTACAATTTCATGAAGGTCTGGAGTTGATCTGATGAAGCCGAAAGACAGTCGAGGGAACTCCTCAACGATTTACTGTAGTTATCTAGTGTTTGGGCTTGATTAATTTGTAGTGACGAGAACTTTACACCTACATGTTGAATTAAGCGCCATCTGGCGAGTAGTTTTTGAGTTATCTCTGCTTATCGAGGTTGAAGTCGGTTATTTTTTTTGTAAAAAGCAATAATATTAGGTCATTATGGGGCTGGGGGACTATATAAATGAAAAGGCATAAAGCACGCCGCTCCAGTGCGAATTCTTTGTAATTTATTTATTGCTAAATTACTGTTAACATAACATAATGTAACATTAATACGCTCAAACTCAAATAATTTGTTTTATGAAGATACCTATTTAAAAATAAATATGACGTCAATATTTAACGCGTAAAAAAGGAGTAGGTTCCCAATTCGACTGTTTTTGTGTGTTACTTTATAGAGCTTTAGCTTACTTTTTGAGTTATCTTGTAGTCTTCATGTATATTATAAACGCAGATTATCACTAGCACGTAGAAAATGAAGCAGTCAAATTCACCTAATTGATAAAAATTAAGTAGCTATTGCTAGGAGTTTTGGAGATTATCTGGATACCATCAATAATATCCGAATACAAGAACACACATACTCAGATGGAGAATAAAAATTTAAACTCGTCATTCAATGTTGTGCCTCGCTGGGACTTGAACCCTTGAATAATATACATTTTCATACTTTTATAACTGTACAAATTCGACGCGCATAAACCAAGGTTAGGTTTAATTGTGATGCGCAGTGTAATGATACATACATACATAGTATGACATGATATATACATGCCTACATAGTATGTCATAGTTCTGCTCAGTGTTCATTTGACTTTCTCTTATTCAGAAAGTCCCTGTGATAGCACTACATGTCAGATTTTTTGCTTAGAATGTCGTTATGAATGCATTTCATATACGCTTTTATTTAACTTTCAATGTTTTTATGTCAGTCAGTATGTTGAGGTCAAATCTTGGAAGCTGAATAACCAGGTACGTCATTCTACTGATTTGAATTTTTGCCTTCAGGTCCAGAAAGTTGAATTCTTATTAAGTTGGAATCTCTGTATATTACCTTAGATCCGACGACAATGCAATTTTATGAAAAACGTGACTGGACGCTATGCACAAGATTGGCCCCAGAAAAGGGAACTCATCAATTTTAACCTCTTAAGCGCAAAATAACTAAATTGGTTTTATAGTTATCACAAAATCGAGTTTATAGTTTATTAAACATACGGCCCTATTCCGCCTAACTATTCCGTCCCTGTGATTGGGACATTGCAGATTTACGGTCGAAACTTAAAATGCCGTAAGCCGTAAGTAAATTTTGCTCAAAATCAAACAGGCAATAAATTTGTTTTCAGCGGCGAGTTGCAATTCCATATTTTCGGCGACTCCGGTAGTACTTACACTCTTACAGTGACTTACATTAATACCGATGTAGGATTGTAGCATGCTTTTGCTTCACTCTGAGAAAAATTGTTAACAAAGAATTCTGATTGCTCATGGCCCATTACAAAATTATTATTATACGGTAGGTAGATATCATTATTTGGATTAAATTTGTGTTTTCTACAAATAAAACTCTGCAACCGGGGGGTCGTTATCTGATTGTAACTTTGTAACATTAAAAGGTAAAAGATAAAAGTGTTCGCGGTGAGTGTCCCACAATACTCGGCAAACAATGAGCTGAACTGAAAGTTATGGATGTCTTTGTTTGACATTGTATCTTTATAATGAGTCCAACGTAAACATTTTGCCATCTGAATGAGGCAAACATTCAACACTGAAACCTTATTCAAATCAAAGTTGCACATTTTCCACATATTTTTAACATCCCATTGTTGCTTTCATTTTCATCATATACCATGTCAAATAATATCTTCTATAAAACGATATTTTTATTGGTATTTTAATAGCAAAAATTGATATTTTGATTGCAACTGAGCAGTATTTTGGTGTAAGGAAAGGTGTGCCTGTTTTTTGTGAATTTAAATATCGGGATACTGGTATATATAAAGCGTATTTAAGTCATGGCAGCTGTACTTATTTAATGGAAAAGCAATATCCATACAATTTAATACAGCCTACACATTCTAAAATATATGTTCATAAATTATCATCTTATTATATTATCAGAGTTGAGGTTCATTGCACTTCGTTCACCTGAGCAAATCGTTTAGGGCCTTTAGGTAAACTTAATTCACCTCGCCCGCGTGATTACAAAATATTACATAGCAAGTGAATTATTAAACTCGTGCGCAAGTTCAATTATTTCTTATTTATTTCTTGGTCTTAATTAATTATAAATTACTCGTATACCGCTATTTTTTCTCTTTAAAACAGTAACAGTCCTTTTCTTAAAGGCTTTTTGGATGAAGTTAATTCTAATGAATTTTGTAGAAAGGAATGGTAATGGTGTGCTGATGACGGAGGTAACTTAGCTTTATGTGTCTGTTGAAGATTTACACATAGTTATTGTGATAATTAAAACCATTGAAAGAAAGAAAGAAAGAAACATTTATTTTGCCACAATAGTATGGTACACACTTAACACACAGATAATCTAAATGCAAATTTGTAGGTATTCGTACCATACCACGTGACAAAAAAAGGGCTACGCTCAGCATGCGCCATGGAATTGGTAGGAACCATCGCTACTGGTTTTCAGCGCAGTCCTCTTTTGACTCGCATGTTTCGCTATGTGGTGGAATGAAATCAATATAAATACATAATATTAGTAACAAAAACGTAAAATATAATAGTTTTTGAAATTGAAATTATATACAAACACTATCAATGTGTGTGTGTGTGTTCTCTGTTGTGTCTCATTCATAAGGATTACAAGCGACCTCAAAGATTATTACAAGAGTTCAATTATAAGAGCTCAATTACAAGCACATCTCAAAGAATGCTCAAAATAATCCTGTGATAATTGTAAGTAATTGGTTTCGTTATTATTGTCATACACCGAATTGAAATTCAATTTTTCATCAGTTTTTAAATAAACTGAAGTACACGCATTCACAGACTAATTTAAAGAAATAATTGATTTAACACTCTTTGACTGTTTCTCGCTAATGAGGGGATGGGGTGAGCGGCTTGAGCCTACCTCCCGTATTCGTGGTACCTTATTGAATAACAGGCGAGGTTACACCCGTTAAAACTTTACAGAGGTCGCTAGGCTTTATCTCTCTAAGGGTCAAATCACACCGAGACGAGACGCGACGCGACGCTGCGCGCAGTCTTTCAAAGAGCGGCTCAAAATAGAACTTTATTTTCTACACGAAAAGATACACATTTCATTGTGAGAATTCAGAATACGTTGCTTCATGCAGCGCTGCGTCTCGTGACGCCTCGCGGCGTAGCGCGGTGCATCGCTACGCAGCCGTGCATCGTCGGTACGCGCGGCGTGCAAGATTGCCTACTTTTACGATGCACCTCGCGGCATTGAGATGCGTCTCGCGGCGACGCGCGGCGCAGCGCGAAATCACTGGCCTCTTCCAGTATCGTTGCGTCGCGTCGCGTCTCGGTGTGAGCTGACCCTAACGAGGTTCTAGTTTAATCCTGAAAGTACGCTAGACTTTGTGGTAGGTAAGGCTATTAACGGTCGATTATCCACCATCTTTTTGCTTCAATCCGTTGCTAAATTCTAGTGTTCCGGCTAAGGTTTGTGAGATTTTCTTTAGATTCGTTTACTTCCTGGCCGACAACGCATGGTGATGCCTTTCATGTTACCGATATGTTCATGGATGATGGTGACCACTAAGCGGTTTGCGAGCTATGGACTTAAAATGGACTTGAAGCGCTCAAAGCCCGTTGTTAAGCAACAGAGGCGCGGTCAGTAGTTGGATGAGTGACCTTTAGTGGCAAAAATATATTGATGCTACCGTGCTACTAGAAGTAACACCTCTATCCATATGGAGCAGCGTGGTTTGGCTCTCCTCAATGATCGGTAGAGACTCGTGACAATAGGGAGTCCTTCATGAGAGAAGATGAAACTATAGGTATATATTATACCTACTCTTTAAGTAATAGATGTTATGGGTATGATAAACCTCCGCACGTGTTACGTGTTATATAAGGAAGCGACGGATCAGACATTGGTGGCATTAGCTGGTACAAAAGTTGTTTACCTGTCTCCTTGATTGTCATAACACTGTTCCGCATTCAATGCTTAGTTTACTGTTTACCTCGTAACCCGATACGCCGTATAACGTTAACAAGACTCACCTATAAAACTATGGACTCGCAGATAATTAACAATACTGTAATTTTTATTTCCGTGACAATTAACACGTTACAAAGGCCCAAAAGGCCCTGAAATGATACAAACCTTTTTTTTTTTATGGAATTAAGATAGCAAACGAGCATGCAGTACCACCCTTCCCCTGCCGCCCATAACAACTGTGACCGACCTAGAACTAGACTCAAAGGGACTAGGATGGTTAGTCCAGTTAGTAGATGGTGTTAGAATATTAGTTGGTTAGTTTGTTAATAAGTGCGAGGACAGGGTATGTTAGTGATAATTAGTCCTGTTAGTTAATGTTAGTAATAGTCCAGTTAGTTATTGTTAGTATGAGTCTTGTTCCAATTCGGTCACAGATGCGTTGCTACCCCTGAGGTCTGAGATGGTCGCCTCAAAAAAGTGAAACCGGCTCCACAAACCTTCCTATCCGGAACACAATTGCTCTTAAGAACAATTATTATGACGGTAGGAATTTGCTTCAGGGATGTTATGGATATCCATAACCGAAACCGAAACTATCGGATATCCGAAATAAAAATATATCCGTAACCGTAACCGTATCCGCTAAAAAAGTTTCGGATAATTTCGGATAAGGGCAGAGTCTAAATAAAACCCGTTACGACAGGTTTTTGTTTCACCACACCATGTAAATATGGCATATTTGTTATTTTTAGTAGTAAATGAGTCAGATCAATATTTTTTGGTATCACCCTATCTAAATAGTAGGTAGGTAGGTCTCATTAACAGAGATGTTCGCATTGGCCTCATGGGAATACTAGTTCCCCATGCCCAGACACCTAAATAATAATAATATTACAAACCGCATTAACAACCTACTCAATTTATTAGTTAATATTGAGTATTTCACCAATAAATTGAAGGAAAATATTTGTATTGCATACTAAATTAAGTTATAATTAAGGGCAAAATGCGTCCAAAATCAAGTTTAATGTGGAAATTTTTTGATCATGATAAACTTCTTATTATAAAAAGCATTGTAATTTCAAGTGTCCCAAAATTCTCAGTTTCCCCTATCTGACTTATTCATTGTATTACCTGTCATGATTTTCTAATTTAATTTATTAATTATTGATAAAAAGTATGGCAATAAATGTAAGCAGCGACAGATAATTAGAACATTATGTTTTGACGTTGGCAACCCTGGATATAAAAAAAAGGCATTATGGCGGGAACGCGAGGGAGGTTTCTTGACATGTACCAATGTAACATTAAGATCTAATAATTAAGAGTAAAATGTGTTAGTGTACATTTATCGTGAATAATATCGAACAATACTTAGTTATGAGAAATGTAGATAGTGCACCGACAATAGTTATGTAATAGGAGGACATTCTCAATGTAAACAGCGTGTGAACAAATATATGTAACCTATTCAAGGAATGAAGATGACGTTTTATTACAAATGCTTTATCCGAATGGAACCACAAGGGGAAGTTTACAATACTTCAGAAGTGGAAAGGCCCATTAAAAAGTCAGAAAAACGAATCCTTATTTTACGAAAATTGGCGAGACAAATTTCGACGATAGACAATACGAAATCATCAATGGCATCAATGCATTAGTAAATAAAGATCGTGCTGGTAAAAGTAAATAAATTACAACCCAAGAGGTCTGTGCTATATTGTGAAGTTATCAAATAACCTATTGTGGAACCCGGAAGGAAAAACTCGAAATTATTGTGTGGAGGCTTCATGAGGCCCAAAGGCGGCATGCATCATGGGCCTACAGTGCTGATCTGCAAGGTTGCTGGTTACCAGGTGATCTGTATTGTTTTATCTATATGTCTGGTTATGACTAAATAGCAAACAGAAAGAATATCTTGATAAAATGTCTGCGGGACAACAAATTAATTGAATTAAAGTTTTAAATGTTTGTTTAATAACATATGATAGAATTGCAACCAAGAGTACTTTATTAACTTATTACTAAAGTTACCTTAGGGGTTGTAAAAGACCCATTGATGGAACATAAAAGAATTATTATGATTTTAACCAAAGTAGTGAATACCCATTCAATTAATAATGAGATAATCTATTTAGTATTATTTTGTCAATGGGTTATTAGTCAATCAGCTTTTGAGTTATTTTGGTTAGGAGATAAAAGCAAAATCTAATTTATGTAATTAGATGTTGATGGAATGAAACTTATTTATCAATATTCACTTTGAAATGTAATATTGAGTTCTGAGTAGTAGAATGAGAATGTTATGGTGCTCATAATTTTGAAGTAAGTTACTAGGAGTGTAACATTTAAGGTGCTCATCTATGGGATTATCACATGGGGTTTGATCATATAAAAGTTTATGCAGATTTAAGTTTAGTGAAATGGTCACATAATAAACAACTGAGTTAATCAAGTCTTTAAAATATGAGTTATAATATGCAGTTAGGCATGATATGCACTAGGAAGCTATTTAGACAAATTAATAATGACTTATTGAATGAGATATAGTGGAGATTTCATGTAAAAAGTTTTAAGTAAAAAAAAAAAAAACATTAAATTGTATGTCAAACATTTAATTGTTGAAGATTTAAGTATGAACGGTATTAATTGTATCAAAATTAACATTGCAAAGATTTCTCAATTATTTATTTATTTGTTACATCACACTAAACTCATTTACAATACACATTAAACTCATTTACATATTACATAACTCATGCCCAATTTAGTGTTATTTCAATTACATGTGTAAAAATCTTGCATAAAAGAAACAACAAGCGTTTATAAAAGTATCAAGCAACAAACATTTATCAAACATCAAACATTTACATTAAATATCAAGTCAGTTCTTACACATTAAACAAACTATATTATTCTTAAATTTATCATTAAGTTAGAGGAGATGGCCAAAAATTGTATGGACCTGTGCCTCAGATTGTACAGACATGATATCTATGTCATTTAATAGTACAGATCTTAACCAAAAAGAATAAATAAGTTGCATATAGGTATAATGTCTTGAATTAAAGTTTAAAAAAAAAAAGATTATATCACTGTTTTATCATGATTCTTTATTTTACCTAAACTTATGATTTTATGTATGTTATATAGATTGCTAATATATACTCATCTCAGGTGATAATAAGTCATCACATTTCATCTTAAAGTACCTAATCATATAATGATTACAAATATGCAAAATATAAAAGGATATGACAAAAGAGTGTGTCAATGGTTCTTGATAGAATAATAACGCCAGAAGGAGTAGTACCATCACATAGGAGGGGTGTTGTGAGTACATATAAGTCAAAAAAAAAATCTTCTGCAAATGTTGTAACGCTACATTATTGATATATTATACTCTGTTGTATATTTAATTATTGAAAATAATTCTTGCAAGTTATTTTTTTTTGGCTACTGAAACTGTGCAATACACGCACTGCTTTCGGCGTTCTATTGTTTTATTTTTATACATCTATTTTACAAAAAAAAAAAATATTATTAATAGCAATATTAAACTTTTGTGATAAAGTGAAATCAAAGAAATTGAAATTCTTTTATTTTGATTATTTTTTTTTTTTGAGACTGCTATGAGATGAAAAAATTATAATTAGAATTCTTTATTTGTTTTATTTAAATTCACTGAAAAACTTTGATGTTTGTACAGCTTGGGGTAAATTTCGGCTATGTCCTTTGATTTCATGGGAATTAATCATGAATATTATGTTATTGAATTTAAAAAAAAAAGAGTGCTATAATTTTGAATTTAAATAATGGTACATAAATTTAATTAAAAAAAAAATCAATAAACAATTAAATAAAAAAAAAAAAAAAATTCAATTATATTTAAGACTAGTAAATCCGCCCTCGCTTCGCTTCGGGAAACCAGTCCCTCCAAAAATCTCTATAAATTTTAACATATTATGTTATTCCGATGTCTAAGCTATATTACTGCAAAGTTTCATGAAAATCCGTTCAGTAGTTTTTGCGTGAAAGAGCAACAAACACACACACACACACACACATACATCCTTACAAACTTTCGCATTTATAATATTAGTAGGAAGGATTAAAATGTGACAGGAATGTATAATTTTACATGAAAGCGTTGCCAAACAAAACTTCTAAATTTATTTTCTGTGCTCAAATATAGATAAATTTTAACCAACTTCAAAAAAAAAGAGGTTTTCAGTTTCACCTGTATGTATGTATAATGGTGCGCGATTATCTCGCGTTTGGTTGGACCAATTTTGATGCGGTTTTCAGAATAGTATTTTTCAGACGTAGGAGAAAGTTTTAGGCATATCGTTTGGCTGAACCGATTTTGATACGGTTTTCAGCATTGTGTTTATCAGACTTAGGAAAAGGATTTAGGTATATTAACCGCGTTTAACTGTTCCAATTTTAACTTTTCGGCATTAAAGTCGGTCCTATTTTGTAAAAAGGTATTCAGAATATATCCACTATATGCAAATCACCGTAAACCTATAAATAAAGAATTAATACATAGTAATGCTATATTACGGTTATAATGGGGAATGAATATAGGTCATGGTATAGTTTGGGAGTAAGTAAAAACTGATGAACATGTTATAAGACAATACTGGGACAAAATTTTTTGTTAGAAAAGGAGAGTGATTGTCAATTAAACATCACTTACTAAATATATTTTTTTTTTGTTTTTGTGAAACATAAAAGGATATTTTTTTTATATATAGTAAATTGGTATTACCAAAGATTAGTAGCACTTTTTCTGACAGAGCATCCAAATATATTTTAGTAAAATATTGCAGTTGTATTTTCGAGATGTACCTTCGATTTAGTATTTGACAACTATGGTTCTTTACGGGTCAAGCTATGGGGTGAATGGTGTGCTATGTTTGTGCACCAGGTTAGAAGTAGGAGGCCAGTATGCTATGCTTGTGTACTGGGTTTAGGAGCGGTGTGCTATGCTTGTGCACCAGGTTAGGAGTAGGAGGCCGGTATGCTATGCTTGTGTACTGGGTTAGGAGTAGTTGGGGGGGAGGCCAGTATGCTATGCTTGTGTACTGGGTTTAGGAGCGGTGTGCTATGCTTGTGCACCAGGTTAGGAGTAGGAGGCCGGTATGCTATGCTTGTGTACTGGGTTAGGAGTAGTTGGGGGGGAGGCCAGTATGCTATGCTTGTGTACTGGGTTTAGGAGTGGTGTGCTATGCTTGTGCACCAGGTTAAGAGTAGGAGGCCGGTATGCTATGCTTGTGTACTGGGTCAGGAGTAGTTTGGGGGGGGAAGGCCGGTGAACTATGCCTGTTCACCGGGTAAGTAATGAACTATGCTTGTTCACTCCGTTGGTAATAATACTGGGGAGCTATGTTTGTTCATGTAATTTGGAAATGCAATATGAAAGATTCAAATAAGAAGTTTTTATTGTAAATGGCGCCACGCTTGAACTATGGGTTCAAATATAAAGAAAAAGTGAAATGAAAGAATATTAATTTTATGCTTAAGTGTTGTTCATTATTTATGGGTTGCAAGATGTACTTTGTTTTATGTTCAATTATTTATGTGTGCATAATATGATTTATGAAGTCGTAATTACTTATATATGACATAATTTTGTTTGATTATATCAAAATTATTATTTATTTTCTACGTATATATGAAAGGCATAACATGATTCGCTACATATTTGTAAGTTGCTTTATGTGAACGGATTACGTCTCAAATATATTGCGCAAGTTTCAGTGAGGCGCAATGAAGGCCGATTGTGAATCTTCCCGCTTGATACATCTCCGAGGCGGTTATAGAGCAAGCTGGGAGTGTTCAAGTTCCCCTAACTTAGATGATGAAGTTCGTGGAGGAATGGCAAGTAAAACCTTAGAAGACTAATAATGGCGACCACGGGAATCTTCTAGAAGAGCGGTTAAATGGGAATCGAAGTATAAGCATCTAGTTTAGATATAAAGCCATAGTAATTACAAGTATAATAAAATAAATGAAGTAGTCATCTATTACGGAAGCGTATTGTGACCCTTAACTGTCTTACTATCATCAATATATATTACGTAATTTGAGTCGGAATTATCAAAAAAAAAATATATATATATATGTGAAAGTTTGTAGTCATTTTATCGTCATGTTTTGGAAAGGGGTGCTTCTGGAGCAAGTTCAGACTATGATCCCATATCTCAATGGTTCTTTACTAAGTTACAATTTTTGGAAGGAAATAAAATATACACGGCTTAGTTAGAGAAGTATTGTTATTTTAAAGATTTCATAATTGCACAAAATAAGTGGTCCTCGTCCTTAGAGGTAACCGAGACAGAATTTTATAGCTGAACTTGTTAATTAAAAAAAAACATTGTTTATAATCAATAGTGGTGTACCTTTTCTCTGCATCTGTGTGTAACAGTCATACAAATCTGTGTAATATTTTATATAGCTACTCGTTGTAGACGATTTTTATAACATTAAGCAGGCAGTAATTTATGTATTGATAAAGAACCGTTAAATATAACGTCAAGTTTCATAGCCTTTAAAGTACCAAAATGGTTCAGGTAACATGTTTTGCTGCGAAAATGAGAGAATTTATTCAAATCACTTGATACACTGGAGACGTTTCTATTGGATATAACTCCATAGCAGACTTGCAAGAATATTCCTTATTAGAGGATGCATATAGAACCTGCTGGTAGAATCAATGAAAAGATATTGCACAAGTGTTTGAGTAAATTTTAATGAGGTTGACAGCACCGTACGCAGCTCAGTGTACCTAATAAGTAATATTGTACAATATCCTTAAGAAACGATTAGTAAGGATTTCTTGAAATAAGTTTGATAATAATAGCAAATGTACAAATTAACTAGAAGAAGCAACACCTGAAGGTACAAACTTTTCTTATTGATAGTTAACTGGTAAACTTTATGATTTAATATTGAATTGAATTTTATAAGAATAAACATACATTAGAATAAGTGGCAAGTAATATAGATTCCAAAAGGGTTTATCTGTGACAGTAGCTTATAACGGGTGTTGTTTCTAACATTTTGTATAACATAGATAAGAGATGTCCCACTGTAGGTATATATATTTTGTAATATGACAAAAGCCTGTGATTTTGTTATTAAA
Organism: Hesperia comma; assembly: GCA_905404135.1. Taxonomy (NCBI): domain Eukaryota; kingdom Metazoa; phylum Arthropoda; class Insecta; order Lepidoptera; family Hesperiidae; genus Hesperia; species Hesperia comma. The sequence continues at coordinate 3,893,225 of FR990021.1, read as the reverse complement.
AAAAAATAGTATTGCAATATAGCGGATGAGATTAAGCCTTGCAATGAACAACTGGAGTACTACTTAGCTGGACAACTGGGTAGAAACAATTAATGTACTTAATGAGAATCAGTTCAGTGCTATAAACCGAAATTAGATTTGGGGTACCTCATGCAAGTGTCCAATCTTCACTTTATATGAATGACACTCTATACATTATTTGTAAATGACCTTTCATTAAAATTGACGTCTAAAGATAATTTTGAACATTGAAAATGTAATAATAACACAATTGACATTATTATTTAATAGATCAAAGCTAGATAATTTAGAAATTATTATCAAAAACTACAATATAACTCAAATTAATGTATAACGGTCAGCAAATGAAAGGAGATATTTTTTAGGGATTCATTTAAATAGAAATTGTATACGGGTACCACGAATACCTGCGTAGCATAGGTCTTATAGGTATAATAGTGTGGTCATTTTGGTGCAATTGATCTAATATAAAAAAAAGTATTAAAGTTGTTCGGTAAACCACTTTGGGAATAAGGTAGACCACCATAAAAAAAAGCGTCATAATGTGTGTGATATAATGCCCTGCCACAGAATATTAGAAGGTTAAGTTTTTACTAGTAGTACCAATAGAGAAATGTTTTTATGCAATTATTGAATTTCTTAATAATTAATGAATACTCAATATTTATGTATACAGAACCATTATTCAAATAATGAAATGGCATGAAATTAAATGTTCGATACAAGGTGACATTTAATACAATTTTAGTTTAATTTTAAAGAGTACAGGGGACTAAATATTTTTGTAGACACCTATTTATGTATATACTATTTACATTTACAACAAGTAAATAAAAAAAAAAAGAGTTGTCTAAATTGATCAGACCATATTATAAACTAAAACCAAAGTTAGTTAACCTAACTAAAACGTAAACCTAACCTAATTAAAACCTGAGTTTTAGTAATGAATAAAGTTTTTGGAAATAGGCACCTACATGTCTTCAATAGAAATAGATAGATCTAGTGACGGTGACTCGGAATAGTTTATATTCTTGCTATAGTATTAGAAAGTAAGTTGTTTGAAATCTGATGTTGTTTTATGTTGGATTTAATTCAGTTTTATTATATAATTTACTCTTAAAAATTATAAGTATGAAGTTGTGAATGTCATGATTTTATTTTAAAAAGGATAGGTGATATAATTGTTAATTATTTTAAGTTTGCAATTTATTTGGGGATGTTTGAGTTGTGATTCTAATGTTTTTAGCCTTGTTTAATCAAATACGTTGTCCTAAAGTATAGGGTGTTATAGCCTTGGCTAAACAAAAAAAAAAAACATTTTTGTAATAATACTTTAAAGTAGTACGAACTATTAAGTTGGTAATACGTAAAGTAGTTTTTTATGTTTAGTACTGGAGATTGTTGTGTGTGCCGGGAGGCAACACACCGTCGGATGGCCGAATGTCATGATTTTCTAATTTAATTTATTAATTATTGATAAAAAGTATGGCAATAAATGTAAGCAGCGACAGATAATTAGAACATTATGTTTTGACGTTGGCAACCCTGGATATAAAAAAAAGGCATTATGGCGGGAACGCGAGGGAGGTTTCTTGACATGTACCAATGTAACATTAAGATCTAATAATTAAGAGTAAAATGTGTTAGTGTACATTTATCGTGAATAATATCGAACAATACTTAGTTATGAGAAATGTAGATAGTGCACCGACAATAGTTATGTAATAGGAGGACATTCTCAATGTAAACAGCGTGTGAACAAATATATGTAACCTATTCAAGGAATGAAGATGACGTTTTATTACAAATGCTTTATCCGAATGGAACCACAAGGGGAAGTTTACAATATACCAAATGATAACCCAGACTTGATAGTAAATATAATCAAATTATTACATACTATTTTTTTACTTTAATGTAATATCCGTAACCGAAACTATCCGAAACTTACGGATAATCCGAAATAATTAATATCCGTAACCGAATCCGAAACCGATATAATTTTATTCCGATATCCGTATCCGTATCCAGATCCGAAACTCCACATCCGTAACATCCCTAATTTGCTTACCCTTAACACTTTTGAGAAATTCGAAACTCTCATGAGACCTACTGTAATTAAAGTATAGAACTTCCTGGAATCGAGAACATTCCGTCAAAGTTATCACTAAGTCAGCTCAGTCAGCTTTGACGACAACGTTTATAATTAGAATACTTGGTTGGCGCTTCGTTGTAATCATTATCTTGCGCAAGTAGGGTTGTCCGAAAATTTTAAATACCCTACATTGAGCTAAAGTTTAGCTTATTGTAGGGTATTTTCAAATATGCTTGGCTGCTAAACAACAGTTAAGAAATTATGTTATTTAAGACAGTTACAATATTTAAAAACGATTTACTTGAAAAAAAATCGTCAAAATTGGTTCAAAAACAACGGAGTTACAGAATTGTTTCTTTCCTATAAGCTAACTTTGATAACTGTGTGCCAAATTTCGCTTAAATCCACTCAGCTGTTTTAGCGTGATGATCCACAAACATTGATACTCTCATATTTACTATAACATATTATTAAGATTAGAGATTTTATTGACTATTGATGTGTGTTTGAACACCACCTTGTACACTCACTTAATGTAGAGTATCAAATCTAATAAAAAATACATTAAATAGAAGAAAGGTGTGAGTCGAATATCCGGATAATAGTTATATATTTCGCGAATTATTCAGCATGATATCCCTAGGAGCTAGCTGGTAGTGTCTCGAAACAATATTTACTATCTTATCAGCTACTTCAACAATAACAGACGCTCATGAAACAGCGATCTGTCTCTAGTTAGCTGCGTCCAACGTCACGACCTGTCACATTACAATGTTCTTATCATTGTATTTTTAAATAAAGTTATCAATTATTCTTCATAAGGCGGAAGACCAATCTGGCCAATAAAACCAGGACGTGTAAAACTATTGGTGCCCCGTGCCATCTGAGTATTAGTGTTAGGTATAAGATAGCAGTCGTTCGTTAAGCCCTGTTGAAACTTTTGACATTTGGGCTGGCCAGTAATCCCTTTACCAATCCGCGCTAATAGACACTGTAGGAAATGTGTGAAGGTATGTTTCAGACCAGTTCAATTTTAAGTAGGTAGGTGCTATGTCATGGGCTGTTAATGGGTTAAAGCCAATTAATTGGGCCAGGTAAAGTACAGTTAATTCTAATTTATTGGTAGCGTTTTTGTATTTAGATAATTTGATTAGTAAAGAAATTGTTTCATCATGTTGCATCGTAAACCCGTGATTTTTCCATTTGTCCATCGCGTTGGTCAAGTGCAAAATGTCACACTCGAGAAGTCTGAAGTCCGTTGGATTGGATTCCTCGCGTAAGTGTTAATTAATTATTACAACGGCAATAACTGCACTTCATCTGTCATACTGTCCTTATCGACAATTCAGTTAATTTTTGTACTTATTATAATGTATTGTATTTACTTATTACAATCGTGTAAGATAGCAAACAAGCATGCAGCACCTTCCGCTGCCGCAACTACGACTCAATGTAGGGACTAGGATGGTTACTACAGTTAACAGATGGTGTTAGAAAATTAGTTGGATAGTTTGTTAATACTCAGATTAATGTGATAATATTAATATTGAGATTAATCTAGATGATGTATTAGATAAATTATCAACTAAATAATATCAAAATATGTTGTCATTAGCAGATATTATCCCGGGATTATTCGTCGCGACTGTAACACAAGGCTAGGCTATCGCGAACTCGATAATGACACGGTGCTAAGAGGCTTTGAGCTGCTAATTCTAATTATCCCTTTGTAAAACGGTTCTACGTTTTCCTTCTTTTGTTGACTTTGTTGTACGATTGTAAAGAGATATTTGAAAGAAGCCGCTCTATAGAATTATAATACCTAATTCTGTGTTTAATTCCAATTGTTGTTTAACTTTTATTGTTGGTATACTTGTAAGATATCGAATAGTTAGATACAAAATGAAAGTATGATATGGTCAATTTGTGTTGATTACTGTGTTTTACATTTGTGGTGATACATGATTATGATACGAGCGCAGTATTTTAATATTTTTACGAAATGTCATTTTAGCAAAATATAGTGCCTTATGCCAACAGAAACATGATACATGTTTTCAACCGTAAACACCACAAAATTCGTGGAAGTGTTAGATTAGAAGTCAACCCAGTATCGGAATTTTCCATGCCGCCCGAAGGCCTCTTACTTGCCTTTACGACTGCTATATATCGATATTATCGATAACAACTGGGACCGACGGCTTCACGTGCCCTCCGATGAACGGAAGCGTAAGAGAAATTTTTAGCGATCACCCATCCAACTACTGACCGCGCCCGCTCTTGCTTAACTTTGTCGATCACTTAGAATCGTCGCAAGCTGAAGGGCTATGACCGCTTCAGAGTGTAATATTTAAGAACTTTCCGCATGAAAATTCTTAAATTGATTTAGTATGCGTGGAAATAATTTGTAGAGTATCTAATGGGTTGCGGTTGCTCTACCTACTTATTTCGTTATTTCCTTTTCAACACACTTGCTGGTAAAGTTGATATTTTTTCTTTAGTCTTACGCCCGGAATGCGGTTTATTACACACTAGTGCGTTTTACTTTTCATTACCGCACTAGTGTTTTTCTTATTCCACTTTTTTTATATCCGTAAAGAGGTTGTTACCAAAAGATTTGTTATTTTGTAAATAAATAAACTTGTTGTACTTAGTCTACATTACTTCATCTAATTATCTATTAAAGCATTTAAAAAATACAATATTTTAAATCATTAATTACCGTAAATTCTTATTAGAAATACATAATTATTTAGTTTAATATATTGTGGCTGAATGTTCGGTGCCTTGGACTTAACATGCGCGCGCATAGTTATTCAACCAAAGATACGGCGCGCGAAAAAATAAATCGCGCCATTTTGTGCAAACATTTGTTCGTTTATAATTTGCTGATTTGTGACTGAAAAATGTCGATACCTAATTGTTTTTTTCCTCGCAAGTGTGTTGAAAAACGTCGTATGATACGCGTGTGCTTTGTTCATTACAGTCTTGGCTCTATTACAGCCCTCGCCTTGCGGCTCGGGCTCAATACCGCCTCGATTGTAATGACCAACTTCGCACACTTGTATCATAATGTACTATTAACAACTAAGACCAATTTTGCCTTCAAACTTTTTTTGTAATAGAAAATAAAAATAAGAAATTCCGAACGTATAGACCCTTTTTTGTTAACCGCGGTTTCTACGTGCTATTTGCCGATTCCTTACCCAATTTTACGCCAATAACTTACACGTTACGCTTCTATGATACAATGTGGAGGCAAATGGAAAATTCACTGGGTTTAGGTACGAAGCGAGCCAGTAAATGTGACTTCTATTGCTTTTGCCTAAGTATCTATGTACCTATACGAAATTCTCCTATTTATAGTGTTTGTTTATTATAAACTAGACAACCGCCCGCGCTTCGCTTCGGGACCCGTAGGTAACAGCCGCGTAGGTCCCGCTCCCGTAGGAATTTAGGTTAAAAAGTAGCCTACTACTCGCTCTCTTCACTCCACCCTGTCTGAGGCGTGTGGAGCCCTCGGGACAGTTAGTTCCCCTTTGGGGGTGTCTCTCGCGGCCCGTTAAAACGGGCCGGTTCTTGGGCTGGGCCCTAAGGCCCTTGGTTGTCCATCTGTGGTTAACCAATAGGTCAAGTCCGGTGAGTGGTGGCCTTTTTACAGGCCACAGAGTCTTAAACAGGATGGGGTTCATCTTCGCGCCGCCCAGGTGATCGAGGCCCTACCGGGTGAATCCCGCTGGTGGGAAGCCCAGCAGGAGCCGATCAGCGCCGGGCGACGACTTACGAAGCCCCAGTATCAGTCAGTGCTAGGCCCGTCCCGCGCAACCAGCAAGTCGCGCGGGAAGGCCCAGCGGTTCGGTGGACGGGCGTGGAGCGGCGCCAGGTCCTGCAGATGCGGGAACCGCGATGCGTCGACACGCCCGAACATGTTGCGTGCCAATCTCTCGATGAAGTCGTCCAGGCTCTCGACTCGAAGGTCCCTGTGGTCCGCTGGCACTATCCTGTTGGCTGAGCAACTTGTGGACATCAGTCAACAGGATAGTGCCTGCGGGCTGGCGGTACACTGAATACAGCCGGAGCGGGGAGTTCTCGAGGCAGAGCTAAAGTAGCCTATTACATTTGCCTATGACTTAAGTAAATTACATGTAGTATTTGATAGCGTAATTCAGAACTTGCAAATGAATTTTATTACCGCCATCTATTAACAACTCCGAAAATAAATATCTAGCAACTAACAAAACATCGATCTTCCCATGGGAATGGGATACATTTGCCTATGACTTAAGTAAATTACATGTAGTATTTGATAGCGTAATTCAGAACTTGCAAATGAATTTTATTACCGCCATCTATTAACAACTCCGAAAATAATTATCTAGCAACTAACAAAACATCGATCTTCCCATGGGAATGGGATGTTTTTCCGCGGTAAAAAGTAGCCTACGTCACTCTCCACCCTCCTAACTATCCCCAAACACATAAACCTTACCATATAATAGCTTTGTTGCGACGTGAAAGCGTCACAAACAAACAAACAAACAAACAAACAAACAAACACACTTTCACATTTATAATATTAGTAAGGAAGTAAGGATCTTCTGTATGAGAAAGATCCTTTGAAAAATAATCGTTTTTCGTTTTGTTTTTAGGAAATACTTAGTAATTGCACCCAAAAAATGTTACGTTGTTTATTTTTATCACGTTTTTAATAGTGTGGTGACTTCGCACACACATCACCTGGAGAAGTCAGGAAGCCAGAATCATGCTATCGAAGTTCTCTACGCCGCGCCGCTCCTACATAATATACCTACTAGGTAATTGCGTCTTGCTACGGTGGTTCAGTCGGAATTCGGCCGCTCCCCAGGCATGATGATTTGTCTGGCAGATCTCTCTTTGCCAAAATGTTATACCCAATAACCAATAATCAGTAAACATACCACGCTAATAACAATCTAATACTGCTCTCGCTGCAGTACCAGGATACCATAATTATCATTACAGCAATGTTGTCTACTTAGTTGTAGGGTGCACGACATGCATTCATTAAGAAAATACGACAAACTTTAAATTAAAGTTAGTCGTATTTTTTACTTAAAAGATCATTGAAAGTGTTTTATTAAACGAGATTAGGCACGTCGCCAGTGTCGCCACTTGACATTCGGTATGATTGAGTATATTATGCTTATGATTTTTTATTTATTTATGGTAGCAAACAAGCATGCACCAGTAAGAATGAAAATACATTTTCAACACACTTGCTCGTAAAGTTGCTATTTTTTCTTTAGTCTTACGCCCGGAATGCGGTTTATTACGCACTAGTGCGTTTTACTTTTCATTACCGCACTAGTGTTTTTCTTATTCCACTTTTTTTTTAATATCCGTAAAGAGGTTGTTACCAAAAGATTTATTATTTTGTAAATAAATAAACTTGTTGTACTTAGTCAAAATCTGATAAGATAAGATTATACTTCATCTAATTATCTATTAAAGCATTTAAAAAATACAATATTTTAAATCATTAATTACCGTAAATTCTTATTAGAAATACATAATTATTTAGTTTAATATATTGTGGCTGAATGTTCGGTGCCTTGGACTTAACCTGCGCGCGCATAGTTATTCAACCAAAGATACGGCGCGCGAAAAAATAAACCGCGCCATTTTGTGCAAACATTTGTTCGTTTATAATTTGCTGATTTGTGACTGAAAAATGTCGATACCTAATTGTTTTTTTCCTCGCAAGTGTGTTGAAAAACGTCGTATGATACGCGTGTGCTTTGTTCATTACAGTCTTGGCTCTATTTACAGCCCTCGCCTTGCGGCTCGGGCTCAATACCGCCTCGACTGTAATGACCAACTTCGCACACTTGTATCATAATGTTCTATTAAATTAAGAAGTATATTTTTTAATAATTCAAATGATAATTTAATTTCGTATAACGCACGATTATGAACTCTCTTATTATGAAAAATATTATTATTCATGAAACGTTTTTCCGTATTTGAACATGAACTGGCAATGTAGTATGAATGGATTAAATAATAGGCAAAGGATTTCAGTTTAAAAAGCTCTCTTTTGTAGATTACAAATGAGTTAAAATTATAACGAGTACCTACCTATGGATTTTTTGCAAGTAAATCGTAAAGAGCTGTTAGTAAATCGGGTAATCAATATAATAAGAACAGATACTTGATGATTTACTAAATGACCGCAATATTGAAGTGTAGGGCAATTTATAATAGGAGTAATAATTATGATTATGGGCAGTATAATTATGCGTAACGTAATTAAGAAATTATTTGAGTATATTCAAAGACTAATAAAGATTTTTTTTATTATAAAAAATGCTATTTAATTTTTGTTAATATATACTTATTAGTTTATTGTTAATACTTAAAATAGTAATAAAATACTACATTAAAATTATGCATTTGTGACCGAACTATCAACTTTCAGGATTAACTATCACTAACAGCAGTCCCTGTCCTCACACTTAACAAACTAACCAACTAATATTGTAACACCATCTATTAGAAGCGAACTAACCATCCTACCCTAAACTATGTTCTGTTCTAGGTCGGTCACAGTTGTCATTGCCGGCAGCGGAAGGGTGGTGTTGTATGCTTCCCTAATTCCAAATAAAAACTGGTTGTCTGTAAAGTCGGTTTACTGACGATAGTTGAACGTGACAACGTCTTAAGAAAATACTGATGGAATGATTGACAAATAATGTCATCAAAGTAAACAAACGTCATGAAATCGTATTTAAAGTTACAGAAATTTATCAATAAAAATAAAGAAGGAATACAGGAAACATTAAAAAAGGTAACATTTATTTAAAATTTATAAATAGTCCCAGAAGTCAATAACAAAGTAATAATTGGATACATTACCAAAATATCTACCTCCAAAGTAATCAAGCTGCCGAACGCAAAGGCCGATTGTGCTTCTTTGTCGCTCGTTCCGCGCTCTCGCTTGCACTTCAAGCTTTACATGGGACGCCTCAGAGCGAGTTACGGTAACGCCGCATGACGTCATGTTTTTCGTGCGTGCAGCAGGCTATATCGAATTATAAGACGTTGTCACGTCAAAAAAATAACAGACATAAATCAGAATTTGTGTCTTCCAGCAGATATAAAAACATCCTTGTTGTGTCATTGGAACTCCAATATTAAAGACTTATTAAAGACATTTTGGCTAGTTGGACGCCTCGCCAAGGTTACTGGTCGCATGGATGTCCTCGCTGTGACCCACTTCCTGGCACGCTGCCCAAAGCCTAACCGATTTCAGTTAAATTGCAAAACACACGATTTCTGCATTCAAGGGTGTTTGAGTATTGTCGTTTTCATATTATACTGACGATAAATGGCTTCAGTATCCTATTTATTTATTCCATTTTACTTATTACCTAATGTAAAATAGCTGGTAGAGTCGATACTCTAAATCTAAAGGTCGCTCGGTGTCGTACCACGTAGTACCATTGCACTCCGACTAGAAAAGTGTGGATACGTTAATCGTACTTAGAGCCTAAGGGTGCGGTTCCACTGAGGCGGAGCGGAGCGGAGCTGTGCGCGATTCACCAATCACATGGCTCGAAATCCCCGCTCATTGTGCCTCGCGTGGTTTTCAAGCCATGTGATTGGTGAATCGCGCACAGCTCCGCTCCGCTTCGCCTCAGTGGAACCGCACCCTTAGAGTGGCTTCTAAATCCTTAAGGGTACCAACACATCTGTGACCTAAGTAGAACAAAACTTATTACGATTATTAACTGAACTATAATTAGGTAACAACAACCATAGGACCACCAACAATAGGTCTAATTAACAATTTCTACCCCAGTCCTTATACCTAGGTGCTAACGAACTACCTACCCATAACAGTCCCGATTTGAATCTTCTGCGTTAGAGACAGTTGTCACGGACGGCAGTGGGAATGTGGAGCTGCAAACTCTTTTGTTACTTAACGTTCATATCAATATAAAAATGGCAATGAAAATTGTTTCAGCAACAACAGAAAGTATGAATAAAATCAATGAATCAAACTAGAGATTAAATTTAAATTTAATTAATTGTGTTAAGGAAATCATTCCCTCAGTAATTATTTTTTTTAGTGACAAATACACATTCAATAAATATTTATTTCGAACATACAATCGCCTTTTCTTGATCTATTTTGATATTATAATGTATACTAGTGAGCCGCCCCGGCTCCGCACAGATGCAATGTGGGTATAATGTTAGCATAAAAATAAAAAGACGTGTGGCACTCGGAGACTGCCGCGGTAAAGCTATTGCATAGCATTATATATAAATTAACAAAACAAAAAATAATACTGCATTTGTGATAATAATAATAAAATGAATGTATATAGAGTAATAACTCATTTTCTTTCACAATTTTTTCGTGACTTTCTTCATTAATAAATGCACTTTGTTTATTCATATTTAAAACACTTTGTACACAAATTATACGAGTACAGATATTCACTGTTTTACAGTGGGATAAGAAAGTGGTGTACCAGTTTTCATTTAGTTGCCTAGTTATCAAAAGTTACATCAAAGTTTATTAGAAACGGATAATGCATTAATTTGTGCAAAGAAGATTTAAATATTCTGAACAAAAGCATAAGAACTATTTCAGTTGACAAAATAATTCTTTTTAAAAAGAAAATTGACATTTGACATTTAAGTCCTACAACGATCTTTTGGCGCGTGAATGACGTGTGGGTGACAGAGACAGTGCCTTACAGTTTGCCTTGCCTGTATGGCACTGTCTCTATCACCCTCAAGTCATTAATATAGTGTCATTATTTTATGTCATGTTATTATTTTGTATGTTTTAAATCTAAATTCGCGATAATTCGACTATTATGAATACATGTTGTCGATTCCAACGCCTTATTTAATCCAGATCTACATGTAATTATTCTTAAAACACCGAACCGACGGGGCGAAAATCAAATGTTTGACAGGTAAGATTTGTATGGGAAATTAAAATTTTCATTTTTTTAGTATTTACCTCGCAATTTTTCATATTTTCTCATCGCTGCAACCTTCCCTGAACTTCCACGAATATTTCAAGACTAAAATTAGCCAAATCGGTTTAGCCGTTATAAAGTAAAAGTTAGTTAACTCAGTTAAAAGTTCTGGTATTTATCGATGTGTGGGTGCATAGACATAGTAACTATGTCTGTGTGCAGGGTGTAATAAATTTTCGTTACGAAATTTCTGCATTCGGTCCCCGGCCCGCGATAAAAGCTATACAATAGCTTAACAAGTGAGACATACCTATGTACCTACAAATAAGCGAATCTTCCCTCTGTAATAAGAGTGTACATTATGCAGAAAACCATTCATACGGACATAAGTATCTCATAGGATTAATTTTTTGTTAAAATACCAGCAACAATTGCTGTAATATGGAAAATCTCGCGTAGAGCAAGAGTATCATGATACAATGTTCAATGTATGTACATATGTTGATCACGTGCGCGTTAAACAAATTAATTTCCTAAGCATGTGTTTAACAAGTTTCCACATTTTCTTGAGCAAATATGTCGTAGGTACAAATAATTAAGTAATTGTGGTAGGTACTGATAAAGCGACAAAACAATAGGTATTACTTTTTACCTGCGGATTCGTCCACGCGGTAGTCGGAAAAAGACTGTTTCATTAAAGTTAGTTGTCCCGTTAAAATTCTCTTGAAATCTTACCTCAAATAAAGTTTATAATTATCACAGTTCAAGTCGTGGTTTAGGTACGCATGTGCCAAATCGAAATTCTATTGGTATATTTATGGTGATCTACATCTCTAACTTGAGAAAAGGCGATATCCGGGATAAAAACTGTGTACAGTGCGCCCAACTTATCTCTGAAATGGCAAAAATTGGAACTAACGAAAAGTCATTCATAAGTACGTTGTGGTCATTCATCTGTCAGTTACTAGTGTGCAATGATTGGTCAAATGAATGTCAAATGCGTCCGACAGCGCCTCTTTCGTTTCAGTCTTAAGTTGGGTTTACTATAAGTATTTTGACTGATTTCAAACAACATCCATATCATCTAAATAGGTTCAACGAAATATCTACTTCAGCATGGAAAAGTAGCAGAAAGACAGACAAATATAGAAACTTTCGTAATTTAGTAATTATAATATTATTAGCAAGGATTATTTATCGCTGTATATTAAAAATGCTATCCGAATATTTGGTCTACGAAGTCCCATAGAAAGAATTCGCGAAAAGAAAGACTACAGGGCGAAGTATTGAGCGGTTTTTTCTAGATTTCAATAAAAGAGTATGAAAAGTACAACGAAGATCGTAGAATGGTTGATCATATACTCCTGATATTTTACTAATCTTATGTCATTTAAACAGTACACCTAAATTATACCTGTCTCCAATCCTTTAAGCCTCTTCAAGGTTATTCAAAAGGACATAACGTCTTCGTCAGCCCTTCGAGCTATAAAGAAAATAATGGTCCTACACAGCTGTCGGAAGAGTTAAAAACCTACAAAATTTCTACAATTTGATTTCTTGTGTAAATTACCGACCAACGAGTAGACACCTAATGGTGTGTGGGTACTGGATACCGGTATCCTTGGACATCTATATCTATAACATCAAAGGTATCGCTGATGTGCTGCCGATTAAAAAAAAAGATAATAATAAAGATCTATTCGTAATCTTTGCTTGAGTTAATTATGATTTGACCGAAATTAGAACGAGAGTCTTAATAACAACTTCAGACTGCGCTATTACCTACTTACAAAAACTAACAGGACTAACTATCACTCACTGTTCCTGTCCAATTCCTCACACTTATCTACTATCTAATTATATCTACTAAATGGACTAACCAGTCTCTATTTGAGTCTTGTTCTAGGTCTGTCAAGTTGTCATGAGTGGCAGCGGCAGAGTGGTGCTGCATGCCCTTTTGCTTCTTAATTCCATAAAAAAGAACATTTATGAGCGCTTACAGTCACAGTAGGTAGTTTCAAAGGACAAAATGCATGAAGAAACATAGAGCAATAGGTACAATAGTTACTTAGTTTTATTCCATTAATAGACAGAAAATGAATACTTGTTCAACTACTTGTTGTCATTTACATGTATTTATAATAGAGATAAAGTAAGGCAGTTGATAGTTTCCAAGATATAATGTTTGTTACGAGTTTCTACAAATACAATGGAGCATATCAGTAACACGCGCTTTGAATGTGAATGAAAGGCCAGATGAAATCTGATACTTATGTAATGACTCCTAGGCCATAGCTCCCAATTAGGTATCTACGAACGGGGGTAAACACTGTGTTAACAGCTGTGGTTAGGATTGTGATAATCATAATAATATTCTATTGTGTTTTAAATACTGCGTAGGTACCTATATTCCGTTCGCGTTAGATCTAGAGTTCGCTTCAATTGCAACCCTCACAAGTAGCACCTTTCCGCCCTGTGTTAAGGTTTATTGTAGATTGATTGCGAGAATTTAAAGTGCCTTAAGTTAATAAAATAAAGGTGAACAGTGAGCGCATGAATAAATTGGTATTTAGGAGGGAGTGGCAATTCCATATCCTAAACAACTTATAGGTAGGTACAAATTCACGATAAAACTCGTAAACAACGAATTTAAACATTGTACACTTTGCTTACAAATTACCTATATCAAACGATGATAAGAAGCGAAATAAGTTATAATAGATAGGTAATAAAACAAATTACAAACTTATCGTAATTAAGACTCATTGTCTGAATTAAGTATATGATTACCCATTGTTTTTTATTTATTATTCCATCAAAAATTAAATTAAGAGATATTTCCTAGTTTTGTATTTTCCGTGTGCCTATAAAGAATGAAATTAAAATTAGGGCTAGGTTAAAATGCAAATAAATATAAACATGTCAAGATCGAGTTATTCGATATATCGGGTTATTAATTTTAGTTCTACCCTATATTTACGAATTACGAATATCTATAAAAAATGTTCATACTTTTCTTTCTTTTAACATCATACCAATTTTAAATGTGGACCTACCATACAATGATAAAGTGCCTCCCCATTTTTGTATCTATTTTTGTACTAAATATTCCTCTTGATCTCTATTAGTCCGAAAGATTTATCAGTAACAAAGACCTAAATGTAGTAAATCTAATCTTATATATAAATTCTACACATGGTCCAAAGTATAAATCCAATAATAACAAGTGAAATCCGAGCGTATGAACTTACATGTAGGTCTTCTTTTCGCTTGCTTTTTACTATAATATATTACTGCGTGTTAGTTCGTAATGAAAGCATATTTTATAATACTTAATATGCCCATATTAAGTTGCAAATAAATCGCATACATTTATATAATAACTAATTTCATTTTTATTACTGCGATTTGGAAACATACCACGAAACATACCGACCTAATCAATAACTTGTTACCTAAAAGTCTATTTAAAATAAGACGAGGAATAAACAGATTTATACAATTACTACGGTAATACGTCTTATACACAAAGTGACAAAGACTTACTCAGTTTCTCGGACCTCCAGGGAGTTGTTTGACGAGCGCGGGACAAGAGGCCTGTAGCTGGACCTCGTCATCGTTAAGTACTCCAAGTCCTCCTGCAGTTCTGCACCACACTACAGTTCTCTCATAAGTCGATCTTTGCACGCACCGTTCAATTGCACCGACAACACGCCTGACAGCCAACGACGTATACCGACAACTGATTACATTACAATCGTATTGTACTGTTTACAGCCCCCCGTTTGATAACAGCATCTATGTATCGCGTATCGAGGTTACATACGACCGGTTCGATATAATAAAAGGCCGAAAACGGTATCGAAATCTGTTTATGGTTGAATAAGGTAGTGAATGAACCGATCGATAAAGTTTACTTGGGGTGAAAGCTCCGGCCAAACCACGCCTCTAGGCCGGTTCTGCGAGCGAGCTACAGCAGCGACATCTGTCGAAACGTGTAGCGGCAACTAGTTTTTCAGCGAAAGCGTCATCTCGTTAAGCCTTCAGTGAAGGTATTTTTTGTTTGAATTATTTTCGTTTTTCCTCTATATAAATTTTAGTTAAGATGTTCCCATTTCACGATGAATGATTAAGTACCTACCTACCTACCAGTAAAATCGTGAAAACATTAAGGACTATCTCGACAAGATCATGAAAACACAGATTCCTCTCAACGATTCAGAAAGGGCGTATCACGCAGTCTCAAATTGTTTGTCGGAGGGCTAAGGTTATTTTCAGAAATTTTTAAAGACAAGCAATATGTTCATCGTAGGTATGCATCTACATACAAAACTGTCTTGACTTGACTATCTAGACGCATAGTTCTACAGGCTCTATCTATTGATGTAGTGAACTGGATTAATTAAAATCCAGATGCTGCCTGCGATTTACGTTTACGAAATCACTTAAAGAACATATAAGTAAACAGTAGTAGTAGTAGTAGTAGTAGTAGTAGTAGTAGTAGTAGTAGTAGTAGTAGTACCTAATCTAGTAACAATGCCATTTAATTTATTTTAATCTTAATTGAATCGCACCTTGATTTAATTATAATCTATGTGTGCTTAACTGTCGACTAATCTTATAATATTTATTTGGTTTTCTTGCCCTCATCTTCCACTTGCTCTGTCTTGGAAGCTGCCGCATCAGCAGTCTTCAGGTCATCATGTTCTTTAGTCAGTTCTTCTAATTCTTTTTCAGCGTTCTTCAGATCCTCTTCTGTTATGTCTAAGTCCGGAAAGCGCCTCTGAAAATTTAGTTTACGAATATTAAATTAAAATATTTTTTATGTAGGTATACTTTTTCATTCAAAGATGTCCTTAGATACAAGCCGATAGAAAAAAATGGTAAGGTTAAGTATAGGTTATCGGTTAAGATTCCTATAGAATACGACACCAATATTACAATGACTGACTGTTTGACCTTCACCATCAACGGTGCAAATAAGACAAATTCCTTTTTTGCACGATTATCTAATATTAATACAACTAAAAGCACCTATCCTCATACAACCCTTGTTGTTGAGAGTTTCTGGACCGAATTTCTATTAGCACGATTGGTTTGCCTAGGCAACTTCGTTTGCCGACTGTGTCAATATTTCGTTTTACCGAATTTCTATTTAATCTTACTAATAGAAATCGAACAGATGTTCTCTGTAAATTTCGTGATTTCCCTGGTAGGCGTCTTAGTAACATTAAATCGTGTTTTGAACTGTTTTGGGATCATAATTAGCTTAGTTTTTTACACGGACAGTTATTATATGTATACAGTTATATATGTAACTAAATACCTTATATAAATACCTACCTACCGTATATAAATTATAAATACCTTAAATAAATAAAAATATCATTCGATTTGGTCAAAAGGTAGGTATTTTATTTTAAAAAAAGTATTTTGCAAATACCTATTTTGCATTTAGCATTTGAAATACAAAATACAAAACTATTTGGTATTTTGCATTTGAAATAGTTAATCTGAAAAGTATTTTGCATTTTGAATTTAAATGCTTTTTTAAAACCATTTTAGACATCTCTGCTAGTTTCCGCCCATGGCATCGACCGCGTGGATTTCGTTTAAACTTCACCCACATAACTTCTTTATTTTGTAAACTGATTTAAATAGGTAGCGGTGATAGCCTAGTGGTTAAGAATTCGGCCTTCTATTCGGAGGGTCCGGGTTCGAATCCCAGGGCACGCACCTCTGACTTTTCGGAGTTATGTGCGTTTTAAGCATTTAAAGGTCACTTGCTACAAACGTTGAAGGAAAACATCGTGAGGAAACCTGCATTCCGGAGGGTTCGCAAAACCCAAAGGTGTGTGAAGTCCGCCAATCCGCACTTGGCCAGCGTGGTGGACTATGGCCTTAACCTTCTCATTCTGAGAAGAGACCCGTGCTCAATAGTGGGCCGTGATGGGTTAAGATGACGAAACTGATTTAAATAAAAAAAAACACCAAATGTCAAGAGAAGGAAGGGAAATATTCCTCTTTTGATTAGACAGAATGAAAAAACATGAATGACTCTGAAAATTCATATCGATTTATTGGAAATTTTGCCGTCTTAAAGATTTTTTGAAAATTTACGAAAGAGGTAAATAGGGGCTAATGGCAAAAAAGTGGGCATTAGCTTAGGTATGCTAGTATAATTAATTGTTTGCGATAATGCGATGCCCAATAAAATTATTTTTTTTCCGTTCTACATGTCCGGCCAATCCTTCTGTATGCGCAGTTATGTACCTATCAGTTGTTTGATAAGACAAAGATATTACTCGAAAACACGTGAATCTGATGTGATAAGATATGATAGCGTGCGATACAAGGAGGACATACCCCGAGAAAATAGCGGTACAGTCTTTAATATAGGTACAATCGTGTTATTGGAAATTATTGAGGATATATATAAACTAGTATTTCCCAAAGTGGGCGATAGCGCCCCTTTCACCCCTTTGTGAGTTTGGAATGGAAGACTGTTTTTAAGTTCTGCTAATGTAAAAACAGTGGGGGTGGGGGGAAGGGCGCTGAAAAATAGTCTAATTTTATTAATTATACCTAAATATATGTGGCAAACTGGCAACCCTGTGTACCAATGTATGCAGAGGACGGCTTAGATCTTGAACTGCGATCGAGTCCGATATGGATTTCGTTGTTAATTGCATGCCACACAAATGACAGCTTATCGCCTCTCTGCTCAAGGTACGTTGCAGATTGATGGTGAGATTTTAAAATGCCTTAGGGTCAAATCACACCGAGACGAGACGCGACGCGACGCTGCGCGCAGTCTTTCAAAGAGCGGCTCAAAATAGAACTTTATTTTCTACACGAAAAGATACACATTTCATTGTGAGAATTCAGAATACGTTGCTTCATGCAGCGCTGCGTCTCGTGACGCCTCGCGGCGTAGCGCGGGGCATCGCTACGCAGCCGTGCATCGTTGGTACGCGCGGCGTGCAAGAGCCGCGCTGCGCCTCCCAAAGCCGCGCGACGCCGCGAGGCGCAGCTGAGGCCGCCGCCGTCCGTCCAGACTTCGTGGTGAATTGATGCGCTTCGGTCGAGTGTGCGAGTGAAAAAAGTGAAATTATAATGATAGACTGGGATCTTGATATAATCGGACTTCCTGCAGAAGAGGAAGAGCACGTGGCGAATGTAGACACATTCTGCTGCGCCGCGCGTCTTCTCGCTGCGTCGCGCGACGTCTCGCTGCGCAGCGACTGGGAAAAGATAAAATTAAAATAAAATTGTAGCAGTTTTATTTTAATTTTATCTTTTCCCAGTTTTAGTATTAATTTAGTATTATCAATATCGTAATATCGCAAAGTAAATACAGTCAATAAGAAAACAAACCCAAACCGAGTATTCATATTGAGCCAAGAGATCATTGAATAAAGCAGTTGGTTACGTGATTGGCTCAACCCTGTTTCATTTGATATCCTGAGTTGACGTCCTGACGAAAGATTCACATTGCATACAAGTCCACATTGCATAGTTTGACAAGAGTACCTACTTGGAAGGAAATTACACATTACACAGAGTAAAATAATACCAAATCATGCAAAAGAACAACCCGCTCGACCTTCTGACTCCTCATATAAAAAAGTTAACTTAAATTATTTTGAACCAAAAGTATTTGATTTGTTAAGATTTTATAATTCTTCTCAAGTGACGATAGTTTATGTATCTAGTAGTAACGAAACGCAACTAAGCGACGTTGCTGCTCCGTCAAGTCATCATCAGGGAGTTTGGTGGTGAAACAGAAAAATGTTATCAGCGGCCTTTATCTGGTGGATAGTGATAACTGTCATATAGCTATCTCATACTTTATCAGGAAGTGGTAAAACAGGGTTAACAGGCCCTAAGTATTTGTTGTTTTTAATCGACTTAAAAAAAAGAGCAAGTTCGCAATTCGACTGTTTTTTGTTTTTCACTAAAAAACTCGTAAACAACGAATAATTTTATAAGTTTTAGACTTACTTAGAAAGGCACGAGTCACTCGCACTTAGGAGGGTGATTTTGTCTTATACCATGTAGTGATGATAAGCCATCCATTTAATAACCTGTATTGGTACTAGTAGGTATTAATTACATTGAGTAATTAAATACATATTTATTCATTTATTCTTTATTTCTGTAAATTAATCAACTCAACATTTTTATAGAGTCCTTTAAACTACTGTCGCAGCTATATTGTTATTTATTGTGGGGTAAGACCCTCAAAACAATATCCTGCAGTTGTTAGTAAGTATATGAAATGATTCGAAATGCGTAGGTAATTCGTCTGTCAACGTTATATTTAATAATATTTTTAGCACAGTTTTTGTTATCGACATGATCTTCAACCTCAACCTGGTTCAGTTCAGATAAATAATATTGGACTGATTGGGTTAAATTTGATAAGTGATAAGTACCGATGTGGTTGTGTTTGTTTGTCGAACAAATTATTTATATTATATTTAGTTACATTAACTGCCTTTTGTCTACTATGTGTTTATTTTTTATTGTTTTAAATACTGGCGTAAAGGCAGCCGTGCAACTTAAGATTTAAATGGTCATTCACCATTGTTTTTGTTACCTATCACTACCACTACTTAGGTACCTACCTAAGGTACTATACGGAGTAAGAGTAACATAATGGCAAAGCTCTATAGTTAGCTTTTACACCTTTATATCCATTTACCCCACGAATTTAATTGATGTTGATGGAACTTTCTACAAGTTTTTAGTAGGTAAGTAGCTATTTTCGTTTCTTTATTAACCTTGCCCTTATTTCAAGCAGACGTCAATACCTGCGCTAAATACATGTAGTACGTACGAGTATACTATATCAAGAAAGCTTCTGGATTTTTGCGTTTCACAGCTTTTATTCTTTCGTGTCTTGTGACAAAACAAGCGGTGGTTGAGAATAAGCAGACGCTGCGATGCTAAGCTGTGAGCATAACACTTGAGCACGAAGAAAAACGGCGTTTAAACAGTGCGGCAGGAGGTAATAAACACGCATTGACGGAACCCGTGCATTGTTTTTTGCGAGCTCGAGACTTTTTCACGAAGCTCTCATGACGCGCTTCCCCGGCGCAGAATGTCTAATTTCAACGTCGAATAGACGCAACTTGAGCGTAATGTTGATAGATGACTGACAATATTTATTCCTTCGGAATAATGAGATAATTTATTGATTAAGAAATATAATGAGAGGCTAGGCAGATTAGTTAGTACCTTTGTAACATATTATTTGTCGAGGTAATGATGATGGTAGTTATGATAAAAAAGTATTCGGGTAATAGTGTATCCACATAGTGTGTACCTAGACCTACCTACCTACGGCTACGAAGTGAAGGTTTTTCAAATTTTTGACTGCATTGGTATGTATAAATTAAGAGCTGTATTATTTTATTTTAAACTTTTTTACTATTCCCTAAGTAAGCAAACAATCATTGGTCTACGGTCTAATAATCTATTGGTCTAATAATCAAAGGTAAGTGACAATCGTCACCAACTAACGTTTTGCCGGAAGGGCATCAAATGAATATTCAAATTATCCGGATATCCGCCCGTAGGTAATATGACCCGGATAATAATAAGGTAGGTACCTACTATCCGGATAAATCAGACAAACTAATAGTAGGTAATTTGTTTCTCGAGCATTTATCTCAAGTAAGTGTCCAAGGTCTAAGGCAAATAACTCTACAATTATCCCGAGAAAATATCTCAAGAAGGACTCTACGGATAAGTAGAGTAAGAGAAAGAATTGTCCGTATCTACTATTCGGATCGTGTTTAGGAACTATCTTAATAATCCGGAGACAAAAATAATGCGGATAATTGAGTGTCCTAGTTACTGGTTGAGAAGACAGCGAAGGATCCATAAACATGCGCACGGTGAGAATATGGAGAAAGTTTTATCATCCGTATCGCGAAGGACTGGAACAAATGACCTGCGACGGTATTCCGTTTGATTAAAATATACGTGTCTTCAAGTCTAGAGTCAATAATGTTTCTAAGTAAGTGCGGTATAGGTACCACCCACAATTACATTACTGCTTACCATCGGATGGGATTGTAGTTAGGCTTAGTCGCCATCTCGCACGACAAAATCTCGCATGATCGTGCGACTTGGCACCTTTCGAATTTACCTAATAATTCAGTCATCAACTCGCACGCTCGTACAAAGTACAGTCAGGTAAAAATATTTAAACTATTTTTTTAAAAAGACTTCAATAAAACGACCTCTTAATTAAATCTTAAAATAAAGCTACTGACTAATTATTGTTTGCTCTATATGCGAAACCATTAACTTATACACGGTAAAAAGTTCATTCTACGTTTCTAACGCTACGTCTCGAACTTAACTCCGACACTGACCCAACTTCAATTCCGATTGACTATCTTTGCAACTGAAACTTTTAACTTTACCAATGAACTGACCAACTAGGTAACATCGTAAATAAAAACTTCTGCTAACTGTTTAACTATTTTACACCTGGGTCGCCGGGAATAAGGATTTACGCTTATAAATATTTACTTAAATAACTTTGGGCACAGTTCAATTTTGGTTGTATCTAAGCAAAATTTACTTACGGGATTTTAATTTTTCGCCGTCAATCCGCACTGTAGGTACGCTAGACGCATTTGTGTGCAATGCAACCAAAACGAATACCATATCAAACGCGATGATCCCTTGATTCTTATTTCAGTTCAGTCACACTTGTCATGGTCGGCAGAATGGTGGAGCCTCATGCTTGTTTGCTACATTAATCGTTAAACAAGGTAAGGTACCTACCTGAAGTTCTTGTAAAGAGTTCTGTATGTTTTCTTGTTGTGTCCTCAATCTTCGCGGCAGCATGAACACTGTGTTGAAGAGTCTTAGCATCAGCCAACATAACGCAGCCAGCGCTCCATAAAGAAACATTGTCTTCATCATCATCCAGTAGTCTACGTTCACTTGTTGATGCTTCATCTTTTTAATCACCTCTTAAAAGGATCTCTACTTCCAATTTGTTAACAATTTTCCGATCGGATTAGACTAGGTGTCTAATGAAAGTTAACTACAATACGTTGCTACAACAGAAAATGTTATGACGTGCGTTATAACCGCTAGCGACTGACCAGTAACCTATTTTACGACGATTCAATGTCAACGTGGCACCACGAATTATTGATGACACAGTGGTTGTAAAAAGGCCCTATGCTACTGTTTGACTTTAGAGTAAGAATATTTATAGTTACTTAGTTGACTTTAAGATGGGAATGCCATTGGGTATGCTAATCTATCAATATTCAAGAAAAAGGTAAGCACGGGTAAACACCCACTTAATTAGGTACCTACATATGTGATATGTCTATGCATTTAAACGTCTGTGCCAACTTCGATATACGGTCAGGTGGGTTAAGAGGAACACCAGGGTAAGAGTCACTATTGGCCAAAAACTAATAAAGTAAGTTTATAAGGTTTATCAAATCAAGAAAATGTATAGATCTACCTAAAATATCTAATCTTCGTGCAATAGTAGCCATACTTGAGTCACCGAGAATATGGAATTACTGTCAATTTACAATTAATCTTAATCATAGGGGCGGAAAGCTGGAATTTATGGGGTTGCCATTAGAACAAATTCCATATTGAACGGAATTCGGAGTAGGTATAGATTAGTAGGTATATATTCATATAAATATCATCATAATGTCATCGGCGCCAGCGGCATGTAACTACGTAAAGTAAGTAGATAGGCAATAAAAAGTTGAGAACACATGTTGAATGCAGGATCAATAAATCAATGGCTAAACGTAGCTCGCTATTGGATTCACGTGACGGACTAGGCACGGCGTGTTTGTGGGTATACGTATGATTGTTTACAGCTGTGGCTGTCTTTGTGGACGCAATTACCCCGACCTCCGTCACACCTGCATATTTTCCCTTGAATTAGCTTAGTAGTTAACATAATATTTTGTTTGGAAGTGTACATAACTTACCGGATAAATTACATGATCGATTGACTAGAGAAAGAATATACTTTGAAAAATGAAGGTACTTTTTGAGTAGTTGATAAAATTATTACATTTCGAACTAACAACCACTTTGACAGCCGACAGACGATTTGTCGTGATGTTCCGGTTGGGAACTTGAGAGCAAGTACCTATCACGCCTGTCGCTGTGAGCGCGCCCACGTGCAAAACCGTTTTTCATCCCGCGATTCCCGCCCCACTCCTCGGCGTGTCAATTCAATACCAACCCTTCACAAACCTTTTTTTTGTTATTTTTTGCAACACAATAATTTTTCAAGTGACTGGCACTAAACAGTGTGGAAAAAGAGTATTTTAGCGACCTCTGTTACTGTTATAGATTATGGAGTACGCCTACACTACACTACACTCGCATTTTGCGAATAGTGTCCAGGTGATGATGACATCACGAAAAAATAAAGGATAATTTAACGATAATTTATTTTGTACCATCGGGGCACCGTAGCCATAGATTAATATGTGACCGTAGCATCAGCGAAGTTAACACACACTATACAAGTAACTGAGGGAAAATGTATTCAAATAAAAGAAGCATATTTAGAAAAATGTTTTTATTTGATCTACAACTTTATATATTATTTACTATACAATAAATAATCAACAAAAATGGACTGTAACTGAACAGAAGCGATTCAGCTAAAAAAAACAATGTAAATAATATATTACTATATTAGCACATTCAACGCTTTACAATATTATACAAAACTGGCTACACTTGGTCTGTACATCACAGCTGAGTATTGATGAATTTTAAGCTTGTTTTTCTCATGTCTTTGTTTCAGGTTACATACCCGCTAAGCGACCATATTGTGAATATAAACTGATGTCAATATAATAATTTAGTCTCTATGCCCTGGTGTTAAAGGTTACTATTGCAGATCAGGTTCATTTGAATAGCAAAGTTGGTATTAAAATGACAAATATGGACCTAACGTCTAAGGAAATATGGTTATTATTATTATTTGGTGATATAGGGCACGGGGAACAAGTATCCCCGTGAGGCCACTGCGACCATTTCTGATCTATTGTGGCCATCCCATTGAAATTAGATCTGGTCCCTTACTCTTACGGTCTGGGCGAACCATAGTATGTTTTTGGGGTCCAGGTCTTTGATTTGGTCGGGTGTAATTACATGCCCTCCCAATATAACACTCCTGCAGTGGGTAATTGCTGTGCATTCGCAGAGGATATGGATGGAGGTTTCCTCTGCCGCACCACAGAGTCTACATGTTGCAGTGTTACTTAAGCTAATATGGTTATGATATTGCATTTTTCTCTAACCTCTTATTACACGATACCGAATACATTTTCTTAACTCAACTCTTATATTTCACATTGAAAACAACAATTTTATAAAAAATCGAGAAAATATTAACGATAAAATAAATTAGGTATTATTATCCGAAAAAAGTTAAAAACCGCCAACAAAACTGTGTCACAAAATTTTACAGAATAATTAAATAATTGAGACACAAGTAAAAGTCTGTAGCAAAATAGGAAGCTACGAATAATGCACATCTTTTAATAAGCAAATATACAACGTGGTTACCACCATACAACAATAAATTTAATTTTATGTACTACCTAATGATTACCTAAGCCCCCAAAAAAATTTTCAATCAAGTACCTCCTTTACTTTAGCCTCAGCAATTTTTTTTTCAATATTCAAAATTTCAACACGCTGTATCTAATAATTTTAATAAGTATATTGGTAGCGGCACGAAACTCTAGCGCTGACCGATCCTGCGCAGAAGTCAAAATTAAGGTATCACAGGGGGCTAGAGGGACGAAGGGCGTGTGTGCGTATGAGCGATGCCTTGCGATTGGCTCTTTAGTCGCATTCCGTCCCCCGCGTCGATGCTACGTCCCGCGCACTCCCTAGTGTACAGTCGCGTTCTGAATTTCGTTGGTAGTTTTTTGTTAATTTGCATTTGTTATTTTTTTGTTAAGTTTTCGTTAAGGTTTTGTTACACACCACACAACACCACCGATGGGAATTGAACACATTGGTTCTGTTCCCATCGGTGGTGTTGTAAGATGACGTCGATTTTTCTTGTATTTTTCAATATTTGCATCGCATCATGAATGCTTAAAAGCAAAACAATCTAATTTGATAGGTATATTTTGCAATAACTTTTACGGATCTAATCACTCGCGTTCTTTTAGACTTTAGTGATATCACAGATAATAATAGAATACTAGTGTGATATTTAGTGTGTTATATTTCGAATACCTACTTTGCAGGATCCATGGTCACAGGGATAAACATTAATTAAAACTTATGCTTAAAGTGAACGTGAGTTGATCCGTAAAAGTTGGTAATGTGTAGGTAGTGTTCGCGTAAACTTTAGAAAGTAAGTATTTTGTGCGTGACAGTACCCATGCGCAGGAATCCCCTCCACATTTCGGTCAGCGCTAGACTTACGTGCCGGTACCTATAATAATTTTGTAATAGCAGAAGATTATTGCCTCGCTCTTTTCAAATGTGAGTGACTGACGTTTAGATAGGCTGTTCTATTTTTTAGTTTGTTTGAAAAAAAAAACATTTTTGTAAATAAGATGTTAGGCGTTTTTTTTCAAAATGTTATACTATGTTCCTTGCATGAAGCAGGGCTCGTGGTTTCATTTATTGTTGTATGGTGGTATCCACCTTGTATATTTTTAATGTGAAAAGTAAGCAAGTTGAGTTAAACTTATACGTCCGTTGTGTCAGACGTGTATGATCATTTTATATTCGGCATTTACGACCGAGTTATGTGATATTCCCAATTTGAACATGAATTATTCATACAAAATCTGCCGTCTGAAGATATCTTACATCTGAAAAATTGTAACACACACAGATTTATTTACAAATTTGACATAAAAAATAATATCAAAGTATACAATATTTAATAACACAATAAATATCAAAGCTTGCGAAATGCTTCATTATAATAATTTTCCAGTACAATATTTTGCTTTAGTTAACTAATTATAAATGTCTTTATTATAGCTAAGACCCGATTATACAAAATACATTTAATTAATAAAATTTACAACGCTCTACATTCACTGTGGATATAGTTACTTAACTAATGTAATATCGAAAATATTTTTATAATTCGAAGTGTGTTGTCTGATATGTTACACTCTAAATAATTGCATCAAAATAAATACTGTTAGTTTAACAATTACAATATTATTTGTCAATAATATTGTTTGAATAATGCTGCATGTTTACGTTAGTGATTATTACTTTGGTTGGTTCAAAACGTATGATTTATCTAAATGGTAGTAGTTCCGAGTAAATATGTACATTCAATGGCGACACTTGTAACTTTTCCGAATATAATAAATATGTATTGTTGGTTGTCCATTAGTTTAAAAGTCCACATTTAGTTATACTGGTATTACAAAGAATACTGCAAGAAACGGGTTTCTTTAAAATCCTTGCAAAGTATCTGTAATCTACTGTCCTTCGCGAATTGTATGTAATTTGCAGAGATATGGGTGGTAAAGATAATTCGAAATGTAATGTATTTTATGTATGCTGTGTATTTTTCGTCACCGCAATAAAAAGCGAGATATAAAAGTTGGTTCAAGTTTTCGAGCTATTCACCAAAATAATAATACAATACATCATTATTTATTATTATCTCGAAAACATTTTACAAACAGTATTCTGTTACAATAAGTACATACTATTTACATAGGTACAAGTCTTGCCTGTAGCCAACCCATTATTGTATTTGAGCCCAGTTAGTAGAATAATGCACAATAGTTTAGCGAGCGCATTGAAAAGCTTAACAATAATCAAAACTGGAATGAAATTACATTAAGGCAAATGTTAAGTATAGTAGCTACATATAATACAATTTAACATTGAACACATGAATAGGTCATTAGACTCGACCTTCTACGGTAGGATCTAGCATTTGAACTAGTAAAATATCTCTTCAACAACTTTAGTGTACAGTCTTTCGTAAATCCAATTCTATGTACAAGGCCACCGTAAGCGGGTTTGCAAGGCGAGCACCGCACCCGTGCGGCAAATAAACCACGGCGGGTCTATTAGCCATCTGTGTATCTATGTGACGTTGGTATTGAAACGACGGGGGGAGTATAAAACGGTTTTGTACGCGAGCGCGTATAGAGGTAGGGGCGGCCGGGGCCCTATATAATGAAATGTGAGCGATTTCAATTACATTATATAACACTAGTTACTCTATCACATTATGTAAAATGGAGGTGAACCTAGTATGTAGTCTTTGCTGTTGGTAAATGATTATTTATATGAGTTAACTAGCATACTATAAGTAATGACAATAAAATAATCCTTTCAACTGCACACTAAAGATTCATTCACACAAGTTTCGATTTCGAATGCAAACAATACGGGCTTATTAATGGTAATTATTATGTAATAATTATTTTGATAGTAAAGAGGTACCATAACTTCGAGAAAACTGATAACCATCTCAAAGCTTCTTAATATGAACAGACAGTTGCGTATGGCTGCAACCCATTAATATCCCATTACTGAGCATGGATTTCTCTTTATACCGGACTAGTAAATCCGCCCTCGCTTCGCTTCGGGAAACCAGTCCCTTCAAAAATCTCTAAAAATTTTAACAAATTATGTTATTCCGATGTCTAAGCTATATTACTGCAAAGTTTCATGAAAATCCGTTCAGTAGTTTTTGCGTGAAAGAGCAACAAACAAACACACACACACACACACACACATACATCCTTACAAACTTTCGCATTTATAATATTAAAGTAGGATTAACACTCCACCACACTGCTCCAGTGCGGATTGGTGGAAGCGTTAGTGGCCAACCCAAGATTAAAATTCATTCTCTAGTGATAAGGACCATAGAAATATGTAGAATTGTTCGCATTCGAGAACATTCTTGTGACAATGACGCTTTCTCACATCACACATCAATAATTCGATCACAGCGCCTGGTCTTACATTTTTAATTTTATTCATACAAAATGTGATTCGAAAGGTATCTAACAAAGTGAAATATAAAAATCTTATGATCTTACGCATTTAATATAAATAAAATCTGTAGGAAATTTTGGTACAATTACCCGAACGGACGTTCAGGGCATGTTCTGAAGGCATTCTTTGATTTGTGTCCACGCCTGCAAGTTCTGAAAGGTAATTATTAGTATGTTAGACCCACCCGATATGTATATATCTTAACTTAATAGTGAGTACCTGCCGAGTGTAAAGATTCAGGTTCAATTCATGCGTCTTCGATAAATCCAAAGAAAAAGAGATATTGCAAAAACATAGTCATCAAACATACATATTTAGCATGATCGAGAATCAAACCTGAGGCCCCTCGTTCGGCACGAATGGTAACTAAAGGGCTTGACATTCTAAGTTTGTCGGGGTCATAAAAACGTGTCTCTTGGTTGAAGAGTCTACTAGGTCGGTATACTCGGTATTATAACGGAAAAATATCACATACCTTCTTTGCAGCTTTCACTTGTAACGTAATGAATCCCACGAGGGATTCGTGCAAATCTTTGTCCTTCTGCTTTTGAAAGTATTCTATTTCTACCAACGCTTGCTTATTGAAGTCCCTGAAATGACAACAATGCCTCTTCATACAATGTCACACTGTTGAATTCCTCCGCCTTAAAATGTGACATTAATGAAAGTGATCGCTCAAAAGAGATAAGTACACCTTTTATACTATATCTCTGAGTACGAACTACAGATATATTTTATGCTATAGTTGTATGTTACTCCTAAAAAGTTCCAAATGTTGGGTTGAAATTGGGTTAAAAACATCACATTGGTCACGGGATTCGTATTATAGAACAGTGATATGAACTTAAATCTCGATTTTCTGAAAGTGTTTGTGTCGATACCAACACTTTTTATGAACTACATCTTATTCTTGGATGGCTTCAAAACGTTGCTATATTTACATATATGTTTAGATTGGTATATATTATAGTAGTTTATTTTTATTTATTTATTTAGTCTTTATTGCACTATACAAAGTATAAAAGCAAAAGGCGGACTTAATGCTGAAAGCATTCTCTGCCAGTCAACCTTTGGGCAGTGGGAAAACAACAAAAGCGGCAAATGAAAAAAAAAAAACAAAACCTACGGAACAAAAACATAGTTTTGTTTAATATTTGGATATATTATAAAAATACTATGCGTATTTATGTGTCGTATTAAAACTCTAACTCACTCGAGGTCCCGGCGGGCGCGTTCGATGGCGCGCTGGTCGGCGCGGATCTTGGCGTCGAGCGCGCGCGTGCTCTGGTCGCGCACGATGTCCGGCTCGGTGGTGCCGAACAGCCGCGACATCAGCCCCGACTTGCCCGCCGCCGCGCGGTTGCGCTCCGATATCCTGACCGCAACACACCATACTTTACTTTACTGTATTATAAATAATATACATTTACTGTATTATAGATATCATATATCACAAAAACTCTGTCGTATTGGGGCGTAACCGCTTAGTTAACAATTACATGTGTTAGTACTCATTATAAATGTGTTATGATAGCATGTGTGCGTGCAGGCGATGTTTTTCACGTTCATTTATTGTCTATGTGTGCATAATGATATAAAAATTGTGGCCAACAGTTGGCCACAATTTTTTGACACGTTTTCGCTGATTCGATGTTCCATCTAGACATTTAAAACACCAAAGGTTAAAGTGTAACAAAAGTTCCCAAGCGCCGTGCCGCTAATTCCTTCACCAGTTACCTGTTATTGAGCGCATCCCTAGCGTTCTCGAGCGCGCGCTGCAGCGCCTCGTGGTTGGCGCAGAGCTGCTGCAGCGCGGCCGCGTAGAACAGGTACTCCTTCAGCTGGTCCGCCAGCTGCTCCTCCTCCTCCGCCACCGAGTCCACCCACTCCGCTATCGAGTCTGCGGATTTCATGATATTTCGAGTCTGGGGATTGCATATTTCGAGTCTGGGGATTGCATATTTCGAGTCTGGGGATTTCATGACATTTCGAGTCTGGGGGTTGCATGATATTTCGAGTCTGGGGATTTCATGACATTATGTGGAGGGAAATGATTTTTGAGTGACTTCGAAGGTAGTTGTATACAATTCGAGTGTTTTTTTTTGTTTTCTAGTTATTTAGTGTACTGATTTAAATTTTTTTTGTTATTTTTATGTGATCCCATTTAAGTGCGAGCGAGATCTTACGAGTATTTTTTGACTTGTATGTTGATGATGTTACTTTTCATGAATTTAAAATGAAATACAAAGTTTTTGTTGCTTTTGTTAAATTTTCTTTCATTCCAAATTGGTTTTATAAACATTTTAAAACAAATAACATCATTATTTCATGCCCTATCGTGAGTGGTCCTAGCAGAGTTAAAAAAACTTGTTAAAATATATAAGGTTAGGAAACAATAAAAAAATTTGGTGATTAACAAAAGATGGCTAAGCCCTAAAAAGTAATCCAACTACTTCTTTCTAAGATTTGTGGACCCTTAAGACTCTTTTTTAATACTCATATAGATATGCTACTTTACTACAAATAAAATACATACCAAAATAATGTCCTGCTTTCTGTAATCCATCGCCCATTTCCTTTTCAATGACACTCCATTCACTGAACAACTTGCCATAGTTTGCGTGAAGTTTGCATAATGCATAGTTCTTTTCTATTATCTTTGATCTGAAACATAATAAATTTGCAATGTTACTATAAATTAAACTACTTAACATAATATAAACTTTCTTTATGAAAGGTATTTTTAGCACTACTCTATCATGGTAAGGAAAGATGC
This sequence comes from Hesperia comma, assembly GCA_905404135.1. Taxonomy (NCBI): domain Eukaryota; kingdom Metazoa; phylum Arthropoda; class Insecta; order Lepidoptera; family Hesperiidae; genus Hesperia; species Hesperia comma. Next base: position 3,862,315 of record FR990021.1, on the reverse strand, counting down.
ACTTCTGAGAGTTCTTCGCTTTGAGTCCATTCAATGTTCTGAAACCTTTCTGAAGTCCGCCCATCTGCACTTGGCTAGCACAGTGGACTATGGGCCTGTACCTGTCACATTGTGAGAGGAGATCTGTGCCCAGGGGTGGGACAGTTATGGTTTGTGATAATGATAACAATTATTTGATTTTGCAATTACCTGGTGTATAGGAAATTTCCTAAGTTAGTTTCTAACTGCTTTCCATAATTCTTAACATTCTCTATTTCTGGGTCTGGTTTCTTTAATCTGATAGATACTGACAGAGACTTCAGTTTATTCTCTGCTTGTAGTAAATATCCTGAAAAACGCCGTTAATAAAATTAATAGTAACAAGAATATAAAAATAGGAGACAAAACAACATTTTGATATAGGTCCATATTTAAGTCCATAAGTTGTTGTTACCAGCCAGGACAGACATTTATGTGATAAATAAGTGAATGATTTTGGGTCACAGGTGTCAGTTGTTGTTATAACAATTGTAATAATAAACCAACTTTATCAATTTTAATAAATTTAAAAAGTAATTTACCGCTGTCTGTTATGGTTTCCCGCCAGCCATGCTCCTGCTGTAGAAAGCTGATAAACTGATCATCAAAACATAGCCTCGGGTGTGACGCAACTCTTAGCAGGAAGTTTTCGAGCCCTGCCCGACGACGCTCTACAAATTCTGGATCGGTGGTGTCAGACTTACGCCATGCATATAGAACCTGAAAAATATCGTTACTTTATTGCTTTAAAAGTAAATAAATAATTCTACATACTAATTGCCACATACTAGAATTCCAGACTCTGTAAAATATACAAAGATAAGTACAGTGAGACTAAGATCAGAAATTCATATTTTCCCCTCATTGGGAATCATCATACCCAGAACCCATTGAACTACATTACAGCATGGAAATCATTGCACAATACTTTTTGTTAAATGTACAAGTAACAGATTAACAACAAAACGATAAAATGAGTGACAATTACAATTTGCATCGGGAACACCAACAGCTAAACCAAGGTAGGTAAAAGTACCTAAATATTTCCTAAATAAAATAAAAATATAGACTAGGTAATTGGATTTTAGTAGTAAGCATTTGTGTGTGTATAAATATCATTATTCTGTCAACTATTGATAATACAAAAAGCATTTTTAATTACCCTCATGTTTTTCCCGTACAATCAACATAAACTATATAATTATAATTATATCTAACCCGATATCTATTACATTTAAACCGTTAGTGGATTGTATGAGTTATTCAGTAGTAATTAAAATTCTTGGACCATATGAAAGGACACCGGAGGCCATCAAGCAAGCATTGAATTGTTTCTTATGAGAATTTTGTAGCATACCCTTGTATGATTTAGACAGTGTATAAGAAACACACATCACCTTGTTTTCAAGACATTTTTCCTTTTCTTAAAAAGTGATAAATCATCATTTACAGAAACTTTATTTGAACACCAGCTGCTTAAGAGAACATTATATTAAAGCAATAATATAACGTGTAGTTATACTGTGTATTAAAGGCTGTAATTTGGTTTATTTATTTGTACCATATTATAGATATTTTGCAGAGATTATTTTGTTAGCAAATAGCATCCACATTTTGAAATGGGAATTTAGATAACTTGCTTATACATAATAAGACTTACTCTTTTTTCTGGCAATGGTGGAATAACAACATGAGGGTAAGTGACTTGTAAATAGTCATGTATTTGTTCAAACTCTGTATAACGTCGCCATATGGTGTTGATCTTAGACTGCACTAGTTTGTAATCTGGTTCCGTGACCCTGGAAGTACATTTATTTAAATATTAATTTAGTGGATGTTGGAATAATATTTCTATGATATTATCAAACCAATTAACTAACAATGCTATATCATGCAGCACATACAGGTGCCAACATTTCTACAAAGGTCATTGGGCATTTTTGACGCAGTCGCATTCAGTAATGAAATAGGTTTTTTTTAAAGGTACAGGATTATTTTGATCCAAATGCATGGGGGAAAAAATTTATGTGCTTCTACGCAAATGTATATTTTTCATAATTGTTGATTTTTAATTCAAATGGGACCAAACATAAGTCATTAGCTTTCAAATGTCAAAAGAATTATTGAAATCGGTTCACCCAGTAAGAAGTTATGAGGCAACAAACATAAGAAGAAAAAATATATATACAGACAAATTGAGAACCTCCTCCTTTTTTTGAAGTCATTTGAAAATCTGTTAAATAAAAAGTGTTTTACTTCTCATTTAACAACAAACAACATTAATTAACAACATTTTACATTACACTTAAAAGCAAATCTTCCTTTGCTAATAAAACAGCTCTCCATTGCTTTTGAGCAATGCGACTCATTTCATTCATTAGTAGTATTCATGGTTGTTTAAAAACCCTGACTTGTTTCATTACTGAACACTGGTGGGTCACCGGTCCGAACAAAATGCCCATTTACCTTTTATATTCAATTGGCATCTAGGTAGATACTTTATGATGAAGGTCAATACAAAAAAAATCGATATTCTTTAAAACAGACTTAAAAAATAAGGCTAAATCAACATTATATTCACATGATAAAACTATGATCTATTTGTCTACCAACAATTGAGACACAACCTAACTGGAATGATTGACCTGTAGCTTCCGGAGGAAAGGTATAATCATTGTAATTAGCCACAACCGAGGTATTAATTGAAGGGAGTACAATAGCTTGACCACTTACTTGAGATCGATTAGATACACTGTGTAGTGATCCCGAACGTGCAAAGTTCCATTAGCGCGTTTCTCCGACTCCACAATGGATATATCAACATGTTTAATCAATGTGTCCTAAAATCAAAACAGTGAAATCATATCTTGAAGTTTTGTTTAGCACAAATAGGAGGCGGTGCTTGTATAAAAATATTAAATACTTGTGCCTCAAAATCTTCAACTGTTTCTATTCGGTCTACAGCTTTACATGATTTGATTGGAGAGTTTTCTGCGGACATTCTGATAAATAATACGACTTATTTTATGTAAACTAAACACTGAAAGAGGTTTGTTAATAATTTCTAATAATCCAAAATGCCCCTAAAAGAGATATCCGCGACAACTGCTGACACTTTTGACACTGACAATAGTGATAGTGACATTTCTTTTTCTTGCGTCTTTCAACAACGCTGTCAGTCAAACGTCAATGACAATTGACAACCCAATACGTCCAAGGACAACCCTAACTCTATGCCATAGATAATCAATGCTATGTCTATGATATGCATAGTGTGAATTGTTTATGATGTTTCAAAATAAAATTCAAACTCTAAATAGTTTCATGGACATTATGGACAATGCTTACTTTTTATACTTTCCTCGGTGGTCATATTTTTACAAAGACGAAGAAAAATTAAATACTTTCTTCATAAATTAGGAAAAAAGAAAAGTACCTACTTATATAGGTACTTTCTTTGTGTTACGAGGTTACGACCCGAAGGATGGCGCAATGGTTAACATGCCGGATCGCTGTTCCGTGGGCCCTGGTTTCGATTTCCAACGAAGCGGAAATGATGAGTTTCCTTGTCTTGTGTGTTGTCTATGGCACCCACGACAGTGAATCCTAGTATGGGGCTATGAGTGTGTGGCGTTATTTATTTATTTATGTATTTTCAATATAGTGATACTTGTTGAATACTTTCCCAAAAAATTAAATAGTTAAAAAAACATGAAACCCTTATACATCATCGATCCATATTGATCGTTATGAAAATATTCATCAGCTGTGCCATTTGAATTTCATCGGGTTATTTTTTTTATTTCACGGTGTTATTTTTTTATGGCCTGCTTAAATGTTCACGGTATCCGCTACCGCAGTCCTTTGTGGTATCTGACATCAGAGTGTACACATTTTACAATGTTACGTGTAGTCGGGTTCACACCATACCTACGTATTTGTTTTGTTCGCCGGTATTTCAACTCAGTTGCTACGTTGCCAAGATCGTTAATATCGGCGTACCTATCTACACAATACAAACATAATATCGTGGGTACCCGTTTGTTAAGCGAGCTAGCAACTTATTATAATTATGACGTGGCTTTCCAAAGAAATTCGTTTCAAGCACTCGATACCAACGACTGAACCTAGAAATGATAGGTATGCGTTTGGTCTGGCGACGGCTACAAATTTAATAAAGTAAAGTAATGAAAGTTTGAATTTACTTCTGGTTCAACCTTAATAAAAGATTTCACATGCGGCTCTTTATTCGTTAGGGTCAATTTGCGTACGCCACAACCTCCCGGGAGTCGAGTGGAAAATTTGCAATATCGTTTCGAGTAGCTGTCTGGTGTTTTACGAGCTGTTAACCTTTAGAATATTGAACGTTTGATATATACCTACTTCGTGATTTCTCAACTACGGCTTCTTTGTTGCGTGTCACGTGCAGTGCATCGCAAAAAGGCAATAAAAGGTTTCTTTTACCTATATGAAACTAGTAAATCCGCCCTCGCTTCGCTTCGGGGAACCAGTCCCTTCAAAAATCTAATAAATCAGGTATTCCGATGTCTAAGTTATATTTCTGCAAAGTTTCATGAAAATCCGTTCAGTAGTTTTTGCGTGAAAGAGTAACAAACCCACACATACACTCACTCACGTTCTTATAAACTTTCGCATTTATAATATTAGTAGGACTATTAAGTACCTATAGTAGGATAGTAGGATAGGATGAAAATTGAAATGTGGTTTTAACACTTTTCAAAAATAAAATATCACCATTGTATCATAGTATACTCGTACTCGTAGCATAGATGTATCAACATGGTATCAACAAATCTCTGCCTTGCGAGCCCTTGGAAGAATCGGCAAGAAACTCGCAATAAGTTAAGTTTTCCTAATCACACTTACAACATGCTTAATTACTTTGTTAAAGACATCAAATCAAATCATTTATGATGCAAGAATGAAATAAGTTTTTGGTCGAAGAAAATAAAAGTTTTGCTGAAATCTGTCAAGTACAAGTCTGATTCGTTCCCCTTTAGTTATAGGTGACTAGGTATATTAAATGATTTTTCGTAATAAGTTCCTAGGCTATCATAATTTAAAATAGTCCTTCTTATTTAATTCATTACAATTAAGTAAGTAGAAAGAAGAAGAAGGAAGAAGAAAGAAGAGAGAGGCGCGGACATGGTTTTGTTTCTTCGGCAACTCGTAACAATAACTTATTATCATAACAAGAAATTTAATGCCGCATGAAGTTTCGTTTTAGGTACCAAAAACCCCGAATCGAATGGAATGGATGGAAAGGTAATAAAGTTTCGGATGCGTACCTATAGGTATACCTACAGCAGATTTGTCACCGGGCTTGCTCAAATTGAATATCGGTGTAGGCTGTAGCATTGTGAATTGTGAATAGGTGTTTTTAAATGATTTGGTTGCACGTGGGAATTGAAGAACAACGAGAAAATAAATTGTTTTGGAAATATAATGCTTTTGCACGTTGTATTAGATCATAAACGGTTACATTAAAAAAATAACTACACACTGCTTGATCAAAGTGACAATACCTAATGTTTTCAAAATAGATTTAAACGAACGGAACGTTCTTTAAAGCATGAAAGAAATAAATTGGAAAAGATGTGAAATAAATTGGAATGGAATAATTTTAATCTAGTGAAACAACAAGAGAAGCAGGATCAGCAGAAAGTAGTTGGAAGAGGTGTGGCAAGGGAGTCATCCGAAGATTTTGGCCAGTACCTCTGCTCTACGCTCTACCTAATCCAAAAAAATTATAAATAGGTAGTGGCCATCTTCCATAATTCACCGATGATATTAATAAAAACAAGGGCTCGATGTTACCAAATTGTTATTGTACATATTTAATTGATTTAGAGGACGGTGCACGCATTTCATTTGCCGTTAAAAGATAATACTAACAAGTTAAAAACTTTTTTTCTCAAAACTTAATATGTAACGTACGTATTAAATTAATTATTATTGTATCAGTTTAAGGAGTTGTTGAAGTATGTGCCAAAAAACCTCAAGAGTATTGTTAAATAGTATAACATTTATCAGGCCTAAATGTTGTCTAAACAACGATATTTGCCGTTCACTCTGGCGCAATACATTCAACATAATATTTTCTTACAATAAAAGCGCTTGGTGATTATTTGTATATCCATTCGAGTGTAAACATTAATGTGTTCCGTCTCAGAGAAATTTTTCTTTTGTAACTTTGAACCATGCTTTGAACACAGTTGTTCACTTTCTGCTTCTCTCGTTACGAGTCGGTTGATTGTTAGTATGTTGTTGGTTTTGAGGTTGCTTGATGTAATATTTATAGTCACAAATAGATATATTTTTTTTTGTCTTTTTATTTATAGGTTCTTTTCTTATAGCTTGTTTTGTTCGTTTAAAACACAGACTTATAAAAAAAATACCAAATTTCTAACATATGGGAGAAAAAAGCGTACCAGTTACAGCTAAGTACATAGTCCTCATACTAAAAGTAGGCTTCTTGCAGTTTATGAAAATGGTCGGAATGCTTCAACCCCATGTGTTGCAACAACAACAATAAAACGAAATGGACTTTGTCCGTTTCATGGGAGAGAAAGGGATAAAACTATTGCTTACATACGTCTCTGTGTGGCAAAAATTATGCTTGGTCTGCTTATTTTTTTCAATTTCCAATATCTAAGCTATATAAGCTATATATTACTGCAAATTTCAATGAAAATCCGTTCAGTGGTTTTTGCGTGAAAGAGTAACAAACCCACACACACACACACACTCACTCGCATCTTTACAAACTTTCGCATTTATAATATTAGTAGGATTTTTCAGGGTTTTTTGTCATTTTAATTATTATAACCTTATCCGTGTCTCAACAGGATGCACATTGAGCTGGGGAAATCGGCTAGGACCCAAACATGGATGGAGCCTGTTTCACCCGAAATATTTTATCACATAATAGATCACAAACAAAACAAATGATCCAAGAGCTCGCACCAATTTTGGGTTGGTATTTGAGGCAAGCTGAAAACTTGTCACTTAGCTCTCCTATCATACCCCAATACAGTAGTGCAGACCTGGCTGGTCGGTAGAGGAACTAAAATACCTGCATTATTTTTACAAGTTGACAGACGACCTGATGAGACGACAGATGACCTTCTAGATTTTTCCTTTGTGGACACGCTTCAGTTGTTCCATTCTATTCAATCTTATAATTTAACGAATGCTGTAGGATGAATTTTCATGTTCTTTTTATGCATTCGAGTAATTTCTTTTGTTTCTTCTACGATTTATTTATTCGAAAGCTAGTGTTCATCATTTGGTCGCGTTTAACTTTGAGTGACATCTGACGAGTACTTTTTCAGTTATTTTTACTGGTCGATGTTGAAGTCGGTTTTTTTATTTCAAGTTATTCCGACTCGTCTTTCACTCTACTGGATAATGGAGGTTATTGGGCTTTGTAACATACCTACAGGTGTCCCATTTTCAGTGTCTGAAGAAGAAACTCTGGTTTTCATACGAGATTTCAAAGTTCCTCCATATGTAGATACAATCCCATATAATACAGAGACACACTTATGCGATAGTAAAAACGGGTCTAATTACTAATTAATTTCGGGATAATATATTAAACATGTACTGTACAAACTCACACCTTCACATTAGACAAACTAATTAGGTACCTACTCAGCATTTTACCACATTTTACATTCTTAAACTACACTCGATTGCGAAAATCGGCACTTTATTCTTTGTAGAGTCTAGTCTCGACCATTATTAAACAACTATAAAAATAGGCATTATAATCATTAACCTGGATTGGTCGCAGTAATGGACAGCCAATATTAAGCCGTGTATTTTTAGGACGGCCTACAATTATTTTTTCTTTTAAAACACTTGAACTGTTCACGGTCAAGCTTCTTCCATCAGCCGGGTAAATGGAACAGAAACTAAATAGGGTGCCTCCAACGTGTAATCGCGAGAATTCTCTCTTTTATGAGGAAATTTATTCATTAGGTACTGGTAACAGGGCTCGCCTCGCTTCAGTAAACGTATTCCTCATTAGGCGGGATTGTCTCGCTTACCTACTTGTGAACCCATTCAAATAAAACAATTTACCTCAAGCTTGCTAGTACACGGTGAAAAGGTATTCGGGTTTGGTCGTTTTATCATTTAAACAAATCAGTAATGTAATGTTACCTTGGTAGTATTTTATTTATTCATTTAAATTAGGTATAGTACAGCAAACATAGTAGGTAAAAAGTATGATTAAATGACAGCTATCTGGAAACACCTGCCTAAAGGTGTCCCATAGCCAGCGAATCGGCGAGTCAAGCTCGGCTATTTTCTCACTCAAGACATGATGTACAAAAGATATGACAGTCCGTGTAAACAAGAGACGCATTTGTCAGCGAGTACTCGCTGACTGTTCACACCGCCGGCGACTACTCGCTCGCATATGCATCTATTTTGTTTACAAGGAATGTCATATTTAAGTTCCTTTCTTGGGCGTGATAAAAGCCCATAGCTATTCGCTGCTCACCGGTGGTGGGACACCTACCTTACTTCAACAAGCAATGTTTCCAACAAGAATACAGGGTCGTGTAGGTATCCCAATGAACCCTATTAGTAAGTTTCCAATTAGATTATTTCAGTCAACTGTATTAAAGTAATAAACGAAACGTAGAATGTACCCTACATGAAATGACCGCGAGGTACAATGTAACCCAGCTAAACTTTATTTGTAGCCATGGCTATAACTTTGTGGGCAAGGCCATGGCATAACTGACATGACCAAACGTTCTGTATTGAACGAGACCGTATAGAAACATGTCCAACTTACCCCAAATACGTTAAATATTCTGCTTTATCATGCTTAAAACGTAGCAACATTCATTAAAATATGTTAGGAAAGGATATTTTAAGTTTCTGACCTGTTTTGCTTTTATTTCGTTCATTAAGACCCCGTAATAGCTTTTCTCTTTATATTCCATGTAGGTACAGGAATCAATCGGTTACAGATTAAGTTTATGTTAATGTTTCCTTTGGGGAAGCAAGAGGGATTTTTAAACTATACATTTGTCCCCACGTAGCCCATTTTGCGGAACAATGCAAATGGTGACGATGTGTTGCCCTATTCATTTACCAGCCAAGGTTAGCTGCCAATTACGAAAACGAACTGTCAATGCCCTTCATCATCCTGTCACCGAAAAGTACACAGTTATGATGGATGTATGTAATATTTTAGTTCGCATTCATTTACGTTACTTGTGTTCGAGCAATGTGTCGCTAGTGATAAGTGATAATCGGATAACATAAATACAATTATACACATACGTTTACAAGACGGTGTTCTATAAGCTTAATGCACTAGCCTTTGATGACCTAATGTCTAGATTGAGCGTCGCCCTACAATGAAAACAAAAAAAAAAAACAAGGCAACAATATCATATCAAGCATGTGTGCGTGCAGGTGATGGTGATACACGTTCGTCTATTGTCTATGTGAGCGTGGTCAATGATATAATGATATAAAAATTGTGGCCAACAGTTAGCCACAATTTTTTGACATGTTTGCGCGGTTTCGATGTTCCATCTAGATATCAGTAGAGCATCAAAGGCACTAGCTTAAAGTTGCTTAGTGGACTATGAAGACTGCTATGATCGATATTGCATGAATTATTGAGAAACAACGTAAATTAATTAAATGCTCAGTGAATTAATTAATTAATTAGCCCGCAGAAACAGCAATGGGCTGGCAACTCGACGGACCGATAACCGTTGGGGAAGAAAAGTCATCGAAACGAGACTATGCCTTGGTACAAGAAGCATAGGGCACGACGAGGTTGACTGAATAATTCAGAAGTGTTACAAGAGAATGCTGATCAATGAATAATTAGTATAAAGCTGGTGCCCGTTACTTTTGTATTCAGTAAAACTTTTACCCTATTGTGAGAGGCGTGTTCACTATAGGTATGTATTAGTATCACAAGGGTTTTAAATATAAAGAATAAAGACTACACTATGTAACTTGCATTCAACTTTTATTGTAAACAAAATGTTCTAACATTTTAGAAATGGAGCATATTTCAAGCGCATTTATTAAGCCACCGTTGAAAATGCGTTTACCTGAGGAAAACTCGATAAATTATGACTGCCGACAGCATCCGTTCCAACAATAATATTGTTATTGCTGCTAGCTTCATATATTATATTTTACTACATGGTTAACTTACTTGGAAAACAGCACTACCTAACGTTGCTATTTGAATTTGCGTTGCGTTGAATATGTTGCTATTTTGAAATTTTCTATTTAAAGAACAAACAGGAAGGCGAATTATCGATTATTTTCACCTGGTAGGTACTACTGAGATTCATTTGGAATTGAATATTATGTAGGAGGCTGTGGAGCAACATATAGGCTATTTTTTATCCCGGAGTTCCCGCGGGTTCGGTATTCACGCGGGAAACCTCCTATGTACGAACGGAGTCGTGGGCAACAGCTACTTTGTAATAAAATTTGAAAATCAACAGCCCGTGTATTTGTTTGGTTTCACTTCATTTAAACTTACAGCTCAGCAGCGTTAACTGTGTAAAATATAATATTCCGCAAACATCTGTAATTCCGCTCATGTAACCACCCTCCCTTTATGTTGCCGGAACACATACAACATATATTTTATTTACGATATCAATGTCGTTCTTAATGGTTTCCCTATTGTGATTTTCTTTTATTTTCTTTTTCAACCATTTATTGAATATTTTGATAAATGTTATTGTGTTCCCTTTAATAACAGCCTTGTTCACTCTGTGGCAGATGCTAGTTCTCGCGGTCAGACTAGTATAATTAATAAATTCAAATTAAATCAGAGTTGTTAACTGGTGATAATAATAAAAACAAAAATCTCAAATGCTTAAATTTGTTCAATTTGATATTTGTTAAAATAGTAATATAAACTTTATACCTACATATATGGTATGATAAATTTTTGATATGGTATGTATGTTCACGAAGTTAAATTTGATACTCATTCATTGGTGGGCGCCATTTTGAAAATGTATACAGCAGTTAGCATAATTATATTATAAATATCGTATAAAAAGTAAGGAGGTAACGACTAACTCAGAAACTACCCAACAGATTACGCTAAAATTAATAAGAACAATACGACAAGCAGTACCTTTAGAATAAAAAAAGAATTGCCTAAATCGGTTCACCCAGTACAAAGTTATGAGGTAACACAAACAATAACGAATTGAGAACCTCCTTTTTCTGAAGTCGGTTAAAACCTGACTCTCTTAATTTAACTTATTAAACCCGAAACCATAAAGCAAGAAGAGTCTGGTTTATTTTCTCGTCCATTATTCAGCAGACTGGAGTACGTTCAGAGAGGATGCTCAAACTCCATCAATTAGGCACTGAAGGAGCTACTTGTACATAGTCTCTGAAACATATTTACTTCCTAACAGTATTCATTATAAATTCAAAAACAAGTACCAGTAAAAGTAAGCCAAGAAAGTCTGTAGAGGCATTCCCTTTAAACAACTTGTGAAACAAATCTGCGTTACCAAGTTTATCCTGATGAAGAGAGTGAGCCCCTTCAGTCAAACGAAGGAGCAACTTTTAGGTATTATACCTACACATACTTCGGTTCAGAATATCTTCATCTGCCGGTTACACACTGTCAAACCTACATGTATTTTTATTAGGTACTTTGATTTGCAAAGAATTGGAAATACTAAAAGCTTTTGTTTACAAGATTCTAATCCGTGTCACCCATTTGGGAACGTGATACTATAATACTTCAGGCTATTTGTACAATTATATTATTTTCAGAATTAACTTAATTTTCTTTTTTTCTCCTTGTTCTACTCCTTCCGACAACGCATCCGTGATATCGGTATTACTATGTCCGTGGGCTGGTGACGTATAAAAATATTTTAGGCGAGTCATTTGTCGGCTGTTCTAATGTCTAGTGCTCAGTAACTGTTCAGAATTGATCACGTAGATATTATTTCAATAAAATTAACCCGATGTCAGCTTGGTTTCAAGCGACGATGAGAGTAGGGAACGGTGCAAAACAGTATCGCACGCGGGCGCTGAAACAGCTAGCGGCGAGCCTCATACTGCTTGCTATACTCCGCTTCCGTATTTAATACCCGGCACATCTGAATAGGTCCTTACAACAGTTTTAATATTGTGTACTTAAGAGATTATTTTTATTGTTTAATTGGTAATTTGATGATACCATTTTATTAGCTTTACTCCGAGTTGGTCTACACACATTACTGCTAAAGTCAATAAAGCTAGCAATTTAATGTTTCGCCGAATAATTGCCCAAAACGTTTTTACAAATTGGTTTTAATTTTTTTGCCTCACTGAATTATTATTGTTTTGCTTCGTGAGGTCAATGACAAAAGGTTTTTACACGATTAAACTCGCTCATTCGCGACACCAAATAATGTTTTAAACTTGTTTGTAGACGGTTTCATTTTGTTATCCTCAATGATTGTTGTCTTGTATATAATGTAAATATGTAAATGTAAATATGATGGCGCCCAAATTATGATTTGATTATAAATATAAAACAAAAATTCATTCATGCTTCGCTGCTATTGGTCGTGGCGTGATCTTATATAGCCTCCGTCGATAAATGTACTTGCTATCTAACCCAAAAAAATTCGATTCTAACCAGTATTTCATGGGATTAGTCCATTCAAACAAACATTTTAGCGCTATAATATTAGTATACATATTTCCGACGAATTACACCATACTCGTAGGTAATAAATATAATTCAACATTGTCACTTACCGTAAAGCTTAGTGTATTTTTAAAAGTCCGTAATACCTATCTACCGATTCATGAATTTCAACTTTGACTTTCCAACTTTGTTTTTTTAATTTAGGTCGCGCCCTTTGTCGCGCCCGTTTTATTAAGTTTCTGGAAAATTTACGATTGTTAAAATCTTAGGATATAGCGGTTATGAAGTAAAATCTGGAATAAAGACCCTTTTAGATTGTACGTGGACTCCTTTATCTATTGAAGCCAATAGGAACACAATGTAAGCCGAAGATATTAATCACGCTCTACAGAGACGGCGTTTTCTTTCTTCCCGGGATGAATTGTTTCTTTGATGATTGAAAACTCCGGGGTGAATTGTCTTCCACGTTCATGATTGATTGTTAAAAGTTTCCTGGCAATTAACATTTTCAAGGATTGATATTGGAACTCGAAATTATTAACCATTCCATGACGCTGATAGAGCGTAAACTAGTCCAAGTAAACCAGATGAGTGTTGACGAAATACAATGGTAATTTATTATTGGTAGTAGGCAGTAGTAGGTTAAATGGAATAAATTACTATACAAAAATATAAACCATAAATCCTAAGTACGTAAGTAAGTTGTGGACAACATAATTAACACATCACCGACTCCTATGAACATAAGGGAAGCCTTAAATATCCACCTCGGCCGAAACCGAACTTGGGACTCCTCGTTCACAGCCAGGATAACTGGTAACATTTTATCCACATGCAGACAAAGATTGGTTAGCCAATGACTAATTGATAAATAGGTAGGGTAGATAACTATTAGTTTCAATTTTAGAACTGAATCATGATAATTCAGTTTGTCAAAATGTCAAAATTATATTGCTGTTACTGAAGAAACGTAATAAATCATCGCCCGCCAAAGACGTATGGATCTTAACATTTTGTAAAATGAATCGTAATTTAACACAAAATTATTTGAAAGGCAAATTGCAAAAAATACGATCCATCGGCATCTGAGGGCACGGAGGTGCCCCCGCCAAGACAAGCCATACGAAGCGCAAGGGCTTTTCTTGAAGTGCTTCGTCGTATTTTATCATAACGTTGGTTTCAGATAAACTTGGCTATTGACAAACATTCAACATCGACAAGCAGTAAAATGAGAACAATCAACGTAGTAAAAGTCAGTCATAGGTAACTCAATTCTAAACTCAAAGATTTAATAACTCAAAAATTTATCTGTAGATATCGCTCAAATTTTAACGGAACAAAATGACTGGTTCGTACCAGTCGTGCTAAATAGCTAAGTAAAAAGCCAGTGTTTTTTAATGTAAAAAGAATTATCGAAATCGATACAAAAGTAAAAATTTATGAGGTTGCACTCAAAAAATACAGTCGAATTGAGAACCTTCCCTTTTTTAGGTTGGTTAAAAATACAATACCTTTGTATATTAGTTAATTTCCTTACCATTTGATTTTGCATGTGAATTGGATCGAATTTACATTTTCCTCTTTGAGTTCAACAAAATTTGTTTTTCGTCCAAAATCAATTAAGGCACTCAGTAAATGCCGTGTTTGATCGTTGCGCGATTTTTACCTCTTGTTTTTATTTTAAAATTAGGTTTGTTTTTTAAATAACCAAAGTTCAATATATTATTTACAACAACGACTTTTCTGCCTAATGCCCTGCCTGCGGACAAAAAGTGAATCTAACTGCTAAAGCGAATGACGGTAGAAATTAATGTGGCGTGTGGTGGTACTTCCCCGGACGTACCTACTTTAGGTTCTTACCATTCACGACATAATATTTGAGAAGTAGGTTCGTTGTGTTTTACGAAACGATCACAACGTAAATGTGAAAAAGGTCAAGTTCAATAGAAACGACGCGCGACACTTGGGGAAGATATTGTAACTGATAAAGAACTTTTATCTAACGGGTGCCAAGTTCCATAACAACTTTTATTACAGCAGTATGAGTATTCTTGAATTCATTTATAATATACCTACTTACTTTTTGCCATATAGGTAGGCTTTCTAACTTAGCAACTTGAACATACGAAGTTTCAGGTAGGTACATACATTAATATTGATTTCGTTGGTTAAGAGACTTTTCTTTTTGCTGTTCTCCTCTTATGTTAAGAAGGCTGGCTTACTATGAATTGCTCATTAATGTGACATTGTGTTCCCATTTTGACCTCTGCACTGTGAGAATCCTCGCGAACTGAAAAATACTAAATAAACGCACACACTAAAATAAAATGCATTTCTTAAATTGTTTTAAAATATGATGTTCTGGAAGAATCCTTTTAAATCCAGCATAAAAAAACTAAATATTCCTATTTTAAAATGCGGACGAGTAAGTTTAAAATTGCAAATTGAAGTGTTTGTCGCACTCTTGCCAGCGCTTTCAACGCTTTCAGTGTCGATGATAATAATAATTATGATCTGGAAAACGTTTTATGAATGGATTTGGAATGTGGTACGCTCACCAGCAAAGTACCTAATTTTTTTAAAATGAAATGAATTATAAAATCATTGTTATTTTCTTGCTGCAATGTTATGGATTCTTCTACTCTTTTCAATATGTACCTATGTAAGCGTCAATATTAGGTACCTACTAAAGATGGGTCAAACTATTTTATTGTTCGACTGAAAATATTTCCCTTAAGGTTTAATTGTGAGCTGGTACTGTTGTTGTTGTTATTTAACAACCTTTTAACGGGGCGGCCTAATAGGTAGTTACGCTAGGTCGGCCTTCGTAAGGGGTGCTAGCCAGGTTACCTCCCCGTGTATCTGTGTGCTGCGGGTCCCTTTTGAATACGTTCATGGGGAAGAGTAGCACACGGATCGGTGCACCCTGGTAACATGGTTAATGATTTCCTTTTGTGGGATATTATTAGCTATGGCAAATAACCTGGCAGGGGTGGGTTCCTCTTCGTGTGTTTCTGTTTACAGAGTGCATTGTAGGTGGAACCCGGAGGTGGAGGCGAACTCGCCTGCAGGGAGGAAGAAAACCTCGTTAAAAAATAACCGAAGAGGGTCGGAACGCTCAATTTGTGGCCTTGGGTGTATTACGAATGTGTTATACCCGGTACCACAACCTGAGGTCAAGGTCTGGCGCATGCTCCTCCACATGCCTCTCTGGTTATTATCATCGGAGGGACATGTGGATGGAGCATGGGGGTGTGAAACTCCGGGGGTGGGGGCGAACTTGCCTACGGAGAGGAAGAAAACCTCCTTAAAAAATAACCGAAGAGAGCGGGAACGCTCAATCTGTGGTATTGGGTGCATTACAGTTGTGATGTACCCAATACCACAACCTAAGCTCAAGGTCTGGCACTCGCTGATGGGCTGTATGGCTGTTGGGAGATACAGTCACTAGAGTGCTAAGGGGGGGAAGGGGAAACAAAATAAAATATTAAACATGAATTTGCGATCGGATAAATTGACTACCCGGGCGGGTCCCGATATCGGGGAATCCCGTGGTGTGCCGGACAGCCGGTGCATCGGCCCCATCGTATACGGGGGGGCCAACCATCGCAACGAAGTAGTAGGAGATGTAGGGAATACAGGGGAACTTGACAGAGAAGAAGAAAATGAACCAGCAGTGTTAGAACAGTGTGAGGGGGAAATAGAAGTGGAGGATAGTGAGATCATGTTGGAGACTGACGCTACCATCAAAGCAGTAGAGCGTAGATCCAGATCTGGATCTGAGGCAGCTGTGTTTGTATCGGGTCCTGGTCGTTTCTGGGAGACATCCGATGCGAAAAGGCCACGTCTTACAGGCGAAGGGGATGGACTATCGTCGGACGATGGAAAGTTGGTTGCAATAAAGCCAACCAGAGGTAGAGGACGACCACCTGGGTCAAAAAAGAGTGTGGTTGCAGGGAAATCCCGGGCTCTCAACAAGGACAGAAATGCGGAAGCACGAGCAGCTGTATTGGCTCAATATCGTCGGGAGCAAGGGTTTTCTGAAACATCTGGCTCGGAGGTTGGGCAGCAGTTAACAAATATGACTGCGGCCCAGATAAAACAGAAAGTATTGAACGAAGTGGAGACGATTTCAAACGTAGCCACTACGTCAAATCGTCTTAAAGGGACGTACGTGCGCGATTTGAGAGACGCTGCGGCCACTATTAGGGAGGCTGTGGAAGCTCTTAGCTCACGTTCAATATCGGAGGAGACACGGCAGCTTCAGGCAGATAATGCCAGGTTACAGGCTGAATTAACTGAACTCCGTACTGAGCTGGCCAGTCTGAGGTCAAAATTTGAATCGCAGAAGCAAATGTCGAGGACGCCTTCTGTTATAGACAAGGATTTGCGCTCTATGCCGCAGTATCCGCGCCAAGATATAAACCTTTCGGAGGAACGAGATGAATTTTCTCGCTCGGTAATGGTACAAGTCGGAGAAATGTTAAATGCTCGCTTGGCCTCCATCGAGGATAGACTTCTCCCTGAGAAGCGTCTGCGCCCGCCTTTAGCGGGAGATAGAAAAAAGATTGCAACAGCTTCAAAAGCTGTGGTCCCCACAGCCGTGGATGTAACCAGGCCCAGTCAAGCTCTGATAGATACACAGCCTTCTGCCAATGGTTCTTCTTCTAACAGGAATCAGTGGGAGAAAGTTGTGGGTAAAAAGAAAAAGAAGAAGGCAAAAGATGGCTCTCCAAATAATGAATCATCTTTACCGATGCAAAGCAGCTCGCATCAACACCAGCAGTCATGGCAGGAAAATAAAACACAGCCATCACAGTCCCAGTCGCGGACTCGTGTAGGTTTAGGACAAAAAGCTCGCAAACTTCGCCCCCCTCGCTCATCAGCAGTGGTTCTTACACTGCAACCGTTGGCCGAGGAGAAGGGAGTGACTTACGCCAAAGTGCTTGCGGAGGCCAAAGAGAGAATTTCATTCTCTGAACTTGGCCTTACTGCAGTACGCGTGAAGACAGCCGCTACTGGAGGGCGCATTCTGGAGTTACCTGGAGCATCTAGTGGTGAAAAAGCAGATGCTCTCGCACAAAAAATACGAGAAGTAGTTGGCGAAGAACTTCTTAAAGTTTCAAGGCCCGTTAAATGCGTAGATCTGCGTATATCTGGGTTAGACGATTCTGTTACTAGTGAGGATGTGGTAACTGCTATCGTACAAGTGGGAAGTTGTCCGGCTACCCAGGTGCAGTGCCGCGAGATTACACGTGATCGGTTTGGTCTTGGAACAGCTTGGCTGCGCTGTCCCGTTGCAGTGGCTAAGAAGGTAGCAGAACACGGCAGGCTGTTGGTGGGCTGGGTGTCAGCACAAGTTAAAATCCTTGATGAGCGTCCACGGAGATGCTTCCGCTGTTTAGAACAGGGTCATGTGAGAGCGCAATGCACCAATGAGGTAGATCGAAGCAATACTTGCTATCGTTGTGGGCAGATAGGCCATAAGGCTAGAGGTTGCACTTCTGCACCACACTGCATTGTTTGTGAGGCCACTGGCAGACCGGCGGCACACAGAGGAGGGGCTAAATCGTGTATTCAGCCTAAAACATTGAGAAATAGACGTGGCAAGACTGATGATGGCCCCAGGGCCTCCTCGCAGTCTGCACACCCTTGTTCCGAAAACCGGGCTGAGGTGGTTCCAATGGCCACTGGATAAATAATGGCCCTAAAATTCCTTCAGGCGAATATTAATCACTCTGCTAGGGCACAAGATCTTTTGATGCAGAGCCTATCCGAGTGGTTGATACACGTGGCGATAGTGTCCGAGCCATACTACGTCCTGCCGAGGGACGATTGGGCGGGGGACCGAGACGGTTTGGTGGCTTTAGTTTCTCGTCCTATTGCCAGCGCTCCTCCCTTGGAACAGGTGGTAAAGGGTCATGGATACGTCTCAGCGCTTGTGGGGGATGTGACTGTGGTTGCAGCTTATTTCTCACCCAATCGCACCTTAGCTGAATTTGAACAGTTTTTGCACGAGCTTGGAGCCCTATTGAGACAAACTCGGTCAAGCCGGGTGATTGTTGCTGGCGATCTCAACGCTAAATCAATGGCGTGGGGATCTCCAGTAACAGATGCGCGCGGCGAAGAACTTGAAGAGTGGGCGGTTGTAACGGGTCTAGTAGTAGTTAATCAGGGGTCAACCCTGACTTGCGTTCGGCAACATGGTGGATCCATTGTTGATGTAACTTTTGTCAATGCCGCAATGGCTTACTACGTCCATGATTGGAAAGTGCTGGAAGACGAGGAAACGCTTTCAGATCACCGATATATTCGGTTTGAAGTCTCTTCGCTTCGAACTATAACTAATGGTTTGAGTCGGCCTCAGCGAAACAATGGTCCTCGATGGTCGCTGAAACGCCTAAATAGAGAAGTCTTGTTAGAGGCAGCCATTGTGCAGTCGTGGGTGCCGGCACCTGAAAACACGACAGATGTGGAACAGGAGACTAAATGGCTTGGCAAAGCCATGACGCATATTTGTGATGCTGCTATGCCACGGGTTGGTCCCAAGCCCCCAAGAGGTGCTGTATACTGGTGGTCTGAGGAAATCGCGCTATTACGCAGATCATGTGTAGCTGCAAGACGCCAATATACCAGATACCGGCGAAGACGACGGCGTGAGGTTGGTGAGGAGGAGCGTCTCTATATGCTTTATAGACAGGCTGTAGTTGCATTGCAAGTGGCTATCAAGACAGCAAAAGAGCTGGCAGAGAAAGAGATGTTAGAGAGCCTGAATGCTGATCCTTGGGGGAGGCCTTATAAAATGGTCAGGGGTAAGTTGCGACCCTTCGCTCCTCCAATAACTGAAAGTCTACAGCCTCAGTTATTGGAAATAGTTCTTGAAACACTATTTCCTAATAACATTGGACACGAACCACCACAAATGGCGCAAATCACGGAGGAAGGTTCACCTGGTGGTAATACGCCCGAGGTCACAGAGGGTGAGATAAAAGCGGCATTACTGCGTCTGAAAGGCAAGAACAGAGCTCCTGGCTTGGATGGTATACCCGGTCGAGCTTGGATTTTGGCCCTGGGTCCTCTGGAGTCTCGTGTAAAAGCACTATTTACGGCATGTTTAGAACAGGGCTGTTTTCCTCACTCTTGGAAGACTGGAAAAATGGTCCTTATACGAAAAGCGGGGCGTACAGCTAACTCACCCTCCGCTTATCGTCCAATTGTATTACTGGACGAGGTGAGCAAGCTTTTTGAACGGGTAGTAGCTGCTCGCATTGTTAAACATCTGGAGGAGACAGGACCAAACCTCAGTGAATATCAGTATGGCTTTCGTCGGGGCAGATCCACCATTGATGCAATTTCACGGGTAAAGGCTCTTGCGGAAAGCGCAATGTCACAAGGCGAGATGATGTTAGCAGTGTCTCTTGATATTGCTAATGCTTTTAATACACTGCCCTGGAGCAGCATTAAGGAAGCCCTGAGGTATCATGAAATACCGGGATACCTGAGGCGAATTGTAGAGGCGTACCTTACAGACAGGGCCATTGCATATCCTACCCAAGGCATTTGGGTTCGACGAGAAATAACGTGCGGTGTTCCACAGGGCTCTGTCCTTGGACCTCTACTGTGGAACATCGGATATGATTGGGTGTTGCGTGGTACTAACTTGAGGGGCGTCTCCGTAACTTGTTATGCAGACGATACTCTTGTGACGGCTCAAGGTAGTACCTTTAGTGAAGCACGAATGTTGGCGACAGCTGGTGTCGCCGATATTGTAGCACGGATTAGGCGGCTAGGACTGGAAGTGGCACTCCACAAATCAGCGGCCCTGTGTTTTCACAGGCCAAGAATGGCACCTCCGGCTGGTTCGGAGCTTATAGTCGGAGGAATTACTATAGCTGTTGAGTCAACAATGAAATACCTGGGACTTATCCTCGACAGCAGATGGAAGTTCGAGGAGCATTTTCGGCAACTAGCTCCTAAGCTTATCGGGGCTGCGGGAGCATTGAGCAGACTCCTTCCGAATAAGGGTGGCCCAAATGCTAGTTGTCGCCGCCTGTATTCGGGAGTAGTAAGGTCCATGGCATTATATGGGGCACCCATATGGGCAAGCTCTTTAAATATTCGTAATCGGGCGCTGCTGCGGAGGCCACAAAGAGTTATGGCCGTTAGAGTTGTAAGAGGGTATCGAACAATCTCTTGCGAAGCAGCCTGTGTGTTGGCTGGAACCCCTCCGTGGGATTTGGACGCGATGGCTTTAGCTAGCGTACATCGAAATAGGGTGGATGCTCGATTGAGAGGGGAACATCCTTTGCCTGTGGAAATCGCTGGGTGGAGGCGAACAACGCAGCTCGAACTCATTCGCCAATGGTGGGAGAGACTCGAGTCACCCAGTGCAGGTCACCTAACCATAGAAGCGATTCGGCCCATTTTGAGGCAGTGGGTTGAAAGAAAGCATGGCACGCTCACCTTCCACCTTGTGCAGATCTTGTCGGGGCATGGATGTTTCGGGAAGTATCTGTGCAGGGTGGCGGGTAGGGAGCCTGCGGAGATATGCCACGAATGCGGTCATGCTGTTGATACAGCCCAGCATACGCTTGCCGAATGCCCAAGATGGGCCCAGCAACGTGCAGCACTCGTTACGACGGTGGGACAAGACTTGTCGCTGGCAGCCGTGATTAAGGCTATGGTGAGCAGCGACCAGTGTTGGAAGAGTATGCTCTCCTTTTGCGAGGAAGTGATGTCGCAGAAGGAGGTGGCGGAACGAGCAAGGGAGGATGATGTAGGCTCCCATCCGCTCCGCCGCAGGCGAGTCGGGCGCAGGCGGCTGGCACATGACCGCCGCTTGCCTCCTTGAGAAGGACCTCCGGAAGATGGGCCCGGGGAGCCTGTCATCTGAGGAATAAAGGTCCTCGAGTTTTAAGGCGCATCTTGTGTTCCTGTTGCGTCTTCATAGGTGTAAGGGATTTCTCGTAGAGCTCTCCCAGAGCGTCAGAGCCCTGGCTTCACAGGCATCGCTGGCTGGGTTGCGGATGTGTGCGAAAGCGTTCCCGGTACTCAGCCGTAAAGCAGCGAGGTGGAACACCGTGGGGTTTTAGTCGGTGGAATATCAAGTCCGACATCACCACTGTATTCCCCGAGGTACAGTGGTATCCATAAGGATTTCCCCACGTTAAAAAAAAAAAAAAAAAAAAAAAAAAAAAAAAAAAAAAAAAAGGTCGGCCTTCGTAACGTCTGTTTTTACCACCAACGTTTATTATTCAATGAAACAGTAGCAAGTAGCACTCACTGAATTTGTATTTTCAGGGTAGATACGCACCATGTTAGTCTAATGCAAACTGGTATACGTTGGCCAGGAATATAGAAAACCTCGCCATATTGCGGTACGCTCATGGAACTAATTTGTTTTACTGGCAACACTTAGTCTTGTTAAACGTCACTCGTAAATTTTAAGTGGTTTATTTTGTTTGCTTTGAGTGATTATTTTGTGCTAAAATGACAACAACTATTTATATCTTGGAAGAAGAGTGGTTTTATTATGTGCTAAAATAACATTTCCTTTAAAATAACATTAATTATTCCCTTAACTAACATTTCCGACCCTAGCTAGTTGTCAAAATAACTTCAGCACTATTGTTACTATTTTATTCCTATAAAGAATTTCGTCAACTTGTGAATAATTTGTGATCATAGTCGAATGTTGCCGCTTTAAGTCTTTCGATAAGAATTAATACTACACTTGAATCGCTGAGCTTATAGATTTGTTACTCCTCGCTAAAAAATATTACGTAGCTATGTGCATAGTTCAATTTAGCTTATAAGTAAAAAATTACTTAAGGTATTTTAAATTCTCGTGATCAACAATGAGCCTTACAAGGCTAGAGAACTGTAATTTGTGTTTTTTGCCATTAAATAAAAAATAAAAAAAAATCTACGCGGGCGAAGTCGTGGGGAGAAAGATAGGAACAAAATAATAATTATAAACAAAAATTTATACCTACCAAAAATTAGAAGCGCAGTGATTGTTATAAAATTATAATATGTATTATAGCAACATCAGTGTGCTTAAATTACATTTAGCCTAGTTTTATCCACCATAACAAACTAATAATTTCATAGTCATTGCGTAACTTTTGTAATCAACGACCGGGTTTTTATCGGATACAAACAAACCTATTGGGGTCGACTAAGGATTATATTAAATTTATGATCTCTTTATTATAGTGCTTTAAAACTGGCACTCTTGAACAAAAACCCATTGCAAACTCGGAGCACGAACCTTTATTGCAGAGATGAAATATTATTATCACTCACTGCGAGGATTTCTGGATTGTCTGAGAGCTTTTTGTTTAGATATTAGATGTGTGACAATGTGCGCTAACTCAGTAGAACAATTATGTTTTTGTGAAAAGCCG
The DNA here is from genome assembly GCA_905404135.1 of Hesperia comma. Taxonomy (NCBI): domain Eukaryota; kingdom Metazoa; phylum Arthropoda; class Insecta; order Lepidoptera; family Hesperiidae; genus Hesperia; species Hesperia comma. The sequence continues at coordinate 3,839,194 of FR990021.1, read as the reverse complement.
ATAAGTTAGCAGATGAACCGAGAGATAGTGAGTAGTCATTATCACTCGTAGACGATCTTAATACCAAGAGAATTACGAAGAAAGAAGTGGGACGGGAATGTTTCTGACTATTCTATATACCTACTGCAACTAAATTGCAAAAAATATTGACAATACCAATCAATTAGAATCATAATCATTTATTTAATTGCAATACACATTTTCAAACAGGTACACAGATGACAGTTTGATTAATATGTACAGTGTGTCTATCATTACGGGCATGCAAATATAAATTGTCAATATCTTGCAATCAAGTTTTAAACGATGAAATATTCCCTGCATAATTTATTAATACACGAATCAACATTCACGTACTCGACAATTTATTTAACCTTTGGGTGGAATAAAGGAGAGGAGCCAAGTTCTCCAAATATAATAAATTATTACCTGAAAAATAATTATGTTAATTATGGAATGAGATACTTTGTTAAAATTATTTCCAAATAAAATAAATATGGTTCAGATTCGTTAGTTCCATCTTGTTACTTCAATTACAATACAGAAAGATGCGCAATGTGCAAACCTAGTTAATATCAATTGAAAAGTCGTGTTCATGATTTCTTTGCGTGTCCATTAGGCCACTTAAATGTGTTTATCTACGGAAACACTCTGTACAGAAATATTCACTTACGTAAGCTGGTTTTAGAAAGATTATTTCATATAACATGAATAAATTATTTTTTCCAAAAATTATAAATATTATAATTATTATGTGTCGCAAAGTAACTTGCATAATAACTGGGTGTTCGTCATTGTGTTCTCAACGGTGTGTAAATTTGAACACAGTGCAATTATGTCGCAAAGAAGTAGCTAAAAAAACCATTTAATTTATTTTTTAAAACGTTAAGTCACCGCACGTATAGTGTTACGTGGTGCTACGGCGCTGCTACGGTCAGTGATTGTGGAGGCTACGCGATTAGTCATCTTGGCGGGATTAGTTTCAGTGCCTCCAAATCACAGTGTATGAAGCATTTAGGTGCCTACTCAAGTATTTTGGTTACTATTTTGAGGTATTAAGAACTGTTATGTTCCAGTCCGGGAACAGGTGCCGGTGGTTACATCCGAATTACACGGTCGCTCGATCTGCTCTAATTTATTATTTAACTTTGCTAATGAGCGAGACGCAGCTCACATGCACATATGAAATCTGCATGTACATACATTGTACACACATACTCACAGGAATCTCCTAATCTATGTCTAGGAACTAAATCCATAGTAACTGCCTTGTCCCTTGGTTGGAAACCTACCTATTCCATGACATCAAATCATCCAATGACATTCAAAAATCAAAATATTTATTAAGGTTCGTAAAGTGTAGTAATTGTCTGTAAATCACGTCTCTTCTTTGACCTTGACATATTTTATTCGCAAAATATTATAATTCCGTGACAAAAACTCAATAATGGTTATCATAACAATATTAATCCATATATTGAACCCGTGTCAGACCCCATGAAAATTAATTGTTCTTTGGAATGAAACAAAATTCACTGAGCGACCGTTAACTCAAAGTAATTAATTGATCGTGGCAGGGGACAGACCGATTTTATCATTTACGCGGCATTATTGCTATCACGCGATGATTGTATTGACAATATCGTGTATAACCTTCGATCAACAATATCTACTAAATGTTGGCTAGTGCTAGAAAACCGTTTGTTTAGTGACGAAAATGTATAATTATGATAATGTTTTAATATAACTTATTTGTAATAGATATATCCATGTAGTTTTTTATATTAAAGAGTGCTTGCAGGGTTCGAACCCAGGCGCTCTACGAGAATCCAACGTAAAAATTATTTGGCGGTCACTGCTTGTATGTATAATAAAGTAAAAGCAAAAGTACCACTATCAATATTGTTTAAAAAATCTAATTGAATCAATAAAGTCATTGTCAACATTGTTAATTATTTGATTAGGTACGCTATTTAGGCATGAACAACTCTCAGACAGACAAAGTTACTTTCGCGAAATTTATATTACTAGTAGTAGTAGTAGGGATAAACGTGGCTAGACGCTATGATCAATAAAAGTGAAGCTAGAGTCCACCTGCATAATCTGCCGGTTATTATCATACAATGCATTGTTCGGCTTAGTTTGCAGTTACAGCGGGCTATTTAAAGCCAATGGGCTTAGTTGAGCCAACTTTGTTATAGCGCAGGCTAAATTGAAATGAAAGTAGAGGCAATTTTGTTCATAACGGAGAGTGGCAACTCTATTCCCACACAAACTATATTCTCAGCGACTCAGGTAAAGAAATTTACTGAAATAGATTTTTTATAATACAAAAGTAAAGCGGATTTTCCGTGTTTCTTAGACGGCATGGCGTCAATGAAGTTCTCGACACGACTCCATTACAAACTTTCACCAAGGATTTTGTCTAGAAATAGTAGATGTATTTATCTACACTAGTAAACCCGCCGTCACTCTACAGTGGATAACTTTTTGTTTAAATGGAAATGTCTACATTTCCTTTTCTCCTACAGGTATCTAAAACTATTGAAATAAAAATAAACACTACAACAACAAATACAATACAATATATTCCCCCTTCACTACAACAAAAAAGTGAAGATGTATCCAAATCGATACGGCCGTTATAAAAGAATAGCTTTTATTAAATATCTTCATTATACAGACGTCGATCAGCGACAGTTATGATATACGTAGATATAGAATAGAGTCAGTAGACTTTGTATTTATTTTCATCAAAGACTACGCAACGTTTTTCTCGCAATGAACTGTCTAGTCGAGGTAGTTGTGGAGAGCTATCAAACTTTACAACTGGAACAATTCGATTGCATTCCGATAAAACCGCCACTGAATAATTCAGACGCAAGGCATTCTGGCGTTTCATGACTTCCGCAAGAATTCTATTTGTTTGATTACCTTCACCGATATCATTTTATTGTGGATATGTATAGCATTTTTACTGTTGATACTATGTAAAATAAACGGTCCAAGATACAATATTATGTTTTAAAACGTATTTGGTTTATTGGGATATGGTATTGGTTTTTGGTCTAGACTATTGACGGAAAACCTGGGATTTGTAAAGCTTTGGTTTCCTAGGAAAGCGGTGCCGTCATGTAGCGGTCGTAATACAGCGGTGAATGACGTCATTAGAACGTTGTCTATGTAATCGAAATGGCGCGGTTTCCCAGAGAGCGGTAACTGACACTGTAACGTAAAAAGCGGTGCCGCCATTTGCATGACGGCCGTCTTGTCGGTGTCCGATGGTTTGGTCAACGTTTTATTGATAGCGGTGAAGCTATTTTTAATATGTATTTGTGTTTTTTTTTTCGGAACAACGTCAAAAAAATAAAAAGTAAAGAAAAAAGTCAACTAAAACAGAATTGGTGGCGTGAAAGTGGAGAAATATTAAATTCTGATGAATTATTAATATTATTAAAATGACTGACGGTGTGTTAAAACGGCCGTGGAACTTTCCACATGTCATCACCGTCAAGACGGCCGTCTACTTGCGTCCGTAATATTACGGCCGCTACATGACGGCACCGCTTTCCTAGGAAACCAAAGCTTAAGAGGCGATAGAAGCCGGTCTCCCTTTTCGTAGTGGAGCTTTGTCACGCTTTCTGTAAGGATTATATTGTATGTACCTATTATATCGACGGCCGCAAAGAACATAAAGACATCTGCAATTTTGCCAAAATCGTTTTTTTGCATATTTCAACTCAGAATTCTTTGTTCTATCTTGTGATATTTTTTTTTCTCGAAAAATGTTGTTTTTTACACCAATTTTTCAACGTACAAAAAGACATCTGCACTACTTATTTAAAATTCGACAAAGTACAAACGGACATATACCATTTGTCCTTGTGTACGTCGCGCAATGCGGCGGGCCAGCTGTCCTTACGAAAATAACCTGCGAAGTCTCGAGGCTCTTCAGCAAGAAAAAATGTCTGATGATGACTGCTTGCAATTGGAATAATAAAATAATTGAAAATTGAATCCGGAAGTAACATTCAACCAAGCCACAAATGTAAAAAATATTTATACCTTTTTTTCCTATCTTTGTTGGTATGTTTGTTACCCCATAACTTCGTGTTGGCTTAACCGATTTTAATGATTCTTTATTTCCTTGAAAACTGGTACTTTTTTTGAGGTCTCATATAAATTTGAGCGACATCTGATGAGTAATTTTGAATTTACTTGAATAATGTGTAAGGATTTTTGAAAGTGTGTATTTATGGTTTTTTCCTAATAACTTTTTATTGAGTGTTCAGATTTTTATGATTCTCTTTTTATTTGAAAGCTGGTATTTGCATTGTGGTCTCATATAAGTTTAAGCGGCATCTGACCAATGGTTTTTGAATTATCCTTAATAATTTTTATATATGTATGTTACCTCATATCTTACTACTTAGAGTTCCGATTTTAATCATTCTTCTTTTAATCAAAAGCTGAGGCTTTAGGTTAGGTCCCGTAAAAATTTGAGTTTCGTCAAACGAGTAGTTATTGAGTTACTTATGATACTGATACAAAGATGATGATTATGATACAAAGTACTGTTAAAATATAATTATTATTAGTAGTTATTTCTTTGAAATTATAATGTTTAGTTACTTTATATTACAAATACAATTATTAACAAGAATCACAAAACTTTTTTTTTATAAGACACCCTAAAACTCAAAATAGTTTAGGTATATCTGCAATTGTCCAATAGCTTCAACGTAAGAATGCCGAAGTAATGTGAGACAACTACAGTATTTTAGTGACAATAATAATTATATTTGTTGTTTTGATGAAATTGGTTTTATATGATCAATAAAAATAAAAATCAATCATTAAATTAATAAAATAGTTACAGAATATATGGCAGTTGACTCAATTTGCTTGTTTTCTTGATCGAAGTAGAAAAAGATATCTGCCGTAATTTTAAAAATTAAAGAATTATTAATAATTTACCTATACCAAATAATAGTTAATATTGTAATAATTAACTATTCCAAAATCGACGAAGATATCTTTGTAATTGTAGAAGTTATACCATTTTTGAACTAAAAACGCTCTCCTGAAAACTAACGTTTTTGTAGATGACCGTTTGTTCTTTGCGGCCGTCGATATTATATGGATGTATTGATACATCCGTAGTCATATCTTAATTATCTTTTCTTACAGCCTGTGTAGCTAGCTAACACCCACTGACACGAGTCCCCCGTCAGACGGCTTTTCGTGTTCCGGCTGGGGGCTTAAGACCCGGTTAATTCTTCGTGGCTAGTCTCTTTGTTCTTTAGTGTATCTTATACTTATATGTTATTATGTTTTTTATATTGGATAGTCCATTTGATATCGAGGAAAGCTTTAGGCTATTTAACATCACGCTACAACCAATAGGAGCCGAGCGAGGGCGTCCTTTAAATAATATAAATGTGTATATTTTTCTTTGAATTACTTCAAACAACCGTATCCTATCTATAAGTACTAAATTTATAAAGCTGAAAAGTTTGTTAGTTTTTTTGAACGGTAGCCCGTGCAAACAAACTATCAAACAATCTCATGAACTACCGGTGCGGATTGAAAAACTCTTTTGTGTGTTGTATAGGTCATTTATTGCGAAAGGCTGTAGGCTATATAACAACACGCTACGACTAATAGGAGCGGAGTTATGATAAAACATGTCGCAAAAATGGGAAAATTTTTAAGTTTTTTTTTATTTATTTTATTCCCGAAGAAAAACGAGGACATTCACTAGTTAATATTAAACATGCAAAAGTATTTAAAGAAGGATGGATATTTGTCCTTCTTTTGAGCAAAAACTATAGAACGTATTTTGATGAAACTTTGCAGTAACGTAGCTTAAGCATCAGAACAACTTAAAGGCTACTTTATTCCCGATAGCTTAGCGTAAAAAGAATAAATATTATCGTTAAAAATCACAAAATTCCCAGCGTAGCGAGCTGGTGACATCAGTTCGGCGATGTTCATATTATTTATGTATGAATGTTCATATTATTTATGCCACCGGTTGCACAGTCGTATGTAACTATAATTCATACAAAATATGTATCTAAATACTGTAAAATACATATTTTCATTCGGCGCGTGCTTCGCTGTAAATGGAAAATTCAGCGTTGCTACGCGTATACGTGCGTGCAGCGAACAATAAACGTGCGTGTCTACTTACTGTATAATAAATATTGCACAAAAAACTCCTCTCGCTTTCTACGTGACATCGTCGCATAAACTGGCTATGAGCATGCTATGAGTGTCTACTTCTTACATTACACGTTATAAATACTGCCGGAAAGAATAATCGAAGTACTCTAGGTACCTACCTGATTGTTTACTTTTCATTATTATCATTCTCACAACCCATTTCTGTACCTTATAGTCCTCAAGTAACATACAATAATTATGCCACTATAAAATGCAATAATTAACTTCTACCAAAAAACTGATTAAATATCGACAAGTAGACCAACTTTCGAATTTTTACAAAAATATAACTTACTTTACGACTGACGAGTAGATTTATTTATTTAATTTTTTTTGGGAAACTTACAGCTATATGAAACTTAGAGCTAAAATAATGAATAATAATCTAAGGCCAATTAAAAGTTTCCACCTGTAGGTTAAGTAATTAATTAAGTATAAAGTTACACACGCTTATAACAAAGAAAACACAACAAAATTATACCTTAAAAAACTTATTCGCTAATAAACGTTTGAGTACATTAATCGATGTATTAAACAGATCAACGTCATGCTCATCCGCTATGGTGTTAAAACACCTGCTCGCACGTACCATAAACACCTGCTCGCACGTACCATAAATGTACCGTAGATGATGGGTTTCTGATTTTATTACTTATCGATCTCAAATCGGTTTTTGTTAAAAGTTTTTTCGTCATCCCTTTAGGCAAAAAAAACTGGTTGTCTGTAAAGTCGGTTTTCTGACGATAGTTGAACGTGACAACGTCTTAAGAAAATACTGATGGAATGATTGACAAATAATATCATCAAAGTAAACAAACGTCATGAAATCGTATTTAAAGTTACAGAAATTTATCAATAAAAATAAAGAAGGAATACAGGAAACATTTATAAAAAGGTAACATTTAAAATTTATAAATAGTCCCAGAAGTCAATAACAAAGTAATAATTGGATACATTACCAAAATATCTACCTCCAAAGTAATCAAGCTGCCGAACGCAAAGGCCGATTGTGCTTTTTATGTCTGTCTCTCTCGCTCTTAGGCGGGCTAACCAGGGACGCGTGCCTCTCACTCGCTCTCATTGTGAGCGCATAACGTGAGCGGAGCGTAACGCAGTTTCTTGAAGTGTCACCCGGCAAACCAATTTATAAGACGTTGTCACGTCAAAAGGAGTCAAGTTTTCTCAATTGAACTTGACTCGGAGATAAGATAAAAATATCAATGTTTATGATTTAAGGCACTATGATTTAAGGTTAATTAAAAGAACTAAGTATCTTTACAGATTGTACTTCTTTTATAAGCGAAGCCTAACCGACTATTTATCTTGCAAGTTTTTTTGCATTTTTTTTTCCTCCTTTCACATTTATGTTTTGGTGGGATTATAAATTTATCTCTATCTTTTATCAGTTCGAAGGTTTTCTTTGCTGAAGGAATCGACAGGAAAACATTTCAAAGAGATAGTGTTTTATTCTTTTTATCGATAACATAATATTTTATCTGAGTAAAAGTTTTGCGTGACTTACAGTTACAGTTTTATTATCAACAATTTTATTTATTTATTTACACACTATTATAAAGTTGATTAGCATTTGGTAGGTGGTAAAATACCTAACTATACGAACAAATACTGTTAGTGGATTTAGTCCTGTTAGCAAGACTAAAATATACGTAGTGTTTGTTAATAATCCATGGTTAATAATAGTTTAGTTGGTAATAGTTAAGTTAGTAGGTACTTCTTAATACACGTTACCACCTCTGTGAACTGAGATTTTCTTGTATATAACCGTTGCGTAAAATCGGATAATCGAACTATTTGAGTAATGACAATAAAATTTAGCTAGGAGGTAGGTTAGGGCATGATAGTGTGTGTGAAAGTCCTGCAATTCTCAGTAGGCTCTGTGAATATGGTATTAAACAACAAATAGGTATTGACCGTTAGTGTTAGATTGCGGCCAAGATGAAAAATGATCCGACATTAGTTATGTTATCTGCTACGTCGGTCACTGGATAAAAGGTCATTATTTTCGCCCCGTCGACATCCCAAATTAATGGATTAGTCAAGAGTACTGGTTGTGATAATAGATCAGTCATAATGTTATTTAGGTATATCCTTATAATGTAGAAATAATGCAATTATATGTATAGAACTAATAATTAATTATTAAGCTACGTAACCTTCGCGGTGGCAACTGTTACGGAGCAACGAAAGTAGCAAATATGACAAATATTTTGGTTTGGTCTAAAACTTGCAATGCCCCATTTCATTGGAAACTATCAAAATGTGTTTTTGTTGTTATTAAATGAAAATTGGGCAGATTTACTTTGCAACACTTTCTTTTATTTTAAAATATTAAATTACACTTTTGTACTAGTGAAGTCACAGAGCAGAGAGAGAGATCCGGAAACATGCATAGACTAATAACATTATTGACATTATGATGAGCACAGATTAGGCATAAATTTATATTACAACAGTTTTGTTAACCCTAAAGATCGGAGCCTTAATATAAACCCCACTCACTACATTTAACACTTAACTGTTAGGGATGTCAAAATATTTTAGATTAATTATATTTTATCAGTATGGCCAAAAAAATAAATACCTATTAGTTTTATTAGTTTAATGAGGGTAATTAAATAAACCGGGAAAGTGATCCCGGAATTTGTTTCGCACTTTTTTAAATCACTGTTTGGAGATTTTTCGTAATGGAATATCATGTTGGCGCGATACTACAGTTGTTGAGTTTCGATTGACTTTCATAACAATAATAAGAGGGTCAAGCTGTTTTCCTGAAGACTAGTTCAGTAATGGGTAGGTCAGTGTTAGTGGACTATTTGGTGGGTTATTTATGGAATTAAGATAGCAAGTGAGCATGCAGCACCAACGTACCACTGCCGCCTATGATGACGGCGGCGGACCCAGAATAAGATTCAACTAGGATTTTTAGTTCGGTTAGCAGATTGGTAAGAACACTACTTGATTAGTTTGTAAGTAAGTACTACGAGGCAGAGGGAGGCAGAGGGAGCTTCAGAATAGTGACCCCTGTTTTTGCAAGTAATCGTCTAGTTAGTAAATCATTGTTAGTAAGAGTCTCGTTCTAAATGTTGTGACCAAAATGATCGCACACCTTTCCAGCCAGCACACAAATGATGATAGACAATCATTATACGGTAGAAACTGTAGGTACTGTTGTACCTATAACACAAATGTAGGTATAATACATATATCTACTATACAATCTATGAACACACGAGTAAAACAATTTTGCAAGTAGATACCTACCGGTTAAGAAGATGTTTTACCGTTCCTTTGAAACTGCTCACGACTGAGATTTGCTAAAGCGACGACATAATTTACACCTAAATCGAAAAGGCTTATGAAATTCTTTTACGAATAAAAAATCAATTCCACGAAAAATGTTTTTCTTGTTTTTAACAAATTTAGTAAATCGCCCTTTCCATTACCAAACCAATCGTAGCACGAGGACGGAGACAAACGGCAAACACTTACAGCCCGTTCCCCATTTACATTCACTGCTTGCTCTGGATCGAATTCAATAATGGGGAATAGTTCAGCTAAGGAAATTAATCTTTTCTCCTAGCACCCGATCCCTTTTGCTTAATTGGCGGGAACGAATAACCGGCTTATTAAAATGATTCTCCATCATTTCTGAACGTTGCGCTCAGAGATGCGGACGAAGCACCGCCATTAATATCGCTACAGGATTAGCTTAAAGTTCATTAGTTGGGATTACGTATTTAATCCAATTAGAGGTTTGAATGCGTCTCGTGGCATCGCGTTTCATTTGCTATCTAAACCAGGGTTTTGTATTTTGTAGCGCATTCAGTAGGTAGCTTTCCTATTCAGAAAATGTATGTATTTACCTACATAATAAATTTTGGAGGGGTTTTGTGCTAGCACAATAGAACCCAAAGCAATAATTTTTAGAATTTTTGCATGTTAAGTCTGACGTGCGGTTTTCAATAATACATATATTAACTTAAATAATTGTTTTATATTTTATGTTATGCTTATTTAATAAATCGCACATAACAATTTCCGATTTTTGCTGAAGCGAACCGACGCGGCGACGACGGATTAAAAAAACCTAATTCAAGTTTATGATTTTAATTGGTTTGATTAATTAGTTTCCGTGAAACCGAATTCGATTCAGTAAAGCCGTTTTAATCGGTTCAATAAAGAATAATTTTTCTCAAATATTTTCCATAATTATTCGAATATTTTGACGATCTAAACTAAATGGTGCGATGGTTAATAAACCGGATCACTATTTCATTTCCCAGCGAGGTGGAAATTTGAATGATGAGTTTAAATTTCCGTTCTCGGTCTGGGTGTGTCGTGTGTGTTGTGCATGGCACGCAATCCTAGTGTGGGGCTATGAGTGCGTAGCGTAGCGACACATATTATTATTAAATCACTTACTATCACTCACACTCACTTACTATATCTCATATTAATCCTCTATGTTAGGCTTTATTTGACACTACATGACTTGGGCTTTTGAAAAGTAGGTATACCTTTATCGTGGCAATGTAATCTTTTAACAGAATGAATTATGGTCGATTTAGAGCGTAAAGAGAGTTTCTAGTTTATAATATACAATAACATGTAGTATAAATTAACCTGTAAAAAGTAAAAAGTAACCTGTAGGTGAGTTTTTTCGGTTGGTTGGAGCACGGGATAGGTATAAATTGTGGAGATGGTGATATATTGCGAGACAGGATCGGAGACAGTTTTAATTTCGAAAACAGTTTGGTACTTTTCTTGCCTGGGGCGGTCGAGAATTCTGATAACGATGCGTATATGTCGCAGGAAAATGAGAAAATGTGTAAGGACTGTCAATGTCTTTGCCATTAATCATGCAAAATACCTACAGTCGTACAAGGATATTTTGGCGCGTGGGTGTTATTTTGACCCACACGCCAAAAGATTCTTGTAAGACAATACTTACCCCAAATTGGGGTACAGTTGTCGAAACGCTTTGTTCCGCTGTTGTATGGTTAAAAAGTCTCTTCGACATGCAATTGGAACATGTTCTATCCATTGCTTAACGCGTTTTCCTAAAATGGGAGTCTTAGCTATCGTAACTAAACAATCGTTCATATTTTGATTGCAGTAATTGTAATTCCAAATTTCAGAAAAGAATAATAATAATATATGTGAAAAAAATACTAAATTAATAATAAAGTCTCCTTTACGAACTAATAAAAGGAGTTAGTTCACAAACCATTCTGAACAACGTAGCAATTTATCACGTGACAATGAAACGCAATTGAAATTAAGTACAGAAATTTTGAATTTGAGAAAAGTTTTATGACTCCTGAGATCATGAAATTTCAAAATTTTAAACCTTAAAAGCGCTACGTTATTACAACTTACTACATAGTCATTTTGTGCAGGATGGCTCTTCAGAGGGCTATTTAGAATTAAGAAAATAAAACTATCGTTATGGCATGAAAACCACAAAAGTTATTACTGAGGTTACATACACACTTTACGTATTTTAGTACTACTAGTAGTTAGTTAGTACCTACCACTTTACTTATTCTAGTACTTTAGTTACTACGACTAATTAGTACTTACTAAGTAGTAACTTTCTTAAGTAGCAGTAGCTCCTTTAAGATTTGAATAGGTTAGCACACACCGTTATTCCCAATGTAACAGGGAGGAATTTGTCTTGGTGATTTTTTTTCCTGCTTTTACAATTTGGGTAGAGTGGGCAAGATGAGTAAGACCTAAATATAGGTACATTATCAACCTTTATTTTAACAGCTAGATATGTCTTTAATGAACTTGTTCATTAATACCATCGTTATTTTAAAGAAACTGAATGATGGTTATTTAATTTGTACATCATTTTTTTAATAAACCCTTTCTTCAAGAAATGTGGTTGGGAAAACTCCGATGTTACTATTTTTGGATATGTTACAATTTGGTAACAAATAACCAAAATAAACGGTCGGTTCGATGTATCCGTTGTTAGGTATCGAAAGTACACGTTAGGATACTAACTACATTAATTTAACTTCCCGCGGAGTCAAGCTCCCGAACTGGAAGTAGACATTAATTGTGTTCTTGCTTGCTACCTGCTGCTGTAACGACTTGAATATTGAGTAGATATTTTCGTTCGTTTCGGTTTTACCTTGGTGTATTTCATTATCATCGTCGCAACACATAATATCCTTAGCTCGGGTAGGACACTAGACTCATTATAATTATGAAGGGCGTAGATTGTAGACCATAGCCTGCTACGCCGTAGCCCCTACGCCATGCCATACTAAACTTATGTTATTGATCTTAATATTGTAATTAAGTGGAATATTATTTATTATTTAAGATTATTTACGTAATGCGTTTGCACTACCGTGGCTCGCCATATTTATACCCTGTCTTCAACCCCACGTATGATATTATTGGTATTTTTTTGTATAATTCATTTGCTGCAGCCAAGAAAATGTAAGATGCGATGCAGCCCGAGGATTACCTCTATACGATATGTAATTATACGGTTGTTGCCACAGCTAGTCTGAAGGTCCTCTCTGCACAGGGCATTATATATTATTACGATGCGTTTTTGGGCAAAAAATAAGCCCAGTCGCATTATTTTCTGACAATACGTTTCACTGCCGACTTGACAGCAAATTGCGGTTTTTATGTATTTGTTATCAGCCGCAGAGTTCCGTACAATGCCGTGCCTGGTCACCTGTCAGCAGTCAGTTGTCACGAGACCCTCATTCGCCGAGAAATTTAATGAAATTTGTGAGTCGCCATTCGTAACGTCACTTCGTAGATTCCTTATTCAATTCGAAAGTATTCAGAACTTTCAGCAACAATTGAACGTTATTAAAGAAAAATGCTTTTAGAAATCTGAAGTCCACTGATAGGCCTTTTGGACGTGTATTGAATGTCAATAGACCGTGAAAGGCATAAATATAATATTAATAAGAGTTTCTTTATTATATTATCGACGGTTTAAACGATACTTAGATGTTTCTTAATTTAATTCAGCGTGGATAGAGCATATTTACTGCGAAAGTGTGTATGGAATTTAACCTTAACATCCCATAAACTCTTTATTTGTACATGAGAAGAAATATCAATAAAAAGGCGGCCTTATTGCTGGCTTATAATATACAGACAATATCGACGTATAGCTACATTGTTCGTCAATATTCCCGTCCATTTGTGAATTTGTGTGAATCATGGTCGGGTAAAATTAAGGTCCCGATAGAAACGTGAAAGATTATTTGACTCCAAACATTGCAACAATATAAGAAAACAGAGACGACAAAATATTGTACAACGAAGTTGATAATAATAATAACTTTTTATATAAAGAAAAAACCGGCTGCAAACATCGACAAGCAGTGATAACTCAAACTACTCGTTAGATGGCGACCAATTGAACTCATCTGGATGTAAAGTTCTCATCACTACAAATTAATCAAACCCTAACACAAGGTAACTGCTGTAAATCGTTGAGGAATTCCCGCAATTGTCTTTCACTCCAGACTTTTTATCATTAATGGTATTCCATTCCATCATTAAATGGTACTCCATTAAATGGTAGTGCTTTAAAATACATAATGAAAACATTAATGAACGCACTAGTCGCCTCTACAATTTTCGAAAGTTCCCCTCGGATTCTCTGGGATCCCATCAAAATAGCCTCATAAACTAAACACCACATACGATACACAAAAAAGCATAATTTATACGGTCGAATTGAGAACCTCTTGTTATTTTTTTTGCAGTCGGGTAAAAATAATACACGAGCGACACTGTGTGTGTGAGTACCTGTGTAGGTACCTACTCGTATATCAGATGAGATTCATAAAGTCACAATAGTATTAAATAAATAACACTAAACCCTCATAAACATTATAACTACCTAGTCGACACTAAGATTCCCATTGTCGTTGGTGTCATTGACAACACAAAAATGATGACAAACGTACACACGGAGGAAGAACAGAAGTTTACTAATCATAAAATATTCATCGCACTGGGACTCGAAGCCAGGACCATAAAATTTGAACGGCAGTCCGGCACGGTAACCATTTCGCCTTACAGAACGTCGAATTACGTTTTACTGCGTTACGAATTACTGCGTCAGAAGGAAGGTAATGTTGTAATGTAAACGCCTACAATTACTATTATACCAAAAATTGTCAATAATGATATCAATTTAAGCTGTCGACTTTTGGCTTTTATAATTATCACTATTTTCAAGTCACTTAACGCAGTTTTGCGAAATAACTTTACCCCACAACAATAAAAACGCCTCAAATGTTGCGATGTTCACAAAAATCCGAGCGCAGCTTAGCGAAGAATATAACAAAAGACAACCTAAGATTCACTAAGAACAAGTCTTACTGTCTTCAAGACGTAATATTGGAGAAGACTGCACTTCTAACCAACAAGTTTTACTCTTACTGCACTGCGATGTTGCGTTCTATTTGCAAAGAAGCTTACTAGACGGAGTCTGCAGTAATGAAATCAGACGGGCATAAAAGGAACAATGATACTAACTTTAGCCTTATGTTTTTATGCTAGTTGGATTGCTATAATTTAATGCCAGCTGTATTAAACCAAACTAATTAAATTCAATTTATATTAAAACCAAAGCTGAGTTTAGACGGGATTTTTTTAAGTTTACAATGTTTACATTTTGGGTCGCTGATGAAAAAGAATGGAAATTTCGAACCTATTGCGGCCTACAGGTCTGATTATGAAGCAAATATAGAGAGGAGACGTTGTATGTAGATTTCTCTATAAAAGATCGCGTGACGCTTTGCGGGGCGAGGGGGATAAAGAAATTTCTTTACCAGTTTCCATTTCTTACCAAATACGGCCCTGTGTTTTTGTTGTTGTAAGTAGTTGTCAATAGATGGCGGTGTTTACAAAATGATTATAAAAACTAGAAAAATAATATTTGGTGGTAAAAAATTCTTTAGGAATTAATGTAGGACGAATTTCAGTACGTATGATTATCAAGATATCGTAATTGTTAGCTCTACGCACCTATGCATTTTTATTTCCCCTCATACAAAGTGTCGCCATCTAACGTCGAGTAAAAATTTATTTGGTGAGAACCGTCAGTAGACTGACTTAAGGCCACGCCCACTCTGATGACGTCAGGACCTAGATGAGTCACAGTGCACAGTTGCTTAGGCCGTCTCCTCTCTATATTTGCTTCATGGTCTTGATAAATACCACTACTATGTGAATTCACCACTATAAAATTATCACTACACTAGCGGCACGCTATGATGGCCGGTTTGACACATTACAACAGTGATGTGGAATGTCAATTTATTCTCGAACAAAAAACAATTAAGTTTTGTTTTTGTACCTGATTAAATAGGTTTAATAAAACAAAAATGTAAATGTTTATTTAATTTATTTGAACGAACTGAATATTTGAATGAAAATGAATATACATACTTTATATGCACACAAGAAACATATGAATACAAAAGATACCAAAAAAGGTGCCACAAAAGGCCATAATTAATCAGATTCGTCCATACTACTATTTTCACTGTCGTCACTGCTATCATCACCTACATTAATAATTATATGTTCGTTTTCTATAATATTATCTATTTTCACATCTCTTTCATAATCTTCCCTTATTAATTTAACAGTTCTATTCACAACCTTTTCCCAGTCTCCTTTAGTCACATGTTCACAAGCTTCTTCTAATAATTTTAGCATTTTTTTTGTGGTAAATGGGGGTTCTGTATTGTGTCTTGCAGCATATCCCTTAATTTGAGCCCACACCAACTCAATCGCATTATACTTACAATGGTAAGGCGGTAACCGTATAACTCTGTGCCCATGTTCTAATGCTATTTCGTCAATGACGTATCGGATCTTGGTTGGTTTGTTTTCTTTTAAAAGACGTACTAATTCCGCTTTTAACATATTCATGTTTGCATCTACGCCATTTTTACGAAGCCATGCGACGATATCAGCTTTCTTTTGGGATTGGGCAGGTGGCTTGTCAATTTGCATCGAGTGGTATGGGGCGTTGTCCATAATTATAATAGATGGTTCAGGGAGGCTACACAACATTGAGGTAAACCATTCAGTAAACTTTTCTCCATTCATGTCTTCATGATAGTCTCCAGTGGTTTTTGACGCAAAAGCCATGAGAGAACCTTCGACAAACCCGTTGATGGTTCCGGCGTGACAAATTATAAGTCGCGATCCTTTTCCTACAGGAACTTTGGAAGTAGATGCTGCTGTGTCATCGTTCCAAGAACGGCCTACAGTATGGTTAGCATTAAGCCATGTTTCATCCAAGAACACAACATTTTGCCAATTTTTGATTTCTTTCACTTGCCGTAAAAAAGTATACCTTGCCATCGCTATATCAAATCTTTCCATCAATATTTTGCGTTTGTTACATTTTTTGTATCGAAATCCAATGGTCTTCAAAATCTTCGTTAAAGAACTTTCCCCACCGAAGAATAATCCAGCTTCCTTCAGTGAATGCACCAACTTTTTTCTTGTTGGATACTCCTTCTGTAAATAGTAGCCGTAAACATGTCTTCGGATAGCATCGGCATCAAAGCTATCGATGCCTACGACTGGTTTTGCTCGTTTTCTCTTTTTTGGTGTGTGAAGTTTATTTTCTTCTGTGCCAGTCTCGCCATATTTTTCTTTAGTTATCCGTCTAACAGTTCGTTGTCCAATATTAAGCGCATCAGCTACGCGTTCAACCACTGACGTTATAGGTAAAATTGGCCCTCCATTTTGAGCTTCACGATCGAAATAGTTACGAAGGCGTATTACGAACTCACGTGTCTGACTATTTAGAACAGTTCTCTGCGTACGTTCGGTCATATCGACGAAATCCACAACAAAGGGCTTGAACAGAGTCCAAATTAACGAGCAAGGGTCAACAGTAATGCAGTATCAATATTTGAAATCCAAAGCCAGGTCAAAACTATATCACAATCGCATTGCACTGACAGTTTATACTTTTCGAAGCAACGTCAATTCGAAACTGCTTTGTTTTGCATTGAGCATTGACGCGAGTTTGCCGGAGGTAGTAGTTGTGCTAGCCAGCGATCCTATGTGACGATCGTATTAGATTCCATTTTTAAAATTTTTCAATTTAGAAAACCAAATGCCAAGTATAAAAATAAAAATTTTACCTTTTGTATGAAACAGCTGATATTTTTTTGCGATTTCAGAGGTTTGTCCACATAGTGAAAATTGTTCATATTCACAAGTACATTCACCCCTTAAATGGTGCAAACTGATTTTTCTACACTTGTATACATTTTAGAAATCAATTTAATAAATAAATTTTGAGTCCTAAACCTAAAACTACATTCGATAAAATTTATGAATCTCTGCACATCACTATCGTCAATAAAGTAATACAATTATTTCCTTCAAAGTCGTTATCAATTAATACGGAACTTCATGAGCGGACAAACGTCAAACCGGCCATCATAGCGTGCCGCTAGTTTATAGTTCTGTAACTGGCCGGGGTCAGGGATCGCCGATACTTTCTACATGGCTACAACCCATTATGGCCCACTACTGAGCACGGGTCATTATTGAGGAGGCCTAGAGCATACTCCACCACGCTGCTCCAGTGCGGATTGGTGGAGGGGTTAGTGGCCAACCTAGTGTCGAAAGTTTTCAAGCCGCTCGAAGGTCTTCCGACATGGCTTAACGACTGCTATCTATTGATAACAAGCGGGACCGACGGCTTTACGTGCCCTCCGAAGCACGGAAGCGCTCAAGAAATTTTATCACTAGCGGTCACCCATCCGACTACCGACCGCGCCCGCAGAACTTTGTCGATCACTTAGTATCGACTCAAGCCGCCGGGCTATGAGTGCTACTTTCCACATACACGGTATTATTTTTTTGGTGTACGATAGCGAAAATAATTATAATCTAGCGCATTTAACACGGGACCAGGACGTCCCAGGACTTAGAATTGCTCTTCATTGTGGTGCGATTGTTGTCAAGCACTTAAAATAATTATAGGTAAAGTTGCGCTGTGTACAAATTTCTGAATTGCGAAACCTCTTTTATGTGTATCGTATAAAGTAGGATAACGTTCCCATATAGCTCGGATTGGCGACAACGACAATTTCTATTCGGCTTATAGCAGATTCTGTGTCAATTTGTATGAGAAGATTCTTACGAAGTTATTTTCTTTTAATTTTAAAATAAATTGATTGGCTTCAAAACATTAGTGTCCCACTATTGAGTACAGTGCCTCTATTATGAGTTGTTGTAGTAAACGTAAAGGACGTTACTATTGCAGTTGACGTTTAGAATTTGTATGAGAATTGTAGTTCAGTATCGTAACCGCTAGAGGCGCTGTACGGATTTCTCATACAAATTCTAAACGTTAACTGCAATAGTAACAGTTTGACGTTTACTACAACAACTCATAATAGAGGCACAGATCTCTCGTCATCATTGAGAAGGCAAAGAGTAGTGGAATATGCTACTCTAGATTGATGTAGGAGTTAGTCAATTTTCAGTTTTTATGCCGCCTGAAGGCCTCCGACATAGCTTATGCACTGCTTTCTATCAATAACTATCAGGATCGACGGCTTTACGTTTTAGCAACTTACATAACTCATGCTTAACTTTGACGATCACTAAGGATCGACACAAGCATGTCAGCCAAATCTCAAAAATAAAGAGATTAAAATAAAAATAGTACAAAACACTATGATGTTATCATTTTACTGCCTGAATATGTATTAATAGTTAAATTGTCATTATGTTTGTATATGCACGCTATCCTACGTTACTGCCACCTCTCCAGTAGCAGGTCTACTGGAAGAAATTTCTTTAAAGATAAGCAGTTTGTACATTGTATTTTTTTCCATTAATTTTTC
Source organism: Hesperia comma (assembly GCA_905404135.1). Lineage (NCBI taxonomy): Eukaryota > Metazoa > Arthropoda > Insecta > Lepidoptera > Hesperiidae > Hesperia > Hesperia comma. The sequence continues at coordinate 3,820,058 of FR990021.1, read as the reverse complement.
TGGGTACAACAGTTATACATAAATAATATTATCATTTTTAAGTTTCCGTGCTAAGGAAATGTCACGAATTTATTGGACAGGTGTTGTACGAAACCAGTTTATCGCAAATTCAAATCAGTCTTGACCAGTTTGTATGAATCTGGCCTCCCACCTTGTCTCCTACAAAAAGTATTCAACTTTATTACCCTGTATACGACGTCAACGCTATGAAAAATTCAAAACAAGCGGAGCACAAAGCACAATGTATGCGAAGCAAAGCTTTTTCATGCTAATAGGGTTCAAAGTGGACTTCTTTACAAGATACAGTTAAATAAAAAATTAACAAGATTTTGTTTGATAACATTTTTATCATCACGCGTGAGTTGAATTATTCATTCCACTTAGTGCATAACAAGACTATGAAAAGATTTCCAGTATTTTTTTATTAATTATAAGTATCATCCTGATTTAGGTCCCAAATAATATTATGTGTCGACAAAGTCTGGGGTGGTAAATGCGTAAACATACAATCGGAAGGGTAACAACATCGACTCAGGGAAATTGCTATTCTTCACGGTATGCATTACAAATGATATAGCAAAGAACGTCGTATGTATCAGAAAGATGTTGACAAATTCAGAGATGGAGATTTTTTAGGGGTTTAAATGTCGTATATTATTATGTATTTTAAGATGACACTATTAAAGACGTCATAAATATTAGTTTACAGTCCGCCCAACTTATCTCTGAAATGGCAAAAATTGGAACTAACGAAAAGTCATTCATAATAGTACGTTGTGTTCATTCATGTGTCAGTTACTAATGTGCAATGATTGGTCAAATGAATGTCAAATGCGTCCGACAGCGCCTCTTTCGTTTCAGTCTTAAGTTGGGTTTACTATAATAGCCCAGAAACAGATGGCATTTTTTACTCAGGCCCATGTACTCGTACATCAGTAGTACCATAGACATTGCCTTTCTTGCTGGTTGTGAAAGTAAAAATAAAGATGTGGCGACACCGCGCACACGTCACACGGTGACGTCACCGAAGCCAGAATCGCGCTATCGAAGAATTGTGGATCGCCGGCATATATACCACGCCTCGAGTACATTCACTCGGGGCCTCGGCCGCCCCCCAGGCATGTCATCTCGCCTGGCGGGAGATCTTCCCTTTGCCAAACTGGTGACCTCCGGACAAGAACACGTCCCCTCTGGTACCGGTAGCGCTTCAGGCCTCACCTCCCACCTCACCTCACCGCTCATACCTGACGGACTACAGCAGCATCGCTCGCCAATAGTCACTCAAGCTCGTCGGGTTCAACGCAGCGCACGTGGAGAACGCTTCCTGATCCCGGCCAGTTGATCTGCCCACTACGACTTCACGGACGGCTGGAGTGCACATCACTCGCCCTCCGCATCCGTCGTATCACCCTCACATCTCGACTCACCGCAGATAGAGGGCAATTCCCGGGCATACCACCTCACGTCTCGACGCACCGAAGACGGATTGAAGACTGAACAGCGAGTGTATATCGACCTCCGGTCTGAGCAGGGGGGTGATGTGGCGACACCGCGCACACGTCACACGGTGACGTCACCGAAGCCTGAATCGCGCTATCGAAGAATTGTGGATCGCCGGCATATATACCACGCCTCGAGTACATTCACTCGGGGCCTCGGCCGCCCCCCAGGCATGTCATCTCGCCTGGCGGGAGATCTCCCCTTTGCCAAAAAGAAAAAGGTAAATTAAAATAATTAACAGCATACATCATTGGGTAAGGTACTATATCATATTTATTTTCTGTCCATATTTATTCCTTTCCTGCTTTTTTGCTGGCAACGAGTCGGTGATGCTTTTGATGTACAGTGTCCACGGGCAAAAGCGACCAGTTACCGTCAGATACCGTCGTTTGTCGGTTACTTTACTCACATGAAATATTGCAATCTTGCTGTCGATATTTAGATTTTTATAGAGTATATTACATGTTAATCCGAACAGAAATTTGAATTTTAGATTTATGCAGAAACCGCAATAAACTATGGCTAAGTCTTGAGACTGCACCGCCTATGTAAAAGTTATGTAGAGATAATTTGCATGTAAAGATATGCAAATAACCTCCGCCGCGGCGTCTGTGAGTTGCAAGATCTTGCATAACGACAAACAAAGTAATTCTTGACACTGATTGCTGAAACACTGTCTTGTGATGAGGTTTAGAATATTATAGTACCTTATTCTGTTTTATTATCAAGTAATTTCCTGTTTCTGATATTTTATGTTTATAGTAAAATTATGTTGAAACATAGGTACACCATCTGCTTCAAAATGAGTAAAGATAATGGAAATTTAACTGTCCAAACGGTGAGAAATTTTACTTCAAATATTCGCACGTTGTGCACACAACCTTTTTTAATTAATTTTGAAAAAGAATTAGGGCGGAATATCACAAAATTCGTTCATTCTTAGTTGACGCCTTCTATTCATAAACAACCTCTCAACTCAATTTAATATTCATAGGTCAAGTAGTTTTCGAGATTTCTTTCGTCCTTTCGCCTTTCCATAAATATAAATTCAATCAATTTTAGGCTTTGTGATATAAAAAACCTGTTAACTAATTAGGTTAGGTTCTTACATTCTTCTAAAACTGAACGGAAGGCGAGAGTTGTAATGATTATTTTATAGTGCGTTTGATTATTTATTTAAAGCTACTAGCTTCCGCCCACAGGCTTCGCCCGCGTGGAATTCGTTCAAACTTCACCCCCCTATTTCACCACCTTCGAGGTGGAATTTCCAAAAATCCTCTCTTAGTGCTCCCCTACACTCTCCAAGAACTTGACAAATTTCAGCTTCTTCCGTTCAGTAGTTTCGGCTCTGCGTTGTCTGTCAGTCAATCACCAGTAACGCAAGAGTTTTATATATTAAAAGATTATAGTTTCGAATACTTCATCTATCCATAATACCTTACCTTAACTTACCTACTTACGGTACGCTAACTAATTAAATAAATAAATAACGCTTCACACTCATAGCCCCACACTAGGATTCCCTGTGTCGTGGGTGCCGTGGACAACATACAAGAACAAGGACACACACCCAGACCGAGAACGGAAATTCGAATTCATCATTAAAATTTCCGCCTCGCTGGGAATCGAACCCAGGACCCTCGGAACAGCGATCCGGCGTGTTAACCATTGCGCCATCCGGGTCGTCAAACAACTATAAAATTCAACGATAGTCAAAAATAACATTAAAAGTTTTTCAACTATCTGCTAAATGGTGAAATACATTCAGTCAAGAAAGTATCGGGAATGGATGATTTGTTTATGGTTCCAAATTCAAATTTTCGTTTTTTTTGTTGTTGTTAGATTGGCACAACTGTTTTCCATTTTGGCGCGGAGTTTGAGTTGCATCTGTCATTTATACTAATTACAGTGTTGTTTTTAGTTATCTCATATCTAGTGTGTATTGCGAATTTCATAATGGACAAAAACATCGAACAAAGAGTTTGTCTTAAAATTTTGCATCGCCAATGGAATTTCGTGTTCAGAGTCACTGAAAATGTTACAGAAGGCTTACGGTGATTCGACTTTATCAAAAACACGTGCTTATGAGTGGTACAAAGCGTTCAAAAGCGGTCGAGATGTGATGGAAGATTTGCCTCGCACTGGTAGGCCATCAACGTCTGGAACTGAAGGTAACATTGTAAAAGTGAAGGAGATAGTGACTGAAAATCCTCATTCAACTTTGAGAGAGATAGCCGCCAAACTTTCTGTGTCTCACGAATAGATCCGGACCATTTTATATAATCACTTGGGTATGAAACATGTTTCCGCTCGGCTAGTCCCAAAAGACCTGAATTTTCTCCAAAAACTCAATCGCATGAGAGTCGCTGAGGACATGCTAGAACGAGTCAATTCTGACCCAACATTCATGAAACGCATTGTTACTGGTGACGAGACGTGGGTTTACGAGTTTGACATGCAAACTAGTCAACAAGCTTCGGAGTGGCGCCTTCCAACTGAACCGAAACCGAAAAAACCACGCCAAAGTCGATCAAAAGTCAAAGTCATGTTGACTATTTTCTTTGACTATCGAGGTGTTGTGCACTCGGTATTCTTGCCTGAAGGTCAAACGGTAAATAAAGAATATTATTTGAGCGTTATGCGGCGTTTAAGAGAGCAAATTCGACGAAAAAGGCCAGATTTGTGGAAAGAAAATTCTTGGATTTTGCACCACGATAATGCGCCTTCGCACAAGGCCATCATAGTGAACGAATTTTTGTCCAAACACTCAACAAATACTATCGAGCAACCACCATATTCACCAGATATGGCTCTAGCCGACTTCTTTCTATTTCCTAAACTCAAATTACCACTTCGTGGCACCCGTTTTCAATCGGTAGAAGACATAAAGGAGAATTCGCGGCGAGAACTAAACTCAATTCCGGAAACAACGTTTAAAAAATGTTTTGATGAGTGGATTATTCGTTGGCGTAAGTGTATCGTTTCTGAAGGAGCATACTTTGAAGGTGATAAAATAAATTTGGATGAATAACAAACGTTTTGTGTGTTATTGATCTTTTCCCGGTACTTTCTTGACAGAGTAGTAGTTCTATCACCGTGGAGTGAAAGGTCACGGTTCGTTACCGATCGGGTCAAACGTCACAGAAAATAAATATTTGGTTTCGACTGTTTGACACTGGTGATTGTGGTTTGCGCACCTTGAAATAGAACGTATCAGCGCGCTGTGGCATCATAGCGGTTTGTAGTGTTATGATTTTGGTTTTTATTAGGACTTATCTAATAATTAACTTTATTATTTATTTATTTCACTGATTTATTTTATTAAAAACTATTTCAAGTCTTTTATTATCACCGTAAGTAGTATCTTGACTAATGTTTTTGTAACTTAATTTATCAACGTTAGTACCTAATCTCTTGACTAATTGTGACAAAAGCTACTTGTATCTATTACTTAGTTTAATATTCACTCAAGAATCCCTTGACTAATATTTTTGTATCAAAAATCACCTGTAACAATTTTATTAACACCGTAGACTCAATTCTGTAAGACTATTAGGTACGGGAACCTGTAATATTTTCTAGATAAAATTATTGCTCGTTACATTCGGGGTGAGGGGTCGACGTCTTTGGTTAATGGGATCATTCAGAGACGGTGGTGATAATAGCTTCCATAAATAAAAACATTAAAGAGGTATAAAGCTCCAGAAAATGTAATGAAAAGAAACTGAAGAATTGTGGACAAAGACTTACAATAAATATACCTAGAACCTTTGGTAACGTCAACATTTTATTTTATCTGTGGTTTATTTCTTGACGTGTTTATCAGTTTATCGTTTGACGCGTGTGCCGATAACGATGATTTTTCGGTAACTGGTTTGTACTCGTATTAAGCCAGCCGGGCTTTAGCTGTATCATATAGCAAGGGCAGAGCCAGCAAAATAAGCACTTTAAGAAAAAACATGAACCTTACATGCGAAGCCTTTAGTGTTGGAAATAATGCGTATACTCGTAGTAAAAATTATAAAACTATCTATTAAATAGTTTTTTACACGACACCAAAAGGCAAGCATAGGATTATAAATTTTTGTCCATCTTTCTGTTTGTCCGGGTAATCCTCCGGTTTTTTTATCCCGGAATTCCCGCAGGATGAGGATTCACGCTGGAAAATCCTACGTGTACGAAGTAGCGGGCTCAGCTCGTATAGAAAAAACATTAACTTTCTTCATCTTCACCCTCACTCTAAAACCTCACAAGGCTTCGGCATATGTTGTGACTGCGCTGTTGAATATTAAAATTAAAGAAGCACAGATCCTTAATTGACCTTAATAAAAAGTTATTGAAGTAATTAAAATTACTTACGTGTATCGCTATAACTTAGTAGGTAGGTATACGCTTTCATTAAAAGTAGTTCCTTGTAAGAACTCATCATAATATCATAACTTCTATACTTATTAATTTAATAGATCTCATAACAATTATTTTTGAAATTCTTGTATTTTTATCGAATTGGCGTGGAATCGTCTGTGAATTCTTACCATACCGTAACGAAAATCGCACTCGAATCGGTTCATTTATTCAGGAGCTACGGTGCTACGGAGTACAGACAGACAAGTTAAACTTAATAACTAAATAACACCCCTCTTTTTGCATTGGAGGTTTTAAGAACAGCATAACACGCTTGATGCGGTTTTCGCTGGAGTTATTTATTTTAGATAATCAAGTGACAATCTTACAAAAAATTCTAATTGTTATAAAAATGACAAATTGGTTTGGTTGAAATACTAAATATTCCTAAAACGAAGAAAGGGCGAGTCCAATGATCTTTTATATTCGACAAAACAAAACGGTATTTACCAGTATTTAATGAGCACAAACTTATCTACTAAGGATACTATATAAGAGCAAAACCGTTTTTATAGGCCTTAAGTTTTGTTAAAATTTGCATTTACACCATTAACCGAAGAAACTTGAGCACTTACAAGGAAGCTTATTGTATGGTTACCGACTTAAGGAAAGATTTGAGGAAATTCGGTACTAAAGGGTGTCAAATTAGATGAAAAGTTGATAAGAACTTGAAAATTGGTAAACATAAACGTCAAGACAAGCTGTAAGATAGCGTTTAAATTGTTTAATTTTACAACTCCGTCGAAGCAGTAATTAATCTTATATCACATGGAAGTTACGGTTTCTATGATCAAGAATAACAACAGTATATCAGAAGAGAATTAGATTATTATGAAATTTATGACATCGGATCATACTTTATGAAAATTCCCAACCCTACGAGGGAAATTTAAATTATTTTTCTAATTAAGATAACAAAAGGGTAAAAAGTTGTTTGGAATAAAATTACAGCTTGTCAAAAACAGACTAAAATCTCGTGAATTTCATTTAAAATGTGCAATTTATACTGAAAAGGATTTATAAATTATTCAGTTGTTTAATGTTTTCCTTTGGGAAACATATTAATGCATTTAAATACAGTACAATGAATATTATACTCGTATTAAGCAATGACTTTATAGTGCAAGAAACTGATTATGTTAAGTTCATTTTGATATGTGGTAGAGTTTAAAGATTTTATACGGGTATCACCACACATACTTTGTCATGAGCCTCATGTGCAGCAGGGGAAGGGTGGTGCTGACTGCATGCTCACTGAATTTACACTGAATTCTAGATTTACACTTTTTTAGAGGCAACCATCTGGGTGCTTAGGTTAGCAACATATCTGAGGCTGAATTAGAAGGAGTCAATTACTAACTGGACTACAAAACAACTACTGCTAACTTGACTATCCAAGCTAATCGGCCCGATTTGAGTCTTGATCTGGTTTCGTCATACGTACATATTTAACATACATACATAATAATTTTAATTATGTAAAACTGATGTTAATAATAACTAAGTGTAGGTAGGTATATCAGGGTCAAACCGTTTAAATTACTTAATTTTATAAACTAAATTATTTTAATTAATAACTTAATTTCAAACCTTGTCGCGATAACTTGATCACGACACGGTTTGAAATAGTTGTCAAAACTCTAAACCTCTGACCCTGGATCCGGAGCCAAATTGATTTTCCCGCAGCCACCAGCGGCCATTACCGACGATGTAAGGTGACAGCTTAATATCACCGTAATGCTTCATAAAGGGCCCATTTTCTTGCAGCTGTGAAAATTTTAGAACCTCATACGTTGTAAGTAGTTTTATGATTGCCATGCTCGTAAAAATGGTTTATAGCACTGGTTTGGGAATGTAGCAAGATTTTTTATTTAAAGTGAATCTTTGATTCTATTCACTTTATTTCGTTTTGAGAAAACGTACCTAATTGCTGCCACTGAAACGTTTTTTGCATTTCAAGTAAAGGTCGCACTTACTTGTTGCGGTGTTAGATTACAGAAATATTTTAATGTAAACAAATAAATCTGTTTCAACTTCATGACTTGCCAACAAAATGAATATTAATCATTTCCCATTTTCCTCAAACGCAAACAAAAAATATCACCTAGTTGAGCGTTTCTGAGTTATGTCCCTAAAGCTTTGGTTTCCTAGGAAAGCGGTGCCGTCATATAGCGGCCGTAATACAGCGGTGAATGACGTCACTAGAACGTTGTCTATGTAAACGAAATGGCGCGGTTTCCTGGAGAGCGGTAACTGACACCGTAACGTCAAAAAGCGGTACCGCCATTTGCATGACGGCCTTCTTGTCGTTGTCCGATGGTTTGGTCAACGTTTTATTGATAGCGGTGAAGCTATTTTTAATACGTATTTGTGTTTTTTTTCGGAACAACGTAAAAAATGAGTTCCAACTCTTGGAGCAGCGAGGACGACGAAATTTTAATAGATTTCGTTCGTAACCACGAAGCAATATATAATATAAAAAGTAAAGATTATATGTAGAAAAAGTCTTCTGATGATAGTTCATCCTCCAAGTAAATTACTAAAGCTAAATCAAGGTCGTCCATTTTCTATCTTGGATACTTTTCGTTTCACGTTTATTTAAAAAAAATGACTGACGGTGTGTTAAAACGGCCGTGGAACTTTCCACATATCATCACCGTAAACACGGCCGTCTGTTTGCGTCCGTAATATTACGGCCACTATATGACGGCACCGCTTTCCTAGGAAACCAAAGCTTAAGTGGGGAGTTCTAATTTTGTTATTTTCTTGTTTCTGAAAGGTACAAGTAAGCGTAAATTTCGTGTGAATTTTTACACGCCTCCCTTTCGTATAAAAGGCATGACGACATGTAATACTTATTGTGTCGCGCTTCCATTAGTTTGGCTCAATTTTTTGTAACAGTAATTTTTTTTTATTAATTCCCGTTTTGTCGTTAAGTACTATAGTTTCTGAAAAAAATTACTCAAACAATTTTCCTGTTCCTAACTAAATGCGCCACGTGGTACCTATAGTCCGTTTTTTTCTCTACGGACTAAATTGACACATGCAAATGTCAAATTTCGAAATAATGTTGCCAGCTTTTTAGATATAGTGTTGGACTACGATACCGGTTTCATGAATCGTAACTTTTTACTCTTACCACATAATTTTTTTATTATTTGGCAATAAACGAATCTTTTAAAAGTCGTGGTTAATATGAAGCATCAGACATAAAAAATATATTTATAGATTTTAATATCTTATTTCACTAAGTAAATACGACAATTATTTATTTATAATTGAAGTATACGTAATAACATATATTTAACAACAATTACAATACATTACGGTTGTAGCCACATTGTAAAATTTTGAAGACACATTTTTGTAATTATTACTGAAAAACGATACTCGATTGTAAATTACGTAAAGTTATGTTAAGTTATATCACTAGGTATTAATGATTTGCAAAAAAGTAGCAACACAGCTTATGTCAATTTAGTCCGTAGCGAAAAAAAACAGACTGTAGTTAAATATTAAACCCTTTAGATTCAGTGTCTAATATCAAAGGCAAGGAAGGTGGAAATAGGAAGAAAAAGAATTCATTTAATCCGTTCCTTTCCAAAATTACGTTAACCATTTTTGATATCATCCAATATTAGCGCCATCTAGATAACAGTAAATAATAATTAAAATTATAGTCCATAATGGAGGAAAGTTAATTGACATGAATTAAATTGTAATTTAATTTTTTATACTTTACTCGCAGTATAGACTAGCACTATACTCCGTTCAGATTGGAGCTGGACAAAACCAAAACAGTGCGTAAACAGTAGCCATATAGCACAAACTTTTTGTCCGTATTATCACAAGGTAATTATTTTGTTTGCTTAATGAAAAACTTTACGAAAACACATAACACCCACTACACTATAAATATTAACAAAACTAATGTGGCTAAACACAAAAATAATTTTAAACAAACAATAAAATTAACGTATTATAGGTATAAACAGGCTTAGAACAAATTACGGTATTTTGAAGAAGGTGTCAAATCGCTTTTCGTTTTTAAGGTTGTGGCTGCATGAGTTATTCAATTACGAAAGCGTTAATAACATTATTTTTACTGTATGTTCTCGCAGTTTGAAGTTTTTATCGATCGCTACATAGTTAAATATGGACATATGGAATCAGAAAAATTATTGTCAGTAGTTTAGTCGAAACACAACGCATTTGATTCAGACATTAATATCACTTAGTGAAAACCCTAAAAATGGTTTGTTTACATTGTTTCCAGCTCCATTTCAAATAGAGTATAGTTGGGGCTGTACAAAACGTCGCGTCGCGGGCTTTTTAAATTTTCAATTTATTTTTATTATAACACTAGAGAACCGCCCGCGCTTCGCTTCGGGACCCGTAGGTAACACCCGCGTAGGTCCCGCTCCCGTAGGAATTTAGGCTAAAAAGTAGCCTACTACTCGCTCTCTTCACTCCACCCTGTCTGAGGTGTGTGGAGCCCTCGGGACAGTTAGTTCCCCTTTGGGCATGTCTCTCGCGTCCCGTTAAAACGGGCCAGTCCTTGGGTTGGGCCCTAAGGCCCTTGGTTGTCCATCTGTGGTTAACCAATAGGTCAAGTCCGGTGAGTGGTGACCTTTTTACAGGCCACAGAGTCTTAAACGGGATGGGGTTCATCTTCGCGCCGCCCAGGCGATCGAGCCCCTACCGGGTGAATCCCGCTGGTGGGAAGCCCAGCAGGAGCCGATCAGCGTCGGGCGACGACTTACGAAGCCCCAGTATCAGTCAGTGCTAGGCCCGTCCCGCGCAACCAGCAAGTCGCGCGGGAAGGCCCAGCGGTCCGGTGGACGGGTGTGGAGCGGCGCCAGGTCCTGCAGATGCGGGAACCGCGACGCGTCGACACGCCCGAACATGTTGCGTGCCAATCGCTCGATGAAGTCGTCCAGGCTCTCGACTCGAAGGTCCCTCTGGATGACGGCGTTCCTGACGTACCTCGGCGCACCAGTCAGCCGGCGGAGCGCAATCGCCTGAACTGCGCGCATCCTCTTGCGCTGCGGTTCGCTGGCGAGCGCGTACCACGCCGTTGCCGCGTACGTGAGGCGGGGTCTGATGTAGGTCTTGTAGACCCCGAGCTTCAGTCCGAGAGGGAGGCTCGAGGAGAGCACTGGTTTCTGCCATCGCACTTCTGGAATTCGCGACGGCTTTCGTAACCTGTGGCTTCATCGAGAGTCTTCCGTCGATTTTGCCCAAGTATTTGGGCTGTGGGGCCCATTGGATATCTTGTCCATGAAGCTCCAGAGTAGGGTCCCGCCTGTTGAGGTATCCTCTTATGTTCACAGCCGGCGTCTTCCCGACATTCACCGACAGTCTCCACGCGGCGAGCCATTCGGGGAGGGCATCAAGCGCACGCTGCATCTTGACAATGGCGTGGGTTCTATTCAGCGACGTGGTGATGTACGCCACGTCATCGGCATACAGGGCAAGCGACGCCCCCCCTGCCGCCGGGATGTCGTCGGTGTAGCAGGCGTAGCAGACCGGGGACAGGCAACTCCCTTGCGGGACGCCGGCTGCGATCGGACGCTCGGTGGATTCGGCGTCTTCAACCACTACTCTGAAGCTTCTATTTTCGAGGAAACTGGAGATCATCTTAACGGCACTCCGGGGCGCCGACGGCTGCGAGATCTTGTAGAGAAAGCCGTCGTGCCAAACACGGTCGAACGCCTTTTCCATGTCGAGGAATACTGCACACACGCGTTCTCTCTTATTCAGAGCCGCGGTAACGGTGTGCAACACACTCGACAGTGTAGCCGTGCTGTTCAGCGGCATCAAAAAGTAGCCTTCCACTTCTGTTGGCAGCTAGGCTATTCCACCCCGGATGCTTGCAGTTCCAGTCGCCCGCGCCCACCACCGGTGTCGGCGAGTCCAGCAACTTGCGGACATCAGCCAACAGGATAGTGCCAGCGGGCGGGCGGTACACTGAACACAGCCGGAGCGGGGAGTTCTCGAGGCAGAGCTAAAGTAGCCTATTACATTTGCCTATGACTTAAGTAAATTACATGTAGTATTTGATAGCGTAATTCAGAACTTGCAAATGAATTTTGTTAACGCCATCTATTGGCAACTCCGAAAATAAATATCTAGTAACTAACAAAACATCGATCTTCCCATGGGAATGGGATGTTTTTCCGCGGTAAAAAGTAGCCTACGTCACTCTCCACCCTCCTAACTATCCCCACACACATAAACCTTACCATATAATAGCTTTGTTGCGACGTGAAAGCGTCACAAACAAACAAACAAACAAACAAACAAACAAACAAACACACTTTCACATTTATAATATTAGTAAGGATGAGCCATCCAATCTCTCTAAAGTAGTATCTCTGTTTATCATTAAACATTTGCTCAGCGCTTCAATACGTCTGTAAAGGCACAAGGAGCTTGTCAAACACACTCTCGTCACGGATCTCCATTTGCTGCGCAGTAAAGTCTGCGAGTCGAACGATTTTAAATTGCACCAGTCCATTTGATTTCATGCTCAAATGCATGTCTTGTACAGTCAGTATACTAATAAATGGTTATTATTTATGTCCGCCTATGTCAAACTTATATTGTTGGTTCACTTATATAATATTGTATTTATAAATGCCGTCAATGCATTTATGCAAGTGTAAATAATATACATACTATATTCTCAATATATTCGGGAGGTCTGGGTTCGAATGCCAAGGCATGCATTTCAGACTTTTCGGAGTTAATGTGCGTTTAAAAATTTAATGTCACACACTCGCAATAACTATCAAAAAAAAATCGCGAGGGAACTGAGAGTTTCGTCGCAAAACTTAAAGGTGTGTGAAATTTGCCAGTCCGGACTTAGCCAGCGTGGTGGGCTATGGCCTTACCTTCCCGTGGTTTTCATAATGGGTTGATATGACGATGAAGAATAATCCATGCTGCAAAATAACATTTCTTCTGGATAAAACATCTCACTTTAATTGTAAGCAGGTGTACAATCAGTTAAAACGCCCAGTGATTGCAATTACTTACAGTACATCTCTTTGTATAAATCTGGATTACTTGTGCTTTTATTTATATCTATTGCCCGCCACATTTTACTGTAATCACCAGGTAAAATATCGTTAATTAGGTTCTATTTCTATTATCTCTGTCCCGTTAATTAATATTTATTTAATTAAGTTAATTTGTTTAATTCTGTACTTAAAGCTATTCCGTAAAAACGAAAGCGCTCAATACGCTGGTGGTAGTAAGTGGTCATTTGAGTCTCTGTCTTTTAAGTGTTCTGTAGCTGAATGGTAAAAAGCAAAATCCTTACAGATTCGTCCGGCCTGTCTGTCCGTTCGTAACCACAGCCGCAACCACAGTTCGATACTATTGTCTATTTGATTTATGCTTGGTCGATATATTGTAAACCCCTTTATGATTTTTAAATAATAATTAGATTTACGCTTGGTCGATAGTATGTATTTTGTAAACCGCTTCATGATTTTTTTAAACCATACTCGTAAATACAAAATAAGGAAAGCTCCCCATACGTTTAATTGAAACTTTTTTTTTACTTTAACCCTGTACGTGCAGCGTGTCTCTAGATATTTTTTTTACATTTTTGCTTAACCACGATCCCATTTGATAGTAAGTAATTAAGCCATCACTAATAAATATATCGTGTGAGTGTAGTGTGTGTGTGGATTGAGTGAGCACCCTAAATAAAATTAATCACATTATGCTAGTTATTTAGTAAAAGTATAAAAACAATTGTAAAAGCAATCCCACAATTTGTAAAAAGATACATAGAATCTCACAATTTGTAAACGCGAGATATATCAGTTAATGTATGCTCACTCAGTTCTCAGCTAAGACCACCTTGATCTATGAATCCGTGAAAGATACATTTAAGATTTGTGTACTAGCTTTTAGTAAAACCTTTGTAAAGTTGTCGTATTTAGATACCAATCGCCTACTGCCGTATAAAAAAAAGTTATAAATGCTTTCTTATGCTCACTCAATCCACACACTTTGAAAGGACCCGATTTCCTATAAACCAACTTGAATTTAATTTTGTCATATGTTTCGATTTATTTAAAGATTTGTAAAACACACAAATATATGAATTAAATGAATTTGTAAACACATTTGTAGATCAGGGTGGTTTAACTGATATATCTCGCGTTTTATCTTTTTACAAATTGTGAGATTGCTTTTACAATTGTTTTTATACTTTTACTAAATAACTAGCATAATGTGATTAATTTTATTTAGGGTGCTCACTCAATCCACACACACACTGAGTGTAGGGTATATTAACCACGCCATAAATATATCTATATATCTAGATAAGTTATAAGAATAAATCCAGTAAAAGCGGTCAAGTGCTAGTCGGTCGAGTACGTAGGGTTCCGTGTCAATGACTCATCTCAACTTTAATTACTTGGTGGATAACGAGATGAATTTAAAAAATAAATTAAGGTTATTTTGTATGGGGACTGCTTTTGAAATGTATTTTTTATGATTTATTAAAGCAGCAACCTAATTTTGTGTATGTATGTACCTAAGTTTTTTCAAGACAGAATCCTGTGACACATAGACAGACAAACATACAGAGAAATAGACACGTATGATCATAATAATCTTGTGGGCACTGAACCCTAATAAAAGATGTATTGAAAACAAAATAAATAATAAAAAGAAACACGATAATACTTTCATCGAACCCAGTCGTACCTACCCATTAGAAGTTCAAATAAACAGCTGTTAATTTAATGCATTTACAGACCTGCACGTACTATTTATTGTAAAAGCGACTTGGAGTGTAATAAAATACTGGCGATCATAAAATTTATTCCAGGCACGCATTTCAATATCGTGGGCTCAAAGCCACTCGTGCTGAGTATGCCCCTATGTCCCATTAATCTTGGTTTTATACAAAGGTGTTTAGACATAAATACAAAGTCAAAATATGTTTCTTTGAAAAAATAGAATATTGAACGCAATTTACGAAGACCGTCCTTTTTGGTGCGAATGTATTTTGCCTAAAAGCCTCTTGGGTCGCTAAAAGATTTTTTTTTGTAACTATAGTTCCGTCGCGAAAAAATTTCGTGGCAATTTCTATTAGTGTATTTAATTTTTCTTTAACATGTTAGTAATAAGTGTTTACGAAAGTATTCTTCTTCTCATACGTACTCGTTATCTAGTAACGAAGTGACCAATTAACGTATAACTCCCGTTTTTACGTGGGATCATCATCTTAAACCCGATTTGAGTCTTGTTCAGGGTCGGCTACAGTTGCAGCAGTGAAAGTATGACTTGTTTTTGTTTGTTTTATTACATGTTGTGAGAGCGTAGTGCTGATTCGCCGATGTCGCTCTATGTTAAATCCAAGAAAAACATTTTGCAAAATACAGTGCACCGTAAAACACTATCTCTATCTCTATCAATCAGTTATTTTATTTTAGAGCCAATTGATAAATGATTGATGAATATTTTAATTATTCTCGAGCATTCGTCCATTCGGGGATACTTTTATTGTTACGCATATGCTATTTAATAATTAGCTGTTTGAAAACTGAAAACATGCCTTTGTGTAAATCATTTTTATTCAAAATGCATAGCAATAAATTTTGTTACTGTGCAGTTTACTATTCAATAATTCTAGGAGTTTCCTTGCAGTATCCGGCCATTCAAACATAGCTTAAAACTACCACAAATGAACTTTCGAATTAAAGTAATCGCTCTCACATCGGTCACAGATACATAGAAACAAAGATAGGTCAAACTTATAACGCCCCTTTTTAGGTCAGGGGTTAAACAAAGCAGAATAGAAAACGTCCTGTAATATTTTATTACTAGACTAGGCAACACTTAGACTAGTCTAGTAATAAAATATTACAGTCAGTGATTCAACATAACTAATTTTACAAATAACAAGCCACCCGGTGCGGGAAATAGGAGCCACTAAGTGGCGGCAGGGTGCTTACCGCTGCACAACTACGATTATGAAATTCAAAACTTTGTGGCTTATTATTTATCTACGAACGTTCCGCTGTTGTCTCTGACATTACTCATTTGACTTTGTACTCAGGAAATAGCAGTTATTATAGCAGTTAGTCATGATTTCGAATTAATGGTATTTCAGATCCTTTAAGGATTTAATTATATTCTAATCTGTCCAGTCCTATGTCAACAGTTTCTGTTTGACTACTTAGCCATTAGCGGAAAATTTTCGTAAGGACAGATTTTCATGTTATGATAAAGTTATTTCAGTAATAACAAGAATCAGGGGTAAATACCAAGTTGGCGCAAACATTACATAGAATAGGGTCTATCTTAATTTCTGTGAAACTTTACGTGAAAGGTATACTTATAATTATCATCATCGCAATTTATAACGGTCTCACTCCTGGGTACGGTTTTCTCTCACAATGTGTGGGGTATCTGGAGGTACCTGTAGTATCTGGGTATCTGGAGTATCTGGGGTATCTGTACGTAGTTCACCACGCTGGCTCAGTGCGGCTAGTCAGGTATTTCACTATTGCACTTTCGGGAACAATGTCTTCCTTCACCGAAGCAAAAGATAAATATTTTTTTTTGTGAAACGTACCTACATATTTTAAAAAAAAAACTAGAGGCACTTATTGGATTTGAACCCTCGTCCCAATTTTCGAAATCCAACTTTCAAACTATGGCTAGTCACTGCTTATATCAGTTGAGTGCATTATAATAACTGCCAAACGGTTGGTATATTGTGATTCCAATTATTCAGTGCGTCGAATATAATTATGTATGTATCTACGACTATATTGAAATCTAATGAGGATTACTTACTTTATATTATATTCATTAACCTACATATCTTTTGTATTTGAATATTCGTTAAAATGAAAACAGCAGACGAGCCAAATGAAGGTAAGTTACTGCTTTCCATATATTATCTTTGGTTGGCAACAGATGGTTCACGAGCACTACATATCTACCTACCTACGAAAGAATTAAGAGAAATGGAATTATCTTGTAAAATTACACATAAAATGATAGTCCTAAATATTCTGAAATGAGGCTCGAAATACATGTAGATGTAATTTATTTGAATAAAATTCATAAATTACTAACTACAACGGCTGGAATAAAAGTATTTTCTGAGTTTTCCTGATACTTCTTAATCACCCTTTGAGGCGCCGAGTTCAAGACCAGCCAAGGTCAGGCAAGTCTTAATCTTAGCAGATAGATTAGGTATAAAGGTGTTTTCATATGTACATGCGAGGTATCTGTTGGCGCTGGACGCAGCGGTATCGAAGTGGGTAAGCGGTATTGATGTATGTATGTATGTATGATGGCGCTAATCGAATGTCTATAATGCCAAAGGTAGCAAAGGTTATCGATTGTCGTCCCCTGCATACAATACAAGGTATCCAATTTATTTAGGCATATTCTATAGTAGTAACTATGATATGTAATAGTCTTCTTCGTACTTTGATTTCGAGACAAAAAATTCCGTCTATGGAATAGGATGTTTCGCAACAGCTTCGGGATTTGTAGCTACCCACGCGGTAGCGGATATCCCGTAATCTGAACAGGCCTAAATTCATTTGGAGAAATAATAACACAGACATGGTATATGATGTACACGTCTTTGCTTTTACACTAAGCTTTCATATGTCACCCGAAGACATCCCAACTTAGTTGGAGCGCCCGCGGCAACCTCACTTGTGTAGACAAAAGACGATTATAATGTACGTACTATTGATTTTTGTTTTGAACATGTTTATTTGTTTAGATTAGCATTTTTGCTAATGATACGGATCGAGGACCCAATAATAATCGTACATTGGTGTAAAAGTGTTAGTAAATAATTTTCGTTTCGTATTTATTGTTAGGTCTTTGCACGTACTATTATAGTTAGTCGCCTATGGTCCATAGAAAATACCATTAATTTATCTGCCACATAACTAACTATCTGCGTGACATGGGGAGATTGGAGAGCGAGGGACATCACTTTCCATCTACCCCACTACCAACCAATTAAGCTAAGAAATCGTTACCATCCCATTTAGCTTTAAAATTCCTCATTTTAGTTTTGGTTCTTCGAAAGGTACCAAATAAATTAATCACATCTAGCCACGATCTACCACATCTCATGTTAATGGAGAACTTTTCCGGGAATTTGGAGTGTGCTTCGGGAAGTAAATTCTATTAATCATGAAATAGCAGCGAAATTAGACTGATTTTCGGAAAGTTCATTTTACGCGTTCTTTCTTGAATTGAATGAACTAGAGACCTAGGTACTCTGCGCTCGAAACTCGGGCGTAACGCATTATTTGAAAAGCATAGAGCAACTTACAATATTGTAAGGAAGTAACAATAGTGTAGTCTTAGTGTCTAATGTTTTATTTATAAATTAAATTTTTTAAATATAATATTATGTATGCAATATTTTATTAGCTTCCTGCATTCATTCTCTATAAAGATTGACTGTGTCACGTTTATGAAAACGAATGCAATGTTTTGCTCACTTATCTATTAATTATAATTTTTTAAGGGAGTTATTGCTGTAATTGCGAAAGTGCTTATTCAAATTCATTAGCTCGCTACAAAATAATACTGAAAACTAAACGACAACCCCTTGATTTAACAGTGTCTGTGAGCGACTATAATATAGCTTATCTCATTTAGTAACGGCACTTGAAAAATGTTTAGGTTGCGATATTAAGTGACATACTTTTTAGGGTTCCGTACCCAAAGGGTAAAACGGGACCCTATTACTGAGACTTCGCTGCCCGTCCGTCCGTCCGTCCGTCCGTCCGTCCGTCTGTCACCAGGCTGTATCTCATGAACCGTAATAGTTACACAGTTGAAATTTTCACAGATTATGTATTTCTGTTGCCGCTACAACAACAAATAACAACAACAACTAAAAAACAACAACTAAAAAACAACTAAAAAACAGAATAAAATAAATATTTAAGTGGGTGCCCATACATTCGACGTAAGTTTAGTTACCATTCGGTCCAAGAGATGGCGTTGGGCGTAATATGTGGCTACAATAAGACAATTAAATATTTAAGTCAGGCTTTTATAAAACAGACCAGATTTTTTTGGCGTTTTATACATAATGGCACGGAACCCTTCGTACGCGAGTCCGACTCGCATTTGGCCGGTTTTTAATTATATTAATTTGTGAACAGATTTAAGTAAAATAAACGCTAAATAAGAGGCGCAAAAAAGTTGCATTTGATGAAACCAGCACCATAATTAAGTATGTTGTAAGGCATGTTATTCTGACTAAAAACCGTCGGGAGACAATATCTAAAGTGGTTAGGTATCCCGTTATGACGTAATCAAAATGGTCGCGGCCGCGCACAAAAGTCAGACAAAAGTCTAACTGTTTTATACACAAAAGTCAGACTTTTGTCTGACTAAAAAATATGGGTGTCATGAAAAGAAAAATTAAATGCGTAACAATAATATTCTTACATTTGACTGTAAATTCCATAGTTTCTATATTTCATTAGTTTCCACAGTTTCAAAACTTCATACTTTGACAAAGAGAGATCTCCTACCAGGCTAGACGACATGGGTGGGGAGCGGCCGAGCCCAGTCTGACTCACTGTCGGAACTAGTATATGTACCTTGATGTACCTAACTGCAAGCAGTATAGAAATCTTCGATAGTGTGATTCAGGCTTCGTGGTGTCACCGTGTAATATATTTATGCGGGATGTCTTCATAATACAAATAAGTTCATCTGTCGTAATGTTACGTCAATCTGATAATTGCTTTTTACAAAAAAATAACCGACTTCAATCTTGATAAGTAGAGATAATTCAAAAACTACTCGCCAGATGGCGCTCAATTCAACATGTAAGTGAAAAGTTCTCGTCACTACAAATGAATCAAGCCCAAACCCTAGATAACTGCAGTAAGTAAATCGTTGAGGAGTTCCCTCGACTGTCTTTCGGCTTCATCAGATCGACTCCAGATCTTCATGAAATGGTAGCGCTTTAATGTACTTATGATAACATGAACAAACACACTAGTTGTTCATACAATTTTCGAAAGTTCCCCTCGATTTCTCTGAGATGCCATCATCAGATCCTGGTTTCCTTATCAGGGGACCCCACTGCGCATATCTACTTTACAACAAAAAAAGAATTATCAAAATCGGCCCATAAACGACGAAATAATCGCTGAACGTACATAAAAAAAGCATATATACGGTCAAATTGAGAACCTCCTTCTTTTTTGAAGTCGGTTAAAAATACTCGTTACTAAAAATGTTAGTGAGTTTATTCATGTTACTTACTCCCATAGTAATTATTACTTCAAAATTTTAACTTCAAAATTCCCGCATAATAAAATTTTATGCAAAACTTGAAACTAAATATTTCAGTAGTTTAAAATGTCTTTGAACAATTAAACTCTGGATGCTACGGTACTCGCTGTCTGTTGGATTTCGTTAAAATGTAACTTTGTCTCCACAGTGTATTTCTAAATCAAAATCAATCTGGAACTTGTAATTCTGATTCAAGAGATCAGTTCTAATCAAATACAAACTAGGTACAAATCCGCAACTTGAAATTATTAAAAGGCATTTGTTAAAGGAATATAAATCAAATTCAGAAGGTCAGTTCCCTCCAATATTTTATGAGAAATCAAGACGTCAAAATTTCATGTGAATATTCATGGATAATATTTTCATGAATCTGAAATATAATTAAAAGTTTTACAGCAGTTGGAAAGATGGATAAAAATATTTTAATTTTGCTGCAAATGTTATGTCTGAGAACCGTAGAATGTGCGAGATACTCGTACATTCAACTTCAAAAGTTTTGATGCAAAGGTGAACATGAATGAGTTATCCAATTACATAATAATTTAGAAAAAGTAGCCTTAAACATTTACTGTAGCTACTACAACTCACAGCAGTTAAGCAATAATGTAGAGAGCACTTAATGTAATTTATTCGCTACCCCGCCTTATTAGCTTAGTTAGTTCGTATGGATGTTTGCATATTTTATCAATGTTAACATGGGGAAGCGGTTACCCACCAACCCACTTTACATTATTATTTGTCTAACAATGAAGATAAATATTATACAAAGATACGCGTACGTTATTAAACGCTAAATGTGTTATCTTGCAGATTTATTACAGACTAGAGAACCGCCCGCGCTTCGCTTCGGGACCCGTAGGTAACACCCGCGTAGGTCCCGCTCCCGTAGGAATTTAGGCTAAAAAGTAGCCTACTACTCGCTCTCTTCACTCCACCCTGTCTGAGGTGTGTGGAGCCCTCGGGACAGTTAGTTCCCCTTTGGGGATGTCTCTCGCGGCCCGTTAAAACGGGCCAGTCCTTGGGTTGGGCCCTAAGGCCCTTGGTTGTCCATCTGTGGTTAACCAATAGGTCAAGTCCGGTGAGTGGTGACCTTTTTACAGGCCACAGAGTCTTAAACGGGATGGGGTTCATCTTCGCGCCGCCCAGGCGATCGAGCCCCTACCGGGTGAATCCCGCTGGTGGGAAGCCCAGCAGGAGCCGATCAGCGTCGGGCGACGACTTACGAAGCCCCAGTATCAGTCAGTGCTAAGCCCGTCCCGCGCAACCAGCAAGTCGCCAGTCGCGGTCCGGTGGACGGGTGTGGAGCGGCGCCAGGTCCTGCAGATGCGGGAACCGCGACGCGTCGACACGCCCGAACATGTTGCGTGCCAATCGCTCGATGAAGTCGTCCATGCTCTCGACTCGACGGTCCCTCTGGATGACGGCGTTCCTGACGTACCTCGGCGCACCAGTCAGCCGGCGGAGCGCAATCGCCTGAACTGCGCGCATCCTCTTGCGCTGCGGTTCGCTGGCGAGCGCGTACCACGCCGTTGCCGCGTACGTGAGGCGGGGTCTGATGTAGGTCTTGTAGACCCCAAGCTTCAGTCCGAGAGGGAGGCTCGAGGAGAGCACTGGTTTCTGCCATCGCACTTCAGGAATTCGCGACGGCTTTCGTAACCTGTGGCTTCATCGAGAGTCTTCCGTCGATTTTGCCCAAGTATTTGGGCTGTGGGGCCCATTGGATATCTTGTCCATGAAGCTCCAGAGTAGGGTCCCGCCTGTTGAGGTATCCTCCTATGTTCACAGCCGGCGTCTTCCCGACATTCACCGACAGTCTCCACGCGGCGAGCCATTCGGGGAGGGCATCAAGCGCACGCTGCATCTTGACAATGGCGTGGGTTCTATTCAGCGACGTGGTGATGTACGCCACGTCATCGGCATACAGGGCAAGCGACGCCCCCCCTGCCGCCGGGATGTCGTCGGTGTAGCAGGCGTAGCAGACCGGGGACAGGCAACTCCCTTGCGGGACGCCGGCTGCGATCGGACGCTCGGTGGATTCGGCGTCTTCAACCACTACTCTGAAGCTTCTATTTTCGAGGAAACTGGAGATCATATTAACGGCACTCCGGGGCGCCGACGGCTGCGAGATCTTGTAGAGAAAGCCGTCGTGCCAAACACGGTCGAACGCCTTTTCCATGTCGAGGAATACTGCACACACGCGTTCTCTCTTATTCAGAGCCGCGGTAACGGTGTGCAACACACTCGACAGTGTAGCCGTGCTGTTCAGCGGCATCAAAAAGTAGCCTTCCACTTCTGTTGGCAGCTAGGCTATTCCACCCCGGATGCTTGCAGTTCCAGTCGCCCGCGCCCACCACCGGTGTCGGCGAGTCCAGCAACTTGCGGACATCAGCCAACAGGATAGTGCCAGCGGGCGGGCGGTACACTGAACACAGCCGGAGCGGGGAGTTCTCGAGGCAGGGCTAAAGTAGCCTATTACATTTGCCTATGACTTAAGTAAATTACATGTAGTATTTGATAGCGTAATTCAGAACTTGCAAATGAATTTTGTTAACGCCATCTATTGGCAACTCCGAAAATAAATATCTAGTAACTAACAAAACATCGATCTTCCCATGGGAATGGGATGTTTTTCCGCGGTAAAAAGTAGCCTACGTCACTCTCCACCCTCCTAACTATCCCCACACACATAAACCTTACCATATAATAGCTTTGTTGCGACGTGAAAGCGTCACAAACAAACAAACAAACAAACAAACACACTTTCACATTTATAATATTAGTAAGGATTAGCTACTGGGCTGGGCTTGGATTAAGAATAATTTATTATTTATTTATTACTCACAGTTTAATGTAATCGAATTAGATTATGGATTAATTTCTACCGACGTATTATAATTATATGTACCTACTAAGATTTGTAGTATGAGCCACACTTTAAAAGTAAAAATATATTTGAACAATTTCAATAAGAACAAAATTAATTCATTTATTGGGGGTGTCACATTTCCTTAGATTGCTTTCCAGATACGTAAAGTATAGAAAAAAGAAGGTAGGTATAGTATATTTCGTTGGAAACAATTTGTTTTATTAGAAGGAATTTACAAGAAGGACAGCTCCCTCGGCTCCACTCGGCTTCCGTTGAATGGATCAACGTTAATTAGTAGGCAATGAAGCTACTTTCATAAAGGACTAAAGAAATATAAAGGAAAATTCGGTGCTAACGCAGGCATTTGATTTGGTACTGCTTATTGTGAATTTTGCCGTTTGATTAATTAAAACCATTTATACGCTTTCATTCCTCAGAATTTCTGTTAAGTTCGTAGTTCTGTCGCAAAGCCTATTGAACAAATCCTTACAAAGAAGTAATTATACTAACCGACTTCAAATTAAATAAGTAAAATAACTCAAAACCAGTCTACCCGTAAGATGTCGAATTTTATAAGGGACTAGACGACAAGCACCAGCTTTTGAATGTAAAAACGGTTAACAAAACTGGTTCACCCGCTAAAAAGTTGTCAGGTTAAAAAATTCACTCGAAGTAAGAACCTTCTCTTTTTCGAAGTCGTTTAATAAACGCTTGGAAATAAATAAATCGGTAAATATCTTGACTACGAAGCGTGGGTCCGTATACGATTTCTGGACAGGACAGACACTTTTCGTAGCCCAGCTGACAGTGGCTACGTCGTGAGACAGTGGGGTTCGAAGCCCGGCTGTTGCAAACATTTGTGTGATAGGTAAATCTTTGTTCTCGGGTCTTGGGTGCTTGTGGTGTCCGATTTGCGTTGTCCACCCAACCAGGAACCTTACTGCGGGGGTTTGAATAGGTAACCATTATTTAATAGCTGACGAATGAAGATGTTGGGCTGGTTAGTAGTTAGCACTAGGTACCCATGTTCATCAGTTACCTCGCAGACGCTGCGAGGATTAAGGCTCCAAAATCTTGTCAAATCAATAATCTCCAGAAACGCGTTTAAGGTGTAAAGAAATTCTTAATATATTCAGAAACTTATCCTTATTTTCATTTCTTACCTGCGGAAATGAATTCCATTTTTCGGGACTAAAAATTATCTAAATAAAAATCACATTTAACAATTAATTACACGCAAATTTAAATGACAGGATATTTAGTTTAACCATTCAAACGAGCAGTGGTTCCCCTTGCCAAGTGAACTCGACGTGAATTGCCCGCAGACTGAGCTCGCCAACGCTTATATAGACTTCATAGCTTCATACTGACAGGAAATACGTCACTCTTCTCCTAACAATATCATTACGCACACATTACGCACACATAGACAATAGACGAACGGGTAAAACATCGTCTGCACGCACACATGCTTGATAATGTTGCCTTGTTTTTTTTTTTGTTTTCATTGTAGGGCGACGCTCAATCTAGACATTTAAAACATCAAAGGTTGCTAAATATTTTGTTGATCTCGCAAGTTCAAAATTTCATTATTTTCATCTCTGCGTTCGGTTGCGTGAATCATTTGCCAAGCAAAATAGTGCCTAGCCATGATTTTGTTTAAATATACAGCAATATTTAATGACATTTAATTTCGATAGTGACTTTTCACCTTAGAAAATAGCGTGAGTGCCGTAACTACTACGGGTAACGTAATTTACTATAGCATCTGTCAAATTTGTGACTCGTAATACCAAATTGTAAGTAAAACATGACCGCAAGTACTGTATTTAATAGAGTTATGCGCATTTACTATTTTAAAAGCAGCGTTTTCACGATAGCATCAATAGTAACGTTTTTTGCGTTTACTACAACAAACTCATAATAGGGCAGATCAGTTGAGATTTAAACCCTCGGAGAGATAGAATTGTAGGGACGTTTATCGGTGTACTGTGGAAACACGGGTAGCAAGAACAAGTCAAGAAACTTTACCTTATAAATAATAATATTTAAGACGATATATAATTTTCGATCTTCAATATTTCTTACTATGGGCATAAATTTGTAAAATATTAAAAATAATTTACCTTCAAGAATAGTAGGTAAGAACTAAGTAGTTGTAAATTAAAACATCACATTTAATTAAGTAATTAAAAATAAATATTTCAAGATTGAACAAAACTTTTCAACGCTCAATTAAAACTTGAATATTAAGCTTCGACTTATACCCAAAATGAAATTTCTTCAATACATTCAGAATCAATCCCAATCGTGTTTAAAGATTTCAAGTAAAACGGAAGCCGCTATAATTAAGTTGAGGAATATTTTAGGTGTTCGCCTCAATCAATTATTCACAAGTAATTAGATGTTAGTATTCGTTTGTTTCTTTCAATAGTAACCCGTTATTCCTTGCCTATCCTGTATTGAGTTAAAATTTTATATGCATCGTTATGCGATTAATCTAATACCGGTCTAATTATTAAGTAGATTAAAACTGATGCATACAATTTAATTGTATAAGTGTATTTATTTGAACACTACTGCTTCGGTGAAGGAAAACATCGTGAGGAAACCTATACGCCTAAGAGTTCTTTAAAATGTTCTCAAAAGTGTGTGAAGTCTACCACTCCGCATTTGGCCAGGCTGGTAGACTACCTATAGGACACTCGTGCTCAGCAGTGGGACAAAAATGGCTTACGATGAATAGTTAAACAGAAAAATATTTGTATAATGACATGACATGGGTTTAAATATCAGTTCACGGTCTGCGTCGCTGTGAGTCCATGTCAAATGCAATTTATGGTATGATGCTCAGTATGATATTCCTTCTTAAAACTTTTTATCCTTTTTATTACAAAAAGAAACGAAACCGTGATTGTAAATGTGTAAATCTCTACTTATTTTCTCTTATTTCATTGTCATATTAAATGTGTAAAGATGCAGTATTTTACATCGCAAGATATAATCAGTACATGTAGTAAATTCTCATGCTGACGTTTTATTGCAAGTTTTATTTAGTTTTGCCTGTGTAATGAAATATGCACGTAAAAATTGACCTATTTCTCGTGTTCGATGGAACTAAAATTTTGTATAAAATAATACAAATTAGGTGACATAATAGTCACAGTAATGGTATCTGTATATAATCAAAGAATGGTAATCATTGACCTAGTCAGATGATGGACCAGGAAGGTGATCCTGGAAATAAAGCGACGCAAGTCTATCGAGTTGGATTCGTTTATTTTGAGCATTACTCTGATCTTGACGACTATCCAGAGACGTTGAAATCATAAGGCATATTTAAAATTATAAAGGCATAAATGCGTAAAGTTACGACAACAAATTGAGAGAAAAATTATTCTGCGTCAGAATAAAACGCAGTCATTATACATAATTAAAATGGCGCCAAGGCGTCACAGAAAACAGTCAGAGCAAAAAATACTTACCCCGTCCAAACAGGAAACCGAGAGCATTGAATAAATAATTAATGGTATTTGCTTTTAACACGAAAAGCTTATATGAAAATTTTGCGTATATTTTTTATTTTCGTTTTCACGAATACTTTTATGACGACGGTACAGCCGTTCGTGTCAGACCGCAAATATCAGATTTTGTGGCTCTAACTGCCTAACTGTAACAAACCTGAAATTGTAATGATGACTGAAATTAATCCAGAGATTTTTATAACAATGTGACAAAATTAATGTACGCTTTAATTTTTCGTTTCTCAGTGTACGGACATAATATATATGATTAATTAAAATATTTGAATATTTTGACCAGTTTATGAATAAGTGTGGTAGGTCCTGTATCTCAATTCAGTAATATATCTTATATTTGCTACCATAGAACTGCATCATTTATTAACCAGATTAGATTTTTTGAGAGGATTTACTCCAGCTCAATCATAATTAAATTAGTGAAAAATACTACCTCTGAGGGATTTTTCACTTTGCAGTACATGTTTTGACTCGGAATCAATATAAGGGTAAAGTCGATTATTTTTAATTTCATACTACATACATTTCAGCTTTCCACTCCTTTCATTGTAGATTGACAGAGAGTGAAAATTGAAATAATTTTTATTTACAAGCTAAATTGAACTGTGAGCATAGGTAAAAAAATATAGTGTACCTACTCTGTCAACTTATGGCCAAATAATATTTTTCATTTTTTTTCTTGACACGATAAGACACTGCAATTTTGATCAAAAAAATGATTAAATAACCAATTATGTATTTAGCAAAGAACCCTGAACTTAGTACCAACAAAAAAATATTTGAACGCGATTTTAGTGTTTATTATTGATTTTAGTATTTACTATTCGTTTCGTCGGGATTGTACATCGACGTATCTTTTCTTTGAATCGATAAAATAATTATAACATTTTTTTCATAAAATTTGTTAAATCTTTCTAAGGTTTTTTCCAATTTAGTATGTTTTATTGTGTATAGGAAAGTATTAAAAATGTGTCAAACTACTTGTTCAATCGAGCCGCATTTGAAGCATTTCATAAATTAGCAGAATAGGGGCCCTGGTCCAAAGGGGCAAAGGTTCTGAATTACTGATCTAAGGTGAGATAAATCGGATTGGCAAAATAGATTTTTAAAGAGTAGTACAATCGTAGGTACTTTATCTAGGTTCCATGAGGAAGAAAGGATATATTATGACGTTTTGACTACATAATAATCACATATTTTAAGGAAATTTTTCGCAGAGACGCGTGGAAGTAGCCAGCTGAAAATAATATCACATACTGAAGTTTACAATTTTTTGGAAAAGAAAATTTTCATTTCTATGACAACGTAATAAACAAAAATTGCCATTTATATTCATTCCGTTTCCGCAATAAATTTGGATGTTCGTGAGAAAAACAAAACCTATAGAGCACGATTTTTTGATCAGGTTTGGCAAGAAATAAGAACGCACAGTACAAGTAAATGAAAAAACGTGAAAATTGGTAATTTATTTGTTAATTACTTAACTAAGAGTACATGTTAGTACGGAACCTTCAGTGCGGGATTGTGACTCCCACTCGACCGGTTTTTGGGTTTTTTGTTCTCAATGTCTCGGATAAAAAATAAACTTATACATCCAACCTCACTTAACCATTCCACGTTGTTGTAAGTGCCGTAGACAACGAATTATGTACCTACACTTAAAAAGAAAAAAAACACTCGTGAAAAATATGTTTGTCCCAGCGTAAATGGGCTCTAAAATTTGCCTTCTTATGGATAAGGACCCTATTTATATAAATAACATTGTCAAAACTGTAAACCTGTTGGAAGAAAATCATCTGAACCTTAATGAAAACCGCATTATTAAGTTACGGTTTTTTATTTAGACTTTTTAGAAGCGACCGTGTCACTCCTCAGGGGTAGCAACTCATCTGTGATCCTTTTCGCAGAGGAAGGGTAAATAAAGACGTAGAAAATCTCGTTGACCTTCCGATTTCATTAACATTAATTATAATTAAGCTCACATACAAACAAATAAAGTCTAAATATAAGATCACGGCGGGACCTCACTATTACTCCCTATTAAATATGTAACGTAAGGGATGATGCGTTAATTTATTGAATTAATTAAGAGACGGGTGTTGCGGTGACGAGATAAATACGCCTCGTACTGACGTCATCCGTTACAGTTACTGTAGTGCTATCTACAACGTGTTGACGTGATCTTGCTTAATTTTCTCCTTATGAGGTTTTATTGCCGGTCACGGTTAATCATTGTTCAAGGCGAAAATATTTTAGTTAATTAATTAAAGCAAGTGCCAAGTAGTTTTAATGTTAGACTCCTCAACAGGGAGGCCTAGGTCCGAATCATGTACGCAACGCTGTTTTTTAACCGACTTCAAGTTATCGGTCCTTCGAGCTATTTGGCCAACTCATTGCCCCTTCAGCCGGCTAATCCTCTGAGCTATGTCGGCTGGCGTCATTCATCTACGTTCATCGTTTCTGATTCGACCATGTAGAGAAATAGTGGACATAGCCATAACCGGCTCTGCGACTGTGCTTGTGCATCGGACCAATCGTAAAGGATCATCAATAACTCGATTTGAAAGAAATTTCCAAGGTCTCAATGGTTAACATGACAGATTACTGTTCCAAGGTTCCTGGGTTCGATTTTCAGGTGACGGAAATTTGAATGAGTTTTAATTATCGTTCTCGGACAGGGTGTAAGTCCTTGCCTTGTGTGTTGTCCATGGCACTCACAACACAGGGAATTCTAGTGTGAGGCTATGAGTGTGTAGCGTCAATGTAAATATTCGTCAAACGAGCAAAGAAGCCACCTGATATTAAGTGGGTGTTGCCGATATTGTCATCAGCAACACCGAGTAGGTACTTACTGATGAGTTGTTGGCAGAAACGACAGAAGCGATGGATCTCATTATTCCTGTGGTAAACTATTTTACCCACGTTAAATACTGGATTAAAAAAAACTGTAATTCAGTTTTGAACAGTAAAAATTAGTCCCAATTGAGCAAATAATCGGAGGTACTAACTAGGTACCTACCAATGATTTTATAAAAACAAACATCGCTCCCATTGCCCGACAGCACTTTATCTGAAAAAGGTTTTCCCAACATTCTCTCACGCCCCGGAATTAATTCCCAATAAAACAAAGTTCCGATGGGTCTATTTGATGTTATGTAAGGCATTATTTTGATGAAGTACGCACTTTAATCCGAATCGGTCAGTACTGGAGCTCATTGTAATTTCTTTTGGAAGAACCTAATGGGAAATCGATACTTAGAGATATTCTTTAATGTGTAATACTTCAAGCGATTTTCTTTTTTCCTTGACTCATTTTGCGTTAATCGTTATGAAGGAATTTCGTGCCAGTAAATTCAGTTTTGTTTTGTGAGAATCCAGCATAAAGTGTTTTAAATGTAGTTCTTATGCAAAATTATGCATTTTTACGAGCTCTCATACAAAGCTTTGTAGTCATAAAGTTGAAAAGGCAATAAAGAATTAAAACGGCGACATAAGTATTGAACTAGTTAATGTAGGTATGAAAGGGTTCAGATTTAAAAGATCTTTCTCCATGGTGAAGCCTTATAATTCTCACTGAAAAATTGTCACCGCTCTGCGGACTATACCTAGGGGTTTGCGAAGAAGCCTGCACATTTAGAGTTATCCATGATAATCTCTGACGGGAGTCCAATCTACACTTGCTTAGTGTGGTGGAATTGGTCTTTAATCCTCACATTGTAAGTGGAGACCTGAGCCCGACAGTTACATAAGGTACGTTAAGATGCTTTATCAAAAACCGACTGACTATTCACAGATAAATACTTACGAGTACATGAACAGAAACTAATATTAGGTAACCCACCAAAATAACCCTTACCTACAGGTGTTAGTAATGCAAACGCTTAAGTATTTGTTGTTCCTAATTAAAGCTTTTTGAGGTCGAATCTAAAAAAAATATTCGCTGAAAGAATAATATGAATGGCAAAAAAGGATGACAGTACTTTCAGTTCATGAAAAGTAAATACTTCCATTAATAAGCCGTGCAGAGTATGAAACCGCTAAAATCAAGTAGCGGCTTAGATAAAAAATGATTACAGAGCGTTAATGTCAATGAACGCTCTCTAAGATGCCACTGACATTTTATCTAGACTGTCCCAGATTGATTGATGAGGGGGCCCTCAGGCAGACGGTTTTTATTCGTTTTCCCTAACGATCAACTCCCAATTTTTGTAAGAATCAACCCTTTTATTCCTTAATCGTCTGACAGCGAGATTAAGGTTATTATAGTGGAAAAACTCATTGGTTTCAACGTTTTTCATCTGAAATAATTTTCACTGACTCAGCTCATCAACGGGCAGTAACTAGAAACTGGACGCAAAACAACGTTTGCCGGGTCAGTTAGTTTCTATATAGATAGATATAGTTAGATAGATGTGTATATAAAAACAATTGGGTAGTGCAGCCTACGAACGCTGTTTCAATCTGCTCTAGTTTTTAAACACGACAATCTCGGGAGCGCGGGAACCACACCAACTGAATAAACTAAAAGTAATATTGTTTTAAATGTTGACCGAATCGACCGTTTATCAGGCACGTGTTTTTATGGTGGTTCGTGTTTCCTATTATACCTATTTAAACGGGTTTTATTATTAATTACAGACATGGCTGAATGTCGAACGCAGAATAGGTTTCTATAATATTCCGCTGATTACAAACTCTTAGAACTTGAAAGTCAATATATTATACAATATAAATGTATGGAGATAAATAAACAAACCTTTGCGGAGAACGTTTTGTCTCGCTAAGTATTTGTGGAGTGGCGACGTTATGAAACCTGTGGAATTTCCTCTCCATTGAAATTTCCTTTGTCTTCCTCTTACTTACCGTGCGCGGTACGAGGCGTAATTTTAATTAATCCGTTGAAGACAACCCGATTTTAGAAGTGGGTGTATGCGTCATTATGAGGACTCTTATCACAAATTTATAATGACTAATCTACTCGCGAGATAATAGACGGGTTACTTTAGAATTATGTGACGTCGGTATTTTAACAGATAACTTTGGATCCGATCTATAATGAACTTTCTTTTTTACGTTCCTACATACCTAATAAGCCCACGGAAATGTGGAATGATTGATTAAGGCTGTCAGTGTAATATGAGGAGTGACAATGTTAATATTTATGTTAACATTGGGCAACAATAACACTTGTTGGTAAGATATTTGTTTCAATTGAGAAATAATAATAAACGGAAAGTCCGTTACAATAATATCAAGGACCACTTTGAAATAGCAAATTATATCACATCATGAAAAGGAATTGTTAGATTTGCAAAGGGTGGATGTACAGCTTGAATTATCCTCAAAAGCGGGTCGTTTTACGGCAATTGTAATTGGATTTTTGTTTAGGGCTATGCGTTAGGAGCACACAAATAAAATTCTACTAACTCTGGCCACCACTAACATGTGTTTTGAGGTGGAAATAACACGGCCTGAATATGATTAAAGTAATATTAAAAAGGTCGGAAGTAACTCGAATATTATTCAGAGTTACAATAGAAATAGAAATAAAAGTAACTAAAAATTTATTCACTGTTAATATTTAAGTGAAACTACTTATATCCGGTTCAGATATTTAACCAATCGTTAAACCAATCATTTTCGAGTTACTAATAGCGAGTCGCCAAAGTCCATATAATTATTACAATGGGGAAACTCTACCCATGTCAACAGAGTTTTCTTGGCACAGAAAAAATGTATTCGCTCAATGTGCGGAGTATCACCTCTAGAATCTTGTAGACCTCTCTTCAAAAAGTTAAGATTGTTAACTCTTGCCTCACTATACATATTGGAAATATGCCTCTTTGTAAAAAAGAAAAGCATCGTTTTAAAACAGCTGCTGAAGTGTACCCCAAAACACTAGACGAGGGCAAAGATTAGTTGTAGCTTTTAGCGGAACAGGTACGCACTTCTCTTCTTTTAAAGTTAAATCGGTAATTTTTCTATTTTGGAACTACATAAGTAGCACGGTGATGCCTGAAAGGTAAAATGAAAGGAATTTTAAGTTAACCTTGGATCAATCCGCACGTAGAGGAGCGTCAGTGCGTTCATACGAAAACAGGTAGTCTTCCAATATGCACCGGATGACGCCCGAGCGAGGTTTAAATAGGAAGGAATCGCCCACCTGGAACCTTATTTAGTGAGGCGGAATATATTTTGAATATTTCCCCAAAATCCCAATATAAATAGAGAGTAGGTCATGAGTAGGTATAATCCGTATAATGCTACTTATACCTACTCGATTCGTATTCGATCTGGAATTCGTTATAATTGCATGGCACACAAAAGCCCGCCTTTCGCCTATGAGCTTAAGGCATATTTCATATTGACGGCGGGAACTAATATGCCTTTGGTAAATTTTGCTTACAAGCTAAATTGTATTGTGAGTGCAGGTTATAAGTTTGGTTTTAGCGGGGAGTGGCAATTCCATATGCTTGGGACTCGAGAATAGTATAAAACTATATTTAGGGTACTTAAATAATCGATGAATACACAACAAATAAGTACCTATACCTGATGCGTTGTTTGTAACAAAAGAAGCATTGTAATATATACTATACTAGCACAATATATTAGTAACACATGACGTGTTATTAAGTTTAGAATTTTAGATTATTCCCTAGGACGGCTTACGCCACAGCGTAATAATTCGGCACGAGAAACTGTTTTCCTTTCTTTCTTTCCTGTTCTTACTTTCGTGGTTAGCAACGCGTCAGTTACGCCTTTGGGGGTTTCTTGTGTCCATGTGACCACTTACCGACGACTACCGTCGACGTACAGTCGATGACAAATGTCGACTATTAACATTAACATAAAAATAATACACAAAACAAGATAAAAACATACCTTTTGTTCAATAACATGAATAACAAAAGTCACAGATCTGCTTTATTCACACAAAATGCGAATTCAAATGTACATTGATTGTAGAAGGATGAAATGTATATTTCCAGGAGAAACAGATAAACGTGACGTTTCATTTTCCAACACAAATGGGCTGATTTCGATATGAATAGGAAGTCTGTGCAAGCTCCCATTCACATTCAAATACCTCAATTTGCACCTGCACGTCTATTTTGCTTGCATATTGAGTAAATATATCGCAAACTCGATTCTGGAAGCTTTAAAAGCATTCCTTTTGAAAGAATTGGGTAGTGAACAGTTTGAATGAAAATATTGTTTTTAACTTTCCGCTAAGATAATTTCAAAATTCAAAAGAAGGAAAGTTATTTAATACACTTAATGTAGGTATATCCGGTTATGCACTGATTATAATGACACTTAGAAGCATGAGCATGCAAGAGCAATGCATGAGCAAGGCATGAGAATTCGACCAGCATTAACAACCAGTGAAGATTCTATTCTGATTATTACTAATATTCTAGTTGTTTTACCACGAGTTTCGTGTTTAAGGTACGAAAAATGTTTGGAGCCATAAATAAAATAATCGGGTAGGTCTGTGTATGTTTTACTTTGTATATTAACATAAATAAACACGGTCTCCACGAAATCAATAGGAAGCCAAAACTGTTATGAGATTTGTTGTGTACCTACTACGGAGCGAGGAGGAAGAGCGCGTGAATCAAAGTCGCTAGTCAGTAGCACACTCGTTTATTTCGCGAGAAGCAAATAACAAAATGGCGGCGCGGCGGCGCAGCGCTCGCGCACGTAGGTACATATACAACATTCCTTCCCCTTAAGCTAGAAACTACACATAATACTCTTAATGACTAAACCAATTAGCTATTGTTACAGGTAGGTACTAATTATCTGTTGGTTCATTATAATCGTCGTCGCTGTGCTGGTCCCCGATCGGTGTCGAGAAGATAGGGCTTACTGCTCGACGACGCCTTGTTATGACGGCGGCTCTCGTGGCTGGCGGAGTCACTGCAGGTGGTGATGTCGCCTCCTGACTTGGACTCGTTGCTACGCCTCCTTCCCCCACCGACTGTGCCGTCAGGTGGGAGTGAGACTGTGCGCCAGTAACCGGGCCCACATCGGGCACTAGGTCCAGGTCATCTTCGAGTTCGTTACTCGGGGAAGAGTCTATCCGTTTCCTAATTTGGTCTACGTGCCTAGTAATTTCACGGTTTATCTCTGGCACATATACTGAGTACATACTTCTTCCAATTTTTCTCTTAATGATACCTTGAACCCAACAGAATTTTTTATTTGTGACATTTTTTGTTATCCACACGTTTTCGTTTTCTTTAAAGTCTGGTCTATGTTTCCCTCGGTAGTATTTAGCCTGTAAGGACTGATTACGTTCGACGGTTCGAGTGAGATCTGTGGACGAGGGTGACGGCACGACAGGAAGCAACAAATCCAACCTTGAGCGCAAAGAACGCCCAAACACTATCTCCGCAGGTGACTTTTCGGTGGTACTATTTTTAGAGTTCCTATAGTCGAATAAAAATTTATTTATTTTATCGTGCATTGTCCTTTTATTTAACCCCTCTAACAGTATAATTTTAAGCCCTTTCTTTATAATTCTTACAAAACTCTCGGCTTGACCATTACTGGCCGGGTGATAGACCGGGGAGAGGACATGAACGATACCATTACGTACACAAAAGTCCTTAAATTCTACGGAGGTAAACGATGTGCCATTGTCACTCACTAACGTGTGTGGAATGCCGAACCGAGACATAAACTCGTATAATTTGCCTATGACCGCTTTCGAATTGTAAGTTAAGGACATCTCGTAACATTCAACCCATTTACTATAGGCATCCACGACAATTAAAAATGTGTACCCTTGAAACGGGCCCAGGAAATCTACGTGAATTCGGTAGAATGCATGTGGCGGTAAGGGCCACGGTGTGAGGGTGGAGTGCGGCGGGGCGGGGCGGAGCGCTGCGCACACGCCGCACGCCGCCGCCACTCGCTCCAAGGTCGCGTCCACGCCGGGGAACCACAGCCTTTTGCGAGCTTCCGCCTTCATCTTTACCACCCCGAAATGTGAACTATGTAGTTCCCTACAGACACTATCTTGTAAAGACGATGGAATGACGACCTTATGTCCACGCATTAAAATACCTTTTTCGCAAGACAGTTGTGTCCGACAATTAAAAAATGCTTTTAAGTTTTCGTCGTTCACTTTTCTAGGCCAACCTTTTAAAACGTATCCCTTAACAGTTACCAAAAGTGCATCGTTATCTGTCTCGCGACACAAGTCACTCAGTGTCACCGGCAGGTCCCCGTCCGTTACAAAATTTACGTAAGCCGCGCGGTCCTCGCAGCCGGCGAGTTCTTCCGCCCCCTTCGTTACGTCGCCCCCTACACACGAACGAGATAAATAATCCGCACTATTATTTTTACTGCTGATATACTCGATGGTATAGTTATAAGCGGACAGAAAAATAGCGTATCTTTGTAACCGGTTGGCGGATACTTCCGGAATGCCTTTGTGAGGTCCGAATATAGCCAAAAGCGGTTTGTGGTCCGTACGTAACACGAAAGGTTTCGATCTGCCGTACAGATACTGGTGAAACCGTTTTATGCCAAAAATTATCGCAGTTGCTTCCTTTTGAATTTGAGCATAATTTTTTTCCGCTGACGAAAGCGTCCGGGAAGCGTATGATACTGGTCTTTCTAACCCTTCGTTGTTGATTTGCGATAATACGGCTCCCAGCCCCGTGGGTGATGCGTCGACTGTTAATATTAACTTCGCATTCGGGTCAAAATGTGCTAAAGTCTTATCAGATGCTAAAATATTTTTTATTTTTAAAAATGCGTCCTCGTGAATTCTATTCCATTCCCACTTAGTATTTTTATTTAATAAATTATATAATGGATTTAATATGGATGACGCGTCCGGCACAAAATTCCTGTAATAATTAGTGAGACCTAAGAACGACTGCAATTGTGATACATTTGTTGGCTGTTGAGCTTGCAAAATAGCTTTGGTTTTATCAGGCGACTTCCTAACTCCGTGTCTATCGATAATATGACCAAGATATGAAACCTCATCTTTAAAAAATTCACATTTATTCAATTGTACCGTTAATCCCGCCTCATTTAACTTTTGTAACACAGTAATTAATCTTTGCTTGTGTTCATTTTTATTTGCCCCTGTTATAAGTATATCGTCGAGCAGGAAGATAATCCCATCGATACCTGAAAGTAGGCATTCCATGGCGCGCTGAAAAATGGCCGGTGCGCTGGACAACCCAAACACTAATCGAGTGAAGTTAAACAAACCGCGGTGTGTGTTAATGCAGGTTAGTTTTTGAGATTCTTCGTTTAATATAAATTGATTATATGCCATAGATAAATCTATTTTGCTAAACTGTACGCCCCCGTGTAATCTCGCTAACAAATCATTTACGGTCGGCAAGGGATACTGGTCGACTACTAACTGTTTGTTGATTGTAACGGAATAATCAGCGCACAGTCTAATACTGCCGTCTTTTTTTAAAACAGGCACCACAGGTGACGCGTAATCCGAGTGTTCAACCGGCTTAATTATACCTAATGATAGTAATCGGTCGAGTTCCTTATCTATTTTTTCCTTCAGCGCGTACGGTACTGGTCTGGCTTTAAAAAAAATTGGGTTGCTATCCGATTTTAACCGTAAATCGATTTTATACTTATTAAATGATCCTAGGTTGCCTGAAAAAACTTTGGGAAACATATTAAAGAGCTCGTTATCTAAGTTGACAACGGACTCGCCGTTTGACTGCGGCTTGTCGAGTACGGCGTGCACCTGCGACGATCCCGGCGCAAGTTCAAGGTCGAACTTATGTATAAAATCTCGACCTAGCAACGGCGGCCCATCACCGCGAACTACATACACGTTTAATGTATGGGTGCGCCCCAGGTATACAATAGGAGATGACACTACGCCAATCGTCTCAATCGTTTCCCCCGTATAACTATACAATTTTTTGCTAGTGCGTAACAATGGCAACTTTTTAAAATTTGACTTATATGTTTTTTCCGATATAACACTTACTGCCGACCCGCTATCTATCTCGAACTCTAAAGATAGACCACCGATCCTTACACGCTCTGTCATTGGCTTCCCCGTTACACACCGGATATTATAAAAACACTCACCATCGTCGTCCCCGTCGTCCACAGTACCCTCCTCCACGTACTTCACTTTACCTCCATTGGAACATATTTTTTGTAAATGACCCTTAACACCGCACTTCTTACACTTGTAATTTTTAAAACGGCATTGATTAGCCTTATGGTTATTATGTCCACACACACTGCACTTATCCTTCTTGATGTTGTATACGCCTTCCGGGCCCGTTGCTCCGTTGCCGAACGCGTTCGGCCCCGGTCCCGCCAACGATGACGCCTGGCGCGCACAGCGCACGCTCTCCGCCAAGTCGATGGCTTTCGCGAAGGTCAGCTCCCGCTGGTCCTGCACGAACAGCTTGTCCCGCTCACGTCCTGCCGCCATGCCCATTATAAATTTATCTAGCAAGGCCTCCTCCAAGTTCTTGAACTCACAGTGAGTCGCCAAACCTCTAATCCTTGCCGCCCATTGAGTGTGCGTCTCTCCTGGTCTTTGCGTTGCCGAATAAAAAATAGATTTTTCAGCAAACCCGAACCTTTTAGGTGTAAAATGGTCGTCGAGAAGCTTCAATATCGCCTCGTATTCCAATTCTTCCACCTTGTTCGGTAACGCCAGGTCACTTGCGAGTTTGAACGTTTGTTCACATAATGACGTTAACAATATCGCCCTTCGTTTGACCGCCGCTTTGTCCGTTACCGAAGCAATATCGTTAGCGATGAACCATTGATTCAATCGCGACTTGAAACTATTCCAGTCTTGCGATAGGTGATCAAACGTAGAAAGAACTCCAAACGTCGCCCCTGTAGCCATCGTACTAAGATGTGAGTCCGAATGTCGCCACTTGTTGTGTACCTACTACGGAGCGAGGAGGAAGAGCGCGTGAATCAAAGTCGCTAGTCAGTAGCACACTCGTTTATTTCGCGAGAAGCAAATAACAAAATGGCGGCGCGGCGGCGCAGCGCTCGCGCACGTAGGTACATATACAACAAGATTGTACCGGAATATTGGGAAAATATTATCTTCACGTTTATTAAAAGCTTTATGCTCAATAAAAGGCACGAATTCATAACATCCATGGCTTTATGAGTGGAAAAATAAAGACTTATATTTTAATAAAATCAAACCGCGAGAGAATCGCGGTTTACGGACAAAATTTTACGGCAAATCTTCTGAGTGTATTGAAACATTCAAATCCGACTTATAAAAACATAGAAGGATTTTGACGACGTGTGTGTGCGTATGTGTGTAAACAAAGCGGGAG
Organism: Hesperia comma; assembly: GCA_905404135.1. Classification (NCBI taxonomy): domain Eukaryota; kingdom Metazoa; phylum Arthropoda; class Insecta; order Lepidoptera; family Hesperiidae; genus Hesperia; species Hesperia comma. Next base: position 3,781,080 of record FR990021.1, on the reverse strand, counting down.
AAATCAGTGTGTGTGTAAAACGATAAACGCAGGTAGGTATTTTATTTACAAACATTTACACTTATATTATGTTCAGTGCTTGAGTTTCAGGTTTTATTGTGATCGTAAAACAATAGCTTTCTCCAGATCTCCATCCTCAATGATTATCAAGTTAACTGATCTCACGTAGAACATAACAAACTGACTTACAGATTGAACCGTTCCACTACAATAACTTGGCGCCAAAGCACATAATATTACCGGAACTACCCTCATAAAATAAATTTTTTAAAGTAACAAATAACATCAAAATGATCGCTAAAATATCTATTTACTTTATTTGGAACCTCACGAAGTCCCTCATAAAATAACTTTTATGATAAAAGGTTTCATACGTATGTTTCATTTTATCACGTATTAAATCTTGTTCTGGCACGCAGAAATTGTCCTAAACGATCTACTTTATACTTTTGAGTATTTGTGTTAAAAGCAATAAACATGCTGGCAAAATAACATGGCTAAAGGAGATGTTTCAAAATGTATGGAGCCCCGGCCACGACTTTGTACACCATACTCAAAAATGGAGAAACACAATTAAAACAGTTTTCAATCATCCAATTCTTTTAAATTGCTTTAGTTTGGTGGTACAACACAAAAATGTACACGTAAAATTGCAACACAAAAAGTAAAATCCGTCATGGCGGTAAGCTGTCATCACATGTCACGTTGGTTGATTTGATTGAAGTTTGACATATGTACCTACATTTCTGTCATGTTGAGGTGACAGTAGACAGTTCGTGATCTATGATCAATGACAAATTGGCAAGACGCCATGTTGAAACGTGATAAAAGTGAATGATAAATACAATTTTTGTACCAGAAAAGTATGCATTTAAGCAGTTTATCTTTATTTTTCTCGAATTCCATGGATTTTTCTCGATTTTTCGAGGTACTGTACATATTGTGGGCCGGATTTGAAACATCTCCTTTGGCCGTATTAGGAACATTGTATTCAAGCAGTAAGTTATAATTAAATAACGTTTTCTTCGCCGTTTATACTCTGCATCATAAATACCATCATAAAAATAGAATCAAAAAATTGACGTTCATAAGTGAATTTGTAAATTCCTAGATGAAATAAACAGTTTGACTTTGACTTTACCTTCGCGATGTGTGTAGGTAAGTAGGTACAACAATGATACCTACTGATATGAGTGATGAGTTTGAGTCTAGCTGTTTAACAGTTTGATGGTAGATTCTTATTTCATTCTTTCTTGTCCGACCGACAACGCGTCCATAATGCTGTTGGTATTTATGATGTCCATGGCCGACGGTGACCACTTACCACCACGTTAATTATAATCCAGTTCATTCGAATCATACTTTTTTATTGAATTGGAATTGTAAACGAGCTGGCAACACTACCCTTCCGCTGCCGCCCATTATAATTGTGATCGACACAACAAGACTCTACAGTCTGATACATGTCATAGATGCGTTGCTATCCTTGAGGACTGACATGGTCATCAAAAAACGTGTATAATCCTATCCAGAACGCAATTATTATTCTGGTTTTATGGGTTTCTATGCTATAATTAATTATCTTACAGAAAAAAAAACGAAAAAAATAAACAACAATTCTTACAGTGTCAGCTGTGAACTTAAAAATTTTAAAATAAAAAAAAAACTAAAACACTAACATCTATACTAATATTATAAAGCTGAAGAGTTTGTTTGGTTGAACGCACTAATCTCAGGAACTACTGGTTCGAATTGAAAAATTTTTTTTGTGTTGAATAGACCTTTTATCGAGGAAGGCTTTAGGCTATATACCTAACATCACGCTGCAACAATTAGGAGCGAAGAAATAATGGAAAATGTGGAAAAAACGGGGAAAATTATTCATTCTCGAGGGCTTTCGTTGCATGCGTTGCGAAAACGATTCAAGATACCAAAAATATATGTATGAAAGAATTATTCCTCTTGAAATGATCTAAAAAAATGTCCACGACAGTATATGTCTATCTTTTAAGATTAACACACTAGAACCGTTTTTATGGTAATCAAATTTGGTCGAACCCACTGCCATACCAAACTTGCCGCGTTTCTAAGTTTAATCTGAATTAATCTTGCTGTGATCCTTTGTTACTTTGCTTTTATTTTGTCCTAAGCTTTATTTCTAAGTTTAATTTAATTTAACCTGAATTAATTTTGGTGATAGTTTATTATCTTCCCGAAATTCCTACGGGAGCGGGACCTACGCGGTTGATACTTACGGGTCCCGAAGCGAAGCGAGGGCGGTTCGCTAGTAATAGGATAAACTGAAGAGTAGAGCACTGAAATTTTAAGAGGCTAATTACTTAGAGGTGGCCAGTTACATCTGAGTTTCCCCTATGTAGCTTTTTTAAATATTTGAAATATATGCATTGTACCCACTCTTACAGTTTAGTGCTCATTAAACATTAGGTATTACATTAATTTCCTGTTAGCCCCATTTAACGTTTTACGTAAACAAAGGCTCCAATTGTGCTAGGAGGGGCAAATGCAATAATAGTAAAAAGCCTCTACCGGCCAGGTGTGTCTTTATTGTCTTGTTCTACATAGTTTTCTCATCGTTACTGTTGGGTTACTTGCATGGCTTACTATATTTGCATAGTCGGCAACCATTTCAAGAAACAAATTACAACAGTCAAGGATATACGTAAACATATTATAAAAGTCTAATTAAACTAATTAAAGTTATCTAAACGTGAACAGAGAAAAGTATTAGTTATCGTAATTATTATCGTAATAGATCGCTTATAATGATTTTTAGAATTTTTGTCTGCTTTTGCGTGTAGGAATGTTCTTATAAGTTTGTCTATGCGTTTCTGTAACACGCACACTCTATAAAACCTTTTCCTTAGACATTCCTCCAAAGATACTGTATATTCGGAATATGCCACTTGCCTTCAACCCATCAATGGCCTACTACTAAGCTCAGGTTTCTTTCTCCGCATAACTGAGGAGGCCAAGATTACACTCCACTACGCTACGCCAGTGTGCATTGTGAAAGGTCAAGTCAGAAGATCTCCAACATAACTAACCGATTGCTCTCTAATGTAAAAACCGGGACTTTACGTGTTCTTCAAAGTACGGGAGCGCTCAAGATTTTTTTTTCACTAGCGGTCTCTCATCAAACTATAGACCGCAACCTCTTAAATCGATTGACCATTTAGGATCAAAGCAAACTGGGATATGGCGCTTTATACGCCACACAACATTTAGTTTAATAAATAATTAGAAGCACAACATAAGACCTACCCTCGGATGTAAATGACCTAAGTTCACGCTATCCTGCTCACACTCGGATCTAGCGTAATTTATCAATCCTTAACGAGTACGATCCACAGACGTATATCAACCGTACATGCTGACGACCCTTGAGAGAACAATAAAGAACAACCCTTCTTTCGGCGACTCCACGCCGGGTAATAAGGGCCAAAACAAACACGCACGCTGTGCCTTCGAATCGCATTACTCGTACTTTTATTAAGTACATTAGGAGCTCCCCACTCTTATTGCTCTCATCTCGGTCCATTCCGTTTACCTTGTTAGAGTGCCAGCGAAATTAGCAAGCTGTGATAACGTTAGTTTAAGCCCGTGAAAATCGATCTTCACCTAATCTATCTGATAATCAAATGAGACCTATTTAAGATGAAATATTTTTGACTTTTAAACACGCCCATGATATCTTACCTATTGAAAAGTGTTCATATTTAATTAAGTTTAAATTAATTAATTTAAATCATTTTTTCATTACCTTCACCGATTTGATAATCAAACTTTATTCTCCACAGATAGGTTTTTAACATAGAGAGTTAGCTTTAATAGGCTATCAAGCTATTATTTGATAGATAGTGAGAACTGCGTCCAAACTTGTTGCAAAGTAGGTAAAGCTAAAATGTCTAAACGTGCGGACACGAAAATCGATTTTGCTTTATCTTTTGCGAAGTGAGTATTAGGTATCTTCCTGAGATCTTATCCGAAAAAACTTTATCAAGTACATTCAATTTCTACTCGTATTTTAGCATACCTACGTTGGCATAATGTAACGACCTCAGTGTGTAAAATAAAATCTTAAAGGAGTATAAAACATCTCCAAGGACATTTTAAGCAGTATTTCTGAATGTGTATTCATTTTTATCCAAGATTGCGTTGTAAACGCCAAGCGTACAATATTTGGGTGAGATTAGATTGTATGACATGAGCTTTTGGTAAAAATTACGATTTATGAGGTTTTTACGCGCTACCGTAACTACCTACCTGCAGTACGGTCGAAATACGAGTAAATTTCGTATAAAATGGTTTCTTTTCCATAGTGTAATATTACTTAGACTTTTAAAATATTTGTCTATTGCGTCGTCAATAAGAAGTGCGACAATATGGAAGTTTTAAGTAGGAGAAACTGAGGTGTAATTGGCCACATGAAATTTAGTTGCTTTTAATAACAAAAATGAATTTATATGATAGCTAGATAATAACGTGATTCTGTAAACTTCTTGTCGTAGCGTATCTATCGTATAATTCTTATTTTAGCATTGAAATTTCAAGTGACCGATCTAAACAATGACTAATTACTCCTCAGCTCACCCTAGCCAAAACTTCGATGGACATTAAGTAACAAAGTAAATAATAAGTGAGATATCGAATCGCGGGCTGTCTTTATAGATATATATTTTTTTTATTTTCGTGTCCAAAACATCCCCAATCGACGATGAATCAAGAATGTACCTACTGTATTTTGAACCGCACGTATTCATACGAAACGCTATAAGCTTTTGCGTGTAACACTGACATTGACGAGTGCGTGGGGAGAAAATTTTCAGAAATAATACAAATGCCAAGATAAATAACATATTGATTTCGTGGTAAAGTTATTAGTGACATACAAGGAAAAATCAGTAGATATTGGGTACATATCGCTGATAAAATGCCCGTACCAAGGATGTATGTATCTCTTTTAGATTGCAATCTTTAAAAAATGAAAAAATAGTGATACCTAATTTAATTAAACTTGTTCATAATAATAATATTTGACTTTGCATAATTATAAAAAACATTTAATGTGTATTTGAGAGAAATCTGCAATTCCCATATATGGCCATATTTTACGGCCATATCTATTATGTTGTAATGCCGTCGATTTCATGATCTTGCGATTTGAATGTCATAGATTCCATCTAATGAACCTTCGATTATAAGCGTTCGATGTGGTGAACCATCGATGTAGGCAATACATTTTCGTTGTAATGAAAATTCGACCAAATGAATCATCGACGTAACGTGTTCGATATCATGAACTTCGATGTAGTGGCATTCGATATGTCGTATGGGACCCACCGAAAAGTATATCCGTGTCCAAAAATCTTGAAAAAAACTAGTATTTATCACACACTTACTTACATCTCATACACATAAATTATACACACTCTGATATACCACGTATTTTCTAATGTCACACCTGCAAGATTACGAGTGTTTAACTTGTATTATTTGTTACGTCTCGCTGACACCTTTATCCTTTATGATTGTAGGTACGCTTTGTGTATTTTTTAGATTACTGAAAGGCGCATTTAGCATTGTTCATTTAGAAACTCTAAATCGCTTTTCTTTGAAAGACGTTCTTAAAACATTTTTATGTATCTTTGTGAAGTGTTTTACATTTAAATATCAAGATCTGGGTGGAAAGTGAATCCTAACGTCCAAAGGATCTTAATAAGTCATGACCGATATGTTGCCGGCCATAAAAGACCGAAGATAAAAGAAAAAAAGAAAGAAATAAATTACTGGGTCGGAAGCCTTCCGCTAACGAGTTTTTGGCGGCTGCCAAGCAAGAGGGAGTAGGTAGCTCGTTATGCAACCTTAATGAAAAGATGAAAATATTAATGATTGACGCATATTATTATTAAGTAAAATAATAATATTGGATTAAACCCATTAATAGCTCACTATTAAGTATTATAGTCTTATAACTAACAGAGCAGATGTAGACCATACTCAGCCACTCTGCTACGGTGCTACGAGTTGTACTCAAGTGTCAAAAATGTTTAGCCCATACGAAGGCCTTCAACATAATTTAAGTGGACAACATTATGTGCCCTCTATTGCATGTAACCGCCCTAAGAAAAGTATGCTTAACTAGGCCGTTTAATAATTTTGGGATTCGTTTATGACTGGTATTCGTTCGGAATAGAATTTCACTGGGATAATAAACTAATACCAGTGGTATTAGTTTTTTGGTATTAGATCGAAATAGGTCCGATATTTAGAATCAACGCAACCAGCGTAAGAGTACTTCAGATGAGGTAATATTTAATATAAATAATATAATCCCTATAACCAGGCAGGACCGGCCTCCTTTGCCTCGTCCAGCATCAGACTGGTGTTAGTTTCGAGGCCGCCACATTACAACCAATAACCATATTTCTAATTACAAAAGCACTTCATACACCTTATCACCTCAGTTCTCAAGTACCGCAACAAATACATAATTTAATATTGTCACTGTAAAGCTCTTTACAACCGATATTAATCCTAGCAGCACATATTAATCTCCCTTGGATTACGTCACACCCCATATTGGATTATAAGAGCCTCATAAATTACAAGCTGAAGTTTGTAATTAATTGAATACGATAAAAACGTCTTCGTTCGGTAATAGAATGGTTTGATTTGGGGCTTAGGTTGTGGGGAGTAGGAATTGGGAGGTTTTTACCCCAACTATTGGTCGACTTCTCTAGTTGCGATAGTTCTCAAATTCAATTTATCGATGTCTAGTTTTTACCTCCATAACTCATACTTATATTAGTATAATATTACCGATACCAACTGTTACAAGTTCTACATCCGGCGCTCCGATATACCCCAAAATTAATTTATTAGTTACGATAGTTACCTGTGTGTAATGATTAAACTAGCGGCACGCTATGATGGCCGGTTTGACGTTTGTCCGCTCATGAAGTTCCGTATTAATTGATAACGACTTTGAAGGAAATAATTGTATTACTTTATTGACGATAGTGATGTGCAGAGATTCATAAATTTTATCGAATGTAGTTTTAGGTTTAGGACTCAAAATTTATTTATTAAATTGATTTCTAAAATGTATACAAGTGTAGAAAAATCAGTTTGCACCATTTAAGGGGTGAATGTACTTGTGAATATGAACAATTTTCACTATGTGGACAAACCTCTGAAATCGCAAAAAAATATCAGCTGTTTCATACAAAAGGTAAAATTTTTATTTTTATATGATATATACCACAACTCGGCATTTGGTTTTCTAAATTGAAAATTTTTAAACCTCAATGTTGTGTAGCCTCCCTGAACCATCTATTATAATTATGGACAACGCCCCATACCACTCGATGCAAATTGACAAGCCACCTGCCCAATCCCAAAAGAAAGCTGATATCGTCGCATGGCTTCGTAAAAATGGCGTAGATGCAAACATGAATATGTTAAAAGCGGAATTAGTACGTCTTTTAAAAGAAAACAAACCAACCAAGATCCGATACGTCATTGACGAAATAGCATTAGAACATGGGCACAGAGTTATACGGTTACCGCCTTACCATTGTGAGTATAATGCGATTGAGTTGGTGTGGGCTCAAATTAAGGGATATGCTGCAAGACACAATACAGAACCCCCATTTACCACAAAAAAAATGCTAAAATTATTAGAAGAAGCTTGTGAACATGTGACTAAAGGAGACTGGGAAAAGGTTGTGAATAGAACTGTTAAATTAATAAGGGAAGATTATGAAAGAGATGTGAAAATAGATAATATTATAGAAAACGAACATATAATTATTAATGTAGGTGATGATAGCAGTGACGACAGTGAAAATAGTAGTATGGACGAATCTGATTAATTATGGCCTTTTGTGGCACCTTTTTTGGTATCTTTTGTATTCATATGTTTCTTGTGTGCATATAAAGTATGTATATTCATTTTCATTCAAATATTCAGTTCGTTCAAATAAATTAAATAAACATTTACATTTTTGTTTTATTAAACCTATTTAATCAGGTACAAAAACAAAACTTAATTGTTTTTTGTTCGAGAATAAATTGACATTCCACATCACTGTTGTAATGTGTCAAACCGGCCATCATAGCGTGCCGCTAGTTTAATGACTTCAGATTATAATAATATAGAATTAATAGAATTATTGTTTGAGATTGTTTAAGTGTTAATGACTTGCGATTTCCATAGGTAATAATTTTATATATGCGAAAATAATTCCATCCGTTCGTCTATCTGTCTACTTGCTACTTTCTCACGCTTAGTCCAATTTAGATTAAATTTTTCATGTTTATAGTATACGACCCTGAAACATAACAAATATTTTTTCTTAAGGAATTGAAAAAGGTGAAAAACGTTTGTATATATGTTACCGTTAAAATGCATAATAAGCTAATGTGCACATTGAAAAAAAAAATTGAAAAAATATTTAATTCACAAAAACATGGTACATAGTAACACAGCCACTAGCTCCCACACTAGGATTCCCTGTGTTGTGGGACACTAGGATTATCTAGTATTAACTAGGTAATCTGCAGATACACTGATACGATACGTTAAAGTGTAAAAAAATATCTTATTTGCACTTTACCCAGTTAGTCTGCACAGTAACGGATGGTACATCGTTAAATTGCGGAAGACTGGCTACCTGAGTACCAATTTGTGTTGATGTCGTGGCCACATCGTAGATTTGCTCACATCATAAAATGATCAATCTGGCCAATCGATTGAGATTTGGGCGAATCGTAAAAACGCGGAAAATAGGGCATAACTTCGAACAGTGACGTCTCCGGCGCTGCGGAAGGTGCAGCCCCTTCGCCCTTGCGTAACAAAGCACAGACACCCACGTCTACGTTTTGTTACAGCGGGCGGGGGCTGCCCTCCCTCCGCGCCTCCGGGTTCTAAAAAACACTCTAGGGGTAGGGCATACAAGACTACGTGGAGTAGGGGTAGGCTAATTCGGTTCTGTAACCAATTCGACCTACCTTACCTACCTTGAAGAATTTGACTGAGTAGTAATGGAAATGAGTATTCATTGTTTTATATCCAAAATCAACTCAATTTTTAAGTTTCCGTTCAATGTTACTCGTTTTTAACAATTGACGTTCAAACAAGAACCTATTTTATAGACTTTACCGTATGCATGGTCGTTAGTCTGCAGATTAGCTAGGAAGTCTGCAAATTAACTAGTTAATGTATGAACTCAATTATAGTTTTTCCACTTTAACTGACTCAGCCAGATAATCTGCAGAATACCTTGTTAATCTGCATTCTAGCTGATTTACGCAAATTAACGGTAACATATAAAACTCTTGTAAATTGTAAAAATGTAATATAAAACCCTTGTAAATTGTAAAAATTAGGCTTTGATCTGAACTCAGACAGGACACCACATGCCCGGGATGTTCTCTTGGCGTAATTCAAACAGCATTTTGTCATTTCCCGTTTTCAAAGCGGGTGAAGCCGCAGAAAAACACGAATAGTTCTTAAGTTCCTAACTGCACTAAGTTCCTAATCAGAACTAAATTAATCCAATCAACGCGGGATGCTGAGTATATTTTTCAAGTGTAGGTATACATTCCCTATAGGGAAGATTGTGTATTTTTGCTGGCGAAAGTATAATCCAGCAATTTGCACTTCGTTCGAGTCACGAACCGAGAACGATTTATGTTCGGATATATTGATATACTTGTGTATCACCTACGTGACAAAATCCGCTAACGATCACGTTACATTTTGTAGCTTGCCTTTCGTTCAGTTTAACCAAAAATAAGTATTATCTTATCAATATTGCAACCGATCGTCCTAAAATCAGCGGCTGTTGATTTGCTTCTAGGGAGGGTCCGGGTTCAAATTCAAGAGCACACAGGTTATTTGCATTTTTAGCATTTAAATAACATTCGTTAAAACGGTGACGAAAAACATCATAAGACAATGTTCATACCAGAGTGTTCGCAAAATTCAAAGGTGTAAGCTCTGCTAATTCCCACTAGCGTGATAAACTATGGCATTTATAACTGTGGCGTTCATAATAATTGTATTTCTATAATATTGTAATAAGTGTGGCAACACCGACACACCGTAGTAGATATTAGTGTGACAACACTGATCTCTCTCTCGCCTGTTCGCCGCGACACGGAACGGTCGCTCCCAAAATTGTAAATTGTGAATTGAAAAGTCTTGCTAATATACACAGTGAATTAAGAAGTCCGTCTTTAATTGAACACGAGGGACGTCGGTAGACGTGCCTCACATCAGTGAACATTCCCCAAATTGGTGACCTACGACGATTTTGCTGTGTTCGCGTGTTTTCGCCGGTCGGCGGCATCAAAGGATTTCACCGCCGGCGTGCTCAGCGAACATCACGGACTATTCTCCAGCACTTCGCGTGAAGATCTGCGTTGTAAACGCCCTTTTGCACGACCCTCGACCTGGCCGGCTACCTTCTAGCTGCCGAGACCGGTCGCAAAAACGCGCGCGCGCATGTCGGCGCCATCAAAGAAAAATCTACGTCGTACGTGTATTTTCGCCTGCAAAGTGCTAATTCGCATTGTGTACAAAGACTAAAAGTGCAAATAAGTGGTGTGTCAGTGAAAGTGATATCATACGCATCATCATTTACATGTGTTTTTCGCCATTTCGGTCGTGTCGAAACTTGTAGGTAGTGTAGGTACAGTCGCCATATTTTTTTCGCTACGGCCTCGTGTTGCACTACTACCAGCGCCTCTAGCGAATTTCCTGCGAACTACAAACTACTTCGGCTACTTCCGTCCGTCCGACCGAGCCAGACAACACCGCTGCGCGAGCGCCACCTGCTGTCACACCTTTTCAACACAGCGACAGTGTTGACAGGTGACACGGAGACAGTTGACAGGTGGCACTGAAACTGTTGACAGGTGACAACGTCTGTTTGACGCAAACTGCCAGGTGACATCGGACATTGATGTGATTGAACTTTTTCGTTATTATTAAACTTTTTACAACCTACTAGCTTAATTTATGGGATTATTATCTAAGTTTTGCCATTTCAATTGTTTAATCAGTGTGTTTACTCTTTTATGTCTGTTGTACTGTTTCTGTTTACTTTTGTTTGTACATATTATTTTATTTTGACTGTCGTAATTACGATACAATCGTTTTTAACTTTGTGTACATAAATTGTGAATAATGGCAGAATCTTTAGAAGCAGTTTTAGCTAGGTTGGAAGCCCTTGAATCTGAGAACGCCAGATTAAGTGAGGAGTTAGCAAACAGAAATAGCAAATCTTCCATTTGTACCGTGAAAGCAAAACTTGCACCATTTTGGCAGGAACGGCCTGCTGCCTGGTTTGCTCACGTAGAATCACAATTTGCACTATCTGGTATCAAACTTGACGAAACGAAATATAATTACATTGTCTCACAGATTGATTCTCGTCTGTCACAGGATCTAGAGGATTTAGTTGTCAACCCTCCTCCAAAAGGTGAAAGGTACGAGTGGATCAAGGCTGAGATGATCCGAAGATTTTCCACCTCCGACTCACTCCGTCTGCGGCAGCTGATATCTGGTGAGGAATTAGGTGATCGCAAGCCGTCCCAGTTCCTCAGGCACCTGAAACTATTAGCAGGTAAAACTTTTGACACTGAGCAAAATAACAGCATCCTGAGGGAACTATTTTTGCAGCGGCTACCTAAAAATGTCCAAGCAATTTTGGCCACCCAAGGTGATCTCACTTTGGACAAAATTGCTGAATTAGCGGACAGGATTTTAGAAACGAATCCAGCCTCCGTCCATCTCCATGCCGTATCCAGCACACCTTCAAACCCCCCGGACCTGGCCACACTTGCCAAACAGCTGCAAGATCTCACATTGCAGGTAGCATCTTTATCTCGAAACTCGAGGATGCCTAGATCCAGGTCACGGTCATCCAAGGTCTCCCCTAGGTCAAGGACCACCACACCAACTGCAAGGCTTTGCTGGTATCACAAAAAGTTCGGCGAAAAAGCCACAAAATGCAATAAACCTTGTAGTTGGTCGGGAAAAGTGACCAGCAGTCAGTAGTAGCGGCAGCTGACTGCCAATCTAACAGTAGCCGCTTGTTCGTGGTCGACAAAGAGACCAAAGTTTCTTTCCTGCTGGACACAGGCTCGGACTTATGTTGCTTCCCCAAGAAGCTCCTTGGCAAGCAACCCCAGTCCATCGACTTCAGCCTGTCCGCTGCCAATGGTAGCTCAATTAAAACTTATGGCTGCCGTGAACTTAGTTTAAATTTTGGTCTGCGTCGAGAATTCAAGTGGAACTTTGTTATTGCCGATGTAGATACAGCCATTATCGGTGCAGATTTCTTGGCTTATTACAATCTACTACCGGATTGTAGAAACAAGCTTTTGAGGTGTGGAGTAACTGGACTTACCATTCCAGCCTTCATATCCCGGTTTAGCCAGCCAAGTGTTAAGACAGTAAATATAGATGGCTCACCATTTTACAAAATCCTCTCTGAATTTCCAGCGATCACGAGATTTCCTGGGATTCAGCGCGTCGTGAAGCATAACACCGTGCATTTCATCACAACAACCGACGGTCCTCCCGTCGCATCGCGGCCGCGTCGTCTCGCGCCCGACAAGCTGCGCGCTGCAGAGAAGGAGTTTGCCGAAATGCTCCGGGCCGGCACCGCCCGCCCCTCCAAGAGTCCGTGGTCATCTCCACTGCACTTGGCACCGAAGGCTGACGCATCGTGGCGACCGTGCGGTGATTACCGCGCGCTGAACGCTCGGACCATACCGGACCGCTACCCGGTGCGCCATATCGGAGACCTCTCCAACCGCCTCGCTGGATGTACGGTATTTAGCAAACTCGATTTAGTTAAGGCATATCAACAGATCCCCATTGCGGAAAATGACATCTGCAAAACAGCTATAATTACGCCATTCGGACTGTTCGAGTTTCCTTTCATGAGTTTCGGTTTGCGCAATGCTGGACAGACATTCCAGCGCTTCATGGATGAAGTCCTCCATGGTTTGGATTTTTGTTTCCCGTATGTGGATGATATTCTCATCTTCTCCACCAACGAGGAACAACACGTGGAACACCTGCGTACTGTATTCAAGCGCTTGGATTCGTACGGCATAGTGTTGAACCCATCCAAATGCACACTTGGAGTTAAAGAGATTGTCTTTCTCGGTTACAGAGTGTCCAAGGAAGGCATCCGGCCTCCAGAAGAGAAAATCGCTGCTCTGCGCGATTTTCCTCTGCCCAAGACTGCACAAGGCCTGCGAAGATTCCTGGGCATGATGAACTATTACCGGCAGTTCCTCCCAAACGCGGCGGAATCACAAGCCCCGCTGATAGACTTCCTCACGGCTACCAAACTCAAAGGCAACAAACCCATGCCTTGGACTCCAGAACTAGAGCGCTCCTTCCACGCCTGCAAGGATAGCCTGACAAAGGCCACCTTACTGACACATCCTGTACCAAATGCTCCACTTGCACTGTACACAGATGCGTCTGGCATACAGGTAGGTGCGCACTTACAACAGAAAACCGACCAAGGCTGGCAACCTATAGAGTTTTTTAGCCGGAAACTGACTGCGAGTCAATCTCAGTGGCCCGCTTATTACAGGGAATTGCTGGCGGTTTATCTGGCAGTGCAACATTTCCGTCATATATTAGAGGCACAACATGCCACGATATATACGGATCATAAACCTCTCCTACACGCTTTCACGCAGCGCAGAGAGAAACTTCCACCTGCCCAACTAAACCAGCTCACATTCATCTCACAATTTACGACCGATATACGACATGTCAAAGGCGAAGACAACGTCGTCGCCGATACCATGTCGCGTATCGAAGCCGTCGCTCTCGTCGATGACTATTCTGCCCTAGCCCGAGCTCAGGAGGCAGACGACGAGCTAAAGACAGTCCTTACCAGTTCATCATTAAAAGTTGAACCAACATTAATTCCAGGAACCAGTATCACCATCCTGTGCGACGTGTCGACTGGCAAGCCGAGACCCTACTTGCCGCTGCAGCTCCGCCGACCGGCGTTCGAGCGCCTGCACGGCCTGAGTCATCCCGGCGCACGCGCATCCGCCCGCCTCGTCGCCGCACGCTACGTGTGGCCCGGCGTCGACAAGGACTGCCGCGCCTGGGCACGCTCTTGCCTATCCTGCCAGCGTAATAAGGTAACGCGTCACGCTTCTACGCCGCTCGGGAACTTCGTCACACCTTCGACACGGTTCAGGCATGTCCATTTAGACATCATCGGACCCATGCCTGTGTCGAATGGCTTCACCTATTGCCTTACGGCAATTGACCGATTTTCCCGGTGGCCCGAAGCGTGGCCCATGACCTCTATTACTGCTGAAGAAGTCGCCGACACTTTTCTAAATGGTTGGATCGCCCGCTTTGGTGTGCCTGTTACTGTAACCACTGACCAAGGTCGTCAATTTGAGTCGAACCTATTTCGACGACTCATGGACATAGGCGCGACCAACCGTAACAGGACCACTGGTTACCATCCACAAGCGAATGGCATGATAGAGCGCTTCCATCGCCAACTGAAAGCTGCCATAATGTGTCACAACGACTCCTGGCACAGAGCACTTCCTCTCGTCCTCCTAGGCATTCGATCCGCCCTAAAAGAGGACCTAAAATGCTCTTCAGCCGAGCTCGTATACGGCGAACCGCTGCGTTTACCTGGTGAACTCCTCGTGACCAGCCCTCCCCGCCCCAACGAGATCGATGACCTCGTGGCACAGCTGCGTGTGAAGATGGCAGATCTTCGCCCAACTCCTGCTTCTCGCCACTCCAAACCAGGTACATTCGTTTTTAAAGACCTTTCAGCAGCAACCCATGCATTTTTACGCGACGATACAGTCCGTCGCCCACTCCAACCACCCTATCTAGGACCGTTCCAAATTTTGGGACACTCCAGAGACGGTAAGACTCTAACTCTTAACTTCAAGGGAAAAAACACCGTAGTGAGCGTCGACCGCGTAAAACCCGCATTTGTAAGCGCCGATGAGACACACTCCACCACACTTACACACATCTCCCCTCAGCTACCAGACATGCAGAATACCCAACATCAACCACAGCAATCCACCACACGATCTGGACGTCAGGTCAGGTTCAAGGCTTCCAACGATTATTGTTATTATTAACTAGCGTTGTTTATTTTTTTTTTTTTTTTAATTGTTTGCCTTGTGATATATTTTCTTTTTGAATAGGATTGTTATTTGTTGATTTTTGTTGTTATTTTAGAAGGTATTGTGTATATTGTGTTTATTGCAACTGTGTAGTATTTAAGTTTTTTTTACTTTATTGTACATACCAACTGTTTAGCATATAAGTTTTTCTACTTTATTTTCTCCGTAGGGGGGTGGTTGTGGCGTTCATAATAATTGTATTTCTATAATATTGTAATAAGTGTGGCAACACCGACACACCGTAGTAGATATTAGTGTGGCAACACTGATCTCTCTCTCGCCTGTTCGCCGCGACACGGAACGGTCGCTCCCAAAATTGTAAATTGTGAATTGAAAAGTCTTGCTAATATACACAGTGAATTAAGAAGTCCGTCTTTAATTGAACACGAGGGACGTCGGTAGACGTGCCTCACATCAGTGAACATTCCCAAATAACTTTCCCATAGTTTGCATGTACATTAAATTTGATATGTGCGTCTCAGTTTTTCAACAAGACATTACTACAGCGTTATTGTCTTATTTCTCTCTTTCAGTAATGGCGAAATGTTTATTTTGTCAAAAGTTAACTCACTACAGTTCACAGTGAGTAGTCCTAAAAGAAGAAGCGGAGAAAACCTTCAAAGTAGTGAAAGATTCTCTCCAGGTTAAAATAAAGTTTTTGTGAAACGGAAGTTGCGTAATACGTTTTGGTAAACAGGAAGTTTTGTACCTATTGTGTATACGATTTCTTATCTTTGACCGCCACTGCTAAAGAATTTACAACTGTAACATCAAATTAAAGTAGAGTAGGGTAAAGTAAGGTACGATAGAGCACAGAAGAAAGAAAAAAGTTAAATTTAATGCGTTTTTATTATTATTACGCACACACTATTTTGTCGTTCAGTTTCAGATAGCACTAAAAGCTATAAGCTACTATATTAAACGCAAGTCCAACCCTTTTTGTCTTTAAAATGTTACAAACTTTGTCTAAATAAGTTCTATTAAAACAAGTTTTTAATTAACAGTATGCTATTTTCATCAACTCTTTATATTATTATTGTGCCGACATCACACTCACGTTATATTGTGATGTCCCAAAAAACCTGAATCACGCTTTGTAAGTTTTGTTTACCGCGCGCATATAAAGTTCCTAGACAGACCAAATATGGAACCTCGTCTTGCAGAAGATCCCCTTTGCTGAAACTTATGACTGCGATGTCATGTAATTGATTAAAATACAAGTAGGTTATCTCCTCGTGGGTGATTCCCACTAGTTCAACTGAGTAGTACAACCGTTGAATGACCTCATTATGGAGCACGCGTCTCTTTTCAGAATGAGAAAATTAAGGCTCCAGTCTACCTCGCTGGCCAATTCGGTTTCCTTCACTGTCAGATTCAAACTCCGACACCCCGGATAGCAGACTGAATTCTTAACAACTAGATAATAAAACTAGGTAAATTACCAAACTTTATATCAGCGCAATTTGTGTACCATAAATGAATGTCCTTTTGCCGCTTTTCATGAAATATTCTACTCAAGGCTTATCGTATCTCCTTGACAAACTTTCGCTATAATTGCGATCAGAAAAAGGTCAGACGAGTAGGTACGAGTACAATGAGTGACACAGATTTTCGTCACAAAAGCTATGCAAAGCTTTCCTTACGCTATGCTTTGACTATGAACCTAAAAAATTTCTTATTATAATACATTATGAAATCGTAACGTTAGTTTCGAGTATTTCACAATGTTTTTACAAAACTCACTACTACTGACCCAAATAGTCCAATAATAAATTCTCATATTAACTTAAGTGTGAAGTCGCAAAGCAAAAAATATTCTCTAGTTATTCAGAAGCTTATTTAATTTTCACAAGAAAATTTAATTTTCTAGTGATACCTCATTTGTCAAATTATGATGAAGAATTCAAAAGTTATGCGGGAACATGGCGGGAACTGATGAACATTTCTGAATACGGGCTGAAATTTCTGATCTCCTTTCGACTTTTCCGTAGTCGGAAATTAAATAATTTTAATGATGACACATTAGGTTTCCTTCAGACGAATCTTGATTCGAGACACTAAAATGAAGATTTTCTGTGGAAGTTTAAAAAAGATCTAAATTTAAATAGTGTTAATAACACTTCCGTACGGGACCAACTGCGAGTAACAGCTAGTTTATTATAATTGCAAATAATATAATTTTATCATTTCCGCGGCGCTCAGACAGAATGCTGCGAATGGTTCGACGGCTTATTACAGCTGTTCAGACACGCAATTTATTTTACATATTACGTACCTACATTACGTGGGTTCGGAATAACAGATTGATATAAATACAATATTTAAATACACTCTGTAGATTATAACATCTGGGTATAGCGTCCCGACATCAAAGATCGAGTACCCTTGGAATATTCTTAAAGCAAATTGTTTTTGTTTAGTGTCAAGTGGTTAACTACAGAAGCGCTCACAGCCCGATCTTCATGATCGATCGTAATAAGCAACAGCGAGTGTGGTCGGTAAATGGATTGGTAACCGTCAGAGGCAAAAAATTCAAGAGCCTTTCCGTCCTTCGGGAGGCACGTAAAGGCGTCGATCCCAGTTGTTATCGTTAGGTAGCAGTTTTCAAGAAATGTCATAACCAATTCGCATTGGAGCAGCATGGTGGAGAATGCTGTAGGCCTCGTGATACTCAATGAAAAAGACAGACCAGCCCCCTTATTATGAACTCTTAATTCCAGGCAGTTTACGTTCACAACGTGTGGGTGACAGAGACAGCGCCTTATTACCTGTAAAGCGCTGTCTCTGTCACCCACACGTTGTGAACGTAAACTGTCTGGAATTAAGAGTTCATAATAAGGCCCCAGTGCTCAATAGTGTCCTAAAGTTAGCCACGCTTTGATATAACTCAAAATAACCGTAGCAATTAATGGCATGGAAACGAAAGTGCCAAATAAAAATTGTAAGCGAATGTGAGACAAATAGTTCCTAGTCTAAAAAATTTAAAAAATATTGTTAGGTACGTGTAAGAGCGCGTACTTACGCGCTAAACCTGTTATTGGTACTTATCAATAATAGGTTTCCTTAAACACCTCTCATATACAGACATCTATGATTATCAGTTACAGTATTATTTTTGAAGAGAAGTTTGTAGAGTAATTTGTTCTCGTGTGACTTCTGCGAATATAATCGTAAACAAAATATTAACATAATACATCCGGCGTTTTTGAGACTTATCATGTTTGTCACTTTATATCCGTCTTCTGAATCATTATGTTTTTGTGAAGTTGTAAATATGGTGATGACGTCGTGTTTAAATCCAAGCAGTAGCTTTTTTGTATTATAGTGTTTAAACAGTACTTAAACGTGTACAAGTGTACACATGGGTAAGCTATTTATAAATTATTTGAAATAGGTACTGTGAATCGGCTTCACATATATTATGTATGTATGTATATCACCTTGGGCAATCAAAATATTCAAAATGAAATCACAAGAACAGTAATTATTCTTTTTATTATTTAGTTAAACTTTATTATAGCAAAATATATTTTATGTGACCTATGGGTTACAACTTTTTTAAATTACATTTTATGAACATGTTAAAGTGTCACTACTATTAATGGATAAGTGAATCGAAAAATGCCGAACCCATTTATTCGTTTAGTTTGTGCGAACCAGTGATAATTTGGATTTTTTTTACTCCTAGTGTCTGTTGGGATAGCAACAACTAGGTAATACAGATTCTGCAAAAATCACAAGCATCTATCTATTACAGGGTAGCCCATAACAAAGAGGCGGACGATCTGCCGTGTTTTAGTAATAGGATTTCCTTTTAGCGTAGAACCATAAATAATAGCAATTTAAGAATGTATAGAAAACATTTTGTAAACATAAAAACACCTAGGTACCAGTGGCGATTTCTCTAAGTTGGCGCGTATGGCGCCGCCATCCCGCCATACCATAATTTTTAAGCATTAAATAAAATGTAAAAAATCATATATTTACAACCTAATTATTTAGACCTAAGTACAATAATTACATTTTACGAGCGCTGCGGTCTTCTATCACGAACGCGACTCGCGGCGATTGTCTTCGCGTTCGGTCGGCGCCGAGCGCGGCCGAGGTATGCGCTTCTGCTAGCGCATGCATAGTCCATACAAAGTCGTTGGCCCGCGGCCGCCCGCGCCTCTTCGATCGCTTAGTATCACCATAGTAAAATTATACTGTGGTATCACTGAGTTTGAAACGCGGGTCTGGCGCTGGGAATGGCGCATTACCTAACGAGTTTTCGCATGTTTTTCGTGATAGTGTAGATTTGTGATTACGGTTTCTATCTTTCTATTGATTTAATTTACTTTTTATTTAGTAGGTAATTAGTTTATAATGAAATGACATGAAATTATGAGTGATTCAATAAAATCTGTGATACAAGAACTTTTAGAAAGACCTTTCACGACGAGATCGTTTGCCGTTTGATAGTGGAAAATGGACTTTCACTATGGGACCAACCCTAAAATCGTGAAAAAACATCAGCTATTTCATACAAAAATAAAAATGTCAAATTGTATGAAATTTCTTTTTAACCGAATTCAAAAAAGAAGGAGGTTCTCAATTCGACCGTATATATGCTTTTTTTATGTACGTTCAGCGATTATTTCGTCGTTTATAGACCGATTTTGATAATTCTTTTTTTATTCTAAAGTAGATATCCGCAGTGGGGTCCGGTGATAAGGACACCAGGATCTGATGATGGCATCTCAGGGAAATCGAGGGGAACTTTTGAAAATTGTATGGACAACTAGTGTGTTTGTTCATGTTACCATAAGTACATTAAACTGTTGAACTCCAACGACATCTATGCATGTCGAGAATGCATAGTACCGCTTATATACCTGGAATCCAAAGGGTAAAGCGCTACTATTTCATGAAGATCTGGAGTCGATCTGATGAAGCCGAAAGACAGTCGAGGGAACTCCTCAACGATTTACTGCAGTTATCTAGTGTTTGGGCTTGATTAATTTGTAGCGACGAGAACTTTACACTTACATGTTGAATTGAGCGCCATCTGGCGAGTAGTTTTTGAGTTATCTCTACTTATCAAGATTGAAGTCGGTTATTTTTTTTGTAAAAAGCAATTATTTGCGATTTCAAAGTAGGTTCCTTAATGAAAGACTGCAAGTTTGTTAGATTGTCTGTCTGAAGAAATGGTTTTCCGGTTATGCGCACTTAACACTACACCCTATATAACAAAAGCTGGAGCCACCCCAATTATAAACACCAGGAATCGCCACTGCTAGGTACATTACGCAAGAATGGGTTACAACTTTAACAAGAGTAGGAACATCACAAACTATTAAAGTAAAAGACTTGGCACACTTCCAATTTCAGTTAGTTGCAGTTGTTATTGAGTTTGCAACACTATTATCTGTCTTACTTCTGAAACACTAAGGGGCTTACGACTGACAAGACGGAACTCCGAGTTGAATTGAATTTGATTAAAATTAGTAGGTATTTATTCTTGGTCAACTCATTCTTTGTTAACTTGTTTTTATCGATTTTGAACAGAAAATGAGCATGTACCTACCAATACGTTTATTTTATGCAGTTATGTATGATAACTGTCACGCCTTACTTTGCTTCTCGAGATATTTATTGCTGAAGGATCAGAAGGTCTTTTATTTCTAGGTGTTGGTTATCTATCATTATTCATTGGTACATACATAAATTAAGTAATCATAATTTACTAAAGACATTTTAAATTCTCGTTGAACATCGAAAATGAATCTAAATGAGGAGCTGAAAGCTTCATTATTATTGTATGGTTTGCCATTAAAACGAATTTCACATCGAACGCGAACTGAGTAAAATATGTATTCCCAAATCGTATCAACTTAGGCACTTCTCACACTACGCTATTTATGAGCTACGCGTCTGCAACGCAATCCAAAATTCGCTGTATCTGACACTGTTCACTGACAGGAGACGCATAGTAGACGCATCGCTTTCATACATTGACAAGATCCTAGTCGCTTGCAAATAGCGTTGTGTGAGAAGTGCCTTATCCCCTTTCCAACATCGTTCGACCCGAGGCCACGGGATGGCTGCGGGTATCCATCCTTCCCATGTAAACATCTCTCCAGCAAGGGCAGACAACATTGCTTCATCATTAAATTTGTTATGCGTACCGAATGGAGAATTAATTTACCGCGTCAGTGCCCCATTCGATTATAATATCCAGGTCTTCAATATCTTTTTCTTTAATCTTCTTGTGAATATAATCTAATAGACTCTTGTCAGTTAATCACAATCGCTATGTTTATGATTACATTATCACATATTATTTTTAATAGTTAAAATATAGTTTTATAGTAACAAGTGAAAAAACTATGTAGACTTTTTACTAAATAAATAGTATTCCCTGCCTTTCAATCTATCTTTACAAACAACATCAAATACACTTTTATAATTTGCAAATCTGTTTCAGAATCATAACTGATACGTCAGTTATTACTCATGCTTATTGTATTTTATTGTAACCGTATTTTTTATACTTTTTTAAAGATAAACCTACTATAAATTCTTTATGTAGGTTACACAAAAATGCTAATCTTCAAAGTATTAGACGCAGCATTGCTCGCGACACCAGAATATTTCATTTCTGTCAAGAGCAATCTCTCGCGCATCTGAGGCATTCTAAAAGTTCCGACCACGCGGGAAACTCTAACGAGTGTATAATTGAGTTAGCAACTTTACACATAGTTTGATGCACGTCTTTTGGAAACTTTGCGGAGTCCCGAAACTTCATGACGTGTATAGGATTAGATGGATAGCTTAATAGATCCAAATATCCGATTACTAAGTTAGGTGACGGGTATTGTCGATTTATCTTCCTATAGTTAGTCGATCGTATGTTCCTATTGATAAAGCTTAATTTCAATGCGTGAGTGTATTGTGATAAAATATACCCCTTTAAATTAATCATAATAATTATTTTTATATACACTAGGCTACGCACTCAAAGTCGCACTAGGATTCCCTGTATCGTGGGTGCTGTGAACAACACACAAGAGAATGTGTACTGTATACACACCCAGAGCGCGAACAAAAGTTTAAACTCCTCTTTCAAATTTCTGCCTACCTGGGAATCGAACCCGAGACACTTGGAACGCTTATCCAATTTGTTAACCATTGCGCCATTCGGGTCATTACAAATGGTTAGGAAATAATTTTATAATTTTAAATCACCTCATAAAAATTGATCGCCGTCGCCCATAGAAATCATTGATACCAAAGGCACCGACATTTTACCGACCGGAAAAGAGGCAAAAGCAAAACAATAAATTCTAACTTTCAAGCTCTCAGCCGAAATTCAACAAGTCGTTTAGCGGTGGACTTAAGAGAGGACGGTAGGTAGCCAGCGAGACTCTGTCCTACCACAAGCAGGAATCCGCTTCTTTCGCCCCCAACTGTATCCTGGTCACCCAAAATGAAACTAGGGTCCAGTATTCTTGGTTGCCCCAATATAGCATAAGACAAACGGTACAAATAGACGTCAAATATTGCTTCCAAAATGTTAATATTGGTTTCGCCGATGCAAAACGTGCTTTAAATTCGCCATAACTGCTCACTTTCCGAATATTTAGTACTTTAATTCAAAGCGGCGTTGTTCAGATATTGAGCTTGTTAAAATTTATAACCCTTGCACGGGCACGGAATAGGTAATCAAAGTCAAACACTTTCGTACTTAATCCTGGTTCAATGGCACGGAAGACGGATGGTTGAGAAACCGACAACCTATTTCTAGAGCAGCCTTTGAAAAGACGTTGATCTTTGGTTAGAAACTACAATAAATAAAAAGTGATTCATTCACCCTCAAGTCCTAGCTAAGCTGACGTATATGTCGTGGCCACATCGTAGATTTGCTCACATCATGAAATGATCGACCATTATCATGAAATAGTCGCATTTATTGATATGGTCAATTGTCTATTGGCCACATCATGATGTGGTTTGAGCAGATCAATGATAAGAAATCGTTTCTCGATATGGGCAACTAAACGCGCGGCTTTTTCATAAAATGGTCAAGAATATTTTGATCATATCGTAAAGTAGTTACATTAATTGCCCGTAGACGCGCTGCAAGCGCTTTGTTTATGTGTAAAGATGGCGGCCGTTGGCGTAAATGTTGTTTCTCTTGTCGATTCGGCCTAGATTAAAAGAGTAGCAACAAAAATTGCGAATTGCAGAATACAATTCACGTCATTGTTAAAAACGAGTAACATTGAACGGGAGCATAAAAATTGAGTTGATTTTGGATATAAAGCAATGAATACTCATTTCCATTACCTATACGGTAGGATGAAAGTAGGGTAAACTGAGAAGTAATCGGCCACCGTTTAGTAATTGATCACTTTATGATACTTTATGATAAGATTTGTATCATAGTAACCCTTCCTTTGAGAAGTTTACAGAATCACGTAGTTTTCTCGATGTCATATAAACATTTATTAAAATATTTTCTTCTTATACCTAAAGCATTGAAATTTTCAAGTGGCCAATTACATAACGATGACCAATTACACCTAAGTTTCCCCTACTTTGCCAAAGGGAGATCTCCTGTCAGGCGAAGTGTCAATCTTGGAGATCGGCCAAACTCACATACATATATTATGTACATATATTATGTATGCGAGCGGTGTAGAAAACTTTGACAGCATGATGCAGGGTCGACGTGACGTGACCATGTGACATGTTTGCGATGTCGTCGCATTGGGTGATTCTCGGTGGTCATACTGGGTTGTCCTACTGGTTAGGTACTTACCTACTAGCCGACCACGATAATTAGGCGCATGTCAGTTAAGACGTCATTGGAAATAGGGATGGGAATACGTAGTACATTCTGCAGTAGTACTAAAAGTACCATGGTGAATGTTTAATGGAGGAACAATTTTTTTTATGGAATTAAGATAGCAAACGAGCATGCAGCACCACCTTCCGCTGCCGCCCATAACAACTGTGACCGACCCAGAACTAAACTCAATGAGTCTCGTTCTAATTCGGTCACACATGCGTTGCTACCCCTGAGGACTGAGATGGTCGCCTCTAAAAAGTGTAACCGGCACCACACCTTCCTATCCGGAACACAATTGTTCTTAAAACAATTATTACACGGTAGGAATGGTACAAAGTACCGTGGCGGGCGGTGGTACTTCCCCGGGTGAGCTCTAGGCCCTACCACCTGTACTTGGTCAGTTACTGTACCTACGCAAACATCTCGGAAAACGAAGTTCACATCAGCCTAGTCTAAATGACCTTAATGTACAATTGTACACGATTGCGCTTCACTAGGGGACGCGCGGGGCTAGAGCGGGGTGGGGGGCCCGCGTGACTGCTATCTGACATGCGCCTAATTATTGTGGTCAGGTAGTACTAATGAAAACAAGAGAGAGAGAGAGACAATATTATTTTGTTATCGACAACATATATCCCAAACAGCATATCATAAAGACATAAGGATCTGATGATGGCACCCAGAGAAATCGAGGGGAAGTTTCGAAAATTGTAGGGACGACCAGTGCGTTTGTTAAAGTTTTATTGAAGTATAGAGTTACCTCTGCTATAGTGTTGCCTCTCTTTGTCAATGTTACTATATATACTACTAGGTACTATAATATATACTATACAGCTTATAAAAACGCAAACGAATTTCTCGGTCGGCATTCAAAGCCCGAAAAAGTAATTTTCATGTTATTTTCCAACTACACGGTTACATCGGATATGACACACGCCTCGCTCATTCTGCCAGTTAGACAGATTCAGAGCCGGGACAGTAAAAATTTAAATTTCTACTAATAGTACTACATGTTGGGGCTTTGCTTGGGTTTAATAATGAACAAGCAGTAACAATATCAATATTTAACTGAGTGGTTTGAAAGTTGATCTATCGATTCCGTCGATATAGTAATTATTATGTAGATATCACCTAGTTCTTGAAGTGAAAATCTGCACACAAGAGAGTTCTCTATATACAAAAAGTTATCAATCATTGAGGAATTCCCTCGACTTTCTTTAGTCTAAAAATACTTCTTGGGCAAAAAGTAAGGTAATCTCTCATACTGTGGATTTGAGCTCTCCAATATTATCGAGGATAAGCTATGAAGGTTTTGGAAATGCAACCAAATGTTTTAAGAAAAAGTGCGATCTTGACGACCCTTGTGATGCAATAATTACCATACCATACCTGACTGTTATTCTAAAGGGTTATAATATAGTCTAAAGATCCTATGTTCCATTTCCGTAAGGAAATAACAATGCACACTTCCCATACATTCAAAAACCTGGTATGAAAATGAATGTATAGATGTAATGAATAGTATGTAGAAGGACGGGTAT
The DNA here is from genome assembly GCA_905404135.1 of Hesperia comma. Taxonomy (NCBI): domain Eukaryota; kingdom Metazoa; phylum Arthropoda; class Insecta; order Lepidoptera; family Hesperiidae; genus Hesperia; species Hesperia comma. Next base: position 3,755,469 of record FR990021.1, on the reverse strand, counting down.
CGTACTCTAGTTCGAATGACGTTACCTCACTACCTATTGAAGTAATAAATATTGTCTCATACTACCTGACCACAATAATTAGGCGCATGTCAGATAGCAGTCACGCGGGCCCCCCACCCCGCTCTAGCCCCGCGCGTCCCTAGTGAGGCGCAGTCGTGTACAATTGTACATTAAGGTCATTTAGACTAGGCTGAAGTGAACTTCGTTTTCCGAGATGTTTGCGCAGGTACAGTAACTGACCAAGTACAGGTGGTAGGGCCTAGAACTCACCCGGGGAAGTACCACCGCCCGCCACGGTACTTTGTACCATTCCTACCGTGTAATAATTGTTTTAAGAACAATTGTGTTCCGGATAGGAAGGTGTGGTGCCGGTTACACTTTTTAGAGGCGACCATCTCAGTCCTCAGGGGTAGCAACGCATGTGTGACCGAATTAGAACGAGACTCATTGAGTCTAGTTCTGGGTCGGTCACAGTTGTTATGGGCGGCAGCGGAAGGTGGTGCTGCATGCTCGTTTGCTATCTTAATTCCATAAAAAAAAATGTACCTCCATCAAACATTTACCATGGTACTTTTGGTACTACTGCAGAATGTACTACGTATTCCCATCCCTATTTCCAATGACGTCTTAACTGACATGCGCCTAATTATCGTGGTCGGCTAGTAGTCACTTTTAAGATTTAAACGCAGCAAAGTTACTTCTTCGGTCATGGGTCATGGTGGCGTCAGTGTCAAATGTCAATAAAATTAAAGACGTTTTAACTTTCAGTTGGGTACTCAAAATATTTTTTTAAACCAGTTTTAAAGACCCCAGCCAGAATAAGATGAGTGGTTGGCGCCTTATTAAAGCTGGAGGTTGGTAACAAAAGCAGGCTTCCCGAAAATATTAGGGTTGTAATAATATTAGGTTTACACTAATATAATAAAGAAGAAAGATTGCAATATTTTGATGTTTGCAACATAAACTTAAAAACTACAGTAGCGACTCTAAAAAAATTACATTATTTTTATGTTAAACTATGTCTGACTAACAAAGGCTATAATTAATATTTAACACTACAAAATAATAGGGATCCCTACTAGAACTTCAATAATGTTCAATGTGTTAACATAATTTACATAATAGTTAAAAAATTCGACCCATGGATATGATCAAAGGCGATACAATTGACAAAATCAGCAAAATCGACCATTTAAATTTTAATGTGTCTGAAGATCTATTGGAGACAAATTGATTATTCTAACTCACTATGTTTTTGGTCAATATCTTTGAAAGTACGTTTTACGAAATAGAATATCCTTTTCGACATTTTGACGCTAAAATTTATTTACTTTTGGCGTCCATCTAAACATTTGTTAAGCTTGATACATTTGTAAACTGATCAGTAAATAAATCTGGGAATAGGAGACGAAGTCTCAGTCATTCAATGCCGTGTGTAATCTTCCGAGAAATTATGGAATATAGATGATCTCGATCTCGGCTCACGCCCTTCGAGATTACTTATTCATTACTCCGACGACTGGGGATTTTGTCAGTTTATTTTAGCATAATGTTTACTTAATTCTGTTTTTCTCTCACGAGAAATATCAGACTTGCAGGTAAATAGTAGTCTACCCTATGTCTGCACATTCTATATGTTCTTACTTTAAATCCAGTATAAAATTTTTTCATCATGCAACATTTTATGAAAAATCATTTTTTAAAAATAATTAAAAAAATTTGTTGTCTACCCATTTTTAATATATTTTCCAATATATGAAATTTATTATAAAATAAGTTTGATTCTCTTATCAACCCGATGAATGTCGATTTAGATTCGGATCTTAGACTATGATCTCGACTATAGCTGTCGCACTATTTTATAGCCAGAACCAGAACTAGAGGGTACTGTCCTCTCCCAACATCACCTGATCACCAGTTCTTGTCTTAGTTCTCGATGGTGATGACAGATGGCGATACTAAAGGTTGTCAATAAACTCGCGGTACCTATTTAACTGTTTTATCCACCAAGATTATATACCGCTAACAGGTGCATAGTCCAGCCCTACTACAGAACGGTCTAGGGCCTAGACTAAAGGCAATACAGCCTTGTTCATTGTTCATCAGGACAGGAATTACCGTGAAATTGTGAGGGTCTAAATTTTGATTAAATCCTCGGCTTCGACGTGCCTTTTGAAGCATGTCAGCTCTCATTATTTTAAATAAATAATATCATTACCATTTTAAGAGTAACTAAAATAGTACATTTATGTGTTAAGTAAAAGAACTTTGGAACATCTAAGTAACAGTCGAAAAAGTTGTAAATAAAATAAAATAAGGTAATTTAATATAACTTTAAGTAACTTTTCAGAAATTGTATAATTTCTGTACCATTTTTTGCAAGATGGCGCAATTTGTTCATAATTGTGTCCAATCTAAAAAGGAATTCACGTTATCTACAGTTTTTCGTCATTTAAACTTTTAATCTTTACTGGTACTTTCTTATTACTTAAATGAATAAGTTTTATAGCTGCACGAACTTTTCGTAACCTTTAACATTCAAAGTTGTAATGAATTTGCTCGCTACTCAACTTAAACTTGCAGTAGATTAAGTAGATTGAAGACGGAAAACATGTAATTATGGAAAAAAATAGTATTGGAAGAATCTTGAATCTTGAAGTGTACAGATTAACACACATTTGCAGATTCCAGCCTAACCATGCGATTGACATTATTAAGTAGTAGCTTTCACCCGCAGCTTCGCTTGCAGAACTTATGTACCCAAATAAAATCTTGGTAAACATTACAAAATATAACTTTAAAAGCATAAAAAAGAGGCCGTTCCCTTGTTATGTTCTCACATAAGGCAGTGTATTACTATGCTGGCAAAATACTGGGTTGAAATGCTGGAGCCTGGTTGGCTAACTACAACTCTCTTGGTTGAATCAGTCATTAAAGTGAGAGCTTGAGACTGACATCATTTCTTTATTAAATTTAACTGTTCCTTCTCTCCTGAGTCACGCATCGGTGAGGGATAATGACCGTTTACCACCAGGTGGCTTGTCTGTTTGTATGTTAGATATTTATATAAAAAGACTGAAAATTATTTTAATAAAAGCAATATTCTGGTCTTTGTTTTTGCTACCAACAAAATAAGTCGTTACTATTTCAAATAACAGCGTTATTTTCTCGAGAATTATAGGGAAATGGCGTTGTAAGATTTTTTCGAGGATTTAATCGACATCGCTAGTGGAAAATTGTAAGCCAGTGATCTAGAAATAAATACTAGCAATAGAAACTATGACTAGATAATAATATTGCCAAAGGCTTCTCAAGCTGAGCAGGAGAGAAGAGTTACTTCTGGATTTAGAGTAATTCTGCAATACAATAAATTATTATGGAATCTAACATATAAACCAATACTGGCTCATCATTCAGCCTCGGGGCGTTTTTTTATTCTCGACAGAGAAAAAAAGGATTTTTCCAACGATTAAGGTGTCAAAAACTTTGAGACTTTCCTGACGATTGACAAAAGTGTTACCAAAGTTGATTTAGACTCGAAAATAATGGATTTTTGTACAGATCTTGAGAAGTTGGAATTTTTATTTTTCATTGAGAAGTTACTGTTGTTGGAATTAGTTTTAAAATAAAGGGTATAAAAAGTTATACCAACTAATAAAATTGTTAAAAAAAATTGTATCTCCTGACTTATTGAGTAACCTACGCACTATGCCTAATACCTTCATAAATAGGCTGTGTGATACTATGTATGTATTTTGTATACCTTAACACAATTTTGTACTAAATGATGTCTATATCGCAGAAAAATATTATACGCGAGGCATTTATCGCATCATAATATCGCAAAATACCAATTTTGTCTTTATCTCATTTCGTATAAGAATATATTACGAACACGAGTGTGTTCGAAGACGATATTTATGGAATTACAGTAATTGAGTTTCCCTTAAACATTGCGTCAAAAGATTGAAATAAATGGGAAACGTTGTCTCAAACACAATCTCATAAGAGTGTTGTAAGTAAACCATGTACCATACGGGGAAAATAAAATACTCGTGTTACGTCTTCCGAGCCATTTTATCCAATGATAATATTGACCACTCAAACCCTCTTCCTTCGAATTTATTAATCATCTATCCATTCTCGAAGATGACCGCTCTCTGGACAACAACATTTTGATAGAACAGCTGAAACCTAAAATCTTTCTCCTCGTTACATCGTACATCTCCTCTCTTCTCATCCAAAGCATAAGGTACCTACTCCACACCTCGCCTCACCAGCTCATGTCGCCACACCACATCTCATCTCACCAATTCTTACTGATCCTGCTCCTCATAGTTATATTAGTAGAGATATAAAAATCCTCCGTTACATAAGATTTTAAACTTTTATTATCGTGGACCCTTTTACATTTTAGCAGTAACGGGTACTCACGATATTTGTTATTTTTACTGGTATTTCGACCCAATAGCATGAATCATGGTCACGACGAGACCATTATTGGCTAGCAAAATTATGGACAGCTGACACTTGACTTGATTAATTTAATACTTTTAAAAAAGGCTCGCACCGGTAAGGTTTTTCAGGCATTTATTGTAGGTGGGCTTTGGTATTAGAGTGGATCCCAATACGCATTTTCTCTTATGGAATCCGTCTGCCTCTCATTTCAGTCCGAGCAAGGAATGTTAACCAATACCTGGAATATTTATCATCTTAACGGGTCTGTTTTCACGTTATCCCTACTAATATTATAAATGCGAAACTAACACTGCCTGTCTGTGTCTTAGGCTTTCACGCCTAAATCGATTTTAATTTAGTTTAGCACAAATATAGAGTTGACGTTGGAAAAGAACATAGGATATTTTTTATCCCGAATTATTCTTATTAGAATAAAAAGGGATTTACCCATGAATGGATTTACCTAATTTTTTCGTGGAATGTCGCTAGCCTCAACTTCAAATAATTTTGATTTGTGTTAAAATAAACAAAGTAAGTGGCCGGCACTGTTAGTCGACCATTCGACACTTTCGCACAATGGCGCGCTTAATTTTCCCCGCCTTCCCTACAGGTATTTTGACGTTGTTTGTCTATCACGCGGCTGTAGCCGCAGGTAAAAACGAATAGGAAATATTTATTTTCAATATAACTGGCCAATGACGGCGACCACACATAATTGCGATGCGATGAGTTGCGACTTCGGATCGCAGAAACTTAGAAGTTAATAAATCCGGTATACCTATATCAACTTTGCTATTGGGCACCCGTAAAGTGGTGGGAAATCTACCAACAGAAGCATTCCCAAGGAGGGTTTATTTATTTATTTATTTAATCTTTATTATACCATTATATAAAAGTGGTACAAAAGGTGGACTTAATGCTAAAAGCATTCTCTGCCAGTCGACCTTTGGATCAAACAGAGAACATCGAAGGCGGTACGAATACATAATGTATAGTTATAAATAGAAGGAGAGTTGTAATAGAGTTAGAATAGTGAAAAATTATAAGATTATAAAATTCAGAAAATAGATATACAAGATAACATAATAAACATACATACATACATACATACAATATTACATGTCGTAACATACTTTGATGTTAGGTAAGCGGCAGGCCATAGAATTTTTAGCAGAATACCTACTTATACTGTAGGTATAGTCGGTAGTTTCTCCAGTCTTCCACTCTGCTACTTATAACTATATGATCGTCTCGACAAAGTGAAAATACCTCAAGCAATAAAATTGTTCATAATGTATGTGGTCACTAACAGATAGGATAAAAAACATTACCTTTTACCATTACCATACCGAAATTGAATAGAAATATTTCACTGTTTTCATAGAATTATTTCACATCAACCTATGAAGGCTAATAATGACTGATTAAAATCACGAAATCTCAGGAATTACTTGGCCGCTGAAATTAGTGAAATTCAGCGAAGACGGACTTGAAAGTTAAAACTTCTTTCGCTTGCGACAAGCGCATCCAGAATTTAGTTACGAGCACAATTATTCATGGAATTTTGACAAAATCACAAATTTCGATGTTTATATTGGATTCGATGTTTATGTTTATATTGCATGTTTGGTGTGTGCGTGCGATATTCGAATTTACTTCCCTAGTGTTAATATGTAGTTAACTAACATATGTTAGCAATGTTAGCAATGACAGGTAATTGCTAACACTAGTATGGGAAATCGAGATTCAAATCATAGTGCTGGCATTATTAAGATGGAGGCTGGGAGAACTTCAACCTATTAATCGCCCTCAACTGAGTAACGGTTTATCCTTATGACCTAGGAAGCCTAGAGTATATTCCACCATCACGCTGCCCAGTGCGGATTGGTGGAAGGGTCATTGACCAACCCAAGGACCTAAAATTTTTATACCGCCCGTATGTCTCCGAATTAGCTTATCGATTTCTAACAAACGAAAAAACCGGGAAGGACTCCTTTATATGACCGCCAAAGCATAGAAGCGCTTAAGAATTTCACTCACCGACTATCTACCGCCCTCGCTCTAACTTGGTCGATCTTTTATAATCGACATAAGGCCCAGGGCTCTGCGTTTATCTGTCAGAAATAGCCACGTAGTTTTCTTTACTTGCATTCTCCATGTCATTAACTTTTATTCTATTATTCAGGGCTCACACTCGCGTTGTAAATTCAACTGCATACATTACTTTAGTATTCATGGGAGGACTCTAAGTGGGCTATCTTCGTGTTCTTTTATGGTGATATTCATAAATGTGAATCGTTACTCATGCCATAGTGTTATGGAAAAGTTTTATAACGAAAGTTAAATCAACAGAGAACAGCTGGAAACGGTTAGATGAGGCGAGGCGAGACGAGACAAGGAGATGAGGGTTAAATTGAGGCGAGGAGAGGAGACGAGGATGACATCTGACAAAATATTACTGGCCGGTAAGTATTTTTGTAAAAGGCAGATGATTACCTACTATACTTTTTTTCAGAGATTGTACATTAGTATTTCATTATTTAATAGTTAGTAGATAGGTAGAGACTGTTAGTGATAGTTTGTCCAAGAATTTTATCCAATAATAAAAGTTAAATGAATACGCGAAAGCATTAAAGTACCGTACATTAGGCCAATTGCTTAAATGCCAACAGACGTACCCAAATGTATGTTGAAAAGGTTCCTTTAGAAATATTGTCAACCGTAAAATTGCGCGCAGCCAACATAACCCCAAGCGTTTCAATAGAAAAGTGTTGCAAACATCCTTTATGCCTTAATAAAATAATGTCCTCTGACCCTAAATCAGTAAAATTGGGGTCAGAAAATTCCAAGCATTTATGAAATATTTTTCGTGTACTAAATACTCCAGACCTTCAGAATCTTATAGATATTGATTGCCTAAATGGACGGGCTACCTGGAGGTATTTTGCAGTATCGGTCAGCAGTAATTTGAAGCCATTAGGCTATCAAGTTAATTCATTGCTTTGTATAGCTTTTGTATTCAGTTACCAGTTGCGAGCTTGCGAGTATAAAAAAAAAGTTACTTTTCATTTATTTATTTTTTATTAGTTCTTTATAACTCTACATTGTATATAAATAATAGGGATTTTTATTAAATAATTCGTGAAGCTCTGCATAGTTTGTTGCATATGATTGAATACAAAAATTTAAGAAAAAGCTCTAGAAGTATAGGAGGCCACACAGGGATTTTTCTATCAGAGTTTATGGCGGTTTACGTCATTTTCTGCTACTTACCTGTACCAAGCTATGAAACAATGTTTCATCGGTGTTCCAGTTCGAGTGCTCTGACATGGACTCTTCCAAAATGCCGCTCTATTGGTTTTTTCTTAGTCGTCAACGCCCCCTGGTATTGCCAATGCTTATGAGTGACGGTAATCAGTGATCACTTGCCATCAGGTAACTCGTTTGCCTGCTTAGGCTATAAAAAAAGTGTCGGAGTATGTTACAATGTTATCGACAAGTCGAATCGAAGTCAATCGAAATTTTTGTCTTATTACAACGGTGCCAGGTTGACGCTACGTGATCGGATCGGATCGCTACGTGATAGAATGACATGGAGTTGATGTGTAATTACGGATTATAAAAAAAGTATTCCTGAAACAATTTTTACGGACTGTAAAGCCCTCTGCCTCTTATAAGGAAAATTCTTCGGTAAAACTGATTTTTTGCAATGACTACACAAAATGTAACGTGTGCTAAACAATATTTTCTTACACCATCGTTTTCATTTTAATATTTTGAACTTTTGATAAGAATTACAGAAACGTCGTAATTAATATTTTAGCAAAGGGCATTAGCAGAGGGCGTTATTATGAAAGTTGGTTAGATCGTCACGCCCCCATTGATTAAATTATAAATTTTATCCCTTAATTATATTTTAACTTTTCAGAAATAATAAAGTAAAGTAAAGAAACTTACATGCAGACGTTGTGTTTAGCGTCTCTGTTATGAATAATTAAAAAACATTTAATAACCTTGTATCGCCGTGTTTAGTTAAAAGCATTTATAATCAAATACAAGTTTTATAATCATGTGTAATGGTAAATATTTACGCAAACAATTATACAATTACTGTATTTGAGCGTTTAGAATTCGCGTGCGTTTATCTCATCTAAGTGAAGTGGCGAGCGGTTGAAGCGCGCGGCGAGAGCGCTTCGTTCTACAGTGTTGTTACGACTTTGCTCTCACGAGCACTGCTCGGTGCTTCTCTCGGTTCGAACTTCGCAGAATCCGAAGTAAAACGTTCGAAACACGCGTTCTCTGAAATTAACTTTAAAGTTGGTGCGTATTTTTTTTTAATCGTGGCGAGTTTGGAACTTCGTCACTTACTAAAAATGTACAAAAGTTTTCTCGCTCGCTTTTCTTCGTAAACTATTGCAGTGGTTGTTTTGTTTACATAGTTTTATTGTCTCGTGTAACTTTGTAATATAGTTAAATGGTGACATTTAAAAATGGTGTAAATTATATTTAAAATATGTGGAGATTTTTAACTTTATAACAAGTTGCTTTTCAAAACAGTGCGAAGGTAAGTGTTTAAATAATATTTTTTATTTACTGCCCTGAACAGGATATCATTTTCTCCCATACTGATTTAATACAGTGTAAAATTAAAAATAGGATATTATTATTTTCAACATGAAAATAATTGTTTTCAAAAGTTTATAACTTCTTTAAGCGCGCATAGGATTAGGAGGTTACTCTACAATATGATTAAAGTAGTCAAGTCAAATCTATTTTAAACTATTTCCGTCGAATTTTTTTAAATGATTTAAATGTCATGAAGGACCGGTTCTTATTCGCTGATTTATTAACATTAGATACCTAAATATTATGCGTAATAATGACGGTTTCTTAAATTATTAATCTACATAATAACAATACAATATAATAAAGGTATCATTATAATAAAGGTACCAATGAAAATGAAAATGAAATGATTTATTTCGAACTTAGTTTTTACAAACACTTTGCGAATGTCAAATGTTCGAATGTACGCCATCGCTCCACAAATACTTACGATAACAGGCCTTGGTAGAAGAAGCGGCAAGAAACTCCCAAGTAGTTTTTTTATGACTCACAGTTACAGATAACACTTAAGGCTATATTTCAAACTCATGTCCAGGCTGTTTCATCTTGAAAACATTCATCCAGTTTATAGTAACCCTTCGTCATAAGAATGTCCTTAACATGAGTTTTTAACTTACAGTACTTATGTATAGCATTTTTATCAATTCTAACGGAATTTTATTATAAATTTTTACCCATGAACGAGCCATCATATTTTTAAGTGATTTTATTTTATGTTTCAAGTAATTTTATTTATTTAATCCCTTTACATGTTATTTGCCCATATTCCAACACAACCTATTATCTATGCTCGAGTCCATTCTGGCCAACCCTATTTATCATTTCAATTGAGTAAATTTCAATCAAGTAAATTGTAGTTTCACACAAATATCTACGTTCATTAAAGTTAAAAATGTTATTTTGAATGGTAAGTAATTATTCTAATTAAAAATGTTACAATAAAATAGTATCGGATTGTTACTAAGCGTAGTTATTAGTGATAATAATTGTACGTAGGTTTATTTTTACACGAACTGTCTGCAGTCAATTATTTTCACAAGTTGATAACATTACATTACCCCCTGTCAGTCATAATCCGACGTCTGACGTAATAGATAAGATCCGCTAAGAATGGTGAAGCTATAAATACCCACGTTATACTCTATACAGTCTATACTAGTACAATTACCTTCTTTGTGCAATAGCACAAACCACACTCCATGTAAAAACATGGTGTTGTTATATTTACTTCAAATAAATCCAGTGTCGCTTCGCTTCGGACAACCATCAGAAGCCACGATCGGAAATATAGATTTGACTTTTAAACTAATATTTTTTTTAGTTATATACCTGTACCTAAGTGACAATCGCACCCAATTCAGTTTAACCGCTTCTTAGATTCACGCGAACAAAACCGCAGATATGTAAACTAACAAAAATTCTAAAACTCATTATTTTGAGTATTATTGCGTCAACGAAGTGCCCTGGTAAGGTTGTTCTGGTATATTTTCATATAGCATATTTATTAGATACAAGGAGACGCCTTCGCTTCGCTTCGGGAAACTTGTTGCTCCGCTCCTTTTGGTCGTAGCGTGATGTTATTATAGCCTTCCTCAATAAAAAGACTAGACTTATTCAACATCAAAAGATTTTTTCAATCCAAACCAGTAGTTCCTGAGATATGTATAGATTAAAAAATTATAAGGCCAAAATGGTTGCTACTTTATAAATATATATATATATATATATATATATATATATATATATATATATATATATATATATATATATATATATATATATATATTTACTAATAAAATAAGCTTCTTAACATTTATGTCATTATCATCACCATCGCAAACCATAACACTGTCCCACTGTTGAACAAAATCTCCTCACTGAACATCAAGCGTACTTCTTGCTATATAGTCCGTCACTTTAGCTTAGTGCGGATAAGCGAACTTCACACACACATGACAACAATATGGAGAACTCTCAGATAAGTAGGTTTCACAGTTCATTCGCTGAAGCAAGTGATGAAAATTGAACTGTAATTCGCAAATATATTATAATGGGTTGAAGCTGAAGCAAAAGAGATAGTTTTTGTAAATTACTGATTGGAACCCAGGAAACATAGTTCAGGAGTCTAAAGCTAACATACGTCGGCTGTCATTGCTTATTACCTGTAAATGGAAAGGATCTATTTTTCTTCTTAAAAATCCTTAACCTATGAATCCCTATTGGACGTGCTCAGGTCTTTTGTTCTTGCTTCTGTTCCAAAGACAAGCAACAGCGGTGTACATGTAGGTACCTAATAATAATATGAATAATATTTCACACAAGTTTTTTTTATTTGGGTTAACAAACAGTAAACAAGAAAGATTACAATAAGGTAAGAATTATAAACGCTGTACTATGTCGCTAACCAACACCGTTAACCACGGATTACTAAAGTTGAATGTTAATCCACTTGGACCACGCATGCTGTGGTCATGTGTTAATATAAACTAATTGCCTGCTCTGCGGTCGAAATTCGGCCGTCATTCATTCTGTCAAACGATTACGATGGTTATATTGTATAATATGAACGATGACGCTATGACGCGTTTCAAACGTGTTAAATGTGTACGTCGTTTATGGTAGTGTGAATAGAGTAACTAACTAAAGAACTTTGATGTTTTAAATGTCTAGATTGAGCGTCGTCCTAAATTGAAAACAAAAAAAAACAAGGCAACATTATCAAGCATGTGTGAGTTCAGGCGATGTTTTACACCTTCATTTATTGTCTATGTGTGCGTAATGATATAAAAATTGTGGCCAACTATTGGCCACAATTTTTTTGACACGTTTGCGCGGATTCGATGTTCCATCTAGATATTTAAAACATCAAAGCTAAAGAATCAGTGTTTATTTATTTAATTAATGTACTAATTAACCTACATAATAAAATAAATTTCATACTCCGCAATTTTAGTAAAAAGGGGTCCAAAATTTTTGCTTCACGTATTTATATGTAGATAATTAGCTCCATAGATTACATTACCAAAATATTAACATATACCTAGTTTACTAATATGTGTACATGTACCTACACAGTACACACCTCTTCATCCTTCATCTATTCATCCACTCACCATAAATTCTACTTTGGGTTATCTAGAGGAGATATCACTTTTAGTGTTAAAGTCGCCCTTTTGCACTTGTTAGACGCTTTACACTTTAATTGCACTTTTCTTAAATAGTGTACAATAGTGATTTATATTTGTGTATTGTCTGAATCAAAGTATTATTTTACATAAACCCATCGACGCTTCGCTTCGAACTTCAGTTCATTACTCGTTTATCGGCAATTCAAATAAAAAATAACGTAATGGTCTGCAAATACAACGATCGTTTTTTAAAACAAAACGAAAGCGGATTACTGTTAATTAATTCAAGTCCCTATTTAAATCGTTCTGGGTCGGTCGCAGTTTGTATGGGCAACGGAAGGGTTATGCTACATACTCGATAGCTACCTTAATTCCATAAAAAATATAAGGGTTTTCCCAATTATCATACTCATCCCCAAAATTACATACGTACGAATGAATCGTTAATTGAACACGATTGTGAAATATGAAAAAACTAAAAGCACGGATATTACGATTCGTTCGAAAGTTTTCAGACTGGAAAAAATTACCGCTTTGCACACAAGTTTGAATGCTCGCACACAAAAATGCACTTTAATATATCGCCAACCGGATATTGGCACGGAATTAAGAAAAGCTTTCAAAAGTTTATGCTTACAGTTTTTATTTCAAATTTTATTTTAGAACAAACATTTTACTCAATGACTATTACAACCGTCCTTGCGTCGCTTAGAGACAGACACCAGTTCCTTAGTAGCCACATACAAAAATTGTTAGTCGCTACCTTTAAACTGACATATTAAACTTTTTTCTTTATGAAAAGTGTTAAACAAGCTTTGTTATGTTGTTTTGTTATTGTTATGCTATTATTTAAGTTCCTAAAGATTACCACTATAAATTAATTCACTGGACCGCAATTGGTTTAGCTATTTCCGATTTTATCGCAAACAACTTCAAAGACAAACAACATTGAGTTAATAAATATACCTATATATAATTACATCAGTGTGGCGACATCGCACAACGTCACACGGTGACGTCACCGAAGCCTGAAACGCGCTATCGAAGATTTCTACATCGCTGGCATATATACCACGCCTCGAGTACATTTACTCGGGGCCCGGCCGCCCCCCAGGCATGTCGTCTCGCCTGGCGGGAGATCTCCCTTTGCCAAATCAGTTTCCTTTATGAAGACCAAGGTTCTAATCCTGCACATAATATGATTTCTGTAAATTAATGTTTATCTAAGTTCTCACCTGATGGTAAGTGGCGATAGATTTTTGTGATGTAAAGCTTAGAAGAAACCTATTCACTGATAACGTAATCAAGAGTTAACCTGTGTATGTGTACCTTAAATAGCTCTATCCAACGCTTTCGAAACTGGGTAAAGTCTACCAACTCGTTTTTGATAAGGCCAATAGTCTTTTGTCCGTATTTGGGCGTGTTAGAATACTAACTCCAGAATTATCTTCCGGCTAAACAATATTTAGAAGTGAGGCCGACCTTATATATGTATCTATTTCTCGAGAACCAATACTTTCTTCTTCCTTTTAATTCTTCTTTAAAACTGATGCCTACAGACGTCGATGACCTTAGGGCGGATTATTATTTCCTTTTATTATTTTGACATTTACACCATAAATAACTTGGACATAGGTAAGTATATAATAGCATGACAATATAGCCATAAAACAGAGCCATAAATCAAAAGTAATTTTACGATACTTTATCACACTGATAGATTACGATTTTAAACTAGGATTTGGATTTATCTAGACTGATTCCATAGTCTGTTCGATTATTTATTAATAACTTTGATGGAATGGGGAAGTCCCCTGAAACTCATGATTTATTTTAAACGCTAATGAATTTTGACGTGACAACGTCTTATAAATTGGTTTGCCGGGTGGCACTTCAAGAAACTGCGTTAGTAGCTCCGCTCACGTTACTTATAGTAGCTACGGCGTACACACGTTGGCGTGTTTCAGAAAATGGTACAGCGCCATCTCTGGAGAAGTAGAGTAACTAGTTTGTTACCTCACTTAGTTGTGACTAATGGTTAATGGTCTAACGGTTAGCAGCGCTAGATGGCGGATGGTGTTACAATGTTTTAAATATAATTCTTTGTATATGTTTACCCCATGAAGATACGGGAACGCAGGGTCAACTTCACAAATAACCACAACTGCTTCCAAACCCAAAATAGCAGTTTATTATAAAACCAAAGAAGTCGACACATTGCCCTTTACAAATTTTTCTCTTATATAAACTCCACGTTACACTCGTTAGCGCGTTTCACAAATTGGTACAATGCCATCTTGTTTACAAGTGAGGAACTATTTAACAAAAATAAAACATTAAACTTAAATTGCTTCCGCCTTCACATGACGGTTAGACAGTATAAATAAATGTTTTAAATTGTTACTATTATTTCATCCTTCTTCCTACTATACGAATGAATATTCACATTAAAAGTATTTTACCACTCAAAGTCGTTGTCACGTAAAACTTTCGCCCGTATACCGACTTTACAGGCAACCAATTTTCTCTCTCTTCCTTTCTTTGTTATGGAATTAAGGCAAGTTTGATACTTGCAGCTCCACCCATTAGCCACCGCCCATGACATATATGACATATATGTTCATTAGTAAGTACCTAGGTACTGGGGCAAGGACTGTTAGTGATATTAGTCCTGTAAGTTACTGGTCAGAAAATTGGAATCTATCATCCAAATGCAATTTTCATGGATGAAACAATTTAGATAATTTGATTTAAGTACGAAACTTGACGCTTATCTTCTCGTCCCATTTACCTCACACGTCTGATCTAATGGGCAGTTTTTAGTTATCTCTGCTTATCGGTTAATTTTCCTTTTTAATGAAAGTATGATATTTTCATTCCATTGTATTCCACTTATTCATTTAATTTAAATTAATGTCATGTTATTTGGTAATGAACTTGTCCGTAATAAATAACTTTTTTAGTATCACGCTAATTAAGGGATAGTAACTAAAAACCAAAATTTAACGAGTTCTTTAAAGGGAATGCACAGTGAAATTACCAATCTAAGATTCCTTTCTTACAGCAGTAGATCAAGTTTCTATAAAGCGAATAAAAACTTGAAAATATTGGAAGTGCTCACCGCGCCCGGCGGCTTGTGTTGATGCCATACTGCTCGGCTTGGAAGTGGAATTCTTATAATGCTCGATTCACACATATCAGTGAAGTCACCGTTCCGTCACAGTTCCGGCAAATATTTCATACATTCTCGGCATTGTCAGTGAAGTGTCAGTGCTGACAATGCCGAGAATGTATGAAAGATTTGCCGGTACTGTGACGGAACGGTGACTTCACTGATATGTATGTGTGAATCGAGCATAACTCTTTCTTTCTCGAACTCTTGTAATTGCAACCCACAGCAATGTCATTTTTCTGCCCCTGGGGTTTGGGTACATTGTAGATTGAGGGCGAGTCTTTAAAGTGGTGTACTACATAAATTTTTCTTTTTAAGCTAAATTGAACTAGGGACACAGATAATAAATTACTTAATTTTTAATAGAGAGTGGTCGAGTGGCAATTTCATATTCTTGGCGACTCAGATATAGGTACATAGATCGAGCGAGTACGGTCGGTAGATCGATCCATTAGAGGCAAATTTCTTGAGCGTTTTCGTGCTTCGGAGAACCCGCTAAACCATCGGTCTCGGTTGTTATTGTAACATTACAATCGTTAAGCCATTTCGGACTGTCGGACTCCTTCGGGCGGCATAAAACTTCAGACATAATGGGTTGGCCTGTAATCACTGCACGAAACCGCACGGACGCGTAGTGGAGTATGCCTAGGCCTCCTCAGTTATGAGGAGAGACCTATGCTCAGTAGCAGGCCATTATTAAAAGATGTTCGACGACAAATCTTATATTATATTTCTGTTCCACGTCGTAAGTTCATCGTCTTTACTTAGTTAGCTCTTGTTTTTTGACATGGGCTCTCTCTAAGCCTCCTCTTATGTAAAAACCTTATTTATTCTAAATCAAAACGAAATGATCGAGGCACTGATGTAAATTCAGAGAAATTTAATCATGCAGTAGGTTTAGTTTAGTTATCTATACCTAATGCATTTTATCTATTATCCGCGGGGACATAACTTATTAACTTTCCTAGGAATGTCTACATGGTATTATTAGAAAATCGAAAAGAAGAAAATGTAAGTATGTATTACAGTTTCAAGTTTTCAGTTTGTCGCTTATCTTCATGGACAAACTTTTTATACTAAGTCATAACACAGCATCGTTGCTACTACAACTATAAAAAGCAATTAATTTTACGTTGCGGGACACACAAAGCACACAAAACATGAACTATGGGTAAAATATAAAAGCTTTTTAACACGAGAGTATTACGAAAGCTATCACCTACACTAAAAAGTTTTGTTCAAAGCGAATAAAACTCTTAATTTTTCTACGATATTTTATACGGGTAACAAACAGAAATTTGAGACTATTGCATATATTTGAATATCTCGTAGCTTAGTAGTAGTGACCCTGTCTGCTTATGGAAAGGTCCCGGATTTGATTCCCGGCTGGGGCTGATATTTTTTGCTTTATTATGAAATTAACTTAGCAATTTATAAGCATGCAACATAACCCTTCCGCTGCTACCCGTGACAACTGTGACCGACAGTTTGCAAACAATGTTGGAACATTAGTAGCCTAAATCAACACTTCGAGATAAATAGTAGATACTAAACTTTTACCCTCATCAAAGTTATTTATCTAATTTCGGTCAAATGTGGCCAGTGTACGTGTGGCACAAATTCAATTTGGTAACTAGTAAGTAGGGCTACTTTATGTCAAGTCAAATACAAACACAGATTTTAATTACCTTTTTTGTAGGTCCCAATATCAAGCAATTCATAATGATGATAAATAATTTGAACTAAATGGAGCCAGGTAAGGTTATGTAAAAAGTAATGCATACATACTACATAGACACAAGATCCAAGTACACTTAACTTAAACTAGCTGTAACGTAATATTTACATTTATAGATGAAATGAATTTTTTGTTGACTGAAGTTTAGCAACTAAAGTACTATGTCGGTCTTTTACTAATTATTTCTTTCATGACACCACAGCTTGTAAAAACTCATGATTTAATAATATTTAGTATTTAGGCATACATTACCTTTCATTACTAACTTAGGCATTCAAATAAAATGAAATGAAAATTCAATGCGTTTTTTCCGTGGCTTCGCGCGGGTGGAATTTATGAAATAAGAAAGTAAAGTCTAAAAATAATCTTATGGGAAGGAAATTGCCTGGAACGGAGTAACTTTTCCCTGTCCTATTCCGTGTGCCATATTTTTTATGTATAATTATAATGAGTTTAGGTATATAAATCTTGATAATGGATTCTCCATACAAACTCCCAACTCTTTCTACACCACCTTCAGGATGATTTCTAGGGTAAAAAAGTATCCTATACTAACCATTCTTCTCAGGTTCTGAAACTACTTATCACCACATCAAATTTCTTCTACATCGGTTGAGCGGATTAAGAGTGAAAGGGTAGCAAACAAACAGTGTCATTCACATCTACATACATAAATATACTTATTGCTTTAACTTGTTTAAGAAATTCAAGTTAACATGAGGTTTGATTGGTTTAATATGGATCAATCAATGTGGATCAAAAGCTAAAAGGTATATCGTCAGCCACACTCAACTCAACCCGGCGGCATGTGTCAACCGTGATTGATCGACCGATTTCACCAACTCCGGGCCCACTCGGTTGTGTGATGGAAATCATGAGATACACGCTAGGAGCAACATGAAACGAGGTTTTTCCGTGATTTGAGCACAATATTGCCTGTGGGGCTTTAAAATATAAATAGGTAATATACCTAACGTAGGAAAGTACGTAGCATACACGTGTGAAAGTCAAACATCATTTCACAAGAAGAAGAAAAGTTGAAATAAAAAATTCAGTGCATTTTAATTTCAAACTTTTTTACCATCTCGCAAAATTTAATGTTTTGATTAGTTCGTGATGCAGAACTACGCTCCAAAAACATACATGATTAATTGAAAGTATAAAATCATTTTGTTACTTAAAAATTAGGAGCCCTAATGAGAAAGAAACTGACCTCGTGACTTAAAACGCTCTCCTGGGCTCATTTGTTTTATAGTGGAATAAACTGCCCTCACACACAAGCTTCAGTAATTGTAAATCCTTTCTCGTTGGTTTAGTTAATTACGTCGTCAGCGTTGACAGTCCTACTTAACGCTAAGTAGTGTCGGTAGCATTCATTAAATGGAAGCAGAAAATAAAAGCGTTGAAAGTAAATCTCTTTTGATCCAAGTTTCTAAAGAAAAAGTTCATGTCGTACTAATTGTAACCAATTGCTTAAGAGTTGTAAATGAAGTAATCATAGTTAATTGGTTTATGATATTTGTACTGGATTGCACGAAGTAAAGGAGAAAAACGTGTTTATTAGTCTGTGTATGTATGTCTGCGTATGTATGTTTGTGTAGCTGCATCGTACACACGTCATCCGGTGACGTCGTGACAAACCTAAATCACGCTATCTTTTCTACACCGCCTGACTGTGCACAGTTGGAGCTTAGCCACTCTCCAGGGACGTCGTCTCGCCTGGCGGGAGTGGTGGATTTCCATTTACCCCAAGTGTGTCTTACTGAAGCCAAACATTGGGCCAATTTTGGATGTTACGACAATCGACATGACGTATTACTCAAGATATCACTGTAATACATAAACTGATTACTGATATAACGATATGATTGATATTATACTGATATAATTTTGAGGTAGTAAAAATGAATTATGGCAACAACCTGGCGCCATTTTATGAAAAAAATATCACTCACATCCGCGTGAACACGCGAATCCACAAGTGTAGGACGCTGGATCTTCGCTAATGATTAGGTATACGAAGTTTTTGACACATTCGTGGTTTTCGTAGGCTTTCAAAGCTGTGACGGCTTTTGGTCGTGAATCAACGCGCTCGCACCTCGAACCTTCGCGTAATCTCCCACTTTTTTACACTTTTTTTTACGCCGGTTACACTTTTTTTGGAGGCGACCATCTCAGTCTTCAGGGATAGCAACGCATCTGTGACCGAATTAGAACGGGACTCATACTAACAATAACTAACTGGACTATTACTAACATTAACTAATAGGACTAATTATCACTAACAGTCCCTGTCCTCACACTTATTAACAAACTAACCAACTAATATTCTAATACCATTTACTAACTGGACTAACCATCCTAGTCCCCTAGTCCTAGCTCCCTTCCCGGACCTCGAATGAGTCCTTGAATGGGTTTCAGTTATTTATACTGCTTTTAAATCTTACATTCAGTTAATAAAAAAAAATGTTTTAGTGGTATCTTTTAATTCCTAGGTATATCAAGATGTTAAAATTTTAAGAGAAAATGTAGATACTGCTAGACACGAGCATAATTTTAATCACCACACGATATAGGTAGAAGCGTTTAAAACTAAATTGTATTACATTGGCCCAATTAATAACTTTATACGGAGGTACTTGGCTCGATAATGATAACAATGACGCATAACGTTTACATTTAATTTTTTAAACTACTATATTCGTCATCGAAGCAATCCACAGCCCGGCTTGCGTTAATCCTAAGCGATCAACCGAATTAAGCAACCGCGCTTTATTTTTGATTGTTTCCTAAGGAGGAAATAATTTAGTAGTAATTTGGAAGTAATTTGGTTTGGAGGAATTTATTTGGTATTGTTGATCTCCTTAGATCAAATAAATGGATCAGTAGATACTAACCGCATACAAAAATTAGATACCTCTTTGTATATCAGCTCTATAGTGTTTTAATTTATGTGACTTTATTGCTCGGTAACATAACGCTACACACTCATAACCTCACACTAATATTCCCTGTGCCGTGGGTGCCATGGACAACACCTAAGATAAGGACACACATCTAGACCGACAACGGAAATTTAAGCTCGTCATTCAAATTTCCACCTCGCTGGGAATCGAACCCGTTCTTTGAACAGCGATCCGGCATGTAACCATTACGCCATTCGGGTCGTAAATGAAAGTAAATCTTTTTTCTTAGTTCGTTTGTAAACAGATAAAATTGTAGGTATGTGTGTGAGATCATATTTACGCAAATTACAACGGTATGTTGGTATTGTTGATTAAAGGTTTCACTGTTTCGTAGAGCGCGTAAAGCTGTAGATCCAACTTGTTATCTTCAGATAACAGTCGCTAAGCCCTATCAGACGATTTCGGGCCACAAAAAATTTCGACACTTGGGGTACCAGCTCTCCCACCAATCTGACCTGGAGCAACATTATCTGTTCCGTTATGAGGAGCAACCCTTGCAATGGGTCATTATTGGGTGGACGTCCTATTCATTTACGTGCCTTAATTAACGAGATGATTGTACCTAGCAATTTTCATATATTTAGTCATTGTACGTACCCATCTTGGTACCGAAATTTCGAAATGGTCTCAGAGCCGAATCTTTTCAGATATTTGAACTTGCAAGATGACATAAAAATTGTTATAGTCATTAAAGCAAACTTATAAATTCAAAAAGGACGACCTCTAAGGCCGTATAAATTAAAAAAAATGTCGCCGTTACAGGCAAACTTTAAGTAATTACCTACCTTACGTACCCTAGTTACGTGACATTCATAAGTAATTTCATCTGATCTTATCAAAAGACGAATTATTGCTCTCGCACGTGTTTATCATAGCAATTGTTTACACTAAAGTTGTTTACTTGAAATATAGTGAGCTCTGTAAAAACAATGTGATTTGTAAACGCGCCATATTATACGCGCCTTTGCGACCGATACGTGAGTTACTTTGCATATTCTTTGCTCTAGGCAGAATTCAAGATCTTTTGAGAGCCGAGAGGCTTTTTACGCGGCACTGGCGGTAGTTGATATCTTAGAACTAAACCAATCAACCAATCAGTCAATTTTGTTGGAATCTCTACACTAAACCAATAAAAATTCTTCCTATCCTTTTAGTAGTTTTAGTAAAGGTAAGGACCTTCGTGAACAAACATGCGTAATTTTAAATATACCAAAGTATTTAATTATTCTATTTGTTCTTGAATAGACTATCATCTCATTAGTAGTAGTAATGAAAATATTTTTAAGTTCAAACATATTACACACACACCTAGTAGGTACGTGTCAAATTCAGTTGATAAAAATTTGTTCATGCAAAATAAAGAACAGCGCATATAATTAAGCTATTAGCACATATTACGCATTAAATTTGCAATATGTCCATGTAATATTTATTTTTAGCATCAGCAGTAATCAACTGGTATCAACATAACTCGATAAGCCATTTATAATTTATAATAAAGGGCTTAAAAGTGATAAAAATATTATGCTACTTAATAATTACTTTTATGAGTAGCAGTAGCCAAACCCATTTTTGTTATCTTATCATACTTTGCAAACATATAGAAATATTACAGTTCAACTAAATAAACAAAATCTGCTATCATTGTTCATAGTCAAGCGTTTATACTTTTCAACCAAAATTGTGTAGGAAACTCCTAAAGAAAAAGTGAGAAAGAGACGGCAGGTGTCGCACCGCGGGCGAGTCGGCTAGTGCATCCCGGTCTTGAGCGAGTAATGCGAGAAAATAGCCGAGCTTTATTCGCTGCTAGTTGCCGGTGGGACACGTGCCTATGATATCAATACTTTATGTTATAGAATTAAGCTTATTAAATACTTAAGTACTTAATTTACTCTCTTTACGTAACCTCTTTTTCTTAGGGGTTGTTTGGAAGAAAAATAAGTACTTAAATATTAGGTCGTATGGAATAAAACTAATGAAACGTAATGTCTACTAGGTACAATGCATGCTTAATTTGAAGCAAGGCAAATAATATTTATATTCTTGTCTTTCTGTGTTGTCTATGTCTACGAAATAGAGAGTCCTAGTATGGGGCTATGTGTCGATTGTAACAGCCCTCGCTTCGTTTCGAAAAACCTTTGGTTGGAAATCCTCCAAAACACCACTTCGCTACGATGACGCATATCAGGGGCACTTAAATCTTAATCTGTTCACGTTAACTCGAAATATGTTTACACGACATTCTTTTAATTGTTTTACAATACCTTTAAAAGTGAACATCACATCCAAATCGATTAAACCTTTATGATGTTGATCACCATACACAAATTAAGCCACATCTTGAGGGGGTAGCGAGGGGATTGATTAAGTGTGACATTGTGTGACAAGAGGATGGGAGGGGTCGTAAAATTCCTGGCGTTGCATCTAAAAATGTTTTATTCAATCATTATTTTATTATTTTTAAATTTAAAATTGTAAAATAAGCGACGTCACACTTGGGTCTCACTAATGTGACCAGATATGACACGGATGGGGGAAGGGGCCAAAAATCATGAAATTTGCGAACCGTAATTTATGGTTGGCCCCTATGGGGGTGTACAGCGGTACAAATTTCAATAGTCTTTGCAATAAGATTTCAAACCTTTAGAAGCGCGCTGCAGCAGTAGGTAATTCCAATTAAATGAATTTAATTAAATTGTTGTTCGACATTGGAAATACCTGTGGGATATCGATGAGAGTCTAGATCAGTCCCCGCTTCTTACTTTATTTTTATCTACAGCTATAAATAATATGAAGACGTGTCTGTCATAAATTGTAATAAAATAATAAATTAATGCTTGAAGGCAGATTTACTATCTGGCTTATTGGGGTTAAATGAACCCATAATCTAAACTTATTATAAAAATCTAACTGGTTTATGTCTGTAGGGTTTTAAGATATGTAGAGTTTTCATATGGCTAACAGACGTCAAAAATAATATTCCTAGAACGCACGAATAAACTACTTAATAAAATTTGATGCGATTTTCGCAGTCGCTTAGAAGATAGGTATGGGTAAATAGTACAGCTACGAGTATATGTTGCAAGGTAAAGTCTACTGGCTCGGCTATCTATAAGAATTATTATTAATTATTATAAGATTCCGTTATGCTTCTATTTTTCCTTCTACCTTGGCTGACAAAGTTACGGAAATGCCTTTTGTATTTCTATTGTCCATGAGCGACGGTAACTACTTATCTATCATAAGACGGCTTGGATGTTCGCCTGTGGCCTTAAATTAATTAACTACTGAACGCTCATAATCCGGCGTCTCGAGTCTATCCTAAGTGATTGACTTGAAAAAAAATTGTAATTGCAAAATACGCACTAGAGCAGCGTGGTGTAATATGGTCTAGACCTCGTCAGTTAACCCGTGCTCGGTAGTGGGCAATTAATGGGTTGAAGCCGAATAATTGAACTACCTTTTTTTTATCGAGGGGGAAACCTGCAAAAGGTACCCGGTGCCGTGGGAGCGACACAGGGTTATGTGGGACTTTTACCCACTAAAACCCCCCCGGTGGCCTGCCTCAACGCTTGTGGAGGACTCCGGGATCTCCAAAGGAAAGCGACCGGTGCCCTCCAAGCGCGATGTCCCGTACGGACCCATCTCAACTACCTAATAAATAATTGCCAACATGACGGAATTGATTTTAAATTAGCATCGTATTACGAGTATGAAACATCAATTTAATTTAGTTTATTGAAAGTAAATATCAATTTACTTTCAATAGCTTAATTACTTAGCGATTTGATTGGCCAGTAGTAGGGATTCGCCGGTTCTAACTCAAGAGTCGGAACCGGCAGGGCGGAAAACTCGTTTCTGACTCTTGAGTTAGAACCGGCGAATCCCTACTACTTTGGCCTGATAGTAAGTTTCCGAGATCGCCGTTGGAGTGGTCCTGGGTTTGACTCTCAAGGCGGATATTTTAATGATGAGTTTTCTGTTCTCGGTCTGGGTTCTAGTGAGAAGAGTGACAAAATCTTTATTAGTTTACTTCTTCCAAAAATCTTACACTCCTAATTTTTTTAGCTTTCATCCGTATAATACGAAAAGGAACTTCGTGCCAAAAATGACAAATGCGTGTCTATACTTAGGAGAATTTTCTTCGAAGTTCAATGATATTGATTGCCTCACGGGCCCTTCAACGAGACACTAGCCACAAGGCTACAACGCCCACATCCAAACCAATTAATGTAATGTAGTCCTGCTGTTTCCTCCGAATGTCCCAACTTTATAGCTACGTGATAATTCTAGCTGTGAATAGCCGATACCAAATCTTACGCAGTTTTATTACCTGCCTAGGCTGTAAAACTATTTCTGTGTAGCTTTTTCCATGGACCTATACCTACCTAGGTATGGGCATTCTCTTATCACCATATCTAGTTCTTAATGTCTTTTTTGTAACATTTGATCCTTTTCACATAAAATACATTAAGAGCTCCAGGAATCTTTATTGATTTTTTGCACGCGGTGTCACTCGAGTTGGAGTTGCAAAACGGCAAATTACAGTGAAATTTATTAAATGGGAATATGATTCTGGAATAAGTACTACCCTTTTTAGGGTTATGAAAGATCGGCTTACGAAACATGTTAATCAATTCAAAGAATTAAGAGTGATAGAGAAAAAGACGGAATACTTCAGCATTTATAATATACCTACTTAGGTATTGATCAGCGTTTATTATTTTGTTTCAATAAAATTTTAACATAAAATGGCACACACAACCGATTAATTAAACTTACATGTGAAATTATGTGGGCGATGAAACATTATGTCAATATTTACATTTATACCTGAGTCGCCCAGAATATGGAATTACCATTCCCAACTAAAAACTAATTTATTATTAACTAGCTGACCCGACAGACGTCGTCCTGCAACATATATTACTAGACGCCCACTCTACGCTTCGGGAAACTTGTTGCTCCGCTCCTATTGGTCGTCGTATGGTATTATATAGCGTAACGCCTTCCTCAATAAATGAACTATTCAACACAACCAGAACTGAACCAGTGGTTTCTGAGATTAGCGCGTTCAAACAAACCAACAAACTCTTCCGCTTTATATTATCAGTAGGTATATAAGTATGCACTCATAGTTAAATTTAGCTTGTAAGCATTTTAATACACGCAGTCAATCTGCAGTGTACTTTAATCACAAATGCGGAAAGCTAGCATTTGAGTGCGATGCAATTAACTAATTCGTTTAATTAGATATCGAACGCCAAAATAGATACAATAATTATAAAATGCATTATTCACTGTGCAATGATCCATTAAAATCATGATTTTAACCGCAAACCGCAAAATTTTAACAGCAAACCCAGCCACGAATTAACTAAACGATTTTCTTTATTGTTCATTCAGTAGGTATTCAAACCAATATTAGATTTGCGCATGAACATTGAGAATCGTCGATAATAGCATTTCGAATATATACAATCTTTATAAATGCACGACAAACAGTATAAACGCGACTTATCAGTAATCCTACATAGCGAAGATGGATTTTCTCAGTCTGATAAATAAAAGCTCACACACTCAAACCCCTTTACTATGACTTTCTGTAACGAACTTGGCTGGGACAAACAATGTTTTTTTCAAATGTTCTAGGCAACTGAATGTTCAAGAATTTTGCTGAGCAACTCGAATAGTCGCTGAAATCCAACAGCCATAGGGTAGGTATAAAGAAGGAACATATAAAAAGATTACGAATACATAATATAAAAAGGGTTCTTTGCCTAAAGTATTAGAGCTAGACAATGAAATTTGGACACTGGGAAATTTTTATATCATAGGCACACATAAAGGTATTTTACGATATTCCCATGGAATAGGGTTTATTGTGTGTGATGTTGCTCGTGCTTACGAGTGTAGCGGTACGCTAAACAACCCCTTTTAGCTACGTTAAATTATTACACCTATCTACCATATCGCAGAAGGCGAAGACCTACCTACAGCAGTACCTAACAAGAACCAGTCGTTTTATTTATCCGCCACTAGACCACTCGGATTTGTTAATGGTGGACCTCTCACCACCATTACAGTGGTGACCCCGACGTGATTGACGTGACCACCATTACACGAGTATGCCCCTATCTCAGAAAAGGCTCAACGGATTTGGTTGCAGATTTCGCTAATGTATTAAAGTAGTCTTTACTCAAATAATAGTGTCTTTTTATTTTATTTCAAATGATTCATAATAAAAAGGTTTAGCAGTTTTAAGCATCACACCTAACAATTTACGAATGTGCCTACTAAGGGATTGGATTCCGAAACGAAGCGAGAACGGGCTTATTAGTCCTAAATAAATTGAACCGCTATCCAAATCCACACGAGCGTAGATACGGCGGTTACTCGTAAGTCTAGTGATACTTCAATTATTGCCGAATTCCTAACGTAATGGATATTTACCTACACCTTATTGATTCATACAGTGTAAAAGCTTTTACTTGGTTATTCTAAATATTTCCACTATTCTTTTGTACAAAAGCAACGATGATTCAAAACTTATCGTGTAATAACGTTTCAGACAGCTTTATTAATATTGTTTGTGCATCTGTTACAGCCAAAACATAATTCAATCTGTCTATGAAATGTCGAGGTCGCCCAGGCATTGTATAAAATTATTTTTATTTCTACTTAAATATAATTCTGCGTGTAAAATAAATAATCCTTTAGAATTTTTTAATCTTGTTTTAACCTTTATTTGACTACGAATTCCGGTCGTACTATATTAAATCAAAGGAGAATGGGCATATGCGGTTTCCAATTTGTTCGTCAATTGTTCGTCAAATAAAAATAAACCAAAATTTAAGATTTTAATTTTCACACAACTTTTCAAAATATGTTACCATAACTTCGCCGGATAAAAATCTTCGAGATAAAAAGGATTTTATTTGTTTCCGTATGCACTGCACTGTCTAAATCCAAAATAATTATGTTCCGGGTAGGGTTGCCCGTTTATGAATTTATTGAATTCCTTAAATTATTCGATTAGATTTTTCCTCGCAAAGATATAAATAATTACTTTATGTAACATGCTAAATCAATAACGAAAATATCGTAATACATCACATAAATATTATTAAAATAATAAATTATAATGCTTAATCGATAAATCAATAATCTATTCATGGGCTTAAAATCTGACTTGACATAACTGGCAGCACTGAAATAACTGAAATTGTCTGAACTCTGAACAGTGTTGCCAACTTAACGGATTTCCCGTCAGATTTAACGGATTTACAGTCGTACAAGGATCTTTTGACGCGTGGATGAGAGACAGAGTCTCTGTCACCCACACGTCATGTATAGTAAACCCAACTTAAGACTGAAACGAAAGAGGCGCTGTCGGACGCATTTGACATTCATTTGACCAATCATTGCACACTAGTAACTGACAGATGAATGAACACAACGTATTTATGAATGACTTTTCGTTAGTTCCAATTTTTGCCATTTCAGAGATAAGTTGGGCGGACTGTACGCGCCACAAGAGCCTTGTACGACTATATGTCAGGCATTAACAGGAGAAAAAATATTTCGACGGTTATCGGATTTTTTGACGGCAAAAATGGTTAAAGAAATCAAGAATTTAGTTCTAGTGTTCTAGTAACAAACTGTAGGATTTTGATCAGAGGTAAAGAAATATGAAGATACAACAAACACTAATCCATTCCAACAACTATAATATGATTTTGCTTTTACCTTATTTAAATGCGGTCGCAATTTTAAATATTCCTTTTGGATTACAAACAAATGGCAAGGCATGTTACTCTTATGACTAACTGCTAACTGAGCTAGCGTGCTAAATTCGCATAGTGTAAAGGTAGATAAACAGTAACTAGTGCAGCGTAATATATGATGACACTAGTTAGTGTACTGAGTTAGCGCTCTGCAATTTGTATAATGTAAAGCCCCCATTAGCGGAATTCGAAAATTATAGTTGGCAACACTGACTCTGAACTGAATGACAAATGACGTTTTTCTCACTACTCACATTCGCGCTTTCGTTCTGTGTTGTGCTTGTGTTTGTTAGTTTGTTGGATTTTTCAGTAATATCATCCCACTTTTACGTATATTTCCTGTGATAAACGCAAAAATAAGTAAAAATGATATTATCAAGTACCAACTTGTTGTTTGCAACTGTCAAATAATAACCTATTTTGATGAAATTCATTAGCCTTTTTCTCGTAAACCCGGCGAAGTAGAAACACAATTTTTTTTGTAATTGAAAACTCAGTTAAAACCCTACAAAATGATATGTATATCACTAGGATACAAAAATATTAAACTTGGAACGAAAGTCCATACTTCAGCGCCCAATCTCCTTTACCAATTCCGCTCTCGTGTCAACTTGTCAAAGTCTTTTTATTACGAATGGTTTACACAATTTGCTTAGCTTAAACCGTCAAATAAATTTTAAATATAACATTGAGGTTAAGAGCGTACGCTAAGAAGAATTCTTCTTCCCGCCTGTCGCTTTCAATGATTTGCGCCATGTATACCAATGGGTGGGTATAGGTACAAATAATCCTAAGTACCTACCTAATCTGATTGGTAAACTTACAAGTTAGTAAAGTTGTGATATTATTTGCTCAAATATCAAAAGGGTTAAGTATTTCTAAGTTGCTCGATAACTTCATAAGTTGAACATGAATTACTTTGATGTTTGAGTTTACGTTGTTAGCTTACTACGTTCTGCTAGGGACAGTGTCCCAGTGGCTGAGTGAACTATCGCACGTCCCTCGAGCTCTAAGTTTCAGAAACTTTATTAGTTCTGTTATACCTATAAACAGAGGTAACTGTTTTTTCAGAACAAAAACATGATTAGAAATGTAAGGGGTGCTTGACGACCCCATACCTTACTTGGTATATGATTGTGTTAGCATTTATTTATTCTGTGTTAAGTCTAACCACTGTTACCTTACCAATAACTTGTCTATCCAAAATATTTAAAATAATATCTAAAATAATACCATAGAAATAAAGTTATAACGATGTGGGATTTCGACGAGTTTAGTCGTCGGATTATCGAAAGTTAGAATATTACGAATGGCCTCTAGTGCGTTCGCTATAATAATATGAATGGCAACTATGCCATTATCATCACTATCATCATTATCATATTATCATCTACTATAAATAGCTACCAGTGATAATAAGCTTTATTTTAATTACAATATACCTAATATATTTTCTAATGGAATTAGAATAGATTTGCATATTGTAAGTAAGTATTTCTACCAAATAAACATACCAAATAATCCACTGCTACACTGCTAGATATAACAGATAGTAATGTTCCTAATTACACATGGGTAAGTAACAAAATTACTCGTATTTCTAAAGTAACATGATAGTGCGTGATTGGTTGAACAGTTTTGCTCTAATTTCGTCTTAATATATAAACTTATGTTAACTCTAAACCAACGCAATACTCATAGCTATATCGAGTCGAAGCATTACTTAACCTTCCTTAACTTTAAAACGATTTATCCATAAACAAATATCTCGAAGCGCAAATAGGTAAGTCAATATTTGTAGATTCACGCGACTTATATATATGTAGAAGACGCCTAGGTATACATCCAATATCGTTAGTGGTGGCATATAAGTAGGTAATCTTGGGAATATACAAATCAAACAACTCACAAACATTAATTATTATCGACTTCAAGGGCAACGGACAGCAGCAGAAGGAAAAAGGAATAATATTTTTGGTTTTTATAAAAACAATCTCATCTAACCGAAGTACTCAAGTTAAAAGTAAACATGACTTAATAATTATATCCTTTTTTCGTACGTGCAAACACGGATACGCCTACACACTGCCTTACTAAAAATACTTAAGGTTTTTACACACCGAAACTAAACAGTTTACAATTTACAAGTAGGTAGGAACTCACTCTATTAAAATATAACTCAGTGTCCGATGTCTCCCTATGTTTCACATAATGATGTATATTATAAAAAGATGCCTTAATTGTTTTTACTTTGTCCAATCAAAATTGAATCAATCTTTTAAAGATCGTTTAACGCGTCCCGGGACACTCTATTGAGGCATTTTTGTAAATGTTTTGTACAAATTGTTGAGTTTTAATCAAGTTCATTTACGATGTTCTCTGGATTCATTTTAGAATCTGTTTAATAAGTACCTCTCCAAGTTTTTTTTTATTTGTATAACAATGTTCTACAAATTTCGTAATTTATTGTTTTTCGAAAATTTTAAGTGGTTGCCGATTGTTATAAAATATTAATTGAGGATTCAAATGGCGCAATGGTTAACATGCTGGATCGC
Source organism: Hesperia comma (assembly GCA_905404135.1). Classification (NCBI taxonomy): domain Eukaryota; kingdom Metazoa; phylum Arthropoda; class Insecta; order Lepidoptera; family Hesperiidae; genus Hesperia; species Hesperia comma. The sequence goes on along the minus strand of FR990021.1, from coordinate 3,725,039 downwards.
TGTTCTAAGGGAACTAGGTTCGATTCCCAGCGAGGTGGAAATTTGAATGATGAGGTTAAATTTCCGTCCTAGGTATGGGTGTGTGTTCTTGTCTTGTGTGTTGTCTATGGCACCAACCACACAAGGAATCCTAGTGTGGGACTATGAATGTGAAGCGTTATTTATTTATTTAATTTCATAATTTTGACCATTAGTAAACATAATTGTAAAAGGTAAAGTAAAGGTAAGTGATATAATTTATCTTTTATGAGAATAAATTTCTTTAAACATAAAGTACAAAACATAATATCGAATCCTCAAAACGAAATATTTAATTTATTTAAAAAACACTAATAAGGCGGACGATTCGCAATTTGCGATACAAAGCATGGATAAGGCGGAATATTTAATAACAGCCGTCGTGTATTGATGGATGCTAGTACTTGCTTGGACAGAATTAATCATCACTCCACGTCACAACCACGTATAGCATTTTCCATTTTTAATCTAATAGCTAACTTTCTCGGGGTAAAAGATAAATGGAACAAGGAACTGCAGTATGGATGAAGTGCAGCGTGAAATCAAAATAATTCAACCTTACGACTAACATTGATTGATTTTACAAAATTTCACTCATTTCTTTTAATTTTTCGAAATTCCATGTTCTATATGAAATTCAAATTTTAATTTTCGTCACTATTAAAATAACGCTACAACGTCACTTACAAACAGAAAAAATAAAATAAAAATCATGGTTTTGGATTTTATTGCGCCAAAAAAGACCCCCAATAATTTCTCTTATTTATCTTTCATTTACCTATACAGCGATCGTTACAGTACAACATGAACACATACGATTAATGTAAAAAAAAAAAACTTCAAAACCGTAAACGCTTTAACCAATTGAAACGTGGTGATTGGAACCTAAAAGTTTAGCAAAACAAATGTTGAAACTAAAAATGTTGACGAACAAGCGTCAGCGATCGATATCGAAGCGTACAAACACGTTTGGCTGATGAAACGCGAATGGTTTCCAAATAAATAGAACTCAATTAAACGTATCCCAACGAACAATGTTTTCTAAGCAACGATTACAGTGCCACAAACTTATCTGACCCGGTGGCCAAAATTGGAACTAATGCAAATGTTATACTGTTGTCAGACAAATACAACGACAGTAGCGCCCCTCTTACCGGGTCGGATAATTTTGTGGCACTGTATCTAAAGTTTAGTTTTGACTGCCCCGTAGCCTGAGCCCTGATTCTGGTAATTTATGCATAAATTGGGTCTAGTTTCAATAGTTCGATATATTTTGTATACGGAGTATGTCAAAAAAGTGTCAAACTATTGTTCTTAAGTGCTTTCGAGACATGGGTTTTAGTGATATGGGTTATCCACATTGCTTATTCCGTTTCTTCCTTAACTTTCCTTAGCTCTACCACTTGCATGCCAAACAAGTAAAACCTACTTTATAAGCATGTGTGGTTTTACTTCAGATTTAATGAAAATACGTTCTGATAAAATATAATCGGTATAATCTTTACCGTATTGTCGCAATTTTATAAAAAAAAAGGTTATCCGTCACGCTGATAACTGATAAAAGGGCACAATAATAATTACTAACCACGAAATTTATTTACACCACATTTGTCAATAGGATTTACCCAGTCCATAACAATATTTACACAAAAATACATAAATCGGATTGATTCCTTTTATAATTAGTGTAATACGCGCGCAATTATTTTCGCCACTGTATACTATATGTTTAATTATACATATATCTTTAATTATTGGGCCAACCCATCGGCACACTGTAGGGCACGGATCTCTACTACGAACGAGCATACTCCTACAATTTGTACTGGTGAAGGACTATAGAAGGTACTGTGGCTTAACCAAGGCTCAGAAATTATCGTCTTTGGCTTACGAGCCATCCGAAGCACGGAAGCGCTGCAATAATTTGACACTCGCGATCATCCACCCAACTGCAGACCGAGTCTGCTTTTGCTTAACTTGGTCGACCACTTAGCAACCTCTCAAGCCACTGAGCTATAAGCGCTTCCTCTAACAACGGATACAACCCGTCTACGTGTGCCTCATTCCAACTTACATAATGTCCTAAAATTACTTAGTTAATATCCCAAGTGTTAGTTTGTTCAATCAGATAAAACTAACACTCATTGATAAGCAAGTAAACATGCAATACAATAGGAACTCCCAAGAACTTGTACGAAGATTGTAGAGACATAATCGTTGAAGGTTTGGATGAGCTACTATGTTATGATGACAACGTGATTGTAATTACAAATTCAACTGTTGGCAGTGTTTGTCTTACAAGTAAGTTACCGATTTTCATGGTAATAACTTCAACGCTTGTTCAAGCAGATAAATTCTTAAGTTAATTCGAATGGATTTTATAAGCTTAAATACATCGGTAACTTTTTTAACTGCCTTCAAAAAAGGAGATTCTTAATTCGACTGTTTTTTTTGTTACCTCATACCTTGGTAGTCATTGTTTTGTGGTTCCATATTAATCAAGTAGTTTTGAGTTATGGAGATGTTAAGTCTTAAAAGTAAAACAGCAATATGTTATAACCATCAAACGAAGAGGGGAAGAAAATGGTCCCCGTCGCTCAAACATAACCAATGAATCACCGATATGTTGCTACCCACAAAATAAAGGAGAGGAAAGAAAGCTGTTGTTTCCAGCTGTTTGTTTGTTTGTTCGAACGGGCTTATCTCAGCAACTTCGATCGAATTGAAAAAATATTTTATGATGGATAGTCTATTTAACGACAAAGTCTTCAAGCTATATAACATGCTGTTACAATCAATAGGTACGGAGTATAAAAAAACTGTTGCAAAAATGGGACCTTTAACATTTGTAGACGTAAAGAACGAGTGTTCAGAAGCGAAACGAGGGCATCCACTAATATAAAATAAAACTTATTTTATGAGACAAAAAATCTTTTACCGTAACCACCTTATGGTTTCAGCATGAGACCTTAATCTAATCAAAAAGTGGAGTACTTCTCAAGCCAACTCAATCGAGCCCAAAGTTGATAGGATTAGGTCGTTTCAGCGGCCTTTTGTGTAGGTAAAACCACACTGAAACCGAAACCTAAGTGAATAAATTCTTTCATGCTACAATAAAATTATGATAAGTTAACAAAATAAAACTTAAAATTCAAGTACCAAAAATAAAGATACTGAGATGACGACGTAAAAGGTAAAAAAATACTTATAACGTTATTAAAAAGAAACAACGTCCTTATAGCAAACCTTTCAACAAGAGTCGTTCTACCATCCATTTAATGTTGCGAAAAGTACTTTAAAGTATGAAAATATTATCTAATATCGAACTTCTATACAAGTCCTCGGGAAATATTTTCAACGCTTAATGGAGCGTTCCAACTTGAGTATGTCTAATGGAGGGCATTGAAGAATATGGACAGCTATTTAAACAAATGCCTTTCACCGACAATTCTTTTTGTTCCTACTTAAAATGCTTCAAGTTTAAATCTTGTAGACGAACTTTGCACATTATATAGATGTTGTCAAATACGTTCAACATTTAGTGAACATTTTCTCTGCAAGATGAAAAATAAATCAATAAAATAAAAAATAAACGATAATCCCACACCATAAACTTGTACCACTGAAATATCTGCCTCGGCCGAGCACCGAACCCGCGACCCAACTTAAGAAGTAATTTTGTATTTTTATTGTCAGATAAACGAACAGATTACCAAGCTTGTTAAAAACCAAATACCTATCTACCTCCTCACACATAATGAACTACATAATACCGTAAACACAAATTGTATGCAAGTAATAGTAGCTGCGTGTGAATAATCCGAGTTTCTAGTAACTACATTGTGGTAACCACTAAAACCTATCCCTGCAATATTGGTATGTACATATCTACAGCAGCAAGTGTCTGTCAGCATTTAGACTGAGAAATGATCAATATTGTCCAGCCGGTTACAATTTTAGAGGTGACTATCTAAATTTCCAAGGATAGCAACGCACCTGTGACCAAATCAGAACATACTAACAATTACTCAGTGTACTTATTATTAACTAGCTTTCCGCCCGCGGCTCCGCCCGCGTGGAATTTTGTTAGGTATATAGCGTATTTTTACTGAACTCGACAGTGCTTTTCTTTAGACTTATTTTAGAAAAAAAGATTTTTCAGGCTGAAATCTTATTACAACTTCAATTTAATATCGAACAAAATCGCCCATGTAGTTTAATATTTGCTGCTTTCCCTTCATAAGAAAGTCCAACTCGCTCTTGGCTTGGAAGTTATTTTTCAGGAATTTGCATTTTACGATCCCGTGGAAATGTCCTAAGTTAATTTCCCGTCTCGTATAAATACTAAATCTAATACCATACTAAATCTCTATTTAATTTTACACCTACCTATATATTTTTAAGGTGATATTGAAAAAATACTGAAGCACATTTTTTAATTTTAACAAAGAGACTGGACATTCATTTTCAAGTCCCTAACTTGGAAACTAACGAAAAAAACACAAATTTTCACCCCGTATTTTTAGGGGTTGGAGGGTTAATTCGAAAAAACACTTGATTTTTTATTTACAACAAAGAGTATTTACCTATTTTCAGCTTTCTATCTTGAAAATTTTATTAAGTCCCATACAATCTTTCACTCCCCTTTTAAAGGGGTTGAGGGTTAATTATCAAAAAAATCTGATACACGTATTCATTAATTTGAAGTAAGCAACCAAAATTCAAATTTCATATAATAGTTTTCACCCCTTTCATCCCCTTCAGAGTGGAATTTCCAAAAATCCTCTCTTGGTCCCCTACACTCCCCAAGGAACATACAATACATGGCAAATTTCATGTTTCTAACTTAGAAAATGACGGACTTCCATACAAACTTTCAACCCCTATTTTACCCCCTTAGGGGTAGAATTTCCAGAAACGCTTAAATACGTATCTATTAATTTTTAATCAGTAGCCCAAAAATAAAGTTTCATGTTTCTAACTTAAAAAATGACAGTCTTCCATACAAACTTTCAACCCCTATTTCACCCCTTTAGAGGTTGAATTTCATAAAATCCCGTCTTAGTGAGCACTTACATCCTTAAAAGAACCCGCATGCAAAATTTCACACTCCTAGCACTTGTAGTTTCTGAGATTTCGTGATGAGTCAGTGAGTCAGTGACCTTTCGCTTTTATATATATAGATAACCACTAACAAATAAATTAATAATGCTACACACTCATAGCCCTTCACAAGGATTCCATGTGTCGTGAGTGCCATGGGCAATACACAAGACAAGGACACACACCCAGATGTGACGGAAATTAGGCGCTAGGAATCTAACCCAGGACCCTCGAAACAGTGATCCGGCGTGTTACCCACTACGCCATCTGAGTCGTCAAACAGCAAAACTATCACTCACACTATGAACAAGTCCTAAACTAACTGGACTAACCATGGTAGTCCCTATTTGAGTTTCGTTCTGTGTCGGTCACACTTGTCATGGGCGGCAACAGCAGGATGTTACTGCATGCTTGTTTGCCAACTGAATCCCGTAAAAAACATTACTGATTATTCAAAATATAGGTACATTTCCATACAGTCTTACGCCCGCCTACGCACCGTATAAGTTTGAATTATGAGGATATATTGGAAGCACATAGTTTTGGTAGTGGTATTTGTGATGCGTGAATAGGCACTAATGGAAAATATTGTGAATCGCTTTGACAACAACTGCTCATGATATCGTATTATGAAGCTTTTCATTTAATAAAAGCTCCAAATCCAGAGTTGATTGAACCAGCATTCGATTCGCAGAAACGAGACACATTCAGTGGAAAATTTTCTGTTCCGTGCTTTTAAAATTATCGGTCAGCATTCAGTCCCGACCATTATCGTTATATCGTGCAATCGTTGAGCCAATATTATCGTCACTTGGTGTCACATTCCAGGACTCTTAAAAATTAAGAGAAAACAATATCCTGCAGTACGTCCCATATCTCTCACAATATCATCATTTATTTTTTAACCCACTTCAAAAAAAGGAGAAGGTTGTCAATTCGACTGTACTTATCAGTTCGTTACCATTTAACTTTCTACTAAATGAACCGATTTCGATGATGATTCTTTTTTTGTTGTAAAACTGGTGATTGTCGTGTAATCCCGTAATAACGAAGTTTTTAAGTTATACTTAATTATACTTGTTAAATTCACTTCAACTTTGATGATATTCTCATTTTATTACTTGTCGATATTGAATTCGGTTTTTTAAAGTTATGTAATCAATTTCGTCAATATCGTTTATAATCGATTCTTGGGCGGTCCACGTCAATTACAATAATCCTTTCGGTCTCCGGTGCGTGAGGTAGCACTCTGTACACCGCTTAAACTGGTTTGCGTATGCAAATAAGATTTATGGTGAATGTATGGAAATAGAAAAATGGGCAGATGAGTCCACAATTAAACCCGAGTGAGTTGAGCCATGAGGCTTAGGAACCCTGCTGTTGCGAGAAAGATTTTGGGTTCAACGGATCGAGGACCTATTTATAAAGAAATTTTTGAGTAAATAGCCGATAATGTGATAGCTAACATTTATTTGCTCTCTAGTCTTCTTCGTCTACGCTGGCAGTAGCTAATGTATGGTACAGGTTTATCCACAGTAAAGGTTATTCTTATAGACAAGTAAGTATTACTTACTAAGTACTAAGTAACTAAGTACTAAGTAAGAATGAGGTGAGTGTGTCCAACATGAGAGAGCACGAGAAGGTTAGGAGAAAGGACGATTGTATGTAGCACAAGAGCAATTTTTCCGGCAATTTGGTCTTTTCTTTTCATATCATTAGCGTAAGTTGCTCGTTTCCGTATAAGAGCACGATAGATGACATGATCTATCTTTCTAAGCATTTAGCTAACGCAGCGTATCTATTTCTGGCTTCCGCTTGGAAAATTGTGAACATCGTAAAATTACATTACGCTCAAAATGAACTATAGATCAATAAAATCGATATTGCGTCAAGTAGTGGCATGTTGAAATTGATTGTGTGGGAAACCCGGAATCCTATGTTTTATTAACCAATTCCGGCATAATGACATACATTTAAGATACATTTTTTATCAGGAGTACTTACGTGAATAGAAATTTACACTAAACACGGAATAATAGGATGGAAAATCAAACAAGCGATCCCTCCGACCGAAACGCGAGATATATTACATTTTGAAGCACTTATGTAAATATTTGGGTCTTATTAAAAGGTATTACGGAAAAAATTTAGAAATTTCAGGAAGACCGACTGCGGGCATCATAAGATTGCGTGCTTATTTTCCTATATCTTCGTTAAATTGTCAACTACACCTAGTTCACAGGGTAACCATTGGATTGCATGGTCCTCGAACATAAAATTTTCTATTCCTATATGGTCCCACAGTCGTGCACAAAGCAAAAAGGGCACTTTATGCTTACAAGGACAAGCTAAATAATAATATATAGTATCTATGTAGTCATAGTAATATCTATGTAGGAAGTAAGTCCTATCCATACTAATATTATAAATGCGAAAGTCTGTCTGTCTGTGTGTCTGTCTGTCTGTCTGTCTGTGACGTTTTCACGGCTAAACCACCGGTCCGATTTGGATGAAATTCGGAATGGAAATAGTTGAAGACCCAGAGTCACATAAATAGGCTACTTTTTTTAAAAAAATACCCCTAAAGGCTTGAAATAGGGGATGAAAGTTTGCATGAAAAATCTAAGCCGCCTGACCGATTTCGATGAATTTTCCCAGGAAGATAGTTGATGACGTACCCCCTTTCCCACTTTCCCGGTTCGCGATATAAACGAATTCCACGCGGGCGAAGCCGCGGGCAAAAGCTAGTATTTATATAATAAGCAAATATACGCAAAGGTAATTTTAAAAATACAGTCTTAGATACCCACTAGCTGACAAAGATAACTAGACGAATTGGAGAATTGGGACGATTCCTTCTCTTAACTGCCTCAGATTCTGATATCGCCTTCCCTTAAGTACCATTTGCAGCATTAATTCTTCCGCATTTATTACGCTTCACTCTTTTTTTAGTATCCTTATTTGTGTTTTCTTGTGAACAAAATATTGGATACTAAGACATCTTCTTTCCGCAAAACATTCTCATCTTGCTATTCAGACTATTGTACATTTCATGTCTCATAAAATTTTAGCGATTTATAGAAAAATATTTGCCATTCATTAACTTGCCATTAGGGAATATTTGCATAAATGTTTAGCAAAGTTTCGCTCGTTACTTTATCTAATATCTTTAAACGAGCAATTCTTGTATATTTATTTATTTATTTATATATATATAATCACGATCTCGGAAACGGCTGCAAAGATTTTCATGAAAGTTACAGATTAGGGGGTTTTCGGCTCAAGGAATCGATTTATCAAGGTCCCAGGTTCGAGAAAAGCTCGGTTCCCGAGATAAAGAGATTTTAAAAACATCATACTGACGTCATCTATGAAACATTAGGATAACTTCTATGAGGTACTGTTTGTAACGTGTTGAACTGACGCCATCTATGAAACATTAGGATAACTTCTATGAGATACGGTTTGTTTGTTTCAGTAGTATGAAACTAGATGGCGCTCGAATATATTTTTGTTTGGCTAATACTAATATTAATATTCATTCTTACGTTGAAGCGCTATTTTTGCGTTATACCTACCTATTTTCTGTTTGAATAAAATTAAAAATCAGTGCGATTATCTCGCTTGACCTCGCAGGACGCGTAGTGATAGTTTAACGTGCGTTTGTGATATTTACGAGAATATTTGTAAATAAATGTTAGTTTTGTTATTATCGATTTAATAATATATTTTAATAAAGTTTTAAATAAATAATGGTCAGATCGATGAAATTACTATTGTTGTAAATAGAATCAATAAAATTTTAAGTACGCCTAACAACTTGCTCATTAAACTAAAAGTATATTTATTTATGTTGTTTAATTATCATAAACATTCAATACATTTTATCGCAAATAAAAATTTCAGTCGGGGACTGCCTAAGCCTGCGAAAAGTACGAAGGAAAGTTCAATGAATTTATCTAATTAAGTATGTACCTATTTAAAATGCAATTAATTCGCTCACACAGTTAACTTCTATGAGGTACTGTTTGTAACGTGTTGAAATTTCAGTAGTATGAAACTAGATGGCGCTGTACAACTTTGTGAAACACGCTGTTGAGATCCTTTGGCCGTAACATAAGTAAAATGAATTTTGTGCTCAGTGAACAGTTGTATGATTTGACTCCTGAATAGATGGCGGAATTCCTCGTATTTCTTGCGATTCATACTAAATATAATTTTCAACCGAGCAAAGCTCGGTCAACCAGGTACTAGACATTATATTTGGTACAAACCTAATTGTTGCCGTGTGAACAAAATCTTTAGGTAATTAACACATGTGTGTATATTTGTTTAAAAATCGCAAATATAGCCCAAATTCAATACCAATATCAAGTTTGTAAGTAAGGTAGCGTTACAAATCTGTTTACTGATCCCAAGATTCGGGAAACGTTATTGTAAACACGCCTAGATTTAAACTACCAAACATGAAATTGGGAACGGGAAGCACATGCGCGCACGATATTATTGACTTGTTTATTTTAGAAAAGATTATTTAATATGTGATATTTGTACAATCTTGGCCGAAAGAACGGTGCTACTGCGTGAAACTTGCCTTATAATAATAAGCTACAACTTTTATTTATGCATCTTTAAAATGAAATCGTGGGAATGAGTGCGGTGTGTGAATTTCACAAAGGATTTTGTCTACTCATTTCAGTAGGAGAGGTTGGGTGAGGTGGGGTGAAGTAAGGTGAGGCCAGCTGATATTATTGATGTGAGGATATTCTTTTTGCTTTATACTGTACTTATTTTTTGACGTGACAACGTCTTATAAATTGGTTTGCCGGGAGGCACTTCAAGAAACTGCGTTAGTAAGCTCCGCTCACGTTCCTTGGTAACAGTGTACAGAAAATGGTACAGCGCCATCTATGGTTAAGTAGAGTAACTAGTTTGTTACCTCACTTAGTTGTGACTAATGGTTAATGGTCTAACGGTTAGCAGCGCTAGATGGCGGATGGTGTTACAATGTTTTAAATATAATTCTTTGTATACGTTTACCCCATGAAGATACGGGAACGCAGGGTCAACTTCACAAATAACCACAACTGCTTGCAAACCCAAAATAGCAGTTTATTATAAAACCAAAGAAGTCGACACATTGCCCTTTATAAATTTTTCTCTTATATAAACTCCACGTTACACTCGTTAGCGCGTTTCACAAATTGGTACAATGCCATCTTGTTTACAAGTGAGGAACTATTTAACAAAAATAAAACATTAAACTTAAATTGCTTCCGCCTTCACATGACGGTTAGACAGTATAAATAAATGTTTTAAATTGTTACTATTATTTCATCCTTCTTCCTACTATACGAATGAATATTCACATTAAAATTATTTTACCACTTAAAGTCGTTGTCACGTAAAACTTTCGCCCGTATACCGACGTTACAGGCAACCATTTTTTTTGTGACTGTTAACAAAGTCTGACATCTGGCAGGTTTCAATCTATTAATGGCCCATTACTGATCACGGGTGTCATCACTCAGGAGAACTTACTCCAACACGGTGCTCACCGGTCATCCATCTAGCTACCGATCGCGTCCGCAGTTGCTTAACTTTGTCGATCGCTAAGGATCGACACAAGCCGCCGGGTTAAGAGCGTTTACCACCAAGCAGGTCTATCGGAAGATCAACACTAACTGCTTTCGGACAGCTAGCATAATGCAGAGCTGGACCCTTTTCGTGATAATAAGCCATGCTCAAAGTTTAGCACAACTAAAGTTTTATGTTGCGTGAACATGTGGGTACATTTATATTATTAGGCTTAGCTTACTTTGCTAGTTTAGGTGGCTTAGCTTAATCTGATCTCAAATAGGCTTAACTAGTTTAATTTGTAAGATTAAGTCAAGTATTTAACCAATATTATTATACAAATAATGATGATCATCAATTAAAATTTCTTGAGCACTTACGTGCTTTTGTTGCCCGTGGTGTGTAAATTTTCCCAACATTAGGTCAGGCGTTAAATAAGTTTATTATTATTATTAAATAAGTTTTATGGTAAAATTTCTAAACGATAATTAATATTTTATAAAGCTACGCTATAACCAATATTTATAACAATTCACAACGAATTTTAAAGAGTGAGGTGAGTACCTACTTATGCCAAATGCTTTATATTTATTTGAATTTTAGACATTATTTGTCGTGAAGGTGAAGCTAACATGTGCTACGTGAGTACTCAGTCAGATGTTATTATTATGAGTATTTTCTCCACCAATCCGCAGTGGATTATTTTGATGGAATATGCTCTAAGCATGCTCTAAGTCTTTAGTTGTGAAAATAGTACCTTTGCAATGCGCACCCCTAATGGGTTAAAGTTAGACATGTAAATATCTAGAACCAGATTTATACAACATATGGACACGAGAAGGGTTTTATTGGGTTCTCCCTCGTAAGCCAAGGCCTTCCGCAAAATCCCGATATCTTCTGAAATAAATTATATTATCCGTACAAAAGATTATGGTACAATGGTTCATGGTACAATGTCAAAGAAAAATGAGGACGTAAATAATGATATGTCATTTTCGACACAATAACCTTTCATAACATGTAACCACTCAGTGAGTGACAATAAACATCGGGGAATAAACTACAAAGACATTCATCAATCATTCACATCATTTAGATGGATAGAGATAAATTGTGTCGACTGTTCGTTAGGAAACGCCTGTGTTAATACGTGGACAAGTTACTATTGCGTTTACTTTTAACAGCTATTAACTCGTGTACGATAACAAAGCCACTTTAAGCTGGGGTTAGGCAGTCAATAAATATCACGTTCCAGTATCGCAATATTCGCTTCCACTTTTTTTAACCGACTTCAAAAAAGAAGGAGGTTCTCAATTCGACCTTAGTATATAAGTTTGCCTTTTTATGTTTGTTTAGTGATTTTTTCGTCGTTTATGGACCGATTTTGATGATGTTTTTTGTTGGAAAGTAGATATTCCATGCTATTTCATAGGATTTGATGATTCCATTCCAGAGGAATCGAGGGGAAATTTCGAAAATTGTAGATGCAACTAGTACGTTTGTTAATGTTTCATTAAGTGTTTTAAAGCACTACAATTTAATGACTTAGTTGAAGGTCTGGTCTCAAGTCGATCTGATGATGGAGCCGATAGATAGTCGAGGGAACCTCTCAACAATTTCCAGCATCTTGCGTTTGGGCTTGATAATTTATATTGACAAGAACTTTACACCTAGAAGGGTTGAACTGAGGGCCATCTGGCGAGTAGTTTTTGAGTTATCTCTACTTGACAATTTTGGAGTTGGTTATTAATTTTTTTTAAAAGAAAGATATTATTTAATATATGGACAAACGAGTAACAAGCCACCTGGTAGTAAATCTTCTTCATCACCCATGGATATAAGTTTCGCTAAAGGCATCAACAATAGGTACGTTATTGGCTAAGAAAGAAGAGAAAGGTAATTCAGATAGGGTTTTTGTATCTTTACTCGTAGCAACTAAAGAAGTAAACAATTCTCTTACACTTATCTACTTTACAGTACTTAACCAATTCATAAACCATCCATCACTTAAACTATCGCGTCAAGTAAAACAATGGAGTGCGGCGGAAAAAATATAAGGGTCCCCCAAACAAGCGGCTGCCATCATAAATAACACAATCTCGGTGCCATCAAGAAAGTGGATGCAACCACGGTTTGTGGCCCTTGTAGAAACAAAGACAGCCTTTTTTGATTTTTTTTTTTTTTTTTTTTTTATGGAATTAAGATAGCAAACGAGCATGCAGTACCACCCTTCCCCTGCCGCCCATAACAACTGTGACCGACCTAGAACTAGACTCAAGGGGACTAGGATGGTTAGTCCAGTTAGTAGATGGTGTTAGAATATTAGTTGGTTAGTTTGTTAATAAGTGCGAGGACAGGGTATGTTAGTGATAATTAGTCCTGTTAGTTAATGTTAGTAATAGTCCAGTTAGTTATTGTTAGTATGAGTCTTGTTCCAATTCGGTCACAGATGCGTTGCTACCCCTGAGGTCTGAGATGGTCGCCTCTAAAAAAGTGAAACCGGCTCCACTATTATTATGTCACTATTGCGCTCCGTGGAAAGTAAACTGATACTGGAGGCTTGGAATTTCATATCGTTATGAAGGTCTAGCAAAAATGATTGCGGCTACGAATGAAATTGCGGCCAATTCGATTCAGTCAGGGAGCAATAAATACACGTAAATACTCTTTATTCCATTGAATATCATGAATATAATAATAATAAAAATGAGTTATATTTATTACGCTAAATTATAGTAGAAATAAAGTTATATTGAGGAAGTGATATTTTAAGGGTTAAATTAGTATTCTTATCTTAAAAGGAGAAGAAAATATAGATAGGTAGTTAGTTATACCTAGTCAATTAGTAATTATGTAGTCAAAGTATGCATAATCTAAATAGGATTATAAGCATCTATAGGTGTTCAAGAATTCAGATCATATCGCGTCGTGCTTCGAAATTTCCAAATTAGTTGAGAGACAAATTGGCTATTCATTTGTTCACAGTCACAATTAGTATGAGTATGAGGATTTTATAATAATAATTTAATTAAATCGGACGAGTTTGAAATAGACTCTCGTGCCCAAGGTTGCCTAATTAAAATAAATAATATATTCTCTTCTTCTCTCTTCTTTCTTAGCTGCTTGAAACAATCCTCAACGTAAGTGGCGGTGGAGCCTAAGATGTTGGAAGCACTTTTATATACCTACTTAAAAGGCTATTCACACTTCGCTTTTTCTGGTAGTAGTCATATATCATCACCTTCTGCCATGAGTCAGCTCATAAGCTCGGTTGTCAACTTAAAAAAACATTTTCATCAGTAGTGTAAAACACTAAGAAATTAGATGCCCATATAATTTTGTAATATGAGTTACACATAAGAAAATTACAGAATACTTAGTAAAACTTACATATTTATGACAGCAATCAATAAAAGTGACAGTATTAATAAATTATTATAGGCAATGAGAACGTGCGCTACGCCCGTAAATGACTATACATAATATTATTAAAGTTTTAACATAAAACTATCGTTTCTGATTGTATTCACCAATGAAAGTTCGCTAAAAGCTTAACTGTTAAAAACCTGTATAATGTTTCCATTCTATAAAGCGTTATATTTGCCATAATGATTCATAATGCTAGTAGTATAAAACCAAAATTTAAAAACTGTTTCATGAAGCAAGATTGGGTTTTTAATGATAAATACTGCTGATGAGATGCGGTGCTGATGAATTTTTTACACGCGGATTCCTTAGTAATCAGACTGTTTCGACCAACCTATTTTCAGAGAAGCAACGTCGGATGAGATATTATTCGAAACGTGAAAAACAAATACTGTGCAAAAGGTATTACGAATCTCAGAATCTGTTCTGAAAATGTGATTTTCATTGTAAAACTTGGTCGATTACACTTATGTCACACCAAAGGAATCTCGAATATTAATACAGTTTTGGTATTCAAAAGTTATTGACAATTCGCTACTCTGTGAAAATATTTTTTGGAACGAAGTTCCTTACGGCAGGCTTGGAGGAGATAGGGATTTTGCTGCGCGACCGAACTGAAAAAAATGTGATAGTAAAACCGTAAGGAAATATGCGTGGAATAAAAGTGTTAACACGTGCGCAGGCGCGACAGCAACAAGGAAGTGTAATAGCTTTTGCGTGAAACGTTGATTCTAGACCTAAAAACCGAAGTACTAAGTGCTGTGTAATAAGAAATCACCCGCATTACTGCAAATTATTAAACATTGTAAACGTTTGATCAAGACGCGTAAGCGTGTTCGAAATCCGCATCACATAGGACCTTTTTCACTCGATGCCAAGCGTAAGCGTAAGCAGCCGCGCAGCTACCGGGGCATTTATTGCTGTGCATTTTGAACTGCGAATATTATTTTATTTCCTTGAGACAGTTAAGGGGCATTTGTTACTGTGCACTAACATTATTATTTTACGTAATTTATTATTTCCTAAAATACTGAATTTCCTAAATACTTTCCTGTACTTAAATAAAAACTAATCAGCAAAATTTAAGAGGAAAATCAAGAAAACCTACATAAAATTGTGCATGATTTTATTTGCAAATTGTGTCGATTCTACATTAGCCGAAGGAACTTCGTTCCTACCTGGTGTCCCACGACACCACATCTTTTTTTTATTATCGAGTTAGCATTAATCTACTTCGTAAAAGACGGTATAACTTTAGACATCCTTAATACGGGTATCGTACCTGCCTAATATCGTAGAAGAGGGCAAGGATTACTGCTTTTAACCAATAAAAATTTTAGACCGTCAAATCTCATATACCTTCAAGAACAAAAATAAATCTTGGTTTAGCAGGTTTAAACTTAGTTCTGTGTCCAAAAAAATTTTGGACCTGATTTTCTGTGGTCAATTAACTGCATGGATATCAGTTAGGTACATCAAAATTCAAGTCGAAAGAAGAGAGAAGGAAGAAAGAAAACACTGACTTTCGTAGATATTAAAAACAATCCTGAAATATTGCTGGTATACAAATTAAATTAAATAGTGTCAACACAGACCCTAAAGGCCTTCCCAAGGTAATAACTAAAACAGGTTTGTGATATTGTTGCTCTCTTAGGAGATACTTAATTTGTAATTCTGACACACTTTCTAGTAGCTGCCTAGAGCCCTGTTGTAAATCCTTCAATATTTCATGTTTTCTTTGTACTTATGCCTAACTATTAGTGAATTGGGACTTTGGGCATAGCGAGATAGTGGCCCCGCCAGTCGAGGCAAATTATCTTGGTTGTAAATAGATAATTACTGGTTCTTTTGTAAGTCAGTGAAATAATAAAGAAAATGTACTATTGTTTATTACTTTGTTAACCAACTTCAAAAACAAGAAGATTCTCAAATCGTCTGTATTTTTTGTGTGTTACGTTACGAGTGAACCGAATCCGATGATTCTTTTATTTGAAAACTGATGTTGTGAAGGTGGTTCCATTTAAAGAACTGGATCCAACAATTAACTGAGTTATCCCAATAATGCATGATTAATTGATATCAAATACTTTGATGACCTCAAAGAAGTGTAATACTGATCGCTTACCTCGGCTCACCCGTCGGTGGTCTGACGGTTTCTGTATCTCATGTATAAAAAGGTTAATAGAAAACAGTTACACCTGCTCTTATAAATCCCTTTTTTACTCTGTTGATTTTATTCATTCTTTTTAATTCTTCTCACGAAACAAATGGTTTAAATTGAAATAAAACATCCATAGTTAATAGAAAAATGGTGTTTGTTTTATAATTTCTGAACTTGTTAACTCTTTATATTGATTCCCTTAAATTCTCAAGAATAAAATGGTCAATTTTCTTAAAAGAATGAATGATTTTTTATCTACTGAAATAGTGGATAACCACTGTAATACTGCAAATGTATTTATGCAATGTAATACTGCAAATGTATTTATTCCTTATTTAAAATTCTCATCATTTACCACAAAAATTGCAAGCATTGGATAGCATAAGGTTACGGTAGCAATATATTCATCAATTCATATTTATCTCAATATTATTAAAGCGAAAGGTCACCGCATCATCAAAAAATCAATAGGTACCGCTTGACGTATAAAAATGAAATTTGGCTAGGAGGTACTTTATAGTTAGGGACGTCCGCTAAGAACGGATTTTGACATATTCTAAGTGGATAAAGTAGGGAGTGAAAATTTGTTTGATAATCGATAGAAAGTGCTTCCACGCAAGACGAGCCGTGGGTAGAAGCTACTATTAATATTTATAATATTATGAGCTGTATACAGACTTATTTACTTTTGTAATATAAGTCGGCCGAGGCGTCGGCGTTTGGTAAGATATTAGAATCGACCCCATTTTGAGACAACGGACACGGTTGAAACTTGCAAAACATACAAGATATGAAAGTTATAAGTAATATCTGATCCCGGGCGGAGTACCTTTGATCCTGCCTCACCCTGCTGAATTTATGAATAGTTTGTTGTCCGTCTTTCTTTTCTTTTCTCTTAGTAGGAGTTTATTTTTGAATAACCTTAACAAAAGAACATCGTCAACGTAGTCAAAGTCAATAAAATACATTACTGGGGATAACCCAAAAACTATTCGTCAGACAGACATACCATAAAACAAGCAGACACCAGCTTTCGAATAAAAAATAAATAATCGACAAAATCGGTTCACCCAGTAAAAAGTTCTGATGTGATAAAAATAATATACCTACAGACTGATTGAAAACCTCATTTTTTCGAAGTCGGTTACCAAAATAAAGTCTTTCTCGAACAGAAGAGAAGAAGAGGTTATTTATTGCTTGAAAATAATTGGAAAAGTAAAGTAACAAATTTTTATGATGATGGTAAACAGTACATTTTAATTAAAAATATAATGTTACTTAAAGTATGGGCTTTCTATAAGAAAATTAGATTTTATTTCAAAGGGCGTATCACTGAAGTTTATTAATATTTCATTTTCAGGCTCGTAATTCAAATAGCCTTCTGTTAAACAATTTTGGCGATAAATCTTCTTAACACACATTTTATTATATTTTACGACCTTTTTACGATAATGATAATGACGAAATATTTTTAGTACTTTTAAATATACTTTTATGAACAGTAATGGTTGTTATGGCCTATATGGCAGCAGTGGTTAGAAGATACATAATTATTATTTTAGCAATCTCCTACAAGAGTCATGTTTCAACCGTCATTTCATTGTATTGACTTTTTACTACGAGTAGTTTCAGCTTCTTCCTCTTTTTACTTCTTTTTTCCATATTTATTAAATATTTACAAAACTCTAAGAAGTCTGCCAATCCGTGCCTCTATTATGAGTTGTTGTAAACGTAAAGGACGTTACTATTGCGGTTAACGTTTAGAATTTGTATGAGAATTGTAGTTCAGTATCGTAACCGCTAGAGGCGCTGTACGGATTCTCATACAAATTCTAAACGATAGACGCTAGCGTGTATAGTAAACTATAGTATTAAAAACTCATAATAGAGGCACTGCACTTGGTCTACGTGGTTTAATTACTATAGCCTAAAACTTCTCATTCTAAAAACCCGAGCTCAGTAGTGCGCCATGATGAGTTGAGATGATAATGACGATTCAATACTTACTGTTCTCTGTATTAACCAACTTCTATCAAATTTGACAAAGTACAAACCAACTTAACTAGCCCAACCACTGTATTGTGGTTGTCTGGAATAGATTGCTAATTAAGTGATAAGACCGCCTAGCGCCTGTTTTACTTATCTCTGTCTAACAATATATCCATATCAGATTATGATGTGCAAAAAATACTAGTTATTGCTATCACATCGCGTCAAACGCACGGTAGTAACGTGTGTAATATATTAATTATTGTTTTGCCGTATATGACAGCTTTACCTACTATTTAAAATATTAGTTCAAATACTCTTTATTGTTCACCAGTTTTGACAAAAATAAGCTCTCCAATTCTTCATTCTACAGTATAAACTTTATGTGGCTTTGGCGACTCTAATGGCGTAATGGCTTACACACCGAATCGCTGTTCCAAGGGTCCTTGGATCGATTCCCAGGGAGACGGAATTTTGAATGAACGTTTTAAATTTCCGTTTTCGGTCTGGGTGTGTCCTCGTCTTGTGTGTTGTGCATTGCAATCACGACCCATGGAACTCTTGGTTGGGCGCTATGAGTGTGTAGCATTATTTTATTCAATTTCACACTCCCATCATTGGCGTAGTTTTCATAAAAAAACATACAAGATTTTAACTTCACATATTCATATATAAATAGGCATCATTGCGTTGTTTATTACAAGCAAACGCCCCGACGAATCTCGTTTAGAATACGTAACCAAGTTTGTTTATTTTCGGAAAAAGTATCGCGCAAATTATATCTCAATTGAGAACAATTTACGTACGACGGCAGTAGGCCGGGCTTTTATCTTATCGCATTAGGTAGCATTCCCTTTGACGATCTATAAATATACCATTATACCAAGTTCTTGTCTCTCTATAAATGACAACATACTATTTCTTTATGCCCTATCTATAGGTATATTCGTATTTATAGATATCTAAAGGACTCAGGACCGGTCGGAGTGGTGCCAATTAGGGGAGGCCTATGTTAAACCGTGGCCTTCGAAAGGCTTATTATTATATACCTATTTATAAATAAATAGTTGATGCTTTAAATAAATATCAGATAGTAGTTTTCAGATTTTTTACTTTGTCTATGTGTTTCAACACGCTAATGTCACTAGTAGCTTAACAGGTTCAATTTGGTTTTCATTGGTTTGGTACAACTTAGTAAGTTTTCTTTTGGATTCATTGTCGCAAACTAAGCTTGAACAGTAAATATGCAAAAGCAAAAAACTACAGACGCTTAAAAATTTTGGGTTATATCGAATAAATAAGGTTTGTGGAACACAGCAGTTATTTCTCAAAGCGGGCGAGTCCCCTTGTGGGCGGTAAAGTCAGGGAGACAGTAGAAAGCCTAGGATTGTAGGACGTCGAGACCTGAGTAAGGGGTGGCTCATGAAGTAATGCCAGTAATACCCAATAAATACATTTATGACGAAACATACCGATCTGCTACATTTTATTTTAACCTAGTAAACTTGTAGGTACATCTTGGTCTAGACTGAGCAACTGAGCATGTATCTACTACGAGTAGTATGTTTAATAATAATATATCTACTGCATTCGCGTTCGATACAAAAATTGTTTTCGTTGCTTCCCACACAAATGCAAGCTTTCCACCCTTGTGATTAAGATACTTTGCAGATTAACGGTGAGAATTTAATTCAACTCTGAGCACAGGTAATAAACTATATTCCTGGCATCTCAATAAATCAGTATAAAATAAATAGCATAATATAAATGTACCGACTACAGACCAACTTTATGTGTCTATGATCGCTAGTGGCCACTATATCAAGCGGGTAGTGATTGTTTAATCGCGATAATAGTCCAGTAATTTATTGTCAAACTAAAAATATTATAGTAAATTCAGCTCATAAATTCTAAGATACGTTCTAATTCACTTATAAGGGATAGGTAGATACTCTCCATAAAATTTCCAGCATTTTCATTGATCCAACGCAAACCAATAAATACTGCTTTCATTAATATACCTACTTTAGTCCATTTAGACATTATGGGAAAGGCGGCGTTTTTTCTCAATGGTCAATTTAACCTCAATTTAGTAACTCAGGCTGACTCTCGAATGCTCAGTGTAAAACCTGAATAGGTTATAAAAATACGGAGCGAATTAACGACATGCCGCTTGTAGGCTGAGACCGCTCTAGCTAGAGAATCAGTATGTATCCATCATTCGTATAACCAATACCTACAACAATAAGTTAAGCTTCAAAATAATTCCTTAAAAAATACGATAGAAAGTGATATTTGTGACCTAAAATGATAAAAAATACCCTACGCGAAAGATATTCAAAATTCAAAATTGTAGTTGTGATGTCACACGTTACACGTCGTGGTCATAACCAAATGTTCTTGCGAAGCGTGTAAAGTAGTACCAGTGAAGATTGAGTATGCGTCACTATGCACCCACCACTCTGGACCGCAACGCAACTGATATGTTGGGTTAACACCAAACTTAAGAGGAAGTATAAAGCAAAATTGCTTAACTAAGATTCCGGCGTTACAGTAGTAGATCAAGTTGCTGTAATCTAAATAAATACCATGGTAATATTACATTATAATACCAAGATACTCTATTAAAAGAAAACATAAAACAAAATCTTTTCTTGGTAGAAAAATATCCCAAAGTTAGGTCTAATTTTCAACGAATTCTTCGACGACTTCAACGTGGTGCATATATTAGGACAAATATTTTTATATATAATGCAAAATCATATTTTAATAAAAGAAATAGAGTTTAGAAAATATTACAATAAAATGCATTTGAAAGGCGGATCCGCCCCGCCTTTCTATTATAAATTTTTATTCCGATGAAATTTAAATACATTATGAAAACGAAAGATCACTCGTTCAGCACGAAATAGCGAAAACTGCTTGACGTGTACGATAAGGATGAAAATTTTCAATGAGCTAGTTTATTGGGATCAGACGTCCACTGAGCAGGGATTTAGTTATATTCCACCCCTAATGACGAAATTACGTCGATTTTAAAGCAGACAGGATCTTTAGTAACACCAGTTTCAAGGTTTTTAACAAATAAACTCCTAAAGAGGTAAGTAAACTCAAGGATGGAAGTTTAGTTAAAAATCAGTCAAATACTTCCATGTGGGTCAAGTCGCAATTGTACATTTTTATTTAAAAAAAAATCCCACTGTGCGCAGTGTGTACAAGGACTTAGAATTTCCACACGTTGATTTTCTATTTGTGCACTTTACAAAATGCTTCACGTTGGTCCATAGCACTTCTATAGTTCAATGTAGAAATTGGCTGCATTCGATTGAATAGCGAACAAAATCCCATCCTTCTTATCCATGATTGAATTCTGTTGCTTTATCGCATTTAAAAGATACAATCTACCTAATGTTAAGTTGAGGGTTTTAAGTTTTAAGATCGATATTGACAAATTATATAAAACGAGCTTGGGTAACTACCATTCTATTTGTTAAGTCAGCCGCCAAAAACCTCATCGTAGTTGCAACTGAGAGCTTAGTAAAGTGCTAGAGCTTTTTTTAACTGCATTTTCACTCACAAAGATTAACTGGCAGGGAATTTCACTTTAGCATTTAGTCGGCCTTTATATCTATTATTTTATATATTTTATAATATGTTTTTTAAGGCGCGATAAAGCTTAAAGTTAACATGATGTTCCTTGGAGAGTGTAGGGGAGCACTTAGCGAGGATTTTTTTCTGTTTGACCGATTTGATTTCAGTTTTGATTCATTTATAAAAAAATAAATTGGAAAACAAAAAAATAAGTGAAAATATAAAGAATCCCATACATATTTTTTCTCTAACGCCGGAGATCAGTTACCTACACGTAATACGAGTATAATAGGTAAGCCAAGAAACGTGATAAAATATAGCTCAGCTGGGATAACTCGACATCGATACAGCCTAGCCTAGCCAACCTCAAATCAAACAGGTGGGAGATGTATCAGAATTCCCGGAATATTCCCCGCACTGAACCGACAGTTAGCTAATCTCGCCAACTTTGTCTGCGTCGCGTGTCAACTCTCAAATATCGTCAGGCGCCGCCAGGGATTTGTGTCATAGAATATCTTTGCTCAGTGAATACAAAGCTTTTTATCGCATTCACTTATTTTGTGGGAATCGTCTCCCGTTTCACAATTGGAATATAGGTTTGGCTTACCAATTTCAAGGAGTGTAGTGGGAGATAATAATATCCTATTGCCAACCCAAATGATAGAATAAATGGAACCCCTATGGAACTAATATCGCGACTCATGACGTTATGGATGATGATTATGGATGAAAAAAATATGCTAATGTAATGGATAGTGTAGTTATTTTGCTATCAGTCCATACCATCTGCGTAACAACAAATGTGCGAGATATGAGTGTTAAAGCGTTCGTTTATTCACGAACAGGCTATAAAGTTTGTATTTTTGATGATGATTCTGCTTCGCTTTATAACAATGAACGAACAAAAAGTCCTTTAACTTGTGTCCCATTACAAAATCAAAATTTATGTGCGGACGAATTAAAACAACAATTCCTCCGTCCCTACTCGTGTAATCCGGATTAGGTTTTCAGAATTTCATACAATTGTTACGCCGCAAATCTGTGTCGGTCCGTAATTAATTTTACAATGAGTTTTATTCACTTAGTATTACTACCCCTTAGTAGACAGAGTATTTAAGTAAACACGGCGAGTATCCTTACAACGTGATCATCTCTCCGGTACAAACGACGCGCTTTGCTTCGTCTTTTGTGATACGT
This sequence comes from Hesperia comma, assembly GCA_905404135.1. NCBI lineage: Eukaryota > Metazoa > Arthropoda > Insecta > Lepidoptera > Hesperiidae > Hesperia > Hesperia comma. The sequence continues at coordinate 3,701,977 of FR990021.1, read as the reverse complement.
ATCGCGAAGTACTAAAATAACTTGCGTGCTTTTGCTTCGCTACTGAATCATATTGTAGGATCAGGTGTGATCATAATGACGTAAAATAAAACACAAGTAGGTTTTGCATACAAGGCATGTCTGTGTGCGAGCTGTTTACACCTTAGAACTCACACTAAGGTATTTACACAAGTAGGCTATTCTCACAGGTACCCACGAGGCTCGTTTGTCTATATGCCGTAGAGCCGTTCGCACCTTAGACAGCTTAGAACTTACACAAAGATTTATGGAAAATGGTATTGTTCCATTGGGCAGCTGAGCATTTGCCGTTACCTGACGACTCCTTTTTTATTTCGTGTAAGGTAGTAAGTACTTGACAACGATCCCACCTGATGTCTCCTTCGCGTGTCTTAGCCTTCGTCCTATTTATATTTTACTTAATCAGTTTGGTGTATTATTACAGCCTGTTCTCCCAACATTGCGTGAGCAAGACAACACCAGTTACGGACAATTACGGTGATGATGAATGATGTCGTTGACCTAATTCTGATAACAAATTATTTGCTCCCTCCCCAACCCATTTTCAGTAATGAGTAATCAAACTTCTGAATAATCATACTTATTAAATAACGATTCACATTCATAGTCCTACAATAGGATAGGATGAGGTGGGTACCTACCACCGGCAACACAGAAAGAAAGAAAGCTCGCTACCATGAATTGAAATTCACATTCATCATTCTTCGAATCGAATCGAATCGACAGGACCATTTGAACGACGATCGAGTATGGTAAAGATTGCTCCATTTGAGTTTTCTATAAAAACATATATCTAGTGAAAAAACATAGACCTTCATACTACCTTTTCAATTGGAAGGCAAGGTACCATTAATAGAATTATATGGGACAATAAAAGAGACGCGAGGATTTAGTACTGATGAAATAGTGCGATAGTGTGCCACCGAATTATCCAATTTCCTAAAGCGATTACAAAGCTTACTCCGCATCGCAGACGAAAGTGGAACGAAGAGATACCACTATGAAAGGATTCATAATATATAAATTCAATATGAAAACGTAATATTTAGTTTGAAAACCACGCCATATCATATCATTATATGTACCAATTGAAGTTGAATTTTTATCACATTAGGTATCCGGGTGGCACACGCATCAGTGAATGAATTTGCAATGAGTGAATGATGAAAGAATGGATTGATGAAAGCTAAAAGGAGTGAAGTAAAGATTGTTTACCTTGTAGATCTTTTAACTATTAAAATGGAATGAAATGTTGTTCTAACCTCTTCTTCGTAAAACAAGACAAGCCATTAAGTTTCTTTTCAAATCTCCAATGAAATAATAGATACAATTTTTATAGGATTGGGTACGTGACTTCGCTATTATGACCTAACCAATTTAGTACGGACCGAGTTTATTTGTTATTGTTTTTATGACTTCAACATTTCTATCAAAAATGTTATAACTAACTACGTAAATGTAAGTTTGAAGCCTTGAAGGCACCTCTCGATCCTAAGAGATTATTAAAACCCCAGTACAAAAATTTACAATTTACAATGTCAAAGTGCTATAGTGTATATTTTTCATCAGACAAATCAACCGTGATAAGATGGTGTTAATCACCGACAGAAAAAATCCGTATAAAAACGCTGTGGGAAAACGCCGGATGGCACGCCAGTTAGGGGTTGGTGCAAATTTATTAACCCTGAAACGTATTGGCATCATCTCTTCTGGTTTTATATGTGTTTTTCTACTTAAACCGCTTAAACACATATCTAGGTCGACGCTGACTGATAATATTTTTACTACCTAATAAGCAAATATTTCATTTAAGCTACTCAAGTAACCAAGTCAAATTACTAAGTATCAAATGTTGTCGATGCAAATAATACTTAATAGGAGAATTATAGGACACAAGACATCATTTTATTGTGAGTGAATGTTGTATAAAAAAAAAGAAAATTATTATTGCGTATTTTTCAAGGTTTTGCGTAAGCTTTTAGTTTTTGGACCGAATAAAAAAAATATCCATTTCATACAGACAAAAGGTTTCCAAGTCTTGAGTTTCAATTTCATTCGATTTTTATATGAGATCTATTATCAAAACGAACTTTTAGGTTTAAAAAATATTACCTGCTTTAATAGTAATGATTTCACAGCAACAGAAGAAACAAATTATATAAATTAAAAAGCGACTAATCTAACGAAAATCTTAAGTATAAGTAATACCTACACAAAGTGAATTGATCATTGTGTAAAAACATTTTTATCTACTTACAAACCTATGTTATTCGTATTTCGATCGTCCCAAATCAATGTTTACTTTCGAGTTTGGATGTTTGTCATGCTCCATTATGCGGGTATAAAATATGTTCTCACATTTCACCGTTTTTATCGTAACGATGATCACATCAATATCCACATACTTACTGCTGATAAGTAAAAATGTTAAGTGTATTGATGTATTCTTATTAAATGTCTTTTAGAAGGTTCAGCATCAGTCAGTACCTATAGGGCAAATTAGAGAACCTTATGTCCTGCAGTGTACGCACAAAAGATGGCGTATGGATGGTTTGCTTTTACGTCTACAATTCTGAGACTCCTTGTAGAAGTTGTAAAAAAGAGAACTCTTAGTTTATAGCCGACAAACGAACAGCCACTTGATGGTAGATTGTCACCTTCACTCTCAGACATCAGTAACAACATATAGTATTAAAAGACGCTCCAACTTGGTCGGATTCGACCGAGTTTGGCAGTTGGAAGAACCAATCCAACATTGCACTATTAGTATATTAGATATACCTACTACCTATATTAGACATCATCCATGAGTTGCGGTTAAAAAAAGCAGGAAGGCCGGAACACAGAAAGCCGTTTGGCGACTGACTCAAGCAAGAAGGGGTACCTATCTAGGTATCCCTTCTAGCAAGCTATCTAGCAAGCCGTGCCTCGGCCCTAGAACTGAGCAAGGTCAGGTCCCTTACGAAACCTTGGTGTTGAATGATGTTACCTGGTATTCTATCACCTTAATGCAAGTCATTAAAAAAATAAAAAATAATAGATTCATTTAAATGAACTTTCTAATCATAACGCTCAAGCACCGAATCTAAAATTAAGGTAGATACACTACAAAACAACAGTAAACTACGATATGGTACTTTCTATACTTTTTGAAAATGTCTGCTGAAAACATAAGTGGTACAGAGACAATGAAAACTTGGTGTCCTAAGTAGAATAGTGATGAAACAATAGACCGAACAATTGTTCATGGAGCTATTCTATTTTATGCAGTAGTTCAGAACTTTACGTTCGCTCTCACTCAACGAGAGTTAAAGAGACCTCTCTTAGTACAGTAGTTAAAGGTCTAACTTTTACTTCTTATAGGTCTTGCGTTATGCCACGCACGTAAATTATCATAAAGAGAGCGATCACAAAATGATAAAAAATATCAAATATTTACGAAAATGTTACTTATTTCGTAAAATTTGTAGAAATACATTTATTTTGACAATTAAATATATCTTGATTCTGGTGTAATAATAAGTTTTAGTTAAATTCCCGGAGGGGTTAAAGGCCAACCCAAGAGACGGAAATCTTATGCTGCCCAAAGGATAACTTAACGAGTGCTACCTGACTAACCAACCGGGACCGATGGTTTTCTGTGCCATCAAAAAATTTTGCCACTAACGGTCACCCATCCATCTACCGACCGCGCCCGCTGTTGCTTAAAGTGGTGTAATGTAACATTATTTAAATTGCAAGCATTCTTATTACAATCCAATTAAGGTAAGTACATTTAAATTTGATGGACTTGATTGGAAATTGGAACGTTACATTACACGTGGATGTAACGTTCCAATCAATGCCATCAATCGCGATGAGGGAGCACCTTTAGGATCGACGCAAGTCGCCGGACTGCAAACGCTACAATCAATAAATTATAGGCCTCTAAGCAGATTCGTTTATTGTACGCGCTTTGTAACGGAAATGAAGGAATCATCAAATTATACAAACGACTAAGTCAATGTAGCACTCTTAATTACATCCTAATTAATTTGAACTCTGATTAGATAATACGGGTTTATTTAAACCAAAATTGAAATTAAATGTTGCGGTTCTAACAGACTAAGCAGGGACGAAAATTAAGGGGGCTTAAAAGCGAGTACGTGTAGGCAAGCTTGTTTTTACTAAATCTGTTTGATATTTCACTAACTGGCGTTTAAAAGGGAATAAGGAATTGTGCCGACAACTTTTGGATGTAGGTATCAGTCATCCCGTCTTACTAATATTACATCCTTACTAATATTATAAATGTGAAAGTGTGTTTGTTTGTTTGTGACTCTTTCACATCGCAACATGGCTATTTTATGGTATGGTTTATGTGTGTGGGGATATTTAGGAGGGTGGAGAGTGACGTAGGCTACTTTTTACCGCGGAAAAACATCTCATTCTCATGGGAAGATCGATGTTTTGTTAGTTGCTAGATATTAAGTTCCGGAGTTGTTAATAGATGGTGTTAGTAAAATTCATTTGCAAGTTCTGAATCACGCTATCTAATACTACATGTAATTTACTCAAGTCATAGCCAAATGTTATAGGCTACTTTTTAGCTGAGATTCCTACGGGAGCGGGACCTATGCAGCTGTTACCTACTGGTCCCGAAGCGAAGCGCGGGCGGTTCTCTAGTTTCTACATATAAGTACCTATTCTGTTCGCGTTCGATATAGAATTTATTTTTAATGGCAACCCACACAAATTCCATCTTTCTACCCCTGCGATTAAGATTCATTATAGATTAACGGCAACAATTTAAAATGCAGCACCTTCCGCAGCTATCCTTACACAGGTACACATAGTTAGCAAAGAGTGTCTTTGTTAATAAAAAAATAGTGCAGTTCGTAATACTTAGTGTATGAGTGTTGTTCTTATACCTACATATTAGAACTCATCTTAGTCACATTTCAAAAAGCCTTCTCTCTAATTGTAACTTAATACACTGTAGGCATAATACTCAGTAATGATACCATAGTTTTATTACATTATATAGGTATTTAGGTTATAGTCGTATAATATTATACATTAGCCCTAAAAACCCTAAAGGTAAACAGTTTCAAACTAGTACCCGGCCTAACCACTTTACATCTGAAAACACAATCCCTAAGTAACGCTTTCGAATGGAACTTTCACCCGAAACAATTTATTACATATTTTTATCAGCTGCCCCATTTTTATGCTAACCCTTAAGACATAAAATACTCTAAAATATATTTTCTAACCTCGAATACAAGTGTCATAATATAATATATACCTATTTGCTTGACCCTTAAACCCGTGTATAGCATCTTCAGACAACAAATAACTAGGACACTAGGTACATAAGTATACAACACCTTTACTAACTTTTTTTCTTTAGGCGTTGATCGACAACCCGAGTTAAAGTTAACACATCACAGATTGTACACATTTTATTATGATATGGGTACTCACAATATCTCGCGTCATCTTCGCTTTTTGATATCCGTTTCCATTTCTGTAACTTTTATGACGGAAATTTGATCAAAACTTTGAAGGCTGTGGGGGCGCGCGGGCGGAGCGCAGGCTGCGTAGGTCGTGTTTAGTCCAGCAGTCCAGCTTGCGTCACAATCGACCTAGACACGTACCTTTCGGCTTATGTTAGAATGACTTTGTTCATTTACAATCACATAATTTTTATTTTATCGTAACACGCCGTTTTCTGGCTTTGTGTAAATGTAATGCAACTGCTAAAATAAAAAAATTAAGATCTATTCGGGGTATTTTATTGCAAAAATGTGAGAAGATAATATTTATTAGGCAGATAATTAAATAATTACACTTCCTCGATCGCTTTCGTTTCCGTTGCCATGCCCACCACAAATAACATTTATTTCCGTATCTAATTCCGTTAAACACTTCCGTTGCTCATTCCCAGACATATTCTGGGCCACCGTTTAACAAGATACGCCTCGAGATGTGGACTCAAAGTTCAGTGGAGCTCTTATGTGTACAAATAAAGAGTCTATCAACCTGTCTAAGCACCAGTCAAGTATTAAGCCTGACACTGTAAGTCTCCAGTAAGTACCATACTGTGTACCAAAACTGAACTAAAACAAAACCACGTCCCACGGTCTAAGTTGATTGAATCAATCCCGGAGAGAGCGCTTTAAACTTTCAACGTCTATATTGAATTTCCAGATACATGCCCTCATAGTGCCCGTCTTTCGAAGAAACTTGGTTAAATTTAATATTGTTTGTATTTAGCGTTTTTATTATTTTAATTTATTCTGGTACATACTAGTAGGTATAACTGCCTTCGCTTCGACCAGGCCCTGTTTGCCACATTCGAAGATTGTTATAAGTCATTATTTAAACTGATATATTTTTTATATTTATCAACCAATAAAAATAATAATAAAACATTATTTTTAACCGACTCCAAAACAAGTAGGAGGTTTTCGTTTGATGGTATTTTTTGGGTATGTCACATTGTTAGCTCATAAGTTTTTACTGGGTAAACCTCTTTTGTTGGTGTTTGTTTATTCGTTTATTTATTAATTAAAGAAAACCTAAAAAACACAAGGTATATTTTATCTTAGAGGCAAAAAATAATATAATACATTGTGAATAATTGAGAGTGTTTAATAAGTTTTAACACGGTTTTCCTTTTGATATTATGTAGTCACTCATACACCCTCATAATATTACCCTTACATAAAATTTCATAGCAAAACTTACTTAAAACGTCATGCGGTCCATGATCATTAATTTTGTTGTAGAACTGTTGTTGGTTTATCAGCTCATCAATCAAAACAACAATCATTCATTACGACTTGTAGTGAGTGACGGGTGACCCGCGAAATTGTTGTCGGCAATTATTGTAATTCAGCGGTCAATGAAATAAGCCATTCTCTGAAAGCAAACTGTACGTTAACCCTGACAAGCTTGTGATTGATCAAATCACTGAGTTATTTATTACTAGCTTCTGCCAGCGGTTTTACCCACGTCCCGTGGGAACTACTTCGTGTACTTCAGATAAAAAGCCACTTATAGTCTTCCTCGATAAATGAGCTATCTAATACTGAAATAATTTTTCCAATTGAACCAGTACTTCCTGAGGTTCAAACAAACAAATTCTTCAGTTTTTACACTTTGGGCTACACTGTCGCAGTTTTAATAAGGATCCCGATTTTTTTTTGAAAATATAATATAGCCTATGTCACCCGGCAAATGTGTAGCTTTCCAACAGTGAAAGAATTTTTCCAATTTTTTCAGTACTTTCGGAGCCTATTCAATGCAAACAAACAAACAAAACTTTCCTCTTTATAATATTAGTAGGAAGACCTAAACCCATTTAGGTATTGGTTCGCTTTGACCAACATGCCCTTGCCACAATTGAAATATGAATAATCAAGCATTCCACATTATTCTCTGGTGTATGTCGATGAAAACCGCATCCGAATCGATAAAACCATTTCTAAAATTACCAATATAAAACTCACAGACAAACTGACAATCAATCAATAATTCAAAAAACATTTATAAATAAAACGCGCATCTCGATAGTTTTAGTTAGCAACTCGCAATAGTTTAACTTTCCATTTACTTATCGTTATTTGGGACGTCTGAGAAGTAAATACCAATTTGAGTAAACTATCTCCTCAACTAGTTGCGTAACTCCAACAACCTTCTCCAACTACAGTGAAATCACCCTATAACGCTATCCAATAAAGACAAGTCCAACGTATTCAAGGAAAACTGAGCTTTGAGTGCCAACTTGCAGTCCACACTGTTAAAATCTAAATTTATGCTAAGACTGTAACGGAATCCCTACGTTATATCTATACCTATCCCTACGTTAAACCTTTTTTCGTAACCCTTAACTTTCTCACTCATTTTAACATGCTTCGGTCGCGTTGTAGAAGAGCCAGAAACAAAATTGTTCTACCGGTTCCATTTTAGCTGGAAACGCATCAGTGATGCCTTTGATGTTCGTAATATTTATAATCAAGGATGACTACTCTTCCTCAGTAAGTTTATCTGCTCGTTTGTCTATTATTCGAATAAAATTGATAGTACCTAAAAGCTAAAGTTCACATTTTTGAACATTGTATATCGTGTATGCGAGTTTCACGCGATATCCACTGAACAGCTTTAAATGACGCTTGGCATATTTGAAAGTTTTATCGCGGAATTTCATTCAGGATTTTTGTTCATCCCGGGAAACGGATTTGTCACTCGTTATAAAGATAAATTTATCGTGGAGGCTCTAGCAAAAGCTTAATAGTAGGTAGTCATTAACTATATTCGTTTTAACATTATTTGTGCAACAATTCTGTTTGTTGACCTAAATCATAAAAAAACAGTTGCGATAAATTTTATTTATTGGTTTGGATATTGTAGGATTTTGACATTCTGCGAATTCATATGCCCAAATCGATTAAACGTGCATTAAATTATTTTATTTGACAATATTTATAGCGTATAGTAACCATGCCGAACCGCTGTTTGAAGAATCTTGGATTCGATTCCCAGCGAGGCAGAAATTTGATAGAAAAGTTTCATTTTATCTTCTCCTCTGGGTTAGTTGTTGTCTAGTGTTTTGCGGCACTCATGATCCACGGATTTGTAGGATGGGGCAATGGACGTGTAGAGTTGTAATTCCTAAATATTATGGCCAACTATAGGCGCTTACTAAACTTATACTTAAGTATTATCGGTAAAGTGTCCCACACTCCAGAAGTTATGATTTTTTTCCTTATACCTCTATCATTGTTTATCGCTACAAATAATGCATTAACAATACTACGTATAAAATTATTAGCCATTAGGAGTATTATGGTACAAATATTGGCATATATGTATTTTTCGTAACATCTTTCGCGTACTGTAACAGAACAACTTTGCTCACAGCTATTATCGCGCTTACCTACTCAGGAAACTTTCAGTCAGATCAGCCGGGAAAGTAACGATCTTTTCCGAACCAAAAACATTATTTTTCTGCAAATCATTGTTTGTGATTATACGTAATTAGCGGTCATGAACTCCATCCGCTCACTTTTTTTTGTATGGTTCCGACAAAGGGGCCGCCGCCAATAAATATCAATAACGACTACATTGTCGACCGATTTTATTCTTACCTTCTTATTTCTAGCCCTCCGATACTGCACTGTTACTTCCAGAAGCAGAGTCTGCTGTGCTTATGGAAGTAACTGGCCTGGCATTACATACGAATACCGTAGAAAATAATTTGGTCAGTACAGAGACCATGTACCTCTAAGAGAAGGAACCTAGCGACTACTTGTGTGTGTGTTGTGTGTGCCAAATGACAACCGTCCATAGTTTCCCCCGTCAACACAGCATCGCCGTGACCATAGTCCATGCCATTGGCTCGAAATTCCTGTATCAATAATAAAAATCATGAGTACCCGCTACAGTTCAAATAATTATGTCGTTAGTTCTTGTATGAATTCAATTAGTAAAGTTATACGATCATAAACACTTTGTTGATTAGCGGTGACACGTACCGATGCCTTGAGATGACGAACGAGTGATTGAGATGATGGTGCAAGGTGAAGAGTGGTAATATTACTGATGTAAGTTGGTGAAAGTAGGAGCCATTCGAATACTCAATACATAATTATTTATTGCATAATTTTGTATTTTTTGTTTCAGGTAAACATGGGTTTGAATTCAAAATAGGTAAAGGTAAATATGAAAACTTCTGTAGTTCTGAACAAATAATTCAGTATTTATCAGTATCGGTTTAAGTTTCTTCGGCATTCCGAAGTCGGTCACAGCATTAACTAGAGAAGTTGTGGGAACTTGTGGCTGTATAGGAAATATAGAACCAGTACTGACGAGTTCTCGATAAGGAGTTCTCTACAACGCTTCAATTGACTATTATAGACCTACGAGTATATGTGTACAGAGTTTGACACGTAGGTATATCTTTATATTCAAGGTTTATACAGTCTGTTTTGTTGTTAAAAAATAGACTTTTAGTTATTACGATGTAAAGTGTCGATAGTATTTTAAAATTATCGTGATCATTTAACTTCACAAGCGGTCATATCGCGTGATTATTGATCGAATTTGTCGACGGGGTCCATCGAATTCTATTTAATTCTGACTGGTCGACCTTGCTTACTAATTTCCTTACTCAGAACGTCTTGAACATAATCAAAGACTATTTAAAGCCACTGCAGAGTTCAACGTTTAAGTCTCGATCTAAAATTAATGGGTACGTTCACTGAAACAAATGAAGCTCGCAGTGGAGAGGAATCGCTCTAATAGCGACGTAACTGAAGCTGTTGACATATTAAATTACATGTATTAGCTAGAAATGCTCGTGTTCAGACGCAGGGAGTGACTTAATGTCTTTTGTTTGAATTTATTTCTTTGAATTTGAATCTGTTCTATGTTAAAAGAGATAAATGAGCCCCAAATACAAGGTTCTGAAAGTGATTCTGTGCTTTGATTAAAAAGACTTAGCCCCAAATGTAAGATTTTTGAAGAAAATATTCTTTGATAAAAGATAATTAGCCTCAAATGTAACGTTAAGGTATGGGTTTTATCAAGTATCACACCCCAATACGATACCAATTTTACGATTGGTAACAATATAGTTACCAATTTATTCCATTCTATTTTTAACAGAGCAAACGAAAAGCGCATAAGGCTTAAAATGAAAGGTATTAAAGCAGTAAATATCAACGATATGAGTGGTCCGTGTTTCTTTACCTTCAGTATTGCATTCCACGGGTTATAGCGGTATGTCGTCAGAGGGAGACCTGACGTTCTGAGAATTCCTGGCGAGTCCATGCCTGGAGTCATTAAATATTTGTATTTATTTTACTAAGCGCTTTCTTAACTTTGCTAAATGTATAGCTTACCGTGTTTTTAAATAAACACTAAATTGCAATACTCTAAAGTAACTGAATCGACTTAAATGATAAAGGAAATCAGCAACATTAAGAGTTTTTTGAATAAGTAATACAGACTTCTAATAACGGATTCAACCTACCAGAGGTATATTTACTAAAACAGTTGGATTCCTTCATGTCTAAAAGTTTTTCAAGCAAGCACATTATTATGTTCTTAACGATTGTTCTTTTATTTAATATCATCAATCATTTTGTTACCTTTTATAAAATTATTGGGATACAATAAGGCAAAAATGAGCGCCTTTGAACCCGTCTAAATCTATATTGACTGAAAGATACATTAAGCATAGTTCAGAATTGTCCACTGAAGATATTTGTCCGTTTCCTTTTATCTCATACAAGAATATTTCGCAACAAAGGCGAACTTAATATTAAGAGTAATCTTGGGCAGTTCCATAAGCTCAAAGAAAAACTTTGATGTGAGTGAGGATATTGAATATTGTTTGTCTATTGTTATTCATATAAATCTTTGTACACTTGCTCGGTATCCCAAAGCGTAAAAGGATAGATGAATTTAACCAGACGGACTTAAAATCATTCGTAGGTGTAAGTCTTTCTCAAAGAACGTTAAGGCTGTCTGTCTGTTTAAATCACCGCCACCTATGTAGGACGTAGGACTAGTGTGAATTTGTTTATGTAATCATTTATAAAGTGAATATATTAGTTAATATTTAATATTTAGTTTATTATAGTTAAAGTTATAGTTAATATTTAGTTTAGTATGGATAACTTAACAATTATTTTCCATGATTTGAGCTGAAAAATTACACAACAAAAGTAAAAGTTTTGCTTCCTTCACATAAGTAAAGTGTGCACAATTTACGTAAGAAAATCTAACTTAGAAAATTAGTTATACTCTTAGCTCCGCAAATACGCGCCTCACAGACCCTTGTCGCATTGTTTACCCTTAACAAACCAAAGAGGCTTTCCATATTTTTGCTTATAATATAGACATTTATTGACTTTGTTCAACCAATACAAACTAACAGTATGTATAAAGTTCGCAAGTGGGTATGTTAATCCCGTAAATATGTTTGTGTTTTTGTCCGTCAGAACAGGGAGTCATGATTATGGCTGAATAACTTAGGTTGTGTAAATTACTTGCGCTCCTGTATTGAATACTGCCTATCTCAAAACAGACTTAACGGTTTGAAAATAGACTTTATGGACTTCATTTATTTAGTTTGGTCATTTGTTATGAGGTTTAATGAGGTCCCTTCATCATAAGCAACGTGTTATCATGTGAGATGTCTCTATCATCCCATGTTTCTTTTACTTCGGTTGCTTTACAAAATAAAATCGTAAATTACTGTATTATGTATTGTTGCGGTGATAAACTAGTGGTTAGGAATTTGGCCTCCTACTTGTCGTTCCGGGTTCGAATCCCAGAGCATGCACTTCTCACTTTTCGGAGTTATGTACGTGTTAAGCATTAAATGTTGCTAAAACGGTGAAGGAAAACATCATGAGGAAACTTGCATACCGGAGTGTTCGCATAACTCAAATGTGTGAAGTCCGCCACTATGGCCTTAATCTTCTCTTTCTGATAAGAGACCCGTGTCCAGCATTCGAACAGTTATAGGTTGATGATGAAGATGACTTCAGCATTATATAATTTATCATAATTATCTATCCTGTTTTCGAGTTTCGATACCAAGTCGTAGGTGTCTGAAAGTTAAACATTAACCCAAAAGTATTGGGCTCGGGTTAAACTTTAGAACAGTTCATTTGAGATGTAGTGCGGGTGTTTCCCGCTCTCTAATATTGACTGAACCACAAGGGCAATAGTGTTTGTAATGTACAAGTTGGGTACATTTAATTTGGGCCGTGGTGCGACCCACGCAAATAGGACACTTTTATTGAGCTCAATTTAGCGCCGCATCACTATCTAAAATAGGTAAACATCGCTTACAACTTGGGTCGCTATAATGACGTATTTTGCGCAACGACAAATATCTTAACTATAAAATGAAACAAATTTTAAAGTTTGAGTTTCATTTATTTTGTTTGAACAGCATTATTTCTCGCTTCTTCTTTTCTTCATGTCACTTTGGTGTTTAGTGCTACTTGACTAAATGGAACTAGACAAAATACAATAACCTATTCGTTAAGTTTCTTTTGAGGTTTGAATTTCAAATGTTTTACAATAGGTATAATAAAACGGTTGAATTTGATTAAATCACTTACTTTCGTTGAGGAAATTACCTCATGAGGTTGTAATTTTACATCAGTCCGTGAATTAATAACCTTTTAAAATTTTATTTGAATTTTCGTTCAGGATATAATTTCCTTGTTTCCTTTTAAAATATACTTACTGCTGAATATAATAAGCTAAAATCCCTAAATCGTGACAAATAGTCGACATTGTCTAATTTTCGCTACGGTTCTAAAAAAGAGTACTTATTTAACAAGTCTTTAATATAGGTAAGTAAAGTCAACTTGAGGTATCTTGGTTCGAAGTTGAAGCCTATTATAAATTTACACTAGAACGAGACCTTACTAACAGTCTCTAACCTGACTATTGCTAACAATAACTAACATCAGTAATTATCACTAGGTAACAGTAAGTACCTGTTCAAGTTCTCACACTCATTAACAAACTAATATTCAAACGCCATCTACTAACTGGACTAACCATTCTAACCTATTGGACTCTTTCTAGGTCGATCACTTCAGTTTTATTCCACAAAAAATAAAACCATAGTCGTGTACGTTAAACAATTTACTAAGCTTATTATAACTTGAAAATGCCAGAGCGTGCGTGTCATGTATAAAATCTGTTAACTAGTGATTAATGAGAAAAGTTTGTACCACAGCGTTAAAGTTACGCCGCAACAGAAACTAGTCATTATATTATCTTCGGTGTCGACCATCGATGCAAGTTACTGAGAGAAGGGGTCTATCATGCTGCCGTGTTACCGAAAAAGGGCACAACTGACATTTTTTGTGAAATTGAGTTATATATATATATTCGGAATCAGGAAAAAACGGCCTATCCGCCTGATTTTTTGTAGATTTTTAGCTTTAAAATTACCAGAGATACCATAAGCTTAAAGGGCACAACTGCACCATTATTAAACTTTTATTACAACAAAAGGGCATATTGTCAGATATGCCTATTTTTCACCTTTTTATTTGTAATACATTAAATTGATTATTATAATTATTCTTATAATTTAAAATGAAAAGGCACTTTTACTCCTTTTGTGCCTTTTCATGACAACATTTTAGGAATTTTTTATTCTAATAATTAACAGTGAAAGGGCACAACTGAGTAAAAGTGCCTTTTCATCACAACATTCTAAATTTTTACCCAAAACTTTTACAATGAAAAGGCATATTTGGTTATTTGTGCCTTTTAAATGTAATATTTCTCTTTTAATGCTAATTTTTATGTTACGTTAAAAACAAATTTGCTAAAAATTAAGTAAATCCGTTAAAATTAAAATTATAATATTACTATCATTGTATACATACTAAACAAACGCAACTTTCAACATTCACACAATTCCGTAAAAAAAATTTAATCGTGTTTTTTTTAACAAAATTCAAAAAATATTTTAAACTCGATTTTCTCAACTTTTGTAAAATGTTAGTTGTGCCTTTTCTGATTACGACGGCAGCATGACAGTTCTGATGTATGCCGCTGTTACGTTTATGCTTGGTTTCATAATCTACCTGTGATTTCATGTATTGGATGAAAAAAAATGTATTATGAGATCGTTTGCGTATTCAATTTATCTGCTACGATGTGATTTACAAAAATTGAGTGATATCTATTTCTTACTGGACTTGGTATTAAATGTTTAACGCTTCTAAGTAAAGAGTCATGGGATGGTAAGGAACGGCATGGTTGCGTTGAACGTTAAATGCCACTGTAGCGATTCATTTTTTTAAGTTTCTTTTAATATGACGACATACCTATGTAATTACATTAAGGACTTTTGAATTCTTATTCTGAAATTAAATATCTTTTCGGTAAATGTGACGTGCTCCAAATCCATTCAGATCAATAAATATATAGGCTTAAACCTATTTGATTTTGAACTGAATGAACAATTTAATTATCTTCTCCCTTTAAATCGTTTGCACCTCTGACGCCTCGGTTCACGCTCCTTTATATTAAAAACGCTTGAAACATTCTTCGTAAAAGTAGCGTCAAACGCTTAGTAAAAGCAAAATATGCCACTGAAGCATTAGCAAAAATATCTACATCAAATAAATGGAACTCAGTAAGAAACTAAAAGCAACTTAAAATAACTAGCAACTTAAAAAGAGTTGAAATTAGCAAGAGCTAGAAAAAGTTTCAACGTATTTGTCTTCTGTTTCCATTACCCTCGTAACTTGTGTTTGGATAAACGGAGTAGTTTTTGTGATGTGATCCAACTATATATGTTTAAAGTTTTACTACAGTCTGTTACTGTGTTCTTCTAACAGAAGTACATGCACTAGTGCCATTTGATAGGGATTAATGGCGAAATCCACATTTGTACAACATGATAGTCTGTGACCTATAATTATTGATTAAACGAACTTACCAAGCGAAGTTCTATCATAATTATACGAGTGCTTCGTCCGAAGAGATTAGTAACCTGAAATAGAAACTTATCAACACACATATGTAGTAACGCGTAGCGATCACCACTCTTTGCACTACGTTGAGAAAAAAAAGAGGGTAGAAACATTATAATTTTATAAATGTTATTGATATTGGGGGTAGGCAGACTACCTCACTTACTTTACCTGTTACCTGTCGTCGTCTCGGAGCTTCATTAGTTTGGAGTCCCTTATGAAACCTGCAACCCATACCAATAGGGGTAGGGTGGGCGGGTGTTACTAATCTCTTCGGACGAAGCACTCGTATAATTATGATAGAACTTCGCTTGGTAAGTTCGTTTAATCAATAATTATACTTCGTGCTTCGTCCTCGAGATTAGTAACCTGAAATAGAAACTTATCAACACACATATGTAGACCTTGAGAGTGTTGCAAGGTTTCAAGAAGGGGATTAATCAAAAAGGCGAACCACTCATAATCAATTGTTCATTTAGCGTAATAAGATTGGGGAAACAATCAGAAATAATATGAGCATTATGTATACCCAGATACAAAACTAACACTTACAATTTTTACAATTTGAAAAACTTGGTTAATTTAAATTATATAATTTAATTTATAATTACACTCGCTAAAGACACTTCATTTGTGTCGATGATGGTTCGGTGGTAGAACTTGGTGAAAGTATTAGAGCTTCCGCTCCAGCCGGCGGTGTTGCGGATAAGGTCAATGTTGACTCCTCGCGAATATGCGCGTGATGTGGACGCATGTCTGATGCTGTGCGCGGAAAATATTGATACGTCGACTCCCTTGTCCTTTAGGGTTCCTTTGATCCAGCGACAATGTTTGGGAAGCTACTGGTTTATAAGGTTTTTATAGCTTATAAATAAAGAATCAGATCTACGTATTGCTGCAGTTTTATTTATATAATAGACTAAAGTGTTCGCGGGGCATATTTCTGGTTTTTCACGAAAAAACGGTAAAAATAATATAGGCTGTTTAGATCCTACACGAGAAGTTTTGATCAGTTCGGGAATTTTAATAACAACCTGCGTCTGTAATACCTCTATATTATTTATGTTTATTTGTGATAAGGTCTGTACCCTATGCGCGGTAGTTAAAGCAATCAAAGTAGAGCATTTCTTTGATAGTTGTTCGAGAGAAATGTTTTCAATTGGGGTATTGTGTTTTTAGGAGATTTAATACGCAATTTGTATCCCAAGTAATATTGTACTTTGGATTCGGTGGTCAAAGTCGATATACCCCTTTGAAAAATCTTTGAATATTATCGTTATCGATGATATCATGCCCTAGTACAATGTGGCTTTACAACTATTAAGGGAGCCAAATTGACTACCACTAGCATAAGATTCAGTTAAGAATTCTAAAACTTTTGGTATACTAGCATTATAAAGATTCGTTGAATTTTTGACACAGAAATTATGCCATTTTTTTTTTGATAAGCGCTAATACTGTTTTGTTGAAATGGAGGATAGCCAATGATGTATAAATATCTAGATGGATAATCGAATCCGCGAAAACGTGTCAAAAAAGCGAAGCCAACTGTTGGCCGCGACTTTTATATCATTACGCACAGATTACGCACACGTAGACAATAAATGAACGCGAAAAACATCGCATGCACGCACACATGCTTGATATTGTTGCCTTGTTTTTTCATTGTAGGGCGACGCTCAATCTACCTATTTATAACATCATTGAGTATAGCATAATTTCTACAGAGGAAGGCGGTGCGCCTCGCAGCATTAAGGCCGACCTGAACACCTCCCGGCCGCCAGGATAAGGTTTGATTGTATCCGTCGGAACTCTCTGGAATTAGGTACAAGAAATTAAACTTTCGTTGGCTTTGAGGTATATTATGTCTGACTTAAGAAGACTTGTAAAAATAGGGTACCATGGTTGACTGGGCCACAGCGGGACTGTCATGATCCCATCAGCTACATCGTTAATAATTTTTTGAGCGACTTTAATATCATTGAAAATGGGAGAAAGGTGTAGAAAAAATAATTACTCCAGTTAATAGTAGGTAAATACATAAAAAACAAAGGCATCGGGGTCCCTGTGCAAAGATATAAATTTTTCACATTTACGATTAATTCGGCTTGCAAACAAGTCTATGTGAGGTTTACCAATTTTTGAAATTATGGTTTCGTAGGTAGAATTTGATAATTCCCATTCGATATTTGGATGTACTTTTCTAGATTCCGCGTTTGCAATTTTGTTGTCCACAGATCTGATGTACGATGCGAAAATGAATAATTGTCTTTGCTCACACCATTGCCAGATATCTTTAATTACTTGAGTGAGATGGGGAATTTTGATACCACCCATGCGGTTGATATATGAAATAGCTGTTGAATTATCTATTCTAAGCAGTATTTGACAGTTTATAAGTTGTTTTGCAAAAATTTTTAAACCTAAAAGTGCTGCTAAGTAAATGTTCAAGATAGTTGATGTGGTAGCCCTGCTCGCTTGTGGACCATTGACCGCTAGCCGTTTCCCCATTGCAGGACGCTCCCCATCCCGTCGTTGAGGCGTCAGAGTATATTTCAATAGCATATTTATCATTAAGTATTCTTTTACCCGAGAAATTTACAAACGGTAGATGGTATAAGATTGCTCTTTTGCTTATTAATGATGAAACCTAGAGAACTGAGTAGCTTTTTCGTGATGTTAATATTACCATCACATTCTTGATAGGAACGTCCTATTAAAAGTGAATCATCAAATTAAATCGTTGACAAGTAGCCTGCAGGCCTGAGGAGTTTAACGACTGGTTTCATTATCTTAGTAAATACGTACGGGGCTGTATTTAGTCCAAAAGGCAGAGCATTGAATTCGTAAATTTTGTTGTCCCATATGAACCGCAAATATTTTCTAAAATCAGGATGAATTGTTATAAATAAATAGGCATCTTTAAGATCTAAAATAGCCATATATGATATTTTTTTTTTTTTTTTTTTGTAATTATCTTTACAGCCGTCTGTGATGTATGTGGTATGGCCACTGAGAAGAATGGCCATTCGATAAGGAAGTATGTAGGAACTGACGTTGTCATTCTATTAATAAATGATTGGAAGATAAATATGCCTCCACAGACATATGTATGCCTCTATGTCTATGTTAATATCCCAAGATTAGCTCTAACCAGGAATAATACACCGTCCTTAAGTCTTCTTGCTTTAACGGTTTTAAATTTAATATGAATCGCATCTTGCCGTTTTGCTTTGGACGTAAAAAGGAACTCGATATGAATTGTCCTTCGCATGGATGGCATTGTGAAATTGCCCCAGTACCGGTTAAATTATGTACAGCTTGCTCTACAAGTAGACATTCTTTACTTGTAAGTTTAGGTGGAGAAGGGACTTGATATTGTACCACAGGACGCAAAAATTCGAGTTTATACCCCTTTATCCAGTCTCGAATTTTACGATCGGATGTTAAGAGTGCGCTGCGCCCGCCCGTCCGGGCAGCACCGCGACACCACGCGCTCCAGTCTGTGGGGGGATTGTTGTCGAGCTGGCAACCCTACACCCGGCCAACGTGTGTGTACTCACGCGTGTCGTTGGTGGCGCGCACGATGGCGAGCAGCCGGTGGCGCGAGGTGCGCAGCGTGCGGGCCGCGCGCGCCCACGCCGCGCGATGCGCCCGCCCGTCCGGGCAGCACCGCGACAACACACGCTCCAGTCTCGTCTACTGGCGGCGGGTTGTCCTGTACGGATGTTGCGAGGGCTTCGATAAGCTGGGTGGCTGTCTGGGTTGAACAGGGTCTTACACAATTCTTTGTTTTTATCTTCGCGATTCAGTTGATCGGTGACTGCAGAAGCTAGACATGATATGGCTTTGCCAAGTAGTTTCTGTCTTGCCTCAATAGCTTTGTCGCGTTTGATAAGGTATCCTCACCGAGTATATTTAGAATAAATAATTTAGAATAAAGTGCATTTAGAATAAACGCTATCCTTGTACTTACAGTCAAAAAATTCCTCCGTGCTTGCTTATAGTCGGTAAGATTCAGTTCCCAACGAAAAGAACGCAAACCAACTGTTACCAATGCGGCGAGACAGTTCCAGAAACTGCTCAGAGTGCATTTAGAATAAACGCTATCCTTGTACTTACAGTCAAAAAATTCCTCCGTGCTTGCTTATAGTCGGTAAGATTCAGTTCCCAACGAAAAGAACGCAAATCAACTGTCACAAATGCGGCGAGACAGTCCCAGAAACTGCTCAGAGTGCATTTAGAATAAACGCTATCCTTGTACTTACAGTCAAAAAATTCCTCCGTGCTTGCTTATAGTCGGTAAGATTCAGTTCCCAACGAAAAGAACGCAAACCAACTGTCACCAATGCGGCGAGACAGTCCCAGCGACTGCTCAGAGTGCATTTAGAATAAGCAGCTATCCTTGTTCTTTCAACCGGCGAATCAGTCCTTACGACTGTTCTGAGTGGTTGTATCTTATATGGCGCCGCGAGTCAGCCTTAGAGCTGCTCTGAATGGCTTTAGGTTCTATCATTTTTATGATAAGTAGGCACTGAAATTGCATAGATGTAGGTAGACAATTATTTTGCTCCTTTGCCGTCGAGACAGTCTTAAAACTGCTCTGAATGGCGATAGGAAGCGTTATTCGCACGTGCAAGGCACCGTAAAAAAAACACGTGTTATTATAAGGGTATTCGCTGAAGGCAAGACGATAGATCCGGAATGCTTCATCTGATGATGAAGATGAATCCTCAATCACGTGTATGCGTCGGCGACTTCGCGGTTTCTTTATATTTGTAACTCTTCCACTTCCGAATTTTTATGTTTTAACATTTTAATTCTACTTTTAATCACTAAATAAAAGGTGTACTTGGGTTCAATACAAGAAAAAACTATTATAATAAAACGAAATAAAAATACGTTCCACGTCGGTTGGAACTGTGTTGAGTGGTGAAGCACTAAAATGCGAATGAAGCTCCGAGACGACGACAGGTAACAGGTAAAGTAAGTGAGGTAGTCTGCCTACCCCCAATATCAATAACATTTATAAAATTATAATGTTTCTACCCTCTTTTTTTTCTCAACGTAGTGCAAAGAGTGGTGATCGCTACGCGTTACTACATATGTGTGTTGATAAGTTTCTATTTCAGGTTACTAATCTCGAGGACGAAGCACGAAGTATAACTACCCTTCACGTAAGAGACGATACCAGTCTCGCAATGGCAAAGTTGTGGGTTGCAACTTTTTCGCATTTCATTGTGATCTTTTCTACGTCGAACATCAAGAGCCATCAGAGGAACGACGAAATTAAAAATATAACAACCGATATAGCTTATCGTTCTCTCTGTAGCAAGAGACTAATGGTTTAAGGCGTCCATTGAGATACAGCAACGTGAAAAAATGCGCCCAGTGGTCATCATTGTAACTACCGCTCTCAGCGCTGTTTTCGAGCGCGTTTCATTATTACAGACATTAAGCTATCAGCAATGCTTTTTACTACTCTCCATTATATTTTCCGTTTTTGCTGAACTAAAGTTTAGATAGTAGATATATTTTTCTGATGCCGAGAAATTGCGTCAAACGAACGAACGACGTTAAAAAAATCTGATATATTTCATAATTTTAGAATTATTAATTAACAAACAAAACAATGCTGTATATAATGCAATATTTCTAGACACAAAAAAGTAAGCTCGGTAAAGCCATATAGGTATACCTACATGTCGGTGATGCATAATCTAATCGGTTCACCCAGTAACAGTACCCAGCTTAACATACAGACGACTTGAGAACGTCCTCCATTTTTGACGTAGGTCAAAAATAATTTTATCGAGGAGGCCTAGACCATACTTTAGGAACGACGCAAGCCGGGCTATGAGCACTACCTACCTACTTTGACAAAAATACACAGAATACACTACACAGAATATAATTATCCGAATACAATTACAATTGACCGTCTCGGCGACTCCAGGTGTCCAAATATATTTAACAAATTCCAAAAATAAAATGTTGCGAGAATACGTGTAAATTTGGCACTGCAAACGAAAAAACAATTACGAATGAAAAATAAAAGCGATTTGTTGAACACAAAATTCTAGATAAAACAGGACTGTGTAAAACATTTTATTTGTGTACAAATACTGCTACATATGTCCAATTTTAATTAAATCAAAATAATGTAAGTTACCTTCAGTTATTAGTTAGGTAGGTATTATGACGTAAATGTTTGCTCAAATTTTATATATTTCCAACCCTCCCTCAGCCCAAAAGGTCACAACTTTGCCGATCTAACCAGCGATAATTTATGATTGTTCTGAATTAATTATGCAAATTGTGTACGCTTCCGCATTTTAAATATAGGGAATTTTCAAAATAACGCTATCGCTTAGAAATTTCAAGGTTTTAGAGGATTCTTGACTCCAATATAATCTATTTTTACCTAATACCAATAGCGTAAAAAGGCAGAAGAACCTCTTCGACATCAGTAACTCCCAAAGCATCACCGACGAGTTGCAGGCAAAGAAGACACGCGACTTCTACATATTAGGTACTGGCCATCATTTTCTCAAGGTTGTTCGATTGTTGTTCAACCTTTAAGAAAACTCACTTCAAACGAATAAAATATATCATGGCAACTCTCTTAAACCTAGCAAGGCTTAATCAATGCTTATGTACACCATATCTGGTACCGCCTACAGTCAGCGATTCGTAAATTGAACAAAGCAAAATGTACATTACTGCTGTACATTTTAACGGCTTATATTCTAACGGCCGGGCAGTCTATGTAAATTATAAACGAGTTAGAAAGTTAAGAAAAGGAATTACACGAATGACTGTGATCAAAAGTAGACATTTTAAACATAGAAAGCTTCTACACGTGTTTAATTAAATCGAGTTACAAAAATGAGGGTCCTAATTTTGTTTTTTGGTCGATGCCGGCAAAGTAGACGAATGTACCTACATATAGTTTCAATGCGAACAAAAATTGTAAATTTATTTATTTTAAATGTTATGTTTAGTTATTTTTATCAGGCTTTGCTATAAGTGATTCTATATTTGATTATTTATTAGATAAACGCTGGCACATTCCGTAGCACGTCAAACGTCAGCAATCGTAACGTTTACTCAAACAACCGTGAGTCCGTCCTTCTTTACAGCTGTTCCTTGTATCTTTGTGTATCCGTGTTTGTTTGAATAGTATACATCCAGTACACGTAACAAGGTTATACAAACATATAAACCATACATGTCTCAATCATCTTTTTAACTAGTTTCACTGTAAAGCTTTTGGAATCCTTACGTAAAATTCGGTCTTGTTTTAAACCTGAGAACCTGCCTCTCAAAGTTAGGAGCCACAATTCACTACGTCGCGTCGCCCAGCTTAATGAGAATTTTCTGTAATATTAGGTATTACCTACCTATTTGTGTTATAGTATCTAAATATAATTTATTTATAGGTATATAAGATTACGTCGATTGAAGGTCTACCGTAAAATTAACTTAACTTTGAAATGTTTGGATTTACAATTGCTTTTAAGTTCGTTTAAACTCAAAAATATATCATGGTTCTTCATTCTTTACCTGACAGGTACACTGTTCAAAGTGATCCCTAAGATTTACTTTGGCTTGATCTTCACTCGGCTTCTGAGAAAGTAATCTTTTATCAAAAGTTTGTTTCAAACATTTAATGAAATTCTTAAATGAACAAACTTGGTGTAGGTATTAAACCGCAACAACGATACCTTTTTGTTTTTTTTAATAAAGTGGTTTTGTTTTTAATTTTTAGCCAGCACTATTAAATAAATTCTATGGTGTTAATCGGTCCATTTATATCTCCTTATCTTAATCATAAAAGCATAGCTTCATGTTCCTGCTTAAGTTGGTCATCGTAAATTTTCCGAAATATTTAGTCAATTGTGGCCGATGGTGATTGACACGGTTCAGTTTCAGGGTACAAGTAATTTTTAACCATGATATTTTCCCGTGATCAATGAAAGAGCAGTGTAAACTCGTTGGAAACAGAGATTATCGCGAGAATAAAATAGCAAATACACATTAATAAAATCAAATTATTGATTTGCCTACTCCGACCGACTGACATACAGAGTAGGTAGGTACCTACATAGAATTATGAAAGAAAATTTTTAGACGTTATAATTTTTTATCTATTTGTAAATTATTTAGAGTCGAGAATCAATAACGAATTTAAGAATGTTTAACGACTTGAACGTTGATTCTTCGGGAATAAGTTGGGAAGTTTTCTAACAAACGATCGCTATCTCGGTACACTGAAGGGTCGTGGAATAAATTCTAAAAGTTGCTTTATTATGTTTTTCTTTCAACTGGAAAAACCGCTTCGGAGTTTAAGATGAGCTGTAAATTGAAATATGAAGTCAAGTTTGATGTTATCTGGTATGTAACAAACTTTGATTTCGTAAACATTTTGGAAGCAATAAAATTATACATTGGGCCGATGTTATATCTACATTCGCTATCTCATTAATAAACGTGGTGTAAAACGTGTCCGAGTTTAGAAGGTTTTGTCTTTTTCTAACCTTTAAGTTCAGAGAATCACATGAAAGGGACAAAAAAATTAACCCTGGAATAACTTTAGGACAGCCAATGTACGACATCGGCCCAATATATAATTACAAATATCTACCCCGGCAAGGAAACGAACCCTGGACTCCTCGGCTTCACAGCAGAAGTTACCAAAAGCTACGTAGCTTCATGACACCATTACCAGTCGGTACTCTAATCCTTAAATCCAAACACTTTATGTGTGTTTTATGTTCGTGTTTCATTAACAATACGTCGCCCTCATCTACGGGATGATATGCGTCGCGTGCGGCGGTAATGAAAACATTTAAATCAAAATTATGTCCCTTTGTGCCCCGACAATTTAATGAAATTTATACTGTGCCCGCAACTTTACATCGCCAACATTAAATCTACCATCAAATAGCATTACTTAATTGGTATAAGCGTAAGGAAATACAAATTAAACACAATTATCTATACTTATAATAATTATGATAATAAAACAGGGATTTCGAGTAAAGCAATACTCCTTGGCTTAATTATGAATTTCTTTGTAGTCAAAGCGCAAAGGCGGTATGCTGTAATGGTAAGTATGTATAAATAATTGTTTTAAATGTTGGATGGAAAATCCAATGTCGTGTTTTTTATAAGATAAGAACACTCAAAATATATATAAAAACCCAAAATGTACTCAAAATAGAAATGTTTCGGTAAAGTACAGGGTTTTGTGATAGCTTTACAATTAACGGAATAAACATACATATTTGTGTGACTACATTTTTAGAAGTTAGAATGGGTATATAGTAAGCTATGCCATAGGCCATATTTTATGAAGACCAATAAAAACGGAACATTCAACTCATACCTTGTAAAAAATAAAATTTATTAGTGCCACGGACGTGGAAGGCAAAAATTTTATTATGAAAAGCTTTGATTTCCCAAGATAATTTTTAAGAAAGTTCGAGGCTTCTCAATCAAGATAGCATTGACATTCCAATTCGATCTTTCCATTAGTTTTTTCCCCGTAAAGAAATTTCAGTGGTCAAATATTACAAGCCACAAGATTATATTTTATAGGCCATTATATTTTATTCCCTTACCCGTACAAGATACCTTATTTATTTTCTGTCAAAAACCGACTTTTAGCAAAAACCTTTTACTTTATAAATGTAAAATCGACGGCAAATTTATGTGGAAATCAGTGGATTGAAACTTATACAAAGGCTTGCTAATGAGTTCTCGGTCACTACCATATAGGAGTTTCACTTGATTATGTATGACGATATTACTTACATATTATATTATGATGATTTAGTTTGGAAGACTAAGTATTAAACAGGAAGATTTGAACACATATTTGATTTCCAGTAGATACACATTGATGCATTTACAAAAGAACAGAAATGAATTTCAGTAAAAAGCACTTGCGTGACAAATTCTGGAGACACACTTTCATTCACACCGGGTGTTATGAACTTTTATTTTAAGTAACATTATTGCATGTGAATTATCTTTTATATTACTTATTTCCTTCTTCCTGATACAGTTTATTTATTACTTTATGTACGCTTGCTATTACTCTTTAATAAGCAAGCGAGATTTCGTCGTGATGGTTCTTGTTAACGAAACTCGGAACGGTTCGAAACTAGTCAGGTGATGCGAGGTAAGCCGAGATACACAGGCAAAATGTTCTTTTTAATAATGTACCTAAATTGCCATCCTTATTGTTTTATTAGGTTGCCTGAAAGAAATCGCTTTAAAGCTTAATAAAGCTGCCCATTGTTTAGTAATTATTTCTAGTAGTGTGTAAAGTGTTGGAAACATAAATTTTACTATTATTTAAAAATAAAATTTGTTAGTGTTGAAAACAAAATTACAAATTGTCTGATAAAACACTGTGATACTATAGACAAAAGTTCAATAAAAAAAACTGTTGCGGAACGCTTCACTTACATTGCTGATTTTATATTTTTCGTTTGGTATTTTGTGGCGGCAGAAATGGGGAACTTTGTTCGGATATCATAAAAATCATAAAATGATACGTAAAATACCTCTCTTGGAACATTGCCATGAATCCAATTTCATCACCATCTACCGAGTGTTTATGCTTGTTCTTGTGGCGTTGTTATCATATTTATGTCTCGAATAGGATTGAGAAAAACTAATCAGACAAGAAAACGAACTCCAGAACTAAGATTTCTTTGCAGTGCCGTTGTAACCTAAACATAAATGTACCTGTTACTGTCTGTTATGGCAGATAAATAACATTTCAGTGGAAAAATTAAATTTTTATACGTTCAAAAATATTCTTCAGACTAAAGATTGATGCGGTTAACTAATTTTAAAAGAAAACTATATTACTTTTATACATTTTATCTACTTACAAATTATATTGTGATTCACAGAAAGGTCCTGTAGCGAAATGTTCAGAAATACTGTATCAAAGGTCGTGTTAGGTTTACTTAAATATAGGTCAGTTTTTATCGCGTTTTTATAAGTCGCCCTTTAAATATATCTTTTAATACTATTGGAAAATTGCTGGCAGGGATAGTTACATAACAAAAATTTGCTTTTAATATTATTATCTAAATCGAAGAAGGATATCCTATGTAGGTATATAAATATGTTTTTCAAACTGTGGGCCAGACCTCGAGGGTGGAGGCCAAGCCGGATACGGAGTACTTATAGGAGGGCCAGTGAATGTAATTGGTGGATGTCAAACACATCCTCAACAACATAGCTCAGCTAAGCTCTGGTGAAAAGCCACCCTTAATTGGGGGGGGGGGGGTCGTTGGCAAAAGAAAAAACAACCTACTTATGTACGTATTTTCGAAAAGTTTTTGATAAGTTTGACAATGTCATTCAAATTATATTGGGTAAATAAGGACTAAAAGACTCAAATGTGTATAGCAGGAGAGGTGTTAACACACAAAACACTTTTACATTTATACGTTAACAGTAATGCCCACGCATCTAGAGCCTACGCAACGCAGCGTTCAAATAGAGTTACCTACGAATGGACAAAACTGAATGGCGTACGTTCACTACGGAATCCCAAAAATCAAAAATGCAATATACAAAATTGACAAAACATTCTATATGCGATGAAAGTCAAAGGGGCATAAGCGCGAGGCCGCACCGCGTAACCGCGCAATTCGCATACATATCAGAAACCGCAAGTGCGGCCGCTTGTATTGCTTTCCTTAAGTTACAAACATTACGCGGTAAGAAACCGCGGCGGTTTAGCCGTAGTGCAGCCTCGGCCTAAAGTATAATGCCCAATGTCACTTCAAAATTAAGAACATGAAAATTGAGGAGGATTTAAGAATCTGTATGATGCTTTACGTATAGAATATCCAGGGAATAAGTTTTAAGCCACTTCAATGCTATCAAAATAAAAATTTTCAACTGTTTTATTTCATGAATTCAATATTGTACAAACATGTACATAGGCCACTCCGATTCGCTTGGCCTGTATCATATTATATGATTTCATTTTCTCACAGCCTGATCCGATGTGTTCATATAATTTCATTTATCTTTACGATGTCATAAAATGTATCATTTTCAAATAAAATGATATGAAAACATAATTTTTCTACTCACGTTCGATGTATCTAAATATGGATAACGACCCGAATGGCGCAATGGTTAACACGCCGGATCTTCGTTCCAAGCGTCCTGGGTTCAGTTCCCAGCGAAACGGAATTAATGATGAGGTTTTTCGGTTTGGGTGTGCGTCCTTGTCTTGTGTGTTGTCCATGGCACCCATGGAAATCCTAGTGTAGGGCTACTAAAATACAGCGTTATTTATTTTCTTTCACAATAGCAGTCCTTGTAGTAGTCAGTTGATTCTAAAACGGCTTAAACAGTCATTATTCAAATGGAGTATTTTTATCGTTGAATTTTTAAAGATATGTTACAAGACTCCACCTACCTACATCAAATGTAAATTTATTCATAAGTTTTCCCTTGGGTATCGTTACAAGTAAGAATGTAATAATTTGAATCTCAAGGAACGCAAAAATATAGCGGGTTCGTTGCCTTTTCGCTCGGTAATGTACACACTTTGATTCGATAGGTATATAAAAAGATTGTACCTACCTGTTTGTATTCCAGTTGCCTGGAAGAAATCGCTTTAAAGCGATAAGGCCGCATATTGTTTATGTTCCTTCGTTGTGCTTTTAAGTGACTATATTTTGTGGTGTAGCAGCAGTAGAGCACCAATCATTTTATCTGCATTTTATCTCATTGGCCCCAGTCAAATATTATAGTATGGTCTCAAAATTCGACCGTATATTCCGTGTTTTTTCTATTTGTTTTTAATTTATTGCCCGTGTTTTTTTTATTTCTTATAAGATAGTATATATAACCGTGTCCTAAGTTTGTAATTTTTTTAATTCATGTACTTATCTATTCGTTCTCGCTGATCTCAAAAACAAGTTCAATGCGATGTTCTGAATGATTGAAGTAAGCTTAGGTTTGATAAAGCGGAATGAATGCGGGTACCTGGTACCTTTGGGAAGTGCACGCGGAAAATTTATTCTATAAAAATATTTTCTACTTTAATCTCATTGCGTCGCGTCGGCCGCTGTGCCATAGCTTTTAAAACATTTTCATAAATAGAAAAACAGCTGCTTTTCTATTTATTAAGTGTGTTTATGTTCCAGCTTATGATATGTCATATTTTTACGAGCACATACTTACATACCATTGGGACACTGAGACAAAAAATATACACTGCTACTATTTTTAATTTTTCTTTCATTTAAACATGTCTACTCGTTACTACATCTACGTAGTTACAAAAAAAATCGTAATCTTAGTATTATTTTTTTTTATCTAAACATTTTTGTCGCTTCTACTTAATTCCGAGGTGGGCGTAACCAGTGGTAACACAGTTAATACTATTTCCACTGTTTACGAACATTAACAAATGTAAAAATTGTTTCTGGTTCTTGAATAAATCTTTAATTCCTAACGAATCTCATCATCATCATCGCAACCCATAACTTTCCCGCTGCTGGGCCTGGGTCTCTTTTCAGAATGAGAAGGTTAATTAAGGCTTAGGCACTTCTCACACAACGCTATTTATGAGCTACGTGACTGCAACATTCGCTGTATCTGACACTTCTCACTGACAGGAGACGCATCGCAAATGCGTCGCTTTCATACATTGACAAAATCCGAGTCGCTTGCAAATAGCGTTGTGTGAGAAGTGCCTTAAAGTTCAGCAC
Organism: Hesperia comma; assembly: GCA_905404135.1. Classification (NCBI taxonomy): domain Eukaryota; kingdom Metazoa; phylum Arthropoda; class Insecta; order Lepidoptera; family Hesperiidae; genus Hesperia; species Hesperia comma. The sequence continues at coordinate 3,672,684 of FR990021.1, read as the reverse complement.
GCCGCGCTGGGCTGGAGATTGGTGATTTTACACACCTTTTTTATCATTACGGCGATGTGTATACAAGATTTTCCACATTATTTCGCAATTGAAATTTTAATTTTAATACGCACAAAATTTTTGATAATTTGTGTTTTATGGGGGTGTATATCGCGTTTATAGGTACAGAATTTTCTGGGGGTAGGTATAGGTACCTACCACACGTAGGTATACACTTCTATCAGCTTAAGCTTCAGTTTCTTTAGAAGTTTATTATAAAAATAAATTTGCTAAAGGCCATATTTCCAAAAACCATAATACGTTCTTATCTCGTGTATTGATAATATAAAATTCCCCATGGATCATATCCAGTCGATTGGCGTAGCTATCGGCTGTGGTAGGTCGGGCATAAATTTATGTGTTCGTTTCAATGGGCCATCCATATACCACCCCGCACAATGACCTGCATATGATACGCCCACGACAAATGTTATAACCGACAAGAGATTGATAGTCGACATTTGTTTCGACATAAATCTGCTGAAAATCATTTCTACGGAGAAAGTGTTTCGATGAAGTCTGGTTTTTCTTCAAAATATTTATCATTATTTTAAAGCTCTAAAGAGTGAGCTTTGACTTTCAGCATAAAACTCATGGCTTCAGTACAGAAGTGGCCCACTGTTAAGTACGAATCTCTCATCATTGAGGAGGCCTTGAGCACACTATAAGTACCATGCTGCTCCAGTGGACGTTAATGTAGGGTTTAGTGGCCAAACCAATTATCGCAACTTTTCACGTCGCCCAAAGATATCTATCGATAACAACCGGGCTTTATTTGCTTCCGAAACACGGATGCACTCAAGGAGTTATTAGCTTTCACCTGTCATTTCTTACAATCACACACATTTTCATCCTTAGCTTTCACACATCCAATTACCAACATCGCCCGCGTCTATAAATTATATTTTCTTCCTGTTCCAAATTTAAATTTCGACAAAAAAAATGATGTAAACATTTATACATGACATTATTTCATGTTCATTAAAATTTTATTCAGATTGCCGCTGACTAGCGACGGATTTATATGAACTTGGCCAACTATAAAATTTGAAAATATCACATCGTAAAATAGCTGGAATTCAACATTTTTTATTTAAATACTAAAACAGATAGTAATGCTACAGGAAGCTGCGACTTCGTCTGCATGTCTAACATATCTACATATGTATTATTTCGTTACTGTGGTAGACGTTTTTGTAGATTTCTCTGTATCTATGCCTCAAAACAATAGTTTCATTAAAATCGATTCACGATTGGTAACAAAGTGTAACCATCGAGACCATTACACTTTGTTTCATTAAAATCGTTTCACTCTTTCAGAAATTAATATTAGTTGGAATTTGTTTCAACAATCTGTCCATACACGCAAAAACGCTTACTCGAGATAAATCCCCGAGTTGCGAACTGGACCATCTGCGTGTAAACGGGCTGATACCTAATTTCACTCATTTCGCCCTTATCCTCTATTAAGATACTAACCCGTCCGGGTTCAGCGAGCCTGAAAATCCAAGGAGGCTGTCCTCCCTAATCGATCCTGATAGCTCTTGAAATTACGTTTAATCTGAGACATAAAATATGAATCAATTTGTAATATCAAATTTAATAAAAAGGGAAGTGTCAAATAACAAGGAACATCGAAATCAGTCATAAATGAAATTTTTCAGTAAGCAATTCGACTGAAATTTTAATTATAGTAACTTTGATGACTGAGCATGATATTAAATGCCCCCGAATGTTGGCCAATTGATATACATAATTAAAATTGATACCCAAATTAAACATTGTCAAACTTTTCACTCAACTTTTCCCTCTGTTAATTGTATCTAGGTATAGGCATCACGTCGAAGAATGGTATGTTTTTTGTTTTTTAATCAACTTCAAAAAAGCTGGAGGTCTCAATTGGACTGTATGTTTTATTTGTTGGGATAACCAAATACTGGGTTTTTATATTACTGGGTGAACTGATTACGATAATTATTTTTATATTCGAAAGCTGGTGTTTGTCGTGTGGTTTAAAATTATTTGATCTTTCAGCCAGTTTCTACAATCAGTTGATTAAGTCTTTAATAAAACTGCGTCCTCTAATTTATCAGATTAAACCTAGATATGTCCTTTGGGATAACCTAGCTAGGAGAATTTGAGGATAATATTTCCTGAAGCGAAGCGAGCTTAGGTGGCTAGAAGCTACGTAATAAAAAATAACTGCGATTATCTAGAGCGAGAGATAAGCACCTTTTAATTATGGTTTTATGAATTAAAGTCTAATGTCGTATTCATTACTTTTGCTTGGTGATTTTTTTGTAATGTTATATTGTTAAAACTTATGTTCGTAATGCTTCAATAATTGCTATGAAAAAACTCAGTCTGAATTCAACTGATTACAGGAAGTTTGGGAGGAAAGACGGTTCAGACACCAGAATGATAGCGAATGCCTGTATTCACAAACAATACCTACTTTACTTACCATCAGGTGCGATAGTAGTCAAACATTTATTTATTTATTTATTTATAATCATAACAAACACTGACATTACAGTAACATTAACTTATAATTTAAAAAAAGTTCAAGTCGACAATTTGGTAGAGCTTTTTATATCTTAATTCGTTTAACGGATTTAAGGTAGTAAGCGAGCATGCAGCACCACCTTTTCCCTGCCGCCGACGACAACTGCGATCAGCCTAGATCAAAACTCGACCTAGAACAATTCACATTCCATATTATCCCACAGTTGGGCTTCGTCTCCTCTCGTAAGATAAAGCTTGACAGGCCATCTCACTAGCTAAGGCTAGTCAGTGTCCTCACGATGTTTAAGAACATTTCTATTACGCACATTATTTTATTTTCATTCATTTACACATTATTCTATAAACTTAGAAAAAGATAGTCGAAAAAAATATGAGAAAATAGAAAAAAGTAGTTAACAAAAGGCTAATATTCACCTAAAAAAATACAAAATAAAATAAACTTTTAAAAAACAGCATTTTAATGAATGAATGGTCAGTCTCGCATCACTCACCATGACAAGTCTACCGTGGAGCCGAATTTGACGATAATATGGTTACTGTCAATTCCGCTAATTGTCCATCGCCCGCAGAGCAATCGCCATGGGCGGCGTCGAAAATTTCATTTTAACTCGAATATTCAGAGCGAATAGTGATAAAATACAAAAGTATACCAAATATTTGGATCATGAAACGCATGGGTCTCTATAGTTAAGCAAGCCAAAAACGTGCACATCACGATTTTTCAATAAGCATGTAGTGAGAAATCCTGTTACTGATGAATAACGCGAATGATTAAGCACTATATACCTATAGGTAGGTATATTTTCAGTCGTATTGATGTAGTTGTCTGATTTAGAATCTGGCTTTATTTATTTTATTAATAAATATTACACAATAATAACCTTACTCTAGACTCCTTTCGTAATAAATTATGAATTTTGAAAATACACTACCTATTTAATATGCTAACTTATATCTTCTGACATAACTTTTCCGAATTACCTATGAATATACATGCTCCTTTCACACTCGTACAATTTAATTTTCAAGTATTATCCAACCTCATGTTTATTCCATTCATTCAAATAAAGCAATGTGGAAAGTCTGAAAATATTAGCAATTTTAATACAAATCGGAGGAGGCGTCAGTTGGCACAATCTCTGCACAACAGTACCGCAACTACTTAATGCCCAAACTTGTATAATATTTTGCCTCCTAATAGAATTGTAACACGCAACCCAAAGGACATATTTCGGCTCATTTAATGCGAAACTTCACGACTATTACGTGAAAGGGAACATGTTTCAATGTAAACTCAAATCGGTTTTCTATACCGTCAATGTTTAACATAATATTATGCCTTGTTGTATCATTTTACGATTATTGTATCAGGCCGGTAAAGCCTCTAGTGTCATTATATTTTATCATCCTATCTGCCGTCCACCTCTGGAACTCCCTACCCCAACCTATTCGTCTCGCTGGCTCCCTAAACTCCTTCAAAAAGCTAGTTAAAGAACATTACCTACAGGTTCAATAATGTTAACCTTATCCGATCCTTTTATTGCTATCATAATAAGTTACCTTTTTCTGTTTGCCTTAAATTTGAGAATTTGATATCTAGCTCCTTTCACGTCTGTCACTTATTTCTATTTTTGCTAAAATTTGCTATTAGTACACCCCGCCCTTAATTTGTATCTTTATCTTTTCCTCTTTACCCTAAGGTTGTCTGGAAGAAATCGCTCTTTAGCGATAAGACCGCCTATTGTATTACATTTTGTTATATTATGTCTCTTTTATGTTTCTCTATATGGTGTACAATAAAGAGTATTATTATTATTATTATTATCATTTTCCTGGAACCTAGCTGACTGGCTTAAATTCATTAATGCCCCTTTAGAGGGCACTGGTTTCTTTTCATAACTGAGAAGGACTAGAGCATGCTCGACCACGTTGTCCCAATGGAGATTGGTGGAGGAGCCAACGCAAGTGCTAGAAATTCATACGCCACCTGAAGGCCTCCGACATTCCTTTAACGACTATTATCTCATGTCCATATCCGAGGTCTTTGCATGCCTTTATAAGCATGAAAGCGCTCAAGAAATATTTTTACTAACAGTCACCCAACCACCTACCGGTACTTCTGTTGCTTAACTTGGACGAACATTAAGGATTGTCGCAAACCACCGGACTATGAGCGCTGCAGGAATATGTAGGTACTATGGAGTTTAATTATGTTAAATGAATTTTGTATTATATATTAAACATACCTTTTTTTTTGACGAGGGGAAAACCTTCAAAAGGTACCCGGTGCCATGGGAGCGACACAGGGTAATGTGGGATTTTTACCCACTAAAACCCCCGCGGTGGCCTACCTCAGCACTTGTGGAGAACTCCGGGATCTCCGTAAGGAACACAACCGGAGTCCTCCAAGCGCGGCGCCCTTATGTTTGGGCTCTTCCCGCGAGGGACTAAAGGCCCCGTCACTTGCCAGCGCCTTACAACGGTATGCGGCCACAGATACCGTCGTCCTCCCGGGGTTGCTGATGGACGGTTCGAGCTCCCACTCTAGCCGCCCGCAACCCCGAAAGCCCCCTTTTAGTCGCCTCTTACGACAGGCAGGGGATACCGAAGCTCGTATTCTGGTCCCGAGCTACAGGGACATATTAAACATACCTACCTAACATTTCAAGTTCGTAACCTCACAATTTTTAAACAAAGTACTTCATGCTATTCGAGGTGCATTTTAGAAAAATCCTCCTTTTATGCTTACATAATAGTCCTACAACGATCTTTTGGCGCTTGGCTGACGTGTGGGTGACAGAGACGGGTGGGTGACGTGTGGGTGGGAGACAGCGTCTCACAGGGAAAGCAAACTGTAAGGCACTGTCTCTGTCACCCTCACGTCAGCCACGCGCCAAAAGATCCTTGTAGGAGTGTACGCTTGGAATCGCCGTGTATAATTCATGATTCTACACACCAGTTTAAGTGTTGTCTGTGTCGATAGAAAGTTAGTTTAAACAACCTGTTTACAATGTCTGCTCATGCGACGAAGACGATTCCTTGTTGGCTACAAGACACATTTGTGTAAGATCAATGTTTGTTCTTGCTTTCTCTCTCTGGGAAGTTCAGTGACAATACAATGTACACTGAACTTCCCACGTACGTCATGTAGAATGGAAAGTAAGAGGAAGTCCATTCATCTTGAATCCCAGCAAATCTCTCCTGTTATTGGAGATCACGAAGCTCTGTTCAATTCCGATGGGTTTATGCGTGTTGATAGAGATTTACATCCGCCTGAGTCAAAGATCCGAGATCCAGAAAAATTCAGCACCTAATATATTTTAGCCGGCAACGCGTAGATGATTCGTTGTTACTGATATGTGACAGTGTAATCATGGGATATATTTGTACAAAAGTTATTCGATAGTCTTAGTGATACAAGACCGTAATATTTGTATTTTTCTACTATCATTTATTTTACGAGCCCAATAGGATGAGCATGTGACAGCCCGAAGCATTATGAATGTTCCGAATATAATGGTATCACAAATCCTACACCCGCCATTGAGCAAGGAAGCATTGTTATAAAAGCTTTTTCAAATATTACGTTTCAACTCCACTTTGAAAATATGGGGATATTCACCGCAATTCCTCAGCATTTTCAGGATTTCCGATATTATGTTATTTTCATTCGGTTACGGTAAAACAAAAATCAGGGATGTGATTTTAGCTTAAATTCCAAATTTAAAATTATTTATTTGTACAATGCCTCCTATTTTCTTCGTTTATTGCATGATCCTATGTAGGGAGGGAGGTGCTACTTGCATGAAGGTATGCCTACACCCTCAGACCAATTAACTATAGTCGGCACGCCGGGAACAAAAGAGTGAAGCCAGCAAAAAGTCAGCCTAGCCTTGTAATACACGGTGGCACTCACGCCAAAACGACTTTTGTGTTCTAAATAATAAAATATGAATGAAGCTTTGTGTTCCAAAAAATAAAGTTTAAATTTGTTCTAGTTCAAACTGTCAACATTGGTTTCGATGTGTGCTTTCGGCTGACTTTTGCCGGCTTCACGCTTTTGTTCCCGGCGTGCCGTCTATAGTTTATTGGTCTGAGCCTACACCATCGACCATCGCGTTTTTCTCATCATTTAACCTCGAATCTGTAAAAAAGACTTCTAATTAGCGCAAAGCTGATTGGAGTACTAATTTCCAGACGTTCTTGTCATTGATATATTCAATTACTATTTTTACGAATGAGATATCATTAGACGCTTCATAATCGTCCGCTCTGCAACGAGCTACGCGACGTATGTCCAATAAAGCGCCCTCTAAAAACATTGTAATTATAAAGTTCCCGGCGTGCCGTCTATAGTTTATTGGTCTGAGCCTACACCATCGACCATCGCGTTTTTCTCATCATTTAACCTCGAATCTGTAAAAAAGACTTCTAATTAGCGCAAAGCTGATTGGAGTACTAATTTCCAGACGTTCTTGTCATTGATATATTCAATTACTATTTTTACGAATGAGATATCATTAGACGCTTCATAATCGTCCGCTCTGCAACGAGCTACGCGACGTATGTCCAATAAAGCGCCCTCTAAAAACATTGTAATCTAATATCTTTAAACGAGCAATTCTTGTATATTTATTTATTTATTTATACCTATATAATCACGATCTCGGAAACGGCTGCAAAGATTTTCATGAAAGTTACAGATTAGGGGGTTTTCGGCTCAAGGAATCGATTTATCAAGGTCCCAGGTTCGAGAAAAGCTCGGTTCCCGAGATAAAGAGATTTTAAAAACATCATACTGACGCCATCTATGAAACATTAGGATAACTTCTATGAGGTACTGTTTGTAACGTGTTGAACTGACGCCATCTATGAAACATTAGGATAACTTCTATGAGATACGGTTTGTTTGTTTCAGTAGTATGAAACTAGATGGCGCTCGAATATATTTTTGTTCGGCTAATACTAATATTATATTCATTCTTACGTTGAAGCGCTATTTTTGCGTTATACCTACCTATTTTCTGTTTGAATAAAATTAAAAATCAGTGCGATTATCTCGCTTGACCTCGCAGGACGCGTAGTGATAGTTTAACGTGCGTTTGTGATATTTACGAGAATATTTGTAAATAAATGTTAGTTTTGTTATTATCGATTTAATAATATATTTTAATAAAGTTTTAAATTTATGTTGTTTAATTATCATAAACATTCAATACATTTTATCACAAATAAAAATTTCAGTCGGGGACTGCCTAAGCCTGCGAAAAGTACGAAGGAAAGTTCAATGAATTTATCTAATTAAGTATGTACCTATTTAAAATGCAATTAATTCGCTCACACAGTTAACTTCTATGAGGTACTGTTTGTAACGTGTTGAAATTTCAGTAGTATGAAACTAGATGGCGCTGTACAACTTTGTGAAACACGCTGTTGAGATCCTTTGGCCGTAACATAAGTAAAATGAATTTTGTGCTCAGTGAACAGTTGTATGATTTGACTCCTGAATAGATGGCGGAATTCCTCGTATTTCTTGCGATTCATACTAAATATAATTTTCAACCGAGCAAAGCTCGGTCAACCAGGTACTTATAAATTAAGATAATTAAAATAATTATAGACTATTTTTTGCCTATAGCTACACAAAAGATCTTAAAATAGTAGTGTACTACAAATGTATTTAAATACAGGTAATTATTAAAAAATATATAGATTTATCTATTTTATGATTTTTTATTATCTACATTTTTATTGAATTACTTTAAATTTTGTGATTATATTTTATTACATTGAACATCATTCACGATTCACGATGGTTCTTCTTACACTTGTATCGCATTCGCGAATACGCGAACTTACATACGACAAGGGTCAGCTTTCGAATATAAAAAGTATAAATCAATTCGGTTCAGCCAGAAAGCCGAAAGGCCATGAGGTAGCACACACAAAGACACAGTTAAAGTAAGTCTCCTACTTTTTTAAGTCGATTAAAAAGAGTGAATTGGAACACAGCTTTTTCTCACAAACACAACACTAATAAACATTGCACATAACCTAACAGATGTGACAGACAACATACATTAAAGCAACGTTCCACGGATTGCGTGAGTAGCTATCATTCAGGGCTCGGCTGTTCACACAGTATTTTGCTTAAAAGGAACATTGCGGCATCGCTTCACTAATGTACTCCGTAAGGAAAAAGCTGCGTTGAGCTTTCAGCGCGTCTGTCGGGAACACGTAGGTGCTTAAGGTATAATAAATCACTACGTATACCTGAGACACCGTAATCAGAGTGTATTAAAACAAGTAGGCTATCTTTGGAATCTATTCTTCCTCGGGGCATTGGGCTGACACTACCTCTATTAGTTCAATGATTACTTTAATCAAGGGGAGCTCTTTACAACCTCATTGACTAATTAGGTTGTATTGTTAATTGTTCGAATGTATAGAAATAATTACTAAAAGCAACAAACAAGACTAATATTAATCAATAATGATATCTACCCTAGACCTCAAATCTAATAAACTAATTATACTTGAGTCCCCGAAATTATAGAATTGCCTCACCTCGTTAAAAACTATAAAATTATGTACTTTATAAAGTCTGTTCGAAGTTCAATTTACTTTGTACAGTCCGCCCAACTTATCTCTGAAATGGCAAAAATTGGAACTAACGAAAAGTCATTCATAAGTACGTTGTGTTCATTCATCTATCAGTTACTAGTGTGCAATGATTGGTCAAATGAATGTCAAATGCGTCCGACAGCGCCTCTTTCGTTTCAGTCTTAAGTTGGGTTTAGGTACTATAAGCTAAATTTTTAATTGTTTCCGTCAATCAACAATGCCCCTTAGGCCGCTGGCGTTTTACGAGCGTTGGCGTTTCTGTGACGTCAACGCTGCGCAGACGCGACGTTGACGTCGCAGGTATCTAGTGGCAAGCGTTGACATTACGATTCCGCAACGTTAACGTTTGCGTCAACGCGGCGTTAATGTTGCGTTTTTTTTAGGAACAGGTACGTTAACGTTGCGTTCAGTCCAAGCGCAACGTTAACGTCGCGTCTGCGCAGCAGCGACGCTGCGCGGTTGTTGGACGAACGCCAACGCTCGTAAAACGTCAGTGGGATAGCGGCCGACGAAATGCTTGCATTTGTGTGAGTTTTCATTAAAACGCATTCCATGTTGAATGCGAACGGAGTACAGGTAACTAATGTTCTAACACCGTCTCCTAATTGGAAGGGGAACGGTGGCACATGTTCGTTTGCTAACATGGATGCTAACTGTATTCTGTAATAAAAAAAATATAGATTGGGAACTAGTATAACTTTTACAAGCTTTTATTTATTTAAAATGCAGTACATGTGTTTTGTGTTCGAGTCAAATCTTGCTGTCTAATGTAAAATCCGGAAATATCTTTGTCCATAGACTTGAAATTTCGTATATTTTTCTGACATGATCGGACACTACACTAAGTAACTAAATCTATTGTTTTAAACTAAGCATTATAAATGTAGCATTTTTCAAACTCTCAGTGTATATTAACAATGTCGTGCCAGTCTCAAACAGGCAAAAAAACTATAATAAAACTGTTCATTTATTTTGACCCTTCTATTCATAGTCCATTAGTGTTGCTTATAAATTGTTTTCATCACAAAATTAAACAGTATTCCAAAACCCTGGCAGTTACGGCAATACTACAAAATAAATTATTAAAGTGGAACTGCCTGCAAACTCATAGTTAGCAGGTAAGTTTATTTTTACCCTACTATCTCACTAATGAACTATTAAAAGATTTTGAGCCTTTTGAGTAATGAGTACTTTTATAAAAAATACCTACATCTAAGTTAATAAATGCATTATTTTTAACATTAAAAATAGTTTATAAAATAAAATCAGGCAGGTCAGTAGAGCCTACTCGTAATGCCTGTAAAAGAAAAATATGACAAACAACAGCAACCGAAGCCGTGTGAAACAAGAAACAAAAATATACCTAAACGAGGGCAACTTCAAACCAGCCAGCCATCGGTTACGAAGTCGAATTTTTGGTGACTTTTATCGCATTTTCGCAAACGAAGTTTGCCTTGTTTTGGTTTTTGATACATTTTTATGAATGTAACTTGAACATAACAGAAAAAAGGCGGGCCTTGACTCTTCTTCGTTCAATTTCCATTGCCTATAAAATGTCCTTACTCATCCTCTCATTTATTCTCATATTCTTATGAGAGTGAGAAAGAGGGATTCCTGTTACCCCTGGACTTTCCCTCGAAAATCTCTAATTTTAATATCATCTATTGTTTACTCTTTTATCAGTTATTCTAAGCATCAAGCTTTTGATTATATAATATCTGAATATTTATCAATCGTTAACGCAGTTGCAGTTTCATGATCTATGAGTTAGATGTAGTAGATGTAATATCTCCTCAGTCTCGAAGCCACATAGTTTTGGCCACAATATACATAGTATTATAATATGTTTACAAAGGATTGGTCTTCAACAAGCGGAATCTTAGCTATGTAGATTATCTCTCAAGATTAGGTATCAGTAAAAGCACAAGTTTATTGAGCATACACACATAATAGTTCCTGTAAAGTAACGTCAAGGGGATTGCTTTAAATTGTACTTTGTAATGTACAACTAGTCAAGAAGTCTAATTAATTTGTATGACGTGGGAAGTTGGATCTGTGATAACGACGTCCAATAGATTGTTAGAAACTCCATCCGCCCTTAAATCAAAGGCTTCCTACGCTCGTGTCCTGTTGATTTATACGAGTAAGAGCTTAGGACGAGGAAACGCACCAATGTTTATATCCCATAGTTCTGATACTCAAGGATTATTAATACATTAGAGTAATCGTACATCCTCCTTCTAAAAATCGCACAATTGATTTCCACTTGACATTGGTCTCAATTAAGGGTTAAACTAGGCATAAAACCTTGCCGGGCAGGATATCTCCCTTTGCTGTCATCTGTTAACGTTCAAAAAGCGCCAAAGTACCAGTTGTTATCGGTAGATATATATAATATTATTATCGTCCAGCTATGCCTATCATGGTCCTAACTCAATGGTTAGGACCATGATGACCATATGACCTAAGAACTTCAGTAACAGTCGTTGGAAATGTAACTTTTTTATATGCTACAATACCTCACTCTTGATATCTAATAAATAACTTTTAACAAAATAGAACCGACTTTAAGGCACTTCTCACACAAAATTCTATGTATCTGACACTTTTGACTGACAGGAGTCGCATCGTACATACATACAAATTTTGGATTGCGTTGCAGTCGCGTAGCTAATAAATAGCGTAATGTGAGAAGTGCCTAACACCGAAAAGTAAAAATCGGTTCAGTTAAACGCGGTTAATATTCCTAAATCCATCTCCTTAGTCTGATAAACACGATGCTGAAAACCGTATCAAAATCGGTTCAGCCAAACAATATCCTTAAAACCTTCTCCTAAGTCTGACAAATACTATGCTGAAAACCGCTTCAAAATCGGTTCAACAAACGCGAGATAATCGCGCATAAATATATATACATACTGGTCAAACTGAGAACCTCCTTTTTTGAAGGCGGTTAATAAAACTATATATAGCCATGTAATGTATGTATTTATATGGCATGTAATGTAACTAATTTGTTGTATTTAACAGAGTCGCCGAGTACGGTCAAGGCGTCCTCAATTACGAACAGAGACCGGTGTCCTCTGATGCTCTGTTGCTTGAGCCTAACAAGCCAATTAAAGTGGACCGCAAGTTAGCAAATAGGTATACTTACCTAAGTACTAGTTAGCTTCAGATTCGATTTATAAATCCATTACAAGGGTTCTAGCAAATGACCGCTTCGGTTCGTCTTCGTTGTCCACGTGCGTTTAATTTTAAATTGACTTTTCTTTTTGTTCAAATAAAACGAATATCAAATAACAATGAAAACGGTGTCGAATAAGGTTAGGCGTTGGCAACTAACTCACATAAAAAACAGTCAACCCCTACTACTGTTTTTATTGGTTGTTAAAACAGATAATTCACAAATACAAATTTGTAGACATATAAGTACGTAATATATGTATATGTAGGAAATATCTAGTTTTATTATAAGTATAAGTTTGAAGAAGCAATAATTATGATTAGAAGGTAGTTTTCGATAGGTGAGTAGTGACACAATTTTAAAGAAATGATTGTTCGGTAGAGATGATACAAAGAACCATTTCGGGATTTAGAATTACCTACAACCATAGATTAATAATAATGATAAAAATTCATCGATCTATACCTAAAGTAAGAACTGTAAAATAAGCGCAGCGTAGACCTTTAACCTTCAGAGTCCTAAGTTGGCCGGTTCAAGTAGAAAGTTCGTAGTCTAGTAACTTAATTTGGAAACTTACTTCTCAGTTAATTTTGCTACCGCGTTACCTAGCCGCACTCTCGCAACCCGAGTTCACTAAATGAATTAAGTTTCTTCATGCAATTGCACGACTTAAACAATAGCACCTAAATCAGTACTGTTATTTTCACACAATCAGAGAACTCACTGCTTAACTTAAGTTCGTACGGTATAATTACGGTATAGGTGCTACTTGGTAGGTGTACCTATACCTACTGTATAGGTGCTCTAGAAACAATTTAGATTCTAGCTCTATTTGCACATACGGGGCCTAATTGATCGTAAAAATTGGACTGTGCAAGATCGACACGAACCCAACGGTTTTCCATAATTTTCTACTTATTCACTTTAATTAAAGTCAATACTACCTACTGTCAAAGCGTGTGAACTCCAGTGAATCATGTCAAAGAGTTAAGGTGACATAGCTACGTCAAATTCACTTGGATTTATTTCATTCCGCTCTGAATAAAAAGTATTGTTTTTATCGTTTCTTTATGTACATTTTTAAGTCGAATGTTAGTAGCATTTTATTCAAACATAGCCCTATAAATTTTATGTATTTGTTTGGAAACTCTAATATATTATAGTTACTTCTGAAGTATTCCTGAAACGATTTAATTATTCAAAAAAGCAATTTCAAGAAAGGTGTAAAAAGAACTCTCCTTCAGGGCCGGCGTTGCACTGGTGACTCCCCTGGTGCTGCTCGTGTCCATAAGCAATTATGTTCACTTAAAATTAGGTGGTTAATCTGCTTTTATGTCAGTCCTTCTAGCTGCAAAAATTTTTTTCATTACGTGAATATTTTGTAGTTTCATTATATTACCTACATGTACATACGTACAGAATAAATAAATGTTCTTCGAAGTTGATTAATAATATTATCCCTTTACGTCACTGACATCTAAACGTTAAATCCATCATCGCACACATCAAATATTGTAAGTAACATTTCATTTACACCTAGTAATACCTACTCTTAATAACATTCAATCTATCTTCGGAAATAACAAATATTGTATGTAACACTTCATAAGATTTAGACGATATTGACCGTGTGTAGGGGCTACAATAGACGTCCGATTTTTCTGTCCGAGAGTCGGTTCCGATAGTCTGATCAGACAATAGAATCGGATGATACTCGAATCGGACGTGTATTGTAAACAAAACAAAATGTATGGCACGAGTGCCTTCCTATATATTGTCTGATCAGACTATCGGAACCGACTATCAGAGAGAAATAGTTGGACTAAATAGTTGGACCACGAGGAATCGCCCGATGAATTGTACGTTTATCGCCTCCCTAAGAAACCCTATATTGTTCTAATCCAGCCGCATCCATCCATCCGTCGAGACGTGACGGATCACGGAAGATATCATTTACGCGTAAACAAACAGGAGACCACAGAAGCTGGCTCGTCGCCAAACATAACAGTGCAACCGACGTTTATGTACATCCTAGTAAGATGTTGCCTAGAAATACGTTTAGTGGGAAATGTCATTTATGGATCCGGTTTGATGGCGGTTACGATGTTTAGTTATTATTGTTGTTTATGCAATATTCAAATATTTGCGGGGATTTCGTTAGAAATGTTATTTAATTAGTAACTTTATTTTTCATCCATTAGTTACTTTATTCAGGATCCACATAACTATTCAATTGAATCCACCTTCCAAGAAACGTTTAGGTGTTTAGAAATAGACGCACAAAATGATGAACAAGGCAAAGGCAAACTCACAAATCGATAAAATATTGATAAATTCGAAAAATCATTATCACGAGAACTATTTCGTTACTCAATCTATTAACAGTTTTTCTCAAATACATTTCGTCCATTTATGGTCCGTCCCATTAGTTGCAATATTTATATAGAAGTAGATACTGTTAACCTTCTCACTCTGAGAAGAGACCCGTGCTCAATAGTGGGCCATGATGGGTAGACTCACAGACTTTAGACTTTAGACCTTAGTAGGAGTAGTAATTTTTGAAATTCTAGTTCTCAAAGTCTGTGATTTTGAATACGCAATTGTTTATTTGTCGTTCGTTTGTCATTTATTACATTTTCATTTATAAATTGCAATCGTAGTGAAAAGCAAAATTTTAACACGCATAAACTTTCTATAAATTTGACATGGGAAACTAGGAGGTAGAAAGCTCTTTTGTGTTTCAAACGGGTGTTTCAAACGGGTACTAACCCGTTTTACAATTCCTAACGTAGGTGCATATATATTATATCATGTACCTGAACACAAGAATTTCATAAATAGGTATTCAACCTACGAGGAATCATAGTATATCTATTCGCCGAACATAACACAACTACTCGTACTACTCGAGACTGTTTGCTTTATTCCAAACTGAAGACTTTTTAGTTATGAATTTTTACTTTTTCACTGATTAAAACTAACAAACTCTTCGTCTTACACCAAGCTATCTTTAATACACCAGTGAAAACTTCGACATCGATAAAACTGTTGCTCATAACAGCGAGGACATCACACTAACCATCTTTATGCGCTAATAAACATCCGCCGTAATAGATAGATAAATCTTCAATTATACAAACATAATAACTGTGTTTTAAAACTTTAGTACATAGTATCTCAATGGTTTTAAATGCATAATATACCTAGTTATTTTCAGGTTTCATACCTACTCATACACAAACAACTGTTATTAAAATTTTTGATTGTTCTTATGTATGCCTGTCTTAATGTTTGTTCGGACAAATCTCCGGAAAGTTTTATGGGACTTTCTTGGGAAGAAGTTGTGGAGCAATATTTAGGCTGGACTCATGTGCCATGATCACCCAGCTGCAAAACAAATCGCGTGCACAGCTAGTAAACGGCACAATATCGAACACTGACATTAATGTTTGTAACTACTGGCAGTTAATTACTATAGTTGGACAAAGTTACGGCGGTTATAGCGAAAGTGACTGGATAAACACGATTCGCAACTTCGTCAACGGCCATATTATATTGTTTGCGCTTGTAACCGCCGCAATCCGGTATAAACCAGTAAATCCCGGGTGATCTACTGCCTCACTACGTTGACTCACTTATTCTACTGGCCGTTGTACTAATCTAGTAAATAGATAAAAATATTTTTTAAAGATTGTTATATGCATATAAAATTCTCGTGTCACAATGTTAGTTACCTTACTCCTCCGAAACGGCTTTATCGATTTTTACCAAAGAATCGGCTACCGGTGGCTATCCAGGGAGGACTCAAAAGTATAAAAACAAAAATGCGTGAGAGACGTAAAATACTCGGTTGGAACGAAGTTAACTAAGAACTTTAACTTTTGAACAGCTGACAGCTGACTTACCTTACCTGACACTGGAAGATAGAGGAGGAGCGTTTTTTGTTTAC
Source organism: Hesperia comma (assembly GCA_905404135.1). NCBI lineage: Eukaryota > Metazoa > Arthropoda > Insecta > Lepidoptera > Hesperiidae > Hesperia > Hesperia comma. The sequence continues at coordinate 3,656,362 of FR990021.1, read as the reverse complement.
TTTTTTTATCGAAGTTCCCACGGGAATGTAACTTGCGCGTGAAAATCTCCTACGTGAACGAAGTCGTGGACACATAGAATATTTTTAAAAGTAATACTAAAAATATTATTAAAAATAATACTAGTCACTAGGTATATAAATACTAATAATTATTTTTATTCAAATTAGCATTTTGACTAGGTATACTGTCATAAAACTAATTAGTATTTTGGCTTATTATCATGTTTTTATTTTAATAACTTAGCTATTCTACCTATGTATATTTTTATGTTCTTCGAGGTGCATTACAATGTATGTATTCATTATTGTAAGTAACACTCCCAATAATAAACAAGCACGCGATGACACCGTATAGCGCAAATTAAGTAATATTTTACTCGTCTCCTACATAGAGTTATTTAGGTGTTTGACCAATATCTATATTCACCTACACCCTCATAATTAAGCTGCTAGTACCCATAATTGAACCAATAAGGTGACCATTAATAAATAACTAGAGGATGCCCTCGCTTTACTTGGGGAAATTGGTTCTTTACGTGTACTAATATTATTAATTTTAACTTTTTTCATTGATAATCCGCTCCTATTAGGCCTAGCGTGATGTTATTACTTATATGTTATTGTTATAATATATTAGGTACACACACCTTTTTCAGTAAATAGCCTATCGTTTGGCCTAGCGTCAATCCTTTAATAGCCCTCTAATGAACACCTACTGTGTGCGTTACCCCAACAAGGAAGTAGTACCTAGAGTGATATGAGTGGGACACACACGCAGACGCACACATGCTCTACGCCGTGGTCTACGCCGTAGAGCATCAAATCGCCATGGTGCTCAAGTGCGGATCGGTAAACGAAACGGGATTAAGTTTGAAATTAAATGGGAATATTTACAAATGACCTACTAAGTGAACAACCCGAAGAGACGAGGTCTTGGAAAATACTACGGATAGTCACCGAGAACAGAGAGGGGGCTAAAAAATTTAAAATAATAGGTCACGTACCTAGTATTTACGTTCTCTCGCCATCAACTCGACCTCTCGTTTATCGGTTAATTATCCACCCGCGGGCGATAAAAGCAAAATTCCATGAACTTCCGTAGGTACGCGAGGGAATGTTCAATCGAATTTTTAACGTGACGTTTCAATCAATTTGGCTTTTTTATAAAGAAAAATGGTCGCGTATTCACACTCTGCAACCTCCCAGAATAGGATTGAACTGTGCAAATATTTATATTTTTACAATTGTAACATTTTGTACTTGATGTTTGGCCAACCGTGCTGTCACCAGATGGGACCGGTGAAAGATCAGCGCTAGCTGCTCTCGGACAGCTAGTTTAATGCGGTAATTGCGTCCTACTCAAAATTATGTCGTAATTAAGTTAAGTTAGGTTATTTTTTAAGTTTTATAAATGGATAATTCGAGTAAATGATATCCTCATTTACTCGAATTAATCCTTTCTTTTCTTTTTCAAATAAAACATCAAAAGTACTTCCAAAAAATTTATTATTGAGTTGAAGGCATAGTACTTAGCGTGATGAAATTCTTAGACAGGCCCCCACAAGGCCTAGAGATAAAATATTCCCTGACTAAATCAATGGGCGTACTTTAATTAGAAAATACCGAACATCTCTCATCTCTTAATGAAATTTTCAATAAACACGTCCATGAGTTTCAGGCATTTTCTTATTTCGTTTCATGTGCTAGCATTATAATGCCTAATATAAATTCACATTATATTTGGATGTGAATAGATAATTGACAGATTTATTAACATGAATGAGAGTATAGGAATCCGCTCATCCTCTATACCAGAAAATAAATTTGATTGAGACATTCATTTTTTTATTGCCCAAATTGTAACAGATCCTGATTTGTTATGATGTGTATTGTGTATGTGTATGTATGTTTGTGTATGTGTATGTATGTATGTATGTATGTGTATGTGTATGTATGACCAAAGTATCTTAAAATTGTTAAGTAAATTAATAGTAGATTGTATAACAAGGGAGCAAAGATATATTTTAGAGAGATATCTTATAGAAAACACCAACTTTGGGCGCACTTAATTCGAACCAAGTTGCCTTTTTCGAATAGTTGGGATGAAAATATCTTCATAAAGTAGGTACGATTATTTTCATTAACAGCAATTTCACAGCGAAATCGTTAAGCTGAAAATTTAAACATAATACCCTAAGTACACAAATAACAATTTTCAATTTGGTTGTTAGCGTAAATCGAAGTGTTTATAGGCAGCGGTATTTATCAGTTCGATTGCATTCGGTTAAGCTTTTCCAATTCCTATAGGATATCGATTGTTTTGTTGAAATTAAAATATATTTGCATTGGCACTAATGTTATACCGTGAAGTTCCTAAACTCCTAGTCCAGTAACTGTCTCGCTTCTATACTCGTCTCCTCTTCGCGGGAAAAATAATTTACGTGGGAAATTGCATTTTAATCGAATAATCAATATAGGTGGCTTTGTGGACGAAATAATACTAACTAAACATTTATGACAAACTTGATATTTTCGGATGTGATGCTAGGGTAGATTTACTTGAATATAAAAAAAATTATATGTGTGATATATTTGCGCTCACGGAATGTATCTAACTATAATGGATAATGTCTCAAATAAACACGCCGATTTATCATTTATTGTCGCAATAACATTACCATGATAATGTGAATCATGCCGTTTTAGCGGTAATCGCATCTACTTTAGCGAGAGAATTGAAAATTACCTCGAAAGTTTTGGTCCATTGGGGCTCCGCATGACGGCTTCGCAACGTATGGTTGTGTATATTGTAATACATACCAGAATAACTTAGTTATTCTAGAACTCACATCAGTGTACGCATTGTTAAGCCGACTGAAAACTTTTAATAAAATAGCAGATGACGACGAGTTTGACGAATAGAAACGAACCCGACTGAATCACGCCTCGTTAGGGAACGTCAAGTAGTGCCGATCGTTCTAGGCCCCCGTAATAGTAATCTTGTCTATTATCCAAAAACCAAACATTAAATTATATGACCACATTTAAATATATTTAAACTTCATACAGTTTGCGTTGTATAAACGTAAAATGTATTACGATAATTTACGTTTAAGTTTGAGACATGAAAAAAGTATAAAGGATATTTATTTAAATTGTTGTAGGAATACTCACCCTCATTCTCTACGAATAGTCCCATTCGTCTAAACCGACTATAAAAATACTTTGCCGGCATTGATTCCATTAAAGTAAATTGCTACTTCAAAGGCGGTCGTGGCATTTTTGACACGTGAAAAAAAATTGTCTTTGGGTATTGGTAACAAAATCAAATCACAATGAGCTAAATTAGGACTGTACGGTGGATGGAACATAATTTCAACACTGGATTCCTCACGAAACGCCTTTGATTAGAAGCGTTGACATGACTGAGCATGATTCCCCAAAACCCAGTCTTTGGACACCTCTGTCGCAGAGCTTGGAAAACTTTCGGCAATTCTACTGTTGTGTACCATTACGGGATAATAGATGTATAATTTTCCAACATTATTATGCCACGAGTTCTTTGAAACTTTGACAGAAACTTTCCTTTTGAAAAGGCACCCATGGACGACTGTCTTTTATTTTCCGGATCATGTTAATAAATTCCCGTTTCGTCGCCTTTGAGGATTTCTAAAACACGTCTTGATGTTCCGTTTTCAAATCGAGTTAATCCACTCGAGCCTATTTTTCAATGTGTTATCAAGCATACGTGGGATCTAAAAAGCTTCGTCACTTTAACATGCTAATGCAAAATAATGTTAATGCTTCCCGAACTAACGCCAAGAATCTAATCAATGTCCGATTAAGTAATTCGTAGGTCTACCAGCACCATCATGCAGTAGTCCACGCATTTCCTAGAGTTACTGATATTTGTGGGCGACTACTTCTGGTCATCATCGAGGTCTGTTTTAACCCTTTTAAATTCACTTAACCATATAAAAATTCTTTCTGTAATTGGGGCAGACTCCTCTGACGCTGATTTATAATCGTTTAATGCTAAGGTTTTCAGTTAAACTAAATTTAAAATCGTATCACGCAGATGTTCGCGTTTAAGTTCTACTTCACACATTTCAAAGAAATACGCAGTTACCGTCGTCGTTAAATAACTGGAACATCATATTTTTTGAACTAGCAGCAACTTGTCATTCTATTTTTAATTACATTTGCTGTTCAAAAATATATAATACAGGTAGATGTGTTCTATTTTTAAATTACGAGCATACAAAACCTTTCGAGTGACCTGAGTGAGAGGTGGTGAGAGTATCCAACAAACTCAAACAACTTAATAAACTGTCAATTTAATAACTCGTGAATGAATGACAACTAACGATTTTGGGATTCTGACCCAAACGGCCGTGCTATAATTTACATAGGAACGACCGCTGTTACTCGATTAGGGATTATGGGTATTTGGGAATATACCAATATTTCATATATCAGGAAGTCACTGAACCTTCACATACTATAACCACGGGATTGGATCGAGGGTTTTGATGTATTTTACCCAAGTATGTGGTACTAACCTCCTTAAATTATTTCCTTAACATTGTACGTGCATGTTTTCCGTTAAACCTTCTACCTACTCATCATAATACGACTAACGAAATAAATCAGAGCTGGCTTCCAAGAAGCGGGGAAGTTCGGGGATGTGAGAAGACGTGCAGCGAAGCGAGCTGGTGGTTTCCCTCAAAGCGGAATAGAGTCGTTAACTAAATAGTTCCAGAAAATGGCAAATCGTACTCATGACTTCATCCCTCCGGTACGAACGTTGCGATTTGGTTCGTCATTTTTTCCTTACTGCTGAAGAATGGAATAAATTACCAGCCTCGGTGTTTCCGTCCGAATATTACCGTTACTAAGTTTATGCGCTTACCACCCATGATTTAATCACCCCTTACCAAAGTGAAGTCAAAGTCAAGCATTAACCAAAAAATAATATTAAAAAGATAACAATTACCTTGCAAAAAATATAATCATTACGAATTACGATTACATCTGGAGGCACGAAAATGCCCCCGACAAAAAAGCTGTTTTCTTGAAGGTAAGTTGTACTAGAGAGGTATTTCCGAGCCTCCAGATGTAATAATGTAGTTATAATCATTTTTACGTTTTGCCCATCACTACCTATGCTGCGTTCGCGGTTTCATATGGAATTCATTGAAATTGCACCCCACATGAATACCAGCTTGCTATCCCTGTGTTTAAGGTTCAATGCAGATTGACGGCGAGAATTTAAAATAGTCCAAGTAAATTTTGCTCACAAGCTAAATTAAGCTATATGCACATGTAACAAATTTGTTTTTACTGGGAAATGGCAATACGTACTTAATACCTTTTCATTTCGGCAATGTCCTAATAATCCCCAATGGATATCGCCAAGTAAAATGGCGATAATATCCGGATAGATTGAAATCGCGAAATTAGTTCGGCTATGGCGAGAGCCGTTTTTGTCATTTGGCTTTGTATTCAAAAGCAATCGATATTTGCCATTAAGCATATCACAATCATTGATGAAGCTATTTTCTATTATCTTTTTTAATATTAATATTGTTACGGGGTCTAATCTGTACCTTCATTTAATATTTGTTGGATTTATACCTATCTAACTATCTACATATATACGTAGACGGGCTTTGTTTTAGACAAAGAACCCAAAAGATTCATCATGAAATTTCTATCTGACTCTAGTTGATTCTTACCCATTGGTTCGACTTCCGAGCATCATGCTTGCTTAAGGGAACAGACTTTTGATACTTAGCATATTTGTAGCTCATATTTGAGTTCTGTCTCTACTCGTAGTAGGTATAAATATGTAAAGTACTTTCCTTACTGGATTTTAAGTAATTCCCGTTGGATACTAGAAATAAATAATGATCATTTTCCTTGAAGAATTGTTAATTGTTTTGACCATTATTGCAATAAATGAATATTTTTCTTATTTTTAGAATAACTTAAATAAAATTGTCCTCCAGATTGATTAAATAAGATATTCATGCAAATGTTGTGCCCGAAATAAATGAATAGCAATATTTCGTGTCTGCGGTAATAGGCACAAGTTTACCAAAGCGTTGTGAGGATTAGGTACTAGGTTATTATATACATTTTATTATAAGTATCACGACAGCTTGCTTGACAGCACGCCACTATCGTTAACAAAACGTTGAAAACCTACGCGTCGCGTCGCCAACTTGGTAATGTTCCAACTCAAATAATATGTATGTATGTCGTATTCATACCAAAATTTCTAGACTGTACGTTACTACGTATCTTCAATGGTATGTATTTCATATGAAATACTTTATTTTAACATGGATCTTTACAGGACGTGACACATTATATACCACGCTACATCAGACGGAAAAACTCTAGAGACGGGAAAACTTACCGAGTAACGACAAGATTATAATTTTGGATAAAACTAAATATATTTTTGAACCAGCCACGTATTCTCCCACAGACCGAGAGGATGGACCATTTATGTACTAAAATCGATTTAGACCATCTGAGAATAGCACCAAAACCAAACACAAATTAGGCTAACCGCGAAAAAGGGTGCATTACATCAACCGCAACTTTACGAATAGCACTTGAACAAAAAATATTAGGGTTGAAAGGCAAGCTTAATGTGCAATTCGTTCCCTAGACTAACATTGTCTTAAAGGAAAGGTTGGAAAGTGGTCTAGAAAGGCGATATAACTTACATTACGTTAGACGCTAGAATTAGTTACATTACTCAAGACTATAATGTAACTTTGAACAAAAATTAACCGATTTTGATGTGGATAAGTTCAAAGAAATCAAAAACTACCCGTAAAATGTTGATGTAGGTATATTGGACCACACCACACGAGCATAATAAGTTTTGAATTAAAAAAGAATCAAAAATTTGGTTCACCCAGTAATACATACATAGGTACATGAAAATATTATAACCACCCACGACACAGGGTAGGTATCGTATACTGTGGAGACCAGTATTCACCATTAAATACTGAATTCTGCAGACACTTCTAATTATTATTAGGTATATTGTTGTAATCTATGTATTTTGCTTTGAATTATTATTAGATATAATTTACGTAAAATCAGGGAGTCGGCCGGCGGGGTTACTGTTTTTAATATCCATCCATGTAAAGCTACAATCAATGTAAGCTTATTAAATTTCAGACGTTCTACTCCGAAACAATTTGTTCCCAAAGGATTCTTGTTATAAGCATCCGAAAATATTTAGCCATTCTTTGCAATACGTAGCTCGATTCAATTTTTAAAGCTTCCGATAAACTTTTAACACCTTCGCCAATATCCCCATAAAATGAATGTCATATTTATGTATTCAAATGAAATTTGCATCTTTATTTAATAACCATAGAATTGATATGGAAGTCATTTTTGGGCTTAAATTAAAAAAATCGAGGAAATAAATTTCCAAATCCAAACACTGATCGAAAATAATAAATCATAATATATAAAACTCTTCCGTTACTGACTGTCTGACAGACAACGCACAGCCGTAACTTTCGAGTGTAATGGAGCACTGAGAAAGGATTTTTGGAACATCCCCCCCCCCCAGGTATTTAAAAGGGGGATAAACTAAAACAAATTCTACGCGGGCGAAGCTGTGGAAGAATTTAAGTTTTCAATAAAAACAAAAATTTGTTTGTTTTTTACATCGATAGTTTTTTACTATAGTTTAGTTAGTTTTACCGCTACCGTTTTAGTTTACCGCGGTAACATGAAAATCAGTGGAATATAATTATAATAGGAGTTATAAAATGTTTAAACTTGCACTTTGTGTTACTATAGTGTTTCTAAGGCACTTCTCACACAACGCTATTATGAGCTACGCGACTGCAATGCAACCCAAAATTTGTATGTATCTGACACTGACAGGAGTCGCATCGATACGACTCTTGTCAGTGAAAAGTGTCATACAATATACAAAGTGTCATACAGTGTACATACAAATTTCGGATTGCGTTGCAGTCGCGTAGCTCGTAAATAGCGTTGTGTGAGAAGTGCCTAAGTCGTTGCACTCTTGGCAGAGCTTGAAGCAGCAGGCTTGGTCATTCGGTATTTGTGGCACGCTTCAAAATTCTCCGCCTTTCTTCACGAATCGCTGGTTTTCGTGTACATTCGTGAACATGACATTTTCTTATAGTATTCTTATAGTATTCTTATAGTATTTAATAAATGTTTAATAAGAAATTAGCCAACACACTTTTCTTGGAAGTTTCATTCATTGATCACTTTGTCTCGAACATACAGCGTAAAATTTATTAGAGCAGTTTGAATCGCGGCCTTTTATACTGTTTGTCTGACCGGTGCTTGAATTCGCGGTGCTCGTAAAAGTCCACAATTTTATTGGATCTGCTTTAAAATTGCGGAGTAGCACATAAAATCCTATCGAGCCATATACTTTACGGACCCTCCGGCACTCCCAGGCGACGCGACAGATGACTTTATCGCGGGACCGCGTACGAATATGATTTAAATTAGACTGCTTCTTTAAAGTTTCTGCTTTTGTCTTGCGTTATTTTCTTTATCTGCTATCTGTAACAAACTTAATACGTTAAATACTGTGACAGCCCTGGCGTACCTCGCTAAACAACAAACAATAGGGGCCATAAATATGCCAGGCGAAACAATAGAACAATGGACTTCCGTCTCGAAAGTACGCACGCGCACGACGCTTCGACCATTACGGCAATAGTCATACGGGCGAAAGTCGGTTGCAAGGAACGTTCTCGAATCTTGTTCGGAGCGGGCCCGCGGAATTAGCGAGAAAGTTCTGGATTGGCGTGAATGGTGCGTGAGGGGTATAAAAAGGAGCGATCGGCCAACCGCAGACATTCTAGTTTCGGAAGCGAAACCGGGAAGATACCAGCGATACCTACGAGCGATACCAGTGAGAAGTGAAGTGATTTCTACAGGCGATACAGTGTTCGACGAGTGTGTTTACTAGTACCTACGTGCAGAGTGTTTTAGTGTGTACTGTATACATCGTGTAATTTGTGTATCTACGAGTACAAATAAAGTCTTTGTGGTACATTTTGGCATTTTCTCGAACCCCATACTCCTGACACGTAACAATTGGTGACAGAAGCGGAATGCCTGTAGTACCGCAGAGTGAAGAAGGGATTCGTACGCGACGGCAGACGGCATTGGATGCCGCGCGGATGGAGTCGCCGGGTCGTGACCGCATGGAAACGGAGACCATCGCTGGACCATCGACTACATCAGCCGCAGCAGTACCGACACCGAGTGCATTCGACATGGCCTCCTTGTTAACAGTCTTACAGCGCATGGAAAGTAAAATGGAGGGCCAGCGCGAAGCAATGGAGAGCCAGCGCGAAGCAATGGAGAGCCAGCGCGAAGCCATGAAGAGCCTGGAAAGTAAATTGGAGGGCCAGCGCAAAACCATGGAGGCAATCGACGCAAAGCTGGATGGTTTCCAGGGAGAATTGAACGTCGTGAAGGAGGACCTGGAATTGGTAAAGGTGCGTACAGCCGAGCACGACCAAGCCCTCAAAAGCCATGACGCATCAATCAACAGCCTCAGTGCGTCGGTAAACTTCCACGAAACTAGGCTCGTGGATTTGGACAATAAGCTGCAGAAAATAAGGGTTTTGGGCACGGCAGCAACCAGTTCCGGCCCTGGGGTCCCGAAATTTAAGGTCCCAACTTTCGACGGCACGACCTCGTGGACGGCGTTTAAGCACCAGTTCGAAGTAGTAGCTAATGGGAACGGCTGGGAGGACGAGCACTCGTTGGCGGCACTCACCCTAGCTCTACGAGGAGAGGCACTGCTGGTGCTTGAGAACCTGCCCGCCGAGCGACGCACCTTGGAGTCGTTATTTAAGGCCTTGGAAGTTCGATACGGGGAAAAGCACCTTGAGCACGTGTACCGCGCTCAACTTAAAGACCGGTCACAGAAGTCCAGTGAAGGACTGCAGCAGTGGGCTACAGAGATCGAGCGCCTCGTACGCCGAGCCTACGCGTCGAGTTCCACACCGGTCGAAGACAAAGTATTAGAGGCGTTCGTCAGCGGAATACGGGATCCCGAGGTGAGAGCAACGGTGCGCTTGGGGCATCACGCAACATTGGAAGCAGCTTTGGCGCATGCCCTTGAAGTGGAAGCGGTACGAAGCGACTACAAAAGTTGTAAGGTGCGCGAAGTTGTAGCGGCGATCCAACCTCGTACTGGGCCTATCTGCTACGGATGCGGTGAACGAGGACACATAAGGATTAACTGCCGGACTCGAAAGCAACCGAAATCGGTGTCGACGGCTACCCAAGTCGACACGCAGGAGCCGTTAAACTAAAAGGCGCCAGCGCCGCGGGGCGGGCACTGGCTGGACTTCGTCGAGCCCCTACTGTATTGGTATCACAAGCCTGTGACGGGAACAGCCTCGTAACTACTGGAGAAATAAATGGCATACCCTGTCGCTTTACTATTGACACGGGAGCATCGAAATCCATCGTTCGACCGGAACTACTCAAGCGGACTATCCTGTGGGAAAATGGACGACCATCATGCAATCTGCAGACAGCGACAGGCCAGCCAGTGACCGTCCTAGGAGTTACGGAAGCAAGACTGAAACTCGGAAGTGACATTTACACGCAGTCTGTTCTAGTAGCGAATATAACTGACGACTGCATTATCGGACTGGACTTTCTACGGGCACATCACTGTAAAGTTGACATAGCGAAAGGAGTGTTAAGCTTCCAGGATCAAGAAGTCTTCTTGGAGGGTTCATATTCAGGAGCAGTGTACTGTTTGAGGACAGTGAAGCTGGCACCCAGATCGGAAACCTTGGTCCAGATTAGGTTTCCAGAAGAGATAAAGCTAGATCGATGTGTCGTAGTAGAAGACTACGGTGATCATCCTAGTTGGATCACGGCAAGGACACTGCTCATGACCAAACGTGACGCCAAGTTAAAGGTCATCAATCTTAGCAGCACGCCGATACATCTCGCAAAGAATACCGTTATCGGCCGATATGAAGCCGTGGACAGCTTGAGGAAGGTCCAAGAATACTCGGACAAACCTGGATCAACGGATCACATGACATCTTTGCTGGAGGCGACCAGGAGGAATTTGAGCTCTGAAGAATATACTCAGGCAGCAAAGTTGTTGATGGACTACAAGGACATCTTTACCAGAGGAGATAGCGACCTTGGAAGAACAAATCTTGTCACTCACCCAATAGATACCGGCAATACTCCACCGATCAAGCAAAGACCAAGACGAGTACCATTGGCAAAGGAACACGAAGTTGCAGAAATGATTGAGGACATGGTGCGCAGCAAGGTGATCGAGCCGTCAACTAGCCCTTGGTGTTCACCTGTGGTACTCGTGAAAAAGAAGGATGGCAGTACTAGATTCTGTGTCGACTACAGGATGCTTAACAACGTTACCAAGAAGGACAGCTACCCTCTGCCTCGGATTGACGACACATTGGATATGCTCGGTGGAATGAAGTGGTTTTCGACGGTCGACCTGAAGAGTGGTTACTGGCAGGTAGAAGTACGGCCAGAAGACAAGGAGAAGACTGCCTTTACCACCGGAACCGGAAATGGCTTGTGGCAGTTTCGCGTAATGCCTTTTGGGCTATGTAACGCTCCTGCCACTTTTGAGCGTCTCATGGAGCGAGTGTTAGTTGGACTTTTGGGGGACGCTTGTCTGGTTTACCTCGATGACGTCATAGTCATGGGACGAAGCTTTGTGGAACACAAGCGAAACCTAGAGAAGGTATTCAGACGATTCCGTGAGTCCAACCTAAAGCTCAATCCGAAGAAATGTGACTTCTTCAAGAAGGAAGTATCATTCTTGGGACACATCATATCGGACGAAGGTGTTCGCACTGATCCAGATAAGATAAGAGCTGTTCAAGAATGGCCGACCCCAAAGAACAAGACCGATGTAAGAGCGTTCTTGGGACTATGCGCCTATTACCGTCGGTTTGTGAAGAACTTCTCAGAGATAGCCAAGCCATTACACCGTCTCACGGAGGACAAGAGAACCTTCAGTTGGGATTCCGATTGCGAAGATGCGTTTGTTCGCTTAAAGGAACGTCTGTGCTCGGCTCCGATTCTTGGCTATCCCAGAAGGGAGGGGAGATTCATAGTAGACACGGACGCTAGCAATACTGGCATCGGAGGAGTATTATCCCAAGATCAGGACGGCCAGCAGGTGGTCATTGCGTACTTTAGCAAGACCCTTTCGAAACCGGAAAGGAATTATTGTGTGACTCGGCGAGAATTACTGGCTGTGGTGAAGACCCTTCAGCACTTCAACAAGTATTTGCTGGGACGCGAGTTCACAATAAGGACGGATCACGCCGCTCTGAGGTGGCTTCTGCAATTCAAGAACCCGGAAGGCCAGGTTGCGAGATGGATCGAACAACTTCAAGAGTTCAACTTCGTAATAGAGCATCGCAATGGAAGAGCTCATTCGAATGCCGACGCCCTGTCACGACGCCCATGCTCCGAAGAATGTCGACATTGCATCAAGCATGAGGCTAAAGAAGAGGTCAGGGTGATAAGGATGCAGGACCTAGACGAGTCTTGGGGAACGGAGCAAGTAAGCCAAGCACAGAAGGAAGACAAAGACCTCAGCCTGATCATGGAATGGAAAGCCAAAGGACAGAGGCCCCTGTGGAGTGATGTGTCAGCATCAAGCGCGACGACTAAGGCATACTGGGCTCAGTGGGACAGCCTTACACTAGAGAATGGCGTGCTTTACCGGATCTGGGAGTCACTCAATGGAAGGGAACGAACCCTGCAAATGGTTATCCCTAGAAGTAAAGTGGCTGATTTGCTGAAGCTCGTACACGATGGCACTTCCGGCGGGCACCTCGGCATCAAGAAGACCCTCGTGAAGATACGAGAACGCTTTTATTGGGTGCGATGTCGAGAGGACGTTGAAGATTGGTGCAGAAAGTGTACAGTGTGCGCTTCAGTGAAAGGGCCCCGCACTAGATCCAAAGGGAAACTACAGCTGTACAACGTCGGAGCCCCTTGGGAGAGAATCGCCATAGACGTTGCTGGGCCATTCCCTCAGACGGAAGACGGGAATAGATTCATCATAGTGGTTCAAGACTACTTCAGTAAATGGCCGGAAGCGTTTGCAACTCCGAACCAAGAGGCGAAGACCGTGGCCAAGAAACTTGTCCAGGAGGTAGTATGCCGCTTTGGTGTACCATTGGAGTTACACAGCGACCAAGGCAGGAACTTCGAGTCGACGTTATTCCAGGAGATGTGTGAACTTTTGGGAATAAACAAGACACGTACCACACCGGCGCATCCTCAATCTGACGGCATGGTGGAGAGATTCAACCAAACGTTGGAAAATCACTTGGCCAAGGTCGTCGAGGAACATCAGCGAGACTGGGATCGGTACATTCCTCTGTTCCTGATGTCATATCGGTCTGCCATACACGAGTCTACGGGATTTACACCGGCTAAAGTTAACTTCGGAAGAGAAATGCGTCTGCCGTTGGATTTGCTTACCGGAACACCGCCAGATGCCCCGAAACCAACCGTTGAATACATCGCGGACTTACGGAAACAATTGGACGAGACACATGATCTTGTAAGAGAGCAATGTTTGAAGACAAGCGAAAAAATGAAAACCCGGTACGATCGCGATGCCCGGAAACATGGTTTCAAGGAGGGAGATTCCGTATGGTTGCACAATCCACTGCGGAAGAAAGGGAAGTCTCCGAAGCTACAAGCACGATGGGAAGGCCCTTACACAGTTGTCACGAGGATTAATGACGTGACCTACCGAATCAGACAGGGGGACAGAAGAAAACCGAAGATCGTGCATGTGGACAGATTGGCACCATTTCATGGATCGAATAATGCTCGGGACGAGCATGACTAAGAGGGGGGCAATGTGACAGCCCTGGCGTACCTCGCTAAACAACAAACAATAGGGGCCATAAATATGCCAGGCGAAACAATAGAACAATGGACTTCCGTCTCGAAAGTACGCACGCGCACGACGCTTCGACCATTACGGCAATAGTCATACGGGCGAAAGTCGGTTGCAAGGAACGTTCTCGAATCTTGTTCGGAGCGGGCCCGCGGAATTAGCGAGAAAGTTCTGGATTGGCGTGAATGGTGCGTGAGGGGTATAAAAAGGAGCGATCGGCCAACCGCAGACATTCTAGTTTCGGAAGCGAAACCGGGAAGATACCAGCGATACCTACGAGCGATACCAGTGAGAAGTGAAGTGATTTCTACAGGCGATACAGTGTTCGACGAGTGTGTTTACTAGTACCTACGTGCAGAGTGTTTTAGTGTGTACTGTATACATCGTGTAATTTGTGTATCTACGAGTACAAATAAAGTCTTTGTGGTACATTTTGGCATTTTCTCGAACCCCATACTCCTGACACGTAACAATACAATACAGGCCCAATGTTGGTTAGACGCACGTGTGATAAGGTTGCCTTCGTGAAGCAGAACCGTCACTGAGGATTAATGTGTCCGTAAGAAAGCATTAAATATGGGTAGCGCCACTGGACCTAGAGGGTAATTTTTTGCTAAATTATTTAAGACAATGCAGCAACGATTACTTTAGGTTTTAAATGCTGAGATTTTATCAACTACTCTAAACACACAAACTCTAAAATACTCAACTCAGTCGACAACTGCTAACTTTATTTCATACCCTCTAGCGACTCTAGCGCTGATGTGGAGGAGTAATGAACCGTTATTTAATGCTTACAACTTAACATTATTTCCAGTGTATACGTCCCGCAATAAAAAAGCTATATGAGATCTATGTATTTACTAGTATTTTTATACCTATAAATTGAGGTCACGAGCCCCAGACACTTTCAAATTTATTCTTATTTTTATCCTTCAAAATTACCTCCACACCAGAAGTCATTGCGTTACCGCTAAGATATACCAAATTAAAGAATAAATGCCATTTGTGGATTCGGAGAAAATCGGGAATAACAGGCTGAAATACATTCGTGTAATCCCTAATAAGAGCCATTACACCAATACAACGTCGTGCCGACATTTCCTCCACGCCAAACATAAATAATATACTGAAATGTAGGTTGGCGATATGTCACCAATTCATACGTTTGATAGGAAATATTTGGCTTTTAGGATTGCGATATTTCGTTAGTAACAGGTAGGTACCTACTTAGAGGCCTTCTAATCAATCTCGAATTATTACCTACAAGATAATAAGAAGGTATACATTATGTACTCGTACACAGTATTTATATATTATCTATATAAATATTAGCTATGGGCTATTACCTTACTATAACACTAGTCCTTAGTCACTTTTTAAAGTCCACTAGAGCACTTTTAGGTCGGTCGCATTTATCATAGGCGGCAGCGGAAAGATAGTGCTGAAGCTCGTTCTCATTTGCTACCATAATTCCATAAAAAAAAAGTAGCGTTCTACCACGCTACTCCAGTTTAGATTTGTGGAAGACTATGTAATGTATAGACCTAAGGCAAAATATTATGAGCTCTTTAATATTGTTACGTTGATATTCATTTGTAGAAACATTCATTTAACTTTCTTTGCGGCAGTCAGGCAATAACAGTTACCGACACGAATGTTACCAATAAAACATCTTCAATAATCAAGCTTCCTTAACTCCTGTCTACGAAGAGACGGTCGCGTGTCGCACCACTAATGGGTTGGAGCCAGATATTGTCACGCGAAATTGTTTTGCACGATATCTACAAATTGTATCTCCTTTGCATATAATTAACTAGTTTTTGTCTAACTTAGTTTTTTGAGCACGTATTTCCCCTAATTATTGAGGAGGTCTAGAGCAAACTACACGATACTACTCCAGTGCGATTTAGTGGAGAGTGCGGATTGGTTCCCTAAGTCAGTTATATTTGTACCTTTCATTAAAATAAGGACAATGCTCTAGGTGTAAAATAGTAACAAACAGACAAGAGTTACTTTCACTTTAATAATTTTGTTACGTTTACATCTGTTCGTTTAAAACAACGTTTAATCTACAATCGACCTTATTCGACTTCTCATTAATTTGTTCATGTGCGGCTTTGATGTACACAGATCTTAATTACCGACCATATGTCACATGTACGAACATAATGAATGACTTTCACACATGTTGACGAATAAAATAAAATAGGTGTAAGTGTGACTTGATCTTAGGACATTAATAAATTTTATTATTTTATTTTATATTGTAATTGCAAAGTAAATTGTGTTTATAAAATTAATGAGATTGAATTGTAATTTATATATGAACTAGCGAACCGCCCTCGCTTCGCTTCGGGACCTGTAAGTATCAACCACGTAGGTCCCGCTCCCGTAGGAATTTCGGGAAGATAATAAACTATCACCAAAATTAATTGAGGTTAAATTAAATTAAACTTACAAATAAAGCTTACGACAAAATAATAGCAAAGTAGCAAAGGATCACAGCAAGATTAATTCAGATTAAACTTGGAAACGCGGCAAGTTTGGTATGGCAGTGGGTTCGACCAAATTTGATTACCATAAAAACGGTTCTAGTGTGTTAATCTTAAAAGATAGACATATACTGTCGTGGACATTTTTTTAGATCATTTCAAGAGGAATAATTCTTTCATACATATATTTTTGGTATCTTGAATCGTTTTCGCAACGCATGCAACGAAAGCCCTCGAGAATGAATAATTTTCCCCGTTTTTTCCACATTTTCCATTATTTCTTCGCTCCTAATTGTTGCAGCGTGATGTTATATAGCCTATAGCCTTCCTCGATAAAAGGTCTATTCAACACAAAAAAAAATTTTCAATTCGAACCAGTAGTTCCTGAGATTAGCGCGTTCAACCAAACAAACAAACAAACAAACAAACAAACAAACAAACAAACAAACAAACTCTTCAGCTTTATAATATTAGTATAGATTGTAATTTTATAAAGTTGACAAAATTTTTGGAAATAAATTGTGTTTACAAAATTAATGACATTGAATTGTAATTTTAATGTACAATAATTGTAATTTTATAAAGTTGACAAAATTGGAGATGACTATTACTAGATATTATTATTTTTTACAATTTTGTTCTAATTATTGCATCTGTAATTATATAAAGGTTTTTAAATTATTTAATTGTAATCGAAATAAGAATAAGGATAGTTAAGATACATAAATATATAGTGAACAAATAGGAGGTAGGTACATATATAATAGTGTAACAAAAATAACATTAATTATAATATTCTAATTTAATGCATGCTGTGTTCACCTGTAATTGCGGGAACACGAATTTTAGATAATAGGTTAGGCTAGATATTAAGAAATTATTGTGTATCCTGTGTTGGTGGACCTCAAATAAATAAATAAATATTACTATGCTAGATAACCAAAGAGCAATACCTTCTGAATAGTTTATTTTCTAATTATGACGACTTTGACGTCAAAGTACTAAAACGAGATTTAATTTTACCTTCTTAACTATTTCAAATTCCACTCTTAATTAAAATATTAATATAAGATACTGAACTTGAACGAAAAAGTTTCATAGTGCGATGACCTTTATGAAAATGCTGTCTGAGGTTGGATGAACTTTTTAAAATGTTTAATTGTAAGTATACCTAATAATAAATTCTGTGGTTTTATTCATATAAGTTAGAATAGAAAGAGCTTTATTTTCCTTATTGGTATAAGCTGGATGACAGCCCCGTAGTCTATCGTAAGTGGTCTTGCCTGCGAAGCAGTCTCGTGTTCGATTCTTGGAAAGAGACATACCTATAGGAAAAAAAAATACATTATGTCTCTCCAGCAGTGGACTAATAAAAACCAATAGTTGGATAATCCACAAATAACATAACAATAAAATAATAACAATATTCTAATAAAGATTAATTATAGTTGAATAATCGATTAGGTATACAATATTCTTAAATTTAACTTTATCTTCAACTCAACTCTATTATTGCTGTAATTTTTTTGCTAGTGTGGCAACACACAAGTTCCTGTTTAACTATCTTGATCTACATTCATTTTTTCAGTAATCCCTATAAAACTTCAACCGAAGTAAGCTACCAAGGACCAGGTTTGTTTGCATAGTAGAGCTACAGCAGGTTTAAAGAATGGTCCATAGTAATCTATTAAGCGCTCATAGTTCTACAGTCGGTGATAATTATTCTATACTCCATTCGCGTCCTATATGGAATTCGGTTTATTTGTACCTATCCTACGCAAATGCCAAGTTTTCGCTCCTGTGATAGACACATTGCGGATTGACGACCAGAATTTGCCGTTTGCAGAAAAATTTTACTTATAAGTAATTTTTATTACAATCTAAATTGAACTGTGAGCACACATAACACATTTGTTTGTTTCGAGGAGTGGCAATTTCGTACTCTCAGCGACTCAAGTATAAATGGTTCACCGAATACCCAACGGTACGATACCATACGATCCGTTTTTGAATGCATAATATCACAGTAAGATCGCACAATCTTCTGAATGCTCCCGTGTTAAGGTTGAGGTTTTTTACATTCCGTTTAATGCCTGTACAAAAATTTTAGTTTTAAAATTTCTACCAGCAACCAACGGCCAGCTATTCTACTCACGATTGCAATCAGTGCAGAGCTATGAACTGTTCATACTATGAGTGTCTCTGAGCAATTTTTGTATTTCCCTGTAGTACTGTACAATAGCACGAGGACAGCGAAACCGTTAAATAAAACGTAAATAAGCAAGAGTTATGAAGACAGCGGCTCAGTTCTCTTTCGGGACTGTTAACAAGTAATCAGTCTTTGCTTAGTACCAAGAAATATAATAGGTGTATAATCGGTATAATTACCGTTGCGCTGCTATAGTGCGAATTGATGGTGTTACTGGCCATACCAAGTTTCGAATGTTTTTATTTCACCCGAAGGCATCTAACATTGTTTTACGGCTGCTATCTAATGATAAAAGAAGGGTGCGACGACTTTGCCTGCCCTTCGATTGCCTTCGACTTACAAACAAGATATAAATAAGAGGTTCTCTCCTACCATCGTCTCCGAAGTTCGATACGAATTTTCACTTAAAAAAGATTAATAAGTATTCCGATCGGGTGATTCCTACTAGTTCAACTGAGTAGTACAAACGTTGAACTAGTTTGACCCCATAACATCTTTATCATCAAATTTCAAATTATTAAACAGTTTATTTTGCATTGGCATTAGTTTATTTCATCGTCAATTTCGTGACGCATATCACGCCACGTCCAGATAATCATTTTGTGCTGAACACATTCAATTAAACGTCATATTCAGATGCACATAATTATTTTAATCCGGGTAGCTTTGTTTTCAAACGCACTCTCTCTACAGGCTTCGCTAAACAATCAAAACTATAGATCCGCAGGTTACTATCAAATTGAATTTTAGAATACCCATTTCAACTCAATGATATTCAATGCCTGTATATTCCTTTTCCTACTTCTCCTACAGCACACCACCACTCGGCTGTAAGCAGTCTAATTTGCTGTGAGTAGTTTTACAAAAAGCTAGTACACAAATCTTAAATGTATCCTTCACGGATTCATAGATCAGGGTGGTCTTAGGTGAGAACTGAGTAGCATACATTAACTGATATATCTCGCGTTTTATCTTTTTACAAATTGTGAGATTGCTTTTACAATTGTTTCTATACTTTTACTAAATAACTAGCATAATGTTATTAATTTTATTTAGGGTGCTCACTCAATCCACACGCACACATTGAAATTAGTATGGGATTAACATGACAGTCAGACAGACTAGACAGTCACAATATTGCTCATATAAGTATAGCCGGGCGACTTCCGCCGATCATAAGTGATCGATCGAGTTAAGCAACAGGTGACCGCTACACTTCTTTCGAGTTCGATCTTAGATGTTATATAATCAGTAATCTGTGACGTACGCGTGGTAAGTACTGTGGCATTTAAATTTTAAGACAAGCTCGTTGAAATATTTTAGTAACATTACACAGGAGATAGCGTTTATAATAATCTCTTTTATACAACGCTTATGGAAAATCATTTCTCCTTTTACTTTAAGGAAAACTCCTTAGACTTTAAAAACACATAATAACCCCCATAACGGTTCCAGGGTATTACTATTACCATAAAAACACAACAAACCTTTATTACTGTCATTCCGCGAGGAGACCCAAACCTAGAACGATGTAGTAGTAGAAATAATAATGATTTGATACATTAACAACTAGGTATATTAAATATGTAGAGTCTGTTTCAATACTTGACTTGAAATATAAAACAAACACGTAGAGAACATTGTTACTGTTAAGCGGTCTCGCTGATTTATGCGACACATAGGTACAGCGTCTAGAGCACCCGGTTTCGTAACTAGAAATTAACTTCAGTGTTGCACTAGTAACCCACATTTGCTTTGCTTGGGGAAATATCACGTATGCTCACAAGCTATCACGTGTGATGGATTTTAAACATAAGTGACGCCTCTTCATTGCATCGGAAATACATAGATCCGTATAATGTACCTATCTATACCTATCGATTGCAAGAAGGGCGAAAATACTATAAATAAATTCATCATTACAACCCATTAATAACCCACTACTAGGCACGAGTCTCCTCTCACAATGAGAGGCATGCTCCGTAATCCATCACGCTAGCCAAGTGATTTTGTTGGGTTTTCTAAAGAAATAAAAATAAAATTCTAGGACTTTGCACACTTTTCAGAATACTTCATTTTTTTAACCAAAACTTTTGAACGTACCTGTCTCAGACACAGCTTGATCCATTTTCACTTATATGTATATTGTGGTAAGCTTAACGATTTCACGATTGAAATAAAACAGTTCATGAATAAAAAAGTTATGTCACTTTTAAGAATCATGCCAAACTTGTTTCCCGAAGCGAAGCGCGGGCGGGTTTACTTGTAGGTACTAGTGATGTAACGAATGTCATTTTTTGAACATTCGCGAATGCGAATGCGATTGCGAATATCTGCTTCCCATATTCGCGAATGCGAATGCAAATGCGAATATTCAGTTTTTTTTTATTTGAACTCAATTTTCTATGTGTAATCCATTTGCATCTTTCTCTGAAAACTACTGAATTATACCCTCCCAAGCTCGCAACATTTCTCCGTAACCGTGTCGTATCTACAAAAAATCAATTGATTTACTTTTTCTGGTTATTAATTCATGAAAGTTCTAGGAAATCATTACACACGAAATAATTCATTATTGAATATTTTAAATATGAAATTCTGATACATTATGTGTGGGGCAGTAATTTAGCCATCTCCTTTGAGGTGATGTGAAAAAAGTGTGAATACAAAAGTTGTAGATCTTTTTATTATCTACCTATAACTTTGCCACCCAACTTTTTTTCATAGGACTTGTAGGTTTTCTGTAAATTGCGATAAAACATTTTTAACCTTATTTTTTTATGTAAATATTCGCAAAACATTCGCATAAATTTTGCGAATGCGAATATGGAAACAAACATGCGAATATTCGCGAATGCGAATGCGAATATTCGTTACATCACTAGTAGGTACCTTCTGTAATAAAATCAGTGTTGTGTGAAACTTCAATGTCTACTAATAGGTATAGTGGGCCGGTCGTTCGTTTATCAAAGTCGACGTCCGTAGTCCCCTGGTAGATGTCTGCCCAGCGCTGATAAATACATACTCCATTGCTTACAACCGAACTAGACAGGACAAGGTTGTTCTATGGGAAAAGATTACTAGATAACACACTAGACTCATCAATCAGTGTCACTTTTTCGTGAAAGAAAGCCTACGTGTCGTGAGGTACAATACCTTAAATAAGTGTTTTTCTTTCCTATTCTTCTTTCCTTGACCCACGACGCATCGACCGATGACCAGGTTTTTACATGAAAACAATAAAAAGTCCTTGTAGGACTATACCTATTAGTAATAAGTATGTAGTAATGTTTACTTATTACCGAAGCGGTACAATAAAAGGTTGTACATCAAAGGTATTGTATTGATAATTGTCATATCTAATTGGGAGTAATGTAATGTTTGTTGTGCAAAGGACTTTTTATTATTTTCATGTAAAAACCTGGTCCGGGTCGTAAAAATATCTGACATTGTCTTTTTGTATATAATAAGTAGATATCTACCTAACACTAAATACAAATAGTTCCCAAAATAAGACGTGGACCAAATTTAGTACGAACTAACATCGTTCACAGTCACCCGTTTCTTGAGAATCCTACTTTATGACCGACCATTAATTTCGGAAAGAGAAATTCAATTTCTGAGATCCTGCGACCTTTCTCGTGCGATGATTTTATACCACTCTTAGATTATGTCCGCGGCGACGGAAGGCAATACGCCATCCATCCATCCAGCAGCCTTTATCCATCCACTGGGTTATTCAGCACATAGGTCACTTTATACCCGGTCAGGTTCCTACGTCACCGTGGCCAGTACTGACTTGTCTGTATCCAGATGTCTGCTGTCGGCTGTCCTGGATGTTCCTACCAATATCGAATCCTTCGGGACCTCTATTTTTATTTCTTCCCATTAAATGTTTAGATACTTTTGTCTGTGAACCGATTGAACATAAAAAAAACCGAAAATAAACATATCTAGGTAGGTACTTATTGCTAAACAATTGAAAATATTATCCATAATCACACAGTCGAACAGACAAAAGTTATTGCGTTAATATTTATCAAATAATATTATATTATCTGCCATGTACAAACTTCATGACACAAATAAAATCTCTGCCATTTTCTCTCCGTGTCTTACACATCATAAGGCGCACCACCAAAGTATGTCCATCACTTTGGCTTATAATAAATTAAGGTTATAAAAATCCGGTAAAAATGGAATCCCTGCCCCAACAGATTTTGGCCGTGTGAGATGGATGGAGGTAAAAGTTATTCTATGAGTTACTTTCTATATTGGGAAACGATGATATATTATTTTACTTAGTAAAAAAAATGCTGGTACCGTACTGGCACATTACGAGTATGTTATCAAGAAGAAAATTAAAAAAACAAATGTATGAGCATATTTAGTTGATATTCTCTTTGATAGTGGATTGATTAACTACATGATTTTTCCCTTTCAAACTGCTTTTGTTGTTCATCTTAAACGTGACTGTATTTAAAAAAATAATAATAAGCAATAATTCAACTAGTAGGTATAAAGAGTAAATATAGGTTAACGATTATAAAAAATATTATACAGATTAAACAGAGGAAGACATTGGAATGATAACTCACCATAAATTTTGCGTTATTGATCATCGTGGATCATTACATCCAAGATATACGTGTACACTGTACATGCATTATCCAAGTCTCGAACCCCTGACATAATACACTTAATGATTTTAAGCACAAGAACTAATAAGTCCCATATGTCATGTATATTATGCTATCGCGCGTTTCTGTATGAACATTAAACGCCTTAGTTCTAGAAAAGCACTAACAAAGCAAGCACTTCAAACGCCAAAAATGTGCCTGGTGTTAGTGGTAAAATAACATTGATCAGTCAATAACCGTTCGAAGTATACGCCATATTTTTAATTACAAAAGATATTCAAAGAAAACTCCGCGTAATAGGTACTGAAAGATTCAACAATGAACGAACAAAAGGGTTCTTTCTTTTACTTTACAACATTTATTTGGATTACCTCACAAATTGGAACCAGAAAAGTTTTATTGCCAAAGTTATTGCTAGGTAAGCTGACGATTGCAAAATGTAAGCCAGTGGAGTACAAAATGAGACTGCTGTAAAGAACTTCAAAGTTAATTAACAGGCAATTGTGTTTGGGAAATGCTTGTTCTTGCCTACTAATTCCAATACTGAATACTTACCGAATCATACCTAAGTATTATAGATTAACTACGCAGTGATCTTAATTCTAAATTAATTTGCAAAAACTTGAAAGGTTGCCAAACTTCGTAAAAAGGATTGTTACATCGTGCCAATTATTAAAACTTTTAAACGGCGCGGCGGCATGTTTAATCTTTACGGTAAAATACCTAATTAATGTTCAAAAGATAAATTCAGTAAAATCGTAGCGCACAAAGTACCAAAGTGCTCAATAGTGGGCCATGATGGGTTGAGATGATGAACACAGTAACCTTAGATATTACCTATTAGATTTAGTATGGACTGAAATATTAAAAATCATAGTCTGGGCCTGAAAAACAAAGTTGTCTCTGTCATATACACAAGTCCCGATCGAGACTCGAACGAAACATCATACAAAATATGTTGGATAGGCAGAATCTCTACCAACAGCTTTACGAGATCAGACAACTCTATACCTACTGCATGCCACAACGAGGTTATTATTTCAATATATCAAGTATTTAATATATTGTAAATTTTCAATATTTTAAGGTGATTTTCTTAGAAACGGTGTAATAAAGAAAGTTCATTGTAAATATTTTGACATGTAACATTATAAAAAATTGATTCCACGTAAGGATTCGTGACGCAGTGGACCGAAATCAAAACAGGGTTGGCAAATTAATGGTTTCCATGTTACGTCTGAACGCGGAACACAGTACCTATCTGAATGAATAATACGCTCAATAACTCATAGTATTTTGGCGTTCAAAATGAAAGACTGATTGTTCAGTACTCAATCTACTTTGTAGCTTCCGCTGAAGGGAGTACTATCTATACATAGGTAAGTATAATAAAAATGTTCCTGATCGTTAGTTAGTCGTTTGAACGCGCTAATCTCAGGAACTACGGGTTCGATTTGAAAAATTCTTTTTGTTTTGAATAGCCCATTTATTGAGAAAGGCTCAAGGCTTAGGCAACAAGTCTCCGAAAGCGAATCGAGGGCGTCTACTTAATAATATAGGTTGCAAGACGACGTCTGCCGGGTCCACCAGTAAATAATATTAGAGAAAAGCAATTGAAAGTCCATTGACGGAATAGAGCCCGAAATAATGGTTATTACAGTTTTTGTCTCTTTGAATGTATTTGTCTGTGTGACTCATTGAATCTCAGTCTTGTTAAAAAGAATGACTGGACATCAATAGGCCGCTAAGGGGTTAAAGCTTATCTATACGTATTTCCAAATAAAGCGTGTTTTTAATTAATATAGCGCAGTGCTGCTTTTTTACAATTGTAAACAAAAGTTAAAGAAAAACTTAAATGAAAGTTTTTTTGAGTCTTGTAGGATCCTTGGTGTCTTATGTTAGACAGATGTCTATCATGTAACCTTTTCTATCTAAATTCCAATTTTGAAATAAATCGGCCGAAATTATTTTTTAAAACGCATAGAAACTTGATAGAAAAACAGAGATTTACACAGCATAGGAAAATAATTTATTAGACAGTAAAACGTAACAATGTGTTATCCAAGGCAACCTTACGACAATCCTACCAAATTACATATTATTATGTACAACACCTACTTAAATTGTTTGGTTTACACACATTATATTGTAACAAAACTTTTACCGCTTTTTTTATACCCTGTTAATGAACGCATTTTATAAATTAATAACAATAATAATAACAATAACGCTAACACACTCATACCCCCGCAGTAGGTTACTAGGTACCTGTGTCGCGGGTGGCATGGACTACACATATAACACATTACGATTACACCCATGACCCGAGTACAAATATTTATCTGCCACATAAATATCTGCCCCGGCCGGGAATCGAGAACCCGGGACCCCTCGCGTCGCAGGCAGGGTCACTACCAACTAGGCTACAGGGCCGTCAATATGTAGTATTACAAAGTTCCAAACTTATGGATCCAATGGTAGAGTCCGATATTATTTAATTAACTAGGTGTAGAGCTGCCTTTCGCTTGTAACTTGTACCGAAAAGGGGGCGGCTGACATGAACACGGCAATGTCGCCAATAGTCGCTCGTAAGTCAACATTGACGCGCAAACAACCCGACCAAACCTTGACCAAACGCGACGCTAATTCGCATCTGAACCGAAACTGATTGAAACTCGAATGACTAATGAATACTTCAAACGGCAAGGAATGCAAGGATTCATTTCAGAGTCAGTGTTTTCCTTCTCTCTTTGTCGGCGACGCTTCAGACCTTTAATATTATTCCTGCCATTGGGAAACGGTAACCAATCAGGTCGCTTGTTTTCTTTTATCTGTATATTTAAAAAATAAAATATTAAAAATAGAGAGACACGCCATTTATACGCAAAAGCCATGGCTTTTGCGTGATGATTTTAAAGAGTGATTGTTTCCACAAAACCTCTGAGACTACCTGTTACCCTTATGTCGACAAGTAGCTAAACACAAACATACATCAGTAACGGTATAATTCATTATTTAGACAAACACGGAAAGCAATATATTATAACTCACTCACATATTATAACTCACACAAACAATTTATTTAAATATTAGCTGATTAACACAATCCGGCTTAACTAGCGCAGCACCAACATCCTAAATAAACAGTCATCGTAAATTATCTGTGGAACAGATTTCGTTAAAAACATTAAGCGGACAGCTGTTAATTCAAGGTCCTGGTAATTTATGGATTAACGTTGTAATGAAATGTGCGTTATACCTTTTAATAATGCGGGATTTACACTATCCAATTTGCAAAGCGCTAACTGATCTAGCGTGCTAAATTCGCATTGTGTAAAGGCAGTTAGTAACTAGTGCAATGTAATGTATGATGACACTAGTTAGTGCACTGAGTTAGCGCTCTGCAAATTGGATATTGTAACGCAACTCTAGAATCTACTGACTATGCCGCTTTTTAGAATCATGTCATAAAGGCTCCTACATTAGTTTTAATTACATTTCAAAATTTACCTCCGCATTTTAATACGTTTACCTAAGGGACATCTGCCACGTAACTAGAATATCACGGCTGGGCAGCGTTTGATAGGCAATCGCTCGTGTCTAAAATTTTACTTACCAACTAAGGGTTCTAGGATAATCCGGGCTGGTGCTCTGCGATAAATACAATTTCCCTACACGGTGTATTGTTGACGTCATTATGTGTTTGTTCATGCCGCCCGGGTCACAGACAATCCTGATGTGGGTGACCGTAATTTTATTTATAGCATCTCTACACTGCGCTACGTGGTCGATCAAATGATTGAATCCTGTACCTAGTAACTATTCCTTCAATTTCAATTTATGTACATACTTACACATTTACATAATGTATTTATTATTTTGTCATATTTTAGTTATACTAGCATTCTAACGGTGAATTTTTTGAAATCGGTCCAGTTTTTAATTTTATTCATCACATAATTTACGTCATACAAATCCCCTAATTTAAAAATCCCTTATGGAAAATCCCTTAGTTTTACACCCTGCCGATGGTACCTAATTTAAATACTCACATTCCCCAATTTCAAAAAAGGAGTTTATCAATTTGATTGATTTTGGGTGAACGGATTTGATAATTTTTTTTCCAAGTGAGTACTTGTCCTCTAGTCCCTGATAAATGACCGGAAATCTGGCGAGTAGTTTTTGAGCTACCTGTGGTTAGTTTTTGGTAAAAGTTTTTAAACATGAACGTTTTCTTACAGGCTCAGATGCAAGGATGCTGGCGGAGTCGATGCCAACAGGCGCCACTGCCAACTGGACCACGCCGAACACTGACGACCTGCAGGCATTCTACGTCACCTTCTTCGACGAGAGCAGCAACAGATATATTAACGACACGCGAAATGTCACTGAAGTGAGTTTTACGTTATAATGATAATTAGTTTGGTGTGGCTTGGTCGCGATGGTTACCATACCGAATCGGGTGACTCCTACTCCGTTCTAGGGTTCTTAGGTTCGATTCCCAGTGAGGAAATTAAGGTGAAACCAACGCCACATAAAATCGTAGTGTGGGGCGATAAATGTTTATAAATATAATAGTAAATTATTTATTTATATTAACATTAATTTACGCCTTCATATCACAAATGATACTAATATGGTGACGATTTTCAATATTCTTGCCAGTGGTGATCAACCATGTATATGCATGTGATCACACATACATTTGTAGGTATACACTCTTTAAAAAAATCATGACATACTTACATACATAACACTTGTTACGTGCTCTTCAAAGATCGTTTATAATCCTAAATCCAATAAATAATACTTTATTATTTAAAAAAAACAATAACGGATGGCTTCAATCTCTCAATTTAATTTAATTTTAATCACTTTACATTTCAAATTGAACTGAATCCTTAATTCCAATTAGAATACAGATGACCAGCTGTTTGCTTTTGCAGTTATTAGATCCACCAATTTAATTAGGCTTGCTTAGAATGTTTTGTCACTAATTAAAGTTGTCTCATAACGCGTTAATAAAGTTATTTAAATTTTGTTCTGGGTTAATGACAGTTTTCAAGGGGAAAAAGTTGAAGGGTAGTAAAGGGTGGCTGCATTTTTCAGTACATTCTTAAAAGATGAGACGATATTATTTCTAGCATTGTTAATGCATGTAGTAATGTTTTTTACTTTCGAATAAAACGTTCGATTAGATGCTTAATTTATTTAATTATTATATTAGTAAGCTTACAACGATACTTACGCATATTTTTATTATTTTCAGCCATACCAATCATTCATCTTGCCTTGGTGGCGACAAGTTCTATGGACGGTGTTGTTCGCGGGCATGGTGGTAGTCGCCACAGTCGGCAACCTGGTCGTGATATGGATAGTCCTGGCCAACAAGAGGATGAGGAGCGTCACCAATTACTTCCTGGGTTAGTATCACGGCTTTTTTGCATGAAAATAAGCTAATACTTGGGGCGATGGTGTGCGAAGATGGTATGCGCATGAACTTAGTTAAAGCTAGCTGGTATATTATGATGAAAGAAAAACTATGATAAAATCTTTAATAACAAAAATCTATGATATAGAGAAGGTTGGAAAAAGGAGCATAGTTCGCCCTCGACCAGTTGGATTACATAATAATGTTGCTATAATAACTCAATTAGGTTTTATTATCGTCATTAGTTTTTAGATGTCTATTCGTATAATAACCAGCGCGGGTGACAACTTCTAAGCATGGAAATTGTCTATTTATCTCGCTGACTATGTATTATCCTTTTCTTTTGTAATCATTACAACTCATAACTGTTCCTGATGGGCACGAGGCTCCAATATACCACAATGAGAAGGGGACAGGATTGATAGACTTCACACACGTTAAAAAATTATAGGATACATAATATTAAGACTCTCAGGTGAGGGTTAATAATTAAATTGTGTAAAAACACTTAATGTGTAAAAGTTCATGGTGCGTGGAGGATTCGAATCTGGACTCCCCGCTTCAGGAATGCAACGTTCACGTCCCGGCTACAACATATTCGTGCGTTAGTGTATTGACAAAATACCTACATAAATAATTTCGACTTTTGACTTTGACTTTGTCTCAAGCATGTGACAAATATATGGAATGGTACTCGTATAATATAAACACATCATGTATCATGTACTTTGATAAGCTATACTGACAAGTGCGTCCTCAAAGTTATCCGAGTCACGTACCTCATTGGTATTGTGTTCCAAATTGAACTTCAAACGCAGGGTTCATCCGTCCGATGAGAGCACGAAGCCTTGATGGGCATTTCGGTACTTTCATCTGTGTTCGTTTGTCACGAAAATGTTAAAACTTGGTACAATTGTCTCATATTGTGAGCTAGTCTAAGAACTGATGACGAATTTAGGGAACATGTTTTCGGCACGTTAAAATCTTGAAAACATAAAATTTTATTAACATGCTCAGTGATAAAATTTTACGATATTAATTTTATTAATGTGCACTGAGGTAGCAGATTAGCACATTAGTAAAATTGTATATTTTTATGATTTCAACATTCCAAAAGCATATTTGCTAAATTCGTCATCAGCTCTCCGGCTAAGAGTAGAATGAGTGGTGCTGAGAAGAAGGGGAAGATGATTGTTCGCTTAGTTTACCAAGATTGTTTTAAGTAGAATCCACGTGTTGGAAATCGGACAAGGAACGCTCATAGCGTGGCGGTTGGCGTCGGCCCGAAGGTTGACCTGCCAAGTCCACCAAGGACTTCCACCAAGGATAAAGCTACAGCAGGCGCGGTCGGTAGTTGGATGGGAGACCACTTGTGGCGAAATTTCTTCAGCGTCTCTATGCTTTAGAAAACACATAAAACATTGACTCCCAATTGTTATCGTTCGATAACAATCGTTGAACCTTCAGCATAAAAACTTCTGACATAAGTATTGACTTTATCCACCAATGCGCGCCAAAGTAGCGTGGTGGAATTATAATCATCTATATCCATGCTATATTATGTAGTGGACATTTATTGGACCTTGGATATCAGATTTTCAATATTCTTGCGTCGAGAATGCCATCTATACCGCTTATTTTATTAAAACAAGTTTTCCCGTGGGAATGAGATATATTTCCTCATAGCATATGACACTCTCCAGCCTTCAACTGTCATCAAGGCAAAAATCACATCGATCCGTGCCTTCGTTCTGTCGTGAAAGAAGGACAAATAAATACCCTTTCACAATTACAATATTAGCGTGGATATTGTGAAACAACATGGCTACTTAAAATTAATTGCGCAAGGCGCGGTTAGGTCGTTTAATATTAATATAAACAGCATTTAGTGAACAAAATTTGCACACATTTGTCTAAAGATAATATTAATACGATGTACAAAATACGTGCAAATCCACTGAAACAGAAAATACCTGTTAGGTAAATAGTGGAAAATTTAAATAATTCATTTCAAGTAAAGAACAAGTTATTTATTAAGCTTTAAAAGAATGTTTTTGAAACTTCTAATACAATTTAATACGTAAAAATATTTAAATATACCTGCTGTAAAATCGCAAATATTTACGAAACACAGTCTTTATACGTATAGAAACCATGACATTTTCATTTTTGCCTGTCTCAGCATCATACTTACTGCATATTTAATTTTGTAATAAACTTTTTATGACGTTTTATCTTGAAAAATGAATAATTTCTCGTGGAATGAGGAATATAGGTAGGTACATTTTATTTCACATTTAAAACAGTTCCCTAAAAATCTGTCCCCTAAAACAAAATTTTGATACTTTTAATATCCTCTGCAAAGATCAAAATCAAAGAAGTTCCAGAAATAAAACCACTCTCTTTAATTCAATAAAATAGGACGAGAATGAAATTCACTAAAGCCCTTTTATTTTATTTCATTATTCAAAACAATATTTTGCAGGTTATGGTTAGACACATTGACCTTAAATTAAACCCTAATCTGAAAAGCGTATTGTAAATTTTTATTCAGGAGCCCTCAACATCCGACGCTGAAGCTTAAAACTTATGGCGCTTTTATTCAAATCAGGGCCATAGTACAAAAAGCGCAGCTGTTCAGCCAGTAATTTTGCTAGATGGTATCAATGTCAGGTAGGTACATATTACAGTGAAGAAAGACATAAAAATTTTCATAACCTTATATGGTCTCTAAAATAATGTGATCTACGTATATGAAATTACATCATATTTATCATATTATTACGTCATGAACAAAGGTCTATTACAACGTATCCCATTTCATATCTCTACGATTTATGTACCTATTTACATACCAATGATCAAAGACAAGATATTAGGGGGTGTAACAATGTAAGGTTTTGAATACGAATACGCCGTCTTAGAGTTGAAGCCTTCAAGCTCTGAACTCTTAATGGACCTTGTAAATCATAGTCAAAACAATAATACACATTTTTAAACGTCACTTTATTCTTGTCTTCGCAGCTTTATCCTGACATTAATAGGCATCCTGGCTTGATTCATAAATAGGCATCGAGGAATGACTTCGGGTATTTGAAGATTTCCCCATGGAAAAATGGTTTAAACACGCCTGACAATCGGTTTGCTGCAGCACAGTCGTAAAATCGGCCGTAAAATATTTTTAATGTGTTTCGGTCGCAATGTCTGGCAGTAAATACGCTTCCGTTTCATGTTTGGCCTGTGCTTTTGCTGATGTCCGTGGGCGATGATTACTGCTGATTGTGCTGATTCCTAATGAGTTGGCTCATTTACTCGTTCGTAGCCAATTGTGAACAAAAAACACGCGGGACGCAGAGGAACTTAAGTGAGACCTGGGGCACTGTAAGGGCTATAAAATAGAAATGGTTAATCATGAGGCTAGAATTAGAATGTTCTGTACATTTACAGTTCTGTTTTAAACCCCCGACGCAAAAAGAGGGGTGTTATAAGTTTGACGTGTCTGTGTGTGTGTGTGTGTGTCTGTGTGTCTGTGTGTCTGTCTGTCTGTCTGTGGCATCATAGCTCCCGAACGGATGAGGCGATTTCAATTTAATTTTCTTTGTATTAAAGGGGACTTACGGGCGCGTGTTTTTATGTATTGTATTTTGATGAAAATCGGTTGAGCCGTTTAAAAGTTGTTGGGGTTGAAAGTGGGGAAGAATTTTCACTCTGTCGCTTTGTGGCATCATAGCTCCTGAACGGATGAAGCGATTTCAATTTAGTTTTTTTTTATTATTAAAGGGAACTTACGGGCGCATGTTTTAAAATATGTTTGATGAAAATCGGTTGAGCCGTTTAATAGTTGTGGGGGGTGAAAGCGGGGAAGAATAGCCGTATGTATGCTAATATATACGTGTGGGGTCTCAAATGAAAGCGTACAGTAAGAGAATATTTATAACTTAATCCAGAATGTTCTTACCTATAAAAAGTATAAAATAAAAAATTAAATTAAAAATTAAAAAAACCCCCGACACACACATTTAAAAAGTAAAAAATAATATCTTTAAAAATAATACGTCGCGTTGGGGGACCGCTCCACTTACTTCTAGGGTGCGTACAGATTATGTAACATGTTATATAACTTCTGTTTTATAACACGTCCACACTATCTAACATTGTTGTCTAACAATGAAACATATAACAAGACACAATGTGTTTTTGTAAGACATAATCGTCCACATTTATAAAACATGTTATATAACTGTGTTTTATAACATGTTTTGTTATATAGTCTGTACGCACCACTTTAACACAAAAAAATATTGATAAATGATAAGTCTTGGGTAAAAGACTAAGTAGGTAGGCATGTGATACTTATGAGAAAAATCGTAGATAATGAATAGTTAGGAGCGGTCCCCCAATGCGACGTATTATTTTTAAAGATATTATTTTTTACTTTTTAAATATTTGTGTCGGGGGTTTTTTTAATTTTTAATTTAATTTTTTAAGTTAATAGCCTGCAAACTGAACCCGAGCACACTATCTAAGTACGATGTTACTATGTTACGATGCCCTCGTAACGCACATGGTCCCCGGTGAGCTCTTGTACATGGCACGTTTTCTTGACCGTACGGCGTGTTTGCCGTGCCGTAAAAAAAACGTGCTAGCGTGTACATGGCACGGCAAAGCTAACGGGCAAGACAACGGCCAGGTGCCGCTCACTTGGGATCTTTCATGAACTAATGTAATTAACAATATTCGTTATTTATGTTCATTTTACTAAGACAGAAATCAATTCAGTCAAAAATCATTACCTTAACTACTAGTTGCATCTATTTCTTTCTTATTTATGTAACTTGTCTTTCAAGCTCATAATAGTATGTTTAAGTTTTAGTTGATTTCCAATTTTTTTTGGTGTGTATACTGTATACCTCTACCCCTTCTATTTGTATTTCTTTCCTAAATTTTACGTTGCCTGGAAGAAATCGCTATATAGCGATAAGGCCGCCTTTTGTGTTGTGTTGTTTGTACCCATGTATTCTGGTATACAAACAATAAAGTGTATAAATAAATTAAAAATAAATAGAAGTCAGTTAAAAACAGTGTAGCCAGCCGGTCACTAAACCGTGAAAATGTCCGGCGTCGTCGACACACTCACGAAGACTGCCATACAACACTGATGAAAATCACGCCGTGCGTAGACGCGGCACGCCGAGGGGGACGCACGGTGCATACGGCGGCGGCGCCGTGCCGTAACGCAGCCGCGACTGTCTACAAGCTCTCATAGTAATCCATACAACACTGACAACCGTGCCTACACACGGCGAATTTACCGTAGATTTTTACGCCGAAAAAACGTGTGTCTACAAGAGGCCTAAAGGCGAAACGTAATTGAGCAAAAAAAAGGAAAGAAAGAAAGTTTTGGTTTTCAAGTCCCCAGCCAACACAGTCGTTTGGCAGTTGCCTCAATCAAGAGTAAACTACCTAGACACTAAAAACCTTCGGTATTCAAATAAATGGTACCAAACCCAGCGATTTTTGTAAAGAGGGACCGGGGCTCAATAGCCTCAAAGATTGATGGAGACACTCCTAACTTGTTTGTAACTACACAGAAAGGTATTCTAGAAATTCACGACTCAGAAACTAAGTGCTGTCCATTCAATATAATTCTCTTATTGTACACGCGCCATTACCTCAAAACGGTCCAACGCGCAGCGCTTCGTGTTGCGATACTATTAATGGAAACTTGCTAAAAGGAATGAAAATTTAAAAATTCGACACAAATGCCAGAGATTACGAGGTTATTTTTAAATACAACATGGTATTTAATAGAACTTCATTATCTTTATATTAATCTCATACACTTTTATAACATTTTCTTTTTAATTATCTGCCCAAATGTCTGAAGTTTTCTGGCGATATACGATACTTATCAAAACTTCTTGTCATGTCATTCCATTTGATAAGTTTCCTCGTGAGCTCATTTCCCATGATAGATATTATTCTCTATACGCGATATATCGTGTTAAAATAAACCGTTAAATCCGAGAGTTTTCTTGAAGGCAATCTACTGGAAACAAAATCTTGAGCAAGTAAATAGACTGTAATTTATGTCAAACCAAATATGGTTTCTGCTCATCCGTGCGTCAAAGAAATATGAGTTTCCAATGTTAAAGGTAGGCTCCATCTGATTTCCATGAAATGATATGGTTAGAACGGCATTACATCGCTTAAGATATTAGTCATATTATGTTGTATACAATCATACAACTTTCTGCATAAGAGATATGCACAGATGCACACATCAAAATGTTACAACAAATTAATAAAAAAATATTTAAAAAATAATCCCTATACCGTTAGTAGAGCAAACTATTTAGTTTATTTTTTCGTCTAGGGATTATTTTTTCGTTTTTTTCGAACTAGAAGTATTCGTTATTGCTAAAAAGTTCACAAAACTTTATTTATAACCGTTTCAAAGGACTGTGCATACAAATTTTTAGTTCCTGCTCTACAGTAGCAGGCCCCTTTGATGAAAAATATTCCAAACAAATGCCAGCTTTTCGCTCTTGTTATTAAGGTACATTGCAGATAGACAGTGAAAATTTAAAATGCCCTAAGTAACTTTGCTTACGAGCTAAATTCAACTGTGAGCACTCGTAACAAATTTGTTTTAGAGGGGACTGGCGATTCCATATTCTCGGTAACACAGGTACCTATAGTGATTTCGATTTTGTCATGTTTGTAATGTGTTTGTGTAAGAAATGTGTCAAAAATTCGTCAAGTTATTCAAACTCGACACAATTGAAGCTTGTATAATTTAGCAGACTGAAGTGTTCCTGAACAGATAGACAGATAAAATACGAAAAATAAATTCTATATTGTCAACCAAGCCATAAAATTTTGCAAAAAGTTTTTTTATAGAATCCACGCTGATATGGTATTAATACTAGCATGGATTATTATGTACATATCGTACATGCGCGATAGATTCTCTACATAATTACGTAGGTACACTTCGATTTTTTCTATTGTAGTAAAAAGAAGATAGAAGGAGACAGACAAACCTTCGCTCCTACGACGAATGTACGAAAATAAAAACAATTAAAGCCTCGAGAACAATAAAACCAGCGCTCGAAATAGTTCAACACGTAATTCTACGATTCCAAACAGCGGAAATCAGAGTGAAGAACAAAAAGTGATCACGTTCCGGCTTCATTATTAGCTCTTTGAGTCCTTGTTTTAGTCTCAGTATACAACAGAAACATGGTCTTTATTTTCTCAAAAGAAATGTCAACAACCGTACACAGTTACCAAACAAAGATTCAGTTAACGAGATGTCTCTATACATCCTTAGTTTGTTTGTGTTACAACATACGTAAGTAATTATTTGATGCCAATTTGTTTCAATTTTACGAAACTGATTGGTATGAAGTTTTGCGCATGCATTAATCATTCTTGTACGCGATTACCTTCACAGTGGCTTTAAAATGACAAAATACTATTATGTATATCGATAGTTTGTTTCACAAGTTTTACTCGGAGAGCACCTTTCACTTAACTATCTTAGCTATGACCAATTAATTTCTTAATTATGTACTTAACCAATTATTTTACGAGAAGATACGAGTAAAAGCAAATTATATGAGTAAATAAAGACACTCATATCCCCGGATTAGGATATCCTGTGCCGCGGGTGACATGGACAAACAAATAATACAACATCACTACTCGCATCCTGAGAACAAACATTTATGTATCCGGACAATCATCCCAGGGATGTCAATCCTGGGACCCGTCGCTTGGCAGGAGTATCACTACTAACTTGGATACTAAGTCGCCGTACAAAGATAAGATATTTTAAACAATGTTTCAAAACTTTTACTAACAATCACTAACTGGACTATTACTAACAACTACTATACTAGCGGCACGCTATGATGGCCGGTTTGACGTTTGTCCGCTCATGAAGTTCCGTATTAATTGATAACGACTTTGAAGGAAATAATTGTATTACTTTATTGACGATAGTGATGTGCAGAGATTCATAAATTTTATCGAATGTAGTTTTAGGTTTAGGACTCAAAATTTATTTATTAAATTGATTTCTAAAATGTATACAAGTGTAGAAAAATCAGTTTGCACCATTTAAGGGGTGAATGTACTTGTGAATATGAACAATTTTCACTATGTGGACAAACCTCTGAAATCGCAAAAAAATATCAGCTGTTTCATACAAAAGGTGAAAAAATAAAATAAAAAAGGTGCCTCCCTGAACCATCTATTATAATTATGGACAACGCCCCATACCACTCGATGCAAATTGACAAGCCACCTGCCCAATCCCAAAAGAAAGCTGATATCGTCGCATGGCTTCGTAAAAATGGCGTAGATGCAAACATGAATATGTTAAAAGCGGAATTAGTACGTCTTTTAAAAGAAAACAAACCAACCAAGATCCGATACGTCATTGACGAAATAGCATTAGAACATGGGCACAGAGTTATACGGTTACCGCCTTACCATTGTGAGTATAATGCGATTGAGTTGGTGTGGGCTCAAATTAAGGGATATGCTGCAAGACACAATACAGAACCCCCATTTACCACAAAAAAAATGCTAAAATTATTAGAAGAAGCTTGTGAACATGTGACTAAAGGAGACTGGGAAAAGGTTGTGAATAGAACTGTTAAATTAATAAGGGAAGATTATGAAAGAGATGTGAAAATAGATAATATTATAGAAAACGAACATATAATTATTAATGTAGGTGATGATAGCAGTGACGACAGTGAAAATAGTAGTATGGACGAATCTGATTAATTATGGCCTTTTGTGGCACCTTTTTTGGTATCTTTTGTATTCATATGTTTCTTGTGTGCATATAAAGTATGTATATTCATTTTCATTCAAATATTCAGTTCGTTCAAATAAATTAAATAAACATTTACATTTTTGTTTTATTAAACCTATTTAATCAGGTACAAAAACAAAACTTAATTGTTTTTTGTTCGAGAATAAATTGACATTCCACATCACTGTTGTAATGTGTCAAACCGGCCATCATAGCGTGCCGCTAGTTTAACCAAGTAATATTCTTACACTATTTATTTGTAAACTAACTATCCTAGTATGATCAATCGAATCCTAGTATAACCGATATGAGTCTTGTTCTGTGTCGGTCACAGTTGTCATGGGCGGCAGCGGAAGGGTGGTGCTATGCTCGTTCGGTACCTTAGATCCATAGAAAAAAATGCTCGCTAGTCAGACTAATCTAAGGCTCTGTCCACAGTAAACCTCTCCGTGGCGGACGCGATGGTGTCAACCCTCAACGTGACGTTCAACTTCACATACATGCTGTACGCTGACTGGCCTTTCGGACACTTCTACTGCAAGTTCTGCCAGTTCATCGCCGTACTCAGCATATCCGCGTCGGTCTTCACGCTTATGGCTATCAGTATAGACCGGTAAGTATAAATACAGCTGTGTTCGTGTATGGTATAGATTTAGATTTAATTGCATCCCTCTCGAATGCAAACTTTCCGCTTCTGTAATTAAGTAACAATAAATTTAAATGTCGTACCTAAGTAAAGCTTGCAAGCTAAATTGACTTAGTCGTATCCAAATACGACTAAGCGAAGCCATTTGGACCAATTCGCAAAACGACGAATAGGTCCAAATACGACTAAGCCGCTCAATTGAACTGTGAACTTAAGTGACTTTGTTTTTAGCTAGGAATGGCAATTTCATATTCTTGGTGACTCAGGTACGATTCAGGCGGCATTACAGAGATGAACAAATGTAATTATGATTACGGATTACATTTTCTTTGCGGATTACGATTTCGTCTGGAGGCTCGAAAATTCCCGCCAAGAACGCATTACATTACACCTTTTTATAGGTATCTTTACCCTATCCTACCCAAGTATCTTTAATACCTTTTCTAGGAAGGCGCTCGTAAGGGAATTTCCGGGCCCCTGATATAATTCTGATCTATATAGGAGTACAAATAAGTTCCCGCCGTTTTCAACGCGGTGATGTAACGGGGGAAATTTGTTCAAATTGTCAGATAATTTCCAGCTTAACAAGCACGTTGTGCATTCAAGAAAAATATTACCTTAAAATATTATTAACTTTTTCTGAGTAACAAATATTTTTTTAGTTAGAAATGTCTAAATTTGAGCCGAATAAGCGTCATTTGCGGGAACTTTTAATTTACCTCTATAATTTAAAATGGCACGTCGATTGCTCGTTTTTTACATCGAATGATCACTGGTGATGAAAAATGGATACACTATGATAATCCAAAAAGAAAAAAATCATGGGGTCTACCTGCGCACGCGTCAACATCGACAGCAAAACCGAATATTCACGGAAAAAAACTCATGTTGTGTATTTGTTGGGATCAACTGGGTGTGGTGTATTATAAGTTGCTCAATCCAGGCGAACAGTCACTGGAATTCTGTACCGAACGCAATTAATTAGCTTTGAAGGAAAAACGATCTCCATACTGCTCCAGATATGACAAAATCATCTTGCTACATGATAATGCTCGACCGCATGTCGCGGCACCGGTGAGAAATTATTTGGAAACTATTGATTTGGAAGTTTTACACCACCCGCTATATTCACCAGACCTTGCACCATCCGACTATCATCTGTTCCGGTCAATGGCACATGCTCTGCAATTCACATAATTATGAAGACACCAAAAATTGAGTTGATTCGTGGATAGCCTCAAAAGATGAGGCGTTCTTTAGATGTGGAATTCGAATGCTGCCTGAGCGATGGGAAAAAGTACTTGATAGCAATACTTCGAATAAAAATAAGTAACCGTTCTCTTACAATAAACTTTTAACTTTTGGTAAAAAGCGGCGGAAACTTATTTGTACTCCAATATAATATGATAATTATATTCTCTTCCCTTTACGTCGTCACCGTCGTTCAATATAATATGATGACTTTGTCGACCATTTACAGAACAAAATTAAAATAATATTAGGTAGATATAGTTTCTATCCGGGACATAAACTGATTCCCTGCCCATATGCATAAAAGGTAGCAAATTACAGGATATAAAGTAAAGTTCAAATCGAACTGTAGCTAGCAAACATTCCAATGGAAAGTCCATTTCATTAAGTCGTAGCTTTATGACTTTGTAGAAACGACAGTTCATTGTAATTTTATAGACCTTCAAGAGATCAGACTTCTGACGTAGATATCCATACTGACATACATACAGAAGGTTTTGCCTATGCAGTTAAACTTGATCTACATAAACTTGATCTTCGAAATGTACATACATGAACAGTTCTTCTTCCAAGACCACTCACCGTAGGGATTTGTTGAAGCGATGGCGTAGCGTGACGTTCGATAAGTGTTTGTAAAAACCAACTTCGAAGAAATAAATATTTGAATTTGAATTTGTGCAACGAACAAACTCAAGTTTATCTGATAAAAACAGTGGATCCAAACCTGTGAGCTAAACCGGAGCGTATAACTAACTTTATCACTAAACTTGAGTCTCCGAGAATATGGGATTATTACCACTCTCTGCTAAAAACGAATTGATAACGTGTGTTCACAGTTCAGTTTAGTAATAGAGGACTTCAAAAGTCGTGCTTACTATTCGGCACTTGGCCGCTACATCTTAGCAGCCACATAAAAGGTATAAAGTGCTACTTGTTTGAAATTATGCGTCCATCGATTTTAAAAGCATAATTTATATGTATTTTTACATTATTTATATTAAAAAGTGGCCACAAATATGCCAGTAGTTGAAGTCTTTAGAAATAGAATAGGGCTAGAATATAAACAATTTACACAATAGGCCAGCCATACAATAGAATAACTATAGAATAACGCATAACTTACAATTCTACTGCGAAATACAGAACTAAGCGACTTCCAACTTCGTCCATTGTTTAGCAAGGTGCACCATGCAAAATGTTAGGGCCCGAGCATACATAAAGCCTGAAAACCCTGCTATTCAGGCTTTAGGTCAAAGGAATTAAGAAACGAACACCACGTGATAAGAACTCCTGTTTTTTCATTTGTCGCCAAAACCCTCAATTATTATTATAAAAAATTCACTATATTATCTATTTAATAATTTATCGTATTTCCCGTACTTCACTAACCACTTAATTTCACTTGTAAAGCTTAAGTAGCATATTGTTTTTAAATTTATAAATCGCTATCAAACTCATTCATACCTCTAGAGAAGGATCCCTTATTTAATGAAAAGTTAATTAAAACGCTTAAAATTTTATTTATTTATGGAAACGGAATGAAAAACAATTAACAAACTTCCCAACAACAAATTAACTTTTGTCCGAACAGTTTTCGGATGTTCCCCAACTACACTTTAGGATTAAATGTTAAGGGTCCTCTAAAAGTGGCAACGACTTTGTGGCCCCACTCTGTATATATTAAGTATATTTATAACATCTTTTTTCTCTTTAAATCTGCCTACCGTATCGGTATAAAATGTTGATGTATGAATTAGAGTACTTTTTTCTATTGCAAGTTACATATTTCAGGTATGTGGCGATCATGAGCCCTCTGCGACCACGGCTTGGGAAGCGAGCCACCCTGGGTATAACTGCCGCCATCTGGGCCGTCAGTTCCATCATCAGCAGTCCAAACATGATATACTTCACCACGGATGTCGTAGAAGAAGACGGGAGTACAAGGTACTCAACACTCTTATATCTTCACTTGCTGTTGACGTTTACAAATTAATATAAAATGTTTTTTCAACATTTTTCATTGATGCTCCGCTTTATTAGTTGTAGCGTGATGTTATGTAGCCTTAGGCATTCCTCGATAATTGGACTGTCTATTACAGAAAGAATTTTTCAATTCGAGCCAGTATTTCCTGAGCTTAGCCCGCTGAAACAAACTCTTCAGCTTTTTAATATTAAGTATAGATAGATATACGTATTATTTGCTACCTTTTTCCTACTGTACCCTAATCGTATCTGTTTGCACGCAATGAGGGTAACCGCGTGTGAATTTTCCGCTAGAGGCGCTAGTGAAAAGGGAGGTCTGTCTGTCACTTTTCGCTTGTCTGAATTTCATTTGTCACTGTTTATGTATGGGCGGGCTTTGACAGCATGACCGCCCTCTGCAGTGGCGCCAACTGGTGAACACAAAAACGGTTACCCTCATTGGCATATAATAGTTTTTATTTATATCTAATACTTTATATACCTTTTTAGATTCTGTAACAAACGGAACCTTTATAATAAGCTTCCACTGTTTGTCTGCCACATTACTGATATCTCTTAAACAGGTATACAGATATACTTAAATAGGTATGTGGGAGATGATTTTAATTAAACACGCAAATAGACATAAATAAGTATATTTACGCAAATAAATATCAGTGATGACAGTTAATACTATATAGCAATGTTTATTTCAGCAGTTCGTAAACTAGGTATCTAATATCAACATTAGCATGACGGCATTACAATAGCATAATAATAATATCCTTAATTATTAACAATGTAATTTACAGTGTAAACGTAAAATAGAAATAACATAGTCACCTGACAGTTCAGAGCTCCGTGTGGAGCCGTGCCCGCGATCGGACAACTTCTGAGCCGTCTGTGGCGCTCCGAGCGTTTATAAAGGCTTGCTCGTCAATGGCGGGGAGTTGTATCCGTTTGTACCGGAAGCAGTACTATTTCCGTTAATACTTTAACTGATTTTTGTAACCGGAAATCAATGTTTGAAATCCAAATAAAATATATGCAGCGTCAAAAAAATAAATTCGAACACAAAATTATTTTATCTCCCACACGGCCATTCTGACGAGC
Source organism: Hesperia comma (assembly GCA_905404135.1). Taxonomy (NCBI): domain Eukaryota; kingdom Metazoa; phylum Arthropoda; class Insecta; order Lepidoptera; family Hesperiidae; genus Hesperia; species Hesperia comma. The sequence goes on along the minus strand of FR990021.1, from coordinate 3,613,804 downwards.
AGCCAATATGGCTCGCGAATAACAATAATAGTCAACAAAGTCACATGTGGAAATGACAATTAATATCTTGGTACAATTCCTCTCATGTGAGAGAACAAAATTATCAATTTTAATATAACAAATAGTGGTTCAATTCACATGACCACGGGAAATATTTCTATGGTTCAAATCACATGACCATAATAGTGGTTCAATTCACATGACCACGGGAAATATCTCTATGGTTCAAATCACATGACCATAATAGTGGTTCAATTCACATGACCACGGGAAATATCTCTATGGTTCAAATCACATGACCATAATAAGAGCAATTTTAGTCAAATCGCATGACGACAATGGGTTCAATTTACATGACCCTAAAACAAATTATTTCGCCAAATCACATGACGACAATGGGTTCAATTTACATGACCCTAAAACAAATTATTTCGCCAAATCACATGACGACAATGGGTTCAATTTACATGACCCTAAAACAAATTATTTCGCCAAACACATTTCTAAGTGTCTGCTTGTGACAACGATGTTCGTTGGCCAGACGCTTACGCTGACACAATGTATACACCAGAAATGTAATAAAAATAATAAAAACAAAACTTACTCTACAGTAATCGCTCTTTTCCCAAGTCGGGTGTTACAATACGCAAGTTATCGTGTAATGCGTATAGCTCATGACCAGTCTTATAAACTTTCACAGTATATCTATCGTTTTCATTTACTTGGATTCTGACAACTTCACGCGTCCTCGTGTGATGCCTTTTACTTTAGATTCAGCAAAAGCTACTAATTTTAAACGAGACTACAAATTTAATTTGAACAACAAGTTTTTAGATTTAAAATTTCTTTGATTAAACGCCAAGCTTTTATTTTAATTCTTACACTCCCACCGCGCTGCTTGCGGTGTCGAAGAAACGGCAGAACAAACTTCATACCATTGCAACACTTGTTTAGAGCAAAATTACCAAATTTATCACTAACGCGGCTTGCTTTTAACTTTTAACGCAATACGTCGTAGTACAGTCGTCGTAACCTGATACTGTAACAATAAACATAAACGAAAGCATCTCTTAAAGCTCGGCCCTTCCTGACCTACTATAAAGTCATTCTCAAAATCTCAAATTTAGTCTTTACTTTTAATGAAATCATAACAGATTATTTCTCTCAAAGGCCAAAGCTGACATGTCGATTAACACCCATACTCATTCAAATAATAGGTAGCTCATTGAAATATTGCAGTGCTCGTACCCTGACCTCCATCCGCACCTGATCATCACACTTATAACCTCCATCCAGTCATAAGTATCAACCCAATAGGCAACCTCTATCCAGTTACCTCCGCATGTAACCACCCAGATGATATCAAAAATATCCATAAAACCAGCTTTTATCAAAAATACTCTTAAAAAGGTTTGTTCGACATGTCGCTTTATTTATCCTATCACATTAACTAGTGGACTTTCTCCAGTTTTAATCCCATAATTTTTAATTTTTAGTCAGCTCAAAACATAATAGCTTTTACTCAAAAGAAATTAACTGGTCACCAAGGATTAATCCAAAACAAACTCTACGTTTCTCATAGAAGCTACTTTTCTTAAAAAGTTATCATTTCTCAAACAAGTTGACTTATCGAACGGTACTCAAGTACAATCAGTACTTCTGTCCAGAAATAACATTCAAACCGTATACACAGCTAAGGGCTATACATTTTTCAAAGTAACAACACCATTCAATTACAATTTCAAAAGTTCCGTTCGACAAGTTGACCGAAAACTAAATCTCAAAAATAAAGAAATCTTTGAAATTGAATGAACATTACGTCTTGAAAACAAATTTTAATTCATTTCTCCTTTAAGCTATCAGAAAACAAATATTATGACGATACAGATCACCTGCTTCGTTTCGTCCGATCTGCGGCTGCCAGTTGCCAGAGCTTTCTCCTTCAATGTCACACGAATGAACTCCAGGAAGCCCACGAGTGCACGCACGCAGCCGTCGATTCGGCTCCAGACAACACATGTGTAACCTGCGTGTGCTGCTGCCTGTGCATCCTCGAAAACTTATCTGAAAACAGAAAGATGCACATTGCATCGTCACATGTGAGATTACTTTTAAACTCATTGGTTTCACAAGGCAAATTAAAACCAATCGAAGTGTGCTGCACTTGTAAAATAAAATAATTAGGGAACTGATTGTATCCAACTGCTACTTTAATTAAAAATTTCACTAAACTTCCACAAACTGCTATTGTTTTTTTTTTTTTTCAGCAAATAGAAAATGACGAAAGATTAAAATGAACAAATTTAATTTTACAGAAATCCGATATCTTACTTGTTATCTTTTGTCATTGTTCACTAATTATAAGACACAAGAAAAGGTTATATTTTCACAAGGAACGAAATAAAAATGGAAGTTTTAAAACTCCAACACCAGATGTAATAAAATAAAACTTTATCATACCAAAACATCGTTTCACTTTTACCTTGTTTCATGTTACCACAACAAGGCGATGTCACCCTTGGTTCCAGACGGGTACCAGACAAGGTTTTGGTCTCCAGCTCCTTGTAAACTAGAAACGCTTCCTAAACGCATCTTAAATCCGACGTAAATCGACTTTATTTATTTCGAAAATATAGTGACCAAAGCGGGCAAGAATCGAACTAATTCGTCTGTAATAACCAACGACAATGTTTTGGATCATTAGATAACGCTCACATAATATCCAAAATTAACAATGAACCACGCGGGTATTTAGAGCACTACACAAAACAACAAAAATGTGATTCACTTTCAAAACGACGCAACAAAATAAGCTGAAATCGAACACTCTTCTTAATTAATGGCTCGATAAATGTCACCACAGTGAGACCACTCGAAAACACTTTGTAAATAAAACCTATGAAAATTGTATTGTGTTTCACTTTTAAAACAACGTGAACTAATGAGTTAAAAACTTGAAAATTGTAGTGTGTTTCACTTTTAAAACAACGTGAACTAATGAGTTAAAACCTATGAAAATTGTAGTGTGTTTCACTTTTAAAACAACGTGAACTAATGAGTAACTAATTCGATCGACGTCACCAATGAAAAACCAAACCGTTCACTTCTTAAAAGCTAGCTTACGCTTTTATTGTTATTATTGTTTTAGGCTTTTATTATTGTTGTAGGTACTCGATAAATGGAATACTTCGTCAGGTTAAGAACAAATAAAGCAAACTGTTTTGTGTATGGTTATTTTTTTTCAATGAATCCTTTTCAGCGATAAGCGGTGCACCAAATTACCAAAAACCAAAATAACTATCACGAACATTACACGTTTGATAAAAGTCACTGCACTGTACGTCATATCTCGTTATCAATTAAAATTACCAACAAGGAATGCACAACAAAATACCTGACTTTAAAATGTTTGTTTTTCTTTTTCGACCAGACTACAAAATCTTATCTACCAAAGGGGGTATCTTTAAGAATTTTATGAACGTAGATTAATTATTATTGTAACATAATAATTTTACTTTAAAATTACTCGAGTTACGTTACATTTCAATTAAATTAATTGAACAAAAATGCTTACCCAACCAAGTACCAATATTGTCCAATAACTTTCATCAGCTAATATCATCAAGGAAACTCAAAACAAAGGATGAATCTTATTCGTGGCCTGTGGCTTTTCACTAAGCCCAACAAACAAAGTCAACAAGTCACACGGACTCTTCCACGGTCTCTGCAAGACCCGACTAGCTGAACTAAGATTCATCGCTATCACTCTACACAAATTCACTTTTTATTTCACAACACTTCAAATGATACTTAGCCCTTGGGCATTCTAGCAAACTAACCACAATTCTACCCACGTTAAACTTCAACAAAATAATCGCATGATAAAAGTGTGTTCCGATGTTATAATACTTGGTTAAATTACACTAAAATCAAAGGGTGTAACTTTCCCTTCATAATGAAAACATAGAGGTCATAATAAAAACGATTTCTTTTGTTTTTCAGCGATTAAACATCAAAATAAGATTACAATGAGAAGCGATTTGTTTTAATTACGGAGCTGCGTTAAATGATTTTATCACCGGAAATTGATGTCTTTATTATCACTTACGATTATCAAATAAACTACACACACACAATATAGTTCACACAAAAATTAAAATTTAAGCAATGAAATTGTATCACCTCAGACGTAATGGAATAAAAATAATGCCATACCCATACTCGCCGTCTTGCTTAGCTTTACCAAAATTCGACGCCACATTCCATCCATGTTACGTGAGATGAAATGGCACATGGCAACTCACTTGCCATTTATGGATCCAGTTATGAAAACCTGAAATTGTAAACTAACAACCCACAGTGAGTTCTTTATCCCAACTTCTGATGTGGGAGATGATTTTAATTAAACACGCAAATAGACATAAATAAGTATATTTACGCAAATAAATATCAGTGATGACAGTTAATACTATATAGCAATGTTTATTTCAGCAGTTCGTAAACTAGGTATCTAATATCAACATTAGCATGACGGCATTACAATAGCATAATAATAATATCCTTAATTATTAACAATGTAATTTACAGTGTAAACGTAAAATAGAAATAACATAGTCACCTGACAGTTCAGAGCTCCGTGTGGAGCCGTGCCCGCGATCGGACAACTTCTGAGCCGTCTGTGGCGCTCCGAGCGTTTATAAAGGCTTGCTCGTCAATGGCGGGGAGTTGTATCCGTTTGTACCGGAAGCAGTACTATTTCCGTTAATACTTTAACTGATTTTTGTAACCGGAAATCAATGTTTGAAATCCAAATAAAATATATGCAGCGTCAAAAAAATAAATTCGAACACAAAATTATTTTATCTCCCACAGGTATATCTTTCAAAAAATAGTTCATCATCATCTTAGAAACTACTCAACTGATCTAATATACAGAATTTGTTTTATTTCAATGGGGACATAAATAAAAAAAATCATATTATCTCAATTTATAGAATTGTATGTAAACATTTTTTCGAGTATGACCGTCTTTCCCTAAACAAAGCGAGGCCTACAAGTCATTAATAAAAAAAAAGTTTAATTACAACGCCATTCAAAACTCCCTCGGGTTCACATTCGTACGTAAAACCAACCCTGTTAAACGAAAAGCCTACAGTCAAACGAATAAGCGCTGCACATTTAAGGATTCAATTCTACTTTCAACGCAAACCTCAAATGAAAACCTGACTTAAGCCCTCTGGGAAACATTTTAATTTATTACGTGCGAACACACTGACTCTGTTTATGTATATAGGACTCTAGGGATATATTAGGAATTGTGACAAACTTCAAATTAGAATCATTTAGTATAATTAAATCCATTTTTATACATGTGAGTACCTACTGTTTACATCGCCAAAGTATTTTTTTTATATTTTATATTTTTATATTTTTAAGACTTAGTATTAATTGTTTGTCATCAAACTTATCAACAAATATCTAGCATAACACCCGAGAGATTGTAAACGGAGACATTGCAAACAGAAAAATTATAACATTCCTAGAGTAGCCTCATAGGAATTATGTATACAAAATGGGCCTAGTACCCATAAGGAACTTTTCGAGTTTGCAGGTACAAACATAAAAAACTGAACTCTTAATTTATTGACGCGTACTTAATTTTAGATGTTTAATATTACTTTATTAATTACATTGTCCTGTTGTTCTTTGTTTTAGACACATATGCTACTCGTATTGGCCTGATGGTCCGACAACCACGTCTCACATCGAATATGTGTAAGATTCAACTTTTTATTCTATTTGAAATGTTAGCAATAATTATTTAACCAACTATTCCGCTTTATGTTGTTTTTATTTCCAGATATAACGTGGCGTTTATGGTGTTGACATACTTCCTTCCCATAATTTCCATGACGTACACGTACTCTAAAGTTGGAGTAGAGTTATGGGGATCTCAATCTATCGGAGAATGTACTCAACGTCAGTTAGATAACGTTAAAAGCAAAAGACGGGTAATCATTTTTTTATTGAACAATATAATGTATCCTCGCCATGCAGTCTTCGAATATGCAAATACTGTTAGATCTCTGCAGTCAAACAGCATACATTTTGTGGGTATAAACAACTCATATTTTCAAGTATCTGGATAAATATGACGCTATGACTCTATTTTAGAATCTCTCGTCTGGCTTAGTTCAAACTTAGCAGTCAATTCATTTAGTTTTCGTTCGACAAGGCAAATTAACTGTTTTATACTATAAGTGTTCTAGGTCAGGTAAAAATCACTATCGAAACGAGCGGAGACAGACGAGCGATGCAAAAATAGAGCCCCTGAGCGAGTGCCGGGTTAATAAATAAATGTGTGAACACTTAAATCAAAAATCAATTCTGTTTGTAGCTTATTATCAGCATACATTATTATTTTGTTTCTTCTTTTAGGTGGTCAAAATGATGATAGTAGTGGTAGTTATTTTTGCGGTGTGTTGGCTGCCATTCCACGTGTACTTCGTGGTGACATCCTACTACCCTAACGTTGTAAACTACAGTCACATCCAGGAAATATACCTCGCAATATATTGGCTCGCTATGAGCAACTCCATGTACAATCCAATTATATACTGCTGGATGAATTCAAAGTAAGTACAAAACATAGAGAAATTGAGAAAATTTTCAAGCACGAAACTGCTGCAATCAAATTCTATGCAAGTCGATTTCCGCAGTACAGGAAAGTTAAGCAGTTTATTCAATCTTGTTCACAAAGATTAGTAATATTCTATTCTGAAAAATTTCGTATCGCTGTAATATGGTTCACTTTCTTGAGCTTTCATGCAGGTTTTCTACACACGGTAGGTATTTGAAACTACAAACGCAGACTTGTCCAAAACTTGTTATTTTTTCATTATTCGATATTAATTCATTAATTGGTCCAGTAGAAGCAGAAAACGTCAGGAAACGTTCTGCATGTACATTAGAGTATTTGTAATATTATCAAAGAGAAATAAATCTTGACACATGTGCAACAAACCCACCAAGTCTGTCAAGCCTACTAACTCTGCCAACTCTGCTAAGATAACCTGCCAAGTCTACCACGTATGCTAAGTCTGCCAACTCTGCCAAGGAGCCAGATTTTTTCAAATTTGCGGGTGATGTGACTTCAAACTGCCTTGATATAGGTACAAGCAAAACCGTGAGAACATTTAACAATTATGAAAAATGTGATTTTTATTTTATTAGATTATTCAGCTTCGGCGAATGAATTCATCATAGAACACTTTATTATAATTTCAGATTTAGACGAGGATTTAAGCAGTTCTTCTGGTGTTGTGGTGCAATAGCTTCAGGCCGCGGACTCCTGAGGCATAGAGCTTTCGGGCCTGAACGTAGCATGCACTCCTTATCTCCTAGTAGGAAAAATGGAACAAGTGAGTTGGAACAGGCAAAATTTCTATACATTTTCGCATAGTCATTACACACAATCATGAAAAATCTAAATATACTAAGACCAACAATTCCTGAGCAAAATTTTGGTTTCTGTAGAAAATGTGCTCGATTATAACTCTGCATTCAATATAGAATGAAAAGCGTAAATAACTATCAATGTTGTTGGCACTAGCATGATAATTATCAACGTTACTTGCATGAATGTACAGAAACATGAAAATATCCAGAAATATTTTATGACGTATTTTTTGTAAACATGCCCTTAGTTGTTCCTTTTGATTAGTATTTATGGCTGACAATTATTTTAATTTTTCATCTATTCTGCATTTGCTACTTGTTTTATTTAAACTGTTATATACTTGGCTCATATTTTTTTCTGATTTCTTCCAACTGTGTAAATCCAAGGTGGTTCTCCGTAGGTATATTCAAGACGACATACAAAACTACTAAGTTCATCAAAAATCCGCCCGGATCTCCTCATTTGCTTCATGCAAATAAAATACACAAGTAGGAGATGAGCGGTGGCCAATCCAGAAATTTGGTAATTTTCTATTTTAAAATAATTAAATAAATGTTCATCGCCAGTGATGGCGACGCGGATTGGCTTGAATTGAAACTCAGTAGATAGGCTCAAACACACGTACGCTACTAAATCACCTAACACTATGCATTTTCGCTTCTTTGCTTAACCACGCTTTACTTCTTTGGTTTGACTTGCAATTTTTGTTTTCTGCGGTACTTTCACAGAAACCAAGTTGTTCTGAACTAATTTATGTGTTAAATGTTTATTGTTTTTCTAGGCACAATTCGGATCTCAATGCACAGCACGTATAATAATACGCTGGTGAGTAGCGCCTGACAGCGGCGATATGCGTCCAACGCGCACGGAGAATGTAGTACGAATGACGCGCCGCACGCGTGCGTTGAGCGTACATGGATATGACGGCCCCCCGCGCCCCGCGCACGCCTCACCCCGCAGGATCTGTACGGCTAAACTTCCTGAAAAATAAACGTTGGTTCTACAGTGGGTGATTAATTATGAAACTGTATAACTTGTAGGGATTGTTACCAAATCTGAAAGATTTTGTGTATATGTACCTACGTTTCTTACTATCCATCTTAAATCAAAATACTTCTCTATTTTCGTTAACCCACGAAAGTGTAATTTGGATCAATCGGGAAGCATGTGTAGGATGAGAGACATCCTATGTCTCTAACAACTTTAAGAGATACCATTGAAGGTAACACCATTCACCCATACCGATTTCTATTTTGTTATAACATTACTTTGATAAAGAGGCAGCTACCGATGATACAACATCATCTACAAGTATAGGCGGTTTCCGCTTTTCCCGATATCAATAATAATGTAGCATTATAAGTAGTTAATATGGTAGAATAAATGTATGGTACGTGTGTTGTATTTTCCTCATGTGTTTTAGAAGACAAACGACCAATTCAATAGCAAACAAATGGACAGTTTGAGCAGTTTTTCACGTGAAATTACTGTAAATTTTTGAAGCATATAATATTTATTAATAAATAACCTTAACATGACATATCACATTGTACATAATATATCATTATTTAGTCTCATCTATTTTTAATTTTTATTTAATGCATTTCAATGTAATAAATAATGATGTTAGCTGTAATTTCAATGCTTAGGTACCGTGTGCATAAAAATAAAAAAATATATTTATATCAATATTTGTCTTACGCTGTAAAATGTAAATATTATGAGAGTAGATGAAAATTTATTTGCAATGTAACTAATTCAATATTGCTTATAAATAATCTTACGAGTATTACAGATTGAAATATCGTCAGCGTCACAGATTTAAGAGTCAATCAAAAATATGTTTTAAATTAATTAATTAAAAACGCCTTTTTAAACCATCTCATATTGACGTTTTCGTTGCTTAAAATCTACTTGAATGCATAAAAGCCAATCATTAAAGTCGCTATGTATAATATTAACCATAAAGTAAGATAATACTAATAGATGTTTTTAAATATAAATTGTTGTAAATAATTATGTACTTATAATTATGCTAAGTATTTCAAAAGTATTACGTTTAACTTAGTAATTACTTAAGTTAACTATAGCAAGTAAATTACAGGTATTTTTGATTACCACCGATAAAAGATAGCTAGGCCAGTCTATAATAATAATATTAAGACAGGAAACAAGTTATACAAACGGTTTATTTTGAACGATGTACATATTTTATTGACATAATGGACTGATTTAAATCATAATTATTGTTTATGCACTTTAATTTATAACTTTAGTGTGACAAAAGTTACTTTAAGTGGATAATGCTGTATATTACATCGCTTATAATCAATACTACAATTAATTTGTATTATGAACAATCCAATTTTCTATCCTTCAATAACCTGTCCAAATCCTGGTTAACTCAGCAGGTAAGGTAAAAAGAATCAAAAATTAATGGATGTGAATTTTTGTCAGTTTGCTAGATTAGCAGAGAGAGGGTGAAATATAGACAGCAAGACAGACCTTCTTCAAACTTTACATTTACGTTGTCATAGCGACGTCGATATTAGGCGAAAATCAGATAAAATATCGCTCTTTTTATGGGACCAGGCCAAAAGCACCGGCTTTCAAAATTCGCACTATAACAACGTTGATTTGACAAAATTGATAATAAGGCTCTGAGAGTAAAATATACCTATTCAGATATGGGCGTTTTAGCTAGGTACCACTACCTATACAATAGGTAAATTCACAATCTAAACCAATACAGAGTAAATCAGGTCAATCAACATGCTCCAGGTCTATATCCAGTGAATAAAGAATCGCTTTGTTGATGGCAGGAAAATCAAAACAATTTTATAAATAGGAAATAGAAATTAAGCTATTTGCGGCGTATTTAAATTGTCCGTAACGCATTTAGTGTTCATAAGCGTTGCTGTCTTACCATCAGGTGGCTCGTCTGCTATATTCATTAATTCACAATTTGTAAATCCCATAGCTTTAAGAATATGCACTGTAAATACCATGAGAAAATATTGTTTCTGTATGAATGTGATTCTTCTGTATAATAAGATTTAGTATCTATTAGTACTTGGCGCTTAATCAAAGATTAACAAGACATTCGATGTTCAATAAATATATGAAAATCAAGGTAATTAAATGGTTTTATTTTCATCTATACGTCTATACATAATGAAAAGAAGGCAGTGATAGCCTAGTGGTTAAGAATTCAGCTCCCTACTCGGAGAGTCGGGGTTTGAATCCAAGTTTTTCAGAGTTATGTGCGTTTTAAGCATTTAAATGACACTTGCTGTAGTGGTAAAGGACAATCGTGAGGAAACCTGCATGCCGGAGAGTTCGCAAAGCTCAAAATTCTAGAGGAAGTCCGCCAATCCGCACTTGGAGGACTAGCGTGGTCGACTATACCCTTAACCTTCTCAGTCTGAGAAGAGAAACGTGCCCTACAGTGGGACAGTTAGAGTTGCGATGACGATGATATGAAAAGAGGATTTTTGCCTAACTAACCCCAATACCCATCGAAAGGAGAACAGAAACAGAAAGCTTGACTATGCAATCACCCTAAGTTGCCACAGCTTTGACAGGAAAACCGCAAATGTGACAAAAGCTGCGCATAATCAGAAAACAAATTAATCGAGCACACTGCAAACCTTCGAAGAATCCCACTTATTCCTGCAAACATTCGTATAATATAATATGTACAAATATTCGAGCGCACATCAGTGACCACGGTAAGTAACCAGTAAAAGGCAACGATATCCGTAATACCTGTGACCTGAGATGAAACATTAATATGTTATATTAATATCTACCCTGAGCGGGAATTAACCCCGGACCACCACCGACTAGGCTACGGAGTTCTTCAACAAATTAAATTTCCATTAAAATCTTTTGTTCCGTTCCTGTAATATTTCTACCAAAATATTTGCAGGAACGAATTTCTAAGATTTCAGCAATCGTAAAATCCTCTACCACACGGGTAATTAACTCCCTGAAATGTTCCAGATCATTTCACTACTGAAACAATGTTTTAAGTTCGTGAACTGCGACTTTACAGTCGTAGAATAGATTAGGTAGGCATTCTATTAAATTTATCGAGCAATTCGAAATAATCTTAACTCACAGTCTTATGTGTTAATATATCACCCTTGTTTTTCTCATTTTTGAGGTTAAATAATATAAGTAGTTTATAAAAAATCAAAATCTGTTATTGGTCGCTTCGGCGCAAATGTACAAAACGCAAAATGAACACAACTCGCAAAATGTACAAAACGCAAAATATTGGTGCCCTCATTCGAAAACTGTTGATTTGATTATTTAAACTGTTATAACTTCTTTCTTAACGAACTTAGTGAGATAAAACAAACAAAAAATTTTAGGAGAAACTTACCACAATACATTAGTGAAAGCCACGCCCAAATCAGTTTAGCTGTATCTGAGATAAACGCTTGAAAACACCAGATAAGCCAACTAAAAAATAAAAATTCTATAGATTGTCTTGAGTTCTGTTGCGATAAAAAAGGATAGTTTTCCCGTTATATCTTCCATGCATAGACAGCAATCAGTTACAGATTTATTATATAATGGATTGATAACTTGAAAATTTTACAATAAAAATGAATAATTGTTTAATGTACATAAAATATACCCGTGCACATTATACGTGTACTCCGGACAAAAAATATTAACGCGATAATTGTTAATTTTGTACCTTTATAAATCAGATATACCTACACCATTATTTCAAATGTCGTTAAGAGTACCAGAGACTAACATTATACACGAATAATTAAAACAATAAATGTTGTTATTCCCTAATTTTGATCAAGAATTACTAACAACACAGGAATTTTCTTCTCTTTGCAGAGGCCAGAATAATTTATCTTTGTTCATGAATAAAAAAAATACAATGTACCCGTGGCTTATATGGTCGCTTACTAAAGGGGTTGAAGTCATAGTTCATATTCATATCCATTGGTTCTATTTCACTTGTCATCGGAGCACATAGCAGTTAACGTAGACAGGCTACTAATCTGTCTTGCAGTTGCTACGTCTGCGTAGACCCTCTACGAGACGAATTTAGTGTAGCAATCTCGTAGTCATCAAGTATTTGCGTAACTACTAATCACTGGGTATTTCAATAATAATAAAAGTAGAATGAAGAAAAAATGAATGTTGCATTTTTCTGCCAAATACATCATAATTCAACCGTGGTGCCAAACTTTATGAAACGTTAAAATTAAACAATTTGTCAACATCAAAAAATTGTGTTTACAGATATCAATGAATGAACGCAGTTGACAATATTGTCCCTGTGAAAATTATTACCGTATTTTTCTTTCATTAATTTCAATTTTATCTAATCGAAGAATTTGTTCTGACATTAATACATGACATTTGACACTAGTACATTAGTATCCGCCGTGAGCTCGTGGTTAGCGTCAGCGTAAGAAGGAAATCGTGAGTACCCGTGTCATAGTGATGTGTTGTTTCATCGTCATCATCACGACCCTTAACCGCCCCTCTGCTGGGGATATCTCACAGTGCGAGGTAATTGTATATCAAACCAAATACTAGGGATGGGTGGATTAATTAATTTGAATGAATGAACGACATTACGAATGACTCTCCACACACATATTTTTTTAATTAGAGGCGCGTGCGAGAGAAATTGAAACTGGAGCACTCGTTTCAGGAGTCTTACGTTTGAACCACTCGACTGTCTCTTCCATGTGTTAAAACGCAGTCTGTGTAAGTATTTATTCAATAAATAATTATATTTCTTACATACAAAGCACAGAAACAAGGAATCCAAGGTTAACTTTATAGGCAATCTGGAATGGAACGCTAACGAAGGATAAAGCTGTCTACTGTATCTAAAATTCTGTATTTCAGTGTTTACACCCTATTGTTGTGATGTAGAATATAAAGTACAGTTTGTCTTATTGTCTGCGTACTATATAAAGGATTTTATTACTGTTGTTCTATTTATCTTCTAGTTAACCGCAATATAAATGTGTGAACATTAAGCCTGTCGTCAGTGGATGCTTAGATGATTAAATATTTGATAATCCTACAATTTTTTAGTCATAATCTCTTTCCAAGAATCGAATTTAAATCAAAATTATATTTCAAAGCTATTCACAATTTTAATATTGGTTACAAAGTAAAAATATTTTTTAAATCATCTTTATACTCGTAATAAAGGGTTCATTATTAATATTAATATAATTATGTAGATAAATATTTACTGCAATACAACGTGCTTTACTCTCTACAGCAATAATTTATCTCGTGATTTCAGCGGCTTTTTACAACACCACACGCCGAATTTATAAATACGCAGAGAGTGGGCTCATTTTGATAGTTCATTATGACTCAAATGAACCCAGCTCTGTCTACTTTTAATCAATTTACTACTAATTGAAAGCCAATTTCATTAATTAAGAATCATGTTTTTAAATGTCATATTTGTATGTTTTGTGTGGAATAAGTATCCTCGTGTATTATTCACTTCACACAGTAAACCATAATGAAAAACATGTATAAAAACATGTATAATTCATTACGTAATATTATTGTTAACTGGAAACATTCATAATAAATAGAAATTAAAACTGTGAGGGAGCAAAAAGTATCACAAGCTGAGTTGGTCACAATTTATACATTATGCTTGGAATATAATTAGCTAGGTTCCCTAGGCTTTCTAGGCTCCCTATTCCTTTTGTATCCTACAAAATTAAGGAAGACACCAAGTCTCCTATAGAAAGAAGATCGCTGGATTTTGCCGCTAATTTAATCCCAATTTCCCGACAATAATCATCTTTGGCAAAGAGAGATCTCCAGCCCGGCAAGAGATGCCTAGGGAGCAGCTCAACTCCGTCTGACTCACCTATCAGAACTAATATATATACGAGGGGTACAAAAATATTTAATAGCGTGATTCAGGCTTCTTGGCGTCACCATATTGTGACGAGTGTTCGATGTCGCCACATATCTACGATGGTAGGTTTTTTTACCTCATTAAATCACATATTGACATTCCATCCTATTCTATCAATCAAACGCGAATTTAATTCGAAGAACAATTAAAGATTTCCCACGTACTTCTTCACAACCAAGCGTTAAAAGGATTAACGATGGTTAATTAATGTGATCTACGATTTTCGGATCTTTATTCTCTTCGGTTGGATATTATATAAGTTAAGAAAGTACAGTCAGCGTCATATAGTACGTAGCAGTCATGATTACCAAATACTTGGAAACATTCATTATGACCATTAAGAACGGCTCAACCAAAGCGATCCAATTGTTCAGACCATCTACCGTGTACAAATATATCGGAGCACTCACAACACCGAATACTTGATAACACCCAAGTCGGCATTAATACCGTGACAACCACAACGCCACTGGTTGCCTAACAGCCAAAGTGTTCAAAAGTATGAAGCAACCAAAGTATTCAAAAATATGTAGCACCCAAGTAGCCAAAATTATAGCAACACATAATAAAAATGGACTTTAAATGACATGCGATAAAGTTCATTGTGCATCATTTCTTCCGATAAGTAAATTGATAATTCAATGTCAAGTGCAAGTCATGTATGTCAAATGAAGTGGTGCTTCAATGCTTGCTTTGATATATTTAATACAAAAGCCATCACATCCATAGAGATATTACAATAGAGTGGGTGAGCCATACCCATACATTGCAATCGCCCCCGGTTAGAAAGAGAAACAACGATAACGGTAATTACCTATCTCTCTCCAATCTCGATGATCCAGAAAGAGAAAGGTGATTACTAAAGATTTCGTCTCTTTTTATCCAAAAGACGCTCTGAAGCCTGGCTTCTGCCCTCTATTGTAATATCTCTATGATCACATCGGATACAGTTATGCATCAATAGATATTATTTCAAACTTGCCTTAGTATTAAACTTGACATTGATTTGAATTATAGATATTGACATACAATGATAGATAATAGAACGACATGCCAATAACATTAGTTTTAGTTTATTGTAGTTTATTTTTCTAATGTTCCATATTTTTGAACGCTTTGAATGCTTGGATACCATTGACGAGATGACTGTAACTATGTTTATGGTGTTATGACTGACCCGATGTATATGACATTTTAAACGTCTCGGCCATTTGAGCGACTATATTGTTGTCAACAATAAGGAAACTTTGCTTGTACCGATATTATCGACTTTTTGGTTGCGTCTATTTATTTGAATACCCTGAGTGTCTCTAACTATTTGACGCTGACTGTACATACATACTTAACTTAACCTTAACAGATTTTGTCAAACCTTGCGAAAGTTTTAAAGTAAGTGAAAAGCTGAAGAGCACGGTTTAAAACTTTTAAAGTTGATGTGTAACTAAAGGGTGTAAAATAACCAAGTTGGTCTCTACTAACTTGAATAAGTCATAATATGATCTAACTCCATTTACCAAATATTTTTTAAAACTGAGATAGGTACTTTAGAACTTTCATTTTTATACAACATAAAATAAAATGTTTATAAATTATCTAGAATATAGAACACCACGATGTCCCAGTATCGATGGAGGGTTTAGTAACCGAGCCAAGTGGCGTTAGTTTTTATGCCGCTCGAAGGCGTCCATGGCTTAATAATGGACGCAAGCCGGCGGGCTACGAGCGCTTCTTATGAGCGAAGGAACTCTCCAGTTATTAGGAATTAGTAGTTATAACAATTGCACTTATAGATAACAATTGCAATTATAGATAACAATTGCATACACTATAATAATGACGAACATTATGAAATCCCTATTTGAATCAAATATCTGAGATAATTACTTTTGTTATTTCAGCTATGCCGTATGCTCTAAATCTAAATATTAAAAATAACAGTGAAAAGAAAAATACGGTCATAGGTGTAAATATGGTCATATGGTTAACGTGTCTATGTATTTATCTTTTCGGAATAGCCCGATTGGTTTCAGACAGATGCCTATTTCCGTGGTCCAGAGCTCCCTTATGTTACAAGCGTACCCGTAAAATTTAGTCAGACTCTCACGAATGATTTTATTATCATGAATAATACCGACGTACCACCATATAAAATTAATGATTGCACCTAATATAGATTCTAGATTTTACAACAAGCCCCAGCCTTACATTTCAACAGTTATATTGTGTTGATAACATTCATGTTTCGAACATTAAAAAGCCTTAAATGGCCCATTCCGTTATCTCAACCGTTGTTATGTTGTATGTATCCCGAAGGGTTAAGTCAATAAGGAGTTAAAATATATCTTGAATTACTTGATGTTACCTAAATGAAATTGTAAATTAGAATAAGGTGGTACTTATACTAACGATGTTATCGATCTCGTAATCGAAATTATTAGATATCTCAAATAGTTGTTATTCTACAACAATAATAATCAAACTCAATAAAAATCCTACTTCCTACTAATATTATAAATGCGAAAGTTTGTAAGGATGTATGTGTGTGTGTGTGTTTGTTGCTCTTTCACGCGAAAACTACTGAACGGATTTTCATGAAACTTTGCAGTAATATAGCTTAGACATC
The DNA here is from genome assembly GCA_905404135.1 of Hesperia comma. Taxonomy (NCBI): domain Eukaryota; kingdom Metazoa; phylum Arthropoda; class Insecta; order Lepidoptera; family Hesperiidae; genus Hesperia; species Hesperia comma. The sequence continues at coordinate 3,596,779 of FR990021.1, read as the reverse complement.
GGAATAACATAATTTGTTAAAATTTATAGAGATTTTTGAAGGGACTGGTTTCCCGAAGCGAAGCGAGGGCGGATTTACTAGTATTCAAATAATTTCAGATCCTCGGCCTTGTTTCCAAAAGGTCAGATTGACTTGCACTTGTATCAAACTGTACCTACTTACTTACTTACTTACGTAGGTAATATCTTTAGGAAAAAATAAAACTTTAGCCCTCTTTTTACATCTTAATAACATTTCCTAACAACAAGCTCATAGCACTTCTTTAAAGTTAGTATATCCACCGACCACCGACACGCCGACGAGAATCTTGTTGAATATTTTATACAAATTTATTTGCCACAACTTCTAAACAGGTTCTTAAAAGTACACAAAATAAAAAATAAATATAAAATTTTTGAGAATACAAATTCGCATTACATAAAGATAACTTTATTATCTTATTGAAATCTTCTTCATCAAGTTATTTTACGTGACCGTAATCTACGTCACCCAGAATTTTTAGATATTAAAATATGTACAGATTTAAGTAAGAAAGCTTATGTAACTTAGGTACTGCATTAGCATAATTTTTAACGTCAGCCACTCTGTTTATTCAACTACTGTCTTCCGCCCGCAGGCTTCGCCCGCGTATAATTCGTTTAAAATTCAACCCCCTATTTCACCCCCTTTGGGATAGAATTTCCGAAAATCCTCTCTTAGTGCTCCCCTACATTCCCCAATGAACATACATGCCAAAGTTTTTCCGTTCAGTAATTTCGGCTGTGCGTTGTCTGTCAGTCAGTCAATCACTGAGTAACGCAAGAGTTTTATATAATTATGTACTAACTATTATTCCAGAACTTGATTTATTATCTAAATTGTTTATTATTTTGGCAATTTCAAATGGTGCAAGGTTTAAATTTATCTAAAATTAAATTTTTTGACTTGTGATGTTTAAATGAGTACTTATTGAAATTGTGGTAGTGGATATTGTTGGCTAGAATTGACCCAATGGTTGAAAAGAAGTTATTAAAAGTGTCACATATTTTTGTGCAGTCAGTAATGGTTTCAGTATTTATTATTAGTTTAGTGGGGATACTAAAGTTCACAGATTTATTATTTGCTAGGCTTGATATCAAATTCCACATCTTTTTAGGCTTTCTTTTGCAGTTTTCAAAAGCATTAAGGTAATATTGAATTCACATTCATTTCACAAGAATACATAAGACAACTTTTAAATTATACCTACTACTACTACTTACCATAATTTTATTATGGACTAAAACGTCAATACACGAAATATAAAGTGCAAATAAATTTTCCGTTTACTGGACCAATATTAATCCTTGTCCCAATCCAAGCAATTAAGTCCACAATACAATACACTCGTACGTAATACGTACCTACGAGTAAATACTCGTATCGTACCGAAATGCGCTATTCATTGTCACTTAAATACACATTTGCACAAAAGATATCAAATAACAGCTTTCTGTTATTTATTGATGTGACCGAACTCTTTTTGAACAGATTTTGTCGATTTTTAATCGACCTCAAAAAAGGGTCTCAATTCCTATGTATTTTTTATTTGTTACTGTCATCGATGGTACAGTGCGCCCAACTTATCTCTGAAATGGCAAAAATCAAAAAGTTATAAGTATAGTAAACCCAACTTAAGATTGAAACGAAAGAGGCGCTGTCGGACGCATTTGACATTCATTTGACCAATCATTGCACACTAGTAACTGACAGATGAATGACCACAACGTACTTATGAATGACTTTTCGTTAGTTCCAATTTTTGCCATTTCAGAGATAAGTTGGGCGCACTGTACGTTGCTTGTGGTCATTCATCTGTCAGTTACTAGTGTGCAATGATTGGTCAAATGAATTTCAAATGCGTCCGACAGCGCCTCTTTCGTTTCAATCTTACAGTCCGCCCAACTTAACTCTGAAATGGCAAAAATTGGAACTAACGAAAAGTCATTCATAAGTACGTTGTGGTCATTCATCTGTCAGTTACTAGTGTGCAATGATTGGTCAAATGAATGTCAAATGCGTCCGACAGCGCCTCTTTCGTTTCAATCTTAAGTTGGGTTTACTATAACTGTTTAACTATGTATTTATTGGGTAAACCTATTTTGATAATACTTTTTTATTTTAAAATAGTGCATGTCAAATGGTGTCATTTGGGCGACATCTGCCAAGATTTTTTTGAACTGAGATAATACCTACTTGTTGAGGTCGAATTTTTTGTACAAAGTTATTAAGTAAATATGTCTAATACTATTTTGATCAAGTGGGGGATACAAAACTTTCTCATAGACGATACACAGAACTACCTACCATTGATTTATAATGTAAATACTCGGGCACAAAATTTTACCTTTGACACTGGGAACTGGAAACTACATTTAAAACTTCCGCTGAGTTCATTTGCATCTTCGTGGTACTAAGACTACTAAGTGATGTAAATAATAGACTAAAACGTGAGAGCTTTCAATAAATGCTTTAGAAACGGTTCATTCATAAATATCATTGTTTTAAATTTTGTCTATTAAAAATTCCACGAAATTTCAATTGTATCGGTCATAATATACGTTAGTGTAAATAATAGTTAGTACTTACATAAAAATAACAGTATTTTTTAATAAAATTGAGTGTTATAGTGCCTGCATCTTTACCTGTCTTTCTGTTTATCCGCGTTAATCTCTGGAATGGCTGAACCGATTTTAGTAGAAACTCCACTAATAAGTGATAGAAGAAGATATAGGGCAACAAAAGAGCTACTTATTCTCCTGGGATTCGGAATGATTCGAGATTTACGCTGGAGAAACTCCCACCCAAGGACGCAGACATAGCTAGTTCTCAATGAAATTAATTTTTACTTGTGTATATCTAATAGCACAATAATTTGTTCACGGTATAGGTTCTTTTCTTGGTATAGATAATTAAAATCCTTGTAGATCACTTTACTTTCATTGTTAGTGGGTACTTTATTCATATTGTAATTTGGCGCCAAGAAGTAAATAAGTCTGTCGGTGACAATACTTGTTCGGAAATTAACTCCAGTCCTCAAGGTCCTCTTATATAACAAGGGCGATATCGTTCATGGAATTGTTTTATTAGGTATTTAATACAAATTTACCCGCCCTTGTTTCGCTTCCGCAAACATGTCTCTTTAGTACCCATATTCGAAAATTTTTCTGCGTGATTCTTAATTTAGGTACATAGGTATTTTTATAGATAATAATTATTATGCTCGCGACTCGCGATAGAATATAGAAAAGCGAGAGCTATCACGTTGACATTTGTTATCAAAAGGGAAACGATTCGACGTAAGTATTTTATCGTTAAACTAAAATTAAATAAAAATATTCGAGAAGAATATTTATTTTTCCAAATAACATATTAGGTATTAAGACATCTGTTTTACAGATATGTAATAAAATGTACTTATTATTAATATCAAAGTATGGTTTTTGCAGGTGTGGACAAAAAATTACGGCATTTAAGTAATAATTAGGTGTAGCCAAGTTAAAAGGAAAGCTACCAAACCTAGATTGGCTTAGTAAGTTAACAAGTAATAGCCTACCAACCAACTTACGGTATATTGCGCACGGCCCCACACGAATTAGTTCGGCTCTTTATTTGATAGTTGGAACTTAAGGCGTAATAGCTTAATGGTTAAGATTCCGACCTCTTACTCGGGTGATTCGGGTTCAAACTCCACTACGCAGCATTAATTATTACTTGCATTAATTAATTATGGAAAACATCGTTAGAAGACTTCCGCGTCTGAGAGTCCTCCATAATGTTCTCAAAGGTGTGCGGAGTCTGCCAATACGCACTTGGCCAGCGTGGTAATAAAAACCTGTACATTGTGGTAATAAAAACATGTACACCTCAAGTTTCGAGTAAAGACTCGTGTCCAGCAATGGGACTGAACGGGAGTCCAACCCTTGTGTCTGATTTTTTAAAGTCACCGGTACGACTCCGACAAAGCTTTAACAACTGCTATCAAACAATGACAACCGCGAGCGAGGAATCGCTCAAAAAAGTTTGCTACTAGTGGTCATCCATCTACTGATAGCACCCGCTCTTAATTCGATCGATCACTTCGACAAAACAAACTGCTCTATTTCAGTAAAACATAGGAGTACCTATACGCTATTGGTTTAAGCCACTTCCAACCTACTCGTAAATATCGGCCGGAAATTAATGAACCCCTTCCCCCGGGGTCCGATTACCGGTGGAATGCGACACTAATGGCAGCCTCGCTAACTTACATCGTCATTTTGGCGACGATTTAACATTTTATTTTGTAAAGAATACACACAACGTTGTAATTTTACATCGGATTGTAAGTGGCTTTAACAGGTAAACCCTGCATATTGGTTTGAGCCAAGCGATTAAAATAAAACAAGTTATTTATTTAAAAATTTGTAATTAAGTAAGTTACTAGAATCCTAAATGCCAAAAGCTTAATTTAAGATACAACATTGAACGTGGCTCGAAATCCCCAGTCTCATCTCAAGGAACAGCGGCTAATTACTGGATTGTACTCATAAATAACAATAACGGAAACCGGAGGTCAGATAGACGTTGGAGTTTCCCGGACCACAGTAAATTTTACTGCAATAGAGGAAATAATTATGACTCGGTACTCGCCACAACAAAACAACTGAAGAGCTCCATTGCGTTTTTACGCTAATATTACAAAGAAGAACGATTTGTTTGTCTGTAACGAATAAACTCGAAAACTACTGGACCAATTTCAAAAGTCCTTTCACTGTTAGAATGCTTCCTTATTTCTGAGTAACATACTTTTATGCTCGTTGCTAGTTATTATTATAGTTTGTAATTGACCGACTTCAAAAAAGGAGAGCTTCTCGATTGAACTGTATTTTTTATGTATGTAAGTAGGTATGTGTTACCTTATAACTTTTTACCGTCTGTATTTTTAGCGTACAATAGGTCTATGCTTTTTACCTAACATAGGTTAAAAGCATAGACCTATTGTACGCTGATAAATTTGCCAACATTGACTTATCCCGATAACTACATGACCTAATTAAGAAGTTGTTTGACCGAGGGTTAAGTAATTTATTAGTGGATGAGGTCACCTAGTACAGATGTCTGATTTTCCTCCTCTTATAAAAAATAGAGCTATTTTATTTCAAATTCGGCCTTTCGTTTTCAAGACCATAGTTTCGAAGCAAGCATTACTGAATGTCTGTAGATATTATACATATAAAGTAATGTAAAAATTATAAAAATAATATAATAACTGTTCCATTTAGCAATAGGAATAATTAATCGATGGTGCTTCATGAGAAGACTGAAGAGCCTCGTTCAGCATCTCCAAGTAAAGCGGTGATAAATTAATTCCCAAGTAACGTAGGTACTATCAAGTTAATCCTAATCGGCAGAATATGAGACAAGTTACGGGTCAGATTATCTATGTAGTGCTACACGAACATCGTGAAATTCATACGGGGAATTAGGTACCTACCTACGGTTAACTTTAATTAACGATTAGCCTATCTATTTGTTACTTTCCTTGAAGGTGGTGAAAGAGGCCATTACTAATACGCGCGTTCACTTTTTTATAATGGTGGTAGGTATGTATTGAACTGTTCGATATTAATTTTCAAAAGTGGTGTTGTGTGGCAGCGCCATTAGAAATTAATTTTTTTTTATAGATGATAATGGGATATGGGTACAGCGCTATCTCGTGGCGTGAATGAGAAATGCAGCGAAAACCTACACAAATAGATGGCGTTATGTACTCTGTTAATTTCTGATCCATAGACTTGTGTCTACAGACATAAAAAAAATAAACGGACCTATAAACTTATAACTTATTAACAAACTAACCAACTAATATTCTAACACCATCTACTAACTGGACTAACCATCCTAGTCCCTTTGAGTCTAGTTCTAGGTCGGTCACAGTTGTTATGGGCGGCAGGGGAAGGGTGGTACTGCATGCTCGTTTGCTATCTTAATTCCATAAAAAAAAAAAAAAAAAAAAAAAAGTAGGTGACAGACGTCCGAGTAAGCGTACTTGTGGCTCGACGACCTTTTTCACCCGAGAGTACGCGTACTTTAAACTTGCCGAGCCAAATCACTGGCGATTCAACTGTTTTTAAAAATTAACTCGTAGCTCGTCACGGCTCGTACGTGTGTCAGCACTGCGAAACGCGAGCCAGGTCAAAATTAGTGATTTTCGACTTATTCGCATGAACTGCTAACGCAATTTTCGATATAATCTTTTGAAAAATTAGAGACAATGATTATAAGCAAAAAAATATGAAGTCATTAAAATTATAAGTAAGATTAAAAGAGGTGCTCCTATTGATAAACATCAAAAAACATATATTAATTACTCAGTGCTTTATTTACACTCTTCGGTTTCGTCTTTTTTTATTAGATTAGTTTAGATAATTATAATTATAAGTTTTAAGTAACAGAGCGTGTCGCTTCACGCGCTGGTTCGTTTCCAAATTTAAAAGTGTGCACGGACCTTTGCGTTCATCTTCCTTTCCATAGAGTCTTTTCACAGATAAAATATTATACGTGAAATACGCAAGTGCAAGCGACACAGAGTATAGACAGAGGCACGTAGTCACAAAAAAATACAATAAAATCCAATATGGCTGACTATTGCAAAAGGGGATGTTTGCGGTTATTTTACCTCAAATCCTGTTTACTTTAGCGCCTTTTATTTATTTACGAATAAAGGTACATTGTCTTACAGTATGTAATGTAAGTCAGTGTACATAAAATAACTTTTGCGTGAGTATCAACTTTGAAACCGCTTTTTATTTCCGATCGTCTATCCTTGACCGATCTATTTATTCTGGTATTTATATTTTATTTATGTTAAATACGTTATTTTCCTTACAGGTTTACTGAAGATGCCATTAAATTCTGTAGCAGAAACGACACAAGGAGTTAGGAAACCAAAATTTTCGCTATCCTTGAATAGAAATAATGCAAAAGTTATAAGCAAGGAATGCCGGAATACTAATAATTCAAACAACGTTAAGGAATCAGAGGACTCCAGTACCAATAAGGAGAACAGGCCTGCAAATAAAAGACCTTTATCGAATACTTATTTGAACACGTTGAATGCCGCAAAAAAATTGAAACCCCTGACGATACCACTGTCATCCGTAGGTAGGTATGCATAATTTATGTACTTATTGCTTCGGACTGTTAAACTAAAAATTCTGAAATTTGTAGCTCATATATCGCTTTATTGATGTTCTCGTTATTAGATGAAATGTACCGGGTACAGATTGTAGTAAGAACAAATACTCCCGACATTGCTATTTATATCGAATATGAACATCGTAAGTTGTGGAACTGTAGTTGTGTAACGTGATTGTATCGTTATTATATAAAAAGTAGCGTAAGTACAAACAATAACAACGATTTTACTCGTTTTAGTCCAATGTGGTAATTTATGTAATGTCTCATTAGTTATTATAATGCATGAATGAGAGTCTTCATGTGGCTGTATGCAGGAATCGTTTATGTGGCTTATAGTGTTGATTATACTTTACACCAGACTATACTGGCTGTCAATTCGGTTAAAGTTTAGTATCCGGTAGCAGGGGGGGAGGGGGGAGAGTGGGGGTGGGGGGTAGGGGCTTCGATGCTGATTACAACGATACCACTCGCAGCTCTCGGCGACGCACCGTTTTCGAGAAAATTGAGAAAAACTATTCTAACCTCAAAGTACCAAATACGCCATATTAACCCGAAAAAATTTGCTTGAACTGTCAAAAACCTTATGAGCTGCCTGCTCTAATACCCCTAATTCGTGAGTTGTTTCACATATTAGGCCTATTTCACTGTTTCCGACGGAACCCCGCTTCGCGGGGTTCCTTTTTTCCGCGTGAATAATTACAGCTAACCTTAACCTAACCCATCTGTGTATTTTTTATGCATCTGTCCACCAGTTTGTTTGTCATATTAGGCCTCTGTCACTATTGTCGATGGAACCCCGTTCCGGGGGTTCCTATTTTCCACATAAATAATTACAGGTAACCTTAACCTGACCCATCTATGTATTTTCTATGCATCTGTCCACCATTTTGTTTGTCATATTAGGCCTCTGTCACTATTGTCGACGGAACCCCGCTTCGCGGGGTTCCTTTTTTTCGCGTAAATAATTACAGCTAACCTTAACCTAACCCATCTGTCCACCAGTTTAGATGTATGTTATTTTTTACTGGCGGGGGGCTTCGCCCCCCGAGCCCCCCTATCGGGGGGCCTGCGGCCCCCCCGTCCCCCCGCTTCTCCGTCCTTGTCCACCCGCTTTTTGAAGTTGGGTTCTTAAAATGAAATAATAATTATTTATAAAGTTTTTGACAGTTCAAGCAAATTTTTTCGGGTTAATATGGCGTATTTGGTACTTTGAGGTTAGAATAGTTTTTCTCAATTTTCTCGAAAACGGTGCATCGCCGAGAGCTGCGAGTGGTATCGTTGTAATCAGCATCGAAGCCCCTACCCCCCACCCCCACTCTCCCCCCTCCCCTCCTGCTACCGGATACTAAACCCAAGCCGTCAATTCAACTTTTGAACAATCAGTTAACTTACACAATAGTAGATAAAATAGTACAGCAAGTAAGCTTGTAAGCCTTTAGGTAATTAGTTAAATCACCACCAGTGTTGTGTATGACATATAAGTTGCATTACTATTTGAACAATCAGTTAACTTAGACGACAGTAGATAAAATAGTATGGCAAGTAAGCTTGTAAGCCATTAGACAACTATTTAAATCACTGCCTTGAATCTACTCAAATATCACTTTATTAACACTAGATCTATTAGAATTAAATTATAGTTGTTTTCAGCAGAGACCAGTAATTCAGAGTTGATTGTGCTTGATAAGCCACTGGGCAGCGCTGCCATGTTGAATGGCCATCACCAGTCTGAAAATGGAACGCAATACGCTGGAAGTGTACAGTGGAAGACACCTATTGCCACTCTGTCTAATCTTGGAAACACATGTTACTTAAACAGTGTTCTATATACTTTGCGGTGAGTTGTATGTTTTTTATATTGTGGTGAATATCAAAACATACTTGTTGGAAAAGAAGTACTTGAGATAAATTCAGTAGGTCATATTATATTGAACTAAACAGTAAAAATTAACCGTTTTAATAGAATTTCTAAGCTTTCATTGTTGCATTAGTGTTAAAGTTAAACATTCAATTTCAAAACCAAAAAATATTGGATTTGTTAGAAATACTTTGCAATTAATATAGCTGAAATTTAGATGTTTATGCCACATAGAGTCTTATGAAATATCAGTGAAATTGAAGAGCCAATTTACCTTATTAATACCTCTAAGACTTTTGCTGCTAATTACTTTAAATGACAAATTGTTGCTACTTAAAAATTTGTAAACTAATCATAGATATAAATATACTTTTGGAAAATTAAAAAGTTAGGTGGTGCAATTCTGTTTTTTCAGCATAATATAAATTATCAAGTTAATTAGTAACACGATTTTGTAATAAAAATTATCTTCCCAGGTATGCTCCAAGGTTCCTTCACAATTTGCATCATCTAGTATCAGATTTAGCGAGTGTAGAACAAAAGCTTGGTAGTATCCGATTGAAGAGCTCATCGCTTGGCCGGAGTGCAGCTGGCCTAGCCTCCTCTGGTACTAGGTCCTGGAGTAGTAAAGATTTACTGTCTTTGGGACAGTCTGACAATAATGCCGGCAAAAGTAAAATACAGGTGAGTTGTCTCCCTGCAATATATTAATTTGTACTAATGTTGTAAATAAGGAACTTTTATATGTTTGTAATAAAAACTACTGCATCATTTTCAAAAAGTAACCATTAGAAAGCTACATTGTCTTGTGAGCAATAAAGACTGTATTTATCATTGTGTATACCTTACCTTACCTTACTTACATTACTTAACCTTACCTACTTATGACGCATCCATGCAAAGACAGGGTGGCTTGCTAGTAATTTATAAGTTCTAAGCTTAAGTTCGCAACTTACATTAAAAAAAGCCATAGAATACATTTAGTGCAAAGATCAGTAACCACATTTGCAACATTTGTATGGGTTTGTATCCTGATACCTACTGCCAGAATCAGTGACTCATTGTGAGTCACAGGTGACTTACTGTTTCAAATAAGTCTTTACGTGATCTTATGGTAATATTTTGCTGTCTCAAATTGCTCCATATCATTATTTTAAACACCTGTCACTCATGATAAAGTTATCTGTGTTTTTATCTGTATAAATTTGTCATGAATCCAAGAATAACATACCGTAAAACGGGGTGAATAGAGATTGCGGGTTGAATAGAGACAAAACTGAAAACGTAATTCAATGCGTGATATTCAAAAGGAAACGTTATTAAAGTGTATATTATTAGAGTCTACAAATTAAAAAACAAAATATACCCTTTAGTAACGTTTCCTTTTGAATATCACGCATTGAATTACGTTTTCAGTTTTGTCTCTATTCAACCCGCAATCTCTATTCACCCCGTTTTACTGTACTTAAATTATGATTGCAATATAAATAATATACATATGGAAAGTACATAATATTATTTTAATTTAATCTCAGTTTACTGTACAGTTAATAATGTTATAGTAAACCCGCTCACCCATTCACATCAGGAAACTTGCACAGTATTACCACATGCGAAAATTGTTAGACATGATCTTTTACACTGACACATTATTTTTTAATTTAGAACTCATTGAAATAAAACAAAAAAAAATGGAGGCTTACTTCAGTACCTGCTGTAGTAATCTGCAACCAAATTGGTTAAGGCATTTCTGAGATCAGTGTGTATAAGGTCACAGATAAACAAAAAATCATAGTGTTGGATTCTAGAACTTTAATTGCGGCCCCTGATAAAAGTTTTTTTCCTAAATCATCCAAATATAAACAGCAATTGCATACATTTTATTATAATATGATGGGTATAAATGATATCAAATGCCTTATTGTATTGCTGACTAGTAACAACTATAATCTTATCTATTATTGGAACTGAATTGGCACATAGTGTAGTTCACCTGATGCTGCATGTTAAAGTTGAAGATATAGCCAATGTTATATCAACTAGGAAGTGATTGTGATAAATTTTATCATTGCAACAAGTATTTTACATGACTAAAGTACTGTCTTGTATATAAAGACACTTGATTTTATTGAGTGTACTGAAATTTCTTTCATGCTGTTATATGTTGAGAGAACATAAACAGCTGTATTCTAACATATTCTGTTAGCAACTTATACTTTTAAATACAGCAACTCATAAATTTTAACAGCTCGAAAATCTTTACCAATTGCACCAAAAAACTATTGTAAGACATAACAAAAGTATGCAAAGTACTTATAATAATGATTTAAAATGAGATAAACCTCATTACATTAAGAGACTAGCAAGTAACCCAGGAACTTCCATTCCACTGTCAGTTTCTTATCAGCTCATGCTACTGAACCATGAGAGAAAAATTAAAGGAAAAGGCTGATATGGAAAGCTATAAGGATCATCCCCTAACTAAACAAATGTTATTTTCAGATAGCAACAGAAAAACTTCACGAGACATATTTAAACCTGCGAGCGGCCGAGAGCAAGTGCATCAACAGCAACTCGGATTCAAACCCGGACCCCTTCCCGCCGGACGCTTTTCTTGCCGCTCTGAGAGAAGTCAACTCTACATTTGAAGGTATGTTTTTTTAAGATTACAATTTATCACTCAATAGTCTCAATACATGATAATATACTCTGCAATACAAACTTATCTGGTATTGATGATTTCTAAAGTTCGTTAGCACAATTACTTAGTAATGTTTTAGCTACTTATTGTTAGTTGATGTTCTATGCTGCAACCTAAACCCATTTAAAACTATTTAGAAATTGGGCTTGTAGCGAATAAAAGTGTCTTATAGCTCGGGCGCGTGGTTCTGAGCCTGGTCAATTTACATCAACCCTCAATTGTGACAGGCAACAGACAGCAAGACGCGCACGAGCTGCTAGTGTGTCTGCTGGACAACATCCGCGAGACGTGTCGGGCGCTCAGTGCGCGCGCCTCGCGCCTACAGCTACAGGAGAACGGGGATAGGTGAGGCCTACACTCCCACTGCTGGGCAATTTATTTTTATTTTTATAGGCCATCTTTTTGTTGCAGTATTCGCGATTTTGTTGTAGGAAATGTAGAAAGTTTGACGCATAAGTGGCATCTGTTGCGTAATACGTTCGGTTAAACAAGACTTCCTCTTTATTTCTTACTGACTTGGTAATGTAATTGGTAATTTCAAGCTTAATGAGAGGAAGCTGTATTTCAACTATGAGCTCTCCCTTAAACTCCAATATTAACTTAATTATTAATTTAAATTTAGTTCTTATAGGCAGATTAGTGTGTCTGTAGTTTTGAATGAATAGGTATATGAGCATCATTTTAATTTGTTTAGTGCTCTTATGTTATTATAAGTATAGTTATATTATATTGTATTATGATTAAAACATAATTTGTGACATCGACGCGTATTTTATAGCTTACGTGCAACAATTAATATAAATAGTGCAATTTTCAAGATGACTTAAAAAAACAAGAGGTGTTGACCATTTGACGCTAGGAGACTATTTACACAAAAAATCTTAGTCAATACTTGACATGTCTTACATTAGTTCAACATTGCAACTCTTACAAAACAGAATACGGGCCACAATCCACCATACTAAATAGGGTAGATTATATTTTTCATAATCATTGCAACTAATTATTAACCATTACAGCAACGGCCTGGGCCGGCAGCCGAGCATAGATGCCGAGGGCGGCAAGCAGACGCTGGGCAACTTCCGCAAGTCGTGGAAGAAGCGCAAGGAGGTGAAGGCGAGCGAGAAGCGCAGCTCGCCCACCGAGGAGCGCGCGCCGTCGCCCGACCCCGAGCGGGACGAGCGCGCGCGCCCCGGCTGGGACTTTGTGGCTGATGACTTTGAAGGTAGGCCGGGTGTGACGTCACATGTTTGATTGATAACAGGCAGGGTTGTTTTAGAAGTAAAAGATTGTATTGAATCGAGATTGAGTAGGCTGTTACTGAATTAGTAAGGCGAGTGAGAAGCGCAGCTCGCCCACCGAGGAGCGCGCGCCGTCGCCCGACCCCGAGCGGGACGAGCGCGCGCGCCCCGGCTGGGACTTTGTGGCGGATGACTTTGAAGGTAGGCCGGGTGTGACGTCACATGTTTGATTGATAACAGGCAGGGTTGTTTTAGAAGTAAACGATTGTATTGAATCGAGATTGAGTAGGCTGTTACTGAATTAGTAAGGCGAGTGAGAAGCGCAGCTCGCCCACCGAGGAGCGCGCGCCGTCGCCCGACCCCGAGCGGGACGAGCGCGCGCGCCCCGGCTGGGACTTTGTGGCTGATGACTTTGAAGGTAGGCCGGGTGTGATGTCAGAGGTGTGATAGAATGCAGGGTTGGTTTAGAAGTAACCGATTGTATTGAATCCAGATTGAGTAGGCTGTTACTGAATTAGTAAGGCGAGCGAGAAGCGCAGCTCGCCCACCGAGGAGCGCGCGCCGTCGCCCGACCCCGAGCGGGACGAGCGCGCGCGCCCCGGCTGGGACTTTGTGGCTGATGACTTTGACGGTAGGCCGGGTGTGACGTCGTTATAAATTAGCAGAATCGGGGAGATGGACTCAACTTTAACGTTGAAACAACTATGCTGTTAACACTATAATCTCTGTACCCTCAGGCACGATGGTGGTCCGCACGATGTGCCTGGAGTGCGAGACGGTGACGGAGAAGGCGCAGGCGGTGTGGGAGCTGTGCGTGCCCGTGGGCGACGAGGACGCCGCCGACGAGCCCTTCCGCGCCGCCTGTCTGTCCAGCGAATATCTGCGGGACCAGAACAAGGTATGGTACCCTGCTGCTGAGTAAGGTAGTGTGGCGACACCGCACACACGTCACACGGTGACGTCACCGAAGCCTGAATCGCGCTATCGAAGAATTGTCGATCGCCGGCATATATACCACGCCTCGAGTACATTCACTCGGGGCCCGGCCGCCCCCCAGGCATGTCGTCTCGCCTGGCGGGAGATCTCCCTTTGCCAAATTGGTGACTTCCGGACAAGAACACGTCCCCTCTGGTACCGGTAGCGGTTCAGGCCTCACCTCCCACCTCACCTCACCGCTCACACCCGACGGACACTGCAGCGCGTCTCCCCGACACTCAGCCAAGCTCGCCGGGTTCATCGCAGCGTATGGTGTTCCGCTTCCTGAGCCCGTGCCGGCTGCCCCTACGACGACTCCACGGACGGCTGGAGTGCACCACTCGCCCTCCGCATCTGTCGTCTCGCCCTCCCATCCCGACTCACCGCGGATAGAGGGAATCTTCGGGGCAAAAACATCAACGGGTCACCAACGTCGAAGAGCATGGGCTGCAACATCGGATCGACCTCCGGTCTGAGCAGGGGGGTGATGTGGCGACACCGCACACACGTCACACGGTGACGTCACCGAAGCCTGAATCGCGCTATCGAAGAATTGTCGATCGCCGGCATATATACCACGCCTCGAGTAGGAGTACATTCACTCGGGGCCCGGCCGCCCCCCAGGCATGTCGTCTCGCCTGGCGGGAGATCTCCCTTTGCCAAAGTAGGCTGTTGGTGCTGTTACCCTACTGCTGAGGGTAAGATGCTCTCAATGTACACTCTTGGGCCTTGGGGACTTGTGCCCTGCTACTGAATAAGCCAAGGTGCTGTCCAGGTTCATTTGAGCATTGGGAAACTGTGGAGTTTTTGTTTAATTTAACACTGAGCACACTACAACTTGACAACTGATCAACTTAAAAGAAAGCATTCAATTATGATCTTTATGTTTTGGTACTTACTGTTGTATACTTGAAAGACTTACAGCTCGCCACATACTTCTGATCAACTCCAAACCAATAATAAATTAATAATAGCCATGACATGATCTGTTGGTTTGTTTCTGGGTTGTTATGTATGCGCAGTCCTTTATTGTTTTATATGGTCGGTTTTATTAACAATACATTTTTTTAAACGGTTTGATGTGTTTTATATCTCAACTCTACACAAGTGACATACAAAACACATGCTATACAAAACGATGACGTCATCCTCCCAGTACTGGTGCGAGCGCTGTCTCCGCCACAACGAGGCGCGGCGCAGCGTGGCGTACTCTCGCCTGCCGCGGCTGCTGGTCCTGCAGCTGAAGCGGTTCAGCGGCGGTATGGAGAAGATCACCCGGCACGCGCCCACGCCGCTGCTCATGCCGTGCTTCTGCGAGCCGTGCGCAAGAAGACCGGCGGAACATGCGCCGGAGCATCGGTGAGTGGTAGTGGTGGTCGGAAGTGTATGTCAAGAATACATTTATGTAATATTGGTGTCCTCCATTGTATAAATGTTTAGGTTAGAAATAGACAGGCCTGGCCTAGAAAACCTGATAATAAATGCTTATCGCCACTAATGAGTGGCATGGGTGGTATTCTAGAATTGTGGTAGATAGCCAAGCCATAGGATAGGTAGCCAAGTAGATAAAAATATAATCTATCTTCATGTTCAGTTTTTTTATGTATTTACTGAAATTCCAGATACATCTTGTGGGCGGTGATAATGCACTTGGGGCAGACGTTGACGGGCGGTCACTACGTGGCATACGCGCGCGACAGTTCGGCGGGCGACGCCAAGTGCTCGCGCGAGGGCAGCGGGGACGCCGCCGCCACCAACTCCAGCTCCAGCTTCATGAGAACCCTCTTCAACCGCCCCCGGCCCCTGCCAGTCGGATGCGCGGCCAGAGAATGCTGCGTCCCCCGGGTACCCCCCGACACCTGCTGGCTCGCCTGCGACGACGACCTCGTCAAACCCATCAGCAACGAAGAATTCGAAGACCTCCTCTCCGCCGAACCCAAGATGAGGTCCGCCGCCACCCCCTACCTACTCTTCTACGTCAAGAGCGAAGGCTAGTCCGTGTTGTGACCAGTGATGTTGTGCTAACAGTGGCTCCAGTGTGTTGTCGTAACGTTCTGTCACATTACTAGTAGCGGTACCAGTAACACAAGCCGTATCGGAATGGTTGTGTTGTATGTTTACATTTTGTTATTCAGAAGCTTAAAAGACAACTTGAGACCGAGGCGTAGGCCTGACGTGATATTACGAATGTAGAAAAATATATACTAGGATAATCCAGAAATCAATCCCGAGATATATTGTATAGTATAAATATGGTAATGTAATGGAATTTCGCGCTATTTTCACTGTTACACTCTGACAATATAAACGTAAAAAAAGTAAATTTTTTACTATATAATTTTCTAAGAATATACCTTTCAGTGTACCATTTTTTGACTATTGTAAGTGTATGTTCATATTAACCAATGTTATTTGCATGAAATATATATAGAAAAGTGTGTATTTGTGCTGTGACAAGAATGGCCTAAATAAAAGTATATGGTTTGTTTGTTGAATGTTTAACGAAGAAAATAAAACTTCCTAAATCAAAATTTATGTAGCACAGTTACCTTGGTCACGATATAATTAGCGCGTTCCATGTTATCGCCTTAATTATCTTGAATAACTATTTTATATAAGAAATGATAGTTCAAAGATAGAACAATATTTAAAAATATAAAATTAATTATACTTATAAATGCAGTATTACCACGAATTTGTAAAGTGCACTTTGCGGTAGAAAATCCTGTAAACTAGGGAGAATGACATCAACTATTTATAATGGTTTCTTCCAAATAGATCGAAATATTTATTAATTAGAATTTGTATAGACGTATGTAACATTTTGTCTTAGGCCACAAATTCCGGGGTAGTACTGTTCTGTTTAGACAGCAGAAACTTTTATCTTTGCTGTCTTAGGTTTTGGGCCATTGCAAATGCGGAAAGCTTTGTCAAATTAACACACCATGTTTCTGTAAGGCTAGTCTTTCATAGGAACAGGTGCCTATAATGATATTGCATACATATATTTCAATTAATTTTTTAAAATTGTTCACCAATTGTGGTTTGGTTTTGTTTAGATACTGTGAATTTTCTGTTTTTAATATAAAGCTACTAGGTATATGAAGTTTTAAATGATCGCGTACTGATAAAAACGTACTCAAGAACTCAAATCAAAAAATTTATAAAATTTTGGCGTAACTATTTAGCACAAAATTTTGGCTCCATGTGTACACAGCCTTATGTACATTACACCACCATCCAATGCAATGATGATCCCTTTATAGTGATCCTTTTATCTGATATTCATGAGATACATTTACTACTCACCTTCAGCACTTGCTATGGTCCATCGCCTA
Organism: Hesperia comma; assembly: GCA_905404135.1. Lineage (NCBI taxonomy): Eukaryota > Metazoa > Arthropoda > Insecta > Lepidoptera > Hesperiidae > Hesperia > Hesperia comma. Next base: position 3,579,466 of record FR990021.1, on the reverse strand, counting down.
ATATTCACTGAAAATGATTTAATAAAAACCAATGTTATTGAATGTAAGTGTTGTAGTGTATTAAAACCCGTTAATGTGTATATTTTTACGCACTTTTCTAATAGATGAATCACGTTAACACAAGTTTCTACAGATTTTCTCAATAGGACCAATGTATTGTTACTTTTTACAAGCTTTTATTTAACTTGCCTTAATAGATATAGTATGTGTGAGTCAAATATTGCAAGCTGATTTAGGAATACAGAGATGAAATTTTACTTGTAGCTTTATTTTTGATTACAAACGATTTTTGTCATAAATATGACCTGATAAAGCTCAGGATTGCCTCCAGACGAGAGAGCATCTCTACGATTAACATCACAGACATGAATTTAATATTTGCATTCAGTGAAAACAGCTTGATTTTCGAAATATTTTTAAATGGTCAAGTTGTTATTGTGTTCTTATTTTAACGCACACGCGCTAGTTATTTTATATGAATTAGCAGACAAGACTAAAGGTCATGATTGTTGCTTGCTACGACATACGACTGCTTTTCTGTACAATTTTAATATTATATTTACACTTAGAACTTGCCGTATCAACGACGCCTTTTCAATCGACCTATATTTTTCTACTGTAAGTAGGCATTGGGACTCTCAATAAATAGTATACAATAAATTAGTAATATGCCTGTTATGTTGGTTTTTTTGCTAAGTTTTTTATAAAGGTACACAAAGTCGTAAGTATAATTTGCGATAAATATACAATGTTTTTCTTGCTGCATACTTATTGCATGAAACAAATATTGTGGTGATATTCTGATTAGTAATAACTTGAATATGTTTTTTTATAAAGTGATTATTAGTGATTTATGTAACTGATAATCAATTAATATACTATGCAATTTTGATTATAAAGAAATAATTACTTGATTGTTAGGTGTTAATTTTTAATAAAGCATGATTTCTTTTTCGATGTTTTTTTTAAGTTAGCGGAAAATAGTAATATAATAAATTCGGGTTTAATTCAAATAAATCATTCGAGTTATTAATTATTATTATAATCCATTAGCTAACGTCAGTTTACTGCACTGAATTAAAAATCTTTATTTTTCAAAGCAGTTTATCAAAATTACCCTTTGCGTTGAATGATTCTTTATTTGAAGAATTGCCACATAAAAATGTATAGGAATAATTGGATATCACCACTGTTTTTTCTAAAAGTATACAGTCAGTATTACATTGTATGTTTTTCAGACAAGTTGTATTGAAATGACCATACCAGCTACTTAAGTAAGTAAAAGATAAAAGATGAATGTGCTGTAATTGTTGAACATAAATTTCAAGCAATTGCTTTTGTATGTGTAAATTTATTGCGTATGCCATTCCAAAACCTTAAAAAGGTTAAATTCTTGTCAGTAGATATACGAGTTTATTTTAATATTTCACAATGTTATACTTTTTTCAATGTAAATTGGATTTGGAAAAATAAAATCGTAATTTCAGTACATATTTGTTATTCATTTACCCTTTGCTGCCGCAGATGCAGTATGCATTGATATTTATTTTTTCGATAATTTCATTAATTTATTAAATAAAACTTTTAACACCGACGAAGTCCGCGATTTGCGGACCGCGAATCATTTTGGATTAGAAAAAAAAATGCAATGTTCCCTTGAAACGTGAGTTCTGTAGAAAGCTTTCACTGAATACACTCACTATAAAAAGAACTTCATTCTTTTAACTCCATCCTCTACTCTACGTGTTTATGGTAGAACTTCCGTTGCAACATAACTTCCGTTTCAGGGATCGTAAAAAATGCAACGATTCAGCGTAAGTTAACGTTCAACGTAAGTTCTGTAGAAATCTTTCAATGAATATCCCTGAAACGGAAGTTATGTTGCAACGGAAGTTCTACCATAAATACGTAGAGTAGAGAATGGAGTTAAAAGAATGAAGTTCTTTTTATAATAGTGAGTGTATTCAGTGAAAGATTTCTACAGAACTTACGTTTCAAGGGAACATTGCATTTTTTTTCTAATCCAAAATGATTCGCGGTCCGCAAATCGCGGACTTCGTCGGTGTTAAAAGTTTAATTTAACCACCCAAAGTATTTCTTCCGACTAAATCTCTACCTACTTTATTAGCATTATTAAACACTGTACATTACAAATCTGTTATAAAAATAATTTGTTGCTAGTCTAGTATAGTAGTTACACTGTAATGTACGATATATTGCGATTTGCCAATGGGTCAGCTTATTGATCCACGGTCAATGGAATCGCTCGTATACTGGCTTCGGCTTGGCTACAACCCATTAATGGCCCACTACAGAACACGGGACTCCTCATTCCCTTCCTCATTTCCCTTCTCCTCGGGAAGCCTAGAGCATACTCCACCACGCTGCTCCAGTGCGGATTGAATTGGCGAAGTTGCTCGTGAACTATTAGGTAATTAATTGAACTAAGGTCCAGTAGCTGTAAAACGAATAAGAAATAAGCACTGAATACCACAGATATAACTTATAAATATTTTATTAGCAATTGCACATTTGCCTTATAATTTATATATCTAATATCTTTAAACGAGCAATTCTTGTATATTTATTTATTTATTTATTTATTTATACCTATATATATAATCACGATCTCGGAAACGGCTGCAAAGATTTTCATGAAAGTTACAGATTAGGGGGTTTTCGGCTCAAGGAATCGATTTATCAAGGTCCCAGGTTCGAGAAAAGCTTTTAAAAATTTTAATTAAAATTTTAATTTTAGAGATTTTAAAAACATCATACTGACGCCATCTATGAAACATTAGGATAACTTCTATGAGGTACTGTAACTGTAACGTGTTGAAATTTCAGTAGTATGAAACTAGATGGCGCTGTAATCTCTATGTGGGCAAATGGATATTTATCGTATCGATATTTTTCAAATGTATCGATATATATCACCCAAGAAATATCGATATTTTTTAATGTATCATTTCGATTTGGGAAAGTTGTACAGTGCGTTTCACCTAAGAGTTCCCTTCGCTGGGTTCGCTATATTGTTGGCAGCCCTGTCTGTCAAAACGCAAACAATCGAGATCCGAAACTTAGAGATCTGCTTTATTTTTCCCATTATTTGTTGTTTTTGAGTTTTAATCATGCCTAGAACACTGAAAAATGGTGAAAGAGAGTTGGTGTTAAAAGTAAAAAGCTTTTGTGAACGTGAAAAACGCAACAAGGAACCACTAATTCCGCTGGAATGTGTTCGACGCCGTGTTGCCGCCATAACAGGTTGGTTATTGATAATTTCCCCAAATGGTTGACAGCGATTACTATATTTTATTTTATTACTCAGCATAACTTAATTATAAAATACCACTGTCATTATGTTACAATTAAGATAACGATGGTAACCACAGTAGATAGGTAAGTATTATTATTTTGCAAGAAGGCGCTGCTACCCCTACTAGGCTATTTATTTGTACATGAGGTTATTTCTTTTTTATATTAAACTAATTAATAAATTTTCCTTTTAAGGTATTTCGGAAAAGACGGTTTCAAAAATTACTCGTGAAGGTGAGGTGGCAGCCAGTACGTCAACCAAAATTTCTACTCCGGGCAAAAAACGTCATCGTGAAAAAGAAGTAAAATTGGATGACTTTGAACGTTGTGTATTACGGCATAAAAACACGAATTCTATGCCGTGAGGAAAGAATTACCTACTCTTGGTAAATTGGTAAATGAGATGCGAAATGATATAGATTTTAAGGGAAGCCGCACTACTTTATGGAGAAGAATGAAAGAGATGGGTTTTTATTTTAAAAAATGTAAATCAAAAATAAAAAAAAATAATGTAGAGATATGACATTGTAGCTTGGCGATATCGATATCGTAAATAATTGAGAGATAATCGTCATGATGGCCAACGTCCAGTTGTATATTTGGACGAGACTTTTATACACTCCACATATTGTACACAAAAATGTTGGCAAAGTGAAACTGAAGAAGGTGTTTTAATCTCGGACTCAAAGAATAAAAGCGCTACAATATAACGACACTCACGTGTTTTATTAGAAATGAACTTTTCATAATATTAATATCGTACCTATAATTATATTATGTACTGTATTTTTTCAATATTGCGTTGGTGGATATATACTCAGCCGAAAAAAAATATATTTTGTAACGTTAATATTTATAGCTTCGGAAGAACACAATAAGTCATCTTTATTTTCTCCCTAGTTAAAGGGAATATTATTTTGTTTTAATTTGGCAACACTCATTTCATCGCTACCAACATTATAGCGAGGGGAACTCTTACGTGAAACGCACTGTAGGTCTCGTCAAGACCTACATTTCCAATGACAGCTGTCAAACTTCGAACCGAGATATCCCGGCAACGGCTGCTCCTGGAGCACTGGTGTCTTTGGGAAAGTTGTAGGTCTCGTCAAGATCTACATTTCCAATGACAGCTGTCAAACTTAAAACCGAGATATCCCGGCAACGGCTGCTCCTGGAGCACTGGTGTCTTCGGGAAAGTTGTAGGTCTCGTCAAGACCTACATTTCCAATGACAGCTGTCAAACTTCGAACCGAGATATCCCGGCAACGGCTGCTCCTGGAGCACTGGTGTCTTTGGGAAAGTTGTAGGTCTCGTCAAGATCTACATTTCCAATGACAGCTGTCAAACTTCGAACCGAGATATCCCGGCAACGGCTGCTCCTGGAGCACTGGTGTCTTTGGGAAAGTTGTAGGTCTCGTCAAGACCTACATTTCCAATGACAGCTGTCAAACTTCGAACCGAGATATCCCGGCAACGGCTGCTCCTGGAGCACTGGTGTCTTTGGGAAAGTTGTAGGTCTGGTTGAGACCTACATTTCCAATGACAGCTGTCAAACTTCGAACCGAGATATCCCGGCAACGGCTGCTTCTGGAGCACTGGTGTCTTTGGGAAAGTTGTAGGTCTGGTTGAGATCTACATTTCGGATGACAGCTGTCAAACTTCGAACCGAGATATCCCGGCAACGGCTGCTCCTGGAGCACTGGTGTCTTTGGGAAAGTTGTAGGTCTGGTTGAGACCTACATTTCCAATGACAGCTGTCAAACTTCGAACCGAGATATCCCGGCAACGGCTGCTCCTGGAGCACTGGTGTCTTTGGGAAAGTTGTAGGTCTGGTTGAGACCTACATTTCGGATGACAGCTGTCAAAATTATTAACGTTGAATATTTATTATTAATGATGCCAAAGAAGTATAACTTCTTACGTGCGTACATAAGTACACGCAATTCTTTTTAAACTCATATTATGTCGGAAAGATCGAAGAACATTATTCATATTTTATCAGTATGCGATTCATACTAAATATAATTTTCAACCGAGCAAAGCTCGGTCAACCAGGTACTTCTTACATTTATCCATAGATAAGAGATCTTAACGCTTGTAGTTTATTAGGTTTGATTATACTAAACCGGTCGGATATAAGGCCAAGAAGGGTGAAGTTTACTTTATCGACAAGTATAGTACAAACAAAATGATGTATTTTATCACCTTTAGATAAAAGTTGTTGGGTCGGGTATAGTAAGTTATTTAGTCCCAGAAGAGCTTCAGCCGCGTCCAAACGAGTTCCTTTTTTAATTAAATTAAATCGTGATCAAAGTCGAAAATGAAGGCGATTGACATCCGGAATAGTAAATGGGTAAGTTTTTTTCTTTACACCTTATAAATTAACTTATTAAATTATGAGTTATTAACTCGTTTGTTACTAGTTAGCTTTTTAATTATAAAATCAATAGAATCTATGAATTAAATTATAGTTCAATTAAAACAATACATTTTTCTAGTTATAAGTATGTAAGTTTAAAGTAAGTTTAAAGGTAACTTTTAGTGTATTTCGGCTAATACCTAACATAAATCGTAAACATTTTTTTATATCATTGTAAGTATATTATTTTTCAAACTCGATTTTAATTTCGAGAAAAGTTTGTAATTTGCGCTCAAAAACTGATACTACAAAAAACAAGGCTTTGAAAAATGCAAAAAAACAACAGCATATCATTGTCAATGTGGCTATTGCCAATTGTAAAAATGTCTACCTACCCATGACATTGCAGTGACCTTTACTATCCTGTTTAGTAGTTGCTGTCAAACTACAAAGTTGTTGCATACCACCAAATTCCTTACAAGTGGTATTTTATAAATTCCAAAAAATATTCCCTTAACCAAACATCGATAATGGCTTTTGTAAGTGATATACTTGTTTAATAAACTAATAGTGTACAAATAAATGTGCACAAAATAATATTTCATGATACGTACTTATCTAATCTATTTTCTTCTTACCACCTGCCGGTGTTCAATATATTATGAAAACACATACTTATTCATAATTTACTATTATATGTACATAATGTTCTTACAATTTATACTTCTGATTTTCTTCTCAATTCGTTTTTTTTCAAAACCGTCAAAAGATGGTTTGTTTAAAACTAAGAATTTAATATAACTATGAATTATACGATAATATAATAAACTACTTAAACTTATGTAGGTATTTAAAATAAACTAGATATTGGGGTAATTGAAATTTAACAGAATAATTTAGTATTCTTGGTGCGTATTAAACATAACCTATAACACCTATGTATCGTTACAGTATCATTACACATAAATTATGTTTTGTTTCTACACTTAATTTATTGTGACCTAATAATTTACGTACCCACATGTATAATTCTTACGTATTAAACGTATATTGAGGAATGTGAAGAATTTAATTAATCTACGATTTTTGTCAAACGATGAATATTGATAACTAAGTATGAATTTAGTCGACAGTGATCAAAAAGAGTCAAATATTCAAAAACTTACGTTTTTGGCAAAATCGTTAGAGTAACCGATTCCAATACTTACATAAATTGAGTGACGAACAATTAAGTGCTGTTACAATGCATTGATTCATTATTAATTCTCCTAGATAAGATAATGTATAATGATACGGATTTTTGTTCAATAAAGCTATTCAAATCAGTGCCTACGCGCAAAGCATTAGCAAGAGTTGTATTTCAAAAATCTATTTTATACTAATAATTACATGCTTACTTTATATATTTATTGGATTATTAAGTATTTATTGGAACTTATTACCGCTCTCAAGGTTTATGAAATGCCTATAGAGGTAAGTTAAACGCAAATCTAACTTAAAAACAATACGTAGGTTAAATGAGTGCAAGCAATCAAAGTGAAAACATTTATTTACTATTTTTATTTTTATTATTGTAATAATTTTTATTTGAAATTACTAACTAACTATAGTATAATTAATAATTTCAATTTACAACCTTTTAAATTGTTATATTTTTTAAAGTAGAACTGCAATACGTACCTTTTTAATTATTTTCTAACCGGACGACTTTTCCATTTTTATGACAAAAAATTATCCAAATGTTGCAAAATTCTGGTTCGATTGTCCTGTGAATGATTTGGTGAGCGGACTTATCATTCAGTCCTGTTTTGCGGAAATCATACGAAAATGTTTTAAATGAACAGGAACCGGAAGTAAAATATAAAAAACTTGACACTATTGACAGTTGTTGGAAACTTCAATCAAGAGTTCAAGACATCGTGAAAATGTGCGCGAATTTAAAATTAATTATAGTAAATTTGAGTAAATTTTGATTATTTACCTTTGGTTATTGTCAAATTAGATAGCACTATACTTGAGCAGTATGTTTTACACGTATAGAATATGTTTTGGCAAACTAAAGACATTGGCACGTCTTCAAAAGGTTTAAATTTAGACTACATCGATAATGTCGCCGTATTCGCGGTGGTCCATGGAACCCTATTGTTAGTAACTTAGTGCGGTAATCTGCGATTTTGTATGGATTGTTGTGTTCTGTATACAAAATATGAGCTGTTATAATAAGAAGTAACAATAAGTCTAGTTGGTTTCGCTTACTCACCCCGCGTGTGGCTGCGCGCGCCGGAGTTCGCTATTCGGTGTTCAGTACGCAAGTCCGGATTTCGTTGCAACCGCGAGAAGTTTAGCACGAAGGGCAGTTCAAGATCACAAACGCCGACTGAACAACCACTTCATATATTTCCAAAGGGATTTTCTCGTGCTAGTGTCAAAATGGGTTGGCCTACGGTGTACGATGGGAAAACTGAGGTATTTCGGTGTTTAAATACTGTAGTGTAGAGTAGAGTAGAGTTCCAAGTGTTTGGACTAGTAATTGATCTTATTAGACGGCGTTTTTATAGCCGTGGTCTCATTAGTGTTGATTATATGTCTGCTATTACTGTTTGTATAAAATAACTCAAAAGCTTAGAATTTTCTTCCCACAAAATGTAATTTTCTAACATTTAACCAAATCACAATATTGCACAGTACAGTAGAATATTACATCACCAGGTTAATGAATTTGAAAAAAATCATAAATTTATCCAATTAAAGCCCCTTATGACTAAATGATTTTGAGTTTCATAACATAGTTATTTCCTAACTGATTCGAGTACATAGTGGAAGGATACTAATAAGAATGGTATTTCCACTTTTAGTATGATTATGTCGAATGCACCTTAGAACACTGCTAAGGCTTCATGGTTTAAATTAAAATCTTGTCATAACAATTAAATTCTTAAAAGATAAAAACTGTTTGAGATTCAAAACTCCTTACATGAAAATAAGGAAAATAATTGTGCCACATGATAAACATCCTTTTCGTGTTGTTGTTATTACAAAAACTTAAATTTCGTTTTCAACAGCAGATAGCTGTAAAACTTTCAAACTTATTTCAAACTTCAAATGTAACAGAAACCCCAACAATAACATCTGTCTAATTAATTATTAAATAAAGATATGCTTCATTAAATGTATCAAAAAATATTTTTTTCATATGACAGGCACAATAATATAAGTCCTCACCGGGACTTGTGCCTTTAGAAACACATTTCACCCCCTTTTTATTCCAAAATCCTTGAGAACAGCAGAAACCTATAATATACTAACAAAATATACTTCTCATTATTCAAGCAAATTAAGCAGATTCTTAACACATTGTACTGGCATGACATACAGACATTTATCTGCAATTGTGTTCCTATTGTAAGCAGTAATAAGTACCATACTTAAAACACTGAATGGCTCTTTGTTAAAGACACTAGTACACAATATTGATTTGCACTTGAATGATAAGGGATCACGTCACTGGCTATACTTGCATTTCAGTTTAGGAAGCTTAAATTGAAATACCTAAAAATTGATCAAAATCATAGAGTACCTGTGTGAAGTCTGAAATAGCATTAAAATGCTATGAAATTGACTATTTGTTTCGAGAATAATCTTCTCTACTTTATTGATGACCCATATGGTGCTATGGTTGCCATGTTGGACCATTGTCAGAAGGGTCCTGGGTTTGATTCCTAGCCAGTTAGAAATTTATATAATATATAATGAGTTCAAATTTCTGTTTTTGGTCTGTTTGTATGTGTGTTCTCCATGGCAACCACTACACAGGGAATTGTGTCATGCAATTACCAGTATGTAGCATTATTTTTCTTTACTTGTGTCAAAATAATGTAAATGACTACACTAGCAGAAAAAATGCAGATCACAGCATTGTGATAATTTGCTGAGCTGGCCTCAGTTATTCTGTAATATTAACATGGTTTAATATTGCAGGTCAAAATATCAGATCAGGCTTTGGGTATTTAATAATTAACTACCTCAGTTAATGTTTTATGTTGAATACTTACAAGTAATGGAACACATTGGTTTTCTTTCAAATTTTTGTCTAGGCTTACCGATTTTCTTATATTATAATTTTGAGTTTGATATACTATTGTTTCAATTATATGCCATAAAAATAATTGAAATAATAATATATTTAAATATTTTTTTTTGTATTTTTACACATAATAATCTTAATATACAAATTACGCTACTTTACATGATTTGACTTTATAATGTTCGTCAAACTAATTTCTGTACAAATTAAGATGGCCTTCAGACTTAATAAACTCAGAGTTATTTTATGTTGCACTGAAATTGTACTTATACTCCGACTTTTAATTCAATTCAGTAAATTGACGTATGCTAATGTCACTTTTTGAAATAATGTTGCTAGCTTTTCAATAATAGTGATTACTCACACAATTAATGAACGATGTTTTGACGATTCGATGATGTGTGATAATAAAATATAATTTATAATCAGAAAACAATACGGAAAGGTAATTAATTTAAAATTAGATAGTATACAAAAATATTAAATACCGGTGCATGCATGCTATTAGTACATACATGCACTAAAAGCGCTTAAAAATAAAAAATCTAGAGAAAAATTGATAATGATTATTTTTTATGTGTAGTTGTTGATCCTGTAATAACTTCATAAAATATTTAAGCGATTTGCTAAATTATGCTAAACGATTATAATCCGATAACCGATTAATATTTTTATCAAATCGAATCATTTACGTCCAGGTTACATCACTATTTTTGTTATAATAAAAAACGGCAACACTGAAAATGTCATTTTACTGAATCGAATTAAAAGTCGGAGTATAGTAGCTAACCGGTATTGTATGTAGTTGCTAATACCTACAGTATAGTCCATCGATGCAGATTGCATTTCAATGCCAAGTTCATTAGAATTTATTAGAGTTTGTAGGCACAACTAGCCATATTGTTTAACTAGAAAAGATTACACTATTTTCTATTTTACATCACCCTATAAGTATACCTACATAAAATACATTAAGTATATACAATTTTATTTAATAAGAACACAAACAACAAGAACAAGCTGGCATTTTTGTGGTTGCTTTTTATCCCATTATGTATTACTTATATTTTATTATATAGTAGATATTATGTAAAACAAATCATACACATTAAGTACATAAAAACTAACTTCTCAATGTGTGCACAAGAACACACAATAACAGTAGATAATTAAGACATGTATTATTGGGGTAATTTATAGATGGATAGCTTAACAATAACGAATGATTATAAATTGTGTTTATTCCTTCATTCCAGCTATGTGCTATATGCTGTCAGAAAGGACTTAACTGATTTGTATACTGTTTTCACAAATTATTTGGTAAAATCCTCTAAACATTTAGTTGATAAAAAATTATATCAGTTTAAAATAACCATGTCTAATTTTAAATTTTGGTACTAAGTACCCATTTATATTTAAAATGGTTAATGTCTACAATTATATATGTTAAAAATTACACTTTAACCTCTTCGTTTCAAGGCTATTTATTTTAGTGTCCAGTATCTCATGCCGCCCTACCCAGGACGTGCCGCCCGCGTGCAGTGCACGCCTTGAACGCCCGCATACGGCGTCCCTGTCAGGCACCATTTTGTTCCAAATTTCAATGCAATGTTTCTCGTGTCCAGACGGGATCAGCAGACAAGCCGAGGATGCAGCTGGCGGCGGCCGACGTCGGCAGCCACCTGCAGCACATCTGCAGCCTCGACATCGACTCCAAAACCTCCTATGTACGTCTCTCGGGAATCATCTGTACTATTGGTGAGTTGTTACTGGTTATTATTATTTTACTGCTGAGTTATTAGTCATGAGCGGAGATAGACAAGTGGTGTGAATGTTGGACCCTCAAACAAGGGGTTCAAATCCTGCATGCACAATTATTTTCAAAAATTATAAAATTAAATTATATGTGTAGGTATTATAATTTATAAAAAATATTTATTGCAAGTTATCACTTTAAAAATCATTTTATTGTAAATGGCCAGAAAATGAACAGATGAGCTAGATGATAGTGTTGACTATCATCTGTTGGACGTGAGTATCATCTGTAGACCATTATGGTTTCGAGTCTATTGATATCCCAAAATCTTATACCTTGGTTATCAATCTTTCATTCTTGTTTTATTGATTTGTTATCCTCGATACGAAACTAAGTATTTGTAATGCATTTCAATAATATTATGTTGGTAAATTCCCCATAGATACATTATCTAAATTCGAATATTTTCAGATTATCACATATCATCAATCAATAACGTTACATTGTTGTAAAATCACTTGCATTTACACACTATACTTATTTATTTTCATGATAATGCAACATTTATGAAGATAATATAATATCTATTTATAGCTTATAGCTTTTCCTATCAATTTCCATCTATCAAATAAGCCGAAGTGTCCATAGGACGGTGGCTTGCGTTGATGCTAAGTGTTCGGCAACAACGGGTGCGGTCAGTAGTTGTATGGGTGACCGCTACTGGGATTATTTGCTTCGGAGAGCACGTAAAGTTGTGGTCGTTACGTAAATCATGTTTAAAGCCTTCAGGCGGCATAAAAACTTCTTATACATGACCACTAATCACTCTACGAATCCGTACTGCAGCGCAGCAGCGTACTGGACTATTTTTACTTAAGATAAGTTAATTCTACCTGATGGTTAAGTCGCGATAAAATCGAATATGATGGACGAATTCTCCTTGCTTAGTTGTCCTCAATGCTCTCTTCATTGTGCTCTCAAAGCACTTGGCATATGACCACTTCCATGGATCACTTTACCCTGGACTATGTTGCGCCATCGGTGTAGGAGCTCCACATTTGGTCATGTTGGACGCACACTAAGCTTACTAAGCCTTTCTATTTCTAGTAGCCTGAAGTTACAGTAGGGTTGAAGTAAATAACTTGAACTGTTCCACCCAGGGCCGGTATCCCGCGATGTCGCGATGCTAGAAAAGATGATGGAGACCGGCATGAACGTGGCCCGCATGAACTTCTCGCACGGCTCGCACGAGTACCACGCGGAGACGATCGCCAACTGCCGCCAGGCTGAGAAGAACTACAGCGAGAAACTGGGCATGCCGTTCTCGCTCGCCATCGCCCTGGACACCAAGGGGCCTGAGATCAGAACCGGGTTGTTGGAGGGAGTGAGTATTCTAAGATTTCTAAGTGGAGTATGCAGCATACTCCACTAGCATACTGTATGCTATAGGGACAGGTCAAGTTACATTGGTTGGTTTGTTTCTACAACAATCCGCGTGCTCGCAGCGTGGTAAGATATGGTTTAGGTCTCGTAGATGATAAGGAGAGACTTGTTTTTAATAATGTACCATTCTAATGGTGAAAAAAGATATCGGTACAATAGTTTTTGAACTGATATTAAAATATCTCTTCTTTTTATTATTAAATTATATAGAAACAAAAATAAATTGTATCAACATGTATTTTACTAGGGCGGCTCCGCAGAGGTGGAGCTGAAAAAGGGCGGCACCATCAAGCTGACGACCGACCCGGCGTACCAGGAGAAGGGCACGGCGGCCGTGGTGTTCGTGGACTACAAGAACATCACTAATGTCGTCAAGCCCGGCAACAGGATCTTCATCGATGATGGGTTGATCTCGGTCATCTGCCAGTCCTCCACTGCTGATACCCTGGTCTGCACTATTGAGAATGGAGGTGGGTTTGATGGTTTTTATCTGATTGTGTTAGGTAATGGAGGGTTATGCGATCGTCAGTTTTTGTATGTATGTTCCTTTGTGGCACTCTAGACAATTAGAGATTAATAATTAATTCATAAGCTAATAACAACAATAATAAAATTTATTGAAAGATACTCTGTTATTTACTAAGGTTTATTGATAAATAGACATTAGAAGTTACAGTAAAATGCACATCCGACTTTAATTATATATCTCCCCTAATTAATACCATTATGAAGACATTTTTTTCCTATTACGAGTATAGGTTAACACAGCTTACAGTTACTAAACCCGATTCATATTGTTACGTGTCAGGAGTATGGGGTTCGAGAAAATGCCAAAATGTACCACAAAGACTTTATTTGTACTCGTAGATACACAAATTACACGATGTACACAGTACACACTAAAACACTCTGCACGTAGATACTAGTAAACACACTCGTCGAACACTGTATCGCTAGTAGAAATCACTTAACTTCTCACTGGTATCGCTCGTAGGTATCGCTGGTATCTTCCTGGTTCCGCTTCCGAAACTAGAATGTCCTGCCGGCGACCAAGTGCCTCTTTTTATACCACTCGCCCACCATTCAGGCCTTTCTAGATTGTTCCCGCAGTTTTAGGAATAACAGTCTAGTATATTCCTTGCAATCGACTTTCGACCTTAAGACTATCGCCGTAAGGTCGAAGCGTCGCCGCGTTTTGCGCGTATTTTCGAGACGGCCGCGTTCCATTGTTTGCCTGACATGTTTATGGCCCCTATTGTTTATTGTTTTCGGTGTAGCGAAGTAGCGCCAGGGTTGTCACATTGCCCCCCTCTTAGTCATGCTCGTCCCGAGCATTATTCGATCCATGAAATGGTGCCAATCTGTCCACGTGCACGATCTTCGGCTTTCTTCTGTCCCCCTGTCTGATCCGGTAGGTCACGTCGTTAATCCTCGTGACAACTGTGTAAGGGCCTTCCCATCGTGCTTGTAGCTTCGGAGACTTCCCTTTCTTCCGCAGTGGATTGTGCAGCCATACAGAATCTCCCTCCTTGAAACCATGTTTCCGAGCATCGCGATCGTACCGGGTTTTCATCTTTTCGCTGGTCTTCAAACATTGCTCCCTTACAAGATCATGTGTCTCGTCCAATTGTTCCCGTAAGTCCGCGATGTATTCAACGGTTGGTTTCGGGGCATCTGGCGGTGTTCCGGTAAGCAAATCCAATGGCAGACGCATTTCTCTTCCGAAGTTAACTTTAGCGGGTGTAAATCCCGTGGATTCGTGTATGGCAGAGCGATATGACATCAGGAACAGAGGAATGTACCGATCCCAGTCTCGCTGATGTTCCTCGACGACCTTGGCCAAGTGATGTTCCAACGTTTGGTTGAATCTCTCCACCATGCCGTCAGATTGAGGATGCGCCGGTGTGGTACGTGTCTTATTTATTCCCAAGAGATCGCACATCTCCTGGAATAACGTCGACTCGAAGTTCCTGCCTTGGTCGCTGTGTAACTCCAATGGTACACCAAAGCGGCATACTACCTCCTCGACGAGTTTCTTGGCCACGGTCTTCGCCTCTTGGTTCGGAGTTGCAAACGCTTCCGGCCATTTGCTGAAGTAGTCTTGAACCACGATGATGAATCTATTCCCGTCTTCAGACTGAGGGAATGGCCCAGCAACATCTATGGCGATTCTTTCCCAAGGGGCTCCGACGTTGTACAGCTGTAGTTTCCCTTTGGATCTAGTACGGGGCCCTTTCACTGAAGCGCAAACTGTACATTTTCTGCACCAATCTTCAACGTCCTCTCGACACCGCACCCAATAAAAGCGTTCTCGTATCTTTACGAGGGTTTTCTTGATGCCGAGATGCCCACCGGAAGTGCCATTGTGTACGAGCTTCAGCAAATCAGCCACTTTACTCCTGGGAATAACCATTTGCAGGGTTTTTTCCTTTCCGTTGAGTGATTCCCAGCTCCGGTAGAGCACGCCATTCTCCAATATAAGGCTGTCCCATTGAGCCCAGTATGCCTTAGTCGTCGCGCTTGATGCTGACACATCACTCCACAGGGGCCTCTGTCCTTTGGCTTTCCATTCCATGATCAGGCTGAGGTCTTTGTCTTCCTTCTGAGCTTGGCTTACTTGTTCCGTTCCCCAAGACTCGTCTAGGTCCTGCATCCTTATCACCCTGACCTCTTCCTTAGCCTCATGCTTGATGCAATGTCGACATTCGTCGGAGCATGGGCGTCGTGACAGGGCGTCGGCATTCGAATGAGCTCTTCCGTTACGATGCTCTATTACGAAGTTGAACTCTTGAAGCTGTTCGATCCACCTCGCAACCTGGCCTTCTGGGTTCTTAAATTGCAGAAGCCACCTCAGAGCGGCATGGTCCGTTCTTATCGTGAACTCGCGTCCCAGCAAATATTTGCTGAAGTGCTGAAGGGTCTTCACCACAGCCAGTAATTCACGCCGAGTCACACAATAATTCCTTTCAGGTTTCGAGAGGGTCTTGCTGAAGTACGCAATGACCACCTGCTGGCCGTCCTGGTCTTGGGATAATACTCCTCCGATGCCAGTATTGCTAGCGTCCGTGTCCACTATGAATCTCCCTTCCCTTCTGGGATAGCCAAGAATCGGAGCCGAGCACAGACGTTCCTTTAAGCGAACAAACGCATCTTCGCAATCGGAATCCCAACTGAAGATTCTCTTGTCCTCCGTGAGACGGTGTAATGGCTTGACTATCTCTGAGAAGTTCTTCACAAACCGACGGTAATAGGCGCATAGTCCCAAGAACGCTCTCACATCGGTCTTGTTCTTTGGTGTCGGCCATTCTTGAACAGCTCTTATCTTGTCCGGATCGGTTTGAACACCTTCGTCCGATATGATGTGTCCCAAGAATGATACTTCCTTCTTGAAGAAGTCACATTTCTTTGGATTGAGCTTTAGGTTGGACTCCCGGAATCGTCTGAATACCTTCTCCAGATTCCGCTTGTGTTCCACGAAGTTTCGTCCCATGACTATGACGTCATCGAGGTACACCAGACAAGCGTCCCCCAACAGTCCTACCAACACTCGCTCCATGAGACGTTCAAAAGTGGCAGGAGCGTTACATAACCCAAAAGGCATTACGCGAAACTGCCACAAGCCATTTCCGGTTCCGGTGGTGAAGGCAGTCTTCTCCTTGTCTTCTGGCCGTACTTTTACCTGCCAGTAACCACTCTTCAGGTCGACCGTCGAAAACCACTTCATGCCACCAAGCATATCCAACGTGTCGTCAATCCGGGGCAGAGGGTAGCTGTCCTTTTTGGTAACGTTGTTGAGCATCCTGTAGTCGACGCAGAATCTAGTACTGCCATCCTTCTTTTTCACGAGTACCACAGGTGAACACCAAGGGCTAGTTGACGGCTCGATCACCTTGCTGCGCACCATGTCCTCGATCATTTCTGCAACTTCGTGTTCCTTTGCCAATGGTACTCGTCTTGGTCTTTGCTTGATCGGTGAAGTGTTTCCGGTATCTATTGGGTGAGTGACAAGATTTGTTCTTCCAAGGTCGCTATCTCCTCTGGTAAAGATGTCCTTGTAGTCCATCAACAACTTTGCTGCCTGAGTATATTCTTCAGAGCTCAAATTCCTCCTGGTCGCCTCCAGCAAAGATGTCATGTGATCCGTTGATCCAGGTTTGTCCGAGTATTCTTGAACCTTCCTCAAGCTATCCACGGCTTCACATCGGCCGATAACCGTATTCTTCGCGAGATGTATCGGCGTGCTACTAAGATTGATGACCTTTAACTTAGCGTCACGTTTGGTCATGAGCAGTGTCCTTGCCGTGATCCAACTAGGATGATCTCCGTAGTCTTCTACTACGACACATCGATCCAGCTTTATCTCTTCTGGAAACCTAATCTGGACCAAGGTTTCCGATCTGGGTGCCAGCTTCACTGTCCTCAAACAGTACACTGCTCCTGAAGATGAACCCTCCAAGAAGACTTCTTGATCCTTGAAGCTTAACACTCCTCTGGCTATATCAACTATACAGTGATGTGTCCGTAGAAAGTCCAGTCCGATAATGCAGTCGTCAGTTATATTCGCTACTAAAACAGACTGCGTGTAAATGTCACTTCCGAGTTTCAGTCTTGCTTCCGTAACTCCTAGGACGGTCACTGGCTGGCCTGTCGCTGTCTGCAGATTGCATGATGGTCGTCCATTTTCCCACATGATAGTCCGCTTGAGTAGTTCCGGTCGAACGATGGATTTCGATGCTCCCGTGTCAATCGTAAAGCGACAGGGTATGCCATTTATTTCTCCAGTAGTTACGAGGCTGTTCCCGTCACAAGCTTGTGATACCAATACAGTAGGGGCTCGACGAAGTCCAGCCAGTGCCCGCCCCGCGGCGCTGGCGCCTCTTAGTTTAACGGCTCCTGGGTGTCGACTTGGGTAGCGGTCGACACCGATTTCGGTTGCTTCCGAGTACGGCAGTTAATCCTTATATGGCCTCGTTCGCCGCATCCGTAGCAGATAGGCCCAGTACGAGGTTGAATCGCTGCTACAACTTCGCGCACCTTACAACTCTTGTAGTCGCTTCGTACCGCTTCCACTTCAAGGGCATGCGCCAAAGCTGCTTCCAATGTTGCGTGATGCCCCAAGCGCACCGTTGCTCTCACCTCGGGATCCCGTATTCCGCTGACAAACGCCTCTAGAACTTTGTCTTCGACGGGAGTGGAACTCGACGCATAGGCTCGGCGTACAAGGCGCTCGATCTCCGTAGCCCATTGTTGCAGTCCTTCGCTTGACCTTTGTGACCGGTCTTTAAGCTGAGCGCGGTACACGTGCTCGAGGTGCTTTTCCCCGTATCGAGCTTCCAGGGCCTTAAATAGCGACTCCAAGGTGCGTCGCTCGGCGGGCAGGTTCTCAAGCACCAGCAGTGCCTCCCCTCGAAGAGCTAGAGTGAGTGCCGCCAACGAGTGTTCGTCCTCCCAGCCATTCCCGCTTGCAACAACCTCGAACTGATGCCTGAACGCAGTCCACGAGGTCGTGCCGTCGAAACTTGGGACCTTAAACTTCGGGGCCCCAGAGCATGTGCTGGTTGCTGCCGTGCCTAACACCTTCATTTTTTGCAGCTTCTTGTCCAAATCCACGAGCCTAGTTTCGTGGGAGTTGAGTAACGCGTCATGGGTCTTGAGGGCTTGGTCGTGCTCGGATGTTCGCACCTTGACCGATTCCAGGTCCTCCTTCACGACGTTCAAATCTCCCTGGAAACCATCCAGCTTTGCATTGATTGTCCCTAGGCCCGCCTCCATGGTTTTGCGCTGGCTCTCAACGGCTTCGCGCTGGCTCTCCATGGCTTCGCGCTGGCTCTCCAATATACTTTCCAGGCTCCGCTGCATGGCTTCCATCGCCTCGCGCTGGCTCCGCTGTATGGCTTCTAATAACGAGGCCATATCGAATGCACTCGGTGTCGGTACTGATGCAGCTGATGTAGTCGGTGGTCCAGCGGTGGTCTCCGTTTCCATGCGGTCACGACCCGGCGACTCCATCCGCGCGGCATCCAATGCCGTCTGCCGTCGCGTACGAATCCCTTCTTCACTTTGCGGTACTACAGGCATTCCGCTTCTGTCACCAATTGTTACGTGTCAGGAGTATGGGGTTCGAGAAAATGCCAAAATGTACCACAAAGACTTTATTTGTACTCGTAGATACACAAATTACACGATGTACACAGTACACACTAAAACACTCTGCACGTAGATACTAGTAAACACACTCGTCGAACACTGTATCGCTAGTAGAAATCACTTAACTTCTCACTGGTATCGCTCGTAGGTATCGCTGGTATCTTCCTGGTTCCGCTTCCGAAACTAGAATGTCCTGCCGGCGACCAAGTGCCTCTTTTTATACCACTCGCCCACCATTCAGGCCTTTCTAGATTGTTCCCGCAGTTTTAGGAATAACAGTCTAGTATATTCCTTGCAATCGACTTTCGACCTTAAGACTATCGCCGTAAGGTCGAAGCGTCGCCGCGTTTTGCGCGTATTTTCGAGACGGCCGCGTTCCATTGTTTGCCTGACATGTTTATGGCCCCTATTGTTTATTGTTTTCGGTGTAGCGAAGTAGCGCCAGGGTTGTCACAATATTAAGTCTTAAGTTTAACAGCGGTATTCAAGTAGTGTACTTGGCTAAGTAATGAAACAAATTACTTATTTATGACGTCTTATGGTGTTGAAAACGGCTCTGTGATTAGTCCATTTGATATGGCGTACTTCACACTAGTGTTTACTTAGCCAAGTACGCTTCTTGAATACCGCTATAAGTATAACAATAATATAATCCAATGTACCGGCAGGCATGCTGGGGTCCCGCAAGGGCGTGAACCTGCCGGGGCTGCCCGTGGACCTGCCCGCCGTCTCCGAGAAGGACAAGTCCGACCTGCTCTTCGGCGTCGAACAGGGCGTGAGTACACTGTACTATATTATGCTAATCTCTTCGGACGAAGCCTTCGTATAATTATGATAGAACTTCACTTACAGGTAAGTTCGTTTAATCACTAATTATACAGACCTACAGCGAACTTGACGTATGTTATCGAATCTATAAGTTTTATTTAACCAAGTGCAGGTGGCCTAATAGGCTTTGGTCTGGTCTATCGTGTTTTAGGCTGTATTATGTTTTTATCTTTATGTGGAAATAGAATTTGTTTATAATCATGATTGAGAAATAAGGTTCCTTATTCCAAAACTAAAAGTTTACCAAATTATACTAGTTTCAAAGTTGACAACCAAAAAATTAATTTGGGGTTAATCAGAAAATACATAATAATTAATTTTCGTACGAGTTACAAAAGTTAGTTTTCGATGCGATCTCTTCGCGACTCCGTATATTAAAAGTAGGTATGTATGTACCTTATAAAAAATTCCAACGTACTCGTATATTCAATTACGACAGATGAAGTAGAATAGCCCAAAATGTAATGATAAACCCTGCACCATGATACTATTTAAACCCTGCACCTTGTTAAATAAACTATTAATGATAACTTGATAACGGCGATAACGCATTTTATCACTTGCAAGTGATAAAACAGCGTGGCGATCACGCAGCGCAGTGCTGACGCGACAGGAGCTATTTATCACGAAATTTGTCGATATATCTTATCGATGTCTGCCCTATTTTTTGCAAAAAGTCCCAAAAAAGATTGATTATTCATTAATTACTTATCGGTCAGTTCTTATCTTTATCTGGTTCTAGGTTTTGCCTGCGGCTTGGCCCGCGTTTGATCGAATAGCCGACTGATGGTGCCGGCCGTCTACCTTGTTTATTTTAATTAAAATTTAAAATACAAAATAAAAGTAGGGTAGAGGGTACCGAAATTTTACATAAACATTATTATCCATCTTTTCTTTTCACCCCGTCATTTTGGGGATAAAAAAATATCTTTCTCAAGGTAAACTCTATATCTGTACCTTTTAATGAAATCTGTTCAGTGGTGGCGTGAAAGCCTAACAAACAAATAGACGAGAGTTACTTAGACATTTATAATATTAGTAGGGATATTTTGTATGCCTATTTACAATCTTATCTCTATTGTTTGTCTTAACATAGGTAGTACGAGTATTCACTTCTGAAAAATAAAATATTCAGAAATAAACCATTCTCGATATTCACTTCGGCGGATATTTCTCTATAAGTACCAACACTTCAGCATCCAAGTCAACTGAGCTTAGAAATAATACCTATAATATAACGTCTAGGTTTTCTTTGACACGAGGCTCAACTCACAGATGTGTCTTTCTAACCTCATTGAATTTATTTTAAGCTAATAGAACGAAATTTTACACTTTACGCAACTTTCCACGCCGTTGAAAATTTTATCTTACATTTATATTAGATACGAAACGAATTTGTTTATTTCAATAGTCGTAATGAGATAGGTACGACTGTCGTGTCTGTGTATTAAATCGTAGTGCCGGAGATAGGTACTTATCTATCGGAAGCATCGTTCACGCGATAACTTATGCAATAATAATTATCACTGACTGATAAAGGGTGTCAAGTGCTTGGCGTTAACATTGATCGTGGAAAATACCAACAGTGTTGTACCTACTGATTGCTGTCCGCGACTTTGTATAAGGAAATATTTGTTTTCAATGAGGGCACAATTTTTTTGATTTTGGAATCGGGACGAATCGAACGAAATTGAATTTTAATCCTTTCGAATATAGATGAATATTTAAAATGTTTGTTTGAATGAATTTGAAGTTCGTAACAGTTATTTCAAAGTTATCAACCCTGACTTCCTACTTTAGCGCTATAGGCGATGAATTTAATTAAAGAGATAGAATTCTGAAATTTTTCATTACGAGTTACTTGTAGGTAAGCCCGCATAATAAAAATATTATTATAAAAACAAAAAACCCGACTGCTTACAAAAGAACTCAAAAGAAAAAAAAACAAGTGTCACAA
Organism: Hesperia comma; assembly: GCA_905404135.1. Taxonomy (NCBI): domain Eukaryota; kingdom Metazoa; phylum Arthropoda; class Insecta; order Lepidoptera; family Hesperiidae; genus Hesperia; species Hesperia comma. Next base: position 3,557,577 of record FR990021.1, on the reverse strand, counting down.
TATCAACATAAAATACTTCATGATGCTGCAGGCGGGGACAAACGTAGTACCTACTTGTGATAAATGTTTTTTTAACCGTAGGTAACAGTATTGTTTGTCCCCGCCTGCAGCACCATGAAGTATTTTATGTTGATATTGTGACACTTGTTTTTTTCTTTTGAGTTCTTTTATAAGCAGTCGGGTTTTTTGTTTTTATAATAATATTTTTATTTCAGACTTTTTAGTGTTTTCACCGAAAAATTCTACTTTTTAGGATGGTTTTTGACAATTTGTTTTAAAACGTGTGCCTTAACGTTATATGATATATATTTTTGAAAAGGTCTTTTCACGATCTTTCATTTGATACCCATATTGCTAAGATAACAAAAAAACTCAAGATTATCCCCTCTTTTTCTTACACTTTCGGGCGCCATTTTGAAAATTCATATAGCCTATGACACTTTCACAGTTCTGACGAATTCAACGATACCTCATATGCCGAAATCCATTTAACCGTTTGGGCGGTCCAAATAATCCAAATGGACATACATACATACATACCTACACTCGAAAAACATAACCCTCCTTCTGACGCAGTCGGGTAAAAACGCGTAAAACGAGAACAAACATTTTACCTCATGTATAAATTTGCCTCGGTCGGGAATCGAAGTCGGGCTCCTTACGTCACAGTACTTTTGGACGTGAAATTAGTACTTGTCAAATCATTTCCGTCTTCATTTCAACCCATTCTTACCCACTATTGACGCATGGGTCTCTTCTCAATTTTAAGGCCGTAGTCAACGACACTGGCCAAGTGCGGATTGGTAAGATTCAAACACCTTTGAGTTTTGCGAACTCTACGGCATGCAGGTATTTAAGATCAAGTTTAAATCCCGCAGGTGGACATGATATTCGCGTCGTTCATCCGCAACGGCGCGGCGCTGGCAGAGATCCGCGCCATCCTGGGCGAGAAGGGCCGCAACATCAAGATCATCTCCAAGATCGAAAACCACCAGGGCATGGTCAACTTGGACGAGATTATCGCTGTGAGTATGGTGCTAGTGGTTTGGGATGTGCGTGAATGTGGAAAGTGGAAAGTGAGGTACTGGTCGTTTTGTTGGGTTAGGAGGTAAAGCATTACTTGCCACTCAGCTCATTTGCAGATTGATAGAGGAGTGGTGGGATTTAGATTTGTAAAACAAGACACATTTCATGAATAATTTGCTTCACATAAGTAATTTACAATCTACAATCTACAATCGCCGGGTCAAACCATGTGGCAGAGTTCAAATCAATACATAGCACTACATGGAAGTAACGCACTTATGCGGACATTTTTGTACTACATTTTTGTATTCACATACGGCCGCCTACTTTTCGAGTTCATGGAAACTACATTATCTCACAAACTTCAAACACTATCATACAAATCTTTGTACCATAATTAGAAGGGTCTGCACTCGGCAGCATAAAAATCCCTTTCTCATGCAACATCGGAAAATCAGCCTTACGAATAGTGTAGAAATAACATCACAGCTCTTACTAGTTGAATCTAGTTGTGTCTAGTAAACCGACCGACGTGGCGCGGAAGCCGCCAATTCCTAGCTCAAGCGGCTGTAAATTACAGCAGAATTAAATTAGTCTCCAATTGGCAACTCGGCCGCTTGACCTAGGAATTGGCGGTCATAGATTATGTGGTTCGTTTCAAGATATTTTTGCACGGACAAAAATCAAGCAGACATAATTTAAAATAACTCAAAACTAACGCGACAGAAATCAAACATAACATAACAATGTTTGATTATGTTATGTTGTTAACATAACATAATCAAACATAACATAACATTTACGTTTTGTTTGATTTCTGTCGCGTTAGTTTTGAGTTATTATGTCTGCTTGATTTTTGTCCTTGCAAAAATATCTTGAAACGAACCACATAATCTATGAAAATTATTTATAACTATGATAGATATTTTAGTAGATCAGTAAAAACCCAAATCACTTAATAATTCTGGAATAACGGCTATATGTGTCAGTAGAAAGTTGATTACATCGATGATACTTGATACATAGTGAGTAAGCACTAAGATCTCTCTGTAATAATGAGACGGAAACATCTTCTCAAAAGTTAATTACCGTTTCTTCTGAATGATTTAGATCTCTGACTGGTTAAAACTTAAAGCACATAGATATACTCGTATCTGTATCTATATATTATATGAGTGTTAATACTAATAATATGTATTTTACAGGCCTCTGATGGTATCATGGTGGCTCGCGGCGACCTGGGTATCGAGATCCCGCCGGAGAAGGTGTTCCTCGCGCAGAAGACCATGATTGCGCGTTGCAACCAGGTACTAACTGATTTCGACTTTATTGCTTTGCATTATGATTTATTTTTTAACTGACTTCAAAAAAGAATGAACTTCTCAATTCAACTGTATTTTTTAAGTTTGTTACATCAGAACTTTCGACTGGGTGAATACATTTTGATGATTCTTGTTTTATTCGAAAGCTGGTGCTTGTCGTGTGGTCCCATATAAATTTGGGCGACATGTGGAGTGTAATTTCTGAGTTATCTTTGTTTGTAGTGTAGATTCAAACCCGTTCTCTTGCCAGGTCGGCAAGCCAGTGATCTGCGCGACGCAAATGCTGGAGTCGATGGTGAAGAAGCCGCGGCCGACGCGCGCGGAGACCTCGGACGTGGCCAACGCGATCCTGGACGGCGCCGACTGCGTCATGCTGTCCGGCGAGACCGCCAAGGGCGACTACCCGCTCGAGTGCGTGCTCACCATGGCCAACATCTGCAAGGAGGCCGAGGCTGCTATATGGCACAAGCAGCTGTTCATTGACCTCGCGTCGCAGGTACGGTTCGTTGTGCTCTGTAGAGGTGACGTCATAGCATGGTGACGTCACGCTGTCCGGCGAGACCGCCAAGGGCGACTACCCGCTCGAGTGCGTGCTCACCATGGCCAACATCTGCAAGGAGGCCGAGGCTGCTATATGGCACAAGCAGCTGTTCATTGACCTCGCGTCGCAGGTACGGTTCGTTGTGCTCTGTAGAGGTGACGTCATAGCATGGTGACGTCACGCTGTCCGGCGAGACCGCCAAGGGCGACTACCCGCTCGAGTGCGTGCTCACCATGGCCAACATCTGCAAGGAGGCCGAGGCTGCTATATGGCACAAGCAGCTGTTCATTGACCTCGCGTCGCAGGTACGGTTCGTTGTGCTCTGTAGAGGTGACGTCATAGCATGGTGACGTCATGCTGTCCGGCGAGACCGCCAAGGGCGACTACCCGCTCGAGTGCGTGCTCACCATGCAGTCAAAATATTATACCTGTATGTTAAGAATTTTTAGATATTTTGAAGGCTTTTTATGTTCTTCTCATGGATATTCAGAGGGATTAAACTGTTTTCCGTCACTCAATAAAAAGTAAAGGGCCTTAAACTTGACCCTTCTGCTGGACCGGGGTTATAATTTGTGTATGTTCACAATTCTGAATACCATTAACAATAGACATTTTCCATACCATTGCAGGTGAAAATACCAGTCGAGCCAGCCCACTCGTTGGCCATCGCGTCAGTGGAAGCGTCGACCAAGTGCATGGCGTCAGCGATAGTGGTGATCACCACGAGCGGGCGCTCGGCCTACCTGCTGAGCAAGTACCGGCCACGCTGCCCCATCATTGCTGTGACGCGACACGCGCAGACGGCCAGACAGGCGCATCTGTACCGCGGCGTGCTGCCGATTGTGTATCAAGGTGAGGGTTCGAGTTGTAGGGTGTAGATGAGAAATAAAAATACTTAAGTTCAACGTTGACAAGATGCATAGCTGTTTATATGGCAGCAGGCGACAAGCGCAACCGTTCGATTAAAAGATGATTTATTAAAATCATTTCATCGGGTAAGAAGTTGTGAGGTAGCACACAACAAAGCAGTTGAATTGAGGTAGGATGACTACATAATATAATCACGTCAAAAGGATTTAAAGGACTTCTGACGAGTAGTTTTTGGGCTATCACTTTTAATAGTTTATGATTTAACTTAGCCATAGGTTTGGTTATCTTCAGCAATTTGCGATTCACCTCATGAGAACCTTAAACGATCCTATAATATAACATAGCTCCGAGTTGTAACGATTATAACATAGATACTATAATATAGACACTATCACATAGATACTATAACATAAACACTATAAATTACAGAGCCGGTGGCGAGCGACTGGCTGAAGGACGTGGACAACCGCGTGCAGTACGGGCTGAAGTTCGGGCGCGCGCGTGGCTTCATCAACGCCACGGACAACGTGGTCGTCGTCACCGGCTGGCGGCAGGGCTCCGGCTTCACCAACACCATGCGTATCATGTATGTGTGACGTTATGTATGACGTGGTATGGGACGTCATGAAGCAAATACAGAGGAGACGGCCTAAGCAACTGTGCACTGTGATTCAACTAGGTCCTGACGTCATCACAGTCAGCGCCCGTCCTGTGCACAGCGTTATGGACGTTCACATTTTCAAAAGAATCATTTTGGGACGATAAATCCAGATGGACCCCCTCATGTTCTGAAGGGGAACCACTAGGACATATGTCCTCATGGACCCCCTGGGGGAACTGAAAAGGGGAACCACCAGACCTAAACCAACAATTATAGGTTACAATGAAAAAAATATCCTGAAAATATAAATGACTAATATTGCAAAATTCCACGCTAAACAATTTTATCTAACTTCATTTTCTTTTCTTTTCAGCCAAGTGGAATAAGGAGCGTGTGTGGAGAATGTTTATAAGTATTAGCAAAAGCAGTGATATGTTTTATGTACTAAGATATTAGTGCTTGTTAACTAATCAGTGATATTTGTAAAGAAAGCATCTGCTGTATATGATTCTCGAAATTCTCTACATTAGTGCTAGGATAATATTATATTTATTGCGATTATTTATAATACACAGAGTATTGTATGATGTATGTGAATCTGAATAAAGTGGAAGGCAAATGTTAATTTGTTTTATTATTCTGCTTTATTGCCTCATACCTACCTGAGGAGGCCTAGAGCATACTCCAGGCGGCTCCAGTCTAGTTTGGCGCTAGATTTAGTGGCCAACCCTACAAAGCACAGAAGCGCTGAAAATATTTTTGCCACTAGTGGTCACTCATCAATCTACCAACGGTATCTGCAGTTCCATAACTTTGTCGATCACACAGGAGCCCAGGAGATCGAATTATTATGAACAAATGATACCTCAGCATATTATAAATATAGCGTATCTTACATACTTCTAAACATTGCATGTCGGATTATTCGGATCAAATCTTGCAAGCTGAATCAGAACTACAAATCCTTATAAGACATAAAATGTTCTTTTTGTACTATGTTTTACGGTTATCCTGGAAAAGCTTCAATCTATACAAATAAATAAATAAATAATAATTTGCTGTCGTCGTTCTATTTTCAAATAGGTACCAACCAGTTGCTGGCTGCCTGACTCTGGCTGGAGGAATCAATATGCCGGGCTTGTCTTGACTCTGCTTTGGCTAAGGCTACGGCTAAAATCCTTTAATGTTAATATGTCGACAATGCGTTGGCAGGCAGCTCCTTTAGGCACAATTTAGCTGGCGTGCATCAGCTTACGTCACGTCCGTTACAAATGATTCATAATATTCTTCGCTCTTTCATACAAAAGTAATCCGCATGAGTCTTCATTGATAACAATTCACACATCTGGGATTATTGCAACCAAAGGAGCTTTTACAAGAAACATAATATATTATTTTACTTCACACACTAGAATATCCTCCTATATGTGCATTATTCCAAATGGCATATGGAACCCATGCCATGATAATCAAAAAGCTTTTACCTCATTGTCCAATGGTATCAGAACACATGGGTATCAGGCACACGAGATGCTTATAACTCAACATTATGGGAGATCGAATAAGTTATGTTAATTACATTCATAATTTCAAAATATTTTTTAAATAATATAAGAAATCTAATTTCTAATATGTTTTATTAATATAGTTTTCTCTAATTCTAATTTCCTTAATTTTTCATTATGTGCATACTTTTTCCTAACATCTTCCAATTCCATTGCTCTTAGCAAACGATTATGTTCTAATTTTTCTTGCTCTTCAATTAACTGTATTTTTAATAATTCCCTTTGAAAATCATCCGACTGCTTTTCTTGTTCTTCTGAGCATAACTTACTTTTAGCTGAAATATAAAATTAATTAACTTTTGCAAAAAAGTTGTTGGCTACTTTACTGTTTACTATTTACTGTTGGCTGTTGGACTAATTATATCATTATCAAGACTTAAGTTAAATCTCCTTAGAACTGTACAATTTTATTATTGTATACATAATTCAAATCAAAACACGATAACATTGTACAATAATGACATATATTTTAATATAATACTCACAAGTTAATAAATCACTTAATTTTCTTTTCAAATTTGTCCTGTCATTTGTACAACAGTTTGGTGGTGCAACCGGGGTCACATGTGTTTTCGGACTTGTTGCAATTGCATCTTGTGATTCTTCATCTGAAATATTTGCTTACATCAAAATATACAAAAAAAAACATAAAAGAGTAATTAAAACATTAGCAATAACTAACAATAAGTACCTGTTTGTGGACTATTTTTTATGCTCTGCATTTCATTCTCGCTATCAGTACCATTTGTTTCAATCGGATCAATATTTTGATTGTTTATCAAGCTGCTGTCTTCACTGTATATGATATTATATTCCCCATCAATAGTTGACACCACCAGACTTTGAACTTTCTCTAGCAAAGCATCATCATTACATTTTGGTGGTGGTCCGAGTTCTAAAAATGAGAATGAAAAATTATACAAAAATAAAACCAGAAAATGCCACTTACATTTATAGTTATTTCATTAAAACTCGGCTGATGGGAATATAGCTACGAGTGGCTGCGCAGATGTCGATTCTAAGGCCAAAATGGTGGTAGGAGGCGGGGAGTGCAGGCAGTAGGATAGTTAGCCAATACCTTGGAATAACGTGCCAATACGAAGTAGCGCATCACAAAACACTGTCATGGCCGCCTTGTTTTGATTGGTCAGTAACTGTACCTGCGCAAACATCTCGGAAAACGAAGTTCACATCAGCCGAGTTATAATGAACTTACTGTAAAAGGTATATTGACGTGACAACGTCTTATAAATTGGTTTGCCGGGTGGCACTTCAAGAAACTGCGTTAGTAGCTCCGCTCACGTTACTTATAGTAGCTACGGCGTACACACGTTGGCGTGTTTCAGAAAATGGTACAGCGCCATCTCTGGAGAAGTAGAGTAATCTACTTTGTTACCTCACTTAGTTGTGACTAATGGTTAATGGTCTAACGGTTAGCAGCGCTAGATGGCGGATGGTGTTACAATGTTTTAAATATAATTCTTTGTATAAATAAATGTTTTAAATTGTTACTATTATTTCATCCTTCTTCCTACTATACGAATGAATATTCACATTAAAATTATTTTACCACTCAAAGTCGTTGTCACGTAAAACTTTCGCCCGTATACCGACTTTACAGGCAACCAATTTTTTTAGCAAGTTTTTTAATCTTTTATCCTTCCCTTCTACTTCTTTATCCATTAAGCCAAATAGTTTTTGGCAATTTTCTTTTTGTGTAGACTCAGATATCTTTCCCCAACCTTTCAAATAATTACCATATTTTTCTACTTTTAACGCTCAATGTAAAAAGGAGGGTGGTATAAGTTTGATCTAACCATCCGTTTGTGTCACCATAAGTCCTGAATGAATGAACCGATTTGAGTGTGATTTCCATTAATTGAATTCAGTATTAAAGAGAAGGTACCAGACCTTTCCCAATATGATGTTTTTGGCATAAAATTGATTGATTGATTGAAATTATTAAATTGAACAAGAGTCAGTCACAGTCATTTGAACAAAAGATGCTCTCTCGACTACAAAAGGTTTCAATAAAAAAAATATTAGTTAGATAATTAGATTTTTTTTTGGAATTTATAAATAAATATTATTATTATTATTATGGTAAGAAAAGCAATCTCCGGTCAAATGCACTTACCTAAAATATCTATTTGGGCACCTGAAGCATCTCTTTTTGCCTTTATTTTCAATTTTTTATAACACATTTGTAAGCTTTCCACCGTACGTTGATGACCAGAAGTAAGAAGATTAAAATCTTTCATTACTTTTATCCATGCTTCTCTCTTTTGTTTAAGATGAGCCCCATCAAATTTCTTATTTTCAATAATTGTTTTATATTTAGAAATAATATCACAAAGAAGTAAGCATTCGTCATATGTGAAATTTGGACTACGTAAACGCAATTTCTTCTCCATTTTACCTACAAATGTTCACAAAATTCCACTCAATTTACTTCACAGTTCACTGACATAAACAGACGACGAGCAACGAGCTGCGAGCATAAAATTAGGAAATGTATTGTAAACACGTTAAAGGTACCTACACTCGCCCAAAAACAGTGGGTTTGACAGTTGACTTGACAATGTTGACATACATGGACTTGACATTAAACATAGAATAAGAAAAAGAATTAGGGTGCGGTTCCACTGAGGCGGAGCGGAGCGGAGCAGTGCGCGATTCACCAATCACATGGCTTGAAATCCGCACGAGGCGCAATGAGCTGGGATTTCAAGCCATGTGATTGGTGAATCGCGCACTGCTCCGCTCCGCTCCGCCTCAGTGGAACCGCACCCTTATAGTGCGCCCAACCTTGGCCCAACCACAACTACAAGATAGGTACCTAGCGGATTAAAAACTCATTACCTACTGCCCGCTAAAAGTTTCTTATAAAAAAAAACAACTTTGGGCGCACTTAAAGGCGAACCAAGGCGTCTTTTTCGAATAGGTGGGATGAAAAAAATGTTTTACTGTACCTAGTTTCCCTATTAAAAGCACATTGCTAACAATGATGTTTTAAATATCTAGATTGAGCGTCTCCCTACAATGAAAACAAAAAAAAACAAGGCAACATTATCAAGCATGTGTGCGTGCAGGCGATGTTTTTCGCGTTCATTTATTGTATATGTGTGCGTAATCTGTGCTTAATGATATAAAAGTTGTGGCTAACAGTTGGCCACAACTTTTTGACACGTTTTCGCGGATTCGATGTTCCATCTAGATATTTAATACATCTTTGATTGCTAAATACGTTATATTGCTGTTTATTCAATTTTATGTAGCCAACGTCCATACCACGTTGAATACACCGGTTCTCGTCCGATCACCGAAGTTAAGCAACGTCGGGCGCGTTCAGTACTTGGATGGGTGACCGCCTGGGAACACCGCGTGATGTTGGCTTTTTATTATTTAAATAAATTATGTATTTTATTACGGTCAACAAGTCAACATACGGTTTGGTACGGTTAAAAATATTTTATAAAATTTTAATCTTTTTTCTCCTCTTTAGTTGTTAATAAATTATTGCTTTTTACAAAAAAATAACCGACTTCAACCTGATAAGCAAAGGTAACTCAAAAACTACTCGCCAGATGGCGCTTAATTCAACATGTAGGTGTAAAGTTCTCGTCACTACAAATTAATCAAGCCCAGACACTAGATAACTACAGTACATCGTTGAGGAGTTCCCTTGACTGTCTTTCGGCTTTATCAGATCGACTCCAGACCTTCATGAAATTGTAGCGCTTTCATGTACTTATGAAAACATTAACAAACACACTAGTCGTCCCTACAATTTTCGAAAGTTGCCCTCGATTTCTCCAAGATGCCATCATCAGATCCTGGTGATCCTTTCAAAAGGACCCCACTGCGCATATCTATTTTACAACAAAAAAAGAATTATCAAAATCGGCCCATAAACGACGAAAAAATCGCTGAACAAACATAAAAAAAGCATATATACGGTCGAATTGAGAACCTCCTTCTTTTTTGAAGTCGGTTAAAAAGGAAAATCATTTTCTCAAATAATATTAATTTTTTACTTCAGCCTGGTTAATGGTTGTTACAAAATTGATTCTATTTTTATTTAATTAAGGAAGAATAATATTATATGTAAGTAGGTACGTTTTATTAAATAATTTAATAGCGATCATAATTCCAAGGAATCCTATTCGTGCGTCCATATCATATATTCAGATCATAAGCTGATCAATTTGTAAATGCGGTCAATTTGTAACAGACACAATTTAAAAATAATAAAGTCTTTCAAATAAAATAATTATAATGTTTCTCACAAAAATCGCATTAATTTATTTCTACACTTCATCCCGTCCCGACATAGAGAGAAATGCATAAGCGCCATCTATGCAAACAATAAGTACTACCACGATTACTGGACATGTTTAATTTTGTTGGTTACTTTGGTGTGTGTAGATGGCAGCACTTTAAGAAGAACTTTTCTAAGTACAAAATATTATTAATAAAGTAGTGAAATTACAGTAAATAATGGTTATTTTTTAATGAAAATATTCCAGAAATTATCACGATAAAAATGTCTTTAATAATAAATGCAATAGTTTTTACTAAAATGTACTTTTGGTCCAAACCTGAATCACGCTATTGAAGTGTTTTACTTTGGTTAACATATATACAAACTGCATCCCTCAGCATGTGTACTTGCTTCGGCAGTACATATACTAAAATTGGAACGATACAGAGAAGATTAGCATGGCCCCTGCGCAAGGATGACACGCAAAATCGTGAAGCGTTCCACATTTTTTGGTTTCTTTTTATTCGTTCACTTAATAAATTGAAGACATGAGTGTCAATGTGGAGAAAATGAGATACTGTATTTCTTCACAAGATTGCCACACAAATTAAAGATTGCCCAGCATGGTACAAATCAGAAATTTGAAAAAATCTCGCATAATTTACACCTAACTTATAGAAACAATTTTGAATAATTATATTTCTGCCAAATCTGCATATTAACTAGTGGAGTGCCGTAAGCTTTCAACCTCGGAATCCAGGGACTATGAATGAATCTTCATAAAAACTGTTGGATTGTATTTCAAAATGCACAAATAGAAATGTTAAAAAAATATTCTTATAAAAAATATCTTTAAATATCTTATAAAAAAATATCTTTTTTTATTTTTTTTTATCTTTGTTGGTAAGTTTGTGACCCCATAACTTCGTGGTGAGTAAACCGATTTTGATGATTCTTTATTTTCTTGAAAGGTGGTGCTTTTGGTTTGAGCGACATCTGACGAGTAGTTTCGAATTAACTTGAATAACGTGTAAGGATATTTTATAGGGTGCACTTATGGTTTTTTCCTAATAATTTTTTACTGAGTATTTCGATTTTGATGATTCTCTTTTTATTTGAAAGCTGGTACTTGCATTGTAGTCTTATATGTATAAATTTGAGCGGCATCTGACTAGTAGATTTTGAATTATCCTTAATAATTTTTTTGTATGTATGTTACCTTATATCTTACTACTTAAAGTTTCGATTTTGATAATTCTTTTTTTAATCGAAAGCTGGCGTTTTAGGTTAGGTCCCGTAAAAATTTGCATTCCGTCAGACGAGTAGTTTTTGAGTTACTCTTAATAATGTGTATTTAATTTGTGGTCGTTACCTCATAACTTATCACTGGGTGCTTTGATTTTGATAATTCTTTAAAAAAAAAAAAAAAAGATCGGTAAATATTTTTTTTTTAACTTTTCTATTTGTGCATTTTGAAATACAGTCCCACAGTTTTTATGAAGATTCATTCATAGTCCCTGGCTTACGTTACGGCAAGGTTACGGCACTCCACTTTTGTGCATTTTGAAATACAGTCCCACAGTTTTTATGAAGATTCATTCATAGTCCCTGGCTTACGTTACGGCAAGGTTACGGCACTCCACTAAAGATCACACACAAGGGGGCCTAGACAAGTGGCACAAACGTTAGTAGAATAGAATACTGAATGTATGGGAATGACGTAAGCTTACGCTAAATATTTCGATCTGACGCATAGAAATGAAAATTGGTAGCCAAATGTCATCGTTATCTATTCGATGTAACGAAACGTCTGAATAGTACGTTTAGTCGTGTCAAATTCGTAGCCAAACGGCAGTTTTGACATTAAGTTCGACTGAAAGCGTGCGAAACTAAGCGAACGCCAAACTCTTGTAGATAACGCTACAAAATGGCGTATATTTAATGATTTCGATTACAATTGAAGGAATGTGTTTTTTAAATTAATAATTTATACCTTTCCATAAAATCTAAAAGAAGCGAGAATTGTTCTGGACTAACTCGTAACCTCGGTTCCATGATTAAAACAAGAAAAATAATCTTACTTAAATTTTTCAATTTCCCACAATTTTAAAAATTAGGTATTTATAGTAGGTATGTACATACCTAAAAATTTCAACTCTTGAATATTTTTAAAAAACATTAGGTACGTGTTGAAATAGTAGGAGTAAGAACCTATACAAGTAGATTAATTGTATATTATTTCTGCTTACCAATTATGGAAAAAAACTTCGTATACTGACTCACTCAATTTGCTTCAAGTTCGAATTTAGCGCCAGCACACTTCAGAACACCAAACCACTGACTGGTACAGTGCCACAAACTTATCGGACCCGGTGGACAAAATTGGAACTAATGCAAATGTTATACTGTTGTCAGACAAAGACAAAGACAGTAGCGCCTCCCTTAACGGGTCAGATAAGTTTGTGGCATTGCACTTGTATGACGTTTACGAACGAAACCATAACTATATTTGTTATTTTTCGTAGCGATCGAATAGAATAAGCGTTCGATATCTCGTAGGCCATTTGGCTACCAACCGAAGAACGATATTGCTAAGGCGCAAACGATTGTCGATATAGAATAGATTCGAAGCGTTTGCCATTTGTCTAGGGGGGCTGGTCACACTGTCACACACCACACCGCACATTTGTCACGCGTACCTAAACCTTTACAACGATAATGTTTCATCCAATTCCAATTGATACGATTACGATTTAGTACCAGCAATACTCAAAGAAAGCCGACGCGCAGAAGACACCGAATCTTTATATTTTTACCGACTACATAATTATATCCGCGAATAATGAAATTTAAACTCACGAATACGTAAGATGGTCACAATTTTTTACCCGCGAATACTGAATCCGCGAATTCGGAGCTTCTACCTGGCTTCTACTGTAACTCCTTTCATCCACTCACTCATGTCTTCAATTTATTAAGTGAACGAATAAAAAGAAACCAAAAAATGTGGAACGCTTCACGATTTTGCGTGTCATCCTTGCGCAGGGGCCATGCTAATCTTCTCTGTATCGTTCCAATTTTAGTATATGTACTGCCGAAGCAAGTACACATGCTGAGGGATGCAGTTTGTATATATGTTAACCAAAGTAAAACACTTCAATAGCGTGATTCAGGTTTGGACCAAAAGTACATTTTAGTAAAAACTATTGCATTTATTATTAAAGACATTTTTATCGTGATAATTTCTGGAATATTTTCATTAAAAAATAACCATTATTTACTGTAATTTCACTACTTTATTAATAATATTTTGTACTTAGAAAAGTTCCTCTTAAAGTGCTGCCATCTACACACACCAAAGTAACCAACAAAATTAAACATGTCCAGTAATCGTGGTAGTACTTATTGTTTGCATAGATGGCGCTTATGCATTTCTCTCTATGTCGGGACGGGATGAAGTGTAGAAATAAATTAATGCGATTTTTGTGAGAAACATTATAATTATTTTATTTGAAAGACTTTATTATTTTTAAATTGTGTCTGTTACAAATTGACCGCATTTACAAATTGATCAGCTTATGATCTGAATATATGATATGGACGCACGAATAGGATTCCTTGGAATTATGATCGCTATTAAATTATTTAATAAAACGTACCTACTTACATATAATATTATTCTTCCTTAATTAAATAAAAATAGAATCAATTTTGTAACAACCAGGCTGAAGTAAAAAATTAATATTATTTGAGAAAATGATTTTCCTTTTTTATTAACAACTAAAGAGGAGAAAAAAGATTAAAATTTTATAAAATATTTTTAACCGTACCAAACCGTATGTTGACTTGTTGACCGTAATAAAATAGGTACATAATTTATTTCAATAATAAAAAGCCAACATCACGCGGTGTTCCCAGGCGGTCACCCATCCAAGTACTGAACGCGCCCGACGCGACGTTGCTTAACTTCGGTGATCGGACGAGAACCGGTGTATTCAACGTGGTATGGACGTTGGCAACAGTAAATTGAATAAACAGCAATACAACGTATTTAGCAATGTGCAAACTAGGTACAGTAAAACATTTTTTTCATCCCACCTATTTCGACAGACGACTTGGTTCGCCTAGTGCGCCCAAAGTTGTTTTTTTTTAAGAAACTTTTAGCGGGCAGTAATGAGTTTTTAATCCTCTTTATTTATATAAGTGCGCCGCAATTAACTTTTCCGCGCACTTTTTGAAGTTTTTAACATTTTGTGTTCGAATTGTTAGACATTCATGGTTTTGTTTTGAAAAATAAGTTTTTTGAGTGACAGTGAAAGTATAATTCCTGAATATGAGGCGAAGTACTTTGAATCCCTCGCTACGTTCAGGATTCTACAAAAAGAATCCCTCGCTTCGCTCGGGATTCTACTCCAGGATCCGTCACTTCGCTCTGGATTCAAAAGAACAATCTACTAGGTATTCTTTTTCATTCAGCTAACATGACTGATTACAAATTCACATAGTCAAACGATGTTTTCGTGGACTGGATTGAAGCAAACAAGCATAATAACTTAGATAGGGAGTATAGGGACCGAATTATAATAACTATAGGCATTTTGCATTTTTAAGTCATTTCAGGAATTATGTAGGTATGGTATCTTATTTTATTTGCATGATGCTTAGATATTTATGACATCATTGGATGCTTATTATCAATTATTGTTCTGTATAAAAATATAAATGATCGACAAATACTATGTAAGATCATGCTTTCTGGAGTGTTGCACCAAAATGGATAGGTGGGTACCTACCTAAATCTGTTTTTTGTTGTTTGATACCGTGAGGACTGATACGATATAGTGCATTTTATTAAATCTACCAGGACCGTGACTGGTAAAGGGCATCTTTTTCTTTTTTCTTGTTGCTTTCTATTTTGTGGGAATTGTGAAACGAAAATCACCGACAACGTACTTTTATGTGGTAAGTTGGTAACCTCCAAACTGCCAGACATAAGATAGGCTCAAGCCAAAGGCTCAAACGACACGTGATTAGTGTCGTAGTTTTAAACTAGATGGCGATATAGGTCTCATTGAAGGAAAATTGTTCAAATACAACAAACGACAAAAGATTGAAATAAAGTGTACAGCGAGCAGAAAAGTATAATTTATTTCATTTCCATTCATAGGCCTAGATAAATTTGTTGTTCGTCTCATTTCTTCTACAAATCAATTTTGTGGTGGTAATAACTTTTCAAGATTTCTTGACACTGAAAAAAAGGAATAAAGATCATAATTGAAAGCTTTCGTCGCCGTCGCCGTTTGAGGGTCGCCGTTTTTGTGCTCACCAGTTGGCGCCACCGGCGAGGTGAGGTCATGCTGTCAAAGCCCGCCCATACATAAACAGTGACAAATGACATTCAGACAAGCGAAAAGTGACAGACAGACCTCACTTTTCACTAGCGCCTCTAGCGGAAAATTCACACGCGGTTACCCTCATTGGTGCGCAGTCCTTTAGAAGAACTACCTAAATTGCCTCGATTATAGAATTGTCACTCACTGTTAAAAACGAATTTATTATGTATGCACACAGTTCAATTTAGTTTGTAAGCACTTTCAATTCCTTGAATTCAAACTAACGACATTTTCAATTCTTACCGCCAATCCGTAACCTACTTGTGTGGTGCATAATTATATTAATTTATGTTGTTTGTTAAAACCATATAAAATGCGAACGCAGTATAGATCCATCTGATGGTAGGTTGTCGTTGCCAGGATGCCACTCATACACTCCTGACCTCTGCAGCCTCTGCTCCTGACACACAAGCGTAGTGCTGGCTTGTAAAGAAGTAAAGGAGCTTAAGGGCTACTTTGAAGGTGTTCGTTTCATAGGCAACAAGAGATCCTTCAGTAGGTGAGATGTATCGAGGAAGGATGAATCAATATCTTCGTAAACAAATGTGTCGACAATTCGAAGGGAATTGGATCAGTTCACCAACCGGGTACACGTCAGCATCGGGGCAATAATCGACTAAGTGGACATTGTGGACAACACGACAAATATTTTGTATACCTACTTACGTAGATATAATTATGTACCTACCTACTTTCAGCTCATTACTTTCTGCGTCGAGAAAAGTCGATTAATGAGACATAATTATTGTCCGTCAAGTACAATTTCTACGTCTTGGCATTGTTTACATTGAATTTTAATGTTTATTTCCATATTCATTTGCCTTGTTTATTTTGTACTTACTTTATAAGAAAAGTCGTGCTGCTGTTAAACTGTTTTCGATATCTTGTAGTTACCTACATTTGAGAGGATATAAGGTTGGCTACACCAGCTTCCTCCCCAAGAGCGGGTTCGCAGGCCTTTTACAACATTATGGAACTTCTAGTTAGTTATACAGGGTTCCCTCACTTATCCAATTTACATTGATGACAGGCCTAACATTTGCAGCATCGTGTTCAACGAATTTATCATTGTGTTTCATACCTTTGGTCTGGCTATTACAAAACTTGGCTGATAAAAGTAGATTATAGTGACTCTTCAAAAAATCCTCATCTTCATCATCCAGAGACGTGCTTGCAGATGCGCACACTTCGTCACCCACAGGGCGTCATAAAGAAAAGCTCAACGCTCACGTGGTCATCCCAGTGATTTGTAAGTGTTCTGAACTCCCGACACCCTAAATCCCGAGACCACAGTGTCGTTGAAACGACTCAGGCGCACCACGCCAACCGGCGACTGAAAACTAAAAATAACCGGGTGCTGCTCAGTACCGCCGTAACTGCCGCGCGCGTCGCCCGCTGCGCCCGCGCATCGCAACCATGGCGGAGACAATTGAGGAAACTTACGAGACCGCGGTCACCCGCAAGGTGGTCCGCCAAACCCTTAAGATAGAGGAGGTGAGGACGAACACGACTGTTTTATGTAACCGACGCGACACAAATAGCCCGCGCACGGGCGACGCCTGCGCAGACGCACCTGCTCACATAACAGATAACACATTTGACAGTGAACACGGACGTAAACATTTAGCGTTATCCTGAACTCGTACCGCCCGCGACGTTCGCTCGCCGCGCGCCGCTCGCCGCTCACGACGGCGCGGGCGCCAGCCTCCGCCGTGCTGCTGTCGTTAATTCCAAACCTGAAAATGATTTCTGCATCTGTTCCCTTTGTCCGCTCGCCGGCGGTGACAGACGGGTCAGCTTTCCTGTCCGAACCGCCTATTCCGGGAATACGACATTTGGAAGCCGGCTCGTAAACTTCGATCTCGAGTGGTGCGCGGCACGCGAAGGTCCGTTCGCTGTACGTCAGTCGAGGAAGTGTGCGCAATGCGCCACTTGTAATTTGTGGCGATGTAAATAGAACGGGCGGTTGAATGAAAATTTCCGTATCCACCTTGACGAGTGTGCATCGACCTGTCTCGTGATGTCGTGATATGGACTGACCACGTGTGACCTTGCAACACAAACACAAACACCAAACGATTCAGAAAGACAAGCTCCATCACACTAAAGTCATAACACTACCACCTTCTTACAGTTTGGATTATGCAACAGTGATTTTTTCAAACGAGCGGGCAGTTTAGTCATGAGATTGTCGACGGATATTTCTGGCAGATGAACGCAAACTTGCACAATTTAGTGACAATGTATCAGTTAGTAAGATCTTGAGGAACGTAGATTTCGCATTATCATTCCATCTGTGAATTAACAATGAACGTCAGTTGGGACTACTGTCCGTTTCCAAAGCGCAAAACCCAATGGAAAAACGCGCCGTGGCATATTTTCGTCTTGGCTCCCATCCTAGTTTATCTGCTACATTACGATGTTTATTCACAATACGAATGTGAACATTAATGTGTGCGTCTGAGCCACTTGTGTTTAGATCTTGGGAGTCGGTCTGGGTGCAAAACCACTGTGTATTTCATAAAATTATTAATGGGAGCTAATCTGTCATATGTGTAGCATACCAACTCCTAACCCACCTTATGACACTGGAAACATTGTGACGTTCCCGGTAACTCTTACTCTTACCTGTCAAAACGCCACTAAAACTGATGGGCTAATTATTACAATTAGAATCAGACTTGAGAGTTCTGGAAAATCATTAATTTGTTTACTTGGCAGAGGACTCTACGGTATGGTAGCATTGTCAGTAGATGTGCCGGTAAAAATGTTATAAAATGTGAAAGTTATAAAAGAATGGATGGCATTCAAAAAATAGTTTTTATTGGTGATCAACGGGTCATCGTTACAGTTTTAATGTTCATGCTTTATGTATTTCAGCGTCGTGGTCGCTAAGTATATATGTACCTACTCGGACACTACCAACTATTTATTATAACCCTCATTATTTTGTAACAAGTATTTTCTTCGCAATGCTACTTAGCCTCTGTAGAATTTTTAAATGTTGATTCGTTTTATAATCAATTGTGCCTATTACACCGGTGTGCTTGTTTTAGTTCTGATGCCAAACGAATGTCCCAATTACTGACATTTAAATTAATTTAATGGACGTATAAGAAATTGATAAATATTAGCTTATTTATTATGATCTAACCAGTAATTCGTTGCCTCTCGTTTGTTTAAATTATAAGTAAGGGGCTGTAAACTGACACGATGCAGTATAAGATGATGTTGGTGATGCACAGAACACAATACACAAAGGGTAAACACAAAGCTTGCCAAATACGTCATGAGGATAGGCCACTGCTCCATACGAACAGGAGGATTAGAACAATATTACCTAAATGTTTGCACACGACTAGTTAAAAAATACAAGCAGTTTGCAACATTAAACATACCTATTATTTTGCGTACTTTGTTTGAATACTAAAATTTTAAATGATAAAAGTTTAAATGATAAAATGTGTTTTATTTTATTTTACCAGACCTAAAACAACAGAGGGTCATTTAATAAGGGGAGATGGCCATTTTATTATTTATTGATACAAGTCTGCTGGATTGTCTCATGAAAGTGAAGAAACACAATAAGACAAAACATCTAGACGCAATATAGTCTCAAAGCTCATCTATTTCATAATGGAAGTTGTCCTCAAACCCATCAATGTTCATTGTACAGTCAGACGATAAAATTATTCATAGTTAAAATAAATGTTCAGAAAATGAAAGAGGCATGCTCACTAAGGGACCTGGTGGCAGCAGCTATCTATCCAGTTACCTTGACAAGTAGGTCAGTTGAAATAAACAATAAAACGAAATAATGACTAATAAACACTATAGTGCGTTAACAAAGTAACAATACAATACGTGCTATATTTACTTCAATTCATATATTCCATCAGTAGGGTGCAAGGTCACACAATTAAATCACACACATGCCTTACACATGTGGAGCTAACGTATCCACTAGACTTACACACTTTACATTATATTATATGGGAAGATGATTCAATGAGAATAATACAATTACACGAGTGTCATGACATCCGAAACATTTTAAAAAGTCGAATTGCATACTTTTCGATACACGTTGTTGATGTAGATCTCCGCTTATCCGCCATCTCTATATTGTAGACATTATTGAAATGATAACGCGGATGCAGAAATGCCCATTAAAGTATGGACTACGGTCTAAAATTGCATCTTCTCATTTCTTTAGGCTATTGCTTTCTCACGGCGTTTTCTTTAAGTATTTAAAGCCTTTAAAGCCAGTTTGCATTGACCAGAATAAGTAACGAAAGTTATAATGTGAAAGGAGAGTGTTCATTCGTACGGAATACGGAATAAATTGTACCAATGGCCGGATTTTCTTTCGGCATTTGCATTGACACGGCCTGTTCTGTAGATTTGTGAATGCTACAAAAATACTACAGTTACAGCAGCAAGCTTAAGTTGCATTTGTCACTAAATTATGCCTGGTTTCAATAATGAAAAATGATGTGCTTTGGTTACGGGTGGTAAAACTATCTACAATCAGATTTATTTCTCTACACGATTTACAGAGGAAGATAACATGTTTACGATTAAGTAGTTATAGTAATTTTATTGTATTACCGATTCTTTTTCCTGGATTTCTTGATACTTGATTATTGTTGTACACAGTTTAATGGTAATCCATCGATCAGTGAGGTGCCTTCGGATTTGGCCAAAGTTCGAGTTCAGGATAATTCTATGTTCCTACTGTCATTAACGATCACGTTTTTCACACAAATAACTCTGATATATTCTTAATCAGTGTTTTGCTTTTTCTTTGCTAATTCAACTGTTGTTTGTTTTTATTATATTTATTGTAAACTAGCTTTTGCCAGCGGCTTCGCCCGCGTGAATTTCGTTTAAACTTCACCCCTTTATTTCACCCACTTAAGTGTCATAAACGTAAGAGTAGATAAAATATAGGTATACTTAATCAGAAAGCTTCGAACTGCTAAGCTATCGGGAGTTACACGTGTTATTGTGAGTCAACCATAAAAGATAGACATATGCTGTCGTGGAATATTTTTTATATAATTTTAAGGAGAACATTTCCGTCATACATGATTTCTGTGTAGCTTTAACCATTAAGGTTGCACACGCGACGGAAGCTTAAAAAATGGAGTAACTTCTCCCGTTTCCCCAACATTTCCCTTCACTGCTCTGCTCCTATTGATTGTAGCGTGATGAAAAGTATACTATAACCAGCGCGGGAGTATGAAAAATAATTGTACCAAGTTTCGTTAAAATCCGTCGAGTAGTTTTTGTTTCTATAACGGTTATACATCCGACAGACAGACAGACAGACAGACAGACAGACAGACAGACAGACAGACAGACAAAAAATTTACTGATTGCATTTTTGGCATCAGTATCGATCCCTAATCACCCCCTGATAGTTATTTTGGAAATATATTTAATGTACAGAATTGACCTCTCTACAGATTTATTATAAGTATAGATTTTACCTACTTAATTATTGTGTATTGTATTGTCATCGTGTTTCTATTTCTATTTTTCGTGTTTATATTTCCCAAAAAAGAAATTATGAAAGTAAAGATAAGCATTGGGTAAATAAGAACTTAAATCGTTATGGAAAATGTAGAATCATAACAACTCATTATGACTCATAAGTGGGCTACATGCGGAAGCGCTGCTCTAAAGGAGCTTTTAACAAAAGCTTTATGCTGCGTAGTTTGATAACGCCCATGTTGTACATTACAAACCGTGTTTAATGAAGCTATTATACGTGTGTATTATTGTTTACGAGAAGGGAAGCTGTTGTGAACTGTGAGCTTTTTACGTCACTGTTTTGCAAACACTACTAGCTATAAGTATTCCAAGTTGTTTTTGTAGTTGAAATTCAGCTTTTTATGAGGGTGATCTACAGATCAACAAATCCGATCCTGCCTATATAGGTAATAATTATAAAATTTTAAGATATAGGTATGCAAAATTATGAGGATTGATAAATATTGGTGTAATGACGCTCACTCAAATTCGCGCGAATACGCGAACCCGCAAGTGTAGGACGATTTCGTGGTATGTGTGAGCGCGGTAATGATAATTCCTGTTCATCCTGATGTTATAATGTAATTATTGACAGTATTAACAGTAGTAAATACCTATTACGCTGCCAATTTAACATAGATACTTGTATCTTTTCTCAGTGTGGGTTTTGATCCGTCTGATGTGGTGTTGTTAGCGGTTATTAGAGAAAACGCCTTCTCTATCTAAGTAGTCTTTGATTCGAATAGCGCAGGGATGTCGTTCAATTCCCTTTGCTCGATTCTTTTATTGCTCGTAAATTGCATTTCGGTCGTGCGAAATCTCGAAAGCTCCTGTGAATAAAGCTCCCCAATACCAGGCACCACTGTTAACGCCCCTTGCCACCTGGCGCTTATGTGCGATCGCTCCTCTCGCTCTAAGTATCTTGGGGTCGGCCCTCGTTAGGGGAGCCCTGAAGCTGACACATATTAAAGATAAATTTTTAGTAATGCTTTTTTGTGTTGTTGAATTGCATGATATTTTCCCTTAATGGAGCGTTACGCTGTCAGCAATAAAAGAAATATTTCCTAACATAAGCTTGCGTTACTGAGATGAGCTCAGTCAGACAGCTAATAGTAAAGTTTGAAGATAGCTTTTTCTTACGCTCGCTCTACGTCATTTACTCGTAGGTTATTGAGAGGTTTGAGAGTTATTGAATATTTTTTCGAAGTTTTTTGTGACTTCATTTTTTATATTCTTTATAAGTTAATGTCACGCCCACCTGATTGTAAGTGATGATAGTCATAGTTGGTAGAGCGCATTAACTCAGTATTATTTCAGTAGTATTATAATCGGACGGAAACAAGGTCTAGAGAGTTTATACTATACATCAAAAGTAAAAGCTTTAATTCTGAGAAAGATCTGATAGTAGAGTTTGCAAGCGAAATTTTCAGTGTTACTGATAGGAAGTAATCTTGGTATAGGTACCTACGCCTCAACCGTTGGCTGTCCCATTTCAAAGGATATCTAATTATAGCTGGTGATTTACGGAACGCGGTACTGTCAATTTGTTTTGTCAACTAGCTTGTTGGCCGCACAATCAATATAACGTGACAAGCAAGGATACGAGAGTACGAGAAACGATTATTGCCGTAAGATAAAATAAATCTGTCCGCACTTCGATTGAACGCTTAAAATAATTATAACTGTTGGTCGCGTGTCCTAACTGTTGACGGTCGGTTATCGATCTTGGAGGTATTTGCAAGATTGCGAGGCGCCGCCGCCGCGCCGCCGTGCTGACACATTCGTAGCGACGATCTTGATGGTTATATCTTGATCACATTGCGGTGCTGTTTTGACGAGTTTTGAGGTACTTATTTCTTATGTTTTCCAAAAAAGGAATACATGTTACTTACTTATTTGTTGGTTTAGCTTTTAGTCCAAGAGATAGACGTACCAAATGCAGACTTTACATTGTAGCATTGCTAACACACGATGACACGACATATTGCATTTACTTTAATCCAACGAAACATATTCTAAGTTAATTTCGCACTGCAGCCGGAAACAGCGAATTTACGACCGCAAAGTCCAAATCGCCATTTAAGGACGCAGTCGGGCCGCGTCGTTCTGCGAATCAAACGCGCAGAACTCACCGGAGTAGAACAACTGTTCGGGAACGTTGCCAAATGTGCGATTTTACCTAATTGACTAGCACGGAACATCCCGTTTGATCACGCTCCAGCTCTTGTTGCTATTAACTCGAGAATAAAAGACACTTTAGAGGAAACAAAACGATTTTATCAGTCCCATATCTTGGGCGTTTCCACAGCTGGCAAGACGAGACAGTTTTGAGTTGCGAGAAGCTTGACGAATTACACGCTTCAGTGCACTTCAGACACAGTCTCACTGTCAACAAAGAGTAAAAAATAAAATACACAAGCACAGGACATCTCTAAAGATTCTGAAATACTGACAGGGTTCTGAAAATTATTTACGATTTTAATTCTGATTAAAATTTGCTGTCAAGCTTCCAAGAACAATCTTATTCTTGTAGCCATGTTAAAAATTGATTCTCGAAAATTAAGTAGGTTGCAAGTAGCGACATCAATATCTACAAGTACAAATTGTTGCATAGCGCGCAATAAACCTTATAAAAGTTGTGTTTTTAATTTTCGAACTCTCGTTCCGTGTCAACAATCGAAGCGCGTCGATCATGCATCGATCGACAGGCGACGCGCCGTCGATCGGTTCGCCTCGCGGAAGCAACAACGGAACGCGCGGTTGCGTCGCTAAGCGCGAAAATGGAACGCAGCGGATATAATTAAAACTGGACGGATAAATCGTTGGCGAGGAATTAACCCGCGAATTCGGTCAGCTATCGTTCTGTGAAATCGGCAGCGTGACGGTTTCATTATGCCCCACTTGTGTAATGTCGGCTGGACATTGATACCCATTACCTGTTGTGTGATTCAAGGTAACTTCAGAACAAAACCTTTTTAATGAAGGAATGAAAACCAAAGGAAATATTTCACTATAAAAAAAACATTAATTGTAGTTATATGTTTCATTGTCGTAAATTTACTTTCAGCTACATAAAAACTGCTACAACGTAGTAGACTATGTAACCCTCTTAATGTAGAGACGTAGAGACCAGAGTCCAGAAGTGGCAAAGTTATAGTTTGCAATGATAATAATGAGCAGACTATTAGTTTCTTTATTTGAAAATGAAACTTGTTCTATTATATATTGCAGATACATCTTCCTCATAACACATTGTAGAACTTTTATCAACTGTATACAAACTGCAACAGGCGTATTCTAAGTCGTCTCAATGTAGATAGGTGCGTTGCCTCTAAATTATGTGTATCGAATGCAGTTTGCAACAAGGTAGTGTGTAATCAAAGTGTCTTTTTATAAAATTTATTATAAGTCATTAACCGCACGGAGTATTTATTCAATAAAAGAGATGGTAAACACAGTGTTTTAACGTTAATCGGTTCTTTGACTTCTTTAGAGCTTAATTCAATGACAGCATATTTTTGGTGGTAGAAAAAATAGATACAGTAGTTAGATATTTTAAAAGTATTTTTCTTAAATTGACGACTCGTGCGGTGCAGTGGCTAGGTACCATGCGGTGCTGCCATTCAAATTGGGTTTGATTTATAGCGAGGCGGCAATTTGAATGATTTCATGACGAAGTTCATGTTTTAAGGATTCTTCGTTCGTTTGTGTTGTCGATGGCACTTATACACGTGTTCTCTTAGGATACTATAAAGCATTTTACTCTGGAATGGGACGAACCCGCGCTTACTTCGCTTTTGAAATGTCGCACTACAAAATTGAAATACATTTGTGAAGGGGAGTGAAAGAGGCGAGAGGACGCTGAAAGACGAGCTCGCTACAGGTCCGGCGTTACCATTATTTTATTATCAGATTATTATTATACTAGTAAACCCGCCCTCGCTTTGCTTCGGGGAACCAGTCCCTTCAAACTTCAAACTTTCGCATTTATAATATTAGTAGGATAGGATTATCAGATCATCACTATCCAAAGCTCTAACTTCGCTCCGCTCCGCACTTCACTGCTATCCGTCGGTGTCATCAGTTCTCAGTTAAAGAAACCTGTAGGCAAATTTTCTTTTAAGTGGTTATAAGCTCTGTTAATTTGGAGATGTGTGCTAGATTTGATCTGTGAGCTCCAGAGACGTCGTAGTACAAATGGGCCACCACTTTACTATGTATTTATTTTGTAGAACGATATTTATACTGCCGTAAAGCGGACTGGCGCCGGCGCTAATACTCGTATTATGTAAGTAATGTGACGCGAGTAAACATCAATGTTAGCGGGGAAAATGTGTGAAACGGCTCTAACATTTATAAATCATCCTTAGGGCGCATTCATGTAGAACGCTGGTTACCGGCGCTGATCTGCCAGCGCTTATCGGTACTGGTCCGTCGAGATAACCTCTACATAAAGCAAGCTTGTATAAGCAGGAGCTGGCTGACAGTCTCTCAGAATCATTGATCTATAAGATTATGGATTAGACACTAGAGCAAAACGAGCGTGCCTGACAAAATTTTAGTGAAAAAAAACATGGCCGCTTTTGCTAGTGTTGTGCGCACTACGTGGACGGAAACAGTATCGATATTTAGTTTAATGACTTACTGTATTTTTTTTTCATTCATTTAAAAACCGAGTCTGAATTTTGGATATAACAATTTGGGTTTTGTAGGGATGTCTTTAGGACACTGACAGGTCTCAGACGTAATACGCGCATGCGAGCTGGCAAACGCATGGAACATAAAATTTCTTTGCGGTGTCTTCTCTAGTACTTTAGTACATAGTATCAATGGCGTACCCGCGCTTATAGGAGCAGGTCGGAACTTGTCAGCGCTTGTCGGCGCTTATCAGCGCTTATCGGCGCTGGTTCGGCACAAAGTATAGAGACTACCTGCGCCGACTACCTGCGCGGATAAGCGCCGATAAGCGCTGGCAGATCAGCGCCGGTAACCAGCGTTCTACATGAATGCGCCCTTAGATAGGATATAAACAACTTTATTAGATGAGATGCGATGCGCTAGGAGAAAAACTCCACCAATCCGCCCTGGAGCGGTGTGGTCAGAGGTGAGACTTACTCAAGTGGGTTGAAGCTAAGATACGAGAATGAATGGGTTGCACATAACAAGTCGAATAGTAGTCGGTGAATAAAAAAATTTAATGTATTATGATTTAACAGCAATTGCGTGAAGAACAAAGAATGTTCATACTTGGACTACCTTTTTCTATTGCGTTAAATGTATACCTTTAGTAACATAGTTATACTTTTTTATTTTAACCCTCGTCAAGGCATCAAAATAAGTATTTTGAAACGAGGATTTTGTGAAAGATAGTAAAAACGGGGAACCACACAAGAAGTAAATAATTTACTAAATACTATTTACTTATTTATATAGTTTATTTAGAAGAACAATGTCATTAATGACCTAAATATTATTTGAAACATAATTACAAAAATTTACTGACTTTGCGAAAAGTTTCAAATATGAGACAGCTGTACACGCTCAAAAAAATATTTATCTCCAAAAGTACAATGCATTTTACGAATAATGAACGTTTGTGGGAGGTGAGATTTGACATAGCTGTTAGTAATATTTACATGGTATATTGTAGAAAGCTGGGTTTTATAATATATGCTTTCAACTTTGATGATCTTATGTCTAGATTGAGCGTCGCCCTACAATGAAAACAAAAAAAAACAAGGCAACAATATCAAGCATGTGTGCGTGCAGGCGATGTTTTACACGTCTATTGTCTATGTGTGCTTGATTAATGATACAATGATATAAAAATTGGTCGCCACAATTTTTCCATTCGTTGTTCCATCTAGACATTAGATCATCAAAGGCTTTCAAACACATTTCAGAGCAAATGCCGTTAGTATTCAGTGTGAATTTGGACAAAACCTTTGACAACTGACATAATTGTGTTGAGAATTTCGATCTTATATTGGTACTTAGATATGTAAAAATCTTTGTTATTTATATTACAGGTCTGATCTGGCTATCACAATGTGAACAGTTATAGTAATAAGGTATAGAATATAATAGAAATTATAGAACAAAAGTTATATTCACATCAACTATTTTAAAAGTTATAAGGTATGATTATTTGACAAAATTACCGCCATCGGAAATGCGGTTAGGATTGCATCAGCCCTTTCAGTTTGTTTACGTTCTCTGTTCTCTTTATCATTGCCGTTATCTCTTCAAATTCAGATTGGCTACATCCATGACACATCATGAGTAACGAGGAGACCAAACTGGAAGACCAATCAGACAAAGCATGAATCTCTGTACAGTTTCTTATTATAACGAAGACGAGGACAAAGAAAAGATTTTTGAAACTTATTTTTATTTTGTTTAATCCTTTTTGTAAGACCTGAAATCAGATTTTTTTACAATGGGCGGAGTTAATGTCTAGTGGCATTCTCTACATACCCTACTTTCTCTATTCTATTACTGTACTATTTTCATTCTTTAAATAGTACATTATGATACAAGTGCGCGAAGTTGGTCATTACAGTCGAGGCGGTATTGCACAGCCCGAGCCGCAAGGCGAGGGCTGTAATAGAGAAAAGACTGTAATGAACAAAGCACACGCGTATCATACGACGTTTTTCAACACACTTGCGAGGAAAAAAACAATTAGGTAGGTATAAAATACATTCGACATTTTTCAGTCACAAATCAGCAAATTATAAACGAACAAAATGTTTGCACAAAATGGCGCGGACGTTTATTTTTTCGCGCGCCGTATCTTTGGTTCAATAACTATGCGCGCGCAGGTTAAGTCCAGAGGCACCGAACACCGCTATTCAGCCACAATATATTAAACTAAATAATTATGTATTTCTAATAAGAATTTACGGTAATTAATGATTTAAAATATTGTATTTTTTAAATGCTTTAATAGATAATTAGACTTATCTTATCAGATTTTGACTAAGTACAACAAGTTTATTTATTTACAAAATAATAAATCTTTTGGTAACAACCTCTTTACGGATATTAAAAAAAAAGTGGAATAAGAAAAACACTAGTGCGGCAATGAAAAGTAAAACGCACTACTGTGTAATAAACCGCATTCCGGGCGTAAGACTAAAGAAAAAATAGCAACTTTACGAGCAAGTGTGTTGAAAAAAATATTATTAAAATATAGGTATTCGTTTGTATGAGAATAAAATAAGTTTCAGAGTACCAGCACGTGCTGAAATAAAATACAGTGAGTTACAAGGATTACAGGTACAGATAAACAACTGTCCATTTTACAATTTCAGCCCAAGATTTAACTATGAACTTGGCATTGGCCAATACGATGAATTTATAGAACGTCTTCCAAATTCAAATACGCAATATACTGCGTTCATAACGGGCGATACATTGCACAAACCATTAGGTAGATTAGACAGATATTTGTTTACCGGTCTTTGTCCACGCGTGACTAAAATGAAAAACGACTCACAGTGCGCAGGGCTACAGAAATAGCGCAGAGCCGCGCCAATGTCGAGGTGATCGCTCCTGCATTGTCTTGTCTCTCTTCTCCAGACTCTTCAAATTGTCAAATAGAAATACTACCCCGCTTTGGACACGCTCAATAAATGGATCAAAACGTCAAAAAAGTTTTTCGAAAAAAGTCGATTTAAACGTTTTAGTAGCTAAGTGGAATGCGCCTTCTAAATCCTGATTCAGATACTCGGCTGAATATTCGGTCTCCTTTTAGTCGAATGTTCGTGCACGAGTAAGCCACGAATACTCCGGTTTTCTGCTTACGTATTCGTGACTATTAATTTCATCTCTCTCTTCTCCCATATTTTTTTAAACAAACATGATGCGCACACGAATACAGACGATAAAGTCTGCAGCGAATACCGAAATTGACGGAGTACACTCGTATCCGCGCGTTTTTGCCTTGTTTCACCGAGTTTCTAAACGAGGCTAAATGAAAAAAAAGTAGAAATATTTATTCCGCAAGATAATACATTTCTACAAAGCTTACAGTTTACAGCTTACGGGTTTCAGCTTACATAAAGCACTTGGAACATGACGAGGAATAACTACGGCCTCTGGTATATCAGTGCACCCAATTACAATTAAGTACCTAAAGTTCAGATATTTGAAAATTCATTAGTTCATCTCATATATGTATTATGTAGAAGATAGAAACCATCCAATAAATTAGGTTACATGTTAAAGAGTAGAGACAGATTCCCTAGGTTCATCCATAATCCTTCTTAATGTATTGTTTCTTAATGTAACGGCAATAAAGAACAATATAAATGCTGAAATAATAGGAATCAGCAACCAGTAGCCGTATTTCGTAGTATAAAGATTTATTGTTGATCTGAGGAATTTGGGTGCTAAATTACTAGAAAGGAAGTCAAGCTTACATGTTTGTGTGCGCATCTCTTTTAATCGTCTTCCTGTCTACACACAGCTATAACTTTTTGGCACCACTATTAAATTCCACTACAACAGCACAACAGCCATAGATAATAACTATTTGTCATATTAGTTATCTAGATGTCAAATACAGCTAAAGTGCTGTAGAATTTATTTGATTTATAATATTTACCTACGGATCATTTCACTACCAAGTTCTGTTTTACATACCACCTAATTAGGAAATCTTGTTGATACCTCTTTGTTGCGTTGAAATCTTTTAGTTTTGCTCTTTCGCTTTGCTGAACATATGCCCAAAACCTTTGATTAAATACACCCCACAAGTGGGAATAACCCAACAAAATTATTTTGTTTTTCAGACCCCAGTTTCAACCATTGTGTTCTTATAACAACGCTTTCACTTAACGACGAAAGAAGACACATTTTCATGCAATACTTCTCATTCTCTTTATCATATTGTTTAGTGCGAGATCTTTTATTCATCGTTAGCATTTTAATCAGTAGAAGTACCTATACTTAGTAGTTAATTTTATATCATTTCAAAATATTTTTGTCCTCTGAAAGAATTCATTCATTCATTCATTGTGTTCAATTCTTGTAGCGGATCCGAAAATAATCGACGTTCCGAAGCAAAAAGAAAAGGGGTAGTTAGTGAATAAAAAATCTACATTCTCTAAACTTCATTCGTATTAACCCTAATTTCTTCGTCCTTACGAAGTTAAAATTATATACGAAATAATTTTGACGGGTTTATTTTACGTTAATTAGCTAGTCAGAGGAAATGAGTCCGTTTCAGACATCGTACGTTCGACCGAGGATTCATCCCCAGAGGTCAATGACACCAATGAATCAGCTGAACTGAACCACATGGCTTCAATCTATAGGCACCCTTTACGTGATCCGACTAAAAATAAGATTTTATATACGCAACTAAAATAAAACGCTATTATAGTGTTTATTGCCCTGTTTCTGTTTATAATCTAATTCTTCATTGGATGTAGAACAATGTCCTGCCAAACAGGTCATGGTTCCCATGACCTGTTTGATTATTGAATGGAAAAACATTGTAATTATGACTATAACTTGAATAATGTCGAACTGCCGCGATGCTGCGTCGAAAGGTCCTGGATTCAATTGTTTGTAGAATTAAAGTAGGTAGCAACCGAGCAGGCAGCACTACCCTTCCGCTGCCCCCCATGATTACGGTTACCGACCTAGAACAAGACTCAAATAGTAACTAGGATGGTTACTTAAGTTAGTAGATGGTGTTACAATGTTAGTTGGTTAATGTGAACCTAAATACTGTACTATTATTGCCTATTGGTCTGTTCTGGTCGGTTCTGGGTTTGGGTTACTGCGTTGCCATAGGACTCATGTTGTCAAATATGAGTGTGTAGGGTTATTTAAATATGATTTATATTGTACGATAATATTATTATGTAGGCTAGTATTTAAAAATATCATATTTTTGAAGGATTTAAAAGGTACTTTCCATTCTATGGTTCAAGTACATTTTTCCTCCTCTTGGTGCACCCTGCAAAACAAAGAAAACATGAGCAAGATTATTTAAGACAGCTTAGACAGCCCATAATATGACTCGTCGCGTTCCGACTGGGAGATTTCTTTCCTCTTTCTCTACCGACAACGCATCTGTGATGCACATTGGATATTCCTGATGTTCATAGGCGCAGAGACTAAACTACATATAATGTACATACTGTATTTGAGTACATATTTTGAAATAATGTAGGTAATTCAGTAGTTAAATATTGAAATAGTACAGGTATAATATTCATCACAAAATTTAATGCCGTTGCGTAGGATCTTGTTTTAGATTTATAAGCACGAACTCCTTATAAAATACGAACTGATGATATCATTTGCGACTGACATACATTGCAAACGGTTAGGTTAACTGTGAATTAACTTTTGCCAATGATTTGTGGAACTGGAATAGCTGTTGCCCTTATACGGTGGATTTATGTTAAGAACTAATAGGACGGCTGATTGACATGACGATAAGTAGCTATTAGATCTTTGATACGTTTACACTAATATAATGTTGGTATTTCGGATGTAACACCAGAATAAAATAAATAATATTCTACAATTCCTTGCTATGTACCAAATTGTGTGAATGAAAACGTTAATTTTATCATTAGTCTGTCAATAAAACTTTATATCCATTACACACATTTACAATCAAATAGTTGATACCCATGAAGACCACACTGAGGAAACCAGGGATTCATAAAAGCTGTGTGACTGTGTGCCACCCGCGGTGTAAAAAGTTCAAAAGTAGGGTAGTTATTCGCGGAGATTTGTCATCTTTTTCTCCATGAACCAGTGGTGAGACGGCCGTCTGCCTCGGTGTCATTAATCCCGGGTATTACATTTGGGTCGACCGTAAAATCACAAGACCAGTCAAGTCCGAATTGGTAACGGTGCTAAGGTTCCGTACAATGTCTCAAAATCATAACAATGAAGTTTTTCTCATAGGGCCAATTTTGTTGAAAAAATTAGGATTTTCTGATACAAAACTTGATATACAGAACCTATGAATCTATGATATTTTAAAATTGAACTAGGAGAACTATCTCTAAGAAACGGAATTAAAAAAAGTTACAATTTAAATGGTATCTCCTTTAGCGAGTTTTTTCAAAATGAAATGATGATGTAATGAAAATATGTGTTTTTTCATAGGATGTAATGAAAATAGAAAAAGTTTTCTTCTCTCAGATCAAAATTGTTTACGTTTATTTAATTGTAAATTTATTTATTATTCCTCTATTGAAATTTATTTACGTTTATTGAAACGTAAGGATCCCTAAAAGCTGCTATAACGCTATGCCTTATCGGTTTCGCGCCCACATTGTAGAATTGTGATACATTAGGATCTGAGTATATTTTCATGTTTTAGTTCTCGTCAAAATCGTGTCATGTTTTTAAAATACATGACTACTTTATTTAACTCATCTTGTTTAGGAAATTAGGAATTATGTTTAACAGCAGATAACCACTATGATGTAGATATCCGCTAAGAAAGGATTTTTCAAAATTCATCCCCTGAAGGGGTAAAATAAAGGGGTGAAGTATAAACAAAACCCACGTGGGCCAAGCCGCGGGCGAAAGCTAGTTCTCTGTAGGTATGTAAAACAATGACAATGCAATTGTATGACAAGCATGACCGAATACTAAGTAGGTATGCACAGAATTTACACCACGCACTAGGGAACTAATTCCTCAACGAATAACAGCGCAGTGACTAAACTTGTTGCTCTACATTTTATAATTCACTAAGTTTTTTAAAAGCTATTTATTCAAAGTATCTTTATTACTTTGTGTAAAGCTAAGAAAAATCGGCTAATTCAATTGCGTTATACAGATTTAAATAGGACGACCGTACTAGCATTGCGCTATTCGGGATCCCGAATAGCGCATTGCTAGACTGCCGTTCGCAAGGCTCTGAATTCATTTCCCAGCGACGAATTTGAATAATTAGTTAAAATTTTTGTTGTCGTTCATTTGTAATTCGAAATTAAAGCTATTTAGCATCTATATGGTAGGTGTTCATTTACAACATTATAAAATATTGGATACTCTTGATTCAATGATGTTACTAAGAACATTGGAGCTACATTAATTGATTTTGGGACAAGACAAATTGAAGCATCAATTGAAGAAGTAGGTCTAGGTACACAAGATTCAACGTAAGAAAAGGTCTGGGTGTCAACACAACACAAAACAATTTACTAATTGATGTCATTAATTAGTGCTGTTCAATCGTCTCTTAATTAGTATTTTCATGTTTTAGTTCTCGTCAAAATCGTGTCATGTTTTTAAAATACATGACTACTTTATTTAACTCATCTTGTTTAGGAAATTAGGAATTATGTTTAACAGCAGATAACCACTATGATGTAGATATCCGCTAAGAAAGGATTTTTCAAAATTCATCCCCTGAAGGGGTAAAATAAAGGGGTGAAGTATAAACAAAACCCACGTGGGCCAAGCCGCGGGCGAAAGCTAGTTCTCTGTAGGTATGTAAAACAATGACAATGCAATTGTATGACAAGCATGACCGAATACTAAGTAGGTATGCACAGAATTTACACCACGCACTAGGGAACTAATTCCTCAACGAATAACAGCGCAGTGACTAAACTTGTTGCTCTACATTTTATAATTCACTAAGTTTTTTAAAAGCTATTTATTCAAAGTATCTTTATTACTTTGTGTAAAGCTAAGAAAAATCGGCTAATTCAATTGCGTTATACAGATTTAAATAGGACGACCGTACTAGCATTGCGCTATTCGGGATCCCGAATAGCGCATTGCTAGACTGCCGTTCGCAAGGCTCTGAATTCATTTCCCAGCGACGAATTTGAATAATTAGTTAAAATTTTTGTTGTCGTTCATTTGTAATTCGAAATTAAAGCTATTTAGCATCTATATGGTAGGTGTTCATTTACAACATTATAAAATATTGGATACTCTTGATTCAATGATGTTACTAAGAACATTGGAGCTACATTAATTGATTTTGGGACAAGACAAATTGAAGCATCAATTGAAGAAGTAGGTCTAGGTACACAAGATTCAACGTAAGAAAAGGTCTGGGTGTCAACACAACACAAAACAATTTACTAATTGATGTCATTAATTAGTGCTGTTCAATCGTCTCTTAATTAGTATACATGTCGGGTTGCATTACAATATTTTGAAGTACAGAAAAACATAAAATATAAACTCGTACAGAACAAAGGTACGTAGGTAGTCTAGATAGGATTTGTACTACAAAATACGTGTAGAAAATGTTGAAAGCTCTCTTAATTTTTAATATCTCGGCGTCTCTTAATTCGTGATATGTCGTTGTTGAATACAAACTGCACATTTATACAGTAAATATTTTAAAAATATAAACAATTAAATTTTTTATTGCTAAATTATTAAGTCATTGACTTAAATTTCCTTGTTCAACTTCAATGCGTACATCATACAGTTATTAAAATAAAACTTAAGTAGGTAGCTACTGGCATACAAAGTCTTTGTGTCAAAGTCATAATATTATTATTTTTATGGTTTGCTTTTCATATGGGTACGTAAAACGTTAAAAATACATTATGTAGGTACTTAGTGCAGTGGAACTTTTCCGTATCCTACACGCAACTGTAATTTAATTATATTAATGTAATTAAATTAAATTATATTATTTATCACTTCCTACTAGCTGATTACGAAACAAGCAATCATTAGGAAGACCCTTCCATTCTATTGTGAGAAGAAATCCGTGATTCTATTGTTTGTCAAACCTCAAATTGGCAGTAAATATGATCAGTCTTTGTCCAAACGTACGAGGCTATAAGTGCATCTGATTTAATACTGCGTTTTAGCTTCACCAATATTTATTTGTGGCCGTATGATTCTATTTCAGTTGTACGCACGTCGTGGCTGGTATGGGATAACATGATTTAGTTTGTATTGATAGTCATTGTTTTTTTTTTAAGTTTATCTTCCATTGAGGAAAAAGGATGGAGAATGTTTAGCATTAACTTTGGCTTTTGTTTATGGTAGATCTTCTTAGAGTACCTAGTTGCAAAAGAGATAAAATAAAAGATTCGGTAATCTGGTTTAACGATTACTTAGTACATTAAAAAGTTACATTGGGGGTTGCGGGTTGGAGGACCTCAGAGGACACAATTTTACTATTTAGTGCAAAGAGTTAGTTAGTTTCGAGTTAAAACCGCGTATCCCACGACCACCATGGTGGAAATAGGGGTGCACAAGGTTTTCATGGTTTGTCTGACATGCTAACACATTTCATCGTCTCTACATTTAATTTTTTCTTAAATTACGAAAAAAAAATCGTAGTAATTTTGTCCGGCGAGATGTTTTAAAATTGTCCCTGTAGGTCACTTCGTTACGTGACTATATTAAAAAAAACTCTACTATACATAATGAATGCTGCAAAAATTACAAAAAAACATACATCAGTCTACTACAAATATTATCTACATGTGCCATTTTGCTTGAATGAATTAATTTTTTTCTGGAAGAAAACTGATTAAAAATATTTGTTTGACGGTTAAAATAATTAATAACTATGATGTTCTGCATTAAGTGTCAAAAGTTTAACGTGCCCTAAATGTTATTTTTAAAAGCCTTTCTTCTAAACGCATGTAGAGCTTTCCACACCGACCACTATAATAGCACAGATAATAGTTCCTTTCCACGCTCATGAATCCCTAAGAGTTTGATTGATGCAGCATTTGAGATCTATCAGAGGCCTATTTATACTGAGTCGGGGTTCTATTTCGACGCGGTTGCATAACGCAGCCGACAACAGGAGACCAATTAGTGATTAAATATGAGCTGAGAGCGCCCACGTCTGACAGCGGCTCAGTATCGCATTCGCGATGGGATTGACCGCGATCGTAGGGCGATATTCCCTATTAAGAGGATGCCCGAGTCTCGTTCAGCCCATACAAACGTAGTAGTCTATTTCCTCGCTGGATTTTAACACTAGAGCAAAGATTTTTTGGAAAACAATACATCACTACGAGTACCATGTCGGTATGTTTTGCTTTTTTTGATAAATTAATTAATATAGAAGTTATAAAGCTTCAAAAACGTCGAAATTGACCATTTCTCATTGTTCATTTTCGGACGTCGATCTAACCAAATAAAACGCAAATTCAGAAAAAAATCAAAACATACCGACATGGCCAATATCTTCATCTATAGAACGCTGAAAAAATTTTCAAAATCCGTTCAGTTTTCATGGAGGAAACAGACAAGAGCGTAATGCCGATTTCATCAATTGGGGCACCACTGGGGCATCCTCTTAAGGCTCCCGCTATTAGACTCAGGGAATATAGGACCTACTAGTAGTATCTACGTAGTATTAGCCAATACTCTTCCCTCGGGTGTTTAAGTGGTATTATAAATACGGTTTTGAATTACGTTTTTCATAGAGAAACTGAAAAAGCGTATTCGATATTTCGAAAAAGCGCGAGATTTCTCTAAAAGAGGTATTGGTATGACTACGTGACAAAAACCTAAGACCTCCCCGCCACGTGACGATGTTTTAGAAACCCCCCCTCTCCACTTGCGCGAGTCACGACTGGGTATGTTCCCTTAGGGTTAAAATAGACCTACTAGGGCAGTAAAGCGATCATCTGAAAGCTCACAAAGAAAATTCAATTTCTGTTCAATGTAGGTAGGCTAGGTACCTATTTTGGCATATTTTTCTTATACTTTCTTCTGATATTTTTTATACTACGAAGATAATTTTGTTTCTCAAGAATGGGACATACAAATATGGGCAGTAAATAACATAAAATAGCTTAAAAACTTTATAGAAATATTAATTTGACGAAAGTAGATTTAAAGGAAAAAATATTGATGATAGAATAAACTGTATTATATTTTATTCAAAGCTGGGTAAACGTATTATAGTAACGGTGCACTGTAGAGACAGTGGGGTTATGGTTAACGTAACCCCAATTAATGTTTATCCGTATAATTTCCATCGCAAGCAACGCATCCGCCGTGCGAATTGCATTAGGACAAAAACTGTGAAATTTATAACATTCCATAAAAAAATTTGTAAAGAGGTAAGATGTCTATGTTTGCTGACTTTATTTTTGCGAATAAGTTTGTCTGAATGAAGTGTTGCCGAGTTGGTTGAGTGAATTGGTTTGGTCATGGTACGTCACACACACAACCTAAATCACACGATAATAAAAATTAGTAGTATAGATCCTCGGAAAAACAGTCTTGTAACTAATGAATGGGCACCCTTAGTTACCAAAGTGGACGAAGGGTTACGAAAATGGAAAAATAATTCTCTTTTCACAACTAGTTACCAAACAGCGAAAGAAAATTCCTCTTTTGTAACTGGTTACGAAACTTTAGTTACCAAAGTGGACGAAGCGGATAATTTGTAGTATCCATTCAAAAACGCCTTCTTAGAGTGAGGAAGGGAATTAACACATTGCAATATAAGTCTTATTTACGAGCACTACGGGCACTTTTTATATCAACAGCGGAAGGCAACTCTTTGGAATTTATTGCCAGTATTTAGGGAAATGAGTCCGATATTATACTGAAGTGCGAAAATAATCTTTTAAAATAATAGCCTAAGAAATCATCACTTGCGTTCCTCGCGTCTTAAAGTTAGTTGAATTATGATAAAACTCATCGGACCACTAATGTAGTTATTAAGGACTGATGTTGCCATAGAATAGAATCTAAGATAATTATAATATACTTTGGTTGCAAATTAGATTATACAGGTGCTATAATATGTCTATAATATGCTATAATAGGTCTATATATTTTCAAATATAGAATGAAAATTGTTTATTGGTGTATTGTGTATAAGGTGTGTGATGGAAGAACTGATGCATACTATGTATTATTAGGTACCTCTGTACTTAATCTCATCATCTCTCATTGTTTTGCGGTTTAATAATAAATCCTACAATTAAGGAAATGTTTAAGAATTTCCTCAGAAAAACATCAACAGAAAGTAGTGAAAACTGATTTCTCGTGTTTAACAAGTTTCCCTACGCCGCATGAAACGAGATCATGATTAAAAAACAGTGGACGTGACGTGATATCAAGATATTCAAGATCCAGTTGCGGCTTCGACAAAAACGGTTATCAATCTTCAGATACTTTCTCTTGTTTTCTTCTCCTTAAATGCTGATTCCGCAACTCTCGATAGAGGTAGAAATACATTTGTAAAATATAGTCTCAAATATTGACCGTGAGTCAAACTTTATGTTCCAAAAAAGTTTTGAGTATAGAGTAGGTACATATAAGTATTGATGGATGGTCGTGTTTGTGTTGACAGCGTATTTTCCTAACTTTTATTAGTATATCATATAAATAAGTATTATATACTTTAGAACAAGAACGAAAAATAATCTCCTTTTTCTCTGTATTGTTACGTCGCTACCGCCTACGTCATTTTCATAAGTTGTTATTGATACTGTGCGTAATTTCTTTTGGATTCATTACCTAAATTTAATTTATTGGAAACGCTTCATGATAAAAACATCTTTTTTTGTTTTGTTATTCTAAGGGTGCGTACAGATTATGTAACATGTTATCTTCTGTAGAGTTGAAACGGATAGCAGTTTGGCCGGATACCGGATACCGGATATTCGGCCAACCATGTGGCCGGATAGCCGGATATCCGGCCGCCGGATATCTGGCGGAACTTAGCCGTTTGGTGCATCGCACAAACACACACTTGCGTAGGCGGCGCGCGAACGATCGGGAGGACTCAGGCGGTCAGTGCGAATTGATCGTAATCGTGACCCTTATTCTTGGTGGGCAGCCAATGCCAAACAATACCCAAATTTAACAAAGTTTGCCTAAATCTATCTTTCAGCACCTTGCAGCAGTGTGTACATCGAAAGATTTTTTTCTGAAGCTGGCTCTATTTATGAAGAGAAGCGAAACCGCTTGCTACCTCTCAATGCAGAGAAATTAGTATTTATTCACCATAATTTGCCCTTAGTGCAGTATGAGTACCAATTAATTCATTTTCTATTACATTCATTTACTATTGTGATATTAAAAATTTAAAACTAAAACTAATTATATTTCTTAAGTGATACTAAGGCACTTCTCACATTACGCTATTTATTAGCTACGCGACTGCGACGCAATCCCTAAATTCTATGATTGTATCTGACACTTTTGACTGAAAAGTGTCAGATACATACAAATTTTGGATTGCGTTGCAGTCGCGTAGCTCATAAATAGCGTTGTGTGAGAAGTGCCTAAGACTAACTAAATAAAGCAAATAATTACTTAAAAAATATATTTTTTTGATCCAGATTTTTTTTATTCGGCCGGATTCCTATCCGGCCGAAATGTAGCTATCCGGTATTCGGCCGGATAGTATTAAGGCCGCCGGATAGGCCGAATACCGGATAGTTACCGGATATCCGTTTCATCTCTAATCTTCTGTTTTATAACACGTCCACACTATCTAACATTGTTGTCTAACAATGAAATATATAACAAGACACAATGTGTTTTTTAATGACATATCGTCCACATTTATAAAACATCTTGTATAACTGTGTTTTATAACATGTTTTGTTATACATATAGTCTGTACGCACCATAATAATAATTAAATGCTAGGTACGTACCTAGGTACAGACAATTTAAGCGCCATCTTCTCAACGGGCAATGTGCAATTCAATTCGCGTACGACACGCGTAGGCGCCAGAGACTGCACTAGATCCCTCACGAGACGTTATGAATAATATCGTAGCCATATCACTACATAATTCTGTCATTCATTGTTCACCAATCTGAATAGTAAGTAGCTGAATATTTAAACAACTTGAAATTCTTAACCATGTTAGCTATCCATGAATATGTTTTATCAAAACTTTCAATAGAACCCAAGTATGAGATCCTTCATAGATACTGCGATGCGATACGTAGGTACATTGGTAGGTTAGGGTACTGGGATTCTGCACAGTAACTGTTAACTTACTCGTAATTCAAGGTTGCTGACTTAATTCAGCACTTTTTACATTATAGACACCAATATAGACATCATCTATTAGTATGACTATTAGAAATCCGAAACTGCGTGGTATATTACTATTAATTATCACCATTTATTAATTTCACTATATTAAAAAAACTGCCTGGTATATGAGTATTGCTCTATTAAAACATGCGTGTCTTAATAACTTAGATGAATATGATATCATTACAACATCGCTACGTTTCAGTGGATAGTAAGAATTGAGGTGTGACGAAAAAGCCGTTGGCACCCAAGCGCTATGTCGATAAACTCGTATATCAATAGCTGTCAAGTCGACATGCTTGGAATCGAAAATATACAAATTATTGGTTAATACACAGTCATTAATTAGTTCATACAAAATACAAAGTTTAAGCGCTCATAGCCCAACGCGGCGTCTTGCGTCGATTCTGAGTGATCGACAGTTAGGTAGCGGTCGGTAGTTGGATCGGTGAACGCCAGTGGCAAAAGTTCTTGAGCGTTTCCTTGCTTCAGACGGCACGTAAAAATGAAGGTTCCGGTTGTTATCGATAGATAGCAGCCGTTGAGCTGTGTCGGAGGCCTTCGAGCGCCAGGAAAACTTCCGATACTGGGTTGGCCACTTGCCCCTCCACCAATCCGCACCGAAGCAGCATGGTAATGATCTAGGCCTCCTCGATTATGAGGAGAAACCTGTGCTCAGTACCTAGTGGGTCATTATTGTGTTGTAGCCATTAGAAACCTATTCTGCACAAACAAGTACGAAAAATGGTTTCCTTAAATTACAAATAGAAAGCATAGAGTCCATTGTTTATATCTGTCCAATTAACAGATAGTGTTAGATAATTAGTTGGTTAGTTTGTTTATAAGTGTGAGAACAGGGACCGTTAGTAATAGTTACTACTGTTAGTTGATGTTAGTAATGGTATAGTTAGTAATTGTTACCTAGTTATGACCTTCGCTCTACTTCAGTCACAGACGCGTTGCTATCCCTGAGGACTGATAATTATGGTTGCCTCTAAAAAAGTGTAACCGGCTCCACACCACGACCACACCCTTCTATCCGGGACACGATTGTTGTTAAAGCAAATATTACAGCTGTAGAAATGGTACTACGTGCATGCCGTGGCGGGCAGTAATACTTCCCCATAAAGTTTCGTAATGGTTTCCAAGAAAGAAACCAAAGCATTATACCTAATTATGTGCTAGATAGTCTAACTCAGCGGTCGTCACACTTTTCCGGGTAATGGTACACGTTGCGGGTCATGGGCCACACAAGAGCCCCTTGTTTAGGGTGCGGTTCCACTGAGGCGGAGCGGAGCGGAGCTGTGCGCGATTGACCAATCACATGGCTTGAAAACCACGCGAGGCACAATGAGACGTGATATTCAAGCCATGCGATTGGTGAACTCCTCTCCGCTCCGCCTCAGTGGAACCGCACCCTTACAGGCCCCAACAGGACCAACGGCACGCTATGTTTCTATGATAGCGGCCGCGGGCCGCGGATTGACGACCACGGGTCTCACTTATTACTTATTAGTGTCACATCAGTTATATCGTTTCCCCACACTCTCGAAAGACATGCAGCAGGGTACTTGTACTAAGTACCCTTATCGTATTGTAGAGAAATTGTGAAGTTTAACCTAATCTAAGTACAAACTCCTTTCGTTTAGAAACCTTGGAATTGGTATTATATTTTATAATTACCCTTACTGTAATCACCTATAATATTTATTGTTTATTGCAGAACTTCTGTTGTTTGTTTCTCTTCAATCAAATTAATAACTACCGTCACGGTCCGTCGGTAACTCAACAACTATTGCTCTATCAGTAAGGAAACAAATAAAACAACCACTTTTATGTTCTTACGTATCATTTGTTGTTCCGTAACTGAGAGACTTGCGTAAAATTAAATATTGGAAATAATAGTTAATAGGAGTTTATGCAACGTTACGTTACAAAATGTAGAGACGACGTATTGCCAATTCGCTCCAAGTCTATCGCGAATTGCACGAGATAGGAATATCACGTTCCTTATGTAAACAAGAAAAGATTTAGCGGATTTTTATTGCGATATCCGCTCAGATGATTATTTTATTGCTGTTTAAGAGCTAATAGCGCGGCGCGGGCGACGGAAACTGTAGTTCGTGATCCGGCGGATAGATGTCGCTAGGTACATTAACCTACATACGTCGC
This sequence comes from Hesperia comma, assembly GCA_905404135.1. NCBI lineage: Eukaryota > Metazoa > Arthropoda > Insecta > Lepidoptera > Hesperiidae > Hesperia > Hesperia comma. The sequence goes on along the minus strand of FR990021.1, from coordinate 3,515,279 downwards.
GCAAACACGCGTCACTCGCGCAGCTGTCCGAATATAATTTACCGGCTTCGTAGCGCACTAATGAAATGTCAATTATTCTGAAAAATCACAAAAACTAACCTTTTAACATTTTTTGTTTTTGTACAACAGCATTATACTGACATTGAACGCTGCTTTTTTATTACATTTATGACTGAAATAATAAAAACATTTGGTATCTGAATAAAATTGTACTTACAATTTTAATATTGTTTTAGTGTTAAGTGTCAAGGGAAGGTAAGGTGAAGGTTATGACCATGGTTATGACATACAAAAAACAAATTCAAAGGTTCATATCATCGTGATATTGTCACTCTTGCATGCTTAGGTCTCTTTTCATAATATGAGGGGCAAGATGTTAAAGTATATATAATGCTATTGGGAGCATTGCAAATCCTCATGTTTATTGAATGTTACGAGAACATAATAAAATCGATTCCAAATATGTTGGTTTTTCTGTTACATTCACGATAAAGTACTGATCAAAGAGATTTGAGCAGTCTCTTTACGTTCCGATCAACAGTAAACAGTAAAATCGGGACGTCCTGCGCATTACGTGACACCTGGCGACAACACTCACTAATAAACCGTTGATAATTTATTGTTTAAGCAACTCCAGACAGACATATGAAGCCTTCGTAATATCCAATGTCCAAGTCCAACTTCATCATCATTGAAAAGTAGTTTAAGCCTCTTCAAAAAGCTTGGCGATATAGGTAGGAACTTAGTTAGAATTAGGTAGTATTTTACAACCAAATCATTTAAATTCGTCGTAGACATTTAAAGACTATATTTAATATACATTTATTAAAAAATATCAAAGATACTTATAAATTATTTATGACTTTCGGCTATGAATAAGATTTGTCATCGCAACCGTAAACTAGTCAAGTCGGAACAGATCGTTTGGCACTCACAATAGAATAATCGTTGTGGCGATTGAAATTAGACGATTGTAATTTATAGGCAATAATGACATTAACTATGCTGCGTCATAAACGAGAAAGTGAAATGCAACGAAAATATAATGAACTGACATTTACTGAATCTAATCAGATGAGTCAATTTATAGATTTTATAGATAAAGTTTTACGTCGCGTTGCGTCGATTACCTACCGATAGGCACATAGGACTAAGTAATGCAACGGATTCCACTGCGTAAAACTTTTCGCTAGAATAAAAACTTCAGTTTAAAAAATGGATCGAAAATCGAAATGAATGGAAAATGTTTGAATTACATGCAAGGATGGATTACATGATTTGCTTTACGTTTCAGATAGCTTTTTTAAAATATTACAGGGATTATTTCAAACAAACGTGCAATCCCAGTCCTTATTTTTAATTAGATTATAATGCTTCAAAAGACAAAATAAATCGTACCGTTTCAAATTGAAATTATCTGCGCTGCTTAAGCAGTAGGTATCTACTTAATTAAATATTGATTGATGTATTTCTTTCAGAATCATTTTCTCCCCATGGAATAATAATAATTCCTATGGACGTTTAACAATAAAATTCTAGTGGTCCTTCGAGCCATAAAAAAGAAATAATAAAAATAAAAAACACAACGTTTCAGGCTAGGTCAATAGACCATTGGCGTTCGTTGTATGTGTTATGGAGTCCGTTTAAACTTCATATCAGCTCTTCAGTTCATTAAGGCAGGGTAAACAAATTCTCGGTGTTTCTTGAGTTCAGGGAGTACTTCCGGTGATTCATACCTGGTGTTCGCCAACCGGGCCACATGAGGAGACCTGTAAACAGCAAGTGTACTTAATAATCGGTGATATGATTTACTTCCTATTTGTCGTAAATAGACGTAGCGTGGCGACGGCTCGCGTAAATCATTCATGTGATTTACGTCCTTTGACGTCCGTATAAATTTCCCCGATAATTAGAACCAAATGTGCATATTCTAGTTTTCTAAACTTGGCACTCGACGTCGACATTGAAAATTGAAAATTATTTACGTTATGGAACAGATACGTTTGTGGAAATAATATATATTGCTTCCCTTATTGCTTTCGTTTAGTAAAAGTCGCTTCGTAAGGACGGAGTAATAAATGTCTACTCTATTACACTTTTTTACAAGCTTTTATTTTCAAGGTTTTCATTGGACCTCATAACTTTCTACTGAATTTATTTTTCCTCTTTTACTTTTTCCTCATAACTTTTTTGGAATTCTTTTTTTATTCGTGAGCTGGTCCTTGTCCCCTTGTAAAATTGTGCATATTTGAGCTATGCGCAATTTTATGACAAGCTTGACCGAATATTGCACTTAGAATCGGCTCCAGATACCTAAGGGAACTCCTCAACAGTTGTTAGCAATGACTGAATTTGTTACTTTTAATTCATACCTCGCTTTACATTATGAAAACGTATTTTTAGTTTTTAAAAGTATTAATATGTCATAATTATTATTTTGAACTTCAAATGTTGATCATTGATGTAGGTACCTGTTTATTTGTCTGTTACGTTCAGTATTAATCGAAGGTATCAATTGTGGAATCAAAGCCTAATCTTTTTATTCGCGCACTTAGCTTTATTATGAATGTGACTAATTGACTATAAAGCCTGGTCTCTCTCTCTCAGAAGATTCCTGGTCTCATGAGCCTCCGTATCACCCAGTTCAGTCTTGATTATGAACGAGGGTGCGGCAGGCGTTTTGAAAACACTGTACCCTTCCATTGGAGTTCCTAAATAAATTAACCTGAAGTCAGTAAATACAAAATATTGTGAGATTTCTGCCACGTCTAAAGAAACGCGTATTAATTGTAAACATGCCAGTTCTGTGTTATATGTAATTTTATTCGGAGATCTATTTTTGTTCCAATGTCATTTGCAAGTTTACGACGGGGGCCGGCCCTAATTTGAGGAAGCTATTTTGTATCTGGTACTTTTATCGCACGTTTAATCAAAAGTATACTTGCTAGCTGTCGCCTGCTTATTAATGGTACACAATTTTAAGTATCATGGTATGTTGTATTACGCATGTAAAATAGTTTCGAAGACGTGTTAATTTTCTCTGTTGCTCTATGAACTAGACCCGTGGTGGTCAAATTGCGGCCCGCGGCAAATATCTTTGGGGCGACAGGGTGGGGAATAATTTACAAAATGGTACCTATTCCACGCGGGCGCTCGCACAGATAACAGCGGCCCTGATACTGCCTATACCTAAAGCTATCAAGTGCCATCGTGTGAGGAAAGCCCAGTAGTCTCCAACTGACTGCATCATTACTTAATTTGATGTTCAGCATCACACGAATGACTTAACTGACAGATGAGTCCTTAAACCTTCACTTGGTTAATTTACATTGGATTTTACATAACAACCTTAGCTGCACTTGCACTTTCTTTTGAAGTACTGACCTATTCTCGAAGTTTCTACTATGGATATGAACTTCTTCAAAAAGCGTGAAAAAGAAGTCCTTGAGGGCCCGCGTTGCATTGACGGCTTTCCTTGTGTTGCTCACTTACCATCAGGTGACTCGTCTGCATTTACGTCAGCTCTGCAAGCTGTTAAAAAATCTGTTATCCTGTAGTCTAGATACCAATTTGTTTACAAGTAGTCGTAACAGAAGTAGAAAGTCCAAACATCTATTTAGGCTACAGGATATCTAGAATCATAGCGGATGACGGACTCATTTGCGCCCATACGGAAACAGGTGAGGCCAGGGGCGCAGGTGAGTCTGTAGGAAGCTATGACAAGTTCGTTCCGGTAGTATTTCTGAATGCATCCATTATGAACATCCGTTCTAATAATGAATATAATTGCAGGTAAGTCACCTTCAATGGCTTCAATGACGTCAGCAAGCTGGAAGAAAGGACGCTTTTGGAAGGTGAAAGGGTCACGTGAGTTTATTTACATTTACTGGAAGGTTAGGGAATATACCGATACTACGTGACCCGTCCAGGAGGGAAGGGGTCGCCTAAAATACCACGCGTGGTCACGTAGAAGGGGGGGGGGGTTTACTAAACATGATTTAGAATCGTTCGAATATTTATACTGCCATGTAAAAACCCCAGGGGGAAGGGGGTGGTCTTGGTAAGTACTACCAGGGAATAGGATGGAGGGAGGGGGATAAAAAAATGAGTCACGGAGTAGGTATGTGTATATTCCCAGAAGCGCGACTACGAATGAAAACTTTGTCGCCAAATAAATCGGACTAGCCTTTCTCTGTCGAATCGATTCATTACCTACCTACTTACTCGTGCAGACGAAGATAAATTGAAATGCATTATCGAATGATGAATAAATTACTAAGCGTTATGACTAGGTTCCTCATTGTTAGTTTGAAATGTATTAAGCAATGACATTATAATTGATAATAGGTACAATTGAATTGTTTGCCGCTGAACGATCACAAGTTAACTTTCTCTAAGGATTTGTCGATACAAATTGATTTTTGTTGATTGATATTATTAGATCTTTGGAAGTTGTTTAAAGATTTAAGAATTTAAATTGTTGATTTAACAATTAATTAATACAATTCATTCATAGTCGCGCATCGTAAATTTTTGGTAGGTAAGTACTTTTGTCATTAGGTATAGTCCAAATGACACTATTGATGGGCTTGATTCTTATTTCCAATGTGGAAAATTAAATGTTAAATGTAGGTATACAAGTATGTTGTCCAAGTATTTGGGTGCAGACATCACTAATCTTACAGTTAACAAGTTACTTACAAGGAATAATCATTTTTCTCTTGATTTATATTGCTTTAATCAATAAGCAACTAAGCTAATGATAACTATTTTCAAAATTGTTTTATTAGCGTGGCCAAAGTTTTCTTAATAAGGTAAGTTACCTGTAAGTAATCCCGGAATGTAATTATAAGCGATATTTAATATGAAACTCCTCCACTTGAGTTGTCCCAATGCGGTCACCAGCTGACGCTACGCAGACTGTAGCGTAGCAACCGCATGAAAGAGTTTCTCGATCCAATTACCGATTAATCTTAGTCAAAAAATTTAAATATTGGAGATGACCCACATACTACGCTCTACGAATAACATTGAACTTTATCCAATAGATACAAGATGCAGTTTTAAGTTTCAACGTGCTGCTACCAGGAAATTTTACGTGTACGCCGGTGTTCATACACTGGATAGAGGACTTTATCCTTAAGTTGTTAAAATAGCAAATTGCTTGATAATCTAGGTAGATTTCGTACGGATTTATCGCGAGTAGAGCCGCGTATTTATATTAAGTGGAGAACCTGTCAGCGCCTACGCCGACGCCGCCTCTGGATGGCTGCATACAATACAGAATCTTCAAAACTTACACATTTATTTTACCAAGAAAAACCCCTTTATCTATTAACTAATTAATTAATATAACAAAATAAAAACTATGAACGTCATTAAGAAAGTAAAAAAAAAATATCAGTTACTCAAATGACAATCTTTCTCTCATTCTGAGTCCACGGTTTGAGCAGCAGCCAAATGAAACCTGCGATTCTTCTAGAACGTATAAAAATACTTATCATAATCCTAAGCAAATCAGTTATTTGCTAACAAAAGTTTTATCTACCGAGCATTCAGTGCGGACAGTAAAGAGTCATTTGTGTCACAGTAAATTCGAAGCGCGTGCGTATACCGCGACTGAATATCCAAAGTCTTGGAGAAACAAATGATGACTAAGTATCAATCTGGTTTTATTTGTGTTAAAGGCCGCAGCGACACTTAGCTCTTTCGGCTAGATCGTCCAACTAATAATAATCGCGTATGTGAAATGTTTTGGCCGGTGCTTTTTGTTCGCGGCGGTTATTTCAGTTTTCCAGTAGGATTCTGAGCAAGAGCAACTGTGCCCGTCTCCGCGGTGCACCACTTTACACAACATATTCGGCTACAAAGTAAACGAGGCTGGTCTATTTGTGCGCTTAGTGTTCGAGAAACATGGCCGAAAGGCCTTGCGACGCAAAAGGACATAACGAATACGCAGTTTGATTCCTGAAACGAGTGTTATAATTTGTGGGGTAGCAAGTGCCGTGAATGTGTGCGAAATCCCTGGTGAAGCTAAGTGCTGTGTGTGTTAGAAGTTATCGGCAATATGACGGAATTCTTTGGATTATGGAACGACCACAAGTCTGGCGACGACGAGGAAATCGAGGAGGTGGTGGAGACTACGGAGACGATCACCACCACGAAGACCACGAGACGGATACCCTCAGTAAGTCCCCAACGTCCTCCGCCGAGCGACCTTGATCGTGACTGCCGCGGCAGGTGTATTTTTGCCACGTCTTATTTAGATCACCGTTCTGGAATCCGTTTTGAATGTTATTTCGAATTCACCTGTCTTTGATGTTTGCAAATCCTGGTTGTTAACCTTTAACGAAAGCGAGTATCGGGATTTTCTTAATTTAGTCCTTGGTAATGTTGGTGTCTATTTCAGACCGTCCGCGCGGTGTCAGGGCCGCTGTCGAAGCATGTCTTGATGTAAAACAGTTCCCGAATCAAGGTGAAGGCGGCAAAGTAGATGTCAACTGACATCTCTTTTAAAAATCAACTAACGGACTGACGCCAAACTCTAAAAATACTAGGAATTTCTAACGCTTATTCTAATATACGCTGTTATATAATATTTATAATCCTCGGATACATTCCAATATGTTTTCCGGATTACAGGGTTTTATTCAAATTGATTCAAATTGCTTTGTTTTAATGAATTGTCAGTGATGAAATCATTTAGTTGATGCTTAGAAGAAAGCTTTTTGTATAAAAAAAACGTTTTGTGAAATATGCCTTAGGTATGGAATTGAATATGCTGACATTACAAATGCGAATAATCTCATACAATAGTTGCTTAGCAGGATAAAGCACCGTTATGTCAACCTCAGCCTTGGATAGTTCTTTGCCTCCCTAAATATTTCGTTTCGCTCTGAAGAATGATTCGCCTAAACCTTACGATTTCAATACCCCATCTATTTAGTATATCAAGTTCTTCATATCGTCAATTCACATTTTCGCACGTTTATCTACTTTACTTCTAAAAGAAGTGATAAAAGTGAGGAGTAGGTAATAATGCCCACTTAAAAGTATTTTTCAGAAGAAACATAGAAATCACAGTTTCTGGTTCTTTAAATGCCACGTTTCGACATTAATCCAAACACTAGCTAATTTTACGAGTCGGTTAGTGTTTATAATTTCTTTAATTATGATGTCATCTTTGCGGATTTGAACAAGTAAAGTTAGTAAGTGTATCATGTTTCTGAACACCCCGCGACAATGATTTCTCCAACCTTTATTCGAACCGTTGCGTGTGCCTAAGGCTTAGAGCACTTAAAGTGAGCAAGTCATGCCCAAACGGAAAATGCACATTGAACTGTACTATTGGAAATCGTGACCAGAGCTAGAAACACGATCAAGCCTTTCGTATCCGTGCACGCTGCAACTGCCAACCTGTAACATTTTTAAAAGAAATTAAGGGAACTAAGGCTTAAAAATTTGATTGCTTAATTGATTGCTTGGATTGATCATAAAGAAGTTTAAAGGTACAAGATATTAGTGTTCTATAATTTTGAAGTTTCATTTCCTGATGCAGTAATTTGAGTATCGATAGTGAGGTCGGCTATTAAATATTCTCAAATTAAAATTAGGTACCTATTAAAAAACTAATTAGTTTTTTAAATTGTTAATAATAATAGTCATCATTTTCTTTGGTCCCGCTTCATTACAATCTTTGCTATTAGCACCCATTTGATATCCTCACAATCAAAGCATCCTACTAAACTGTGAATTCTATTAGATTAAAATTTTATTAAAGTGTCAGTGTGTCAATATCATGATAGGTAGTTATTGCTTAGATGAGAATTACTTCTTTTGAATGACGACATCAGCTTATTTCTTGAGCAGAATGGCTCTTTGTTCCTTTGTCTCACAGACAATGGCGTCGAAGGCGTAGTGATTATTCCTTGAAATGAGAAAAGCAGAACCTTTGAATATGTAGCTACTGGAATTTTTAAAGCCAATTCAAATAGTAAGGAGAGTTTGAGCCTTTTTCTATGTTGTTTTATTTAATTTCCAATGTCTTTGTGATGTTACTAGGTCAATATGTTGGAAGCTGAATTAGAACTAGTTTATCTCATTCTACAGATTTAAACGCATGTTGGTTTAGTTCTGATGTCAATTTTATGTCAGACTTAATCGGGCACTATGCTCTAGATTGGTTTCAAAAAGGGAACTCAGCGGATAACAGCGCTATGATTAAATGTATGGCTGTGCTTAGCATAGCGTTATGAAACCGCGTTTTTAGTTTTTTAAACTACTTTTTTATGTTTTCGATAACTTTTAATGCTTACTTAAACTATTTAAATATTCCCTTATATTTTTTCAGATCTTTTTAGGTAAAAAAATCAGATCTAGATGGTGTCTGTGTAGCCTAAGGGTATCACAAATTCTGCTTAAAATAACTTTGGACAATTATTTGTCCAACCCAATTTCTACACTGCGAAACTATACAATTTCAATTTCCGGCCACAAATTAATGATGATCGATATTGATGGAAACTTGACAGGTCTATCATAAATACAGATTATGATCAAACAAAATAATCAGACTGGGTGGGTGTGTTTCTCGACCCTACATTCTTGTTATGGTAGTAATAATAAGAATAAGAGTTCCGGTACTTAAACCATATTTTTGCTTGAGTCAGACGTCAAACGTCTTGTACAGTTCTGGTTGGGTGCTTGATGGCCCCTATTTTCTTTCTTTTTTTCTTGACCGCAACATGTCGGTTATGGTTTGATATTAGGTACTGATATCTATGTGCGACGGTGACTCTGCGCCATAGGCCCATAGGTGGCTCTACTCCTCGTTTGTCGGCCTATTAAATAAATAAATGGTATTTTTGACAAAGCGTATTAATATAGCTGATTTTCTAGATTAATTTTTTTTCGAGATAAAGTTGAATGTGTGCGTGCATACGAATATAAGAATCAAATACTTTGTAAACACACGTATATCGTTCTGTTTTGAAATAAAGTTTGTTGAACACTGTGGCCTGTGGGGCGAACATACGCATGATTCATTGTTAACGCCCCGCGCCCTCTCTATATACTGAAATACTTTAACGTTTTAATATAACGACTTGTGGAGCTATGGTTACCATGCCAAACTGCAGGGTCCTAGGTTCGATAACAGTTAAGATTATTGTTTAATTTAATGAAAAAGATCTATGTCATATCTTTTTGGTGTATGCTTCACAATCAAAATAAATTACCTACGTGATTTAAGAAATATTTTTAATCTCAATAACTTGAAGTTAAACTTTAAACTTTGACCATCCGAATGGCGCAATCGTTCGCCGGTTCAATCACTGTTCCAAGGGTCTTGGGTTCGATTCCCAGATAGGCGGAAATTTGAATGATATGTTTAAATTTCCGGTCTCGGTCTGGGTGTGTTTCTTTGTCCCTTTGTGTTGTTCGTCTCGTGTGTCGTCGGTAACAGCCTAGAGTTTATCAGGCGAAGGACTTCCGCCCACCACGGTTCACCATTACCATTTCTGCCGTCGCGTCCGAATCGGAGTAACCATTAAACCATCCTAGTCCTCATTTGAGTCTTGATCTGAGTCGGCCACAGTTGTCATGTGTGGCAGTGGGAGGGTAGTGCTGCAACTTTAAAAAACATCTACGGTTTTATTCAAAACATAATTAAAGATTACATCTGGAGACGTGGTATAATGCTCCCGCTAAGAACGCTCTGATCGAAACAACAACCTTTTTACCCGACTGTGTCAGAACGAGGGTAAATTTTTTCGAGTGTAGGTACCTATGTATCTATGAATGTCCATTTCTTTGGCAAGCACGGGATGGATTTTGATATATGAGGTTTCGTTGAATTCTTCAGAATTGTGGTTGAGACGTAGGCTATATAAATTTTCAAGATGATGCCCGTAAATTAAAATGGGGATATAATATATTTTATAAGTTTGTTTTTCTTACCTTCGCAATATGTGTAATTGTATATCAAATTAAAGATCGTGACAAGACCATATAAGTAAACCTAAAATATGTAGGTATAACTTCTTTACTACTGTTTTAAAACAAATTGTCAAAAAGCGTACCAAGTATTCGGGCCATTTGTTTTTTAATGACCTACCACTATATAGTTACGAAAGGAGAGTTATTTCGGTCTGATCCTAAAAATGAGGTCCCAAAATATTTCGAAAGGAGCTCTCGGGTGCATTTATGGGGCTCCAGATGTTATTATAATCTAAAATCATGATAAAATTTTGCCATCTCTGATTCTAAATATACATATTCAGGTTTCATCATATTAATTATCTTTTATATTATTGTCCGTGTACTGCTAAGACGTGTTCAAAATGTTTGCCAAGAGTTTACGGTAGTTTAAAATTATCGTAAATATTAATTGGTATTTTCCGTATTCGTGTGTTATAAATTTATAATTATAGTTATTTGAGTTATGTTTTGGCAATGCTCGGTTATATTTAAAATCAGTAAAATTCCAAATTTTCTCATGTATTGTGATTATTGACAAACATAAAAATTAAAAGTGACTACATAAAAAAGTGCATTAGTATAAATTAAATTTAGTCCTATGTCCTAGTTGGTCATATACAACCAATAGAGGGATCGCTTTACTCGCATATCTTATTGGAGATGCGAGTAAAACGCATCCCCTCTAGGCAAAACGATTCCCCATGGTATACTAGAGTTATTCAGCAGATGATACTATCGTAGGTATGTCATGATATATATTTCTTCTCAGATATTGGGAATTTGTAATGCCTCATTTCTTCAGATTCGTGTTCATTGGTATGTATCATACCTACGAACAGGGGCGCCCTAAGCTGTATCGGTGACCGCGTGCAAAACCAATTTAACCCCCTCCCCTTGTCGTTTGCCATGGCCTGGAATCAAACCTAGGACTCCTTGTTGCGCAGACAGGAACACTTCTAACTAGGCTACGTTGACCTTATTACAAACATTTATTGTTATGCAACTGGTGATAAACTTTTGACTACAAAGTTACAACCGCTTACAACTACTTCAGTGAAATATCGTAACATTTTATTGTCTCTACATCCATATACTAAGCGCCGCCTCCAGGGTAGTTGGTCTTCAGTCGGGGTCGACGTACGGACGCCCTCAAACACCGATATGTTTATATTTGTGGAGAAACTCGCTAGAAATACACGAGACATTCTTTGGGGCACCATTAGTGGTGCCCACACACTAACCCAATTATGCCAGCCATAGATGTATGTTATGCTAAGATGATGTCTGTTTCTCATCGACGGTAATCGGAGGAAGCTCTTTTGTCTAATTGATCTGCTTAACATCAACCAAAATTATCTGATATCGTTCGTCTAATTTTCAAATTGTTTAATTCATGTCGGATGCTTCTTGAATGAATGGTCATACATAACATTTATTGATATGTCTTTATTCATATCCGCGCTCTAGTATTATTATATGTGTTGCGGGTAGCTTGAATAACAAGAAAAGGAATAAGACATCAAATACAACCATGATTCGACAACAAATAATGATGTTCTGGAATCGAACATGAGAACATTGGACACAGAGGAAATTGTGAAAGAATTTTCAAGATAACGTTTCCGAGAATTAAAAATTACCGCCCTTGTTCTGGCTGTGTGTTTTGTATTGTTCAATGTCCATGCCACTCACAGGGAACTGTCAATTTTCTCCTGCAAATTAATATAGCACCAGGAAATATTCCATAGTATAAATAGATATTCAAATAAAGATTTAAGTTTCCGCGCGACGCGTCGGATGTTTCGTCACAAACGGTACAGTCGATGACAACCGATGAAAGTGCTAATTGCTCGCGACAACCAAACTAAATACAGTGTGTTCGCGAGCCAAAATGCACTGCGTCTCCCGGTCGCCGGTCGGTCGCTGCTCGCTCCGTTAGTTGCGTTAGTTGCTTGTTTTTATGAATATTTTAGTATAATTAAAGCGCTAATGACGTATTGAGTATGGAGGCACGTACTGTTACTGAACGTCACATGTGAAACAACGTGATTTTGAAGCCAGCATTGTATTCTTTCTCAAGTTGTGTATCCTCTATGTATTCCTTACATTCATATCCATAAAATTATCTATTTATCCACTCCACGGTGCTTGAAAATTCTTTGCTGAGCGTCTAATCTCCTACATTAGTGCCACCCTGGAAAGTCCTGGGCCTTGTGAATCGTGTTTCGAGCAACAATCCAGTTAAAATAACTGTGTGCATAAAACTTTAACAAAACTTTTTCAAGTGGCTCTATGAAACTTGTTGAGGTTATTACAAATTTTCACAATCATTATTATCAATCAATCAATCGGTATTTTTATAAAGTTTTTCCGTTAATGAGTGACTGACAAATAATGCACATCTAAAGCTCCTAAACGCAAGAGCTGAAATTGGCATGCATGTTACTTGGGTAGTGTTAATTTCATATAAAATATACATGATTGAATAAATTACAACTATTATTGCATTAATGAAATACGTGAAGGATGTAGTATATAAAAGCTGTAACACATTCATCTATGTCTGCACGGAGCCGGCCTAGCTTTCCAGGAACCCTGCAGCTTGGTAGGCAAGTCGCGTGATTACGTCAACGTCATATTTATAGACCTTTTATTGGCTCATTTATATGCTGATTCATAATAACATTATGTATTTTATTGCTACTTACGTGTAATGAAAAGCTTTTATATCAATGGAGTTTAATTTATTTGGCAGGAAAGGTTTTTATCCACTGAATTACTATGTAACATCATTGGTTGTATCGCTTATTTTATACAGTTTGTTGCTAGGTAAATAGAGACATGGACGTTTGGAATTACTGTCGGCTATTTACATGAAAAATATATCAAGCTTTGCTAAAAAATATCGTTTCGCTGCTCGAATTAAATTTGTTAACGAAGTCTAGAGGTCAATGGTAAACAACTGTGTTCTCTATTCTCAGAAAAACAATAGAAGATAAAATATTTTCGATAGCGATACGACGCGAAAACAATTTTCATATCAGAGCATAGGGTATAAAATCGCCTGACGTGATTACATTACATACAACATTGTACAGTTGCGTGCAGTAAGTTTTAAAATAGAACGAACGGCTCCACCCAGCGAGATATACATTTTTGGAAGTCAAATAAAAAGTATTTACTATAAATAGATAAAAAAAACAAGGTTGTATGTAAATAGAGAGCGTAAAGATTAATTCGGTGAGTCACAGTTAAGAAAGGTCAATTTTACGTTTGTTTATCATTGTGATAAAACTAGTGGAGCGAGGCTATGCCGAGTGAATGACATCACCGGTTTTGTCTTGTAATGAGTTACAGCGATGGAGCCAGTGACGTCATGGCTATTTCTGGACCCATTTCATGCACTGCACACAAACACGTAGAACGTGAAAGAAAACTCATTTGAATCATCGAAATGTTTACCTTCATCGATGAAAACTTTAAAACACTATAACATTACAGTTGATTAAAGTTACTCATATTAGTTTGGAACAGTTTTTTCCCAAAAAAGAATTTAGATAAATGCATGTTATTACGTATCATTTATGAAGTTATCAACATATAATATAATATATGTTTGGTATTTCTTAGCCTGTTATAGTATTATTTAAAGGTTACTAACCCAATTAAATTGAAACCTTAAGGCACCTAATTAACCGGCTTCAGAAAAGGAAGAGATTCTCAATTCAATTGTAACTTTTTACTGTGTGAACCACTTTTGATAATTCTTTTTATTTTCAAAAGCTGGTGCTTGTTGTATGGTCATTTAAATTTGAACGACACTTCTGAGAGGATAGTTTTTGAGTTATCTCTACTTGTCAACGTTGAAGTCAGTTTGTTGTTAAAAACTACTTTGGTATTGATTAAATCTATATGTACAAGAATCATCATACTCTAGAAAATCTAATCCTTATTCTAACTCTTAAAATAACATTCCGCAAACTTTATTAAAAAATATATTTTTTTCACACAATAAGAACATTAAGAACCAATGAAATAATGAATAATTCGATAGATTTTCGGTATCTGCTTCAAATCAGTAATTTGTAGGTATATGTTACCGTCTAAACCCGATTTCAGGATAAAATTGTTTTGCCTTGGCTAATTAACTAAAAATAACTAATTGTTCCTACATACAATAGGATAAACACGTATAGCCTAGGTTAAACTAAATAGTTCGTCCTAAGTCCTATAGGATAAATCAGTTTAACCTAGGCCAATCTTGTTTGTCCTGATGTTTATTCTATCGCACGTAGGACAAATTATTTTAGCCTAGACTATACCGGTTTATCCTGAAATCTAGTTACTCGTTGTAGTATTACTATTTATCATTTCCATTACTACTCAGTTAAATTCTTCAAAGTGTAGGTCGAACTGGTTACAGAACCGAATTAGCCTACCCCTACTCCACGTAGTCTTGTTTAGAAAGCCACCGTCAAAGTTGAATCAAAGAAACTAGAAAACATAAAAAGTCATAAATAGACCCGAATTTCTAGGAATTACGTAATAAATTCAACTCAATCATAGCTGGGATTGTAGACCAACTATTTGAGAGTACGTGAAAAAAAAATATTAAAATATGTGTTCATTTGTGTAGTCAGCAAGTAAAAGTAAGGCAAGGGAGCTGATTTCTGAAAAATCAAACAAAGGTCAAAATCTCGAAAACGGTGACACTTTTATCAAAACGATTTTTTGCCATCTGGTAGGTCTCTCTCCAAGCTATCTTCCATTTCAGTTTGTCGTACAACTTACGGGACACCCTGTATATTTTCTGTGTATTTTCTTACTCGTGATTATAAAATTCATAGAAGATAATAATTATGGCAATGATACACAATTGAGGTAAGAGAAAAAGGTAGCTCAAGTACTTAAAAACACGCTTCTATACTATCTTACTATCCCTTAAACATTGCTTTATCTTTTTCTTTGATAATATCATTGAGTTGTCAACGTATCTGATAAATCACTGAATATCAACGCCGCTTCGTAGCTTTTAAAATACATACCACAGTAGGATGCTGAATGAGCTTCCTTTTTTTCTGTCACGTGTGGCAGAAAAAAGACGTGACTGACGCACGCGACTGTACTTTTACGTAAGCTACGATAAGCTGCTAGATCTAAGGCCGCTCACTCACATTTGCGCGATTATGCGAACCTACGAGTCTGGAACTGACCTTCGCAAATGCTTATGCGAAGTTTTTAACAATTTTGTGCTATTCCTAGCTGTCAAAGCTGTGATAATTCGTGCAATGTACAAACGTTCGCCCGTATGTGAATAAGCGCGGTAAAAATTGAGTCCTGGATGTCGCAAAAAGTAAATAACAATGGAACAGCACTTATTGAAATCGTTACTACTTGCAATGGATCTTTTTATTACTTTCGCAGTAATGATTGCTTCTATTTTAATCACAGCCGAAATAGACCGGCATTACAGGGTACCTAAATATACATAATGAATACGCGTGCGTAGTCGGTTGGTACATATCCGTTAAGTAGGTAGGTACTAATAATAAACTAACGGGGTCAAAAATCGGAAGATTTAATACTTTTTGGAAACGTTAACAGTTACACCTATACATATAGGTACGCTGTGTTACCTGTATAGGTAGGTATAATACATCGAAAAAAAAACGTAGTATATACGTGGGTACCACCGGTATGTACAAGTGAAGCTAATATAAGGGTATTAATAATAAAGGTTCGCACACTCCGTACCACCCGAAAACACATTATTTATGTGCATCCAATTTTATAGGTTATCAGTGTCATTATAACTACCTACTGACAACAAGCACGAAGACCTTAAGGCACTTCTCACACAACGCTTATTTATGAGCTACGCGACTGCAACGCAATCCAAAATTTGTATGTATCTGACACTTTTCACTGACAGGAGACGCGTCTACGATGCGACTCCTGTCAATCAAAAGTGTCAGATACATAGAATTTTGGATTGCGTTGCAGTCGCGTAGCTAATAAATAGCATAATGTGAGAAGTGCCTAAAACTATAAAATCTCCTTTATCGCATAAAACGAATCGATGTGCAATCCTCACAGTGATGTAACGCAGAATCCAATAAAAGAAACATGAGATTGATTTGTAGCTTCTTTGTGAGAAACTATAAAATAGGAAATAAATTTCGCAATAATTAACGCTTGATGTTTCTAAACACTGCAATTTGAGTTTCTTTGTTTATTTCTGTGTTTATTAGGTACTAGCTGTTGCACATGACTTCGTTCGTTTCGTACATAAACTACATAAGGGTGCGGTACAGATTATGTAACATGTTATATAACTTCTGTTTTATAACACGTCCACACTATCTAACATTGAAACATGTAACAAGCCGTACACATTAAAATAACATTGTTGTATAACAGTGTTTTATAACAATTCAATGCGTGTCATTTCTTAAAATATAGCATATAACATTGTTGCAAAAACTTATAACATGTTATATAACTTGTTTTGTAACACATATCGTCCACATTAAAAAAACATGTTATTTAACTATGTTTTATAACATGTTTTGTTATATAGTCTGTACGCACCATAAGAGTTATTCCCGCGTCCCGCGTCCCTACGAAAACGACTTAAATTCTCCGGTTTTTTTTGTACATATAAATTCATAATGCATAACAACAATACATCCTATAACACCTTCTGAACCTTATATTCTCCTCGAAAGCTTGTCCATTTGCACTTGGTCAGAATTTATCTGCCAGATTGCGAGATAGGGTCTGAGCCCTGCGAGCAGTGCGCGGAGGCAGTTGTGATTAAAACCTATTTTTATCCTACACGCCTACACCTAATAACTACAGTCGTACAAGGATCTTTTGGCGCGTGGGTGACAGAGACAGTGCCTTACAGTTTGCCTTACCTGTAAGGCGCTGTCTCTGTCACCCACACGCCAAAAGATCATTGTAAGACAATAATCTAATACCTACGTTTTATTCTAATCGACTAGTATTAGTTCGGTTATTGGAAGAAAGAGAATTTTATGAAAAAGTTTGGACACAATAGAACTCATTTTCGTTTTAATATAACACCTATATACTCCGTGCGCGTTTGATCTGGAATTCGTTATAATTGCTTGGCACACAAATACCAGCTTTCCGCCTATGCGGTTAAGGTAGATTTGAGATTGACGGCGGGATCTAAAAATGCCCTAACTAAAATTTTGCTTACAAGCTGAATTGAACATTGAACAGCGGTAATAAGTTTGGTTTTGACGGGGTGGCAATTTCATGTGCTCGGACTCAAGTATAGACAAAAATTTAAGGTAAACCAGTTGAGTTCCAAGAGACTGCCAAATATTTTACACATTGTGTCTGTCCGTTGCCAAATGCCCTACTACAGTGTCCTCTTTGATGGACAAGTTTAATTCGGGTCATTGTTCTCTTAACACTTAAACACAGTTTTATTAAGTACCTACTGTTAATTTTAATCTAAGTTATTACTCTCGTATGTAAAATTTATTAGATCGAAGCTTTTATGCCCTTCGTACTTACGTTTTTAACCGATTTCAAAAAAGGACGATGCTCCCAATTCGACTGTGTTTTATTTTATTTTTTTATGCCATATATTTTTACTGGGTGAACCGATTTTGACATTTTTTTATATATTTAAGTCTAGGGTAGTTGAGAATATCAGTAAATTATTTCCTCCTTATAATCATAACGGACCGACGGAGGACCGACAACTGTTGGGGAAGAAACTAAGAAAGGTCCTCGAATAGAGACCGCGTCTTGGAAAAACCAGCGTAGGGCGCCTCCCGGCCAGGTGGACTGACGACCTGAAGAAGACGGCGGGCATCCGCTGGATTCAAAGGGCTCAGGACCGGTCAGAGTGGCGCCTGTTAGCGGAGGCCTACGTCCAACAGTGGACATCGAAAGGCTGGTGCATGGATGGATGGACTTACGTATCACATTGTTACCATGTTTAAGAAAAATAAAACACCTTTGATACATAGGTACAGGAATGGGGGAGTCAGTACAGGAATAAAGATAATAACAAGTAACAAAAAGTGATTATTTCTTTTTTAGGGTTCCGTACCCAAAGGGTAAAACGGGACCCTATTACTGAGACTTCGCTGTCCGTCCGTCCGTCCGTCTATCACCAGGCTGTATCTCATGAACCGTAATAGTTACACAGTTGAAATTTTCACAGATGATGTATTTCTGTTGCCGCTACAACAACAAATACTAAAACACTGAATAAAATAAATATTTAAGTCGAAATATGGCTTCGACGCTTCAGCGATAAATTAGTTACCTTTCGGCCCAAGAGATAGCGTTGCTTGTGGCTACATAAAACTAAAGTAAATATTTAAGTGAGGCTTTCATACAACAGACCAGATTTTTTTGGCGTTTTATACATAATGGTACGGAAACCTTCGTGCGCGAGTCCAACTCGCACTTGGCCGATTTTCATCATCCATTTCCTATACTTACAAAAGATTTCCTGTATGAGATCGTAGCTATAAAACTACAATGATACCTACAGTATACGTGTTTAAGTGACTATCGTAGATTCAATCATTTATTTCCAGTGTATAAATATGTAAAGAATATATTATATCTATGGATGCTATCTAAAACCTTCCTTTCCCTAACTTGTAATAAAAACTTTGGGGATGCCTTAATGTCAATAAATAACATTTTTATGACATGAATCATCTGCTTATTTTCCGGGCTATTATAATAATTAAACATTTAATACAATAAAAATCATCGTAAACAAATCATATTTTGCTCAACTATTTTCCGAAGTATTAGCTAAGTATTTTTCTTTAATCATTTGACCTTAATTTATTTCGATGAAATATGTTACACAGGTAAGATACATTCTCCTTGAAACTCATGTGGGTGGACTATAAAATCTTAGCGAACGGAGATCGAACGCGGAAGTATTGTTTATTTTCGATATCGATATTTGAGTGACGTAAAATATACGAGTACAATAAGTACATTTAAGTACATATTAATAAATAAGAGCCAGTTCCTATTTCAGGAATATACACCAAAGCAGGAAAGGTTGTGTGTCTACCTCCCTATTAGAAAAATTATTATTTTGAATAATTATTTTATGTAACGGAAAATCTTACATACTATATCATACAGATGCACAGTCCTTGTTTTAAGGCTTCAGTATCTACCCAACGGGTGACTAACGGAACTTACCTATTATGTAGTATGCATCTTATTAATTTATGACGCCGATGTCATCTTGTCTGTTTATCACAGAGATCTACCTATCTATCTCTTGCACGGAAAAGTAAACACCTGAAATTTTCGCAGAATGATAAAGAGGAAAAAGTACGTAAGACGCCAAAAAGGTCCTCCATACAAGTTCCATATTGTCTCAATTTAAAACGCAAGGGTAATTTCTCTAATTGTTAAGAATTATTTCGCAATAAATTGGTTAATTTTGTTCCGTGCTACCAATGTTTTGACTGTCTTCCGTGTGTCAGTTGCTTTTAATACTAAAATTCTATAATACACAATGTTAAATGACTGATGACTGAAACTCAACCCGTTAGTGCGACAGCGTTTCAAAGGTTTTCTCCCACATGTGAGCGCCGCCGGACATTAGGCAGATATTATAGATAAGTAGGTATATCTTAGGTTATTTTTTAATCTTTATTTTTATGCCAAGAAGTGTATTTTCTGAAAGCCTTGTCATTAGAAGTTTAGAAGTCTGTTTAAAATAGATTCACCTTATTTTGATGCATCGGTCTGAATTATTCTTGAATCCTAGACCGTAGACCTACATAAACAAGGAAATGAGTCAAATTATATAATTATTGTGTTCGGTGGGCGGCCGTCGGCCTTGGACCGGCCGAGGCGGAATGTCCACTTGACGTATATTATTGTATTATAATATTCTACTCTCACTAAAAATATGCGAAATGTTTCTGCTTATAACATATGTCTCTATTTCCGTAAGGACTATTAGATTTGCCATTAAATAATTCATAATTTACATATTTCATTCCAAAACATCTTATTATACCAATGCGCATATAAGGTAGGTTTTGGAGTAGGTAAGAATAAGAACACATTTTTCGCAACTTTACTTTCATAATCTATAATCACGTATAATCAAGTGGAGGATAGCAGAATCAAACTTGTGACTGAAGTTGGGAACTCTCTGGAGCAAGTCTCGGAGTGGGGTCGAATCAATTTAGTTAAGTTCAACCCCACGAAGACACAAGTTTGCGCGTTTTCCGTCAAGACAATCCCATTTGTCATGGCGCCTCAATTCCAGGGAACCGCACTCACCGTTAACAAAAGTGTTGGGATTCTGGGTGTTGATATTTCGAGCGACGCGCAGTATCGGTGTCATTTATTTATTTATTTATTTATTTATGTAAACTTTATTGACCACAATATAAAAATATTATAGTACAACATGGCGAGCTTAATGCTAATTGCATTCTCTACCAGCTAACCATTGGGCCAAGCCGAAATGCGCGAAGAGCGGTATTACCGTTTTAAGGGAATTTTAAAATTACTAAAAATAATAATTGGCCTCCAAAAAGCTTGGCGTCCTGTACTTCATAAATATCGATAAAGTTTATAAATGTATACATATAACATAAATATAATATACATTGTATTTTTGTTAGAATAACTTAGCTTAGTTATAACGACTAGTTTAAGTACGTAAGCCACGAGAGCTACTGCCGACAAACTGTTTTCTCAGTTTGGCAGATTGTGAAAAATTGTATTTTTGATGTACTTAGTTGATTAAATAAATAAATAAAAAAAAAAACTGCGAGGGATGTGCTGAACATCGACCTGCCCTCAGGGATTAGGCTCTCCAGATATATTTTTAAGATCAAATAAGTTTGAAAATTCAGAAGTAGGTATACGATTCAGTGACGCGATATAAACAAAGTTAGATAATCTTCGGACCTATTATTTTTAGTAATTTCTGAACACCATCTCCAAACCAGTCCAAATTATCTCCAAGATAAAAAATTACAATCGTTTTAGTGCTAATGTGTTGAAAGTGTCGGTTTAGCTCGTTATATTATATTTAAAACGCTTTCTGTATGATTTACATCGCGATAATTTTGTGAGTATTGAGCACGGGTCTCTTCTCAAAACGAGAAGGTTGAAGTCATAGTCCACCACGCTGGCGGATTGGTGGACTTCACACACCTTTGAGTTTTGCGAAGTCTCTGGCATGCAGGTTTCCTCACGATATTTTCCTTCACCGTGTGTAGCAAGTGTCATTTAAATGCTTAAAACGTACCTAATTCCGAAAAGTCAGATGTGCGCGTCATGGGATTCGCACCCGGACCCTCCGAATAGGAGGCCGAATTCTTAACCACAAGACCGCTGCTGTGATATCGTTTCATTTAACGTGTACTAAACACGTTTACGCTAAAGGTGTTAGCTCTATCGATCCAACCTTCTTTTGTGGTTTGTGGTGTATTTTACAAAGCAATGGACAAGTATGTTTCTGTTATTCTCTTGTATCTACTAGGTTAATGCGGGGTATTTATGTCTTCGTAAAATAAACCATGAAAATTTTCGTGTTTCAGTCGCACTCGCAGCCTTTTTGACCAACACAGCCTATATCTTTATTCTTTGGTATTACTGATGTCAGGCGACGGTTACGACTCATGTTGTTGCTTAATTACACAAAAAGCTGGCGTGACAACTTTGTCGATAATTCGCATAAACAGCATACAATTTAGATGATTTTCCACACACGGATCTTCCAATCCCATTACGCGATGCACGATGTTTACTTATCGAGTCACGACACTGACTTTCGTGTATCAATACATAAACATCGTAGCAACCCACGCACGATTGCACGTCACTTGCATGTAAATAAGGGCTTGAGTCGTGTGCTTTCCCGTCGTGAATCCGATATTCACGCGTTGAGTTGAGACAATGCGAACACGAGATTATTTTTATCAACGGTATGTCAGTATGTGGCCTTATGTCAGATAGGTGAAAGCGTTTTTATAGGCGTAATTGCGATGTGAATCGTAAATTGCAATAAGAAAATATAACTTAGTCTTAGTGCTTGACAACAATTCTGCCTGAAGTGGTGAATTAGTCCATGATTTTGATCGCATTAAAGTCATCAGTAAGTATACAAAAAACTCTCTCTTACTCAGTGACTAACTGACAGAATAAACTCAGCCGAAACTACTTAACTCAAGAAGCTGTAATTTGTCATGTATGTTGCTCGGGGAGTGTAGGGAAGACCCTCGTTAAGTTATAAAAAGGAGGTAAAGCGAAACAAAAATTCCACGCCGGTAAAGCCGCGAAACAACTAGTTTTCACTTATAGGCTTTTTCTTATTCACTCTCTTGTTGAATACTTCCTTTACGTACATAGATGGAACAATCCTTCCCGGCTCGCTTAAACGAATATATGTACATACATACTCGTACCTATATCTGAAGCGTAAAGCGGTGAAAGGGCACGCATTCTGACTTTTTGGATTTATATGCGTTTCAGCAATTTAAATATCACTCGCTATAATGGTAATTAAAAACATCGAAAGAAATCTGCTTGCTGGAGAGTTCGCATAACTCAAACGTATGACGTCTGGCATTTTTTACTTAGCCACCGTTTTGGACTATACTTATTGCCTTAACCTTCTCACTCTGAACAGAGACCCGTACCAAACAGTGGGCCATGATAAATTGAGATGATGATGATTATGGCCAATAACTTTTAAGCCACACATAACGCCAATGATTCCTATTACAGCTTCGAAATCATAATTTATTTATGAATCCATTGAACAACAGTAACTCATTTGCTTAGTGGCTATGGCTAGGGTTGCCGACTTTTATTAGAAGAATTATAGACTACTTACCAACATCTGGTTTCAAAGTAAGGAAATAAACAGTACGGACTTATAAAAAAGAGGATCATTTATTTAAAATTTAAAAAGATACTTTTTGTATTTTTACAGAAATTTTCAAGTGAGTCGCAATAGTATAGTAAACGATATGTAAAAAAGAGTATTTAAGCGTCCTCTGCTAGTGTAACAGATTCTAGAGTACGTCTACACGACGATAAAGAGCACAATACTCTATTTAGAGGGCGGTACAACCCTAGCCATGTACGACCGTAACCTCATATCATAATGCGAAGGGCCCTATGAGTATGAGGTCACCATACAATCACCGCAAGCCAGGTGGCCACGCGAAGGTCGCACTCGCCGAATCCTGACCATGAACGAGGTAGGTCAAGATAAATTCCTACGCACTATTATTTTAAATTAATAGTCATAACAGAAATATCTCCTCTACGTTCCAAAATGTCGCGAATTCTAAATTTCTTCGCTCACGGTCGAAGTAACAATATTTCTTGGTTACATTGTAAATACTGCGACGTGAATACGGAAATGTGGATCATAGATAAATTGTGAATGTTTAATGTTTATGTTACAGACTTGCGAAAATACGGCTTTGAGTAAAGTAATAAGAAATAAATGGTAAAGAAAATAATTTCAACTAATAAAATCCACTTATAGCTCTAAACCAGGAATCGAATCCAGAACCTTTCGAAGTCCGGCATGCTAACCATTGCACCATAGGGGTCGTGTCCATTACTTTGGCGGGTTATTTCTCGGACATATGTAATCATGTTCTATATTTTTTCCCTTCTATTTGATCGGTAACTTAAGTCCCGACTCCTTTACTACATAAATGTCCAATACGCGGGCGCGTAGGCTTGCATCGTTCGCGGGCGGCGGAAAATCGGAGGATCATTAGATATTATTATTATTACTCTACCAAAAGTAACTAAATCAGCGACAACAGTTTTAATTTTTAGTTCATAGTAACTGTGTATATTAACATTAATGCCCACTAAAATTCGTTAAACAACCTAATTAGTTGTGTAATAGCAACCTTTAAACGCGCATCTAGGCCAAAAATCCTACTTCGGAGACACTAATGACGACATCACTAGCCCAGATCGCCATAATTGCTAGCAATTTAGCGGCGATTTGCGAGTTTTGCGACTGAACACACTAACTGCCAGTTATCTTACTTTGGTACCCTAACGCCTCAAGTGTTTGTAAAACTGCTAAGTACCTATTACCTACTATTAAAAATTATTTATGATGTCTATCAATAAATATCTAAAGTTTAACTTCCTTTCTTTCTATTTATTATCGTATGGTTTAAATTGTTGTGTAAAATTTTAAAAATAATATAAACATAACTATGCTAAGTAATTATATGAAAAAATTATGTACTTATTCGCTGAAGCCGAATTTTTACTTCGACGTTATCCCAATTTATTTTTTGTTCGCAAAAAATACACACTGCAATTATGTGTCTTCTTCTTGAATTAAAGTCGAATATATTTATGCATTTCATACAAATGCGGCATAAAAATATTCCAACACTTGCGTTGTATTTCTGTCCAGTCCGGATGTAGAGTTTTAGCTTTGTCCTTCTAGTGTACTATTTATTCCCCAGAATACTCACTTGCATGTAGGTACTATGACGTTCGGAATCTATAAAAAGATATCTATAAACGATACTAAACGATGTTTTGATCTAACACTGTAAATAAATAACGTTTCAATGTTTTGGGTTACTAGATAAATAATATGTACAAGACTGAAATATTTTGTCAATTCCATAACTTTTCAAATGATCTATGAAGAACAGAAATGTAACCGGTTAGTTTTTGTATCCTCGTAGATCGAAGTAACATGTAACATTGTAAAATACTATAAACGAGTCAAAAGAATGAATCATTTTATATGGTAGAGACAGAAAGGCGTATCGAACTAAAAACGGTATCGAATCGATTCGAGAAGCCAAATGGTGTTCCAATTCGAATAATTGTTATCGATTTATTGGGTATTCGAATATAAACATTAACGATTGCAAATCCCGAATGATAATTTTTTAACGAGCCGAGAGTTTTACAACAACTTTTACTTTCAACTTTCAACGTTACGTACATAAGTTATACATAAAATAACTTTGGTCTATAGGAAAGTACGTACGTATTGTATGATGGGCACAAGTAATTATTCTAACTGCCTATTAAAATGACGATTATAACTTCCTTTATCCATGCATGACTAGCTTCCGCCCGCAGGCTTCGCCCGCGTGGAATTCGTTTGAACTTCACCCCCCTATTTCACCCCCTTCGGGGTGGAATTTCCAAAAACCCTTTCTAGTGCTCCCCTACACTCTCCAAGGAACATACATGCCAAATTTCAGCTTCTTCCGTTCAGTAGTTTCGGCTGTGCGTTGTCTGTCAGTCACCAGTAACTCAAGGTTTTATATAATTAAGATTACTCTATGTGCGGCCACTGTTGTATACAGGCCTCCCAACGTGTGACAATATGACCGGTCCTGAGCCTTATGATTGCAGCGTATACTATGAACAAATAAATAACGCTTCACACTCATACTCCACACCAGGATTCCCTGTGACGTGGATGCCATGGACAACACACCAGGACACACACCCAGACCGAGATCAGAAATTTAAACTCATCATTAAAATTCCTGCTTCGCTGGGAATCAAGCCCAGGACCCTTGGAACAGTGATCCGGCGTGTTAACCATTGCGCCATTAGGGTCGTCGATGATATTATCTTGAGATAATCAGTCCATTAAGTTAGACGTTAAACACTACTAAATTTCGGAAAGAGGGAAACGTCTGCGACTTTAATGATTTGCGGGGGTAAACTTCATACACCTCTGCATACCTACAATTGAAAATCATGCCGATTGAAAAATAATATTTTAAATAGATACAATTGAAGTAATAGATCAAAGATGCAGAAAACGTGAACATTTATCCGCTTTTGAAATTTTTACTACTGCGCTTTCAAATATTTCTATATAAATATCCAAGTAAACATTACCTACTGCTTTATAATCTATTAGCGTTAGAGATAAAAGTAGATATTTTATACTGCTGCTATATTATGCGAATTATTTCGTCGTACTATTTACGACTGCGGATAATAAAAGTTAAAAATAGAAACTAAATCCGTCTTTGTTGTTGAAAAATGTCTGGCCTTTGGAATTCCAGTTTTATTGAGCAATTACTAGCCACATCTTGAGAGTATGTACTAAATTGAAAAGGACAGACATATTACTTTAATCTGTTATTAGGGCCATATTGAATTTCCTTGGTATCTTTTTGCGAATTGTTCATTAGGTTCTCATTATACTCTAAGTATAACATGTGTTAAAGTGGCATTCGATGTGGCGTATGGGACCGGTTAAATCCATCTATAGAGCCAATTGTTTTCCATGTCATTCCAAATATGCCATTTTTTGCGAATAAAAAGAAATGTTTAGATAGTAATTTTACTTTTAATAAAATCTCGGACCTTATATATTATAACTAGGTACTTACTTTCAGAACTCCACAACCCACCCATTAATGTGGTTAGGTCTAATCACGAAACACAGAGACCCTAATCTAACAAAGTGAGTCTCTATGGCCACGCTGATGAACTCAAAAAGGCACATGTCACCCACCTTTGCATTGAGATTGTGAAGGATTATTTTTGTATCAGTAGTAAAGTTTTATTTAGCGTTCTAACATGTTATGCGGTCTCACATGTCATTAAAATTTGTTAGTGGAACCAAAACTAAGTGGATTGACAGTTCGTAACTCGTCTTGCTGCACTGGTTTTGCAAGGAACGAGTATAAATATACTCTGGGTCAGTGCAACCGGTCAAGCGATGCACGGTTTTAGGTTCACTAAAATCGAAAATTATTACATTTAGCTAAAGGGACAGTGGACTTGTCATATCAGATTGACGGTGATCTTGCTGCGACCGATCGGTCATAGGTCATAGCTTACCCTATTCTCATGGTCGGTGGCAGTTAACAGGTTAAGTTAAAATTCTGAGTATCCATTGAGATACTCAAAATGTTGTATTATTTTACCGTGAAAACAAAAATTGTGTTACCTATGTAACATTTGAAATATTTTGTGTTCGGGATGACATTAGTTTAAAATCATAATACACGAGAAAGACACGAGATTGTGCGAGAATATAACTAGGTTTACTAAGTTAAACTAACTTAGTTAAACTAACTAGTTAAACTAGTAGGTAAACTAAGTTTTGCTGTGAGACTAACGTCTATAAACAAAATAAAAGTCGAGAAAGTCTTTCGCAAAAAGAAAAAATCTTTAACAGGTTTCGCAAGACTGCCGCTTCGCTTCATTTATGGAAACCAGCAGGACAGGCATCCATAACGGGACTCTACGCGGGCAATTAGGTGGAACTCTTTATAGTGGAGTGCCGTAAGACATAAAAATGGCAAAACCTCGGAATCCAGGGACTATGAATGAATCTTCATAAAAATTGTTGGACTGTATTTCAATGCAAATGCAAGTACCATCTTTCAAATAAAAAGGGAATCATCTAAATCTAAATACTCAGTAAAAAGTTATTAGAAAAAACCATAAGTACACACTACAAAACATCCTTACACATTATTCAAGTTAATTCGAAACTACTCGTCAGATGTCGCTCAAATTTATATGGGACCATATGAAAAGCACCAGCTTTCAAGGAAATAAAGAATCATCAAAATCGGTTTACGCAACACAAAGTTATGGGGTCACAATCTTACCAATAAAGATAAAAAAAAAAATAAAAAAAAGATCGGTGAATTATTTTTTTTTAACTTTTCTATTTGTGCATTTTGAAATACAGTCCAACAGTTTTTGTGAAGATTCATTCATAGTCCCTGGATTCCGAGGTTAAAAGCTTACGGCACTCCAATATTATATTGCGCAAATTCCCGTAATTCTAAAATTAAATGAATGGTAAATGGTTTACACGTGAAAAGGTTAATAACCTTTTTATTGTGATGAACAATGGCTACCGCGGAATACACAGATTGTAATTAGGTCTGTATTAACACGGTTACATTTTATTGTACCTATATTAGCGGCCCATACCGACGTTGGGTAACATTATTGAAGTTACAGTAGGGATTCCTATTTTTTTCTAACAATCAGTTTATTTGTGGAAAACAAACAAATCCTTCTTCCCTCAAATATTATCATTATAGCTGAGACTGTATATTGTATCAATTACATTTCATTTTTCATGGGTGTGCCTAAGAGCCAAGTTTCTTCCATTGAGATACGTACTAAAGTACCTCAATGGTTTCTTCGGTCCTTATTCTGAAAGTAGTACGTGCTGTAACGAAGGCTTTTTACAAGGTAAGAGCTATTAGCGGTACAGAGAACAATAACCAACTTTCCTATGATGACAAGCGGCAAGATTACAAGTAGTTCTAGCTTACTAGTCAGATTTTATACTAATCTTACATACATTAGTACCAGTCAGTATACATTGATAGGTACGCATAGACAATATAACGAAATACACGATGTAGGTATATACCTAATCTAGCAAGAGAAAATAAAATAAAATTGAAACTTTGTAACCTCTTTGATCTGTAAACGTGAGCCTGACTTAATGACAAAAAGACATCAAAAAGTTCGGGATTCGAATCTCGGAAGATGGCCTTGGGGGAAGGTAGGTTATCAGACAGAGAGCTTTTAGGAGGGTGTGTAACTTTTGAGATTTCGTACGTTTACTAATCACGAGTAATTTAATTTGAAATTTCGTATTGTATTATACAATATCTAAGTAGGTACGTACCTACTTCCTCGTAATACAGTTGGTAATCAGGGCGCAGTAAATTATTCCATAAAAAATCGTTTTGATATCGCTGATTGGTTTCGAGTTTCGACCACGTAACGAGCGTGATCACCGACTATGACTAGACGTTGCGTATGGACTATGGACTCGTTTCTCTACCTCTTGCATTTTCCGTGTCTTCAGATTTCAGTTGTAACCTCTGTTTATTCTACTTTCATGTTACGTAAACATTTGCTAAATATTTATATAATTTCGACAACACTAAATTCCGTTGCGTATACCGTGAGTCGTGACCTCGTGACGTATTCTTTAACCGTATCCTCGTAATTCGTTGAATTCTAGTCGTCGTTCCTTCCAAAGATTCCAACGATTCTAAAAGTTGCCTGGTGGCAGTAGTTTACAGGTAGTTACTGATTCCGTTGACCAAACTTTTGGTACCTTTTTGTGTACCTAATAGTCCGGTTGACAAAAATTACTTTATCTTCGAATTGGTTCGAGTGTTGGTCTTTTTATAACAATTAACATCAATATTAGGTAGAGATAGGTACCTAATTATAGTCAGATTAAAATTTCATCTGGTATACGGAAATGCCCCTCATTTTCGAGCTTCCAAATGTAAGTAATTTTACTTATTGGGGGCATTTCCATACCTGTAGATGTAATCGTAATCTGTACCTAATCCTCATTACATTTTGACCATCAATCAGTACCGATGCTTAGGTACCTATAGCTTCTCGACGGCCAATATCTTCTTTAACTGAAAAATTCGATTCCGATCTTAACGAACCTTTCTACGCTATTTCTGTTTGACTGAATAGCAATTTGACGATATGGTTCAATGACTTCAATGCACTTAATTCACCCAAGCAAATCTTCTGGGTCAACAAAAAGAGTACAGTGGTAACCAGTTATACAATATGTTTAACAGTACCAGTTTTACAATATGTTTAAACACTTTTCGTCAGGTATGTACACCTACTTAGATTAACGACATAATATAGGTACATATATTGGGCTTTGATTATACTATAGGTATGGGCCATCTTTCTACCTGTTCTATAGCCCAGCCTCACCTTTATATTTTCGCAACGGCTTCCACCTTTAATGAAGTGGCTAATATGTAACAATTGTCGTTCGGTCAGTCTGTTCGAGAACGTCTATGAATTGCTAATTACCGTGTAATTGTCAAGGCATAATAATTATGTTCCGATGATTACTTCGCAAGCTTGCGGTTAAACAGATAAATGCAATGAGATACCGTTTACACACTTCATTATTACCTATATTAGAATTCGCTTCACTGACAGTTTACTTTTTTATACTTAAACGACATGTCCGGGGTCGTAATGACAATAAATAAAACGGACGAATTGTGAATCTCATCCCCACTCTAAAATTACGTCCCTATGTGGTCTTCCCCTTCCTCCTCTCTCAACCACAGCAATATCTACCAAAATTGTTATTGTTGATCGAAGAACCTAACACTTTTTCTTTATGGCAAAATCCACCCCATATTATACCTATTGATACGCATACAAATTTTATCTCGTAAATTTAGAAAAATCATGTTTCCAGTTCCACAAGTCTAGGCTGAACATTAACGTCAGGCAGTCACCGTTATAGGGGTTCATTAAGTAGTCTTTAAATGCATAATTAATAAAATATAGTTCAGTGCGCATCCAAGCTAGCGTGTACGGCAGTTACTGTGCCAGAACGGATAACCCTACTGTGTGCAGCGCATGAATTAAACATTCGACTCAGTCTTATGGTAATATCACGGTATATTTCCGGGCATCATGAGCACCGCTGCACAGATATAAAGTGATTGTAACGGAGGATTTTTTACCTCTAATCTAAGTAACAACTGTGAAGAGTAGAATCAGCAGGTGCTGATGAGATGAGGTGAGGTGATGTTTGGTGAGCTGGAGAGGTGAGGTGATAGAGAAGCGGCGCTGTACATGAAAGGAGAGGAGAGATATGATGAGTATTGTACCTTTGTCATGTATGCTATACAGGGCCGGTAACGTTAGCCCTTTCAATTTATAGACATTTTTGGAACTTCCTTGTTATCTAACCAGACTACATCTATGTTTTCGCTAAATTGTGCTCACATTGAGACCGCCTTAGCAAACAAAAGTAAAAACATACCTTGCACAAAACTACTAATTAGCTAATTAAGAATTAGTGGTGAAACCTGGTTTGCTACTTCTACAGTGAAAATAAATAAAAAGTTAGTTATCCATGGCGTAGAAATGTTAGTATTGTACACGTAATAAAACCCTTTTAGTCATATTGATGTAGGTAAATAATATATCTAAGTGTGTCCACGAAAGATCAAAGGGAGAAAGTACCATGTTTGACATTGATGAGAAGATAGTAAATGAATGCATGCATGAGGTTCACATAGAATTAGTAGAAAGTTGTGAACAAGCGATGTGAATTCACAAACAAGAACCACAGGCGACAATGCTGCGATATGATAGATGAGGGATCATTTAGTTTACTTGTGTCATCAGCGTAGAACAAAGATAAAAAAAACCGATAATTTTGTGCCACACCATAAACGAATGAGCGATAAGTGAATTAGATGAAATAAAAAACTGATCTTGTGAACGCTAATTCCAGTTGCATTAACTGTAATCTTCTGGTGGTCAGTAGCTGTTATTTTTTCTCGTGATCGTCATTCGAGAACCGTTTTTTTCCTCCTTTTTCTGTTCCTTTAGTACTTAACTAGCTTAGTCATAACTAATTCAAGCTTATACTGGCAGCTATATTTTTTTTAATTTGAAACTCTACATCGTTTACTTGCTAGGCACTAAAGGTATGATTTTCAAATAACCTGCCACGGATTCCGCTAATTTATGAATTTTTGAATTGTATGTCGTTTCAATAATTTGACATAGTTTTGGTATAACAGAATTTGTCGAATTATTCAGATTACGCATTTGAAGCATTTATAAATAGCATTATACCATAGCATTTTCGTGCGCGAGAAGTACCTACCTATCACCAAATGGCAAATCAATATTTTAATGGTTCCTTGTTCGACTGGTTATTAGTCTGAAGTAAAACATGGTAAGTGTAAGGTGGAACGAAGAGCCGTAACTTAACAACTTTCACGTTTGTCGCTTAATAACGGGTTCTCATGGTACGTGTGATAACTGCTATAAGAACGTTAACAACTCAACACTTTCACACAAAATGGCTGTCACAATCATCAAAAGAATACACTTCATTTATGGACTGATAGATAGGTGGCAGTTGGAACACGAGGACGACCTATTCCTCGTGGACCAACTGTGACGTCACAGTTATTGGACTAAATAGTTGGACCACGAGGAATCACCCGGAAAATGATTATGGATCCATTACAATATAAGACAGTTTTTGAAAGTGTTTTATGCTGAGATGTAGTAGCAGTATCTAGTTTTCAAATTCGTACTCTCTTACCGAGTAACATGAACCAGCCGAGTAATGGTATTAGCTGTGAGTGGTTGCCCTGAAAACATACGTGGCAGAACCAAGACATAATTATGGAGGGACTGCAGACATAAATGGAGAGACTCCGAAATTGGGAATCCACTCATTAAACCATATCTTTGTAAGAGTCTCTTCGTCGTTGATAACCATACTTTTTATGTGAGACATCAGAGTCTAGCGACATTAAAGATGTCTATAAGTAACTACGTTACATATGAACTGAATCCAGAAAGAAGATGATGGCTTTTGCTGCCGCTAGATTTTACATTAATTTTCCCAATGTTATTTTCACTACGAAAGTATTCAAGTATTTGTTAGTAATAAACAAGCAATTGAAGTAGGTAAAAGAAAAGAAGGAAAAAGGGAAATTTAATAGTTTTATGTAATTAGGGAGTAGGGACAATTCAGGGTAGAATAAGTTTCGGCAGCAATAAAATTCCCCGGAGATGATTCCAATGATTCAGGGACCCGCTTATTTATCTGAAAATTTCAAAATATAAAATTACAACTAAAACTTACAAGGTAAGCAGAACTGTGAACATAAGTTAAAGTTGTTTTTTCGGGGAGTGGCAATTCCATATCCTCGGCGACTTAAGTAGATACATAAATATTATTACTTATGTTATAAGCTCTACCACCTATTTAATTCGAATTCTAAAGAAAATGTAAAATATTGGGCTTAAATATCTGATAGTTAGGTATGTCAATGTATTTTAAAAAACACGAACCAGTCCTAAACATTTCTCCTGTTTCAAATTGGCGCACAGCTTCTTTTTCCTCTTTGTCAATTTTCGCTTTTAATATAGCCAACTCTCTATCGCGGATAACCTTCTTTGCTGCTTGTTCCACGCGGTAATCCGCCTCCATCCTGTTGTACGCCGCTTGCTTTATCCGAGCGTAAATTATCCCTGCGAATAATAAGCCAAATCTCACTCCTCTTATCAGTGGCGATACTTGTTGCGGCGGC
Organism: Hesperia comma; assembly: GCA_905404135.1. Classification (NCBI taxonomy): domain Eukaryota; kingdom Metazoa; phylum Arthropoda; class Insecta; order Lepidoptera; family Hesperiidae; genus Hesperia; species Hesperia comma. Next base: position 3,482,157 of record FR990021.1, on the reverse strand, counting down.
CCGTATGGCATCGACATATTTCTGCAAATTTAATAGCTCGTTTAACACGGACGTAACATTCCGGAGTGCGAAACGAACAACTTATTTTACATCAATGTCGTTGACAATTTATTTTTTCAGCGACATTGAAATATCAAGCGTTTTGATGTGCAATGCGACTTATTTTTAGCCCGACCAAGGAGGTCGTTCACCTTCGCGTCTTGCGAATTGTTATTGTGGAACATCCCTAGCGTTGGGTTAGGAGGTCAAGTACAAAGCTAAATATTGTGGTTTTTATTATTTTTTTGTCGGAATCGTTGAAATTTGTTATGGAAGGCCAGTGGCCGAGTCTGCGGCTAAGAATACCGTTTGTCTCTGGTGTGGCGACCACCAATTATAGCAGGCTGGCCGCCCGCCAGCGGTCAGCCTGCCGTAGCGCGTGGTCAACAGGAACAAACGTTTAATCGAATCAATCACCGTCGCATCAAATTGTATCTGCAACTTACTTACAAGCAAACAACTGATAGTGATTCATTTCAGTGAATCTTTTGTACTAATTATTTCAATTACATATCGATGTAAACATCAATTGAGCCTTTATACAATAGTTCCGATGTTAAACTTCGAGTTGAGTTTTCATACTTCAGTCAGTTGATCCCTTTGTAACTACCGGTACAATAAAATTTTGTACAACACTTTTATTGTACCTAGATACCGGTATTTTATGAAACGTAGGGGTTTCTCATGTAAGAGTAGGTATAATTATTAATTGTGGTATAATCTAAGTACATCAGCTACATGATTGTATAACAAATACATAGAAGCAGGAAGTCTTCTCTTCAGCAGCCGCCGCCGGCCGGAACGGCCAACTACTTGTTCTCTGATATTTTTAAATAAAAATATTCTTTGAAGTGAGCTTTGCACGGCTTCCTTCCTCGTATTCTTTGGCTTGTCATCTTTTTCATAATATTCTTTTGCAAGTTATTGTAGACATTGTAGTTTTGTCAACTGCGTTTTCCCCACTCTTTTTTTAGTTTATATTTTTCCTTTGTACTTTATACTATGGCTATTATCAATGTTTTTTTTTTACTTTAATAACATATTAGCGATAGTCTTGATAGTACTTAACATTTATTTATTAGTTAAACCGATGAGAAACTCCAAAAAAATGCAATTTATGCAATCTCCGTCAATTAAGTAATAGTTTTTTGATGTTTTAATATTTTAAGATTTAAATTTAAAATGTATCGTTTTCACTATTTATTGTAAACATGTAAATCGCTCTTTGTAAATAAATAAACTCCGGTTCAATTTTTCTTTTGGTTATGCTTCCAATTTTATTGTTGCAGTCGTGATTCACCAAGAAATTTAATTGAGGTACCTAAATGTTATGAAGTGCTGCATACTTCTTGCCACTCAATAATAGCTCTCATGTTTTGGCTGATGCAGTGTTAAAAATGTATGTGAAAATTTTTCACATTTATGGCATTGGCAACGCTTTCTCTTTTCACCGCACTCTCGAGATCATTGTTATTTATTGACGACTGATCACGAAATTCGTATTATGACTTTTTTGAACTAGCGTCACACTATTGGTGTTCGATAAGAGGGTACTTTCTTTTACAAATATAGTACCTGTTTCTGAAATAATTTTACTTATGGTTACCTAAACTTATTTAAACTAACATTTCTTTTGTCTGTAAAACGATTTAAATAAAACACACACTTTTATCTCATGCCTAACCAGCATCGAAAACAGTTTTTAAGATGAGCAAACAAGGATCTTACAGACATCTATCAATCTGTTACAGTTTTATAAAGTAGGTACCTACATGAAGATGCCATGAACAAAGTAATTAGGTAAACCAATGCAAGTAATAATGTTACTGCTCAATAAATCATGAGTCACAACGAAATCTTACCATGACTAATGAAGAACAGTTGAAATGTTTTTTGCTTCGTCTAACACAATACACGTCTGTTTTAAAACACAAATATCATTGAAACAATAAATTTTATTTTAGTTTTCTTTGATACCTTGATCGCAGACATTGATGAGATGATGGAAGCATGGCAGAATGGTGGAAACTGTCGTAATGTTTCTAAATTATCATACAATTTTTTAATAAAGAAATTAATGAAGAAATTTCAAAATGTATGTAATTACTGACATAGAAACGAAATAATATTTGGTTCTATGTAATTTAATCAAAGCTGTTTCCTCAGAACGTCATTTGCCTTGAATTAGGTAGGTAGTACTTTACTCGAGCTGGAGTCGCTGGAGATGGCCAAAGTTTTCTTTGTTCGTTACTCACTATTGGTTTATAGGTAGATACTTAAGTACGTATTAATATAATAATAATAATAATAATTTTATTTCAAGAAATAAATCTCATATAAATTTGTTAGTATATCTTATCCTATGTTAGTATTACATTACAATAATTTATATTAAACAAATTAATTTATATTTAGCCTTCCTCGATAAAAGGTCTATTCAACACAAAAAAAAATTCAATTCGAACCAGTAGTTCCTGAGATTAGCGCGTTCAACCAAACAAACAAACAAACTCTTCAGCTTTATAATATTAGTATAGATAGTATAATAAAACAAAGCAAAGTGGAAAGATATACCTATTTAGACTTCCACAATCTCCAGCTGCTTAGAGATTTAAAAACATCAGTTGTCATGCAGTCGATGTTTTACTTGAGTGACTTTTAAAATAGTATTTCAACGGAGTCAATAGAACGAGGCTGGAGCAACGACCGCGTTCAGTGCTGAACTTCAGTTTCATTTCGCTGAATAAAACATAACACGAGCGGGTATTATCCGTATTATCTCACTAACATTATTTCTACGGCCCTGGAAAAATGTCGTCTGGAAAAATTATATTAAGTAGATTTTAATATTATCTGCATTGTTCGCCGCAATTTTGTAATCAACGTCTATGAGACTCTGTTTAAGAATATAAGAGTATGATTTCGTAATGTTGCGATAAAGATGAACTACTTAATAAGCGCTTTTAAGTACCTACTTACCTAAGACGTGGCGCTTTGCGCTTTTTCAGAGTAACACCAAAGTGAACACGGTGATTGATAAAAAACCTATCATTACATAAATTAAAATGAAATTAAAAGAACACTTAGGTATAATTCCATGTGAAGTATCCCGTGAGTTCTGGTAGATGAGACCTTTATTGATTATTGATGGATTATTTATTAAATTCGACCTTTGCTTCGCTTCAGGAAACTTGATTTATACCTTTACTTAACAATTATTATTAATCCCCATTAATGCAACATTCTTTAATGTTACTTTGTTCATATTGGAACTAGTGTGACGTACAAAGCCTAGCTACAACCTTCCTCGATAAATGTGTGCACCACATAAAAAAAACCATTCAGAATTTCCTGAATTTCCTGATGTTAGTTTTTTTATAATGTTGGTATACGTAGAATTCCTATCTCTATGATTAAAGGCGGTTCAATATGACAATTCCATATAACCTGCCTGCATCCATTTAATTTCATTTAATACCATAACAAAGATTATGTGGGTTCATACTTACCATAGATGGTAACACAATGTAATACCTATTACCAACCTCGTGTTGGTAGGTAGGTACGGAGTTCAAACGATTGTACGAGACATAAAGGTCGTGCCATGGCGTCGTGAGTTCAATACCAGCGAGCTATTAGGCAGACGGGCACTAAATAGAACGTTTCGTTGCGCAATCCTCCATTGTGAGAAACATTGTGTGACAACGAAATGTCACGAGCTACGACCTCGCGTACGGTCTGCGGTGAAAAAATTACAATTCTGCAGCTCACTTGTAGTGATTTTATCTGCTGAAGCTTGCACTTGACTCCTGAGCAGACATATCACAGAAATGAGCAAAACGTTACAAAAAATAACATCTCGTGTAAACATGGCTTAACATAATTATCATGATTACGGACTGTGATTAAATCTGGAGATTCGGAATTACCCCATGCTAATGAGGCTTTAACACACACGGAATTACCCTATGCTAATGAGGCTTTCACAGTGTTGCAAGCGACGCAGCGATGGTGCGGTGGAGGGCATTTCACTGCCTCCAAATTAAACCGGAATCTGTAATCAAGATTACTTGAATACTGTAAGTACGTATATGATATGGGTACCTATAAAAAAAATTGGTTGCCTGTAAAGTCGGTATACGGGCGAAAGTTTTACGTGACAACGACTTTGAGTGGTAAAATAATTTTAATGTGAATATTCATTCGTATAGTAGGAAGAAGGATGAAATAATAGTAACAATTTAAAACATTTATTTATACAAAGAATTATATTTAAAACATTGTAACACCATCCGCCATCTAGCGCTGCTAACCGTTAAACCATTAACCATTAGTCACAACTAAGTGAGGTAACAAACGAGATTACTCTACTTCTCCAGAGATGGCGCTGTACCATTTTCTGAAACACGCCAACGTGTGTACGCCGTAGCTACCATAAGTAATGTTAAGGAGGAAGGGACGCGTGCCTTTCACTTTTTATGTCTGTCTCTCTCGCTCTTAGGCGGGCTAACCATGCCCGAGTGGAAGGGACGCGTGCCTCTCACTCGCTCTCATTGTAAGCGCATAACGTGAGCGGAGCTACTAACGCAGTTTCTTGAAGTGCCACCCGGCAAACCAATTTATAAGACGTTGTCACGTCAAAATGTTCATATTTCTGAAGATTCTACTGATCTCTAAATCTTCGTTTTTGGTCTAAGCATCTGATTTTGTTGACTTGTATAAACATACAAAAAATATAGTTTATAACTACCTACATAATTATTATAAGAGTTGTAAACATTTAAACAATCTTTGGCATGAAAGCCAGCCCTGTCATAATCAAAGTCGACTTTGTCAAAATTGTGTGAATTCTGCCAACTTATTGCCATTGAACGGGCTATACCTAGCCTGTACATAAATTGTAGGTATATGGAAAAACCTTCACAGTAGGTACAGTAAAAGTTTGTGAAGTGACAATTTCTACAATAAATATTTTGCTTTTTACAAAAAATCGACTTTCATTTCGACAAGTATAGATAACTCAAAAACTACTCGCCAGATGTCACTCTTTCACTCTTTATAATTATGGGACACGACACACGACCCAAGACGACCTGAAGACAAGCACCAGCTTTCGAATAAAAAAAAATCACAAAAATCGGGACAATAACTAAAAAGTTATGAGATTAAATATATTACTTAAAATTAACTTAAAAACTAAGTACCCACCGTAAAATAAAAAAGAATTAGCAAAATCGTTACTCCCAGTCCCAGTACAAATACAAAGCTTTGGTGCGGACTGGAGACCGCTACACGCTGCAGATTATTATATAAATTCTATGATCATGTGTAATAATAATAATAATAATCCTTTAAAAACTACAGTATCGTATCAATATCGTAATAATAAAAATCTCGGTGTAACTTTTTGTACTTACACCTACCTGACCCATAGAGATAATATCTCTACTCTATGACCGTACCTACCTATTATAGGCACCGCCGAAATATTTTGTCCTTAAAAATCGATTATTCATTTGCGAACATCAAAAATCGGTTTCAATGTTCTATTATCTATTTTGTTCCGTACCTAATGTACCTATATAATTCACTAGGTACCTAGATATAGGTATGTGCTTATATTTACTTGTGATTTGTATATTATTTGTAAACTGAAAAATAAAACATTTATCTACCATAAAAAAAAATTTAGAAAATTCACATAATCGGAATCCTTGATAAGAAACTGGTATTGTATCGCTATCGAACCAGCCTTTCTTCTTCACTTCACTAAAAACAAGCCGAGTGAGACCCGACGAACGACCGACCTCCTTCCTATGCTTATCATGTTGTTTCATTTCAACATACAGGACTAATAACTATTTGTATCTCTTTCACACGTAACTTATTTTCCTTCCAGTTAGGGATGCAAGGTTGTTGTAATATCGATAAAAATATCGATAATTATATCGAGGCAATGAAATTATCGATAGTTGATAATATCGATATTTTGGTCGATAATATCGATAATATCGAATTTATTTAAATTTAAATAAAAAGTATGAAGTTCATAGAGATTTTTTTGTTTCATTAGTCCTTACGGACAGGCAAAGGGGCTAAGCCCATACAGCCAGAGAAAATAGAGAAATAAAACAAGTAGAGGATGTTTTTTATTTGTTTATATTGTAAGAAAAGGCTAATGTTCGAAGCCCAAACAGCCTTATCTAAGGTCGTGAATTATCGATATTTTTCTTCGGATATGATATCGATATTATCGTATCGTTATAGCGCAAATATCGATAAAAATATCGATGTTTCCCCTTCGATATTATCGATTTTCCGATATATCGTTGCAATTCAATTGCAACCCTAGAACCCTACTTCCAGTTCGCTTCTGTCATTCGAGGAAGGTGTTCGCGACAATAATTTATCAATAAATTGTGAATAAAAAAAGTTATAATCATTTGTATAAAATGTAAGCATCTTATATCTACTTATAAGTGATTGCGAGATTACAGAGTATTATAATCAATTGTCACACAGACGCGTTAAGTAGTGGTGTCATCATTTAATTCGTGTTGGGTGTGGTGAATTTGCTGTCAAAAATCAATATTTATCTTTGATTATTTGTAGTTGTAGCTAATAAGTCGTGTAAGTTTTATAGTTCAAGTGCGAGTGTAGTGTTGTTGTGGTTGCAGAAATCGTCGACGACCAAAACGACGACGATGACGACGCCGGCCAAGTTGTATGGACGGGAGCTGTCGTCGTACGATGAGGTGGACGTCGACGAGTTGTTGGCCAAGTTGTCACAGGAAGAGCTAACCATGCTCGCCAAGGAAGTCGATCCAGACGTGAGTATTATAAATTTTCTTCTAAGCACCCTTAACTAGCCTCTTAGGTATTTTGTGATGGTTGGGAATATGCAAAAGATTTTTGGTTTATCGGAGAAAGGTTTTGGGGTTGTTTCCGAGGTGGTTTACCGCATATTAGATGGTTCTTTTTTCTCATTCAACAATTTCATGCCTGATATTCATAAAGCTTTGTAGCCTTATCTGGGCAGTTCCAAGTAGATACATAAATTCCATTTTAATTTGAAAATTATGATTATGTATTGTTAAGTGGCATTCATGTTTTTATCCATAAAATGCAGTAGTAATTTTTATTTTATTCTACCTTTTTATTTACAATTTTTATAGACTACCTTCCCATAGTCAATATAAAAAATATAATTAAAATGTATAAAACACCTAATAACTAATAGCCCTTATAACTGCAGGTGTTGCTGGGTATGTGATTATTTTAAATTATTCCTTCCCCACCTTGCTGCTTGACAACAGAGGTAGAATTGAAAATATCTTAGATTTTGAATTTGAGATGTATTTGAAATGTTGCTCTGTCAGGTATGTAATGATTATTTTGTAGTAATCTGTATCTTGATCAGTGTCATTAATACATAATTATTATAATTAACATGTTGCAACACTGGGCAGCTTAAACTGCGAGACTATATTCACAACTAACATTATTTTTTCAATTTTATCCATAAGTTACTTCTCATTTACCCGACAATTGCATGAAAATTCCTTTATTATAAATTAATTAAAGTCTTACATATTTAAATTCTGTATACACTAAGGGATAAAAGTATTTTCAACTCAGTTAAAATAAACTCCACAAGGACCAAGCCGTGACCCACAGCTAGTCAATTATAAAACCCAAATTTATAAACACCAAGTTTATAAAGATCAAATTTTTATCAATTTTGTAAGCTCATTCATCCTTGCTGTTTTTATTGTTATTGAATATGAAAATCTGTATCCATAAACTTTATATTAGACACACATATTTCTCAAAGAGTGTGACATCTTAGTGTGGGTAGCAGAACTGAAGGTCATTTACAACAAGCCACACAGCAACTAATTGAACTATTTACTGAACTACTTAGCTACATAGGTATGGAGTGAATATGAATCAGCCTCGGAATGGCGGATAGATATGCCCTGTTTCATCAAAATGGATTAAATACATGGAAGATGTTTAAATGACAACCCACATAAATTCAAGCATTCTGCCTCTGTAAATAAGGTTCATTGTATATAGCCAGCAAGAATATAAAATGACTGAAAGTAAATTTTGATTACAAGCTAAATTGAACTGTCAGCACACATCATAAATTTGTGTAAACTGGGTAATGGCAATTCCATATTCTAGGCAACTGAAGTATGAGAATGATGTAAACTATTCAAAATATTTTTCAATATAAAACTTTTTGTATTATTAATACTCAAAAATAATAATCTTTTTGTTACTATATTATGTGGATACTAGTAGACCCGCCTTGTTTGCTTTGGAGAAAATTTTATTTTGTCATTTACCATTGGCAGTTTTTAAGTTTTACCTCTAGCATAACAAGTCGCTGCCCTAGTGCTTGAATGGCCAATCGACCATTTATAAAATTTTACAGGAGACGTTTTTTTTAATTAGTTAAGGTTAATATTAAAAATTTTACTAAAACCTTTTATGAATTAGATACATGAATCATTTCTTTACGTATATTTAAATAGTAATTTAAAATAATAATAATAGTAATGGCTATTTTTCATTTTATTATTGGAGGTTGGCTAAAACGTCTCTAACAAAATTATGTTCATGGAGATTGAGCACAGTGACATGGAGATAGAGCCCTAAGAATAACATGCACGTTTTGTGCTTATTTGTCCAAACTACCATCATTGGTGCAATACAGTATGTTCAATTTTATACAATATGAATACAAGACTTGACTCCGACAAGACTTGGTTTAGTGTCATGAAATTAGGCTATATTTTATAGTATAAAATCGTGTATAAAATTGTATAAATAATAACTACAGGTCGTGGGGACCCGGAGTCCCGCGGCCCTAAGACCTTTCATAATATTATGTTGTTTTATAAATTGAATCAAAATGTTTACTACGAAATAAAGTCCTATTTCGTTTTTTAAGCTTTTGGGGGTATAGAAGGGGGGGGGGGGGGGAAAAGAGGAATTCTAGTGAGGTCTAGAGTAATAGATTCAAATGTGTAGGTATACTTGCACGTAGATACACGCACAAAAACACATAGTAATTAAAGAATTTATTACCCGACTGCGTCAGAAGGAGGGTTATGTTTTTCGAGTGTATGTATGTTTGTATGTATGTCCATTTATTTGTGACGCCCCACAGCCCAAACGGTTGAACGGATTTCGACATATATGAGGAATCGCTGAATTCGTCAGAACTGTGAAAGTGTCATAGGCTATATGAATTTTCAAAATGGCGCCCGAAAGTGGAAGAAAGAGGGGATAATCTTGAGTTTTTTGTTATATTAGCAATATGGGTATCAAATGAAAGATCGTGAAAAGACCTTTTTAAAAATATACATATCATATAACGTTTAGGCACACGTTTTAACACAAATTGTCAAAAACCATCCCAAAAAGTAGAATTTTTCGGTGAAAACACTAAAAAGTCTGAAATAAAATTATTATTCTAAAAACAAAAAACCAGACTGCTTACAAAAGAACTCAGAAGAAAAAACAAGTGTCACAATATCAACATAAAATACTTCATGGTGCTGCAGGCGGGGACAAACAATACTGTTACCTACGGGTAAAAAAAGATTTATCACAAGTATACAACTCTTGTGCCCCCGACTCCCAACACTCCGACATAAATCCAAGTCCTAGTTTTTATTATTACTTCACATACTACATATTAAAATCATCCTGTGTACAACACCTAAGTAAATACAATAAATATGAACGAATTAAAACAACAGAAAATCGATAAAATCTCAACGTATCTATCAAAATCCACTTTACTTAGTTTAATATACTTTGTCCCGTTTTTTTCTGACATTTTGAAACAAAAAAATTGTGTTTAAACAATATAAATGCTTAATTTTGTTAAATTAATGCTGCTAACTCTAAAACTAAGCAAAAAATAACAAATCAAAATTGCGTCACGTGATTTCGGAATGCTTCGCCGTGATTGGTCAATCGATGGAGATTGGACAAACAAGCACGTAAACTGATATTTGGATGCGTTCATTTGAGCAAAATAAGGAGATACACCACTCAAGTACTAAAAACAAATTTGATAAGGGAGATTGGATATTTTATTTTTGCTAAATAATAGAAGTTAGGTCAATAATAATAATAAAAAATATATATTGTAAGGTGCGTAATCAAAATTGCTATAGTTTGAAATAAAAAAACGATTTTGATAAAATTGGTCGATTGGCCATTGAAGCACTAGGGCAGCGAAGTGTAAACTGGATCAAATTTCATTCAGCACATATTGTGTGTTGCAACTATCAACAGACAAACATATATTCTAAAAATATTAATTTTAGATTCTATCGGGCCCTAAAAGATTTCTTATGACATTTTCATGTCCTTTGAACCCAATATTTTTTTTTAATTAAAATTCATCAATGTATCACTACATTAATTAATCAATGTAGTGTATTTATATTGCAAAACGAGATTAGACTTTTCATTTCATTTCTTGTTTCAGCTCCATAGGGGTGGGTTGATTTTTGAAAAATAAAGTAGCCTATGACCCTGGGTCTTCAACTATTTTCATTCCAAATTTCATCCAAATTGGGCCAATGGTTTAGCCATGAAAATGTTACAGACAGATAGACTTTCCCATTTATAATATAGGTATCGATACTGTACAGGATTCATTTAATTTAAAATATTGTGGCTTAGGGACATGCCAGCAGTATGTAATTTTAACACAGGCCTTTAACCTACACTCCACACTAATAATTATAAAGTATTACACACTATTAATTAAAGTATTACACAGTATTAAACACTATTAATAATAAAGTTCACACGGATTGGCTCAATACAATTACTTAAATTAAAACTCTGTTTCCATCATGATAAATATCTGCTCTGCTCCCCGAGCCGGTCTGTCTGAACAGAACCTAATATTCATTCATCTATCATAGTAGTTAGATGTTGACTTCATAGTTTATTGATAGATGCTGGAGTAACTAAATATTCACTTCAATAGTTTAATAGTTTATAAATAACATATTATGTAATTCTCGCAGATATTTTATTTTTTGCTTTCAAATTGTTTTTATAAAGTATATTAAAATTAATTTAGTCCAAGTTACATTTACAAGAGATTGTTATTTTAGAAATACTGAGGATGCTTTAATCAGTTCTTAGTTTTTTACTGCTTAAATTACTGAGTAATGTTAACTTTGATGCTTAAATAAATAAATATCCTATTAGCAGTCACTCATACCTGCTATGTCATGCTACTATGACAATTAATTTGCATAAATTGTGGTTACGTGAACAGGAATATTTATATTATGTTATGAAGTATGTAAAGTTTATTTTAATTATATTTTGTTAAGAGAAAGTGAATTTTTGAAGTGAAATGTTTAACATAATGAATTTTAGCAGTGACCAGTGACCCTGATTACAATGAGGATCTGTGATTACATAACTTATAATGAGTTATCTGCTACATTCACATTTACACAATATCTGTATTTAATTTGTTGTTGACATGGTGATTTGTTGCTATATTTATAAATAACATTGAATATGAATAACATGCTTACATATAAAAAAAATAACTGTAGCTTATTTAGTACTGACTTGGTTTGCTTAAGAGAAGTCCTGGATTTACTTCTTTTTGGGAACCTTTGCTAATTTATTGTAGAAATAATTATTTCTTCTCAATTCTTATGGGTTTGAGATGTCTTATTTGAGTACATGTAATAATTATGTGTGTCATTATTATTAAATAACCAGCTGCTTACTGCTTATTGTTAGTTTTATATAGGTTTTAGTTATATGGGCACCTGATTTCAAGAACCAAACATATTTTTAAACATTTACACTTTTGTAGTTATTATCACTAGGTAATTCTTGATTCAATTAGAACTCACAATTGCTAATAGTACAATTACTATCAAGAACTAATATGATTAACTATTACTAAAATCCCTACCCTACCCTAGCCCTAGTAACAAATTAAATTAACCAACTAATATGCTAACACCACCTGCTAATTGGTCTAACCATTCAAGTAAAAATTATAAGGGATTCTGAACCAATATAACAAATACCATTTTAATCCATCCTTGTTTATGTTGTATTAGTAAACTATCTTCATTTTGCTTCAGGGTGGATACTAGACACATAGGTACCTCTTGCCACTTCTTTTTTCTGATTGTTTATCAATTGTTACAACAATGAAAATGTAATATTGTTTGAAGTTAAAGTTGGCTTTGTGTAAAATTGCAATGCATCTTGTATGTTATCATTTGTAATTAAGATTGTAGAAGACCTACATTCCAAGTGTCCATTTAGTTTGTTGAGAAACAATGAGGAGATAAGATTACCACCTCATAGAGCCTCTTAACAATGGTGTCTTTAGATTTAATTGTCCACAAAATTAAAAACCTTTGTTTTTTGTGTGTTGAATGAATCAGATACTGACAAAATCCAAATAAATTGTAGAGATAATTTGTTATTTAAAACTCAAAATAAGTTGAGTAACTGTTGCTTACTTGAGATTTGATGTCTTTATACTTTATAATAGGTACTGTATATTTATGGAAGGCAGGTATCATCAACTACTATGATAAAAAATTAAGAGATTCAAATGAAACTTACTTGTTCAAATTATTATTTATTTTAATAATTATTGTTCATATTTTTTGTATAAATGCAACCATAGCATAGAAGGAGCACCCTTACAGGATGCATGCATTTGTCAATAATCTCAACACTTAAGCCAGGCTACTAGAAAAACTTCTTACCTTTAAGTAGCTCTACCTACAAAGAGGCCAGCAGAAAGACTTGAGTAGGATAAGAATAAAAATAAAACTGATCAAATGTGACTCAAATTTAAAAGGGTTCCATAAGAAGCCCTTTATGCCGAAAACATGTTTTTTATAACATGTTTTTTATACCTACCTGTTATTGCAGTCATAGTAATATTTTTGTACACCCTGTAAAATGTCAAAAAATGTCAAGTGCCGGTTTAATAGATAAAGACATGTATTGTATAGTGATACAGACGGACATATAAACGGGTCTTAGCACCTCTATAGGGACCGGTCTGTATCCTCTGGGGAAGGCAACATCATGGTCGTGATTCTTCTTAGTGGAAAGTGAAACCTATTTTAAGTAGTTGTACTCCATTGACTAGACTATTTCCAGGTCATTCATTACCCAGCGTTACGCAATAAAAAGAACAATGACGCTTATCGTAGGTTGTTTTAACACTCGTTAGATGATATTAGCAGTTGTGAGGTCACGAATGAACAAAAGCTATCTTGTTTAAACAAAGGCCACTGAGTAATCGGAAGTTTTTTTTTATTTAGATCACCAAACTCGAGTGAAGAGCCTGGTTTGTTTGCGAAAGTCGTTGCGATGTCTTTATGTCGTCAGGCATTAGTCGCAAGTCGTAATGCGATGTTAGTGGCTATTATATTAAATTAAATGAGGGTAACTGTCACTGGTTATTTGCATTTTGTGAAATACGCAAATCCCTAATTGTCTCAGTCGCTCACGCACGGATAAACAGTAGTTTAGCGTGTAATAGCTTTAAACTACGAACATATTTATATATTGTCGTAGGCCCTATGCTATTATTTATTTATTTATATATATAAAGATACTTGTAGAGCTAACGGCCTATCAATAATTAATTTATGTTATTGATAACATAAACCCTACTAATTAACTTCTAATACTCGAGATGGCGGGATTAATCACATAGCAGAAAACTGGATTTTGTGTGAGATAGATACCTACCTATAATTTAAACGGATTCTATAAAGAACGCAAACAGTGTGTTTGCTGGTTTCTCTAACAGCACTTCTCCCAAAAGCAGCAATTCTCCCAAAACAAAAAGAAACATCAAAACAAAATCAGTCCAACCTTTGAGGATTTCAGTTACGGACAGAATGACTATAATTAAGGTAAGTGTCCCATATTTCGGTATGTTAAGCCTCCGCCGACTTTAAGATTTTTTTTAAATTTTACTACATAAGATATCAGTCTGAAAGTTTTTGTGTAATGAATATGGTCTTTTGTTAGTAATTTAAGGTATGAATTATGCAGTTTTAGTTAGAATTAAATTTTTTATTAATTTATTTGTGGACCCCTTGTTTGAACCCTATTTCGTGACAAAATTTGGCTCTGTTCCTAAGTTCGTGAATTCGTGTCCCCTATTTCGTGACAACGTTTGTTAAAGTTTTTTTGGTAATTTCTAAAAATATATATATTTAAATACTATATTTTGATAATTAATGTCTATACTATATCTATACTAATAATATAAAGCGTAAGAGTTTGTTTGTTCGTTCGTTTGAACACGCTAATCTCAAGAACTACTGGTCCGATGTGAAATATTCTTTTTGTTTTGAGGAAGGTTATTACTTACATAACATTACGTTAAGACCAAAAGGAGCGGAGAAACAAGTCTCCGAAAGCGAAACGAGGGCGTCTACTTAATAATATAATATATTATGTATGTTGCAGGACGACATCCGCTTGTAATAATATAAAGGGGAAGGGTTGTTTTAATGCGCTAGGTAATGTCAAGAAGTACTTGGTTCGAATTCAAAAAATATTTTTGTGTTGAATAGTGTATTGATTGAGGAAGGCTATAATAACATCACGCTTAGAAAATATTATTAAGTAGACTCCCTCGCTTCGGGAAACTTGTTGCTCCGCTCCTTTCGGTAGTGGCGTGATGTTATATATCCTATAGCCTTCCTCAATAATTGGACTATTCAAAACAAAAATATTTTTTTAAATTGGACCAGTTGTTCCTGAGATTAGCGTGTTCAAACAAACAAACTCTTCCGCTTTATATTATTAGTATAGATAGTATAGAAGTATAGGTAGGTGGTGCTGCCTGCTCGATTGCTACCTTATTTCTACAAAAAAGAAACCAATATAATCGCAAAAGCAGACTTTTTCACATTTGATGTTGAGTTACTATTAGGTCCTGTGCGTCTTTTATAAGACTTCCGAGATCTAACATGACTGCCTAAATTTATACCTATACAAAAACACCTATACGAAAAATCAGCTTTTTAGGTATTTTTCATCCGAGGTTGTTTAATGATAGCATCTCATATAAATTAATGATATGAGATCATATATAAACCTCTGTGGTTTCCTATTGCTAATCAATACCAAATTGTTTATAAATTGTTAAAGTGATGATTAAATAAAAAAAAAATATTATGCTAAAGTGACTGGAACTACTTTAAAATTATTTGTAACGAACTAACGGACAAGGAACAAAAGATAAGTCCTTTGTTTCGTGTTATTGATTTTTCGAAATTACCACACTCAAGTAATGAGAACAAATAATAACAAGTAATGGAAATAATGTTCTTTCTAGATTATATAAATTGACTATTCAGTACACTATTTATATAATAAAATATACGAATATTGACTAAACAAATCGAATAACAAACGAAATTATGCTGCTAGTACCTATGCGAATTTAGTTCAAAATTGTAGAATTGGGTCATCTTTAAGCTCGTATTATGGATTTCCTAGTAAACAAAACATATACCGAATTTAGCTCACAAGTACTGAAATGCCTTATTCGTTTTTTTTCATTTATATTTCAATTTTTTCAATTATAATATATGAACACGAACAACGAAAATGTATCTTTAAAACCCCTAATTCGTGAATGTCACGAAATAGGAGACACCCGAAATATAAAATGACCGCTATTTCGTCAGTCGGTTTATTCCTATTTTAAAAGCATTTCAAGCTGCATGGAACTTTTTCATGAGTCAAATCAATTGTTAAGGGACATATAAAAGCACTGTTTAAGTTTTTATTTGAATGGACTTACCGTTTCTTCTCTATGAGCTTAAGAACTTTGAGCGCCTGCCTTACGGTATAGGGAAGCATATTCACCTCTCACCGACGTTTGTGGCCGATGAGACTTCCAAGCGTTTTATTTCATTGAGTTTAGTTGGTAGAATGTTGGAACTTGGTTTTTTAGACAAGTTAGGAGATAGATATTTTATTCTGATGTATAATTTTAATGTATATTATGTACGTAGCTTATTTTTTGCGCCTGAAGCAAAACTAACGAAGTAATGTACTAGCACGAAGTTGTGGCCCTTTACCTTATGTCCTAAAATAACATTTATTTATTATTTAGCTTGATATTTTCATGTTCTATACTAGCGGCACGCTATGATGGCCGGTTTGACACATTACAACAGTGATGTGGAACAGTTCTCTGCGTACGTTCGGTCATATCGACGAAATCCACAACAAAGGGCTTGAACAGAGTCCAAATTAACGAGCAAGGGTCAACAGTAATGCAGTATCAATATTTGAAATCCAAAGCCAGGTCAAAACTATATCACAATCGCATTGCACTGACAGTTTATACTTTTCGAAGCAACGTCAATTCGAAACTGCTTTGTTTTGCATTGAGCATTGACGCGAGTTTGCCGGAGGTAGTAGTTGTGCTAGCCAGCGATCCTATGTGACGATCGTATTAGATTCCATTTTTAAAAATTTTCAATTTAGAAAACCAAATGCCGAGTTGTGGTATATATCATATAAAAATAAAAATTTTACCTTTTGTATGAAACAGCTGATATTTTTTTGCGATTTCAGAGGTTTGTCCACATAGTGAAAATTGTTCATATTCACAAGTACATTCACCCCTTAAATGGTGCAAACTGATTTTTCTACACTTGTATACATTTTAGAAATCAATTTAATAAATAAATTTTGAGTCCTAAACCTAAAACTACATTCGATAAAATTTATGAATCTCTGCACATCACTATCGTCAATAAAGTAATACAATTATTTCCTTCAAAGTCGTTATCAATTAATACGGAACTTCATGAGCGGACAAACGTCAAACCGGCCATCATAGCGTGCCGCTAGTTTAGGGTACGAAAAACTGCTAGCAATATTCCCTAACTAGCAATTAGCGTAAAGTCCCGTCAAGTTATTATACGCTTCCCGGAACGAAGCGAGAGCGGTTATTAGTCTGTCGTATAATTGACGGCACCAGACGTTAATTGAACCTGGAACCATTGGCAGATAGTGTCACTATTAATACTAACTGATCTACAGGGTCGGGGACGCATGTGTCTAATAAATTATTATGATTGTAACAAAAGGGTAGGGGAAGCGCCTTGTTAACGGCGATTATCTTGTTATCAGTGATCAATTATAAGTTTTATTATTAGTGATTTTCGCTTGTTATCGATTTCATCTATTGCAGGCGTCATTATCAATTTTCGGCTTTTTCCAAATCCATCCTAATTCAGATTAGTTAATAGATGCGTATTTGACATTTTGTTATGCAAATTGGAAGTTTTTGAGGTTTATGGATAGACAGAATTTTGTTTTTGGCCATTATCGGCGAGTAATGATTTACGTTGATGTTCGTTACTGAGCCGAATGCAAATACCATAAGCCAAACGTTCCTCGTCGATCTCTTAGTGAAAACCGCATGAAAATTTGTGCAGTAGTTTTAGAAAATTTTGACGTTCAAACAAACCTTTTTCTCTTCTGATTCAGTAATAAACTTGTGTTTAATAGTGTTACTTTTGACATTTAACTTAAAATTAGTTGCTGGTAATAGGACCAGTTATTTAAATATCTGTGTCAGGTATTAATGGCAGATATTTTAGTTCCATGTTAGGGTGTTATGTCACGTAGTTTACATCGTTATAATCGATATATATGGGCACACGTTTTAAGATAACCATTCACTAAATCATTAAAATAAATCATGAAATTTTATTTCTTTACCTGGTTACGAATATGTATAGAAGTAGATATACTAAACTAGAAGATTTCAAATGAATGGTGTTATCTGAATTTCTGGGTAGTTGTAAGATTTTGTTCGGAATATGGGGGTATTCAAAAAATATCTCCATCCTTGTCTGAGAACATTCTTAAGGTTAATAAATTCCTTATCTTACCCTCACTCAGTAAATATTCCTGAAACAAAAAACGCACAAACAAATTTTCTTCTCTTTGCAGATTCACGTTCCACTGGGTTATGGAGTTATAGTTATGGGGAATTATAGTTAATATGATATTACCATGTTACTATTATTTATTAGTCATATTCCTTTTCCAGGACAACTTTCTACCGCCGTCACAAAGGAACAACTATGCGTGTGAGAAGGACCCCACGGGCCCGCTCAACCGCAAGAAGTTGATCGAGCACATCAACAAACAGGCGCTGGAGACCCCGGACCGGCCCGAGGTGAAGCCCTACGTCGCGGGCGTCATTCGGGGCAAGAAGGTATTTGATAGGATTATGAAGCTGTATTTATATGTATTATGTTTTAGCAATAATAGCCAAGTTCGGTAGTAAAATGCGCCTTGGCCTGGTTTTGACTTCTTGTCTAATCTATGTCTTATCGGCGATATCTTTGTCGTTACTGATTTCCTGATATTGCTTACCGTGAGGTGGATCGACTGTAGAAGTGTAGGTTAGGAAGTAGGTAGGAAAGTGTAGGAAACCTCTGATGTTTAGAAAAAGAGAAACGATTGCGGTGCTCAGGTGCTCTCTATTTTAATTTAATCATAACATCAAATAGCAAAGGTACTGCAATCTTTTCTCTCTTCCTAACCGAATGGTAACATTGTTATAGGTCAGGATCACTTGCTCTATCTATAATTCATCTAAGGGCTGTCAGCTTCTTTGATAGCTGTTTACGTAAAAAATATCCGATACCATATCCTGTAACGCTGGTCAACAACGTGGGTGTATTTATGGAACAAATTGTTTTCGATGTTGATAAAGCTTATCTACAATTCACCGCGACAAGTACAGTCAGTATGCGTTCTTATCGTAAAGATAACTGTAACTTCTGAACAGCTAGGCAGCCGCTCGAACTAATTGATATTCCAATTGTGATAACGTTTGTATAATAGGATGATAATGACAGGTTTAAGTCTAGCGACTCATAAGTAGGTATAGCGACTCAAAGATAAGGTGGCATTGTGGTCATCTAGGTGCCTTTTAAAATAAAATGTTTGGATAATTAACCGGCGATGTTGTTATATCAAGGGTTGGGTATGTTTCTAATTAACATAAATGCTTCCATACATACTCCAATAAATAAATGGTACTCCCACGTGGGCTAAGTCATAGCCAAAAAGTCGTCGAATATACTAGGAACGTTTGGGGCAACGAATGTCGCTTTGATGGCTTTAACACTATAGCTAGTGTGCTACAAACAGATTGTTAATTGACTGCTGTACAGGGGCCTTATTATGAACTCTTAATTCCAGACAGTTCACGTTCACAGCGTGTGGGCGACAGAGACAGCGCCTTATTACCTGTACAGCGCCTTACAGGTAATAAGGCGCTGTCTCTGTCACCCACGCGCTGTAAACGTAAACTGTCTGGAATTAAGAGTTCATAATAAGGGGGCTGAGCGTATAATTTTGCAGGAAGCCATGACGCGTTATAACAAGGAAGTTGGTACATAATTATATTCGTTAGCGAAAACTGTCAAGAGCTACAGGGGTGTCGCAGTCGTATATCCCCTTGTTAGGTTTCCCCTTCGCGACCTATACCTATTTTATATACCTACTATACCTACTTCAAAGCGGATTCTGCGACGCTGAAAACTGACGTTTTATATGTATCGTATACAATATAATGTGTTATTTTAAATCGTGTACGTAAGCCAAAACAAGGTGATATAGCAAATGTTAGTCATGTTATTATTATACTAATTTTACTGCTAAGTACAAGTTTTCAAGGATTTTCCTTATATGGCTAAGTTTGTTTAGAATTGAATTTTTACATTCAAGGCATTAAAATATATGAGCACATCGCATTATGTATATATAATTATATATTTCTTAACTGTTCTCCAAATACATAATCTGTTAATTAAACGTAAAATTCGTAACAATAAATTCCAGGTTAAATGTTACGCATTTCGTAACGGTATTTTACAAGCCCAATTTATTTGTGGAAAGTAGGTATAAAATTATCATTTATCTTACTGCTTACCATTTAAATATTACGCAAATATTAAATTTATAATGTTTGCGAAAAGGTAGTTTTGTCAATTGTTTCCTGTGTGTCGCAGTCATCAATTTGAATAATGATCTAATCTTGTATTGATAATATTATCTTGTAATAGCACTAGGCTATTTCAATATACGACCGTAAGCATTTAACATTCCTAATTCAAAAACGCACCTACCTAGTAAAAAATATAACAGTGTTAGTACCTACTGATTGTTGTACTGTGATGAAAATAGAGTTCATGATATGAGTTAACCCTTTGTTAAGCAAAGGCTTTGCTGATCAGATATTTATCAAGTAAACTTTAGTTACGCAGGTAGTGGACATACAAATACTACAAATGTACAAGTTCAACATACCTACACAGTAAAGTTAATTAATTTGTACAGTAGACATGGAAGGGACGTAGGACGTAGGGGATGGGATGTAGGAACGGGTTACATAGGTCAACGACATTTCAACCCTTCGATAGCTGAGTGATTAAGGGCTGGCAAATAAAGAAATACAGAAGGGGAAATGTTTACAGCGGGATTTTCCATACGAGGAGGAAAAGTTGAATCATTCTTCGGTGTTTACAGGAAAGCTGAATTAACCTCAGTTTTTCTGTAAACACCGGCATGGCAAACTCATTCTTCGAAGTTATAAATACATTCTGTTTATTGATTAATGTTTAATATCGTTTCAATTTTTAATCAATAGTAGGGAATTTCTATAATCTTTAGAATAACAATTTTTTTTTTCGCTTATCTGTAATCTGCATTGATTAATATAATATAATATACACGTGCATTTATCAAAAAATCCTTCATAGTTATCTTAAGTCACAATTATCCATTTATTACATATTTTATATTTATATTTAAGATGTTTTTCGATAGCTTTTGTCAGCAACTTTATTTATTTAAGATAATAGTATTATAGGACACACGTTATGAATACATTTTACATCTTGAATGACTAGATTTTGTCTAGATAGTTAATGCCAAAAGGTATACATATAATATATAGGAAGTAGCTATACATATATAATGTTAGGGTTTCTTTTTTAAGCAATGAACAACAATGTGATTCGTCTAGAAAGAAAAGAGTTTTATTTATTAAATACAATTGGTTTTACAAACATTGAACTATGAACTAATGAAATATTTACTTACCTAGAAAGAAAAGAGAATCAACAACTAAATGTCCATGCTTTCCTTGTGTTCATAACATAACTTTTAACAATACCTTTACTTATTTAAATTATCGTATTAAAATATTAAACAAATTATGTCTTAGTTTTGACATGAGGAAAAAGATATCTGAAAAACGTTTTTTATTCTTTTATCTAGTAGCTCCCTCTATACTCATACGAAATATCAATGTCAATGCCGAAGGCCGAAGGTTTCATCACCCCCCATCGAAATGCAAATTTTTCCAACAAGTTGTGTAAAATTTAGCTGTAAAACTTATTCAACAAACATAGGGATGAGCTTTGTTACATGATATAGTCCAATAGATCTTGATCCACGACCGGTATTTATTTTATAAACCGAATCCGATATTTTTTCTTCAATTTCAAACGGACCAATTCTTATTTCATCCATTTTCTTTTTGTTCAATTTGTTTCCATAATCAACATATACTTTATCTCCTTTTTTAAATTCGTATTGTAATCTATCCTTGTCATATAAACTTTTATTATATTTGTGTGATTTTATTGACCTTTGTAATGCTATTTTCCTGTCTTCTTCCAAATTTTTTGTTAATAACTGTTTTTCTTTTATTTCATCTGGTAGCATATCTGTAGATTCCCCGGATAGCAAATATTTAGGAGAAAACCCTGTTACAGAATGATTTGTTTCATTGTATCTATTTCTACATTCTTCGGCTATTTTTGACCAATTTGTTTTTCCTTTTGATTCATTCATTTTGCATCTAATTTTATTTACAATAGTCTGGTTAAGCCTTTCATTTAAACCGTTAGAGAAGGGTGCATCTACAGCTGTAAGTATTAATTGAATATTTCGGCTCTTCAGATAATTTTTGAATTCAGTTGAATTAAAAGCTGGATATTGATCAGACAATAAGATTTCTATTGCTTCTTCCTTAGGAATTTTTTCTATGAGTTTGATAAAGTCTCGAGCATGTTGATTCTTAGAACATAGGATATATGCATACCTAGTGAAGTGGTCCACTAGTAGGTGTAAATATCTTTTTGTGGAACGTTGACCCCCAAATCCTCCTATGGTATCCAGTGACATTATTTGAAAGGGTCTGTTAGCTGGCCCTAATTGCGACATCAATCCATATTTTCTATTTAATCTTGTTTTATTCTTTATGCATATCTCGCAGTTTTTGCATATATTTTTAATATTTTCTGATAGATGTGGTGCAGTATAAAATGGTTTTATTTTAGATTCTGTTTGATTTATTCCAGTATGACAATATTTTTCATGGGTCTTTTTTATTAATGCTTTGCTGTAATCTTCGCTTAGAATTATTTTTTTATTTTTTCCACTCTTCTTATAATAAATTCCATCTTCTAATACAATATTATTTTCAAGTTTTATCAGTTCCATATTTTGAGCTTGATCATATTTTATGTCATTAATATCAATAGTATTTACCGTTCTTAAGTTATCTTCGTTATTTTCATCAATGTTTAATACCGGATTTCTGCTCAGACAGTCTGCTTCTGTATTATTTTTTCCTGGTAAATATTTTATTTCGCAATTATATTGTGACAGATAAAGTGACATATCACCTAGTTCATCGTCAGGTCTGTTTCTTATATTTAACTTCTCTAGAGGTTTGTGATCCGTATAGACAGTAAAATATATTCCAATCAACCAATGTTGCCAGAACTTTATACTCTCTTTTATGGCTAAACATTCTAAGAATACAGCTTTTTTATTCTTTTGTGATTCATTTATCTTTTTAGAAAAGTATGCTACCGGTTTTTCTTCGCCATTTTGTTGAGTTTGTTTCAAAACAGCTCCAATTCCTATAGCACTAGCATCTGTATAAATAAATGTTGATGCTTGTGGATCATAAATAGCTAGTACAGGTTTGGAACAGAGATAGTCTTTAATTTTCTGGAATGCATCCTCACATTGTTCTGTCCAATTAAATCTTTGATCTTTCCTCAACAATTTATGTAAAGGATCCAGTACTATTGAGACATTTGGAATGTATTTCCCATAGAAATTAATCTTCCCTAAAAATTGTCGTATTTGTTTTCTATTTTGAGGAGCTGGGAACTCTTTTATTGATTTCAAATTATCTTTCAAAGGTGTAATCGTATTTTTTTGTAATATGTGACCTAAATATTTAACCGAATCACATGCAAACTTACATTTCGTTAATTTTAGTCTGAAGCCTTCTTCTCGAATAGCCTCAAGTAATCTTTTCAAGTGTGTGATATGTTCATCAAATGTCTTCGAGAAGATCAATATATCGTCTATGAAATTCACTGCAAATCCTGTCAGACCATTCTTTCTTATAATATTTCCCAAGATCCGTTGAAATATAGCCGGTGCTGTCTTCAGGCCGAAGGGTAAACAGGTCCATTGATAGTGACCTTCTTGAGTAACAAAGCCAGTTTTGTGTCGGTCTGTTATCTTTAAAGGAATAGACCAAAAAGCTGAATTTATATCCAGAGTCGTAAAATAATTACAATTAATTGTCTTTGTTATTAAGTCTTCTATCAGCGGAAAGGGTTGTGATTGAGGTATAATTATTTTATTTAACTCTCTGAAATCAATGCATAATCTACTCTTTCTTCCTTCTTCCCTTTTAAACGCTAAGGTAACAGGTGCTGCAAACGGACTGTAAGATTCTTCAATTAATTCATGTTTTAAAAGTTGAGAGATTTGATTTTCTATTTCTACCTTGTCTTGAACCGAACATCTATATGGTCTTTTAGAACAATATTTTTCAACTTGCAAATCTATACAGGCTTCATACTTCTTCACTTTTCCAGTGTCATATTTATTTTTAGCAAAAATTTCCGAATAGCTATCCAATAATATGTTTATCTGTTCCCTTTGGTCGGTATTTAAGTATTCTGTGTCTATATCAAATTTAATTGTATCTATACCTCCATTAAAATTTACTGCATATTCTTCTTCCTTACTTTCATTCTTTTTATCTTCTAACGTATCTTCACTTATTTTGAATGTTTCATTTTTTTGTATTTGGATATTTAAATTCTCATCATGAGTCAACCCAAATTTCTGTATTGAATCTAATCCCAGTATAAGATCATATTCAAAATTCTCATTTTCAAAGATAAATGCATTTATTTTAATCTTCTTTTGCAATAACTCTGCATCCAGTGTAATTAACCCTTTAGTTTTTCCCCCTCCACTTATTGTTTTTATTGTGTCATAAAAATCATTATTTGGCTTCATATTTGTCACCTGAACTAATCTTGAATTTATTAATGTTATTCGTGAACCAGGATCATATAACGCCTTGGCTACTAATGTGTTATTCAACATCACTGCAATCTCAATTAGTGGAGGGAATGTTAGTTTTTTGAATCTTCATTACTTAGTTCAACTTTTAATATTGGGTTAGAATTAAAATGTTTGTCATCGGTTGTTCTTTTTTCTTGGTTGTACCAGCAAACATTCTCAGGATGAAATCTATTTAGTTTCCCTTTGTTCTCACAAATCTTGCATGACTTTTTTTCAGTTTGTTTTATTTCTTTTTTATCGTATCTGCTTCCCATGCTTAAATTTCTCTTTGTGTCGTTCTTCCTTGTTAAACTTTCTAGTCCTCTTATGTAGTTAAACAAGTCATTTACTTCTTTAAGGCTTTCTCTGTCTATTCTGTCCATTACGAAGTTTGGTAGACCAGTGGCGATCAAATAAATAAGGGTTTGTGTATCTATTGTTTTGTTTATTTCCAGTAATAGTCTTTCTTTCTTTAGAGCATATTCTAACATTGATCCCTGTATATATTTGAAATTCATTGCGTACCTAATCGGTGACCAGCCTTTATCAGCGAATGTTTCACTTAAACTTCTCTTCCAAACAGACCATTCTGAGTCTATGGTATGTTTGATTAACATTGAGGTGTACCAATCTTTACATGTATCTTCCAGTAGCAATCTTAGAATTTCAACTTTTTGTAAATCTATATCTATTTGTAAACGAGCACATTCACTTTCAAAAGTATTTAACCATTGTTGAACATTTGATGTATATCTTGAAAATTTTTCTATTGAAAACTCTGCTACTAATCTAGTCTTATTTTCTTTTTTTTTAAACAATGTAGCTTCATTTGACGGCACGTCATGAAATTGTTCCACTTTTTCAAGTAGAAATCCATCAAATTGTATGTTGTCATCATCTAGATATATTGATTTCATTTCCCTGGTTAGTGTTATCCATACCTGTCTTTTATCGTGCCTTTTTTGGAGGGACTTCTTTATTTTTACAAATATGTCATGCTTTAGTATTTCTTTGTGTAAATGCACTGATTGATACTCATTAGGCACAACATAAGTTTGGTTTTGTGTATCCGTAATGGAGGTTATGGCATACATATTCGCCTTGTTATCGTCTGGTTTTGCTTTTATCGTAAATTCAAATTGTAATTTCTCCATTATTTAAGCAACGACTTTTTTCTGCTTCACATGTACGATAATTGTTGTTGATTTATAATGTTAGGGTTTCTTTTTTAAGCAATGAACAACAATGTGATTCGTCTAGAAAGAAAAGAGTTTTATTTATTAAATACAATTGGTTTTACAAACATTGAACTATGAACTAATGAAATATTTACTTACCTAGAAAGAAAAGAGAATCAACAACTAAATGTCCATGCTTTCCTTGTGTTCATAACATAACTTTTAACAATACCTTTACTTATTTAAATTATCGTATTAAAATATTAAACAAATTATGTCTTAGTTTTGACATGAGGAAAAAGATATCTGAAAAACGTTTTTTATTCTTTTATCTAGTAGCTCCCTCTATACTCATACGAAATATCAATGTCAATGCCGAAGGCCGAAGGTTTCACATATAATATAAAGGAGCGCGAAAAGGCCCCTGGTTTTATATACTGAAATCTTGAAATAACATTATGTTAATCGGTTTTATATAACACTAGCTTACAAATTCGCTAGATTTATGATGAAATTTCCTTGCATACCTTATCACTATCAGGTGACATTCTCTAAAGTGTATGTATGTTGCCGTAACAAAATCTCAGAAGTACAGATAATTCAAAAATACCGTCAAGAATGTCGCTCAAATTTATATCAACGCTTGAAAGGCAAAAATTACCAAGCGACACTTTGGGCGATATTGAGTTATATTTATCATTGAAATCAGAAAAATATTCTGCGTTGAATGGTCCCACTCTCGTAACGAAGAGTTTTGTGGTCGCTTGGTAATACGAAAAAATAATAATTTTCACAGTTTTCGGCGACCAAGCGACCAAAATTTTACCGATGAATTATCATTTGGGAGTTATTAGATTTGATATACATTTAGTAATTCTTGCGTTGACTTGAATTTATGTATAAAATCATAAAGTACTTTTTACCTTAATTAACCACGGTATGAGCATTACTTAAGAAATTTTAGCCAAATAAAATATTTTTTGTCTCGTCGTTTAAGACTTTTTACCTCCCTGAAATTTGTACTCATTTTCATTTAATATTTTTTTTCCATAATACAATGGAGTTGAAAAAGTAATATAGTAGATTTTTTCCTTAAATTTTAACATTACGCCTTGCTAAAATGTTATTGATAAGCTTACTTAATACACCAAATGTACCTCTAAAATTACTACTTTAAATAATACTAAAGCTCTAAATAAGATAAATTGATCTTAATCTCGTTATTTAATTATTAGTTTACCTACCTAAGAAAATATAAATTCATTGTCGTTTGGTCAAAAGAATCATACAATAGCCTTATGTAATTTGTACTAGGATTAAATTGCCTGGCAGACAAGTGTTTAGATTTCGATTTAGATAATTTTACCTGTATGTCAAACATGCATCTTCCTGAATGAGACATTTTTCTTCAAACAAAATCATAAAATAATGAAATTTAGACAATTTTACTTCTTCTATAATAAAGTGTTGTTGTCGGTAAGTAATTTTTAACTGTTTGTGATTTTGATTGAAATTATTACTAATCGACACTATTTCATAAAATAATGAGAAAATTCATAATCATTAGATGAGGGTTTACTTAGCCTCTAAACTGCATTTAAAATTCGCTTGAATGGAGAATTTTTGACTAATAGATGATTTTTTACGAATTTTTTTCCTAGAAAAAAAATTAAATTGCTCTAGTGTAAAGTTGTCAACATGTCGCTTGGTAATTATTGCCTTTCAAGCGTCGATATAGAACCACAGGATAAGCACCAGCTTCGTAAAACTCTGAACACTCAGTAAAAAGTTACGAGGTAACGACCATAATTTACGATGATACAGATCATAATTGAATGCGTTTTAATTCGATTAGGTTGGTCCGTTGCCGGGTCGTTGTAATGTGCGCAGTTCTTAACCGTTTATTAGATCTGATGTGTTTCTATTAATCGAGTTATTAATACAATGATAACAAAAAGCAATTCAGGTTAAATGTTTTAATAGTTATAAATCGTTCGTGACGCTAACCTCGCCCACAGAATAAATAAATAATAGTAAGTACCTCAACCCGCATTAAACCGCCGCTGTGTGGCAAATGAGCGGAATTCGCTGATGAAAAAATCGTATACTTCCACTATGATGTCAATGTTGTAACCTCAAAGTAGATACGTCATTCTGCCAATTTGCGCTTTAATAGCTCTTTAACTGTTGCATTATTCTTCATCGTGAAATCCAAGTCTAGCTTTGAAACTTCCGATAAATGTGTCTGTTTCTAATTTCATGAGGTACTTTATAAATATGTTAGAGAAAGTGGCAACTCGATGGTTCAGGATTATTTTTAATTGAAATATTATCTAATGTAGGTAACTTATGACAATGATTTTAAGAACAAACAGCTTAGGTTATCTCAATAAAAATCCTGTATAAATCTTAAATAATATTTGAAATACAAAAATACCAAAGCAGAGCAAGGGTTACTTGTTATAATATAACCATTTATGTAATTAAATAATATCTAATAACTATGACTGAGGACAATATGATAATCTTCGTTTGTTACTAAGTATTATAATGGTATACTTCAGTTGTTTAATTAGAAACAACAGCATTTATGTAATTGGATTTTGTCTTGGATTCAAGGTTCTTTCATTAGCCAAATAGTATGATAAAAATATATTTAAACAGATGTCGTAGGTTGTCGGTCATAATATATTCGTATTACATTTTTTGTCTTGAGGCACAACATATTAATTTGTAATTAAAAATTATAATTATTTTTAGCACTATAATTTTTTGTATTTTTAATTTTTATTTAATTTTGCATCAATTAGCAGAAGTGGTCAATAACATTGTCATTTCAGTTCCACTCCTTCTCTTCTGTTGGATCTGACGAGTAGAGATATGTAATAGTACCGTAGTTTTATTTATTTATTTATACTAAAAGCATTCTCTGCTAGTCGACCTTTGGATTAAGCAGAGAACAGCGAAGGCGGTACGAATATATAGTTATAAATAGAAGGAAAGTTAACGTGTGAACGTGATTGTTCCAGTGGATCCCACCGCCGCCCCCGGAGAAGGTCCGAGACGCGGAGGAGCAGATCACCATCGACCTCGGGGACGAGTACGAGCAGGCGCTCACCACCGCCACGCAGGAGGAGATCATTGACCTCGCTGGTACGTCACCTTACCACTTACCATTGCACTAACACCTGATACCTAACACCTGATACGGAGGAGCAGATCGCCATCGACCTCGGGGACGAGTACGAGCAGGCGCTCACCACCGCCACGCAGGAGGAGATCATTGACCTCGCTGGTACGTCGCCTTACCACTTACCACTGCACTAACACCTGATACCTAACACCTGATACGGAGGAGCAGATCGCCATCGACCTCGGGGACGAGTACGAGCAGGCGCTCACCACCGCCACGCAGGAGGAGATCATTGACCTCGCTGGTACGTCGCCTTACCACTTACCATTGCACTAACACCTGATACCTAACACCTGATACGGAGGAGCAGATCGCCATCGACCTCGGGGACGAGTACGAGCAGGCGCTCACCACCGCCACGCAGGAGATCATTGACCTCGCTGGTACGTCGCCTTACCACTTACCATTGCACTAACACCTGATACGGAGGAGCAGATCGCCATCGACCTCGGGGACGAGTACGAGCAGGCGCTCACCACCGCCACGCAGGAGGAGATCATTGACCTCGCTGGTACGTCGCCTTACCACTTACCATTGCACTAACACCTGATACCTAACACCTGATACGGAGGAGCAGATCGCCATCGACCTCGGGGACGAGTACGAGCAGGCGCTCACCACCGCCACGCAGGAGGAGATCATTGACCTCGCTGGTACGTCACCTTACCACTTACCATTGCACTAACACCTGATACCTAACACCTGATACGGAGGAGCAGATCGCCATCGACCTCGGGGACGAGTACGAGCAGGCGCTCACCACCGCCACGCAGGAGGAGATCATTGACCTCGCTGGTACGTCACCTTACCACTTACCATTGCACTAACACCTGATACCTAACACCTGATACGGAGGAGCAGATCGCCATCGACCTCGGGGACGAGTACGAGCAGGCGCTCACCACCGCCACGCAGGAGGAGATCATTGATCTCGCTGGTACGTCACCTTACCACTTACCATTGCACTAACACCTGATACCTAACACCTGATACGGAGGAGCAGATCGCCATCGACCTCGGGGACGAGTACGAGCAGGCGCTCACCACCGCCACGCAGGAGGAGATCATTGACCTCGCTGGTACGTCGCCTTACCACTTACCACTGCACTAACGTCTGATACATGCTGGTTGGTATAATAATCGATTAAGAAACTTAGTGCCTTACTAATCAACGTAGTATAATATAAATATAAACCCCCGCTTCAATAAGTTCTAAAAACGTTTGTTATCGGATCAATTGGTACCATTCTTCTACTTCTTAGGGTGCCATCCGCTCACGCAGTTTGGCGATTTGCACCTTTGATACAGCAATTATGAACAGAATGACTGAATTGGTACCATAGTCAATGATATTATAAACGTAAATTATGGTCTCTAGTGAGTAAAAAGTGAGGCAGTCAAATGACATTTTCATTTAGCTCTTTCGGTCTCATACTTTTTCAGCCGGGAATTGAACCCTAGCCAATCCCAACTAGGCTATGGGGTCGTCAAGAAAAGAATTGACAAATTAAAAGTAAAATAAAATGCTGAAGAAATATTTCAACAGCGAATGTAATCAATTTGGTCAGCAATCTTTCTGACAGATACGATAACAAGTGGAATCAAATAAAATAGAATGTTGTTGTAAGCTACTTACGAGGTTTTCTGATATTTTAAAACTGTTTCTAAATAAATGTTATTGTTCCAAATGTTAATAAAATTGAAATATCTCTGCGTGCCGTGTCGACATTTCTTAATGCGATAATCGTTAAGAGATTTGTCTTATAGCAATTATGTGACGTCGCCTCTCGACAATAAAAAACTTGGCGTTTGTTAAGTCGCGTCTAGAATGCTATGAATAATAGTTATATTCGTAGTGCGTGAATAATTTTATGATATTGTTGTGGACGTACCAATATCGCGGCGGTATACTGAGGTCTGCGCATTGCCGCTGGGAATATTTGGCGCGCATCCAGTCGCACACCGGATGCTCTTTACTCTTGACATTCACAATATTTTTTTATGGAATGCCTCTTGACGAGGCTCATATTTGTTGTATTACATAGGACTTATCTGTGCATTAGGCATGGGCGTTTTCCGTTTTTATCGCAAACGGATATATATCCGATTTCAGGTTTCGAAATCGTTTTCAAAATCCGTTTTTAGAAATCCGATTTCTGTTGCACCTGCCCCCCAATTCTGCTATTTTATTTTAAGCCGAAACGGATCTGAAACGCATTGGAATCTACTTTTGGTATTCTACTAACAATTGGTCAAAACGAAACCGAAACGCATTGGTTACGCAGCCGAAGCGGTTTGGTTGTCGTATTCTGGTACAGGACACGTAGCGTTCCGTTAGCGGTTCAGCTTTGATTTCGTATTCTGATAAGTTTTTGACAGTTGGTAAGGCCGAAACGCTACGGTTCTGCGTTGGTTGAAATGTCAAAAATAGCGGTTTTACATCGGCAGCGAATGAGTAGCTTTTGATAATATTGCGATTAAGTTTTGATCGAAGGTACCACCTTGATTTGATTTAAATTCCTTTTCGCGTGTTGATTGTGAGCTAAAACTTTTTGGGAACTTAAAATTCATTGTATTATCATTGTTTTACAACAGTTATCATTTAAGTTTTTTTGTACCTATATCCAAGTAGTCATAGTCATATTATGTTCTTATGTACATTATTCTTGCAGAAATAATTTTTTATTTATTTTTTATTTATTCAAGAACTTGGTAGGTACATTATTATTACAATTATAATTATCTTGCCAAACTGTAAGAACAGTTTATTGGCAAGGTGCATGCACAGATTTTCACACATTTGTACCCTATCTAAAAGTAATCTATAAGTAAACCTTAAACAATTAAAGAAGTTAAGCAAGTACCTACTGTCTAAATATGTATACCTCATGAAGAAGAACCCTAATATACACCTAGTACAAGATCTATTATATAATAATATATTTAATTTGACTTTAATAATATACTTTTTAGCTTTGTTTTAAATATATTTAAACTAATTTTATCCTTCAGTCTGATGTCATCTATTTTATGGTATATTTTAGGAACCAAATATTTACTTGTTCTTTCCCCATAATAATTTATAGCCCTTGGTTGCATATATTTACTCGGTTTATTATGCCTACTATTATATCTCCTTTCAACTTCAATTTTGTATTCCTCACTAAGATATTGTTGATGTGCAACCATTTATGTTATCTTTTTGGTAACTGGTAATATTTTACAATGTAGAAATAACTGTTCATAGTCCCCCCTGAGAGCATCTTTTGTTTTATTATCTATCAGACATTTCAGCAATCTAATTTGAAGTTTTTTAATTTCCTGCAAATATGAATCAAAGGTACGACCATAAACACTTAATCCATAGCTAATTAGTGAGTCAGCAAGTGCATACATATACTGTATACATGGTATGCTTACTCAACACGCTTTGTAAATGATAAAATTTACACAGTATACTTCTGAGATTGTTACAAACACTATTTATGTGCAATTTCCAACTGAATTTTGTATCCACTATCAATCCCAAATATTTAAAATTGTCAACATACTGCAACTTATTACAAGAACATCCCATTTTATTGTTGTGTAAGCATTCATATGTGTGTCCTATAATGTGGACATTATTACTAACATAATTCATTGCCATCCTGTTATATGGAGAGCATATATATGCATGCATTTTGTTTTGCTAAAATTGATTATAATTCCGTTATCATGTGCCCATTTAGTTATGTTCTCAAAATCACACTGCAAGTTTTGTTGAATTTCATGAATATCTTTCGAAGAATACATTAAACACATATCATCCGCATACATATATGCTTTACATGATTTTAATACATTTGTTACACTATTCACATGCATTATGTACCCTACTGGCCCATACACCGAACCAGTGGGTACCCCTTGTGTGACATGATCCTCCAGCCCTGTCTCACCAGCGACAACAGTGCGTATGGTTCTGTTTGAGAGGTAACTTCTGAACCACTCTTTGGTGGGCACTCTTTGGTGAGCTCGTATTTAGCTTGGGATATGATGTTGAGGCAGTTTTTATTAAATTTTTTATCGACGACAGAAACTTGAAATTAAGATGAGTTAAAGAAAGTAATTGTACAAGATAAAATTCAAATTTGAATTGTGGACTATAGCCCGAACCTCTTCGTCTTTTCGTCTGAGCAATAGGATGTAGAACGTATTAAATAAAAAATATTAATAATATCATTTTATTTCAGGCATACCTTACACATATACCTTAACGACTAACATACATACACATTATAATAACTTAAAACTAAGTCACTTAATTTCGGCGAAGTGAGACGCGTCTCCGGGGACTGCTGGTGGTCACCGACATCCACGGAATTTTCGGAAAACGACCCCCTTCGGCCACAACTTCTCTTTTAGGAAGGTCGACAATCCCTCGGTTGGTACACGCACTGCAAAAGAGCTGAAATTTACAGCGTTGCGCGAAACCAACTTCTCAGCCTGCACTCGAATCTTCGTTTTCTTCTCCAAATAAGTATATATTCCCATATATGTTCCGATAATTTTTACTTATCTTATTGCACTGTGAAATTCGCCCGCCGGCGCTTCGTGAAATCAAAACAAACAGCAAACTTGTCATAATATTATGTCAACTGTCAAGTTGAAACTTTCACTTTTCGTGGAGTAAACTTTTTTTTTTTACACTGAGCAAAGATACACATGTCATACAGCCAAAAATCTTTGAAATGTATCAATACAAAAGTAGCAATGTACGCGCAACTGAATTTTTTCGAGTTGCCACACCATAAGCCTTCCATATGCGGCTCTAAAACCAACCGTTTCCGTTTCGTTTGCGTTTCAGCTGCCAACGTAAAGTTAGTGGAATACCATTTGCCATTACAAACGAAACTGTAATGAAGCCGAAACGCATCTGATCCGTTTCGGTTAACAAATAGCAGAATTGGGGGGCTGGGCTCATCAAATCGCTTGCGTACTAAGGTTTTGTTTTTGTACTAAGGTTTAGTTTTTTATCGACTAACAAAAACGGAGATATTTGTCTGATTTTCCTTCATGCTTAATCTAGGCTTAGGACTAGCAGAAAATTTTGTTCACGATTACAAAATTTATCTGGCGCATTTAAAAATCAGCATTATGTATAATGATTTCTTTTTTTTTTATTTTTTTTATTTTTTATTTTTTTTGTTTTTTTTTTATTTTTTCTATTTTCCAAATCTATTTGGATCTAGATTTGCGTTTAAAAACGCAAGTTGCTCGACTTTGGAGGGTTTCAGACGACATCTCTTTTCATTTATTAACAGTCCAGACTTTGAAAAGAGTCGTTCGCACGGAACGGAAGTCGCAACAATATTGCATTTCGTGCGATATATTTCAGATAAATGCGGATAAATTATTTTATGGTCACGCCACCATTGCGAGGGACTGTTCCATTTACCTTCCTCATTTTTTCTAACCAGCATTTCATCGTCTATGTACATCTGCAACTCTCGTATAGCCCTTGCTTGAGGACTACCTTGTGGCTTATTTTTTTGCAGTAAGTCGTCCAATTTGTCCCAAGCACTGCGGTTCGCACAGGGCCTTTCCTGAATTCCTTCAGTATTTAAATTTGCATTTCTATTTTTATTTATAAGGCCGATAATTATACCATGGACATATTTTTTTAACTCAGATACTGCGTGGTCATTTTTAAAACACAGTAATTTGAACCGTGGGTCCAACAATGTACACATACCAAAGCTCTTGCTGTACTCTATGCCCGCAAATCTTTCAGTCAATCCGTGTCCTAAACATTTGATGACGGCAATAACAGTCTTATTAAATGACGAAGAATGTTCTTCTTTATTCAAGAAATCATCACATATGTCTTTTAAGCAGTTGGTCATGACTATGACCAAACTTCCTGTGAGGTACTGATCTCCACTGACTGAAGAAGTGACTTCTTCAAATGGCTGGAGTACTTTACATACCTCCTCCATAATGTCCCATTCCTCTGGCGAAATAATAGGCCATTCTCTTTCAATAAGTGCCATACAGTGTTTCACTGCTTCTTTCAGTAAAATGAAACGGCGAAACATAAAAAATGTGGAGTTCCATCTTGTCGGCACCTGCTGGATTAACCTTTTTGGTTCTCCACATTCCGTCATGTTTTTTAATTGATAACCAAGCAGCATATCCGTCGCCTTGGTGCTGCGTTTAAAATGAGCCACTATTTTTTTCACATTTTCAACTAAATTTTCTAGTGGTTTTAAAGCCTCGGTCACTATTAAATTAAGGGAATGGGCATAACAGCCGTAATGTTTCCATCCCAGCTCTGCCTCTATATCGTTCAAAGCTTTTACGATATTTCGAGCATTGTCTGAAATGACAAAATTAACTTTTTTCGACAAGTTCCATTCCTGTGTCACTCTCTTTAGCTCTATGGCTAAATTGGCACTAGTGTGACTTTCACTAAGACTTTTGCACTCTAAAAGTACTTGCTGTGGTTCATAATTTTCATCTATATAATGCGCAGTCACACCAATATAACTTTCAGTCTGCGACGATGTCCAACAATCAGTAGTTAAACAGACACTGGTAGCATCAAGAGAAACCCTGGTTTTTACATCACTCAGTGTTGTCTGATACAATGCCGGAATCATCGCAGAAGATACATTTTTTCGACTAGGCAGCGTGTATCCCGGAATATTTTTTACGAATTTTTTAAAACCTTTATCTTCTACTATGCTAAATGGTTGATAATCTGCTATAAACAATTCTAATAAATCACGATCTATTTTTTTTTTCTCATCTGGTGTAATATTTTTAATAATATAATTTTGCATAGTTCTTTGTCGTTTTCGAGTCGGGATCTGACCTGTTCTGATTTCGTGCGAATTAATATTGGTCTCGGTGCCAGTGACGGTGACGGCGCCGGCGGCAAGTATCGAGCTACCCGTATTTTCAGGCCTACTCTCTGAACACGTAACGGTATTAATTTGGCTAATTTGTTGATTAACTTCTAAATCAGTATTTGTTTTTTGCGCCATATAAATTGATGCATGCGATCTCTTTAAATGTGCCCGTAGATTTCCTGTTGTAGATTTGTATGAGATATTTTGACTGCAATATTTACATATTGCAATCCCAGGAACATTTTCTTTTTTGTTAAAATGAGTCCAAACCTCGCTCGGTTGTCGCGACATATTCACAATAAAACACTGCTAGTTTATTTCGTCTAATCAATTAAAAAGTCTAAACATAAGAAAATGTATGATCAAAATTAAAACTATTTAAGTATTTACAATTTATATACACAATTCACTAATTTAACTATCCTATATTGTCTTTATTCTAATTGACTATTATGTTCAAATTGAACTGGCACGTGCGCACTAATTACAATGGTAAAATTTGCATTTATTTACTCGAAAACATTAACAAGTTAACAACACAATACGCAGTCGAATATTACTCGCAACTCCGCCGAATATGAATATTGTGACCGGCCGGCCAATCAAAACACAGGCACCGATTAGAAAATATTAGG
This sequence comes from Hesperia comma, assembly GCA_905404135.1. NCBI lineage: Eukaryota > Metazoa > Arthropoda > Insecta > Lepidoptera > Hesperiidae > Hesperia > Hesperia comma. The sequence goes on along the minus strand of FR990021.1, from coordinate 3,445,718 downwards.
TACTTCACAGATTTTCATTCACTCCTTACAAAATGTTCGTTACTTGCCGCGTTAATAGCCTACAATTTTTGCCGCATACTAAAACGAACCTACAGCTTTGAGTATAAAGTCACTATTGCTTCGCAGCTGCATCGTAAGCTGCGGCGTAATCGCACAAACTTCAAGAATTCTATGTCTAATATTATAAATATTTTAAATATTAGGGACAATAATAATTCCTATTTAATAATTCATGTTTATAAAAGTCATTCAAAAATAAAGTTTGCTGAATTAAAGCGATTAGTTGCCATAACTGTACGTAATTTAAATATATATCTGGCAACACTTACGTAATAATTACCGAAATCCAAATCACGCGCTAACGCTATCCTTTTTAATCCACATTAGAAATTTCGTTTTTCTCTTTCTAACCAATTGTTTTGGTAGATGGTAGACAGTAGAAATCCAAACTCAGACAAATTCGTTTTTTCTCTCTTCAATCAATGGGCGAGAATGAGAGGCAGCGAATTTTTACTACGAAATTCGCTTTCTCTTTTCAATCAATTTGTTAGAATGAGAGAATATGAATTTATACTAAGCAATGAAAAATTCACTCCCTCTCTATCTAACCTACTACTAAGAAAGAGAAAGACTGAATTTGGATTTCGGATTTCGGATACGCAAACGGTTCGTTTGGTGAAATCCATTATCCAGTGATGATATTGTCGATTGTCGGTTGTCGGAATCCGAATCGATCTCTATAGATCGTAGCGTTTGGTTCGGTGAAGTAGATTTTTGAAATCGGATTTTCAGATTGTGAAATCGGTTTGAAACGATTTCGGTTTGAAATCGGATTTTAGTTTCGATTTGATATATCGGACGCATGCCTACTGTGCATACGATTATCGATATAGAATTTATCAATCTTTGTTCTTTGAATATGGTTCCATGAGAAAAACTTTTACTTTTTACCGGGTCTTTAGATGACAGAATCCAAAGCAATGAATCCGTCGAAAAGGGCTCTTTTTTATGCTACTTGGAGTAACTACCTTTGGTGGGGATTTCGGGAGATTTTTATATTAGACGTACTAGTAGAAGATCCGAATCTATATCGACATTCACCGGGTTGATAATAGAATCAAACTTATTTTATAATAAATTTCGTATATTAGAAAATATTTTAAAAAGGGGTTGAGAACAAAAATCCTGGACAGAATATTTTTAATTATTTTTAAAAAAAATATTTTTCAAAAAAAAATGTTGCATGATGAAGATAATAATAAAATTTTATACTGGACTTAAAGTATAGAACATAGAGAATGTGCAGACGTAGGGTAGACTATTATTTACCTGGACGAACTACTGGGTAGACAGGTATAAACAGGTATGTCAATACTAGTTACTTTTCACTCGATTTGATAATAGTCTGCACATTCTATATGTTCTATACTTTAAGTCCAGTATAAAATTTTATTATTATCTTCATCATGCAATATTTTTGAAAAATTATTTTTTAAAAAATAATTAAAAATATTCTGTCCAGGATTTTTGTTGTCAACCCATTTTTAATATATTTTCTAAGATACGAAATTTATTATAAAATAAGTTTGATTCTATTATCAAGCCGGTGAATGTCGACTTAGATTCGGATCTTAGACCATACTAAGTAAATACGTGATTTATCTAATGAAACGTCCAAGCGACATGCAAAAGCTGAAATGCTCAGTAGTTTGCAGAAAGTTGCTTAATGAAACGTCCATTTGTTCATGTATTGTATTGTCGGTTGTCTGTTCCAGCTATCCTGGGCTTCCACTCCATGATGAACCAGGACCAATACCACGCGTCGCTGCTCAACAAGGGGCAGCCTGTTGGCCTCGGCTGGGACGGTATCACCAAAGCCACAAAGCAAAAGGTAACTTATTGTGTTTTGAAATCGATAATTATTTGACTTAGAATACTTAGATGGTTATTTCAAATCATCATCCTGGCTGTGTGAGGTGTGGCTTTAAACATACTTAACTGTGAACATGGTTTACAGTTGATAATTTTATTGCCTGTAGCGTATCCTACATACTTTAATCGTGGATTGCTTACACAAAAGTACATAGGTACATGAATCACAGTAAAGCTAATAAATAAATAACGCTACACTCTCACAATTTTCGATTATCTTTTTATCCTTGACTTAGCCTAAGCGGATTATTCTTGAAACCGTATATGCGGATTTGTCTTAAGCTCTAAAGTAACCGTAAGTGGGACAGGATTACTTAACAAAATTCGAACCTAGTATATTATATCACCCGTGATCAAAATATGAACCTTATGACCTTAATGAGCCTTGAAAAAGACAACGGTTTTGGGTGCAGTTTTCACTAATGTAAGCTTTATTCAAACTCATGTGTTCGTTTTAATTTCAAAAAGATCATAAATAAAAAGTAATCCGAATTTAAAGATCACATTAATTTGTGTGCATTTCAAGGGCAAGTTGCACGACTCGAAACGAGGATGGATTTAAGTTAAAAGGATACAATATTCCCGCCATACTTTTCCGTACTTGTTTTTTTTTTAATTTTGCACCTGTTTGCGATGTTATTGTTGTTTTAGTCAATGTACAAATGGGAAATTATTCCTTTGGATGTAATTTATAATGTCAGTGACAGAAACAAGTTGTTGCAAAGTGCTATGACTTTGTTTTGGCAAGCATTTAGCTCGGAGATGGAAGTGATTTCAGGTAGCAGTATTTCAGTTTCTGCGCAAATTTTAATGTATTAACAAAGAGACAAAGCATATACATTATTAGATAGCACTTAAAATTTATTTGAGTCATTCAAGAATGACTTGATTTTTTTGTTTCTTGTTTTGAATACACAAAGAATTTTAATTAATAAGGCAAGCAACAAATAGAAAGAGTGGTCTCAAACTAATATAGTAATGGCCTTAGTTACTGCCTGTAAAATTCTCGCATACATCATAGGTCTCTCTATCTCTATCTCGAGATTTTGGAGGGATTAAATGGGGATTTTATAAAGGTCGTAATGTGGCTTAAGCGTTTCTTAAACATCCATGAATGTCTCGGGTTTACGACAGAATATTCTATCCTTTGTTATGTGGTTGGCACGACATCACCGCTTTTATTGGACAAATACTTTTGTAGTAATCCATGAGCGATATAAAATGTTTTCTTAAAAACACAAAAGTGTAAAAGAAGGCCGACGTTTGCTTGGCCATTCCTCGGGTTTCCTTGTCTTAATGGGTTACGGTTACTACTTTAAAGCAATTAACAAAAAAAAAATTAACCATAAAAGTTATTTTAAAGTACATTTGTAGTAAAAGTACATATTTTTGACTTTCAGGTGTACCCCATGGATCCTCCAAACGACACAGACCCTGAAGAGACCATCAACAGGGTGAAGGAAAATGACCAGAAGCTCACAGATCTCAATTGGAATAATATTAAGGTATTTTTCTATCGTCTATTACTTGGTTATCAAAAATATAGATGTGATAAGAGTTCTTAGTAATCTTTTCTTTTGTGAATGTTTAGAGGTGTCCTTGGTCAATAAACTCAAATAGTCGGTAGGTAAAATGAAAGAGTGTTTCTATAGTTTAAGAATTATTATTTTGCCTTTCTGAAGACAGAACATTTAACATTGCACCAAAAACACAATTTCAATTAAAATATTTTAGATTGAATCTTGGCTTCAAGAACTTGTGTCACATCTTTAGTATTAACTTTAATATGCAATAACTGTAACAATGTTAAATATTAGTTGAATAGCCATGTTAGCCGAGAATTAACGAGAATTATCTCATTCTTTGTAGTTATGGATAAATATAAATTCTTGACTTCTGGATATTTTAATTATAATTTATGTGGCTGTCATATTAATTCATTTTCTTATAAAAAAGCATTAAAATATTTATTTTATTAATTCCAGAACATAAGCGACGAGAAATTCGAGAGGCTGTTCGAGGCGTTGAAGACGAACACGCACCTGGAGGTGCTGTCGCTGGTGAACGTGGGCCTCAACGACCGCACGGCGCAGTTGCTCGCCGACGCGTTGGAGGCCAACTCCACGCTGCGGGTCGTCAACGTGGAGACCAACTTCATCAGTCCCGCCGGTGTGCTGCAGCTCGTCAAGTCGCTGCTCACTACCACCAGCGTCGAGGAGTTCCGCGCTTCTAACCAGGTAGGGTGCAATTGTCAATGTTTCTCCAATGACTGATACTGTGACATTGCCGGGCTTAGAATGGTGGGGTACAGGCTATTGCTGTGGAGACCAACTTCATCAGTCCCGCCGGCGGCGTGCTGCAGCTCGTCAAGTCGCTGCTCACTACCACTTTCTAACCAGGTAGGGTTAAATATTAATGTTGCAATCGAATGACTGTTACATTGCTGGGCTTGCGGTGTCCAAGTGTAGATTGGCTATGTCTATCTTAGCAACATTATGAAGAATTCTCACTGTGCAGGTTTCCTCACAAAGAAAGCAGTAATTAATCTCTCACAAGATTCAGACTCATTCTGATTATTAAGGGTGCATACAGGTTATAGAATGCAGTTTATAGAATAACGTCTAAACATTTTCCTAATGTGGCTAGTAGCTCTAATGTGATTTCTCTAAGCGAAGCGAAGCCTGTTTATTATTTACTAGGTTCCGCCCGCAGGCTTCGCCCGCGTTGGATTCGTTTAAACTTCACCCCCCTATTTCACCCCCTTCGGGGTGGAGTTTCCAAAAATCCTCTCTTAGTGCTCCCCTACACTCCCCAAGGAACATACATGCCAAACAGCTTCTTCCGTTCAGTAGTTTCGACTGTGCGTTGTCTGTCAGTCACCAGTAACGCAAGAGTTTAAAATATGATTAAGATTATAATCGCGTAATTAACCCGTCCGCAGCGGTCGGTGGTTCTCGGCAACAAGATCGAGATGGAGATAACGCGGCTGGTGGAGCGCAACCCGTCGCTGCTGCGGCTCGGCCTGCACCTCGAGTACTCGGACGCGCGCCACCGCGTCGCCAGCCACCTGCAGCGCAACATCGACAGAAGTGAGATCATCCTGTATTTTGATTTGATAGCGTTAGGGGAAATTAGGTAGGGACCGGTCGTGTGGAGTAAGAGATTATGGGTTCAAATTTGAAATTGAGAACACGTGGTGGTTTTTGTATTATGCGAGAAAGGGCGTTGTCTTGATATACAAATGCTTTTGAAGCCTAGGGAGTGGCGATTATATTAAATAATTAATAATTAAAGTCTCGTGGCCGGTTAATGGATCGTATGGGATCATAACCATGGGAAAGCTCCTAGGTATTATGAGCAATGCCTTCCATAGATTGTACTACAACGTAGTCTTATTTCAGAATGGGACTGGGCTAGATCGAGATTGTGGGTACAAAAATGGTACGTCGTAATACACTTGCCTGGGACTTTTATGGGGAGTCAGGTTATGTGATTGCACTGGTGTAGTTTTCAAAATGGGATTTTAATATTGGTAACGTGATTATTTCAAAGGAAAATTGAGATGGATGAATTAATTGTCTATTCAGAACTCGATTGGTAACTTACGAATTAGGGGTCGGTAGAAAGATCTTTTTTCATCGTGCCTATGCTAACCGGCTTGTTGTATCAAAAATCACACAATTTTTGATGGTACTTTGAGGAAAGGAATGATTTGTGTCAAATCGTTTTCTAATGTGTTACACTTGATATTCATAGAATGTAGAAGGGCTCATGTATCCAACAGTGCGCCATTATAAAAACCACAATTGAAGCGATTGACAATTTACTTTGTGTGGTAATTTGAGGTTGGTTATTGATAGAGTAGCTTTGTAACAGTGGACACATTTTATTTTCACAAACAAGGCAGTATTCACGTGTACCTATTACAGGTGCTCCATGCATAAGGCACCCGACAAAAACAAATTTTTATATTATATTAACAGTGAATCTGACGTTCGAAATGACTATTTTTATGGGAAAGCTTCACATATTTTTATTTTATATGTTTATGTTTATGTTTATGTTAAGCTATATTATATTACTTTCAGTTTTGTTTTTTGGAAATCATATAAGCACATACATAGCAATAATTATGCCATGCAGCACGATACAGAAGCAACACAATATACAACTATTTCACTGCACTGCAACGCACAATTATATTCAAATACTACAAAAAACTACTTAACTTATGTTTAAACACCTGTCCAAGTACACAACTGAACATATACAGAATACAATAAAAGAATTCACAGGAAGATTAAATGGTATACTCACATAAAAATATTGGACATACCACAAAATACGACAATACCAACGTAAAGAAATATTACCGAGAATACAAGGTAATCGAAATTCGTCACTTGCAAGATATCAAAATGATTGCTACTTTATGTAACAATCAGTCACTGATTTATAAGTCTGATTGACATTGAACTCTGAACAGATTTACACCAACATGTCTACTGAAGAATGGCTTATTACTCAAAACTGATTCATATATTGTATGTTGAATGATCCGTGAATCATCATCTATATTATGCTATCACGTAACATTGATCATCAAATAAAACCCCATATTTACATCACCAACATGGAATCAGGCACATATAATTTCAGCAAATACATTTTCACAAATCAGTCTTACATATTTGAATCAAAAACAGCATTACCTATTTTATATGGCCTATTCTTAGTTACTACTATTTTAGTTTTTTTTACATAAATTGCAATAAACTTGCATTGCAATTTGTAATTTATAACGAATAACTGTAAGTGTAAAGTAGATCAAACGATGTAGGATCGTGTATTGATGAATATTGTAAGATTTTTCGGATGACGTGGAAGATGCAAAACACGCCATATAGATGGTATGGCTGTGACGTCATGGATATCATATAACGTTGTGCATACATTGGATTCAGATGGCGCGCGGTTTTACCACAGCGCGCGACCGCGACGCCGCGCCCGCCCACGATAGTAATCATGCATTATTTTATGGCGTTCACCCCATTACGATATCAGGGATGTCACACCGACACCATACAAAGTTATGGTAAATCAAAAATGTCTAAATTTTATTCACTTATAAAACAATGTGTACTTGAACGTAAACAGGAAAATTTTGGTGGATTTTTGTTGTTATTTGAGATTATTTAATTAAATATGAATCTGGACTGGAAACGTGAGTAATAAAATGGAATACGGGAAATTTTGGAGTAAATTCGAACCCTAATACGAGTAGTGTGACATCCCTGTCAATACCGGCCGTAACCACGCCACGTGCAAGTATGACGCAACGGGCGGTTTGAGCATCCCCGCTTATTAACCGCCGCAGAGCTAATCGAATCGGTCTCGTCAGATTGCCGTGTGCTAAAACGGACTAGCGTGTCGCTCCGGCTTCGCCTGCCTCGCGGGCCCCCGCCCGCCGTCGGCATCGACAGTAGCTTCTTCAACCTCACGCCACCTAGCGCGGAAGCCGTCACGCCGACCAAGACCGATGTATCGATATCGAAGGCCGACGCCGAGAAACCCACCTCCATCGTAATCGACGGCAAACCGATCAATACCCAAGAACCTAACAGAGTCGAGCCACTGATTGGCCAGGAACCAAAGTTGCAAGAACCAGGCTCCAATGACAGTCAAGCTGATGATAGATTCGTGCGCGCGCAGTACCCCGATATAAACCCCAATCCCCACTCGTGAGTACACGCGCAATCCCGCCCACACACGCGTGCTCCCAGTGTATTAAACTCCGTGTTTACACTTTTATCCACTCGATCGATCATAAGTTTGAACTGAGCAATTCTTTAGTATAGGTCAATGTATTTTATGTCGTCGATCGATTGGATAAACGAATTAGATGATCCGTTGTCAACGGATCCGCACATTGAGGTAACACCTTTGTACCATAGTCACAGTATGTGTTCTCCATTACAGTACGGAAAGACCTAACGCTGCGACTTCAGTTCAGGTTCTTTAACAACCTGCAAAAGGGGGCGCGTAGCCAATAGCATATATGTAAAGGTCAGGCCTCCGGCACTAGATGTTGGCACGGCAGCGTATAACATACTTCGCTTCGATTAAAGCTTATTTTCCAGTTTTATCACTCACACAAAATAAAATGATTAAGGTGCAGTTTTATAAACCTGTATAGTAGCTCAGGAGTAAGGTTTTGTAACCGCTTTTAAAACGTATTAACCGTTATTTAACGGTTTTGGTTTGAACATGGTGTTAAAAAGATTTTTGATGTACTTTCTATTTTAATATAATTCAAAGAAGGTTTTAAATTGAAACCTTTAAATTAAAATTTACTTTTCTTAATTTACGTTTCTATAACAACTTTTTAAACTCAATGAAAAACTTACAATACAAGCCTTGCTCAGGAGTTAATACACACTTGATGTTTTTTTTTCAAAAGAACAATTTTGAACGACATATAAATGTGCAACACGTTTAGTATAAAACACTTTGAAATCCAGTGGTTTTAATAGAACTGCACCAATTTTGAGTACTTTGAATGACCAAGTCACATTGAGTGACTTCCTTTTTCAGTTAACATTCTTGATTCTTTGAAAAATAATATTTTTATCACTTTTCACACAAACATGATACTAGGTAGGTAATTTTACTGTGTTTTAACCGTTCATATTTGATTTTAGCAGAGAGGGGAGCGTAGGCCCGAATGATAGTTTATAGAAACATCACCAAATCCCGGTAAAAGTTTAGTTTTTTGGTGCGAATGGTCAAGCCGATAAAATCTTGCATTTATATGCCGTGCATTTTTCGGGAAATAACGTTTTATTACAGCAAAGGCTTACGCTAATATAGTTCGGCTTGTGAGCCCTCGAGTCTTTAGTGGGGGAATCTACGATGGACGTACTGTTTTAATGAAACATGTTTGAAAATATGTGATAGCTCCAAACGTGAGACTAACTTTAGCATGACGTGAGTGTGAACTAACTCGAATGCAACGAATGACGTTTGAGTACTAAGTATTGATAGCATGACCGATTTGTTCTGTGTGCCCTTTTCTGATTATAATACGATGTTTCAAGGACCTTGTTTGTTTTACAGCATTTAGATACGATCCCGTTTATATTGATCTTCATTACCAACTTTTGTATAATTTGCTCGCAAATAATTTAAGATTGTTGAGCGTAATTTTTTAAATTCTTTTTTTCGTTCAAACATTATAATTTAATTTCTCAATTGACTGAATCGTGTAACAAAACAGATTGTTCCCAAAATCAGCAATGAATTTGTTGCTTTGACAATTTTGTTAAACTTTTATGGACTTTTGTTATCTTTTCTACTTTTATAAATCAATTTTAATCAAGTCGTAAAATTTTAATTGTAATTTTATATTCAAATAAATGGTCAAAAATTTTATTAACCGATTGATAAATGCGTTGTTGGTAATGGATGTCGATAGTTTGTCTGTATGTACATAAACCTTGACCTTTGTCGGTGTGTATGCATTACAGTACGCCAGCAGAGACGCAGCCAGAGCAACGCTTAGAGCCCTGAGCAACGCCTGTGGTGAGTCACCTTTACACCCTAATTCTAAATTCAAAGTTCAAATTCAGAATCATTCATTCATGTAGGTATTTGGTCAATACACTTTATACTTAATTTTTTGACTCTGACTTTAGTTACGTTATTTATCCATTATTATTGTGGAGAAGCAACGGCGAAAAATATTCCTCGGCACACTTTATGAAAAGGCATAAAGTTTGAAAAAGCAACAACGACGGAAAAAAATTAGATTTTGTTATGCGATACGTGAGTAAACTTACCTAAGATTTTATAGGGGATTACTGCATTTACCAAGGACATTCCGTATTTTTATTATTGTAATTTTTAACCGACTTCAAAAAAGAAGGAGGTTCTCAATTCGACCGTATATATGCTTTTTTTTTTATGTACGTTCAGCGATTATTTCATCGTTTATGGGCCGATTTTGATAATTCTTTTTTTGTTGTAAAGTAGATATGCGCAGTGGGGTCCCCTGATAAGGAAACTAGGATCTGATGATGGCATCTCAGAGAAATCGAGGGGAACTTTCGAAAATTGTATGGACAACTAGTGTGTTTGTTCATGTTATCATAAGTACATTAAAGCGCTACCATTTCATGAAGATCTGGAGTCGATCTGATGAAGCCGAAAGACAGTCGAGGGAACTCCTCAACGATTTACTGCAGTTATCTAGTGTTTGGGCTTCATTAATTTGTTGTGACGAGAACTTTACACTTACATTTTGAATTGAGCGCCATCTGGCGAGTAGTTTTTGAGTTATCTCTACTTATCAAGATTGAAGTCGGTTATTTTTTTTTGTAAAAAGCAATTATAACTTTCTAAGTTGACTTCGGTAATAAAGTTCAGTAAATATTTTATTTTTGCAACTACACTTACAAACCTATAAAGTAAAAAATATTTATAGATTCATTACCTTGTAAAGGTAAGGTAAAGGTAGTAAGATAGTTTAGTTCATAAAGGTAAGATAAATAAAATTAGTTTCTAAAGGTAAGATATTATCCCCCGGGCATAATGTATTTGTTCAATGAAAATTAGTTGTTGTGTTATTCGCATCATGTGCATGGTCCCAATTGCATTACCTTGTCACTAGACGCACTGCTAATACCCTCTACTGTTCAGTGTACCTGTAACGATATACGATTTTAGAGTTTTGGTATAATTTACATTTGGATCATGGAATAGTAATGTCGTTGGATAGAAAAATATTTTTTAATTATTCCGATAAAATTTAATTATTTCATTATTTGAATTAGATATTTATTAATAGGCATTACTTAAGCGGCGTTACTGTAAAAAGTATTTTTAGGGTTAATGAAAATTATATTTAATTACACTGAATGTATTTTCTCTTAATATTATTGCATTTGTCAGAGTAATCCTGGTGTGTTAAAAATCTTTGCAAATTTTACAAAATATTTTATTAATTGTTTCATTATACATTAGTAATATTATTTAGTAGATTTGAGGTCCAATATTGAGTAAACACAGGCTAAAGGGAAGAGAAGGAAGGACTCCTATGTGTTGCGGTTATTATTATTTTGAATTTAGTATGTCTGTAAGAATTCATTTCAGGTTGACACAATTTTTGTAAACATACTTGGATTTTTTATTTAACTTTTATATAAAACTTTTTATAATCCAACACCATAAATTAGGTAACATTATTACTTCATATTACTAACGCAACATTTACAAAACACTTAAACATTACTCTCATCAAAACTATTATGATTTGAATAATTTTACAAATAAAATAATTTCTTAACTCACCTTCGGTTATTTATCTATAAAAATAAAGTTAGTTATCTGTGTCACAATTATTTTAATGGTATCATGTATTGATAATTTTTAACAACTGTGCCGAAATGTCAAAGGTTTGTATTTTTTAATTATGAACAATATAAATTAAATTAAAAAATTGGTAGGAATAGTTTGGATTGGACATCCACGTGTTACAAAAGTTGAAACGTAAAACAACGCATTGTTACTACTGAAATGACACCGATATCATCTGTCTCTGTCATAGCTGTTGCCGTCATATTATCTATTACATGTGGCACGACATAAGATTGTGGGTTCACTCACATAGTTCTAATAGCAATGTTATTCTGTTTTCACATCTTCGAAAGTCATCATTTTACAAGCGTATGGTTAACTATTGCATTGAATTCGCCAAACTTTTGAGCCGCTCATGTTCTCAATTTTTGTAACTTATAAGGCGATATTCACATGAATGATAGTGGCGATAAATTTTGGCGGGAATATTTTATGATGTTTATTTATTTTCTTTTTTTATCTATGGACAATTCAGGTGGGCGCGTCCGCCGTTTGACCCGGTTCACGCGCAGCCGCAGCTACGTGGTTGGCTGGATTCCCTGACCGCCCTCACACACATACACACACACACAACACACACGCGCTCGCTGGCCCTCTGTCGCAACGCTCTTTGTCACTGTGTAGTGTGGAACTGTTCTTGTGGTACTTAGTAATTTTGCCAAATACCTGTTCCTAATCGGATACTTGCTGGCGGTTCAGCGCGGATAATTTATTGTTACAATTTTCTCTAATATAGCAGTAATAATACTCTTGAGACTGCTGAAAATCGACTATCGTCGCTACTCTAAGGGTACGCGACTAAAGAATAATATAAATGTAAAATTAATGTGTTGCCGTCTGCGAATGGCAATAAGGACAAAAATCGCGCACGTATATCGACAGTAACGAGCCGCTAAGTGAAAAAGAAGCCTTAGCTTTTATAAATTACGAGACTTATTTTAATTCTAATAGCGATGGAAATTAACATCTGTCCCATTTAAATGCTTGGGCAATCACTTAATTTTAATCTAATGGTACGTACAGACTATGTAACAAAACATGTTATAAAATGTGTTACAAAAACAAGTTATACAACATGTTATTAGTTTTTGCAACAATGTTATATGCTATATTTTAAGAAATGACACGCATTGAATTGTTATATAACATTGTTATACAACAATGTTGTTTTAATGTGTACGGTCTTGTAACATGTTTCATTGAGACAACAATGTTAGATAGTGTGGACGTGTTATAAAACAGAAGTTATATAACATGTTGCATAATCTGTACGCACCATTAGGTAAATGCGAGATAAATTACTAAGTATTACATTAGAATACTACTTTAATCAATGAAAATTGAAAAGTTTGTAAGTTTTTACTAATTAAAATTTGAAAACTATCCAAAAATATCAATCTTTCTTCTTTTAAATATCACACAGGCACAGATGTACACAAATTTTTAAGTAGTTTTCTTTAACTTTTATTGCTAGATCTTTCTTGCCTGAATAATCTTAAATTTGTAGTTCGTGTATTAACATCAAATCAATTTGTATTAGTATATAAAAAGTTTTGGACTGTTATATATAATAATATTTAATGTTCAAATGTGTTCTATCATTTAATAAATTAAGGCATTTTATCGAAAATTTAGAGGCTTTAAATAAAGTAGAGACAATATTTTATATATGAGTATTTCAAAGTCGTAGTGAGGTTACGTTCCATTTGATAAAGATGTATTCGCTTGCACTCTTAATTTTCCATTGCAAAAAAGTATTTTAGCTACCATCACTCTCGGACCAGATAAAGAGTTGCGAATATAACTTTACTCCAAATGAATGAAATCATGTAACTCGATACAAATGTAACTTGTAACATTTGAATTAATATCGTATTCTAACCGGGAGTTTGCACTGGCATAACAATAATGAAAAAACATTTTTCGGAACGTATGTGTTCAATGTTTCGGATATTGTTCCCATCGTCTTATAATAAGTTACTGTTAAATACAACAGCAAGTCTGAATGCTTATGAAAAATACATCAAACTCTGTCAATGGGAACGCAATGAAAAACGAAACAAAGTTGCGAAGTTGCGATACACTTCGAGACATGTCAAATTGAATGAATAGTGCAAGCGCATGGTTAGATGACGCTATGACGCTACGTCGACTTTAGTTATCTGTTAAATGTAATGTGTTCAGTTCGTTGGGTGACAAAGACGATAATTAAGTAATACTACACACTAGCAAAGACCTGGCTTGACAGAGAACGTGTTGTACAGTTGTAGTTTGAATGTGGATCGAACAAGACTTGTGATTTTATCTGAACGTAGTTTTGCAATAGATTTTCTTCGAACCGCTAACAACCTAAGATGGCAGGACCATCACTAGACTAATAATAGACTTAACATTTTTTCACAGTGTTTTTTACATGAATAAGGTCACAACTCTTGTATGTGTGATTGGTAATGTATGCTCTTATATTAATTCTTATTATAGTGTGCTAATGAAATCGTATTAATTTTATCTTTAAATTGTAATATATTTTATAGACGTGCACATTCCATTAATGCATAACATGCTTCTCTTAAGTTTATTAATGAATAAGTTATTTAAGTATTCGGCTTATAATCTAATATTTAAAAAGTAATATATTTGTTTATAATAAATAAAAAAGGTAAAGGGTTAATAGTGTTTAAATAAAAAATGTGAAATATTTTTGTCATTTTAAGTAACTTTTGTGCAGACAATTTATAACATAGTGAAGACGAACCAAAGCACGCGTCATTGTCTTTAGTCGAAAATGTTTTCGGAATAAAGAATAAAAATAAATAATTACAATTTGAATTTTGTGTTTGTGAAGTTAGGTATATCTGATTTTGAATAACCTAACATAAGATATTTAGAGAGAATGTTGCAAATAGTATTGTACAATTTGTTTTTTATATGTAGAAACTTGTTTTCTTGGTTCAATGATTTTGGCTAATTACATATTGTTATTTACAGTAAACAGATGTAACATATTATTATGCAGCCAATAAGGTGGTAGACAAGGCGGAGCTAAATGATCATAATAACCTTGTTTACTCGGCAGTTAATGAAATGTAGAGCAGGTTGCCTCGAATGAGATTTTCATCTTCTATTTTTATGAGATCTTATAATTTTAGTGTGAGAATTATAAGTCCTGTACCATCAAATCAACCTTCTTGGTCCAGTAGAAGCGATACATACAAATAATTATATTTTAATTCATATAGAAGTGTTAAACCATTATTTGGTACCTACTTCTTAATTGCTGATAGAGAAATATTTAAGGACTTAGTTTTGATTAATTATTGTGCTATGGTAAATGTCTTCACTAGAAGAGTACAAAGAGAAGTCATGTTCTGCGTCAATGGAGATTAAGTTTTAACTATAAAAATTTTCAATAAAGCACTAGGTCTTCGCAGCGTTTACTGTGCCTTCAACGTTTTATATCGATGTATTCGGCTTGTCTCAAATTATAGTGCGGATTTAACGGAAGCTTTGAATGTACAACGGCTTTCAAGGTACAACCTTTTGCTTTCTTGAAACTAAAAAAATATTTTGCTTACCTTTAAATATAACTTTATGTATATTTGATAGTGAATCGACTCGGGTCTCCGGGGATCTTGGTGTCCATACATTGTGATAAACATCATGTTTTTCCATTAAAAAGGATATTGCTTGACTTTTTTCAATTTAGTATCAATGTAAGAGAGATTATTTGTATATGAATTTAGACTTTTAAAGTGTAATTCATTTATTGTACCGGTTAATGAAGTAAAATTTAATTTGTAATGATAGATTTATGTCGATGTGGTTACGTTCGGGAGCATTTTGGTCCAACGCATACCTTGACTAGTAAGATCGCAGTTCTGTAGTTTGTGACAAAAAAAGTTAATAAAGTACATAAACTTATCCAGACCTTTATTTATACATATACCCTCGATCCCTTTTTACCGAAATCAACATTCGTAAACTTCAGATGACCAGTTATTATGTGGTTTATGACCTGCCTTTTTAGGGTTCCGTACCCAAAGGGTAAAACGGGACCCTATTACTGAGACTTCGCTGTCCGTCCGTCCGTCCGTCCGTCCGTCCGTCTGTCACCAGGCTGTATCTCATGAACCGTAATAGTTACACAGCTGAAATTTTCACAGATGATGTATTTCTGTTGCCGCTACAACAACAAATACTAAAAAACAGAATAAAATAAACATTTAAGTTAATAAATAATATTTTCGACTACTCAGCGATATTAGTTACCTTACGGTCGAAGAGATGGCGTTACTTGTGGCTAATATATTGTAGTCCATGCTTTTAGTTACCAGTCGGTCCACGAGATGGCATTGCTTGTGGCTAATATGTAGTCCATGCTTTTAGTTACCAGTCGGTCCAAGAGATGGCGTAGCTTGTGGCTAATATGTGGTTACAAAAACTCAGTAAATATTTAAGTGAGGTTCTCATACAAAAGGCCAGATTTTTTTGGCGTTTTATACATAATGGTACGGAACCCTTCGTGCGCGAGTCCAACTCGCACTTGGCCGGTTTTTTAGACCCAAATCCATTGGGCAAGGTTTATATTGCTAGTAATATTAAGTTACATTACATACTTACTAATTATGTTTCCCTGAAGCCTGCCTGCTAGCTACCACACTGAACTTGTGTAATACATCCGCCAAACGACTCCGTACTCCCCAAGGACGCTTAAAAACCAGCATCAAGGTGGTTGTATAGACAAGCTTACTGCCACCGCGGTTGACCCCCGCCAATGAATGTCACTACAAATGTACGTCATGTGATTCATGCACGCGCGATTCGTCGGCGCGGGTCTCTTTTCACTATAAAACGGTACAAGACACTTGTAGCTCGTGACCCGCGCGTCGGTCAACCGCGCTGGTGGTAAGCTTGACTATGCAATCACCCTTAGATTTCTGGAAATAAACTGTATAAACTACTTACAGATAAATTACGATTGTAATAAAACTAATGTAGTGTGGGGTACTTAGTCTTCTTAATGCAAATACAATTCGCAATACTTTAAAATTCTTTATTTCTTAAAAAATCAATACACGTCTTGCTCAATCGCTTTTCACCATTCGCCCCTTTCCCCTTTCCCTTGCACCCCGCACCTGACCTCATCTGTACGTTTCGGTCCACTAAGTTTATTTCTAATATTCTTTTAGGTATTTTTAAAACCATACTTGATTTACCTGATTATAAAACCAACTTAAGGAATATGTTTTGCTTGCATATTTTATTGACTATCCACAACCAAAGGCAAGATTTGTACCATTAGCCTGCATGGTTCTGTGATGCTATAAAAATACCGCGCAGTCTAAAGTGGTCAAAAAGTTTAGTACGAAAAGACCAGACATGATATATCACAACCGTATGTATGTACTATTTCCCAGTAGGCGATTATTCTTCACGGCTTTTCCAACTTCGTAATGTGTTTATAATCAACACCAATAGAGGATTACCACCCAAACGATTGATCTGCAATTTAATCACCTTATAAATAAAATAATTTTCTTAAAAAAGTAACTCAAAAGTCGCTGAGATGTCGCTCAAATGAAAATAAAAAAATCAAAGCACCAGCTTTCGAATAAAAAAAGTAAAGATAAAGTAAAGTAAGATACCCCAAAAATGCCATCAAAAGAAACTTTTTTGAAGTCGGTTAGAAATAATAGGTACCTACTGCTCAGGCACAACGGCACAACCAATGACTACCTGTTTATAACTATCGGCTTTGTTATCTGGTCATCCCGGAATGAACTCCTTTATTAGACTGCTCTGATTTTGTACCTATAAATGATTGCAAGCTCACCTCCGTGTCAATTTCATTTTCCATACTTCGTAGCACATCTCCTGTGTATTTGGCACCGCCATTCTTCTCGAGCAGTAAAGTGCAATGGTTGATTAAAGTTGGGTCACTAGTGCGTTGTTTTAAAATATCTGTTCAATGTTGAGGACAAGTAAAGATGGTATTCGCTTTATCTAATGATTATAAATAACTACTTGATTAGGAGTTTCAATATAAAGAGCTTGGTTTAACTAAATAGGTAGGTACGTGGTTCAAAGTTTTTAATTTTGTTACTACCTACTCCAAACCGGCTGACTAGCGATAAGTTAGCCAATGACCTACATGAGTTGTTTTAACATGAAAAATTCACCACCATTCTGATTAATCGACTCTCAAGCCTAGCGACAAGGAAGATCGCTGACGTCGCACCGAACATCAATACACATACCTACTATGCAGCCGTATCGAAAATCGCAATATCCAAATTGCTGAGTGGTCTCCTCTTGTCGCCACCATATGCCTGCAATCTCATCACCGTGCCCAGTGGCAGTCGGCTGATGTAACAGATTGCCCCACCTAACATAACCTCAATTACGCTTAATAAAAGACAATGACCATACCAATAGGGGCGGAGAGTCAGTATCATCTTACCTACATCTTAGTAGTTAGGATAGTGAAGTAGTTCCACTATCTAACGCATTCGCACCTAGGTTAGTTAGAATTTAGGCATTAGAATGTAATAAAAATAAATAGGGATTCTGAATCTAGTAGGTAGATATCGATCGGAATTAGTCTATATGTTTTGTTGTCAGTATATTTTTTATTAATTAAATTAGTTTTTAATTTAAATCTAGTTTTTGTAGCCTCCGATTGCAGCAAACGTAATTCTCGTGGTATAATGCGTATTTAACATTTGTTTGTGTTTTATTGTTACTACTACACTTACTTGCAAGACGTCGATGGCGCGAAATGAGTCTTTCTAAATCATCCATCCATCCATCAGCCTTTTGATATCCACTGTTGAACGTAGGCCTCCCCTAACTGGCGCCACTTTAACCGGTCCTGAGCCCTTTGATTCCAGCGGATACCCGCCGTCTTCTTCAGATCGTCAGTCCATTATTGATCGGGGGGCGCCCTACGCTCCTTTTTCCAAGACGCGGTCTCCATTCGAGGGCCTTTCTTCCCCAACGGTTGTCGGTCCTCCGAACTAGGTATACGGCCAGCCCATTGCCACTTCAACCGGTTAATTCTCTGGGCTATGTTGGTTAACCGTGTTCGTCTACAGATCTCATCATTTCTGATTCGATCACGCAGAGAAATACCGAGCTAGCCCTCTCCATAGCCCCCTAAATATGTGCAATTAAGGGTCCCCGCAGACCATAGAGAAAAGATTACCCGCAAACTGACTGCAGCCACCGGCGGCTGTGGCGCTATGGCGCTTCTTTTTAGAAGTGCGGTCCGGTTGACAGCCGCTTCGGCTGTATCCCTGTTATTGGAGCTGTTGGCTGTTGGCCGGATCGCGCTTCTAAATAGAAGCGCCTCAGCCGCCGCGCCGGTGGCTGCAGTCAGTTTGCGGAGACCCTAATTGTGTTTTGCCAATATACCAATTGTGAAGTAGGTACCTACGTATACTTAGATTATCAAAATACCTACTGTGGCACGTTATTGTCATCGAAGACAAAGTCGTTTAAAAGTTGGACTCCAGAACCGAGAGGAAGTTCAAGAGTCCAACCGAGAAACATAGAGGAACAGAGAGGAGTGCGTACGTACTATTGTAAATTTTAGGTATGTAAGTAGGTACTTATTGTCACTGTGGTAAGAAAGATATTGTGAGGAAACTGATATCATGAGTTCTGTATCACATTCTGAGTTCTTAATGATGTTCTCGAAAGTAGGTATGCAAAGTGTACCTAGATACCTACACTACTAATTCGCACTTGGCCAGCGTGGTAGACTGACTAGGTACTGCCGAGCCAACCACAGTTTTGGGTTATTATGGATTTTGAAGACAATGATATTAGAATTTTCTCCGTTCGGGTTCGATATGGAATTAGTTTTAATGGCAATCGACACTAATGCCAGAATTCCGCCTGTTGTTTAGGTTCATTGTAGATGGACGACGAGAAGCTAAATTAAACCGCGAGCACACGTAGATAAATAAAGGCCGGCGGCTCAAGCATTGGTACTTACACTGTTCTAAAAAGGATACTCATTATTTCCTCGGCATCACCGGATTTTTGGAGCGAGTGAATAATAGGGAGGGTGAACTTGCCGTCGGTTATATCACTGTCACCGGTTATATCCTGGAAACAAGCGTTAGTTTTTCAATTAAACTGGAATCAATTTACTAACTCAATTTAAAAGATTAGATTATAGTTACCTCAGCAGCCGAATGGTCTGCTGGACCTTTTAAACTCTGTAAAAATATATTTAAGTATTAAAATCGGACAGGACAAAGTCGTCGCTATAAAAGATGATTTAGTGAAATGTTAAGAGTCATTGAACTTTTGATTTGGCTTACCTCCCGGTCAAACAGATCGCAATAATCGTCTCTGAGCGCATAATAAACGCCAATCAATGTGGCAATCTCTTGAAAGTTTTCCTTATTATCACTGAATAATTGTAACATCTGGACGGCTCCAACAAACATATTTGAAGCTTCTGGAAAACGGATTGATAAATTATTATCTACCACAATGCTTCCATCTTTTTCTGGATTTACGCGTCGATTTTTGAAAGGTAAGTACAATGACTGGGAAATAAACATCAGTTAACAGCATTGAGATTGAGATTGAGATACTTTAAACTAAAGCTAAAGTAAATTATCAGTCGAAATTGTTCTTGCGTCACATACAATTGAATTTTCTCGTGCTACCTAATATTGGCCACGCTTACTCCTGCTCTATTCTTATTTATTCCTCTTCTGTGTCCTATTTACACTATTTTTTTATTTACTCCTAGACTGGTCAAGAAACGCGTTGTCGATGAATACAAGAAACAGCAAAGCAAAGGCATTAGTGCTTGTTCATACTGAACACGCGGGCGCGGTGGCGGGCGCGCGCGCGGTGGATGTAGCGAGCTCGTGTTCACATTGACCGCCAGGCGTTTTTTACGCCATATTTTTGATATTTCGTGACCGCGTCCGCCACCGCGCCCGCGAGTCAGTATGTGCTTGTTCATACTTAACACGCGGGCGCGGTGACGCGCGGGAGCGGTGGACATCGCGAGCTCGTGTTCACATAGGCCTCCAGGCGTGTGCGAGAGAGTTCAGGAGGCATACTACGAAAAACGAACATTGACTTACGTTGCGTCGACGTTCGTACTTAGAATTTCGTACCACAATAGTGATTTTGTGTTCGTTTTTCGTAGTAAGGCCCCAGTCGATATTGCCGAGAGCGCGCCGTGCGCGACGTCGCGAGCTTGCCCGCTACTTAGACCGCACGTGCGATTCCTGTGTGAACACTTGGATATTACGCCATATGTTTGATATTTCGTGACCGCGCCCGCCACCGCGCCCGCGAGCCAGTATGAATGAGCACTATGAATGAGCACTTATAGACTCGATACCGCCAACTATGTAGATAAGTATATCGTCGTTTGAACAACTTACTCTGTTTGAGCATGTCGATATATTCTTCCTGGGAAGGACATTGGTAGTTGTCTCGCCAGTACAATTCCATTCCTTGACCGCGATTACTATCTTTGTAGGAATCTAAATATATTTTGATAGCCTGAAAAAGGAAAGATATAATTTTAGTTGTAGGTAAATACCTACCTGTGTTTACCCTTGTAGGAAAGGAATTTTGAAGGATTCTGTAACATTTGATCATAAGTTAGGTAAGTATTTAGAGCTTTTAGAAATAAAATGAAATCATTTGTTTTTACAATCAAACTTAAGAAACGATGGATTTCAATATTTTCTCCTTGACAATTCCTCATTCTAGTTAGAAGATGGCCTTTAAAAGTAATTAGGTACTGAATAATTATATCAACAAAACTGACCATCGGATGTCCGAGTGCTACCACCTTCTCCAAAGCAATGTTCACTGCATGAGAAACAGCAATAAGCGTTAGTCCGATGCCGTAGACCCGGTGGGCGCAGGGCAATCCATAGCGGAATATTGAGTTGTCTTGGATATCGTCCAATCTGTAAGCAGTTGGACCATTTGAAGAAATTAAACAGAAATAGGTTTCTCCACCAAATTCGGATTGTCGAAGAAACCTTGGTTGGTTTATTATTTATTTTAAAAATTCTTTCTTATTAGGTAAGTAACTGAAAATTATTTACTACTTACATCAAACTCGCCGTGTGCGAAATACGAATGATCTCTTCGACCTGATTCACTTTATCTTCAGGAACGTTGAGCCAGTGGTTGAAGGCCAACACTATGTTCTTGTGGATTATGCTTGGTCTGTCGTGAATGTAAGCAAATGGTTTCAACATTATCTAAAAATAAAGAAATAATTATTCATTGGGAAGTGTCTTTAACCCTTAATGTCCCACTTTAGGGACCGTTGACCGCTAGGAGGCCTTGTTAAACGCTTCCATAAATCGGAAGGCATGAAAAGCAATCGGTCCCGGTTGTTATCGTTAGCTGTCATTAATCTATATCATAAATCAGGCTTCGGAGGGCACGTAAAGCCGTCGGTCCCGGTTGTTGTCGATTGATAGCAGTCGTTAAGCCGTGTCGGACGCCTTCGGGCGGCTTGAAAACTTTCGACACTGGGTTGGCCACTAACCCCTCCACCAACCCGCATTGGAGCAGCGTGGTGGAGTATGCTCTAGGCCTCCTCAGTAATGAGGAAAGACCCGTGCTCAGTAGTGGGCCATTAGTGGGTTGTAGCTTAGCTTTTTTTATAAATCAGGCATTTGGCTCTTGGTGTAATAGAATCTGACACCTGAGCAGGCCGCTAACCCATTATAACCCATAATAATTCATCGACACTGGAACATCGTCATTGTATAACTCTAGGCTTCTTTAGTCGAGTCAAACCGGGTCGATTGAGAGCAAAATACACCAGAGGACTGTCATTTTGAGTAGGTACATAGGTAGCATGTACAGTATAAGTATGTAATTAGAGTCAAATCAACTTACCTGATCCTGTTTCATCCTGTCCATGGTACTTAAAGGAATCATAGCGTTTATTTTTCACTGAACTAAACTGAATGAAAAGCAACGCAGAAGCAGAAAACTTTTATTTAACTAAGCGAACCAACAATTACGAATGTATTTTTAATTAATTGATTATACCTAATCATGGATATGAACCAGTGTTTAGGTATCAGGCGCGTAAGCGCGTAAGTGTGAAGGCCTGAAGAACGCAGATATTATTATTAAAAATGAAAAGGACAGAGTGAGGATAGTAATACCTACTTGGAGTGTATAAGACCGAGAAAGACAACGTGGATGGGTACCTCACTTCATGTTTCTTACCCATACGAGGTAACTGGTTCTCTGAGTCAATGCCGAGATCTAATCATGCTAATTATCTACTTAAAATAAGCGTGCGTGACTGTCGTCTTTATGCGGAGCTAAGTAAAAAAGGCAAGTTAAAATGGTCGTAACCTAATAAGTTAACACTGGGTGCTTCGATTTCGACGATAAATTAAATAAACTATCCTTAAATTCCCATCCCACAAGACTAGATTTTTAGGGTTCCGTACCCAAAGGGTAAAACGGGACCCTATTACTGAGACTTCGCTGTCCGTCCGTCCGTCCGTCCGTCCGTCCGTCCGTCCGTCCGTCCGTCCGTCCGTCCGTCTGTCACCAGGCTGTATCTCATGAACCGTAGTAGTTACACAGTTGAAATTTTCACAGATGATATATTTCTGTTGCCGCTACAACAACAAATACTAAAAAACAGAATAAAATAAATATTTAAGTGGGCGCCAGTATTTTTGACGTAAGTTTAGTTACCATTCGGTCCAAGAGATGGCGTTGTGCGTAATATGTGGCTACAATAAAACAAATATTTAAGTAAGGCTTTCATATAACAGACCAGATTTTTTTGGCGTTTTTATACATAATGGTAGCATACGGAACCCTTCGCGCGCGAGTCCGACTCGCACTTGGCCGGTTTTTTCCCATTCATTCTCGGTTCACTCAATTAGGTTATGGAATTCGCTTCCATCTCAAATAAGGGACTGTAAAACAATTTAAACTTTTAAAAAGCGCGTAAAAGAATTCTGCTTGGATCTTGCTTCACGAGATAATTAAAATTTTGACCAATATTAATGTATTTCATATAATATTGTATATCGTATACCGTATATATGTTTGTATGAGTTAGTATTATATATATACATATATATATATATATAGTAATTATATATTCTTATTTATATAATATATATGTCGGAGATAGTAAATCCATGATATTGTTTGATGCTATTTAATCTGTGGTAGGCGAGGTGGTCGATGGTGAATCGATACTCTGTGGGGCGCGGGAGAACTGTCATTTAATGGATAGAGGTGTAAAAGTAACGATAAAAAGCAAACCCGTATGTATTCGTTACTATAAAAATGAGTACCCGTTACTATCGTATCGTTACTCGTTACTTTTGATACCTTAGTATAACCCAACGAAACGAATCGATTCGTATGTTGTATCATTTGGTACGCTTGTAGAACTGATAATGAACTGTTGACGGAATCTAAATTATAATGAAAAAGCAACACGTGTATGGTGTCAAACTTATTTATTGACAAAAACATTTCAACAATAAAATCTTTTACTATTCAACTGAAATTAGATCTTTTGTTCTTAACATGAAATGAGACATATTAAATAAAAACATAATGTTAAATAAATCACTCAATATACGAAATAATGCGAGGAACGAAATCGTGCGAGTAACGAAATAAATTCGAGAGTAACGTTTCGTTACTCGGTACCACAGGGCGCACCCGCCGTTACTCAGTACCGAATACATACGGTTTGCTACAGGTCTAATAATGGAGAAATATGAAAAGAAATTAATATCGCATGCGATCGCAATCTTGTGCTGTTGTGCTTGTAAAAAGTTCCTTATTAATTTTAATGCCGTGAATCTCTTATTATGTAGTTGTTGATAAATAAAGTGTATCCGCGAGTACGAGTGGTTCGATCGATAAATCAATATCGTAATATCGCAAAGCAAATCCAATCAATTACCAAAGCAAACCCAAACCGAATATTCATAATGAGCCGTACATGAGCATTGAATAAAGTAGCTGGTTGTGTGTTGTTGCTTGGCTCTGAACTCTGTGTTTCATTTGATATCCTGACAAGTGTCCCCGTCATATATATATATTTTTATAGTATAGGTACACACTAAGTTTGCCTCTTTAAATCCCCATTCCACTTACGGGCCTACTGGAAGAAATTTCTTAAAGGAATAAGTAGTGCCCTTGTACAAACTACAAACTGTCATTTATATATTTTGTTTCTTTTTAAATATTTGTGTGTACAAAATTTATAAATAAATAAATAAACATTATTAAGAGTAACTCAAAAACTACTCGTCTGATGAAACTCAAATTTTTACGGGACCTAACCTAAGGCCCCAGCTTTCGATTAAAAAAAGAATAATCAAAATCGGAACTCTAAGTAGTAAGACATAAGATAACATACATACAAAAAATATTAAGGATAATTCAAAAACTACTAATCAGATGTCGCTCAAATTTATAAATGAGACTACAATGAAAGTACCAGCTTTCAAATAAAAAGGGAATCACAAAAATCTAAACACTCAGTAAAAAGCTATTAGGAAAAAACTATTAATGCACACTACAAAACATCCTTACACATTATTCAAGTTAATTCGAAACTACTCGTCAGATGTCGCTCAAATTTATATGGGACTATACCAAAAGCACCAGCTTTCAAGGAAATAAAGAATCATCAAAATCGGTTTACCCAACACGAAGTTATGGGGTCACAAACTTACGAATAAAGATAAAAAAAATAAAAAAAAGATCAGTGAATTATTTTTTTTTAACTTTTCTATTTGTGCATTTTGAAATACAGTCAGTTCTTATGAAGATTCATTCATAGTCCCTGGATTCCGAGGTTTTGCCATTTTTATGTCTTACGGCACTCCACTAATTATATTTATAAACGAGTAATTCTTGTAGGTATATATTTATACATATAAAGGTGTCCCGTAAGTTGTACGACAAACTAAAATGGAAGATAGCTTGGATTGGAGAGAGACCTACCAGATGTCAAAAAAACGTTTTAGTAACAATGTCACCGTTTTCGAGATTTTGAATTTTGTTTGATTTTCCAGAAATCGAGCTCTCTTACCCTACTTCTACTTGCTGACTACACAAATGAGCACATATTTTAATAATTTTCTTTTTAACGTACTCTTAGTAGTTGGTTTATTTCTATTGTTTTTTTTTTATTTTTTACTTTTATTTATTTGGGAAACAAACAGCATTAATTATAACAAGCTTAACATTTCAAATATAAAAAACATATAGCTTTACAGTTTCCACTAAAAAAATTTTACATACATATAAATTTGGAGCAATAAAAAAAGTAGACAACAAACACATAAAGTTAGGTAAAAATGCAAAACAGTATTTTAAAAGCCATACAAAAATGGGACAACTAACACTTAGATACCTACTAGCCAATATTTGTCGTATACCTCTCTTATAAGTAGAAATGGATACTTTGAAGGGATCAATATCTTGTAGGTGTTTATTATACAATTTACAGGAACGTGTTATAAAAATATTTCTTGTATAGTTTCTCTTTGGAAGAGAGGTATAAAACAATGATTTACAAGGGGAATGGATGCGGGGGCAGTTAAATTTAATTTGTTGCAACAGAAAAGGTGAATCCATGTAATTATTTAATATTTTATATAAAAACAATATTGGTCTCTCTCTACTCGCCTACTGGATAGGGTAACGGTTGGATGTACTGTTTTATATCTATACTTAAGATGTCTAATATACAATTTGTTAATTTTCTCTATTTTATTTTCCTGAATTTTATATTGCGGATTCCAAATGACAGAGCCAAATTCCAACATTGTTCTTACATATGCGTTATAAAGAAGAGAAAGGGTAGAGCTATGTTTAAAATCTTTAGTTAGTCTCAAAATAAAGCCGAGCATACGATAAGCTTGAGGTAATAATTAATATGTTCGTTGAAGGTCAACTTGCTGAAGGTTTGTTGGTTTCCGAAATATTAGACATTTTCGAAATTTTAAAATGATTCCACCCCTCGCCATTTTTTTGGCACCAGGACTATAAATGAGAAATTTTTTGTATCTGTTTTTTGGATAGTAGGTACTCCTGGATAGATGTACCTACTATCTAATGTCATATAAATTATTTTTGTAATAAAGCACACCACAGATTGATTTAAATTAAGGTTTAACATCAACCTAACGTCTTTTCTTATTTCATTCCTGAATTTAACTCTGCCGTGGTTAAAAAAATGTATGGTGGCTTGAGTGCCAAGTTAAAAAAAAACTAGTCCATTTTACCCGGATTCCGAAATGGTAAGTATGTTACAGAGTATGGTCCACCTTTACATTTTAAATAATTTTCTTTTAAAATGAAGTCCACCTCATTTTATGATAGTACAAGTTAACTTCCAACATTTCCTTTATTAGATACCGAAATCAGCAGGAAATCAAACTATGATTCGTTGTTGTGGGTTGAATATAAATAACAATTTATAGATTAACATTGAATATGGTGTTTATGAGTCATTCGTAACAGTAGGATAACGCCCCTTTTTATGCAAAAATAAATTATTTATAATTACAGGAGCGCTAGGTACCTATACTTATTTTAAAAACGCGAATATCCAATGATATACATTATTTTCACTGTAATTATGCGAAAGATAACGGGGTTTTTGAGTTATTTTAAATACATGAAAAAATAAAGAAGAATTACTTTATTTAAAACTTATAGTTGTAAGTTTAAGGTCACTTGATAATTAGCATACATAGCATAGCACGTGATAATAGTGGTAATATTACCATTAACCGGCTTAATAGAAAATTGAAGGTATAAAATTACAATTAATATCGATATTCCTATTACAGAACGTATGAGACAAAAAAAAATATTGAAGGTAATTTGGGTGGCTCCTGGGTGGCTCAGTTTAAACGTGTTGGTGACAATGAGGGTACCTAACCGTTTTTGTGCTCACCAGTTGGCGCCACTGCAGAGGGCGGTCATGCTGTCAAAGCCCGCCCATACATAAACAGTGACAAATGAAATTCAGACAAGCGAAAAGTGACAGAAAGACCTCCCTTTTCACTAGCGCCTCTAGCGGAAAATTCACACGCGGTTACCCTCATTAGATTGTTTTTATGTATTGTAGCAGCTTGGAGCTCGGAGAAGTTAAGGAACACAAGTTGCCTTCATTTAAATGATTACCTACAGTCACTCACAGACTCCGAGGCATCACAATAACTGTACCTAGTGTTGACAGTCAAGGAAAAAATGTGAGAACCGCATTTTCATTGACTGCATGGCTCTGCAATTGAAACAAGCACTACACATACACACAATTTCAATGGTCTAGCTTGTAAGTAGCTGGGCGGGTACAATCCTTTACCACTATGCAGAACTATAAGTTGATGATACAGAGCCCACCAGACAACCAGAGGGTCGAGGCACCATAACCTCGTATGTTATTCAGCAGGGTGTAAGACGTGTAGTGGAGGTTGTCAAGGATCGGTAGAGCTAGGTATTTACACTTCTCCTCATTTTAAAGTGGATTGAAAATGAAAATTATGCGGGGAAAGTTTAAAAATATATTTTTTACAAATACAATGTCCTTCACATCTCAATGTAGCATAGTCACCCTACAACATGAGTAATTTCAGATAAAGCACAAAATACCCAGACACTACATGAGAAAAGGTCATGTGAATTGCACTTATTTACACAATTTTTTTAACAAGATGCCTGAAAAGCTGAGGAATTTGTGTTTTTTAATGTCTGTTATGTTATCCTTTTTGTGTGTTCGAGTAGTGGGACAAGTTTGCACCAAAACTGAAACGTAAGTTACATAATATCCTGAAATAAGTATAACAATATATTATTATCAGTGATGGACTTAAAATACGACTGCAACTCTGTATAAAATATTCCGTAACTTGTCATAATTATTATTGTTTTTATAAAATGCATGCATGCATGTTATTTTTACAAATGCATGGAAACTTTGACTTATTTACACTGTTAGTTTTTTAACAAAAGTAGATTTATATAAGTTTTAATATTTATTAAGCATTTTCATGAGGCAATATCTAAAGATAGATAATATCTGAAGGGCTAACGAAAAAGCGGACGAGCCACCTGATGGTAAGTGGTCATCGTCGCCTATGGACACCTGCAACACTAGGGGAGTCACCGCTGCAACACCGGCCCTGAAGAAGAGCTCATACCATCATATATCATATGTCATCATCTACATAGTAATGAATGCCGTTAGCACCCTCCAGCATGTCATTAATATGCAGAATGAACAGGGTAGGAGACAGCACAGACCCTTGGATTAGATAATTATATGCTGCATTTTTTCCCGTATACCTAACCGAATTCAAAAAAAGGAGGAGGTTCTCAATTCGACTGAATTTTTTAACTTTGTACCTACTTGGTGAACCGATATTGATAATTCTTTATTTATTGGAAAGGCTGACGTTTTGAGTTATACTTAGAGATTATCGATTTTGAAGTCAGTTAGGTACTTTTCTGCCAAAAAGTTAGTTATTTAAGTATAATAGCTTCCAAAAATGAATGATGCACATTCTTTACTTGATTTTCAAACAGCATTTTTTTGTTACAAAGGTATACAAAATGGGGCATAGAGCGATACTCGGAGTTATACTCCGTTACCCTAACCAAGAGTTGTTGGCTGGGCCTCAGACGTTGCACGTATGTCAAGCATATGATACAGTGGAAGTCTCGTTACATAAGGGTAATTTATTATTTTTATTTATATTAAACTGAAGTGAGTGATCATCTTTACATGATGGTTTCAACACATAAATCTCGGACTTCTCTTCTCCTCATGACTGAGGAGGCCTAGAGCAGTGGTGCCCAAACTTTTTGCCGTGAAGATCGACTTGAGAAAAAGTTAAGGGTTTAAGATCGACAGATTTATTTTTATGTATTTTTTTTATTATCTATTATTTTATGTTGTAATAATAAGTAATTATTAATGATTAGATTTATAATATGATTATAATCAAACAGTTTTACATAGTTTCTTACTCTGTACACACATTTGTACATAAAAAATATTATTAGAAAAGAAAATAAATACAGGTCAAGTTAAGTATATTTTTCTTGAGGCGGAAAATTAACGAGATGTAGATGCATGCTCAGTAAGGGTCAGCTCAGACTGAGACGCGACGCGACGCAACGATACTGGAAGAGGCCAGTGATTTCGCGCTGCGCCGCGCGTCGACGCGAGACGCATCTCAATGGCGCGAGGTGCATCGTAAAAGTAGGCAATCTTGCACGCCGCGCGTACCGACGATGCACGGCTGCGTAGCGATGCACCGCGCTACGCCGCGAGGCGTCACGAGACGCAGCGCTGCATAAAGCAACGTATTCTGAATTGTCACAACGAAATGTGTATCTTTTAGTGTAGAAAATAAAGTTCTATTTTGAGCCGCTCTTTGAAAGACTGCGCGCAGCGTCGCGTCGCGTCTCGTCTCGGTGTGAGTTGACCCTTAGTAGGTAATTTATAAATTTTCGAAAATAAAATGTTGTACTGGCTTAACTTCTAAGATCGACCGTGAAACCTCTCGCGATCGACCGGTCGATCGCGATCGACCGTTTGGGCACCACTGGCCTAGAGTATACTCCACCGCTCCAGGGCGGATTGGTGGACGGGCTAGTGGCTAATCCAATTGTCGGACTCAAATGCCTTTGTTAAGAATAGAGACCGGTTTAATAAATAATATTTAAATATCAGGTAAGGTTACTTAGTTTTATTACTACCTATTGCGCTTAAGATAAATAGACGTTGCCGGACAACGTCTGCCGGGTCAGCTAGTATTAATATAAATATAGCGAGGATATCTAAGTGGGTTGAACGTTGAACTCCCTTTAAGGGGAGCCGTGATTAGAATTGTGAGAACCTCTCTAATTAAAAAATAATAATGTGTATTGTGTGTAGGTAATCACTAATTTGTTTAGACAACACACGTGAGAAGAATTGTGCGCAGCAGTGGGATAGTTGTGAATTTCAATATTAATGTAATAATTATATTAATCTAATAATTTTCAGAAAACCGAATACAGACAAGTGGAGTACTGTTGTTCAGGGTACA
The DNA here is from genome assembly GCA_905404135.1 of Hesperia comma. NCBI lineage: Eukaryota > Metazoa > Arthropoda > Insecta > Lepidoptera > Hesperiidae > Hesperia > Hesperia comma. The sequence goes on along the minus strand of FR990021.1, from coordinate 3,415,254 downwards.
GGCCGACAGGGGCCGTCGATACATGGGCCTCGTAAGTTAAAAACTTTATAATTATTTACCTCCTTTTATTTCGCAGGCAATAGGTACTCTTAATATTTAACATCCTATGTATACTTAAGTGTTTTGTACAAGTGATTAACAAAGCGGGACCGCCATAAGCGGGCTTTCAAAGCGTGTGCTGCGTGAGGGCAGCAAGTTCGGGGGGCAGCAAATAAACCACGGAGACGCGGCACGAGATATTATTTCAATAAAAATAAATCGATATCAGCTTGGTACTTCAAGCGAAGACGGGAGGGCAATAAAATAGGCATTGCACGCGGGCGCTCATGTAGTTAGCGGCGGCCCTTCAAGTACCTATAACTCAACTTACAACTGATTTGACAGACAGACTCTTAACAGTTAAAAGATTGTTCTCAGGTCGTAGATGTAAGGGCTGTCCTCTTTGTGAGTATGGTCCGTGGTTATCCAGGATAACTTGTCCTACTATGTCCGTGTCACCACCATAGAAGGATTTTTCTTGCTTATTCCAATACGTTTTTTATGGAAATAAGGTAGCAAACTAGCATGCAGCAATATCCTTCCACTGCCACCCACAATTATTGTGACCGATCTAGAACAAGACTGATAGGGACTAGGATGGTTAGTCCAGTTCGTAGATGGTATTACAATACTTATGATTTGGTTATAAGTGTGAGAACTTGAAAAGCAGTCCCTCTGTTAGTGATATGAAATCCTAGTATATTTTGTTTTCATTTCTCGTGTAGGTATAATAGGTACCTATCACGTATTTTACTGTTTAAAATATTTTTTTAAATATCTAAGTTTGTTCACAAACTTTGGTTTTTATTTAACTTAAGTATTGTTTATTATTTCTAGGCCAATCTGTGAACCCATTTGTGATCCGGAGTGTGGGAACGGCACTTGTGTTTCACCTGGTACTTGTCAGTGTTTCACCGGATATAATATAACTGGACATGGTACTTGTGAGCCTTACTGTTCAAATGGATGTCAACACGGAAAATGCATTAGCCCAGACACGTGCGTATGTGAGAATGGATATAAAAAAGGAAATGATGACAAATGTAAACCCATTTGTGATCCGGAATGTGGAAACGGCACTTGTGTTTCACCCGGTGTTTGCCAGTGTTTCACCGGATATAATATTACCGAACATGGTAATTGCGAGCCCTACTGTTCGAATGGATGTGAGCACGGAAATTGTATCAGCCCAAATACTTGTGTATGTGAGACAGGGTATAAAAAAGGCAAATTCGACAAATGTGAACCCATCTGCAATCCGGTGTGTGGAAACGGCACTTGTGTTGCACCAGGAACTTGCATGTGTTTTACCGGATATAAACTTGCTTTAAATGGTACCTGTGAACCCTTTTGTTCAAAAGGATGTAAACACGGGAAATGCGTGAGCCCGAATACTTGCGTCTGTGAGGATGGGTATAGAAAAGGCAAATTTGATAAATGTGAACCCATTTGTGATCCGAAATGTGGAAACGGCACTTGTGTTTCACCCGGTGTTTGCCAGTGTTTCACCGGATATAATATTACCGAACATGGTAATTGCGAGCCCTACTGTTCGAATGGATGTGAGCACGGAAATTGTATCAGCCCAAATACTTGTGTATGTGAGACAGGGTATAAAAAAGGCAAATTCGACAAATGTGAACCCATCTGCAATCCGGTGTGTGGAAACGGCACTTGTGTTGCACCAGGAACTTGCATGTGTTTTACCGGATATAAACTTGCTTTAAATGGTACCTGTGAACCCTTTTGTTCAAAAGGATGTAAACACGGGAAATGCGTGAGCCCGAATACTTGCGTCTGTGAGGATGGGTATAGAAAAGGCAAATTTGATAAATGTGAACCCATTTGTGATCCGAAATGTGGAAACGGCACTTGTGTTTCACCCGGTGTTTGCCAGTGTTTCACCGGATATAATATTACCGAACATGGTAATTGCGAGCCCTACTGTTCGAATGGATGTGAGCACGGAAATTGTATCAGCCCAAATACTTGTGTATGTGAGACAGGGTATAAAAAAGGCAAATTCGACAAATGTGAACCCATCTGCAATCCGGTGTGTGGAAACGGCACTTGTGTTGCACCAGGAACTTGCATGTGTTTTACCGGATATAAACTTGCTTTAAATGGTACCTGTGAACCCTTTTGTTCAAAAGGATGTAAACACGGGAAATGCGTGAGCCCGAATACTTGCGTCTGTGAGGATGGGTATAGAAAAGGCAAATTTGATAAATGTGAACCCATTTGTGATCCGAAATGTGGAAACGGCACTTGTGTTTCACCCGGTGTTTGCCAGTGTTTCACCGGATATAATATTACTGAACATGGTAATTGCGAGCCCTACTGTTTGAATGGATGTGAGCACGGAAATTGTATTAGCCCGAATACTTGTTTATGTAAGGATGGGTATAAAAAGGGCAAATTTGATAAATGTGAACCTATTTGTAATCCGGGGTGTGGAAATGGCACCTGTGTTTCACCCAGTATTTGTGAATGTTTCACCGGATATAATATAACTGGAAATGGAACTTGTGAGCCTTACTGTTCAAATGGATGTCAACACGGAAAATGCATTAGCCCAGACACGTGCGTATGTGAGAATGGATATAAAAAAGGAAATGATGACAAATGTGAACCCATTTGTGATCCAGAATGTGGAAACGGCACTTGTGTTTCACCTAACATTTGCGAGTGCTTTACCGGATATAAAATTTCTGTACAAGGAAGTTGTCAGCCCTACTGTTCGAATGGCTGTGAGCATGGAATTTGCAGCAGCCCGAATACTTGTGTATGTGAGATAGGGTATAAAAAAGGAAAATTCGACGAATGTGAACCCATCTGCAATCCGGTGTGTGGAAACGGCACTTGCGTTGCACCAGGAACTTGCATGTGTTTTACCGGATATAAACTTGCTTTAAATGGTACCTGTGAGCCCTTTTGTTCAAAAGGATGTGAACACGGGAAATGCGTGAGCCCGAGTACTTGCGTGTGTGAGGATGGGTATAGAAAAGGTAAATTTGATAAATGTGAACCCATTTGTGATCCGGAGTGTGGAAACGGCACTTGTGTTTCACCCGGTGTTTGCCAGTGTTTCACCGGATATAATATTACTGAACATGGTAATTGCGAGCCCTACTGTTCGAATGGATGTGAGCACGGAAATTGTATTAGCCCGAATACTTGTTTATGTAAGGATGGGTATAAAAAGGGCAAATTTGATAAATGTGAACCTATTTGTAATCCGGGGTGTGGAAATGGGACCTGTGTTTCACCCAGTATTTGTGAATGTTTCACCGGATATAATATAACTGGAAATGGAACTTGTGAGCCTTACTGTTCAAATGGATGTCAACACGGAAAATGCATTAGCCCAGACACGTGCATATGTGAGAATGGATTTAAAAAAGGAAATGATGACAAATGTGAACCCATTTGTGATCCAGAATGTGGAAACGGCACTTGTGTTTCACCTAGGATTTGCGAGTGCTTCACCGGATATAAAACTTCTGTACAAGGAAGTTGTCAGCCCTACTGTTCGGATGGATGTGAGCATGGAATTTGCAGTAGCCCGAATACTTGTGTATGTGAGATAGGGTATAAAAAAGGAAAATTCGAAAAATGCGAACCCATCTGCAATCCGGCGTGTGGAAACGGCACTTGTGTTGCACCAGGAACTTGCATGTGTTTTACTGGATATAAACTTGCTTTAAATGGTACCTGTGAGCCCTTTTGTTCAAAAGGATGTGAGCACGGGAAATGCGTGAGCCCGAATACTTGCGTATGTAAGGATGGGTATAGAAAAGGCAAATTTGATAAATGTGAACCCATTTGTAATCCGGAGTGTAGAAACGGCACTTGTGTTGCACCCGGTGTTTGCCAGTGTTTCACCGGATATAATATTACCGAACATGGTAATTGCGAGCCCTACTGTTCGAATGGATGTGATCACGGAAATTGTATTAGCCCGAATACTTGTGTATGTGAAACAGGGTATAAAAAAGAAAATCTCGACAAATGTGAACCCATCTGCAATCCGGAATGTGGCAACGGCACTTGTGTATCACCTGGTAATTGCGAGTGCTTTTTTGGATACAATATTACGACAGATGGTATCTGTGAGCCTTCTTGTTCGAATATCGTTGAAAACGCATTATGTACAGCACCAGAAATTTGGATATGTGTAGATGGATATCGACTACAGGGAGACAGATGCCAATTGATTACATCTACTGAATCCACATCTGATTTTACAGCAGACACTTCTTTTTCACAAGAAAACGACGTAACCATTATTTATTTTGGTGAGGCTGATTATGAATCTAAATATACGTCTGAAATGGTTACAACATACAATGTTCATGTGGATACTTTGAACAGAGAAATAGAAGATCAGCATGACTAGTAAGTTGTAAATTAAATTATGTATATAAAAATTCCCATTTTCTCCTAACTACTTCATTTGTAAGGTTTTCAATTCAGCACTTGCATATTATCATTGGATTCTACAGAAAAGCGTATTACATGCTTTAGGGTTATTGATGATCTAGATCTGGATGAGATCAAATTACAAAAGAATACATAATTATACGCAAGTAAATCAACCAAATCGGCACTTCTTAGAGTTTTTTTACTAAACGACATATTTTGCAATGTTCTTCCCCTATACGTCTTTTCGCCGTAAACATTTTAACAAGCTGATGTGCTTTGCTATGTCTTTTTATATGTAGACGTGCACGATGGAAATTGTTTATCGGGATCGCGATTCATTCGCGATGTGCATGCATCCAACAAAACTGCGGGTTTTATTTACTACCTCATTAACTTGCAATGTATCGTCACTTACCAATTAAAGGGGATTTGCTTTTTCTCTTAGAAGGTATTAACTTATGTTAAATGAAAATATTTATGATGTACTTATTTCGTAACTACGTGAAGTGCGAATGGGTGAGGTGGGAACTCCGTTAGTGGTAAAATTTTGTAGTTCCTTGGATACTTTGACTGCTACATTAATTAAGTGTTTTGGTTATTATTGTAAAGATTTTGCACAAGGAATTAATGACTGCTACTGGAATTGATAAATGATATGTCCCTATGACAGCACTGTTGATTTTTAGTCAATAATATGAAAAAAATGCTTTACTGTGAGCAACTTATATTTTTGTAGTTAGCAAGAATTTTAGCATAGTTTAGAATATTTGTGATTTTTTATAATTTTCCATATTTTTTGCATGTTTTTACAGTTACTACTGGATCATTGGAGTCGTATTCTTGGTCATAGCTTTGGTCGTTGTTTTTTTCATCTTAAGAAAATGGTTGAAATTCGGAAGGGGTAGTTATATAGTAGAAGGTACGTATGAAAATTATTTTTCATCCCACCTATTCGAAAAAGACGACTTGGTTCGCACTTAAAGGCGCCCTAAGTTGGTGTTTTGTATAAGAAACTTTTAGCGGGCGGGATTGAGGTTTTCCTCCCCGTTATTTAATTTAAATAAGTGCGCGGAAAAGATTTTTTCCGCGCACTTTTTGAAATAAGTGCGCCGCAATTATCTTTTCCGCGCACTTTTTGGATTCAGTTAGGATTGTTAGAAATTCATGGGTTTATTTTGAAAAATGAATTCTTTCAGTGACTGTGAAAGTATAATTCCTGAATTTGAGGCGCCTTTTATTTTCTCATAGGGAGGGATGAAAAGTAGAGTGTAGGTATCACTCGGGAGCAAATATTTTTGGCTCGGGCTATTACACTTCCTTATTGCTGTCGCGCCTGCGCACGTCTCATTTAACGCTTTTATTCCACGCATATTTTCTTACGGTTTTACTATCATATTTTTTTCAGTTCGGTCGCGCAGCAAAATCCCTATCTCCTCCAAGCCTGCCGTAAGGAACTTCGTTCCAAAAAGCGCCCTCGGCGTAAAAATATTACTTTGCTCCCTTGTTATACAATCTACTATTTTGGGTGACATAAGTTTGAATATGGCGGAAAGTGTTAATTCTCCACGGACCTGTTGTTTGATGTGCATATTAATAATTTTATTTTTATCTCTTGCTTTGTGCCCCGGAAACCCAACACCAAAAAATTCCCAACTAATAATCTCACAAGTAGTTACGTGAGGGCTGAAAATTCGTACTTAGTCTAGGTAGGGAATTAGGCCATAATTGTAAGTGCAACAGTGGGACAGGTATAGCTTATAAATATAATCATATACCTAAACGGTTGACTTCTTACTTTAAAGATTAAGGGTTAGTTTTTTAGACTAGGTACATGAAGATATCATTGATATTATTCTACTTTTTATTTTTGTAGATTTTTTAACTTATGATAATTAAGATTTTATTACAATTAACAACTTTTAATAACGAATTAATGTTTCGTGTATATTTCTTCCAGAAAATACTAATAAGGATGGTTGTGAGCGGAGTCAATCTAGTGAATCTCATGCCCTAGACACACTGAATGGATGAACTGAAACTGATTAAGTTGGTTTTGTAAATAAATATTTTTTCAAATTTACATGTTGTTACCTACCTACCTGAAATTATACGTACTGACGTTTCTTGCAGACTAGATCACATGCATTTTTTCTGAATACTTTAGATTTTTAACTAATTTGTGAATATTTATTTTTACTATTTGTAGGGACACAGTGTTCACATTGTATACCTATGTACGTATGTTCTATGTAATTCCTAATGTGTCTGAATGCAATAAACAGTTGGCTATGAACATCCCTGCGTTTCAGTTGTGTCGCTCCCCATTGCCCGCACACTGTACACACACATAACATTGGTGACCCCGACGTGATTCAAGCAACGTGATCTGTCGACGTGATTTATCGACGTGATTTGGTAATCCTCTCAAAGTATCTGACGTCCTACAGCAAGTACAAGGAGTCAAGCAGTTCCAGCCAGCAGCAAGGAGCATAATGACCAGGTTCCACGAGCAGCCTTCGAATAAGTGCGCCTTGGTTCCTTCATCCGGCTCAAGTTCAGCGATCCGCAGCACGCAGCAGAGGTTTGGCGGTTCTCCTCCCGTGACTGCGCACGCACGCATCGTTCCGGCACACATGGCCGATGGGAAAACACTGGCATACGAGAGTGACGACATCTCCCAATAGTGGAGGGGGAGTGATGTAGCGGCGCGATACCTAAAGTAATATGAGCGCGTGCCGTACATAATGCTGACCACGCAACCACAAGCAACGAGTGCAGCAAAACAATAGACTACGTCATACGCGTCATACTGAACTGGCCAATCAGGAGACGTATCCTCAACCACGCTATCAAGATTTCAAGATATACAAAGTATATATACAAATGGTCCGAGTTAACATTCGGACCGCGGTCCCCAGGCAGTGACATCGCCTGGCGGGAGATCTCCCCTTTTCCTCCACAATTGGTGACCCCGACGTGACGTTATTGCGGAGTGTCAATTCCATATTGTCACTCGACTCGGGCACAGGTCCGGCGCGTGCATCGCTCCTTACTCCAGGCCCACTCTTGTTGTTCTCAGTGCTAACAAGGTAACAAACTCAGACCAATAAACTATAGACGGCGCGACAAAATCGTGAAGCCGGCAAAAAGTCAGCCTAGCCTTGTAATACACACGGCGGCACTCACACCAAAACGACTTTTGTGTTCCTAATAATAAAAAATAAATAAAGCTTTGTGTTCCAAAAAATAAAGTTTAAATTTGTTCTAGTTCCAAGTGTCAACATAGGGCATTCTATTGGTTTCGATGTGCGCTTTAGGCTGACTTTTGCCCTCTTCACGCTTTTGTTCACGACGCGCCGTCTATAGTTTATTGGTCTGAGGTAACAAATAACCGACTGACCAGCTGCTGACAGTACCTATCGAAGTTAGCAATGTACAGTGCCACAAACTTATCTGACCCGGTGGCCAAAATTGGAACTAATGCAAATGTTATACTGTTGTCAGACAAAAACAAAGACAGTAGCGCCTATGGTAGCGCCCCTCTTGCCGGGTCAGATAAGTTTGTGGCACTGTATCTTCTGTTGAATGTTGCTGAATGAGCTGAATCCGTCGCAAGATTATTACTATCACAACGCTGTCGAGAATGACTCGAGCAGGTCTAAAGGTGTCAGAATCGAGATAATATTGTCACGCGCCACTATATACTCGCTGGATACAGACAAGAAAAGCATGTTTATTTATTTTGTTTATTTATTACATAACCCAAAGAGTAGTGCAACAGCTTATCTATTCATAATATATTTAAAAAACTGTTAATTATCAGAGTCTATGTCAGGTATTTCGAATACGAGCAGTTCAGCGATGTTAATAGGTTTTTTGACGTCAAAACTCGGTTCAATAGATCTCCTGATACGCTTAACGCAAGATGGTCTCCCTTTGACGCTGGTGTCCTTGTAGTATCCCATGTTGCAAATGCAGAAGTTAGGAGCTGAACAAACTCCATTAATGCACCCTCCAGCACAGTGTGGTATACATCTGAAAAAATTAAGTTTTAATCCTGTTATGCCTGTCTTTAAATTTTATATAGACTAAGATTTCATCATCATAACCCATAACTTTTCCTCTGGCAACAAGAGGGTTCAATCTACGCTGAATGAAAATTACCTACATAACATTAAAAAATCAGCTTCAACAGCAACAAGCAGTGATAACTCAAAAACTACACGCCAGATGTCGCTCAAAATTTACACGGGGTACAGGACAAGCAGCAACTTTCGAATTAAACAAGAATCAACAAAATCTGTTCTCCCAATAGAAAGTTCTGAGTTCTAACAAACATAAAAACAGTTGAATTGAGAACCTCCTCTTTTTTGATGTCGATTAAAATACAGTCGAATTGAGAACCTCCTCCTTTTTTTGAAGTCCGTTATTTGTATAACGTTTCTCGTACGTACCTCGTTCCAGTAGGATCGTTGTTATCCATGTAGTATCCTGGCTTACAGCGGCATACGTTGACCCCTATGCAAATACCATTGATACAGGGCTCGGAGCATATCTCTTCGGTTAGACCAGATTGAGAATTTACTTGGACTTGGACCCCAGGATACAAAGGGTTGGAAGGATTATTATGGTCTTGGTACCCAGGGTATAAAGGATTAGATGAATTCGGTTGACCTGAGCTATCGGGGTATCCAGGGTAAGATGGATTTGGTTGGAGTTGGTTACCGTAATATCCTGAAGGTGAGTTTGGATTAACCTGGTTTCCGGGATACCCAGGATTATTGGGTTGTTGGCCATGAGTCCCACTTGGATTTGGTTGAGGTTGGTTTCCAGGATATCCAGGATAGGAAGGATTTGGTTGAACCTGGTTTCCAGGATATCCAGGATAGTAAGGGCTGGGTTGGGCCTGGTTCCCAGGATATCCAGGATATGAAGGATTTGGTTGGTTTTGGTTCCCAGGAGATCCAGGACTATTTGGATTTGGTTGTCTTTGGTTTCCAGGGTATCCAGGATTAGATGGATTATGGATTTGGTTACCGGGATAAAGTGGATAATTAGGGATCACCGAAATATGGGTTGCAGGAGTTGTGGAAGTAGTTGTCGTTACAGGGGGATCACAAACATTTGGCGCCACACAACGGCTGGTTGGTCCACATCCCCTGAAACCAATAAATAGTAATTATACTCTGGCCGCGCTAACTATGCATTCCTGACACATGTCAATTCGTCATGACTAGTGATGTACAATAAATAACATTATGCGTTGTAACAAATAACAATAACAACATGCATTCATTATGCATAATATTTATTAAATTTATATGTTGTTATTTTTATAGGAATTATGTTTCAATATATTCAATAATAATATTCGTTATGTACTTAAATAAAATTTTAAGGAATCAATTAATTGAATTTAATCATAATTTCTGAATGTAATCAAGAGAAAAAAATTAAAATGTTTTATTTATTTATTTTATTTTCATTTGATTCACCTGAGTGATATTATAACACAAATTTTCCTAAGCTATGTTTGGGCGTACCTTTATTATAATAATATTATTAACTTTATTGAATACTTAGTACATTATATAATATATTATAAAATTATAACGTTTTATTTTATATTTTACCGACATTGTATTAAGATTACAAAAATATTCCATTACAATATTGCCTTGTTATTATGTCACATCACTACAAAAACAAAAAGTTGATATGACATGGATATAACCTTGAACGAGCGCCGTTTGACATGGTTTTCTTTTAAAAGGTATTGTTTTTATATTTGTTATTTATGTAATTGTAATAATTTTAGCCCAAGATTAATACAATTATTGTAAGTTGGCATAATTATTCGATTTAATGTTTGATTTTAATGTTATCACTCGTTAATAAGGCAATTAAAAGATATTAAAAAATTGTCAATTAATTGTACGCCAGTTCAAAGTTACATCGCCCAGTCAAATGACAGACTTCAGGAACGCATAGTTAGCGCGGCCTCACTATAGTTGAGTAATTTATTGTGCGAAATATCTTTTTCGTCAAGACAAACAAGTTTTTTTAGTAAAATTTAAATACTTATATCTATTTATCTTCATAACTAATTTGAATTAGGAACTACAATAGTACATTATGATACAAGTGCGCGAAGTTGGTCATTACAGTCGAGGCGGTATTGAGCCCGAGCCGCAAGGCGAGGGCTGTAATAGAGCCAAGACTGTAATGAACAAAGCACACGCGTATCATACGACGTTTTTCAACACACTTGCGAGGAAAAAAACAATTAGGTATCGACATTTTTCAGTCACAAATCAGCAAATTATAAACGAACAAATGTTTGCACAAAATGGCGCGGATTATTTTTTCGCGCGCCGTATCTTTGGTTGAATAACTATGCGCGCGCAGGTTAAGTGCAGAGGCACCGAACATTCAGCCACAATATATTAAACTAAATAATTATGTATTTCTAATAAGAATTTACGGTAATTAATGATTTAAAATATTGTATTTTTTAAATGCTTTAATAGATAATTAGATGAAGTATAATCTTATCTTATCAGATTTTGACTAAGTACAACAAGTTTATTTATTTACAAAATAACAAATCTTTTGGTAACAACCTCTTTACGGATATTAAAAAAAAAGTGGAATAAGAAAAACACTAGTGCGGCAATGAAAAGTAAAACGCACTAGTGTGTAATAAACCGCATTCCGGGCGTAAGACTAAAGAAAAAATAGCAACTTTACGAGCAAGTGTGTTGAAAAATAAAATAAACCAAATGAAACACGGCATTCATTCCTTGCTTGCTTACATCACCAGCCTTTAGGGATTCCGTATTGATATACATAGAACTTACGGATTGCACTGAGGTACGCATGTTCCGGGTTGCTCATTGATGTAGCCTGGATTACAACGGCAGGTGTTTGGGCCGACGCAATCGCCATTCCTACATTGATCGCACGTCGGTTTGCACCCCTCAGGGGACTTCACGAACCCAGGAAGACAGCGACAGTCATTCGGCGCCACGCACTCTCCGTTGGTGCAACGGTCACAAACAGGCTTGCATGATCCTTCTGCCGTTGATTGGTAACCGGGTTTACAGTCACATTTGTTTGGTTCTGTACAGTTTCCTGAGGAAATTTTAAATATTTTAGTAATAGAGTGGGTAATGAGGCTTTGGTATGAGGTTGTGCTATGGTCCCATTTGGGAATATTGGTTTAAATAAAATTTTATGAACAAAAGGAACTGTTATCTATATCTATCTGTATCGATCTCCTGTACGCACCATTTTTGCAAAAAGCTTACGTGATTGCGTTTTTAGAAAACAATGATGACTTGGATCGGGAAAGACAAATCCTCTTGATCATAATATTACTCCTATAAGATTAGATGCTGTGCAGTATCAAAAAAAAAAAACAATTCGATGCTATGCGATGCTAACATTAAAAATTTTAAACCTACCGTTTACTTTTATGAAAATATAGCTACAGGAGATTTTAGTGAATAATGCCCTATAACTTACCTAATCCTCCACAGTTCTCTTTGCAAGATGGAATACAGAACTGGCTCTCAGAGTTTAAGGTGTATCCCGGTTCACAGATGCATTCTCCACCAGCGCACTTCCCATTTTGACACCCGATAGGACAGGTCGGCACACAGACACCAGCTAAGTTCTTCACATGGTCAGGGAAACAGGAGCAAGTCTCTGGTGCAGTGCAAAGAGCATTCACACACTCCTGGGAGCAGACTGGGTCGCAGATCCTGAAGTTGTAGATATTTCTCACGTATCCCTTGCAACATGTTCTGATGCGACTGAGGTCAGGGCGAGACTGTAAAGGTAAATGGTAAGACGATCATATCTCGAAGGAGGATTTCCAGTAACTTTGTCAGAATTTAGTAGCGAGGTATTTATGATCTTCATTCATGGGCGTACGCAGCTCTTGATTAGGGAGAGGAGAGGGGGGGTCAAATCGAATTTGCGCAGCTGCCCCCAGCCCTTACCTGCCCATGTCTCCACCTGAGAAGTATTAGCGTAAAAAAAAGGTAAAAATCTCACCCCATTTCCAGCAGGAACGTGTGCTGGATCGCGAGCTAATTGTGCTGTGCTGTAATCATATTGTAAAAAACAATTTTAAGTTTTATTCGATGCACGGGACTCGGACTAACGTAAATCCTAAGTAAGGTAAGTAAGTACTTAGTACCCTCGAATTTGACCTATCCATTCTATTTCATTTCACAGTTTTTTTATGGAAATAATAATATGCAAGGACAAGAAGTAATAAATACTTACGGAACTTCTATATAACAGACGCCCACTTCGTAGTTCCTTGTGTTGGTGGTGTTCTGGCCGACAAACCCAAACTGATGTTGGCTGGTATTCTGCGACAAGTTGTAGCCGTGTTGGGACATGTTTTGTCGCATGTTGTAACCTTGGCCGTAAAATCTGGAAGAACACAATTGCACGTGAAATTTTATGGGAGTCACTTCATCTGATATAGTTATAGAAATACAGAATAGAGCGGAAAAGCCAGGCTTTAAACTGATACTCGATTAGAAAGAGAAAGATGAAAGCCGTACCAAGTCGAATTAATTTGATTGTAGGTACAGTTTGACGATCTTTTCTTTCTTTCCAACCGTTGACCGTTTCCACTTATAGGTAAGCAGTCGTATGGCTCATCTACTCTAGTGTACAGACCTATATTTTTATGGATAGTACGCTGCGTTATGCGCGAAATACATTACATTGTTTAAATGAGCCAGTTTCAGGTTATGATGATAATGATGTTTTAAAAATGGAATTATATCGAACAAGAGTCCTTACTTACCGATCATAGTTGACAGATGGATTGTACTGCCACCCACCGCCTCCGCCCTTGACTGACTTCACGAACTGCCCATCATTTCTGTCCGTCAGCGCACACCCTACCAAAGCGCTCAGCAAAAGCGCGAGATACATCGTTGTAATTCTGAAAAACGAGGTTGAGATATTACTTACTTTACAACCATTCGTAAATAAACGCTTAAGTTACGCCCAAAGCTCTTTTAATTCGGCAGGCAAATGCAGATAACAAATTTTGTAATTTGGGTTAAATTAGGGTCTTAATTAATTAATTAATAGGTATAGGTTTATTTCTTACTAATGAAACTATGAATATTATTAATCTTTTTTGTAAATAAATTATAAGTAACGTTTGAAACTTTGTTTAAGGGTTCCTCTTGCAGTGGAGCATAAATAAATACTTTTTAAATCTTCACGTTAAAGGGGCACTTTTGTTTTGTAGGGAGTTGTTTACACCCTTGATAAAATTTTTAGGACTATGGTATAAGTAAGTGTACCTACATCATGTAATATGAAAAAAATAATAATAAAGTGAGAAGTAAAATTTAAGATATGCAATGAAAAGGTTTACGATAATTTACTTAGGTACATATTATAATATTACTTACTTACCCAATAGATATTCTGATAATATAAAGTACCTATAGTATATACTTATTATTAGAACCTATTTTATTTACTTGTATATAAATTTTAAAAAATATTTCTATTGTAACGCACTTATGTACCTGACTACATGGTTCTAAAAGTTGACTGCTAAAAACTGTACAAGGTAAATCCTACTTATAATCTTGATCAAAACATTGTACCTACATGTTCGTCGTACATATGATTCGAATGACATAATCAAAACTTACTCAAGTTCTATATTTGTGCTGCTATGACTGGGCACCCACTAACACACTCCGAGCGACACTGACTTCATAATATTGTGTGTATAGTTTGTATTACGGGTAAGTACCTCTACTTTGATTTGATAGGTTTATATGGGGATCCGTATATAAAATGATTCAGTATTCTTAGTCAGTGGTTTTGCATGTGACATTATTACACTTAGTTACTTCATTTTTACCCAGGGCAGGTAGGTACCAACGTGAATTTCGAGATTATTTGAATTACGTCATTTTATGTAGAGTTGATTCTGTGCGGCCCTTGTCATTGTTTATTACACCTGGGCATAAATGTATGACCCCCCCCCCCCTTAACTGGTGTGAAGTCACATTATTTATAATTTCAAAAGTTTCGCGTTGAAGTTCATGTTTAAATCGCGCTCTAAAAAGCGATCACAATGTTCAAAATGACTAATTTCTATAGAAAAAGGAAAGTTTTTAACGTTTTGCTCGCTTAGATAACCGGGCCCTTAGAGTCGTATTATTGGAGATGACTTGTGATATTTCATCATCATCTCAATTCATCATGTCCCACTATTGAGCACGGGTCTCTTCTCAGAATGAGAAGGTTAAGTGCGGATAGGCGGACTTCACATACCTTTGAGTTTTGTGAACTCTCCTATGTCATGTTTTCCTTCTGTTTGTAGTGGCATTTAAATGCTTTAAGGTGCTCCCTTACTGCGAGCATTCGCGGACAATGTGACATTATAGATTTGATTTTGAGCATTATATTACAATACCTACTACCTCCCTAACTGATGGTTTGAATTTAGAGTATTCTATACTAAATATTACATTACACGCGAATGCTCGTCAGTCAGGGAGGTAGTCGAATATAAGTATATTGTTACGTATAACACGCAAATGCTCCCTGTAAGGGAGCACCTTTTAACGCAGATAACTCCGAAGTCAGAGGTGCGTGCCCTGGGATTCGAACCTGGAACCTTTGAATAGGAGGCTGAATTCTTAACAGCTACGCTATCGCCGCTTGTGATATTTATTGATCATTAAATCATTATTAACAGGAGACGTACCGGCCCGAAGCTTATCCCTTCTTAACATAATGACGTAATTTATTAATAGCCCCATACTTATCTACTTTATAAGGAAGCTCATGTCAATTAAATGTAGATGACACGCATTACTCTTTGACATGGATAATATTAATACTCGTGTCACGTGACTGTATCCGCATTGCGACCGCTTGAGGAAATATTCTTTTGAGACTACTTATGTGCTTTGGAGGAAATTAAAATAAATGCTTATTTAAAAATGTGTCTGTATGCAGCGCCATCTGGCGGGTAGTTTTTGGTGTTATGCTAGTGTTTGGTGTTAAATATTTTAATGTGTTCACTAAGAAAAATATAACACAGTACCTAACTAATTACTTACTTTATTGTACATCAAAAGTACCCATAAGTAAAATATAAAAGTAAACATGTACATCGGAAGGATTAAAAATAAGCGGTAGTATTCCTAAAAGAAATCTCTTCCAGTAGGTATGATCTACCGAAAAAAAAGTTGGCATTAAAATAAGGATAGATTACTGATATATTATTCGTAGAATTTTCCTGTGACTTACAGACCCCTAATTCCGGCCAAGTGACTGTCATCGTTCGTCGGAAACGATGAGATAATGCAATCTTATTTTGCATTAATAATTCCGATATTATTATTTGTATCATGTACAAACTCATAACAAAATTAGTGTTGTTATGTACCTAAGGTTATTTTTGTCTGCATTTCTTCCAATACTTACAATCTATATTAACTTAGGTAGGTACTTATTTTACTATCAGGAGATCCCGCAGGATGGTTCGCGATCCCGTAGGGGCTTATAAATTAAATCTTAGAGGTCTTCGATAAATTTTCCATTCATTGACTAGCCATTAATTAATTATTAGATACGTCCACTGGGTACCTACTTACTAACCTGGTAGTGGTTTGGTTTTACCTAAGTCTGGTATCATACACCTGGTATCATCAACCTAATCGCATCGAATTATAGTTTCTACTTTGAGTTTTGTTCTTCAAACTTTTGCTTCAGATACCTACCAAAAGTTTTGCAGTTAATTTAAGATAGATAATGTTATAGAAACTGTTGAAGAGATAGATAGATAGATAAACTCTTTATTTGTACACCAGAAATAATCACATACAGCGAAATTAAAATACAAATATGTGTATACAAAAAAGGCGGCCTTATCGCTAAGCAGCGATCTCTTCCAGACAACCTTACGTACAGGAGAAAATTGGGTACAAAAAGAAAAATGGGCTAGTGGTGACAAAAGGAAATATGTAATTGTTTTTTTTTTTTGTTTTTGTGATAATGAAAATGTGGTATAGTGAAGGGATAAGGAATAAATATAGTTAGATGGTGTTTTGTAAGTAGTGATCTTAACATAAGAGGTAAGAGGTGGTTCATGCAAAAATGGCGCGCGTAAAGCTCAATGTTTGAACAAATTAAGCAGGAAAAAGGTGCAAGAAATTGTTTAGACTTTAGAGTAACATCTGATAACGTTCGATATGGAAATCGTATTTCAAAAATTCCGTATGTACAGTCCAAGTTATAGTCCGATTTTCTCGATCTTTTTTCCATGTACACATCTCTTCTTTAGTGAACTTTCTTCTGAGGAACTTCTTTCTTGGAGTGCTATGAGCTTATCACATGAGGCTCTTAATTAAAAAGGGTGTAAAAAGAGTTCTTCTTCAAGGCCGGCGTTGCACTGGTGACCCCCGTGTGGTTGCTCGTGTCCATAGGCGACCATGACCACTTATCATTTAGGTGGCTCAGTTTCTTTTATTTTTGCCCTATCCTTCCTTAATATTATAAATGCGAAAGTTTGTAAGGATGTATGTGTGTGTGTGTGTGTGTGTGTGTGTGTGTGTTTGTTGCTCTTTCACGCAAAAACTACTGAACGGATTTTCATGAAACTTTGCAGTAATATAGCTTAGACATCGGAATAACATAATTTGTTAAAATTTATAGAGATTTTTGAAGGGACTGGTTTCCCGAAGCGAAGCGAGGGCAGATTTACTAGTAGACCATAAAAAGAAGACTATTCGCTCCTTACGTTATTGCATAGTAGGTAGAATTGTGCAAAAATGCTAATTTTATAATTACCTACCTAATTACCCAAATAAAATGTATTTTGTATGCATTATCAATAGGAAGTCGTCAGATAATAGTTATTCTATGAACATTTATATACTAAAGGGGTATAAAATTTATAAAACCCACGCTTGACCTTTGCTTATCTATCCCGCTTCCATGAAACTTATAATAAGTGTCAACATAATTAATAGATTAAGTAAACAGAAAATATTACGATTATTTACAATGGAAATGCCTGACAACATTACGTACCTAAACTAATTAAGCAAGTAGATGTAGTTTTGAAAAATGTTTCATTCAACACTCATGTCGAAAATCAGAAGAATACCAAATTGATCGCGTAATTTGGGTACTATTTACTACTTAGTTATTTATAAAGACAGCTCTATTGCTCTGTAAATAAATCTGAATGAGAATAAAAAAATGGGTTGAAATGAAATCACAATTTTCCAAAATTTCGTGTTTGTGTATGGAAACATTATTAGGAACAACATCCAACTTAATTTGGATACTTAAGTAGGTTAGTAACTAGGTATATACCTACGTTACATCAATTTCATCTTTTTTTGAAGCTCATCAGCCTTCCACTCTGCTAGTCGGGACCCCACCTGGTAGGTGTGAAGTTACAAAAATTATAACCTTGACTTCATCCCTTGGTTTATTGCCCGTGTTATTACCAGTATCACTATCAGTAGTAGAAATATCGGTAATTTTTTCCCGTTGTTATCTACTACTGCAGTGGTGAGTTGTAAGAACAGAAATACTTACTTACCTAGTTACAACCTAGGGAATGCAATCCCGACTCGAGATCGTAAAGTCGAGATCCCTCGGGATTAGAAATATAAATCCCGCGGGATCCCGGAATATTCGGGATCTAGTAATACTGGTAGTAACACGGGCAATAAACAATCGTATAAAATAAGTAACCTTAGGTCACCATGACGTTATTAGTCACCCTACCATTATTTTAACTTGATATTATTGTATTTAGTAGTAAGCTCATAATGACCGGAGTCCATTGAGATACTACCTATGTACTAATGTAAGTACTAAAGTACCTCAATGTCGGAGTCTAATATTGTGATGACTCTAATTTTTACCTAGGGGTTTTAAAATGTCAGAAAGCAGGGACAGCCAGTTAAGTACATACATAGGTAGGGTAGGTACTGATTTGTTTTATTTAAAAATAAATTACAAAAAGAGCATAATCGAAGATCAGTTTTATTTTTTAACGCATTATTTTACTATCATATACATATTATCGTCCATCTCACTCAATACACTATTTTTTCTTTGGTATAAATTAACAAATACATTGAATTTCATAAACTACACAAATAATGTAACAGCGCCATCTATCAACATCTTTCAACTCTAAGTTCCTGTGCTTATTTATTATTATTGCGGTCATAATTCTGTTACAGCTTCCCCGTTCAAATTCAACACTTCAATAGCATGTTCTGACGGTGGTCTCCAGCAAGGAATTTCAGCATATAATGGTTCTGATGTAGTATTGTCTATAACATCGAGTTTGGCTTCGCGTTTCAAAGTTTCTATCGTGTAATCGGTGACGGATAGAGCTCGTTCACCATGTAGTTCTTCGGTACACGCCATAGATGGTGTTACTGAGCAACGCGTTGATAATGTTCCACAATCATAATTTCTTTGCGGCAAATGATCGTAATGGCATTCCAATATACCTGAAAAATTAAAATAAATATATCGATAAATAATTAATTATAATACATTTAATATTTATAGAAGTTTTCGAAAGAAGCCGAAACAGTAATACTTAAAATACCTCGAAAATTTTCCAGCATTATCGGCGAAATTGTTTGCACAACGACAGGTCTCATAAATTGTTTCAAGTTTCTGTCCAACGTTGATATTGGTTGATAGTGGCATTTTTCTGAAGTTGGGGGATCTAAAAAGTAAAAAAAAGTTTAAAACTTATTTGGCCCATGAGGGGATCGAACCCGCGACCTTCGCGTTATTAGCACGACGCTCTAACCAACTGAGCTAATGGGCCGATGTTTTGCGGGTTAAAATTATACTTAACGACCATTTTATAAATAAAGAACTAAAAATAAAACTTCTAACAATAAAATGCGCGAAATTGGTGCCAACTCTCCTACCATTATTAAATATCATTAATTCGGTTCTAATTTGAATAAACATGAGCTTTGGATCCAACCAATTTCAAAAGGAAGATTTACAATAAAACAAAGTTAATAAAATTCAATGAAAAAGTTATCAATAAAGAATTTAAGTATTTATTTATATTCCGCTAACGTATTCATTCGATACCACAAGGCGCAAAGTAGAGATATATACAAAAACTATTGTAGGTAGTAAACAAAACTATCGAAACCACTAAAAGTAGGTACTTATATAGGTAAATGTTATATCAATTATGATTACCTGGCAATGGCGTGTGGAAGATACTTCTAACATAAGGCGGTGGAACATCATTGTTATCTATCATTACTTGCATCCGAATATCATTTATTTTCCTCACATCTTCATATCTCGGTCTCTTACATCTTTCGACCATCACTATAATAACAGCTACAGTGATAACTGCCATCATCACTCCTCCTGCGATACTTATTACGGATATGAGGTCTACTGATGAATGGTCACGTCCCTTGTCGTTCATTACTGCAGTGATATGCTCCGGTTCTGTCAAAATATGAAAAGTTTCATCCTCTAACGGTCCTGCTGTTGTTATAACGTTAGGTTTAGTGTTAGACGCTTTAGTTGCATTCTTTTTAGTATCATTAGACTTCTGTGATTGAGTAACAGCCAAAAGCTTAGTTGTTTTTATTATATCCTTCAGTTTGGGAGTGACTGGTTCAGGATTGAGTGAAAAATTTCTCGGTTCTTTGCCATGGTAATTTTTAATGGCGTTTGTAGTAAAAAGCACGATTTTACTTCTTACAGTGGTAGTAGATAAAGGAGGAGTAGTGCCTGTTTCGTACGAGGTGCTTCGTCCTGAAGTAGTTTGACGGTTAGATGAGATGGTTTTAGAGGGTCTAGGAGTTGTTCCGTATGTTTTCAATCCTTGAGTAGTTCGATTGTTAGTTATAGAAGAAGTAGTTGTTAAAATGTTAGAAGAATTCAGTTCCTTGTTAGCCGAAATTACGGTGCTCGGCATGCTATTAGTTATTTTACTCGCAGAAGAGAACTTGGTTGTATTTGAAGAAGTCTCTTTAAGTTTTGAGATAATAGTTTTTGTAATATTTTTATGCGGAAGAGGAGCTACGGTCGTAGACGTGGTCATATTCTTCGATAGTAGTAGCGTAGATAAAATTCTTATTGTGTATGGCATTGCAGTTGACATCTGTTGGGTTGTTAATTTTTTCGTAACACCACTTTCTGTCTTATTGGTGACGATCTGGTGCTGTTGGGAAGATACATTGTTCTTTTGAGACATGTATGACGCAGTAGTTAGCGCAATCTTTTTAAACGTAACGTACGATACAGATGTTGGTATGATAGAGACAATTATGGTTCTTGGTGTTGTAAATTCTGTTATTTCTTCGTTTTTAGTAGTGTTTCTATATCTGTTATAGGATTGTTCAACATTGGTTTTAATTTTAGTTTCAATAAAAGTAGATTCACCTCTCTGTGTAGGCCGTATCCAAATTTCTTTAGGTTTCGTTTTGGTGGTTGATACTTTCGCAGTTGTTTCCGGTTTCTTTGGTGATTCAGTCTTCGTAATGGTTTCCTTAACCGTAAGTTTAATTAATGAAGTAGTTGCCATGGTAGTAGTGGTAGATGGTATAATGGTTGATGTTATATTTGGAAAGGCAATTGTTGATTTTTTAATTTCGATGGTAGTGCTTACATTCACATCTTTATATCCTGCATCACTCGAAATTTCGACTGGTGTTTCAGTTCTGTTGTAGTTGGAATTTATCGCAAAAGTTATGGGTACTTTCATCATTTCATTTTTTTGCACAGCCCAATCTGTTGTTATGGAAATGTTGTTATATTTTTTAGTAGACATCGTGGGCAAAGTTGTTGTTATCACTTTAGTCGTTCTAAAAGTGCTTGATGTGGTGGGTGAATTAGTTGTTGGAGGTAAAGTTGTCGGCGGAATTGTGCTGGGTACGACGATTTCAGTGACTGTTGTCATGGTCGTTGGTTCAGTTGCCTTAGTTGTAGTCTGAATTAATGTTTTAGTAGCAGGTTTTGCGGTTGTTAGTATTTCTTCCATCTTGGTGGTCGTAGATGGAGTAGAAGGCATGCTGATCAAACAACTGCAAAATAGATAAAAGTTCGAAGTTAATAAACTATTGATGTGTTGTATGTAACATTTGATCTGTTCTAAAGATTTAAAAGTTTTCATACAAAAATTTAAGAAGAAGCAGTAAAAAGACGTTTTAGACGTTTACAAAATAGATTTAGTGAATGAGACACGTAGCAACGCCTACGGATTTATAGAACATGATGAAGATGGTTTAAGAAAGCAATTTAGATGTGGCAATTATCTGGCACTGAACGTATTCTCGACATTTTCTGAATATATATTATGTAAGTAACTTTAGAATATATATTATTATATTTATATGTTAATTCCAAAATCCAGATCTATCTTTAAGTAATCGTTGTGGCTATGGTTGTATGGTAATTATTGAGTCCATCTCTTACAGGGTAAATGAGAATGAGAAGGATGAGTTTGCATTTAAGAATTAGAATTAATTACGAAGGCACCCACCTCTCACCTTGCCATCCATCTTCGCACTGGCACTCGCCAGTGATGGGGGAGCAAGTCCCATGCTCGCAGCTGGGACACTTGTGAACACAGTTCGGACCCCACTTGTTAGGGGGACAGTCTGGAAAAATGGCCAGTTAGTGTCTGATATTGTGTGACTCGTACAGTCAGCATTAAAAGCAAATAGTGGCGCTCTCGGATTTTGTTTCGGCAAACTAGGGTTTGGAGACACGACTGGAGCCGTTTCTCCCGATTGGTGGTTTAGCTGTACTTATAATCAATATTTTAGGTATTGTCATTATAAGGCACCTAATACCTATCTTTCTTCGAACCTTGCTAGAGTAGTTTAACTTTTGCTTGAGTCATCCGCCAAAAGGTTCGTGGCAATGAAAGTGGCAATACAAAACAATATTAACTTAGTAAATGTTTAGCTTGCAAGTTTTAGAATTTAGAATCTTAAATTATTCAATAAAAAAATGATAGGATTGTCACGACTTCGGTCAACGCATCTAAACGGAATATAATATCAACAATGAATAGAGTTTTATAACAGTTGTGCCTGATGTTACCCTCAGAGCAACCGTGGCCAGTCTTCCCCAGGGGACAGATGGGCACACAGGATACGTCCTTCATCTTGTATCCTGGGCAGCAGACCGCCACCTCCGCTGTGCGTTCCTCCGTCTGAAGATGACAAAAAAGAAACAAGATTATATAAACAACTAAGAAAAAAAATCATGAAAGATATTTTAATATTTTACTTTTTAAATTTCTTAATTATAAATTGTTTTTTTAATAACGCGCAAATAACACCAAATTAATAAAAAAAGGATCCATGTTTCCTGTTTTTATCGGTTACATTACAAAAAAGAAACTATCCCTTAACCCCTGTAAAGCAATGAAGAAGGCGTCCGTTTCTGGTAAAATAAATAACAGAAAACCGTCCTTATCCAGCGTTTACCAGTGTCAACAGGCCACGTCTTCTTTGCTTATCCTTCTAGATTGATTGTAAGGATAGTTTGTAAGATATCTTACCTCCAATCGAGTGAGGTCTCGCATCTCGGTGTTCCATTTGGAGCATCTCGGGGGCATGGAGAAGCACCACTCGTACGTCCGTATGGACATCGGCGCCCGGTACTTGACACGTTTGGTTATATTGTATCTGAAACAGATCAAACATATCATTAGGATACCGTACGGTAGGTAAGCCAAATTGATAATCGGATTTTGTTGACTGATGGTCAGAATTAAATCCCATAAGGTTCAGAGTATCCGTCATTATTAGAGAGTATTAAAATGTCAATGGCCATCGCGATTATGTTTAGTTCCCATAGAAATTAAATGCATTAATAATCATAACGCAAATGTAGCTAATGGATATTTTTAAAGAATTAAGTAACCCGTAGTTGGACTTGGACATAACACTAACATTAACGCTAAGGCAGATGTAGCAGTAGCATTACACAGATTACACTCCGTTCACGTTCAATCTGGAATTTGCTGTAATTGCATGGCACGCAAATGTCAGCTTTCCACCTATGCGATTAAGACATTTAAAATTGATGGCGATAGCTAAAAATGCGCTAAGTAAATATTGCTTACAAGCTAAACTGTACTTTGAGCTGAGGTATAGTTTACTTATAGGTACTTACTTCTGTTTGACCATGCACACGTTGGGCCCATTCAGGCTGGCCACGGCACAGGCCAGCACAACCAAAGCCGTCGCGATGCACCATATTCGCGTCTCCACTCTCCTCTCTGTTGGCACCACCATTTTCACTTCAGTTCTTCCGATCCATCTTGCTACATCCTCCGACTTCTTATCGTCATGTTATCTGAAAGTTAGTTGTATCAAGCGTTAGTTTGTAGAACCTTATTATTACAAATTAAAGATGGAAGATTATCTACTCTGCAACCCCCAACCGGTGGAGGTGTGTATGTGGGTGTATATTTTCTTTGTTTTGTAGCATGTTTCTTTGTAAGCGGGAGCTGTGCTCTTTGCATGAAAGTATACACAATTATGTTTTTTACCGCTTACTTACTGGTCAAATGGGGATCAACATTTCACACACCTTTGATAACATTATGGAGAATTCTAAGTGCATGCAGTTTTCTTACCATGTTTTCCTTCGCTAGTAATAATTAAATAAAAAAAAATAGAGGTGCCTACTGATGTTCTAACGCAGAACGCACTCCGCTACCGCTGTGCGATTAAAAAACAAAACATTTTATTCTTTAACTCGACTCGACCCGAATAGTCCACAGGGCGTTAGTTAATAAGAGCCAGTAATGCTGAATTACGCAAAGCACTATCACACGGCTGCTACTTGACAATTAACTGTGATGTCCCGTTTACCAAGCTCCCCATCCTGTCGAGTTAGTTGACCCCTCCTCGCGTGAGAGTGCGCCTGCTTGTTGAGTTCGCTCCAATATTTGGGATAAGGACCAATGTCATTTGATATATAAGTAATACTAGATCACCTCAGCCGTGACCAGGGAATAGGTAATAAAACCAAAAATGTAGCATTTGACTCGTGCCTACTAACTGTAAAATTAATGATAACTAATTGTCAAAGAAATAACTGACTTCAACATCAATGGTATGGTAACTCAAAAACTACTCGCTCCCTAATTATATGAGACCACAAGACATGGACTACGCTTCGAATAAAAAAAGAATCAGAATCGGTTCACCCATTAAAAGTTATGAGGTAACACGCAAAAAAAATACAGTAGAGTGGAGACAGTGGAGAGTTGAGAACCTCCTGTTTTATGAAGTCGTTTAAAAATCGAATCTAACTGGCCGGCCACAATGTTCTAGTAAAATTCAGAAAGGCTTCAAGTGACATCATGCCACGCGACATAATTATGAGAGGGATCCGCTCGAGAACTTTTAAATAGCCTCTTCAAACACACTTCCCTATTTATAACTTTGCTTCGCTGATGTCCAGTTAAGTAGAGTATGTACTTACTACAGTGCCTGGATATTCGTCGTATCATCATCACAATCTGTATCTGTCCCAGTGGGCACGGGTATCTTCTCAGAATGAGAAGGTTAAGGCCATAGTCCACCATGCTGGCCAATTGCGGGTTAATTTAGAATATATAGATAAAGAATTCAAAGACAGCATAAAAATAATCAAATACCTATTTTTGTTTTTTCTTTGTTCTTGAACTCTTTAAATTCCAACTGCTGTTTTATTTTAGTTCTTTACTAAAATACATCAATTAAAATCCGAGATGCCTCTTCGTCACCTTTAATAAAAAACAGACGAACTCTGAATAGCTTTTCATAGAACAGCGAAGGTAAGTTTCCTTGTAGATAATCATAGGTAAGTGTCGACAAGGCTGCACAAAGGCTGCACACGTTTTGTAGCTCTGTGATTGTCAGCGTTTTCAGGAAGAACACGAGCGACTGAGATAGGGGTGAGGATAATACTACGGCTTTAATTATAGTTACCTATGTATATTATAGCTAAGAAGGTATGTCAATGTTGTGTTTTCTTCATATAAGAGGGTGAAATGAAACAGCTAATATTTTAGCGTGCTTATCTTACGTGGTAGTGGTTTTGTCTCCGAACCTAGTGGTGCCAGATGTGATGCTCGGCTGGGGAAGTTTTTTTTTTATGGAATTAAGATAGCAAACGAGCATGCAGCACCACCTTCCGCTGCCGCCCATGACAACTGTGACCGACCAAGAACTAGACTCAATGAGTCTCGTTCTAATTCGGTCACAGATGCGTTGCTACCCCTGAGGACTGAGATGGTCGCCTCTAAAAAAGTGTAACCGGCTCCACACTTTCCTATCCGGAACACAATTGTTCTTAAAACAATTATTACAAGGTAGGAATGGTACTAAGTACCGTGGCGGGCGGTGGTACTTCCCCGGGTGAGCTCTAGGCCCTACCACCTGGGCCTACCACCTACCACCACATTTATGGGATGGCTAGATGTTTTTTCTCGGGTCGTGGATGTGAGGTACGTGTTATTATTTTGTTAAATAGAAGTAATTTGTGCTTCAATTTGGACAGAATCTTCAAACTTCTTAATAAGCAAACTAAACAACATTCTAAAATTTAACACCATGTGCTAATCGGACTAACCATCCTAGTCCGTAATTTGAGTTTTGTTCTGTGTCGTCGTCATGGGCGACAGCTGCCGGGTGATGTAAATTTAAATTAATATTTAAATTAATTTCTCATTGGCGAAGGTGCAAAGTAAAACATTACAGGTCAATGAGTGCTGATATTCGTAGTTAGTTCAATGAGGGTAACCGCGTGTGAATTTTCCGCTAGAGGCGCTAGTGAGAAGGGAGGTCTGTCTGTCACTTTTCACTTGTCTGAATGGTCTGAATTTCATTTGTCACTGTTTATGTATGGGCGGGCTTTGACAGCATGACCGCCCTCTGCAGTGGCGCCAACTGGTGAGCACAAAAACGGTTACCCTCATTGATTTAACCTGAAGAAACCCTTTTAAAGGCTTATTGTATGAACTATTGTATTGATTGGTACCATTACTTAATTATTAATCGCCAACCTAATCTATTTTGTTTGTAAAATGCATTGAAACCAGAATTCTGTAAATAATTTGGTCACCCATATTTTAAGTACTTATACTTACTTATTACTTATTTGATAATTTTGCACTATTTTGAATTTCTTTGTTTCAAGTTAAGAACATAATATCCAATTGCGCAATAACAGCTAATTTCCAAGTTACATTTAATTTTAATTAATTGAAAATATGTTTTATTGTTTAGAGGGAAGAGTTTATATTGTCGTTAACGGGAGCCGTACAAGTTTCGCATGCGCTCGCGCATCAATTGTGGCGGCGGATGTGTTGGCGAGTTTTATCAATCGTCGACCTCTTTTGTATTGTCGATGGCATCGCGGTACGAATTACGATCCACTAGATAAATAGGAATGTCCCGTTTGCTTCGGGATTGCCGGGTGTGAGCTACCCAGTGGGCAATAACCTTTAAATTGTACCTATACAATGTCATGTCATCGTTCCATCAAGAAATTGAATTTATTCGTTTCTCAAAAGTTGCAGTTCACTTTGCGTATGTCAAAATTTACGAAAAAATTAACATTAACAATGTACATAACATAGTATTTAAAAATTTACTATGTACGAATACCTAGACTAGATAAACTTAAAGTCAATTACTAATTTAAATTTTGTAAGTAGTCTTATTTGTTTAGCGGTTTTGATACGTTCACGACAAAATGGGTGTTCATAAACATGTTTTACTCTTTCAAACGCTGGCAGAAACGAAAAGAATGCTCTGAACAGCATGAACTTTTCAATATAAAGTTTGTTCCTACAAAGTACTTACACAGCACATACATACTCGTAAAAGGCAGTCTAACAAAACTTCGTTTCTCAAAACGTAGGTTTTGGGCAAGTAACTACCCTCTTACGCCCCCAGGGTAATGTTTGCACTGAACTTGTGTTTCCTTTTGTTTTCGTGCTGAAATAGATTGGGATCTGGGTCAGAGCTTGTGAGCGAGAGCCTGAGTGAAATGCTGCAAGGTCTAAAAAATTTATCCAAGGACACCGTTTGAAAGAAACACGCTTGAAGAGGGATGTTAGAAAATGGAATACAAAATAAGGAGAAACAATAAATCAGCGGTTTAAATATTTTTTCTTTAAAACTGATTAATTGGCTTGGTCCTCGTTTCCTTAAAGTTATACTACATACTATGTATATTGTATTACAAAGGTAAGCTGATTTTTGACCCAGTGATAGATAGGACGATAGCTGAACTTAAAAAAAAATCAGCTATTATCTGATTTTGAAGCGCTTTTGGAAAGTGTGCAAGAGAAGAATCTTGTTTGCAATTTACTAAATTCGTTCGATTTAACAATTACTTAATTAATTTTAGAGAAAAAGTTACTGGCCGGGTTAGCAACTAGCGATACGGCTGTATAGAAAAAACAAATAAAAAACATGCGAATGTTCTTTATTTTGGGTTTTGATAAAAAATACATGATCTTTAAATAATGTTTCAACTCCCCGCCGGCAGAAATCTAGTAGGTAGGTACATCCTAAATCTTAAAGCTATAGCTATTAATAATATTACACGGGATTCTTAGAGGCATTCAGGTATTCTCGTGAAAATATAAACCCTTAACTGAAGCAAGTGTTAAATCATTTCTAATGTGCACATAACTCTGAAAAATTAAAGACGAGCAGGATTCTTATTTCTTTTTTTATTCGCTTAGGAATGTTTATTGCCCATTCAGCAATAAAATCTTGAATATTTCCGGGAAATTATTCAAAGACGTACCTTAAATATTCATGGTTAATTGCAGCATACGCAGGAGATATTTGTCTCCTCACAGTGGAGCCAAAACGAGTTTTATCTAACATACTCCTCTGGTGCTGGTAATTGGATTGTTTTCCATTTCAAGTGTTAGAACTGTTAATGATGTTCAAAAGCTTCCGACATGACTTCATGAAGGTTTTCTAATGGAAACCACCAACACTTTTCAGAAATTAAATTACACTATCGCTTCAACAAAAATCTCTACCGTGAGTATTTAGCAGAATAAGAAAAAAATACTTATCTTTTGACTTCCTTATGTAGGTACTTAATTACGTTAATAATAGCTCTGTAGATTTTGTTTCTGGATAGGATTATTATGAAGGACTTATTTTTAATTATTTTTCATGTGAAATTAGGACTTACATCACCGCTTGCAAGCTTTAAGGGGAATACTCTTGAGTGCGATGGAATCATTATGATCGACTGAATGCATTAAAATCAATAAACGCTAATTCAATCAGCGTTGATTAATCGTTCAATCAACGATCGCTTTAGTTAAAGCTGTAATACTTATTACGTTCATGTAGTAGAAAAAGTTGATTGAAATATATCTTACTTCAGAACATACGTTTTCCGATTTTAACGATCGAAATGAGGCGATAAATCACAGGATTTATGATTTTCTTCCTTTCTGACGCAAGTAATTTACAAGGCAAATGATATTACAAAATCCGTAATAGATATTACAAAATGCCATGTTGTATCCCTTGACGTAAGATAGGTATATCGTTTTGGGTATACATCAAACCTTATTGTAAACTAGCTCATGTCCGCGGCTTTCCTCGACTGGCAGTAGGTATACAGTCCAATCCCGTGGAAATTACGGGATAAAAAGTAGTTTTCCATCACAAATCCCACTAAAATCGATTTAGAACTATATTATAATATATATTACATGGCACTGCCTGCCGGATCATCTCGCAATAAAATAAAGTCTTAACGGGGGATTAATCAAGATATTGACTATACAATCTATACATACATATAAGATTCTATCTTTGTGATACATATCACATATCGTCGTGATTTTGTTAGAAATCCTTTAATTCTTTAATTTTAATATGAAACGAAAATATTCATGAGTAAAATAGCTGCAGGTGTGATCATACCTTAGGGTTGCCAACTATACTGTTAAAAACAGTATTATACTGTTTTTCGCAACATTAAACTTTTTACTGTTAAACAATAAAAAAGTATAAAAAATACTGTATCAAAACGCATCAAAACGCTTGACACTGTGTGACGAAGTGTGTGAAATTAAAAAAAAAATACTAAATTGATAAGTTGTACGAGAAGCTCTACAAATATGTATTTAAAACATTAAATAAATTAAATACTGTTCATTTTCTAAAATACTGCTTATTATTCTTCTCAGACCTAAATATACTTTTTTTCTTGTAAAAAAGTTGGCATATCATACCTGCATGGGTGACCGCTAGTGGAAAAAAAACATTGCACCTTTCGAGGAAGCCACAGCTCCCGATTGTTATCCTTAGAACAGCTTGAGAGATGTTTAACATGTAGGTTTATATCCCTATTATAACAGTGGGGTCTTTCTGAGTCATGTGAATACCCGTCCTTTACTCGTAATAGGTCATTTATGGGTTGAAACCAATTTTGTCAGTACCTACACGATAAGCATTCGGTACTTACGTATAATTTGTTTATTCAGGGACGACGGTTCTAATAACATGTAATACAAATAATGTAGGTTTGTACCATTTGTACCAATTAAATTAACTTTACCTTTGTACGTAAGATACAAAGGTTCAATGAGTCAGTCCTTTGTTAATTTTCTCTTTTGACGAGCAAATGTTAAAATATACTTTGAATTTAGAATGAATCGTTAAGTGTCTTGAATTGAATAAGAAGTTCTTCACTTTTGCCTCACTTTACTTGAATTTCAATTTCTTGTTTTATCTTTATTACATGTATGTCTAACACGTCTGCCTATGTTTTCTTCTCTTCTCTTTGACCAGCAGTCTCTGAGGTTATATATTTTGACTACAGTGAAGTAAGGTGTGTAGAATTAGAAGCGTGGCTTTATACGAAATGTGATAACTTTTTGACTTTGTATGGCATATATTCTCGGCTTGGCAACATTGTTAATGAAAATATATTGGCGAGAACGTAGATTTCTTCGGCTGTTACTGGAAGCCTTAGGTGATTTCTATTAAGGTCATAGCTCATTAGAGCCACCCGGCACCCGACCAGCGCCGCCTCGTCTTTCGGCGTCAACTCACTGTCGACAGGTAGACCAAAGGTGGACCACGCGTTTTCACTTATTATGACTGTTACTTAGTGACTGAAAGTGGAGTTCCGTGCCCAATAGTGGGACAGATGAGGGCAGCTATGATTCTGATGATGACAGATTCAGTTTTGTTACTTTATCCAGAAATTAACATGTCTCAATGAATTGACATTTAACAAGGGCCATAACCCGAACGAAACCCCATCAATTCTATTTTAAATGAATGTTAAAACGATAAAGGCCTATATGTTTTGTCAGCGCAGTTAACCTCAACTAGGTCTGATGGAGGGGCCAAATAACCGTCTTCCGTCCGTCCATTAGCCATATGAATGGCTGTAAAATATATTTTAAAACTATCGTGTTGCTACAAACAGTCTCATGTCATGTTTATATCAAACGGATCTGTCAAATTGATGTAATAGGCGTAACTTGATTCTGTCCGGGTGGTATCTATGCAACATGCATGAATACAATTTCACATTCAGTAGGTATTTTGTTAATGCACGTAATTTCTTGACTCCACCGTTTCGCGAAGAAGAGACGACGAGATGACGATTCGCGGTGACGAGAGAGAGAATGTTTCTGAGTATGGCAGGAATAGACACACAATCTAACTGATAAATAGGCAGAAAATCTGGTAATCATTTACTGATATAGATATCTCAGAATGATGATATCACCCACATAATAGTCAACAAAAAATGTTTTAAGCCCCTTTCTCCATAAATAATTACACAACAAAAGATCCCCTGCAACTGAAATATATTTATTTTTAATCGAGTCTTTAATATTAATTGTTTGTAACCAACTTAACCTATTTAATTTCATCGCTGTGAGAATAATTTTCAATTGTAACACCAAAAACAGCTGTTTGACGAGGGGGACGATAACTAAAGATTAATTGGCTTGATGAGCGCACCATGCGCGCGCCGCCCGCGCATTACGGTTCATTATTTTAAATTTTATCACAGAGCACTTTTACTCCACAGAGGGTCTGGTTATTTTGGTTGTTATGCAATACAGGGTTGTCGCAAGATATTTAACTCAGTACCTTTAGTTAACCTTCTTTGGAGGGCACGAAAATTTTTTATTGATAAAAAGCTCTCGTTAAGCCATAAAGGCCCTTGGGTAGCATGAAAACTCCTGATTCTTGGGTTGGGCACAAATCCTTTCACCAATCCGTACTAGAACAACGTGCTGTAGTATGATCTAGGTCTTCTCAATGATGAGAAGTGGCCCGTGCTTGATAGTTGGCTATTAATGTATTTAAATGTATTTAAAAAAAGACTAACATATTGGCTAGCAGATAATTGTTTTTATGACATTAACGAATATTTAAATCTGACAAATGATAAAAATATTTAAATAAATAAATAAATAAATAAATATTTAACTGTATTTCACTACCTAATTATTTGACATTTTAAAATACTTATAAAATTTTAACTGTGTATGTTTTAAGGTTCTAATTGTGACTGTAAATTTGACATTTTATTCTATTTTTTTTTGAATGACATTGTAATTTAATATTTTTTTTATTCTAACATTTTATACTTAATTTATTTTACTTTACTTAATTTATTTTAATTTTATGCTAATATAATAATTTAAAATAGACTACTTACTAACATTGCACGCCATTAGTGGCAGAATGTAATTGTTCATTTTATAAGATTTAAGACCATCCATGTACTACATTCCGGCAATAAAGATTATTATTATTATTATTAATGGGTTGAAGATTAGAAGGTATATAAATGTACTTACTTTTCTCTTTATTTAATGATTTTGTGCTGCTCAGCATCGTAATGCATGAACTTCATAGATCTAATTAAATTAATATTATATTGAGTATATTGTTATTAATCATGCTTCATCAGCAGGTAGACAGTAAAATTGTAATAAATAAAATAAATTATCATTTTTCGCCTCGCTGGGAACTGAACCCAGGACCGTCGGAACAGTCCTGTATGGTGACCATTGCACCGTACCGCACAGGTCGTCTATATTGAAACATACATATTTAATTGCATTAACCCCCTGTCTACTTAGAGCGATCGATTTCTCTTTGATCATGAACACATTGATAAGACAAGCAGACAAATTAATAGTGAACATTTATCAAACATTCAGAAGTCAGAATGTATGACAAAATCCGTTCTTAGCGGACGTCTTCTACTTCGACTATAGACACTTCCTATCTTCAGAGAGTCAAGCGATTTTCGTATCTAATATCTTTAAACGAGCAATTCTTGTATATTTATTTATTTATATATATATAATCACGATCTCGGAAACGGCTGCAAAGATTTTCATGAAAGTTACAGATTAGGGGGTTTTCGGCTCAAGGAATCGATTTATCAAGGTCCCAGGTTCGAGAAAAGCTCGGTTCCCAAGATAAAGAGATTTTAAAAACATCATACTGACGTCATCTATGAAACATTAGGATAACTTCTATGAGGTACTGTTTGTAACGTGTTGAACTGACGCCATCTATGAAACATTAGGATAACTTCTATGAGATACGGTTTGTTTGTTTCAGTAGTATGAAACTAGATGGCGCTCGAATATATTTTTGTTCGGCTAATACTAAATATTAATATTCATTCTTATGTTGAAGCGCTATTTTTGCGTTATACCTACCTATTTTCTGTTTGAATAAAATTAAAAATCAGTGCGATTATCTCGCTTGACCTCGCAGGACGCGTAGTGATAGTTTAACGTGCGTTTGTGATATTTACGAGAATATTTGTAAATAAATGTTAGTTTTGTTATTATCGATTTAATAATATATTTTAATAAAGTTTTAAATAAATAATGGTCAGATCGATGAAATTACTATTGTTGTAAATAGAATCAATAAAATTTTAAGTACGCCTAACAACTTGCTCATTAAACTAAAAGTATATTTATTAATGTTGTTTAATTATCATAAACATTCAATACATTTTATCGCAAATAAAAATTTCAGTCGGGGACTGCCTAAGCCTGCGAAAAGTACGAAGGAAAGTTCAATGAATTTATCTAATTAAGTATGTACCTATTTAAAATGCAATTAATTCGCTCACACAGTTAACTTCTATGAGGTACTGTTTGTAACGTGTTGAAATTTCAGTAGTATGAAACTAGATGGCGCTGTACAACTTTGTGAAACACGCTGTTGAGATCCTTTGGCCGTAACATAAGTAAAATGAATTTTGTGCTCAGTGAACAGTTGTATGATTTGACTCCTGAATAGATGGCGGAATTCCTCGTATTTCTTGCGATTCATACTAAATATAATTTTCAACCGAGCAAAGCTCGGTCAACCAGGTACTACATATTTAAGATACTAACTGCATAGGAGTTTTCCCGCGTGAATGCCCATCTCTCGCGAATTCCGGGATAAAAAGTGATCTAGGTATATGTTGTTCCACAACCTCCTCTATCTCCCAGTGAAAGTTCCGAAAAAATCCGTTCAGCCGTTCTGGAGATTAGACTGGTCAAACAGACAGATATATACAGAAAATTTTTAAAATCGTTTGTTTTAATATCATACAAATACCTATACTTAGGTATGCACTGAAAAGATACAGTTATTTTGAAATCATAAACAGACCCTTCAATCAATAATCAAATTAACTTTAATGTATCGTTGATTAATCGTAGCTCCCTAATTTATATAGAATTATAATAGGTAGATAAATAAATTAGCGACCTACGATTCCATAGACATATTCAAGCAAATATAGAAAGCGGCAGAAATACAGATCAGGTGTCTCGTTTCGTTTTTAATAAAGTGGAAGCCATATTTCCTTATAAATATGGCTTCAATCCATTAATGACTCTCTAATGAGCCGAGAGCACGGCTTATTGAGGAGACCTAGAGCATACACTACCATGCTGCTCCATTGTGGATTGGTGAAGAGATTGGCAACGCCAGTATCGAAGGCCTCCAACATAGCCAAAAGTCTGCATCTAACGATAACAATCGCGACCGACAGCTTTGAGTGCACTCGAAAGCACAGAAACACTTTAGAAGTTTTTGCCAAAAGCTGTCACGGTCACCCATTCGGTTACTGACCACGCCCGCTATTTCTTTGTCAATTACTTAGATAACTTAGCGGCTGGGCTATAACCACTTCAATTTATTATAAGGAAATATAAAAAAGATTCCTGATAAAGTCCCTGATAGCTTATTAGGAACTTATTTGTCAGATAACCTACAATTTTTGGTTTCACAGGTGTCAAATAGAACTATCTAGCAGATAAACTATCTGATAAGTTATCAGCCGCTTCAAGTGGCTGATAAAGACGTTATCTGGCAGATATCACTTCGTTTAGTTTCTCTGAATGGATCGGTATTCAAAAATGTAGCAAAGGGTACAAACTTTACAATTTTCGTTTTTGCATGGCCAAAATATACCTACTTGAAATAAGTAGGTATATATTATAAAAAAATATTTTGAACCATTAACCATATTAATTAAGTTTTTATTATCATTTTCAAGTGCCGATAGTTTACGTAGTAGTAACGAAACGCAACTAAGCGACGGTGCCGCTCCCTCTATTAATCGGCGGGTAAGTTTATCTGCCAGTGTTGAAACAGAAAAAGTTATCAGCGGCCTTTATCTGGTAGATAGTGTAATCGTACAGATAACTATCTAGCACTTTATCAGGAAGTGATGAAGAAGCCCTTTATATTATAAGCTCCGCCAATCATAGTGTAATCAAATATGATTCCTACCTAATTCCGTTCACATCCGTCTACATTGGACTCCTCTATCCATTAATTGAGCTATGGTAACGGTCGACATAAGTAACTAAAATTAATGGAACAATGAAAGGAAGCCGAATGCTTTGAGCAACGTCCGGTATGAATTTCAGACTAATTGTTTTATTAACGGCAATTTTAGCTTATACCCATAATAGGATCACTTCTACAATATCGTATTAGTATCACCATCCATTGGTTCGGATTTCCTACTTGCGTTTCTGCTCTACTTTTCTTTTAGTACAATTTGTGGCAGTGTTAGAATATTAGTTGGGTAGTTTGTTAGTTATTATGAGGACCGGGGCAGGAACTGTTAGTGATAGTAAGAGTTGTTAGTTGTTGTTAGTAATAGTCCAGTTAGTAATTATTAGTAAGAGTCTCGTTCTAATTCAGTCACAGATGTGTTGCTACCTTGATAACCGAGATGACCGCTTTTTTAAAGTTTAGCCGGCTCTCCACAAATTGTCCATACTATGAAAATAATCGTGATAGCTTCTAGACAACCTTGTCCGAATAGGATTTGAAAGGTTTATCGTTATTTGATAACAGATAATATGTGCTTATTTGATATCCATTGGGTCATTTCTTTCTTAAAATTAATAAAGTTTACTTTTATTAAATACAAACTAAGCTCTAAGTAGCTAAAGCGTGTATTACATTATCCAAAACAAACCGCGAGTAGATCTATGCCTAGTAACGGGTTTAAATTACATTGGCTCATTTGTTAACTAAGTTCATTTACACCATCCAAATTGAGCACTAGTAGTGATCTAGTTCAGTTAGTGATCTGTAAATTAGAATATGTAATAGGTCATAATCGCTTCTATGCTTCAGAGGTACCTAAATGCTGTCGGTCCCGTAGTTGTTGTTAAACACCACTGGTTAAGTTATGTCGGAGCTATGTAGAGTAGTATTGTAGAGAGCAGTTATGCTCTATGCGGATACGTATTATTATAGTTGTATATTCTTTACGTTTTATAATAAAAAGTGTCTGTGTAAATTTGAAACTTTCATAGCTTCCCTACCCATTTTATTCCCTGTTTTATTTAATGAATACATTTAAATTTTTATTCATTAAATAAACTATTTTTTCACTTAAATACATTTGAAATAAATCTCATAACTATAAATTAAATAGTAAAAAAAGCTAAAAGGATCACGTATGAAACATATGGGCGCTAAACTGGTATTTTTTGTGACTATCCTGTTTCCGGACCCCAATCAGGCAGCAGGGAGAGGGAGTGGTAAACAAACAACTAAATTATAAAATTGGTTTATAGTTTTCTTGCACATAGGATTGAAATTAGCCGTGAACGAATTTCATCTTAATTGCATAATGTAGGAACTTATCATAATAAATTAATCATATCAATTATCAATAATTATCACTTAATAAACTTACGTGTGTTGTACGTTAATTAGTCTTCAATTATTTGACAACAATCAGTCCCAATCAAATCACATAATCGTCACAAAACAACACTTGAGTCACTAAATTGCACTGAAAGTACCAGGCAAGCAGAGGAGCATAGGAGCAGAGGGTAAAGGATCGCGTGTGGTCCCAAATGCGATCGGGAGTCGACTGGGATGGCAGGTTGGCGGGCTCGGCTGGGTTCAGCGATGCTACTGAATAGACGCAGCTTTAGCATTCAGAAACATTTTCTAAGCTATATAATTCACATAATTATTTAGTCACTTCAAATATAAAAGGACATAAAATTGTTATCTAATCGAAAATTACCAATTGATGATGCGTGTACGTACTTTTAAGATATTTGAGAATATTTTTTTATTGAGGATGTTTAATAAAAAAATGTTGTGACGACAAACTATCTTAACTTTTAATTTTTTTTATTACATAAAAATTTGGAGTAATTTTTGAGTAAGTAGAAATAATATAGTAAGTAAGGTAACTACTTCGTGTTTGTAATAA
Organism: Hesperia comma; assembly: GCA_905404135.1. Taxonomy (NCBI): domain Eukaryota; kingdom Metazoa; phylum Arthropoda; class Insecta; order Lepidoptera; family Hesperiidae; genus Hesperia; species Hesperia comma. The sequence goes on along the minus strand of FR990021.1, from coordinate 3,377,955 downwards.
TTCACTCAATTTATGTACATTCAAATTGCCCACACTCTATAATATTTATACGAAAATTGGTTCATTAGCGCGAACAAACGCAGAGACAAACACAACTTTATTTCTTTCTTTTTAATTTTCTTTGGCCGGCAATGCACCATTGATGACATTGGCTATTGATATCTATGAGTGGCAATAACTTACCATCACATGGAACGTATCCTCGTGTGTCGAGTATTACCTAAAATAAAATACCTAATACCAGAAAATAGGCAATAATTAAATAATTCGTTAAGGTATGTATTGCATTACCAAATACCCCCAGTATGCAATTTTTTTTCAAATACCCTTCACATACCTACATACGTCGAATTTTAGCATTTTATTATATTGGTAGTATTACAGTAATTATAATTTATAATTAGATGTCATCAATTAATTGTGACCTAATAAATAGTTTAAAAGCCATTTCAGCAAGTAAAATTTTCAATCGATCGGCCTTAATCTATTTCAGTTTTATCACGGATTTCAGGGTATTTTAGTTAGCAGAGCTTGATTGCATATTGTATTAAGCTATTCTAAAATCGTTTCAGCGACCGTGCTCTTTTATGAGATTTTGCGCTTAATTGGGAATTCTTGTAGAGAATGTAGAGCACGACTTAGTGATTCAAGGAGAATATTAGAACTAGACTAGAACTAATATAAGAATATTAGGTTTTTATTACCAAATTCTGGTTGCACTTGTCCAGACTAATTATTATAAATGTAAAAGTATATAATACCTATGTCTGTATGCTATACTTAATACTTAATTCGCCGAAATGATTTAAAAGATTATTTGCATGATGACAGTTTGAGTCCCAGCAAAGGTTATAGGATATATTTATAGTGCAAACTATTCCTTTACTGGGTAAAAAGGGAAGCGGAAGAATAATAAAAAATCCAACTTAATTAGTCTTATCGGATTACACCATATTTGGCACATGGCACCTGACTTGCACTGCGACATAGGATACTTTACTCTTAAGTATTTGGTAAAGTGATGAATGATGAAAGGAAGTTCTTTGAGGGCTATTTGAGTAATCATTTTGTCGTATTAAGTATGCAAGTCCAGAACTCTACATGTAATTAAATTGTAAAAAGATCATTCCATGCGAAAGATAAAAAAAAAACAAATTTAATACTAATGGTATTTATTAACGCAAAGTCGTCTCGATAACTACTTACCTATAAGTATTTGATCTGTTTGAAACATTAAACACATGGTACCAAAGTCAAATAAAATTTTAAACAAAACTTGAACCTTAGAATAATAACGATTTATGAGTTGGTTCGGTAAAATTGGATTATAAAGAAAAGTTGAATGAATGAACTTTGATAGGTTAAAAAGTTTGCGCTGTAACAGATGTTTGAGTTATCAATGATATTGGGTCTTATCGGAGACGAACTTTTGGCGGTTGCTTGGCTAATGACCTGTATGATTCACGGTGACGTAAGAGGACATTGCCAGGGCTTTACCCCCACACACAAACAATGCTATAGTGCAATCCACTGTAATGCATTCGTTAAATTGACGAATGTTATTTGTATAAGGAACGCGTTGATGTTGACAAATAGGTACCTAGATGGTATTGAATGCCACTGGAGTACCGATGTAATCATGGGGATTAAATTAAGGTTGTTTTTCCGCTACCTACCTGTTGACAATTGCGTTTATCATGTATGTAGATATTTATTATACATAGTATCAAGTGAATAGATAATATTTTACCATAAAATAACTTTCATAAAAATTGGTTAAGTATACATTTTTAAAGGCGATCATCTCAGTCCTCGAAGGAAGCAGTCAAGCAACGCATCGGATATTAAATTAGAACTAGATTCTTACTAACAAATATAAGGTCACTGGACTATATTTTTAACAATATTTATCAAGACTAAATATCACAAACCTTCCTGTCCCAGTCTTCATAGTTAGATACTTATTAACAATTTGGGTAACTAATGTTCTTACACCATTTGCTAAACAAACGGGTAGTGCTGCATTCTTATTTGTTACCTTAATCGCCCAAGAAGATAATTTTTGTAAGTGTGTTCAACATCTTGTAATTCATCGGAAGAATCCATTGACTACAAACCCTTCTGATAGTATATCACGTGGGATTGTAGTTGTACTGTACTAATTTTAATAATTGATTTAATATCGGCTCCTTTCACTCACTTTAATTACTTTTCTCACCAACTTAATATTTCACTTCTTTTACTTCCCGCGCACCACATCACAACAGAGCCCTCCATTTCTCCGTCCACAGATAGGTAACTTCCATCCCAGAGATAGCTAACCATCATGTTAGCTTTTATGTTTATCTGTGGTGGTAATTAAAGTAGGTGTAGGAGACGACAGACTACTTAGCATATACTACAGTAGTCAAAATCAACTTATTTTAATTTAAAAAAGGTAGATAGTCTTTAGGTACAAACTTTTCTACCAACTGAGTACCAACTTATATAAAATCTACAAAGTTAAACGTGGCTTCTTGTCGTCCATGTTATCTTTCCTTTTAAGAAAAAAGGGTTTGTTATCTCGGTGTTCGTAATGGAAACGAGCTACGTTGCGTATTACCTCGAATCTTACTTTGCTTCGACCCCCAGGGGGACATTTTTATTTCTCTAGGGTTGTCAGATTAGATTTCCAATTTAAGTAAATTCCATTTTTTTTATTTACTAAGGAGAAAATATAATTTGGCTCTTACTTAACTCTAAACGCTTAAGTTAAAACGCTGAACTTAAAACCTAATTATTTTGGATTTCAAGTTCAGCGTTATTATTTTGCTTTGTTCATTTCTTCACTTGTGTTTCTTCGTTTTGTTGTGTAACAAGAATATCTTTTTTATTTTCTACACGTAACTTTACAAGTATACCTATATTTTTAAACAGGCCAAATGTTATTCATAACATACAGAATAGGAATAAGGAATCGATATAAATTCATAAAGTTTGATTTGATTCATAAAATTGTTTATATTAAATATTCATCCACAATCCAAACTTCACAACGAAACTGAGATTAATTTTACATTGTATTTTATTGTATTGATTTTTATCGCACCATAAGAAAATCATATTCCATTTTTTGTGAAAACCCTACTAAATGTGCTGTGTAGTCGGCCCTTTGTAGTATTTATTCATCGGTTTTCTTTTTTTATGTCGAATTGTTGTTGCATTAGTGTACCTTCTCATACTCGTGTATTTCATTAAAATTATTATCATTTGATAAAACCGGGCACGGGAAACAAGTATTCCCGTGGGGCCACTGCGACCATTCCTGATCTATTGTAGCCATCCCATTGAAATTAGATCTGGTCTGGACGAACCGTAGTATGTTTATGGGTTCCAGGTCTGTAATTTGGTCGAGTCTAATTAAATCCTTCCCAGTATAAGACTTGCAGTGGGTGCTGTGCAGTCGCAGAGGATATGGATGGAGGTTTCCTCCGCCCCACCACAGAATCTACATGTTGCAGTGTTACTTAAGCCTATATTGTGTGTAGGTGTTTGTTGAGTCTGCAATGACCAGTGAACACCTTAATTAATATCGGATCTCAGTCCGGTTTAGGCTGAGCACTTTATCTGAGTATTTTCGCGAGTGTCCAGATACATATGAGGGTCTTTGCTTGTCGCATGCCGGGTAACTTCTTCCACAGCTCCTCACACTGTTTCAAGGCTAGTGCCCTGAGGACAGCTCGAGTTGCTGCCTTTGGTTCCCACCAGGGGCTCGGAACCAACGTTCATACTCAAAGTTAACAAACAAGGGTCCAGATAAAAAAGTTTCCAATCGCACCAAGATAGATTCGAGAAATGAATCATTTATCCAAAGTAACTAATCCAAGTTCGTAATGACTGTCGCCCGTCCTAAGCTTCGGATTAAACCTCTCCGAGGAATACGTTTTGAATTAACTTGGCCAAAACCTATTAAGGGTTCAAGGTACGAGGTTCGGATTTTAACCTGGAGTAGTATCCACTATATTGCTCCGAAGTGAATTGGTAGGTACTAATATTAATAATAACTATAAAACTATTCCTAATAGCCACGCAGGCTGTGTTCACTATTCTGAAACCATAATAAAAGTGTTTTATACAGTTAACACAAAACAATAATCAAACCATAACAAACTAAAGTACCAGGGCAGTAGTCCTAGAGGGAGATTACTGACAAGTGTTATTGTATATTAACTCGTTAATATTATTATCAGCTTTATTTATAAGCGAAGACGGTCGATATTAAAATACCCGAGGGTTAGTTCGGCCACGTTATAGTCCAGGGGAGTGTAACGATTCAATAAATGAGGCGACGCTGTGGCGCGGTCGCTGAATCCAATATGAGTGTTTGCTTTAAAAGTGCATCCACTTTATATGAAGCGTTATTACTTCATTCATAGTTAATTTTCAAATGGTTATTTTATTCTGTTTGTTAAGTAATATTAATACTGTAGTAGATAGGGGCGTGGATATGATATTACTTTTAGTTGAATTGGCTTTCTAGATCGTGTGGATTCCGAGCAGCTATCATGTGAAATGTTTCTTTATAAAACCATACAATAATATTCTAATTAGGTATAATTAGAAATATTACGTCGTATACGTGTTTGTGAATTATGACTAGTGCAAATCACGTTATAATAATACTTAACTTTTGAATTAAGGTGCATAGTTATTTAGGTAGGTGTATTCGGTAGGTAATATTATTTGTACCAGCGATTAAATACAGAGTCCGGAAACTCTTGGGCATCACCGGGCAAATGAACGCAGTTAAGAGCACACATTGCTTTATCATGCTACAAACTTTGTAGCTGTAGTTGCCAACAAAGTAACTTTATCACTGTTCCTTCTACGGACACAGTAAATGTTATATGGAAGGAAAGAAAATAATAGAGAGTAAAAGGCTTATCAGGAAAGACGGAACATAAAATTATATAAATCTAAAAATTATATCATAAAAATTTATGGTTAATTGAAGTTAATTTAAAATATTTCAAGATCCCGTAAACCAGTTGGTAGAGTAATCGGGTTCGATACGTGGCCGGGGTAAATATTTATGTGATAGATAAATTTTATCTCTCCTAGTAGTGTGAGTGTGTTTATTTCTTGTTTGATTTCTTTCCAAGATAGGAAATAAAAAACCTCCTTCGACAAACTCCAGTTTGCTGACAATAAAAATTAAATTACTTGTACTATGGGACCCTTTCTGTCCCTGTCTTAAATATCTACACGACCCCCGAAAAAACGACGTTGTCGTAATTTCCTCATCTATTAGTCAGCAGGGCGCCACAACAGGGGAAGAGGGCTTATAGACTGGGTTCTGTACCCTGTCATATTGCTGTAGAAAATAGTAATTTAGGTGACCTGGAAACTGCACTGCAGAAATCCATTCCTTTCAAGATGGTGCAGAAATCACTCCTTGTGTAACCTACTTTCTGTCACCTCATAGTCCTTGCTCCTTTTCAATCTCAAAAGTAGCGCGGTACGTAAGGGCGCGTTCCAGAAGTGAGTTGAGCGAACGTTATTTACTGTAACCACCAGTGCTTCGTCTCAAAGGTGACATCTTCGAGCAAGTAACTCGGGCAAGTGACTTATGCAAGTGACTCGCGCAAGTGACTCGGGCTCACTCACGTGAATCACTTGCTCGAGTCATTCACGCGAGTCACTTGCCCGAAGAACTCGCTCGAGTCACTTGCCAAAAAAACTTAGGTAGGTACTCGAGTTATTTGCCCACGTCACTTGCTCGAGTCACTTGACCGAGTCACTTGCCCCAGGTACGCGCTCGAGTCTCTTACACAAATAAACAAAGCCAAAAAGCCAGTTATGCCAGTGGAGGTGGTGCTTTACAATGTCGGGTCTTAGTTTACACAGAGCCTCCTGTAAACTAGAACATATTGCACTCCTGCTTCCTAATACTAGGTAGCCCATATACACGTGCATTTCCACGTCCTTTGCCGAACCATTGAAAAGAGTTTTTGGTATTTGTAACTTAACTGAAAAACTTTTTCTAACGTCTCTTCTTACCTTTTAGGCTGACTGACAACGCATCAGTGATACTTACATGTTAGGTGGTATTTTAATAAAATAAAATAATTATTGGCATTTGTATCTCTGCCATATAGGTAGGTACCTATCTAAATATTTATAGAAAATGGCTACCAATAACACAAATATTTCTAAGGAATGGTGAAATATCATTAAGTTTTAATTCACTTATAAGGCGGAGACATTTAATTTACTGTCATTTACTTACCTAGCTTGAAATTTTCCGTATTGCACCGAAAAAAATTATTTAACACTAAGGACCTAAGGACTAAAATTAAAACAGTTTGTGTGTAAGTTATAAAGTCAAAATCAGTTTCTAAGCAGTCAATTCCGTCCATTAAAGCAAAAGTAGCGATATTTATCTTGGAACCATCGATGTAGCACGTAGGAATTTACACAAAATATTTCGAAGCAAACGGTGTTATGTACCTTATGCGGTAGATAATAAAGACCTTATGCCGCAGGTAATAAAGATGACATTCAATCCCTGGCGGGCAGTGGCGACACGCTGACGACCGCCCTCGCAGTGTTTACGCACGTTATCGACACGGACCGCTTCCCGAGGGATGTGTTTCTTGTCGGGCCATTACGTTTGTTCTGTCGTAATCGCTTGTCCAATAGAACAACGACGTTATTACCCAAAAGTCGAAAATTTTGTTAGTTTAGTTAGTTAATAAAGTTATGCCCATGACAAAAACGACATAATTATGTAGTTATGTTGCTAAAACGTAATTATCATTGTCATTGTTTTATTGGATGGGCGGTTTAATTATGATACTTTTGTAATATTTTTCGACATATTTAAAGTAATCAGCCGTGAACTTCTGAGTCCTTCTGTCGCCTGTCTGAAAATACACAATTATCACCAGATTACCATTAGATTGATTCATTGCATCTCCGATAAGCATATTGTGAAAACTAATTTAAAATACTTGAAGTCCGTTTTTACTGTTGATGTTGCAAAGTAGCTGTTCTGAACCTGAAACGGAAAGAAGTTACAGATATTATAAATTATATTTTTGGTTTTCCAAGACTAATAAGTTTTCCATGTTTCGCAGCCCGAGCATTGTATAAATGCGTAAAAATCATTCGACATGAGTCACAGTATTTGATCCGGTACGAAGACTATAGATAAGGCAGAAAGTGATAGCTAAATGATAATGACAGGTAATTAGTTTCGGTAAAGGGCTCATCTTGAAGAAGAAGTAGGTAATAATAGTGGTTATAGGTACCTACTAGTGAATGCTGCATATAAAGCTACGGTCTCCTGCGCAATCGTTACGGTTAAGAAAGGGACCGCCAAAAGATCTTGGAAGGTGCATAGCCTTCTTGTTCAGTTTCATCCATAGGTAAGTGAATGAAATAATTAATTCATTCATTAATTACTGACAAAACAAGACAACTTCGATGGAATTCGATAATTGTCACATAAAAAGTCCTAAAACGAGTTGTTCCGCTGGTTTCATGGCGACTGTACACCGGAATGTCACCAACGAATGAGATTTGTTCTCGCGACATTTGAGTTATTTATCCATCGCAAACTCTACCTTGTTTCTGTCGAATACAGGTCGATCGTTATTTAAGTATAATTTATAATTTAGATATTACGTGTAGAAATAAATTTTCAATGTATTAGTACGCACAGTACAGTAAGTACGATAATGTAATATTTTCATCTTAATATTCCATAGGGATGGCATATAAAATATTATGTACTTACTCGATTATTTATATGTATGAACATAGATGAGTGTGGATATGCATATGTATATCAAATAATGTATTCCTATGAATATGTGTAATTTCGACCATCACACAGTCATCAGCTTCTTTAGGAAAGGGACCGCCAAAAGATCTTGGAAGGTGCATAGCCTTCTTGTTCAGTTTCATCCATAGGTAAGTGAATGAAATAATTAATTCATTCATTAATTACTGACAAAACAAGACAACTTCGATGGAATTCGATAATTGTCACATAAAAAGTCCTAAAACGAGTTGCTCCGCTGGTTTCATGGCCACTGTACACCGGAATGTCACCAACGAATGAGATTTGTTCTCGCGACATTTGAGTTATTTATCCATCGCAAACTCTACCTTGTTTCTGTCGAATACAGGTCGATCGTTATTTATAATTTATAATTTAGATATTACGTGACATTACGTGTAGAAATAAATTTTCAATGTATTAGTACGCACAGTACAGTAAGTACGATATGTAATATTTTCATCTTAATATTCCATAGGGATGGCATATTACTCGATTGTATGAACATAAATGATTAATTCAATAATTTGTTTTCACATGTCATAATGAATGTGGATATGCATGTGTGTATCTAATAATGTGTTTCTATGAATGTGTGTAATTTCCATCATCACACAGTCATTAGCTTCTTTAGTACTGAGAGTCTCTTGAGAATTTCGTGGGCCGATTTCTAATTTCTAATTCCATCTACTGTGGTGCATATGTATGCAGTGCGGTTAAACTTAACTTAACCAAACAATGAAACTTATTACGTCCGACATCGACCACTTTACATAAATCATAAGTGTAACTGTTTTGTTAGTTGTCACGATGATAAAGCTATAATTTACCCCTCAGGCCAGTCGGAGGAATGCAGGACAAATTGGTCCAATCCCGCCGGCTGACACGCGCCTAATTCAACTATAATAAAGTAATACACCCGCATCGTGTTAAATATCAATTCGAACTTCTATTGGGCGTTTTAATTCTTTTGGGCCATTAATCTATGCTCGCCCTCGCGTCTCTGCGGTAAAAGCAAAAAACTGTAAGTGAAAAAAGCCCCGACTAAGAAGTACGAAAAACCGAAAGGCCCAGGTTCGAATCCTAAACGTAGGTTAATTAATTAACAAAATATATTTGCGATAGAAATTACTCATCACGTTCTTTGGGGTAGGAAACATTGTGAGAAAACCTACATACTTTTAAGACCTCTCTACATAATTATATTCTCAAGAGTGCGTGAAGTCCGTCAATCCGCACTTGGCCAGCGTAGTGAACTATGTCTTATTCTCATCATATTGTGAATGGAGATCCGTGCCCAGCAGTGGGGTAGTTATGGTTTTAGTTAAATTTAGACGTCTTTAGTAAAAAACGACTATAATTTTTCACTTTTATTATTATTTTTATCACATTTGTAATACATTTGTGTTAGTAATCACTATGAATATGTACAATATAATGAATCTATACAGCTCTGTAACAATGTTTTAAGTTCGTTATATTAAAGGCAGTATTTATCTAAACACATGTACCAATATATTAAACACGTTATGTTTTCTTTACTATTTCTTTCAGCCATTGCATCGTATGTAGGTAAAACAATGACATATTTAAAATAGGTACATACCCTGATTAATTTATAATTCTTTTGTGATGGATTTGAAATATGTATATATTTAGTGGTGAGATCTTAATTATTACAATTAAAACACAGTTAATATTTAAACGAAAAAAGTATCAAGAAGTGGAAAATTTTATTAACCTATCGTACGAAATAATTGAAGTATCTACATATTCAAAAATATTCTCCTTACTATAATACTTACTATAAACTTAACTATATCCTGTCATGTTTGTATTCAAATTATTTTCATATAAAAACGTTGGCAGGTAAACGTATTCATTAAAAAGTATAGATATATTAATATGTACTCGTATTTCTTTATACAATTTTATGCAACAGTACAAACAGTTTAATTTCATATTTTATAATACAATAATAATCAAACTATTATCATTAAGTACGTTTATCCTGTTGAAATCTTCTACATACAGAGTAAATAATTGAAAATCCCTTCTGAACGTTTGTTGAAATTTTATTATATTTATCGCCAACGCATCCCGACGACAGTGGTAGCCGCAGAAGTAACCAGAAGAATCAAGAAGCTGGTGACGTCATAGTTCTTTACAGCTGCATTGTAGAACCCACCGTACACCTGGAGACCTGCCGTTTCGATGCTGGAAAAGTATACAAAAAGCGATTTGTTACTAAATGTTATTTATGATTGTTTTACAGAGGCGAATAAAACATCTACAATTATTTTTAAATCAATGTCGATCGATCAATCTTCAATAAAATATTTCAATCTTCAATAGAAGATCAATTGTGAATCGATTGGTTGATACACTTAACTTCATTTTCGTGACCAAATACATAGTTAGATAGTTTTATTTAGATGAATTTATATGGACTACTAACTACTACAATAGGGAATAAACGCAATACTTGATGCTCATAGCTTGTTTCTAAGTTATTTATTTATTTATTTAATCGACCGAGTCAGGCAACTTCGTAGGCGACAGCCATGCTAGTAGCCGCTAGTGTCTTAATTTCTTTATCAAACGAAGCTATAGTTATATGACAATCGTTAAACTATTCCGGGAGTTTTTGGGCTCACGAACTTCTGTCATCTTAATTGAACACGTAGGCAGCTAAACTCAATATTGAAATATCACAAACTCTAGGTCTCTAAAGTTACAAAGGGGATTATCGGTACCCTTTTTGTAACTTTACGGTAGGCGTTAGTGACGAAAAAGATCTTCCTAAGTTACAAAGCGGGTACCACCCCTTATCTAACTTCCAACTAGGTCTAGTTGCTCACTAATCACCTACACGTTATTGGCTAAGGAAGAAAATACTGCTGATGTATAAAATAGCTGAAGAATTCACCTAAATTTGCAGTAATCTCCGTCGTAACTCCAGCCCACGTACTCTCCGGTCCTGAGGTTTTCACTCCGAAGCCACTCCTCCAAGGGTCGGAAGTATTCCCTGAGAGCGAATCCGTTGAGTCTGGACTCCCCGATGGTCTCCTGCAGGATCTGCGTCCAGGGAGCCGATGAGCCTCGCTCCATTATACGTCTGAAAGAAACCGTTATGTATGTAAATATACTGATACTCTCATAATGGGTAATATATGTACCTATTAAGAACATTTAAGTTATTTTCACATCGGTTCGTGCCGAATTTTGTTTTAATGCGCGCCAGATTTAGGTACTAACTTAGTACTACTAAGCAAATAAACAAATTAATAGTTTTGCTCATAAGCCCTCAGTATAAATCTCTTGGTGCATGCTATGGTACGTACAAGAAGATGATTGCATAATGGGACCGTTGCACACCCACACAATTGTTTTTAATAAAACCTATTTATTCAAATACACTCTGCATGGGATATTAGTTGAATTTCAGTTTCAGAAGGAAAAACGTGAGAATAATCATATTAAATTGATAATCATATTAAAACATATAAATGTTAATTTGTTATCATTTTCACTGAACGCCTTACATGTAAAAAGGATATAATGAATCAAGTTTTTTGTTTGGTGTGCGCGTGTGCGTTGACTAATTGTGCGTTATAAAGATTAATTTATAATTTGTCGTGTCCCCATTCCAACAGTAAGGCACGCTGCAAACATGGATTCTAATACGAGCTTTGTATAATCAACAGTGCTATTTTAATCATACTACAATTAACTTATTTTTTTCTCTACGAAAATGATTACAAGACAGTACATATTTTTTCACAGTTCTCATGTTTAAAACCCAAGTTAGCAAGAATACCTAAGCTCTTAGTCTATACTAACACTACGTGATTCCATTTCTATTTCTTCAAAATTAAATAAGGTCTGGCGGCCCTGTGATATTAGACTACTAGTAAAAGTTTTTGAAAAAATTATTATGTACTTAGATTTTGCCAAAATGAATCAGGGTATTTTGTACATCATTACTTACTTTGTACACATTTATCATAATTGTGAATAAACAAATGTAACTATTTATTTCTTATCTATATTGTTCATTAGGTATGTCAAAGGTTTCCCGGACTCAAAATTCTCGATATTTTAATTTATTCCAAAACAGTTTATGGCATCGCCACGATACAATGCCATCTGAAAGCAGTTATACTTAAACTATCTACAATATAAAATCCTCAAGTCCGTTGTATAGCAACATATTAATAGTGTTCGTTGTTTAAATTTAACGTTAGTAAAATGCAGTTTATAACAGGATATTAATGACAACGCCCATTATTGTACATTTTAATTTTTATTAGTTGCTTGCAGAGAAAACATTTATTGCAATCGACAGGATATCTACGTGTGTAAAGCCCCTAACAGTCCTACATTTTTCAACACATCAAGGAATGTGCGTACCGTACATGCGCATTAAGCTGTTAAATGAACCATTATGATAGAACCGTTCAAACCATAATTAGTTTACCGTGAAATATATAAACGCACTTGATTGTACAATCAAAGGCAATAATACTAATAATATAGGTACCATTTAATGTACCAATTAACATGGAGTTATTTTTCAAATGCTAAATTGTAATAACCGTCTACAGGTAGTTAGTTGTGTTCTTGCAGTTATCTTAGTTTATTTAACTGATAAGAGGAAAAGAATCACAGAGGGTGTCGAAGTCCTACTTGATATATTATGCATCTTTTTCATATCTATTAATTCGATGATAATATTATATTCGTTCTACCTGATATTACTTCGTGCTGTGATATTCTGGGATTACATTCCATATGCGAATTTTAGAATAAATTCACACTTGAATAACATTTCAATACTTCCATTAGTTGCCGATCGCAAAAAAATGGCATAACGAACTGAACGAAAATTCTTATAATTGATTTTAAAATGAGGATGGTAGTTTGGCATTAGGGGTATTTACCCTACCGCCATGCAAATACCATGGGGATTAAATCAAGGTGGTACATATGATAGACCACCAACCTACAAAAGCAGGGTTCAAACACCTGTGCAGTGCATAGTGCGTTGTTTAGCAGGTAGTACCACGACAAGAGCTGATTGGCTTGGTCTCAGGGAACGATCCTCTCACTCCCAAAAAGCGCTTGACAAGTTCTGCTTAGCAGTTGTATGTTGCTTGTACTAGTTTTCAATTGGTAAACCAGCCTAAGGTTCAACATAAAGTTAGTCATTTGATGTCGCATGCATTCATAGGTACCACAAATTAATGTTATTACCCTCCAAAAAAACTTAAATTATTAAATTAATCTTACCAAACTTTATTTGCTTGTAGTAGCATACTAACTATTCCATAGTGCAGTACTAAATTGTCACTAGTTACAACATTGACAGTCCCAATCCCTTTTAAGTCATGATGTAACTGGACCACAGTAAGACAATGGCCATCGAACACCGTTACCTAACATCGACATATCGATTTTACCTAACCTTTCTCGATTATGCCACTTCCCTGATCTCGGTCGATATTAATTAACAACGGCTGTAAATGATACACCATTTGCATAATTCTACGCAAAACTGGATTCAGTTGTCTGCTTTCACGTTACGCGTTACTTCTAGGTGTAACAGCATTGCGATTTAGATTTCAAAATTTAGTTATATATAGTTTATTTAACAAGGATGTAAATGATCTGTTACGCTTTGGGTTTGGAAAGGAAGGCAACTCGCGAATTAAGCTTTTTATAGTTTTTTATAAGTAGTTCCTAGTGGCCATAGTTTGTGGTGGTAGTAGTTAGGTACTAGTGGTCAAAGTGGCGCAAGTTAAGGGAGGCCTATGTTGCACAATAGTATTAAACGCATAAAGCTATAAATAAACACTTGGAACGGGATCTACGGGTTGACAATTGGAAGGCTGCACTGTTTTTGTAGTGATAGCCAAGCTGTTTCAAAGTTGGACTCCCGAAAAGGCATGGTTTGATTATCACAAAGCCATATCTGAATCAGATTAGCCGTTGCTGAACTCAAAATTAAGTTTTAATTTTTATGGGAAGGTACCCCGCTTAACTTAGTTCTTCTTAAATGTCTTCTAAGGACATAGTTCCACTCTGCACTTTACCTAAATTATTATAACTTCATCGTTAAATTGCCCAATATCAGTCCGAGATTATTTGCAAAGATTTCCAACTTGGCCAAATATGATTGCTTGATCATTTTTACAACTTCTTAGTCCTGATGTCATAATGGGAAATTTATTGCGTGGGAGTAAACGTGACAAGTTATTATTATGTATCCATAATTTAGCCAATCGCGTCTCCGCCGACCTATAACAGTGAAACATAAGTGGGTATTTGAGTATCGATTGCAGTGGACCAGATTAGCATCTAGATCTAGACTCGTTGCATAACACTGAATGGCTGGATTTAGATAAAGGCTAGACTCAATACGGGCAGATTTTACCATACTTTTGTACTGTACTAATATTTGTTTTAGGTAAGTCAATAGTAGAATGGGTGGGGTATGAAGTCTATTCGTAATAGGTTTTTTCATAAACACTTTTTGAAGGTCAAAAACTTCAATGCCTGAAGACGAAGATGTTTTAGCAGCGTGTGTTGCCAGTGTTGACATACGATTCGAAGACGTGGTGCTTCACACACATTTCACTTCACTTCACATACACAAGCTCAGAGTCACTCAGCGGGCTATGGAGATGGCTATGCTCTATATTTCTCTACTTGATTAAATCGGAAATCATTAAATCCGTGGACGAACACGAGTTAGCGACATAGCCCAGAGAATTGGCTGGTTGAGCTGGTCAAATACTTCGAAGAACCGATAACCGTTAGGAAAGAAAAGTCCTTGAATGGCGGCACCGTCTCGGAAAAATGAGCGTATTACGTCTCCGGACTAGGTGGTCTGACGACTTTCAATGGATTCAGAGTAGGTATCTCAAAAGTCAGAGTGGCGTAAATTGGAGGCCTATGTGCACCAGTGAACGCTCAAATGCTGGTGAGTAGGTGGATAGACCGATTAGATTAAGTCAGTTTATTTTCACGTCATTGCTTTAATATCTTTCACAAACTTTTCTGTTTTCTTAGCCCAAGAAAGCAACTTACGAAAATGAACAATTTTATGAAAAACAATTGCTCGACATATCAGTTATTGGATTCGCGAAAAGATCTATTAATTGCGTTGACATCAGATTTTCAGAAATTAGCAAATTTCAATAAAATTCGACAACGAAAGTCTAATTAGGTCCGAGCATACGTCACATGTAGGTACATACATAATAACTTAAATAAATAGGCAATGAATAAGTAGTTCTGATTACCTAAGCTTGCAAGATTTGATCGAAACCCAGCTTTTAAAAGGTAGATATACAACAACATCATAGTTACAGTGTTGGTCCTTCCAGATGTCTTAATGTATGTACATTACATAATATGTACACCTACACATTAAATCGCGGTGAAGGTATAAGTGTTTTTATTCATTCACATAATATAATTGTAGGCATTAGACGCCCTACAAAAGTCTTGAATTTTCTCGAAACATTACATTAACATGGAATTACAACGAGTCCATTTGGTCCAGTGCGGTGTCGAAACCCGCTTCCTACACCAGCCCGTATACATGTAATTAGGGACGCCGAAGTCACGATGGACCAAATTGATTAACGTACTAGCGTTTTTTGACACCGAACATCTTGACCACCACCGACACATCTTGAGATTTAGTGCTTGTTCATACTGAACATGCGGGCGCGGTGAACACTTGGATATTACGCCATATGTTTGATATTTCGTGACCGCGCCCGCCACCGCGCCCGCGAGTCAGTATGAATGAGCAGACTTAGTACCAAATTGTTGCATGATGTTTTTGTGGCCATTTAATTACAAGTAAAAAAAATGAATAAGAATACGATAGGCGAATTAACGTCACAATAAGTAATGCAAGAAGACACACTTTGGTTTTATGTGTATCTAATAAACGTGATGTACGATTTGAAAACGGACGAATTAAAAATGACGTGTCATTTGAAACAATTATGAATTGAGTTTGAATTTAATAGAAAGACTAAAAAAATAAGGCTGTTTTGAAGTACCTACACAATACCTATAATTTATTTATATAAAACTCTTGAAACTACTGTCAGCCTTATGCTACTGCCATTTAATGTATCACGATTTCCAAACATGGTCGAGAGGCGACTTTTATAGTTACTTTATTAAAGCTTTGTGGCCTTTCGAGGACTTTGATGAAGAGAGACAAACTATATAGCCTAAACACCTAAACATTGCCAATCCAGTCTTAGAGCTCTCTTAGAGCTACAACGTCAACTTTCGTTCTCGGGACTTCATCACTGCGAACCTTATCTCGTGCAGTACCGAACATAGCTTTATCCATCACGTTTATTAACGCTAGTGTACAATCACCAAGGAGGATTATGTAAGCAACAATACGACAGCCAGGCTATCGGTCCAGGCACCACGCTCCAGTTCCAACGGGGAAGTCTGGCCACACTATAAATATCAGATTACGATTTTGCGACCATAAGTTGAATACCGACGATAACTTAGGCTAAATTATTCAAAGCGATTATGTAAGAAAACTGCTCGATTTTCGATAGCACTGCGATAATGTACTTCGTTCGTGATGTAGTACGCTATATCGTGAACGAAGTCTGCGTCTTTCACTGAATATCTCCAATATTATTTATTGTCCGGTTAATAATGCATTAATTCGATATATACCTAACCATTTTAGAGATAGACATATTATACATAATTTATTATTTGTCCATGTTTTATTTGGCCTTCATATTTTAATATGTAAATAATTATATGTAATAGGTATAATTATAATTATTTACATACTAGAGAACCGCCCGCGCTTCGCTTCGGGACCCGTAGGTAACACCCGCGTAGGTCCCGCTCCCGTAGGAATTTAGGCTAAAAAGTAGCCTACTACTCGCTCTCTTCACTCCACCCTGTCTGAGGTGTGTGGAGCCCTCGGGACAGTTAGTTCCCCTTTGGGGATGTCTCTCGCGGCCCGTTAAAACGGGCCAGTCCTTGGGTTGGGCCCTAAGGCCCTTGGTTGTCCATCTGTGGTTAACCAATAGGTCAAGTCCGGTGAGTGGTGACCTTTTTACAGGCCACAGAGTCTTAAACGGGATGGGGTTCATCTTCGCGCCGCCCAGGCGATCGAGCCCCTACCGGGTGAATCCCGCTGGTGGGAAGCCCAGCAGGAGCCGATCAGCGTCGGGCGACAACTTACGAAGCCCCAGTATCAGTCAGTGCTAGGCCCGTCCCGCGCAACCAGCAAGTCGCGCGGGAAGGCCCAGCGGTCCGGTGGACGGGTGTGGAGCGGCGCCAGGTCCTGCAGATGCGGGAACCGCGACGCGTCGACACGCCCGAACATGTTGCGTGCCAATCGCTCGATGAAGTCGTCCAGGCTCTCGACTCGAAGGTCCCTCTGGATGACGGCGTTCCTGACGTACCTCGGCGCACCAGTCAGCCGGCGGAGCGCAATCGCCTGAACTGCGCGCATCCTCTTGCGCTGCGGTTCGCTGGCGAGCGCGTACCACGCCGTTGCCGCGTACGTGAGGCGGGGTCTGATGTAGGTCTTGTAGACCCCGAGCTTCAGTCCGAGAGGGAGGCTCGAGGAGAGCACTGGTTTCTGCCATCGCACTTCTGGAATTCGCGACGGCTTTCGTAACCTGTGGCTTCATCGAGAGTCTTCCGTCGATTTTGCCCAAGTATTTGGGCTGTGGGGCCCATTGGATATCTTGTCCATGAAGCTCCAGAGTAGGGTCCCGCCTGTTGAGGTATCCTCCTATGTTCACAGCCGGCGTCTTCCCGACATTCAGCGACAGTCTCCACGCGGCGAGCCATTCGGGGAGGGCATCAAGCGCACGCTGCATCTTGACAATGGCGTGGGTTCTATTCAGCGACGTGGTGATGTACGCCACGTCATCGGCATACAGGGCAAGCGACGCCCCCCCTGCCGCCGGGATGTCGTCAGTGTAGCAGGCGTAGCAGACCGGGGACAGGCAACTCCCTTGCGGGACGCCGGCTGCGATCGGACGCTCGGTGGATTCGGCGTCTTCAACCACTACTCTGAAGCTTCTATTTTCGAGGAAACTGGAGATCATCTTAACGGAACTCCGGGGCGCCGACGGCTGCGAGATCTTGTAGAGAAAGCCGTCGTGCCAAACACGGCCGAACGCCTTTTCCATGTCGAGGAATACTGCACACACGCGTTCTCTCTTATTCAGAGCCGCGGTAACGGTGTGCAACACACTCGACAGTGTAGCCGTGCTGTTCAGCGGTATCAAAAAGTAGCCTTCCACTTCTGTTGGCAGCTAGGCTATTCCACCCCGGATGCTTGCAGTTCCAGTCGCCCGCGCCCACCACCGGTGTCGGCGAGTCCAGCAACTTGCGGACATCAGCCAACAGGATAGTGCCAGCGGGCGGGCGGTACACTGAACACAGCCGGAGCGGGGAGTTCTCGAGGCAGAGCTAAAGTAGCCTATTACATTTGCCTATGACTCAAGTAAATTACATGTAGTATTTGATAGCGTAATTCAGAACTTGCAAATGAATTTTGTTAACGCCATCTATTGGCAACTCCGAAAATAAATATCTAGTAACTAACAAAACATCGATCTTCCCATGGGAATGGGATGTTTTTCCGCGGTAAAAAGTAGCCTACGTCACTCTCCACCCTCCTAACTATCCCCACACACATAAACCTTACCATATAATAGCTTTGTTGCGACGTGAAAGCGTCACAAACAAACAAACAAACAAACACACTTTCACATTTATAATATTACTAGAGAACCGCCCGCGCTTCGCTTCGGGACCCGTAGGTAACAGCCGCGTAGGTCCCGCTCTCGTAGGAATTTAGGCTAAAAAGTAGCCTACTACTCGCTCTCTTCACTCCACCCTGTCTGAGGTGTGTGGAGCCCTCGGGACAGTTAGTTCCCCTTTGGGGGTGTCTCTCGCGGCCCGTTAAAACGGGCCGGGTCTTGGGCTGGGCCCTAAGGCCCTTGGTTGTCCATCTGTGGTTAACCAATAGGTCAAGTCCGGTGAGTTGTGGCCTTTTTACAGGCCACATAGTCTTAAACGGGATGGGGCTCATTTTCGCGCCGCCCAGGCGATCGAGGCCCTACCGGGTGAATCCCGCTGGTGGGAAGCCCAGCAGGAGCCGATCAGCGCCGGGCGACGACTTACGAAGCCCCAGTATCAGTCAGTGCTAGGCCCGTCCCGCGCAACCAGCAAGTCGCGCGGGAAGGCCCAGCGGTCCGGTGGACGGGCGTGGAGCGGCGCCAGGTCCTGCAGATGCGGGAACCGCGACGCGTCGACACGCCCGAACATGTTGCGTGCCAATCTCTCGATGAAGTCGTCCAGGCTCTCGACTCGAAAGTCCCTCTGGTCCGCTGGCACTATCCTGTTGGCTGAGCAACTTGCGGACATCAGTCAACAGGATAGTGCCAGCGGGCGGGCGGTACACTGAATACAGCCGGAGCGGGGAGTTCTCTAGGCAGAGCTAAAGTAGCCTATTACATTTGCCTATGACTTAAGTAAATTACATGTAGTATTTGATAGCGTAATTCAGAACTTGCAAATGAATTTTATTACCGCCATCTATTAACAACTCCGAAAATAAATATCTAGGAACTAACAAAACATCGATCTTCCCATGGGAATGGGATGTTTTTCCGCGGTAAAAAGTAGCCTACGTCACTCTCCACCCTCCTAACTATCCCCACACACATAAACCTTACCATATAATAGCTTTGTTGCGACGTGAAAGCGTCACAAACAAACAAACAAACAAACAAACAAACAAACAAACAAACAAACACACTTTCACATTTATAATATTAGTAAGGATAGTAAGGATTACCTTTTCCTTTTTCAACGTCTTTTTCGCCAATTCATTGTTGTTGCTCTGGGTGTTACTAATATCCACGAGCGATGGCGATCATGAATAGCAAGCAGCTTAACTGTTTCTTTATAGGGCTATTTAGGTCCCAGGGTCTCTACATTTATAAATTTCGTTGTAAAGGTTAGAAGAAACATTAATAAAATAAGGGCCCTAAATAGGTTACGTGTTATAAGTTCACAAAACAATTTAAATTGTATCCAATAGACCTTGATAGTGTCGGTACCACCACCATAGTTAATTAGTGTAATGGTTCGGAGCGCGACCGCTGTCCAAGGCCACGAAATTGCCACGATCTTGTTAATTTATGACAATTTTACATTCACACTTGAGAACTAGGAAATCCTGATCCATGGGATCGGATACCAATACCTAAGGCTAGGGCGTGTTAGTTAGTTTGGTATGTACCAACATATGTATATGATGATATTCTAGCGGAGAAACATTTTACTCCGTGTAAAAGTCGATCCGGATTCGCAGATTTGACGAACTACCGATTTGACCAATTTCAGATTTGACGAATATCAGACTTGACCAAAATCGTGCAACCCCTTCTAACCTGTTGAAGTTATGTATGTAACTCGCTATAACAATTAATTAAACTTTAAATTAACAGTTAACCCCCCCCCACATTTTGTGCAGTCCCATCTAGCATACTGCGAGCGAACTGTAATAAAATAATATTATATTTTCATTAATATAAACTAAATGCATTTTGTCATTTTAGAAACCAGCTGATATTCTTCAAAGCGCTGGAAAGATTCCTACCATACATAGGTAAGAACCATCGAAAGAAAACTGTGGCTTTCGAATGAAAAAAAAACGAAGCGAAATCTGTCAATCCGTTGAGCTACGGTCCTAAAAAAAACCATATCGGTGGCTTGTCTATTCATTTTGTCGGCCATGAACAAAAATGTCGTTCGTTCAGGGTTCGTTAACTTAAAGGTCTGAAAAGCACTAGACTAGATGACTCTGTACTATGGTAAAATAATTAGGTACCAATAACTTCTAATTATGTATCCAGAAGAATCCGGCAATGTCCCCATATTGCCACACCACGCGGATATAATCGCCGTTCTATTTCACAAACGTTTCTCGTTTAGGCATAAACATGACTATAATGTTGTGAATATTGCTATAATTTTGTCCTATAGCGAATAGGCGGAAAAATAAATCTGTTCGAACAAGAATTTGTAATGTTGCATTAAAATGTCCTTCTTTATGTATGAGTTCTGATGTTAATCTAATGCTATCCTTTCTTAATAGACATCGACATTTGTATGTAATCTGATTATATACTATATAGACCAGTGCCAAAGCTTTTGTTAACGATCAAAAGCACAAAAAAATAGTAACAGGATGAAACGCATTGGAAAAGGAAGAAATATGACAAAAATGAGTGTAAAAATAATTTACGGTCGATCTGAGGTCGGGAAGGGGTTGAGGGTGTTTTAAGGGTAACAAATGGTTTATCGACATTGAATTGGTTTTACGACATTGGACTATTTTCAAAAGTTAGGCACCTACAAAAGAAAGGGGTAGTGGGATATTGGTTGTGCAGAAAACCGAGACGGGTTTGTGTGAATAAAAAAAAGTGCAGTGCACAATTGCCGCTGTCTGCACCGGAGGAAATGTCCACTTGGCTTAAGGGCATCATGCGGGCCGTTAATTTTATTGTTAACTCGCGATCGTCGGATAGTTATGAGTACTTATTTTGAAGTGGTAAAGATTTATTTTGAGCGAACGGATGTGGCAATAATAGGGTCTGATGTGTCCAGGGTAATGGTGTAGTTCGCACTTAATCAAATAGAGGAATATGATCTCGTTTAACTCTTAGATCAAGTGGTTGTAGTTTAGTCATCATTGCAAATTGATCAATAAACATATGCCTGTGTTAATGGAAACGTGATCTTGACAATTTTTCGCGTGGCTTTAGATTGATAGTCGTGTAGTGAAAATTTTGAAGATTGTCAAATGAAAATTTTCCGGAATACTCAAATAAAGGTTACGAGTTTCTTCAAACTGAAAATTTGGATGAATTTCTTATGGATTGACGCATTAGAGTATGTCTTAGTCCTACTCGTCTCCTTAAGTTCCTCCTTCCGAGTCTGAAGTACGAGTATATTCGAACATCCGCGATATAAGTATTTTCCTGGTAAGCACACGAAATCTGCTGGTAGGAGATCTGTACTCCCCTAGAAATATACATAGATAGATATACATAGATAGATAAAGATTGACCGCGATTGTTGCAAAGTAGCTGCATATTAAAGGTAAAAAGTACCTTAAAAATGGCATAAAATGTTAATTATTCGTATAGCTACTTACGTCAGTATTCTTCCAGCTTCAGGGTTTCTGTAAATGTCGCACTTGTGCAGCGGTCTCGAAGGATCCCCAGGGATGAACTGGCCAGTCCTCTCGCAGAGGGCGCGATGGATTTGGAACTGAAGTATGGTGCTCACGAAATATCTGCAAACAAGATATTATTATTTAACTGTAATTTACTTGTGCTTGTTATTACATATGTTGCTTGAGAATGTAAATCGTACAGAATCAGGCCAATTAAAACCATAATAAGGTATAGATTCTTCATTCTAATTGTGAAATAGAAATCGGTTCGAGGTAATGATAATTAATTTTTAAATGTGCGTGCTGTAAATTTAATAATGCAGAATTCTGAACTATAATACCTACTCATAAGTAAAGCCGGGTAGCCCTTCTTTCGTTTTAGAAAACTTTTTTTTCAATATGTTTTTACCATTACCATTTGCACCGTTACCGTACATTTTTACCATTTAAGATTTTTAATTGTTTATGAAATAAAAATTAAATATCACCCCACTGCTTTACTTTAGTCGCACCTGTAAGTTAATCCGTTAATAAGTACCTACTTTGTTTTGAAGAATGTTCAATGTAGGTACCTATTAGATAGTTTTCCTCAAAGATCTCAAGTGTACATTATTTATGTAAGTGATAAATGTCCGATTGTTATAATCTTTCCCTTTTGGTATGAGCAATATCAGAGTTACTACGAAACGTCCTTTGACTCATATTCCAAATTTCTGCTTAAAATGTTTCGGACTTGTAAATTGGTTAATTTATTTAGGTTTTATTGCTATCCCAATTACCAATTACATGTGTTAGTAGTTAGTTGTGTAAGTAGTTTGTCACATTTGTTGAATGTAAGAATTGTATGCACTTTGTCTCCAGTTCTAAGTAATAAATTACAGAAATACCGGCGACAATTTACGACACAGTAAAGTTGGTAAGAGTTAAATTTCCATATTTGTCAGGGTCCAAGACACAGCCGATCAAGATCTGTCTCAAACTGATTTATGGTGATTTTTAAGATGTTATATTATTAACTGTAAAATGAGGCCAATTGTTTAAATTTGTCAGAGTTAAATCTACATTGGTACGTAGTTAGGTATCACTTATCTATTATCAGGCTGTATGGCCGAATGATTTTCAATAACTACTTAGGTAAGTTAAATAAATGACGCATTATAAACATTGAAAATATTCTATAAGGAACATACTTAATTAAGTATTTTATTTACTTACTCACGATTTTTATGCTTAATTTCGTCGTGACCGTAACGCACGTCGTATTTGTATCGATGTCGGGAATAGAACGGTTTAACTAATTATTTATTGTTATTCATTTGTAGGTAGGTCCATTTCTTAGAAGGAGATTACACGCTCTATCTAATTTATCTTTAAGTTAATTGATTAAACAGTATACAAATTAGCATAATTATTATAGGCATTAGTATTACTTGAAAAGTGCTTTCGTTTAAAAATATTCGAATTCTTCATCTTAAGTGTCTTGGTTTTAAATTAATTATCTTTGAATATTAACTACAATATTAAATATTTTTGAATTCTATCAAATTCTTTCAAGACTCCAAATCCGAAAAATTATCGTATGTCGTATTCAGTTTGATTTCAGTTTCGATTTCAGTTTGATGATTATAATTTATAACTCGAGTAGGTTTCAAAATCAGACCACCCAAAATATGGGAAATGCAAACCAGAAGGCCCACAATATAACCCAATATGGCCCAAATAAATACGAGTAGGTGTTGTTGAAATATAGGCATCTAGATTATTACGAAACGACCAGGCCGGTGCAATCTTGATCGGTAGACCGTTCATGAGTGATATAAATCGATCGACGATTTATTCTGAATACTTGCGATAATGCGCCGTGCCACGGAAGACGATTTATTGCGAAGAGTCAGCTAATAATAAAGTCAATACCTGTTGATGTAGAATAGTTTTAACGATTTATGGTGTTTTGGTTTTACATTGTTTGTTGAAATTTATCTGCATATTAGTTCATACCATAATTAAATTGAAATATAAGGTTATAAATTCAGACGTTATATCAAATTATTATTCATTACCATAAATATAATCAAGATTTTCATAATAAGACGCATGATCATAACGAAATTGTATGGTTTTTGATAGGTGGCAAACAAGTAGATTAGCCACCTGATTGTAAGTTCAACGTTACCCATGAACGTCGAAGGATAGTCAACCAAGAAAGAAGGAAGAGGAAAGAAATTACACAACAAATCGTTTGGCGGCTGACCCGATCAAGAGGAGAGTTAGCCAGCCAGGCTTAGGTCCTATCGGCAAGCTTAGACTTCCTTCGGAATTAAAGTGAGTGTATAATGGCCTCGGCTCGCTAGAAGAGGCACTAGTGGACCAATGATCTAAAGACGAAATCGGAAACCCACTGGATTGAAAGGGCGCAGAACCGGTCGGAGTAGCGTCAATTAAGGGAAGTCTGGGACACTGACTGGATAACTAAACATTGCCATTAATCAACGGACTTAAAAAGAATAGGGTAGATAGATACAGAATCCAGCTACCTCAAAAGTCGAAACGTACAAAATGTTAAAACCTATCACGAATGCAAATCTTCGCAAAACCCGTAGTCTATTTTCATCCTAGCAAGGTTTGAAACTATGAAACAGTTTTCGTCATCTTGATTTTACGCAGAAATTAACGATCAATTTACCGGCACTTTCACGTAGACTTGATTACCTTAATAATAAACTGTATGTAAATTTTGAAATAGTATCAGTAGGGCCTGAGAAACACCGTGTCGCACTTATCATACCGGCAGTTAGCGACTTAGTGCAGGAAGTTACTTGACAAGTTAAATATAGGAATCGTTATCTGACGTTTTTCAATCAAAGCTAATTCGATATGCTGGGTTAATGAGTTAAAAATCTCCTTTCCTTCCAGTATCGTATCTTTTTGAAACAGTGACATTCATAGAGATGTACTTTGTGTAGAAACTATAACCGTATTGTAATGGCCTATAATACAGAACCCAATCCCGTGCCGGCAGATCTCTTACACCCGGTTAGTTAGCTACAATCGTCTTATTTCAATCACTCAAATGATTTGTCGTTTTCCAGTTTGAAGTTTGAGAGTCAGTAGGTACATTAATTTTTCCTTCTTCCTTCTTTTTTGGCCGGCAATGCATCGGGGATGTCTTTGATGTTTATGTCCTTGGGCGACGATGAGAACTTACTTACAGGTGGTTGTTTTTTAGTTATCTCTATTATTAGATATATTTAAGGGTTCCATACGCCTTATAGAATAACACTACTTCGAAGTTCATGAAATAGAACACGTAACGTTATGTCGATTTTCACGTCTTTTTTTTTCTTTAGAAGGTATAATTTTTCCGTTACAAGTGTCGTAGCTAATTCAATTGATTTCTGAAAAGGTTTTTAACCTAAACAGGTACGGTATCAATTAGCTGCCAAGCTAACACGGTATCCTGATTAACTAGCTTACAACTATTTAATACATGTTGTGTAACTAATCTTTTACGGATCGCCGAGTTAATTAACGTGATTGTAACTATTTATAGTGAAACGAAATTTCCATCAATAAGTTTTTTTGCAATTGAAATAATTATAATTTTAATTATTTAAAGTATTCTGAAATGTTGCGTCGCGGGTTCAGCTACTTAAATCATGTTTTACTCAATATAATAATACTTATTAATTCATTTTGTTTATAACTATTCCATGTTATGACCAATAAATTTAGTAACAAAGGAGATGTTTCAAATCCGGCCCACAATATGTACAGTACCTTGAAAAATCGAGAAAAATCCATGGAATTCGAGAAAAATAAAGATAAACTGCTTAAATGCATACTTTTCTGGTACAAAAATTGTATTTATCATTCACTTTTATCACGTTTCAACATGGCGTCTTGCCAATTTGCCATTGATCATAGATCACGAACTGTCTACTGTCACCGCAACATGACAGAAATGTAGGTACATATGTCAAACTTCAATCAAATCAACCAACGTGACATGTGATGACAGCTTACCGCCATGATGGATTTTAGTTTTTGTGTTGCAATTTTACGTGTACATTTTTGTGTTGTACCACCAAATTAAAGCAATTTAAAGGAATTGAATGATTGAAAACTGTTTTAATTGTGTTTCTCCATTTTTGAGTATGGTGTACAAAGTTGTGGCCGGGGCTCCATACATTTTGAAACATCTCCTTTAATTAATTGCAGAATTACCTAGAGTCTTAGAATTAGTCTATCAGCTACGCAGTAACATAATGTAATTGGTTGTGAACCAATTTATCTATGTATAGGTATGTCATAGCCAGATAATAAAATGAATCGCAAATCCTTCCTAAGCGCAAAACTCGAAATCGGCTGGACCGATTTGGACATTTTTTTTTAGTTGTGTTTAATATAATGGGGACAAAGTTTTTATGGACGAAATTTTTTAAAAAGTCTACCAAGAACCTGGGCATCTAAGGGATGTTAATGTTACCTCTTGTTTCTGGAATGTCTGTTTAATTTATAAATCTCATTGTCACTATACAGAGAGCGCTAGAGTGAGCGCGATAATATTTAAACGCCTGATAAAATAACATAGCACTACGCGCTACGCCTTAAACTTTAAATTAACCGTGGACACTCACATGCACGCGAACGTTTGTACACTGTACGAATTGGCGCTTTGATAGCTGTGAAAATCACGAATGTGTCTAAGGCACTTCTCACACAACGCTATTTACGAGGTACGCGACTGCAACGCAACCCAAAATTTGTATGTATCTGATACTTTTCATTGACAGGAGACGCGTCTACGATGGGACTCCTGTCAGTGAAAAGTGTCAGATACATACAAATTTTGGGTTGCGTTGCAGTCGCGTACCTCGTAAATAGCGTTGTGTGAGAAGTGCCTAAAACTTATCATTTGCGAAGGTCAAACCTAGGTACACTTGCGTATTCGTGCGCATGTGAGTGAGCGACCTAACAAGTTGAACAGGCAAGTGTTCATGCGTGGTAACGGTGCTAACTTTATCATCATCAATCAATGATCATCAGTTACCCAACGAATCGGGTAATCAGTGCGAACACTGTTGATTGTTTGTATCAAGCTTCATGTAACTGGATTGGGGTTCGGTTTAAATGTTAAGCGGAGCGTTTGAATTATATGTTACCCTTTAATTGTTAGTCCGCTTCAACTCACTGGATCTCTCCTTGTAACCGCCCGAGTACCTCCAAAATTTATCTTAAAATAAATCCAAGGACTGGTGGCCTAACGTGCCTTCCGAAGCACGGAAACGCTCAAGATTTTTTGTTACTAGCGGTCACTTGACCTGTTAGGTACTCTAAATAATGTTCTATTTTTTCTACACTCAGTTTGTATTTTTTATCTAAACTCCGTTAGTGTTTTTGTGAATGATTTGCAAAATTTTATTAAAACATGTCAAATTTCATTAGTATAATCAAGAGGCAGCTCAGTAAAGCAATTGTTTACGTACCTACTTCCATCAAGCTGTATATTATTCAGAATGTTTGAATATCTAATTATGTACAATTTGCACCACGTATACCAAAGAATGCGTACTTGCGTGTTGTTATATTTTGTTACACTATAAACTGTCAGAATTACGCATTTATTGATGACCACTAGTTTCGTCATACTATGACTAGTGGACGGGTTCCCTCCCGTCATAATCATGTAAGATTCAAATATTACATTCAGTTTTGGGTGAAATTTCATACCGAAACTGAAACTGAATTTTTTAAATTTAAAAACCGTCTGACCAAGAAATCATCTAATACGCTTATGATCAAACGCCTAAACAAATCTTCATAAGCTAAAGCTAAGAATCATCTCGTACACTTCAGCTTTCAAACAAAATAATAATTATAAGGCATCATGCCGTCCATTCGAGAGCTACGAAGTCGCGTAGACAGACAGACACAACACAACCGTCAAACTCACGAAACACAGAGGTCTCTGTGTTTCGTGGTCAAACTTATTACACCGTTCAGTCCCTTGCCGGCAGATCAGGTATGAGGAGGAGGAGGTAGAATCAAAAAACTATTATGTATGTCTATGCAAAAAACGACCTTCACAAGTTTAGTATAATTAGGAGTGATACCCACGTGAATAAAATATATTGATTTTGATGAGATTTCTTAGTGTTACGGCTAATGCTAATTTGAATATATTTTTTTATTGTGAGGGCTGTTTCTGTTTGTAGATAATGATATTAATCCTAATCCCTTTAAATACTTTATTAATTTTCTACGTTTAACGAAGATATAATTTGTTCTTTGCATTATTTTGAAATTCCACATGATTTTAGATAAAAACGTATTTAATTGTTGACGCATCACGTCGGCTATAAACGGCTTATAAAGGTCCTTCTGACCTGACGGTCTATCTATGTATTGTTTTTCCTTATTATGATAAAATATTTAAATGTTTTTTTTACATTCTCGCGCATCCTTTAATCAGTTGACATATACTGTACATATTTACTTTAAAAACATTTTGTCAAGTCTTTCGCTCGTAAACGAAATACTTATTATGTAAAGTTGACATTTTTGTTTTTAAATTGCAAATAATTTGAGAATGTAGGCCGGTCGAGAGCCTCATATCGACACCACGACTCGTCATTACCATTCGCCAATTATATTTATTCGGCAAATTCGAGCCACATTTAGGGCGGCCACATACATGCGGAATTCCGAAACGGAATCCCGAATAGGGTTGTAACGATATATCGGAAAACCGATAATATCGAAGAGGACACATCGATATTTTTATCGATATTTGCGTTATAACGATATGATAATATCGATATCATATCCGAAGAAAAAAATCGATAATTCACGGCTTTGAACATTAGCTTTTTCTTACAATATAATATTATCGGTTTTCTTATAATATTATCGGTTTTCCGATATATCGTTGCAAGGTTACAACCCTATTCGGGATTCCGTTTCGGAATTCCGACTGTATGTGGCCGCCCTTACGTAACAAACGAGTAGCCTTGTTACTCGTAGTATTTTATTGGT
Organism: Hesperia comma; assembly: GCA_905404135.1. Lineage (NCBI taxonomy): Eukaryota > Metazoa > Arthropoda > Insecta > Lepidoptera > Hesperiidae > Hesperia > Hesperia comma. The sequence continues at coordinate 3,348,817 of FR990021.1, read as the reverse complement.
GCTCCGCCTGATGGTAAGTTACCACCTCCCACTACGTCAGTACTAACCGATAAAAGGCATCAGCGAGTTGACAGAAGTTGCCGACCATAAAAGCGGCTCCTCCTGCTTTGAAATTATTTTGCAAATATTTATTTTAGGACCAAAGGTGGCCTACTGATTCTGAGTTAATATAAAACGTATTTAGATAATTTTTAGGGTAACGTACACAAAGGGTACAACGGGACCCTATTACTGAGACTTCGCTGTCCGTCCGTCCGTACGTCCGTCTGTCACCAGGCTGTATCTCATGAACCGTAATAGTTACACAGTTGAAATTTTCACAGATTATGTATTTCTGTTGCCGCTACAACAACAAATACTAAAAAACAGAATAAAATAAATATTTAAGTGGGCGCCCATACTGTCGACGCCTCGGCGATAGTTTAGTTACCTTTCGGTCCAAGAGATGGCGTTGTGCGTAATATGTGGCCACGATAAAACAATTAAATATTTAAGTGAGGCTTTCATACAACAGGCCAGATTTTTTGGCGTTTTTATACACAATGGACCATTGTCAATGGTACGGAACCCTTCGTGCGCGAGTCCGACTCGCACTTGGCCGGTGATGATAGCATCTGATGATGTTGATCATGGTGATAATGATGATGATGACGATGATGACGATGACGATTACCATAACGAAGACGCAGTATGTATAGTCGAATGGAGAACCTCTTTTTTTTGAAGTTTAAAAACTGTATCTCCCGAGTTTATACTTTTCCGTGCAGTACCCGTGAGTCGACGTCCTATATACTTACTTATTTACCAAATTCGGCACACGAGACGACGCGTCTACGATGCGATTTGTCAGTGACTCAGTTAACACTGCAGTGTCGGCGAATTGTGAATCGTGTCGGAGTCGCGAAGCTAATAAATAGCGTATAGTGTGAGAAGGGCCTTAGTAGTAACGATTTCCTCCAAAGTCGCAGGTGTTAACAGAGAGTTAATTAACTTTAATCATAAGCTCGTTAAACAATAGGAGTCAAAACAAATCATTGTGTATGAAACCGTTAAATAGCTAACACCAAACCCATAATAACTGCTAGATAACAAACTAGTTGTAGGTACCTATAGTTATCAGCGGTTATTCAATGTTTTTCATTTTACGAGCGTCTATGTCAGTCTTGCTCGGCTGTTGCGATTAATTGACTCCGTCCAGTTACATCATGTTACGAGTTCGTATTAGGAGAAATGTTTACTTTTAAACGTCAACAATTAATTTGCTGTTATTTAGTGTCACTGCATACTTATTTCAAATTTTAAACTAACCGTCTAGAGGTTAACTACCTAGTTATAAGTTGGTTTTTAATGTTAAAACTTAATTGAATTTAAAAAAAAGTACAAAAAATTTATACTACATACATAAAATAGTTTATAAGATTTTGAATATTTAATAGTTTTCCCAAAAATAATCCAATATAATTACGAAAATTATTTATTGATTTCTGTTAAAAATAACGATAATAATAACTCGAGTGTTTATGCCTGCATCTCGTCGAAACGGCTCAACACATTTAGATCACATATTATGTATTCATAACAATAGATACTTATCTAATTCCCTAAAATAGAACATGACGTGAAATTACATAATTATTAGTAAAAATGTGTAGCTCGGTCAAGCCGTCGATTAATTGCATTACCCAACCGGTCTTGCAGGAACACTGGACTGGCATGCGAGTGTTATTTGTTGCGGCTAATTACAGGATGACACATGGCGTTAAACACTGATTTGGAAGAAACCAACGGTGTGCAACAGGCACCTATCAAATATTTCATCCAATCACTGATATTGTTTGGTAATTGCGAAATTAGATGTTTTGTTATAAAACAGTTGATTTTTACTGCTAAGTAGCTGTAATTAATACTGCTAGGTGATCAATAAATTCTTTAATCGTGTCCAAATAATTTGGTCAGAAGTCAAGGCCGATGACAATGCAATGTTATGATGAACATGTAAAAATAGCTCGCTCAGAATGGGCTGCCGACGAGAGAGACATTTAATAAATATAAACTACAATCGTGTACCTATTTAGGTTTTCAAACTGTTAATTATTTTGTACTATTTTTCTTATTATTCAATTAGCCAAAAACAAAATAATGATAGGAGTTCCCAATAATCGATGTTATTAGAATTTTTTTACTCTCTAGTATTTACAACTCTGTATGATATTTATATGTGAATACTTATAAATCTATTTTTTTATTGAAAAATGTACTGCAATGAAATTAGCTCCTCGTTGTCAGTTTGCAGTGAAACGAGACTCTTACGCATAATTTAGAATGACGTTGAATGACGTCATTAGAATGCTGCTTCCCAAAGCATTACGTAAAGTTCTTCCTTTAAGCGGTATGTGGGAAACTGCATTTAAAATTTATCGCGCGAATCTCGTACGCGCAGTGAATGCTAACGCACCACGAGGAATTCTGGTTTTTATGTAATGGTTGCAATATGTGTCACATTAGCGTGCGCTAGAGGAAACTAGATTTCGGCCGTGAATAGACTTAAGATGAGAAGTCGTTTATATGCCCCAGATTTATGTGGGTCAGTGAACCATTACTTTATACGGACGGAGAAGATATAGACTGAAAGAGATTCACTTCTGCGATGATACTAGTAATTACTAGATAAATCACCTAATTAAGTAATTAGTTGTAAGGCGCAGAATCAAAATCTATAGGTAGGTACTAATATTACAAATGGGAATTGATTTTGTACATTGTGTGAAGACATAGCGTGTAGTGGAGTACTTACATCTTAGCAATGATATTTGATAGTTTTCATCTTTGAATTCATCCTTAAAGAGGGTGAAAATAAGAATCAAATTTCTGTAATCTCACCAATTTACAAATATCATAATTATGATACCCTATACCTGCCTACCATATACCTAAGTTGCCATTGGATAATTTGAACGGCATCTTAATATTTTCTATCACCCGCGGTGAAGCTGGGAGCAAAAACCAGAAGTTCATAAGGATCCTCGGTACTTAATGTACCGAGTCATGCCTGCAATATTATGAATCAGTGGCGGTACAGTATCTTGGCAAGATCGCCGTGACATCAGGTGTTCCGCTAGCAAACGTGACCGGTATCAACATGAGAGGAAAGCCGGGGAGCACCTTGAATGCTTATTGCTGTTTTATTGACCAATCATTTACGTATAGGTCGCTTCGCTTTAAAACGCTATTATGACTGTTCTCAAACAAATGCTCTTGAAAAAAATTTACTCAAACAAACACAAGAAATGGGGAGTAGAACATAATGTCCAAATTGGCTTATACTTTTCTAGCTTATTGCTATATTGCAGTTATATGGAGGAAAAGTATCGAAGTACCAATCCCTATAAAAATATCATACTATGTCTGCACCTTCCGTGATTTGAAACTGAAAACTGAAAGGACTCAACGTTCCACACCTAACCAAGTTCGGTAGGTACAGAGTTATCTAACTATAATACTTTAATGTTACGTGCTGTAAGTTTTCCGAATAAATATTAGTTGTTCAGTTCAGTTGTGTTGAAAAATTGATCTAAAATTTTCTTGATAAATAATTCTATTTATCATGTTAAATTCAGCAATTTAGGCTTGGTAACAGTTACGTATTAGCCGATCTAATACACAATACATATTAACATCGCAGTTAATAAAACATTGCATAAAATTTATTACGATACAAATAAACATATTTTGTTGGCAAATTTTTATCCTTTAAAACAACTAATTGATACAAAAAAATACTATAAGTAGTTATACCTATTATAAGTAAGTATTCATAAAATATTTACTTATCTAGTTTACAAAAGTATGGTAAAGCCGGAACACTTATATTATTCAAACAGATATTTAATTTATTCATTCAGCGGGGTGTCCAACACTGAATGCAATCAATTTATTTGACAAATCAATTGGGCAATAAAAACTATTGTCAGTAATGTAATTGGGTTCTTCCTGCTTCTATTACGTGAATTATTTCTTCGGCTCCTTTTAGGGTAAGGTAAGTTTAGCTAAGGTAATCGAATCAATTGACCACTAAAGGTAACAGGTTAATAGAGAGGTAACCTTGTAGCCCTTACCGGCACAGGTCGCTCTATAACAATACGAATACATTACTCATTCATTCAAAACGGCGGAATTGTAATGTTACTTTTTAAAGTAAATTGCAAAATAAAATATTATTAAGAATAATAATTGGATTAGAAATTCTATGTTTGAAAAGGGAACAGATATCTGAATATTTCTAATGAAATAAGGTTTCTTTGTATCTTATCCTTTATTTGATATTTTTGACTGAAGTGTATTTATATTTACTCGTATCTACCTCCTTTAAAACCCTTCCCTTAAAAAACCTCAATTAAAATGTTTTATGTTTTGTGTTATTTTCAATTAGATATTCTTTTTGAATCCTTATGCCGTTTCGATAAATATCAATTTTATAATTTAACACAAAAGATTTTTTACAAACGGAAATTGTTATTTTCAACTTTACCTTTTAAATTTGGTCTAGATCAGATAATTAAATAAGGATAGTATGAGGACGTTATATCAGAGGAATCTTTATAAAAATTAAAGTGTTTTCGAACAACAAACCCGAGGTCAGCTTGAATACTAAAAGTGAAGATTCTGATCATCAATACTTTATGATTTGAAATATTATCATGAATGTTAAATTGTGGTTGTATTTCGATACTTACCGCGTTTGAAGACGTCTTCCACTGTATATATTTGCATAAATGAGTAATAAATAATTAGACTTGTTTTTAAAATCTCTTGAATTGAGTCGTTGTTTTGTATCTATCGAAGATCTTGCTCCTAAATAATGTCTTCCTTAAATGGAACCACTTTTGCAAATGTTTAAATTATAACTAATATCCTTATTTTGTTATTGGAATAAAATTATAAAAGTGGTCCAAGTGAAATACTTGTCTTGGAATCTTGAATATACCATTTAAGTATTTTATGCTCTAGTTATATGTGAGGTATGATTGCGTACTATGTATTGTAATTTTGTCTATAGTTTCGGTCGCGTGTGAGAAGGAAAATGAGACATTACCATTAAAAGTTTCCAAAGTAAAGGCATAAAAACTATCTGAAAGTATTTTCAGTGTCTTGAAATATTGCCTGAGCAAATTATATCTAGATCAGCGCTTTTGGTTCTATAATCTGAGGATCAGCGGTACTTAACCTTTTTTGTAGGTCAAAAATCATATTTCAGCCGAGCGTTCCCAAGCCGCAAGCAAAAAATATTGAGGTCTAAATAATTAAAATATTTTTTTATTACTTTTTTTTTAATATTCATTTTTCATCTGTATATTAATGAAAAATAATATATAAAAATACTTTTACGGCCTTTGATAAGTGCAGATTGAGTATAGTTCATCTAGATCATTTCAGATTCGGTTAGTATGAATTTATTTACATACAATTACTACATAAAAATTCACGAAAAATAAAATGTGTGAAATGATTTGTACAAAAGCACTTATTTCCCGTAAAAAATATTTGTCTTCTTAAAAACCAAAACATCATTAAAACGTATAACGTTATGCAAGGAATATGAATCATTATGACATACTACATAACATTGGATAATTAGAACGCCATAGATGGCCATAAATTAGGTATACACGGGAATTGGAAAACAAGATTTCGCGTAAACGTAAATAATAGATATTGTAATTTCGATAAAGCTCAATACGTAGAAATGAGAATAGACGTAATTTAAATAATAATATGCCGTATAATCTGTGAAAACAAGGTTGACCTAGAAACAAACCTTGGGAGCCTTGAGGCGACAAATGGAAATACGTAACATAATACATAGGTACTGTTATTAGTACCTATTACTTTGGCTATAGAGCTCATGTTTTGTTGAATTAAAAACGTCTTAAGTAAATTTTGCTTTAATAAGTTCAGATAAAAATCAGATGGCAGGTTATTAAAACATTGTTAAGCCAATCAATGAATCTATCAATCTATCTGAATTTCACGATTATGTACCTATTCCACGCGCGTGCAAGCTGTGGGCCGGATTCCCTCTTGAGCTTTTCCGGAGCGCTACCGGAGGCTACGGAGTTCTTCAAGGAAAGCGTAAGAGGGTCAGCGATACATTTATTTAAAGGTCCTTTAAAAGGGCCTTCATATATGTTAATAGGCACCATCATATCCACCACTATCTGTATGGGCGCTAAGGGATTAAAGCTCATGTAAAAATCAGTCAAAAGTACCTTCTTGCACGCGGGCCAAGCTGCGTGCAACAGCTAGTTCATATACAAAATAATTAATTTTCGGTGGAACCCTGAATAAAGTGTAATTGGATAGGCGTTACGTGATATTGTTAAGCCTTGGGAGGCTTAAGTTTCCTGCTCACCCTAATAGTTACAGCAATGCATATCGAGCGCACAGCAATGGATATTCATAAGCCTTAAACAAGCGCCTTCATTATAACTGTACTCGTAGTTGCATAAATATGAACTTTATACTGTACGATATTGATACTGCAGACTCGAGAACCTCTAAACGCTTTTAGGGACAGATTTTCCAAGGCGAAGCGAAGTAATATTTAGTTTAAGATTCGCAATGAAAATCAGTAGCCTTTGCTCCTAAAAAAAGTAAATTTTTACAGATACCCTATACCACTAATACTTCAGCTATAGGTTTGTTGTTGCTGTAGCTTACTATTACCGAAACCTAAAGCTAAGTCAAAATCATTTAGTATTTTGTCAATACAATTAAGTACGACGCACTCATGTTAATTTAATTATTTTTTTATTGCCTGTTAATTATTTATAGTCAACAGTTTTAATTCTTAAATTTAAATCAGTTAAACCTGCACAATTAATTTCCAACTATGAGGTTACCAGGTTACCATTATGACAAAGTCGTACGGAACAAAATCGTGTCGTCCCCGCATCGGCCACACTAAAGTCTCCATTTACTTACGCACATATCTTTGCATTTATGTCATAATAAAAATTTGTTAATAATGATAAATTAAGGACCAATGAAATAGTATGTTGGAGGTCAATGAAAATTTTCGGCCTAAATTACGAAACTCAAGATGTTACTGCGACGTCGGCCTTAACTTGCTTATTACAAAATTGTCTAAATGTAAACTGACATGACCAATTTGGAGATGATTATGCCTGTTTTGACTAAATAATTTTAAAATCACCGCTCAGAATGTTAATCATTTTGGTTTTCATAACCTGATAGGCATTTAAATAAGGCATTCATTAAAACGCCGAATGTGACAAGGCGCAGCTTTTATGTCTATGTTATCTTTAAAAATACCTGTATTTCTTAAGTAACCAATGTTAACCTGTTTTAACCCGCCTCGTAGTCATGACTTTTAATGAGGTAGGTACACACATCGTCGCAAGTTTACATTAAAAATCCATAGTGAAATAGTATTTAAATAACCTAGCTGGTTACAACCCTCCTAAACTCTGTTCGCTGCAGTTTCGGTGCAGCCCATTACAACTTTTACAAACCTGGGACAAGACTCAAATGGTCAAGGTTAGTGAGTTCAGATAGCAGGTAGTGCAAAATTTAAATTGATTAATTTTTCAGTAAGTATGAGGATTGGGGCAAGGATGTAGCCAGGTGAAAGGGGGGTAAGGGAATTAATTCTTGCAATACCTGCGCAGAGTCTCCGAAACCTATCCTGTAGAATGCGGAGAGACTAATAACTCTTCGTCTGTGCTTGATGCTTTCTAGTTTGGTATCCATTAATCTAGGGTCATCAATAAGTCCTTAGCACGCCTCTCCATTAAATGCTGATAGGTGACATTACGCAGCACCAGCAAATGTGGCACCAATACTCCACACATGACTAGGTGCTTTTTATAAGGTCAGTAATTGTTGCGGTGTGAAGTATCGCCACACCTAGGATCCCTAGCTTCCAAGTCGCTGCTTTAGCTTTGGATAAACCGCCTTAAGGTGCGAGGATATCTCAACTTCTAACAAGTGTTAGAAGTAAGTTATATATTAATATCCCTTCTGCATTAAGTTAAAGTACCTTATAATTTGTCTTCACGTCAAATTATAAAGACATTTGAGATATATTATGTTTGTATAAATAGACAGATAATTATGTGTATCTGATACTTAGATGGAGATTTTTAGATGCATGATCGGAATCAGAACCCGATTAATGTAAGTCAGTACTTACAAATAGGTATGTACAATACACAAAATCATGAATTAACTATGGCCTCAGAAAAGGCCATTATGACAAGGCGACTAATTAATTAGTCATTCATATCAGTAATTAGATCTCATTTTTATTCAGTACCTGCTGGCGTGAGTCACAAAACCTTTCTAAAGTTATTAGGATATTGTAACCAATTGAAGCAAGTGATAATAGTACACGACAGGTTTGAGTTTTACTCTTATTGTTTAGGATATATATTATCATAATTTTTAATAACCACCTAGTATTACTCGCTGAGGAGTTTCCTTGTCTAAGGCCGATCCTGAACGTAGCATCCGGCTACGCATTGTATGATAATATAATAAGCACTGTAATCGGCCATTGAACTCATTGCAAATTAAGTAAATAAGATCTTTTGAAAATGCTGACAGATTATGTTATATACATAGTACGTACAGGTCAAAATAATATACTTAAGTGTGTGAATAAAATTCGGATTTAGGTCTCCTCTAAAATGTGTGTAAACTGGTGTAGCACATTAGCAATATTTAGATCGGTAAACTTCGTATTGATTATAATAATATCTTAAAGAATAATAAGATGGACATTATCCTTAATACCACAACGTCGAACGTTGTTGAGTAGGTGAGTTATGGTTTTATGAGTTTTAGTTTAACGACGAGTTTTAGTTAAGTTTTGAAACAATTTTATTGTATGACTCTAAATTGAAAATTAAAAAATCCCCCGAATAACATTAATTTTATGACAAAAATGCCTTATAATTATGGAAAAGCGCTAAGAACCACCAAAACATAGCTAAGAACCACCACAATGAACAAGGCTTTCGTAAAAAAACCCACTCTCAAATCGATCTGTTCATTCAGGATCTTTTTGCGTCGGGGGCTAAAACTAACCATTATTAAGATTTGTGTAAATCATTTACAATATATTATTCAGTTTTACGTGATCCTTTATTACATTGACTTCCGTATCTCGTACTGTATGGGGAGATTGACTTTGACTCGGATTAATGAAGTCACTCAAGTACCGCTTTCACAGATGTTAACATAATTATATGTATATACGTCTTAAATGTGAATATGTGTATTTTTAAGTAGGTACGGTGTAAGTAGGGGTCATATACTCGTAGAGCATAATTTACTTAAAACGTCGTAAGTAAATTATGTCTTTCTCCTTTATTCTTCTGGCGAAATAAAAATTGATATCTTATTTTCAATTACACACTCTACACACTCTAGTGTGTGCATTCTAGTTGTGTTCTAGTGTGTTCGTGTGTTTACTGTGTAGTTCACTCTACTGGTGTGTTTTGAGGATAAATGTGTTAGTCTTTATTTACCTTCAATAAAATATTTTCTAATAATCTTTATTATTATTAGATCAGTAGAACAGCCGTAATATTTTTATTATGATATTGTAACCATAACGATGCGTAAATTTGTCACAAATGAATATTTATCGCGAGTTATATGTACCTATATGGTTTGCGAAATGCTAAAAGTTCACAGATAAGTGAATTTGTGCAATAAAATTACCAAAACTTTATGTCATGTTGTCGTTTTCTTTCTTAAAAGATAGTGGCACTTAGGTAAGCGTTACGATATTGGATGCCTAATAATATAAATATACAACTTGTATCGTAAAATAATTTTATAGAGATCTTGTTAGTATGCGACAGCTTTACTCCTTGAGTGATATCGATTTAATATCGAAATATCAAATTCGTTTTAATGGAAAATCCACACTAATAGCAGCTCCCGTTCCGGTGATTAAGGTTCACGCTAGACTGACCACAAGATTTTAAAATGCTTTAAGTAAATTTTTCCTACAGGCTAAATTGAACTGTGGGCTCTAGTAATAAATTTGGTTGTAACGGGGCTTACAATTCTATATTTTCAGCGACTCAGGTACCTCTAAGTTTAAATATTGGACTCCAGAAACGAGGAGCTAGGGCCGTTTGCTTTAGACAAGAAAACCATTGTGAGGAAACAAATCTGCAAGTTTTCCATAATGTTCTCAGAGATGTGTGAAATCTGTTATTCTGCATTTTACCGGCGTAGTGGACTATGGCATGTATACATAATATGTACATCGCACATGTCATAGAAGAACCGACTTCACCAGTGAGAGTGAACGTGAAGTCTAGGTCCTCTCCTCAAAAGTTTTCTGGCAGAAATCGCTGCTTAGCCATAAGACCATTTTATAGATACTGTACTTTATTATATTTGATTGAATGTTCTTTGATGTGTGCAATAAGGAATAATTTATTTATCTATTAGCTGAGATATTGTGCGAGGTCAGAAATAATCCGAATTTTATCATTAAATTAATAGTAGCGTTTCTTTGAAACATCAAAAATTATTGTTTCGTTTGTTTGTCGGTCATAATATAAATCGTCATTGAGGGGAGTTAGAGTTTGATGTTCAATGTTCATTGAAAGTTAAAGTTGATTTCAATAGAATTGGTATTATTTTTAAAAGTAATGAATAGGTCGATATCCGATATACTTAGTACCTAATAGGTAATCTTTTTGAATTATTCATTATTTATTATTCACCTTAATTATTTAAACATGCAAAATTTCAAGTCATCAAAAATTGTGAATTGCACAAAAAAGTTTTTTTACGTTCCCAAATATTAAAAACGTGTCATTCAAGTAGTAAATTATGAGTAACAGAGAACTGACGTAAAACAATGATAGTAATAAGGGTAAAAGCATGGCACAAGGAGCGATATGGCGGTGACATTTCACGACACCGTGGCACACCGTGGGCCAGGGAACCTTGACATATCGCTGCATTATCGCTCCGTGGATTTGGTCGCAGTCATGACTTGACCAGATTGATGAAAAGTTTAATGATTATAATTATTTTTGACCAAATCAAATCTGAATTACCCCGGTCGAGTGCCAATCGACTATTTGACTCGTATATGTAGTACCTACCTATGTTCCGTGCCACTGATATTAACTGTAATTATGTCTTTGGTCTGTTACACCAATATGCATTGGAGCAGCGTGGTGGAGTCTCTAGGTCTCCTAAATAATGAGGAGAAACCCGTGCTCTGAAGTGCGCCATTAATGGGTTGTAGCTATATAGGTATTTTTGGCCTATAACAAGATTGAATGTAGAAAACAATGTAGTTTTTTCTCTACAATGTTACGTTACGTTACGTTTTATTAAAAAAACTTTTGATTATTAATTTATCCACCAGAAAAAAATCTTTGAAACGCAGTCGTGAATAACAGTTATGCCTTATAAATGCCCCACTAATTAACCTATGATTTGCAAGCGGAAACAAAGACAATAAAATACTTATTTTTTATTCATAAATCTATTGCATTAATAAATTATATAGCAAAGTAGCCGTTTTCAAGGTCAAAGATAACCATTCTGACACGAATTACTATGCACTATTCTTTTACAATGACTCGATAATCGATAAATTACTTAGCGTATCGCACAATCAAGTGTATCAACATGAATGGGGATTGGGGTTTAATTACTGAAGGTATGTCGATATGGTTGTGTGTCATACCACATTAATGTGCTAAGCTATCGGCGGATGGAGGGTGCATATTTATCGCCGAGTGATCAAGTGCACGTAGCTGATGTATACCTGTACACACATCTGTCAGCAGGCTTTTGGTAGGTCTAAAATCCTGAATTATTGTTAATCTTTAATTGCTGGCTGAGAGCAAAGCATATTTGCTTTCGTAAAAAAATACCCCAAGCTTATAATGTAGAAATAACCTTTAGTTACCTACCTAGAGAAATTTGAATTTCGTGAAATTACAAATATCAGCAATGAAAATATAAATATGTAGTATAAATAGAGATTGCGAAGACAAACATTGAATTTATAAAAAGTTTAAGACGTTGATTTAACACTATAAATAATTGATTTATTTAATTTTGTTAATTTCCATTTAGTTACGAAAAAGAACCGTATTTTTTTAATAATGCAAATAAATATTATAATAAATATGCAGCTGCACGTACACGCAACTTCATGCATGCACACTTACGTATACACGTATGTACACACCTACCCATCAATCAACACGACCATCCACTCCACACCCACACAAGCACTCATAGATACCCTCACAAACACACGCATAAGATTGAGTAGTAAAGTAATTACATTAAATCTGGCTTAAGTGCAAGTAATAAATATATGTTGTATAATGTATGGATTTAAAGCTGTAAATGTAACTTAATAAATAAATAAATAACCCGTGAATATCCAACAGCTGCGAATCGTACACAGAAGCGTATAAAAGTACCGCATCCATTAGTAGTCGCACGCACCGCTACCGGAACCTCTACCCGGAGTCGGTCGAAGGGCGCACTACCTCTCTCTGCCGTACTATTAATTATGATGTTGCTTATTGACAATCCATTTATTTACGAAACAAAAAATATTTTTTGATAACTCGTCAATGTCTAAAATTGTACACAGAAGCGTTATAAAGCTACCGCATCCATTAGTAGTCGCACGCACCGCTACCGGAACCTCTACCCGGAGTCGGTCGAAGGGCGTACTACCTCTCTCTGGCGTACTATTTACGATGTTGTGTTGACAATTTACTAGCCAAACTCAATGTAATCTTTAGATTTAAGTACTTTGATTCCATACTGTGGTAACTAAGTGTAAATTATGTCTCTTTATTTCAACAAAAGAAGGCCTTTTAGTACCTCCGTCCCTAAGTGTACGGATTTTTATAATTCTTTTTATGTTCGATAACTGATCCCGTTCAAATAGCAAGATCTGACGAGTAGTTTGTCAGTCATCCCTAATAATGCGTTTGTTGTTGTATTTTTTTGTTTGTTGTAGCATATCTCTGGGAGAGGTGGAGCTTAAGCCTATTGAAATTATTATTTTCAGTTATTAGGATATAATCCTATACTTACATATACACAGCACGACGAACGAAAACAACAATGACAAAGTAAACCTACTATTCTCCGCTAACTGTTGGCGAGTTGTCGGTACCGATTACACTTGTCCACCATTACCCTACATACTATCGTCAATGTCACAATTGTCATGCGACAAACCAAGTGCGTGCTGTATAATCGCTAACGTAAACGCTAGTCGCTTTCGTTTCGCAACAATGTCACACGCAAAATGTACAGTAAATGGTATAGAAGTGTAGTATTAACCTTATTTTTATTATGTAGGTACTTAATGTAGTCTGTCTACTGTCTGTTTGAATACAGTACACTAAAAGTAGGTATTATTAGGTAGGAAAGCCATATTATTAAACCGAACAACGATTAATGTACAGACAATAGCAATGATAAAGTTATTTATTTAGTTTTCTATTTAATTTAGTTGCATTTCATAATATTATTCGTATGAAATAAATATCCTAAATGACATGTCTACCAAATATGAATTCTGTGGGCAAAATATACCTCCTGAGGAAGCGGTTTGCGTTCCTTTCCATTTCAAAACGGATCGCAATTAGTTCCATCAATTTTGAGCTCTTGAGTGTCATAAAGGTCTATCACTATATACAGGCAATTTTTTTATGTCCCTTGTCATGTTTATAAACGGTGTAATTGTTATAAGTAAATCAAAAACAATTTTTTTGTGCAAATTTAAAGTAACGTCACTAATATTTTCTCATTAATTCATAATTAGTAGGTATTTTTATTTAAGAATTTACACATTACACTTATTCTGCGGTGTGTTATACACATATTATACACCGCTACTGGAATTATAATTACTTATACTTTTCTAATCTGGGTAACATTGTAGTTTTACCAAAAACATATATATGTGTGTGTGTGTGTTTGTGTATTTGCATACAATACACACATATTGAAATTGATTGTTATTTGATATAACAATTTGTAAATCAGTCTTAATAATCTCTTATAATTTGTCACTCATGCATGCAAGTTTTTTATGGTAATTCATTGACATATAAAACATAACATAGATACCTATCTATCTTATATGAAATATTCGCAATTAGTTTTACAGGTATATTGTCAAGGTAACCACCATTTTATTATAATTTTCCGCATTTGTATAAACTGCTTGACATTAAAATATTATAAATGATAATATAGAGAGGTATGTATAATTTACACGTCTTTCAAAGGGTTACATTCTTATGCATATTTATTTAATTGATTTTGTTAATCATCATTACTAACTTCCCTATAGATATTAAATTGATAAAGGTACAATTATAGACATATTTAACTAAATTATACATTAAAGTTGAACATTATGTGGTTGTGAGCTATAAATTCCAAATTCTAACTAATACCAAGGCCATATTAGAACTTTAACGCTCTTGAATGAGCAAAAAAATTGTCTTAATGTTCTTGTGTGAAAAAATTTAAAATATAGGTACAATATGATATAATAATAATATGATGATTCAATCAATTTTTTATTAGAAGATTAAGAATGACTGTCAGGTGTTTGTTTGCTCATGATGATTTCCTTCGCCAAGCAAGGGATACCTATTACTTTCATGCACTTATTTTTTTTTTAATTTCATTCACTTATATACAGAATTTCAACGTTCGAAATCATACCTATCATATCAACATCCGTAAACGAAACTACAGCAAACAAAGTAAACGGTTCAAAAAATTACATGACACAAGGATAAAAATTGGCACACAAAAAACGAAACAAATTTGTTGCTAACAGATATGAACACAAATTGATTATATCAGGATACTGAAGCCAAAAAGCACCTGCGCAGTTGTACGCTAGAATGTGTGTACATATCCTGCTATGTTGCTCTATTTAACAATATTAAATGCCTGTCCAACGTATACGACAGAGCATAATAATATTGTCTCGTGGTAGAGTGTATAAAAACTCCTATTTCGTATTTGATCGCTTGTGTATCTATAATATGTATGTACCTATGTAACATGTTATTTTTTTACAATAGTTAAACGCTTGAGCGCTTTCGTGCTTCGAAGGGCACGTGACACTATAGTAAGTTGTTATCGTCAGATAACAATCGTTAATCCATGTCAGAGGTCTTAATAATTTCCGACACTAGGGTTGTCTACCTAACCTCTTTACCAATTCGTACTGGAACAGCATTATGAAGCATTATTAAGGCCTCCTCACGAATATACTCGTAGTAGTGTGTGGGCCAGTAATGGGTTGAAACCTAAAGGTAAGTACCTATCCGACTAAAGTCTCCTAAGAATCATTTAACTTCCAATATTATTTGTTAAAAATTACACGCGCCTTATGATTGCAAGTGGGCTCTGTCGCCTATGATTAATATAATTAATTACAAAGAAAAGTGTTTGTAAAAACCAAGTTCAAAAAAAAACGAAAAAAAAAGAAAAAACACCAAAGGCTTCACCGATGTTCACACGATGAGAAAAAGGAAGAAGAAAGAAAGTATTGAATCTCAAACTTCGAGTCGTGAAGCCGAAACGCGTGCCGTTTTGCCATTCTTTTGTCAAATGGTGAATTATTGGTCAGTAATACTATTACGCCACAATGCTAATTATCACACTACTAGGCAAATCGCATGTCTGTGAAATATTTTATATGAAATAAAATTTATTCTCTTGTCAGGTTTATTTATTTAAGCTTCTTTGCACCATACAATGTATACGAACAAAAGGCGGACTTAATGCTAAAAGCATTCTCTGCCAGTCAACCTTTGGGCAGTGGGAAAACAACGAAGGCGGCAAAAGAATATTACACACGTATATAAACATAAATATTATTATACATATCATAAATAAACATACATGTAATTAAAATAATATCATACATAAACTTGTTGGTACAGGTTGTGGTTTTGATTCACTTATCTTGCTATTTACTTATTATTACTCCAATTATTAATCACATTAAAAATACAATTAGACTCGTAAGGTCGACGGAAATGTCCGCAAGTGATACGAGTCGGATCACGAAGTGTTTGTAAAAGTGAAGGACGTCGACCGGATGCTGCGCAAGCGCTGGATGCGTGTGAACCAATTCGCTGAGCTTATGGCTCCTGATCCAGCTCAGCAGATCAGCTCAGTGATTGGTAAGTCATGAAGGAATAGGTTCGCTAAGCAGTAGTATTTGAAATACGAAAATTGTCTGTAACGTAAGATGGTGTGATGGTCGTTGAGTTAAAAAAAATTGGAGCTATAGTTAGAAGTTTCAAAAATATAATTTTGCAGTCAATAGCTATCATGAGTTTAATATATTTTAATCGTAGCACAGTTGACCTATCAAATGTTGGTATAAACGGTTTTTATAAGTCCACACAAATTCTATGTATTAATTCAGATACCAAAGACTCATTGACTTGTATTTATCTCTGCTCATAATTAAAAAGGCATAAGCACTCAACCACGCGGCTCCAGTGCGGGTTGTTGGTGAAATCATAAGTAAATCTTTATAAAACAAACATAGATGATATAATAGATAGAGGTATCTATTATAAACACGTGTAATAAATGTCACACTTTACGACCTGTCAAAATCCTATCAAACCCGACAACATAACTCACGATGGAATTAGATTAACTAGTGAGATGTTAGAGTTGATATATTATCTCGATCAGATTTGATCCATTATAAAACGGATATAGCCCGAGCCGAAATCGACGTTCAAATCTGCGGCCTCGGCTCACTTCTCAGCGGGTGACTAATGCGCTCACAATCTCACCCGGCGCGGATATTAAAACGTTTCCTGCCTCGTTTGGGGTTAAGTATGGCCAATACTGTACAGATACTAATAAAACTGCAATTGATCGATGTTTGTGCGTGGAAGATGTCTGAAAAAATTATTACCATTGGTATTTGCTATTAATATTGCTAAGACCTAGATTTATGTTTTTCTTCTTTTTTTGTTAACCTGTCAGCTCTACTCGTAAGTTAATGCCTCCATTCACCAAAAATCAAAAAATGTGATACTTTTTAAAATCATTAACGAGTTAAAATCTTTAAAAAAATCATGATATTTACATAATTATGTGTCACCAATTTGGATTTTGTTACTTTAATAAATTCTCAAATATCAATTTAAAAACAAGGCCCCTTTTTCGGAACTGTTTGATGATTTTTCCCAATGTGAGTGATATTATGTCCTGGGTTTCCCGAATTTCATATTTAATGTTTGAATTCTAAAATTGCACCAAGTATTATGTTATAATTATTATGTAATGTACCTATATTATTTTCGCAACCATGACTGTCCTATTGTTAGCCTCAGATTCCTTTCGCAATAACTTGAAGGAATCCAGTACGCTGTCCAAAGTGCGCATTGAAGGGCTTTAATTGAAGAGAAAGAGACATTTTTCTATACCTTTGATAACTACAATAAGAAATGCATTATTATTATTGATCATTACCAAATATGATAATTGAAGTTAAAATATCAAATATAGGCGGTAAGAGTCTAGACCTCATCCGGGGAAGTACCACCGGCTGCCAAAGTATTTAGTACCAGAGGCGAGTATCTCAGTCCTCAAGGGTAGCAACGCATCTGTAGCCGAATTAGAACGAGGCTTACTAATTGAGTCTTGTTCTAGGGCGTCTACTGTTGTCATTCGCGAAGACGTGGTATTGCCTGATAGTTTGGTTCTTTAATTCCAAAAAATATGGGTTTGTTTTTGTTCCGAAAATTGAAACGACCTTTTAATTTATGAGACATTCTTTACATTAAAACTTTAACAAAGGGATAACAGATATGACATTATGACAATTAATAGGCATGCATTTTGTTGATAACACGAACAATACATTTTTATTTTGTTGTCAGATAGCAATCCAATATCACCAAAGTTTATTGTACTCATAAAATCAATAGTAATCGTTTTAACAGCCAACGATAAGACTTGTCGGAAACCTTGCAACTTAATGACTTCCGACAAAGGTAAACTTTGACGGATACACCTTTGTTGCACCTTCGTTTATTCCCACTCTGTTATAATCTTAGATTCCGCGCTCATTTATAGTAGTAGCATATTACCTACGTGGTCAAGAAATTATAGAAACGACTGCAAATTAACCCAGCAGTGGTGAGTAAAGGTGAATACCTAAAGGCGCTCCCTCACCGCGAGCGTTCGCGTGTAATGTAACGTTACAGATTCGACCATTACATCAGTGAAGGAGGAAAACCGAGCGTTACAATGCGCACCTTGTAATGATACAATGTGTAATATCTTGATACAACTTGAAACATCAATGCGCTTTTTAATTAAAATGCTCGTAAATTCAAATCTATACTAAATGTTACATTATACGCGAATGCACGTCTGTCAGGGAGGAAGTACTGTAATGTAATGCTCAAAGTCAAATCTATAATGTTACATTACCCGCGAATACTCCCGGCGAGGGAGTAGGTACCTTTAGGTTAGTACTTTCTTTGCGAGAAAAAAAACATTTTTGATTATGAAATTGTGTAATTTTTCTCTAAAATTCATGATATTTTCTGTACCTTTAACATTTTTCCCTAAAATTCAGGATATTTTCTTAAAAGTCTATATTTTTAAATTTAATCGACTAGCTATTATACTAAGCTTTGTCAAGAGTGCCGCCGCACTTCCGCGGCCGCTGCAAGACTTTTTAAATTGCATAAATACATTTAGCACCAAAACAGTATCCTACTTATTCACGTTCCGAAACGTAACCCAAGCCTATCTAATACGTCGCTATACTCCCGCGATTACCCATTGCAGTTGTTAGCTAATTGTTTACCAAAAATAAATTTGCGACATAGGTATAATTGCGATGGTTGCACCATGAAAATAAATAGAAATTAATATCATTGGCAAAGATATCATTCAACACCCTGTTCTGCAATTAGATTAAATAAAGATAACCAACAAAAACCACATAGAACAATTACCTATGTTATTGTTGTAATGATTACCGAATGACACTAGTGTTCACCGTCACTTATTTTGCAAGCTTTTGTTTGAGCAATGTGTTGTGTCGAGTTAAAATTGTAGTAGCTGGCAATTACAAAAATTATCACGAAATAATGTAATATGTTATTTGTAAACTACACATACATACTTACTATGCCTGAGGCAATTTTCCAGATTATTTATGGATTTAAGACGGTAACCGAATATCCAGCAAAAATTTTCTGGGTATACCTAATGGTCATTTCACTAAGAAATTAGAAAAGGACTTTGTGTTAGTTCCCTATTGCTTTCTCTCCCTTTTTTATTCTCTTATTAGTACATGCGGAATCAAGATTGATGGATACAAGATTTTTTCATAAATATTAAAAACCAGCTAACAATAGATTGCTCAAATTAAGCAACCCAAACCCTGGTCTAGTGCGGATTCGCGAACTTCACACACCTTTGAGTTTCACAAACTCGCGCATGCAGGTTTCTTCACGATATTTTCCTTCACCGGTAGAGTAACATTTAAATACTTAAAACGCATTAACATCAAAAACTCAACGATTCAAACTAGTATCCCCTGAGTAGGACGCCGAATTCTTAACTACTAGACTATCATCGTAAATTTACGTACTGAAGCAACTTAACGTTACTGAAAAATATACAACACATTTTTTCCTTCTTTTCTCCTTGGCTAGCAACAAGCAACGCACTTGTACTCGTAATGCCTTTAGGGATACTAAGAAATAAGATTGTTCCGATATTAACCTTCTACAAGTTTTCGGGAGAAATAATATGTATTACCAAATCCAATATTCTATCCTTGTGCCATGGTTCGATCTCACGGCCTAAATGTATGTTATCATCGCAAAACAAAAGTCCGATTGTCTATTGTGCTCGGTTTCCCAGGCGGAATCAGGCCGAAATGGGCGTGGCTGGAAAGTGCACGAGCAATGGTCCTTACCGTTCTACACTCTACACTGATTGAACTTAAACGTCTGAGAAATATTTACATTGTATTTACATTAATTTAGTATGACCTATATGTAAGAATCTTTCAGTCCAATTTTAACCAATTTCACGAAGTTTGATTTAATGGATAATTTGCACAAAGGTCAGGGTTTGATGACAATACATATAATGTAAAACTAGCAAAACCGAATACTATGTATGTTCAGATTGGCTAGGACCCTACTCCTCAACGGTGGACAGCACAGTAACTAAACTCAAAGCTCTACAATTTATGTGAATTGGTTTCTAAAAATGTGTTTTTTGTAAAACTGTTCTTGATGTCAGTAAATAAAAGATGTTTGAGATACTCTAGAGTAGAGATACCGACCATTACTTCAATTGGTACCGATAAGTAGGTAGGTACCTACGTATGGTTTTTTAAAACTGAAAATATATATATATATATAGGTACCTATTAATTGTGAAAGTCATTAAGCGGAATTGCCTACACTTAGCCTACACTTCACCCGTTATGTTAGTAGCGATTGTTACTAAACGAATTGACATAAATGTAAAATGAATTTCAGCATGATATTACACTTTACTGAACTGCGCATATTATTTAGAATTACATAACAATTTGTGCAACATACAAGATTGTTGCATGATTCATTGTAAAGCTATAATTGGTATTAACGCGAAAGTTTAGATGTTGTACATATTCAAAACATAGATTTAGCATACACTGACGTTATTCAATATACTTACGCTTTGGAAAGGACAATACCTATACTAAATTACCTATAACAAGACCATATTATTAATCACAATGACTGTCATATTTTATTGGTATGTGAATAGTTTCTTGTTTGTATTTCGAATAATATAATTATAATAAATAATTAGTGAGTATGTCTATCTGGCATTGTGTAATAACTTGGTGCAGTGAAGTCAGCCGCAGTTTATAATTATTTCCACCACTCTGAAATCACCTGAAGTAAAATTACGTTTAAATATTTAATAAGCTAAGCTGGATAAGGTAAGGTAAGGGTAAATGAAATAAAATTAGGGTAAGTTTATATGGAGTTAAATTTGGAATATATTAAAGGTAAGTACGTAAAAAAACTCTTCCGTTACTGTGTGACTGTCATACAATTTACAGCCGAAACTACTGCAAAAACGCAAAAACTTCAACATTTCGAAAAGATACAAAATAATTATTTTTGTAATAGGCTCATGATTCATGATAAATGTCTTTGAAGCGGCTATTGTGTTGAAACTGTTGAATGTGGATGGGACTTTATAAAAATGATAGGTTTGCTAATTTGTCGTAATATTTAACATTCAAAATAAGACCGTAAATCAAAAGGTTATGGGAAACTGCATAGATATTAATATCGATGCAAATCAGGCACTATCAACACGGCAGAACCATCACAAATAAATAATTTAGTGGCGACGTAGGTCAGTAAATATTTTATTATTGTGGTTAACATTAATCTTATTTTTTTGCAATCCAGTTAACAATAATTAAGAGATGAATAAATTAAACTTCAAACACGTGTGGTTAACACGTATTTTCGATCATAGGTTGATCATTGTTGATCAAATGGCATAGATTTAAAAAAAACTTAAAATATAATACTTAAATAATAAATTATTATTACAAGAAAATACTTCGAATGTTTTTATTGTAACAAAACGCTACGCTAAAACCATTTGATAAATACGTACCTATATAATATTTTAGCACATTTAGGTAGCCCACTACACAAATTCCTTGTTTCAAAATCTCTTGGCATATTGAAAGTTGCCAAACAATTATTTTTTTTTGCAATTCCTACGTTCAAATCTGTACTAATTTTGAAACTGTTTAAAAAAACCCATCTCACGGAATTTCTTTTATTCAAAAATTTATACAAACAGAATCCGCATCTAATGTGTTTTAATCCTACTTATTTATTCATTTATTTTCATGTTTATAAATGTGTTAAAGTATAGGATTTATGAGACAGAAAATGATGGACGTATCGAAACTCAGCATAACTATTACTCACTAAATATTACGAAAACTATCTTATAGACGCTCCAACGCTTGGTCAGTTGTTGGTTACCAATTTATTTTATAGGTAGTCGTTAATAAAATTATTAATACAGTAGGTACTAGAAACGACACCTGGCATTTATTTTTCAACGGACTTCAAAAAAAGAGGTTTCAATTCGTGTATATTCGTACTTTTAATTCATATCACACATGGAAAGTATTTGAACTCCCTACCCTACACGTAAGCATAATTATTATCAAAATTCATTACAATAATAAATGAATTAGAACGTACATGTACCAAGACAAACAAACATAAATTAATATTTTTTTCAAATAACATTATATTTCCCAAAATTCAACTTGTCCAAGAGTATGGAGCTCTTGACCTAGCGAGTAGGTCAAAATATTAATAATGCATTATGTTGTTGTAAACCTAATAACATCTGTCTTTTAAACTAACAGAAGCAAACGAGGTGTTAATCCTCTTAATTATGAGGCAGTTACAGCCTCACAAATCAGAAACAGACATAAATATTAGAGAAATTTATGACCTCCATGGCCCTTCGTTATGTGGGATACCAGACTCAGTATCAAAGTTCGTATGGTTCGTTTTGGTAATCTCTTATTTATTTGTGTGTGTCCACGCTGAGACACAAGGAGTGCTAGTACGGGAGTTAGAGTGTGTGTGTTTATTATGTTTGATATAGGTATTTTCTCGCGTCTAAAACATAAGGTTGCATAACCGACCTTGGCGTGCAAACTGTCATGTGTAACAGTATAAATTGTAAGAAAATTTCACATGCATTAATATGTTCGGCATTGGTGGCAATGTTTCGGATAGGGTTGCTACCTACATCAATAATATTTCGCAATTTTAAAGGACTAGGTTTGATGAGATATTATAGTCGCACAATTGTGGATAATAAAATTTTGTACATTAGATAGATTTTTCCATACGTTGTTCGATTTATTTATTTTATTTCTTTTACCAAATAATATAACGGTTTTTAATTTTCCGACAAATCAATAAAAAATTTTGAATTTGAGCTAACGATACTCGAATTATCTGCTTTTGAAACAATTACATATAACCTTATCACGAATAGCAGATTAAGATCATGTTTTAAAGAGTATATATTAATTTTACATACTTTTAATTCCGAAATTCCCATGAAAATTTAAGATAAGATAATTTTGACTTTTCGTTTGGTATAGCTGGTGCTTCCCTTACTTTAAACATTTGTCACATAAGTCACATTTGTCATATTGTCTAGTCAACAAATTCCAAAAAAAATACAAATGCGAAAATTGTTTGAATTTAAACTTCTGAAACACGATAAGTACCAACGCAAAATGCACCGCGATACAAATACATCGTAATACAAAATCCATTAAAAGACGATAATTAAGATACGAATGGTCATATTTTTTGCTTGATTTGTTGGCAACCCTAATTCATCTGCCGAGGCGGGATATTGCGTATTTAATAACACCGTATGTGTTTTTATGAATGGCCATAGTAACCTAGATTGTGGCTCGCGAGTCGCAGCAGATACAGCTAAGGCCGCGGCGAATGTTTAGACTTTAGATGTTACATTTATTTGTATATATATTGCACACACTAACAGCCTAGATACACTAGAATAAAATTTTGGATGAATTAATGTAGATACAAAATAGCAGTTATATAGCACGAATAGCATACGTTTGTGAATATAATATATTAATTAAAATTAAGATGACATCTTAAGATTCCTAAGCATGAGACGTTTACAAAACAATACAAAACACTTTATCACTTCTTTTGACTGTTAGAAAAGTTATATTAGTAAAAGATTATCTGTGACCTGTATCTCTATTTGTCAGTCAACAAGAGATCGTAGCCCTCGAAAGGATGTACCAAATCAGATGCAGTTTGATGCTATAGTTTATGAAGATCCGTGCAAGAGTTTAATTTATCATCAGCTCATTGCTCATTACAGGATTTTAAATTTAAATTTATGATTTATTTTATTAACATAGGAGAACTATTCGAAGGTAAATTGCCTCCCCCGTACACATGTGCCAAGGAATCCGCCAGTTTGAAGTTTGATGCTTCTAGGATCATCAAAAACTTACAAATGACATCATTTTAAGTAACACCTATAAAGTTCATTCCACAATCCTCCAGCTTGGCAGTGAGCGATAATTTACTTCAAGACATATTCTGACAATAAACGCTCAACGCGTAGTAGTATCAAACCCATTCACATTACCTCTTACAATCACGCGTGGCTTTGTGTTATTCGCAGCACGTATCTAATAAGCATTGCATACGACCTAACCACGCGAGAGCTATAAGGTTGTCGCCAATTTTTGGGTACCATTCACAACATACGTGGTTTCTCAACATGCGATATTGAGATACACATCTTTTACAGGGTCTGTTTACTGTTACAAAAGGGACTTTTCTTTTATCAAATTTATCTTTGGACATTCAGTCTTCAGTTTTTATCAAGTGCACCAAATAAGGTAGAAACATATAAACCTACGTTATTTTGTTATTTATCATCACAACCTATCTCTCTGTACTCGAATTTCCTCTTTTTGGTGAGTCTCCTCTGAAATTTGAATGTGGACGCTGCTATGTGCGGATTGATAGACTTCACACAAATTGGAAACACTGGAGAACCTCCAGGGGTATGCAGGACTTTTCACAATGTTGTCCAGCATCAAAGCACAGTGTTTATTTTTTCGTTTTGATATTCTGTAATCATTTGAATAATCGGTAAACAAGATGAACAATTGAATACCGTCTATTATAGCTTTTTTTAGAGTTCAGTGTCATAATCATAACATTCACAGCTCTGCTATAAAAATTTCATTACACGGTAGAAACGGTACTGACTACCGTGACGAGCGTTGGTGCTACCCTTGGCGAATTCCAGGCTCTACCACCTGTTAACGTACAGTGACGTGGTAATAATTCTAGCTTTAAACTATTGCGACATATATACTGTTAACACGTGACCGGATATAAGATTTTGAATGATTAATGTATTTTATTATCTGTTTCACGGTCGGCTACTTATGTGACATGATTTGCATATTAGGTATCTTGATTCCGTTGAGTTTTATGCAGTTAAAAACTTATTTAATTTTCATTAACCTTTTGTGTTTTGGTGTTAACTATTACCGGCCTACGATAAAGCAGGTACGGGTTATTCCTCATAGCTGAGTAGGAGTATACTGGACCATGCTGCGCCACTAGGGATTGATGGCGGTGTTTAGTGGTCAAACCAAATGTCGGAAGTTTTCATGTCGCGCAAAGACCTCCAAAACGGCTTAGTGACCGTTATCTAATGATATATTAATCGGGGGCCACATTTCCACGTGACCTCTTAGTAATCAATTATTTGCAATATAGTATAAAATAGGTACCTATACTTAAAACCTTCAGTAAATTGCCATTAAAAATTCACAAGAAAATAACAAATCCAGTTATCATGGATCTTATAGAAACCCAATGATTAGACGTATCATAAATAAACGTAAATACATATGTCACGGGTACTCTTATTGTAAGATACTCTAATTCCCTTAATTAACGTAATTTTCAATCTCTTTCTGTATCATACGCATTGTGATTTTCAGTCGCATCTAGTTATATGTCTTCAAATTGCGACTTTCTTTGAAGGTCTGAAACTCTGAAAGTAATGCAAGTATTTTGGGTACGCCATAATTTAGGTATACCTAGTTACCATGCGTAAAAACACCAAGAGGCAGGTACGTTTGAAGGTAATTTAATTTATTTTTACGCTAACCACAAGTGTATCGTAAACAGAATTAGAATTCTATATTTATTTCTGTGGTTATTTAACTTTTTGTGGCAAGATTAGAAAGGTCCAGATTCGATGCCGATTGTGTTCAAGTTCAAGTAGATCGAGCGCGACCTTGTCGACTGTTTTTATAACCGAACCCAATGGACTTGTCTTACCCACAGCGACTAAATATGACTAGGTAGCGAATCTTTTTATATATCTTTATATGTGCATAGAATAAAAATAGTAGGTAAACAATTAAAATACAATCATTAGATTAAATCCACAAATTAAAAGTTTAAGTACCTAGATACCAAAAAATATATTTTTTATATTTATAAAAAAAAAATAATTGAGTTGGTGTGATTATTATAAAACCGTCTTGTGTTAGTATGGACCCAAAAAATATACTGAGTTAAAAAAAAATTAAGAAGTTTTATCGTAGGCTCAAAATAATATTTAATAGGTACAAATAAAATAAAAAATAAAATCTGAATCAATTAGTTACACTGATAAATATAACTATACTACTTTATGCCTACTAGACACTTCTAGCCTAGCGCCGGCATGTCTGTAATGAAACCAGAACTAATTATTATAGTTATTAGCTGGTTACTCAAAAGCGTTCCATATTATATAGTAGTCGAATTAATTTTTGAATTCACTTGCAGGTAGATAAATAAATTACCTTATAATTACACCTCTTGATTGAAACAATTTTTAATGAACCCAAGTGAGCGTGGAAAATACCAGAAACTTGTCTCTGGTACTTCGGTGGAGATCTATATTAACTGATAGGTACAATAAATATCTAAGGTTGCTGCATACAGCCACGAATATCTATCAGTCTGTCTGTACGTGATAATCTTTAGAACATCTGTATTGATTTTGCTGCAGCTTTGAAGCAATAGATTCGCGAGAAAAATTTTGATATCTGTAAATGTTATATGTATTGGTAATGAAATTATACGGTGTTTATTTTAATAGAGTCAACTGACATAAAGCAACATCCGCATTTTTTCTTGTATATTTATAAAATAGGTACAAACCTACCTAATGCATGCACGCTTGTAGTCTCATAGCTTCACAAATTGATAGTTGAAAAATAAATTAAGGAAATACGGGCATTAATTAAGACAGGCAGAAATTTATTCTGTAATAAAATTAGATAATTAAATTTGTTTATTTCATTAGGGATTATGGTACTGTGGAGGATCCACATGGGTCCCTTGATGGTCGAACTCAGTGGTTCACCTCTAACTTTTTTTTTTACTTAAAATAAGTTAATGCTTGACAACGATCCCACCTAAGTAAGTAGCCTATTATTTTTAAATCTTCGCAAATGTTGAGTTTTGTGAGTTTTTCTATTATAAATAAGGTCTAAAAATGCCGGGTCTCTATTGATATTTATATTGGATTTGAATCTCGTTCGATCTCCGGCCAGAGCGTATATTATTGTGACTGATAAATGTTTGTTTTCCGATCGTGATGTCATATTTGCTACGATGCCATCTATGACACTGAAAATCCTAGTACGGGGATATAAATAAATGTATTTAAGCGTTTACTTTTAATAACTTCAACTACTTATATGAATAGAAATTCGAACAACCCAAAAGAGCGATGGCTTAAATTGAAGCAATCAATAAGTTGGCGCCACAACGGATTCGGCCCAAAATGCTAATGTTTTTGTCTGACGGTTCAAGGAAACGTGATGGTCATTCTGTACGCCTATGCAAAATTTACTACTACTTTTGTTTCAATGAAAAAATCAATAGATTTTGGTATTGTTCTGGGAAAATGAACAAAAATCAATTAATCTCATACACATATTAATTGGCGTTAACTCCTTTATTAAACCGTAATTAATGACATCATTATAAAACTCACCAGAAATGTAGGTACTACTGAACTTACTTAAAACGTGAAGGTAAACATGTAGGTACTATACATAACACATATTCTAGCCATAGTATTAGTTAAGCTTTATTTTAAATCCCTACGAGCTCACACGGCGTATTTTTAACACGCCGAAGACGCGCGTTCAACGCGATACAAAAATTTCTCCAAAAATGTTGTAAGGAAGGACACTGTGATCAAAATAAACGTAAACCATTTGTAACTCGATTTTAGAAGTGGGGTGGTAGCCAGCCACACGGGTAAACGACTGTTTACCTGTGTGGTGTAATGGGACTCCACCACCAATACCACCATGCATGAACAATGAACATAGATTGATATTAATTAAAGTGTAAGATACGAAAACCCTGCCATTTACAACAAATGGGACCGTTTGCCACAGCCCCGTCCATTCCAGCAATGAACATCACAATCAATTTCCTTCTAACCCTAAAATATCTCACAACATATTTTTAAAAAGATCTAAAAAGATATGCAGATTACAACTCCACCCATACAATAGAAACATAAACAAGCAGGTACATTAAGACACGAATAATTATGTAAGTGGACTAGGCCAAATGGTATTCTCGGGGTCAAGGTTTTATACTTTCAATGCTTCGAGAATAACATTATGTAAGTGTAGATGATTTTGTATCAACAGCCGTTTATGACGCAAATCTGTACCTTTCTCTCGAGGTCGATAAGGAGACTGGGGTACTGAAACTGGTTGTAAAACGGCACTTATGGCATAATTGAGACAATGTTCTGTTAGTTGTGTAAATTTATTGAAAGTAGGAAACTTGTTTCGGTTTTTATCCATGGTCATCTTTGAAAACTTTTTAAGTAACGTTCTACGTAAATAACACGCATACAATGTTCTATTTTTCTTCAGCACCGATTCAAATAAAACAAGAGCATGATTTTACTAATTTTTACTTGAATAAATTAATGGACAAAACCAAAGACATCCCGATACTTCTTAGACCTAGAAAGAAGGAAGAGGAAAGAAATAAATTTTTAGTGACCCATGTGGCGCAATGGTTAACAAGCTGGATCGTCGTTCGAAGGTTCATGGGTTCAATTCGTCGGCAAGTCTAATTTAATTCTATACGCAATTAAAAACGTGACAAAAAGAACCTAAATGCAAGAACACACAAGATTTAGATTTATTATATTGTAGCCATGTGTCAGTCGTTTTCATTATTACTTTAAATATTTGCATAAGTCAAAAGAATTAAAAATAACTTTACTGCTTTAACACCTTTTACACATAATTTTGCATGAATTAAAATAATCATAACACAACATTTTGTCGTAACAGATGCGTAATTTTTCTTATAAAAACGTGTTTTGCGTGATAACTACACAACTACGAGTAACTATAGTTAAACGGAGCAAGGATATGACGATAATTAAGAATGTTGCGCATATTTAAACTGACCAGTATTATAATATACAATTACATAGGTATGTACTAGTAACCTCACATCGTTGCTTCGGAAAACCTATGCCTGTGCTCAAAATCAGAGAAATATTTAGACAGGATTATTTTAAGTGGCTTATGTAATGTTATTTAATTGTGACCCAATTGAAAGAATGCAAACAATATTGGAAGTATACGTCCACCACTCAGTGGCGGATTAAGACTTTCCGAGGCCCTAAGCACGCAGGCTGTGTAGGCCCTCTTTTGCTGGAAGGAAGTATAAAATGATTAAATAAATAAATTGAGTCGGCCCCATTCCGAGACTTGCTCCAGAGAGTTCTCGACTTCAGACACAAGTTTGATTCTGCTATCCTTCACTTGTGAACGAGAGGCATTTGCAGGGCCTGTATAATAGGCATCTCCCGTGCTGTCATCTGCATAGCAATGAATACCGTTAGCACACTCCAGCATGTCATTGATATGCAGAATGAACAGGGTAGGAGACAGCACAGACTCTTGGGGAACACCAGCGTTTATGGGTATCTGAGCAACAACCTTTATATGTCGCTCAGACAGAAAGCTGGCTACCCAACTGCATAACCTCTCAGGGAGACCGTAAGATGGTAACTTCGCAAGAAGAGCCCTGTGACAGACCCGGTCGAAGGCCTTAGCGATGTCTAGGCTGACTGCCAGTGCTTCCCCATTGCTGTCTAGGGCCTGAGCCCACCGGTGCGTAAGATAAACTAAAAGATCGCCAGCTGAACGACCGCGACGGAAACCGTATTACCGATCATTGATCAGCTGGCGATTTTCGAGATATCCTAGGAGCTGTGTATTTATTATACGCTCCATCACCTTCGCGAGCACAGAAGTTACGCTATAAGCCTGTAGCACTGAGATCGCCCTTTTTGGGGATAGGATGAACTATGGCTACTTTCCACGAAGACGGTACAATTCCTGAGGTGTAGGATAGCGAGAATAAGCACGGGAGTCAACTCGGGAGCACACGTCTTTAATACCACTGCGGGAATACCATCCGGCCCACTCGACTTCTTGGTGTCGAGAGACAGTAGAGCTCGCCTGACAGCCTTTTGAGTAAAAAGTATGTCATTTAGCGAGCTCTCATACCGCAGGATGTTAGGCGGTACGGCCCCTCTATCGTCAAGAGTCGAGTTGGTGGCAAATAGGGTACCAAGGAGTTCGGCTTTCCCCTTTGCCGTGTGGACAACGGATTTACTAGTCGCTCGCCAATTCTGCCGATGAATTGGGCCTTCGCCCTGGACATTTGCTTCTTAGCCGACCGGGAGGCAGCGTTGAGCTTTTTCTTAAGCTCTGGGGCTGATGGGTTCTTCGAAGTGTACGCTGATGCCCAGGCCTGGTATGCGGCCCGCTTGCGGTTAGATGCTGCAGCACATGAACCACTGTACCAGGGCTGCTTTTTCCCACCGATGGATACGACAGAATTAGGAATGAAACATTCCATACCCTGTCGTATCACAACAGCTACTGAATCAGCGCACACGTTCGGGTCCCCGGAAGCGAAGCAGAGTTGCCTCCAAGGGTACGAACTCAAGAATTCCTTAAGTCCGTCCCAGCCTGCTGACTTATAGTGCCAAACTTGACGCGTGCCAGTGGGCCGAGAGCCCTCTTGCCGCGTCAAGGGCACAGTTGTCCTTATCAAGCAGTGGTCAGAAGATCCAAAAGGAGCCCCGACCACCACTCGGTAGTCCGTTGGGTGAGAAGTCAGCAGTAGGTCTAGCAAAGAAGCAGTATGGGCCTCAACGTCAGGGACTCTGGTGACGCCAGTAACTACCTGAGTGAGACCGTAGGCCACGGAAAAAGTCGTAAGCAGTTCTCCCGGCGAAGTCGGTGATCCTGGAATGATCTTGTTATATTGGAAGCTAAATAAAAATACTAAAGTGGTGTTTACGTGGAATTGTTTATAATGAAGTAAACAACTTAGACAAACCAAAAACAGGTATTATCAAAACGTAATTATCATTCTCATTAACAGTATGAGGGGTCACTCCCGGACTGCCCGGGCCTTGTGATTTCGGACATGTGGGTGAATCTCGATAAAATGTAGGTATAAAATGAAACGCCAGCAGAGAATGGAGGCCCCTGGAGAACAGGGGCCCCAAGCACGTGCTTGTAGTGCTTATACGTTAATCCGCCACTGCCACCACTACGAGGACTTCATACAGATTCCTTAAACTTAGCAATTTCTAAGAATTGCGGAAATAAATACACAAATTAACATTCAAACATAAAAACAAAGAAAAATCTGCGTTGGTTTTTCAATATTTTTTTTTAAATTTATAGTCCATTGCAAAGTTACATATTTTGGGGGTCATGATTCTCAGAGGTAAAGAGTTAATGTAAAGTTAAAGTTTAGTTTGACACGCGGCCACCACCATCGTTGAAACAAGGGTGCAGGTGGTTTTTGAGATTTATCTGGAGAACTATAACCTTCATATAAAATTCGCACGGACAAGGTTTTTGTTATTTTTGGATCGATGTAACTAATTAAAAAACGAATTCTGTTTCAAAACAAACTGTCATAGAATTTTAAAAATCAATACGAATAATTTCTCGTGTTCTTAAAAATACGTTAAATAATTCAATTAAAGCTCAACTCACTGACCTTTTCGTTCCGTACGATTGTACATATGTGAGTGTGTTAATATGTAATAAAATTGGTACTTGATTAAAATAAATATGATCAAAGTATTACGTTGATACATTTACTGAATTCATGGTACCTGTAACTAGTAAACGTTACGAATAAAATCAGGAAATACGGTAACCGGTTAGCGGCCGATATGAGTCGGCGCTACAATATTTCAATCCGGAATTTTATGTAGGGTTACCAGATATCTGGGTTTGTCAGGATATATTCGGAATTTTAGCCTTCGATTTAAGGATTTTTGTCTGGATTTTTTCAGTTTAATGATTTAAGAATAATGTAACAATTAAAAATCATTCGACAGATTTTATTTTATTCTAATAATATTACCAATCAGTGGCATACTGGCGTCTAAAATAAATACCTAACTTTTATATTCTAATTAAAATTTAATTAAAAAGAAAATATACACTTTTAAGATGTCCAGATTTCTAATTTTGAGATGGTAAATCAAATTAAATATAAGTAAACTAATTAAATACAGTAACACTGTTGCTTTGATTCGTAAATCATGATCCTAAATTCCTAACGCCCTGAAACCGCTGAACCTAACGCTTTTTTTTAGCTTTAATGAAATTTTCCAGTAAAAATGGGTATCGTGTAGCAGACAAGATCATATTATATGTAAGTAGACTTATTCTGTAACTACATATAGTATACACACACGCGTAACAAAATAAGTCAAATAAAATTAAAGCGTATAAAATAGTCTAAGTAAACGAAGCCAGAAGTTATTCCTTCTTTCCTTGTTTTAAGTACTTGGTCAATAAAAATAATTGACGCATCTAATCCCTTTCATTTTATAATTCAAACGACCCTGTAACCCAGTTGGTAGTGACCCTATCAAGCCCTTCGCGTTCGTAAGTATATCTTTACCCTCAGGTTGTCTGTAAGAAATCGCTACTACAGCGACAAGATCGCATTCTATGTTCATCATAATGGCTTAGTTATATTTAGACTCATGCGCATTTTTTCATGGTGTAACGGGTTTCATCCATACAGAGTCTTATAAAATACCCTGCTCGTAAAATACGCTGCTCTGCCGAAAAAAACTCAAGGTCTTGCACAACAAAAACAGTTTAATTAAGTAGATATTATAATTTCCGACACATTAAAATGTCAGAGACATAAATATGTCAGATAATTTCGTTGGTACATAAAATATAAAGAAGCTCGTCAAGTCATTAAACTTTCATTACTACCGAACTTTATTACGCTAATTTTACAACACGGAATAAAATTTAAGGGTGTGAGGTCAAGGCTGTAGCGGTTTTGATGCCGGTTCGATCTCAATTGAAGCCTTTCCAATACAATTAGCGATCATTACTCGAATTGCGAAGTTAAACAGGTACTAAGAGCTCATAAAACATAAGATATGATGAAATTTCAACGCACTGATGGCTTCGTTAAAAGTGAACTCGATGTAATTTAACATGCTATGATGTCCTACATTCCAGTCATACATTGTAGTGATTCATTGGGTCAGTAGATTATTCAATCTTCGTGGAAACGTACACATGTACAAACAAAAACTTTACCTATATTTTGATGTTAGAATTTGCATTCTAACACCATTTCATTGATGGTGGTGCTTGAAGACGTTTATTTAAATCACTACGCTGACGCTAGGTTATCAGATGAACTTGAACTAGTAAATATTTCACTTTTTAAAATACTTTTAAGTTGACTCATTTAATAAATGATTGCTATTTAATTTTGTTTCGGGATACCTTATTTCGCACTGCTTTAAGTCGAGACTCTACATGAGGAAAATAAAGCTTGAAAAAAGTTGGTTAACGTCAGAATTTCGAGACTCATTCACCCCGAGTTCGCTCAGAATATGGACCATTTAATTTTATCCTTGTAATTACTGCATATAAAATTAAATGTGGTCTTATGTTAGTTCGATTAAACATTACCTATTAAATAACCATATTTGAGGAGAGGTGGATTCACCGCTAACCGTTAACCTATAGATTTCACTTTAAACCGATGTGACGTAAGACGAGAGAATCACATAAGTCGGGATTGACCCTATGACCTGCGTACAGTTTTACATATTATGATAACCGGTAAATATACAAAATTTTGTGATCTTACTAAACTTAATGTTGTTCCAGCTATACCCTATATTTCTATGTATGTCATGTATGATTTCAGCCCGTAGGTAGATCTTATCGACTGTACCCGCAAAACAAACGCGTTATCATTAAGTGTTCTTAACGTCCGTCCGTTATATTAACTCTCTTAAGGTTTTATTTTTATACAAAATTCATCTTTATGACTCAAAGTCATAAATAAAATAGATTCACTTTAAATTAATTTAAACTCGTCCTTAAGATATGGCCACTTTTAATAAATCTGGGTCATTACTGGCAAGAAGAAGAGTAGGTTATATTCGAACATACATAAGTACCTACTAACGAGGCTTGTATGCGTACGCGCTGCTGCGATAATATATTTATGTGTCCATCGTGATTTTACGTCAAAATCAATTTAATTTAATAGATAAATAAACGAGATCGAGAAAAATAAATTTACATACTAACGAATAGATTGAATGAAAAATATAACATAAACTTTCTTAATTAACCAGAACAAACAAGGATGAATATTATGAAAAACGTCCTCAACGTTGACATTTAAACTAAAGTGAATGACCCCAAGGTGGGTTGGATAGTTGAGGTCAAAAGCCACGCGCTTGGCGGAAAACCAGACTTGAAGGTAGGGGTCGACCCTCGGGTGTAGCTATACCTGGATACCGAACTATATGATGACAAGGCTACGTAATACTTATATTAAGTACATATTATTAACTTTGATGTACCTAGTATCAAACTGGTAATTAGGAAATTGTGTATACCTATGTAAGAAAAGATTTCTTTTTATTAATATGAGAACTGTTGGTTGTGGTCTAATTTGGTGACACGTATCCAAAAATAGATGGTCAATCTTAAGATCTAGTCTAAGGTTAGTTCTGAAGACTTGAACTTGGACTCGAATAAGTATAGTTGGAGCCTCTTGAGCCGATAACAGTATCAGTGAAAGAGAATGACTTAGGAATCTCTCAATAAACTCTCCTTTTTATAAGATAAAAAAGGCATTTGCACACCAATTACCATTTCGATTGAGTGATTAAAAAGAAAAAAATAGAATAAGTATATTTTAGTTCGTATGTCATAACTGTTGACGTTTAATTAGTGAAAATAAATTGTGAAGTTCGTACCACTTTGACCAGGAAATACGCCATTTTCAGACAACGGTCAGCTTTCGCAAATCGAAGACCTTGCACAAACCCACGCGGAAACGGTAATAGCTCGAAAATCAAAATTACAGTTTTAAAATTGTTGCTACTTGTTTTTTTATGCAGCTAGATACTTATGTTTTTAGGCAGAACAGTGTTGATTTAATTTTATATCAGATATTTTACTATCAGAACCGATACTGGCAGGACTATGAATTTATGGTAAATAGTTGAAATTAATATAATTTAGCCCCAACATTAAAGAAGTTTTACACCTCTTTTGTTGCAGCACGTAACATTTTCTGGTCAAGTTTACGTCTTTCTTTACGTTAAGTAAATCCACAGAAGTCTAGCCTAATTAAGCCTTTGTTTACAAAGGGATTAGAGTCGTGGTCGTCAACTAACTGCTGCCGCAGACGATATCTTTGAAACGACGGGGGTGGAAGGGTATGCAAGACAATATCGCTAGAGGATGCTCATAGAAATGGGGGAAAAGTGTAATGACGGCTGTATTAAAGACTTCACTGACCGGTTTATAATGGGAAAAATTACCTTAAGAATGGACATCCTCATTTCATTGCATTCGTTAGGATATTAAGCTTAAGCTTGACTTAGATAAAAAATCTTCAGTTTTTTATCACTTTTTTGTCTTATAAAATATTTTTGTTAAAGATTTAATGTTGCCGCACACGACAACTGTGACCGACACAGAACAAGATTCAAACCGGGACTGGGATGGTTAGCTCAATTAAAAGTTAAAAGTCAGTGTTAGGCACTTCACACACAACGCTATTTGCAAGCGACTAGGATCTTGTCAATGTATGAAAGCGACGCGTCTACGATGCGTCTCCTGTCAGTGAACAGTGTCAGATACAGGGAATTTTGGATTGCGTCGCAGTCGCGTAGCTCATAAATAGCGTAGTGTGAGAAGTGCCTTTTAGATAACGTAGGTTGGTCAGTTCTTGATTAGGTAAGAGGATATTATCTATGTCTTTTATATCATCTCTAGACACACGTGGTTATTTTATGTATGTGACATTTTATTGATTTCATACATACATTTTGACTTAATTGACAATTAATTGTCAAGTCGCTTAGGACATGTGAATACATGTAAAGTAAGCATTACAAATGCATCCAGAACACTCGGTAAACATATAAAGTGACAGTTTCGTTCTAGTTAATCCAATATTGACTGAAGCAATTGACACCACGCATAGCCCCTAGTTAGCGATCGTATGTGAATTGGTACAACTATCGTAACTGAGACTAGGTTTAAACCTTTGATGATCTAATGTCTGGATGGATCATCGAATCTGCGCAAATTCATTGATCACGCACACATAGACAATAGACGAACGTGTAAAACATCGCCTGCACGCATATGTACACGCTTGATATTGTTGCCTTGTTTTTTTGTTTTCATTGTAGGGCGACGCTCAATCTAGACAATAGATCATCAAAGGCTGAAACTGGAATTTTTCTAGACTTTAGAGCTAGATAGACCACCCTTACTTGATGTAACTTCCAAGGGTTACCATGACGGACCGGTGTTCAAACTGTCCTAGGTTCCCCGCGAGGCGGAAATTTGAATGATGAGGTTAAATTTCCGTTTTCGGTCTGGGTGTGTGTCCTTGTCTTGTGTTGTCGATATCACCACACACAGGGAATCAGGAAAGTCTACGTGTCAGTGCAATGCTAAGGTGTTCCTGATGTCTATGAGTGACAGTGTGACTACTTACCATCAGATCGGCCTGTCATTTGTCGGCTATTGACATAAAATTTATAAGCTACTAGCTGACCCGGCAAACGTTGTTTTGTCATATAAATTATTTCTAGGTAGAGCGGGATGAAAAATGATTAAATTACTAAAATGGCTATTAAAAATAGGGGTTGGTGATAAAAGGGTGAAAATTTAGGGTTGTATGTATTTTTTAATGCCAAATTATAGAAAAATAAAAACAAAAAATTTTGTCCAAAAATTAAAAAAAATATGTTAAGGGTGAACAACCCTTATCACTTAGGGGTATGAAAAATATATAGTAGCTGATTCTTAGACCTACTGAATATGCATATAAAATTTGGTAAAAATCAGTAAAGCCGTTTCGGAGGAGTAAGGTAACTAACATTGTGACACGAGAATTTTATTAAGATAAAATATATAACACCTTATTAGGTTATGGTATAACACTTGCAACACTTTGACCTCAAGGTCAATGCAATGTCAACATTGCATAAGAGTAAACAAATAGTAAAACCGGCCTACGACCTACAACTAATTCAATTTTTAATTATCAAAAACCATCATTTTGGCGTAGATAAGATTTGAAAGCTGAAATGAGACGGTGGTTTTAATAGAAATGGATTTTTTTCATTAAAAACAAAAATATGGTCGATTATTTCTCCATTATAGATAGAAATAATGAAATACACATAAAGTTGTACGGTTTAGGTAGATTACAATATGTTAAATGATAAAAAATCGATTTGTCTGTCTTTTTGTTTGTCCAGAATAATCCCCGGAACGGCTGAACCAATTTTGATGAGGCTCTAATGAGATCCATAGTATCCTATATCTTCCATTGAAGATATATATCTTCAATGGAAGATATTATGATATATATCTTCAATGGAAGATATAGGATATTATGGAGCGGCAAAATATATGTATAGGCTACGTTTAATCCCGGAAGTCGCGGTCACAGCATGTAAATAATTAACACTAACACATAAATGCTCTCGTACTAGGATACCCTCTATAGCGGGTATATTTTTTTATGGAATTAAGATAGCAAACGAGCATGTAGCACCACCCTTCCGCTGCCGCCCATACCTAACAACTGTGACCGACCCAGAACTATACTCAAAGGGACTAGGATGTTTAGTCCAGTTAGTAGATGGTGTTAGAATATTAGTTGGTTAGTTTGTTAATAAGTGTGAGGACAGGGACTGTTAGTGATGATTAGTCCTGTTAGTTAATGTTAGTAATAGTCCAGTTAGTTATTGTTAGTATGAGTCTCGTTCTAATTCGGTCACAGATGCGTTGCTACCCCTGAGGACTGAGATGGTCGCCTCTAAAAAAGTGTAACCGGCTCCACACCTGAGAAAACACATCTAATTGTCACACAAATATCAGTCCCGACGTAGAATCAAACCGAAGACCACTCGGAATCGCACATAATGACAATAACAAGTAGAATACGGGTTCGTAAATAGTGCAATTTAATTATTTAACTATTTTATATTTTGGTTGCAGTGGATTTATAGTAATTAATTATCCTCACACATTCAAGATCATAGATAATAATTATTATACATAGATATTAATTCTTTGGATCGGAATAGTTGAGTATTTGTGTATTTAACTTATAAAAATTGTACGTTAGCGTTAACATTGTCAAACAAAATTGTAAATAATCATTGTACAATATTAAATAGGCAATTAGTACTGTACAATAATGAGTGAGTCATTAAATCACACTTAATAATATTATGCTTGTATAGTAAATAGCTTCGAGCTTTGAATACAAACATGTTAAGTATTTTAACGACTATATAATATCCGCAATTTATTACGCATTGTATTTAACACAAACTGAAAGTTGCACAAGGTTATACAGTCCGTTTTCTTTGTTTGTCTATAAATCATAAAGAAATAATTACGGTGCTAGGATTGCGTTACGACACTGAAAAAATCTACATATCCACATCATTTGCCTAAAATAAAAATTAATAAAAAAAATCCAAAAACGGAACGTCCATAGCAGGCAGTCAACAAAGAAATTATAAGAAAATCGACGAGTCAAAATAATTGTTCGAAATTCGAAACGCACGCTCGCGTCTCGCGTCTGTTTCCCGCCTGCCGACCGGCCGAATACGAAGGACTCGCGCAAAGCAAGCTGCTCCAGTGTCTAGGGGGGCAGTGGCGAAAGTGCTTCCAAATAACCACCTATAAAAACACAACACACGAACCAAATAGCATCCAGTTCGATCCCTGACTCCAACCACCGTTCAAGAGGCAAAATGAGAAAGACGGTGAGTTAGGTCAACTAAGTGTAGTGCAGTGAAGTGACTTCAAAAAAGTGTGATTCTAAACGCCAAGTGTGTCCCGTGCCGAAGTGTTTGTGATTATAAAATTCAAATGAGTTTAATCTCTGTGATTGTTCTCGAACGGGATTTGACACACTTTTTTGAAGTCAACTCTGTGTTTATTTACGGTGTTTAGGTCATCAAACCCTTAAATTCAAATATAGAGTGGATCACAATAATTGATAAAAATCCGTTTTTTGTGATTCAATTTGTTTCATAACTAGTTAATTTTAAACTGTTTGCTTAATATAACATTTACTTTGTTTATAAAAAAGAGCTCAACGAAATTAATATCGTCTACATTATTATCGTTAATTACTACAATTCTCGGGATCTTACTGTATGAATTAACCGTAAAAGTGTTCAGTTAAACGGTGTTTACTGTTGTACGGGTAATATCAAAGATTAGATAACCTACAGCGATCCGCCGTGAAATGAATACGATTATCTCATCTATTTAGACCTTCTAATAGCTTTATTAGACTTCATTTGATATTTTGAAAAAATGCATTTGTGTTTTTGAATGGAATTACAAATTTATTACTTAAAAAATATTTAATAAATACCTATGGATAATAAACGATATCGTAAACTCATATTTACAACAGTAACTAAAAATAACTAAAAAACTCATAATCCAATATTTTTAACAATAAGCGACATCTAGTAGCCTCTAATAAAAATAATCACTAGTTTAACAAAATACATAACTATGTTAATATATCAGTTATAAAGACGTATAACAAAGAAGAGTTAATAGACCATTACGTCACAATGAGCAACCTTTTCTCTTTACATCAAAGACGGGTTATACATGGTCTTACGAGGAAGTTACCGTAGGACAATGTGAAGTCATTCAATCTAACTATAAAATACTATTATATACATGATGTTTGTAGCCAAGCTAAGGATTTCTTGAACTCTATTTAAAACATACAGTTAATTCAAATTCAACCTCCTCTAAATCAAATCAAAGTAATGCAAACTCAATTTTATACTTATCTATATTGAATTTACTGAGGCAGTCATTAAACGACAATAAAAATTTACGAATAATGGTTAAATGGATAATAAAATAAAATAGTTCACAAGACATTTTTATATCTATTGGACACTACTACTACACTATTTCTACATCAAAATGATATTGTTATTACAAAAGTATAAATAATTGAAACATAGAAATATATTCCTTCCATATATAAGTAATCGCTAAGCAGCAAATTACCAATTATCATTATGTACAGTTAACAAAACAACACCGAATAACAATCTATCATTGAAAAATTATAATCAATCAATGGTTAGTAAGGTTAAAGATCACAATATTATATGCGTGGTATGAAGGAGAAACGAGGAAGCAAGACCATGAAACCTTACACCCATGCCGCTAATCCCAGTATGATACCAGTTAATTATATAATAGGAAGTTGCGTGGATGAAGAAATAGAACCCAAGCCACCGCCGGCAGCACAACGATAAACGATACTAGAGTTCAAAACGCTTAATTTTAAGTTATGTAGAAGTTAAAATAAAACGCCTACTCTTCTTCTAAAGAGAATGTTCAACTTTTTAGTTGCAATTTTAAACAAAAAATAACAAAGTTAGTTCAAGCTTTTCATTGCGAAACCGTAAAGTCAATATATAAAATCTTGCGTTTACAAAACCTAAGTTTGCTACTAAAAACAAAATATTATTTGAAAGATAATAACATTAAATAATACAGAGCCCCAAGGTTCGATTATAATCTAACGAATACTCAAGAACATTCGAATTACAAAATTACTAATTTAAAATTGCAAAAAGTAAATAATATATTTTTTGCCAAATAAGCGAGCAACATGAGACATTCTATTACAAATGATACAATGCAACATGTTCCTACGCACAAAGCTACGCGTTGCGTAAAACTCCTCTCCGATTTAGTTTTAGTTACACTTTACTATCTATAAGTAAATCACAGGCCGCCGCTAAAAGTTGTTAGGCTCTATAGCCCCTGGGTTCGATTAGAATCAAGTGAATGCCCACGATTATTAGAATAACAAAAGAGCTATAGAAGTATGTAACTAATTACTAAATAGAAAAAAGCTTCGTTAAATGAATAAACATTTTGTTTGATGAATCCATTCAGTTGCAGTGATTTGTTAATGTAGAAATTAATTTTCCGTAGCATCCAATGAAAAACCCAATGAAAAATCCAAAACGGTAGCGTGTCAGAAGTCAGAAGAATCATAGGCGAAATACACTAAAACTTACTAAATAATTATAATACCTAATATTGCCGTACAACAGGCATTCTCTGATGTGCGTAATATAATATTCGCGCTTAGTTATAATAAATTTTTTTGTTGGATCCACGCGCGGGAGTAGGATAGTAATAGGGAGTGATGAAAATAAAGCTTCATTTATTGCCATCACGATGTCAACACAGGTAACAGATAAGTTCACAAATTGCATATTCATAACTAGATCGTTAATCGAGTTTCCAATCAATATACCTACCTAACTAGGAGCAAAGTGTTATTACTGGAATTATGCCTTTCGAAATGTCCCTTGGTATTAAATTGCTGGTTTTTCCTAAGGCCTTCTATGTTAATATTAGGTGCAATATTGTAATTACGTTTGATCGTATTCAAATGACTGTTGGCATCTAAAATTATAGTGTAAAACATATTTTTCTCGTAAGGACTTTTTAGCGTTAATGTTGCTAGTGGTATGATAAATAGATTTTATAAAGAAACTTAGATGGACAAGAACAAGGCAAGAGTCAATAATTACACGAAAAACATAAACAAACAAGGTGAATTATTGATAACACTATTTTGTTTTTCCAGACAACTTTCCGTGAGAGGAAATGAATCTACCACTAACTAGCCAATAGTTTATGAAATAGTCTCTGTAACTTCGACGATTTACAAACATCATTAATTTCATTCTTTTGTCTAATTAACAAAAAATGCCAGCAGAAGCCGTTAATCAAAACATTTCGCATTTCAAGTCGGAAATTACTTTATTTCTTAATATTTACACTTCTAGGACAAAACAATAATTATAAAAATTACCCAACTCAATCAAAACTAACTACTGTTGAGTTGCGACACTGTTAATTTATCTGTATCCTGTATTGGGCAGCCAACGGCCTATGATTAGGCCTCAAACCTGTTAATCCGGTCTAGGTTTTATAC
This sequence comes from Hesperia comma, assembly GCA_905404135.1. Taxonomy (NCBI): domain Eukaryota; kingdom Metazoa; phylum Arthropoda; class Insecta; order Lepidoptera; family Hesperiidae; genus Hesperia; species Hesperia comma. The sequence goes on along the minus strand of FR990021.1, from coordinate 3,306,413 downwards.
GCAACACCTAAAGGATGGTACTCACGTGCAATATAGGAATGCTGTTAGCACTTTTACAGCATTGATTGATTAGTTTTAGCCTACCGCATTTTAATGATGACGCTAGTCCATCAATGTTTTATTTTGATCATGCAATTTTTGACATGAGTTTTTTATTCAAATGTGTAGGCGTTTGTATAAAACCATCTTTTATTGATTGAGTTAAATAAAACAGAAGCGGTAAAAGTGATGAGATTTGATTTTGGCTTATCAAAGTCAAATCCAGATAGCCAATAAATGACTCAACTCTGGCTATAATGAATTCTAGTGTTTAAATTAAATGAGTGTTGCATTAATGCATTAGCCTGAATTTTATAAATATCTGATGATTACGTGTTTCTGTTACTGGAAGAAGATACTACTAGAACTACAAAAAGATAAGCTTCGTGTCTATACTTGATCTTTTAGTGTCATGTAGGCTGACGCACGTGTTCATTTTATCTTTATTCTTTAAAATAGTTAAGTAATTAAGTCAGTTAATCACTAAACAAATTAAAATTGAACATAGGCGTGATAACAACAATAATATCAGATAGGTTATAAACATTAGGAATCAGGTTTCAAAGTGTCTTTTTCATTTAATCAAGGATGATATTTAATCTGAAATGTTAGACAGACTAATGAAATATGTCATGTTATGTTATAATAGGACATCTGTTATACTCAATTTGCATTTTATATCTAATGCTATTATGTATACTGTATACTGTATGTATTACGAGTATTATTATGTACTGTGAGTAAAGATGAGCATAAAAGTCATTAATTTAAATGTAGAGCAATATGAACCAAAAAATTGTTAAATTTTATATAAAACTACGAAGGAACACTTGTATTGAACAGTATAAGGCACATTCTCACGAACATAATCAGATTTGAGAACCATAATAGAATGACAGTACGAACTTTAATCATGTCGGAATACACACGACAAATCATATAATGGTGCTGCGTTGAAATTGGATGCATTATGAATAGATAATAATGAATGACATAGACTATGATATTTGCAGTTAGTGCATTCATTTAAATATCATTCCAGATAGTTTAATTATAATATCAGCAGGATACTTATATTTGCATGTAATTTAGACTTACACTGCAATCAGCGTTAAGAGTAGGTTTACTGCAAATATATAAACAAGTTAATAGCGTGATTTAGGCATCTATTGCGCGTCGTTTATCCATTACCGGAAGGTTAGAAGATTTTGTGAGCAATATAGGGTTTGAACGCAAAATATGACTAAATCCAAAGCTTCAGCCGCAGCCGCACGTCGCAGCCGCAAGCCGCGTGCGCGTTAGGTAAGTTAGTACCTAGTCGCGACCCCGTTCTTATTGCGTAAACGTATCCCACAAGCAACCCGATAGCCTCGTCTATGATTAGCAGTGATTGTCAAACAACTGTATTTGTAGGGAAATTGGCCTTACATCTAACTTTTCTAAGCATGTAGTGAGTTCAATAGTTAATTAGTAAGTTACGAGTAAGTATATCTCGTGAACTGTATCGTTTAACAAAACATCAGTTACGAAAGCTCTGTATCCCACGAGTAGTGCGATGCTGGCCTCGAACAATGATTACTAGTATTTAGCGTCAGGTAAGGTTTTTATGGAAGCATTCGAAATAGATCTGAACCTTCTATATTTGAATTACTTTTTGTTCAGTCCTTACCTAAAAATACTACTTACTTTTTATTGTGACTTACTTTTTATTACTACTTTTTATTATCTTTTGCATTTTATTTTGTACTTTGTTTCTGTTCTGTCTTCCGATATCTATGATTTTTAATACTCCACCAAATATATCATTGTTTAAAATGATTCATCTTCAACAAATCCAAAACTACAAATCTACTTATTTGTGTAGGTAACTACAAATGAATGCGTTTAATCATTACGATTCAAAGATTATTACGATTACATGAAAAGAGCAAAATGTTTAATAAAATTAATTGTAGGTAATGGAAACGTCCGTAAAAACAAAACGACATGAATCCGGTTTATTTGCACAACAATTTATTCATAATCGTAAAAACTGTAGCATTCGGTTTAATGAATTGAAACGTACTACATAACATAAACAAAGTTGAATTCACTACAAGTGCTACGAATAAATTAATTTCAATAAATAATTTATACCTACTTTAGTATTCTTCTATTAACCTTTTCTTAAAGCTTTATACTTGAATGAAATTACATCATAAAGTATTAGTGAAATTTGTGTAGACATATAGTTAGATACTTGAATCACGATCGCGAATTTATTGCCAAATGAGTCATATTTTACACACTTAACGTAACACGGATTACGTATTCACTTACGGTAACTATACCTACACTTAAAGTAACCTAAAAATGCAGTAAAATTTTTGAAAAATCATAAATTTTGTAAATTACTACAGCTGGGCTTACACAATTCACTTTTCACAGGGGATTATTACGTCCCCTTGTTGCGGCACCTAGTGGAACATTTCTGCAACTGCATGCCATATGTATCGTGTAACGAAGGAGTCGATATGGATTATACGGTTATTATCTAACCACGTATTGACATGGTTACGCGATGCTTCAACTTATTACGACAATTAAATGAGTCTACGTTTTACGTATTGATGACTTTTCAATTATTTTCTCTTCTTATTCGTGACGAACTAAAAATTTGCTAAGATATAAAAAAGTCGAAATCAAACTAGTAACAAAATTATCATTCAATCATTTCCTACAAAAGTTATTTTTATACGGAAATATTTATAGTCCCGAATAATATAACCATTAAAGTAACTTAATTACTTAATATTAAATGATCCATTCAAGCCGCATGATGCAAGAATAGCTGTATCTAACAGTGACGCGTAATATCAAGTCAACAATTTAGCCCATCACATCAATTATTCGATTATTCATTATTGATTCAAATCGATTCCGGTTTTATTTGAAATTTTAACAAGAACATGTTCTGAGTGATGGATAGCTGTAGTTACTTCACTAGGTACTGTTACTCACCATTAATTTCACAATAAAATGAACTTAATAGTAGTCAATAATTTGTGAGAAATATAAACGAGTTCATCAAATACACGAACTGATCGATATTCATTCAATATTTATAGAATAAGGCCGAGATATTATGAAAAATGATCGAACTTATGCTATTTTTTATGCAAACTCATAATGAATTGTTCTTCCACAGGCCTGTCTAGTTTTCCTGCTGATAGCAGCAGCAACTGCCAGCGAGAAGAAGTCGACAGAGCAAAAAGCCGAGCCTCTAGACAAAAAGTTAGACAAGCGCGGTCTCCTGAACCTCGGCTATGGGTACGGAATCCATGGACTTGACGTCGGCTACATCGGCAGTGGACACGGATTAGGAGGAGCATACAACTTCGTCGACGACGGCCACAGCGGCTTAAGCGGCTACAGCGGCTACGGCATCAACCTTGGAGGACACACCGATGTCACCAGAACCATCACTCTCGTCAAGGGAGTCCCCTACGCCGTGGCGGTCGAGAAGCCAGTCCCCTACCCCGTCGAGAAGCCCGTGCCATACCCCGTCAAGGTCCCAGTACCCCAGCCCTACGAGGTCGTCAAACACGTGCCAGTTCACGTGAAGGAGTACGTCAAAGTCCCAGTCCATGTACCTGCCCCCTACCCCGTTGAGAAGAAGGTGCCCTACCCCGTTCACGTTCCAGTCGACAGGCCCTACCCCGTCAAAGTGTTGGTGCCCCAGCCCTACCCCGTCGAGAAGCACGTCCCTTACCCCGTGAAGGTTCCCGTGCCCCAGCCCTACCCCGTGGAGAAACACGTGCCATACCCCGTCGAAGTTAAGGTACCCGTACCTCAGCCCTACCCCGTTGTGAAGCACGTCGGATACCCAGTCAAGGTGCCCGTCGACAGGCCCTACCCCGTGCACGTACCTGCCCCCTACCCCGTGGAGAAGCCCGTGCCAGTCGCAGTCCCCGTTGAGAAGCCAGTGGCCTACCCCGTGCACGTTCCCGTCGATAGGCCCTACCCCGTTCACGTGGAGAAGCCCTACCCCGTGCCCGTGAAAGTTCCCGTGCCAGAGCCCTACCCCGTGTACAAGCACATCCCCTATGAAGTCGAGAAGCACGTGCCTTACCCAGTCAAGGTGCCCGTCGACAGGCCCTACCCCGTGCACGTAGAGAGGCCCGTGCCCGTGCCCGTGGAGAAGCCCTACCCCGTCCCCGTGAAGGTCCCAGTCGTCGTCGACCACCACGACAGCTATAGCCACAGCTACGGAGGCTCCCACTACGAACACTAGGGTATTTTAGTATAATTAGTTAAGGTATCATTTCAACATCACAGCGTTATTTATATCTCGCCGTTTCCGTGGCCGGGACACCAGCAAAATTGAATATTCATTACTTTCCAACTCATTCTGTATATTTATGCTGTCATTTTGTTTAAGATGTCATGTCATTTAAGTGTACAGACATTATCTTCGTAGTGATGTAAAGTTACCATTTTTAGGTTAAGTCGACTGTAAAATAATGAGAAAATAAAAAGATAATGCGAAAAATTCAATTTTTTATTTCCTAGGAAATTGTTTTCTAAGGTCAAGAAGTAAATGAATGGGCGGTGGAATGATCACAATCTTTGACCTTCACGCCGGGTCGTGCGGTGGCCGAGTTCGTAATAAATATTATGTTCAACACGAACACAATCCAACAATCACATAACAAAGTCGTTAAGAAAACTGTGGACCTTGAATTAATGTCTATGTGACTTTTCAGTATCGAAGAATTGAACAAAATAAAAACAATTTGAAGTTAGTTACAAATGTATCGGTACTGTTATAAAATTAATTGGTGCACATCTGGAAAAAACTATTATAACTTAGTAGGTTTATGAATAGTATTGTATTTAATTTTTATCTACCTCCAATAATAATTAGATTATATTTTAAAAAAGACTTTCATCAGTTTTATTGCAATAAATTACAAAAATCTTAATTTTGTACAAAAATGTAAATGTTACTTGCATATTATAGTAATTTTAGCGTTCATTAATCATACTGACATGCCCTTTTGAAACGATATTAGGCAAAGTAATGAAAGGTGTCGATAATAGTTGATTAGGATTAACTGAAGGAAAAACATAGACGCGTTATATTCCCATGAGAAGCGAAGTAATTTGTCAATATTGCGCTCATATTTAGGTGTCACAAGAATTCTAAGACTATTTTGCTCATACGATTGGCAATAACTCTACAGTAAAGTGGTATGTTGTTACATTTCTCAGACCATATTCTTACAATGAAATCGATGTTTAAGAAAATGGTCAAATTCATACAAAAACGACACCCATAAAATACATACAATAGTTATGGTAATCATATTATATACCTACTTATAAACAAGTATTATGAGTGTTTATTTCAAAATTGTCCTAATGATGAAATATATTATAATTTGTTAGGAAACACATTCGCAATAATTTTATTTACTACTTTAATGGTTTCGTACAATAAAATTAAGTATGCAATTTGGAAACATTTAATTAACGCATAATTATTTTTTTAGTTCTTAGTTTTATACTTATTTATCTACATGAACGCAATTAGTTATTTCGTTTCTTATGTTTTAAGTTTATGTTAAGTTTAAAAGTGCTCTTACCTGCCGCGTTCTGCTGTTAACATTGTAAAATGCACTACGTACTTCATTTTCCTTAGCTCATTCTACAGATTTATAGGGAATAATGGATAGTTTATAAAATAATCGGTACAATTAATTTTTAACAGCATTATTAGCCACCTAAGATACTTTATTAATATATTCTATGTGAATGACATTTATTGAGTCAATTTAAATAATATTATAAATACACGTATTGACGTAACTTCACAGTTATAGTGGGCAAACAATTTCGCGCGATGAACTTTAGTGCTTTACTTAGTTCAGGTGTATGGAAATATAATGAACTAACTGCTTAGAATAATTATAGTATAGAATGACAGTAGTCATAGTCATACAAGCGCTCGGTTTAAAATGAAGCACTAACCGAGTTGGCGCCAACGCCGCCAACGTGTGGAGTCTGCCATACTATGAAATACTTATTGAAAGCTAACCTGTGAAAAGTGATGTTATTACATTTATTTTGCTTTGCCGAAGTTTTGTGACAAAATTTAACAGCACAAATCGCCATATTTTTTTTTCGCGAGACTATAATACGCGAATACTACGGAGCGGAACGGTGTTTGGAGCCTAGCTCCAAGGAAGGTGCTGCAAAATGGCCGCGCTGAATTGGTTTCTATACTATACTATAATTATTCTAAGACTAACTGCTTATTTGGAGGATAAACCATTCAACTAAAATTGAAATGTCACAAATTAGACCTTATTTATCTAATTAATTGTACATATAGGTGTTTACTCATATGTATGTACAATAACACAGTATGGTTACTTACACAGAGTTAAATATATTTTTGTGGCAGTGGCATGTCTACAGTGTATGCCATTAAAATAAACTGTAGTAGACTATCAGCTATTGGTAAGCTCAGTTATTAATTCATTCCATGTTCCTTTTAAAAATAAAATTTTCTTGCCTAGATCTTCTTTTTTTCTTATTTTTTACTAATGGACCCCCTGCTTCGCTACGAAAAAGTTGTTTTTTACGTTTAAAATAATAGGTAGGTACCTACCTACATGTTACCCTATTTTCTATTTAATCCCCGCTACTATCGGTTCGTCAGGATAGCCTGTTCAAGAAAACAAACTCTTCAGCTGTTCAGCTTAGATATAATAATACTTGTTGAAATTGAAATCGCTTTTGTTTTGTATTTGTCAAAATTAATAACTTATTTAATTGATTACCATTTGCATTAAGATGTTTAAGTACAGTGTAGGTTAACTAAGGGTATACTTATTCATTATCAGACGGGCAATTTTTTTTTCTCAATACGCTATTAGATAATAATGTGTGTCATTATAGTAAATTTATTTGCTGTCATAAATAGGTTATAGCTACAATGAAGCAGGTGAAATGTCTAATACTAAATTGTCACTGTTGTGTACGCACGCAATTGTTGCCGACATAGATATGCAGCAGGATAGGTACCTACTCTATTAAGGACACTGGATCTGTCTGAACACTAAGCGCCAGTGATCGCGATCCAGTGGCAGTGCAGCGTCGGAATCCAGTGCTGGCGCCAGCTACTGTATCAAAGTAAATCAGCCTTTAACTTGAGTTCTCCGATCCTGACTAAACTCAGACTCAAGATGGATGGATGGTTGGATGTTGGATGGATGGACCCTTACTGGTGTTATTACTATATTATGAGGTAAAAATGAGATATCCTACCTAATCATAATCGCAAAAAGTTGCCTAGCGACTGTGGAGAAGTCACGTACAATGTAAATGTCACTTGTAATATTTTACTTACAAATTTTTCCGGAGATTACAGACAGTTGGAATGTTGGACACAGTCGTAAATCTATCACACGCTGATCCAAAAACTACACGTTGATTGCCTAATGCCTGGCATAGGGTTCAGGATAATGAGAATAATGTTATAGGTTGTCACCGCCCTCTTGACGAAAAGTAGGAAAAAACTTAAGGAAAACTTGAAATAACAGTATAGATATTAATATATTCCCTTCGGATATAACTTAACCAATTATAAGATACTTGTTATTGCATAGCATAAGGTGACAGGCGCCAACCGATTTATATACTTCCACTGTTTAGATGGCGACTTACAATATTATCTCAATAGATACGAAGTGAACAATAGGTGCATAAAACTATCAGGCACTTATGAACAACTTTCTGGGAGGCTGTAAATGAAATAGATTCAATTTCTATTTATAGTCGTGAAATTTATAGATTGGTAAACGTTTCTTTTTATTTTAAGTACCCAATTTGGCCAATTTATCATCCATCCTATATTAAAACAAAAAGTCTGTAGGTACATATCCTGTTTTTAAAACAGACGAAAAAATCCCATAAAAATAAAAATTTGAGCAACATGTTGTGACGGTCAGTTTTTGAGTTATTCTCAATAATGTGAATTTAATTTATGCTCATTATCTCCTTTTGAATGTGTGGTTCGAAAGAGCTTGTCGTGAGGCCTCTTATAAATTTGAGCGACATCAGCTAGCGAGTGGTTTTCGAGTTGTCTTTGATGTCGGTTTTTTCGTAAAAAGTTAGTTATTATTAATAACTTTGCTATGTAGTCGTCGCAATGTAGAACCAATATTTTATTATAAAACCTTTCTTCTTCACCGAACCAACTTCTTAACCCATAAACCTACTATACATCTATTACTGCACGTAAACAAAGCCGGTATTGTCCCATTGTTCGAAAAATCACATGCACATACAGATTTCGTGTACACCGCGGGACAAACGTACGGGTAATCGCAAAATCATGTTAATTAAAAACATAAAAGGTATTCACAATACTCGATAAGGGTTATTTAGATAAAATCATTGTGTTGTTACCTAATTGAAATTAAATTGTATTTTGGTAAGGTATCTACTTTATTTTTTGCGAAAGTAGTAACAATTTTTCAGTTTAAGTAATAAAAGTATAATATTAATGTATTCGTATTTTGGTTCATAATGATATTTTAACGTAGGTATTACTTTTTATTATGTTTTTTTATGTAGATCAGAGTCAATACAGATTTTAAGTTAAACTCTTCGTAGAAGTTATACATTTTACTAAGATACGTTCACTCGTTATAACGAATACGCCGATATTTCAAACCACTTCCATAATGAAGATATAGATACAATACGACCTGACGACCCTGTAGCCTAGTTGGTAGTGACCCTGCCTGCGACGCGAGGGGTCCCGGGTTCGATTCCCGGCCGGGGCAGATATTTATGTGGCAGATAAATATTTGTACTCGGGTCATGGGTGTAATTGTAATATGTGTAGTCCATGCCACCCGCGCCACAGGTACCTAGTAACCTACTGCGGGGGTATGAGTGTGTTAGCGTTTATTATTATTATTAATTAGGTATATCAAAGTCTTGCAATGGAAGTTAGATCGGTAAACGGTTTTTGTGTTGCCAGTCTTGTTGTAAAATTGTTTTTTCATAGTCTGTGAACTATGTACAAACGCTTACAATATTTGGGAATTTTAATTACATTAGAAATTTTCAGTTTGTCGGAGCATCATATTAGCATTAATTCTTATTATTTACATCGATTTTACAAACCCAAAACTTAGCGACTAGGGCGAATCAAATAAATTTCAAACTACATCGATTTTTAACTACATAAATCTGTAAAAGGAATTTATAATTGTTCCATAATTTAAAATGGTTTTAAAAAGATGAAAGTGGTATCCATTTATTGGGCCGTAAGTGTACGATGTGCTTGCGGCTGCTTGGCAAATTGTATAATTTGCGTTTTCATGTGTTGAAACTTAGTCAATTTTTTGTTTAACACAGAAGAAGTGTGGAAACGATGAAGCATATCACACCCACTTGAAATTCACTAAAGTTAATAAATTTAATAATTACTAACCAAATAATTATACTACCTACTGTATTGTAACAATAATGATTTATTATAGGTTACTAATTATACATAATCGATGTAATGTTTTAATGTAATGAGTTAGGACATACCTAATCATCGCGAATTATAATTATCACGCGCCAATCCCAGACGCTATCATTTTCGCGTATATTTGTAAAGATTTCGTATCGATAGAAATCCCGTATCGTCGAATGTAATGCAAGGGGTGCAAATGATTTGATTTTGAGCCCAAGCTAATTTCATTTCTGCAACTCTTCTCTTAGGGCACGATGCTAAAGTCATCATTTGTGTCAAGTCGCTGGACCTTTTACCATCCAGTTATATAGTATTCATGTATAGTTTCCTGTCTGGCTAGTTTTTCTTCAAATCGACCATGAATTGTTAAACGTAATATGGATTCCTTATTTTTGATTGGCCGGCAACCCAAGTGTGTTACCAGTCATCGTAAAGCCGTTCTCACACAACGCTATTTGCAAGCGCCTAGGATCTTGTCCAGGTATGCTGACGACGCGTCTACGATGCGTGTCCTGTAAATGAATAGTTTCAGTGTCGGCGAACAAAATTGTGGATTGCGTCAATTTGCGTCGGAGTCGCGTAGCTAATAAATAGCGTAGTGTGTTAAGGGCCTAAATGATCCTTCTTGAAGCGTAGTCCTTAAGCTAAGCTAAGCTACAACCCACTAATGGCCCACTACTGAACACGGGTCTCTCCTCATCATGACTGAGGAGGCCTAGAGCATACTCCACTACGCTGCTCCAATGCGGGTTGGTGGAGGGGTTAGTGGCCAACCCAGTGTCGAAAGTTTTCAAGCCGCCCGCAGGCCTCCGACATGGCTTAACGACTGCTATCAATCGATAACAACCGGGACCGACGGCTTTACGTGCCCTCCGAAGCACGGAAGCGCTCAAGAAATTTTGCCACTAGCGGTCACCCATCCGACTACCGACCGCGCCCGCTGTTGCTTAATTTTGTCGATCGCTTAGGATCGACGCAAGCCGCCGGGCTATGCATGAGCGCTTCATCCTTAAAATACGGATTATTAAATGAAAAGTGTTTGTAAAAACCAATTTTGAGTTTTATTACCAATCAAATCAAATCAAATTAGTATCTAATACCAAAATTTTCTTCAGTGCATTGCCAGCTAAGAAAAAAGGAAAAGAAGAAAATAAAAAGGATATATTAGCTCCTAAGGTAATCCGACAAGTAATTTGGTGGTTGAATCAAGTGAGAGAGTGGTAGCTAATGTAGCTATTCGAAGTTCAGCTCATCAATACATAGTGATTCTTCAGTAATTGTGTACAGTTACAAGTACTCACAATATCAGAACTAATATTTAAAGCGTATTTTTCAATGACAACTGTAATAAAGTTTCCGCGCCTGTATACTTTTACAATTGAGTCACAGCAGTTAAAAATTGTTTAACTGTTGGATACAATCTATAAATAACGTTGAACTAATTTTAAACACAGTTAACTGCAGTGGTTAATTAGTTTAGTTTACCTAGTTCCGGTTCGCAGGTCACGATTCGTTTCCTGGCAGCAAGTAAATGATTTTCTTTCAAGCACTTATTTAGTTTTATCGCGTTTATCACGATTAATTTTGCATAGTGTAACATTTACAAATGGAATACTTGATAAATATCGATGGGAAATAACTACATTAAAATTATTTTAGCTGCCTATTTTTAAATATACGTAAGTACACGAACAATTCTAAGAAGCTCGTTAAAATAATTATAGTTTTAAAATAAAAAATTAGGCAATAAAAATTTAGAGTAGGTATAAAAGCCTCAGTAGAATACATTTTTTTCTATAGATATTTTTCCAAGATATTAAAAAATATATGATTAACAAATTCTTTATTTGAATAATTTCACACCAGTCTCAAAGAACGCCATCTATGTGTAAAGCGAGTAAACAGAGTAAGCAAACACGCGGCAATCTGATAGATTGTGTGTGAGGAATGCTAGTTCATAATTTTCAGAGGGCTTTATCTTGCGATATCGACTCCAAATTGTAGGTAGTGTAGGTACCTACTTAAACACCGTAACAGCGCAGTTACATATTTAGATACATATTTAAATATTTAATTTCGTAGGTACAACAACATTATCATCGCATAAATGCCCCATAGATGTCCCACAGTTGTGTTGGGTCTCCTCTCAAGATGTGAGGGGTTCAGGCCATATTCCACCACGTTGGCTAAGTGTGGATTGGTAGACTTCACTCACCTTTCAGAACATAGAGAGTTCTCAGGTGCAGGTTTCTTCATGATGTTTTCCTTCACATAGATTAAGTACATTTCTTTATATTGGATTCCAATCTCGGTCCCCCGTTCCTGCGTACAATTTGAAACTATATGTACGCAGTATATATATATGTGTATGTATGTAGCTAGATACACGGTGGGTACCCACATTGTCCGACTGTTGTAGTTGAATGTTCCCCAAAACGTAACAAGAGCGAGTCACCAGTTATCCCAATACGAATCAAAACATTTCAATTACTTAATATTTTAAAGTGTAAACGTCACTTTTGTTCTATTTTTGCTATCAAACATTGATTGCGTTCACACAGCGAACAGATTACTAAAGTGTTACAAAAAATAAAATAAACATCTCAGTACATTCAGAGCATCATTGTGCAAACGATTGCTCGCAATTGGATCCACAGTGAATGTATGCCGTATTCACATGTTACGAGTATGTAGCTCTTAAAATTCGCAACATATAATACTAATTACTTTTAACAAAAAAAAAACTAACATCGAAAAAAAGTTATAACTCAAAAGCTACTCTTCAGATGTCGCTTATAATATTTTTACGCAATCAGACGACAAACATTAGCTTTTGAATGAAAAAAAAACGTTCTCCCAGTGATAACTGATGAGATATGAAACATAAAAATATAGTCGTACATAAAAATATAAACGCCTACTTTTTTGAAGACGTTTAAACTAACTTTCTCTCTCTCTTAGCGCTCCCCTACACTCTTCACCTACACCCTTGCCTATTTCAGCTTCCTACACTATTTCAGCTTCTTCCGTTCCGTAGTTTCGGCTGTACGTTGTCTGTAAGTCAATCACTCAGTAACGGAAGATTTTTTATATAGATTAAATATGTTAACCGTGTGATACATAATTTTTAAACAAATATATAGTTTTCTTGTTATAATTATTAATACCAAATATCACTCCGGATATTACGTAACATTTTTTTTTTTTTTTTTTATGGAATTAAGATAGCAAACGAGCATGCAGTACCACCCTTCCCCTGCCGCCCATAACATCTGTGACCGACCTAGAACTAGACTCAAAGGGACTAGGATGGTTAGTCCAGTTAGTAGATGGTGTTAGAATATTAGTTGGTTAGTTTGTTAATAAGTGCGAGGACAAGGTATGTTAAATGTAATATTTAAGTATTTACTAACTTAATTTTTTTATTTATTTAATACGTCAGATGCCTTTCACATGTAGCATATTCAAATAGATACTCAAAGGAAACATAATTGTATTTCAATTGCATTGGAAATTGAATAAGATCAATTTAATGAGGAGGCCTTAGGCGAGATGCTAAAACCGTTGATATCCGGGTTCGATCTCAGTACCTTTATTTATTTGTTAAGAATATTTGATAAAAAGCTGTAAGAAACTCTCTTGTTTACCCCAATTAATAAGAGACTATGAAAAGAATAGTCCTGGTCTGATGGATACATGATAGGCCAAAGTAAATAGACATAGAAATAACACCATTTATCTATCTACTATTAATTTATTCCATAGATTTAACATAAATTGACGATGATAATAAATTGGGTAAAATTTTCGAATGTATTTTTTCTTATTATTTTAATTATGTACTTATTTGTCTTTTGAGGTGAAAAGGACAATCATCTCTGGGAATCCCTATGCCACTCAATTAAGTCAGAGTATCCTTAATAAATTGTGGTTCAGTACAGTTTCTTTATAAACGTAACCAGGGCCGGGGGTGGTTTTAGTAAACATAATTGAAATTACTTATTACTTTTAAATTAAAAGTATGATTTTGTTGTTAAATTTATTAATACGCACCAACGCAACACAACGCAACCTAGAGGTTGTTACAATAAAGATTATTAATTAAATAAATAAATGTACTTAAACTGTGAACACATATGAAGTATTTTTATTTCATAATAAAATGATTACAACCATAACCGCACGTGCGCAATTTTATTATTACGTAAAAAATAAGTTGAAATGTGAATGAAGAAATGTTGGCGTACATTAGCAATGATTTGCTTAAAATAATTAAACAGCAGTATGTTTTTTTATGCAACTGCAACTCAATCCAAAATTCGCTGTATCTGACACTTCTCATTCTCACTGACAGGAGACGCATCTTAGACGCGTCGCTTTCATACATTGACAAGATCCTAGTCGCTTGCAAATAGCGTTGTGTCAGAAGTGACTTAAGTATCCTTAATTAATAGGGCACTTCTCTTTGGTTCTTTACAAGCAACGAATACTTTACTGTTCCAAGATTCTTGCATATCGTTTCTCACGAGGCACAGAAGTATTCAGACCAATTATTATCTATCAATCGATCTAGTTACGCCATCATTAATATCAATATCTAATTACAACTTAAATATTATTATGATTATTCTTTTTCCTGCACGATATTATCATAACGCTAAACGCTTACAATTTTAATTATGATATTACACTAACCACCATACGGCTACTTAATTGATATCAACAACGCCATTAAATACTTAAGTAATCTTAATGGCAATAACCATTTGAGTAACGTTTAGAGCAAGCCAATTTACATGCAGATGTTCTGCCAAATTTGCGTATTAAAGTCGTAACATAGTCAAAATGAGTTACTGCACCTCATTAGGTAGTAGTTACTTTATCATTAACCAAATTTTGATTGACGGGAAAAGTATATAAAATTTAAATAATGATGAGGCGCCTACCACGGTTCATAATAAAGATACGCTACCAAATGGCTGGCTTCAGACCATTAGTGGCCTACTACTGAAGAGTATGGGTTTCTCGTCACTGAGAAGGTCTAGAAGGTCTAGAAACATGCTGCTCCAGTGTGAATTTGTGGAGGGTTATTGACCAACCCAAGTATTGGAAGTTATCATGTTGTACGAAAGCTTAACGGTTGCTATCTGTCGATACCAACCGAGAAAAAAAATGTTTGCCACTAGCGGTCACACATCCAACTGCCGTCTGCGCTCGTAGTTAATAACTTTATCGATCACTCAGGGTCCACGTACGATGCCGCGTTGCGGCGCCTGACTATGGGCGCTTCAAATGTTAGGGTAGTAGTTCTATAGGTACTGTACTCTACCTATCTCAACTTTAATGTCCCTTCGTAAAAAATTATATAATACAGTTTTTTAAATTATACCTTTGTTTATAAACGTACCTTCGTTATACCTAAATATATTTTTTATTTCTTTTCATTTTGACTCATCGATGTTCAAATGATGAAAATTTTGCTTTTACATTATAAAATGTAACAAAACATAAATATAATCAGATCTCTTCATTTTTAGGCGCATAGCGTACCTATCCATGTAGATATGCATAAACTACAAAATAAATTTTCCCACAGTGCACCCACATGTAAACCTTGTTCAAAAGCAGTGAAAGAGGCGCTCGCAAGTTGTTATGGCGAACGAACGGAAATGGCCTTGACGAACCAAATGGCCGTTTCGTCACGGCTGTCACGAGAGCGATTGTTTAGTCACAGTTTCGATACTAACTTCTGTATTGATTTTAGTTACAGATAAATATGAAGCGAATGTACTCGTAACTACATTTAAATACGGTAACATAACATTTCTTTACGGCTTTTTAGATCACAGGATATGTTTTTAGATTTGAATAGCATAAAATTGGGTTCCGTCTTTTTTGGGACGGTAACAGTTTAAGGATATTCTTTAATTATTTTACGTTTTTCTCGTAGTAGGTACAAAAGCAATGTAATATACTGACTTCAATCCTTTACAGGCATACCAGTGAGTCTATAGAAGCCTTCCCTTGTTGTTAGTAGAGCCACAGGTAGAGCTTCGAGAGGGGATTACGTACTAACAATAATTATTTATACTCGTATAATTAAGAAGGTAACCTTATTAATATTGAGTGAAGCCTGGTTAGTTAGCCATCATCCTATTACTTAATTCTGCCACCAAATGACTCTTCGTGTTTCAGCTGGGAACATGGGGGCCAACAGATACATTCTTTTTTTTAGAAATAGAATAGAAATACTTTATTGCTTTTCAGTTTAGGTTCATTACATTAAAAGTGGCCAGTCTCCTTTTAAGCAAAATATGCCTGTGTTAGGAGGCTCTGCTCTTCCGCAGAGTTTAAATAATAATATATAGAAAGCTCAAGTTATTATTACAATTTACCAGTATTTCTCAAGTACATAATATTAAAAAACTATTTGTGCACATGCATTTTTATGAGAATTTGTATTTATAATTCTTTCTTTCTTAGTATTGAATGGTAAGAAGCGCTCAGAGACCGGCGGCTTGAAGCTTGGCCTTCGGGCGGCTTGAAAACTTCCGATACTGGGTTGGCCACCAATCCGCACTGGAGCAACGTAGTGGGCTATTAATGGGTTGTAGCCAGTATTGGATGGTCTTGAGGAAACCACAAAGACGTATATGGCGCTCACTCACATTATCACAAATTTAATGTAGGGCGGACTTTCGCAAATGTTAATACGAAGTTTCTGACAATTTTGCGGTTTTCCAAAGTATCAAACCTGTGAAAATACTCGTAATATTCAAATTAATGATGTAGCACCGTTTGACTCATTTTGTACTTTTTCTTTCTTTGTGTTAATTCAAGATACAATCTTTTACCACATAATATATTTTGTATATCTGGTTTTTATCATTTAAGGCCTTCCATCATAGGCATAATTGTGATCATGGCAGTTTGGGATGTTTATTTATAGATATTATGTGGGGGTGTGAGTGGGCAAGTGTTTATTTATTTATTCCATTTCAATAATATACTAATGGATTTGACCTATAGATTCATCTTTATTTATACTCAATCTTGAAATCAAAACACACTAAATTAAAATACTATAAGTATCTATTTAAAGCCCATTCGACAGTAACATTCTGATTCAAAGTTGTATGCATAAATTTCCTTATGTATAATTTTTTACAACAATTTCGAAATAATTCATACTATGATTTCATCTTGAATTGTTATTTCTCAAGAAAATGCCAATGAATTCGTGTGTAGGTTATAAGCGAGGAGCGAAAATTTAAATTACATGCGCACGGATTATTGATTTGGAGTTATTCTCGTATTTGTTATACTTAATCAGTATGTTTCCTATACTGAATGTTATTTGGGAGCTTCGTAAAAGTTTCTTTACAGGACATCACATGTAATAAAATGATTTAATTGTTAATTTTCATGTTTAATTTTAGTAATGATAAGTCAGTTAATTAGTCTATCATTCAATGAAGTTTTTTATATATTAGGTATGTAGAAATTTAGAAGGAAAGCTATATGCTCTGTAATTTTTACAATTCTTCTTTACACTTTACCTGTTGATTTTCTGCACTTTCCAACATTACACTTAATTTCTTGACTTTTTTCATATTTCATATAAAAGTCTTGTGCAATATGATGGGTTGCTAGGTGTATAGCTTTAAAACAGTTTTTCCTTTTTAATGTTAATGAAATGTAGATAAACAATTATCTAGTAATTAAGAAAAAAGTCATCCATATTTTATTGTAAAAAAAATCCCTTCGTCACGGCATGCGGCATTGGCTCTGACGGATTACATGCACACACGAAGAAATATTGTAACACGTGATATTAAATCATGGCAATAATTCAAATATGAATTATCTCTGTACACATGTGTCTTTAGCGGGAGAAGAACTAAGCCCAGCTGTAGAATAACTGTGTAGAATATCCGTGACTTGTAATAACTTGACAATATGATTTTAAACTTAACTCATCGCGGATTGTACACATTTTGCGGGTACACAAGATATGTATCTATTTTGTACGCCGATATTTCGACCCAGTTGTATGGATCTTGGTCACGGCTGAACTCAATACTTGCTATTCATGTGACAGTACTCGCTATGCACTTATAAATTGGGCCACACAGCCGGTATGTCGGTCCGTCTTGCTCCACATACGATCCACTTACCCGGGCGACATTGCAAAATTTTACGCGTATATTTAGCCAGTCAAGGCAGACATTGAGAAACTGAGATGATTGATTTAGTATCAAAATAGCTTAAAAGAAACTCAAAACGGAGATTATAATTTGTGAATATGATTTTATATTCCAAAATATTGATAGCAATACACGCATACATACTGGTAGAAGTTAGTACTAATATTAACGTAGCTACCATCAATCGATCGTTTGATGATTGTTCTAGTTATCTTCCTCAGTTAGTTAGCACGTAAATTGTCAATCTCAGTTTGTATCATACTATAAGTAGCTGGCATAAAACAATTTAGACACTTGATCAGCCCCCTTATTATGAACTCTTAATTCCAGACAGTTTACGTTCACAACGTGTGGGTGACAGAGACAACGCTTTACAGGTAATAAGGCGCTGTCTCTGTCACCCACACGTTGTGAACGTAAACTGTCTGGAATTAAGAGTTCATAAAAAGGACCCTGGAGTAACTTGATAAAAGCTTAAGGCCTCATTTATGAGCCCATGCCCTGTAGCGGTTCAATAAACTTCTCTATGTAAAATCTTTGTTAAAATACATTTAAGTGTAATTTGCTATTATTTTAAGCAATTTGTTAGATTTTTTACGTAACTTTTCAAGAGGTAGGTACTCGTTTTGTATAGATAGATTATTAGAAAAGTTCGTCAGCAGGCAAAGAAGTACAGGGGCTACCTGAAATCTCATCTCGCAAACATCTGATAATAATATTGTTTGTTTTTAATTTGTAGTATTTTTTCCAAGTTTAATATTATTCTCATATGATATGTTCACCAACACATGAAATAATTTACTTCAACTACATTGGTACAAACGCCTCCGTTATAATTAGACAAATGGAAATCAAAGGAAGTAATAAAGTATACAAGAAACCGTAATTAACATTTTCTTATAATTTTGCACGCGTATGTATAACGTATTATTAAACATAATTAACGTATTATTAAACTTAATAACCTTAATAACTTTAAAACAGGGTTAATTCGTGCATTGGGCATACGCCTTAGGTTTTGTAATCATAAATGCGAATAAAACATATTTTTTTACTGTCTGTCTGTCTTCTTTCCTTCTCAAACTTTTAAATTCTAAAGATGTTACAATTAAAAAAAAATACATCGTTTCTTTAGTAAATGATCAAAGTTTATTTACTTCTACACTAAACTTATTTTTCTTAACTATTATATTTGCTACCGTTTGCACGACGCTTAACCTATTCATCGACAGCAAATCTTCACTATGAACACTATCTCTATACAAATACACAACCTTTCACTGATCATGACACCACACACGTACTACTTTACACTCTAATGACTTCTGAAATATTACGAGCTGAAACCGATTCCGTCCACGTAACAATAAAAATTCGAGGTTGTAACAGCAACAATATCACATTCAGATGTCAGAGCCGAACTCCCAAACTATTAAAGGTCTGAATGTGGCAACGCTATTCAAATCCAGTGCACATTTGCATGAGAATGGTCCAGCGAACGAATTCCCAGCTTCCAAAATAAGAGCTGAATACCTAGCTCGTTGTAGGCATTCGAGCCTGTCTCAGACACATTGTTATTAATTAAAGCTTTCGAGCATTTACGCTGTTACCGTAGTATAAGTCGATAATTTGTCCGCGATACATAATAATGTGTTAGGGTTCGGACTTCCGATATTTTACCCACATCTTGTACTTCAAATTTTATCGACAAAAAACCATACAAAGGGGGGTCGCATCCCTCATCCCTCTGAATGGGAGCCATTTTTAAATTTCATATCTCGTATTTTTACGAGTTCATTGAAACTCTGTTTTTTTTAGTCTTATGTTACCTACACATTTGAAAGTCACCTTATTTTAAAGACGATGAAATTTTCTATCATTTAAAACCAAATTTGATACAAAATTATAAAAAATAATAATTTAAAACCTTTACATTAGATCAAGAACTTAGAAATTTTTATTGCTTTTTTTTAGTTATTATGCTCTACCTAAAAAACCGGGCCCTTAACCTATCGTTTTTTTTCTTCTAATTTGTTTGCAGTAAGCCGGGCTAACAAATAAACCTCAAATTATTACTAATATTCACGCTAATCATTTAAAAACGGAGTCTAACAACAAGGGTCAAAATTGACAAAATAATGACTCATTCACACAGCAGGTAGCTTTCCATTGTGTGTGAGCGAGAAAGATATTTTTACGATAAGAAGGTGAGTGTGAGGCAAAAACTACACATGATGTGAAATAAAAACAACATTTAATTTAAAAAGTTAGTTTTATTTACCAAAAAAAAACAAGTATTACAAGACTTAGACTCCGTTTTTAAATGATTAGCGTGAATATTAGTAATAATTTGAGGTTTATTTGTTAGCCCGGCTTACTGCAAACAAATTAGAAGAAAAAAAACGATAGGTTAAGGGCCCGGTTTTTTAGGTAGAGCATAATAACTAAAAAAAAGCAATAAAAATTTCTAAGTTCTTGATCTAACGTAAAGGTTTTAAATTATTATTTTTTATAATTTTGTATCAAATTTGGTTTTAAATGATAGAAAATTTCATCATCTTTAAAATAAGGTGACTTTCAAATGTGTAGGTAACATAAGACTAAAAAAAACAGAGTTTCAATGAACTCGTAAAAATACGAGATATGAAATTTAAAAATGGCTCCCATTCAGAGGGGTGAGGGATGCGACCCCCCTTTGTATGGTTTTTTGTCGATAAAATTTGAAGTACAAGACGTGGGTAAAATATCGGAAGTCCGAACCCTAACACATATAAATCTATAGTATCTGTCTGTGTTTTCAAAATAACTGAGTAGGTATTCTAGATTGGTTATCATTATTTCATCATTATCATTATAATCTCAACCTTTCATCGTGAACACGAGTCTCTTCTCCGAAATGCGTATGCTACTCCATCATGCTGGTCAAGTATGGATTGGCGGACTTCACACATCTTTGAAAATTTCATGGCGAACTCTCAGATGAGGTTTTCCAGATCAGGTTTCCCAATGTTTTCCTTTACCGAAGCATGTAATGTTTAGTGTCGACATTATATTTAAATACAATAATGTTTTACGTTTTACGAATCACCATAATGAGATTATAGTTTTACTGTATTTTAATGAAACGAATGGTATGTAAGTACGTTTTAGTTTTAATTAACTTTTGTTACAGTGTGGCTGTTCGCGCCTACTTGAAACTGTAACGTATTGTGTTCTACCTTAAGCGAGTGTTATCGACATGAAAACCAAAGAAATAATACAAATATTATACCTAATAATGGATACACACATACCGCCTTGCAAGATAAAATGTCTTGTTAGTAGTTTACGGCTTTATTTCGAAACAGTAACTTATATATTCCTAAGAACATAAAATAAAATTCATACTTATATTAACCTAAGATTTTGAATTGTGAATGTATAAAACACTTACTTCGAAGGACCGATACCAGTAGCGGAAGAAAGGTCCTCCGAACGGGCATATGGAAAAAGGAGCATATAGTTAGGACCAGTTGGATTAACGACCTGAAGATGACAACGAGTATCCGTTGGAGTCAGAGAGTTCAGGATCAGATAGAGTGTCGCAAGTAAGTTAAGACGGCGACGGTAACGACATCTAGCGTGTCCAGTCTAGTAGACTTTTGAGTCAATGCTTGCATTTTTTTCGTTTCGTTCCTTTCGCTTATCGCTTACAATACAATAGACACCTACTACACTGCCCCATGCGTAACTTTTAATACGCTTGTTTCCACACAGCGGTGTACGACATCGTTAATTAAGGGCATCGCGACTTTGCGACAGATTTGCCACATACTCAATTATAATTTAATAAATATATGACATAATACATAACTACTTTCTAGACGACGAAAGCCATTATGATAGAAGAAAAATTACGAAGAAAAAATTTCTTTCATCACTCTTTTTCATAAAAGTTTAATTGTTACAATGAAAGTTACGGCATGATTGATAAAAACAGAAAATCGGCCAAGTGCGAGTCGGACTCGCGCACGAAGGGTTCCGTACCATTATGTATAAAAACACCAAAAAAATCTGGTCTGTTGTATGAAAGCCTCACTTAAATATTTAATTGTTTTATTGTAGCCACATCATACGCACAAGCACAACGCCATCTCTTG
Organism: Hesperia comma; assembly: GCA_905404135.1. Taxonomy (NCBI): domain Eukaryota; kingdom Metazoa; phylum Arthropoda; class Insecta; order Lepidoptera; family Hesperiidae; genus Hesperia; species Hesperia comma. The sequence continues at coordinate 3,284,505 of FR990021.1, read as the reverse complement.
GACCGAAAGGTAACTAAATTGTCTACGAGATACGAGTACTAAAACCACTTAAATATTTATTTTATTCTGTTTTTTAGTATTTGTTGTTGTAGCGGCAACAAAAATACATCATCTGTGAAAATTTCAACTGTGTAACTTTTACGGTTCATGAGATACAGCCTGGTGACAGACGGACGGACGGACGGACGGACAGCGAAGTCTCAGTAATAGGGTCCCGTTTTACCCTTTGGGTATGGAACCCTAAAAGCAAAAGGTAAGTCCATTTTCAACTATTTATTACAAATGAAATTAATTTTACTTCATTTAAAAGGTAGGTATCCGATGATGAATCTACTGTAGGTACATAGTCAATCGCGTTAACATGATTTCTATGCAACCAACAAAAGTGCATCGATCTGCTGGTAAGTAGTCATCGCTATCAAAAGCATCAGCGAATTCGTGCTTGTGGTAAGAAAAAACTAGAGAACCTACGTAAATAGTACAAGTGGCCGCCCCGCTTTACTTTGGGAAAATTAAATATTTTCCCATTTTTGCAACATCCTAGCTAAAGCCTTCCGTGATAAATGGGCAGTCGAACACAAAATAAATTTTTCAATTCGTTCCTGAGATTAGCTCGGTCCTGAGATTAGGCCGTTCAAAGAAACAAACAAATTGTTAAGCTTTATAATCTTGGGTTTGTAATTTATTTATTTTTCCAGAAGGTAGCCAGGGAGAGCCGTTTTTTTTGGTATGAAATGGACACAAAGCCGAACAATAAATCCTTAACCATCCATTTTCCCATTTATTTGTACGTCTTAAAAGCTTATTATATAAATTATGTAACCGTAACAAACGTACATACATGACTTGTTAAAATATAACATAAATAAAGTAAATAATATCCACCATATTATAATATCAGCATGTTAAATTATGTTAAAAGGATGTCGATCGTATTATTTTTATCATTATGTTAACCAAGACTGACAGAAGGTAATAGAACACAGGGAGTAAACAGATTTGGTGAACAAAATGTACATAGATTTCAGTAGCGTTGTGTTGAATAAAGTAGCAGTTAACTTTTCATGATGAAGATTTATCTCCTGCTGTTTATCAGCAATATGGTAGTGGTACAAGTAGCCTACACAGCTCTTCCGCGACCTCCGAACCTAAGTTGGTAGTATAAATGCTTTTGTCTGCTCAGTGACACCTTTCTTAACTTAATATGGCGGACTCTCAAAAATGACGGACTAATTAAACATTTTTTGTGCAACTAATACACTTATTACAATATGCCGAAAGCCGTACGACATCGATCAATAATAAAGATTCATTTGATTAGTGATCGATGCCCTAAGATGACAAAATTTCGTTATTTCTTTTCTTGTTATACCTTCAAGACTGAAGAATTCTCCACAGCAACCACCAACATAGTAGTGTAGAGTACGTCCGATACTTTTGTTGACTTCGTAAAACACACACCCTGTTTTTTTTTCAACTGCGTAAGAAGGAGAGTAATGGTTTTTTACATATAATATTCAACACTTTAATTAGTTTTTCTTTGCAGAAGGAAATTCGGCAGAAATGGCTGGTATTTCTTGCACAGACGACAACGATTGCAACTTGATGTGCCAGAGTGCATGTATTTCTGAAGAAACTATGGAGCAACTAGAGAACCGCCCGCGCTTCGCTTCGGGACCCGTAGGTAACACCCGCGTAGGTCCCGCTCCCGTAGGAATTTAGGCTAAAAAGTAGCCTACTACTCGCTCTCTTCACTCCACCCTGTCTGAGGTGTGTGGAGCCCTCGGGACAGTTAGTTCCCCTTTGGGGATGTCTCTCGCGGCCCGTTAAAACGGGCCAGTCCTTGGGTTGGGCCCTAAGGCCCTTGGTTGTCCATCTGTGGTTAACCAATAGGTCAAGTCCGGTGAGTGGTGACCTTTTTACAGGCCACAGAGTCTTAAACGGGATGGGGTTCATCTTCGCGCCGCCCAGGCGATCAAGCCCCTACCGGGTGAATCCCGCTGGTGAGAAGCCCAGCAGGAGCCGATCAGCGTCGGGCGACGACTTACGAAGCCCCAGTATCAGTCAGTGCTAGGCCCGTCCCGCGCAACCAGCAAGTCGCGCGGGAAGGCCCAGCGGTCCGGTGGACGGGTGTGGAGCGGCGCCGGGTCCTGCAGATGCGGGAACCGCGACGCGTCGACACGCCCGAACATGTTGCGTGCCAATCGCTCGATGAAGTCGTCCAGGCTCTCGACTCGAAGGTCCCTCTGGATGACGGCGTTCCTGACGTACCTCGGCGCACCAGTCAGCCGGCGGAGCGAAATCGCCTGACCTGCGCGCATCCTCTTGCGCTGCGGTTCGCTGGCGAGCGCGTACCACGCCGATGCCGCGTACGTGAGGCGGGTTCTGATGTAGGTCTTGTAGACCCCGAGCTTCAGTCCGAGAGGGAGGCTCGAGGAGAGCACTGGTTTCTGCCATCGCACTTCTGGAATTCGCGACGGCTTTCGTAACCTGTGGCTTCATCGAGAGTCTTCCGTCGATTTTGCCCAAGTATTTGGGCTGTGGGGCCCATTGGATATCTTGTCCATGAAGCTCCAGAGTAGGGTCCCGCCTGTTGAGGTATCCTCCTATGTTCACAGCCGGCGCCTTCCCGACATTCACCGACAGTCTCCACGCGGCGAGCCATTCGGGGAGGGCATCAAGCGCACGCTGCATCTTGACAATGGCGTGGGTTCTATTCAGCGACGTGGTGATGTACGCCACGTCATCGGCATACAGGGCAAGCGACGCCCCCCCTGCCGCCGGGATGTCGTCGGTGTAGCAGGCGTAGCAGACCGGGGACAGGCAACTCCCTTGCGGGACGCCGGCTGCGATCGGACGCTCGGTGGATTCGGCGTCTTCAACCACTACTCTGAAGCTTCTATTTTCGAGGAAACTGGAGATCATCTTAACGGCACTCCGGGGCGCCGACGGCTGCGAGATCTTGTAGAGAAAGCCGTCGTGCCAAACACGGTCGAACGCCTTTTCCATGTCGAGGAATACTGCACACACGCGTTCTCTCTTATTCAGAGCCGCGGTAACGGTGTGCAACACACTCGACAGTGTAGCCGTGCTGTTCAGCGGCATCAAAAAGTAGCCTTCCACTTCTGTTGGCAGCTAGGCTATTCCACCCCGGATGCTTGCAGTTCCAGTCGCCCGCGCCCACCACCGGTGTCGGCGAGTCCAGCAACTTGCGGACATCAGCCAACAGGATAGTGCCAGCGGGCGGGCGGTACACTGAACACAGCCGGAGCGGGGAGTTCTCGAGGCAGAGCTAAAGTAGCCTATTACATTTGCCTATGACTTAAGTAAATTACATGTAGTATTTGATAGCGTAATTCAGAACTTGCAAATGAATTTTGTTAACGCCATCTATTGGCAACTCCGAAAATAAATATCTAGTAACTAACAAAACATCGATCTTCCCATGGGAATGGGATGTTTTTCCGCGGTAAAAAGTAGCCTACGTCACTCTCCACCCTCCTAACTATCCCCACACACATAAACCTTACCATATAATAGCTTTGTTGCAACGTGAAAGCGTCACAAACAAACAAACAAACAAACAAACAAACAAACAAACACACTTTCACATTTATAATATTAGTAAGGAAGTAAGGATGTAACTCTCTCTGATTCTGCACATTGATAAAAGATCCAAGAATTACACATTAATTTGATGATTAAATAAATACTACTAACAATAAACATGACTTTTATTCATCACGTTAATCATTCTCAGTACACAACGATATTTTCAAGTGATTGATAATATTGGCGAACATCCTAAATGTATATAAATATTTTTAAGGTTTAGGTATTTAAGCTATGTTTATTTTTATTAAAAGTTATAATGAAAAATGTATAGTGCGCTATTTGTCGCGAATCACACGAACACCATAAGTAGGTATTTAGTATACTGAGATTTATAAATATGTGTGGTTTAGTATGAGCTAGCATTCGCCGCCAGGCTATGAGCGCTTTTGAGATACCCTTTTAAAGATGAAAATGACACTATCTATATTACCAAATAAAATAACATGTAATTGTTTAGATATTGCTTTTGCCGACACTACAAAAATAAAGCTACCTTTTGGTGCTTTTATAAGCTTTTATTTATGTAGGTATCGGATTCATTGGCAAGGCGTTCAAACTTCAAAGAGACTTATTGGTGTCCATAAACTGTTTAAAAGCAATCTCCAAAGTCTCAAACACCAGCATAGAGGAGCCAGCCTCTCGGTGTTCTAGAGGATATACAATATTTTGAAGAGCGCGCTTAACAATTGCATGATATATTTCCCCATATCCTTTCTACCATCAAACAAGCCAACACACAGCGGGTATCCATCCCTTCCTAGTGAACATCTCTTCGGTACGAACGACACGCTTCGCTACGTCCTTTATCATGCATATTGCGAAGGCCTGGAATAACTTGAATGCGTCAGTGTTGCCATTCGAATATAATCTAGGTGTTGTTTAAGTCCAGAGTACAAAGGTTTTGTCTTACGGCTACGTTGCCATTTAACATCATCTTCAAGGGCTAACTTAAAATGATGAAAAAAATAATTTCGGGTCAAATCCTTCCAACTAAATTAGAACCACTTACTTCCTCTTGATTCACAGGTTTCATAAATCATTATAATAATTTAATTAAAAACTAAAACTACTAAAAGTTGAAACTACCTACTAAAAATTAAAAACGAACGAAAATCATTCCATAGTGCAATGGTTGGTGGCAGGAATGAGAGTGAAAAGCGAGCTGTAGACGTCTGCCACGAAACGTGCTGGTGCACTCGTAACTGCACACGAAACTGGTGCGGCTCGTATGGCTTAACATTTGCTAAGTGGTGCGATAAAGAAAGACTAACGGTGGCACCAGGTCGAATCATTGGAACACTTACGAGTACCACTGCACAGACGGTACAGGGCACAAAGCGAAAGCTAATGTCTCTCCGAAGCTTCAAATCCTCCAACCTGTTAGTAAAATTAGGATCATCGATAATTTGAACAGCATGCCTCTTTACGGAGTCAAGTGTGCTAAGTTGGTATTTGGGTGCACTGGCCCAGAGGTGAGAGCAGTACTCCATATGGGGTCTAACTTATAACTTGGAGATAAGCAGGCGTTGCTTCGACGTCAAGTTCTGTCTTGCCCTATTCAGCACACCCAGGTTTCTGGAGACAAGTTTCGCCTTCTTCTCCAGATAGCCCCAATACTGCACTTCTTTCAAAATATCCATATCACGAAATGATCCCATGATAATTTCACGATACGGGAAATTTCAGGAGGTGAGTATGTAAGTAGCATTTAAGTTAGTGTGCTCAACATTAAGGATTACATCGCCACTTACCATCAGATGGGATTGTTATCAAGCGGTACCTTAAACGAAGTTTAAAATATATCCCTATTTTCATTGTAATATAACACAATATTTGTTTATCTTGACCTTATCAGAACCTACAGTTGTTACTAGACAGTTACAAATAAAACAATTTGCATATCAGCGTGAAAATTAAAAAAGAACGGAATTTCGATCATAAATTTTCTAGAACTACTATAAATCCTCATGATTGACAGCATAGTTAATTTAACAATGGATATAAAGGGACGTTTTGTAAGTAAAGTGCAGACTTTTGTATTGTTGCTGATCAAACACAAGTACCTACTCTCGTTCATGATGAAGATATTTTTTTTCTTCCTGATCAGTATTGTGGTATTTGCGCACTCAATATCTGCTGGTCAGACATCCGGGCAAAATTCGGGTTCGTGCAATTAATTTATATAAAATTTTCAAATATAATACAAGGAAGATGCTGATGAAGGAGTCTTCAAGAGGAGACAGAATGTTTGTGAGTTAGTCCGTTCAAAATCTTGGACTTCGTCGCCACCTCCATCCAATTAACTTATTGTTATTAACTAGTTTTATGTAAAAATAACACGAAGATATAGTGTGGATTACTTCGGTATTATTTCCAAGGAAAAAAATCTCATAGTTTTTACTATAAAACCCCAGTAGATTATAAAAAATGTATTCTGTAAACAAAATTAATGTGTTTATTTATTTTTAATTGCAGGTGCTGTTGGTTGGAATTATGATTATTGTCGAAATGACGACGATTGTCAGGAAATGTGTAATGACGTATGCTACGCTAATATACATCCTGTATGTTTTTACAACAAATGTTACTGTTTTTTAAAAAATAATTAATAATATTCTCCAATTCATAAGAGGAATAGCGATGAATTTGAAGACGTTTTTGATTAAAATTTAAATAACACAAAATGATTTTTATTTATCTGCTTAAAACACCATCCATTCATCAGCCTTTGCAAGTCTATTGTTGGACATAGGCCTCCCCTAACTCGTGCCTCTATGAACCTGTCTGTGAACCTGTATGAGTCCTGAATCTTCTGAATCCAGCGTTTGTTCGTGTTTTCTTTACGTTGTTAGAACACCTGGTTGGGGGTGGTCCTATTTTCCTTTTTCCGAGACGTAGTGTCCACTTGAAGATCTTTCTACCCAGCGCTTAACAGTCCTTCGAGCTATGTGACCAATCCTTTCAGCCGGCTAATTTTGTGAGTTATATCAATTAGCAAGGTTCGGCCACGGATTTTATCATTTCTAATTCGATCAAGTAAAGAAATACCTACCAAGCTTAACCCTCGGCCATGCCCGCTGTGCAACTTCGTGCTTCTGCATGAAGTCAATTGCAAAACACCACGTACTCGTGCCGTATACCATCCTGCCAACCATACATTGAGTATATTCTGCACTAAGGAATTCCTCCTCACACTTAGTCCTCGCATTTTTTTACAAACTAACCAATGAATATTCTAACACCATCTTCTAACTAGACTACCCATCTTAGTCCATATTTAAGTTTTGTTCTGGTCGATCAAGGTTGTTATGGCCGGCAGCGGAAGAATGCCGCTACATTCTCATTGCTTCTTTAATTCCATAAGAAAATCTAAGAAAGCAATATTTATAGGTACACACGACAAGAATACCTTAAACTTTATGCACTGGTATTTTCGGCGACAAGTTAAAATGCTCAAGACGCTTTAAATAGACTATTTTTCTCCTCTAAAGGCCTGGAAATCTTAGTAACCACACCGATCAGTTGCCAGCTATTTAGTATCAGCTATAGTTATCATGCCGGGCTGCCGTTTGTAAGGTCTTTAGTTCGATTCATACCAAGGAGTTTAAATGATGGCTTTAAACTATTATCCACGACAATCTTGAAACGAGAAATCCAAATGTACCTATGAATATGTAGCGTTGTAAATGTAGCGTTTATTTAACTTAAAAAAAGCTAAGCTACAACCCACTATTGGCCCACTACTGAGCACGGGTCTCTCCTCATTACTGAGGAGGCCTATTATTTAACTTAGTCGTATTTATTTTAAGCTTTGTGGACTGAGGAGGTTAAGGCCATAGTCCACCACTCTGGCTAAGTGCGGTTTGGCGGACTTCACACACATTTGAGTTTTGACCTTCTCAGTCCGTGCCCAGCAGTGGGACAGTTACGGGTTGCGATGATGAAGCGGTAAGGAAATTCATATTAGCATCTTTTTATTATTGTTGCTTAAATAGGCTATTAAGTAATTGCAATAGACGTATAAAAGCGATCAAAACATATTATATCTGATAGGTTCTCCTTATTATCTTGTAAAATTTAGATCGTGGGAGATTCAATAAATAATTGATTTTAAATTCATTGAAATTACTTTATGTATTCTAGATAGTGAATCCAATTCTCACTGTTATGATAGAAATAGTAAAATATACATAATAAATAACATAGTTGCTGCATATTTAAACGTAAGCAATACAAACATTCTTTAACCTACATCAACATTGCATTTGCATAGGGAACTCATTTTCTAAGGTATAATTCCTTATACATTTAATTTTAAACCTTGTACAGTCACGTCCAATGATAAGTATACACGGGCAGATTTTCAAATAAATGTACACTCTGAAAATTTCAAAACAAATAGCCACTCATAAATATATAACCACCAGAGTTAGTCACAATAATGTATACACGATCACATGTATCAATTATGACACATATTTTTGACTGACCGACGCTGACAGACTGTAATCATGTATACAATGATGCCTGTGATTTTTCCTTAAATATGTATACAATTTAGAAACTGTAGCAGTTTCATTATTTTGGCAATCGGATGATCATTTCAATAACATGTACACAATGTAATTTTCCATTTAATGTAAACATTCATTTTTATGTTTTAAAAATTATAACAATTATAACTTTTTACCAAAAATTACCTACTTCGAAATCGATATGTAGAGATAACTCAATAATTAATCGTAAGTTGTCGCTCAAATTTATATAGTCGAGTAATAATACCTTTAGAATACGAAAACTACTGAATCGATTTTGATGAAACTTACACTAATACCTAAGATAGATAAAACATAAACAACTAAAAAAATCATTTCAATCCGACTTATAGTTTTTGAGTTCTGCGTGGTCAAACATACATACAAACATATAGGTTGACCAGGAATATAAAAATACTCACTTTTTTGTGGTAAGCAAGGTAATGGATTCAATTTGTTAAATTGACACGCTTCTTTCTAAACGGCACTCGTCAATTGCTTGTCAGCGAGTTGAATGTCATGTCATTGTTTTGTTACTTTGAGTGCTTATTTTGTGCTATTAGCCAAAAATTATTCATAGTCGGGAAAGAAAAGTTGTTTTCTGTGTGCTAAAACAACACATCCTTTGAAATAACATTTATTCCCTTACATAATATTTCCGACTTTGTAGCGCCCTCATGAAAGGTTTTTATATAAGTACCTAGTCAAGCTATACATACAATTATGAAATTTAGCACACGCTTTTAGAAGCTGTTAAAGACTAACATATCCAAAAACTGCAATTATGACAATATTACATACATAGTCGGTTTAAAATTTAACACCATATCAACCATATTAAAAGTTCAGTCGAATTGAGAACCTCTTCCTTTTTTGAAGTCAATATTTTTTCATAAACATTAAAAATAAATAGAAACAGAGCAGTTAAGTCCGTCAACTCTGACAACTGTCAGACGCCATCATACCGAGTTACTTCAAACGGATGTAATGTTATGTCATTGTATACATTATTGTGACTAACTCTGGTGGTTATATATTTATGAGTGGCTATTTGTTTTGAAATTTTCAGAGTGTACATTTATTTGAAAATCTGCCCGTGTATACTTATCATTGGACGTGACCGTACATCCTATGTTTAAATTGTCTGGAATAGATTGCTAAGAGGGCTACTACCTACTTCTGTTAATATTTTTGTGTAAAATAAAGCTGTTATCATTATAAACCAAATCATGATAATTTTATACTTCGTATATTTGTATATTTTTTACATTAATTGTCGACGAACATGCGGAAGAGTCAACTGATGGTAATAGGTCTTTGTTGCTCGTCGTGATGCTGATCAAGCAACAAAGAAGAGGAAAGAAATAAGTGAAGAAAAATAAATAAATGATTATTTTGGTAATTTAAAAATTTTCGTTCATTTTTATTTCATTCTTTAAAGACGATATTAAATTACATGTTACGATTAAATTATGAGAATATCAACTTAATATAACGTATTTGGCTAGCTACAACCATTTTATTTGAGTCAGCGTCGTGTTCGTGTAAGCTTAAGAACTTTTATTTTCTTTCTTATCAATTCTTTCTTACCCAACAACTTTTATTAATAATGGCTTCGATGGTTGATCTGGGACCGCCAATTCCATATTCAACTCGGATGTAGAGATGAGAAGCGTCAGTAAAATTATTAAAGAATACACTCGGACACTCATATGCCCGTAGTACACTATGTACAGTCGCAGTGTGAAGGCATGTAGGTACACTCACAACCAAGAACAAATGATTGTGACAAATATGTCTACTAGGAATGGAACTGGGGATCATTCGTTTTACTCAGCATCACTATCAACTGAACTACGATGTCCTCATCGAGTGATTGAGACTATCCATAACTCCAAACTTAGGTACTACTAATTTCGACGACCCGTATGGCGCAATCGTTAACACGCCGGATCGCTGTTCCGAGGGACCTGGGTTCGATTCCCAGCGAGGCGGAAATTTGAATGATGAGTTTAAACTTCCGTTCTTGGTCTGGGTGTGTGTCCTTGTCTTATGTGTTGTCCATGGCACCCACGACACAGGGAATCCTAGTGTGGGGCGATGATTGTGTAGCGTTATTTATTTATTTCAAACCAGGATGTATGTAGATACATATAGGTAATCATGTGGAGTTAGTTACATATTTAGTATAACATAAATAGGTACCTATACATATATTATAGTGAGTGTACAGCTCTTAATAGATATTGCACTATTAGTGCAATGTGCGAGAGAGACAACGCTCTACAAAGCCGAAACTAACCGATTATCTCTTTCTGAATACCGATGTGCATTATTTCTTTCCGGGTACTGAACAAATTCAACAATTACAATATCAGCGTGAAAATTAAAAAGAAGCGGTTCTCGGTCATAAATTTATTGTTAATACTACGATAAGTCGAGATTGACAGCGTGGTGAATACAAAAGTGTATATAAACGGCGAAGTTGCAAGTGAAGTACGGATTTCAATAGTCGCGTTGATATAGCCAGTGATGATGAAAATTATCCTTCTGCTCTTAGTCAGTACGATGGTGTTAGTGATGGGAGAGGACTCCGAGCTGTCACATTCAGCGCCTGTACTAGGTTCGTACCACTTGAATCGTACAATATAATATCTACTTTCATAATAACTTGTTATTCAGCTATTAAAATAAAACAGTTTTTTTATTTAGTTAATATATTTAATGACATGGTCAAGCATATCAAAAGTGATCAATTTTAAGACTTGGCTACGACATTATAGTTACATACTATCTTTAACTAGCTTCCGCCCGCAGGCTTCGCCCGCGTGGAATTCGTTTAATCTGCACCCCCTTCGGGATGGAATTCCAAAAAATCCTCTCTTAGAGCTCCCCTACACTCCCCAAGGAACATACATGCCAAATTTCAGCTTCTTCCGTTCAGTAGCTTCAGCTGTGCATTGTCTGTCAGTCAGTCACTCAGTAACGCAATAGTTTTATACATATAGATGACATAAAGATCCCGAGTAATAGTTTTTCATATATCTATATGTACATACAACGATCCCTAATGGATTTATTAAGTGTAGTTTATAATTTTTTATATTTATTTCAGGAGTAAAAGACCGTGGCGAGTTCGTGTACTGCCGCTCAAATCAACAATGTAAACGCTACTGCAACTCTAAATGTTACCGAGGCTCCGTTCAAGCCGAGTGCAATGGAGCACACCAATGCGCATGCGTTGTACTTGACAGAAACTAGTACAAATCGAAAGAAAATATGATAAATTTCAGCGAATTTTTCAATTAAACTTACAATAAGAAACATTTTTGTTTTTGTTACAGCCTTCCTATGATTATAAAATAAGGTTAAAGTTCACGCAGACCAGTAGTGCAGGAAGTTAGATGAAAATAAATAGTAAAAAAAGAATTCAGCTGAGTTTTAGCCCATTACCGACCACGTCCGCTGTTATTTAATTAAGTCAACCATTTAGTATCGACGTAAGCCGCCGGCCTATAAACGCGAAAAAAAGTCCAAACCATTCAAATTCGCTTGACTACTAATTTCCCTTTTATAAAACGACAACTCATAGCCGGAACTCGGCATTTTATTTATACACACAATTCTGAACATTTAAATGCAATTTGCATTGTAATACAAATTTATACTATACTATTTATGTACCCATAACACGACACGTATTGAGACGGCTATTCGTTTTACGGTACAAAAACTTTATATCTAAGAACAAAAGCGACCTTGGGGGACAATCGAATCGAAAAAATTGTACTTCGTGAATGAACGGCTTACGAAACGCCACTGAGCATAAATAACATCACACTAGCGTACGTTATACGCAGAAGTTGGTTACACTTTTTAGTCCTCAACGGTAGCAACCCATCTAGGACTTAAATAATTAATTAACAAACTAATCAACTAATATTCCAACGCCGCGGCGCCGCCTGCTAACTGGAGTTATTATCCTATAATTCTCCATTTGTGTCTTGTTCTAGAACAGTTGTAGTTGTCATGGGTGTCAACGGAAGGGCGGTGTTTTACCAAACCACCCCCTCACGATGTTTTCCTTCACCAAAGCAAGTGATGATTAAATTCTAAGAACAACATTTTTTTAAATTCATATCCACCCCATATACTAAGCTATCACTGCCACCAAAAATTACTTAATTATTTAACAGATGTAAAACGCGTTTAATAGAACAAGTATGAAATATGCTCTCTATTACGACAAGCACCGTCCGTATAGCGATGGAAATGATTCCAAATGGCCAACGTCAACCAGTATGTGTTACAAGGAGATACATAGCGCAATGGAAGGAAATTATTTATACGTTACTCAAAATATTATATCACACACAATTAATTTCTAAAGTCAGCCGGATAAATGTAGGTCCCTGTAGCAGTTACTGAAATCTCATTGGATCTAATTAAAAAGTTATTATGACAGTATTTTATAGTTTGTATAAGCTGTTGCCTGCGGTTTGGACCGTGTAATACTTTCAAGTATCCCACCCAGTGTATGCACGAAAGCCTCTGACTTAGCTTAATAACTGACAACTAATGGCAAAAACTTTGTCCATCGCTTAGGATCGACGCAAGCCACCGGGCTATGAGCGCTTCGTTCGCTTCGTTAAGTTAAGCAACAGCGGGCGCGGTCGGTAGTTGGATGGGTGACCGCTAGTGGCAAAATTTCTTGAGCGTTTCCGTGAGAGACACGTGCTCAGTAGTGGACCATTAATGAGTTGTAGCCAATGGCAATAACCAGAACTGATGGCTTTCTGCGAAGTACCGAAGAACTAAAAAAAATTGCCACTAACGGTCACCCATCCAACTATCAACCGCGCCCATTATACGATCGATATGTTTAGGTGTGGGTTAGGACCAAAATTATATTTTTATGGAAAAACAACATCTGAGTATTTCCGTCATAACATTACCATTAGTCGAGTAGCACAAACTTACTAATCCTTTACTTAGTTCATTAGCATCGTTTATTCGTCACCTTTACCCTTGAAACACCACCAACAACACCGATACATTATCGAGATTAAGATAAAGACGAGAGATAAAAGAAAGAAAGTAGCTCTCAAGTTATATCATCAAGAAATCAATCTTTTTAATACATATAACGACAAAAGATATTTGAAACTTAGTGACATACGAAGGCGGTATTCGGTTTCTTTGCAACTAATATCTGACGCAACAATCCGGATACCGGATTTAATTACAGTACGTAATTGTCGCGTACCTCACTTACACTTTTCTTCCTCAACTATTGTTCGACAATATTATGTCAACTTACTCAATACATGCATAACGTACACGAGTTTAAAGTACCAGTCATGACTAACAATAAATATTTCTCACGAAATCTATGTACTATACGACATGTCATATTCTCACATGTTATACCTGCACGTTGATTTAACCGGTGAACTAGTGGGACCTTTATAACTACATACTATTACCAGTTGAACTGTGGAGACTGTCTTGATAGTTGAACTTAATATATTAAATTCATGACACCTGATTAAATTAATCCAGAAGACGAATTATATAACTCCAGATATTATATTCATATTTTAGTTCTTAAAGTAAGGTGTACTATCAATCCTTAAATTATTTATCGCTACGTCTATCCTGGACAGCTGTATAAAACTCTTGCATTACTGGTACACACAACGCACAGCCGAAACTACTGAACGCAAGAAGCTGAAGTTTGGCATGTGTGTTCCTTGGGGAGTGTAGGGGAGCACTAAGAGAGGATTTTTGGAAATTCCACCCCGAAGGGGGTGAAATAGGGGGATGAAGTTTAAACGAATTCCACGCGGGTGAAGCCTGCGGACAGAAGCTAGTACTGTATAAAAGCGAAAGGTGGAAATGGTCATCATCATCACGAAATCCCAAAAGCCATTAAATTTTACGTATGAAAATTATAGTTGCTGGGAGGTATTTTATAGTTACTAAACGTTCGCTAATACCTGATTAGGTCATGTGAGTCAGTTGGGGGTTGAATTTGTAAGAAAATCAGTCAAACATACTTCGACGCCCTCGCAAGCAAGGCCGCGGGTAACAGCTAGGTCTTGTTACATTAGTCATTTATGCTAATTTACCAAACTGAAACAGAATGAAACGTGTTTAAGTTTAGGGTGAAATATAGTTTGTTTGTGCACACGAATGTTCCCATTTGTTTCTGCATAGCTTGACCAAGTTAAATACGTTGTTTGCGGCTGGGGTTAGAGGTTATTTGTCAGTTTGTTTGTGCAACCCAATGTTCCATTTCCAAATGAACCGATTAAGATAATTATATCATGGTTTGCTGTATCGGATTTTTGTTTCATCAACAATGCGAATTATCTAAATACGATAAAATAACTAATTAATTATGAAATCATTCAAAGTCCAAAAATTAAAAACTTCAGTATTATTTTACATTTTATAACGTTTATTCTACTAAGATGCATTCATACATATAATATGTATAAACTATATAATATTTATGTAGGCCATTAGACCAAAATATTTAATTATCTGACCTTGTGATAATCAATTCATTTAAAGTTGTTAATTAAAACACTTTTAATTTTATAATATCAAAGTGAGCTTCATATATCTTCATAATATTATTTTAGGGTCCCGTTTTAAGAAAAATCCTATTTATATTAGTGGTGCACTACATTTTCCAATGGTATACTCCGATTAGCTTCCGACTTGTCGAATATTGAGATTTGAACGATTGTATGTGAGTTTGATGAATTTTGAGAAGTTTACATTAGGGTTCCGTATCCAAATGGTGAAATGCAGAACTGTTCATGTTCTTTGTCGCAAGACTCTATAATTAAGATGGCAACAGTTCAAAAACCTCACAAATTCTATACCTACCATCATATTTTGAAATATATTGTTTTGTTTATTTTACACGTGTATATCTTGATTGCAATAGAAATAAGTTACCAAATGCCAACATGTTATTATCATTAAAGCGAATGACATTGGACACAAGGAAAATGTCAAAAATACGTAAATTTTAATACTGCCGGTTTGGCTATAAGGAAAATGGAAAATAAATAACATAATAATAAAAATTTGACCCACTAATTTATAAGCAACGCTCGGGTTACGCTCTGAAACCGCTTGGTGTGGAGATGCCTTTTAAGGACAAGGTCGTTGCACATAATGCTGTTGCAATATTACAAATCTCACTTTATTGTTTAAAAATAATAACGTTTCTTTATTTTTTGTTACACACTCTCTTGTGGGCGCAGATTTCCTCATAATATATTTTTACCAAACTTAGTGATAACTTTTATACCTACTTACGAAATTAGAGATGCGTACCGTAATCGAATGTGTATTTTTGGCACAGTAACTGACATTACATTTACTATTAAGCCATAAACTTGTGTTTACAAATACGACTGAAAAGTAATAATATAAAAATGATGTGGCTGTTAGGCCATAAAAAACTTACTTTACAAATATAACATAAATGTTTGCACGCCTTCTACATATATTATGTATATATTTGTAGCTTATTAGGTTGTAGCAATGTTGTTCGTTGAATAAAAGGCTGAATTATTTCATTACAAGATTCATATGAAAGAATTTTATCCAAGTGTACATAACACATTTTTATTTATATAACACAGGTTATTTATGTATTAGGTTTACATCACAGGAAATCCTTTTATAGGAGCGTGAGAGTATAAACGATTATATTTTAATGTAATTAAATAATCAGACTATTTATTTTATTGCAGTCGAATAGAACTGGCAAGCATTGGTATAGGAAACAATAAATATATCGAAAAGCGGAATTTTACTCGTCATAATGTTCAGTTGCTCTGAACGCGTTGAAGTCTTTTGCTCGGAATGTTGAACCGGAAATATTGATCAATATTGCGGAAATACATAATAATATATTATCCACTATACAATTGTTCCGATAATTAAATTGGGGTTGTCCTTAACAATAGAGGATACCTGTCATAACAACACTGTAAAATTGTTTTGACGCGATCAATTATATAGATTTCACTTGTAACGTCTAAATTTTAATTCAATTATTCTGTATTGTATTTAAATTTTGTCATCAATGACTTATTTTTTTACAAATATCTACTGTGTATTATTTATTTAGCATTATTATTCTCTTTATTTACTAATTCATTTTATCTCAAATCAAATAATCGTAAAACTAAAAATAAGTACTCAATACTTTATTTTAGTAGAATATACATAAAAGTAGAAGTTACTGTATAGAATACGATTTCCCAATTATTGGATATGTTTCAACACAGGGAAATCTGTCTTTTTATGTCATACGCAAATAACTTGGCGCGATTCCAAACGATAATGTTATCGAGAATGAATGTTTTTGTTTGTCGCGAGGGTATTGGTAATAAAACTTAGTGAATCAAACGCAAACGCGTGTAGGAAAACGTGTTTTATAAGGACGCATAATACAAAAACTTACATTTTTTATTTATAATATAAAAACGAAAGGATATAAGTAGTCACTCACTTATTCACTGTTAGAACACAAAATCTCTAAAATTACTTATCTTGAAGATGATGAAGATTAAATTTGGGTTGGAGTTGTTTAACGAGTAGAAAACGAAAGTAAAAAACGGATTTATATTTCAACCCTAACGAAGGTAAATAGGGGTTTCAATTTAATTTTAAAATTCACTTGAGTTTGCAATCAGCATTATTTTATGAAAATCCCGAATGCCGTATACGGATAAAATAAACCCTTCACGAAATTTAAATAAAGATTTAAAGTATATTTCAAATCAGTAAAACGTTTATCCGTGCGATCCAAACCGCGAACAACAGCTAATTAGGTATAGTGTTACCTGTTTTTGGGGCGGTGTTGCCAACCTATACGAGTAGGTACCTAGGTACTCACTAACTGTAACCCGAGACAAGTGTATCGATAACCACGTGAAACTAGGCCCCTTAGATCTGTTGTAACACCGAATAGATTGTTTACTTTTACTACACATAACTTTACTTTTACGACTTTCAACTTTTATTACACATTATTTATTAAATACATAGTTTAACCATGTTAAATTTAGTAAACTGTATTTGCCGGTGTTGAGGATGAAATTATTATCCAATTTGAATA
This sequence comes from Hesperia comma, assembly GCA_905404135.1. NCBI lineage: Eukaryota > Metazoa > Arthropoda > Insecta > Lepidoptera > Hesperiidae > Hesperia > Hesperia comma. The sequence goes on along the minus strand of FR990021.1, from coordinate 3,267,204 downwards.
TATATTAAAATTACGTTTACATTCACATTACGTTCGTGGTATGAACAATTGTAAGTAAAGAGACAATCTTGTCATTTTATATTTTACTAGCTTCCGCCCGCGGCTTCGCCCGCGTGGAATTCGTTTAAACTTCACCCCCCTATTTCACCCCCTTAGGAGATGAATTTTGAAAAATAAAAGTATTTTTAAAATAAAAATATCCGCTAAGAAAGCCTAGCGGATGTCTACATCATGAGTTGATTTGAGTTATATATATTTATTTATAGATTAAACTTAATTATTGTTGGTTGAAATTATATTATCGCGACATTTTATAAAGTTTTGTCAAGTTTTAATACAAATATCTCCAGCACGCCAAGGAGCGGAAAGGGAATTTACAATCTATTTAGCGTGTACCTATAAAATACATAGTGTTTATTAAAACTATTATGTTGCTTATGCAATATGTCAATACATAAAATCATGCATATTGTTATTGGCATGTAACTATTAAGAACTTGACCACTTGATGTCACGTTATTGACTCATAGCAGTCTCAAATATAAGTGTATTGTTATCTATGCATACAATATTACTATTTATACACTCAATGTATGGATAACTTTCTAACATAGGCTTTAAGAAATGTGATACTCACGTTAACAGAACCACACTTCAACAAAGTTAACTTATGGTTACCTCTTTATCTTGTAAAACCTTTTCATGAAACACTATTTTATAATAATATATTATTCTAGGGAATAATGTTATTATTTCAATCCTGCCATATATAAATTCTTTATTAAACTAAATTATTATTATTGTTCACGCAATTGTAAGGTAATGGTTATGCACTGCACTAACGAATAAGGCTAGTCTTAAATAAATAGAATGATTGGTTAAGCTGTAAATCCGCTTAAACCCTTCAATAATCGCGTTGAAACAATCAATAAACTTTGCATGCTTTATAATAATAAATCTGAATGATCGATTGAACGGAATGATACAATGCAACTCACAGTTCCTTTTAAAAAAGGATATATTTCAATATTTGATAGCAATCAATAAAAACGTGATAAATCATTAATAAAATAAATAATAATGCCGAGACCGCTCTAACGCCATTTATCAATAGATATACCGTTGACGTAACATAATGCATTAATGCAGTTAATTTGAATATTGCGTTGTACTGACCAACTAGCCATGGTGTTACACCATTCCTGGTTCAAATGGTTTGGAATTATGGGACACTGACATATAAAATCGTTTATACTATAAAGGAAGTGGTCGCGTTTTATATTTACTAGTCCTGGTATTTGGTTTGGTATTTCCGAATAATTTTTTTATAACAGCCAAACGATTTTCGACAGATTATTATTTTCATCTATGCACTTTTATTATTTACTTCAAATTACCTTTTCGTTTATATTTACTTTAGAGCGAATTTATCGCGACATAAAATTGACTAATGATTTTAAAATAAATCGTGAGTGTAAACGAAATTAGTAAAAAATAATTGTCTAACTAATTACACCCAAAAATGCAAATTGATGCACTGTGAACTTAATTTCACTGCAATAATTACACTTTCTGGAACCGCTCGAATTGTCTAACAAAACCGGTCCGCATCTCAGTACTAACCCGATATGGAGCATTTTGGCTTTGCGCTTGAAACGATACCCCTCAAAAGCGAAAGTGTAACGTAGTCCTACGGAGCGCCGCCATTTTTTTTATTCGCTCGGCCGCTTATACCGCATATATATAGCGAAGCTGGCGTCTACCACGCATCATTCGCATTCAGGACTCCACTGCCTTCAGTGCAACCAACAAGCTCAGCGTCATGAAGTTCACGGTGTGTTTCTTTGTGTTCTTGTGTCTGTGCGTGTGTCAGTGATCGGTTCCCTGGATTTCGCGCGCTCCTGTCCCAGTTGTTGCGCAACGCGGAAACATTACGCGTTCGCTTCGGCAATCCAAGGCGCTCATTAAAAGCCCGGAGCCTTTTGCGAGCTTCTACTTTCGATTCGACTTATCATAATTTTGATCATTGCAATCGCTAAACTGATTGAGCAACCGTTTAACAAGTCTCTTTGTCGATCAACCTTCCCTGGCTACTTAAGTAACCGAACTTGATTGTGATCCTTTGATTTCAGCTCGTGGCCGCCAGTCTGGTGGCTCTTCTGGCCTTCTCTGATGCTGAGGAGGCTAAGAAAGCAGAAACGGAAGTGGCAGCGACCGACAACAAGGCGGAGGCCGCCGAAGAAAAGAAACACGAAAAACGTGGGCTCTTCAACCTCGGCTACGGGGGACATGGGGGCTTCGATGGCGGCTACGGAGGCGGCTATGGAGGCGGCTATGGAGGTGGCTACGGAGGCGGGTACGATGGTGGTCTCGGCGGGGGTTACGGTGGCCATTCCGAAACTCACAAGACCATCACGGTTGTCAAGAACGTCCCAGTTCCCTACCCGGTAGAAAAACACATCCCGGTACCCGTGGAGAAACATGTCCCCTACCCCGTTAAGGTATCAGTACCCCAGCCCTACCCTGTTGTGAAACACGTTCCTTACACCGTCAAGGAGGTGGTCAAAGTACCCGTCCACGTACCTCAACCCTACCCCGTTGAGAAGAAGGTACCCTACCCCGTGCATGTTCCAGTCGACAGGCCCTACCCCGTCAAGGTATACGTGCCCCAGCCCTACCCAGTAGAGAAACACGTCCCTGTGCCCGTCAAGGTTCACGTGCCCGCTCCCTACCCGGTCGAAAAGAAGGTTCCCTACCCGGTCAAGGTACCAGTACATGTGCCAGCTCCCTACCCAGTCGTCAAGGAAGTGCCCTACCCCGTGAAGGTCCCAGTCGACAGGCCCTACCCCGTGCATGTACCCAAACCTGTGCCTTACCCAGTAGAGAAGCCCGTCCCCTACCCGGTAGAGAAACCCGTGCCCTACCCCGTCAAGGTCCCAGTCGACAGGCCCTACCCCGTTCACGTTGAGAAGCCCGTGCCTTACCCCGTCAAGGTGCCCGTGCCCGCGCCTTACCCCGTCGAGAAGCACATCCCCTACCCGGTGGAGAAACAGGTGCCAGTACCCGTGAAGGTGCCCGTTGACCGGCCCTACCCCGTGCACATCGAGAAGCATGTCCCCTACACCGTGGAGAAGCCAGTGCCCTACCCCGTGAAGGTCCCCGTCCCAGTTGTCGTCGGTCACGGCCACGAGTATGGTCATCATGGTAGCTACTAAGGGCTGCAGGAAGCAGACCGTCGAATGTGATATCTAATTCTAAGCTTAGCACTAAACACGCGCGCGGGCCCTCGGGTATCGCACCAGAGCGGCCGCCCGCCGATTGGGTCCTATACCCGACGACCCGCGCTCGTAACGCACTGATTTAAACGTCTTTTATAATGTTTTTTGTTTGTTACGATTTTTATTTTGTGAAAGACCGGTGAATGTTGCGTTTTTAAATACTTGAGTTGATGTACCTGTTATTGTAGCGAAAAGTGTCTTCTGTGTATCGAATGTCAGTATTTGTAAGAAATAAAAAACGTATGGTGACGCCGAGCCGTATCTGTCTATTCATTTTACGCTCCATTGTCTAACGCGGTAATTAGGCGGTGTATCGTGTTATTATTCGAATGGCGGGCGCTGTTTGCGAAATAAGAAATAATATGGCCTAGATTAGTATCGCATCGCAAGCCAGTCGGATCGACGCTGCTTAGTTCGTGACGAAACGGTGTCCGTTTGACAATAAACATGTATAGTACACGGCATTGTGCAATACCACATAATTATTCAATCTCCCTTTTTATTGGACATGTCGTGAGCACAAGACATACAATATGCTTAATTTAAAGCGCTTATAAGTTAAGGAAATTAAACTAAAATTGATTTTCATGCATTTAGTTACAGCACATTCTGTTTACTACAAAATATTAACTTCATTTTAAGTATATTTCAAAGGCTAACAAACTCGATGCTTGCCTCAATCCAAAAGGTAAGTTAAGTAAACAATATAACACAATAAAGTAGCCAAAGATAAAAGATAAAGATCAACATTAAATTGAGATAAAGACGATTTTACAATAATTATTACACCAATATAAATGCATTATGGTCTATTATAGTTTTCAATGCGCAATAAAATAGATATAAAACTATTAACCGTCTTTCCGATTATAGTATTTGATGGATGTATGCTCGTCAGGATATTAACAAATTGTTGGCAAATATGTTGTACATACGAAACGATTTCACCGTATTCCCAGAAAGTTCCAGTTTTGCATAACCCGCAATTTATAGCGAGTTAAATTACAAGTTGCAAACTCTAGTAGTTATTGTATTACTCAAGGATTACTTCATGTGACAAGCCGGCTAACTGTTGCCGATGAAATATGTAATAGCTAATATCCTCGATGATGTTGGCTACATATTTGCTAGCCGTGTGATGCAATGGTTACAGTTACCCTTCGAACGGTCTTGGATTCGATTTTCAGTGGCAGTTGTTTGTATGAATTTCATTTTCTTCTCTCTATTAATGGCACCTACGGATTCCTAATGTCGGTGAGTTTGAATAGTTAATAATTTATAACTATTGGTTATCTTATAGCTATGAGCTACGTATTTGCTATCTATCTATCCTATAATTTGAGCCAGACTGTTCACTGAACTTCGACAACTCCAATGATAGACTAATTATTCACAAATACATCAGTTTGTCAACACAACGACAGCTATCAATCATTATGAACCAACAGTCGGTAAGCTTACATATATTTAGCAGTCACACTAACCATCATTACAAATACGGTAATAAAATTGTGAAGTAAATCCCACCTAAAATACAAAGTGTCGTGACGCAATCTCGGCAACACTGCGTGTAACACATAGCTGAGTATACAAAAAGTATACTATTTGTAAGCCATCAACTCTAAGTAGGGGAACTAGTTCACGTTATGCTTCCTCATGCAGAGAAAATGTGAGATACATATTTGCAATAGGCATTTTTGACGGCCGTCAAACAAAAGCGAATATCGCAACGTGAAGGGTTCCTAACGGACGATTCACACATATCAGTGAAGTCACCGTTCCGTCACAGTACCGGCAAATCTTTCATACTAAGGGTCGATTCAGACATATCAGTGAAGTGTCAGTTCCGTCACAGTTCCGGCAAATCTTTCATACATTCTCGGCATTGTCAGTGCAGTGTCAGTGCTGACAATGCCGAGAATGTATGAAAGATTTGCCGGAACTGTGTCGGAACTGAGACTTCACTGATATGTCTGAATCGACCCTAATTCGATTCAGAATACGCCTAAGTCATACTTGTGAACAAGCATCAGTACATAATTATAATAAATACGGATAGGTCATTCGATTTTTGTAACGAAGTTCCTTATTTATTACTGCCATGTCTTTAGTGATACTTGCAAAGATTATAACAAATCAATTGATGTTTGAATTATCAAAATCGGCCCAAGTGTTCACTCTTCACTCATTTGTCAAATTATATAACAGAACCAAACATAATACCTACACCCAAAAATATAACATAATCTTTGCGCAGCCACTGAAGATCTAACAGTACAAAAATCGTCAGTACTAGGCGATCATAAGTTGACGTTACTCCACTAACCAGTATTGCACACTGTCACGTAAGCGCGAGGGATTCAATAATTGCAGTGTGCATCAACCGGACACAAAAACGCATTCCAACCGCGTTAATGCGTCGTGTGTCGACCCCGTAATCAGTCAATGCTGTTCAGCGATGTTGAAATGTACCTTATGCTTTTGTACACAATCCTCAAAACCTTGTAATTAATTATGTTATTATTTATTATATTCCTTCATTATTTGTCAAAAATTGTGTAAAAGTTTTATTTTATTCAGTATTAACGGAAATACTTAAAAAAACTTACTGTTTATATTATAAAAAATGAAAGTTTTGAGACTTTTTGTGTGTGCTAAAATATGCAAGGAAATATAAATCAATGAAATATGACATTAAAATCCTTACTAATATTATAAATGTGAAAGTGTGTTTGTTTGTTTGTGGCTCTTTCACGTCGCAACATGGCTATTATATGGTATGGTTTATGTGTGTGAGGATAGTTAGGAAGGTGGAGAGTGACGTATGCTACTTTTTACCGCGGAAAAACATCGCATTCCCATGGGAAGATCGATGTTTTGTTAGTTGCTAGATATTTAGTTCCGGAGTTAATAGATGGCGTTAGTAAAATTAATTTGAAAGTTCTGAATCACGCTATTATTTATTAGTATTTGATTACTACATTATTAGTATTTGATTACCCACTACATGTAACTTACATAAGTCATAGGCAAATGTTATAGGCTACTTTTTAGCTGAGATTCCTACGGGAGCGAGACCTACGCGGTTGTTACCTACGGGTCCCGAAGCGAAGCGCGGGCGGTTCTCTAGTAAATCATAACTGTTACCAACTCAATAAAAAACGCAGAGAAAAGAATTTATATAGAAGAAATATGAATGAACTGTAAACCAACCATGCTTATTATTATTACGGTGATATAGTACGAGCTGAACGGACGATGTATGGGGTGCTTTATCGGAGTTTGGCTCTTTTTTGCGGTTTCTTCGAATGTGATGTGCGATAATTGAGTTTTATTGATATCGAAAAGAAAAAATTGTTCTTTCATCATATAATGAGGCATTCATAATTACTCTCTTGAGTCATAATATGACAACCAGTGAGGCGTAATGGGTATCATGGCGGACTGCCTTTCAGAGGGTTCTAGTTTCGATTGCCTCTGGGCAGAAATATGAATGATGAGTTTTAAATTCTATTCACTATCTAGCTTTTGTAGGCAAGTTTGTGTGGTATGTAAGATACAGGGAATCCTAGGATGTCTCATCTCTGTGGGTATAGCGTTGTTTATTTATAATTCAGAGAACGATTTTTTTCTATATACTTTGTTTTTGTTTTAGACTATAAAAAGAAATCACGAGCTCCAGCTTGTTCTCAAAAGCATTAAAACTCACTGGCCTTTAGTAGATATCCAAAATGCTCGTTAATTACATATTACGTACGCAACCATTGCTGATTTTTACAGAGATTCCCACCGAACATTCCGTTCAAATCTGGCCTTGTAGAGCAGACTTCCTTCCGGACATGCAATCGGTTCCCGTCATTGTAGATAATGTCCAAGTGGAACCGAGTCTGTAATTATTTATTTTAATTGATAAATAAGCAACATTTGCTTATAAGCATTTACACGGTGTCCCTAATTAACTATCGTATCTTATTAGTGTAATTAAGCGTTTAATTTTAAGATTTGGTAAGCTGTAAACTCCAAATTATCTTGTAAGTAGTCATGAGTATAACAACTAGAAACAAAAAAATCTTAGAATCAATTTGAAGGAACTACTTATTACCATAATGAATTTTAATATTCTTCCTCGAATACCTCCCATTATAGGTACATAACTACATTGATTGTTTAGTTTCATTTTGCTTATTTAAATCATGCCTATAACCATTTATTTAACAACGAAACCAAATAAAATTAATTAAACGAACGTAGACCGTTCTCACGACATCTAATAAAGTAAAATAAGTACTGGAATAAATATAAACAAGTACAAATTGACAGAAGTGACCTCAACAGCCATAGGCCACCCTTTCAACACCACAAATTATATCCGGTCAGTAATCGGACGTTGCACAGATTGCACACACCACCTTGACCGGTGCCGATACGTGCAGAAGATCGTGTCACGCAAAACTGTCACTAGGAATGGTACAGGTAGTTGGTGCTGTTGTGATTAGCAATCGATTAGTCATTGTGAGAAGGCTCAAACATTGCGTCAAGTGGAGTAAATCAATACTAACTTTCCACGTATGCAACGGCTGGTTAAACTAGAGATGTTTACCCTATCTCCGGTTTTCTTTCCCTCTCGCCCTTCTAATATTGTTCCGTTTTCTAAACGCTTCATAATTTTATTTTTAATTTATGTTATGCGTGACATAATGCGCATATTCCATTTGCTTTTTTAAATTATTACACAACACATGCACTTACTTACAAAACGTACAACATGTCGCAAAAAGAGCCTCTTGTAAAATTTGTAAAATTTATTGTTTTTTACTAATTATTATGTGATTTGTATTACCATTGATCAAAACACTGTGGCACTGTGGTACGTTATGTCATCGAAGACAATTAATAAATATCATTTAACATATAAAGCCCGCGGCTCTCGTCAACAATCAGGAGACCTTTCCTCGGAGGACTTCTCTTTCTATTAATTAACAAACTTTAAGCGTACGTCCATCACTGTAACTGTTGTTATTTTTATGATCGTTGTTCCTGCAATGGTTTTCACCGTCTCCCTTTTGCACAAGTATTAAGTGCTGCTCATAAAGTATTTGGTGCTACTCTATTTGTACGCATTATTTATTCATTGCCTACTTTATTAAGTTTTAACCCATAGTTGCCGTCATTATTTTATACTTGTCAAATATTTTATTTTTCGTTGTGACAAAAGCGCGTGTTTTTGTTTGTCGTGAGAGTTTAAAAAGAAGAGCTAAGAAGGTTTTTTTTTGTATTTCACCCCTAAGCGGTAATACGAGAACAGTTATATTAATTACAACCGCGGGTAAACAGCGAATAGTAGATACAACAGGTCATCAAGTATCTGTCAAGTGCTGCCACTATTTTGTACTGGTCACATATAAATCACACATTACAAAATAATTTCGCGGCCACTTGTTACATATCTTGTATATTTACGACGGTTACTGAATTACATAATTTGCACACGAAATACTGGTTCGTAATAGTAAGCAACACTTATGTTGCTGTAATATTGTGTGAATAATGGAGTGAAGCCATTAATCACACAGCATAATTAATATTTTTATTTCAAAGTTCAAAACATTATGGATCGGCAAAATTCTTTAACCAAGGTCGTTCTACAAACCATCTTTGATTCTACAACTAGATAGAACCAGATATAACTGGCATTGGTTCTTAGTAACGAGTGTAATGCATTCAAAATTAATTTACCTAATTAATTCTGTTTATGAATGCACCTGTGGTTTAATGAATCGATTATATTCAGTTATGTTAACAGTAAAAAATAAACTTGTTTCAGCACGTAATTCGACTTTTTTTTTAATTGATACTTCCGGTATAAATCCTTATCGTACTTTTTGTGTCACAGACGCATTGCAACTGAAAACTCGACTCCAGCTCCGCAGCGGGACATTTATGGGTAGCGAGGATGATGATCAGAAATTTTGGATAATAAACATCGATCTATAATGAGTTCTTTATTATTAAATAGATGTTAATAAAGAAATTCCACCACACAAATACTTTCACACATCAGAACCAATCTACTATACATTTTCGATTCAAATCTAACTACCTACCAACAATATTAAACTTTTAAAATAACATTAAACTTTTATGTGACTAATGGATATACCTACTACTACTTTTACCTACTAGGTACTGGATATACCTAACTACTTTTAACCTCGAAAGATTTCAGAATCACTTCTAAGTTTAATGTCATAAACTGCGAGTAATCTCAGTTGCTCCATCGGCATTTATGATGATCGATCGTCGTGTTCTCGCGCGAAACTATATTTTGATAGATGGACCGAGTTCATAGCAAGCACCTCTCACTGCAACGGATGACCACTAATTATAAGCTTGAGTTAACTTTATAATGTCGTTCTGTAATCATAATACATATAACGCCCTGTTTAGATGCTCGGTGAGAAAAGTGTAGATGGACTCGAATAAACGGAAACACATTAAAACACATAACTGACCCATTCATAGGCTCTGGTTGACTCTCAATGTCAAAGCGAAGGTCAAAAGCCATAGGTAGAGTTGCCAAGTGTGGTTTGACACTTAACAACCCCTTCGAGAATATTATAGAAAACTTCTACTCCCTTTTCCCACGATATTTGGCTTCGCCTAAGCCCTAAATGGTCATACGTGCATCATCGCTATTCGCTACAAATACTCGCCCATTTTCGGCTCAGCGTCGGTTTTTTAGTGTTGATTAAAATGATTCATCGTCTTTAATAGTTTCCGTTGCCATTGTTTAAATGTTTATGAGAGAGAAAGAGCGATGTATAAGCGGTCACGAATACGTAGTAGGTTGAATAATATGTATTCGTGGCCATTCTCATGCTCGAATATTCAGCGTGAAAGTAAGCCGAAGATTCGATCGAGTATCTGAATAAGACGTAAGAAATAAGAGTCAAATCAATGAACTATCATTTTATGCTATAGTCATTGGTCAGGTAAGATTTGATGATATTATTTTTGTCTTTACGACACAACAATTGAAATATGTAAGAGAGAATTAAGTTAGACTACTACCAGCATTATCGCTACTTACCACGAAGCGACTCCTCTGACGACCTTGAATTATCAAACTACATCTAAGTTTCTCTTACGACGTTACGTAATCTTCAAAGTACAAAAGTATGTACAAATTCCTACCCTGTACAACATGACTACGATTAGCAAATACCTTATTAACGTAATGCGTTATTAGAGTCACAAGAATCCAACGCACTTTTACAATCAGATAACGGATTGCCTCACAATGACTACATGTCCTCAGTCGCGTCCGTCATATCGCCAACAGTTTGTGACTCCACAGTAAGTTGTGACCTTGTGACGTCACGTGAAAATTATGGGCAAATATTTTTAGGTTCAAAAATATAAAAAAGTTGATTGACGACAAGATTATTGATTGGTGTCGGTCGGTACCCTGACTGTAAAGATCCCGTAATAAATTTTCAGCTGTGGTAATTTTGTTATGTGTCAGATAAATATTTTGTTCTTATGTCATGGATTTGTGATGTCTTGTTTGTGTTGGCAGTTCCATCTGAGACACGTGTAATCTTATAATACTATGCGAAAATAACTCTGTCCATCTGTCTGCTGCCTTTCCACACTTAAGGCCTTACTAATAAACGCTGTATAAAGTTATTCCATGTTTAAAATTATTTATCCCTGTCATATAATTATGATTCTCTGAAGTCAAAGGTAAGAAAGAGACAAAAAAAATTTAAACACTGAATAACTTTATACAGAGCGTTTATTAGTAAGACAGTCTACTGAAGCGATTGAGATTAAATTTATTTTATTGTTGTTTTGATAACCTGAAAAAAACACACTATCCTCTATTTTTATCCTGAAAATAGGTTCCTTTGGGATAATTTTAGTTATATTTCGTCGTTTTTCGATACTCACGCGAGCAAAGCAGCGTGCTAAAACTAATGAATGTAACATCTATTTTGATGAATAATTAGGATTTCATCTGATTAGTAAGCAATCAATTAATTATAATAGCGACGCGACAGACGTGAAAAGGCGAAGGTTAACGACCCGAGCGGCAGTATAAAGGTGAAGGCCGCGAGCGATACATATTGAAAGCTAGCTCTAACATTATTTTAGTCTAATACATGTCTAATTCTTTAGCCACTTGTATTGCTTGCAGCTTTGCCTGCAGTAGGATTACGATGAATTCCTGTAAAATTATCCCAAAGAAACGTATTTCTAGAATAGAAATGGTCCAATGTCTTCTCCAGGGTGATCTACTAATTACCTACCCATCTCATTGCCTACATCAAGCAGTTTTTGATAAGTGAGTGACCTCTCGATTATTTAGATATTGATGGATGACAAATAAAAATAATATAAAAAATGTAATACACGTTTTATTAAAATCGTGCTCTAAGTTCTATTTCGGACCAACTTACTGTGAAGACTGAAAACCTATAAAATCAAACAATAGGACTAAAACTATAAGCTGACTATATGAACTAACCTTGCTATTTGATATAATATATTAATTATATGGCTTTGAATCATAGATTTAGCATACGACATTTGTAAATCTGTGCTTTGAAGAAAGACTTATTTCCAAATTATTACTTATAATGCCACTGGACAACCAGTTAATTAGTTTTCGATAGCGGTTTATCGGTGACCAGTCTTGACCACACTGTCCCAATTGTGGCGTGACGGTCACTAGGTAAGTATATGCAAATGCACAAATTGATTCACCAGTAATTCAATGTACTAGCGTATAACGTACAAAATTATGAATGAACGAACGTTTTACAAACGAGTTATTGTAATGATAGAATTAATTAGTGTCATTCGGTGTTATAACAATGTAATAGGTATTATTAAGTACTATCGCTACTTTTATGAATGGCTAATGATATAACAGAGCGGTAGATTCCACGATTGGCATAAAATATCAGTGTGTAAATTAAAAATATGAGTCCTACTCTGTTTGTGTGTTTTTCCCGTTTATTTCCGAAACGACTTTAACCATTTTTGATGCAATTTTACAGATGGATTGAAAAGAGCTTAAGGTAATATTAATCAAATGTGTTAAATCAATCTGGGTACAAATTAAAAGTATTTTAGTGTATAGTGGTAAAACACAAATTGTCCGTAGCGAAGATAGTCCATAAAATTAATATCTTAATTCAAAATCGCAGGCGGGAATGATAAAAAATTTCGTAATTATCTAATGCTTACTTTAATTATAATGACTAAGTACTTGAGACATAACTTGGAATTTATATCCACAGATGCGAAAGTGTGAGTTGCTCATTTTGCAGAGTGCATTTGATACCGTTCTCACTCTCACTATCACTTCACTTTCGTTATCGCTGCATCATTTCACTCTCGTTTTCGTTTGCTTGCTCTGCTGAACTTACTTTCATTGATCCCGTGCCATTGCGCGCTTTAAGTACTTTACATACGAGACAAAACAGCGTTTTATAAACGCGACATGCTTTTTTTCGACTACCAAAGAAATAGATGAAGTTGAATTACTGTAGAATATAAGTAGTAGCAGTACTTAGTAGTATAGTTTTAGAAGTACTTTTAACCAACTTTCAAAACAAATTTTCGCTTATCCCCTACTTCCCTTCCAGGGCAAAATAAAAAATCTTTTGTTCGTAGTATTTTATTTTATTCAAAAGTTTTATTAATTTGTCAGTTTTTTAGTTAAAATTGTTGGATGTACAGACTTTTAATTATTTTTATCGTAAAAAAAACTTTTAACTGCTATAAAGAACAGTGGTATTTTTTGTCAATACGGACCATCGAAATGTTAGTACACAATTAATATTTGGCATACACGCAAACTTTTCATTTTTCTACTCCTACTTACTCCTCAAATTTTTATGATACTCCTTCACTGTTCATAAACAGACGACAAACGACATTCGTTAAAAACGCTCTGTACCTTTTACGCTTGTGAGTTGTAGAGGCAATATTTGTCACTTTACAGTATGCTGTAAAACGTCTATCTTGTTAAAAAGTACAGCAGAGCGTTTGTAATGCATGTCGTCTGAAGAAGATCTTACATCGGAACGTGAACGAGGTTTGTGGGTTACCACTGCTGGAATGTTGTTTGCAGTTTAAGAATATGTACAATACTATTATCAAATGAATTATGTAACGACCGTAATAGGCCATCTGCACGCTTTGTCACGTCTCGTTGCTTGACTTTACCAATATAATATATTTTTGTTAAATCAAAGCAGATTTAAAGGTCGACGATTATAAGAAATTACATGCAATTGGTATATACCTAGATACAATTCCGATGATGCAATTCCTCTCGGATTTACATCGTCGGACCTAACTTGGTGGTATGGGACCACCTCAAAAACAAAATTCAAATAAAAAGAAAAATCAATTCATAATCATAAACACCCGGCTCACGCCCTTAGAGCAAAGTACCAGAATGGTAATCAGGTTTTCTTAGTAAAGTAGACAATAGATTTTATGACGAATTTTGTGATACTGTCATGAGCTCATGAGGTATGAAATGAGATTTGTAAACTGCGTCATAGGGTCATACCACTAACAAAATAACAAATACACACCAGCTTTTTGTATTATTAATACAAATCGATAGTCTGAAAACGTCCCAATAATTTAGCCATAAATTTTAGAAACATTTTAAGGTAGCCTCCAGCCTCTCCTATATATTGTACCGAAACTAATTTTTCTCCGTGTCTCTAGCTCTCAACCAAATTCTTCTGCGTGACCTGCGTGACATAATTTTACTCGTGCAAAATATGCAAACATTAAAATACTGCAATACCGTTAAAAAGCTTAAACTTTATAAGAATTGATTAAAATAATTAACAAAACATAATTATATTCAAAATCACACAAAATAAAAATCTCATTAATTCTTCTAAATAACGTCCGAAATACTTTGAATTTATATGTATATCTCTCCGAAGTCTAGGCCATGAATACAATAAAATCTAAATATCAAATCTTTTGTAACATGTCAATTATACACGACTATTATACAATCGTATAATTATACAAATCATTATTATTAATTTGAGGTTTTGAATTAATGCTCTGATAACATTTCATGTCGTCCTCAATCATCCAAAACACGTTAACTTCATTTAAATAAAAGTACTAAGCCTTGTTAATTAACACAATTTTTATCGTCGAACCATTAACTTGTCTGGCAGAAGTTGTTTAGTAATAATATTGAAGATCATCAATCATTTCACACTCATGACCATTTTTCACAAGGAAAGAATTGTCAACTCGGATACCTACCACTCTCTTATACTATTTCACGTAACTTACCTGAATACAGTTGAACTTTGTAAACAAAAGACAAAGTGAAAATTGAAAACGGCAACGCCATCTACCGAGCCGCACTGCATTCATTTGCAAACGTCAGTTACAAAAAATTGAAAATGCAAATGAACGGATCAGCTGGCAAGAAAGTATTGTAGGTATATCGGTTTACGCAAATTTTTCTTGAACCTGTCATAATGAATATGAGAAAACAGCAAAATGGAACAAAGAGCAAGATATGTTTTTAAGGTTCCCAAGTCAATGAGGGACCCTTACAATTTCGCCATGTCTGATAAAGCTCAGAAACTATTTATTGCCTAACCTACCTGATAGGAAGCTGTAAATTAAATCATGAAAAATTGAGACACCTCCTAACTAAAACGAGGATATTTTATTAAGGTTTGAGGAAACTAAATGCTTACTATTGTATTGACCATCACAACTAAATCGGGTTTAAAAATTACTTATCACATATTAGTCGACTATGTTACGAGTTACAACAACGGATCATTATAAATAGCATGAAAAAATTCTTTATTATGATGTTTAGTATTGTAATTTTTTACCTGTATTGGGCACGTAAGAAAAGTGAAACATAAATATCCTAGCGCCATCTAGTGAGCTTATTGGGATTTACGTGTGTAGCAGATTGCAAAAAAGGCAAAAGTGAAAGAATGATTGTTAATCATACATCATGCACGAGATTGTTCTTGGTAGTTCTTGAGGTGGCCGTTTATCCATACGGCAGCACTGAGCTTTACAAAGCCTTTTGTCCAAATTTGGAAGTAATTTTTTTACAATAACAATAATATATAATTATATTATAAGAAGGACAACGGCGTTATTGAAGTCCATTAGAAACGAATTATCGTAACAAACTACAACAATAAGTAATACATAACATTAAACAAAAGATTATTTACCTACTTTTTCATAATTATTTTATTGTTACGTATACCTATTCGTCATCAAAAATAGGGACTCACCGCAACGGAGCGATCCATAGACAAACATGTTCACTTACCTGAAATAAAACAACACAATTATTATTATTTAATTTTGTAGTAAATACAAGATCAATAAAACGAGTCAAGAATCTGCTCCAATATTTGAAGTAGATAATAATAAAAAAAAACATTATTTCATTCCCTATTACATAGCTATCTTTACAGTATACGAGATTTATTCAACAAAACAAAATGTAATTAAGCTTTCAATATCAAAGTGATTAAGACACCAGAAATCATTAGACATCACGGCTCTACTTCAAAAACGACGCCTGGAGAGATATCTCTCATTATCTCATATCATCATTAATGGTACGGGAGCCGACGATGCTAAATGTGTACTTGCTCGAGCGTCATAGAGACCTATTGGGTTGCAAAGGTTAGATGATAAGGAGAAAAAAATGTTATATAATGTATACCTTTTCATCGGTGGGGGAAGCGGCTATAGATCTTTAAATATGTAAAAAAAAACTGCCGCATGGACATACTCGAGCGCGTCAGATATTGATACCATCAATGGCCTACGTATTTTTAATAATGTATGTATGTTAATCTGACCGTTTGCATGGTGGGGGTGATCGTACGTAAGGGTTGAAAATGAAAAAAAAAAAAATTTAATCGAGCGCGTCAGATTTTCTAAGGGGGTGTTAAGTGCACCAAAAAAAAGCTCTAATTCAATAATCTGACGATTTGGATGTGACCCAAACTCGCAGTCATTATACTAATATGCAAAAAAAAATCGCCATTTTGAAATACTCAAGCGCGTCAGATTAAGATATATATGGTTCATCTTTATGTCCTAGACTTGCTGTCTCTTAATCTGACGATTATCTAGAGGGATTTCCCTAATCTGCCAAAAAAAAAATTAAATCATTGAACTTAATTAATAGAAAAGCTCAGGAAATAGCATGCAAATAAAAAATTGTATGTTTTTAAGTAGAATACTTGTATTTACATAATATAAGGGCCGTAATATCAATCATAGTTTAAACTATGCTTCAGAGTTTAGTCACGAATTATATTTTCTTAAGATCAACGGTAGATAATCGATCAAGTGCAGTTTAAATTATTTAAACTCTCCCGAAGGTTGGTTAAAAACCTCCTTGTGAGATTAACCTTTCGTTTAATTTGACGTTTCTTCAAGATAGTTTTTGAGTTATTCATAATCATAATAATGTGTATTGAATTTATGGTAGTTGCCTCATAACTTTTGACTGGGTATTCCGATTTTTATAATTTTTTTTTATTCGGAAGCTGGTGCTTGTCTTGTGATATTGTATAAATTTGAGCAACCTCTAATGGGCAGTTTTTGAGTTATTTTTAATAATGTGTGTTTATGGTCGCTACCTAATAACTTTTTACTGAGAATTTAAATTTTCATCCTTTCATCCTTTTTTTTAATCGAAAGCTCGTCGTATGTTTTCGTATAAATTTGAGCGAAATCTGACGGGTACTTTTTGATTTATCTCTACTTATCGATTTTGAACATTAAACTTTAATGACGAATTTTTGTTATTTCGGCTCTTATAAATCGTCAGATTATATATTTTTCGTTATCCTTGAATCATTTCCTTCAAAATAAATAAAAAATTAGCCACGCTCGAGAATGTCAAGATGGCGTTTTTTTTAACAACTTTGTAGCCCTCCCCTTTCATTGCGTCATTCTCAAATTGTCAGATTAGTGGAATACACACTTTTTAGCATGTAATTAACTCACCGTACCTTAATCTGACGCGCTCGAGAATGTCTGATGATCAATTTTTTTTTACTAATCTGATCCTTTATTCTTGAGGCGCGGCCTCATATATGGGGCTCATATTTGGTGGAGCTACTTAACTGGGTGCCAGATACCTCCTGTACCTTAATCTGACGCGCTCGAGTAAGTACAAAAATCCCCTCTTGGGCTCCCCAGCTATAACAAAAATAAATTGGCCTCGACTCTTTTCCTTACATAACGTAAAACTACGTCAGTGTATCGAAATGCTCACAAAATCGCGGTATAGGCACAATGCAATTTAAGAAAAATGTGCGTGTGATGCGCTCTGATTAACGCGCCTATGCAATGCTAGGCGCCTAGACTACAGCCATGAAAAATTAGCAAATTACATCATTGTACACATAATGATTGTTATATATTATAAATACAATGTGCAATGTGTGTACGTCGTATTAGCCAAGGGGTTTGAAAGTTGGACTCCCAAACTGAAGACATTGGGTTTCAATCCTGCACACATCTCTATAGTTAAATCGAGATTTTCTTGAGTAAATCCCAATCCCGCGGAAATGTCGGTATAAAAAACAAACTTCTCTATCTTCCAGTGAAAGTCCCATAAAAATCGGTTCAGCCGTTCTAGAGAGAGGCTCGGACAAACAAGATGACAGATAGACAGACAAAAATTTAAATAGGTACTTAAAACAATAATAAAAATGTATTTATGTATTATCTATCTTTCTAACTATATTTTAACATTGCAGACACACGGATATTTTTATTACTTACTTGTATCTATAGATTACTTAGATGCGTTTGCATTCCACATCAATAACAAAAGATATGAATTACAGTATTCAGGTCGTTTGAACTCGTTTTCGTTAATAACAGCAATAACTTACTAGTTAGTTATTTTTCAGTACGCAGTTAATAGTTAATTGTGCAAGTTGCCAAACGCGTATTTGATCGATGCATCTGATTGCTCTGTTAATACGATTAATGATGTGTTACCGATATAATTATATCAATCACGGATTTGTTTCATGTCTTTCTGACCGTCTATAAAGAAGTTACTGTTAATTATAGTGTTTTAATTTGCTCCATGTCACATGTTATTTATTTTATGTAACCTTTTTTAATTAATTACTTTTAAAAGGTATCAATTAAATTGATAACGTGTTTTCATTGTTAGAAGTGATGGACAATTAAATATAATTTGTTGTTGGCATGTTTTAATCGATCTAAAACAAAGGAGGAATTCTCAATTTGAGTGCAATTTTTAACCGACTTCAAAAAAGAAGGAGGTTCTCAATTCGAGCGTATATATGCTTTTTTTTTATGTACGTTCAGCGATTATTCCGTCGTTTATGGGCCGATTTTGATAATTCTTTTTTTGTTGTAAAGTAGATATGCGCAGTGGGGTCCCCTGATAAGGACACCAGGATCTGATGATGGCATCTCGGAGAAATCGAGGGGAACTTTCGAAAATTGTATGGACAACTAGTATGTTTGTTCATGTTATCATAAGTACATTAAAGCGCTACCATTTCATGAAGATCTGGAGTCGATCTGATGAAGCCGAAAGACAGTCGAGGGAACTCCTCAACGATTTACTGCAGTTATCTAGTGTTTGGGCTTGATTAATTTGTAGTGACGAGAACTTTACACTTATATGTTGAATTGAGCGCCATCTGGCGAGTAGTTTTTGAGTTATCTCTACTTATCAAGATTGAAGTCGGTTATTTTTTTTGTAAAAAGCAATTATTTATTTTGTATTACTAAATAATTTTACGCTGGGTGAACCGATTTAGAAGCTAGTGTCTAAGCTTGTTCCGATCGCATAATAAATAAATTAAGCGATTTAAGGTTGTTTTTGAATAATGTCTACTTAAAGATTTTGAAGTCAGATATTTTTTTATAAAAACTTAGTTTTTATTTTCTGGCCAGTGGATAAAACAGATGATCTGATGGAGAGCAGGACGGCTAGTTTAAAAAACAAAAGAGGTTTTGTCTCTCTGTTTGTATTTAAAATTAGACACACTTAATACGACACCAAGAACCTGATAAACTCGTAAATAATGTATGTCTGCCAGATCTGCCATTAATAAAATAACAAAATCTTTCATTATGTAAACTTTTTAAAGGTGCAGTTCATTTATAAAATTCTCACCATCTTCCGCCGTGTGGTGAGTCAGTAATTCTTATTTCTTAATGTTTGGTGGCCGAAAACGAATTGATTAATGTTTTGGTATGGCTGATATCAAAGTCTGTTAAAATAAAATATAGTAATGTCTATTTTCGTGTTCTGATCACACCTGCATGTAAGTATATTTTTTTATAATTATTGAGTTATTATTATTTAACATATTGCGCCGACCCCAAATAGAGTTGGGAAATGGGCAGGAGGATGTTGATTGAGTATTTAGAATTACACCGACACCGAAATACACCGACAACTAATTTTCCTTTTTTTATAGATATTCCGGTTGCATTCTAATACTCATTTATGCGATGGTGACAGAAACAGGGAGAATAAAACTGTGGGTTATGTTATAACACAGGTTTTATGTTAAATAGTATTTTGAGAAAATCGAGATTTAAATTCAACCCATTGTTCCTATTGCCCGTACAATGTGGGTGTAATGATATAATGGTGACAGTAGAGCTATCAAATGACTGAGCCATATTGTGAATTACATGCAACACACGATCAATTTGGTATTGTTTACTCAATTTCGACACAAATGTGGACAGACACGCTTTTCAAAACTTATGCGCAATTTAAAAGCAAAAATAATAATTTAAAAATTGGTAATGTTTCATGTAAGTACTTATCTTCTACTTATTTCAATTCATAAATATTTTTAAGTCAATTTGTCATAATATTACTTTTTTAATGTCACCCGAAGAACATAATTTATCATATCAATAAGTCTGGCAATTACATCATATTAAGTGAATAACTTTGTAGACCTAATAATATTAGGATATGCTTAATTCATAAACTTTCTTTTGCTCAATTTTGTAGACATAATAATATTAGATATGCCTAATTCACAAACTTCTTTTTTACGTTAGTTAAGAATGTGACTTACTGCTTCATTTACGAGAAACGTCATGGGAAACAGCCATATCCCATTTTCTATACAGATACTGGACAAAAAATGTGGAAGCACGGTACAGGCAGCGAGGTAACTTGCACAGTCGCGTGGTGAAGTGGTTTGTTATGCAAATCGTTAATAACTCGCATGCATTATGGATCCATGATTTAATATCGGAAAACATTTATGTATTAATTGCAGTACTAGAATAACTACTTTCTTAGATGTGTATGGAATAGTGTTATAATTTTATAAATGCGAAAATAACTGTATTTTCCTGGTATGTTTTTACGCATAATTCGCGTAACGAATTATAAGTATAAAATTTGGCAGGGAAATGAGTGTAAGATCCTGGTAAAAATATAAGACTGGTTTGGGTTGAAAAGGAGAGTGCAAATCTGGGGAATCAATTATTTCTCGAGTAAAAGATTTTTTAAATCAAAAAATTATACGAATCAGTTACGATTTTGACACACAAGTAGACCGTGACCTGGAAAAACTTGAACTAAATAAAACTACGTCAAAAAATATTTAAAAGTACTTGACCATAAGAATTACTGTCGCAAAGGTAAAACATACTTAACTATTTGAATTAGGCAATTATTATCATATTAGTTAGGTCAGTTACGAAATAAAATATGTCGAAAGGATTTGCATGCTTGCGAGCTATTGACTTTCACATAATAACACGTTTTGATATGGTAATCCATTTTAATCTGATTGGCCATTACAATCAAATTTTATAGTGCTTAACATAAAACGTAAATTAAGAAATATATTTCCATTTTTGTGACATTTTAGTAACAAAATAATCTAGTTTCTATGTTTAATTGCCTGTACACACAAAAATGTGACAAACAAAAGAATAAACACGCACACTCACACACTCCGGTAATCGCACCCGATGTCTCACTTCCAAGACAGCGCCACTACAAAATAGGCTGAAGGATCATAAGATGTTTCTTTTTTCTATTCGTGGAAACTTTGATGTATATCCGTGCTCTGGTCACGGCAAAAAAATTTTGTCATTATACCTAATCGTTCCCAATATTTTATCTAGTCATAAATGTCATAATGCACAGCTAGTTATCCAACAACCACCAATAAGTCACATGCATTTTATTTTTAGGTGTATTTAATTAATTGTATTGAAATATTATCTTAACTTTTTAACTAGCAAAGTATTAAAAAATGTAAAACACTTTTTATCTACAGCATGTGCGTAATCAAAATGTCACTAATAAGATTAGCATTCGTGCTTTTTATTGCTAAATATAGATAACTACATATTTATAAACAAAAATGAAAGGAGTTTTCAATCCAGTTTCTAAAACTACGATATATTATGTATCGTCATAACGTGTAGTAGGTATCAAGTTTGAATTATAAGGGCATTTATTAAAGGAATCAAATATAAAACTGAAGTTTTGCACTGTAAGACTGTAAGTTACAGGTTCAAATAATGTTCATCTAAACGCATATAAGGTAGAAAATGCATTTACCAGCTTCTCAATAAAGTCAAATATCAAATTAAAAAAAAATAATCAAAATCATTTATTATTTCATCCTATCATTTCATTACTCGATAAATTCGATATACTCGTATCATTGCTTATTCAAACTGGTAATATTAACAGTATTAATAAAGACTGCATGCGCTGTTAATCCACAATCGATAGGCTGACTAAGTTACGGTCCAACACTAAGGATTACGTAGTATTGATCGAGATGTTTCTTCTCTTGCTAACAAACTTGTGATAAATTTATCCATTGTGTGTTTATGAGGAAACGGGTAACTTATATTTAGTGTTTTACACGTAGTTCTTATGATGAAAGCATGCTGAACAAACTTTACGTGATACGGGACGTTTTGTTTTTTAATATAATAATTATTATTATCGTTTCGTGCAATTGGTAGCGAGGAGTGAACCATGCTTTACAGTACAGAGCTGGTACAGAGCAATTTCATACAATTATAAACTCATATCATTGTACATACATCGCGCGCGTCTGTGTAACGTGATGAATGAAAAATTATGATAACTTTATTATTTTTGGACCTATAACTACCGAACAGTTACTGCACCAAAGATGCGGAGAATTTAATTTGCAACAAAAGTGTTGTACATTATTTGAATGATTTTTAGGACTTAAGAATTTAAGTCTATGAATGTCTAATCTAGATATGGCTTAACTAATTTGGTTCGATTCACTTATGTATTGCGGTAAGCTCTAGTAAAAAGTATAAGGTTTGTCTTATTTAAATCACATCATTAATAGGAAAGTTCAATCACATATAACAATTTCGAGTGTGGTTAATATGGGACAAGTTAAATAGCAAAGCGAGGAGCGGGTTTACTACACTTAGAATATATTGCACTAATAATGTAGCACTATCACAGTAGGAAAGGTTCGAGCGTGAATTACGACATTTCTAACAAAAGGGACCAGGAATTCAATTTACTTTGTTTATGACAGAGAAAGACTGCAACTAACTGCTGATTGTATCTCAAACCGATGGTTTATATTGAGTCAGCTCGAGAATATTTACCTATAAACTAGAATTGTAGGATGCTTTATACAAAGTAGAAAACCCGCTCTACATTTTATACAGAGATATCTGTAGTATTCGTATTTAATATCTACTTTCTGTTATTTATTTTATCTTTGAGAAATTAATAATAATCAAAAATTAAAAATTATATATTTCATTTAAAGTCAATGTCTTTATTTCTGTTACTGTGTAAATATTTGAATATGAAAATATATTTTTACTCTCGGTCTTAAGAACCGCTTAAGAATCCCAATCCGAACGATTTATATAAAAATAAATAAAATGGAAAGAGATAAGAAAGAAAATAAAGTAAAATTTAATTCAAAAAGGTTTTTACAAACATTTTTCGAAAATCAAACTACGCCATCACTTCAGTAAATCCCCACAGCGATCTGTCTACGTCTATAAAGAAAACGAAGTACCTAATGTTATTCTCTCTCATATTTATATTGGTTACGTCTTAATGTTATTGTGTACTTAGTCACGGAACTGTCAGTGAAACTGCTTTCATTTATATTCCAAAGTCTTTTAAAAATGCCTATGCATATTATGTCTAAATAGATTTGACGAGCAATGATTACCATACTGGATCGCCTTTCCAAGTGTCTTGGATTCTATTCCCAACGAAGCAGTTAGATAAATGAGTGTAAACTTTTGTTCTTGAGCTTAGTGCGTCTCTCGTCTCGCGTCGGGATGGGTCTTTTCTTGTTTTTATTTATCGATGGCACCTATAGAAATCCTAGGGTGAGGCTGTGAGTGTGTAGCATTACCTATTATCTATATATTATATTTATATGCATAGCGACATTTTAATCTATGCATAACCTTACGGTCACTACCAAACTAGTGAACGATAGAAACGAAGGGCAGCCCACTTCGGCCTTGAGTACCCTGTAACGAAGGTACACGGTGTCGTAACCTACTAGAACATTCCGTGTGTGGTAACTGTAACATTGCTTGTCTCACCGTCTACGAGAGGTTTATATACGAGTTAAACACACAGTTATGCGCTCATAGCTCAGCGGCTTTTGATACTTAAGTTGGCCTCCTAAATCACTGGAAATAGTTGATGGAGTATGATCTGGGCTTCCTTAATAACGATAAAGGCTAGCAAGGCAATGGGACTAGAAAAGGTTGAAGCCTGAAGCTGTCGAGACATCCAAAGTCAAATCAATAAACAAACGTATTTTATGTACTTATTTAATGTGGTACTAAATTTCTGGTGTTAATAGGTAGTATGACCTGTGAGAAAATCTCAACACACAAATTCTCGCTGGCCATACCAGTAGGACAACCCAGTATGACCACCGAGAATCACCCTAATTATAAAACCTTTTGTTTCCTTTCTGTTAGCGCCTTTGACAACAAAGGCCGACACAAAACAAGACTCAAATCGGGAACACCTCATTTGAATTTCCCTTTTCTGTGTACGAGTTTCACCTGTGAAATAGTACTACAGAATGTTTATCAGTCATCGCTCGTTCTTCGCTGATGATGAAACAAACTGCTAATACCAATTATGCAAAATACCAGTTGATGAAGGAAGCATTGTTTATTGTTCTAGTTTGTGCCGTAATGTTGCCGTTTCTGTCCAAAATAGATGAATGCGTCGATTGTATCAACTGGTGGCTCTGACACCTAAATTAACTTGTATCATTACGCTTTGAGACGTCTGATATTGATGATAAGAGGTCTTTCAGGTGTTTTTTCAACTTGACGGCTTTTGGCTTTTGATTAAAAAGGATGTCCTAATTAACCAGACAACCCTATTCTATGTGAATGTCCTAATTACCAGATTGTGAACGCATTTAAAGTGGTCTGGTAGAAGGTCACCTATCCTAGCTTTACACGTTGCTTTAAACCCAATGCCGTAAACACATGCAATCAACCTATTGAATACTAATTAAAATTAAATCTAATGTACTGATTTCAATTATAAATAGCTACCTACTTTCTTACAGATTAACCTTCAGGAAGTGAAGACATAATGAAGAGTTATTTGACCTTTGAAGAGGTTATGGAACGATAAATATTAGTATTTTTTATGTAAAGTTCTTATATTTTCTAAAGATTACTGAGGAATACACCGACAAAGATAACCTAACAGAACTAATGCGGGTGAGTGTTGTTAGAAGTTTGTTGTAAAATTATGTCTAATGAACCATTAGAATTTAACACTTGCATTTTCGCTAGTAACCTAGTTTACTTGAACATATTTCACATCGATATCTTAATCCAGCATAAGATTATTATCGGTATAACTAAATAAGAGTAAGTTACGTCACTCCAGAGTGGAATTACTCTATCGGTCGAGAAAATGATAGCATTGCTATGGCATAATACTTTAGTGTCGCGATTTCATAAATTTTAATAGTCTCAGTGCTCTCACATTAGCGATTTGCTCAAGTAATCGATAAAATGAATGCGGACTGAGGAACTGTGGTACAGTTTATGCTAAGTTTACTGTTAACTTAATACTTTACTTGCTTTTAAAGTGCAGCGGATTTAATGAAAATTCGGCAAGTATTCGATCTTACAAGAATAAGGAGACATTCTTACGTATACCATAAACAAATAAAATAGGCACACAACGTCTAGGCTGTAAATATTTGTCCATAGGCGTAGATACCTACTCGAAACCTACCTAGCGAAGACAAAATAAGTCAAGACAGCATTTTACGAATAGGCAACATGAACTCAGAATTAATGTAGCTGAATTCAGTTACAGGAAGAAAGTCCTTCGACAATCAATTAGCTATAAATAAATCTCTTGCGTTACGGAAGAAGCTGAAATTTGGAAGGTATGTTCCTTGTGAGTGTAGGGGAGCACTAGAGAGGATTTTTGGAAATTCCACCCCGAAGGGGGTGAAATAGCGAAGCCTGCGGGCGGAAGCTAGTCAGGTATAAGTCCATCCGCGCGTGCCAAACTACGTCAACCGCTATAATCTTTAGTTTTGTAGCATAGCATGCATGTGGCAGCACTCCTTAGCTCCTTACCATAGATATAAACTAGTAGATAGGTATCAACTGATACAAGAGTTGCTTAATGTCATGCCGCGGTCGAAACAATCTCAGCACATTGCCCCGCGTTACTTTTAGATTCAATGTAAACACTTCCTTGTCTTCTAGGGCAAATGACGCTGTTCATCGCAATAAATGATGTGTATAAGTGTAGCTGTGATACCGATATTTATAAATATTTTGCATTCGGTTAACCCCTCGTATTTTAAGAGCTCCTCTTTTATTTTCTTGGCGGTGGAGTAACTGTGTGAAGACGCAGACGGACAAACGATGACGATGTTGATTATAGAACCCTCACAAGGTAGGCTTATGGTACCGACAAATTGCTTGTAAATAAGCAGTGACGCAATTCACACAAAACCAATATAATTCTAGCAGTGAGTTAGATAACGTGAACTAGGCCAATCATGCACTGAATTGAATTTTAACATCCTAAACTCATGTCACTTCCGTGCCAAAACAAGATCATTTGTTATTGTATCCATTCCGCTAGGTACGTGAGTCACATTATAAAATGTTAAGCTTAAGCGTGGTTACATAGGAACTGAGTGGCAATTCACGTTTTTATAGCCTAAGCAGGCAAGCAGCTCTTGAGGATATGGATAGATAGAATATTATGAACAACAACAAAGTCTTGTATCCAAGTTTAAGTTTAAACCATGTAAGAGCTTTTATTTAGAAATTATTATCAACACACTTCGTACTTCTTGGGTCGGGCCAATGAACTTGCAAGCAACCAACATCATGACGATATTTTATAGCACACTTTGACCTAAACCTTGGCATAAATGTGAATGCCAAGCATTTCCGTTGCAGAAGCACCGAGCAATCTATATACTTACTGTAACTACTATTATAAAGAGGAATTCCTTTTTTCCGTGACTGATTCATCAAAGCACAGCCGAATCTGCTTCAGTTCTAAAATTTTGACTTTAAGTTTCGGGACTTAAGACGGGATTTTTGGAAATTCCAACCCTAAGATAGAAAAAAAAGGGGAAAAAATTGTATGAAAGATAGTCCCGTGAAGAGCTTACTTATGTGCTTATGTACGTGTGGCAATGGATCACAGACGCATTACTGCATCTGAAGTAGGAGTTGAAATATCTCATTCGTTCTGCCATTTCTACCTAATGCGTTTGCCTCGCTCGCTAGCCTCAAGTAATTCCAATTTCATAATTCTATATCTACAGCAATTTGGAGGGATGCAAAAATCCCGTTCCCAATGGACCCAAAAAAATATTACCACTTTTTCAGCTATGAAACTTGTTTGTAGTAATATAATGCGTCAAAAATCGTTAGTAAAATAAACTAATAATTTAAAACTAAAAAAATAAATGCCATGAGATAAATTAAATTACTGGGCGGGTTACTATTGAGGACATTTCTTTTCTGGAGCCAATCCTGAACGTATTGTAGGACATTCTTGTTATAAAATATGCAAAATTCCAAGCTCGTTGAGTAAGAGGAACTAATTATAATTAAACTTGTAAGAGTTTACTTGAACTAACATAATTATATACATCGCAAGTTAAATAAAAGTTTATAACACAAATAGTAAAGAAGAATTACTCTAATGAAACATACGAACTTTTTAAACAAATGTTTTTTAATTCCATACAAGCGTTATAAAATGTAGGTCACTCGCACCCTACACATATCATTAACATCATAAAACATATTCTAAGAACAAACACACATCGGTCGTTAAACTCTTACATAAAAGATTTTACTGCTACTAAACCCAATGGTCTTCAGCTGATGACTTTTAAACGAGGTCTACTAATCACAAGAATATGACTTGTATTCTATACGACGACGACTTTAACGTCGCAAACTGGGTCTTGTCGTTACCCTGTCTGTTACTGGTCTATCAGGCCATCTGGACTATTAATCCTAGAATTGCAGAGTAATCCTAGCTAGAGTATGGATTCATCCAGGGTTTTAAATCAAAATAGATATTCTTATAGTGATTATAGGGTTTGCCCTTTATCGTGTCGAATTTCGTTTCAGTTCAAGCTTATGCATTGACTTTCGGTAGACTTAAAAGAAAATTTTGTCAGCCATTCGGCGCCTCGTAAGGTCGCCTTGGGCGTGGGCCCCGTGGGCTCTTATATTAGAAATAAAACTGATTACACACAATTTCCTAAAGACCCTATTGATGTTTACGGTTGGGCATGACTTCGAATCATGGACACGCATATGTTCACGATATTATATATATGTTTAAACAGTAACTTACACTGTATAAATTATCCCTGATTAGGTAAACGTATTAAAAAGACTCATTTAGCAACAATACCTACTATTGGTTTTACACTTAAGAAATGAGCATTAGGTCATTTCAGCGATTCAGCGGTACATAAAAACTAAATCCTGTAAATCTAATGATGTCATCAAAGCCGTTGTATTTTTTACATCGAATGAGCTGGCCGGTAAGTGGACCACAGGAACTGATATAAATAAGTCTCCCCTTCACTACACGGATCAACGAAAGTATTATTCACATAACGAAAATAATTTAAACGGTTTACCAGGATATGCTTTTCAAGAGAGAGAGACAGAGGAAATAATTATGTCATGAAATTCAGGTCTTAAAATAATTTAGTCGGAATCTATATCATAGAATGTTAGCGCAAATGATACATTGACGTTCAATTTTAATTATTTATATCTTTAAGTATTGTAAACCAAGAACAAAACATTACCTACATATCGATGGGTCCTATGTATATGGGCCAAACTATCAATTTGGCGATTTTGGCTTTTTTGTGGGTAACGCATCTTATCGATATAATGAATCATGTGAGCTATTAAAAAAAAAGATTTCAGCATAGAAACACGATTTTTTATTACGGTATAACGGCATATGTAACATGAATTTAAACGTATAAGGTCCTAAGCGTAGTTAGAGATTTATACGCGGCGAGTTTCCCGCGCGTTTGTTTATAGTTTGGAACAATCAGCCAATTTGACACTTGTACGTTGAACGGAGCATCGGCCGCACTGTGATGAATAAAGACGAATACGAAATGTAATTGTTGTGTTTTTGGGTTACAATTTAGTTTAATAAGTAAAAATGACATCTAATTATCACGCTAAGATGTCTAGATGTCGGAATTTTGTGAATTTGGCTTTGGGAAATGAAAACAACAATTAAAACGAAGATTTTATATTATATTCTAATTAATGAATTATCAATTACTTCAATCGTTTATTGATTTTATAGATAAAAAATTAAAAAAATATATACATTATGCTAATTAGCGTAGGTAATACGCGTATAATGGCCAACATGGTATATCGGCCCTTTTAGGGTGTTTTCAAAAAAAAATAATTTTAACAAAAACTAACGTAGAAGGGCCAATGTGACATTAAAAAAAACCAGATAAATGTATATATAAAATACTACAGTGTAAATGAGGGAAATAGTTTTCTTAGCAAATAAGCAAAGATTCGGGAACTTCGGTTTTATCAATTTAAAGTTATAGTAAATTGAAACTTTGGAAGCCTCTCCTGTAAAGTTTTAATTTTACATTTTGGCCCATATACATAGGACCCATCGATATATAAAACAAACAATAATAGAGTACAAAAGGTAATCTTATCGCTACATGGCGATTTTCTAATTAATTATCTGTATTAATCAATCTTCAAAAGACCAACATTGAGCTTTTAAATATATTTGTATTCTGTATGTAAACATTATAGCTGCGTAGTGATAATAAAACTAGCTGTTTTTTATCTTGTATAAGTTAGCGCTTGATTACGATGTGCCCATGACTTCGTGTGCGTAGTCGAACTTGTGAGAATATCAGGATAAATAGAGAAGCTTATATATTCCTCTATAACCTCCTCTCTATCTTCTACAGAACGTCGCATTGAAATCGATTCAGCTGTTCCAGAAATCAGTTTAGACAAACAGAAACACAGACAACAAAAATTTTAAGAATTTGTTCTAAATTTATAGAGTAAATAAAATGAATACTGAATTACTTGAGAAAACATAGTTATTATAAAATCACAGACACTTTAATTTGATTGACATCTATAGTCATAGATGAATACATGTATAATTATAAGAAATATTATTATTAATGTAATAGATTGCTTAATAATGGTTTTTAGAATCATTTTCTGTTTGTCATTTTGTATATTACGTTTGCGTTTTCTCCAGCTTATCTCAGAAACAGCTTTACCGATTTAAATGCGGTTTCTGCTTATGTATTGTAGAAAGGTCGAGGTGAAATTTTATGTCATTTAAAAAAACCGTATAAATACCGTATTTTGAAATGTTGGTGCTCAAGTATTTTGCATGCTTCCCGAAGCAAAACGAGGATCGATTACATACTAGGTATAATAGATACCCAAATAATATAAAAAAAACAACACCTTTATATCTTCAAACTATAAATTATTATAATCATTATTGTCATCCGACATTTTCATCGACGACTACTAGTCGTAAGTCGTGTCGTTACATAAAATACTTCCTGAGTGGAGCGTGTCGCCAGACGCAGACAGACCTATTTCTGCGACACTACTTGATTACAATATTACGTACTCTTATTAACGATTCGATATAAAACAAATCGAATGTTTTGCAATAGGATCACATTTATTAACGTCCCAGTAGGCATAAGCAGAAGAAATTTCATGTGTTTCTTAGAACTACAAAGCCCTTTTAAATTCCTGTGATTACGCCTATAACAACCCTGAACGAACGAAGTCCTCTTATAGGCATTTGGCTTAACCCATAAACGGCCGACAGGAAATCCCAGTTTCTCCTCGAATACCAAAAGATCTCAACGGAATAGGAGGCTGCACGGAACATACATATGTATGTTCCGTGGGAGGCTGCATCTCGAGAAATGGCTGCATGTCTCTTATACATAATGTCGGCTTTAGATCTCGGAAGAACGATATTTTCTAGCACCTTTTCAATTCAAGGCTCATTTAAGGATCAAGGTCAAGGGTTTTTCATACCTAAAAGCAAAGCGAACGACCTCAAATTTTAATTTTTAAATAACCGGCAAACGAGCAAATCAAGAATCTGATAGTAAATAGTCGATGTTGGCAATACCAAAAACGTTAGGCTTTTTACAACTGAGTTTAGAAGTAGGATAATAGCTAAAGAGTCATGTAAAACATGTAAAAAACAGAGTCATGTAAAAAAAGCAATTGGCACTTGGCACCAGCAAGTGGCATCATGAGTGAATACATAGGTCTGTAAGGAATAATCAGAGTGATGGAGAGTCTAGTTCGCCATATCTAATCCGTTTTGTTACAGCCCAATGATTTCCAACAGAAAAGTCATTTTGCTATAGCTCTTTTTGCTGATTAAGCAGTAAGCACGAAAAGTTAGGGAGATTGACTTGTACTGAAGAATGGGATGAAGTTCCTTATAACCCATAAGTCAAATGTATATGAAGTCTGCCAATCCACACTTAGTTAGCGTGGTGGACTTATGCTTAACCTTCTCATTCTGAGAAGAGACCCGTGCTCACTAGTGGGCCATGATGGGTTGACATGATACCTCATTAACCTTAACCAACCTCCAGTTAGTTGTTGTTAGCAATAGTCCAGTTAGTAATTGTCTCAATCTAATCTGGTCGCTAATGCGTTACTTCCCTTGAGGACTAATGTCGGTTCCAAAAGAGACCGTTTAACTTAACTATTGCTCCAAAACACAACAGCAAATACATGGCGAAATAAAAAACAGATCTTACAAGACCGTTTGTTTATCACCGCGCTACGATAATCGCAGATCGCGGCGCAAGTCATTCACCTCTTACATAAAACAGTGCAATCAATAGTATGAAGATATTCTCGTACCTAGTAGCCCTAACTCCGTTGCATTGACAGAGCTGGATTTCCTCTCTGTTCTGTTATAGAACAATGTTTTAATTTAATGCATTAATTTAATTAATGCAGTCGATAGTTACTATAGGAAAGTTACTTGATCGTTGGCTGTTTGTAGTATTGTTAGTATTGGAGAATAACAAAATCGTTCAAGCTCAAATCGGAACCCTATTATCGATTTATAAAAAAGTATTTTTTCTGGTCCTAATGCAAGAGGACTTCCGTTAACTTCGAAATAAAAAAACGATAACAAAAACATTAATTTTATGAAACATCAATTGATTTTAAATCAATTGATTTTATTTCAATTAATAAACTGTGCATTTTAAAAATGCAGTAAAGATTTATTACGTTTCTTACGTTTTAACAGGCCCTAGATACTAACGTATAATAATTACTTACCGTAAAAAAGAAACAAGTAGGTATGCTTGTTTTCATTTGTGTTTAATCAGTAGGTACAATTTAATAATGATAGATAGGTAGCTACTTATTAATAAGTCTCAAAATGTATATGAGTACTTAATTTCACCTTTGCAGTCTAATAGACTGTAGATTCAGAGAAAACAGGGTGTAACGGACAGACGGACTAAAACACACGGATGGTTCTCTAAAGGTTCCGCTATTGCATCAGATAAACGATACCCAAACAATACAGTGGATCTTGTCTGGTAGCATTGGTGTTGGAAACGTAACTCACACATCGTACACATATTGTGTAATAGAATTTATATGACTCTGTTGACTGCGTCTTGGACGCGCGAAAAATTACGAATGTAAACAAAATTCAAACGGAATTATTCAGAAGAAGTCGCAAATTTTATTGAATTTGAAAAGAGATGTGCGTAAGAGCAATCGTTTTTGAGGTTGAAATTCTAATCCTGCTCATAGTGCACTCTGTTAATAACACACAGAGATTAATTTAAGATTAAAAGTTACAAATGATGATATCTGACAATTGAGTTAAAATAGGTATCTATCGCAAATTTTTGGGTTACATAATTTCACGAGAAGTCAGGAATTTTATAAATTTAACCAACCCTGTCTATCCATAACCACGACCTATGTGACTACTAAGTGACTACTAAGAAGAAGAAAAACAAAATAAAACCTTTGAATTTCGTTTAGCATGAATTCTTTACTAAAACGATCAATCATTAATTTAAATAAAAATTTAATTGATTATCTTTTTACGATTATTCAATTTAAAAGTTGGCGCAATTACGGATGTAATAAATTTGAATATCGCTTCCAAACCTCGATTAAGATTGATAAGCAGGTACATAATCTAGCACAACGCTCTAGACTGACCTGGCTAAACTAAGCTGAACATATCTTGCTATTTAAATTGGTATATGATTGATGAAATCATCATTGAAACTTGTAACAAATTGTTACATAAACAAGCAAATTGAAATAAATCTAAAACTTAATTAACACTTTAAAACACTTGCAAATTGTCGCAATACAAAAACCGATCGACGCACTAATTAATTGATCTCCGATCGGCTCATTGCGCTTGAGTAAGGTGCATCATTTTTTGTATAAAAAATATATAACATATTAACACACAGTAACGAGAGCGAGCGAAAGTACGAACATTATCTATGAAACCACATTCGGTATAAAATGGTGCGGCGTGTGGGAGACAACACACTCCGCTGTCGACTTCGCTACCACCTAGCAAGGCGAACATGAAACTATTGGTTAGTACACATTGTTTTATCTTAATTAAAAAAAAACATTGAAATTATTTGAATAAATATTTGGTATTAAATTTTAATGCAAAAGCTTTTAATTAAGTAACTAACGCAGGATAATTCATTAATAAATACAAAGGGTGCAAAAATTGTCTTCCTCCTGACCTGTTCTTTTTTAATTTGTCAAAAATTCATAATAATAAAAATTATTCCAATAACTTAGCTTTATATTTGGTTCCTGATGTTAATATGCTAATAAGAATATTTTTTTATTGCAGAGGTCTTCCTTAATCCTGGCCGTGGCTATAAGCCTGGCCACGGCAGAGGAAAAGGCAGAGAAGGACACGAAGGCTGAAGAGAAACCAGTAGAAGAATCTAAAAAGCAAGACAAGAGAGGACTTTCCGATTTCTACGGACACCACGGCGGATTCGAAGACCACGGAAGCTTTGGCGGAGACTTTGGGGGCCATGGCCACGGACATGAATATCACGAGAAAACTATTACGGTTGTGAAGAAGGTGCCCGTACCTTACCCAGTGGAGAAACACATCCCTGTACCAGTGGAGAAGCACGTGCCATACCCCGTAAAAGTACACGTTCCCCAGCCATACCCCGTCGTCAAAACCGTTCACTTCCCGGTAAAGGAGACCATTAAAGTCCCAGAATACATCCCCAAACCGTATCCAGTTGAAAAGGAAGTCCCAGTTCCAGTCAAGGTACATGTTGACAGGCCCGTCCCAGTAAAGGTCTACGAGAACGTACCCTACCCAGTGGAGAAACACATTCCATACCCAGTGAAGGTGCATGTACCTCACCCGTATCCAGTTGAGAAGACCGTTCACTTCCCCGTCAAGGTTCCCGTGAAAGTGCACGTACCATACCCAGTGGAGAAGATCGTCCACTACCCAGTGAAGGTGCCCGTCGACAACCCTGTGCCTGTTCACGTAGAGAAGCCCGTCCCAGTACCCGTGGAGAAACCAGTGCCTTACCCAGTGGAGAAACCTGTGCCCTACCCCGTGAAGGTGCACGTTGACAACCCTGTGCCAGTGCATGTCGACAAACCAGTGCCGTACCCCGTCAAGGTCCCATACCCAGCGCCGTACCCCGTGGAGAAGGTCATACCCTACCCCGTTGAGAAGAAGGTCCCGATTCCCGTGAAGATTCCAGTCGACAGGCCTGTGCCCGTACACATTGAGAAGCATGTGCCGTACCCAGTGGAGAAGCATGTTCCTTACCCAGTCAAGGTGCCAGTGCCAATCATCCATGAGGAGAAACATGAAATTTCTCATGGACAGGGAGGTTCGGGAGGTTTCGAAGGACACTCGGGGGGCTTCGAAGGTCATGGGGGCTTTGAAGGTCAGGGCAGCTTTGAAGGCCACGGGGGCTTTGAAAGTCAAGGGGGCTTAGAAAGCCATGGAGGCTTCGAAAGCAATGGAGGCTTTGACGGCCACGAAAGTTATGAAGGCCATGAACACCACTAACAGTACTGATCTCTTGTTTTCTTTTTTAGCTTTAAATGTTGTCTTGTGTTTAGTTCTCTAGTAAGTATTGTTTTATTTTAGCGACTGAAGCAGCGTTAAAATAGAATGAATAGGTAGTTAATACCGAAAGTATTAAAATATACAAATTTTATAAGTTTTTATATATTTTATTTCATTCCTATTTTCTATGTACCTACTATTCTTTATTCATTATTTATTTTTCATTCATTATGTTTTACCTACTGCATGCATAATATCAAATATGTAATTTATGTTATCTATCTTGGATAACAACATTTCTACTGCTTTTGATGATTCTACATAATTTTATTTTTAACATAACTATTAAAATGTCAACTAGATCACGAACAAATAAAAAATTTTAAACTTTATATTGTTAATCAAATGATAATAAAAATATTCATGACGTTGGTTTAACTTTTCTCAGTGGGAAGATTATTGTAGCTATGTTGTGATGTGTGTGTTTAAAGTCAATAAAAATGTGTTATTTATTCACGTGCGCGAAAACAGGTCTACACTGAAAATAGCTATAAAAACATATGCTTAAAATGATACAAATATTATGAATCATAGATACTAAGCTTTAATGATATTTACTAATGGATAGTCCTGATAAATTCTATCTTTGACAATATTTCTACATCCAAAGAAAACATGAAGTTGTGTCGAAACTGCAAATGCTCTCATTAAGGTAATCGTAATTATATAAAACTTAAATTTCAACATACTTATCTCTACACCACAACATACTTTCACGTTCGTAATTACGAAGGAAACCGTAATAATATGCACTTACGAGAATAAGATTTTTATAGTATGTTCAATATGATATTGTAGACATATTAAATGTAAAATAACTTTAATTTCACCTATTTATAACATAAAAAATTGTAGCGAAAAATCTTTGCATATCTATATTAAGCATGATGTGCAAATTGAATATAAGATTAAGCATAACTGAATTTAATATGAAAAAGAAATGTAGGTATGTAATTTACGTTGGAGCCTAAAAGTTACTACTGCTGTTTAACTCTTGTAGGGACTATCAACATAAAAATGGATACTGTGCAATAGGACTTTGATACAAAAGCTCAAGCAATGATTGTGTTTGATAAAAGCTTCGCTTAAAAACGCAAAACCTAAATTACCCATAAAATAAAAGTCGTGGTGTCGAACCTAAATCATCTTAAATATAAATTGACAGTTTACAACAAATAAATTCTTTATAATTCAGTAGGTAAGTAGGTAGATAGGCACATATTAAAAAACAGTGTGTATACATACTAGTCCCTGAAAATATGGAATTGCCCCTCCTCGCTAAAAACAAATTTATTACGTATGCTCACTATTAAATTTAGCTTGTATCAAAAATTTACATAAGGCATTTTAAATTCTCAACGGTAATCTACAATGCCTTAATCATACAGGCGGAAAGATGACATTTGTGTGGATTGTCATTAAAACGAATTCCTTATTGAACGCGGAGTATTGGTTGTTAAATTGTATGAGTAAATGTTGAGGATCATATTCGACTAGCAGGTTTTAAAGATAATCGCGTGTAAACAGAAGAAAAGCTTTTTAGTTTTATTATTATAGTATAGTCAATATAACTGATGTAACAAACGCATTGAATTATTTATTGTATCCGGATAGCATTAGCGTACGCTGTAGCGTAGGCTGTACAGCCTGTCCGACAGTTCGGATTATGTAATTCCAATTGGACCTAACATTTTGCTTCATTATGTGAGTAATGTGCACTCAATTCAAAACTAAGGGCTATAAGCACTTACGCTTGCAACGCAATAGGCTTACGAAAACGAAAACCCGTGAGCTTATCGTGAATGAAGATAATCATGATTTCTTTCTACATTATTATGTGGTTTGATTATAAAGACCAACCTACATGAATCACAAGACGCATCAGTTAACAAATGAATGAATGAATGAAATGAAATGATTATTCAAAGTAGGATTTTAAATTTGAATATTCATTGTGTTAAATAATACGTCAAAATAGTGTATAATGATATAATTTAAACATTTTAGAATAAAATTAGATTTAACAAAAAGGTAAACCATGGAGTTCAAACTTAAATTACTGCGTATTGCGTGCTAAATGCGATACTTACGAACTTGTGATTAAGGATTAAGGATTCACGAGATGTATGTGTTTATATTATTTTTATTATTAAATCTAATACCTTTTTACAAAAAATATACCTACAGAAGTCGTTGACACATTCTCATAAAAGGCAATAAGGATTGATAAAATCAAACCATGGTAATTTGCAACGGTATCATTTCACGTGGACGTTGCAAAAAACGCTAGAATGAGCGCTGGCCTTTATAACTCACCATAGGATAGACTCGGACTAACAATAAGTTATTAATATCACATTATATCGCGGAGCGGTTTCGAAATCTGTGTACCGCTTGCATAAAGTTTACATAATGCGTAAACTAGATAGCAGAGTTAATCCGAGACGCCGAGATACGTGCTATAGTTCTGTTAACCGGTTAAGTTTAAACTAAAGCCAATTTAAAGGGGTTTGCGAACAAGTCTCAACTGGTTCACAATAATTGATCTAATACACTGTTGTATTATATGCATGCTGTAATATTTTATCTACATATTTTCACGAGTCTTTGACTATTAATTACGATGACATTAAGTCTGAAAATAATACAACTTTTCAAAAATATTTCAAAATAAAGTTTACTCTAATTTAATTCGTCAAATCCACATAATTTTACATAAACACGAGCTTTGTAATAACACTAATAACGTCTGGAGAGTTCTAGTTGTTCCCCTCATCATCAGACCCTCGGTATCAAGTTGAAATTATTGTAATGTTGTTATATCACGAGAGATTGTATGCGCAAAGTTTCATAATAATGATCAGATCAGTAAAAGTTGTTAAAGCTTTCACAAGATTTTAAACACAAATATATATGGAGCTTTAAGCTAAATAATTCTGAAAACGGTAAACTGGTTCATCATCGCAATGTGTATACATTTGTCCCACTGCTGGACACGTATCTCCCCTCAATATGTGTTACAATCCCTGCAATATGGGATACTTAACACATCATTGAGAACGTTGCTGAAAACTCTCAGGTATGCATTCGCTACACTTTTTTCTTCATCGAAGCAAATGATTTAATTCCAATACGCACATAACTCTGAAAATTCAGAAGTGCGTGGCTTTCAAACCCGAACCCCTAAGTTGGGGGCCGAAATCTTTACCACTGGGCTGCTTTTTTCATTAATTGTTTTTAATACCAATCATTCAGTTTCCACATTAAAAGGAGATGTTTCAAATCCGGCCCACAATATGTACAGTACCTCGAAAAAACGAGAAAAATTCATGGAATTTGGGAAAAATAAAGATAAATTGCTTAAATGCATACTTTTCTGGTACAAATTTTGTATTTATAATTCATTTTTATCAGTTTTCAACATGGCGTCTTGCCAAGTTGTTATTGATCATAGATCGCGAACTGTCTACTGTCACTTTAAATGACAGAATTGTAGGTACATATGTCAAACTTCTATCAAATTAACCAACATGACGTGTGATGACAGCTTACCGCCATGACAGACTTTTGTTTTTGTGTTGCAATTTTAAGTGTACATTTTTGTGTTATACCACAAAACTAAAGCAATTTAAAGGAACTGGATGATTGAAAACTGTTTTAATTGTGTTTCTCCATTTTTTAGCATGGTGTACAAAGTGGTGGCCGGGGCTCCATACATTTTGAAACATCTCCTTTGTAGGTAGGTAGGTACTCAAATATATTCGTAAAGATTAGACTAAATTTGTATTTTAATTGCCATTTTACCTCTGTGATAATTATCTAATACATGTAAGAAGGTGATTCTCTTTCGTCGTTTCTTGTCCTCTATAAGCACCTTTCCCAAACGGCAGTCAATTAAAAACAATCAGTCAAGTGGGAGTCGCACTAACACACGCAGGCTTGTACCTATACCACACAGCGAGTTCAGTAAATACTGTAATATTTTATCAATAACGAGACAAAATAAAGAAAAATTCAATATTTTAAGGCTTCTTTTTGTTATTTGTTTTGATAGTGGCCGAAGTAATGCGCATTCTAGCGTCTACCGATTTCCGTTCAAGAGATAGGGGCTTATCTCAGACAGACAGCGGAGGTTTCATCCTTCGAGTATGGAACCCTAAAACTGACGTGCATTGGTATTGACAAACTACCTACATGATATATATTATGATTTTGAATTGAAACGAATTAAGAATTTAAATGTCGCAATGTATTTCCGTTCGGCCTAGCCGCGCCGCGCCTACTTTTCACCGATATCCGTCGATAAGCCTACATGAAGGTTTTGAAACTTTTAATTGGATTTAAGCAATTAGTTTTGAAACTGATTGGGCATTATCAGTTGAGTAGAAAGCAAAACAGATTATGACGAAAATAATAAACCCTTTGATATAGACTCGTGCAATAAGGATTTTGTCCTTTGTTGTCAAAATTTTATATGTAGGTATAGACCAACATCATTTACAATTTTATCATACTTACTTACGTATTCTTAACCCATTAACATAATACAACCTCCTACAGATTTTCCAACAAGTGGTGTTAAATATTGTTCTATGACAGGCAGAACCGGTAACTTATATCAAAGAACATGGAAGTAATAACCTCTGCATAGTTTAACAGATCCAGTAGGTTACAACTGCTAGTTGGTTGGAATGTTCGCCGGGCAGATATTCATGTGGCAGATAAATATTTGTACTCGGGTCATGGATGTAATTGTAATGTGTTATATGTGTAGTCCAAGCCACCCGCGACACAGGTACCTAGTAAGTACCTAACCTACTGCGGGGGTATGAGTGTGTTAGCGTTTATTTATTTATTTATTTATACTTTACTTTGTTGCTAAGCCTGAGTGACCAATTACCATTCGATGAGTCGATTACTCGTTTGTTGTGGAGACCTTTACAATAATAACCTTCCACCTGTTAAAGATTGTTTTAATATTTGAAAAAGCTCTTCAATTTTCATAATTTTCTGCAAGTCAATTCCAAGTACCTACTAATATCTCCATCTCAAAGTTACACAAAAAATAATTTTGCAAGATTATTGCACATTACTCCACATGACATTTGATAATCAGCATCATCATGTATTGTAAATTGTTGGTATTAGTGACTTGCATTTACCTATACAACTCCTAGTAGGTACGTTTGTATTGGTGTCACTTACCTTATGTACGGGATGTTAGCCGGCACGTGGTACTTGGAGCCAGGGTCGAAGTCCAGCTCTGAACGGAGGACTGGTGGTTTGACGCCTTGGTACTGCTCCCTGTGAGGCACAAAGGAATTCAATATATAACAATGTAAGTAAATATGAGCTGTGAGGTCGTTTGAGACCATTCTATTTTCTATGGTCTTACAATCGTCCCTTCCACCTTTGCGCAGAGCAGACAATACCCTGGCCCACACTGCTAAGGAGAAAGCCGATATTCTAGGCACACTCTTTGCATCGAACTCGACTTTCGATGACGAGGGGAAAGCACCGCCTACCATCCCGCGGTGTGAAGAGCTGATGCCAGACGTTCGTTTTAACCAAAATGCCGTGCGTCAAGCTCTTCTCTCCCTCGACATCAGTAAGTCGAGTGGGCCGGACGGTATACCTGCTCTTGTGCTAAAAACGTGCGCTCCGGAGTTGACCCCGGTTTTAACGCGCCTATTCCAGCTTTCCTATTCTGCCGGCATCGTGCCGTCTTCCTGGAAGGTAGCTCTGGTCCACCCTATTCCCAAAAAGGGAGACAGGTCCAACCCATCCAATTACAGACCAATTGCGATAACCTCTTTGCTCTCCAAACTAATGGAGCGCATAATCAACTTCCAATTGCTCCGGTACCTAGAAGATCGCCAGCTGATTAGTGACCGTCAATACGGTTTCCGTCATGGCAGATCTGCTGGCGATCTCTTAGTGTACCTTACTCACTGCTGGGCGGAAGCAATCGAGAGCAAGGGAGAAGCATTGGCTGTGAGTTTGGATGTGGCGAAGGCCTTCGACAGGGTGTGGCATAAGGCATTATTGTCTAAGCTGCCTTCCTACGGGGTACCCGAGAAGTTGTGCAAATGGGTCGCCAGCTTTTTATCGGAGCGGAGCATCAGAGTCGTTGTTGACGGTACATGCTCGGACACCAAGCCCATAAACGCTGGCGTCCCACAAGGCTCTGTGCTGTCGCCTACACTGTTCATCATGCATATCAATGATATGCTCAACATCGAGAATATCCATTGCTATGCTGATGACAGTACAGGCGACGCCCGTTATACAGGCCGAGCAAATATGTCTCGGGTGCAGATTGAGGAGAGAAGGAATAAACTTGTGTCGGAAGTCGAGACATCTCTGGAGCGGGTCTCGGAATGGGGCAGACTAAATTTAGTCCAATTCAACCCCGAGAAGACACAAGTTTGCGCGTTAACCGCTAAAAAAACCCCATTCGTCATGGCACCACAGTTTCAGAACATTCCCCTTAACATCTCTACGAGCATTGGGATCTTAGGTGTCGACATTTCGAATGATGTTCAGTTTCGGGACCACTTGGTGGGTAAGGCTAAACTGGCTTCAAAGAAGTTAGGGGCGCTCTATAGAGCTAAGCGGTACTTCATGCCCGAGCATAGGATGTTGCTTTATAAAGCACAAGTCCGACCTCACATGGAGTACTGCTCCCACCTTTGGGCTGGGGCCCCGGCTTGCCAAGTGGACCCTTTTAACCGTATCCAACGGCGAGCTGTTCGTCTTGTCGACGATCCCAAGCTTACAGACGGTTTAGATCCACTTGAACTGCGGAGAGATGTGGGCTCTCTCTGTGTCTTCTACCGTCTGTATAACGGGGAATGTTCCGAGGAACTGTTTGATTTAATACCTGCGGTTAACTTCCGCCACCGCACTTCACGGGATAAAGCCAGGTTCCACCAACACCACCTGGATACCTGGCGTTCGTCCACAGTTCGATTTTCACGTCATTTTCTACCGCGTACGTGTAAACTGTGGAACGAACTTCATCCCTCAGTGTTCCCACAGTGCTATGACATGGGGACCTTCAAGAAGCGGGTCTATCGCTTCCTTCGAGGCCGGCAACGCGTTGGTGGCGCCCCTGGTGTTGCCAATGTCCATGGGCGACGGTGATCACTTACCATCAGGTGACCCGTCTGCTCGTTTGCCTGCTTAGGCTATAAAAAAAAAAAAAAAAAAAAAAAAAAAAACAATGCGTGCAAACGACGGATAAAACGGAATTTAATCTTCTATACTGGCCTATTCGTATGTAGAATTTACATTTTTCCTTCGCTCATAACAGCTCTAATGTCAATATTTTTAGAACTTGTACGCTTTTGGTTGTACCGTTATGCTTTGACCCTTGTCGTTAGTATTACATAGCAGCCGTTTTATCATTTTGGAGACGTTTGATCACTGAACAGCATAGGAACTAAGTTGCACGAAAAATCGATAGTACCAAGCCAGATTACTATCATTGGGTTAATCTGTGTATGAAAAATTCAGTAATCTATAGATGATTTGTTTCGGTCTTAAAACTGATAAGAAACAAGGCTAAAATAATATACGTATTTCTGAAATATTCTAATGTAATTGTAAATCATTTGTCATCGTAACGCAACGCTTTTTTACTTTTTAAATAAGTTATACTGATTTTATTATATTTATTTTAATTTTAAACTAAATTGACGTTAAATCATTGTTAATATTATAAGACTAATAGATTGATATTAATTAAGATTAATATTATGACTTTGCAATGCCCTTTCAGGGTTCATGCTGCTCTAATTCTTTATTATTGTAACACCTTAATTATGTAACGCATGATGCAATAAAGATGAATTTGAATTTGTATAACGCTATACCAGCGATGTGCATCGCAAACTTACTTAAAATCCAACCGCTTAAGCGCTTGGGTAATCTCGAAAATCTCGACTTTGTGTTATGTCATGATTCAATGAATTCAAAAACGCACAATATGGTTACATACAAAAATGATTAGAGACGAGAAATACAAACAGCAATAAATAGGGTTGACAAATTTCGGTGGCTTTGAACTCAGATTATTTATGTTTTTAATTTTAATTTTTCTAACATTAGTTCAAATAAGAAATTCCGGATTTGTGGACATTCAGTAAAGTATCTATGACAACTTCATGTACCTATCATTGAACACTAATCGTGTTTATAGAAATAACGTGTATTGTCTAACGTCTTTGACCAGCGATTGTCGATTATGCTCACTGTTTATTCATAGTGGAAAGCATTTACCACTTACTTACTACTTAAATAATTTAAAATTTGAAAACAGAAATACAGTGGTGCCAAGCTACGCAACTGTAGAACGCCTCTTGAAGATAAAAACCAATAACTTAACGCGTAATAGACACAGTAATGTACAATTTTAATAATAAACTGTATTTTTTCATTTGTTGAAAAATACAGTTTATTAAAATTTGATTTATTAAAGTTTATTAAAATTTTGATAACCCTGATCAAAACGGCGGCATCAGGTGCTGAATATTCAAAGGTAAGGATTTCCGCGCAAACCGTTTACACGGCCACTTTACCGTCGCATATATTTGTTTACGATCTAATACAATATTCATGTATTTTGGATATTCAACAGACCGAAACATACGACGATACTTCATAAGCATTCGCTATATTATCGACGTGAATGTTCGTGAAAACAAAAGAATAGTAGGTTTTTTACAGAATTAAATAAGCAAACGACCCTGCGGCACCACTCGTCCGTTGTCATGGTAACTGTGACTGACCTAGAACAAGACTCAAAGGGGACTTCGACGGCTAATAAATTGTTAGTAAGAGTCTTGTTCTAATTTAGTCACAGATGTGTTGGTACTTGGTACCTATAAGGACTGACACGGAGTGCTTGGACTTAAATGTATACGCGTTATGTACGAACACACTGTGCAACGCACACCAACAAACAGTATCGTCCTTAGGCCTCCAACAATAATCTTTATGTGCGTTCTAAGCTAAGTAGATACATGACGGGATAGTAGCATATACACAAACAATCTGTATTTGTTTGAAGATAAACTATTTATTTTAATATGCTGGAAAAGCTTAATAACTGAGTGAGAAATTTTTAAATTACCTACTTTGGGACATTCACATGAAATGTTTATGGGTTTCCTAGTGCTTGTAGCGCTACAACTTAATCAAACTACTTAATAGACTGAGAAAAATGATGCAACAATGAAAGAAATATAAAACATAATTATTTAAGCCTAATCGTGTAAGTTTGAAGAGACAATAACAAGGAAAATTATAAATAAGTCGAAAATGGCGATAATAAACGTCGAATTTAATTTTGTCTACGGCTTAATTTTGAGCTTAATCAGGTAGGTATATCTATTTGGATATCATTATTTTAATGGTTTGAGGTCTTCTATTTCTGCAGTATTAGGTTTTGTAATATTTAAAAAATAAGTAAATAATTGGAAACAATATAATAATTCTTAATTTAACGTACCTTAATGACATTTATTGATAGCATTAATAATATTAATTATTTACTTGGCAATGTAACAAAGAGGA
Organism: Hesperia comma; assembly: GCA_905404135.1. Classification (NCBI taxonomy): domain Eukaryota; kingdom Metazoa; phylum Arthropoda; class Insecta; order Lepidoptera; family Hesperiidae; genus Hesperia; species Hesperia comma. The sequence continues at coordinate 3,222,513 of FR990021.1, read as the reverse complement.
TGATACTTTATTAATGATAATTTAATTATAATTTAATGCTACTTAATATTTTATATTAGTATTTGATAATTTTTACAATTTATACTAGTATGAATACATGAATTATTTTATATAATAATAATAATAATAATTCATGCAATCGTAGTGGTAACATACCTATCTACAAACATTCATCATAACATCTATCATTACTCTTATCATTCATCAAGGTATGATAATTGCCTCATACAAAAAAATAACCGATTTCAACATCGACTGGTAGAGATAACTCAAAAACTACTCGCCAGATGGCGATCAATACAACCCATCTAAATGTGAACTTCTCGTCACTACAAATTAATCAAGCCCAAACACAAGATAGGTAATTGCTGTAAGTCATTGAAAAGTTTTCTCGACTGTCTTTCGGCTTCATCAGATTGACTCCAGACCTTCATTTACTGTAGTTCTTTAATATATGTAATTAATGAAAATATTAACAAACACACTAATCGCCCCTACAATTTTTGTAAATTCCCTTCGATTTCACTGGGATGTCATTATCAGATCCTCGTATGCTTATCATGCTTTTTCGATTATAACCATTAATCTTATAATCTTATAACCATTAACCATTAATCTTCTTATGATCTTCTTCATAATTTTTTTTATCATTATTTTTTGTAAAATAAAATGTAGAAGTAAAAAGCCTAGCAAAAGCCGGACACCGTTTATTTAGGCCGGAAAAGCAATAAAAAGCTCAACTTATTCTGGTTTTATCCTTATGCGTAGCACCGCTACGTATACATATCTTCTCCGAGCACTTTTACTCTCGTTCACCACTTTTCCTTTCGATTCGAACCCGTTACCAGCCAGACAAGGCCGTGTGTTGACCCCAGCTATCATGAACTAGATCGGTATGGTAGTGTGAAAGGCGAACTGCAAGGTTTATGATGCGTCGGTTTAGATAACACCGTTTCTGAAACCTTCCAACCTGTAACGTTACTGTTGAGATAGGTTATGGTATTTTATAAGAGGCTCTTCATCCTTGACTTCAAGTAATGTGATCTGACCTTAATACACTATTTTAATAATCAGACGAGTGATGGCTTGCAAGTGGACTAAAGATAAGAGTTAAAAGAATTGTAATACATGTTCAACTGCAAATACAGTTACATTCCATTCGCCAAGCCCTAACCCCATTAAAATAGATGAAAAATAGCTCGCAATTTACGGGATTGTGGTGTGGTGGTTAGTCTATAACGAACGAAGCAATGGCGCCTGAGCTCGTCGAACTTACTGGAAAACTGTATACTCAACGAGGGCGCCGTTTTTGTGCTCACCAGTTGGCGCCACCGGCGAGTGAGGTCCTGCTGTCAAAGCCCGCCCATACATAAACAGTGACAAGTGACATTCAGAAAAGTGACAAGTGACAGTGCCACAAACTTATCTGACCCGGTGGCCAAAATTGGAACTAATGCAAATGTTAAACTATTGTCAGACAAAGACAAAGACAGTAGCGCCCTTCTTACCGGGTCAGATAAGTTTGTGGCACTGACAGCCAGACCTCACTCTATACTAGCGCCTCTAGCGGCGAATTCACACGCTTTCCTATTTTGTCATGAATTTTGTATAAGCTTCATTAGTAAAATTCATTAAAGAAACAATAGAGAACAGGTTGCCTGAAGAATCTAATTGCGATACCAATCGAGCCAAGGGTGACCTATTAAAGACATAAACACTACCGTCAAAATCACTTTGAGTAATTCATAGCTTTACAAGATTTTAGAAAAGAAACTCATTCATAATAATCATCTTCCTGCCCGCGTCCTAACATTACTTATGATCTGCGCAATATAGGTATCTATTTCTTTCATTAGGAGCTACGTGATCACCATGGTGTGGTCAACGTCAACTGAACTTAAAGACACCAAAGATGTTAATGCGTTGTCGGCCAAAACAAAAAGGACAGGAACAATCTTTTACTCTCCTCAAATAACCCACTCATTTCATACTTTATCTCCTCTCATCCACACAACCTCCTCAACATTCTCATCTCCACATGCAATCTCCTCGTCCATATTAAAGCAGAATCTTAAACTGAAAACCGAGACACCGGTTTAAACCACTTTACATCGGGGGAAGCCAGGTTTCTTTAATCATCGTTACATAGGGAAGCCAGTGCGGCATTCCCGCATCAGGTATTAATATTTTCTATGCTAATTACCCCGAGGAGTGAAGTAACGCGCAGTGACCTAGTACGACGCCGGCGAAGCGTGCGGTAAGAATTACGTTATAATTGACGTTATCTAATAACTGTGATCGCATAGCATGCATCAGCGTATTCATTTTAATAATCAGACGCCTAAAGGTAAGACATGTCTTGATGATCCGCATTTTTCCTAAAAACATTGTATTATCTGCTTAATATATCCAGGATAAGATCATTACATATATGTATTATAATTATTATGTGTCTGTCAAGTGATTTACTGTTTTTATTTGATTGTAATTTACGACGTGATTTGAAATTATAAACATATTAATTTCATTTAATTATAACAATGCGATATCGTGCTGGAAGCGTGTATAGTATTAAATTATAATTAACATATAATTATTAACATATAATTATAAAGAGTGTCGGATAATAAATCAACAGAACTTGCAAATCCTAACACAAGTTGACCTGCCATTTTAGATTTAAAGTAGGAATATACAGTTCAAAACCACCATAATGTATTGTATACAACGCACGTATACATGTCGTTATACGTAACATGTAAAAAGTGCGTCTGATCTAGAAAATAATCCTTCCTTTTCAACAGTAGGTAGCTACCTAAAAATACAACTAATATTTTGTTCAAACCCGAGGTGCACAAAATTTATTTCAATTACCCATACTCATTTATAAGGACTATGAATGGAGTGTCAATAAACTTTAAGATCTTGAAATGACTCACCGTAACCTCCACCAATGACAGTTGTACTGCTCCTTCCTGACGTCTCCAGCGAAGATGTCCCAACGCCATCTATCCATGACCAGGGCGAATGGGATGAAGGCCAGTTTGTCCATCGCCTGGGTGAAGAGGAAGTTGATGTCGTGGGCTGTGTCGTCTACTGACCGCTGAACCAAGCCCAAGGTCTGGAGGTGGCGAGGAGAGGCGATAGACAGAGCAATCGCCTCGCCAATGGCTTCATGGAACCCTGTGATGAAAACACACATCCGAGTTATAAACGTTACAATGTGCTACATTTAGTCTACAATCAGGGGCCTGTATCTGCTAATTTATACATAAATGCTTCAATTCGGTCTTGTCGGGATAGTTTGGCATATTTTGCATAGGAACTATCGAATTATTCAAAACAAGAAGTAATCAGAGCATTTATAAATTGGAAGTCTTGGGTCTCTGTGTAGTAGTAACCCTCCCGTCATGTTTTTTTCTCAATTAAAACTTTGTACAACCATCATCTTTAAAATTTAATTTCAAAGCTGAACTACAAAGGTAAAGGACACCACAAAGTCATCTTAATTTACCTCGACCCTAAAACATATAACTGTAACAGTTATCAATGTCAGTCCTGGTCGAAAGTTACAGAAAGAATCATTTGTAATCGATAACTAGGATATAGAAGATAGATTCAATACGAGCGCGGAGAAAGTGGTTAATACGGAAGTGTACTCCCGATTGATAACCGCACGGGGATCAGTTGTCGGAAAACAGTGGCACTGCTTTAGGGTCGGGCCACATTGATCGACGGCGATCGACGGTTTGTCCATACAAAAAGAGCGTAAAGTATGGAAAGCCGTACGCGTCCTTTCGCATCGACGAGCCGAACGGCTTTCCATACTTTACGCTCTTTTTGTATGGATGTTAACGGAAATGTGTTAAATCCGTCATTGTATACAATTCCTAGGAAATGTATACAATGCCTAAAATCGCCAGGCAATGTGTGAAATTAATTATATTGGACACATTTCCTAGGAAATTTATACATTTCCTAAACAGCAATCGGAAATGTAGTACATTAAGATTATAGATCAAGATTTTAATGGGTACGCGGGATAGATAATATGAAGATATTTTATTTTACGTTATGATTTTTACCAGATTGTCTCACCGAGTGCCTTAATCAAAAATATTATTGTGTAAAACAATGAATACTCATTTCCATTACTACTCAGTCAAATTCTTCAAGGTGTAGGTAGGTCGAATTGGTTACAGAACCGAATTAGCCTACCCCTACTCCACGTAGTCTTGTATGCCCTACCCCTAGAGTTTTTTTTAGAACCCGGAGGCGCGGAGGGAGGGCAGCCCCCGCCCGCTGTAACAAAACGCAGACACCCGGGCGAGCCGGAGCGGCTGAGGCTGGTCGCCGAAGGCGACCAGCAAGCCGAAGCTGCGCAGGCGAGCGTGGGTGTCTGTGCTTTGTTACGCAAGGGCGAAGGGGCTGCACCTTCCGCAGCGCCGGAGACGTCACGGTTCGAAATTATGCCCTATATTCTGCGTTTTTACGATTTGGCCAAACGTGGATAACCAAACGTAGACGATTTAACGGTCTGGACAAACTGAGTTGCCCATTTCATGAAATGCGACCATTTGAAGTTAACAAATCTACGATGTGGTCACGACATACACATTTCCTAATACGATATCGGAATTGTATACAATTCCTAGGAAATGTGTACATTTCCTAGGAAATGTATGAATTAAATAATTTTTAAAACAATATTTTACACATTGCCTAAAGAGCTTAGGAATTGTATACATTTCCTAGGAAATGTATACAATTCCTAGATTTCATACATTTCCGGTAACATGGACAAACCGTCGATCGCCGTCGATCAATGTGGCCCGACCCTTACACTATACTATGTCCATACTACTGTGCGGTTGTTGTATGATAGTACGTATATTTTACAGCCTATGCCCGACACTTCGTGTTATGTTCAAATGTGAATTCCGTAAAAATAATTTCGACAACATTTACGTAAAAACCTCGATATTTTTTACTAGTACGTTAAGTCTTAGTAACCGCACTCGGAAAAACAATAAAACTGAGTAAAATTGGTAGAAGAAGTTTCTTTTCAGAAAGGTCTTCTAAACGGCAACAAGAGTACGAAAAAAAATCCGAATCACTGCTGTAGGATTTACCTACTGTATTAAGAAATACTCTCAAAGATAAATCTTCTAAAATCACATCTGTATACACACATCATTAAGTGATAATTTTATTAATTATATGATTACCATAATCATACATAAATATTATTATAATAAAATAAAACCTTCTACACTACAAAGAATATAGCATCTTCTCTAAAGCTGCGAGGTTACGTAACCGCATCGGCTAAATGAAGTGTCCAGCGAAGTCCCGAATGCCGGAAACTGTCTCAGTCAGACCAAGATCAGGCTGACATGCTCCCCAACTAGAGAATCACTTCCTCAGACCTAGCCGCCGCCAGTACGGACAAAACAAACCAGAACTTTCTAGATTATATTGTCTTACTTCATTACAGTATATGTCTAAGAAGCGTCTTAGGTATTTATTTGAATTGGTTGATATTATGTAACAAAATGCAATTAATAATAATTAATTAAATTAAATAATAACAAGTGCAGAAAAAACACCAATAAAAAAGTAAGGAGTTTTTTATTAGACATTCATTTTACATTGAAAATGTAAGTTGTAAGTGTATTGCTAGTAATATTATTTTTCTTTGTTATTAAATAATGATTTATTTATTAATGAATCGATAAATTGAAATAATCACAGTTTTTATAATGCCTGATAAAAATGGCTAGCAATTGTAATGGAACCGATACAAAGACATAGTTTTACAAAAAACACAAAAGTGAAGAGAGCACGAATTACGAGCATCAGATATTTGAAGTCATTAGGGTCAAAACCGGTTTGAAGTTTGAACTAACATCCAAATATAGAATAATAGTAGAATTCAAAGAAATGTTGATTCATAATGTTGTAACGTACTAGATATTTATTATGATTAGATCACAAAATAAAAGGCATCAGATCATTAAAATATTCGTGAATAATACATTGCAAAAAAGTGTTCTTGTAATTCAATTATCTTATTTACACAATACATGAAAGGAACAGGTAATGTATCGATGGAAATGATCGATTTCTATCTCAAGAAACAACGAGTAACCGAACTACGAGACAAAGGACTAAGATCAAGATATTGGCAATAGTAAAATCGTAGTAAACAATACAAATCTGATAGGTTTACAAAGAGGTAACAAACAAAAGAACAGTCAGATAGAAATGTTTATCGAGACCCAAATAAAGTTTGTTACGAGATAAACTTGACCCCCTTACGAATCTCAACGGCGAACAAAAAAGTTTACACGGATGTGGAGGAAATATTAAACTAGATATGGCTTGAGCGTTTGAATACTATAAAGCGTAATATCATGGAGGCTAGTCAAGGCTCTTTGTATAAAAAAACAACACCAACCTGAAAAACCTATACCTAAACTTTTTTTTCGGGGGGGAGGAGAAATCTTCTTTACATACCAGAACCTATAGATTGCAGTTTATGTTTACACACGCTAATTTGATGTCTAATCAAACAGTTTTCTTGACATAGTCGTCAAATCAAATCTATTTAATTTCTGAATAACATCTGTAACTCTCATGAGACTTAAGATTTTGCTCGCTTAAATTAATAATTTATTGTTAATAGCCTAACGAACTTTATGGATTTTGGATAGAAGTTGTATAAAAAACAATTTATTCTCGCCCTTGGGCGTTAGCAACACCAGGGGTGTCACCAGCGCTTTGCCGACACAAACAGGATACTAGAAAGGTGTATAATGATCAATTTTGTTAGTGCAACGAATGTCATCCGATGTCTCTTCCATCGCAGCCAACTCTGCAGCGCTGCGCTCGGCCGAGATGCGCGTGCGTTGCGTAACGCGATACCGTAATACTCGTATTAATTTCCGTGAATTTTCTTCGCTACGTTCGACGGATTCTAGTGCGTTTATATCCATCTAGAAGGGGACGTGGCTGATTGGAAAGATGAAATTTTAAGTAGAAATTCATGTTGTTCTAATATGTGTTAATAAATAATTAATTAATACGTACGTATGGTAAACAAAGAAGTAAAACAATAAGAAGTGATAAGAATAGAAAATGGAATATTTTTTACACCTATCTATTATTGTATTGAGTATTGAAATTATTAACGTAATAAATACAAAAGTACCGTAATATCCGTTACCTAAGGAGGAGCTGTTGTAGATTCACATAATTGAATCTAGCAAGATGTCTCCTCTCCAAAAACAAAAAAGTTATTAATTAATGTTTCTAATCTATTTAAAATTACTTTTTTTACACATCAAATCACCTTTAAAGTGAGGTTGCATCCAATTACAAAAACTCAAAAAATTGCATTACTTTAGACACATAACAGACAGAATATAACCTCAATCCGTCAACGTCAATATGTTGTATAAGTACTATAATCAATAAGGGTATTTAAAAGTTGGATGTAGACAAGTACAACACTCGTTTGTAACTTGTCTGTAACATTCAAACAATTACGCACTGTAATTGGTCGTACAAACTAGTAATGTAACTCGAGGCTTACAGTGTCTTGACACGCATCGTTCTAATTTCGTAACACGGGGAACCTGCGCCTGCGTTTCGGATTTAATTAGGTAAATGTAAGATAAGCTTCCTTTCAATGTTTGTCTCCTTGTTTAAGTATCGAGATTAGTTTATAGCGCGAAACGATTAAGCCTAATTACATCTTTATCTAAACCTAGTAGGAAATTAAGTCTTTATAATAATAAAATGAGGTATTAATTTGTATTTGTTTTTTTTTCTTTAAGTCTTTGTCAAAACGAGAAGATGAACGTAGTTAATTAGAAACAAAATTGGATGCCCCATAATTAAAATCATAATAGATGGCGCATGCACTAATGTCCTCAAAATCACGTTACGACGACACTGCTACGAGAACTGTATGTAGATAGGTAATAATTCCTCACAATTACCATATTCTTGTTTTTTAACAGTTTTCTACAGGAAATTTAAAATCGTAAACTAAGTACGTAAAGATTCACTTTCTTTCCTCTTCCTTCTTTGCCACATTTACCATCATCAACAACCATAATAATTTTATATGAATCACAAATGCATTGCCGGGCAAGAAAGAAGATACAAGAATAAATCAAACCAACGATATTGTTTTTAAATATCGAACAGCTCATAATGCGAATTTCCCATTGGTTTGCGCACGCATCAGAACTGCAATTAGCCATGCCTGCACTTTCACTGTAATAACATTACGGCGACGCCAATAAACCGTAGGATTCTAACATGATCTCGTAACGTGCCGTTCTTCCTGGATTTACGTCTTACCAAAACTAATAGACGTGCTGTGTTATTTACATAAACATTTTAAATACACACGGGTACCTACTCATGATTTTGTGGTTGTAGCGGTATTTGGAACAACATGCGTTTTTGATCACGGTGAGAAATTGCAAATTGGTACCTATTCATATTAAACTTTTAATAATATCTTAGACTAGCTTCCGGCCGCAGGCTTCGCCCGCATGGAATTCGTTTAAACTTCACTTCGGAGTGGAATTTTCCAAAAATACTCTCTTAGCGCTCCCCTACACTCCCCTAGGAACATACATGCCAAATTTCAGCTTCTTCCGTTCAGTAGTTTCGGCTGTGCCTTGTCTGTCAGTCAGTCACTCAGTAACGCAAGAGTTTTATAGATATAGATAACGATCCACTTTTACAAATGGATTTTTCCCGTTGGCTCCCAAGGTTCCATTCCCGTTCTCACCCGTCCCACATTCGTTACTTAAATGATTTTTGATTAGGTGCCTAAATATGAATCCTTTTTAAAATTTTGTGTTCGTACATTTGTACACTTTTACGTACATGTACACGTGTACCTATACACTTGTACGTGTGCATTTGAAAAAGGATACATTATTCTTTATTTTTATGTAAAGCTAGACAAAAAGCCCTTTGAATGTGAGCGGTCACTGTTGCCCTTAGACGCCAGTAAGACCGAAGAGTAATCCAAAGGTTGTTGATAGGTTGCCGGCAAAAAAGCAGGAAACCCATATTATTTCTGCCTCAAAGGTATTGCAACCAAGTGAATCTAAAAAATGAAAATAAAATTTACAATAATTGATGTTGTATGGATGATGCTAGCCAGCTAGTACTTTGTTCGAATTTGGTATTTAAAAATATTTTTAGACGAAAATTAAACTACATGATATAGAGCCCAACAACCTCTAAAAATAGGAACCTGGCACCAATGCCTAGTCCATTATTCAGCACAACTAGCACATTCGACTTGAACTGACGATGGGAGTGATGGATATTATTAAAGATACACGCAATATTTGAACTGTTGAAACGTATTTAATTACAACAACGGACATTTACAGAGCACATCGTATGATATCGACGCCATTACAGAAAGTATAAAAGTGTGAAAGAGAAACACATACATTACACATGTTTTGTCTCATTTTGCATTGTCTATTTCCCTTCTTCTTACACCCCCCCTCAATGTAATAAATGAGACTATATTAAACAAAAACATTACTTTTTTACATAACAATAACTGACAAATACCTACCTTAGCACATAACATAACAAAATTGAAATAACCTTACTGTACTATTGTATCCCACACCTTTTTACAAATTTAAGCAACAAATCTTTTCTTAATGATTTTGTAAACATATCGGCTACTTGTTCAGCAGAGGTTACATATTTTACATTTATTTTTCCATATGATATTAATTCCCTTACAAAATGATATTTAATGTCTATATGCTTTAGTCTTTTTACACTATTGGTTTCAGCTACCATTATAGCAGACTGATTATCGCATAAAATTGTTACTGGGGTAACATCTGTTATATTAAAATCTCTAAGCATATTTATAAGCCAACAAGCTTCACTACTTGCCATACTCAATGCTACATACTCTGCTTCAGTAGAAGAAATGCTTACAGAACTTTGTTTTTTAGAGCACCAAGAGATCAAACAATTTGAAAAAATAAAGCAATAACCAGTAGTAGACTTTCTGTCTCTAGGATCACCTCCCCAATCAGCATCACAATATCCCAGTAATTTATTATCATTACACCTATATACCAGCTTATAGTTAATTGTATGTTTAATGTATCGCATGACTCTCTTCAAAGCTACTAGTAACATTTCACTTGCATGCTCTTGAAACCTACTCAATATAGATACAGCATTACAAAGATCAGGTCTTGAGCCTGATACTGCATACATTAAACATCCAATAATCTGTCTGCATAATTTTTCAGTATTTTTATTAACTGTACATGTATTATTTTCCAATATTTTGGTATTAAAGTTTTGATCCATAGGGGTGCTTATGGGTTTACAGTTATACATATTAAATCGTTTTAACACATTTTCTAAGTAAGTTTTTTGACATAATTCTGTAACCCCAATATCTAGATTTTGTTTGACATTAATTCCCAAGAAATCTGCAACTAAACCCAAATCCTTCATTTTAAATTCTTTACATAACATTGACTTAAGGTCACATATTTGGTTATCATCAGTTCCAAAAATTAGCAAATCATCAACATAAATTATTACATATATTTGTTGTTTATTGTTACATTTTGAATATAGACACGAATCACACTGAGATCTTTTAAAGCCTTCTCTTATCATGACGGAGTTGAATTTACTATTCCAATACTTTGGGGATTTCTTAAGCCCATACAACGCTTTATTCAATTTTACTACATTTTTACTATTATCATATGCACCTTCAGGTAAGCTTATATAAACATCTTCCTCTATATTCCCATACAAAAATGCCCCTGTCACGTCCATTTGGAACACTGGTAAATTAAGCTTAATCGCTACTGCTAAAAACAATCTGAATGTTGATAATTTTGCTACAGGTGCATAAATTTCATTTAAGTCTAATACATCATTCTGCTCGAACCCCCGAGCTACTAACCTGGCTTTATATTGCAAAATGCCATTGTTGTTCTTAATTTTGAACACCCATTTACTGCTAACTACATTGGTATTGTTTGGTAACTTACAATTACTCCATGTATTGTTGTCCTTTAGAGTCTGTAGCTCCTTTTGTATTGCCTCTTTCCACTTACAAGAGTCTGGACTGCTCATGGCTTCTTCAAATGTCTTAGGCTCACTATCAGCAACTGAAACATTGTTACATACATACCGTGGGTTTGGTTTTCTTACCCGAGTGCTCTGCCTTATTACGGGTTCTTCATTACCACTTAATCCACTAGAGTCAAAGCTGACACTTGGTTCATATATACTACCATCAGTTTCTGCATCACTGGTTTCTTGATCACTAGCCTCTGGAGCATTGCAGCACCTTTCTTCACTTTGATCTAGTTCTTGAATGATGTCACTGTCAGATGATAACTGTAAAGGTAACGTATTATCGCATTTACTATCAAGTTTTCTAGTATCACTATAATTTTCTTCCAGGAAAACAAGGTCTCTTTTTATTTCAACATTATTTTTGTGTGGGAAATATACTCGGTATCCTTTTGTTGTCTCCCCATATCCAACCATCAACCCTCTTTCTCCCTTTGGGTCCCACTTCCTTCTCTTTTCTTTCGGTATGTGGGCAATAACAGACGTTCCAAATATTTTTAGGTTATTTATATCATATGTTCTGTTAAACCATAATTCATAGGGAGTTTTTCCTTCAATACTACTTTTTCCTGTTCTATTTATTACATAAGTTGCAGTGTTGATTGCCTCCGCCCATAATGTTTTTGGTAAATTTTTAGCACACAACATTGTCCTTGCAGCCTCTACTAGTGTCCTATTTTCTCTTTCCGCACTCCCATTTTGTTCTGGAGTATAGGGAACCGTTGTTTGGTGAATTATACCTTTAACATGGAACATTTCCTCCACCTCTTTATTATTAAATTCTGTCCCATTGTCACTTCGGATTATTTTAATGTTATTTCCTGTTTCGTTTTCCGCCTGAGCAATAAAGTTTCTAATACACTTTTTAATTTCTTCTTTATTTTTCACAAAATACACCACTCTATACTTTGAGTAGTCATCCTTAAAGATAACAAAGTATTTTGAGCCTCCAACTGATATTGCTTCCATAGGTCCGCAAGTGTCAATGTGAATTATTTCACAGGTTTTCTTACTAACATTGTCACTAAGAGGAAAGGGCAATCGGTGTATCTTGCCCTTCAAGCAACTCTCACACTTGTTATTACCGAGCACTTGAGATTCCTTTACTTCAACTTTGTTTTTCTTCAGTACATCCTGCACAAGCTTCATGTTCTGATGCACTAATCTTTCATGCCATGTAAGTAAGTCTCCATTTGCGACTTCTGCAGTGTTCACAAAGCAATCAGTATAAATTCGACAGTCCAATACATACATATTGCCACTTCGCTTAGCAACTGCCACTACTTGTTTCCATCTATATATATAAAAGCGAAAGGTCACTGACTGACTGACTCACTCATCACAAAATCTCAGAAACCGCTGAACGTATTGAGATGAAATTTGGCAGGGTAGTAGTTTATAGTTAGAAGGGATCCGCTAAGAACGGATTTTTTTATATTCCACCCCTAAGGGGGTCTAATAGGGGTTCAAAGTTTGTATGAAAGTCCGTCAATTGTAAACCAGGTGTTATGAAAATTGGTGTTTAGAATTATGAAAAAAAATAATGAAAAACCTGTATCAAAGTTTTTTAAAAAATCATCCCTAAATGGGTAAAATAGGGGTTGAAAAGTTATAAAAAAAGTTTGTCTCTTTGTACACGCTTATCTCCGGATCGGCTGAACGGATTTTAATGGAACTTTTACTGAGAGATTCGGAAGGTTTTGAAGCAACATATAGGCTACTTTTTATCCAGAAATTCCAGCGGGATCAGGATTTACGCGGGAAAAACTCTTATGCGCCAAATCGCGGGCTTATATTTTTATGGGACTTTCACTGGGAGATAGAGGAGATTGTTAACCAACATACTTATAGGCTACTTTTTATCCCGCAATTCCCGCGGGATCAGGATACACGCGGGAAAAACACCTTCGCGCCAAGTCGCGGGCTTAGATTTTTTTTATTTATGGGACTATTACTGGGAGATAAAGGAGGTTATGGAGCAACATATATTTTTATCCCAGAATTCCCGCGGGATCGACGTTCACGCGGGAAAAGCTCCTATTCGCGAATGAACTCGCGAGCTCAAATGGGGCTTTTACTGGGAGGTAGTGGAAGTTGTGGAATGTTATATATAAGCCACTATTTATCCTAGAATTCTCGCGGGATCGGGATTCACGCAGGAAAAACTTTGTGACATACTGAGTTCCACGCGGGCGGAGCCGCGGGCGGAAAGCTAGTTTATTATAAAACTCACAGTTATTTTCTTTTGTTATCAAAACATAACCCTTACTGGTGACACGATTGACAGATAATAGGTTCATCTTAAGTTCTGGTACATAGAGGACATTGTCTATGGTTGTATGAGTCCATTTCTTCCCATTCCAAACTTCCAGTACCACCTGGCCACATCCTTCAACATTAATTTGAGTTCCATTTCCTACTGTGACTAATTTGTTGGTAACTTTGGAATATGTAGAATAAAGTTTCTGATCACAACACATATGTTCACTCGCACCTGAGTCTACTAACCATTGAGTTTTGTGAAAGTTATCACTGTTAGCAGTCTCAACAATAAATGCATTGCTTTCCTTGCTTTTCTTATAGCGACATTGATTCTTGAAGTGTCCAACTTTATTGCAATAAAAACATCTTTGTTCAGGTCGACCGTCTTTGAAGTTATGATTATTGTTTGAACTTGCATTTATATTGAATCTACACTCACTCTGAACATGTCCCTTTCTATTACATTTAAAACACTTCACCAATTTCTTATTGAAGTTTTTCTTAGCAACGAATGCAGCAGATGATGACGAACTTTCACCACTGTTTCTCTCTTTCAATCTTTCTTCTTCTATCAATAACCTGGCCACTAGGTTATCATAAGTCTGCTTATCGTCCGGCGCCGATTCCCAGGCAGACACGAAGTGTTTATATTGTTCCGGTAACGACATTAACACCTTTGTTATGACTAACTTGTCAGATATTGTTTCGCCTAGTTGCTTTAATTGATTTTGCATTTCTTGTACTCTTGATAAAAATGCAGACATCTCCGAACCTTCTTCATACTTAAACTGGAAGAATCGTTGTTGAACAATGTGAATGCTCGTTTCCGATTTTTGTTCATAAATGCTTAACAATTTTCGCCACATCTGAGCCGACGTTTCACATGATATAATATGTACCATCACATCTTCAGATATCCTTGTAACGAGCAATGTCTGAGCTTTAGCATCTTGAGTTTCCCATCGCGCACGTTCGGTAGCATTTTCTGGTTTAGTGATTGTACCATTTACTATGCCGTACAAGCCTTGGCCGCGCAGTAAAACCGTTGTTTGGAATTTCCATATGTTAAAATTTCTGGAACCTTCCAATCTTATTGCCCCTTGTCCGTTCAGTACAGAATCCATTGTATTTTCTGACTTTTCTGTGTCCTGCCTTGTTCAAACCAAGAACAAGTAATTTTCTTCCCGGTAAAATTGTAACCTCAACGCACACGCGCTCGCCTTTTGTTTTACGCGTCGCGTCGATATTGATTTTACCAGTAATCACTTTCCGTCTTGCGTATACGTTTATTTCAGTTTGATTACGAGACTGGGCCCATAACCTGATGGATATTATTAAAGATACACGCAATATTTGAACTGTTGAAACGTATTTAATTACAACAACGGACATTTACAGAGCACATCGTATGATATCGACGCCATTACAGAAAGTATAAAAGTGTGAAAGAGAAACACATACATTACACATGTTTTGTCTCATTTTGCATTGTCTATTTCCCTTCTTCTTACAGGGAGGATGACTTTTACACCCCGAAAATAAATAAATAATACTAATACATAAGCAGCAGCAAATCGAGGCCACTCGGTTAGTTCCGCTACAGCACATAGATGTCGCCGCTACGCATCTTTTTCTATGGCTTTAGTTACCTTACAGCATTGATACTGTACGGCATAATTCCTTTATAAGCGAAGATATTTTCAATAACATATAACATGTTCCCTCTATTGAGACCATATTGAAATTTTCAAATCCCTTCGTAGACTCATTCAATAGATACACGATTAATAAGTGAATGATTCTTGTCATATAAAACTAGATATAAATGTTTTATGCATTCCTATATTTTATGCCCTAATCGATATTACATAGGACAAAAACGAAAGATTATTTTGTTAGTTCTACTGTCATAAGCCTAGCTTAGTATGCAGTCTTTGATCTGAGAAACCTTCATAATAAAAAAAAAATTATGTAGGCAGGTTTGCCATTAATATTTGTGTACAAACTTTATCGACAAAAGTCTACATATT
Source organism: Hesperia comma (assembly GCA_905404135.1). Taxonomy (NCBI): domain Eukaryota; kingdom Metazoa; phylum Arthropoda; class Insecta; order Lepidoptera; family Hesperiidae; genus Hesperia; species Hesperia comma. The sequence goes on along the minus strand of FR990021.1, from coordinate 3,207,046 downwards.
ATACTCAAGTGACAGCTAAAATGCTTTTCGTGTAACATGCTAAGTAAGATGTTTACGCTTTGAGACACAATAGACCTAGAAAATAAAAAGCAAATTAGAAAGTAAGTCTTACAGATTTTACAAGGAAATAGATGGTTATTCTTATAGCCATATTGATAAATTCCTTGAAAAGGTGACTATTCACTGATTATATGAATCACGATGACTTGTGATTTTTTAGACAGGCGTAACCAATTTTATAAATCAAACAGTAAATTACAAGGAAATTAACCTTGAAATAGTTGTTCTAAAATAAACGTTAAGCAATATGACATAAGAATGAAACTAGAAAAACGGATTTAAGGTTCCTTGACTGTCCCTGAAATATTTTGTTGTTAACAGTCTTAGGCGCTTGCCACAGTTCCTAATCGATTAAGTTTTCAAATCCTCTTGGGGTGTATTGATCTAGAGTTGAATAAACACTGGCTTTTCGGATTTCAAATCCGGGAATACTTCATTATTAAGGCGTATGGACGTTGACCTGGTCTGAGTGTAAATCTACGAGTACCTATTTTTTATGATGTTCATGGCACGTACGATACGGGGAATTCTACTGAGGAGCTAAGTATATGAAGCGTTGTTAAACAAATCTTACATGAAAGTTATTCAACAGAGTTATTTGTGTTCATAGAAGTATAGGGTTCGACAGTCGTAGGCAGTTAAGCAGGGAGCCCCGTCCAAAAACCAGAATGGTTCAATGGTTAAAGAGATCCGTTTAACTGTGAGTTAAACTGATCAACTAAATATAGTGGAAATGAATGGTATAATTAAGCAGTAAATGACAATTATGTAAATATTTTCACTATTATTCGACTGATACTGACCTTCGTTTGAACTACGTAGAGGTAGAATAAGCTAAGATAATTTTTTTACAATTTTAGCTACATACACTAAAGGACTCTTGGTGGCTAAAGAGTGTTAAGGAAAAAAGTAGATGTTTGTGTTTTCTGGCTAGACTGTACCTAATCTGTAAAAATTGATTGCGGGATCAGGTATCTAAAAAATAAATGATATTTTAAAATGGTAAAAAGCAAGTAAAATAACTATGAATTATTAAAATTATTGCTGTGAAAATACGCATCGCTTGAACACACATCTCTCATAAGTGGATCACAAACCTCGATAATCAAATTACGCTTCTTCAAACCGTCATAATTCAAAGTATTCAGTGCAACAGTGACACAAAGCAGCAATTTGTGAGTTGTTGCTGCAAATAATTTATTATGAGTTCCGTAAAAAGTTCTGTCATTTTAACGTTTATTGTTACTTCCATTATATGTTTTAAGTATGGTAAGTATTGTTACATTTTATAATCATATTGACATTGATTTTATTTAAAAATATATAAAAATTTGTAAATCATTTTAAATCTGAATAATATTTAACAAATAATAACAAAGACAGCTTAGTAATGACGTGTGAGATTATGTTGTGAGCGTTCAAGTCAAAGTTTATCGTATTAGATCTTTTTTTATTTTGTACAGTCCCGCATAACATTTCGTGAACACACATTTTTAAACATAGTTGTGAAATTAATTATGTAATCACCGGCAACAATAAAAATATTACAACAAAAAACAATGTCAAATAGGGGACATAATAAAATTAATCATGTTTATTGAATGTTAATTTTACTCACTCATTATTTCAGTTGCCTATTTACATACTACAAATGAATAATTTTTATCACTTGCATCATGCAGAATATGATTGCATAGAAAATCTGCTAATTGCAGATGCAGCTAACAAACGCCACAAATAAAAATATAATAAAAATCAACAAAAACAGCTCTCTAAATAACGATTTTTCAGATAAAATCGCTAAACTAGAAGAAATTGGTCAAATCATTTAAACTTATTTTAACACTGGGTGCGTACAAAATAGTTTCAAGCAATCACTTAGCGATAACATTAATTTGTTTATTTGTAATAATGAAAATAGAAGAAACACATTATTATTATTATTATTTAATATTATTATTATTTCAAAGCTTTTCTTGTTTATTTTACATATTAAATTAATTCCTTGACTTGTAGAGGACAACAATAACTAGCTCATTTTGCAAAAAATGTTGTGAAGAAATTTGTATGATCAATTGTGAAAACATAATTAATGTTTTTTCGGATATTTGAGGATATATTTGAAGTCTGAGTGTGCCGTGCATCAGAACCATAGGCCAGTAGGTAGTATAGCAAGGGGAAAGCGGTGGGGACTGTCGGCCCTGGGTGACACCAATTTGAGGGTTTTGCTCAGTTATTTAAACCAATGTCAGCTTCGTAGTAGTAGTAAGGGGAAAGGGGTGCAGAACGCTCCCGTGAAGTGACACCGCCCCAGGTGACCCCCATGCTAGCTACGCCACTGCCAAGGGCCCCCCAATTACTCCATAGTCCAACAGTGGGACATTCATAGGTTTTTATGATGATGCAATCAATAAACTAAACAAGAGAACGTTTCTAACATATAACTTAAAATATTTTCCCTTAATCTTATTATTTCAATGTAGGTAAATAATTATTTATATCGATAAATATGTAATTAAGTTATACTAACTAGCGTTGCGGACAATCCGTAAAAGGTTTTTGCTATGCTTTCATATTGTTAACTTAAATTAATGTTAGAAATAAATAAATAAAATATTATAATTAAACTACACTTAGTCACATTAATAGATATTATTTAGTGAAAGATATCAGCAGCCTCTCGACTGCGAACGAATATCGACATGAAATATTGTAACAGGTAATTGACCAAGTGCTCTAGTTTAAAGTGAATGTAGGCTAAGAAGAGATATGAAACCATACTACTCCGAATTATTGCCAACGCTGAATTGGATTAACGCGTTCGGTTGAACTTGACACATTATGATATATCTATGTTATACAAACTTTTATCTTACTTTTTTAATAATGTGAAGCAGAGAAACCTTTAATTTGTGATGTAAGAGGCTAAATTTATAGAGAATAAAAACTTTTAGTTGCAAGTTGCAAAACAATCACCGTAGCGACATCTATGGTGCAAAAGTGAAAGAGTTTATCGCGTACAGAGATGACAAGAGGTCATAAAAAGTTGCAAAATAAAAATTTACTTTTACTGACCAGTTAAAGACCCCCAAACATTTTTCTCGATTATATAAATTGTTGATTAAATAAATTGATTGTAAGATAAAATAAAACACTTTTAAATCACGCATAAGTGTCCGCCCAGTTCTGGGCATATGAGTACCTAAGTGTCGAGAGTGTTACAAAGCTTACATGGTGCCAACTCCTACCGCTGTTGAGAGAGAGAATCTTACATTTAATTACAGTATTTATGTACAAATCCATATTGTATCTCTTGAATTCATTAATTATTACACAATTTATTATTGCCTGAATTTCATTTTAGTCAACAGCATTCAAATCTTGCTCTGTTTTATTTTATGGAGGGTATTTACACCTTTAAAATTGATTTATAATACATCAACACCATCTAGTATCGCGCGACACAACAGCATTAACGTAACCTTCTGTCCTTTTACTTTTTCAGTATCATCAATTTTCTGCTACGACTGCAACAGTGCATTCGATCCTCGATGCGGACCAAACTTCGACCCCTACAGTCTGGGTGTCATCAACTGCTCCCTGAAGGACCCGCCCGAACACATCGATGCTGTTGAGCCCACGTTCTGCCGTGTCATTAAAATGGAAAGTAAGTCGGAACCAACATTTCTTTGCTATTCTTTTCGTTATTCTACACGGAAATTTTATTATTTATTTATTTATACTTTATTGACCACAATAAACATTACGGTACAAAAGGCCAGCTAAATTTTGTTATTTAAATGTGATAAATGAAACAATGAAAAAAACTTTATTTATTAGGACAAAATAAACTCAAAAGATAAGAACGGCTAAGATCATTTTCAAATTATAAGTCACGTTTTAATCATCGGTACAAAGAAAATATGAAAAATCATAAATTACCTCTGCATAGATTCTTTTGTAGTGAGAGCTTTGAGGACTCATTCCAAACCAAACTATGCGTTAGAGTAAGAAATAAAGTTTCGCCTTCATCGACTTGTTCCGTTACGAATCCACGCAATTCATTTCTGTTGATCTGATGACACCTGACCACGTACTATCAAGCCTGCATTTTTTCAGGTCTTCGAGCAATAAACATACTTTTTAAACAAAATATTTCACTCCAATATTGTAAGCAAGCACCTATTCATAATATTAATTTCTAACTGAATTATTTTCTTTTTTAGTTTATGGCACAGTCCGTGTGGTACGCTCCTGTGGCTACATACAAGAGGAACCCAGCAATCATACCTGCAAGCGAGCGACCGGCGTAGGAGAGGTCTACGTCACTTACTGCAACTGTGATACAGATCTATGTAATGGAGTTTCATCCATTCACTACGAGATGGCGTTGTTACCTATCGCTGCAGCATTCACTGTGTGCTATTTAATGAATACTATAATTTAATTTTAGTTTATTTCACCTGAGAAACTGCTATCTCGGTTACAGAAAATTTCACAATAATTATTGTCAACCTAAAACTGCCCAAAGAATTGTTAGCCTGCTTGTATATTTGTTTGGAGAGTTAGGTAAAGTTAACTGTGCTTATGTATTTGCCGTTTGGTTGATTAAAATATTGTTATGTAGATAAAGAGTATGTGATTTGTCTTCATACAAAAACACACAGTGTGTCAACAGCAAGAGGGATGTATTTTGTATGTTTATGGCAATCGAATGTTGACAAAAACTTCTATGTAGACAATAGGGTAGTAAAGTGGCCTACCCGCATACACCTTGTACAACAATTATTGTTTATGTTCAATATCAATTTTATTATAACCACTTGTATGATGAATAGTTGTAAACTATGTTTGATTATGTGAATTGTCGCCGATATATTTTATTAAAAAATAAATAAATAAAAAAATTAAGATTTTCTTTAAGTTATAATATGCCTTAATTCAAATTTGTAAGGCCGCTATCCCACTGACGTTTTACGAGCGTTTGACGTTTCAGATAGAGGTATGTGTAAGGCCGCTATCCCACTGGCGTTTTACGAGCGTTGGTGTTCGTCCATAGCATCGCCGCTGCGCAGACGTGACGTTAACTTTGAGCTGGGACTGAACGCAACGTTAGTCGTAAGTCGCGTCAACGCGGCGTTAGTTTTGCGTTTTTTTTAGGAACATGTACTGAGCGCGACGTTAACGTAGCGTTAGTCCAAGCGCTACGTACGCTGCGCAGACGTTGGACGAATACCAACGCTCGTAAAACGCCAGTGGGATATTGGCCTTACACATACCTCTATCTGAAACCAAATCTATGTTACCTTTTGAACTTGGGTCTCCGCTTACATTATGGAGAAAATCTGTATGCATGATGCGGTTTGACATTTCGCGTGCTTTTTAAAACATTAAGCCAAGGTAAGGTTACTTTTATATATCCCTTCTGTGCAAGTAACTGACAGATTGGAGGATTGGAATCCCCTAAGTAGCCCTACTTTCAAATAATAGCTAATTATGTCATAATTAGTGCTATGGCTTCCACCAATTAATAACTCTCTTCAGGAGCCTTATTATGAACTCTTAATTCCAGACAGTTAGTTCCTTACAGGTAATAAGGCACTACACGTTGTGAACGTGAACTATCTGGAATTAAGAGTTCATAATAAGGCCCCGGGACACACTCCCGCATCATAACTGAGGAGTAACTACCGTGCTTCTATGCGGATTTTTTTAAATTCCGTCCGTTACGAAATTCGTTAATCAAAATATTCTAAAATTATTTATGGGAACAAGGATTTTTGATGACCCCATAGCCTAGTTGGGAGTAGCCCTGTCCGCGTAGCTGAAAACCCGGGTTCGATTTCGGTCAGGACAGATATTTATGTGACTGATGAATCTGTTTCGGGATCATGAATGTTAGTGATGTGATATTTGTGGTGTTCATGACACCCGTAATACGGGGAAGCTTCTTGCGGAAATACGATTCTCTTATCAATAAAGGTATAGTTACACTGTGCTCAATATGGAATTTGTTTTAATTGCATCCCACACACATGCTAGCTTTCCTCCCCTGTGATTAAGATTGCAGATTAACGGTTAGAATTTAAAATGTCGTAAGTAGGTAAATGTTGCTTGCAAGCTGAATTGAACTGTGAGCACATGTAATATTTTTGTTTTTAGCGTGCAGTGTCAATTCCATATTCTCGGCAACTTAGCTTCACAGCTATAATTTCTATTTCTATCTTTGTGTACATGCACTGACCTGGATTGGCTCCATCGCGGAACACCTTGGGCTGGTTCCGGTACGCGAGGAAGTACTCGATGTGCGCCATCTCGTGGTGAGCGGTGATAAGGTCCTTCATGTCTGGATGCGTGCACATCTTGATACTGAAATACAAAATGGAAACATTCACATAAATAATATAAATGTCAAAATGCATCGAAAAAATAAAATAGTGTTTACATTTTTTTAACAGTATTTGTGCTGGAAATTTAAAGAGACGTCTACTTTATTTTCGATTTCGTTAGTAGATAGGTCATTACAAATGATCTCCAGTATAATTATGTCATTAGTTTAGTGATAGCCTAGTGGTTAAGAATTCGGCCTCCTATTCGGATGGTCCGGGTTCGAATCCCAGGATATGCACTTCTGACTTTTCGGAGTTATTTGCGTTTTAAGCATTAAAATGTCAATTGCTACGAACGGTGAAGGAAAACATCGTGAGAAAGCCTGTCAGGTATGCAGAGAGTTCACAACACTCAAAGGTGTGTGAAGTCCGTCAATCCGCACTTGGACAACGTGGTGGATGGCCTTAACCTTCTTATTCTGAGAAGAGACCTTTGCTCAATAGTGGGCCATGATGGGTTGAGATGATTTTCAACACTGGTTTTGATCATCTTACACGAGGGCTGGTCTAGTCTGAGGTAAATGTAGTAGAAACTTACCGATAGTCATGTTTATTACAAAAGTCCCAAGCAGACGGCTGGCAGTGGACATGCCTATCTCCTGGCTGCTCGAACACGCTGAGCGCCCAGAAGTCAGGCGGCATTGCCGACATGTTCAGCGATACGAAGAACTCTTCGGCCAGTTGGAACATCGTGAGCGGAGTGTAGCCCTGGAAAGAGAGAGCGAGAAAGTCAGTACGGACTTTGGTCAATAGTTGTCAAACGAGCAGATGAATCTGGTGATGGTAGGTGGTCAATAATGTCATTCTACGTCATACCGCATAATAGGACATTAGTTACATTAAATGTTACCAGTCCTTTATCGGCAAAGAAGGAAATTTAGCATTCGCTTATGAACCGATTAGGTAACTTTTTTATCTGAGTGTGGACAGACTGTGGACATAGTGTCATCAGATCTGATGATGGTCAGTGTTCATTGTTATCCATGCACTTAATACCGAAGGAATCGCCGACACGTTGCCAGATACTTATACAGAAAATTGAAGACCTAATTATTATTAGTGTTCTGCCAATCCAATCAAAACACAAAAACTCAACGGTCAGTTTTAGAAGAATAATTATATTTACTAATCTAGGCACTCAAAAATGTTACTGCTATTTACCTAGTAGGTATTTGAAAAAGTGTTATAAATTGAGAGTAACAAACAAGCAAAGGGATAATAAACAGCCACCTACCCACAAAAGTTCAAAATATTTTTTAAAAGCATCGTAAAATAGATACTTAGAACCGAGACCTCAAATAGCACAGACCTGTCGAACCATCTCCGGGGTGACATCGACCAGCGTCTTCCCGGGGTACGGCAGCGTGACGGGCACGATCCCGGACCAGCTCTGTCCCCACATGTCGCCCAGGATGTGGGCCGGGATGGGCGCGGAGCGGGAGATTCGCTCGGGGCCGTACGCCTCGCGGAGCCGGCGGCGGACGTACGCGTGCAGGAGGTCGTAGATTGGTTTTACCTGGAATCGATTGAACTCGATTTAGTAACGATTAATCGGAAAAAAATCTGATTTTTAATCTTAAATTCAAATTGATACGATTAGGGATAATAACCGTTAATTTGAAGCCAACTTCTGTGGATCTCTTGTGATCTTATATTTGGCGACGTTTTCTCAATAACATCGATAAACTTACAAATAATACTCGTAATAGGATTTTTCATGAAAGTGAGCTAATAGATTCCTAATTATTTCTGGGTACCTACGCTAAATTGAATCATTTTAGGTACTAACTACCTGAATTAATACAATAAATCGGGTAAACAATTACCTCCTCCCATACTTCATCAACTTCTTGCCGCATATTGAGAGTCTCGTACGGGAACATCCAGTAAGCCGAAGCATCAGTAAAATCTGGAAATTGATAAAATAAACATAGTTACTTTAAACAAATAATTTATCTTCTCTCGTAGTAATTGCTCACCAACTACAAAACGAATAATTGCTAACATGAACAAACAGGCGCTACTAAGATCAAGTCCAGTGTACATAGAGACTTTAACCACATAAACATAACATTATACTATTAATGGCCCACGCCAGGACAGTCTCTTCTAGTAACTCAATATGTTCCACCACGCTGCGCCACTACGGATATGTGGAGGAGTGCGTAGCCAACCCTACAATCGAAAGCTTTTATCCTATCCGAAGTCGTCACGACTGTTATATAACGATAAAAAACGAAACCAAAGCACTTTCGTCCTTTCGAAGTACGGAAAACGTTTAAGAAAATTTTCCATTACCGGTCACCCGTCTATCTACCACTCAGTAAATCGCTCAGATTCACAAACTACCCTCAATAAGTAAGTTATCAAATTAATTACAGACAGCCAAATTAAGAAGCAAAATGATACTAACAACAGCAAACCGTATACTTACTATTAAGTCTAGCACCCTGGTTGGTAAGATCCACAAGCTGCTCATACAGATCTCTGAGCCGTCTGCCAGTGTTCCGTCTCCATTCAGTCCACACATGGGTCAGCTCGTCCCAGTCCCGCGAGTGCGACATGATGAACTGCAGGTCTGGTTGTAGGTGCAGGCCGCACTTGAACGGCTCGTTGTACGCGCAGATCTCTGCGCTGTTGTATACTGCCAGCATGTCGTTGATGATGCGGTTGTACTGGAATATGGTAATTGTTTTTAGTTTCGAAGATGATAAAATGATGATGGAATATCAGTATCTGCTAGTACGTTCATTACGTTGGCATATTTCAAAGCATAAACCATTACACTGATCACATTTTCAAATGTGAACATTTCCTAACTATGAAACTGAAAATAAATTTCTGGATCATTCTAATATTGATCACTTACCATCAGCTCACCCAATGATAATTAAGGCGAGTATAAAAACTATCTTACTTACTAAGTATTAGGGATAACGTATCTACGCTACCAAAGAAAAACTAATTGTATTTTTAATGGTTTTAACGAATTAATTCAAAAACTTCTGGACGATTTAAAATTCTTTCTTCCTTATCTCTAAGTGGGTAACATTGGCTATATTTATTATTATTTTCATCCATGCACAGCCGAGGTGGCTACTTAGTAACTCCAACAAAACTCACCCTGTCCAACTGATCGGGCGGCAAGGCAGCAGGCCCGATGGTGGAGAGCATCTTCAGCTGCCGGAACGTGTGGATGTCTCTGATTACGCCGCGCGGCACCTGCTGCGCTGTCTCCCATAGCCCCCGTTGGAAGAGTGTGTAGCGTTGTTGGGCGTCCAACTGGAATAGGGAATTAATGATGTTCAGATTTTCAGTCGTCATGATTTGTCGAAAAGGATCTGAGAGACTAGATGGTAATGCAATGCCAAAAAAGAGAACTCATTTCTGAAATATCAGAGACAGTGGTGCATAGCACCGCGCCATATTCTGAGTGAGACCCCTTTCATCATGTTGGGAGATCCGCAAGTGCAACGCCAAAAAATAGTATATTTTGTTTACGCATTTTTTAAAGCATTGTTGTGGACCATCTTGATAGAATAAATTACATTTCTTCTTTTTCTTCTTTATTTTACACCTTTTTCGGCAACATTTTAAAAACTTCAATTCCTCTGCGCAATTCCCGACACATTTTTGGAGAGCAATGTCACGCCATCTAGCTGTGGACCTCAATGTCAACCATTCTGTTTTCATTCATAGCAAATGCGTAGTGTACGTGTTAATTGTTTAGTGGACCATTTAGCCAGTCCCTACATGGCTAGCCGAGGTAAAGGTAACATGACACGGACGCATTAAAATATATTAAGATGATAGAAATCGGTAAAGGAGACTAGACCCTGGAATGATGGGACCTTGGTACATTGCAAACAAAATATGCAAAACTTAACTGGTACAGACCATTGTAGTACTATGTAGGGGAGCCAGGGGCATGTATTAACGGGGGTAAGTATTAACAAGCTCATAGATGCAAAACTATTAATGAGTGTGATCTGTGTCCGCGATGCGACGACAAGAACAACGTCCCGATCACGTTGCGACCTGTCAGGTGTCGCCCGGACACCGCGTTTAAAAGTTCTGTGACATGAGTGAATTTTAGCAGTTAAACGATCTTTTTTACACTAAAACTTTTTTGATTTATAGTAAATGTAATACATGTAACTCATACAGATTATAGTGAATTGATGGTAATTTATCTAGCTATAATATCGCGTTTATTCTATTTAATTATCTTTTGTCGTTCTAAACATACAATGTTTTATTTAAAAGCTTTATGCTTGGGGCAAGTATTAACAAAATGTCAGGGGTAAGTTTTAACATGTTAATACTTGCCCCTGAAGATGTAGAAAGATGTTTTACAAAATTTATTTCTTTATTTCAGAATGAGAAATTACAGGCATGGCATGTGGTGAATCGTATTCATCAAATACTTCAGGAGTTGATTGGTTTGAATGCACGTCATGCAAAAAATGGGCGCATGGAAAATGTATCAAAGGGAACCCATACAGTTTTGTATGCCTAAACTGCAACTCTGACGATGATTATGATGAATAAAGGGTGCTTTTTTATTAAGTTTGATAGATGTCAAGCAAAAGATATTAATTTTTGTATCTATGATTGTATTTTGTTTACTTTTATTAACGTTAACGATGAATGAATGAATCTGTTATTATTTTTTGCATATTTGTTGTATAATTTTAAAGGCTTATATCGTATGGGTAGAGCGTTGAAACTTTCTTCTATAAGTTTAATGTGTAATACAGACTGATTAAAGAAGTGTTGATAAAAAAATAACCTAATGTTGTATCAAGCTTTAAGTATTAAGCGGCATTGAGTGAAAAAGAGATAGTTTTATTAATTCTATTAATAAATAATATAAGCTAAGCTACAACCCACTAATGGCCCACTACTGAGCACGGGTCTCTCCTCATTACTGAGGAGGCCTAGAGCATACTCCACCACGCTGCTCCAATGCGGGTTGGTGGAGGGGTTAGTGGCCAACCCAGTGTCGAAAGTTTTCAAGCCGCCCGAAGGCCTCCGACATGGCTTAACGACTGCTATCAATCGATAACAACCGGGACCGACGGCTTTACGTGCCCTCCGAAGCACGGAAGCGCTCAAGAAATTTAGCCACTAGCGGTCACCCATCCGAGTACCGACCGCGCCCGCTGTTGCTTAACTTTGTCGATCGCTTAGGATCGACGCAAGCCGCCGGGCTATGAGCGCTTCAAGAAATAATATGCTTTACAAAAATTTATTAATATTTACTTAGTGTATAAGATTGTAATAATGGTGAAAATCAAGCAATATATTTCCGTTAATATGTGCCCCAGAGTAGTTAATACTTGCCCCAATGACGGGGTAAGTATTAACAACCGACTTTTTTAAAAAAAACCGCTCTACAGCAAAAACTAATACGAATTGTAGATTATTTTTATTACTATGTCAAAAAGAGATAGTTAGTATATGTTGATAGTAAATCCTGTCTCCATAAATTAATTAAGTTCAGAATTACAGCAAAAATAAAAAAAATTGTTAGTACATGCCCCTGGCTCCCCTACTAAAATACAGTATCTACTTTTATGATGACAGACATATACTTTTATGTCAAAAACAAGTTAAGAAATCGTTGAGCCTGGTACAAGTTTCTATGAAAAATATTTGAATAAAAAATTTAAATCCATCCCGAAAATAGACATAAGTATGTGGATTGAGTTATATGTCTATACTAGTAAACCCGCCCTCGCTTCGCTTCGGGTAACCAGTCCCTTCAAAAATCTCTATAAATTTTAACAAATAATTTTATTCCGATGTCTAAGCTATATTACTGCAAAGTTTCATGAAAATCCGTTCAGTAGTTTTTGCGTGAAAGAGCAACAAACCCACACACACACTCACTCACTCACTCACATACATCCTTACAAACTTCACATTTATAATATTAGTAGGATAGTAGGATAAGGCATTGAGATACTATGTACTGATAAGGTAGATACGTAATGAGCGATATTTTCAAGAAAAATAATCACAAAATGTGTAACTCTTGCCATTTCATACTTCTTGATTTATTCATAACAATGAAAATGAACACTTTTTATACGAATATAAACTAATAATTAAGTCTGAGTCAGTATTCTTCGCTATAGCGTGATATAATGGATGACAATGATTTGTCACGAGACGTGAGTCATGGGATAGATGACTCGCGATGGTAATTATATATCATGGAACAGACGAAGAACTGCGCGTTTTTGGGTTGTCATAACAGGTATTCAAGAGTAGGATCCATCCCGGTGTTACAGTGTTGTCTATTAAGAAGCTACATCTACTTTAGTACAATATTTAGTACAAGTAATAGGAATATTGTACATGAAGTAAGTAGCCTATTTGACTAAACAGTGCAAATTATGGAAAAAAATGTTTAATAACTGAGAGTTTTTGAGACACATTGAAAAACACATCTCTAATTTTGTAAAAGAGGATACTTAAAATTGCTAGGTCAGTTACGAATTAAACCGCGCTGCCAATACAATTCAATGAAAACTCTAAAAGGAATAAATATACACATCTCTACGGAATGCCGGGAATACAAAGGTTGCAGATGAATGGCGTGCAAAATTACTAAAGTATAAAGACAGAACACTTCATTCGGTTTATAATATAGTTATGGTATAAGTCTCTTATTTAATAATAATTGTCTTGTAAGTAACACTGTTGTTACACAGCAATTAATTCGGCCGAGCTTAACTTATGTGGAACTTTATTCATTACCACGACCTTACAAGATAATCGCAGAAAATCCACACAATTGTTTTAACACGGCCAAGTTCAAAATAACTATTTCATTAAAATGACGCTTGCTTTTAATTGTTATTTAACTGGTTCTTTGCTGGGTTTGGACACGCTATTTGTTCGGTTTGATATCCGTTACATTGTTTCTTGTTTGTTATATTGTTTATCGTAACTTTTGCGTCATGATGAAATCTTTAAGGATAGGTACAGCCTTTTCATCCATGGCTAGTCCAAGCCAATCTTCTCTGCTCCCCTGCGACAATTTAATATCACATGACTCGTCTTTAACTTTATCGAGTTACTTTAATTAAAATGAATATAACATTATGAGAAATTATATACATCGATAATAAAAGAAAAATGCATTTATCATTCTTATAATGGGTATTGAATCAAAACGATCATTTATAGTTATTCACAAATGACTTTGTGTGTGATAAGTATTTGCATGCCGGCCAATGAATTACAATAGCGAATATAAATAATAAATAATTAATACGATTTAATATCAGTTATGAATCCTGGGACCGGTTTTTATTCTCACGGTACTGGCGTACTTGAATCTCGGAGTACCTACATACGTCAGTTAACTACAAATTAATGTTATTTTGCCTCATTTACCCGTGGTTTCTTAGTCATCGTGTTATAGTTTTTGCTTCCTGTAACTTGTTACATTGTTACAGACACTTGTTAATTTAAAATAACGTTTCGATATTGCTTGTCTGGTAATCGAACCTTCCTCACCACCCTAAAAAAATAGCCAAAAATGAGAGGCTGAAGGAGAGATTGAAGCTGAAATATCCCGGCTTAATTTTGTTATGCTACAATAGGGATAGATAATGTTCTGTAGGAACCTACATTTTCCTCCGAAAATCTTTAAAAATATCTAAAGAGGTTTCGTTGAGCTGAGATATATTATTTAGTTTAGCTGGTGTCAATGACCTCACATTTATAATGCCAGCCAGCATATTACCATCATAGAGCGAGATTTTTCACATGGATTCTAGCAATCTTCGGGAAACTGCAAGGAAAAAACTTATTCTTGAAAATATAGAAACCTGGACTACGCATCTCACTAAATTAACATCCAAAGAATGCCTTTGAAGCATAGAAGTTTTTAATACATTTTGCGTCTAACGCTCATCCAACCAATTACCAATCGCGCCGAAAGTTCTTTTACCGTTCGATTCCTTCACACAAGCCATCTCGCTACGTGCTCTGCCAAGTTTCCTCAGCATACTACCAACTTCATCATTAAAAACAATGAATCGTTAATGATTCCCGTAAGCAATCACCAGCGGAGGTAGTTGGCAGCCCATAAGCTTCTATTACTTAACATACGTAACTCTCAATGCCACGCAATGAGACGAAGACTGTCGGTTCACACGGCACAGCCATTGTAGCGAGGACGTTCTCACACGCGACAACATTTCGCAATTATACCGTGACGTGTGCGACGCTACGGTAGCTGGTGTCAGGGAAGATAGCAGAAGTTTGAAGGAATTAATGGGCTAAGTATCTTTCCAATTTCATGAAATTAAGGTAGTACACGAGTATGCAGCAGGAACCTCTCGCTGGTGCCAAGGATCTTTTAACTAAAAAGTTCTTGACTGCCCCACCCTGAAAACTATTACCGACACAGAAAAAGCCTCCATTTAGGCTATAGGACGGTTAAACCAGTTACTAGCTGGTTAGTTTGTTAGTTCTGCTAGTTGTTGTAAGTAATATTCCAGTTAGTGATCGATAAAAGTCTTGTTCTAATTCAGTCACGGATGGTTTTTGCTACCCTTGAGTAGTGAGGAATGATAGCAGAAGTCTGAAAGAATTGATGTGCTAAGAATCTTTCCTGAACAGTTCAAGAAACTGCTGACTCGATCTCCGCGCAATCCATAAATGTCCACTGGGCTCCGTTATCGTCTCACAGCATGAAGGGTACAGGCAAAAGTTCCCCACGCTGCAGTGGTGACTAGCAGATGAGCGCACCTTCGGTGCAACAAAATCGCAACAGCACATTTTGTAATTTTACAGGAGAGGACTTTTAAGATTTTTTTCGCGTTTATTTCCTCATAACTGGATTACTATCTGTAGTAGGTTAAAAATATTTATACTATTAATGGTTTATATTTATACATATTGCAACAGTTTCACGTAAAATGCTTTTTTAAATTATTAAAGAAATACTAATAAAAGGCTTAACAAAAAAATGTGTCCTGAATTGTGACTTTGTTGCACCAGGATTTAGGTATTTAGTTTACAGACCTATGTAGATGCGTCTTTATTGCTCCAATTAGTGAGAATAAAGATGGTCATAAATACATTTTGTGTGTTTGTAGCTCCAACATACGTTAAACATTCGCGGGAGCGGAGGCACTACTGGCCGTTAAGACTTTGTTGAACCATAATTCAGGGAAAAATCACCAAGAACCACAAAGGCACTTGCGCTATCTAGTAGGATTTTGATTTATTTCCGCGGGTGTCTTCGTTTCCCCAGACGAAGGCATGGTTAACAGACAATTCGGCATACTTAACTCAATTTTGCAATTTTGGCTACTTGCGACTTTGTTGCACCGAAGGTGCGGGTGATGACTTTGAGAAATAATTGAGAACTTTCAGGTTTACAGGTTTCTTTAAAATGTTTTCCTTTGCCGACGCAAGTGATGATTAAATTCTAATATGCACATGTTTTTTGAAAACTAGTGGGTGCAAATTGTAAACCCACCTCCTCATTTTCGGTAGTCCTACATTCAAAGACATTGGCGAAAAGTAGAGACGGTAACTCCAGTTAATATCGGAAACATAATCAACATAAACAGTGCAATGCAATTTTTAATATAGAGATATTTGCATGAGGTACATCAAGAGGTACATCGCTGAAAAAATCCAGAGCTTCCACATTTTACGTTTATCATGCAAGGTCAACACTCATCAAGGTTAATTAATACTTACAATACATAAGATAAAAATATATTTAATTAAGTATTTTATCAAAAGCAATACAATTTCTACACACCAAATATGTCATTCATAATTCTAAACGAGTTCAAGTGCACACACAACACAGCGCGAATGTGTAAAAATTTTCGAGTACAAATCTTTCAATGAATGGCACAATTCTTTCTTTATCCAACTAATTTACACAAACATTCAGAGTATCAAAGTCAAGTTATTCATGCGAATTTAGGCTTTAGTGCAACGAACTAAAGTTGTACTTGAATAATAAATGAGGTCAAAGGTACGATTTGATGCTTGTGTTAAGGTCAAGATATCGGTAACAATTAGCGTTTCAAGCAAGAATAGATTCATATAACTGTAGCTGTGAATTCTTAGTGTTAAAATAAAAGAATGGCGCTATTAAAATGTGAAAAATAAAACAAAATTAACTACATTAAAATTAAAAGAAAATGGTAACTAGATCAAAATTTGGGAAATAAAGCAATATTAAGGAAAAGATTTAATACCCTGTTCGTATTTATATCGACTGTTTATTATTATAAGGTAGGATTAATAGACTTTGAAAGAACTTTAAATTAAATTAAATATTTTAAATTTAACGAGTGAACTCCGACACGTCATTAAGATTATAGAACGAAGGTCGTTTCGTAGCATCGATCGTTACCCCTAAGTACTTTGAGGCTTAAATTTTCATGCAATTTTCACAGAGATTTCGAATGATACTACAAGACATTTGCTGTTACTTTATACTTTAAATTTTATGCTCTGTAGAAAACTAGCCGATATTTTCTGTAAACAAGCGTTATATTCGCTTCCTCTTCGCCATCGAATTGCCATAACGTTTGGTTTCGGTTCACAACAATGAAACAAATCTGTCATGACGTCAAAGCGGCAGTAGCGGCCATGAGAAGTGGATCACACAAGGTGAAGTCCAAAGTGTACCAGATATCGGCTATTATACTTCTGCATGGTGCAAAAAAGCATTGACAGTAATTTAGGTATAAAAAAATTGTCCGCTCCATATTAACGACCTGATTCTGACGTGACTCAGGGACTTGTTTTTATTTTGCAACGAAAATGTTCATAATAATTTTATGTGAGGGGAATAGTTTGCTAGATAAACCATATACAGTATACTACCATCCTTTATTGCCCTTGTACAGTGACGGCCACGGGGCAACAGTCTGTTGCAACCCTACAAACATGGATTTAACTTTACACTAACTTGACATCTTAGAAATACCTACAATAAATGCAACCCCAGTCAGTTTAGTTCAGTCTCTGCATCTGCAGAGTCAAATATTTGGTAATAAATGATGAAGTACCTACTTGTCTCTATTGTATGTAGGTATTGACAACCTATCGACAGGTAATCAATCGATGTTCAAATCTGGTCCATGGATTATGGGGTTCCCAATCGTTGGAATTAAACAAACTAACAAAGATTTGACAAATAGGTACTTATTCTACAACATTAAACAATAGACTGCTAAATTGTATTTTAAATGCCGAAAAAGACAAAAATATTAGGCAACTAAACAATATAAATAAGAAACCAGACGCTCTAGTTCATATATTTTCCTAATCTTTGTACTACGAGTATACACTTGAGCTAGTAATAAGTATGAATAGTGACTTATCGTAAGCTGACTAATTCTCCTAAAAACTTCGTCCTTACGTGACGCCTGTACCTACAATTGCGTGTTCTTACTGACCGCACGTAATGCATTTAGTGGATTTTATTCAACGCTTTTTAAAGAATCTACTGGCATGAAGATTGTACAAAAACGCTAATACCCTCATACCCATTCACTTTGACGTGAGCGTCGCGGACTACACAAAATAGACATCACTAATAGTACTAATACCCACGACTAGAAAATAAACATTTATCAGTGGCACAAATATCGGATTAGGTCGGGAATCGAACCGGCTACCACGTACCTTCGTTTCACATGCTTAGCTTAGCCACTACCTGAGTCGGAAGAAAAATTAGCGATAAACACGTTTCACGCAACCCGAATAAAGTTGTGTTTTCCATAACATCAACCCATTAATAGACTGCTACTGCTCACGAGACCCGTTCATCATTTAGGAGCATACTCTACCTGCTTCAGTGCCAATTGACGGTTTATTGGTGTTTGTGGCCAACCCAAGTATCGGAAGTTTTCATGCCGCCCACAGGCCTCCGACATGGCTTAACGACTGTTGTCTATCGATAACAACCGGGACTGATGCCTTTACGTGCTCTTCGAAACACGTAAGTGCTCAAGAAATTTGTGCTACTAACGGTCACTCATCCAATTTCCGACCGCGCCCGCAGTTGCTTAACTTTGTTGATCACTTAGCTCGATTCCTTGTATTCCAAACTATTCTAAATCTGAATTTAATAATTCGTTTTCGTAGTTTTTTTTTTGACAATCAATATAATGCAGAATTTGACTTGACCTAGATACTTGGCCTGGTTTCGTTTACTCAACGTCTTCAATAGAAAACCCCAGGTTTTATTAAGTATTCAGTTGTGAATACACCCAGTCAAAAAATCCATTACATTATTTTATCACTTCATTCCGTACCTGCGTTAATTTACTTTTGCACAATATAATTACAAATATGATAAATAGGGATAATTAAAATTGTTACGTGTTTTCTTTAATGTTTCCCTCAAACCCTCAGCCGAAGATCACAAATATCGGATCACAATGAGGGTCGCCGTTTTTGTGCTCACCAGTTGGCGCCACCGGCGAGTAAGGTCCTGCTGTCAAAGCCCGCCCATACATAAACAGTGACAAGTGACATTCAGACAAGTGAGAAGTGACAGTGCCACAAACTTATCTGACCCGGTGGCCAAAATTGGAACTAATGCAAATGTTAAACTGTTGTCAGACAAAGACAAAGACAGTAGCGCCCTTCTTACCGGGTCAGATAAGTTTGTGGCACTGACAGCCAGACCTAACTCTACGCTAGCGCCTCTAGCGGCGAATTGACACGCTTTTACCCTCATTAACAAGGAGTCGTTTCGTCCAAAAAAATTTATGTAGCCGTGTTACATCTTTTTTCTTTATTCCGATAATTTTATTGCTAATTATGTACCAATCAAATAAAATCGTAACCTTCACCAAATTAAGGATAAGATGAACGCTACCAAAGCAGTCACATAAATCCAATTTAATAACCCTCCAGTGTCTTAACCGACGTAGCAGTAACCAAACACAATGCGAAACCTTGAAGTAATGAATTATCTTATTGTCTAGCGTCTCCAGGCCTTATAGGTCACCAACCTAGCTACCGTCGTTGACAATAAGAACGGTCGAGGCCAATTTCAGTTCGAACGGAACGCCAGGATAAGCCGCTATTTTACCGCCATTTTGTGCGCCATATTGGTCAGCCATTTTGTGTCCTTGCTATTGATAGATGATGTGTGAAGTTACAACAATGAAAGATGAGTTTGAGTTTCGATAAATAGTAGTGTTTTGAAATGGTGTCGTGACAGGAAATACTATAGCGAATTGAATTATGTATGCAATGTTGTTTGTATAAGTACAATAGAATTCTAGGAAGAAAATGTATCATTAGTTGTCTGTCAATTAACTATTACAGTTAAATTAACAATGAATTCAATCATTTGATAAAAAAGTGGACTCGACATTAATCATTACTTATTCCCTACTAGTAAACCCGCCCTCGCTTCGTTTCGGGGAACCAGTCCCTTAAAAAATCTCTATAAATCTTAATAAATTATGTTATTCCAATGTCTAAGCTATATTACTGCAAAGTTTTATGAACATCCGTTCAGAAGTTTTTGCGTGAAAGAGCAACAAACACACACACATACTCACTCACATCCTTACAAACTTTCGCATTTATACTAATTTATACTAATATAAATTAAACTTTATATCAATTCAATTTACAACAATATTACAACGATCTACAACCAGGCATGACATCAAATACCACCTATAAGTCTAAACACATTACTGCATATTTAAATATTTCCTGAACTATAAATGTAATAAAATATTACTTTAAATCCAATATTTATCACAATGGTGGTCCAATTATTACAAGTCACGTTCCACTAACAATAATCTTAGATATAGAAATAGAAGGCTAAAATTGAATGGGTTAGTCATAACGAAAAACCAGCAAACGACCATACGAGCCCTATAAATAATACGGAAGAGGTAATAGGGCATGTGTTTATGTATAACAACATGAACACAGGGCCCCCTGGTGTTAAGTAATTAGATACATTAGGACAAGAGATAAAAAACTTTACACACCCATAGCCGTAAAGTTTAAGCCGTAGATTTAAGTTTAGGTTAAGTACTGACTTAAGTAATAACATAAGCGCTCATAGATAGCCCGGCGACTTACGAGTAATCTAATCTAAGTAATCGACAAAGTTAAGCAACAGCGGGCGCGGTCGGTAGTTGGATGGGTGACCGCTAGTGGCAAAATCACAAGCGACAAGAACGGAAACTTAAAGCCATGATTAAAACTTCGTTTCGCGAATAGAGGTCCGGCATGAACAATAAAAATGATCACACAACACAAAATACATCAAAATGGAATGAGTTAGGGTCCGCGCAAACTGACCGCATTAGCCAAAGCGACTGTCGGACGGACCGCGCTTCTAAAAAGAAGCGCCACAGCCGCCGGTGGCTGCAGTCAGTTTGCGGGGACCCTTAACATCCTCGAGAATCATCAAAATCGGTTGAAGAGTTTGATAGGTAGAGACGGGGGACAATATTCTCCTAGACCTTGGATAAAAAACCAACGGTTTACCACTTAACATCAGAAATTCAGCACTATTCTCCTCCCCTGGACAAGTAGCTGGATAAAGAGAGAGAACCGTAGGATCAAAAATAATCATAAACAATTTTAAAGGACACTGTAGGTCAAATCCTAACCTTGCTGAGGCGCACTTTAACACGAACCTAAATAATAGTAAAACGAAACAATTTATAAATGGGATTAAGTTTTTGTGATATTTTTTTATCAAATTCTTAGTGAGTCCGCAATCAAGATTATTTGTTATTGTCAATCAAGATAAATTGAGTGGTATTTAAAGTCTAATTACAATTAGATTTTTAGCACTATACGTTTTTTTTGTAGTATGATTTTATATAATTTTTAAATTATATTTTTTATTGGCATCATGATGATGATAAGAGGCCCCATCGAACCAACCTAAGTCAATCTTCCTCGTGCTGCACTTTGCTGAATAAAAAGACTATACCTACAACAGGCAATAAACGCTGGTCCTACTTTGCAGGCTTTGCAGGCAAGGCAGCAACATTACATTCAACAAAATAAAAGCGAAGACTGTAAAGGTCTCTGTATAAAGTGTACATGCCTATTTCTTTAACAAAAACACAAGTACTGTACTGTACATTTCACTAGTGACATACACATACGCTACGTGGTCTATCTCGAGGGAGGGAGGAAGGAGTCTCGAAAAATACCATGCTTGGTCACACAGTCCGGTCCGGACATACTCTAGTCCGGTCAACACTTTTTTTAACTTTCTGTTTGCGGAGCATGCTTCTAAACCGTATTTATGAATCAATTAATAAAGGATGCTCCACGCTTACAACTTAGGGGTTACTGGGGGTCATCAAATTCAAAGGCATTCACTGCTGGAAATCCAACCCCGAACGCTTCAAAGGGCAGCCAGACATGTAACTATTGGTCGTATAATTTAAGAGTATCAAAGTAGCGCATACGATTCTAACATTAATCCAAGAAGGTATGTAATTAATCATGAAAACAATCTGAAGGATAATATAAATCAAAATAGGTTCAACGACCGGTGCAATATGACCAAAGCGATTATCACTTCCTATATTGGAACAACACTCGCAAAAACTATGAATACCTAGTCAATAAGTTACCATCGATCCAAGATCTCCCAATATTGATAACAACGTGGGAAACAAACGCATTACTATTGCGATCGTGATTAAGTCACTTGTTTTTGTAAAAATGACCTCAACTGATACATTTATGACGTACGGACAAATTGGACGGGCTATTATTAGAACTTAGTGGAGTATTTAACTACAGGTGAACTATGGACAGAACTAGCGCCAAGCAGTTTGAATAGGTTTGTTGCTTGAGGTACCATAGTTTATACTCTAGTTACGTAATGTTTTATTCACAAACGAGCAGGCACAGGCCTGATGGTAAGTTATTATCGTCACTCATGGATAATGGAGAAGAAGTGGAAGGAAAGAAAGTTCACTTAAAGAGTCGAAAAAAGACACTTAGCGATATTTTGTCAACCACTTGATTTCTTCACTTGCTAATTTCGTGTACTGTGTGAAAAGTATGGACTCGAACTGAATCATACAGCCCTTTGTATCCCAAAAATAACTCGGATATTTACAATGATCATTTCATTTCCATACAAAAGAATAGTTGAAGAAAGTCCCCATATAACTTGGTGGGAACTAACAACAATACGATCTCTAGATACGGGTAAGTTTCTACGCGTTCGAAATCATGGAGAGATTGTTTGTGATTACTTCGGTGACAGATAATACCTTTCCTTTTACTATTGCTACATACAGGTTAAGGTTGTTGACCCTGGAGCTCTATGTGCCTCAAAATAAAAGAAATGCAAAGGGTCCTAATTTATTTAAACGCTTACACACTCATACAGTCATAACCCCGCACTAAGATTCCGAGTGTCGCGAAAGGCACGTATAACACAAATAACATTAATTACACACAAAACAGTGGGCCTCGGGTTCGATTCCCGGCAGCAGGGTCCGATCGATTGCTTTACTACCATCAAGGGAACGGGGCGTGAAACGGTCGAACACTCAGTGGTTTACACGAAATGTTATATTTATCAATTTTATTCCATAAACAACAAACCTCTAAACTACATAATATAAGTATGTAACAGTAGACTTTGTGGAGTCGAAATTTGGATTTTTTCGAAAAATAAAAAAATAAATAAAACGATGTTTCTTTTAAAACTTTCAAACTAGGTAGGTACAGTATCAATCAGTTCCATAATCGACCTAAGCTATTTTATTCAAAAAAATGGTAGGACCTACCGAATACCGCAAAGCTCAAACTCGGTTAATCTCGTACATGACGCAATTTTTTGAAAAAAAAAAGATTTTTCAACGATACTTCGAGATTTCGTTACTTATCAATTTAAAGGGGAGTTTCAGGGATGTCCTGCAGGTTCTGCCGATTTTTTTCTTTCTTTCAATATAGCGTCTGGTTGTCGTCATATTGAATTTTGATTGCTATCAGTACCATATTGTAATACTCACAAAATCATGTCAAATCAATTGATGATCATCATCAAAATTGACTAACACCATTGGTCTCTACATCGCAACAAAAACACAAAAAATAACTACCGAATCGTTCCACATCCCTTCGTTGCGTAGCGTTGGTGAGTAAAAAAATACTTCTGATTAAAAAAATACCGGGAAGTAAAAAAATCAGGTAATTCAAGTCAGGTGATTGAAGTCATACAGAATCATGTAAAACGCGGATAGAGCGGCATCGCGTGTTGCCACGCAATAAAACATAATCCGACACAATATTCATAATGAACTCACATAAAACTTTAATTTCCAAAATGAATTCTCCGCAGAAAAAACAACAATAAGCCAAACAAAAGAACAAAAACGCTATTCCCATACTCCCGCCCGTTTATATTCCGTAGTTAAGCATTCATACCTACATTGTTTATTTGATAACCATCTGAGTACCGCCGGTTATTACAATAATGTATGAACGGGTAAATAAATAAATAAAATAAAATAAAGTTCACACACTCACTATCCCTATTATGTAGCGAATAAAAATAAATGTTTGTTCAGGTCGGGAATCAAACCCAATGCCCAACGCCTCAATGATAGTGTTACCAGGCTATAAAATATTAAGTGACGAATAATTCGACATTATTGTACTTCGACTCGTATTGTAATATTTTTAACCCCTGACGCAAAAAGAAGGGTGCTATAAATTTGACCTGTCTGTTTGCCTATCTGTGGCATCGTATCTCTCAGAATACTTATTATGGACTGATTTCGATGTGGTTATTTTCATTCCAAATCAAGATTTCCTTGCTGTGGTTTTTAGGTATTTTTGGTAGAAATTGGTCCAGGAGTTCTCAAAGAGTTCTTTTCCAAAATATCGTAAGGCATACTTTGGCATAAAATTAATGTGAATTGTTTGCAATAATTTACGAAGATCTATTTAAGTGTTTGATGAAGACATCAGTGACCTAGAAGATTTTCTTATTCGGGGGGTTGTTTATGTTTATTCTTATTAGCACAAAATGTTACACATCCCATTATGTAATTGGATTATCAAATAATTGCTATTAAAACCAAATTACAACAGTTAAAATAAGTCAAGTGTGAATTGCACTGGGTAAAAAGTAAACTATAAAACATATCCATGAATTACATTCGTTCATTGTGAAATGGTTAAAATCAAGGTAATTAGTAAAGTCTCATTTGAACTCCCTACCTACTGATAAGCAATACTGACTTATTATTTAGCATCTAGTTTACAGCGAATTAGGCCTTACAACAGTGATTTTACGCCACCGCCACCGGAATAGAACCAGAGATTATCCAGTAGGAAGATCACACGGAAATTATTAATATTATAAGACGACGAAATGACGAAATTTTCGAAAATAACTATTAAATCCTATTCCAAGTATTTAACAACTACAGCTTCGACACTACGATCCTGCAATCGCTAATTATCGTCAACAATAACGAAACCGAAACTAAACAAAAACCGTTACATTTAGCGACTTCCTGAGAAACAATAAAAATGCATTAATACTCACGGCGGCATGCTGCGTTGCATCATTCACGTCCGTTTCGAAATTCCATTGAGCCGCGACGTTGTTGGTGCACTCCTTCGACGCCTGTTCATCCGCCCTGATCAGGAACTCCCGAACTTGCTGCAGATTCACTTGCCTAAACCTCTCATCGAGGTGATTATTCACATCCCCATTTATGTTCTGTGTTCCGACGTAACTCGGATCATTTCTCACGAAGTTCGGATCGTTTCTCCTGAAGTTTGGATCACTGTTTATATCGATCCTGTCATCGCGGAGCCCATCGTTGTAAGGCCGTAGGGTTGAACTGGGCGCCCTCCCGTTACCATAGTCCAGATTAGGGTACCCATTGTTACTGATATCTGGACTCAGTCGGTTGCTGAAAGGTGTCGTCGATACGGGGAACACACCAGGCGTAGACGATAGCTGACTTGGTCTTTGAGTACTGAATTGGAAATTACGGTTATTGATGTCAAACTGATTGCCTGGAGCATTGATTGATGGAGTACTGGAGAAGCCGTAGTTACTGTAAGGGTTGCGTTGGGTCGAAACCGGTAGGGGTGGCAAATCAAGTTGCGGCTCGGCGAAGCAGAGCAAGGGGAGGAGTAGCTTGAACCACAGTCCGATAAGTTTTCTCTCTTGAACACAGGCCATGGTTGACCGGTCGTCTGACGGTTTCAATGGCAACCAATGGTGCGTGGTGTTCGGTTGCGCTCGCGATACCAACTGTCGGAGTGGTGCGAGCCGTGTGAATCGGCTCCGTTGTCTTCGAGTTAGGCTAAGGGCCTTGTTGATGTGTTTAGCCAAGGATTCTTGACGAGACCGATGCTGGAATATTGCATGAACGAAACGTTACGCGTTACTGGGCAACACCATGCTAATTCATTACGGTATTGGGGATAACAATATGGCAATGAGTTTTTTTTTCTTATTACGTGTTATATAATACTGTCGTTAGATTCGTGGCTAGAGCAGATATTTATGTGACAGATAAATGTTCTCGGGTCATAATGGTTAGTGATGTTTTTTTGTGCTTTTGTTTTGTGTTTTTGTGTGTCTCTCGTGACTCAGGGTATGAGTAGCGATATGGGTGTGTTAATTTTTTATGACCCTCAGGTGAAAAAATAATATGAATTTTAAGAGAAATAAATAAAGGATAACATTTCCTAACGATAAAAATGCCGATAACTTTAACTAACACAAATTAAAATAATAATACAAATGTAACCCGAGAATAAGGTAACTCTTTTTCTTAAAATTTTTCTATTACACAGCCAGGCTCCAAACCCAAAACCTGAAAGCTGAAGAACAAATTGAAGTCACAAAAAAACATACACACGAATTGAAAACCTCCTCCTTTTTTTGAAGTCGGTTAAAAATTTTTGCAAATATTAAATAGTGAGAAGACAATTGATTCACAGTACAAAAATAAACATAATTATGTGTATCTCAGCGTGATGAATCAACGATTTATATCTCACATCCTTGGAAGCAATTACCGCGAAGTAATGGAGGGTTGGACGTAATTAACCCGTAATGGTTAATCTCAGTTTATAACTTGGATCTTTAAACACAGATAATGGGCTTTTGTTACCTGTATAAAAAATTGTGAAAATCGGCTTAAGTTAAATAAATAAAAAATGTATTCCCTCTTATGATTTCCTTTGCAACTCAGTTAACAATAAAGAACGATTCACGATCTTAACTTAAATACACTAAAACACACCAATTCAAGAACCAACACATAAAAACTATGAACAGAAATGAAAACTCACTGGAAATCGAACCTAGGACCCTTCAAACGGCAGTTCGGCTTAGTAATCTTTGCACCATTCGAATCGTCAAAAAATACGCTTTCCATGGTTTATTAAAATAAAAAAGCGCAGGTACATAAGAATGGTATCCGATCGCTTATCTCTACCACGATGTTGACACAAAAAAAAGGCAGAAGGCATCTACAATCACCCTTTCTATTTGGGATGTGCAAGAGCAGTAATGACCACCTGCCATATGACGGTCTCGTTTGTAGCCTATTAACATACAAAATCTCGTTAAGTGACATTAGAGTTCAGTTACGCAACATGACGTACACCATTTGACAATTAGTGAGAGTCAAACAAGAGCATTTGGAAATGGATTTTACCGTAAAACGCTTAGAAGGTTATGTTGAGTTTTGTAACGTTACAGATGTGTCAATTTGTGTCCAAGAAGGTTAATAGGTACAGTAAGGTAGCTCGTTGGTGTGACGTAGAAAAGACAAAACATATTTTTTCAAGCACCAATGTGTTAATTCTAATTAAATAATGATTTTCAAATACCTATACAATTTCAAATAAATATTACCCTGCAAAACATAGCTACAGTCTAATAAATATCATAGATTTTTTTTTCAAAGTACGACGTATGATTATCGCCATTTAATTTAGATGATTGTCATGTGTTATGATGATCGCAAGATAAAGATAAACTGTTGTTGTGAGGAACATCAAAATACATCCTCGCGCTTTCTGTACACCGCACGAGCAGGTAAATAGCTTTTTTAATTTCGAATTTAGAACATGTCCAAAAGTACATAAAAAATATAATCTCTCTTTCCGGCTCACTCTACGATTGTTTCGACCCACTTCATATCCTTATCACTGCTTTCCATTCGTTATCGCTTTCCTCGTCCACGCCCTAAGTTGCCCTAAGTGTCATGTAATAATACGATATTGTTTCTTAAACACTTACCAACAATTACTTAGTAACTACCTTCGCTTTAGGAAGCCTATGCATGTGTAACCCACAATTTAAAAACAATTGAAGACGGAATTGTAAGGGAACGGTCGAGAGATTGAGCCAACTCAAATACTGGATGGTTTTTATAAAATCGCATAATAATTGAGACCGACGACTTCACGTAGCTTCTAGCACGGAAGGCTCCAAGAAATTTTGCTACTAATTGTCATAACCATTGTGGCTGCACCCTCTGTTGCGTAAAGCAATTGATCACTAAGACATTACTCACAACAATAAACAGGGCTTCCTATCACTAACAGTCCCTACCCAAGGCTAATGTTCTAACACCATGTGCTATCAAGAGAATCTGTTTCCCTGTTTTTCTGTGTCGGTCACAGTCGTCATAGGCGGCAGCGAAAGGAAGGTGTCCTGCCCGTTTGCTACACTAAAACTTAATCCCTTAAAAAATCAACACATGCTGCTGGGCTATGAACGCTTCACGATTTGGTGACATAAAATAACGCTGCTGAAAAAACAAAAGTTATTTATTATATAAAACGCACCAATACCGTTAAAAATAGTTTCTCAATAGTTGTACTTATGCAGTACGTGTTAGAAGATGGAGGAGTAAAAACCATAAGTAGGCGCGATTGTTTACACAGCCATGCATCATACGAACTCACGTTAAATAAGTGGAAAAACATATAAGTTTATAGAGTTGTTACAACTGCAATGCGTAAAATAATTTAAACTTTCATCATCATCATTATCAACGTCATCATGATTGCATTTTATGACTGTACCATTACTAGGCTCGGATCTTCTCTTATAATGTGAGAGTGTACAAGCTATAGTTCACCACACAGTCCAAATGCAGATTGCAAGATTTTGCATACCTTTAGCAAACATATTGTTCTCTACTTCTTAACACACCATTGAAAACTCTCTGGTGCTCCGGTTTCCCCGCAATGTTTTCCTTCGCCGAAGCAAGTCCTTTTACATATTTTTTATCACTCTTAATAAGTTACTGCTTCTATTATGCCTTATTTAATGACAAAGCAAATTTAATCTACGACTAAACATTATATAAATACCTTATATTTTGCTGAAAATGACATCTTATCGTATACAAAAACAATAATTAAAGTAAGATTTCTTAAAGTATCTTTTATATTAGCTATAACCATACTCTCAAATACATAGACTACAGAAAACTAAATAGTGCAGCTCTATATAATTCCACGCGTTGTCTTGACAAGCGATACGCAATTTTCCTATTGTGCTAGTTCTACCGTGGGAATTAGTGATGTACCGATAACACCATGCTTTACCTTATATTATGAAGTACTCCTGCATACTAAATAGGCACAAGTATCAAACACCATAGCATACGGTATTCATATAGCGTCGTCATTGCACAATATACCATTGGGCCTTAACCTAAGATGTATAGAAACATAATTTGATACTAAACAGACTTATAAGGCAATTTTAATGGCGTTCAGATGAAATCACCATTACTGAATGACCTTCCATAATATACGTGTAAAGGTAGTAAGGTAAGTAGGTTACTTTTTAACTGAATTAGGTAGCAAAGAAGCAGGCAGCACCACCTACAGTTATCGCCCATGACAACTATGACTGTCCGAAAACAAGGAAAAACTAGTAGTACTAACTAGCTTCGTTTTAATTCGGTCACAGATGCGTTGCTACCTTTGAGAACTGAACCGGCTCCCCACCTTTCTATCTGGAACACCATTGCTGTTAAAGCAATTATTATGGCAGTAGAAATGGTACTTAATACCACCTAAATACCGTGCTGGGAAGTAGTACTTCCCCGGGTGAGCTGAAAACTCATAACACCAAAATGATCCTAAAATTCCTTTTATAAATAACCGACAAACGAGCAGATAAGGTAACACCTTTTAGAGACAACCATCACAGTCCTCAAGAGTAGCAACACGTTTGTGACCGAATTAGAACAACACTTTACTTAACAAAGGTGGAAAGCTGTTATTAGTGTGAAATTCCATTCAAACGAATTTTATATCGAACGCGAACGGAATATAGGACGGTCACAGTTATCATGGGCGGCAGCGGAAGGGCGATGCTCGTTCTACCTTAATTCCATAAAAAGTCACCGTCACCGTCGCCCATGGATATAGTTCAATATCACCAATGATTGAAGAAAAAAAAGAAATAAAGATATATTTGTTGACAGTTTCGACAATAGTTCTGTTTCGTCATCTTGCGATTAAGTTAACTGATGACCAACGACAGAGAGAGCCAGAAACCCGTTTCACTTTGGGTCACTGTTCCAAAATAAATAAATAACAAGCGAAGAACGCAATAATGATCAAAGGCTCGTCATTTCAGCTAAGCTTTATTCGGAGTAAACTCAGTATACTTATTCGGCATGCCCGTAGTGACATAACAATAAAATTGCATTTCGATTACCCGCACGAGTGCTCGCGGCGGGCATGTAATGGGTACCAAGGTTGCAGTCAGTTATCTTATTTTAACTATCTGATGAGATTACAAGTTCAAGTACAAAAACATAAAGCTGTAAAAATTAAATATAATTAATTTAACAAGGAAAGAAATCTTCATCTATCGACCCAATAAAGTCTGCCTTTTCTCGTCTTTATTTCCTTGATTTCAAAATGTTGCTGATGCCATAAGTGTGGCTGATTAAATTAAACCTTATTACAAGAAGAAGCAGCAACGAAACAGCTGTTATAAACGCCTAAGTTGATAATGAAAAAATCCACTAAACCAACTTAGTAACAAATTGATAAATTAATTGAAACTACATGAGAATATATTGTAATGTAACAATGAAAAGGAACTAATCCAAGATTACTCATGTTTACTGAAATTCGTTAATTCAAAATCTATTTTACTCGGTCCCATTAAAAAAGTCCTATTGTTTGTTAATTGAGTGCCGCACAAAAACTTGGGGAAAAGGATCTTGAGTTTAATTATGAGCTTCCGTTTTACAAAGATTTTTAGACTGACGATACACAATAAGACATGGCATTAATATGTCAATGAAGAGCAAATAAACTGAAAGTTTTGGTATTTTTTTTTGGTTTTGGTTATTTTACAATGTGAATATTGTCGAATATTAAAAAAAAACTACTCTTAAGCATGTTCCTGCCGTAATTAAACATAATTAAGACCATAATTAAGTTTAACTCAAACGCTACAGGTACGCCAGGTTCATCGGTGCTTCTAACACTAAAAGCAAAATATAGATACCTAATCATTTTCAGAGTTTATTCTTCTTTTACTATCTACTAGTCTACTACTATCATGGATGAAATATATTTCGTCCATACTACTGTATATGTATGTGTAAGTATGTAGGAATACCAGTAGATCTAGCTTGATGGCTCCATAGTAAACATTCAACAACGACCATCAACAATAGTGCTATGGCACTACATCCTCGTCCATAGATCAGCCAATTGCACCACTAGCAGAAGTTGAGAAAGATTAGTAAAAAGATGGAGCATCTTGGTATTGACTTAAAAGAAGTCTCAGTTGATATTCCTTAATATAAAATATGGTTAACAACACGTGAACTGCATACGTATTTGCTACATCCGTTTCAGCAAATCCCTTTGGTAACGTAACGCGTGATTGACCTACGCATGGATCTTAAATTCACAATGGACTTCTTTTTCCCAAGAATGACATTAAATTTGCAGTAGGTGAAGGTCGCATTAAAATGTGCGGATTTCCCTCCATTGAACAGTTTTTAGAACTGGCGTGATTACATCTATTGTAAGAATGCCCAAAGGACCTATGACACGACCTATTGAAAATTCATAACTATACAGTAAGTGGATTAAGAAAACCCAATTAGAACATTTGGATGGAGCATTATAAATGGTTCAGATAGAGTAATAATTAACTTTTCGATTTGTAGAATTCTTTTTTTAATCGAAAGCCGGTCGTCTAGCGACATCTGATGAGTAATTTTTGAGTTTGAGAGTTATTGATTTTGAAGTCGGTAATTTTTTGGTATGCACCATAAAGTGTTATTGTATTCTATAGTAATTTATAGGTATTTTATGAACAATAGGGGCATTAAAACACGTTATCGGATGATAAAAATGTATTCGGGTAGGGATGGAAGAGTGTTCAGTTTCCAGCATACTTGTTCAGTCTCTTGCGGAATTCTGAGCTGCCCATCGCTTCCCTTTGCTCCGCTGTGCAGTACTCTGAAAATACATGATATTTGTGTAAAAATAAATTTAAACTATTTTAATCATTTAAATACAAGTTTTTAATCTACTTGTACAATTGACGTAAAGATATTAAAACAGTAACGCCAATTCAGTCACTGTAAAACTTATTCAAAGAGTAAATAATATCAAACGTCATCATAACCCATCTGTCCCACTGCTTGGCACGGGTCTTCTCTTAGAATACGAAGGTTAAGACCATAGTCCACCTCACTAGTCCAGTGCGGATTGGCGGACTTCACAAGCCTTTGTCGTACGTATAGTGTCTATTCTTTCACTTCATCATCCTTTTAATTTTAGGTTCTTTTTGGAACTTTGTCCTTGAACAATCAAATTAGGTACCCGAATAGTGTCCTTAATATTAAATCTACTTACGGACTTTGCTGGGTTCCCAACCAATGAATTCTCCATTCTTCTCATTCTCTTGTTTCAGCCAGTCGTACAACGGCTGGAAATACTCTAATACTCCACTGGCGTCCATCTTACGCTGACCTGTGAGAGCCTCCATCGCATCGGGCCAAGGCTTCGATGAGCCCATACGAAGCATATCACTACAAATAAATTTTAAATTAAGTAAAGATAATTGAAAAATCGTGTTAAAATTGACTATAACCCTTGTCTAGAGCAATAACAACAACAATAGGCATGACAATATTTAATTAGACGGTGATTTAAAAATCTGTCATGTCGAAGTTGTACTACGCCGCTACGCCTGAAGTCTGAATGCATTGACGACTACGACCCTTATCTAGCAATAACAACCAAAATCGGAAAGAACCTAATAAAAATTATCTTAATAACATCATCGTTATTTATTTTGCAAATGAAGTGAATATACGTACCAAATTTAATGTCATTGTTAAAAAAAAGAGTAACTTTGGTACTCAAGTCAAAGTAACAATCAGGAGTACCCTTGTTTCGTATAACAACTTTTGATATAATTTTAATAAATCGAACAACGTTTAAGATAATAATCAGTTTGTATAATATCGTTTGACATAATTTTCATTTGATCGAATATTCATTTTGTGTAATGTTGATTGACATAATGTTCATTTGATCGAATATTATTTTATACAATGTTCATTTCATGAAATGTTCAGGTTATAAACGCCCTAAAGTCGGTTCTGGCACTCGCCGGCCTCTGCCGCGGCACGCTCGCTTCGCTCGCTCGGCTCGTGCGATGGTTCCTGTTAACCTAACACGCTCGTCGCTTCGCTCCTCGCTAACCGAATCACTTTAATTAAAATTAGCGCATTTGAACATTCGATAAAAAGATATTATTCGAAACAAAAGATGATAAGAAATAAAATTATGGCAATCAAATATTCGATCAAAGGAATAATTATGTGAAATGACTTTATTCCAACTAAAATTAGTCGAAGCGATTTTCGACGAAAAGTTGTTATACCAAACAAGAGGCACCCGGAGTACTTACCCTAAAGCATTGCCGGCAGCCGAATTGTTGTAAATGTCACAATTGAACAGCAGATTATCGGGGTCCCCGGGGGTGTACTGATTAGCCAGCAAACACAGCGACCGGTGGAATTGGAACTGGATGATGTACGAGATGTAATATCTGAAATGTTATAAGTCATCGTCATTATTTACATAAGTTTACCAGTACTTTATACAGTACAGTAGTTTTATACAAATAAAACAGCATAGTTTATGAAGCTGTTTTTGCATCACAAGACATATATTTATTTGGACTAGCCATCTGTAAAAGATCTAAAAAGTATGGTTCTAATTGAGATTGCTAATTAAACATTTATTATTCGACCAAAGACCTCGTGAAGCTTTTGTTAGTACCAACGAGTCATTCATTTCAATAATTTTCAGCTCCGATATTTTTGATAATTTAGAATTCGTCATTTAATTGTGCAGCAATTGCTTTTTTCTTCTTATACTCACCGCATGTACTCCACGTCGGCTGAAACATGGTATTTAGCAGCAGCATCGAAGTCCTCTTCAGACCGTGGGGCAGGAGGCTCCACGCCTTGTAGTTCTTCTCTCAATTGCCAGAAATGGCAGTTATAGTCTTCAGGTGGGGTAGTGCCTCGGAATACACCATAGCGGTATATGTCAAGAATGTAGGCAAAAGGCAAAAACACAATTTTTTCCAAGCCCTAAAAAAGTTGAAATTTGTGTTAATTGATATAATGCACATAGCATGCATAACTCAAGCATAATATAAATTGGTAGAATAGGATGACTCAAATATAAACCCCTTAATTAGAACTACTAAAAGGTAAGCATGAGGTAAAACGAATATAAATATGAGAATTTATTACCATTTTATAAAGCTGATTTATATTGGACTCAAAATCATCTGGACCATCTTCAAGGAGACCCATGACCCGCAAATGTTTCGGTGTCGATACGGAAAGTGCTATTACGTCACCAACGGCTTCATGAAAACCTGAAGAGAAACATAAGGCATGTAAAGATATAACGCAATAAATTAAAAATGGGTTTTTGACATAGAATTTTTATAACCTGGATTAGCTCCTTCTCTGTATACCACAGGCTGATCTTTATACTGCAAGTAGTATTGAATGTGACCCATCTCATGATGCGTAGTAGTAAAGAAAGCTTTTGTAATAACTGTGCATTGTTTGATTCTGTAAAACAAAAAGAAGATAACGTGCTAGTGCAATAAGTTAAAATCGAACATGGTAGTCAATTATTAATATCACAACAAAGTACATAACTAAGAAATAATCACTTAGTTTAAGCAATATTTAAATTGCTTGATCACTTCATGCAGATTATGTGAACATTATGAATTTGAGCTTCAAGAAACATTAAAAATGCTAGGTAAAGCTTTGTTACAAGTGTCTTTGAATCATACCTGAAATCTTCCCCGTCAAAAAAGTCCCAAGCAGATGCATGGCACACCATGTCTCTTCCGTCATCAGGTTTCTCAATTATAGATCTTTCCCAGAACAGTTCTGGCATACCACTCAAGTTCAGTGATTTGAAAAAGTCCTCCGCAACTTGGAACATTTTGAGAGCGGTGTAGTTCTAGAACATGAGACATTTTATGTTAATAACTAACAGATTACGAAATTCGAATATCCAAAATCATGATAACAATATCTTAAAAAAATGTAATACCTGCTTAACTAAAGCAGCAGTGATGTCGACTTCTTGTTTGTTGGGAAAAGGTATAGTGAATTTCTCAACATTACCCCAAGTTTGGGCCCAAATATTTCCTGTAAGGATATTACGATCAATATTAATTTAATTGCTTAAATTACTTACAATAAAATTAAATTCTACAATTACGTCTATTCACACCATACCTAACAGATGTGATGGTATGGGTCCTTTCGCTGGGACCACATCATCACCGTACTTTAATCTTAAAAGCCTTCTCACGTAGGCGTGAATTTGTTGGTACAAAGGTTTCACCTGCTCCCATAGCGCTACAAACTGGTCTTCACTGTCCGGTTCCTCATATTCATTGAGCCACCATTCAGCTACGCTATCGAAACCTGAAAAATAATGTAATTTATTTACCTCCGTTATTATTCACTATTGCGGCTTTCTAAACATATTTTTCTTACTTATCTACTGTATGCAATTTTACGTTTCATGTCGCGAATATAACATAATGCTTCTACAACAATTGATCTAAAACTACAAAGTTCAATTGTTTATCAAAGATAAGTAAGAACAATGATAAAATAATAAAATCATTGAAATAAGATCATTCATCATCATATCATCATCAAGAGGTAGACATGATTTAAAAAACTACTATTTTAATAAGTAGGAATATTTACTTAGAAAAACATTTGACTAGGACTGTTTAAAATGTTAACTTTTCCTGTACAAAATGTTTCTTTAAGTAGATAATTATTTTTCTAGCGATTAAGTACATCGTCAAATACATAATTATGTTACCATTAAGTTTAGCAGCCTCGTTGTACATCTGGACGTATTCAGTGAAGTTGCCCTTGGAAGCCGCGCCGGCAGCCTTGTGCCATTCAAGCCAGGTATACTTCAACTCCTCAGGGTCTTGACTGGTGGCGAAGACATTTGTCACCTCTGAAATATTGACCAGTACGTAGAATAAGAATGTTAGTTATGTTAGTTGGTACAACGCTTGTATCAGTTTTAGTTTAAATTAGTAATTAACTAGTAATCATTACTGTCTGAGTATTTCTTTCTAATTCCTTATTCGAAAATATTATTTCTATTGCATTTTTGTGTTGTAATGTTTCGATAAAAATGATTTCTACCTGGTTCAACGTGTAGATCACATTTAGTCCTATCCTTATAATCACAAATTGTGGCTTTTGCGTAAGTGGACTGCATGTTGTTAATCGCTCGAAGCAACCTCTGGTTGAGGTCCTCTGGAAGAGCTGCGGTACCCAAAATGGAATACTTCTTGAACATCCGCTTCAGATTTTCATCGTCAAACTCACTCCAGAGATAGGTCATTGTTTCTTTCCAGTACTCTTTTTGTTCTTCTGCAGCTTCCAGAGCTAGTTGCAGCTAAAATATAAGGGATTTTTATTTATTATTAATATTTGAATGTTTTGACGGGTCGAATTAACTATCTGAAATACTTCCGATTACACAGCCATTTTTAACAAACATGATCGGATATGGTATGGATTGGATCTAATACTCCATATAATCTATATACTACGCCATATATCTCTCCTATATTTAATGTGTCTTCTTGTCAATAAAACAGAATAAGAATTTTCCATATACCTGTCTCTCCTCATTGAAAGCAGTGATATTGCTCTGATAATTCCAAGCTGCAATAGTGTTCTTATTTTTCAGTTTCGCTATCACTTCGTTCAAGTTGTCCATGTATCGTTTACCGGCAGCTTCCTCCTGGGCCCTTTCTGCAGCCCGACCCTGCGCAGCCACTATGAACACCGAGGCGATTGCCCCAATAAGGGCTAACTCGCCGAGAATCTTCATCATGAACTGGAAAAACAAAAAAAATAGTTGAAAGCCTTTGTCAATGGAACTAAGGTAACAAACTAGCATGCCTTACACATGAAATTAAAGGTAATAACGAGCATACCGCACCATCCGCTGCCGCCTATGACAACTCTGACTGACACAGAACAAGACTCAAATAGGGACTAGAATGTGTAGTCCAATGATAAGAAGATTATGTGGTTAGATTGTTAGTTAGTAAGACTGGGGCAGTGACTGTTAGTAAAAGTTAGTTTTGTTAGTTGTTGTTGGCAATTATAGTCCACTTAGTAATAGTTAACTGTTGTCTGTTGTCTGGTTCTCATTGGGTCACGGAAGCGTTGCTTCAGGACTAAGGCAAAAACTCTTAAAAGTGTGACCAACTCCAAAAAAGTCTCCTACTTAAGATGATTTACGAGAGCCATAGTGTCTTTGATTTTATTGGTTAGTGATAAACATTCACTGTCTGAAGTATATATTCTAGCAACTTGAAGTGGATTACATTATACGTATCTATTTCATATCTACTGAACAGAAATGTATTTCATTTTCATTTATCACAACCCAAATTTCATACCTATCAGAGATCACCGAACCAATTGAGTAACAGCAACAGCAGAAATAAACAATAACATAATATTCCATCTATTTAACTAGGTAATAAAAAATAGAGTTTTAAACATGAAAATTTACTTTAAGAAAACCAGCTAGAAGAGACAAAATAAAACGTTAGCTAACATGATAAAGTACTGACCTTATTAGGACTATTTTAGACAAACACAGTTTTAACCTACAGTGTTACTGGTAACTACTTCTAATACAATAAATATTATGAATCTAAACCACGACATAAATACTCTGCAAAAATCAGATAACACTTCATCCAAAGGGAATACAGCCTTACCTAGCCATACCAAAAACATCCTTATTACTTCAAAATAAGTATTAGTTTTTCTTGTACTCCTAAAATATATTTAAAGTGACTAATACCCGTAGTTAGTTATGGTAAAAAACGATGCATGTCAAGGTCACAAAAACTTCGTATTCAATGATCTACTGATTTGGATGAATGGACAAGCAATTGAAATATATTTATGATGCAGTCTATTTACTACACGACAATTGTAATTGGTTTTGTTATAATAAGGGTTGACTGTCTCATTCAGAACACAACAATTATTATAATATCTTTTTACCAAAAACACTGACTTCAAGTAGTAGACAAAAGTAGTCTCAAAAACTACTTACGCGTTAAATGTCGCTCTTTATGTGGTATTAGACAACAAGCACTAACTTTAAAAAAAAATGAAAATTGGTTTCTCCTTTTTTCGAAGTTTAAAGAAACTACTAGTCCTAAGACTATAGTAAGAATAGACCTAAGTCTAGGTATTCTGTCTGTATATTGAGGTACCTATAGGTACAGCCATTATCCACTACGCTGGCCAATGGCCACATTTTAAAATACTGCAAGGCGATTTTACACATGACAATTTATACTTATTCATAAAAATTCGTAACCTACCTACTGTAGGCGTAAAACAAGGTGAGTGGTACAGGATTGTACATTTTTTATTGCTAAGTAACCCGAAGAGAAATATCTAGATTAAAATAAATAAATAAAAGGCATCTTCATACGTATATCTCATAAGTGGAGATTACACAAGAATTGTGAATGACAGATCACAGATATCGAAATATGTTTCATATCTGATGTAAATAATGTGAAGAGTCGTGTCTTGTCATAACGAAATACATCTGTTATCGTATATCTATACTAATAATAATAAAATTGTAACTGGTCTGACTATCTACTCAACACCTACGTAGGTAAAGTTTTATCGATAGTTAGGCTGAAGAAAATGTAGGTATTAGGTAATTTTTCTGTCTATCCGGGTGACCATGCAATAAGCACGTAGATAATATTATTAATTTTTACAAAAAAAAAAATAACCGACCAAGCTCGACAAGCAGAGATAACTCAAAAACTACTCGCCAGATGGCGCTGAATTCTAGGTGTAAAGTTCTCGTCCCTACAAATTAATCTAGCCCAAACACTAGATAACTGCAGTAAATCGTTGAGGAGTTCCCTCGACTGTCTTTCGGCTTCATCAGATCGACTCTAGACCTTCATGAAATTGTAGCGCTTTTATATATTTATAAAAGCATTAACAAAAACACAAGTCGTCTCTACAATTTTTGAAAGTTCCCCTCGATTTCTATGAGATGCCATTATTCGATCCTGATGTCCTTATCATATTATATTACTAAGCATATCAACCTTCCAACAAAAAAAAGAATTATCAAACTCTATCAAATAACTATTTTTTTTAAAGAAAATAATAGATTTCAAAATCAATAACTTGGAATAACTCAAAGTTTTGCCGGCAGAAGTCGTTAAATTTGACTAGACTATGTTGAAGCGCTGGTTTTCGAATACAAAAAAAAATATAAAAATCTGAACACCCAGTCAAAAGTTATGAGGTAATGACCATAAATATTAAAACTTACGCAAAAACCACCATTCAGATGTCGCTTAAATTTATATGAGACCAGGCAGTCATGCAGCACTAGCCTTGGAATTAAAAAAAAAATATCAAAATCGATTCACTCAGGAAAAAATTATGACAAAGGGAAAATACACAACAAAACAGTCGAATTGAGAACCAACCTCGTCCTTTTTTAAATTCTGTTAAATATAAAAGCTTACTCACTCAAACTTCCCTACATGAGGCTTCACCATGTCGTAGGTAGCATGAACAATACTAATAACACACAACACCCAAAATCAAACAATTTTTGTCACATAAATATCTGCCCTGCCGAGAATCGAACTTTTGACTCCTCTATTAGACAAAGCTAGCAAACAACGCTACAAGATTTCAAATCGATAAATGAAACAAAACAGAATCATGATTCGATCACTTACAAGTAAAACCCGCTTTGTCGTATCAGTGCAATATCCACACGGCATTTTATTATACCTCATGTGAGTATCACCACTAATGTAATCCTCCACCGTAAGATACGTGCAAACTGTTCCTTCTAAGCCACTTAAGCAAATCGCTTATTTACATGTAAATGAATTAGTATGTTGGTCCGTCTGTCACGGATTTCGAAGATTTCGGGCCATTGTTGAACGCTTTTGCCAAAACAATAGCGAATTGTGGTAACAAGGTGTACAGAATTCATTAATGTACTTGACCAAATCGTTTGAGAGATAAAAACATCTTTGTTCTATGACGTCACTATGTTCATTTAAAAACAATGTATACAAAAATCTAGGCCCTCCAATGTAGGTATCATCTTATCCGCAAAACAAGAAAACCAGTGCTCAGCATTTAGCGTTCAAATTATATGAAAGTGTTCCACGTTTAAATTACACCCCAAGTGGTTTTATAGCCTAAGCAGGCAAACGAGCAGACGGGCCACTTGATGGGAAGTGATCACCGATGCCCATGGGCAATGGCAACACCAAGGGCGATACTAACACGTTGCCAGCGAAGAAGAAAGCGATGGACTCGAATCTTGTAAGAATCCATGATATTGTTCTATGAGTTTTCATACGTTGATGTGCCCCTTATAACGTTAAAAAGTGGCTAAGAGTTACCTCCCTGGCTTGAGAAACCTTCGCTTTAGTAACAGTCCTAAAATAAATAAAATCATCAAAGTTACCTCTAGCTAAGTATCAACATACGAAACTTCTACACGTCATGGTAATGGCATCTATTGCGATAGTAAACTATAGTTTTTCACAAAGATCTTTTGCTACTGCTACTCCTAATATTTAATTTTATACCATACCTAATATCTCAATGTTTTATACCTTGTTATTGTCATTCATTGAGATACTATGTACTTTACATAGTACCTCAATGTTGTCATTGCAATATAGCTCGGCGTAAACATTTCTCTGATATTTAGTCTTAGCTTATAGACCTACTTAGTAGCTGGAATCTAAAACCAGTTTATTTTACTGCCAATATGATACAACAACAATTATATATTATGTTGGGTATAGTTTGTATATAACGCAACGATTATGGCCGTCTTAACGTAAGATGACGTCTTTAAGCCTTGTCACAAGATACCTATATTGAAGGATAAATA
This sequence comes from Hesperia comma, assembly GCA_905404135.1. Classification (NCBI taxonomy): domain Eukaryota; kingdom Metazoa; phylum Arthropoda; class Insecta; order Lepidoptera; family Hesperiidae; genus Hesperia; species Hesperia comma. The sequence continues at coordinate 3,165,995 of FR990021.1, read as the reverse complement.
AGTGTCCAGGAATAAAGGTCTTGGTCACTCAACAAGTCACAATATTTATTAATTTAATTTCGAAGCCTCTATTAATGAATAATAATTATCGTGTAATGGTGATTTTTCATACTTCACACTTAAAATCATATTGATAAGAAATCTTAACAAATAAGAATAAGTGTACAAAACATTGCAGTAGTGTAACATTATGTTAATCATGATTTGTTAGTTTTTTTATATTATTGTTTATATTTTAATACTTATATGTCGGTACGTGATTTGTAAGATTTTTTTATTTAATTTTTATGTAATATCAAGAACTTTATTCACCGTACACATTATAAGCAAATTCGAAGGTAATGCCCCATCAAAAATATGCAAATTATGCAATAAATATGCGTACTTAAGCTTCCAAAAAATAACGCACGCCCAAAAACGAATTTCATTACACCAAAAATTCTAAATCGTGAGGACAATGGCTTTTAAAATCATACCTAAATCACGCAAAACTTTTGAAATTTTACTTTAAAAAATTTTGAAAATTTTTTAAATTTAACTTTTGAAAATTTTGAAAACTAAGTATATTTGTATTTAAATTAGAGGAAATGCTTAAATTTAGCTTACCAGTTAGGTCTACACGTTATCGTCGGCACCGCCTGACTACCTCAAGCAAGATGGAATTTTATATTTATCCGGTGCCCACTGATAACGCTATAACATACCTATATATAATACAGTTTCTGGCACTGGGATTGGACCAGTTCGCCTTCGTAAGCCTTATTTTGGAACTTCAAAACAACGTTTGGAAAACATCTTAAATCTAAATATGTATATGTGAGCAAAGTTTTGTATCCCTTTTTATGATAATTACTTGAACGGAGAAAGATTCAATAACTAATATTTCTAAATTGGAGTGCCGTAAGTAAGACATAAAAATTGTAAAATCTCAGAGCTCAGGGTCAGTCAATGAATCTCTATACAAACTTATGACAATGTATTTTAACATTATACAAAACAATATTGACGCGATCTTTTTTTTCTTAACATTAGTGCGTGTTATTATTTCTAGTATTTTCTTATTCTATTATACTTACAGTACCTGGTTGACCGAGCTTTGCTCGGTTGAAAATTATATTTAGTATGAATCGCAAGAAATACGAGGAATTCCGCCATCTATTCAGGAGTCAAATCATACAACTGTTCACTGAGCACATTATAATTGCTTTTTACAAAAAAAATAACCGACTTCAATCTTGATAAGTAGAGATAACTCAAAAACTACTCGCCAGATGGCGCGCAATTCAACATGTAAGTGTAAAGTTCTCGTCAGTACAAATTAATGAAGCCCAAACACTAGATAACTGCAGTAAATCGTTGAGGAGTTCCCTCGACTGTCTTTCGGCTTCATCAGATCGACTCCAGATCTTCATGAAATGGTAGCGCTTTAATGTAATTATGATAACATGAACAAACATACTAGTTGTCCATACAATTTTCGAAAGTTCCCCTCGATTTCTCTGAGATGCCATCATCAGATCCTGGTTTCCTTATCAGGGGACCCCACTGCGCATATCTACTTTACAACAAAAAAAGAATTATCAAAATCGGCCCATAAACGACGAAATAATCGCTGAACGTACATAAAAAAAAAAGCATATATACGGTCGAATTGAGAACCTCCTTCTTTTTTGAAGTCGGTTAAAAATTCATTTTACTTATGTTACGGCCAAAGGATCTCAACAGCGTGTTTCACAAAGTTGTACAGCGCCATCTAGTTTCATACTACTGAAATTTCAACACGTTACAAACAGTACCTCATAGAAGTTAACTGTGTGAGCGAATTAATTGCATTTTAAATAGGTACATACTTAATTAGATAAATTCATTGAACTTTCCTTCGTACTTTTCGCAGGCTTAGGCAGTCCCCGACTGAAATTTTTATTTGCGATAAAATGTATTGAATGTTTATGATAATTAAACAACATAAATAAATATACTTTTAGTTTAATGAGCAAGTTGTTAGGCGTACTTAAAATTTTATTGATTCTATTTACAACAATAGTAATTTCATCGATCTCACCATTATTTATTTAAAACTTTATTAAAATATATTATTAAATCGATAATAACAAAACTAACATTTATTTACAAATATTCTCGTAAATATCACAAACGCACGTTAAACTATCACTACGCGTCCTGCGAGGTCAAGCGAGATAATCGCACTGATTTTTAATTTTATTCAAACAGAAAATAGGTAGGTATAACGCAAAAATAGCGCTTCAACGTAAGAATGAATATCAAAAATATATTCGAGCGCCATCTAGTTTCATACTACTGAAACAAACAAACCGTATCTCATAGAAGTTATCCTAATGTTTCATAGATGGCGTCAGTTCAACACGTTACAAACAGTACCTCATAGAAGTTATCCTAATGTTTCATAGATGACGTCAGTTTTAAAATCTCTTTATCTCGGGAACCGAGCTTTTCTCGAACCTGGGACCTTGATAAATCGATTCCTTGAGCCGAAAACCCCCTAATCTGTAACTTTCATGAAAATCTTTGCAGCCGTTTCCGAGATCGTGATTATATATAAATAAATATACAAGAATTGCTCGTTTAAAGATATTAGATTCGTATTATAAATATGTACCTATTATCCGATCGATCGATAACATATTGGTTATCATGCCGGACTACGGTTTGAAATGCCCCGAGTTCGATTTTAACAAGGCGAAAGTTTGAAAGTTAAATGTTCTGTTGTAGAATGTGTGTGTTCCTTGGCTTGGGGTGGTGTCCGTGGCAGTCTTGAAAATGAGAATCCTATTGTGGGGCTATGAATATGTAGTTTTCTTGTTTGTTGGTGAAGCAACGCTTCCTCAGTGTTACTTAATGTTGCGGCGTCTATTAACCTTTCCAAAATTTTAGAGACACTACACGTGTAACATTTGTTATATAGGTAACGTTAACGATTTACGATACATGGCGACAAAGGAGTCCGTAAGTCCTGCTACCTGTATGCTCATATTCCAACACCGCTGATCCGGTGTATTATGATGCATTGCTATAGATGCATTCGACATCTACCAATCATCCTTATTCATTGGCCACTTAGCTATATTTTGAAAAGAATTGTAAAAATCGGATAACCCAGTTTAAAAGTTACGAAGTAGAGACCATAAATTTGGTACGCATTATTAAGAATAACTCAAAAACTACCCGTTAGGTGTCGCTAAAATTATATAAGTACTTAGTATCAGACGTGCACAACTTTTCGAATAAAAAAACAATTATCAAAATCGCCTCAACCAGTACAAAGTAATGAGGTAACGCGCATTGAAAAAGAGTCGCTTTGAGAACCATCGTCTTTTTTTGAAGTCGGATAAAACACTAAAAAACAGAAAACTACAACTTTAACACTGCACGCCATCTACTTATTAGCTTTTTAGGGAACACACAAGCTACAAGGAAATTACAAGTCTCTGATATTGTCTGGTGTAACAAAAATGTACAAATTATTTATTAGTGTAGATACAATTACATACTATTACTATTACTGTGCTATTACTTTAAGTAGGTACATTATCAGAAATCTCAGCGGCTGTAGTCTCTATGCTTGGTAGTTTGCATGATGGCACCAACTTCCGGCCTTCCGCTGCCGCCCATGACAACCAACCTCGTCTGTGACGACAACTGTGACCGACTTAGAACAAGTGGTTCCACTCTACTTTTTACCTGTTTCCAGGAAAAATTCCAGAAAATCTTTAGGGATTGTTCTACAATTTCCATCACTTTAAATGAGTACCTATTGTCGAAGAAAACAACAAAAAAATATGAACTACCTTCTGATGCAGTCGGGTAATATAAACTCTCACGTTGTTCCGTTTTGCAGATATAATTAGATACCTATGTGAGATATTCACGCAGCCATAGCCATGGATATTCTTCACTCATGTGCTTATTTGGCGTAATATGCGCTCGTAGTCCGCTAGCTTGCGTCGATCCTATACTTACCCGAGTCGCCAAGCATATAAAATTGCCACTCCCCGCTAAAATAAAATTTATAATAAATTTAAAATTGCTCACAGTTCAATTTAGCTTGTTAGCACAATTTACTTAAGACATTTTAAATTTTCGCCTACAATTAACAATGAACCTCAGGTAACCATAGGGGCGGAAAACTGGCATTTGTGTTGATTGGCATTAAATTCCATTTCGAACGCAAATGGAGCAAAGAACGGTAGGTACAGAGAACGGAATGGAAGCGGTTTGGAGTATTGCGAGAGAATTAAGCATATGCGGGTGTGCTCGGTAGTTGGTATGACCACTAGTGTCAAAAAATTCTGGTGATTTTCCGTGTTTCACAAGACATATAACCGTTGGTCTCAGTTATTATCGTTCGGTAATAGTCGTAAAGCGATGGTGGAATAGACGTCGACTAATCCGTCCCACCATCGATCGATGCCGTCGATCGACGATCGATCGATTGGTCTGGTAACAACCTAAGGTGGTATAAAAGAACGATTAACCCCGATCACCCAATTAACACCGAAGCAGACTGGATCTGGTGGAATATGTTTTGGACCTCCTCAGTTATGAAAAGAGACCCATGGTCCGTAGTGTGCCATTGAAAGGTTGACGCCAGGCATTGTTAATAACGCTTCACATAACGCTTCATACCCATAGCCCCACACTAGGATTCCCTGTGTCGTGGGTGCCATGGACAACACACAAGACAGGGACACACACCCAGACCGAGAACGGAAATTCAAACTCATCATTCAAAGTTCCGCCTTGCTGGGAATCGAACCCAGGACCCTCAGAACAGTGATGCGGCGTGTTAACCATTGCGCCATCCGGGTCGTGCGGGTATGTTATAAATGGATGGATGACAGTTGAAAGCCCTAATCTTCTCTATCTAAAATAATGGTTTTTGAATGCGTGTTAGAAAACTTCGAAATAAAAGCCAAGCGAAGTCTTAAAAATGTTTATTACGAATACTGTTCGCCTAATATAAATTTATTATCCTAGAAGTGTAAGTACGTCACGTCTCCGCCTTCGTCGCGTCCAGGGCCGCCAGCTGCTCTGGTGTGCAGAATTCTGGAAAAAACAGGTACGATTTGAATGCCATTTTCACAAATAAACTTTAACCAACTTTTTCGCCCATTAAAACTGAAATGTATTGGGAGACTCCTACATATATTTGTTTGTAATAATTTGTCATATTTGTAATTTGTCATAGTAAACCCGTCATCCTTCCAGCAAATAACTTATAGCCCATATGACTAAGAGATTTCGATAGATAACATTGTTAATAGTGAAGAAGTTTTGAAATTGGATATATTTCTATTGGCCATGGCTTCAACGAGCCAATACCAAGCATGTCATAATACAAGAGTATACTAACGTGTGGAACTCGACTCCCAGCCGATGTACTCGCCGGTGCGCTGGTTCTCCTGCTGCAGCCAGTCGTGCAGCGGCCGGAAGTACTCCAGCAGGCCGTCTGCCCGCATCGCGCGCTGGCCCGTCAGCGCCTCCATGGCTTCGAGCCACGGCTTTGATGAGCCAATACCAAGCATGTCATAATACAAGAGTATACTAACGTGTGGAACTCGACTCCCAGCCGATGTACTCGCCGGTGCGCTGGTTCTCCTGCTGCAGCCAGTCATGCAGCGGCCGGAAGTACTCCAGCAGGCCGTCTGCCCGCATCGCGCGCTGGCCCGTCAGCGCCTCCATGGCTTCGAGCCACGGCTTTGATGAGCCAATACCAAGCATGTCATAATACAAGAGTATACTAACGTGTGGAACTCGACTCCCAGCCGATGTACTCGCCGGTGCGCTGGTTCTCCTGCTGCAGCCAGTCATGCAGCGGCCGGAAGTACTCCAGCAGGCCGTCTGCCCGCATCGCGCGCTGGCCCGTCAGCGCCTCCATGGCTTCGAGCCACGGCTTTGATGAGCCAATACCAAGCATGTCATAATACAAGAGTATACTAACGTGTGGAACTCGACTCCCAGCCGATGTACTCGCCGGTGCGCTGGTTCTCCTGCTGCAGCCAGTCATGCAGCGGCCGGAAGTACTCCAGCAGGCCGTCTGCCCGCATCGCGCGCTGGCCCGTCAGCGCCTCCATGGCTTCGAGCCACGGCTTTGATGAGCCAATACCAAGCATGTCATAATACAAGAGTATACTAACGTGTGGAACTCGACTCCCAGCCGATGTACTCGCCGGTGCGCTGGTTCTCCTGCTGCAGCCAGTCATGCAGCGGCCGGAAGTACTCCAGCAGGCCGTCTGCCCGCATCGCGCGCTGGCCCGTCAGCGCCTCCATGGCTTCGAGCCACGGCTTTGATGAGCCAATACCAAGCATGTCATAATACAAGAGTATACTAACGTGTGGAACTCGACTCCCAGCCGATGTACTCGCCGGTGCGCTGGTTCTCCTGCTGCAGCCAGTCGTGCAGCGGCCGGAAGTACTCCAGCAGGCCGTCTGCCCGCATCGCGCGCTGGCCAGTCAGCGCCTCCATGGCTTCGGGCCACGGCTTTGATGAGCCCATTCGAAGCATGTTGCTGGAATGATAAGGGGTTTTGGTGAAAGATAGGAAAGGGTTCAAGTGTCTTTTTCAGTTTTGATAGGCATGTTTGGCAGTTTTGATCCGAGCGATGTACCGTCAATGTAGCACTAAAGTGAGGTCTGCAGCGGGTACGACTGCTAGTTTCGATGTCACGGTGGGGCTGCATCAGGGATCAGCGCTGAGCCCGTACCTCTTTACGTTGATCATTGACGCCTTAACATGGGACATCCAAGAGGAAGCGCCTTGGTGCATGCTGTTTGCCGATGACATCGTACTAGTAGCCGAGGATGCCTCCGGGGTTCAGAGCAGATTGGAAAAATGGCGACAGAGACTGGAGAGTGTTGGCCTAAAAGTGAGCAGAACCAAGACTGTACACATGTTTTGCGACTTTGGTGGTCTCAATAGTCTTGAGCCTATAATGCTCGATGGTAAGACTTTGCCAGTCTGCTCTGATTTCCGGTACCTGGGGTCACTTGTGCAGAAGGAGGGGGACATTGACCGGGAGGTTACACATCGGATCAACGCAGGTTGGATGAAATGGCGGCAGGTCACAGGTACGATTTGTGACCCACGGATGCCCCTCAAATTGAAGGGGAAAATTTACAAATCTGTGATAAGACCTGCCGTAATGTATGGATCGGAATGCTGGGCTACAAAGAAGACGGATGAAAGACGATTGCATGTTGCGGAGATGAGAATGTTGAGGTGGATGTGTGGAGTAACGAGAATGGATAAAGTAAGGAATGAGTATGTTAGAGGAAGTCTGAAAATAGCACCAATAACAGAGAAATTGAAAGGGGGCCGAATGTCGTGGTATGGGCATGTGATGAGGCGAGAGGAAACGCATGTGACAAGAAGAATGATGGACATGAATGTGAATGGACGAAGAGGAAGAGGACGACCAAAGAAAAGATGGATGGATTGTGTGAAAGATGACATGAAAGATAAAGGAGTGAGCGTGGAAGTGACGGCTAATAGGGAAGAATGGAAGAGAAAAACATATTGTGCCGACCCCAAATAAAATTGGGAAATGGGCAGGAGGATGATGATAGGCAAAGGATCAGTTATACCTTCGATTTTACTGATAATTAAAAATTTCAATACAAGTTAATCAGATTTTGATAAACTAAGCTACCCCTACTTCGGATCTTAGAGCTTAGTTACTGGTCAGGAATGTCAGGATAAGATACAATAAGATATTTATGAGTTGGGTGGAACTGAATTAAAAAGGTGAGACAACACACATACCAGTAATTTATACCTTCCCACGTTCTAAGTAACGTGATACGAGGCTATGAGTGATATCAATCAGATTTTAAGAATCTGACCATAGTTTTTAAGGACAGGCAACTTGTAATTCAGTATTGCCCTTTGTTGTTACTTGCATTATTGATAAAGAACATGTTAGGCTGGATCTTACTCGTACTCGAGTGTGGCTTGCCCTTCAGACAATAAGAGTTTTTGTATTATACGCAATACAGTTGAAATTTCAATAGATAGAGTAATATCGTCCCAACAGATGTCATCAAACTTACGCTAGCGCATTGCCCGCAGCAACGCTCTGGTAGATGTCGCAGTCCACCAGCTTCTTGGTGGGGTCCTCGGGCACGTACTCGCCGGCCAGCTGGCACAGCGCGCGGTGGAACTGGAACTGGATTATGAACGACACGTAGTACCTGGAATGATAAATATAAATACAGAGGTAAGATGGAGGTGAACACTTTCTCTTCTTTTCCATTTGCTAACGATATATAGGTACATGTATGTATAAGGAGATCCTAAGATTCGTTAATATTGGCTTTTGTAATGTAAGGATCTTCATCTATCTTGAGTCCAAACTGAACTTGCCTTCTCGTAGTGTACTATGCAGCTTCAATGCAAAGGGAGCTACATAATTCTCTATAGAAAACACCGTTGATGGATGTACTGTTTATCATTCAAATTTAAAAATACTTCTCGTTTAGAAATAATTATTATACTTAATCTCTTCAACGTTTTTAATCTTTAAAGATTAAAAATGCTGACGATTTCTGGGGATATCCATTAAGTTTATGAAAAATATTGTATGTACGATCCAGGCAAATTCTTTTCAGATTTAAATCCTAACTCACCTAGCGTACTCAACATCAGCAGACACGTGATACTTAGCAGCGGCGTCAAAGTCCTCTTCAGTGCGGTTGACGGGCGGCTCCAATCCCTGCAAAGACTCCCGCAGCCTCCAGTAGTGACAATTGTAGTCATCTGGTGACGTAGTGCCACGGAAAACGCCATAGCGGAACAGGTCTAGAGTGTATGCGAAGGGCAGGAACACGATTTTGTCGATGCCCTGGAAGGTGAATTTCGATGTCAAGTTAGTTACTTACCTCTTCTGAGAGTGTCCACATTAAGTTGGGTTATATACTTGGCCTTTCAGATTCAGTTTCAGTATGCTTTTCAGCATTGTCTTTGTAATATTTTTCCATATTTGTAAGAATAAATATGAACTATCTGTCAGTACCAGTAAAGAGAATAACGAACGATTTAGGAGCAGATGAGTCTCTTAGTAGTAAGAAAACATTTCTATCGCATATATCACCTATTCATTTATATCATTATCATTCATAACACTACAGGCACTACCAAATATCTTCTCAACTTAAAAGGAAAAATGATGCATGAATTAACAATTGAAACACTGACATAGACATTATTATTATGTTGATGATCACGATAATATGCAAGAAGATACCATAACAAGATATATACATTATACCATTTTGTATAACTGGTTTATTTCAGTCTGCTCGTCTTCAGCATCGCCATTAGTAAGCTTGACACGACGTAGATGCTTCGGAGACGACACCGACAAGGCTATCGTATCACCGACGGCTTCATGAAAACCTGAAAATGAGAGGTGAGGCATAAAAAACTTGTTAAAAATATAAATTGTATAAAATTTCATATATCATGAAGTAGAAGGTAATAGCAAGAATAATACACAATGAAGTTTAGGTTACATTTAATGATGCAAGGTTCTTGAAATGGTGAAAATAATGAACGCATAATGAGATTGTACACTTTTTTCTAACATTTCATAAAATGTCAAAAACTCTATAATGATATTGATCTCAGTTTATTGGCCTTTCGTATTGAAACTAGAATCAATACTATTGTTATCATAAAGAAACACTGATACAGAACACGTACATATTGAATGAACGACGAAAAACATAATGCGCGTAATAGTAAAGACAAGCCCAGTTGAGTCTAGTAAAGTATAATCATGCATTCAGTTTTATATGCATTTAGGAATATTGGGAAGAACGATTGCGTTAATTGATGATTATGTTGTTTATGTTAACACAATATGCAGTTTATTTATTCATAACATGGTTCACCTGGATTAGCACCAGCTCGAAAAACTACAGGCTGTTCTCTATATTGCAAGTAATATTGCACGTGCCCCATTTCATGATGAACTACCCTCAAATGTTCCTTATTCACCGATGTGCACATTTTGATCCTGTCCCAAAAAAAGAAAATCTTAATTACCTGGATTAGCTCCATCTCGAAACACCACCGGCTGATGTTTGTACTGTAGAAAATACTGAACATGTCCCATTTCGTGGTGTGTCGTTTGAAAATACTCATAATCAACAGTCGTGCACTGTTTAATCCTTCAAAATTAAGTCAGACATGTAAAAAGATAAATTTGGAAAAATTACTCATCTGTTAATTTAAGCCATCGTTACCATCACCAAACCCTTTTTGTCAGCAAATTCCTTGTCAACTAGTAATTAATCTAGTTAAATAGCTTCCAATGTCACCTTATCAACGTAAATGTATAAACAAAGCATACCATAAAACTCTTATTATCTACAGGTCATTTGATTGGTATCCTTATCAGCTATTACATTACGAGAATTTTTCTGCTAGTCGTTTACGCTTGTCTAAATACGATTTATGTGTCCACCAATGCCTGTAACTACTATAGATGTTCAATTGTTCATGTATTAATAAGTTCCTGCAAGCTGTGATTTACTGCGGCATTAATTCGGATTAAATATTTAGTGTGTTTTGTATTAAAAGATTACTATTAATAACGTAGAATAGCTGAACAAGATTTTCCAATTTCAAATAAATTTGAGAATACCAAAACCACCACCATACCTGAAGTCTTCTCCATCATAAAAGTCCCAGGCGGACGCATGACAGACAATTTCTCTATCTGTAGGCTTCTCAATGATCGAGTTTTTCCAGAACTTCTCCGGCATCGCAGTCAAGTTCAAAGACCTGAAGAATTCGTCTGACATCTGGAACATCTTCAATGCTGTGTAGTTCTGCTCTTGCATCGCTTGTGTGACATCGACCTCCTTCTTATCGGGATATGGACGGGTAAAAGATTCGATATTGCTCCAAGTTTGGGCCCACATGTTACCTAAACATTTGTAATATATTATCTACAATATTTATTGTTTTTTGGTTTTCTGTACTTGACTATGTGACCATGTTCAAAAAACAGTCATTACAAAGGTCACATGACTTTAAAAAATTAAATAATCAAATAAAGCCTAAACGTTATCTAAATATTTGCTCTGTCAAAACGTGAAGTTTTTTAACGGTTCGGATGTGGTGTCAATGAACCGATGACAACTGTTTTTCCCGCTTTTCGTTTCACTTTCAACATATTAAAGCTTCTGGTGATACGAATGTTCATAAGCAGTAATGTCTTTCCGCTACCAAATTATCGTTTACTTGTCCGGAGTAATTTTGCTACTGACATAAACTTACCCAACAAATGCGCCGGAATCGGGCCCCGGGCTGACACAATACTGTCTCCATACTTGTCTCGCAGTCGTTTCCTTACATAAGCGTGAAGCTGCTGGTACAGTGGTTTTACCTCTTCCCACAGCTTCGCTAATTGTTCTTCGAAATCAGGTACCTCATATTCTGACTGCCACCAGTCTGCTACATTCTTAAAATCTAGACAAATAATGCAATGTTTTAAACTTCATTTGTTTTTTTTATAAAATCCGATACCGACGAAAGCGATCGATAATTATAACATGAATATTAAATTGTAAATAAATAAATAAATATTCCACATTTTGTAACACCACTCACTATCATACTTAGACGACAAAAAAAACAAAAGAATATTGATAATGTCACTTTTTCCAAGAATTGTTCTGTAATGGACTCGCAAACACTTAGATTCCCAGAATAATCCATCATAATAATTTTAAGAATTTCCACATGTTGTTTCGCATTTACCAATTAACAGATTGTAGTTATATTCATAAAAACAATGTTGCCACAAATGTTAGTTACTAATATGAGTTTTATAAAATCTGTATTAAATTAATCAAGGCTTAGACTTAGCCTTAGCTACAGTAAGCTATTCGAAGCGTGCAGGGCTTAAAGCGTTAAGGATTTTAACGCTTTTCCCACGCACTGAAATTCTGGCACAAACCACTCTCTTTCACCTCTAAATTTTAAGGTACATATTCCTCAAACACTTGTAATTCGGGTACGCTCTTTTTTCCGCGGGTCTTAATTTAATGCTTTTCCCTAAACGCTTAATCCAATTTGGGGACTACTCTTTTCTCACGCGCCAAATCATTAACTTGCTATTAAATATTTTGTTCTATTTAATCATAATGATAACCCTGAAATGACGCAATGTACAGAGAGCGTTGCTTTATTTGGATACCCAAGGCGATAGAACACTATGTATGTACGCTAGAGATAAGCTATTATAATGATACTTACTATTAAGTTTAGCAGCCTCATTATCAAGCTTCACGTACTCTGTGAAGTTGGACCTCGCTGGAGCACCAGCCACCCTGTGCCATTCTACCCACGTGTGCTTCAACTCCTCAGGGTCTTGACTCTTGGCGAAAATCTCTGTGATTTCTAAAACGATAAGATATTTAAATAAATCATTTAATGAAAAATATTTTAATTAGAAATGTAACACAAGTAATGTCGTATGTGTTACATTATTTCCATTAGACAAATTTAATTACGCGGAAAGCAGTCGAAAATGCTTATTTTTTTGGAAATGCTTAATTTTGGTTAGAAATTACTTAATTTTGAAAGACACTAAAGAGACATCTTTGATCTATTAAGTATCGGATGATCTACAAGAATTTTCTGGAAATTCTACAAACGGCACTTTACAAAATAGGTGCATGACCTACCAGGCTCCAGAGCCAAGTCGCACTTTTCCGGGTTCTTATAAGAGCAAATCTTTGCTGTGGCATAGTTTGACTCCATCCCGGACACGGATTCTATCAGCAGCTTGTACTTGACGTCCGGCAACGCTGACACTCCCAACTGACTGTACTTTTTAAACATTCGCCTCAAAGAGTAGTCCTGGAAATCTTGCCACCTGTACATTTTTGTCTCCTCCCACGCTTGTTTTTCTTCTAACGAGAGCTCTAGTTGCGTTTGTATCTGAAAGTTTACAAAAAATATACTTTATCGTCAGTTTACTATAAATCTTTAAATCTTACTAAAAGGAAATTGGTACGGGCAGGATATTGAGCTAAAAATATCTTGCTATATTCAATATATTGGCTTAGTATATGAATTGAAGTCTATAAGTAGAAACAAGGACCTAAGGTTTCTAAGGCTTTATAACAATAAAGCGTGTAAATCTGGAAAAATTCCAAGATTATTTTATGGGAACCTTCGTAATTAGATATGATTGTAAGACTGTGTATGATTATTTACAAATGGAGATATGAGCCTAGTGACCTTTACGCATAAGTTTCAGGGTTAATATTAATACGGCCAAAGCCTCATTAAACCATTAGATCTAAAAACCACGAAAATAGATTCTTTAACATGTAATAATGAAGGTGTGCAAAATAACGCATTATACAATTAGGTAGCTAATTATTGAAGAAAATTATAACCAACCCTTTTCTGTTCATTCTCCTTCGTGATATTAGACGTGTACGCCCATTCAGCTAAGCTAGCTCTGTTCTTCCGCAACCCGGACATCTTGTCCAGATGAAGGATGTACTCCCGGCCCTCGCTCTCCAAGGCCTCCAGGTCTGGATCCCGACCCTGGGTGGCCACCACGAAGACCGCAACGATCGCTGCGAGCAACGCCGCCCCACCCCCAATTTTCAACATTGTCTGCAACATTCAAAAGTTTAAGCATAAGATTATCTCAAAAATAAGTACACGAAAATCTATACGAATAATACCGGCTTTAAAAAATGACATCAGCATCTACGTCGGATATTTTTGGGAAATTTTAATGTAGGTAAGTAAAGTAGACCATTGTTAAAGAGGCCAAAAAATATTTTTTGGGTCAATAGTAGTACAATGAAATTATTTACGATTTCTAACGAAGGCTTCCTCAGCATAAGTAATCTAAATAAATAACTAGGTAAAAGTCTTCGTGAATTTTTTATAACCAGTTTATACGTAGTCTGAGATCAAGAAGTTTGTTCGTCTGAGTACCTACGTATATAGTGTACATAACGATGGGAAATAAACATCGAGATACTACATTATGTACTGTACTAAAATAGTTTACTAGGATTAGTATGAAGGTTACCTCCGAAGAAACTAAACCTTCCCTTAATCTCGTAAGATTTTCTTGATCAAATTCTGTTAGGGCTTCGAGTATAATTAATCCTTGTTAAAATACGTCATACGATTACGTAAAATTCCGCTGCTTTTCCCAAAAATAAACATACAAAACATGTACAAAACTATAGGAAAACTATCAAATGTTAAATTAGACAATGTCATTTTCCATTTATGTAGACTAGAAAAATGTAAAAGCACAGAGGGCATCCATGGTTTATTAATGGACTTAATTTGATTTATTTTACACAAAAAAATTATGTCTTTCGTATTGTGTTTTGTGTGTTCCTCATCACAGTTTTTTATTTTATTAAGTACTTTATTGAATAAATATATTCTTAATTTGTCTCAAATGACTCATTTGCATCCGTTATTTTTTAATTTCAGTTATGCATATTTATAAATATTTATAGACTTTATATATTTTTTTATTAATACTGAAATACTTACCGGCGGGAAATAGCAAAGCATGTATAACGGACGACCCAGTATAGCGGACGTACTTAACTTGTCTAATTGCCATAAAGAACAATTTCCAGTAGGTACAATACTCGCCAAGATTTTATACAAGATACACAAAGTATTCCTATTTAACTGAACTATATTTAACTGAAACATTACTTAGCTGTTATATGCATCTGTGCATCTAATTAAATAGCTAGTGATTAATGATTATTAACTACAAATCCGCTTTATCGTTCTTAATTCGACCAAAATTCATTTTGTGAAAGTTATTTTAAATTGACACTAAACTTGTGTGACCATGTTTTTGTTACACAATTACAAAAAAAATATTCTTACACTTCCTTTTTATCTTTTACCCTACTTTTCGCTACGTCATTTCGGTGCTAAATCTCATGCTCCTATTCTCCAGTATATAAAAATGTACTCTGTGCTATTCTCAAAAGGTGTAACAAAATCTTCTCTTTACGTGTCAAAACTTATGTTGAAAATTTCTATTACACATAAGATTCATTCAGGAAAATCGCCTACTTATGTAATATTATTTCAAAATCGATACCTATAAAACCCTTATCATAGCAGTACTTATAATTATTTATTTTAGGAAATCTGAGCTTTAATAGAAGTAACTGCTAATGACATAAAAGTCTTGACCTTCCTACTTCGGAGAGCAAGTAAATTGGTAAAGTCGTCGATCCCTAATCTCTTTGCCAATCAGCAGTGGACTAACATGGTGATGATTACTCTAGGTCTCCATTAATGGATTGAAGCGAAGCCCTCACTATCTCTTTATAAAGCCATTTTCTTAAAAAATTAAAACAACACTTAACTTACCTATTTAAAAACTCCGATAATAGTAAAGATAACTCAACAGAATAAATAGCATAGAACTGCTCACCCGTGAACTTCATGACATGACATCTAATCGGATTCCATTCAAACGGTTAACTAGTTACCCTAACAAAGCCCCGAATCCATCCACGCGAGACGACAACGACCAATCTCACGAAACAAATTCCTTTATTTTTTCATTTGCCTTCAGCCTCCACTAATTATCTGAAATTATATATTCTCGAATGCTTAAAATTCGTGAAGTGAGGAAACGCGAATACAAAAACCTTTGATGGCTTATGTAGGAACTATTCGTTACGGTGTACGAGTGAGTGACATCTTTTTCTTCAAACAATACAAATACCATGAATGCGAAAGTGAGTATGTTTGGTTGCTAAATGCTATGCCTTTTCATGGTAAATTCGTTGTACAGATTAAGATGAAGTTCGGTATGGAAATAGTTTGTACAATTATTTTTAAGTTCAAACACATTTCCTTCTAAGACGCTACGCAGTCAATAAGCAAGGCAAAACAAACTTGCAAACATTAAATGGTAATAAATAAATTAAATTGTATTTAATAGATTCAACTTTACAGTGAACGAGGCAGTTATTATAATCGAGACATAAATAAACGCAATGCACGTTTTACGATAAGAAGACCAGACGCTCTGAGCCGATCTATTAAAAAGTGCATCGAGTTTCTCATACCGGATTTCATGAGTCGTTGTACTATCGAAGCTCTTGGTTTTTTCCTTGTTGCCAACATTCCTGGACAGCAACATGATACGTATAAAACTACACGAATATGCTAAGGTAACTATATCCAATACAATCAAGTCCGACCAACCAATTATACACTCTACATATTTATATTATGTCGAAAACATGAGATATTTTTGTGTCGCAGAGATATCTTTGCGGACACCGGGATAGATAAGCGTAAAACAAGACTTTTCCGAGCTCACCCGGGGAAGTACCACCGCCCGCCACGGTACTTAGTACCATTCCTACCGTGTAATAATTGTTTTAAGAACAATTGTGTTCCGGATAGGAAGGTGTGGAGCCGGTTACACTTTTTTAGAGTCGACCATCTCAGTCCTCAGGGGTAGCAACGCATCTGTGACCGAATTAGAACGAGGCTCATACTAACAACAACTAACTGGACTTTTACTAACATTAACTAACAGGACTAATTATCACTAACAGTCCCTGTCCTCACACTTATTAACAAACTAACCAATAATAATAATAATAATATACGCTTTATTGTACACCAAAGCAACATAACATTACAGAATAAGACAGTTGTACAAAATGTGATACAAAAGGCGGTCTTATCGCTAAAAAGCGATTTCTTCCAGACAACCTTAGGGTAAGAAGTAAAAGACGATAGATATAGCGAAATAACCAACTAATATTCTAACACCATCTACTAACTGGACTAACCATCCTTGTCCCTTTGAGTCTAGTTCTAGGTCGGTCACAGTTGTTATGGGTGGCAGCGGAAGGTGGTACTGCATGCTCGTTTGCTATCTTAATTCCATAAAAAAAAAAAGTTTGGTCACATTACACATGCCACACGTCAACGAATTCTCCCCGATTTCTAGTGGATGGTGTCAGAACTAATGGACTCCTTTGGAATTATTTCACTCATTCGATACGTCCATCAAAAACTGTTTCAAAATTTTTTTTATGACAATTAAAATTAATCAATTTTTTTAACCATGGCCTACCCATGGTACGTGTGTATTTTTATTTGCATATATTAACCGAGATCAAAAGTTACTATATTTCAGTTTTCCTTAACTTGTGAAAAGTTACATGACATTTTCTACTAACCGCTGCGCTGTTTTTCAGAAATAGGTCGATCTCTCGGAATTAAAGATATCATAATTGGTTTCTGATAAATGTAAATAATGGTCAGAATATTCTTTAAACATTTTAAACAATTATCTAAGACACGTATAAAAATGTGTTCTAATACTATACCTAATGAAGCGACAACTCTATATTACTAAAATTCCCAACGTTTAAAATTCAGATACGCCCGTGTCTTAATTGAATAAAGTATTAGTCATAACGCAAAGTGAGGAAAAAAAGTGTACAAAAATATTTCAGTGGGCAATGATCTTCGCCGAAAGGTCAGCATCCTTGCATCACTAACGATACCGGTTCTGCTTACTAGACGCCGGATCAGATATCAGAATTATCCACTCCCGCACACCACTCGGTATAAATAGAAATTACATTCTGATAACAGTACCTAAGCGACTTTACAACATCACCTGTCGAATAAATTTGATTTTAAAGTTGGTATTAATAACGTTATTTTTTGTATAAAATAACGAGAGGACACCCGAGCGCAACACTGTGACAGTTTTGGATTGCGATGATAATGATAAAAAATAAACAGTTAATAATCCGGTCGGTTGACTTCGAGGAAAGGATCTTAACCAATCCAATTGAATCTTTCCTCGAACATTGCTCTTTCTTATTCAATTATTTGAAAGTAAACAAAATATTTTTAAGAATAATGTTAAATTGGCTTATTTTTTATACTGAATTGTTATTTTGTGCGCCAAACTTTATGGCTTCACTGAAATGCCCTCGCATTGAATTTCACGCTCACGCATACTCCTTTAAGTGCTAGCCTCCCCTATCCCTGTCAAAAAGTAAAATCATTAAGATAACTTATTTACAGACTACAGATAAACAGTAGGTATATTGAAAACGGTCATCTACAAGTTATCAATCCCTACCGTTAGTAGTTTTGGAGGAAGACGTGGAAAACAACTCCCAAGTTGTTCTCCTATTCACAGTAACTTATTGTCATAATATCCAGTTTCCAATAAAGTATACAATAATTTGAAATGTACCTATAATTATAATTGTAAATGGGCGTTAATAAAAATATCAAACACTATGCAACAGTTCTGTTATTGTCCACACAATATTATGAACGCCATGTGGTTTAATAATTATCACAATTACTGCAACATGCCTTCATAATAAATTATTATTAGCTTTTAATCAGTTAATAGCTGCATTTGTAATTTTATCATCACATCAGAGCAACAGGTAGGTACAATCAATAAATATGACTTATTCAGTTTAAATCTATATCGGTGTTCAACATAAACCCTCCTGATTTTTTGAAGTTGATTAAATATATTATCCTCCGTTTTGAATTTCATATTATGAAATTTAACTTCATCTACGTATGTGTACGGCCTGCACGCACCAGTTTAAATTAGGCACTTTATTGTTGGCAACGACCCAAAGGCTCACTACTAAGCACGAGTCCCTCCTCATTAAGGAGGAGGCCTAGAGCATACTCCACCACGCTGCTCCATTGCGGGTTGGTGGAGGGGTTAGTGGCCAACCCAGTGTCAGAAGTTGTCAGGCCGCCCAAGGCCTCCAACATGGCTTAACGACTGCTAGCTATCGATAACAACCGGGACCGACGGCTATACGTGCTCCGAAGCACGGAAGCGCTCAAGAAATTTTGCCACTAGGGGTCACCGGTCACCCATCCGACTACCGACCGCGCCCGCTGTTGCTTAACTTTGTCGACCACTTAGGATCGACGCAAGCCGCCGGGCTTTGTAGACTTTATGGTTGAGTGACAACATAATCTCGAAGAGGAAATCACATTAATGGCACAAACTTGGTACAAACTTATTTGGTACTAGATACAATAATTCAACAAGCGGCAAACCACGTGCCCAAAATGTAGTCTATATTTTGACAAATTTATTATGTAACTATGGGAAATGTGTTAAAAATGTTCCAAATTAATTTAACACGACGAAATGGAAGCATTTATAATTGGCCGACTTGAACCCTTGCAAAGCATGTAGCCTCTTCCGATAGAGATGCCAAAATATGTACTGTTTACGTTACATTAACGATAATGACTGTGATAATGATAAATAATTGATAATACAACAGTGACAAAAACTTGAACCTTCACTTTTGTATCAACTAATTTATTTTTTCTGTAAATCGGCTGATACTGATGTGAAAGTCGACAGCAGAATTACGCAAACATTTTTCCTTGTTTGCAAACAAACTGATAGCAGTCGAAAAAAAGATATCGTCATTAACTTTATCACTATCATCTACTTTAAATCAAATTTAAATGAGATATTAAGCTTATAAAAGTAATAATAAAAAAAAGGATTTTTAGAATCTCACCCGGCAAGAAGTACCTAACGCACATAAAAAACCGTCGTATTGAAGACCTCCTGCTTTTTTTTAATTGGTTGAAAATCAGTATACTAACATAACATAACATAACATAACATAAATAACATAACATAAATGGAGTCCAGAGTACCTAATTCTATTTTTTGACACTCAATCGAATTTTTGAAAGTATGATAAAATGTGATAATGTTCTTGCAATTTTCAATACACTAATTAGGTCCCCGAGTTTTACGATTTTTAAATGCGGTTCGACCCAGTTTTTGAGTTATTTAACCTGATAAGATTTGTATATTTTATTCAATAGACTTAAGTTATCTCAAATATTTATAAATATCGTTACACGTGTATGATGTTTATATAAGAAGGTTCGACAAATAGTAAGTAAATAGTAGTTTCCTTAAGTACAAAAATTATTTAAAAATTAAATGGTTTTATCGTATTTTTTTTTTTGTTTGTAAGTACTTATTGTACAAAATTTTTTATTTAAAACTTAAGCTTCATTAATTTAATTTTAGATTAATTAAAACGTTAACGTGATATCATTCATACAAATTAGACACTGTAAGCAATAATTTCCTTAAAATGATTAACTTGCAAATATTTTTTTAATAAATCGTAAATTAACACCACACCAAAATCTCAGAAAAGCCCTATTATCGCAAAAAAACTTAAATTTACTTACGTGTACAGTCGCGTGGAAAATGCGTAACGAAAATTAAATTAAATTGAACAAAAAGCGCCGGTTTACATTTGTACGAAGTTTTAAAATTATTTTAAATATGGAACGAGCACTCACGACCGCGTCCGGATGGCCGATGACTGAGCTTACGCCAGCCACTCACGTTTCAAGGTACGGTTCGATTCATTACGTGAATTCGCATACTCCTCCTTGTTTCTACATTGCACAGAGCGTAATATTGTATATCATAGCGTTAATAACGGGTGAGACATTCACGTGCGTGTCAAAATAATAGTACCGAAATTGCAAACGTAAAGATTGTTTCTAGAGTAAACACAACAAGCCCTAAACATCGTATAGAAACGTTGATTTGTACTCAAAAAACGACGCTCAAAACACGGTTTACTACCTTAACACGTTGACTGCCATGACGGACAATGTTGTCCGACAGCAGACTTTCCCCCGGGGCCATACCAATATTTCGAGAAATGGCCCAAAAACGTCGAGGTGTTTTTTTGTATATTTTGTCAGGAAATAACTTAAAAATAACGGGCGACTTATGGAAACAGCTATGTTCCCATTATTTTCCGAGATATCAAATGGCAGACACCATTGTCCGTCGCGGCCTCCGAGAATGAAAAACCGTGTTTCCTTCCGCAGACGCCGCGCGGGTCCCACTGTCGGTCATCCTTACGATTTTGCGCTCGCGTAGACGAATGCCGTGATTTGTAAAAATTAGGATTCCGTATAAGTTTCACACGTAGGAAAAAATTGACGATTTTGTAAATTTTGTATTGACTCAATCAGCTTTGGATTGGCCCACCTTAATTCAAATGTTTATTGTAAACATTTTTAAATTTGACACCTATCGCAGACCCTGAAAATAATTTTTGTTGAAGCTTATTTTTCATTATTATATAGGATTACTGGTTAAATCGATCTAGACCCGGGAGGAGGTGACAGTATACATCATTTGTGACATATTTTGTCCTGAAACAACCAGTCTGTCTGTCTGTTTTTAAGTAATAGGTTTTGCTTGATGGTCTAGCTAGATGCGTTAAGATTTCTTGTCTCAAAATTATGCAATTTATTCAAATTTTGTAGGGTATTTAAAAGTAGATAAATGGGTTATATAATAATCATATTCAGAATCCCAAGTCACTGTGCAATATATAGGTAGGTACTTCACATTAAAGGCTTCATTGTTAGCAAAATAAGTTTACTGAAATAAAGTATGTAATTTATCGAATATCCAAAAAATATGCATGGTAGTTAGTAGGTAGAAGTGTTAAAAATTATCTACTTTTCTCCAATATCCAATTCTATAGCACACCATCAAAGTATGTAGAGAAATACTAAAAAATTAAAATCCATCGTGGAGATCAGCAATAATTTTTTGGTCTAGGAATGAATGGGGATCATAATTTAGAAGTTATTTTTATTATTTATATCATTTATGGTTGTTATCTATAAGAAATATCTTTAAAATACTTGATTATCTAGTTCTGTTTTTGTATTTTACCATAAACTTTCGTATAAAGGCAGCTTATTTATATTATTAACCTACTGAACCCATAATTTTATACTTAATACGTACTTGGTTGAAATTAATTATAATTCTAACGACTTTCTAGTATCTTCTAAAGAGTAAAAATTAATGTATATTTGCCTAAAACATCACTTAATTGATCACTTAATGTATGGACCTACAACGCTTTTATGAACCGCTTGTTTCAAAGCCCATAAGTTCTAAGACTTTGCAGTTTTTTTCGGGCCAAGTTGCTAGGATGTTCCTTGGGGCCGCGCGGGTCTATTCCCTTAGTAAACAGACAAGAAAAGCCGTCCGTCGGCCGATTAGAGGCTTCCAAAGTGAGCGAGTGCACGCGGACAACGTTGTCCGACGCGGCCCCCTGGACCAGACATGTTGGCGGACAACATTGTCCGCCGCGGCCCATTGGGCAAGACATCGATTTTTAGTCTGGCGTTCAACGTGTTAAGGGGGGTTGTAATGATAACTTATCCGTTAATTTATCACTACTATCGTAATATTACATACTTACGAGTATTACTTGTCAGGATGAAGCGTAGGATGTCTTTAGGTTACCAGATTAACGCAGAAAAAAAATGTGTATTATAATAAAATTGAGAGCATTACTGGATAGGAATCGCGTTTTCCGACTCCACTGATTAATCATTATTTCTGAAAAGCTAGTTTGAAATAAAACAAATCATACCTGATTGATCGATGCTTTTGTAAAATACACTTTCTGCCTTTTCTGCCTTTCTGTCATTTAAAAAATATTTTAAAACAATAGAAAAACGTAACTATATAGGTACTTTACTTAAATTCAAATAGAATGATAACTACAACTGCGTATCATAAATGTTATTAACTGACTGAGAACAAATATTTTGATTAGTTGCTAATTTCATTGTTTTTTAAACAACACGTACATACGTCTTCCATTTACGTGATAATTAATAAAATATAATATCTTTAGGAACAAATTGGACACATATGCTTCATTACTATTTCAATATTAATACCTAATATAGTTTAGTCATCATTAGAATTTCAAATAGAAATGTCTCCCATATTTACCTAATTACTCTCAAAACCAAATGTCACCTATGCGAATTAAAGCAATAATTGAATGATTTCTTTCGTACATAATTTGAAAAATTACATTATATTATTATTTTCAAAATAGACATTATAGTGTACTATAATTATTTATTACATTTTTAATTGCCCTAACATTGGTACCCAATATTAGTACAGCGAATACACCCTTATTTAAAATGCAAGCCGGTATTGACTTGCGGGATCAACTGTCACGGCAATCGCTGTAGTACACTCAGCTGCAGAAGTGATAATATATCTTTTTTTGTATTAACAATATTTTTTTACGTTGTTGTTATGCGCCTAATGAAAGCCAACAGCCTAATTTTAAATTTAAATAAGGATTACCTTATAAAAACCAGCTTTCGAATATAAAAAAGAATAAACAAAATCGGTACACGTAGTAAAAAGTTACGAGGGAACACCATCAAGTCGATGAGTAACACATAAAAAAATACAGTCGAATTGAGAACTTTCTCCTTTATTGGAGTTGTTTAAAAATACTTCATTCATACAATATTCTTATAGATATGATAATAAACTTTTCTACATTTCAGCTGTTTTAAGCCTACATTTCAGCTACTTTAAAGTAAACCAACATTCACATACAAACTTTAAATCAAAATTACACAGTTTGATATGTTTGCAGAACAATAGGCCATTATAAAACTCATCAAAACTCAATTGCACTAATAATTACTGCAAGTAAAATAAATAGGTGGAACCGGATGCCAAATATTATTTACTACCCTTGGTTGCTTCCATATTGTGTAAAAACTGTAACATCTAAAGTAGGTTTACACTTGTTAGAATATCAGGACTACGATATCATGGGTGTACCCAACTCCTAATTTCAAAGCTCCAGATCCAAGAAGGACAAATTAGATTTTGGCGGCAGATTTTTTAAGTGGTATTACTGCTGCAGGTACTTCTTCCGAGACTACGGCTATGAGAAATATTTTTCAAAACTTTTTCAGCATGCTTTTAAATTATGCGTATTTAATATGTTTTATATGTATAATACAAGCCGTAGTAACCTCTTCGTTAAAAACAAATAAAATAAAACGATAAAAATGGCAGTATTCAATTGTTCCAGATAGAACAATACCTAGTAAAACATAAAGAACATAGGTAAAACAATAAAGCAAGCGTTGATTCTCGTTATATTGTCATCTCAGCACTACATAAATAAGCAGAATAGTTCCGGTAGAGTTCTGAAGTTTTTTATTGATTTCCAACAATGTGAATATTGCGAAGACTTTGGACTTAAAATACTTTTGTTTATCAAACTAATTGTCCTAACATAATAATATTATAATATATGCATTAAATTTTCAAATTCATTTCTATTTAAATACTGAATTACGTGTTTTTATTTATTGAGCAAGTTTTGCTAAACAACTATAACTTTTTATTTTGTATAATTCAATTAAAAATATAAAAGTTCATAACGTTAATAAATTTGCTGTAAAGAATTATTTCGTTTATAATTGTCACTTTAGTGCGGGAATGTCCTCGTGTACGTGGGCGATTGTTGACTCACCGAGTGCAGGTACACAACGGTATTGGGTGTCCACGGCGACCGCTGCCAAGAAACGGTTAAAACGCTAAACTTAAATGTTGAAAACTCAACCTTAAAGAACACGGTATAAAGTTCATATTTCATTGGTTTCCTGTGAGTTAAATCAGAGTAGAGTTGGAAAAGAGTGGATGTAATCTACGCAGACTTTAATGCGCATATCCCTTTCCTCAACTAATAGAGAAGTAGCTGGAAACGAGTTCGACCAGTCTTTAGAAATCATGACCTTTTTTAATACCAGCTATAAGACTAGCTCTAAGTGCTTATGACTGTCAATGGGGCGTCAATGAAGTTGCTTACTAAAACGGAAACCCAAGGAAGGAATCTAAAACTGAGGGTTATTATTTTGTGTTCCAGAGTAACTACCGTAAGTATAACTCAATATTTTCACTTCATTTAAATAGGTAATGACTAATTACGCAAGTTCTATCTTGATCCTAAGAGTACTTGATTTCAAAAACATGAAAGCCTAAATTTTATAAAACCAAACTTTCAAAATTCGACCTTAATATTAATTACTTGATTCAAAATTCAATTCACTCACCATGTTATGTTTATCAATTCAGGACCCCAAAACACTTTCGGCCCCGACTGTATCAAGCCAGTCTCAATAGTAAACTTTCTCAAACACACAAATAAACACAAACACTACATAACAGTCTGGTTTCTTAAAAAAAGTATGTCACAACTCACATACACACCACACATTTTGCTACCACTAGCTTTTTAATCAACAATATTAAATATCACTAACGAACAGCATAGGGCAAATCATTCCTTTATCTCAAGTAAATATAGGTTTACTGTTAACTCATAGATTCAATTTAAAGTCTCCGTTTTCATGCTGACTGGCAACTATCACACGTCAAGTCAGGCCGAGGAAGGTTTGACAACTAACAGTACATAAACGTAGGAAGTCAGGCAGTTAGCGAGGAACAATTTAACTGCTTGAACTATAGTGATGGCGTTAAGAATCACCAGTATTAATGAGCGATATGCAAATGCAGGACGTATTCGGTAGCAGCTTATGGGTTAATTTTGAGTTCACGAAGGTGCTCACACCGGGTATTGCAGGAATTTAATTAGGTACCTGGAAAATTTGTTAAATCTTCCTGAAAATCGGTGCAGGACTTTTCCTAGGGCATTTTATCCCTGAAACCGAGAAATATTCTCGAAATGGCGGCGATGTCTCAAAATTCCTTGAGCATCAACAGTAATGCCATACTGGAACTCATGTTAAAAGTATTCTTATGGTGCGTACACATTATGCAACATGTTTTATAACTTTTGTTTTATAACACGTCCACACTATCTAACATTGTTGTCTAACAATGAAACATGTTACAAGACCGTACACATTAATACAACATTGTTGTATAACAATGTTATATAACAAGGCATGAGTAGGTAACTCGTGCGCAAAAGTTATATAACATTGTTGCAAAAACTAATAACATGTTGTATAACTTGTTTTTGTAACACATAGCGTCCACATTTGTAAAACATGTTATTTAACTATGTTTTATAACATGTTTTGTTACATAGTCTGTACGCACCATTATGAGGAACTAGACTTAATACAAAATATTAAAGACAAAACTGATTTATTGTTACAGATATGAATTTAATATACTTAAATGCAATTGATATATTATATGAATTGAATATAGGTACCTACTTAAGTAATTACCATAAAAAGAAATAGGTGTCTCCGTCTATTACTGTGAGTAGAGAAAATAACGGGGAGTTTCTTGCCGCTTCTTCTTCCGAAAGTAAAAAATTTGAAATAATGGCGCAGTGTCTGGAGTATAAAAATTTTGAAAAATGTTATTAAACTGACGCTAAGTTCAAAGATGATTCCAGATGATGGGAGACCACGTGTCATCGGGACTCCTGTACATGTATCAATGTCACTCCAACCCCGCAAAGTGAAGTAAACCCAGTAAATTGAATAAGGGATATGTACTTCCAAAAACGTTACTTTGGTAATAATGTAGCGTAAACAAAACTACTTGCGATGATGACATTCAAAAACGTAATATGCAGTGACGTCATTTGTAAATAAGCTCATAGAGATAGGAATATTAAGATTATACACTTGTCATTCTCATTTTCGACTACGCTTGCAGAATGGAGATTATCTAAATTCTAGATCAATTCTGATTAATAAACTTTCGAACAAGATAGAGTTTCCATTCGTCGTGAATTGCGCGGGACTTCTCAATTTTTAGGGGTAGGGAAGACTTCCAATTCACCCTTTCTCGGGACCTCGATCTTAAGGTAAGTATTTAATTTTATATCCACCTAAATCAATACGTCGCCGTCGGTTAGTTCCATGAACTAAGAAATTATTATTTTCCATTACCTACCTACCCATCTATCCCGAAATTTAATTGAGCCAATAACGCTATTTTAATGAAATCATGTTTAAGTTAAATTTACCTAGTATGTAGTTATGTGCGGCCTCATTGCATATAAATAAGTTGATTTCTTCCTCACGCACACTGTACCGAGGACATTATGCAAAGTCGGATACTATTAAGATCACTATTAGGTAGATAGTTCGTGCATTTGTGCTCAATGTTTTTATAGCTTCAAAGGCTAAAAATGATTTATGGAATTAAGGTGAAAGTGAGCAGGCAGCACCTTTTTTTTTTTTTTTTTTTTTTTTTTTTTTTTTCGAGGGGGAAACCTTCAAAAGGTACCCGGTGCCGTGGGAGCGACACAGGGTTATGTGGGACTTTTACCCACTAAAACCCCCCCGGTGGCCTGCCTCAACGCTTGTGGAGGACTCCGGGATCTCCAAAGGAACGCGACCGGTGCCCTCCAAGCGCGATGTCCCGTACGGACCCATCTCAAACGGCTCTATGCGGCCACACACAGAGCAGTTCTTCCCGGGGTTGCCATTTGGGCGGTTCGAGCTCCCACTCTAGCCGCCCGCAACCCCGAACGCCCCCTTTTAGTCGCCTCTTACGACAGGCAGGGGATACCGAAGCTCGTATTCTGGTCCCGAGCTACAGGGACAAGGCGGTGGCGCTATGTGCGCCCACCGCGACGCCCACCGCGGCGCCCACCTCGGCGCCCTCTGCGGTGTCTCCGTCTTCGGGTTGGGTCGGCGAGTTCCCTGGCCCGTTCGGCTTCCTCCTTCGCGGTCATAACGTGGTCGCAAAATGTGACCACGCTGTCCCAGGCTTCGCCCGAACGGACCATCGCCGCAACGACAGCAGCCGGGGAGAGGTCTGGCCCCACTTCCTGCATCAGGATCCGCCGCTCTGACTGCCACGCTGGACAGTGTTCGAGCGTGTGCTGCGCGGAATCCTGAGCATCGCCGCAGTGGTGGCACTGCGCTGACGCTTCCCTGCCTATTCGGTGCAGATACTCACCGAAGCAGCCATGTCCGGTGAGTATCTGTGTCAACCTGTAGGTGACGCATTTCTTCCTCCTGAGCCATGCGCTGAAGTTGGGCATTATGGCACCGACAGCACGTTGGCGAATGCCCCGCGGCTCCTGTAGTCGCTCACGCCAGCGATTCAGGGCACGCAGGTTGGCATCCTTCCGAATCATTTTGACCGTCTCTTGGGTGTCCGTCCTCTGGCGGAGAATGCGGATCTTAAAGAAGATCTCTGCATTCATATCCGCCAGGATGTCCAGGGGGGGAAACCGCGCCAGGACTGTGGCCGCCTCGTACGAAATCGTCCGGTATCCACGTGCCACTCTGATGGAAATCGTACGCTGCGCGGCATTCAGTTTGGCCACGCGGCGTCTACACCTCGACAAATCGCGCGCCCATACGGGTGAGCCGTAGAGCGCGACAGAGCGCACGATACCCGCGTAGAGGCGGCGGACTTCTTCCCTCGGTCCCCCGAGATTTGGCAGCAGTTTGTGCAGAGCACCCGCTACCTTGTGTATCCGGGGGACGAGACGGTCAAAATGCTCGTTGAAACTCCAACGGCTGTCCAGTACCAGCCCGAGGTACTTCATGTACCGGCCCACTTCAACAAATGCGTCACCTACACGCACCGACATGCAGGGCGGTTCCACGTTAGGTCTTAGGCCGTGGAACCATAACGCCTCAGTTTTGTTTGGCGCTACGCGAAGGCCAATACTGCGTATTTTCCTGACAACGTGTGCCACCCCAAACTCAGCCAACCTCATCGTCCTCTCAAAGGACTCACCCTCAGCCAGTACGAGAGTGTCGTCGGCGTAGCAGACTATGCTGATGCCGAGAGGCAGCTCCGTCCGCAGTACGAAATCGTACGCGAGATTCCACAGGAGCGGTCCTAAGACTGACCCCTGCGGAACCCCGCACACGACACGTCTCTCTTGGACACTCCCGTATCGACCCGGATAACTAACGCTCCGGTCCGACAGGTAGGACGCCACAACGTTTCGCAAATAGAGAGGCACCCGGTGGTGTACTAGGGCCTCTCTTATCGCATTCCAGGGCAGAGAGTTAAAGGCATTGACAATGTCAAGACTCACTGCCAAAACTACTCTGCCTCTGGATACGGCCTGCTCTGCGATGGCTCGGACGCGGAGGATAGCGTCGACTGTCGAGCGTTCCTTGCGGAAGCCGTACTGACAGTCGGACAGATCCGGGCCGTTGTGCGCCAGATGTCCGCTGATACGAGCGGCGATTATCCGCTCGAAGAGTTTGCCAGACTCGTTTAGCAGACATATCGGCCTATAGGCTGACGGTGAGTCCTTTGGTCTGCCCGGTTTGTGCAGGAGCACGACCTTCGCTTGTCGCCAATCTGATGGGAAATGACCGGCACGAAGACAGCTAGTAAACAGGCGCTGCAGTCTCTCTCCGAGGACGGTCAGCGCCAGCACCCAAGCCCGACCCGGAATTCCATCTGGGCCTGGAGCGGTGTTTCGGGCGGCTAACCGTCGCACGGCCTGTGCCAGCTCTGTCTCAGTGACGGCCAGATCCTCCGTCCAAGCTACTAAGCTCGGTGGATCGTGCCCTGCATGCTGCCCCGGTGGAAAAGAAGGGTCATCCGGAGTAAGAGGGAACAGGTTTCCCATGACGGCCGTCACAAAGTCGGGACTAAGGGTCTCGGTCAGCGGTGGGACCCATGGGCGCAACTTGTTCATGGCCATCTTGTATGGGCGTCCCCATGGATCCCTGGCCAAACCATCCAGTAGTCCCGACCAGCTCCTGGACTTACTCTCCGCAATAGCGGTCTGGAGCAAGACAGTCGCGTCCCGGTACTCCCTGTATCTCTCCTCCGTCTCCTCGGTGCTGGTGGACCGACGTCTGCGGGCGCGAGTATAATTGCGTCGGGATCGCAAGCAATTCTCGCGCAGCTGTGCAATGTGGTCGGACCACCAGTATGCCGGCAACCTCCTACCGGATCTGACTTGCGGCATTGACGCGTCGCAGATGGTCGTCATGTCCGCACGGAGTCGGGCAGCCCTGTCCTCAAGGTCCGACACCGACTCGCCGCCAGTGGACTCACACCAGTCCACAACATGTGCAGCGGCGACGAGCATGTCTCGGTTTAGACGACCTAATGCCCAACGCCGGTGGAAACTTCCGGCCTGGCGGCTGTCCTGAGCCGGGAGCTGGAGGGCTGAGCAGGCAGCACCTACCTTCCACTGTCACCCATGACAATTGTAAATTTGTGACCGATACAGAACGACACTCAATTTACTAGATGGTAAGTCCAGTTAGCAGATGGTGTTAGAACGTTAGTTGGTTAGTTTGTTAATAAGTGTCAGTTGGACAAGGAATGTTAGTGATTAGTCATAGTACCTACTCATAGTTACTCCTGTTAGTTGTTGTTAATAACAGTCCAGTTAGTTATTGTAAGTAAGAGTCTCATTCTAATTCGGACACAGAAGCGTTGGTACTCTTGTCTTGTATTTTCTTTTTTCTTTTCAAACTAAATAAATCGTCACGGTGAAAGTTTTCATCGCAGTCCAGATTTTACAACTAAATTCGCGATTATTTTTTTATAATCCTGATTTACAAATATAATTTAAAACTTAGTTCCGAATTTCGATACACTTGCCTGGTTACACTAGTGACAGTCTGTTTGAACATTGTTCTACTTCCCGACAGGCCTAGGTTTATCCTCCTCTATCTAGGTACATCTAGGATAGACCTAGACCTAGATGTACCAAGATAGAGGAGATCTAGGTACATCTAGGTCTATCCTAGATGTAGGTAGGTACCTCCAACAAATATTTTAGTTTAATATCAACGTACGCCTTTCTGATACAATATTCAATCATTGCCTACGTATATGAAATCATTTGTTTCACATTGTTGTCAGAGGAAAGTAGGTACTGGAAGAAATTAAACTACTTATTATTGATTTCCTTATTGATAAACAGCTTGGAAACTTATGTTAATTAGGTAGGTGCCTATACTCGTATATTATTAATGAATCGACATCAAACACTTATCCTAGTCCCTGGTGATTAGATCATTAGCGAAAATCAGTTTCATGAACTTGCGATTACTGACTTGACAAGTTGGGTTCAGTGACCGGTCGGGGTCAACGCACGATGTCACGGGATTGGATTTCAATTTTATATCCATTATTGGATAAGTGGACCTTCGTATTGGGATAATAAAAACATATTTAATTACATTAATAACTAGGGCTGATAAACTTATGCCTTCGTTTAAATTGGTACCATTCTATAATAACTAACTTTAAAAAAAAAATACCGACTTCAACATCGACAAGCCGAGACAATTCAAAAACTACTCGCCAGATGGCCCTCAAATCAACCCATCTAGGTGTAAAGTTCTCGACAATACCTACAAATTATACAAGCCCAAACACAAAGTAACTGCTGGAAATTATTGAGGAGTTTCGTCGACTGTCTTTCGGCTCAATCATCAGATCGACTCCAGACCTTCATTAAATTGTAGTGCTTAAAAACACTTAATGAAAACATCAACAAACGCACTAGTCGACCCTACAATTTTCGAAAGTTCCCCTCGTTTTCTCTGCAATGCCATCATCAGATTCTGGTGACCTTAACATGGGACTATTCTTCAAATATTCAATCGGCTCATAAACGACGAAGAAATCCCCAAACACACATAAAAAAGCATATAATAATTATATACTTACGGTCGCATTGAGAACCTCCTTTTTTGAAGAAATAATGTAATTAAATTATTATTTACATTAAGCTTATAAGTTTTATTCCACCTACCCACACAATGGGCAACCCTTGTTCGAACGTCGATCTCATAGGGTATAGGGGGAACTAAATTCCGACCCTACAAGCTTCTTAATTTTCCAAATTAGATAATAATTCGTAAGTAATTAACACTTTTGAGATAAGGATACATTTTGGCAATAGTACATTATGATACAAGTGCGCGAAGTTGGTCATTACAGTCGAGGCGGTATTGCACAGCCCGAGCCGCAAGGCGAGGGCTGTAATAGAGCCAAGACAATAAATCTTTTGGTAACAACCTCTTTACGGATATTAAAAAAAGTGGAATAAGAAAAACACTAGTGCGGCAATGAAAAGTAAAACGCACTAGTGTGTAAATAAACCGCATTTCGGGCGTAAGACTAAAGAAAAAATAGCAACTTTACGAGCAAGAGTGTTGAAAAAACTTTATTAGATTGAGTTGCATCGCAACTCGCAACAGAAACACAGAACACATTAACAAGAAACAGTCCAATTGTTTCTGCAAATTAAAAACATTGACTAGATTATATTATAACATTCATGATGAGCGCACAGAGAAATCACAAAACTCCTAAACGCGTTTTAGACGATTCTACTGAATTACCTTAGTACTTAGGTAAGTACCTACTTGGTGTTCTTTTCTTAATAACAGTTATGGGGGTAATGGGTAGAACACATACAAGAACTGTGTCTATGTAATAGCAGGTATATTAGTTATGGCTAGAAAAGATGAATTTATGTGCAGTTATTAAATTTAATGGGATCTAACTATAGGTAAGTACTTAAGTAGGAAGTTACGATGCAATTAAATAAAGAGGCATTATGGAAATACTTAATTCAACTGCTTACTATACGTTACGAATCATCTTCCCGGCCGGTAATAATGGCTGTATAGCTATGTAGGTATGAGCCATAAAACACAGAGGTATCAACTATCTACCTAACTACACGGTTCTTAGCGGTATTCTGGACATGATGCACTTGCTTGTTCGCTCCAGATGCACAGAATTTGGGAGAAATAGGTTGGCAGCGCCATCTAACGAAGAGTTATAAAACTAAATTGTAAGAAAGAAGACCACTGTAACTCAGTAAAGTGAACACAAATAATGTAAAATGTAATTATTTTAATTTATTTTATATTATAAATATTGTAAAATCACGTGTAATTGATAACTTCAAGGTACAATTGTTATTATTGTGACAAAATTGAACATTCACTTAAGTTGTATCTGTTTGTAGCGACATCTATCAATAACCTGAGAAGGTTATCTTTGCCAATCTGCTCAATAGATGGTGCCTTAGGCTTTCCATATAAAATCTATCTATTTTTAAATATTTTGATTTGAATCCTTTTTTCACAAAATTGTTTGTGAATTTTAAATCCTCTAAACGTATCTATGTATAAATATGAGGAGTTAGATTGAGCAAGGTCACTGAATTTTCCATTTTTTTGGTTCACTGATAAAAATATAATGGCCACGGACCACACATTTCCGCCGCCGCAGATCATTGCTGTTCCGAGGGTCTTGGGTTCGATTCCCAGTGAGGCGGAAATTTCAATCTTGTGTGTTGTCCAAGGCCCCCACAAAACAGGTAATCCTAGTGTGGGGCTTTGATAGCGTTATTTGAATGTAGCGTTATTTCTATTTTAGTGTATCTATGGAACTGAATTTTATATTACCAACCTACATATAGGTATCTAGTTATAAAACGACTAACTCTAATTCTTTCTAAGTCCTATGTAAGAAGGAAATGGTTAATCCATAAACATGGGCGTTGTTACGTTGTTAGCCCACAAGCCACGAATATGCACAGGAGTCTCCTCATTATTGAGAAGGTTCTCCACTACGCTGCTGAAGTACGGATTGGCGGAGAAACTCGACTCATTAATCATGAAAGTCATAAAATTTTGTTATTCAAATAAGAGTAGATAAACACGCTCAATGAAAATATGAAAGACAATAACAGCTCTTATACTTATTTTCGCGATCGTGTTAGCTCGTAAGCTCGTAACCTAGAAATGTGCGGATACAAGTTTGCTTTAGCTTTCAGTATGCGACGCGTTTTGTAGTGTTTTTAATAAAACCCAGTTAATAAAACAGGTCAGGGTTGTACGTGTTTCTTTATCGTTTGAGAGGGTGTTTAACTGTTTACTGAAGAAATACCACCGAAGACTCAGTTTTTTTTCATCGTGGATATACTCGTACAATGTATCCGTAAAAATAAAACAACGCTAAGATCTTAAATCAGTATCGGTCAAAAATTATTTGCTGGTACTAATGTTTAAGCATTCAAGTAAATTAACTTGAGCAACCTATAAATAAAAAAATATAAAAAAGTTGTAACATAAGGCAGGTGACCCACCGACAACGAGCAGCGAGTAAAGCTCGGCTGGTTTTCTCGCATTACTCGCCCAAGACAGCGACGGAAGAGCGTGTACGTGCCTTGAGCGAGTAAATAGCCGGGATGCACTCGCCCTCCCGCTCGCGGTGGGACACCTGCCTAAGGCCGCTTCCTCATCCATCCGATCCGATTACACTTTTTTTACAGATAACTATATATAAATTAGAAACAATCCCCCTATTAAGAAAATCCTCTATTGAGCTAATAATCATCAAACGCCCGAAAAGATCTTCATCATTATTTGGGAAAGGGATTGATACTCTTCAAATTGCTGGACCAATTTCTACCAAACATAGCTAAAACTACCGCTAGTGAACTGGCTTTCGAATATCGAATTCAAAAAAAAAACCGCAGCGAAATCGGTCAATCCGTTTGAGAGCTACGGTTATAAGCGACACACATAAAAATGTCAACCTTATAACACCCTTCTTTTTGCGTCGGGGATAAAAAATGAGAATAATCGCCTGCATGCTGATATATTAGAGTCAAGCATTTGTAAAATCGATGCGCATGTTGTCACATTACGTTTACGACCGAAGTTCATCGGTCCGTGAAGATTATTCTATGTTCAAACGCGGAGCGCGGATGGTTAGCTATTACGTTGTTGCGATTATTCAAACAATATAAACTTTACTAAGGTAAAGTACCCCAATAAGCCGATGACGCGACCCTTGGGAATAACGTTTATCTCGGGATAACAAACCGATGTTGTTCTCCTTGTCTAACTAAGGGTGTTGTATGTTCAGCAAGATAGGTACAAAATACTTATTATGCAGCACTCTAATTTTCTGTTTTCGAACTTATAGCGACGACCCGACGTTATTTTGGGCAATTTAGTTGATTACCTATTACGTAGGAAAGACGTTTACGTATAATAATAGAATAATATTTTGATGGTAAAAAAGAGCAATTTGGCGAAGTAAATTTGAAGAA
Organism: Hesperia comma; assembly: GCA_905404135.1. Taxonomy (NCBI): domain Eukaryota; kingdom Metazoa; phylum Arthropoda; class Insecta; order Lepidoptera; family Hesperiidae; genus Hesperia; species Hesperia comma. The sequence goes on along the minus strand of FR990021.1, from coordinate 3,130,967 downwards.
ACTGCAGAGAACTTGGTAATAGGTGGGGTAGCTACCTAAGTACCCAGCCTTCAGAGCGAGAATACTAAATGGCAGATGTCCGACCGCCAGCGAGCAGCGAGTAGCTATGGACTATTTTCTCGCCCCAGAAAGGGACTTAAATATGATATTCCGTCTAAAAAAAGAAATGCATATGCGAGCGAGTACTCGCCGGCGGTGTAAACAGTCAGCGAGTACTCGCTGACATATTACGCGTCTCTTTTGTTTACACGAAATGTCATATACTCATATCTTTTGTACGTGTCTTGCTTGGCCGAGCCGGGAGGCCCTAGCAATCTCGCCCGCGGTGGTACACCTGTCTAAGTACTTGTTCCGCTCAAATTGAGAAAGCAGACCCTTCCACGCAGAGGGTTTGTTCCAATGAAGATGGTGATGAACAATGTTGACTGTCTTTTTTTAAGAAGTGGTGATATAAGAACATTCTCGCAGCCAATCTGCAATGTACCTGAAATACAGGGGCGGAACTGGACTTTGTGTGGGCCGCAATTAAAACGAATTCCGTATCGTATTGAGGAGAGACCTGTGCCTCGATTTTTGAATTCCACCTATGACTTATCATATTCGTATACAAAACATTTTCGCATGGGACTTTCGTAGCGAGTGGTCACGAGTGGTTATGAAATTCGTATACGTTTTCGTGATATTCAAAAATCGAGGCTCTGTGTTCAGTAGTGGGCAATTCATGGCTGCTTAGATCATCATGTTCAGATCGCTCATTGTTTAGGTGTGTCTATTTGTTTGTTTGTTTGTTTTCTGTTTAGAATATAATGTGCATTGTATCATTGGTACCTTCTCTCAATGTGAGTTATGCTTGTGGTATTTGTTGAAAGAAATTCTATTATTTTTCGAGCTCATCATCATCAAAATATTTAGTTCATGGTTGATATCATTATAACTGGTCCATTGCACAGGATCTAGCCTTGAAACAACAGACAACTAGATGGTTTACACAAAAGATTTTTTATCCCTTCAAATAGTTCAATTCATCCACCGCCTAATTTGCGAATATAAAATGTAAATGAAATGATTTTACGCTATTAAGAAAGTAAAATCATTTCATTTCATTTCATAAAGCGCCATTCATAGATTTCTAATGAAGTCTGTGGAGAAAAATACTTTGTGTAACGGTGATACAAAACGAATAAAAAATAATAGTAAAAGCACGTGCATAAGTGCATCGGTGATACCTATATCATAAGTGAATGTCGCATATGTGTATCGGTGATACTTACATGAATACAAGTGATTTAGAGTTTTGAGTGTTTTATTTATTAAAAATGTCGCTAACATCACAAACAACGAGAAAAATCGACCACTGAGACAAAAGTATTTAACATTCGCTGGAAAAAATCCATCTCTGCAGTTTATGTAAACGAAGAAACGAAAACAATTGGTCGTCCGTGTCCTATAAAAGAGTCATGCAAAATTTCACCATTCTCTTTAAAGAAAGAAAACTCCCTGGGGACAACAACGAACTACAAAGACCATTCTCTCAGCCATTCGTATTTAACACAGCTAAGACAAACTTTGCACGGACAAGCGTCAAACTGAGACGAGTGAGACGAGTATAATTAATACAAAAAAAATTGGTTGCCTGTAAAGTCGGTATACGGGCGAAAGTTTTACGTGACAACGACTTTGAGTGGTAAAATAATTTTAATGTGAATATTCATTCGTATAGTAGGAAGAAGGATGAAATAATAGTAACAATTTAAAACATTTATTTATACAAAGAATTATATTTAAAACATTGTAACACCATCCGCCATCTAGCGCTGCTAACCGTTAGACCATTAACCATTAGTCACAACTAAGTGAGGTAACAAAAAAGATTTCTCTACTTCTCCAGAGATGGCGCTGTACCATTTTCTGAAACACGCCAACGTGTGTACGCCGTAGCTACCATAAGTAATGTTAAGGAGGAAGGGACGCGTGCCTTTCACTTTTTATGTCTGTCTCTCTCGCTCTTAGGCGGGCTAACCATGCCCGAGTGGAAGGGACGCGTGCCTCTCACTCGCTCTCATTGTAAGCGCATAACGTGAGCGGAGCGTGACACAGTTTCTTGAAGTGCCACCCGGCAAACCAATTTATAAGACGTTATCACGTCAAAAGGAAAGTTTTTGAAGTTAGGTAAGAACTCTTATTATAAAAAATGACAGCCAACATTTTGAATCGAGCGAATCTCTTGATAGAATTTGTCGTCTACTCAGACTTACTTCATTCTTTATTAAAACCTGTTTAACTGCAAGACTCTGGTACACTCTAACAATATGAAGGGTGTATCCCATAGTCATAGCCATCGTACATCCCACTGGTTAATACTGGCGGACTGGCAGACTTTCCACATCTTTGAAAACATTATGGAGAATTTTTAGGATACTCCTAGGGTTACCTCTCGCCCAGGGTATCACTACCCTACGCCAAGGTACCAATTTCTATCGTATACTTATCTACTCTTGTATTATCAGAAACTGCGTTCCGGTGTAATAAGTGGGGATCCGATTATACGTTTTAAGGGCGACCATCTTCGTAGTGAGAGGTACCTACCTACGACGCAAAAAATTGTATCTTGGGACTATGAGATCTATATATTTATTTATGGCAACCCTTAGTGAGATCTAAATAACAAAGTAACTTGAATATGGAATCGTTTTTGGTGTTTTTAAGATAACTACATCTCATTATACTGTAATGGAGGGAAATCGTCAACAAAAACAGTCCTTGCTCCACTTTTAAATGTTTATCATTTAGCTAAGTGTTTATTTCAGAGGTAAGAATTTTTTTGCTTAAGTAGGTACTCAGTTCGCCAAACGCTGGAAGCAAAAAAATGCGCTAATAAATTGCAAAAATATCCACATGTGAAATGCTTAAAATACGTTTATTGATTCAAAAACTAGCAAAAATAATGGGTAGGTAATCTTTGTCACTATAGAATACTTTTTTCTTAGCATCAACTCCTGTCACCTGTCATAGTGCATTCGGCTAGCATGGCGGGCAGCCATTGCCATCATGATCAATTGATCATCATCATAGTAATTTATACATAAACAACCGTTGGACTCGAATCTCCTCTCTAAGCTACAGCGATGTCAGCGATGAATAGACTTAAGAGCTAATAGTTAGAAGCCCGGCGGTTTGCGTCGATAAGTGATCACTTAAGGATCACTTAAGTTACTCAACATCGTCGCAGTAGTTGAATAAGCGACAACTTGTGAAAATCTTTATTGAACTCTTTTGTGCTTGAAAATCAAACGTAGTATCTGCATAATAGCGTAGTAGCTTTAGGTCTTCTCAATTACAAGAAAATACCCTGTAGTGAGTTGAAGCAACTAGACGTCGTCGGTCGCAAGAAAGTAAACTAACTCAATTTAATTCAATATATTACAGACATGTATTTTCATTCCACGAACAAAAGAAATTACTGTAACGCAAGTGTATATGGTGTGTAACTAGACACAATTGTGGGAATAGTGAAAATAGCTTCCTGGGACCTCGAAACGTGGAAATCTGGTGAAATCTCCGTATAGGATAATTTTCTCACCATTTCTCTTCAATTTGTTTCAATAAGTATTGCGTCGACCTATTAATACTTGTTTGCGGGGCGACAAGGGCGGTGATGGGTAAACACACAAATTAGCATTTAAATAGATATTGATGATGACTTCACACGATAAATTAAGGATGCTATAGAACGCCTTGTATATTCTATACGTAAGAAGGACAGCCGATACGTCTCGTAATTTTTCTGACGGTTTTCAAATTCATAGACAATGTTTTGACGGTTTTTTAGGCTGATCTTAAGTGATTATATTGGAGGTTCTGGGAATCTACTTTTTCGGGGAAATAATGTTATTGTTTACCTAATATAAACGAAAAACTTACTCAACCATAGAACGATCTGATGAAAAAAGTAGACGCATCTAATTTAGCAAAGCAAATTCTATGTATTCTTCCTTCTACGTAGTAAAATTTTCTTCTAGGTAATTATAATAAAACCAGGGGGAATGCCGATATGTACCTATAGGCAGACCATTCCAGGATGTATCCCGCGGGATAAAATACATTTTCAAGACAAGACCTAAAAAGCGGAATGTTGTAAGTTTGCCCTGTCTGTCTGTGGGACCGTAGCTCCTGAATAAATGACCCGATTCTAGTTCGGTGTTTTAAAAGAAATCCAGTTAATTTGCGGTTGATATAAGCTTTATGTAGTAGAAACCAGTCCATCACTATGAAGGATATCAGCTCTTTTCCAAATGATGTATGAATTTTTTTTGTCATAAAATTGATTGATGGCGTAAAATTTAGTTAAATAACGTGAAGATCTTTTGGAACCTTTGATGATCATCAGCTAGTAGAGGATTTCCTTTTTTAAATTTATTGTGTGACCTTATTTTTAAACTATGACTTGGCAAAATTAAGCAACTTTAGATTTGGTTTTCATTCACTTTATCTACTAAAATAGAATAAATTCTCAACTCTTTCATAAGAGTAAATACGTGTCCAATATGTCGTACAAGTTGGGAAACTCTGAAGGCTGTGGACCAGGAATTGCTATTGTTGGATAGCCGAACGTGCAGGAATTAATTTCACTTTACGACATGGCACAATACTTGACCACCTACCTCTATAAGTTCTTGGCCACAACTATTGCCACACATAAGTTGCCAATAGCAATTGTGAAATGTTGATTTATGTAAAAAAAAATATTTGCGTCCCATGATACACTTCTTATGTTTTGTTAAACATTTAATGTCATTATTTTACACATTGGGTTACACTTTTGGACTTTTAGTAGGGATTCTTATTTTTCTTTGTTGTTCAGAAATAATGTAGTATTCTAATGGTGAAAGAATTTTTGAGATCGCTTCTGTAAAATTCCATTTAATTCTTGCAATGATTCAAAAATACTAACTTCCCATTGTTTTTTGAAATTTTATCTAAAAAAAAATATTTAATGGAAAGGAAAAGAGTAAGCGTTGAACAGATTTAGTTGATATGAAGCATATTTGTAACTCGACGATATTTATCATCCTGGGAAACAAATCAGTTCCCGCGGGATAATAAATCAAAGTGAGTGAGTAACATTATTTAGGAGGTTAATAAATGACGTTTCCGGTGTTTTGTGACAATAGGATAAATAGGTACCAATTTTGTTACGACCGATAATTTATTAAATGTAAATATGCAATGAAGAAATATAGTAAGCAGCTTTTGTATTCACGACATATATTTTTTAGCTGCGTTAGAGCTAAAAAATATATGTCGAGTTAATAATTATTGCTTTTTACAAAAAAAATAACCTACTTCAACCACGATAAGCAGAGATAACTCAAAAACTACTCGCCAGGTGGCGCTCAATTCAACACATGTAGGTGTTAAATTCTCGTCACTATAAATTAATGAAGCCCAAACACTAGATAACTGCAGTTAATCGTTGAGGAGTTCCGTCTACTGTCTTTCGGCTTCATCAGATCGACTCCAGACTTTCAGGAAATGGTAGCGCTTTAATGTACTTATGAAAACATTAACAAACACACTAGTCGTCCATACAATTTTCTAAAGTTCCCCTCGATTTCTCTGAGATCCCATCATCAGAATCCTTATCAGCGTACCTCACTGTGCATATCTACTTTCCAACCAAAAAAAAATAAAAAAACGACCCATAAACGGCAAAAAAATCGCTAAACAAACATAGAAAAGCATATAAATATTATACTTATACGGTTGAATTGAGAACATCCCTTTTTTTGAAGTCTGTTAAAAAGACATGTGGTAAGTTAAGTACCTAGTTACCATCGCTAATGAACATCAGGAATATTAAATTAAAAACATATGCGTTGGCTTCGACCCATTTAATGACCACTGAGTACGGGTCTGATATAATTTTATTTATTGAAGACTAGCTTTTGCCCGCGGCTTCGCCCGCGTGGAATTCGTTTATATCGCGAACCGGGAAAGTGGGAAAGGGGGTACTTCATCAACTTACTATATTCCTGGGAAAATTCATTGAAATCGGTCAGGCGGTTTAGATTTCTCATACAAACTTTCATTCCCTATTTCAAGCCTTTAGGGGTTGATTTTTGAAAAAAAAGTAGCCTATGTGTGACTCTGGGTCTTCAACTATTTTCATTCCGAATTTCATCCAAATCGGACCAGTGGTTTAGCCGTGAAAACGTCACAGACAGACAGACAGACAGACAGACTTTCGCATTTATAATATTAGTATGGATTAGAGCATACCTACTCTACCACCCCGCGGCGCCGTTCCAGTGTGAATTAACAGGGATCAACTTTGCGTTAGTAATGAAGACGGAAAGAAATGGGAAGAATGAATGAAAATGAATTTCATAAATCTCTAATAAAAAGGAGGCCAACTGGCAGCTAAAAAACTTCCGAACAAACTTGAGTTAGTAGCTCCAATAACACTCAAATGAAAAATAGAGAAATCAATAACATAAAGAACTCTACACTAACCCGCCTAAGGGTTGAATACAAATAAAATTTATTCGTGAATAAATTTAATATTCGTTTCTTCAATACTCCTGAATAACCCTTTCGTTCTACATTTCAACCCCGCCCCGGCACAAGGAAATAGGCCAAGGACGGCCAGCCAGTTAAATTTGAACCACTACGTGTTACTCACTCCGTGACGCCGGAGCTCAACAAGTTATTGTGTAAATAACAGAAGAAATATTGCATGTATTTGTGAGATATGATATTTTATTTCGTTTTTGTATTTATTATTCGAATGTAGGTAATCCTTACTAATATTATAAATGTGAAAGTGTGTTTGTTTGTTTGTTTGTTTGTTTGTTTGTTTGTTTGTTTGTTTGTTTGTTTGTTTGTTTGTGACGCTTTCACGTCGCAACAAAGCTATTATATGGTAAGGTTTATGTGTGTGGGGATAGTTAGGAGGGTGGAGAGTGACGTAGGCTACTTTTTACCGCGAAAAAACATCCCATTCCCATGGGAAGATCGATGTTTTGTTAGTTGCTAGATATTTATTTTCGGAGTTGTTAATAGATGGCGTTAATTTGCAAGTTCTGAATTACGCTATGAAATACTACATGTAATTTACTTAAGTCATAGGCAAATGTAATAGGCTACTTTAGCTCTGCCTCGAGAACTCCCCGCTCCGGCTGTATTCAGTGTACCGCCCGCCCGCTGGCACTATCCTGTTGGCTGATGTCCGCAAGTTGTACGCGGCACCGGCGTGGTACGCGCTCGCCAGCGAACCGCAGCGCAAAAGGATGCGCGCGGTTCAGGCGATTGCGCTCCGCCGGCTGACTGGTGCGCCGAGGTACGTCAGGAACGCCGTCATCCAGAGGGACCTTCGAGTCGAGAGCCTGGACGACTTCATCGAGAGATTGGCACGCAACATGTTCGGGCGTGTCAACGCGTCGCGGTTCCCGCATCTGCAGGACCTGGCGCCGCTCCACACCCGTCCACCGGACCGCTTGCTGACCGCTTGCCGACTTGCTGGTTGCGCGGGACGGGCCTAGCACTGACTGATACTGGGGCTTCGTAAGTCGTCGCCCGGCGCTGATCGGCTCCTGCTGGGCTTCCCACCAGTGGGATTCACCCGGTAGGGCCTCGATCGCCTGGGCGGCGTGGAGATGAACCCCATCCCGTTTAAGACTCTGTGGCCTGTAAAAAGGCCGCCACTCACCGGACTTGACCTATTGGTTAACCACAGATGGACAACCAAGGGCCTTAGAGCCCAACCCAAGGACCGGCCCGTTTTAACGGGCCGCGAGAGACACCCCCAAAGGGGAACTAACTGTCCCGAGGGCTCCACACACCTCAGACAGGGTGGAGTGAAGAGAGCGAGTAGTAGGCTACTTTTTAGCCTAAATTCCTACGGGAGCGAGACCTACGCGGCTGTTACCTACGGGTCCCGAAGCGAAGCGCGGGCGGTTCTCTAGTTTATTATATTGTTGGGCTCTCCTCTCCTCTCACAAATTGACATGTCATTAAAATAAAAAGTCAAGGTTAAGAAATCTATTTTACTAGTAAATTAACAACTAAGTATTCTAAAGAATAAGTTATTCGGTGAACAGGTATTTTTAAGAATGGTTCATTCGCCAGATAGATCTTTTTACCATTGGGTTATTTAGTAAACAGATTTTTTTAAAGAATGGGTCATTTGATTGTTAAAACTATCTCATTTGGCTCATTTCCGTTATGCACAAACTTCATTGTAATAAAATAAAATAAGGAGGATAGTGATGAATAGATACATGTACATGTACGTGAGCTTAATGATGAAGATAATGATCCACCAGAATGGAAGAGGGTGGCCCAGGCAATATGCTTCTAATCTAACGTTATACAGTAACGCTTAACAAGAGGCAACAAAAGTAGGAGAGTAGAAAAATAATGTAAATTTAACACAACCTGGAAGGACCATACACTGTATACCTACTCAAAAAAAAAACAATAAATGTTACTGTACAGTTTACAGCTTCATTAATACTACTCTTTATCTCGCTCTATTTCAACCTAATTAAAATAATAAGCAACGTTATTGTGACAGTAAACGTTGATGGACCGTAATTATCCTCTGCACGGCGGAGCTGTGTTGGCTGCTCATGCAAACCTAGGAAGTACGGAGCTAGGACGTGTTTACTGCAAACACGTGGCTAGCTCAGATTGAGCGACAGTTCTATAGATCTGCCGACGGATCACGTTTCAATCCCATCCCATGTCATTCTCACGGCGCATTATTGTGCAGCGCTAAAATGGTGCACAGAGAAATTGTAGAGATAGGTGACGGTGTCATCATAGAAATTAGGCTGGTCATTTTTGTCAGCTTTATTGCTTTTTTATATGCTAATTTATGCATTGCTTAAAATTTCTATTGAGATTGGCATAATTTAAGGAGTAAATATTTTCGCATTATCCTTGGTCATTGATACTTTGTGAAAGTTCTAACACTTTCATGTTACATTTTTTTAGTGAGAAATATTTCCGGGGATAAAGACAGAGATGACAAAAATTTTTGTCGTTGAGTCTACGCAATTTACTAAGTGAATATTTGTCTCTCACAGTATCATCCCAATGGTAACATAGCACCATTATACTTCACAAAATTAAATATATCTTATATTGTCAAAGTTAAACAGATCGTTAGTTTAACTTAATTAAACTAATTATCTCAATGTTTAAACATCAACAACGGAAATAAAATGCGTATCCGCTTGCATTGCACATGACTTCTGTACCGTGCAAACACGTAACAGATGGTAAATCAACACGGACCAACGCACCACGCACTCTATCAGACATAATCATGAAATTTGTGTATCTTGATGTTACGAGTATTACTTATGTACCTATCTTGTTGTTATGTTATCCTTCAGTTACAAAACAAGGAAATATTATACATCTTCGAAGTAAGTGAAAAGATAGTAAGTGGCAATTTAGGTTTAGACACCATATGGCGCAATTAGAATGCTGTAGCGCGCAAAATAAATTTTTTTTTGCAGTCTTTCGACAAAAGATTTCCAAGTTCTCGAATTTTGAAAACTAAAAAGCAGAGAAAAAGTTAGAATGTGAAAGAGATTCAGGGAGAGAAATGTGAATGAGGACAGGTTTCTCAGTTTTTTTTCTGCATTTTCAATTTCCATCTTCAATCTGCAGTGGATAAAACTGTAATTTATGTGAGGTGCAACAAATGTGAATGCATTTTAGCGTATAATTCGTACATGCGCATTCATTCGAATTAAAAACTCTTCAGCTTTATTTTATTACTTTAGAAGTGCCGCAATAACTCAATACACCGCCGCATATTAATGAGTTGGTATGTATGATAAGGAATGATAATGCAGATGCAAGTATTTGTGTCGACATGTTACTATAAATATAAACCAAACACCTTTATTCTCTTTCACATCAGTGCCATCAGTCTGTCTTATTGTTAATCAAATTAGTTTGTTTCTTAAACGAATATAATATACACATGACTATAATAAGTTTAAATAATAACTAACTACTGATATTAATTATTTTATAATCATTGATTTTTTGCTATTCAGTGCCTAAACCTAGATGTATAAGAATTTGAAAAATCGTCCATCCGTTGCATTATGCGGTGTCAATCTATTTGTAGTCGTTAATCTTAGAAATGGCTTGAGAATTTTGGTTGCCGTTTTCACCGATGTACAACGATGATGATGATGAACCGATGTCGTAAAGGATTGACAAGTTTATGAGCCTTCGAAAGAACTTAAAAATAGAAAGCGCAGATCTAAAAAAATAGTTTCAATGTACCTAATGGTGGCGTCATTTTAAGCCCAACCTCGCAAGATTAACGTAGATCGCGTGTTTGTTTAATTGGACCTGATGCAAACCTTCGCGGCTCCGACCTGATTGCTGTTTGCGGTTCCCGGAACCACGACAGGGAATTTACTGTTAGTTTACGTTACATACAATTACAATACTATAATTGTACAGAATTAAGTAAACGGATTTACAAAATATAGGCCTACGTCAGTAGCGATCTCTTCAGACAATGTCTTCAATGTAAACATTTCAATTTGAAAATAAAGGAAAACGGTATAAGATTAGAATGGATTAGTGGAGATTAGATATTTGAAAGATCCTTAAATAAAATCCCACCTGTATAAAGCGCTCATAGCCCGTCAGCTTGCGTCGATCCTGAGCGATCGACATAGTTAAGCAACAGCGGGCGCGGTCATTAGTTGGATGGGTGACCGCTAGTAGCAAAAATTCTTGAGCGCTTCCGTGCTTCGGAGGGTACGTAAAGTGTCAGTCTCGGTTGTAATCGATAGATAGCAGTCGTTAAGCCATGTCGTAGGCCTTCAGGCGGCATGAAAACTTCCGATACTGGGATGGCCACTAACCCCTTCACCAATCCGCGCAGGAGCAGCATGGTGATGTTCTAGGTCTCCTCAATAATGAGGAAAGGCCCAGTAGTGGACTTTTAATGTGTTGAATTGTGTTGTAGCCAGCCATTTGAAAGAAAGTGCCACGTTCTAGACTAGAAGACTATGGCAATGAGTATAGTGTTTGCATTGTATAATAATTATCATCACAGTGAATGTAGTGTTATCTTATCATAATTATATAATAATACAATGCCTTTGGTTTGTTTATGTTTACCCGTTCATTAACCAAACTTCATTGAACCATAAAAATAAGCGGAATGGTAACTAAGTAAGCATCCGGCAACAAAGTAAATAATTACCCGCTGCGTCTCTACGCAAATTATCTTTTTATGGAGGGCTTAATATTTTTATCAATTCAGTAAGAATAGCATTAAATTCCCACGTACACGGATTTCTTTGTGTGAGTATGATATAACTATAACACATTCTCATACAGAAAGACAAATAATTTAATGCATTATTCATATTGAATGAAAACCCCCATTGAATGTATTCGTCCGTGTATCCATCTAACAGCGATTACATTCGCCATGGCACTATGGCAGTCCGATGGGAGTCGGGTACAAAATGGGACTTTGATTGTCATGCACGGCCCCTGTGATTACCGGGGAAGAGGAACGTAATAAATAAGTTTGCATAGCATTTACCCTCCTTTGTTTACTATTGCAGGTAAGGCACTTCTCACACAACGCTATTCATGAGCTACGCGACTGCAACGCAACCCAAAATTTGTATGTATTTGACACCATGTACTGACAGGCATACGCGACTCCTGCTCCTGTCAGTCAAAAGTGTCAGATACATACAAATTTTGGATTGCGTTGCAGTCGCGTAGGTAGCTCATAAATAGCGTTGTGTGAGAAGTGCCTAAGAACCAAATGTCTCTCAACAATGGTGACAATCGTTGTGTGTACAAATTGTCTGTGATACTTTGGGGGCTTTACATTATACAATTAGCAGAGCGCTAACTCAGTGCACTAACTAGTGTCTTCATACATTACGCTGCACTAGCTACTGTCTAACTGCCTTTACACAATGCGATTTTAGCACGCTAGCTCAGTTAGCGCTCTGCAAATTGTATAATGTAAAGCCCCCGAATAAATTAATGTCATTGATCTATAACACAAATCTCTATGATAAATGTATACTTGTTGCGTTCATAGGTCACTATGGACTGGCCTGGACTGCTAAGGAGGAGAGCTAAGTGACAAGTTTTCAGCTTGCCTCAAATACCTACACAAAATTGGTGCGAGCTCTTGGACCATCGCTTTCTTAAATCATAATAGTTTCACTTCACTCAAACATTTATTAACATAAAGTTTTGCCAAATATACAACAAGTTATGTAATCGCCTCACAAAGATATTTTATGCAATGTTCTGCAATATCAAGTTAACATAAATAAATCTAAACGGTTTTACTCCTATTATATCTAACAGCATTATGTAACTTAATTTCTTTAGACATTTTAATCGGCTACAAAACATTTTGTAACGTAAATTCGTGATGCCGAATACTAATGTAAGTAAGACCTTCGGGAATTCGGGGCGTGGAGTTATCAGTTACGGTCTAAGTTAATATTTAACATTTTAATTGTATTTAACTGTGCAAATTAAATTTTAAATTTTGTCCACACAATGCACAAAACAAAGTTTTGTATAGTATCAGATAAATATAATACTCGTATTTATACAATATTTATGGTGGCATCGTAGCATGGGATGCCATCATCAGATCCTGAGGTCATAGGACCACCCTTGGAATATATACTTTCCTACAAAAAATGATTACCAAAATTGGCTCCTCAACGATGAAAAAATTCCTGAACACATATAAAAAAGCATCGAATTAAGGACTCTCCTTGTCTATTTTGAAGTTGGTTAAATATGGGAAAATATTTTGTCAACAAGAACCAGTACACAGCTGAAAAGCGAAGGAAAGTCCATTAGATATCTACTACATACTTTTGACCTTTTGTTCCTACAAAATCTAAAGCCAGGTGGTACCAACCAGGTACCCAATTTCTTCCCGATTATTCTTTGTCAATTTCATTTGCATATGACATTTCTATTTATTTTCATGGGATTCGTATCTGTATTCCGTAATAGACCAGTTTAAATAGATTGGACAGTTTAAATAAAGACCAATGACCTGACAGGAACTTGGTTCGCTCAATCAGAGTAAGTGTGGGTAGTTGGCAATTCGGACATAATAATATAATGAGGAGCATCTATAAATCTGACGACACTTTTGTCTTCCGGTATGTATTTGTGTTTCCTTTTAACATTGTCATCGTCGTTCAATATCCATATACGTTTTGATGTCATTAGATGGCCCCCCTACCTACTCGAATTTGAAACAATAAAATTTAATATAACTTTATAAATACGTAATACCTATGTATGTACATAGATAACTTATGTAGGTATCTATACTTATACTCCACGTCTTATACAGGGTGTCCCGTAAGTTGTACGACAAACTGAAGATAGCTTGAAGAGAGACCTACCAGATGTCAAAAAATCGTTTTAGTAAAATTCTCACCGTTTTCGAGATTTTGAATTTTGTTTGATTTTTCAGAAATCTCGCTCTTTTACCCTACTTTTACTTGCTGACTACACAAATGAGCACATATTTTAATATATTTTTTTCACGTACTCCCAGATAGTTGGTCTACAATCCCAAGCTATGTTTGAGTTCAAAATATTTCGTGATTCCTAGAAATTCGGGTCTATTTAGGACTTTTTGTGTTTTCGATTTTCTTTGATTCAACTTTGACGGTGGCTGGTGGAAAAAATACCTAGTCAACTAATGGTGCATGTAATTTAAAAAACTTGCTTGAGATTTTAAAACCGTAAAACACTAGCAACTTTAAGAGGAAAATTTACAAGTTATTGGCATTTTAGTGTCGAGGGGTGTTAATTTGAAGCTAAAGTGGTAGTAGTCCCACTTCTGTCGCCACTTGGGAATTGTCCAATCGATTCGTCCAGAATATCGTATTTTTGTCAAAAATCACCATAGCCACAAAACATAACGAAGTATAACACAATATTGCCGCTCCAGAGAAATGACTTAAATTATCTCGGTGTATTATTCAGAAGATGTTGTCTAGACTTCTGTCTGGGACTTAGTAAAACAAAACTGAGAAACATGATCCGCAAGTTTGGTTATAATAACTTGAACAAGACAAGATAATCACTTAGAATTAGAATTTAAGCCTTTGACACAACAACTAAGGTACATAATTATTATAAGAGATAGTAAGACTTAAACTTATGAATAGAGACCAAACTTTGCCATGTAAATCAGTGGAACTTCAATCTACTTCCTCTATTACATAACTGGAACAAAATGTCTGCACATTGAACATTATAATATAGGTAGGTATCTATGTACAAAAGTATCACTCCATTAATAGACCTTCTCAAAGACCTGCTCGTGAACTTTGTCTGAGAAGACCTAGAGACTACTACACCAGGATGCTCCAGTGCAGGATGATAGAGACGATAGTAGCCAACCCAAGTGTCTACCGACTACCTACTACCAACTGCTTTTCATCTCGGTAAATTTGTAGGTACATTTGAATTAATCGTATAAACGTTTTATCAAGAACGGTTAGACGGAACCTGTTTAATAGCAAAATATCTCCCGCCTAACCCACAATTCCATATAGCAGTGGCAGTTATGTATCGTGAAAAATAAACACAATAATAGAAACCGTGAGACAATTAAAAAGTTTGTTTATTTTGGTTACATTAACAAAATAAACAAACTCCAGTCTGTAGATTACGTTTAAGCGGTTTAAGTACAAAGTTTGCTCCTTCTAGTTTAATTACTTCGATAAATTGATTCGATCTATCACTGGTAGTAGTATATTCAAGGAGTTAGAAAACAAGCAAAAAAAATTAAGGATTACGGATCCAGATTATTCGTAGAAGTAAGTACCTATAAACTTTTTCGTTGAATGTTACTTCGGTTTTTAAATAATAATATTGCGATGCCTTCTCCATCACGTTTCTCCAGTGCGGATTAGTGAAGGAGCTCGTAGCCAACCAAGTATCATCATCTCAACCCATCATGGCCCACTATTGAGCACGGGTCTCTTCTCAGAATGAGAAGGTTTAGGCCATAGTCCACCACGCTGGCCAAGTGCGGATTGGCGGACTTCACACACCTTTGAGTTTTGCGAACTCTCCGGTAGGTATGCAGGTTTCCTCACGATGTTTTCCTGTACCGTTTGTAGCAAGTGACATTTAAACGCTTAGAACGCACATAACTCCGAAAAGTCAGAGATGCGTGCCCTGGGATTCGAAACCGGACCTTCCGAATAGGAGGCAGAGTTCTTGACCACTAGGCTATCGCCGCTACCCACTAGAGTTCACTAGACTATCACCGCTGCCAACCAAGTACGTATAGTAAGATTTTACCCACGCTGGAAGGCCTCCAACGGCTGCTGTCTCACGATAACAACCGGGACTGACAGCTTTACGTGCCCTCCGGAGCACGCTAACGCTTATGAATTTTTACCACTATCGGTCACCCATCCAACTACCCACCGCACCCGAAATTGTTTTACTCTGATAATCATTAGGATCGACGCAAGCCGCCGGACTATAAAAGCTTCATAAGTGGGTATACTTTTACCAAAATATATAGGAGAATCGGTTGGGTGATAATATCCATAAGAAACTTCCTAATTCTCCCGACCGTACGCAAATTGACAAACAAACAAGAGACAGGCACGTTGACTAACTTTAAATCCCATTTATCTAGCGGCATCAAACAAGTAACTTGATTTAACTTCGTTCCTTCGGGAACTGCATCGAATGATTTGTTTATGATCCAATGGTACGATATTGCTGAATATGAATTATGTATTCAGAAATATTGTTAGTTCTGAATAGAACTGAAGATATTATTACCATTGCTCAGCGCTCCGAATGATACCGTAATTGTCAAAAAGCTAGTTTAAGCATAAGCGATTTTAAGAATTACGAAACTTCGAAGTAAACCATAATTTTCTACGTTTCAGACTCCATACGCTTACAAGACAAGTAAACTACTGCGGTTTCTATTCTGCTGCCTTTTTACATATACATACTCGTATATACATATATGTGCAACAGAGAAGCCTCCTGATGGTAAGTGGTCACACGATTGTCACCCATGTATATTATCAACGCCATACACATCACCGATGTGTTACTAGCCGGGAAATATGGAAAGATAATACCAAGAACAATATTAATTGCTTAATTTTAAGTTTTTTTTTATGGAATTAAGGTAGCAAACGAGCATGCAGCACCACCCTTCCGCTGCCGCCCATGGCAATTGTGACCGACTTAGAGCAAGACCCAATTTAGGGACTAGGGTGGTTAGTCCAGTTAGTAGATGGTGTTAGAATGTTAGTTGGTTAGTTTGTTAAAAGTGTGAGGACAGGGACTGTTAGTGATAGTTAGTCCTGTTAGTTAATATAAGTAATTGTCCAGTTAGTAATGATTAGTGTGAGTCTTGTTCCAATTCGGTCACAGATGCGTTGCTACCCCTGAGGACTGAGATGTTCGCCTCTAAAAAAGTGTAACCGGCTCCACACCTTCCTATCCGGAACACAATAATTGTTCATAAAACAATTATTACACGGTAAGAATGGTACTAGGGTACTATAGGTACCGTGGCGGGCGGTGTTACTTCCCCGGGTGAGCTCTAGGCCCTACCACCTGTTAGATATAGACAGTAAGCTTTAAAAATAATCTTGGATCTAAAACTAAAATATTTCGGATGTATCCTCTTAATCTTCTCATTCTGCGAAGAAACCCGTGCTCAGTAGTGGGACAGTTATGGGTTGCGATGATGATGACGATGAGATGTAATTGTTATCCGTCAATAAGTTGTAAGTGAATATGTGTAATCCCAAAATTTCTACTAATGCACAATACCACCACATTTTATTACTTTGCTGTTTATTTCTTTCATTACATTAATTAAGGCGTGGTGTTGGCCCCACATTTCCATTTAGTAGTTAAATGACCAATTTAGACAACTAATTTGCTTAAGTCTCCAACGATAGGCATTGAAATAAGAAACGATAAGCGTACTTCAAAACAATGTATACTTAGGAGTCTATGTAATGGCACTCTATGGGATATCCGAAATAATTTCGACAATATGTATTCGACATCTCATTAGTCTGAGGGTTTAAAATAAATTATCAGCAATCTTAGTGATACTTTCAATTTCAGCAAATATCCGATGCCGTTTTAGACCATGTAGAAGTAGATGGTAAAATTTGACTAGTAGGTAAAATATTTTATATTGACTAGTGAAATACGAGTATTCTATGTTCATAAATATTTATCATGGCAAAACTGGATGACAGGAACCATGAAAAATATTGTGGTCGATGGCTAAGACATCAAAAGATTTAACTTTTCTGTATCCCTCGCTGGTATTATAAAACGTTAACACGACAAAGTTACAATTATGTATTGTGTTTATTATTAAAATATGTACATCACGCTATTGTAATCGCAAGTTTTACTCGTGTATTAGCAGGCAATAAAGATAAGAAATAATAGCAGTGATTATTCCCTAAACACTATCATAATGCACCTGACATAAAAACCTGTTACAAGATTTAAAAAGTTACTGATTAAGTACATGATGAAAAACAGCGGATGCTTCTTCCAATTATGTATATACTAGAGAACCGCCCGCGCTTCGCTACGGGACCCGTAGGTACCTAATAACCGCGTAGGTCCCGCTCCCGTAGGAATCTCGGGATAAAAAGTAGCCTATATGTTATACTGGAACATAAGTTATAACATTTACCTATGACTTAAGGAAATTAACGATACATGTAGTATTTGATAGCGTGATTCAGAACTTGCAAATGAATTTTACTAACGCCATCTATTAACAGCATCCGGAATTAAATATCTAGCAACTATCAAAACATCGATCTTCCCATGGGAATGAGATGTTTTTCCGCGGTAAAAAGTAGCCTACATCACTCTCCACCCTCCCAACTATCTCTACACACATAAACTATATCGTCCTACTATATCATATAATAGCCCTGATGCGACGTGAAAGAGGCACAAACAAACAAACACACTTTCATATTTATAATATTAGTATGGATAATATGTACCTACCGAGGATTTGGGTTTAAAGCTGGAAATGAGAGCATCATACACTCTTCGTAAATTTTTGGAAGTTAGCCCACTTAAACATAATTATGGTATGTCTCAAAAAAGGAAATATCAACACAGGGTGTATGCGATTTTCCTGACTCTAGGGATGCACAGTGTTGCCAGGTCTGATGGCAAATCCTGGTTCACCCTTGGCCGGAGGTAAATATCTGGCTCATCTATTTATTTACTTCGCATTCTGTGCCTGAATCCAAAATTTTAAAATGTAATATTTTTCTACATAGATGGCTAAACTGCATTTGCAAGTTCTCCACACTTTTCAGAATGGTATCTGTGTGAATCCCAAGTTATTCAATGTATTCACTTTGAAAAGAAACCTAACAGTTGGACAATTACCTACGGCTTTGACGACCATTTACTGAGATAGTAAAAATATCTGCCTACCCTAGCTTCCTCTTAATTATACTCTTCAACTCAAAAATTTTGAGCAAACCCATAGGACTGAAAATGGAACACAAAATAATAACTTGTTTTGATGATAACAGTGGGTGTTTAAGTATTCAAGAGTTACATTAAATTGCTGTTAACAATACGCTCATAATTTTGCTTTTAAACAAAAAAACACTTTAAGTAACAGTGTAAAAAACGCAATTATGTTCAACATTCACAACAAAAGTGTATCAAACCAGCGCCAATTCAAACATTAAGTTCAAACGATTAGATCCTCTTGATATTCTTGCAGCATCACCAACAAACGCATAGAAGAGTGACCCCATTGAGACTAAATAACAGACTTAACGACCTTTCTTCATTGGAAGGATGAAGTTAATTTTAATTCAATGTTGGTAACCGATTATCTCCACTAACCACTTACCAGTTGACTGAGCGCCGCCACTTAACATAAAAAGCACACACATAACTAGTTACATATCTACTTGCATATCCAAAAATTAAATCGAAAAGCCGGCGTCAAAATTACCTTGACTTTGGACATCGCGTTCGTCAATTATATTAAAAACGTCATGGACCATTCGTTTGTTAGAGCACTCGCGACGCGTCTTCTCACCACGGTGGTTGGCAGTCGACTGAACCAAACTCATACTCATTGTCGTATCAACAAAATGTTCAGTACACGATAGGAAAGCTGGGACCACTTGAATTAGATTGATTAATAGTTGGGACCGAATTTCGCGGTCTTGACGAATTAGCTTTGTCGTTTTTTGTACGGCCGGACAGCGGGCTATAAGTGGGATGATTGGTTTCGCACGTTGAGTCGGAGTTGCGCATGAATTCCTGTAGGGATCTGCGGGTCTTTTATTATTGCCGTACAAAGTTTGTGAAAACTACGGCCTACATTTTCCTGAAAGTGGAAAATCTTCTCTTGGATAACTTGGATGACAAATCGCATTTTGCAAATCATTCATGAATCCCTGTTATCACACAACGTAGCTACTGTCTTGCACTGGCTAAGTTAAGTCCCACACTGGACGCGATTGGCTTCAACCCATTAATGGCTCACTACTGAGCACGGGTCTCTCCTCATGATTGAGGAGGCCTAGAGCGTACTCCACCACGCTGCTCCAATGCGGATTGGTGGAAGGACGCGATTACCGTCTGCAAAACAATCTAAACATTGCGTGTTGCACCCATTGAGATACTATGTAACCTCAATGGATGCAGGTTGCAACACAGGTTTTCTTCAAATGAATAATTAGCTGTAGGTATATTTTGAAGATCTGGTGTGGCGTTTGGTGATCATCAACTAAAAGGACTTTCTTAATCGGGGGTTTTTAAATTTAAAAGGAGATGTTTCAGAAATGTATGGCACCGGGGCGGGTACACTGTACATTCAGTAGGAAGTAGGACATATTATTTGAAAGCTTTCCATATCATCCAAATTCTCGATTTCACCTTAGTTTGGCGACAATAATTCAATTTATAGAGAATATATTGTAACACTGAGACAGTATGGTGGACAAATCGACTGCTGATGACGTTGATAAACTTGATTTATTCTAATGTCATATTAGGAGTGTCAACATGACGTGTCAATGTCAAATGCATAGTCAAATATAAGCCCTACGATCTTTTTGGATTTGGTTTGTTGGATCTATCTTCTATTATTAACATTATTAAGCGTATATTCTTATCTAATTAAACGGTGCAATTCGTCGCTTCGATTAATCCGAAGAAAATCGCAATGTCTGAGGTGTAAACACAAGATATTTGCAGATTTGCAGAAATCACCGAAACAGTATGAGCAGAAGGCAAAGCAAATGAGCATCTTATTGAAAATTCAACCTACATAAAGATGCCAATGCATATTTAAATAAGTATGAACCTAAAGTGAAGCTGGATAATTGTGTGGCATAAATGAAGATTTGTCTTATCAGAGATTATAACCCAAAGCAGTTGCAATTTCTGTATTTAAATATTTTAGATATGACAGAAGTAAATAAAAAACAGCATATTATTTATTCTCATTTTATTTTTTCCATTTCAATCATCTTCTATGCCATCCAGGACTGAAGCCGGTGCCTCAGCATTTGTCTGATACCGAGCCCAACCCACCAGATACCATACAATGGTCACACAGCATCATCATCCCAGCCCAGCATTCCAATCACAAGCAAAATCGTAAAAACAAAGCCGTAGGTAGATAATATGCACTTGATCACTAATATCGCTATAACACTGATGTTATTCACTCCAAAGAAACACTCGGAAATCTCGGAATGCCGAAAAATTATTGTAACCTCAGATTGTAACTTGCATCGTAAACTTCAAAGCACATTATTTTACAGTACAGATAACACAGATACAGTACAGATATCACAGACAACAGACAAGTTTATATTTATTTTGACAGTTCTCTATTTCGGAGCCATGGAACCGAAAATGTTGTCGTGTGTAAAAATATTTTGTTGAAAATAATTTCTCTGCAGAGAACAGCTCATTTAATAATTTTTTTGATATTTTTCCGTGAATCAGTATATTTTTCTGAAAGAAAGAAAGAAAGAAAGAGGAGTGCAGATTGGTGGAGGTGCATGTTAGTGGCCAACCCAGTGTCGAAAGTTTTCTGCCGCCCGTAGGCCTCCGACATGGCTTAAAGACTGCTATCAATCGATAACAACCGGGACCGACGGCTTTACGTGCCCTCCGAAGCACGGAAGCACTCAAGAATTTTTTGCCACTAGCGGTCACCCATCCGACTATCGACCGCGCCCGCTGTTGCTTAACTTTGTCGATCGCTTAGGATCGACGCAAGCCGCCGGGCTATGAGCGCTTATAAATTGCATTAATTTATAAAACTCCAATTTTGTGTAGCCCAACCATATACTATGGTTCCAACGTAGTTTACACGAAGTATAATAAATTATATTCTGATTAGTTTACACGATATAAAGACTTCTACGACGGACGGAATAAGTGTTCATAGTTTCAATTTCAACGTTAGTCCACCTGTCCACCTGTCCAATTGAAAGCGCTTCTCGGTCTAAAATTTCCAAGACAAACCCTATTATTTATAGCTATGGGACTCTGGACACTTCGGTTATAGAAGGTAAAAAACGTAAAAAAGGTCGTCAATTTAAAGTAAACAAACTTTCCTACAGTTTTACACACACTAGCAACGTTCCTATGTGTGTGTTTCGCAAGGAGTTCATTCAGAAAATGATAATAATTAACCGACATAATTGTATTTTTAGATACAGGTTATTTACATATTATCGTCAAAGTAAATACATACGTCCTACTTATGAGGTAGGTACTTTTCGCAATTTTTAATTAGGTGTTATTATTGTATTATAAAAATAGTGTTAGTAGCAAATGTTTTTAAAAATTCAATTTTTTTTTCTCAATATTAGTTGCACACCACAGACCTAGTGTCCGTGCGTTTTTATGCATTTTGTTAGTTTGTTTGCACTTTTTCTATCTAATATTTTCTCTAATATTTTTATCTAATATTTTCATCTAGTTGCCAATTTATCTAGTAAAAGACTTGTGTCAAATAATTGCCTGTGAAAATTTTGACACGTTAATCTCAAATCCCTCCACCCATTCACACTGGAGGGACATGGTTCATGGTTTAGGACACCCCAGATCTTTTCTGAAGTGTAAAAGAATTCTTTCGTCTTTAGGGTACCTTCTGTGCTATAGGCTTATATAGGCTTATTTGTCGTATACAGAAAGATTCGCGAATCACAAAGAATTTCCTGAACAATACCCAAAAGGTTTTCAGACCTGGAATTGTTTTAAGTGTCCTCTTGCAAAGATCTTCAACTTCTAGTCGAACGATACAACTTGCATGGTACCTGTCATCAAGCAAAATCTTTGCTTTTCCGATCTGACTCAGCGATTTTCCGATGCCACTCAGCGATCTCCTCTCAAATCATTCAGTAGCACGAGGTCACAGCCCTAAATAACTTTGCATTGGATCATTTAAAAGTGCGAAAGAATGCAAGTAATAAATTCTCCACTGATTCTCACCTGCGCAATTCACTGACGGAAGAATCAGTCCGATGACGACTATTAAGTCACAATAATTGTTCTGCGCCAAGACTATTGTTTGTGAATTAAGTTAATCGCTGGTAACAATGGCGAATTCAATAATTGGGTCGATGCGTACAACCTCGATAAGAATATTACAGTCGAGTTTCATATCATGGTATTTAAGTTACATCTATTAACGAGATTAACTGCCGGAGGTTATTTTAATTAAATTCTTTTATATAGTTACCAATTAGCAAACGTGTAGTCAGTGTTGTTAAGATTGCTATCGATACAGCATACTGTTCAACTGCTACGGTCTGGTTTGCTCTTATTATGAGAACTTGATTATCAATTTATCGTTATGGTTAAATTGATCGTGATAACTGGTTTAAAAATGGGGTTCCAGCTTCAACGAAGTTTTGGCTTAATAGTCATCTCGCCCGACAAAAACTCGCCCGATCGGGCGGCTTGGCGCCTTTAAAATTTAGGTATCTATTGTGACTATCCGTTCATTAATATAAGGGGGCTTCAAAGACAGGAGGGCTTTACATAAAAAGGATCAAAGTAATACGCTTAACTTCGAGATGACAAGTCTATGAAGGTATGTTTAAACATCCAGATTTCAGGCTTCAGCCCATCAATGCCCAATACTGAGCACGGGTTTCTCACAATTATTGAGAAGGCCTACCATTTGAGCATACTCGATAACAACCGGGACCGGCGGGTTCACGTGCCCTCTGAAGCACGGAAACGCTCAAGAAATATTTGCCACTAGCGGTCACCCATTCAACTACCGACCCCGCCCGGCTTTGCTTAACTTTGTTGATCACTTCTTTAGGTTCGACGCAAGCCACCGGGGTATGATCGCTTCATATAAACATCCAAATCGTAACAATTATGCTTGAATGCATTTTTAAATCCTCAAAGTATTAACGTTTACTTCAAACATTAAAGTTTTTCTCGTGTTTAAAAGTACTTAACCTAAATGACTAGTGGCAAACAGCGCATAAAAATATAATCAACAAAAAAATATAACTACGCATATAAATATGTACATCGAGTGGAATTGTTTGTACTTATTTGAATTCCTACCAAACTATTTCCTTAATGTTAAACATCCTCATCAGTGTAGAAAAAGCCTTCAGAAATATATTAGATACTTCCTCTTATTCTTAAACTTGGACTTGATATTTGACATATAACTTTAGTTCCATAGATTGTGAAATTTATGAAAATCATAACTGGATCCTATGCTCAGAATTGGCTCCAGATAAGGTAACTCCTCAACATTACTGACACGGCATTTATTCGGCTTTCATTTTCAACTAAATCCAGAGCTCTGAATTATCGTTCATTTGTCAATCATTTCAGCAGCTACCCTGAATTTGACCTGAATTTACATAACCATGCCCATTTAGATGTTCAAATAAGGTAATCTATGTCAATTATACTCGGCACAATACTAGAATGGGTCCCAACCCAACGTGTCGCTTGCATCATTGTGCGCGGTCGGAATCGGATACTAATTATGTCATTGTAGCGCTCGACTACTTAGCATTCGTTATGGACACTGCGATAGGCATGGTCGGAACTTCAATGTTTGTTTAAGGATAACATCTGGCGTTCGAGACCTTTGCTAAGGTATTTAAAATACCTTTACATATTAGCATAAATCTTTCACTTATCTTTGCAGAACAACATTGATATTCAACTTTTATAGCCATCGTAACACGGGTCGTCAACAAAGTTACCTTCATATAAATATGTCTAGGATTTTCCCGAACTAACGACTGCTGATAAATCTACCGTTCTCAGTATGAACAGAATATGTTCCTGTATATTTTCTATCATTCAGTCCATACCAACTCCTCAGACACAAGGATCACCGGTCACAAGCGAGATGTATGAACGAGACAATGCTGTCACGTCTATTCCATTGAACGTCATAAAGTTTAGTAGTGGCTAATGTAATCACGACGGCTCTCAAGCACGGTGGAAAGCTTTTTCATGTTAGGGGATGACTATTATGTCATACTAGAAATCAAGAGAGCATGGGACGATTTTCATGTAGACAATTATAACATTAGCCTACAATTTAATGTTATAGTGTTAATATGATATTAGTTATTATATTAACCCAATGAGACCCGCACGCTCGAAATTTTTACGAAACGTTAATATAACAGTCGCTAGCACCCATGATTCGCGAGTAAATATTTATCTATCACACATATCTGCTCAAGCCAAGAATCGAATACGGGACCCCTCACTTTATAGGAAGAGACCCTACCAACGAGATCAGGGGTCAAAATTGCAACTATCTTTAACAACAATTACCTACGCTTACCATATTCTTCCTGAGCAAAAACGTTTCAACGATATTTCCGACAGGACCTACAACAATTTTAGAATTTTGATCTGTTTGTCTGTGGTGCTGAGCACATTAATATCAGAAACGGCTCAACTGATTTGAGTGAAAAATTTTCTAATATGAGTACTTACACTAAATTAAGTCACATGTTTGGGTGGACTTACTAGAATTAAATAACAATTTATGTGTCTCGTTAAAACACAACCCGGAACCCACTCAATAAGAAGTGTCACTGTCAATTCCTCATCAACTTCTATTAACCGAACAAAAAGGCTATCAGAGGACCTGTTGTTACATGAATGTTTCAGGAGCTTCAAGTTGACATAGCACCTACCTGATCACTCACCCCACACGCCTACGAACCCTTAATGTTTCAAGCGGAAGTTGCATTATTGAGTGCCAATCTCGTGCGCAGAGTATTAGACCCTAATCTTCTTTTACGAGGAAATAAGGAAGACATGGAAATTTCAATCTTCTTGCTCGCCTCTTTAATACGCAATGCGAACGTTCTTTTCCTGTTTCTTACAGAAAAGGAATCGTATTTTTTTGTTTTAAACCATAAGTCAAAGAATAGCGTTGTCGACAAAATGTAACTTAATTTCGCGAACAGATTCTTTTAAAAGTGAGGCTTTTAGCGTTAGGTCCTATTTAGCATAGGCCATTCGGTAAATGGACCTTTTTTCAGGGTGGGTTTTTTTGCAAGTTGGTTCAATATAGATACACTAAGCCTTAACGAGATGTCGGCAATCGATCTTCTTCCTCACTATATTTTCGACGCGTATTTTTTTTTGCTTCAGGCTTAGCATCCCGCTGATGGATGGATCGGAAATGGATCGAGTGGTCTTTTTACTATTTATAGATATGAAAAAACCCCTATATAATACAACACAATTAGTCTGACCGAAACAAGATTTTCAGCCGAAACAGAAACTAGAATTTTGGCCGAAACTGAAACTAGCTACAACCGCATCTTATTCTTATGGTAAGGAGCGAAGTCATCGATGGTGCCAAGCGCACTTGGTAAAGGCCCATTTACTCTTGTTTTGACCAATTTAGAATGTATTTATGAAACTCGTTATATTACAGTAGCATTACTGCATCACCTACATATAACTCTGGTCGCAGCCGAGCGAGCACGATCCATTAATATGCACACAAAGGATGCTTTGTATCGCTGGTGGCTGACCGCCGCGCCGTCAGTCTTGCGCCAGCTACTGATGAACCTTGAAATAGAACTTTTTGAAAGCATTACATTCTACCTACTTTAGGGATTTATATCTATATTTATTTATCTATACCTACTTGCAATAAAACTGTAACGATGTCAAATTTATAAATAATAACTTAAAAAAAAAAATAGAACCGACTTTAACGCCGAAAAGTAAAAATCGATTCAGTTAAACATGGTAAACTGAGAACCTCCTTTTTTGAAGTCGGTTAAAAAGTGTGGATATTTTCGTGTAGGTAGGGAGGTAATCAGGTAAACGGATGGCGCAAGATCAGATCCTGTATCTTAATTTTTTTTCATTAACAACAATGTAAGTATAGGTCGCGTCATGTAAAAAGAACGCTGGAAGAAAGTGGACGGAGTATGTTTGTGCATGGGTACACTCGCTCAGGAAAGTACTATATGTTTTATTTGCCTATTGCTCATTGATTCATATATTTAATTCTTTATTGGTACATTAAAAACAAACTAAAGAGACCGAACCATCAAAGAGACCGATAAATCGCCTAATGCGCAGCTTGACCGCTAGCGTTCTTTTTACGTGACGCGAACTATACCTAGGTAACATAATTACCATGTAGGAGAATACCTATCAGCGAAGAAAAACAGTCGTGAGAAAATCTGCACTCCTAAGAATACCTAGTAAGTACCTAAGTAACCTATTCCGTAATTTTTTCAAAGGTGTGTAAACTCTGGCAAGCGTGGTGGACCTATGACCTGTATCCAAGGACGTTATAACCCTGAACTCCTTACATTGTTTTGTTATCAGCAGTGGGACAGTTATGGGTTGCGATGATATTGAAATACCTACCTAGATAAATGAAACAAAATGGATTATCTGTATTGTTTGTTACATGAAAAGTATTAAAACTTAATGTAAATTTTTATCTTTACATGAACCTTGTCGAACTAGCCACCAAAGATCACGGAGGGGTGGCACGAGATATTGAAGCCATGAAGCAAATATTTGCTTCATGATTGAAGCGATGACTTGTAAAACTTTATGCACGCGGGCGCTCATGCAGTTAGCAGCAGCCCTGTTTCTTGTTTCCTGCTAGCTCTCTTCTTTCTTGGCGGGCAACGTATTAGTGACGCCTTTGTGAGGCGAAATTAACTGATAATTTATCATCAGATATCTCATATTAGTTTGTCAGTTGTTTACATAAATAGACTGGCCTGGGAGACTGGCATAAATTGCTCTATTGTTCTGCTAAATTACATGCTAATTAAGATAATAATTATATTTTGTTTTCAGACCGGTCCATTACAGCATTACAATATTACGCTCTTATCAATTTCGTGCATGCATGTCTGTAACTTGTGCGAACACCTGTTATCTCGAAATAAGTAGGTAAATAATAAACATTGAACCAATATGGAACCAATACGTGTGGAAGTACCTACTCAATTTTATTTATTATAAGAAATAAAAATATTTAAGAAGGTATGTTGTACATTGTATGTATGTACATTGTACATATAGTATTTAGGGAGGTACCTACTTGGTTATTTGCATCGTCCGTTCTTCCATCCGAAGGTTTTTAAACGATACAAAAGGAGGAGAAAGTTTACAATCATTATCATAACTTTTTGAGATAATTCTTTTTTTATTGGAATTTTAATTGAGATAATTCTTTTTTTATTGGAAATTTTTATTTTTATTTCATGCTTGTCTTTTGAAATACATGTTTCAACGTCTATAGTGTTTTAACCCCTAAATGGATAAACTAGCATAAAATTTATTAAAAAATTGTTCAAAAATAGTTTTCAAGCAGGCTAAGCCTAAGCCGGAAACAGCACTAGTGTAATATTATAATTGTTACATTGTTAGCCACGCCCGTGCATCCCATGCAAAGCTAACTTTTCAAAATTTAGTAGTAGTGTCACAATTTGCACCTCTAGCGGTATTACTCAGAACTAAAACGCGTTACTTTCTCCTAACAGTTGTGCGTATATGAAACTAGATGGCGCTGTGTGCACAATCTCCGAATTTGACACCTTGCTCCGCGATGGGATGCTCACGGATGGAACGGAACGCTACACTCCGCTCCGCCACAGACACAGAGCCACAGTTCGGTAATGGCCGCCGTCGGGGTGGTTTGTTCGCGTCGCCGTCTGTAAACCGCGCGTCGATTGGTTGTTTACTTTATTTACATACACATTCTAGCCAATACAATCACTGTGACGAGTGTTATTGCAAATATTGTTGTCGTGTAAAACAAGCTAGCAAACAAATTGAGTGTGTTTTGTAAAGTTTTGGCACGCCGCGATGTGCAGATCGTTTACGTAGCATTGAAATGGGAATGCATCGTTCGGTGTGGAAATAACAGTGTTGTGGTGTGCAGATTGTGAAGGTCCAATGCTGGGCTTCAGGAGCACGATGTGTAACCGGCAACATAGCCAAGCGTGTTTGAACACGTCCTTGTCGATACGGCAAGAGATACAGAGGTTCGAGAGCGTGCATCCGTCGATATACGCTCTCTATGACCTTGTGGAGCTGGTACCTGACCCGCTGTTGGCTCAACAGATCCGAGACCACGTCGTGGCTATTGAAGGTTTGTTATTGTACTCCACACCGTTCCCGCGTTGTTTACGTCGAGCGGAGCCGGTGGTTTCTACGGAAACGACCGGTTTAGATCGGGAAGAGGCACGCTGGATAACCTAATAGCACTTTATGGCCTTTCGAAATATTCTATCTACAAAATCCTCCAGTTACCTACCTAGCAAGTGACGATTTTAGTTGCAGGTGTTATTTATTGCTTACTTACCTACTTGGGTAATACTTTCGCGATATCTTATTTACAATAAGTCAGCAATAAAATGAACTACATCTCAAGCAAATAACTTCCTCGTAATAGTTTTATTAGTTATTTACAATCACCATTCGTAATGCATGATACCTTTATCGTTTTATAATGGGAAATAAATTATAATGCCTTGAATTGTAGGCAATATAACCCACATAGAACTTGCCAAGAATCTTACAAGTGCAGATCTCGATACTTAGGGATTTACTGTTAGATTTCATACTCTAGTTACTATTATGAGATGATAATGACAGTTAATGATTGCGCTTTAATAACACAAGAAGTGGGTAAGTAGGTAGGAATAGGTACTATACAGGCAGACGATAAGATCTACAATTAGCGTAACGTAACACCTTAATTGATCTGTGTTAGATACTTATCATCTAATTAAGAAAATATGAAGTGGCAAAAAATACTGAGCAATTAGACGCATAGTTAACTACGTATTCAGTTATTATTTATTTTCTAAATTCACTTGTAGTAAAATAGGGAATCGAAGCAAGCTATGCAAAAAATAATTATTTACTTGAAATTGTAGATCCGCTTGCCTAGATAGACCCATAACTCTACGATTTAGATTTATAGGTACGATTGTAAACAAAGTAATAATATTCATGCATTCTTAATTAATTACGTTCCTCAATTACGTTATAAAAATGTGACACATTACACAATTGAGGTTGCCATTGCGTCAGCAAAAAAAACGGCTCAGCTTAGCTGTACCTACATAATATGTTCCAAGTGGTGACTTAGGGTGCCTCTTGTTTGGTATAACAACTTTTCGTCGAAAATCGCTTCGACTAATTTTAGTTGGAATAAAGTCATTTCACATAATTATTCATTTGATCGAATATTTGATTGCCATAATTTTATTTCTTATCATCATTTGTTTCGAATAATATCTTTTTATCGAAGGTTCAAATGCGCTAATTTTAATTAAAGTAATTAGGTTAGCGAGGAGCGAAGCGACGAGCGTGTTAGGTTAACAGGAACCATTGCCAGAACCGACTTTAGGGCATTTAGGGCGTTTATAACCTGAACATTTCATGAAATGAACATTGTATAAAATAATATTCGATCAAATGAACATTATGTCAATCAATATTACACAAAATGAATATTCGATCAAATGAAAATTATGTCAAGCGATATTATACAAACTGATTATTATCTTAAACATTGTTCGATTTATTAAAATTATATCAAAAGTTGTTATACGAAACAAGGGTAACCCGGTGACTTATTTACATTTGCCTATTTATTTTTTGAAGAAGGCAAATCGAGCATTCAAGCCATCCATCCAACTTATATTAGCGGTCACAATTGCGACGTCATCAGCGTCACCAGTGATACTGAAGCGTTGCAGCCAATAAGAAAGAGAAGAAAGAAGAAAGAACTGGTTCTCAAAGTAGATGGTTTTTACCAAACCAATAAACCTAAATCCGGCAGAAGCAAATACCTAATAATGATAATATTAAATGAAATAACAAAAGAAGTAGCTATATTATGTAACTAGTGCGCGAAAAGTGGGGCAGTCAAATTTGGCTAATTGTCTGACCTTTCTGTCTCTTAGGTACCTACGTTCCGTAATTATCATTCGCATCCACAGAAGGAATAACTAATGACTTCGCAGAGATCTAAGGTTGTAATGGCAACCCATTAATGTCCCACTATTGAGCACCTCACAGGTCTCCTCATTATTGAGGGGGCCTAGAGCATACTCCATCCTGCTCCAGTGCGGATTGGTGGAGGGGTTAGTGGCCACCCCGTTTCGAAAATTTTCATCCCGCTCGAAGGCCTTTGTCATAGCTTAACGACTGCTATTTATCGATAACTACTGAGGTTTGAAATATTTTTGGGAAATAGTTATAAAAGGACAATTCTTTATCGTTCAATATTGTTGGAATAACCCGAAGTTCATTACTTAAAAGCCATGTATTATTCACAGAAGAACGTACCTAACCTATTCGTAGTCCTTACCCTTAAGAGTACACATTTGAGTTTGTAACATATAACATACATACCACCGCGGGCGTTTTTGTAGCGCACGTGCAAATTTCTGACTCAGCTTTACACAGGATATTATATGAGAATACCCTGGTGTGATTATATTGTTGCTGAGTAGAATTAGCTCTTTATAGAGTTTGACGAATCGGATTGTCCTGTAACACCATGACTTTATAACTCTAATAGTAATAGGCGACAAAAGATCAAACGGGGCACCTTATGGTATGAAGTCCATAGGCGACGTTGTCCATAGTATGGATATCATGACACTGATTCTAACTAAAAGTAGTTGTCTCGTCAAACAAAAACTATAAGCTTGTTGAACAAAGTTTTTATGCCTTGTATGTAGATATTATACACAACATACGCGTTTAAGAGCAACATTTTTAAATTACTTTAAAGCAGCGCCCACCTGAATGAATAGTCAGATTGTCGTGCAATTGTCGCGTGACCTTCGCAACCTCAAATTATATTAAATTACCAGCGAACAACGGTAATGGCCCAATTCAATCATAATCTGTTTTTGTTCGTGACCGCTGGTGGCGCGATCATGAGCGTTTATGACCTTTTATAAAAAGTCAGATAAGCAGGGATAGCCAAGTAGTTTTGAAGTTGATTCCTACAGAGGGACCTATTTTTGAATCCTGCTCGCAAAGATTTTCGGGAATTAAGGTAGTATGCAGCACCATCCACCAGCTGCCGCCTTTGGCTGTTATGACTATGATCAACTTAGAACAAGTCGAAGATGAAGACTGGGCTAGTTAGTACGGTTAGTTGTTGTATGTAATTAAATTTATTTATTCGATTAAAATTCGGAAAGTACCTACGTGTTCCTACATTTGAGCGTTGTCGCCTTAAAAAGTGTGACCTTTTTATAGCTTTTTTAAAACAAATATTACACGGTAGAAATGGTACCAGGTACATGTTGGTGGTTTTCCAAGCTACTAGAGCTATGACTGTTTTTCGTCGCACATCAATGCGCGAAGCGCGAACCTCGAACCTTCGCGTAGACTCCCAGGCTTTCGTGCAAACATTCGAACAATGTAAGTAAGTACAAACTAATACTATAAACGTGTATGCATCAGATTTAACAAACTAGTATAATTGTGATTGATTTTTAAGTGCTACAAACACGGCGGAAATGTAACAAGGAAGATAAATTTGATTGCTTTTCATCCCATGTTCAAGCGAGAAAGTTCAAAAGACCTCTCGCCAGACTAGTTTCGGATGTGACCGAATTTAACTGTCCGAAACGTTTGTTTGGGTTGCCACTTTCTCACTTACACCTCAGGGCAAGACTCCTATGAACCTAGGACAATAAAAACCCTGTGACAGTAGAATAATTCAATGAATTAGTTACGACGACGTCGTAACCTACTTGGTAGTATCTTGTCTGCGACGGGTACCGGGATCGATTCCCAGTTAGGGACTGTAAGTAAGACAGTGGCAGTGCTCAGGTTGTGAGGGTAGGTGTAAGTTTGTTATTTCTGTTATCAATGCTATCTAATCAAATGAACTAGTGGGTACGAATCTCCGCGGAAGAGAATCCTAGTGCTCAGGTTTGAGTGTGTCAGGCATATTTTTTTATACTAGTACATACATTCAGTACATACATACATATCGACGCTTGAAAGGCAATAATTACCAAGCGACATGTTGACAATTTTACACTAGAGCAGTGTTTTTCAAACTGTGGGTCGCGACCCCTCCGGGGGTCGCGAAGCTTCTGTAGGGGGGTCGCCAGAAATCGAGAGTAATTCAGTAAAAAACAATAAGGATTGAAAAGATTGATTTATTGAAAGAGAATTTTGACAAAAGGATACGCATAAACATTTCTATGTTTCAATACAAACCAATGAACATAAAATGAAATCCTAAGAAATTATAACATTTTAACATAAGTTAATGCGAAAGTTGTGCTCGTTTCTGAATAATTCAGTTTCATCCATTGTGGATCTGTAATTTGCTATACTTAGAATTAAATCGTTTTCCTAAAATACTAATATTAAATACTGTATCGATACTAATATTATAAAGAGGAAAGGTTTGTTTGTTTGCATTGATTAGGCTCCGGAATTACTGAACCGATTTAAAAAAATTCTTTCACTGTTGGAAAGCTACACTATTCCCGGTTGACATAGGCTATATTATATTTTCAAAAAAAAATCGAGATCCTTAATAAAACTGCGATAATTTAGCCCAAAGTGTAAAAAAACTGAAGAGTTTGTTTGTTTAAACGCGCTAATCTCAGGAACTACTGGTCCAATTTGAAAAATTCTTTCAGGGTTAGATAGCTCATTTATCGAGGAAGACTATAGGTTGCTTTTTATTTGTAGTACGCGAAGAAGTTTCCATGGGACGCAGGTGAAACCGCTGGCAGATGCTAATAAGTGATAAAAAAGTGAAGGGTCGGGGGCCGGGGGTCGCGAAATATTTTCTTATGCCAGGGGGGTCGCATCATGAAAAAGATTGAAAAACACTGCACTAGAGCAATTAAAAGTTTTTTTCTCGGAAAAAAAATCGTAAAATGTCGTCTATTAGTCAAAACTTCTCCATTCAAACGAGCTTTAAATGCATTTTAGAGGCTAAGTGAACCCTCATTTAATGATTATGAATTTTCTCATTATTTTGAGAAATAGTGTCGCTTAGTAATAATTTCAATCAACATCACAAACAGTTAAAAGTTACTAACCGACCACAACATTTTATTATGGAAGAGGTAAAATTGTCTAAATATATATCATTATTGTACAATTTTGTTTGAAGAAAAATGTCTCATTAAAAAAAACGCATGTTTGACGTACAGGTTAAATGATCTAAATCGAAATCTAAACACTTTTCTGCCAGGCAATTTAATCCAAGTACAAATTACATAAGACTAGTGTATGATTCTTTTGAACAAGCGACAATGAATTAATTAAATAACGCGATTAAGATCAATTTCTCTTGTTTAAAACTTTAGTATTATTTAAAGTAGTAATTTTAGAGGTACATTTGGTGTATTAGCTAAGCTTATCAATAACATTTTAACAAGGCGTTATGTAAAAATTTTAGAAAAAATCTACTTTATATATTACTTTTTCAACTCCATTTTATTACGGAAAAAACTACTAAATGAAAATGAGTACAAATTTCCAGGAGGTAAAATGTCTTAAATGACGAGACCAAAAATAATTTATTTAGCTAAAATTTCTTAAGTAATGCTCATACCGTGGATAATGTAAGGTAAAAAGTACTTTATGATTTTACACATAAATTCAAGTCAAGGCAAAAATTACTAAATGTATAAATTTGAAATCTAATACCTCCTGAACGAAAATTATTCATTCATCGGTAAAATTTTAGTCGCTTGGTCGCCGAAAACTGTGAAAATTATTATTTTTTCGTTTTACCAAGCGACAACAAAACTCTTCTTATCGTTACGAGAGTGGGATCATTGAACGCAGAAAAATTTTCTGATTTCAATGATATAACTCAATATCGTCCAAAGTGTCGCTTGGTAATTTTTGCCTTTCAAGCGTCGATATATAATTATGTAATATAATTTGTTACTATTTACCTCTTGATTTCGGTTACCTAAAACTGCCAAAATAAGTCTGTAGGGCATGCAAACATTAATAATTTTAATACCCTAAAGTTGGGTTTTAGAAAGTGTTTAACTTACCGGTAGTAATGTAGGTAAGGGTACTCTCACCGTTGTTATAAAACCTACGTAATGAATGTCAGGGGCGGATACGCACATGCCAGTAATGAGTTTCGAGGAAGATAATGTAATATTGTAGAATTCAGCGGAAACGTGACAAACGGTTTAGAATCACGGCAAATCCGCCTATAATAAAAAGTTTCATACAAAAGTACCGAGCGTCACTAAACCAGGTACACGTAAAAAATGTTTCGTTATTATCGCCGTTGCGAAACAAAGGTGCCTTGACAGAAATACAGTGTTAGGGTTGCCAACTTTGTAAACATTAAAAAAATAACAATTTCATAAAACATACAATATGTTTCTTACTATTCGTCTTTAATTTCTTCAAAAAATAAGTAACCTACCTGTATTTGACCTTACCCCATTAAGCATCTTCCTGAAAAAAATATTGAAAAATATCGTTCAAGCGGGTAGTATTTTTCATACAAACTTTGGTCTCCTATTACAAGCGTAGGCGTTGATTTTTGGAAAAAAGTTGCCCTGGGTCTTCAACAATCTTCGTGCCGAATTTTGTCCAAATCAGGCGAGTGGTTTAGCCGTGAAAGTATCACAGACAGACAGACTTTTGCATTTATAATATTAGTATGGATCTACTTTAACGTAATATTCACACTTTAGTTATTATTCCTTCGCCGAAAGACAACATCCTCCTGATAACTGGAAACCCACACCCATGATATTCTGCATAATTTTCTCAAAGGTGGTTGCCCCTCAAATTACGAGAGGAAATTCTTGTCTAGTGGTTGGAAATACTGCAATGATGAATCGTGGCAACCCTAACAATGTCATTGTTAAATTGTAAAAGCAAAGACAAAACGATTGGAATAAAGTCTACTTTACAATTAGCTAGTTGCGTTGCGATGAATAGTCTATGTAGGAAATCTATTTGTTCCACAGACTAGAAATGATATTATAATAATAATATGATTGTATTATAATGGCTTACACCGCGACGAGAAAAGTCAAGTCAATGAACGTAAAATAACTTGGTTATTAGTAATTTTCTTTTTGTTAACTTAACGTTTCGTTAACTTGTATAAAATAAAGTGGGATTCATGTCAATAAAATAGCAAGAATGTAAATAACAGCCAAAGTAAGAGAGGGGTCACCTAATATAAGTGATCGTAGCCAATTTGATATCCGTGACATTGCAGAAATAACCGTGGCGATGCCGACCAATTAGGAAGCGAAAACTTGATTTTAACTTGATTGTAACAAGTGTCAGAACACCTAATTATCTATTCTTTGCCGGCACTAATAGGTACTATATTGATAGGCAGTTTACTTAAAAACTACTATTGGACTCGAATTCCACTAAACATTGGATTTGATTCCGGTTTACGAGAAAACTGTTTTATTATGTCATATCATTGCATCAAGGGTCGTGTTTTCATTAAACTTTGAAATATATGTATGTATGTATATATATACATCTAAAGCTAATAGAAACTTGTACTGCTCGAACGCTCAAACTTATCGGGATGAAATCTTCAACTCCGATGAACTGTTATATTAGCGGCTCAAACATTAATACAGAAACTATTACCAAGGCGTCGCCGCGTCGGAATGTTAAATTATCATGTATTTCCATATTGTGTATTTTTTATCGCTTTATTGACTTAAGTACCTAAAACGACAAATGCGCATGCAGCACCACCACCACCCTTCCTCTATCTACCGCTTAAAACAACTGTGACGGACACACAAGGTTTAAAATCGGGACTGGGATGGGTAGTCAATTAGTAAAAGGTATTAGTTGGTTAGTTCATTAATAGGTATTATGAGTATTATGACTACGGCAGGAATTCTAATTATTAGTTAGTCCTGTAGTTGTTATTAATAGTCCACTTGAAGAAGACTACTAACGACTACTAGGTGGAATATAGGCACAGGGTGTCCCAAGCTAATTTCCATTTCAATTTGTGGTACAACTTATGGGACACCCTGTATATGCGGTTACAAAATAATAACTTACCCCAATATCGAGTGATGTTTACTATTAAATTATTTTCATTAAACACTAAACTGGCGTAGCGCCCAATGTCTAAATGCAGTATGCTGCGTTAATTATGGTAACTGTAGATAAAAGATCAATATAATGGGTATGTTACTGAAAATCACCACTACTTTAAAGGTCACATTACATAAACTGAACGCCAATTAAATTTAGGGACCCTAACTATAGTTTACGAAAACAATATCGTGTGATCCCTCGGAATGTGCCCATTGCACAATAATGCAAAGGTACGCTTCACTTGACATCCCGGAAATTCCACATGAGCACTGGATTACTGGTTTTATTGGACTCGCATTTTGGACATGATGCAAAAAGTACGTACTTGGCTACTGCTAACATTAGGCTACCACTGTTATTTTTTTAAGCAACGCATTTGTCACCGAATTAAAATGAGACTCTTAACTAACAATAACTAACTTGACTAGGCTATCTTAATCTCTAAGTTGAGTTTTGTTTTAGGCCAGTCATACTCACAGTTGTCGTGAACGATAGAGACAGGTGCTGGCTGCTCGTTTGCTACCTTAATTCCATAAAAAGCCATTAGATTATACGGTTGAATGAACTGTAGGTACCTACAATCTGTTCATGCTGAATTTTATAACGTAGACTTCGCTATATTGGAGTGGTTTAAAATGATTACCTACGGTATGTGATGGCTGCGTGTACCGCATCAGTTGATTGAAAACAAATTACGTTATGAGTATTATGACCCAAATATAATGTTGTAATTGATAAAGCGTTGCGATAATGGACATGCAACTGGTGTGCTTGTTATTGTATGTATGCGTTCAGCTAAAAGTTGTGTGTATGCTCGTTTTATGCTTCTTTGGAAATAAATAATATTTTAATAAGAATGGAATGTTAATTAAAGATGTCTGGGGTCATAACCCTCAATGACCTCATAGCCTTCTTGGCAGTGGGCTTACCAGCAAAGGGAGGGGTTTGGTTTCTGGGCTGGACAGAAATATATATATATTATATTTGGTCTTGAGTCATAAATATGTATTATGTTAGCGATGTGAAGAAGAAAGAAGAAGTAATACAATAACAAAAACCGGCCAAGTGCGAGTCAGACTCGCGCACGAAGGGTTCCGTACCATTATGTTTAAAAACGCCAAAAAAATCTGGTCTGTTGTATAAAAGCCTCACTTAAATAATTATTTAATTGTTTTACTGTAGCCACATATTATGCACAACGCCATCTCTTGGACCGAAAGGTAACTAAACTATCGCTGATTCGTCGGAAGTATGGCTGCTAAGCCATGGATGGTACAGAGTTTTCACACAAACTAATAAAATAAGTTGGTAGTTGGTTATAAATCGTAGCACAGGGACTGTAACTGATAGTAGTTATGTTAGTAATAGTCCAGTTAGTAATTGTTAGTAAGAGGCTCGTTCTAATTTGGACACAGATGCGTTGCTACTTGCTACCCCTGAGGACTGTGATGGTCGCGTCTAAAAAGTGTAATCGCTCCAAGGACATATTAAAATATCGTTATAAAACATCTTGACATAACGAGCTCAACCCTCAGCAACAGTTACAAACTGGGGTCGTAATAAAAACAGTAATATCTCGGCTGAGTAGCACTATTGTGTAATATCTCTTTGTTTAAACCGTAGTTATTAAAG
Source organism: Hesperia comma (assembly GCA_905404135.1). Lineage (NCBI taxonomy): Eukaryota > Metazoa > Arthropoda > Insecta > Lepidoptera > Hesperiidae > Hesperia > Hesperia comma. The sequence continues at coordinate 3,092,612 of FR990021.1, read as the reverse complement.
CCGTGTTTACTTCCGCCGCACTGAACTGTTTCAACCATGGAGCAAATATAGAGAGGAGACGCCCTAAGCAACTGTGCACTGTAACTCAACTAGGTCCTGACGTCATCACAGTGGGCGTGGCCTTAAGTCAGTCTACCGACGGTGCTCACCAAATAAGTTTCTACTTGACGTTAGATGGCGACACTTTGTATCAAGGGAAATAAAAATGTATAGGTGCGTAGAACTAACAATTACTATATCTTCATAATCATATGTACTGAAATTGATCCTACATTAATTCCTCAAGAATTTTTTACCACCAAAATATTATTTTTCTAGTTTTTATAATCATTTTGTAAACATCGCCATCTATCGACAACTACTTACAACAACAAAAACACAGGGCCGTATTTAGAATCCATCTAGTGTGAGATAGTTGAACTACGTAGTAAAGTCGATATCCCGTCCATTTCTTTATCCCCCTCGCCCCGCAAATCGTAACGCGATCTTTCATAGAAAAATATACATACAACGTCTCCTCTCTATATTTGCTCCATGGTTTCAACCAATTAACTGGCCGACCGGTAATCGGTGAATTTGTTTGCCAAAACGATATGTGCATGATGTGATTAAATAATTTTGATTTTACGCAGATTATTTTAGGCGCGAGATCAGGTCAGTGGTATAATATACAATTATCATTAACTATAGCGTTGTAGAATAAAATTATTCATGCCCCCGTACTAGGAATCCTTGTGTCACGGGTGGCATGGATCACATGATGATCAAATGACATGATGGACATCCATGACTCGAAAACAAACATAATAAACCTATTACAAATATCTGCCCCCGTCAGGAATCCAGCCTGAAACCCAACGCCTCGCGTGCAGTGCAACTAACAACTAGACTTTGGGTTGTAACTTACGATAACGTTGTAAAATAATATCCACATGCACATAGTAAAAACAGGATAATTTTTTGGATTTTCTTCCATGTAATGAACATGCTGACCAAATATATAACTATGTTTATCCCTATCACAAGCGAAGATCAGACGACTTTTTGTTGTAACTTGGAGCATAAAAGTTGTAGAAACAATTTGTTATATTTTAGGCTTAAAACTGAATTACCTAAATATTAAAGGTCTTATCGTTATAATTATAACGAAAAAAGCTAAACTATCAAGCTTGGCCCTAGCAATTATGCGTTGTTAAGTTGACTTATCTAATCAAATATAAATTTACTTTTACACGGCACTGGACTTTAACTAATTACGTCTACTTCCCATAGAACGTAACGTCAACACAAAAATAAAAGTGACTTTTCAATTTCACGTAATAGAAAATGAAAAGGTACACGGATGCCAGACATTCTCTCACACTGCGGCGTCCGCCAGATAAATTGAACGGACGCGAGTGTCCTCGTCGGGACTCGGGACTCGGGACACGGGACAGGACCTCTATTGAAAACGTGACAGATCGACACACGATACCAATACCCTGCTCGACTTTAAACACCGAACACTTCGTACACTCTGTGTTGTTTCACCGCTTTGAATATTTTGTTCTATAGATTGTACGAGATATGGATGTTTCGTCATAAGAGTATTCGAATATTTCAGTTAATTTAGATAGGCTGTGTGGCTATGTGTTCGGAGGGCACATATTGTTATCATTTGATAGTCTTATATAGCGGCTTAAAAACTGCCGATACATAGATTTGTTAGCCACTGACCACCAATTTGCACTGGAGCAGAGAGGTTGGTGGAGTATTCTCTCCAAGATGAGAGACCCGTGCTCAGTAGTAGATAAGGTCAGATTTGTATGATACCTACTAGGGGATATTTAAAATTGTGTGACCAAGGACACCATCCAGTCGATGCGTTGTTCTTGTTCCTGTGAAATAAGAGAAATAACAGAGTTTGTATGATTACGATAAGTAAAAAAAAATATATGGGAATAAATTTTGAACGGTATTTTTTACACTGATTGCAAATTTTAAACCTTAGTAGCAATGTTACAGGTGCGTGTAATTATAGGCACAGACGTATTTCTAATATTTTGCCACATAAATGTATGTATGTTCTAGTAAAACATGGATAGCTCTGGATCTTTTGTTCTGGAAATAGAGTAACAACAACCAACTGGCCTCATTTTAGCCCGAATACCGCTGCAGTTCTGATTACTGCTTTATTCGTTTTGATACAAGCATTTGTAACCATACAAATATGATAATAGCATTCCTATAACCACCAGCTGTGTCGATCCTTGTGAATCTCCATTACACCTATTCACCCTATGGCAATCAGAAAATCTTGTAAAGTTGAAACGGTTGTTCTAACTTCTTGGGACGTTCCGAAACATTAACCAAACCCCATTTACTCGATTGCTCTGCCGTTAAACAATTATTAGATGAAATTAAACGTCTGTGATCGTGGATTTGTGGCTTATGACTTCATGACTTAGGTTGTATTCAAAGTTACCACTAATACTGGGCGATAAGTGTAGGCTGTGTAGGTGTGTAGGGTAAACGCTTATGCTGATGCAGCCTTATTCATAGCTACAACCCTCTAATGGCCCACTACAGAGCACGGATCTCTCCTCATTACTGAGTAGGCCTAGAGCATACTCCACCACGCTGCTCCAATGCGGGTTGGTGGAGGGGTTAGTGGCCAACACAGTGTCGAAAGTTTTTCAAGCCGCCCGAAGGCCTCCGACATGGCTTAACGACTGCTATCAATCGATAACGACCAGGACTAAACGCTAACACAAACGCTAACACACTCATACCCCCGCAGTAGGTTACTAGGTACCTGTGTCGCGGGTGGCATGGACTAACACATATAACACCGGGAATCGAACCCGGGACCCCTCGCGTCGCAGGCAGGGTCGCTACCAACTAGGCTACATGGACGGCTTTACGTGCCCTCCGAAGCACGGAAGCGCTCAAGATATTTTGCCACTAGCGGTCACCCATCCGACTACCGACCGCGCCCAATGTTGTTAGCCTTATTCATAACAGGCCACATTTGGCTGTATGCTTGGAAGGTGTTGGTGATTTCCAGATTACAATCATTTAGAAGCCGCGTTTTGCCAATGTAATTATCTTATCATTGTGTGTGGCCATTTGATGATCTTAGCAATGTCCTCCCTAACGTAGCCTTTAAAGGCTTGTTTTTTTTTAGTTTTTAAAAGATTTATGTCGTGATTATTGATCATTCTGTAGTTATTGTACACATTTCTAAATAGGCTCTCTCAAAACGCTTCGTAAGCAAAGTCTTAATTGCGTGTATAAATTTTTTATATTATTTTTAATCCTAACCCTTCTTCGATTGTTTAATTGTGAGGATCCCTCCGTTTCGTTTTTAACTGTTAAATAAAAGCTTGTAAGAAAAGATTTTTCCATTTAACACAGTTCGGTTTGTTAAAACCAGAAACCCTCAAGCGCTTGAGGCTCGTGTAAATAAAAAATAAAACAAGGACAGGAATACCCGGACCAAAATATACATGTACACTTTTGAATACTTAAAGGGTTTTTTGTAGTTATTTTTGTATAGTATGTTTGTAGTATAGCAAAACGATGTATTCGTTCTTATTGTTAAGTTTTAACCTATTTATGTAAAACTTCTATCCCACGCGATTTAGTTGTCAAAAGTTGAAAATGTAACCGTAAAAACAGGACATATAACTCAAGTTTCATTACTTTGTTATGTTATTAAAACAGAGTTTGTTATTAAAACAGAGTGGTGTTAGAGTCGAGTTGATGTATTGTTGTCAGACCTTTAACGCCCAGGAAATGAGCATTGAAGCTTGCGCTATCACCGTGATGTCAGTTGTGCAAAGACCAGCGAAGCTTCTGTCAAATAAAACGTGACGTGAATTTATGTGGAGCGCGTTAGTAGCAAACATTCGTGGTTTTATAATTCCCCGCTCGCGGCCACAAGCAATTTTCATTTACACCGCGCGCGTCCGGGCTCGGTCTAACTTCGCGTTGACATTGCTTCGCTTTTGCTCTTTGATTTGTTTTTCTTTACTCTTGTTTACTTCGATAATAGGTTCCTGAAACAGACTCAAATCAAATGTTTTACCACGCTCACTCGCATTTGCGCGAATCTTTATACTTACCAACATTGCACGAATTGCTCCTACAGCTTTGACAGCTTCGCAGAATTATTTGTGATGATCCGTCCTACACTTTTGGGTTGATTGCTTGCAAAGGAATTAAATACATATACAATTTTTTTTCTAATCGTAAAAATGTGTAGCAAGTAAGTATTACCTAATGCAATTGTAGACTTTAAATTGACTTAAATGCATTATCCAAGAGGTAACTAAATTAAATGTATTATATTAAGTTAAGAAGATCACAGGTGTCGCCGTGTCGTGTTATTGGATCAAACAAAATTACTGTTGAATAATATAGTTTCTTTAAACTGGTCTGAATCTGTCTTACCTACAGCAAGGCAGGCAGGTGTGGCGACCTACAACAGCCGAAGTAATTATACCTTATGTCTCTTCTAACATCAATTCGTTGACTAATGAGTTAATCTATTGGCTGCGCTCCAAACTTATCAGTGCCAAACAAATTATACACAAAGTGAGAGGTCATTTAGTTTATCGATGTGTTTTTGGCTTGGCACAAATTCGCCAGTTTATAAATAGACTTCAATCAGAAGTAGAAATACAATTTTTTGATATATTTCTTAGTCAAACTATTGCAATTATTTGCTGGGCAGTTTGCCCGCACTTTTACGTCTTCGTTCTTTCTTATGTTCATCATGTCTGTAGTGTTAACTGATGAGGTACTTCTCTTTTGGTTATAACATCGTTGCAATGCCGTATCAAAAGCTATGAATAGAATTATCGCTTTCCTATGGAAGTAGGTCGACGTTCTAAGCAAGTGGAACGATAAAAGCACTCTCGGCTTCCACGATCATTGGCCCGGCGATATCGGTAAACGAGCCGTGGCCACTCGATTATGAATGGCGATAGCTCTGCGGTGTATGGCTGGAGTACAGCCTAATGACCTCTCTCATACAGTCCCCAGAGACTAGATTGGTCAACAACGCGAGTTAAGCTGTTACCAGATTTCTTTCAAAGTTTATGCTGAGTGCATCGTACTTAAATTTTACCCCTGATACCGATCACCCGCAATGGAACTATTTTTACTCATTGCTCTATGGCGCGTGTCGATCCTACGTCATACATAGAAACCATAGAATGTGACTTCGCATTAGATGGATAACCATTGGTGTCAAAAAAAAACTAGCTTTTCCAGGACACGTTTAATTTTGGAAAGAAAAGTGGTTGCTACCTTGTTGGTACAAAAAGCAGTCATGAATAGATACCATCGAGATTTTGAACTTGGTTTTACAGTGCCCAGTGTGCTCCAGGCAAGGAAATTGGTAAGCATCGTCATTTTTTGTTTAGCTGGGTGTACCACGAGGAGTAAGGAGGAAGATTGGCTTAAAGTCGAGAAGGTCAGAGCCCCTTACACCTCAAATGTATCAGTCAACCGTGTACCTTACTGCAAATTAATGGTAATATAATGTTATTTCCGTTCACTTGAACATGAAATAAAGCAATTAAGTAATGCGTTATGCTTCTGCATTGAAATAGGAAGACATAAATTTTTGTCACTTTCTTTGTCGTCACTTCATCAATCTAATATTTGCGCTAATGTCAAACTCAAAACAAAGATAAACATTTTATTAAAAGCTTTAACTTCACTGTTTTGATTTATTATGTGGCCCATATTTAGCATCTACTGACGTTTGATTTGGCCAATATAATCAATCGTCTATCTATAAAGCTATAACGTTCTAAGACTTATTTTCTTTAATTTTAATTTAGCCTGTTAACTGTATATATGCGATTTTCTATCTTTATTGAATTACGAATCAGAAATAACTCTGCTAAATTCACAACTGTATAATATACAAAATATACAAAATATTGTTAAAATTTTTATAGTTCAGTAGGATGAATAAAAAGATAAAGCTTGTTGAACCACACTAGAATCGCCTGTGTCGAAGGAGTGATAGACAATGTACGCAAGACGAGAACAAACACACACAGACTTAAAAAATTAAGCCCATGGTTCATATTTCCGCTTGGCCGGGAATCGAACGAACTTAGATCGAACGAACTCCATGAAAGGCGGTGCGTCACACACAGTAACCATATAAGCCATCAATAAGATTTTAATTTGGTTGCAAACTTTGTCCCAGAGATACTAAGTAATTGACATGAAAAGTTTGATAAAATCTTGTAAAACGCCGAATTAATTCTGGCAAGTAGGTACTGGTTCATCTCCAGAATTATTTGAATTAAGTCTCTTTTATTTGCAATATATCTTTTATTTTGCATTTGCAAATGATGACATAAATACTGTAAGTAGGTTATTTCTGTGTAATTATGAAAGATGAATTATGAATTATGAAAGATGAACGAAAATATTTAGGCTTCTATCCCAAATATTTTTTTAGAATTCTGTTATTCCACTGGCCCGTACGTAAGTAGTACCTAGTAATGTACTTGAAAAATAATACCACTAGAAGACCTACTACACGTTTAAGACGGTTCCATTATTATTATTTGTAGGCCTTGAAATAAATTTGGAAACTTCAATAATAGGTAAGTCAAATCTGTTCTATTACATGATCTATAAATTACAATACTTTTATTGATACGGATAATTATATGGTTGTAGTAATATAATTTGCTACCTATAGGTTTCGAAGTTAGTCGTCGGTGCCAAACACACTGCGGAGGCATCTAACAGGATTCCGTTCTTTACCTTTCTGGCAGTGGCACGGAACCCTGCCAAACCTCATCATTCTGAAATGCCAACACTTTTAATCGCAAATTAGCAAAGCGCAATTATTACATAATTCATATGGCTGTCGTTCACGCGCGCATCCACTGCAGGTTGCGTGATTGCAGTAACTGCTTCGTACAGATTATTCAGCCAAGTTGCATAATTTGTGCTTCACGTCACATATTGATCGGCATAGAAATAACTCGCTCGTCCATCGCCTCCATAAATGTCGAACGGTTAAGTGATATTCAAAACTTTCCTTTTTAATGTACTATTTTATTTTCGTTTGGTATTATGGTCGATAAAAATTTTATCGCAGTTAAAGTTTGTATAGCAGTGATAGGTAAGTAAGTGGTTTAAACGTTGGGCTCTGAATAGGAGGGCATTCGTTGGATCCGCTTCTCTAATTTTCAGAAATTATATGTGAATTAGAAATTAACTATTCGGTGAACTCTACCTCAGTGTGGTATGCTGGAGGCACATAACTTACCTATGGAAAATTTAGTGCTGCCTGAATGACTCCGACATGGCTTGAAGACTGGTATCTAAGAATAACAATCAATGCCGATTTCTTTACGTGCTCTTTGATACACGGAAACGCTCAAGAATTTTTGGACACCATCGTCCATCCATTCTACTACCAATGGCGCCTTGACAGGTCACTTACGATTACCGCGAGCTGTCAGGCCAATAACGCTTTATTTTGTGTATCACATAAAACTCCTTCGTCATTATTATCTTTGGTTACAGTGATCGTTAAATAAAAACCAATTGGTGAATCCAATTCGATGAAATTTCACTTTGCGTAATTATCATGCTACTCTTAATAATTGAACTCTGTTATGTGCAATAAAATAACTATAACACTTCAATAAAATTATATCGAAACGAGAGGATTATTATAGAAGTAAAAGCTTATGACATACTTCAATTTACTCGCAAGAGATATGCTCATACGTGATAAATAACATGTAGCTAGTTTTCAACCTAATTGTTGGTCAACTAACGAGTAGACAACGAGCAAACTTAGTTATGGTTTGTGGTCACTGATGCTCTTGGACATTAGAAACACTCTATTGCCAGCAATAAAAAAGAAGAGCAATTAAAGAAATAATTAATAGTTAAATTAAACACGCCTGTAAACGCTAACTGAAGTATAAATGCAAAGCAATAAAATTACTGTGCGATTCACTGTTGAGGAGTTCTGTTACGTGCAGCCTGCTATTTGGCCATGACTATCATAATATTGTAGTGTCATCAGCCTTTGACCTCTGAAGAAATTGCCATATTTATCAGACACTAGCTTCCGCCCGCAGGCTTGGCCCGCGTGGAATTCGTTTAAACTTCAAAGTCAAAGTCAAAGTCAAAGTCTTTATTTGCTTGAATGTGGGTATTACATAAAACAAAGTGTTAATAAACAATATAGCCAAGTCCGCCACAATCTACCTTTCACAGCATGCAAAATATTATGTCATAAAATAAATCTAATCTTATACTATATTTTAAAACAATTTCAATTCATATTCATATTCAGTCAATTATTATAATTCATAATTATTTAATAAGTCATCAATCAAAATTAATATTTATTAAAGTATTATTACTCATTTAAAATAATTCAATAAAAAAATGATGTTTTTTACTATTAAGATATGATTGAGATTCCAAATCTTATAATTATGTCAATTATAATAAATACATTTTAGATTGATTTATTACACTTGATTAGACTAGAATATAATATCTTATTGGTACCTACATAATACACATTTAATAGAAACACCATCACAAATTAATCCTACTTAGTGTTCTTGTCTTCCAAAAATTCCTTTACTGAATAGAAAGCTTTTTGTATTAGGTATGATTTTAGGGATCTTTTGAAATCAAACATGGTTTCGGATTTAATGTGAGTCGGTAACTTATTATATATCTGAGGTCCCATACAAAAAACACTATTGTGGAACAGTTGGGTTCTAGATTTTACCGAACGTAATTTACTATTATGCCGTTTTATACTTAACGTCTCATAACTATTTATACTGTTTCTTACCATCAGAGCTACTTCATAAATATATTTCGATGGGAATGTTAAAATGTTTAGCTTTTGAAAATAAGGCTTGCATGAATCTATTTGTTTTAGTTTACAAATGGATCTTATGCACTTCTTTTGTGCTTTTAGCACTTCAACCCCTATTTCACCCCCTTCGGGGCTGAATTTCCAAAAATACTCTCTTAGTGCACCCCTACACTCCCCAAGGAACAAACGTCATGCCGAATTTCAGCTTCTTCCGTTCAGTAGTTTCGGCTGTGCGTTTTCTGTCAGTCAATCACTCAGTAACGCAAGAGTTTTATATTTATATGTATATAGATTTTGAAACTGTTGTAAATTAGGCTGAAAGATTATGTTAATTAGGTACATACTTAAATGCAGGAAAAGCTAATAGCTAGCTAGCTAATATTATAATCTTAAAATCTGGAGTCATAACACGAGAAGTCGTTTGACTGAAGCGTGAGGGTGGTAGGTAGCTTAGCAATAGCAATTGTCTTTTGTCGAGGCCCTGAACTGCCGGCATGGAACTGGAGTCAGTGTTCTAGGCAAAAAATCCGACAAAATAGGATGTAAGTATGATTGAACTGAATTTAATTATCATTGGCAATTTAGCATAAGTACCTACAGATAACAACTTTATCGATGAAGTCAACAAACCCACGTGTTGTGCCGAACACGGCCCCTTTGTTATGTTTTGATTCGATAACAAAAACAGTGAGTAATGTATGTAATGATACGTTTGAATCAATGTTGATATTAATATTAATACGCTTGTATGTATTGATAGCGATCTCTTGATTGCTAGGTATATTTAATCAACTTTAAAGAAAGGAGGAGATTCTATGTTCAACGCCTATATTTTTTAATTGTTTTTTTAATTATTTATGCTTTGTATTGCTATGGAAGGAGTAAAGTACCTAGTACCTATAGATCTACAGGAATGTGCTGTAAACACCGCATCCGCAAATCTTGTACTTAAAATCTATGCTTCTACTTCTTACCTACTTAAAACCCCTTAAAACAAATAAGGATATTAAAAGCTCAGGTAACTTCTACAGTAGCTTAAAAATTCCGTGCAAGAATTCAAATTCTTAACCTGATTCGTTAAAGCCCTAATCCGACGAGTCAAAAGTAAGTTTAATATTCATTAGCAGACATCATCAATCTCCGGCAGCCACCTCTAAGCAGCCGCTGCTAAGCTGTTTGACGCTGCAACTAATTAAACGGCAGACAATGGTGTTACCCGTAGCTCAAGTCGGGGCACGGTAAGCGCGCTACGTGGGGCGGATTGTACGAGACGTTCAATAACAGAGAAAAGGTGCTCGGATTAGTTCTCCTCAATATGGTATTCTATTCGTCGGTTCATATGATAAAACTGCATGATCACTGTCTTTACATGGAAGGTTATTGAGATGTTGTGTTGTGTGTGAAAAGCGCAAATTAGGTGAAACTTCGCACTATAACATTTAAATCACAGGTTATTTAATTGCTTTGTTAAAGTTATTTAAGGTGTATTAATTTTGAGTCCACTAAGAACTGTACCTAACACTGTATAGTTGTCATAGTACTGATATAAAGCTATTTCAACTTAATGTCACCGCGATCACTAAACATTTTACAACGAAAACAAACGCAACCAAAACCCAAAACCGCACATCAGGTATACAAACATATTGGTTTCAGGGCAAACATGTAACGGGCACCCGCAAAACCAATTTAATCGGGCGAAATGTTAATATAACAAACATTGAAATCATTTGAGGATTCGATACAATTTTTGTTTTCGTAACCGCATGTGTATTTGACTTTTTTTGAAGCAGCCGAACTCTCCTGCTTTTGCGTTGGCTATATACTTAAAGAATCACTTCATCGTCGCCTGTGGACATGAGCAATACCAGGGAGTCATCAATGCAACACCGACCCTGAAAAATAACCTCTTTTTATAGCTTTTTTATAAACCTTATGTCACAGCGCTCCGGTGCTTGTCGGTGCATGCTTCTATACTTATAGTAAAAGGCGAAAGTAATTCTGTCTCATGTCTGTCTGTTTCAACCTTTTTACGCTTAATTCGTTGAACCGATTTATATAAAATTTGGCGTGATTATAGTCGAAGAACATTGTATAACATGGAAAGGATATTTGTGTTCTATCCCGATGACATGATATTAAAATTGGAAAATTCACTTATGGTATTTCATAGCTTTCGTTCCCGTATGGGCGAAACCGTGTATTATCAGCATCGAATGGCAATTACGGAAAAGAAGCGAAAGAACGCTTCTCGTTTAGATCAGGGAATCACGTGAATTTAGATGTTTTAAGGCCATGGGTCTAATATTTGGTCCGTACTGGGTAGATAACTGGACTTCTAAACGCTAGATGTATTTAGTTCTGTTAGTGGTTGTTAGTATCTAATATTGTAGTTAGTGGTCGTTAGTAAGTCTCAAGCTAAAGTCGTAGTTGTCTAGCTACCCTTGCGAAACAAGACAGTTTCCTCTAACAAGATGTAACCGGACCCGGACCACAGCTTACCAATCGGGAGACAATTTCTTTCCGTTTATTACGTTCCTTTATTATCTTTCGCGTCCATAGTTTGAATAATGTCATTGAAGAGTTTTAAATATCCTATAGATTATCAAGTACTACGCATACATCTTTTAACGTAAAGTGTAATCACCCTAAAATTACGTTAGATGAGTAATTGGCGGGCGCTTCAATTTAATTTGGTCTGTAACGTGTTTAATTTTAGATGAATCACAGGAAATCCTTTTAGACATTGTCACTAAATATTGCAATTAGTCAACAGGATGCTTATCTCAATGAGGGGCTTCCTTAGTGAACCAAAAAGTCAAAGTGAGTCAAAAAATAAATGTACAAATTATAGTAACCTACCCAGAGATTTTATAGTTCGAACGATTTAAGTAACAGCAAGCTCTTATCTATCGGTACGTAAATGAATGACCATGTTAACTCCCAGCGATAAACATTTCTTTAGGGTTTTTATGCTTAGTGCCCCAGCACTGTAGTGGTTGATTAAGGGTTGAAGCTATGGATAATACAAATATCATGCTCCACGCACCCCTTACATCATTACTTCACACTGAATGTATCAAATACAAATTATCTCCATAAGATCAAGTGTCCGTGTGACTGAAAACTTCGGTTTTGTACCACGATCTGTCGCTGACAACCAGTTCCATCAACGCCACACTGACCGCAATAGGGTCAGCCACACCGCATTGTAAGGCCACGGTCGACTGACGTGCGAGTCTTACCTAACGGTTTAGCATTTTGCCTAGTACATGTTCGAATGTGTCTTGGCGTACTACAGAGTTACAGACTAGTACGACCATGTAATGTATGTAAAACTGCAGTAGATATGTCACCAGCGGACGAAAAATGGTGCAGTCAGGTTAGGTTAAATGATGGTAAGAGTACTTATAATAAAATTTGTGACACTACATTAATGAATAATTACCTAACATATTCAAACAACTATCAACCATACCATGCCAGTATGACCACCGAGAAATGCCCACATTAGCTTGGATTAACCGAAGAAACCATATCCACGGTTGATGGACGCCGAGATACTAAGTAACGGTTTAAATGAATAACAATTTATAGCTGATGCTGTTTTATGAAAGTAAATTGATGATTTCATTTTAGCACGACGGAGTCGCTATCTACATGGTTTTTTGTGTTGTTGCTCTCTTAGATATACCTCTGTCGAAGACTCGTAGTTTGTTTTTAACTTTGTACTTTTGTAATCGAAATAAATATATTATTGAATAGAGAGACTAAGTAACTTACCTGGCAGACGTTATTCAGATATGTAGTATTTTAAACGATTTAGGAAGATAATATAGGTACCACAAGATCCGACCTGAAATTTTGATGAAAATACTTCAACAAATGCTTTAATAGTCTGGCTTATCTCTAAGTAATAATATCTAATTTTAAAAATGATAGTGCGCATGTCTACTAGACAGCTTGTACATAATATACCTATAGTATAACATAGAGATAGGAATATACTTAATAGATCAATGTAGTATAACGATCTTTTGGCACATGACTGACGTGAGGGTGACAGAGACAGCGCCTCACAGTTTACCTTCCCTATAAGGCGCTGTCTCTGTCACCCTCACATCAGTCATGTGCCAAAAGATCCTTGTAGGACTATATACGAAGGTTTTTACGAACTGTAGACGAGTAGAAGTTGAATTGGAATGTTAACCAAGTTCGAACGAACGGTGTATTAATTCAATTACCCGTAGCAATGTACGCACTTTAACATATTCTACGCACGAACCAATCAATAATTCAATGGCCACGAGTGAGCTTATTTGTAAAACTGTACGCCAGCACCGTATGGTAATAATTCAAACATTACCACCATCGCTACATATTTTTCCAGTCCGGCCGAATGTGTTCGAACCTATCAAATATTCGCTGAAACGTTTACAAACCAAATAAAAGGCGGTCGCAAATAAATTTTACTTTGAAACGGAGCGCACGGTAGGTATATTTTTATCGGAGTTGTTGACGTGTTTGCTTTGTAAATGTTTTTATTCGATTCGAGGGTCAGTATTTAGATACTGCGTTGGTTAGAAATAATAACGAATATTACAATGATTTATTGTTTTATCTCTTTTCGTTTATACCCTTTTTCTTCGTCTCTTTTCGTTTGTATAAATGCTCGTTGTTCTTTTTGGCTCGACTGCAATATAATTACACCTGGCGACTAGGGTCTCCCAACACTCGTTCACACGAATATGGCATAATCCAAGTACCAAAAGATGACAATAAAAGCAAGTGACGACGGTCGATTTTCGTGTGTTGAATTTGTCAGTTTGCCGAATCATATTACTTACTGCTCATATTAGTTAATTATTCATATTAGTGCTGATTACGTTTGTAATGTTTGTATAGGCAGATTTTTAGCCGAACGACACCATCGATACTGATTTGATGCAAAGGAACGTCTAGCGAAGCCGATAACCAATTGATGCAAAAGAAGGTTGAACAGCGATGATGACGGTCAGAGATAGGAGACAGGGGTTGGTTTCGTACGTGCAAGAAGCGATGGTTATTGTATTGTTGGATCGTACTCAGATTAAGTCGATTCCACGTCGATAATTATGAGAATAACCCATATTCGATGTAAATTAATAAAAACGCGCAATTTAATTTAATCAGAGCCTACTGTTGCCTTAAAGACGACCACATTCCAATAGGACGGAAACTGCGCATCATTACATTGACTCTACTCCAACTTCACATAGATACCTGATAGATGAAGCACCAAAATATTGGTTTTATATCATGTTTTTGGTACTGCTATTGGCCATGGACCATGGGCCCGGTGAGGACTTACCATTAGTGGACTAATCTGTATCATCACGGCAACCTACATATAACTGTAACAATGCCGGGAACGGGTCTCCTCAACTCTCCTCTTATAATGTGAGGGGTATATAAACTCTAGTCCAAGAGCGGATTGGTGGACATCACAAAACTTGGAAAACTCTAGGTATGGAGAACTCCCAGATGAGCAGTTTTCCTTCACCGAAACAAGGTACGATAATTAAATGAATTTTTCAAAAATGCTTGAGGGATTCGATCCCAGTCCATATTTTCGGAAGTCACGCGTTCAAATCACATGCTCCAAGAAGTTTGGTTTGCCACTAAAGTAAAAAACTCGATTTGGTGAAATGCGACTTAAGAGCTTAGCTACCATGCTATGTTTTAACTTTATTTGATGAGCTGTCGTAAAACTCATCAGTTGGTCAACATAATAATCAACATAAATGCCAAGTTTACGATCATTGGACACCACGCCCGGTACTCGAGTGTAAACATCGTTTGCTTACGACACTTAGGGCACACGTGTTGATCTCCGCCTACATACGGCCTTATACGGTTTCCGAGTGAGCGTGTAAAGATGCTCGTGTACTACGGTAGTTTTACATTACGATGTCGTTAATTTGCTGTTAAGAAAATTGAAAATTTCGAAAATTGAGAAGTTATTGGTTTTAGGCACCCCAATTATCGAAATTTGTTGTGTCGAATCGTATCCGCGGGTATAGCGATGGTGTTATAGGTCTGTATGTGAGTGGAGAGAGTACTGGACGAATAGTTACACATTAAATACACTTTATATTATGTTGTAGTTACATCTAAGTTACGTGTAACTGCAAAAAAAACATCTTAGAGCTGACGATCTGGTCCATCTTTCACGGTTGAAACGGCCTGATTTAGATGGAATTCAGAATGGAAATAGTCGAAGACCCAGGGTCACACATAGGATAGGTTCTTTTTCTTAAATAAAAAAAATACAAAAGTGAGCATCAATTTTTTTACGCACGCTAATTAACGTTGCTAATAAAAAGTATGGCTGTGTACGCGTATCTTTACAAGATTACCATATGTGGAACAGCGATAAAGCTTTATTTGAGGTTACAGACCGCGCATGTTACTTCGTCGGTTCAATGTCAAATCGTGTTTGATCTATCATTCGATATGACATTTGTGGTATCGATTTGATGATAACCATTTCGAAGCGTTCGAGTTACGGACAAAATTCTAAAGCTGGGCATACACGCTAGGGTGTACAGTTGAATTGTATAGGTTTACATAGGTACACTTGAGCGTGTGTTTTGCTTATTTGTGGCAGGTTTGTTCACTAATAAGCTCTTTGCCTGATAGTTGTAACAATACAGGTGAAACATGTGTGAATACATAGGTAAGTAGATATATAAATATTCAGTACTTAGTTCAAGATTACCCTATAAGTTTAACTGTGAGGGTTTTGAACGTCTTTATTGCACAAATGTTCATGTACTTATGTCTACTTCGTAGCTCGAGATTACCTGTCATAACTGTCACGGTTTTTCACCACATAGCTCATAATTGTTTACCTAAAAAGTTTTACAGAGTAGGTAAACCGTGGCGTGCACAACTAGCTTAGTAATTCCAGGGCGAAAGTAATTAATTTTTGTCTCTTTTTAGTAATCGAAAAGTATAATTCTGATTCAGTAAACAATGCGGAGCGACCCTGCGACTGAAGGCCATATTTTATTTTAATGACCCCATTGCTTGGCACTCTTTATTAATGGAAGGTACTTAAGTTCTAGAAATGAAACGTTAATTAATTCTTATTATTGATTTGTAATTCGTTTTAATTATTAATTTTGCATTGTGAAAGCCGCATTGTATCCTGAGCTCTAATCTCGATATGCTTCAGATTTTTGAGCCCTGCTTTAAAAGCTTCACAAACATCCCGTCTTTTATGGAAAACATGTTTAAAAATACCCTGTTACCCTACAAAAATATAAAATGTTACCCTACTTCCCACCTTCGTTTAGATATGTTGACGAATATTCGAAACGTACATATAAGTAGGTACATATAATCCAAAGTTTACGTCCTTCTAAAAAAACAATTTCACGATCGTTGCTTTATTTTGTATCAGTCAATTAAATTGTTGCCATGTGAACAGTTACCATAATTCAATAGTCTCGTCTTATTTGTTGAAGTTACTTTACAATTTATTTACCCTTGCGGTACACTGGTCAACAGAGTCAAATCACTGTACAAATATTTTACATCCAACCACGTGGGAGTACCTACCAGTATTCAGTTACCGCATTCTGTGTTACTGGTTTATTTAAATCTTGTATTCTCTGAGACTATTTTGGACCTTATGTCTTCTGTTATAAAGGTCTCGGTGATTGAAATGTATTGAAGATGGTTAATAAAGTCGATTATGTGGTCGCCGGTTCTTCCCACGTGTGTCGCAAAAACGCATTAGGTCTGATCTTTATCCTCATCATTAGGATTCGTTATTGGGTTTATGTTGTGTTTGTGAGGAGGTTTTTTATGTACGTTTAAATGCGATTCAATTGAGGTTGTATTACGTCGTACTTTCAGTATTTGGTATGAGCGTTGATATGAATCGCTTAATAATTAAGTAGAGATCGGGTGTTTGTAATAAGTAAAATTAGGTGTTCGAAAGCATATATTCCACTAATATTTACTTTGAAGTCATCTACTATGAAATTGTTTTGTACAAAAAATCTATTTAAAATTTCTAATTCTGTAGTCGATTTAACTGTGACTTATCTCAGAAACGGGTTAACCGATTTGAATTCTATTTTCAGTGATGTTTATGAACTTTATAACATTTAGTGTAGCTATCTTTGATGTTATCGGTTCACAAGTCGAAAAATACTCGTTCGTTTTCTATTGTCATAATGTATGTTGCAAATAAAATCCCGACGTATAAAAATAATTAGTAAAATCACGTGACTAAAGCAAGTCTTTGAAATCGTTTCTGTGACGATCGTGACGAATTTGTTAGTGCGGTTCCGTTATTCGTGTGAACTTTCTTTTTGATGTTGTACTATAAAACTTTATTACACTTCAACATCGGTTTGGATTTAACTAGCAATCATTGTTGTGTATCGGTTACATAGCTATGTGTAGTACAAAATCAAGCCTTTTAGTTTTTGGATTCCATTCGGAACAAAGCGAACTTTGTAAGTCAAGATGAGATATTTTTAGTTGTTCCTATGTCTGCTTAGTTAGGCCAAGTAAGATATTTAAAGTTCTACGTACTACATCAATATACAAACGCTTAGTGAGTTTTTAATTATTTCCGCGGTTCTATTAGGTACGTATGTACTATATTTAATTACACTTACATTATGTTTGTTTTTTCTATACTCTAATTATTCAATCGCCGTTCCAACTATGATAATTATAATTGTAATTGATCCAAATGCCGATACCTCATAGAAAAACATGAAACAAGTTCTAACACATTGCCAAAACTGAATGTGCCCGTATTATAACATACGATAAAACACTGCCGAAAGAAAGACCTTGCATTATGAAGGTCAATAAGCCAGCCGTGACATTGAACTTGTCCAATTCGGACCACTCCAGTTGGAAGCCAGCGTTGCTTTCACGCGCCACGTGTTGTAACTATACGCGTCCGTTCTCTCGTCGCGCCGCGAGCAAGTGTCGAGTAACACGAGCGTGGATGGAAGAAATGAAATCATTACACAGGAATGGATCTGCGAGTGTTACGCCATTTGGGCAGATGCTGACCAACCTACCTCCACCATCCACCTATTCAGCTAATAGGCTGATGCTGCCGAACGTGTTCACCACCTATCAGCTTTGGATTCAATGGAGAGGCGTGCAATAAAGCTTATTAGTGACCTTAAAGTGGTTTAAACCAACTTCCAAAGCCTCGACCTTGATTAGCCAGCCTCTCGGTTTTCTACAGTAGTAGGGTAGGATACAGTTTGGAGAGTGTGCTCAAGAATTGCACGACAAAATTGCCTCATTTCCTTTCTACCATCGAACAAGTGGATGCATAGCGGGCTTCCATCCCTTCGTAGTGAACATCTCTCCGGTAGGTACGAACAACGTACTTCGCTTCGTCTTTTATCGTGTGCACCGCGAAGGGCTGGATTGAATTGTCCGCGTTGGTGTTTCCGTTCGATTGTAATGTGATTTGTTTCTTCAAGGCCAAATCGTTTAACATCAGATAGAATCGTAATCAAGGGCTAACATTAACAAGATAAAAAAATGGGTAATCATGGTAATACCTTTTGGATGAAACCACTCAATGATAACAAGTATCATAATAATATGAAGTATCACAAGAACAGTTTTGACGGCTAGTTTCCTGCCCCCCCCAACACAGCCCCCAAGCAATTCATTTCCTTTGCCTTGACAGTTGAACTCGTGAAGGCTGATTCGAATACGCGTTGTGCAGGGTTCTGTACTTTAGTTTCCTGTGAAAATTTCAGGATTTATTTAACCATTTAATAGTTACTTATATATATACGTATATTTGTTTGTCACATTTTGCGCTCTACAAAATATATTACCTTCCTAATTTTTTATGGATTTAGGATTAGTAAACGAGCGTTCAGCAGTTCAGCACCACACTTCCACTGTCGACTCTGTCGAATGACTGAACTAGAACAACAAGACACAAATTGGGACTAGGAAGGTTAGTACAATATGCGCAGGGTGTTATTAAGAATGCTATTTGGTCATTAGCATCTGTAGAGACTGCTATCTTTTAGTGGTTGTTAGTACCTACAGTGCCACAAACTTATCTGACCCGAAAAAGGGCGCTACTGTCTTTGTCTTTGTCTGACAGCAGTATAACTGTATAACATTTGCATTAGTTCCAATTTTGGCCACCGGGTCAGATAAGTTTGTGGCACTGTAATAATATTAATAGTTAGTCCAGTTAATAATTGCTCGTAAGAGAGTCGTTCTAATTCGGTCACACATGCTGCTATCCTTGATGCCTAAGATAATCGCCTCTAAAAGTGTAACGGGATTCACACCATTTTAACGGAATATTTAAATGCTGTCACAGAAATTATTATAGCGTATATTAAGCCTGTGAAAGACAGATACCAATAGTCGCACGAGTTCTTTAAGGCTTCTGATTTTCATGTGATGCGTGGAACCCAAAGAATAAACCATTTCGGTATCATGTAAGTGGGTTACATTTTATGGCACCCGAATATTCACCCCCGTATTTGAATATTGGATAGTAATATCGTAAATCATGGAGGCACATGCTGTGGATGAGAGCGTTTTCATATTTACAGCCGGCTTTCAAGGTCACTTTCTCCTGCGCTTCATTGAACTTTGTAATGATTTTGTGCTTTATTTGTTTTAAAATTGGGCATGCCCATTCTTTTGGAAGGGTCTTATGACGAAGGCAAGGGCCTTTTAACAACGAAATATAATTATAGTAAAAAAGATGTGTAATAAAATAAGTTTTTTTTTCTATTTGTCTGTGCGTTTCTGCGCGCTAACCTCAGAAAAAGAAACACAACAGAAAGTTTTAATTTATTGTTTTTACACAAATGAAAATCTCAGCCAAATAGGTTAAGCCGCTGAGATTAGCGAGTATAAAGGCACAGATATTAAGCAAACAAAAAATCTATTTATCGTTTTTGGGTATTGTGTTTATAGAAGCCTCCTATAATAGTTTTTCTCATTACATCTTCCATACATGTCTAAAAATCGATCAGTTTCAGATTTATTATACGTGTACCTACCTATTGGTAATTATCGATATCGATTCAATTAAGACAAACCGAAGCCTCTGTCACGTCCGTGTGTTGTATAAATTACCGTCGCTGCACGTTCCCATTACCGTATGGAAACCAATCCTCATATTTTATTAATGGTATTATAATTAACCCTCGGCATAATGTCGGCCCGTGAAAATTTGATGAGCTCGTTCAGTGATACTCGGGGTAACTGGCCTACTGGCACCGTTGTTTTAATATCGCTTTCGGATGATTTAACTGGCATGAAATAATCTGTTTACTGAAAGCAGGTTTTCATTGTTTTGATGCAAATATAGAAGAAGAAACGTAAGTTATTTAATAAGGTGTTCGTTCTGAATCGGGAAGGGGCTTATGGTGCTACCTGGTGGTAAATGGCCTCTGGGTTGCTAGTCAAGAATGAAGGAAGAGAAGGTTGCTCTCAAGTCCCTCGTTGGAACCAGTAAGTACTACACCACGACCAGGGGAGGTTAGCTTAGAATAGAAAGATAGATGACAACTCTAACATCCCAAAACGTTTTCTTAACGTGACGTTTGTTGACCCTTGTGGCGCAATGGTCACAGTTACAAAGCCGGATTGCCGTTCGAAGGGCCCTAGGTTCGACTCCTAACGAAGTTGAAATTGAATGAGGAGTTTAATTTTCCGTTCTGATTTTAACTGTGTTCGTGTCTACGGCGCCCGCGACACAGGGAATAACAGTGTGTAGTACTATAAAATAATATCCATCGATGTAATTTTACTTCGGATAGATTACCGAAACGAATAGAGTAATAAAATCTTTTTGACGCTTTTCAGATCACCAGCATTTTTTAAAGATAAAAATGACATGCAGTATTACCGGCCCATTGCTTTAATTCCTATTCTCTCAAAAGTATTCGAACGAATAATTCATAACAGAATGTATCTCTACTTTGAAAAATTCAATATTTTAGCTGAGGAGCAAGTGGGGTTTCGTAAAAATAAGTCAATAAATATTGCAGTATATAATTTCTTAAAATCTATTATGACTTCCCTAGATTCGCGTAAACGTGTAACTGCTATGTTTATGGATATGACGAGGGCATTTGATTATGTTGATCACACAGTTCTACTTGACAAGTTGGAAGCATACGGTATAAGAGGCAGTGCCCTAAAGCTCATCAAATCATACCTATCTGGAAGAACACAAATAACGGAAATAAATAAAATAAATACAATGAACAAAACCCTAATGAAATATGCCTCAGATCCTCGAGAAGTATATTATGGAGTGCCACAGGGTAGCATTCTAGGCCCTTTACTTTTCTTGGTATACATCAATGACCTTCCGCGTTCGATAAAGGACCAAATGGTGTTGTTTGCCGACGATAGCACTGCGATATTCATTAATAATAATTCATCATTACTCGAAAATGATATAAATAATGCACTTAAAAATTTGATTACATGGTTACAAAACAATAATTTAAAAATCAATCTTGATAAAACGTGCTTTATGAACTTCATTACTAGAAATACAAAGCTTAAAGACTTAAAAATATGCTACGACGGTAAAGCTATAAAAGAAACGAAAACAACCAAATTTCTGGGTATACATATCGACTACAAATTGTCATGGAAGACACACATTGAACACGTCATAAACAATCTTAATAGGTTCTCATTTGCTCTACACATGTTAGCCAAAGTTGTTGATATAACAGCTACACTAACGGCTTATCACGCATACGTCGGAAGCATATTACGCTATGGAGTTATGTTCTGGGGTAATGCAGCTGGAGTAGACCAAGTTCTAAAAGCACAGAAGAAATGTATTAGGTCTATCTGTAACCTAAAACAAATGGAGTCTTGTAAGCCTCATTTCCGAAAGCTAAAAATCCTAACGTTCCCGTCGATATATATTAATGAAGTCGCACTAATGATAAAATCCAATATAGATAATTATGAAACGCTAAATTCAAAAAGACATAAAAATACATTAAGTGCAGCAAAATCTAGGACAGAATTATTCCACAACAGTGTTTTTTGTATTGGTCCTCAAATATATAATAGGCTACCTAATTCTATAAAATCTAAAAGCTATTATGAGTTTAAAAAATCTTTAAAAGTATATTTAATAGAAAATGCTTATTATTCTTTAAAAGAATTCCTAGAGAATAGATCAGAATGACCTGTTATAATACGATACCAAAATGTAACTACCTAATTAAAATTCAATATTATATTAATGTAATGTAATAAAACGTAATTTAATGTATTGTAATGTTATGTAATGTAATATAATGTAATGTAATGCAATGCAATGTAATGTAATATAATGTAAATAGAATTGTAATGATAGATGTGTAATTAATGATAATTTTGGAGCTAGAAATTGATACAATTGATATAATTATGTAAATAGTAAACATTCGCATGCCTTAATAGGTGGACTGTGGCGGAACTTTAAATAAATTTGTAAGATCATATTGTACCCACTTTAAAGCGAATAAATGAATTTGATTTGATTTGATTTGATTTTTCTTAATCCAAAAGCTTTTAAGGGCCTTTGCTAACAGCTAACAGGATTCAGAACGCAGTGCCCGTGTTTGAATTAGGGCTTATAGCCAGATTAGTTTCGGAGTGGCCGGGAGCTGCAAGGTACGTTTTTAGTCACGTACGTTGCATGTGTGATAATGGTAGAACTTACGGGAATTAGGGTGTTTGAGCTGAAGTTAGGTAGGTTTTAAGTGCTGTCGGAATTAAAGCATCAATGCATCTCAACTGACGAATTAATAGGTTCGGCTACAATGTCAGGGATTTAGCATATTGTAAAACACGTTGACAATGTGCAGAATGGCAGACACTTAAAAAACACTATTGATATTTACCTTCACCGAGTGATCATTGAGAGGCAGGCAGACAGTGGGGATATTTAAATAGGGTTCCCTATGACTTTGGCTACAGATCTCCAAAAAGCGTTCGAACCACGAAGCTACGAGTATCACCGCATGACAATCAAAACTCGCTTATGCGCGTATGTTTTTAAACTTTCATTGTTTAATTTCACTTTCTTCATACTATTTCATTTAATAATAAACTCATTTGCACAACTCCCACGGTGTGTCCGAACAGGTTTAAGCTCATTATCAAGTACAATGCAGCCAGTAAGTTTCACTGCAATCGCAACGGTTTCATCGGAAGCGCGGGAGCAACATTCCATCGACCATTGTTTGGACGCACTTAACAATCAGCCAGTTGACAAAACGCTTTTTAGAGATGACTATTTAGTCCTCGAGATTGCTCAACGCATCGGTGGCCAAAATAAAACAAGATTCTTATTAACTATCAACTGGACTACTACTACTAACAACAACTAACAGAACTAACCATCACTAAGGTCCTTGTCCCAGTACTCATACTGAGGCACTAGCCAAGTAATATGAGTATTTAGGTATCGTAACACCATCTGCTAATAGGACTAATTATACAAGTCCCAATGTGAGTCTTGTTGTGTCTGTCACAGTTGTAGACGGCAATAAAGGGGTGGTGCTGCATTTTCGGAATTAAGGCAGAAAACGAGCAGGCAGCATCATGCATCACCCTTCCGCTGCCGCCCATGACAATTGTGATCGACTTAGAACAAGGCTCAATTTAGGGGCTGGGATGGTTTGTCCATTTAGTAGATGGTATGCATGGTGGTGTGGAACCTTAATTACGTAAAAAACAAAATGCAGCCAGTAGCTTAGCCACAATCGTAACGGTTTCATCGGAAGCGCGGGATTAACATTCCACCGGTCATTGTTTGGTCGTACTAAACAATCACCAGTCATTGAGATACTGGATACTGTGCACTAAAGCAGCTAGTTGACAAAACGTTATTTAATTATGACAGTGAGTGATTACTGTGCTCGCATTTTGTAATTATGAATACGTAGGATGTCTTTATGTTTGTAGTCTGATTTAATGTGGTGACTAAAAATATGAGAGGTAATAAAAATGTTTGTGCATAGTCTTCTAACCTTTTTATGCAATGGTAACATTGACAAAATTTAAGCCCTCATTCACTAGTGTAATAATCATCGAATATGGTATGCTGGCCAGTGACATTTCGTTGTCACCGGCCATTAACATTATCTAATCTTTCTTCTGTGGACTTCAAAAGGCTTAGGCACTTCTCACATTACGCTATTTATTAGCTACGCGACTGCGACGCAATCCCAAAATTCTATGTATCTGACACTTTTGACTGACAGGAGTCGCATCGTAGACGCGTCTCCTGTCAGTGAAAAGTGTCAGATACATACAAATTTTGGATTGGGTTGCAGTCGCGTAGCTCATAAATAGCGTTGTGTGAGAAGTGCCTTACAGTTAATTAAGTAAGTAATGAGTAGGAGAGAAGTGTAAGTACTAGTTGTTAGATCAAAAACACCAGCATCAAAAAATCAAGCGGTACCTAATAAACTCTCAAACTAACTGTATAAACTTGATATCAATAGATGTTCTAAAAATCAATAAAGCACGGGATAAAAGATCTAAATGACACACTCACGTGATTGAAGTTGATTATTACTCTTATTAGTTCCACATAAATCTTAACAATGAACTGTTGGCACAAACACTGAAACTGAACCTCAACAAAACACGAAAAAAGTCGCAAACGGGGCTTGCGCAAATTAATTAACTCGCGGTAAAAATGTGTTGTGTTTGTGATTCTTACATTAACGTGTTCCCGAGATGATGAGACCTTTGTTCACGCCTCGTGTGAATCACACGAACGACACCATCCGACTCGAAGTGTGTCGTGGTCGTGTGTCGAAAGTTTGGAAATTAAATGGGCTATTTTAATTGGGTATCTTTTGTTTTTTATTGTCGTAACTTTCTCCATTTTCACGTTTTATGCGTTTATGGTAGCGCAGTTTAATGGGAGTTTATTTGCTCTGAGTTCGGAACGACATTTCATATTAAACCGAATGGCGCAATGGTTAGCAGTTAGCGTTCGAAGTTGTCCATGGAATATGACTGTGAAGTATTGAAGGTATAAATATTTAACTCGAAGTGTCATATTAAAGCGCAGACTTTATGAGAAGGAGTCAGCTGTTGTAGCCAAACACCTGTATAAAAGGCGACTTGATTTTGTTGATGGCTACATTCATTTTAATTTAATTTTAATTTTACAAAATATTTGGCAGCCTGCGAAGCCCCGACGGCTTCCATGGGTACCTAATAGTGGTTGGAATTCAATAGTTCAATGACATATTGATGTTGTAGGGATTGGAGGTCCATATTCTGTACCTACAGTACTGAAACTGGTCACATTGATAGTAGATACATGATACAAAAATGTTATTTTTTATTCTTCGAGTGGTATACTAAGCAGACTTACGATATTTATGTTGGTAGGTACTAAACTAACCACTTCATCAATCCCCACTTGACCGTCTCGTTGGTGTATGCTCTATGACTCCTAAGTTATGAGGAAAGATCGGTGCCCTGTATCTACGCCGTAGCCGTACATAGCTTTCATTGGAAGGTCGGTATGTATGAGGTAGAAATAATTGTTGCTTTGATCTTCGTGAACTATTACATTGCAATATTTGCAATCCTATAACAAAACCTCATGTCATAAAATCCCGGACAACCGTGACATAATAATGTCCGAGTATTGTCGATAAGCCAGTGGTCTGACCGTAAGCCGTACACCATGATTCTTCCAGTTTCGAAATCGCAAGGATGTTGCAAGTTCATGTTTACATGAAAATAAGATAATTCTTGACAAGAATCCCACCTGATTTTGATCTGAAGAGGCACCGAAGTTAAAATCAAATCCTACTTGATGTTAAGTGACGACGATAACTAAAATGGTGAGTATATAAAATTTTACGTTAATATTGCCCTTGACATTGACATTGTATTTAGGTATTTAATGTATTTTTTAACGGCGCCACGGGCTATCATACTCTCGGAATATCTCATAAAATCTCATTGTACTATCTGGTAATTATACGTAGCAGTATAACTTGTAATATTTATTTTGTCTGACGGTTAATTTAGATTTCTAGATGCTTAGTTTATTTTGAGGATTATAATTAGAATTTTTCATATCCAAATATTTCTTAGACTGATGAGCTACAGAGAAAAATTAGTATCTACCCAAATGTCTGTGTGATTTTACCATAATGAAAATTCATTCCTTAAAGTTCATAGAATTAGACTTACTTGGCTAATGGCTTTAATTAAAATTTTAATGTTAAGGACATTCTTATGACGAAGGGTTATTATAAACTGGATGAATATTTTCAAGATGAAACAGCCTGGACATGAGTTTGAAATATAGCCTTAAATAGTGATAAGTGTTCTCTGTAACTGTGAGTGGGGAAAAAAAGAAACTCCTTGGGAGTTTCTTGCCGCTTCTTCTACCAAGGCCACTCATCGTAGGGATTTGTGGAAGCGATGGCGTAGATGACATTCGAAAATTGTTTGTAAAAACCAAGTTCGAAATAAATCATTTCATCATCATCATCAATTTATTAGCGACCTACACAACAAGGCAAATATCTTTACTATCGATGAGGATAGATCATATTGCATCAGGCTCTTCAGTGAAAGGCCAAGTAATGAGATTTTATGTCACCGAACGAATATGTACTATCAATGTAACGATAACTGAAGCGACATCCTACTACATAATTATGTCCTCTACACACTTAGAACTAACAAACAGTTACAAGATTTGTTTCCATTTGTGACGTTATAACTTCTCTTTTCATAACCATCTTAAAAGTTCTTCATAATTCTCAAAGTTGATTGAGTGATGTCTGGCAACTCGCATTCAACATGGCTTAGCTGTTTATTAGTTTTTTATAAGATTATACCTAGCCTCGTATGTCATACTTGCATAACCAAAAAAAAAATCGTTTGTATAATTACCTAGTCTTCATATTCATACCTCAATTGCCTGCTTTTAACTTTTCACTTTTTGCTACCAGACTCAAACCCAACATTGGGTGTCACGGGACATAGTTCCTCGCTCGCAGTAAAACAAGGCCTTTACCAACCGTGTGTGTACAGTTGGACACGATATACGGTACCCCTTTGTGTTCCTGACAGCTGATACAATCTTTGATGTCGGACAATAGTCCGTACGGTTTAATGGCTCATACGATTTAATGTAAAAGGGCATTATGGAAATAATGCATAGGTTATAATGGACCGTTATGGAATAAACATGACAGGGAAAATACTTTTGTTGATAGGTTTCAGTGGACACACACAAAAGGGCGGAAGGTGTGTGTGGTTTGATTGGTCAGATAATGTAGGTACTATTTCATTACCATGCTGGAGCAGCCACTTTCCCTTTAGGGATTCAAGTCGGATGGAATATTGTCCTATATACTTCACGTTGCTGACGATTTCTTTTTAAATAAATAGCCGAAAAACGAGCAGACAACCCGCAATGGTAAACGGTTACCGTCGCTCGTACACATCACACACTGAAGGCATCACTAATATCTTTACGGCCTTCAAAGAGCTCCCAGTCAGAACAGGACCCTTTGTACTTAATAATCTATAGTTACAAATTTACAATAATCCTATGGTTGTATGACGCGGGGTCCTTCAAGAAGCGGGTCCATCGCTTCTTTACCGGCCTCGCGTTGAAGACGCCCCTTGTATGTAGTATGTTCTTAGGCGACGGTGATCACTTACCATCAGGCTACCCGTCTGCTCGATGTCATTGGAGCAGATCTAAAAGTGCACCTCATGTTGTATGTTCGTAACACATCTATTATGTAGATACACTTAGCAGGTAAACTTGAGTTAGGTAGTTGACATACATTCAAAATTTTGCAACATACACTCTCAAGTTTAGCCGTACAAGTAATCCTGTCAGCTACACCCTAGCGTGCTTGGCTAGCTTTAGTCATAATATATTTGACTTAACGTAACCTAAATAATTGGTACCTTTTTCGTGTCCGCCCTTAATAACCTGTTGTGTGGACCTTGCCTAATGATGATCTGTCTACGGATTACGGTCTAGGTACAATTCAGCGCTAGCTGTGTTTGTGATGTCAGATGGAAAATACGGCCATGATAATTAGTTTGTGGAGTGGTTCACTGAATGAATTTTGTAACATTTATTTTTATTTAGCTAGCTTGTTTGGATTATACAGGTTGAATTTACTTAAACATTTTAGTATTTATTATTGTTTAAAAATGTGGGAAATTGTTAATAGTTACCAGACAGACTAGACGGTGGTCATAACTTCAATTTTGATGTTACATTTAACGTTACAGATGAATTTCATAAAATCTATTACCACTCGGCTATACTTAAACTCTGTATAAAGTTTGTAGTGTACCTATGTAGGCACTGCAGAGAGAAACGGAATTTACTTGCAAGATTTCATCATAACGAAACCTCCCGTATTAATCGTTATTTGTAACAATCCTTTAACACACATTAGTTAAGTAATTTTAAACAGTTATTTTGGTTTGTTAATATCTTATAACCTTTAACCTATAACCCCTATTAAGGGTTGTCCTGAAACTCGTAGGTACTTAAGTGTTTATTGGTATAAATTGCCGTTAAGTAAATAAATGAATACGAATTTACTTTCAAATTTCCCCAGTGTGCGTTTGTTTTCATGTCTATGTGCGTGCGTGTGTGTATAATATGTATTTCCACGTAGTTAAAGCTTGATAATTATCCCACTTGATATAATAAGCGAAGGTGAAATCTAAGATGTAGATATAACTTAGCAAAAGCTCACTCTCACTGCAAGATAACAAACAAATGTTTCTCTTGTACAAAAACAAATAAAGCAATAAACGCTCACAGACATAGCAATCAGTAAAAACAAGTGTTGTGTGAAACCCTTTGAAACGAATCATTTAATTGGATCTGTTTAATGACTGTAATGTGACACACCGACACACGGTATGTGCGATACATGATTGCAGGCGTCGGCTACTTGAAGTTAAGTGAATTGCGTGGTCTGCATGCTTTTAACGTTCGCCTTTTAGTTGATGAATCAGCTCTTGTGCGGGTTTTGATGTAGATACTTAAGTTACTATAAGGGCTGGCCATATAGTTAGAAGGACCGATAACGGTTGGAGAAGAAAGGTCCTTGAACGGAGGCCCCGTCTCGGAAAAAGGAGCATAGGACGCCCCCCTACCAGGTGTTCTGACGACCTGAAGAAGACAGCGGGCATCCGCTGGATTCAGAAGGCACAGGACCGGTCTGAGTGGCGCAAGTTAGAGGAGGCCCGTGTAGAAGAAGGTACTATTGACTGATTTTACTACAAGGTATCACAGTATTTAGGGATGGAATATGAAAAGATCCGTTTAAGCAGATTTGTACTAACTATGTACTAGGTATATCCCTGACAAATTTTATCTTTATACGCCATGAAGTTGTTTATATTTCATGAGGACTGTTGACCTTTCGATGTTATATTTAGACTAGTGCCATAATAGTAGATTGTATTACAAGGGAGCAAAGTAATATTTTTTCGGCGAGGGCGCTTTTTTATTCTTTAGTAGAATCCTGAACGTAGCGAGGGATTCAAAGTATGTCGCCCGAGCCAAAAATATTTGCTCCCGAGTGATACACTCTACTTTTCATCCCCCCCTATGAGAAAATAAAAGGCGCCTCAAATTCAGGAATAATACTGTCACAGTCACTAAACTAACTAAACCGACTAAACCGACTAAACCGACTAATCAGTGTCCCATTCCCAGCGGTCGAAACAAACGACGACATAACCTTGGCTTGGTGATAGGGAATACCCAACTGTGTACTGTAATATACGGATTGTTCTTTTATTTTATCGGTTCACTGAATATAATACTTCCTACTAATATTATAAATGCGAAAGTTTGTAAGGATGTATGTGTGTGTGTGTGTTTGTTGCTCTTTCACGCAAAAACTACTGAACGGATTTTCATGAAACTTTGCAGTAATATAGCTTAGACATTGGAATAACATAATTTGTTAAAATTTAAAGAGATTTTTGAAGGGACTGGTTTCCCGAAGCGAAGCGAGGGCGGATTTACTAGTACTATATAAGGTTCAAATACATAAAGATTATATTGTTCGAAAAAAGGGAAAGTAAATATCTGATCAAAATAAATTAACACTAACCATATCTCCTCTATGATTTATGCGGAACAACCCAACATAATATCACTAGGTAACACTCATTCTGCTCTGTCCGGGAACTGAAGCTGGTACCTCTCGCCTCGCAGGCACGGTTACTGCGATCTCACGTTCTATAGTGTTTTACGTATAATGTCATTGCTTCCGATGCAATAACCAAATACTGACAACATACTGTAAGCATTAGGCCCTTCTCACATTACGCTTTTTAGGTAGGTGACTTCGACGCAATCCACAATTCGCCGACACTGACACAGTGAGGGTCGCCGTTTTTGTGCTCACCAGTTTGCGCCACTGGCCAGTGAGGTCCTGCTGTCAAAGCCCGCCCATACATAATTACATACCTAAACAGTGACAAGTGACATTCACACAAGTGAGAATTGACAGACAGACCTCACTCTCCACTAGAGCCTCTAGCGGCGAATTCACACGCTTTTACCCTCGTTCACTGACAGTGTTGTGTGACAGCGGCCTTATATTATGTTATCTGTGTTGTGAGCAGCTGTGAGCTTCAATGTATGAAATGCTGATAGTGATTATAATTTACAAGCGTGACGTTTAGCGTCGACCATCACGGGGCAATGACCTCTACGTACCTACATTGTTTTCATACAATGTGCGTGAGGCGTTTGTTAAGCTCAATAGACTTGTTGCTGAGTGATAATACTGAGGTTTATGAGTAGATCAAATGATGACAACAAATGATGAAGAGTAGAGTAACCCCCTGGTTAGTAGTAACCTCGGGCAAATGTTGTCCTTTTAGGTATTTCTTTTTAATTTTGAACTTGTATGTAGACTGGATTCGACTGGATTTCGATTCCTTGCTGTAATTAAATTGTTACGGACTAAAATTTAATAGGTACGTGACATTTTGATGTAACATCTGCAATAAACAAAGTTTGAAATTAAATTTTCATTTTGGTGTACTTATAATCTAAGCTAAGTAGAAACAATTTGGCAAGGTAGGTATTTTATCATTCTGAAATCTGGTTCAGGCCTGGTTCATTTATTCGTCATCATTGTCTAACAACAGTCGTTTATGAGAAGAGTGTGTGGGACAGAGTCTCGGTTTTCATTTATTTCAAAGGTGATATCACCAGTCCTTGATGTGCTTCAATTTAGCTCCTCAATTAGTTAAAAACTATTCGCAAGTCGATGTGCCGTGAATTCCTAGACGATGAGGCGACGCGCGACGTTTCTCCAAATATGGTACAGTTTTCGGATATTCGCAGTGACATGTAGTGACGAATGTGTTTCAAAGTAGGTTTAACACACAAATAGGCATAATTACCAAGACATAAAGGTCATAACGTGCGCAGTGCTTAAAGGTTCACAGAATAAAAATCACTCATAATAAACTACATTTAATAAAACACTTCCCTTACTAGGTGTCTGCTCTGACTTGAGTGACTGATAGACAACGTACACCCGAAAGTTCTAAACATAAGCCGTCGAGGGAATGATAGAGTAAACTACCTATATAAAGACTATGATTAGGATTAAGACTTGATGAGCAAATAAACTATGAAAATATTGTGGTTATTTCCGGCGGGTGTGATTGTAGACGCCTATAATCCATGTTTTTATATGCGAGGGCTATAAGTACATATTTATAAAGCCATAAGCCGTCGCTGGTAGAACAAGACATTACTATAATACTAGTGATCACATATAGGTGTATACACATACCGACACTATAATATATGTCTAGTGTTCAGGTTTTGTTGTCTCTTCCAGACATTCCTAAATAAGTAATGTAAAGAGGTGGATCTCTAGACTATAAGGTACCGGCGCTATTACAATCGCGTCGCGAGGAAAATGTGTTAAGGAGATAATACAATCTCATTATTTTTTATTGACTTAAGATAGAAAACGAGTACAAAGCTCTGTTGCGCTGCTGCCCATGACAACTAACCGACACAGACTAAACGCGATAATATAAGATTTTAAACGCGATAATTCGCGACTAGAATGGTTATTAAATAAAGGGGTTTTTAAAAACTTTATATTGATTGTAAAGATTAGTAATACTTTAACACAATTGTGTTGTGGGTGCCTTAGGCAACTCACAATACAAGACCATACAACTAGAAGTGATAACAGAAATGAAACCTATCATTCAAATTTCCGCTTTGCTGAAGATCGAACCCAGGACTCTTGGAACAGCGATTCGGCGCGATAATTACTGCGCCGTACGATTCGTCAATTGATTTAGGTAGCTATGAAGTCATCGAAAATATTTTTCTTATCGCTTATGTGGGCGTGATACGACAAGAGCCTCAAGGTGCTACGAAACCCAAAATATACTAAGTCGCGTCTGCGTATTTTCTCGTACGCCGTACAAAGGTATTTAATTAAGCTCCCTTTAAATTTTGGGACGCAGTTATTATGGCTGCCCCCGAGGTTAGGACGAATGTGCTTATGTTTTACTGTTGCGTAGAGTAAGAGGTTAGGGTAGTGTTTGCTTTGGCGGTACACGGATTCTGTAGGCTTTGTATTAACGTTAATTAGGTAATACAGTTTTAGCTTTTGTGATTTTGCTTTCAGTCAAGATGTGAAAATATTTAATGTGTTGCAGATTTTTTATGCCGATTGCCGGTGTAAGTTGGATACACATTAGTGTTCGCGTACAGATAAGTGTAGGAGGGACCTTACGGATTATGCGTAGTTTTTGACACATTCGTAGAATTCCCAGCTGTCAAAGCTTTGACAATTCGTACAATGTACCTACAAAAATTCGCGCGTGTGTGAGTGTGGTAAGAACAAGAATTTTGTACGATAATAATATTGCAACAACGCGTCGTAGGCATATTTTTTGTATAAGATTTTCGATCTTGATACCCTATTTATAAAATTTTAACCTTTTTTTTTTTTTGTTATCGAGGGGGAAACCTTCAAAAGGTACCCGGTGCCGTGGGAGCGACACAGGGTTATGTGGGATTTTTACCCACTAAAACCCCTCCGGTGGCCTACCTCAGCGCTTGTGGAGAACTGCGGGATCTCCAAAGGAACACAACCGGAGTCCTCCGAGCGCGGCGCCCTTGGGGCTCTGCCCGTGAGAGACTAAATGCCCCATCGCTTGCCATCTCCATACGACGGTATGCGGCCACACATGCCCTCATCCTTCCCGGGGCTGGTGATGGACGGTTCGAGCTCCCACTCTAGCCGCCCCCAGCCCCGAAAAACCCCTTTTAGTCGCCTCTTACGACAGGCAGGGGATACCGAAGCTCGTATTCTGGTCCCGAGCCACAGGGACAATAAAATTTTAACCTAACGTTACTGTAACTAATAAATACCGATTGTCTGTCAGTAACAATAACAAGTAATATTTATAATTATTATTTTTTTTTGGCTGTGCCCTGTGACTGTGTTCTGGATCTGAAACGATTTATTTTACACCTGCAATTACTCTTGTGATACGCGGTAGTTTAATAACTCTATTATCTACCAAGGCCACTCATCGTAGGGATTTGTGGAAGCGATGGCGTAGATGACATTCGAAAAGTGTTTGTAAAAACCAAGTTCGAAATAAATCATTTCATTTCATATGTTACATTTACATGTGAATTTGTGTACCTACAACCTACGTGAGCAATGTATTAAATATCATGACTTTTCAAATATTCCAACTAGGACTGTAAATATTGTAACAAATAAACGAAATAAAGGAATAAACGAAACAAGAAAGTAGCCATGTTGTTTCCATCGTGTTTCGAAATTTGAAACACCGGGAACTCCCTATACAAAATAAGTTTTAATTAAATTTAGTAGTTAAAAACAAATAAACCGAAAGGCAAAAACATTTTCATATTCTAATTTAGAAAATACCAAAGGGAACCGAGGCAGTGTTGTGAGCTTGCGAGAAATTGATTCGTATAAAAACTTTGCTCATTGCAGTCTATTGTATAAAGGTTGTCCAAATTTTGTGTTATTACCCGATCACCGAATTTCTATCGAGTCAATACAAGTGGTGCCAGCTTTAGACAAGCTAAGGTAATTTAACCTTTTATCTTTATACTAAATACTGTTAGAGATTATAAGTACAAGTCTGCAGAATAACATTTTTGCACCTTAATCTATTAGTCGTTGCCTTACAGATACAATACAACCATCAATAAACTATTCTTAATTATTTTACGACAATATAGTGATATCGTATGTACCTATAAAGGGTAGTCATGATACCTACATAATTATTCGACGTATTACCATGGATCCTTCTCACTAGTAGTTACACATTTCAAATACCTGTGTATGTATATTGTGAGTACTTACTCAATTTAAAAGGTTAATCAGTCAATTACTTCGATCGTCGCGGATGATGGTTCGAGTTCAAAACCAGGTCAGTGTTAAATTTAACAAGTTGAGTAAAAATAACAATAGATAATGCCGCAACTAATTCGAGCCCGAAGCAATTATCGAGCGACCTTCAGAGTAATCACATCGAATTTATTGCAAGATTCATATCTCGTCCTCTGTGCCTTTGTTAAAAAGGAATCTCATTGAATTTTATAAGAATATAGTTTTGTTATCATATATTATAATTGTACATGAACTAAACTCCACTTCAATTTTACTCATAGGTAAACAGCAACAAAGCAAACGAAACGTTTTCTGTGACTGTACTAAGAGTTATGTTTTATTACCTACTCTACATTAAATTTATACTTCTATCTATACAATGAGTTTTTAGTTTTACAAACTATTAATTTATTATTATCTCTAGAAAGATTGTGGCTTTGGCTGCGGCTAGTTTGGTCAGTGCGGTTTGGTGGAATCCATACCGTTAACAATTGTCAAAATAATTAAGGTCGCGCATTGCCTTAACACTTTCTGACCTTATTACGGTCACAAAACTGTTGTGATGCCCAAAAGACAATAATTTAGAAATGTCGGTTTCCAGTGTTAAGACGCTGCGTTGAAGGCAGGCAGGTTACGTGCTGCAAAGTAACTATCTCAAAATTTTAATAATTCAAACATTTCTGAGTATTTCCTACAAAATCTCACTCAAAGGGAACTTAAGCTATTACATAATGCGTTTCTTAGAAAGATGCACCTTAAGTAGAAGGCCTTAGACTAGGGCTTAGTCCCTTAAAGATCAAAAGTAGAACAGTCCGTTCCAGTCCTCAGAGCGCGACATAGATAGCGAGTAGTTTGCTACCCTTTTCCCTCGGTAAGTCTTAGGGCACGGAATCTGCCTTGCTATAGGATTTTCAACTCTATGCAAGCATCATATCAGTGTCAATACCGTGGCAATATATGATCAAATATTTGCACTTAACGTTCGGAGCCGGTGCTTACCTAATTAACAACTTTCTTCGCTGTCTTTATCTACCTCTTGATTCTTGATTTGATTGTTAAAACTTAATTCATTTTGACAGCTCCTTATGTGGTCACTCATCATTCATTATCAATCGACGTAGAGATGTATTGACTTGACATTTGTAATTTTAGTCTTTATATCAACACTAATTATTACAGTTTTCGTGGCTAGGTAACAGGCACAAAACGTTACATTCCCAAAGTAAAACAAGAGCAGAGACCGCAAAATGTATATCTATTTATGCCATACTTTCACGCATTAGGTAACCTGTATTTAGTGGTTTAGCATACAGTATTATTCTATTGTATGGTGTTGTAACACATGAACATCCTGTGAGACCAGCAATCGCCAGTTAACACAGTGTGGACTGCATGCCCTTTTGCTGTTTCCATGACAATAAATGAAAGGTTGTAGCGCTGTCTGCTTATTACACAACAAAGGCAGCGTCTCCCCTCTGAAATTGATTTAGCAAATAACAGACATAGCTGAATGTCATACATTAATAAGATTTAATTAAAATCAAAGGCCTTTATTGAAACAGAACGGTAAATTCATCACCCCTCGAGGCACGCCAAATTGGTTACCTGTTAGAGACTCGCCTGGAGCGATACACGGACGTTTTGTAGGGTGGTATAATGGTGTATGCTGGGCTGTACCCTGGGGTGGATGGCGTTATATTTATTTTTCAGTAATAGAAAGAATGATGAGTCTTTACGCAACGTTGAATTTTATAAACGGTGAAGAGGACATCGAATCGTTTCGGTGAAAAACTAGCGCTATGGAATTTTTGTCAATAGCACCTTTCATAGACTCCCGGAAATTCTATTGAAATAAAATACAATATTGTGAGAGGATGGCTGACATCGAAATAGAATTGCATGGCGTCTACGTGCAGATTTTTATTGTTAAGTATGCAAATTTTATTGTAAAGGATCATAAGGCTTGCCTTGGAGTTAAGTCTTGCCTTAAGAATGATCTTGTATTGTGATGATGAACTAAATAGTCTCCTGAACCTTGGGAAGATTATGACTTTAGTTACCCTTTAATACCTTTTCTACAACTGAGTTAATGAGTGTGGAAAGCATTTACCACATTGCACACACCATGATGTGTTGACTTTGAATTGATAATATGAACGATAATAATGAAAATCATTACGTTTGCTAGGAAATAGGAGATTGACAGATTTCACATATTTTTTGCAAGCTTTCATTCAGTTAAGGGCAACTCCTAGACCGCTATAGAGGAATGTAGTATTCGAAACTGGATCCTTGATTGATAGATTTGAAAATCAATAGCCTATCACTGGATCCAAGAGTAACTGTCGCGGTATTACCTTTTGCTGACATGATGTTAATGGTAATGCAAATTTTATCAGCTTGGATACGATATCTTGATCGTGTTGTCTTGTTAACCTGATAAGGCACGCAGTACTTACTCGGTACACAAGCCATACATACATCAGTACGGTCTACATATATAATCAGTACAAGAATTTCAACTAGTCATCGTGTATCAATTTTAATATTACAATACAATACTACAATGTAACAAGAATCCAATTACGGAAAGAACTGGTACTACACTTTTCTACTTCACTTTGTACAATGTGCCGTTTTGCCATTATTCTTTATTGAAACGGTTATGGTTACAGCGCTTTCGAGCACTTAATCGTTTAAGAGGCTATTGAGCGAATGAAACATTTGAATCGCTGTAAGCGCTGACAGGCGTTTATTGACTTCAGCGTTTTGGTATTGAAGCGATTTTAGCCGCTGTAAGCTTTTACGGTTTGGCCAAGAGTTTAAAAAATTAGTTTTATTCTGTTTTAGCGGTGCGGATATTGGTTGGCATCACGCCAAACCTTCCGTCAATTTTAATGAGTAGTGATCGAAGTATGGAGGTACTTACATAAAATTGCGTTTATGTGGCGCTAGTTCGTCTCCGTCAGAATGGCGGGTCACTACAAATTTATTAACTCATTTAACGTTGATGTAGATTTAGACAATTGCTACCTATTTGCTACCATTTGCTACCTAACATTAAATATTTGCTACCTCCGTATTTTTCAAAATAAATCACTTTTAAAGGTGACCCGCCATTCTGACGTCAGCTTGGCGGGTCACTCATCCCGTATGTACAAACTTTTGAGAATTATCGAAATGTTTTTTCACTATTAATTGCTACCTAATTGCTACCTAAAAACCTAGAAGTCTGGATTCCGTAGCTTCTAAGGATAAATAGTTATTAACAAAAATAGTTTACGAAACCTTGAACGCCTGCTAAATCAAAATTGCAAATGTTGCGTTGGAAAAGTTATATCTGTAGAAACCTGCTAGTGAATGAGTAGTTAAATAATGGTAATATTAGGATAGGATAAAAATAAAGGATATTTATCCTATCCTAATATTACCATTATTAATAGTTAAATAATGGTAATATTAGGATAGGATAAAGGATATTTTATCTGATAGGATAGGATTCTATAAAGGACCATCACCTGGCCTTTATAACGATCTACTACAGTACCTAGAGTCTAGAGTGTTAAAATGCCCCAAATTAGAAAAGCCTAATTACTTATGAGAGTAAATAAAAACTGAGTGAAATGAATGACGTAATTGAGAATGAGCTCGCTTTTTCTATTTTCATCAAAATGAAGTTGGTTGGGCCGTTGTGTATTGTCGAAACCGTTCAGAGTAATAAAGGTGAACAAGTGGCCTTTACTAGCGATCCACAAATGTCGTACGATTCGTCGGGTTTCGTTAAATGCCGCGGCTTAGTGCTTAGGCCTTTGCTAGCGGTCGTGCGATCGCAAACGCAATAAATACTGAGAATCGTTCGTTCGTTTACCGGCTTCAAAGGGTATAATGATGACATTTGAAATATGTAAAGTGGCGATGCCCTAGGTTTGGTCATAAATACTCGTACCTATTGAAAAATTGTGTGCAATTTTTTCACTTTAATTTAGTCACATTTCTATTAATTTCTCTTTTAAACTTTTTATTAACGCTACACACTCATAGTTCCCCACCAGGAGAAAGAAAGTTTTATAAACATGCACTTTTACCTAACCTTCATTCACAGTGACTTTGCGAAGACTGACATGAATAACCCTGTATGAATTAATGTAGACTAGATAACGTAGATAACACATGTAGATAATGTGTGCCTGTGCGTGTACCAAAACATTCTTTTGTTTTGTAAACGTACATCGACTTTAGAGTGCAAGGGGATAAAAAGTCATTATTATCTCGAGGATTTAGAATGTCTGAGAGCTGAGAGGTAAGAGCGGTAGTTAGCTGAAAGCATGGAGTGGCGATGGCAATCCACCTGCTATTGTTCTATACATCACGGACAATACTCAAACATTGTTAAATCTCGACTTAGGCTATATCAGTCGCGCTTCAAACTGAGATCATTTCAACAATAAACAAACCCGAATCGTTCCAATGGTCCTGGGTTCGATTCCCAGCGAGGCGGAAATTTTATTGATGAGTTTTTTTTATATTCTTGGTCTGAATATGTGTTCTTCTCTTATTTGTTGTTTATGGCACCCACTAGGTTCACAGGGATAGGGAATCTTCTTGTCGACCTATGTGTGTAGCGTTATTTTTTTCTTAATATCGGACTTAAGACAAGATTGACATATTATTGTATTTTGAAATCCTTTCGCCTCTCGCATTTCGAAAGAAATAATTTGAAAACAATCAGTACGCTGGTTCTTTTGAAACGTTTCTCTAGCTCAACGTTTGCGGACTCATTACTACTCGGTAAACGGTCAAACAGATAATTTACTGAGCTATTGCTTCCACAAAATGTAACTCGGAACTCCAATCACGTTCTCAGGAAACGATGTTAGATTTTCAATCGTTGTAAAACGAAAACCCGATGAGGAAGTTTTGGTTAAGAATCTAAGGGATCCTGCGGAAGACCAGCGCTGGTTAACGGTGTTACACCAGCATAATGCTGAGCAGAATCCTTTTTGTAACATTAGGTACTTACAATACAGTGTTGTATCATGCTGTAACAGTGTATTACTTTTTGGCCGTATGTACTTTATGTTACAAATAAAGTGATCTATCTATCTATCTATCTATAATAGGGAAACATTAAAGTGTTTGCGACGTTGGCAATCTATACGGCCCAAGGGTTAGATTCAATCCATATTATTACAATAATAATGCATTAGGTAATAGGTATTATTAACCGATAACACGTCGCTCATGCCCCAACAATAGGATTACCTGTGTCGGGAGTGGCATGGACAACACAAATAACACATCACCAGAACAAACATTTATCTTTCGCCTGAACATCTGCTCCGGCGTAGCATCAAACCCGGGACCGCAAACTTTGCAGGGACACTCAACAATCCTCTAGAGTCGTCCAGATATCAAGACAAAGATACATAAATAAGGGCGAATTAATTTTTAAAAACGCATTACGCCATTATTCATTGCATACTAAATTACGAATCAATTATGCATAGCGTAGCCTCCACCAATCCGCACTGAAACTGGAGTGGAATATGCTCTAGGCTTCGTCAATGAGGAGTGACCCGTGCTCAGTAGTGGGCCACTAATGGGTTGCAGCCAAACATAAAAAACAGGTCGTCAAACTTACAGAAGTACTTAGTCTGCTTGTAGTTTACACTGTAAACAGTCATCTACTTAGATATTTTCCAGGGTCCTAAGCTGGCGTCCATTTTGGCATTAGAGAGATTAGGCAGAATATTGAACTAGCCACTCTATTCGTCCCAGCGGCGTCGCCGTCGTAAGGGTGATTAAGTTGGATGCACTTTATTAGCGCACATGGGTCTCGGGTGAGTGAAACCCCTGTTTGCGGGGTAACAACCCTTTGGATTATGTGAACGAGTTTCGACCAAAAAGGTCGGGTATTATTTGGGAAATTTTCAAGATAAATTTCATTGCTCCCTTGTTATGTTATAGTTTTAAAACGTTTAAAACTAATTGAACTCAATGTAGTTTTCTACAGAGAAGAGAGAGGTTGTTGCATTGTCATGCTGACTGGGTTTTTTCTACCTTGAAATGATCCAGTCTGTGGATGAGATTTCGTTACATATACTTCCTAGTCTTTAAAATCTTCTACATAATACTTCCAATCAGTTGCAAAGTAAGTCATTTACTTTATATACGTAATTTCCCTATACTGCGGTCGCATTCGATGTGGATTCGAGTAGCAATTCCATATTATTTAACCCAGATGAATTAAGATTGGCAGTGAACCATGCAAGAGTGATGCCGTAATTAATCTGGATGGTATAAAGTATAAAAGGAAGGCCTTAAGCCTTAACGCATAGTCACTTCTGTCAAATAGCAGGGTATATATCATAAGCGAAATTCCTTAATTAGAACTGAAAAAGCTTGAATTTTTCATCGTTAATTAAATCCGTCATAGACCTATAAAACCATCACATTACTTTATAAACAGATCATTAACCCATTTGGCTTCTAAACGTCTATAAAATGAAGGTTCGTTAAGATCACAAATTATCATAAATGAGCTGAACGGAGTTCTTTTTGGCAAGCGCCTCCAATTATCCGTACGCGTCATCTTATGTGGGACGTAGCAAGATTACGACATTTTAGTACTCATTCGCGACGATTACGACTTTTTGATTGTTATATTTTGTTGACGTTGCTTTATTGTTGTGGTTTTAATGTTGCAAAGTATACTTAAGTCTCTGAGAATATGCTATTGCCACTCCCCGTTAAAAACAAACTTATTATATGTGCTTAATGCTAAATTGAACTACATATGAGCAGGACACAACTTTTTCACACTCCTATCCACCCTTATATGTGGAGCAATAAGTATCTACTATATAGGCCGCTATCTATCGCGGGATTCACGCAGGAAAATTTTCTAAAATAAAAAAGATTTTCCAATTACAAAAAGTTCTTTAACAGAAATCGAAGGGCGTTTCGCCGTATTTTTAGAAAACATTACCTCACCAAATAATTATGGGGACAGGAATCCAAAAAGCAATTGTTCCGACATAAAGCATACAATTACTTTAAAATCCACAGTGCATTAACGTACAATACTGTCATCGCCATCCATAGTCCGGGTTATTTTTAGAGTTTATTATGACTGAACTTTATCGTTAGCTCTAAACACAGATTACCGTCTGCGAAGTTTTTGTACGGATATTAATTTTATTCTGTACTAGAAACCGCCCTCGGTTTGCTTCAAAAACATAATGCTTAGTTTCTACCCCACACAATTTTTTTTGGCAAAATTCTTTAAATTCACACATATAATTTCATTTAACGACTTCAAACAATAGGAGAAGGTTCTTTCGTGGTTCTATGCTCGATGGCTGTTTTTTTATTATTAATTTTGTCTCTCAAATCAAAAGTGTCAATTTTTTTTCTGAGATTATCAGAAATAAATGCGCACATAAACATAAACAGACAAATATGTTCCGTGAGTCCAAAAGTTTACCAGACAAACCACAAAAACCATTCGTATCCTAGTTTCCACGAGAGCGGCCATAGGACAATTGTTTCGAGTGCTATTCCACAAACTTGGTTTCAATGTAACAACGACCCAAATGTACCACCTACCTAACATACACGCACAGTAAAATATTTAATAATTCAATAGACTAACGGAGTAGGTACCTACTTGTTATATGAATCAATTGCGCTAGGCATATTGGCTGCGTGCTAAATGGTAATTAGCGCACTGTTCACTCGGATGGGTGCTAAGACTTAGCAGTGTTAGTGATCAATGCATTCCACGTGTCTCTACCGAACCTCGAACTATATTCATATCGGAATCGGCACAGGTGCGACGTTATTCACGTGAACTAAACTGGAATGACTATTCATACCTGACTTAGGGTGGTCTATTGCATCTAGAAAGTATAAAACTCCTATTTGAATAACTGCATGAGAGCCTTCGGAAGACTTGCTTGTGGTCTTGTGGTGCTCCGGATTTCCGGATGTCAACGGCGGTGACGATTTACAATAAAGTTAATTTATAACAATAACGATAATTTTTAACAAATATCTAACAAATATCGTATGTTTTAAGTACAAGTCGTTCTTTATTTACTTTGACTAATAACTGTCAATTTGAAATTAAAATTATCCCCCTCTTTTTCTTCCACTTTCGGGCGCCATTTTGAAAGTTTATATAGCCTATGACACTAACACAGTTTTGACGAATTCAACGATACCTCATATGTCGAAATCCGTTCAACCGTTTGGGCTGTGGGGCCCGACAAAGAAATGGACATACATACAGTCGGGTAAAAACCCCCACTAAGACAATCCGACTAAAAAAATTTGCCATACTTATTAGAAGTGTAGAATGTGCTAAAAAGTTAATCAAAGTAAGAAATACGTTTTGAGGAACATTTGGCAACCGTAGCTATACGAAAATGCAATGCAAATTTCTGCGAGCAGTCAGCTATTTAAAGGTGACAAAAGCTTTCCACTCAGAAAATGAAATCGAATCGAATAGAAGTCGCTATTGACGTCGTAAAGTGTAAATACCCTTTTACAAATAATACATTGTGTCGACATATCGCACTTGTAAGACGGATTACTTATCCAGCTAAAAGTGTTTGCAGACGAATGAGAGATGAGGGGTGCGTACGATTACGCACAAGATTGATCCTTGTTAGCGAGACTTGGCAGTTGAAATTATTTGTTCATTTTACTTGTTATTTGATTGCTTTTGAACTTGTATGATGCTGAATTTAGTTAAAGGTCGTCAAAGACTTTGTGTTGTGTAATGAGGTGTGACATGATAAAGAGTCGGAATAACATTTTGAATGTTTTGTTGAGGCGTTAATGAGACACATTCCAATGTTACATTAACTAAGTACTTTTTGGTATCTATGGAAATAAGTCGTTGAACTACGTATGTAGGAGAGGTACGGTACAAAAACTTCTGATACTTAGGTTGGTCATCATATCTCCA
Organism: Hesperia comma; assembly: GCA_905404135.1. NCBI lineage: Eukaryota > Metazoa > Arthropoda > Insecta > Lepidoptera > Hesperiidae > Hesperia > Hesperia comma. Next base: position 3,049,252 of record FR990021.1, on the reverse strand, counting down.
CATACTGTAGTGAAAATAAGAGATGCGTGGTCATATACATGTTAGAAGGAACTATGGTGGTTAGGTCACCCTATCGAGTATTAGTGAGTTGAAGCTAAGTACTTAATGAATTCCCTAAATATCCCAAGTTGGCATAAAAATTGTAATGTTTATCGAAATGACAAATCAATTCGACGGGACCTTATCGGCAGAAACGAAGCGGTACCGTATTTTTAAATTTCCGAGTACAGAACCATAGCACTGGTATCTGATAGAAACGGCTTGTATATTCAATACCACAAAGTGGAGAAGTTTCCTTGTTACTTTATTATATAAGATATCTTTTATTGAAAACGTCTTTGAAATCCTTTTTAAAATTTAAAATAGGTACTCGCAATACTGACTATACCGCATTATACTGTTTTTGCTTGCTACGCGCTCAGCAATGCGTCGGTAGGTCCTAATGCCTCTCCGGTTGTGTTCCTTACGGAGATCCCGGAGTTCTCCACAAGTGCAGAGGTAGGCCACCGGGGGGGTTTTAGTGGGTAAAAATCCCACATTACCCTGTGTCGCTCCCACGGCACCGGGTACCTTTTGAAGGTTTCCCCCTCGTCAAAAAAAAAAAAGGTCCTAACGCCTATACCTATACCTACCTACGAGGGTCGCTTAGAATATGGAATTAAAGGTGTAAAAAGAGTTCTCCTTCAGGGCCGGCGTTGCACTGGTAACTCCCCTGCTGTTGCTCGTGTCTATAGGCGACGATGACCACTTACCATCAGGTGGCTCGTCTGCTTTTACGTCAGCCCTTCAGGCTATAAAAAAAAAAAATAAAAAATAATGGAATTGTCAGTCCCCACCAAAAAAAATTGTTATGTATGTTAACACTTCAATTTAGCTTCTAAAGGAAAATTTTCATAAGGCATTTTAAAGTTTTGTCGTTATTCTACAATGAATTTTAATCACAGGGTCGGAAAGCTGGCTTGTGTGGGTTTCCATTTTATCGAATTCCGTACCGAAAGCGAACGGAATATAAGGTAGTAATGTACGGGTAATAATAGGTATGTCCTTGGACAGCAGGAAGCATTTAGTTCAAGTACAGGCCTCAATTTTAGCGAGACGTCGCCGCGTCGTGAGACGAGTCATATTAACTAGTCTAGTTATGGTAGCTATAACTTGTCCTGACTCTTGACACGCTCCCGCATGTCTAGATCTGATAGACTCGACCTGCCAAGAACTTTAACTGGGAATGAGAAAGCTTGGAAATCAAGTAATTGAGCCATTCAAGTACAAAAATAAACTTAGTTAATTCTACTTGATACTGCGTTCTGTGGCTCCATTATGGCTCCCATCGGTAAAGTTTGAGGGTGAGCTCGATAACGAGAATTTTAAAAATGCATCTGCGTGCCTATTCGCGATCGCTACGAAAATAACTGTTGCAATAAATCGCAACTATGGCTGATTGCGCTCAGCGTGCATGCCCCGAGGAATTCGTCTGCAGGTATATTTTATTAGGTTTATTTATTTGGAAAATTCTTTGTTTCACATTAAACTTGTTAGCGGACTTTGGATATGGTTGCTGGCTGTTACGCGGCCGTGCTATTGCCTTTAATGTTTAACGCCACTGTGAATAAAGATCAATATTATTCAAAACTAGCTTTTGCCAGCGGCTTCGCCCGCGTGAATTTCGTTTAAACTTCACCCCTTTATTTCACCCACTTAAGTGTCATAAACGTAAGAGTAGATAAAATATACGTACGAGTATACTTAATCAGAAAGCTTCGAACTGCTAAGCTATCGGGAGTTACACGTGTTATTGTGAGTCAACCATAAAAGATAGACATATGCTGTCGTGGAATATTTTTTATATAATTTTAAGAAGAACATTTCCGTCATACATGATTTCTGTGTAGCTTTAACCATTAAGGTTGCACACGCGACGGAAGCTTAAAAAATGGAGTAACTTCTCCCGTTTCCCCAACATTTCCCTTCACTGCTCTGCTCCTATTGATTGTAGCGTGATGAAAAGTATACTATAACCAGCGCGGGAGTATGAAAAATAATTGTACCAAGTTTCGTTAAAATCCGTCGAGTAGTTTTTGTTTCTATAACGGTTATACATCACATAGACAGACAGACAGACAAAAATTTTACTGATTGCATTTTTGGCATCAGTATCGATCCCTAATCACCCCCTGATAGTTATTTTGGAAATATATTTAATGTACAGAATTGACCTCTCTACAGATTTATTATAAGTATAGATAGAAGATAGATGAATGAGATTCACCTCTGCTATTGAATTCCATGGTGTGAAGTTTCACTTGATCTGAGCATGTCCTTGTCCTTCCTAGACTTAGAGTACGATACACTTAGATGCAGGAATGTTAGAAACTTTCAGTGGCAGAAACTATCGTATACCTACCTACTTCTCAAAAATCCCGATTATCATTTGAAATTTCACTTACTTGTAAGCAAGCAAATAATAACCATCTTTTGCTAACTTGATGATACGATATGATGATGTAGAAATAATGAAATCAGATGGAATATTGTAGTCATAGGAACGAATCCTGTCCTGTCATCCCATCATAAAATGACTCAGCATCAACGGAGGAATATAATTAGATACTATACTAACTATTTTAATTCCATGAAATAATATGGTTAGCGCTGAAAGATTTGTTGGGCAAAATTCATAGGCAAAAAGATTTTCTGTTCTCAGAAGTCGTATAGACTTACGAGCGATCTAAATACACGTACATACTTAACTAAGAATATATATGTATAATGTATATCACAATTTTCATGTCATAAAATAGCTCTGTTGCTAATTTCGCAAACATTTTACAAGTTTGTACCTATAGCTCGGGTCAAATTTCGATAGAGTCTAAAAATAACAACTTTGAATCATGGAGAATGATGTCTGACACTACTTTAATACAAACAGGGTGTGGATTTGATAATGCTGAGTATTAACAAAAATTTGTATTCTTAAAAAAACTTATAATTATAGTCTTGCTTGAAAAACGCATTCATGACATTAAGTCATTAGTAGAACGATTTTCGGTGTTATAATTGTTTAAACGACAGACGTGATCAAAACCTAAATGAAATTAAGGTTTAGATGCCAAAATATACGCGAAAATTTCATTTTCATTGCTCAATGTTGTCTTTCTTCTTCATTTAATCCGAACTGTTAAATGTAAATAGGCGCATAGTATTCTTTAATACAGTTTTTAAAGCAGTCTTAATGAATACAAAATGTACCATTTATACGTTAACTTTGCATTTGTTTTTGTAAATTCACAGTTACCTGGAAACTGGTGGCTAAATATTTTATTTATTCCGATACAAAGTCCGTGCGGGAGCTGTCCAATCCAATTTGCTCCGGATTGAACCAGATATTACCGGTTCCCGCTCCAAACTGAAGTTGAAAACTGAAGCTCTTGCCTGTGCATGAAATTTGCTTTTCACCTAGTGTTGCCAGACGTCCGGATAAAGCCGGACAGTGTTAAGCTTTTTGAGTGCCTGTCCGGTTAAAATAAAGGGTGTCCATGGTCCGGCCTATTCGGCTTTTGTTAGGCTATTCACATTTGAATAATAGTTACTATGCAAGTCACTCGGATACGCATATTTTCCTATATTAATTAAATAGTTGACTGACGAATTAATTTTGCACCCCCGCCCACGTCACCAGCTACCAAGCTGATATTTTTAATAACATGAACATTGATAATAATAACGGGTGTCCAGCCAAACTGCCTGATCTGTCTGGCTTTGACCTGGCAACCCTATTTTCACCTATAGCTAACGTTATCAGACTACAGGTATTCTTGATTATATTAACGTTAAAAATTTCGTATAAATGAACACAAAATTCAACGAGCATTTTCCATGTTGTAACGTGACTGCGAGCGACTGATCGTAATTCCCTTTGAAAATTGCTTTAGCATATATTCTCTATTGAATATATGTACGTTGTATCGGTAATAGAACACGAGTTATTGTTATAATGTAGTGTACATAAAAGGTTTTGGTTATAATTTGAATACTATTTTACCCACTCGTATTCATAAAAAAAAACAATAAATTGAAGTTTATTATAAAAGGTAAGATATAATAAGTTTTTGGACGGCCGTAAAAGTAATATCGAACGTATATGAAAAGATACCAGGAATGATGTGAACGAATTTATCACATCATGATCATTTTCATAAAAATATTTGTTGTTTTGTTTCACTGGTAATAATATGATTTTTCAGTTCACAATGAATATAAAAACTTAATCTGGATTGGCTTGAACAAATTCAATGTAGGTATTTTAGCCAATCCAAAATTACATTGAATTTATTAAATGTGAACCAAATCTGATTCATGGCAGTACTTATATCTAATAGAAACGAAATAGCAAATACGAAAACGCGTAACTCAATAAGCTTGTATTAAACATACGATGACAGACCTTTCTTTTACGACTTATAGATAATTCACAAGCTTTCACTGAACTAGAAGGTTTATGAGTACTCCTCGTATTTTATTGTTGTTGGTGGTGTAATTTGGGGTGGATCTGGGAAATTACCGACCTGCGTCTTATTGGTAACACGTAAGCGATGGAATGGAAATACCTTAACTGTTAGGAATTGGTGAGGAAACTGTTGGAATTGATGTTAATGTCTTAATAAATATGATGTAGTTTGATTGTGTTGTGTGATTTAATCCCGGTGTGTTTGTCGTTCTTAGTATTATTAAGGAGTTAGTACGATTTTTATTGCCAGTAAGAACTTGTATATTCTTATTACGTGCAAGCCAAATATTTATACTATTCATTATTTTCATAGGTACAACGTGATTTGCACTTTTAGGTAATTGCGCGGTGTATCGCCAGCTACAAAGTTGAAATATTACCGTGTAATAAGTACCAACAATTCACTATGAGTGATCTCAAGAATTCGTTCAGAACTTAAAATACTTAAATAATAAAGACGCCCTGGAGTCTTTTTATCTTTTTAATTTCCTGGGCATTAACGTGTTTACAAAAACAATGGTCATCTTATAGTCTATACAAAATATAAATTATAATTAATGTACACATCTCAGAACTATTGTTTTCTTAAATTAAGGGACTAAAATTATTTTTCTTTTGTTCCAGGTACTCCCTGCAGAAGCTTTTTAGATTGTCAGGACAAAAGACGGCAAAGAGCATGAATTACGAGATTTTCCTATCTGACAATATTTTAATTAACTGTGCTTGTAAAGAAACGCTGTGAAATTAAAGAATAAGAAAGTTTTCCTTTTAGTACTGTATAATTTATTAATGAACTTTTAGAAAATATGTACAGTCGTATTTTGTTATTTAGAAAAATGAGCAGGATTTGATTAAGTGATAAATTGATAAATATTGACCATAGACGTTTAAAATATCACCAGGATGCCAATGTGTTGTCGGCCAAAGGGGGTTTCTCTTTAGTCCTATAAAAATGTGGAAAGATATTACCATAGTGGAATGTAGTGTAAATAGCGAAATTGTTTTGATGGAAGTTGGCTTTAACATCGTGTTATAGGGTGAAAGAAATTAACTGCTGATGCTGGTGGAAATGTATGTAAATACTTCAGAACGTTCCGAGATGTAACGAGATTTACTGGTTGATCGTCCTCAAATTTCATTTTGATAGTTAGGCTTCCGTTAAAATGTGGCAAAAATGCTTCGGACTTACACATTCAGCGGCTCTTGTGCGTAAGCATTAAGATTAGAAATTCACGACATGGATTCATGAATTCCATTCGACTTCATGAATCATCAAGACCAATCAAATGATCTACGGAAATTATTACCTAATTCACTCATATTTCATTCTAAGCTGATGAATGTCGAGAGTCGCTAATGATCTAGTCTAAACATAATTATCATTAGTAATAATCACTAATTACTATTAGTAATCATGATCTGAATCGTTTATACATAGATTTGACCCATTTCACTGAAGTAGGTAATTTATTCCGTAATTAAAGGCTATAATAAGGGAAACGTCGTGTTTTCCACTGTATAAGGAAGTAACATTGAAGAAATGTTGGTTAAAGTAGGATTATAGAAAATATAACGTGCCGATCCAAAAGAATTTAGGTAGACATAGTTTACTGAAGTCAACGGGCTTCTGTGAGGCGGTGTGCCATAGAAATGCTAATGGGCTTTCGTTGTTTACTAAATATTTTTGTAATCTTATCCGAGGCACGTGGAAGAGAGTTATAGCGTCTTATTAACTACTTTTTTCTGCATTCTGGTCTTTCTTTTTGCTTGTTCGGTTTAGTGTTGCATTTTTTGCTGCATTTGCGATGTGGAACATTTCGAAAAAGTCACAAAATACGTTCAAAGAAAAATAATTTATTTTTAAAGTCTTCCCTCAAAAATGATTACTACGAGTAGGTATGTTGAAAATTTTTATATTAATTCGTTGTAGACGTTCTAGGTAGGTATTGATGTGCCTAGTACCTAAGTGTTTTATGATTAACGGATACAAATACTATTTATTGTATAAAACGTTGAACCGAAGGAGAAAAAGTAAGTAGTATCTTAGACTATTTGTCGGAATAAAAACTAAACTAGGATAAATTTGTTAACAAAACCGAGGGATTCCTCGTGCCGCGTGCCACGCTCGGCCTCAAGTTAATATCCAACTTCTTCGCTGTTCTGCTACCAGGAGTAACTTTATGTTATAATAAAACTTATGAATAAATACTTTACATACTTTGACGGGAAACAAATCCAGTGTGGTTTACTGAAAGTAGCTTTACTTGAATACAAAAGCTTATTTTTATTGTATTGCAGTTCCGGGGAAAAAATAGTTTGTTTATTTTATGAGTATTTTACAAAGTCGGAATAGAGGTATAGACGGTACGAAAGTCGAAGAAAACTCTATGTGTAACTAATTATTTTTTTCATATCCTTCGGGAAGATAGAAATCAAGCTATCAAATGCAATATACCTACAATAAGTATTATGATTCTTCTCTAGTTATGCTATGTTAACATAACATTAACATAATTCTGTAATTGTATTTCTTACATTACAGTAAGCAACTACAATAAATCTGAAGAAAGTTTTCAAAAGGAAAAACACGCGATATAAAGTATTTAGTCCCAGAATTAAACCAAAGAGTCCTACAAGTGGTGTTTCAGTCGTATCTTAAGGCTAGCACGTAAAGTAGTCGTTAAAAATGTGTGCAAAACGAAGATTTATTGTCGACCGTGTCATTCTTTGTCTGTTACGTAACTGTGAGGACAACTGTAGAACGATCATTTTCGCTCGACACGCAAGCCTTCAATGGCTTTTGTCAGGTCAGACCGTTTAGACGTTTGTATAGGGTTATGGAAATGGGAATTTGCATAAGCATGCTTATCAACCCCTCAGCCATTACTTTCTTTTTATAATGGAGTTTGTCGATGATAGCTTCGAGGGAAATTTTGCGTGTCTGTTTGGTGCTACGTTTTTATTACAGCCTTAAAGATGTTAATCGTTTGTATTATTTGCGTGAGATTTTGTGTCACAATTTGAACGTAATAAGCAATGAACTTTAAACTAGTTTGCATGTAAATTCTTTTTTAAACATGAGACAATGTAAAGAGAAACAAATTAGGTCCCAAAACAGTGCCTTGTGCAATTCTCATCAGACGTACCCAGTTAAGCATAAGCAAAGCTCTAAATGAAACTACGATTCGCCCTCGTCACCTAATTTCCATTCGCAAATGGACTAAAAGCAGAATTAGCATCGTGGAGTGTGTCATCCAGTTCAGCGGATAAATTAGGATCTCATCACTCCCATTGGAACCAATTTAACGCTGCAAATAGAAAACCGGAGCTTTGTTGGAACGTGCATTTGTTAAAACTTTAAAATTTCATTTGGTTTAACGTGATTCACTGGCATATAATTCATAAGCGGATTATGGTATCGCGTAATCTTGTTACTCGTTCCGTTTGGTCACGCAATATTAATTAGCTATTATAATTAGTTACTATCATCACTAGTTAATCTAATTATATCTTGAGCAAATTTCCTGTCTCCATATTGTGTATGAAGAAGGGCTCTTGTATCCTGCCGATGTAGCAATAAATATTCGGAATAGGAATAGTTTATAACGATCATAGTCCTGACTAAGAAGTTTCAGCTAACTGCAATTTAGTGCTGGTAAAATAGAAAATCGATAAGCCTGCATACTATCATACTTGAAACAGTAAATTAAGTTTGACAAATAACAAGACTGGCTTGCTGGATATTATGTAAAAGAATGCGTTTGATGGCTGTACACATACTCTTATCGTCATAGCTAATTTTTAAATTTTTTATTTGTTTTATTGAATTAATCTGTATTCAACCATTTTCATCGTTTTTTTTATGAGATAGAAATTATGATTTAATTAAATGTTACTCATACATTGCTGATATTTGATTACTGTTTGGTTTATCGTGTGTATATTCTTACATTTTGAAATCAAATTCCACTGATACCGCAGAATTTAAGCGTACCAAAGTCACGCGGCAGGTTTGATAATAACAAAAGTGACAAAAATCGGATGAGGACGTAAAAGGACGTAAAACACACTCGTGAAGTTTCCTTTGACAACATTCTATCGCACGATATTAGGGGACGCGGTGCGGAGTTTTTACACCGGCTTCGGCACAAAGGTGCGTCGGGTCTAAATTAAACAGGCCGTGTGCAACCATTGTTATCCTTGTTACTTCAAAGACAGCTTTAATGAGGTTGTTTTTAAGCTCGTTTTACTCTACAGTATCAAGGTTTTGTATTTTGTGATCGATTTCTTTGTTAGAACACTTAAAATTTTCAATTTAGATCAAACTTTTCGAAGTAATTTTATGAGGAGTATCATAATCAGTTCGTCATTTTAGTTAAACAATTGAGCCGGGATAATGATAGCTTATACACAGTAGGAATAGTACCTACATAAGGTGAGGAGAGAGAAGTAATACCTACATAAGGATGGCCAGTTGACACAGTATTTACGTTGGCGATTAGTTCTTGATTATAGTCCTTCCATCCGGTATCCTAGTCCTAACCTGTACGGAATCCTGTACGGAAATATTTTGAAGCTTATTGATTCGTCACTATTGACTCTAAAGTATTTTGAGAATATCAGTTTTTAAACAGCCTTCAAAATGGCTGTATATTGCAAACTAAATTATTGACAAACACAAACATTTTTAACAAAATTTAACTCTTATAAATCTTTAGTTTGCGATCATTTCACCCGAGTTTTGTCGTTCATTTCAATAAATGGCGAAAGGCTTTCAAAGGTATTAATTCGAGAAATGTTATATTGCTTCAGCGGAGCCGGTACTCGGACCGGCTTCATTGTGCTTTAGTTCAAATGAAAAGCCGTTCAGCGATTAATACTTCGCTATTGGGACTAATTGTATAATTATTACAAGAATATTTTATAACACTTACATAAAATAATACTCGTAATCGTAATACTCGTACGGTAACCTTGAATTCTCATTATTGATTTGGGTGCTACTTACATTAATTTGTTCTTTACAATTGAATTTTTAAATTACCAATCATTTTTCTTTACTTGAATTTTAATTTGATCGGTTCTTTATGCTAACTTTAAGTGAATATTATGATACACTTTATTCTCCACACCAGAAAGAAAAAAAATATAAGTTACAAGACATGCAGTAAATTAACACTGAAATTATACAGGCGGTGACTTGTTAGTAAAAATAGAAAGCCGCAGTATTTAACTTTTGGATTTTGAGTAGGTTTTCCACTGTTTTCTATTAAGAAGGTATAAACCTTTAGTTGCAGAAAAGCACTTATTAACCGAGTAGGGTAAGAAATATTTTTAGGGTTCCGTACCCAAAGGGTAAAACGTGACCCTATTACTGAGACTTCGCTGTCCGTCCGTCCGTCCGTCCGTCTGTCACCAGGCTGTATCTCATGAACCGTAATAGTTACACAGTTGAAATTTTCACAGATGATGTACCTATATCTGTTGCCGCTATAACAACAAATACTAAAAAACAGAATAAAATAAATATTTAAGTGGGCGCCCATACAACAGACCAGATTTTTTTGGCGTTTTTATACATAATGGTACGGAACCCTTCGTGCGCGAGTCCGACTCGCACTTGGCCGGTTTTATTATTTGACTTGTTGGCCTATCTACAAATAGGTAGGTATTTGATCTTTTGGATTATTTCAAACGATCATCGTTTTATTTTTCCTATATGAGTGTGTATTTATTTATTGGAACAAAATATCTGAACTACGTTACGAAATATTATTAAAACTATCGCGCACTTCGTACTGCAAATAACTCATGCCTGTCAAATAAACTCGGTGGATCATCACTGCGCAAATAATTCAACATCGGCATTCGTAATTACAGTCTTTTAGAAATAGTTCTGCCAATTTTCCGCCAAATATCTTCAACAGCTCTGCGGCTACTAATTGTATTAAATTTCTCGCTACAAATCACTGAAATTCTTCGCTTGAACCAACATTTGCTTCAATTTAGGAAATGATAAGAATGTTTCAAATGATAAAACGTGGATCAACGAGTAGAAATGCTTCGAATATTTCAGCTCATAATTAGAGCTAGCCTTGCCGCCACATTTTCGTCTGAAAGTTTCTCGAAATATTCCAATTTAGTTGTCGTTACCTAATGTTTATTCAATCTAGATTTTCTTGTAACTTATATCCTTAAAACTGTAGAATCTAGCAATAATCTAGCTCATTTCTTCTGAGAATGAAATAAGATCACAATATTGTATGTAGAATAATTCATCGATGTCGTCTGAATATGCATCTTGCTGAAAATATTCCTTTTTTAATAAATAGCAATCAGTGTCTTAAAATGAGTCGAATACAACAACCAAGAGATCAAACGACGAGCCAAGATTTTGTGGTGACTACCTCAGAAAAAAAACTTGCGAACTAAGTTTTTCTAATAGCAAAAAAATGCTGCTAAACAAATTACACAATATGTTCCAATGTGATACGGTTGGGCCTTGGACACGTCAGCTAAGGTTGGTAAAGAAATCTCGTGTACGTAAACCTTAAGATCAAATTCAATCACTTTTTCTTTTGGTTACCAAGATCATCGAGCCAGACCATAAGAAACATCTCTGAGTTAATTTACGTCGAACATTTTAAAAGTCCCTTAGTTTGTATATGAAACTTTTTTAACTCACTAGCACTGCATCTATTAAAGATGTATGAATCGACTTAAAGTGAATTTTGAATACGTATAGCGTCTTTGATCTTGCAATGTTTGATAATAAAATATTCCTTTAATCATACGCCTCGTCGGTTTCGAAATTTGTACATTTTTATGATAACTCGGTAAATAATGTTTGCGCCCTCTGCTTACTTGGATCATAGCATCATCCATTGGCTGGAGTGTGCCGAAACTGTTCAAAGGCTGCTTCGTAAAGGTCTTTGATTTTCGGTGAATTTTATAAAAGTGTCCTGCTGATTTTTTTTAAATAAGGAACTTCATTATCTTGAAAAAAATAATGACATCCGCTACTGTTGGTGTAAAGAATCTTTCCCAAATTTTTGATATTGCAAAATAAAATTACATTCATGTCTAATGCTCAATCAACTTCGAAGGGTGTGTGTTATCGATTGGTTATTAAAGCTTCAGTCACAATTAATAATATTTCAAACAATCCAAATCACTTGATATTTAATAGCCATTTAGTTCATAAAAGTGTCTTTTTAACAACGTTGACATTCACATAACGAATTGAAGTATTTTGCTGTCGTAAAATAACTACTGAACACAAAACAGTTCATCAAAGCCGGAACATTGTAGCAGAAAATCTCGATGTTGAATCGGCTACAAATCAATAAAACAGTAAAGGTGAATATTCAAAAGCTCCCAGCTGGTATCGGCGAGTATTTCACGTAAAGTATGTACACTGTTACAAATTTTGAGCGCGGTGTGAATGCAGCCTTAAGGTGCTCGTCGCACATAGTGGCTCGGCGACCGATATTATGTTTCGACGTGAAAGTTTATTGGCATAAGCCGCTGGGTCATAAAAGGAAGAAATTCGCTCATAAAAAATGTATGGCGTTATTAGCATTTTGTTTTGTGATTTTTTTCTTCATTAGGCTAAAACTGAAGAGTTTTGAAACTGTTCCCGGAAATTATTTTGGTTGCTTCTGTTGTCAAGTATTATGACTTTTCAAATTTTCTCGTACGTCCTTTTAAGTCTTTTATAAGATGCGATTATTGAAGTGTAGTTAAGCATCACTTAGGTAAGTAGGGTTAATTAATTCAAGGGCCCTGGTTTCGATTCCCATCGAGGCAGAAATTTAAATGATGAATTTAAATTTCTATTCTCGGTCTGGGTGTATTTGTTCTTATCATGTGTGTTGTCCATAATGAAGCATTATTTTATTCCTTTGATTATTCGTCGTGATATTATAACCAGTTGAGGTCCAATCTCAATCTCGTCGTGACTCGCCGCTGTTCTGACGCTCCCTCCACTGAAATTCCGCTCAGCCCCATAAAGCAAAAATGTCGGTTATGCTCAGCAGAAATTTTTGGATTATGAACATTTTTTCAGTGTTTTTTGCTTCAAGGAAAAATTGGCTTGCAGCTTTTAATATCCTTCATTTTCAGGGCATCTTTGAAACGAGTGTAATTGCTGTTTCTGAAACGTATCATGTAGATAACATTTAAAAATCACTATATTTATAGAACTTTTCTTGGAAGAGACCATCTCAGTACGCAGGGGTAGCAACACATCGCGACCGAATTGGAACGAGACTCATACTGACAAGTACTTACTGGATGGACTAACAGGTCTAACTACCACTAAAAGTTCTACTGAAAGTGTTTTTATACGTGGGAATCTGGGAACATTATCTGTTAGATACTCAAAGATATTATTATTATAGTACATCGTTCAAACCCTAATTATATAACTTTTTGTTTATACTTTATCGTGAGGTGGTGAAAGTTAAGGAAAAAAAGTTCAGCTAATATACATATTATTAAGTTCATTATATAATTTCGTATTCGCCCAAGAAATTTTTTACGGGTGTTATAGGCCCCCTTTTGAAAAAGAGTCGTCGTCCCTCGGTTATAATATACGACAGGCGTCTCAAACCTGCCACCCTTACGTACAAATTCAAAAATACATAAATCGGAGATACAGCATAATCCTCAGAACGTGATTTGTGCTTTCGCAGCCAAAATCTATTTTCCATGGTGTTTAAAATTCAGCTCTATTCTCGAACAGTAGAATAGGTTTTTAAACACCTCCAGATGCAGAGCTCCACAGTTTTGCATGTGAAAGGGTGGATTTCTTCTTCTCACTGAGCATCCTACATGATGTGTCCTTAAGTACGCCAATATGTTGCATGGATTTCCCTTTCCCATTCAATATGTGGAAATTATTTTATTCGTGCGACATGTCGCCGCGGCCTTAAATCGAGTTAGGTGTGCAATTTTTATCCCGCGGTGAACTAGGGTTGTTTTTCTGATATGACAAAAGTATTCCTTGATGTTTAATCTGTTTTGCGTATGTATTTCAGTCTGCCTCAAGGGAAATGAGGGATCAGTACGATGACTATTTATCTCTCTGATCAAAGGGTACATGTAAAACATTTTATGGATGATTTTAAGAGGAAGGTGTTAGCTCACCAAATTACTGAGTCCAATACTTCCAAGTGGGTTCTGACGCCAGAGATAGGTTTGGCTATCACCCAAGGATGGATGGAGTTCCTAAACCGCATCTCATTATAAATTGTAAAGTTGCTACTTTATGTATTAAAGCCGGCAATTTAGACAATTAAGTCAAGTAACTTTTTACAGAAACCGATTCCGTTTCGTTTGAAGAAAACTTTTTCCTTTCGGCCAGCTGTTTGCAGGCAATATAAAATTATATCCGACCGCGCCAACTTGATTCCACTCAAGAAGGTATAAAGATGCTCAATTTTTTTGAATTTCCGCGGTATAAGCCACTGACGGTTACACGAAATTGCGCGACATTGCCGTGATATTACATTTCCGACTAATTTTAATATCTACATGTTGACAATTCGGCGTAAAAAAGGAAACGTACTAGTTATACACCCACGATGATGGAATTGGTTTTTATTGCAGATTTGGAAATGGTCCAAGTTTCGTGGGTTAACGAGCAATTGATTTTTTTCAGCGTCGTAATTATTATGCATTATCTTCTGAAACCTCAACAGTATATCGGCAACTACATTTCCGCTTTTTTTCGACGCCTATAAAAAAATAGGCATCTAATCGTTTGTACAGAATGTTCCACCGCCTTTTTCAATTTAACGTTACAGGCATGTTGAAAATTTATCAACGGGACGCATCAATTCGATTTCCGCGCCACTTCCAAGACATTCCGTTCGCTTTCGCAGCCTCTTTCATAATCAAAAGACATCGATTGAAAATGATCATTTTATGATATGCAACATTGCTACCATTTTATTCGTAAAGAAACTTATTCAACTAAAGAAAAGTATTAAAGGTTTTAATTAAATTAGTAGAACTAACTGTCTGAAGTAGGTACAACTGACAAACGGAATATTTCTCTCTTCTTGTAACTTAAAAATCCTCATTAAAGTTCAATACAACGTAAATAAAACACAAAAAAAATATGGCGATCGTACATGCAGCACAGTTACAAACTGCTCTTACGGGAATAGCTTCGGAAACGAACTACGTTCGATTTACATACATAGTTGCAAGCTATTGTAGTACTGTCAACAATGCACTGACTAATTTCCCAAGTTGGTCGGTTGTATTAATTAATATAGTTGGCTCATCCCGAACTATAGTGTCGATCGGTTTGGCTTTATGAGGTTTCGCTGTGAATGTCGATAGTGTTACTACCCTAGTGGAAGGTGGCTTTTAAAGTTTAAACTGTAAGATAATTATAAATCCATTCTTCTATACTAATATTATATATGCGAAAGTCTCTGTATTGGTCGGAATTTGGAATGAAAATAGTTGATGACCCAGGATCGAAATACTGTATCTATGTGACATTTGAGTTTCAGTTTCACACAAAGGTTAAGCATACACTGACGTAATATAATAAATCTATGGTTTCAAAGTTACAGTTGATTTTTACTGCCTATAGCAAAAATTATGGATTAATATTTGGAATGGCCGCAAATCAATCATCTTTTGTTTTCTAATATTACACTCCTTTTTATTTTATCGAGTCTATTTCGTCGATGTTATTTTTCAATCTCGCCTTTCTCCTTTCACGTTTTTAATTCATTCGGCCCTAATTTCCTCTTATTCGCTCATGTTTTGATTCAAACATCAATTTTTTTATACTTAAACGAGTAAAACTGGATTTAAATAAAAAAATAATCGTTAATGGATGCTATCTTACTTTTAAACCCAAATCAATTGGAAACATCTACAAACAATGTTTATTCCCGAACAAATTTCCCAAACTTGAGTTTTGTACTTGTTATTGATAGAAAACGAGTTGTGAAGCTCAGACAAAACCTAATTTCAAAGTAACATTGGAAACGAAAATCTATTCTCAGAAGTGCATTGCGGTGAGCGCAAACTATTGTGCGAGTATTATTATCGTATCGAAACGGAACTGGGACAAACCTAGCTGGTATATAAGTTTGGAAAATTCACGTGATGTTCTCATGTTGCTACACTGTAGGAAACTTTTTTTAAACTTTGGAATCCCGAATAGAGATCTATCTGGGCCTAATTGCACTAATTTATAAATGGTTGAATTGCGTTGTGTAGGAATAATTAGGCACATTTCGTACACCAAGTATGCTTAAATTGTAATAATAGACGTATTTCGTAAGATGTGGAGTATTTCAGGACGGATTTTGTCTCTTTCCATCACCTCATCCCTGAGGGAGTAAAATGGAGGTTAAGAGTTTAAATTCGACATCGTACACATGTCAAATTATGGCCTCACGTAAACCTAAATCACGCATCGAAGATTTGTACATCGCTCGCATCCATAAAAAGCCCCGAGAAAATTCATTTGAGGCCTTGCCGACCTCCAGGCATGTCGTCTCGCCAGGCGGGAAATCTCCCCTAGCCAATTTGATTGAAAATCAGAAAAAGTATTTTCACGTGAGCCAAGTCGTAGGCAACAGTATTATAATATATGATTCCATGTCATCTCGTTGCGTGCCAACCGCCATGCCAAGTTAACGCGAAGTACATAATTGACACAACAGCCTCAAAATAGGCCGCCTTGACACGCTTCCTCGCCGGATTGTCTTAGTATTTATTTATAACTCGCCAGTGCGTTGCCTGTATTTATTTATATCGCGCCTGAATAGTGCGGTATTTAGAGTTCAATAACATTTAACTTATTATTTTTAAGATAATTGCACAATATCATTTTATATTTAATAACAAAAATGTTATATTAGTAATTAACGTCAATTGCGCCAAATTATTCGTATTCGCATTTTTAAGAAAATAACTACTCAATAATTTTTATCATACTTCAGTGTGAATTTCCCTAAAAACGTGGACCTAAAAGGAACAAATGAAAAAGTACCAACATTTAAATTAAAGTTAACTTCGAAATAAGAGTACTTTAATCAGTTCTGACGCAACTGACTTAAACTGTTTTCGGAAGTATGAGTAACTTATTTACGTAATATTAAAAACAACTTGGGATACACCATCCGGACTGAGGCAGCCCCCGGATATCCAATTAGGCATGAAAAACTTTTAAGATGTTCCGATGAAACTTTGTTACAGTTGTGTATCTCGGATTTATTACGTTTTAAATTTATATCTACGTTTTGTGGTTCTCGTAATCGTAAATAGTATTGTTTTTTAATTTCGAGTGTTTTCTATTTGTGTTTATAAATATTAAACTAAATTATTTGTATATTTTTAAACCCCGAGGCAAAAGGGAGTACCTACCTATAAATTTCACCTTTCTGACTGTCTCATAGCACCGTGGGATTAATCGATTTTACTACGTTTTGTTGCAGTGGTGCACACCTTTGACACTACGAGCTAGCATCACACAATGTCGACAATGAACTAAAATACCATCACAATATTCGACCACAATTAATTGTGTCTCGGAGAGAATTACTTCACGTTAACATTCAAAGTAAACATTTCCTTTTATACAATACATATGTTTGTAGCACACATAACATAACAATAACAATTATTTTGAACATAACTTTCTAAACTTCTTCTCGAAGTTAAATTAATTAACAAAGGCTTTTTAATATTGAATTCCCCACAAAGCTCTATGACACAGTTGTCGATGTTAAACATTATTTAATTAAGGAATATAATACGTACTTTACCTAGATAATAATGAAACGGATAAATATTTTGTTAAAGATGTATTTGTAAGCTTTTATCGTATGGCCCAAATTCACAATGTATTGCGTATGTACCTAATGTTGACAAATCGTTATTGATGTGAAATGATACCCGAATTGCGGTCTCATTATAATGACATCGGGATCAATTCATCGGGACATATTAAAACAAGCTGACTTTGATTAGGTATTTCGTTAATTTATAAGTCATGCCGCGTTTGACAACAAATGTGACCTTTATTTTATCATGTGTAATTGCAAGTAAGTGTTCTTCGACATGTCAATTTTATTAATATGTTTGTGTATTATATGGATTTATAGTTATTTTTTCATTAGTTTAAAATTACAAAAAGTATCTGTGACGCATAAAGACGTCGGTGGCTGTGGTCGATGGCTCGTTTGCGTGGACCTTACAGTACACACTGGTACTTTCAAACCTCGCCCGCGGCAGGTCTTTACATGACAGAATGTTTCTTTTAGGTTCTTGAATGTTTGTGATGCCTCGTCTTGTGTTCAGCCATGCGTGAAACAAGGGACCACTAGCCCAGGGCTGCCTGTCCAGTATTGGTTTAAACTACATTACAAACGCATGCAGATGATGCCTGCGAGGTTGTTTAGTCAAGAGAAGTTAGGCTTATGCTAGACAATTGGCCAACGGCTTGGGAAACCTGCGTTCGAAACCCGCGCCTAAGCCTTTAGTATTATACGTGATTGAATTGAAATTGCTTTAAAGATTTAAGAAAATCAAACATTATTTGAATGTTTGATTTATTTTTCCACCCCCTTTCGATCTATCGACCCAAAGCAGGCGAGCTTGCACCCCTTTATCGTAAACATTCCTATAATACCGACGTCACGCTTTGCTTCGTCCTTTGTTATGCCGCGAAGGATTGGAACTAATTGCTTGCCTCTGTGTTCCCGTTCTATAATAACGTGGATGTCATTAGGAAAGAACAAATCAGCGTAATTCAGTGCGATTTACAATCCAACACTACATCGCCGCTTACCATCAGGTGGAATTGTAATTAAGCATTAAGTTTTAATAAGGACAAACATCCACATTCCACAGATAAGTATCATACTAATATTATAAAAGCGAAAGTCTTTTTGTTCTGTAACACTAAACAACCATCCCGATTTGGATGCAATTTGGAATCAAAACAGTTGAAGACCAAGGGTAAAATTGAAGACATCTTAATAGTAAAATTGCCACAACGAAAAACGAACTCCGTTTAAATACATAATCGAATATAACATTGGCAACTTACTTTTTACACTAACTATAACCGTCTCTACGGTGCGTCCCACCCTTAACTAAAATGGTTAACACGTAACATTACGCTTTGCCCACGGAGCAACTCAAGTTGAGGCATCAACTTTTTAAAAGTTTCCTGTAAAAAGTTGATAGTTGCTACAACGTTTACGGTTGCCACAATTTTATAGCAATTTGTGAGCAACTTGATTGATTGATTTGCGATTGACAGTTGCGGAAACCGGCAACTTTAAAAACCGGTATAATATTTAACAGTTGCTAGTTGCGGCAATTAGGAACTGACCGGTAGGTCAACGATTACAGCAACTGAAAACTGTTGACGATTGCCGGAACTCGAAACTCGAGTTGCTGTGTGTGCGCAGTCCAATTGAAATGTATGTAAACAGCTAGTTGCCAGTTGCTGTAATAGTTGCTCCGTGGGCAAAGCGCCTAATTGATTGTGTAACAGGTCAATATAACCTGATTGATGATAACAAACAATATAAACTGATGTAACAATCTGTGAATACTGACTAATATCGCAATTTGATGGTTTACATCGTAGTACGGGTCAAATCCACTGTTTAATATGGAAAATGTCTAAAATAGGTTAGCGCTGCGATAAACCTGTGCACATAATTTATCGGTAATTACGTTATTAAAACATGTCATTAGCAAGTCGTGCATATATGTAATTGATCATCGAGCCGTGTGTCCGAGTGGCGACCACTCGGCTTGAGCGGTCATCGGACGGTCGTACGGTTGTGTAATCAATTTATGACCTGAGGATGATTAAATAATCACAAGTCAGGGACGCACGCGGATAACGTTTAATTAAATTACAGGTTGCGGCTTTCAAGTTATATTGGGGATCGCAAATATCTTGTTTTATGCAGTACAAAGGATTTTTTACTGTCGTTGCTAATCGCCACTGTTGAACACATTATTTTTAAAATTTTGTTTGCTCTTTTATTCTATTCTTATTTTCTGATATTCAATAGCATTTTGCAACTATCCGGATGTAAATCATATCTCAAACATTTGAGAGTTCCATATGATAATATAGGAACAAAATAGAAACACATTTGTATTAGCCAAGTGGTTTGAAAAGTAAGGCTAAATAGAGTAAGGCCTATCTCGTTGTGGGAGAAGACAGACCCGTACCCAGTTGCAGGACGATTATGGGTAACAAAAAAATATCTTAAAAAATCGTTATCTAACATCTAAATCAAATATACTTAATAGCGATAACATGCGTATAACCATAACCTTACCTTACGTGCTAATCGACGTCACGTCCCTACATCATTGTTAGGTAATAGATTGAACAATCGTGCATTGACCGCGGCTGCGTCACTCCGCCAGTCCTCCCGACCTATGCTCCGATATAGACCTGTTTGATAACTGACACAATTTCTATTTATGTCGTCTCTTCTATCTACTAGTGACGTCCTTTATTATAACCTACCAAAAATATTTTCATGTTAAATGTTGCCAAGGCGAAGCAATGTTTCTAGCACTGTCAGAAACTTATCATCATATCCTGAGGATTTGAACTATCTGCCCCCGTATTATGAGCTCTTAATTCCAGACAGTTCACGTTCACAACATGTGGGTGACAGAGACAGCGCCTTACATGTAATAAGGCGCTGTCTGGAATTAAGAGCTCATAATACGGGGGCATGCATGTATATCGGAAACCAAAGTTATGAGGGTTCAAAACAACGAAGAAGCACTTCCAAAAAAGGCCGGTAGTACCCTTGCGCTTTGCTTGGCTCGCTTGGGCAACTCTATAATATATTCTTTGTATAGAATTTTTTTATAAGTAATAGTAATTAATAATTTCACGTCACGAATAGTAGTTCCCACACAGGAATAGGACCCGGAAGCGTAGCACAGAGTGAATGCCACACGTTTATTCAAACATTCATTAGTATACAATCTATGCTGATACCGCCATTAATATGGAATAGCAAATTCCATGACGTCACGTCGTGCTATAACGTTATGATTGACACACGCTCACTTACCTGACTGATTGCTAATAGGATCAAACTGGATATTAATAATAACGACTGGTTCTGGTGTGTGAGTTTGGGATATTTGGGATTCGGAACCTGTTTTAAAACTAGAAGTTCAGTGGTTAAAGTAGAATGTGTTAAAAGAGTGGGGTCCCGGACCCGATTCCCAGGGCACGCACTTCTGGCTTTTCGGACTTACACTCATGCGTTTAAGGGTTTTAATGTCACTCGCTGTTACGTTGAAGGAAAACATCGTGAAGAAACCTACATGCCACAGAGTTCGTAAAAACTCAAAAGTGTGAAGTCCGCCTATCCGCAATTTGCTGGCGTGCTGGACTACGGACTTAACCTTCTCATTTATTCTGAGGAGTCTCGTGCCCATCATTAAGACAGTTATGAAATGGCATGATGATGAAAGAATCACCAATGGGTTGTCGGCCAATAAAGGAACAATAACAAAGAAATTAAAGTGTCTTTTAAGATGTACCGTATAGATACTTTACTTCCAAATCCATCCAGCATTCATTAACTAACCTTTAGACAGTACCTATGTCAAGTTTCAGATAAATCAAATATCAATAAGGATTGTAGACCTTAATTTTATTGTATTATTAATAAGTAATTGTTTCTTTCGTTAATTATGGTCCAGCTATTCTGCTAATTATTTTCCCGCTTCGCAAAAGGAAAGATACCTTGTTGTTATTTATTGTGTACGTAACGGAAAAACGAGGTATGGATAAAACAGTCCATTAGCAAATAGCTCGCGGGACACGGGTGTATTAATTGCCTAGTGTTGGGGCAACTGGGACACGCGTGGGAAGCAGTGGCGCCTGCCTATTTACTATGATATTGCTGTAATGTGACGGGGAATTTACCTGTTTGCATATCCTAGCATGATTAATGCTTTTTGGGATAGCTGTTTGTAAATTTTTGGTTAGGTACTTCACACACAAAAGTTGTAGGATCAATAAAATGCTTTTCCATGCTAAAAGTGAATCAAGTAGGACGTCCTTGCTGTATTTTAAAGATGCAATAAAGAAATTAAACATCAATTGATTAAACCTATAACTCTTTAGGTGGTAATTACCGATCTGCTAAGCTATTGGTCCAGACTGACAAGTATTACTAATTATTTTTTTGAAATAATGTTCATTAACTTTAATGCATTATTATCCGACGAAGACCACAAACTCTTTTGTAAAATACATATGTATTACAGTTCTAAAGGTAGTTATCGGGTTATTGTCACGGTGATAGGTATCTACTCTAAAACTCGAATTAAATCATCTTCATTCTTACTCAAAGCGCGGTCAACCCACATCATATCTTTATCATGATGCTACTTGGGAATGTAATTAATATTTGTGGTGAAATAACAAGTGAACAAGGTGTTTAGGCTCAGGTTCAGTGGGCGTGGGCGGAAATTGAGCGCGGTGCACGCGTGGGCAGGACCAGTGGGATTGGCGCCTGTATTTATAGCGTTGATTGAGCAATAGCTCAGCGAATGCATAGTTGCATTCCGAACCGCTCGGATAAGTTTAATCTTATCAGCTGTCCCTGATAATTAGTTAATTAGATTAATTAGTTTCTCTAAACTTTGATGTTCCATAAAATAATTCATAGTTCCATAAAATAATTCAATCGATGATTTGCTATTGCTGATTTGCAACATTTTTAATGTAATAAGTAAAGAGAATCTCTAATAACTCGTCTATTTTTAACCGAGTTCAAAAAGGAAAAGGTTCTCAACTTGATTGTGTAACTTTATACTGGGGTCGATTCGAAAATCAGTTCGATTTTAATGTTTAATGCTTTTTTTTTTAAAGCTAGTGTGTCTGGTGGGTCCTAAATTTAAATAAATCATTGGAAATATGTATTAGCGTTAAATGACTTGGCTTCTTTCATGTATTGAGGAATCACCAAGCCTTGGTCAGGTTAGGGAATTGTCTCAATTTTGTTACGTGTCACGCAACTTTGAAATAAAACTGTACTAAAGTTCTCTCTGTTCCCTATCCCGCGGGAATTCAAAGTATCCTGAAAGTTGATTTTGACGTAAACAAGTTTTCAATTCGAATTAACATCTACTATGTAAAAAAATAATTCGAAAGTAATCATTATTTTTTGATCTGAATCCATACTAATATTATAAATGTGAAAGTCTGTCTGTCTGTAACGTTTTCACGGCTAAACCACCGATCCGATTTGGATGAAATTCGGAATGAAAATAGTTGAAGACCCAGTCACACATAAGCTACTTTTTAACCGACTTCAAAAAAGAAGGAGGTTCTCAATTCGACCGTATATATGCTTTTTTTTAATGTACGTTCAGCGATTATTTCGTCGTTTATGGGCCGATTTTGATAATTCTTTTTTTGTTGTAAAGTAGATATGCGCAGTGGGGTCCCCTGGTAAGGAAACCAGGATCTGATGATGGCATCTCAGAGAAATCGAGGGGAACTTTCGAAAATTGTATGGACAACTAGTGTGTTTGTTCATGTTATCATAAGTACATTAAAGCGCTACCATTTCATGAAGATCTGGAGTCGATCTGATGAAGCCGAAAGACAGTCGAGGGAACTCCTCAACGATTTACTGCAGTTATCTAGTGTTTGGGCTTCATTAATTTGTAGTGACGAGAACTTTACACTTACATGTTGATTTGAGCGCCATCTGGCGAGTAGTTTTTGAGTTATCTCTACTTATCAAGATTGAAGTCGGTTATTTTTTTTGTAAAAAGCAATTATTTCAAAAATCAACCCCTAAAGGCTTGAAATAGGGGATGAAAGTTTGTACGAAAAATCCCGTTTCGCGATATAAATGAATTCCACGCGGGCGAAGCCGCGGGCAGAAGCTAGTATAACGTAAGTAAGTACGTAAATGACTGTTTTGGTACAGATCGGTTTATCTTTATCACATAGGTACCAGTTATATCGAAGAGGATTATAGGGGATTTGGTCATCTTCCCCGCACTAATCTGATGGGAAACCTATGTTAAGCCGACTGGGGAAACGTTTCTCTAATCCAGATTACTCTGAATATGATATGGGAAAGGGTATGGCCTATGGGATTGATTCAAAGGGCGGATATCGGTTGTTATTGTTTATGTTGTATCCATAAAGTTATAGAAAACTTTGGTTTTATTTATTGCTACAAAGCCCAGGTAAATTTTCGAATTTCATATCGACCGAAAATTAAGGAAATGATTAATTAATTAGTTATCACTTATCACATGGTGGCCATGATTCCTAGTCCGCGATTTGCTGAGCTTTCCCCTCGCGCCTACACCAGCGTGAATTTTTTTTCAGTTTATCCCCTTTTTATACCTGAAGGGGGGGAATTTCCAATAAATCTCTAGTTCAACCTTAGATTTTTCAAAGAACATACGTGCCAAACAGGTGTTTCCGTTCAGTAGTTTCCGTTAATTTAATGCATAGTCTCTCAGTCACTAGCCGAACCAATAACCAACCTGTAGGAGGTAGTTACCTCTGCCCAAGAAGCTGTACACAAACTTTTAATAAACGCGGCGTAAAGTTACTCCAGGTTTAAATTTTTTTGTCCCTGTTATGTGACTCACTAAAGTCAAAGGTTAGAAAAAACAAAAACATTTAAACTCGGAGTATCTTTACACCACGTTTACTAATAAGACAGTCAGTGTATAGGGTATGCAAGTCAAACTCGACTGCAGAACGGGGTCTCTAGTAGAATTAATGTAACCAAATAACTAAATAAAAATAGCTAAATGAAAAGTAATACTAGAACAAAATATCAAACTTAAACTTTTCCCGCCAACGTCTAGGTTAGGTATAGCTAAGTCATTCGTTACGTTAACAATGAATGCTATTCAAAGCGAAGTACCTACGGTGCAGTTGATGAGACTGTTTGTTCAGCAAATAACACGAACTGAAACATGCTTAAAATTAGTCGTTTCTCAAGAGGAACGTACAGCTTTTATAGCAAACAAGATCTTGTTGAATTCTACTTGTTGTGTTCACGGAATTATACGTGTTTACTCGAAATTAAGTACATTTGACATATAACTGAGCTTCACCTTGAGGTTCACCGTCTCATTTGAAAACACCGGACAATAAGATAGATGTTACAATGGTTCCATACGTTTTGGTTAGAAAATAATTTAGTTTTTTCTATTGAATTATCTATGATTGAATTAGAGCCCATTTGTTTTTTTATTAATTTGATTAGTTATATGTATTTTGTTAGCTTTAAAATAAAAAAGCTTATAGAATGCCTAATTGCTACTTCTTATTTACCTATGGATGTGATTTTTGACCAAAAGATCAGACGTGTTTGTAGTCCGGACAAACGCAGATACCTGGTAACCCTAGCAACAATAATTGTGTGAAACGAACTGGCATAACGAGTACAACGTGAATTTTATTCTGTTACTTTTGATGATAACAACTTGACTTCGCGGTTCTTGTTATCGTCTTTAAATCTGTTAAATTGGAAATCATACGATTTATTCTACTAGTTGCTAGCAAGTGAGTCTACACAATTACGAGAAAAAAATGCTTGTATACGATATCATGATGTCACTTCTTACTTAACTAATCGGAGTAAAAGTACGTAGTAATTATTTTATCTATATCTATAAAACTCAAAGGTGACTGACTGACTGACTGACTGACTGACTGACTTATATAGTGATCTATCAACGCACAGCCCAAACCACTGAACGGATCGGGCTGAAATTTGGCATGCAGGTAGATATTATGACGTAGACAACCGCTAAGAAAGGATTTTGATCAATTCTACCCCCAAGGGGATAAAATAGGGGATGAAAGTTTATGATTTTCGACTGATTGAACTGAACGTACAGCCCAAACCACTGGACGGATCGAGCTGAAACTTGGCATGCAGGTAGATGTTATGACGTAGACATCCGCTTAGAAAGGATTTTGATCAATTCAACCCCTAAGGGGATAAAATAAGGGATGAAAGTTTGTGATTTTCGACTGATTGAACTGAACGCACAGCCCAAACCACTGGATGGATCGGGCTGAAATTTGGCATGTAGGTAGATGTTATGACGTAGACATCCGCTTAGAAAGGATTTTGATCAATTCAACCCCTAAGGGGATAAAATAAGGGATGAAAGTTTGTGATTTTCGACTGATTGAACTGAACGCACAGCCCAAACCACTGGATGGATCGGGCTGAAATTTGGCATGTAGGTAGATGTTATGACGTAGACATCCGCTAAGAAAGGATTTTGATCAATTCAACCCCTAAGGGGATAAAATAAGGGATGAAAGTTTGTGATTTTCGACTGATTGAACTGAACGCACAGCCCAAACCACTGGATGGATCGGGCTGAAATTTGGCATGTAGGTTGATGTTATAACGTAGGCATCCGCTTTTGATCAATTAACCCCCTTTCGACTGATTTAACTGAAATTAAGATTGGAGCTACTATGATAGGTAAAGACGTCCGCTTATAGACGATTTTGATAAATTCAACCCCCCTTGGGATAAAATAAGGGATGATGGAGGATGTAAATGTATTAGTTTGAACCTATCAGTACCTAATGGAACGAAACGGGGGTGAAAAATTGAATGGGACTTAATACAATTTTCAAGATAGAAAGCTGAAAATTGGTAAACATAGCTACACTTCATTTTAAATAAAAAATACACTATTAAGTTTTTGTCGAAAGTACCCTCCAACCAGTAAAAAACCGGGTGAAATTTGTTTGGTATTTTTAGTACTTTCTGAGTTAGGGACAATAATGTCCAATGAGTAATGTCCAGTCTTTTTGTTAAGATTAAAAAATATGTGCTTCAATATTTTTTAAAATCACCCCTAAACTTCAAAATATATGGGGTTAAAATTAAATAGAGATTTAACCCTCCACATATTTATACGGGATGTGAAATTTGATTAGGACATTTCCACGGGATCGTGAAGTGCAAATTCATGAAAAATAACTTTCCCTGATTAAGTTATGCTAAAGATGTTTAACTGAAGTTGTTACTAAAATTTCAGCCTGAAAAAATAGTATTTGTAAATAAGTCCAAAGAAAAAGCGCTCTCGAGTTCAATAAAAATGCGCGATATAACCAAATTTCACGCGGGCAAAGCCGCGGGCGGAAAGCTAGTTATTTTATAATCTGTGGTAAAAGTCTTGTATTCACTCAAAAACGAATTCCCTGTACATGGCATGGACGCCATGGACAATACAAATAACAACATGACCTAACACACATCACCTAAATGTGTTACCCGGCCGGGAATCGGACCCATGACTCACTTTACAGGCCACTTACCACCAATAAATCGACGGGGTTTTAAAAATGCTTTCAATTCAAAGTTACAACCAATATTAGACCTAAAAAGGCACTTACAACATAATATTGTAGGTAACTACGCGAAAACTTTTTTGTAAAAAAGGATGCAAGCAAAATTATTAGACATAAAAGACCGATACTGAAACTGAAAATACTCATTCAAAGCGAAGCACGTACTCCTTTCAGCGTCAACTGCAGGTCTTGTTGCAGCGTTGAATCGCTTAACAGTTATGACGTCGGGACACGTTGCATACTAAAATTTGCATGGAGATCCGCTTACTTAACATCTCTTACAGCTTTATATTCTCTTTGAATAAATTTTGATGAGTGCACTCGCATTGCGACAACGAAGAAATCCATGTTTGATTCTTAGGCGGTGTCCTACGTGAGCGACGAAAACGACGCGACGCGACGTTGCGAACGCGACGAACGCGATCAAATCAACGGTATCCCTACTCGCGTTCTATGTGACAGTCTGCGACACCACGCGACGTTGTCATTGTCGCGTGTAGCATCGCGTCGTGTTGCGTAGCGTCGCGTCGTATTCGTCGCTCACATAGGACACCCCGTTAGGTCGGTTGGCTTTAACACATTAACTTTAACACACTGAGGAGAGCCTCAGCATTAGTAAAGGGGTTAGTAGCCGAGCCAACTATCAGAAGTTTTTAAGCCGCCCGAAAGCCTCCGACATTTGATGAAATCACTCGCGTTGCGACGTTGAAGACGTTCAGGTTTGATCTATGGTTTGATTCTAAGGTCGGCTTGAAAATATTAATGGCCCACTACTGAGCACGGTTCTCTCCTCAGCAATGGTGAAGTGGTTAGTAGCCAAGCCAACTATCTGAAATGTTTAAGCCTGAAGGCCTTCGACATGACTTAGCGACTATCTAATGACAACAACTTGATAGGCTTAACGTGCTCTCCCAAGCACGATTATCAGGTCAGTTAGTAATAGTGATTTTAGCTAAACCCCTCTTATAAACTTTAACAAAACGCGATAAGATTTTATTTTAGTCTTTCGTTTCAACGTACACATAAAACCATCCTACAAAGCAAACCCAGTTTTTTAAATATCCCAAGGAGAAACATTGGAGAATCTATAAAGCTAGCGCAGTCAGTGTTATACCTGGAAGGTGGGAAGGCCGTCGAAAATAATTATTCGTAATGGATTAACAAGTTCTGATCCTTCGAGCCGGGCGATCCGAGGCTAATTTCTTGAGCACACTAATCCAATTATCCGACAACGTAAGTGGATAACATTGCGGGCAGGAAAGTCGTAAACCGTTAAACACGACTCACTATTGGGCATCCATGAGTTTTTCATGACGTAAGTGTATTAGGGGATGCTTTCTACAATTTAGTTTGTTTTTGGTAAGACAGGTTATAAAATTTCCTTATAAAATGATGAGGTTGATCACTAAGCAGTTTTCTTGTTGATATTGATAGTTAAATATAAGTGTAAGTTATGACTTGTTTAAAAGAAATTCTTTCTGAATCTAAGGGTTTACATTTTTTTTTTTCGATTGAAGACAAATAAGTATGCACCAACACTCTTCCCTTGATGCGAATGACAACATTATGATCCAGAACAAGAATAAAATTGAGACCAGGATAGTTTTTATTGTTGTTGTTTGTTTAGATATGATTTTTAATTTCATCGTGATAATTTGTTCGAGATT
Organism: Hesperia comma; assembly: GCA_905404135.1. Lineage (NCBI taxonomy): Eukaryota > Metazoa > Arthropoda > Insecta > Lepidoptera > Hesperiidae > Hesperia > Hesperia comma. Next base: position 3,020,670 of record FR990021.1, on the reverse strand, counting down.
ATACCAGAAACGTGAGTTAGGTTTTCTATGTCTAAGATTATTGTGTTATTCCGCTTTTGTAAACTAGCTTACATAAAAAGGATTAGCAACCTGCATCAAAAAATATCTTTGAGACTGTCTCCAGAAATAGAAAATGGATTCTATTTCGCGTTTAACGAGTATATTATACTATTCTCGTAACAGGCACGGCCGTCTTTGAAGCTCTTTCTGCGGGGTTGTATGAAGTTTATAGCGCATGGATTTGTTCGTTTGTATCAATATCGAGGCGACGGATGCAAAGACAGTTCTATCAGTTATTATGTGTCGCCAAATCCACCAAATATAGCAACCAGATAAGAGTAGATTAATGTATCTACTGTTGTACAAGAAAAAGATACCTTTGATGACTTGACGGAGATGTTATACTGAAGAAAGGAGAGACCTGTTTTCAGTAGTGTTTATGGGTTTTCAATAGGTAGGTATTAATGGGTCAAAGCCAAATACTACGAAAAATTAACATTTTAAACTTCTGGGAATCCAACTTTTTCCGACTGTATAGAATACCTAGTTTTAATTTTCGCTACAAAGTCATAGCTTGTCACTACGATTCGCTGTGTTATGGGTGTCATGGACAACGCACAATACACCCAGACTAAGAAAAGAAATTTAAACTCATAATTCACATGTCTGCCTCACTTTAAATCTAATTCTACGGATCATCGATTATTGTATAAAAGTTTGTAATGATTATTAAACTTTTAATGGTTTCCCAAATGCGTATACTTGCGTGACTAATTACACCCACATAAAAACGCTTGAACGAATTCACGCGAATATTGTAGCAGTTAAAATTAATAGGAAACCTGAATATACTCTGAAATCTATTTCTAAAAACCGATCCGAAAAACTTTGTTATTAGAAAATAGCGTGGGGTTTTAATAAATTCTAACTTGCTTAAATGCTTTTACGACTTTAATCATGCCCAATATAATGTCGAATTATGATAAGAAATGTAGGAATTCCGTGGGAAAAAATTTAAATATAAATCTACAAAATACATCCTTTTGTCTTCGCAATACCTACTAATTTTCATAAAACAAAATGTACTTTGAAAATTAATATAAAATGAATTTTCCTGGATACATGAAGTGATTTCCCTCGATTCCATCGGCCTAACCTGATTTCGTGGTGATGGGACCATCTCGGAATCACGACCCTTCCAATAGAAATTTTGAATCGATTTTTTAGTTCATAAAAATCGTTTTTAAAATGCCTGCCAAATCGCCGGACACAAATAAAAAATATTTAGGCGTAGCACCTTAAACCTTTTTACTTTTTTAAGTCGGGTAAAAAAGGGAATTATGGTGTTATTGTCGCGACATTTGAAGGTGACACTCTGGGTCGTATCCGTATATTATTAATGGTCAAACTTTATTTAGATCACATTAAGTTATCCCGTTCCAGAGGATTCCGTTCGGGCAAAATAAACAATGTGACGAAGGTTCCGACGGCTGAGGTTGAACAGTTTATTAACGGACAGTAGCGGTAGGTGGACTGTCGGTCCTGAATAAATAAATGGATGGAGGTACCATTTGTTTGGTTGGAGACTAGTAGAGGTATTCATGAATAATAAGTATGCTAATTATCCGCTCATTAAGACACTTGCTGTCTAAGGCTTTGTTTATCTAGTACAGGCTAATCTGCTATCAAAGAACTGTTGAAGGTCAGATGTAACAAAGTTGCTTCGTGGAAGTTGCTGGGCTCTGTCCTATTATGTAATCCATTGAGGTTATTTTGAATTTTGTCAAACGTTGCTGTCTTAGTGTAGGGCATTCGATTTCAACTATTTATAGTTTATACAAATGGAAAGAGTTCTCATCTTTCTGAAGGTTGTTTTACATAACACCTACTAATACGTACATTTAATGTAATTTTTTTAAATATTGTTGAGAAGGCTGCTCACTCGGCTGATGCATTTGGTGTTGCTGTTCACCGTCGACAGAGACCACTTTACATCAAGTGGCTCGTCTGTGCCTTAACTGGCAGCTTTTGAGCCTTTTTGTATTCTTTGTAATATTTTCAAGACAAACAAAAAATGACTGTAGTGCAGAAGTTGGTACTCACGTGAAATAAAAACCATCGCCGTCGTTCAAAGGGTTCAAGGGGTGTGTTCACATCCCAGAGAGGACATTTGAATGATTTGGTTTTTTTTTCGGTGTGTGTGTTGTCCATCCTGTCTGTGTTGTTGGAACACGGGGTTCCGACAGTGGGATTGCGAGTGGGTAGCATCACTTTGATTGTAAACTGAGTAAGGGAGATTACTAAAAGTACAAACGAATATCACCGTCCCGGAAAATGGAGCAACGCGAAGTAACGAGTTCCCGAAATTATCCTTCACCATAAATGTTGTTCAGAATTACTAATGTTATCTTTGTAATAACGAGCATTGCTCAAAGCCGACTTACAATAATAGCTTTGAACTGAAAGCTCCTTTACCGTAACTTCATAAAGGATTACGAGGCAAGCACTTACACAAGCCGTTTAGTTGTGAACCGACTGTTTGAGTTCAAAGAAACCCATGTATGTTTCATAATATGAGCTGACTGATATAACATGACATGTTGGGTTTTAAAAAGTTTATGGCACTTTCTAGGAATTTGCGGTTTGAACGTGTTTGGAGCTACGAATTTCGCATAACAGAACCTACAGAGCCTACTGTATATTTAGTCAGGACATCATCGATATAATAGAGAAAGATAGACATTCCGATAGAAACCATAGTCTTTAAAGTGTCTGCAGTTGTGGTTATGTAAAATAAAAACAATTATATTGTGAGGAGTGTTAACGTTGGCTGTGTTAAATAAAGGGAACGAAATACTAAAATAGGTACATGCCCATATTTCGTGTGGTCCGTAAATTCTCTAGAGGGATTTAAAGCGTTGATTAGGACATCTTTTGTATTGTTGATCAGAGTAGGCCATAATCAGCCACTCAGGGCAGATAATAAACATCATATTTCTTCCTTCGAAAATCGCGTATCGACGTATGCCCCTGGTGTAAATACAACCTTCTTATAGATCTATACTTACTAGCCTTTCGCCCGCAGTTTCGCTGGCGTGACTACAGCAATGTATTCGTTGCAGTTACGGAGATAATGTATTTATGTGGGGGACTATATCTCCTCTTTATTCCATATCCATAATCAAAATCAATAAACTCTGAAAATAGTTTTCAGAGAACACGTTGTGCTACTTGTGTGTTAAAATTCAATTATACTTCGTCGATACATCCTCGAGATTTAATATTCACCAAGTAGTACACCTCCATTGTACTAGGCATCGAACACAATTTTAGAGTTTAAATTAAAAAACAAACACTATTCCTATCTCACTCCTCCCCTCAGCTGTCACACCCGTCAATTGTCATTCGCTTTCTTTGTGCGGGCATCGTAACACGGTAATATTTTTCAGTGCTGATATTAAGTGATTTGTTCATAGTTTTATTTCAGATTTTGTTTGTTTATAAAAAATGGGTAAACGCATACACAAATCGCGTTCTAAGGAACGTATTAAAAATAATATTAGACGCCTAGAAGCGCGTCTCAAAGATCGTGACAACAGAACGTCAAGCGAAGGTAACTAATTTGTTTTCTGGAAGAAGGCAAGTATTGAGGTATCATCTTTATTATGTATAATATTCTCGTGTCACAATGTTAGTTACCGTAAAACGGGGTGAATAGAAATCGTGGGGTGAATAGAAACAGATCCGGGCATTTGTTTCTGTTATCTGTATTTGGTTTATAGTCTGCTTACGTAAGTTTATTTCTAGTTTTTATTATACAGCAACATTTTTACTTTAATCTGGCAACCGTAAAATTTATGTCAAGTTGGAGGATATCACGAAAAAGGCGGTAAAAGTAGACGTCTGCGTACTCGTGATTTTTGACCGTCTAAAAACTTTTTCAAAACTTAAAGTTCTTCAGTGATATCCCCTTGTCAATTTGCATAATTGGATAGTTAAGTTTCTCATCTTTTATTGACACAAAGGAAAGTATCAATTTCAGTCATTTTGTTCTTATTTGTTAGTTAGAACAAGACACTGGTAATTTTTCCTCAATTCGAGGTGAATAGATACGAGCGGGGGGTGATTAGATACGTCTTTAGGGTCAATAGACACGTAGAAAGGGGTGAATAGATACGAGCGGGGGGTTAATAGACACGAAAGAGGGGTTAATAGAAATATCATTTTCAAGGTTGTCAATCGAGTATTATTTCATTAGCTTTACTTTTAAAAAATGTTAACTAAATTCTGTTTCAAATTAAATTTAGATTTTTTACAAGCTGGATCCTTGTGGGAAAAGGCATAAAAAGTATTCCAAAGAAAAATAGTACTCATTCGTACTTACAATAATAGTTCATTTTGACATCCCTAGCATTTCTCTATTCACCCCTCTGTCGTTTCTTTTGACCCCAATTTCCAGATCAATAGAAAACGCCTACTTTTTCATATTTTGTAAAAAAGTTTAAAGTTTTTGTATATTTTAGGCATTAATATTCGGTAAATTACAACGCGACTCACATTTTCACAAAGATTTAATAAACACCTTGCATACAAAATTTACAAGAAAATCAGTGTAGAAGTTGAAAATTGTATCTATTCACCCCGTTTTACGGTACCTTACTCCTCCGAAACGGCTTTACCAATTTTTACCAAAAATATTATATGCATGTTATGTAGGTTTGAGAATCGGCTACTATCTATTTTTCATACCCCTAAGTGATAAGGGTTGTTCAACCTTAACATTTTTTGGCAAAACAACGTTTGTCGGGTCAGCTAGTGTTATAAATAAATAACGCTACACAGTCATAGCCCCACACCAGGATTCGCTGTGTCGAGGGTGCCATGGACAACACACAAGACAAGGACACACACCCGGACCGGGAGCAGAGGTTCGAGCTCATTATTCAAATTGCCGCCTCGCTGGGAATCGAACCCGGGACCCTCGGAGCAGTGATCGGGCGTGTTAACCATTGTGCAATCCGGATCGTCAAATGGAATGTTTACTTATAATAATAAGCAATTGAGTTGCTATTGGATGAGTGTAATATGACTGTCCTATCTACGTTTAGTAGTTTTACGAGATAACAAATATTATGATACCCACTTATTTTCTTAGTACTGTAACGAGATTACAGTCGAATGAAATTATTAAGCTAGTACTATAACGAGATTATAGTCGATGCTATTGTGTTATAAGTACTGTAACGTGATTACAGTCCGAAATATAGTTTAGTGTCATGACGAGATCATGACCAACTATAATTGTTCTCTTTTACAGAGAAAGACGAATCCGACTCTGATGAATCAGTTCGAAATGTTAGACTTCGTTCTGTGATCATGGAGCCATCTCCTGAGCGTGAACCTGCCATGGAATCTCAACACCCTCAAGTGCCTTATGCATCTATAATAAGCAACGAACCGTCGTGCTTGTCTGCAACCATTATTCAATGGTCTTCGGTGGATCTACCTACAGACATCTTAGCAGCCCTTGGTGTCGCTAAAGGGAAACCAGAAGTTCTTGGGCCGCCGATACAGGAAAAGGTCTCTAAACTTTGGGGGCGTATCTTGACTGAAGGGCTCGATAAGGACCTCAAGGCAAGTTAATTGAGGAAATGTTGATGCCTAGTGATTTTCAGCTGGTGAAAGCACCTAAGCGAAATCTAGAAATTGCCGCTGTCTTTACAGATTCAGCCAGAAACAGAGAGAAACGCTTGGGAAAGGCACAGCAACATTTGGGCTTAGAAATAGCTGGAATTGCTAATATGGTGTCTTTTCTTTTGAGAGAGATATGGATAAGATGGAAGTGATGAAATAAATCAAATATTTCCTGACCTTCATTTCTAAGATTCGGTCAACAAAATGAAGCTGATTTACCCCTCCCTGGATAAAAAGTTTTTTAAACATCGTACAAAATGTGAAGAGAGATATATTCCTTTTCGGGGAAAGTTTGAGGGAAAGGATAAAAGCTTCGAAGACTGCAGAGAAGTCAGGTCTACAAGTAAAAAGACCTGAATCTAAAGATGATGTTTCATCGAAACGATTCACTCCTCACTCCGGAAGCTTGAGAGACCTACCTCGCTCGGCTTTGCGTGGGAGTAATTGGACGGGAGTCAAACCTCGATCCATGTATCAAGGCCAAAGGAAACAGGGGCAATTCAGTCCTTACCATGTCCCAACCAAGAAGACGGATAAAACGCCGTCGAACAAGAACTGATCGAGGTAACTCAGTTAGCTGGTAAACTAAAATTCTAAGCGATGGGAATCTATAACAGATGTTCCTGTCATAATTATTAGGTAGGTATTGTAAAAGTTACGATATCTCTTTTCAGAGACTCGTAACTCAACAAGTTACACCGCTCAAAAATATTTTCAGCTATGCACAATAGACAACTTTGGAAATAAGGCAGTTATTTAATTCTGGTGCTATTATAACGTGTGATGATATTTTTCAGGTCAAATTTTCATCAAACATTTTGGTTTATCTTAAACTAAACGCAAGGAATATACTTTATAGTGGTATACCTAGACAATTTCTTATGTATCAGACAATCCCGTGAGGACTGTCTTGATTGTGTCAGAGGTTGATTAAGGTTATTGAAATACCTGGGGTTTGTAATAAATATATTAACAAAAGCAAGTTAGTACCGGAGCAAATACGAGTATTTTTGGTTTATGAGTTAAACTCTAGGTTTACTTTTTTCAAAACGCGAAAACATTTTGAATTTTATTACAAATATTTCAAAAAGAACCACCTTAATCATAAAGGAATTTGAATAGAGGCTTGTTCTGCAATTCCGTACGGTTGGGTCTACACAAAACGTTTCGATTATGACAATCAATTATTGTGCTTAAAAGAATATTTGCAACCGGATTTTAAACGAAATTAATTAAATGTTTTCGGAGTAGTGTTGAATCCACTCTTCATATTAATTTTCTTGAATTGAACGCAGCATTCACGGGTCTTTGGAGAACTCTTACTCAGGTGTCCTGCAAGTTATCAGGGCAGCTTACACAAGACGATAGTTTAATCCACAAACAAGTGATATTAAGTTGTCGTCGTTATCTCCAAATTATCAAGCATTACCTACAACGTATTGTTGTAAAAATGGTGGTTACATTGTGTATCCCAATTATACTAGGTTTTTTTCTGAGCAATTTATTAATGGGGCTACTTATTCTAGTTTAAATACTTGAAGTTCAGCGTTATCATTATTTTTTGGCAAGTCTTTAGGACAAAAGGATTATACGGTTTTTGAAAGGAGTCTTTAAAAGCCGGCCATCTTTACCCAAATATATTTGTGCTTGGGATCCAAACCACAAATTAGATAATACAGATACTAAGCTCCATACAAAGTTCGCGAAAACAACGCACATATAGACACCGTTCACTTAGGTACACGAAAAATCGGAACGTATCGGACTACTCCGAACGCGGTTGTTATTGGCAGCAATGTGACATTTATAATACACAAATAAGATAGTTTTCCTACAAGATGGATGAGAAATGGAGTTAATTCTAATCACTAGTTATTTTAGTGGTTGTTTTTATTCGACGTTAATTGCACATTATAAATTTTTAGACATCCAATTGCTACAGAAAAGTACAATAAGTCCTTACTTGTTTGTAATTCAATGATTCGTTGTCTAACACAAGTCAATGTAAGTTGTAGGAAGTTCTTTACATGTTTAAAGTGTTTATTTACCTTCGATTTTTAATAAATACATTAAATGAAGGATTGTATTATCGGACATGTAAAATTATTTTCTGAGTGCTCATATATGTACATATATAAATATATAATAGGATTATTATTTTGTTTCAAGTACCTAATACAGAAAAAAGAAGATTCATTATACAATACAAATAATTTGAAATAAACGGATCAATTAGATCCCTGCGGTGCATTACCCAATTTAAATATCATTATGATATTAGTACTTATCGGAACTGCCGCAGAAACGCACTGGGTTTAGTTGTAAATATTGACTTTGTATTCACTAAACTTTTTTTTCCGTTTAATCCATACCAATAACTTTATTAACATGATTGAATCCAAGACATTGCAGAGGCGTTAACCCTAAGGCTAACGCACACATACGTAACCTAAATCGAGGTACATACATGAGCTTAACTTCTGTTATTGGCTATTTTGTGTCCAGACTTAGTTTTAGACTTCTTACCTAATTTATATCCCCGTAATGGTTTGGATATAAATCAGATTACTAAGAAAACTGCAACTCTGATTGCATTGACCTCAGGACATCGAGTCAAGACTTTGTCTTTGGTGAGAAAGGCTAACATAAGAATAATTGATACAAGGATAGAGATTGTCTTAACAGAAATCACAAAAACATCCGCACCTGGTCGTGAAATGTCGCGTATGGTAATACCCTTTTGTCCACACAAAAAAGAAGTTTGTGCGGCAAGCGCACTTAAGTCGTACCTGGAAAAGACTGTCCTGTTAAGGAGTACTCGAGGATCAGATGAGCTTTTCTTGACGAATAGGAAACCGATCCATAACGCTAGCGCTTCTACCATTAGTAGGTGGATTAAAGATGTTATGACTAGCAGTGGAGTGGTTACTACTAATTTTCGTAAGGGCGTGGCCTTTGATCTAATCAGAAAGTGTGCTGGGTGGACAGGGAGCTCTTTAGTTCTTGCGATGGAAGTGATTTGCGGAAGCAATTTATATTTGTGGATTTTATTCACGGATTTTATTAGAAGAATAAATTCAGTTAATTGTTATTTATAATTTTGCAACTGTGGAAATTATAATTGATATGGTATGTTTTAATTCGCAATAAATACTCTAAACATCTACTTGGTGAATATTAAATCTCGAGGATGTATCGACGAAGTATAATTAGTGGTTAAACAAACTTACCTTGTGACGTTTGACCATAATTATATGAGTCGATACATCCGAAGAGATTTAGAGTCCCTCCCTTCCCCTACTTTTGAATTCATCAAAATTGAACCCTATTATTGCGAATTTTTCTCTAAAGAATGACAATTGACGGGTGTGACAGCTGAGGGGAGGAGTGAGATAGGAATAGTGTTTGTTTTTTAATTTAAACTCTAAAATTGTGTTCGATGCCTAGTACAATGGAGGTGTACTACTTGGTGAATATTAAATCTCTTCGGATGTATCGACTCATATAATTATGGTCAAACGTCACAAGGTAAGTTTGTTTAACCACTAAGTATGTAGTATTTAAAGTTACGTAGTTAAGTACATTTTTAAATACAAAAAAAAAACATTTTATTCCCTTTCCCGTAATAATTTCGAAAAATCCTCTCTTATCACTTGCCTACATTAAATACCGAATCTATGTGCTATGAACTGCTATGTGAATTTTAGCGCTGTAGCTCAAAAGGTATAGGCATGGTGATGATGAGTGAATCAGTCAGGAAGTCCACTTTAATATACTATGTATTTGATAACGTAGACATAACTTACATTATTATGTATCCTGAGGAAGTAGCTATTGGTTTCTGTAGGATTAGGTATAACCATAAGAACCTGTAGGTACGTTTAAAATAATTCAACGTTTACGAACATAACGACTCAAAGGATCTTTCGCCCCGTGTAATTAAGGAAATTCACGTAATCCAGTAAGCTTGTTATAAATTCAACACATATTTTGTTGTTGTGCCTACCTGATGGGAACATATAGGTAAATATTTAAAGTTCATCGCGGATTGCCTTCTAACAAGGGAAGTAGATCCGAACGATGTTCGTTCGTTCATTTGTAAGAGGGTTCCGTCGGCTTTGTTAACCGACTTCAAAAAAGGAGGTTCTCAGTTTGACCTGTATGTATGTATGTATATTTGTGCGCGATTATCTCGCGTTTGATTGAACCGATTTTGATGCCGTTTTCAGCATAGTATTTGTCAGACTTAGAAGATGGTTTAAGGCATATTTTTTGGCTGAACCGATTTTGATACGGTTTTCAGCATCATGTTTATCAGACTTAGGAGAAGGATTTAGGAATATTAACCGCGTTTAACTGAACCGATATTTACTTTTCGGCGTTAAAGTCGGTTCTAGTTTGTTAAAAGTTATTAGACAATGGTAATAATATGGAGAGGTAGGCAGATAGGTTAGGGCATATTTGAATATATTATGTGAAGAAGGTGAGTCTGTTCTTTCTAGTTCTTAACTGTCAAAGCAATCATCCCCTACCAGTTACGAATGCGTCCGCACGTTTGACAGCTAAGTACTTAGTACTGTGACAGCCCTGGCGTATCACCTCGCTAAACAATAAACAATAGGGGCCATAAACATGTCGCGCCAACAATAGGGCGCGTGCCCATCTCGAAAGTACGCACGACGCTTTGACCTCACGGCAATAGCCATACGGGCGAAAGTCGGTTGCAAGGAACATACTAGAACTTTATTTCGACGCGGGTCCGGACATCGCGAGAATATTCTCGATTGCCATGAATGGTGCGTGAGTGGTATAAAAAGGGGCGATCGGTCAAGTGCGGACATTCTAGTTTCGGAAGCGAAACCAGGAAGATACCAGCGATACCTACGAGCGATACCAGTGCGAAGTGAAGTGATTTCTACGAGCGATACAGTGTTCGACGAGTGTGTTTACTAGTATCTACGTGCAGAGAGTTTTAGTGTGTACTGTGTACATCGTGTAATTTGTGTATCTACGAGTACAAATAAAGTCTTTGTGGTACATTTTGGCATTTTCTCGAGCCCATTACTCCTGACACGTAACAGTACATAAAAATTGTTACATGAAACTTGCGTTTGTCAACTTTTTGTGCTTTTTTTTAGGACTAGTCTATAAACTATAATGATAGTAGGCTTCCCTGATCTTCGTACTCTGCTGCTGTTTTAGAGGATGCCATATTGAATCAAGTGAGACGTCACATGATCTACGACTATTGTGGGCTGGGACAATTAATCAGTTTTAAAGTTACCTTGCTCATTTTCAGATTTATATTAAGAACTTATGAAGTTTATATGAGTTAAAAATGCATACATCTTCGCTGTAACCGGGTAAAAAGTAGTGATAAAAAGTAGTGATAAAAAGTTGAGAAAAGATCTAGACGGAACCTTAACATCAAGGAAAAAACAAATTTCCACTATAAAATATTCAAAACAATGAAGCGAACCTCATCTCACCCAGGTGGGAGTTGTTTGTAAGAGAAAACTTTCTCAACGCCCGTTCTCTTTATGGAATCAGATGCTCTGAATTCTTTAAAGCCTTAGGTAAACTCGTTTAGTTTATTTATTTTGAAATTCCCTTTAATGATTTTTTCTTCACAAAATTAAGTTTGCAAAGCAAACATGCAGCTACGCTCTTACGCTGTCGCTCATGGCAACTGTGATTGACTGAGAACAAGACTCAAATGGGGACTAGGATAGTTAGATTAGCAGTCGGTATTAGAACATTAACCGCCTGAATGGTTTATACACAAAACCTTCCTCGTGTATCGCTCAGTGTATAAGTAAGTAAAGCACAAAAATCAATTTTATAGTTTTTGAGGTAAAACAGAGACATTTATAGTACACATTCGGACTTCGCACTACATTGATAACTTTGTGATAAATAGTTACGTACAACAAGCGTCAAATAAAAAGTACATAAAAACAATAAATTACATCGAAACTGCCGCTTTTCATTTCGATATTGAGCCCGTTTTACCATATCTAACTATCCAGGCTAAAATGTTATCAACGTGAATAGTTTGTAAATACGAGTATATTGCTTTGAAACGGACGTTTGTGAAAATTTATTTTTTTACATTTGTAAGTAAACATTGCAGTATCCATGGGCGGGTTTTATTGCATGCTTGTGTGACGCTTAGTCCACAAAAACTGTACACTGATTAACAATTACGACCTTTCTCTTTAATCATACGTACCTATTTTGTGGCTAATATGCTTTAAACACAACATAGAATTTTACTCATTAAATAAATAAGAATATGAAATTAAATAAATATGAATATTAAAAATTTACATTTGAATTAAGCGTTTTAAATGTCTACAATGACATTGAAGAGGGTTACAAAGTGTTTCATTTAATTCCATTTAAAATAACGGGTTTTGTCGTAACAATATAGCATGTTTGTTGTAACATGCTCCATCAACCCTTGCGAGCTAGCCGGCTTTATTGCGGCATATTTTGCCAAAGTATTCGTATATTAATATGTATCTGAGTGAAGAGTCAAAGACTTGAGATGCAGTACTTTTTTCCCATTTTTACCCTTCATATTGGGAGAGAATATCCGTGCCCAGGTGTTTTTATTGGTTGCCATGGTGACTTTCTTTCTTTCTTTCTTCTTTCTCATTGATTCATAATCGATTTATTCTGTTTTACTCATTTAATTATTCATGTAACAAAATCCACAGCTCTTAGTCTACATGTCTACAGGTACATTACTTTTACTTACTCAACTTACTTTATCTCACACTTTTTTAAGTTAGGAATATTTAAGGCTTGGCACACACTTTTTTTAACTTCGTCTCGAGACATGATTGAACCTTGGTAAAATGTGTCATGCAAAGAATCATAATTATGTAGAAACATACAAATAAATAAATATGTACTTGACAATAACTCGAGGGGTAGAAATACCGAATCGTTTCAGAGTGAAGTTTGTCAACCCTTAAACATACCGCCGTTGCTTCAATTACAGTTCAAATTGCGAATAACAAAAATATGATTTTGTGATCAAAGGACAGAGATTATAACTCTTCTACAGTATTCCGTTCGTTCCTTTACACATAAAATCAACTAGAGAACTCGTTTATATTCTGAGTGAAATAAAAAGTAAATGTTGACCACCATCCGATTATTTTCAAACGTCGGTATCAACATCAACGATCTCATTCAGATGTAAATAAATATAAATACACAAAAATATTTACTTTCATCTTTCGGACGTGGCTTTATTTGTATTGCCTACGTTTTATATTATCGGAACGTAATATTTATGTAAATGTGTAAGTGTGTATTGCATAGGTGATAATAACCCATTTTAATAAAGGTACTGAAGCTGGCCCATGTTGGCTGTTTGTTGGTGGCGCCAAAACTCGGCTGGCTAGCTGCCATCCTCGCTTGAGTCAGTTGACAGTCTGATCGACTGGGATTTTGAGGGCCAGTGCATTTTTTTCTTTTCTTCCTTTCCTTTTTTCAAGCATTGGTGATGCCTTTGGTAACTCTGATGTCCAAAAAATATGTCGCATTGATTAGAATTTCACGGCTTGCCCTTTTATCAGATTTTAGTTATAGTTAACTTCAAGTGGAATATAATTGCTTTTTACAAAAAAAATAACCGACTTCAATCTTGATAAGTAGAGATAACTCAAAAACTACTCGCCAGATGGCGCTCAATTCAACATGTAAGTGTAAAGTTCCCGTCACTACAAATTAATCAAGCCCAAACACTAGATAACTGCAGTAAATCGTTGAGGAGTTCCCTCGACTGTCTTTCGGCTTCATCAGATCGACTCCAGATCTTCATGAAATGGTAGCGCTTTAATGTACTTATGATAACATGAACAAACACACTAGTCGTCGATAAAATTTTCGAAAGTTCCCTTCGATTTCTCTGAGATGCCATCATCAGATCCTGGTTTCCTTATCAGGGGACCCCACTGCGCATATCTACTTTACAACAAAAAAAGAATTATCAAAATCGGCCCATAAACGACGAAATAATCGCTGAACGTACATAAAAAAAAGCATATATACGGTCGAATTGAGAACCTCCTTCTTTTTTGAAGTCCGTTAATGACCAAAATTTTACACGTTTGAATGTGGACTAGTTTTAATAATAATGATTTATTTCGCAAAAACGTTGGTTACAATATTTAACAGTTTAACACTCAATCTTACATAGTGGTTCTACAAATTATATTTTATTGTGAGCACTACTACCCTCACTAGGATGCCCTGTGTTGTGGGTGGCTAGTCTCTCCCCTTATTTCTAGTAGTCAGAATTACATTTTAGACTATACATAATAAAGTTAAATATTACGTGCTTCTACACCTGATACAACATGTCTGTATAGGGTAACAGGGTTTTGGATTCCTCTAAAGCGTTGAAAGTTTTCTCCTTCAGCCTATGACGAAACCGCCGGTAGATAATCAACTTCCTCAAGTCTGTTGCCCCTGCATCAATCACGATGTTACCTGACATCGCTATTTCTGAGTGACTTTCTACAACATAAAATGATGTATCGTTTTGGGCCTAATAGCCAGGCTTTTGTAAATGCCATAATTTTGTGTTTAAGTTACCTATCTACCTAAGATTCTGTTTACCGTTTAAATAGTTTTTGATGAAGGAATTTAAAGAAATTCAAAATTTTAACTTTAAAGTTATCATAAATTCTTCTTCATTGTCATTTTACTTTTCTTTAAAGCTTCGCTTGGGTTTGAGATGCAAATAATGGCTCCATCGGTTGTTAGGCGGGTTAGATTTCCTTTAGCACTTCATACTCAAGGATAATTTCCCGTTATTGTTAGTTACATACATACTTTCCTTATGTTATTTTATTTGATTGACATTAACGAACGATATTTTTAATCGTCTTTAAACATGCTTCATGCTTACAATGCATGCCTTTTTCACTGTAATTTGTTAATTTTGTAAATCTTAATTTTGCTGAACATAGGTACGTATATATTTTTTGTTTTAAGCGTTTTGAACGTTTGAACGAGTCTACGATGTTACGCTAATGAAGAAATTTTTTAGTGACACAAAAACAAATACATGACATTACCATTACCATAGACAACCATACCCCATACTAAGAAAATTATAAAGCACTGGCGTCATCTTTCGATCAGCGAGAAATGATTCACAACGGCCGATAGGTAACTATGGCCCTCAATGCAGGGAAGTCGACTCATCGATTCGCGAATACAATAACATTCATTCGGTGCTAAAGTTCCAGCCGTAAATGGCGAGTGCGTTGCGAATTCCCCATTGTGTGTTCTGCTTACTGCACAGGAAGCTCTAGAGCCGTATTAGGCGCTCCTTTGCCACTGCCGATTGCTTGAATGAATATGAATTTTCCAGAGTACAGTGAACTTTAATTCGCTATGAGACTATGCCAGATTTTTACCTTCGATCCTTGTTCTTCATTGGCTCGCTGTATGCAGTTATGCACAAAGGAAGGCGACTTGATTAATTCTGTTTGAATTGAGCGAAGGATTGGACTTATTTCGTGCCAGTGCTAATTCTATTCTATCCCATAAAAACAATAATCTTTATATATAAAAGCGAAAGGTCACTGACTGACTCACTCACTCATCACAAAATCTCAGAAACCGCTGAACGTATTGAGATGAAATTTGGCAGGGTAGTAGTTTATAGTTAGAAGGGATCCGCTAAGAACGGATTTTTTTATATTCCACCCCTAAGGGGGTCTAATAGGGGTTCAAAATTTGTATGAAAGTCCGTCAATTGTAAACCAGGTGTTATGAAAATTGGTGTTTAGAATTATGAAAAAAAATAATGAAAAACCTGTATCAAAGTTTTTTAAAAAATCATC
This sequence comes from Hesperia comma, assembly GCA_905404135.1. Taxonomy (NCBI): domain Eukaryota; kingdom Metazoa; phylum Arthropoda; class Insecta; order Lepidoptera; family Hesperiidae; genus Hesperia; species Hesperia comma. The sequence continues at coordinate 3,005,104 of FR990021.1, read as the reverse complement.
CCTAAATGGGTAAAATAGGGGTTGAAAAGTTATAAAAAAGTTTGTCTCTTTGTACACGCTTATCTCCGGATCGGCTGAACGGATTTTAATGGAACTTTTACTGAGAGATTCGGAAGGTTTTGAAGCAACATATAGGCTACTTTTTAACCAGAAATTCCCGCGGGATCAGGATTTACGCGGGAAAAACTCTTATGCGCCAAATCGCGGGCTTATATTTTTATGGGACTTTCACTGGGAGATAGAGGAGATTGTGGACCAACATATTTATAGGCTACTTTTTATCACGCAATTCCCGCGGGATCAGGATACACGCGGGAAAAACACCTTCGCGCCAAGTCGCGGGCTTAGATTTTTTTATTTATGGGACTATCACTGGGAGATAAAGGAGGTTATGGAGCAACATATATTTTTATCCCAGAATTCCCGCGGGATCGACGTTCACGCGGGAAAAGCTCCTATTCGCGAATGAACTCGCGAGCTCAAATGGGGCTTTTACTGGGAGGTAGTGGAAGTTGTGGAATGTTATATATAAGCCACTATTTATCCTAGAATTCTCGCGGGATCGGGATTCACGCAGGAAAAACTTTGTGACATACCTACTGAGTTCCACGCGGGCGGAGCCGCGGGCGGAAAGCTAGTTGTCAATAAAACCAAGTCTCGCAACTCAGTTCTTTTACCGTAAAAAGTTGTGAGATCCATGTAATACCAAGTCGGTTATAAATTTATATAGTCCCTACTTATGTGACTTTCTGTCCTAAGTTGTAACGTATTTATCTAACCTAACAACATCTTATATTGACAAGATATAAAAAATTACATATTAAAAATCTTTAACGTTTTAAATAAATAGTGACTTGGCAATACTTAATATTACTCATTCGCTTATGTACTTACTAGGTTATATACTTACCCGCTTATATACTTACTCGCTTATGTACTTACGAGTGAATGAGTGAATGAATGAATAAATAAATGAATGGACGAGTGAATGATTAAACGATTGAATCACTCATTCACTCCTGTGACGTGAAACGAGTGGGTATCCGTGTTTTTTTAAGTCAAGTTGCCGCATCCGAACGAGTGTTCCGTGTGTTGGAACAAATGTGTAACAGTTGTCTGACTTGTCTGTATATAAACACAATACATTAAAGTATATAATTTCCTGTCTTCCGTTGAAAAGGCAATGTGCGGATACTTGCTCCATCTCCATACTAACTTTCCCCCCTTTTTGCGCACCCCCAAGGGTCAATTTCCAAAATATTTTAGTTTTCCCAGGATTCATACACTAAACACTAATTTATTGTGTTCTAAAGAAGCTTCTAGAACTTTTGATGATCGGTCAGTCAGTGAGTACGTGAATACGCGAGTACGTGAGTGACAAAAATAAGAAACTTTAACTCGTTATAATTCTTAAACTACTGGTTCAAATTAAATGAAATTTGAAATATACCGAGTTTATACAATGCCTGCTTAGTTACTAAAAATTCAAGCTTCTAGTTTTATTCAAGTTTTCTAGTAGAAAAGGATGGTACGGCCGTGCCGCTTTTTCGCTCGACTTGGTGGGGGCACGGCAGTATTTGGGTCCACGAAATTAATGTAAAAGTAGAACTCTGTCTAGGTATAATTTTTAGTGAACCTACTGAATAGATTTTCTACAAAACTCCCTACAACATTTTTGCTTCGTCTTGGTATCAAAACAAGAATCCTTCTTTCAGATCGTGCACAACATAGGTTGTATTATAAAGTTATTTTGGTGTAATCCTCTTGACGGTGTACTGTTATTGAAATTCAAAGCTTTACTAAAGAAGGTTCTCTGTCATTTACTTTAGCAATTAACTATTCAATTAACTCTTGAAATTCTATAGTCTCAGTAAAATAAACTTCCTGTCGAGCTCTCCTCAGTTTAACCGAGTTTTCATAACTGCTATCAGTTTGTCCGGACAAAGTTCTGAGATCACCAAGTACCGCGCCATAAGTCAATAAGACTTTTGCCTGATTTTGCAGGGTAGTGTTATTTCAAGGAATAGTTTCTAAAATCTGACAAATAATAAATAAAAATTTAAAAGTAGTCAAAATCTGTTCATCTTCTACATTCTAGATCATCCAGCTATGTTTCTTTTCAGGACTTAGTTTTAGGTACCTACTCTATTCTTAGTTAGAAAAAAATGGAAATTATAATTCAGGCGTAGTTATCACTTTATTCTGAAAATTGTTCCATATGCATCTTAATTTTTTAAATTAGTTAAGCGTAAAATTTTTAAAGTTAAGCGTTAAGTTCTAATAAAGATTATGCTATAATTTGTCCACTTTCTAATTACAAAGGTTTTCTTTCTCGGTGGTCTACATCTAGTAAAATCTACCTACGGAGTTCTCATTTAGGTCTGAATTTGCTGTTGCTGAATTTGATGATTTTTTTGTTGATGGCTTTTTTTGATTTGATATTGTTTACGTTAAGTTTGAATTAAAGGGTAATTGTAAATATGTTGAGAGTATTTTCGCCAAATGTATCCTTTTCTATGTATGAGATTGCGGTTAGTTGCTTCATTCCAATCCATGACACGTTCCAACGGGTCTTAGAAACGATCGGAATTAGCTTTAGCGGTCCTTTCTTCCGATCCTCTTGGCTCAATTGTAATAGTGTTGCCTGCGTTCGCCAATTTGAAAATGGGTCAATTGTAAACGAAATAACGTGCCTTTTTTATTAAAACTGTTTTCGCAGTGTTTCGGTGAACTTAAAATTCTGCTTTGGCTAACATAACCTATAGCAAAGAATTGATCTATTTTTTATATATATTTAGGTTTTTCTATCAGATATTTTTAAACAGATCAATATTTTTTATGAATCACATATTGTAGGATGTGACATTAAACTTTTGGAGGATTAAGTATACGTGTCAATTTGTATGCGTGTGTTTATTTAGATTTATGGTATCGCCAAAATCCGCCTATCGTCGAATAAATTCTATAAGGAACAGTAAATCTCTTGACAATAAAACATTTACAATTCCAAAGCTCTCAACAATTCATAGTGAATAATTTCACCGATATAATAACCATAAATATGGGCTAGTGAATCCAGGAGCGACCATAATTTACGAGGCGAACTTTCCACACGTCGAGGCAAACGGTTTGATTTACGATGCCTTTGTAAGAACTTCACTACTGCCTTATTGAGCGGTTGTTTACTCTTACAAAGCCAGTGCATATTTCCGGGTGTTGTCGGTCACAGCTGAACGTGCATTCTCGACAAGTTGATTTCATGCAAGTGTTTATTGTGACATCACGTAATAACTTTAAATTAAGAAGTGGTGACGTGATATAAAGCAAAATGTATATGTACAGAGTTACGTTACTATTGGCGCCAGTTCTAAAGACATGTCATGTCTGTCGTAGACCATATTCCAGATCTATAGATCACTAGTCGCTTCGCTTCGGGAAAGGTTGCTTCGCTCCTATTCGAGGTATCGTGATGTTATATAGCCTAAATCTTTTCTGGATAAATCTAATATCTAACACAAAAGAGTACACAATATTTCCTGATATTAGCCCATTCAAACAAACTCTTCAGTTTTATATATAAGATATACTATGATCATAGGGTAGTGACCATGACCATGCATGTGGAGTGTGCCGGGTACGATTTTTGGCTGAGGTACTTATTTGACGGACTTATGTTTTCGTGGATCGGGTGTTTGAGATGCGGCATTTGAGTTGTCCTGTGCGATTTGTATGTGTTGTTAGCCCTTTAAGCGTATAAAAATCCTTTAAATCACATCACTTAAATTTTATAACCGTTACTTACACAAAATAGTGCATATTTGTATAGCACGTATCTTTACAATGAGTGAAGCACTTCTACCGAGCCTATATTTACCATCTGCCTAGCAATACGTTTCCGCGAAACGACTGAACAGTAGTAAGTGACATAAACAAACCATCTCATCCCAGCACCGGCGAGGTACTAAGTTGTAATTACATCCGTCAGCCAAGATATTCAGCTCAAATTGCACGATAGCGAAGACGTATTCAAAGTCAAAGGCACTTTGGCGAAACAGTTTCGTATTTCGAACTCGGTACTAACAGCAGAAAAGGGTCGCTTTGATCATTTGACGTCTGCATCTAAAGGACCTCGTCCATGATGGATATTAGGGGCTGGAGCTTAATGGCACAGTATTAATATTCTGCTCTGAGTTGGCACGTTTACTAAGCACGAACAATGTGTCACAAAGACTTCACCGTCACAGCCATATCTTATAAGTTCCTTCTGTTGGACTAAGATTTCATGCCATAGGCAGCCCCACTTTATTTTTTGGTTTTATTTCTACTGTTCTGAAATTTGTCAACAGACTAAACTAAATCAATGACAATCGGATACTAATCAACTAATCTCTCGCTAAAATTGTTAATTAACTGTGTACCTACTGTTCCTCGTGGACGATTCGTCTCGTAGTCATTACCTTATCCGCTAATTGGTATCGCTGGTTGTAAAACAATGGAGACGGCTAAGTACCGTTACAAAACAGGCTTCTGTAGATTCATTCAGCTCTCGCTGTTAGCCGATATTGTGATTTCCGTCTATATTTTCTTTATTAGAATTTTGTCAGTGGCTTGGTTAGATGAGTAAACTATTTAAGAAATCATTGGCTTCAACATATTTAGGGCCCACTCCGCCACGCTGTTCCAGTGTAGATTGGTGGAGAACAATCATGGGTGTGGCCAAATCTGCAGGTACATACAATAATATTATTTTTACGTATGTGTGTACATTTTTAATTATTAGGTACAAAAATGTTTGTTTGTTTCCCTCAGCACGTGGTAACCATTAAACAAATTGATTTATGTATTAGCTGGTGCCCGTTTCATTTCAAATACAAGCTGTATTTTAAAAAGTTTATTTCTAAGTGTTTCTGCACCACTTTATTTGTCGTCATTTTGGTTTCCAACAGAAAATATGTATACTCAGTTTAAAAGTTGAATAGCTAAGTCTAAAGTACATATATATGACGACGAAGTAAATAAGTTCCTTCATATCATTTCTCCTTATTAACAGAACTTTGAAACTAATCTTAATAACTTTTCAACTATCGAGTCAGTCTCTCAGTATCTAAATTTAATACCAATATAACGGTGAAACATCCCACTCGCTACCGCGAGTTTCCAATAAATTACCTTTACCTCGTCACCGATCGATCCTTTGAAGGCACGATGACAAATATAGAGTTAATTAAGTTTTTTAAGCCCGCATCAGTCCTTTCAAATTTCCAAGTCTTTTCCAGAATTTCCAATATAATCCGGCTTTTCTTTTGATCCCACGAATATGAGAGGATTCTGCATTTCATTACTCTGAAATTGCTCTAAAAATTAATCTGTTCCAATTTTTTCTTACTTATTTTTTCTAACATAGAAATGAGTTTTATAACCGAACGGTGTTTGTATAAATTAATCTACTTATAAATAAAAGTCTGATTTGGTTTACAAATAATCCTCCATTTAATCCATTTGATCAATATTGTTGTATCTATATCGATTCGGACTTGCCGGGCTTCAGGGGGAAAAACACCGCTAATTGTTTGCTAACAAATGGGCGACAATTACTACCGTTTGTCATTAACCCTTTCTCATTAACTTTGTTTTGCTTTGAAAACCGAGCTTTTTACTTGGACAAAGCAGAATGGTGTAATGGTGCTCATTAATCCGAAACTACTACGAGTATATTGACATTTTATATCGTCGTTTGTAGTGTTATCCGCGAAGATATTTTTTTTATGGAATTAAGATAGCAAACGAGCATGCAGCACCACCTTCCGCTGCCGCCCATGACAACTGTGACCGACCCAGAACTAGACTCGGAGTCTCGTTCTAATTCGGTCACTGATGCGTTGCTACCCCTGAGGACTGAGATGGTCGCCTTTAAAAAAGTGTAACCGGCTCCACACCTTCCTATCCGGAACACAATTATTGTTCTTAAAACAATTATTACACGGTAGGAATGGTACTAAGTACCGTGGCGGGCGGTGGTACTTTCCCCGGGTGAGCTCTAGGCCCTACCACCTAAAGATATCCAACTGATTTGGACTTTATACTCCTGAATTTGAATCCTACGCGCACCCCTGGTTTTCATTAATTCGTTCGTATTAATTATAATTATCACTTGCTTAGTTAAACATTGTGCGATATCCTACTTACTTCAGAGTTCTTTTTACGTTCTCATAGGTGCTGGACTATGGACTGTACCCCTCACATTGTGAGAGGAGACTCGTACCCAACAATGGGACGGTTAGGAGTTGCTTAGTTCATTTAAATTCGGCGGTTAGTGTCTTGCTCAAATACCCAGAAACTAGGATCGCTGGCACTACACAGTCGGTTAACTGGAAATTACATAGTTTCACAAGATATTTACTGCATATTTCAGTCGTGTTCTCAAAGCCAAGAGAGGCCTGCTTACAATAAACTGCCGCAGTCTAAAAATACCCAAAAGATATATTATAACTATTTTCAATATCCCTAAACAATGCCCACATTTCTCTGGTCTGTTATGACATATGAGCACAACTCTATGCACAGTTACTAATACTTATAAGTTTGTGAAATACGAATGTAACATTTCAACTACTCTTTAACATTTGTTCGTATTGAATCCAAAGAAAACATTAGTTCTTGCGCCAAAGTTCACTTTTCAACCCTTTGCGAGGTTACCGCAAAAAATGTCAGGGCGATTAATACAAAGGTACTCGAGGCAATGTTTTCTTTTTAAATTAAACGTTCAATTTACCGCTGCAAATCTAGAGCCGGCGCGGCGTAAATTTTAATTACGAAAGTAATTAAAACACAGAGCATCACACAACACGTCTGGTTGTGACGGCGTCTACTTGCAGAATGCGGAATTGTGGAGTTGTGGACGTTTCATTTAGCATTTGCTTGTGGTTCTAGTGACCACAAGGTCGCTTTGATGTCAGTTCAAGTCATCTCCCTGGCGGGATTGCGGTGTTGATATGGCATGACATCTCGTTCCTCATACTTTCTCGTATTTCTGGTTTTAGAATTCAGGAACAGAAGTTATTAGAGCAGAATAATCATAATTATATCTTGCGGTGTCTACTTTGCTGAAATGGTATTAAATTCCTGTTGTTTTGAAATGATGACTTGAGGGTTTGAATTCATTGCTTTGTATTTATTATTTTATTTATTCCTACTATATAATACGAAGTATTACTAATGAATTAGTGCTTCTTATAAGTAATAGTTGAAAAAATAGTAACATGTAACTTAACTGAAGGTACAATAATGAAAACAATATTTGCGAAACATAATTGGACTAATATTTGATTTTCTTTTGATTTCAGGTACATAATGAATACAATAATTTGACGGCAATGTATACAATTCTCGGGTACGTACATAAATTGCATCGCTCTCCACTGAAACGGTGCTTGAAATTATTTATTGTAAAAATTGTAGATTTCTGCTAACGACTTGTAGGTACATTTCTTCGGCCTATTCCGATCTAATACCAAAAAACTAATACCGTTTGGTATTAGTTTATTATCCCAGTGAATTTTTATTCCGAACGAATACCATTCAAAAGAAGTACCTAATCTATTCCGAACGAATACCAAAACATAACTTTTATTACAGTCACAGAAAACGTTTCTTTTGCTATTTCATAAGTTATTATAATGATCGTAATTCAATCCTAAAGGAGATGTTTCAAAATGTATGGAGCCCCGGCCACCACTTTGTACACCATACTCAAAAATGGAGAAACACAATTAAAACAGTTTTCAATCATCCAATTCCTTTAAATTGCTTTAGTTTTGTGGTATAACACAAAAATGTACACTTAAAATTGCAACACAAAAACAAAAGTCCGTCATGGCGGTCAAGTTGTCATCACGCGCCATGTTGGTTAATTTGATAGAAGTTTGACATATATGTACCTACAATTCTGTCATTTAAAGTTATAGTAGACAGTTCGCGATCTATGATCAATGACAACTTGGCAAGACGCCATGTTGAAAATTGATAAAAATAAATTATAAATACTAAATTTGTACCAGAAAAGTATGCATTTAAGCAATTTATCTTTATTTTTCCCAAATTCCATGAATTTTTCTCGATTTTTCGAGGTACTGTACATATTGTGGGCCGGATTTGAAACATCTCCTTTTATACAAACATTTTCTTATGAAAGTGATTGCCAATTTTTTTACCTGCAAAAAAGCACATTTTTACTTATGGAGATTGACATGCCAATTTTTTTTACCAGCAAAAAAGGTGAGCTCGTTCCTATTGTTTAAAAATCCAAACCAACTAATCACAGTCAAGGGTTGAGCAAACGAAGCGCCTTAAGCGTTTTGATATTTTGCTTAATGAACGTTAAGACAATCAAATAAGGTCTGTTTTTATACGAATCGTTGTCCTTGCACAAATAATTATTATTTATCTATTTAATGTTGATTTTTTTAAAACACATTAAATTGTAATGACTGTCGTGCCAATATTTGATATTTGTTTGTTTGATATTTGTTTACAAAGTATAAAAGTAATTTCTTTTTGTCATAGTTGTTGATTGAATCTTTTACTATATAATTATAATTTTAGTATTTAATTGTAATTTTATTTTTTTTGTGATAGTTTTTATTTCCTATTTTAAAGTTGAAAACGATGCCTAGTGATTTGTTGGAAAAACTTTATTTATTCTTAAGGTATTTGTGCAATTATTTGTTACTACACTTGAACATGTTTAATAAGACTGATTTTGATTGAAATATACATTATATAATTACATTACTTAATATCATATTTCACAGCATTTTTATTACTGACTGTACCTTCATACCATTTTAATAATTTTGGGATTCGTTTATGACTGGTATTCGTTTGGAATAGAAATTCACTGGGATAATAAACTAATACCAATGGTATTAGTTTTTTGGTATTGGATCGGAATAGGTCATTTCTTCATTAAAAGTTGTTATTAAAAGTCGAATAAAACGCCGAAAAAAATAATGTGTAGGAGTAGGTATACAAAGCCACTGCTCTCTACACAATGTTGTTAAAATGCATGTTTATTGAACTTCATGAAATTGGGACAAAATTTAGTAGTATTTAAGATCCAACTGTGGAAAGTTTTCCATTTTCGACAAACCAATATCTAACAAATAAACTGCTAAGAGTTTAGGAACTTGGTCCAATACGGCGTCGTTGTAACACTTATATATTGGAAAGGATTGCTTAAACAATAAGGGATAATAAAGTATAGAATTTATTGATAAACTTTGCTTAATTATTTAATAGCGCTGGTAGTATATTGTTGGAAGAAAAGCAATACATTAAGTTTCGATTTCAAACGCTCAGAAGTTTCGACGTAAACAACGGTCAATGAATGAAACAAATATCTGAACTAGTGGAGTGTGGTCCGTCGTCCATTGGGATTGTTGGGTTCTAACTAGTTGTGTTTTACGGTCCAATTAAGAGACTGCCGCGATTGCTGATAAAGCAAAATTGATGTTTTTCAGGACTGCGGCCAGTCGTGAATGACTCCCACTGGCCAGTAACTCAAATTTGTTGCAGATTAGTTGCTGTGTTACTGGTTTACGACTTTAATCTCTTCAAAGTTGAGCATTAAGTTATAATTTCTCTTTACTTCCATTTTCTATTGCTACGTTAAATTTGTTGTTGCGACAATGGTGTCTGCAGTAAACGTACGTCTGCAGTAGACGTAAAGTAGTAAAGTTAAGTATTAAAATCTGATACAAATTGCTATCTAATTTCTAATCCACAAATTGCATAAATAAGTTGCCACGAATTCCGTTATCATAGGTTTTTCCAAATAAGTTACATAAAGTTTTTCCCTGTTTCTCCCATAAAGTAATAGCCGCTACAACTCTTACCTTCGCCCGATGTCATCACAGAAATAAACAAAGTTTGCTCTAATGTTTATGTGTGGCCATCAGAAACTCCATCAATATGATGAGCCGTTTTATGGCGCCCAACGCGGGACGCCTTAATAAACTTAATTTATGTTTTCCTTGCGCGATGTTTATTAAACGTCAACGTGCCACATTTATTTAACGAAACAAAATATGGTTTGTTGTTCTCGCTTGTCACGATGTGTCGATGACATTTTAAATATTAATAATATTTAACGTGATTTTTTAAATTTTTAAATTGAATCTAAACACCTAAACGTGTTTCATGTGTTTATTTAAATTATTATGAAATCAGTATCACATGTATGTATGTGACACATGAAAATTTGTGTTAGTGTTGTTGGTTACGTTTACACGGAGGTCTAAATCCTTTATGATGTATGAGTATTCCATCGCGAATTTACAAGTGTCACCCATTTCGATGGTGTAATTAATTTCAAATCGACATCATCCTTAAAGTTATACAGACTGATATTAACCAGCTAACTTTATGGTTATTAACAGTTTCGAGAAAATGATAAGATGCGTTGCACTTCAGAAATACAAAAATACTGTGTCTCACTTCAATTTTAAAAGAAATAGAAACCAGAATTGATCACATTTATAATACTAAACACGTCTACACTCGTAAAATCGACTTCGATCGTTCACAGTTTTCCTCAATGACGAACTCCTGTGAACTTTATTTTCCGACACTTTATTTATCTCAGTTGTATCCGAACTTATCAAACGTCTCGAGAACGTAGTTTAACAATAAAATCCTGCCATTTCTCAAGATTGACCGTCGCTTTCTCTTCAAGGAAATCCTTTTCTCTGTCCAAATCCATCAAATTTAAGTGAAAACTTTTGTAAGTGATTTGATAGATAGAGCTCAAGGTTGGCGGATTCGCGGCTTTTGTTGTGGATAACAATGACCTAAAAATGCTCCTATTGAAATGTTAGCTTGCGGTTCTTTCTGGGAATATTTATTTTTAGATTTCACCATGTCTGTATGTAGAGCCACTTTTAAGCATCAAACATCAAACATCAAACATCAGATGATGTTTGACGCATCATTTGACTAGCGTGGTCAACGTGCGAGCTTGCTGTTCATGAGCATATACATGCAGCATCGTTTTGCAATCGTCGCTTTAAATCGTCGCTTTTAATCGTGCAACACTATTTAAGGTTTCGTTCAAAATGAATTAGTGTTCACCAGAAACTCTATACAACATTATTGAGATTACTTTCGTTACTTCAACTTAAATCCCACTCCAATTCGGCAGATCAATGCCGGGTAACATCAGAATGCCAGACACGCCATCTCGCGAATATTTCCCCCTTTTGGGTCTACGCGCAGATTATCGATAGAAAGGTTTATTTTTACCTTATTTGTATCACGCACGCCCTGGTTATTTAGTTAACCAAATTCAGGTTAAATCACATTTGAACGAATTGAAATGCATTGCATGTAGTGAGGTCGTTTATTGCGCGTTTTTTGTTTGGAAAAGAATACCCTGTTTAGGCAAGAATAGTAATATAATGGTGCAAACAGTATACTCACTTCTTAGATCGGAGATTTCTCTAGGGGTACATAAAAAGGCATTTCATTTTTTATGGAATAACGGTAGCAATCGAGCATGCAGAACTACCCAACCGCTGCCGCCCAAAACAACTATGAACGACACAGAACAACACTCAAGTGGGTACAAGGATAGTTTGCCCGGTTAGCAGAAGGTGTTAGTAAGGTATTAAATAGTTGTGTTACGTCTTCAGTTCCATTTAATTCAATGAATGTATTGTCAAAATGAAATCTTCCTTTGCTGATGTCGTTTCATTTTCAAATATGGCCAGCTCGCTGCCAAGTAACATTTTAATAGGAAACCTGAAAAGTAAAACCTTCCTCCTTATCATCTCTCCTCTCCTCTTTTCTAAAACACCCCTCCTCTCCACTAGAGCACCGCTCCTCTATAGTATCGCTCCTCTCTATAGCTCTACTCCACATCTAGCTTTGTCAACTCGCCAAACGTCACCTCGCCTTGTCTCGCCAAATCTCACCTCAGCATTTCCTACTGGTCTTGCTCCTCACAGTTGTTTTAGCAGAGGCATAAAATCCTAGTAATGAGGACAGGGATTGTCTTCATCGCGAGCCATGACTGTCCCATTGCTGGGATCAAGTGTCTTCTTACAATATGAGGGGCACAAACCGTACCTAGCTCACGCTGACCTTGTGCGCTGTGGTAGACTACAAAATACCTTTGAAAACATTAGGGAGAATTATCTGGTGTATAGGTTTTCAGAATTTTTCCTTCACCCAAGCAAAGGAATAATTAATAAGAAAATTTATTGACAATTTTAAGTGCGTCCAGGATATCAACCTAGGCCTTTAATCCAATTAACTGTCACTGCCGTTTGTTGTGCATCCAATAATATATTTTTTTATACATTTATTTACGGCTCTTATAAGACACATGTAGAGATCAATCGGTAAGAACAGGCAACCAAACAACAAAAATGATTGTACGAAAGTCTTAAACATGTTCTCATTATACACAGTGTGTTTTATAGGCCATAATTTTGTGTAAAGCTAAACTTAATTCGTGATAATGGACGAAATTGCAGTTTGAGATATTCTGAGCTATCAAACCCTAAGTATTCATGTAGTCTATTTCTAATATGACCCACATAACTCGACGGGTAAGCGACACAGCGGCTAAAATCTCTTGCAAACAACCCACGCTATTTTAGTCCTTTCTACACAGTTTTAACAGCGGAAACTGTATGGATAACTGGAGTTATTTTGTAAGCATCTTTGTTGCTGCCTGTTTGAGGATAAACCTTATAAAAGGGAGCTAAATGTGGCGTGTAATGTTCAAAGGACCTTGCTTTTGGCATTTTTTAAATGTTTCCCCTTTAGTTTATTGCGGGATTTACAGTATGTTAGCTTAGCTACTCTTGGTTACTGAAAGGGATTTATTTTATTATACTTTAATGCTTCGTTTGTGATTTTTTTATATAAAATAGATATATTGTTCAGAGAAGTTTGCACTTTTGAGTTTCTGTAATAGTAACGTTAGTAAGTATTTCACCATTTATAAAAACAATTTTCTTTTATGAATCTCTATTTTTCTTCTACACAGTATTATCAATGATAACCTATAGCGAACGAAATGCATATAGCCTGGTTTCTCGCGTTGCTTGTCGTCGTGCTTTGCAACGGTCTTAGTTATTATCATTGGATAGCAGTCAATAACAACAGTGTCATATGAAGTAGGCCTCCTCATGTGTAAAGAGAGCCCCTCGCTCAGTAGGAGTCTTTAAAGGTTTCTGGGTTAGATTCGCAGCAGGGGCAGAAGCCGCAGAAGTTTGAATGGTGTTGTTCTCGATCTGATTGTATGTTCTTATCTAGGGTGCTGTAAACGGCACCCTCAACAAAAAGAATCCTAGTATGGGTCTGTAAGTATGTACCATTAGTACCATTAGTATTATTATGAATAGTAGATACCCATAAATTACAGTCTAATGAAAATATCATGGAATAACACACACTCCTATACTTATACCTATACAATCGGTACAAACGAATATTTGCTCGAATACTTTTTTACTCGATAGTTAAACGCTACCTTTACCGTACATGTCCATTCTTCATCGCAAGTTTTTTATTCATTCCACTTTTCCTCCATTCCTTTTTTGTCATCATTAAACCCGTAAAGCTCTTCATTTCCATTCTTCTCGGCTGCCTGCAGCGATTAATCGATACAAAGTGCATCGTCCATTGTTGCAAATTTCCAGTGCGTTCGGAATTGAGGTAAATGTGTTTTCGATTGTCTCTGTTTAGCGGTTAATGGTCGATTACGTAAACAATGTTTATTAGTGCGATGAGTAGGTATTTTTATGTCAATAGCAGACTTGTGAGCCGAAGATAGTATGTTGTTGTTACCGCTCATGGACATTCGTCATACAAAACAAATCGATCGACATAGTTAAGTACCTGGTATCACTGTAATAACTGTAAAATATGTGTATTGGAATTATTTAGATCGTGCATGGAAAAACGGCCAAATTATAATTTTGTTGTTTCTTTCACATACTCTTTAACCATTTTAATAATTTACTTTTATGTTGTCTATTTGAAAATTTCATGTGGCTCCTCAAGAAGGATTTGTAAGATAGGATAACGCTATTTCTGGAATGAATTTTTTTTATTCTCGGTCGTAAGATTTTTGTGGGACGGATATGGGAATATAATATGCTGTTTGCTTAGACCTGTCATGATTTTGATACGTATTTTACATTTATGTTTTGCTTTTGACTCATATAGTAAGTGTCTAATAGTAAAACGAGATACAACCCTTTGACTCGCGGACGCAAAGCTCCACTTTAATTATTCCGTCCCATATTCTTATGCCCCTTTACATTCAGATTCTTAAAGATCAAAATTAAACTATGTTTGTCTACCCCTATGCAATTGTATTGATAGGTTTCTCTACAATCTTTTCGGAAAGTTATTTATGTTGAGACTTTGAAAGGAACTTGAAAAACCCAAGAGTTAGTCCTATCGGCTGTGAAAGTAATCTAACTTGGAGGAACTCGATGCATCGTTTATTGTTTCCCAGGTTATCTGGTTTAAACCTTTTTAACCCTCGAAAGGAGACATGTTATAAGTTTTACGTGTCTGTATTAAATCGGTGTGTATGTCTGTGTATTTACCTTTGGAGCTAAGTCACTTGTGTACACGTTCAAATTATTAATGTTCGAAGCGGATTGAGCTGTGAAAACACGGCGTTAGGTGGTCTCGAATATCAAACGCTTGTGGAGCGATGGTCGACAAACTTAGTTATAGCTAAACATTGTAGCCATCCGATCGACCGCAAGTATGGACAATCTCCAATTCATCCGCTGGGAACACGGCCTAACACATATCCTGTATCAAAGCTTTGTACTGCTTTGTGTAGTGTTATATTAAGTATACTTTACTTTCCTTTGAATGGCCTTGATAATGAAAATTTACCTCCATCCATCCAATTGAATTACTGAAGGTTAAATTACTAATATTTTTTCTTAATTAACATTATTAAAAAAATCGTTATAAAAAAGACAAAACAAAGAACTTATAGGTTATACATAGAAAAACCTTTGATATTTGTATTCCCGAACACCCTACAAACAGTGGAATATGTATATTATGTTCCTATTTGTATATATGAAATGAAATATGGATGGTACAAAACTCAGTTCAACAAAATCCAAAGCGTACTTGACTATCTTTTTGTCACCAGCCAATTACCTATTAGTATTTGTTAATTGGGGCACAGTGAAGCCAGCATTTATTGAGCTTAGAGCCAACGAGCCGATCGGCTATTAGTAGCTGGCCCTAATTGTGACGTTTTTAATAGGGATTGGCGGCGAACCAATTACTAGTTAGCGACAATTACTGCCCTGGCTTTTTGTACTGTAACCAAGTGATGACACGCTCGTTTTATGGCCCAGATGGGATTCCGGACAATTTATTTGTGGATACTATTGCCTTAAAATGCAATGAAAGTCTGCCGTCGGAAAGTTTGTGTTCAGCTGGGAGGTATCTACGTTAACTTCGATATGCATGATGTGTCTAAAGTTTGTCAAAGTACATAAGACAAATCAAATTATGTATGATAGGTAGTTACTTCTTTCTCATACTGTAAGAGATCAGTCAAATTAGTTTTTTTGTGTCCCTCTCCGTCTAAGCAACTATTACAACGTAAAACAACTGGACAAATAACAACAGAGCTTTGTATCATTAACGTAGATTAAGCGCAAGATTTTAGACACAATGCTAAATAGTCCCGCACACAATAATTTACTCCGGGATAGGTATATGAGGTGAACATAATAATAATTACCGGAGTGCGACTACAGCTCGGTACATTAGTGGCGTCAGTACGAGGGTCCATCGTTATGAAATAGTTGTGGCTACGACTGTTTAAAGTGTATTAGTTTAGTTACGTCGTTCTGTTATTATACGGATCAGGGTTGCCAGATGCACGGGAAATCTTGGATTGTCCCGGAATTTTGTCAACTCATCTAGTGTCCAGTACTTACAGGTAGGTACTTCTCTGTCCGGAATTCTGAAAGTCTACTTGTTTTATTTATTTGTACTTCAACGCGTGTTGATTTTGTTTTTAATAACTGGAGGAATGAGTTGTTAATGTAAAATTAAGATCAAGATCTTTTTACCTTTTTACCTCACGTTATTGTCTTGTCGGATTAGCCCGACTAGTTTCGAGTCGATTCTCAGACTCGTCATCAGGAGCGTTCACGAAGAGAACACGCTCTCGTTTTTGCCATTTCTCGTGTATGAAACGTTATTCAAAAACTCACGAATGTTTTTAGCGCAAGATCTTTTTCATCACCCCTATTCGAAAAAGACGACTTGGTTCGGACATAAGGGGTTCCAAAGTTGCTGTTTTCTATTCAGCGGGCCGGAATGAATTTTCATACAACTTTTCCTGCCGGCTAGATCTTTTCCGTCCTATTTTGAATTTAGAACATTTTAGTATTTTGCGCTAAAGAAATCGAACACAAATATTGTTTGAATAAAGAATGTCTGGTTCGACGCGAGGGCCCCGCCAGCTGAATAATAAAAAAAGAAATCAAATTAAGATCGCTCGAACTATTTCCTGCGTTTTCGTGCATTTTTACGTATTGTTAGAAATTTTGTTTTGTTTTGAAAAAATGAGTTCTTCCAACGATAGTGAAAGTATCCTCCTGATAGTATAAAAACTGAAGCGAGTAATGTGATGAATAGTTTATTACCTGCGAAATCCCGGGAAAAATATTTGAAAGCCTATGATAATTTTTTGGAATGGAGAAATGCAAGAGGCGCCAAGAATTTTTCAGAAAATGTGTTTTTGGCGTACTTCCAGAACTTAGCCAAAACTAAAAAACCTTCCACCCTTTGGAGTATCTACTCAATGCTTAAATCAACAGTCAGTTCTAATAACGATATAAAACTGGACACATATTCGAAATTAATAGCATATCTGAAGAGGATGTCTGATGGATTTAAACCTAAAAAATCCAAAGTGTTCACAGTCAAAAATGTGGAGACTTTTCTTAATGAGGCACCCGACGAAATCTTTCTTGCCGTAAAAGTAAGTAACTATGTATAATGGTGGAGTGGACTATTATAGTAAAATATAGCCATAGTGTTTTAAATAGCTGAATAATAAAAAAAGAAATCAAATTAAGATTTCGTTTTCAAATTAAAATTAAGTTTTCGTGCATTTTTACGTATTATTTTCTATTATTTTCTATTATATATATATATTATTTTCTCATAGTGGGTGATGAAAAGTAGAGTGTATCACTCGGGTGCAAGTATATTTTTGGCTCGGGCGACGTACTTTGAATCCCTCGCTACGTTCAGGATTCTACTAAAGAATCCCTCGCTACGCTCGGGATTCTACTCTAGAATCCCTCACTTCGCTCTGGATTCAAAAAACGCCCTCGCCGAAAAAATATTACTTTGCACCCTTGTCATACAATCTACTATTTTTTCATACTTATTAATTTCGCCCAATTATTCTAGAAGTATTGTCCTGGAAATTATAAACGCCAACCCTGGTCGTGAGTTTGCCGCCTGTCGGACGCAAGTTACCTTAATATACGTACCCAAATGTATTTACCTAAGTATGTAGGTGTAGGTGCTATTTGTACTGGATATTCATTAGTTAAAGTCGCAGTTAACTGTAAAGCTAATAATGCCATCATGCTGTACCACTAAGTAATACGATATTTTTTTGTGTGTATATTAACCAAGACAAGACACCGCAATGCCTATTTTATAGGATGGCAGATTTGTGATAGGAATTAGCTTTGGGGTCATTAGAAAGACATTTTTACTATCAAAACACAGTCTTCCTCGTCCACAACGTTTAGGGTTAAGATTAATGTTGTCGGAACATTAACAGGATATTAGCTTTCGCTACCCTCTCATTCGCGGTCTATTGTACGGTGACCATAAAGAGGTTTAAGGTAATATATTTCCGTTTTCTCATGATATTTGTGTTGCGAAAGATCTGAAAACGTCCTCTCATACAATGGTTTGACTGTCAAATTATTTCTTTTTAGGTCAGGCCAGTATTCATTATATGTGAGTGTCGAATAATCTCGAAAACTCCACTATTGTATAGTAAGTTGCGACCTGGCCTGACTCTACTAGTTCTAACTTTACAATACATTTTCATCCATTTCTATTCAACGGATTTTGGTGAAACTCGATTGGTGTGACTCTATAATAGTTTTAAGCGCTCCCACTGTAACAAAAGGTGACGTGACATACGTAACAGTTTTAACATGCCTCCGCTGATGTCTATCTGTCACAGGACTCCATCTATTGGAAAATATGTGATAATGTGGTTGCTATCGCAATAAATAATAAAAAAGGTGAATACAAAATTCTTAAAAAAATCGCTTTTATACATTTTACTATCATATTGACCAAACGATTACAGTTCATATCGCTCAGAGTCATGTCACCCTACGTTTGCGTGTGCGACTCGTGCTTGCCCAATTATTTCACAGTGTAAACTTAATTTATATCGATATGGCCACAGCAATACAGGCCGTATAGTGGTCGCGGTGTTAAAAGTTTAAAATAATTTGTGTCCTACATAATCAAACCGCGTGGCCACTCGACACGTAAAACACCTCTTCAATAGCGAGTTACCGGCCGATCGTCCATCACCGCTCATACAATATCTTATCTCGGAGGGAGACTTGGGAACGACTGATCAATCGATTACGAACCAATGCAACGGCTTCAGTTTGTTGTCAGTTGTCAGTACTAGTGCTCACGGAGGTGTTTTGGTATCGGGTATTGAGCGAATAGGATGGATTATCGATTATGCCTGGGTAATATTTGGTGCCTGTAGGGCATTTTGTATGGCTCCTAGAGCACTTTAAATAAAGACGAATTCTTTTTCAGGCAGTATATGATGTAGGTGAAGAATAATTGTAAGAATTAGTTGATTTGATAAAGTATTTTTGACGTGACAACGTCTTATAAATTGGTTTGCCGGGTGACACTTCAAGAAACTGCGTTACGCTCCGCTCACGTTATGCGCTCACAATGAGAGCGAGTGAGAGGCACGCGTCCCTTCCACTCGGGCATGGTTAGCCCGCCTAAGAGCGAGAGAGACAGACATAAAAAGCACAATCGGCCTTTGCGTTCGGCAGCTTGATTACTTTGGAGGTAGATATTTTGGTAATGTATCCAATTATTACTTTGTTATTGACTTCTGGGACTATTTATAAATTTTAAATGTTACCTTTTTATAAATGTTTCCTGTATTCCTTCTTTATTTTTATTGATAAATTTATGTAACTTTAAATACGATTTCATGACGTTTGTTTACTTTGATGATATTATTTGTCAATCATTCCATCAGTATTTTCTTAAGACGTTGTCACGTTCAACTATCGTCAGTAAACCGACTTTACAGACAACCAGTTTTTTTATATAAATAAACATGATTCAAACATTGATTATTGTGTGTAGGTATGCTTAAGTTTATTATTATTTTCTAAGGAGCAAACTGTTCTACATCTCGAGTTTGATAAATAACAGTAATTGGATTTGGCATAATCACAACCTGTTTACACCCGCTGCTAAATTAGGTTTTCCTTCGCAATCATAAAAATAACAAACGTAAGCAGGTTTATTAAAATATTTATAGCCTCAATTATTTTCAAAGAATGCTATTATGAGTTGAATATGACCTCAGAGTACATAGACGGTGAGTGACCCTGATATTGAGTCTGCAAATTATTATTAACGAACTTGAGATGAGAGTGTTGGAGACTTCAGGCGGCTTACATAGAATTAGGTGCTCTTACGTAATCTCTGTTGGGATTATGTGTGTTAATAAGCCTTTGCAATGTTGTTATTAAATATCTTAAGTTAATAGAAGTTATCAATAGCTGACTAACCAGGGATCGAGTATTATCGGGCGCTTATATGTATGTCTTATTCACTTTCATTCCTTCTAAAGAATAAACGGACATGGCTTTCTGAAGAAATTAAATAATTTTTGCATTTCTGCAAATGGTTCATTTAGTACCAACGACTATAATTGAGTCTTATTAAATCCTGAAACGAATAATGTACTTATGTTAGTTCAAGGTGCAGTCTGAGGGTACTTAATTATTTATCAGTAATACCTATACCTGACAGTAAAACTGTAACGTTCTTTCATCTGACCACACGGTTTTGGAAGAAATTTTCCAAACATCAACAAAATGCAATATTTTACCGTCAGTTGTTATTATAAAATGTATTTCATAGACAAACGTTGGATCGTTCGGCGGGTGGATGCGGCGTCACGCGCCGGCCACTCAGACGCACTTGTACACTCGCCCTTTAAATATTCATGCCGCTCATTGTTTGCTTTATACCACTGCATTGATTATATTTAAAGTGAAGTGTGGTAGCTTTAATTTTGTTAATACATACTGGTGAAGGCAATCGCTTAGGGAAACTTAACGCTTACCTACCTATTTTTTTATCATTTTTGTGACCTGTTTCATTGTAGGTAGTACTGCTCCTTTTGACCGACGTGTGATGTTTTATAGCCTTAAGTCCTCCTCGACAAATGGACTATCCATCACAAAAACGTTTATTAAATAAGAGCGATTAGCCCATTCAAACAAACAAACTCTCCAGCTTTATAATATTAGTATAGAATCAATAGATCTACAGTACTGTCACACAGTTTTTACATGTGGTTTATACACAACGATTTTAAATATTCCATCGAATCCAAAGTGTGTATTGCGAGCTGTCAAAGTGACACTGGCTCGGGGGGCGCCGTCAGTCTGCATGTTGGATGCCGACCGGACATATCCATCGATCGTATCCCGCCGAGGAATCTGGGTACACTCGAATTCCGTCCCAACACTAGAGATTTTAAAACAAATGTGACCTTACACACACGGGGATAAGGCGCGAACATTTTCAGGGAGCGAAGGGGCCCAATGCCCATCTAGTGTTTATATCTCTGCCCAATACCCAAAAGCTCATACATGTTATTTATATTGTAAACAGTACTATTAAGTTCTATATCATACATCAATATTGTCTTACACACTAGGTTCATAGTTCGTGTTAGCTATAAATATAAACAATTTAAACATTTTTTTCAATTACATGATGTGTTTTGTTTCCTATCAAGCTAAAGATTTCTCCCCGTTACCATTTTATTTATTAGTATAGAAACCTAGGTATACTTTGTGGTACTGACACTTTTCATTGTTATAACGACTGTGTCTAAATTCATTAATCATCTGTGGAGGGAAAACAAGTTTGATAGTACTCCACTTTGTCTCAAATATAATTGTAATTTACCAAGCGTCGCCATTTTGGAGATAACTATCATTCACCTTTTCATTCTGAAAGACTAGATTAATAATAACACCCACCCTGTTTCGTTATTATTTTTCCTATAGAAAAATAGTGCAGTTTCTCGGCAAATAATAAGAAACTATTTAACCGCGAGCGACAACTACTTAGTTCCAGACCTCGGGTGTTTAGTAAAGTTCAAGTTTCCCCATTATGTTTTACAGAAGTCTTTGTGTCCAACCTTGTTATATTTTTAATTTGTCATACCGCTCTGAAAACGTGTACTGGAGTGAGCTTAGCGGAAAATAACAAAGAAAAGGAAACGACCGACTGAACCGGACTGTCTTATATTCATTTTCCTTTGTGCTTCAAGGTGTTGCGGATTATTGCGACGCCATAATGCCCATAAAAATAGTGTCGTACTCCATATAAAGGCGATATTGTGTGTTTTGTATGTACTCGTAGTGTGTGGTTATTTTCAGTATTGTGTGGAGAAGATTATCTGAAACTATTATGCTGGGTATCCCTTAAGAAAACTTCCTTGAGTTAACAGTTTAATGAACAGATTTCAGTTGGTAGAGCCTAGAGTTCACCCGGGGTAGTATGACCGCCCGCCAAAGTAGGTTCTCAGTACCATTTCTACTTTGTAATAATTTTAGAAACAATGTTGTACCTATAATCTTAAGAACGATATTATTAATGTCTTGATAATAAAACTTTATAAAAATAACTTACAACATACGTATACTTGCTGTTTAATAATATGCAGTATGAATTAAGTATTTACGAGATCTTAATATACCTTCTCGCTTTACTAACAAGCGCAAACTGACACACACACGTGTAAACCAGCTATAAACTAACAATTTGATTTCCCCTCCACATCGTAAATGTATCTAATGGTGAACTCCTATTCGCTTCCCCATTTGTGCGATGAACTCTTTATAGCCCCGGGAACTAACGCATCTGCAGTAAACAATAATATCGGGGGTAGTTCGAGAAAGACGAAGATGACGTTCCTCTAATCTAGTTTTTATTTGACGGACTATTTATCAATAGGTAGGTATTAAACTGTAGTAAGCGACCCCAGTGATATACGTGAAAAGCTACGTCATTCTATAGGGTAAGTAGTATAGGGTAGGTAACTAATTCTATATTTTCGGCGACTCAGATAAAGTGAGTTTTATTTGGCTTCATTAATTTCCCATTCCCATAATTCCATGAGAAACTTAAAAATACAACATGGTCAAATTTTATATCCGGTGTGCTTTCTTGCGGTGTGTGTGTGTGTGTTGGATATGTGTTCATGTATATTTAGTGTAGTTGTGAACTTTTAGTGTAGTAGTGATAAACTTTTGTAGCTAACGGTGAACCATCGCGGATCGACATAAGTCGCCGGACTTGAGCGCTTCAATTGGTTACCACAGAACATGTTAATTAAAGTAATTTGTCTTAAGCTCTGACTCAGTTTACGTAATAAAAACTAATTAAAAGTTCTAAAATGTTATAAAAGAAAGTTATTCGTAACATTTACTTAATTTAGCGAGGGGCCACAGATCCGATTTCTGTTCTGTATTTAGGGGTTATTAATTTGTCTCATTTCATTCCCTTCACCCATGTTTATGTGACAAACACTGAACCCCATTAGGTTATTAGCTACTTAATGAGACGTTACATTTCTGTCCTTAAAAAATGTTTCATATGCAAGTTATTTCTCAAATAAAAGTCTACAAAATTTGACAGTATAATATTTGAGGTTGTCTAACAATGCACTTTCCTCAACCTGTGTCATCTCAACTCACCTTACCTCACTCTACCTACAAACTTTGCCTCTCCTAACCTAACTGTGTCCTGCAAATCCCGCTCCTCTGGTGTTTTGGAGCAGGCATATAACTCCTTGGTCACTTCCATAACAATCATGCATGCAGTCCGTGCGTCAGTGACAAACATTTCCGTAATTTCCATGGTGCAGCCCTCGTACAGCGCTCGGTGTCTGCCCGTGCGACTAACGTGAGTGCTAAATTACATTGCGTTTAGGGTAACCAGATGTACGAATTTGTTCGTACACATCCGGACTTATAGCCTTCTGTCCGGCTTTTTGATTTACGTTTTGATTTGATATGACATATGCCTGCTTTCGAATAAGAACAAATTAAAAAAATTAAGTAAAAAAAACTTACCTAAGTAAAAAAACCTCAGTAAAAAATATGAGGTTACACACGTCAAAAATGTAGACGAACTGAGAACCTCCTTTTTTAAATCAGTTAAAAAACGTCCGGACTTATTACAATATCCACCCGATTGTCCCGATTTATAAAATTTAGATATGGTAACCCCAATTGCACCAACTTTTATTTGGTACGGGAGCCGACGATGCTAAATGTGTACTTGCTCGAGCGTCATAGAGACCTATTGGGTTGCAAAGGTTAGATGATAAGGAGAAAAAAATGTTATATAATGTATACCTTTTCATCGGTGGGGGAAGCGGCTATAGATCTTTAAATATGTAAAAAAAAACTGCCGCATGGACATACTCGAGCGCGTCAGATATTGATACCATCAATGGCCTACGTATTTTTAATAATGTATGTATGTTAATCTGACCGTTTGCATGGTGGGGGTGATCGTACGTAAGGGTTGAAAATGAAAAAAAAAAAAATTTAATCGAGCGCGTCAGATTTTCTAAGGGGGTGTTAAGTGCACCAAAAAAAAGCTCTAATTCAATAATCTGACGATTTGGATGTGACCCAAACTCGCAGTCATTATACTAATATGCAAAAAAAAATCGCCATTTTGAAATACTCAAGCGCGTCAGATTAAGATATATATGGTTCATCTTTATGTCCTACACTTGCTGTCTCTTAATCTGACGATTATCTAGAGGGATTTCCCTAATCTGCCAAAAAAAAATTAAATCATTGAACTTAATTAATAGAAAAGCTCAGGAAATAGCATGCAAATAAAAAAGTGTATGTTTTTAAGTAGAATACTTGTATTTACATAATATAAGGGCCGTAATATCAATCATAGTTTAAACTATGCTTCAGAGTTTAGTCACGAATTATATTTTCTTAAGATCAACGGTAGATAATCGATCAAGTCCAGTTTAAATTATTTAAACTCTCCCGAAGGTTGGTTAAAAACCTCCTTGTGAGATTAACCTTTCGTTTAATTTGACGTTTCTTCAAGATAGTTTTTGAGTTATTCATAATCATAATAATGTGTATTGAATTTATGGTAGTTGCCTCATAACTTTTGACTGGGTATTCCGATTTTTATAATTTTTTTTTATTCGGAAGCTGGTGCTTGTCTTGTGATATTGTATAAATTTGAGCAACCTCTAATGGCCAGTTTTTGAGTTATTTTTAATAATGTGTGTTTATGGTCGCTACCTCATAACTTTTTACTGAGAATTTAAATTTTCATCCTTTCATCCTTTTTTTTAATCGAAAGCTCGTCGTATGTTTTCGTATAAATTTGAGCGAAATCTGACGGGTACTTTTTGATTTATCTCTACTTATCGATTTTGAACATTAAACTTTAATGACGAATTTTTGTTATTTCGGCTCTTATAAATCGTCAGATTATATATTTTTCGTTATCCTTGAATCATTTCCTTCAAAATAAATAAAAAATTAGCCACGCTCGAGAATGTCAAGATGGCGTTTTTTTTTAACAACTTTGTAGCCCTCCCCTTTCATTGCGTCATTCTCAAATTGTCAGATTAGTGGAATACACACTTTTTAGCATGTAATTAACTCACCGTACCTTAATCTGACGCGCTCGAGAATGTCTGATGATCAATTTTTTTTTACTAATCTGATCCTTTATTCTTGAGGCGCGGCCTCATATATGGGGCTCATATTTGGTGGAGCTACTTAACTGGGTGCCAGATACCTCCTGTACCTTAATCTGACGCGCTCGAGTAAGTACAAAAATCCCCTCTTGGGCTCCCCAGCTGTGATCCACTCACAGCACGCTACACTAGTGGGATGTGCCGGATTTCCTCGTCTCTCGGTGGTTGGCTATATCTACATAATAGAAAATTATTTCTTTCGTAGATTAAACATTTTTGTGAACATTTTTCTATGTTTTCGATATATTACGTATCATCGTTCAAAATACTTTTATTAAGTATAAATGAGTATTTTTCGTCACACCTATGTATGTTATTTTTGGCACAAAATTGAATTATGGGCGTAAAAATCTGTTCGGCCGTTTAATGATCATGAGCTCATTAGACGATTTTCTTAGTCGGAGGCTCTTTAAATTTTAACTTAACAGTTGTTACTTTATTACTATACCATTAGGTAACGCAGTGATCACAATCGCCTTTTTACAGCAATCGTACACAATACAGCAATCGTGGTCTATGCGTTCCATTTTTTAATTTGGAAGCCAGCGCCGCTCAATCTTCGTCCGCCCGGCCGTGCGTCGCACAAATTGCTTTGCTTCTATGTCTATTTTCACCTGTCCAACATGATCAAGTTCGACGTGCGTACATTGAGGTAGGGGATTTTCTCTATTTCAATTTATGTCTGTTTTTTTTACCTACCAGAGGCGGTATTGTAATAATTAAAGAAAAGTTACAAATTCATAGCGTCACATTAAGATCTTAGTCGTAGACATGTGTCGTAGCAATGGACAGCACAAGACAAGCACACACCTAGACCGAGAACGGAAATTTTTAAACTCATCATTCATTTCATAAGCTCATCGAGACACGCGGTAGCCTATAGCCAAGTTTTAGTTACACGAACTAGAGGATTTTCTTAGGCTGTTTTTTTAATCTACATCTTACTATGAAAAGCATTTGCGAGAGTTAGCATTTTTATAATAGCACATACTAGTTCATATTATACATGTTTAGCTAATTCATCAAATATCGGTAATTCATATACTTACACTTAAATTATATACTACATATTATAAGTATATCAATTCTGACAAGGATTTAGAAGACTGCCAGTTCCCCTCGCTCTTCGAGACCCGAACTCGGCAGTGAGACAGTTATGGGTTACGATGAGGATAAGTCTCGAAATGTCTCTTCGATCACCAGAAAATCCACATTCTGCATCTAATAGTTAAAAGTGCCTTTTTACGCCGTTTTATAGCCATAGAACTTGCCTCCTACATAGCATCCACTCTGAGGAAACACTTTAGTTTGTTTATTGCCACCCTCGCACCTGCCTCGAGGAATCTGTTCGTCCGTATTAATCATCCGTCAACCCCCTTCATTTCTCTATATGATTAATTGTTTCAGCCGCGAAAATTGCCAGTGAAGCGCCCGGATTTGATGGCTTGACGGGATCCTCTCGGGCTATATACAATTTTTGTTCGACACTGAGACGGCGGAATAGCGATTTTAATGCTTGACTTTTTCTAGAAGTTTTATGATTTCCCGCTTTATACATAAGTCATTGCATTTATACCTACTGACAATGAGCTGGCTGTTTGATACTAGAAATAAGTGATAAACTGGGTAAGTTGTCGACCAAGTTTTGATACAATAAAACCATGCCTACATGTCGAAAAGATGCCACTTCTAATACTTATGTCTAAGTAGGAGTGCTAGAGAAAAACAAACATTATACCTTGAATTCAGAGAAATCGGGATTGGTGGAGTGTAGGAAATAAAATAAATGAAGGTTCAGGGAATTGTTAAAAATAAATACTGTTAAAAATAAATGCCGAGGCTGTTACGTAATAAAGATTAATAGCCCAAATCGGCTAAAGCACCAATGAAGTGCCCATTACAACTGATTAATATAAAAGATTGCTCCGTAGAGCTATCCGGTGCGCTCGTAGCATTCTGTGCAGTTCTTATTTACGTAGCACTTCGTAGCGGTCTTGGCCGTAGGTACTTTGTAGCGCTTTTCCGTAGTGTAATATGTTTTTCTTAAAAACATTTATGCACGTAAATATATTACGAAATATGACATTTACGACATTGATTTTTTAAAATATGGTCTCTAAATTATCAAGTTATGAATTTCGAATACGAAAAGTGTGAACTTTTACTCCTAATACATTGTCGTTTAGTTAAACACCTTATTAATTTTACTCATCCTAAATCTTGATGAGTGTATTGTTCTTGTTTGCATTGGGTTACCAAAATGGGGTATCAAATTACTATTTTTCCGTTCAGAACAGTTGGAAAAAACTGCGTGTAACAGCAGACGAGTGTGATATACGCATAACTAACTTTTTACAAAAAATAACCGACTTTAAAATTGATAACATGAGATTTAACCCAAAAGTTACCCGTCTGATGTAGCTGAAAACTGATGTAGCTGAGCAGACGTGACACATCACCTTTCGAATACAAAATTATCAAAATCGGTTACTTAGTGCAAAGTTATAAGTTATAAGGTAACATACTTAAGAAAAAACAGTCGAATTGAGAACAACTTCTTGTTTTGAAGTCGGTTACCAAAGGGATTACGAAAAATAATAACAACTCAACTAAACGCGAGTACAAAACACAGAGTATCATAAAACCATAATTACGTTCTAAGCTGTTCAAAGTATAACGGGTAGAGTGCCCTCCATGCGCATAGCGGTTAAACTGGGAAACTGTAATAGGATTATAGTGCGCCAACCGATCTAAGCAGATTTGACGGCTAGCTCCAATTATTGTTTCACAATTCCTATTCAATTTAGTCGGGAATTTGCATCTGGCGTATCGGACATCGTAAATCAAAATATTACTCAATAGACCGCCGGTGATATTGGGTTTCCAGTGTAATTTTGTATTCGTTGTTTATAGAAGTACTACGGAGAATGTTCGTTCGTATAACAAAAGGTTTTATCGGCTGAAGTAAGTTTGACAAATTGGAAACGAGTTTTAATTATTAATGATTGTGGGGTAACTTTAATTGTTGATATCTTAATGATGAAAGAGAGAGGCGAAGAGAGAAGAAAAGACTATTACGAGCAAGAGAGGCTTGATTTATAGATGAAGCTAATATGCTAATAACCTCCTAAATTTCCAATGTAGGACAAGTGACATGTGATTAACGACACACATCATTTTCTTATCTCATTCGTATCCATTCACAGTATCAGCATAAATAAGCGTGAAAGTAACTTCGGAGCGGCCCCAGGGATTTTCGCTAGGGGTCGGTGTTATTTACAAAGGACGCAGACGTATGACGCGACCTTTAGGTCATCTGGGGAATGACCTGCATTTTCAAGCAAGGTCTGACGTCATTTAATTGAGATATTGGATTGGAATTGTCGAGGCGGTTTTAATTAATTGGTTCGTATGAGCTAAAGACCGTTTCAAATATTTTTTACTGGATAACTTAGTAGTAATTACATCTAAAAGTAATGCTAATAAAGTAATGTTGGCTGCAACACATAAGTGGCCTACTAATGATCTGCTGGCATCCATGCAGATTGGATTTTGCATGATACTATGTATGTTTAATTATTATTTTCTTTTGGTATTTTAAGCTAATACGTATTCCAATTACCGAGTTCAATCATTTACTGAATCGATCTGACGTTACGGTTCCCGGTACTTAATATTTGAATTTATACCTATTTTAATAAACGCTGCAGTGAAACGCTGTTTGAGTTGGTCCTATTAATAGTACCTGTGCAATTTCTCTTTGAATGTTCAAACAGAATGAGCGAATTTAAAAATTCATTTTTCTGTGAAGCATCCCTAAGCTTTACCTCTATACTTCTTTCGGGTTCGTTATGAAATTCATTTTAGTAGCAACTTACACCAATGCCAGCTTTCCGCCCCTGTGATTAAGGTTCATTGTAAATTGACTGCTAGAATTAAAATGCCTTAAGTGAATTTTGCTTACAAGCTAAATTGAACTGTGAGTATACGTAATAAATTTGTTTTTAACGGGGAATGGCAATTCTCGACTCGACTCAAGATATTTGTGCAAGCAAGCAGAAGAGAGATGAATGTTAACTTTATAAAAGGGGTGTTCCCCGGAGACGCGTCAGGGTTGTACGTCGTTATTTTAAGAGACTGGGTGACGGCTTCCCGTTTTGCTCGTCTTATTTTTTAGACCCGGTTTTGGGAAAACGATGCTATGTATGTATTATGAAGTTTGACGCCGACCCTATTCATCTAATGTTGATAAAAGTTTTATGGTTATTTATACCTAGTCAAAGTTTCAGTTAAAAAATAACCGTTTAGAATGATAAATTGGTTTTGCAATGTTAATGTTACCAATAAAAAATATTTTTAAGCACGATTCAGTTGCACCCTTCTGCTTAGGGATTCTACTATTTGTTTTCAGAACCCATTATTACATTCAGTTTATAATGCAAATTCTGATGATAATTTAATATATCGCCGCATATTGTGTCTTTGTAAAATTTGATAAGTTACCTTTATCTCTCATGGTTCTCGTGATTAGGATTAACAAAAATCCAAATGAGTTAATAAAAGTGACGGAATATTATGGTAACCAAAGTAATAACCTTACAACATAATGGTAGGTTGAAAACACCTTTAAAAGCCGAAGGAATTCTTAACAATATGAGCTTTAACTGCTAAGAACAAATCACAAAGTTTAGTGAGATAAGTTTTATTAACTTTTGGTTATTTTGGTTACAGGTAAATGCACGATTCTACGCATAAAGCCATCATACGAACTCAGCCATACGAAGAAACAAGTCATTTAAATTTAATCCAAGGTAAAAAAGCGTGAAGTGGAGTACTTTTTTATAGAAGTAACTATATGTTTACAATAGGTATATTATACAATATTTTTTTATTATAATCCAAATTATTCTCCTTTTTTGTTGGGATTACAAATGAATCGTGTTTTTAATCTTTAAATATGTAAATCGTCAACAAACGTCGCCTGTTGACGTCATGGCACAAAGGGCATCGCCGAAATGTTTATACTCCTGTATTATTATTCGTTTAATGAAGTTTACATTCTGGCAAATAGGAGCTTGAATAACAAATGAATGTTATTAACATTACCTTTCTGAATCTTCCGCCCTTAACTTGTTTGTCACAGTTTATTTGATATATTTCAAGTCCCCAATACTAATTATTTAACTTACTTTATTATTTCTATCTATCTAGTTAACCTATGTAACTCACCGAGGGAAGTTCCGGCGTGAATCGTATTTGTTTAAGGGTGCCTTTCCACCAGAAATGTGCTATGCTATGTTGCTAAGGATGTGTTTGCCATCCACCAATCACATTCAGCCGTCAGGCGGCTTCTAGGCGGGCCAATGTATGTGATTGGTAGATCTCAAACGCATCCTTAGCGACGTAGCATAGCACATCTCTGGTGGAAAGGCACCCTTAGGGTTGTGAGTGTTTTTTTAATTTGAGTTTGGAAGAACATAGTTTCTTTGAAGAACATATGAGTGACTTTTATTTTTATGATGAGGTATATTTATTTAGGTATATTTATGGTACATTAGTCAATAATTAAGTCCAAGTCAACGTCTGAGAATCCGCAAACCCCTCATGTCATGAATTTTGATATGATGGGTTTCATCAATAAAGGTGTAAAAAATTCTTACTCTGAGCTTACGCTGGTCTTCTTGTTCGTCACCCCATCTGGCCAAATGAAAATACGTAGTCGCATCTCTTTCTTACCCCATAACTTTTTCACTGAGTTGGGATCTCTTGTCATATCTACTAATTGTACTTATTAAATGTTATTAAATTGAATTCTATAAATAAACCAACGAAACGAACAATATTTCTTCTTCCATTAGGATGAATAAACACAAATACTGTGCTGTTATTAAATTGCTAGTTGGAACAAAAATAATAGTATGCGGCGGACCCTGATACTTATTCCGTTTGGTCGGTACCTTTCTCGCATTGTTTTAGGGATCCGTTTAAATCAGGAATGGTTTGGATTTAACTTTTGTGATTTTTTCTAGATACGACACTGGCATCGTAAACACATGAAGAACTTAAGGTTATCTTCACGTTAGTGCCGATGCTTGAGTGTGTAAACGCCATGTCCGTACGCACTAAGGAACACACACAAACGAACAATTTCGTCCTCACGCCTCCAAAGAATAGAACTGAGACAAGGTGTGTTGGTTCTGCATCGGTTCAATCGATCAAGTTTAAAAGGTACGAAAAGAAACGAACAAACAGACAGTCAGAGTTACTGTATTTGTAATATTTATTATTAATAGAGATTGGCCGGTTACGACTTTTTGTTAGTGTTGTGTTGTTAGAAAATGTCCATTTTTGAAAAATAAATAAATCAGTAGTTAAATTATCATTACATTGGTAGATTTGTAAGAACAATTTCTATGAGAAAAGTCGAATATTTTATGCTAAGTCATTTGTCGGGAATAATTCACGGCGAATTTAATTTTATATCGAAAAGCAGATCTTATTTCCGACCGGGGAGATTTATTTCACGATAAATTAAAGTAAAATATCGTTTCTTCGTATGATGGCATGACTTTAAAATGCTATCGATTAAGAATGTCATTGGGCTCGTTATAACTTGAAATATTATTAAACTGGATGATATTAATGCTCTTTTTGTTGTAAGTTACGTTAGGGAAATATTGGAATTAATACAAGAGACAGCAAAAGGATAATTGGACTTTTGTACGTTTGCCTGAGGTGGGATTGTAAGTAATAAATATTTCGTGAATTGTTGTGCAATTAGAATTCAAGATTACATTGAAATAAGTTATATATTGATAAAATGTGGAAATTGTAGGTAATCTAGCATTTTATAGTTATTTTTTTTGGAATTTTGATATGTCTATATTTGTATACACATCACAAAAATATCCCCTGAACGAAATTTGATTCGATTTTCATAGTTGTGTGTAATGCGCCTCTTAAAGCCGGAAACAGCAGTAATAATAATTTAATAATTTATTACCGAATCTTTACACATTTAAGAGCGGTTAACTAGTTAACACATAATGAAATTAACACCAATTGAACGGGTTCACGGACGGCTTTGACATCAAAAAGGCATACACCGATACTCTATTCTATACCAGTATTTCCATCAAAGTGTTCGAATAAACCCTCTAAGCTCGACAGAGGTTGCCCTATCGTGTTCACTGAACACTAACCTCACTAAATCTAAACTTCGCGGCATATTCGAAAACCCCTTATCTGAGAGGCCCACTTGACAATATTTCATATTTACGCCCTCGACTCCATGGATATTATAATAGGAGAAGTTTTGTGTAACTGTTCGAGTAAAACTGAATATGCAGTTTTAGCTTTATGGTTAAGTAAGTACTAGCTACTTAGTTAGTACTTAGATGTAGATGATAGTCTAGTCTTCGAATTGAGAGGGTTCTGGATTTGATTCCTGGCTAGGCAGGAATTTATGTGAATAAAATATAATATGTTCCAAGTATATTATAACTAGTGATGTGTTGTTTGTATGCAACATGTGAAAAGAGAATACTATTATGGGGATATGAGTATCTATTTCAAATGTTGTAAGATTAACGCCAGAATGTTTGATGTCACCAGTTGCGGACATTATTCGAAATTACCGCTTTCCATATTAGACTGTTTTCACTTTCAATGTCCGTTCCAAGAGACATAATAAGTGATTAGTGCCAAAAAATAATTAAATGAATGTTCCGTAGATTCTAAGTCTCTTCCAGCTACTAAAAAAACTTGACGCTTAAACATATTGTAGTATCCTTCAGCTGCCGCCTTCACATGAAATATTTCACGCCGACTCCATAAATAAGAGATCAATACGGAACCCTTTCGCATTATATTTATTTCCGCACCGCACCGGGCCGGTCTCTTTGTTTGCTATTTTTCATATTATTATAATTTAATGGATTCCCTTTGCATAACATCTAAAGGTACCGAATATTTTTTATTGTTCAACGTTATACGAATCTATTTCGCTGTGAAGGGTACGGGTACGATATTTATTAAGAACGGCGATATTTTGAACAGATTGCGCGTATCGTGTTACATATGTAGTAATAAATCGTGAGTACCCGCATTTTTGTAACGTGTAATATAATGTGTCTATAGATACAATAATCTTCCGGTAATTTTGCATAAAACCTGCCTGCCTAGCAACAAACCTATTGCTTGAGTCAGGTCTCATTTATTTGGTGCTCATTAGCGAAGTTACTATAAACATGATCGCGCACACATCAGCATTTCAGCTCGCCTACCTACGTAGGTAAACATAAATTCAAATAATGAATATTTTAAATTTCTTATTTAATTACTTTCACAAGCAACAGTTTAGATGGCATTGTAATTAAGTTTGTATATGAATAGAATTTAAATAATTTTGTGCAGGAAGTATTGCAAATTATATTTACGTCCCCTAAAGAGGGTGGAAGTTTTCTTAAATAAATTGGGGTGACGGCGAATTCTGCAGACCGTTTTGAAAACCACTCCCGTGTCAATAGCGTTAAAGTATTTATTTTCGTAATTTAAATGTAATAAATCCCTTCTGATACTTTTTGTCTTGGAAGCAGGTGGGTTCTACCAACCCGATTGATGCTGATAATATTCATGAATCGTGCATTTGTTTGTCTGTTTCGCAGTTCAATATTATAGTCACATTGCCGTGACTAATAAGTCTAAAATTAACCGGAAAATGCAGTGGGAATCGGTGATAAAATAAGTAATTATATTGACTAACTAGCGACCCGCCCCGGCTTCGCACGCGTGCAATGCTGATACTAAATACACTACAAAAAAACTGTGAACGTTGTATATAAAAACATAGCGGCCCGCTCTGGCTTCGCACGGGTATAACATAGGTAAATATGGCCTATGTCACTCGCCCCAGCCGGCCAGTACCGCCGCAAGCGCTACGTCCCGCAATTTTAAATCTGTAATATCTTCGAAAATATTCAATTAAATCTTGTGCTGTAAAGGACCATATAGATCTATATTAAATCAACAATGTATTTAAGCTATTTAATTGGATAAGGATTAATGCTGTATTGGTTAAAATCGCTTCGAAAATTAGCCATTATTCGTCGTAAAAAGTAAATGACAAAAAAATGTTATTGTGGGATATCCATAAGAGATAGACATATACCATCGCGAAGTTTTCTGTAGACCTTTTGAATGTGTACAAATAATTAGTACATTATTTTGATAAATCTCGTAGGGTTCAGCCTGCGTTTGCAATGTAAGCGGAAAAAAAAATATAATTAACGACATCACATTAGAAACCTCAATAATAACAGTATTTCTCCACTATTTAATGGATGTTATTATACATAAAAACCTTCCTCTTGAATCACTCTATCTATTAAAAAAACCGCATCA
This sequence comes from Hesperia comma, assembly GCA_905404135.1. Taxonomy (NCBI): domain Eukaryota; kingdom Metazoa; phylum Arthropoda; class Insecta; order Lepidoptera; family Hesperiidae; genus Hesperia; species Hesperia comma. Next base: position 2,970,552 of record FR990021.1, on the reverse strand, counting down.
AAATCTGTTGCGTAGTTTTAAAGATTTAAGGACACAAAGGGACATAGGGACAGAGAAAGCGACTTTGTTTTATACTATGTAGTGATTTATTGTTCTAAACGTTTTGTTATTTTCCTTCATTCTTTACGTCTTTGTTAAATGTAAAACACGTAGAATTTTTTAACACTATTTAATTTAATTTTATTGTTGAACCTGTAAAATGGGAACTACCTATATATCTCGTTATTAATATAAATTAAAATGGTATCAATTAACGATACAGCTACGATCGAAAACAGGCGCTACATACAAGTAAAACAACAATTCCTACGAGCATTAGGTACGTTAAGGCATGAAAGATTTAAGAAAAATAATTAAAAAATGACTAAAATAAACAAAACCGTCCCCATAACGAATACACTTGTATCCTTTTTATACTAAAGAGTGTTTGCGTGTACCGTACGTAAATGCTCTAATGTCGTTAACATATCCGCGGGACAATGGGTTTTTAATGAGGCCGGTATTAGCGGCGTTTACCTGATATTATTCAGCTGGGTGTAAGCACGTTTACATACAATAGCTTTTACAGGTTAACATTTTACGTCATTATACCTACCATTGTTCCTGTACCCGGGAGCACGGCAGTGCAGTCGCCAAGTCGAGCGCTAAATCAGCGTGTTATTGAGTTCAGTGACGCGTTAGACAACATATCATTATAATCTGCCAGTAAGCAGAAAACTACATGGGTGAAAGAGAGAAAAGATTGCGGTACTGTCTGTTTAAATTAAATCACAACAACAAATAGAAACGGTGCCCCAATTTTCTCTTTATTACCGATTGATAGTTGGAAGTCTATTCTATACGGAGATGGACTAAAAGTAATTGTGTTCACAGATTACAATATTATAATTTCATCGTAATTACTGGCAAAGTAAGATCCTATTTTCTAATACTATCTACTAAATGGACTGACCGTAGTCCCCAGTTAGGTCTTGTCTGTACCTATCGGTCACAGTTGTTATGGGTTATGGAGGCAGAAAAAGAGTCGTGCTGCATTCTCGTTTGCTACCTTAATTATTTTAAAAAATGGTATCAAAATTACCAAAATTAATTAATATGTTTTTTTTTCTTCAAAAACTTTCATTCAAAAGCTGCAATTCTCTTAAACTCTGAGCAGGTACTTGCGGTTTAAGAGCTCTGGTTTTCATTAGCCATAAAATTAAAGACCGAAGTTATTCACCAACGTTTTTTGAACTGTGAATTAATTTAACGACTATAAATAAACGATGTTACTTAACCTAAATAAAAAATTGTTATTATTGTGAAATTTCAGAATCCTTACACAGGTAAATTTTTTCAACCTAGACTTGGCATACTTTTTAACGATATCCAAATAGCAATTTTAATGTGGTGCGGTTATAGAAATTACTTGGTTTTCAAAAAACAAAAGGTCACTCACTCATCGTGAAGTATCGAAGACCGCACCGGCTTGACGTATAAAAATTAAATTAGGCAGGCAGGTAGATGTAGAGTATAGGGCTACAGGAAGTAGCCTTTAAAAACGGAATTTGTTGAATATTGATTGAATTTATTGAAATGAAAAAAAAACCAAAGCAAAAAATAACGCTCTATACCTTGATCCCAGCCCAGTGTTTCCGTCCATTAACACCTCTCAAAACAAGAATACGCCCGGCCGAAAACATTTCATCAGATTATTAAAATTCCCGCCTTGGGAAATGAACGCGGAGCGTTTCGAGTGACAGTCCGTCATGGTTACCATTGGGCCACACGGATCTTTGTAGAAAAATGTGCTATTTGCATATAAAATCCCTGGCTTCTTATCTACATTGTTTATTTATAGTATAACTTTTCGATGGGGTCAATTGAGACCTTATTTCCATGAAATTTAATATTTGTTAGGGAAATTTTTTCGCTGTAGGTACCTAGCTACGCCTCAAATATTCATCTAAAAATATAGCACTCTGCTGTCCAATTAGTGCGTACATTATTTTATTTCATCCACCTCTTATTGATTTCGACAGTAAATGTGCTGAATTTTATTTATTTATTTAATCTTTTTGTAAGACCTGAAATCTGGTTTTTTACGATGGGCGGACTTAATGCCTAGTGGCATTCTTTACCAGTCAACCCATATGTGCTGAATATTTATTAACACAGCGTCAAATCCTATTCGTAATTAAATGTAAAATAAAAATGTATGTCGAATTCGTTTTTTTTATTTTTTATTTATTTCAACCAAAGGGGTATAATTAAAAGCTTAACATTATCTTTGAAAATGCGTACCAGTTTTTATTTGGACTATTCAATAACTAATGAAGACTTTAGATTAACCTGACAACATTAAACCCATTTTGCATAGATACAACTGTTACGTATTCGCATTTCCGTTAAGTAATTATTCAGAGGTCGGTGACCTTTCACCACGCGTGCCTTTAAAAAGATTCTTGTCGCGTGCGTGACCCCAAAAAACTAACATTAACCCAGTGGTGTAGTGTAGCGAGTGGTCTGCATACCGACTGCACAGAGCCTAGTATTATGCAGTTATGTTAATCTGGAGCTGATAAAAAATTGCTAACGTGATAGGCAGGAAGCCTGCTGTGAAAAGGTTGAATATTTATTATTAATAGCAACCCGCCCTCTCTCCTGGATACGTTTACCTTCGTACCCGCTCGAGATGTCTTAAGATAAAATTTCTTTTTACGTTCATTTTTTATTTATCATTCTGTGGAAAAGAAAGACAATATTACCTCAAGCTTATTCAATACAGTACTGTAAACAGTACGCAAATTGGTTTTTAATTGAATTTTATATAATGTAACCGCGTACAATACGTTCTCATTACTAAAAAATAAATAAATAAACAATATAGAAATAATGTGCTTTATTTTTTACTCTAACTCGTACTTTTACCTCCGACAACGCAGTTACAAAATAATATGACGCTTTCTTAAACCAATGACAAAATTTCTTACGATTATATCACCGTGTAAGTTCACTTCAAAAATGTGCGTGAGTCCCTTAACAGTTTAAATACCTACTTAATTAAATGAGCCTAATTATTTACCAGTCATCCCTCTAACTATATTTCGATTGACTCACTTCAGTATTTTGTGCCCCTCTGTTAGCATAAAACGGCAGTTTTCTGAAAATATTGTCACGCAACACGTGGGTTAGCGATAATGGTCGATTTAAACGGAGTTAAATCATTTGTTTGTTTGAACGGATTAAAGCTGTTGCCTCAATAGTTTGTGATTTATTAGCCGGGATAAACGCGGACGTGGGGCCAATACTGTTTATTATCTAATACTTGGAATTGGGCCATTCACAACAGCCTTATCAATGAAACTACTAAGTCTGGAATTTTGAATTCTCAGTGCTTTTATTTCTTCTTCAATCTTTCTTTATATTTATTCACGTTTAAATGTCGGTTTTGTTGTTAATATAAAGGCTAAAACAAAATGATGTTCCCTATCACAGCTTTACTCTAGAATTCTCCGAGTAGTGAATGCTACAGACAACACATAAGGCATGAACTGGACAACAAGAACATAACATAAAACATCACTCAAATTTCTGCCTTGAATCCATCCCAGGATCCTTCGCAGTGGCGTTATAACCATTGCGATTGCGTCATAAGTGTCGGCAAGATGATACTCTATTTTAAACTATTCCCAGTATGGCATCATCTATCGCCATAAAGTTTTTTCGGCCGTAGTCAAGTTTTCACCGTGCATAAAAAGTACACACGCGGCGACCGTAACTGTCCCCCGTAATTAATATATTGCTGCGGTAAGCCGTTATTGGCAAACCGTATTTTAGTGTTAACCGGAATTATTATGTTTTATGTCGGTACTGAATGCGGACTAAGAGTGTTACTCTTAAGCTCTTAACACATTGGTATTGGTTTGGTATTGTAGTTTTGTTTAAGGTGATTTTAAAACTTCTCTCCCATATTTAGTATGTAAAAAGATCACGATAAAAGAATGTTATTACGGATATACTCGTACTACGGCATAAAGCGATTTAGTATTTTCAAGAATGATGAATGACTAATTTACCCTTTTAAAAATAGGTCATTTGGCGAACAGGGCTAGTTTCATTGTTCACTAGCCATCCATGTTCTATGTGATATGTACCTCGCCACTATTCTATCATCAGGTGAGAATATTATAGTCAATCATAAACTTGTTATGATTAATTAACAGGTCACTCACTTATAAACAAATATCTAAAATAGCTTTACGTATGGGTAAAGCTGAATTTTGCAGGGATGTAGACAGGTACACAGTTAGTGGAAATCCGCTAAGAACAACCCAATTAATTATAGATCCTTCTAAAGTTGTCACCCATACACCATTGTTTCAATCACCATCACTTAATAGCCATCTCCTTAGTATCCGTATTGCATATAAAAATTACAACGCTAAAAAAAGCACACAATAATAATCCACACTAATAAATTCCCTGTGCGGAAAATATTCCAATACAACAAAGTATATGTATTCAGATTTCCTTGCAGTTTTCCTTCAGTAGCTAATAGATACCTAACTTTGCTAGTTGTTCATATACAGCCGTTATCTACACAAGCGAAGCTGTAGCTTTTAGCTCGTAGAAATAAATCCCATAATAGCCGCCAAGTCCGATCGCAATACAAGCCTGAAATTCCGTTTGTTGCTTATTAGAGCAAAGCCGGCTGGATATTAGAGGTTGTGTATTTTCAGTTTAAAATTATTGATTTATGGTGCCATATTGTTTACCTTTACACATTCACATGACAGCCGAAATCAAATCTTTATCTATCTATCACGTAAATATGAGGAACCTGGAACCCTTAGCTTTGCAGACAGCATCGCTATCAATTATTCTACGGAGTCTAGCTGAAAATCATTCCACCAACTAAGTTATTAATACCTCGGTCGGACCTCGATCATTTATTATTGACAGAATTGGCTGCAGCAGTGAGGCTGTAAGTTTTGCAAGGGATCAGACACTTTTGTTCTTTAGCTATTTTAATCTTTCTTTTTTGACGATAGCTCTATTTGACGTCTCTGTAGCGAACCAGGGTTCCAGAGTTTGATTTTTTGCCGCGATAAACATTATGTGTCAGCATCGTAACATAGTTATTTTTAGGTAGTATGAGTTGTAAAATACAAAAATTTTAGATAAATTACAACATTTATCTAAAAAACAAAGTGAAATTGTAGGAAGGGATAAAAAGAAACGATTTACCCGAAAAGTTAAAGCCCTTTTTTCGGAATTTTGAAATATTGCTCCAAAAAGAGTCATTGTTCTTTCTAATTTAAAGAAAATGCTATGCGGCAAATTGTAAGATGACGAGCTATTCATAAAGGATCTCAAGAATATAATTTCAAGGGGATTATATACCGATATGATCACTTTCGGCGACCCATTTCGTTTTAAATGCTAGGGCTGTACCGACATATTTTACAAAGAAAAAAATACTTTCAAGTTAAACTTTTAATTAATTTAAAACTCGGATTGATTCAGAATTCAATTATAGAAGATGTTTTTTCCTTGTCTTCTCTCAGAAACCTGTTGAATTAGTACTATTGTGACAACCCTAGCGCAGCTACTTCGGAAACAATAAACAATAGGGGCCATAAACATGTCGAGTCAACAATAGAACAATAGCGCGCTTGCCCGTACGCACGACGCTTCGACCATTACGGCAATAGTCATACGGGCGAAAGTCGGTTGCAAGGAACGTTCTCGAATCTTTATTTCGACGCGGGTCCGGACTTCGCGGGAATATTCTCGATTGCCATGAATGGTGCGTGAGTGGTATAAAAAGGGGCGATCGGTCAAGTGCGGACATTCTAGTTTCGGAAGCGAAACCAGGAAGATACCAGCGATACCTACGAGCTATACCAGTGAGAAGTGAAGTGATTTCTACGGACGATACAGTGTTCGACGAGTGTGTTTACGAGTACCTACGTGCATAGTGTCGTGGTGTGTACTGTGTACAGTGTGTAATTGTGTATCTACGAGTACAATAAAGTCTTTGTGGTACATTTTGGCATTTTCTCGAACCCCATACTCCTGACACGTAACACTATATTAAAAGTAGTAAAAGTATTGAAAAAACTCATTTCACATTATAATATTCATTTTAGTACAGATATAAAAGCTTATTAAGTACCTATTTAGATAAGAAAAGTACAATGTTACCTACTTCATTTTCTTTACGAGGATTATCCTCGCATTGTTGTCTGAGCTGTGGAGTTACACAGCAAAAAACGATTTCATTCTGTTTGTTGCAGTTCCTAAAACATTCAGAAACACTGGTTTCATTTGGAATCCTACGAACGTTTAAGCTGGCATATTTTTGTATTTTCCTGCATGAAGTATTAAAACTAGATAAACGTAACTTTATGGACTTTATTTAACGAAACACCGGGTTGATATCTGTAATGTCACAGACATTAATATATTATCTGTATTGATTCTGTCCCAACTGTACAAGTCAGCTTTTAATAATTTCCTAACTAATTTTTTATGCAGCATACAAATAGACATTTGTAAACCCTCAGGAAGTGCGAACACAACGAAATGGATTTTACCAACTTAACAGTTTAAAACAGGCACAATAAAATAAAATAATTGACTGTTATAATTATAACAATTATTTCCGATCTATTATAATTATATATTATGTCTTCAAGTCAAAAAGTTAGCACGCGTTACCACCTTAACTATGGCTATGTTACCATTTAACATCAGGTGGGTGGGATCGTAATCAAGGGCTAACTTATACAATATAAAAAAAAGAAAATCGAAACGATGTCTGTCGCGAATTGGACTGCAGTGGCAACCCTAGCGTGTAGTAGCAGGTGCAATCTGAGAATAGAATCCATAAATTCTGAACCTCATAATACAGCCCTCGTTTTCCAATTTATTTAGCATACATTTTTTGCTGAACCTCTCCGCCAAATAGCCATTCCACATTGTATATTTTCCTTAAATTAAGGTAATTTCCCGCTTAATGATCCCATTTGAGTTACGATACGGGTAAGTGAAATTAAATACATATTTAACAGATAAATTTGTATGGCTTATAATTAAACGGGATTTGATTGATGAGGTTTAGGGTTATTTATGATAACCCTTTAGCCAGGACAATTTTTTTGCGACGATTCAGGGCTAATTTTTTTGCGAGGACTCAGGGCAACTAGGTAGGTTTAGCAATTTTTCAGTAATGAAAATGCTCATCTAGTTTCATTCAAGACGACCTACCTATATGGCATAATGTTTACCAAACTAGGTTTCAAAGGGTCCTTTATTCGGGCTTTCGATTTCGAGCGAGGCGAAAATTTTAATTATGATTAGGATTAGGTATAAGATTTTCTTATCTGGGTGTGTGATGAGTGTGTGACGTTGTGTGCATAGACACTAATTGTGTAGTGTAGTGCTATAGGTAAGTGTGTAACCTCCTTTATTGATACCTACTTCGTTAAAAACACAACACTATGGAGTTTATACTAAAATAGTTTTAAGTAGTTCTGTTTGGTTATCATTATCTTTCTAATTAATCAATATCAGCGGTTGGACTCTTATAACTTTGTTACACAAAATATCTCGTGCGGTGTTCTTAAATAATAAAGTATTTCAATCTTAATTTGGCAATACGAACCCTTATTACTGTCCAAATCCTGCCTGGAAAGACAACGGAGCAGCGGTGACGGAGTAATGGGTTTTCGATGACAAAACAAATGAAATACAAATGGACCGTAACCAGGTGATTGACCTATCGTTAACGAACACTCCCTAAAAGAGATTGGGAGTGTGGTTTGACGGTTCAATGAGTTATATGGTCTAGTGAAATGACAGTTATAGGTACTCACGATTCGTCGAGGTTTGCATCTTATACGTATGAGCTTTATTTATTTACACTTTTTGGGGCTGCAGTCTATTGGTGGCCCACTGATAAGTCTCTCCTGAAAATTGAGGACGGCTAGAGCATACTCCACCACGCTACTTTATTATATCCTTAGGTTAAGCTAAGTGGTACAAAAGGTGGACTTAATGCTAAAAACATTCTTTACCAGTCGACCTTTGGTTCAAGCAGAGAAAAGTTAAGGCGAATATACAGTTATAGAGAGAAGGAAATGTTCCGTATAGTTTCGTGATGCTTAAATATAGTCAGAAATAATGGGTTTAGTTTATAGTGTAACCGAAAGCTCTGCATGATATTCGTCGTCCTCGTAGCCTAATTGGTATTGGTACTCGCCCTACCTGCTAAGCGAGATGGCCTAGGTTCTATTCCCGGTGGGGGCAAATATCTATGTGATATATGTATGTCATTATTTTACTATTAAAATAGATGAATGTCTGTGTAGTGGTCGAAGGGAAAATATTTTTATTGCGTAAACAAACGACTTTTATCAATAACAATTTAAGTCGTTAATAGCTTTTAAACAAAACAAAGGAAATCGGTTGATAAATACAGCGGAAGAAGGTAGGTACTAACTAGATTCCTTTGAGCGTATTTATATAAATTGTATTAATAACGAAACGAACTCTCTTTGAATGCGGTCGGAGTGAAAAGTCATTAGCAACTGAGCTACACAGTTGTCAATTTATCAAATGGATTACGAATTCGCGAATTCTAATTTCTGCTGTGAAACCGTGTATTACATTTATTTTGGTTTCACAAAATAAACCTACTTTCCCCCGTGACTTTGCCCGTGTAAAGTTTTTGTTTCAGTTTACCTATCCCCTTTTCTTGCTTTGAGGGGGGGGGGGCGTATATCCTAAGATCCTCTCTTAGTGCTCCCCTATACTCCGCTACGAACATATATGCCAAATTGCAGCTTCTTGCGCTCAGTAGTTTCACTCAGTAATGGAAGTTTTATAAAAAAATAATACCTACCCAATAATTTTATTCCAATCTAACTTTGTCAATAATAATTTTACTTCAAGATAGATGTTGCGAAGAAGCTGTACCTACAAGTTACTGGCTGTTACTGTTCAGTAATAAACAATAAACTAACATTGAAAGGTCCAAATTCCTACTTTCATATCTGCCGTCGCTCACGATCAATTCTGTCTTGGAAGCTTTGAATCGCAAACTATTTCAATGTTCAATATATTGTTACGTGTCAGGAGTATGGGGTTCGAGAAAATGCCAAAATGTACCACAAAGACTTTATTGTACTCGTAGTTACACAATCACACACTGTACACAGTACACACCACAACACTATGCACGTAGGTACTCGTAAACACACTCGTCGAACACTGTATCGCACGTAGAAATCACTTCACTTCTCACTGGTATCGCTCGTAGGTATCGCTGGTATCTTTCTGGTCTCGCTTCCGAAACTAGAATGTCCGCACTTGACCGATCGCCCCTTTTTATACCACTCACGCACCATTCATGTCAATCGAGAATATTCCCGCGAAGTCCGGACCCGCGTCGAAATAAAGTTCTAGAACGTTCCTTGCAACCGACTTTCGCCCGTATGACTATTGCCGTAATGGTCGAAGCGTCGTGCGTACTTTTGAAGACGGGCAAGCGCGCTATTGTTCTATTGTTGTCTCGACATGTTTATGGCCCCTATTGTTTATTGTTTTCGGCGTAGCGAAGTCGATGCGCCAGGGTTGTCACATTGCCCCCCTCTTAGTCATGCTCGTCCCGAGCATTATTTGATCCATGAAATGGTGCCAATCTGTCCACGTGCACGATCTTCGGCTTTCTTCTGTCCCCCTGTCTGATCCGGTAGGTCACGTCATTAATCCTCGTGACAACTGTGTAGGGGCCTTCCCATCGTGCTTGTAGCTTCGGAGACTTCCCTTTCTTCCGCAGTGGATTGTGCAACCATACAGAATCTCCCTCCTTGAAACCATGTTTCCGAGCATCGCGATCGTAGCGGGTTTTCATCTTTTCGCTGGTCTTCAAACATTGCTCTCTTACAAGATCATGTGTCTCGTCCAATTGTTTCCGTAAGTCCGCGATGTATTCAACGGTTGGTTTCGGGGCATCTGGCGGTGTTCCGGTAAGCAAATCCAATGGCAGACGCATTTCTCTTCCGAAGTTAACTTTAGCCGGTGTAAATCCCGTAGACTCGTGTATGGCAGACCGATATGACATCAGGAACAGAGGAATGTACCGATCCCAGTCTCGCTGATGTTCCTCGACGACCTTGGCCAAGTGATTTTCCAACGTTTGGTTGAATCTCTCCACCATGCCGTCAGATTGAGGATGCGCCGGTGTGGTACGTGTCTTATTTATTCCCAAAAGTTCACACATCTCCTGGAATAACGTCGACTCGAAGTTCCTGCCTTGGTCGCTGTGTAACTCCAATGGTACACCAAAGCGGCATACTACCTCCTGGACAAGTTTCTTGGCCACGGTCTTCGCCTCTTGGTTCGGAGTTGCAAACGCTTCCGGCCATTTACTGAAGTAGTCTTGAACCACTATGATGAATCTATTCCCGTCTTCCGTCTGAGGGAATGGCCCAGCAACGTCTATGGCGATTCTCTCCCAAGGGGCTCCGACGTTGTACAGCTGTAGTTTCCCTTTGGATCTAGTGCGGGGCCCTTTCACTGAAGCGCACACTGTACACTTCCTGCACCAATCTTCGACGTCCTCTCGACACCGCACCCAATAAAAGCGTTCTCGTATCTTTACGAGGGTCTTCTTGATGCCGAGGTGCCCACCAGAAGTGCCATCGTGTACGAGCTTCAGCAAATCAGCCACTTTACTTCTAGGGATAACCATTTGCAGGGTTCGTTCCCTTCCGTTGAGTGACTCCCAGATCCGGTAAAGCACGCCATTCTCTAGTGTAAGGCTGTCCCATTGAGCCCAGTATGCCTTAGTCGTCGCGCTTGATGTTGACACGTCACTCCACAGGGGCCTCTGTCCTTTGGCTTTCCATTCCATGATCAAGCTGAGGTCTTTGTCTTCCTTCTGAGCTTGGCTTACTTGCTCCGTTCCCCAAGACTCGTCTAGGTCCTGCATCCTTATTACCCTGACCTCTTCTTTAGCCTCATGCTTGATGCAATGTCGACATTCTTCGGAGCATGGGCGTCGTGATAGGGCGTCGGCATTCGAATGAGCTCTTCCGTTACGATGCTCTATTACGAAGTTGAACTCTTGAAGCTGTTCGATCCACCTCGCAACCTGGCCTTCTGGGTTCTTGAATTGCAGAAGCCACCTCAGAGCGGCGTGGTCCGTCCTTATCGTGAACTCGCGTCCCAGCAAATACTTGTTGAAATGCTGAAGGGTCTTCACCACAGCCAGTAATTCTCGCCGAGTCACACAATAATTCCTTTCAGGTTTCGAAAGGGTCTTGCTGAAGTACGCAATGACTACCTGCTGGCCGTTCTGGTCTTGGGATAATACTCCTCCGATGCCAGTATTGCTAGCGTCCGTGTCTACTATGAATCTCCCTTCCCTTCTGGGATAGCCAAGAATCGGAGCCGAGCACAGACGTTCCTTTAAGCGAACAAACGCATCTTCGCAATCGGAATCCCAACTGAAGATTCTCTTGTCCTCCGTGAGACGGTGTAATGGCTTGGCTATCTCTGAGAAGTTCTTCACAAACCGACGATAATAGGCGCATAGTCCCAAGAACGCTCTCACATCGGTCTTGTTCTTTGGTGTCGGCCATTCTTGAACAGCTCTTATCTTGTCCGGATCAGTTTGAACACCTTCGTCCGATATGATGTGTCCCAAGAATGATACTTCCTTCTTGAAGAAGTCACATTTCTTTGGATTGAGCTTTAGGTTGGACTCCCGGAATCGTCTGAATACCTTCTCCAGATTCCGCTTGTGTTCCGCGAAGTTTCGTCCCATGACTATGACGTCATCGAGGTACACCAGACAAGCGTCCCCCAAAAGTCCCACCAATACTCGCTCCATGAGACGCTCAAAAGTGGCAGGAGCGTTACATAATCCAAAAGGCATTACGCGAAACTGCCACAAGCCATTTCCGGTTCCGGTGGTAAAGGCCGTCTTCTCTTTGTCTTCTGGCCGGACTTCTACTTGCCAGTAACCACTCTTCAGGTCGACCGTCGAAAACCACTTCATTCCACCAAGCATATCCAATGTGTCGTCAATCCGAGGCAGAGGGTAGCTGTCCTTCTTGGTAACGGTGTTAAGCATCCTGTAGTCGACACAGAATCTAGTACTGCCATCCTTCTTCTTCACGAGTACCACAGGTGAACACCAAGGGCTAGTTGACGGCTCGATCACCTTGCTGCGCACCATGTCCTCGATCATTTCTGCAACTTCGTGTTCCTTTGCCAATGGTACTCGTCTCGGCCTTTGCTTGATCGGTGAAGTATTGCCGGTATCTATTGGGTGAGTGACAAGATTTGTTCTTCCAAGGTCGCTATCTCCTCTGGTAAAGATGTCCTTGTAGTCCATCAACAACTTTGCTGCCTGAGTATATTCTTCAGTGCTCAAATTCCTCCTGGTCGCCTCCAGCAAAGATGTCATGTGATCCGTTGATCCAGGTTTGTCAAAGTTTTCTTGGACCTTCCTAAGCTGTCCACGGCTTCACATCGGCCGATAACGGTATTCTTTGCGAGAAGTATCGGCGTGCTACTAAGATTGATGACCTTTAACTTAGCGTCACGTTTGGTCATGAGCAGTGTTCTTGCCGTGATCCAACTGGGGTGATCTCCATAGTCTTCCACTACGACACATCGATCCATCTGTATCTTTTCGGGAAACCTAACCTTGACCAAGGTTTCCGATCTGGGTGCTAGCTTCACTGTCCTCAAACAGTACACTGCTCCTGAACATGAACCGTCCAAGAAGACTTCTTGATCCTTGAAGCTTAACACTCCTCTGGCTATATCAACTATACAGTGATGTGTCCGTAGAAAGTCCAGTCCGATAATGCAGTCGTCAGTTATATTCGCTACTAAAACAGACTGCGTGTAAATGTCACTTCCGAGTTTCAGTCTTGCTTCCGTAACTCCTAGGACGGTCACTGGCTGGCCTGTCGCTGTCTGCAGATTGCATGATGGTCGTCCATTTTCCCACATGATAGTCCTCTTGAGTAGTTCCGGTCGAACGATGGATTTCGATGCTCCCGTGTCAATCGTAAAGCGACAGGGTATGCCATTTATTTCTCCAGTAGTTACGAGGCTGTTCCCGTCACAAGCTTGTGATACCAAAACAGTAGGGGCTCGACGAAGTCCAGCCAGTGCCCGCCCCGCGGCGCTGGCGCCTCTTAGTTTAACGGCTCCTGGGTGTCGACTTGGGTAGCGGTCGACACCGATTTCGGTTGCTTCTGAGTCCGGCAGTTAATCCTTATATGACCTCGTTCACCGCATCCGTAGCAGATAGGCCCAGTACGAGGTTGAATCGCTGCCACCACTTCGCGCACCTTATAACCTTTATAGTCACTTCGTACTGCTTCTACTTCAAGGGCGTGCGCTAAAGCTGCTTCCAAGGTTGCGTGATGACCCAAGCGCACCGTTGCTCTCACTTCGGGATCCCGTATGCCGCTGACGAAGGCCTCTAATACTTTGTCTTCGACGGGTGTGGAACTCGACGCATAGGCTCGGCGTACGAGGCGCTCGATCTCCGTAGCCCATTGCTGCAGTCCTTCGCTCGACTTCTGTACTCGGTCTTTAAGTTGCGCACGATACACGTGCTCAAGATGCTTTTCCCCGTATCGAGCTTCCAGGGCCTTAAATAGCGACTCCAAGGTGCGTCGCTCGGCGGGCAGGTTCTCAAGGACCAGCAGTGCCTCCCCTCGAAGAGCTAGGGTAAGTGCTGCCAACGAGTGCTCGTCCTCCCAGCCATTCCCACTAGCTACTACTTCGAACTGGTGCCTGAACGCCGTCCACGAGGTCGTACCGTCGAAAGTTGGGACCTTAAATTTCGGGGCCCCAGAGCCTGAACTGGTTGCTGCCGTGCCCAAAACCTTCATTTTTTGCAGCTTGTTGTCCAAATCCACGAGCCTAGTTTCGTGGGAGTTCACTGACGCGCTGAGGCTGTTGATTGACGCGTCATGGCTTTTGAGGGCTTGGTCGTGCTCGGATGTACGCACTTTTACCATTTCTAGGTCCTCCTTTACGACGTTCAAATCTTCCTGGAAACCATCCAGCTTCGCATCGATTGTACCCAGGCCCGCCTCCATAGTTTTGCGCTGGCTTTCCATGGCTTCGCGCTGGCTCTTCATGTCTTCGCGCAGGCTCTCCATTGCTTCGCGCTGGCCCTCCAATTTACTTTCCATGCGCTGTAAGACGGTTAACAAGGAGGCCATATCGAAGGCACTCGGTGTCGGTACTGCTGCGGCTGATGTAGTCGGTGGTCCAGCAGTGGTCTCCGTTTCTATGCGGTCACGACCCGGCGACTCCATCCGTGCGGCATCCAATGCCGTCTGCCGTCGCGTACGAATCCCTTCTTCACTCTGCGGTACTACAGGCATTCCGCTTCTGTCACCAATTGTTACGTGTCAGGAGTATGGGGTTCGAGAAAATGCCAAAATGTACCACAAAGACTTTATTGTACTCGTAGTTACACAATCACACACTGTACACAGTACACACCACAACACTATGCACGTAGGTACTCGTAAACACACTCGTCGAACACTGTATCGCACGTAGAAATCACTTCACTTCTCACTGGTATCGCTCGTAGGTATCGCTGGTATCTTTCTGGTCTCGCTTCCGAAACTAGAATGTCCGCACTTGACCGATCGCCCCTTTTTATACCACTCACGCACCATTCATGTCAATCGAGAATATTCCCGCGAAGTCCGGACCCGCGTCGAAATAAAGTTCTAGAACGTTCCTTGCAACCGACTTTCGCCCGTATGACTATTGCCGTAATGGTCGAAGCGTCGTGCGTACTTTTGAAGACGGGCAAGCGCGCTATTGTTCTATTGTTGTCTCGACATGTTTATGGCCCCTATTGTTTATTGTTTTCGGCGTAGCGAAGTCGATGCGCCAGGGTTGTCACAATATATAAATCTCGTGTCACAATGTTGGTCCGCGATGGACTCCTAAACCACTTAACCGATTATAATAAAATTCGCACACCATGTGCAGTTCGATCCAACTTGAGAGATAGGATACTTTAAATCTCAAATTATAGTCGCAATTTTAATTTATTTCTAATTATTTGTCTCTTATTATTTGACAGTAAGTTTTGCAAGTAATGACAATTGACATGGCAGTCTTATTCACAGATGAACAGACACCTAGCGCCACACAAGAGAACTAAATTAAGAGTGTTATTATTTGACAGTCACAATTATATGTAACAGATGTCGATACCTTTCGACTGGGTTGAGTAAGTAATCAATAGATGGCGCTGCTATGGTAAATCTAACTTGCACCCGTGCGAAGCCGGGGCGGGTAGCTAGTGTTCAATAATTTTCTCGTCTGCAGGACTTCGCACGGAATTCTCGAATAGAATTTGCGGTAGTCATGACGTTGCTGCAGTGAAAAATGTAATAACGACCGGCTTGATGTATCGACGTTGACGAAGCAATTGGCCGGGGAATTGGAAAGTGGAATTTGAATTGAGTTTCCCGTCGAGAATTTTTTAGCCTTTTTTGGGAATACGGTAAGGTCTCATATTACTGGTGTTATTACCCATTACTCCCATTAGCTACCCACTCCAAGCCTGGAGCTTATTTCATTACGCTGCTCCAGTGCGGATTAGCGGATTAGAGATAAGTGGCCACTCAGTGTCGGAAATTCTTCATCTAACCAAGATTATTTAGCGACAAACATGAGCAACTCTACGTTGTTCCTCGAAGATCATCAGTCTTGATTTCTTTTTGCTACTAAAAGCAACCCATTCAATTTGTAACCGCAATCAATGTCACATTACAAAATCATTAGGGACTCATTTTCCTAGTAGCTCCCAGTAATTTTCGCGCTGAATGTATCCGTAAGTATAGGTCTGAAACTGGTCTGACTCACCAGAATACAATTAGTGAAGCAGGAGAGTTATTGTTGAAATTGTTGGAATTGGTTACAGCATACGATCAAACGGACAGATGACAGGTTTTATTAGGGTCTTGTTTTTATGCATTAAATGTTACCTAAACCCTATTAGGGTCCAGTCTACCTAAAACGTCAATTATTAAAGCCCACCTCGAAAAGCGAGTGCAATGGGCAGGTGAATTTGCTCTTATAATTGAAATCAACCCTGTAGTGCCTTCAGAAACATGACCGAACTCCGGTAATTGGAAAATCCCTTTACTCACTGCAAGTTTAACAAATCGACGTTTTTGGTATTGCCACCTGACAGACATTTTTCATAACTGGAGACACTTTCATTTAGAACATAAGAGTCTGTATATTTACTTTTTGTCCTAGTTCCTTACGATGTTGAATGAGAATTCAAAAAGACGACTATTATTCACATGATCAAGTCAGACAATAGAATTAACATCAATATCTAATTCTTATTTTTTTCTTTCAACTCAATAAACTTGCACATCAGTTAAAAGAATAATACCATCTATAATGATATAAACATTTTTGATATTCATTATCCAATAATTTAAAAAGGATATTACATAAGGATACATTAGACACGATTATCTGTCTCTATGCATAATTTATGTTCTCTACATCTCTCCTAAAGGACTAGGACTATAAAGCAGGGTAGTTATAGCGCCAATTCATAAAGCGAAGTCCAACTCCAACAGAGTAACTTGACTTTCATAGTAGCTCGTATTTCATATACCTATTTCATTAATTTGCCTTACAACATGGCTAAGCGTGCGCCGCGCATGCAGTTATGAAATTGATCGTTAAAAGTTGTTGCCGCACCATCTGGACCCATGGGGCCTCGTTACCTGCTTCCCGATTCCGCTAAGTGCTCTTCGACTGGAAATTGTGGTTTTATTATGACCCTTAAGGTAATTGTACAGTGGTATGTTTTGCAAACTTTATTTATGAATCTTAAGGAGCATTCATTTCTCAATCGCTTTGCGCGACTTCTGAAAAGTGTTACCTACTTTGTGTCGCTCATGGATATTGGACAATCATTAACGCGTGACCGTGAAGTGAACCTGCTTCTTGAAGCGAAGGACCTCATGTCGAATCAGCTGTTGTGATGATGATTCTTAAAGACGAGGTTCAATTTTAGAGTAACTTTATTTACTAGTTAGATTTAGATGTTACATTAGCAATTTTCTTTATTTCTGTGTGTAAAAAATTACCCAAGCTTTCCTTAAATGCTCCTATGGCATTTATTGTATAAACGTATTTATTTGCTCCTGCGCTGCTTTGTATCGTATCTGATTTTCGTAACAATTTTATACGTCGTCTGCAAGGTCAGATCCTCATAATATATTTTAGCCAAAGCTCGTAATATTGCAGCGCAAATAGCGCTACAGCGCCTACATAGACAAAACGGTGTGGCTAACCGGGACTTAGATGAATATCTTGACCCCTTCCCTCCCTGACGAAAACCGTCGGTGAAATATTATACAGGAGAAGGATTTCGGAATTTCATATAAGCTCGTCGGATTTGTCGTCACGATATATTGCGGACAGATTTTCTGTCTGTATATGAGACTGACATACCAATGGTGTATTCCCTCTATTTGGATATACTGTTACCCTTTAGAATAGATGGTTGTGTACTCTTTCTCATCTTCTAATGAATATGAGAAAGACTACAAAACCATCCATTCTATGAATTGCCGTGTATAAAAGAACAACTGATTTTTTCACATGGTAGATGATAGACTACAATCCCATCTGATGGTTAGAGGATGAAGGCCTCATCCGTTTTTCTTCATGTTTAGATTTTTTAATGACCACTTAGGAATAAGAGTTCACAGACAATCTAATAGACTCATATTCCCATGTAGAGTCATTTAGTTTTTATGTTACTGCAATGACACCTAAAATCTCCAGAATTATGGTTTCTTTATATAAGTTTAGCTTCATGGTTGCCCTTAACCCTTTGATTAACCCTTTGAAGAGAGCGATTGTTAAGCGTTACATTACAGATACATTGTTACTTGAAACTCCACCGTCCCTCCTGTTGAAGATCATTGGGTTATGTACAACCTAATTGTATCCCGTAGATACTCTTTCATGGCACTAAGTAAAGATTTTCATCCATTTTTAATAATAATTAAGTCACTGCCAGAAACAATGAACTCACTTCTTTTTTGGTGGATATAAATATGAATTGATGTCTGAATATGAAGAAAATACATATTTCAGCGACTCATGCAGCCACTAAAAACCGTAGTCCGAAACGCTACAAAGGATATAGCAGATGATTTTGTACTTAAGTACCTACGTACAATGTTCATATTCGGTTACGTCACATATCTCATCTCGTATCTCGCCTGAAAGGGAATCCTATGAAATCGTGAATGGATATAGGACTTGAGGCTGCGGTCTAAGTAAGAAGAGTGGAAATAAAATATTGTATTATTATATTTTCATGAATGCATTTAATGATAATTGCTGTGATTTTTGAGATGCAACGAGCTAATATTTTCGTAGTACATGTTCGACTTAAAAGCAAACGATATTCTATTCCTATACGTAAAGGTAAAATAGGGGTTGAATTTGATTAAAATTTCGTTCATTGTAAAGACTTGAAAATTGATCTTCAGATTACAGTTACAAATAATGAAACACTTGTTTCAACGTTCTTGTAAATGAACTCGTAAGGGGGTAAAAAGGACTCGAGGATTTGTTCAAAATCCCACCATTCTCGATAACACCTACAAGTGACTATAACTACAGTGTCAATAACTACTAGTCAATAACTACAATTTTCGATCAAAGTAGCATTATAAAGGCAGGCTCACAATATTCCCATCGCTGTCGAGTTTATTTCGGCCCGCCGCAATCCGCGTCAGACAAGACGTCCCGGGCAGAGCACTGACGGACAATGCCGGGGAAACGTCGGGACGCGCCTATTGTCCAGGGAAACTCAAATTGGGAAACTCACGGGTGCGGATTGTACGCTTTTTATGCTCGGCTATTTGGCTATGACGTTTTTGATGTTTAAAACTAAAGGCTGTACTTAAAATTGGTGTCGTAAGATTTTAATACCAGTTACTTGTTGTTGTGATAGGATTTTTAAAAACATTCATAATGATATTAAAATGACCATAGTGTAAAAGACAAGTACGAGTTAAGGCTCACATCTATAGCTATAGCATTTTCAGTTGGTCTTGCCTTAAAGTGAGACATCCTGAAAAGTACTATGTACCTTCATACAAGTATAAAATAAGAGTTTGGAAATTTTAAAACCACTTCTTATCGGGTTCCGCCCAAAATCATATATTTACGCACTAGATTACAGCTCCTTCGATGTAAATTACTTGCTTAAAGTAACGAAAACATAGCACATCCCTAGATTAATAAGCATGCTAATTTCAAGGTTAACAAATGAATATTACCATCTTATATCTTTTACGTATGCAACTTATACCGCGCCCATTTTCCTCCCGTATGTTTCTATTGTGGGCCTTTCAATGGGGAAAACATGCTGTGAATTTTGATAGCGGCAACAGGGGTGTAAAATTGCATTTAGGTGTTTCACCGTAGGGACGGCATTCACACTCGGTCGTTTCTCGTATAATCTACGTGTAAACATTCTTTCGAGATGTAGATAAATGTTGTTTGGAGTACCTAAACGTTGTACTGAATCTCTGAGACGTAGCTTTTATACAAGATCCCTGCGTTGTTATTCTCGTTACTCATCGTGCTATACCTACTCTTAATTTTATCTATATGTTACTTTGTTCTTGTTTGATTAAAATGTCAGTGTCTTCAAGTCAAGAATGAATAGGGTTCTAAGTTTGTGCACTTTACCATTCACTACTAGATCACTGCTTACTATCATGATATTGTAGTCTAGCATTAAGTTATGTGTAAAGTAAAGGAACATATTCGCGAAACCTTAAGTAGTTACGTAATCTGTTGTTTTATGTAAATTGATCTTGTTTTGTAATTTCTTAACTCGTCGCTGCAGCTGTTGTCGGGATTTAGTAACATTGTACAAGGAAGACCACCACACCAATGCATTGCCTTCAAACATAAAACTGTAAAGGCACTTTTCTTATGATGGACTAGACGCGTGGTTACTATAAGGCAAAGTTGCACGAGATAATAATTACTTAATCTTTAATTAGAATATAAAGAGAATGTAAAGCTCAAGGACTCATTAGAATGAGGAGGAGAGAAAAAGTTACTATCTGCGCAACCGAGAATCGAACAGGGACTCGTTCTGCTCAGCACTCAGGGCACTTGTAACATTTTGCATATTCTAATCCACACCAAATGAATTTGCAAAGAAAAAAACTGAGATGATTAAGATATTGGATTTTTCTTATAGAGTTTTTCTTTTATAATACCAAGTATTTCTCCAGTGTACTGATTAATGAAAGGCCACCTCGATTTAATGAGATCTTCCCGTCGCTACCTGTTCAATCAGTGGAAGCCGCTGGGGCCGGAAGCCAATCAACTATGATTGGAGCCTGCGTTATTAGTTTAGCGCTGGTTCTACATTTATTTATTTATAACTAGAGCTAGAGCTTCGGGAAACCTAAGCTGTAGACTAGACCTCAAAAAATAGTTTTGACTTGAGTTGAGCATGCAACACCACCCTTCCGCTGCCCATTAAAACTGTGACTGACCAAGAACAAGACCTTAGTCTAATCTATAAAGTGTTATATTAACTTTGCATGTATAAACCGATTGAAATAAGACCAATCAACCGCAGTCTAAACGGTAAAGTCATTTCTGTGATTTGCTGTAGCAAAGGCACACAGAATCAGACAAAATTTTAAAGGATAATAAAAATATTTAAATTTCAAACTACATGTCCACGTCAAATACATCTTACGTAGTAAAAAATGTAGAGGAACGTGTTAAAAAAGGCTACCTTTTAACTAAATGGCTTCGAATAAATCTGCACGGTACAAGGGAATTAAATTAAGGCGCGAGAAAAACTCGGATCGGCGAGGAAGCGCCGTAAAAACGTTACCATAATTTTCCGGCTGGCTGTACAAAGGGTACGGCGTTGCGAACTAAACCAATATAAGCACCGAGAACCCTTTTCTATAAGGTACAAGTATTTATATAGAGCTGATATTACGTAGCAATTAAATGTTATTAAAAATTGGTGTAAGGGCCTGTTCAGATACAGGCTTTATCCCCTACCACTCTGTAAGCAGCGGTATTCGAGTACACGAGTCACACGAATCAAGCGGGCTGCAATATTACACATACAATACTAGAAGTATGGACAGCATTTGTTACGCGAACCAGTGCGACTACGTGCCTGTTGATAACACTCAATAGAAACGGCCAAACATTCGCACCACGTGTTCGGTTGGACTAGTGAGGATTAACCTTATGGTTGTTGCGGAACATCGCGTACCCAGGTGCAAAACACTACTTTGGGTGGTAGCGGATAGCGGATAACACTCATATTTGAACGGGTCTTAAAAATTATAAAAAATAAAAATAGCCGAGATAGCCAAATACTTTTATACTTGGACTTTCAATCAGAGAATACTGCTTCCTCTCATTTTCAAAAACGTTGTTTGTGGGTATATGAGTAACAAATCATCACAACAACCAATAACGTACCTTCTTGCTCTCTGACCTAATTCTCTTTTTATTGGATCTACGGAACGTAACCAATAAATTTATTTAAATAAAACAATAAATCTTACCGTAGCCACAGACCAATTGGAAATATCTTTAAACTCTTGAAGCAATAAAACTTCCGACCAGGTACCTACAAAGAAACGCTGTGAAAAAACATGAATCGTATTAGAAATTCCAAGTACTTGGCAGGCGCGAAATTTAGTCGAAAGAAAGCAAGTCATATAATGGTGAAATGCAAGTTTTCTGCCGCCGAAATGTATTAAAAAGGATAGATTCTGGAGCTATTTTATTACACTTTTAACTAAGGTTATAACTTATGATAATAATATACATTATAATGTAATCTTTATGTCGTTTTTAAATGAAAACAAATAAGAAAATATCCATACAAAACGTCAGTTTATCAAAATATTCTTCTTTATAGTACACGAGGCTTTACATATTTGGAAACAGATACAACTCTATATGGATACATATTGGTGCGAGGATAACAGAACTGTATTCTAAGCTAATCGAATGACGTTGACAAAGTACATAGTCCCTTCATACATGCAGTGGTAGTCAAAAGTGAGTTGAGGCTATTATGTATATGAAAAGTTCTTTTGTACATTGCGTTTTTGTGTGTATAGCAGCTGTTTACGTAGCCACTATATTAATTTATAACTCAACATAAGTACCTGACTATCAGAAATGTGACATATGACATACTTCTTTGGTATGACTAAGAAACTTGTAAAACACTGTTGCCAACTAGCTAAACTCCATCTGAGTAGTGCAACGTCATCTCTTTCGGACTCAGTGTAGTTGGGTCGGAGTTTGTAGGACTCTTGAGTCTCGAGTCAAGGAGCTATTCTGTGCGCGCTAATCACAGTTCAAGATGCGGTCACTCCATTGATGGTGTAGGAGATTTTGTTGGAGCCAGTGCAGAATTTTTGGTATTGCTTTGATGTCGTTCTTATTATTTTTATTTTTTTGTGTTCTTTCGATGCCTACTTTTTTCAATTTACAATTTTTTACAATTTAATAATCAGCTGTAGTATTTAAGATCTTGCTTTGATATCATTTGTAATAGTTGTCAATTGTGATAAAATCTTAAAATCCTGCTATAGGATAAAAATGTAAAGTATAATACTATGAAGACGCATTCGCTAAGCTGAAAGGCAATTTGCACATTTATTTAATAATGGACATTTTTTTAAATTCCTTCGTTTTAAAGAGAATTATACCTCGTAAGTAGGTACGCGTATATTGATTAGAGAGAATGGTAATTTTTCTTTTGAATTTCCGTAATGATATCGCGGCAATAACAAAATCAATATGATCCTAGCCTCAAGCAGTTGCTAGTCTGTGATAAAAACTCCCCCACATCTAAAAGAAACAAGAGAGAAAATTGGCAAATTGACCGACACCCACCAATTATTATCAGACACAAGCAAGCATTTTCTTTCTTCCGTTTACACACAGTGATGTTCTAATGTCTTAATTTGATTATATAGTTCTTTATTTACCTTGATCGGTATTCCTTTTGGTTTGAAGTTTCAAGACGTGTCTTAAATAATTTCAACTATTTAGTTCAGAATGTCCAAAATGTACGCCGAATTTTGATTCTAAAAATACGTAAGATTGAATATTTTTGCAGCGAATGTGTGTTGTTGCATGCTCTTTGGTTTCCATAAGTCCATAAAAAAGAAACCTCAATATTAGTTGTACCGCCATCATTTTCTAAAGTAAAAAGCCCTGGAGTAGAAAGTGCTAAACGTTTTCACGATGAAAGCTCTGGAAGCACCTTGAACATAGTTCGAGTAGCAACATGCTCTTAGCTCTACAGATCGAGACGAGGGTTATTATACACTCTAGTTTAAATGATATAATCGTTGCATTCGTTGCTGGAAACATTTAGACATTTAGACTCATGTACATATTTAGACAAATTTTAAATATAATCGTTGCTTTAATTTAAACATTTAGATTTAGACACATTTTAAAGTTGGAACATGTCTGTTCCATCGGAGGGTTTAACGGACAAATGTATGATCGGTCTTCATAGGTGCAATGACAACCAATATTATTTTTTAAATTTTAGTCTCTTAGTTGTGCGTGGATCACACAAACAGTAAAGAATAAAATTCGATGCGGTTTCCGTAATAATATTAAAGGTATACCTAACTTAAAAACTGGTGTGTTTCATTTTAATATGCTGCTTCAAACCATGGATTTTATTAAATCCTAAACGAAATTTATTTAAATAATATATTATGCATATGCACAATATCTACGTCTAGCTGAAGATGACACCAGCCATTTTTAAGGAAGTTCGAAAATAAATCTTCTCTATTATGAAACGACAAAGTCCAAATTTCAAAGTTTGTCGCTTCTTAGCATTACTAAGTATGAGCTCTAAATTAGTACTACAAAACTAATGACTACAAACTTAACATAAGCGCACAGTGGTACAGCAACTAGGTTAATCTTAATCCCGGCTGGTACACATTGTACTAAATTAAACTAAGTCGGCGTACCTCAAGGTAGCGTTTTGTCTCCACTTTTATTCATTTTGCTCGTTTCTTTTTAATCTACACCGGTTTTATCTTCTCGGTTTTTACTTTAACAATTGGAAAACAAACACACAGACACACAACCAACAAAGAGCGAACGGAATTTAAAATTCTAAAATGTATTCTGTTCGGCCTACTACTAGTTTTAAGTCGATTAACATTGAAACGAAAACAAAAAAACAATTAAATAAATATTGGTGTATGTATTCATATTTCACAAGTTTGGAAAGATTAAAATGCGCATATTTTCTGTTTGTTTGTCTATTCTAGTGGATTTTATTGACCTTTTAGAAATCCGTCGGGTATATATTTTGATGAAAAAATGGAACCATATCAAAATGCAACCCGATCACTCGCACTCGCGTGTCTATGGCAATTTCTCTCATATAGTACAACACATTAATTTGCAAGAGAATTAATGCTGTTACTAACTTCATTAACTAACAAATTACTCTCCATCTGGAACTTTGTCTTCACTTACGGTCAGGCCAGGTTGTTGTTAGGATGAATTTAGTTAAACAAATGAATGCCTGCATAAATAACCAAACTTTGGAACGCGCAGTGCCCGGCGGCTGTGTCGATCTAAAACCTGCCTTCTCAGTCATAAGGAGATTCTCTTGATTGTACCCCTAATGGATTGTCGTCATAAAAGCATCATCAAGAGCATCATCAACTTCAGTTAATTTAAAGTATCTTCGAGGTCAATAACCAATAATTTTAGTTTACAATTTTTATTACCTATACCTACGTATCTACATTATGTTTGCCAATCGGCCCATGGCTAGTGTATTATGGATTTTAACTTTACGGTGTGTAAATGTCCGAACTGAACAGTGGGTCTGTTATAAAATGATGATGAGAGCAATGATTTTTTAATACCAAAAGAACTTTGTTTTTTTTTCAGTTTCATACACATCAAGGATAAATATCGCCGCGTTTTACTTCGATAAAATTATTTGTAGAAGAATAAATAACGTTACATATTGCTCTGTTTCTTTGATTCGGAAAGCAATAAAACTAATGTTACGTTTCAATCTCGTGTGCACATCTGTTACGGTCTCCCATGCCACGTCCCTTCGCTTTGCCTTCCGCAACTTATATTACAATATCATCCGAACCATAACTTTAAGTGATATGTTATTATTATGCATCGACGTTATGGCTCCCGACAATCTTAGCGTTTTTTGTTCTCATCATGAAAAAGAAGAGAAAGAAAAACGTTTTACTTAGTGGTAGCAGAATTATCTACCTATCTAGTAGAACTATCTATTACATACAGACCATTGGGAAAACTCGTACTTGTTTCAAATATATTTTCTTAATAAGTATTTAGAAATTTTGTAATATGATATTGCTGTCCATTTACTGAGAGATGGTGCCTGACAGAAACAGCAAATAATGCCAGTCAAGCATACTTGCGCAAGTCATAATACTTACTTAAGAGATGGAGCGGAGACTTAGCACTTACAGTCGCAATTTCAAAGTTTTGTCAAAAGGATGCATCTAAGCAGAAATCGGAGAGAACTCGACTGTTGAAGTTTGAACCCTCTATTCATTTCTAGAAGGCATAGTTCTGAATAACTTGCTGCAAACTTTCAAGATATCTTCTGATATAATATGAGAGAACATTATTTTCGTTCAACTCGTTATATTACGATAGTTGTGTAAAGGTGGTTCTACGGCTGAAATGCGTTTTCATTAACTATTTAAATAACTTTAGTTTTCTAGAAGTCGCAAATGAAAACCTATGTGGCAGAAATGGTTATGAAATGTTTTATTGAAAAGGTCCAGATTTTAGAGAATAACTCTTTGAATAATGCTGATAAGATTTTTTATTTAGAGCAAAATAATAACATTAGATCAATAGGTAAACGTTCAATAAGATTTTGTTTTCATAAATTTATTAAATCACAAATATACTTTTTTTAGAAAAATACAGATTTTTGTAGTGAAACTTCTTCTCCTATTTTTAATAATACCTGCTTGACAATTGAATGATCTTAATTTTCATTCTTGGCATTCACGCATGTATGTAACATTACTATCTTGGTAGATATAACCAAAGGATTTAATACGCCTTGAGCGTGAAAGACGATATAACTACTTATAAACAACACAATTAAAAAGTTTTGCCGGTAACGAAAAATAGGCATAAGCTTTGTTTCGTTATTCATTTATTATAATCTTAATGAAAAGAATTCGCCGCTTTTGTTAAGAGTTTTTATTAAAACCCGGCAAATAATTGATAGCATATTACCCTTTTTAGCATTTAATTAGTCGGTCCGCGAATAAAGAGTTTGCTTTGGTTAATTAAAAACATCACGGCAGCCGAATAGGCAGTTAAGAGATAAGAAAAATTGCATTAGCGTTTTATAAAACTGTCATTTTATTGAATGTTTTGGAGAGAGGCAGAATAATTCAATAATCGTGTTCAGAAATTTCGAAAAAAAAAATATATTATGTATTTTAGCTAGTCACCATCTTCTACGAAAAACTTAGCTTTAGTATACCTTTTTATCTTAATTTCATAAATCATTAAAAACCAAATAATTACAGGGTCCATTGCGTTATTAAAAATACCAGTTTTCCTCATTGTACATACTTGATACTCAATTGAATATTTTAAAGTAAGCACAATATTTTTGTTTCAGGTACTGAATGTTGGTCAAACGTCTACCACAGCCGGTCACTGAAGTCTGCACTGCTCTGGGCAATAAGGTGGTAGAGAATAGGGGTAAAATGTGATTTTAAACTTTTTTTTAATGAAATTAAGGTCGCAAACGAGCAGGCAGCACCACCCTTCCGCCGCCACCCATGGCAACTGTGACCGACTTAGAACAATATTTTTTACAGAAATCTGTTCACGTGTTAGACAGACACACAATCGCACAGACACACAGACAGACTTACGAATTTATAATGTTACTAATAGGTAATATTAATTTATTGAAATAGTCGCGCGTAGGATTAGAATTCAGGACGACTAGATACACATTATATAAATTACATGTAGGTAGCCAAACTCAAAGAACATGTAAATTTGGCTAAATGATGGTGATTGGCACCACAGAGCAATCCTTCGGCGACTCACATGCTTAATTAAGAAAAATTTAGCTGTGTGTTCGTGGATTCACACTGAAACCTCGTTACCAGAGCTTTGACGTGGACTTAATCGATTTAATAAGTTGTATTTAAATGTGTGGATTGTGTATCCATTTTCGAGCGAGGAAATCTCGGGTAGTTCGTTCTACTAGGATTAAAATATTTAAATACGTAAGTAGGTAGTTATTCTGATTGTCCAATAAATTATTGGAATTG
The DNA here is from genome assembly GCA_905404135.1 of Hesperia comma. Lineage (NCBI taxonomy): Eukaryota > Metazoa > Arthropoda > Insecta > Lepidoptera > Hesperiidae > Hesperia > Hesperia comma. The sequence continues at coordinate 2,943,079 of FR990021.1, read as the reverse complement.
TTTATATTTTACAATTTTATGATATGTATTAGATATGTCTGATTTAACCCACCCACAACTGCCCTAGTGCTGGGATATCACAATGCAAGAAGAATGTATAACCTCGCTGGACAAGTGGAGATTGGTAGATTTCACCCATTTTCGAGAACTTTTTATTTATTTATTGAAAGGATTTTGTACTTGAGCGACCACATCGTCCCGTAAATTCCACTAACACATTAATTAAAACGCAACTAAACTGTTAACTATTGTTTTTCCTTAAAGCTCAGAAAACAACACAAAAGAAAAAATATTAAAAAAAATTACATTTTCTTGTACATTATAACTCTCAAGTATTCACGTTTTCTCGCGCTGATTTCCTTGACCCCATTGTCTACCATCTCACAGTACCTATACCTATGTACATCCTATCGACAAAACAAATAAGCATTTTTTTCTGCCCCTTCAGTTAAAGGTAGTAGGGTCCATTTTACGATAACCACCATATTTGAAACATTAATTAAGATGATTTCAGTAATTTTGCCTTTCAAAAAGTGACTCTTACAAATTAGGCGTTCCATCACTCAGTACCCGGGAGGGAGGATTGCCTTAAAATAAAATTAACATATTTCAATCACAATAAATTGCGGCAGTCGCTAGATTTAAACCACCTAACCATATGAAATAGGTACCTACCTATACCTACAGATGTTCTCTGGCAAATTTTACCTTTTAGAAAACTAAGTGAATTATAAATGCAAAGCAATAACCCAAAACGACGACCTAAATGGCGCATTGGTTAACATGCCGATTCGCTGTTCCAAGGGCCTGGGTTCGATTCCCAGCGAGGAGGACATTTGAAACATGAGTTTAAATTTCCGTTCTTCGTCTGGATGTATCTTGAATTAATGAATCCTAGGGTAAAAGTATGAGAGTGTGTAGCATTATTTATTTAGTCACTGTGCTATTATAACCAAGCATGAGCCGACTTTTGACTTCTATAAACCCTGGTTCCTCATGGGAGTTAGGTTAATATTAATACAAAATATTTTTAGGTCCTTAAAATTGCCAAAATTAAGCTATTGAGAGGTGAAGAAATATTTCAACGCCTTATCTACAAACATCCACACACATTAATTCGGTCCTATACCAAAAGGCCGGTGTTCAGGTAATAAAGGCAGCTAATGAAAATTTAATAGTTTAACATACATTAAATTTAATCCCAGTAAACACAGCACTTAGCTTAAATCCCATTAAGGCACCTACGCATACAATAAGCAAGGGAGGACCATCGGCTTACCGCGCAGAATTAGGTTAAGTAACGGCTCATTCACACGAGGACGAATCGTCTTTTTTCACGAATCGTCTTTTTTCACGATTCGTTATTTTTTTTGACGGCGGCAATGCTTTTTAAATACTCATGTTCACACGCTTGACGAATCGTGAAAAAAGACGAATACGGATACGTCTTTTAGAAATCACGAATCGTGAATGTTTTATGATTATGACGGATACGTCTTTTAAAAATCACGAATCGTGAATGATTATGAACCAATCTGAACTGAGCTAAATCACGAAATAAATGTGAACTTCAATGCGGATATTTTGACGAATCGTGAAAAAACACGATTCCGTATTCAATGTGAACGTCCATCCGTCAAGACGTATCGTGTTTTTTGACGAATCGTCAAAGACGTATGCCGTGGGAATGAGCCCTAAGGCTTACGATTTTTCGAATAGAGGGTAAACAATGTGAGACTATCTAAATACCAAATTAGTAAGCTTGTGTTACCTACGTTAACTTGCTTGATAATTGATGATCTCGTTGCTCAGTTTTAGGCACTGTTCCCCGGGAAAAGCTCTGCGTCCAATTCCCTATTATACTTCGTTTGCGTTAGACGTGAAATTGGTTTTATCAAAAACCCACGCAATTGCTAGCTTACAACTCTTGTGGTTATTTATTTTATTTAATCTTTTTGTAAGACCTGAAAACAGGTTTTTTACAATGCCTTACGTAAATTTTGGATGCAGAAGTAATTGAACTGTGAGTTACGTAATTTAATCCCAGTTTTTAGCGGTGAGTGGCTATTCCATATTGTCGACGCCGACTCAAGTATAGGCAGATATTAATTACGAGTATTTGATGCGTACAGACTATATAACAAAACATGTTATAAAACATAGTTAAATAACATGTTTTTTTAATGTGGACGATATGTGTTACAAAAACAAGTTATATAACATGTTATTAGTTTTTGCAACAATGTTATATGCTATATTTTAAGAAATGACACGCATTGAATTGTTATAAAACACTGTTATACAACAATGTTATTTTAATGTGTACGGTCTTGTTATATGTTTCATTGTTAGACAACAATGTTAGATAGTGTGGACGTGTTATAAAACAGAAGTTATATAACATGTTACATAATCTGTACGCACCCTACGACCATTCAGGTTCACTTAATCATTTTACCAGGTTGCCATTAATTAAAACGTATTTCATATCGAACGCGAACGGAGTAGTCTACCGATTACATCTGATTTTCAAAAAATAAAAAAACAAGCGAGCCAAATTAACCCGACATTATACCGAGGATATCCCGGACGTCAGCCTGTATGAGATTAGAGAGGCCCTCAAACAGCTTAAAAATAACAAGGCACCGGGAGATGACGGAATCACAACAGAGCTGCTAAGAGCTGGAGGGAAACCCCTCCTGGTGGCGCTCCAGAAGTTGTTCGATTCCGTTATCAATACTGGAACTACCCCGGAAGCGTGGAGCAGAAGTGTAGTGATCCTGTTCTATAAAAAGGGCGATAAGACCCTTTTGAAGAACTATAGGCCCATTGCACTTCTGAGCCACGTTTACAAGCTGTTTTCGAGGGTGCTCACTAATCGCATTGCACGCAGGCTTGACGACTTCCAGCCTCCCGAACAAGCAGGATTCCGAAAAGGCTACAGTACCATAGACCACATACATACGCTGCGGCAGATAATACAGAAGACCGAGGAGTATAATCTGCCGCTATGTGTTGCCTATGTGGACTATGAGAAAGCCTTCGATTCTATCGAGACCTGGGCGGTACTAAGTTCTCTCCAGCGGTGCCGGATTGACTATCGGTATATCGAGGTGTTAAAATGTTTATACGCATCAGCCACCATGTCCGTCAGAGTACACAACACAGTGACGAACCCTATCCAACTGCAGAGGGGTGTCAGGCAAGGGGATGTTTTGTCCCCAAAACTGTTCACCTCTGCGTTGGAAGACATGTTCAAGCTGTTGGAGTGGAAACGACGTGGCGTTAACATCAATGGCGAATACATAACACATCTTCGATATGCCGACGACCTAGTCATTCTGGCGAGTTCCATGGAAGAACTTAGTACTATGCTCGGGGACTTGAACAGCGCCTCACAACGGGTAGGTCTTAAGATGAACATGGACAAGACGAAAATCATGTCGAATGTCCATGTCACACCTGTACCGGTTGTTGTTGATGACGCTGCTCTCGAAGTTGTTGACGAGTACATTTACCTGGGACAAGTGATCCAAATGGGTAAGTCCAACTTCGAGAAAGAAGTCACTCGTAGAATCCAACTCGGATGGGCTGCGTTCGGGAAACTGCGTCATATCTTGTCGTCCAAAATACCTCAGTGCCTGAAGTCGAAGGTGTTCGAGCAGTGTGTGTTGCCAGTGATGACATACGGCTCCGAGACGTGGTGCTTCACTATTGGTCTGATGCACAAGCTCAGAGTAGCTCAGCGGGCTATGGAGAGGGCTATGCTCGGTATTTCTCTGCGTGATCGAATCAGAAATGATGAGATCCGTAGACGAACACGGTTAACCGACATAGCCCAGAGAATTAGCCGACTGAAGTGGCAATGGGCCGGCCATATAGTTCGGAGGACCGACAACCGTTGGGGAAGAAAGGTCCTCGAATGGAGACCACGTCTCGGAAAAAGGAGCATAGGACGCCCCCCGACCAGGTGGACTGACGACCTGATGAAGACGGCGGGCATCCGCTGGATTCAACGGGCTCAGGACCGGTTAGGGTGGCGCCAGTTAGGGGAGGCCTACGTCCAACAGTGGACATCAAAAGGCTGATGGATGGATGATGATGGATGAAAAAAATATTCCGAGAAAAGCTGATTGGAGCTTTCTTGATTGGTGAAGAGGCGTTTTCGTGCTACTAGATATAATCGTAAAGTCATGACATGATTACATTTTAACTGACCTTAAGTGCGTACATGTCGCGGAAAACACAAAAGCACGTAGCCTAAACTATGTACCTACTCTTTTTTACTCGATCGAAGTAAGGACTTAATTTATAGACTTTTTACGACTGTATAAATATTTAAGTCTAAGAACATGACTTGGCCCTAATGGAAAAAGCGATTAGTCCAAAATAAATTATATACAAAGAACCTTACAAAGCTCATTGTGCGTTACAAAGTCGCTGGTAGCCGCTTTGTTTTGTTATTTTTAAATTTACTGAGGTTACCGGAGCTCCAATGTACCTTACCGAAGTAGGTAATTAGGTATATTAAAATCCTAATGTGATCGTTGCTATGTAATACCATCACAAAGAGGGCATGCAACTTAAGCCATTACACTCAAAATGAATATTTGGAAAATATATCTATAAGTACCTACTTAAGATATTTTTACTTATTATGTGCAGCATACAAACTTGATGATTTTGATGTTTGATGTTTGTATGATATTCTTACATTTTACAAATATTAATTAGTATGATTGAAGCTAAATAATATTTTAAAAACTATACTTACAATCAGGTGGGCCGTGGAATCAGCATAAAAAGGTCCGAAATATTTAAATACCCCCACTTTACACCGAAATGTATGATTATCTAAATATGTTTCTCGTACCTCCTAACAACATACCTACTTATTAGGTGCGATTATGTGATGTTGTTTTTTATGTAAAAATCTTTATTAAAACTATTAAAAATGTGTCCGTATATTGAATACCTATTCGTCAGTCTTTGTTTGTGCACGCTAATCTCCGATACTACTTAACGTATTTGAATGAAACTTTTTTGATATACCTACAGCTATTAAGCCTGGGCAACATTGCCATGAGCTATAACTGATTTTGAAAACTGAAACAACCGATGGCCGATGGCGAACCACATGAGACCATTACTAAACTATAAGAGTTATAAAAATGCCGCCCTAGCAAAACAAGTTTGGCCTAACCTTTTCTGCTTATAGAATACAGTTTTTAGGGTTCTGTACCCAAATGGTAAAACGGGACCCTATTACTAAGACTTCGCTGTCCGTCCGTATGTCTGTCCGTCTGTCACCAGGCTGTATCTCATGAACCGTAATAGTTACACAGTTGAAATTTTCACAGATGATGTATTTCTGTTGCCACTACAACAACAAATACTAAAAAACAGAATAAAATAAATATTTAAGTGGGCGCCCATACTTGCGACGCCTCAGCGTAGTTTAGTTACCTTTCGGTCCAAGAGATGGCGTTGTGGCTAATATTACTCACCTCTTACTTACTTCTTAGTAAAGAGTAAATATTTAAGTGAGGCTTTCATTCAACAGACCAGATTTTTTTGGCGGTTTTATACATAATGGTACGGAACCCTTCGTGCGCGAGTCCGACTCGCACTTGGTTTTTAATCTGGAACATCTGATGCGGACCTCTGCTTGAGCGTGATTGAATATCCACGCGAACAGACACGGGCACCAGATAAATATACGCATGATATCCTCTATCCTCAATACTGTTAAAATAACTTACATAACGTCATATCATACATAAAAATATTGTCGTATACGTATCATTAAAAATAATAACAACTGTGAATTTTCGCTTCTCTGAAATAGGCCACGCGCATGATATTTGAAAGGGCCCGCGCCCCAGAAGTGTGAATGAGCGTTCCACTGATATTTGATACGCGCCGAATGAAAACCTCTTGAAATTGGATTTTATACTAGATATGCCCGCGAGTTCGTTCGTGCATAGGAGTTTTTCCGATCGAATCCTGATCCCGCGGGAACTCTGGGATTAAAGTTAGACTTTATGTTGCTCCACAACCTCCTATATTTCCCAGTGAAAGTCCCATAAAAATCCGATATTAGCGTGCACAGACATACGATTAGTTACAGAATAGGAAAGTAAAAATTTAGTTGAATAAAAGGAAAACTAGAAAAACTAAGAAAAAGATACACAGGATTGAAAGAAAGGTTGAAGAGACAGTCGCAGGTACCTTTCTCTATGTCCTTTGTGTTTCTCTATAATTCTATATCCTGTGGTAAAACTTTCTCGACTAGATAAAACTGTAAATAAATAGTGGACTCAGTACATTCCCTATTGGGATCATTTTTTGAGTCAATATAGGTTGATGCGTATACATAATATTAAGTATTTATTGATGGTCTCAATATCTAATTATATTTTAGTTAAGCTTTTCTCCTATCAAATATTTTTTCTTTATGAGATATCTTGTAGATTTGAATGACTGCTTTAAAAAAATCATGCTTGCGTTATGCTTGCTAAGCAATTACTGAGTCATCTTATGACATTTTCTACAAATTTTATACAGATACATTCACATTATCAAGCCATAGGTACGGTAGGTCGTCCTTTAAATTCTTCACGCGATTAAAAAATATCATTAATTATAAATTATAACGCTTCCACATCATTTTCTCTTTCAAAAATATTTATTTGTATTTCATAACTCCATTTGCTGAATACTCAGAGCGAGTCCTTAAATAAATAATGAATATTGAAGAAAGTAACGTGTATAAAACTGAACATATTACCATAAAAATAAATGTTAAAGTGCTGTGCTCAAATAAAACACAGCAGATATGCCTTTATGTATTGGGTGAAAACGTACAATTGTATGTCAGAACACTCAGAACCGACGGAATAGGCCATGCATAATTGAAAGAGCGCGCTCCAGCGCTTACAATAAATATCTAATAGAAACAAAATGAGGATCTGCCTTGAAAAATTGGATTTTTATGGCTGGATAAAAATGATGTCTTGCGTCATTGTCTAGCTCTGACTGCGAAAGCATATTCTCAGCGTTTAATGTCACGGAACACGGTCAACCACGCTGGTCAAATTTGGCACAGATTTTTTTATATTCTCCGCACATACAAAAATTTTGTAAGTTCAAAACGTGGTTTTATTTTAGTTTTCAATCAAAATTATTGTACCTATATTGATTGATTATTGCTGGTGTCTGTGTTCCGTGTATGTTAATTAATAAATAATTTATGTAGGAAGTGCTTATGGCCGGCGATTTCCGACTATAAGCGATCGACCGAGTAAAGTAACAGCGAATGGGATCTGTAGTTGGACGGATGCCCTTTACTGGCTAAAAATTCTTTAGCGCTTTTGTACTTCGCAGAGCACGTAAAACCATCCGTCCCGATCGTTATCGTTAGATATAAATCGCTTAGTCTTGACGGAGGCCCCCGGGTTTCCGATATTTTGGGTGGCCACTAATCCCTTCAGCAATACGCATTGGAGCAGCGTGGTGGAATATTCTCTACACCTCTTTAGACATGAGGAGAGAATAGTAGGCCGTTAAGGCTGATTCCTCGTGGCCCTAATATTTTTTTCTACTATGACGACGTTATAGCACCACGAGGAATAGGCCTTCCTATTCTTCCTAAGATTTACGTGATGTAGCATGGTCTCTATATGTTCAGTGCTCTTGTGCCATGCTATGCCGACTGGCTGACGAGACGATATACGCGACACCTCGCAGCAGTAAGGAAAACGTTGATTAATGATCGCGACTGTTACTCTGCAGTTCGCGGGTTCGGATCCGCACACGAAACATAGGATCCGCACGACGGATTCCTGAGATTTTTTCACTTGGAATGGACGTGTGAGGGACGCGACGCACATTCAAAGTTTGCTCTTTTGGGGAGTGAGTTATGGTGTTCGGATTTTTTTATTTTTCTATCCGTTGATAAAGTACTATGGATTGGCAATATTGATCCGCTAACTTCTCAGCAAGGGTTCTTTATCGCAACTGTAAAGTTATATCCTTAACTGTAAAGTTATTCCTTAGAACATAAGGATTGTTCGAGGGATAATATGTAGCTACTAGAGAACCGCCCGCGCTTCGCTTCGGGACCCGTAGGTAACAGCCGCGTAGGTCCCGCTCCCGTAGGAATTTAGGCTAAAAAGTAGCCTACTACTCGCTCTCTTCACTCCACCCTGTCTGAGGTGTGTGGAGCCCTCGGGACAGTTAGTTCCCCTTTGGGGGTGTCTCTCGCGGCCCGTTAAAACGGGCCGGTTCTTGGGCTGGGCCCTAAGGCCCTTGGTTGTCCATCTGTGGTTAACCAATAGGTCAAGTCCGTTGAGTGGTGGCCTTTTTACAGGCCACAGAGTCTTAAACGGGATGGGGTTCATCTTCGCGCCGCCCAGGCGATCGAGGCCCTACCGGGTGAATCCCGCTGGTGGGAAGCCCAGCAGGAACCGATCAGCGCCGGGCGACGACTTACGAAGCCCCAGTATCAGTCAGTGCTAGGCCCGTCCCGCGTAACCAGCAAGTCGCGCGGGAAGGCCCAGCGGTCCGGTGGACGGGTGTGGAGCGGCGCCAGGTCCTGCAGATGCGGAAACCGCGACGCGTCGACACGCCCGAACATGTTGCGTGCCAATCTCTCGATGAAGTCGTTCAGGCTCTCGACTCCAAGGTCCCTCTGGTCCGCTGGCACTATCCTGTTGGCTGAGCAACTTGCGGACATCAGTCAACAGGATAGTGCCAGCGGGCGGGCGGTACACTGAATACAGCCGGAGCGGGGAGTAGCCTATTACATTTGCCTATGACTTAAGTAAATTACATGTAGTATTTGACAGCGTAATTCAGAACTTGTAAATGAATTTTATTACCGCCATCTATTAACAACTCCGAAAATGAATATCTAGCAACTAACAAAACATTGAACTTCCCATGGGAATGGGATGTTTTTCCGCGGTAAAAAGTAGCCTACGTCACTCTCCACCCTCCTAACTATCCCCACACACATAAACCTTACCATATAATAGCTTTGTTGCGACGTGAAAGCGTCACAAACAAACAAACAAACAAACAAACAAACACACTTTCACATTTATAATATTAGTAAGGATACTCCGTTCACGTTCGATATTTCCATATCGAATTCCTTTTAATGTTCATTGTAGATTAAGGGTGAACATTTTAAATGTCTTAAAAAAACTGCTTATAAGCTGCAAATTGAACATAAGCACACTTAGGGCCATAACTCACCGGGACGCCATGGCCACGTGGCCAGCGACGTCGCCAACAAGTTCGTATTGAGAATTGAGATGTATGTCGCTGGCCACGTCGTCATAGCGTCCCGGTGAGTTATGGCCTTATGGCCCTTAAGGCAGGTGTCCCACCGTCGGCGAACAGAGAGTAGATGTGGACTATTTTCTCGTCCAAGAAAGGGACTTAAATATGACATGCTGTGTAAAAAAAAGAGATGCACGGAATGTCATATCTCACATAAGTGTCTCTTTTGCTCATTAAAGGTCGTTCAATATCAATCTCACACGGGATTTTACCGCCCCGCCGAGGTCCATTTGCCGCTCTCCCATACGTGCCGCCCGCGCGCGGCGCACGCCTTGCACGCCCGATTGTGGCGCCATGTAGCGAACGGAATGAGCTACTCGGTAATAATAATGGAAAAGATAGAATCATATTGAATAAACTTCAGTAAACAAAAATAAATAAACATTCACAATACCGCACAAGGGTTCTATTGTCGCGGGTGGCATAGACAACATAAATAACACAATATCAACCCACAACCAACCCATCGAGAAAGGTCCTAGATCCGTACTTGTCTTATCTTTCTAGTACAGATACCGTTGAATGATTCAATTAAAATAGTTTTGATCAAAAATATTTAAAACTCCCGGTACCTAGTTTGTTTACATTTTTATCACGTTTTCTTCTTGCCCGCACTTCAATGGACGACAGCATTGTAACCTAAAATGTAACTGGTTATTGACAACACTAACGCCATCTTTCATTGTCTTTCACAAATCAACTGCGAGTAGTGTTACCTTCAGCGCCATCTCTATTACTAAAACTGAACTATATTAAAACGCCCTCTGATGGCACAATAAGTCTACGGTGTATTGGTTCTCAGAGTTACAGATAGATGGCACTAGTATATGTTTTATAGTGAAATAATTTGCTTAGATATTTTTTAAATAAACCAGGTAATTTATTACATCAAGTTTCTATTCATGTTTATTCTCAAACATTTTGAATACATTACATGCATTATAATTCTTAACTGTGAAAATTTTGTATAATTTCTTGTTACATAATTATATTTTTTTATTACAAAACTGTCTGAATTTTGAAATACAAAAATAATAACTTGTCCAAAAATGTAATGCTCCGCCATGACAGTGATTAACACTGCCGTGACCAGGATTCGAACCTGGGTTACTACGGCCACAACGTAGGGTCCTAACCACTAGACGATCACGGCTACCGGAGCGGTGGAAGCATGAGTGAAAATATTGTAGATATATAACTGGGTATTTAATTTATACATTTCTATAAATAGAGTTATTAAAATGCTAATAACATTTTCTGCTTGGATTATAAGATTAAAACTATGTTTATACCTATGAAGTATCAGTGAAAAATAATAGTAAGTAAATAATTAAATAATTTATTTTATGTTATTTTTATTTTGCTTTATATAATATGGAATAATACACATTTTTATATATGGAATAATACACATGGAAATTAAAATCAGTTCAAACACTTCAAACGAACCAGTTCAACCACTGCTTTCCACTGTCACTCATGACAACGTAACCGGTCGGCATAGAACAAGATTCAAATAGGGGTTGGGATAGTTAGATTGGTTAGACAAATTAGCGGTTAGTGTAGGAAAATTAGTTAATTGGTGTGTCAGTAAGTAGGTAGGTAGGTATGACTGGGGCAGGGACAGTTAAAATACTTCGTCCATGGTGAGATAGTCCTGTGAGTAGTTGTTTGCTACTCTAAAGCCCCAAACTATCCTTGAAGACTGAGATGTCTAACTGGAACATGAATGGTGACTACTAGATTTTTATTTTTGGTAGAAATGGTACAAGTAGGTACCGTGGCAGGCGGTGATCCTTCCTCGGTTGAACTCTGGGAGAGTCCAGAGTAATCCGCGTGAAATAAGAGTATCACCTGTAAACAAATCCCATTTAATTTTTAGTTTTACACAAACCCGTTTATGACTTCAAAATACATGCTCAAATGTAAAATGTACTTAAATACTAACTTACTACATCTCGTACTTCAGTGTACCTAATACAAGATAGGACGTATAACTTAAGTACCTACGAGTATACCTATTTACATTAACTGTCCCTGGTAAAATTTAATTCAGGGACAAATCACAAAGTGATAATTATGATAAGAACAAGTGTGATCGAGTATGAAATACATTTTAATGAAATATAACTCATCGAATACTTTTTTGAGAAGTATTATTATTATTCAAGTAAATTCTCTTACAAATGTCAATCTAGTATGCGTACCCAAGGCCTAATATCTATACTTATACTATACATTACATATACATTTCCAAATCCGTCATTCTTACACAAAACAACGAAGTACATAAAAAATTTACAAGTTGGATACACGACCCTAAACAGCCATTAAGTCGATCATAACTCACGGGGCAAGCCTCTCGTGAAACCAGAATCCAATCAATTCGCGGACAGTCGTCGACTGTACCCTGGGGGGCACGGTGACAATACCGCCCCTTGTTAACAGCAATTTGTGTTTGTCAAACTAGCCGCCGTAAAACTGGTTTGGTGCTGACAACGAGAATACGGCAACTGGCCAAGTGGAAATGATTGGTGACGAATAAGAGATGAAAGATGACAAATTCGCACTGTATAATAACTTCTCAGACTTTTTTCAAAAAGAATCTAGTGAGAGTTGTCGGAAGATTTTGGTAATGCCTTGTTAACATTGTACATATTTTGGTGAATAACTTGTGTTACGTTTACGGATGAATCAGCACAACAACAGGAAAAACTTTTGCTATCTTGTTGATTAGGTTTGGTTAGACGAGTTTAGTCCACTAGAAAAGGACGTTTCAACACAATAATAATAATTATGACGGCGATAAATTAAAATACGACTCTTTTATTTACAGAGATTTCAATGAATTTGTATTTATAAAGTAACAAAAACTAAAAAATATTAGGTATAGTCTATCTGTACAAATTTTACGAAACTAATACTGGACTTTGTCATTTTAATATAATGTTTGGTTTGCGGAGCTTTATAGAACGTTTACATCGAAAAATATTTATTACTAGTAAATCCGCCCTCGCTTCGCTTCGGGAAACCAGTCCCTTCAAAAATCTCTATAAATTTTAACAAATTATGTTATTCCGATGTCTAAGCTATATTACTGCAAAGTTTCATGAAAATCCGTTCAGTAGTTTTTGCGTGAAAGAGCAACAAACACACACACACACACACACACATACATCCTTACAAACTTTCGCATTTATAATATTAGTAGGATTAAATGTTATTTTTGGAAACATCAACCCGATTAACGCCAATTTAGATTCGGTGTGCATGTTGGGCCAGCGTTGAAACAAAAATACTTAGCCTCCTTTATCAATACAAAGACGTCAGCAAATCCAAAAACAGAATCGATGAAATAAATTTCTTGGAATAATATTTAAATATTCGCGAATTAGGACACTTACTGCGTTCGAGCTCTCAACACAGTCGCATACGTCTCAAAATATTCATACAAGTGTTTTTTCACACCTGCGACAGCGATGCGTTAAATGTTATGTTATGCGACATGTATGCGGCGACTTGTTAGAATTGTCTGTCCGATCATTTTGATGCTGTAGTCTCTGCGCGTCCAATGTCGAGAATTTGGGCTGCAAAATATTGTGAATGATTTTATTTTATCTTTGATCAACAATACCAATGAAGAATCGAAGAAGAACAATCGAAGATTTTCATACAAATTCGCGTCAACACACATCAATGTGCGAAATTGTATCATGTGACATATAGCATTTTAGATCACTTTCAGTTTTTAAGTAAGACCTTTTTATGGTCCATAAGGCATTGTCAATATCTTTGATGATGGTAATGCCGTTGGTGGGCGTCGGTAAACTCTCGCCATCAGGTGACTCGTTTGTCGGCTGTTTACATAAAAAAGTCGACGTCACTGTCGCATCGTGGTCGCCCGTCTGCCCAGCCACTAAGCACATCTTGCGTATTTCACGCGCTGATCCAATTTCGCATTGTAAATCGAGATCATTATCTGAGGACCCGTTTGCCGGACGACGGTTTATTCTCAAAACGAGCGTATCATCGCTTCCAATCTGATTATTATGTGTACCGTGTCGCGGTACACAAGTATCGACTGGTCTGCCATTTATGTTAACTAATGCATCTAGCAGTTCTGACTAGTAAACGTCCTGTGAGATCAATGGTCTAACTCCAGCATTACTAATCTAGCATCGCTAATCACCTGTTATACTGTTTCTGTTTAAGAAATTCAACATTAACTATGAGAATGGCAATACAAATACATGATTTGGTTTGGTTATCTGGTATTAATATTGTCAACTGCAAAATATCGTATTTACTAAATACCTTAATCACAAAGAAACTAAATCTAATTAGAAAATCAATCATTTATGGCTGCTCCGGTTTCTTATATGACATTTTTGCCTTTGATTTCTGTTGAACATGTCATTATATTATTGCTTTTCTCCATCTTTTTATGACATTTTTTATTTTTCAGTTCTGGTGAACATGTAATTATCTTTTCAAGAGCAAGCTAACCTTGGCAACAACACAAGACCATCGCCCGTGACCGTGGGCTATTCTTCCCCTAATCCTGTTCCTATTTCAACAATGAGCGTGACGCGAATATTTTCTGGTTCAAGTACACACACTGCGTCAGTTTACCTACCGTGTCTGTTGAAACATTCATCTGTAACACAATTATTTTGACTGACGTCATCTGCAATATTGCTAATATTATAAAGGAGAAAGATTTTTATTTTTAATTGTTAAGTAATTTAAATATAATTTATAGTTGCTTACGAGAGGTTTTGAGTTTAGGTATATCTTATCTTTTGGGTTAAATTTTACAGACTGAAATTAAAGTATGCAAGTTTGTTTTGCCAAAAACTCTTATCCAATGCTATCTATGTATAACTGGCCCTGTTTTTAATTAAGATTGTAACCGTGCCTCGTGATGTCGCTGCAAAATTATACATAACTAAACAATTGGAAAGGGCTACATCATAAGTTTGCCAAAAGATGTTTCGGGTCATCGCTATTGGCTATTGCAAGTACGGATAGTCAACATAATTATTGTATTGCTAATTCAGAATAGTTATTTATGCTTATGAGATATTCCGAGCATTCATTTATTTGGGATGAAATCACACTGAAACAATTAAGTTTTTCGGATTAAATAATGTTGATGAGATGACGCAGATTTTAATCTCGTTTGATTTTTGGATTAGGACTTCGTTGAATAGGAGGATTTTTGTCTGCACTGATACATTTTTTCATTATCCTTCGCTCATTTTTGGTGCTGTTTAATTATAACGTAAACAAGATTAAACGTAACACAGCTAGAGATGTTATCGCTGCCGCTCTCATTATTTATGTTTGTCTTTGTGATTGCAGACCTAATAAACGTTAATTATACCCTGATTCTACAATTAGATAAGATTCTTAGGGGAATAGACTTAAGGAATAAAATTTAAACGGTATTGCAAATTTTTACTAACTTGCTTTGCGGTCCCTAATTCTCTCGGGATTTGTTAATTTACCCTACCTTCCCGATTAGAGTTCCCGACTAGGAACTTTAAACATAGCTCAAAAAAAAGCAAAAAAGTGTTGAAAAAAATGTCTTTGATTTCAATCTCGTTAGTATTCATATACTTTTCACTTTCAACATTGATATTGTTAATTATGCCCTCTAGTTTTACGGTTTAATACGTTACCTACTAAGATAAAACATTCAAATTCAATAGTGCATCCGTGGTTCCAAGAAACTTCAAAATTATTACGTTACGATATTTACGAGGGAATGTGGCATATTTCTCTTTACGTAGGGGAACAATTGAAAATCTCGGCCCCTAGTTTATCTTTGTGATTTACTGAAGCGCATCCACTTCTTGTCGACAATTTCTTATTCTTGTCAGAAAATAATTTTGGAACAATTTCAACTTCCCCGCAAACTTAGATCCATCTAAAGTTATTGTGTTTGTGTATAATATCATGTTTGATTATATCGTGTATTTGGCAAACAAAAAATTAAGATTTGTGGTAGCCCAGAAAATTGGAATTGATTTATTCACAATCTTTATCATTTAAGCAAACTTCAATAAAGTGCAACATTAGGATACCATGTGTCGCGAGTGACGTAGACAACACGAATACTGTATAATATTTATCCTCGCCGGGAATCAAACCTGGCTCCTGTTGCATCGCAGGCAGGGCTACTACCAACCAGGCTAGGTGATCGTCGAATATAAAATGACACACCTATTATTCAACGGTTCATCTTTCTCTTTTGCAATACCTGTTCATGCGAATAATTGTGCATAATGAATAATGAATATGTCGTGAACTATAACCCTGTATCAACTCTGAGATACATATCAGCGTCGATGCTATCTGCACGCTCATTACCTTCGCAAAGGACTGATGTGGTCAAGAAACTGATATCGTGTGAAGATTCGTGCCATTCTATTGTACCATTTTTTCAGACTAGCCTATTCAGTTGCTATTAAAAGTACATTTTCTCCATACGAGTTTTGATTGACGTAACAACACTGCGAATTCCACTATTGTTCGCGCTTGACAGTGACAAGGAAGGGTTAAGCCCTCAGGTTACTTGTATCACCATAACAATATTTTCTAAAGCCACGTCGTTTACCTAATGTTTTGTAGTCGTGTAAGTCTACAATTATTGTAATTTCATCTTGTTAGGAGCATAAATATGATCCGATTATAACTGCTTTATAGGTTTTATTAATATCAATTATCATTCGCGTTCAAGAGAATTTTAAAGGGAGGAATGTTTTGTGAAATTTTGAGATGTTTAAACTAGTTGAGTACCGTATTTGTTTACATACAACTCAGTAATCAGTAACTGTACAAAAATTGACATCATAATTACGTTTTCCCATGAACTTGTCCACATAAACCGTCGTAACAACGCTCATTTCCAAAACCGGTTCGACAACACGGAAGTCGAATCCCACGACGATTATTCCAGTTTTCTTGTAAAATTTAACGTCAAAAGCATCTCGCTGTTGCTCTGCATCTTAGCTAAACATCTGTCGACTCGGTACCAATTATTTGTCGGCGGCTTTGTCAATTCTTTTGAAAACTGGTCCACTTCCACTACGGGGAGGTTTTGCTTCATTTGCGTCAGACTTATTGTTCGTCCTTTATGTGATTGGTGTCTGTCAAAAGTCTTTTGCGTAACTCGGTTCATCAAGTACAAAGGTGTTTATAGACTTCCATATTTCTATACTTTTGTTATGTATTTTAGTGTTAACTATATTACCGTATTGGGTATGTACTTAAGTCACTTTAAATACATTTACATCGTGAACTGTACAACTTACTGTAACATTACCCATGTTCACGATATGTACTTTGTATAGGAACCGATACTTTGACTTAATTGCATAGATCGAGGTCACGGTCAAGTTATGGCTTTATTAGAGTTAGATAAGTCTGTTAAGTTAATTACTTACTAAGTTAATTACACAAAATTTATTTTCGCTTTTTAAATGCTGTTTGTTAATGGCAATACTCCTTATTTAATGATATTTATATTTACCATCAGATATCAATTACTCATGCAAATTAATAACCGTCTATTAAGTACGATTAGATATTCCGTTATGAATTAGATAGCGACTTACAAAACACTTATCTCAAGGTGAATTATGGAAGTGACAGTTTTTTATACTAGTCTAAGATCCGAATCTAAGTCGACATTCACCGGGTTGATAATAGAATCAAACTTATTTTATAATAAATTTCGTATCTTAGAAAATATATTAAAAACGGGTTGACAACAAAAATCCTGGACAGAATATTTTTTTTTTTTTTTTTAAATAATTTTTCAAAAATATTGCATGATGAAGATAATAATAAAATTTTATACTGGACTTAAAGTATAGAACATATAGAATGTGCAGATTATTATCAAATCGAGTGAAAAGTAACTAGTATTGACATACCTGTTTATACCTGTCTACCCAGTAGTTCGTCCAGGTAAATAATAGTCAACCCTACGTCTGCACATTCTATATGTTCTATACTTTAAGTCCAGTATAAAATTTTATTATTATCTTCATCATAAGTACAACATTTTATGAAAATCATTTTTTTAAAAATAATTAAAAATATTCTGTCCAGGATTTTTGTTGTCAACCCATTTTTAATATATTATCTAATATACGAAATTTATTATAAAATAAGTTTGATTCTATTATCAACCCGGTGAATGTCGATATAGATTCGGATCTTCTACTATACCAATTTCGATGTATCCTTCAATGATAGCAGTGTTCCGTGACCAGCTATTGAACCCAAATTACATTACGGTGCGGTGGTAATCGTACTGTTGTGATTTACGGTCTAATGATAATTCGAATATGTGATACGGGCCATAAATTTGCCTAACGCCTTTGATCCAATGCGTTATGTGATTTGTAGCGCATGAGCCTATTATGTGGAAGCGTTCGAGCGGTATCCTGCTATTCGTGATTCCTGATTCCTGACCGTGGTTATACATTATGATTTATATCCGTTCTTATAGAGTTCTATGATTATGATTAGTGCTATTGTCTAGCGCAGTATAATTGTTATTTAGGTACCTACCTGTTTTGGTGTCTTTGTAAAATAATTAAAAATGCGGTTTTTGAGAATCAAAACGAAAATTATATGTGTTGTGGGTAAAATGAATAGCAAATTGGCACCCAAAAACAGATACTTGAACTTATGTAATATTATAAGGAACCAGGAACAGGTAACATCATGTTTTAATGTAACAAAGACATTATCCACAACTACTCGATATAATTGGAAAATATTCGAGAAAAACGATTAGTAACTATTTTTAACATCATAATATGTAAGTACTTATACATAATATATTACACTGTATTCTAACCATTTCGAAAGTGAGGAATTTAAGCAAAAGTTTAAGAAAGCTGTTACTTATTGTTTCATAAAGATCAATGAACATTTGGATTGTTATTCGTCTTTACTTATCATTCTGCAAAAATTTTCCTATGTTTATAAATGTCTTAAATACGTTAGTCAAACTGGTTTACTCCAGCCTATATTTACTCCGAGTGTAAATTTTGTAGATAGTTTTAAAGAAGGTTTCCCTACCTAATCTTTGTTTAAATAAAATTTTAGAATAATAATTTAAAAATTTAATTCAATTCAAGAATAGATCTTATTTCAGTACAGTGGAGTAATATATTCGAGTACACCCTTCGTATCTTGGGTGTCACCCTTTGCGAAAATCGCCCAATACTGGGGCCGTATATTCGCAACTTTATCTTCAACCCCTCGAGTGCTTGCGAGAATTACATAAAAAATAGACCACACAAGGGTTGGTTTTTTGGTACGTTAATAATTCCTTCTGAATTTCTGATAAAGTTCCCAAACCTTACCAAATTGGTTTTAGAAAAATGTGTTTTTTGCCGTATTTGGGTGATATACTTCATTTCTTACTTTATTATTTGTTATAAATAAAGTTTTGTCAGCAATTTCGTTGCATTGGGATTACTATTATATTTGCAAACCTGCTTTTTATATCTTATTTCTTGATCTTATAATCATTTTAAAATAAGCTTGTTAAAGAAATAAGTTCCAAAACCATGTCATTTTGACAGTAGGTAGGTATCATCATCACACCATAATAGATTTACTCAGTATCACTTGTATTTGGGAAAGTTTAAACGATGGTTGATAAACCTTAAAAATCTTTAGACACGACATAAAATAATAGGCTCTTGTTATTTTGAAAAACAAAAACAATCCAGGAGCGACGGAGATCGTTACTATCAAGTGACCCGTCTGTATGTTTGCCTGTTTAGAGCATAAAAAACAATAGATGAAACTCTGCAATGTTAACCCTTTCACACGAGTAGCAGATCTCCTGTTTTTGTCCTCGAGTGTCGAATCACAAAGGATGCGTCCGTTTCAATTAGCTCAGTTTGCGACTTGAATCGTTGATGTCCTCTGACGTTTTGTTTATTCTACCTTTTGTTCCTTCGTCGGCCTTATCAAAAAGCATTAGGGATTATAGTCCCCTAAACTACCTTTCGCCTTCCGCGTTCGTAGGGTTGAAATATTTGAATTCATTACCGCAATCCACTTAGTAACGCATCAACTGTTAGGTACATTTATCTCCGCCATTATGTGCTTTACTACATCGTCTTAAAACCCATATTCGGATGTATTATGATCAGTCGTTTTGTAATTTGTTCCAGGATTAGCTTTTAAATACGTTTTAATTGGTCCCCTACTGAGCATTTCTACCATTTCTTGCTTGTGGTATTATAATCACCCTTGAGTGTTTGCGGATGTTACGCTTATTAGGCTGATTGATGTGTCATTTTAGTTACGGATTATCAAGTTTGAATTTGAATAAATATTGAAGTAGGAATGTTAACCGTTGTAAAAATTCTTCTACAAAATCTGTTTCACGTTACAAAAAGCATAATAATCTTTTATTTCCATCGACATGTATTGTATATCAGTAAACAATTTATCTATGGCCCTGATCAATTAATATTAATATATCAACATTACTGCACATTTTTCGCTTTCAATTCGGCACTTTTTGTACCCATAACAGAAATACCGTCGCCCTAACATCAGAACCAATGATGTGAACATCATTAATCTGAATCTCACAACTCACACTGAATATGACGTGAAACGACGTAAATGGTTCAAAAGTTTCTTACGCATCAGTTTAGCCGCTTGTTCAACCCAGACCGAGTAACCGAAGGAAGTATCATCGCAACCCATAACTATCTTGTTGGGTTAGGAATCCCTATCGAATCGACTGATAACTAATATTATTTATAATATAACATTCTGTTTTCTAGGACTGTAGGTTATAGTGACCCTACCTGCAAAGGGCTGTGCAATTCCCGGCTGTAGCATGTGGAAAATCAATTTCTATTACTAATTGTTATTATAACCTTATGAATATTTATATTAAATTAACCCTCTAACTTGAATTCACCCGTTGGCGTATCGTGGCTGGCTGGACTAATTTACGTGTCATAGTAAGATATGCAAAAGAGGAAGTCTGAAAATAGCACCAATAACAGAGAAATTGAAAGGGGGCCGAATGTCGTGGTATGGGCACGTGATGGGGCGAGAGGAAACACATGTGACAAGAAGAATGATGGATATGAATGTGATTGGACGAAGAGGAAGAAAAACCAAAGAAAAGATGGATGGATTGTGTGAAAGATGATATGAAAGATAAAGGAGTGAGCGTGGAAGTGACGGCTAAGAGGGAAGAATGGAAGAGAAAAACATATTGTGCCGACCCCAAATGAAATTGGGAAATGGGCAGGAGGATGATGAGTAGGTAAGATATGCAAAATCTTCGATGAGTGAATCTACAAT
Source organism: Hesperia comma (assembly GCA_905404135.1). Classification (NCBI taxonomy): domain Eukaryota; kingdom Metazoa; phylum Arthropoda; class Insecta; order Lepidoptera; family Hesperiidae; genus Hesperia; species Hesperia comma. Next base: position 2,922,364 of record FR990021.1, on the reverse strand, counting down.
AATTTCCCACAGTTATTCAACTCTCTTAAGGTAGCTTATAGCATGTCTTTTACTAATTAATGGTCGTTCCAGTTGTCTTGTCGTAAACGTTCTTTACTCGTTGGTGGTGGAGCATGGGGCTACTGTTCGTAATGATGGTGGTAGATTTCAGTATGTGGCATCACAATTTTTTTCTTGGCCTTTCTGCTTGATGTTCCCAGACTTTTGTAAGGATTCGCATCTTTATAAATACACTCCTTAATTGAATCCGTTTTTGGATCGAAATGTACTCTTTAAAGTTAGCTCCATAAATATTTACTTTTCTTTATGATAAAAGTATCGTGAATTATGAAAACTGATATGCTGTAGATTTAATTTAATTGAGTTATAATTCTCTCTAGCCAAGTGTGTTGTGTTTAAACTAGGACCGTGCTGTCTCTCTGGGGCACCACTTGATGGTAACGGCCCTTTGTATTGGACATTATGATGTTGGTACAGTTTATAGTCAAGAACATTAATACAAAACCTGGGTATGTCTATATTATGTTTGAATGTTTCCTAATTTCGGTTAAAGTGTATTGTCGCGTGTACAGTCGTGTGACGTGTCATTAAGTGCTATCTGATCTATAAAACGTAATATCCGATGTACGTAAAAATAGGCACGTGTTACCGACTTACCGTGTCCAGATTATGGGGGTGTGACGGAATAATGTCGATTGGGGGCTTCGGAGACCCTTGTCCACGGTAGCAGCGACAGGGGTAACGACCCCACAGTTAAAGTTACTGCTACGTCGTCACGGAGCTTAACTTTGTGTTTATTTTGGAAAAAAATCGACATTAGATATGCCAACAAACTTGGTAATGGAATCTTAAAAGCTTAATGCATCATATTATTGTATGTCAATCTGTTTAAGCAACACGAACAAAGACACAAGCCATTGAAGAGATTTAGATGATATTTGGCATTTTTATGTGCCCAATAAATGAAAAAAAATATGTTATAAACAAGTAGAAATATTTTGGATGATTGCATCTATGGACGTAGGGAATACTCAAGCGGGGGCGGTTGTATTAAATAAAAATCCGATTGTGGATTGATGAATGTGCATCTGACAGTTCAAATTCTCATAAGCGTCCACAAATGGCATCAGTACCGCACCGAGGCCATCCATCACATCAATAATTGAACGCGTTGCTGTAATGTAGTCATTACATGACGTGAGGGGCCGAGGGGATATGCCCTCATATTGTATACAACTTGATTGCCTCCTCACACTCAGGAAATTTTGAGCAACCCTCCTGTATTCTCGACAGGAAAAATCCAAGTGGCTTTATTAAACTAACAGGATTTGGTTCGTTAGGAGAATAAACTTTACGTAATGACATTAGCTTGGAAAAGTTTTACTGGTGTTATTGGAGGAATTTAAGGTTTGGTTACGAAGGTTTATGGTGCCTTTCCACCAGAGATAATCTAAGCAACGTTGCTACAGATGCGTTTGACATCCACCAATTACATTCATTCAAATTGTAAACTTGGCTGTGAAATTGGGACAAATAAATTATTGAAAAGTTCCACTATTTTAGTGAGACCACATTTGGCAACTCTATTTCTGTGTAGGTATGAGGTAGGTACCCCGGTAGTACCTACTAGTCGGATGCTTCAATATGCAACAATTGCAAATACACTTCGCGACCGCACTGACAATCGATCATGATTGAATGATTGATTTTTACTTTAGCCGCGCGCTGCCTACATGGCGTTACACGGAAATGACGTATGCCCCCCTCAACTCCTTGATTGGCATCCGTTAATGGAGTTCTTGATTCTGACATTTTGGTCTTACAACCAATACGATTACCAGGGCCTCAGAGTGCTGATTTATAAATGTTTCAATTGCCTCGGATCGGAATAATTTGACTCATTTCAAAAATGTCAATGTTTCCGAAATACAAATAAAAGTATTATAGAAGGTTAGAAGATAGATAAATACATGGATAAACTTAGGCCTTATCCAACACGAATAAAAACTTTAATCCTGTGGAGTGAAAAATAACTTCATTTGCTGTAAGTTGTAAATAACAATTTTCTATCCAATCTACTTCGGTACGAATTCAACCACCTTCACGAACTGTCTTGAATTTCTGCGTCGTCGCGTCGCTGTAATATAGCAGCAGTTATTGCTGTTGAAGTAATAACTAGTTGGTAGATCAGTTAAGGTCACGGTACGTGGCGGTGCATTTCGTAACTGACGTCCACCAAGTACTCAGCGTGACAGTTTTCCCGCTTCAATGCTTCCTGCAAAATTATTAATGTTTGGCCCATGATATAAGCGGCATGATGCCTTGCGAGATTGAAAATAATTCTTAATCGAAACTCGGAACTTTCTAGAGCAAGTTTTCTGACCATCTAAGCTACATTATCGTCAACATAACATAACCTTACGTACTTCGAATACTTACATTTAAACAATTGTCCATCTTTTGTTATAAATACACAGCAATACAAACCGCAATTAATCGATTGCACTACGCTATTCGATTGGTATTAATCAGTCATAAAAATTATAAAAATATGGTGATATACTATAATGTCTATAAGGCACAGAAATAATTGTATAACGTAAACAAAATAGCGCTTATTCCTGTGCCTTAAACCGAAGGTTGTTGGCTCTCTAAGGCCAGATGTCATAAACTATTACGTGGCGCTAATGAAATGCACCCTCTACCTCCACCCCTAATTTAATTTGTAATTGATTTTAATAACGTTTTAGATTACCAAACATGCTTTATTCGTTACCGAACACGCTTTTTATTATAATTGCTATCAAATTTAAAAAATCAAACGTAATTGCATGTTCTTTTCCTATATTTATTGTAATGAAAATAAACACTTTACGGCGTTAAGATATTGTTTGCAATACAAAATATGTTTTAATATATCTCCACCTCCACAGTGTCATGGCTTTAGCAGACGCTGGTCCTAATTGCACGACATGGTATTACAGTTTACAGAGAAAGTGCTCTTCCCAGTAATTGGTATTCGCAACTGGTGCAGGAAAGTGTAGTGTTTACGTAATTATAAGCCATTTTGCTACAAGGTGTATTTTGTTTCAAATTATAGGTTTTGTTCAAGTAAACGTTACTGGGTATAGCGCAAGTCGCACTGATTCCTATAACTTATTGTGCAAGTAGCCAGTAAATAGGCAGAACATCTAAGAATAGGATCTAAGGACCTAATTGGTTTTTCGTAATGCCAAAGACTTTGACGCGATGAAAAAGGAAAACTGGGTAAGCAGGAGCATTGCAACAAAAACACGATAAAACATGTATAAAAATGTATTTACATATATCAAAGTTAGCTCTAGAGCCAACTACCACTTACTAAACTCTACTTCCATCATTTAAACGGGTACTCCTGATCTCGAGTAACATTCTCGCCGTGACCATGATCCATGCAACTGGGACTAAAGGTAGCCATTGACGATACGTCTATTTGCAATGCTTCTAAATGGAATATTTCCATATGGAAGTACCTCCATACTATTAGAAGCATTCCAAATGGACGTATCGTCAACAGCTTACAAATTTCAAAGATTTCCTTATGGAGGTACTTCCTACTTACTTACTTCAATAGCTACCTTTAGTATTAGTAAAACAATTCAAAATCGTGAGTATCCGTTTGCATTTAAAACGTTTAATACCTGCAATAAGTTTAAAATCTACTATCATCTTCCTTCTCGACGAAAGGTGGTAGTAGGTAAAGAATCATGTAGCTAGAAGTAGGTTAAAACTAGGTAGTTTACTTTAGCTCCAATCCAACTACGAACAGGGAAGTTTGGCTTGAACCCAAGAGCCCATTACTCCCTACTGCAAAGCCCCTCTCTAAGATAGCCGCTTGCAGTGACTAGTCTCTAGAATAGTGGCAGTAGTGACTTTAGTGTTGCTAATGTCCATGGGCCATTATAATCACTTATCATCAAGTGGGTTGTCTTCACGATTATCGATTGATTACAAAAGACACGGAAGATCGATATGCAATTAGCATGAATATTAGAACGGTAATGTGGAGAAATCGTAATTTAGTTGATTCTCATTTCATGCAAAATGATCATTAGAAATTCATTTGTTCACGATTAATTGTATCACTTTCAATTAAAGATAATGTAACTGCTTTCAATCCCAATATTTGATAGCGTTGCTTGATTGGGAGTGGTTTGCTTGTTGGTAGTACTAGGTTCGATTGCCGACCGGAGTATGTAGATGTTTGTCCACTCGGACCACAGGGAATCCAAGTGCTGGGGATTTAGTTCGTGTAATTTCTTATGAAGTTAGATTGTTATTATTCGGATTCCGTATCCAAAAGGGTATCATAATGCACAGGACGACTATATTATTTGAACTATAATGGATCATCACAACTTCACAACCAAATTCATTTTTATAAGAGCAATTGAACCGATAACATTTTAATAAAACTAATCGTAAATTAACGTACGCTTAGTTACATCTAATCCTAACCCTTTGCTCGTGAGAAATCATACGTTAATAAAGGAATGGTATAAATAACAACCGATAAATCGATAGTAGGTACGGCTCGACGATTCCCTACAACCATAAGATCGAGTAACGAGTTCACTGGCTCGTGACTAATGTGGAGAAGACGGGGAATAATGTCGTGGATCAGTCGTCGGTCGGTTTTGGGTCGTAAAGTAGTCGTGCCCGACTATTGTGTCAAGTGCCATGCTTAGGGATATTTATTGGTAGGGGCTTCCGTGTGCATTAGATATGTTTTGAAAATAATTAGGTACCTAGGTACGGAGAGAGATAAATGTTCTCTGGTATTGGGTGGTATTGGGGAATGGGACGGTGTTCTTTTTAACCTATTGCTCGACGCAAGGACGAAATGTGTTTAAAGTCTGTGTATGTAATGATTGTTAGATACTTTTAACGCTCTGGAGACAAAAATGTGGGTCATTGCCAGTCCTATGACTGAAGACGTGACAGTTATAAAAATTCAATGTAGAGACAACCAGATGCCATATTTTCAAAAACAAAAAATGTGAATCGATGAACTATGTTAAGTGTGGTATCATTGAGACAGTGTTTGAAAATCTTATAAAGATATAAGTTAGGTCGTTTTCTTGTCAAGAAATATGATACAAAACTGTCTTGTAATGACGTCAATGCCAAAAATAAAACTACATAGTATAATCGCGAATTAGAATATGGGTCACAACATTAAATTCAAGGCCGTCTCTTACAGAAAGATCTCGTTACAAAGTTATTTTAATTTTTTTTACGTGTATCGAATGTGCCTAATGCTACTTCATACAAGATTGTTATATTTTTGGTTGTTACATTTGGCGGATTATATTATTAATGGAAGATACTGCTTGTAAGAGGAAGTTAGGAGTATAGTAGTTTCTCATAGCTAGTTTGGACTGGACAGCCGGTTAAACTTTTTGGGGGCGATCATCTTAGTCCTCAAGGACAGTTCATCGGTGACTGAATTAAAACCAGACTATTACTTAGAATACTAACTGGGCCAATATTTAACAATAACAGGAATATCGATCACCAACTATTCTAACTACCAGCTGCAACAAACTAATGTTCAAAAACCAGAATATTAGTAAAAGTGTACTTGACCTCTCACTTGATCTGATAGCTTTACTACTCAAATTCGAATTTAAAGACCTGAAAGCATCTCTATAGACGTAGCCAAAAGCGGTTCTGAGCAGATAATAATTACATTGTTGTGTATTGAGAAAATCTTCTCATTCTACTGGACTCACTCATTCATAGCATAGCTTATGAATAAGGAATTCGTTTTGTTCTGGGATAAGGAGTTCTTTCAGGGAATCGTAGAATTTTATTGTACCTATTCTATTTTACTGCATACGAACACACATCAGAGGCGTAATCACATTCATCAATTCAATTGAAGATACTGTTAATTTCTCGTTTAATTAATTTTTTAATGAAATAGTACAGATTTTCTTTCAAAAGCATGTTTATTTATCAAATATTATCAGTATTACAAGTCCTTTTAAACGCGTAAATTTTTCCGCTAGAGGTCTGTGATGCGTCTCCTTTCCTTCTTTCCAATCGGTGGCCCACGCCTTTCTAAACAAAAGTATCTTTCATAAAAGCCAGGTTATTATTAATTATGATAGTACATCTATGTACATTTGTATCTGCGTCATTAGACTTTACACAGACATTTACCAAACAATGCGGTGAATCTAATTCCGTATTTGAGCAGTATTCACGCACGAAACATTAAATACGTAAGTATCATAAATATGTAGATTTTGCCATCGAATTCCTCCCCGAGAATATGGTGATTCCTGTAAATTATTTATGTCATCGAGGTATTGATTCATATAATTAAACGAAGAATGATTTACGGCCAAAACCGGTGTCGCTTCATTATGGGGAGCTATATGAAAATAATCAACGTAATTATAAATTTATAAGTTCTGCATCTTCATTGTGATGTGCACGAAGCCATAAGACACCGGGTTCATAAAAAAATGTAAAGGAGTTCCTTAGGCCCGGTTAATATAAGGCAGAAGCAAAACTATTTTCGGTGTAAGTTATTTATACTTATTTATACTCATGGTTTCAAGAACCACTTAGCAATGGATTTACAGTTTTTCAGTAACGCCTCTGCACATCTATAAAATGGTATTTTATACGAACTGAATCAATATTACATGACACATTTCTACAGTCATCGGTGGTGGGAGCCGTTACTCATCCTCAAAAATTTCGATACTTCGAGAAATCTGCATGTTATAAATAATCTCCCACATTTCTCATGTGGGTAGTAAATGTTAAGAATTTCATCAATGATAATGGTAGTAAGAACTTACGTGTGCCGTAAACGCGATGGAACTGCGTTTATCAAAATGTTATATATGGACAATTAAAATAAATTTATAAAAGTCCAATGGACTAAAATTACAGGTACGTCCATAGAAATTTCATTAATTTTATTTATTGCGGTGTTAACAACATCGCACAAGCGTTTTGAACTAATAAAACGTCCATCGGATAGACATATCCCATTATATTCTTACAGATTTAGTGTTCAGAATGTGCCACTTAAAATTTATAGTTTCTTCCATCTATTTATTTGTCCCTTTATTTTCGACTCGTAAAATCTTTCATTGAGTCCATTTCAGACTCTCGTGTCGTAAAATCTGCTCTCCTTTGTGCGCCCTGATCTGACCACATTTTTATTTGAGCTTGATGGATGTATAAACACTTTTGGAGTTCCCGGGCGCCCTGTATTTTACATTCGTTTTACGATCGCAAACTTGACTATAAGTTGAATACGTTTAGCGGGATGGCTATAAATTACACTTTATTTGTTGCAGGTAATTTCGCTGATGCTGTGCTTGTCCTGGCAGTTACAGGAGGTTTGACAGTGGAAGTAATATCTGTTCCTCCCATTTATACTTTACTCATATCACGTTGAAATCTTAAGCCTGACTGAATGTTATATTGAATGTCCCCTATTAACTTATAATCATAAGTAATAAGTAGTTTATAATTTAATAAGGTAAATTACAATGCTATGGCGAGCGCCATAAACGAATCTATTGAAATCTACATAATTCGCTAAACTTTTAAATATCCCTTTCAAATCCACTTAAGGAAATATGGAACATTGATGATTTTATCGTCGTCATTACACAATTAGAAGGTTATTTTTCTTCCTTTATAGCCCGACATTGACTTCAACCTACGCGGTGTTCCACAAGGCTGTATTTTAGGACCAGTATTGTTTAATATGTTTTATCCCTTTCACGTTCTATTTTAACAATGAACTAGAATGAGACGACCGTAATAAAATGTAATTTGTCTGAGTGTGTTGGCGGACTGGGCGGGCAGGTGCGTGGGGAACTGGTCAAGCGCTCGGGTTTGTTTCCTATCTTGATATAGTCAAGCTCTAGAGAAAGTGATTTTATTACGTAACTATTAAATAACTCAATAAATTGAAGGTCCTTTAAATATAATGGTATGACGTTGTAAATATTTATGTGAACGTAATATTATGTTCACATTAATACAACTCACTAAAGTAAACATGGAATAGCTTTGGGGATTAAATAGTCTCTTTATAGTCAAATACTAAAATGAAATTATTTAATTTCCTAGATAAGGCAGTCAGTGTTGATGTGGAAGTGACGGCTAATAGGGAAAAATGAAAGAGAAGAACATATTGCACCGACCCCAAATAAAATTGGGAACTTGGCAGGTTGCTGACATTTATTAGCTTAATGTTTAAAACATTAAACGTTAATTTTAGTCAAGTAGGTACTGTAGTAACAAATAAATATTGTAAACTGCAGAAATACAGATTTCTTTGAGACGTCCAAGTGAAGCACATAAATTATGAATACACACAAAACAGGCACTATTCTTATCAGGCTGTCGGTTGTCGTAAAAATATATTTATCTCGATGACAAATGTTGGACGAGGCTTGTTAAGGCACAATAACCGGTTCGAATCCCGGTTACTATAGTCGGAGGCGAGGACATGCTCTGAAAATAGTAACGACTATTATACGTCTGTGGGTTTGTTTATTTTTTTTAATATCTTTGATATAGTTGACGTAGAAAATGATGAACAGGTATTAATTACGACGTTGTTAATTAAGATGTTACGCACAATATAAGGCACAAGATTTTGCTATTTCCATTTCAAAACATTTCAATATTCCATCTAAGAAAAACTGAAGTGAAGTAGAAATCTTAAGTCTGCACCTACTTATTAATTAGAGGATTTTAACAGCTAATTATTTGAGCTCGTTTTCAACATTCGAAGTAAAACGAGGGGTGACGTGTTTGTCTGTCTCTACTTGATATCATAGCGCACGTATGGATTGACTGATTAGACGGTTTCTTTGTCTGGAAGCTTTCGTAATTGAGATTGTTCTGAGCAGACTATATCCGTGAATATCACTTCAATATTCACTCTTAATAATCATACGCTCATTCGAGGATTTTCTTACTCGAAGATTATAATATTATTATATTCTAATATACATTTTATGTACAGACACAAGAAAGTTAAGATTACCCAGTGCTATCAGGATGTATCATGGCGACCATAATTGAATTGTAAGAACTGGTTCCTGAGGGACATAACCCGAGTTCGTAATACCACAGTATACGCTTGTGAGTGTGTCGCCAGCTGGTTATATTATAGCACGCTTGATGGGCAGCTAGTGTCAGTGAAGCCAGCATCGAGTATCCTTCCTGTCCTTATGTCACTGGATCCTTGTACCTCATTAATTTTATAGGTTTCGTTTATACAAAACTGTTTGCTAAACGTGACTATTGGTTGATTGCATAAAATTTTAGTTCGAAGGTCTTTAAAGATCTTTTGTCTAATAGATGCAGGATGACAGGGATTTAGATGACGAATAGATTTTGAAATACGTAGACCTACCTGATTATTATTCGAAGTATAAAACGTTCAGTATTTTTTATCACGCTAAGTACGTAATAGAAATCGTTCAGCACAATTTTCATCAGCATTATTTCCAATTTCATCAAGTGTCGATGATGCAATGCGATGACAACAATGACCGGATACTACGCTCAGAAGTGGCTCTTGACGAGGGACTTCCTTAACAGTTATCAGCAGAGAGATTAAATTTATTATTTTGCAATAATTTTAATTTAAGTTTTTTAAACTGTTCGTTTATTTCGTTTTTATTTTAAATCTTACCGTGAAACTACTATAAACTCTTATAATAAATAACGGTTATTTGATGACAAGGGTTCCAATTATCAGTTTTTCTATCCAGTTTCATATTTCGTCGGCATATCTACTTACAGAAAATTAGCGTTCGTGACAGCAGTTAGTTGTTTTAACTGGTTGCGTTCAAGGGGCCTTTTGGGTGAAGGCTTTGAGTAAGAACTACTTTGCTAAAAGCTAAGAGTGCGTTGGCCTCTGGAGTTTGTAAGGTTACCGCACCATCTATCGAGGAGCAATCGTCTGCATCGCTAATCGTACAGTTCAGATGCTGACCGGAAGTGTCTTGTCAATGTAGGTAATGCCTTTATCACTCGAGGTCATGGTTTAAGTTCAGCTTCTACTCCAAAAGGGTTGTGAGCGAGTAATAACTAATAAAGGAATGAAACGGAGTGCTAGTAAATGGGTAGTTTTTGATCATTTTCCTAATTCATTTCCCTTTAGCGAGAAATCAGTGAGCTCATTTTGGTTCTTTGCTCGATCAGTCTTTTCCGCTAGATTTATTGTAGATTGGTAGAAATGTTGTAGAGTGTAAGTAGTTTAGGAACATCTGATATTAAAATGTTGTTCGTATCAACCCACCCCACTTGCGTTGATAGCCCGGCTTAAAGATTAGATTTTTGTTTTCAAAAGGAATCTGTGGAGTTGGAGAGAGAAATGACAAGCTATGACCATATTTAAAGTTGCGCGGAGGTGATAAATACCCATCTGCTAATTTCACCACGAGGAACACAACATGCAGTAACTATCATCGTTTGTTACTTAAGAAACCTTTCACAATAATGAATACCTAAGTCAACATTACGGTAATAACTCCCTATCCTGATTATGTAATAACAAGAAACATGACTATTATAAATAACTTTATCGTGTTAGTAAACTTGTGGAAAACACTTCAACATAATGCAACGCCATATTCAGAATGATACCTAATAAATAAACTGTTAATACTACGTACATAATGCTCCACAATCGCGTGTTGCTTCTATTTATAGAACACTTGATTCATTTCCTGGGATGCTTGATCGGCTAGATTCAGAAATGCACTTGCGACTATGTAGTGTGAATTTAATGGTTTTGATTAATAACGTTTTAGTAGCTTTGTTTAAATATTTAAATGAATTGATTTTTCACGCCTTTTTTAACACCCTTTTATAGGCTTGACTTGTAACTCATAAGTATGTAACGGAAACTTTTATCCTCATTTTCACCAACTCCAAGAAGTGTGATTAATTTGAAAAGTTGCACAGAGGTCGAGGTTTATGGCATACATAGCCTAACAGCACGCTCAGAATTGCCTTCAGAGAAGTGAACTCCTTAACGGTTTACTGTAGTGTGACTACGTTTAAGTATTGTTTCGCATTTATACACCAGTTAGTTTTATGCAAGAATGTGTTTATTTTTTCAAACTATTACTTTATTATATTCACTTCCAACTGATAGTAAGAGTTTAGCGTCATACTATACGGGCCAAAAGAGAAGAATATAAAAAGAATATTATTTTTTAAAGTCCTTAAGTAAGTGTCTTGAGTGTGTGGTTAAGTATCTTGAGTTAATGTGGGCGATAATGAACTGCGGACCGAACTACTCAAACCAGTATCTGACATTGTAATTAGGAATTAACAAGTAGCTAACGATAGGCGTAACTACCGAGTGTTGTTTACGCCGCAGATAAATACCCGACCATTTTAATTACTCTACTTAATTTAGCCTACATCTATTTGAAAACCATTTAAGAAATTATAAAGAAGTGGTAGTAGTCGTTGTAAAGGGGTATTTTAGATGAAACCAATAACTTTCGTATTTTAAAAAGTTACATAGAAGCTGAAATAATCTCACACGCTCGTAACTATTTTGATAAATTCCGCGTATTCGTTGGTATTGCAACAGGACTGCAGAAATATGTAAGTAACTAAATTCGTAGCAAGCACAAACACAGCAATAAAGGCAGACGGAAGCCATAGTAAGCTATATGAGGAACAATGAGATGTAAGTCTCGACAAACTTAAGTCATAATGACGTCATCTGCAAATGGGACTCACGTGGAAACTGCTCCGCCGGTACTTGATGTTACCAGTTTGAAGATCTGAAGGCTGCGTGCATATAGACGGGACTTTACATTTTTATTTAATTAAAATTGTAATAGAGTAACTGGATGCAATAATATCAGTATGATTATATGTATTGACTAGCTTTCCGCCCGCGGCTCCGCCCGCGTGGAATTTTGTTAGGTATATAGCGTATTTTTACTGAACTCGACAGTGCTTTTCTTTAGACTTATTTTAGAAAAAAAGATTTTTCAGGCTGAAATCTTATTACAACTTCAATTTAATATCGAACAAAATCGCCCATGTAGTTTAATATTTGCTGCTTTCCCTTCATAAGAAAGTCCAACTCGCTCTTGGCTTGGAAGTTATTTTTCAGGAATTTGCATTTTACGATCCCGTGGAAATGTCCTAAGTAAATTTCCCGTCTCGTATAAATATTTGGAGTACTAAATCTCTATTTAATTTTACACCTACCTATATATTTTTAAGGTGATATTGAAAAAATACTGAAGCACATTTTTTAATTTTAACAAAGAGATTGGACATTCATTTTCAAGTCCCCTTGGAAACTAACGAAAAAAACACAAATTTTCACCCCGTATTTTTAGGGGTTGGAGGATTAATTCGAAAAAACACTTGATTTTTTATTTACAACAAAGAGTACTTACCTACCTATTTTCAGCTTTCTATCTTGAAAATTTTATTAAGTCCCATACAATCTTTCACCCCCCTTTTAAAGGGGTTGAGGGTTAATTATCAAAAAAATCTGATACACGTATTCATTAATTTGAAGTAAGCAACCAAAATTCAAATTTCCAAGTCACTAACTTCAATGTTGTAGAATTTTCATATAATAGTTTTCACCCCTTTCATCCCCTTCGGAGTGGAATTTCCAAAAATCCTCTCTTGGTCCCCTACACTCCCCAAGGAACATACAATACATGGCAAATTTCATGTTTCTAACTTAGAAAATGACGGACTTCCATACAAACTTTCAACCCCTATTTTACCCCCTTAGGGGTAGAATTTCCAGAAACGCTTAAATACGTATCTATTAATTTTTAATCAGTTTTTCAGGAATTTGCATTTTACGATCCCGTGGAAATGTCCTAAGTAAATTTCCCGTCTCGTATAAATATTTGGAGTACTAAATCTCTATTTAATTTTACACCTACCTATATATTTTTAAGGTGATATTGAAAAAATACTGAAGCACATTTTTTAATTTTAACAAAGAGACTGGACATTCATTTTCAAGTCCCCTTGGAAACTAACGAAAAAACCACAAATTTTCACCCCGTATTTTTAGGGGTTGGAGGGTTAATTCGAAAAAACACTTGATTTTTTATTTACAACAAAGAGTACTTACCTACCTATTTTCAGCTTTCTATCTTGAAAATTTTATTAAGTCCCATACAATCTTTCACCCCCCTTTTAAAGGGGTTGAGGGTTAATTATAAAAAAAAATCTGATACACGTATTCATTAATTTGAAGTAAGCAACCAAAATTCAAATTTCCAAGTCACTAACTTCAATGTTGTAGAATTTTCATATAATAGTTTTCACCCCTTTCATCCCCTTCAGAGTGGAATTTCCAAAAATCCTCTCTTGGTCCCCTACACTCCCCAAGGAACATACAATACATGGCAAATTTCATGTTTCTAACTTAGAAAATGACGGACTTCCATACAAACTTTCAACCCCTATTTTACCCCCTTAGGGGTAGAATTTCCAGAAACGCTTAAATACGTATCTATTAATTTTTAATCAGTTTTTCAGGAATTCGCATTTTACGATCCCGTGGAAATGTCCTAAGTAAATTTCCCGTCTCGTATAAATATTTGGAGTACTAAATCTCTATTTAATTTTACACCTACCTATATATTTTTAAGGTGATATTGAAAAAATACTGAAGCACATTTTTTAATTTTAACAAAGAGACTGGACATTCATTTTCAAGTCCCTAACTTGGAAACTAACGAAAAAAACACAAATTTTCACCCCGTATTTTTAGGGGTTGGAGGGTTAATTCGAAAAAACACTTGATTTTTTATTTACAACAAAGAGTATTTACCTATTTTCAGCTTTCTATCTTGAAAATTTTATTAAGTCCCATACAATCTTTCACCCCCCTTTTAAAGGGGTTGAGGGTTGATTATCAAAAAAATCTGATACACGTATTCATTAATTTGAAGTAAGCAACCAAAATTCAAATTTCCAAGTCACTAACTTCAATGTTGTAGAATTTTCATATAATAGTTTTCACCCCTTTCATCCCCTTCGGAGTGGAATTTCCAAAAATCCTCTCTTGGTCCCCTACACTCCCCAAGGAACATACAATACATGGCAAATTTCATGTTCCTAACTTAGAAAATGACGGACTTCCATACAAACTTTCAACCCCTATTTTACCCCCTTAGGGGTAGAATTTCCAGAAACGCTTAAATACGTATCTATTAATTTTTAATCAGTAGCCCAAAAATAAAGTTTCATGTTTCTAACTTAAAAAATGACAGTCTTCCATACAAACTTTCAACCCCTATTTCACCCCTTTAGAGGTTGAATTTCATAAAATCCCGTCTTAGTGAGCACTTACATCCTTAAAAGAACCCGCATGCAAAATTTCACACTCCTAGCACTTGTAGTTTCTGAGATTTCGTGATGAGTCAGTGAGTCAGTGACCTTTCGCTTTTATATATATAGATTGACGTTAAATAATTCCTCTACAATAAATGTATATTTCCAGACTTTTGTATATGATAAGTATGAAAAATGCACCGTAATTAAATAAGTGAAAATAGAATAAAAATAACAAACTCTTCGTTTTACGTTTTTTTATAGAGTACGGTAAAGCAAAATTGATGTTTGTGATTTCTTATATGTACTTATGTAAGGTTCCATTGTAAGTTTTACCACAGATTAGAAAATAGGTTTTACTTCAAAGAAAAAGAAAGTCAACACATTAAGACCACTCACGGTACTTCTGTTAATGTGGTTTTCACCAAGGATAAAATATATTGGAAAATTGAAATGCTAATGTGCATATTGCCCTAAGAAGTCTGCGGAGGATCAAAGGGTCACGTTATACTGGCCAGAGAAATAAAATGGAAACTACAATATCGTGCTCGACGCTGCGATGCAACGATAAGAATTTGCACGACTGTCGTAGGGATTAGCGCGGAAACGGCGCTCGCGGTTCGTAATTTTCTGCGCCTTCTATTTCGTTTTTCATCTCCCCTGAGTTATATTAAAGCGGGAAAAATATAGCTTTAGCTTTTATATTATTATTTTTGTGATTCCCGTCAAATTTAATATTTCCGTTTGCGAGATTCAAGAGAATATAATTTGCGCGTAAACAATATAAATAATTCAGACAGCTAGGGAATTGGTTGTCAGGTCCAATTGCAGCATCGATGAATCAACTCTGGAGGTAGTGATAAAGAAACATTTAGGACCAAGCTTACTGATAGATACAAAAAATCCTGTATTAATACAGGTGATTCAGAAGGACTCATGAAAAGAACACCTTGATTTGAATAGTTATGTAAACAGGAGGACTCAAGAGGAAGTATTATAATTTCCAATGTTTATTCCTTTGTTGTACTTAAAGGTTATTAAGTGATGTGACAAAAAAGTGAAATTTTGAAAAGTCAATTACAGAAAATAATAACGATCTTTTAAAAAAATTGTTTTACAAATTCGATTAGGTACATTCTAGGGACGTCGTTTTAAGTAAATAAATTACCTTCCAGTGCCAAGACTTCCTGCTCTTCCTTATAATTGATTTGCTTAAAAAAGTAATTAAAAAGTGAAGTGTAAACGTAGTTAAGAAAATGACACCCATTGTTAGCAATGGTAGCGACTAGAAAGAAGTAACAGAATACAATCGAAGATAAGATACTTAAAATGTCTGACGTTCAGTCAAAAGAAAAATCCAACTAGGAATACATTTATTAGTCAGAAAGATAAAGGAGACGATCTTTAATTAGGGGAGATAATTAGACAAGCAGCAGTGACAAAGATAAAATAAACTTTAACAGACTCAGGTTACAATACTCTAGCATTTTTGAACATTTTTAAACTGTAATTGTTCCTATCTTTGTACCTGAATATTGATAGGCTCGGTGTTTGTTTACATTGATGAATAATGGCTGCCAATGGTGCCATGTTGCTTGCAGGCGGTGTCAATTAATCATTTATCGAAGCGTGTTTATTTAATGTTAGTTAATTGATTCAGGCGTTACTTTGCGGAACTCCATTATTACAGATTAGATGTTAATCTACTTTGCAACAATCCGCGAGCAAACTCGTATGTATGATGGTGCATACCTTCATGCAAGTAGCACCTCCCTCCCTCCCACATAGGAACATGCAACGAACAAAGAATGTATACACCAACATACATACCACCACCAACACGTGTTTCGCCCCAAAACAGGGCATCATCAGGGTAAGTAGACTCTACGACGGTCGGTCACAAAGTGAGGCTCTGGCCCAGCTGACCCACGACCGCTCGGGCCAGAGCCTCACTTTGTGACCGACCGTCGTAGAGTCTACTTACCCTGATGATGCCCTGTTTTGGGGCGAAACACGTGTTGGTGGTGGTATGTATGTTGGTGTATACATTCTTTGTTCGTTGCATGTTCCTATGTGGGAGGGAGGGAGGTGCTACTTGCATGAAGGTATGCACCATCATACATACGAGTTTGCTCGCGGATTGTTGCAAAGTAGATTAACATCTAATCTGTATTTAATGTTACATGAATTTATTTAATTTTAATTGTTTTCACTTCGATAGGTACCTCTTCAATACATACAGTTACAATGTTACAAGCAAGAAGCGTTACATCACATGTACTTTCTTAATGTCTTAAATCTTTTTCAACGCTATATGTATCTCTCATTTTAATCGTTTGTAAAGAGTTTTCTTTTTGTATTGTACCACTTTAGTTGATTAAATAGAAACTGAGAATGTTTTAATAAATGTGACCCAAACTGTTGTGAATAAGAATTTTTGTTAATTCAACAATATTTTTCTTCATACTCGAAAGCATCGAAAATACATTGAAAAAAAAATTAAAATAGGATCAACGCTATAATATCTGACAAAAGTAAAGTACACAATGATCAAAGCTAAAGATTATCAGCGATAGATGAGATTAAAAAGATAAGGAAATAGAAGAAATTTAGTTTAAAAACATGAAACTCTGTCCATAACTTTCCATTGAGGAAACAATTTTAACCCTATCACCAATAATTGCTGAACTGCAATTCGCGACAGCGAAGCGTTGCCAATCTAGATACGTTTCGACATAGTTTCTAATCGCGTAATGCACTTAGCGCACTGAAGTTGCAAATTGCACTGTTGTTTGTAGTCATAAGTCCTTCCGACTTAATATTATGAAAATTTTCATAGTTTCACAACATCATAATTGTCTCTTACAATCAGTGAAACTAAATGTAAAACAAAACAATGCTCCGGCTTTTACAAGATACGAGTAAGTAACATACGAGTATAAAGTCTGTTTTTTTTGTGTACATTGTATGTACACAATAGAATAAATCTATGTTTGTACAATTGTACATACGTTATGTACCTATGTAGGTACGTACCTTTGTTTTATTTAAAATAATTGTTCATTGAACTTGGGTCTGTCAATAATTCAATAATTCTTGCCTCCCCGTTCTACCCTTTTATTTAAAAATTACACCAAATATCCTAGAATACCAAATATCCATGAATGGAAGGCTGAGTCCATTCTAAAATTATACGATCCAAATTCGATAGACAATATTACTTTTATTTTTCAGTTCTTTTGACCAATTCACCCCGATGCCCAGTTACTAAAATAAACCTTCAAAATTCAAAACAAATCTTAGTTTATAAATATTTTCCGTTAATTATAATGTTTGAGTATTCAAACACTTATTGCTAGATTACACATCAAATCATAATGAACATGACGTCAACACGGTAATTAATTTATTACCTGATGACTTTAGCAGTCATGGGCACAGACTTTCGACGTCTAGCAGTGGAAGAGCGATCATGTTTCGTAATATTAATATGTAATTGCTAATCATAGCTTTATTATGAAGGCAGCGATATTCAAATAGTCATGTAATATTTCGAGTTTACCTGTCTATACTCTTCTACTCTTCTAAAAGGCAATTCTCTCGTTTAAAGTATTAGAGTACCAGTCTTTATATTTTTGGAATTTACAAGACGGCTTACCTTTAGTTCTATATTCTTATTAGTCAATAAATTATAAATAAAAAAGTCTCACTATCCATCGAAATAAATGACTTCAATTACATCGGTCACCATATTCTTGCTCTACATTTTTGAACAAATGAAGTTGAAGAATTTATCCATTATCGATGTATTATTTTCTTCATCTCGTGATCGTACCCGCAACCAGACAACCTGAGCTTGTTTCAAGATCCAACGGTAAATCCATTCGACCTCTGAACACTGCACGGCATAAGTAAATTCTGATAAGAGATAAAAATTCGCTAGCACACTCCGCTAGGCAAGGTACGCCCCTCGTTGTGGCGATAACTCGCAGTCAGTAAGGCGGTTGTCGCGTACTGAGACGGACGTATCGCGCGCTCCGCGAAAATGAGCTTCATCGAAGTTATATCGAACAACTAGAACCTGATGCCCATCCTCTCCAAATATAGTGACAGGATTACACTGTCATCGTGAATCGTGCGTCGAATAGTGATGTGCCAGGAACAATAGTCGCGACATTTGAGGAATCAAACAACACACATGTTGTGATCGCAGCGGAAATCGGTGTTGATAATTTAGAAGCTGAATTGCTTCAAAGAAGTGAATAATCAGCTGGATAACTGACCTTCGTTAGTGGATGCCGTCATAGACTCGATACTGATGCAAATCGTTTGGTTAAATCGGAAGTAGCATTCGGAATAGTAGTCTGTTTAAATATGGTTCGTGTGTCGTAAGTAAATGTGCGATTTGCTAAAAACTTCAATGAAACTGTTAATCGATAATGGATTTGTGATTTAGTTATAACATTGTTTCCGCGAAAATTGCGTGAAAATGTTGGCTGTAAAGAATTTCTTTATGCCTGAAAAGAGAGTTGACTCTCCAAGGTTTTCGAGGATGCCAGAAGCCTTAATGAGATCCATAAGGAGGCGGTCGTTGAGAGTTAAAAGGACCAAATCGCTGGTACTCGTCAATGAAAAAAGAAAATCCGGTGAGTGGTAGCGTATGATTCGGTTGCTTTTTTCATTTCATTAATATCCGGTTACTGAAAGTATTTTAATTAATTTTCTTATGTGTTGAATATGAATACATTATCATCTTCATTCATACATCATTATTTTTATATTTTTTATATGATAAGATGCTTAATTTCATTTGCTTAGATACTACAAAAAAATTCACGATTCATGAATTGAACTGTAGACTGCACGACATAATTGGAGGCAGTAATCTTAGTCCTAATTGCCTCTTGATATTAACTTCTTTTCTCGACATATTTTATAAAAAAAATTAAGTTATCCATATTTATTTTTCAATCCTTTGAGAGTTAATGTTCATACGGCTATTAAATTCAAGTTTTAAATTTTCTTAGTCTTAAGTGCATGTGACTTACGTTCAAATAAGTCGCACGGAGCCCATATGTCTTCATATGGAATCTGACATCATCCTTCGAAGATAAATGTTTAATTTGTTCTTGTTCAAGATCACGTATCACGTGGTTTTAATATGTAAATATTATTAGGAGTCATCAAATTATTATACTCGTACTAGTACTACTAGTTCCTATAGTCAGAACATTCCTAATTTTTTTAATAATAAATGAATTTTATGAATGTTTGCATTCGTTTTAAGTCATACAAATATGCGCATTAGTAATTTTAATTGCATTAGTTTTATCCTCAATTTCAATAGCTGTCTAGTTATTAGTATCGTTAATGAAGATCAATAAAGATTGAAAGCCTCTTAAATGTTCCATACGTTAATAGCATTTTCTTAAATAATGTAATCACCCAAGTACAACTTTGTTTTGAATACTTTCTAATGAGTTCATTACCAACATTGTTAACAGAACATGCCCTATCACCAATAGCGAATAACTCCGCGACTGAAACTTCGTTAACATGTCGATTTTGCTCATTAAGTGTTGTTAATGTTGTTTGTACAAGTGTTTTATTAACACTTCACTGCAGAACACTTTGGACGGTGACATCAAGCGCAGAATTATTCATGCTGTGTTCAACCACTTACACTTTTATTATCCAAACGTAATCTTGTTATATCAGTGTGCGTCTGCACTGCAGTTAACAAATGCATTAAATCGTATTATAAATTATGTTTTTCTCATGAGGTTTTATGTTTGTTGTTAAAGCTTGTGATTTTTTCATACATAAGTTTCTAAACTTGTACTTTATTTTAGAAATACGTTATTAACTGGAGTAATTTGAATTTGTTAAAAAAAATTACCTTTAAATTAATTTCTTAATTTTTAAAGCATTGCTGATATTCAATATTTTTTAAATTGCCACCGCCAGAAACCAGATGCATAAAAATTTCACACAGACCTTCTCTAAAACAATAAAATTATGTCTTTCTTTCGACACAATGCAGAAATAAATTTCAGCTTCTGCGCTTTGAACGAAAAAGCATGACGAATCATATTTATGCCTATTGATACGAAGCTTTGAAACAATGTAAGCTTTTTGAGTCGGTACTGTAATACTTCTTCCACTCTAACAACACATATTTGTAAAATTCGATACAAATCGCAGAAATGACTAATTTGCAAAATTTTATCCGGAAAATATACTACTTACTGTAATTGAATAATGAATGAATTCTTAATTGTTTCCTCAATTTCCCACTAATAAATTCGATGCACTGAATACAATTTCGCATCTAATTTACAATGTTAAATACTTGTACGAGTTAACACGTTATGTATCAGTCGTCCATCCGCTTTTATGTCAGTAGTCTCAGTAGTATTGCCAGCTATGGAGACATTTAATGATATTTTTTCTGCTGAACTGTTCAATTCAATACCCCTGATTAACTTTCACCACCGCACATTAGGAGGTAAAGTTCCACCATCATCACTTGGATACCTGGCATTCGTTCACATTTCAGTTTTCATGACATTTTATGCTACTTATCTGTAAACTGTGGAATAAACTTCCTCATTCGGTGTTTCTACATTGCTGTAACAAGGAGTCCTTTAACTAAAGGATCCATCACTTCCTTGGTAGGCAATGCGTTGGTACAGCCTTTGGTGTTATCAGCGAAAAATTTGTAAATAACCAACAAACGAGTTAACGCGCACCATCTGATGATATGATTAGACTCTCTCGTCTAAAGACCAAAGCATTACCGATGCATTGCAAAAACAAGGATAGTTCACGCTTATTGCTGGATCTCTGGTCTTATTGCTGCTTACTCACACGTGTTCAAACTGTTTATTATTTCATAGTTCGTGTTTGCGCTCGTCGGATGCAATTTGTCATGGTTCCCATAGGAATGTTTCATTTTTTCTGATAAAATTTCCGATCTTTGTATCAGAATGCGTGAAATATTTTAAACAGAGCGATAAACGTGACGCATTTCTATGATAGATTTTATCTGAAACTAAGCGTGGGCGTCAACTCAAGATTGTAACTTCTTTAAAGTTACTACGCATTACCACATAAGACTACATCCACTTAGTAGCTAAGCACGTGGAATTGCAGTCAAGCATTAACTTAAAATACAGAAAAAAATATAATTCCTAAGTAAGTTACTGTTAGTACACTTGTTATGTACACGACCAGAAGTGATAAATGAGTGTAGCAAGATTTACATAGCTTGCTTGATTAACTCAAGAACTAAGACAAGTAATTCGAAACATGATTCGAATCGAGACAGATGACTGAGGAAATTATTCACCAAAAGCATGAGTAAATGAGTATATTTGGTCAAAAGTAATTATAATATATCCAGTGGTAAGAATAAACAAGTTTACAGTAATTAAACCTGTTTTATATTGATGCTACCTATGACAATAAAAACAAAAGTGTTGATAATAATATAGTTAACTAAGGTCTAACGTTCCCTGCGACCGTTTGTACCTAATTAGGGAATGCACCTGGCTCGCGCGTGCCTCCGCTTAATGTCACGTTATACGTTACGCTACGAGTGACCAGCGTAACTTGAGCCGTGGCTTGGTGGGTCTAGGACGGCTGGACTAAATAACTTTCGTTGATGTACGGGATATCATGAGAATACGAAACAATACAGAATACTTTTCATACCAAAACAATATAATGCTGCCTCTACACATAGGCCAACACGTTGGCAAGTGCGTTGGCTCCCAATGTGTAGAACGGGCGTTGGAACGTTGGCGGTAGGCATTTGAACGTTGGCCGGCGCGCTTGCGAGCTTGCCGCGCGGTGTCGGTATCATCAAAGAACACTTGTCGCAAGCTTGGCGCACCATCCACACATTGGCCGCGCGATCAGTTTGCCCGGAGCAGCGATCAAGAGTGCATATTTTCTTCTTGCGGCGTATTAACACCTAACGTAACAAAATGGCGTATAATATGAGTAATGATGAAACTTTTAAATTTATTGAGCTCTATCAGAGTGAAAATTGCCTATGGAATCCAAAAAATAAGTACCATAAAAATAAAAATGTTGTAAGTATTAAAAATGCTAAATAATAAGGTTCTTGGACATTCCGTTTTCCTTACGATATTTTACTTCAAAGTAAGAGCATCGTACTTTATTATTATTTTAATATTATAAATATGAAAGTATCACCCTTTTCTTGTACACTTTTACGTAGTAATTATAAGCTGTGAATAAATATACAGCTGCAGCTGTTACCAACTCAACATCCATTTTTTGATCCGTCCGCACATTGGCCCGAACCAAAGCATACTGAACGACCTTCCAATGTGTGGATTAACTCACAAGCACGTTGGCAAGCGCACCGCCAGCGCGTTGGCGAATGCGCTGGCCTATGTGTAGAGGCGGCATAAGACGAAAACATCACAGTAATACATGACATTAGGCGTTCTCGTAGCTCAAAGCTTCCATACAACCAAGGATGTAGAGGAATAAAATGCGATAAGAGTATCGTAAAACATTCGATTGTAACGAAGTTATTTTGTTACCCTTAAACTCTAGCACTTGAACATCTGACTTGCCTCACCTTACTCGTACAGCTGACTTACCTGTCCTGACAGCTGACACCTTATTGGCTACAACTAATAAAACTGATTAACCAATAAGTTTACATTGATGACGACAGAACAGACATGACAGAATAGGTTATAAATACACGTTCCTACATAACCGAAAAGTTATTTTATAAAATACAATGATTCGCCAAACCAGTCAACAAAATATATTAAACCTGAAATCTTCACTTTATCGGTACATATATCAAAATAAGTTTTTGTATTCTAGCTAATTTTTTTACAATAACTCCTGCAGACCTGCTCTATCCAATAAACCTGTCCACCCTAGCATGTGTCAAATTATACCGGTTACTTTTAGTACCGTTTTTCCCTAGTTCAATGTTTCAAACATACATTCCAATCAATGTTTGAAGTAGTATAGGGGGTTAAGATATTACGAAATGTTATACCTTTGAGTTTGATTATTTCTTTTAATTACTGTCGTAAAATTAATTTAACTGCCACTAACAAAATTGTGTATTCAGAAAACGGTTAGATAGCACACCCCATGTACAATAATTTTAGGGTTAATTAAGTAAAAAAAATATTTACAATATTTTTTTAATAATTTAGTTTAAAAAAATGATTGATTTGATAATGATGAAAAAGTGATTAGAAAAATATCGAGAGCTATTCTAATTCCGTCTCGCTGATATCTACTCAAGCAAGACCTTTTATCAGGTAAACCGGAATGCTAAATGCTAACCACTGTGTTCACAGTCATCAAATCAAGAATGTGGGTCAAACTCAGCCGAAAATATTAAAATTTTGTCAGAATGCCTTCGTTTTAGATGCAGGAAAAATATTTTCATTTAGTTCGTACTTTAGATGGAAGTAGTTTCGATATGTAAATAGAATATCAGATGGAATAGGTTTTATAGGTCAAAAGTCGCAGCAACGCGGCCTGCGAGTTGGCAGTCCAAATCAATATTCAGCGCACGAGCGGACCTATTGAATTCGCGTCCTCTTCGCTGTTTTAGATATTATTATACTTGTTTTGCACTACAGTTTTATTGATATCGAGATGTTGGTTCGTTTCTGTATCGTTTCCATTTTATCCACCTTTGGACATGGCTGTGTTTATTTTTTCGTTAACCAAGTTCTGGAAAGAGGTTTGTTTTTACTAGTTATTATTAAATTCGTTATTAAGGTTAGTCACCACACTATCTGACCTTAATAAAGTGATTTAATTTCCTACCTCAATGGTGCTTTTTCAATACTTAGTTACCTACCTGTCAGCCCGTGCCAAAATCTTTTAAAAATCATTTTCACCTAGTCACTAGGCAAAAGTTACCTAACTTAACAATGGCGAGGTAGTCGCGTTGCCATAATGGAAGAAATTTCATAGTCTTTGACCTAATTTTTAAGCAAAGTTTAGTTGGCCACGTTTCCTTGGTAAGAAGCCAATATGCATTCAATGTCTAGGTTACATTTTCTTCTTATTATAAGATGATATATGCGTCTTAGAATTAGATGAATACTTTCTTCGGTGTAGGAAATCAAACTTCATCAGTCTTAGAGTCACCTTATTTACCTTACTCTAATTCTCCACAATCTATCCAAATGTGGTTAGCGGACCATGACCTGAATGTTCTGATGATTGTTTTATATTTTTAAGAAAATTCATACACTTCTCTCATACTTTGGTTTCCTTCAACTATTTCAATCTCTTATCACTTTTTAGTTGGGATGCTTCTTAATTAAAACTTCATGACAAGTTTTGTTGGTATATTTAAGTAACAGATAAACGTTTTTTTCTCGGGCCGTGGCGTGTCTTTTTCCCTCTACGCCATTTTTCCCTCTACGCCAGTCTTTCTCTCAATAGGTTTAACCACCGAAGAGTTCCCTTTTCATCCTTGTTAATAATTTTTACGGGCAAAGTTTGGGGAAAGATCGCGTGGATTAGACCAATATTATCTTGTTACAGCATTATACACTGCATTAAACGATCATTACTCGTAAGTTATGACGTGTTACTGCCGTTATAGGTAATGTTTGGTCACGATTCCTTTCGAAATCCTGTTACATATAAATAAGTATAACAATAGTTGCCATAATATGTTTCATGCTATTGTTATTTATGACGTCCATGCGCGAATTTAGAATTCTAAAAGCATCTGACTAAGATTCCAATTTTAAAAATAGAATGGCATCTGCTGTTTTTTCGTTTCTTATTTTAAAATCTGCAGCCCAGTTTGTAATAATGTGATTTTTCAAATTCATCTTTCCAAATAAAGCAAAGATAAAAAGTATCTTAATATAAGCAATTTTAATTATTGTATTTTAACACGACAACAATTATCACTTTGAAAGTGAATATAATTGTTGTGAACAGTTAATTTTATCGTTTATTCGTATCCAATTTCAAAAAATACCATTTAGGCTAATTACATTTAGTTGTCAACCTATCTCGCCAAATATCTAAATGGGGTGTAACATTTTATAACTAGTGTCATCAACAATGCGGTCTTGTCTGTCTTTAGATCTGGCTTCAGATCGACTTAATGTATCTAGCAAGTTGCATGTATTGCAGATGAAATTCATGACAAGCTCGATACAGTATTCATTAACATAACTGACAGATTCGTCTGGCTGTTCGCCCAGTGTTGGGTCCAGGTCGCTCCTGGATACGATCCAAATGTACAGCTTGATTTTATGGATCTAGATAAGGTTGTTCTAAAATCCAGGTACACGGATCGAATAGGTTACGTGATTTCAAAATCATGGAATTAAACTATCCAACTGTAATATTTGTTGTTTGTTCGATAGATCGTATTTTGTTCAGAAACTAACAAATTGTAGCATAATTTCTTTATTTGTAACTGTGGTGTACAATAAAGTGAAATAAATAAATAAATAAAATAAAGATTTTGTTATTATGTGTATTACCATGTCAACTTTTCAAATATTATCGTCATCCGATATTTCGAAAACTCGTTAAAATCGTACAGTGCTATGCAAAGTATTTAAAATCGGCATTGATCTGATTCGATTTTTTTATCCTCTAATGATAAAATGTTCGAGTATAGTGCAGTATATTTTAATCCGTTGATCTAATTCATCCCTCTCGTTATAAGCTGGATGCGCTCCAAATCTGGTATTAATCTAGATATGAACTGCCAGTAGACGAGACGAGTTGTCATTATATTATGATCAGCGATGTATGAAGTGTTCATATTGTTTACTGATTTATTTCGGGCATTTCTCGGCGGTATTAGCATAAGCATTCGATTGTTTGGCACTTTATTATTGTGGACTTAAATTCTTGTTCTTGTGTTGATTAATATGATTGTGTTGATTTACATGCTTTATCTTTATAGGTAGTGATAAAATGTAGATAAAGTTGTAAATATAACATACATATTCCCTTGCTCTAGGATTTCGTGTCTTATGGACAAAGAAAAAAATGACATTTAATATGAAAAATTCTCTATCTGGAAGCCAGATACCCTTCATTCCAGACCGAATCATTAGAAATGGTGCTGTAGATTTTATTATGTATTGTTTGGTTTACTTATTTAATAATGAGAAGTTTAAATACGACCTTATAGATAATCTCGAAGTAAATTACGGCAAAAGGTTATTGGTGTTTAGATAAAACTAGTTTCAAAGATTTAGCTACTATGATAATGAATAGAATAACATTATACGTATGTCATAATCAATCGCGAAATTATACACGTGCAATATTTTGTGGCACAGAAAGTAGGTTCTCATTGAAGCCATATTTAAAATTCTAGACGAATAGCGAACTAGGGCGGACTGGGAACAATCCGACCTCATCCAGAGTTCAGGATCATGAAAAGACAATGAGACTCCGAAATTAGGTTGCATTGAATGCGCAAGTGACCTAATACCAAAGAATGAGCCCAATTCAAACAATTGGGCCCAGGGCAATTGTTGTTCACGATCACGATTCAATGCATCAGACCGAAACATTGTTTTTAACCGTAATATTATCATAATTTAAATTTTCAAAATTTACCTTCAGTAATTTAGACGTAAAACAACTTTATCTACTTCCAGAGTTCAAAATCTTGAACTCTTAGTATGTATAGGTACTTGTGTACCCTACTTGAATACCTGATATTCTCTGTTTTAAGATTCGCACGCAATTTTACTTTGAGTGATGGCAGAATATAAATAGGAGGAGAATGTTTTATGATTAGTAAATCCTTCAGCCAGAGCTGTAATTGTAATTATTTGCCAAAGGAACTTTATAGCAATGTTATTGAGATTCTAGGTTACTAGAGTATTGTTTTTAAATCTGATTTTTTTTCAGTTTTGAAATACTTTAGCCGAAACTCTTATTTCTTTACTTTTAATTTTGGACCTTTGTGTAACTTCTACTTTATTTGACTAGAAAGATCTGTTCAGCATCTTCGATAAAGTTTCAATTGGCTATTGAATCCGAAGGAATCGAGTAATCGAATACTAATTAGGTTTTACTTTGCTGTGTTCGAACGAGCGACTGGACCAATGGAAATGATGTTTGGCTGTTTTCCTATGCAGGGGTTATTGAAATCTCATTTCAACTAGGAATAGCGTCAGGAAATTTTCATTGAGTCGTCGAACAGGACTTGAGGCTGTCCTGTGCAGCAATTATGTCTTCTGAGAACTCTTTTGAAATCATAAAGAAGTTTGCATGGTATGCTCCATCGTATTGAATTTGAATCCGATGGAACCATTGGACTAGTGGAAATAGAAAAAAGTAAACACACGCCTTTCTTTTTCTACTCTATTTCGTTTCTGCTCATTAGCTACTGACTGCTACTGTATTAGATTTCTATTCAAGTGGCTTTGGGACCACGATTCTTGAGTTTGTTACTAAAGGTTAGTTATTTGGTTAACAACAGGGTTATCTACAAAATGTTAAATTGCCCCCGGATCTCACCCGGGAAGCCTGTCAACGCCCGCATGTTCGCACAATCCTGTCAATTAGTCTAGATTTCTGTGACCCGCTTTATTTCCATTGTTGTTTTTATTTCTTCGGGGTCATTTCTTTATGTTGGCGTGAATATCCAAAAATTAATATTTTTCTGCGAACGTTATAACTTCTCCTATTAAATGCGAGATTGTGTTCGTGTGTTTTATCTGACCTTCCTTTTATCCCACATTACATCGTTTACAACTTCAAACGGTAGTATCTTCGTTAGTCCACGCTTCATTGCATGATCCTCCTTAAAATATCTTATTTGTTGCTCAAGTTATTTAATCTACTTTCCTATAAGTACTTTTTCGGCTTTATGTTGGTATATCCAATAACCCTAATCGGAAAGCTTCGCAACAATTCAAAGGACGATTTTATTAGGGCACCATAAAAAGTGAACGAGACAAATGGACATTCTTCTGGCATTATGGGCCCGTTAGGGTCATATCTCACGTTTTACACAAGCAGTCTCCAGTAACCCAAGTACGACCATTACAGAGGCTCTATCGAAAATTGCAAAACTTCCGGAAACCTCCGCCGTCATAATAAATTCATTTAACGTGAGCTCTACGGGAATGGTCCATTGCATAGGCGAAGATTTTTGGATTTTTGGAGGGAGATTTTAAGATTAGGCAGGTTATAATAAACATCATTGTAATTGATAATGGTATACGCAATGCTTATAAACTCTATAATAATCTTCTGGAATTATTACCACTCTTTACAAATTAAATTTCACATAGTAAAGTTTTGTGATATAGGAGAGAAGTTTGTGTTGCCATACTTATCATGAGACCATGACTGATGCCTATTTCGGTGCCTTATATTTTGAGTGACAGAATCTCTCAAT
This sequence comes from Hesperia comma, assembly GCA_905404135.1. Taxonomy (NCBI): domain Eukaryota; kingdom Metazoa; phylum Arthropoda; class Insecta; order Lepidoptera; family Hesperiidae; genus Hesperia; species Hesperia comma. The sequence continues at coordinate 2,893,560 of FR990021.1, read as the reverse complement.
TATAAGCACTGGATTAAAGTGTTCATTATTCTCTAGTCATCGTTAGCTGTCCTTAAATAACACCATAAAGCTTATTCGTAATGGCCACATTCATGGAACTTAGTACCTGGCCCAAAATCGAACCGTAACATGACTCCAGTAACTGAAGTCTCTAACTACTATTACAGTCGCCCGCTGACGCCTATGAAGATGCAGTAACGACCCCCAAGGCGGCCAAACTTCGCAATTTATTAAGACCAGCAAGAAGAGCTTATGTTATTGAAAAGGTTCCGCAATATATTACGGTCCTATTTCCGTATTACGCCCGCGGGAGGGTAGCACGCCAAATTGAGACTGACATTCGAGGTCCTTGGTACCTCGCCCTCATAAGTTTAATTACCATGAGGAATATGGTCGTTAAACTTGTAACAAATGGACAGGAAGGTGTATGAAGGCTTTTTTATTGCACAGCATGTTGTAAAGGTGAATAATGTGTTTGTTCATCCATTTATGTGCGTACTAGAGAACCGCCCGCGCTTCGCTTCGGGACCCGTAGGTAACAGCCGCGTAGGTCCCGCTCCCGTAGGAATTTAGGCTAAAAAGTAGCCTACTACTCGCTCTCTTCACTCCACCCTGTCTGAGGTGTGTGGAGCCCTCGGGACAGTTAGTTCCCCTTTGGGGGTGTCTCTCGCGGCCCGTTAAAACGGGCCGGTTCTTGGGCTGGGCCCTAAGGCCCTTGGTTGTCCATCTGTGGTTAACCAATAGGTCAAGTCCGTTGAGTGGTGGCCTTTTTACAGGCCACAGAGTTTTAAACGGGATGGGGTTCATCTTCGCGCCGCCCAGGCGATCGAGGCCCTACCGGGTGAATCCCGCTGGTGGGAAGCCCAGCAGGAGCCGATCAGCGCCGGGCGACGACTTACGAAGCCCCAGTATCAGTCAGTGCTAGCCCCGTCCCGCGCATCCAGCAAGTCGCGCGGGAAGGCCCAGCGGTCCGGTGGACGGGCGTGGAGCGGCGCCAGGTCCTGCAGATGCGGGAACCGCGACGCGTCGACACGCCCGAACATGTTGCGTGCCAATCTCTCGATGAAGTCGTTCAGGCTCTCGACTCCAAGGTCCCTCTGGTCCGCTGGCACTATCCTGTTGGCTGAGCAACTTGCGGACATCAGTCAACAGGATAGTGCCAGCGGGCGGGCGGTACACTGAATACAGCCGGAGCGGGGAGTAGCCTATTACATTTGCCTATGACTTAAGTAAATTACATGTAGTATTTGACAGCGTAATTCAGGACTTGCAAATGAATTTTATTACCGCCATCTATTAACAACTCCGAAAATGAATATCTAGCAACTAACAAAACATCGAACTTCCCATGGGAATGGGATGTTTTTCCGCGGTAAAAAGTAGCCTACGTCACTCTCCACCCTCCTAACTATCCCCACACACATAAACCTTACCATATAATAGCTTTGTTGCGACGTGAAAGCGTCACAAACAAACAAACAAACAAACACACTTTCACATTTATAATATTAGTAAGGATTTTGAAGCGCTATAGAGTCCAAACACGTGGGCCGATTTTGATAAATGTTAGGTCACTCTGTTGGTCATAATCTTGCAAGTGTCAGAAAGATGCCAATTAAAAAGATTCAATGGACGATTAAGCGACAACACGAGGAGATATTTTGTCCCAAATTAAGTGGACCTAATATGCCTGAAATTAAAATACTGAAAAATAATGAAATGATTATTTTTATGTTTCCCATTCATTTTCATTTCGAACGACCACATATAACATTTTTTAAACATTCTCAGTGTATAACGTAGTGAGGTTTTACCTATTTTATTACCAAACTTATGTAGGCTCAGTCTACTGTGATCGAGGTTTGTGATAGCTAGATACATACCTACACGAAAACTCGAATTACGATAAAGTAAGCTAGCTCAAATGTTTTTGTATTTTCTCAGTGGGTCGAAGCGAGAAAAGGGCAGTACCCAACCCTCTAGACAGGTTAAAGGTCATAATTTCTACCCACTTAACCTTTGGGGAGTCAACCTACGCATAAGTCATGTGGGTGAAATGTCATACAACACCCGACATTGAGAGCAAATATTTTTGTGCCTCTTCTTTGGAGAAGCCAGGAGGCAGGCCACGCATCAGTGATCAGGGATACCTTTGGTGCTACTGATTTCCATGAGTACCTAATGGTGGCCATTTACCATCAGATAGTTCGTTTACTCGTTTACCACCTATTGACATAAATACCAAATTAACTTTTACAAGTTGAGATTAACTCACTCACTTACTCGTCAGGTGTCGCTCTAAAGGGCTAAAAGTTGATGAAGTGTAAGAGGGCCACACGGCAAGCATCAACTTTCGAATTAAAAAAATATCAAAATCGGTTTGCCCAGTAAAAAGTTACGAGGTAACACATAAAAAATAAGTACTGTGGAATTGAGAATCTCCTCCTGTACAGCTAGGGAAATTATTTTAACACTATTGTGAAAACGTTGTTCAATTATGTAAGTAGGTATAATAACTCACACGCCTCAGCTCTGACGTAATAACGCGGCAGTGGACCTACGAATACTACGAGTACTGTCACGTCACATCAAAGTTCATCAAACACATGTACTTACTATACAAGCAGCAATTACAAAACAGTATTAAATGTAACAATATTATTAATTACAAATATAGTATAGATAGCCGAGTACGTTTTACAGTTACAGGCAGGAAAAATTACTATCCATACTAATATTATAAATGCGAAAGTCTGTCTGTCTGTATGTCTGTGACGTTTTGACGGCTCAACCACCGGTCCGATTTGGATGAAATTCGGAATGAAAATAGTTGAAGACCCAGAGTCACACATATGCTACTTTTTTTCAAAAATCAACCCCTACAGGCTTAAAATAGGGGATGAAAGTTTGTATGAAAAATCTGCACCGCATAAACGATTTTGATGAATTTTCCCGGGAAGATAGTTGATGACTTAGGTACCACCTCCCCCCCTTCCCAGTTCGAGATATAAACTAATTCCACGCGGGCGAAGCCGCGGGCAAAAGCTAGTTTTCTTATAAAATACCATCGTATAATTGTCAAAGATTACAGATCTTAACACACATAAAAAGACGATCATATTTATGTTAAGTTTAAGTGTAAGGAGCACCGTTTTTGAGTGAGTTCTGGCATTCCAAATGGCGCAAAAGTTAACATGTCGGATCGCTGTCCAAGCAGTCCAAGTGTGATGGGTTGATGAATGAATAGGGATGGGAATGGGATGATTATGCGAAGTTTTGACTATTTCGTAGTATTAATAGTATGTAGATGTCAAAGCTGTGATAATTCGTGGTGTGACAAAGGCGCATGTCAGTGAACTTATTTTATTAAGTACAGATAAAATAAATTAGACAAATCGCAAGATTTTGCTTTTTCTTCCTTTGCACATTATTTCTTTAGTCCTGTTTCGCCGACAATTTGAGATCTATTTACATATATACTTACTGATTATACTCGTATATAATTTCAAACAAAATAACTCCTTCAGCGAGTTTCATGTTTCAAAGAAATGTTTAAGATTATTTGTTGCTGCTATATTTACGTAATTTTGGAGAAGTTTCCATTAAAGCAAAAGGATCGCTCGGATTTCAAAAGGAATCTTAGTAGCTTCTGGGAATGGAAAGCCTGTGTAATTTTCGTGCTTATATTATTTTGGAAACATTCAAAATACGTTATCCTTATTATGTTTCTATGTTACTTATATACTTGAGTCGCCGAGGATATGGAATTACCGCTCTCCGCTAAAATACTTACCTTTTTACGAGTGCTCAAAGTTCACTTTAGCTTGTAAGCGAAATTCACTTAAGGCATTTTAAATTGTCGCCGTCAATCTACAATGAATCTTAAACACACGAGCGGAAAGGTGGCATTTGTGTGAGTTGGCATTATAACGAATTCCACTTCGCTTTGGGAAATCAGTCCCGTAGTTTTTTTTTTTTTTTTTTTTTTTTTTTTTTTTGGAATAATACAACAATCTTCTTCGGCAGGACCGAAGACCTTCCTTGCAGTTACAATATTACTGATGAATAATAAATTAATTTTAAAAACAATGAGTCATGCAATTAAACAAAATAAAACAAGAATAATATAAACATTACAAATTAAACCAAATAAATCAAAAATACATTACACATACAAACAAATAAACTACATTACAAATTAGATAATCTAGATTAAAACAATTTTTTTTTTTTTTTTATTATTATTTATATATCTACTGACACTATGTTTTTGTCAAGAGAATTTACTGCCTCATTATATTCTCTTCGGCGAGCCACTTCACCTTGCTTCCATTTCCTCTGCACACCTTATCAATCACTACTTTTAGAAAAAAAAGAAAATGTTCTCTCATCTGTTTTCTAGTCAAAAGTGCTTGTAAGTTTTCTGCATTAACTGTCAGACCTGTTCTCATAGTGACATCGTGTCGTAGTGTGGCAAATCGTGGGCACTCGGACAGGACGTGCATTACGTCCTCAATGACTTCTGTGTCGCAGACGCACCATGGAGTGTCTCGCAGCTTCATCCTGTGCAAGTACTGGCCAAATCCACCGTGCCCGGTGAGGGCTTGCGTCAGTAGTCTGTTTGGCCAGTATCTGCGTGCATGATCATATGCAGCCGGACCATCCGGCAAGAAGTTGAGTATAATTTTTCCTTGAGATTGTGTCAAATAAATCTGGTTCCACTGAGCTATACTTTCCTGCCGGATGACCCGTTTTGCATGTGAAAGTGGATATTTGGTGTAGTCTGCTGCAGTTCTCTTGTGCAGGGCGGCATGCTTAGCCAGCTCATCAGCACGCTCGTTCCCGGCTATACCTACATGTGCCCTTAGCCAGAACAACTTTACATCCACACCGACGGAAATCAACTCCTTAATTTTTGATCTTATTTTGAAGGCAAGAGGATGCAGGGAGGTATGATCGCTAATGGCGTCTAATGCCGATTTGCTATCAGATAGAATATTAATGACGTTCTCGTGTCGCAAACTCCCTGCTAATACACTTGCCTGCAAAATAGCTAGTAGTTCTGCTTGAAAGACGGTACAAAATGATTCCAACCGAAACAATTGTTTCCTAATCTCTCTACCGTCTTTCCAGACCGTTAGTGCGGCACCTACTTTGTCTTTGATTTTACTTCCGTCGGTATAAATGCAAAGCCCCACATATTTATGGGTTGAGGTGGCATCGCAGCAGTCATAATTGATTAATGTCGCCTCTGCTGGATGTGGTGCATCGAGAAAAGAAACTTTACCCTCATATACGAAATTGTCAGCTTCCATAGGAATTGTTTTTCCACATTTCGTTAGGTACAGTTGTGCTGCCTCCCGGACTCTTATATCTAGGGGAAGCAAACCAGCAATCGCTAAACTAGCTGTTAGTGAGACGGTCCTATACGCTCTACAAATTTTTAGGGCAAACCCTCTTTGTAATGAGCCTAGGCGCTTCCGAACTGATGCCTGGTCAACTGCTGCTACCCAAACACTCGCTGCGTACAGAACAATTGGCTCAATTACAGCGGTATATATGCTTCGGATAATATCCGAGTTCAATCCCCACGAGACCCTAGCTGTTCTCACCAGACCTCTATATATGGCGGTAGCTTTTTGTATTATATTCGTCACGTGTGATTTGAACTTCAGCTTATTGTCGATGATGACCCCTAGGAGCCTGATTTCATTTACTATTTGTATTTCCGCACCATCCATATGTACAATGAGGCTACCAACATTTCGCTTCCTGGTGAAAATTATACCTTTTGTTTTATGCGCAGCGAATTTTAATTTCTTGCTAGCTCCCCATTTTGCCACCCAGGTTAGAGCTCTATCCGCTGCCCCTTTGATCTCCTCCACCGAATCACCAGACACAATCATAATGACATCATCTGCAAATGCTTGACAGTATACATCCATACTTTCCAGTCCAGTGAGCAAGGAGTCTATTATTAGATTCCAAAAGGTCGGCCCTGCGATTGATCCCTGTATGCAGCCCTTCGTCGTGGGAAACGTGCGTTCACATCCCGCATAGCGAATACGAACTGTACGATCAGATAGATACGAAGAGACAAGGCCAAATAGATTTTGCGGGCAGCCTCTTACCCTCAGCTCACCCCTAATAGCCGGCCACCATGCGTTGTCGAAGGCTCCCTCTATGTCCAAGGAGATCATGAAAGCAATGTTTTTATTTTTAATTATATCCTTAATTTTTGTGACTGCGTCATAGAGGGAGTCTTCAACACTACGCTGCGGCATAAACCCGTATTGTCGGGAACAGATCGTTCGAAGGAGATGCCAACGTATTCTGCCGACCAACATCCTCTCGAGCAGCTTTCCGAGCACGGCCAAAAGGCCAATTGGTCTATAGGAGCGTGGATCTGTTCTATCCTTCTTGCCTTTCTTGGGTATAATGAGTACCGTCGCCCTCTTCCACACACGAGGGAAGCAGCCCAATCTTAAGCAAGCATTGGCCAGACTTAGAAAGCAGCCTTCATCATTAAGTACTACTCTACCACATATATCCCCAGACAGACCGTCGTCTCCAGGTGCCTTTTTAGGTGCAGTGCGTTTTACTGCCTCAGCGAGCTCCAATTGCGTAAAAAGTCTGTCATCAATGGAATGACTGTAAGTATCTGCTATTCTACGTGCTTCAGTGTGCTCTGGACAGTCTGTTGTAAGATCATCTGTTGGAAATAGTTTTGATGCGAGCAACGCCACTGATTCAGTTGGGGAGCATATTTTTCCTTCGCTTCCTTTTAGAAGAACGTCAGGGGATGGTTTTTCATTGCAGCGAAGCATTTTGTATACGCCGCTCCACATATTATCGCGCGTCGCACTCGCACAAAATTGCTTCCATGAACTCGTTTGTGCATCTCTTGCTGCTGCAGTATATTCCGCCTTTGCTTCCAAATATTCCTTAACTACGTAGGCTCTCCGCCTTTGTGCGGCGTATTTGATGCGCCGCTTTTTCCTTTTGGTTAAAATTCTTAATTTTTCGAGCTCTGGCGACCACCAAGGAGGATTGAGCTTAGGTTTTGGTATACCCAGCATTGGAATCGAGTAATTACATGCTGTTATAACAGCTTTCGTGTACTCCGCAGATACGGTTTCCACTTCTTCTGCTGTCGTAAGCTCTTTTATGGAGGATACAGTTAGTGCCCGTGATTTCAATTCGTTTTTAAAACTCTCGTCTAGTTTAGTCCAGTTTGCTTTATGAGTATTATAGATACGAGTGTTTTGAGGGAGGGCGTTCGGAAGGATTGTTTCCCGTATTCTGAACATTATTGTGTTATGATCCGAGGACGTTATTTCCCTTTCAACTTTCCAGTCATTAATTAATCCTAGCAACGAGCCGGTACATGCTGTTATGTCTACACAGCTAGAAAATAGTTGTTCACCGCGATAAACTTCAAAAGTTGGTGTATCACCCTCGTTTAGTATGTGGAGTTCCATTTCGTCTAAGAAGGCCGCTACTGTAGCTCCTCTCTCATCCTCACGTTTGCTAAAAAAAAAAAAAGTCCCGTAGTAGTCCCATTGGGAAATTATTACGAGTGATTCTTTAAACTGACATTACTTTTTTATTTACAAATCGAAGCTAGTGCTTTTATTTAAGTAAAACTTAGTACAATATATAAGTGACAAGTGAAAACCGTTGCCGAGCTTAGTGCGTACGTACAACATGACAGACAAACAGACGAAAATTTTAAAAATCATAGTTATGAGTTCTGTTGCGTAAGGACCCCCAATACCAAATAGTTAATCTCATACGTTTTCCATGTACAGAATGCGATCAATTACAGATTCAATATATTATGTAGATAAAGAAAGTAGATATTATGTGCCTTCAACGATTGAAACTATAGATAGCTATATATTTAAAGTTCGTTTTCAGTAAACAAAATAGGGCCAAATTCCAATTCCGTCGCTTATGGACGCGTTCCAATTCGCAGATTGAAATGGAAACCTTTTAAATAAAGTTTTTCCACAGCACTTCAAATCGAACGATAAAATCGCCATACAAAAACTAACCGAAGGTCTTTCAAAGATATGAAATTCTCGTGTCATTGATCGTAATGTCATTGAAATTAGCAATTGTAATGCAAATCGAAATGAACAAGTTCGATCAACCAAGTAATTGGTCTACGATGCCAATTATTGCGACGCTCAGTAATTAATTAAGTGTTACCAGTTCCATTGATTGCAACTAAGTTCTTCGGACTGGCTAATGAATTTTCCTTGTCGCATCTTTCGGAGGAAAATGACTTGGTAACATTAACGTTACAGATTTAATTGAGATCTAAAAATAACTAATTACATTGTCTTTAATGAGGTGATTTTTTATTCCAACTACGTCACATTCTCCTCCAAACTCCTCAGTTAATACTACACAATTCACCTCTATTATTTAATACAAATTCTAGTCCCCATTCCACTTTTGTTCAGAATCGGTATCAGTCGTGGGCGGCAGCGGAAGGGTTATGCTACAAACTCGTTTCCGTTTCGTCGGATTGAAAATTACAAAAAGATAATATGTACCTACCTACATCAAGTATTGAAAAGATTACGCTCAAAGCTTAAGATCTAAAAATAACTCATTACGGTGCCGCACGCGAAACGCGAATAAAACGCAGGCGCACCCAGCTGATGTAATAGTGGTGACGACCACACGCGCAATGCGATGCCGTGAGGGCAACGGGGTCGAAACGTGTATGACTGGCAGTAGCTGAATAATTCAGATTCGCAAATTCGAGAACTGAATATTCTCTAAGTAGCTTGTGTCTTTGCCGTTTTGTGCTAATTAAGGTAAATTGAAGGCTATGAGTTACCTAAAAATGGAATGAATTACAAAGCCTGGTTATGGTAATAGCACACGAAAAAGCACGTCACAGTATTTTTTATTAGATGAGTTTTAGAGAGTCTGTGCCGACCAATAAGGAATGGTTAAATTACTTGTGAATCAGATTAATAATTTACTATCAAATCATGTCATAATAAATCTAGAAAAATGTTCAGTGTTCTGTTCAATGACACAAATCCATAGTAATTTGTCAATCGGAACCTATGACGTGCCCTGTTTAGAACATTATTAATATTGCTATAGTAGGATATTCACTATCAGGAGCGGTGCAGCTAACGACAGTTATCGATACTCTGTCACTACAACAGTAGCGTAGGACCTGACAAACTGGATGACATTCTACATCAATAAATATTCTCCAACTTCGTAGGAGGCATAATGAAACTGCTGGCTCCTTGTTTGGGGCGTTGGCTGACTCACCAGCAGTGGACGACATTGACGGTTATGGCAGCTGACCTTCCGTTGGCCGGTGGTCGTGACGTGACTAGGGTTAACGAAGTGAAATGCAATGAAAGCCGTCCCTTTGGGCTTTGGTGGCACCACCGCAATCGTCGAATTGAAATGGACTAGATAGATAACCCTATTTTTCAACACACTTGCTCGTAAAGTTGCTATTTTTTCTTTAGTCTTACGCCCGGAATGCGGTTTATTACACACTAGTGCGTTTTACTTTTCATTACCGCACTAGTGTTTTTCTTATTCCACTTTTTTTTTAATATCTGTAAAGAGGTTGTTACCAAAAGATTTGTTATTTTGTAAATAAATAAACTTGTTGTACTTAGTCAAAATCTGATAAGATAAGATTATACTTCATCTAATTATCTATTAAAGCATTTAAAAAATACAATATTTTAAATCATTAATTACCGTAAATTCTTATTAGAAATACATAATTATTTAGTTTAATATATTGTGGCTGAATGTTCGGTGTCTCTGGACTTAACCTGCGCGCGCATAGTTATTCAACCAAAGATACGGCGCGCGAAAAAATAAACCGCGCCATTTTGTGTTTTGTGCAAACATTTGTTCGTTTATAATTTGCTGATTTGTGACTGAAAAATGTCGATACCTAATTGTTTTTTTCCTCGCAAGTGTGTTGAAAAACGTCGTATGATACGCGTGTGCTTTGTTCATTACAGTCTTGGCTCTATTACAGCCCTCGCCTTGCGGCTCGGGCTCAATTCCGCCTCGACTGTAATGACCAACTTCGCGCACTTGTATCATAATGTACTATTTTTATTATTTTCACTTTGTCCTATTACCTATATTTGCGAGTCAGTTTGGTTTCACTAATTAATTAAGCACTAGTTAATTTTATCTATTTATGTAACAGTAAAGTATGCGATTGCAAAGATCAACATGAAAGCAGTTGTCACTAGAAATTCACCTACAATATATCAGTTCAAAGTTAATTTTTTTTATACTGTTTCAATCTTCAGAGACTTTCAACAATTAAGACTGTCTGACATGTGACTTATCTATGTTCCCCTGGTATTTGTTTTAAGGAAATTTTGAATTTTATGTTATAATTGCCTCTCTGTTACCATAAAGCCCAGTCGTAAGAAATAACTGTGCGAGCGTTTATTGCTCGTATGTTTTTGTTTTTTGCTTCGTATTTTCTTCTAAATTACTACTTACTGTCTGTGTGCCTAAAGTTTAAAAACTCTATTCGCCGCCGGAAATTAGGAACCTTATCGTAGTTGTCTAAAAAACAACTCTGGCAAAGTGGGTCGCCGTCTGGAAAACGTTTACAATCGCTCCAGGCTTTCAATTTTAAACCCATTCCCGTACCAGGTAGCAGGAGCTGAAAATTGGAACGAAGCTGCCAGTATCCCCAGAGCACGCTACGAGCTTAATGGCTTCGAGATGATGTGTTCCAAATGGAACATTTTGAGGACGGGGCAAGATGTGTTTTGTTTCTTTTTTGAAAACGGGGACACGGTGCAAAATGTGTAAACGTCTCCAGGGGAGAAGATTACTTACTAACGGTCATGTTTAATATTCTATTGTAATATTTAAAAGCGAAAGTTCAATAATTCATCACGGAATATCTAGTACCGCTTGACGTATAAATATGAAAGGCAGGGTAGTAGTTTGTAGTAAGTGGACATCCACTAAGAACAGATGTTGTCATATTCTGCCCCTAAGGGTGTCAAGTAAGGGATGAACAACAAACTGTTTAAAAATCAATCAAAGGTGTAACTTCAACGCAGGCCTAGCCGTGGGCGACAGCTCGTTTATTCGTAATTCTCAAGTCAAGCCTAAGACGCAAAAGTCAGAATATTTTAATGATAGCTCTTACTCGTTTACTTACTAACTTATACAGAGACTAGGTATACACATAGACGTTGAAAACGGCCGGAGCGCTTTATCACGCTGGATTAGGTACCTACGTCTCCAGAATTTCCACCCATCAAGTAGAATAATTAAAAATGTTGTCTAATGAAGTAATGAGTCATAAGCTCTACCTAACATATCTAAGAATATTTGTTTGCGACGCTTTGATGTAATTTAATTTAGTATTCATATGTGCGCCAATCCGCACTTGGCCAACGTGGTGGACTGTGGCCTTATGCTTCTCATTCTGAGAAGAGACCCGTGCTCAATAGTGGGCCGTGATGGGTTGAGATGATGATGATGATGTGAGACTTAAGCATTTTTTGTCTTAGATATTTTTGAAAACTTTGAAATAATCTCAGGTAGAAATAGACAATATTTCTAAAGGTACAATTTTTTGGTCTACATTTTATTTGCGTCATCCTGTGACAACCTCGTTAGTTCTGCGAAATGGTCCGGAAGAAGCGCTTTACATTGAGCGCGCATATCGTGAAATGAAATGAGATGAGAACTCCCTGCAGATTATGCCTAGGACGTAAGTACAAGAATTTACTATGCAAAGCTAGGCTATATTTTTGCGATCAACAGTTTTATTCTCCTAGCAATGTTTGCAAGTCGGTTGTCTGTGGAACAGACAGATTTCCATAATAGCTTGGAAATCTACTTGATGCGTCTCCGTTCCTTTTACTGTAAAAATATGCAAATATCATTGCAGTTTTGTTGTTAGATTTACTTTTAAAGCGTCTCTGAGATTTGTATGATGATTAGTAATGATCAGTAGAGCCTTCGTTTTTATTTATGTCGACCGGCAAAGGTGACCACTGACCACATATTATGATATTTGACACTAAGCAACATCATCATCTTAACCTTCGTTGCTTTCTTCAAAACCTCTGAACATACTACAGGGTAGCCTAAATTATAGCCGATATCAGTTCTCTTGATTTTGCAGATATCGAAGAATTTTTTGAAAAGTCCGAGGTTTCCTCACGATGACTGAAGGAAGTCATCGTCACCCAAACAATGGCACCTTATCCTCTTTACACGTCTTTACAAATTTTAAGCAGTCCCAAAACCACATCCCCAGAACGACCGAGTTTTTAGGTCTTCTTACTTTTTCTCTTGCAATCCAGGTCACTCCAACACAAATATTACATTGTGGCGTTATAATTACGAAAGCAATACGAGAGCTGCACTCGGCTCTTCAAATGAAAGGACTGGTGACCTAGTTCCAGGGTGGTTTTATAGCGACACTGCGATCTCATTAGCGAAATGGAACGGAAAGGAACGCGCTCTGCCGTTTTATTTTATTTTTTTACCTGTTTTAACAATTAGTATCACAATTAATAACACTTGGTACCTACGTATGTCTAGTACATATTAGTAGTTGCGGTGATACAGTGATAGTCAAGTAGTTTGAACGTTTGGTTCTCGAAAGGGGGGTCAGCGTTTGAAATTACGCATCGCTAATTTTGATGCATGCGCCAGTTAAAAATTAATCATCACGTGGTTCGGTGATGCAAAACATCGTGAAGGAAGGTGCACTTGTTGTTCACCAAAGTTCTAGGAAGTATGAGAAGTCTTTCTCTCCGCATTTGGCCAGCGTGATAGATCATACACATAGCCTGCTGCACCTTGAGAAGTGAGACACTCAAAAACTCAAAGTGAATCGGCAACGAAACGAAAATGCCTTTGGTGTTACTGTCAGGAGGAAACGATAACCACTAACACAAAAAGTAACAGCAACATTGTAACATAATAGTTTTTGGACAGAGGCATTAAAAAACGAAAGCTGGAAGGAACAATTTATGATAATAACCATGTATAATACGTCAATTCAGGAACGCTCAATCTCGAGTAATCGTTACAATAAAACTGCATCGATACTGCGAATGTTACTTACGCAATAGGAACGCGAATGTGCGTTTAAAATCACATAAAGTGTTCAGCGGATGCTGGGAGTTGCGCGGAAATCAGGGCTGCGAGATATTTAGTTGCTTTACATTTTTAACCGACTTCAAAAAAGAAGGAGGTTCTCAATTCGACCGTATATAATTATGCTTTTTTTTTTATGTACGTTCAGCGATTATTTCGTCGTTTATGGGCCGATTTTGATAATTCTTTTTTTGTTGTAAAGTAGATATGCACAGTGGGGTCCCCTGATAAGGACACCAGGATTTGATGATGGCATCTCAGAGAAATCGAGGGGAACTTTCGAATATTGTATGGACAACTAGTGTGTTTGTTCATGTTATCATAAGTACATTAAAGCGCTACCATTTCATGAAGATCTGGAGTCGATCTGATGAAGCCGAAAGACAGTCGAGGGAACTCCTCAACGATTTACTGCAGTTATCTAGTGTTTGGGCTTGATTAATTTGTAGTGACGAGAACTTTACACTTACATGTTGAATTGAGCGCCATCTGGCGAGTAATTTTTGAGTTATCTCTACTTATCAAGATTGAAGTCGGTTATTTTTTTTTGTAAAAAGCAATTATTATATTTCCATACTACACATGACGGAAATGTAATGTAATAATTGGTGCCGTTCAGTGTTTGAAGCTAAGGGTCTTGAATTAGATTCCCAGCCGTTTCCAAAATTTATGTAACTGTCTTTTTATTGGATCATAATTCTGATAGTCTTATGTTGTATCACTTGCGTATCCGTGTTGCTTTTGACACAGGGAATCCTAACGTGCGTGTTTGTTTATTGAAATTTTCAAAATCATATGCCTCATAACCGTAATTGCTCCATAGCCGGCTCGTGTGGGTCGTAACGTAACAGACATATCCCTGAGACAGTGGACTTGATATACCTATGAGAAGATTATAGAATGTTTTTCACCACCGTAGCAAGTGATTAAATAAAATTTTCTATAGTCTAAAGGGGTTTGATGAATTCTTCAGTAGGATCAAGATTAGTGAAGACCAAGATTAGTGTAAAATACTATTCTTGCCAAGTAACATGCATTTTAAAGTAAACTGCATTTTAAAGATTCAGCCCTAATCAAGAGAATTGCCGAGTCGACAACCCCGGCAAGCGGCAAATCATGCGAGATATCGTATCGCGTCGAACAAGCGCGGTTATTCGCTACGCTAGCGATTGCTCTATCTAGGGCTGTCACAAAACCAGCTATTTATTTTAAGGTCTTCCGCCCCGTTTATATACTCGGCAAGAAGTCGCCGAGAATATGCGAATATGTAGTACGCATATTCGCTCGTTTTCGGATCGGTGTTGATATTTTGGCAAGAATCAAAGTATGTATTATTATCTCGAATCTTCAATAAGCGATACAATACATATATCGAAGATCCAACGAGAAAGGGGGTAGAAAATTCGGTTAGTTATCATGGCAATACCTTTTCATCCCTACATACATAGGGTAAGTATGATATGGAGGATAGTGATAAAAAAGAAGACGCTTCTTTTCTGAGATGATGTTCGCTTGTGTCGTAACTTTTAATTTGAGTTTGATTATACATTACGATGCGTAATGCTCAAATCTGAGCTGTTACGTTACAAGTGAATGCTTCCGCGGAGGGAGCCCTTTTTTATATTGTATTATGTATTGTGAATACCTACATATAAGTATTGTATTTTATGTTATGCTCGGACATTCATTCTTAAAACTTTGGTTTCAATTGTTATAATATCTGAACTATGTGGATTCATGCTGCCTATAGCCAGTTGCTCTAGTGCGTAGGGGATGTTAGAGGATTTATTTGTATGCGAGGTCAGTGAGCGGGTCTTGTTTGTCACTTCGGTATCGGCTATTTTTTCACAAAGCGCACGTGCTCATGCGCGCGCGCCGCCGGAAACGGAAATAGGTGCGCGCGCCGAATCGTAAAACATACGAGCTTGAAAGTTGTTGCGTTTTGTGTAGGTACTCGGTACTTAGGTGCGACGTGCGAGCCCTTTTAGTAACTTAGAACACAAGGATTGTGGAGTTGTGTTCCAATTTTACAAGCTTTTGGTTAAACTATAAGTCAGTATGTTCGGGTCAAATCTTGCAAACTGAGTTGGAATTTCCTCTTTTCGAACTTGAAATTTGGCGCGTTAATGTAGGTTTGATGATGATTCCATTTTATGATACCTAAGCGTGACTTGATACTTATGATAGGCATGACCTGATACTACACTATTTCCTTTATTTCATTTACGATAAATCGAGTTATCACTAAGACTTTCACAATATCTATCAAATAATAGGTACTATGTTCCGTCCGGTAATCAAATGTTGATGTTCTCCTGGCAGGCAGGATAAAGGTACCTAGGTAACCTATCCAATATTCAACTTTATGTTACTTACTAGTAAATCCACCCTCGCTTCGGGAAACCAGTCCCTTCAAAAATCTCTATAAATTTTAACAAATTATGTTATTCCGATGTCTAAGCTATATTACTGCAATCGCATTTATAATATTAGTAGGACTGCAAAGTTTCATCATGAAAATCCGTTCAGTAGTTTTTGCGTGAAAGAGCAACAAACACACACACACACTCACTCACTCACATACATCCTTACAAACTTTCGCATTTATAATATTAGTAGGAAGTAGGATAGGATAGGATAAAAATGATGATTAAAACTTCGAAAATATGAACCCAGAGAGAACCCATAGTCATGATAAGGTATATAAAACCTTTAATATTTAATCAAATTACTTCTGCATGCAAACGTAATTAGTCAATCTCGTTCGATAATGGACGACATAATATTATTCTCCCCAACAATAAAACTTAATTAATGCACTTAAATTTATGATGTTAAACATCAAAACATATCAATAATGCGTGCGAAAGGAACCCCGAGGGTCTGAGAAAAAAATGTGGGCGTTACCATGGTAACCGACTTAATACAACTTAATAATGATTGTATGGACCGAAAAATTTACGTATCGTAAAACATATAATTATGATTTGAATCGTGAAAAAGGCGGCGCAAGAATTGAAATCAATTTTTTTAGGGACGGGGTACAAGGGAGCTTGAATGTCGATAAATTAGGTATTTTATAATCCAATAAATTAAGCGAAATTTAAAATGCTTTAAATGTGTAAACTTTGACTACTAATGAAAACAACGTTAGTACCGGGTAGGAGTCGTGGCAGAAGTTCTTCATATCAGGTTATCAAATCAAGTTTCAAGCTTTTGTTATTTAATTAAGTACACATTCTCAAACTACGTAAAGTTTGTGAAACTATGTAAAGTTTGGGAAATCTAAATAAGACTGTTTGTCTCAATAATCAGAATTGTGACGCAATAAATATTGAAATGATTGTACTCATTAGTCATTCATCCTATTAATTAATATTATAAATGTGAAAGTTTGTGTATTTGTTTGTTTGTTTGTTTGTTACTCCTTCACGCAAAAACTACTGAACCGATTTTCATGAAATTTGGCACACACATAGAGGGCAACTTAGATTAACATATAGGATATTTTTTATCCCAGAAATCCCGCGGGATCGGAATTTACGCGGGAAAACCTTCTTCACGTATGGGGTATAAATAGCTTTGTTACTCCTTCACGCAAAAACTACTGAACCGATTTTCATGAAATTTGGCACACACATAGAGGGCAACTTAGATTAACATATAGGATATTTTTTATCCCAGAAATCCCGCGGGATCGGAATTTACGCGGGAAAACCTTCTTCACGTATGGGGTATAAATAGCTTCTAAACAAACATTAATATAAAACTAACAAACATTAATATAAAACTAACAAGTCTGTCTTCCCGGAAATCCCGCGGGATCTGGAGTTACGCGGAATAAACTCCTGCGCGTACGAAGTAGCGGGCACACGCATAGAGGGCAACTTAGATTAACATATAGGATATTTTTTATCCCAGAAATCCCGCGGGATCGGAATTTACGCGGGAAAACCTTCTTCGCGTATGGGGTATAAATAGCTTCTAAACAAACATTAATATAAAACTAACAAACATTAATATAAAACTAACAAGTCTGTCTTCCCGGAAATCCCGCGGGATCTGGAGTTACGTGGAATAAACTCCTGCGCGTACGAAGTAGCGGGCACACACAAAGAGGGCAACTTAGATTAACATATAGGATATTTTCAGAAATCCCGCGGGATCGGAATTTACGCGGGAAAACCTTCTTCGCGTATGGGGTATAAATAGCTTCTAAACAAACATTAATATAAAACTAACAAGTCTGTCTTCCTGGAAATCCCGCGGGATCTGGAGTTACGCGGAATAAACTCCTGCGCGTACGAAGTAGCGGGCACACACATAGTATTATAAATGCGAAAGTCTGTCTGTGACGTTTTCACGACTAAACCACCAGTCCGATTTGGATGAAATTCGGAATGAAAATATTTGAAGACCCAGAGTCACACATAGGCTAATTTTTTTTAAAAAATCAACCCCTAAAGGCTTGAAATAGGGGATGAAAGTTTGTATGAAAACAACGATTTTGATGAATTTTCCCAGGAAGATAGTTGATGACGTACTTTCTCCCCCACTTCCCCGGTTCGCGATATAAACGAATTCCACGCGGGCGAAGCCGCGGGCAAAAGCTAGTGTCAAAATAAAAATAAAATATGGATCAATTGTAATACAAAGTTATCTGTCGCATAGATAAGGTAATCTCTAAGTACTTTGTGCGAGATATTCCCTTACCTGATTGCCGTATCGATAACCCAAGATACAAGATAAAGCAGATTAGATCATAAAGTATTTCATAGTTATTGTGTTAGGTACATAGAGTACGGTTTGTAGTAATGAAATCTACATTGATAATCTCGTTTGATACATATGTATTGCAGGGCGATGACTGTAAAATGTGTGACATGATAATGTGCTTAAGATTACGGGTATCAGGGAATTTTTTTCCTATTCAAGACTAATTTTTTTTAATATTTTTTTTATTAGTGAAAATTTGACCTGATGACCGTTTATTATTTTGTTTTATCCTGTAATACCACCCTCGAAACAGGGAATCTTGGTGCGAGTCTATGAGTGTGTTAGTTAGCATTTCTATCCTACTAATTCTAAGCAGGAAAAATGTTTGCAATATTGCAACAAAGTATCCAAATATATATACAGTTTCATTTTTGTGACTTGGTTATTTGTCTTAGTGATAAGACACGTCTACTGCCCACACGTTAATCTTCTTTGGTGTGTTTTAGGCTTTATTATACGTATAATCTCTGTGATAAGGTGTTATTGTTGTCATTGTACTCTAATGAAGATTTTTTTCATTGGGAAAACAAACGATTGTAAAGTGATTGCGATATCGACTTGTGTCGCGTTGATTACGTCACATCCCTATAGAAGATTAGGGTTGTGCGCACAAAGATTCGTCGATCTTTACGCTAAGGGTTCGCACAATGGGTGGGCAGATGTTCTGCAGGTAAATCAGAGCAGATGTTATAGAACAATGCTTGACGACTGCCGACAAGAATTCTTGCTTTAATTAAATTACATTTTAAGATCGTTTCGGTTTTGGCTACGAAAACGGGACGAAAGCCTAAGTTGATGAGTCGATACACTCAAAGATTTTAGTTTTACTTGGATTCAAGATAGCAAATTAGCATGTAGCACCACCCTTCCACTGCCGAGTAGTGTTAGGCGAGTAGGCTAGGAAATAGAGTCAGTGCTATTAATGTCGAGTAAAAAAGGAACGTTCTTCATAGCGTTTCTTCTTTCGGGATCATTTAGATTTTAAGAAAAATAATTTTACATTGGAAACTGTTTGCATTGAATTGTACAAAATTGGTTTGAAAGATCATAATGTATTTTTTCTAAGTAGTATTTTTCCGTTCATACTTAATATTTCATATTAGATATCTATGTCGAAAAATTCTAGCTGAAATAAATATCCACAGTTTTTAACAAAACCACGTAAATCCGCAACAGCGTCTCTATTTAGCAAAAAGCCTTCACCGTTAGCTAGAAGATTAACAAAAAAACATGGCGTCCTAATTATCCTCTTCTAAAAAATGTACACTCATAAACTCGCTAAAAAAGCTCCAGCTCATCAAATCAAAAACCGCGTAAATTTTTTTAACCTCTCATTTTTTGTCGCACAATTACAATCTTTTTTCTATAGAAAACAGGATTGAGGTACTTGTCTTATACTGGACGACGATACGAAAAACGCTTATAGCTTGGAGTCTTGCGCAAATTCTAATTCTTAAGGGATTAACCGAGTTAAGGAAGACAGTGGGCGCGGTCGGTAGTCGGATGGGTGACCCCTTCCCCTTAGTAAATCGGAATGCAAGTAAGACCGTCGATCCTAGTTTTCCTTATTAGACAGCAATCATTATGCTATGTGGAGGCGAGGAAATCCTCAGGAGTGAGGAATCCTCCTCCGCTAGCTCCTCCAAACTGAAGCAGCTTGGTAGAGTATATATTTTATGCCATCATAATGATGATTTCATAATAGAAACCGAAACAAGAATTGTTAGTTTTAATAATTCAAAACGTAGGAAATATTTATTCGTCATACATAAACTATGTATGTACAGGTGATAAGATTAAGAGAAATAAGTGAAGGGAAGCGGATTTAAAAATCTGTGAAAATTCTCCACACAATAGCAGGTCCAGTTCCTATTCGTGTCCAGTTGCTATCCGATGGCGGCGAAAAACGTCGCAGTGGCTCTGCTGGTGAGACAGGTGCCTTAGAAACCCCGGTGACAGTTGGCTCCAATTTCACGCCCCGGTAAGCGCTGCGCAAAACATGACGGCTTTTTATTCAACCCCTTTGAATGGCCCTCTTAGAATGGATCTCTTAGAATGTGGAGATCTTTTAAAGCGCACCGCGAATCTCGCTTGGGATGCGCGATTTAATTAAAAACGTTGACAGACAAGCCTTCAAAAGCGCTAAGCTGTTTTTTGAATTAAGAATTTTTTGTTTTGTTTGAAATGTGGTTTTATTAAATTTTGCGGTTTTGTCAGCGTGCTGATAAATTGTTTTGTGCAAAGGGTTGAGGCTCGTTTGGAGTGACAGCAATTAGAAGATGACTTGGTCCAGCTAAAGAACTTCAATGATGAATGCAAAGGATTTTAAACGATGATAACTAAATAAACATTGTATATGTCACTTATAAGTTCTACTATAATTTCCCTGATGTTTCCGTACCTTTAATGTAATCAATACATAAACTTATTTAGATGATTTCGCGGCTAAACCACCGGCTATCTTTGGACGGAATTCGGAATGAAAACAGTTTAAGAATCAGGGTCCACCCAGGATACCTTTTTTCACAAATCATCCCCTAAGTGGCCCAAATAGCGCAAATATAAGTTTCCCAAACTGGAGCGAGGGCGTTCAATAGGGGTAATACCTATAAAGAGTAGCGTAGTAATGAAAACAACCATTTTGATAAACAAATTCATACAGGAGCGTATGTATATTTCGTAGTTAGTAACAGAATTATGAAGTAGAAGTATGTAATCGAAGTTGTGTAAGGTCTGCACACAAAGACCAGCGTGGCATTTATTACACTGTTAGAGAAACAGTGATGACCCAAGGACTTTAGCAATGGAATATCAGCAACGCTGTAACTCAGAAACTTGTAACATTATCCCTTTGAATACATGTTTGTCGTAAGTGAAATAACCAGATAGGTCAAAATCGCTTTGAGGCATTCCTAGGTTAGGAACCTCGTTCGCCTTTGAGAAGTTATAACCAAGTTGGTTTAAATCTACATAGTTGGAAATTCTGTTATAACACAATTTACATATGTATCTTTTGGTTTTGTTCTATATAACGTTTAATTGGAAGCCTAGAACTCTATCTAAGCGACATATACCTATCACTACAGGTATATAGATATCACCAATGCGTTGCCGGCCAGGAGAGATGGAAGATGAAAGAAAGAAATACCTCGGTCGGAAGCGCCCAATAGATATAACCAATAAATTTTGCGCCACCGAGGCCTCAACGCTGCCACCAAAAGCCTTGTGTCTCCTTTTGCGGCACCATGATTGCAAGTAGTTATTAAGAAATTACTATTCTGCTTATCTATTGCTGAACTCGATTCAAGTGTTAGAATTTTAATAAAGTTTGGGACGACAATTTAAAGTCTACCACCATTTAATACCTCGCGTGTTTAACTGTGTTAATCCCGCTTGATGAGAACGAGGAAGTCTTCAAATCAAGAATGAATAGCCTTTTAGAAAGTAAGTGACCTTTAACATCCAAGACTACATCACCACTTAACTACCATCATGTGGGATTTTAATCAAGCGTTCCATGTAAATTATTACGGGTAAAGGGGTATGTTTTGGTCACTGCTACGGAGTCACTTGATTAAAATCCTATTAAAAATAACGTCAAGTGCATTAAGCCAGTTGGATTTATTTTATTGCGGCGTTTATACTTATACAAAACGAGGGTTTAATTGATGTCGCGTTATTTATTATCGTCTAGCCTGGGCTTTGATGTCATTCATAGGGAACATTAAATCTGTCCGTGGCCTAAGTTTTAGGGAGAAGTTTAACTTAAACAACTTTAACTTATTTATTTATTTAACTTTTTCATGTACACTATACACTTCAAAGGAATCAATATATTATGTAATATTGTACATAGGGTCTACTTATTTCCTAAAGAAATCTCTTCCAGACAACTTGAAGTAGGATAAGATGCCTGAATCTATTCACTGGTACAAAATACGAACATGTATTACAGCAGAATACCAATGTAGTGTTTGTCAAGATAATGTTATGTTTCTAAGTCTATCTTTCTTTCTTCTTGGGCGCCAATGCATAATGATCATATTATCTTCAGGTGATTTCTTCGGTAGAATTCCGCAAATAACCACTTAACATCAGGGACTCTAAAAAACCAATCCAACCAGAATTGAACACGCCTGGATATAGTTATATAACTATCCAAAATAATTTAAATGATAAGATTGTTCAATTTAATAAGAGTAGCAGGATTTAAATCCATTTGTTTGGGGATCAATATAGGCCAATAACCTTTCTGTTTCGCGGTTAAGAATCTGAATATTGTACTACTCAAATGTCCCAAAACCCTAATGTAATAAATACTTTACTATTACAATATCTGTGGCTTCCAAACCACACTGTATTGATTTCTGTATTTTCTTACTTACAACTATTTCGCAATAGGATTTGGTTAGCTGAAACTGAAATGCCATGTTCCGTATTTGTCATTTTTTCTTCCGTTTCCTTCGTATTTGCTTTGTACCCTGCGATTCCTGAAGGTTTACTCGGATAGTAGATGCACTGTACATAAATAATCTTACAAAATAGGTCATTGTTACAGGATAAAAGTGGCAGTTTATGATAATGATTGCGACTTGCATGCTGTTGCATAAACCTCTCGTTATTCATGTCACGTTCGGGTAGCAAGCGCTCCACTTCGTAGTCTCTTGCTGCGCTTGCTAAATAATTATTTAAAACAATATTTTTACCACGCTGTTATTAATTTGAACATGATGAGTTACGGGATGGGTTGGTGGAAAGATTCAAAATGTTTCAATATATGAATGTACGTGAATATGCTGTGGTTTGTTTCTGGTGATGAGGAATACTCCGGTTCCGAAATACTGTATAGTATCAATAAAGAAGCCGGCCTGGCAAGTTAAACTAGTTCTAGGATTACCTACGAGTCTATTAATATAGACTCGTCGTGTTCTTTATAGGTACTTCGAGATCCTTTTTTATGGAATTAAGATCATTTATGGTGAATGTTGATACATATTCGGTAAAATATTCCATAAATATTATCGAATTATAGATAACGAAAAGGTAGTTTCCTTCAAAATTTATACCGCTTGGTTGGTATTAGCATCGGTCGATAAATAAACATTATTACTTTTATCGGTATCATAATAATTAATATTACACGTTGTCCCATCATGTCAGTCGCTTCGTCGCTTAGTTTATTGCGTATTTACAAGTTTCATTAACTATCAGAGATTAGATCAGAGTTTAAACAAAAGAAGGAAATCGAAACACGATTCGTACTATTACTAGGTACAATTATATCCACAATCAATGCACGATAATAAACATGAAATTTTGCGTCAGCCACTTAACTTTGATAGTCACAACGTTACACAAAAAATAAAACCATTTCTAACTTCACAGTTCTATCTCCGGATTTGAGGTCGGAATCGGCCCATTACACCCTTTCCGCCCTTTACGCCCTCGCACCTCGGGGTCACGCGAGTTGGGCGAGGTCATGCTAAACGCCCTTTTTTATTTTTATCCCCCATCAAAGTAATGTTTGGAAAACTTGGCTGGGCCTTATTGCCATTAGGGCTATGGAGCATAAAGCTTAAAACGCCATTATGTAGGGTACTTATACATTTTTAGTTGGATTTTATGCGTTGTCGTTTGAGACAATTTGAATGTAGAATCGTGGAGTTTAAATGTATTTGATGTGAAGATAGTCATTTATGGTTTTTGATGTCTTAATCTTTCAGTATGATGAAGAATTCGAGAAGAGTGCTTAGCAAAATATGCTACTCAATTTGCTACGTATAGCTGATTATGAATTTTTTCTTTTATTTTTGATTACCCTTAGGCCATGCACTGATTGGTAATACTTTTATAGTGCAATATTTTTTTTGCTTTTAGTAAATTTTTTGTATTTAGAATAGTCAAAAAGCTGGACAGAAGGCCGACAGTTAGGACATAATCGGACATCCAGTAACCCTTGATATTACATATTGGACCATACAGACTTGAATGAACCTCACTCAATAGATAAATTATGGCTCACGTAACAATTACGCCTACACAGCACCGCTCCAATTTGGGACCAAGAAAAAATCTTTTTATGTCTAAGACTTTTTGTCCGTAATACGGGACAGATGGGTCCCGTGCTCCAAATCACTGGGCATTCACGTCACGCGGTGATCAAACAGAATGTCCGATTTATGAGGATCAATGACGTATTTGTACTTTGTGCCTTTGGGAGTTTTGTTATTATTAGACATGGATTCTGAATTGATTTCTTTGACGGGCAGATGTAGGATGTATCTTTGAAGTGCCATCGTGTTTGTTAGGAGTAACTCACGGAAATGGTATTTTAATTAAGACGTTCAGAAATGTGGGCAATTTTGGTTAAAATTATGTAGAATGTATAATTTTAAAATATGTTAATTAATTATGCTTTTATACCTAATTTTCTTCTTCCTTAATTTATTAAGTTTACTTAAATTGTTTATTAGTTTCAATTTAAAGAGGGTTTTAGTAAACATACGTCGCATTGTAACTCTAGCGATATGCATGATCATCATCATCTCAAACCATCATGAGCGCTATTAAGCACGGGTCCCTTCTCAGAATGAGAAAGTTGAAGCGATATGCGTAAATTGCCTCAATCTTTTTTCAAGATGTCCCATAGATTTTCAATCAAGTAGGCACAATGTCATGGAGTAGCAAGAACGAGGCTAGGACAAGTGTATTTGACCTCACTTTTAGAAACTCGATACCTCTCTAAAAGCGTTCTCCCATCGACAGGAGGATAGAAACCCTGTCGTTGTTCCGCTTCCGATTGGCAAACTGATTTCTTATCAGGTTACTGATTAAGTATTTGTAATTGGGGTGGAGGAGGATTAGAGATGAGTATTAAAATAATGATAGATAATATAGAATATTAAATGGCGTAGTATCACTGTCAGAGGAGAACATAATAAGGAAACTCCACCGCTTTCTGGTAGGTCGGAAACCTATCAGTGATTTGTTTGGTTGTTGATATGACGAAATTTTTTTTTATTGCTGTGTATTACTATTTGTTATATTCCTCATTTAAGTTAAGTATAAGGGCAGTAACTGAATACCTACCTAACAGCGTTGGATAAGGTAAAATTTAAAAGATTTTTTTTACTTTTTTCGATTCATGATTGTGCGATTACCTTAAGTCTTAAAGTACCTAGGTACATACAATTCTTATGAATTGCATAATAAAACAAAAGCATATAATAGATAAGAAAAATAACCTTGACATCATAATAGCGGGCCTTGCGGGGACCTTACCCGAACAAAGCACAATTTGGAGACTTGAATAGCGTGACCGAACGGTCAATCAACATTTCTATTAGCCTTTGTTTCTAGCACAAACCACCAACCCATCGGACCTTGAATTCATTCAGCACTAGGATATTTCGTCATTCGTTGCAGATAATAGTTACTGCGTTTTTCTTTGAGGGTTATTATTTTAAAGAAAATTAATAATCGCGGGCACTTAAAATATTAAACTGAATTCTGTTTTAGTTTTAATTGATAGGTAGGTTCTTGATATCGTTTATTACTTTATTATGACGATTTAACAATCTAATGATATATTTTTTTGGTTTAGTTTATAGAAATAGAAATATCGTTTTTGGTAACGATGCTACAAGGGTGGACTAAATTTAAATAGGTAGCTTGATGAGAACTTTAGTTCAGCTAAAAAAATCTGATGTGTAGGTAACATAGATTTAATGGATGTTGTAATCAATGCGGAAGAGTGTAAAGAAACAGAATAATTGTTTATCTTTATTGTAATTATGTAATCATGGTCCATCTGTTAGTGATTGTGTAACGTCGGAACTAGCAATCCAATTGATGATATTCACGCAGTATAATTTGTTCTGTGGAAGTGATAGTTACTTAATGGGTGATTGGTTCCTCTAGCACTGTAGCCGTAGTGAAGTCATAGGGCGCATTCAAGTAGAACGCTGGTTACCGGCGCCGATCTGCCAGCGCTTATCGGTACCTACTGGTCCGTTGACATAACTTGTCGGCGCTTGTCGGCGCTTATCGGCGCTGGTTCGGCACAAAGTATAGAGACTACCTGCGCCGACTACCTGCGCGGATAAGCGCTGGCAGATCGGCGCCGGTAACCAGCGTTCTACTTGCATGCGCCCATAGTCTGTAATTAAAATTATACGCGTAAAAAATGAGAATATCATGACTCAAAAACTACTCGTCAAGTCTCACCCAAAGGAGATTTAAGTAGGACCACACTACTAACAACAGCTTAAGAATATAAAAAGAATTTTCAAAATCTGTTTAGCCAATAAAAAGTTATGAGGCAACACACAGAAAAAATACTGCGAATGAGTACCTACTCCTTTTTTTAAGTCCATTTATTATTAACTATACCAGCCAATATTTAGGTAGTAGACCTAGACCTGGATTGATACATAATTGATACAAAAATTTATAAATAATTAATGATAATATAATTATGTACTTAAATGTGCACGGAAAAAACTGTTCTGGTGTTCCATATATATATGAAATTGTGGCACGTTTTTGCAGATGTGAAGCCACATTAGGTGCTAATTAGAGAAGGAATGGGTCGCAAATGCGCTAATGAGGTCCAATTTTGCATCAACACCTACTGAGCTCGCTCTAGTGAAGAAGGTCGTACTCATTTAAACAGTGGTAGGCTCGTATTTTTGCATAATTATACAGTGTGTATTAGGGTTGTGAACTTTATTTTTATTTGTATTTCGTTTGTACTTTTTAAATCACAAAATAGCAAAATACTGTATTGCGCCCTGAGACAAGACATAGACATAGGTATGACACCTAGGATATAGAGAAGAAATCCTAGTAGCGTGTAGCGTTTTTTTTTTATCTTACAAACAAGTAGCAATGTTTATGTGTCACATATTTCATTTCACACACACTACCCCGTCAATTGGCGTGTCAGGCGATCTTTTGACATTATATGAGTTTGTGTTTTAACATAACATAACTTACATATTTAATTAAGGAATTCAACTATTAGTTTTAGTAGGTAATAATTTGTAAATTAATAATCATCGAATTAGCACATAACTTTAAAATGTAAGAGCTCTCTTAACTTCACACATTTTGGTGTTAAACTCTTGATGTAATAAATCGGAGCATGCGAGGGTCAACGTGGCTGGTCTAATCGGCCCGCAGTGGGTATGTAATACGTATTAACATTCATGGGTAAGGTTCAACCCGCCCATTAGGTGGTTTACGAGTTTACGACGTCGTAAGTCGTTAAGCTGTTAAACAGTGATTTGATGTTGTAAATAAACGCTCGGAGGGATCATTTTTGTGCAACTAGTTTGCACGTTGATTTATTGGAGGTGGTTTGATTGAAAATAACTTGTTTTTTTTTATGTTAGTAAGGAGTTTCGATGTACGGAAATCAGGGCAGAGGTTTTGGGGCTTCGAGCGAAACTGTTTTGTTTTTGTGCCTAACTGTCAAACATGTAAAACTAAATTATTTTTATCAGAATCAGGATTGACCGAAAGTTTGATAAACTAAGGATGCGTATTGAACATGCCTACAGTATTTGCGAGACATAATTATTTTGTGTTAAATAAAAGTTTTTTATATTCTGATCCGACTCCGAAACGAAAGTTTAAGGTAACCTATTACGTACTTCCGTGATAGATATTTTTATTTACATTCAACAAAAATTCTCACGAGTACGCGGATAGCACTTTCATGTGAAAAACAGCGTTGACCTGCAAGATTTTGTCGAATGACGAAGAAGTTGTTGCTCACTAATAACATTACTATATGTATAACTAGTTCATTCTAAAAAAATTAAAAAATTGTGATTTTTCATAATCTCATAATCTACTTAAAGGTTAGATAATTTAAAAATGAATAGAAATATAATTGCCAAAACATTACAAATAGGTACCATGATAGACAGAACCTTACCGACGACCCACTGCGTTGGAAAATCTTTACTACGGGTATTATTACAAATGTTCACGCTCCATTGAGAAGAATGTCGATCATAATGATAGTTCATAAAGCGTAGCCGTAAAGGTTTCCCGTCATTGTACTGCGTTTGACCATTTCGACTCGGTTTTCGCTCGAGGCTTTGTGTGGCCAGAAGAAAAGCGGAAAGAGGTAAAACATTGACATAAAAATTATAAATCGCTATGTATTATAAAGTATGTATCTCAGTTTTGGAGGGGATAGGGAAGTCATCGTGTTAAGTTCTTGAGTGTTTCCGGGCTTCGGAGCCCATTCGCTTAAGTTTTGACCAAAAACTAATCACTCTTTACTGTTATTGATGTCCATGGAAGACTATGACCAGTTTTTTATCATCAGGTTGCACATAGATATTATACTTGTTTGTTTGCGATAAAAATATTAAGTAGCTCACTTCATAAGGCTGGGAAATCTTAACAACTTAATTTAATGTAGTTAAAAAAATGTTTAATTCCATTATGTATTTGTTTTCCCCACTTCCCCTCTTTTCCCCTCTTCGATTAAAAGGGATCGACATTATCAAATTCGAGTAGGTATAACCGATATCATATTTTTGTCTACCACAGTTTCGGATAGGTAGATACCTACTTAAAAAATACTTAAAATAATTTAAATACTGGGGGAGAAGAAATGGCGAAAGAAAGCATCGTCAGATCAATCATCAAAGATGACGTTAAAATGATCGATTTAATATCTTAAGTAGGTACGCAATTGCTTCTTGGTTTTTTGTTGGTTGGTCGCTGACTTGATGGCTGAACCTAAGTTTCCTGTGGAGCGCGACAAAAGACGGCTAAGTTCGGTTGCGTAAAGCCGGCACGTACCATGCATTTTTTGCAATTATGCAATAGAAAACAGAAATCTCGGTTTATTGTTATTTTATTACAATCGCGACTAATACAAGTAGCAAGACATTACGTCTTAAATGCTAACTGAATTAGCAACGATCTTATCGTAATTTTCGTTTATAGAATGATAGAAGTAAATAAATTAGATAATAGGACGTTACATCCATACAAAGTTACGATAGTATTCAAAGGTTTGTTGTTTGTTTCTAGTGTTGCTTGTTAGAGGTATGATTTTTTTTTACTCTACGTTCTGACCAGACGAAGACGATGATGTATTGCTGACGTTGTCGGGCAACGGTAACACCATCAGGTTGCTAATCTATTAATACACACTGAATAAAGTTGTTCAATTGTCATCGACAAGTAATACAATCAGAATGTCAATAATGAGATCTAAAGTCACCTAAATACACATTATTGGGGAAAGTAAAAAGATGCATTCGAATTATTATTGAGAATCTTCAGATATTGAGAATCGCAGAATTTTTGTAGTCGAATAAAGAGGACATAGGTACCTAATAATGTATTCACACATTATAGCATGTATCTAGTGTAACTGCTTTGTTAAGACCTCCAGTTTTAGATACCTTAGATCGCATGGGATTTGTCAATGTACTTACCTTTTTTTTATTGAATCCTGCAATGTTACTGTGCAGTATTGCAGGCTGACGTAATCAGAACAATCACTAGCAGAAGTAGGAAGCGTCGTTGACATTTTTCGCAAATATTGCATATTTATTATTACGTGAATAGCATTATAGCGTCTTCAAGTGATTTACGCAACGTTTCATGCAGAATTTTAGCGTAAATCTTTAGAAAGTGCGACGCGACGTGTGGTTAAACGATGTTGTCGTTCGTCCATAATTGTGATGTACAGACAGAACATGAAGTTGAATATGTTCCTATCTACAGATATGACCGATATTTATTATTGTTTACATACATCCCCTTTAAGTATCACAAACATTTGTATAAAAAACTCATACATTATTATGTTCTCTAACTACATAATGTTTTGTTCAAGCCATGAAGCAAATTGCTTCATGGTTCAAGCCGAAAATCGAATGCGGAATCTTCAGCTAGGCAGACAACTTGGCTATAATGTTACAATTTTCAAAAAAAATCAAACACTTATAAATCCGATCAAGGTAAAGATACTTGTTGTGAGACCCCTGAAACTCACTCCTGTTTGGACTGAGAAATTTGGAATCGCTAAAGTAGTGCTGAATTGCTGATCCAGGTCAATGTGTGAAGCTTTAAACTAAGCCACATGCAACATACACTAATAACATTCATAACATAAGACTTCACGTGCCCTTCAAAGCACTGAAACGTTAAAAAATGTAACCCACTTCTGACCGCGCCACCCTCTGACGATCACTTTGGATTTACACAAACCGCCGAGCAACACGCAAAATTCTTAATAAGTATACCTAATTCGTCACATCGATGGATGTGTTATCTAATTTTTAGTGGCGCATGTCCACTCGATTTAGCTTAGCTTGCGGTTTCCCGCTCTTACGAAGATCTTGAACTGACCGATTGCGGTGACAGAGACCAGACATTAAAAGAACATTAGAAAACGGTAAACGCAATGGATTGTCCTTCGATTAAGGGCAACGACGTCTGCGATAAAAACCTTTTCAACTTTCACAGAATTGAATTTCGAAAACCTGTTAGTCTATATTTCCGATATGCAAATACTTCATTATTACTTTACATAGTTATCAGACAAATACAGTAATTATAAATTCAATGAACTTATAAACAATACAATAATCGGTGTGGCTATGTAATTAATTGTAAGAAAATAATTCTCACCTAATAAAATTCTTCATAGTGTTTTAATGGTGTACTCTGTTATATGTAATATGTATGTTCGTGGCTAGCACGGTGGACTGTGATTTATTTTCTCACATGGGTGACCCGACCCTATAAAGAAAAAGCATCCAGTGTTCGAATCCCGGTCCGGGCATGTACTTTCTGCGTACGGGCGTTTCTCACCACAGTCACACATCATGTTGTCCAAGGCACATGTAAAACAGAAAATGTAGGACGTAGCTTTATTTTTTTAGATTTCTTTTTGTGCGAGGAAACCCGACACCAGCCATGAATGCCATGATACAGTTAGGGGTTACAATAAATGCAAATGTTTAGGACGTCACAGAATACTTACACTCTTTATCACTGTTTTTACATTAAACCCATAAATTTTATTGTGTATGTTAATGCTACGCCACAACTTTCACTGTTCCCACGACTTCCTGTCGTGTGCTCTCTGGCTCAACTGGTTCCCATTATCGGTGTGGCTGTTGTTGGTGCTGTTACCTTGTTGGTTTCCTCACTATAGGTAACTTAATAACATAATTTAACGAGATAATTCCTTATCGGAGTTTTTATTTAGTATTGTACGAGTGTCTGTGTTATTGCTAATTGTAGTATGCTAATTAATTAGATAAAGTTAAATAAATTTTGCGTTTTAAAATTTAATATAATTCCAAAGTAAGATGGTTCTCCAAATAATGGTACTACTTCACTGATATTAGAACCTTTTTTGTTATAAATTTTTATTGAAAATAATATTTTGCTAAAAAAATTAGTTTTATTTTGAGAAAACAAAAAAGCATCGTCAGACGGGGTAGGAACCAACCAAATGTAGGAAGATTCGATGTGATTCAATTATTCTGTTCGGTACAGAACGCCATCTTTCGGAACAATATTGTACTTTTAGTTCTAGTACGGATACAGAGATGGCGCTACTAGTTGTTATAAGGACAACAGCTATATTTTGTACAAATGCAACGCAACTCATCTTTTGTTTTATTTTGTTGCAGATTCGTTCGTAAATAGCCAAGAATGGACTTCATCTCGGGGTGTAACGGAGCTGAGGGTTGGAGTTCTTGGTTCACCGGACAGCGGGAAATCAGCATTAGTGCACCGGTATTTAACTGGAGCATACATGCAAGAAGAAAGTCCGGAAGGTAAAAAAAAATCATACTATAATAATTAAAACTATAAAAATATGATAAAACGGATGTTTTCAAGGATTGTGAACAGCGCCATCTATTAAAGTGTTTACGCATGAAATAAATGCTTTGTGTAGTTTCACGATAGATGGCAGCAATAGACTACACGTCGCATCTCTTTCATGTTTGTAAATGTCGCGACAATGACGATAGATGACGCTACTAGTAGGGAATGTCACTTTTTTAAATATAATATTAAAATGTTATTTATTTTTTTTTTCTCTTTTTATACAGGTGGTCGTTTTAAGAAAGAAGTAATAATCGACGGTCACAGTTATCTACTACTAATACGAGACGAAGGCGGAGCGCCGGAAATGCAGGTATGTCAACAATCAAACTTTACTTTCAGTGTGATGCTAACCTCCCATAGGTTTTCTTTCTAAAAATCTGTATAGTTGATAAGGGTTATTTTCAGGGAAGAAATCAGATATTTATTTTATTTTGAGAACTTACTTTTTTCCAGTTTCAAAACTGTAAGTGATACCTAACCACTTAGTTTTTGTTTTTTCAAAATTAAATTAGTTTTAACACTAACATACATGTACATTAAATCAATAACGGACCTAATCCTTATAGAGCCTGTACTATTCAACATCTAGATTCAATCACAAAGTTTTGGCAATAGACTGCTTTAAACTTTACACAGTGCAAGTTTCATATTTCATGCTCAAAGTTGTTCAGAATGGTCAACTTAGTTACGGGCTTTTAAAAAGTTTGCACAAAGGTTTAATTTTAAGTGCCATTTTAGTTTAGACGATCAATAATAAATAAGTTGTACTCTGTCAATAGTAGATTGTAGCAAAGTTAGCCCCTGGTTTAACGGTTTAAATGATGATTATCCTTTAAAATTATTAAGGTTAATCATTTTTAACCTTGTTTACGTTGTGTAGGCACTGTAGGAAAATGTCGAATTGCGGCTTTGCGGCAACTGCCGTAGCTTCGCTTTGTGAAACTACTTAATGTTTATTTTTGAATCAATTAAAATAAAATAAAAATAAAAAAAAACACTAATTATTCGAAATTTACAATTAAACGAGATTACCAAGGACACACTCGCAAGTAAACATACAAACCAACTAACGGCAAAAGTTAGAGTGGCCTCCTAACCTCCTAAGTCCTGTCTGCAAACTGGACTAAACCATCCTTCTCACGATTAGAGACTTGTGTTGTGTTGTTCACAATTATTTATTGTCTTGGGTGGGTTGGCTACATGCTCGTTTTCTACCCTTAACTAAATACAAATAAATAACTTTTTACAAAAAAATTACTGACTTCAAAATAAGTAGAGATAACTCAAAAATTACCTGTCAGATGTCGCTTAAATTTATATGGGACGAAATGTAAAGCAGTGCTTTGCGAACACCAAAAAAAGAATTATTAAAATCGGATCACCCAGTGCAAAAAATAAGGTAACACACACAAAAAGAAAATACTGTCTGTTTTTATGAAGTCGTTTAATAAAAAACGCTTAATATTTAACTGATGTACATACAAATGCATTATTTTACTGTTTGCTTTTCACGTTTCTAGTCTATACCATGCACAATAAAGCTCTCTCTAAATATAAAAAGATAATGTTTACTGTCGTGTACTAAAATGGCTGGAGAGAGACGTGCTAGTGCATAGAAGTAGTTTGGTGTCCTGAGTCCTCTAATGGAACACGCCGAACGTTGTACCTACTATCGATTTGTGCTACGTGAGAATTGGTTCGATAGTTATTATTAGGGTCCCCGCAGACTGACTTCAGCCACCGGCGGCTGTGGCGCTGTGGAGCTTCTTTTTAGAAGCGCGATCCGGCCGACAGCCGCTTCGGCTGAATTCTGCTCACTGTTCAGTTATTGGAGCTGTTAGTCGTTGGCCGGATCGCGTTTCTAAATAGAAGCGCCACAGCGCCACAGCGCCACAGCTGCCGGTGGCTGCAGTCAGTCTACGGGTACACTTAAGAGTACAATGTCCGAAGTTCTTCTCAACTCGCATCAGACCTTGGTCAACAACGAAATCGAAGTAACGAGAGATCAGTTCGAATATTTTAAGGTGTGTAAAGCTAATCATACCGATACGGTGTAGGTGTACTCAGACGTTTGACTGTACAGTAAAACTGTGAAATTAACTGTGTTCATGATTTTCTCGATACTTACCTAAGTCGCCGAGATATGGAACGCCTCTCCCCGCTAAAAACAAATTTATTACGTGTGCGGAACTGAGCACGCTATTAGCTTCTAAGCAAAATTACTAAAGGCATTTTAAAATCTTTTCGTCAATCTACAAACTACAGCGGAAAGCTGACATTTGTGCGGGTTGCCGTTAAAATGAGTTCCATATCGCAACGGAGTATAGGTGGCTTGACTGTTCTTTAAAAACTGTTAGAATTCCAGTGTCATGGAGAAAATATTCACTTTGCCTTGACTTCCTATTATTTCTCTCTCACTTACACTCCCATGAGCATGAGTATTCGTCTGAGGGTGATTCTGTTTTAAAAAAAATCTGTTACTACCTTGCAAGCTTGTAACTCTTCGATTTCCATATCAAGCAAATGTCCATTGCTCACTATATTCCAAAATCGATAGCGCTAAATACAGTCTGAAATTCCCCGTATTCAGATACCTTACAAACAGGACACACCAATATACAAGGAGAGCTCTTTGATACAGGATTGAAAGTACGCTATTGTAACTGAACGGACACATCCTTTAGCAACGAGAAGACTTGCAGTGGATTCGCATCCTTTGTTACGTATCCTACGTAGCGGGAAGATGTCTAGAATAATTTTAGTTTTTCCTTCCGGGTTATCCGTCAATGTTCTTGTCTAGAGTTTTGAAAAGAGCTCGTGGAGGAAAATTACCAAATTGTGAAAACTGTTCTGCAAAATAATTTCGTGAGAATGTCCCTAAAGCTACAGACCTGAAATATCAACGACATCAACCCTTTTGTTGACCCCTTGCGACCCTAATGTATCTTCTCGCGTGTCCAATCTGATTTGAATAAACACACTTTGCTTCAGTAAAACTGGCCTATACAGTGATGTGCAATCAGCCTCTTTAAGACTCTAAAGATGTCAGCTACGAGTCAATTTTGAAGCTTTCAGTAAACTAGTGAATCACCACTATCATTGATCTAAAGATTATGTTGATAGTTTTGGGTGTAGCGATAATGTTAAGTAATGCGCAAGAATTGTCATGATATATTATATGTGTCTATATAAAATACCGCAGGGGCAATGAAACACTGTAAGCTCAGTGTATGCTCTTTAAACTTTTCACATTTCGGTTCAAGAGTACGTACATATACACAGCGGACTTTCAACTCGGCTCGCAGTTTCCAAGGGTAACGTCCGCTAGACAAATGTGTACGGCTATTTACTATATTCTGTTCACGTCTTCATCAGAGCTCCAGAACATATCGCGGGATAAATTGTACTAGAACTGTATTTTAGGCTGAATAAATGAACTTGGCGTATGATAAAGGAAGAGAAGATTGCCTGTTTGTAAGAAACCGTCAAAATTGCTTCGTCATAACAGTGATCCGTTTAGTAAGGTCGAAGTAAGGTTAATAAATTAATCTTCGTTTATAAGGAATACAATAGGAACAGCGATAGCCTGAATTGTAAGAGAATTCAGTTCAGGCTGTAGTTTATCATAATGTGTATATTCAAAGAAAAAGTAATGGTCATTAAGGCATTATGTACCTAACGCTTTCGTTACTCTCGGCAAATCTTCATGAAAATCTATAAAGAACTGCAGCAATATTATTAGGACTAAGCCAGGTTCGATGAATAAATATCTGAGATTTTATGACTTTCTTCTCTGTCAGAGTAGTGAAGTTAAGCAAATAAATGAGAATGCGGTCATTTGCAAGGAGGAGAAATTCCTGGATTTTCCCGGAATCTCGTATAATACGATCAATAAACTAATTTGGCTGGACATCCATTTCTATCAATGAATTAGGTATTCAGACATTGTTTGCTGATTTCATGAAATCTGGTATTACAACTTGTTATCTAATTATATCAAGTACTGCATCTTCACATCTATTAGGCCGATTGACAAGCGTACGCCCTTCAATTAAGTGGCCTTCAATCTAGCCCTATTGAGTTATGCAATTGGCTCTTGTAACGCTCTCGTTATCAAGTATATTGTTATGAAGAGACACTGAGTGGACAACTTCTGATATTGAATTAATTTGTGGCTGTCCCACTTATCAATTGGAAGGTCGTTGCAATGGATTACTTGTTAATGACATTCCTGTATGACAGTTAATTGTAATACAATCAGATCGGACCCAACTTCAATGTATCTTCTGGGATTGTTGATGTAACGATCCACGTTGATAGGTCTTTCTTTTTGGTTCACTTAATTAAATATGCAATGAGATTTTAAACACATCATTGAGCTTCCTATTTGTTCAGCGATTGTCCCAAAGACACCAGTATTAAGTGGCATCGCACAACCGGGACACCAAAACTGCTCAAATAGGATTTCCGCGTTAACGTAACCTTAATTGGCCAGTTCTAATCGTGATACCTTTCAGGTTCCTCGTCTCTCTCTGACCTGGGCGACGTGGGTAGATGAGAGTGGAACAGGAATACTCTGTCAGTTCCCACAGTTATACATCGGATGGTGTAGGTGTTACGGCTATTAAACGATTTGTTTGACGTGACTAACGTTAAGGCATTTTAATAGCTGTAATAGTACATTTAGGATTTTATTGTTGTTATGAGTCAGTGAATGGAGAAGCCAGTACTTCAGGTCTTAAGAGAGCACTGAAACTGATTAGACAGTTACTAACATAACATTCATTCATGTGAACCAAGGTAACCTTTAAAACGTCCGTAAGCCAGTCTGAAAGGAGTTTACTGAATTATTGAAGCCCATCCCAGATTTTATTACTACTCCTAAGCTATGAATGCTCTTACAATTTTGTGAGCTTAGTACTTTAGATGGCTCGTGGCTTTTGCAGCTTTTTAAATTGTTAATCAGACACTTATAAAACTATGGAAATAATTTTAAAAGATGAAAGCTGTTGAAAAGTCACTAAGACGCACTGGAGCACGTATACTTAAAGGTCTTCTAATTAAAAAGCGCAAATAAAAATCTTCAATAGGAATATTATTTACTGACATCGTAAGCGAATTGTTGTCTGTTCAATGGATAGATATAATCGCTGTCTATAACAAATCTGGACTGGTTTATCTAGAATTTAAATGAAAGATCCATATCAATTTATGAGCAAAAGTCGGACGAATGAATGGATTTAACTTCATCACTTGAGTTTGATAAACGAGATCCTTACATTTGAAGAACATCATTTACTTCTTTATTGACCTTCAAGCAAGGTTCTATATTCGTGTATGTTTGTTTATTTAATGGTTTCATGTTTGTGTACCTATTACTATTTACATAAATATTTTTTGCGTCACTAATTTCGTATCTACTGTGAGCTCTTTTAAATTTCTTTGCAATTCAATCAAATTATTCATGTTTCTAATGAATTTTAAAGTTCACATTAAGTTGTGTAACATAGATTTGAGGTGTTTATGTAACTTCTTGAAATATTGCTATACTAGACTGCTATTATCCATGGCAGGTATGACTTAGGGAATGAAAGTGTGCGGCTGAAATGTAATATTTATATAGTTTTAAGTTGAAGAAATTTTGGCAATCGAAAATGTAAAAATATGATCATTTTCAATTCTTACAGCACAGGTACCATAATGTAACATGATTTCAATGCAACTGAACTAATCGTATCGCGGAGTTTGTTCAGTCGAAGCTCTTGTTTTAATTACTGACTGTCCTGGGAAGGTCGTACTATCGAAGCTCTTGGCTTTATTAAAGGAACGATCGGAGCGGACAAGTCGGCGATGCAAATAACTCTTTGTTGTTGGAAGGTCGTTGATTATTGTTCGGTTTGATTAAAATACCTGTTGAACGACTGAGTGCCCAATGTTTGCTTTGATTGGATTCTGAAGTTTTCTACTTCCGATGCGTCCCGTTTCATTCGATTCTCTCGAATATCGCGAATGTCGTTATCGATCTTTTAATAGGTTCTTCTTTTTTCTCTCTTCTTTCTTATTTTTACTAAATTCTACTAG
The DNA here is from genome assembly GCA_905404135.1 of Hesperia comma. Taxonomy (NCBI): domain Eukaryota; kingdom Metazoa; phylum Arthropoda; class Insecta; order Lepidoptera; family Hesperiidae; genus Hesperia; species Hesperia comma. The sequence continues at coordinate 2,855,661 of FR990021.1, read as the reverse complement.
ACACAAAAAATAAGTTTTTAAACAAAAACATGAATTCAATTGAATCAAATTGAAAGACATGCGCATTATTAGAGATAAATCAAAAACTACTCGATATATATAACTCTTTAAATGGGACTACATGACAAGCACCAGCTTTCGAATTTAAAAAGAACAATAAAAATCGGCACACCCAGTAAAAATCATAAGGTAACGAATATAAAAAATATATAACTGAGAATGAGAACATTCTCCTGTTTTGAAGTCAATTAAAAATACTAACGGATGACTAAGCTTGGCTTGAGTTGATGCCACGCTGAATCGTTTCTAAGTTGATCAATGTGTGCGACCCTTAATTCTACTATTTCACTTGTTCAGTTCGTTTCTACAGCAGATCTGGCTCTTCCGTTAATTAAAGGATTAATTGAAGTGGGATGGACTTCAGATGGGATTTGTTGAGCCTGCTGTAGATCCCAGTTTATTCGTATACCTACTTGTTGTGAACTAGGAATTACGGTTACCGACAAATTCTTACCTTGTGATTCGAAATGCCGTCTTGATACAGTTAACTAGTTACGTTTTGAATAAAAGTTCAGGTACCTTTTTAACCGACCTCAAGTAAATACTACTGCTTCTGAGTGCTGCTACTCATGTTTTATTTAAAAACTTGAGGTCATTTAATGCAGTAAATTTTTCAATCCATTTTTTCGTAAATACATTTATCACAAAATTACTCAATTTAATGATATAGTTATGTTCTATCATTATTTGCCCAATAAATCGTCCTTGAAGTGATTTGATGGCATTTTTCTGTATTTATTGAAATGAATGGTCTTTGACCCGTGTACGGCTATTATCGTCGAATGTCTTGAACTAATTAGTTAATTATTAACAAGTTAGAAATGAAGGCAATTTTAACTAATTGCTATGACATTAAAGTTGTTTTTGAGAGTTGTGTTAACTGTTGATTCAAGCGTTTTCCGTGTCGTCCTTTAATTATAAAAATGAAGGAGGTATTATACATTCAAGTTGTCCTTGTTCTTACTAATTATATTTGGAACAACCTTTGTTAAATCGTAATTCGATAAAAATACCTTTATTACATAGGCACATTATTTTGTATATAGGAGATAGAAGTTCTTGTATGACCTAAAGTACCTACATATTTCTGTGTTGTTGTTACCATAACCTATGATGTTCACATTGTCAAGAAATGTTGATGTTAAAAAATTGGACTCAAAATTTTCATACTGAAAATCTTGAAAACTCAGAAACCCGTCTGCATATTTAAAATAATTTTCAAATGGAGCGAGATATATGTGAAATGAAATTTTACGATTCAAATAACGTAGGGATTACATTGGGATACGAAAATCTAATTTCGACCGCCGAGGTCGCCGGCTAGATCTGAAAGTAAGGGTTTTCGTACGACAGACGGAATATTTTAAAACATTTCAGCAATTGCAGTTCATATTTAAGTATATACCATCCTCTCATTGAAATATATAGTTATTTTTTTATTTACATTTATACAAAATACCTGGTAGCTTAATTAATAGGTACCAAAGGACCATCCTATTGCGCTTCACTTCACTATTTCGGCATCGTTTGTAATAACTATAGACCCTTACAAATTACGCAATATTCAATGTGAGTAGTCAACATAGTTTTTACAAATGTTTCACTAACATCACATGACCACATACCTGAAGACGTCCACCTGTCCAATATCAGATAGTACTATGTTGCGTGACTTGTCGATAACTTGCGATTGACACGAGCCGGTAGGGCTATGAGCGTTTGATATACCTCAACCCTTCTATATTTAGTGTTCTATATCGGTGGGGGCCACGGTCTAATCCGGACTAATGTGATGACGTCACAGCAGAGGTAACGTGCCGATGGAACGAAAATGAAACCTTTCCAACGACAGCAGTAGTTTCAGTAATGGCGACATAAAATGTTATGGTATTAATTTCAGTGGACCCTCGGTGGGCGCCAAATTTTCTCACAAAACCTGCCGTGTAACGTGGTTACGCTATCGTAGGTAATTTGATAATTTTGTTTTACCTTGAGTATCTCGATCTCGACCTTGAATATATCGGGGGATCACAGTATTTAAAGCATAATAAAACGTAAAAAGCACCTACAAAATGAACAAATTGAAACAACAGTTTGAAAAACTAATGACACTCTTTTATAATGATGTGAAGTTTAGTCATTGTGCTGTTAACCATTGAGGAATCCCTTGTTTGTAGCCTATCGTTTGTAGTTAAGTAGTAGGTATCCGATTATATATTATTTGTTACGTGTTTGTGTCTACTTCTATTCTATTGATATTGTACACTATTTTCAAATCAAATCATAAACGATATAGTTTAAAAAATCCAACGAAATTCATCGTTATCTTCTCCTACTAGTACAATAGCACGCAGAGTCGCAACGTCACATACACGTCATCACAGCCATGCGAAATGGAAATATAAAGCGTAGGGCGCACACATATACGAGTAATACGCAAGTATTCTGGTTTTGTTGTCATGTTCGTGACAATTTGATACGTTGTTACGACATTAAATGCCATAACATAAACCCACCATAATGACAATAGTCTGAATATCAAAACATTTTGGAGCTTTTGAATTTTCTAACATGATGGTTTTATGTGCATGACAAATGTCGATGATAAGGTCCAAAAACGCTTTTTCTGTAACATCATCATTTAGTTATTTTGTTATCAATCCGGTTGGGTCTTTTCAGTTTAGTGAACATTCCGATCTGCTTTTCATTCCCAAAATAAATTACTTGCCTTTTAACCTTTTCATAACCGTCGATAGGCCTCACTTCCTGTTCCGTGGGCCACATGAACCGTAAGGCCGTGACGTAAGCACTTCCGACCTTCGTGACGGCTAGCTATGATGTCATGCCCACCCATATCGCAACTATGTATTCTATAAGCCATATATAAAGCCTTTTTATGCAGTGTCTTCGAAAAGAAAATAATTTAATGGTATTCTTCAGAATCCAAAACTTTTGTCGATCATTGTTATGGACATGGAATTTAACATCTCCTAACTTCCTCCCTGTTTAACTGGTAGGTCTTGACAGGATGCACGGAGATGGCAGATATGATATCAGGTTGGCCACACTTCGTGGGACTGGGGTGATTGGTCCTCGAAGGTTTGTCAATACACAGAGCATACGACGCTCCCAATTAGGTGAATCAGTTCAGATGAAATAGATTCAGGTTTTAAAAAGCGAAGAAGTCTCCCTTGAATGGGAAAGGATTGACTCTATAGAGTCACATATGCCAAAGAAGGCCTAGGTACCTTCATCTAGTACCAAACTCGATCCAATCACGATGGAGATCAAAGCCTTTACAAGTACTTCCGAGCGATAATTACCGAAGCTTGGTTGATTACCATCTCACAATCGTCAGAAACCGTCGACCTGTAAACTCAGGAGGAGCAGTAAATAACTAACATGTCATAGCCACTTTACAGTCTGTGTCGTATAATATTGCAGTGCATGTGTATGTGCACATTACTTCCGTTTCGTACGAGTGCTTGCATAAAACGTCCTGTGTTGATGACGTCAGCGACCTACATTTCCGTACACCACATCTCGTAAGGGACCAAGCATGTCTAAACCAACTGTTTCAGTGCTTGTGAGCTAACGATACATCATATTCGCACGCTCAGCTTTGGAAGAAGAGGAATGTGATAGCTAAGAATATTATGTTTCTTCCATCCTCCAGTAATCAATGAATTCTCTCTCTACCGCGCCTCTCTTTTTAGTATATTTTCGTTATCTTTCTGCCATTTATTGTACTTGCCAACTATGAGCTCTGTTCTTTATGTCCGAAAAAGGGCTTTACAAAAATGTCTGGCGTTTCATTCTGCCCTTTGGCTTCTGCTTTTTCATTAGCTCTTTTGTTTTTGCGTACAGTTTGACTACTTCTACTATATTTTTGACTACTGTCATTTGTATGGATGCTCGCTCCCAGCTAACGATGAGACCAGCATTCGTGTTCGTGCCTGGTTTTTAATTGCGTAGGAAAATAAGTCCCTTTGAGCGGCGGACCCTGGAGACGCTTTTAGAATATCCACGTTCAGAGGTTCTGCCTTTGATTCGAACGTGGTCAAGAGTTTAGTGTGCTCTGGAATAGCTTTTGCTCGTTGTACTAATGATATTAATCGGGATAAGTTACAAAATACTTCTTTTCGAAGAAGTAAAAAAGCGCATATGAATATAAATTGCAAATTATTTGAATTTGGCAAGCAAGTCAAAATCTGGTAACCAAAAAAATTAATATTTCCAAATCGATTTCACTTTGTCATGCACATAAAAAAAATTTCATGGTGTATTTATTAAAAACCTTACTGCTGTTACGAGTGAGATTTATCGAGGCACAAAGGCTAAATACCTTAAAATCCCTGTAGTCGTTGTCTAGTTCGTTGACTAGCAGAGAGTAGGTAAATATACGTCACTCAACATTAACTTATTCCATAATGTTAAAATGTTGAAGTTGAAAATCGTGTTTCAAAATATATTAAGTAACAAAACTTAAAGTTATAACACTTTAATTTATAGTTTGATATTGAAATAACTCATAGAAAATTCCGGAAAATTTTAATTTCCCCAATCGATCAACGAATAGCAGAGCCTACAACGTTTTTATTTAAACATGGCATTTTCTTTGGCGCCATGCCGTCGGCACGCTCGCCCTTTGAAGGGTGACGAGACTGCAATGGAAACTAAACTGTATTAAACGTAAATAAAACCTATATTTACACAATTCATCAACGAGAACATAGATCAATAAATTATTAGAAAGGTGGCAATTGAATTCGTTTCGTTTGTACCAATACGGAAAATGGCTTCAGTAATTTATGCGTATTACACAAATTACAGCGAGCTGTTGCGTTGACGCAGAATGTAGTATAGTAGTTTCGTCTTCCCCATCATCATTGTTTAAAAATATGTGTTACGTTGTGTTTATATTCTTCATGGTTTGAAATTTGAAGATCGAAGCTGCAACGTATCGTCGTATTGTGGAAATCAGCAACATCGCCTAAAACGACGACGTACCATCACATGAAATTTCGAATTGGTCGCGCGGTCACCCAAACTCACATGGAATGGGAGCGCAGACCGAAGCAATTCGCGTCGCAGTTTTTACGTTACGAATTAGTTTCGCCCCAATTCGGCGGTTATATTTAGGTATATTGTTTCAAGCTCCGTTGATTTTTTTAAAATCCTAAACTCCCAAATGCAGTGATGACTTATATCATCTTACGCTTTTTTCTCCTCAGCTCCCGAAAATAATTTAGAACCGTTTACATTACATGTTAATGACGTTATATCGTGTTTGACGTATTTTAGTAACCATGTTGACCTTGTTAGTATCAAAACTTTGATATAACTACGTCCAAGTTGGAATATGAATTAACTATTCCTTGTGAAGTCTTCTTGGCGAGGGGAGGCACATCAATGTTTCAGCGGCTCTTCTACAAATTAGTCGTGTAGTTCAAATAATGGAGGGTAAAGTTGAAATGGCTCTAAACTTGTTCGAGGGAATCAGTAATTGCTTGTCAATCATTAAAATAAATTCGTAATAGAGAGCTAGAATTTTTGATGTCCTTTTGTTTGGAATTGATATTGGGGTGCGATAAGAACTAAACTAAGTATCGATCGATGAGTAGTTGAACTTTGACTGGATTTGATTGTACTGTAAAAGGAAATAATGAAAGTAAACACGTGGTATACTTAAATAATATAAATACATGTAATCAAAAAGTGCCTAGTGTTTTATATTTAGGCTATGCATTACTTTTAGCAAATCGTTTTAATACCTAACTACTTACATTTTCATTATATCATGTAAAAAAGAAGCATGATTTGATGTTATTTGATATGTTGGACTGCATCCTCATTTGATGCGTTGCATTTGTTCAATTAAGCTCGTATTACAGATTTTAGTCATATGAGGAAATGTGAAATTTGGCTAAAGATTAAACTAAACTAAGATATTAAACTCTGATTCTGAACAGCTGAACTAATTCGTTGAATGAAACTCTCAAAATAATGTCTCCATCGACAGAACAATTAAGCTGAAATTGCACACATTTTATACCAGCGGTAGAGAGGAATAATGGTCCACTTCCTCTCATTATTCTCACTTCAGACTACGACGAAGCGATAGGTGACTGGTGGTGGCTGGGAAGCAACTAGGTCGTCGTTGCAATTATCTGCCGTGAAGCCACAATAAGCTCAGGACATCCCTCAAAGCTTTATGATGAAGCCTCGGCAGCTCAATCACTGCGGCTTTTCATTTTTGTGCTGACTTGATCCTTGAGATTTTTCAGGGTTTTATACTTTGGATCGAGTTTTACCAATGTTTGATTAACAAGGAATCGATTAACGAATAGAAGTTCCAAGGGTCATGGAACTTCTATTCGTTGTTAATCGATTCCATGACCCGTGGAACTTCTATTCGTTGTTAATTCTCGATAGATATCGAATACTGAGCCGGTTATTACAACGATCGATCACCGATTGTTTTTCTAACGTCTCGCTAAATGTAAATGAACGTTAAGGCCTTGACATTGCGATATATTTGCGTAATTTATGTAACTGCGTTGTCCTGTTGCGTGACTTTTTAGTTAGTCGTAAACATTCAACGTGTAGTTTTGTTGTGTGTCCGGGTAACTTGCTCTGTGTGCAAGTGCATACACATAAATAATCACGTATAACACACACACGCTTCAACTGATTAATGGCCTACTATTGAGCATTGGTCTCCCATCATAGAGTAAACTCCGCCAAACTACTCCGGGGCGAATTGCTGAAGGGAAGAGTAGTCGCTAGTAGATATTCTTCATTTTTCATTAAAATTGTTACATTGACCTAGATTGATTTCTCGAATTAACAATAAAACCATATTTCACTGATACAATACAAAACTGTATAGACAAGCATTTCGCTCAGAGTTCAGATGATTGTTTTCCATTTGATTTGAGTTCCGAAACTGTAAAAAGCTTGGAACAGTCAGCCAGCGTTCCACTAGTAGAGTTGTTAACGGATGTTTCTCACTTTACATCGGTTCGTTAAATTGAAACGGTAAGCAATTTAGTTCGCTGCTCGTCGATAAGTTCATAATTTACTGACTGAAGCTTTCCGTGATCGCCGTTTGTTACGTTTGGAATGATCCAGCATTATCCACAGGTTTTTTTGCGTAACTCATTGTTTATCCATAGCTTTAGCTTGTTACCTTTTGTTTTTATCTCCTGATACAAAATCATAACTTTTGTAGATTTGTAGGGGTGTGAGAATTTTTATTAGTTTATCGGTGGGTCCTAGTCATATAAGGTCGTAACGCAAAAAATATATTTTTGCAGGAGAGTACTATTTGTGTATGGCAATGATATTATTAATTTGTGAAAGCTTTTTAACCCCTGTATTTATGGTTGCCAGGTCCTCAAAATTAAAAGCCGGACAGATCGGCCATACTACCACATATACTATACCAAATCATTAATGTCAGTTTGTTAGCTGGCGACTTGCAAAACAGTGATCATCAAGTTGAACATCGTCAGTGAAAAGAAATTTTAATAAGTAGATATATGGTTTTCGTCGTGAATGACGTTAGTTCAAATAGTTATTATTTATTTTTGTTTTATTCTCCGGAGACAATTAAAAGTTATTAAGTTGTTAATTGTTCGTCCCACGACACGTCAAGGTATGATTTTGCGTGGGTTTGTGGGTTAGTGTGTTGTGTATTTACGTGAGTGTTTATGATGAGCATAAAAGTTAGGTTCTTAATAAGTTCAGATCTTAAAATACGTACCTGACTTCCTGTGAGATCAAAATCAATGTCTTTAAACTTTTAAACTTTAAGCAACAAAGATGGAGTTTCACATTTCAACCCACACAAATCGAAATTTAAGTTCTTTCATCTTAAGGTTAAAAAAATATCATGGCGGTACACATTCTTTATTGAGTTAAGATTATCTATGAAATTAATCAAACGAGCATGTACCTACCACTCTTAGTACCTACCACTCTTAGTACCTACCACTCTTCTACTTAATGGGTATGCGGAATGGAGCTATGGGGTTATCTTCCCCAGCGGAGACTGTCAGTGATAGTCCTGTTATTTTTTGTTACATATGAAATACAATATGTTCTTATGAATGCATATTGTTGGTAGCAATTGCAAAAATATAAGTACTGTGAATAGGACTTGAATAATTTTATAAGGTTCCATTTCATTAATATCTACTTACTTACCTCGCTGTAGCATATAGGTATCTACATACATAATATATATTATGTGAATCCTTTGTGAAAGATAGATCCAAGTAGGTATTTGAGTATTCAAGCGATGCGCGATGTCGCGATGCATAAAGCACTCCAAACTTTTAACTTCATTAAAGTTACCAGTTTGCTTGCTCTACACTCTACAGGCTCTACAGCGCTACACTACGGCGTAAAGTTGGCAACATTACTTAGCTTAAACATTCCGTCCTACTCAGGTGGATTCCTAAAGCAACTATAGCTTAGTAACTGAAAATTTACTTTAAATAATATATAAGTAGATAGGTTAGGTTAGGTTAGTTTTATAGAGACTTCTTTTATAGAGAACGTTTTAGGCCTGCCTATAGATATCTATTTCTGATTCCTTTCGTACCTAACCCTAGAATTGGCAACTATTTAAACAGCCAACTATTCTCTTCTCTTCTTTCTCTTTTTTCTTTTATGGTACCTTACTCAGATGTTTTATACTCTTCCCATTTTACATTGTCCTTTTGATAAATTGATATTACGCCGTTAACTGCATAGTAGGTAAATATTACGCATCGGAAAATGCGTATACATTTCCAATAAAGCGCGCTAATCTGTTCCTCGGAACAACAAGGCCTGTGAATATTATTCATAAATTCCACCAAAGCCGGTTGGTCGCAGCACGTGTGCGTAAATATTGACTTTAAGTAACTTATTATTTACATAGTCATTATTACGACGTGTCGGCTTCGATGAAAGAATGCCAAATAATATTTATCTAGGTATGTTGTTTGGCTAGTTGTGGACGGTAGGTAATTTGTAGAAATGGATGGCATTCCGGTCTTTCTACTGCCTCATTATTTATTATACTTACTATGTAGGTATTCTTTATTTAAAAAACATTAGAATTTTACGAAGGGATAGATTTTTTCAACTCTCCTTTCGAGCCTCTTACTTTTCTTTATCTTTTACACAAATCGATCTTGTTTGCCTTTTTGGCAAGCATTAAAACTAGACCAGAACGTTACAGGATTATCTCAATGAGGTAATCAGTATTGCATTTAATTCCAAGGCGAGCACCACCCACGATGTCCACGTTTGCTCCACGCAAAACGTTTAACGATTTGTTTAGAATTTTACGTTATTTTGTGATGTTGTGCAAACGTAGCGAAATTACGCGCGTATATTTTTACGCGGCCATTCGCGGTGTTAGTATGAATCAATGGGCCTTATAACGCGGCTTAGTTACTTACTCCAGGGTAAAAAAAATTTGTCCCTGTCATGTGATTCTCTAAAGAAGTAAAAGGTGAGAAAAAGGCAAAAGATAATTAAACCTAGAGTAGCTTTAAGCCGGGTTTATTAATAAGGCCCATTATGTTTTGAAAAGAATTAAAACACAAATATCTTTTTATAAGTAGAGCATACTTTAGAGAAATAAACTGTTTTCTTTTGATTATTTTGTTCAATTATTTATTAGAATAAGTATGTATATCTAGCTAGTAACTTGGGTCATTCTATGGATAAAAGTTTTTCTATTTATTTTAATCCTTGACACCAATATGAGGAACTGATAGTAGGTACGAAAACTTGAAATGCTGAGTATACTAAAAGCCTCCAAAGAACCCCACATCAATAAATAATTACCTAATTACAATGTTCTCATTACGAACTCAGCGCAAAGAAAGTGGGAGGGAATCCCCAAAATGGGAAAATCCAACGTTACGGATCAATACCAGTGTAATTACAGTTGGCTAGACTGATTACAAAAGTACAAACAAGTCAATCAACCTACAACCTACAGTGCACCCAACTTAACTCTGAAATGGCAAAAATTGGAACTAACGCCGCCATGTTAAAAAGTCATTCATAAGTACGTTGTGGCTTGTGGTTATTCATCTGTCAGTTACTAGTGTGCAATAATTGGTCAAATGCGTCCGTTTCAATCTTACAGTGCGCCCAACTTATCTCTGAAATGGCAAAAATTGGAACTAACGAAAAGTCATTCATAAATACGTTGTGGTCATTCATCTGTCAGTTACTAGTGTGCAATGATTGGTCAAATGAATGTCAAATGCGTCCGACAGCGCCTCTTTCGTTTCAATCATAAGTTGGGTTTACTATAAGTTGGGTTTACGGTTTACTACCTATATAAAGAAACTTGTATTTTGAAACTTACGTCAAAATCATTCAAAACATTCGTTCATTCATCAAGTCGCTCAGTGTTACCATAACTAAATTGAAAATTTCCAAATATATAGGGGAAATAAAACCTACAAAGAAACCTGTTATATTTTAATTTTCAAACTTGTGTCAAAATCATTCAAAAGAATCTTTTACTTAATAAGTCGCCTATGTTACCATAATAAATGGAAATATTCCAAGTAAGAAGGGAAAATAAAATATTTTATATTTATTTTTATAAAATACTTAGCTTCTTCTTTGATAATATCCAATACAAAGGCATTTCGTAAGATGTTCTCCAATTTGTAAAAGGTTACCACGTCAAAGGTATTTCGCTTCGGGCTTATAGTTTTAGGCGGTATAAACAAGGGGAACTAAGGAAATTTAATTACAAAATTTATTAATAATTCACACAAAATAACAAACCCGACTTATCATGGAAAGTTTGTTCCTTTAATATTATTGAAATAAGGTTGGAAGTGACGTAGAAATGTGTTGTTGAAAAGTAAATAGAAGGAGGGCACGTACCGAGGCAGTGAGCCGGAGACTATTTAATTTGAATTGGGTGCTTTAATTAGGCCTTCAATTCTTCATTCTGTTTGCTTCCGTGCCCCGCGCAGCCGTGGTTCTACAAATAGTAATGTTCTCAAACCGTTCACACTACAAGCGTTATACGCTATTTAATTTATAATTGATCATAATTTTCGACGCGTGCGGTTATCGTTATAAAGTATTTTGAGGGGGTCATTAACTTATTACCTATTAACTCACGCTTATTAAATAAAGTTATTAAGTAACATCTAATATCGTAAATTAAACAATTGAGCGTGTTCTTGACTTTAATTGTTATTCATTACGTTATGCGGTGTAATTTCCAGAGAACTACGTTGTCTTATGCCTACAAACAATTCGTTACAAATACTTCAGAAAATAAGTAATACTTATGTCATTCTTAAGTTAGTGCAACATCGCTATAGTGCCGTTTTCGTGTTTTTAACTGCTCGTAATAAATCAAGTCGTGTTAGTTGTCGTGGTTTGTTTTGTTTTAATGAGGATAATGAGCGATGGACCAATGGTGTTTTGTGCTTTGTGAACGCATCTCGCTGTCACGTTTTCACCGCTCGTATTGAATCCAATGGTCCATGTACGGCTGTCTTCAAAGACAGGCAAACATACATAATTGTATGCAGTATAGTCAACTTATTTTAAGCCTTGTTACCGTAAACTCAAGTAACATGAGTATTTTGAAGTAATCTTGTAAGGTTATTATGAAGTCATGTCAGTAACCTCGTTTTCGTTTATACAGTGGCTAGGGATTTAGAGTACTTACATGATGAACTTTAGTTACAGCTTTTAGCAATACGTATATTTAAATAAATAATAATATTTAAAAAAAAATCATAGTAAACTAATTTTTGGCGTAGTGTAATCATTTACCTACTTAAAGCTAATATCGCATTTAAATGTGTTTATAATAAATAGGAACAAAAAAATGTTTAATCCTTTTGGTCTAACACTGTTGCAGTTGAAATAACCTGATATAGTTTTACCTGGTATGATTTAGTTTCGGTGCAATAATTAAGTAATTTGTTATACAAATTCTGTTTCTTGGTGAATACGGACGTCCAAGCGGAAATATTGTGACCACAGTGGAAGTTTAGCCCTGCGAGTATCATATCACTCGGCGGCGTACGCAAGACTAGCGTGGGTCACGACATTGTATCGGGTTACCTGTCCCGCATTATTCTCAGCTATTCTTTGTGTTAACTGGATCTGTGTGAGTGACACTAGTGTTTTGATGTTCCGTATTTAAACTGTGGACAAAGCCAATAGAATAGTAAGAAGCTGACTTATTCTCTCTTTTTGACTGTCGGTACTGCCAAAAATATTCGACATACTTAATTCTTTCATTTTAAGTAAGCCAAGCTACTTATTCGAAATCTATGTGCTGTGTTGAGTTGCCAACATTTTCGTTTTGAGATAACTTAATGTTTACTTTCATTTTAACATATTACGTAAGTAATAAACTATTTATATTTGGAATCATTTAAAAAAATGAGCGTTTATATTTGCTTTACGTTTTTTTTACTTTACGCTTAGTTCGGTACGTAAAATCAAATAAAGGGGATTAAACAAGTGTTTACTTGAATATTTTTACAGTCGCCATACTTTCGATACATAAGAAAATTTAACACAGCATTATTTTACCCTTTTCATTTATAGTATCCGGTACTTAGACAAACATAATATAGTTAATATAATTCACGACTTGTCTGTCAGATAAGGTGTCAGTCATGTTACCCATGCAGAACTGTTTCTTACGGATACAATTTATAGTTTCGATCTCGTATGCAATTTTCTATTTCGTTTCTAGTTAATTAACCGATGGCATCGTTTATAGCGAAAATATTTTCAAGATTCCCTTTTTAGGTCGACCCTACAGAACCCAACAATGTACACACGTGTGTAGATAGCGGTCTCCGATAACTTCTTTTGTCGGGAACGCACCCCGAGGTGCTCCGTGTTTGCGGGGGCTTGGGAACCTGTTTTCGATTTACTTGTAACGAGACGACAAAAGAAGTGAATTTCATTTGATTATGCTGTCGTATTGAACGTGTGTGTTAGTGAAAATGTATTTGGGGAACATGTCAGTTTTCTATATACTCTCAGAGTATCAAAGTAGCAAATTGACTTGTTACTTGTTATCAACACGTTTAGTTGCTAGTGCTACGTTGGTTTCATGTCGGTGATAATAATTATAACCTCAAGTATCAAATTTTTTGAGATCGGATGTTTAGTTAATTCTGATCACTGAGCTGAAATAACTCATTTACACTCCAATAACCTTCAAACCAAAACAGTTGTGCGAGCAGTTACGTCCGTAGTATCAAAATTAGATAAGGTTTTCGGGTTTTCCCGGCGGGTATAGGGGTAGAGACTTACTAAAATGAACAGAATTTTCTATACACGCCACAATAATATTACTGGAAAAAATGCCTAAAATAGTCGAGAAAAATGAAGCAACCCCTGCTTAATTTATCCAGTGTGCTCGTGTGGCGATTATAAGGCATGTTACCTGTGCGGCGCTGACATGTTGACGTTACGTCTGAATTATTTATAAGGGGAAATTTAATTCCGTCGAGCGGGCAACCCTACGAGCGAAAGCCCTGATTTCTGCGTTTATTGCAATAGGAATATACTTGAATCTTGTCTTGACTAATTGTCAAAAGATGATTACTGTGTAATTGTTTAGCAGTGTTTATATTTTATTCTAAAAGATAATCCCGACCGATAATATTATCTACTTCAACTGAAATATCGTGAATAATAATTATGATTAAATATGCTTATAGTTACCTTTCCTTACCTTAATATCAAATGTCTTAGACTCAGCGAAGAGAAAAAACACCTATGCACTATATTATGACTTATATGAATTGCATTAAACCTGTAGGTATAAATTCCGAATCGGAATTCCGAAAAAAAGGTCTACTTTAAGCAGGTTAAGTGCTTGACTATAATGTATAACTTGATAGCAGCAAAATACAGTTCACAAACGGGAAGGTCTGGAGCGTTTACTATCACACTCCTTCAGTATGGTTTGATACATTACTCAATAATATGATGTTTATATTAATATTTTCTTTTTGTTTATACAAAATATAATTTAAGTATTAAGGGCGCTTTTAGTGTCATGCGGATTTGCTCACGCACGCGGGAATGCTCAACCCGCAGAAGACTGAAACTCAAACTGCGTATGATCCACAGCGTGAAATTTCACGCATGCGGTGCAATCCCGCGTGCGTGACCAAATCCGCATGACACTAAAAGCGCCCTAAGTACGTTATCAATATGCAAGGTGCTTGCGTGCGCAAACGTATCCTCAGGCCGTTCAACAAGTAAGTATGTAGGTATTGATTTGTCTAATAATAGCGAAGAAGCTTGTTCATTAAATAATAAATTTTAACGTTTCCACCGTAAGCACCGCCCACGCAGCCATATCTGGGGTCCTTTAGGTTGGAGCATAAGTTTTGTTATTTGAATATTAATTTCAATGGACCCAAGTTCTGAGATTTCGTTTATTTAAGATAAAACTTAATAGTAGACACTGCTGATTCATTCGTATTGAAGTTGGCTATGTTTAATATTAAAATAAAGGTTTGTTAAAAGCTACATGAATTTTTTTCATGTATATTCTGCTTTTCATATGATCTGCCCAAGCATAAGTTACAACCCTGTCTACAATGTCTCAGAAATATTACAAATGATTTCCTATGTAGTATGTAGGGATCCCTGCACCGGAAAACGTTATCATATAATATTACTGTTCTTATTTGTTTTATCAAGCTCATATGCACATGTTTAAACTATTCATTGTTTCGTTTGCACTGTCGGAGAGTCAGTTATAAATTAGCATTTCCTTCGCAACTTTTTTGTAGGAACAGCATCAATGATGTTTTGGTCTTGTGACGTTGTGACGTCTACGGGCATTGGTGGTGGATGGCCTGTCTTCTCCTTTAACATTGATTTATTAATACAGAAATATTACCTAATCCATAAATTAAGTTAATTTGTTATAAAAACTGTAACTAAGTAGGCCAAGTGCTTACCTAACGTGAGAGGTGCGATACCCTATGATCCCATTAATTCTTATGGATGGTGTATACGAACCTCATGTTACGCCCTAAAATGATACACTAGCTATCAGCGGAACAATTGACGACAAAACGTGCGATATTGGATACTAATGAAACTGCGCCGCTCTAATTGCTTCCTTTTCGATAGCAGCCTGTCCATTTGTTAGTTTTTGCTTTTAATGAAGTAGTTCATAATTACCTGTAATTTATATGTAAACAACTTGTTGATTGATAAAAACTTTTGCTACGTACGGGAAGTATAAAACATTTCGTTTACTACTTTCACCTTAAGAGATAGACGACACACAGTAAAACTTAGAAGTGATTTGAAATTTATTAATGGCCATAACCCATGGCATAATGACATGACAACTGTTACTTAATAGTAGATTGTATGACAAGGGTGCAAAGTAATATTTTTTCGGCGAGGGCGTTTTTTGAATCCAGAGCAAAGTGAGGGATTCTAGAGTAGAATCCCGAGCGTAGCGAGGGATTCTTTAGTAGAATCCCGAACGTAGCGAGGGATTCAAAGTACGTCGCCCGAGCCAAAAATATACTTGCACCCGAGTGATACACTCTACTTTTCATCACCCACTATGAGAAAATAATATATATATATATAATAGAAAATGCACGAAAACTTAATTTTAATTTGAAAACGAAATCTTAATTTGATTTCTTTTTTTATTATTCAGCTATTTAAAACACTATGGCTATATTTTACTATAATAGTCCACTCCACCATAGGTATACATAGTTACTTACTTTTACGGCAAGAAAGATTTCGTCGGGTGCCTCATTAAGAAAAGTCTCCACATTTTTGACTGTGAACACTTTGGATTTTTTAGGTTTAAATCCATCAGACATCCTCTTCAGATATGCTATTAATTTCGAATATGTGTCCAGTTTTATATCGTTATTAGAACTGACTGTTGATTTAAGCATTGAGTAGATACTCCAAAGGGTGGAAGGTATTTTAGTTTTGGCTAAGTTCTGGAAGTACGCCAAAAACACAGTTTCTGAAAAATTCTTGGCGCCTCTTGCATTTCTCCATTCCAAAAAATTATCATAGGCTTTCAAATATTTTTCCCGGGATTTCGCAGGTAATAAACTCATCATCACATTACTCGCTTCAGTTTTTATACTATCAGGAGGATACTTTCACTATCGTTGGAAGAACTCATTTTTTCAAAACAAAACAAAATTTCTAACAATACGTAAAAATGCACGAAAACGCAGGAAATAGTTCGAGCGATCTTAATTTGATTTCTTTTTTTATTATTCAGCTGGCGGGGCCCTCGCGTCGAACCAGACATTCTTTATTCAAACAATATTTGTGTTCGATTTCTTTAGCGCAAAATACTAAAATGTTCTAAATTCAAAATAGGACGGAAAAGATCTAGCCGGCAGGAAAAGTTGTATGAAAATTCATTCCGGCCCGCTGAATAGAAAACAGCAACTTTGGAACCCCTTATGTCCGAACCAAGTCGTCTTTTTCGAATAGGGGTGATGAAAAGAATATACTTACCTATAACTGTTACTTATTAAAATATATACTTCAACAATAAATATTGTAGTCGACATTTTGATGCAATATAATTTAGGCGCCAAAACTTGACATGGCATCGAATTTGACGTGCCAGGCTTTCAAACCACGACAGCCACAGCCAACGAATTACTGTCGATCTGTAAACTGACAGTTACCGCAGCGAACAGCAGATTTAAAAATATTACCTATATAGATTAAGTCACGCGCGGACTGAAACTAGATAAATATTTAAAACTCCATTATAAATATTTTGTAATTCAATTATTAAGGACTGTTTCAGTTTCATTCAGAAATTACACATATATTCTGTTAAAAACATTCAAAATGTCTTTTGATATCGTGTACTAATGTAGTGTTTTGCCCTTTCTTCGATGCACTAATTTATCGTAGAACTTACGTAATATTTAAATGAATGCAGGTTTAATAGTCTCATTAAAAACAACAGTCACCTAAATTTCTTACATTATATTAGATTTATTACACCCGACTCATCGATTATATCGAGCTAACAATATCCGTATCGAATTATTCCTGACGTCTTATCGACTTAATGCTTGAGTGAACGTATATTTACCACCCGTAGTATTCTTGTTTTCGCAATGATTACATGGTTATAAAATTCCATACATACTTACCTACATTCTTTTAATTACCGGGTGTAAAGGGACTAAAAATCTCGTAGGTACATAGCAATGTTACGAAGTCCCCTTAGTCAAACACGCAAATGCACGCGCTGGCAGATCGGCGCCGGTAACCAACGTTCTACTTGAATACGCCCTAAGACTACCAAAGACCTAAGAATACTAAGGATGCCACTTGCCATGAGCATTAACTAATAGTTCTAATTTCATTACACTAAGCTTATTGTTATTGCGTGAATATTTTTCTTTCTACTTATAAAAAAGTTAGGAGTGTATAATTCATTATATTTTTACATAAATTAGAGACACAACGTATTCGTCGTATTCAAAAGTATTTTTATTTTATGTCATGGTTGCCTGTCAATATTTTTCTCCCGCATTCTGTGGAAATATTGAATTATTTCGTCGTCCCGCTTGCTGACAGCGTTGCACGTACAGCACAACCGGCACAAGCGATTCGATTACTTCCTACGTTCTTACTCATTTTGCCTCAATTTTCCGTCGATTTCGTCGATGTACAAAATACGTACGTACGATATAAGTTCGCACTATCCATTCTCGGTCATCATTTTATAAGGAGAAAATACAGTAGGTTTAAAGTTTATGCGAATAAAATAGAAAGTAAAATTCGTAATTAATTAAAAAAATTAAAAGTCACATCAATCTTCAAACCAATTATGAAGATTGAAATGAAATTATGGAAATGCTGAAATGTGAAAATTTTAATTAAGGTCTTATATCTTACATAAAGGTATAAATAAACTTTAAAAATTAAAAGCAATACAAGAATACTTAGTGAAATACTCTATATTAATGAGAACCATTCGGAGTAATTTTACAGTCCATGGAGCGTCTAATTTATCAAAATATTTTTAAATTGCTCAAAATATAAAATAAAAATTGACGCTTAACATCATACGGTTTAGTTGAAATTATTTTAGTTGGATCGGTAGATATTAATGTATCAAAGACACGTTTTTCCCGGGGAAATTAAATTGACTTCGACGAAATTCAGACGAGGTTGTCCAAAGAAAAATTGTTCTCGGTATTATACTCGAAACAACTTTTTACGAGTTAAGTTACTCTTGGTTACCTTTTACTTCATTTTTATATAAGCCACGTTACAGCCATGTAATTTAGAGTTTGGTCTCAATTGTTAGCTACTAGTATACTTTGTTATTAAATATTTTATTTTATTATCGCTTTCTTTATCCGTAATCTGTCCTAAAACAGTTTCTTGATAACTTCGAATTGAACGAATAGAAAAAAATAATGTTCTGTTGTTCTCCCTGTAACATCTAGATAACAATCTGTAACAATTCTAAATATTTGGCATGTTTTCTGCTTAATCTGCATGTCCTGCCTCGCCTCTCTACCTAAAATAATGTTTTGAATATCTGTATAACACATGAAAGCGATCATTCCAATTTGAACCTCTTATTATGAAAACGACCTCACTTAACAATTTTTCCAAAAATAAAATTTCATGTTTCTCACTGTTAGGCTTTAGAATACTTACCTATTTGTTAAAATTATACTACAACATTTCTCATAATACAGAATTATATAATTCCATCTTTCCTGTCTTATAATTCTTTGTAAATTTTTTTGAAAAGTAACTTGTCTGGAATACATCAGTCCTAGCAATAAGATCGTCTATTGTCTTCACCTGTTTGTTATAGATGTTTAGATATTGTTCTTTTAAATATTTACAGGCACATTAAACGCTTTATTGTATTGTATTGATAGGCCTCTTTATTCAACTCATTGTGAACATTCATTATATTCTAGTCAACGAGACAGCCTTCTTCCGGCCTTTTTACTCTTAGGCCCACGCATCTACTACGAGTGTGTATTAATGCATTGCGGAACATTTGATGTGTCAGTGGGTATAAATTAATGACTGTATGTACATTATTGTGATGATGAAAAAACATTGACCTTAGAGGGATTGTTAAACTCTCCCTTATGTTTTGCAAAGTACTTACATAAAAATATCGTAAAATTTGTTCAGGCACAGACATTAAAAATTTTATAGCCAAGCTTTCTTTCTAAAAATGATTCTATCTCAGGATTTATTCGTTTTTAAAACAATTGCGTAGCTAAGTTTAAAGCCACTAAATGCATATTAACGAATATCAATGAAGTAAAATGCAAACCTCGAACCAAGTGCATTTTGCTACTATCTCGTTTATAAACGCCTTTGTTGTGTGTGTAAGCGAAATAGCGCCATGTAAAGGCTTCGCTGAAGTTCGTCGTTCCAGGCTCCAAGCCGCCCGCCCGCCCAGTCGCTTCGTGTGTGCCGCCCTGTTCACACTGTGGCAGACCTTGATCACTTTGTTACTTTTATTATCACTCTAATGTCACTGAACATAATCTTAGAATAGCACATTACATAAAGTGTCAGAACGTCGATATTTAATGCAACAATGGATTGGTAAGACTTTTATATTTTCTTTGTTTTCATATATTGATACGGTGCGCGTTATGAAATCGAACTGTAATTACGAGTTGATAAGTGCAGATTGCATTTTATCGAACTGTGATTATTTATGAACAAATCAATTTCTTTATTATATATGTTTATTGCTTGCTTGAAAATGTGTTGATTATATTGGTTGTATTGATGTACAAGTATATTGTTTTTGTTGAGTTTGAAGGAGTGCCTGATATTATTTTCGTGAAAATTTCAAAATAACCCTATAATGTTACATTTACCTTATAATTAATTTTGGTTTTTTAATTTTATGATGCGCAATATGAAAATAAATGTTTGTTATCTGTAAATAATCCGTTATTTTCAGGAGGCACTATGGAGCTATTTGTTGGTTTTTGGGATTTATTGGGATTTAAATAAAGTTAATTTAGAAATACAAACATTTGTATGTGTTTCAGTCATGTTTAGTTTATTAATGTGTTTTGAATAATGCTATTTGGATGATTGCTATTTTCTCTCTTTTTGAAAATTTACAGAAATAATTTTCTGAATGACAACTTCATATTCGAATCGTTTAGGCCGTAATATAGTCGTTGAAAATGGAAGTTTAAAATTGGAACTTTTTTTGCTGCTGTGTTAATAGGAGTTTATTTATATAAAGTAAAAGTATAAAGTATAGTATTAGATGGAAGACCGTACTTTTTTATTTTTCTTTTAAATGTGCATCACGCACTCTGTAACCGGATGACGGGACTCTACCGCCAATTGTTCGGAGGATAGGGGTGACGCCCTCGTATGTACGCATCTTCATTGAAGTGGAAGCTCTGTTATTCATACATACTCTTGGCTTTTTGAACCCTTTGCGTTTTTTTTTTGTTTTAGGAACCGTGGCGTCTATTATGACTGTAATAGATGGATTTAAAGAAATCGAATAATAACCAATGAAATCTGCTCGTCTTAAAAAAATATTGTTTAATCGAAACGACTAGTTAGACATTTGCTGCAATCTAGTTATTGTTACCGATTTACTCTTAGGTAATCAATATTTTTAAATTGAATTGACATGATTGTTGGTGAAAAGAAGGCGGTGAAAAGAAGGCAACAATGCAATGAGTATTGTATGTGTACTTAAATATCTTGATTATTTGACTTTATTATATTATCTTTCTTCAATACACAGTTTTTTCATACCGACTTACAGGGTTAATTTTTTTTTATCTTTGACCTTAGACTGTTTTCGATTTTGAATGATTTCAATTTATGTGATTGTTGTTGCTGTGTTCAAATTTTCAGCCGCGACTGTTTAAAATAAGAAAAAATATTCTCAGTTCCTGTTTAACAAAATTAACCTTCGCAACTTCCGTAATAAATCGACGATTATTTATTTCTATTATCCGCTACAAAATTTCTCAGACATAAAAATTTTTATTCAAAAATAAACATTTATAGTTATGTCATGATAAGCAAACGGCGGCAAGGCATAACCCTTCTTGTTCCCTTACCGTTGCTCGAAATTACCCCATGTAATAATTACGGGCTAAAACATAGGGGTGGGTTTTTTTCTTTACAATTTATTTCGCAATGCCGTTGGAGGATTTTACGTCAGAATCGTAATATCATATTGCCATAACATGCATCGAGCTAGTTATGTGTCTCTTCCAGGATATTTTAAAGCATCCTGTCATTAAAAATAACTTTCTCAAGGAATTCTTTGAACGTTTAACTATTATCTTGATTATTTTAATATGAATACGAAGATATTATTCTTGATTTATTTTATCGATTTTGTTTATGTCCCATATTTCATAAATTTTACACAAGTAATTAAAACAATTAAATTTTGATGGTCAACTTTCAATACAAATTAATACAATATGTATATTATATTGGTTTATGGAATTAAAATGACTCTCTTGATATTTTGATTAGATTTCCCTTTTTTAACAGAAGCTATTTAAATCTGATCTGTTTTGTTTTAAGTCAAAAGCAATTATGCTTGGGATATTGTTAGGATATTTTATATTACACAATTATTATTACACAAATAACGACATTGTAGTTTTAAGATCCCAAGAGATACGACGGTAAAAATGTGATATGTTATGATAACAATTCGATTATTAAGAATTCCATGAGTCTAGATAATAGTATTTTCAAGGTACCGTTATATTTTTATGAGTAATTTAAGATATATATTTATTGATAACACATAAGTAGATCTTAAAATATACCCTCAAAAGTTTTATATTCTATTTTCCATGAAATGTTTCTTGAAAAATATGTTTTTCAGATGTTTTTTCCTTTGTTACAGTTCACTGCTTGGGTGGATGCCGTGATTTTCGTCTTTAGTCTAGAAAACGAGATTAGTTACAATACCGTCTCCAATTACTTCAATAAAATGTCGCACTATAGAAATTCCGCAGAAATACCTATAATACTCGTTGGAACTCAAGGTCAGTTAACGTTATACTATAGATATAAAACAAGTTTTTGCATGTTATGGAAAGTTTTATGATCATTGTGTACACGAACATAATCATAATACGTAACTGTTTTGGCTTTAACGCACACCTTTGACCTCAAAGTGAAAGTGTTTTGGTCGATTATAGCTTATTACATAGGAAAATGTGGAATCGTCTGCTGAGTCGTAACGAGGTCATCGATTAACATATTTTAATTCCGTCCGGTGTTTCTAATAGATTATTTCCGATTTAATGATCTGTTACTCTTCTAGATGCCATAAGTGAAAGCAGCCCGCGCGTCGTGGACGATAACCGTGCTCGCAAGCTATCGAATGAACTCCGAAGGTGTTCTTACTACGAGACGTGTGCGACGTATGGCTTGAATGTCGAACGAGTATTCCAAGACGGTTAGTATAACGAATACATTTCAATTTTTTGTTAAGATGATGTCATCCTATTAATTGTCTCATAAGTAGGTACATCCGCTCGTAACGAATTCGTTATTGTTTTAATTTTATTTTCATAAAATCTCTTGAATATTTCTCCCGCGGTTGTCAATTGGAATTATTTATAATTCTAAGCTATTGCATCGTCGTATGGGGAGCAGCCAGTAAGACACACATGCTCAGGGTTGAGAGAGCACAACGCTGTGCGCTGAAGATTGCATATGGAAAGCCTTGGCGATATCCTACTGACAATCTCTACCAGGAAACAAAATTCCCAAGAGTTAGGCAGATGTACATTATGTCAACAATACTAAAATTTCATGCAAATGCTCTTAATATAAATCACAATACTGGTAGAAGATACAAATGGTATCCCCCTGCACTTCGAACCACCTTTGCTGCACACTTTTATATGTTTAGGGGACCATTACTTTACAGTAGGCTAAATAATCAGCTAAACATACTACATTCACCGAAGTACATCTGCAGGACCAAGGTCCAACATTGGCTGCTGCAAATGAACTACGAGGATACTGAAAAGTTGTTGACTCAACATAAAATTTAACACACACACACACACACACACACACACACACACACAAGCACACACACACACACACACAAGCACATACATGCATGCTCGCACGAACACATGGACACACATTCACTAGCACCATTAGAAAATAATAATTAAAGATCAACATCCATACTTAGAGTAATAAAACTAGCCATAGTAAGTAACAAAACACTCACCGCTATCTATATTGAATTTATATTATTAACTCTATCTAAAACCCACTGGCAGGTATCTAGTAATTGACTGATTCTGGATGCAAGGGGAGTGACTAGCCACCCACGACACAGGGTATCCTAGTGTGGGGACTAGAGCTCACCAAAATGCTGGATTATGTACTGAACCACTGTATATGATACTTTTATTATTATTTTTGTAACCAATGCTTTATGTGAGAAATAAAGTATTATTATTATTATTATTATTATTATTATAATTTTGAAATGAAATAACTTTAATAATATTTAAGTGGTTTGTCATGGATTATATTTTGCTTTTCTTACTAAACAATAAAGCAGAAAGCGTTGTGTGTACACAATGTTCATATCGAATAGGAACTTAAGCATCGATATGATCGATTCCCTGGTAACTATTCGCACTGCGTTAATGTACTAAAATCAATTCAGCACACTAAACCGATCGGTTACATAATAAATAGTTTTTCTCGCGCTCATGCATACGAATAATTTTGCGTGACAATGCGTCCTGAATGAAGATATTAGATACTTAGC
Source organism: Hesperia comma (assembly GCA_905404135.1). Classification (NCBI taxonomy): domain Eukaryota; kingdom Metazoa; phylum Arthropoda; class Insecta; order Lepidoptera; family Hesperiidae; genus Hesperia; species Hesperia comma. The sequence goes on along the minus strand of FR990021.1, from coordinate 2,831,738 downwards.
TCAAGTTGCTACGCATGGGCGGCATGGGGAACTCTGAGCGTCGCAGTGGTAACACCGGATCGGCGGCGCGCGGTCGTACGAATCGTACAATCGTACACTTCGTTTCGTTCATCGGTCGCTCGGTCGCTCCGCATTGTTTACATTTTTTGACGCGAACGCCGTCGCATGTCACCGGCATTCCAACCGTTGTTCTGTGTTATTTGTTATTACTGTGGTATTTTTGAAAATTCTGAATGGCGAGATGGATAAAACACTCATATTTAAATCTAACATGTCGCCGATATCGAGCCTAAGAAGACGGAGTTCGTGTTACAATATCCAGAGAGCCGAGGAGCGGGACCGTCGAAAATCGGCTAAATTTGAATGTGCGTGTACATTTACCGTTTAAATTGTATTGTTCTCGTGTTTGGAATAAGAATAGTGTTCGAATCTTTCGTGTGCGATTGAGAATTGGAGGAGTTTAAGTGCGTGACGGCGTGGTGATTATATGTGTGTTGTTTCAGCGTGTCAGAAGATCGTGGGTACGCGGCTGTCGGCCTCTTCGCAGTGCCTGTCCGGCTCCAGGCCGGTTACTCCTCAGCCCTTGGCCAATTCGCCAAGTCACAACCACTCCACATTTCTTTATAAGGTAAATAAAATACACATATTATTGTAATAAACAAGTTATTGTTCGTCTAAAACACTACAAAACGGTCTTGTCTTGTCTTTGTGTTGCTAAGTATTTCAATGAATAATTCATCCCATGCATTCTGCCTCCTTTTAGCCAAAGCATATAAAATTAAGAAGTGTTTTAGTTAACACCGGAGAGAACACTACAGTATTTTATTCTTAGTATCTCATTGCAAAATGCAACAATATTCTCTATAACATGCTATTTTATCTTTACCTAGTTTTGAGATAGATCTTGATATCATGCTTAAGATAAGCTAAGTTAGAAAGATAATTGTAGTATCATATTCATAATAATAGTCATTTATATCTCACCCAACTGGACTAAAGCAGCTTAGTGGAGAACGCTCTATAGCGTCATCAATTATTAAGAGAGACCCTGGCACAGGAATGGATCAGTAATATCCATTCATCATAAGATCCATTAAAATATTTTGTCACTGTGTTCACCTTAGAAGAGTTGATTGAAACAAAATTCTTTGTGTACGGTCTTATTGCTACATTAATTATATCCAAACTGGTATGTGAATACCTATGACCCCAATTAAATAATGTGAATTGTTCTTTATTTGCCAATCTTCTTTCAATATTAATTATTTGAAATAGTCACTCTGATGCCTGAGATAATGAAGAAATACAATAAATATTTACTCATATCCTCACTGCCGCACTAGGATTCTTTAAGTAGCAGGTAGCATGAATAATACAAAATATTACTTGGCTAACACCTTCGACTGAAGTGTAAACATATATCCACCCAATAAATATCCATCCTGGAAAACAATGATCTTAGGATCTCTTGCATGTTGGCAGGGATACTTCCAACTAAGGTACTGGAATTTGAAACCCAATACAATTTGTAAACTATTAACATTTATGATTTACTTTAGTAATGCTACATTATACATGTGATAGTCTGTAAATAACATTATAGACGTCACCATGAATATTAAACTACACATTCCTCAACATGAAAATTATATTAAATTTTATACCTAATTAATATTTATAGTTAATATGTTTGTATATGAAATATCTGTTTCTCCATATTTGCAATGAAACGTCCATATTTGCCTTGGAGACTAACATTGTTTTTAACTGTCCAAGAACCATCTTAGCAAACAAAGATTTCTCATTGACTGGTAATATTCAATTGGTATTGAAAAAGTGGGTCATTGAGTTCTTTTTCAACCATATTCTACTAATACTTTAAGATTTACAAGTTGTAGAAATGTTTATACTTTGCTAGTGAGTTTAGTGGCTCATTCTTTGGTTGAAATTAGGGCATCATTTTATAAAGGCATACTCTGCAATGGCATAATGTTTTTTATGTATAGCTTTGCTTTTTGTGCTTGATTTCTAAATCCACTTTAATACAACAAGGTTACTCCTACATACAAAAAGGGTACAAAGTTTTTTCTTTGCAATAATATTGGTCAGTGGCATTTGGAGATATTAAACTGAGACATTCATTGGAACCCATGAATTCTTTATTTCTGGGTTTCTTTCTCAGCTCTAGGTAAATCACACAAGCTATAGTCCATCATGTTGCCTTAGTGCAGATTGGCAGACTTAGACATTATTATTTTTTTAATAAATCGCAGGCAAAGTGTAATATTATAACTTATAGATAGGTCTTCACTCTGTAGTTAGAGTTAGTATGCTGTAATGTCAGTCAGACAGTATATCTAAAGTATGATATAAATAACAGACTATTTGGTTCTAAATTGACCACTGCACCTAGTTAAGATTTATCGTTGTATGAGTGCTGTCATCAATAAATTAATTGGGGCACTTGGCAATTCATATTGATATCAATTTACATTCTATATTGATTACAAACTATACTTTATATGTACCTATGTGCTAACCAAGTATAAATGTCCTGCTTTATGATAAAGTAAAAAGTAACTAATTGTTTTAATGTGTGAATTGGATTAAATTTAAAATTAAAGTTCTGTAAATAAAGGTGTATCTAATTTTCAAGACAAAAGTCTTCAAGGCAGTAATTTGGCATTCAGAACTCGTAAAGTCTTTCAGTCTCCCTAAATTAAATATTATCATAACTAGTTTTTTAGGGACTTAAAAAACAAATGAGCATGTAGATCCATCATTCTACTTTATATATTCATATTAAAATTATAACTAACATTTAAACTTTTAAAGTCACCTTAATTGAAATCATCAATGTATTGAAAAATAGTAAAAGGATATATTTTAAAGAGAATGTAACATAAATATAATATACCAGATAATGTTTAAATAAACATTGTTACTTTAATTAGTTAAAGACATTGAACATTGTATATCATGGACGTATAAAGAGAAGGACGTAGTGTCATTACGACAAAACTGTGACCCCGTAATGGCGGCGGTTAGATATGAGTGAGTGAATCATGGGGTTGTCAGGTTAGCCAAATATTTTACCAATAAAACGCAGTTAAAAAGAAGAAAATATTTTAATTGTTAAAAATTTGTTTTTACAAAAAAAGGGACCGACAGAGACCAGCAGAGATAACCCAAAAACTAAAAAAGGTGTAAAGTTCTCGTCACTACAAATTAAAATTAAACATAACTCAACTGCTGTAAATCAGTGAACAATTCCCTCGACTGTCTTTCGGCTCATCAGATCGACTCCAGACCGTCATTAAATTGTTGAGCTTTAATAAACCTAATGAAAACATTAACAAATACATACACTGGTCGCCCCTACAATTTTCGAAAGTTCCTCTCGATTTCTCTAGGATGCCATCATCAGATCCTGGTGGCCTCAGGCGTGACAACAGTACCAAATAAAATCAAAGAAATTAGAAATATTTTCAATAATTAAAACATCAAAATACTGCAATCGGCCATTGTGTCTGAAACACGAAAGACAGCCATAACTTGACGATGACGTCAGTCTTCAGTGAGCGATCAAACTTCACTATATTTAGTTGTTGTTACCGTATTACAGCATACTCATCTGGAATGATTGTAATAGTTTATTATGTATGTTAAATCAATTCTACTCGATTTAATAATAATGAAAATAGGCTTTGATAAGATATATATGTATAGCTCAAATTTGCCCAGGATTGATATATTGGTTTTGAGTAATTTCCCCGCAAAAAAATACAGAATTTAGCTCGTCTTGTAAGTAGGTACATTATTGTATAAAAAAATGTTTATATCACTAGATACAACCACCTTAGTTAAAAAAACTTGTTTTGAACTCAAATGACAAATGATATTTTATTTTACTTTTATAGGGTATTGTACAATAACTTTCATTGTTTATTTTTGAGTCAAGCTCCCCAACATCATCTGAGTTTTTAGTTTAGGTTAAGAACCTGATACCTACAATTAGAGTAGCGAATGGGTATAGCTAGAAAGCACCTAATATTGTATTACTTCTAAGTAGACACGTAACAGGTATCTGTTAATAATCATATACCTATTATATTTATTTTAAATATTATTTTCTTGTTTGGAACATGTAAAAACACTTTGTTGGGGTTTGTTATCGATGTATTTTTACACAGAGGTACTGTAGGTATACTACTAAATCTTTTTGGAATTAATTTTAATTACAAATTTTGTTAAGTTCCTTCACCATGCCTATACATATTATGACATATTCTTGACTGAGTAATGACGTCAGAGCTGACGCCATGACACCTGCAAGCGTTTTTCGCGGTCTCTGAAAAAGTATTAGAAAAATAGCTGTAAACTTGGTTAAACTATAGTTTATTACGGAAATAAAGGTTTTTTAGTCAATAGTGAACGTCTACCCCGTTTATAGAAGAAGATTTCAAAATCTTTCGTCATGCCTATTATCAAAATCGGCTCATAAACGACGAAAAAATTGCTTAACAAACATAAGAAGAATCATAATATACATATATATGGTCGAATTGAGAATTTCCATATTTTTTGAATTCGGTAAAAAAATTAACAAAATCAAAATCAAATTTTAAATTATTACACTAGGCAACAAAAAATCTTTTTTTTTCTCAGAGATCTGATTAGGTGATTCGGAATCACCATGCTAGAGAGAACTATGGAAGTAAATAGAAAATCACATACACGTAAGCATAGTTTTTATGAGACAATTTCTCATTTAAATTTTTTAAAGATTTCAAGTGTATTTAAAATCAGTCCGGAGTCCTCCTTTAGTCGTGTATAAATCTTTAGCTTTAAAATGGAGACTGCAAGTAACACTATATTTGTTTGGAACCCAATTATTTTCGCCGTTACAATTTCGAATTATTAAAGTCGTTTCTCCATATTAAATTTGCCTTAGAAAATCTGGTAAAAAATAAATAACTTATAAAAGAATTTATAAAATAAATAACTCAAAGTGACCAAATTTCCCACAATCTCGGTAATATGCTTACGTGAATACTGACAACACTGAACTTTAGTTGTCTTTATGATCGTCGAAAATGAAATTTTATTTCGATATTTTTTAAATAGATAAAGAGAATAAATTAATAAATTACCTATAAAACGTGATTCCAGGATTTTTTTCCCTTTGGTCACTTTGGTTTTTGCAGAATTTCACCACGCAAGACATCTTTTTTGACCTACTATTTTCTCCACGTTACGTATCGGCCGCGTTGACGTTCAAACTCGTAATGGCCGACTGGTGTGTCACACATTGACATGCTGGCTTGTACGGATAGCGACCTGGCCGACCTGACCGACACAGCTTGTTGTTTAGCGAGGCTCCGTCCTTCTCTTTATACGTCCATGTTGTATATTGACACACATTTTTGGTTCCAAGGCCGTCTTGGTATAAATTTGTCTTGGATAATAGAATTTCATGTACTTTTAATTCTTTTATGTTTCTTTTTTGCTTTGTGGGTACCATACACAACACACAAAAACCAATAACAAAAATTTATGCTAGTCAGTCATAATAATATATTTTCGTTGGGAATTGAACCCAGGACTCTCCAAATGACAGTATACCTACAATCTACATGGTATGATAGGCATACGAGTCAACATGCAGATATAGATTGATGACTATGATAGAAACGTAAAGGTATGTGTGTGTAGGCATCACTGTGAAATTGTTATTTATTATTTATTGCTTACTTTGTCCTATACATGGAAAACTATTGAATACCACACAAAGATATCACATAACAGACAGCAACAACTTCCTTGTCTATTAAGGAACCGGTATAGAGTTGCATGTGGTAGCAGTAATAAATTGTGTTTGTTTACGTGTCTCTGTGTTTCTACTGACACTTTGTGAACATAATATTGAGTGAGGAGTGACGTCAGATTGTGGAATACGTTGACGGCAACTAAACATAAATATAAGACTGATGTGACGTAGTTGGTGCTTGCCAGATATTTTTGTGTTGTTTTGTTTATTTATTTGACACACCAATAGCTCGAATACAATTTTAGAAAAAAAAACTACATATAGATAGAATATTATATCTTGTACGTCTGCCAATTTATAGGTGCGTAGGTAGGTACATCGCATCGTTCGGAAAAATAAATAAAATGTTATCTTGGCAAATGAACAAGATTTATTCTATAGGCATTATATTTTTGATATTCAGAGTCAGAGCTGAAATACAGAAGCACATTTATTTTTTACAGCTTTTGTAGAACTTGCAATGCCTGTACATTGTGTACATGACATGTGTTCAGGTCAAATCTAGCAACTGAATTTTAATGTACATTTGTAATGTTATTACTAACATAGATGAACTTGCTTAATGTTTATATTTTTCTCATAAGCGGGAGTTTCCTCTGAACCGGTATTTTCGACCAACATCGCGAACATTAGTACTTATTCAGGTTTTAGGAGAGGACTAGATCAATGTGATCCAATTAATCGGAGAGTGAGCTTCTGATGATCAGGACAGGACATTAAATAAGCTGATAGTTAGAGGTTAGTTCAACAATTATTCATAACTTTAATATAGAAATAGTGCAGGGTATCTATCCACATTTTTTATACTGATAATCTTTATTTATTTATTTATTTATTTAATAATTTATGCACACATATAAACAGTTTATATAAACTTAATTCTAGAAAGGATGGTACAAAGGTACTGCTTATCTCTTCCATCCACCTTTATCTTTCCACCGCAGGAGTAATTGAATAAACATTGTCAAATTGGAATGGGTCAAACAAATATGTAAATTAGGTAAGATTTATTATTGGTTATGTGACCATTCCATCTGCGCTGTATCAATGTGGTGGAGTATGCTCTTCGCTTTCTCAGTTATGAGGAGAACCCTTGCCTCGTAATGGGCCGTTAGTGGGTTGTATTGTAGTCATGCAACCATTTGTGTTATTGATGGCAACTTGTACCTACTACTCGATACTTTAGTAAAGTCTCTATTGTATCTCTCTGACGTCATAACCCGAGCCGGTATTCATTCACAATAATCACAATCGAAGTCAATAACGCAGTACTGATGTCAATTCTAACACCATCTACTAACTGGACTAACCATCCTAGTTCCTTTGGGTCTAGTTCTAGGTCGGTCACAGTTGTTATGGGCGGCAGCGGAAGGGTGTTGCTGCATGCTCGTTTGCTATCTTAATTCCATAAAAAAATGTGGTGTGTAAAGACTCGTGGGTATATTCTTAAATCGGTTATTTTATGTAAATACCACTTGACATAGATATGCGTGTGGGTTTTCTCATTCGATTGTACATATAAATGTTTACGAGCTGTCGTGCATTATCTCTGCATGTCCGGCACTGTCCGATACGTAATATCTGTTAGATAAACGTGTTCTCTGAATGTATGCTTCACGTGCTTATGAGATTATTTTGAAGATTATTACTTATGTGAGTTTGTTATGCAGATTTTTAGCCTATTTTTAAGCAAAAAAAAAAAATGAAGGGTCGCTATTTGAAATGTGATGAAATGGAAAAGAGTATGAGAAAAAAGAAAATGTAGAAATAAGCAGACGAGGGAATGAGGGAGAATGTATGACACGTTACAGTATTTTAATTGTGGCAGGTATATGGCATTTCCAGTATTATTTTGTAACAAGATAGGACACTACAGCATAACGTTACAATATACATATTGTAATAGTTCCGATGAGAATGTTACACAAACAAATCACGATACTTTAGTTTCAAAAGTTTTACTTGTACCGTGTGTTAGACACCTTCATGTGTGCGGAGTGCGAACAAAACAGGTGCAAAGGACCCGCATACCTCTCTACCTAGTTGTCATTGGTATTCATACCATGGTTCGCACATTGAAAACGGTTTCAAAATTGTTTTTGGTTTTTTGCTTTTGAATGTCCAAGACATTCAGAGAAAGTGAGGAAGTATCTAGAATTAGGAGAAACACACATTAAAGTTATTATTTTAAATATTTTATGTATATTCTGCTCGTATTCTAATGGGTAGACTCGTAAATTTTCTGCCCATTTATCAATTTTGTATAGGCCGTTCTACATTAATTCTTTTAACTCTCGTCTCTCATAATATATCGTCCCTTACACAATCCATCCATTTTTTCTTGACTGTCCTCATTTCTTCCGTCCATCCACATTTACGTCCATCACTCTTCTCATTACATTCATTCTCTCGCCTCAGCATACCATGCTTTCAACCTTGACACCATTTTAATATAGTATGTCTATATGTCAATATTATTTTATATACTCCACCAAACACATGTTTCGTAACTTAATGTATCATAATCAATTCAACATAAGTAATTATTTATTTGGCATTGTTTACTAAGAATAAGACAGTTATCATCGATAAGGTGGAAACGATAAATGTATTATCGATTTCTTGGTTACATTTTATCGACCTTCAAATTTTAAATTCTACTATGTGTCACAACGTGTATGTGTGACGTAAATGTGTTACTGTAAAAGCCGGAACCACGGTAAATGTTATTCACCAGTAAATCTTAGGATTTTCCGGATAAAGAAGCATTCATTGTGTTATTTCTGAAACCAACATTTACCAGTCGTTACTGGTAAAACCTACCATTTACTACACTGTGATGGTAAAAGCCCGAAAAAATTTCTGCGATTATGTATTTTTTATTTCTTACACTTACCAACCTATTTCGGTAAATCTTAGGATTTACCGCGGTTCGGGCCTTACAGTAACATTTAATATGCATTATATCCCAATTTATCAATTTCTGTTATTTCTTTAGATACCAATCTTTATTCTTGGCTAAGTAAACAAAACCAGCACTCCAGTTACATGCCCCATCGTGTAGCTGTCTTCAAGGCATCTCAGTGTTGTCAAGTAGTCACTCTGAATATTTAAAAAAAGTCTTTTCATAACCTTTACAAGGTTGCAATATTTTTAAATCTGTGCTATTCGGATTGCACTCAGATTTAAGGACTTCTCCTTTCTTTACGTTTCCCTCTACACAGGTAATCCTAGCCTATTATTGAGCTTACCAAGTAACGTAAGACTTACCATCCTATTCCCAATTTGAGCTAAGTTCTGTGACGATCACTTGTCATGTCCGGCAAAAGAAGGGTGGTGCTGCATGCTCGTTTGCTGTCTTAAGTCCATGAAAATCTTGATTTGAAATCATTGAAATCTTGATTCCGTTAAAATATAAGAGTATAATGACGTACAATTGACACACGCCGATCTATAAATACAGTTCGATAAACGTTTTATAAGTATTCGTAGTGCTTCGTAACGTTGCAATTTGTTGAGCTTAACGCTTGTTATTTTTACCCTAACGATGTGTTACTGTATTGTGTAAGCGGCGCACTCGCGATTTCCTGTGAAACACATGCGGGCTGGAATTCGGCTTGTTACCGATTCGCGCTTTGCTGATATCATGCGTCGGTGGAATAGTTGTAGCCGTTTTACGGGCGCTCAATCGGTGGAGCATCTATGGATTCATTGGAAAAATACTGCAAAGATGTAAACAAACGTTTTATTTTTGCTATGAGTTGGTACTGGCAATCACAATCACCAATCCGCGCTAGACCAGTGTGGTAGAGTGTAGAGTAGAGTATGCAATAGCCTTGTAGAGACCCGCGCTCAGCAATAGGCCGTTAATCAAAGGTTGAAGACAACCCCGCACCGCCCACCTTCAGGGCTTGTTTCTTATCATAGAATGCACAGATCGATGTACATTCTACAATTCTACCATGCTGGCCAAGTGCGGATTGGCAGACTTCACATACTTTTGAGAACTTAGAAAGTAAGAGGTACTAAAATATGAGGTTTGGGAAATTGGTGCGTACGATATTAGGTACAGTACAGTCAGTGCCGAAAGTTTCACTTGAACCAAATGGTGTTGTTTTGTGTGTTGTTTTATTTGATCATTCGAAACTTGTGGGTTTAAATTCCCGACCAACCGTTGTTCGAGATCGACAATACATTAAAAATGTGTACGAATCTATATCAATAAAAACATGTATTGTACCTAATTTGGTGAACATCTGGTCACATTAAATGTCTCTGAGCCTGAGAAGAGCTGAGCCTGAGCTGTTTGTGCAAATGTATGCCATATTTGCACGAACATAATTCAGAACTCGTCATGTCATAATTATTTGACGTTTATTTTTCATTATAATTTCGGTTATCCGCGTCGACTCAAAGCCCACGAAACTTATCGCTGGTACAATGCAGACGCGCAGTATTAATTTACAAAGCTTTTGTTTCGAAGCGCTCTCGTCGTGACTCGTGCGATTACTACAACTACGAATTCACCATATTATGACGCCAGCCGTGGTGACATCGAGGCTCGAGTAATGCTTTACAGAAGATAATTGCAGAGACATTTTTGTCGAAATTGAGTTTTCTGGGTTTTGAGGCTCTTTGCCGGTTCTCCAGTTGGTTGTCATACGCCGTAGTTATCTGGGCTACAGCAACCTGGTCGTATTTTTTATGCAAACGAGCAGGCAGCATCAACCTTCTGCTGCCGCCGATTACAAGTGTGCTGTGTGACCGAGCTAGAACAAGACTCAATTCAGGGATTAGAGCTCACTAGGGTGTTTATTTAGTCCAGTTAAAAGATGGTGTTAGAATATTAGTTGATTCGTTTGTGAATAAGTGTGAAGACAGGTACTGTTAGTGTAGTGATAGTTAGTCTTATTTCTTAGTCCCTTAATAGAATACTTTTCATAGTCCACCTGGTAAATGACGAAAAATATTTTGTTTGGGGGTTTAATCATACGACATTAAAAAAAAGTAAAGTCCTTTGGTAAACTTCATAAATATACGAAGCGAGGTAATATCAGGTCATATCTAGCTCGTTGGCAGCTCAGCCCGTAAGAGGTAAGAGCATCTACTGTTTTTATTTTAATTAACTGGCAGGCCGGCTAGACTGGATATTTATAATGAATTTGATCGTAGTACTTACGTAACGTAGGCAACTGATGCCTTGATTATGTTTTTAATGCATCGTGCAGTAATTTCTTTTTTATGTAAATACCGCTGGGAAATAAATTTATGCGTCCTATTACTTTTTCCGATGCAGGTTGACTCTATACGCATCCACTAAAACATACTTCCCTTATCCACATAATGAGAATGTACTATTGAATTGATTACCATAAACTAATTGGAATCGTTTTTGTTGTGGTATAGGAAACGAGGAGGATACTGTCTTATAGACAGTTCTTCGAACTAATGCAATTGTGTTTTCAGAATATGAACCTGAAACCCTGATCTTTTTTAAAATAAATACTTGTTACTGAGTACTGATTAAATTTCCAAACGTTATAGCCAAGTCTTTGAAATCTTGTAGCGTTTTAGACGACGACGATGAGGATGATGACAACGATTATAACTTAAACGCTGCATGCTAATGATAGAACTTTGTAATTATAATGTTTGATGTAAAAGCTCTGGAATATCAGTTCATCGCATCATTGCAGCTTTCTCTGCCTCACTGTCTAGTTATTTTGTTGTAAAATATTTTTAGTCTATATTAATCTGCAAATACTTGTTCGATATTATTAATTTTGAACTGCGGACCGTAAATAACGTTTATGGTCCTTCGAGCCGAATTTGAATGAACAAATTAATTTTCTGGTCCTTCGAGCCGGATTTGAAACAGCAATGGAGTCGTAGTCGTTGACTATTCAATATTGTAACTAATCAATGTTCTTAGAGCTTTGTGTAACTGATCAACATAATACGAGTTTCTAACCGCTCCTGATATCAATGGCACATTTCAATAGATTCCACTTAACGTGTAGTTTGAAAGGGAAATTCAGAGAACACAAACCAGAATGCCACAAGTACAGTGATCTGCCTTCAAGTTTCACTCTCGATACTCTCGTTTGTGACCGACGTGTGTCGTGAAATATGCGGCAGCGAACATGGGAAACTTCTTGTTACTTTTGTACATTTTGTTTAAAGAAACCCGTATTTTTATGTATAAACTATCCCTAAAGTATTTGTCCCAGTACAATATTTGTTTTGGTTTTGTTTCGATAAAGAATAGTCTGAATAGAATGCAACGACTTTACATCTTTGTAGAGGTTTGTAGCTCGGAAAGCAATGAAATACTTAGTTAATAAACAGTTCTCCATCGTTTCAAAATTATTATTACAAATACATGCACTTGAGTAGCCTCGTATTATTATACGATGAACGTGATAATGGTGATGTAAGTTGTATTACAAGAAATTTAAAATATGTTTTCTTTTTTGTTTCCAGGATTCCCTACCTCGCAGCCATCACACACTATCGGCGTCGTCGCACCACCTTCATCGAGGCGCGTCGTCCTTCGACGCGTCGTCAAATAGCAGCGGGATCTCATCCACCCACGTGGTAGAGATCCACAGCACTAACGGATCTGATACCTCCTCGCGTTGGGGCAACTCTCTCGGCAGCCATGGCTCGTCTTCAGGCCTCGTCTCCATCGCCACCGAAAATAACAACGTCAAGTTTACAGCGTCCCACTGTCTGGACAACCTTCAACCCATCAAAGATCCCAAGGATCTCCCCACTCCTTCTTCAACTCCCACTACGTCCCGAAAATCGAGGAGAAGATCCAATCTGTTCACGCCGTCGAAGAAGGGCGACGACCGGCTCAAGAACGGAGAGCTTGGTTCTGGTAGAGCGATTCCGTTGAAACAAGGGCACCTGTACAAAAAGAGCAGTAAGGCGTTGAATAAGGAGTGGAAGAAGAAGTATGTGACTCTCTGTGATGACGGCCGGTTGACGTATCATCCCAGTTTACATGTGAGTATTGTATAATGTAAAAGAGGTTATTATATTTTTGTGTGTTTTGACACCATTAGTACTTTACTTGGTGGTTTTAAATTTGCTATTATTAGTAGCAGAAGTTTGAAGGGGACTTTACGGACTACGGGAAACGGAAATAGAAGCAAAAAAAATTACATTTGTAGGAAGGTATTGAAATTTTCATATTGTGATTGAAACAAAATCAATGAGTATCAAACAGCCAAAATGATTCAATAACGGCGATGATTGAGGCTCTTTCAATGAAATTCAATCAATGTTTGAGATTCTATTTTCAGCATTAGATTTCCCAATAATTGTACTATTTCATATCTGTCAACAGATAGCATGCATTCCGATATAGTACAAAGTGGGTCAATTGGCTATTTCCCATTTATGAGTAGTTACTAGTTATCATACGAGTCAAAACAATTGGCCCAATAAGTTGAACAATTAATTGATAAGCCAGAATCTGTAATACATTGGGTTATCTTGGTGCCAGTGATAAATTATTAAGTTACTGGTATGTAATTGTATTTCATTCTTAATGGCCTCATCCTCCTATTGATACATAATGTTGTGTTAGGTTATTAGTTTGGAATTATTTTCAAAGATGTGGGTTTTGAATCCTGTATGTACCTGCACTATAATTTCTCGTGCGTTTGTCTGTCTGCTAGTTTGTTCAGCAGTCAAGTCCTATTTTCTTCTAATATAATATACATAAAGTGAATTTGAAATACACTGTGAATTTTTTTTCGTTATGATCAAACTACTTATTGGTTTTCATTATATCGGAGACATTTTTCTTTAATTTCGAAAAGTAATAGAACCGTAAAATGAAAATTTTGTAAATATCGTCACATATTAGAAGTCCCTCTGACCTGGGCGCTGAGGACAGCACATAAAATTGAGAACACACACCCAGACACAGACCAAGGAGAGAAATTTCTACTGATACAATAATCACATTCATCACATCTGATACATTCCTCATTTTCTTGTCACTTACGGTATATAATTTTTCCTCCTCCCACCTCCTCAGGACTACATGGAAGACGTGAACGGCAAGGAGATATCTCTCCAGTACGTGACGGTGAAGGTGCCGGGGCAGAAGCCGCGCGGCTCCAAGTCCATCATTACCACCGTGCCCGGATACAACGGCTACACCAGCATGGATATACACGACAGCATCGGGGGATTGTCGATAGGTGATTTTTACTTTTTTGTTGTGGGATGAAGTTAATAGGAGGACTTTATCAACTGTCTGTACCTTTATTGGTAATAGAAGATAATAAAGTAACGGGTTTTTCCCATAAAATTAATCTATATTTCGAAATGGTCTATCGTCAAAGACAATGAAAGATATGTGTTAATGTTAATGCTATGCTATGACGACCACGACTGTAAAGACTGAGATCAGAATAAGTTTGTTAATAAGAAAAAGAAAAATCATCGTTAACCTCAGTTAGATATAGACATGCTATTGAAACATACTTTTCAACCTAAAATAATACTGCCAAAGAGAGGTTTTTTACTAACTTGGTAAAGGGGAAATCCGTTAAGTGGGGTTCCGTTGACATCATTCTGTGTCGTTATATTGATTTTGTGGGCAGAGTATGCCACATGCAATTGCATATTGTCATATTATTGAACAACAAAAAACTATTGTTTTAACCGAGTAACATCAATAAAAGTGTACACTCTTACAGGTTACAAAGAGAAACCGACCCGCGCGACGGACAAGGCGCTGCTGTCGGCGTTCGACGCGCTGAAGGAGCCGGCGGGCGAGCCGGAGCCCGCGGACAAGGACACGCCGCACGTGAAGAAACGACACCGCCGCGTCAAGAGCGGCGGCGTGAGGAAGGACGGGGAGGAAGGTAAGTGAGGGGGAGATTGGGGAGGGGAGAGCAGGTAGTGGTTGTTAGTAAAAGTCATAAGTTATCTACGTTTGGCTAACCTTGAGGACTCGGATGGTCGCCTCTAAAAAGTGTAAATGGCCACAGGTCTACACCTTTCTAACTGGATCACAACTATAACACGGTAGAAATGGTGTGGTCCTTCCTTCCCCAAGTGAACTCTATCACCTATGAAAATTAGTTAATAGGTTAAACTCAGGAGTAATTGGCCATCGTTAAGTAATTGGCCATTTAAGATTATTTCAACTAATTATTGTTCAGTACAGAGTTACGTAATTATTGTTATTAAAAAGCATTGAAATTTTAAGTGGGCACTTACTTTACGGTGGCCAATTACTCCTCAATGTCCCCTAACCTAAACTAAAGTTACGTATGTAACGCGTCACGTCCGTGCGTTCCAGATGGCGAGGCGAGCTCGTGCGAGTTCACGATCGTGAGCCTGGACGGCAAGCGCTGGCGCTGGGTGGTGGGCGGCGCGTCGCCCGCCGCCGCCGCCGAGCGCGACGCGTGGGTGTGCGCGGTGGAGGCGCAGATACTCGCCTCGCTGCAGGGACGGGTTAGTGATTGTACTGCTAGTGATGCTTGTGATCAGCTTTGTTGGTAGGGATTGGATGTAGGGTGGTTGTTTGTGATTGGATTTGTGGATAGGGATTGTGTGGGAGATAAAGAAAGTGAAGGATTGATGGTTTTGCTCGCGCCAAACTTTATGGCCTTTCTGTCAATTATGTGTAAGTAGAAGTTACCAAAATATTATCATGATCCGACACGGCTTAATGATTGTTTTCTATCGATAACAAGTGGGACTGATGGACTGATAACTTTAATAAGCATAGTTAGAAGCATAATGATCAAGTTTGTTTATAGTTTCCAGTCCTATTCAGTAATTAAGAAAGCCGGACAAATAGACAGACAAAGTTTTAAAATCGTTTGTTTCTTTCGTTATGTCACTAAAAGAAACACTGTTATTTTCAAATCACAAACAGACACTTCAATATTACATATATACACAAATGAATAAATAAATAAATATCTTTATCGTGTTCGCAGACGTCTCGTCAGCCGATGCCGACGGGCGCGAACTCGACGGGCGACGTGCGCGCGACGTGCTACGTGCGGCGCGCGCACGGCAACCACCGCTGCTGCGACTGCGGCGCGCCAGGTGATGACGATGATAGCGCCACCGCTGCCGCTAAGTGGCCGTAGATTACGTCACACGAATTTCATGATTTTTGACCCGCTCCCCCGTCCTTGCCACAGCTGCTGGTCATGTGTGTGAGACTAGGGGGTCTAGTGAGACGTCACTTGTTTTACAATTTTACATCTAAAAATTAAGAATATACTTTTTGAAGTAAAACATTTTCAGATGTGACGTCACGAAATTTACGACTCTACCCACTCTATTGTCACACAAAGTCACACTGTCGACCCCCTCCCTTCCCCTATTCATATATTAGTATGGGTCGCGGCACATGGGTTGAACAAAAATGGCTGTTGTTTGCGCAGGTACTATTTAAAAAAAAGCGCTAATGAGAGCGCTTATCTAACCTCTGCGGTTGTCCGCATAGCGCTTCGTTTGAAATCCTAAAATTGGTTACTGCCCATTGTTCTACTTATCTGCTGCGTCTTGTACGTAAAATTTCATACACTGCGCGATCGAACCACGCACACAAAGACACCGTTTACGGTTACGTTAGATCGTGTTACGTAAAATTCATAATATTTATAATAATAATATAATTTCCTTGCAGAGCCGGACTGGGCGAGCCTGAACCTGGGCGTGCTGATCTGCATCGAGTGCTCGGGCATCCACCGCAACCTCGGCTCGCACATCTCGCGCGTGCGCTCGCTCGACTTGGACGAGTGGCCGTGAGTATATGTTGCAGTGTGTACAGTACAGTATGGTCATTTATACTCGGCTGATATGAAGTTGGCTACGAGTGGCTGCCCAAATGTCGATTTTGAGGCCAAAATGGTGGTAGGAGGCGAGGGGTGCGGGCGGTAGGATAGTTAGCCAATACCATGGACGTAAATACGAAGTAGCGCGTCACAAAACACTGTCATGGTTGCCGTGTTTTGATTGGTCAGTTACAGTACCTGCTCAAACATCTCGGAAAACGAAGTTCACATCAGCCTAGTCAAAATAATCTTACTGTAGATTACAGTTGGATGTATTGTAAAATGTATTATGTAATAAGGTTTGTAATTCCATTTGACTATTTTGTTATGAATGATAATTTAATTTAATGATAAGACATTTTATTGTACGATGAGATTAAAACTGAAACTCAATCTCTAATAATTTCTTCTATGTGGTACGTATTTTTGAATACACTTATGAAAGTAATGCTTTTGCATCAATCACCGTTTCAATAAGATGCAAAAAATAAAGTTTTAAAATTTTATATGTATTTTTTAAAGGAAGAAAGAAACTCCTTGGCACATCTTTTTTTTTTAATACTTATATAATGCGATATACATACAAAACAAATTCATGTCTGTCTGTCCGTAGACTGAGCCACGTGAGCGTGATGGTGTCGATCGGCAACGCGTTGGCGAACTCCATCTGGGAGGCGGACACGCGCGGACACGTCAAGCCGGGGCCCACGTCTACGAGAGAGGAGAAGGAACGGTGAGTGCGAATCACTTGATAACTTGTATTGTTGTATCATGAGGCAGTAGAAAGAAAAGAAGAGCATTCCGGACAAACAGAAAGAAAGACGGACAGACATACAAAAATTCTAAAATCGTTTGTGGGCAATTTGATATCCTTACTAATATTATAAATGTGAAAGTGTGTTTGTTTGTTTGTTTGTTTGTTTGTTTGTTTGTTTGTTTGTTTGTGACGCTTTCACGTCGCAACAAAGCTATTATATGGTAAGGTTTATGTGTGTGGGGATAGTTAGGAGGGTGGAGAGTGACGTAGGCTACTTTTTACCGCGGAAAAACATCCCATTCCCATGGGAAGATCGATGTTTTGTTAGTTACTAGATATTTATTTTCGGAGTTGCCAATAGATGGCGTTAACAAAATTCATTTGCAAGTTCTGAATTACGCTATCAAATACTACATGTAATTTACTTAAGTCATAGGCAAATGTAATAGGCTACTTTAGCTCTGCCTCGAGAACTCCCCGCTCCGGCTGTGTTCAGTGTACCGCCCGCCCGCTGGCACTATCCTGTTGGCTGATGTCCGCAAGTTGCTGGACTCGCCGACACCGGTGGTGGGCGCGGGCGACTGGAACTGCAAGCATCCGGGGTGGAATAGCCTAGCTGCCAACAGAAGTGGAAGGCTACTTTTTGATGCCGCTGAACAGCACGGCTACACTGTCGAGTGTGTTGCACACCGTTACCGCGGCTCTGAATAAGAGAGAACGCGTGTGTGCAGTATTCCTCGACATGGAAAAGGCGTTCGACCGTGTTTGGCACGACGGCTTTCTCTACAAGATCTCGCAGCCGTCGGCGCCCCGGAGTGCCGTTAAGATGATCTCCAGTTTCCTCGAAAATAGAAGCTTCAGAGTAGTGATTGAAGACGCCGAATCCACCGAGCATCCGATCGCAGCCGGCGTCCCGCAAGGGAGTTGCCTGTCCCCGGTCTGCTACGCCTGCTACACCGACGACATCCCGGCGGCAGGGGGGGCGTCGCTTGCCCTGTATGCCGATGACGTGGCGTACATCACCACGTCGCTGAATAGAACCCACGCCATTGTCAAGATGCAGCGTGCGCTTGATGCCCTCCCCGAATGGCTCGCCGCGTGGAGACTGTCGGTGAATGTCGGGAAGACGCCGGCTGTGAACATAGGAGGATACCTCAACAGGCGGGACCCTACTCTGGAGCTTCATGGACAAGATATCCAATGGGCCCCACAGCCCAAATACTTGGGCAAAATCGACGGAAGACTCTCGATGAAGCCACAGGTTACGAAAGCCGTCGCGAATTCCAGAAGTGCGATGGCAGAAACCAGTGCTCTCCTCGAGCCTCCCTCTCAGACTGAAGCTCGGGGTCTACAAGACCTACATCAGAGCCCGCCTCACGTACGCGGCAACGGCGTGGTACGCGCTCGCCAGCGAACCGCAGCGCAAGAGGATGCGCGCAGTTCAGGCGATTGCGCTCCGCCGGCTGACTGGTGCGCCGAGGTACGTCAGGAACGCCGTCATCCAGAGGGACCTTCGAGTCGAGAGCCTGGACGACTTCATCGAGCGATTGGCACGCAACATGTTCGGGCGTGTCGACGCGTCGCGGTTCCCGCATCTGTAGGACCTGGCGCCGCTCCACACCCGTCCACCGGACCGCTGGGCCTTCCCGCGCGACTTGCTGGTTGCGCGGGATGGGCCTAGCACTGACTGATACTGGGGCTTCGTAAGTCGTCGCCCGACGCTGATCGGCTCCTGCTGGGCTTCCCACCAGCGGGATTCACCCGGTAGGGGCTCGATCGCCTGGGCGGCGCGAAGATGAACCCCATCCCGTTTAAGACTCTGTGGCCTGTAAAAAGGTCACCACTCACCGGACTTGACCTATTGGTTAACCACAGATGGACAACCAAGGGCCTTAGGGCCCAACCCAAGGACTGGCCCGTTTTAACGGGCCGCGAGAGACATCCCCAAAGGGGAACTAACTGTCCCGAGGGCTCCACACACCTCAGACAGGGTGGAGTGAAGAGAGCGAGTAGTAGGCTACTTTTTAGCCTAAATTCCTACGGGAGCGGGACCTACGCGGGTGTTACCTACGGGTCCCGAAGCGAAGCGCGGGCGGTTCTCTAGTTGTGTATCTAAAATCACCGACAGACACTTCAATTATATTTACATGTATAAATGTAATTGATTTTATTTGAATTATAGCGTTAACATTGACATAATTATGTATAAATGTAATAAAACCAATGTTAATCTTTATTATATTTATATGTATAAATAAAATAAACATTAACATTGCAATACACGTTCCTTTACTCTACCTCAAAAAAATTTCGTTCCAGTTGGATCCGGCTGAAGTACGAGCGCCGCGCGTTCCTGCCTCCCCCCGCCGCCACCAGCGATCCCCCCGCCGCCGGCGACGCGCTGCGCGCGGCGGCGGCGCGCGGCGACATGCCGGCGCTGGCGCTCGCGCTGGCCGCGCCGCCGCCGCGCGCGCCCGCGCCGCACGACCGCGCGCTGGCGTTGCGCGCGGCCGCCGCGGGCGGGCAGCTCGCCGCCGCGCAGCTGCTTATATGGGTGAGTGGAGAGATGTCATTGGCCTGGCCGCCCAATGCGCGGGGGCACTAAGATCATTATAACTCGTCCCCTCTGAATATAGCTACGAGTGGCCGCACAGCTGCTTATATGGGTGAGTGTTGGGAGATAGCAAAACATTTTCAACGAGAATGTTTTGTCTGTGCCCGCGCGTGTCTGTATATATTATGTGAGTATTAGCGACCGCACCAGATGACAGGTGCGGTCAGTAGTAATGTTTTCTACTAATATTAGCTAGCTAGTTAGCTAACATTAATAAACATAATAGTGCTGGTTAGCTAGCTTAATATCGCGCTAGGGTACCTCGTTCGTAACTTTGTAGTGTAGTGCTTGTTTTCTGTTTTCTCTTCTCCATTTTGAAGTCTGTTTTTTTGGTTAAAAGTTCTATGATTTTCTTTATATGATGTATGCCAGTGACTACTTACCGTCAGGTAGCTTGTCTCTTATTCATCGGTTATTTACAGGAACAACCAAAATAGAATTATTAGAATGAAACATTTATATTATGAGCTAAATAAACGTAGTAATTAAACAAACGTTTCATATTTTTCCAGCACAACGGCAACCCGAACT
This sequence comes from Hesperia comma, assembly GCA_905404135.1. Lineage (NCBI taxonomy): Eukaryota > Metazoa > Arthropoda > Insecta > Lepidoptera > Hesperiidae > Hesperia > Hesperia comma. The sequence continues at coordinate 2,811,183 of FR990021.1, read as the reverse complement.
TCCCCGACGCGGACGGTCACACGTGTGTATTTTATGCGCGCGCCGCCGCCAACCATCTCTCGGGGATTCCCCCGCAGTACCCCAAGTATTTACAACTCACGTGTCCCCTACACCCCAACCCACCCACCAACTCGGGCACCAACTCGTCCAACTCGACGTCCAACTCGAGTTCGAGCGCCAAGAGCAACCTCAAAAACGCGGAGCCGGAGTGCAATTGCATCATATTCGAATTGCTAAACGGACAGAGTGCATCGAACGCGCTCGTCGAATTGCTGATATCGTTGCAGAATAATCAGTATGCTGGTAACGGCCATATGTATGGCAACACCAGGCCATTACATCCCCTACTCGCTAACGGCAAGTGTGGCAGCATTGTGTGATTGTGATGATTGGCGTGTTTGTTGTAGGTTTGGTTTTTATTCTGTAGAGTTGTTTGGTAAGTGATCATGTCCATTGCAAAATTGTTGTTGACTGTTGATTGTAGTTCCCAAGATTTTGGATAATTTTAGTGCGTACATTTTAATTCAATTGTATTCAAGCTGTCATACAGAAATTTTTTCGTAAAAAGGCTGATTTTTCCGAAAAACATTGGACTGTGTTGGTAAATTTTTTTACCGAAGTTGATGACGATTAGGATAATTTTGACGTTTTCTCGAATATTGGTTTAAAAAAAGTGACAATAACTTTCAACACGAATGTCAAATAATTCTACAGAATTAAAAAACTGAACATTAGTTTGTTTGAATCTTTTGGATTTGTAGTTATGTGAATGGGGATGTGTAGGTTGTATGTATTTTCGAATACTAATTAAATTTTTCTATAATTTTTTCGTAATAAAAATTATAAAGATTGTAACAAAAAAATCTTTGGCTTTGTAGCTGAGGCTAACATACTACTTAAATGATTTTCCTTCCATAAAAATAATATTTTAGCTGAACAGCTAAACAAACTATATTACAACCTAGGTTCAAAATAATTAAAACATTACTAAATTTTTTTAGTACATAAAAATCAGTGACTGACATTATTTATTATAATTAAGTTGCATTGTATAAAACACATTCATATAGATTAGGTAACAGTTTTATCTAAATCTTTATTATTTGCGTCATAAAATATATTTTAGTGAAATAAAAAGCAAAGTTTTATTTATTACTGTATGTAATTTTGTTTATTTATTACAAGCTCAATAATGTATTATCATCTCTCTAATATACAACAAAAAATAATTAATAACTTCAGAAGACACAATAATTTTACAGTATGTTGGTACCACTATACACCAGGTATATTTTATACCAGTTCTTAACCTATTAAAATTCAATTTCAAAACTAGAAATTAATGTTGTTGTTGTGGAAACAATACTATGATAGTAAAAGAGTTGTGTCGATATTGAATTGAATATTTATTGTATACTTACATGTAAGCCACTGTGATTAGGTATAATACGCGAGTAATTTTAGTTTCTATTTGACAATTTGACTGAAATTAGTTTTGGCGACGTTTCCTTTTATTATTACTGGTGCTTACAGTCTCTTTGTGTGTTTGGTTTATGAATGAGTATACATATTTTCATGATGTTTAATGGTGCACTCATTAACTTAAATTGAAAATGTTTACTTACTACAAAATTAAAAATAAACTAAAAATAAATCTATAGCTTTGTATGTTGTTGTAACATTATTTGCTTAAAGTCACTATACGTATGTATATCATACAAAATTACACAATACTTTTTTACTACTATTTCAACAAGGTCTTATAATAACAGGATATCTTTGATTTTTGTCTGATAATGATGCATATTATTATGGTAAATTATTATATAATTTATAAAATTATATTGTGTCAATTTAAAAGTTAATTATCTGGTGTGTAATGTATATTTGCATTGTAGTTGCCCAGTAAGAAAATAAATGTTGAGTTTTTATGGTTCAAACAGTTCAGCCATTTTAATTTTTAATATTTCATTGTAATAAAACACAAAGAGTCACTTTACGAAGGTATAAAGATCTTTTATTTATTTATTGAAATATCACTCTTATATTAAAAACTGTATGTATAAATAACGATGTTTCGAATAACGACAGTGACTTTGAATTATAAATAGAAGTAATTTAGCCGTTATATTGTTCACGGAGAAATAGGAAGTCCATGAGTAGAATATTCTAAATTAAAATTTAACGTGATTTTATTTGTTGTATGTTAATGATTTTATGTGCAATCATTGGATTCTTAAGTACATTTAGATTAATATTAGATACGTGTGATACCAGAATCACAATATATGGAAATAGTATGTGTTTGTATAGATGTTTCATCACAAACTGTTTAATATTGTCGTGCAACCGTTTCTCAATTTGATATTACAATATTGAATTTTATGCGCTGGTGTCTATAATATAATCATGCTTAAAAACCTGACTACTGTTCTGAAATCCGACTCTAAGTAACAATACCGTCTTCTAGGTGGAGTGTCGAAAACTATTGTAACGTTTACAGTCTTTCAAAAGAATATTGCCAACGTAATTATTGCACTTCTATAATAAATCCATTTAATATCAGAGTCGCTCATACTAAATGAATTGATGAAAAGTTAAAATAATTGTGATCAATTAATTTATTAGATGGTAATGATAATATAGATATCAGTGATGTAACCGAAATTATTGTCAATGATTTAGGAATTAGAATCTATTTTTATTTGTCGATAGCCAACGTTATACCGGAGCCGAGTGATGTTTCAAAACGATCACTTAGGTGTACGGTGTAACGCTGGCCCAACTTAGTTATAGCGTTTTTACTAGATATACATAAATTATTGATTAGTGTACAAGATCTCAGCTCAACGCTATAATGTAGGGTATATTAGGGTAATAATTTTAGTGGTAATTATAGTCGCTTTGTATCCCTTTTACCCCCCCTGGGTGTACCTTTTGGAAAGTCTATTACGCCTTGGTTCTTTGACTTTAAAGAATTTGTTTTAGGTTTCATATTAAAGTTTTTTTGTGTACTTAATAAGATGTATCCTGGCGGTTGTAAGTTAACTGTATCAGGCAGCTCATTAAGGTCAGTATGTTTAATACATACATTTAATAGTACACATGAGTATTCGCTATGTGCAAAGCGGGTGGCAGGTGTACAAAAACGATCGCAGCGCACAACGTGACAAAAAATGGAAACTATTGCGGCTGTGTGTAATACTTTCGAACGCGGTTTTTATGATTATATCCATTGTACACATACACTATTCAATAAATTGCACTCAAATAAAGTCAACAAGTATCATTTACTGTTTATTTTGGTTTTTAATTGCAAAAATACTAACAATGTTTACTTGTCATATTTGACAGTAGCCGTAAAAGTTGCGCGTTGCCACCGTCGTGCACGTTCCCAATAATAAATCACTTGTAAGGGCCCTGAGAGGGCATGGCAATATTATAAAACCTGTATAATTTAATGTTATGTCTAAATAGAATTTAAATTAAATAGAATAATAATAGAATTTAAATTAAGTTCTATTTAGACATAACTTACAAAAAGTCAATAAACTAAACATATAAAAAGTCAAGGTCAAAGAATTAATGGCACAAAACATTCCATTATTTCATTTCGAACCTCACTATTTTGTTCCCCGAGGGGTGTATTGTAGTGTATGTGATATTCCTAAGGTTTCCCGCATTAAGCCAAACGTACTGAACCCTTCTGTGCCTACTTCTAGGTAGTTAACGCTTTCGCACCGCAGTGTACACCGGCCGGCGCAACTCTCGTATATAATATAGGATTATACTTTATCACGGCTCGCGGTGTACATTTTGGTGGTTTCAATGTAAAGAATAAATTCTTACGAGTCTATTAGAATAATTGGCAGTTGTAGATTAGGTTAAATATATTTGACGTGCATTTAGGTTCAACTTGTAATGGTAATCAGTAAGTTATTGACGTTGTTCACTTAATATTTCCTTGCATTTAAATGACACCGTTGCGTTGATGTAGGAGAATATTATTTGATTTCTTAATCATTAGAGTTCATCAAAATTATACGAATAAAAGAATTTATGAACGTAATATAATTCAATTTTAATATATTTCTTGCAAAGTGTACGTGTATGTTTTTTATTGGATTGTAAAATATTTGTTGTAAATTTTGACAAATCGTTTACCGAATTCAGTATTCGAAAAGAAAACACTTGTCGCGCGTATTCTTTAAACAATGGTTTTAATATTTTTATGAATAGTTCGTTGAAATTTTATTGATAGTTTTAAATTCGTTACCTTGTCCTGGGTTCGCAAGTTTATTTACATTATATTTTTTTAATGTTTTTTTGTGTATATTATTTGTACAGGCCAAAGAGCTTACATTGTAAATACGATCGGCGCAGCTACTGACGTAGTTGTTACTTACACCTTCGTTATTATAATTCTTAAGAGATTTGTTGATGTTCTTGATCTTGTGAAAATAAAGTGTAATATGTACACGATTCTGTTGTTTTTATTATAATATTATTATTTATTATTTGGTTGGTGTCCGTTAACGAGCATATGAGCTGATGGTAAATGTTCAGTCACCCATGAACGTCAAGCTATAATAGGGTGGATGATGAGCAGCGGAGGTCAGTATAGAATCGAAAGTTTGATCGAGTCCTTTTTACACATTGCTACAGAAAAGACTATTAATGTTTTGATGTTGGTCCAAGTCCATAAAACCGGTAAAAAAAATTGTGTCGGTAGAAAAAATCTCGGATTTTTTTAAAGTTTGCTCTCATACAAGTAAAGTGGAGAGTAATTTTTTTTCTCCACTAACCCATTGTGTGGGGTGTCGTTGAATAGGTTTTTTATAACATTCAGAGCTGAGTAGTAAATAAAAATTAATAAGTTACAAGCGACCAACTTATAAAATGTTTTTCCGTGTACATTTTAGAAGTTGGTCGGAACCCTACAATGCAGGTGGCCCGACACGCACTTGTTTATGGGATAAATTAGTAGGTAAACAATTATATTTTAATTGCCTATCAGTAGCTACATACTACCATCTAGTGACAAATTATGTAACTATTTGGTACGCATAGCTTGATTACGACTTTTTAGTTTCAATTATCGCAGTAGATGGCGTTGCACTACACGAGATTATTTTTCATGAAATATTTTTTTTAGATCGTTTTAATTTTATAACAATTAATCTGTAATCTGTCTTCCACTTGATCTTCCAGTCTCGTCCCGCTGGGGAGTTTGTTTGGGAGCTGTGCCCGCTGTTGGTTGTTGGATGGATGACCGCTAGTGGCAAAACTTGAGCGCCTCAGTGTTTTTGAGGGTACGTAAAGCCATAGTAAAGCCGTTGCTCCCGGTCGTTATCGATAGCAGTGGTTGATATGCTGCGGTCGGTTGGCCACTAGCACCTCCATCCACTAAACCAGACTGGAGCAGCGTGGTAGAGCATCCAGACCTCCTTAATGGTGAGGACAGACCCGTGTGTAGTGGACCATTAATGGCTTGTAGCCAGAAAATTTTTGACCCAATAAAATAACACGAAAATGTCTTCTTTGAATAGGCATAAATACACTAGAGCCAGGTAGAGGCCATTCAACGTCTACGAGGGTATATTCATAATTTCCGGAATCAATAACTTTTTAAATGAATATAAATGGAGCGATACTTTTAAAACTGACAAGGGCTGTTATACATGTCGGATCGCCGAGCACATTGGAGTTTGGTGGTGACGTCATAGTGAATAAAACGATTAAAATCCACACACTGTTTATTTGATTCAATGTTAATACAATTTAAGTATAACGAAATAATTATTTTGTAAGAATAAGATCAACAAATTAAACACTGAGCCACGTAGGTTTGCGAGTGTGCGCACACCGCCACGACCAAATTAACACTGAACTGAACTGAACTGAGCTCGCCAAGCCAACGGCTCCCCGCCGCTCCCCACCATCGCGATGGCGCCACTCGCAACCCCACTCGACAACCCAACCGAAGTTAGGCGTCGGCTCCTTCCGGTAATAAATTGACTATCCGTATTCAAAATAACAATCAACCGTCTTTTATTTTTTCTCTACAAATCAATTAAATAAAAAGAAAGGAATATGAAAACATTGAACTATTTTATAAAAGTGATTTGCTTGCGTGATAAATGAAAAGAAAAACAACACATCAAGTGAATAATGAAATCTTGTGAGTGCGCCGTCACGGCCGTCCTGCAATATCACACGCCCTCGTGTGTCTCCTCAGAATCTGAAAGCAAATAAAATAATTCAATCCTTAACCACGCTCGGCTATACTGACTGATACTTTTATTTTAGTACATAGCATAAAATTTCACAACACTGATTTTTCAATGACACCATAAATGAAATATCTTCTAGATAGGACTTTTCAAGCAGCAATCGTCACAGAGATTTTTTTTTAAAAGATATCTGCTAAGATTGTTTTTTCAGACAGATCTTTATCATAAACACTTTACCTACACAGACCCTTACCAAGTACCACGCAGATCTTTATCATAAAGATGTTACCCACCATTTATAGATTCTGTACAAGTACCACACAGATCTTTATCATAAAGATGTTACTCCCCATATAGATTCTGCACAAGTACCACACAGATCTTTATCATAAAGATGTTAACCACCATATAGATTCTGTACAAGTACCACACAGATCTTTATCATAAAGATTTTAACCACATAGATCTATTACAAGATTTTAACCACGGAGATCTTTTTCAAGATATTTTACTGGAACGTTCACATTTATTTCAGATTTTTTTTTTTTTTTTTTTTTACTCACCAATGCCGTCAGCGGCGCATCCACTTAGATTTGGATCTAACTCTATTGGCACATAGCATTCAGGCAAAGGGCGGAGACGATCATGAGCATACTTATATGTTCGTTTAGAATTTAAAGCTTTCAGGAGATACCTGTCACCGTCTAATACCTGAGCTACCAAGAAAGGACCTTTAAATTTGGGTTCCAATTTAGTTTGATTACGCTCATGATTTTCTAGAAGGACGTAATCACCGACTTTAAAATGTTTAATTTTAGCTTTTGATTTGTCAAATCTAACTTTATCGGCATTCGCATTAGTTAGAATTGATTGGGCCGCCTGCTCTCTTATCAGAGCTAAATCTACACAGTTGTGTTCATCAGTTGCAGGAATCATTAAATTTAGTGGTCGGGCAGATTTACCTATTAACAATTCTAAGGGGCTGGATTTGGTCACTCTACAAAAAGTACTATTTAGCGCTATTTGGACTTCAGGAAGGGCATCCTGCCAGGACCTATTGTTTTCAGTTTCAATTGAAGTAAGCATATTCTTAAGGGTACTCATCACTCTTTCTACCTGACCGTTGGCACGACTCGTGCCCGTAGCTATCAAGTGCAGGTTGATACAGTGTGAATCACAAAATTGTTTGAAATCTTTGCTAGCAAAACATCTTCCCTGGTCCGCTATAACACGACTAGGGGCTCCAAATAAAGAGACACTATATTTCAGTGCCTGTATGGCATTAGACGAGTCAATATTTTTTGTATGATAGAGGATGGTATATTTGGTGAAAGCATCAATTAACACGTACACATACTCTTTTGTATCATTTTTGCCTGATAATTTTCCTGTTGCATCTATGTGAATAGTATGCCAGGGAACCGTAACCTTTGGAATGGAATGCAATTCGGCTTGAGTTCGACCAGAATGACATTTAGATAGCCTACATGTAATACAATTTTCAACAAATTTCCTGACGTACTTGTTCATATGGGGAAACCAGTAATGAGAAAATACCTTTTCTAAAGTTTTCTCCCAGCCTAAGTGCATAAGACTTTCATGCACATTATTTATTATAGCCCACTGAAAAGCACGAGGTACAATAGGTAGCCAAACACTGCGATTGTTTCTTTCAACCTTTCTATGTAGAACTCCGCGCCTAATCTCATAGGTTTTAGAAATATCTTTATCAAGTGAATTATTTTTAAGTTGTGAAATCAGATCTAGTATCTCTGAATCTTTTTGTTGTTCAGCTTGTAGCCAGTTATCAGTAATTTCAGTAAGATTTATTTGTTTTTGCGTAACTTTAGCTATGGGTTTGTTAGGGACGGGATTGCGTGATAGAAAATCGACATGCTCCATTCTTTTTCCCGGTCGATACTCTATGTCAAAGTCAAAGGTTTGAAGGAAACACCACCAACGATGAACACGTGGCGTAAGATCCATTTTTGTCTTAGAAGCCTTAATAGCATTACAATCTGTGACTACCAGAAATTTTCTATTTTGTAAGTAATGTTTGAAATGTTTAATAGCGTTTACGACTGCTAATGTTTCCAGTTCGTAGGAATGGTATTTAGATTCACAAGGGGAAGTTCTTTTACTGTAATACTCAATGACATGTGGTTTATTGTCAACTTTTTGAATTAACATAGCACCATAGCCCTCAGCGCTAGCATCTGTATGTAATTCTATTGGAAAGTTAGGGTCAAATATAGTTAACACTGGTTTATTTGTTAAGATGCCGACGATTTTCTTGCGGATATCTTCTAGTTGGAAATTCCAGTCAATGCTTCCCTTTTTGGATGTAAGCCTATAGAGAGGTGCAGATATTTGGGAGAAACCTGGGATGAATTGCCGGAAATAAGAGGCCAATCCAATAAATTGGCGAAGTTGTGTCGCGGTTTTTGGTGGGGACAATTGAGTAAGAGCCTGAATCTTACGAAGATTTGGTCTTATTTGACCAGAAGAAACATGGTAACCAAGGTAGTCAACTTCAGTTTTAAGAAATGCGCATTTTTTGAGATTGAATGAAAAGCCTGCCTTTGTCAGAGCTTCTATGACTAACCTAAGCCTCTCAATGCCTTGTTCAATTGTAACTGACGGTATTATGATGTCATCAATGTAACAGACTGCAAAAGATTCAGCAAGTTCACCGAGAGCTTTATTGATAGCGCGTTGGTAAACAGAAGGCGCATTCCGAAGACCAAACGGCATGGTAACGTATTCGAATTGCCCGTCAGGCGTTACGAATGCAGTTCGCTCAATAGAATCGCGATGTATAGGTATCTGGTGGTACCCACTAGCCATATCAAGAGAAGAAAAGTAATTAGCACCAACAAGACGCTGTATCTGATCTCCGATTAAAGGCAACGGGTATCTGTCAGGGACTGTATTGCTATTGAGTTCACGATAGTCAATGCATAGTCGGTCAGTGCCATCCTTTTTCTTGACCAGTAACACAGGACTAGAAAAAGGAGAACAACTTTCACGTATAACTCCCGCATTCATGAGGTCACGAATCTTATCTCTTACTACAGTTCGTTCATCCGTACTCAATCTATAGGGACGGCGCTGTACTGTGCGACTTGCATCAATTAATTTAATTTCGAGTTGGCCTGAGGTTACTCTGCTTGTTGGGACACCTTCAACGAAATTATCCGAATAAAATTCAAGCAAATTTAGTAATTGGGGTTTGTGCTCTACCGGGATGTCTGTATCTATATCTTGAAACTTATTGGCTTTTCTACCTACTTCACAGTATTGTACAATTTTAGTTTTATTAATTACTAGTCTGTCGGTAGATATTTCAACTGTGAACCCTAAAGCGACTAGATCTTGTCCTATCAAAATATCATTTGAAAGCGACTGGTCAGGAACAACATGAAACAATAACTCAATGGTGTGGGTTTGAATTATGACAGGTGACAGAATTTGTAAATGACACACTAAACTATCTTTACCTATACCTTTTAAAACGATGGTATCATGAAACCGTTTACCAGAAAACTTTTGAGCTACACTCTCTTTGATAAGAGAGCATTCAGCACCAGAATCAAAATAAAAAGGAAATTTCTCACCCAGATTGTAAAGGTCCCCCGCAGCTGGACTGACGGTGCAGGTTTCTACCCTTCGCTCGATCGGTTCTTTATGCTCTGCAGGTTTTGCATCCTTAGCAGGACACCGCGGTGCCACGTGCCCAGATTGTCCACAGCGGTAGCATATAATGTTCCTCTGCGATGCTTCCCTGCGCTGCATCGAAGTACTTGATGAGCTTGAATCCTGTCGAACAGCAGTAGGGTTTTCTTTAGAAGCAGTGGCGCGTCTGCATTCATACGCTAGGTGTCCAGTTTTCCCGCAGTTGTAGCAAGTGCGAGGATATCTCGCCCTCTTGGCTTCACTCCCTGTATCATTTTTTTCAGATGACGGCAAAGATCTCTTTTTGTACACAAAAGGCATTAGTTCTTGATGCAACTTTCTTTGTGTTCTTATTTCCGTAGTAAATGCAAGTCTTTGGATCTGTGCATCAGTTCGCGCAACATGAGCTAGTACTACCGTGGTCGCAATTTGTTCTGTAGACAAGTTTCTCCAACGGTTCACGAGGGTACTTGAAATCCGAGACACGTATGACGAAATATTTTCTCCATCCTTTGGGTTACTGTTCAAAATTTTGAAAACAGTAGCAGCTGGTGTTTCGACAGTCCCAAATCGAGTCAAAAACAGGTTTTTCAATTCAGGCCAAGTCGCATTGGCGAAGGAATTTTGCGCCAGCCATGTTGCTGCTGCACCTTTCAAGGCTTTGCTGAGTAAAATAATCAATTTACTACCTGTAACGGTTTCTTCGGTGAGGCATAAATCGACAGTGTTGCACCAAGCTTCTGCATCAGCATCTGTTTTGTCCGGGTTAAATTCAGGAAGTGTAATTTTTGTTGAGTCATCCTTGGATTCCTTCATGTATTTTAACAATTCCAACAAGTTACGGTGCTGCAGTTCAAACAATCTTCCCCAATTGTCGTGTTTGCTTTGAAGGATTGGACTTTGACTTCGGTTGTGTGCATTTGGGTCAGTCCCGACTTCTGATGTCGGATCGCCGAGCACATTGGAGTTTGGTGGTGACGCCATAGTGAATAAAACGATTAAAATCCACACACTGTTTATTTGATTCAATGTTAATACAATTTAAGTATAACGAAATAATTATTTTGTAAGAATAAGATCAACAAATTAAACACTGAGCCACGTAGGTTTGCGAGTGTGCGCACACCGCCACGACCAAATTAACACTGAACTGAACTGAGCTCGCCAAGCCAACGGCTCCCCGCCGCTCCCCACCATCGCGATGGCGCCACTCGCAACCCCACTCGACAACCCAACCGAAGTTAGGCGTCGGCTCCTTCCGGTAATAAATTGACTATCCGTATTCAAAATAACAATCAACCGTCTTTTATTTTTTCTCTACAAATCAATTAAATAAAAAGAAAGGAATATGAAAACATTGAACTATTTTATAAAAGTGATTTGCTTGCGTGATAAATGAAAAGAAAAACAACACATCAAGTGAATAATGAAATCTTGTGAGTGCGCCGTCATACATAATCGGATCGGATCGGCGTACCTATTGATTGAGCAACAAATCCGTCTTGAAACTTCAACTTAAACGTTTGTCTTTCGTTGGACCGGACAGTACGGACTACGAATCTATCAGCATAAGCCGTGTTCAGATTTGCGCGGTATTAGCGACCGATGTCGGATGTACCTATTTATACTTGAATAGTTCAATCGCCAAGGATATTGCCACTCTCCCCAAAAAATAATTTTATTCCGTGTGTTCACTGTCCAATTTAGCTTCTAAGCAAAATCTAGCATGATGAGTTGCCATTAAAACAAATTCCATATCGAACGCGAACAGAGTATAGCTTGGTCGTCTACGGTCTATTCTTAAGCTAGGTCGTCGTACAGACAAAAAATATTTTTAAAACCAATATTTACTTAAATCTTTGTCGTTCGCTAATTATTATTCTTCAACATGTAACTCAAAGATATCATGAGTCCAAAACCAAACCAAAATAAACCATAGAGCACTGATAATTCCCCTCCTACAGTAAAAAGTAAGTGATCATAAATATTTCACCGTAAAATTTGTGCGACATATGTAAGTATTTACAGTGACATATTTTAACATTGTAACAAGCTACCAGCAAATAAGGCTTTGCATTTGCCGAAATAAAATCGGCAATCGTTAAAACCTCGGAGCAACAATGTGAACTTACCCTAAAATCCATCGCTACTGAAACTTTGAAAATAATAAGCTGTAATCATGCTATAATCGAATCATGAGGCTCGGACCCTATCCAATTATTACTTATACACAGTTGACAGCGATAGCTACCTACTTATAATACCTACTTCCATAGAGACTCAAAACTTCAACATACACACGAGTTACATACGTGAAACTTTTAAACTTAAGTATAGTAGTTGTTGTTGGTGATTAGTATTACTGATTAGTCAGGCTAAAGTCCATACAGAACATTAGGTTACCCAGGTTTTCACAAAAGTGGATTTACGAGGAAAGTTTAAGATCTCAAAATGCAAGTGACGACACCATTTGCATAGGACATGTCAAAATCAAAACAATACCAGTGCTCATGCGTACTAAAAAGTATGAGTTAATTCGATTAACGAAATAGTAGCGTTTCGCTGTTTTACGTTTGAAACTCACTTTCAATAACTACTCGATACCTCGATAGTACGTCGCGCTTTATCAAGACCGGCCAAATGGCGGCGTCGAAATTATGATCAATAAGTACCTACCTAAGTAATCATTGCAGTTTGAAATAATAAAGTTCGACTTGTCAGTGAAAAATATATCCCCAGCTTGGTAGCCCTGGTGTGTCGTGTTGCACGCTGTTCTTTAAGCCCATAAAAAGAGATTTACAGAAAGGGTTGAGCGCGCAAGAATCGTCCAAATGAACTGGCTCACTTTCTCCATTGCTGGATTTGCAAGTCAAATAATGAAAATGATCAAAAGTCTTATTGGTAAAAGGTGAAACTCATTTCAACTAGGAGCAATCTGTTCCTCTCGGCTAATTCCCCTTCATTACCCTTTTGTAATGACAGCCCGAAAACAATTTAGGTCCCGGTTGGTACTCCAATGAGTGATTACTATTATTGCTCTTAGCGTAGTTAAGCTTTTCGTCCTTCGAAAAACGATCCGGATCGTAAAAGTTTAATAGCACTTGTTAAGCTAAGTCGGTGTCTTTGGATAGGATAAGAACGAAAATTTTACATTTGACCATATTTACTATGCAAGTCGCTTCGAAACTAATATTTTGCTATATTTATCATTGACTTATAATTAATAACATAGACATTGATAATAATAATGGGTGTCCGGCTTTTTTACCCTAATGTCCGGCCAAAATGGCTGATCTGTCCGGATTTTAGATTTAGCAACCCTATGCATCGGCATACACCATAGGTACTATAATCCATTCGCGTTCTATCTGGATCTTCGTTATAATTACATGGCACACAAGTACCAGCTTTCCGCCTATGCGTTTAAGGTAGATTTAAGGTTGGCGGCGAGATCTTAAAATGCCCTAAGTTTTGCTTACAAGTTTAAATGAACTGTCAGTGAGCACAGGTGGGCGGTTATCCTAAGAATTGGTGGACCATAGTAATAATATATAGGTACCTACATTTATATTGAATAATTTAGGTGAAGGTGTGTGCTAGGAATAAAAATACAACAGCAAAAAATGTCCACTACCTATCAGTTTTGAGTTTTTTAAGCGCTATGTAATAATCATAAATATCTTTAAAGCATCCGACGCTTTTATGGTTCTGTTGTTTATTATGCGACAGCTAAAGAGCGTCGGATATTTGAATAAAAATCGGTCAAATGTGAATGTCACCCGCGGGCGAAAGTGTTCCGTACTGGGAAATTTTCCTCAGCTTATGTTTGTTGGTTTTGTCAACTTGTCTCTTTAAATTTAAAACAAAGGAAACTATCTACGTTAAGATATTTTCTGTATATTTTAATTTTATTTTGAAGATTGGGTATTATTATAGTTTATGTGAATTTACTTTTGATAAATAATAAATTATGTAGTGTAGAGGTTTTAGACATTAGTTTGGCTTTCTTTGTGATTGTGATGTAAATCATCAGTGATGCCTTTGGGGTTAGGTGTTTATCTCCATGGGCAGTTGTCGGCTATTGACATAAAAATAAGATAATAAATTTCATATATTGAGCTAAATAGGTAGGTATTTTTGATAAATATTTTTCGTGCATTCATGCATTCATTCATACATCATTCATGCATCACCGACTATTGGAAAAAATAGTAGAATGACAGATCATGATTTATACCTACACATTTAATTTTTATGTGCCAAAGGAACCTTATTAGAGAGATCCTTTTAAAAATGGCCGCAATTTTCCCGCGCTCCACGGGTGCCATTCATCAAAACATTACCATAACAATGATGAAGCTGAAGATATAACTGTGAATTATATGAAGATGAGGAGATGGCTGCTTGAAATAGTCTCGTCAATTACCTACACTATATCGATACACTCGGTATACAGTATACACACCTACGACATTTATTTATTTCAATTCTTTGCTAATGATTTACATGTTTTATATCGAATTATGATTGGTTGTAAGGGGATAATCCTTACATTTTTTTAACCAAACTATTGCCATTGTTGGGAGTGTTGGGACGTGTCAATTAATCCGGACATGGGGGTCCGGTGGTCTAAAAGATGTTAAGAATGGGTAAAGTGGACAGACTGTGGACTGTATACTGATTTTTATTAGGTAAATATTTAGTGTGTCCCTTTCTGAGCAATACCCCACAAAAGACACACATCAAAAAGGGAATCCACCAACCTCACTCCCGTTGCGTGGCGTCGACAGGAATGGCTCCGAGATGGTCTTCTTCTAATGCGCACACCTGTTAGTAGCTTCCAACTACACCGTAGTCTCGTAAGTTGTATACGAACGTGACGAAGTAAGTTTTAGTGGCTGGGTTGACGAACTACTCGAACTCGAACTTAGTACAAGAAAAAAACTGCAGCCACACCAAAGGCCTCGCAGACCGGAACGACTCGTGAGCTCGTGACGCACACACTCACTACGTACTACTGCGCAACTGCGCGCACGCCATCGCCGTTGCTCGCACACGAAAAACGAGAAAAAGGAGGGTAGAACCCAAATTAATGCGAAACATTTTATCTAAGTATACCTATAGTACCTATACTAAATATTACCGAACCGCCATTAAAAGTGCTAGGTTGGTCTATCGGACTAACTACCAACCTGTTGCTGCTTGCCATTATTTAAGTCAAAGAACGTACCTGTAAGATTCAACATCTTAAACAAATGACCCTGTCAACCGGGGACCCTGCCTGCTTATTACCTACACGACACCGCAAAGCCAAGAGGAATGTAATGTTTTTGCCTGTACTTACGTACTTACGTCTTGCCGCAGAACTTGTAAGCTATTTATCTTAATTTTCTCCATATCCATTACCTTCTGTTTCCTGAGGGTAATATCTTACAAAATTACCTAAATTTACGTATTGCGGAAAATGTCAGATTCTTACCTATTAAAACTTCACAGTCAACCGGCGCGGCGCATCATTTGTAGGCCCCGGGCCCTCGTATGAACATCGTTGCCTTCCCTAAGGTCACTCATTCACTTTCGCGCGAATACGCGAACTCACACATGTAGGACGGACCTTTGCAAATTATTATCCGAAGGTTTTGACACATTTGTCCCAGCTATCAAAGCTGTGATAATTCGTACAATGTACAAACATTCGCACGCATGTGAGTGAGCACGGTAAATTTTATGTAAGTAGTCTTTCGCTTTTAAACTTATTCCTTTGTTACATTCCGAAATAACAAGACGTAGGTAAGATTTTTGTTGACTGATGGATCAACAATAAAGTCACAAATTGCTCTTGGGAATAACCCTTAGGTATGTTTACGAGTACCTAGGTAATCGTTTCCTACGCAAAATATACATCGCGCATGAACCCATTCGCATCGATTGGATGGAACAAATATCCACTGATGTGCATTGAGTGAGATATTAAAGTATGCACCTACTAAAGTACTATGTAGTAAAGTAGTTAACATAGTACCTCAATGCTGATGAGACGGAAAGATGATACGGATGGGGAGTTGGTAAGTCCCACAGAATACAATACAATACAAATCCTCTTTATTGTACACCAGAAAATTTTACAGAAACATAAAAACAGTCTTATAAGTCGAATTTTATAAATAAACTTAAATTGACGTAAGACTTAGGGAATCGTGTTATCTCTGATTACATACCTACACGTGTTCTATTGACATATTAGAAACTGCGCTCGCTTCGCTTCGGGAAACCTATCTTAGTAAATATTACTTGAATGAATGTTTGAATGGGATTAATTTAAGTTTGTCTGTTCAATCGGTTCGAAGTAAAATGAACACGTAGTTTTGCTCTAAACTTAGGTACGATACACTCTACAGCGTATGCTAAAATTGTCAAATAAACTAATTTTATGTAGTTTTATTATGCCCTTTGTGAATAATTAGAGTAGTTAGAGATTAAGTTTTAATATTCTCTGGCAAGTTTGAAGTCGGTCACAGGTGCTTTGCTCGAGTTGTGAGTTTGTGAGCAATCACTTTGCGAGTTGCAAATTACTCTTGCTCTTTGAATTCCTGCTTCCCAAATAGAACCGTGGTTTTATCTACATATTATTACCGCGTTTAACTAACATGCTTTGAATGTTAGAAATTAAGACTATCAATACGAAAAACCAATAAAACCAATCACTGCGTGTGAAGCCAATGTAGAATGTGCTATTTGGCCATGTTTATCATAACATTGTATTGTCATCGGCCCTTGTACTTTGTGCAAATTTTTAAGTTCAGATTAGGTATTTCTGATTAGGTGTTGCTGAAAATTAGACTGAAGGTTTCCATAATATGCATACATAAATACATACATACAGGGCCAGCTAATAAAAGATTGTTAAAAATACTTACAAGTGCACACATGCAATAAGGTTCCTTGTGTAGCGTTTAGCATAACATCCATACCCAAGAGCTATCAAATCTGTTACGTAAATTGAACCCGGGACCTCTTGTCGTAGGTAGGATAAAAGACAACTGGGATTCATGGTCGTGTAAAAATGTCAATTAAATTGTCATCTGAGGGAAACCATTTCGAGAAATCATGCACGCTTGGGATTTGAGAGATCTGTACAACGTGCGCTAAAGGTGTGTACAGTTCGCCAATTCGGACTTAGTCACTTCTCACATTACGCTATTCATTAGCTACGCGACTGCAACGCAATCTCAAAATTCTATGGATCTGACACTTTTGACTGTCAGTGAAAAGTGTCAGATACATACAAATTTTGGATTGCATTGCAGTCGCGTACCTCATAAATAGCGTTGTGTGAGAAGTGCCTTAGTCATCGTGGTAGGCATCTCTTACAATATGAAAAGAGACTCGAGCCCAGTGGAACAGTTGTGGACCTAATATTCCAGATTAAAACAAAAAGAAGGGCTTTGTTCCCCTTTGTGACATCACCTCATTAATGGTTCATGACACAACCGGAATAATCGTAAAAATTCAACTGGTTAGTCTGGTATGGATATTTGAGAATAAATGTATGAAGGATATTCATATAGAAGCCGAAAATATTATTTTTAGAGTTTTAGTGGATCTGTCTGTCTTACCGTGCATCACACAAAAACTACTCAAATCCTCTTACCTAAAAACTGATGTATTTTAACCATAACTTAAAACGTCTGTCGGGTCAGAATATTTGAATATAAAATTATAACAGTTTTACCGTCAAACTGAATGCAAACATCGGTATTTTTCAAGTGAATTTTCAATGTTTGTACTGTATTGTTCACATGCCGACCGTGAATAAATGAATAGAAATTTGCGTTCGACATTTGGTTTTATACCTACTTTCTAAAATTTTAAAATTTTATTTTGTAAAGCTGTGAGCGCGAGATATGGTGTAGATCAAATTGTTTTATAATTAAAAACTTTGTTAAGGAACGATATTTTAGACGATGGATTCTTTAAAGTTTCTTGGAATTCTTGAAATTAATTAATACAACTTTTCAATTTGATATTTTTTTATTAGTTTTTGTACAAGCGCATTAAAATTCACAAACAAATAAAGTTATAGAATTAAATAGAATCCAATGGAATACTTTCTAAATAAGGCCCTCGAGGGATTATATCAAATGGCAACCTATTAATTAAATATAATATTCTTGGGTTCAATTACAAATGACTCCATAGCTCTGTAGGGACTGACCTCAATTAACGAACGAAGAGAGACCTTAATTCGCTTATACAAGGTAGTTTGTTTAGTTTGGGTTCCGGGCCAAAAACCGACATTTGGCCGAGAGTTTTTGGACAGAGCCCACAGTGCACAGTGGTGACATTCGAACCATCAAATCAAATAATAATGAAATAGACGCGGACAATTCAAAACACCTTTGACGGTAGTTGGTAGAAGGCACAGAATGCTTTGCAAATAAAGTTGAAATAATTAATAACACACTCATACCTGTCCACTAGAGTGTGGATACTGTTTTGTTTTTGGACCCCGAGTGGTAAAAGGAATTTTGATTCTTGAACACATCCTCTCTCAGTTACTTACATCTTATTTTTTCCGAAAATACGGGACTTACATAAAATTACACTACACGTAGGTATAAAGTGAGAGCGAGGCCCAATTTAGGTAAATAAATAAATTATGAGTTGTGGGACTACCTTTTGGGTCAAACTAAGACATAAAAACACGTGAGTGGTTGCTTAATCAGTTTCCCTTTTCGAGTTTCCTGCCAAAGGCTACAAACAGAATCTTATTAATATGCCTCCGCTGTGTCTGTGACTGCGCTTCATCCTTGACTGTAACCCAGGTAGAGGCAGAAGAGGCAACTGTCACCCCTGGACCTTGGATGATGTAGCTAAGGCAAGTCTTGATCTAGGTCGGCTACAGTTGTCGTGGGCGTGGGCGGAAGAGTGGTGCTGCATGCTTTTTTGCTATTTTAACTCTATAGCCTATAAAAATGTCTCAGAAATGCGATTTCATCACCCACTGGGCCATTTGATCAGCAGCTGGTAAAGCCCATGCTTCTGTCTCTGGATAGGATGAGGTAGACATGTGAAATCTGCGGTCCACCCATTACAAACTTATGAGGTACCTAATACACATTAAAATAAATAGTCGAATTGAAAACAGCATCATTTAGGCTAAAATACCCCATAAACCTTCAGAAATGGGGTTTTTATATAGTTCATCTTTTTTTGATCAAATAATCAGTCAATACATATATTTTTTGTCCATGTTTACTGCCTGAGAATTACTGGTGCAAGTGTCTATGAGCGCTCATTAATATTATGCTAAACGACTACTGCAATATAATCTTCTATAACTATAATAATTAGTAGGTATAGCTTCATTTATTATAATAATAGAAGGTACTTAGTTTAGTATACAAACGGGATCAATGAGAGCATAATGGTCTATAACATGAATACGTAGCTGTCTAATCTGTCTGTATCATATAAAACAACTGTAAGTGATTGATGTCTGTACATGCAAACAAAAATCATGAATACTAAATGCATCTTCGATTACTGAACGACTTAGGAAGAAAGAAGAAATAAAGGAAGTTCTAGTTCAAGATAGAGAAGTTAGTCCCAAGTCGGAACATATCAATTCATTTGGCGGCTGACTCTAGCTAGAGTGAGTTAGACCGGACTTCAGCCCTATCACCAAGCAGGGGCGGCTTTTGTCACCTCTTACGACACCCTGGTTCATAACTATGAGGCTAGCGTCAGTATATGTACATTGGCGTAGCTACGAAGGGGGCAGTGAAGGCGGTCCACCTTGGGTGATACCAATTACAGGGTGACACCCAACCCAAAAAAATCTACGTACACAAACCGAAAGCCCCATTATAAAAAAGAGGTAGTCTGCATATGAAATATCCACTTCGTGCGTTTGAGTGATAAATGACGACCGCACCAGGTGACAGACATGTTACTACAACATTGTCAGTATACCGGACAGTAATACGGCCAATTTGGTACCAATATGTAAGCAACATAAGTAACTCGAAGCAAAGCGGGGTCGCCGACTAGTGCTACATAATAACAGTCATTATCGTTACAGTAAGCAACACAAGCTCATAAACGTGATGAAGTGTTGTGGGCCGTTAACATTAACGACTGCGGTGCTGGCAGGTGGCTTGTATTAGTTAACTAATACTTACTTATGTAAACATATTAACTTTGAATCGTCGTAGCTGAAATTTGGGAGTACTCGTAAGTAACTGGGCGACGTTGACTGTATAAGCTGAATAGGAATGAAATCTTCAAAGCTAGAGTAGTAAGAACGAATCCACGATGTAACGAGGCGCGACTGATTCTAATATGAAAATTGTGTTAGGTACTTGTGCTTCGCTGTTTTTGTGAACAGTGTTTAATTTTTTTACAAGGAATTCTATGAATGTGTACCTACCCATATATTTTTTCTCTTTTTTGACTTCTAAGTATTGTAGCGTCTCGTTAAACAACTTATAACCTTGAAATACCGTACTACGCACCGCACGCACCTCTGACTTTTCGGAGTTAAGTGCGTTTTAAGCATTAAAATGTCACTTGCTACAAACCGTGACGGTAAGGTAGGCCGCCGGAGAGTTCGCAAAACTCACTCAAAGGTATGTGAAGTCCGCCAATCCGCACTTGGCCAGCGTGGTGGACAATGGCCTTAACCGTCTTCATTCTGAGGAGAGACCTGTGCTTAATAGTGGGCCATGATGGGTTGAGATGAATGATGATGATGAATCTTCCTCAAGAAATCCTCAAGATATTGCAAGAAACGCAAAAAGGTATTTTTGAATTTGTCGAAGAGCCAATAAAATACCTCACTTCTTGTCAGTCAATAACTCATTGGTGTCACTCATATTCATGGATTTCATCGGTGACATCTTTGATGTCACTCATATCTATGGCATTGGTTATCACTTTTGGCTGGCTTATTTGTTGGCTAATTAAATTAGGTACAGTGCGCCCAACTTAACTCTGAAATGGCAAAAATTGGAACTAACGAAAAGTCATTCATAAATACGTTGTGGTCATTCATATGTCAGTTACTAGTGTGCAATGATTGGTCAAATTAATGTCAAATGCGTCCGACAGCGCCTCTTTCGTTTCATTCTTAAGTTGGGTTTACTATAATAACGCAGTCATCACTTCAAACCATTAGCAAGTTTATACCTACTTAGTTCGAGTAGGTAACTTACCGCCATTTTGTAAAACAAATTTCCAAGAATAAACTTATTAATAGCTATAATATATCCCGCATAAACGTCATGGTGGCATAACTTACCAAGATTGATTCCCGAGTTAGTTCAAACTGTTCAAAGTTACACAAAGTTCCGTGCGATGATAAATTGCTTATTTACTCGGAACATCCACCCACGTTTCATTCGCTCGAATGTTGAAGCATTTGAAAGAAAATTCCGAAAAAATACAGCTTTTTTTAACTTGTGAATAAACTGAAATGAAATTGAAAATATTTATAGCACTGTATTATGAATGTTAATAACATGATATTCCGGACTTAAAATAGATGATTGAAAGCTTGTAAAAATATTCTATTATCAAAATAGAAATTTTATTTTAAGGCAGTTCTTTTAGTTTATTATTTTGGTTTTCTCTGTGTTGTGAACTTATACATATTTACGTTGCGCAAAAGAGGGGTGTTAATGTTAGACGTAAATCGTATCTGTATATAGGTATATAAGCCAGGAAAAACAGACAAAACTCGTTTTTGTTAATGAAGTGTGTTTTTAATAATTTACTACTCAAATAATAACAGTATTCACTTATCAAGTAACAGCTGTTTGACACACATATAATATCAAATACATAAATAAGTACATGTACAAGTTAAAGGGCAACAATTAGCGTACCCACATAGTTTAAAAAAGTAATAAACAAACTAATAATGATGTACTTAGTCTACTGATGAACAAACATAAAGAAGCATATATACGGTCGAATTGAGAACCTCCTTTTTTTGAAGTCTGTTAAAAAAATAAACATTTCGATGTCTGAGATTCTGAAACATAATACCCCGAGTTAGAGGAAAAACATAATTCTAATCATATTTCTTTTTAGTGTTATTTTACCGTAACATTATATTCGTATTTCGTTGTAGAAAGTATTCATAAATTCGTTATTGAAAATATTTATAAACAACTGACCAGCCCGCGGCATTCTTCCTTCATGATTATAATTATGTATAAAATTGTTTGCTCGTAAATTTAAACTACATTTTACCTCCATTTTCCAAGGTGGTGGAAAAACCAGTACGAAGACTATGTTAGCCATAGTAAATTGAAAAAAATGGCAAATGCTGCTGGTTACTGGCTCAGCTTCAACCCACAGTGACCCACTTTTGAACACGGGTTTCATCATTTGATTGGTCGGGGGCCACCAAAGTATCGGAATTTTACATGCCGAAGGTCTCCAACATTGCTTAACGTGTGGTATCCGTGAATTACAACCGGGACCGACAGCTTTACGTTTCTTCCTAAACAAGGACGCGTTAAGAAATATTGCCATCAGAATTTACGCAAGCCGCTCGGCTATACCTACATAAGTGCTTCAACGTGTTTACTGATTGATTGGCTACAACCCATTAATGGCCCACTACTGAGCACGGGTCTCTCCTCATCATTGAGGAGGCCTAGAGAATACTCCACCACGCTGCTCCAATGCGGATTGGTGGGGGATTAGTGGCTAACCCACTGTCGAATGGTTTCAAGCCGCCCGTAGGCCTCCGACACGGCTTAACGACTGCTATCAATCGATAACAACCGGGACCGACGGCTTTACGTGCCCTCCGAAGCACGGAAGCGCTCAAGAAATTTTGCCACTAGCGGTCACCCATCCGACTACCAACCGCGCCCGCTGTCGCTTAGGATCGACGCAAGCCGCCGGGCTATACGCGCTTCAACTGATGATACATAAGTAATTGGTAGGGGTACGTAAATTTCGCAAATAAAAAATCATGATTTCGCTTTAAAAAAAACTCAAAATAGAAAATTTCGCATTTATTTCGCAAAAAAGAAAATGCAGTGTTAAAAACTCAATTAAAGGCTAGAATTGTTGTAATTCCTACATTTTCATCTTTCATTGTTTGCCTGCGATCAGTTACGACAATGTTGTAGATACTAAAGTACCTCTAGGCATCAACATTATTGACAGGGCAATTGAGACATTGAATAGCTGCATTTGTAAATCCAGGGTAGCAAGATTTTGATGCAACTAAAACTTGCATTGTCACTTGTCTTTGTCTGTTTTGATCAGAGTTGTAATAATTGTTAGCGCGTCTGATCAACATTTGAAAGCACGTAACGTAAAAAGGTGCGAAAGTGTTTAATTTTCAAATTTCGCTTTTATCGCAAATAAAATGCAGATTTCGCTTTTATCGCATCTATTTCGTAAAAACGAAATTAACGTACCCCTAATAATTGGTTTTACAATCTGCCCGTGAAGCCCCCAAACAACTTGCCGGGGTGTCGTGGGTGCTTAACTGTTTTTTTCATTTAAAAACAATTTAAGATCTTCGTGCAAAAATTAAGAATATTCTATGATAACAACCCTAATTGACATAGACAATTACCAACTTGTTGGTAAAAGCCTATTATTCTTAAGTAAATTAGTTAAGTAGCTTTTAAAATAATGCGAATTACTTTACTATGTTACGAAGTCAGAAGTGACGAAACTTCGTAGGGTCAAATATCTTATCTTGATCTTCTTAGCTTTATGTAAGGTTTCTGTTAAGACTTAAGATTTACTAAGACAAATCTCATTTTAATGAATGTATCGAAACTAAAGCTGGCGACTTTTAAGAATTAAGCAACATCGTTTTTATTTTCATATATTTACAGTGACACACATCAATCAGATACAGTACCTATATTATAGTTAGATACATTGTTATAGGTACACACAAGAACCATCTCTAGTACCTAAAAATCTATAGAGATTGCAAATAATTTGTTAATATTTCGCAAAAAAATATTAGTTTTATGATTCACTGATATAAATTTTATCCAAACTTAATTAAATTCAAATTGCTTCACAGCGTATAATATACCTACCGCAGTTCTAGATAATTCCGATTTATCCGGTTCAATCGGGAATTTCATTATAATTATCATTTGAAAACTGATGATTTGATGATTGATTCGATTTATTGCAATTACGTAATGTTATTGATTTATCAAATTAATACAACCGAATGGACACGAGCAAATGGAGAATTATATTATGTACGCACGTACCTATCATTCAGATTTTTATGTTAGGTAATTTATTATTTATTAAACATAAATTTCATTTATCTAACGTATACCGATACGTATATTATAAACGTGAAAGTAACTCTGTCTATCTATCTGCATCGTTTTCACGCTAAACCCTTTGTACCAATTTGGATAAAATTTGGTACGGAGGTAGTTTGAGACCCTGGAAAGGTCCCAGGATAGCTTTCATCCCGGAAATATCTTTTTGGAATGAATAATTTTTCTCGTTCCTTGATTTCTACGCAGACAAAGTCGTGGTAAAAAATGTGTAATATTTGTCTCTTAAACTCTTTAAATCGAATACGTTTCATTCGTATCTACCTACATAATTATATTATGTCTGTATTGTGTTGTGACCCTTCTTTTCTCTTTATTAACCAACTTCAAAATAAGGAGGAGGTACCTACCTACTCAATTCGTCTGTATGTTTTTTTTGTAAAAAGTTAGTAATCTTACTGCGTTTTAATTATTGTCTTTACACTTTTAACACTACCTAGATTGGGGTTTTAAGTTTTACCAGTCTGTCTGTGGCACCGTAGCTCCTGAATGAATGAATCGATTCGAGTGCGGTTTTTTTAATTTAAAACCTCGTTAATTACAGTAGTTTTTAGCTATGTTTGTAAGATATCGGTTCAGCTGTTGCTGAGTATTAGCTCTCTTCCAACTGACTTATTGATGTAAAATTGAATTAGGTATTAGCTGTTTATTATGAAGTTTATTAAGAAGATGTTAGGACTTTTGTTCATCATTTGCTCATTGGAGAATTTTCTTAGTCGGGGGATTCTTTGATTTTAAAACAGTTATCTTTTATTACCTAGCGACAAAACATATAAAATGTAATTAATAAAAATAAAATTACAGGCTGTATTTGCTTAAAAAGACAAGTTATATAATTCTTGGCAAATTGTTCATTCACTAGAAGACAGTTTGCAATCAGACCTTCATTGAATTAAGTTCCAATCTGCGCCCCTTGGTTGTCTTTAGGTGTGTATGAAGGATAGATCGCGCCGTTCACCGAGTGTTCTACATATTATGAAATAGAGCGAGCACTGATTCAATCATGATTGACTCATTCGTGAATGAATTATTGTTGGCTGTGAAATTATAAAATATTGTATTTAAACACTTTTATTTAGTATTTTTGACTTTAAACGTGAAAAGATTGGAGTAACAGCTTACTTTTTATACTGTAGATCTTCAAAAATATTTTAATTGTTCATAATAATATGAACTTTAAGTTTTCATATTAAAAGAAATTATTTTCTTGCAATTACATTTTTGAACTATACCTAATTGGAATTTTAATTTTTGGTTTATTTTTCTAAATGTAGTAATTATTATAAAGGTATCAAAGTTAAAAGAGTGTTATCAAACGTAAAAACCTGACGGTTCTCTACATTCTTGTCTTGTAGAATGCCCCGAAGAAATAGGTACCTACATAATTATGTTATAATAAAATCGATGGCTTAGGTTTATTTTGAAAAGTAACAAATGCGCAGTTGAAATTTTCTCGTAAACAATTACTGATATAATTCGGCTCATGAATTTAGAATATACGAAGATACAGTACATTTCGCCGAACCGACAATACTCTTCGTAGGTACGGGATGAAAGATATGTTAGGTAGACGTGGAGCAAATCGAAATGTTTTGCGACAAAGCTTATTTACTATCCACA
This sequence comes from Hesperia comma, assembly GCA_905404135.1. Taxonomy (NCBI): domain Eukaryota; kingdom Metazoa; phylum Arthropoda; class Insecta; order Lepidoptera; family Hesperiidae; genus Hesperia; species Hesperia comma. The sequence goes on along the minus strand of FR990021.1, from coordinate 2,785,307 downwards.
TACAAACACCTATTTTACCGAGGTGAAAATCATATTACGCTACCTACCCAGACCTATCGTAGCGACCACTGATAGTTAAGTGAGAGATCTAGCGAAGGTGGGCGTTACGTCCACCATAAGATGGTTTCGAAAAATGAGTACACTGGCTTTGGAGATAGGTCTTATTTACCTGGAGGTTCGATTCTATTTCGCAGTTTTACAGAATGACATCTTCGTGATGTTTTTGGGTTGTAGTTGACCTTTTGCTAATAATGTTAGGGAACTTTATTAAAGTGAAAGAGGTAGTAAATGGGACCTCAACTAAATATTATTTCTTGGACCAGAACGAATGCTATCAGTGTCCTTTTATTGATGGTCTAGTTCGTGAATTCAGAGAAAGTACTTATTCTTGACTATGGAAAATGTATGCTAGTCTTCGTAGATCTTTCGAAGTCTCTTAATTTGTCAGTCGTTGTGTTGTGTAGCTGTCATTGTTTAACCCCAAATGACGTCACGCATGCTGAAGTGACATATTGGAGCGTTTGCGCAGCATTTTAAACTCTAGAATTTAATTTAAATTGAAGTAAATAAAAGTGTTTGCATAAATAAATAGTATTTTTATGGTTATTTAAAGCTATTAGGGTTAATTTTAAACGCTTTTTGAAAAATTGCCCAATCCCCGTGTAAAATAGATTTTAATGCCAATGACGCGGATTTTCTATCATATACCAATATCTACAAATAATTTCTAATACAAACTAAACGAGATCAAGAGAAGTAAGCAGTAAAAAATCTCTTTCAGGAAAAAATCTAATAAACCTTTAACTCTTGACCCAAAGTACCAATCCTCAATACTTCACTATAGATAGATAGGTACAATGGATGATTTACCATTATCTAAATGGAGACTCGTCCTTCCCGTGAATAAAGATTGATTTTAAAAAGTTCATCTAATCTTATAATAGTTTATTGATCAACGGCGCCGCCGGCGAGGCGAAGCTTGGATGTACCTAGGAAGTTTATATTCTGGTCTCTAGTTGACCTCGTGTGAACGCTGCATTAGGGAAATAGGTACCCACTAAAGTTGTTTAAACCCATTATCGACCCAATACTTGTCACGGACCTCTCTCCATACTTGAAGAGGCCTAGAAATTTCTCCATCTGCTGCTCAGCTGCTCAAGTGCGGATTGGTAGAGAAGTTAATGGCAAACCCAAGTGTCGGAAAGACCTGTATAACTCGGTGACTTTGAAAAAACTGTGATGCGGCCCCAGCCTAAGACATTTTAATTTCTCGCCGTCAATCTCATTATCTCAACCCATCATGGCCCACTATTGAGCACGGGTCTCTTCTCAGAATGAGAAGGTTAAGGCCATAGTTCACCACGCTGGCCAAGTGCGGATTGGCGGACTTCACATACCTTTGAGTTGCGAACTCTCTGGTATGCAGGTTTACGTCAATATCAATGAACCATAATTTTAGGCGCGGAAGCTGGCATGAGTGTGGGTTGCCATTATAACGATTTTCATATCGAAAACGAACGGAGTATCTCGATAATCCTGGCCGATGGTTTTACGTGTCCTCCGAAATATTATGACAATACAACGTTTTAATTTGTATATTGTCAGTATAGAGACTCTTTTGGGCCCTAACGTTTTTATAATAGACACTTACTTTCTCATTATACCATTCAAAAGCAGTTATTCATGTTCAGGACGCATGCAAAATTAGTTCCGAAATGGCTTGTCGTTCTAAATATAACTTGGCGAAGTACAGAGTCTGACCTTCGCAGATTTATAGCCCTGATTTGTCCGAAACCTTCCAATAGGGATACTTTTGTAATGATGATGAATGTTTCTATCGATATCGAGAAAAAATAATAACTCACTTCGATGTCTCTGATGCCCGTTTCCTGCAAATCAATGGAATGGTAGTTAGTTAGACAAGGGCCTAGAGCTCACCCGGGGAAGTACCACCGCCCGCCACGGTACTTAGTACCCAAGTGAAGCAAAATTTCGTGTTGAAATCACTTTTGGGTGAAGCAAATTTCGTGTTGAAATCTCTTCACCAAATGGTTCTCCACAAGGTATTTCCAAAGGTGTATGAAAACTACAATCAGCTCTTAATCAGCCCGATGTATCTGAACTCGTCTCCTTCTAATAGGAGACCTAACCCCAGCAGTGGGATATTTGAGGGTTTTACAGCCGCGACGTGGTGACATTATCATCAGGTAACCATTAGGATTTCTATCGATAATTTGCACAAATAAACTAAAACCTTTCATTAATTCCTATTTAATATCGATATTACGTTAATCATGTAACATCACTATCTGTGGTGTACTTTCAGCGCACGTAATAATTTATAATGGAGGTGGGATCAGGGTGTCCAATTCAATTGTGCGTTTTATTGTTACTAATGGTGTTGGGCGTTAATTTGAATACAAAATTTTAATTAATATTAACGACGTGGAAAGTTACTCTGATTAATGTTATGGCAATCGTTGTTGCATATTTTGTGGTGCGATATAATTTTGAACGATATAATTATGAGTTTATATTTGCTAGTAAAATTCCTCTCGTCTGTGTGTAGTAAAGGTTAGTTATGTTTATCAGCCGATGCATGTAAGTCTGTATGTTTGTGTGCGCTGTAGAGAACAAATGCGTGGGCGAATGTTATGAATAATACATTGCTTTGTTAGTTTCAACGGGATAGTCTTCGGATCGACTGGTCTTTTTGTGTTGGATAGTTCATTTATCGAGGAATGCTTGAGGCTTAACAACATGCTTTACCAACAGGAGCGGAGCTACTATGAAAAATGTTGCAAAAATAGGAAAACATTTAAATTTCCCAAAGCAAAGCGCTTTGATCGTAGCGGTGATAGCCTAGGTAGCGGTGATAGCCTAGGGGTTAAGAAATCGGCTTCCTATTCGAAGGGTCCGGGTTCGAATCCTAGGGCACGCACCTCTGAGTTTTCTGAGTTATGTGCGTTTTAAGCATTTAAATGTCACTTGCTACAAACGGTGAAGGAAAACATCGTGAGGAAACCTGCATGCCGGAGAGTTCGCAAAACTCAAAGGTGTGTGAAGTCCGCCAATCCGCACTTGGCCAGCGTGGTGGACTATGGCCTTAACCTGCTCATTCTGAGAAGAGACCCGTGCTCAATAGTGGGCCATGATGGGTTGAGATGATGATGATGATGAATCTCAGAAACGGCTGAACGGATTTATATGGGACTTTCACTCGGTGATAGAGGAGGTTGTGGAGCAACATACCTACATGCTACATTTTATCACGAGGATCCCGCGGGATAGGGATTCACGCGGAAAAACCTTCTAAAGAAGAAGTTGCGAACACGACTATTCTACAAAATAAGGTAACGAATATTTTTCCTTCTTTCTTTCATTTAACTTAGTAGAAGGACCAAAAAATCGAGTAAGTGTGAGTCAGACTCGCACATCAAGGATTTTTTACCACATATGATTTTTTTTAAACAGTGTTGAGTTGTCAAGTGGGTACGGCATTTTCCGTCGGGTACCTACAAGTCGTACAATAATTTTTTGGCGCGTGGATGACCTGTGGGTGACAGAGTCAGCGCCTTACGGGTAAGGCAAACTGTAAGGCACTGTCTCTGCCACCCGCGCGTCATCCACCCGCCAAAAGATAGTTGTACGACAATACATTTGATTGCAGCAATGAAGGAAAAGTGACATTTAGGGGTGGAAATTAAAAATTTGAGCAAAAACATGTTTTTTGTTAAGCTTTTTTATTTTTGTTATGAGAATAATAGCCGCTTAAGTAAAAAACATTTTTAAATGTTATAACTTTACTAAGTATACTTAGCGGTTCAGAAGATATGCCGAAAAATGCCGAAATTGCGCGTTTATGAACTTTTGCGTTATCTCTCCTCGACAGTTATCTTAAAACACTATTTAGTGTATAAATCGTCTTTGTTCTTCATAATCATGAGCTAAAGGGTACTGCAAAAGGACTCTCTTAGCGAATCGAGAGCCTGTTAAAACTTATCAGCCACTACACTGTCGATTGAATTGCCGGTCGTAAGGTCGTAACACACAACTGTGGGAATGGAAATCGCTCGGATTTCGATTCGATTTATAAGCGGAAGCGTTTCAAATTGAATATTTCTAGGTGTAATTATAAAGATGTGGTGTTTTTTTTAAACACAGGCATTACGACAATGTTTTTTATTGCCTGAAGGGCTGACGTAAAAACAGACTAGCCACCTGCTGGTAAATGGTCATCGTCACCTATCGACACAAGCAACACCAGGGAAATCACCAGTGCAATCTTTATTTTTTATTTGTAATGGAAATGAGTGCGTTAATTTAAACCGCTCATTTCACTTTCATACAGGTCTCTCAGAGTGTCCTGTTGAAGGGTTACATCATAAAAATCTTATTAAGTGTTGTTCATTATCACGATCCAAATGACGTAAAACATTTTTTTCGTGATAAAATTAATGTACCTAATCGCCTGTAGCGTATATCTTACGACTTAGACAACGTTTACTCAAGTTTCTATGACATCGAGTAATTGGATTGAGCAGTGTCGCAGTGAACACATCTAGCTAATTTTATTGGATAAGTTAACAAAGAACGTTGTTACTGGGTTTATGATGATATGGGGGAATATAATTATTATGAGTTATACTTAAGTCGCCGAGAATAATAATATGGAACTGTTACTCTTCGCTATAAACTAAAACTAATTTATAACGTGTTTTTACAGTTCAATTTTAATAAGCATTACCTATAAATAGTCGCCGTCGATGACGAAATTAAGTACTCGTAGGTACTTATGTTTTTAATAGCAAAAGTTCTTTAAACCTACAACAAAGTATTAGAGTTTACGTTAAAAATGTTAAAATACGAAAAATACGCCAAATATGTGAGATAAGTCATTTTTAATGATATACTTACTTCTATGAAAAAGAAAGTTTATTTGAGCATGAGTGAAGTAAAAAACGTTATGTTATAACGTAAAAAGACAAATTGTGCTTTATAGCGTCATTTTATAACCATTTCTTATGTCGATATGTTGGTATTTTACCCGCCTACGTAAAACCATAATTTTATTAGAGCCAGCTGAAAGATGGAAAATTTTTCGGAGAAATTTTAATATTGAAGCAGGCTGGTCTGATGAATTTGTCCCAAATTGAGAGGAAATTTCGTAAATGATATATTACAAGCGTCCGCCCGCGGCTTCGCGTGGAATTCGTATATATCTCGAAACGGTGTTTTTTTTCATTTTCATCCCCTATTTCAGCTCCTTAGGGGTTAGTTTTAAAAAAATAGATAGCCCAAGTTTGACCTTGCGTCATCATGTATCTGCCTAAAGAAATTCAGTGAAATCGGTCAAGCGATTGAGATTTTTCATACAGACAGACAGACAGAGAGACAGACTTTCGCATTTAAGTACAATATTAGTATGGATTGTTATTTATATCAATATCTTTGGCCAGGGTTTTGAGAGAGATTAATAGCTTATTCGGCGAAACCCTAACTTCAATTATTCTACTGCTACACTGCTTTACCTCCACTATTCAACCGCAATACAAAGGAATACCAGGAATGGAGCAGACGGGTATAATTTAGTGCAATCCTGGAATCCCGTGATTAGTTTATTACAAATGAAAACAATTAAGTGAATGAGATGTCGTTAGTTGTTTTGTTAGTTTGTGTCGTAAGTATGTCGTGATTTGTTACCAAAACCATCGAGACTGAAATTTGACTGGCTTATCTGTCATAAGCCCCTAGTACGTTCTCTTAGCGTCAAAAAGGACCCGAAAGGTGCATTTGATGAAACCAGCACCATATTTTAGTATGGTGTTAGGAATATTATTCTGACTGAAAAACCGTCGGGAGACAACCTCTAAAGTGGTTGGGTATCCCGCTATGACGTCATCAAAATGACCGCGGCCCTGCTCAGACTTTTGTATCTATACCTACATACAAAAAAAAACTTTGTAACATAATATTATAAATTTGTATATAAATAAAAAACGAAATTAAGATAATTTTTTTCAAAAAAAAACCTTATTTGTTTTTTGTGGTTTTATTAGTAGATAACTTTTCAGGAAAACGATGTTTAAAGACAAAAATGCTAAACAAATCAAATCAAGGCAAATCAATGCAAGGTGCATTTGATGTCACTTGTACTATATTATGTCAAGTGTCACTTGTTAAGGCCATTCACACACAACGCTATTTCCAAGCGCCTAAGATTTTGTCTTGAAAGATCTTGTTTATGTTGGGACTTGTACTTATATGTAGGTAAATGCGGTTTAGGTAAACTTTGATACCGTGATTCAGGATTCATGACGTCTCCGTGTGAGATGGTACGATGTCGCCACAAATTGTTTTGCTTTGAATTAATTATAGATTTAAAAATCAAAGCGATATTTTTACTAGGTATTTGAAAAGTATATAGGTATCACAATTAGTTTATTGTCAATTTCTTAATATTTTGACCATTTAGTAAATAAAACTAGAGTGGATAAGACCTTCTACCGTAGATATAGAAAAAAAAGTATGCGATAGGCACGACCGATCAAAAATCATTATTTTAATGGTTTCAGTCGAAGGTTACCTAAACTTTAAATAATAATGAATAACTTCACATTTTAGGTGCTATGAAATCATAAATATTGTAGACCCCTTATTATAGACTAATTAAAGAAATCACCAGGAATAACGTGTATTGTAATAACCTAATTATTTTGTCCAGACAACAATACCTGTAGATCAAAGGAAGGCGTTTTAAGGTTTCATTTAGCACCAAAAGTTGTTTGAACAAAATTATTTAGCGACCATAAAATTAATACCTACGTAGGGAAGCTCGACAGAAATATAATTTAACGAAAATTGTTACGCCGCAACTCATTTTTAATCACTTTCTTGATAATAATATTTAAATAAACTCGTCTCCGTAAATAGTGCACCCCGATAAGTAATGAATCTACTGAGATAGGTCCCTTGTCAAAAGTCACTGGGCTGAATCAACCAGTTTAATTTCAACTGTATTCGTGCTCAGTAGGCCTTTTATCGAACCAGATATCATCTTCTTGAATCAACGGTGAAAAGTTTTAAAAAGTTTCTATGTATTATCGATCGATCTAAGTAAGAGAATGAGAATCTACGTTAGCAGGGCCGCCGTTAGTTTCATGAGCGCCCTCGTGCTGTACAGTTTTACACCCGTCCCCCGTAGTCGTTTCAACTACCTAGCTGATTTCGGTGTACTTTCATTGAACTAAAAGCCTCACCGGACGTGCCGCCCGCGTGCAGTGCATGCCTTGCATACCCGCGTATAGCAGCCCTGTATGTCAGTAAGAGAAGAACTGTTACGTATAGATATCTACTCTACGCTCTCTACTTTTTGTTCTGAGCTGGTCATAGTTTTCATGGACGCTAAACGAACTTTCCACCTAGGAAATGCATGTTCGTTTGCAATCTTAAATTCATAAAAAATATATCTACGTAATTGAGACAATTTATTTTTAAACCCACTATTTATTTAGTTGAGAGAATATTTTTTATGCATCTGCATATTCCTATTTCTCGCATAAGGTTTAGTTTTGAATAAAATAAACTCGAATGAGAAATACACAAAGGTGAGAAAAGTTCATTCTGCTGTGTCGAATTGTGTAATCAGTGACGGTTACTGAATTTTCAGCTCAGGAGCTTGCTCATTTTGCCCGTACACCTCGCTCTATTTATTAATGTTAAATACGCCAGAAAATTTGTCAGAAAGTCAGTGTCTTGGATCGAAATTACTGGAGTGGAATTGAGCGAGATTACCTGAACGAAGGTTGGGGTGATTTATAATGAAACAGTCGTTTCTGTAGATTTAACAATGTTGTCGAATGATACGACAAACGGGCGTAAAGTAATAGCTATTTAGATTTCATAAAAATAAAACAAATAATATCTGAAAATATTTATCAATATATTCGGTATACATGCGGTATGCTATGTCAAATATGTTATATCTAGACACACGGGAGCGTGTCAAGCCAAGTTCTAACTGGCGTGCAGCACCGTGTGTAATATGTTAATTAAGCGGCCAGCTAGCGCAGACCCAAAATTAGATACTCAGTCAAGCAAATCATCTTTGGTTCCTTATTTATCCTACAGATTCAAATGTCAAGTGAAGTTCTCATAAAATCTAAGTATATTCAAGTGAAATGTCGCTAAAATAAGTTATCAAGTTATTACAATATATAACAAGTTATTACTAATTTAATTAGTAAGTTTTTTTCTTTGTTTACATATGCTGTAAATATCTGAAATAAATGTTTATTTCGTTTAAATTCCAAAGCTTAATAAAGTTAAGCAACTGCGCGGGCGCGGTCGGAGTTTGGATGGGTGAACGTAAATGGCAAAAAAATTTGAGCGCTTCCTTTCTTCGGAGGGCACATAAGCCGTCGGTTCTGAAAATTATCGACAGATAACAGTCGTGCAGCTATGTCTGAGGCCTTTGGGTGGCATGAAAAATTCCGATAATTGGGTAAGCCACTAGTGGAGTATGCTCTAGGTTTAGGCCTCCTCAGTGATGACGAGAGATCCGGCTTAGTAGTAGGCTATTAGTAGTAGGCCATCTCCACCAATCCACATTGGAGCAGCGTGGTCAAGTATGCTCTAGGCCTTCGATAATGAGGAGAGACCCATGCTCAGTAGTGGGCCATTAAAGGGTAATGTAGCCAGTAGGTCATTAATGATTTGAAGCCGAATACCTTGACGTAGGTACCTACAGATAGAATGGACTGTTGAATTTTTCATTGGACACTAATAAATTTAGCTTTCATCGGAACGAAACGGTACGGGTGTAATAGATTTTCCGTTATATATGCGGGGTTGATATATTTGTGCTCGGGTCGTAGCCTCGTGGGTGTAAGTCATGTCTTATTTGAGTTGTCGAATGCGGAGGGTATACTTCTGTATAAAAAATTTATTTATTAAATTATTTTTAGCGAAGAGACTTCAGTATTTCACCAGTAATAGGTGTGGGTAATAGGATCAGACGTGATCATTATTTTTAACCGACTTCAAAAGAAGAGAAAGTTCTCAATTTAAATGTATTTTCTTGGATATGTGTTACCTCATTACTTTTGATGGGTGAATCGATCATGCTTTTCTTAGTCAAAAGCTGATGCTTTTCGTGTGATCCAATTTAACGACCATCAGATGATGATTTTTTGAGTAATCCCTAATAATGCGTATTTGATTGACGGCGATTACGTTGTTGGTGTTCTCATTTAATTACTTGTCGATGTTGTTGATTTATTCTTTTAAAGATTCTTTATTTCTTGGCTGCTTCCGGTGATACTGATCTCATGGAAGACGGTGATCACCTACCATCAGATGATCGGTTGTTTGTCGGTTATTTGGCTGGCTTCAATCCATTATTGGTCTACTACCGAGCACCATTATTCCAGAGGCCGAGAGCATTTCTGTCGGTTAATTACATAAAAAGATCTAATGAGACTTCTGAATGTCTTCTAGAATCAAACTATAATAAGGATAGGGTCGCCATTATCGCTTGAGTGTCTCTCAGGATTGCCCGGATAAACGGATAGAAAGCTCCAGTATTGAAGTGCAATATCAACAGCGCCTGACCTTTACAAAGGAGTTAGTCGAAGTGTACTTGTTTGTAGCACCTGGTAATTCCGCCGCGGGGAAAATCGCTTCGAGTTGTTGCTTCGCTTTTATACTTTGTTAGATATTCTGCCATTTTCATTCTTCCTAAGCTACTTATGTTAATGCATGCAAGATTTTGTGATAGATTAATATATTTTCATACAGTTTTCTTATTGTAGATAATGAAATATCATGTAAAAAATGTTTTATATTCTGCAATACTTTTAAGATAATCGTATAAGTTCCTAGTCAATGACAGTTGTCATGGGCGGCAGCGGTAGGGTAGTGCTACATGCTAGTTCCCATCTTAGGTCTAACGACAAAAAGTCGCGATTTTTGCCGAAAATTAGATTGACCGTGAGGTGTAAATCGGTTTTTTTCTTAAGAAGCTGACATACAAGCAGATGAGGTACCATTAACCATCATCGACAATCAGTGATATCAGCAACACCAAGGCTGTAAAAGCAACACCAAGACCAAGAGAGAAGAGAAAAAGGAACAGGAATCCAGAACTGGCTCTCAAGTTCCATCCAGAAGACATCCAGAAGACAAATTGCGACTGACCTGAACAAGAGGGTGATAGCCAGCAGCCGTACCACCAAGCAGGGATTCGCTTCTGTCACCTCTTATACCCTGGTCAGCCGACAATGGCATTAGGATCAATATTGTAAGCCGCTCCTACATTGGCAAAAAATATAGGTACCATATAAAAAGATAATATAAAGTGGTATTTTGTGTGAGAGCCTGTGTATTCACCCATCTTTAAAAAGTTTACATTAGCTACTTCTTAGCTAGGGTAAAGTATACATGTTTTTCGTAACTACTTAGCTACGGTAAACATTGTACGACTCCTATTTATGACTCGCCTTACATAAAAGTAAAGTGAAAAAATACTGTTTTTATTTTTTTATAGTCTTCGTAAAGTCTTATTTATAGGCTGTCTGAAATGAGAAACGTAGAAGCTTATATTATAGACATAAAATATTTAGATTCAATTTAATTTGCTCTATCTTACATCATTTACTTCAAGATAAAGCCTGTAACGTTTTCACGAGAAAAGGAAACGATAATGTTATCTTAGATTCTCGGTTATCCGCTAAAGACGGTCTTATTTGAGTCGGTCCTATTGTCTGAAGTAAAAACTGTACTGCGTTACTTTTATCACAAAGTCTTTGCCAAGGAAATCCTTTACAGTTTTTATACAAAATGTTTCTATCTTGATGTAAGTAAAGTGCACTTTGTGTTTTAGTAGACGTAAGGTTTAATGGTATATGCTTAAAGTATGAGTATAACTAGAGAACCGCCCGCGCTTCGCTTCGGGACCCGTAGGTAACAGCCGCGTAGGTCTCGCTCCCGTAGGAATTTAGGCTAAAAAGAAGCCTACTACTCGCTCTCTTCACTCCATACTGTCTGAGGTGTGTGGAGCCCTCGGGACAGTTAGTTCCCCTTTGGGGGTGTCTCTCGCGGCCCGTTAAAACGGGCCGGTCCTTGGGTTGGGCCCTAAGGCCCTTGGTTGTCCATCTGTGGTTAACCAATAGGTCAATTCCGGTGAGTGGCGGCCTTTTTACAGGCCACAGAGTCTTAAACGGGATGGGGTTCATCTTCGCGCCGCCCAGGCGATCGAGGCCCTACCGGGTGAATCCCGCTGGTGGGAAGCCCAGCAGGAGCCGATCAGCGCCGGGCGACGACTTACGAAGCCCCAGTATCGGTCAGTGCTAGGCCCGTCCCGCGCAACCAGCAAGTCGCGCGGGAAGGCCCAGCGGTCCGGTGGACGGGCGTGGAGCGGCGCCAGGTCCTGCAGATGTCGTGGGAACCGCGACGCGTCGACACGCCCGAACATGTTGCGTGCCAATCTCTCGATGAAGTCGTCCAGGCTCTCGACTCGAAGGTCCCTCTGGATGACGGCGTTCCTGACGTACCTCGGCGCACCAGTCAGCCGGCGGAGCGCAATCGCCTGAACCGCGCGCACCCTCTTGCGCTGCGGTTCGCTGGCGAGCGCGTACCACGCCGGTGCCGCGTACGTGAGGCGGGATCTGATGTAGGTCTTGTAGACCCCGAGCTTCAGTCCGAGAGGGAGGCTCGAGGAGAGCACTGGTTTCTGCCATCGCGCTTCTAGAATTCACGACGGCTTTCGTAACCTGTGGCTTCATCGAAAGTCTTCCGTCGATTTTGCCCCCAGGTATTTGGCCTGTGGGGCCCATTGGATATCTTGTCCGTGAAGCTCCAGAGTAGGGTCCCGCCTGTTGAGGTATCCTCCTATGTTCACGGCCTGCGTCTTCCCGACATTCACCGACAGTCTCCACGCGGCGAGCCATTCGGGGAGGGCATCAAGCGCACGCTGCATCTTGACGATGGCGTGGGTTCTATTCAGCGACGTGGTGATGTACGCCACGTCATCGGCATACAGGGCAAGCGACGCCCCCCCCTGCCGCCGGGATGTCGTCGGTGTAGCAGGCGAGGCAGACCAGGGACAGGCAACTCCCTTGCGGGACGCCGGCTGCCATCGGGCGCTCGGTGGATTCGGCGTCTTCAAGCACTACTCTGAAGCTTCTCTTTTCGAGGAAACTGGAGATCACCTTAACGGCACTCCGGGGCGCCGACGACTGCGAGATCTTGTAGAGAAAGCCGTCGTGCCAAACACGGTCGAACGCCTTTTCCATGTCGAGGAATACTGCACACACGCGTTCTCTCTTATTCAGAGCCGCGGTAACGGTGTGAAACACCCTCGACAGTGTAGCCGTGCTGTTCAGCGGCATCAAAAAGTAGCCTTCCACTTCTGTTGGCAGCTAGGCTATTCCACCCCGGATGCTTGCAGTTCCAGTCGCCCGCGCCCACCACCGGTGTCGGCGAGTCCAGCAACTTGCGGACATCAGCCAACAGGATAGTGCCAGCGGGCGGGCGGTACACTGAATACAGCCGGAGCGGGGAGTTCTCGAGGCAGAGCTAAAGTAGCCTATTACATTTGCCTATGACTTAAGTAAATTACATGTAGTATTTGATAGCGTAATTCAGTACTTGCAAATGAATTTTATTAACGCCATCTATTAGGAACTCCGAAAATAAATATCTAGCAACTAACAAAACATCGATCTTCCCATGGGAATGGGATGTTTTTCCGCGGTAAAAAGTAGCCTACGTCACTCTCCACCCTCCTAACTATCCCCACACACATAAACCTTACCATATAATAGCTTTGTTGCGACGTGAAAGCGTCACAAACAAACAAACAAACAAACAAACACACTTTCACATTTATAATATTAGTATAAGTATATTAGTAAGGATGGAAATAGTGTGTTGTGATAGTCTTTGTATTGTACAATGGTGAATCATCATTACAGCCCATAATTGTCTCACTGCTGTGCTGGGATTTCCTCGCATAACGACAGGCAATAGCATACCTTGAATTTGCAGATTTCCAGAACATTATCGAGAGATTTAGCCAACATTCTCTCGATGCATCGCTTACGCTGTAAGGCTGATTGCCCTGTCATGCATAAACTATTCACAGTCGGAGTACAATGCGATCCATTGAGTCGAAATCCAAATGGACCTGCGATAAATGGTAAAGCGATGAACGTCTTCTACCGTATTAGGATACTTGTTAAGAATAGGTAAGATGACTAAATGATTTTGAATTTAAGTTATTAAGTGCAAAATGTATTTATTTTACGCAAATGAATTACTGTGTTAAGTGAAAGTAATAAGAAAAAAACTATTTTACTCCGGCAAAGTTCCTGAGGGAAACGCAATTTATTGCTGTAACAGTTTTCTATTACAAGTTCCAGGAACTTTTTCTACCTTTCTCAGTTCCCATTTGATTGCTTTATACTCGTATATATAAACGTGTATGATTGGACTAGTGGAAATAGAAGTGTTTTTTAAACCCAAATTAATGCCAAAAGTAGAGTGATAGGAGTTTATGTTACGAGTCTATTTGTATATGACTGTCCGTATGATTGACTATCAAACATAGATCTCCTCCGTTAAAATATTTTGTAAATAACCATTTAAATTTATATTTGAGATAATATATTTTTGATAAATCACGTGATTTTTAGTGAACATGCTCGAACACTTACGATTGACATTGTTAAGTTTGCGAAGAATTCAATATAAAATTGAAGTTTATATTAAATTTTTAACTCGATCCGAGCTTCGCTTTCAATTACTCGAGGGATTTTCGAGTAAATTCCCTATTGTAATCATGGTTCATTCAATTATAGTGTTTCAGGTTGATTGTATTGGCAGTTTAGCTCAGACAAGGAGGTACTACCTAACTTTGCTAAGAGCACGTTTTCAGAATTTAATAGCTTTAATCAGCCTAATTGATTGGATCAAGTTGATCGATAATTGCGTGAAATTACTTTGGAAGGACGTTGTTACTGTTTTGGCCGTATTGTATTTTAATAAAAAAAAAATGGAATTAAGATTCCGCTGCCGCCCATAACGACCTAGAACTAGACTCTAAGCTCTAAGGGACTAGAATGGTTAGTCCAGTTAGTAGATGGTGTTAGAATATTAGTTGGTTAGTTAGTTAATAAGTGTGGGGACTGGGGACAGGGATTGTTAGTGATAATTAGTCCTGTTAGTTAATGTTAGTAATAGTCCAGTTAGTTATTTTTAGTATAGTAGTCTTGTTCTAATTCGGTCACGGATGCGTTTCTACCCCTGAGGACTGAGATGGTCGCCTCTAAAAAAGAATGTCATGTCGTTAGCTTTTACCATTAAAGACAGCAGGGGAGTCAGGCCAGGGAGGTTGGCCTTCGGTTAGATAGATGTGATACATACCTTTATGGTTACTAGTGATAATCGCAAGATTACGAACACTCTACTCCAGTACGTTTCATAAAAAAACATGGAGTTTTTCAAGCGGGTCATCGCTACTTTCTTGATCAGCAACTCGCTGGTGGCCCGCTGGTGTTGCCAATGTCCATGGGTGTCGGTGACCACTTACCGTCTGCTCCTTTGCTTTCTTAGGCTATAAAAAGGCCTAAGGTTTGGTCTCTGGAGCGCTACAAAAGAACAGACTAATAATCCTAAACACCTCCTTTGTGTAGCGCAGTGGGGTGATAAATAAGACCTATATGATGTGCATTAGAGTGCCATAAAGCCGTGGCGCAGCGGTGTGCCAGCGCCATTAGTCTAGTCAGTGCTGAAGATAGCAAATAATTTTCTATGAAAGTATATAAAATTTCGTGCAGTCTTGCAACCTATTTTATTCAAATTGACAGCGTGACGATTTGATAACCCGAATGGTGCGATGGTTAACATGCCAAATCGCTGTCCAAGGTACCTAGTTCGATTCCCAGGAGGTGGTAATTTGAATGATGAGTTTAAATTTCCGTTTTCGGTTTGAGTGCGTTCTTGTCTTGTGTGTTGTCCATGGCACCCGTGATAAATGGAATAATATGGGGCTATGAGTGTATAGCATTATTTTTTTATTTATCAAGCCATTTTGCCTTCTTTTTCATAAATTGTCTATTCTCGGAAATGACCTGCGGCTCTATTTTTGAATGCCATATTTTGGAAATGATGGTCGTCGTATACGCTTTAAGTCGCACGACGCTGATTTTGTGCTTTTAAGAACCATTCGTATCCCTAGTTGTCAGTTGTGCAGTAATATTTGGATACTCTCTCCTTATCTTATCTCTCCTGGCCTCGCTTCACTCATCTCATCTCAGCGCTTCCTCCTAACATCCAGGTTAGCAAACTTTAATTATATATGGATATTTCATTTATTGTGTGGGTGCAAATAATCCCAGAGTTAGTGGGTGGGAGGTACGGAACGTTGCATGTGTTAATTAATTAGTTTAGTTTGTAGTCTACTGCATAGACTGCAAACTAAACTACTTAATATGTTTTATAATAATTATAAATGTATGTTGTTCGCTTTTGATTGAGCTGTTATGGTTTAAGATGATTTATATCCAAACTTATGCATACCTATAGATGACTGGGTTTCATACTTGTCTGGTTTTCATACTTGTTTATTGTCGTAAGGTATAAATAGTTCTTCCTGACAAGTAACCTCTTAGTAAATTGCTGAAAGAACTTCATCAGAATTATAACCGTACCACAATGATTGAAGCGGATTCTTCGAATGATGAACAATGAACATGTTTGTGTCAGATCACCTGAATGTTTTTCGTCTGTTTGATTAAATTTAAATCTTAATAAATAACCGAATTCAACATAGACAAGTACAATTAACTCAAAAACTACTCGTTAGGTGTCGCTCAAATTGTTGCGGGATCAGACCAGGGATCCCAGTACAAAGTTATTGAGTAACCAATTTACCATATAAAAAAGATACAGTCAAATAGAGAACATCCTTCTTTGTTTGAAGGCGAATAAAAATACATTATGTTGATCTTTGAAGCGCTCCCTGCCTAGCGGCTTGCATATCTTAATTATTAGGTGGCTTATCTGCGTGTTTGTCAGCTATACAGCAACAAGAAAAAGGTAACAACTCATAGGTACGTAAACTTCAGGATTGAAAGAAAACAACTATTAATTTTTATTTTATTTTTAAACACAGCATGATAATTAACAACAAATTTAAAACAGTCAACTATTAAAATTTATATAGAAAACAATATGCACAAATTTTCTATACATGAACTAAATTTAAACCAATAGATACATTAACTAAAATGCTATAAAACGGGCAGAACAACAAACAATGAAGAGAAATTAAAATTATCAACAGAAACCGTGTTCAGTCGAATAAAGGGACAACAATTAGTACTCTTTAAACATCAAAAGGTAAACTGTAAGGTTTTGTTATGAAGTTCAGCTCGAGGTTAAATGTTTTATGTATTATGCAGTGAAAGCAAGTACTAAACAATATTTGTTTAGAAAATTCAAACATAAGTTGTGTTTGAAAATCAGCTTTGTTAACCTTCAAAGTAGTCTTAACGTAAATGTTTATTTATTTACACAACCTGTTATTATGGACTTACAGATTTTAATTTACATCATTTATTAAACTAACGTGTGGCATGAGTTCGTGTATTTACATCGCATACGTAAGTTGTTTAAGTTTAAAAGTTAAAATTGGATTCACAACTTTGTTGTATTTCTATATTACACACTCATTCTAGGATCTCTCGAACTATGGACCAACGTATAGATGAAGGCAAAACTTATTTAATAACAAAGACTAGCTTAGTATGTATGTATGTAGCACTTCGGCCAATCTATTCGGTCGGCTTTAACATGATACTTGAAGTAAAAGTTTATAAGAAGATGATTCGCAAATGTTTCAAATTTACAGTGGATCACGATATTATTTATTACAATCGATATGTATACAAAAAGTATCTAATTAATAATTATTTCTATAATTATCTGTACTAAGTAAGTACGTATTTATATTTACAATAATCGGTAACTGCGAACGCCTCATAAGGACCTTGCGTGACGCACAGTTGAATAAAATTATACATTTACAGTTTTACGCAGTTTAATATAATGTAATGTATGTACTATGCGTCTTTCCCAACGTAAAAGACTTCTCATTAGATGCTTTAAAGATTTCTTATCAATTAACCTTATAGTTTAGTACCTACTTTAAACATTATTAGATGATTGGCATGATGATGATTTACTTATTTTATCATTAAAAATCTTTTCAAGTACTTAATTTCATATCAAACCAAACAAAGGTTTAATATCATCGCAAAGAACATAATACCTAAATAATTAAGATATTATTCCATCACAAAGTTCGTCCGTTAGTTAATTAAAACAGTCTCGTGAGTCGCGATATGATAAAACTTTTACCAACCTCAAATCCCCGGAGTCACGGGCCCGTTGCCTAAAGCCATTAAAAGTACCTCAGGTCGTACTAAAGGTTTATATGAGCCACGCGACACGCCCGCCCTTTTCTCGTTCCATTTTATCGGGTGTGGGCGCGCTGTCAGCGGTAGCGGAAGCGGAAGCGGGGCCGGGGGCTTCGCTGACGCGGCGATGCGCCAGCCGCCCCGGCGGTTCACGTCATGCGCCGTAATCTATTCGCGCGCAAATCACAGCGCTCAGTAGCGTAGCAGCGGCGAGGGCGATTTGGACGCACGCGATCACTATCAAATCGCGCGATGACGGACGTGAATCTTCTTCGATGGGAATGACTCTGAAATTTGTTGTAAGTTCTTATAATTAGGATTCACTAATATAGGCAAAGAGCTTAAACAAAATAACTTGGAGGTGTTGGTAGGCAAGCTCCTTGAATAACTACTTAATATAAGTAGACGAACCACATGATGGTAAGCAATGATACCAACGAACATACGATAGACCAGATTATACATATACCTACATAGGTACTGGCGCATACAATATTAATTGATACTTATGACGGAAATGTACTTGTAATCTGGGGGCACGGCAGTTCCCTCCCAAGTCGAGTTAAAAATTACTTTTAAGTCGTGTCATTTTATTTATTTTTATATAACCTCACCCATGATCAAGACCAGGTGGATCCAGTATAGTCCTGCAGCATTGGACTATCAAGGCAATGAGGAGGCAGCCCGAAGCGATCCACAGTACGCCCGCGGCGCTCGCGCCAACACTCGCTCCGCCCGTCACCAAGCCCCAACCGCGTGATGTATGAATGGACACGGCTGAAGGATAATTTTAATAGCTGTAATATGTTATTATGATATCAAAGGCAGTATATTGGTTTTTATTGCTTAGGGTTTACCTCAGTTATCAACGTATAATCGCTTACAGCGTAAGGTTTTCTCATAAAATCTGATGATAATAATTATTAAATATATTTTTTAAAGTTTCCAGAGCGATATGAGTAATAGATTTTATTTGAAGCAAAACTAACTTCGTAATACTTAAAAAAACAAACTTATTTATCCGACTAATCCACTCGGTTTCAATAAGTGGAAATGGAGTAAGTGGATATGCATTGTGTAATTAGCGATTTAACTTGAAGGTTGGCAAGGAATTTTTACCTAATACCAAAGCCTTCGTAGCTGATAAGTAGACCATGGATAAATGTCATTATAAGGGTCATTATTATACCGGTGAGCTGGAAAAGAGCTCAGAATTTATGAATACAGTACCGATGAGCCAAATAAATGAAGGCACTCCCGTTGGCTCGTTACTTATTTTTATCTGAACACGCCACGGCACTCCCGGAGCTTATTTGGAATTAACTTTGATTTTATGTTACCTTTTGTATTGTATTCGTTTTTTGTACTGAAATATTACCTTACCTTTTATAAATAAATTTAGCTAGACTTTTATGTTCTAAGCGCCTTTTATATGACTCAGTTACACAAAAAAATCCACTTAAAATATACAATAAACTCCATGGTACCTACTAGCTTCTACATTAGTATTTCATTTGGTTTGGGAAACTACTAGTATTGTCCCTTTCGTAATTAAAATAAGTATGCTTGAATTAATTTATGTTTATTTATTTAATTTATTTTCAAATGGTACGTGAATAGTTATGTAACTACTGCATTTGTTAGTCTTGAAATTATCAAAGAAGGTGCTCTATAGTAACAATTTATCTTTAAGGAAAATATGTTGGTAGTGAAACCTTAGTATGTAAGAAGTATTTATACTGTTTAAATATAAGAATTTCGGTATCGCTAAGAGAAGCGAGACTGTTGAGTTTTGCTCATGAAACTCATTTACGTGAATGTAATTATTTTGCCCGAGTGAACTTGATTCACAAAGTAAGGGAAAGTGTATTTAATTTTATCATATTGTGTACGTTACGCGGCGTTTCTCAATGAACGCCATTTCCTTGGCAAATATTTGATATTCTTCACAACCTACGTGGCAGGAAATGTAATGTGTGTATAATATATTTTTATCTTAAGTATTTTAAAATTATTCTATTCCATGTTAAACTGGTGTCTTTAATTTGGCCTTTTTGTTAACTGGTAGTCATAGATATCGTTAATGTCACCAATCGGACTGTAATATTTGACTTTTTTACAGAATTAAGATAGAAAACGTGCAAAACGTATGAGATGGCCGTCTTTAAAACGGTTAATCGACTCCACACAAATCTTACCGGAACAAAATCGCTAAAAAAACGATAACTGTGGTAAATACAATTTTAATATAAAATATAACATGAATACAAAATATAAAATACGTGAGATTACCCGCAGCCAGCACGCTGAAGCCTCCAGCAGGGATTCCGAGACCCATGTTGAATTTCTGCCGCTCCTCTATGAAGGCCACGCTACCCATCACCAACGTTGATATCCCGCAGACTATCTGTTGAATAAATAAATAAATAAATAAATAAGTACTTAAATAGCGCTACACACTCATAGCCCCACATTACGGTTCCCTGTGGCGTGGGTGCCAAGGATAACACACAAGACAAGGGCACATACCCGAGAACTGAAATTTCAAATCGCCGCCTGGCAGGGAGTCGAACATTGGGCACATAGAATATCGGGTCGTCAAAAATACAAGATAATCAATATAAAACTTCATCCAGCTACATTATGAGATTTTGAATAGGTATCAGCAATGATTTCACAAGAAAAATCTAACGAGTCTTAACTGGACAAATTCCAATATTTTTTATTTTGACTTTGCAAAATTGATATAATAGAAACCTTTTGCTGAGCCTTTATTTAACATAAATTCCTAATACACGGACATAAGATTAATTGGTAATTTTAACAAGTCTAATTTGTTCTTAATCTAATAGGTACAGAAAATGCGTTTATTAACGCGTTATGACGCAGATGTTCCCATAGCATATGAGTACCTACATTCAGTATGTATTTAGTATGCATGAACAATTTACTATGTAGGTAATTCTAATTATAAACAATAACACGGCACACAATAGTCTATTACTATCTTAACACATAAGACTATTTATTTATTTTAGTGTGTGTTTTTTCAAGCATATGAAAACTATACATCAACATTTCAAGAATAATATTTGCTCTTCGCTCACAGATTTGGTATGGTTAAAGCAAAGTACATTTGATTATTATAATAACGTACAGTATATTTTATTGAAAACAAAAAGCGCAAATGATATTATTTTAAACTAACGTCATCTTGGACACTAAACATTTTAAATACAAACGGGTACTCACGATTTCGACTTTTTTATCGATAAAGAAACAATTCTTCCAGCCACCGCAGTCTCACTGTGGGGCCAGCCAAATATCGGTAAGCAATTTAAAATCTTGTAGTACTTGTTCTCATTTAAAGGCAAATGATAACGAATGTGTTAGGTAAATTCATAGTATCAAAGTGAAGTCATCCTTTGTAAGCTTAAATTACGGTGTTATTTTGAGTGTAGAGTTAGTCTTTAGAAGTGTCATAGCGATGTATCGAGTGCATACAATCGATACAGTAACGTGGTATTCACGGTATAAATGGAAAACTAACAACCTGAGCCTTGCTTCACCGGGTTAACTTTGTTTTCGCTCTTGTTCCACCGTAGGACGCTTTTAGAGAGGAACAATAGCCGTGATTATACATAGCATCCAATACAATCTGTATGTAACCATTTTTACGGTTATCACTTCAAAATTTTAAAAGTCTGGACCATTAATTAGGTAGGCAGGTGGTTATAAGAATCGGAACATTTCTTAAGAAGGCGATATTTCATTTTGTTTAAAATTAAGTAGACTTAACATTGTATATTTGACAGTGATTGCTTAAATTTTATTCCTACTAAAATTAATATACGCAGTTATAAATTTAAATACGCAGACGCAACTCTGTCTGTTTTCACCTACCTAAACCACTGAACCGATATTAATGAGAGGTACAGATATAGAGTTACCTTGAAAAAGAACATAGATTATTTATATTTTTTATCCCAAAATTATCCCTCATCGGAATGAAAAGATGAGAGAGTTATAATATTTTTGTAAAATATCGGTACTTACCCTCAACTTTACTTATATTTTTGATATTTATATTGAAGTAAAGAAGAGAGGTGGCCACCACCGACACTCGAGTATTCAATCTTTTTGCACAATGGCTCAATTTAAAACTCTCCCCATATTTCCTACATGCATTTAGTCGTTGGTTGTCTCTCACGTGAGCGAAGCCGCTGGTAAAAACTAGTAGTAGTAAATTGCAACATTTTTTACAATTTTAATAATTAGACCAATCAAAAGGCAAGACAGACAAATTAAAAGACAATTTATAAATAGTTCATTCGCGTATATTAAAATTATAAGTGTCCGTCTTCCCAATTTTTTAGAATTCTCGTCTGTTTGGCGGTTCATTTGTTTCCGTTAGTCTCAACGTAAAAAAGATAGTAGGCACCGTAGGCACCTCCAATATGGAAATTTTGGGTAATTTAATTTTAAATTTTATTGCATTAACTTAAAATAAAAAATATCCCATTTTACCAAAAGCATGACAGTTAATTAACGATTAAATTATAGTATGTAAGTATGTATGTATTTTTGTAAATTCATTGAAATATACTATATTAGACCGGCCTAACTATACACCCATACTATAAGTCCGAGGACCCTAATACCGTCTATGGTACCACTATCCTAGGTAATGGAAATCTGGTGAAAATTGCAATATTCCAGCGTGTTGAAAATTAGCATCTATTCTCTTGCTTACAGTGTATGATTTTGAATACAACCTCTCAAAAGGTTTTCACCTATAGCTTAATGCCTTGTGGCATTTTGTGGCATTAGCAGCCGAGATTGCTTTCGGTGTTGAGAATATTGCTAAGAGAATTAATATTGTCAAAATTCAATTCTTGTTGCTGCTAGATCAATGAGGGTAACCGTTTTTGTGCTCACCAGTTGGCGCCACTGCAGAGTGCGGTCATGCTGTCAAAGCCCGCCCATACATAAACAGTGACAAATGAAATTCAGACAAGCGAAAAGTGACAGACAGACCTCCCTTTTCACTAGCGCCTCTAGCGGAAAATTCACACGCGGTTACCCTCAGAGAGAGGTGAAAAGGGAGGGAGAAAGCGTTGCTGTCATATACGGTATGATGCGATTATTCCAAGCACTGAACAGATTAGTTTTAGACAGGTTTCTGATAACTTCATTAACAATAACCATTGGATGTGTCTGTCTTTGGTTAATGCATATGATTAAGAATATAATATACTTTTTTATGCCATCTTAGCGTAAATATCAACGGGCAAAAGCATATCGAGTCCTTGAAACAACCACATGGGCAAAACTCTCCAGATATAGTCAAGCGTTTGATAAAGAAATACGTTATCAGAAGATTTTGAAGAATAAGTTCCATTTGCTTTCATAAAATCCATTTTATGCTTCTATCGCTGCTTCCCTCACGTTTAAACATGGTCGGTTATATGAAATGCTACCAACTACCTGAAAAGACAGTGGGAATCCCCTGGATTCAGAAGGCGCAGGACCAGTCAGAATGGCACAAGTTAGGGGAGACCTATTTCCAGTGGACGTACATAGGTAGGTTGTATGTTTTTTTTTAAAAGAACTTCCATTTATTGCACTTGAGGATAAAGAATATTCTCCACGTTCTATTTTTTGTTAATTAACATTATCTTTTAAGAGTGTTTTAATAATAAACTCACTTTAATTTCCTCTGCAAGCGCGCAAAGTAAATGAAACCTTTGTGGATTAAAACCTCATTAGTTACTCATTGTATAAACAACGGATTAAACATTGAGGTATTTGATATTCAAGCGTTAATTATCGTTCAGTTTCAGAACACGCTCCCAAAATAAACTGTTTTTCTTTTTTATCGCAAATTGATAATTCATCACTTTAACATGTTTTTCATGCTTGTGTCATGTTAAACGAAAGTGTAGACATAAATATAAAATAATGAGTTTGTTTTTTTTTCGATATTTTTACTTGGCTTACATCTTTGTATCGCACATATCTCTACAGAATATTCAAAAGTATAACTTCTGTTACATGGATAAGACTTTACTATGTTGTAGGTATGTAGTACTTTGAAATATGTATGTACTACTTTGTAATAGCACAGGTAATAGTGTCATATAATGGTTAAACACTCATACTCCCGCACTTGGATGCTTTGTGTCGCGTGCGGCATGGACAACACTAATGACTATCCACTTATAACCTGAGAACAAAAAAATATCTATCGCTTGAATCGAATCCGGGACCCCTCGCGGTCAGGGTCACTATCAACTATAATACTACGAAGCCATCAAATTCCATTAAAAAATCACCATTACATTGAATTCCACACCTTGATTTAATATGGTTTATATGATGGGCCTTCCCGGAACCCACAGTATCCCTGGCTAATGGAATCCATTACCGTGTCAGTATTTATTCAGGTGAGACCCTGTCTGAATGCTATGAATATTTTGACGTTCTCTCTCTAAGTAAGTTATTTCATCGGTATTTTTGCATCTAATGTTGAGTAGGTAACTATACATTTTTATTTTAAGAATTAGAGAGTTTACGTAGAATGAATTTTGACTGATTTTCAAACAAATTTTGTGGGTTGATTTTCTGCTTGGATTTTCAGTAGTATCTATAATTTCAGGACTGTTGTGTTTCTGTAATAAATATGGCAGTTACCTGTAGAACTCGTAGACGGAGAACTAAGGCGAGAGGATAAGAAAGAGGGTAACGGAAAATCGTGCCATCTCTCTCTGCCGTCAGCGGGGCCACTGACTCCTTGCGATTTGATAGTGCGACCTGTTACAGAAAAAAATTGAGTGTTCAGAAATAAGAGGTTTTTTTAAAGTAACTTTTACAAAATACTAAGTAGGTAACTTTTAACAAATTAAAAGTAACTTTAACAAACAACTTTTAAGAAATAACTTTTTTCAAGTAAGTACTTAAAATAGCCCACAAATAAACAAGACATCTGATGGTTTGTGGTGACCATCATCCATGGATATCAGTAACACCATAAATTATACACTATTAGTATCAGTTCGTAGAAGTAACACTTCGTTTCTACCTCTACTACTAGAGGGGTGGTAATGCACGCTCGTTTCCTACCTTATGTAATTCCATAAAAAGAAGACTTCTAACTATCCTTCAGTTACAAAAAGAAAGAAGATTGCGACACCTTTCCTATTTGTTGTCGTGATTTAATTAAACAGAGAAAATTGGCTGCCTTTTCTGTCTTAAATTTAATGTAAGTATTTAATTTTCTGTTTTAGTTTAGAGAAATCCGTATGTTTTACATCGACGCATACGTATCTCTCCTAACAACTCTATAACTTTCGACCAGTTCCAAGTAAATATTTAAAATTTAATCTGTTAGAAACACGAGAAAAGGCTCATGTTTCAATGCTTCCTTATGAGTTTCGGGGTTGTAACGTTCACAGACCTTATTAACTCTACTCGTATATACAAAATCTCTATGATTTTCGACAAGTTCCAAGTAAATATTTCAAATTGAATCTGTTAGAAACACGAGAAAAGGCTCATGTTTCAATGCTTCCTTATGAGTTTCGGGGTTGTAATGTTCACAGACCTTATTAAATTCGGTATCAGTCCGTTCCTGGCACGCCACAGCGCACGCGCACTGCAACGTTTGCATCCAAGTTCATGTTTGAACCAACAATCGCTCGAATAATTCGATTTAACTCCACTGTTACCCATTAGAGAGAACGTTTACGTTATAATATAATATGCTTGTAAAATAGCTCTCTGCGAAGTTTAACAACGTTCGCGTAATATCCTGTTTGATAGCCCGTTTTAGCAAACCAGGTTGTATTTACGAAGTTTGGTATGTATACTGTTTTATTCATGATCATTAAATTATTTAAAATGATGATAATATACTGATAATGTAATAATGACCATGTATGAGCCGAAAACAGATCTATGTGGGCTTAGTCGCCATCTCGCACGACAAAAACTCGCACGATCGGGCGACTTGGCACCTTTCGAATTTACCTAATAATTCCGTCTCCAAAGGTATTGAGCGTTAAACATGGAGGAAACTACGAAGAACGTGAGCGACTCAGACAGCGATGAAGAAAAAAAGACGGAAGTGGTAGAAAGAAGTGATTCATCGGATTCCAGCTATGAAGATGTCGAACCACCAGCACAACCGACAGATACTAATTTATTTGCAGTTGGTAATTATTATAATGATCATTAAATTTGTTACCTACCTCTTAGCAGTTATAGTTAAGCAGATATTGACCTCCCGAATAGCGCGGGCCTGGGTTCTTGTCCTGCGTACACCTCCAATTTTCATATTATGGTATGTACATATTAGAAAACTTCTACCGTTTCGTAAAGGTACTTTGTTTTTGATGCGAAGAAATGACGAAAGAATTAATCCGATGAAGATGGCCATTGAAGTTTAAAGTGGTAGGTACTAAGTACCTATCTACGCATGACTTGTATATTCAAAGTAGTTAATATTGTCGATTAATATAATTGGCCCGTCTGCAAACTTTATGACCTTTAAAATTATTGTTATATTGAAGTTCCGTTATATTAAAAACTAGCTTCCGCCCACGGCCACGGTTCGCCCGCGTGGATTTCGTTTAAACTTCACCCACATAACTTATTTATTTGTTAACCGATTGAAATGAAAAAAAAACACTAAATGTTAATTTTAATATGAATTTTAATTGTGCTGAATCTCATAAATTGCTTGCCTAATTTCTAAAATCGGGCACAAAGCTTTTACTTCACCTATTACCTAATATATACAAGATCACGATTGCACACAATTATTTATCCAGGGTTTTTTTTTGTTTTAAGTGCACTCACAGTTTGAGTGGTGGTTGTTTGGTTGGCTTGAACCATCCAGCCACCATTCTCTCTGCCAATGTGCCTATGCTAACTGCCGATACTTATTTTTCAGCAACCTTCCTACTATATATTTTATGCTTGATTAGTTCGATATCTTTGTAGTGTAATCAAATAATATTTAACTTAACAATTAGTGTTTACACTTAGCTGTTAGTCTACCATGCATACATGCCTTAAGCTATGTTATTACTTAATACTAACAATGTCCATTTTTCATTTTCCTTAAACTGTACATATTTACACACATTATTATTCGCGTCTTTCTGTTCTGTTCCTGTCACTTCACTTCACTTCGCAACTCACTTCACTTCACTACACGACACACACACACACTCATACACGATAAATTCTTCACATATTCCTGCACTAATTGGAACAACACAACGAAGTCTCTTTTAACCTTTTAATTGGTTCTTGTTTACGCCAGCGCAGTACAAAGTTCCGCAGAATTTTGTTCGTGTATTTTAAGACAGTTGTGTAAAATTTGAATTTACGTATAAAATACTGCAGTACTGTGAAGCGTTCGAGTTTGATCCACTTTCCGAGAACATAAACTTTTTCATGAAACAAAGGCTCTTCTCACAGTGGGAGACATAACTATCCTATCACCATAACCTACTGTCACTAATTCATGGGTTCTGGGTGAGTAATGGTGGCTTTACATTATACAATTTGCAGAGCGCTAACTCAGTGCACTAACTAGTGTTATCGTACATTACACTGCTCTAGTTGCTGTCTAACTGCCTTTACACAATGCGATTTTAGCACGCTAGCTCAGTTAGAGCTCTGCAAATTGTATAATTTAAAGCCCCCATTACTATTAAAAGTAAATGTGTAAAAAAGTAAGTGTGTGGAGATATGTATCTACATATATGTATGTTGTTAATTAGAACGACTAACGATTCGGAATAATTTAACACCTGAGCTTCTCTGGGGGCCTTTAATTAAGTAACTAACTGCTAAATGTAATTTTGTTCCATTGATTATTTTTAATCATCAACTGGATAGGATAATGATATCGGAAAGTGTGAAGGGTGCTAACTCTAATTGCTGGTAGCTTAATTTGAAAGGCAATCCAAAATCATTATGTTTACTTTTGGTTTTTAGCGTGAAAAATATATTCCAAGTCGCCAACGTTTTTATATTATTATAATTGGTTACCCAACCTCGCTTAACTTCAATAGAATTTATATGTACGATTAAATATTGATAGCCTTCCTCGTGAACGTGAATATCATACACAACAAAAGTTTTCAAGTCTCGAGGAATTGAAGCGATCAGAAAAATCTCAACATAGCTAAAACATAAATTATGATATGAAAGACTAATCAATAGGTCTGTGATGTGATATTGTCTATTCGAAAAAGTATTATTTCACAAAGTAAAAAACGTACTTGACATTCTGACTGACATCTAGACTGACACGTAATAATCACGTAACGTAAATAAATTCGTACTCAAATAATATTAATTGTTTCAGTCCAAAGTACTCAAACAAAAATGACTACTACTCAGCCACTTCCACGTAGAAAACGGTTCATTCCTAAATATGACGTTGAAGGTGTATTTAAAGTAGTCCTTGGAGAAGAAACTCAGCTTCAAATAGAAATGGCGGTTGGTACGCACGTTAACGCTCAACACCCCTGGAAAATGGTCAGCAAAGCAAAGATCATGGAGACAATAGACGTAGGTGGAGAATTATCGGAGTTTTTTCCAATAAAAGACCACTTAGAAGCATATAAAGAAGAGTTAGTTTTGATGGGTTATATTGTTGACGAATCAACCGATGTCGACGAATTTTATGTTTGTTGTACGACGGAAGCAAGAGATCATTGTAAGCAACAGTCGGACAGATTTATTAGACGGCAAGAAAAGAAATTAGAAAAAGCCGTTCAAAAGAAACCAAGGCCGTGGAAAGGTTTAGGAAGTGAAGCGGAAATTAAAGAGCTTATACCTATTAATACAAGACCATTGATGGAAGTGGAAATTAAAGCCAAGTTTCCAATAAAAAACCAAACAGATAAATTTCGTGTAAGAGATACTAATTCAGTTAGAGATGGCTATATAGAATTAACACCGTATAGACAAAAGTTTAATAATATTTATCGTCGTCGAGTCGACTGTGCATCGCAGGCAGCACCCGCAAAATTTGATAGGGCTGCGCAAACGGAGCTACGGTATCCAAAGAACATGTGGACCCAATCTATAGCCGACGCTCTTGGTAAAGTGGATGATACAGATGCTGGGGGGGATGCAGGTCGCGGATCTCCAGAAAAAGGAGCGAACCAAGAAGAAGGTAAAAGTTCCGACGAAGAAGAAGAAGTTTCTAAAGAGACTCCTGATGAAGTAGGTTTGCTGGCTTATCGAGCAGCTTTAAAACGTATGCGCAGACCTTCATACATAAAAATGATAAATAGTTTTATTGGTAACAAGAAAATAGAAATGGAATCCATTGTAGAACTAAATACGGTAATGGATATGTATTGTAATGACTATCCCAATCTGGTTGCTGAGAAGACAGTAGATATCTATGATTCTATGACTTTTGAAGAATATGTTTGCTTTACTGACGTGAGAGCTAAAGATAAGTACGTTTCGTGTGCTATGTTTCACCCGATGTGGTCTGGTATTGTTGCAATAGCATACTCAGATGGTTCACCAAGAGTAATGAAAACGTTAAGTTCACGACCTGACCCTATACAGAGAGCCGTTTATGGCTTAAATCCTGTATTAATTTGGAGCCATATTGACAGCTTGATACCAAAACTCTTCTTAGAATCACCTCGTGAAGTTAAAGTTCTTTCATTTTGTCCTTTTGATGAAAATATTTTAATCGGCGGATGTATTAATGGACAAATAGTACTGTGGGACATTACTAATAAGTTAGAAAATGTTGAAAAAATTGAGGTTTTAAGTGAAAAGAGAGAAAAATACAGGATAGCAATGAACGCTCACATGGGTTGGATGAAGCCTGTTCAAGATAATGCAGTAGTCTCAGCGACCGCTTTGAGTAATCTCATGACCAGCCACTATGGTCCAGTCACATCAATTAATTGGTTGTCACCAAATTTTACTGTCACACCTACGGGAAAAATGAATTTAATGCCGGGAAACAAGAAGTCACTTATGTTTTTCACAGGTTCAGAGGATGGAGTTATTTTAATTTGGAATTTATCAGTAGAAAATGTTACACAATTTGAAGGCAAGAAAGTCAAAAAATCAAAAAGAATACTAAGGAGGCCATCGGGGCTATTGGTCGATGTGTCACCATTTAAAGTATTGGATAGGAATTTACAGCCTTGTTATAAAATTTTGTTGGGTATTGCTGGACAACCCAAAACGTTACCGTTACAAAGTTTTGGAATGAACCCTCCTTTGATAAAATATATTTACACTCCAAGAAATACGGGGACTGGCCGAAAATATTTCACGTGTGAGATAGTTCGTCAGACTGAAAGCGAAATAAACACAATTCTTTATTGTGGATCCCAACACGGTGAATTGGCACGAATAACTTGGGAAGGCCACGAATTTAATACGGGTGAGGTCGTGAACTCGGAGTATTGCGATATTAAATATAATTGCCATATACACGATGGTATTGTTATTTGCACACAAAAGAATCCTTTTATCAATGATATTACATTAACAGTAGGAGGGAAAATATTTGCTATATGGTCAGATAAATTAATGGGCCGCCCACTACTTTGGAAAAAACGACCGTGTAATTTGACAGATGCAACCTGGTCTTTATATAAGCCGAGTTTATTATTTATATCTACATCTGAAGGAGACCTTGAAACTTGGGACTTATTACTTAGAAGTGACAAACCAATTGCGGTCCAAACGTTGTCAGGACATATGTTGACAGGAGTTACTTTACATACGCTACCTTTAGTAAAAAACTTAATAGGAGTAAGTGATGCTAATGGTTCATTCAGAATGTTTATAGATCCTCCTATATTCATGATAGAAAATCCTGTGTATATAGGTCGCACAGAGAATATGATAATTAGGGAGTTAAAAGTAATGCGATCTTTCATAGCATGGCAAGATGATTGGATGAAAAATAATCCACAGATACTTTTAGAAATGAAACGCAAAGAGGGTGAACTGTTAGCTTTGAAAGAAGAAGAAAAACGAAGATTTAGAGAAGAGGAAGAAAAAAGACTCGAAGAAGAAGCAGAAGCGAGAAGGCTTCAGAAGGCGAAAGTAATTGGTCCTGAAGAAAGATGGAAAATGATTGTACAGAAGCTTATAGAACGCACTATAGCTGTTAAGAAAAGAATAAATAGAGCAGAGTTAATTGAACAAGAAAAACCTTTAAGAGAATTAGAAGCCCAGCGTCTGGAAAAGGAAAGACGAATGTTGGATATAATGAAAAATCAAAAAGCTATTTTTAACGACACTGTAGCAATATTATTTCCTGAAGCAATAAAAAAGCCAGAAAAAATAAAGAAGAGTCTTCTTGGTGATGATAAAATAGGAATTAAAAGAGAATACCTTGAAGATTACGAATACTTGAAAAAGAATGCTCTTGAAATGGTTAAAGATCATCCATATAAAATGACTTTTTCATGGGATGCTACTTTGGCTGAAGGGAAAGAAAGGAGGCTGGCCTTAAATGCCCACGAAGACTTTATTAAAATGCATAAATTGAGGCTTGAATTGGGCGATACTGTTTCCGTAGCAGCTCCGTCACAACATATGAGAGATATTACAGAAGAGACTTCAGATACCGAAGAAAAAGATGAAAATTAATGACTTAACTTATTCAATAATTAGTTTTATAACATTTTATAATAAATTGTATTAAATTTTAATTCCTCTTTTCTTTGCTCTCCTGTTGAAACAAAATAACCTCTTGAAACTTTTAAATTAATTTCATTAATTTTTACAGACCTCTTCTTATAACAGAAGAGGCTTTAAAACCGTTAAGAATACTAACTAAAGTCATAGGAATTTCTTATTCTTTTTCTAATAGTGTAAAATATTTGTATATCACAATATTTCCTTGAGTTTTTTTAATGTAGTTCATTGTATTCTAGCAAGATGTTAAGGTCTTTTACCGACGTGAGTGGCTGCCATCCACAAACTAAAACAAACAGTAATAAACTTAGTTTCTTGCCGCTAAGTTTGAGAGCCAGTTTACAATCGCTTGCTTCGTAGTTGGTTAACGAGTTTACGACTGCTTTTATTGAAATCCGGAATAAATTTCCCTGGTGGCCAGTTATCTATCAAGATCCTATCGTAGGCGTCAGTAGAAGGGCTAGTAGACGACGTCCTAGCATTTGGTAGCCCTGGACTACCAAATGCTAGGACGTCGTGTAGATATTTATTTGGCTCTCTAAATTGAACTGTAAGCACAGATAATTAGGTTGATATTGGCGGAGAGTGGCAATTCCATACGCTCGATGACTCAATTATAGGTGCCTCTGGCGAGGCATTGCAAGTACGCTTCGAGGCATACATGATATAGATGAGGCAGCCTCGCAAGGCAACTCGTTCGAGGCAAGGCAACTGATACTCACCACATTTAACTCCTCCATGTCGTCACAGTTGAAGGAGGGGGCGCATAGTTTCCGCTTCATATGTGCCAGTGTGACGTTTTACTTGACTCGATTACAAGGTAAACATCTGAAAAAAATTGTGAAATATGTAGATTAATTAAAATGTCTCATTGGCATTTATTTCTGGGACAAATAGTTTTATTGATTCTAGTATTTTCATATTCAATGATTATGTGTTTTGTTTGCAGTGTCAATATCAGAAAGTCACTTCAATACTTTATTGAAAATTGCATCCAAATCGAAATCACCTTTATAAAATTAGCGAGAACGCATCTATTTATCTAATAAATAAATATTGTATTGATCTAATGTTGTTTCGATCTAATATTATTTTGATCTTAATAAATGCTCCTAAAGCTAGCCATTCAAGCTAAGGCGAACTTAACAGAATTGCGCCAGACATCAATCAATTATACGATTTTTAATTTATATAATTTCGCTCACTACACATTCTAATTGCGAACAGGTACTCACAGAGATTTTTAGGTGGTAGGGCCTAGAGCTCACCCGGGGAAGTACCACCGCCCGCCACGGTACTTAGTACCATTCCTACCGTGTAATAATTGTTTTAAGAATAATTGTGTTTCGGATAGGAAGGTGAGGAGCCGGTTACACTTTTTTAGAGGCGACCATCTCAGCCCTCAGGGGTAGCAACGCATCTGTGACCGAATTAGAAGGAAACTCATTGAGTCTAGTTCTGGGTCGGTCACAGTTGTCATAGGCGGCAGCGGAAGGTGGTGCTGCATGCTCATATCTTAATTCCATAAATAAAGACAAATTATTTTACCGATATTTCGACCCAGTTGCATGTAAAGTACGTTGCAATATCGGTAAAACAATTCAAAATTGTGTTCAAGTTTTAACTCGTGAATAAAAATAAAATTATAGTTAAATTTCTATATATAAAGATTAAGGAAATCTACCTTTAGTATTTGAAAAGAGAGAATTCGTTGAAATTCAACAAGACAAGAGGCACAGATAATATTAAAGGATCGCAGACAAAAGACTGACATTTGAAAATGGACGTTCACACACAGGACTGATTTATTGCTTGCCATTCACGACTCACGAGTAAGGTCTTATCCTTAAATCCGTGTCATTACACCCGATTCTGTTGGACGGGTTCCAATATTGGTGTGTGAGTGTGTGAAGTTCTTTTAAAATATTCGTTATTTATCACTCAAGTATTTGAGATCGCTGCTCGTTAATGTTTTTATTTCGACAAGAATGGATACAACTGTTTTATGGAATTAAAGCAAACGAACATGCAGCACCATCCTTCCGCTGCCGCCCTTGATAATGTGACAGACCTAGAACAAGACAGTCTCGTTCTTATTCGGTCACAGAGCGCCGTTACCCTTGAAGACTGAGATGGTCGCCTCCAACAAAAAGTGTTATCGGCACCACACTTTTATGTCCGGAACACAATTGCTGTTAAAGCAACTATGGCGGTAGAAATTGTACAAAATACCGTGGCGGACGATGGTAGGTACTTCCCCGGTGAACTCAGAGCTCTTACAACCTATAGAAACCTTTTGAGAAATAAAAAAAATATGTTAATATTATAAGTGGTCGATAAATTGCCGTCCCTGGCATTAACACTGATGAAATATAAACTCCATATCTACTTGACCTAAGAAGCTAAAACTCGGCAACTGGGCAGTTTGAAGAAAAAAGACAAAGCTTATATGGAGTTTTCCTAAATTCAACCCTTTGGATCACCCCTTTGGGATAGAAAGTTTGTTAGTTGTTCTGCTATTTTCAAGCAAGCATAGTGAAATTTAGTACTTAATTGATGTGCTTCAACAGTTTAGAATTTAACTCTTGAGGGAGTAAAATAAGGGAAAAGTGACGGAGAGTCACTAGTAAGTTACATAAGTGTAGATGAAAACTAAAAGATGACATGGCTTAACGAATTTCTAACGAGCACGATTTACTTTTTTTTGTACCCTCAAAAGCACGGAAGCGCTCAAGAAATTTTCACCACTATCAGTCATCCATCCACCAACCGACCGCGTCCGCTGTTGCTTAACTTTGTCGATCACCTAGAATTGACGGAAGCAATTACGATATGAGTGTTTCAAATATGATACAAGACACTTATTTGGTTTCCCATTATACACGCTACAATAACAATTTCCACACAACACACAATGCCACGATACAAAGCTTCAATGCAATTGTTGTCTACACTATTGCTCTCCACAGTTGAGGACTTCTTTCTATTGTGTATCAAGTAAATAGGAACTTGTGGATCAGCCACAGTATTACCAATCATATTGTGTACGTGTATAATGTATTGATCGCTGTCTGTATATGGAAGATACATACGAGTAGGTGACCCTTAGTTATCTTTGCAAGCTGATATTGCAAAAAGCAATAAAAAATTTAAGCATTTAAATGTCACTTGCTACAAACGGTGAAGGAAAACATCGTGAGGAAACCTGCATGCCGGATAGTTCGTAAAACTCGAAAATGTGAAATCCGCTAATCCGCACTGGGCCAGCGTGGAGGACTATGGCCTTAACCTTCTCATTCTGAGAAGAGACCCGTGCTCAATAGTGGGCCGTGATGGGGTTGAGATGATGATGATGATAGCAAAAAGAGATTCGGTACGGTCATTCTACGTGAGTTACTTTTATCGATATCTGATGACATTAATTTGGCCATAGTTATTGATGCGAAAGTTTATTACGCAACGTTTAAAACAGAAAGAGTCAATTACATGAATAGAAAGAGAACAATTTGATTGTTCCAATTTTCACGCTCTACATTCCATACTACATAACATGCTATATACGAGTATCTACTTATTTTTTAATTATAGGTACGATCATGTTTAAATACATACTAAGAATGTTATCACCTCTCTATCTCGCTGGAAATACAACCCAGGACCCTTGGGACAGCGAAGGCGTGTTAACCATTGCGCCATTCCGGTCAAATAAAGGGTAATTCAATATTATCAACAAAAATGACCCCCAATTGAGACTCGGCTTTCATTTGCCCGCCACGTAATTTGGCCGTTCACTCGGTTGATACCGTAGGGATAACAATAGGCACGCCTCTTTCGTTCGGGGATTTCCCTTTGAATTGAACTGTATTATATTAATTGTATTAAATACTAATCCGACTTTGCTCCACTTTGCGAAATCTTTAAGATTGCAATCAGCACCTGAATCGGGATAATTGTTTGTTTGTAATCCGTTAGGCTTTTTGGATTCTGTCTCGAGATAAGTTAGAAATATGTATATTTACACTAGTAAATGGCCACGCTTTGCTTCGCTATACTTAAATATTTTCTCTATTTCAACCTTTTCCGGGATGGCGTTTGAAAAAGTAGGTAGCCTATGCGTCATTATTTACCTTCCTGAGAATATTAGGTACCGAAATAGGTTTAAATTATTCATAAAAAATTTCGCCCCCTTCCTTCCTAATCTCAGAAACGGCTGAACGATTTTTTATGGGACCTTCACTGGCAGATAGAGTAGGTTGTGGAGCAACATATACTTAGGCTACTTTTTATCCTGGAGTTCCCGCGGGATCGGGATTCACGCGGGAAAACTCCTATGCACGGACGAAGTCGCGGGCACAACTAGTTATAAATATCGGTCTAGATTGAAGTATAAGCTACATATATAAACCTCAGTACAACGCGTTGGTATCCGCAAAATGGTCTCCCATTTGATTGATATATGGGCTGTCATTTCGACAGAATAGTGTTCTAATGGATCGGATGTGCCTCGGACACTCGGCTTATCGGCGTTGAGGATTGCCGGGAAATGGGCTCTGAAATGTACCATCGATAAAGAAAATGTTGGGTAATCCTAGTCACAGAAGGTGTTTTTTTGTATAAATTATTCCTTACTAGTGGGTCCCCGAGACTATTTTTATGTCTATGCAAGGCGGATACAACCATACAACAATAAATGAAACCAAGAGCCCTGCTTCTCGCAAGGAACATATTACATTTATTAAAAAACGCCTAACATCTTATTTACAAAAATAAATAAATAAATAACGCTACACACTCATAGCCCCACACTAGGATACCCTGTGTCGTGGGTGCCATGGACAACACTCAAGACAAGGACACACACCCAGACCGAGAACGGAAATTTAAACTCATCATTCAAAATTTCGCCTCGCTGGGAATTGAACCCAGGACCCTCGGAACAGTGATCCGGCATGTTAACCATTGCGCCATCCGGGTCGTCATGTTTTTTTCAAAAAAAGTAAATAGCACAAAAATACAGGAAAAAATAGAGCTGCAAACATGGCTGCAAATTGTATAATGTAAAGCCCTCAAGAACTGCACTTTGACATTTCAAACGTGTCACCTCGTGTCAAGTGTATCAAAAGTATGTCAGTGTGCATAGAGTACCTAACATTTTATACTTTGGATATACGTGGTAAAATGGTAAAAAATAGAACCCTATTTATTAATATTCCTCCGATATCTATCTGTCCATCTGACAGTCAGAGGGCTCTATCTCTTGAACGGAATTAAGTACAAACATGAAATCTTACTTGTTCCTTAGGGTCCATTAAAAAATCCGCCTTTAAGCCATTGAATATAGTGTTAACTTCTAGTTAATTTCATTTTAATTAAGCATTAGACATTCACCTGTAGGTACTCTGATCTGAATATATGCTTCGACTTTTGCGATATCTACCTTTTTCCCTTTATTCAACATCTATCTAATATACATATTATATCCATAAACGATTGGCTTCAAATTCAAATGGTTCGATAACTTACGATTGACATATTTCATCGCATTATGAACGTGGCAACGTTTGTAGT
This sequence comes from Hesperia comma, assembly GCA_905404135.1. NCBI lineage: Eukaryota > Metazoa > Arthropoda > Insecta > Lepidoptera > Hesperiidae > Hesperia > Hesperia comma. The sequence goes on along the minus strand of FR990021.1, from coordinate 2,748,549 downwards.
TTGTACTTTTTTGATACAGCGTTCGAATGCTAGGAAACAGACCAATTAACCAGTAACAGGCATCAATTCACATCTCCTCTCGTACCTGAACATAATTACAGGAAATAGGTATCTACGGTCAATAAAATTTCTGGGATGAAACAATTTAGCAGTTATTTAGTTATTAGCCGCTTAACTGTAAATAACAGTTAAGCGGCAGTGCTTTAGTTTTCCTTCTTCCATTCTGTTGTTGTATAGGGAAAAACAAAGACCGAGTCATTACATAAATGTATTTACTACTAACAGACATTAGTTAATTATATTATAATACGATTATCATTCGGATAGCGAGCCTAGTAGTAGAAATACGCAGTAATGTATGTATGTATGTATATGTCCTCGTGAAGGGTATTCAGATTTGCAATTTAGGCTAAAAGCTTTTAATAATGAATCGTAGATATAATATAAGGTAATACATTTGGATTTACATATAAATGGGCTTAGAAGAAAACGAAATCTCATTAATAAACAGTAATAAATTATTACTATAATAAATTAATTATTACTAATAATAATGTGACAGCCCTGGCGTATCACCTCGCAAAACAATAAACAATAGGGGCCATAAACATGTCGAGTCAACAATAGAACAATAGCGCGCTTGCCCGTACGCACGACGCTTCGACCATTACGGCAATAGTCATACGGGCGAAACTCGGTTGCAAGGAACGTTCTCGAATTTTATACGAATCGGGTCCGTCCGGAATTAGCGAGAAAGTTCTGGATTGGCGTGAATGGTGCGTGAGTGGTATAAAAAGGGGCGATCGATCAAGTGCGGACATTCTAGTTTCGGAAGCGAAACCAGGAAGATACCAGCGATACCTACGAGCGATACCAGTGCGAAGTGAAGTGAGTTCTACGAGTGATACAGTGTTCGACGAGTGTGTTTACGAGTACCTACGTGCATAGTGTTGTGGTGTGTACTGTGTACAGTGTGTAATTGTGTATCAACGATTACAATAAAGTCTTTGTGGTACATTTTGGCATTTTCTCGAACCCCATACTCCTGACACGTAACAATTGGTGACAGAAGCGGAATGCCTGTAGTACCGCAAAGTGAAGAAGGGATTCGTACGCGACGGCAGACGGCATTGGATGCCGCGCGGATGGAGTCGCCGGGTCGTGACCGCATGGAAACGGAGACCACCGCTGGACCACCGACTACAACTGCTGCATCAGCGAGTTCATTGGATATGGCCTCGTTATTAGCCGCCTTACAGCAGAGCCAGCGCGAATTCATGGAAAGCCAGCGCAAGGCAATGGAGAGCCTGGAAAGTAAACTGTTGGGGAGCCAGCGCGAAGCAATGGAGAGCCTGCGCGAGGACATAAAGAGCCAGCGCGAAGACATGAAGAGCCAGCGCAAAACCATGGAGGCAATCGACGCAAAGCTGGATGGTTTCCAGGGAGATTTGAACGTCGTGAAAGAGGACCTGGAATTGGTAAAAGCGCGTACATCTGAGCACGACCAAGCCCTCAAAAGCCATGACGCATCAATCAACAGCCTCAGTGCGTCAGTGAACTTCCACGAAACTAGGCTCGTGGATTTGGACAATAAGCTGCAAAAAATGAAGGTTTTGGGCACGGCAGCAACCAGTCCATGTCCTGGGGCCCCGAAATTTAAGGTCCCAAGTTTCGACGGCACGACCTCGTGGACGGCGTTTAGGCACCAGTTTGAGATAGTCGCTAATGGGAATGGCTGGGAGGACGAGCACTCGTTGGCGGCGCTCACCCTAGCTCTTCGAGGGGAGGCACTGCTGGTGCTTGAGAACCTGCCCGCCGATCGACGCACCTTGGAGTCGCTATTCAAGGCCTTGGAAGCTCGATACGGGGAGAAGCACCTAGAGCACGTGTACCGCGCGCAACTTAAAGACCGAGTACAGAAGTCGAGCGAAGGACTGCAGCAATGGGCTACGGAGATCGAGCGCCTCGTACGTCGAGCCTATGCTTCGAGTTCCACACCGGTAGAAGACAAAGTATTAGAGGCGTTTGTCAGCGGTATACGGGATCCCGAAGTGAGAGCAACGGTGCGCTTGGGTCATCACGCCACATTGGAAGCAGCTTTAGCGCATGCCCTTGAAGTAGAAGCGGTACGAAGCGACTACAAGAGTTGTAAGGTGCGCGAAGTTGTAGCGGCGATCCAACCTCGTACTGGGCCTATCTGCTACGGATGCGGTGAACGAGGACATATAAGGATTAACTGCCGGACTCGGAAGCAACCGAAATCGGTGTCGACGGCCACCCAAGTCGACACCCAGGAGCCGTTAAACTAAGAGGCGCCAGCGCCGCGGGGCGGGCACTGGCTGGACTTCGTCGAGCCCCTACTGTCTTGGTATCACAAGCTTGTGACGGGAACAGCCTCGTAACTACTGGAGAAATAAATGGCATACCCTGTCGCTTTACGATTGACACGGGAGCATCGAAATCCATCGTTCGACCGGAACTACTCAAGCGGACTATCATGTGGGAAAATGGACGACCATCATGCAATCTGCAGACAGCGACAGGCCAGCCAGTGACCGTCCTAGGAGTTACGGAAGCAAGACTGAAACTCGGAAGTGATATTTACACGCAGTCTGTTTTAGTAGCGAATATAACTGACGACTGCATTATCGGACTGGACTTTCTACGGACACATCACTGTATAGTTGATATAGCCAGAGGAGTGTTAAGCTTCAAGGATCAAGAAGTCTTCTTGGACGGTTCATGTTCAGGAGCAGTGTACTGTTTGAGGACAGTGAAGCTGGCACCCAGATCGGAAACCTTGGTCAAGGTTAGGTTTCCCGAAAAGATACAGATGGATCGATGTGTCGTAGTGGAAGACTATGGAGATCATCCCAGTTGGATCACGGCAAGGACACTGCTCATGACCAAACGCGACGCTAAATTAAAGGTCATCAATCTTAGCAGAATGCCTATTCATCTCGCAAAGAATACGGTTATTGGCCGATGTGAAGCCGTGGACAGCTTGAGGAAGGTCCAAGAAAACTCAGACAAACCTGGATCAACGGATCACATGACATCTTTGCTGGAGGCGACAAGGAGGAATTTGAGCACTGAAGAATACACTCGGGCAGCAAAGTTGTTGATGGACTATAAAGACATCTTTATCAGAGGAGATAGCGACCTTGGAAGAACAAATCTTGTCACTCACCCAATAGATACTGGTACTACTCCACCGATCAAGCAAAGACCAAGACGAGTACCATTGGCAAAGGAAAACGAAGTTCCGGAAATGATTAAGGACATGGCGCGCAGCAAGGTGATCGAGCCGTCAACTAGCCCTTGGTGTTCACCTGTGGTACTCGTGAAAAAGAAGGATGGCAGTACTAGATTCTGTGTCGACTACAGGATGCTTAACAACGTTACCAAGAAGGACAGCTACCCTCTGCCTCGGATTGACGACACATTGGATATGCTTGGTGGAATGAAGTGGTTTTCGACGGTCGACCTGAAGAGTGTTTACTGGCAGGTCGAAGTACGGCCAGAAGACAAGGAGAAGACTGCCTTTACCACCGGAACCGGAAATGGCTTGTGGCAGTTTCGCGTAATGCCTTTTGGGCTATGTAACGCTCCTGCCACTTTTGAGCGTCTCATGGAGCGAGTGTTGGTCGGACTTTTGGGGGACGCTTGTCTGGTATACCTCGATGACGTCATAGTCATGGGACGAAACTTCGTGGAACACATGCGAAATCTGGAGAAGGTATTCAGACGATTCCGTGAGTCCAACCTCAAGCTCAATCCAAAGAAATGTGACTTCTTCAAGAAGGAAGTATCATTCTTGGGACACATCATATCGGACGAGGGTGTTCGAACTGATCCAGATAAGATAAAAGCGGTTCAAGAATGGCCGACGCCAAAGAACAAGACCGATGTAAGAGCGTTCTTGGGACTATGCGCCTATTACCGCCGGTTTGTGAAGAACTTCTCAGAGATAGCCAAGCCGTTACATCGTCTCACGGAGGACAAGAGAATCTTCAGTTGGGATTCCGATTGCGAAGATGCGTTTGTTCGCTTAAAGGAACGTCTGTGCTCGGCTCCGATTCTTGGCTACCCCAGAAGAGAAGGGAGATTCACAGTAGACACGGACGCTAGCAATACTGGCATCGGAGGGGTGTTATCGCAAGAACAGGACGGCCAGCAGGTGGTCATTGCGTACTTTAGCAAGACCCTTTCGAAACCGGAAAGGAATTATTGTGTGACTCGGCGAGAATTACTGGCTGTGGTGAAGACCCTTCAGCACTTCAACAAGTATTTGCTGGGACGCGAGTTCACAATAAGGACGGACCACGCCGCTCTGAGATGGCTTCTGCAATTCAAGAACCCGGAAGGCCAGGTTGCAAGGTGGATCGAACAGCTTCAAGAGTTCAACTTCGTAATAGAGCATCGTAACGGAAGAGCTCATTCGAATGCCGACGCCCTGTCACGACGCCCATGCTCCGAAGAATGTCGACATTGCATCAAGCATGAGGCCAAAGAAGAGGTCAGGGTGATAAGGATGCAGGACCTAGACGAGTCTTGGGGAAGGGAGCAAATCAGCCAAGCTCAGAAGGAAGACAAAGACCTCAGCCCGATCATGGAGTGGAAAGCCAAAGGACAGAGGCCACTGTGGAGTGATGTGTCAGCCTCAAGCACAACTACTAAGGCATACTGGGCTCAGTGGGACAGCCTTGTATTAGAGAATGGCGTGCTTTACCGGAGCTGGGAATCACTCAACGGAAAGGAAAGAACCCTGCAAATGGTTATCCCCAGGAGTAAAGTGGCTGATTTGCTGAAGCTCGTACACGACGGCACTTCCGGCGGGCACCTCGGCATCAAGAAAACCCTCGTTAAGATACGAGAACGCTTTTATTGGGTGCGGTGTCGAGAGGACGTCGAAGATTGGTGCAGGAAGTGTACAGTGTGCGCTTCAGTGAAAGGGCCCCGCACTAGATACAAAGGGAAACTACAGCTGTACAACGTCGGAGCCCCTTGGGAGAGAATCGCCATAGACGTTGCTGGGCCATTCCCTCAGACGGAAGACGGGAATAGATTCATCATAGTGGTTCAAGACTACTTCAGTAAATGGCCGGAAGCGTTTGCAACTCCGAACCAAGAGGCGAAGACCGTGGCCAAGAAACTTGTCCAGGAGGTAGTATGCCGCTTTGGTGTACCATTGGAGTTACACAGCGACCAAGGCAGGAACTTCGAGTCGACGTTATTCCAGGAGATGTGTGAACTTTTGGGAATAAATAAGACACGTACCACACCGGCGCATCCTCAATCTGACGGCATGGTGGAGAGATTCAACCAAACGTTGGAAAATCACTTGGCCAAGGTCGTCGAGGAACATCAGCGAGACTGGGATCGGTACATTCCTCTGTTCCTGATGTCGTATCGGTCTGCCATACACGAGTCTACGGGATTTACACCGGCTAAAGTTAACTTCGGAAGAGAAATGCGTCTGCCGATGGATTTGCTTACCGGAACACCGCCAGCTGCCGCGAAACCAACCGTTGAATACATCGCGGACTTACGGGAACAATTGGACGAGACACATGATCTTGTAAGGGAGCAATGTTTGAAGACCAGCGAAAAGATGAAAACCCGGTACGATCGCGATGCTCGGAAACATGGTTTCAAGGAGGGAGATTCTGTATGGTTGCACAATCCACTGCGGAGGAAAGGGAAGTCTCCGAAGCTACAAGCACGATGGGAAGGCCCTTACACAGTTGTCACGAAGATTAACGACGTGACCTACCGGATCAGACAGGGGGACAGAAGAAAGCCGAAGATCGTGCACGTGGACAGATTGGCACCATTTCATGGATCGAATAATGCTCGGGACGAGCATGACTAAGAGGGGGGCAATGTGACAGCCCTGGCGTATCACCTCGCAAAACAATAAACAATAGGGGCCATAAACATGTCGAGTCAACAATAGAACAATAGCGCGCTTGCCCGTACGCACGACGCTTCGACCATTACGGCAATAGTCATACGGGCGAAACTCGGTTGCAAGGAACGTTCTCGAATTTTATACGAATCGGGTCCGTCCGGAATTAGCGAGAAAGTTCTGGATTGGCGTGAATGGTGCGTGAGTGGTATAAAAAGGGGCGATCGATCAAGTGCGGACATTCTAGTTTCGGAAGCGAAACCAGGAAGATACCAGCGATACCTACGAGCGATACCAGTGCGAAGTGAAGTGAGTTCTACGAGTGATACAGTGTTCGACGAGTGTGTTTACGAGTACCTACGTGCATAGTGTTGTGGTGTGTACTGTGTACAGTGTGTAATTGTGTATCAACGATTACAATAAAGTCTTTGTGGTACATTTTGGCATTTTCTCGAACCCCATACTCCTGACACGTAACAATAATTACAATAGGATACATGGACGACAGACAAGAACAGTACTTAAATAAAAAAAATAAAAGGCCTTTTTTTGTTACTTATAATACTTACTAAAAAAAAACAAATTATTTGACCATCACGCTATAACAATTAGTTTTTAACAAGGACAGTTTAAAATTCATCATCAAAATTTCGACCTCAACTGAAAGAGAGTCATAGTGACTTATGCGTTTATATTGTCGAAACAGCCTAATTAATTATAAATTAGGCCCATTTAACCGACAAATCAATGAAAGAGGACACCAAACTTTCCCAAATATTTTAACCACTGTGTCGGGTATGCTTAGAATTTAAACCTTTTGAACTATAAAACTGAATATAAACGATCCCAGTAAAAACAATTTGAGAGGCCTATTGTCTTAAAACTTGGAGCGAAATCGCTTATCTCATAATTTATCAAAGTTGTCATCTATGAAATGAAACAATATAAAAAATTAATCCGTGAAGCCTGAAATAAAATTCTGCACCATAGCTTATTTTTTGTGACTGATTATAGGCAATAACTTGTTCAAAAGATCGTAAAAACTGAAAAATACTTTTATTTGTAACTTTCATGAAACATTAACCGAGTCACCTATTTTTCATTATTTTACTTATTTAGTTATTTGTCAGATATTTTTTCTAATTCATCCCAGAAACATGGGATAATATTTACCATATACGACCGGGACAGGCAATATATTTTTATTCGAGAAATGCGTAGGTAAGGGTTATTCAGAGGTCAGTTCGTCCGAACTTCGTCCGTGTGACGGCTCCTATAACAACCTCGTTTTTGCCTCGGATATAATAGGACGTGCCTTAAATTGTGAATTTCAATGACGAATAAAATTTTCCAGACAAGCAACTAAGTGCCTAGTCAACTTGGCGTAATTGTTTTAAATAAATTATGTTCCGTCGTGTTCCCAACCGACGTTTATGTTCGCGACCTCCTATTTTCGAGGGTGCTGCGACTTTAGACAATAACTTAATTGGAGGAAAAATTGTGTTAACTACCTACCTACAATTCACGTGAAGTGACGCTTGGAAATTGAACAAAGCGGTTACCGGCTGTTTTAGTTTACAATAAAATTGTATGAAATACCTAGTCTTTTACAATTGCAACATGCCCTTTTATAGTAGATATACATACTAATAATACAATTGCATTCCAAGTTCACATAAATTAATAGAAGGATATTCAAAGGATTGTTGAGACTTGAGTCGTCATCATATCTATGACGACGCGTATGACGTAATACGGCTATATTTCTGGTAATCTTGAGGTAATTTGACATAATTTTCCTTAATGTAACAAACAAGACTGACGGATTAACGATTAAAGTAGAAGTAAAATTATTATAACCTAGGTATTGATTTACATACAAATAAAAATGTCACTCAGAATTCAAACAAGGCTTTGGGATAGAAGTACTGTACGAGTTATTAAACATTCAAAGTATCCTTTGACCTGACGTCTACAAAAGGTAAAAGGAATTATTCTTGGGCCAAACAATTTTGCGATTTACCCGCACTAATGAATTCTTTTGCTCACAACATATTTTTTGCCACCGTAATATTTGTTTTTGATATAACATTTTACTTTTTTTGCTCGTCAAATTTCTTTTATAGCTTGACCAACCGAAAGTAGGTTCATTTTCTTTCAGTAACGAGGTAGTAAGTACGAGTATTTGGTAAAATTTTTACCAGCCGCTCATTCGTGCAACATTTCAAATGTAATATGACATTAATAAATCAACTTTATATAACACAATAGACCTCTTAAGGTTCTAGACTAGACTCTAAAGTATAGAACATATTAATTACAAAACCGGGAACAATATATGAACATAGTCTTTTTATGATAAACTCAAAATTCGGTAGCCCTTTAGAAGATTCTAGATCTCCATCTCCTATTAACTCTACATGAAAATAGCGTAGTAAAAACTTTAACAAACATTACCTTGTTTCAGCGCTCTATCCACTTGAAGCTATTTCGCCTAACTGCAAATCACTTTTGACAAAAACTTCAATATCCCAAAGAGATTCAAAGTTATGAATAAAAGTACGAGTAGATCGTGCACCTGCGTTGCTTTAAATTTTATCAGTTTTCTTGAAATTATCTTGGAAAATATTATAACAAAATGTTTTTCTGGATATTTGTATGATAACTAAACGCTTATTACTATAGAGCAAAAGATTTAGAATCGGCTATAGAGACTGCTCAAGATTAGTATATGATAATCTATATGGCAAGATATTACTATTTTATTGGGTTATATTATGCCAGATTGCTATTCTGAGTCATTATATTCCTACCGTTTCTTGTTTCGATAGCAAGAATTTTTATCCAAAGGTTGTCTGGTAGAGATTGCTGTGATAAGTTGGGATAAATCCGCTTTTTGTGTAACAATGTGTCTCATTTTATTATTGTCTTTCTTTGTTTCTCTGTTTGAGAACAATAAAAAGGATTTATACTTATTGTATTTATATTGTGTTGAATTGTAAGTACTGTCATCCTTTCATTCTATCACCTTTGAATATAAGACAAAGGCTATTATTGTTTTTCATGACAAATTGTCTTCAGAACACGTCTGAAGTCTTTGTGCCTAATAAAGTGAGAAATATTTTTTACGGATGACCAAATTATTCGTCAAAAACAGCAATACAATTTTGACAGATTTGGAACGACACTTTTAGCAATAAATAACTATTACTAACATTCCCTGTCCCATGACTATTGTGATCGAACCCAGAACAGGACTCAAATAGGGAGCAATATATGGGTCAGTTAACAAATAATGGCATTAAGAAGAAGAGTGTTGGTTAATTAATTTATGAGGTGTGTATGAAGATGTTCTTTTAGTCAATTACAATTATCATTGGTGTAGCAGAAGTTTGGTGCAGCATGTTTGTCTATCAATATTTATAAAACTTATCCGTTTCTGAGTGACACAGTGATTGAGACTATTTAAAACCGAACATCTTGAACGCAAGAGACCGAAATTTGACTGATTTGAAAGTTTCTTGAGTATGAGTAGTATATGGGAGCGACAAGAGAGGATTTTTATACATTAAGGAGACAAAAGGGGATACACCGAAACCGTTTATTTCTTCGATCTATAAAAAACATTAATAATATATCTTTGAACACATTGTTCGCATCAATTCTATGAAATAGCTTCAGAAGTTGCTGCAAACATGTCGGCACTGTCTAAAACAAGACCGCCGTACCTAAACAACTTAAACGCTGAAAGATACTTTCCGCTGTAATCTAAACACTGGTGTTTATTTTATAAACATGTTTTGGGATGTTGTGTTTCGTATATTTTTATAAAAATATGTTTACTTTAACCGTTTTATTCATAATGGAATGTATACGTGTGAATTATTGAACAGATAACAATCCATACCAACAGTTCCGTAGATAAGTACCCAAATCGTGAATAATATTTTTTTTCGCATAAAGCGTCGCCTCGTGTGCAGAACTTGGTAAATATAAAGGGTGTCGACTCACGAGCGACGCATGAACAAGATGAACAAGATTCTAGCTAGGTGCTTGCAAATTGCGTTGTGTGAAAACGGCCTAAATAACAGAAAGTAAGACTAGGTTTCAAGAGTTCATTTCCATTCCTATAGCTCAACTGTAGTTTTAGAATTTAATTTCAGGTGAGTGTGCAAAAAGACGCTTAAAATGCAAATACAACTTTGGTGCAGTTAATACGGTTCAACTCTCTTTTAAAACAAAAGAATTCCCGTGTTTCAGACCAGCTGTAGATGCACAACTATTTGTAAAATATACATTGTGTTGGCTATCATACACAAATAAGTTTTTTATTTTATTTAAGAATTTATCTGGCATATAAATGTTTTTCCAGTCCTCGAACCCAGGACACCATTACGCAGTGATTTAACGACGTTTGTTTCAATTCTAAAAACAAACTTAACAATAATAAATGATAAAATTATATTAATACTAGTAAACCCGCCCTCCCTTCGCTTCGGGGAACCAGCCCCTTCAATAATCTTTATAAATTTTAACAAATTATGTTATTCCGATGTCTAAGCTATATTACTGCAAAGTTTCATGAAAATCCGTTCAGTAGTTTTTGCGTGAAAGAGCAACAAACACACACACACTCACACACATCCTTATAAACTTTCGCATTTATAATATTATGATGTAACATTAACTAAGGGTGATTATATCTTGTAAATAGCTGAAAAACAAGTAGACGAATCGATCGGTGTCTAATTGGTCAGAGTCACTCATGGACATCAGAACCACTAGACACATTGTAATTGGTCTTCTGTATCATTGAGGCCTGGAGCATATTTCACCACGCTGCTCCAGTACGGATTTTGTTAAGTGGTTACAGGTCTACCCAACTATCGAATGATGTCACCCAAAGGCAATCGACGTGGCTTGAATACTACTATATCAAAACAACCGGGACCAACGGCTTTACGTGACCTCCGAAACTTGGAAGCGCTCAAAAAAATTTGTCACTAGCGGTCATCTATCCAACTACTGACCGTTTCCGCTGTTTCTTAACTTTGTCAATCATTTAGGATCAACGCAAGCAACCTGCATATGGGCGCTTCTCACAGTAACACTAAGGCATCAAATTCATTGTCAGCCAATATAAATAATGAAAAAGTTTTATATAAAACAATGTTATAAGTACCCTGTTGATGAACTACAGTAATTAATCACTATCTGGACTAAATGGATCACCTCGAGAAACTGTAATTTATTTTACTCCAGGTAATTGCATAAGTTCCAACATTCGTCTAAGTAGAAGTAGGAGTTTCTTGGCTATTTACTGAATAACTCGGTCCGGTCCTAGAGACTTGAGTTGTAATGTCAAGTCTAGAATGTCATTGTGATACATCGCTTTGTCTGTACAAATAATAGAAATGATAGTTTCGCGAGTTGTGAGTTGTGACATCGCTTTTACCCGCAAAAATATTGTTTGGAGGACTAAGATAAGTTGCATTAGATATTTCTAATACTTTAAGACTTTTATATACTTTTTTGTGTCTGTGTTAAATATAGATACAGTCTTAACACATTCGCTTTTTATTAAATATATATCCACGAATGGGAAGCATAACTTTTTTAAAATTAAAATTTTCATTGAATATTAATAAATAATCTACCTCTACTTATAATTATGAACGAAATTTTTTCCTATCGGAGTGAAAAATCTTAAAAATCTTTAAATCTTGATTAAGTATGAAAAAACTATCCATCATAATATGTCGCTCAAATTGGGGGCTCATTAAGTGTGTAATCACAAAACTGTTTACTGTCACCCAGCATAAAAATCTTTTAGTACTGAATGATTCATGAGTGTTTGAATTCATTTTACGTCTATTATGCGGCTTATTTTGTCGGATACGCCCGGCTAGTTTCGAACCGATTCCGAGGTTCGTCATCAGGAGCCGGTTTTATTTTGTTAAAAGATAATAGTACATTACGATACGGTGCGTAAAGTTGCCCATTTTTGAACGGCGTGAAGTTAGCGCACGAGCGAAGCGAGTGCGATATACGCCGTTCAAAAATGCAACATTACGAACGAGTATCGTATAATATTTTATAGCACGAGTGACATAAACCCGCATAATTGTAGTTACAATAGATAATAGTTATGTCATGATTTTCTAATTTAATTTATAAATTTTGATAAAAGTATCTGATTTTGTATGAAAGGAGGTATTGACATATGAGTAACTGGCAGGTTAGCAAGAAAAGAAGAAAAAGATGACATTGGGTAATGGCATGAATGTAAATTATTATAGCGATTGTAATGTTGGGAACACAGGTTGGGAAATAATAAATGTGTAATATGATTAAAGTATAAACAGGTTATTTTCATTATAGTTATGATTTAATACTTTAATTTCATATAGATAACATATCTTTTTAAGTTGTTACAGAGTTAAAACACTTTTTAAGTTGCGATGATGTAATTTTTGTTTTATGGTGCAAAAGAGAATTATAAAGTGTAACATGAAGAGTCAGATAAAAAAATACGAAAGGAATCACGAATTTCTTAATATTTAAATTTAAAGTTTTCTACAAGTTCACACAAAATTAGCAGTAAGCGCTAAGTTGGCAACACAGCAATCAGGTGTCAGTGACGTTTCGCTAGTGTCAGATATGGCGACTGCGATTTGTCTCTCAGAACAATTACAATTTAACAAAACTGGACAATAAGAATTTTGCAGATATATGTTGTCGACTCAAAATCTTTGTTTTTTTTATGTTTTATTATTCAGGCAAGAACTGCACGAAATTATGAATATAGATTCATTTTTGCACGGTGTGAAGTTAGCGTCATATGCAATGAAAAAATGGGGTATTTAAGTCACAGCTAAGTGTGGCGTAAATGCGGGTTTAAGTCACGCTGTGCTATAAACTATTTAATTTTTATAGTTTTACTAGCCTAACTTAAAACTAAGTACTATTATTTCCAGAAAGTAACGCAATTCTTCTAACTATAACGTCATTGAAGCTAAATTGTGTTTAAAACTACAACGAGCATTGGGTCTACAAATAAATCAACTAATTAAGTATTCCAGGCGTGGTCTGTGCAGAATGGCTCAGTGTAGGTCGGCTAATTAGCTAATGGTTTCGTCGGAGTGCTTTATAGATATTGATTCCACCTTTTATAGTGTTTATGGTACGACTAACCATGGCTATTTGTTGCCAGACATTTTTGATACCAACAACTTAAACTTAAAGGCTCGTTTTTATAATGGTCAGTAAAGGAGATGTTTCAAATCCGGCCCACAATATGTACAGTACCTCGAAAAATCGAGAAAAATCCATGGAATTCGAGAAAAATAAAGATAAACTGCTTAAATGCATACTTTTCTGGTACAAAAATTGTATTTATCATTCACTTTTATCACGTTTCAACATGGCGTCTTGCCAATTTGTCATTGATCATAGATCACAAACAGTCTACTGTCACCTCAACATGACAGAAATGTAGGCACATATGTCAAACTTCAATCAAATCAACCAACGTGACATGTGATGACAGCTTACCGCCATGACGGATTTTAGTTTTTGTGTTGCAATTTTACGTGCACATTTTTGTGTTGTACCACCAAACTAAAGCAATTTAAAGGAATTGGATGATTGAAAACTGTTTTAATTGTGTTTCTCCATTTTTGAGTATGGTGTATAAAGTCGTGGCCGGGGGCTCCATACATTTTGAAACATCTCAGTTTGTATCATTGACGTCATTGTACCTACTAACCGTTGAGGTGTTCTCTTGGCCAATCCTTATTGAAATATCCGGTTATAAAATTGCATTGTGTTTGGAACTAAAGCAACATACAAAATTTCAATTCCTTAGAGTAAGATTTGACCCGAATATACCTAGAGATTGATAAATAGGTAGGTAGGTACATACGAATATTGCCAGTTATAAATTGTTATGTTAGATTTATAGTTTCAACTTACCTACCTTATCAATTAATACCAGAAAATCAATATGTAATTAAATCTAAGTATCTTAAGTCACGTGGCATCAAACAGTAATATCGTCACTTGCTCATAAAGTCGTAATTTCACATAAATGTCAAAGTTATCGGATTACACGTAACATAAGGGCACATTTGTAATGTTAACACGTGACACGTGGTGTTTTGTGGAGAAATTAGAAATGGATTAAATATTTGACATTTAAAATAATGCGAATGTATCAGATATGTGGAGTAATGTGGACTAGCTTCAGCCTGTGGCTCCGCACGCAGGTTCAGTTTAGTCCATTTTTTTATCCCCGAGGGGGGACTTTCCAAAAATCCCCTATAGTGCTCCCCTATACTCCCCAAAGATCAAGCTCATGCACTGCAAATTTCAGCGTTTTGTGAAACTACTGAAAGTTCAGCTGTGCGTTGTCTGTCAGTCAGTAATTCAGTAGCGGATTAATTGATACTATATTTGGATATTAATACTGGCTTTCGTACAAGTATTCTTTATTATGAGCAGAGATAGTCAAGTGGATAGAAAGTGCGCTCAACGCCAGTCTTCAAAAAATATGTGAGTATTAAAAGTTAAAATATATTTTTGTCATTTGCTTCGGTATGGGATTTCTCCATAATATTCTTAAAGTGGTGTGTCGTAAATACACACTTCGTCAGCGTGGGTGAACAATGCCTGTATTGTACCTCTCATTTTGTGTGAGGAGACCCGTGCATGACAGTTCGACAGTTAGGGTGCGGTTCCACTGAGGCGGAGCGGAGCGCAGCTGTGCGCGATTCACCAATCACATGGCTTGAAATCAACACGAGGCACAATGAGATATGGATTTCAAGCCATGTGATTAGTGGAACGCGCACAGCTGCGCTCCGCTCCGCCTCAGTGGAACCTCACCCTTAAGTTGTGATGACATTGATGCCCTATTTCAGTGCATTACTGCCTTTGATTATATAGACCGTGTATATAATCAAAGATTACTGCAGTGGCTATTAGAAACTAGCTGTACGGTGTGGCCTGCTAGAAATACCTTCATCTAATAATTTTACCCCCTTAGCGTAGAGTATGACAAAAGTTTCTAACTTTAAAGTACCTCCCTGCCAAAGGACACTGTCCACTTTGTATGGGCATCTGGCCTCTAATGAACATTTGTTTTTACCTTAACTTTGATATTAGTCTAATAGCTAATTCCAGCAGAAAACAGAATATAATGATCATTTTGTATCCAGGTGTTTATTGTGCGTTAAATAAATATTTTTATATACAGAGGTTTAATGAAAAAACAAATACTTACTGATTTTGAATTTTACGAATTTAATCATAAATATATGTTAATAATACATTACGCTTTTATATTATGTATTGATTACATCCACGACCAGTGCTCTCTATCTACCTAATTAGTATAAATAAAGCTAGCGGCCATAACATTATATTAGCAGTATATTAGCATTATATTAGCAGTTCACGCACCAGGCCATGGAGGCAGCTATGGTTGGTATTTTATTACGCGACCCGAATAGAAATGAAATCCGTAGGCACACAGGGATTATCGACATAGCTCGCATGGCTAGACTAGCAATGGAGTAGCCAGATAGTTTTAAGGTCCGATAACTTAGTGGAGAAAGGTTCTTTATAATGCCCGATGCCGACATCTACACACAATACATTCAATCATTGTTTACTTAGTTGAGAAAAAATGTACAATAAGTTTTTCTTCTCAAATATCTTTCAATTCTATTATTCTTACTTCTCTACTATTCTCTACTAATATTAGTTTGGGGGTACTTTAGTACATAGTATCTCAATGGTTAGGGGCGACACGATACCTAGTTATAAATTGTCAAAAACAATTCCAAATTTTAATCTAATCTATTTTGCGCCCAACCTACACAATAAAAATTGTTATAACATATCAATATCAATTACAAAATCCAATCTATTTTGTGTCCAACCCACAAAGCAATAGTAGGTACGAGTATTATAGTTATGTTGTAAATATCATTTCCAAATGATTTTATCATGTGAACGGGACATGACAATTGTCATCGCTTGTCAGTCTCGTATTGGCTGATGTCGAAAGAATTCCAACATGATGTGATAAACGTCGCGAACGTTATATTGGCTTACCGAAACATCAAAGACAAAGCACGAATGTAGAATTTTTATTTGTATTCAGCCTGAGAACCTATTCTTTGGACAAATTTAATACCGACAAAGGTATGTCAGCTTATAAATTGTATTTCCCATGACTTTTGTGACACATAAATTGCTATTAAGGCCGAGGCCGCACTACGGCTTAACCGCTGCGGTTTCTAACCGCGTAAATTTTGTAACTCAAGGAAAGCAATACAAGCGGCCGCACTTGCGGTTTCTGATAATGTATGCGAATTGCGCGGTTTCGCGGTTACCGCCGCGGGAAAAAACCGTGGTGCGGCCTCGCGCTTAGAAGAGTTTTCTTTCTGTCCTCGTCTTTCATTTTTTGTCAATAACGCATGTGTGATGCATTTGGCGTTACTGATATCCTTGGGCAAGGATAGCCAATTACCATCAAATGGTTAAAGCATTTAAATGTCACTTGCTGCAAACGGTGAAGGAAATCATCGTGAGGAAACCTGCATGTCGGAGGGTTCGCAAAAAAAACTCAAAGGTGTGTGAAGTCCGCCAATCCTCACTTGGCCAGCGTGGTGGACTATGGCGTTTACCTTCTCATTCTGACAAGAGACCCGTGCTCAATAGTGGGTCATAATGGTTTGCGTCGATGATGATGAAAGGGTTAAAATCAAACTGCATTGTTCACTCCAGGCCTTGAGTATTGACGCGCGCGATGTATCAAAGCGCTAAGGATGTAGCCACTTGAGGTACAGCGAACTGTGCGGGCGATCGGTGGATAATACGGACCTTTCATGTTTCTTAATGGATCCGTAACGATACTCAGTATAAACATAGGTACTTCCACGTTAGTATCAAATATGAAGCAAAAAGTATGTACCGACTCTCTTTTAAGTTCAGGTTGATCTTGAATAAAAACAACATAACGTAATAAAACTTATACTAAACTGTGAAACGAACGTATTACATCGATGTGCCCATAGATATCACATGGATTATCAGATGATATGAAGATCAATATCACTCTGGTATTACAAAATTACTTGGTGCGCCAAAGTGACCAATAGAAGACATCGTAAGTAAGTCTTGGTAAGTGTATAATGTAGTGCATCTAAGTCAGTAATTTGAGTTCAGCTACGACGGGCAGAGTTCCTTACAATGTTATAGGCGATTACAACCGAGACTGATAGTTACCTAAATATTGCTTGCTAAGTGCGGGATCCCAAGGCTTATTTTCAACAAGGATGTGTTGGATATATGTATTTACTTTTGCTTCTTGGATGTTAGTCAATACTTATTTGTATATGAAATCTAAATGCGGGATAAGAGTATTTATACAACAGCTGTCAGCAATTATTATTTAACATTTACATGGTAGTGTTTGCGAAACTCCTGTTTATTCGTAACTAGATGATCCGGTAGACGTCTTGTCACATATTATTTATGTCTCAAGCTCTTAGCGGTGATTCAAGATGAATCATACACCAATTTTTAGTTAGACCTTCAGCAATACAACTGCGAAAACCTCATAGAATTTTGTCCAGTTTTTGCGTGATGGACTGCGTGGATGGATTGCGTGAATATCCCTACAGACAGACAAAGCATAACAAAAATTGGTTTCTGTTGCACTTATGGAGACCGCTCATACATTTTTTTCAAATACCTCCTACGTACCTACATACAGACATAAACTAGAAACATGTTGTACAGTAAGTTCCAACAGCTTCCAATATAGGGGAACGGTAGGAAAATATTTATTATAAGAAATATTTTGCTCCCGCAGTTTTTCGTTGGAAGTGTTTCAGCGAAGGTATCAGGTTTCAAATAAGTACATCTTAAACACGCACCGTTGTCGTTTGCGGTAGATTGCGGCCATTATCGACTCGTATAACAAAGATTTGATCATTAGCTTTTTGTGAAGCATTGGACTCGGGTAATGGAGTATGAAAGACATGAAGAAAACACATTTATTTAAGGAGTACTTAGCCAAATGGTTTTTCTTGATATTTTTTATCCTGTCATGACGTTGTCATACGTTAAAATAAATATTCAATCTTCCCTGATGTTTTTGAAGAGGTTTTCATCTTTTGTTTGGTGGGTAATTACCCGTAAAGATTAAAATTATAATTCATATGAATGGCCTTTGGGTAACATTGGAACAATGTGGTGAAGAATAATCTAGGCGTCCTCAGTGATGAGGATGAACCGTCTCTCTCTTTGTGCGCTCTGTTTATAGTACGCCAGTAATGAGTTGAATCCATTAATAATACAAAACGAACGGTATGTTTATAATCAGATTTTGCAATAGCAT
Organism: Hesperia comma; assembly: GCA_905404135.1. Taxonomy (NCBI): domain Eukaryota; kingdom Metazoa; phylum Arthropoda; class Insecta; order Lepidoptera; family Hesperiidae; genus Hesperia; species Hesperia comma. Next base: position 2,730,226 of record FR990021.1, on the reverse strand, counting down.
ATTAAAATATTTTGCTTTATGCGTTAAGTTCAAAACATTATTTATGAACCAATTGTAATGCCACGTCAGTTCACAAATGGCTGAACTTCACGACTATTCGCCACTTTATCATGACCCAGTGAATCTATAAAGGAGAAGTTATCAGTGAAGGTCTATTATATCAGCCAAATGGGCAATTCGGGAGGTTATATTTCACTCCGACAATAATTTGCGGCAACATTTATATTTCATGCTTCTACACTATTTCTTTCGACCAATTTTCTTCTGGTCTCGCGTGTTGTCACGTTTGTTATTCAATAGACCAGATAAGAGCAAATAAAATAACGTGGCGCCTATAGAAAAAATTGTTTTCAACTGTAATGAGTAAATTAAGAGTTAAATCTTTGTGTTCAGTATTGTATTCAGTAGGTTTGTCGAAGAGAAGTAAGATGAGTTATTTGTTGGAACCACCAAATTACCCGAAATTATAGAAGTACCTTAAAAAGAAAAAGGACAGGCTAAAATGTCTGTAAGCGACGAAAATAGTACTAAGCTAGAGTTACCTAAGCTCAGTAGGCAGCATATTTTCGCTAATGAGATTTTTTTTTATACATAAATAAAATTGAAGGGTCTGCGTGTGATTTCAAAATAAATGTGTTTTTTTTTCAAATAAATACGTATAGTGCATAGTTATTTACACAATTCTAAAACACAACCAAACGTTTTTGAAATTTTAGTCTATTTTCTGTTTCTCCAGGCTAATGTGTGGCTGAACCGATTTTTTGAGACTTTCGCTGGACGGTTGTTGAGCAACATTTAGGCTTCTTTTATTCCGGAATTCCCGCGAGATCGGGATTCTCTTTCGAAGAACTTCAACTTTTATTTAAGTCTATACTAAATAGAATTAAATAAAATTGAAGGGTCTGAAGTGCATCATAGTTATTTACACAACCGTTAAAAACCGTTACATATCGTTACAAGGCGATGCAAAATTTCACATACTTACCTCTTGACTTACCTCTTTTCTTTGGTGCCATAGCTAATAATAATTCTTATTTCTCGATAAGTGAATGTGTTATTTTTTGAAAAATAAATTCATAAACCATTAGTAAGTAACTTTTTATAAAAAATTACAGACTTAAAAATACTACCTAATACGAGACGAAAAGCACTAGATTTCGATTAAAAATGAATTATAAAAATCTCTTAGCCCCACAAAGATCATAATTACAATTAATCATGATTATAATCCTTTTTTAGGGTTCCGTACCCAAAGGGTAAAACGTTATGATTTTATTATTTCGTAAGTTGTCAACACACTCTTAGAGTCTTATTAGCTTTTAGTTAATTAAAGTTCTTAAAGTGTTACTTCTATTTCCTAAGTTGTTTTCCACTTGCTTTAATACAATAGGATTGAAGTTAAAGTTAATAGTAGTTTGAATAGTATTATGTATGCAACGAAATTTTTGGCAGGTGTCCGACCGCTGGTGAGCAGCGAGTGTGAACGAGTACTCGCCGGCGGTGTGAACAATCAGCGAGTACTCGCTGACATAATGCGTTTATTTTATTTACATCTTGTACGTGTCTTGAGCGATTAAATAGTCGAGATACACTGGCCGGCTCAGCCGCGGTGGGAAGTTTCACGTTTCAATTGGGAAGTCTGATTTACTTGAAAATTTGCACAAACGTCAAGATGATAATGCAGTATTGCTTTATGATAAGATTGACCTAACTTTATCTATTCTATTATCAGTTCCATACGAAAGATCTTACCAATCAATAGTATAATAACGTTATGATATCAAATATTGTAAAATCTCTTTGTTGAAAATTTCTATTCACAAGTTCCACGTGCATATTTTTCTAAATAGAATAGTGTAGAATTTTCCTAGTCGATTTTTATCCTGCGACAAAAGAATTCCTGCACGGCCATGCAAATATTTATGAAAAATGTATAAAGTCGTAAAAGGGAAATATTTTTAAGGCTTTCTTCATGTGTAAGGGGAATTAGACGTTAAGACGTAGTCAACCATCGTTAGATAATTTTTCTATTTTTTATGGAATTAAGGTAACAAACGAGGAGGCTAGCACCTTCCGCTGCCGCCCATAACAAATTTAATGTGACCGATTTAGAACAAGACTCAAGAAGAACAAGAAGAAATAGGGACATGGGATGGTTAGTCCAGTTAGCAGTATGTGTTTCAATATTATTGGTTAATTTGTTACTTTAGTTATTGTTAGTAATACTCCAGTTAGTAATAGGTATTGTTAGTTATAGTATCGTTCTAATGCGGTCCCAGATGCGATGCCATGCTTGAGTACTGAGAAACTCACCTCTAAAAGAGTGTGACCGTTTTTATTATGGCGATAGTAATGGTACTGCGTACCTTGGTGGGCGGTGGTACTTTCCCGGGTGAACTCTAGGCCCTTACCACCTATTAACGATTCGTAAAATGAATAAATAACGGTACACACTCATAGCCCGCACAGAATTTAATTATCACTTGCTTCGGTGAAGCAAGCCACAGGTAACGTGCGTTTCTGAGAGGAAACAAGTGTCCATCAATGTAACATTTATAAAGTCCTACAACGATCTTTTGGCGCGTGGATGACTAGTAGGTGACGGAGACAGCGCCTTACAGGGAAGGCAAACTGTAAGGTGCTGTCTCTGTCACCCTTACGTCAGCCACGCGCCAAAAGATACTTGTACGACTATAAGTTGAGGAATGGCAAGCGCATTATTATCTAAAATTTTGCCTCCAGCGAATAATTACCCTGTCGAGCCAGGTTAATCTTTCAGCGCGGTTCAAGTAAATAAAGCCATTTGTGGTCGAGCGTGCAGTCGGATTTAAAGCTTAAAAGCTCATCAGGGCTTAATTAACCCCGAGGGAACTGTTTATTATAGCTTCGAGTACACCAGATGCCCTGGACATTTTGTTGACCTAATGGACTCTCCTCGTTATATTTATGATTGGGGTTGCAAGATTGATGTTGTTGGTACCGTTTTGGGGGCTTGCTATCTAACCCTAACAATAAACCCTCTGTCAACCCTGATCTATACTTGAATAAAATGGATGGACAACACTTTATAAATCTACTGTAAGGGTATGCAATGAGAGTGGATTTGAAAATCGCTTCATTTTCTCAACGGAAATAAGACGACCTAAAAGCGAAAATAGACATATTTATTCTATATTTCTGATGTCGTGGGAATCGGAAATACGTCGAAATGAAAAATATTACGATTTCTAATTATCTTACCAAAATGGTTTTATTCATTGAAGCGAGAATATAAATCCTCTTTATTCCCTATCCAGTAGGAATATCAAAAAATCCTGCCTAAGAGGCGTTTACGTCATGAAAGGATCGCATTGTCCAAATATCTCTAGCTTCAGTAGTTTAGGTTTTGCGATGCTGAGTTAGGGCAAGTCTTTTTATATGAAATGATAGATGAATTATCCCTTATTCGAACGAGCAGTTTACTCAATGAATTGCCGGTAATTTTTTCCCTCAAAATATGTTTTTAAGGCCAGTTAACCATGCTAAAGAGTGATAAATGAATAATTTGATCTATTATGTTTTTTCTAGTGAACGCTGTTTCGCTTCGCTTCCCTTCTTGAACCTTAAATATTAATCCCTACTTCAACCCTTTAGGGATTGATTTTGAAAAAATCCTTGTGTGCGTGTGACCCTTGCATTTATAGTATTAGTGTGGATGTAAATACCCGACAAATGAGCAGACGTGAACTATCAGAATAACTGAATGTTTGTCATTATGTTTCATAGATAGATACAAGCATTGCCGGTGCTTACTCGGCGAAAAATAAAGCAAAATTCTCTGTTAGATCTCCTAATCAGTGGTCCGGCTCGATAATGAATACATCTTTATTATTTCAGTTAATCGAGTTAACTTATTAGATGAAGCAATAAAAGGAAATGCTGTGAAGAAACGTCGTCTCAAATGTTTCATAATATTTGAAAAATTCGTCAACCTTTACTTAGCTGTGAGGTCTTTAGTCATATTATTCACAGAAGAAGGGTCATCCTACCCTTTACAGGAATATTTCATCTATTTATAAATGTTTACAATAATACTACTGGGTTCTGGCTATAGGCATATAAGATGTGCGCCCTCTGAATTCAGTGGCAATATTTCATGAAATAGTACACTTGTTTCTGTACGATCCGCAAAAAAGTATAGGGATATCAAATTCTGGTAGCGCACGTGTAACGGCAGCCAATTACCTTCAGACCTGACATTTTTTGTGCGCCCTCCAGCCAATAATATTATGGTGACATGCGTTGGTGGTTCAAATATCGCATGACTTAATTTCGACTATTTTACGTAGATTTTTCAATCGATAAATTCTGATTGGATGAGCAGAAGTAGGTATCCAATTAGTTGTTGTTAGTTGTAGTTAGCTGTTAGTTCATATTATACAATACATACCTATATTGTTATAAATTAAACTTCCAAACATAGTTATTAATTATACTTCTATACTTGCACTTGTATTGGGATATTTGGTCGTGAAGTTACTGCATATTGCATATTTATTTTTAACTGACTTTAAAGGGCGGAGGTTATATCTAAGTTTGTTCGTGAATTTGTTAAATCTGGTGTGTTTTAGTTGCCTTTAATCCATTACTGGCCCGTTATTGAGCATGGATCTCTCTTCATCATTGACGAGGACGTTTTACTTCACTGCTCCAGTGCGGATTTGTGGAAGGGTAAGTAGCCTACAAAAGGATCGAAAGTTTTCATGTCATCCGAAGGCATCCGACATGGCTTAACACTCACACTACAGTTTCGAACGTCAAAACCAAATATGTATTAAATATCTAGATGGAACATCGAATCCGCGAAAACGTGTCAAAAAGTTGTGGCCAACTGTTGGCCACAACTTTTATATCATTATGCACAGATTACGCACACATAGACAATAAATGAACGCGAAAAACATCGCCTGCACGCACACATGCTTGATAATGTTGCCTTGTTTTTTTTGTTTTCATTGTAGGGCGACGCTCAATCTAGATATTTAAAACATCATTGGTCAAAACATATTATAAAAAGCTCAACCACTCCCCGAGTGGGAAAATCTCCCTTTGCTAAGGTATTTTTATATTCTGTTACAAGTACTTGTTATTTTCTGAGAAGTTTATAAGATTTTGCAGTGGCCTCTAGTCCGGTTAAAATGTTAGGAAACCTGTGTAGCTCTTCTCTTAAAGTAATTGAATTTGATCTTGCTGATACAGACCATATTACGCGACGGTACGACGAATAAACAAAACAGTAAACAAAAAATATACGGGGGATCTATATCGCTTCTTCTTCGTGATAAATCACCAAAAGAATGAAGAAACATTTTATTTCACACCGGCTCAAGTTTTCATCTTCGGGAAAGGCTGCAGTATAATGTATTAAAATACATTGGGTCACGTTTTCCGCTCCAAATTAGAACGTAATTCGTTCTGTAATACGGCTTGTTCACGTTTTTTTTTTTTTTTTTTTTTTATGGAATTAAGATAGCAAACGAGCATGCAGTACCACCCTTCCCCTGCCGCCCATAACAACTGTGACCGACCTAGAACTAGACTCAAAGGGACTAGGATGGTTAGTCCAGTTAGTAGATGGTGTTAGAATATTAGTTGGTTAGTTTGTTAATAAGTGCGAGGACAGGGTATGTTAGTGACAATTAGTCCTGTTAGTTAATGTTAGTAATAGTCCAATTAGTTATTGTTAGTATGAGTCCTGTTCCAATTCGGTCACAGATGCGTTGCCACCCCTGAGGTCCGAGATGGTCGCCTCTAAAAAAGTGAAACCGGCTCCACAAACCTTCCTATCCGGAACACAATTGCTCTTAAAAACAATTATTATGACGGTAGGAATGGTACTGAGTACCTTGGCGGGCGGTGGTCCTACCCCGGGCGAACTCTAGGCTCTACCACCTATAAAGTACACATTTCAAAGCTCATGTCATGTGTTAAGCTCATGGTAGTATTTATACAGCAAATTATACTCATAAATAATAAACGCTAACACACTCATACCCCCGCAGTAGGTTACCTACTAGGTACCTGTGTCGCGGGTGGCATGGACTACACATACCTATAACACATTACAATTACACCCATGACCCGAATACAAATATTAATCTGTCAAATAAATATCTGCCCCGGCCGGGAATCGAACCCGGGATCCCTCGTGTCGCAGGCAGGGTCGCTACCAACTAGGCTACAGGGTCGTCAGACATGACGTCATGACGACATGTCAGACAGACTCATGTTTGTAATGTTTGAGTTATTAATTAAATGTATTATTCAATAACAATATTAGCTTTCTACAATCCTACTTGTTCATATAAAGTTTAGTCCCACATATAACTGCAGCATAATATCGTGCTGCACAAACCTGCAGCCACCTAGGCTGGGGTGATCATACCTTCGACTGTATTCAATCAAAGCCTTCAACAGTAGTGGACCGTCCTGAACATGTTTTTAGAAGTAGCGTCATGGATCGCAAAAAGAGTGTCACACTACTGTTATTATTAAATAAATATAAAAAATGAAGAAGATTTTGGGTTCATCTACTTATGACCATTGTGAATTCCGTTGACCATTAAATGAAGACTTTGTTATAATTTATTTGTATTTTTATGAGGTTAGTCACTTGTATTCCAAGGAACATGGAGTTCCTCGGTTAAGGATATGAAAAAATCCAGGCTAACATCCATTTATAAATTAATACATTAAACATATTAGACTTATCGCCATTACCATCGGGTGGGATGGTTGTCAAGCACTGACTTATTTTTTAATAAGTTCTTCTATTTATTCATTTCAGAACTTTGTTGTTCTCAAATGACGACAGTTAGCACAAAGAAAGGAATTTTTACAATTATCTCCCCCCTCCTACTACTTAGGGACACAATATAAAGGAATTCCACGCGGACGAACTTACAGGAGGAAATCTTTGTGTAATAACTCTTTACAAAAAGTAACCATCTTCAAGAATAGATATCACAAAAACTACTCGCAAGATGTCACTCAAACCCATATGGGACCACACGACAAGCATCAAAATCTGTTCATCCAGTCGAAAGTGCTATTACAAACATTAAAAAAATACACTCGAAATGAGAAACGAATTAGGTACTTTGTAAGAAACTTATACTCCCAATTACTTTCTTAATGTCAGTGTTATTAAAAACCTAAGCTTTGAGCTAAATAACCCTTAAGTACCCTTAAGTTTCAGACTTTGTGCGGAGGATAAATAATTAAGGCCTTTAACTACGTTATGAAGATAAAGGCTAAACAAACAAAAAGACGAGCCACTTGGTGGTCAACATCATCGCATGAGGATATCAGTAATATGAAGTCAGACTCTGAGAAGAAAGGCAAAGGATAGAACGATAAATTAACACACATAATCGATTTCAACATCGACAAGTAATAAAATGAGAACATCATCGTCTAAGTCAACGTCAATTAAATACGTATTATTAGGGATAACTCAAAAGGCACTTATCTGTCTTGTCATCTACGCTGTATTAATATAAATCTGTCTCACTTGACACGCAAACTACTTTGAATTGCGATTATTGTCAATATTTAATCTTAATTCATTTCTCACGATATAATAATAATAACGCTACACACTCGTAGCCCCACACTAAGATTCACTGTGTCGTGGGTGCCATGGACAACACACAAAACTAGGACACACACTGACACTGACAAAGGAAATTTAAACTCATCATTCAAGTTTCCGCTTCGCTGAGAATCGAAACCAGGACCTCCGGAACAGCGATTCCGCGAGTTAACCAATGCACCATCCGGGCCACCAATATAGTTTTGTTATCGTGTCATAACCGCGTAAAATGAACACGATTTTCGATATCAACGAGTTGAATTTCTTTGGAGAAATTTCCCCTAGCTTTTAACCAAAAGAGTTTTAGAGTGTTTCTGAAAAAAAGATGGAACGTTACTTGGGACTAATTAAAAACTATTTAGGTATATATTCCGTTTAATTAAGTTTGTTCAATGAAAATGAGATAGAAGATTACGTTGATTTTGCTGAAAGTTTATGATGTTCTTTGTCTTTTTTAGAGGCGACCATCTCAGACCTCAGGGGTAGCAACGCATCTGTGACCGAATTGGAACAAGATTCACACTAATCATTACTAACTGGACAATACTAATATTAACTAACAGGACTAACTATCACTAACAGTCCCTGTCCTCACACTTATTAACAAACTAACCAACTAACATTCTAACACCATCTACTAATTGGACTAACCACCCTAGTCCCTAAATTGGGTCTTGTTCTAAGTCGGTCGCAATTGCCATGGGCGGCAGCGGAAGAGTGGTGCTGCATGCTCGTTTGCTACCTTAATTCAATAAAAAAAAAAGTTAGTCAAAATCCGCACATTTTTTCATATCAAGAAGAAAAATAAAAATAAAGAAAGTCACGTTTTTTAAGAGACGGCTTATTAGATTTAAATTTAGCTTATAATAATGTATTGCACTAAGCTTGGGGTAACATTTAGTATTCATCTACAAATCACAAACATTCAATTTAAAGAATAGTTTTTTCAACGTGAGTTATTACCCACTATAAATAGTAAATATAGATAGGTTTACTGAAGCAAAGCGCGGGTAGGTACTAGTATTTAGGTAAAAATAATAATATATCGTTCACAAATATAATATCGTTAAAAATGTTTACACTTTACTGTTATGAAAAATGATTACGGTCAACTTTCATAAATTGTATTTTTAATCAAAACTTCCATCGTGGCGATATTAAAGAGAATGAATAAGCGGCTGGTGTACGAATGAAATGTTATTGCGTTCGAAAGCAAAATATGCTTACGAAGTTTTTGGGCTTTGATTGAAATCAATATCGTATTTGTTGTAAAATATCCTTCCAATAGTATAATACAATAAAGCTGAAGACATTTTTCATTTATTTATGACGCTCATTTGTGAAATTGCTAATCAAATATTTTTCTTTATTAGCTATATTTAGGCCGAGGCCGCACTACGGCTAAACCGCCGCGGTTTCTTACCGCGTAAATTTTGTAACTCAAGGAAAGCAATACTAGCGGTCGCACTTGCGGTTTCTGATAATGTATGTGAATTGCGCGGTTACGCGGTTACCGCCGCGGGAAAAAACCGTGGTGCGGCCTCGCGCTTATATTTATTTTTATAAGAATCAAATATTATTTGCGAACGGCTTGTCATATTCCTTTTTTTACTGGCCCACAACGCACCGGTGATTTTGATGTCATTGACATGTATAGGCGATCCTGACCACTTACTGTCCGTTGGCACGTTGTTATAGATGCGTTTGACATCAAAATGGGCCAATGAATGCGACTAGTGTATGTCAAACGTTAGCAACGTACCAAAGAATATCTCTGGTGGTGCTGAAATCAGGTCTCCTCACATGTGAACGTGGTCCTAGCTAACCTTTTTTATGGAATTAAGATAGCAAACGAGCATGCAGCACCACCCTTCCGCTGCCGCCCATAACAACTGTGACCGACCTAGAACTAGACTCAAAAGGACGAGAATGGTTAGTCCAGTTACTAGATGGTGTTAGAATATAAGTTGGTTTATTAATAAGTGTGAGGACAGGGACTATTAGTGATAATTAGTCCTGTTAGTTCATGTTATTAATAGTACAGTTAGTTATTGTTAGTATGAGTCTCGTTCCAATTCGGTCACAGATTCGTTGCTACCCCTGAGGACTGAGATGGTCGCCTCTAAAAAAGTGTAACCGGCTTCACACCTTTTAAAGTTTGTCCGAAGTCTCGGTGCGTTAAAAGCACAACTATAACTTTTTATGTCGTCTCTACTACATTTAGTTAGAATTACATTAGAATCGTAAACGAAAGAACTGCCTCAATACCTTTTCGATAAGGCACTTCCCTAGATCAATCGTATACTTTGCCACTAGTGAAGTATCGAGCCAGTACAATATTTGTTTCTGTTATTTAGACACAACCAATTCAGAATGGATTTTCTATCACGATTTATAGGCTAGGCGTAGATTTCCTATTTGGAGAATGTAGCTCTCAGTTGAGTATTGGGCTCGAGTGAAAGTATTTCCAAGTATGGAAACATAATTAGTTGCCACTGTATCTTTGTAGCTGTGGGTTTACTTTAAAATGAATAAATTATAAGTCATGTATAAAGCTAAACTATAAATTAATGTTTATACTGAATGTCTTACTAATAAACGCAGTATAAAGTTATTCCCAATGATGTTTTAAATATCTAGATTGAGCGTCGCCCTACAATGAAAACAAAAAAGTGTGTGTCAGCTACGACGCACGATTGGAGTTTACTCCTTACGAACGATAATTATGATATATATCGAATAGAAAAAAGGGTAAATGAACGCATCTGCTAAAATGATAAGAGAAACAAACATATATCTGTAATTATTCGGATTATTTATATTACTTCAATAAAGCGTATTACATAAAGTATTTTACAAAATAATATAAATAAAACTTTATTTAAAATTTCGAACTTGGCGAGGTGCACTGCCGTGCACCAAGTATTATAAGAAATAGGAAACGAAAAAATAATTTTATTGAACAAAACAAAAGGGGTATTTTTTGTGGAACTTGGCTTAGACACTACCGTGTCTCTAATGAAGCTAATATTCGAATTTGAAATATTATGTATATTTTTTTATTAATTGTATTTCATATAAACTTGGCTTGAACACTGCCGTGCACCCTATTAACCAACGACCAAATAAATAATAAACGAAATAAAACTTTATTTAAAATTTCGAACTTGGCGAGGTGCACTGCCGTGCACCAAGTATTATAAGAAATAGGAAACAAATAATTTTAATGAACAAAACAAAAGGGGTATTTTTTGTGGAACTTGGCTTAGACACTACCGTGTCTCTAATGACGCTAATATTCGAATTTGAAATATGTATATTTTTTTTTATCAATTGTATTTCATATAAACTTGGCTTGAACACTGCCGTGCACCCTATTAACCAACGACCAAATAAATAATAAAAATAAATGCTACTATATGCATCCTACTAATATTATAAATGCGAAAGTTTGTAAGGATGTATGTGTGTGTGTGTGTGTGTTTGTTGCTCTTTCACGCAAAAACTACTGAACGGATTTTCATGAAACTTTGCAGTAATATAGTTTAGACATCGGAATAACATAATTTGTTAAAATTTATAGAGATTTTTGAAGGGACTGGTTTCCCGAAGCGAAGCGAGGGCGGATTTACTAGTTTATTATACAGCATGCATACCCTGTACTCGGCAGCAGTATACAAGTTGTGGCAGAACTTCGTAATACGCAGGCGCGCAACACACACGTACAAACATACGCACAGTACAACTATACAGTGAGACTACGAAGTATCGCGCAAAGAGGAGGCCCCGAGAATGAGATACGCTGTGTAATGTATTCCATCTCATTCTTTTACACGTTCAATCCTACAGATTTATATGTTTGTCTCTTTCTACATAACTCCTCAACTTTTGTTAACACTTGATTTTACTCCTCATAAAATTCCCGTACCGGGCCTTATAACTCAAATCGTTTCTTAAGGAGTAAACTCCAAAAAACAAGGCAACATTATCAAGCATGTTCGACGACCCTGTAGCCTAGTTGGTAGCGACCCTGCCTGCGACACGAGGGGTCCCGGGTTCGATTCCCGGCCGGGGCAGATATTTATGTGGCAGATAAATATTTGTACTCGGGTCATGGGTGTAATTGTGATGTGTTATATGTGTAGTCCATGCCACCCGCGACACAGGTACCTTATAACCTACTGCGGGGGTATGAGTGTGTTAGCGTTTTAGCGTTTAGCATGTGTGCGTGCACGCGAGTTTTTTGCGTTCATTTATTGTCTATGTGTGCGTAATCTGTGCGAATGATGTAAAAATTGTGGCTAACAGTTAACCACAATTTTTTGACACGTTTTCGCGGATTCGATGTTCCATCTAGATATTTAAAACATCATTGGTTATTCCATGTTTAAAATTATTTGCCCCTAAAATAATGATTCTCTGAAGTCTAAGGTAAGAAAAAGACAAATTAAACATGTATCTAATATTATTCTGCGTTTATTAGTAAGACAGTAACGGTATTACTAACTAAGACTATGTTGGCTTTCATGTTTTACTACAAATAAGACGCTATTCACGTAGAAAAATATTAATGAAGATTAATAAGAATTTTTCTGTCGGAATAAATTGGAATCTTCCCATGACAAAAATAATTTAGTACGCAATTTCTTTACGTCGGAAATGCACATTTCTCTATATCACTTCCGGAATCCGGAAACAAACATGTTATTAAAATGTGCTCCTGTAGGCAGTGGCTAATTATGCCGCTTCTTTAATTACTAAGTTCCATACAGTTACACGGCATACGCAAAAACATGAATGGCATAATTTAACTCAGTATACCTTTAACCCTCTTTATATCCTTTTACCCTAAAATGATGGTACAATATTTTGATTAAATGGTTTTATTCCATTTTCGGGAGTGTATCTTGACTTTATGAGTTAAGTGCGCTTATCGTTGAAACGGTAAAGGGCAAGGTAGTTGTTATTCGTTTTCAGCAAACTAATATAATGTGGTTTTATAAAATAACATAAATAAACGGCGCATACATACGTATTTCCATTATGTTTCCCTGGACAACACAAAGAAAGACTAATATCCATTAGCGAAGGACAACCATTTGTATGCCACGTGTAATTTAGTCCGGAGCTACCGGTTGCAATTGAAATATATAGTCACTGTATTTACATGTAATACAAATTTACCTGGTTTACGACTGTATACAAGAGATATTTGGGAACAAAATATATGAAAGGTCTTTATAGGGCCAATAGAAGCCAAAAATATTATTTTAGAATTGATCTCTGTTTGGCTGTGATAATATTCGCGTTAATCTCAGAAACGGTTTAACGATAGAGATAGATAAGAAAGATAGAGAGGATTATTGAGTATCATATAGGCTAATTTAATCCCGGAATTCCCGCGGGAGAAACTCCCACGCGCGACCTAAGTCGCGGGGGTAGAACTCTTATGGTATAAAACACTAGTAAACCCGCCCTCGCTTCGCTTCGGGGAACTAGTCCCTTCAAAATCTGTATAAATTTTAACAAATTATGTTATTCCGATGTCTAAGCTATATTACTGCAAAGTTTCATGAAAATCCGTTCAGTAGTTTTTGCGTGAAAGAGCAACAAACACACACACACATACATCCTTACAAACTTTCGCACTTATAATATTAGTAGGATAGTAGGATGGGCAGCTACCCTCGTTTCAAAAGTCAACATAAAACTAGCTATTTGATTCTAAGTTGACCAAGATACGCAAGAAAATTTAAGGAGGTTGGGTGATTCAATTCCCTTTCAGTCCGCAAAGTTTTAGACCGCGATTGACAGATAAGACGGTTGATCCTAGTCCTTGGGATAAGGAGTATATACGTGTATATACGTGATCTATTTTGAACTGGATTTAGGATTATGGGCCAATTAATGCCGTTAGAATGCTGCACGCATCTGATATAGTCAAAAATTACGTGGATAATATAAATTAATTGTTTTAGTAGGTACTTCCTTCGGTGAAAAAAAGCATCGTTATACCTTCAGTACCGAAATTTCTCCATGAAGTTCCTAAAAACTGAAGATTGCCATTCTATACTTGGTCATCAAGCTGGCCTGTAACCTTTCCTTTGCAAGAGGAAGTTATTAATTTGTAGGATTATTATTATGGGTTATGAAATTTTTTATTTAAAAACCTCAAATAACAAAAAACATCTTTGGAATACTGGTTAATGATCAGGATATTTGAAGATTTTTTTGCTAATAGATGATAAACATATAATGTTTATACATATAATTATAATCTTATATATAAAATTCTCGTGTCACAATGTTAGTTACCTTACTCTTCCGAAACGACTTTACCGATTTTTACCAAATTTTATATGCATATTCAGTAGGTGTGAGAATCGGCTACTATCTATTTTTCATATCCCTAAGTTATAAGGGTTGTTCACCCTTAACATTTTTTGGCAAAACAACGTTTGCCGGGTCAGCTATTACTAAATAATATGTGGATTAATATGTGGAGTCAACATCACAACTTTAAACTGTCCAACTGTGGTGGCACGGTTCTCTCACAATATCAGCGGTTCTGGCCAAGTGCGGAGTGGTATTTGTGTATTTTCGGAAGACAGTTTTTCCATTATATACCATTAAATTTATTCCATTTATTCTGAGGTATTCCCGGAGCGCTATGACATGGGGTTCTTCAAGAAAGGTGTAAAAAGAGCTCTCCTTCCGGGCCGGCGTTGCACAGGTGACTCCTCTGGTGTTGCAGGTGTCCATAGGCGACGTTGACCACTTACCATCAGATGGCTCGTCCGCTTTTTCGTCAGGCCTTCAGGCTATAAAAAAAAATATTTTTGAAGAAAATAATGTGACATTATGTCATTGTACTCAATTATACTAATGTACTATTTACGAAAATAAATAATCATATTGACCAATGAATATATCGATAATAATAGTTTTAATTGACGTTTCTTTTGATTTATCTTCGAGCATTAATTATACCCTACGTGGACAAGCCGTTTTAAATTCAATTTACTTACTCTAATCATATAAAATGAAATTGGTTAATATTTTAAATTTACTTACACTACTCGTAATCATACTAAAATAAAATAGGTATATCATTAAAATTAGACGCGTTTACTAATTACGTTAATTGTCTAACACTTACCTGGTTCCAAAATATTGGACTACAAATTCCACATCTGCATCGTGTCACATAGAACAATATTTTGGAAATAGCACTAATGTTTAAAAATAAACTTTTGTCTAAATAACTTCTTTTTTATACTTTACTTCATAGCAAAATTCGTAGCAGTAGGTTCGTAGCCGTAGCGCGGGATTCGTAACTTGTCGTAGCTACGTAGCGCGTCGGTTTGTGGCGCGGTTTGTACGGGCGAGCGCTTCGTTTCGACTGAGCTTGCCGCATCCGCTTCTGTCCCAAAACGCCATAACGTTTTACAGTGTTACTATAAAGCTCGCGACGCAACAAGTTTATTGTTTTACACATTTTGTGTTATTCAGAAGTACTCCGAATTCTTTAGGAAAAGATTGTATTGGTATTATGCTCACTTTTTTAAAGTAAGTGTTATTAAAATGCAAGGCATTTAGAAGTAACAATTTTTCAATGCTTACTTGTTTTGGAAAATATTATATTACGAATACTTTGTTATTCGATATTTACTCTGGTTTTGAATTCAACTAATTTACTTCACTTCGTATGTTTTTTTAACCGACTTCAAAAAATGAAGGTTATCAATGTTTTTTTATTTATTATTTATTTCAATTAGCTGGTGCTTGTGCAGTGTTCCTATATAATGAGCGACATAGATGTTTAACTCAGTTATGTTTTTGTAAAAAGTCAGTAATTGAGTTCATCGTAATAATAGGTTTTTGTGGCAGTTACCTCGTAACTTTTTATTGAGTATTAAAATTTTTATGTTTCTTTTTTATTCGAAACCTGATACTCATCGCGTGGTCCATTATAAAGGGCGACATCTGGTGAGTCGTTTTTGAGTTATATTTAATTTTGACGTAGATTTTTTTTTGTAAAAATTTAGTTATTTGGATCAATTTTTTCTCTTCCATGTCTTGTGGTCTGTTAAAATTTATGTCTCCAAACTCAAAGAATTTTTTAATTTTTTTTTAGTTTTTTTTACTTTAGTGATGAGCGTAAGTGACTTAATGGTTTACTTCGGAACATTGGTTTCTCCTAATGGTTGCAGCTTGCAAGCAGGTTATCTTACCAACCTGTAGGTTTGTATGTATGTATGAAGGTGTATGAAGGTTTGTATGTATGAAGATATTTCATAGAATTTTGAATGAATCGCAGCTCGCAGCACCAGTGATGATTACAAAAACAAAAACCCCGACTGGTTAAATTGGTACGCTTTTATGTGAATTTGTGTCATTTACGGGCGTCCTATTGAAAATTTATATAGGCTAATGTTACTACCACATTTGTGTCGAATCCAACATTGTATACATCTTATATCAAATTCCGTCCAGCTGTTTATGCTATAGGTCGTGTCAAAGATATGAGCATACGTACAAACATAATATGCACATACACACGTAAACATTACGCTCCTGACGCAGTCGGGAAATAAGACCATTGATCCCGGCATCATATTAGCGGCGTACATATCGAAATTACCTTTAACGTCATACTTTCCATTCAAAGCGAGCACATTGGAGATTTCAAATGCAAGGTTCAGTGCCAAGTGGACTATGTCTGCTAAGAATATTAACTTAAAATTAATATGATTCCCATGCTGCACACGGGAAACGTTGAATGCATAGGAATCTCGGGAAATTCATAAGATTAACATATTTAAACCCAAAGCTTGTCTTGGATTGAGCTTTTTTAATTAACTGTTTTACATTTTAATTAACTACTTAGAAGTTTAATTAACAAGTTTTCATTATTATGTGTTAAGCAAAATTACATTACAATGTTAGCTATCTTATTAATGATAATAATAATGGTTAGACAATTTAATTACAAAATAGTACTGTACTATTTTGCATACCTATAAAGAGATATATTACAAAGGCCGTATATTAATATTGTATAGACCAATCTTCCTAAAACTAATTCGTCTAAATCGGGTCGGTGGTTTAACCGTGAAAGCTTCACAGACAGACAGACCGGTAGCCAGACTTTTGTATTATAATATTTGTATGGATATTACGATTTCCGTGGTCGTTCAATCAACATCAAAGGAACAATCGATGCGTTAGGGCTCATTCCCATGGAATACGTCTTTGACGATTCGGCAAAAAACACGATACGTCTTGACGGATGGACGTTCACATTGAATACGGAATCGTGTTTTTTCACGATTCGTCAAAATATCCGCATTGAAGTTCACATTTATTTCGTGATTTAGCTCAGTTCAGATTGGTTCAGAAACACAATGGACGTGAATACAACAACGGATCTGTCATAATCATAAAACATTCACGATTCGTGATTTCTAAAAGACGTATCCGTCATAATCATAAAACATTCACGATTCGTGATTTCTAAAAGACGTATCCATATTCGTCTTTTTTCACGATTCGTCAAGCGTGTGAACATGAGTATTTAAAAAGCATTGCCTCCGTCAAAAAAAATAACGAATCGTGAAAAAAGACGATTCGTGAAAAAAGACGATTCGTCCTCGTGTGAATGAGCCCTTACAGGGCAATCAAGAAAAGAGAAGAAAAAACCTAATGTGCCTTTTCGAAGGCCTACGTCCTCAAGATTTTTTCCATTAGCGGCCGACCATTCAACTACTGACTGCGGATTATCCACACACAAACAAGGCTTTAAGCTATAAGCTCGTCATTTACGTTTATTTGTTTCTACGGAAATTCTCTGCTTCTCAGCAGATTTGCTACAAATATTACTCCTGTTCTAATTAATGTCAGCCGAATACGTGAACTATTTGATGTAGTCTACTGTATTAAGTTTCTAATTTATTATTACTAAAATACACAATGTTAAATAGTAGTTTAGCATATTTCAATTTAATGCTATCATATTTTAAGTGGGTTAATGCTGTTTCTAGGAACAGATTTAGCACTGAAGTGCCTTAATAATCACTACAATATAAAACTTCGTTCAAATAGGTTATGCTATTCCAGGAATTATTGGAAACAAACGCACAAAGTGCACTAAAGAGGTTCATAGTCGAATCGTGGTTAGCTTAATCACAAATAATCCAGAAGTTTGAGATACTAAACATGAATGAATGTGAACGTGAATGTGAACATGAGTGAATGTACGTGTATTTATGCCGGTCTATTTTGTAGACCTGTTGGCGTTTCGTGAGCAATATTGGCTGATAAGGAAGGTGGATAAACACGTGGTACATGCGCAAGGCTTAGGCGCTTGGCCCACGGAGCATCTATTGCACCAACTGGCAACCGGCAACTAACTGGCAACTAGCTGTTTACATACATTTCAATTAGACTGCGCACACACACCAACTCGAGTTTCGAGTTCCGGCAATCGTCAACAGTTTTCAGTTGCTGTAATCGATGACTAGGTTATTTCCTAATTGCTGCAACTAGCAACTGTTAAATATTATACCGGTTTTTAAAGTTGCCGGTTTCCGCAACTGTCAAATGCAAGGCGTCGGACGATTTCCCACCCTCCTTCCCTCTGCTTGTACCCCGAAATGCGTAGATTGAGCAAGTTGCTATAAAATTGCGGCAACTCAAGTTGCTCCGTGCGCAAAGCGCCGTACAGACTATAATAGGTAATTTACTTGGCAATCGAAATCATTCGAGATACCCTTTCTACGCGTGTAGTGTCGAAATAGCCAGACCTTTCATTATTTCTAGCCGTTAGCGAACGGGAAATCGCATATCCTATTTGTGTTTATTTGTGTGTCTAACAAAGGATCTATGTTGTTACAGTTGCATTTATTGTAGCGACTTACCTATTCCTTTCTAATACCAAAAAGTAATACCACTGGTATTATTAGTTATAGCGTGTTTCGCAAATTATATTTTATATTTTATCTTGGGTTGACTGGCGGAGGCTTAAAGATTTATAATTAACAGTAAATAAAATAGTAGTTTGAAAATTTTAAATCAAATTGCAAAATTGAAGTAAAAAAAATAAGGCAGCTACAATTTTAATTGTGATTGATACCAGCAAAGAGTTATAAATTACCATTGATCACTTTTTCGGAACCAACTTCATAAATAATATCTAATAGCGTCAATTCATTCAATAAATTAACCAAAGATCTTGTTTCGACCAGCAAATTACATATTATTACTTTGTTTTGTCATTTGTTCCTCAAAGAGGAAAACTGGCCGTTATAAAGATTCAAATGAGCGAACAATGAGTAGTTTTCCAATTTAATATAAAAGTTGAAGTTGGTAGCATATTCTGCCTATTTAGCCGTTACCTAGGAGCCAGGTAATCAGCTAAAAATCATTTCAAACGTGAAGCAGCGAACGCCTACTTAATGTTTGAGGCGTCTGCTGAGTTAAGGACTTTTATGTATTCAGATTGACGCAATATTAAATTCCCGGTAACGTCAGAAAGTGGGTAATGTTTTTAGAGAGTATGTACTCGTATTTCAATTACTCTGGCACGAGCTTTTAGGCTAAACAACTTGATGTAATTGAACATAATATGAGGGGCTTTTAGATTTGGCTTCATAGCGCACGAAATTCTGATTCGTTTATATTAAAAAATGGCGGCCAGTCTTCAGCATCTCTGTTTGCAAATCTTTAACGTTTTAAATATTTAAAGATAGTACGTTAAATTGCTTGTTTTTCTCTTTTAAGTTATAAGTATGTATAGTAAGTTATTTAGTTATAGCCTGTTTAGTTATAGTAAGAAGGGTATTCGAATTTTATCAAGCTTTTTATTATTGGTATTGCATTGACTGTGACAATTTTTATCATTTTGGCGGGACAATCAGTGGGTGAGTATTGAATGGATCTAACATGCTCTATTTTCACAGAGCACCTCTTTTATCAGCTACGCGATTGTGATACTTGGTGTCAGTGAAGTAACATTTTATTTCTTTTCTCTAATATCTTTTCCGACAATGCATATGCCACACTAACAACAAGAATTTCATTAATAACTTATGAGTAATAAGTCGTAACTAATAAAATTTCAATTGAAAGATATAAGTGAAAACCTAATCAATTAAGCCGTTAATGAGATTAGCACGAGTAACATCACAGACAAATAAATGGACAATTAATTATTTATATCGATATCATCATGAATAAAATAAAAATTGTTTCTAAATACCTTTAAGACCTTGATTTTTCTGGCTACTAATTATGCAGTTTAATTTAATTATGTATTGTTGTTACTTATTAAAAAAATCTTTCTTAATTATTGTGTAGCTATCGATATTAACAATAGGTATTTATATTGAGTTGTAATTGCCTATAATTGGGAAAGCACTTTTTAAGTTTGTATACCTAATTGGTATTTAGATTTAAGATGCAGTTAAGTACTTTCCGTTGACAATCCTTGAAAAACACAAAAAGTAATTAAGTTTTTCTACGTGTGACCGTCGTAAGAAATATTTTTATTCTACCAGACTGTTAGCGTAACTTCACCGGGCAATCATAACATTACTCAAACATTTTATGTAGATGAAAATCAGCAACCATAAAATGTATGTCAATATTTCACAATACAAACAAGAGGCTGTTTCCACATTCGACCGCCCGGTGTGTTCATTGTGGATATGAATCAAATCGAGCGTAAATTTCAGCTCAGCTGCCTCCCGCGGCGGCCGACCATATGATGACCCGCTGAGAATATGTTTAGAAAGCATTAAACTGTACAATAGACATAAAGTGGACGGGTCGCGGCTTTATTCTTTATTGATCACAAGTTTTAGTAATCATTTTCTATAACTTTAACGAAAAAATATCGGCTTCATCGACAAGACCGATTATAAACGTTTGTATTATTAGGAATACCTCAAAAACTATTTGTCAAATGACACTTGTATAAGCTCGTATCAGCAAGTCGTGTTAGGGGCTTAACAACCAGTTTTTCTTTCTTTCCTCTTGCTAAAGGATAAAAGTATTCTTCAGTTGATTATTTTTTACGCGAAACAGCTTGAGCAATGATGGATGAAGGTATTTGTACCTTAAAGAATTGTTGGTGTGGACTTTGACGTCATAAATATGCCGAAAACATTAACTCTGCTAGAGGTGGTGTATTTAGTTTGCTCGGACAGAAAATTCGCTGAAATAATTCAAGCGGCAAGAAAATTAGTGTCTTTCTGTTAAAATAAACATTAAAGCTATCGAGCTAGCATGAAATATTCAACGTTATGAGCATGAAATGTTAGTAACTTTATAATTTGTAGTATATTTAAATAAACTCAAAACTGTGTGAAATCCGCCAATCCGCATTGGGTCAGCGTGGTGGACTATGGCCTCAACCTTCACATCCTAAGAAGAGAGAGACCATACTATTTCTAAGAAGAGAAGAGATCCGTGCTCATTGGTGAGTCATGTTGTAATTTCTTTTCTCGGTCTGAGCGTGTGTTCTATTTTTTACACACATAACTTTAGACACATAACAAGGGATTTAATATGGGAATATTTATTTTATCGTTTGAATACGTAGAGTACCAAGAATTAAAAAAAGCATGGCTTGATGAGCATTTCCTAAAGGTTTGACTTACATCTTCGTTCTTCTGAAAATTTGTTCCTTAGCACACCATTTAGCTCTACCACTTTCTATCAAAAATCATTTACGGTGTACTCTGTTCACTTGTGGAATAGTCTCCCTCTACCTATCCGTCGCTCTAAGTCTCTTTTATCTTTTAAAAATAAAGTAAGAGAACACTATTTGACAAAGTAATGGTTCCTCTCTAACTAAGATTGCTTGGATGACATAAGTCTCAATGCCCTTTACTTGACTTATATGTATAAATATATATTATATATTTATATATATTCATATGTATGTATATTGCGCTATAAGTATTATTTAATGTATTAGTAAATATTGTATATTATTAAATATCTACATATTATGTTGTTTTAACTTTGTACCTCTATTACTATTAGGTATTGATATAAACTATTGGTTTTTAAATTATTCAAGTTTTGCACCTCTACCAACGATTTTTTTTAACGTCTGTGTCCTCTGCCTTAAGGTTGTCTGGAAGAAATCGCTACTACAGCGATAAGACCGCCCATTGTGTCATAATAATCTACACTATATTGTATAACTTTTTCTCTGTGTGCACAATAAAGTATATTGTATTGTATTGTATTGTTTTAAGTACGTACAGTGCAGAGCAAGTATAACGCACCCAATTATGATGATTAATTCGGCAGAGGAAGCTTAGCTAGGACTCAAAGATGGATGACACCACTTTCACCTAAAACCAACACGAGGCGTCGTTATAAATTCAATTCATCACATCTGCCACACATGCAAAGTTAACAATGGAAACATTGAATTGTCTCGTAGAGAGCGAATTCAGAGACAAAATCAGCTTTGAATACTTTATGAGGCGTTGTTAGACGTATTGATCTTGAATAAGTGGCCGATCGGGGAGAATTGAGTGTGACAAGGGAAAATGGGTGATCTCCCGCCAGGCGATGTCACTGCCTGGGGACCGCGGTCCGAATGTTAACTTCGGACCATTTGTATATAATTATGTTAGATACTGTAGAATCTTCGTTAGCGCGGTTGAGGATGCGTCTTCTGATTGGCAGTTCAGTATGACGCGTATGACGTAATCTATTGTTTCACTGCACTCGTCGCTCGTGGTTGTGTGGTCAGCATTATGTGCGGCGCGCGCTCATATTACTGTAGGTATGGCGCCTCTACAATCTATAATTAACCTTAATCACAGGAGCAGAAAGCTGGCATTGTTGTGGGTTGTTATTGATACGAATTCCATATCGAACGCAAACGAAGTATACATATTATACATAGCCTAGTTATTAATATTCATCCCCGGTTTCACATGCGCGAGAATAATAAATAACGCCCCACCACACACAATAGGATTCCATGTACAAAACACAAACATAATATACACATTACACACATACACACCCAGATCGAGAAAATAATTTTTCCTCGAGAAAATGAAATTCGCCTTCTTAATTGGAATGGCAGTCCGGTATGGTAGCCTTTGCGCCATATGGATCAATACATAAAATAGTTATTGAATTTGGAAATGTCTGATCTAAACTAGTACCTGCCTTAGAGACAAAATATGGCGAATCATAATGGACATATCACATTAATAGACATCCTCGTCAAATTGGACCTTCAGTTACGTAGTTTTCAGGATTTTATTTGAATTCACTCAATACATGTTCGCTACTATATTGCGGCAATACTACATAATAATCCACCCACGCTTCACTTTAGTAAAACTACGTCATTTTTTGTGTTTAAAACAATAATTGCGACTCATTAGTTTCAGGCACAATATAAATTAATAATATGTTTAATTCAATTTACGCTTATCAGATTTTTTTGCTGCTTTATTTCATAAACACATATTTTGAACTTAAGAAAATTATAAAACTCCTAAATCTGTGATTACTGTATTTATCTGTATTTATCATGAATCAGTCAAAAAATATCTTCATCGAACAATTTTACACAAATAAAGCTTTATCCAAATCCCCATTAACGAACTTTCAACTTCAACTTTTTAAGAGTAAACCGATTTTTTATGATAAAGGTGAAAATAAAAAGTTAAAATATGACTTTACGGCTTTGTTAACAAAATAATTAAGTGCTCAGAATTCTTCAAGACATCCAATTTAACTAAGATTTGAACTGAGTAATACGCTGAACGTGAAAGCCAATTTCGTTGGGCTTTTCAACGAGACGGGACCAAAATTGAAATGAGATATTTGATGTAATTTTAATGTCTCTTAACCTTGAGCGGTTATGAGTTACAGATATTTTTAAATCGCATTGACTTACTAATGTAACTGTATCGAGGATTTAAACCATTTTAACAAACATTTTATAGCTTAACCCTTATCTATTTATATTACATAGTAAATTTGAGATGCATGAATGATTGCACTTCTTCTTTCAAACTTCTTGACTATTAATACGAGGTTACTTACAAAAAATTCAGTCGAATTGAGAACGTCTTCCTTTATTCGATCGAAGATGGTTAAAAATCGCTTTATCAGAATCAGATAATTTACTTGCCAGTAAAGTCGATTAAAGGAGACACGTGAAGTAAGCGTCGTTTTCAGAGTGCCTTAAAATTCACGGCCCGAGGTGCCTTGATCGTGTAATATTTTCTCATTAGAATCGAATCTCTTGACGGCGCTCACATAAATTTCGAGGAAATTATACCTACGGGTAATGTTATCAGACGTCTTAATTACAAAGTTAAGGCAATATACTGGAATTTTTGGAGCCCCGGGGTTTCATTTCGTTATCAAAAGTCTTGCGGTACAAAATTAATAAAGTTTTCATGTTGGGAAGATTAAAATAATAGAAGTACCTACTGAAATACCGAAGTTATATTTTATATCATGGATAATTGTAATTCAAACAATAAACCAAAACAATCAAGTTCTAATTGGTTTCGTAATATCTTGATAGTGTAATATTTTCTAGGTGAGATGTAGGTAAAGCGTAACTTCAAAAACTGAAACGAGTATTTTAAAAGTATTCTTTACGGCATAACACGTTTCGTGTCGATACGACTTAAAACATGCGTTACGTGGCCGCGTAACCGTTAGCCGTGCTGGGCGGGAAGGCGTCCCCAGCTCCCGCCGACGTGGAGAAGATCCTCAGCTCAGTGGGCATTGAAGCCGACGGCGAGAAACTCAAGAGGGTCATCAGAAAGAAAGAAAGAAAGACATTTATTCGTAAAAAATACACTTATAACTTACGGACAACAATAATAAAATAGCAATTATGGCTAATGACCATGAACATGACACTAAATATATCATAAGTGGACCTTTTACAAATATGTTTGTAAAAATATGTTTGAACCTTGAACTTCACCCCAAAACGAATGAAATTTCAAGCGAAGCGCTGGTTACGTCGATATGTAATACATTCAAACGTAATATCGTCGGTACGAGATGTAGGACTCGTAGCAATTTCATCATAAGATATTTGAATACGTGTAACTGGCCTGGCTTCACTGTGGAAATAATAATAATAACGCTACACACTATAGCCCCAAACTAGGATTCCCTGTGTCGTGCGTGGGTGCCATGGACAACACACAAGACAAGGACAAACACCCAGACCGAGAACGGAAGTTAAACTCATCATTAAAATTTCCGCCTTGCTGGGAATCGAACCCAGGACCCTCGGAACAGCGATGCGGCGTGCTAACCATTGCGCCATCCGGGCCGTCATCTCTAATTTCTAAATCTCTAAAGATCTCGAGTGACTGAATGCAAAATTTCTTATGGGGGCTTTACATTATACAATTTGCAGAGCGCTAACTCAGTGCACTAACTAGTTTTATCATACATTACACTGTTCTAGTTACTGTCTTCCTTCTTACAGAGAAGAAGAAGAAGGAAGGTTGGCAGGAGAAAGAAGTCGTGGTTACGGAACATCCGAGAATGGACCGGAATAGCCAGTGCAACTGAGCTATTTCGCAGAGCTAAAAACAAAGAAGACATTAAGAAGCTGATAGCCAACCTTCACTGGTTGGAGAGGCACTATAAGAAGAAGAAGTTACTGTCTAACTGCCTTAACACAATGCGATTTTAGCACGCTAGCTCAGCCCCCATTACAACTAACAGAACTATCACTAATAACCCTTGTCGCAGTCCTCAAATGTACTACCGACTGATTGACTCATTTTCTTTATAACTCCCATTGCTTACTGTAACAACCATCGCAGAGTGTTATATGGAGATTAGGTAGGAAATAGGCTTGCAGCACCACCATTTGTTTCATTCGTTTGGTTTGAGTTGATTGACTGATTTGTCATTCGACTCGAATTTGACACTGTTCTACGCTCAACGGTGCTCATACAGTCGTACAAGGATCTTTTGGTGCGTGGATGACGTGTGGGTGACAGAAACAGCGCCTTACAGTTTGTCTTACCTGTCCTGTCCCTCACGTCAGCCACGCGCCAAAAGATTCTTGTGCGACATTACTTTGTGGTCATTCATCTGTCAGTTACTACCTCTCAAATTGCGTGCAATGATTGGTCCAACGCGTCCGAAAGCGCCTCTCTTCGTTTCAGAGATAAGTTAGTTTTATTGTACGACTGTAGTGGTCGTAGGTGGCAGCGGAAGCGTGGTCCTTCATGTTTGTTTGCAATCTAAAGCCAATAAAAATATTAAATTGCTATTTCTGTTTGAAAATGATATTAAATGCATATTATATTTCCACGTTACCGACCCCACTTCGGTCCAGTGGAAAAATGTCAATGTCATGACCTACGCCCGAAAACATGTTTAGACAGGGTTATTTTAAAGAGGGCTTTTTCAGGACTGGCATTGCATTGGAAACTCGCCTGGTGTTGCTCTTGTCCACAGGCGACGATGACTTATAATCACGTGAATCGACTGCTTTTATGTTAACCCTTCAGAAAAAAGATATCTGTTATTTGTTACATAAAGACATCTTTGTTATTTTTGGAACGATTTACAAAAATTTATCTTCAATGTTTCTTTAATATTATTGTAAAAATCATCAGTGAAAAGAAAAATCTGATTTATATGAGAAGAAATACATAGAAAAATAAGAACATTAAAATATCTCCTACATACAGACATAGCACAGTAACAGTTCTATTACATGCGTATAGATTATGATGGATGTAAGGAACGAAAAACAAATATACATGATATTATTCATACCAGATTGCGCTGACTGGCAATAAAATTGTATAACTATTGTATCTATTGTTATTGTAACCTATTGTTTGAGGTTTCATAATCTCTGGTGTGTTTTTTCTGAAGCATTTCTGTGAGGGTTGCTATACACTCAATCATATTGATGCGTATTCGGCAAACGTTTCAATAGTCTATTGAAATGCATTGACATAGTACCTCAATGTTGAAATGTTACATTATTATACAATTGTTTTTGTAATATATTATGTTGTCTTAGAATACGTATCATCACGAGAAACGGGTAAATAAGATAACTAACACATATGTATGACAGCACCTTTATAATCAATAAAATTAATATCTTATTATTTTTATAAAACAATTAAAACTGTGCGTTGAAGTGACGAAATGAGGTAAAAAATTACAATAACAATGCTCATTTTATTATGAATTCTATGTAGGTATATAGATAGTTATATATGTCAGACCCTTCAGGTCATTTATATATAATTTTTATTAAATTCGCAGACAAAACCACGGTTCTGTCTAGTTAAATTTTTAAGTAATAAACTTCAAGGTAAACCATATCGCGGAGGACGATAAATCTGCGAAAAGTACATGATTTTTACGACATTTTAATGGCAACTACAATGTTGCTCCAGAAGTCCACCAACTAATCCTAATCTTTATGGAGTTGCTCCTTTGTGATGCTAATGTACCATGAAGAAGTTCGCCAATCAATTTTATGGCCGTACGTGCCGGAAGACCGATTTCTTTGGTGATTTCTGGAAGGACCCTCGGCCTATATAAAGCCGAACCAAGACTCCTCAGGTCATTCGATTCCGATCAGTAGTGTAACGTACTAACCCTTTCCGGAAATAAACTTCTACTAACCCAAGTATTCTTTTATTCAAGTTCACTCACGAAGTAAGGTTTTCACTGATAGTGTAGTCCGCGTATTAAAGTCCAAGAAACAACGAGATCCCGCTGTCGTACGTCTGCAGCGTCGCAGTACCATATTATAAATAAGATACGAGCCTGGAGCGAGCAACCCGGCCCTCTCCACGACACATATCTGGCGCAGTCGGTAGGATCAGCAGCGACAAGGAAGAACCGGACATCAAGTAAGATCGTTCATATTTCTACGTCGTGTCTTTTCTAAGACTAGTGCTGATTCTCAACGGTTTAAAGGGTATCATCTCGTCTGTAAGCTGACAAGTGGACATCAGGTAAGGAGTCAGACTCCTTACGTCTTACTTCGGATCGGAACGGATCGGGAGGATCCATAGACTCAAAAGAGTTATCCTTCCTTAAAAAACCTAGGTGGCTGAACACCAGCGTCTAGTCTAGCCAGAGCTAACCTAGAAAATAAGAAGAAATAAGAAGTGCATAGAAAAAGCTAGAGAAAGCTATAAGTGCGACGTCAATAATATAAGGGCCCTACAAATAAAAGTGTGTCGCGAGTCATATTAAGTGTTGTGCGCGATTAATATATTATTACAAGTGTATACTTGCAGATGTTAACTGCGCCGCGAATTGTATCGCGAAGTACTTGTATTTAATTTTATTGCGAATTGGGGAATTCCCTTTTTGCTCTTTTTGTGTGTGCACGATAATTTAAGTATAAGAATACTTGATACTACTTGTAAAAAGTTTTACCCGACCTTTGCGAGTAATAATAACATTCCGCTTCTTATTACATTACTTTCGATATAACTAATTCAAAAGGGTTTAGAGATCTAACTACAAAAACAAAAAAAAAATGAATTTACTCCGCCAAACCGCTGAAGCTCTTGATAATGCAGGGATTTCCCAAGGGAATGCTAGCAATTTAATTCGCCAAATTACGGACACAGCAAGTCATGCAGGCATAACCGCGGAAAATGTAGCAAATAGTATAATTCGGCAAGCAACGGATGCCGCGAGTCACTCAGGTATTACAACCGATAATGTAGTTAACGCCGTGGCAGAAACCCTCGCACAATTGCAACACGGTGCATCTAACTCAGACGGTCATGCGCAGCAGGACCACCCGTCTTCGTCTCAGGAAAAGGTTATTCCTAATATTCCGCCTACTCAACAACGGGAAAGACCCGAACACCATATATGTGACTCGACGGACTTTCTTAGGGAGATAATAAAACTTATTCCACAATATGATGGGGATACAAGATTATTAAACTTTTTCATAAAAAAATGCGAGTACGTATTGAGCATTTATGAGGGCAGATCAGATCTAGAATTTTTATTGCAAATAATTACAAGCAAGCTCACGGGCAAAGCAGCCGCTTTGGTCAGTGGGATGGACTTTATATTTAATGACTGGCCCCAGTTAAAAAATATCCTAATACAACATTTCGGGGACCAAAAATCAGAAGAATGTGTAGCGATCGAGCTAGAAAGTTTAAAGATTAAACCACATGAGTCATTCATTGACTTTTGTAACAGAATCCAAACTGTACGCAATAATTTATTTTCCAAATTTAGCACAGATAACGTGGCCTTGCGCAACAGTAAAATTATTATCTATCTTCTATACTATAATAAAACTGTAGGAGCACGTGTTCTGTACATTGAATATTTTTTTGAAATTTCGACTAAGGGGCACTTACATATCGAGATAGAACTCAAAATTATATTTTTTTTATTTATTGTCTGTCTGTCTGTCTGTCTGTCTGACCGATCATCACGCTTAAACCACTGGATGGATTTCATTGAAACTTGGTAAAGTTATTACCTATATACTGGTGTCTATTATAGGCTACTTTTTTTTTCGAATAATATTTAGGTTCCCTAGGGATAGGTGACTAAAGTTTGTATGGAATTTTTTTATAACGTCGTCCGATTTACTTCAAATTTGCAACAAAGGGTTATCACTTAAATTAATAGAATACGTGTTTCTCAGTTTTTCGATATTTTGTAAGGAAAAGAAAAAAAACACAAAAGAATGCGGGAATTTGTAAATTTTTAAGGTAACTTTCTGACTAAACTGAAAATGATTTTAACCCCATGTTTAAAAATTATTACAGTGAAATAAGTAATTTTCAATGTAAAATCAGTATTTAAAAAATAGCCAGCAAAGGATGCAAAAATGGGGATAAAGTTGGTACAATTAGAGGTGCAGTGTTTATTCGAGTTGACTTAAGTTTTGTCATTTTTGTTGCGGGCTTAGATTTTTGTGAGACTTTCACTGAGAGATAGAGAAGGTTCTGGAGCAAAACATAGGCCACTTATTATCCTGGAATTCCAGCGGAATCAGGATTCACGCTGGAAAAACTACTATGCGCGAAGGTGCGAGTTTCATTTTTATAGGACTTTCACTGGGAGATAGAGGCAGTTTTGGAGCAATATGCAGGATAATTTTATCCCAGAATTCCGTGGAATCCTTATTCACGCGGGAAAAACTCATATTCGGGAAATAGGTCGCGGGTTCAGATATTTATGGGACTTTCAGTGGAAGGTAGAGAAGGTTATGGAGCAGTATATAGGCTACTTTTTGTTCCGGACTTCCCGCGAGATCGAGATTTACACGGGAAAAACTCCCTCCACTCAACTGCTCTGTAGAAGTTGTGAAAAAATTCATTAAACATTTTCGCGCGCCAAAAATACTCGCACAATGCGAATTCTGTGGCATCCTACTAATATTATAAATGTGAAGATTTGTATGTTTGGTCCTCAATCACGAAAAAACGGATGAATGGCTTTGGATGAAATTTGGTACACGGATAGTTTATAACCCAGAATAACACAGGACACTTTTTATCCCGGAAATCCCGCGGGATCCGATTTTACGCGGGAAAAACTTCGACGAGTATGGGTATAGCTTCATAACAAACATATTAATATAAATGTAACAAGGCTGTCTTTCCGAAAATCCCGCGGGATCGGGAGCTTATCCCGAAATTCCTACGGGAGCGAGACCTACGCGGCTGATACTTACGGGTCCCGAAGCGAAGCGAGGGCGGTTCGCTAGTATATAATAATACGGCTTTAAATGTCTTTCTTTACAACTTACCGCGCGACTATATTCGCATCGTTCGATTGAAAAACCCCACGTCTCTAGAGCAAGCCCTTCAAATTGTGATAGAAGAGGAAAATTTCCAGTTACAGTATAGACTGAGAAATACATTTGTTACAAATAAACAAATCCCACAAAGGCCTCATGTAAATTCAAGTAGTACTTCTGACAGATCATTATCTCCTCAGTCACAACCAATTTCAGGACCGTATTTTAATCACAAATTCTGGAAAGATTACTTTATGCAACGGACAAGTAAGAATAATGCCCCACAATCCCCGCGCAACACATTTGTACCAAGGCGAGACAATTCAAATGTTCCCAATAGGAATAACCCAAATACTCCTGCTCATCCATCGTCATCATATCCTCAAGTACCGCGACCGCAGTATCGCCCACCATTAACGTCAGGCAGTTCCTCGCTGACAACCCTTAGTTCAGCTCGTAGTTCTAACGAAAGGGAAAATAACAGATATGGCATGGAAAGAAATAATTATTACCATAATTATGCGGAAGGCGAGTTAAACACGTCGAGCGACGCGCCAACTATTATGAATAACCCGAATTTTCAGGAGAGCGCCTCTTCACCGCCAAAAGAAATATAAATTATCAGCATAACTTTTTACCGTATATAATATTATCGGAAACGGGAGCAAAATTCCTTATAGACACCGGAAGCGCTAAATCATTCATCAGTAATAGAATTGTTGAGAAATATTTCAACAACTCAAAATTTTACGAGCCGTTTAGCGTCATTAGTACACATGCCGCGAGTAACCATAACGAGGCAGTTTTAATCCCTATTTATAAAACTTTTGGCCGACAAACTACGCATCATAAATTTTATGTTTATGATGTAGATGAGTTTTACGACGGATTAATAGGAATTGATTTACTTAAAGAGGTCAAGGCAAACATAAATTTAGATAAGGAAATATTAATAACTCCGTTTATGCAAATCCCAATTCATTTTAATGAAAATAAAATATTCTACTTTCGTTTTAAGGAAGACTTACTTACTGAAAATTTAAGAAAGTTGAGGTTAGATCATCTTGAAAGTGAACGCGAACACAAAAGAAAACCCAAGGATTCGCCTAGGTTTGAACAGGCTATGGTAATAGGAAGCAACCAAAGGAATGTTATACCTATCAAAATTAAAACACGGAGCACAAATGTTCCTTTAAAGAATATAAAAAGACCTACTGGGTCAGGTAGGAAATAAAAAGCGGGTAATTCTTTAAAAAAAAAAAAAATTTAGTAATAAGATAATATGATGTGTTAAATGTACGAGTGTGTAATGGTAAGAATGTATACCTTAAGGTTAATTGTGATCACGTTTATGATGTAAATTTCATTTCCATATAGGATTATAGTTTATGTAATGCTTATATTGTAAGTTTATTATGAGTATCTTAGGAATAATAATGTCTGATTGTAAAATTTAACTTTTTGAAAGAATATTTTAAGATTGTATAAAATTATATAAAACAAAAAAAAAACAGAGGAACGTTTGCTACCTCATAATTAAGTAAAATTGGCCATGTGTTACTGTTACCTATATGTAACCTGTTTTACCATAATGAGGGTAACCGCGTGTGAATTTTCCGCTAGAGGCGCTAGTGAGAAGGGAGGTCTGTCTGTCACTTTTCGCTTGTCTGAATGGTCTGAATTTCATTTGTCACTGTTTATGTATGGGCGGGCTTTGACAGCATGACCGCCCTCTGCAGTGGCGCCAACTGGTGAGCACAAAAACGGTTACCCTCATTGTATTAACATTAGTTTTAAAAATCTTTGTAAAATCGAATGGTATGGGGACTCTTATGAAATCATAATTGCCATATAATTTCATTCTTAACGGCGGAGGAGTTATATATGTCAGACCCTTCAGGTCATTTATATATAATTTTTATTAAATTCGCAGACAAAACCACGGTTCTGTCTAGTTAAATTTTTAAGTAATAAACTTCAAGGTAAACCATATCGCGGAGGACGATAAATCTGCGAAAAGTACATGATTTTTACGACATTTTAATGGCAACTACAATGTTGCTCCAGAAGTCCACCAACTAATCCTAATCTTTATGGAGTTGCTCCTTTGTGATGCTAATGTACCATGAAGAAGTTCGCCAATCAATTTTATGGCCGTACGTGCCGGAAGACCGATTTCTTTGGTGATTTCTGGAAGGACCCTCGGCCTATATAAAGCCGAACCAAGACTCCTCAGGTCATTCGATTCCGATCAGTAGTGTAACGTACTAACCCTTTCCGGAAATAAACTTCTACTAACCCAAGTATTCTTTTATTCAAGTTCACTCACGAAGTAAGGTTTTCACTGATAGTGTAGTCCGCGTATTAAAGTCCAAGAAACAACGAGATCCCGCTGTCGTACGTCTGCAGCGTCGCAGTACCATATTATAAATAAGATACGAGCCTGGAGCGAGCAACCCGGCCCTCTCCACGACACATATCTAGATAGATTCCATATTTATTTTGCGCAAAGAAGTTTATAATCAAGTGTACTATATCACATTATGTAAAATCTGCTTTGTTGTTTTTCCACCGTCCAAAGGATCATAATATTTCGACACTTTATGAGGTACCTATTAGTAGTATTAATAGTTTAAATAAAAAAAAATACAAATTTTCATACTTGAACGTTATCTGAAAGAGATCGCGTGATGTAGGTACTAATAACTTTTTGTTATAATGTCTCTGTAAAACTTTATGGTTTACAACATCCCACATCCAATGAAACAAGGAAAACATACTTACATGCCACCACCATTACGTGTTTCTACGTTTGTAGACGGTGGTTAGTAGCAAAGTGTAGAGTCTACTTATATCATGGACTCTACTTACTGCTACTTACTTATTTTTGACTTAATATTACTTAAAAAAATATACAGATATTTTATGGTAGAGTCATTGACTCTCCCCAGGGGAGTAGAATGTATCAAAGTGGTTTCAAATTGAATGAAGGGACGTAATATTGCTCTCAGTAGCTCGCCATCTGAAATATTAACGCGGCACCATTCCGCCCGGGATTCAACAATAGTCATAAGTCATAACATACGATAAATAGTTACCTTGACTGTTTTGTAACTCACGTAAAATGAGTGGCAATTAGTGTATATTATGTTATTTTTGTTACCTGCTATAAAATTTAAAATAAAATTTTATACACCACTTTCAGGTCAGAATTGAGTAGATTCATTAACGTAGGATATTCAGACATAAAAAGGCAATTTATATTTTTAAACATTTTTATTTTTAGGTATACTTTAGGTATACTTATTACGAAAAATAAACTACTAACAATTCGTTGGCACATTCAGCATTAATTGGCTCTTATTATTAAAGATTAAAACAATATAATCGATGCAGGAAATTATTCGAAAATATAATTAAAATATTGCTTCAGTTAAAGAACAAAAAAATAAAACATCAGTATTGAAAATTATTGAATACTTAATTAACTTTGATTTAAAATATGTTTGATTTTTAATATTTCTTTCATTTTTGTTCTTTTTCATACAAAATTCTTCGTCACTTTTCTTATACATTTACAAAAATCTTATATGCCATAGTAGCTGCTTGCATCATTGCGTCACAATTTATTTATCTTTTATATACATAATATTCAAAAATAGAAGTTAATATACACTAAATGCAATAACATTAAAAATAAAGTCACGAATTATTGATAATATAATTATTGACTAAACCTTACTGACTATTCGTAATCTAATTAATTAAGTTTTGGCACTTAGTCGGTTTCGTCTGTAAACCGAAGAAACAATACTATGATATCTACATTTAAACATTTAATTTAAAACGGTGTTTTTCACATTTATAATACAATACAACATAAAATTATTATTCATGATAAAAAATAATATTATGATTCATTCATTTTTGAAGTAAACCGTTAAAAACTTCTTAGGAAATTTTGTTTTATCAATGATGTTCATTAAATACTTTGCGACCAATTATGATTTAAGAAAATATGATTAATGAGCATGTCATTTAATTTTGCGACTAATTATCATGCAAAAAACCATATCAATGTGGAAATGGACATAACCCTTCAAAAGTTTTTACAAAAATATAATCGACGATCTTAATTGTAAAATTAAAACAAGTATTTTTCATTTTCATTTTTATAAAAACAAACACTTAAAAACAAAAATGAGATAATAAAATGGCAGAAGAGGTGCTTTCTTAATTTATCTTATAATCAACATTCATTATTTAAAGAACGTGTATATACGATTATAATTCAAAATCTATTACGTTGTCCCATTTCTGCCATTTACCTTATCTACATTTACAAATCAGTCTATAATCATGAGGAACTTTACTCAACTTTACTCTTCTTGATCTCCAACAGTTTCAGGGTGTGTAGACACCAGAACATGGCTGACACCACATACACCACCTGGAGTACTGGCATCACGGGGCTGGTGGAAGATATGCTCCTGGTGAGGAACGCCAGAGCTGAACACCGGAGGACTTCCAGCATGGGAGCATACTGGGAGTTATCGAACAGCATTCCGATCACTGACAGCGATGCTATGATGTACAGCACGAAGATGAGGACTGAGAGCGGAGTCATGCCCTGAGGAGGAAAGAGTTTGGTTAGTTTGGTTCAATTTAAGCCGCTTTGGGACGGAGTCTAATTTAGGAGGTCTCTCTTATTGCCCTACGCTTTTGGACATAGTGGAGAAATTTCATAATTATTTATAAGAAAGGTTTGTGACCTTCCAGCCTTAGTTATTCTATGATATTTCAGTCAAAGTTTAAATGCGTAAATTATACGCTACAAGACTAACCAGTGGGCACATATTAATAGGGTATAAGCAATCCATACAATTAAAGCAAGTTGTTGAGTTGCTTTTCTTATATCAATTTAGAAACTTATTCTACTTTAAAGTGCACAAAGAAAGAAACAAATTATATTTTCACACAACGCCCAAGCTAAGGCCAATTTTTTAACAAGAGCGTTCCATTTTGCCAATTCGATGAGTGCAATTCTATTAGCCGGTGAAACTGAGTGGGTTCGCTTACTCAGTCGAGCGAGGACGGAGCCCGAATAGACTTTAATGGCTGTTTATTAAGAGCTCTTTCGTTCCGCAATATTATGGGCTCTTAGGCGCTTCTCACACAACGCTATTTATGAGGTACGCGACTGCAATGCAATCCAAAATTTGTATGTATCTGACACTTTTCACTGACAGGAGACGCGTCTACGATGCGACTCTTGTCAGTCAAAAGTGTCAAATCCATAGAATTTTGGGATTGCGTTGCAGTCGCGTAGCTAATGAATAGCGTAATGTGAGAAGTGAAAAGTCTGAGTACTCATTCGTTTTCTCCAGACCAGGCCAGCTTTTATGCGCCATAAGTGTTGTGACAATTAGAGCCTTGGGTAATATGTTTACACACACACAATTAGGACTAAGATGAACGGAGACGAGAAACTGGCTTTACATTTACGGTCTTTACTAATAAAACGCAGTATAAAGTTATTCCATGTTTAATTCATTTTATCTATTTCTTACTTTTGGCTTTAGAGAAGCATAACAGGGACAAAAATTTTTTAACATACATATAATACCATAAGTTTTTCTACAACCAACATGATTAAGTAATTTTGAGTAACAATTTGAATAATTTGTTACGTGATCCAACAACCCCTTCATAATTCTACGCTACAATTATCAAATTATTATTGCAATTAAAATAAATAGTCCCCGTTTTCCACTTTGTATTAACAGACCTGAGCAAATACAGTGAGAGGTCATAAAGAATTCCATACGTGTAACAATGGCTACCCGAGCTAAGTTCCCTCCGGCCGTGAATTATAAACGAGCTACTAGAGCTCGTATTCGGTTCTATAAACCTTACTCTTCTATGTGTTTGTGTAATTCCCCCGTCAAAGTCCGACCCTTTAACATATAATTGTGAAATATAATGCTCAAGGCGAATGAAGTTACCTAAATTCTTTATTAGATTGAATGCCAGGACAAAAGGGAGCTATAGGCCTTTGTTCTTAAAAATACTTTGCATGTCTTTGTGAACATCATTGAGATTTTTCAAGTATGCTGGTTTACTTAACGCAGCGTTGAAGATTATTTGTCCCCTATTTAAAGGAGTAGGTTATTAATGATTTTACTTGTGGCTTCAAATGAATGGAGCGCCGAAATTCAATCCATTACACTGCGTCATTGCGCAGTGGTGAATATGTTAGCGGTCATTTCTTTTACTGTATGAAGACCAATATGGATAATCACTGAGAACGTGTTCTAAACTTGTCTTAATACACTTGATAAATTGTGTCACTCGCGGTCATCAAGCCAATTGCCCATTTATCGTAGAACCTTTACTTATTTAAGATTATTTAAGCAGTTCTGCTTACCATATATCTGGACGCCAGTTCAAAGAACCCATAGAGGACGACAGCGTAATGTAGGACCAGGTAAATATTGCACCACGCTGGCAGATGAACGTCATACTTCTCTCGCTGAGTGATCTGTAACAATTGTAGACAAAACATTGTATATCATATTTATATATCTCTATCTATGATCTCTGTATTTACTTAATCTACTCCATAATTTATTTTTATGAGCTAGTCCTCGACTGCCATCCGAGCTGTTGGTAAGTGATGTTTTAATTTAACTTAATAGAAGTCTACGAAGTCTAGAAGTTTACGAAAGGCAGCAAAATGTGCGGAATATAATAATATTATGTAAGTCCCTGGCTACAAGTCCTTTTTCAAAGCGAAATTATTTTAAGAACATTATTTTACTTGTGACGTAAGTACTCCATACATGTTTTAATTGAAGAATAGGGTCAAATCCTGGTCATTATATTATTATAGTATGAACTTTTATAATATTATATATAAAGTTACTTTAAAAGCCTTCTCTTTTTTATATCTGTCGACGAATACGAATAAGACGTGGACAAATTTCAGGAATTTTCTGGCAGTCTGATTGGCATGTCTATAACAAGCCTACTCCTGACAGACTTTGGAATTCAAATTGGAGATATTATAATCCTCGGTCTACACTGTATCCCGTCAAATTACTTCGCTAATCAACTAAGAAGGATTTCACAAAATGTAGACGTTGATCACATTCATGAATGCTTAATCTTGGATCTAATGGTAAATTAATACTCTCTTGCAGCCAATGATGTTTTAAATATCTAGATTGAGCGTCGCCCTACAATGAATACAAAAAAAAACAAGGCAACATTCTCAAGCATGTGTGCGTGCAGGCGATGTTTTTCACGTTCATTTATTGTCTATGTGTGCGTAATCTGTGCGTAATGATACAAAAATTGTGGCCAACAGTTGGCCACAATTTTTTGACACGTTTTCGCGGATTCGATGCTCCATCTAGATATTTAAAACATCATTGGTTGCAGCATCGTAATCTCGCATTGGTGAGGGGTATTAATCAACGTCTATATTCCCATTATGGTAAACGCGTTCACCGAAAATGGTTGTTTTCACTCGAAACATGTACATTTGGTATTAATGAAGTATTAAAGATTCATGAACATTAATTTATACGAAGCTGATCCAGAGAGTTTGTTTTAATTACATGTTGAAGCACGAATGTGCTCAACATGTAATTACTTATGAACTAACTGGAGGTAATTCAGAAGCGATTTAAATTTTTCATATTATGCCATATTAATACAACTAAAAAATGTTAAAGCTGAGGCCCAAATATGTTATTTTATAAATGCTTAAGTAACGTAAATTGGTCGAATCAGAATAATTTAATACATTTCGTATATCAAATGCATTGTATACAAATTTTATACATATAAAAATTGTATTTGTATACAAATAAAAGCATTTGTACGCCAGACGTGACCTGGGTACTTACATCTTCTTTTTGATCCTCGTCACCAAGTCGCGGAGTACCCGGCTCCCAACTGGGACCCCAGAAGACAGCTTTGAATCTATGCTCCAAGGACTCGAAGCGACGGAACTTCTCAACCACATAACGCGTGTAAAAGGTCTGGAAGAAAAGAAAGATACCTCTTAAAAATATGAACCAGTTTTGCGAAGCAATTGATTACTTAAATGATAAGTCATGAGTTACAAATTTTCTTGATATAAAATAGTTTAAAGAAAATAGTTACCTGCAAATATAGCGGGTTGAAAGACGGCTGGTTGTAAATGAGTCCATATACGATTTCTACTTTGTCCGTTTCAGGTCTGAATGTACCGAAGAGACGGTCCCAGATAATCAGCACACCTCCATAGTTGACATCTAAGCAGTATTTATTGCTACCTGCAAAAAAAAGATTTCTTTTCTTTAGACCTCTGCAACTTCAACTGCCTTTGTATTTATTTCTTTTGTTTTTCATTTTTTCTTTACGGTGGTAAAAGATAATATGGTTCACCTAACTACGGGTACCCAATTAATGTCAATTTATTTTAAATCTTTTATTACAAAATATGATTTTGGATTCGACAATGAACTGCTACTTTCAACAAAATGCCATATATGTTATTAGTAGCGCAGTGCTTGAAGATTCAAGGCTGTTATTATGTGAGAATATACTAAGTACTCATTATAGTCTAATTTCAAATTCTATCGGGTATTTTGTGTTAGCATTATTGCTCTAAAGAGCATTATGTATATCTTGGGTTTTATTCTGATTTATCGCAAAATCGTAGACTGAATGTTTAGCGAATTCATGAAAAATTTATTTTTAGCATCTTTTTATATTTTCGAAGTATTTTTAAGATCCTTCAAATTTTACTTTTCCTTTGCTATCTTTGGAAAACTTTGTTTAAAGTATTTGTCTTTTTAACTTATCTAACGATCTGGGGCATGATAGCGAAAGTATATTTTAAGCAAATTTCACTAAAGTTCTATAACGGTCGTGTTAGATAAAATTTCTTCCAGTTGTTCATTTTAATGCTATTTCGGTACTGATGGACCAAAGTTTGCTCGTTATCTCACGAATAAGTATCAAAGTTTCGTATACAATTTCGAAGTATCCAAATTTAAACATCCTGGCAAAAGTAGATCACTTGTTCACTATAATGGATACAATAAAATTGTATTCATGGAATGACATTATAAGGGTTCACAATTTTATATTTGTAGACTATTAGAAATAAAATAATATCATGGATTATTTTAAACTTAATTTAAAAGATGAGATTCTAATTTGCTTTCTATTTCACATTAATTAATTTCTCTATTTCGAAACTACTGTCGGCTGTTGCTTGGATTCATAATGAGTTGATTTTTTTTTCTTCGTTTTCTTTTTTATATTTATTATTGATATATTATTGTGGGGTTATGAGTGTGCAGCGTTATTTACTTTATCTATTTATTTATTCTTACCGTGATGAACTCTGTGATGGCTCGGCGTGTTGAGGATGTACTCCAACGGGCCCAAGCTCTTGATGCTCTCCGTGTGGATCCAGAACATGTAGATGTAGCTGAACTGGTGGTGCATCACGAATTGAGCAGGAGGAATCGCCAAGGCCAGGGGGAGATAGAAAACCTAGGAGAAAATAAAAATAAAAAAATAATTTAGTAAGGTACAGATAGTGAAGAATTTCATTACGAAACGACTGTGAAAGCCAAATTAAAGAAAAAGATAGGCGACCTGCTTGTATAATGAAGAAATTGTGAGAGTGACGTTAATTTTTTTAAATTATACTGGGATAAATTGTACCTACCTAGTCAATAAAAATGCGGTAGTTATAGATAATTATTTGGTCTTAAATCTTATTCTTAGTATGTAAGTTAAAGAAATCTTAATATTTTTTGGTGTATAAATACGAGTAAATAACAAACTTTAAGTTATCGATTTTGTCAATTACAATTTTTTCTGCATATTTTATGCTTTCTTTGTTTTCTTGCCTTTAGATATGTGTAGGTTTTATTTCTAAATGTTTTATCCTACATAGGTATAAAAAAGAATGTAATAAATATTTTATATGCTATCCCGAGAAAAGCTTTACTCAAAGAAGATCGGAATGATTTATGGTTATCGAAGGCTTTTTCTTAAAAGTGCTCGTCACGAAGAGACTCAAATAACGCAATCTTGATATTTGTGCGATACATTTTTATTTTCGGTCGTCATTTGTGTAGTGAATGGAAAAATAGGTAACACATTTTTGTTTTCATCATCTTAAGCAATGCTCAAAAAGTGCAAAACAATATTATTTTGTGTTTCATTTTTAAACCTTATAAGTGACTCACATACAAGTAATGAGCCTGTTGTTTAACTTTATGAATAAAACCAATACCTATTATGAACCCAAGTTACTATCTAGTGCACGTAAAGGCTCGTTTGATATTTGATCAGAAAAAAGTTGCAATATTACAGAATTTAAAATTCAATAAAAATAAAATACAATTAAATTCGAAAATAATATTAACATACTAATAAAATAAGCTGCAAAATGGTTATTGTTAAGGTACTCACAAATCCACACCATCCTTGTAGAACTGACTGCCTTATGCCAACTCCCATGTTGAAGTCCTCAGATGTATGGTGCACTTGATGTTGAGCCCAGAGAATATGGACCTCTGCAAAGAAAACAAACAGTGAAGGGTAAGATGTTTCCAAATCCTTTTGTTAACAAAAAAAATAACCATGGAAATTGAATAGGCATGTACGACAAAATCAGAAATAAAAACCAGATTTCAGAATTCGATTAATGAAATTGATCAGATTGTTGATTTGATAAATGTGAAAAATATGAAGGTTATAAATATAAGATAAGATAGGAAATAGACAAAGCTAACTCTCACCATGGCATGCCCGATGCATCCAGTAATAGCAGAAGTCGACTCCCAGGGCAGCAGCATACCAAGTTAGTGTATTATCCCAAGGCAAGTCGACCAGTCTGAAATTCGCGTAGATCCAAGTATAGAGGTACGACTCGGCCCCTCGCCAAATTAATCTGTTGAATAATTGAATTCTTAGTTAATTTAATTAGCTGAATTTGTCCGAAGTACACGGTCGATTTAGGGTCAAGTAAAATGTCACAGTTTTATTACAATATTTAATGCTGGAGGGATAAAGCTCTCCAGAGGTTACATAATTTAAATTAAATGTTCCGTTTTCAGCCCAAGTCAACGTTTGTTACTCTTGAATTGAAAATTTGTTGAGTTTTTATTACTTTAGAATTTAATTTTACGGAATAATTTGAACCACATTTACTTATACGATTATGGAAACCATTT
The DNA here is from genome assembly GCA_905404135.1 of Hesperia comma. NCBI lineage: Eukaryota > Metazoa > Arthropoda > Insecta > Lepidoptera > Hesperiidae > Hesperia > Hesperia comma. Next base: position 2,688,546 of record FR990021.1, on the reverse strand, counting down.
AAGTTAAGCTAAGCGTTTATATTGTCTGTAATATGAAAAAAATGCAATTTAATATTACAGTCATAACCGGGTACTGTTTAAATGTAAATTAGAGACCCGCAATCTTTTTGAATTTGACCGTGGTTTATTTTATGGAAGCGTTGCTTTACATTGACATTTTGATTGTGTAAAAATATTTACCAAATATTTTTGTAACTAATATTATAGATGGTTAAACTTAAATATAAGGTATACCATAGATTTATTATATAACTATAGATTGGCAACTGTGTCACTCGGACGAAACCAAAAATGAATCGCCCGCCGTCGGTGCCGTGCGCGACGCCTGGGGGTTTTTATATTTAGGTGAGTCACATCCAGGTACCGCACAAGGAACCATTACTAATTAAAACTACAAAGGACGTTATTCCACACAGAAATGTAAAAAATAAATTAAGAATTTTGAGAAAATTGAGGAACATTTTTTAACAAGAGCCCGCTAAACCCGCTATGCTGTCCAAAACTTGGTTTCGTCTGTCTATCTCGCTCTGCCATACGTGTATCATATTATGTTTTGCTCTTTTGCATTGCCAATCTATCTAAACGTCAGTGTATGCTACATCTATGAGGTACACAGTATTTAATTAAGTTCAGCTTTCTACGCTTATGATTTTTTAAAACTAAGGAAATTTCTTAAAACCACACTAATCTCACCTTTGTGATAATATCAATTATTATTTTTTCTTGTTTTTTTGTTATTGTTAATGGTAAGAAATAACTGTTACATTAATAAAATTTACAATAAATCAACGGAAGGTTACCTATCTATAAATGACATACACTTTGTTAGTTCAGTAGTTAGTTCCTAACTAGGTATCGTCTTTATCTTGACAGTGACTGATTCAAGGATCGATAACACAATATTTATAGCATCTACTGTTTATTCCTTTCTCATATCTTCCATCATCTTACAGAATACGCGAACAACTATTACATTGACAATATGTGTAAGTGTAAGTATTTATAATAACGCTTTCTATTTAATTTCATGTTCTATTAATTGAATTATATAGAAATATGGTTATGCTTTACTTACGCAATTATTGGCTCTACATTAATCAAGTCACGTATCGAATTGTATTTTAAGAGCCACAACCATCTTGGCTGACAAAATATTACTTTTCGGTATAACCAATCTTAGTATAACCATGGGACGTCTAAGAGCAATAGGCCCTTAGGTGCCATTTTTTACGTCACACCATTTATTCTTATTTTAGCGACTTCCTTTATTCCTGTCACACGTACTCACGTATTTCTGATTTCGCCTTCTTTGATATTTTGTCAAATAGCTAAAATTTTTTATTTATTTCTTATTTCAGCTGTAATACTTGTTACAAATAGGTACGTGTATTACAGAAAATGTTAATTAGTGTCAATGTAAAGAATCCCTTTGATAAATACGGTCGGATTTCGACCGCAGAACAGGAGTCTGTAGTTAATATTACATTGGAAATAGCCCTAGGCCACTGTGGTACAGAGGCGGACTTATTTGATAACCTTACCTTCCACATTCTTGGAAGAGTCCATGGGATATGCTGGTGATACCGTCGTTCAACCGGATTCCTTTCTTGCCTTCCAGTCGTAGGACTATGTGCTCTATTAGCATGAATATCAGGAAGTATGGATAGGACTGGAACAAAAGAGAGAGTCATTTAATTTATTTTTCTTTTTTCAATAGTTGACAAGCATAAACACTACTGGTGGTAAGTAAAAAAATGATGTGTATAAGTGTGTTGATAAAATTGCTACTGATGAAATGATTTTGAATTTGACATGATGGTAGATTATGCGCTCACGCAAAGTAAACGTATCACCGGCGCGAATCAAATGCCATTCAAAAACTGAAGCCAATTTTATCTGGAAAAACTTATTCCACCCCAAAAAATATATTCGCTATTTTTCATAAACATCACAAATAGCGATAAATCAGTAAGGTTCGTATCTAAACACAAGATATTCCTGCAACAACTCAAAGATGAAGATGTACCAAATGGATTTATCTGAAATTCAATACTCAAGCGTAACCTCAATAGTCACGCAAATTGTACCGAAACGTACACCTGCGAAGGTGTTAAGTTACCCTAGGTTGCCGCGACACCGCGCCTTAGTGAATGTACCACCGCACCGCTCAAGTTGCGTTGGTTACATAACTCTTGCTTCACTATCAACTCGAGTTATCGCTTAATGAGTCGATCACGAAATCTTGTAAGCATTTGTAATTTGACATTGAGTCTTAATAATAAATTATTTACGACTGGAAATTTCTCAATTCGAATGTTGTCGAATGTTTGAGCAGAGTATAGAGTACGGCAGTAGAAATGTTTCGGTGAGTAATTGTGGTAGCATTGTTCTATGAGGAACAGCGATTTAATTAGATTTTGCGAGGCTTAGCTATTTCACTCGGATTCTCGGAAATCCTCACGAGAGAGCCTTCACAACATACTTGTGGTTGTATCTTCTTCGATTGTTATCTTAATGAAAACGAAGCTCGTATTATAACAACACGCATGAATAACAGAAAAGGCGTTGATATTTGTATCTTTTTATTTTTAACTATTAATTAAAACATTGATTATTCAGTGCGTCGTATGTTTGCAGTGCCCCCTGTCGGTATTAATTGATTTATTGCTATCGACGTTCCGACGGTTAAGGTTAATGGCCTTATATCGTCACACACTTATGCAAGTTTTTGATTAAACTGTGTTGTATCATTATACTGATCAGAGAATGTATAATGTATCATTGTATTTATGGAAGTAATTTAATTAACTACAATGTGTACACAATGTTGCCTAGACGACTCTAAAGTAGTAGCCGATAATTGTGGGGTCTCAGGTTCAATTTGAGACGAGCATTTATAACTCGTAAATAGAATATTGCTATACACACACACACTTTTATGCACACACAAGGAGTCCAAACGTGTGGGTATGGGCATTTTTGATTATTAATATTTTTAACACTTTTTTATTAATATTCCAAGTTGTTTAGTCAAACTTTGTTGTGTCGTTAGCAATTATTTTTTTGTTCCCGAGTAACCTTATCTCAGTAGATAATCCTGACCCTTAGAGGTCAAAGGTCCAGGTGTCATGTTACTTGCCGTTACGTATTGACATAGCCTATTTACTGGTGGTTATCAATTTTAGTGGTGCGTCAACGTGGGTGACCAAATGACGATAACGCCTGTGGTTCAGTGGTCTTAGGTTTAATTCTCACTTTGCTGAAAATTTGTTTTAAAAATTTAAACCGGCTTTTATAAAAGGTGGTACTCCTCAATTCGTCTATTTTTTGTGTTGTTACCTTAGGGGCCCTATTATGAACTCTTAATTCCAGACAGTTTACGTTCACAGCGTGTGAGTAACAGAGATAGCGCCTTACAGGTCATAAAGCGCTGTCTCTGTCACCCACACGTTGTGAACGTAAACTGTCTGGAATTAAGAGTTCATAATAAGGGGGCAATACTTCGTACTGGATGTACCGATTATGATATTTTGTTATATTCGGTAGCTGGAGATTGTAGTCTGTAGTCCCTTATAAATTTGAGTGACATTTAACTGGTAGTTATTGAAATATTATAGAACTATTAATATTATATCCTGAATATCTCGAAAGTACTCAGATGTACTTGACAAAAACAACTCAATGTCCATAAAAACACAGTATAGCAACGGCAACATTGATAAATAGTGATAAACAAGTAGGTAAGCAACAAGATAATAATGTTTTAAAATAAATTACCGAGTGTCCGCACTGGCTCGAGTTTCTGAACTGACCAACAGAGTTGCAAATTCGCGAGGATGGGTGGATGACCCGCTAAATTTCATTACAACTTCCTACTTCGGAGCTTCCTGTCTCTAGCCCTATTTGTAACTGTTAGATATTCTTAAGTTCCAAGCCAATATAAGAATTGTCAATTGAGTTGTACTATATGTCTAGGTAAATTCGCTATCGAACATTTATTTGTCACGTTATTGTCTGTCGTGGTCGGAAATCAAACCCAGAACTTCTGGCTTCGCTAGGCTGCAGAGCTTTCGGTTAGAGCAATAATCTTGCGGTTTATTTAAATTATGTTAACATATAACTATAACATATACGGTGTCGTTCTACAAGGTTGTAAGTAAGGTAGGTATTTTGTTTGTACACCGCCTTACAGAATTGCAAAGTCATTAGTTTCGATATAATCATTACATATCATGATCAGACATTTATTTATGTTGTAGTTGACAGTTTTAAAGTTGACAATAAAATTGTAAGCTCGACAATATTGTTGTTACGTTGAGATTAAATTGGACTGCGATGACTGTTACTAAGTGAAGGTATCGGTATGGGTTTATTCCCGTTGGCTCCCATTCCCATTCTCACCCGTCCCACTAGACCCCGAATACGATTAATTTGATGTATATAGTTTGTTAGTACCAACACCCAAATAGGTAGGTACCTATTGTCTTTTACTTATTACATTTTAAAGTACTTAGCGGTAAAAGTCACAAAAAAGTTTTAAAGTTCCACCAATTTCGTCCTAAAGTACCTATAAAGTACCTAATAAGCCTCCTACGAGTAAGTATGAAATGTTAGGTGGCTTATAATTAGCGAGCGTCATGTTTGAAAGTTCAACTTTGGAGGATACTCACGCATATAAAAAGACTTTCAAGTGGATTTTTTAAAAATACAACCATTTTTATGGAAAATGACAATTTAGTTACACAATTTTTTGGGAAAATGTAAAAAACTTGACTATCTCGCTTTTTTAAAAGTTCAAGCAACATTTTTTGTCTTTGTTTATTTTTTTTTAGATCAACGGAACCAAAGTCTCAAAATAAGCTTTAACTTATGAAGTAATAGTTGGAACTTCGTAACTTTAACTTAATGTCATTAACTGTTTGTTTTTAATCTATTTTTAGCGTACAAAACTTGCAATTCATCGTCCTAAAAGAAAAAATATGCAATGTGTTACTACAGGTACATTTTTTCTTTATTTTTGTTTTGTCAGATTTTTTGTTAGCTTCCTATATTGTCAATAGCACTTAATAAACATTTACTCGTATTGTCGGTTCTCATACTGCAAGTCACTGCATATAAGATGTTGTGATCGCCTTAAGATCCGAGAAAAAAAAAACAACATCGGTTACTTTATACTTGTTTTGTATCGAACTGTAGTAGTAGTGAGTGAGTACAGAAATAATCAATTAGGCAATGACATTGCATCTTTAGTAATTTATTCATTTGTATACGACAAAAAACAACATGCATAATTTATAAATTTATCATTGCCAGTTAAAAGTACGATTTGAATTTTTTGCTTAATTGATACAGTAGATTTTTATTTTTTTACTCAAAATTGAAGTGTTTCCATATTATCGAGAGTTATTGAAGCGTTTTGATTTGTAATTAGTTATCGTTAAGCCATGCTTGAGGCTTAGTGGCTAAAAAAATATTGATTAATAGGTTGGCAAAATGTTGGTCTATGGCTTATGCTATATACGTTATGCGTCGTAAATTGCAAATCATCGTCCTAAAAAAATGTACTCGCATTGCCATGGCAGGGCATGCCCTTATCTAAAAGTTTTTTTCTTTAAAAACACTTTAGTACAATTTTATCAGTCATAAACTGTTGTGAACTGGTTTATTAACAAGGAAGCTCGTTTCGACCTTACGGGTAGCAACGCAATTATGTTAGTTCATCGTCCTCTTTAGTGCCCATATAAAGTTCGCTACCTACTACTATGAGGTATGAGCCACGTCATAGTATGCTCATCTAATTTGTTGGATTAACTAATGTTATGAATATTTAATATAATATAATTTAATACATTATATTTTTTATGATATTTTTATGAGTGTCATTTTCCTTATCAGCAATATTTGTAAGGCAATAAAAAATTAACACGTAGTTTCGTACTGCACTATTGATTTATTGAATTGATTTGTCGAATATTTTTACTTATTTTTTGTCTTATAATTATAACTAGCTATTGCCCGCGGTTTGTCCCACGTAAAAGTACCTACATTAACTGGTTTTTTTTTCATTTCTTATTTTACCCACGGTTAGGGTTAATTAGTTTATAGTGATTACAAAAATATTTAATTCCAAGTTTAAACATGTTAGTGGAAAAATATGGCAAAATGTACTTTAGTCACTTTTCATAGTCAAATACTACTTCCAGCTAATTTAAACTTTACAGGCCCAGTGACCTCCAAAAACTGACCGAATTAACTCAACCGCAGTTCGACAGGAATACCATGAGGAGAGGTCCAATTGGTTGGTTGATGGTAGGAGGAACTTACGTGAAATACTTATGACTGAGCCATAGTAGGTACTTCAGACGAGAGACTAAAAAGTGTTTGTAAAAACCAACTTGAAATAAACATTTAATTTTATTTACACAACCCTCACTACCAAAGATACCTACACATCGACATTTAAATGTCCTGCAAAACATCACGAATGCTTAGATACGAATAGATTTATCTGTCACAGTAATAATAATTAATTGTTTTGGCCAGGAAACTCAGACCCTTCTCTCGATAGGTACCGACTGGGCTACAGAGGTCATCTAATGCAATTCTCACGGCCTTGCAATAAGCGCCACAGGCCCGAGGCCACTAACCCACTATTCCGCGTTGGTGCAAACGTATACATTACTATAAATTGCAAGTCATTGGTCTAAAAGATAGGTATAACAAGAAACATTACTACGCTACTTACTATAATTGACAAGCAGTTTTTTATTGTGTTTGTTTTTTCTTATTTATTTTATCGCATGTTTTTTGCGAACTTCAAATTTATGCACATAAGAACAATTAAGAAAAAATGTCCGTAATCTTTTACGTTTATGTATTTTGCAAGTCATTGTGTCCGGTGTTGTCAGCCGGTGTATCGACATAAACAGCAAAGCTACTATGTATCTATATGTAAAGCTTTGGCGGTGTGAAAGGCTACATACATCCTTGAGTTTGAGCTAATTTCTCTACTAGACGTAGTGGAGTACATTCACTCTATTAGAAATCGTTAGAACCCGATTTAATCTAGAACGCGTGTTCCGTGAGAATCCTTAATCTGCCTTACCTACCATTCTAGATTAAACCGCGAAAAAGGTAAGCATTACGACAATGATAGGTACGTTTTCTCTGCATTTTTCTAACATCTATGATGATGACTTGAAGATGAGGATAGGCAGGATATGAAAGAATAACCGAAAGCCGAAGTCGAAATCATCGCTATTTTTTGTTATTAATAAGACAAGCCACCTGATAATTAAGGGCTCATATACACGAACGGCACGATGTCAACGGCAGAGACAACTGCACCGGTTGGCGGCGGCCGTCGACGTGTCGGCGGCGGCCGTAGACCTGTCAACATCGAATTGCAATCGTTGACATAGGTTGACGTCTGCCGCCGACACGTCGACGGCCGCCGCCAACCGGTGCAGTTGTCTCTGCCGTTGACATCGTGCCGTTCGTGTATATGAGCCCTAATGAGTGGTGATCGTCGTCCAAAGTTCCAGATTTTAATTTTCATTTAAGTTACAATATGTATTATGTAAGATCTATGTCGATTCTACCTTAGTGTTTTTCTGTAATTTTTTATTAGTGGTTCACTGATTGACCATATCAATGTTGGATAAAAAATAAAGTCGCAGTTTGTTCACTAGATTGATTTATCGTCTGTCTGTCACACGTTGTCAACGATATTATTTGCAACGATGTGGTTCGCTTTATTGTTTTGCTGTCACTTCAACAACGCTAATCTGTATCTGTAAAAAAGAAGGACTTTTCCTTGTATGTTTTTGTAAGCTTTGACAAAAATCGTGTTTTGGTTTCAAGCTCTTATAATTTTATCTGCCTCAGACGTTTTTTTAACCTCTACTTCTTGAAACTATATGTATACTAAATATCTAGGACACGTGAAACTTACAGTTTAGATATTTTTCACACAATGCTAACTAAATACTTGCCTACAAAAAGGTTTGGCAAAGAGAAATCTCTTGCCAGGTGAGGCGTCATGCCTGTTGAGAGACCGTGCTCTGCCTGATGTTCCGTCGGAACTTGTACATTAAGCGAACGGTATAAAAACTTTCGATTCAGGTGGTACTTCATGATAGCACCAGTGAGGTGTATGTGATGTCGTCACCATGGCAAACGCATTAAAGAATGAACTTACTTGTCTAAAAAAGTTGGGTACATCCTCCAGTTTCTCATACATCTGCTCCTTGGGCGAGTGAATGTAGAACATGCGGCCCAGACCCTTCAGGTGGGTGGAGAGGACATCGGAGAAGCCATTCTCCGCCGTAGCGTTGGAGAACATCTCCGCAGCCATGGTTTTACCTGGAACAAATTGTTTTTCATTGAGCAACGAACATTCAGTGAAGATTTTAGGGTTATCTGATGATTATTGATAAGCAATGAGAAAAGGTGTAAAGGTAACCTAAGTAGAACATATTTTCTAATTGATTCTTTCAAATAAAATAATTACGTATTACTTGTAGGGAAAGGGTACTATAGTGGGGAGAATTATGTAAATGACAAGAGCGTCCGGAATTAACAGCCAAGAAAGGAATAACTTACCCAAAACAAAATGAGGGTGTATTTAATATCAGCAGTAAATACTACTAATGCTTAAAGGTCCGGTATAAAGTATACACATGTGCATGTGAGTGTGTATGTTATGTGTTGGGAACATGCAAGGAATTCTGAGAAAGATACTTAAGACAGCGACAAATCCATTGCTCGTCTTGAAAGTCAGCTATTTTCTTTAATACTACTTACGTATTCAGAAATATTTATTTTAAGTAGGTTGATAAATTGCAATCTACGTCAATACAAGCAATGGAAGCAAAATTTTATATCTATTGAATAAGCTTGTGTGTTTATAATCCTAACTCGAACACTGGGAGAAATACATATACTACTGTGATTTTGTAAAAGAGGTTGTTTAGTCGGATTATAGATCATAGGTACTATGTCAATCGTATAAGATCAAATGATGACTTGATCGAAGTTACAAAAAATATTTTTTTTTGTCGTACACGTGCTTTCGTACATGCGCGCGAACACATGAGGGACAAGGTGTTGGACAAATTTTAAGCCTTATTTATATTTAATTAAATGATCAAAAGAACTAAGGGGCTCATCGACCAAGTAAAGCAACATAGAACAAAAACATTCCTAATTCATGTTTGAGTAACTCAGTGATGTGCTCGTACAGAACATCAGAAGAACACGTCGGAACAAAGAAGGTATATTTAGTGGACAGCAATAAAACGATATGAGACAAGATAAATTATTGCGTTACTAGGAAACCGTCTCCATTGGACCTTTCTGTTACTGTTTTTTTAACTTTATTTAGACAGGAAGACGTGACGATAGATATATCATAATTATCATCGTAACCTTTCCCACTGTTGGAAAAGGGTCATCTGTCACACTTTGAAGGATAAGGACCGTAGTGCACCTCGTTGGCCGTGTGGATTAACGCACTTTGCTCATTTTTGAGACTATTTTGGAGAACTCTGAATTGTTGGGTTACCATATTTTTTCATCAAAGCAAGTGATAATAAATAAAATAAAAAATAAAAAAGCCTTTTATTTCTTGCAAACAGTGCTATACATGTCCATGTCAATAATTATTATGTCCATCAAACACATTTTTTTCAATATTACACACATTACACATGTCAATTTTTCCTAAATACAGTAGTTACGTTCAATGTATAGTAATCATCATTAAAAAATAAAATAGATAAAAAGCAAGTGATAATTAAATTTTAATGTGCAGATTTTTTGCTACTATAACTGATGGATTATGCACATTGAAGTTACTTAAGGGAACAGGGTCTTAGTTGCGTAAAATATTACAATACAATACAATATTGTCTTGTAAGTAGAATAATTCAAGTTTGGCGTAAAATAAAACGTTTTATAATAAATCTCGTACGCCTTATTTTAGACGTCGCTGATACAATTATCGATATCGAAATTGTCAAGTTAATGATCTGAAAGTAACTGAAAATTACTGTAACAAGAGTTGCTAGATTAGAATCGAAGAGTAACGTAGAACCGTCTAGAACAATTCACAAGAGTTTTGCATAATCGAGTCCATATTCTGATATTCTTGATGTTTATCTAGTTGCAAGTTCTTCTAGTTACACACGTTAACGTAAAAGCTGATAAGAGTCTGGTAATATGCATAATTGGAAAGCTTTCCGACTGGTCTCTCCTGGCTGAGGAAGTCTGTAGGTACCATCAAGTTTAATATCAACCATATTTGTATGTTGATGAGGTAAGTTTTTGCCTGGTTCCTACAATTATTTTAATTAACAATGCGAACACAAAACACTCTTTGATTTTAACGTAGGTACTCTACGTTACGTTACGTTACTCTACGTTACGTTACGTATCGTAGTCAAGGGCTTAACTTATAAAATATTAAAATAACTCTCTAGATCACAAAATTTCGCATCCTATCCTACTAATATTATAAATGCGAAAGTTTGTAAGGATGTTTGTGTGTGTGTGTGTTTGTTGCTCTTTCACGCAAAAACTACTGAACGGATTTTCATGACACTTTGCAGTAATATAGCTTAGACATCGGAATAACATAATTTGTTAAAATTTATAGAGATTTTTGAAGAGACTGGTTTCCCGAAGCGAAGCGAGGGCGGATTTACTAGTTTATAATATAAGAAGGATAATAAATTAAAGCTGCTACTATAGATGTAAAAGACTGTCCATATGTCACGATGGTTACGATGCCGAATCACCGTTCGAAAAGTCCTAGGTTTGATTTCCAGCGTGGTGGAAGGTTGATAAGTTTAAACTGTTCTTGGTCTAACGTTAGTAATTTATTAAAGCAAGAGAATAAGTAAGATTTCTTTACGGTGTTCCCGTTTCTATTATTAACGGTAACGAAAAACAATCTTCGAAAATGTCCGTGGAGATAAACATCGCCAATGTAACAGTACGAATAACGGAATCATTTCACACAATGATATGAGTCTTCAGCTGAAAGTAAATTGTACTGGCTACCACCTAAATAGCAAAAAACTCTATTTTCTTACTGTTAAGGTTGAAACTGCAACGATATCACTAGCTCGGTAATGTTTGGAAAATACTCGTAATTGTTATCAAAAGAATACAATTACGTTCCTTCTTTGTGTTGCTGAAGTTTTAATTAACAAGTTTCACGTTTAAATTTCCATCTCTATAATAGAGGTAACGCACAAAAGGGCAAAAAAATTCTTCGGGAGTTCCTTGCGGCTTTTTCTCACATGACCACTCACATTTATGAAGCGATGGCATATTTTGACTTTCGAAAAGTGTTTGTAAAAACCAAGTTTGAATAATATTTGTTTCATTTTCTTTTTACAAATACCTTGATTCTGAATAGTAAAATGAGACCCATAAAAAATAGTAGATGTCTTCACTTCCGCCTAGGTAGCGGCTTAATCATAATAATTATTATCTATAACTACAGAATGTATAAGACAAAATAAATTGAAAACTGTATTATCTGTTATGTTGCAGGAATTGTAAGGGAAATAAAGGTTTGACCAAATACCCGAGGGAGGAAAGCAATATCGTATCACAAAAACCGATCAAGGATTTCATCAAATTGCTTATTTTGTTTTGGTGAATCACGCTATGGAATTGGATTTCAACTACCTACGTGAAATTATCTTCTCTTTAGGCATTAGATGATATCTCCATTTTTGTTATTAGCCTAGTGAATGGTAAATTCAAGTGAGATCAGTAGTAACTATTGGGCAAAATTTTTTCAGTGTCAGTCCTGGCAGTTTTCATAGAACTTGGCTTGACACGCTTCCGCGTCTCTAGATATCTAACAACAGATATTAAGTCATAGCAGATACCTCTAGATAACATTAAACTTCCGACACTTGATTTGGCCACTAACCCCTCCACAAAATACCCCTCGAGTAACATGGTGGACTATGCTCTAGGACACTTCAGTTATGAAAAGAAACCAATGCCAAGTAATAGCCAATAATGATTTCAAGTGGGATCGTTTCATCCTAGTTCCTTGTAAATTTCCTTGTTAAACAAACGATAAATAAAGGACGAACTTCGAATGCAGGCGTCAAGGGTCACAGCTATTTACAATTTAAATATCGCCAACTCTCGGTAACTTGTTCAAATTATGGCATCAGACGAGAATATTCTTGGCAATGTTTTGTTTTAATGTAGTAATAGCATTTGTGACTCATATCCTTTAGAAAGGTTTGAAAAATTATTGTACAAATTTACATGATATAAGACTCTTTCTACTCTGTGAATTACACGTCTTCTTCTTAAAATTATGCTGCTACAAACAAACGTTTACGTTTTATTTCGTTGTACCTATTTTAAAAAAAATTGTAGTTATAGCGTATCTTATAAGAAATGTCGCTTGCACTCTACTAGAGAGAGTGCAAAGTAACAGTAACGGAATATAGTAGTTTTATACTGATTACTGAATAATAGCAGAGAAGAATGGGATTAATAAGAAGCGATGTGAAAAGGCGAGGCGAGTCGAAATGAGGCTAGGCGAGGCAAAGCGAGGCGGGGAGAAATAAGGCTCCAAAATCCAACTTAATGTACCTACCTAATTATTGAGAATTGAGCGATGATTATTTAAAAAAAATCAAATTATTTTTTCCATTGAATAAAATTTATTGAACCATGTTACACGAGTATGTTATCTACCGATATAACTAGTTCTATTTTTACTAAACAAATAATTATTATGTAGTAAAACATATCAAGTATTATGATAAAACCGAGTAAACATCATCACAGTTAGAGCAGATAAATTTTATCTCAGTAGGTAATGTTTGATTGTTTTATAACTGAGCGAAACGTGGGAGTTTCATGTTATTTAACTTATTTGTTGTTTTCTAACATAAACTTCGAGAAAATTCTGATAACATAACAGTGAAACAATTAATAACCTAACAATACTTTATTAATTTGAAAACTTGGTCTTGCAAACTTTTATTCGCTATCTAAAATTTAAAGGGGCTAAACACATATTTTTTATTACTTGCCTAGCTTTTCTGAACTCGCTTTTGTTGAGTTATTGTAGATAGTTAAGTAGGTATATCTCATTTAATTAACAAAGTTTCCAATATAAAGCTGTAATTAATCCCAAGTTTTGTTAAGACAGCTGCGTATTAAATAGGCGAATCGGTCATTGCTAGCTATTAAAATTATAGATATAGTACCCTTACAATTTTTTGTCCAAGTTGGAGCGTCAGACTTTTAAGAACTTATGTCATTTCGTATTAAATAGTGATGTCCTTCACGAAACATAGATTAAGCGGAAGTGTGATACGTCAAAATTATTACTGAAACCGGTGTCGCCAAACGCACACAAACAAACGGTGGTCAGTTACTCCCACGAAATATAGGTTACTCCCATTTTGCTCAAGAGTAGTTTTAATTGGTCGCATATATGTAAAGCTTAAATACCCTAAATTGTACAAACTTTAATGCAAAAACACATCTTGACTCTGAGCAATAGAGTTGGCTTTTCTATAAAGAAAGTAACGTATTTGCGACATTTTGTATTGACCAGGTGGCAAGTGATATTTGTGAAAAATATAATTTGATCTTTATTTGTAAGCAGTAAGGTTAAATTTTCAATGATTTGTCAACCATAATTCCCGTTATCGTTTAGTGATTTGACACAAGCGTGATTTTATCGATAAATTGGTTGGACCTATTTTAAATGCAATTTGCGATTCCTGGTGTTTATAATTGGGGTGGCTCCAGCTTTTGTTATATAGGGTGTAGTATTAAGTGCGCATAACCGGAAAACCATTTCTTCAGACGGACAATCTAACAAACTTGCAGTCTTTCATTAAGAAACCTACTTTGAAATCGCAAATAATAATTGCTTTTTACAAAAAAAAAATAACCGACTTCAATCTTGATAAGTAGAGATAACTCAAAAACTACTCGCCATATGGCGCTCAATTCAACATGTAAGTGTAAAGTTCTCGTCGCTACAAATTAATCAAGCCCAAACACTAAATAACTGCAGTAAATCGTTGAGGAGTTCCCTCGACTGTCTTTCGGCTTCATCAGATCGACTCCAGATCTTCATGAAATAGTAGCGCTTTAATGTACTTATGATAACATGAACAAACACACTAGTTGTCCATACAATTTTCAAAAGTTCCCCTCGATTTCCCTGAGATGCCATCATCAGATCCTGGTTTCCTTATCAGGGGACCCCACTGCGCATATCTACTTTACAACAAAAAAAGAATTATCAAAATCGGCCCATAAACGACGAAATAATCGCTGAACGTACATAAAAAAAGCATATACCTATACGGTCGAATTGAGAACCTCCTTCTTTTTTGAAGTCGGTTAATGATCACATTTGTTTGCATATGTAGTAACGCGACGGCATTACTTGTTATATTATATATCGCAACGTCAGGCGTTTCTGAGTTTGCAAATAGGTGTTATTTATTATTATTTAACTTAATTTATTATATTGTTTATTCATTAACACGCCCCTGTTTGTTAGCGCATAACATATCTTTATTTATATAATTTATCTAAGCAGGTTAAAATTTTAAAGATGTTACATTACAATTGCTCACTATTGTAACAATAACTAATAAAATGTCGATGTCGATAAACTTTTTTCGCATCACCTACGGAGACGTGAATAGGTACCTCTAGAGGTAAATGAACCATGTAGATGACACGTGTAAGCTAAGCTAAGCTAAAGCAAGCTTTATTGCCCATTCCTTAAGGTTGATTTCAGATTAAAATATCTATTGGGTTTTAAGTAATTGAAATTAAATTACGATAATAAGATTTATTGCAAAAACTTCACTTACCGGTGATATGAAACACCTCCATTCTTAACATTTCTTGTTTTACTATTATTTTTACACTGCAAAACGGAACAACAAACCATAATTTCTTTGAAATACCGTAAAACAAATAGTGACACGAGACGTCCGTTCTTGAACCGGATGACAGCGATGACTGAAGGCAAGTATGGACCACAATCCATACTAGTGGCGCGCGGGCCACGCCTACATCGCATCTCCTCTCTATATTTGCTCCATGATGTCCTTAATGTATTGCAGCAATACCTATCCCGTGTTTTTATAACGTGAGTACGTTGAATTTAAATAAAAAACTCACTTCAAAGTAGACAAGTAGTTACATATCTCAATTTAAGTAGTTAAAGGTCTATATCTCAAAAATTTTGATGAAACTTAGACTATAATTTGTGGAAAAGCTTACAAACGAATACTTACGAGTACACCTACAAAAGCACACGTGCTCGAAAGCTAAATAAAGATCATCCTACTCAAATATTATACAGTTTCATCAAGATTACATACATACAGATCACACTGATAACCTCCTTTTTTGAAAATGTTATTTGATCCTCAAATAACGGATGTAAAACGTGTTTAGATAATGATCTTACATGGTATAGTCAATGAACTTTGTAATCTAATTATCTTTAATGAATATCGGGTTCACAAACAACTTCTACGCTTCTAATATATTCGCATTAGCATCAAATGTCCATGTATTGTTTCATATTAATTGTGCTATTATACCAAATGAGAAGTAGTGAATAATGAAAAGCAATTAACACTTATCAATTTGTAACTCGACCTTACTTAATTTCTGGATAGTAATTGCGTTTCTGAACAATATCCGATTATAGTACCTAAGTATGATTATAGTAATGTTTGAATACTTAATACTTCATAAGTGATTAATTAATGATTAATTGCTACTTGACGGTGAGTGTTCAATTATCCCATCAGTATCACCAATATTTTTTTACTAGCTAAGCTACAACCCACAATGGCCCACTACTGAGCACGGGTCTCTCCTCATTACTGAGGAGGTCTAGAGCATACTCCACCACGCTGCTGCAATGCGGGTTGGTGGAGGGGTTAGTGGCCAACCCAGTGTCGAAAGTTTTCAAGCCGTCCGAAGGCCTCCGACATGGCTTAACGACTGCTATCTATCGATAACAACCGGGACCGACGGCTTTATGTGCCTTCCGAAGCACGGAAGCGCTCAAGATATTTTTGCCACTAGCGGTCACCCATCCGACTGCCGACCGCGCCCGCTGTTGCTTAACTTTGTCGATCGCTTAGGATCGACGCAAGCCGCCGGGCTATGAGCGCTTATTTTTTTACTAATAATAACCAGTGTGATAATCGATGAAAGGAGGAATCACTTACAAAATAACCATCAGATGTGAGTGTCACTCAAATGTATATGGGTTTAGACTTCAGACACCAGCTTTCGATTAAAAAATGATTATAAATACAAATCGGAACATCCAGTCAAAGTGAGATGAAGTTACACCCAGTAAAAAAGTATAAAATATTTTTCAATGCAACTGTCAACCAATAACTCTACTATTCTTCGGGTGTCTTTTCCACCATAAGGGTGCGGTTCCACTGAGGCGGAGCGGAGCGGAGCGGAGAGGAGTTCACCAATCGCATGGCTTGAAATTCACGTCCCATTGTGCCTCGCGTGGTTTTCAAGCTATGTGATTGGTCAATCGCGCACAGCTCCGCTCCGCTCCGCCTCAGTGTAACCGCACCCTTAGCATAGCTCCACGCTGACCAAGTGTGGAAGACTACACAGCACACCTTCGAGAACACTATGGAGAACTCTTAAGTATGTACGTTTCCTTGATTTATATTTCCATTCACCGAAGCAAATGATAATTTTGTTTTCTATATGCACATAATTTTGAATAATCAGATGATTATTAACTCAAATTTAAGAGTTGCTACACATTCAAAAACTCGTACTGTAGAAGGCTAGAATTTAATATTAATTACAAATAGACGAATGAAGATTGAGTAGATTGATGCTGTAAACATTCTAGGCATACGTAGATAATTGTATATTTCAGACATCGAGCTAAGAAATATTAGAAATTGTTATTAGTTATTGTACCGATTTTATTACTCGTTGTTTTCATTTATTTCTATTCAATAAATGCCGCTTCGCATCGGTTACCCTATTCGGAAATAATATTTTGACGGAATTAAAAAATCTTTTAAAAGATTGATGTAAAACAAAAATTTTATGTTTGAAAAAATGTAGTACAGTGCGCCCAACTTATCTCTGAAGTGGCACAAAAATTGGAACTAACGCCGCCATGTTACAAAGTCATTCATAAGTACGTTGTGGTCATTCT
Source organism: Hesperia comma (assembly GCA_905404135.1). NCBI lineage: Eukaryota > Metazoa > Arthropoda > Insecta > Lepidoptera > Hesperiidae > Hesperia > Hesperia comma. The sequence goes on along the minus strand of FR990021.1, from coordinate 2,671,301 downwards.
CTGTCAGTTACTAACATAGATGTAGCATTACACTGACGTTTGGTTACTAATGTGCAATGATTGGTCAAATGAATGTCATAAGCGTCAGACAGCGCCTCTTTCATTTCAATCTTAAGTTGGGTTTACTTAATAAATACTTTAGTTATCTTCCATTTACAAACATTGTTCAGTTAAAAATGTTTTTCTACCGGTAGAAATGTTTAGGGGTATCGTTTCGCTCAGTATCGAAAAATTTAAATAACAATAATTATTCTTTTGTCGTTTTTTTTTGTCGTCTTTTGTCTATTGAACTGTTTAATGTATCGTTTGTTCCATCTCCACCAATCTGCATTGGAGCAGCGTGGTGGAGTATGCTCTAGGCCTCAGAAATGAGGAGAGACCCGTGCTCAGTAGTGGGCCATTAGTGGGTTGTAGCTTAGCTTTTCTTTTTTTTTGGTTCCATCAAGCGAAGGTTTTATATATGGTCGGTGAAATATTTTATTGACACCCAAAATCATTGAAGAATGTACATTTTGTAACAAAGCAAAAAAATATACTTATAGGCTTATTACACCATCCTAAATTTAGTCACCTAAATCTGGAGGGCTACTACGAAATCCGAACTACTAACAACGTACGAAGTTTGATTTCGAAACGTCACACGTCAGTTTCATACCATACAATTTTCATAGTAGGAAAGTTCCGAAACGACTGACGTGTGATGTTTCGAATTCGGTTGTTCGTAGTTCAGATTTCGTAGTAGCCTCCTGATTTAGATGACTAAATTTAGGAAGGTGTAATAAGCCTAATAAGTAGATAACAAAGTCGATTTTTCCGGAAGAAGCGACGACGACAACTATTCAAAACGTGATGTTGTGATGTGTGTGTGGATCGTACCGCCTATGACACTCAAAAGACTCAAAGACTCAAAAGACAGCTTAAATAGAGATAGCGTATTGCAATGTTGTATATAAATGAGCATAGTATAACATACTCGTATCAATCACAAGACGCCGGATACTTGGCAATAAACACCACAGCCGATTCCGCTCATGCAAAATAGTTTTGTAATAAATAAAAATGAAATATTGAGCCATTAATGTCGACTGAGCGTAACCGACAAAAAACAAATTTTGCAGAAGGATTTTTTTAATAATTTTATTATGAAACGTGCTATTAAATAAGATGTAATATAATTTAATTATAATTTACGATATGATACTTCTCTACATATATCCATACTTCTTTTCGCATAGATATGTTCATGAAATAAACAACTTTGAACATCTATATTTTTATCCTGAAAATATTGGCCTGTTTCTGTTCCATTGTGTGTGTGTAATTGTGTGATGTGTGATTGGAAAGAATACTTTTCATGGCATAGATGAGCAATCAGTCAGTCAGTCAGGCAGGGGAATGCACATAAATATTTCTTTAAGTGCACTTCATACACTTTAAAACATTATCAGTTTTTATCCAATTTAGTTGTAGGTATTTAACATTGTGATTGCATTTTTTCAATAACATGTTATTATCAATCTAACCTACTTTAGATGTGTAATGTGTCAATTATTATAAATATCTTTCAAGGGAAATGTGTTTGGCGTAGATAAATATAATGAGTGTTTTGTAACAGGTAGGTACCGTGATACTTATAGATATGTATTTGTATCACCGAACAATGTCATATGCAAAGTGATATTATTTAATCTCTTCATGTACGCTGTTAGGTATACGTGTCTAGAATAAGAATGAGTACCCCACATACACCCAACATCAACTGATTTATTTTATTATAATAAATGGATATGACAGAACCTCACTTTGATATTAAAGACTACATATGACACAAGGAATCCCTGGGCTAAAGGAGGTATAGACATAACAATGAGATTTAGCAAATACATACGACCCAAAATCAAATATCGAGATAGGACATAGGATTTTTCAGCATTCAATATCTAAATGGGTTAAAAGGTTATTTCGATACTACACTATTTGCATGTTCAATAAAAGAAAAATTTCGTCGTAAATATTGCACCTGTACGTGTAATACAATCATGCGTACATAATTTTATTCATCAATGAAACAAATAGAATACTTACAAATCTTTTGTACGAAAAACGTTGCACGAGAGTAAAAATATAAATGAAAGATGAAAAACAATTTCACATTATCACTTGTTTCAGTTCAGTTATCTTCTTATACTATAATTATAATTAGAGTTTATTCAATTAACCGATAATTAACGAACGATTATCGAGCTAAACGAATTATACAAAAACACCGATGTTTACGATCGAGTTTACGACGATCGATGTAGTTGCGATAATGTAAGTAGCGCGCGCGCAGGATCGCGTCTAAATACGAATGCGAGTTTGGCGCCGACACGCTCGCATTTGTATAAATAGCCCGGCTCAGTACACGGTAAGCAGATTAACCCTGCTCTGGCATTTCATGGTCGTTTTTACCACGGGTTTCAAACGTATCAAACTGAAAAAGAGAATTATGGTTTTCAGCGGTCATACTTTTGTGATGTTAATTATCTAAAAAAAATTAACTGACTTTGTAATATGGATTGTTTTGGGGTTATTTTTTAATATTTGCTAATTTTTAAAATTTAAATTCGGCCCCAGCCCATAACTGTCCCAATGCTGGGCACAAGTCTCTTCTCAGGCTGAGAAGGTTCAGGCCATAATCCACCACGCTAGCCAAGTGCGGATTGGCGGACTTCACACGCCTTTGAGTTTTACGAACTCTCCGGTATGCAAATTTTTCTCTCGATGTTTTCCTTCATCTTTATATCGTTACATTTAATTGCTTAAAACGCATATAACTCCGAAAAGTCAGAAGTGTGGATTCGAACCCGAATCCCAGGGCAGGGCAGGGCAGGGCGAATATTAGCAGTACTGCATACTAAATAGGTCCCTTAGACCAAATACAGTATTAAAGTGTTAAGCTCGTTAATAATAATATATCGAAGAGGTGTAATATATGTCACTACTCGGCTACTCGGCGTATTCAATTTAGCTGACAATTCGATGTAGCGTTTTGTTTTGTTACTCGCACCAACAGGGCTAACTTTTACATTTCTGTTATTGGATTAAAACAAAACTGTTATTGGGCTTGTGCCTATCGTTTGCTGCAGATTATCACCTAGTCTAATCAAGAAAAATAGTTATTGGTGCAGCTCGGAAATTGGGGTGTTTACCCGTGGTCCCGTTGGTTTGTCCCGTTGACGGGACCACGGGTAATTTTAATTCCCCGTAGTCCCGTTGCACTAGGGGTTACACTTTTATTGAGACACTTAATTGCATTGTAAATAATGTTTGACGGTCCAATGGCGCATTGATCGCTGTTCCGAGGATCCTGGGTTCAATTCCCAGCGAGGTGGAAAAATGAATGATGAGTTTTTCCGTTCTCTGGCTGTAGTGTGTCCTTGTTTTGTGTGCTGTCCATGGCATCACAGGGAATCCTAGTGTGGGGCTATGAATTTATTTATTTAACTTGTCGTCCCAATAAGCCACACGTTATCGCATCGAGTCAGCTGTAAGACTATAGTTTGCGGGAGACACCAGCGGTGACTTTGTGTGACATCTGCATAATCATAGCGATAATCACACGTGCAAAGGTTAATGTATTGAATAATCGATGTAAGCACTTGTCGTAGAGCTGTGCCAGTGGGCATGTTATCTTGAATTGATCGTATATGGCGGACTTTGTTAGATTGGTTGTTAATAGTATGGTGTAAATTGTGTTTATATTTACATACATTATTAATACTATCACTACATAGTATATGACAAAATATTTACACGTGTGTCACAAGCTGAAATATTAGTGCGGCCGCACACCAGAGATACATTTGTATTACATTAATTGTAGCGCCGCATTTGAAACGCGACATATATATCGCCCCCCTATATTTGCATGTAAACCCGCACATCAAGGACACATTTGTAGTAGGTGCAGTTGGTGGCGAGGCATTTTTCGCGCTACAAGAATTGAAGATCGACCAAGTTCGTTTTATGTGGCGCCGTCCTTCAAAAATGTCAACAATGACGTTACGAAAATGAAAGACAATACAACTAGACGCTACAATTGTGCTTCCGATGTGCATATACTCAATACGTTTGTCGCCGCGTAAATGTATAGCAATAATTTTGACGCTGTAAATATATGTTGCGAGTAACTTAGTGAGGCCGCAGACCGGCACCACATATTATTTTAATTTTAATGCTGTCAACAATCATGTGGTAGCTAGGGGGTAGGTAGTTGTTTTGCTTATTGCTGACGTTCTAATGATTATGACAAATATGACTGGCTATTGTCCTAAAAGGATCTTTTGGCGTGTGGGTGACAGAGACAGCGCCATACAGGTAAGGCAAACTGTAAGGCACTGTCACCCATGCGCTAAATGATCCTTGAAAGACTGTACGCTCAGGATTCGCTACAGACGAGAGAATACCTCAACGTAGTGATAGTGACATTGCTTTTAGTTTATCAAATTATAGATGAAGTGGTTTATGTTTATGAGGCAGGTTTAAATGTTAATTTTAATGGCTTCAATAAAATAATATTTTATGAGATATTCTATAAATTTCATATTTAGGTAGGTACTAGATATTGTGGATGGTTTTTACTTTAAAATATTATAAAACCTGCAAAAGGTCCACTTTAACATTATTTAATAAACTTGTAAAGGCGTTCATATTTAATTTTGTAAATAAATATTGGTTGGTTACGAAGTATTAAGTAATTTTTGAAAATCCATTTAAAAGTATTATATTCTTTGCTTTATGTGTATTTTGCTAAGGAACAAACACTCGGACGGTTAGAAAATTCGTAGGTATGTATGTGTTAGCTCTACATACATTAAACAATGTATTTGTATAATATGTATAGTGGTCAAACATTAATTTTATCGTAATGTTACAATTTTATCGTTAAATAAAATATCAACAAAACATATTTTGTGAAAAAGAGCACGTATTTGAGAAATGTATTATAAGGGTCTGTTCACACTTACCAAAACTACAACAACGCCACATCAACACCGCATTACAAAGTACGTACGTCGGCGGACGCAAATGTATACGAAAACGTATCATTTTATTCATACGGAATACATACCTACCCTACCAACATTTCTTGTTTTTTCCCTTTGCCATCTTCCCAAAGGTTATCTGGAAGAAATCGCTATTGAGCGATAAGATCGCCTTTTGTGCACTACTTATATTAATTATAGCATATAGTCTTCCTATTTATCACTATGGTGTACAATAAAGTGTAATAAATAAATAAATAAATAAATACTATCCTACTATCCTACTAATATTATAAATGCGAAAGTTTGTAAGAATGTATGTGAGTGAGTGAGTGTGTGGGTGTGTTTGTTGCTCTTTCACGCAAAAACTACTGAACGGATTTTCATGAAACTTTGCAGTAATATAGCTTAGACATTGGAATAACATAATTTGTTAAAATTTATAGAGATTTTTGAAGGGACTGGTTCCCCGAAGCGAAGCGAGGGCGGATTTACTAGTAGGCTATATCAATAACCGTGCAACATCACAACCACACTGCAATCTGTGACACACAGTGTCGCTAATATAGCAACCGTTGCAGGAACATTTTTTGGGATTAGATAGCGCAGCGTATTTAATTAGTAATCGTTATTTGTATAATCCTTTTTTTGTGTGATGGTCATGGCTTCCACGACACAGGGAATCCTCGTGTGGGGCTGAGTGTGTTATTATTGTTTAATGTACAATAAAAATCGCGGCATTGACTGTCTACTATTTGTGTTGTTATGGTGACGTTGCTCCAATGCTGCCATTGTCGCAAACATTGTAGATTTTGACTGCCAAATGTAGAGCCTCTAATGAAGCTATTCATTTTCACATACATTGGCTTAAGTTCAAGTACATATTTGTAGCATAGTGTTTTCAAGCGTATTTTTGCGGTGTATTTGAAGTTGTGGGGTTCTGTACTACTGATTAGTGTGAACTGTCACTTAGTTATTGTTGACATTTGACTTATCATAACTAACGAGCGAGCCTATTGCTATCAATTGTTATTAAAGAAATCTTTGTAACCTTACAATTTATTTATCAAAGGAATAATACTACAATATAATATTCTGTCTATATTGTGTAATATTGTGTAATTTTTTGTAGTCAACCTAAACTTTAAGATTTGAGGGCTTGGGGAACTGAAAAGATATTCCTAACAGTACTTCGTTTAGAAGTTACGCTCTTTTGATTTTGAAACACACCGACAATAGAATAGCCTGGAGATGAGGTTGTCACAACTTTTTGGTTACAACTTCGTATACCAAACAAGCATTAGAGTTATCAGCAACTGTAATAAAAATAGTTCGTAAAGTCCCATCGCACTGATGAAGTGAATCTCTCAGACAAAATTCATATCCAGAGCTTCTTTTAATTAATAAATTTTTGTGGAATGTTAGTGAATTAGGTAACAACAATTTTCAAGCGTCGGAAAACATTATAATAGCGTTAAAAAGTTTATTGCAACCATCTCCGAAGTTCACTAAGTTGAACTTTCAAAATTATCAACATAGTAACGAGCATATTTTTTCTATGTCTTAGATGGTTTATCGTCATCGTACAATAGTGGTCGATGTTTTTAGATACCCTGCGATGTTGCTAATTATAAAGAAGATCGAAGAGTATAACCATCGAACATCACCTAATCTATTAAGAGGTAGAGTCTAGAGTTCGTCCGGGGTACCTAGTAAAATTTCTACCGTGTAAGATTTTTTAATAGTGTTCTGGCTAAAAAGGTGTGGTTACACTGTTTTAGAGCCGTCCTAAAATGGAACAAAAATTCCGTGACCGACACGGAACAAGATTCTCTCTCACTAACAACTACTCACTGTATTATTTCTAACAAATACTAACTGGACGCACTAACAACAAAATTCTTGTCCTCATAAATACAAATGAACCAACAAGTAACGCTCTAACACCGTTTAATAAATGTCCTAACTAGTGTCCTAATACTGATTTAAGTGTTATTTTGTGTTGGGTACTGCATGGTCGTTTTTAAAAAAGTACGAGTATCTATTACTTACAAAGAATTTAACTGCACATCTGTACTGAAAAAACTGACTACATATGACCACATGTGACTACTTATTAATAATTTTGCAGAATCCTTTCAGTGAACTAACACAATTAAAGTAGGTAAGCATTTTTCGTTTATTCTGATGGCCGTCTACGCCACTCTTTAACTTATGATTCTCTATAAATAACGTCAATAACAGTGATTTTGAAGCTATTAATATGATAGAGCGTCTTGACAGTGTATTTTCTTTGGCCTCAAATCTAGGGGGTCCTTGTTAGTGACATCAAGATTACGCGTACCGTCGGAATTTATCGTGGCAGATATAGGTGAACGACAGAGGTCTGCTTATCGGTTCATTGATAAAAATTATAATAAACAACAACTCACTATCTGTTAAGATTTCATGTATTGCGGATCTCCCAAACGTACCTATATAAACAAAACATTACAGGCAAGGCTTATACCAAGGGTATAAAAGTCAGTCTTTAAAAGTCTTTAAAATATCTCGAGTTTTTTTCTCAGATTTGCATTTTTACGATGTTGCATTTTCTTTTTATTTATTATAATTTAGGGCCATAATATGTACCACCTTCTTTTTAGAGGTATATCTACTTATTATAATTGTGAGTCCTGTCTGCCTACCTACTTATCATCTTTTTACTAAAGTCTTGTGTATTTGACGGCTAGTATACTTACAGTGCGCCCAACTTATCTCTGAAATGGCAAAAATTGGAACTAACGAAAAGTCATTCATAAGTACCTTGTGTTCATTCATCTGTCAGTTACTAGTGTGTAATGATTGGTCAAATGAATGTCAATGGCGTCCGACAGCGCCTCTTTCGTTTCAATCTTAAGTTGGGTTTACTATACTTACTTTAGTAGGGTGGAGAGGGTAACGATGCCTATTTGTTTGTTTACTTAAATCATCATCATTGTTATGATCGTTCTTGTGATCAGTATTCATTTAGTGGTGGTTTAGTAGCTCGTTTGCCAGCTACCTATTTATTTAAAATGGACAAACCGTTTAGCAGTTGTTACGAACATATGAACATACATAATTATTATTTATCTCTGTTATCTATATTGACCCGGTCAACAACTTTATTTCACAATAGTTAGTAATAATTTTAGAATAAGAAAGATTAATCTTATTTTTATATGTGGTTCATTTTTATTTGCTATCTGTCCACCATTAGAGTTTTATTTTTACATAATAATGGATACCTAATATTAAAATGTAAATTAAAAACGTGTTATGCACAAGATCATTATAATGTTACATAAAAACATGCAGCAATAAATAATACATTTTTTATTATTTTATTAGCCATGCTTCTTAATTTATTTTTACATATAAATGATCTAACCAGCCAACCATCGGTATTTTCTGACTAAAATTCTTATCTTTATTACTTTTATGGCAATTAATTCTATTTTCGGATTGGAATGTTCGCGATTTGGTTTGTTGAATGAAAACAAGAAATCCGTGTTATTGATGATTCTATTCCGAGATTCTATTGTTTGTCAAACTTCAAAAAATATCAAACTCTGTTTATCAAGTGAAGAATTTTGAGGTAACACATTAAAAATACAGTCGAATTGAAGACCTCCTTTTTTGTTTCTTCATTACCATCAGTTTAAGTGAATATAAATCTAATCTTAATCGTTTAACAGGTAGGTATATCAATCAGATAAGTACCTTATAGTTAATTACCTATTTGGAAGATTCGACATCGATGACTAAATATACATAATTGGACTGCTTTCTTACATTTCTATGTTCCAGGTACTGTATGTAAATGATAATGTATGTGTATATTACATATTTACTTACATCGGAATTTAGATTGTGTTTAGTGACGAGGTGCTAAAATATTTCTACTTCAGGGCCTCGAAAATTTAGGACCTCGCCATAAGTTACAATCTAAATTGAGAGTTTGTGGTACATGAAAAGATTGTTGAAAATTGTTAGGTACAAACAATGTTGTTATGTAACATTTGCATAAGACATTTGACTAATCATGATAATAAACATTTATAGATTATGATTAATACGTGATGTTATGTAGCATAAAGCCTTTCTCGATTAACCGATTATCCAACAGACAAATATTTTTTAAAATTTGCACCAGTAGTTATTGAGATTATCCTGTTGAAATAAGCAAATTTTTCAGCTTATAATATTGGTTATAGAGAAATAGATAAACGCTTACACACGCACCCAAGACCCCAAAACAAACATCTATGTGTCCCATCCGAGATTCGAACCCAAGACCACCAAGTATAGGTGACAAAATTTGAACGTACCTTACATATTATAAAGACCAGCTAATAAAACTAAATAAAAATTTTGTACATACAAACTCATTACTTAATTATCCATTTATGGCGGTTAAGTTCCAACTCAAAGGTAACAGGACCTTGAAAATTAACAAAACAGTAATGTGATTTATTAATTGGTATTTTAAATATTGGTAAATACCTCTTATTAAATTTAACATTCTGTCAGCCTTAAAAATCGGGCAATGAATTTAAATTCGTTTGTCAACTTCCTATAGATTTTTTTGCCTAATTTTCCTTACGTGTGTGGCTATAAAGACAGCTGTATTTTTTATGGACTTTAAATACTAACGATTATGTAGCACCGCCCTTCCGCTGTATGATGACTGTTACTGAGCCAAACAATACTCAAATTGAGACTAGGACACGGTAATATTACCGTGACTAGGATGACTAACAAAACTTTAGTTGGTATAATCGTTAGTGGTAGGAGGTCTGGGGCAAGGACTGTTTGTAATACTACATAATTATACTTGAGTGGCCGAGAATATGGAATTGCTACGCCTCGCTAAAAACAAATTTCTTACCTGTGCTTAAAGTTCAATTTGGCTTATAAACAAAATTTACTTAAGGCATTATAAATTCGCGGCGTCAATCTACATTAATCTTAACATTAACCTAACCTAAAATTAACCTTAATCGCAGGGACGGAAAGCTTGCCTTTGTGTGATTGCCATTTAAACGAATTTGATATTGAACGCGAACGGAGTTTAAGGCACTTCTCATACTACGCTATTTATTAGCTACGCGACTGCAACACAATCCAAAATTCGCTGTATCTGACACTTCTCACTGACAGGAGACGTATCGTAGACGCGTCGCTTTCATACATTGACAAGATCCGAGTCGCTTGCAAATAGCGTTGTGTCAGAAGTGTCAGATTTGAGATTATCATTTACATACATTACCTGGAACATGGAAATGTTCCAGGTAATTCACTTTTTTAGAGGCGACCATATCAGTCCTCAGGGGTAGCAACGCATCTGTGACCGAATTAGAACGAGACTCATTGAGTCTAGTTCTGGGTCGGTCACAGTTGTCATGGGCGGCAGTGGAAGGTGGTGCTGCATGCTCGTTTGCTATCTTAATTCCATTAAAAAAAATGTAAATGTGTTGTGTGAGAAGTGCCTAAAGCGCTTATTTAGGGGCTCAGGTAACAGGCAACCAAAACACAAGATTTATTTCCGCATGCACCGCACACTATACTCCGTTCGTGTCCGATCTGAAATTCGTTATAATTGCATGGCACACAAATGCCAGCTTTCCTATGCGGTTAAAGTATATTTAAGATTGACGGCGGGATCTAAAATGCCCTTAGTAAATTTTGCTTACAAGCCGATTTGAACTGTTAGCACAGGTAATTAGTTTGGTTTTGGCGGAGAGTGGAAAGTCCTTATGCTCGTCAAGTTATCTGTATGCGTATCGACCACAATGACTTCCGACCGCACGACTTCCGGCTAAACGACCTTTTCTTTTAATAAATCAACAGTTGCATGTTTACTCTGTAATTCGCACTTGTACTTAGCTTTATCGCGTTTAAGTTAACAATTTGTTTACCCTGTGTTTGTTTTGATAGTTTTAAAGATTAGATTTTAAAGTTGACATAACTCAAAAACCACTCGCCAGATATCGCTCAAATTTATAAGGGACCACACGACAACCACGTTTTCGAACTAAAAAAGAATTATCAAAATCGGTGCCAGTCAAAAGTTATGAGATAATGAGCATAAATTTAATTCACATTATTGAGAAAAATTCAAAAACGTACCGTCAGATGTCGCTAAATAACCTTTCCAATGGCGAAAGAGTTATCGAAATCGGTTCTTCACGAAGTTCTGAGGTAACACATATAATAAAAAAAGCAACGACGAATTGAGATCCTCCTCCTTCTTTTGAAGTCGGTTAAAAACAGATGTTTAATTGTTGATCACTTGGAAAATACCCAGAATTGTTTAAACTATTTATTAAACTGGCACGAAGTAATTAATTTTAACAATTTTTTTTGTTTTTCTTCGCAGATGCTCACCGCGAGACTAAATCTAATTAGAAACAAAATTGAATGATCCAAGGATGTAGCTATTTTGACATTTAAACTCGATTTTCCTTATTAGGTTCAATAGAACTTCATTCATTAACTTAACCACATCCTATAGATGTTTTTAGATTCGCGAAGATTTCTAAGTAACTTATTGAATGAACCTTTTAAGAAGTAAAGTCGTGATTTTGTAATACGTGAATACATGGTTCGAGGAAAACAGTACGCAATGATTATAAGATTAAAATCTATCCTTATTGTTCTATATTTATTGAAATCATTATTTATGTGACTCTTACGACCCAAGGTTGTTGATTGCCACTCAAAGTTTTGGGTTCGATTTCCAGTGTGCAGTAAATGTTGAACATTTTAAATTGTGCTCTCGGCCTCAGTCTAGTCAAATGCGGATTAGAAGCCTTCACACATCTTTGAGAACATGGAGATTTCTTAAGTAGGTACAGGTTTCCTAACGATATTTTGCTTCACCAAAGCAAGTGAAAATTAATTTTTATTACTTTCATGGTTTTTGGAAATAAAGGGTATTCCAAGGTGAATCCTTGGAACTTTTACTTTTACTTTTTTAATATTATTTACTTATTTCTATCTTAGAATTAGATACATAATGTTTGTCTCTCGTCAAGTTGTTTACGCCGTATTATTTGTTGTTTATACATATATCTATTAATAGTATTTATAACTGATAGTATAACAGTAGGTTATAAGCTTATGTCTGTGTAAATATAACAATAAGGAAACGTTGATTTATATACAGATTATGATTATATATATGATTTATATAACAGAGTACCTATGTGATGAGAATGGCCAACTGCCACTCACATTTAAATACCGAGTGATGACTTGCGTTAAATTATGTAGTACATTTTACTTATAATATTATTATTATATCTATGTCAGCAACTTAATAGTGAAAATGCTTGTAAGTTAGCTTAGTTCATCATACTTTGAAGAATGACGAAGAACGATTATTGCTCAGACGGATGTTCGCGAACGTTGTTGCCGCGAACATACAAGCTGTGGAATGAGCTTCCTTCTGTGGTATTCCCGGAGCGCTTTAACATGGGGTTCTTCAAGAAAGGTGTAAAAAGAGCTCTCCTTCAGGGCCGGCGTTGTACAGGTGATTCCACTGGTGTCGCTGGTGTCCATAGCCGACGATGAACACTTACCACCACGTTTCTCGTTAGCTTTTACGTCAGCCCTTCAGACTATAAAAAAATTGCAGGCAGCACCACCCTTCCGCTGCCGCATGTGGCAACTCTGACCGACCTGGAATAAGACCCGATTTAGGGTCAAATCACACCGAGACGAGACGCGACGCGACGCTGCGCGCAGTCTTTCAAAGAGCAGCTCAAAATAGAACTTTATTTTCTACACGAAAAGATACACATTTCATTGTGAGAATTCAGAATACGTTGCTTCATGCAGCGCTGCGTCTCGTGACGCCTCGCGGCGTAGCGCGGTGCATCGCTACGCAGCCGTGCGTCGTCGGTACGCGCGGCGTGCAAGATTGCCTACTTTTACGATGCACCTCGCGGCATTGAGATGCGTCTCGCGGCGACGCGCGGCGCAGCGCGAAATCTCTGGCCTCTTCCAGTATCGTTGCGTCGCGTCGCGTCTCGGTGTGAGCTGACCCTTAGGTTATAGGGTCGGGTGTCTAGGTAGTTAATGTTAGTAAGATTCTCGTTTTATTTGGGTCATAGATGCCTCGCTATCCTTGAGTAGGTACTGAGATGATCGCTTCTAAAAAGTGTAAGATTATTCATACGATAATGCAATTTAAATATATGAAATGAATAAATAAAATATTTATACACACTAATATAATTAAATCTATGCACGTATGTTCGTAACGTCAATGTGAAGCGATTCTTAAACAGAACGAAAATAAGTCGAATCTCGAGCGCAAAACTCTGCTACATATTTATAAATGCTCCTGATTGTGTTAAAAGTAAAAGATATAAAATACATAATTTACATTTAAGTGCAGTTAACTCGAGTAACTGTCGAATTATCGATTTTATTATAATTATGTCGTGATTTTAACTCATGGTCAAGGTTTACTTGCGCTGGTAATATTTATGTTGTAGATAAGAAATTATACTCTTGCTTCCGATATAGCTTTCAGATAGTGTGTAGTTATTTTAAAACTGAGATTTCAACACTGTTTGATGTCGTTTACCTTTACTTGCGTTGCCGAAGATACAGAATTGCCACTACCCGCTAAAACGAATTTAAATTACGTGTGCTCACATTTCAATTAAGCTTGTAAGTAAAATTTATTTATGGTATTTTACTTTTGCTTTCAATTATCTGCCAAGTCGAGCGCAAAGCAACACTGCCGTACCATCCTTTACTGGAACCATTTCGCCGCATTTTCGGGCTCCTATTTGAGAACCTCTAGCTAGGATTAGAACGCTGAAATTCTCGTCATAAATATAATAATAAGAAATAGCAAGTAAGGAACCTTAGACTTGGCTCAACTTGGTCTAGAGATTTCATTACTTTTTAGAGATAAACTAACAGCTCTATCGAGACTTGGCTGTTTTTTTACAGAATGTTTTGGTGGGATTTAATTTAAGAATTTAATCTTGCATTCAGTCTACAATGAACCTTAATCACCGGGGCGAAAAGCCAACATTTGTGCTGGTTGCCATTAAAACAGATTCCATATCGACCGCGAATGGAGTAGGTCAAACAAACCAACTAATATTCTAACACCATCTACTAACTGGACTAACCATCCTAGTCCCTTTGAGTCTAGTTCTAGTTCTAGGTCGGTCACTGTTGTTATGGGCGGCAGCGGAAGGGTGGTGCTGCCTGCTCGTTTGCTATCTTCCTACTTCCTACTAATATTATAAATGCGAAAGTTTGTAAGGATGTATGTGAGTGAGTGAGTGTGTGTGCGGGTTTGTTACTCTTTCACGAAAAAACTACTGAACGGATTTTCATGAAACTTTGCAGTAATATAGCTTAGACATCGGAATAACATAATTTGTCAAAATTTATAGAGATTTTTGAAGGGACTGGTTTCCCGAAGCGAAGCGAGGGCGGATTTACTAGTAATTCCATAAAAAAGGTACCTACATAATTATCTAGGCAGCTTCATCACAAGTATGAACTACTATAATCATGTAGAAGTGTAGTTAAACTCTTTGCAATATGAAGTTATAGTCTCACCTATCACTCTATCCATCACCTATCCAGTCTACGATGTAGCTAAGTGTAAAGTTATTTAATAAATATATTTTTGATGGAAATAAGATAGCAAATGAATATGCAATTGTACCGTTCCGCTGCCGCCCTTGACAACGCACTGTGACTTGCACAAAATACGACTTAAATCAGGGCTAGGACACGGTTAGTTAGCAAACGGTGTTAGGACATTAGTTGGTTATTTATACTCGTAGTTCCTTTGAATTAGAAAGTACGAGGACTGTGGAGATTAGGTATTACTGATGGTTACCTAGTCCTGTCAGTTGTTGCTTATAATAGTGTCGTTATGATTGGAATAGCCGCCACCTTCAACAATTTATTTGGTAACCTCCAAATCACACAAGGTTCGAAAATATCAATTCTAACGAACCCCTGTGATTAAGATTAATTTTAGATTGACCGCAAAAATTTAAAATGCCTTAATTAAATTTTGCTTACAAGCTAAATGTAACTGTGAGTACACGTAATACATATTTTCTTTTTTGGGGGAATTGGCAATACCATAATAATATCCTCAGCGACTCAAGTAGGTATAGTATCTCAGTAATGAATTTGTTATCAATGACCTTGGTAAAATGCAACAACTTTTCTACATGTGGACGAGTCTTAACGATATAAAACAGGTTTTTAATTACTTGATGTGGTAACCATATATATGATAATGAAAGCATTTCGGCTGACCGCGAAGGTCAAATGACAGTGCCAGAATAACTGGATTCTTCAAGGGAAAGGTCGATACCGAGACATGCCTACTTTATCAATTCGGTATAAGATGTCTGCTTATTTTGATTTAATTTAAACTGATTAAAACCCTATTTAACTTTAATTTAATTTAAATACTGCCGAAATACCATTGCAATGGCTAGAATCAGACATAATCTTAATTTACAAAAAAGGAGACCCAAAAGACATCATGAACTACAGACCTATAAGCCTACTCTCAAGTGTCTACAAATTATTTTCTTCCATTCTAAACAAAAGGATAAGTCTCACACTTGACGCAAAACAACCAATAGAACAAGCAGGTTTTCGAAAGAGCTTCTCGACGATCGACCATATACACACGCTAGAACTAATAATAGAAAAATACCAAGAAAAACAAAGAGGTCACTACATTGCATACATCGATTATAAAAAAGCTTTCGACACCGTGTCACACTCAAGTATATGGTCTGCTCTCCAGGCACAGGAAGTACAGCAAGAGTACATAGAAGTTATCAAAAATATTTACAAGAATAGTATAGCAAAAATAAAACTAGAATCCACTGGCTCCACATTCCCCATCGAAAGAGGTGTAAAACAAGGAGACCCGCTGTCACCAAAATTATTTATATCAGTCCTAGAGTCAATAATAAATACATTAAATTGGAAAAAAACAGGACTAAACGTGAATGGATATTATTTAAGTCACTTGCGTTTCGCAGACGACTTAGTACTGCTCTCAGAATCCAGCACCCAACTTCAAAACATGCTAGACTCACTGAACACAGCTAGCAAAAAAATAGGATTGGAAATGAATCTTTCTAAAACAATGGTTATGACAAACAGTATACATAATAAAATCACAATAGATAATGAAACGCTTACGTACACAAAAGATTACATCTACTTAGGAAAACAAATTGGCTTCGACAGGAAACAACATGAACTAGAAGTAGAGCGAAGAGCACAATTAACTTGGAACAAGTACTGGTCCCTAAGCGAAATATTTAAAAGCAATATGCCAATAAGCATCAAAACAAAAGTAATGTCATCATGTCTCTTACCATGCCTAACCTACGCATGTCAAACTTGGAAATACACGTCAAAAATAAAAAACAAAATTATTACCTGCCAACGCGGTCTAGAACGCAGCATGCTTAGTATTAAAAAAATGCAAAAAATTAGACATACAAAAATCAGGAAAATCACCAAAGCTAAAGATGCTCTAAGTTATGCTAAAAAACTGAAATGGAAGTGGGCGGGTCATGTAGCCAGACTAAAGGACGACAGGTGGACTAGCAGGATAACGAACTGGAAGGGCC
The DNA here is from genome assembly GCA_905404135.1 of Hesperia comma. Lineage (NCBI taxonomy): Eukaryota > Metazoa > Arthropoda > Insecta > Lepidoptera > Hesperiidae > Hesperia > Hesperia comma. The sequence goes on along the minus strand of FR990021.1, from coordinate 2,654,596 downwards.
CACACGGCAAGCGCTCAGTTGGCAGGCCATACACGAGATGGGAGGATGAAATAATAAAAGTAGCTGGTACTAACTGGCCAAAAACAGCCCACGATAGAGAAAAATGGAATTCTTTAGAGGAGGCCTTCACCTTCACATAGAGGAGGGGTTCTTGCAAATTTTTTTCAAGTTAATTAACGCATTATATTACTTTTCATACTTAAAATGTAAAAAAGGCAAGAAATAAAAGGCTTTTATTTTATTAATGCCCTTTAATTATGGAGCACTCTTTATTATGTAGATCTCAATTATTTCACGACAGAGCTTTAGAGTATTTAGTGAAGGATTTTGTGGCTTCTGACTGCAAGTAGATCTTGCGCAAGCATATTGTCAATACTGGCGAGGTTATCAGAGGTAGCTGAACTCTGACCGACTACCTACTACTGAGCAAGGGTCTCACCTCATCAGTGAGGAGGCCTAGAGTATATCCACTACGCTGCTCAGCTGCGGATTTGTGGAAAGGTTAGTTACCAACCTAAGTAGATACTTATCGAACGTTTTTCATACCGCCCGAAGACCTCCGACATGACTTAACGACTGCTATCTACCTGTAACAATTAGGACCGACGGCTTGACGCAAGTAATTCCCTGAGCATGGAAGTGCTTAAGAAATTTTACCATTAGCGATCACCCATCCAACTACCGACCACGCCCGGAAATACTTTGTCCACCACTTGGGATCAACACAAACTGCCGGTTTAGCATCCAGTTTAATCTTCTAATACTATTTTCTTGGTGGTAGGGCCGAAGCGCGCCTGGTTGTGTTCCAACTAAGAGCTTGAGACCCAATAAGTAGGTACTACTGTCCTTCTTCTTTCTAGTCTAGCAACGCATCGGTGATGCCTTTGTTTTAGTGACTATACTATACTATACTATATATATAACGAGACTCATACTAACAATAACTAACTGGACTTTTACTAACATTAACTAACAGGACTAATTATATCTCTAACAGTCCCTGTCCTCACACTTATTAACTAACTAACCAACTAATATTCTAACACCGTCTACTAACTAGATTAACCATCCTAGTCCCTTTGAGTCTAGTTCTAGGTCGGTCACAGTTGTTATGGGCGACAGCGGAAGGGTGGTGCTGCATGTTCGTTTGCTATCTTAATTCCATGAAAAAAAAAGACATGGCATAAACATGGCTCTTTATCAAAAGTTTAACATGAGCTACGAAGCATGGATGCATTCAAAAAGTTTAGCCAATTCAATCAACGACAGTACGTACTGTTGGTTACCTCGGGATTACTTGTGATCGACGCCTCCTCTTCCATAAGTGACTACTCCTCTATAAGCGCGATTGAAACTACGTTTAACTTGAAAAAAAATATAGATTATGAAAACGATATACCTACATTATAAATTTATGGTATCATGCATAATTGAATAAATATCAGGTATCATTTTCAAATGTTATGTTCCTAATTCTTACATCATACACGTGTGATGTCTATTCGCTATCAAGTTTTTACGCATATTAAAAGTCTTTGACCCTAGAAATATCGGTACCGAATTTAATTACTTACGTACTGTTTTTAACAAGATTGTTTTCTACGTTGGGTGTAGATATTAAAATTGCCTTGATCTTCTAGGGAAATACGTTTAAATGAGAAAATAATTTATTAATTTCGAAGCAAAAGGAGAATGCCCATTTAAGTATGTACTGCCATCAGCTACTTAGGAAACAAACCTGTTTTAAACAGCTTAAAAGAAATCCATTAATAAGTCGTATAAATGTTTTGGAAATGGTACCTATCTCGTGTTCACATAAATGAGTTATTATGATTTTGATATACGGTTGAATTTTCCATCTCGTAATATAGGACAATGTCATTGAAAATACTCAATAAATCTATCTTCTATGCATATAATAAAACTAGTAACTGATCGCTGTTTGTGCACGATAATCTCGATTAACGGCTGAATGGATTTTTATGGGATTTTCACTGGGAGATAAAGGAGGCTGTTGAGCAACATATAAGCTACTTTTCATTCTGGTGTTCCCGCAGGATTTGCGCGGGAATAACTCCTATGCGCGAAGTCGCGGGCGCAACTAGTTTTAAATAAGGCGCTGGAGTAGTTTTTTTTTTTTTTTTTTTTTTACTTTATATAAGTTAATGCTTGACTACCCCTGCTACCTGATGGAAAGCAGCAACGTAGTCATGGGTGGTAAAGCGCACTAACTTAGAAGCCTATTCACTCTTTTCTTGAAGACACTTAAATCATAATCGGACGGGAACACCGACGCAGGCAATTTGTTCCAGTCCCTTGCCGTGCGTATAATAAATGAGGACGCAAAACGTGACGTCCTCACAGGAGGGACGTCGACGACAAAGGGATGCATACCCGCTGTACGTCGCGTCGTCCGATGGTGGAAGGGTGATGGGGGAATTAAATTATGTAATGATAATGCTTTTAATATTTAATTTAAGTAGAGTATTTTTACAGAGTAATTCGATCAATACAACGAAAAATAATACTTTTTCTACGACACGACAAAAATGATGACGACATGACAAATAATATGACAAGTGTGACAAGTGTGTTGACGTGAGTAAAATCGAGTTTATGTCGCAAAATAATCGAATTATCGAATAAATGCGATGGATGAGTACTTGTGACAAAAGTAGTGACCCACATATTCAACAACTGGCTTATCGCATAAAAATAATCTATTAATGTTAATTTTAGTAATCACACACTAATTGAGGTACCTACATCTTGCTGAGCTTCTATATACGATATACATTCTCTATCAGTTAATCATTAGTGAGTGTAGTATTACTTAAGAAATCTTTGATATTAATATTATGACACGGCATGTATGTTATTTGGGTAGTGTAGGAGCACCCTGCCCTTCGCTAGCGAAGCTGTGGGCAGAAGCTAGTATATTATATAGAAGATTTATGGTATATACTGTATATATACCATACTCTTCCGTTACTCAGTGACTGACGGACAACACACCGCACGAAGCTACTGAAACGCATTCATCTGCCTTGAGGAGTGTAGGGCAGCACGGAGAGAGGATTTTTGGAAATTACTTCCCTAAACGTATCAAAAGAGGGATTAACTGAGAAAAAGTTATTACAAACTTATTGAATATTTTGATGATAAATTAAATAAATAAATTTATTATTAATTTTATTTTATTAGCTTGTACATGAGTTTTGTATGTTAGCCGTAAGTAGTAGTAAGTGCAATCTGTAACTATAAGTACGATAAGAAGTTCCTTGGGAGTTTCTTGCCGCTTCTTCTTACAAGACCACTCACCGTAGGGATTTGTTGAAGCAATGGCGTAGTTTGACTTTCGAAAAGATTAAGTAAAAAACCTACATCGAATAAATAAAATTTCAATATTTCTATTTTTAAAACAATCTACGCGTGTGAAGCTGTGGGGGGATAGCTAGTGTCATTAATAACATAAATGAATTAATTTAATAAGTTAGCAATGGAAATTGAGTAAATCGAGCCTTAAAAAAACAATTTTCAAGACGTAATATTTTTGACAATTGCTTATAAATAACTCAGCGGTGAGATCATAAAAACGTCAGCTAATGTCAATTAAAAATAAATCAAATTGTTTTGACTGGAAAATTTTATTAATTCCGACACCAGCGCCAACGGTTATTATCATACAAACAGTACTAACAGATTATGTGACACATAGGAAAGAAGTTAAAACAGGTTAGACGAGTTGGTTATGAAAGTCCTGTGGCGTATTGCATCATGGGTGATCAAAATGCATGGATTATTAAAAATCTATTAAAGTTAATATCATAAACTGTAGAATAATGTGACACGTGCAAGAATACCTACACGTTTTAATTATAAATAAAAACTTAGTTTGTTGTCCGTGTATCTGCAGGTTAATCTAAGCATATTTTTTTTAGAATTTACACACCCATACACTCATTTCACATTGGCTATTGCAACTTGAAAGAAAAATTCTGTCACACATCACACTGCCGGGCATCGAATCTGGGACCCGTTGTGGCAAATGCAGGGTAATTACTAACTTAAACTATAGTATCGTTTATAATGAAAGCGTTTCTTGAAGCCATGTAACGGTATTAAGTATTGATTTTTATAAAGCACACATTTTAAGTGACTTTTCGAATGGCATCACTTTATTTTATCTATTTATTAGGTATATAATACCAAGACCTACAAATATACACACATCAAAAGTGTCTAGGGATCAAGCATTTTTATGCGGATTTCTTGAGATGACAATGGCGTTTCGTGTGCTTTTCTGATGAGTCTCGTTTTGGTATGAGACCGGATACAAGACGTATACGACACTGGAGAACCCCTGGACGCCAACAGCGATTAAAATCCTGCCAGGAAGTCCATCCTTATAGTGGTGGAACCATCATGGTATGGGCGGGTATTTGGATCGGCGGAAGAACTGAGTTGATTTGGATCAGAGGCAACCTCAACGCTCAAATTTATGCTGAGACGATTGTATCAGACGTCATCGTTCCTCTACAAGTGCAAATCGGTCCCTTATTTCAGTTAATGCATGATAATGCACGACCGCACACCGCAAGAGTTGTAAGACAGACACTCGCCGCAGCTAACATCAATGTCCTGCCCTGGCCTGCTCAGTCGCCAGACTTGAACCCGATTGAGCATGCATGGGATATGCTACAGAGAAGAGCTCTGCCGAATATGGAGGGTATCCAGTGGCAAGAAGACCTTTTTTTGTTGTTGCAACGAACATGGGCGGCCATTCCACAGCGTGATTTGGATGAACTCATTTTGAGTATGCCAAACCGATGTTCTTGTGTTGTTAGTGTTCGCGGTAGAAACACGGATTATTAATTGTTTAAGTTACCCAATAAAATTTTAAAGAAAACTGTTATTTCAGTCTTTTTTTCGAACTTTAATGTTAGTGGTTCAGATGTCAAAAATCCCTTTATTAGGAAAATGGCAAATTTCTTTATTAATGCAAAGGTGACTTGGTTTATCGTTACTGTGACAAACGAAAACACTTTATTTGATGAATCCTTAAAGAAAATTTTAATTAATATCAATCAGGAGAAAAGTTATTGCAAAAATATATGTTGATCCCTAGACACTTTTGATGTGTGTATTATAATAGATAAGCTTTGTCATTTATTACAAAACTGAGATTAAACATTATTAGAATCTACAAAGGGTCGTCAAACATTAAGCTATTAAAATCCGTTTTAATTTTCATGATTAAAGTTTCGTCTTTAATTTGTTATTTAATGAACCGATAGTTTCTACGCTTACAATTACAACCCTACAATTATATAAATATAAATTAGTAATTGTAATAACTTCAAAAACGAGGTCGTTAGACTCGTTAGTTTGAGACGTATATACTACTAGCTTCTGCCCGCAGCTCCGCCCGCGTGGTATTCGTTTATATCGCGAAACGGGATAAGACTTTTCATTTTTATCCTCTATTTCAGTTCATTTTATTAACCCCCGACGCAAAAAGAGGGGTGTTATAAGTTTGACGTGTCTGTGTGTGTGTGTGTGTGTGTGTGTGTGTGTCTGTGTGTCTGTCTGTCTGTCTGTGGCATCATAGCTCCCGAACGGATGAAGCGATTTCAATTTAGTTTTCTTTGTATTAAAGGGGACTTACGGGCGCGTGTTTTTAGATATGTTTGATGAAAATCGGTTGAGCCGTTTAAAAGTTATTGGGGCTGAAAGGGGGGAAGAATTTTCATTCTGTCTCTTTGTGGCATCATAGCTCCCGAACGGATGAAGCGATTTCAATTTAGTTTTCTTTGTATTAAAGGGGACTTACGGGCGCGTATTTTTAGATATGTTTGATGAAAATCGGTTGAGCCGTTTAAAAGTTATTGGGGCTGAAAGGGGGGAAGAATTTTCATTCTGTCTCTTTGTGGCATCATAGCTCCCAAACGGATGAAGCGATTTCAATTTAGTTTTTTTTGTATTAAAGGGAACTTACGGGCGCATATTTTAAAATATGTTTTATGAAAATCGGTTGAGCCGTTTAAAAGTTATGGGGGGTAAAAGCGGGGAAGAATAGCCGAATGTATGCAAGTATACTCGTGTGGGGTCTCAAATGAAAGGGCACAGTAAGAGAATATTTATGACTTAATCGAGAATATTCTTACCTATAAAAAGTATAAAATAAAAATTAAATTAAAAATTTAAAAAACCCCCGACACAAACATTTAAAAAGTAAAAAATAATATCTCTAAAAATAATACGTCGCGTTGGGGGACCGCTCCATTTACTTCTAACTTTAACACAAAAAAATATTGATAAAATATTGATAAAATATGATAAGTCTTGGGTAAAGGACTAAGTAGGTAGGCATGTGATACTTATGAAAAAAATCGTAGATAATGAGTAGTTAGGAGCGGTCCCCCAACGCGACGTATTATTTTTAGAGATATTATTTTTTACTTTTTAAATGTTTGTGTCGGGGGTTTTTTAAATTTTTAATTTAATTCAATTAATTAGTTGCCTATGAGTTAAGTAAAATTCATGTAGCATTTGATAGCGTGATTCAGAACTTGCAAGTGAATTTTAGTAACGCCATCTATTAATAACATCCGGAACTATATATCTAGGAACTAACAAAACATCGATTTCCCATGGGAATGAGATATTTTACCGCGGTAAATAGTAGCCTACGTTACTCTTCACCCTTCCAACTATCTCCACACATATAAACCATACCATATAATAGCTATGTTGTGACGTGAAAGAGGAACAAACAAACAAACACAATTTCACATTTATAATATTATTAGTATATTAGTATAGTATACTATATAACTAATTTAATTTTGTCATTATTGGTCTAAATCAAATTTCGATAGACGTTACTTATTTTCTGGAAAATGCAATCAGATTCGTAGATTTTTCACAATATTCTGCTAAGTCAAAGCCAACTGAACCAGGATTAATAGTTAGATTAAAGTCAAATAGAAAAAATCAATGTCCTCCCTAAAAGATCATGCTCCTCAAAATTGACGAGTATAGATAACTCAAAAACTACACGCTAGATGTCGATATAATTTAATACGCATTACTTTTCGAATAAAAAAGGATGTTATGAGGTTATGAGGTAACAAACATAACAGAGTACAGTCGAATTGAGAAGCTCCTGCCTTTGTTAAAGTCAGTTAAACGATAAGTAGTATAGAGAGCAATACTACTTACCGTTTAACTGACTGACTGAGCTGAGCAGTGAAGAGAATCTCTTACTTTCATAACGGGGATGATCCAAAACTTTTAATGCTATAAAATATTGAACTTGAACTGACAGTTACATAGTCTCAAGGTAATAACGCCGTTCTAATTATATATTATAATAAATGCCGGTAGGGTGATAATAAATTATCAAAACAAATAACAATATGAGCAATCGTTTCTTGTAGTCAAACAAAAAATTGTTTTTTGAATATTTTAACTGTAACAAGGAAAACATTGAACATACAGAACCAGTAAAAGGATAAATACAATGCAACATTAATGTTATTTGCAATTCGTTCTAATTTATTAGTTTACTAATGCCCCGTGCAAGAAACATCTATGTTGCATCATTCTGTTTACAAACCATCGGCTTTGTAATACAATAACTGTATTGATTTGTTTATTTTTATCGCGTTATAAAGAAAAATTACGCTAATTTCATACAAGGAAACAGTGTCAATGTATCGTCGGTTGTAATAGTATCGGAAGGCATTTCAATATTACGATAACACTTTTCTAATTGTAGATGAACGGCCTTGCTTAGCTTCGTAAAACTTAATTTGTTTCCGATTTTTGCAACATGTTTCATAGTAGCTCTGCTATGCTTTTTTAAGAGCGATGTGTAGTCGAAAGCCTTTGTCGATAAACAGGCTATCCAACATAAAAAGATTTTTCAATTCGTATCAGTTGTTCTAGAGATTAGGTGTTTCAAACAAATTATTTCGTTTTCTAGCGTTTAGTAGAAATTCACTGAAAATTATAATAGTTGAGACGGTCCAGAGATAGGTGGAATAGGTGGATAATTGATTATGGATTAGGATCAAGATTTGGTATTAATTTCATCTGTTGCATATCACCCAATGTGATGATTTTCGGTCTTGGCCTGGGTGTGTGTCCTTGTCTTACGAATATTACGAAAAAAATTTGTTAACCCAATGAGAAGTCATGATAGAAGCACATAACAACATGGTTGAATTGAGGACCTCCTATTTTGATGTCTGTAAAAATTGGTTTGCTGAAGTAAAGTAAGAGCAGGTACTAGTATTGAAACGACTAGTTATTTAATTATTATTAATTATTATTTATTTATATATTTATTTTATTTATTTAACTGTTAACAAGCACTTACACCGCAGACGTCTCTAGTTTGATTAATGAATGGGCATAGCGCTAAATGGTGATATATGGTATAACAATCTTAATTTAATAATCGTACGTAGTGTAAGTAGTTGGTACGTAGTGGAAGCCATTTTTCCGGGTACGATTCCCTTCTGTCGCAAAATTATGTGGCAGATACATATTGTATGTGTGTTATTGCGTTGTCTTGTTCAAACTGTTCGCGATGCAAGAAATCCTAGACGGGGCGTATGAATGTTTCCGCGTTGGTATCATCTCTTTCTAGCTCTTCCTAAGTCAATCTATGTACTCTTGCTTAGTTAAATTTATTTAATTTTAATTCAAATGTTGCTATACAACCGTAATAAATTCATATGACCCCTATTTGGCGTAATATTTCCCATGACGGACAGCTGTTCGAATGAATGAATGAATGAATGAACATTTATTTGCATTAATTGTGGTTATAACATGGGTCTCAGGTCAAAGTATATCATTATAGATCTCCACAATCAGCCATCTATTCTCATGGCATGCAAATTTTTCAAAATTAAAATAAATTATTTACATAGTCAATTCAACGTGTTCAAACGTGTTGGTTCAATTAGTACAGTAGTATTTAATTTTGAAGTAAATAAATAATACAAATTATTGTTTTATCACTTTTTAATAAATAATAAATCTATCATATTAACACACCAAATTGAGGCAGTGAAGAAAGTAATCTATTTCGCACAAACACACACTCATCAAACTTATAAAGATCAGGTACCTATCATCTTATCAAAAATATAGTTCTGGGGAAAAATATATTATAGCCCGGTGGATTGCGTCGTTAATAAATGATGAACCTAGTGTAGCAACAATGTGGTGGGTGACCGCTAGTGGCTAAAATTTCTTAAGCATTTCCGCCCTTCCGGGGCAGTGAGTCGTCGGTCTCGATTATTATTATTTTAAAACAATCGTTAAGCCATGTTTGAGGCTTTCGCGTGTCAACTTCCGACACAAGGGTTAGCCCCTAACCCAATCAATAAGCAATGGAGTAGCGTTGTGGAGTATGCTATATCTCTTCAGTTGTGAAGAGAGGCTCGTGATCAATACAAGGGGATAGATCCGTGATAAGGATGAAGCCAATTATTACGAGAATAAATAATGCTATGTACCCTTACAATAACGTAAACAAAACAAAAATGTTTCATTCACCTTTTTTCTCAGCTTTTATCTCAATACTTTTGTAAACAAATAACAACCAGAACAAACCAGAAAGAATGTAAAACAGTTGAAGGATTGGGCCCAAGGGCGACGCCCTGGGGAACACCAGTCTGTCTATTAGCACCAAAATTAAACATCGCGTTGTTTCGTAGGCTGGAGCCCTAGGTGATGCGTCCAAAATCATCCCGAAAACTGTTAGGGACCCGATGATGTATATCATTGATAGAAGTACGGTTACTGGGGACATTGTCTGAAACAAAAAAATAATTGATTTCAGATCATTTGTCAGTATTTATTAAATTAAATTTAACATGATTTAACAAATCCTAATAAAGATAACAAAACTAAAGAGACAGAAACTAAGAGATACGTTACGTCCAAACATTGCAAGTGAAACTTTTAGATACGTTCCGATGACATTACTGAACACAATGGATAAGAAAGATCATTATAGAATGCATGAGACAGTAAAAGATAGCTACGTGAAAAGTAGGACAAGACTGCCCTCATTTTGAAGGCTACTGACATATTTAATACTTTTTTACGCGTAATAAAAAAAAGAATATTCCTGCTAAAATAATCAATAATATTAAGTAATCAACAGAATAAAGACCAGTTTAAGGTTTAATTAAGTTTAACTTCTTGTTCCAAATCCCAAAATAGATGTTTCATACAGATATTTACTTTAGATTTCAGTTCAATTCAAATATTTTAAGCGCCTTCCAAACAGCCGTAGAAGCTACTTTCAACTCTGTGAAGTTCCTTCAAAAGCGACAAGCATTGTTGTTGTTTTTCAAGAATATTTTTCAGACAGGCATGAGATATATTATTCAGTCAGACTTATTTGCTAGTCAAATGTTAATTAAGATTTGAATTTTTTCTTCTTTATAGCTCACGGCATATTTAACCACTTTTCACTTCACCAAGGTAGTTCAGCTCTGGTCTCTCTAAAATCATATTCAGAACTTTTAAAACTTGGATGATAAAAATTTTTGAGTTTGTTTCTTGTACGTTTTCTCATTTAAACGTGTTTTTGTAGAGAATCTTATTACTAACGTTTTCAAACTGAACTCATTGCAAAGTTTACACACTTTATTGTCATACAGGTACGGCCGAGTTAAGCCGTGGTCTCGATGTTTTGTCTGTCTGTCAATTTTAGACATTTGCACATTGGTTAACTTTCTTGTCTGATTCACTTTTTCGACGACATAGATTAGTTTTTTGTTCTTGAGTAACATTTAAAGTCAGAGTTTCAATGTTCTGTCATATCTGTAAGTTATAAAATGTTGGATTGAGAGCTTTATCCCTAACGTCTCGGACTGATGACTTTCGCTGTGTTCAGAAAAATCCTTAATTTCAGCGTAAGTTACAAGGTAGAGTTATAACAAATTACACAGTGTGAAATGTGATTAATATAATCAACCGAATTGGGGATTATGGACGGATAGAATATTGAAAACAACCGATAGTTCTGTCAACTTAGGGTTGGAAAACACCGCCACCAAACGACCGTATATCTAAAATGCAAATACTTCAGAAATTCCCAAACTTGGCAACTTCTCGATTCGAGCGAGGTGTGAAGAGGGTATTGAGATGTAAATTCTAATACCATAACGCGTGATAAGTTCCACTCAATGCCTCTCGCGGCGCCGATATAATACCGAAGTCTAAACTTTACTTGTAGAAGTTGTAAGAAAGTTTCGTCTAGTTACCGAAGTTTTTTCATCTTTATCGAGTATGACTAGTTCAGTTAGTGTCGAGAAGTACACGGCATCATCAGCACAAAATTCATGAATACTCCACTAGTCTTCATAGTCAATTACGCTGGCTAATTGCGGATTTGTTGAAACCTTTTGGCAATGATAAAATTGTAACGGAAAATTACCTATTAACCTAAGGTTATGTAACTTCATATTTTGATGCCTCACCAAAGGGAGTAGCAATTGTCTTGGACGTGGAATTTAAGACATAGGTTTTTGGACGCATATAGGATGATGGAGGATGGGTGACTCGTTATCGCGTAATACTATGAGGTATAACAGTTTCTTGGTGATTTTGACTTCAACTATTCAACTGATTTTTCTAATCAAAAAGAAATAACCAATACTAATTGGAAATTAATGGTCGCAATTACATGCTAATTTCGCCCTTGACTCCGTGTTAAAGATTTATAGTATTCAAATCACTGTGTTATCACCAATTGAACGCAAATACATAGTAGTAATCAATGGTAAGATTGCGTAAGACAAAGCAAATATAGTATGCATTAAATCTATCTATTCAGTTATTTCTTCCGCCCATTATTATCACCTATCATTAAATGTCATTACGTTCTAGCGCCACTAACTAAATATCATTTTCCCTAATTAACTTGAACTTGTTTTTATTCACTACGCGAGTGGGTAATTTACTTGATGATAAGTGGTCATCAATCAGCAAAACCGACCATACGTATCACCGACGCGTTATGGACGAAGAGAGGACGAAGAAGAAGGAGAAAAAAAAAACAAAAAAGTCCCCAGCCGAATCACAAATCGTTTGACGGCTAACTCAAGCAATAAGATGACAGCTAATCAGCTGGGGACAAAACTGGATTCTACAAAGTTCAGTAACCTTTCAAAAGTAGCTCAGGGATCCGTAACCTTGTCTGTTGTTCAGCAGGTTCCATCACGAGCGGGGGAGATCGGCTTAGACTCAAAGTTTGCTGCAGCTGATAATACACCAAGAAATATCTCTCTTCTCAATCGTACACTCTTGACAGAGAGGTCATGGTCATATATTATGATGACAATGGTGATGATTTATATTTGTCTTTCTTAAAAATTGCAGCTCCCGAAATGCGTCACAGTCTTGCTGTTGTGGTCCTATGATGATTATGTGGGACCTCATTGTACTCCTAGAAAATTGCAGCTCTCGAAATGCATCACAGTCTAGCTGTTGTGGTCCTATGATGATTATGTCGGACCTCATTGTACTCCTAGAAAATTGCAGCTCTCGAAATGCATCACAGTCTAGCTGTTGTGGTCCTATGATGATTATGTCGGACCTCATTGTACTCCTAGAAAATTGCAGCTCTCGAAATGCATCACAGTCTAGCTGTTGTGGTCCTATGATGATTATGTGGGACCTCATTGTACTCCTAGAAAATTGCAGCTCTCGAAATGCATCACAGTCTAGCTGTTGTGGTCCTATGATGATTATGTGGGACCTCATTGTACTCCTAGAAAATTGCAGCTCTCGAAATGCATCACAGTCTAGCTGTTGTGGTCCTATGATGATTATGTGGGACCTCATTGTACTCCTAGAAAATTGCAGCTCTCGAAATGCATCACAGTCTAGCTGTTGTGGTCCTATGATGATTATGTGGGACCTCATTGTACTCCTAGAAAATTGCAGCTCTCGAAATGCATCACAGTCTAGCTGTTGTGGTCCTATGATGATTATGTGGGACCTCATTGTACTCCTAGAAAATTGCAGCTCTCGAAATGCATCACAGTCTAGGTGTTGTGGTCCTATGATGATTATGTGGGACCTCATTGTACTCCTAGAAAATTGCAGATCTCGAAATGCGTTTTCATCGGGTTCTATTGATGATATTACGCAACATTAGATTACGGAACATTTTGTTGATGTTTTATAATAGTATTCGTCCAATGCTTGGGTGATTTGCCTCTTGACCGTTACCTTCCACTTGTCTGTGGACTAAGACCCAATTTTTAATTTTCTATGTGTGTGCTATTGTTTGTGTTATGCACGGCATCTACTGAGAATTTTAGTGTGAGACCATATTAGTGTTAAAACCGATATTAAAAAAGAAAAAAAATCTCATTTCGACTGTATTTTTGTGCCATTTAAATTTGATCGAGATCTGGCTAGCAGTTTCTGAGTTATATCTAATGACGTGTATTAAACTGATGATTACTACTAGTTACGTTGGTGTACTTATTTTACAACTTGTCGATGTTAAAGTCGTATTTTTGTAACAAATATAAACGTTGTTTATTTACATGTTTTCCGAAGAAACGAGGGGTCCTAGTTTTATATAGAAAGTAAGACAGGCAATCAACGTTTTGCGTTGATGTACAAGTTCTTAGGAGTTGTTAGGTCAAGGATGGGGCTGAGATGAAAGGGCGTTAACGAGCGTCGAAAAGTTGGTTCATTTCAGGCGCCTTCAGATGTTTGTGCTCATACTAAATATTTACCGCGCCCTTGGATGCCCAAAAATTATTTTTTACGTTATAACTTTAAATTAAAAAATTAAAAACCACCGGACGTTTTGTACAGCCCCATCTAGTATACTGCGAGAACTATAATAAAATCTAAGATTTTAAACTTTTATCATCGCGGACACTTAACCAATTGCATGGATCATGGTCTCGCCGTGACCATGATCCATGCAATTGGGTCGAAATATCGGTATAAATAATAAATATCGTGAGTACCCGTTACAGTTAAAATATAATAAAATCGCATTACAAATTCATGAATATTAATTTGCTTTTCTCCATAGATAATTATCCGCTGCTTTATATTGAGATGGCGTTGAAATGCCAAATGCCGTGCATCATTTTCGAAAAAAGCTGATATTCTTCAAATTGCTGGACCGATTTCTACTAAACATTGCTAAAAAATATTAAAAGGAACTGCGCTTTCAAATGAAAAAAACTGCAGTGAAATCGGTCCTTCGGCTTGAGAGCTACGGTGACATTAGATACTCGTAGATACACATGAACACAGACAGACAGGTGAAACCATGAAGGGTGAAACTTATAACACCCCTTATTTTATTTACTATTTTTATTTCCGTGACGCATTTTATTTACAGTTTGCATAATGAAATATTTTTCTACTTTAAAAACAGTATCTGAATAGTTGCAGATTTTTTATACAAGTTTTTTTTTCGTGTAATAGTACTTTTGGGCAAGTTTTTATGTTTATCAATTAGAAATAATTCAATATATTGCATCAGATGTTATAAAATCGCAAACATTAGGTATTTAAAATATTATTTCCTTAATAATTACAATCTAATTTATGAAGCATTTTATAGCACCTTTTTGAAACGGCGCGGTAGAATAAAAATTACGTGCTTATGTGTATCAGTGACACCCATATGAATGAATGATCTGAATTTTTTAAATTTAAATTTGAATCTTTAGGTAACTAATTGCATCGTATGATTCTGAAAAAATGTTTATAAATTGGATATTTCTCAATGAAATATTATTGTCCATCATACTCCACCAAATTTATCATAAATCGAATTTCACATACCTGCTGCTTACCTAATTCTTTACCGTGTATTGCAGTTATAGATGTACAGACAACTAATTTAAGGTATCGTCATATTACGCTTATTAGGTTTTATTAATTATTTCTTGTACACAAATATAAATCTAATTTAACTCAGGAACACGGTACCGTTATTAATAAACATGTTTATTCTTAGCTAAAATGATACAATAATAACGCGATCGTCGTATTTGTTAATTATCACGTCCTAAATAAACAAACTGAACTTACCAAATGGCTGTAAAACAACTGATGGAAACCGTACAGCACCAATGCGTAGTGACTTAGTAAATACGCGCTGCACCAAGTAGGCAACACCACATCATATTTCACCCTTGTGTAGATTCCTGGCTGTAAATGAAACAAAAAGTAAATTAAAGACATTTCACTAAACATTCGCATTAAAGAAATTAGATTTCAAAATTTATATTATATTGTTTTCTACGAAACAGTTGAAAAGTTTAGGAAATGCGATACGAAATAGTCGAAACTCTGACGGAGTTTTAATATTAAATTCTATATTAGGAATTCATCTGCCATGCTACTGGAAAACTGGCATAAATTGAGGAAAAGTTTGACTAGATATTTATTGACTGAAGACACTTATATTCAGATTTTTTTAGTTAATCATAAAATTTTTAAAATTTCCTTCCATACTTCGAGGGGCATTTTGACATTTGTTTTCTTTTCTTTCATAGAGCTATAATTTAGCCAATTTAAATTCTTAGGGTAGCATGAGAATATTCGACAACAAGGCTGGTTGTAGGCTGCTGGTCGTAGACTTCTAGCAATGTACAATAATTGCACAGTGGACTTAGGGCTCTGTAAACCCCGGTAGAGGCACTTACATCTTCTTTCATATCCTTAAACCGTACGCTGTTGACCGGCTTCCAGCTGGGTCGGTTCAACACAGCCTGGAGCTTGTGCGACCAGGTGGTGTATTCCTTGAACTTCTGGATCACGTAACGAGTGTAGAACGTCTGGAAAAAATAAACTGCCTTAAAAAACTTCAACAATGTTTCAATTTACATCAACAAGCAATGAAATGAAAACATCGTCAACGAAGTTTGAATCAACTACTTAAATGTGGATTATTAGGGATAACTTAAAAACTACTCATTACATCTCAATCTTTAAATGGACCACACCACAATCACCAGTTTTTGAGAAAAAATCGGTATACCTAGTAAAAAGTTATGACCATAACAATTACAGTGAATTTTAAAACCTTGTCCTTATGTTGAAGTTGGTTAAAAGCAGAGTCACTTTGTAAAGTTCACTTAACGCACACATTGAAGATGGCTGTCTGTTATTCTGTCATAAAGCAAAATTTTCATATAAAATGGGCTAACAGTAAAGTACGGTCATAAAGCAGAATTATGCGGTAAAGCAAAATTACGACATTATGCCATTAAATTGTATTCTACTATTATCCGTTTGGCTTCAAAAACCTCGAAAATGTTTAACTCCTACACTGAATGGAATGGAATTTCTTTTATGGAAAACTTTGTATTTCTTCTAAATATTATAATAATTATCTGCCTCAGACGCCGCACGCGTGGGTACGCGAAAAACAAACAAATACTCAAAGCAAATTCTGTTCAACAATATATCTTCGTTCCAGGTCTTTCACGATGTACGTGGTTTTCTCATGTTGGACATTTAGTCGGCAAATGGCGATTCCAGGTAATTTCCAGTACTTCAACTAAGCATATTCCGTTCGCTATTGATTTGAATTCGATTAAGACTGAGAGTTTGACTGCGAGAATTTCTAAATACCTTATGTAAATTTGGCTTACAAGCTAAATTGAACTGTAAGTGCACGCAATAAAGATGTTTTCAGCGGGAAGTGGCGGTTCCATTTCCTTGGTGACTCAAGTATACAAGCTAATACACCTATGAGATTAGTTTTTCTGTCACATAACCAAGGGGAAAAAATATTAGTAGCAAGCATATTTAATGGTGCAAACGAAACTAATTTGTCACATCTGCACCATTGATGGTGTAATTAATGAATGGTACCTATATAGGTGCTCTAAATAGCTTGAGTATATTATGTAGAATTCTCTGTTAGCGAATTGAATCTAATGACACATGTGTTTGAAAAAATGGAAATGCCAGCAGAACTTTGGACCTACATCCCATCAATCAAGATGCTAAGGTTCGAACTCCTGGACTGTGTTAATATGGCTACTGAAATAAGAAAAATGTTTGAGAAATAAGATAATCTATCTTCGACCTTATCCATTAGGCCCAACGTAAATCAACGTCGAAAATGAGATGAAAAAGAAGTCGCAAAAAGTCGAAAAGTTTTCTAATCAACAAAAACCAAAATGAAGCCCTAAAATAAATTTAATTCTATCCCAACATATGCTGAAATTGACTCACTGACTTTCGTAAGACGACGTAAATGAAATTTAATGCGATCTTCATTGATTTGGTGCTGGAGGTCTAAATTGGAAAACTGAACCTGAGATATTATCAATTTTAGTAATTATGTAAGTATATTTGTCCATCCATCAAGCCTAAATAGCTAATTAGTGTTTGTCAACGTGAAAGATCCCGAAGCGAAGGGAGGGAGAGTTTACTGGTAGTAAATAAACTACATTAGAGCCAGTGAAAATCTCTCGGAACAGTATATTACGACGATCGTCGAAAATTTTAAACCCATTCTCACCATTCTGTCCTTTATCTGCAAAAAGTATCTATTGGAAAATGTACGCTAACTGTTTATTCAAAAGGCTTACCTGTAAGTGTAGCGGATTGAACGACGGTTGATTGTAAATCAGGCCATATACGATACGATCCTCGTCCTTTTCTTGCCGGAACGTGCCAAACAGCTTATCCCATATAATGAGCACGCCACCGTAATTTACATCTATACAATATGGATTGCTACCTGAGAAAGGAAACAGAATAAAATAACGTTAAGAAATCGACTCGTAAATCTTGCAAGGGGTACGAATCGCAAACAGAAATAAAAATAACAAAGGTATAGGATAGGAAACAAACAAAACAATTTATAACACGCTATAACTATACAGGACTTTTAACATTAAGCAAATTAATGTAGAGGAGTCATAAGGAATATTCTATCACGCTGCTTCCCTGATGATTAGTGGCCAACTCAAGTTTTTGAAGTTCTAATGACTATCTAAGTATTAAGCTTTACACCAAGTAAACACGTATATTTGGACTCTATGAAAGTTTTTCAACTTTTACTAATACAAAAATAATTATTCCTTGCATATTCATAATAATATTAATATTTACAATCTGATTGTAGTATACATACAGCATTACATAATAGAAACGTTAGGATGGTTAAAGTTGGGTATCATACCATGATGAATCCTATGATGGCTAGGCGTGTTCAACACGTACTCCAAAGGGCCTAAGCTCTTGACTGCTTCGGTGTGGATCCAGAACATGTAGAGGTAACTGAACTGATGATGCACCATGAACTGAGCCGGTGGAATCGCCAGTGCTAGTGGTAGGTAGAACACCTGAAGAGGTAAATGTCTGCATATTACAACGAGAAGAGAAAGCTGTGAAAGTAATATGAGGATGCTAGTGATAGTTTTGACGGAGGTAATAGTTTATTGGAGAAAGTTAACTTTTGTATAATGATTAGTTTTATTTTCGCACTCGTTAATTTTTGTTATAACTCCTAAGCTTTTGTTAAAATTATAAGGTATAAAAGTGGTCGATGATGATGATGATTAAACATATTACAATTTAAAAGTGGTTGAAGCCAGCTCTAAAGTAGTGCGAGAGGAGCGATCAAAAAATACCAGATGACAACAGGTAGGTACTAGTGGTAACGTACGTAGAACGAGAACGGTACAGATGATTGGTGAGCATTGCCAATAAAAGATAGCATAATAACAATTGTGTGTGGGTGGCACAGGAAAATTTCCCCGATCAGATGTTAAGTTAATAGTGCTTTTCTTGAAAAAGGCCATTAAAACATAGTATCATTCAGTCTCATCTTATTCACGGCATTGGCAAATTTGTTCCTTTACTTATGCGTGCTATGGATGGCAGCCATTGGTCTGTAATCTACTCCGTCGATGGGTGGCATCGTTAGAGCGGTGCGTCAACATTGACAAGCTTTTAGGAACGCCATGCACCACAAAACCGAAGTAACGAAAGCGTTGAACAAGATCACAGTGTCATCTTCCAACCTAATCAAAGGGTAGCCGGTGCTGGCTTAGGCCTATTACACGTTGTGAGAAATATAGGTCAAACTGTGCTAAAAGTTACTTTTGAAGGACAAAAGTTCTTATCGTATATCGTCACTCCCAAACTTTTATACAACGCGTCAAGACCTTCGAATTTGAGTGATTAATAGCCTAAAGTTTGTTCCCAAAGGCCTACTTTGAAAGTTTATTAATATCGGATTTAGGTATATAGTAGGTGTGTGTTGCGTGTATCGGGCATCGGCCGATAAAAGGGAAATCCGTTAATCGGAAAGTAAGCGCCTTAAGGAGGAAGTTGGTAGACTTATCTAGAATGTATGTCGATAATAAGGTATTAGGTAGTGTGTAGTTCTCTTGTAGCATGAAGTTGGATTGACAAAGGATGGTTTTTAACGTACGTCCTTCTTTTGTATCCTGTACGTATACAGTGAAGAAAAAAAGTATGTTGCAATAATTGGTTGTGGCGCAAAAAATTATAATGAATCTTTTATTAATATGTAGGTACCTACATAACGAAGGCATTTTACCACCCAACCAAGTTGAATTGTTAGTAAGCGTATTTTCTTTTTTTAAATTTTTTGATTGGGTTCCGTATACTTACAAATCCACACCACCCTTGTAGTATGGACTGCCTGATTCCTACTCCCATATTAAAATCTTCTGACGTATGGTGGACTTGATGCTGAGCCCAGAGGATATGTATTTCTGAAAATAAAAGATTTAAAAAGTTTAATAATTTATTTTATTGTAAAGGAATGTATCCACTCTAACGCCATCTGTTATGCGTAGGTAGAACTTTTAATGAGTAAGATGTTCAAAAATAATCAGCAAATCTCAATAATCGCAATACCTACTTATAAAAACTTTTATCGAGTAGGTACATAGTCTATCTTATTAATAAATGCACCGTACAGTTATTCCAAGTTTAAAAATTTAAGTAATTGTCCCTGCTTCGTAATTCTCTAAAATCAAACGAAAATATAAAAAAATTAGAACCTACAGTAGGTAAATCATGTTTTTAATAAAACACTTCTATAATAATAAAGATTTCATAAAAATGTGCCTAAGTATAATTATATTTCACAGGAAAGTGTTAACCGAATTCATTACGTTTCCAACTTTAATATTTCGGGCTTCTTATACTCGTAATCCCAAGTCAAAATTAGAACGGTGAAACTCGTCTCGCTAAAAGCGAGTTAGAAGTTGATCCTTTGAACTTTTGCAGATTATTTCACGATGCTCTCCACAATAATGAAACATTTCTACTTTGTGAATTATTTCCTACAACAGAATTGGAGTAGGTACGCAGTAGTCCTCTCCGTTGTCAGATAACAGTCAGGCCATTTAGATGGCCAGTTTTTAGCAGAAGTTAATCTCGATTTCATGCAAAAATCGGGACAAAAATAACGTATGCTGCATTTTTTAACAAAATCTATCAGTAGTTTTTGTGTGAAGGATTACTAAAATATTGTATTTTAATTCAATATTCGAAAGCTGGCATTTTTGTACAGTCTAGCACCAAAGAGAGACATCTGTCGGTTAGTTCTCTACTTATCGATTTTGAAATGGATTATTTTTTTGTGAAAAGTTAGCTATTGGAAACGTTCTTACCATGACAGGCTCTATGCATCCAATAGTAGCAGAAGTCCATTCCCAGGGCAGCGAGACACCACGTCATGGTGTGATCCCACGGGAGATCTACCAGCTTCCAATTGGAGTATATCCAGGAATACGCGTAGAATTCCGCACCTCTCCAGATTAGTCTAGGAAAATAGGAGAATGGAATTCACTGTTAATTATAATTTAACTTTTCCACTTCATAGTTCCAATTAAGTCCATTAGGTAATTGTTCATCGGTATGTTTTTAAGTAGATGGTCAATTTGTAGATAATGTAAACAATAGAGCAATCGAGAGCAATCGATTGTTTTTTAATTATTGAAAAACTTTTAATTTGGTTATAATTTTTTGTTGCTCCAATTATATTTTCATTCATATGTAAAAGAAATATTCAAAAAATCCCCTCCAGTGCAAAAGACCCGCACATGTAAAGAAAATGTTTGGAATCCAAATTTTTTACTTTTTTGGTAAAGTAAAAGATAAATGAATATAAACCGAAATTGATATACCAGCCTGTTCATGAATAAAACATCGATTCCAATAGAAACACAAAAAACTGAACATTCCAGAAACTCCACGAAAGGCATCGTCTAAAAATTTCAAGTCCCGATTAGTTACCATGGTGATATCAGAAGCACTTTCGGTGCCCATATTGGGTTAAAGCTACGGTAATAAGTACGAAATCTCTAAACAACATAAATAAATGAGGCTTTAATGATATTACCTTGTTTATTACGAGAACACCATATTATCTATACCCACCTACCTACATTTTTATGGCCACGAAAACTGAAAATTCGTAATATCGTATTAAAAAAATCAAAAACCAACCCTGAAATAAATAATTATTATTAAATTATTATTAAAAACATCAAAACACTAACACTGAAATAAATAATAATTATTATTAAAATACATGTTTGTAGTTGAGGTTTTACCTGCCACCTTCGAAGAATATGCCATTGGATATGCTGGTGATGCCATCGTTCAGACGAATCCCTCGTTTCCCCTTCATCTTTAGCGCCAAGTGTTCCAAAAGCATGAACATAAAGAAGTACGGCCATGACTGAAATACGAATATCAGGTTATGCTCTACAATAAAAAAAGTAAAATAACTCGGTAATTTTAAGTCTTATCAATTTCTTACCGAGGCTTTAGTTTAATTGTATTTTCTGTACGAATATAAAAGTCACTTAAGTTTATTGTTTGCTAGACACGACCAAACCACAAGAACCGCACTGAATGTGTGCTAAAGTCTTGTGTTATAGATTGAGTGTACCTATTTAAGTAAATAATAGCTGTCTCTATATATCTACTATGTCTACTTTCCCAGATATCTAATCAATATATATAAAACATTTCAGTTGAGGCTCACACAAAATTATAAAAAGTGCACATGTTTTAGAAAAAATATGATACCCATTCCTAATAATAAACATGAAAACTACACGGGCGAGTTGACGACAGAAATATCAGGTGAATTTGAAAGGTGCCAAGTCGCCCGATCACGCGAGTTTTTGTCGGGCGAGATGGCGATTAAGCCATACATGTGAACAACTTGCTAAATAAATTTAAATTAATGGAATTACGAACAAAATTAATGATTATCCGGGCCTCGGGTCCGAATTGTTTGTCTTAAGAGTTATGTTCCCAAAGGCTGTATTGGGTTGACCTAGAATGTTGTGAGGTTCGACAGAGATATCCCCGCTTAATAGCAGGGCTTTGCATAAGGATAATAATTATTTGCTAGTAAGCCCGCCCTCAATTAGCTTTGGGAAATCAGTCCCTTAGTAGCAACATTTGCGAATTTGGGAACCGTGGTTGTTATTGAGATTGGCTTAACTACACACTGTTTTGGGTCTTATTTCAATAATAAAAAAGTAATATTTCATACCTATCTTTAATCGTTCGTGTACAAACAAGGATTAATAGAGTAATGACAAATATTATGATGAGAAATAAAGAAAGATAATCGATGAAGAGTTGGGCCATGGTGTTGAAAAATAATTTTAACTTTTTATAAAGAAAACGATTTCAGCATCGACAAGTCGACATTACTCAAACACTACCCGTCAGATGTCACTCATATTTATATGAGACCACACGACAAACACTAGGTTTCGAAATTCGAAAGAAAGAATCATTAAAATCAGAAACTCAGTAAAGAGTTATTAAGGATAACTCAAAAACTACAACAACAAGGATATTAAGGACAACAACATTAGGGACAACTCAAAAACTACGACAAGCAGTAGCTTTTAAATGAAAAAGGAATTATCAAAATCGATTCAGTAAAAATTTCTGAACACACAAAATGTAGTCGAATTGAGAATGCGAACCTACTTATTTATTTGAAGTCGCTTAGTAGGAAATCTTACTCACTTGCACATAGAAGTTAGGCACCTCTGTCTCAGTTTGGAACTGGCTATTCTTCGGGTTGATGATGTAGAACATCCGACCCAAACCCTGGACGAACTGTCCAGGCTCCAGGAACCCTGGCTCACGCTGCTGGATCGTATCGTTCATGGCCATCTTCGAAAATGATAAACATTACAATAAAACTTTACTTTTATACAATACACATAGTTAAAAAACCATTAGTAAAACTTATTTGGTGCCAATGACTCTTTCCTCATAATTAATTTTATTGTGCAATCAGGTACAATATTGTTTCGTAAATTCATTGTTTATTAAATTTACAATTTATTTGCAAAATGAAATTAATTATTTTCTTGCGATTTTCTATATTATTATTTTTTGGAAATGTAAGTATAGGTAGGTGAACAAATTGTATTTTAGCGAAATAAAAAAAAATAACTTTTTTAACGTGGTGTAATAATTTTGACACGAGTACTAGGAAAAAGTCGGTCATCAATTAACATCGTTATCACCGGCGTCATTTTAGATTATATAATTTTAGTTATGACACAAATATTAATTCACGCTAATTTAAACATAATTTTTAATTAGAAAAATTAAAGCCAAGTTTCCTAAAAAAATGTACGAAAAAACGCAGAAGCAAACGTTTTTTTTCACATACCCAAAAGAGGTTTTAAAATTGCAATTTATTTAGGTATTTAATAAAAAGTAAAATTACTTTTTTAGGATAAATGCCTTATGTTTAGTCCAGGTGGTATAGTACCCATGGATCGACTAAATAAGTGCACTCACTGCGAGATCTAAAGACGATAGTGTTCTTTTTGCGTATGAATCTAGGGCGATAATCTAGATATCGACTACATAACTGATTGCATCAGGGTTGAAAATGATTTGCACGACGAAATTTTACATAATATATAATTTCTTCAACAATGCTTTTATCGCGTTACCAAAAAATGCAGAAATGTGTGTATCTGACTTTAAAAAAATTAATCAAATAAAATACTGACTTTAAGATCGACATGTAACAAATCATGAACGTTGTCAAAGTCTATACAATACTAAATATTATGGGTAATTCAAAAACTACCCCAGCTCACGCTCAAGTTTAAATGAGCAATTTTAAATAGAATTTTTGAATAGAATTTTAAATTAGAAATGTTGAATATAAAAAGAATTATCAACATCAGTTCATCAAATAAAAAGTCATGGATTACTCCATGACTTGACATGACACAATATGCAATCGAAAACCAGAATTGCCAAGCGAAAGGCAACTCATATTATGTGTTGTTTGTCAATGAGATTATGTTCTGGACCATATTTAAAGCTAAACGACGTTTAAAACCATTAAAATTTATTGCCCCTAATAAATCCTAACCCTTGACTAAGAAATTAATTAAGTCGCGTATATTTCCTCACATTTATTAACAAACTAACCAACTAATATTCTAACACCATCTACTAACTGGACTAACCATCCTAGTCCCTTTGAGTCTAGTTCTAGGTCGGTCACAGTTGTTATGGGCGGCAGCGGAAGAGTGGTGCTGCGTGCTCGTATGCTTTCTTGATTCCATAAAAAAATGAGGGGTCGAAACGTAGTACCTACCTTATATTGGTTTCCTTATGAGTATTTTATACTTATTCACTCTTTTCATGTTTTTGAAGTGGGTCATAAAATTAATAAGCTGAAAATGAGTGATTTACTTACTACAACAATATTGTTAGTCCAAGCCGGTGCCAACAACTTTATCCGCGGGCATATTAGACTTCTAAAAGAGTTGTAGCGAATATTGAATTTCTGTTATGAAAGTTCAACGTTTTAAGTGAATCGGAATATCCTTATTTTACTCTCGTACAAACTCTCACGACCCAATTTACTTCTAGTAGTACTATTTCCTATATCTATCTAATCTATCAGCCTATCGACCTGTTGCCTATAATAAATATATTATAAATTATTATAAACACTAACTACAATTTATTTTATTTTTATTTTTTGTAAGTCCCTAAACTGTTTATGAGACTTCTGTAGAAGTTTTATTGTTTCTAAGTCCACTTGTTTAGGCTGGTCAATTTCATCAGTGAAAGTCCGTGAACACAACGTGCATAATTAACAATAGGTTTAATTTTGAACACAACATGTAGGTACATATCGCGGACAGCACAAAAACGAACAACATTGTCCTCAGGAATCCAACTAAAACTGCTCATGGAACGCCCTAGGAACATTTATGACAAATTTCAGCTTATTGCGTACAGTTTCGGCTGTGCGTTGTTTGTTATTCAGCCACGCAGTAACAGAACAGTTTTATATCTATCCATAAATTGATAATGATGGATTTTCAGGAGAATGGTCAACCCTACAGTCTGAAATCCTACCCGTAACGTGAGAACACACTCGAAGGGCCTTGAAAAGTTAGCCGCAACTACGTTAGTCGCTACTTACAAGTAAAGAGAGTGTGGTCAGTGGGCTCCAATATTCAAGGATCAATGCCAAACAATATCGTTTACATCTGACAGATAGAGAGGTTTCGATTAGGGTACTGCATGGTTGAAAGATGAACGGAGGTTTTGTGTGACAGTCGTGAGTTGTTGCTGGTCTCACGGCTGTCACACAAAACTGATCTGAAATTATAGTTTGATAAGCTTTGTAGCGTCACTGGCTTGAGTCTCGTGTTATGCCAATATTCCTTTTGCAATTACGACCCGGGTGGTGCAATGGTTAACACGCCAGATAGCTGTTCTGAGAGTCCTGGGTTCGATTCCCAGCGAGGCGGAAATTTGAATGATGAGTTTAAAGTTCCGTTCTCGGTCTGGGTGTGTGTCCTTGTCTTGTGTGTTGTCCATGGCACCCACGACACAGGGAATCCTAGTGTGAGGCTATGAGTGTGTTGCGTTATTTATTTATTTTTTTTTGTAGTCGACATTTGTGGTGGACTTGGGAGACGGTTACGTTACACTTTTAAAGCTCTATACATTGCGACGACGCGGGAACGGAGCAACTAAAACGAAAGGATTCAAATATGATCTTTATGTTTTAGTTATCACTTGTTTAAATGTAGAAATAGAATGTTAGTAAACGTGCATAGAGAAAAAACTGACGAAAAGCAGACGACACACCTGATGGTAAGTGGTCATCGTCGCCTGTCGATACGAGCCACACCAGGGGAGTCAAATGTGTGTGAAGTTCGCATTCCGTACTTGGCCGTACTTGACCTGTGCTCAGCATTGAGACAATAAAGGATTGCAATGGCTATGCTGATATGTATCTATAGAAAAATTATAGTACGGAATCCGTTTATTAAGAGTATACGATAGTGTAACATTCAATACAGCTCAATATTTCAAGCCAAGTGTACGAATCGTGGTCACGGCCAAACCGCGGCTGTAATGGGTCCTCACCACGAACCACTACGGTCGAAGTGTCAACATAAAATAGACAAGATATTAATTTTGAAATCGTTTTACTAATTTCTGAAAATTCTTGTTTACGAGTTGATTGCGCTAATAAAAAACACTACGGCAGTAATAATAGCTATGTAATAGCTATAGCTATCATTTACAGATAAGGTATACGTATGTACCTAAGACTAGCTATCTGCCCGCGGCTTCGCCCGCATGGTATTCGTATTTTTCATTTTCATCCCTGTTTCAGCCATTTAGGTATTAGTTGATGAAAAATAAGTAGCCATGAGTGTCCCTATTTTTATCCCGAATTTCATCCAAATCGGGCTACCTACTCTAGCTCTGAAATAGCTCTGAAAGCGTCACAGACAGACAGATTGTCACTTTTATAACAGAAGTATGGAAGTATAGATAGTTCAGAGTATCCAACAGAATAGGTTTTGACTGTCCGGGATACAAGAAAAATTTTCTAAAATAACATGAGTTTCTATGGTAAGAACTAGTTTTACTACCAAAAGAATCCCATTACTCTTTCTAAATTAGATTGAATCCCTTAATTTAAGTGCTACCACTTGCGTCGAATGTTACTAGAGAGAACTCGATTCACGCTAATTGTACCAGTAACAGAACGACTCTTGCTCTCTATAAAGTGCTCATTAGAGTCATTAGGAACGTAACTATTCGGCATTTGTAGTAATTAAGACACCGTACTAATACTAAGTGTTTAACATCCGATCGTGTATTGACTACTGACTCTTCTCTAAGTGGTAGTTCATGTATGGCACAGGCTTATAAAGCAACCAGACCTAACATAATTTTCACCACTACAGAGACGTATGTAAGCAATAGTTTCATCCCTTTCTCTCCCATAACACGTACAAAGTCTATCTCGTTTTATTTTTGTTGTTGCATTACTCACGCATACATAGACAAAACGGGGTTGAAGCACTCCTGCCATTTTGTTAAGCTACAAGAAGCTCAATTTTAATATGAGGACCATAGACCGTAGACCACGAATGTTTTGTATGGGAATTGTCAATGTGTGCAGCATGTCTATGTAGTTGTAACTGGCACGCTTTTTTCTCCCATAATTATGTTAGGTCTGCTTATTTGTTATTTTTTATAAGTCTGTGGTCTATGGAGACAGAGCTTCTCTTTGTGCAAATTAGTATTAGTTATTGGATGATTATAATGGCAAATCAATGTTAGCTTGATGATGCTTTTGCAATATTTACTTAATGTTAGCAGCCAGCTATCTGACGATAACAAGTAGAATTTATCGTGTACACGTGTGACATGAAACTAAATGTCATTTATTATTCTAGATGTCTTAAGGTTGTGGGTCCACATCTTATTATTTTTTATTTATTTAATATTTGTTTCGGCAGGTACAAAAGAGGTACCAAATCTACATAATTATACAATTTACTGAGCTACATATTATGCTGACTAGAATAATTATACCCCAGCGAACAATAAATGCATAGAAGTGTAACTACCGATCAAAAATGACCCCACGAAACGGGAGCCGCGGTAGGCGGTGCGGCACCACTGCTACGTCAGTCAGTTCTCTGACGCTCTTGACAGCGCACCTTTGAACAATTTCACGCTTTTAGTGGCTCAAAATGCCCCCATGTGTTGTGAAATGGTGCAAGAACAACTCAGAGCACCGTTTAAAGAATAATGGTATCACTTTTTATGGGTAAATACATCAATACGTTAATTAAAACGTAAAATTATTGCTCGTGTTCATGGATGTTACTATGCCAAATGAAATAATTTTTTATTAAATTATATTATGCAATTTTAATAGTTGTACGTTTGTTTTTAAAACCTCTCTGTTTTACGATATTAGTAATGATGGTGGATGTTGGTTGATAGGTATAACATGAATGAATCAATTTTTATTTGTTACAACTTGTCCCGTGCCAGGTAGTAATATATATTCCGAATCTGTTTTACGAAACATTATCAAATCAAATACTGGCAGATCACTGACAAAGAAACAGAATCTTGAATATTTTGCTAGCAATGAATTCAAGATTGAAATTGAAATGAATTCAAGACCCGTGCTCAATAGTGAGCCGTTATGGGTTGAGATGATGATGATGATGAAATATTTTGCTTATATTTATTCATTTACAGATATAACCAATGCCCTTCAAGATACTTGTAACAGGCGCCTTGTGTTATAAAACATAAACAATTTTTATTTAGTTTACGAGTAACAATTGGATTTCATTGCCTACTATACAGATTTATATAGTTTAATAAAGAGACGAGAATAAAATAATTATATGTCACTATTATGAAGAAAAATATATTATTTTTATGAACAGTTCATTTCACTGGTTCCTTACGGCATTAAAAGTATCATGATTGTGACAGTTACTATGGTTACGCTGTAAGACATTTACGCTAGGCCTGTGGCTCTATTTTTGAAATGGCGTCTAGCGACGAGCGTTCGTTGGTCGTTGCATACGCCTTCAATTGCATTATGTTGATTTTGTGTATTTTAGAACCATTCGTCTCCGTAGTTGTCCCTTTTTGAAGTGTATTGAATTTATAAGGTTCCTAACGTCACGTGCGTTTCACTTGGTGATCAAAACACTTAAAACGTTCAACTTTATATTGACAAAGTGAAAATTAATAACATTTATTCTATTGATCGCCTGGCTTGTCGAATGGTTATGACGTTGTAATCGTTCGTCGTAGTAGACGAATGATTAAAAAATACCAAATATTGCTATCTCGCACGAAAATGGCTCCAAACGAGTGTTCGTCGCCAGACTCAATTTCAAAAATAGAGCCACTGGAGTTACGCGTCAAAGAATAAGTTTAAATTAGGAACTTCTTGCGGTTTGGATCACGTGACTAATTTGGTGCCATATTGGAATGACTATTTCTATGAGAGGGCGGCCTCTATGCTTTTTCTGCTCGCTGTTATACCCGCGGTTCTGACATCAGGATGGCGGGTGTACCTATTTTATTTTAAATCTATGCATAGAAGGACACACAAGGAAGGAGGTAGGTACCTACACAGACTTTCAGGATAGTTACACTGAAGTACACATCACGTACGTTTGTAATCCAAAAGAGATATTTAAATCCGTGAGGTACACACGCCATTTTGACACTCACCCACAAAGAACTAGAATAAAATGCTAGTGTCAGTGTTACCATAGGAGTGTAATTTGGGTGTATAATTAAAAATGAATAAGGCTCAATTGACAGAGGTATTCAGTTATCTACTTGATGAGATCCTTTACTATATATTTAGCGATCTAAAACAGGGCTTTTTGTAAAAACATCTTGTTGTAACGTAAGTAGGCACCTACTTACTAGAATGATTGGGGATTCAGCCCTTTACCTAAAACTCTTTTTACTCCTTTTCTTCAGAAAGAATTCTGGGAAAGGGTAAATTGGTAAAGTTTTCTCTATTGGACTTCTCAAATAGTTTAAACGCCAATAATAAGCAAAGGTCTTTATAGGTTAAGATCATTATAGTAGTACCTATACCTAATCAAAAATAGAAAACGATAATTTTATTTTATAAAAATATAATAATTACTTACATAATTATATTTAGGTACAAACAATTTTCCACAATTAAAACAATATGAGGTAGGTGCCTTCCTAATTGTACTTAGGTATTTACTTTTTCCGATTATAATAGGAAAAAGTAAATAAGTACCAGCGTCCTTTGAGGAATATTATTTTGATAATTGCCTAGATAAATTTTAATGCATAACAAACTAACTAAGAGCCAAATAAAAAATACAACATTAGAATAAAAATTCTCTTTGTTGTTATTTACACACACACAGACACAGGTATAGGTAGTTACCTAAGTAGACTTTAAAATGTTTATGTTAATAGCACGCCAATAAATGTGGTTAATTAAATTTATTCAATATTATTGAACAAAATCATCGCTATTTGGTAATTGTAATTATTATCACAAAAGTAATTAAATAGTATGTAATTTTGTTAAGTATAACATAGAGTCATCTATTGAAGTTTATATAAACTACCAACTTGCGGCATCTATGTAAATATGAAAGAACTAAATCATAGCATTGCGTCAAACGTATGTAGATTACAAACAGTTCTTAAACGTATGTATAGGTGTCACTCCTATTTATGAAGTGTAGAAGGTATTGTTGGAATTTTAATTTTTAAAAACCTTCGATCAATTTTATTGTTGATCGAAGACAAAAAGTCATAAAATATCGGTGACATACAACAGAAACTTGGTGTTTCAATAATCTCGCAAAAGTCAAAATGTTTTGACGAGTAGGTATACAGGGAGGTCAAAAAGTCGTGGATTAAACGTAACCACCGGTTAGCTGAGGTCATTTGCTGTAAAAAACTGTTCTACAGTAGGTCTTTATTATCAATCCTTAACAATTTATAACGTATTTTGTATTTTTGGAGAAAATTAACTTATTTTAAAGTTAATGTTACTAAAATTCGATAAATTCACAACCTGTACCTTTTTAATTCATTTAATACGATGGAACTGAGTAGTTTGTAGGTACATGAGTATTGTTCTATGTACATGAGATACAACTTTGTATCGCTGTGTATTATGTTGTGAGTTGAAATAAATATTCCGTTTTAGTAATCTTTAATTTCCTTCATGTTTTTTATGTGTACCAATTACCAAGGACCAAAATTGTCTGTACCTATGTTACCTTTTTATGTCTCTTCAACTACTGGTATTAGACAAAAGAAAATTCTCATTAAGATTTGCTAACTAGAACATAAATAAAGAAAAGGTATTCTCTTGTTCCTTTCAGCAGACCTCGGTATAATAAACGCTAGTTTCGTATACAGAAAGGCCTGAGATAGGTCTAAAAGGTGAAGTTTTTCAGGCGCATAAATGCAGGTCAGCCGTACTGGATAACAGAAACAGCTTAAGAGCATAACTTTATCATACGAAATGAAACTCTACATTTCAGTGTTAAGATACATTTTAATTTTAATAGCGTGCTCAATGAAGGAAGATGACACCTCATTGCGTTTTACATTTTATGAATTTTATTGCATTCTTCGTTTTATTTTCAGTAGAACCTCGCGCGCAATTCATTTTGTCAATATTAGGTACTTTACATTGACTCTATAAAATATATTGATTTTGATTTTGATTATCAAGATGAAAGAAACACTAATTTTTAAATTAAACACCTGACCTACACCTACCAAGTTTTAGCGTCAGGTATTAATATAAATATACCAAGTAGATATAATGTCTAGGCATCTGGATAGTGATGCGTATCTCACTTTAGTTACTAGTAAGTCCTATTTATGGTACATTATAAAGGTTACTATGAGGTCTAGCAAAGCGGCAATAATCGCTACCGGTGAGTGGTCATACAACCGAACCATAAAATGTAATTAACACAGCCTGTTGAGTTCTCATTGAATCTGCTGTCCTTTTCATCCCTTAGTTTACCCCCTTGGGTAAGAACATAGTAAATTACGTCCTTAATAGACGTCTTCTATTTATAACTACCTCCCTGGCAAATTTCATCGTCATAGGTTGAATAGTTTTCGAGATTTCGTGTAATCGGTGAATGAGTGAATATACTTTGAAAAATTTCCATATTAGAAAAGGAAAGTTAGGTAATGGATAATAAAATAGATAATTTGACCACCCCATAACTCAATTAGTGGTGACCCCGCCAGTGAATCGAGGTTCTGGATTCAAATCCCGTCTAGGTCAGACGTCTCTCTTTGTAAACAAAAATGTTTGTTTTTGAATCGATGTGGACCGTATTTATCTTAACTTATGAGAGTGGAAACATTTTAATGACAATCAGAATGGTAAATAGGTAAATAGAACTAAATAACTGTAGGTATTTCAAGTAAATTATATTATGTAGGATTGTAGTAGGTACCTACGGCTTATTCATTATAATTATAATAAGTATCTGCCTATTAATGGTTAAAAACCATGACAATATACCTATAAAGTCATATAAAATGATATTGAGAACAAAGAAAAAAAAATACTAAAGGAGAATAAATAAAACTTAAGGTAATAAGGTTATTGTAAAAACGCAGAAAGGTTTACAACTGACACTTTTACACTGAAAGTATGGAGTTGTGAATTCTCTTTGTTATAATTCTAAACAGTTGTCTATATCTAATGTAAATTATTCCGAGGAGAGTCAGTTGTGTATGAACCAGTATTCCCACGGCTGCAACGAGTGTAATTCACACACGGTTCAATTCCCTGCGTCACGCGCCCATGTCCTGCAATCTAGAATCAATATTGCGCCTCCATTGCTGCATTTTATTGCGCTATAATCGACTTGCACCAGTTTTACGAGTATTTTGTAAACAAAGCTGTTCCTTGTTTAAAAGATAATTATTTACGAAGTTTGTTTTTTAATCGACTTCAAAAAAGGAAGAGGTTCTCAATTCTTTTTTTACTACACAAACATTTCCTCGACTAAGACGCTTTAAGGTCTTTCTCGTTGGCTATAAAAGTATTTATGTCCGGAAGAACCTAGAAAGGTTCAATTTAACTGAAATAGTACATTAAGATAAGAACCGCAGTATTTTTATGCTTTATGCAGCATAAAGCTATATTACGGTATTTGTAACTGCTGATAAGATATAGATACTTACTGGCTGTCATTATATTTTCATAATTATTATTTGAACAAATAAATATATAATTAAATAATTTATATTCTTCAACTAGTAAATCCGCCCTCGCTTCGCTCCGGGGAACCAGCCCCTTCAAAAATCTCTATAAATTTTAACAAATTATGTTATTCCAATGTCTAAGCTATATTACTGCAAAGTTTCATGAAAATCCGTTCAGTAGTTTTTGCGTGAAAGAGCAACAAACACACACACACACACTCACTCAATTATTTTATATGTATAGGAAGCAGTTTGACTTTAATGTCATTAAATAAAACTATTTAACCCTTAAGCATACCATGAAAAAGTTCTCCATAGTGTCCTAACTAGTGAAGTCTAGCAGTCCACACTTGGCCAGTAGGTTGGTAAGGCCTTTGCGAACAAGAAGAGAAAGTCAGATTTACGGAACATAAATACTTCATACATTATCACTCTTGGCTCGTCTACTGCTCGTAGTAAATATTGTATGAGTCGGCAATCCCACGAGGTAGTGCAGTTCCCCATTAGCCGCTGGGGCTTTTTTGATGAATTTATTATGTGAGAAACAGTTCTTAGAACATTGTAAATAGATGGAATTTTATGGTTCTACACAAGTTTATAATCGATGACATTTTGTAATGAAATTATAATGACTTTCATTTAAAACTCGCCCTCGCGTCGGGAAAAATACTCACTTTCGGAACTTTATACATGCGATCCTTTAAACGAATATAATTATATGTTTTTGTCTACGAACAGAACCGATTAACATAAAAAAAATGTGTGGTAAGGACTCCAGCGCTTGGGGTAAATCTGATAGTCATCCGTTGGAGCTTTACGACCTTATTCAATCATGACAGAACTTTCACGATGGTAATGTATTTTTGCTCATTAGTCTAGTTGCCATCCTTGAACAATTAACCTATAGGTACCTACTACAAACCCAATTTAACTTAAAAAGATACGTATCTAAAAGCCCCCGAAAGCCCTATTCAATTTCATAAACAAAAACTCTCATAAGATACCACCCATCCATCCAACCAGCCATAAGCCTCAGAATTGGGTTACACACAACACATCTTGACCTACCGCCAGGGGCGTCCTTCATTAGGGACCGCTCTCCACTGCACGGTTTTAACTGAACAAAAGAAAACGATGTCAGATTAATGAGAGGGGTGTGGCCACACACACTTGAAATCATTGCAGTAAGCGCCGTGGGTAATCTCACTAATGATATTGCTGTTAGTGCGTAATTTATGTTTAGGTATTTTATTTTTGTTACTAGTGGAAAAACGAGCTGAAGAGTCGTCCAAAGGTAAGCTGACGATTTACTGACGACTAAACGATTTTAACTACTTTTTCTGTCGGTACCTCAACTGGTTATATGGGACTTTCACTAGAATATCACTAGAATATCACTAATAAATAAAGAAAATACTGGATCTAGCCAGCCATAGTGACTAGCCAGCCTGGCTTAAGCCATACAAGAGCGGTTCTTATGACATCCTAGTCTATCGGCATAGGGATAGGATCAATATACTAAGGCGCCTTAGTACGGCCAATGCATTAACACCTTTTGCACGTAGTTTGGTTCACGCTCACAAACTTTCATCTCTTACAGTTGTTTCGCTGTTTCTAACATAACTAACAGAATCCCAAATAGCCATTTTGATCGCCATGTCGACACCAACATGCCAAATAAATGAGAAGGTAATCCTTTGATTTCTTTTCCTTAGTAAAAAGTAGTACTAGAATAGAATTATGTTAGCTTATACCTACAATACCTACATATTTTAATATTGCGTATAAACGAGTTTTCCCGGTTGTTTTTATACTGTACCTATTTAAAAAATATAATTAATATAAAGCTAATGATTAATATGAAATTCAAAACGGTGCATATAAAACATAGATGGAAATATAATACTGTGCGTTCCACGTAGTTTTTATACAAGTGACACATATCACGTACATTGAACTTTCAACAGGTAACGGACTTAACCCTAACGAAGCATTATGTAAGTTAAGGCGCAATGCAAACTATACGGCTTTCGGTTTCAGCAATTTATTTATATTTTTAATCACAAACATAATTATGATTACACTTTAGAACAAAATGCTGTTGTAGTTTAAAGAAATAAAAAATAACATTCTCGATAATATTGCTTTATCAATTTCTGGAGCGCCTAAAACAAACACACACTCATAGTCCTGTTCCTGTTGATGAAAATTACAATTTC
Source organism: Hesperia comma (assembly GCA_905404135.1). NCBI lineage: Eukaryota > Metazoa > Arthropoda > Insecta > Lepidoptera > Hesperiidae > Hesperia > Hesperia comma. The sequence goes on along the minus strand of FR990021.1, from coordinate 2,619,233 downwards.
TTAATATAATATTAGGTAATATTCAGCGTCAAAACTCCAGCATTTTTTTAACTCCAAAAAGTAGTTTAACTTTTTTGATATTTGACACTAGTATACGGATAGAGTTATTGTTTTCTCATCGTCCCGATGGCACATACGATCTTAATGATCGACAAACTTAAGCTACTGCGGGTGCGGTCGGTAGTTGGACGGATGACCGCTAATGTCAAAATTTCTTGAGCGCTTCCGTGCGTCCGATTGTACGTAAGATCTCGAGGTTTCGGGCGGCATCTTCCGATACTGGGTTCGCCATTAACCTCTCCACCAATCAGCACTGGAGAAGCGTGGTGACTCTCTCGCGGGGCTCTAGGCCCCTGCAATTATGAGGAGAGACTCCTGCTAAGTAGTGGGCCACTGATATGTAGACGCAGCCCAAAACTTGTTGTTCAATTTCACGTAACAAAGTCGGAAGCCAGAACCCGTTACCGGAGTAACGTCTGTAGTCTGCCTAAATTGTCTTTTTTCAATCACACGTATTCAATACAGTAATGCGGTGCTTTGATAAGGCAACGTACATGTTACACTGTAGTTAAATATAGACCATACATGCTATGGATGGCCTTACAAATATCACTTGTAAATTATACACTGTATTTACGTATTTTATGTTAGTTCTTCACTTATTCATGACTTCATTATTTTAATCGGTGACTGCTTTGCTTAAAACATTTAGTTGATAAAAGAGAAAACAGTCAGAAAAAGAAAATAAGGTAGTGGCTTAATTCGCTAAACGGAACTTACATAATATATTGTAATGTTATTAATATAATTATTATGTTATTAATATAATATATAATTAATAACATTACAATAAATAGTTTTTCTGTAAATATAATAAACACAAAGAAATACTTCCAATAGGATTTAGTAAATTTACATCCTTAATTCCCGCTGGTTCAGATCTCTTAATGAAGAACGCAATGTAGCGTCAGGTACAACCAAAAGGTTGGGCCTGTTACGACTTTGTTAGTTTAATTCAAGAGAAATAAGCGAAGTCTGATCCTAAGAAATTGGTTTTCGGTGCAAAGTCTTCATTTCCCAAGTAGGGAACATTAAGGCTCAATTCTTAATTTGTATTCTAGACGCCTCCCGTCAGTTCATCGGCGGGGTGCCGCGGCTTCACTTCAAATATTTATATTATTGATCCTGAAAGTCCTGTCAGATTCCTGGAGAGCGAGATGTTTTATAATAGATGTATCTATCACCTTTTTAGGGTCGCCCGGGAAACGTTTTGTTTTTCGTTTGCCCTGTCAGATAATGAGATTATCTTTAGCATAAAAATGGGGCCAACCTTGGAATAAGATAACAAGTCGAATTTCCTTATTTTGTCTTTTCGTTCGAAAAGTTGTCTCAAAAGTCTCATAAAATCTGAAGCTTGCGTCGCACGTTATTCAAGGTCACACGTCAAAGTTCGAATTTTTACATGACCAAGCTCATGAGAAGTCATAAGATTAAAATTCAGAGATAAAATTCTAAACAAGTAGCTTTGAAATGTGGAGTTCTTCTACATAAATCTGTAATGATCAAATAATTAAATGAAATAAAATATCTTGATGATACGGATCATACGGACTACGTGGATGAATAAAACTTTTTACACGTTTGTTTTTTAGTGTAAAAACGTCTTTAGAGGATATTATTATGAATGTTAGTTGGTTAGTTTGTCAGTAGTACAGTATAGTCAGCCCTATTAGTTGTTTTTAGTTACATTCCAAGCAATAATTGTGGGTAAGAGTTTCGGTTACAGATGTGTTGCTACCCTTTAGGACTAAGGTGGTCGTCTCTGAAGAAGTGTAATCAGATTCACACATTTGTAACGGGAATACAGTCACCCACGACTGGAATGATATTACACTTGAATCGCCGAAGATATCGAATTGCCACTTCACGCTTAAAAGAAATTTAATACATGTGCTCACAGTTAAATTTAGCTTGAAAGCATTTACTTAAGGCATTTTAAATTTTCGCCGTTGGTATACAATAGACTTTAATCACAGGGGCGGAAAGCAGGCGTTTGTGTGTGTTGTAATTAAAACAAATTCCATACCGAAACGCAATTGGAGTATAGTTATCCTGGTAGGTAGTGGTGAACTCTTTAGCCTTTACCAAGAATTTTAAATTTTATTCCTTTGAAATTTATATTTAAGGTCGTATAATTTATGCTACGAGTACAATCAAACACAAGGTATGTCGATGGTAAAAGATAGGATACAGAGGCACATATTTTGTATCTTAATGTGCTTGAAACAAGGCTCAAATTTATAATTGCGCAATTCCAAATGTTGATTTCATTACGACCTACTTTATAATACTTTAAAAGGCGTTGCGTTTTTTGAACCAGTTAAATAATTACGATAAGATTACAGGGGTTATTAAAAAGTTACAATCAGTTACTGATCAGATAAGTCAAAATACAATCTTGATAGCATAGTTATAACGTTAACATTTGCGTGTCGTGCTTGTTGTGTGATTATATAAATTGTTTGTGTCAAAAAGGTGTTGTGTGCGTGTGTGACAATTTTTTATTGAATCACTAATAAAGTTCTATATCAGAGATTTAGCGAACGAAAGTGATATAAAATCAAAGAGAAGAACTAAGAAAAATGAGAAAGAGTTTAATTTGAAGGAAGCCTATCCGAGTTTTGCAGCGCTTATTAATCTTACGTATTATAAAATAATGTAAAATTATTATGAATGACAGCTTTATTATTTCTTATCGATTTACGTATAATTTTGGGATTTTTCGAAATATTTAAAGATGATTTTAGTAATTTAGTGGGGGTTTGTTAGATAGAAAGTATCAATTCTTTTATCAATCACATTCTTTTAATCCAAAGATCAAAACGTTAATAATAACAAAACTTTATTATACTAATCCATCAATCATATTAAACAAAAATAGAAGTCAAGTTCTAGCCTATTATTAGTAACAACAAAAGCACCATTAAATCGTTGTGTTTTTTCACTTAAATAGATAACAATATCGCAGTATTAATATATAACATTAAAAAGCACTTAATGCAACGATGACTCCCAAGTCACCCGTAATAAAGACTTTATAAGCTTTGTTATAAGTTTGTATAACTGTATAATACTGCATGGTATAGTTATATTATATGTATAATTTAGTACAGAACGAAGACAGTTATTTCAGTCTTCATGTCAAATCGACAGCGCATGTGCAGTATATTTAATAGTGATGTCTGTGTGTCGATGTTTGAATTACACTTTCATGGTTCGGATATTCAGTGTTATTTTGAATTGAAAATTATAATAATTATTATGCTGTGTGTGTCATTAAGGAAATAAAAAAGTACAGAATAAAAGTAATAAAGTCTTTATTTTCAAGAATTGTAATTATGCTCAGAATTATATCAGATATATTCTCATCTGCGCCACGAATAAAGTTATATATTTAGAAATAGTTAATAGAAACAATATATGTACAATATTTGTTATAACAAAATACGTTAATCAACTTCTTTTAAGGTCATGAAAGGTACAAAATCAATTTAAACAGTGCTTTCATGCATACTATCTACTAGCTTTCTTATAAATCTTTATTTTTACACAAATGTACACTACATACAATAATGACCAAACACAACAACAATATTATACAGATTGTACTTCAATAAGTCATCGTAACAGCACGTTAATAGCATAGTTAATTTTGTTTTGCAAGCATTCGAATCGACTTCGTAGCACTACGCGTGCTACGAGCACATCACTACGCTACGACAAACCGTAGTCCGCGTCGTACGCTACGCGGGCCCGCCCGTGTCTCCGCCCATACTCGATCCGCAATCACTTCTCCAACTCCGAAACACTTCTCAACTTCCACTTCGCACTTCGCCCGAAGCGCGTAAAATGCGCAATAAGTAATCGGACTATCGAAGTGATTGCAAGGTGCTGCAATTTAACACATGTGGCAAAGGGGTATTAGGTTTGATACCGCTTGGCATAAGCCCGGCTAGTTTAGTGTGTCGATACCCTTTGTGCGCCGGAATGATACGGTAAGTGTTTTTTATATTATTATTTTTATATGAATTACATTAATAATAGAATTGCTAAGGAGAAGATTTTGAGTATTTTTGACATTTTATACAATTTTAAGTATAAATAAAATATTTTTGTGCTAATTTGTGATTCGTTACACGTCTTTGTTATTCATAGTGCCTATTAACGGTTGTCGCAGAAAATTAATGAAATGTAAACACGACAAAATGATGCATTTTATTGTGCGTACTTGTGACCTAATTATGCTATTTAAAACCAGAATTATGAGGTCAAAGAACGTTTTATTGACGATCGTGCGATTATGTATGCCGTGACTCGTGATAGCATTGTGCAATACAATTATTACGCTATCGTTTCATTTATTTTGTCGTAACTACATCTACGTTATTTGTCCTATTTGACATAAAAGCATGCCGAGAATATAAAATGTACAAATAGAGCTTTTTACATAACGTATACTTAAGCGATGACGAATGATTAAATATGTGATTGATGATTATGTATTTATTCTATAAAATATTATGCGTACGTGTATATTAAGATAGGTAATTAAAAATTATATTAATATGATTGTAAAATAAATAAAAAAATTTTTGAAAAAAGTGGAACCTCCCTTGTAAGCTTGTCTTGTATGGGCAATTTCTCACACTGGCTATGAGATGAAGCAAGTTGCTCCAACTACATTTTGAGATGGCGATTTCGTGCATAACCTGCTAAGGTAAAGCAGATTGCTGCCGTGTAATATGCATAAAAGTTAATGTGTTTACGGTATGAATGAACTTACGGTACTATGAATTTACGGTAGATAGCATGTAACGATATACATTGATATGCCAACAAATTAACTTGATGGTATGTGCCTGCAAAAACCGTAATGTAGCGTACTAAACGTCGCTAGCCGCTGAGACTAAAATTATATCATCCACATTGCTGGCTAAATGCGGAGGGTCTGTTTATATCTCGCTTTTTGGTTCTGGCAGCTAAGTACAAAAACATTTTACAGTTAGTTATAGAAAAAGAGGCTAAAAGCGATAGTTGACAAGGCTTGTAACATTATGAATGCCATGACCATCAGGATTATTCATCAGGATTAATTTGGAATTAATTTGCGTTGTCCATTGTTTCACCCTTCACCCGTAAGTCTACTGGACTATCCAAATGACGCAATGGTTAACACGTCAAATTGCCGATCTAAGGGTCCTGAATTCGATTCCTAGCTCTCCGCTCTTGGTCTGGGTGTGAGTCCTTGTCTTTTGTATTGTCTATGGCACCTACAACACAGGAAATTTTAGTATAGGGCTATGAGTGTGTGGCGTTACTATTCTTATCCTTGTCCAAGGCAAATAGCAGGAAGAATTCGGCTGGACTTAATACTACAATTCTTAAGATTACTCTTTAAATGTATAAAGACGTAACAATTCCATTTTCAAAGAAAACTTTATTTGTTCATATCACTAAAGCAGGTAAAAAGAAGAGGAAGGTAAAGAGTTCTTATTATCTAAACAACTGAAATTTATATGAATTACAAAGGCGTTGTTCGCCAGTGAAGTCATTACGTACAGTAAGTACGGCTTTTGAGAAGGGGTTGGGTAATTTTAGACCTTCATTATTTAATTCTGATAGAGAACCTTGGTTTCGTATCGGCGAATTCTAACATAAATGTACGAAATTCTTTTCTAGGTAGTAAGTGATATTGTTATTGCAGATATTTATGTATCAATGTACTTTAGTGAATGAAACAACATTGTTGTACTCAGAATTGATACAAGTTTTTCTGAGGGAGAAGATAAAATGGAGCACTGACTAGTAAACGATGGTTTTTATATGCTATCCCGGTGGTACAAATGCCGAACGTCTAACGATATGAATCAATATTTAAGTATGAAGGATCTAAATTGACATAATTGTCCTAGGATTCTTGCTAATTATTGCTTCAATTGCCTCTGGTCAGAATAGTTTGACACAATAAGAGGATTAATCGATAAATTATACTTCGATCCCTGGAAGGCTATGTAATTGTTAATTACGTGTACCACCAAGAGTCGTTAAAATTCCTAGAACAAGTAAAATCCGAAACGCGGTCAGCGGCTACCAATGACTGTTTCGTGGCTTTTTTAAACGACACATCGATTAAACTTCGGCTTTTAATGTAGTGTTGGTGTTGTTTTTCTTTGTACCGTGATTTCGTTTTAAGAATTTTCAGTACTAGTTACTAATTGGTGTACTAATGCTTTACTAATGACTGTGGTTAGTAATGATTCGAATCGCCCGCATTTATTTTCCGTTGGCAACGCGTCGATACATACTCGTATCCCCGCACTAAGAATCCCTGGGTTATTATATTGCATAGACAAGACAAATAACACATCAATAATATACATGACTCGAGAGTAGACATCACATAAATGTCTTCCCTGGTCGGAAGACGAACCCAAGACCCTCTTTTTGTCGGTAGAATCAGAAAGTAACCACTAACCAACTAAGCTAGAAAGTCGTAAGTGGTACCAATGTAGAACAATCCTCATTTCTATTATGCAGTGTTTCAGATCTACCGTATTATCAGTAAGTTATTGTAACAGTTTTAGACCTGAGGTTCTAAAGATAGCGACAAGGCCGGCGCGAGTTCCGCTGCAGTTATCTATCGCAGATGACCACTTCAGTTGAGGTGGAATGCTAGCTTTAATAAGTAAAATCTATTAGGTTTTGTTTTTTAAGTGTTTCAAGAGTTATTGAGTTGGAGGCGTGATTTTATGATGTATACTTCATAAAACATATTTCTTTCTCTCATATGTGTATACAATTATCATAACACATAATTCTTTATGTGTTGTGATAATTGACTTATTTTTAATTAATCCAGACAAATAACCCTTTTTGTATTTATGTGGAAAATTATTGTCAGGCATATTAATTATCCGTGTTTAGTTTTATTGCCAAAGGGTAATTTATAAATGGGTAAAGACACTTTATAATTTTTTTTTATAAAAAACAAATCCTAAATTTTTGTTCACATTTGTATAGTTAGTAGTTGTTAGAATTTTGAGTTTACATTATGAAAAAATATGTGTTTTTTATTTATAATTTATTCCATGCGGTTTAACAAAGTCATCCTTAATAATGTCAGGAGATATCTTAATTAGACGCTGTTTAAATTACGGTTGTAATCCTTACTTAGCCCTTTATTTTATTTTAATATCCTTTTGTGAGTAGATATGTAAATAGCCACGTTCTTAAAGGAGATTTGCTTGTGCTTAAATGTGTCGTGTTTATCTTAAAGCGCGAATTTAAAGAAAATTAATTGAACACAATATCTGTAGCTGAGCTATATTTGTATAGTATACCTAAATATACCGTTACACACGTGTCGATATTTATTTGTACCGCTCGACATGGACGTTAGGCTAGCTGTGAATGCTTTGTTAAAGCCCTAGGTAATGCATAGCAAACGAATGAAAACAAGAATGTATCTTGGGGTAGCTTGCGCGCACGCAATAGCCACTTTGTTATTCAATATTTAATGAGAAATGACACTGACATGTGCTGCCACCTAATGTGTCTAATAAAAAATATAATTATATTCATTATGTACATAGATGGCAGTAAGTTAGGTGTCGGTACTTACTGTCACAATGGACTTAAAATAACTAACTGTCACATGGTCAGTCCTATAGTTTCGACGTGAGACGCAGAACGTATTTTTAGTCTAAGTGCATGACGTTTGAATAACGTGTTACCTATTCTATTTTTACTCAATCATTTCTTTCAAGGAGTCTTTAAATAAAAAATTGTCGGACATTCTTTCTATGTATTGTGTAACGAACTCTTTCTAGTTTTTGCTGTTTGGACTGCCTTCATTTCAACGACCTCATTAATCTACAAGGTAAGTACTTAATTGCTCAAATAAGTTATTATACAATTATCTGGAGTTATACGTACCGTATTATCTAAAGTTTAATGTTATGTTTAATATTATTTAATCTATTTCGCAGTAATTCGTTGTTATTGCCCAATCATTGCACTGTTAATACGAGTACAAGCCGGAATCAATTAAATAAAAAACTGAGTATACAGATAAACAATTTGTTTATCTATGTAAGTATCTTAAAATTTTAAGGGCACTTAACGAATTGAAAGCTAATAGTAACTTTGTTTTGATATTACTTTGTCGTAACTGTTACGAGTAGGTACCCACGATTTTTAATATTAAATTCGCAATAGCCATGATCCATGCAATTGGGTAGAAATGAAAGTTTTATTTGAAAACATTTTGAAACATCATCACATTAAAATTTGCAAGGTACTCTCTTTGTTAATTTAATAAAATACATATTTCACATTTATCTTGCTCGCCCAACGTTTAGCTACAGAGTTAAATTAATTTAATGACTCAAATGCGATATTTATAAAAAGCTGACACGTGTTAGGTCGTAAAGTTTTTGTAAACTGAAAATAGCGAACACGCTGGACAATTCTGGCGGCATGGCTGGATTTGCATGTGAAGTAGCAATGCAGACCTGTGATAAAACATACGTCAGTTTAGTAGCGACGTTTTGGTAACGACAGATACGATTTCAACATCAACAAGTAGAAAAAATAACTAAAAAACCAACACAGTCAGGTTTTGCCTATTAACTACTACTAATTAATAAATTAAACATACGACAAATGTCAGCTTTTTACTAAAAAAATAATAATCAAAATTGGTTTACCCTGTAAAAATTATGAGGTATACATAAAATACATTTGAATTGAGAACCTTCTCCTTTTTTGTATTCGGTTTAAAAATGTGAACAGCGTAGATAAAACAATTGTTGCCTGTGACAATACCTAACGCTTATCACAATACCTAATTTATTATTTTAAACTCGCACAAGTATCATAGGTACCAACGAGTTAGGTATAATGACTGTGTTATTGCACATAACATAAAATTTACATACCACACACATCGTAAATGTTAAATTATGCATTATCACGTTTACAATCCATAAAATAAACACGATGTAAGCTGTTGTTACACATATTTAAAACTAGTAGAATATCTTTTAAAAGTTGCATCGAATCAAATCGTAAAACAAACTGTTGTAGCGTTATTGTGCACATAACTGTTCTGTATGTTTCTATGCTTGCACGTTGGCTATGCGTTTTTTGTTGGCATCAGTCCAATCAACCTAGCGTAGTGGAACTGTGCCACAATTACGATTAAGCTTTGAGGCAATTAGGTTCTGACAGATTGCGTTAGCTTACATACGACAGCGATTGTGTTCCAGTTGGAACGGTGTAGATCCAGTTACACTGGTTCAGTGGCGACCATCTTAGTCCTCAAGGGGCACGACACATCTGTGACCGACAGACCAAGACTCTTGTTTACAATTGCTAAATACAATATTACTAACAACAACGCACACTACTACTTATCAATAACAGTATCTGCCTCAGCCCTTAAACCTACTAAAGAACTGATCTACCAACGTTATGATTCCATTTAACACCAATAAATTAATCAATGTTATGCCAAAAACGCATTTCATCATTTTGGAAAAGAGCTGATACTCTTCAAACTGAAGGACCGTTTTCTACCAAACATAACTAAAAATTAAGCATTACCGTATGTACACTGGCTTTGTATTAAAACAAACCGTACTCAAATCAGTTCATTGATTCAGGAGCTACGGTGCCACGGGCAGACACAGATACATAGACAGATGGGCCAAACTTATAACACCCCTCTTTTTAGGTTGGGGGTTCATTAATAACACTCTCTGCCAAATGGACTTACCATTCTTATCCTACTTCGAGTCTTCTTTTATGTCGGTCATAGTTCTTTGTCATGGATAACTGCGGAATATTGATGCTACATGATCGTTTGTTGTCTTTAATCCATAGGAAATGTGGATAAACCTGCTCATCTACAAACTATTATTAGGTATCTCAGTTTCAGCTGCATAAAGAGCATATCTGTTGTCCATTGTTTTGATTTCGAAACAAAAGGCTTATACAATGCGTCATTTGCATCATCATACGAGATGATTATGATGCATTAGAGTTTGAATGTCTAATTGGCTCAGCTATAGTTGAAATGATAGAACTTTTTAGAAGCTTAATACAAATCTCTAGACGTCTGAAGTTTAAACTAGAAAATGGAGCAGTTTATTAGAGGGCAAGTAGCCACTTCATCTTTGTAAGTCTGAATACGTATTGTTTCAAATAAACCAAACCTTACTTCTTTAGAAATGAAAAGACGCTTGAAAATAAATAAATTGCAGCTTCTCTAAGTTATAGCACGTGTTGTATGAGAGAGACTCCTTTGATTCCTAGCCAAACTTGTATGTCTCTTAACAATAGAGAATACATCGGCATTAGGTCGTTTTATTTAATGGTTTATGCCACTTATACCACTATAGCTTCATGCCACTTATGCCACTATAGTACTTTGGTGCAATAGACGCATATTTCGTCAGATCGGCTGAAATACTCCTTCTAAAGATTTGATTTTCGAAAATCAGAGCGGAACCCTTTTAATTAAAAAGTTAAAAATTAAGCAACAAAATCGAAAAACAACCTAAACTTATTACGAAATAGATCAATTATAGGAATGACATAATCACCGTTCCATGTAGTGCTTTATAATAGGAAAATATAGGAATTACATATTGTGTGTACTCGTATGTCGTAAATGAAGTTCACGAGTACAATTTTATGAAGAAAAGATTTCAATATTTTTGTTTGTAAGGTCGTTTCATAAGTATTAGCCTATACATTAAAAAAACTCTCTTAATCCTACTTTATATTCAATGTCAATATTTTTTTTATTGAATTAAGGTAGCAAACGAGCATGCAGCACCACCCTTCCGCTGCCGCCCATAACAACTGTGACCGACTTAGAACAAGACCCAATTATTCCTTTAAAGGTGGTTAGTCCAATTAGTAGATGGTGTTAGAATGTTAGTTGGTTAGTTTGTTAATAAGTGTGAGGACAGGGACTGTTAATGATAGTTAGTCCTGTTAGTTAATATTAGTATTGTCCAGTTAGTATAGTAGTAGTAGTAGTAGTAGTAGTCTTGTTCCAATTGGGTCACAGATGCGTTGCTACCCTTGAGGACTGAGATGGTCGCCTCTAAAAAAGTGAACCGGCTCCACACCTTCCTATCCGGAACACAATTGTTCTTAAAAACAATTATTATGACGGTAGGAATGGTACTGAGTACCTTGGCGGGCGGTGGTACTACCCCGGGCGAACTCTAGGCTCTACCACCTAAAGAAATCAATATTGTAATACGAATCTTCAAATATATAAACTTCCCAGTCTCTTCATAAATAAAGGCATACGTTTCCCGAATGAGTATACATATATTACACGAATTTCATCGTCAGATATTTTTTCTATTCCGATTGGCAGAATTGCGAACAAAAACCATTTTTTGTTGCTCGCAAACAAAGGATGTTTTAGCGGGAATTGTAACAGTTGCTACAATTCCCACGAAGCTGTAAGGGAAAAAAGGAATTGATATGACAATGGCTTACAAGGTTTCATGGGGAGAAAATCATTGGCAGACATAAATGTTAGCCTAGCTGGCATAAATTTCCATTAGAGTGAACATTAAAAAGATATTACACTTGCTCGTTTCTTCATTTTCAATAGTAGCTATTAATAACACACACAATTTGAAAGTGAAACGAAAGATTTTAAACCACTTTTCTTTATAAGAAAAACACTGATTTTCTAAAAAGAGTGATAACAATAATTTGTATTAGTATAAAATGATTTTTTTTTGCCAAACAGCATTCTTTTTGAGTCAATATGTTAGTGAAACCAAATTAATCTATAATTTACCAATAAAGCGTAATTAAGAGGTAATTAAAATTAACGTAATTATTTATTGGAAAAAACTGCTTTGCAATTTAATTCTAAGTATTCTATTTGTTTGTTTAAATCTATTGTACTATTATAAAGCAAAAAAATGGTTAGACTTAAATGCGTTTTTCTACGTAGAAAAATTTTGTTGCTTTCAACGCTAAACGTATTTTATACCAAACAACTACTTATTCCATTTTCAAAATTATGCAAATAAATATTGCCAGTATTCAACGATATTGTGGACTATAAACGAAAGAGCGTCATGAATAAAACAAAGATCAACGACCTCTAATTTTTACTCTAGTTTAGTCTGCCAGTTTGTCAGAATGCCAGAAATGTTTTTGCCAGGACATACATTTACGAGGACTCAATTGCTTGTAGGCGGTGGCCGATATTATGATTGAAATGTTAAATGTGATTCGCTGACCCGTGCAAATAAAAACATTTGTAAGGGTCAGCTATAGATCGACTTCGTTACTTATGCCACTCACTACGTATGTAAAACTTTAACGTCATCATATTATCTATAACGAAAACTAAAATAAAATTATAATTGAAAGGAATAATTATAGTGCCATCTTACGATCATGTTTATAGATGGGGATGTTTACCGAAATCAACTTATTTAAGTAGCCGTACGCTCGTTTGTTAGCTAATTATATAAAAAGTACTATACAATAATTTTTGTGTACCTATACTATATGTACATTCAACAACATACGAAATACCAACTAATATTGTGGGTACGTTACTTCCATAAAAATACTACAATATTTTTTGTCTATACATAATTATTATATCCAAACAAAATACAAACTGCTAGTGTTGTAGGTATTTTTGTTCTCTATTATTTATGTAACAACAAATGGTTATATTATCATTGAAATGTCCGACACGACACACCCTTCATGTTTTGAATTTCAAAAAGACTTTTACGACTTGAAATAAGACCTTTCGTAATGTCAGCATGTGGTCGAATTGAAATTCGTAATTCATGATGCTTGGTCCTAAGCTGCGGTTGAAAGATATTACATATTTATTTTAACTAGTGAGACGTCTAAATGTCAGACAGAGCGCCACTGGAACTGAATTTCTTAGAAATGGTGACTTCATGTTATAATCTATTATATTGTAATTATAACATAATATATATTATATAATGTAGGGCGTAGGGAACAGAAGCTACCCTGTTAAGTGTCAGCGAGCTAAGAAGGTTGGGGGGAGGGGGGGATAATTTGTCCCAGGGGGACAAAATACTTATTCATGCAAAGCTCTTTATCTAGTGTGGAAAAAACAGATTTTCGAGGAAGATATAAAATACTAGGGTACAACAAACCAATACTTAGTCCAAGATCTAAGAGAACGCAGCTGCCCGTAACTATGTACGTTACAATATTGTACTTATACGTATTAAAATAGTTGCAGCCCTAAATCTCTCAAAATAGTTGTAGCTGTGTAGCGCCATGCACATACATCACATGGTGATGTCAGGTCAAGCTGAAATCACGCTATGATAGTCATCTATACTATTCGCATATATCTATACAAGTTCCGAATAAAATAAAAAGTTCCAATTTCTTCCCTTTTATTCCTTCGGAGGGGGAATGTTCAAAAATCCTTTCATAGTGCTCTCCTACACTACCAAAGGACCAAAAGTACAAAATTTCATCTTTTTATGTTCAGTAGTTTCGACTCAGCGATTTCTGTCAGTCAATCAGGCCAGAAGAGTTTTAAACTGCATTTTTATTGATTGTTTTCTAACTGTTATTATTATTAACTCATGATTGCTACGTTAAAACTGTTGTGATAATCGTATTTAAATCTCCATTTTTTATTTTACATCTAATTAATGATGTGGTTGCGTTACATTATGCAATGACCTTTACTAAAATATAATGGAATATTATAAGTAGAATAATGTCATAATGGGTTTTTAATTGCTCATAAATATGTATAATAAAAATGAAAGTGCTTCATGTGTGTACAATACATAATTATAGCATTTTTTATAATTTTTAATCGACTTCTAAAAGGAGGAGGTTCTCAGTTATAGTTTAAAGCGTCATCTAACGGATAGTTTTTGAGTTATCTCTATAAATGATTGTATAGTAGAGCCCGCGACTTTATTCGCGCATAGAAAATTCTAAAAAAAAGGAAAAAAATCTATATGTTGCTCCACAACCACCACTATCTCCCAGTGAAAGTCCCAAGAAAATCCATTCAGCCGTCTCTGAGATTAGCGTGCACAAACATACAGACAATGTTTTGTGTGCTCTTGGTAAAGGCTCCGCTTATAAATTTTTAAATATATTTGCCATGCACAGACAGCGATCACTTACGGTTTTAAATATATAATTATAGATATAGATAGGACAGAATAGAAGATAGATAAGTATATGCTCATGCACGAGTAACTCTCTGTGCAAACTGGCAACTGGACACCACTACCAATTTGTGGTGACACTAAGTCGTGTTTGGTCACTTTGAGCTGGTTACGTGACGGAAAGACGGGGAAATAATGCGAGTATGTATATTATAAGAAGGCGAGGTTTAACAGTTAGGTAATATATTTGCAGGATATTAATGTTTATGGCGGCTTTTATATCTTTTATAAATTTTTCTATTTTCTTATATTTCGTAGATCAATTGATTTTTCTTAATGCTTGCAAGTATCTCCATAGTGTGAAAACAAAAAAATGAAGCCAACAGTTTAATTAGTTAAGTTATTTATATTTAATAGGTACTTGAAAAGAGACTTAAGTTACCTCTTATCATTTTACATTTCGAATAACTGATAAGGATTGATTTGTTGGCAACGTATGCGTGATTTTGTACATACTACATAGATTGACGACAACAATTTAAAATTCCGTTAGTAAATTTTGTACACAAGCTAAATTGAACTGTATAGGAGTGAGGACAGTGTACATATTTCCATATTCTCAGCAACGAAGAGGAATTGAGTTTTGTTCTATGTCGGTCACAGTTTGTATCGGTGGCAGAAGAAGGGTGGTGCTGCATGCTATTTAGCTACCTTGATTCCCCAAAAAAATATAATGGCTATCTATAAAGTATATAGATCTATTACTAATAACTTTATAAACTTATACAATCAAACCCTTTAGATATAAGATAACGACGATAAATTATCGTCGTCGACATTGATTCACCAAAGAATCTCAATCATGAACAAGTTATATCAGTGTATTAACTCCGTGAAGTTAATTACTGAGACGACGGCTCTAAGTACAAGCTTACCAAATGAAGACAGAGTATTTGTGTACTGTGACACTGTGAGTACGTTGCTAGGGAATACTTTTTGTTTTAGTTTTAGATTTGTCCAATTTTAAAATGTATCTTGATAGGTAGGTAAGTAGGTAGTATAATTGTAGTCAATGTACCAATTTTAAGTTTTGTACTGATACATTTCATTTTGACTATCTACACTAAACCTTAAGCAATCAAAATGAGCCACATTAAGTTCACCACAAACGGTTATTTGAAAAACAACGTAGTCTGAAAACATCATAATAATTTTCCTATTAGTATATACTAGATTTTTTTCGCGACGACCGTGTGAGAATTAGATAAATTACCTACCTACCCTATTACTAACTATTACCCGGTATTAAGATAGCTAAAAACTATCCCAAGCTTAATACCGGGAACAAAATATCCTACGCCCTGTTCTATAACTTGTTTACGCGTATTACTTTCACATGTGTTACGTGTGAGACAAAGTTACTTTCCACATAATATTGTAAGTACGGAAGTATGGATAAATAAATAGGTCGACAAGGTAAAGCAAATAGTTAGATGAAACTCGCAAACAAGCCTGAACTAGGTTGTCTTCAGCAAACACGAGAAGACCTTGCATGTTTTGGCGCTTCGTAAAATTTGCCGTAACTTGTCCATAGTTTTCAAACTATTGAAAACATACTGACATAGATAATATTGTCCCACTATCATCGGCCGACAATCTCACTATTAGAATTCTGGACATGTTTCAAAACTAGACTTTGTTTAATATCCATCAACCCCTCTCCAGACTTTATGCGAGAACTAAAAGACTACGCATCAAACACCTTTGAACCCTTTTTACTCTCGGAAAAGCAAAATTCTTTCAATGCTGACCTTCATGGGAATTGACTTCTGCTGTTCTGAGTTTATCAAGAAAATAGAAATACGTGTATGAGAGAATACGTGTAGGTATGAGAGATCATATAACGTGGAATTCTAACGTACAAAACACTCTCAGAATACGGGTAAGAAAATGCTCACGATCTCGTAGAAACCCCTCGTTTCCTCGTATAATATTCCAGTTCAATGGAACTCCGGTGGCTAACATTCAACCTTTTGCCTGGAAGGAATGACAAACTCAAGGTCACCTCCATTATATTAATTAAGACCATTGCCTCAACCGAACATATTGTAGGCCAATATAAAATCAAGTTTAATTGTTATTAGGTACACGAGTTTAACTACTGGTGTCGTATACAAAGTGGTATTGTAAAAATAATGTTCATAAAATGTCATACAATACAAAAAGCGATTGATAAAGAAAGATGAAATTGGACAGTTTTTAGTAAGTAAACGTCCGCTAAGAACAAATTGTGTCGTATCCCTCCCCTGAAGATGTAAAATAAGGTTGACAGTTTGTCCGTCATTTCGGCGATTTTAAAGCAAACATTATGAAAATTTTTCTTAAGAGTAAGAATAGTAAGAAGTTCGCCAAATAGGGGTATTCTTAAGGGAGAAAGTTTGTGTAAAAATCAGTTAAAATTATTTCTACGTGGACTGAGCCGCGGCCATCAGCTAGTAATTTATGTATTCAAGATATTATTTTTTTTACTTTTTCTGAATACTTAGGTATTCTAATATTATTATGTTACGAATGGGAAAGTTAAGAGTGACAATCACGATCATGATGATGAACCTTTCCCATAAATAATATTCCTCCAGAAATGCATTTTGCATATATAAAATAAAACTTTACCATCCAAAACCTCTAAAGCTTTTTATCAGACCATTTGTAGTCAAGAACTTCACGTAAAACAGAAGTCACTTTTCCAGTTCAACAAATCCATATCTTTCAAAACGCCATATTTCATTGCCCATAAACAAAATGTCCCCCAGTTACTGCTGTAATTATCAGATTCCCGTTAAAACCGAACCGTTCGTGCCTTGTACTAGCCGACACTATAAATCGTCGACAAATATGCTATAGCCGAGTGGTTTAAACGTTCGTATTCTGTACAGGCTCCGGGTTTGAATCTTTCATGCTCATATTTTTTTTATATTAACAAGTAGGTACATAATGTTTTTTAAAACATCTGTTTCATCCTGATGCTCCAGCAAGGATTTGTGGTGGTGGCTGTAATAGCCAGCGTGGTAGAGTAAGCTCTAGGCTTCCTCGATGATGAGAGGAAACCCGTGCTTAGTTGTTGACTGTAGTTTGAAGCCGAGTTGAAGCCAAAAACCCCGGCTTTATAACAAGTTAGGTAATAATGAATTAAAATCTGTTAGTTAGTTTAAAAGATGTACAAACATACAGACGACAGACAATCCGACAAAGAGACCTACAAAAATTCTAAAGGTGTATAAAGACATACCTTAAATTATAGCTTTCCTGTTTCCCCCAAATAACTTCATTGAAAACACCGTACAGTCATCAAACGGCCAATCAATGGTAATTATTATGCCGGGCACCCGCTTGAAGGGTCCTGGGATCGATTGCTAGCGACGCGGGAATTTTAATGACGAATTTTAATTTATGTTCAAAGTGTGAGTGCGTTTGTCTTTATGTGTCGCCCAAAACTATAGTATCTGGTGCTTGTGAGTGTGTATTTATGTATTGTGTGTAAAGTGAAATATACATATTTGTATTCCTATCATTTCATGAATTGTCTAAAGAAATCCCTATGTAGTAATAAGGCCATGTTTTATGCTTCATGTTTGTTGTTTCTTTTTTATCTTATAAGTATATTTTGGTGAATCGTTTTTCCTCTTTCGTGCTTACATTCCCAGGAATTAGCGACCATGTTGCTTACATCGTAACTACAGCGTTTATGTCTAGCGAGTAGCTTTATCGACCATCATTTCACTTTACTAACCGAGGGAATTACTTTGGGGACTTGTTCGAATAACTTGAAAATTAATTGGTATTGATTGAAAGGTCTATTATATTAATTGTCAGATATCTGGGGATAGCCAGGATATTAATGTAAAATTATCGGATTTTTTTTCGTACGTTTTTAAAGTACAAAGACAAATCTTTTGATGGTCACCATTGCATGAACATCAGAAGAAGAAAACAGAAAGAAGATAAGAAAAAACATTTTTATAGCAAATGGTGATGTTTCACCAGGTGAGGTCTTGCTTGGAAAAAAGGCTGTTTTCCTAACTGGGGCACTATTTTTCAAACATGAGTTGATGACGAGCGCTCGTTTAGACTAATTTATCAATTAAGATATTTTAAAAAATCTATTTTTGAAATGTTCAACTACCACAGCGAAAATTCTAGAAGTTATAGGGCTTAATAATTATCTAAGAATTTAATAAAAATAAACCCTAAATACCGATTTTCACGTTACTTCAGTCTCATTCAGAAAAGTTATTCGTTGATTTTCAGTGCAAGTAGCATGGAAATTAGACTGAAACTCCGTTATATACGAAGATTTAAATCCCTCTCTTTCAGTGTAATCCCACATCATTATATCGTTGACGTTCAAGGCCGGCTGCTTCCGGTGTGCACATTTATGTCACAGATAACAGTTTGATATCGGTTCTTGCGTGTCATTGGTGTAACATGTGTCATCCGCAATACGCAGTAGGTATATCAGCCAGGGTGTGTGTAAGCCTTTATAATATTTCATTGAATGATTAATTAATTTATTTAATAACTATGATTTAATCTATTTCATTTGTGTTACAACTTACACGTACAAATGTACAAATTTTATTTTTTTATTGTACACCAAAATTGATCGCACTGATAAAAGAGTAGTAAAGTTAGAGTAGAGTGCGGAATTCAAGGATATGAAGTAATAAAAAGGTGAACGGCTATTATTTTCATGTTAGTTACGCATTTTCTTTCAGGTGGTGGTTGTGGTCATATTATAAAAAATATTTCACCAACAGTAATGTTATCAAAAGAAAAACAAAGTAGACTTCAATATCCACAAGTAATAAAAGAAAAAATTATATGAAACAGTCAGATACGTGCCCATAAAATTTGATGGTTTTATCTCGGGCTTTATCATCAGATTCTGCCTTGGTAGCAATGGAATCACCTAGGGAGTCCGCTCTTTCAACAATAAAATATTTTATAATCAATTCACAAGTGACGGAAAAATTGCTGGATAAAAAATATTGAGTAGTTACTAAATAAAACTATTGAAAAGTATTGAGAACCTGGTTTTAATCTACTCGTACTTGGCAATTTTTCTACAACAGCGGAGTTTTATAAAATCGTAATATAAATTTGCCTGCCGTTGCTCATGATTTGATACATGCATTACCCATTGATTACGTTTATTTACAGGATATAAATAATCAGTTGTCCGCCATGTTACAGGACATCGCTGGAAGATAGCGTCGGATTAAAAAATGTGTACCTAATTATATTTTCAAAACAAAACCGTAATTTTATCTGACTGTAATTCATGAACCGCGGACAACTTAAGCGTTATTACGTCGGAATTAATCTAAGTAAAGGATCATGTAATTCCCAAGCGTTACGTAAAAAAGTAAACCTAGAATAAGTATACATTATTATGATGATTTGTAAGACAGAAATCCTGTAGGGACCTATAATTTCACGTCATAATATACGAAACAACAAATCTCACGTAACTCACGTTAGTTATTTTGTAAGTTGAGGGTATACAGACACCTAATGACTGCATAGTCAGTAACGTAGCGGCAAGGAGGACAAAGTTTGGATAAGTGCCAAGTTCGGACGCGCCAAAGACACCGAATCGATGAAACTTCAAGAATAAAGTGTTCCTGAGCATTCGTTGAAAGATAGCTTGTTCCTTGGTTTAGATAAGAACACAAATACGAGCTCTGAAGTTTATGTAATATGTTTAACACTTCACAGTGTATACAAAGTAAAGTTTTGTCAGTAGCCAAAGAATTTTTGGTGCAAATATACCTACTGGTGTAAAAGGCTTAATAGGAAACCTGTATGCCGGATAGTTCGCAAAACTCAAAGATGTGTGAAGTCTTCTTATCTGCACTTGGACAGCGTGGTGAAGCCTTAACATTCTTATTCTAAGAGAGACCCGTGCTCAACAGTGATCCATGATGGACGTTGAAATGATTAGGATGATGAAGGGATGAATTTCACGATGATTTTTATTTTCAGGATTTATTAAACTATTTCCTTTTCTCTGAATCTTTTCTGTTGATTAAAAGTGAAAAGGTAACAAAAAGGTAGACTATTTTCGCGTATAATATTAAGTAAACATAGTATATGGATAGATCGTACGACCTAACAGGGTCTCATAACAATTTATCATTCACAACGCGGATAGATAAGGGTCGCGTCTATTTCTATTTGCAGATTACCGCTTCATTGATAAGTATTAGCTATAAAGATTTGCGCTGACGTCAGAGGCTTAGTTCAGAAATAACCTTAACGTACCTATCTGTGGATTCTAAGAAAAAAATTGTTAAATAGAAATTGGGAAATATAACTTTTAATACGTTCTTAGTTGTTGTAAATTTTATTACTGCATGTAGTGTTCGAACACACTGGTTAAAAGAGTAGGTAAAGTTGAAACCACTTGGCAATTACAGCTGTTGCCTTCGTTTAATGAAAATTAACTTTGGTACGAGTAGGTAATTAATCTTTAACACCGAATCGTCCAACCGAAAGATTCAAAGTTAATAAGCTTATTTAAGCGAGTTTTGTCCACTTTGTAAGAAAATTGGGCTGTAAATTATAAATCACAAACCTGAGAATTACCTATTATTCATTTATCATGAATCTCGCATCATCCATTAAACTGGTATGAATAGTAATAAGAGTAATTAACCCTCTGCTGGCCGCGCCGTTACAAATAGCTTAAACCTTTGTAGTAAACTTTTGTTATGCTGTATAATAAATAGTTTATGAAGGAACGATAATTTATCCAATTTTGTAAGTCTAGACGTTTAATGGTTATTAGCAACACTTTATGGTACATTAATTGTTGTATACTAATCCGTGTACATTTAAATAGTATGTAAATAGTACAGTTTCACCTTACACTGATTCAAGCTGGAGTATTGACCACAAGTGCCACAAATTGTGCGTTACCGGGCTAAATGATAAATGACGCTACTCTCTACACTACACATAGGATTTCTATTATAGGAGACTTGCATTCCCACATTAGTATTCCCTGTCTTTGGTTCCATAGACAACACACAAACACAAGAATACACAGCGAGACAGCGAATTCATAATTCAAATTTTCTCTTCACCGGGAATCAAACCTAAGGCCCTTCGAACGACAGTCCATTCTGGTAACCATTGCACCATATGTGTCGTAATTATAAGCCTGAAATCACGTCCGGTTTCAGATAACACAATTTCCGCTCCCAGGTAGTTTAATCCGATTTTGTGGGGCTCATTATTACCATTACCCTCGTTATCTATATTACAAATTAGTACAGAGTAGCTTGGTACAGCTCTATTTAATATGACTTTATTTAACATGACTATATTCGGTACTAGCGGTTGCCCGTGACGTCGCGTCGTTCGTGCATTAAAGTTCTAGATAGAAGATGCATAGATTTTGTGGTCGCGAAATCGCGACAGTGGTAGGTGAGCGCTCAAGGCGTCTATTCGAGAAAATGGCTAAGAACATTGAATAGGTAAATATATGACGAACAAGATACATCTGTTGGACTTTTCATTATTGTTTATCAGTCACAACTACTCACATACACTGTTATTCCCTGAAACCTGGCAAATTAGACATGACCCTTGAGCCGAAACCTTCCACTTTTCGCGCCTAATGTCAAACTGAGCCCACAAAAACTGTCGTTCTCACGTCATCTGTCACTCGGTTAGGAATTATGACTTTGTATCCGGTATATAGGTAATTATGTATTTATACAAACACTCAATCATTCAGTGCAAATGCTTCATTTATTAACACGGATAGAATAATACGATATACAATTTATATCATGCCATTTTTATAGGTCAACGCTTCTGGCAACACTTTGTTTAAAGTTAAAAGCTATAAAACTAAAAATACGTTCGAGCATATTCCAATATTTGAATTGTATTGGGTTCTAATGAAATGGATCGTATGTGTTTATTTTATGTTTAAGTGCCTTGAAGGAAATTTGTTTTACACTTTTACCAAAAAAAGTCCTGTCGTGGTGAGCCGGGAATACCTCAGAAGGAATTTGAATTTTAATAACATAAAATCGTTAATTTATTCTTCAGGTACTAATAACTTCTTGGCTTGCTCCAAAGAACGTAATCATTACGCAAGCATTTCGTACCCGCACCAAAAATTGCTGTTCATTTTTGTCAGGCGCTGCCTGTTTATCTCATTTTATGGGCTTAGGTGTCGGTTTTCAGCGTTCGTGGCGACATAGCGTGTCGCGTTCATAATAAATTACGTTTAGGTTTTTCTGCTAACTATGTCAGATTGCCAGATACAGTTTTGCAAGATAAGCCGATGTTAAAAAATATATTATATCGTTGAACTTCTTTATAATTTGTTGACCTTTAATAAAATAAAATAAAAAATAAAATAAAAATAATATGTCATATACATTGTATACCTATGTGCTGGAAAAAGTAACATTTTTAGTATGATAAATTTCGTGAAAGCATGAGTGAGGATACGAGTATATGCTCTTTTTCTAACTTCATCCGTTGTTAACAATGGAACCTTTTAGGAGGAAAAGGGATTTTTGCGTACTGTTTTGTACATGGACTTATCTCGTAAGGGTGGGTTCATTAGATTTATATTGACTTTTTACTTTCAGTTTTAAGTAGACCATACGAATTTCTATACCTACACAAAAGTTAAGGACACTCACGAAAAAATTGCCAACATAAATGGACACTCAAACGTGTTAATTATTGTTTAACGTACATATTTCTTTCTTCAAAGAACCCTACAAGTGTTGAAATTTTTATAAGTATTCTTTCTCACCTGAGATTCGGTCTTGTATTGCCTTTGATCCTCTCAACGGAAACGTTATGTGAAAAATAACGTTATAAGCAGTTAAATCTCTCAAAGGCTGCTCCAAAATTCTCCTGCAAACCTCTCGACATCCGAAGCTCAATGATAAACGACAAGCTTTAAGAAAACTCCGAAATAGATTCTCTTTTGAATGTATGTTGTGAATATATAAAAAGTTCTGTGAACTGCAATTTATTCTTGTGGGTATGTAATGTAATGCATATGCTTTTGGAATAAAAATACACTTCAGGAGTTTAAAACTTGCAAGTAATTAACTTAGTAGCCAACTAACTATCCTAGTCCTAATTAGAGTCTTATTCTGGTTCGATCACTGTTGTCTTGGGTGGCAGGGAAGATTGATACTGCATGATTGTTTGGTATTTGAAGTCCGTTAAAACATATTTATCTTTAAGTCTTATGTTGAAAGATGTTGTCTGAGTATAAATGGCCATTACTGTCTAACAATGAAGTAAATTGACACTCTAAATTGTTGTCGGGTAAATAGCACTTTGTCACTAAGGCGTGTCATAAAAATTTCGCGATTGATTCTAGTGTTAAACAAAGTACTACGTTAGTTAATAAGTTTTAATTCCGACTCTACAATTTCCCATTTTGATGTTTTTCAACTCCGAAAAATTTACGAAAACTCATTTATATCTCCATAATACTTCAATACAAGTACAGAAGTTCAAAATATTCAGGTATAAAATTCCAATTCAAGTTCGAAATACAAATCCCTAAGTAAATATTCGGTACATGTATATAAAACACGAGTATCATTTCGGTAAAACCGGCCTCAAACATTGAGCGGAGCTACAAAGCGTTGACATACGTAATACTGCGATGTCCGCAAGTTTGACAATACCTCAGTTGATCAAAGGGTTTAGACGACCGCAAATGTTTCGCCGATGTTAAAACCACAGACTTATAAAACAACCAGACCTAACATAATTTTCACCACTACAGAGACGTATGTAAGCAATAGTTCATCCCTTTCTCTCCCATAACACGTACAAAGTCTATCTCCTTTTATATTTGTTGTTGCAACACTCACGCACACATAGACAAAATGGGGTTGAAGCACTCCCGTCATTTTGTTAAGCTACAAGAAGCTCAATTTTAGTATGAGGACCATAGACAACATAGGACCATAGACCGTAGACCACGAACGTTTTGTATGGGAATTGTCAATGTGTGCAGCATGTCTATATGTAGTTCTAACTGGCACGCTTTTTTCTTCCATATGTTAGGTCTGCTTATTTATTATTTTTTATAAGTCTGTGGTTAAAACCACAAACGTACTCGTAAAACGTAACGCTACAGTAATCCGCATTTCTGCGTACGCAAATTGTAATCTAACTAGTTCATAATCCGCTTTGCGTACATTTCTCTGGCATTGCGTACCTACGCATTGGTGTTGCATTAGTGTTGGCTAAGTTTAATCTAGGTATACATAGAATAAAAACGTGACTAGTTTATATCTGTACGTGTTTACTTATGCCATGTTAAAGTCAGTAAAACCACCGTAAGTGGTATGGCTTTCGATTAAAGACAATCGTACTTAAATCGGTTCATTCATTCAGGAGCTACGGTGCCACAGATAGACACACAGACAGACAGGTTAAATTTATAAAAACTCAAACCTATTGTGACGTCACCGCGCCGCTGTAATGTTATGTTCAAACTCGAATCTATTGTTACTTTACTGGTTATGGATTGCATTACGATACAAAAATTCTATGTACTTGTTACGTCTAAATTGTTCAATCTACTCAAAAACCTGAAATTGGTTGGACAAAGCAGTGCCAGTGAACTGACTGAGTTACTCATACCTGTACCGTGGAAAGGTCGCTGTCCGGACATACAATTACTACCAAATACGTACCTATTTTGTAAATGACCGCTTTGCCGAGTAGGTAACTGCGCACTGTTTAAGTTAACCTGACGTTTGCTAAAGACGTAAACGAAAAGGTTTTTTCAGTATGTACTTAATGTATGAGGTACATGTAATGAACTTTTCTATGACATGTATCCATACATTTTAAGATTAATTTATTCTTAGCTTCCACCCACGTGGAAAGGGGGGAGGGGTGCGATTCAATAATTATTATAAAATATTTTTCTTCTAGAAACATTAGTAGTAGAAATACGATAAATACGCTAATATGAAGTACATTAACAGTTTTATGTAGATAATTGTTTATTTTTGATTTTTTATATCGGTGGTAATAAAAGGTATACTACGTCAATCTAATATCTTTAAACGAGCAATTCTTGTATATTTATTTATTTATATATAATCACGATCTCGGAAACGGCTGCAAAGATTTTCATGAAAGTTACAGATTAGGGGGTTTTCGGCTCAAGGAATCGATTTATCAAGGTCCCAGGTTCGAGAAAAGCTCAGTTCCCGAGATAAAGAGATTTTAAAAACATCATACTGACGTCATCTATGAAACATTAGGATAACTTCTATGAGGTACTGTTTGTAACGTGTTGAACTGACGCCATCTATGAAACATTAGGATAACTTCTATGAGATACGGTTTGTTTGTTTCAGTAGTATGAAACTAGATGGCGCTCGAATATATTTTTGTTCGGCTAATACTAATATTAATATTCATTCTTACGTTGAAGCGCTATTTTTGCGTTATACCTACCTATTTTCTGTTTGAATAAAATTAAAAATCAGTGCGATTATCTCGCTTGACCTCGCAGGACGCGTAGTGATAGTTTAACGTGCGTTTGTGATATTTACGAGAATATTTGTAAATAAATGTTAGTTTTGTTATTATCGATTTAATAATATATTTTAATAAAGTTTTAAATAAATAATGGTGAGATCGATGAAATTACTATTGTTGTAAATAGAATCAATAAAATTTTAAGTACGCCTAACAACTTGCTCATTAAACTAAAAGTATATTTATTTATGTTGTTTAATTATCATAAACATTCAATACATTTTATCGCAAATAAAAATTTCAGTCGGGGACTGCCTAAGCCTGCGAAAAGTACGAAGGAAAGTTCAATGAATTTATCTAATTAAGTATGTACCTATTTAAAATGCAATTAATTCGCTCACACAGTTAACTTCTATGAGGTACTGTTTGTAACGTGTTGAAATTTCAGTAGTATGAAACTAGATGGCGCTGTACAACTTTGTGAAACACGCTGTTGAGATCCTTTGGCCGTAACATAAGTAAAATGAATTTTGTGCTCAGTGAACAGTTGTATGATTTGACTCCTGAATAGATGGCGGAATTCCTCGTATTTCTTGCGATTCATACTAAATATAATTTTCAACCGAGCAAAGCTCGGTCAACCAGGTACTGTTCTATATAAAATTCGTTCTAATTGCTTCCCACAAAATTGACAATTGGTTTTTATTGGTTTGTGACAATACAATACTATAGTCTCGGGGACTCTGGTAGAGGTAGTTATTGACAATTTTATTTTTTGTTATTTTGTTTATTTCAATCTAGTTTTCCCCATTTTTTGTGAGCAATTGTATAGAAATATAATATTCAAGTTGTTTTTATTTTCCAACAGAATCAATTTGTTTTCGTTCCATTCAACAAGGCATTGCCTGTCCGCTATTGTTCGAATTGAAATCTAAACATTGTAAGTTGAATTGAAAAACGGCAAAATGTTGAGATCGGAGCTCGGTTCTCAAACATTTATTCAGCAAAGACCTCAAGGGGAGAGTTCAACAAGTCATTGTTGCGAAACTGGAGTACAAAATAAAAGACGTATGAAAAGAAACGCTCAGTAACAGAGTGCAAAAATAAAATTTTATTTTATTTTAACTTTAACAATCTTTGCCGTGCTATCTGTTGTTGGTACGTAATTAAATTTTACAATGGATGCCGTGGCGATGGCTGCAGTTCTTTTGAACTGCATTTATATTAATAGCGGTTTGACTAGTGAGTTGCGATTTTAGGTCTTGACAACTGAGCTGCATAATCGTTATAACAAATTATTTATATATCTACCCAAATAAATGAAATTGAAGGGTCTTTTTGTGATAGCAAAGTAGGTAACTAACTATTTTATCAAGTGCACATAGTCTTTTTGTTTGTTCGCGCTAGTCTCCATAATGGCTGAGCCGATTTTAATGAGAATTTCACAGGAAGACAAAGAGATAAAGGCTAACTTTTATCCCGAAATTCTCGCGGGATCGGAATTGAAAAACGAAAAATTCCTACGCGTACGAAAGCGCGGGCTCAGCTCACATTAAATGAAAAATATAAATAATTATCATTACAAATGTAAGTACTTACATTATAATATGTCCCTGCGTCTTTGGTACCAAACCGTGAAAGATATTACGATTAGATATTAGATTATATTATATAGTTAATTGATTCAGGCGTTACTTTGCGGAACTCCATTATTACAGATTAAAGGTTAATCTACTTTGCAACAATCCGCGAACAAACTCGTATGTATGATGGTGCTACTTGCATGAAAGTATACACCATCATACATACGAGTTTGTTCGCGAATTGTTTCAAAGTAGATTAACCTTTAATCTGAGATTATATTATATTATGTTGATAAATATTTTACGTAATCATTAATTGTATTAGTAATAGTAAATTATGACGTCTTGAACTATCGTGCTGACTGGCCATTAAGTAATGTAAGTATTTTTATAGAAGCTAGGTATTTTAACTTATTACTACTAACACTTAGTAACACTTAAGGACAGTATTACAACGTTAGTGGTATAACAAAACACACTATAGTCATTATATCATTTTTGGGATCTATCTCAGTAGGTATAGTGCAAATGTTGACTTCAGTCATTTTCGTAGTGCACACGACGACTATGAAGCGGGTACTCACAGTGCTTTATGCATATGTCGTCGTACAAGTATATTTTTATGGACCGCAGTCGTGGACTTTTTGGTTTACTCTCCCTTATATGCAATGTGCAAGTCAATGCCCTTACATGCATACCTATATTATGTTACTTTGTTTGTGACTCCGCTCGGTGGCGCTTAAATTATTCTTATATTGAAGCGTAGAGATCTTGAAGATATTGGAAAATATTAACCCCTCACTTCTTTTACCTCTGCGTGTGTTACTACTGAGCACGGCTATTTCACAACTCATTGACTAGATCATAGTCCGCCACGAGGCTTCAGTGCGGATTGCTGAAGGGCTTAGTGACCAACCCATATTTATGTCGGGAGTTCTTTTAATGCCACCAAAAAGCTCTCTTACGCTTAACGTTTGTTATCTTAACGTATCAACCGGGACCGACGTTTTCCCGTAGACAACGGAGCGCGGAATCATTCAAGAAAATTACTAATACCTATTAGAGTCACCGAGAATATGGAACTGCCATTCCCCACTAGAAACAAATTATTTAGGTTGTAAGAAAAAACTTCCGACATTTTAAATTCTCTCTGCCAATCTGTAATGTACTTTAATCACAGGGGCGGAAAACCGGCATTTGTGTGATATACCTACAATTAAAACGAATTCCTTAGGGTCAGCTCACACCGAGACGCGACGCGACGCAACGATACTGGAAGAGGCCAGTGATTTCGCGCTGCGCCGCACGTCGCCGCGAGACGCATCTCAATGGCGTGAGGTGCATCGTAAAAGTAGGCAATCTTGCACGCCGCGCGTACCGACGATGCACGGCTGCGTAGCGATGCACCGCGCTACGCCGCGAGGCGTCACGAGACGCAGCGCTGCATGAAGCAACGTATTCTGAATTCTCACAATGAAATGTGTATCGTTTCGTGTAGAAAATAAAGTTCTATTTTGAGCCGCTCTTTGAAAGACTGCGCGCAGTGTCGCGTCGCGTCTCGTCTCGGTGTGATTTGACCCTTATCAAACGCAAACGGGAACGCAGCATAGGCGGTCACCCACCCAACTACCGACCGCGCCCGCTGTGGCTTAACTCCGTCAATCACTTAGGATCGACGCAAGCCGCCGTGCTATGAGCGCTTCTTTACAGCACTTTAATGTATTAATACAAGGCGTTTAGTTCAAGTGTCCACTTAAATTTCGTTCTTTGTTCGGGCAGCCATTAGACTGCTAGAGAACGGAGGAAAGGATTTAGAGTAATGCTCCGAATAAATTGTTCTACGAGACCAAAAACGGCTCACTAATTGCATCGGGCTTGAAAAATTACGGCATTAACATTAACAGTTTTGTTAGTGAACTGTATCTACATATATCTACGAGTCCCGGGTTCGATTTCTAGCAGGATTAGCATCGATCTCATTATAAGATCATTGAGGATTAAATATTTATGTGACAGATAACTGTTTGTTCTTAAGTCATGGTTAATAATTAGTAATATTGTGTTATATTATTATGTAACGTTCAAGCTACTCGTGACCAAGCGAATCGTAGTGCCCCTAACACTAGGAGTTCGCGTTAATTTATTTTATTATTGACTTATTTAATTAAAAATTTGCCTTTTAATATTTGCCTCATGATTTAATCATTATTAAGTCTCACAAAATTCAGAAGTAGGTAAAACAAAACTTTTCATTGGCTAAGTATAGATTAAAATAGTGATATAATGATAGACATGAACAATAAGACAAGATCGCATGCCAAATCAATTTTTAAACTCATTATCCTAATTGTTTGTCTCACTTTGAACCGAACACAAGACCTTTCGAGCCATGAAATATGAGTGCGATTTAGATATTTAGACTCAATATTTCACCTCTAATTATAAAAGGGCAATGAACTTACAATTATGATAAAGGTAAATACTATGTCCCAGATATACGGCGGTATTACACGATAACATTAATAATTCATGACTTTACTAAAATTATAAGCTTTGAAGTTTACTATGTAAAATTCAGCAGATTAGCAGAAAAGCTATACAGAAATTGCGAAACGTCTGGCTTCAAACAGCTGTTACAACTAATTTCTCATAATTACAATAAGAGCTTCATAAACACTGAGCATTTACAATGTATGTGAACTAAGTCTCAGGAGGATAGCATGTTTCCTACTTGCATATTCATAATGTTACCACATCGGCAGTTACGTATTTTGCGAATGACGGTTTATTTACCCCGCGCTTGAGTGCGTTGTCGAAATTTTTAGTACATTATCACGGGGATGTATCTAATGTAAGTTAGTAAACATACATAAAAATACAGTCGAGTCGAATTGAAGACTTTCTCCTTTTTTTAAATCTGTTCACGTTATTCACGTCAAGAATTTATATTTTTTCTGTAAAAGTTAATAAATATTTTTTTAACACATTGTTATATCGATTTCTGCATTTCTCTGCCATAAATAATATTATGATAAATTCAAAAGTCTGTCTCTCTGTCCGTCTGTGACGCTTTCACGACCAAGCCACCGCACCGGTCCAATTTAGATGATGATGGTCACATACGAGTACAAGGCAAAATCGATCAAAAATCAACCTGTAGATGCTTGAAATAGGGGTTGAAAGTGAAAAATCTAATAAATTAAATTCATAACCCAGGATTAAACGTAGGCTACCATATACCTACAGGTATAGGGGAGCTCACACCCCCTTTCCCAATTCGCGATATAAACGAATACCACGCAGGCGAAACTGCGGGCGGAAGCTAGCAAAGTATATTAAGTACCAAACCTCAAGCCTGTCAATGCAGTTATATTACTTAGATAGGTATATAGAAGGGCAAAGTTTTTCCATCACGTATTACAGTCATTCACTTTGTAATTCTATCTGTGGAGCAAAACGTTTATCCGTAATTTTGCTCGACATCCGTAATTTGGTTCGTTTTCATATAAAATGTCTATTTTCGAATCCTCGCTGATCATAATGATATTTGTATTCATGCCACGCCACATGAAGTTAGCATACAGTGTGTAAGTTTATATTACCAGATTTAATATTCTAATATGCACCAGGAGCGTAACTTTTCTTCACTGTTCTTTACTAAAGTTTTATTTGAAGTGTTTTACTCGTACGATGCTTTGTCTAAGTGTACAATTTTATGACTTTATTTTTATTGCTGTCTAGCTGCTGTTATAATATATTTTTCAACACACTTGCTCGTAAAGTTGCTATTTTTTCTTTAGTCTTACGCCCGGAATGCGGTTTATTACACACTAGTGCGTTTTACTTTTCATTGCCGCACTAGTGTTTTTCTTATTCCACTTTTTTTTTAATATCCGTAAAGAGGTTGTTACCAAAAGATTTATTATTTTGTAAATAAATAAACTTGTTGTACTTAGTCAAAATCTGATAAGATAAGTCTAATTATCTATTAAAGCATTTAAAAAATACAATATTTTAAATCATTAATTACCGTAAATTCTTATTAGAAATACATAATTATTTAGTTTAATATATTGTGGCTGAATAGCGGTGTTCGGTGCCTCTGGACTTAACCTGCGCGCGCATAGTTATTGACCCAAAGATACGGCGCGCGAAAAAATAAACGTCCGCGCCATTTTGTGCAAACATTTTGTTCGTTTATAATTTGCTGATTTGTGACTGAAAAATGTCGAATGTACCTATTTTATACCTACCTAATTGTTTTTTTCCTCGCAAGTGTGTTGAAAAACGTCGTATGATACGCGTGTGCTTTGTTCATTACAGTCTAGGCTCTATTACAGCCCTCGCCTTGCGGCTCGGGCTGTGCAATACCGCCTCGACTGTAATGACCAACTTCGCGCACTTGTATCATAATGTACTATTGTATACGTGCTCCTTTCAGCCATAGGTAGTTCATTTAATTTAAGGTTTAATTTTAGGTACTCAGTACCATTCCTAGATTCCTACCGTCATAATAATTGTTTTTAAGAGCAATTGTGTTCCGGATAGGAAGGTGTGGAGCCGGTTCACTTTTTTAGAGGCGACCATCTCAGTCCTCAGGGGTAGCAACGCATCTGTGACCGAATTGGAACAAGACTCACACTAATCATTACTAACTGGACAATACTAATATTAACTAACAGGACTAACTACCTATCACTAACAGTCCCTGTCCTCACACTTATTAACAAACTAACGAACTAACATTCTAACACCATCTACTAATTGGACTAACCACCCTAGTCCCTAAATTGGGTCTTGTTCTAAGTCGCTCACAATTGCCATGGGCGGCAGCGGAAGGGTGGTGCTGCATGCTCGTTTGCTACCTTAATTCAATAAAAAAAGTTTAATATTGCAATAAGTTCTTGCGCTTGTTGCATACAATGATCACTGATGCAGAATTTGCTATCATGCAGGCTTCCATTTATGCTAAATGTGGAAGTCTACATCCATTCGAGTATCTAATTGCCAGGAATTTTCTCCGCGTTATTCGATTTTCGTTCAAGATTTTGCGCATTTACTCAGCTGTCGGCTTTGTACATTTAATGTTACATTTGCCGTCGGATTTTCTTCGCGTTCTCCGATTTTCATTCAAGATTTCGAGCATTTACACGTTTGTCGGTTTTGTACTTGTATGTACCATCATCATGACCCACTATTGAGCACGTCCACCAAACTGGCGAAATGTGGATTGGTGGACCACAAAACTTTGATTTTTGCGAACTATCCGACGTGCAGGTTTCCTCAAGAGGTTCGGCTTCAGCGTATAGCGAGTGACATTTAAATATGTAAGAAGCTCATTATTCTGGAAAAGTCTGAAGGCACGCACTTCTGGGATTAGAACCCCATCCTCTTCTAGCAAGCCGAATTCGTAAACAAGGGTTAACCACTACCCACATAAGTTAATAATAAGTATACTTTTTTCAAAAAATATTCCTACGCTACAAGAAAATTAGTACGAGATTTAGAATGTTGGGCTCTCAAACAGGGGGAGGAGGTTACGTTCAAATTTCAGTTCGTGTGCGTATTTGAAACTATTTTTACTTGCTTCGGCGAAAGACAACATCGTATAACATACGCACCTGAGGGTTCTCCATCATTTTCTCAAAGGTATATGTGAAGTCTACTTATCTGCCACTAGCCTGAGTCGTTCACACATTCTGAGAAGAGTTCCGATTCCACCTGTGGGACTGTTGTGGGATTTTTCATCGAATTGATTTAATGAATTGCGAAGGAAGCGAAGTTTCAGTGTCAACCGATTATAATGTCGGTTTCAAAAATACGTGAATTAATGCTATGGTTTTTTCACTAGCGTCATATCAGCCGTATTGTTTTTCACGAATTGTTAAAATTACGCACAATAACTTGCGTGAGACTAACAATCCAATTTGTTTTCTGCGTGCAATAGAAAT
The DNA here is from genome assembly GCA_905404135.1 of Hesperia comma. Taxonomy (NCBI): domain Eukaryota; kingdom Metazoa; phylum Arthropoda; class Insecta; order Lepidoptera; family Hesperiidae; genus Hesperia; species Hesperia comma. Next base: position 2,585,900 of record FR990021.1, on the reverse strand, counting down.
AATGACACCGGCCGTGTGGGTAAATAATTGAGACTTTTTGTCATTCAAACTAGTAATCACGGTATTTTATTCTGTTAGTACTAAATACTACTTGCCAGGTAAACAAATAGTTAAGCCAACTTGACTCGTTACTCGCTATTTATACTAGTACGTATTAAAAACTTGGCTACAACCCATTAATGGCCCACTACTGAGCACGGGTCTCTCCTCATTAGGTATTGAGGAGGCCTAGAGCATACTCCACCACGCTGATCCAATGCGGATTGGTGGAGTGATTAGTGACCAACCCTGTGGCGAAAGTTTTCAAGCCGCCCGAAGGGCTCCGACACGGCTTAACGACTGCTATCAATCGATAACAACCGGGACCGACGGCTTTACGTGCCCTTTGAAGCACGAAGCGCTCAAGATATTTTGCCACTAGCGGTCACCCATCCAACTACCGACCGCGCCCGTTGTTGCTTGACCAATATTTACCCAAAGGCGTGCATATTTACAAATACACAGTCATGCATATACCATAATATTATATCCAATAAAAATCGTGTCATTCTTTCGTCATATAAATTATACGTGTTGATATCGTATAGGTAGCCCAACTGTTGGGCTGATAGAAATAATATTATGGTTATATTAAAACCGCAAGATTAGCCAAAATATTGGACCGTGTTTGGGATTGACATCAAAATGCTTTTATTATTTATGTCGTTTTGCATTTAATCCCCATTAAATGGACATTTACTCGAGATATTATTTCAAGTTTATTCGGACTGAAAGATGTGAATAAAACTATCAGTGTATGCTAAAACTATGAAACATATCTCGTGTTTAATTTTTGCTACAGCTTAAATTGTTGTGCTTCATTTGAACAATGCTAATAAATTACTTAATTTATAGTAGGTACTATATTATTTTATTAATCATACGCGGGTGAAGCCGTATACATCAGAGCCGATATTTTAAAACGAAAAAAATAGTAAGTAGATGAAATCCATTGGGAGAGAAACGGTTTTTACTCTTAAAAATCCCCCAGTCTCTTCCCGACCTCAGATCACCTCTAAATTATTTTTTCTCTTACTCTTGTCATTTATTTTCTTCCATTCCCAATAGGTTTAATCCTGTTACTATTAAAATGAGTACTCCTTTAAGTATAAATACTTGAACAATGTATAAGTCACACAAATTGGAACTACTCTAATCCTGGAATTCATGAAAAGGTCTGAATAATTTGATTCTGTGGCGGATTCGCTATCGACGGAGACGTTTTGAGGATCACGACAAGTTCGGATAACCTTTGCAATCTTCCTAGGATTTTTGCAAAGATCCAATTTGTTTCATCATTCTACGCAGTACAGCTTACTATGGTTTATTTTGTTTTTACATAATATATTTTTTCAAGGCTAGGTAAAGGTAGTAAGAATATTAAGGCAGATTATGGTAACAATATTATTAAGAAACGGTGTTGTTGAAAAAAACCTTAGCTACGGACAATAAAAAATTACGGACGATATAAAATTTCAGAAGTAGACGCAATAAAGAAAGAACAACATGAGTAGACATAATGAAACCATTTCGTTTAATTTATTATTGCCTCTGCCAGAGGGAGGTTTCACGCATGTCTTAAGGTCTATTAATTATTGCGACAAGTAGACTAATACTAACTTATAACGTTTCATTTCAATCATAATGCCTGATATTTAATTAGCTACAACATAAAAATAACTTTAATGTAAGTAGGTATGTGTGTTTAAAATTATTAAATGTTTTTAATTGTGCATAAATATCTCTTGTGTTTAGTTGTTGCGAAAATTTAATCAATCGATAAAGCGCTCATAGCTCGGTAGCTTGCGTTGATGCAAAGTGATTGACCGAATTAAGCAAAAGCGCGCGGTCGGTATGTATGACCGTTAGTGATAAAGGTAGTAACTTGTACATGATCGTGATTTTGAGGACATGTAAAGCTGTTGGTAGCAGTAGATCGGTTTTTGCAATTAAATAAGAGTCGTTCAGTCGGAGGCACTTCGGTGGCATAAACATTCCTTTCCTTTATGTACTTGGATTGAGTATCTATTAATTTCCCCCAACTTCAGTCTGAACTGGAGCAACGTATGTATGCTTAAAGCTTCCTTAGTTCTGAGGAGAGATCTGTGCCCTAAAGCCATTAATGGGTCGAAGTCAATTTACATCAATGAATGTGTTGCAAGACATAAATATTGGTTCCAACATTCGCAAGCTTTACAAGTCGCAACTTTTTTATTTAATGGGGAAACCTCACGATTTAGTCTAAGAGGCGCCGCGCACTGCGGTATAGCTACCACGCATGCGTCGACACTCCAAGCGAACTGCGACTCTATGCGCACACCATAAAGAGGGTTATAGAAACAAATTCCCATGAGTAACTTGTCACTAGAAATAATTCCGGTCAAAAACGTAGGCTTGATTGAATGCAGTCCAAGTCACTTACGTTTCCCGTGAAAATTACTTTCGTATTTGAATTAGGCGTGTTGAAAAGCTCTAGGTTATTTTGTCTGTGGCTTGTTGTCCCATTTTTGTACAGAAATTTCCTTTTACATGTTCGCTCGCGTAGAATTTTTGTTTCAGATTAAACTCCTTTTATCCCTTTAGGGGCGGGGAAGGTTTCCAAAAACCCTCTCTTATTGCTCCCTTACATTCCTCAACGAACAAACATGCCAAATTTCACTAAGTGAAAAGTCACTAAGTGTTATAAAGTAAGTAATATGTACTTTGGTTATCTAATGATTTTCGTACATGAATCATTAAAAGTTCTACATATTTGTACGTAAGCGGGGTTCTATGTCACTGAATATTTTTGATTACTGAGCATATTTGATCACAGAGTATTACATTATTTATGACCAGGCTAATAAGTGTTTTATAACCAGATTAATTGATCCCTTCGGCCGTGTATGATACCAGAGTTTGGTAACCAGTATCATACGAAGAAAAAATGAATGTTAATTGTTATGTAATTTTGTTTATTTGTAACATGTTATCCAAATAGGTACAAATTTTACCTTTCTGAATTTACTGATTTTCTGAAATTTCTGAATTCTTCATGTTATAAACTCTGAACCAAATCTTACTCCTGTGGGCGCGAATTATATAGTCTTAGAAACTATATTTACTATGTACATTTTCTTACTATTTTTATATACTATTTAATAATATTTCTTACCAAAAACATAAAATGTGATAGAAAGGCAAGTTACTTATAACTTACATGATCACTTATAAAAGAAATAGTACTGAATAATTATCTAACTGAAAATCAAGTTCATTCAAGTCCCTAAATTATAGTGCCCGTTAAAAAATTTATAACTTACATTACTTCTTTGCTACTTAATTGTGCAACTTGGCAAGTTTTATCGTCTTTCTAAGATTCAACTTTGGCCGACATCGCACCATTTAATTTCGATTTTTAACCTTATTAATTAGGTTTTTTAATTAAATTTTGCAAATTTTTTAACTAATTACTGGTATATCATGAACCAATAAAACAGATTGGGTTCGGTTAAAAAAATAAAATATAGTAGTAAGAAATAAAAATTAATTTCATTTACTCGTATTTATTTCTACTAGTAAATTGCGCACTTTTGATAAAACTGCTGTTTTACTGGCGTTTGATTTAACTGCTAATTATTTATTTCAGGCATTTATAAATTACAGATGATGAGGCTTTTTTGTAGACAGTGTTTGAAAATTATTAAAATGGACTGGAATGGGACGCACTCAGAAAAAGACTGAAAAACAAAAAACACAACAAATAAAACTTTGCTGATACAGCTTCAAAATATATGCTGCATTCGCATTAAGCATTCACACGTCCGTTCACTCGAAGAATTGTCTATTACAAAGCGGCCAGTAAGCTTTACTTTACGATGTTGCACCAGATTTTATGTGCAATGTTTTGTTTATTTTCATTTTATTGAAACATTACCTTCGCTATCTGACAGCTTGTTCTTTTTGTTTCGATTTAACTTTTCAATATACATCCTACTAATATTATAAATGTGAAAGTTTGTGTATTTGTTTGTTTGTTTGTTTGTTTGTTACTCCTTCACGCAAAAACTACTGAACCGATTTTCATGAAATTTGGCACACACATAGAGGGCAACTTAGATTAACATATAGGATATTTTTTATCCCAGAAATCCCACGGGATCGGAATTTACGCGGGAAAACCTTCTTCGCGTATGGGGTATATATAGCTTCTAAACAAACATTAATATAAAACTAACAAGTCTGTCTTCCCGGAAATCCCGCGAGATCTGGAGTTACGCGGAATAAACTCCTGCGCGTAGTTGCGGGCTTAAATTTTTATGCGACCTTTACTAGGAGATTGAGGAAGTTTTGAAGCAACATATAGGGTACTGTTTATCCCTGTATTCCCGCGGGATTAGGATTCACGCGGTAAAAACTCATACCCGGGAATGAGGTCGTGGGTTCAGATGTTTATGGGACTTTCAGTGGGAGGTAGAGGAGGTTATGGAGCATTATATAAGCTACTTTTTGTTCCGGACTTCCCGCGGGATCGAGATTTACGCGGGAAAAGCTTCCATGAGCGAATGAAGTCGCGGGCTCATTAATATCTATATATCGGGATATCTATACATATATCGGGAATCGAACCGGCTTTTTTTCTCATGATCAACTTTATGTTGCTTTTTCGAGGGTAAGCATCGCTTTAGCTGGTCTTTATGTTTTGGCACCCGAATGAAAAACTACCTATGTAGTTTAAAAATATAATAGTTTGGAATGAAAAAACCCCGACGTTTATATCTTAAAGTCTTTTTATCGATTTTCTCAAGATCTACATAACGGATTTTTGTACGGTATGACTAAAACGTAGTAAAAAATCAACTGTTCTTAAGATGTGTGGAGTGTGTCTTAATATGTGTGGGGTCGGGATTAACGCAGGAATAACTTTGTGACACACTGAGTTCCACGCGGGCGGAGCCGCGGGCAACAGCTAGTACATATATATGTCCAAGACTCTTTTGAAGTGATTACTTTTCTACAAGGATTTGCGTAGGTACGCTAAATTCAATACAAAATTCCTTGCACGGCAGTTCTTCTCAGATATTTATATTAACGGTGCTCCCAATACCTTCGAGGTTCTGACTAGATAAGCTATTCGATGTATTATATCTGAAGTCTTCGAAAATGCCAATGGCCTCTTGTGTAAGAGCATATTTGCTTCAGAAGTAAAAAGAAAATGTAAAGGAACAACGCATGTGAATTATTGTAAGCAATACGGACCTGAATAGATTTATCCAATCTTCAGATAAAGGAAATACATCCTTGTCACGTTTAGCATTTCTAAATAAGTAAATTCGTACAAACATAAAAACGATCGTACACTTTGTTTATCGTTTTACTATTGAAGATCCAAACATGACATCTATTTATATGTATAAAAAAAGTCGCTCATCTGCTGGAATAGGGTTACTAATTGGATTAAATTGAAACCTAATATATCTATACTACTAGTACCTATACGTTCACTAGAACGCACTCGCTTCGCTTCAGGAACTTAAATATTTTCGATATTTCAGCCATTTAAGGGTTGGTATTTTTCAATAGGTATATACATATCTTATGTTTAACTTTGCGTCATCAACTATCTTTCTGAGAATGTTCAACGAAGTTGGCCTTATTTGGTTGATTTAAAAGAGTCCACGTGTAACCCAGGATCTTCAACTATTTTCTTTCCGAATTCCATCCAAATTGGCATAGACAGACAAACCGCCAGTAAGACTTTCACATTTATAATGTCATTGTGGATATCTAACACTATGTATATGGATCCGAAATTTAATTTACTGGATTTGACACTCAAGATTGTGTTCCTTAACAATTTGTCTTGTGTTTTTATATTTTCCGACAAATACATTTACACCAAGTCACTACTGAGCTAAACAACCAACATGAACAATCCATAGTTAGCATTTTGGTTAGTTGACACAAGTTAGCGTTTGCATAGACCTCTAAAGTCTTGAGTGCTGAATATTCAAAGCTTTGGCTGACATAGTTAGTCGGTCGCACTGGTATATCTAAGGCGGTTTAATTTATTTGTGTTCTGTAATCCAGTAGCTCGAATGCTATGGAAATCGGCAGTCGAATGTCAATTCGTTGTGGTTTATGTGGATGTAATATTAACAATATTTTGTATGAAAAAGAGAACATGAAAGAGAAAATGTCCCGTTGTTGCGTCGCCTAACGATGTTCTTTAATTATAAACAATATTTAATTCAATATGATTAAATAAAAGAAGGACATAAATATAAAGCAATCTTGTGACAAAACACAATTATAACAAATGCAGTGACTATAGTTCAATTTGTCAAAGGATTAATATTAACATTGATAATTGTTTTATACTCCTTAGTAAAATATCATTCCTTTAATAATAATTAATTATTTTCTCATATAAAATAATTAATTGCCCGGTTTCCCCACTTTAAAATTTTAGATACAACACCTTTCACGCTACTACGTGCTTGCAATACTCAGTAAAAGTTTTCTCTCCAAGTAAAAATACTTAGACAATAATGGGTATAACATAGCCTAAGGTAATTTTCCCCAGTACATAAATAGACCGTTAAATATCGCCAAGAATGGCTGAGTTTGTGTTACAATCCCAAATCCGTCCAACGAAGGGACCAACAACATTACTCGTGTCTCTAACGAATCCTCTGGGATAGGATCCTGTTTTGCTTCCAAAACTTCCACACATTAACGTTAACGTTGGTGTTAAAGCAAGAAATTGTCACTTGCTTTGGTGAAGAAAAACATTGTGAGGGAATTTGCAAGACTGAAAGTTTTTCATAATGATCTCAAAGTTTTATGAATTTTGTCGACACGCACTTGGCAAGCTTCGTGGGCTATGGCCTATACAATTTTACAATGTGAAAGTAGATCTGAGTCCACTAATGGGTCAGTTTAAGGTCGCTGTGATGTATCAAACTATACTTTGTACATTTTCGATGTGGAATTCGGTTTAATGGCAACGCAACCCACACAGATGTGAGTTTTCCGTTTGTGTTTCCGAAATTCGCCGATTTAAAATGTCTTATGTAAATGTTGCTTACACGTTAAATTGAATTTAGAGCACATGTAATAAGTTTGTGTCCAATAGGGCGTGGCAATTCCATCCTCGGCGACACAAATATAGAGAGAAACGCGATATTTCTAAAGATACCAGTAAACAAAACCAATTTACCGTGATCGATTTCTTCCTTCCTTAAGAAATTGGAAACAAGGAAACGTTGCCAACGGCAACGCCCATATTTTGATTGCGTTCAAAGGAATTGCCGTATTGTACCTATTAAGGACTGCGCATATTACATTATGATCTTTATGTCTTAGTTGTTACGGATGAATTGCGATTCTATGCTTGGTGTCGGTTCGGAATTGGTCCAGAGTGGGTGGCAAGTACTAGTAGGTACGTCTTTTAAGTATAGAACCATAATTACCAAGACATAAAGATCATAATCGAATCCTTTCATTTTAGTTTGTCGGATACCGAGTTGTTATGTGCGCAGTCCTTTAACCTGCTATTGCTTTGTTTCGCGAAAATCGTTGTTTACGTTCAAATTTAAAATTATGTTACGGAAAAATGTTCTATTAATATCTTCCACTTAGCGTCGACTCAAGCTGTTGACGCAAATGCGGGTTAATGGGCGTCGTTAGGCTGAACATTGATGGAATTTTCATGTCTATTATATTACTAACATTGAAATAGAAATATAATAGATATAATAAATAAGTAAAGTAAAATATCATCTTATATTCAGAATAAGGTCTTTTAAATAAATTATCTTCATTGTATAAGCAATTAATGAATAATGACGTATTACTTCTACAATATAAAAAATAAAAACGAGTCGAATTTGCACAAGACGTTCGTTTTCAATTATAATTATTAATTTTTTGACAAGTATACTTTAAATAGTTTGTGCTTTATGAAAAATATTTAACTTCATGGCGTTACGACTAGAGATATAGACAAACGAGCTGACGGATAAACGGATGCACGCACGGATGGACAAACAGACCCACGCAAAGATAACGGAGTCTTCTCGATGTTATCCTAAAAATGCGCAGGAAAACGAAAAATGTTCATGATTTCTTTACTCCTAAACACAGCAATATCGTCCTGTCATCATTATTTTAAAAGCACTGTCAGACATTCCTAAGGGTACGATGGATGCGGCTCGAAGGACCAAATATTATGCATATTTGATACAAAAAATGTGGCCCATTGGAGCTTACGTAACATCTTTTTAGGTGACACATGTGCCTGAGAAAAACTTCAGAATGGTTTGTGCGAAAATAGCGCGCATTTTCTCCATTCCTTTGACGAAGCGGACTACAGCTGACTAGATTTGATGAGCCCTTCTATTTTTAGTTGAGCACTACTCCTAGATCTACAAGAAGTCACTCTCAAGAAACTAGGTTTGCGTACAAAGAGTGAATCTCTGTTTAATAGACACGTAACATTTCACATAGATAGTTTGTTAATTAATTATTGTTGTACCTAGTTATTTTTAACCGACTTTAAAAAAAGAAGGAAGATCTCAATTCAACTGTATTTTATTTGGTTGTTACCTCAGAACTTTTGATTGGGTAAACAGGTTTTGATGAATCTTATTATATTCGAAAGCTGGTGTTGTCTTTTATTCTTTATGTCTTGACAATGTTGAAGTCGGTTATTTTTTATAAAAACTTTCCAAATCATATTTTTTAAAGGAGAATGGGCACTTTTGTATGGGGTGCGTACCAACCCTTGTAACAAGTTGCGACTTGTATAAACATGTTGTCCTGGGACTGTTATAATTATGGTATGCGTACAAAAATATTTAATAACTGAATGCAGGTAAAGAATTATTTGCATTCCAATGTTTTAAAAGTTTTGTAATAATTAAGCCCTATTTTAGGGTTTCAATGAAATAAAAATATGTGTTACACACATGAAGCAAAAAAATATAGATAGGAGACGGCCTAAGCAACTGTGCACTGTGACTCAACTAGGTCCTGACGTCATCATCACAGTAGGCGTGGCCTAAAGTCAGTTTACCGTCGGCGCCTGACTTGTGCACAACGTTATGGACGTTTACATTTTCAAAGAAAAGGATGAAGTGCTGTCTACTCGACATTAGATGGCGACACTTATATTTTGAGTCCGTCCCTGTTATATCCTACATTTATTGACATCTAGTGTGAGATAGTGAAACTACATAGTAAAATCGATATACAACGAAGCGAGTAGTTTTGCTATTGACCGTTATGCCCGGGATACGCGAGGCTAGTTTTTCAAGCTTGGATAGCAAGCTAGTGTCAGTAAGCTAGCAAGCTAGTACTTCTGGCTTCGTGTAGACAAAACTAGCTTCATTTATAAGTTATATTTTATGAAGCTAGAAGCCAGAAGTACTAGCTTGCTAGCTTACTGACACTAGCTTGCTATCCTAGCTTGAAAAACTAGCCTCGTGTATCTCGGGCATTAGATGGAAAATAAACAAGTGGGCGGATGGTGGGCGGGATCTAACACCCCCTCGCCCCGCAAAGTGTCACGCGTTCTTTCTTAGGGAAATCTACATACAACGTCTCCTCTCTATATTTGCTTCATGGTTACACATGATTTATTAAATTTTTTTGTTAGTGTTATTACTCGTATATAAGTCGTTTAGGTACATATCTGTAACCATACCTAAGGTAAATAAAATTAAGTAAAAGAAAAATTCTCCGGCCATTTTTTTATTGTTCATCAATAATAATATCGTCTAGAAACGTAGCAGGTAACAAAATGCTCTGCTCGTGTCTTGCCCAACCGAGATACCAAATAATGCTCATTAAATGAGCGCAGGTTCCCACCGTTCGTTTTCCTGTCAAACAGGAGCAATAATAATTACTTATTGCTTCTCTTGCTGTTTCAAGCGAAACTCGGTCTTGCATCTAACACCTCTCTTGACAATTCGTGTCTCACTCGCTGTCGAATCAAAGAGCGTCCACAAGTCACACAATGTTGATTCATAGTTCAAAATATAGAGGTCGTAATCAGAGGTCCATAAAACAAGCGTAGGTCAACGGTTTCCACTTAAACGGTTAAATAAAACTGATATATTATACACAGCGCAGTCACACAACGAACGAACGATCGTGCACGACTGAGTAGCCAGCCACAACTCACTTGACGATATCGAGAAACAACGTGACAGGGTTAATTAGCCAATCATAAAGCACATTATACTCGCTCGTATTAGACAATAGCTGCGGGTAGAAGTTTATTTACCTCTACCCGCAGCTATACAATTTAGCTGCGCGGGACCATCGACTGGTGAGTGCGGGGCGAAGGGGAGTGAGGTAGCGGCGGTGCGGTGCATAAATGCGCGATTACGAAGCGCGCGAACGTGCTGAATTGCATGATAGTACGCATCATAGAATAGGCTATATCTTTTTTCCTGCACTAGATCCAGACTTGCTGCCATACAAAAAGTTTTAGTACTTTTTAAGACCTTTTTAATGACATACATCATAAAGTGTTACAATACTTGGTACGAAACCGCCCATTCTCCTTTCTCATAAAGTTCTTATTAAGCTTGCCAGGTTTGACTTTGATCTGAACAAACATTACAAGGTAAATAAAAGCTTATAAAATGTAGGTAATAACGGTTTTGCTTAAATTAGGTATTAAAATTTCTAAGAAAAAAGCAGAAAAACATTATTTTTTTAAGTTTAAACCCTCCTGGGATACCTTTTTGAATTACGAAAATTAATTGTCTCTTTTTCAGTGTGAATCAATCCATATTTTGACGCAGAAAGTATGTATTATTAATATTTTTTATTATTAAATCCAGAATTGTAAATCTGTATGTATTTCATCATAATCCGTTGAATCGGTTTTGGGTGACAAACATTAACAACACATTTGAAATAAGCAGGATACCTAATTAGAATCTTAGACGTTAAGTTTAACATTGTATAATGTATATTCCTCCCGTAGTCCTTACATTGATTTATCGCACTACCCGTGCGTGCTACACGCACATTTTAATTATTTCTATGAAGGTTTAGGGCTGCGTCGGATTTGTGGCAAATAATGGGTAAGTGCGGCTTTACCGAGTAGAGAATGTTAAATTGCCGACGGATCATTTAATTTTCTATTCGATAGTGTAAAACTTTGCATATTCACAGCAAATATTAGTGTTACTGTGGGTATTATAGCTCGTCGAGAGAATTGCTTTGCATAATTAGGGCGAGTTTTTGTGTTACAAAGATTTTCAGATGATCGAAAGTTTTTCACGAGTTTACTTTGGGCATGGTTCCCAAGAAATCTGATAATAAGTCAATATCTACTTTACATGAACTAGTAAAATATCATTATTGTAATCCCTATTTGAATCACTAGATTTTTCTGCTCTTCTGGAAACGTATTTTACGATACAATAATTTATAACATTTCAAAATGCTCATGCTTTTGAGATATCTATTGCATTTGTGTGAGTGAATGGACACACATAATTATCACATCACAAACAACGAATAAATACGAGTATTTATTTGTCGTTGTTATAAGAATATTACACGTCGAATGTGACTCAACGGGGATAACCCAATGTTTACCCCCGTCGCGAGACAGGTAAACACATATTTCTTTCTCCTGTGAATGTCGCTTAGTACGAGTAAATATTGCCTTTCAGTCAATACCTACGTAGTTTGCTTTAGCGATTTAAGCGGACTTATTCGACTAAGCTGGTCAGTCAAGTGAGATAAATCTATATGATTGATTTACCTAAAAATAAATGAGCTGGCAAATTTTTACACGATGAATATTGTTCGTTGTATTAAATCTATCAACTTATTGATTTTTTAGGCCTTTGGCTAGGCTTGAGCCTGTGTGTGTGTGTGTGTGTTTTGTTAATATTAAGAAACAAAAGATAAAGGAAAAAAAAGGTCAGCCCGTACGTGCATATGAATAGAAATTTCACAGTATGAAATTAAAATATTTGTTCCTGGTCATAGACGTTAGTGACCTGATATCTACGTTGTTTATACAGCCCGTAACACAAGGAATCCTAGTGCGGTGATATGACTGTGTAAGGGTTATGCGCATTTTAATAATATCGTTGTAATAGTTCACGGCAACTATTACCATTCTTTTCCATTCCCATGTGTTATGTTTCCCTAGCAAGGTAGCGTTAACACTTTAACGCGACAGACTTCTTAGCGGACTTCGTAGAGCTTCCGTCTTCGAAGTCCGCTAAGAAGTTGTTCTTCAGTATTATTATATTGAAATGATAATCAGTAAGCCCTACAACTGGGCTAAAGCCTTCTCTCCCTGTAAGGTAGACTAACATTAAAAGTACTATATAGGCTATATAACTGCTTGATATTTTAATGAATTATTAAATACCTACTTACTCCAGTCACAACATTGGTTGATAAATTGTCCTCAAAGTCGTGAGTAAATTAGGTAAAGGAATTTTCTAACGTAGTACGAGTAAATGCGTTAAGAAATAATACAAAGAGCCAAAGTACCCAAGAGCACATTTATTCACGAACCCTCTCTTTGTGTTTGGTTTGTGCGTTTATCGTCAAACCTTCAGTGAGTTATAATTATAAAAGTTATAATTCGTAATTAAATACGGTACATAAAATGTTTCTAATTAAATTTTATTTACATTAACGATGCCGTCTTTTGGTGATTGCTGAGTCAGAAATATTCGACGTTGAAATGGGTCGAAATTACTCTTAATTCGTTTGGGAAAGCCTGTTCTTTCTGAATGGGCTTAGAGATGTTTCTTTAAGTTTAAGGTAATGTTACCTTTTTTGACTGAAGGTAGACACTTTTATGGAAGTACTCCATTTTATAGAATAAGGTAAGAAAGAAAACAAAAGGAAAGAAAGTGAGTAAGAACGAAACTAATATTTTTACTAATAAGTAGTAACCAAAAAATAAAACAAATGTTACAAATTGACATATTGAAAGCCTGTAACCATTGAGCCTGTAACTATCATTGACCTAGGATCACAATAATTTCGACTACGCATCATCAGATTAGAGTAGACTGACATATCTTTCACCGAAGAATTACCAAAAGTTTTAAAGATATATTACAGGTTTCCCTATAATATCATATCTTAGCAAATGGTAAATTAATCTTTCATGACATAATATAAGTTTCAAAGTTAAAATTGAACAAGCTCAGAAATGCGAAATATTGAACGATAATGGGTCCTATCTTTGAGTTCATTTCGACGTGCTTCACCTTTTACCCTGGTGAATAAGGGATGAGATCTAAAGATGCCGGGCAGGTACATTTTTTGAAGGCAGTTAGACTTTATGCCGTTCAGCTTGTTGATGTTGATGAAGATACTTGTACCTATCTTCTGAATTTTACTCTTTTTATATAGCTTTTAGCCTTATTACTGTAACAATAAATAACAGTAAATCAAAATTTAAATTTATGACTTTCTCTTGGTTGGAATGGTAGTTTTTAAAAATATAGTTTATAATAATATAGTTCAAAAAATAGTTGAACATTTTATGGTAAGTATTCACCGTCGTCTATGGATGTCAATAACATCCCAGGAATCACCAATCCGTTGCCAGCCTCCTTACTATAGGAATAGGACAAAAAATACTAGCAATGAAGCTCCAAGCCCAAATTACGGTAATTTTATGTGACGGCTGAATCAAGCGAGATAATAGTAGCCCGCTAGTTGATCTGCAAGGATTTTTGCTTACTCTTTAAATAATAATTTCTCTTTCATCATCTCAACCCATTACGGCCCACTATTGAGCACGGGTCTCTTCTCAGAATGAGAAGGTTAAGGCCATAGTCCACCACGTTGGCTAAGTGCGGATTGGCGGACTTCACACACCTTTGACTCTCCAGCATGCAGGTTTCCTCACGATGTTTTCCTTCACCGTTTGTAGCAAGTGACATTTAAACGCGTGCCCTGGGATTCGAACCCGGAACCTCTGAATAGGAGGCCGAATTCTTAACCACTAGGCTATCACCGCTACAATTTCTCTTTAATGCACTTTAATTGCCATTTATAATACAACAGCAGTTCTTTGCTTCGTTTCACAGATTTGTATAACGCTTACATGATCATTAATCACATAAGTAACGGTAGCATAAAAATAAGTCTAATACCGAAACCCACTGATTCAATAGTACAGAAATATTATTACCGAATGATTGATGAGTTGATATCGTGGAACGTCCCTACGGATTGGGCCCAAAACTTGTTATTAAAAAATACTGAGTGTTTTATAATTTGCGACTTTGATAGAAATTTTCTTGCTGTAACCGTGAAATTACTTTCTGCTTTCTAATTAAGTCTAAAGAAACACCGGATCGTCTAGAAGTTCTAATTTGGTAATCCAAACTTTTTACACCACTTTCTCTTTTCACCTTTCAACTTTTCTCACTAGAGATCTACTTTTCTCTAGTAGATTCAAATAAAAATGTTTGTTTCTAGAGTGGACTTTTGATTTTGAAGAACAATAATCATTTATGTCGATACTAGCTGTCCTCTTGCAGCCTTACACGCATGGATTTTTTTTTTATTGTAGGTATCCCTTTTATACTATACTTTTAGGGCGGGAGTTTTCGAAAATCCTCTCTTAGTAGGTAATTACTCTACACTCTCCAGGGAAAATACATGTCAAGTTCAGCTTCTTGCGTTCAGTAGTTTCGGCTGTGCGTTGTCTGTGAGTCAGTCGCTCAGTGACGGAAGAGTTTTATGTATATAGATGATGATTGATAAATAGATTCCAGTAATTATGAAAGACAACATTTTATTAAAGCTTGTCGATAGCTGTACCCGAATAGGAAAGCGGTGTTCTTATATGCTGCGTCACACTACACAGCAAAATTTTGTAACAAACAAATCTCTTGGACTGAAACATTACACGTACAATACTCCTAGGTATTGAAAACACTATACTACAGCGAGACAACGTAAGTGTTTGGAAAACTAGCATCAAATACTCGAAAAAAGAAAGGAGGCAAAGACAGAAAAAGTTTTCTTACAAGGGTATTGGAGTGGTCTAACAAAGTACTGTAACGATAGCTTTGAGGGCCCTTACATAATATCCTTTAAGCCTCGAGTCTACCATCGAATAATTCCAATAATGATTCTAGAAGCCATCCGACCATATCCAATTACGTATACCACAGACTAGCATCTGGCGACTGCCGTGTCAATGGATTCTCAACGTCTCTTCAATTAAGTCAAGTGTACCTTCCACTTACACAATTGTGTTATCTTCTGTAAAACAAATTAAGCGGGAATATTAAGGCCCTTTTTGTTGCGTTGTTAAAGAAATTAAGTTTAAAATTATGTTTTTTAGATTTTAAGGGTCAACTTGGTAAGGTCATAGGAAAAGATAATTTTGAAATTAAATTGAATTTGCCAAAAAAATATAAGTCCACTTATCCAAAACTATCCACAATCACATAAATACTAATAATAATAATCTTGACAATAAAAAGAAATTTAACATTAAACGCTCGTTTTTGTCTGGCTACAACCCATTAATGGCCCACTACTGAGCACGGGTCTCCCCTTATTATTGAGGAGGCTTAGAGCATACTCCACCACGCTGCTCCAGTGTGGATTGGTGGAGGCCAACCCAGTGTCGAAAGTTTTCAAGCTGCCCGAAGGCCTCCGACACGGCTTAACGACTGCTATCTATAGTATCTATCGTATTTGTCTATTTATTCCAATTTTATTGTTGTGTCATTTTTCTATTTTTGTCGTGATGTAGTTTTCGTCTTTCATGTTTTGTTAACAGCTGCAATGTCAATCGTTTGCACATTTTGTAAGCAATATAATTCAATGAGCATACAAAATAAAAACGGAAAACCCGTTGTAAAAGCAATTAACAAATAAGGTAACCTAAATCAGTCCTCTACATTTCCCCGAATAAAATTCAGGTAAAAATGATTTATGACTAAAATATAACAGCATTTTATTGGAAAAAGGCGTGTCGTTAGAAGCTTTTTGTTTTAGCTATGTTTACTGTACATATTGTTAGCAAACATGGAATTGATAGCTTCGGCTATGGCGGGAGGTCAAGGTAGCTATAGCATTTTGGCGACAGATTTATTGCCATCGACAGATCGTCTTTCGATACTAAAGGTGCTTTTACACAAGAGCAATATGAAACAATTTCAATAAATTGCGGCAAATATTTATTGTGTTGACGAGTATTGACTGGAATTGAGCAATTTTAGTTGCCCGTATAAACGCACCTTTAGTCACCGTGAATTTAGAATTGCCACTTCCCGCCAAAACAAAATTTATTACCTGTGCGCACAGTTCAATTTAACTTGAAAGCAAAAATTATTTACGGCACTTTAAAGTCTTGCTGTCAACCTGCAATATATCTTAATCATACGGTCGTAAAGCTGGCATTTGTATAGGATGCGATTGAAACGAATCCTATATCGAACGAGAACGCAGTTACAATTTCAAGTATTTTGTAGAATAGAATAGAATTGAATAGATACTTTGTCATATACATGCGAAAATCACTTTGTTACTATTGACGTCCCGAATGGCGAAATGGTTAACACACCGGATTGCTGTTCCAAGAGTCCTGGATTCAATTTCTTGGTCTGTGTGATCTTGTCTCTTGTGTTGTCCATGCATTCACGACATAGGGAATCTTTGTGTGGAGCGATGCGTGTGTAGTGTTAGATGTTATTTATTTCAAGCTTAATCGGTTGTGTTATATTTATTAAATTGCGATAAAAAATTTAACTCATCACTTCAAGTAGTAAGTAAGTAGTAAGTGTTGTGTATAGTAGTTTTGTAGTAGTTAATTATTGAGTTTTTTAATTACTTTCAGCTATGATGTATTTAACCTGATTCAGTTAGAAACGGTTACCAAGCGCGATACCCAATTATATCACTCGATATCGCACTTTTGGTTGCGTGACACTTTTGGTTTCAGGACTGCCTACTTAATATACCTACTTAAAATCTGATGAATTAATATTGAACATGAAGGAGCTGCGGTAAATTGCAAATCTCAAATAAGCAATGTTTCTACTCTCTGATAAAACTAAAATTATCCAAAACCTGTTTTTACTTAGATCATTATTCAATTTATTCTAGCACAATCTGTTTGAATCCATTTGTATTATTCACAGTTGCCTTAATTCATATTTATTTATTCTAGTCGAAACATGGGAAATAAATTAGCTTAATTTAATTCAATTAAAACGGTTCTGTTGTTTTGTAAGCTATGAAGTTTCATTTTGCATACGTTTACGTGATAAATGTACGAATATCGTATAGTTTAGGAAGAAATAAAGGTGAATATATTTTATACTGGTCTTTGATCACGACTTTGTCGCCTACGAGCCGGAGTAAAGTAACTCTTTTTTTCCGATGGGGAAAATATCTTCTAAAGATACCCATGGTGGGTTATGGTGGATTTCTTCCTACTAAAACCCCCTCATCTGCCATCTGCCGCATATTTGGTGAGGCTCCGGGATCTCACAAGAACGCACCGGTGCGAGTAAAGTAATCCTGTAAAGATCCTACATCATACAGATAAATAGAGTTGGCTACAACCCATTAATGGCCTACTACTGAGCATGGGTCTCTCCTCATTATTGAGGAGGCCTAGAGCATACTCCACCACGCTGCTCCAATGCGGATTGGTGGAGGGAAACAGAGTTATTTTGGCATAATATTTTAAGTATGGGTTACATTGTTAATTGAAACACTCGTAATTCAAGGAGGCTTCGGTTAGAAGGATCGAGTGTAATTAAATTATTTTGCCTCGATGAATTGATCCTGCGAGAGCTTTCTAAGTTTCAAGAAATTTCACTCCTTATAAAGCGAAATCCGTAGATGAAGACTTCAAGATGAATAATATTTTCTGAGAGAGCAAATTTCAGCGAAGATAAAGTGATGAAGTAACGAAACTTAGGTACTAGTTATTCAACAACACAAGTACCTAACTATACCGTTATTATGAAAACTGGAGATAGTCCAACGCTCGAAAGACTGTAATTCATTCTCTAATCAGATACTTCGCGTTAAAATTATCAATGTCGATAATTTTAAACTTCATGTCATGTCGAACCAAACGCATGATAGTAGACATACAGAAAGTAATATAAGTATGAGTAATATTTTAGTAAAGCGGGGACTTCACTACACTGATATGCCCGCGGGCGGTCCCATACGGTTATATTCTGTACGACGCGCGACGCAGTCAGACTACCAGTCCTGTCTAGCAGACTGACTGCAACGGACATACACTAGCAGCCATGGCACAGACTCATGGTAGCGAGATCTGCTGAGCATGTCTGCAGACTTGCCCGTGGGCATATTTGTTTAGTGAATTTCCCCCTTAAGTCACTAGCAAAATAAAACCAATCCATCACTAAAAATATATGGGTATTAAACTACATATGTAAGTGGGTACTAACTTCATTGAATATTTTCAGGTGTACAATAAGGAATAGGTACTTGTGTTTTATGATAGGTCTATTAAGATTTGTAGAATGTACTAAAGAATATAAATTAAAGTTAAATCCTCTGATCTACATAGCAGAAATAAGGCAAAGCGAAGCCTCAAATGAGAAAATGCCGGGCGAATGCCATCTCCTCTGCATAAGGACATGTGAATACTACAGTATTACCTCTATTTTTGCATTGCAGTATTTCTAGCATTTGATTTATTTCTTTATTTCTTTTTAACCAACTTTCAAAAAGGAGGAGGTTCTCAATTCGACTATGTATATTTTTTAATGTGCTTTCTCGTATAACTTGTCACTAGATGAATACGCTTCTTGTATGCAAAAGATAGTGCTTCACCTCTAGTTATAGTTGAGTGACATCTGAACGTTTTTTTGAGTTATCCCTACTTATCGACTTTGAAGTCAACTTTGTAAAATTCGTCAAATAAGTACATTAAAGACATCACAATTAAAAGCATTAGAGCTGTAAAGTATAGTAGTGAAAGGTGCTTCATCAAATTCAAATTTCAATCTTAGCCGATCTTTTTTAAGTGTGGTGCACCCTGCTAAACAAGGAACTTGGGTGGTGGTAAGGATTACGGGGCCTAAAGCGCCTTTTTAAAGTCGCAGGTCTTTATAACATCTACACTGCCTTGACGTTCGATATACAATTCGCTCTAATTTCATCCCACACAAATAGAGCTCTCTGCCGCAGTGATTGAGGTACATTGCAGATTGAAGATGAAAATTTACAATTACATAAGTTACTTTTGCGTATACCTACACTAAATTGAACTCTGAGGACACGCAATAAATTTGTTTTAGCGGAGAATAGCAATTCCATATTCCTGGCGACTCAGGTGTAGTTTATTATACTTGAGTCGCCGAAAATATAACTGAAAATATGAAATATGGAAGTATGTGGGGACACAGTTCAATTTAGTTTGTTAGCAAAATTTACCTACTTATTCACCAGTTTTTTTGTCTTCTTGACCGATGGCCCATCGGTGATATCTTTGATATTATTGATGCCCATAAGCTATAGATGACGGTGATGACTTATCATCGTATGACAAAGAATACCTCCTGACGTTATAAATGAAATTATTTAAAAAAATATTATCTACTTTCCTAGCTTCTTACTGTCCTTCTCTCTTCCTTTTCTTGATTCTTAACCCTCTGTGCCTAGTGCTCTATTATTGGAATGCAGGGGTTTTTTGTGTTGTTTGTTGTTGTAACGCCCATTCTCTCCATTTACTTTTCGTGTCGTCTCTACCTGTTATGCCGGGTGACCTGGAATAAATTGCTTTAAAGCGATAAGGCCGCCCCTTGTTTCGTATTCCTTCCTTGTACCTACTTTCACCTGTATTATAAGTTTGTTGTATGGAAGCAATAAAGTGTTAAAATAAAATAAATTATAAACATGGCATTCTATCACGATGCCTTATCGAACTCTAGCAAATAAATTACACAACGAATTACATAATCTTCCTACAAAATACGGAATTGCTTTATTTGTTCTGCTGTTCTGTGGCCGACATCGAACAAAGAAAAGCCATTAACGAGAAATTTGTATTCAGTCGTATTTGTTATGGATGATGTTTCCTGCTTAAGGACCGCCTGAGAAATATTTTTATGAAAAAATACACTTTTCCCAAAGTAATAGTTATGTTCTGTTCAATAATGAGAAGATAATTATAAAACTTATGATTTAAAAATTAATTAATCGCAAATTGTAACTACGTTATACATAGTATAAGTATTTTATATGCTATGTTCCAACCAGTTGCAGTTCAGCCGCGGCTACGGTCCATGTAACTGGGTCTAAATATCGGCTTCAAAAATACATAATTATCGTGAGTACCCGTATTATATAATAAATTCATAACGTGTAACTGTAACCGATTCACTACATTTACTTTTATGCCAACGATGCTAATAAATATTTCTTGACTAGAAATACTTCCAATACAAAATTGTGTAATACGAACTGTGCGATTACACAAGCACTTTTTCGAGAAAACTCACACCGCTATTTTACGTGGAAATAACAACCACGAACATGATTTGAAATTGAGTTGATTCGCCTAAACCTGTAATTAAACGTCATTTAACAAAATGTTACATCGCCATCGTTTTCATTAATATGATTGGCAAAAATATTGCTATATTTTTGAGGTTTTTGCATTAATTAATCTATAAGGTGTGTTAGTACTTCTTTCCATTCAAGTAAACTTGTTATATTCTGAAGTATGGACTATTCTTTCAATTTCTTCATAAATATTTGGTTTCATGACACTATAATCTCAGACCAATAGTTTATTTGACCTGAGACTATAATAATAAAATATATTTCAGCAAGTAGGTTATTTTTCAATTTAGGGTACAAAAAACTCTCTTCCAATAAAAATTAGGCAATAAATCTGAATAATAATTATGGTCTAGAGAAGAAATAAAATCTTCGGCAACTTAATCTTGATAAAGAAACTCCAATCAACATAGTTGAGCCAAAAATTCGTCATTAGTATGCTGTAACCGAGTTTAAGACTTAACCGAATTTGAATTTCCGATATCGTCCGGGATAACAGAAGACAGAATCGGGTCAAGTAGCAATTTCATGAAACACGCCGCTCCTGTTTAATTATGACGTTATGGTATCAAGTATTAAGCCGTTATGGATTGGACTCACACAAGCAAGTTTTGTGATACTCGTACGTGATATTAGCAATATCTAAAACTAGGTAACCCAGCAGACGCTGTCCTGCGCTTATATTATTAAGTATATAGAAGCCCTCGCTTCGGAAGCTTGTTGCTCCGCTTCTATTGGTTGTAGCGTGATGTAGCATGTAGCCTTTCTAAATAGACTATTTAACACACTAATAATTTTTCAATTCGAACCAGTATTTCCTGAGATTAACGTGTTCAAATGAACAAACAAACTCTTTTGTTTTATATTATTTATTTTAGGATTTATTAATTTATACTTCTTGTAAAAATAAATAAAGG
Organism: Hesperia comma; assembly: GCA_905404135.1. Lineage (NCBI taxonomy): Eukaryota > Metazoa > Arthropoda > Insecta > Lepidoptera > Hesperiidae > Hesperia > Hesperia comma. The sequence goes on along the minus strand of FR990021.1, from coordinate 2,564,382 downwards.
AGGGAAAAGGTAAAGGTGCGAATTTTGGGTAGGTAGCAAGAATTTCTTTAATTATACAAAACACATAAAGTTATACAAATAAGTTATGAAAAGCAGTACATTGATAAACATTGTAGATACCGATGTATTTATTATTTTTATGTACCTAGATAATTTTATCTACAGTAATAATGGGATAAACTTAAAGAATTTTATTGTTTAAAAATTCGTTGTGCCACTCACGTCATGCGAATCAAGGCACAAAATTTTTGAGACCTTAAAATAAATACAATCAGAAACTTTTTACAATTTTACAATCTTTTATTTAGTTACATCATTATCGTGTCACCGTCACCGCGCAGGTGTGACATTTCAATTGTGCTAAAAATAATAGGCGCTTCCATCTTTATTAACAGTTTCACATTGCGAAAAAATATCTCTCATTTTCGTTTCAAACAGAATGCAGGAACTCTCATGAAATAAAATTTCTATCTCATTTCAAAATAAATGAAATGAAAAATCATCACAAAGCGAAAGCAATTAAGTAGATGAGGCGAGATTTATTCTTTAGCTGATTATCACGGCTCGGTTATGTTTTTGAATTATTTTTTTAATGGGTGGAGGTTAGCAAAGAATTTAATGGAGATTGCATTTAAATGTTGGCGGTTGACACTTGTAGATTTTGTGATGTTGAGCAATCCTTGGCGATTGCTAGTTATAGATTTTGCGAAATCATGGAGTAATTTTAAGATTATTTTAGGTTTATGTTTTATTTCACATGATTATTTTTATCAAACGGTATACCTATATATAAAACAGAATTTGGGATCTATTAGATTCCAAATCAGGAATGCGAGCCGAAAGGAATAACCCGTATTTTGTTATTTTTTTATATGGGGTAATTTTCGTTCAAAATATATCTAGATTGTAAATTATATTTTTTACCTATGTATTATGTATATTTAAATAGATGTAACCCAATACTTTAAAATAATCTTTAAGTAAATATAATTATCATGTGAACATACTCGTACTTCCTTCGGTATTAAAAGGTGACACAGTAAAAGGCAAACGCAGTCTAAGTTATTGTAATTATTTACGAAAATACAGATCGTGAATTCAACAAAATCTTAAAATCTCAAAATGTCAAAATATTAAAATGTCAATTTCAAAAAATATCAGTCTCAGTCTTCAGAATCTCGAACATCATAATGTCAAATCTCAAAATCTCATAAAATCTCAATTCTTTTTAATGTAAAAATGTTTTGTCATGTTCCAGGTGGGTAGTTGGCATGTGACGCAGCGCAGTCGGCGGCATGCAGGCCGCACTGGCGCTCGCGGCGCTGCTGGCGCTCGCGGCCTCCGCCTCGGAGCTCGACGATGTCGCCTCCACTGCTCCTGCCTTCGGTAACGTGTTTGATTTTGTTTAATGTAGTTATGAATGTTTGTTTGTATGTATTGGAGTTTTAAGTTTTTTAGGGGGAGTTTTAAATTGGATCTTAGTTGTTGGACTCTCTTTAACTCCGGGATAAAAAGCCTATAAGTTGCTCTATAACTTCAAAGATAGAGAACTGTCTTTCAGGGAAAGTCCCATAAAAATTGATTTAGCTGTTCCGTCGATAGGTCCGGACAGGCAGACAGATTTTAAGAACGTTTGTTTGTGTTTAAGTCACGTGTTAATAATTTACTATATACCCTTAAATTATAATTTATTTTGAGACCACACACACACACACTTCTAAACTTCTTAAACGTCTAACTTCTTAATTTAGTGATATATTATTGCATTACTTAACGCGTTAAGACCCAGGTGTAGCCGTAGCATTATAAGCAGAGTTGGCCAAAATGTAATGATTCCAGATTACAATAACATCCGGAGGGATGGAAATGTTCCCACGGGCGGTTCCCGATAAAAGGGCGTGAGAGCGTTTTTGGCGAGGAAATTTCCGTGCCTCCTGATGTAATCGTACCGTGAAATTGGTATTTCGGTTAAAACAAAATTCACAAGATTAATCGTTATCTTAAATCATTTCCATCTCTAGTTACAATTAACTGTCACTACGAAATAATACTTTTGAGAGTTTTGTCCTGTTTTTTCCTAGGCTACTCGCCTAAGGGGTTTTCAACAGCGTAATCAGTTACAAAAAGTGTTTTGGAGTAAAATTTCATCAAACATTAAGTTGGTTATTCTATTTTGTGAAAATTAAAAACTAAGTTAACTAACCGACAAAATTAATTTCCTTTGATACAACTTACCAAACACCATGCATTAGAGAAACATGATTAGTTACATTGTAAAATTAGGCATATATAATTCAGAACCATTAAAAGCATTCGTCTATAACGTATCTAACATTTCAGATTGGAGTATTAGTAACATCAATTTGCGTCTTGGATTGGTAAATTGTAGGCGAGTGCTCATCAGTCTCTGAGATTTATAGTATCGTAATGCTCTGACTCGAATGTTGGATTGTCATGTCACAGGCGATGCGATGCTTACGATAAAGGAGCGCCTTAACGTCCTTAAACAGTTTGAATAATATTCAGCATATTATCGTTTATATTTTTACCGACTTAATAAAAGGAGGAGGTTCTCAATTCAACTCTGCTTTGGTGTGTGTTGTCTCATAATTTTGACTGGATATTCCGATTTGTATAATTCTTTTTTTCAGTTTTTGAGTTACATATAATAAACTAAAGGCTGTACTTGTCGATGTTGAAGTGGGTTAATTTTGTAAAATTTAGTTTTTCTTTGTTACATTAACAATAAAACTTCGCCTAACAATTTACCGGCCTTTATAGCCTTAAACGATGATTAGAGCTGTTCGGTCACTGACCTCGATATGAATAACTTCAATGACCATAAAAGCATCAAAGCATCATAAACGAACCATAAATGACACAAGTTGAGAACAACTTAGATTATCTGCTCTTAAGATTAAATTCAATGAGCCGCTAAGAGTCAATTGAACTAATCTCGATGAACCAGAGATTATCTGTAATATCTTAGCAGTTCACGATGTATAAAACTTTAGTAATTTAATTCAGATAATATTTGAAAGTTTTAGAATCAGATAAACGTTGATGCTGGGAAATGAAGTGTATTTGCTTTGAACAACAATACCAACTAGATAACGGCTCACATCTACTTTGTGAAAGGTTTTATGAAAGTTATTTTTCTGATTATTTTTCAACAAAAGAACACAATATAGTTATTAACAATTATTTTAAGTTTGTCTGGTGTTAAATACCAAGTGCGACCGTTATTCATTTGCTCGTCCATCTAGATAGCTTTTATTCGCAACATTCTATGTTACCTATCAAGTCTGTTTAATGCGTCTATGTTTATATCGACCAAAGATGTAAACTTCTAATATCAAGAGCTTCGATAGGTAGATATACCTAAGCATATTAACACCTAAGTTTGATAAGTATCATAAAAGTCAGAACACCTATCAAAATTCAAAACGTTATGAGGTAAAGACCATCAATTACGTACGCATAATTAGAGAAAACACAAAATCTACTCGTCAGATGTCGTTCAAATTTGTATGTGACAACACCGCATGCACAAACTTTCGAATATAAAAGAATATATTATCTTCTGTATATAACATTTATTTGAACTCTTTATTCTCTTTCTTTCACCAGACCCATCTAAACGTGGCACCATGATGCACGGTGACCACTGCTCCACTGTGAGGGACTGCGGGTTCCCTGACTCTATCTGCGACCCTATTTTGAAGACCTGCCGTTGCCATCCAGAAATGACCGTCACTAATCACGTGGACAAATGTGGAAAGCGTGAGTGTTTCTTTATTATAATTTATCGTTTTAATTACTTAATTTCTTGACTGTGACAGACAACATCTAGCAGTATGAATTAGTAATATAATCAGTGGAAAAAATAAGTGTTGTAAGTAATTGTGTGCTGGAAGAAATCCTTGGGTTTGTTGAGTCTCTTGCTGTTTCTTTTTCTGGTAGAGATTTTTTGAAGTGATTTGACTTTCGGAAAGTGTTTGTAACAACCAAATTCGAATCAAACAAAAAATTAATTCAATTTCATTTCAGCAATTAAACAAGTAGTTTGAACGCTGAGTTTCTGAACTGAGGGGCCTAGATGTATCTAAATTCGGCACGTACCTCAAATAAAACTAATTAAGTACCAATTGTACCGTGAAGAAAAACATCGTAAGCTCCATAATGTGCCAAAATGTCTGAAGTCTACCTATAAGCGCTTATCGTGAAGTATCGGTAGTAACTATCGATTTTACCCCTGAACTTGTGACGGAGAGCAACGCCCAACGACCAGCCCAGGATTGTTGCTGTTATAAATTCATCGATTGGGACGCAAAAAAGGATTCGAACGACGCAAATACAGGAGTCGAATGTTCCTGTAATTTCCCGAGCGTTAATAATACTTGAAATAATGCGTGAATAATACTGAAATATGACGATTGTTACGCCACAATGGACACCTTATTGATTCTGGATTTCATTCTCAACAATTTCCACTAAAACACGACCTTAATGTTTCTTCTCGGTCTGGGTATTTGTTCTTGTCTTTGGATGTTTCCAATAGAACTTTGGATACTACAATCCTAGTATAAAGCTATAGGTGTATAATATTTTTTTTAATCATACAGTCCTGATCTAGGATACGTCTTACTTACTTGATACGTCTATCAAGAAAGCAATTTGTAAGTTATATGTGTGTCGTGAGAACGATATATGACACGGATCAATAGGTCATTACTACAAGGACAAGTTTTTCTCTCCGCCAGGCTAGGCTAACCTAATGATTTTAACGTGTATCAATTATGGAAACGGATAGGTTACGACTTTACGAGTCTCTGTCTTGGCTTCTAACGAGATGTATTTTATTAACCGACTTATTCTTTTATTTTCTGATGTTTATTGCCTCGGGCAGTATAGTATAATAGTTTCAGGGCATCATTTCAGACTTTCCGCTGTTTTTAACGTAGTTTTGATGATACTAGCTATGATTAATGGAGGAACCTGTGTTGTACATACACCTCTGTAGCGGCGCGATACCTACAATAATATGAGCGCGCGCCGCACATAATGCTGACCACGCAACCACGAGCGACTAGTGCAGTGAAACAATAGACTACGTCATACGCGTCATACTGAACTGGCCAATCAGGAGAAGTATCCACAACCGCGCTATCAAGATTTCAAGATATACAAACTATATAATTATACAAATGGTCCGAAGTTAACATTCGGACCGCGGTCCCCAGGCAGTGACATCGCCTGGCGGGAGATCTCCCCTTTTCCTCCACAAGGGAGTATTGAAATCGTGTTTAAAAAATATTTATTGTTAGTTACAGCAGTATTTGTCCTTCATTAGAATGACGAATAGTCATGAGCAAGTTTTATATTAGTTAAAATTTTAAGTGCCTATATTTTGTATTTTTTGTGAAAGCATTTTTAAATCTTTTTAACATTAATTAAATATTACCTTTTCGTATTTTAAATATAAATTTAGTAACTCATATTTATCACATAGTTTCGCAACCTTAACTTACAACTTTATTAAAATCGGTTAGCTTTAAATAATCTAGCGTTTTAATAAAATTATGACAGGTGAAAAGTGTTCTATTAATAGTAATGTCTCTATGTTGATCAAGTAAATTGGCTGTACGTACGTGCAATAAAAATACTGAGATACGGAAGAGATAAAAACGTATTTATTGTGTTATGCCATTTTGCGCCGGAATATAGGTAAGAAAGGATAAATAACAGGGGCAAGTCACAGATAGGAGTAAAACCCACCCGGGGGTAGTAATCCTGTCTCTTTTAAGGGTAAAACCATAAAAAGATTCAGAACAATGTGGTCATATCTTCTTATTAGTCCAAATACTCAGATATTCAATTATATGTTACGACTGTCTAGGGAAATCTTCTCGGCATAGACTCAGTATGATAGCAACTCCTTTGAATATACATACATATATTATTCTAAGATAAATAGATCTGTGGTATTAATCATAGCCATAGGAATCATAGGAATACTATTCACATTCACTGTTAGGGAACATAATGACATAGAATTTATCGAATTTGGCTTAATATACCTGGATACGTTTCTAAATAGAAAACAAAATTAAGTACCTACGTCAATGAGGTGAATATACAAAATTATGATACCTACATACAAAAGCGTACAGAGGTAATATTTGTTAAAAAAATCTTATTATCAAATTTGACATAACTTTTCTGACGTAGATAAAAAGTAGATAGGGAGGTACTTTGCGTTAATGTATTTTGATCCCTTCACTAAATATAATATAAAGGCTTTTAAAGTAATGCAGCCTCGCATCCCGATAGATATATAACCCTGGAAGTTAATCCTGTAAATTTGAATTCGGTTAAAGTCATAAATTCATTCGTTTGTTTACAGTCTACGGGTCGATGAACTCTTGCAACTTTTCTCCACTCTTGCAACAACCAGTCTCCTCTTTATAAGAACAATGTGACATTTTTAAAACCACAACTTTACAGGAGAGCAATATCAAACATTTAAGCGTTGATAAATTCTAAAATATTGATAATTGTATCTATTGCAGTAAAGCAATTTAAATTGTTGCGGTATTTTTTTTAGAAAACAGAATTCGACGTCACGGTTTTGAATATCCAATAATATAAAACAACGGTTTTGATGAGATGTCACGTTGTTCTTGTAAAGAGGCGAATATTTCTGTAGTGTTCCGTTATATGCAGGTTATAATATATGATAATGTGAAAGAAGGATACTTATGACGCGAAAATTACATGTTTAATTTAATCTGTCTAATGAACGAACTTTTGCACGTCACCATTTTGGATTCCACGAAGCTTTTACAGTTCCGAATGGAAAATTAATGGTCGTGTTTTGGTCGGAAGAATCCTAATTAGGTCTGTGGAAGTACCAAACTCGTTGTTTTGATTAATTTCAAAATTACAGTGATTTCCAACTCCATTATTCCTATATTTTAAGAACATAGTTTTAGCTACAGTCCATTATTGATCAACTAATGAGCATGGGTCTCTCCTTATTATTGAAGAGGCTTAGAGCATATTCCACCACGATGCTCCTGTGAGGATTCGTGGAGATAACATAATTGGAATCTCATGTATCTATACATATTTTACGACGTATATATTTTTCCAATCAACCTCTTAATTCAAATAGTGATGTACCTAATAACTATCTTGATTCATCGATAGCAAATACTCATCATTGAAAAAATATAAAGGAACACCTACTATGAAGACAATATATCGAATTTGTGAGGTCCACTTTTTGATATTATCATGCGATCATGTGACCATCAAAAAGCGATGTATCGTGGCATGCTCGTCTTTTATGATGGTAATAAATTTCTTGTGCGGTACGATTGATTTATCACCACTAATATAGGAAAAGCTTACGCAATTTTGTCGCTGCGTCGTTGCGGCAAGGTTATATTATTAAGTACATAAACAATAACAGTGCGAGTGTGTACACTGTTTGCACCACACAGTGCGTAATGTTCGTTATTTTTTGCTATTAGCTGTGAGATATTTGGGGGAAAACCTGACTTACTGGTAGTTACTATATTTTCTAAGTATAACTTCTAACGTGTGGAAATTGTACACACTCATATTTTAAAATGGTGGAAAATCTATAAGCACTTACAAGGTTTACGGATACAGTTTTTATACTACTCGTAGACTCGTACATAAAATAAATTGATAATATTTTAAATATATGATAAAATAGTTCGTTTAAAGGATAAAAAGTAGGTAATGCATTTTTTAAGTAGACATTTCCACAGTCATAGACAGTGACAATATTTAAAGTGCAGCGATTTACCGCTCAATCAAGATAGTTCATGAAATTGGTTTGTTTCAATATTTACTAAGTCTAGATTCCGTTGACATGAAACACAATAATGTTTGCTAACCGTATAGTCTAGCTGCCAGTCATTGGCCTCAACTATGATAAATGTACATGGCTTTTTAATGGTCGATAAACAAACGGATAAGATACCTGGTATTGAGAATTACAGTTACATTCCATGGCTCAGAGAAAAGCGAAGAATAAATACTAGGAGCAGTTAATCCTTACTAATATTATAAATTTGAAAGTGTGTTTGTTTGTTTGTTTGTGAATCTTTCACGTCGCAACATGGCTATTATATGGTATGGTTTATGTGTGTGGGGATAGTAAGGAGGGTGGAGAGTGACGTAGGCTACTTTTTACCGCGGAAAAACATCTCAATCCCATGGGAAGATCGATGTTTTGTTAGTTGCTAGATATTTATTTCCGGAGTTGTTAATAGATGGCGTTAGTAAAATTCATTTGCAAGTTTTGAATCACGCTATCAAATACTACATGTAATTTACTTAAGTCATAGGCAAATGTTACAGGCTACTTTTTAGCAGAGATTCCTACGGTAGTGGGACCTACGCGGCTGTTACCTACGGGTACCGAAGCGAAGCGCGGGCGGTTCTCTAGTAAATACTAAAAATTAAATTGTGGACTCAGTAAATTTTTTTAGAGGCGAAGATCTTAATCCTCAAGGGCAGCAACATGTCTGAGATCTAAAAATATTTTTAGACTATTACCAGGTCCTAACTATTACAAATAATCTCTGCCCTAGACCTCATAACTACCATTGACTAACGTTCTTACACCCCTTGCTATCTGGGTACCATCCTAGTCCCGATTCGCGCTTCATTCTGAGTCTGTCATAGTTATCATGGGCGGCTACGTATACTCCATATTCGTGTGCTAAGAAATCCTTCGATACACTTCTAAACTATTATTTCCTCTATCGCCGGTGGTATGAATACACATAACATAATATATCTGTCACATAAATGTTACCTTGGAATCGAACCTGCGACCTCTCGCTTTGCAGAAAGCCTCACTATCAACATTTCGACGTCGTCGATTTGTTTTTCCGTTATTTAACAGATAATGTAAATTGAAAAAGTTCCTAACGACTCAATCATTATGTTTCGCGAGACAAAATAACCTAGATAGATATTACTATTCCAAGTACAATGTATTTTGCGATAACTTGTAACGTATTTTTATGTCTGGAATAGAAGCCAAAGCCAGTATTGATTGGATGGTCCCTGAAATGTAATACAATCTTTCTGATTTAAGTATCAGAAAAGGATTCTGCCCATCGTTATTAATTTATAGCAGTCGTAAACGTTATTGAACGCTTTCGGCTTCGAGATTTAGCTGGGGGATAGTTCACGTACCTATGTGAAATATCCGCTGTGAAATTCTATGTTATCTGGGTTAAACGGTAGCTGTTAGATAGACTCATATAGGTAGGGACTCTATAGCGATCACTTTCTACATAGCTAACCTCCCTGTATCGATGTCTGTTACATGAGGTACTATATAGTGAAGTTAGATATTGTAAAGCGTTGGTACCAATTAATACTAGTTTCTAAGTTTGTGCTAAAATCCACAAATCCTACTAAGATGTTATCTTATTAAGATAGATGTTGATGCGTGTTAACAAAGCTTAAACAAATAAAGATCAGTAATTAATAAAACATTTTGTTTATTTCTTCTTTAGCCTGTTAACTTAAATATTTCTTTCAGAATGCATGATAATGCTTAACACATAATAATAAAATGCACTACAAATAATGTCCGATTTCAACTTCAACTTTGACGTCACTAATACAGAAAACCCAAGCTCAACGTTGATGAAATCTCACATTCACTTCATCAAAAGACAATGGATGAAACTCGGTCTATTGTTGGCTCATCCGGCGTGTGATAAAATATCCCTGCTAATAAAGCTTTGCTAATAAACCTTTTGAGCCTACTCATGAAATTCCTCACTAATGATGAGATAATAAAATTATACGTGAAGATAATTAAATTTGAAATTAACAAAAATTGGAGTGACTGCCGTATCCACAATCAATATAAGCGATTATATGAAACACATTAACCTGGGTATACCTTTGAAGTTTTCCCTCGATTTTACTGGGATTCCATGATCAGATTGGAACGATATATTACGCTTTTACCAATAAATAAATAGGTCCAATATTTTTAATGACGTAGAAGTCACTGCATATACCTACTTGTTAGGAAAATATTGGCGTCGAAAATAGAAACTCCTTTACCTTTTGCAGATTTGAAATAAAAAATTATCTTTGAATGTTACAATCGTACAATTTCGTAGTGGCTCTACGATTAACAGAGTTGTACAGCGTTGTCAAAGATCGTATTTGTATGTATTATTTTCTGAAATCTAAAAATTTCATGTGGTTTTTGTGGGGTTACAGCGTTTCCGCTTTTTATGTCAATATAATTGTCACACATAAAAACTAATGGGTATTGATAATATTTAGAACATTCCACCCGAACATTTCTATTCATTTGTAAATTATCATTTAATGGAAAAAATATAAATCACGTAATATCTCGGTAACACTAGATAAATCATTTACGTTAAAGTGTCCTCGACCCATTTATACTAATTCACTGCAATTTCGCAAAAATAATATAAATGACGGGAAGCGAAGTATGCCACTAAGGCAATCCTCTTTACGCTGATAACGATGTCTTGTTCATTTAGGTATTTTAACTTGGCTATTACAATTTTTGTGGTTAAATCTTTGTAAATTAATATGAAAAATTTAGGTACAAGCTCTTTTCTCCCAGCCGAATGTAATGGTCATACGTTAATCAATTTTTTCGCTGTTATATACGCACATACAATAAGATACCTAAGGGTTTTTTCCCTGCCATCATAAAAAGGAAAATCGCAGTGCCGCCGTTTTTATTTTTTATTTTCATGTTAAACTTCAAAGGTTACGTACTTCTACAAAACAATTTTATTAGATTTGAGTCATCCTCTGACTTCATTAAACTTTCACTTATTCATTACTCATAAGTAGGTACAGAGTTTTTTACAATAACATGAAGTTTTAACACGCGATTTTCTTAGTCATTGCACGTTATTACCGACGGAATATGCAACATTTCGTAGAAAATTTAAGTTCTATCGTATAAAGCTTAGTTTTCTGTGGCAAACAAATAATGTTCTTTGAGCTACGAGTATGTAAGGAATTATGGAAAGGATTGTTACCGAATAATACATTTATCCTTTTGTATGGCAGCAAAAGCGAGTAAAATTTGGATCTCGAGAGATCCGTATTATTATCCTTACTACTTATTCCTAGAGAAAAACTGGAACAATTTATTTGTGTGCCAGCTATTTTATCTAGCTGAAGTAGTTACAGTCATGTTTCGTATTTTCTTTGAATTCATGGAAAATTACTCACAGGAATGATAATATATTTTTTGGGTCACTACAACACATAACTAATCATACGCGTACAATTGAAGTACCTAATATTTCGGTGGAGTTCAATTATTCTTACAATTGAGAAAGAACATTCGCTGTTTAATTTGCTACAGAGACACGTTTATTGTAGGTATCTGGAAATGTACATCCATCAACACTTGTGCCTTTTCCTGTAACAATCGTGTTCTAAGCCGTCCTTTGTGAAGTACACTTTGATCCCTCGCATAGATAATCTCCCTTTGTTTCGAGACACGGTCTCATTGGCATATTAAATTATATATAACACTAGTTACTGACTTCTTGCTTACGGAAGTTCCCAAGTAATAAATTATAGCAGTTTGCTTTGACTAAAATTTAATAAGTTGAATAAATAATGTCATAAGAGTTATTTGTTAAGTTTAGAATTTAGAGCGATCCTGTAAAGATATATATCACGATTTAGGGACCAAGTAAAATCAAAACAATAGGAAAATGTAAAGTTTGAGTGTAAGATTAAGTCAATAGCATTATCACCATTGCAAGCTGAATTTCTTTAAAAGTTGTTGTTTTATCGTTACAAGGGGATAAATAAAGAAAATAAATGTTAAATATATCCAGGCGGGTGAAGTCGCGGGCTAATATGTAATAATTTTCGTATACCTAGGTGTTACAATTTCAAACAAAGGCGAATTTACTGCTAAAGTTGTTACGCTCAGGACAATAATTATAATGACTTCAAACATAATTATAGCGAGAAGTCAAGGTGACTTTATACATAATTTCAACTTTGAAACCCAGACACGTATTGCTGGCTACAAGGATATAGGTATGCATGCTATTATTATGCTAATCATTCTGTCAGAGTTCATTCTGTCGGGAATCTGAAAGCAAATATTATCTCTCTTCATACGGATCAAATCCGAATAGAACTTACACAGAATTTTGAGTTCATGAAGTAAAATACTCAACTTGTATTTAACTTATCGTTTCCTTTAGAAATTTTAAATCTTAGAATTTTAGACGTCTTATTTGATAATATATTTTTATCAGTATTCAAAAAACTGTGTTTTTCTAATTTTCGCTGTAGAACTTACAACAATGATATATTATACCGTTTTATTTATAACGCCATTCTTTTGAGTTAAAGATACATATTTTCTCGGTGTATGCTACCTTGAGCTGTGTGTAATAAATTTCAAATTTAACCATTCAGTAAACTTTGTAAATATTTTCTCTTCTAATTTTCATAAACATTACACGCGATTGATCCATTAAAGTTCCATCTTTCCATTCGACGTACTAAACCCAAATGATACCTGAATTTTACTAGAAACAATTTATACACTTGTTTTGGAAGTTTAAAAGAATATTAGTAAACAGATTTTATGTAAATGTTTAGGATATAGGATATTAGTAAAGTGTGTTAAAATGTTAGTTGATTTATTAATAATATGACTGTCAGTGATTATTAGTCTTGTTAGTAATTTTCGTAATTTTAAAGTACCTATCATTAAACTCAAATGAATCCACACGATAAGACCAGATTTCGAATAAAAAAGAATAATAAAATATTACCAACCCTCAATAAAAAGTTATGAGGTAATGAACATAAAAAAAACAATAGGTAGAGTTAAAACCTGCTATTTTTTGAAGTCGGTTAATAAAAACTGTGATTTTTAATTTTAATTTCGATTTTAACGATAAAAATTTAATGGTTGGAGTAACTTTAGTGACATAATTTTCCGCTCTACTAATTTAGGCGTTGTATCGCTGTGCTTTGGATTAATTGCACGAAGCAATAGGTAAGGTAATTACGTAGCCTTTAGCAAATAAATACTGCATAATTATATACCTACTTAAGATAAGGGTTACGATAATTTTAGTAACTATGACGTACCTAAACATGTTAAACTTAATACTTCAGATATTCAGATATGAAAAAGTAGTCAGAAATAATAATATGAGAGATGTAAGGATCCCATGGTAGCATGCAATTTATTTTATTAAAGCTACACATTCGGTAGCATTACCTGTGTCATGGGTGCCATTGACAACACACCAAAACCCAGAACGCAGAAAAACATCTGAAATTTAAACTTAACATTCAAGAATCTACTTCGCTGGGAATCGAATCCAAGACCCACTGAACGGCGATTCAGAATAGTAGACATTGCGTCACTCAGATCGTCAAACAATTATAACAACTTACAATAAATTTCAAAGGAAGACACCTCTGCGTTCGCGTTTGATATAGAATTCGTTTTGACTTGCATTCCTCACAAATGCCAGCTTTTTTCCCTTGTGATTATGACATATTACAGACTAGAGAACCGCCCGCGCTTCGCTTCGGGACCCGTAGGTAACAGCCGCGTAGGTCCCGCTCCCGTAGGAATTTCAGCTAAAAAGTAGCCTATAACATTTGCCTATGACTTGAGTAAAATAAATGTTGATAGCATGATTCAGAACTTGCAAATGAATTTTACTCACGCCATCTATTAACAACATCCGGAACTAAGTAAATACCTAGCAACTAACGAAACATCGATCTTCCCATGGGAATGAGATGTTCTTCCGCGGTAAAAAGTAGCCTACGTCACTCTCCACCCTGCTAGCTATCCTCACACACATAAACCATACCATATAATAGCCATGTTGCGACGTGAAAGAGTCACAAACAAACAAACACACACACTTTCACATTTATGATATTAGTATTAAGTATTATATTAAGTATATTAGTTACAGACTGACCGCGATTAATTAAAAAGCCATTAGGCTTATAAGATAAATTGAACAGTGAGTACAACCAATAATTTTTTTTAGCGGGGAGTAGCATCAGGTAGTGTGTGGATCTATGATTGTACAGCGTTATTTATTTTTATGTCTCTTGAACTCAGGTCAATATCGATATAAACTACATCCACACACATACACTGTTTTACTAAGTAAATCACTATTCATTTAATAATACTCCTTGACGACGCCGACACCATACCGTGACACCATATCATTAAACATAACCCAGTTGTAGTTTCTTACACGTCATACTTGTGTTTAGCTGCTGTTACTATCGGATACTAGGAAAGTGAGGCATAATTATTTATTGTAAAGCAACAATATTATAATAACTTATAGCTTTGTACTAAGGATTCCCTGAGTTTTGGGCTTGTGGGTGACAAAGAAAATATACAGACAAAATAAATAATATTAATATGTTTTACTGAACACCACACTGTTATAGTAACCAGGACACAACAAAATGAAACATTTGAATAATAATATATCAACATCAACCCAGACAAAGAACAAATCCTTTCCATCTCACTTCACAACGAATCAAGGACCAAAAAAATAGTAATATCCTTGTTATTGTATACCAAAATGTTACATCAACAGATTATTACGTAGAATTGAGTACAACAGGCTGTCTAATGACCTAATTAGCAATTTGTTTCAGACAACCTATTAATAAAGCTGAATACAAAAATTAATTTGGAAGTAGAGTAGGGTGCAAAATTTTGCCTAATTAAGTTTGTTTTTTCAGCAGTTAGTGAGTAGGATAGTAGAGGACGCAAAGATAAAAGTCAGTTTAAAGAGAAGTCATTATTAAAGTGGCAGTTAACAAAAAATCACTAAGGACCCATAGATTGGCATTTAAGCTTGATTATTTTTGGGAGCCAAAAGTGGATAGATAAACAGGCTTTTTGTAAGTTAGAGCGCTGTGCCGCTTTGCACATACATTATTTTGCATACTACATTGCTTATCATCAGTTGTATTGTTGTTATAGCCAATTGCTAAAAAATATTAAATTATTTGTAATAATAAATTGTATAACCTAATATCATAATATCATCGGATTCATTTGAATAAAGAAGTTGCATTGTATTAAGATATCATTCATTAAAAGAAGGAAATCATTGCGATGCAAATGACAATAAACGAGATAAAACACGACAACGAAATACAGAGAAGTTCAGTTCCAAAATATTTTCTACTCTTGCCTGATATTATTATCATTAATTCAATTTCTTCGAATGGATGATCGATTACAGTAAAACATTACTAGCGGTTCATTGATTTGGAACCCTCCAGCCAACCATTTTCAACGCCTAAATTTACCATTAACATCGTTCTGTGTTTGTTAATTACGTTGTTACTGTTAAGAGTTTCTCAATAAAATTATTTCAGATTGGTTGCAATTGGTTAAGAACAAGATTAGTGTGATACTAATTTTGTATTGAAGATTCCATTTGAAATAAATACCACTCGATATACATATTAGAGATCGTTAGCGTATACGTCTATATCAATAAAACTCCAATAAAACAAATATCTCACAAATTCCAAAAGAGGCTCCAACTTGCAGTGACCGATAAATAAAATATTAAAAGAACGAACGGACGCAGCGGCTTGCATCGCGCACATTGTAAAGCCAAAGGGAACAAAGCTTTTAACGTTCTACAGTTAGCATGGACTGACATTTTATTCGTAACACGAATGTTGGACTGAATAACATTTTTATCAAATACTAAATAAACTCTGCCACGCTTCGCTGTAGAACAGGGAAAATAAAACGAGGGGTTTGGTCCCGTAGAAACGGTTACTATGGCAACAATTGTAGCAGTTATAAATGCTCCTGGAACTTTGAAATAAAAATCATATCAGCTTCTCATGATCTTTTATAAAAAGCTTTGGAACGATCGCTAAGAAAGATGTTCGATTTTGAACAACCGAACTTTAGTCTTTTTTATTATGTCGGCTGGAATATGTTGTGATCTACGTATGTCCTATCATGATCCTCAGATATTGTTGTCACCAGATTATGACATCGCTTTCCACAATTCAAGTATTTTTGACAACAACTCCCAATTGTTACTGTGAGTGAGATGTGATCACTTTAATTAAGACATTTACAAGCTTACCTTTATAATCATAAATAATTTTTACTTAATTAAAGTAAAAGCAAAATTCAGTGTAAACCATTTGGTTCTTACCTCATTCTTTGTCTAGTAACTAGTTGTTAAGTGTGTCACTGTATTCGTGTTTTTCAGAGCCTGTGTTAATACATAAATAAATATGTATATTAAATTAATATATATGCTTTCGTCTCATTAGTGCGTCGCGATCCACAATTTACATGATCGTCACGTTATCCGTGCTTCCCTACTAGACCCTACTAATTATTATAAATGCGAAAATAACTCTGTGAGGCTTTCACGGCTAAACCACCGAATCGATTGTAATAAAATTTGGAACAGATAGAGAGTGGAGTCCGGAAATTTAAACGGGAGTGAGAGGGATATAAAATTTCGGTAGAATATATCTCCTACTTATATTTTAGATTTCTTTTTTCACAAAGAAGGTAGGTGGTGGGCGTCCATTCGATCTTTCGGTCAATAGCGCGTTTGACGTAACCATTCGTTCTTTTCGCACAATAGCGCGTTTAGCACTCCCCGCGTTCGTAACAGGTATTTTAACATTGTTTTCGTCTCAGGCGAGCAAGGGTTCCATACTCCCATACAGCCTTGAACAAAGGTGATGTCGTGGGCAAAATCTAGTTTGTAGTAACACAGCTCATTTCTCCTCATTCCAGCTGCCGGGGTCAACGAAACATGCTCGTTCAACGCCCAGTGCGAGGACGTGGTGGCCAAGACGGAGTGCCGCAACGAGCGGTGCGCGTGCAAGTACGAGATGATCGCCGAGGTGGCTGTAGATGGCGCTATTGTGTGTAATCGTGAGTACCTGTAATATTTTTTTATTGGTTTGAAGGGCTGACGAAATAGATGAGGTAGATGATGACTTTGTGTTGATACTGACGAAATAGATAATTTGGATGATGACTTTGTCTAAATGGTAAAAGGTCATTGTCGCCCAAAAACAAGAGTAGGTAACGCAAGTCGCCAATTGTTATAATTTACTATACCTACCTACTAGATATTCAATGTCGCATTCAATATTGAATTCGTAGTATGGCAACTCACAAATACCAGCTTTCCGCTCTTGTGATTAAGGTCCATTGTAGATATTTGGCGAGAATTCAAAATGCCTTAAGTAATGTAGCATTGAGATAGTCTCTGTGAATATTTTTAAATCAATACTTTGTAATTTGCATACCGACGAGAACTAAATATTTGGAAGTAAAAATATGATTGTATCGGTAGTTTAACGGATTGTTTAAAATAAAATTATTTCAGAAAAATAAAAGGTGTTTTTTTATTTTTCAGCGGAAAAGCAGATAGAGGAGTCTTATAAAACCCTGGACCCAGCTATGATTGGCGTGCTCGTCGGAATGGCTCTCATGTTCGTCATCATTTGTGTGGTACTTCGTTTGTTCAGCAGGTAATTTAAAGATAATATTATAATTTTGCCTTTTAAATTATTTTGGGCTTCCTACAAATCTTTAAGGCGTGATTGTCAGGTTATGAAAAGTTTTCATTGCTAACACAAAGTTAAAACATAGTCTTGTTTGTTGCGTCTGGTTCTACTGCGAAGTATTACTGTATTTCTCTAAGCTTTTTAATTCCAAGGGAGTTCGAAAATATTGTATTAAATACAATTATGAATCTATCAATTTTTAAAATATCTTTATTATTTAGTATTATTTTTAACAGGTGCTATAATGTTACCTAAAGTATTTTATTAATACAATTTCAGGGCGAGATGGAGGGAGAATCGTACGATCTTCAACACTCCAAATCCACGATTGATGAACGTTTCTTTGCTCCGGGACTCCAAACTTCTGCATTCTCAGGTAAATCAATGGAAACAAGCATAATAATATAGCAAAATTAAAACGTGGCTCATGAAACAGTTAAGAACTGCGCATTTAAAGCAAAAAACTAAAAGCTTTTCAATTTATGGCAATTTTATCGACTGTGGGTATTAAGACTTAGGTTTCCCAAAGCAAAGTGGGAGTGGTTACTAGTGAAGTTATGAAATTAAAACTTCTATGTGTCTTTAATATTACCTTTCGAAATAATGAAACATCTGTTTCAACGTTTTCAGTAGGTAAATCAACTCAAGGGGTTAAGAATTTATGGATGAAAGGTTGTTGGAAAATCAGTGAAAAGTACTTCCACGCGGACTAAGCACTGGGTTTCAGCACTATAATATACATATTATATATAACATCTAGAAATCTATCACCTTCCAGGATCGCCGAGGCTCCCGAGTCAGCATGCGTCCACCGTCTCGGCAGGCCAGTCAGCAGGAACTGAGACCTCATTCACCCAGTCCAGGTAATTTTATGGACCATAATTAAAAAAAAATTGTATTTGCAACTACGTGAAAATCCCTGAAAGATTGAATTAACATTTTTATAGAAAATACTTTTATAAAAGAGAGAACAAATAAAAAGAAAATATAAAAAGAAGAAAATCTGGTTCACGCAATAGACACCCTCAATATTTAAAACAATATTGTTTTAAATGTTGTTCCTATAACGGGAGACGTAGTTAGTTAAAGATTACATTAAGGATAGGAAAAGATAAATTTAGGCGTCAGTGTGGTTTGGTTGAGAACAAATGGAACAATGAAGGTTTTTAGTTCGGATAATATTAAGTATGTAATTGTAATATTATGGTTTATAACTATATTTTTATACCTACTGTATAAATAAGACTAATATGATGACAAATAAATAAATACGGAAATGTGGAAGTATATTTAAATAATCAACTGCAGTTACATTTGTGGAATTTATGAGGTGTTCGTAAGCAATGAACATTTAATTTTGTAACTTTGTATTAATATTATTATAGTAATAATTTATTACATATTATTATAAGGTCATTTAAATATTTATACTCTAGCTTTTATAAAAAACAAACTCTAAACTTTTCAATTTAACAAAGTATTTTCTTGACTTTTTTCAATAACCCGTCTATAAAATTCATTTTTAAAACAATTATTTTTATTATACACTCTTAGGTTTTAATAAAATACCAAAAGAACACGATTTAATATTTATGCAAATATTATATTGTTGCTCATTGATTTATGAAATCCAAGAATTAACTAAAATTTTGAGTCAAATTAAATTTAAGCAATCAAGGTTTTCTCAAATACTATCTGCAAAATACAAAATAATAGCCAGTATTCATTCATTTACCCTTTTTAAAAATGAAATCAATGAGTAATGTTCTGATATCTACGACACTTCAATCTACACTTAATTTCCTATGTCTTTCTCAAACAACACTTACATGATATGGTTCCCATTGTGACTGTAATTCATACATGACTCCATTTATCGACAGCACGCCATCACCAAAGCCATCAGCTTCACCGAAAACCCTCAGGTTACTTAATTGTTTCATTTTGCTTCATCTGTATACTTTTAAATTTAAAATAATGGACGATGAGGTAGACGCTTTATACTTCGCATAACAGCTTTGTGATGTTTAATGCTTAAATCGACATTGAATCGATTTCAACACTTAGAAGCTGTAATTCTAAATCTAAATTTACTACGCTATGCTATGGAAATGAATGAAATATATCTTGTATAACTAGATAACTTTGATAAAACATAGCATGTTTCTTTAGAATGACAGCATGAAAACAAATTCATAATTTTCTCTTCCAAGTAAAAAAATATCTTCATAATTATCTACCTCATTCGTCATCGCCTTATAATTTTTATAGCACGCTGGACACCTGTGTTATATTTTAATTGTATCACATTGTATATATTTTAGTGTATTGACACATTGTGAGTTTAAAAGGTCAAAATTTTCAGTACACATCATGATTACACCTATATGATTAGATAACGTATCATTGCCACTTGTATGTTTTGTATTCTGATCTGATTCTCATATTTATTCTTATCAGCATTTAGTACCTCTTCCGATAATAGAAAGAGTATGAAAAATTATACACACGTCTTAATTAGCGTTTTAAGTAAATTTAGATTAAATTCAAATGCATTGAAATCATTAATTGTAAACAAAAATCGAGTTTAAGCATGGACTGATTACTACGATAGTTATCATTAAAAGTCTTTATATATAATAAAATAAAATGAGAATATAGATACTCAATAGTTAGAATCATGTTTTGTAATGCTGTCTAATAGAGACAAAATAGAAATCTACGAGGCTGGCTTAAACAATTAGTCTAATGATTGACAAGTTAATTTAGCAATGAGCCGAACTTATAATTAGCATGTGTGACTTATTTTGCAAACTTTAAGCAAACCAAGCTACGAGTATGTTGACTTATTTTGAAATGATCGAGTAACGAAAATGATATAATGGTAGTTTACATAATGATCAATGATTGACTTTAAATTATAAATAATGTTTTTGGTAGTTAGAATTTTCAATGGAATGGTTGGTAACAATTAGACTTTCGTATCTCGGTCTTGACGAAATAAGTCTTTTAGGCGTGCTGTTTCATATGAAGCATTACTATGGTTTTTGACTATGTCTACTATTGCAGGATCTCGTCGTGGGTCGAGAACAAGCAGTGCACATTCGGCAACGTCCATAAGATCTGCTACTCTGCGGTCTCCTACCGCTCCAGGCCCTACATCGGTCACGGTTGAAATAAGGGCTCCTGATTCATAAACATTGATGCGAACATTTGAAAGACTTACCATAAGGTGAGGAATAAGGTGGCGGATAAGGAATATTGTAAAGTTGTATAGAGGTAGAAGTGTATGCTTACCAATTATGCAGAGTATGGTTTACCAAGCGATATGTACCGAATTTGGAATGGAAATATTCTTGAATGCATTTTGTCCAAATGTTTACAATATTTGTGATAAAATTTACCAATATATTAAGCTTAAAAATGTCGTAAAAAATAAGACTACTTGCTACCTTTTGGCAATAACTGTGCACTATTGTATCTGTCTTATTCAGTCACTAGTAAAGTGCCTCAAATGCATAAAGGTTTATCTGTCATGAAGTCGTATTAAAGCGAACAAATTAAAGTATTATTACACATTATAGATTTAACGCAGTTTATTAAAATATTATCACGTTCACAAATTCAAATATTGTAACACTTACTTTGATAAATAGATTTAGGACACAGAATATTCAACGATATAACTAATATAGAATTATAGAGTGAAATATTTTAGCTTTTTTAGCCTTAGAATGATGGCTTTTTGGCAGTTTTGTAGTTGGATAGTTTAAAAGTCTATTACTAAGATTAAGTAAGTTTAAATGATTGTTTCAAATTAATCTTCGTTTTCTGCTCTAATACCTAAGTACAACCTAGATTTTGTGATTTTCTGCCTTAGAGGTCTTAATAGCTCACAAAAATATAAGCGATAAATAGATCATAAAACTATATTAAGGGGACCACCTCCATTGCTGGAGTGATCTGAATTTTGATTTAGAACGATTAGAAAGGTTTAGAAGAGTCGGTATGGTCTGCTGCTTCGAATAATGTAAGACTTTCAAGTTCTAGCTTTAATTTGTGTGAGGAACGCAGCTTTTCTTGACCATTTCTATTAAGAGAGTTGTGAGTCGAGTAAGTATTCTTCTGTGTTTTCTCGTAGTACCTACCTTATTCTTGTTCTTACTCAATACGTAATGTGTAAAACCGGGGAAGTTTACACATCTTAGATTAGGCTTCGTTGCACCTCAGAAGCTTAGACCAAGTGTATTTGCAATACGCACAAGTACGTGACGTTGAAGCCATCGATTTTCTCGTAAAACAACTTACGATCACTGACTATTGAATGTAGAGTGTGTGAGTTTAAAATATCATTCTCATCAAACAATACGATTCACACAACAATTAAGGGGAAGAATTGGGGTGTGAGCCGTATAAAATACGCGACAACATTTTTGGATAATACAAATAAAAGTGTACTGAAGTAAGCTATTTCGAGAAATCTAAGCTATAGTATCTTCTAACGAAAAAATATGCTCACAACATAAATTATATATTTCGAACACTGTGCTAGTTATATATCTACTGAAAATGCTGTAATTTACTTATATGAACTTTTATTATAACTTATACTTCTGAAAACGATTGTTTTATTTTTGTCCTTTACCTAGACCCTAGATTAAAGTTTCTTTTTACACGGGTTCCATCCGCCGCATCGAATTTTAAACTGATCTTTTGAAGTTTACCCTCGTTTGAAATTGAACGCAGGACCCTTCGAATAGCTACCCGACTTAAACTATGGCGCCATGGGGGTCACTGAGCATCTTTACATGAAAGTTGATTTCATAGTCACTGATTCATTGTCCTTTGCCTAAGTAATTTTTATAAAACCGTTCATTGACTAATCTGTTAATATACTATTATCTAAGTATATTAGTGTTCCGGTTGAGAGCTTAAAAGGGAGTAACTTTTTTATTCAGACTTCTTGTTTCCGTGCTAAAGTTGCTGATATCCATAGGTATGGTTACCTCTTGGAGGCTTATAGGCTCGTTTCTCGGGTGTTAGTTTATAAGTGTACGTAGTTATACCTACGCATACTTACCTATATAAAAGAGAGATACATAACATACATACATAAAAGAACCAATAAATGAAAGATCGAGAAAATTAGAGAATATTGAAGAAAGCTTATTCAAGAAGGGATAAGTCTATTTTATAAGCAAGTAAACCCGCCCTTGCTTCCCATCCAGTAACCAGTGCCTAAGTGGCGATATTTGGAAATTGTTACGCGTGGCTCTATAAACGGTTTTTACCTACTTTTTATTTAACTAAAGCTTATCACAATATTATAATTTAACACAATGCATAATTTTTATAACAGGAAAGTGTCGAATATTTTTAAGAGGTAAAATAAATATTAGTATTCTGAAATTATACTCGTAACAATGTAATGAAAAAAACAACAGACTATCCTCGAAAATATATAACAAATATATATAATTAAAGCGACATCTGTTTGTTTAACTTTATTTTGGTTGCTCATGAATGTCATGATAGAATTTAAGACTCAATAGTTTAACGAAACCGTAATAGATGGCATTGTTTACGACAATTATGTTCGCTTTAAAATTAAATTGTGTTAATCAAAGCATATTTTTATTATTATTTTAGTCCTATAAAGGTTTGAGAAATGTCTAGGACTGGATCAGTCTAAGTATTTTTTTCTAAGGTCGACTGTAAAGTTTAATTTTTAAGGTTTTATTTTTTTCTTTTATGTGTATAGAACTTTTAACGGGGTAAACCGAATTTATAATTATTCTTTTTTATTCGAAAGCTGGTTCTTCACGTCTAGGTCAAATTAACAGGAGTAATTTGAGAGACATCCGACAAGTAGTTCTTGAGTTATCTCAACTTATAGATTTTATGTCGGTAATTTTAGCCAGCAAAAGAGCAAACGAATAACCTGATAATAGGAGGTCATCATCGCCCATGGAAATCAGGAATCACCTTCACCAACGCGTCTTCGACCAAGAATAAGGCAAGAGGACAGAAATAAATTACTGACTCTAAAGTTCATGTCGATAACTTAATTAACCTCATAGAGATCACAAGTATCATCAAAACCTTACCACAGAAGGTATAATATTTTGTCTTACGTAGAATATGGAACGCTGTAAGGCATTGTTCCTTGTTCTCGCAATGTTTGAACGCTGTTTACCTCTCAGCTGTATCATGTTTGAACTGAAACTTCAGCCTTAATGCACACCGTGCGACTTACGGCTTCCAAGCGTTCAACAAAGCAGAGTTGGTAAATATTCACCAATTCACCAAATTGGGTACGCTTATGCTAGGATTATTTTGCGTTTTGTATTTAAATCATAGTGGTGTTTGTGTTATTTTTGATAATAATGACTAATTATGATGTTTTGTTAATCTTTTCAGAATCTCTCGATAAGTTTGTAGAGAAAATTATACCTAATAAGGTACCTACTCAAATATTATGTTGCCACTTTTTGATGTTCAGGTACTAGACAACTGGCTTGACGATTCTGGAAGGATACAGAATTAAACCGACTGCATCACCAATAACTTGGCTTCAACCTAACGGCCTAACATGGGCCTCTTCTCACAACTGAGGAGGCCTGGAGCATACTCCGCCATGATGGTCTAGAGTGTATTGGCCTAGTGGAATTGGTCGGAAGCTTTTACGCCGCACGAAGATCTCCTATATGGCTTATGAGTTATGAAATGTCTTATGACTTATAATAGGTAGGTAACAACCGCATCAACTCCTTAAAATGCCATCATGAGCTCGTTTTTATGGTCTTTTCTCATTATTGAAGGTGCCTAGAGCATACTCCACCACGCTGCTCCAGTGTGGATTGGTAGAGGTTTTAGTCACTATTGTTCAACTATCCATCTACCGATCGCGCCCGCTATTGCTTAACTTAGTCGATTACTTACGATCATCGCAAGTCGCCTGGTCGCGAGCGATCCAATAACTTAACTTACGTAAATTTATTAGTTTAACCTACAAAAACCACAGTTATTAGTATAAATTGGCTCCAAGCTGCATAGGACGCATTATAAGTTTTGTTAATTATAAGTTTTGTGCCACGGTTGTGTGACGAGAGAAGCATGAAGTGGAACTAATTAAAGTAATTTACTATAGGCGAGCTGCTTGACATATTCCCGCGTGTTTTGGTACTCAGTGACGTAGAGTATGTAAGGCATTCTGGGACAATTTTCACGCAACGTTCAGTCAGACTATTGCATTTACTAGTATGGGACCCTAGTACCTACTAGGTAGATCCTAGTAGATTGGTATTATTTACATTGAAATATATTACGTGCCATAATTACTTATACTTTATGTAAAAAAAAAATACCGCCTTACGGTAAAAGTTGACGGATTGATGGAAAAATAACGAAAAAATTAAGCTGTTTTCTTTGAGAAAGTGGCATAGACTATTCTTAAATTTGATCGAGCGCCATTTAAAATTTAACCTCTGTTAGTAAATATTTAATTCTAAACGTGTAACTTCGCAAAACATTTCTCTGTGTATCTGTATATTCTAACACAGGGTTTTACTGCCAAGGGTTTAGAGTAAAAACCTGTATAATATTGTATAATAGCGGGAAAACACGATAGTATTGGTACCGACCGAGCAAATAAGCTCAATGTTCACTAAAGCGGCTTACACTGTGACGCTAAACATTTCTTGGGTCGGTGAATTTCTGAGTTCGTAAATATTTACAAACTGGCAAATGATTTTTGCCTTATGTACAATGTAAAACACTACTTCGTTGTCCATTTTTGGAAGCTTTGTAGTTATCCTGGGTAGTGCTATGAGATGCTTCAACTGTGGCTTGCTCTCGACGTGTGATTAGTGAGACTTTTTCTGTCTATGCCGGCAAGACATCGATGATGACTTCGTATTACTGACTTCCATAGGCGATGATTTACCATTGGGTGTTATTTGGTTTCTTTTTAGCTGTAACCATTAAAAAGAGAATAAATATTTAAAATCAACTGTATTTTCCTTGTCATTGTTCATTTCAAAATAATAATATGAATTTCATGTTAGGTAGTAAGGAACCAGTCTCGCAATTTGTTGTTTACTTAACCGAGTTTTAATTTTACTTTTGTGTTGTTGTTAATGCTCGTAGACAGCGTGATCACTGCTAAGTTGACCATCCATTTATTAATTAATTTATAAAAAACCCAAGCCAGAAATATGTATAATTAATTACAAGTCAAAGTCAAAGTAAAATATCAAACAAGTCGAATACCCTACCTGCAAACTAAGCAGCTTATGGCGAGTTGCATTGGTCCACTTTGTTCCTAGTTTCCCGTGAGGAATTCACTAAGTCGACGTAACGAATTCGGACGAATCGAACTTTGCATTTCATTTGAATGTACTTAAAGTTTCAGGAATACTTACCGAATATTTAGTATTAAATTATAAAACAAAATCGTGGGTATTTTCGTTCCTATAGAATCATATAGGACAACCTGTAGATTTAGTTTTCACCTATCTATACATATAATAAAAAGGCGTCCTGTTTTCTGTCTGTCTGTCTGGACGCGATAAACTCGAAAACTACGAAACTGATTTTTGTACGGTTTTCATCAATAGAAAGATTGAATCTTTAGGCAGGTTTAGGTACCTATATAATTCATTATACCTACTTTTATGTAAATTAGTAGAAATTCGGCGATATATATGTGGAAGAGGTTTTGCCAACTGGGAGCTCTCTACGCGAACGCGACGTAAAATAGCACAAATATGGTTGAGTAATGTACCAGCGAAATCAAGATCTATAAAAATGCTAAAAAAAATCCGCGATAGGATGTCTCTATCTCTTACGGTTGACTTACAATAACCACTTTTATGTTCTGCGGTCGGCATATTTAACAATATGTTGCAGAACGACGTCTGCCGGGTCAGCTAGTTCTCAGATAATCGCTAAACTCTGTACGAAGCTTTCAGGTGCCAGATGCTTAGAATATATCCAGCGGACTACACGTTAAGTCTATTTGACCCGCAATAGATAGCTAATCAACGACCAGAAGAAACAGTTAAGTTTTACCAAATAATGCTATAAAATAACATAATAATGAGTGTTCCTACCATTATGGAGTGGAGCTACGAGTATGTTGAGTAATGCGACCGGTAGTTTAACGTGAAAACGTGAATTTGTGTTTATTTTCGTACTATATATTTGCAACAATTGTTTGTTAAAGGTTTGAAAAATGAAGAAGAATAACTTCCTTATTCACTAAACAATCACTTACTATAACTATTATGGATGAGAGAAATGGTTAGGTACCTACTTAGATGACAATTTGATCGTTTAATTTATAGTATAATCACAAAGTTCATTAAAACATTAGTAAACTTCAGTCATTGAGTAAAATCTTTGACATTTCCTTTGAACCATAATTTATACCTACACACAAACTAATTTCATTACAGTCGAGTCGCACGACACTAATATATTCACTTAGCTATACAGTCATGTTGTACCGCACATTTTGCCTGCTGACCAAAACCTTCCTTTTATCAAATTAAATGGCCTAATTTGATGAAACAAAACCGGCAACGTACATTTGCCAAATTGAATTTTTCCTTGGCAAATAGAAACGAGGTTATCAAGAAGTTCTACGCATTTCCTAAATCTATTTTTTGTATTACGACACGTATTAGACTTTGATTAATTGGTTCCATCAGAATATCCTACTAATATTATAAATGCGAAAGTTTGTAAGGATGTATGTGTGTGTGTGTGTTTGTTGCTCTTTCACGCAAAAACTACTGAACGGATTTTCATGAAACTTTGCAGTAATATAGCTTAGACATTGGAATAACATAATTTGTTAAAATTTAAAGAGATTTTTGAAGGGACTGGTTTCCCGAAGCGAAGCGAGGGCGGATTTACTAGTAATAACATAATTTGTAGAAATAAATAAAAGTGTGATCATGTCTTTCAACTTTTTACAAAAAAGATACGACTTCAACATTGAAAATTAGAGATAACTCAAAAAATACTCGTCAGATGTCGCTCTTTTTGAGACCAGACGAAAAATACTAGGTAGCATTCGCATTTAAATGAAATAAGTAATTACCAAAATCGGTTCACTCAGTAAAAAATTATAAAGTAACACACAAAAAACGGTCGAATTGATAGCTTCTTTATTTTTATGAAGTCTGCTAAGAAAAGTAGAGTCAGTGCCTCTATTATGAGTTTTTAATACTATAGTATAATACTATACACGCTAGCGACTATCGTTTAGAATTTGTATGAGAATCCGTACAGCGCCTCTAGCGGTTACGATACTGAACTACAATTCTCATACAAATTCTAAACGTCAACTGCAATAGTAACGTCCTTTACGTTTACTACAACAACTCATAATAGAGGCACAGATTATCTTTGATTTTGTTATTTTTTTACGTTTGATTTTCCTACAATCTTCAAATAATCAAATCAGTGTTCTCAACCGGCAAGGAGCCATCTACCTTTATAACAAATATTGTCAGATACGTAATAACTTAACCCCCAATCACTATCCACACGTACCCTTGCCATATACCATCTGGAATTGAAGATTTATAAGTATTTATCCCAGTTCGGATATCGAGTCCTCCCACGGTCTCGGGTGCGGATATATAAATCCAGGGCCCCCGACCATAGATAACCCGTTTCAGATCATAAATTTCACGTAAATAATCTTTGTTATTAGTACACCGGCGGAGTAAATTGAACTATATTGATTTCTGTTTTGATTACGTTGCTGACGGTACTATGTCAT
Organism: Hesperia comma; assembly: GCA_905404135.1. Classification (NCBI taxonomy): domain Eukaryota; kingdom Metazoa; phylum Arthropoda; class Insecta; order Lepidoptera; family Hesperiidae; genus Hesperia; species Hesperia comma. The sequence continues at coordinate 2,535,914 of FR990021.1, read as the reverse complement.
TGTTTCGTGACCCTGAGTTAAATAATGATGATGAGTACCTAATAGTTTAATGAGTAGCTCTCATACTCAAATTCATCAAATTACTGGGGGTGAGAATAGTATTAGAGATTATTATAGAGAGATTATTTATCTGGTGTCATAAGAGTTATGTTATTCTCAGTTTTCTGACGATAACCATTTACGAATTATGGAGAAAGTTGGCTTGCAAAAGAAGTAAAAGAAGTGTGTGCGTGTTTTTTAAATTTTGTTTGATGCTAATGCCTTGCGGCTAATCTCTCAATTTTTTTCGTATTTATACCTTATAAATAAAAAAGGCAAAAAATCTTTTAGCTGGGAATTTCCAAAAATCCTGTCTCAGTGCTCCCCTAAACTGCCCAAGGAACATGCATGTTCAGCTTACGTACAGTAGTTCTGGCTATACGTTGTCTTCTAGTCAGACACTCTGTAACGGAAACGTTTTATATTACATTAAATGTGATTAACATTTTTACCGACACACAGAAAAAAAACACAGACCAGGTAACGCCCGTAATATGTGATTTGACCACAATTATTGTATCTCAGCTGAACCTGGGTTGACATAGCCGCTGTATCAAACGTTTCACCAACACAGAGTTGCGACGCGAAGAAGATGCAGTTTAATTGGATGCAAACAAATTAATTTCTCGAAGCACCTGCGACCAACCGGCACAACTTTATACGGAATTGATTGCTCTTGTTGAGACAGTTGCAGTGGCTTCGAAGATGGATTAAGATATGATTTTGAAATGGTTAAGTTAAAAGTAGATGTGAAATAACAGAAAATAATTATTATTCTCCATAATCCAAACTCCGACTGATAATTGACTAAATAAGTCAATATTAATAAAATACAGAAAACTCCCATTTTTTATTACCCCCCTTTTTATTACCTACTTATTGTGATAGCGGCCACATTATTACGTAAGTATAATGTTAAATTTCTGTAAAACCATAGATGTCTTCACACTCGTTAGTGCTAATTCTGAACAGCCAAACTAAAGCGACAAACACCTACTAACTTCACAATAATTGCTGTTTAACAAACAAAATTCGACATTGCAACCATCACATCACCAAAACTAGCGAATAACAAAAAGTTTTTGGGATGTATTTTGTTCGAATCTACCATTCATTTCAACAACAATGGTGTTGCAAGCGATAATGACTCTAAATCTATGGGAACAGAGTTGAAAATAGCTTTTTCTGCTGAGCTAATTCAGGGAGAGAATTCCAATGGAAAAGTTAACAAAGGACTCCAGAGCCGAAGTTTACAACTGGGCGCATTATTAGCGCCGGCGAATAACCGCTGCACGGGACACAACCGAACAGGTGCGTTGTAAAAAACCCTGAAACTTTTCACAAAGCTGCTTTAATTACCGCTGTCGAGATCAAAGCGAGACTAAGACTAACGACGTTTCTACAGATTACAGTCGATGACATAAAGGTAGTCGTAGTGTTTACATCATAGGTGTAACCAGGTAGGGGAAGGAGACAGCCACAGCTTCCTCCGATTCCAGATAAAGTAGTACCCACGACTGAAACGTAGGTTAGATAATATCCTTTCAAAATTTGACTCAAAAATTCTATCGTCCCTACTCCTCTCTGTATAAGGAACTGGGTACACCCATGGGTATAACCCGTATAACCACGGGTATAACGCCTATTCTTAAAACTCTTGAAATTAAGTGAGGGGATCCATCTATTCAGTTCAATTCAATTTTTTTAAGGGCTAGTCATTTTCATCATCATTAATAGTGTATAGTTATAATTTTATATAGACGTGACTTTACAGCTTCATTTTAAGTGTATTTCAGCGAGTAAAATATAACAAACATATATTATCACATGACGTGGTAATGTGAAACTTGATGTTGAAATGTTATTGTTTGGCCAAACCAACGCGATGTATACGTGGAATGCGGAAACGCTGCATTTAATAACAACCAAAATTGTTCAATGTATTTCAAAGCGCAGAAGCTTAATTTGCACAACTTATATTTAGTAGTCCATCGCTTAAAATCAGTAGGAGCAATTAAGAAAGGTTATATTCACCGATAAAATTGATTTGAAATTGAAGTTTCTCTCTGTCATTACAAAATAATCGACTTTATAATTCATTTTTGTGATGTGATCCCATATTTGAACTACGTCCGAGAACTAATTTTTGAGTTATCTCTAATAAAAATGAACTAACTGCCTAATCTATTAATATTGTAACGCACTCTGGTAATTACATTAATTAGACTAAGCGTCTTACGGCTCATTCACACGAGGACGAATCGTCTTTTTTCACGAATCGTCTTTTTTCACGATTCGTTATTTTTTTTGACGGCGGCAATGCTTTTTAAATACTCATGTTCACACGCTTGACGAATCGTGAAAATAGACGAATACGGATACGTCTTTTAGAAATCACGAATCGTGAATGTTTTATGATTATGACGGATCCGCGCACAGTTTAGTATGCGTTTGTGTGTGAACTTCAATGCGGATATTTTGACGAATCGTGAAAAAACACGATTCCGTATTCAATGTGAACGTCCATCCGTCAAGACGTATCGTGTTTTTTGACGAATCGTCAAAGACGTATGCCGTGGGAATGAGCCCTTTGTCCCGATGTGAGTCTTGTTTTATGTCGGTGACAGTTGTCATGGGGGGCAACGGAAGGTTGATGCTGTATAACTAGATATTTAAATATAAACTGGATGTATTAAAATATTATGCAAGATTATTTCAGGATAAGCTGTTCGCTCCAGGCCCAAATCTGAGTTTCTCCTTTCAGATACGCCTGTGACAGAATACCTAAATCATGACAGAATACCTAAACGCTAATGTTTGGAAATCGCTTTACTTAGTCTATATAGTCGTTTGGTCAACTCAGAACCATTTTGTCCCTCGTATTTCAGATTTAAAATCACCCCGACACTCGCTCTGGAAACAGCTGAATAAAACGAGAACAAAAGTACTTGTACTTTGACACCTTATTTACATAATTTCCTCTCTAAAATAAACAGTTAAACTCCGTAGACGTTTATATTACCCCTAACTTTTTAAATGTTGTACTGGAATTTTCTAGTAATAATCAGAGAATAATTAATTAGATCTGACATAAAATAGAACAGTTATGCTAATTCACATTACATTAAACATAACCATAATTTTTTTCGTTTTTAATTATCATACATTTAAGCAAGTATGTAGGATATGTTACAAGCTTTGTATGTTTTTTACTATTCTAGTAAACAAAGTTCTACGTAAGTGACACCATTAAAATATTTCATTAAAATTTATTTTTTTATAATTATTCTTGAAATTAAATTTCAGCTTGTACTTTGTGAACCAAGAAAACCACACGTAATGGGTAAGCGGCATCAGGAAAAGAAATTCCTAGGTGCAGGTCAAAAGGTTGTGAACAATGCTTAAAACCTCGGTAACACTTCTGCAGAGCAATGTTTCAAACATGGCCTTACGGCTGCTGGTTTTCGCAATGCTGTCACTATATTGGACATACGTGAACCTGTAAAAACTTAATATGTTACACTGAGTAAATATAAAGGAATAAAGTACAACATTTTAAAAAGTTTTGTGGCTTTAATTTTTGGAATTACTAAAGTATCTACTCAAGTTTGTGGTCATCTTAGACATCATCGACGTCATCGCTACTTAACACCAATCAAGAATTAAAGGTTAAAAATAAGCCATGATTTTTTTAAATATTGTTGCACGCACAAGGTAAAAAAGATTATCGCTGAAATGAAATTTTACTTAAGTACATAATATAATATTCATTCCGAAGATCAGAGATTAAAGTTTATCCTCTCCTTCTATCCTTATACTGCTCTCGGACATAATTTAATCTGTTTCAATTAATAAAAATGTTTATCAAATACTTCATAGCTAAAATTTATTAAAAATATTTTTAAAGCTATGAAAAAATACTTCCAAAGCATACCTCATCTATTTATTAAACTCATTTATTCAAAAAACTTATTAGTGGTTTGGCTTTCAAACATAAAAATAAACAATTGATAAACTTGTGTCACATGAAAATATTACAAAACAGTTCAAATGAGGCATAAATTATAGCGCATTTTGTTATTCATTTTATTATCAGATAGACCTTCCAAGGCGGGTTTCAAATAAATGGCTTTATTATCCCAAAAGCTACCAACAAATGGGCGAAACAACAAACTGTACAAAAACTGGTAATAAAAAATTAAAGCACGGTGAAACTCTTGCTATTAATAAAAACAAAGCTCATTAGTACCTAATGCGTTGTCATTAATACTAAAGCCCTGGCAGAGTTTGAATGCGCTAACACTAAAGTCCCTTGGAGACCATTTGTTACACCCCTTTTCTACATTAAGGGAGCATGCTATTTGCTATATTTAAAACGCGATTGGTCAAAACTATAACAGTAAAATCATATAAAAAAGTCATAAAAATAATAAGGATACTTCCTGCTTTGGTTTACCATCAAGATTTGAAATGAATTGTCAGCATCAGTCCGCCCGATTATAATGTGGGTCATGGGTGCCATTAACCGTTGAGAAGTTACCATGCCTGGAGCCAATTCTAGGCATGCTATGAAAAACATGGCCAATGTTTGTCATAACAATACTTTGTCATCGGCTCTTGATCTCTGCGCAAATTTTTAAGTGAATCAGACTTCTTGAAATTAGTGAAAAAAGGCTGAAAATTCCCGCTACTTACGTACATACATACGCACACATCTGGCTAATTAAAGGATGATAAAAAGAAAACTGCAATATTAAGGATAATATATAAAAGTAGTTGCTAGTTTCTCGCTGCCACAGGACTAAGGACGTAAATACCACTTCCAAAGACAAAGAGTAAAAAAACACTCAAGTAGCTCGAAATGGCCCTGCAAAGGCCACGGGAATAACACAGGCATGGTTCGTCCTCCCTATGAATATATATTTGTAACTGAGTTAGTTCAAATAAGGCCTGACATGAGTTATAGTAAAACTTTAGGGATTCTATTTGTATTGCTGAACCTTAATATTTTTATGCAAAAATAGTCCCGTAACTATGTGTATGTTACAGTTAAAACCCGTTCTTAGTTAAAACTAGTTTTTACTAGTCAAAACGCGTTTCAACTGACTGCGTTAGTTAAAACTAGAATTAACTGCTGCTCAAAATAAATATTAGTTAAACCTAGTTCTAACTAGGGAAAACGCGTTCTGACTGGTCTGTTAATTCGTCTTGACGAGCGCTTTGGTGCTATATGGTAACCAGGGTCTAATGATGGATCTTAACTGAACTTAACTAAGAACGGGTTTTAACTGTAACATATGTATAAATAACAGTTTATTCTTATGCATTTTTCCCAAATATAATCACGATATTTAAGATTTCATCTGGAGGCCCGTAAAAAACGCTCCCACTATTTTTCTCGAAAGGCACTCGTGGAAACATTACCGGGCATCCAAAAGTAATCTTAATCTGTACTTATGATTACATTTATTTTTATCTGCATAAGTCTAACATAAAATGCTTGGATAGTTCGAGCGACTTCGGAGCCGATAACTGGAAACGATCGCTACTGTGTGTATAAGATTTTGTGTTGTACAAAAGAATTGTTTTTTTATTCTTAGAGCTTCTATTCTTAGAAACGCGAGCGAATTCTTTATACTTACTTATTTCATTTATGTAAATAATTTTTATTTACCTACTTATTTACTTCGAACTAACGGTGAAGGAAAACATCGTGAGGAAACCTGCATGCCGGAGAGTTCGCAAAACTCAAAGGTGTATGAAGTCTACCAATCCGCACTTGGCCAGCGTGGTGGACCATGCCTTAATGTTTTCATTCTGAGAAGAGACCCGTGCCCAGCAGTGAGACAGTCATGGGTTACGATGACGATACAGATTTTTAATTTACTAGGAATATACTTAAAAGGAATATAATTTATGAAAAACAATATCAAAATAAAGATTTTAACTAACCTGACTTTATAAATCATCTGTAAAGTTACAAAAGAAAATTTCCCTAATCATTTATAGAATGATAAATTTTAGAAATTGTTAAACTGTATAATTTTTCACACCACAAGCGTCTTATAGAAATTTTAAGTCCATTAATATACATTTCCCCAACAAACAAAGTTTAAAACCTCATCCGGTGTTCCATAATTCAATTTCCCGTGTTTGGGGGGTGATTATATACTAACAAGCTCAAACATCTGTCTGTCTGTATTAAATTCGGGGAATGAATTACGCTAATATGCCTTTCTACGTAACTTGTTTCACTGTTACTAAATTGACGATGAACGATGGAATAGAAATGGACGTGAAACTTTGATTGAAATGAAAGAAGAGATTGAAGTTGGTTTTATAACAAGAAACCTTATGATATAGAAGTCCATTCGGCAGATGTTGTTTTGAAATATCAAGCATATAATTATCGCATTAATGCGAGTAAGAATATGACAAAGGCTGCCATATTAGATGTAACTTAAAATTAATGAAGCTAATATAAAGCGTGTAAAAAGTAGAATGTGCTAAGACTGATAATGGATTCTAAATGGAGAGTTAATCCCCTAAGTATTAAAAAGTAATATTTAAAAGTAAGGGAGTAATTGAACGGTGTCGGTAGCATTAATATGACAAAACGGTTGTTCATTGAAGTTGATTGCTTTATTTGTTGAAAAATCATAAGTATCAGCATTTCCTTTATAAATATGTCAACTTTTAGAAGCTTATAATCCTTCACTTCGCTTGTCATATTTAGTAAGACGTGTCACTTAAACCTATGTCTGGTCCAAAATCATAATTACATTTGCACATGCACGGGTAGGCGGTCCAATTAGGGCATTCTCTTTTTCATTTTCAGCAGTAAATATTAAATTTCCTGTAACTTTGTCCACGGCTTGAATTATACTAAAGGATATTGTAATACGTTCTATAATTAATGTATGTAAATTGTTTAAGTAGACGCGAACGTGTGTTTTGAAAGGGGCACGAACGATGAATAAATAAAGGCTTTAGCACTCATAATTTTGCATTATGATTGTTTATAGCGAGGTCTGTTTACACAATACTTTTGGTTTTTGGCGATTATCGTCAACTGGGATCAAAGATGTAGAAGAGTACGCTATGTATAGAAGTCGCCTATCGCACTTACCTACACAAGAAAGGAATAACAAAGAATAACTATCGGAAATGACAAGAAGAAAAGAGACCGAATGATAATTGTCGTAAAATTAAAAGCGAAGTTATTTGAAGAGAAATTGCAAAATCAAAATTAACAGAGACAAATGAATAAAAGAGAAACAGAACAAGAAAACTACCTACGCTATAGAGGCACGAAAGTCATAAATTATAAAACATAGAGCATAACCTAAAAATAATAATTTGTGCAACATATGTAGACAATCGCACCCTCTAGTGCTATCTCATCTTCACTTCACGCTTCACATCACATCACTTCATGAAAAGGTTGCTACCGTGTAGAGGTTGATAGTGACAAGAAGAAGTACCGCGTTTTGTAAGTGTTCAAAGCTATTTGTCAGAAACGGCATGTTCAACATATTTTAGGATTTTGAAACGAAAGGTTAATTAATTTTAATTACGATTATCTGCTTGGTTATACACTGATAGTTTTCCTGGTTTTGTTTTCATCTATATAACTTATTCTTTCTCTTATGGACTATGGCAGTTCGTGCCGCAGTATTGTAGATTAATTGGAAACATTTTTAGATAGATAGAATAATTATCCATCTTCATTCACAATTTAATAAAATTATGAAATTAACTTCCGTATTCGTAACTCCGTTATCATTTTCCTATGCTTTATCTCTTTCACCTCGTTATTCTATTATTTACCTCGTACTTTAATTGTTCCATCGTTCCAAAGCTGCAACACCGACGCACCAACTTTCCTTGTTAGCGTAAATTTTGTCGCAGTTCACTTTTTCAATCTGTTTCGCAGTAGTTTACTGAACTCACCTAACTACTAATAGAAACAGAAATATGTTATGTTATAGAGAAGCGTAGTTTCTGTACTTTCTGTAACTGAATACTGTTGTGAGTTTAAAATGTATTCGGCTTTTTAGGCAAGGCTACTAAGCTCCACTCGCTTTAGATATAGTACTGAAGTAAAGTCTGTATGTTTGTACGCAAACTACTGAATGACATTTTGTGGATTGTACAGTTGTATGTCTGGAGGCCGAATTTAAAAATGGCGCAACTTACAGCTTAAAACACCTCTTATAACTGAGATATTACTATTTTAAATTTTAAAAATGAGTTTTCTTTATATTCTTCCTATTGTGGCTTCGACCCATATGCTCACAACATGACAGACTTCTCCTCATAACTGATTACCTAACTACTTTAAACTCCTCCACGCTGCTCCAGTGCGGATTGGTGGGGTCGTGTATAAAGATTGTTATGCCCACTGTTCTAATTTTAACCGACAAAAAAAGTGGAGGCTCTTAATTGGACTGAAGTTTTTTGAAGTAAATAAATAAATAAATAATAAATAAACGCTAACACACTCATACCCCCGCAGTAGGTTACTAGGTACCTGTGTCGCGGGTGGCATGGACTACACATATAACACATTACAATTGTAATGGGTGTAATTACACCCATGACCCGAGTACAAATATTTATCTGTCACATAAATATCTGTCCCGGCCGGGAATCGAACCCGGGACCCTTCGCGTCGCAGGCAGGGTCGCTACCAACTAGGCTATAGGGCCGTCGGTCGGTCGGTCGGTGAGTGGTATGAAAAAGGAAAAGAAGTAATTTTGTACGAAGGTAGGTTCTACTTATTTCTAAAGGAAATGTTTTTCAGCAGACCTAGGAATGGAAAAGTGAATGAAGAATGGAGTTAAGCGTGCGTTTACGAAAATAATCGAGACTATCGCCCTTTTATACCCTCGGAAGCACGAAATCACTAAAGAAATGCTTAAGACATTGGTCACTAATCCATCTATTGACCGTGACCATCCGTTGATACGTCAATTGACCATCATTTGTTATTCACTGAGTCAATCACTTAGGGCCACAAGCAACACTATTTATCTTACAATTCCACCGTAATTAATTTGCACACTGCGCATTCATAATGTGTTTACAAGTTAATTCGGAATACTATCGACCGTTATTACTTGTAATTGCAATATTATGATGGTATTAGACCTTACTCTGTAATCATTAGGTAAACGCCCGTTAGTATTAATTAAACTATAAGCGCAAATTGAATAATTGAATGGCTATTATTGCGGTCATGCAAAGTGCACATTGATTACCTATATGGTTTATTTATAAAGCCGATGGTAATTTCTATGCACTAAGGTTATAAAGCTTTTACATAACTTACCTACTCTTTAAATCTCAATAGAATTTGTTTGTGATGCTAATCTCACAAACAGTTTAACAGATTTGTATGTGGTTTTCACGAATACACTGAGGTTACCTTAATAATATCATTTTAATAATAACACTTTTTCAAGTGGTTCGTAAAGAATCACGCCCAAGAATGTGGCTTAGGGAATGGTTTCACGAAGCGAAGCTAGGGTAGGTTAAATACATAGAAGATATGATGATGATGATGTCGTCCGCGTCGTATCCGACGATGGCGACTCTGGATTATCTCCTGGCGTGCGCTCGGATGTGGCTGGCGAACCCAAACTTGGTCTTGAAAACCCGGTCGCATGCAGCACAGTAGAGTTGACCCGCGCTATTTACTGTGTAGTTGTAGGAAGGTTTAGGTCGAGTCTTGCGTATTTGACGCTTAACATCCAGCGCTGATAGGCGCGAACGTTCAAAATTGGAGACACCTTGATTGATGTTAGAGCGCCACTGCGACCTCTTCAGAGCAACCTTTTCCCACATGTCTATCGACATACTACACGCATTTAGATTTCGTTTGAACACGTCCTTGTAACGAAGATACTGCCCGCCGGGTTTGCGCTTCCCACTCGACAGTACTGAGTAGAAGACGTTCTTCGGTAGTCTGCAGTCATCCATTCTTTGGACGTGGCTGCACCAACGCAATTGGCCCTTCATTATAAGTGCTTCCATGCCGTGTGTTTTTGCTCGGCGGAGCACATCAGCATTGGTGATATGGTCCTGCCATTTTATTTTTAAGATGGAACGTAGACATTTCATGTGAAAGGAGTCTAATTTCTTTAAATCAGTTTTATATATGCACCAGGTCTCAGAGGCGTATAATAAATTTGGCAGGACAATAGCCCGATACACTGCCAGCTTCGTCGATAACTTTATATCGTGAGATTTCCAAACACGGTCTTTTAGTCTTCCGAACGCGGCAGCAGCTCGTGCTATTCGAGCAGGAATTTCAGATGAGAGCCGGTTATCGCTCCTTATTTGACAACCCAGGTAGCGAAAGTTGCTAACTTCTTCCAAAGTTTTATCAGCTAAAGTTAGCGAAGTTACATCAGCCTCACAACCTCGAGGGGGCTGTTTTAGCAGCTGCGTCTTAGCAACGTTGATTACCAGGCCAAATCTACGACACGAGTCGTGTAGGGCATCCAGATAATTCTGCAAGGCTTCCATGCTATCCGCCATTAGGCACACGTCATCAGCATACAGCACATCCATTATGTGAAGATGAGAAGTTCGGGACTTTGCTCTGAACCGTGAAAACCGTGATAGAAGATATAAAATGCACATAAATCCAAAAAGTCAGAAGTACATACATACCCTGGGATTCGACCCACATCCACCGAGTAGGAAGACAAGTCCTTAACTATTATAGTAAACCCAACTTAAGATTGAAACGAAAGAGGCGCTGTCGGACGCAATTGACATTCATTTGACCAATCATTGCACACTAGTAACTGACAGATGAATGACCACAACGTTCTTATGAATGACTTTTCGTTAGTTCCAATTTTTGCCATTTCAGAGATAAGTTGGGCGCACTGTACCTATGCTATCACTGTTTCGACACTAACTGAACGGAATGCTTCAAGGATCCTTCAATGCATGAAAAAGTTCAAGAATTTATTGCCAATAGAGGTTAGGTTCAAATTCAACTATCGAATGCTCCCGCTGTTGCTTAATTTGATCACCAAGCCACCGGGCTATAAGTGATTGTACCTACTATTCCGTCGTCTTTATTCCGAAAGCGACGACTCAGCGAAAATAATAGAGCAGTAAAAATGTCGAACGTGATAAGGAGAATAATACGACATGCGTATAGAACATCTGGTATTCAAGTACCGACATCTATGTTGAAAGAAATTACAAAAGTGTCAATTCAGTGCTTACTGAAAGCTATGCGCACACTGAAAATTGTTTTGTTTACACGTAAAGAAAAATATTTTAGATATAAGTAATTACCCTACGTACAGTACCCGGCAAGAAATAATGCACATCGGTATTCGGAAAGAGATAATCGGTTAGTTTCGGCTTTGTAGAGCGTTGTCCTTACTACACAGTCCTTACGGTTGACTTGTCACTTTTCTTTCGAATTCGGTAGAAGACGGTTGCGTTCCCTCATAAATAAGTATAAAAAGTTGTTAAAATAATAATAATAATAACGCTTCACACTCAAAGACCCACACTAGGATTCCCTGTGTCGTGGGTGCCTTGGACAACACACAAGACAAGGACACACACCCAGACCGAGAACGGAAATTTAAACTCATCATTCAAATTGCCGCCTCGCTGGGAATCGAACCCAGGACCCTCGGAACAGCGATCGGCGTGTTAACCATTGCGCCATTCGGGTCGTCAAATCTCCAATGGAATATCAATATTATTATTATAAAAGTACTTGATAGGGTGCTATATCAGCTCTTAATAGATATTGCAATATCAGTGCAATGTGCGAGAGAGACAACGGTCTACAAAGCCGTAACTAACCGATTATCTCTTTCTGAATACCGATGTGCATTATTTCTTGCCGAGTACTGTTGTGTTGAACAAAAACCCTTAAAATTCGAATTAATGAGATTGTTGGAAATAACTTTTAACTGAAGTTTTACATTTTTCTTCGGAATAAAAGGCCAAATATTTTGTAACTCTCTGATTTATTACTTTCTGAGTCATATTTTATTTATTGAGTTAGAATTTAAGTTCACAATTTCAAGTTAAGAATCGCCTATAAAAATTAGCTTGCATAGATCCAAGCGAATTGGTGGGTCAGTAGGTGAATCATGACTGGTTGATTGCTAGGGTTATAATTTCTTCAGCGCTTTTGAGCTTCGGGGGGCACTTAGAGTAAACGGTTCCAATTTTTATTATTAACTAGCAACCTGCAATAACATATATAGGTCTACGGGCGGTCTAAAAATTTTCTACTCTTGGGTTGACCACTAACCTCTCTAGCGTGGTAGAGTCTAAGCTTCCGCAAATTATGAGGAAACACCCACGCAACGAAGGCAGCATTAATAGGTTGAAAATAATTTTAAGTTGTGATTGTGAGCTTATAAATCATAGCTGACATTAAGCATTTTAAATGGAAACGGGTATCTACGATTTTGAATTGTTTACCATCTCGCTGGGACCTTTGTAACTAGGTCTACATATCGGTAAAACAATTCAAAACCTTGGATACTCGTTTGCATTTGAAAGTTTAAATTTTTTATTAGAAAAAATATACAGTTTTATTGTAATGGTGATGTTGTAGTGAACGGTTATCCTTAACCGCTTTGTTGACGAACGAACTTCGAAGATGGATCGACAGCTCCGACAGATGGCGGTGACGCTTCCAACCATGAATTATTACTTTATGTGATATGTTGTATTATGTTGAAAGCTGAATTAATGACAGCCAATATGAAAGTCCTTGTGAAACTCGTGAGGTTTGGCAAAGAAAACGTTTCTATGCTTTAGTAAATTCAGACGAAGGAAAAATTTGATATTTGAGAGGTGGCTATGAAAAAAATTAAGAACTAAATTAAATATTGTCGTACAAGGATCTTTTGGCGCGTGACTGACATGAGGGTGACAGAGACAGCGCCTTACAGGGAAGGCAAACTCTAAGGCACTTTCTCTGTCACCCACACGTCATCCAGGCACCAAAAGATTCTTGTACTACTGTATGTATATTAGACGATTATGATTCTTTCAATAGTTTGTCAAATTATAATTTGGTATTTTGTCGACATTACATAGTAAAGTATTCTTTTTCGCGATAATAATATAAATTTTGATTATAATCCCTCAAGCGTGCCTCCACGTGCGGTGTATGCCTTGCATGCCCACTTGTGGCGGGCCTGGTAGGTACATCCAGACAAATACCAATAAAGGACGCATGTAACCAAAACAATGACAATATTGTATTTTTTAAATAGATGAATTAACAAACTTACATTTCGTTTTTACCTTCAAAACAAAGATTAAGACAATAGCTTTGACGCAAAAATTTCTGCTATTGCAACGTGATTCTGGTAAATTATATTCAAGTTTGCGTAGAGACTAATTATAGACTGTATAATTAAACCTCGGCGGCTTGCGTCGATCAAATTAAGCAATAGCGAGCGCGGTCGGTAGTTGGATGGGTGACTGCTAAACCAAAAATTTCTTGACTGTTTTACAGGATACGTGTAACCACTGTTCATAGTTGATATTAATAGCAGTCGTTAAGCCATGTCAGAGGCTTAAGACGATATTAATAAAAAAACCGTAGCTTATATTGGATTGCCTTGTCAGCAATGTAAAGCACAGTGTCAAATACTTACATGTCATAAAACTGCATTTTCATCTGAACTTTATATGCACAATTTTAAGTGGATTGATTGAGAGAAAATAATTCCAATTCAGCTTGCAAGATTTGGCTCGAAAACACTAATATTGCAAGTAAAACTCGTAAAGGTTTGCATCTACAACGAAAATAACAACTATTAGGTACTTATTTTACGCGTTCACATTTCCCAAGGCGAGATACCATTATTCCGAGTGCTATTACCGAATCAATCTACTCAGCTACACTTCCTGTTCCTTACCTCGTACTCTCACACTTCCTTCTCTAATAAAATTACTTCAATTTGCTGCTCTTCGTCTAATAAGTTTTTTGTTTTTTTTTTTTGGGTTGGCACATTTTATGTAACGCGAAGGGATATTTACTGATTCAACAGGAAATCTCAAAACCCGGTCAGTTGTGAGTCGAATAAGATAAAATGCCTTGCAAGATAAAACTCTTTTTAAAACCTAACTTTTTAGGGTTCCGTACCCAAAGGGTAAACGGGACCCTATTGCTGAGACTTCACTGTCCGTCCGTCCGTCCGTCTGTCACCAGGCTGTATCTCATGAACCGTAATAGTTACACAGTTGAAATTTTCACAGATGATGTATTTCTGTTGCCGCTACAACAACAAATACTAAAAAACAGAATCAAATAAATATTTAAGTCGAAATATGGCTTCGATGTATTAGCGACAAGCAACGCCATCTGCTGGCTACGACGCCTCCGACCCTTTTAGTTACCTGTTGTAGTTTTAGTTTAGTTACTTTAGAAGAGATGGCGTTGCTTGTCGAAAGTAAATATTTAAGTGAGGTTTTCATACAAAAGGCCAGATTTTTTTGGCGTTTTATACATAATGGTACGGAACCCTTCGTGCGCGAGTCCAACTCGCACTTGGCCGGTTTTTATTTCATTATTTGTTGACAGCAGTAGTAACAAGTATTTTTGCGATTTCAGGTGTCTACCTATTTTTGGTCAGGACTGGGATAGACAGCCGAGGTCAATTAAAATATTCCTTTTTTAAGCGTAAAACCTACGCGGAGGTCGTATTAATCAATCGATCATTTATTGCAGGATAAAATTACAAATGTAATAATTTATAATTATTATGTTACTTTACAGGATCCAGCTAGATCTCTTAACCTAGTTTGATTTGCAAAACTATTTCCGACAATTGCATTAAATTATTATAAGTACCAAACATGAAATTAATTGACATTTTATAATAAGTTTAGGTATAGTGCGCCCAACTTATCCAAAATCTCTTCTGTCGCATAGATACCAATGCACACTGGTACGAAAGAATGCTGACCTTCACCGGGACTTAGAGCTCCCTAACATCCAACAAGTATTGAAAAACCTTTCCGAGAGATTCTTCAAATCCTCGGAAGCACACCAAAACGCTATGATGGAGGCAGCGGATTATATCCCTCCCACCCTATCCCGTCACCAAGTCCGTAGACCCAGAAATGTCCTATCGGACCCACCCGACAAACTCTCATCTGACTTAGAATGGCTCCTATCAGCCTCTAAAGAATCAGACCCCAACGCCTTCCATAGCGTTCAACCTGTTGTGAGCGTAAACTTTTCTCCAACTAATTAATGTTTTTCATGCGGTAGCTCCTTAGGGAGCCCCGCTAGGGCCCCGACTCTCCAATCGGGGTCGTACCGATGAAGGCTTAGAGGTCATAAGACCAAAGCCAACCTCAGGTGGTGTTTAGTGGGTAAGGCACGTAGGTTATACAAGCGTATTGCTTGTCGTGAGTCCCACATCACCAGAGCAGCCGGCTGCTCTGGTATGCATGAGCATTCACCACCTCCCTCCCCCGTTGTCCGGAGGGTTGTCCTATTCCATTACTTCAGGACAGAAAAAAAGCCCAACTTATCTCTGAAATGGCAAAAATTGGAATTAATGCCGCCATATAAAAAAGTCATTAATAAGTACGTTTTGGTCATTCATCTGTCAGTTACTACCTCTCGATGATTGGTCCAACGCGTCCGACAGCGCCTTTCTTCGTTTCAGAGATAAGTTGGTTTACCTATACATGAAATTAAAGATGAAATTAAAAAGAAAGAAAGTGCTATTATTTTCACCTGACATTTAAACTACTACAAAGCAAACATGTTCATCATCAATATTAGCCAGACACTAAAACTCAGTAAATTCTTGTAATTTAATCCCACGCATTAAGCGTATGTTATTACGGCGGACGGGAGGGATCAATTCACTAAATTGGCGTCATCTCAATACGAGCCGGCATGTTGGGATCACGGATCGTAAAGTCAGTTGTAATTTTCACTGGGGTCGTTAGGTCAATCTTTTACCCATGGTGTTCACTTGTCCGGACATGACAAACAATCTGAGTGAAAATTACAATGCTTCATTTATTTATGAAAAACCTATGTGACTACCTGAAAGGAAGCATTGGAGAGAATACATACATTGCAAATACATCTAATTTGTCGATAGGTATGAGTAAAAAAACTAGCTAAGTGTTCAAAGGAGCTAAGCTAAGATTGATTCATAGAAAATCACCTATTTTGATATGACCACTCATTACACTTTGTTGTCAAGCGTTAACTTATTTGAGGAATAAAAATGATTCAATGCTGCATTGAGAAGCATATTATGAAGAATAAAGCATTGCTGAACGTTCTAATATTATCCAAAGTATGCAAAGCCAACTGGGTCAGTATATCGCCTATAGCCTTAAGCTCTTTCATTCTGGAAAAAGACTCGTATGAATGAAAGCGATATTTGTTGTTACAAATTGAAATTGTTAGTATAAACTAGCTGTTGTCTGTTGATAGGCCTGCGCAGATGTACTAATAAGTGGTTTTAAAAGTTGTCAACCCTTATTTAACACCTTTAGGGATTCATAATATAACAAAATAAGTTCTTAATTATAGGAGCCTTAAAACCCTTCAAAGAACGGTAAAATACGTCATAGGCGAGTCTCGCTTTTAGAAGATTTGAATTGTGTTATGAGCACACACCTTATCCAACTACAACGAAGCTCATGTTATAATGTCAGGCTGTGTGTTCGTCTGTTCCCGCAGTGTGAATGTAGCCCGAGGCTTGAATTCAAAACCTTCCACTCAGCTGTCAGTGTCAGCACCAATTATGGTCGATTCACACATATCAGTGAAGTCACCGTTCCGTCTCAGTTCCGGCAAATCTTTCATACATTCTCGGCATTGTCAGCACTGACACTGCACTGACAATGCCGAGCAATTCCGGCAAATCTTTCATACATTCTCGGCATTGTCAGCACTGACACTGCACTGACAATGCCGAGAATGTATGAAAGATTTGCCGGAACTGAGACGGAACGGTGACTTCACTGATATGTGTGAATCAGCCCTTACAGGGGTAGACGTCAATCAGCCTGAATTCGGTTGTGAACAGTTCATATTTTATAAGTTATTTTTTAGGCTTATCTGATAAATAAACTGAACAAATACTGAAAAAACGTATCTAGATCTACCTATATTATGTACGTTACTTGTCCGTTAAATAATAATACCAGTAGACGAATAAATCTACCCACCACTTAAATAATATGATCAAAAAAAATGTACTAAGAATACACAATGATGTCACGTGAAGCCTAAATCACGCTACTGAAATTATCTACATCGCTCACATTTAATCAAGATCCAAACGTGAACAGTCAGTCAGATCTCGGCTGCTCCGATGACAATTTACATGACACGGGATTTCCCTTTGCTAAAATACATTTCCTATTGTTCCTTAATCACAAATAGCCTACTAAGTGATTTGGATCAAGTCGAAAGTATGAAAAGAGAAATTACACAAATGGTTGTAGATCGAAGCGTATAACGCATATGGTACCAATATCGTAAATTGATGCCGCGCCTTGTTTTATTTACTTTAGGTACGATGTGAAACTTTGTATTGCGTTTTGTATGATCGAATAAGGAAGTTATGGTGAGCCACTCAAGTAGATTAAGTAGATACGCAAATATGGATGGCGTAATTCGTCAAAGTATATTGCTAGACGGTACATTTGCTGTAAGTAGGCAGATTAAACGTGGGCAAAAGTATCACAATATTTTTATCCATACTAATATGTATTATAAGTGCAAAAGTGTCTGTCTGTTTGCTTTTTGCGATTAATCTTCTGACTGGATAGGTATATCATAGATTTTTGGTATGGATATACTTTGAGATGCCGTGGTGATAAAGAGTTCTTATGCTGGTCCCACTCTACATTGCATAATTTTGATACCAATATAATCACTCGAACTGCAACATGCGCTTGTGTAATAGTATGGACGGAGTTTGTTATGCGAATAAGGAATGACAATGTAAATTTGACGACCCGGATCTCTGTTACAAGGACCCTGGGTTCGATTCCAAGCGAGACGGAAATTTGAATGATGAGTTTAAATTTCCATTCTCGATCTGGGTGTATGGCCTTAAGACCTAGTGTGAGGTTATGTGGGTGCATGACCTTACGACACAAGAAATCCTAGTGTGAGGTTATGTGGGTGTATGGCCTTACGATACAAGGAATCCTAGAGAGTAAGGTTATTCAGGGGAGAAATCCTACTCAAACAATCAATAGAAGCGGCCAAATATGAAAGAGCCATGCGTTTTGTCGAACAAGTATGGATCTACTTACCTTAACGCTTTTGTGAAACATCGGTACCGCCGAGGAATATCACATACCGGATCTACCCACGGCGGTAGCGGATACCACGCATATTTGAAGAGGCCTTACATTATATTTCTCCAGGAATTCTCAAAAGTTTTCCGTTGTAAATATTCTAGTACTTTCCTTCAATGTCATGAGCTTTCAAGATAGCAAATGAAATGTGAAGGAAAGTCAACACTTTGCAATTTGTATGATAATGAACATAAACGAGTATGGCGTGCTACCGGCACATTCAAGACTGTCGGTGCTTCAAGCGTTCCTTGTCATGTGATGGCATAATGGCATCATTCCTTGAAAACTCGTGGGAATAAGGGTCTGGTCATGTAAGTTTCATTAATCGCATCTTTAACTAAGTCAATATTACTAGTTTACTCTTGGACTGAAGTCATCACTCGGACTAAAGTTTTCGCAAACATTTCAGTTCATTAGGGATTAACACTTGCTTCGTTTCAGGAAACTTAGTGGTCCCTTAGAATTCTAACTGGGTTACTGCGGATTTTTATTCCTTACGCACAAACCTGGTCCTCGTGTAGTGTAGTGTAGTCCTGCAAAAGTAGAATTAAATATTAAATTTTATTTGAATTTTATTTTTACATTAGGTATATCTACCATATAAAGATGGCTTAGTCGCCATCTCGCACGACAAAAACTTGCACGATCGTGCGACTTGGCACCTTTCGAATTTACCTAATAATTCCGTCATCAACTCGCACGACCATAAAAATATGAGGTAAATTTGTACAGTCAAGTACAAAAATCCTTTTTAAAAACGTTTAATGTTTTATGGTTGGACTAAAATATAACAAAATGTTATGATCCATTATACACAAGGCTCTACACAGTTATTGCCAAACAAGAGTATCTCTCAACTTCATGTTTGTGTCAACTGTCGTATTTGGATACTATAGAAGTAGAGAGTTACAGAAGTGGAAAATATTGTATTCTTGTTGACTTAGAAATAAGAATAAGTACTTATTATTTTTAGAATATTCTTATTTCAAAAAAAAGTCAGTCCCGGTTGTTATCGATAGGTAGTAGTCGTTAAGCCATGTCGGAGGCCTTCGGGCGGCCTGAAAACTTCCGATATTGGGTTGGCCACTAACCACCTCCACCAATGCGCACTGGAGCAGCGTGATGGACGATGCTCTAGGCCTCCTCAATAATGAGGAGAGACCCGTGCTCAGTAGTAGGCCATTAATGGGTCGTAGCCAAGAAATTCCTGATTTCCGGCTGTAGGCGTAATGCTTCAAGCATATTTATAAATAATTTGATATTTGTCAGTTGTAACTTCTTTTGTCCCCTAGTTATGTGACCACATTCCACATACTGAAGAGCGCGAGCGTCTAATTCGTTTAGTCCTTATCTTTTGTCTTTAACGTGAGTGTTAGATATGAATACGTTTTCGTATAGGTATAGTCGTGTACGGTGACGTCAGTGACACAAGAAGGCGATGCTTTCAAGATAAAACAATGCCGTTTATATGAAGGTACTATTTTCGTTCTGCAGTTGTAATAGTTGAGTGGTTTGTACGGTAGATTTAGTTTCGAATCCTGCATATACCTTAATTTTCAATTAGCATCAAGGAAAAATTACTTAAAATATACGAGTTTCACATACGTGTCTAATTATATACCCTTCACAAAACCAATAAAGTATAGTACTAGGTAAATGGATAAGTTAACTTTTAAGTATAAAATTACAAAAATAATAAAGTAAAGAATATAGAACTTCTTGATATGGGCTCAACGGATGTGAAAAAACCATTGCTTCATGGAAAAAACTGCAAAGCAAGTATTTATAGATCAATATGTTAAGTGCTTTATTGTACTCAAATAAACGTACAAGTAATTAAACGAACTACGGTCAATTAGAAGAAACAGGAAATAAAAGGCCGTAAGTATTCATTCACCTGAGTGTTCTAATGAATTGACGCATAGACCCTCATATAGTAAGAACAAGCCGTGCGTAATAAATCTCACGTAAAATGCGTTATGCGTAAAAAAACTCACGTAAAACACTTTGTGCGAAAAAACTTAAGCGTAAAAAATAAACGTGAAATACGAATGGTTTCTGCGGATAAATTAAATTGTTGGTGCGTTATGCGTTGAAAAATGGTACTCGTACACACTGCCGTGGTTAAGGCTTTTTCACGTGCGTGAAATACGACACGGGTTTGAATGAAACTTGTGAAATTTGAGAAGGACGAAAACAATGAGTACCTTAACTGTTCTGTATAGCTGTAGTTTACTGGAAAATTATTCAAAATTTTCAGCTAAAAAGGCACTATTTCTGACAAGTATAACCTATTAAATACATTTCAGCTCGTTCTGGTATACATATATTTATTGTTTCTATACGTTTGTATGGTACATAAATAAATAAATAAGTATATTTTTCAATTTGGATTACTGAAATTCCTTTAAAATGAGTGATAAATTTTAGATTTCAATGGAAAATAATATAATGAATTTAATATTCACTGGGCCGTGAAATAGTATAATTTGTAATCACGATATATTTGTTCCAAAACAAAAAATAATTTTCAAGGAAAAAATAGCAAGAACTACATAAATTAAATCTTCACGCTGAATGCGTTTAATTACACAAAGCAACGATTAAGAGGCATACCTACTTTTAACATAATAATATATCGTTTTACTTATCTTATGATACTGTATTTTTTATATATTTATTATATATTTTTAATTTTACTCTAACATCTTAAACTGTGCTCCAATCCTACCCGAAAATCTAATCACAAAAATTTTGTGCAATTTAGATTAAAAATATATTTTTTCTTTTTTCGGTGCAAGAAAAAGTTATAAGGAAACTTGCGCACCTGAAAATTATCAAAGTTTTTTCAAAGGTGTGTGATGTCAACCAATCTGGGCTTGGCTGTAGTGGACTACGGTCTGTACCCTTAACATTGTGAGGGGGACCCGTGTTTTACGGTGGAAAAGATTTGGGTAAAAAATTAGTAGTTATATAATATACAGTTCATTCGTTACATAGCTCTATTTTTGAAATAGCGCCTGGCGAGGAACACTCATTTGGTTTGATGAACCTCATTTTCATGCGACGTAGCAAAATGTGGTATTTTTTAATCATACGACCATCAAACGATCGTCGCAAGACGCCACTTCAATAATAGAGCCACTGTATTTAATTTTAATGTAAAATCAAGTGACAATATTGAAAGCTTGGCTTCCTTTGTATCTTGAAATTACTTTGGCCAAGATTGGTAAAAAGTTTTGAAGTAAGTCTCGTCTGTTTCATCGCCTCACTGCCTTCCCGCTCGAAGGCTGTATTGGTTTTGTTTTCTCACTGATTTGCACAGTCATTGTCGGAACTGCATAAAATAGTCTAGAAACTTCAATGCTTCTTTGCATCCTTTTAAGGCTATTTGTCGTTTTTAGGAATCGACTTTAACCGACTAACGAAAAAAGTAGAAGGTTCTCAATTCGTCAATAGGTATGTTTTTTTTCTTCTTATGTGTGTTACATCAGAACTGCGTACGGGATGAACCGATTACGATAATTCTTTCGCCATTCGAAAGGTAGCACTTGTCGTGTAGTCCCTTATTTGAGTGAAATCTGGCGAGTCGTTTTTGAGTTATCACGATTTCGAAGTCGGTAATTTTTTTGTAAAAAGTTAGTTATAAAACTACACGTAAGTAAGTAAGTAAGTAAGTAAAACATTTATTCAGGACATACTACAACACATACAATATCAAACAAAACAAAAAACAATAACAATCAAAAACTTAGCACTAAACGTTACAACTAGACGCTTAGACTTAAACTAGACGCCGAACGGAATTTTGGGTAACTGTGCTGCAGCATAATTCGTGAAAGGGCCCAGACTCAGCAGATTTTCAGTCTGGCCTAAAACTTCACGATGACAGCCCGGCCAGCCGTCGACTTAACGGACCATATTTAACCCATATTTAACACGTGGAGTTGCTTCCTTAATAGTGCACTACATAGCATGTGTCTCGTCAGTTTTGGGACACATGAAATCCATTATATTCCACCACGCTTTTCCAGTGCAGATTGGCAGAGGTATTATAAAATCCAAGTATTTGAAGCTGTAAGCACTGCCTCCTGAAAGCCTGCATGGCTTAACGACTGCCACATGCGTCGATGCCATGCTACTTAAAAATGTTAATAATATTTGCGTGTATTTGCATTTCACGTAATTTAAGCATTGATATTACCTATGTTCAATATTTTCCCACTGAAGCATACACGTGGTTCAGTTTTCGAGAGGCTTCCGCTTCAAAAAACCAGAAATTTTATAAAATTAAACATTTAAACATATTTTTTTCATTTACAAAACGAGTCAGCATTATTATGAAAAGATATTGTATCGTACAATCGTATACAAAATTTTACTTTGGCAATCAGGGTCGCCGTTTTTGTACTCACCAGTTGGCGCCACTGGCGAGTGAGGTCCTGCTGTCAAAGCTCGCCCATACATAAACAGTGACAAGTAACATTCAGACAAGTGAGAAGTGACAGACACTCTCCACTAGCGCCTCTAGCGGCGTATTCACACGCTTTTACCCTCATTGCATCGATATGTCGAAAGTAGTGTAAGGATGCATTAAGAGAGGATTTTTGGAAATTCCCCCCTAAAGGGATAAAAGAGGGGGACGAACTGAAACACAAATTCTACGTGGGCGAAGACGTGATATGAGAGAGAGAGAGCTATGTAGTTAGTAATAAAATCTACGGGCTTGATTATCTTAGTAAAGTTCAGCCAATTAAAAACTGAACGAATACGTAAAAATATGCTGTCTGATTCTATCATTATTTTGTGCGTCTACGTCATTCATCCTCAGTGCCTCGGGGTCAGACGGAATATCTGCTACAATATCGGATAATTGGCAATTTACAATGTACTGCTCCGAGCGAGACATTCCTACTCATACGGTAAATCGTGCTAATTCGCTGTTCTCATTCTGAGAGTACCTAAATAGATTATTTTTAATAACGCTAGTTGGTACCTACTGATTTTTTGTGGTAATGTAGATACTTCTATTGCCTATTTAATAATTATAATCGCATTATAAAATTATTCAAGTTGAAAAATTATTTGCCTCTGTCATATTATGAGTATCTAAGGGCGTGGACCCATGTCTACGGTGCGGCGCCGTTTGCCGTGCAACGGTACGGCACCGCCGCCGGCAGATGGCGCGGCGCCGTGCCGCGCCACGGCGTCGTGTACTGGCACGTGCACACTATTGTTGTCAGTTGCATAGTGCGGTAATTTTTTGCATAAAATGGCGGACGATTTAGATTTAGACTTTAGTGTGCACGTGCCAGTACACGACGCCGTAGCGCGGCACGGCGCCGCGCCATCTGCCGGCGGCGGTGCCGTACTGTTGCACGGCAAACGGCGCCGCACCGTAGACGTGGGTCCACGCCCTAAGGTGGAAAGTAAAAAGAGAACATTAAACTTGCAGTAATTTAACACTACTTTTATTAATAATACTGATACAGAACATCGATAAAATATTTTTGTCTTGTGACACCCTACCTTATTAAGTAAACCGTGTTGATTTAATTTGTAATAATAATAACAAATAAATAAACGCTAACACACTCATACCCCCGCAGTAGATTACTAGGTACCTGTGTCGCGGGTGGCATGGACTACACATATAACACATTACAATTACACCCACGACCCGAGTACAAATATTTATCTGCCACATAAATATCTGCCCCGGCCGGGAATCGAACCCGGGACCCCTCGCGTCGCAGGCAGGGTCGCTACCAACTAGGCTGCAGAGTCGTCAGATGTGACATTTAGGTACATATTTAATTTTTTTATTTTTTTTTATTTTATATATCTTTTATTTTATATATCACAATATAATATATATCACAAGCGTTCAATCGCCACCAGGTTAGCAATTAAATGAACATAAAATAACGTAACAAGTCCTACAGCGGCGTTGGGAATTTAACCCGCATTAATTTCTGTGACATACCAGTGCGCTGAAAATTCCTGGTAGGTTCCACAAAATTGCGATGTAGGTTTCTAATTGTATGTATTTGGATATCTGTAAAAATTTAATATTTATCAACATGGTATTCTACTTACGTTTTTACCTATTATTCTATCACTACATAGTATAAAACAAAGTCTCTCTCCCCCTCTTTCTATCTGTTTGTGCCTTTCTACGTCTTCTTCTTCTAAACTACGTAACGGATTATGATGCGGTTTTCACCATTAGGTAGACTGTCAAGAAAAGTTTATACATACATAGTTCTTATGCAATGTAATGCTAGGCTATCTAGATTACCCATTTAACGCTCAGCGAAGCGAGGGTGGGTCGTTTAGTTTTAAAATATGTAAACAAACGCTTACACAAGCGTTCATTTACATATTTAATTTTTTAACCATTAGGATTCTATAATTAAGGTACATGGACAACAAAGAGGCACTACATAGCCCGAATGTAGAATTTCATTGTCACATATAATTTTATGTTGGCCCGGAAGGGAATTAAGCTGAAGCTTTCTCTTCTTTTTCTCGTTACAATTAAGCAAAAGGGTCGTTAAATATATTTTGAACATAATAAATGTAAATAATTTCAGCACTAGAATTCCCCGTTGGGGTGTGGACAATACAAATAACATAATATATCACTAATACTCATGACTCAAGAACGGGCATTGATTGAGAACGAGATTGATATGTTTGACATAAATATTTTCCCTGGCCAAATATCAAAACCCTGTCCCCTAGCTTTGAACGGCGACTACCAATTGCACTACTTAATTTTCATCTATACCAACGCTTAAAAACGAAAGGTCACTCATTTATATCGAAGTGTCGAAAATGGCTTGCCTAATAAATATAGTATTTCACAGTGAGGTAGTTTATATAGCTAGTAGACGTCTGCTAAAAATGGATTTGTTCCGCTTTTTCGGGGATATAGGCTTGAAAGTTTGTTTGAAATTCAGTCAAAAGTACTTCCACGCGGGCTAAGAAGCGGGCAACAGCTAGAGTAATTTTAATCTATATTGATCACACGACAAAATATATAACCGATATTTCTTGGATTTTACTCCTTCTTCAAATTCATCCTACATGTCATTCATCTCTTAGTTTGCAGAAAATATTAAATATGTATAACAACGTTTAACACCTACGAAAGTTCTCAACCCGGGAAATGTATCTCTTCACAGGAGTTATAAGTGAAAATTGAGTATGAAAATAATATTAAAATATTAATAAATTAATGTTTTAACTGCTTTATTTTGTAGTATTATTCCACACCAATTCAGAAAATTATGAAATATAAAATACAATCCTCTAAGCAAGTATTTTGCGACCCTTACCGGATTAAAATTGCCTTGATAATTTGTTTGAAATTTCGACAATTTTAATGTAGGTAGTCAATAAAAAACGGTATTTAGGATTTTCATTAGATAAAATAAAACTCCTGGTGTAAGACATTTTGGAAGTCAAATCCGAAGGAGGTAAAATTACGAATGAAGGTTTTATGGAACTATCCGAGCAGGGCAACCTGCGTGTTATAGGTACTTACTTGACAAAAATAATTATAATGAGTAATAAGTACTTAATAAAAACGGTTTATGCGGCTATTATCTTCAATACGACTGGGAAAAAGGAGCATAGGACGTCCCCTGACCAAGTGGACTGATCACCAGCGGGCATCTGCTGGAATCAGAAGGCTCAGAACCGGTCAGTGTTGCGTAAACTAGGGGGGGGGGGGGGGTGTGTCCAGTAGTTTTTTTTTAATTTTTTTTAGTGGACGCACAAAGAATCTATCTTGAATTTTATTGGACTTGGCATACGGGAAACGTTTGTAAGAGCGAAGAAAGGCGTGATGTAAGCTATTGTTATTATGTTAATGATTAGCATATTTGCCAGCGTAAGTTATCATTGATCCTATAACATATAACATACACACAGGTGCATAAGTGTTTATTTCTAGGATCAACCGCTCTTGGCGACTTGAGTCGAAATGGTCGACCGAGTTAGATAACAAGTCAGGACCCCAACTGCACATATCTAAACGCTTCAATAGTGTCTCGGTACTCTCGATTGAATATTTTGACACATTCTGCATACAAAATTGAATAGTTTGACACATTTTGGCACATTCCGTATACAACATTGAATACTTTTTGACACATTTTTGGCAAATTCCATTTACAAAATGTGTCAAACTATTCAATCGAGACACTATTGAAGCGTTTACAAATTAGAATTTGGGCTCAGATCTGCTGTTGTAGTACATATATAGCAGTTATCACACCAAGTCTGAGGTTATTAAAACTTTTTTTAAAGTTGGTAGCATTGGGCTACAAAATGAAACTTTTTGTGTAGGTACTTATATTTTAATACAGTTTTAAGACGAATACCGAAATGTGAATATTGTATACGAACTGTATTACTACAGTAAATGATAAAATATATTTATCACGTTAAATTTAATTTAGATGTATACCAGTGTAGTTAGAGTTCAATGAACACCTGAAAACCAATAAATAGCAAGGATGGAAACTAGATTTCGGGCAGGATTAGTTGTTTAAATTTTAAACCACAATTCCACCTCTGCCTTGCCGTAGCTGACAAACAAACATCCAGTTCGATTAAGTTGCAATCCAATAATAGAATAACCCGATAGATATTGCAGAGCCCAGTCCGTGTTTCAGTCGAGAGATGCCGAAGCTGTAGGTGTACCATGATATCCGGATTACATGGGACGCGTCCTAGGAGGATATTTATCAAATAGAATAAAAAATATAAGGCCGCTCATTCACATTCCTGCGAACTTTTGATATTGCACGAATTGTCAAAATTAAATCTTTGACATCTATTAGTACCACGAAATTTTCAAAAACTTCGCATAGGCATTTGCGAAGTCCATCCAACACTTGCGGATTCACGTATTCGCGTGAATGAGAGTGAGCGCCATAATATTAATTAACCTTTTTTTCAATTTTGCTTCAGCGTTTTGTTAAATATGCTATCATTTGTGAATGTTTACGAAAAATGATGTAATTACACAACCTACATACTTTTGTCCAACTTCTTAGGTAGATGGGCACTACTTATGTTTATCAGTTATTCATTTCTTCTTATTCTTTAACTGAAATATAAATCAATAGTTTGAAAATTCTTGTATTGGGATGAAATCCATGGAAAGGCTTCCATAGATTAGATTGATAAATACCTAAGTAGTAAACAAAGGATTTGAGATACAGTAAAAACATAAATGATGTATTTTATACTGAAGTAGTTTTTACTGAAGTTTTGTGTCATCGTGATGTTTATATTATGACACTTAACATTTTTCTTAGTATGCAAAGCCACAGAATGTTTATTAGAGGGTTTTCTGAGCCGTATACACCAAAAGATCATGAAGGGTGCCCATAAAAAACTTCTACTTGGAAAAAAAGGTACAGACTTATTTAGTAGGTACTTCCTGCCGAGGTCCCAGAAAATCCGTCTTTCCCTCAAAACCATGGTTACAACATTACGTGATTTCGATTGGAAATTTAATCGAAAGTCCAATTAAATCTCACCGCCTTATGATATTAGCGACGGGATTAGCTGGCTCACTGCCATTCGGAATTTGAATTTATTCGTAACGATGATCAATTAATTATTTAATTGACATACATACATGCTGAATAATTAATTGATTATGGGGTGTATCCTATACATAAATTAATTGATTGGTGCGTACACTATTACGGATTAGCCATGTGGAATTTAATTACTGTTTTGTGCTTATGAATGTTTAAACGGATTAAGGGGACTGATCGGTATACTGATTTTCGTTGTATTAAACAGAATTTGAATATGGAATGAAAAAGATTATAGAACAACCACGCAACGAATGAGGGTAAAAGCGTGTGAATTCACCGCTAGAGGCACGAGCGTAGAGTGAGGTCTGGCTGTCAGTGCCACAAACTTATCTGACCCGGTAAGAAGGGCGCTACTGTCTTTGTCTTTGGTTGACAACAGTTTAACATTTGCATTAGTTCCAATTTTGGCCACCGGGTCAGATATGTTTGTGGCACTGTCACTTCTCACTTTTCTGAATGTCACTTGTCACTGTTCATGTATGGGCGGGCTTTGACAGCAGGACCTCACTCGCCGGTGGCGCCAACTGGTGAGCACAAAAACGGCGACCCTCATTGACTGTGAATTTTGACAGTTTTGAAAGCAGTTTTTTAAGCTGTAGGCTCAGACCAATAAACTATAGACGGAGCGCCGTGAACAAAAGAGTGAAGCCGGCAAATCTCCATCCACACTACTAACGACTACAAGGTGTAGGTAACAATCGGCACCGACAACCCAAAAGCGTAACCACATGTCAAACATACGGTAGTTTGTATTATATAGATTGAATTATTTATTTAAGACAACCAACAAAACTTATACTAATACAAATGTCATGTACACTGTGGGGAAATATTATCATGGCTAAAAACGCAAGAAGCTGCTTGGGGAGTAAGTATATGGAAGTATTAAAGAGGATTTTTGGAAATTCCTCTTCTAAAGGGATAGAAAGGGATAAACCGAAAAAGATCTACGCGAGCAAAACTGCGGAGGAAAGCTAGTGGGTTTATCAGTTTGAAGAATCACGTCCAACAATTTCTGAATGTGATGTGATGTGATGTGAATAGCAGTGATAATAAATAATTATTATAATGATAACCCATTATTAATTACATAATTACTATAAAGTTCTCGTACTCCATTTATCTGACCCACACAAAACAGACCCCTTTTCTGGATTTGAGTAGATACAACTTTGTCCCGAGTAATATCTCCGTGAAGATAAATTATTCTAACATGTGCACGGCAGTTGCGATAAGGGATAATGCGAGTTAGTTGACGCTTTGATAGGGATAGAATGGCTTCATTTTAAGGAAACTTCTATTGTGGTGAGGCAAAGAAAAACAATGGCGCGTCAGGAGGCATTGTGATTTGTTTTAACATCGCTCATCGGTTTGTTTTTAGACATTTTTAAAAGGAAAAATTTTAAATGGCAGAGGCGTAAAATCAGACGTAGGCAGTAAAAAATAATTTAATCAACGTGGTACTTATTTAAGAGTTAAATTGTTTCAGAAATTGTGTTTGTTTCTTTACTCTTTCTAATTTGTATACCAAAAACCTTTTTTTTTTAAAGTTAGACAAGATATAAAATTGTAAGGAGAACAAAAGTAGTATACCTAATGGTATCTACCTATCTAGCTATACCAATCCATACTAATATTATAAATGCGAAAGTCTGTCTGTCCGTCCGTGCGTGACGTTTTCACGGCTAAACCACCGGTCCGATTTGGATGAAATTCGGAATGAAAATATTTGAAGACCCATAGTCAACTTACTACATAGGCTACTTTTTTCAAAAATCATACCCTAAAGGCTTGAAATAGGGGTTGAAAGTTTATATTAAAAATCCTGTTTCGCGATATAAATGAATTCCAAGCGGGCGAAACCGAGGGCAGAAGCTAGTAGGATAATGTCATATTGCGTGCAGATTTGAAACTTTTTATTTTTTGACCTTCACAATTTTAATTTTAAAGCTTTTTAATAATCTACACTAATATTAGATATAAAGAAGAAAGAGAAGGAAAAAACTATATTTGTGCCAAATAAACTCAAAAATAATAACAATTATTAGAATACATGTACCTACTTCCACCCGTGCAAAATCGCTGCTTATCGCTGGAGGTTAATATTTTTTTTTTATTAAACAGCATGGGAACTTTGTGTGATACGTGCATGGTGGATAATTTTATATTGATGGGGATAAGCCCAACACTATAATTGCATTATATATGGTAACATACATAATTATGCGTCCGTCAATGAAGTGTCTTTCCGTCTTCATATTTTTTTTTATGGAATTAAGATAGCAAACGAGCATGCAGCACCACCTTCCGCTGCCGCCCATGACAACTGTGACCGACCCAGAACTAGACTCAATGAGTCTCGTTCTAATTCGGTCACAGATGCGTTGCTAGCCCTGAGGACTGAGATGGTCGCCTCTAAAAAAGTGTAAGCGGTGTCATATAACAATATATACCTACTCATTTAATGTTCATTTGACCTCATCATCAATCACAATTAGAAAATGACATAGCGTTAAGTGCCTCAAAATCGCTTATATGAGATGGTCGCAGTGGCCTCATGGGGATACTAGTTCCCCATGCCCTGACACCGAAATAATAATATATGTCAATCTATACTACATAAATAATAAATAAAAACTAATCACAAAGCAGTTTGAAATTGACATACCTATGTCAATACATACTTTGGAGTAGATGTAGCGTGTGGAATACTTTACCGCGCTTAAATGAAACTGAAGCTAATATAAAGTATGTAAAAAAGGCTAAACAACACCAAATAGTGTCATCGTGTGGAGCAGAGCGGCTTCAAAGCGCCCGGGGCGGATATTGGCTGGTGCGGGCCCGAACTGTTTCTGACGACAGACAGATCAATGTTGCTACAGAGATTATCTACATTAATAATTTATTATGTTCACAGAGAATCATGTATATCGTATAAGAATATTTTGCGGTGGGAAGTACATAATGTATGTTAAAAAAAGAAAGCTAAACTTTATTAATTCTATGTTGATACTATATCAATATTATACAAGTGAAGAGTTTGTTTGAACGAGGTTCATTTATCATTAGTATTGATAATATAATAGTAGTTAGCGAATCACATTTGGTGGTAAAAAGATCAACATTTTATTCCTTGCACAATTTATAAAGAAACAAAGTCGAACTTTTAATTAGCAGAGTTATAAGGTTGTTTCTGACCACCCCTTTAGATACCAATGTTCAAAATTCTCGGCTGTAGACCATCTCAAGATATTAAAAAAAAACTAAGTTTAAAAACTCGCAGTCTCTGTTCTGTTCCTATCTATAATCCTAGTATACCGAGCTGTACAATCTATGACCATGTTATTGAAATTGTGCCCTAACTCCCAGTTTGTTTAACGTCACTACGAACTACCAACTACGGCTATATCCAACTTGTGATATATTGATCTCAATATCGTGTTTTAGCTGTTTTGAACAGTCTTAAGATAGATGTATGTGATAATATAATAACTTCATGATAATAACTATATACATTTTCAACATCATAGTTGTATACAGGCAAATTATTTAGAATTTATTGAAAACTAGCCCGCTACTTCGTACGTACGGCTTATTCTCAAAGTACTCCGAAAATAATTCTCAGTTTCCTCCGCGAAAAAAAAATGAGAATAAATTATGTAAAAATTTACTCGCAATTTACTACATAGGAGTTTTTCTCGCATGAATCCCGATCAAGCCAGAACTCCGGAATAAAAAATAGCCTATATTATGTTGCTTCACAACCTTTTCTATCTCTCCGCGAAAGTCCCATAAATATCCGTTCAGCCGTTTCTGAGATTTCCGTGCACAAACATACGATCAGTTACAGTTTAAATATATGTATGTATAGATAGAAGATAATTATAGATTTAACTTTGATACAGGAAAACGTCACATAGAAACCTCCACACTTGAAAGTTACTCACAATGTTCTCAAAGTAGATTGAAGCCCACCAATGTACTTGGCAGCGATATGGACAGCACCAAGACTAGAAATGGGACAGTCATGGATTTCCATGACGATTACGACTTGTCTTAAGATTATAATTATAACAGTTGATTATATTTAGATTTGTAGCATCTTTTGATTCTAGGCTATATATAATTAAATTCAAAAAATTACAAAATTATTTATGTAGGACTCCTATATTTTTCAGCGATTTCTACGTCATTTATAAAATTATTATTTTTTAGTTTGGAAGAGTGAATTACTGAGGTGGTCCTATTGCCACTAAATCAAGTTATGCTGATGGAATCACAGTGCAATCAAGGAAAACTCTATTTTATACGTATCTATGTGTCATATAATTTATTAATTGACCTGTGGATATAGAAATAGGTTTTGGTTTTGTTTAAATTATTCGTCCAGTATTATGCGGTAATTTAATTTGGGCTCTACCTCATATAATCTGGGGGCACAGTCGTGCCCTCGCCAAGTCGAGCTGTTATTATTTTATAAATCTGTCTGGTTTGAAATAGTTATTCGACTCAAGCTCAAACTTTAAACGTAAAAGGCCGTGCATTAGAGCTATTCAAGTCAATAGTTGCTTTTTGCGTCGTCAAAACAAAAGTCTTGAGTGCCCCATACACAGTCGTAATGTAAGGGTTGCGTTAGATCCTCGCTGCAATCGTGACCTTAACTCCAGTGCCGAATACACTTAATATTAATATATATTATATTGTTTTTGCAATTAGTTTTCGCAATTGTGATTCGCTTATCCAAAAAAAAAAATCTACCTAGGATTTATTTAAAAACAAAACTCTATAAAATAAAGTCGATTATATCAATGTGATGGTTTTATTTATGGAATTAATATAGCGAAATACAGTAGAAGAATATGAGGCATCACACTTCAGCTGCCGACCAAGACAAGTTTAGTGTGATTTACCCATAACAAGACACAATCAGGACTAGGATGTCTATTTCAGTAAGTAGAGATTATTAAGCATGTTAGTTGGTTAGTTCATTAGTAGCTGAGTGGATTCGCCATAACATCATTAATTTGTAAAACCGCTCTAATTATCGTGGATTTATAAAACTACTAGAGAACCGCCCGCGCTTCGCTTCGGGACCCGTAGGTAACAGCCGCGTAGGTCCCGCTCCCGTAGGATTCTCGGGATAAAAAGTAGCCTATATGTTATACTGGAACATAAGTTTTAACATTTACCTATGACTTAAGCAAATTAACGATACATGTAGTATTTGATAGCGTGATTCAGAACTTGCAAATGAATTTTACTAACGCTATCTATTAACAGCATACGGAACTAAATATCTAGCAACTATCAAAACATCGATCTTCCCATGGGAATGAGATGTTTTTCCGCGGTAAAAAGTAGCCTACGTCACTCTCCACCCTCCCAACTATCTCTACACATATAAACTATATCATATCACAAACAAACAAACAAACACACTTTCACATTTATAATATTAGTATGGATGTCTCTATAGTATGTATGTATAGACTCCTAGTCCAGAAATCCCCTTCGGCTATGCGAAGGAGATTTGTGGAATAAGCCATACCGTTAGTGATAGTTCTGGTAGTTGTTGCCGATCTAGAGATACTCGTAGCAAGAATAGACGGTTATAAATGTGTTGCTAACTTTGAGAAATAAGACAATCCTCTAAGACGGGCAGGTTATTTGTGTACATTATCATTAAGATGGTAGTAATACTTGTGTACGTTATCATGACTGTTATGCGCACGCGTGTTCTTGTGTGTTCGCAATTTCTAGCGAGAGTGTGGCGTTGTAAAAATATAATGAGAGAGTCTTGTTCTGTCTGGGGCATCTAATCGTATGCATCAGTTGTCGTCTAAAGGCTGTTTATTGTGCAGTTGCTCAAAGACAGTGGAGATGTTTAAGCATTCTGGCAACTGTGTTAGCCGTGCACGTGTTGCCTATTGTTCTTACCTTTGATATGAGGGAGTACTAATGAGACTAAGTAGAGTTTACTTCTTATTACGATATAAATAGCTTTGTATATGTTAACATACATAATTATGTTTATGTAGCATATACATGAAGAGAAGTTATTGTATGCCTTTTTACGAAGATTACACGAATAGAGATGATATTGGTAGTTAAAGTTTAAAGAGAAAGAGTGCTTAAAGGTAATTTATATTGCTTAATAATACAGTAGAAATAAATTGAAATAATAAATAATAATTTATTTTTAACAAAAAACCGACTTGAACTCGAAATCGAAACCAAAGGTAGTGAAGACTATATAACTGCACGTCAGATGTTGCTTATAATTTACATGAAACCACACGACCAGAACCAGTTTTCGAAATAAAAATAATTATCAAAATTGGTTCACCCAGGAAAAAAAAAATGAGGTAACGCACATAAAAAAAAGTTAAATTAAGAAGCTACTCCTTTTTTTCCGTCGTCGGTTAAAAATTAAACCCATAAATAATGTTTAAGTTACTCTACCTACGATATGTACATTATATTGTTACATATATTATTGTAAACATTTATTTTATCGTTTGTTTATTTATTATTATGATTAATATCAGCAATATCGACATTCACATTCCATTATTGGTTCGCTTCATTACAGCGCCATGGATCTTACTCATTTGCAGTTATGTAACGAAGCGGAAAAATCTATTAATGGTTTTCGGTTGACTAGTTAAATTGTTGTTGGAAACAAGTTTGTTCCAGTAGGGATATTTCTGCTTCGTCGAAAGGTTGACTCGTAGAAAATGCTTATAACTTCATTAACAACTTAATTTAAACGCAATAATAAAGGGTCAATTTATAAATACAATAAAATAGACCTAGTCATTTCCATTTTTTCATAATACATTTTCAGTCTGGGTTATATCGTATTGAACTTGGGTAACTGTCTTGATTATATTTGAAAGGCCCGATTGCTGTTAGCAGTAAATATTTCGATGCGAACATGCACTGATGCTTTGATGATAAGTCAGTCATACATCACTGCACATGTATGTTATACATGTATAACGGCGAATACTTTTTGTTGCCATACCCATAATATCCCCTTTATTGCAGGATTGGCGTATTTTCTCGCTGAGGTGAATGATACACTCAACAAAAAAAAACAAAATAGACATAAAACTAGGTAAATGCCCATTTTTTTCAAATTAAGTAATTGAAGGTTTTGAATCCTTTCGTTAGCAACTTAATCATATTAATAAATTATATTTATATTATTAGATATATTACTTTTTCATTTCTTACTACTTACTTGATAGCTATTTATCTAACTTAAATTGATAAGTGCTCGTTACTTTTAACAGAATATCCAAAAGAAATCATAATTTATTATGTTTGTTATAATGATATCAAATTATCAAAATTAATTAAACTACAATAATAGTTGTTTTTATAAATCCGGTTAGAATTTAAATATTACTTACCTATATAAATTCGTACTACGATTTTTAGCACAAATAAATAATCATTAAATTGATTTGAACTGGATAATTTTTGTTGATGAATAATTATTGTATTTTTTGTACAATTTTAAGTTAATAAAATACGTTTACTGAGTGATACTGCGGTTGTTGCTTGTGGTCGACGAACATCAAAGATGTTGGCAATGTTTGGTGTAAGTTACACTGTTTTCAATAATGTGTTTTGAAGTTTATTATTTAAATAACCTTATGATAGTCAACTGATGATGTCAGTAACATCAAAGTTATTACCGGTGCGTTGCTGGTCAGAAAAGAAGTGAGAAAAAAACAAAAAAAAGGACTATGTTAATTCAACGGTAGTCTTCCGAACAAAGTCTTCTGGCCTTTATAATGAATTATCAATTGCTCCAATAAAGGAAATATCGTGAGAAAACCTACACATAAATCAGGATGCTCTACAATATTCTCAAAATGTAAAACCTGCCAAATCTTAACGGGCTAGTAACATCATTGAGTTATAAATAAATGATCAATGGTTTTCTGTCAACAGATACTAGTATTAGTCCTGGTAGGGGTGTTTGCTGATGAGGACCTCACGATGGAAAACAACGTACCAATAATGCAAGTGTACAGTCTAGACGACATGCATCATGATGACCATCATCTCAAGCCACATAACATCCCCTTAGATCACGTTCATGTAAGTTTTGAACTACACTAAGGTTGTGACACTGACGAGGTTTATTGTTAAAAATGTTTGTAAACAAAAAGTGGTAACTCTTTCTGTATTTTCATCGTTTCAACCCGTAAAGATAGGTTGGGTAGGTAACAAGTCTGTTCAAAGTTTAAAAGACATGAACTACCACGCTCTCCCAGGGTAGATCAGAGACCAATCCAGCAGTATTTATGCTATTGAACGACCTCTGACATGGCCTATCTAACCCTCATTATCATCATAACCTATAAGTGTTTTATTGCTGGGGTCAGGTTTTCTCTCACAGTCTGAGGGAACTGTATCTGAATTAAACGATTCATATATTATGTATGTACCTTTAAGAACACAATGGAGAATAATAAATCATTTATTTCAACCACAAATCCAATAGAGGTTGACAATGTACATTCACTGTATAGGTAAAACTAAAGTATTTGTTGAAGCTGGTCCTTATGTAGAACTCTCAGGTGAGCAGGATTCCTCGCTTTTTTGCATTTACCACAGCAAGTGATCATTCATTTATAATACACACAAATATTTTTTTGATACTAGAAGTGTTTGTAGGATTTGAACTTGGGCTCTCTTATTCAAAAGTCCAACTTTTAAACCACTTGACTCTTTAATAACTATGTATTTACTTCAATAGGTGCAGACAGAGTATAATTAATTCAGTTCTAATTTTATACGTCTTTTTGTTACAGGACCACAAAAAACATTCTAAGGTGGAAAAGTAAGATTGCTTTACATAATTTACTATTAATCAAAAGTAAGGTTAGGCATTAAGAAGGCATACATCTGTAGTTACATCACTCTTTTTAAATCAACTGTCAAACGATTTGTAGTGTTATAGAAAGCCAAAACTTTATTATTATAAATATTAGTATGGTAAAAGCATCCGGTGGTCAGTTACCAACAGGTTTTTCAGTTATTTAGATTTTACAAACTTTCAAAATATTATTTTTTTGCACTCTTTCTGTGCGCAAAATCAGCTTCTTTAGTAGGTAACAATGTATAAAAGTAATTCGTATTCCCTATTTTTCTGTTTTCAGGATTGTATCAGAATTCTTCAATCCCGACTACATGGAACCAATTACGGTGCTCGACTATAGATATATGAAGACTGGTGGTCGAGACTATACGCGCGGTCCGGGCGGCCAAATCCTCATTCTTCCTAAAGGCGTGCGGATTAACGAGAAAAAAGAATTCGAGAATTACGACGCCATGCTCGATTACCTGCGAGAGAAACAATTACATGAACATATGGCGCATCATGTCACAAATCATGGGCATGCTTATCATAAACAGCATATACAAATCCTTGGTGGACATCATCATGATCATGGTCATGACCATGATGATCACAATGATCATCATGATGATCAAAATCATCGCTCTCACCGTGGCGCCGGCATGTATGGTGGTTACAAAAAATATGCGCAGGATATTATACGAAAACTAGATACCATGAAAGAACATGAAGAAACTGATAAAAAATGATTAAAAAATAACAATTAAAACAACCGTACATTTTTCTATGTTTAAATTGAAGCTTCTGAATAAACACTTTTCTGTCGTAAAATAAGTATTGTAACAACTGAAATTAGGTAATTTTCACACCTTCATTTATAGATCTGTAATGTCTATTATCTTTAGATATGTAAATATACATTCTAGTACGATTGTTAAAATATATTAAATAGAAATTAAATATCACGTTCCGTCATTGATTAATGGATTTTTTCTATATTTTGTCACTTTTATTTTTAAGGTTATATACTTTTCCGTCACAAATATATTAATAAAGCTATAGAAATACTAGTATTATTTTTATGGTAATAAAAGTATACACTATGATGCATCATAATTATTACGAAATATGCAAATCATAAATTATCAATTATGAATCGGATTTCCTTATAGTCTGTTTCCCTTCCAAAATAAACTTGAAAATTGTAAAATTTATTGCTTTAAGACGACTTCATTGATAGATTATTTTTATATTATTTTACCAGAACCGCCGTCATTTTCCCAGTCCTTAGTTACCCAATTTGGGAAAAGGCCAAATTTTTTCAAACTGATATTTTTTTATTCACGA